>JAZHRO010000025.1:37855000-47855000 GCA_037157565.1 Thalassia testudinum
TAAAAATTGGATGAAGTCTTCGTCATGCACAAGAAGCTGGATGAGCTTCTGGCCAACCCCGCCCGATCTATGGCAAACACCACCTCTTCACCACTTCGTCACAATCCAAATTCTTCAAACACCAGGCTTATCCCAAGAAACCTCGTAAGACCTTCCTTACCGAGTGTCGCACCGAGCGACTCGGTAAGTCATGTGGAACTGGCTTCTGTGAGCCAGTATTTTGACACGGAGGACCAAGCCTCCGTATGCTCGGACGCATACTTACACGTGGACACGTCTTCTGGCATAGAAGATGCTTGCACCCTGGGGAACAACCAATTCTCTGCCACGTATAACCCAGGGTGGCACAATCATCCGAACTTCGCATGGTCCAAGAACCCGCAGTGCTAAAAGCCCACTGGTGGACCAATGCGACTGTCCGCACCCGTCATCCCAAGGGCCCAGTCTAATCCTATGGCAAATCTGCCATCAGGCCCTTGCGTATCGTAAACTGAACATGCATCAAGTCCTCTTGACAAATTGATGCGAATGATGATGGATATGTCAAAGCGCCATGAAGAGAACATGACCTCTCTTCAGCACCAATTAGCACAGCAGACTGCTGAGATCAGTCAACTACGCATGGCGACTCAATCTCAGGGCACTCTCCCCACCCAACTTGTTCCAAACCTACGAAACTTCATACCTCGTGGTCTGCAACCACAGGTACAACCTTCTCAGCGATAGGTTCATCAAATTCTGTAGCCTTCGAGCATTCCACCGGGATTTTAGGCTAATCCCGCTACAGCACCGCACTCTTATGTCCCCATTGCAAACCCTCCTCTGCCGTATGATCCCACTGGACCCGCATCGTCCAATGCTATCACAACGAGGAGTGGTAAGCAGACCATCGATCCGCCTCGACCTGATCCTGGCCCGTCTTCCTCTTCATCGCCCTCTCATTCGGGATGCGCACCGCATTCGCGAGAGGATGATACACCCAAATTGTTGCCAGAATCAATCCCATTCCCTGAGGCTCTACTAAGGGAGCCAAAAGGCAAAAAGAAAGATACGCAAGCCTTTGATAACCTGCGTAATTTGTTCAGGGATGTAGAAATCAAGGTACCCCTGCTCGAGGCTATCGACCGCATACCTACTGTCGCCCAATTTCTCAAAGACTACACAACACCCAGGAGACAGTCAAAGAAAACTAAAAATCAGGTGGTTCTCTCGCCTCATGCGAGTTGTGCTATACTGTCAGACCTACCACCGAAGCAGAAAGATCCAGGCACACTGCTTATTTCCTGTAGCATCCAAGGCTGCAATTTTAACCATGCCCTACTTGATCTAGGATCTTCCATAAATCTCATACCGACCATCATGCTCGAAAAATTTTCCTTGGGAAATCTGAAACCCACCCCTGTCACGTTACAGTTGGCAGATCGTTCTGTCAAAATCCCAAAGGGTGTGGTGGAAGACATGGTGGTTAGGGTCAACAGTCTCTGTTTTCCTATTGACTTTCTTGTTTTAGATATGGAAGTTCCTAGTTCACTTTCTGATTGTCCGATCATCCTCGGTCGACCTTTCTTGGCCACAGCATGTGCCCTTATCGACTGCGAGTCGGGCTGTATTGAGATTGCCGTTGGATTTGAAAAGCTCAAGCTTAACATCTTCAAGGCAGCCAAGAAATTTGATTGAGATTGCATCGAGGATGACACGTCTGACGAGGACATGACCGTCACTGCGTGTATCAGACTAATTGGGACCTATTCTGACTGCTGCGGATTACCTATAAACACTGTCGACTGCCTGACCAACACATATTGTGATGTTCCCCCATCCCTCCCTATTCCCATACCTTCTCCTGACCAGACTACTGACGAGGTTTTCTCCACTTCCCATACCTCGTGGTCTGAGTCATATCCTGGCTGCTCATCGTCGGTCCACACTCTGGAAGACCGGATTGCCCTTTCTTTCCCGCCAAATCAGGCGGAATTGCAACTCCACACTGGGACCTTGAGCCCATATCCTACTCACTAGGGCTATTCTTTTTTGGATCCATCTATCCAAAGAGCCCCTCTTCTTGGCCAATCTGAAGGCCAACTTCTTCTTCCCGACTTGTTCTTCGATCTGCGTGGGACACTCATCCCAGAAAATGCCAGATCTTTCACCACCCACCATCCACCCACCCTACCACCCTACTGTATACCCTGCACTTCAGCTCTCGTTACCCGATCTTTCATCCTTTCTCTACCCTTCCCTGCATGCATATGAGGACATAGCATTGTTTGGCATGGGGGTGTGGATAGGCATCCATAGGATTTGGGTATTTTATGGTATCATGTAGTTTCCACCTATTTATAAATATGCAAGAAAAATAAAAAGAAAAAAAATATATATATATAATAATAATAAATGGTGTTTAGTAATGATCTAAAGGCTGAAACAAAAATACAATAAGTGTTTATGGATATTCAACCTTTGTTTTGAAGACTTTCCAGGCCACAGAAGCTTGATTCACTCAGGCTCGGCTTAATTCACTTGAGCATTGACAAGATAGATCGGAACCTCTCCTAACTAAGGACGTATTCTTGTACCTGAGACACCAATACAGGATACGTTGGTTTGCTTTTACTTGAGAGCTAAGTAAACTTGGTTCACACTACACATATCAGGAAAGACCAGGTCAACATAAGATCCAACCCTAGTGTTCATTAGGGAAGGTGGAGTCCTTACCTGTGCGTGCAGGTAGACTTTTTATCCCAGGTTTTAGTCTTGTGTTTAGGAGAAACTCTTTCTACCAAAAAGAAACTCTCCCACCAAAAAGAAAAGTGTGCTCCTCCAAATAAAGTTGTAAGAGATATACTGACACGTGTTTCAAAAAAAAAAAAGTTGCAAATAAGTCAGTATATCTCACAAATGTCTGTAAAGTCTTCGCCCTAAAGAAGTTCTTCAGGGCAGGTTACAAATACCTTGTTTTCCTTTGAGCCACAAAAATCAGAAAATGGGAGTTGAGTTTTTCGTTATCTTCTTAAGGGTCAATCCGAAAACATGAGCTAAAACTGGGACCAACCTGTACTTAAAGATTCGTGAAACCCTGGGCTTGAGTCTTAATGTTCATCTGGTCAGTCTTGATCCTCCACTAAGCACAAGCCATAACCTCTTGAGCTCTCGAGTACGGCAAAAACCTCCTAGGTCCTGGAAATCGTACCTAAGGTTTAAATATCAAGAGTCCTGGTTAGTCGAGAGATGATCTATGTCATGTATTAGCAGTCTTCTCTACAATTGGTTCTCACAATATCCAACAATAAACACACCAATGTTGCCTTGGAAGAAAATCTTCAGCTTAAGATCATTTCTAAATACTACAAAAAAATGTTTTGCTAGGGACTAGCAAAAGATAGGCATGGGGGTATGATTGCACCGCAAAAATACACCTGCAATTGTGCCATCTTTTGCTATTTCCTAGCATTACCAATGCATATTAGGTCTCCATAGTTGCATTGTAAAAATACATGCATGCATGCATTTAATTAAGAGAGGAGGAGAAATAAATAAGTGGCCTTGCATTTTGCATTTTCCTCAAGTGCATCTTTGCAATATTTCCATCTCCATTTTTTATTTCTTTTTGATTTTGACTTCTTTCCCATGGCTGCATCTTCTTCTTCTCCGCACGCCATGCTTCCCTGCGGCTGCCTCTCCCTGCCAACCCTTCCCTATGGCTGCCATTCCCTACCACGCCATGCTTTAGCCTTGCCTTCTTCCTTTATAAAAGACCACGGCTCCATCCTTTGCAACAAGCCTGGTCCAACAGCCAAAAAAACCACCTGTAGAACTTCTTCCAGGCCGTCCTCTCCTCCATTCCCCTCCATACGCCGACCCTCCTACTCCGAGGAGACACCCGGTGGGCAGGAGCTCTCACTGTGGTGCACACCACCACAGTGAGACCACCACCCACCTCTTCAAAGAGCCGGTGGGTGTGGTGGCTCTTTTCTAGTTTTTTTTTAAGCTTCCAGCACCTTACGCCATGGCCGCACGCTTCAAGGTCTAAAGCTTGAAGCAGCAGCAACTGCCCCACTCCTTTCCACGCAAGCCAGCAGGCCGCCTTCACCTTTCCTCGCGTGCCTGCAGGCGCCTCCGTCTTCACTTCTTCGCTCTGTAGCATGCTCTCTCCCGCCTGCAGCAGGCCACCACGCGTCACTGCAGTGGCTGGACAACCCTCACCACGCACCCCAGTAGCGCCTACGTCACCCTCGCCCTCAACCGTGCACGCCAGCAAGCAATCTGTCCCAACCTTCTGCCTGCAAGACAGCAGCTGAAGCCACTCCGCCGTGCGTGCCGAGCCGTCAGCACTCACACAATCGCCCGTACTCGGTTGCGCTGCGCGGACGACCACTGTAGCCACTATTCACGCGAGTCTGCGTGACACTGTGGCTACAGTGGGGTGACCGGAAAGCTTCTCACTTTCCCGGTCACCCGACGCGCCGCGACCGCCGTTCGCCCGTGCATGCACCTGCCCGCGCATCTCCGCCCGCATCGCCCGCACACGCCTGCGCGTCTGCCAGCCCTCTCCCAGCGCCTGCATCTCCAGCTCTCCTCTCCCACGTGCGCCTGCCAGCGACCTCTCCAGCCCTCATGCAGCATGATGCGCTATGCGTCTTCTCTCCGTGCCCTCGCCTTTGCCCTCCAGTGCATGCATGCGCACCTGCGCGCGGGCTTGAACCTCCAGATGGTGCGGTGAATCTGCAGGCGACTTAACCTCCAGCCATCTCTCCCTCTCTCTCTCTCTCTCACTCTCTCTCACAACACTCACAGCACTCTCTACACCGACGCTCACAGACACCTACACTCACACTTCCACACAAACACACACACCTATACTCTATTGTGCACACATATATATATATATATATATATACGTATACTTATATATTGATATATATATACATATATATATACATATATATATATATATTTTTTTATATATATAGATATATATACTTATATTTATACATATAGTAGTATCTATATACTTATGTATTAGTATACATACGTACATATATATATCTATATACTTATATATATACTTATATATATATATACATATATACATATACTTATATAAATATACATATATACTTACATATATACATATATCTATACACACATATATATATATAAATATACATATATGTATATATATATTACCTATATAACTAAGTATAGATACCTATATATATATATATATATATATATATATATATATATATATACATATATACACACCTACTTATATATACATATATATATACATATATATATACATATATATATCTATATAACTATATACACATATATACATCTATATACATATCTAGATACATATAACTATATATATATATATATATATATATATATATATATATATATATATATATATATATATATATATATATATATAGTATTATATACATGCATACATACATATACATATATATATATACATCTATACATATATATATCTATTACTATATGTACATACATATATATATATGTAGACTTGGCTACATATATCTATATATACATATATTACTATATACTTATACATACATATATATATACCTCTATATAGTTATATATACATACACACATATATATATACATATACACTTATATATACATATATATCTACATATATATATACCTATATATTTATAACCATATATATATATACATATAGATATATTTACATATATACACATATATATATTTTCACATTATTTACCATACGCTGTATTGCGGGAACATCTGCACCAGTTGCTGATATTCCCCGATACACGCGTACAAAAAGTGTGGTTACATACATCTTCCACCATCCATCCCATACTCCACGCGGCACCTAGTCCTGCTGGTTGCGTCTCTCTAGACGACGACTGACTTGACACCGTGCTACACTCCATCTCCGCCTCCACCCCCACCCCTTTATATACATAATATATACATATATATATATACTATATTTACTTTATTTCTATTTCGCTTTCCTGATAGTAAAAAGACAAAAATATATATAAAAGAGAAAAGATAATCTTTGATTTGCAGGTACTCCATCTTGCGAATAGCAAGACCTGTCTTGGAACTCTGTTCTGGCTCAAAGAACCCAATTTTGAGGGTGTGCCTCAAGGACAAAGATTACCATAAAAAAATCTAAATAAGAAAAACACCAAAAAACATAATAAACGAAAGGAAGAGACCCATTGTAGGAAAGGCGTAGAAACTTAACTTGTACCCCACTTCCCTGAGTTTAACCCAGGCCTAAAAGTGATAAGATAAAATCAAGTAGGCCAGGTAAAAATTTTTGTAAAGAGATGTTTAGGTCCGATTTAGGTTAACCACTATACACACTTCAATGATAAAATCATCATATTAGCAACCTATCCGGGCTCGACATCACTAAGCTAGATTAGCTAGTAGGTGAGTAGAGGAGGTAGGTGGAGATAGGGTTTAGGGAAGAGGAGCTAAGGAAAAACTGTCTGGAGTTGAACTCGAGCTGCATTGGAGCTACATCTATTGAAGAGGTCTTCATGAGGACTTAGCTACTTAGCTTAGATAGCTAGTTCTTCTGCTAACAACTAAGCTTGAGTAGTTGAGCTTGTCTCAACTTGTTTGAAGCTTGTTTGGGCTAGACCTACTTTTGATGAGAACTCTCGAGCTAGCTTATCTACTAAGTTGACAAGTAGTAGCTAAGCTAGAGGGAGTTCAGCTACCATGAGTTGAGTGGAGCTGGGGAGAGCTGGATCTAAGCTGAGGTGGACTCTTGTCAACTTAGTTGAGCTAGCTAGAGCTCCCAGTGAACTGATAGGAGCTAAGATGAGCTAGAAGCAACTAAGTTGAGCTGGATCTGAGCTACTTGAGCTAGGTTGAGCTACCCTGAGCTATCATTCAGCTAAGATGAGTTGAATGGAGCTTAAGGGAGCTAATCCTAACCCAAGTGAGCTGGTATCCAACTATGGTGAGTTGGATTTGGCTGAGTTCCAACTGGATTGAGCTTTCTCTTCACCTATTACCTTCTTGAATGTAAGGGTTTTGGAAGTCTGGCTATCTGATCATCCCTAACACTTAAGTACACGTGTTAAAAACTCAAAAATAATGCAATGCATGCTTAACCTAAGTGATGCCTAAATGTAGCCCAGAAACCCGTTTGTAAAGTTAAAATCCTAAGAGCTAGGTTTGTTTTAGGGCATAAGAATATTGATAAACTGGCATTTATCAGTGCATGCGTGCCTAGGCCTCACTCGACCACTCACTGTTCTTCTTCTCCAAAAGAACCCAAGATCACCGGCCATCCCCCTCTGTACAGCAGCCTTGACTAGCCTCTATTCTCAGCACCAACGACACCACACACATGTGAAGCTGCGGCCACTCAAGGGACCCCTTGGTCCATGCTTCACCGCTGACAGACCGCTCCACCACTAGTGAGCTCCTTGTTGGCCGGTCACCACAGCCCATCATTGATCCTACTGTCACCACCAATGCGGAGCCTTCGACCACGTCGACCTTCCTGAACTCCTCGCCAACTGCCATGGCCCCACAAGCACACAAAGCAAGAGAGAAGAAATGCTCTATTTTGGGTTTAAATAAAAATTACATTTCATGCCAATTAAGAAGAGAAAATTTTTTTGATATAATATTTTATATTGTGTAACTTTTGCTCATGTGCCCTCTAGATTCTCGCTTGTTCCACATGAATGCTCATTCAAGCCACTTTTTATCTCTTTTGATGCTACAACTTATTGACAAATTTATCTTGCATCGTATTAGCCTCGAAGAAAGTATTCACTAAAAATATTGGTGGGTTTGTTGGTCTGCTCCTCCCTGTGGATACAACCTAACTTTCATGGTTAGTTTTGACTGTTAAAAATTTTTGTTCAGGAATTTTTCCACCATGATTTACATTATTGTGACGACGCATTTTCTGACATATATTTCTGCCAAGCAAAATCTCCCATTCAAATGGTGCTGTTGCCGAGGAGGCAACAGATGCAATAGGTTCACCTAATTTTATTTATGTTTATTCTGAAGTGCGCATTTATCTGACCGTTCTCTATCTTTTCTGTGCGAGGAATTTAATGAGATGGCAGGCGCAGCTGAGCAACGCTCATACATGCAAAGTGGAGGCGAAGGGGAAACCTGGATCCCGCTTTCACAGGGGATTCTCCTTCATTGTGAATCTCATTTCATTTCTATCTTCTCACCCTTATAGCATTAGGGCTGATTTTCGGGGGTCTGTCCCCATTTTATTTAGCAACTAGGGCTATTTATCTGTGGTGATATGCTTGCCTACCCTAAAAGAAAAGAAAAAAATATTGAGCTACCTATTTAGGAGTTGCATACCCTCAGGTGCATGCATTTAGGGGTGATTGAGCAGCATACTAGATATCTTCTCTTGCATTGCATACATATTTGCATGAAGAATGCTAGAGACAGGTATACCTTTCTATCTTTACATCCAATTCTTGTTTAAGCATTGCATGTGGATTAAATCTCAAGGCCACCAAATTGATTGAATTGACCTAATTTAGTGGTCACCTAACTAAAATTGGGACTGCTAATCAAATTCGACCGCAAAATCAAAATCACATTTGATCTTATCAAAAGGGACTTGTCTGTGATTCTTCTCAAAATCAAATTGATTTGTTGTGTGATGCACACTTCTGGCACGAGCACGCACACTACTAGGTCTCGATCCCTTAAGGCTATTGACACCGATCACTTCATCGGTGCAAACCCTCCTATTTCACTTTGTGGTGGTGATATTATCCTGTTACCAAGTGTTTTGATACTTCAAGGAGGGGGACACCCCTTAAAGGAAGAAAAGAGTAGTTAAGAGGCACCACATTCGCATTGCCTCAAAGGAAGGGTTCGCCCTACTTGCATCCCTTAGTTCCGTTCCTAGAGTAACTTCTCACTAGCTCACTTGAGATTATCATTGAAGCAAGGTGTAGGTCCTAGGGCACACGAAAGTCGACTTAGGGCCCGTAATTGATTGAGCAACTTCTTTGGCCACCAAGAAAGAATATAACCGGCCTCTGTTCTTCTCCAAAGAGCTTGTCAAGGATCTCAAGTCACAGCCCCCTCTTATACCACTAAAGTGGGAACAGATGGGCGCAAACTTAACCCCATTTGACAACTTTGAGGGATAGATTGGATGTTGACTCAAATATACTTTAAGAAAAAGGAGAGTCCCATTGCCTTGTGTTTGATTGGGGTGTGTTTCTCAAGTCATGTCGCAAATGGATTACAATAGCTACTTTACTTCTTACTCTCACCCTAGAAGACCGAATCTCAATCCCATGACCTGCAGTTATCCATCATCTGATGAACATTGGGATCCTTTCTACTCCTACTATAGGAGCATTGGTTTGATTAATCCTCAACCCAGGGACGATGAGCATAACCTAGGAGAAGGGTATCCCAACCCTAGCTCTCCCATGACTATACCCAACCCACCCACCCATAATGATTTTGCTTCTCAATGTTGTACCGATACTCCTAGGAAACTTGAACTTGAAATTGACTATCCTCCCTAATCTGATAGTAGCCTCTCCTCTTTTATGATAGAAATGCAAAAATAAAAAAAAAATGATGCATTCTATAGGAGAGATTTTGAGGAATAGTGAAAGATTAATGATGGGAACACCATTATGAGCCCTAACTAGCTCATGTTGACCTAGAAAAGAGAACAAAAGCTCCTACATAACCAAATGAAGGGCCTAACTCAAGGAATAATCAGTCTGAGAGAAAAGCAAGAAACAAAGGGTAAAACTGTAATTTTACCATTGCAGTGCAACAACAGGATTTCTCAGGGACTAAACATAGGTCAAATGGTCTTAATAAGATAAAAAGTGGGTTGGTTCAATCGGAAAAGGGTTAATGTGAAATCTGGGAATTAAATGACTTCTTGTAACCCTAAAACAGACTCACTTAATTCAACAAGGTTTTGGTCAAGATAAAATTCAACTAAACCCTCTAAATTTCATGAAAAAATATCCTCTAGGATTTAGAACCTTCAATTTGGCCTTTGGAACCTATTTTGACTTAAATAGGGGACCTAATCAAATATTTACCCTAAATTAGGTTTTTGTGTAAAATGCCCAGTCAAACGTGGTCAAAACTAAAATCCAACCATTGGATTCCTTAGGTCCAAATTAGGTTTATACCAAAATTTGGACCTAAGGGGAATTCACCTTGACCTACTTTGCAAAATAGTCCAACCCAATTACATTTTGCCCCTAACTTTTGAAAACCTTGCAGACACCCCCTATCTTCCTCGTCATTCTTTGCAATTAGGTCCCTCCACCATTACAGCAGAGGAATCCTACTCCGACGAGGATTCAAGGGGGATATCTCCTTGATTCCTCAGAGAATCCCTCTCAAATTTGAATGGGAGATTCTCTGAGGAATTTCCGATCGTGTGAACCTAATCTCAAGCTCTAATTTCCATCCAATCTCTCATGCGAACGCATGAGAGATTTAGGTATCTCTCAGCCTTCCAAGTCCGGCGAGGCTGCCCGTGCTTGAAAGCTTGCCTTCCAAGCACAAGGCCCTCTGCCTATGACTATAAAAGACACCCCAGGTCCTCCCATTCATCCCCAGCTTGGTTTGGCCGGAGACAACCACCCAATTTCTTCTCTTCTCCGACAAAACTCCCAGTGAGCTCCGGTGACCTATCCCTCCCCCTCTCATCGCTCTAGCACAATACCGGTGGCAGAGTTGCCTTTGCCTCTTTCGTCCGCGTCACACCATACCTGTGCATGCGCCTGCCTCCTCCTTATCGTCGCCGTCCCCCTCCTACTGGATCTTCGTCTCCGGCGGCAGCAGATACGCGTCGACCGCCATCTCTTCCCCCTTCATCCATAAATTAGGTCAGATACTTCCCCTCTCTCTTCTCTTTATTTTCCCTCTCTATTTCTATTTTCACCCCTCAATGCTCACAGACCACCACCATATTCTCCACCTCCGGCAGACCACCGGCGAGGTGCTCCCATCATTCCATGCACCCATCCACCTCACCAAACACCTTAGAAGCTCCGCCACATTCCACTGATCACTTCCCCCCTTTCCATTAACCACCACAACCTCTACACTCTTCCCCCGAACACACCCAACTCCACAACCACAGGGTGACCTAGGCATGCACGCCCAGGCCACCCAGCGCCATGCCGACCAACAAGAAATCTTCGTCGTACCACGGCGAAGACTTCTGTGTGTTCTAATGAGGCCGCAAGGCCGTGTTGCTTGAATGCAGGTTCAGACCTCCGTCGCCATTGAAGCAGATGTGAAGCTTGCTCGCAAGCTCGACCTAGGCAGCCTCGCTCCAGGCTCCAAGTCACGCGGATTCGTATCACGCACACTGTCAGCCAAAAGATTGGCTTCGGAGGGCACTACAGCCGTGGCAATTCAGCGCAACCCCTGCGGGCGCACGCGAGAAGCGGGTGGGACATTTAGTCCCACCTTAGTTGTTTTCAAGCAGAAGGAGCGATATAAGATGAAAATGTGTCAGGGGCTTATTGCCTCCTGACACGGGGTGAGGTCCCACTCTCCCCTTCATGCCTCATCCGTGGTACACTACTCCGCAGACCTGGTATCTTGACCTGATTACCTGTGCACTCCTCACCCACCACCCATGCCGGTGGGCCTAGTCACGGGCGCGTCGACCTGACCCGTGTACCCGAGTAGGCTCTGAGAGAGCGAGCTTAAGAGAGAAAAGAGTGAGAGTTCGCGGGGGAGGGTAGGGGTAGGTTTTGCACTTGTAGGGAAAGGAAGATGAAAGAGGAAGCTGAAGGAGAAGCTGAGGAAAGAAGCCACAGGTGAAGCCACAGAGAAGAAGAAGGTTGAAGAGAAGGCACGGTTGAAGAAGGAGAAAGCTAAAGGAGTTGAGGGCTAAAGGCAGAAGAAAGCTGAAGAGGATCAGAGCTAAAGGAGAAGCTAAGGAAAAAAGAAGAGGCTAAGGAGGAGCCGCAAAGAAGAGCTGAAGGCCAAAGCATAGAGAAGATAAAGAAGAAAGGAAGAAAGAGAAGAAAGAAGAGAAAGCCAAGGAAGGAAGCAAAAGAAGACAAAGAAGAAAGAAGCCAATGACAAAGGAAGAACCAAAGCTAAAGAAGAAAGAAGAAGGAAGGAGAAGAGCCAGACAAGAAAGAAGAGAAGCCAAGAAGAACAGAGAAGAAAAGAGGGGAAAGAGAAGAACGAGCCAAAGGAAGAAGCAAAAGAAGAAAGGAAGAACCAAACATTTTTAAGACCTCTAATTTTATAGTCCAATTCTTTCCAAAGTTCTCTTATATATTTCCTAGCTACATTTTATTAACCATATACTCCTACTTTACATTTTGAATTGGATTTTGAGTAATTTTATGTGTTCAAATTGCATCGATTATTGAGATTAGTGCATGAACTCCATTTGCTCCTTGTGTTCAACCTCGGACTTAAACTTCGAGTAATAAAATTTATTTGTTTTGAATGCTTTTTCGACTGTACTACAACGCAACTTTTTTAAAACCCGATCAAGCACTCTTAACAATTAACTGAAGAGATTAGCTAGCTTAGCGATCCTCCTATAGTCAATTCTGATCCCTACCTCTATACCCCCGATTACCAAGACAATTTCAAGGAAAATAATGACAACAGGGATCTTGTTTGGAGGAATAGCTATCACTTAGATGCCCCCCATGAGATATGCCCACCAGAAGGCAATCCTTGTGATTATCCACCTGATCTTAATAGGAGTCAGAAAAAGGGGAAGATGGTCCCATTAGATGAACTCGACCTGAATGACAGTATCTTTGTTACATTTGATGAAATGGGTCGCAATCAAACAGTCAACCCAATTCCCATTCTAGATTTTGAGGTGGAATCTGTACCCCATCCTATGGAAGCAGAACCTATACTTTACACCTCTGAGGACCTTGCACCTCAGTTAAATCTCCCTGAGGATTGTGATTATGAAGTTAACAAATTCCAAGAGTCTTGGATGTCGAATGAAATCATATTGGAAGAAAGTGATAATAACCACGATCCTTGCCTTAGGGGACCAACACCTGTCAGTGAACAATCTGAGGATTTACAAGTACCCAACACAAGTGACCTTGAGGGAATCGATACTGAATTGGAAGACTTGGATCAATATTGGTCCCAGGGATATGAAGAGTTGATTTTTGAGGAGGACAAGCGAACACTTGAAATACTTGATCTTGGCTTTGAAGATTTTCTTGAGTCTCAAAGACAAGAGAGAAGAGGATGATGACTTTGAGTAGTCCGGACTCAGAGTATGGAATGAGTCTAGGGGGAAATATGTTTTGTTCAAGGACTTATCCCCTGAGGATCTTACTAATTTAGCCAAATCCAGATTCTTACCTACTTTTGACTACAAAGATCATCCTCTCAAACATTAGGAAGAAAAGGAAGCAATTGATACTCTTGATGAAGAAATCTATACACCCCAGTGGTAGGATCATAAAATCTAACACGAACCTGGGGATGTCGTTGTTGAGGACATTCACACTCCTATTGCTTCCAATCAACCTTTACAAGATAATGAAATAGGACACCCTTGATCGGTTCAATTTGAAATATGAACATTTGGGCCCATTCCATGATGTGCACACCAATGATATGTAGCTGACGAGTCCATTTTAATGGACTAATATTATGCCTAAGTAACTTTAATTGTATCTTTTAGGTTTGTTAATAACTATATTAAGTTATAGAATGTTTGCATGCATCATGATTTAGGTTTACATCTATTCTATAACTTAATATGTTCTTTTTATGTGCAAGAAAAATAATTGGCAAAAGAATGAGGAGGAAAGGGTAAATTACCCTTTCAAATAATCGGCGGTTGTTCTATTCCCCATCCTCCGGGTACCCTCAACAGCAGCCGGCCAAAAATAGTTAAGGGATTTGAAAATCCCTTAACTCTCGCAGGGGCAAACCAGGAGGAGTTAAAAAGGCAAGGTGGAGAAAGGAGAGGAGGGCCATCTTCCCCCTTGCGGGGGAACAACTCCATCGCATGCACTGTGCCTATGCCCGCTCCTTCTCCACCTTGCGCGCCCGCAAGCGCGCACCTATCTCAAGCACCAAGCGCAGCACTGTAGACCCGCCAGTGCCTTCAACCCTCTCTAGCCACCTCTCCAAGCACCGCTCCCACTTCACCTTGCACTCCCCCTCTTGCAGGCGCACACCGTCCAGCGCCCGCTTTCGCTTCCCACGCCAACGCCTTCAACCCTCCGCAGGCACTGCACCGCAACCGCGCGCCTGCAGCAGTGCCTTACCAAGCCTGCGCCATCGCCTCTGCACTGTACTGCCCACACCCGTGCCCCTGTAGGCACACCCGCTGGCGCTGCACCACAGGCGCCCGCTCACCAGCCACCGCAGCCAGGCCACACCCGCACTACTACAAGTACACCTGCAGACACCCCACCGCTCACCCTCGCAGGCATGCCTGCCTTCACCACTGCGTGCCCTCCTTCCTGCTGCATGCCTTCATGCCTGCAGGTGTGCGCCCGTCCGCCATCCTCTAGCCGTGCCCGCAGGCGCACACCTCCACGCAGCCCTCTCAAGCAGCACCTTCACGGCAATAGTAGCCTCTCCGACGTTCTTCTCCTTCGTTCGCCGGCCACCTCCGGCCATCTCCGTCGACGCCGCGGCCTCCATCGGATAGGCCTCATCCTCACCGACCTCCCTAGCGCGTCCACCGCCCGCCGATGCTCTCTCTCTCTGGCGAGGAGGAGAGAGCAAATGCTCTATTTTGAATTCAATTAAAAATTACATTTACTACCATTGCCATAGAATTTGATTTTTGATTTATTATTATTTTATTGTGGCAGAATTGCGCATGCACACTCATATTTTCTGATAATTTCATGTTATTGATATTCACCTATTTTAAGATTGATTTTGGGATCAACACATGCACCAATTCTCTCTAGTATATGACACTTGAAAATTACACAAAATCATCATATATTTATTGAAGATTTCAGTGAGGGAAAACTGCACATATACCCTTATCTTTTTGAATTATTGTGAATCAACTTTCCATCGCATTTTATGACGGATTTGAATAGGGATTTCGCACTTAATCGAGAGAATATAAAATAATCGAGAGTTTATTGCATAATTGCCTCCCTGTGGACACGACCCACTCTTCTGTGAGTGGTTATTCTTTTTTTTTTTTTTATTAGTCGATTTTTCCACCACTTAAATACTACAATGCAAAGCGGAAAGTCGACTCTTTCAGTAGCATGAAAGATAATCAATAACTAAGGCTACTTTTGATGACATTCAAGAGCTAGAATGGTTGTCGATGATGAATGTTGAACCTCTCAATCCCTATCTGATCCTCTTCCCTACCCCACAATTGAGAGATTTACACTCCTATAGAAATAGCTTCCTAAAATCTCTACTCACATTCCAGCTTTAGGAGGGGATAACCAGACGAATGCATCTTGTGGTAGAGTGGCGAGTATGGATCGACACTTGTCCATGTCAGCCCATCAACCTTAGGGTGTCCCACTTCACACCCTCTTTTTCCCACACATATCTACTTGAGAAGCCTTTGCCTCCTCATTACGCACTCCCAGAGGTCACTACTCATGGGTATTATTTGAAACCTCCAATAATAGCTCAGGAGTACCCTACTTTCTCCTGCATCTGGCAAGCATTTGGCATCACTCTCCATCACTAGCTTGCCAACATCGTGGGTTACTTACTTGCTAGGCCAAGTTGTTACGTATCTTCTTCGGGTCACCTTCTACTTCACTTCTAGAGCTCTATTTGCAAGAATCACTCATTAGGAGACATTTCAACTCCACCTCAAGTAATATCTTTCCTTGCTTTTGCTTTCCAATGAGGACATTATCAGATTTAGGAATGGGATGGTATAACCTGAGGTTGTTCATAGCATGATACATATTTTGCATGCAGTTATGGCATCCATATTGCATATAAAAAAAAGAGAGAAAGAAAGATGATGGAATCTTTGTGAGCTGAATTGCAAGGAAAAAGAGGGAGCAGAAGAGAGAGACATAGAGAGAAAAAGGTGCAGAAAAATTATGCTGGTCCCAGCATTTGATTATGGAAGAGTTACCTAAGTTCTAGGCTAGAATGAATGATTAATTAAGTCCTAAAGTGCTAGAGAAAAGGAGATAAGTGAAGGATACCTACTTTAGGCCTCCTAGGTCTATTTTAGGGCTTAAACACTCACGTATTTGTTAAGATCTAGACTATTCCTCAGGAGGTTGAGGGAGTTACGAGGCTAATGTATTATGTCTAAGGCTGAGAGATTATTTGGTCCTGTTGCTTGGCCTTTGGTTTGCCAGGCTTGGTAACCTAGGCACCCAAAAAATCACACACCAATCTGGTTTAGTGCACATAATGAAGAATAATGCCAAAAAGTGTTCTGCTATAAAAATGTTTTCCCAAAAATTTGACTTAGGAGCGGCTCAAAGACACAACTTGATTGGACGAGTTCCTGCCACGAAGAGGAGGAATGAAAAATACTCCCCTCGAAGATGCGTTATAACACACCATCTCCCTGGTGCTTATCTCCTAGGATATCTAAATATCCTATTGAGGGCACGGAAGCATCTTATGCTAGTTTCAATGCCATGGGCAGCATTATCCCAAAATGTCAATTGCTAGGGTCTGAATTTAGCTATAGAACACCATGGGTAGCACTATCCCGAAGTGTCGAAAGCCAGTATTCTGGGGTTTGCCATTGGCGGTGCTATCTCAAAGCATCTATTGCCAAGGACCCTATGAGGATTGATGGTAGGGACAAGGAATCCGATACTGATCATTTTTAGGGCCAATCTGATGTTGGATTTAGGGGAATTTAAAAATAAAAGAGAGAAAACTCTCCAAATAAATATCTTTCTATTTCTCTTATAAAAAATGCACTGGTAAACTGAACCTAAACTTGCTGCACATACGCACAGGTGCTTTAACCGCTAGGGTCAACAAACCTCTGGGCAGTTTTTGCAGGCCTTAGAAACCTTCGCAGCGAACCCAAGGCTGAGGCTGGTTAGGTCCGTATCTTGGCTGATACTTGAGTACCTTCAAGCCTATAGTTGGTATTTCGATCTAGTCTCTAGATGTACAACACGATAAGGCATCTTGACAATAAAATCCAGCTTAGAGACCTGGTCTAATCCATATGATTTTGCTTGGGACTAGCAAAACTTAGGCATGAGGGTATTTGATAGATCCACCTTAGTGGATTCTAATTATGCCTAAGAGCATTTAAATTGGAGTTGGTAAGAGATTTCGAGAATGTATTACATTGAGAAATTAATAAGCACACGATTTACGGTTCCTACATTTCATGAACTCTGGTCATGTTATCTCTCAACTCAGTTAATTAAGTTAATTTTGCTTAATTAAGAGTAGATGAAAGTAACTTAGGTTAACTCGAAATTGTGTCAGTTTAGTAGTATAGAGTCGAATTAACCTAGCATTTTAGATTTTTAGCTGGTTGAGTCTAAGTCATTCGCTGGGAGGTATACATTATTTTAAATTCACCAATTAATTCTAAACATCTTATAGGTATAGGAGGTATAATTAAGTTAATTTTAGTAACATGAATTTTGCTAAATGATTTAAACTTTAAGAAATATGCAAAATTCCATATGAAAATATATTTACTCAAATGATCAACTTTATTAGCAAGTAAACATGTTAATTTTATATTTTATTTCAAAAGAAGTATGGCAAATAAGAGTTCATTTAATCAAAGTATGCCTTATTACAACATTTAAAAACAAAGAGAAATTAAAAATATAGCAAGAAAAATAATTTCTTTATTTCTTCAGCCTCTCTATCTCTTTTCTTCTTCTTTCTTTCTTTCTTTCTTTTCTTTTATTTATCTTCTCTTTTTCTCTTTTATTTCACTCTTATTCTCGAGCTTCCTTTCCTTCACTTCTCTTTTGTTTTGCCTTCTCTTCTTCCCTTAGTCTTCTTACTTTAGCTTCCTTAGTGCCTTTTAGCTTTCTCTTTCTACCCTTTGTGAGTTCCTTCTTCTTTTCCTTTCCTTTCTTTCTCTTTGTCTCTTCTTCCCTTAGTGTTCAACACTTAGCCTTCAGTACTTAACCTTTCCTCTGAACCATCAACTGAACCGGGTTTTTTTTTCTTTTTCTTCTTAACCAAAAATTGGTTTTTGATTTGCGGCTTAGACCTTTCGGGGATACGCAGCACCCTTTACAGGGTGGGACCAGACCCTACTAGATCCTCGCCTGATTCAATTTAATTTTGATTTATTTCCAGTTTATTTTCTCGAGCCAAATCGGCTCAACCGCCTCCCAAGCCTCGCCCTCCCAGGGCCACACACATCGCACACCCACACAGGCGCACCCTCGCAGGCACACACGCCTGCACACACATGCATATGCTCATTCATTCGGTAACCGTGCGCCGAGCGCTAACGACTGAATAGTGCAGTTAACAAAATGCTTTTATACCAAGGTGGGCGCTCAAGGATTCTCGATGTGGGACTAAAGTTCCCCTTCTAGAGTTGACCTCAGGTGACAATATCTCCTAGCTCAGAGCTCCAAATCAAGCAAACAAAAGCTTGTTGGAAAGCTCTTGAGTTGCTCTATAGGATTATGCTTTCAATTTAATGTTAAGGGGAAGATTTCTACATCGATTTTAAGGGAAGAGTTATGGGTTTTCTATGGTATTATATGGCCTGGACATGGAATTCAGGTTAACAAGTCCACAGAATGGACTTAAGCTCTTAGCTAAGGCTCTAAATGGGTTCTACAGGTTATTCTGCAACTGCAAGTATAGGTTTCAAGCTCCTAGAAGCTTCAAGAAATGCAAAGGAGGTTGAAGCTTCTCTGAAAGCTTCAGAGACTAAATTCAAACTTGAAAAAGGTCTAACAGATAGCTAAGATCATTCTCAATAGATTTAAACTGATTCTAAGGGTTGTTACATACTTATCTGGGTAGAAATCGCATTCAAACTCATCCAAAAATCACTGGCAACAGTTTGGGTTCAAAAACAACCCAAACTGGCAGTTAATGATTTCCAATAAAATCATATATCTGAGCTCATCCAATTCACTCTAAAATTGTTCAACTGAATCTTAGAATTAATTCAAGCTCCTCAATTCAACAGATTGAGCTCAAAATCAAGGTCTCAAGCTCGAATTTGACTATAAGCCCTCAAATTTTGACTTTCTGTTCTATGCCTTTTCACAAGAAATTAAAGCCTAGAATCACTTCTTCTCAACCTCAGAAACTTGCTCAGCCCCTTCAATAGATGTTTGGACCTAAGAATCTAGAGTTTCAGGCTTGTCGCCTGAACTCAAAATGTGATTTGTTCGTTAGAGGAGTTAGGGGTTTGTTACACTAATTTGAGGGCAAAATTAGCTTCAGTGCATTGCACTAAAGCTTCGAGATTCATTGCATGCGTCTTTTAAACTTCTATCAGACTTCTCCAACTTCGCCAGAGTTGGAGAAGATGAATCAGTATCTGCAACTCCATTTGTTAAATCTCCAAATAAATGTTCACAAAATGATCAGTGATAAAAATTTACATCATTCTGGAGCTTCTTAATAAGTTTAATAGGCTGAAGATCAAATTTGACTCGTCGAAGCTCGCCAGAGCTTCGGTGAGTCTAGAAAAAGTTCAAATTTGTGCATAGAGAGAAAAATCATGCCATTTTTAACTTGAAAAGGTTCCTGAGGTCGCAAGGAACTTCAGGATCACATTAAATTCTTCTTTTACTCATTAGATGTAAGATTAAACAATGAATTCAATTTGAATAAGATTTGATTAGGTTGAGGCACAAGACTTGATCTCCCACTTAAAAGAGTGATCAAGACAAGTATCAAAGAATTTGCGATTATAAATACTTAGTTAATTTAAAGTTTTAACTACTCCTGAGCTGTCATTAACAGCGAGCTCAAGAGCTTAAATAAAATTAGGCTTTTAAGTTATATATAGTATTTAATCAAATTAGAGTGATAATTAGTATCCTTTAGTGATGAGTTGATGATGGAGGATCCATTGGAGGTGAAATCTAGGTCAACTACTATTGCCATGGACAATAGAAGTAATTGATGGAGATGGATGTGGATTAGGTGAATCAGTGATCAAATTAAATATTAAGTGTGATAGAAATGATTGTGAAAGATAAAGGAAGGTGATCAGTGGATTCAGAAGGCCAAATTAGGGCTCTGGCAAGCTCAAGGAGCTCGTCAGAGTCAAGGAAGATGAACTCTGAAATCTGACATTACAACTAAACTACCTAACTAACTAACTAGCTAAACTACTCTACTCCTACTCCTACTGTTACCTAGACAAAGGGGATAGAGGAACTCTGTCGACAGCTCATGACGGAGAAGTGAAATCAGAGGGTAATTGGAAGATCTCTGGCGATGATTGTAAGGTGGAGCAGAGGATCTCCTTGGTCAGTGATAGCGATTTTACGTGGTTTGTTAATTAGGCAATTTAGTGTCGTTGCAACGCGTAAATCCACTTTCGCTCTTAAATTTATAATCCTAGATAGGGGAGTATCTAGGGTCGTCCAAGGAGGCCAAATGTTTGCAAAAGTGATTCTCTTGCTTGGAATACAAATCTCAACTTTCTTTTTGGTATTTTTCAATATATCATTTTTTTTTTGTTTTTGGATTAAGACAACATGCGAAATGGTGGCGGGAAGGTGATTTGCACTTCAAATTTAACTACTACTTCTAAGTGGCAAGTAGAGCCTCTCCCTAAGCTCACTCTAGGCAAGTGGATGCCTAGAATAATTAGGGAGAGGGAGTGAACAATGCTAAAAAAAAGACAAAGCAAGTAGAAATGCAAAATAGAAAATTGCAAAGAAGGCAACTTAGATTGACGAAAAGTGTTTTACAAAAAAACCTAGTAGAGGAATGCTTCTACTACTAGAAAAATTAAAATAAAGAAAAGCAAACACAAATCCTCTAGATAGATGGTGAAGAAGAGGGCTTCTTGCTCCAAGGTTGGTGGCTCCCAATCTTGAAAAGACTCCTTCAACTCCTTCCTTGCAATGCTCCGCCAAGGTGATGTCCTCCAAGGCAAGCCCTAAGGGGGCGTGCCCTAAGCTTCTCTCCAAGGGTGGACGTCCACCCTAGGTCCTTCTCCCTTGCCTAGCCGTCCTCCTTGAAGTGGAAGAGTCCTCCTCCTTGGCGTGGCCCAAGTTGAAGAGAGTGGGGAGAAGAAAGCACCAAAAGGGCTGGTGATGTGCCCCTTTAATCTCCTTCTCTACTCCTTCTTCTTGGCCGTAGGTATAGGTGGCTTAGGTAGCAAATTACACTAATGGAGGATGCCCCGAAAATGGTGGTAGGTGGTGGGTTTTTATAGAATAGGAAGGGGGCTAAGGTGTCCCCTGAAATGGAGGGCCAAGATGAAGAGATGGAGACGGTTAAAGATCTCATGGCCAAAGTGAGTTGGCGCCACCTTGAGGGACACCAAGGGGGTAGTTATGGGTGTTGACACCCCTTGATGTTGGCACCAAAAAGGGTTCTAGAAGGTGGTCTAAGTTGGTGCCAAGAGGGATTCTAGAAGGAAGGGTAGGTGGATGGCTAGGATGGCTTATGTGGGTAGGTGTAGGGTGGATTAAGGGCTGAAAGTTGGCGCCAATATAGGGGTGGTTAGGGGTAGTTTTTGGCGCCAACTTAAGGTGTCTTTTGGTGGTGATAATGGGGTGAAGGGATGGCTAGGAGGTGGCGCCAACTTGAGTATGGTAGCTAGCATAGGTAGGCTTAAGCTAGTGGAGCTAGCTAGGGTTGTCTTTGAAGGTGGTGGATGGCCAAGGAGTTGGTTGCTAGCTAAGCTAAGCTAAGCTAGCTTAGCTAATGGAGGAGTAGAGGAGAAGGTGTTGGAGCTAGGGTTTGGAGGGAGGAGAAGTCAGGAGCTGAAACTGGAGCTGGCTGCTGTTGAAGAGGCTGGCATGGAGCTACTCTAGCTGGTTTAGCTTGCTAGTTCTTTGCTAGCTGCTAAGCCAAGCTAAAGTGAGCTGGCTTCTACCACAATGAGCTAAGGTGAGCTGGGTCTGGTGCTCCCGGGGAGGGTCAAGCTGGTTGAGGCAGCTAAGGTAGCTTAGCTCAACTGAGTTGAGCTAAGCTGAGCCCCCGGGAGCTGGACTTGAGCTTCCTGAGCTGGGATGAGTTCTTCTTCAGCTGGCTGGAGTTGAGTGGAGCTGGATGTAGCTGGATCTGAGCTGGGGTGAACTCTTGTCAACTCAGCTGAGCTAGCTAGAGCTCCCTGTGGACTAGTGGGAGCTGAGATGAGCTAGACTCAGCTAAGTTGAGCTGGATCTGAGCTGACTTGAGCTAGGGTGAGCTAAGATGAACTCTCTTGAGCTGCCATTCAGCTGAGATTAGCTGAATGGAGCTGGGATGAGATAACCCTAGTTCAAGTAAGCTAGGTTCCAGCTGCGGTGGGCTGGATCAAGCTGAGGTGAGCTGGATCAGGCTGAGTTCCAGCTAGTCTGGGCTTCTCCTTCACCATTTGCCTTCTTGAGTGCTAGGGTTTTAGGGATCTATATATCTGTACATCCCTAACACTCACAAAAACATATTAAAAGACAATAAAAAATGCAATGCATGCCTAACCTATTTTATGCCTAAATGCAGCCCAAAAACCCATTTGCGGAGTAAAATCCTAAGAGCTAGGTTTGTTTTAATGCGTAAGATTGATGATAAACTGGCGTTTATCAGTCAGCACCTGTGTCCAGAGATACAGCTGACCGCGGTGAAGTTCTTGAGCCAATTAAGATGAATGGAGGAAGTCGGAAGATGAGATGGGAAGTTGCCGAAGTTGTGGAGGGAATAGCCTATTGGGTTGGTTGCAGTGAAGAAGATGGAAGGGAACCAACTTAAAGAAAATCAAGGGGGTCAGGGGGTATTTATAGTCTACGGCGACGAGGAAGGAGGAGGAATATGGATGCAATTGAGGCTAGAAGAAGGTTAACCACCGGCATCTTCTCCGATGACGGTGAAGTTATCTCCTACCTTAAATTGGGATAAAAGTGTCATCCAGACCGATGGATGAAGATGAGATGGTGAGCGCAAGCTCTAGGAGCTTGAAGAAGGAGAGGTGACGTTGGATGGGCGGTGATCATGCGGTGGCAGCACCCTCGGTCGTTAGCAGTTCAATCGGTTGAAGAGAAGAAGAAGAAGTCAGGGACCTATTCGTAGTGAATCCTAAGGACCTGCATGAAAGATAAGGACCCGATTGGAATGAAATGTAAGGACCAAAATGTAAACTCAGGTTTTCAAGGTTTATTTTAATTTAAATCTTTTTCAACTTTTTCTATATGATTGTAAATAAGATAATTATTATATTTAGACCTTGAATTTACATTTTCGACCTTTCTATGTTAGTTTATTTAATTAAGTAATGTTACTTAAGTTATTACATACTTATGTATACATTATGCTTAAGTTAATTAACTTATTAATTAGATGAATGATTGTTAATATCTCGAGTCCAATTATTAATCAAATTATTAATACTATTAATTGGATGTTAAAATAGCATTTTTAACTTATTTTAAGGTCCTTTACTATTTATCCCTTATTTTATAATTAACCCATATATTCACATATTCTTAGCTAATTAACTAGGAAGACTAGTTAATTAGAGGTAATTAGAGATTATGATGAGCTTCTCATCAAACTCCGTATGCATACTATAATTACATATGTAGGAATGATGGAGAGACAAAATTGGGAATTAATTAGCACCAAAGTATTTAGGAAAGAAGTTTATTTGGAAGGAAGTCAATCAAATATTTTTGTGGGAAAGCTATACATTGTTGTAAATTAGTTCTACTATTTTTGGCAAGCTTAATTTGGGAAGAGAATAATGGCACTCATGTGTTGATCAAATTAATGGTTGCATGTTAATTCCCCTTCCTTATTTTCCCCTTAAATCTTTCTCTTTCTGTTAATCTCTAATTCTCTTCTATCTCTTTCTCTTTATAAAAGGTAAAGGATGGGCCTCTCCATAGCTTCATCTTCCTCCCACAAGGGAGGGACCC
The DNA here is from genome assembly GCA_037157565.1 of Thalassia testudinum. Taxonomy (NCBI): domain Eukaryota; kingdom Viridiplantae; phylum Streptophyta; class Magnoliopsida; order Alismatales; family Hydrocharitaceae; genus Thalassia; species Thalassia testudinum. Next base: position 37,879,048 of record JAZHRO010000025.1, read on the forward strand.
CTCAACATCCTCCTCTCACTCCACCCAACTGGACTGAAGCTATCACCGTGTGCCAACCATGAAGACCACACTCCATCCTCTCCAGCAACTGCAACAAATTACATTACCACGTCGTCGTGAACCACTATGAGCCGCTCACGACCGCAACCGCGACTTCCTGCCACTGCATGCCCCCAACCACATCACCACGAACCACCATTGTGGTCAACAGTGACAGCGCCGACACTACCACCGTGATCCGCCTCGACGACCATCATCGCGTACCATCTCTTTACTGCAACTACCACATCATCACAACATCTCATCCTCCTCGCCATCGTAGCCTCCAACAACAACAACCCCCACCGTGACGATTGCCACCTCACCCTCCACCATTCGCCACCACACCTCAGCCTCCTCTCCATGTGTACTCTCTCATGCTTCCCTGTGCCACCACAACTGAACGTACACCCTCAACACCGTGCATCCACCGCAGCAGCAAAACAGGTGCAACTACTTCAACCCACGACTACACTCCACCGCCTACGTCTCCTCATCACCGACAGCGACCTAGGTGCCCTACCACAGCCACTCATGCCCTTGCACATGGTAGCGCACCCATAGTAGCGCACGACCACCGGCCACCTCCATGTGCACCAGCGCCAACAAAGGCACCATCGCCACGCATGGCCACTGGCATACACACCTTCGTGCAACCATAGCAGCAGCACCAATCAGCGCTATCCACCTCCTTCATGCATCCACTGCACGTGACTAGCACATCCGACCTCCTTCGCCTCGCACGTGCATGCGCATCCAAGCCTTACTCGACCACACACTGTTCTTCTCCAGAAGAACCCACAGTCCTCGGCCATCCCCATCGATGCAATAGCCTCCACCGGCCTTCGTTCTCAGTGCCGATGACCTCCATCGCACACATGCGAAGCCGTGGCCATGCGCAGGGACCCCTTGGTCCACACTCCACCGCCGACAGACCGCTCCATTGCCAATGAGCTCCTCGCTAGCTGGCCACCACAGCCCGCCATTGATCCCGCTATCACCAACGTGGAGCCTTCGACCATGCTAACCTTCCTCAATCTCGTCGCCAACCATCATGGCCCCACGAGCACGCACAACAAAGAAGAAGAAATGCTCTATTTTGGGTTTAAATAAAAGTTACAATTCATGCCATTGAAGAAGAGAGGATTTTTTTTAATATAATACTTTATATTGTGTAGCTTTTGCTCATGTACCCTCCAAATTCTAGCTATTCCGCATGAATGCTCATTCAAGGCACTTTTTATCTCATTTGATGCTACAACTTATTGACAAATTTATCTTGTATCGTATTAGCCTCGTACAAAGTATTCACTAAAAATATTGGTAGGTTTATTAGTTTGTTCCTCTTGTGGATACGACTTACCTTTCACGGTTAGTTTTGACTGTTAAATATTTTTGTTCAAGAATTCCACCTTGATTTACATTATTGCGATGACGTATTTTTCTGACATATATTTCTGCCAAGCGAAATCTCTCATTCACATATCAATATTCATTGCACCTGCACCAACTTCTTATAGGTTCTCTTGATAAGCATCTGCTTCTACTTTATGTTCAACATCTTTTGCACATCAAAATATTCACGTGGAATTGTCCGAACAGGTATAATCCATCCATTTCTACGGTTGTCAGGAACCTAGAAGACATGAGATACTTGACATGCTAATGTAAACAGTTCTAAAGAATGTAGAATTCGACGATTCTTATTCAAACTTAAAAAATCGTGCATCTTGTCAAGTTTGAAGCCAATGCCTTCTTTAAATATGTCGAACCAATTGAACTTAAAAAGAATAACTCCACAATCATATCTGAAGCTCATCTCTATGATTTCTTCGATACGTCCATAGTAGCCATCACAACCAGTATTCAAATCACAACTAACAACACCAGCATACTGCGTGGCCTTCGTATCATCTATGGATTTTGTCCTGAATCTGAATCTGTTTATAATGTAACCTAAATGGTAATATTCGTAACTCAAAAGTTGATCGGATATTATGTCAAAGTCTACCCATCCTGGGTCATTCTGTTCTTTCTTTTGAATAACACATTGTTTAAACCACTCAAGAAAGTCGACCTCGCGTGTTTCTGGATGTGAACACTCTTTAAATTCATTATAAAATGCATTAACTTCTGGAATCTATTTAAGAATGTACAAGTGAGCTAGACGTTGATCGATTTCAGAGATTGATTTGTATTCTTTGTGGAGGATAGACCTTCCTGGAATATTAAATATGAAAAGACAATCTTCATTATTCTCATTGTACTCTCCACCATAATTTCTCTATAATCGATTAAATCAATTATTTGTCTCATCCATATACATGACACAGAAGTTAATGGACTCTTCTACAAGATATCCTTCAACAATAGATCATTCAAGCTTAGCCTTATTTAACACATAGTCTTTAAGTTTCTTTAGAAACCACTCAACTAGATACATTCATCTATATTGCACAAGCCCAGCAACTTTTGCCTCATTTGCAAGATGCAAAGTTAAATGAACCATGACATCAAAGAAGGCCGAATGAAATATCTACTCCATTATACATAATGTGACAACTATTTTCTTATCGCAATACTCTAATAAATCAGAATCTACAATTTTTCAACAAATAGGTTTGAAATATCGGCTCATTTCTGTAAATGAATCCACAACTGGATCAGGTAGCACTCCACGAATAGCTAGTGGGAACAAGACTTGCATGTAAACGTGACTGTCGTGATTCTTTAACTCACTAATTTTCTTTTGAGTCTCATTTACACATCAAGAAAGTTGTATAGAATAGCCATCTGGTACCCATACTTCTTTCAAGAAGGTAAAAATTTTCTCTCGTTGATCATTACTTAGGCTGCAAATGGCTTTCGGAAAGTCGTAACTGTTGCCTTATTTTTCAATAACATGTAACTCTGGATGAATGCCTAAAGTTATCATGTCTTTTCTTGTTTTCACTGTATCCTTTGGACTATCAGTTAAGTTGAACACATCCAAAATGTTGTCCATAACATTTTTCTCAATATACATCACATCAAGATTATGTCGGATAGTTACATCTTTCCAATACGGGACTTCCATGAAGGAAATGCTCTTCTTTTTAAAGCCCGTATGTTTCAAAGCTATTTGATCTTTCTTGAATAGACAACTTAATCGTATGTTGCCAAGTTGTTGTAATTTCTCCATTATTTGAAAACCTGACAACCTTATTGAATTTGTATTTACTTATTCCTCAGATTCTTTGAAGAATAGTGACAAGTTTTTCCATCAAACTTGTCCTTAAACACTGCAGTTCTCCATCTATGCTCAATAGGCAGGAATCAATGGTGTCCCAAATAACAAAACTTGTTGCTTTCAAGTAGTCGAAAATAATGAGTGTCATTTATACATATTGGGCAAGTAGACTTTCCCTTTGTACTCCATCTCAACAAATTATCATATGCAGGGAAGTCATTAATAGCCCACAATAATACAGCATGTATATTAAAGAATTCTTTTCATCTATCAATGGTTGAAGATAAACGTCAATTGCATTTCCTGGATGCTTTGTACCTGGGATGAGGAGGGTCAACATCATAAATGACTATCGCATATAAAGCCACACAGGTAAGTTGTAAGTTACCATCACGATTGGCCAAATTGAATAGGATGGGTACATGTTCTTGAACAGATTAAGCCATCGCTTGCAAGACCCAATCTAACATTTCTTGCATCCTCTACAAATGCTAAATGAGTGTCGTCAAACATTTTTTAGTCTTCTGAAACAACGGGATGACAAATGTGAACATCTCGTGACATGTTATCCTGATGCCATATCATCAAATTTGCAGCTCTACTTGAAATAAAAAGGTGTTGAAGCCTAGTAATTAATGGAAAGTAACATAGAACCTTCTTCGACTATTTTTTAGCCCTTGTATTTAGTGAATTTCCCACTTTAAATCTCTTAACACCACACTGTGGACAACTAGTCAACTCTGCATATTCATTTCTGTATAGCACAATCATTTGGACAAGCGTCAATTTTCTCACAATTTCAACTAAGTACATGAATCTATTTCTTACTTCATACCATGTCTTTGGATAACCTTTTGGATCATTTAAAAGCTCTCTAATGAATTCAAACACCTCAGACATCAATTTAGAGGTCACTCTATTCACAACCTTCATTCGAAATAACTTCAAAAGAAATGACAACCTAGAAATGGACGTGATATTAGGATCAATAGGTTCATCCACTACCCTAATAGCATCATAAAGCTAATTAGAAGTTTCCTTACTAGCCGGATCTTCAACTCCTGCTCTCATTTTATCAAGCATTTCATCGATGTCATCGACTTCAATATCCACAGCTGTCTCATAGAAATCTAGCAGAGATCGTCTGACTTCCTCTGTAAGATCCTCTCCATGAGCAATCCACTTAGTATAATGCTGCCACCAATCGTTGCAAATCATGTGCTCATATACAATGTTCCTATCATGTGAATATCCATTCAAGCACCACCTACATGGGCAAAAAATCCTGTCGAACTTGTCTCTTCGTCTAAATGACTTCCTATCATCATGAAATGCCCAATCAAGAAACTCTCTCACTCCATTCTTGTATCAGGAGTAATTTGAGTTCCTCAAACTAATCTAAGACTTATCCATGATAATCTATAAAAATGAAATAAAATCACCCAATAATTATAATTTGATTTTATAACATTATTTGTATTTTGATTAGGGTTTTACTTAATAGCCCATCCTTGAAGATTTAATCACAACATTACTTGTTACATGTAACCGATGTTTGGAGAAATTTTGGCAGCATCTCCTCGCACTTCTCCAGTATACCCCCCAAGACTAACCTTAACTACATTCCCAATAACTCCCATTTAAGGGTGCGTTAGGAATGTAGATAAGATCAGTTGGTATACCGGAGAAGAGCAAAAAGATACTACTGAAATTCCTCCAAACACTGATTTCATGTAACGAGTAACCCTAAGTTGTGATCAAATCTTCAAGGACCACCTTAGTTCAGAACTTCTCTAAACTAAGGATGATGACTCTTATGCCATGCTATAAAGACAAAGCTTTATGAATGTCAATGAGATATACACACACTCTACATTGTCCGTATAACATGATCATTAGTGTCGACGAGTAAATATTTTGACATGATTATCCCCTCCCAAAACCTATAACCTAAGGGTTAGAATACCTATTGTTTGGCCTCAAGTGCATCAGGATTTGTGCAAGTGTATCTATAAATTCATTAAAATAATAAAATCAACAAACATAAAGTAAGTACATAATAGAATCAAGTTTAATTTACTAAATCAATCAAACATACATAATAGGATCAAATAAACATTTAGAAGAAAGTAGGTACACCCCACAATTAATCAAACAAATTTAATTTACTAAATCAAGTGGGTACACCCCACAATCATGCATAAAACAATTTACATTCTAAACATAAGTAAGTACACCCCACATTTTAAACCTAATTGGGCACACCCCACATTCTAAACTTAAGTGGGAACACCCCACATTCTAAACCTAATTAAGTGAGCACACCCCATGATGTGCATACATCTGATTAACCTAAAATATCCATTAATGCATGTTCTTAGTGTCACATTAGCATTATACATTGTAAATAGTGCATAATATGCATAATCATGCATTTAGATCAAGTTGCATAAATTGTATAGTAATTGTCTCCTTTTTATGGTCAGGGACAGGGTGACTTTTTATCAGGGCCTCGGATCGAAGATCCAACCATATGGATTTAATCAGAGTGATGATTGGAGTTCAATGACTCCAAGATCGCCCTAATCGGATATCCGTAGCACCAGATAGTGACCGAGGAACCCTAAAGATCAAGGGCCAAGATGGTGTTAATTCGCACCTCAGATGACAAATCCGACCACATGGATGGGTTTAGATCAACGATCGCAGGCTAACTGCGTGAAAATCGGTCCAATTCGACACCCGTGGCACCATCTACAACACTCAGAAGATGGATGGCTTAGATGGCACCACATGGTGCCATCATAGCCGCCCAGCACTGGCTGCAACACTTCTTCTTCACCCACTGGACAAATCTCTGTCGTTGGATGCCCATCCAATGGCCGAGAATGTGCCACGTCTTCGCTCATCCAGCGCCTCTCCTCATCTGAAAGCACAAGCAATGTTTGATCTGGACCGTTGGATGAAGATCCAACGGTCGAGATAGGCTGTGCGCAAAATCCTCAACGTGCCTCAACCATATGCGTAGCACAGTGGTTAAGGCACTGCATAGGGGAATGGCGCAGGTTTGAGTCGCAGGCATAGCGCTTCTCCTCGCGGGTGGGTGCGCAATTGGAGCCGCGCAATTTGCATCGAGCGACGCAGATCAACCTATAGCGCCCACGTGCGATCAGTCGCACAACGCAAAAGCCTGATCGCACGTAGGCCCGTAGTGCTAGCGAGGGTGATTTAAGTCATCCGATCTCTTGATCGGATGGCTGAGCGCACGCTGACGTGCGAAGGTGTTGAGAGCGCGAAGGCAAAGGGGCGCACGCGCGGTGCATGCACGTCGGCCACATTCAGGCCTTTAGTGATGGATAGATCTGTCATTAAAGGTCCTGAGTTAGTGTTTTTCATGTTGTAATGTCCAAAATGCCCTTACTCCTTGAAACTATAAAAGAAGACCCCTACCATATGGATTTCTCATCCCTTCCTTTTCCTCTCTCCCTCTCTAAAGCTTAAGAGAAGCTTGTCCCACACCCGGGATGCTCCTCAAGAGCTAAAACCAAGTTTTCGTCCCCGTTCCGGAAGCGGATCCTGTGACGACGACGACGTGCTGCCACGTTCCTATTCCTTCTGCTTCATCCTCCTTCTTCCCGCTCCATTCCTCATCTTCCAGGCATTGTCCCGTTTGGCTCGTCTTCCAAGCGATCGTCAAGGAGGATAACTTCTCTCTCCCATTCTTTTTACTGCTTTCTAGAGTAGAATTTTCCTACTTTCAAGTTGTAATAATTTCTCACTTTCTAGTGTAATCATTTCTTGCTTTCTTAGTTGTAAAAACATTATGCAATATCAAGTGATTGTTCTTTCTCTCTCTCTCTTATTGTCTATATTGATTCCATTGTGATTATTTTTCCCTTTAAACAAAAGCACAAAAATATAATTGCGAATTTTGATCGACGTAGCCTCCCTGTGTTCGACCCAAAATTTCTTTATAGATTTTTCGGTATAAATTTTATTTGTTGAATGGATTTCTTTGTGACTCAAACTACAACGATGGGTTTTGAAATCCAATTGCAAACACGTAGTCATCCGCCATTCAACATTTTGGCGCCATTGCCGGGGAGGCAACAAATTTTCGATCTTCTTTTTCGCATTTCACACAATTTACTATCTTCAAACTTGCTTTATCTCGTGTCTATTATTTTGCAGATACCTCTATCAGGGAATCGTCAAGTGGTAGATTGGAGTAAAGTGCAGTTGAAGACGACTGTAAGTGCTCCCCATTCTTCCCCCTCCATAGATTTCATTTGATCACATTAAATTCAAATTATAATTAACCTAGGTGTTTGCATAAATCCTAGGATTAGTTTGGTTGTCTGGATTTCCACCCACATTCATTTCACCCTCGCATATAAAAAAAAAATAAAAAGATATTTTTGTGGGATAATTCAACATACACACAACATACACCCACATTCAAGGCAGTTAATCTAATTGATTTTGTTCTACTCAATCGGATTCTGATCTGTGGAACCGGTATACACAAATCAACACATAAAAGAGTAGAAATCATTCTAGGTTAATCATTTTTGTGTGCCTAATTCAGTGGTGCAATTGTGGCCAATTGTTTGAGTTGTTTGGGCTGCACCACTCAACCTAAAATCAACTCACCAAGTAGTTTCCTCTTAGGTTTTCAATCTAGGTTCATACCAGGCACTCCACTTTATTTTTTATTTCAAAAGGAAAGCAATCTTCACCCGTTCTTGAAAACCTAGTTTGCCTCAAACTTGATTGAATTAAACCTAATTCTAAACCCTAAAAGCTACTTAAGCAAGATTTGAACATTAAAATCTACTCATCACAAATAATCTTGCTTGAAAGCCCTGGTTGTGCATGCACTTACACATACTCAATTGATCATTAAGGGCACAACCCATTTTAATGGCCCACCACATTCCATAAGCACTACAATCCCAGGCCTCAATAAAATCAAGTAGACGTTGGCCTTAAGGACTGATTCGCTCTTCGGGGTCCAATCTAAGATTATTTACAATTAACCTGCTTGTACTGATCAATCTGATGTCTAGCTAAGGGAGTAGCATCAAACGATCGCGGTTGGGGGGGTACATTAGGAACCGAAGGCACAAGTCGAAGGAAGAACCTTCTCCCTAGTCCCTCTTTCTAATTGGTTAGATTGAGCAGACACAAGTAGAGTGAATCATTTATAATCTTAAGACGGGTTCTGAGAGTTTGTAGATCCTTAGGCTACCCCACTTAAGGACAGGCTTGTTTTATTGTGCTGCAGGGTTCTTATCCCCAATCCTTCCGACCTTTTCCTAGTTTATGCTAGGAAGGTCATTGAATCCCCGATTAGAAGGACCACTAGAGTATTCTAGGAGGCATAGATTGGATTTTGGCCAAATTGATCCCATGGCCGATCAACAGCCTCCTCTGCCGCAGGATCCACCAGAGGTATTTCGGAGGCAATTGGAACAAATGCAGAGAATGCGAGAACGGTTCTAGAGAATGTAGGGCGCTTAGCCCTTGAAGGATTTTTATGATCCTTCAAATTATGGGGAACATCCTGGCATCCAGATTCCTATCAGAGATGTAGAAATCAAGCCCCAAGTGTTAAGCCTGATCAAACATTTCCATGGGCTTGGCTCTAAAGGCCCATTTCAGCACTTGGAGGACTTGATCACTTTGGTCCAAACCACCAAGGCACGAAACGTGAATGAGCAAATGATCATGAGGCTCTTCCCCCACTCTCTTAGGGATAAAGCCACTCATTGGTACAAGATTATAGTAAGACCAATTGCAACTTGGAATGAGTTGAAATTGGCCTTTCTAAAGAAATTCTTCCCTGTTGGATGTACCAATGCTTTGAGACAGGCAATTACTACCTTTACCCAGTAGTCGGGGGAGTAGTTTCATGTTGCCTGGGAGCGATTCCAGGACCCATTGCAGAGGTGTCCACACCATGAGGTGCCGAAATGGCAATTTGTGCAGATTTTCTACCATGGGTTGACTGAGCAATTCAGAAATTACGTGGACGCTTCTTGGGGAGGCAATTTCCTCAACAATGATGCAGATAGCGTGCACGATTTGTTTGAGGAGATGAGCAAGAATTCGATCAATCATGCCTCCATGGATACTTTTAATCGGTCTCAACAGCCTAGATCGAATGTTAATGAAGTCCATGACTCTCATTCATTCGATATGGAATTGATTTGTAATAAACTTGATAAGGTGGACTTGGTTGCTAAGAGAATGGAGTGGATGGCTGGAAACTCAATGAATAGCTCTTGATCCACTCAATCCCAGAATTCGAGATTCCATTCATCATGAGCTCCTTCTGGACGAGGGTTTGTGAATCAACTTGATGCAGCTCAACCTGCGAGCCAGCATTATTTGGGACCCCACAGGTTCCAAACTGGAGCCGTTGATCCCAATTTCTCTGATCCTTCCCTCTCTCTCTCTCCATCCTCACCCTATGAGAATGTTTGTGCTGTATAGGAGAATGTTAGATCCAACCCTTACTCCAATGCTTATAATCCGGGTTGGAGAACCACCCTAGCTTTTGGAAAAACTCGGGACAGCAGACCCAATTCTGACCCAGCAATTATGCTCCACAACGACCAATGGGTCAGGGTCATGTTTATACTCAATTGCCCCCAAATCAGGTCAATCAGCCAGCTTGGAATGCCTGTCAACCCGTAGGGCAGGCTGATTTGAACCGACAAATGGTAGAGATGCAAAGATATATGCTCCAGCTCATGCAGCAAATGAAAACATCACTAAATAACTTACAAATCGGGCTCATAGCTAATTCTCGTCAACCTGGATCTCTACCATTTCAACCCGTACCCAACCCACGTAATATCCTGAGTCCAAGCAATCAAGCCCATGGGTACGGGAATCAGAGGGATCCACACGCACATGCTCAGATGGTTGAGTAGGATCCTTCCTCTTCTTCCGCAAATCAACGGTTCTTGGCTAATGAAGCCCCTCCAATCTTTCCTAACCCTCCCCAAGACCCAAACCCATATACATCAAATAATTATGTTACCTTGAGGAGTGGTAAACAAACTCAGGATCCACGACCACACTGTTCTAATTTACCAAATCCTGAAGAACCTGAGGAAAGAAAGGATAACTCTGGAGAAGAAATTAAGGCTCAGGAACCTGATTTTGAAGATCCGACTCATGTTCCTTTTCCTGAGGCCTTGATTAGATCAAGGAAGAAGTCTGTTGATAGTAATGAGGAGCTTCTGAATATTTTCAAGAATGTTGAGATCAATATCCCGCTCCTCGATGTTATCAAGCATATACCAACTTACGCAAAATTTTTAAAGGACTTATGTACACAGAAGCGTAAGTTGAGAGAATCTGTTCCGAGGAAGGTTGTACTTTTTGAGCATGCTAGTTCTATTATCCTGCACCACCTCCCTCAGAAAAAGAGAGATTTAGGTGCTCCTTTGATTTCTTGTGTCATCAGAGATTACACTTTTGATGGAGCACTACTGGATCTGGGTGCATCCATCAACCTAATTCCAACTTCTCTTTACGAGAAGTTCAGATTAGGTGAACTTTAGCCGACTTCAGTAACGCTACAGTTAGTGGACCATTCGGTCACAAATCCGAGAGGCGTTATTGAAGATGTTATTATTAAGGTTAAGGATTTCTATTTTCCTGTAGATTTCCTTGTCCTTGACATGGATGTACCTGAAAATCTGAGGAACATGCCCATCATTCTGGGGCATCCATTCCTGGCTACCGCCAAGGCCAACATTAACTGTAAAAGTGGTAGCATGGAAATCGCTTTTGGGGATCAAAGAATAAATTGGATATTTTTAAGGTGATTAATAAATTCGAGGATTATGGATTTATTGAGGAACTTGAGGATGATAATGTGAATATTGAGACTTGTATGATGGTTTCTGCATTTGAAAGTTCCTTCTCTGATGATAAATTAGACCTGCAACCCTCTATGGCAGACCTACCATCTTCTGAAGAGGTTATTGATTTTGTTCACTCTCAACCTCTTCCTCTTGATGAGTCTTCATCAGCATCTTCCTTACATTCAATCATCAACCCACCCCAGCTTGAACTGAAACCATTGCTTGAGAATATGAAATATCAATTTTTAGGACCACATAAGATGATTCCTGTGATTATCAGTGCTAAATTAACAAAGGGGCAGGAGATTAAACTGATTGAGGTCCTGAAGGAACACAAGGAGGTAATTGGTTGGACTATTCATGACCTTAGGAGGATCGAGCCATCTTATTGCAATCACAGAATATTTTTGGAAGATGGATCCTGCCCTTCTGGCCAGATGCAGAGGAGATTAAATTGAAATATGCGAGAAGTGGTCAAGAAGGAGATTATTAAGTGGCTCGATGCAGGAATCATTTATCCGATCTCTGATAGTCCTTGGGTAAGTCCTGTGCAGTTTGTTCCCAAGAAAGCCAGGATTACCGTTGTGACTAATGAGAAAGGAGAATCTATCACAACTCATTCAACTTTCTCTTGGAGAGTCTGTGTTGATTACAGGAAGCTGAACACAGCCATGAAAAGGGATCATTTCCCTTTGCCCTTTATCAGAAGTACTTCTGTTTCCTTGATGGTTACTCGGGATACAACCAAGTTTCTATCCATCCTGAGGATCAGGAAAAAACTACTTTCACATGTCCCTACGGAACCTTTGCTTTCCGTAGGATGCCATTCAGCTTATGCAATGCACCTGTGACTTCTCAAAGGTGTATGCTGGCCATATTCTCTGACATGGTGGGAGAGTTTATGGAAGTCTTCATGGACGATTTCTCTATTTTTGGAGAATCGTTTGACTCGTCTAGCTAATCTTGAAATGATTCTTAAACGATGCATCAAAACATGACTGGTCCTTAGCTGGGAAAAGAGTCATTTCATGACACAACGAGGCATCATCTTAGGTCATGTAATCTTTGAATGGTGAATCGAAGTGGATAAAGCTAAGGTTGATGCTATCACTAAACTTCCTCCTCCCACATCTGTCAAACAAATTCGATCATTTCTTGGTCATGTGGGATTCTACAGGAGATTCATTAAGGACTTTTCGAAGGTTGCCCTTCCTCTGAGCAATCTTCTTGCCAAAGAAACTCCATTTGATTTCGACGAATCATGCCGTAAGGTATTTGATTTTCTTCAAATGACAGTCACTTATGCTCCGGTGTTGCAACCACCGATTTGGACAACCCCTTTTGAGATCATGACCGACGCTTCTGATTACGCAGTCGGGGCTATTTTGGGTAAGAAAGTTGATAGGAAGCCCTCTGTCATCTACTATGCTAGTAAAACTCTGGACGAGGCCCAGAGGAATTACACTATTACTGAGAAGGAATTACTAGCCGTAGTATTTGCTTTGGAGAAATTCAGTGCTTATCTCTTAGGGTCTCACATCATCATATATGTCGACCACTCAGCCTTGAGACATCTCTTGGCCAAAAAGGATGCCAAACCCCGGATTATTCGTTGGATTCTTCTGCTTCAAGAATTTGATCTTGAAATCAAGGATAAATCCAGGGTACAGAATGTGGTGGCGGATCATCTGTCGAGACTTCTAAGTGATCCTTCTCATTCGGACATTCCGATTGCTGATACTTTTCTGGAGGAGACCTTCCTTACAATTGCAGGTGTTCAAACCCTGTGGTTTGCTGGCATCGTTAATTATTTAGCCATTGGTCAAATCCTTCAGGATTGGACCAAGCAACAATGGGATAAACTCAAATCTGAGGCCAAATATTATTTATGGGAGGACCCTGAACTATACCGCATCGGCTCTAATCAGATTATTCACCGATGCATTCCGGAGAATGAATTCAAGAGTATACTTGAGTTTTACCATGCATCTGTGTGTGGTGGACACTTCTCCGAGAAAAAGATGGCTACAAAAATTTTGCAATCTGGATTCTATTGGTCGTCTTTATTCAAGGATGCCCAGGAATTCTCGAGGTCGTGTTCCCTATGCCAGGCACTTGGGAGCATAACCAAGAGAGATATGATGCCCCTAAACCCGATTCTTCCTGTCGAAATCTTCGACGTTTGGGACATCAATTTCATGGCACTCTTCCTGCCTTCATTTGGACATCAATACATTCTCGCTGCTATTGATTACGTGTCCAAATGGATTGAGGCGATTCCCACCTGAACCAATGACCACAAGGTGGTCATTGATTTCGTGAAGAACACTTTCAGTCAATTCGGGATTTCGAGGGCCATCATCAGCGATGGTGGCACTCATTTCACTAATGCCCAGTTCCATAATTTGTTGGCAAAATACGGGGTTAATCACAGAATCTCCACACCTTGTCATCCCCAGACAAATGGACAGATCGAGATCTCCAATCAGGAGATCAGGAATATTCTGCAGAAAATGGTTAGGCCTGATCGCAAAGATTGGACTCAAAAGCTTGAGGACACTGTTTAGGCCTACCGTACGGCATATAAAACACCCATCGGCATGTCTCCATTTCGTCTGGTGTATGGAGAGGCATGCCATTTACCCATAGAAATTGAACATAGGGCATTCTAGGAAATCAGGCAGTGCAATCTAGATCTGAGTTTAGCCAGGAAGACAAGGAAACTCCAACTATCTAAGTTGGAGGAGCTTAGAAATGATGAGTATGAGAATGCTAAGATCTATAAGGTTAGGACCAAAGCTCTTCATGACCAATTGATTTCCCGCAAGAGCTTTGAGCCAAACCAAAAGGTCTGGCTATTCGATTCTCGACTTAAGCTCTTTCTTGGCAAACTTAGGTCGAAATGGAATGACCCATTCATTATCAATTAAATATTTCCAAACAGAGCTGTTCAGATCTTTGACCCAAAGACGAGTAATTCATTCAAAGTCAATGGTCAATGTCTAAAACCCGTTATTGATCGTACTATTCTAGAATCCGTCTCAAACACGGTTGCTCTAGCCATGTTGTGACTTCTTTGGTTGGACTTCTCCTAGCTGATGGCATTAAACTCAGTAGTTGTACAGTCTGACCCAGAGCTAACCTGAGCTTCATATTCAGGTGATATCTTCTACATTCTACCCTTCCTTTCAGGTCTTTTATTCTCAATGTGGACATTGCATCAGCTAGGCATGGGGGGGTGGATTCATTTCTGAATTATTTTGTCAGCTTTGTGGAATTTTTGTAAATTCTACCGATTTTCTTATATATGCATAAAAAAAAATTGAATTAGGAAGGAATACATGGACATTAGGACCTTTCAATCTTAGGAAATATTACAGTAGGATCTGAACACTAAGACCCTTCAGGTCTTAAGGCTTAATTACCTGGGTATCCACTAAAATGTGGATTTGTTATCGAGTCCTTGCCATCCTGAATTCTATTTTAATTTGATTAAATAAGTTTGGGTGATAAGTACACGACTTATCAACTCGCCCTCTGATTTGAGGGAACTTTAAGTCTAAGCATCTACACACTATTCGTCACTGAGTTGTTGTTTGACGGTTTTAACGAAAATTGGGTAGCTAATAAACCTTCTAGGGTGACTTGGCTGGCAAGTTATCGTGGGTAACTGCCCATAGGCAGGTTATCCAGAGCCCAGTCACTGGACCACTCTCTTCTTGCAATCTTTAGGTAAATCTTCGACCAAGGAAGCCAGCTACTTAAAAAGAAAAAGAAAATCAAAAAGAAAAAGGAGAAAAGAAAGAAAAAGAAAAAAAGAAATAAGCCACACTTCGCTGCACGGGTATGGCTAGCAAGTTGTTGATGGTAACAGCTCATTGACTGGTTGTCCAGAACCTAGCTCAAGAAATGCACATAAAAATTCCTAAAACACTTAGGAAGAAGCGGAGAATTAGAATAAGCTGGGGAGATATACACTGGTCTCACCCTTGTGTTGACCCCATAAAAAATAAAAGCAGGGAGAAAGCTACCGGTTGTAAAGGTACACCTTTAGGCAGAACTCTCTTTTTAAGGTCACCTAGGGGCGTAGAAACCCGAAGTTCATTCTAATTGCCGCTCAACGAGTCTATCACATTCACAAAAAGATGCTTAGAACTTAGGGTTCACATCAAATCTTGGGTGGGTTGAGTGGTCGTAGAAAGCCACTCTATAATCCTAAACTCAAAAATAAAAAAAAAAAGAAAAAAAGAAAAAGAGAAAGAAAATTTTCTTTGAATGAGGCAAGGGCTTGAGGTAGTCTACATTTTGGCAGATACCCGGGTGCTGTTGTGTCTTTGAAAGTTCAGGTCCTAAGAAAAAATTTCTTATTGTTGAAAATGATTTATGCCCGAGTAATCCAACCTAATTCTTTTATAAATAGCATGTAGTTTTTGCTAGGGACCAGCAAAAGATAGGCATGGGGGTGTGATTTGCAAACAACTGATTAACCTAAAATGTCTATTAATGCATGTTCTTAGTATCACATTAGTATTATACATTGTAAATAGTGCATAACATGCATAATCATGCATTTAAGTCAAGTTGTATAAATTGTATAGTAATTGTCTCATTTTTACGGTCAGGGACAGGGCAACTTTTTATCAGGACCTCGGATTGAAGATCCAACCGTACGGATCTGATCAAAGTGATGATTAGAGTTCAACGACTCCAAGATTGCCCTAATCGGATATTTGTAGCACCAGATAGAGATCGAGGAACCCTAAAGATCAAGGGCTAAGGTGGTGTTAATCCGCACCTCCGATGACAAATCCGACCACACGGATGGGTTCGGATTGACGATCGCAGCCTAACGGCGTGAAAATCAATCCAATCCGACGCTCGTGGCACCATCTACAACACTTAGAAGATGGATGACCTAGATGGTGCCATGTGGCGCATCATAGCCACCCAGCACTGACTGCAGCTCTTCTTCTTCACTTGCTTGACAAATCTCTACCATTGGATGCACATCCAACGGCCGAGAATGTGCCATGTCGCCGCTCATCCAGTGCCTCTCCTCATCTGGAAGCACAAGCAACGTTTGATCTTGACCATCGGATGAAGATCCAATGGTCGAGATCGGCCGTGCGTAAAATCCTCAACGCGCCTCAACCGCACGCGTAGCACAGCAGTTAAGGCACTGCGTAGGCGGATGGCGCGGGTTCGAGTTGCTGGGGTAGCACTTCTCCTCGCACGTGGGCATGCAATTGGAGCTGTGCAATTCGCATCGAGCGGTGCATATCAACTGATAGTGCCCACGTGAGATCAGACGTGCAGCACAAATGCTTGATCGCACGTGGGCGCGCAGCACTGGAGAGGGCGGTTTAAGCCGTCCGATCTCTTGATCAGACGGTTGAGCGTACACAGATGTGCGAAGGCGTTGAGAGCGCGAAGGCGAAGGGGCACGCACATGTCGGCCACATTCAAGCCTTTAGTGATGGATAAATCTGTCATTAAAGGTCCTGAGTTAATGTTTTTCATGTTGTAATGTCCAAAATTCCCTTACTCCTTGAAACTAGAAAGGAAGACCCCTACCATACGGGTTTCTCATCCCTTCCTTCTCCTCTCTCCCTCTCCAAAGCTTAAGAGAAGCTTGTCCCACACCCGGGATGCTCCTCAAGAGCTAAAACCAAGTTTTCGCCCCCGTTACAGAAGTGGATCCCGTGATGACGACGACGTGCTACCATGTTCCCGTTCCTTCTGCTTCGTCCTCCTTCCTGCCCTGTTCCTCCTCTTCCAGGCATTGTCCCGTCTGGCTCGTCCTCCAAGCGATCGTCAAGGAGGATAACTTCTCTCTCCCATTCTTTTTATTGCTTTCTAGAGTAGAATTTTCATACTTTCTAGTCGTAATAATTTCTCGCTTTCTAGTGTAATCATTTCTTGCTTTCTTAGTTGTAAAAACATTATGCAATATCAAGTGATTGTTCTTTCTCTCTCTCTCTCTTATTGTCTATATTGATTCCATTGTGATTATTTTGCCCTTTAAACAAAAACACAAAAATCTAATTGCGAATTTTGATCGATGTAGCCCCCTGTGTTTGACCCGAAATTTCTTTATAGATTTATCGATATAAATTTTATTTGTTGAACGAATTTCTTCGCGACTCAAACTACAATGACGAGTTTTCAAATCCAATTGCGAACACATAGTCATCCGCCATTCAACACCCCACATTCATTCACAAATTAATTAAGACAACTTAATTTCATACCTCAACAAAGTGCGTGAATCATAGAGAAGGTGCCCAACGATGTGAGATACCTAAATCAAATTACAAAAATTTATAAGTAAAAATTATAACAAATTAAAAAATTGAATTTTACATTTAATTAATAAAAAATTTAGGATGGCCAGTGGGGGGATGTGTTCGACCGCAAGACATGTTAAAGATTAAGGATATCGTTGTAGTGCAAATCACAATGAAACAAATAATATTTATAAAATTCAATGAATACCAAGTCGTTCGTAGGGAGGCAAACACAATTTCTATGCTAAAGCTTTTCAGAAAGTTGTTCTAGACAAATATTTATATATTTATATATGTATATATATAGGCATCAAATATCCAGATAATCAAAACTTTATTACTATTTGGAAACAGTTTTCAACTATGAATAGAAATAGCTATGCTAAAGAGAGAGAGAGAGAGATAGAGAATAGATGACGATGATGTCGCTTGTAGGATTCTTGTGGGAACTGCGGCAGCACTTCAGATCCAGAGCATCGGGAGGAAGTCGAGAGAGGAGTTGCAGAGAGAGAGACTAGAGTTGTATTTGGTAGGAGTTCTGGTGGAAGAGATGATCAACAGGTGGCCCTAGTCTTCTTTTATAGCTTTGATGAGGGGCAAAGAGGGCATTCTAGCCCTTAAAATAGTGCAACAACTTTAGGTTGATCAAATTCGTCGATCAAGAGATCAACGGCTTTGATCGGGCCTCAAAATAACCTCATTTGCGCCTTCCACGCTCAAATTCATTCTGGTGGCGACACGTGGCATGCCTACAGCCTTCAGATCGCCATTGCAAGGTTGTCACTACGCCTTCTTCTTCTTTGCGCACTGACTTCACTTTTCTCTCTCCTCGCGTGTGCCTGCACATTCAAATTGCATGCCCTTAACATCAGTCATTCGATCTCATAATCGAATAGCTTAACTCGCACCCACATCGCCTTCGTTGAAGAGAGCGTGTGAGATTGCAAGTAGCATTTGCATTTGTTCTTGCGTGCAGCTGCGGAGGCCTCTGATTGCGCCACGCATTCGCATTTGCATCGTCGAATGAAGATCCCACTGTCAGATTACACCCGCACCTCACCACCTTTTAATTTCACTTCCCAAGCGATTTCGAACGCGCATCTTGTGCTTCGATTCACGTACGTTCCCCACTATGCTACAAGCACGATTTGTCCTGCTTACCATTTCTTGCTCGGCTGCCCTCAGCTATTGGATGATCTCTTCTTAGTTGATGGAGCATGGGGGTGGGGTTGACGTAGGCACATGGTGGCCATTGGATGATGATCCAACAACCCACAATGCATCAGGAGGGCTTCTTCAGAGATTGGGGCACGGCGAGGGGTGGCTGTAATGGTGCCACATGATGCCATCGTGGCCGTCCATCTTCTCTTCTTTGTAAATGGTTATGTAGGCCTCCGATCGGGTTGATTTTTTGTGTCATTGGACTATGATCGTCGATTCAGAGACATCCATGCGATCAGATTTGGCATATAAGGTTCGGATTTCTATATTTTTGCTCCTTGGCTTATGATCTTATATGGTCAGCACGTGATGCTACGGATTTCTGATCAAGATGATTCCAAAAGCATTGGACTCCCATTATCATCCTAATCAGATTTGTATGATCTGATCTGTCATTCGTGTCCTTGAATCATCTAAAATTAATTTTATCTCTCTTTTAGTGCAAAAAATGATAATATTATTTATGCAGTTAACAAACTAACTATTATGCGAATTACGACACTTATGCATGCATTGTTCCTAAGTTATGCTAGAATCTAACTTAATTCAGGTGTTTTAGGTTGCATGATTGCTATGCAATCACACCCCCATGCCTAAATCTTGCTAGTCCCTAGCAAATGCATGACTAAATGCAAAGTGGTCCTATATGATAGATTTCTTATCAAGAGTTCGATTAGATAATTTATTTCTTTTATTTTCATCCAAGACTTTAGAAATACAGGAAGTCATAAAAGTGTATTATTATAGCCTATGCAACGAATCCAAGTGACAAGCCAATCCACATCTAAAGCTTGCACTTAACCCTTAGTAAAATTCTTTTGGGATAAGTAGACTTCTTCCCTCAGGGTTATAAAGTAATCTATAAATTCAACCCAAGCTTTTGGCTTAGCTAGAAGATACTTTGAGTCTAGTAGATTTGTATTTGGTGGCACATACTCATCTAGTGCTACATATAGATTAGTACTTTAGAACCTAGATTTCCAGACTATTAAATAAAGCAACTCAAAGAAAGGTAGAGAAATTGTGTTCTCTTTAGCTCCTTTATACTCATGCTCTCTCTTTCTCTTTCTTTTTCTTTTTCTTCTTTCTTCTCTTTTCTTTTCTTTATTTTTGAACTCACAATCTCACCAGATTTGTTAGTATATTTGGTGGTCTCTCATGGCATTAACACTTTAATTAGGTTCTAATAACCCTATGACTAAATCAAAATTCCTCAACTAGTACTTAGGTGGCCAGAAATACAAAAATAAAGTAGGTCCAGGCTATATTTGGTGGATCGTGAGGGTGGTAGGTGTTGTTACCTCAATATACTTAAAACAAATTCTAAACTCATAACTCATTTTTTTCTACTCTTTTCTTTTTCTAATTTTTTTTATATGTATATATATATTTTTTTCTTTCTTTTCTTTTTCTTTTTCTTCCTCTTTTTTTTATATATATGTATATATTTTTTCTCTATTTTCTCTTTCTCTTCTTTTCTCTCTTTTTCACATCCATAAATCTATTAACGCAATGCAATATAACACGAACTTTTATTTACGAGGCATTATGTGGGATTGGGGATGTTTAAGAGATATTGGGTGTGGCTTATTTGGTGGAAGTGCCTAGTCTCGGCATCAGGAAAAGATGGATAAGACAACATATTTCTGACCTTGACACTAATACCCTCCTTCAGCTAAGGATTCTGTAAAGGACAATCATGACTATTCACCTCGGTCATCATACTAGCCTTAGAGCACCAGTAGACTTTCTAGTTTTACCTCACACTTGTTTGGTGGATCTGCTAGAAGATAGTTTTCCTGACTCCCTAATTACTATCCAAGGGTTCAGGAGAAGAAGCAAGCTTCTTCTCAACAAACTAAAGATGTTTATCGGTCTCCACAGAGAATCCATTGCAAATTCTACATGTAATTGTGAAATTGTATTGGATTCTAAACTTAGGAATCAACTTAAGAATAAATCCCTAACAAAACCTTTTTAATAAAAATTCTTTATGCCTAAATGCAATAATATTTTTTTTACATAAAAATAAGATATGCAATGTCCACCCCCATGTCTATTCATTACAATGTCCTTATTGAAATGTATGTAGGAAAATCAAAATATAATAAGCAAGAAGAGGGGAAATTACATGACTAAGCTTGTTAATACAGGTCAGCTTGGATGAAAAACTACTTGTAAAGAATACTAGATTGCCTCCCAGCCAATGCTAAGTTTAACATCATTTGCCGGACTTAAACCCAAGAGAAATATGTAATTCAATATTGTGGGTCAAGAGAAGGAGTAATCACTGTTGTTGAGAGATTCAGAATTAGCATGAAGATGTGATCGTTTCGTCCAAGAATCAGTGATCCACAAATGCAGACCAACTGATGATGTAGTCCTACTCCGAAGAGTTTCTCTGATTTGAGATAGACAATAGGGTCAAATAGATGAGGTTCATGAAGTAGAGCCTGTTCATTAAGCTAGTTTCATAATTCAAGAAGAGGTGTAGAGGGTCTGGATTGAAATCATGATTGAGGTTTAAATCTGGTTCTGAATCAGAATCATAAGGATCCTCATAATGGTAGTTGATGTCAAAAATCATGAATTCTCCAAGCTCTAGGTCATATGAGGACAAAGGTAGAGTTGTGCTAAATTCATTAAAATCCTCATCAGAAATTACTTCTTCCTCATCAGAAGTCATTTCTTCATCAGATTCAAGCCATCCATTTAAACCAGTTGGAGTATAAGTTCTTCCCCAGTCCATCATGATTTGAGTTTCTTTTTTTGAGGTTGTTCTTTCGTTTACCTGGTTCATGTCCTTAGATTGTCCAATTTCTTGAACCCCCTCAAAGTTTAATAGTTCTTGAATCTCAGGGTGGATGTATTGAGGATTCTTTATGTTATCATCTAATTCATCATAAGATACTCCCAAGAGTTCCTCAATCTCATTAATGTCCTTCTTAATTTGATTTTCTCTGGGAGGTGGTAGATCAAAATCATCCTCAAGTACATCACTTTCTTATCTTTCATGTTGATCTTGAGATTTGGCAGGATTTGGGTCATCTTTAATGTGAATTGCCAAAACTTCTTCAATTGTTCCTGTGACCTTGATGGAACCACAATTCACCTTATTCTTTTGAGAAGCTTTAAAGATATTGAGTTGAGAAGTTTCCCTTCTAGAAGTGATTTGCATAATCCCCGTCTCACAGTTGATTAGGGCCTTAGTTGTGGCCAAGAAAGGTCTTCCTAAGATTATCGGGGTGTGGTTCAAGTTTTCTGATGCCTCCATATCTAAAACTAGAAAGTCCACAGGGTACTCAAAATCCCTCACTTTTATAATCACATTTTGTAAGAGTCCCTTTGGAATCTTAGTTGACCTATCAGCAAGATGAAAGGTAACCTTAGTGTGTTGCAAGGGACCTAAATCCAACTCTTCATATAATTCTATGGGGATTAGATTGATAGAGGCACCAAGGTCTAGCAAGGCTCTATCCAAGGCAAAACCATTTATCTCACATGAAATTAAGGAGGTCCCTGGATCTTTCTTTTTAGGAGGGAGCTTATTTAAGATGATGGCACTGGCTTGTTCAGAAACTATGACTCTTTTTGATGATTTGGCTTCTCATTTTAGTGTGCATATTTCCTTCAGAAATTTCGCTTAGGTAGGGATGTTTTCAATGGCTTCAAGGAGTGGTAATTTACATGGACTTGCTTTAAAATCTCAAGCCACTCCTTAGATTGATTGGTTTTCTTTTCCCTGGATTTGTTCAAGGCTTCAAGAAAAGGTGCTTGAGAGAAATCATAAGTGTTCAGATCTTGAGTCTTGTTTTCTTAATTAGCTTGGTCTCCCAGGTCAGATTCAGGCTTCTCAAGATCTTGGTAAGATTTCGATGTAGAAGGATGAGGATCTTGGATTTGTTTCCCACTTCTCAAAGTGATAGCACAAGAATAGGCATTAGGGTTAGTAGGGTGAGGTGAGTTTGGCAAGATAGGATGAGCTTGGGTTGGGTTGGGGTTAACAAAACCAGGTGGGTGCCGGGAGCAGGTTGAACTATATGTGCTTGTTGCTCCCATGTGTTGTGCTGGTTAACCCTATCGAAGTTCCTTGGGTTGGGGATGGGTTGGGATGGCAGCATCCCATGTTGTCTAGCATCAACTAGTTGGTCTAGTCATCCCATCAATTTTATCCTCAATTGATTTATTTCTTTCTTATGTCTTAGATTCATTTCTTACATTTCCTTGAGGACCAGACTCAGATCAGAGGGCTGGTTTTCCTAAGTAGGTTGTGGCTGATATGTATGTGGTTGTGTGTACCTACAAGGTTGCCCGTAAGTATTTGGCTTAGTCAAGTTAGGACCTTGGGCGGATTTCAGACTTGACCAAGCAAAGTTAGGATGGTTGCGCCATCCTGGGTTGTAATTATTTGAATGGGGACCATTTCTAATGTAACCCTGGAGTGCATTCACATCCTTAGAATAACTAGGCATCAGGATGCCTAGTTTAGAATTTGAGGGCATCAAGGTCCCTCCTTGGTACCTAGAAAGAGATGGGTCTAAGTAGAGTTGGCTCATAAGTAGAGCCATGGTCAGGTCATTAAGATTGTGCACCATTTCCTGACCTAGAGGTTGGAGAGTTGGGTGTGGGTTAACATAGGAACTCCTTGGGTACGCATAGGATTAATTCTGGAATGTGTACCTAAGGAACTCCCGCCCTTCAGAAGGTTGTCTAGTTTCCTATCGAAACTTTCTACGTTCTTTCCCATGAGTTCCATCTTGTCTAATCGTTGTGCAATTAACTCTAAATCAACCGAGTTTGAATTATCCTTAACTTCATAAACTTCATTCCTTGGTTGATTTGCTCTATTAAAGGAGGACATTGAGGCATTGTTGAGGGAATTTTTACTCATATTCTCAAAGAATTGAAAGGCTCCCTTAGCATCTCTACTTAGGAAATTACCCTCACATGCCACATCAACAAAATTCTTTAGATTGTCACTTAACCCATAATGGAAAATATGGGCCAAATGCCACTTCGGAATCCCATGATGAGGGCATTTCATAGCCAAATCATTAAATCTCTCCCAAGCCTCATGTAGTTGTTCCCCAGGGTTCTGCTTAAAGGTTATAATGGCACATCTAAGGGCATTGGTTTTTCCTACAGGAAAGAATTTTTTTAGCAATGTGCTTCTTAGATCTTCCCATATTAGGATCGATCTACCGATACTCCTCAACTAATGAGCAGGTTTATCTTTTAAGGAGAATGGGAACATTTTCATCATTAAGGTACCTTCATTCAGGTTCCTAGGGCCAAAGGTCCTTCCTATGTGTAGTTCTTCAAGGTGGTGGAAGGGGTCATTAGACTCACTACCATGGAAGTGGGGAATCAGATTGATAATCTATGCTTTGACTTCAAAATCATCCTCATCCTGAGGTACCCTGAAAAAAGGTTCAAGTTGGGCTTCAGGAGGATTGTAAAAGTCACAGAGAGGTCAGTCTGCTCTTCTATTTTGGAGTCAAGTAAGGTCCTGCACTATGACCTCTATTTGTCTGTCATGATGCCGACCTTGCCTAATGATTTGCCTTTGTAAAAGAGTCATTAGATCCAGATTTTGTTCTTCTTCTTCAATCTCATCTTCCTTGTGGTGACTAGCCATTGCAAAGGGTTCAGATTCAGATTCTAGACAAACAAGTCTTCTCCTAGGAATTCTTTCTAAAGGTGGTAGCGAATCAGGATGTAGAGATCTTCTACCTTGCATGCACCGGAAGAATATCCGTAGATGAGAGGGAGAAGACAGATGAGAGAATACCCTACCCTTTCAATGCAAGCAATCAAACTAATCCATAGAGGGTAAACCCTAAATAGACCTAATCCTAGTTCCCCAAAACACGACTAAGTTAGGTCAACCCTTGAATTACTTGGCTGGCCAGGAGGGTGGGAACCCTTAGGACACCCCGCACGGTGGGACACCACTAAGTGTTAACACGGTTACCGCATCGACCTTTCTTTTCACTAGTGGGTCCAAGTAGACAAGGCCTTGGCCTTAGCCAAATCTAATTTCAAGTCCCCAAGAGGATTAGTCTTGCCTAGGGCACATCTACTCAGTTTTAGGCTTAGGCTTGATGTGCTTTTGGAATATGATGGGTGTTACGGGGTGTTGCTTATAATATTGGTTTTCAAATGTATGAGTGCTCAAGCAAGGGGTTCACAAACAAATTTTTTTTATGATGAAGTAGATTTTAAGGTTCAAATGCTTGCATTAGTTAGTTTTAGGGTTCACTTGAGTTAATATCTTCAATCAAGGGTTCTGAAGAGGCACCCAAGAGTTTTCCAAATCTCAATTGTTTGATAGATTTCCTTTATGAATGGAAATATAGGTATGCTCTACTGATGCGAAAAGTCGTATGATTTGTAAAAGCAGGTTTTTAATGTCGTTGTAACATGCGAATTCGCATACGCTTTTAAATTTATATCCTAGATAGGGGAGTATCTAAGGTCATCCAAGGAGGCCAAATGTTTGCAAAATTAATTCTCTTGCTTACAAAATAGATCTTAACTTTCTTTTTGGTATTTTAAATATGTAATTTTTTTTTGGTTTGAAAAGACGAGGGCAAAATGTGAATTGTAGCGGAAAGTACTAACACCTATAATTACTTAACTAAAACTTAAGAGATAGATATATCCTCTTCCTAAGCTCACTCTAGGCAAGTGGAGGCCTAGAGTAATTAGGAAGAATAGGTGAAACAAGTGCTAGAACAAAAACAACAATTGCAATAGAAAGTAAAAAGAAGGCAATTTGATTAACTAGAATTTGTGTTCTTTTCCAAGACAAGTAGAGGAGTGCTTCTACTAGAAATGAAAAAATCTAAAAGCAATAAAAGAAACACAAATCCTCTTGCAAAATTTGGTGAAGAAGGGAGTCTTCTTGCCCCAAGCCTAGCTGCTCCTTGGCTTGAAAAGAGGGCCTCCTTCTTCTCCTTCCTTAAGAGCTCCTCCAAGGTGGATGCTACCACCTTCAATGCTCTCCTCCAAGGGGTGGGTGTGCACCACCCTCAAAAGCTCCTCCAAGGTGGCGTGGACCACCTTCAAGATCTCCTCCAAAGATCTTCCTTGCCTAGCTTCTCCTTTGGCTGGCGTGGCTCAAGAGAGAAGGGAAGAGGGGAAGGCACCAAAGGGACAGAATATCCCCTTAATCTTCTTCTTCTTCTTCTCTCTTGATCATGGGCTCTAGGTAGAATATGAGAGTGAATTTGCTAGCCAAGGATGGTTTGAATGGTGGTGGGTAGTGCTCTTTTATAGGGTAGGATGAGGGGTTAAGGTGCCTCTTGAAATGGAGGGCTAAGATGGGAGGATGGAGGTGGTTAGATGATCCTAGGGTTAAGGGTGGTTGGTGCCACCGAAGAGGTGTAAGGGGGGTAGTTAGGGTTGGTCAAGAGGCACCTAAATGTGGCGCCAACAAGGGGGTAGTTAGGGTGGTTTTGGTGCCACTTTTAGATGTCTTTTGGAGGTGGTGGGTAGGCTAGGTTGGCACCAAGTAGGTTTAGCTTATGTGGAGCTTAGGTGGAGCTAGTTGGTGGAGTTGTTAGGTAGGGTTTTTGGGTGGTACAAGCCAAGGAAGCTGGAACATAGCCAAGCTAAGCTAAGCTAAGCTAGCTTAGCTAATGGTGGAGTAGAGGAGGAGGTGTTGGATCTAGGGTTTGGAGGGAGGAGCTGATTCTGAAGAGTCCAGAGCTGAAGTGGAGCTGGAAGCTGCTGAAGAGGTCAACATGGGGCTACCCCAGCTGGCTTAGCTTGCTAGTTCTTTTCTAGCTACTAATCCAAGCTAAAGTGAGCTGGCTTCTGTTGAATGGAGTTGAGGTGAGCTGGGTCTGGTGCTCCCAGGGAGGATTGAGCTGGTTGAGACAGCTAAGGTAGCTTAGCTCAATTAGCTTGGGCTAAGCTGGGTCCCCGAGAGCTGGACTTGAACTTCCTGAGCTGGGATGAGTTCTTCTTCAGTTGGATGGAGATGAGTGGAGCTAGATGTAGCTAGATATGAGCTGGGGTGAACTCCAGTCAACTCAGCTGAGCTAGCTAGAGCTCCCTGTGGACTAGTGGGAGCTAAAATGAGTTAGACTCAACTAGGTTGAGTTAGATCTGAGCTGACTTGAGCTAGGGTAAGCTAAGATGAACTCTCTTGAGCTGCCATTCAGCTGAGATTAGCTGAATGGAGCTGGGATGAGCTAACCCTAGTTCAAGTGAGCTAGGTTCCAGCTGTGGTGAGCTGGATCAAGCTGAGTTCCAGCTAGTTTGAGCTACTCCTTCACCATTTGCCTTCTTGAGTGCTAGGGTTTTAGGGATCTGTATATCTGTTCATCCCTAACACTCACAAAAACATATTAAAACAACAAAAGAAAATGCAATGCATGCCTAACCTAGTTAATGCCTAAATGCAGCCCAAAAACCCGTTTGCAGAGTAAAATCCTAAGAGCTAGGTTTGTTTTAATGCATAAGAATGATGATAAGCTGGCGTTTATCACACCCCCATGCTTATCTTTTGCTAGTCTCTTAGCAAAACTTCAAATTTTTTGGAAAATAGAATTTTTGGGAAATCTAATTTTTTTCTACTTTTGAGGAGAAAGAGATTAAGGGACCTTGGTTGATTTAAACACAGGAGGTATGGGATTTGTTAAATAAAAAACATCGGGATTTGTTTCGGATCCAACCATTAGACAAAATGGGATCAATATATCCTCCAAAAAATTCACAAATTAACCCCTTGTTAATTCAGATGGCTTGAAATTTTTGTTTTTAAGATTTTTCTAGCTCATGAATCTGATTCGCAACTTCCAAAATCCCTTAAAACCTTGTGTCCGTGCCTATGAAAAGCCAACATTTATAAGGGCGTGTTAAATTATTTATTATTACTTTATTTTTTCTCCCCCATGCTTATTTTTAGCTTAGTCTTACAACAGATGTGTCGGGATCATCATTCCCGTTACCGACCCTCGAGGGGGCTCTGGCACCAGTACTTCGGGATAGCACTGTCCATGACACCACCCAGGAGCTCACAACCCCAAAACACAATGCGGTGTAAAGGGGCGCTCTAAGCAAACTCAAGCTCTTGCTCCGACACTATAGGTAGAACACCGTCCAAGACACTTGAGCTGCTAAAATGCGCTTTAATGCTTCGTCTAAAGATATGAAATATAGATATGGGGCAGTGCCGAGGCGGTAACATGTTGACATCGCATCCTCAAAGGAGGCATTTTCTTCCTTTTCGATGGTGGGAACTCAAACCAATGATCTGCTTCAGACTTTTACTAAGTCCAAACAAGGGAGTTTTTGAAATTTTTAATTATTTTTAAGTGTTGGCTTGTGTGTGAAAATTTACATAAGAAGTTCCTCAAAAAATGCAAGTTTTTGAATCAGAAACTAAGCCAAATACTTTCCACATTACAAAATAGGATTAAGTCACCTGAACTATCATGAGTTCAGGTGGAACTTTAGAGAAGGATATCTGATCTAGTCCAAAAATAGACCTTGAAATTCTAATGATCAGATTCGCATCCTCATCCCTAGTTTGTTAAAGATTAAATCTCATTGTACCCAAAAGTGAATTTTTTCAACCTTAGTCCCGATTTCAAAAATTTTTCCTCAAAAAGTTTTCAACATTTTTATTTTTTTGGGTATGCAAGTAGGAAAATAAAATAACTAAAGAAAAATGCATGCTTTTTGGTTTTGAAAATCTAAAATTGATCGTCAAATTTTAAAAACACCCCCCCCCATGCTTAAGATATGCAATGTCCTCATGCACTAGGAGGGAAAAGGGATCACCTTAGTGAAGAACGGTCGAGTTTAGGATGATCAAAACCTAGAAAAAGAAGAAAAAAGGAAAGTACGAAAAAATGATGGGTTACCTCCCATCCAGTGGTATCTTTTATGCCATTCAGCCGGGTGTAGTGTGCATTAGTGATCAAGGGTGGTTGGCTCAGTAAAATTAAAAGATTCAGACGGAAGATTAGGCATATGATCAAAATAGGGCTTTAAACATTGGCCGTTGACTTGAAAGGACGAATTAGTTTTTGGATCAAAAAGATCAACAGCTCTATATGGATATATTTTATGGACAATAAAGGGGTTGGTCCATTTAGATTTTAATTTGCCAGGAAAAAGACGTAATCTCGCATCGAAAAGCCAAACGCGTTGATTAACGTCAAAGTGTTTCCAAACAATATATTTATCGTGAAATTTCTTTGTTCAGTCTTTATAAATCCTCGCATTTTCATAGGAAAAATTACGTAATTCTTCCATTTCAGTTAATTGTAATTTTCTATGGGTACCGGCATCAGATAAACTCATGTTGAGTTATTTTATTACCCAAAAAGCCCTATGTTATAATTCTACCGGGAGATGGCATGCCTTCCCAAAAATCAGATGGAAGGGAGACATGCCGAGCGAGGTTTTAAAAGTGGTACGGTAGGCCCATAAAGAGTTGTCCAATTTGGTGGACCAATCTTTACGGTCGGGCATAATCGTCTTTTGTAAAATATTTTTAATTTCCCGGTTAGAAACTTCAGCCTAGCCACTTGTTTGGGGGTGATAAGGTGTGGAAATTTTATGATTAACCCCATATTTAGAAAGAAGGTGACGAAATTGTGAGTCGGTGAAATGTGAGCCTCCATCACTGATAATGGCTTTTGGTATGCCGAATCTTGAGAAAATATTTTTCTTAAGAAATTCGACAACCACACGGTGATCACTAGTGCGGGTGGGTATTGCTTCTATCCATTTTGAAACATAGTCGACTGCGACTAATATATATAAATACCCACCAGAGTTGATGAACGGTCCCATGAAGTCAATGCCCCAAACATCAAAAATTTCAACCTCTAAAATAGGATTAAGGGGCATCATATCCTTCCGAGTCATGTTGCCGATGCTCTGGCAACACACACAGGATCGAACAAAGTCATGAGCATCTTTATGCAAGCTAGGCCAATAAAATCCCGCATTAAGGATATTAGCTGCAGTTTTCTTGCCTAAAAAATGTCTGCCACAGGCCATTGAGTGATAATGTGTGAAAATATCATGGATTTTAGAATCGAGTACACATCATCGAATGACTTGATCGGCACAAATGCGGAAAAGGTTGGGCTCCTCCCAAAAATAATATTTAATATCAGCAAAAAACTTATCCCATTTTGTTTTTGTCCAATCAATGGGGATTCGTTCTGTTGCTAAGTAGTTTGTGATGGGTGCAAACCAAGGGAGGGTAGTAGTAGCTAAAATGCTTTCATCGGGGAACTGATCTGGTGGGGTCATTATGTCATTCGTCATAAGACGAGAGAGATGGTTAGCCACTACATTGTGCGATCCCACCTTATCCTTGATTTCCAGGTCAAATTCCTGGAGCAGCAGAATCCAATGGATAAGGTGAGGTTTCGCATCTTTCTTTGTTAGCAAATATTTAATTGCTGAGTGGTCGGTATATACAGTGACATGTGGCCCTAACAGATAAGATCTAAATTTTTCTAAGGCAAATACAATGGCAAGAAGTTCCTTTTCAGTAACCATGTAATTCCGTTGTGCATCATCAAGAGTTTTGCTAGCATAATAGATCACAATGGGCTTCTTGCCAATTCTTTGCCCTAGAACGGCCCCTACAGCAAAATCTGAGGCATCTGTCATTAATTCAAAGGGACTATTCCAATCAGGTCCCTGCAATATTGGTGCCTCAGTAACCTCTTTCTTCAACCTCAAAAAACTCTCCAAGCACTTATCATTAAAATCAAATGGCTATTCTTTAGTGACAAGCTGACTTAAGGGCTTGAAGATTTGGGAAAAATTTTGTATAAATCGACGATAGAAACCCACATGACCCAAAAAGGATCTGATCTATTTGATAGTAGTGGGCGGTGGGAGCTTAGATATAGCATCTATTTTTGCTTTATCTACCGTGATTCCTTGTTTTGAAATAACATGGCCCAAGACAATACCTTCTTGAACCATGAAATGACTTTTTTCACAACTGAGGACCAGATTAACTTCTTTGCATCTTTGGAGAGTTCTTTCAAGGTTTTTGAGACAATGGTCAAAAGAATCTCCAAAAACAGAGAAGTCATCCATAAAGACTTCTAAACATTCACCTACCAGATCTGAAAAAATTGCAAGCATGCACCTTTGAAAAGTCGCAGGTGCGTTGCAAAGACCGAAGGGCATCCTTCGGAAAGCAAAGGCTCAGAAGGGGCAGGTGAAAGTTGTTTTGCCCTGGTCCTCAGGATGAACCGCTACCTGATTATAGCCGGAATAACCGTCCAGAAAATAGTAAAAATCCCGTCCGACTAATCGCTCCAAGATTTGATCAATAAAGGGGAGCGGGAAATGGTCCTTTTTGGTGACGGTGTTTAATTTTCGGTAATCAATACACACGCGCCAAGAAGAAGCGGTTCGAGTGGCTACATTCTCCCCATTATCATTAGCGACAACTGTTAGTCTAGCCTTTTTGGGCCAACTTGTGTTGGACTAACCCAGGAACTGTTAGAAATGAGGTAGATGATATCAGCATCCAGCCACTTAATAATCTCCTTGTTTACCACCTCCTGCATAATAGGGTTCAAGCGCCTTTGTGGTTGGCAGGAGGGGCGAGAATCGTCTTCTAAATATATATGATGCGTATAATAGGACAGATGAATACCCTTAAGATCAGAAAGGGTCCAGCCAATAGCTTTTTGATATTTACTCAAAACCTAGAGGAGTTTGTGCTCTTGTGTCCCGGTAAGTCTAGAATTTATAATCAGGGGCAAGGTCTGATTAGGACCCAAGAAAACATATTTAAGGGAGTCAGGCAAAGGTTTAATTCCAATTGTGGGCCCAGCTCCGAAAGAGTTTCTGCTTTGTGGGTTAGTGGTGAGGTAAGAGTGAAAGGGTCAGGTGGAAGGTTAGCTGGACGTGTGGTTAGGGTGGATGGGTGAAAAGAAGTGGATTGTTCAGGAACCGTATTGATGGCAAAATAAGAACCTAAATGGGAAATTTGCAAAGTTTCCTCCATAATGTTTTCTATTTCTGAATCCGAATCATCAAAGAAATCTGGTTCTTGGAACCGCCTAGAAGCTTGGAAAATGTCTAGGGTTACAGATTCACCACCACACATGATCTTCATCTTTCCAGAATCACAATCAATATTTGCGCGGGCGGTGGCTAAGAAAGGTCTTACAAGAATAATGGGGGCAAACTTTAGTGCTTCTGGTACCTCTATGTCCAGGACTAAAAGGTCTATTGCGAATAGATAATTTTTGACCCGAAAAAGAACATCCTCAACAATTCCCCTTGGTTTAATTGTAGATCGGTCAGCTAATTGAGAGTAACCTCAACAGGCTTTAATTCACTAATCTTAAATTCCTCAAAAACAACTATGGGGATAAGATTAATTGAGGCAACAAGATCCAACAAAGCGTGATCAAATGAGGTATCATTAATGATAACTTGAATTAGGGGGGCACCAAGATCTTTTCTCTTAAGAGGTAGTCGGCTCTACACAACTGAGCTAACTGTCTCTGGAAGGATCACCTTTCCTAAATTTCTGGGCTACCTTTTCAGAGTACATAAATCTTTTAGGAATTTTGCATAGGCAGGGATGTATTTAATGGCATCTAGGGGAGGGATATTAATTTCTACTTGCCCAAATAAATCCATTAATTCCTTCTCAGTGGGCTCGGATTTCTTCTTTTTCTTATTTGAAGAGTGGAGGGCTTGTGGAAATGGAGTAGGGTTTCCCTATTTTGCATTAATTGGTTCCTGAAGAATAGGAGGGGGAGATGGGAAAGAGTTAATCTGAGTTTCATTAAAGCGGGTTTCTTTAACAGGCAGGGGATTGTGAGTGGTTTTCCCATTCCTCAAAGTAACTGCATTTGCAGTCTGGTTGTTTCTAGGATGAGGACGGGAAGCCTGACTGTTATTGAAACCCGGTGGATGTTGAGGTGCTGGTTGAATGGGTTGACTGGGATATCCACCTTGGAACTGATTCCTTTGATTATTTGGGTTGGGCATGGGTTGGGAAGGTAAATTCCCAATAAGTCGATGATCAGGAGTAACCTTAACTTGGTGTTGCAAGTTAGTAATCATGCGGGTTACTTCTGTCATTTGAGTTTGCATTCCTTGTAGGGTTTTCATGACCTAATTATTAATGTTGTCCTGGGATGATCCAGGTTGATAAATAGGTTGCCCATAATTACCAAAATAGTTTTGTTTGGGAAAAGGAATCGGGTTCGGGTTTTTCCAGGAGTGATTCGGGTTAGTCCTCCAGTTTTGATTTGAAGTGTTAGAGGGGTTTCTAAATTGCTCCTGGAGAGCATAAATATTTTCCGAGGTGGGATCAAAAATATTTTGATCAAAATTCCCTGTCAAATCTTGCGGGAAATCAGCCAAAAATTGCTGGTCAGCAGATGTGGCATCAATGTTGTGTAGATTTTCTCTTCGAAGAATGTGTGGGGGGTTAGTGTGTGGAGAGTGAGCGTGTGGAGCTTGTTTATTTATGAGATTTTCTTCCATTTTCTTTTGGTGAATTTGCATCTGGTCCAGTCGTTGAGCTAACATATATGGATCATCTTGAGTGACTGGAACAGATGTGGATTTGGAGTCAATTTCATGGACTCCATGTCTGAGGTTTTGCGATCTGCCAAAAGTGTCCATTGAAGTCATGTTAAATGAGTTTTCGCTCATTTATTCAAAGAGGAGATAGGCACTTTCGGTGTCTTTGTTAAGAAAATTGCCCCCACATGAGGCATCCACAAATCGTTTAAATTGATCTTCTAATCCATGATAGAAGATCTGCACTAACTACCATTGTGGAATTTCATGGTGGGGGCAACTTCTTAGAAGTTCCTGAAATCTTTCCCAGGCTTCGTGAAGGGGTTCACCAATTTTCTGTTGAAAGGTCGTTATGGATCTTCTTAATGCATTCGTTCGACCGATCAAAAAAATTTTTTTAAGAAAAGTGCTTTTTAATTGGGGCCAGGTGGTAATAGGGCACCCAACCATTCTAAACCAATGAGATGCTTTGTCTTTAAGAGAGAGAGGAAAAAGTCTCATTAACCACATGTCTTCCTGCACATTGTGGGAACGAGTGGTTTAAGCGAGGACAGTTAATTCCTCGAGATGACAAAAAGGGTCCTCTCTTGGAAGACCATGAAAATGTTTAATAAGGTTTATAATGGCTGGTTTGATCTCGAAATCCCCTTGTGGTATGACCACCCCTGGTCTTTCCTCATAATTGGAAGGATCATAGAAATCCTTAAGAGGAATGACAGGCTGTTGGCGGGGTGGTGGATTTTGTCCTTGGTTAGCTAGGTTCGTGACAATCCTAGCTAAATCTTCTTGATTTTGTTGTAGTCGAACCAAATGGTCGACCATTAATGCAAAGGGATTTGGATTTTGAGTTATAACTGGAGGGCCACCTGGCCCTGCTGGTATTTCTGATTGCTCCAAGTTAGGGAGGTGAGGGAGGGTGAAGTTAGCTTGTGGGTCTGCTGACGAGTTAGAAGTGGAAGCAGAATTTTTTTGTCGGCTTCCTGGGTTTTCCATTTTAGAAGAGGAAGGGGAAGAAAGCAATGATTTTCTGCTTCGGGGGGCGAAATCAGATGGTCCCTCAAGGTGTGGTTTTTGGGACCGTCGCCTATGCATGCATTGTTTGGGAAGAATTGGATGGGAGGAGAAGAGAAAGAGATGAGAGAAAGTGTGCAATTCAAACAAACAAAGCTAGACCTAACTTAAGTGTGACTCCCTAATAATGAACCTAAGACTTGGTCTACGTAGGAAATAAGTATTCAATAGTGAATACCCGTTCTATCAACAGATCTAGCCAAGTTGCTTAAGGGGAGGTTTGGGCCCAAACGTTTCCCAAGGAAAACCCCAGGTACTTGTACAAACTTGCGCCTGGTCGTTTGACATGGCCTCTCAGCGTGAATACCAGATATAGATGACAGAATTGGTATTAACTAAAGAAAACTTAAGACCTATATAGCAAGCCTAAGTTGATGAAGCCTTAGGGGTCAAATTATTACGAATTTTAGTTAGGTCTAGGATACTATAGTGCACACGGAATGTGGAGGGCGTTAATTGGGTTGTTGCCCTATTATTTCAAAAAAAAATTTGTGTGTGTGCAAGAATTGGAAAGTGGTTCCAATGAAAAACAAGTTGTTACACAATTTTTTTGTATTTATGTTTTTTAGGATTTAATTTAATTGAATGTGTTTTAGGGTTATTCTTTTTTAAATGTTCAAACAAGTTTGAAACTCCACAATCAAAGGAAAAACAAGTTATATGGGTGATGGTATATTTCTTTTATATTGTGGGACTAAAAAGCAAAAAAGAAACCCTAATTGGATTTGAACCCTAATACAGAAAATTATTACCAATGAATTCTTTTTAGGCTTTCCAAATAGGTAGTGGTCCAAACAATGCAACCAACACCACTGCCTTATTTAAAATCAAACAACTATTCCATAAAAGATTTTTGTAAGATTTTAGGAATTTGTTTGATAATTGTTTTAAATTTTTATGTGTACTGGTGTCAAAGTTCAGAAATGATACCCGTGGGTATTTTAGACTTTTCAGTATTACCACTAACCTCAGAAAATTTTTATTATTTTATATGATGTGTAAAATTGCACAAAGATTCTAGAAAGCTAAATTTCACAAAAATTGGATGAGTATAAAAATTCTAAAAATTACTGGACAGTAGCAAAATAGGAAGATTAGAGGGTGTGACTCCTATGCAGTCCATGAATTTTTAAAAATTAAATACAAATCCAATTGATCTGAAATTTGGGACAGATGTTCCTAACTCAATTTGAAATCATTTTATGAAATTTTATGATTTTAGGAGACTTGTGGTGTTAGGAATTGATTTTTCAAGTTTGGATAGAAATTTGGACCTGAAAAATAGAACACCAATACTTGTAATGGAGTGGTGTTAATGAAACATTCAAGCAAACAATGAATTTTTATGGGCACCGCTCCACTTAATTAAAATGTTCAGGGTTCTGAAAGCCAAGTTTAATATTTTTTTTGGTAGTCTTTTAGCCTAAATGTGACAAGAAAGGGGAACCAACCTAAATTTTGCGGGAAGAAAAGGAACTTTGAGCTCTTGCTTCCAGATTCCTGCTTTCTTCCTGCAATAGTTCCTGCACACACAAAAGAAAACAAAGAGAAGGGGATAAGATCCACTTCAAGCAAGAGAAAAATGACTAACGCAAAGCCGTGCCTCCCCGGCAACGGCGCCAAAAAGTGATGCGAAAAGTCGCGTGATTTGTAAAAGCAAGTTTTTAATGTCATTGTAACACGCGAATTCGCATACGCTTTTAAATTTATATCTTAGATAGGGGAGTATCTAGGGTCATCCAAGGAGGCCAAATGTTTGCAAAATTAATTCTCTTGCTTACAAAATAGATCTCAACTTTCTTTTCGGTATTTTAAATATGTAATTTCTTTTTGTTTTGAAAAGACGAGGGCAAAATGAGAATTATAGCGAAAAGTACTAACACCAATAATTACTTAACTAAAACCTAAGAGATAGATATATCCTCTTCCTAAGCTCACTCTAGGCAAGTGAAGGCCTAAAGTAATTAGGAAGCAGAGGTGAAACAAGTGCTAGAACAAAAACAACAATTGCAATAGAAAGTAAAAAGAAGGTAATTTGATTAACTAGAATTTGTGTTCTTTTCCAAGACAAGTAGAGGAATGCTTCTACTAGAAATGAAAAAATCTAAAAGCAATAAAAGAAACACAAATCCTCTTGCAAAATTTTGTGAAGGGAGTCTTCTTGCCCCAAGCCTAGCTACTCCTTGGCTTGAAAAGAGGACCTCCTTCTTCTCATTCCTTGAGAGCTCCTCCAAGGTGGATGCTACCACCTTCAATGCTCTCCTCCAAGGTGTGGGCGTGCACCACCCTCAAAAGCTCCTCCAAGGTGGCGTGGATTGTTAGTTCAACCACTCGTATATAATATTTTGATGATTTTACAAAATGAAGAAAATGAAATAAAAAAATAAAGCGTAGCATATTATTTTCTTTGTAATAACATATTTGCAGGATTTCAAAAAGTTTTCCAAGATGGGAGATTAAAAGTGTGAAGACAAGTAGCATAAGTATTAGGTCTTAGGCTTTTTCATGTAAACTTTCAAAGGTTGTAATTTTCATTTTATTTGAGTCTAGAAATGTTGTAAAGAGCCCCCAAACATAACCAATAAATAGCTAACTTAGGCTCTCTACACCTAGGATAAATTAGAAACAAAAACCCAACACTTATACTTTTATCTGACCTCCAGAACAATGGTCAGACATCTGAGTTTCCACTTTAAGACGTCTGACAAGTATCTCAGATGTCTAATTTCCAAGAGTTCTGCCTTTGGTTTGTCTCCTCATAAACATCGGTCGAAGCACTTCACTTTCAGACATCGATAACCTTAAATAGACGTCTAATTCTTTACCCAGACGTCCTCAGACTAACCGTTAGAATAAGCTTAGGCAAAAAAGAATTTCCAGACGTCTGGACACACTTCCAGATGTCTGCCTTTGAACCGTTGGCCATGATTTTCTGTGCGTATCTCTTTACGGCCACATAATCTTTTGGCAAAAGAAGTAGGGAAGAGTTTTTTGGCTTTCAGACGTCTGGTGATGTCCTCAGATGTCCATAACGACGTCTGATCCTCTAAACCTAGAACCCTGTTTGGATCTGATGAAAATAGGAATGAATACACCCTTTATTAGACGTCCAATAACCTAATCAGACATCTTATGTGAAAATATCAGACGTCCTTCTTTTGATCCAATAAAGTCAGTTAAGGATGTCCTACAGTATTAGACGACCAGAAGTATAATCAGACATCCTATAAGATGTCTGATATTGCTGTCAGACTCATCATTGCCCTGATTTGGTGTGGATTTTGTCCTAAACTCTTGGGATTTGTCTCCAACAGCTAGAAGAGCTCTCCCAAGTGTTCTCGAAGGTTTCAAACTTGCCTATAAATAGACTACAACTCCTCTTAGGCAAAATACACACCTCTTCAGACACAATTCCATTAGAAAAATCTCTTGCTTACTACTCTAAGCTCCATCTTGCCCTTGTGCTGTGCTAATACTCTGATCAAAGGGCAAATCCATACTCCTGGCTCACTCCGTTTTGCAAATCCTCAGGGAGTTCTTTTCATGCTTAGTAGATAAGAAAGCAACTAAATTATTGGGGTGCTCTATAGGTGTCGTTTTACTTCTTAATTTTTGTACTTTGGGTATCCGGCCTATCGGGTCCCCGTCTCTTCATTTTGAAGGGAGAAACCTCCGTTTAGGGATCGGAGGTGGGATTTGTAATTGAGGTACACTACCCTCGTTCAAGTAGTGTGGTTAGTGGATTGATCACCTTGTGATCGAAAATCCTAAGTCAAGAGATTGGCTTAGGTGGTGGTTTTCACCCATCTTGGGTTTCCACCTAAAAATAATTGTGTACATTGTGTGATTGAATTTTTTTTTACAATATTCTATAATTTCACTATTCACCCCCCTCTAATGCAATTTCATTTGGTATCAGAGCAGGTTTTCCGCCTACAGGAGTAACATCCGCGGAAAGATCATGTGGAGGGGAAGGTCATTTCCACAAGCAGATTGGAGGGGCAATCCACCACTCGACCACCACTCTTTGAAGGAACCAACTACACTTACTGGAAACTGAGAATGAAGATGTGGCTTCAAGCCAACGATTTATCCATTTAGGCGAAATGCAAATCCTCATACATCATTCCCGAAAAAATAGAAACTTGATACACAGTGGAGCAAATCCATCACCTTGGACTGAATGCCAAGACAATGAACTCACTCTACTGCGCACTCAGCTCGGAGGAATTCAACTGCATCAGCCAATGCAAAATCGCCCACGAGATCTGGGGAACCTTGGAGGTAACTCACGAAGGTACATCTAAAGTTAAATCCTCAAAGATAAACTTGTTATCGTAGGAATTTGAAGCTTTCTCTATGAAGGAGAATGAATGACTTGGAGACATGTACACTCGATTCACGTTAATCGTGAATAACCTCAAATCTTTAGGAAAGATATTTATAAAGGGGGAGCTTCAAGGGAAGGTCCTTTGCTCCCTTGGACTTGAGTGGGAGAAAAAGGTAATGGAAATAGAAGAAGCCAACCAAGTAGAGGATCTAGACATGGAAAATCTACTTGGGAACCTCATGGCTTATGAATCAAAAATGGAGCAAAAGAAGAAATCAATCTCATCGGAGCCAAAGAAGAAGACCTTAGCCTTCAAGGCTACTTCGGATGATGAGGTAAGTACCGATGACGAAGAATTTATTTTATTAGCTAAAAAGTTTAAAAAGTTTCTCAGAAATAGAAGAGAGATCAAGGGAAGGAAAAGAGAGAAAGAACCTCTAATTTGCTATAATTGCAAAAAGAGAGGTCACATAAGGTAAGATTGTCCCTTACTCAAAAGGGATGATGAGAAGTAACCCAAGAAGCCTTCCGACTTCAAGAAGATCTCCAAACCGAAAGGATTCAAGAAGAAGGCATTTCAAGCAACGTGGGATGACTCCACCTCCGAAGAAGAAGAGGAGGAGGAAACAAATGAAGAAACAGCATGCTTGGGATTAATGGCAACAAATGATGGTTTTGAGTCTGAATCTAAGGAATCTGAGGTAAACTCCTACTCTTTAGATGAATTACAAGATGCCTTTGATTCACTATATGTAGATCTTAAGAAAACAAAATCCCAAAGCAAGGCTTTAAAAGAAGAAAACTTAGAAAATAAGAGATTAATCAATGATCTTGAAGAAAAGAATCTAATTCTTACAAAAGAAACCACTGCTTTAAATATGCAAATAAGAAATCTAATGATTGAGAAAGAGTCATTAACAAATGATTTGTATACAGCAATGAGTGAACAAAAATTTCTAGATAGAGAAGAATTACTCGACAAAATCCATGTGCTTGAAAAATCAAACTCTTTTAAAAAGGATGAAAATCGCTTACTTAGAGTAGAGATTAGGGCATTAGAAGATAAACTAGACATAATGAAAATAGAGATAAATCACCTCAAAGAAAAGTCAAATCAACTTCTTGAGGACCTAGCCAAATTTACAAAGGGAAAAGATAACTTGGACAAACTCATTGCCCATCAAAAACCTTCCTCAAGTAAATTTGGACTAGGCTTTTATGAACCTAGTCAAAGTGAGCCGAAAAAGGACCTTCCTCTAAAGGAGACCACTAACAAATACGGATCCACTTTACAACGGATACCGAAAAGACAACTCTCACTTTGTTTTGTAGGGATGAAAGGACATCATAATGTCAAAAATTGGATATACAAAATGAAGGATGGACGACTCAAATTAGAAAGACCTATAGAAACACCAAGTCACCATCGAAGATCTTTTGTAGGAGGAAGAAGGTCTACAAGGAGGAAGACAAGGAGACCACCGCCACCAAGGAGGCCAATGGGTGATGGACTCCGGATGCTCCAAACATATGACGGGAGACAAGCGCCTATTTTTGGACCTCCAACCTACGGATGGAGGAACAGTTACATTTGACAATAACCACAAGGGCCATATTATTGGCCTTGGTAAAATAGGTAACCCTCTCTCTCCCATCTCAAATGTTTCTCTAGTTAAAGGACTAAAATATAATCTTTTAAGTGTAAGTCAAATATATGATAAGGGCTTTAAAGTAGTGTTTACTTCTAAAATGTTTGAAATTATGCATGCATTAACCAATGAAACCCTTCTTAAGGGAACTAGATTTAAAGACATTTATGTCATAAAATTTGATAAAAATGGCACTTATGAATGTCTTATAGCAAATGATGAGTTAAGTATATGGCATAGAAGACTAGGACATGTTCATATGAAGCTGGTTCAAAAACTAGCTAAACATGAACTAGTCCGAGGTCTTCCTAAAGGAAAATTTTTAAATGAGCTTATTTGTGATTCATGTAAATTTGGTAAGATTATAAAATCTAGTTTTAAAAGCAAAGAAGTTATATCCACATCAAGACTTTTAGAACTACTTCACCTAGATTTGTTTGGACCTACAAAATATGAGAGCCTCAGTGGATGCAAATATTGCCTTGTAATTGTAGATGATTTTTTGAGGTTTTCATGGGTCTCCTTCTTGAGATCCAAAGAAGGAGTGTTTTCCGTCTTTTCTGTTTTTTGTAGGAAAGTTCAAACTGAAAAAGGCTACCAAATCACTCGTATCCGTAGTGATCATGGGGGCGAGTTTGAAAATTCCTTGTTTGATGATTTTTGTCAAGAGCATGGTATTGCTCATGAGTTTTCTTTTCCTCTAACACCTCAACAAAATGGGGTGGTTGAGAGAAAGAACCGTACTCTTCAAGAGTGTGCTCGAACATTGCTCATAGACTCGGGGTTACCGAAGTACTTTTGGGCTGAAGCGGTTGACACGGCTTGTTACGTGTTAAATCATACCTTAATTCGATCTGGATTGCGAAAAACTTGTTTTGAACTATACTATGGGAAAATACCCAAAATTAGTTATTTTAAAGTTTTTGGATGTCGATGTTTTGTCTTGAATACCCACTCTAATTTAGATAAATTTGATGCCAAAGGTGAAGAAGCCATCTTTATTGGTTATTCCTCACGTATTAAGGCATATTGGGTTTTTAACAAGACCACATTAATAGTGGAGGAAACCCTCCATGTTTCCTTCAATGAATCTCCTCATTCCTCCATTGATCGAGTCAATATGGATGATGAAGATGATTCTACTATTGATGTGTCTAACATTCCAAACTCCAATATCCATAATCTTCCAAAAGATTGGATATATCAAAGGGATCATCCCGAAAGTCAAGTCATTGGAAGTGTTTCTGATGGCGTTAAAACCCGATCTCATTTTAGTTGCTCCTTTGGTCTCTCCGCCTTTGTATCTCAAGTTGAACCCAAGAGTGTTGAGGAAGCGTGCTCCGAAGAACCTTGGATGATGTCCATGCAGGAGGAACTCAACCAATTCCAAAGGAATGAAGTTTGGGATCTAGTACCTAAGCCTGAAGGGCAAACGGTAATAGGTACCAAATGGTTATTCTAGAATAAGTTGAATGAATCCGGTATGGTTATTCGAAATAAGGCTCGGTTGGTAGCACAAGGGTACAACCAAGAAGAAGGAATTAATTTTGATGAGACCTACACTCCCGTAGCTCGACACGAATCAATTTGCATGCTTCTTGCTTATGCCTCCTTTCTTGGCTTTAAACTCTTTCAAATGGACGTTAAGAGTGCGTTTCTTAACGGATTCATTAAGGAGGATGTTTTTGTAAAACAACCTCCTGGTTTTGAGTCTCATGATAAGCCTCATTTTGTCTACAAATTAAACAAGGCACTATATGGTCTAAAGCAAGCTCCTAGAGCTTGGTATGAAAGGCTCAAAGAGTACTTGTTAAATGAAAAATTCTCTATAGGGGAAGCTGATTCCACATTATTCATTAAAAAAAAAGGAAAAGACATTTTATTAGTTCAAATATATGTAGATGATATTATATTTGGTGCTACTAATGAATCTATGTGTAGAAAGTTTTCAGAAATTATGCAGGAAGAATTCAAAATGAGTATGATGGGTAATCTAAAGTTTTTCTTGGGCTTGCAAATCACTCAGCACGAAATTGGAGCCTTTGTGTGTCAATCAAAATACACAAAGGAGATGCTGAAGAAATTTGATATGACCAAAGGTAAAGGGAAGAACACTCATATGAGTGTCACAACTTCCCTAGACTTGGACAAATCAAGTACGCCCATAGATCAAAAGCTCTATCGTAGCATGATTGGATCTTTACTGTATTTAACTTCCAGTAGACCTGATATTTTGTTTAGTACCTGCTTATGCGCTAGGTTTCAATCAAACCCTAAACAATCACACCTAAATGCTGTAAAATGAATATTTAGATATCTAGTTGACACATCTGATTATGGCTTATTCTACCCTAGGAGTCCATAATTCAACTTAGTTACATAGAGCGATGCGAACTACGCAGGTAGCCGCACCGATAGGAAGAGTACTAGTGGGACGTGGCAATTCTTGGGCGAATCACTAGTCTCTTGGTTCTCAAAGAAACAATCTAGTGTAGCTCTATCAACTACGAAAGCTGAATACATAGCCGCCGCACTAGCATGTTCCCAAATGCTTTGGATGAAAAATACTTTGAAGGATTTTAACTTGATATTTAATAACATAAAAATATTATGTGACAATACTAGTGCTATCAACCTCTCGAAAAATCCTGTACATCACTCTCGCACAAAACATATTGATGTTCGACATCACTTCTTGAGAGATAATGTACTTAAGGGAGAAATCGAAGTTGAATTTATTTGTACTGAACTGCAATTAGCTGATATTTTTCACTAAATCTTTGAATTATGATTGCTTTAATTATATACGTACGAAACTAGGCATATGTAAGCTAAGTGATATTTGAAGAATTTAGTGATTTAATGGAACTTCCCTTATCATGAGCATAGATGGAGCCTTGACTTTACTAAGTTAGAAGCCTTCATTCTCAGTTCAAACATAAAAATGCACATTCTGTGCAATATCAGACATCTGATTAAACCATCAGACGTCTTATACATTAAAATTCGTCGTCTAAACATCTGGGATAGACGACGATTTATCTAACGAAATGTTGACAAAAGAGTCATCTCAGACGTCTGTCATCCTTCATAGATGTCTGGGGCATCGTCCAAATGTGTTGACAGACGTCTAT
The DNA here is from genome assembly GCA_037157565.1 of Thalassia testudinum. Classification (NCBI taxonomy): domain Eukaryota; kingdom Viridiplantae; phylum Streptophyta; class Magnoliopsida; order Alismatales; family Hydrocharitaceae; genus Thalassia; species Thalassia testudinum. The sequence goes on from JAZHRO010000025.1 coordinate 37,922,438, forward strand.
CTATGAGTCAGAACATATACTATCAGTCGGACGTCTGAATCTATGGTTAGACGTAGCATAGGTCGTCTGACAGGAAAATCGGATGACCCTGTAACTTTAGGCCAAAATCCAGGAAGGTCTGTCTGCAGAAATCGAACGTCTAATTTTAGATTTAGACGTCTTCTGTGTCATCTGAGACAGAAATCAGACGACAACCTGGAGAATAAATCATTTTCTAGGGAAGGATACCTGCAGAAATCAGACGTCTAATTTTAAAATTAGTCGTCTGATTTATCGTTTGATGGATAAAACAAACGTCTCCATCAAAAGGGCTAAAATCCCTAAGTCAAATCCTGACGTCTAACATCATCTCTAGACGTCTGATCGGGGAAAAATCTGCGAATCACGACTGTTCTCTGGATGGTTTGAAATGAAAATCTCCCCAACTTCAGGGGGAGACTTGCTCCGTGACCTTGGGATATAAGATCCCCTTCGCAAAGGTCCCACTCTCCTCTCCCAAATCCCTACCGCTCTCCCTCACACCCGACGGCCCACAGCTGCAATTGGCGAAGTTCTACTCGCCGCCAGACGACCGTTGCGCCTGCTCGACAACTAGCGGTGCTGCTGCTCCTCTACGCGCGTCCTCCTTGCCTCTCGACCACGCATTTGGAGGCCTCCCTCCTCCCATAGGTATAGCCTCTCAACTCCTAGGGCATCTCCATGCTCTTTTACCCACGACCTTGTAGCATCTAGTTCTCCTTCTTGATTCACTCAGCCTACTTGCACATTTCATGACATTATCTGCCCTAGAAACCTAACCCTCAGTCAAGCCAACCTTGTTAACCCTAGCTGCATCTTCCATGCCAAGGGTATTACCTCACGAGGTTCAAGCCGACATTTTAGTGGCTTGAATCCAAAGGTATATTGCCACAACTACATGGCAGGTTGTATTGCCTCAAGGCATACTGCCACATTTTTTTTTTCAATGATGATTGCATTGTTTGAATCTGTGTTGTTGAAATCTTTTGGGTGAATGTTGTTTGGTTGGTTGAATGTTCTTGTATGGATGTTTTTGCAGGTATTCTATCCTCAAAACACCACCCATTTCTTCCAAAACCTAACCGCCCATTCCACTAAATATGCCTCCCCGTAGGAAGCAAGTTGAGGGATCTTCCACTTCCTCTTCCACCTATTTGGCAGATCAACTGTGGGGCGACATCGCTAGGCAGCAATTTCGTCGTTTCGCGAATGCCAAAGTTAAATGCCCTCGTTTTATTGTTTGGAATGATTTTGCCCATTTGAACCTTCGGGAACACTTCCAAACTCTCCATCTCTTTCAATATTTTGACTGTCAATTCCACTCCGGCATTGGAACTCTTGGTGTGTTCCCTAATCTTTGCCATCTCTTTTATGCCAACATTGTTGAGGACCAGAGCAACGATGAACTTGAACTCCATACCCGCCTATTTGGTCGTGAAATACACATCACATCCGAAACTATTTCCAACCTTCTAGCCATCCCCAATGAGGGAAATGACTTCAATGACATTTTGAGGCAATACGACCCAGAAGTCATCAATCAAGAGTTAGTTCTCCCTAAAAAATATGTTGAAAACCTTGGCACCCTACCATGCAAAAATCTCAAACCCCTTCCACGTCTACTCTCTCGCATTTTTGGGTGGGACCTCCTAAACAAATCGGGAGGTTTTGATTACATCTTGCGCCAACACAAGGCGCTCCTTTTTGCGGCCGTCTGTCATATTCCTTTCAATTATTGCCGCCTCATTGTTCGCGTCATGAATGAAGACCATGGGGCATCACTTCCGTTTGGGTCTATTCTATCCAAAATCTTTTCAACCCATCGGATTTCCATAACTGACCAAGCAGTTGACAAGAAGATTGAGCCTTACAACCGGGCCACAGCTGCAAAGATGCATATACTTAGGGAGCATCTTGAGCCCGCCAACGAGCCCATGGAAGAAGAGCCCCTTCCACCCTTTCCAGACTTCCATGAACCATGGCCCCTTCAAATAGAAGCTCCCCGCTCGAGCTTTGATGATGCATGGGATCCAGCCACAGATTCCCTCTCCTCCGACATCTCCCTCCTGCTGCGTCGAATCGGCGAGATGTACACCTACATGGGAAGCATGTGCTGCGACATTGATGAACTTAGATCAGATGTTCAAAACTTACAGATGGGACACAGACCCACTCATCGCCGCCGCCGCCAAGATCAAGAAGAATAGTTTAGTGCTTCTATTTTTCTGTTTTTTCCTTTCTTTTATTCCAAGTTTGTATTAAGGGGCCTTGACTCCGTACTTAATATTTTTGGGAACAAATAGCTAGTCCATGCTTAAATATTTCTATTCCTAATAAATTTTCTTTAATGCCTTCTCATCTTTTAAACATGCAATTTTATTCATGCACTCCACTTTGTAGATATCACTCTTGTAGTTTGGATTTCAACTCCCATTAACAACCCTTCATGATGATATTCAAAAAGGGGGAGAAGAATGTAGGTAAGAACTTAGGGAATAATATAAAAACAAACTTCTTAAAAAGATAGAGACTACCAAGTACAACCTTTTGGGGGAGAAAATAGGAACCTACAGCTATATTTTGAAAATCATCAAAAAAGGGGAGATTGTTAGTTCAACCACTCGTATATAATATTTTGATGATTTTACAAAATGAAGAAAATGAAATAAAAAAATAAAGCATAGCATATTGTTTTATCTGTAATAACATATTTGCAGGATTTCAAAAAGTTTTCCAAGACTGGAGATTAAAAGCGTGAAGACAAGTAGCATAAGTATTAGGTCTTAGGCTTTTTCATGTAAACTTTCAAAGATTGTAATTTTCATTTTATTTGAGTCTAGAAATGTTGTAAAGAGCCCCCAAACATAACCTATAAATAACTAACTTAGGCTCTCTACACCTGGGATAAATTAGAAACAAAAACCCGACACTTATACTTTTATCAGATGTCCAGAACAATGGTCAGACGTTTGATTTTCCACTTTAAGACGTTTGACAAGTATCTCAGACCTCTAATTTCCAAGAGTTCTACCTTTGGTTTGTCTCCTCATAAACATCAATCGAAGCACTTCACTTTCAGACGTCGATAACCTTAAACAGACGTCTGATTCTTTACCCAGACGTCCTCAAATTAACCGTTAGAATAAGCTTAGGCAAAAATGAATTTCCAGACACCTGGACACACTTCTAGACATCTGCCTTTGAACCGTTGGCCATGATTTTCTGTGCGTATCTCTTTACGGCCACATAATCTTTTGGCAGAAGAAGTAGGGAAGAGTTTTTTGGTTTTCAGACGTCTAGTGATGTCCCCAGACGTCCATAACGATGTCTGATCCTCTAAACCTAGAACCCTGTTTGGATCTGATGAAAACAGGAATGAATCCACCCTTTATTAGACATCCAATAACCTAATCAGACATCTTATGTGAAAATATCAGACGTACTTCTTTTGATCCAATAGAGTCAATTAAGGATGTCCTACAGTATTAGATGACCAGAAGTATAATCAGACATCCTATAAGACATCTGATCCTAAAATTAGACGTCTTATATTGCTGTCAAACTCATCATTGCCCTGATTTGGTGTGGATTTCATCCTAAACTCTTGGTATTTGTCTCCAACGGCTAGAAGAGCTCTCCCAAGTGTTCTTGAAGGTTCCAAACTTGCCTATAAATAGACTACAACTCCTCTTAGGCAAAATACACACCTCTTGAGATACAATTCCATTAGAAAAATCTCTTGCTCACTACTCTAAGCTCCATCTTGCCCTTGTGCTGTGCTAATACTCTGACCAAAGGGAAAATCCATACTCCTGCTCACTCCGTTCTGCAAATCCTCAGGGAGTTCTTTTCATGCTTAGTAGATAAGAAAGCAACTAAATTATTGGGGTGCTCTATAGGTGTTGTTTTACTTCTTAATTTTTGTACTTTGGGTATCCGGCCTATCGGGTCCCTTTCTCTTCATTTTGAAGGGAGAAACCTCCGTTTAGGGATTGGAGGTGGGATTTGTAATTGAGGTACACTACCCTCGTTCAAGTAGTGTGGTTAGTGGATTGATCACCTTGTGATCGAAAATCCTAAGTCAAGAGATTGGCTTAGGTGGTGGTTTTCACCCATCTTGGGTTTCCACCTAAAAATAATTTTGTACATTGTGTGATTGAATTTTTTTTCATAATATTCTATAATTTCACTATTCACCCCCCATCTAGTGCAATTTCATGGACCACCTTCGAGATCTCCTCCAAAGATCTTCCCTGCCTAGCTTCTCCTTTGGCTGGCGTGGCTCAAGAGAGAAGGGAAGAGGGGAAGGCACCAAAGGGACAGAATATCCCCTTAATCTTCTTCTTCTCTCTTGGGTGTGGGCTCTAAGTAGAATATGCGAGTGAATTTACTAGCCATGGATGGTTTGAATGGTGGTGAGTAGTGGTCTTTTTATAGGGTAGGATGAGGGGTTAAGGTGCCTCTTGAAGTGGAGGGCTAAGATGGGAGGATGGAGGTGGTTAGATGATCCTAGGGTTAAGGATGCTTGGTGCCACCTAAGGGGTGTAAGGGGGTAGTTAGGGTTGGTCAAGAGGCACCTAAATGTGGCACCAACAAGGGGGTAGTTAGGGTGGTTTTGGTGCCACTTTTAGGTGTCTTTTGCAGGTGGTGGGTAGGCTAGGTTGGCGCCAAGTAGGTTTAGCTTATGTGGAGCTTATGTGGAGCTAGTTGGTGGAGTTGTTAGGTAGGGTTTTTGGGTGGTACAAGCCAAGGAAGCTAAAGCATAGCCAAGCTAAGCTAAGCTAAGCTAGCTTAGCTAATGGTGGAGTAGAGGAGGAGGTGTTGGAGCTAGGGTTTGGAGGGAGGAGCTGATTCTGAAGAGTCCGAAGCTGAAGTGGAGCTGGCAGCTGCTGAAGAGGTCAACATGGGGCTACTCCAGCTGGCTTAGCTTGCTAGTTCTTTGCTAGCTACTTAGCCAAGCTAAAGTGAGCTGGCTTCTGTTGAATGGAGTTGTGGTGAGCTGGGTCTGGTGCTCTCGGGGAGGATTAAGCTGGTTGAGACAGCTAAGGTAGCTTAGCTCAATTAGCTTAGGCTAAGCTGGGTCACCGAGAGCTGGACTTGAACTTCCTGAGCTGGGATGAGTTCTTCTTCAGTTGGATGGAGATGAGTGGAGCTGGATGTAGCTGGATCTGAGCTGGGGTGAACTCCAATCAACTCAGCTGAGCTAGCTAGAGCTCCCTGTGGACTAGTGGGAGCTAAAATGAGCTAGACTCAACTAAGTTGAGTTGGATCTGAGCTGACTTGAGCTAGGGTGAGTTAATATGAACTCTCTTGAGCTGCCATTCAGCTGAGATTAGCTAAATGGAGCTAGGATGAGCTAACCCTAGTTCAAGTGAGCTAGGTTCTAGTTGTGGTGAGATGGATCAAGCTGAGTTCCAGCTAGTTTGAGCTCCTCCTTCACCATTTGCCTTCTTGAGTGCTAGGGTTTTAGGAATCTGTATATCTGTTCATCCCTAACACTCACAGAAACACATTAAAACAATAAAAGAAAATACAATGCATGCCTAACCTAGTTAATGCCTAAATGCAGCCCAGAAACCCATTTACAGAGTAAAATACTAAGAGCTAGGTTTGTTTTAATGCATAAGAATGATGATAAACTGGCATTTATCATCTACCCTTAATGTGAAACCCTAAGCGCAGATAGTGCTAAATGGTTCTTTTAATTCCAAATTCAAGGAAGTGGTGTGACCCAAGAAATACAATCAATTGCTCCTATTACACCACTAACTAGGTACTCAGAAAATATTTTTTCAAGAATTTTAATGCACATTTTCTATTTTTTTTCCGATTTAAAGTGTAATGGGGGTTTATAGTCTATTTTGACCCCTAGTTAGTGATTGAGTAATCTGTGCAATCAAAGGTGTAGATAATATTTTATTTAGATTTTTCTTAAATTCTTTATTTTAACAAGAATTCAGTACCATAAATTTTAAGTCAATCAGAGTTGTATAAAAATTCTTATGATATTTTGAACTCCAAAAAATTAGGAATAGCAACTGAATCGATAACAGATCAGTACGTGAATTTTTAAAAATTTTATATAACTCAGATTTATGTAAAATTTGGCTATGTTATTCCTAACTTCAAAACCCATGTCCAGTAAAACGTTTAGAATTTTTAGACGTGTGCATTTTCAGGAATTGAATTTTTAGGATAAGAGTTTGTTTCAGCCCGAAAAATCACCAAGAGAGAATTTTTTTTTTCAAAAAGCAAACAAGTGCTAACTAATCCTAAGGTTCAAGCAAAACACCTAATTTTTGGACTTTTGTTTTCGAATCTAACCTAAACTAAGCTACGAGTACTTACTTGAGATTTGTACCTCTTTTTTTTCATTGCACGTATCGTCCTGCAATTTTGTGACTCCTGCGCAATCAGAAATAGCAAGTTAGAATATCAACTAAGCACTTTACAAGAAAAGCTTTTAAAAATTTTCATTGCCTCCTCGGTAATGGTGCCAACTTATTCGATAGTGAGATGCGTTAAAGATTAAGTCTATCATTGTAGTGCAAATTGAGATGAAACAAACAATATTTATAAAGTTCGGTGAATACCGAGTCATTCGCAGGGAGGCAAACATGATTTCTATGCTAATGCTTTTCAGAAAGTTATTCTAGACAAATATTTATATTTATATATGTATATATATAGGCATCAGATATCCAGATAACCAAAACATTATTGTTATTTGGAAACAGCTTTCAACTATGAATAGAAATAGCTATGCTAGAGAGATAGAGATAGAGAGAGAGATAGAGAGCATATGACGACGACACTGCTTGTAGGATTCTTGTGGTAAGTGCAGCAGCACTTCAGATCCAGAGCGTCGGGAGGAAGTGTAGAGAGGAGTTGTAGAGAGAGAGACTAGAGTTCTATCTGGTGGGAATTCTGCTAGAAGAGATGATCAACAGGGGGCCCTAGTCTTCTTTTATAGCTTTAATGAGGGGTAAAGAGGGCATTTTAGCCCTTAAAATAGTGCAACAACTCTAGGTTGATCAGATCTGTCGATCGGGAGATCAATGGCTCTGATCAGGCCTCAAAATAACCTCATTTGCACCTTCCACACTCGGATTCATTCTGGTGGCGACACGTGGCATGCTCGTAGCCTTCAGATCGCCATCACACGACTGTCGCTGCGCCTTCATCTTCTTCGCACTCTAGCTTTGCTTTTCTCTCTCCTCACATGCACATGCACATTCAAATTGCATGCACTTAACATCAGCCATCCGATCTTGCAGTCAGACCGCTTAACTCGCGCCCACACTGCCTTCGTTGAAGAGAGCACATGAGATCGCGCATAGCGCATGCATCTGTTCTCGTGTGCAGCTGCGAAGGCCTTTGATTGTGCCACGCGTTCGCATTTGCATCGTCGATTGAAGATCCCACAGTCGGATTACGCCCATGCCTCACACCTTCTGATTTCACCTCCCAGGCAGTTTCGAACACGTGTCTTGCACTTCAGTTCAAGTGTGTTCTCCACTATGCTTCAAGAGTGGATTGTCACGCTTACCATTTCTCGCTCAGCTACCCTCAGCCGTTGGATGAAGATCCAACATCTGAGATCTCTTCTCAGTTGATGGAGCGTGGGGACGAGGGTGACATGGGTGCATTGTGACCATTGGATGACGATCCAATAGACCATAATGCGTGAGGAGGGCTTCTTCAGAGATTGGGGAGCAGCAAGGGGCAGTTGTGATGGCGCCACATGGTGCCATCGTGGCCATCCATCTTCTCTTCTTTGTAAATGGTTATGTAGGCCTCCGATCGGGTTGATTTTTGTGTCATTGGACTGATTGTCGATTCAGAGACATCTGTGCAATCGGATTTGGCATATGAGGTTCGGATTTTTGTCTTTTTGCTCCTTGGCTTTTGATCTTCTATGGGCTGCACGTGATGCTATGGATGTCTAATCAAGATAATTCTGAAAGCATTGGACTCTCATTGTCATCCTGATCAGATCTGTATGGTTAAATCTATCATTCATGACCTTGAATCATCTACAATTAATTTTATCTCTCTTTTAGTGCATAAAATGATAATATTATTTATGCAGTTAACAAATTAACTATTATGCGAATTACAACACTTATGCACGCATTATTCTTAAGTTATGCTAGAATCTAACTTAATTAAGGTGGTTTAGGTTGCATGATTGCTGTACAATCAGGATGGGGGCTATGCGACTGTGGGAGGAGGAGGGGGGCTGATGATGGGGATGAGGAGGAGGAGCAGTGGCCGATGGCTGACCCATGGGGATGAGGAGGAGGAGGAGAGGTTGACGGAGGGGGAGGAGAGGGATGGGTGCGAAGGAGGAGGAGAAATGTGAATAGGGCAGAAGGGGTCGGGCATTGGTGTAAGGGTACTCGTACTTTACATGACGATTTTTCTGAAAGTTGTCGTGTAAAGTCATGCAGGGCATGAACTAATGGCGCCCGACCAAAACTCGGAATCAATATATACTATGATTTTTGTAAAACCATCATATATATTCACCTACGCATTTTAAACGACGGTTCCAAGATAAATCATTGTGTAGAAGATGACAGTTTTAATAAAAATTGTCGTATATATTCATCTAATTCCAAAAGTCGTGGGTAGGCATTTTACGCGACGATTTTAAGATAAACCATCATGTCACAGGTGTCGTGAATACCTCATTTTCTAGTAGTGAATTCAAATATTCATCTTGTTATCCTTGGAAGTAATTTTTTTTCAATCAAGTTTTTCTCTATTAGAATCAAAAGCATTTACATCTTTAATTAAATTTTTGATTCTAAATGTTGAAGTTGAAAGAAAATATTTTTCAAAAGTTTATTCTACATGCATATTAATTACATAAAATTTTGTTTCCCTTACATCAAGATATATTCAAACGGAATCGAAAGAGAATATTTCTAAGTCCTATTAAATTTGTTAAATACTTACACATTGACTCAATAGGACTGGTATCAATTTTGTTATTCTTCTTCTTGTTGTATTTTGGGTGCCAATGTTCTTAGCTTCTCATTCTTCTAGTGAGTGAAGAACAAAATACCTTCTTGTGGGTTATACAAGAAGGGGTTTGTGATTGAGGCTCACTACCCTCGGTTGAAGTAGTGAAGTTTAGTGGATTTCTTGCGTAGAGAGCAAGAGAAAAATCCTGGTTAGGGGATCAACTAGGTAGAGGTTTTTCCTAATTTAAGTTTCCTCTATAAATCTTGGTGTTATTTATGGATTGAATTTTTGTGGTTTCCATTATTGAATATTTGAATTATACAATTCACCCCCCCTCTTGTATAATTATCATTTGGTATTTGAGCCAGTGTTTCACAATTTTCTGAAGTAACTTTCAGGTGACAAAGATCCATGGCAACTAGAGAAACTGTCGCTACTTCTAGAATAATGGATTTTCTCTTTCAAAGCCACCACTATTTGATGGAAGAAATTATGCATACTGGAGGCAACACATGAAAATATTTTTTCAATCTGGTGACTATGCTTATGGGATATGGTTGAAAATCATTTCAACAAACCTATAAGGCAAAAAATGAACAAAATACTAATGATCAGAAGAAATAATTAGTGCTAAATTCTAAGGCTATGAATGCACTGTATTGCTTACTTAGTCCTAGAGAATTTAATAGGATTTCTCAATGCACTACTACTCATGAAATTTGGAGGACACTCTAAGTTACTAATGAAGGAACAAGCAACATGAAAAATTCAAAGATTGTTTTGCTTACTAATGAATTTGAGAAGTTTGAGATGCAGGAAGGAGACACAATCAAGGTTATGTATTCTTGCTTCACCGATATTTGTTAACAATCTTAAAGCATTGGACAAAAACTTTGTAAGAGGTAATTAGAAGGTTAAATCTTACGTTCACTTACAAATATTTTTGAATCTAAAGTGACAACTATTAAGGAGGAAAATGAAGTTGAGAATTTAAATATGGAGCAACTCATTGGAAATTTGATGGCTTATGAGAGTAAAATCATGCAAAAGAAAAGGTCTAAAAAACCAAAAAGAAAGCAATTAGCTTTTCAAGTTGATGAAAGTGAAGACTCATCAAATGATGATGATGATATTGCTTTGTTATCTAAGAAGTTTAGGAGATTCTTGAAAACCAAAAAGAATTTCAGGAAGAGAAAGGAAGAAAAGAAAGAAGATTCTATTACTTGCTACAATTGTAAAAAGGGTGAACATATGAAAATGGATTGCCCTCATCTCAAGAAAGAAAGCTTCAAAAAGAAGAAAGAGGCATTCTCAAAGAAGTTTCCACAGAAGTTCAAGAAAAAAAAAGCTTTGGAATTAACTTGGGATGATTTTGAATCAAGCTCAAGTGAAGATGAAGATGATACTTCAACAAATGAAGAAACATCATATTTTGGCTTGATGGCATTGGAAAATGAGGTATATGATATTTCTTCTGAAGAATTACTTGAAGCATTTTATGATCTTTATGATTCCTATAAAGTGCTCAAATCTAAAAGGATGCATTGCTAAAAATAAAAATCTTAGTGACGAAATTCTATTCTAAAATGTGAGATTCATTCATTGAAATATAAGATTTATATTCTAAAAATTGATATTGTTATATTGAAAAATAAATCTAAGCAACTTGTAAATGATCTTAGTAAGTTTACAAAAGGAAGAGAAAATCTTGATAAATTACTTGCCTTGCAATGACCTAAAAATGATAAAAATGTCTTGGATTTTCTAATTTCTCATATCATCTAGTAATAATCATTTTCTTAGTCAAAATGGAAAGAAATGAATTTCTTTCATTCCATAAAAGGAATGGAAGGAAACTAACAATGCTTTTTAAGAACCATACTATTAAAACACTTTAAGACGTCTGGGACTTGGGTCAGATGTCTGGATGCCTTCCCAGACGTCTGGAAACTAAACCTTCCTCCTCTCCCTTATAAACCCCCCTCCTCTCCCTCACGCCACCCCACTTCCATCCAACTTTCTTCTTCCCCAACGAGAGCGGTGAGCAGTAGGCAGCAAGGAGCGGGCATGAGCGGCGTGGGAGGAGAGGAGGAGCAGTGAGGGGAAGGGAGGTGAGCACGCGCACGAGCTCAAGAGAGAGCTCGCCGGAGAGCTCACGGCTGGTTGGCATGTCCACGAGGTAGAGAGTTGCATCGGGGAGGTCCTCCCCGACATTGCTGCAGCTAGAGAAGCGATCAAGCAGGCGCGGCGTGGCCGCGCACGGTGCGAGAAGGTGAGGGCAATCTTTGGTTCTAGGATTTTCCCAGAATCAGACTTCTGGATCTACATCCAGATGATGTAGACGACGTTTGGAGGAGGTTCCAGACGACGTCTGGAGGAGGTTTCAGACGACTGAGAGGTAAATCCCACGACATACACCTCCCTTTGCGGATAAGGCCATGCTGAAGGTTCCGCCGAGGCACTGTTCTGTGCCATTTTGAGAAGATTTTGCATCACGCGTGCAGGATTCACTTTGGAAAGGCACGGGACACGCCCTCCCATGCAGTTCAGACGTCTGGGTGAGGCACCAGACGGAGGGAAGCATCTCCAAACGTCCGGAGAGGTGGTCGGACGTCTGGAACTAGGTCTAGATGGTTCAGCAGAGTCCCTAGACGTCTGAGGAGTAGCGTAGAGTTGAGGTATGGTTTTGAACATTTTTAAGATGTTGGGAAGGTGTTCCAGACGTCTGATATGAATCAAAATTTCTGTTTTGACCCATTTAGGGCCCGTTTAAGGTCCGATTTCCACAATTAAGATTACGTTGTTCTCCGTATAAGTTCCTCTACTTGTTGGAATACTTTTTATCCTGTTCTGAGTGGTTTCCTGTGTTTGATACTTGTGATAGGACCTCGTTCCGTTGCAGATTTGGGGTTTGCTAAGGCATGTGGACTTGCCGATCAAGCCCCCATTACTCCTGGGTTTACTGGTAGAGTGGCTTCCCCTAGTTTAATTACCAACATGAATGCATATTTGGAATGAATGTTAGATCCTAGGGTATGGCATGAAACCTAGGACTAGAAGCACTAGAATAGTTGTATGGAATGTATGAATCGCAGTCTTGAATGAATAAATAGAATAATAACAATTGCCTGTGAAATGTAAAGTACTGTTATTAGTAACTGTTGCATGTAAACTCCTGTTGTTTACAATTAAATATGAGCTGCCTGTATATGAATTGGAAATGGAAGATTGAATGTTGGAAACACGAGCTACCTGCGAATAAACCTGGAATATGAATTGTAAAGTTACATGCTACATGTGTAGAACCTGAGAAATGGAAATAGAAATGACAAAATCTAGTATGGCTTGGCCTGAGAAACATGAGCATGAACCCTACGGGGAATTAGGAGTAGAGATCCTAGAAATAAATGGAATGGAACTGGAAATATGAATGGGGAAGTGAGCTGGCCCTTGAGTACGGAGTACCAAGGAGAGTGACTGTCCCCCTGCTTAGTGCAGAGCGGAGCTAGCCACCCTAAGGTTGGGACCCGAGGTTAGGATTGGCCACTTTGTACCGACTTTCTGGCCCTCGCGTACACAGTACCGGGGAGAGCTACTAGTGTAGGGAGTGAGCTAGCCACCCCATGGGACCCAGGGTTCAGCTAGCCGCCTTACACCGACTTGTTAGGCCCACTGGGCAAACCAGGGTAGTTAGGCGAGAGTGCACGGACTGTGGAGGGGCGAGACCCCTGTTTGGTTCTTAGGGGCTAGACCCCTGTTACTGAGAGGGCTATGCCCTATACTGGTTCCGTGCTATGCTTTGGCTGCACCCGTTAATGGAAATGACTGACCGCGTGCCAGTGCGGGGTAGCTACCCGTGCGTTTATCGCACGTGCAGTAGTCACCGTTACGTCTATCAGTGACCTTGGGGTGGTTGACTGAGTGTAGGACCACCACGGGGGACTCTCTCGGCTAGGAGAGCACCACGTGCTACTTCTACTCTTCGGAAAAGACTGCAATCAAGATCGTTCCCATGAGGAACATTCGAGATAGAGAAAAAGACCTGATAAATAAACCAAGTGATGAAAGAAATAATAATTAGTTAAAGAAAGAAAGAAATTGAAAAACAACAGCTACCTGTCCACCTTTACTGTTTAGTTAGCTAGTTGCCACTCTACTCAGCGTTCACTGATGTTTTGTACTCGTAACCTTTTTCAGGTCTAGGTGTTGAGCAACCAGAGTCTACGGCTGCAGAGGGTGCTAGGCCTAGTAGAGCCCAGTAGTTGTACCTTTTTGTTGTACTCCATTTCCTGTTATAGTGAGTAACTTTGTTATACTTCTGTACTCTTTTATTGTGAACTTTATATTCTTGTACCTGTTTATTCTTCTACTGTTATGGTGGTGTGTGTTGTAGTAGTTTACTTCTTTACTGTTGTACTTTTGTTACTGTTAGTTGCTTGCATGGTGAATGTGGTTTATTTTACTACTTTTTGGTTACTTTCTTGTTGGACGACTGGGTCTTGGGATCAGTCGAGTCGGTCCGGTCTTGTGTCCTCTAGGGATTCTGGAATCGGATCGTAACAATGCTGGACCCAAGTGAATATGGGTACCAAAGAATATTTTGAATTCTTGTTTTGTAGAAAGAAAAGATGTTGATTACAAGGAATGGATTTATCATAAATCAAAAGATGTATTCAAAGTGTTAAAGAAAAGGCCTACTTAAATTTTTGTAGGATTCAAAAGGAAAATGGGTCATGGATAACGAATGTTCAAAACATATGATTGGTAATCAAGGTTTATTCACTAATCTGAAACACAATGATGGAGGTATAGTTACATTTAGAAACAATCATAAATGCAAAATTGTTGATACTAGAACCATTGGAAAAAGTAAATCTTCTTTTAATAATGTTGTATTAGTTAAAGGTCTTAAGCATAATTTATTAAGTGTAAGTCAAGTATATGATAAAGGATTTGAAGTTGTATTTAATTCTAAAATCTTTACAATTATTGATGAAATCACTAAAGAAGTATTATTAGAAGGAAAAAGATGCAAAAACATCTACATTGTTGTAATAGATAAAAATAATACTTTTGATTGTCTAATTGCATCAAAGGATGAAATTTCTTTATGGCACAGAAGATTAGGACATTTTCATTATTAATATATAAATAAATTAGCTAAGTTTAATCTCATTAAAGGATTACCAAACAAGAGGTATAAAATGCATTCTTTATGTGATGCTTGTACGTTAGGCAAAATTCATAAGAGTTCATTTTAAAATAAGAATGAAATTTCAACTAATAGACCTTTGCAATTAATTCATTTAGATTTATTTGATCCAACTAAAGTTGGTAGTTTAAATGATTATAGGTATTGCTTAGTTTTAGTTGATGACTATTATAGGTTTGCTTGGGTATATTTCTTAAAACACAAAGATCAAGTCTTTGAATGTTTTAAAATATTTTCTAAAAGAATACAAAATGAAAAAGGTTATTTAATAACCAGAATAAGATCAAATTATGGAGGAGAATTTGAAAATCAACAAGTTACTAATTATTATGAAGAACATAGAATTAAGCATGAATTTTCTTTTCCAAGAGCACCACAACAAAATGGGGTAGTTGAGCAAAAAATTAGAACTTTACAAGAATGTGCTCGAACTCTACTTATAAAATCTGGATTACTTAGATTTTTTGGGCAGAAGCAATAAATACTACATGTTATGTACTAAATAGGGTGCTAATAAGACCACTAACAAATAAAACTTCTTATGAATTATACTTTGATAAAAGACCAAAAATAAATTACTTTAAAGTGTTTGGAAGTAAATGCTATATTCTTAACACTAAAGAAAATTTAGATAAGTTTAACCCTAAAAGAGAAGAATGTATATTCATTGGATATTCAACTAGAAGTAAAGCATATCATGTATTTAATAAGAATATATTGACTGTGGAAGAAACTCTTCATGCAAAATTTAATGAAGATCCGCCAACTTTAAATCAAGAAAATCTAAGTGATAATGAAGAAGATGACAATCACTTTCTTGATATATCCAATGTAAAAGAAAATAATATACATAATCTTTGTAATGAATGGAAATTTGATAAAAATCATCCAAAAGATCTTGTAATTGGAGAAATAAAAGATACAGTTAAAACTCGAAGTCAATTGAATAATTTTGCTTTTAACGCATTTGTATCTCAAGTGGAATCGAAAAATGTTGAAGAAGCTCTTAAAGATGAATCATGGATATTTGCTATGGAAGATGAATTAAATCAATTTGAAAGAAATGAAGTATGGGACTTAGTTCCACAACTTGAAAATTCATCATTAATTGGAACCAAATGGGTATTTAGAAATCTAACAAATGAAATGGAACAATAACAAGAAATAAAGCAAGACTAGTTGCACAAGGTTACAATCAAGAAAAAAGTATTGATTATAATGAAACCTATGCACCTCTTGCAAGACTAAAATCAAATCGTATGCTTCTAGCTTTTGCATCACACTTTGATATTAAACTTCATCAAATGGACGTAAAATTAGCTTTTTTTAAATGGATTTATAAAAGATGATGTCTTTGTAAAATAACCGCTAAAGTTTATTGACAAAAATCATCCTGAATATGTATTTAAACTTAAAAAGGCTTTATATGGTTTAAAACAAGCTCTAAAAGCTTGGTATGAAAGATTAAGAGATTATTTAATTAAATCAAATTTTGAAATGGGAAAAGTTGGCACTACACTCTTCATTAAAAAGGAAGATTCAGAAATACTAATTGTTCAAATATATGTAGATAATATTATTTTTGGTGCTACTAATGATCTATTATGTCAAGATTTTGCTAAGATTATGTAGGCTGAATTTGAAATGAGTCCTATTGGAGAACTGAAATGCTTTCTTGAACTTCAAATTTATCAACTCCAAGATGGCATCTTTATAAATCAATCAAAATGCATCTTGGATAGAATAAAGAAGTTTGGAATGGAGAATTCAAAAGGCAAGTGTACTCCAATGGCTACATATACTAATTTGGATATAGATGAAAGTGGTAAGGATATTGATCAAACTTTTTATCGAGGCATGATTGGAACTTTACTCTATTTAACAAGTCATCCTGACATAATGCTTTTCACATGTTTATGTGCTAGATATCAATCAAAACCTAAAGAATCACATTTAAATGTTGTAAAGAGCATTTTTAGATATTTAAAAGATACATACAACTTTGGTTTATTTTATCCTAAAACACCTTCACTTAATATTTATGCATTCAGTGATCTAATTATGCAGGAAGTAGAACTAGTCGTTGTTGCGGTGGAAAATCTACGCAAATGGATTTGAGTTTAGAAAAACTGTCGTTGTAATGCGATTTGCGAGAAAAATCGTCAACAGATAAATTTTACCGAAACTCAAAAGGAATTTCAGGTCGAACAAAGGGAGGCGGATGCTTGATTAAAAATTGCATTTGTTTTATTTGTCACGAAGTAGATTAACTGGTCGAATTGAATCTAAACTAGTTATCTACTTAAATAATAATAAATAGAAGAGAGAGAGAGAATATTACAAATAAATACAAAATAGAGATAGAATAAACATGGATTTCACAATCATCAAGAGATGTTCAGTACAACTAATCATTACACTAGAAAGCTGGAAAGATTACAACTAGAAAGTGGTAAATCTACTCTAGAAGGCTGTAAAAAGGTGGATAGAAGTTATCCTACTCGACGGCTGCTTGGAGGATGAGCCGCAATGACGGAGCGCCCGAACGAAGGTGGTGAGATGCGGTATGAAGGATAACGATGAAGGACGACGGAGAATGGGGCAGGATGACGTTGTAGCGGGATCCGCTTCCCGAATGGCGGTGAGAGGACCACTGCGGAATGCTCCACGAAGGGGATGAGAAGGTAGAAAAATTATGTTTTTAACTCTAATGGAGCATCCCAGGTTTAGGAGAAGCTCTTAGAGCTTTGGAGGAGATGAGAGAAGAGAGGAAGGGATGAAGAAAGTGTGGGGGTCGTAGGGCTATATATAGGTGTAGATTGAATGGGGCAAATGGGTCATTACCCTTTAAAAAATTAATTTCACGATCTTTAGTGATAGATTTATCCGTCACTAAAGGCCTGAACATGGGCTGAAGATCCGCACTCACACCCGCCTCCTCAACTTAGGCTACCTTAACGCATATCCACATTCTCTTCATATCAGTCTTAAAGTGCTTCTGCGCCGCTTCATATTTCAGTCACTGTGCATGCCTGCGGGCAATCGCTTCATCCGTCGCGCGACGTGGCGTGTCCGCTGCTGCATGATCCAAATCTAAAGGTCGAATTTCACCCGCACCCACGCACTTAATCCTTAATTTGAAAGCGCAACAAGGATCAACCTCACGTGCTAAAGGTTCTTATCCACTGTACTACACGTGTGGATAGGCAAGGATAGCATTCGTGTGTTATTTGATCTTAACCATTGGATCTTGATTCAACGATTGAGATCAAATGTGTGGTTCTTCTCACAAGAGGTGTGGCTTGAGGGAGGCAACCTGATCAATTCTCAGCCGTTGGATGAGAAGGTGGGGCAACGAGGGATTTGGAGGGTCTGGATGGTGCCACGTGGCATCATCTGGACCGTCCATCTTCTATGAGTTGTATATGGTGCCACGGATGTCGGATTGGACTGATTTTCACGTTGTTGGGCTGCGATCCTCGATCCGAACCCATCCGTGTGGTCGGATTTGTCATCTGAAGTTTTGATTTGCACCATCTGGCCCCTTGAACTCTGTCTTTCTCGGAGTGCATCTGATGCTATGAAAGTCCGATCGGGGTGATCTTGGAGTCGTTGAACTCTAATCGTCACCCTGATTAAATCCGTATGGTTGGATCTTCAATCTAAGGCTCCAATTAAAAGTCGCCTTGTTACCTAACCACAAAAAGAGAAAATTAACCTAAACTTTATACAATCTAACCTAGATGCTAGATGATGCATGTTATGCAATATTTATAATGTATGGTGCAACTATATGGCTAAGAGCATGCAAAAATAGATGGTTTATGTGATATAAGCGTGTTTACATCACACCCCCATGCCTACTTTTGCTAGTCCCTAGCAAAACTACATGCTTTTTATAAGAGAATTAGGTCAGATTTCTTGGGCAATAGTTACTTTTCAACACTTAAGAATTTCAACTAAGATTTGAACTATAGAGACACCACAGCACCCGAGTGTCTGCCAAAATGCAAACCGCCTCAAGCCCTCACCTTATTCAAAGAAGGATCTTTTTCTTCTTTTTCTTCTTTTCTAATTCTTTTTGAGTTTAGGGTTTTAGAGCAACTTTCTATGACCACTCAACTCACCCAAGACTCGAAGGGAACCCTAAGTTCTAAGTATCTTTGTGTGAAATGTGATAGACTCACTGATCGAGGATTAGAACGGACTTCGGGTTTCGATGCCCCTAGGTGACCTTGAAAAGAAATTCTGCCTAAAGGTGTATCTATTCGATTGGTAGCTTTCTCCCTACTTTTATTTTTATGGGGTCAACACAAGGGCAAACCTAGTGTATATCTCCCTGGCTTATTATACTTCTTTGCTTCTTCCTAAATGTTTAGGAATTATACGTGCATTTCTTGAGCTGGGTTCTAAACAACCTACCAATAGGTTGTTACCCACGATAACTTGCTAGCCATACTCGTCCGGTGAAGTGTGGCTTTTTTTTCTTTTCTCCTTTTCTTTTTTTTTTCTTTTTGGATATTTTTTTTCTTTTTTTTTTTAAGTAGGTGGCTTCCATAACCTAAGATTTACCTAAAGGTAGCAGGAAAAGAATGGTTGTGTGACTGGGCTCTGGACAACCTACCAATGGGTTGTTACCCATGATAACTTGCTAACCATACCACCCTAGAAGGTTCATTAGCTACCCAATTTCCATTAAAATCATCAAAAAGTGAGTTAATGCCAATAGTGTGTAGATGCTTAGACTTAAAATTCCCTTAAATCAGAGGGCGGGTTGATAAGTCGTGTACTTATCATCCCAACTTATTTAACTAATTAAAATTTGAATTTAGAATGGTGAGGACTCAAGAAACAAGTCTACATTTTAGTGGACACCTAGGCTAATTAAGCCCGAAGACCTGAAAGGTCTTGGTGTTCAAATCATACAGTTTTATTTCCTAAGATTGAAAATTTTCTAAAGCCCAAGTTCTCTTTACTAATTCCATAATTTTTTTAAAAAATAAAGAGAAAATAATAAGAATCAACGGAGCTAACAAGATGATTCAGATAATGATATCCACCCCCCATTCCTATCTAATGCAATGTCCTCATTGTATTAAAAAGACATGAAATAGAGTGGAGTAGAGTAGAAAGCACCTGAATTGCTTGAATAATAGGTCAGCTCCAAGATGAAAAGAAACTGTATATGTGCTGAATTTAGTGCCTTCAGCTAGGCACACTATACAAAGAAGAAAAATAAAGAATTCATAGGTGCAGGTCATCATCAGAATAAGAAAATCTAGCTTTGGACCTGCCAGGAGAAGATGTCCACAGATGTGGAACAAATTGTGAAGCAGACCCACACCCCATGGTCGAGTATATCTAAGGTTTTGGATAAAAATTACCCAGAACCTAAGATCAGTATGCAAGCGGGATCGGGCCTATGATTTGTGAGGATGCAACCCAAGTCCAAAAGGTTGAATAGCAAAGAGATTAAGCTCAAAAGGATAATCCATGAATTTGTGCTTAGGTTAGACATCCTCTGAGTCAAAGATGTCATAAAGGTCCTGGTAGAAGGTTGGTGGTTTCAGACAAATAGGCACTCTTAGACTCAGTCATTTACTTCCTCCAGAATTGGCTTCCCAAATAATCATTTCCCAATTCCTATCCTCCTCATTCAGGATTTTAAATTCTGAGACCTCCTACATATTAATCACTGTAGGTTCCCTACTAGGAGGGGTGATGTAATAAATGCGGAAATAAAATATAAAGCAATCTCACCAAAGAAAACCAATCACACAATGTACACAATTATTTTTAGGTGGAAACCCAAACCAGGTGAAAACCACCACCTAACCCTCTTGAGTTAGGATTTTCCGATCAACCAAGTTGATTAAAATCCACTAAACCGAATCACTTAAAACGAGGGTGATTCAACCTCAATACAACCACGCTACAAGTATGAGGGTAGCATTCCTCAACCCCTTTTCTCCACGAGAAGGATTTGTCCCACGAAGGAGACGGGAATTCACAAAGCGAATACCCAACCAAAAGACAAAGATAAAATAAAACAAGTAATCCTATAGAGCCAACAAAGGAATTTAAACCTAGCTTCTATAGGAAATAGGAAACTCCCCTTTGCAAGGAGTGAGTCGAGTTGATGACGTGGTGCGTGTGCCACGCGATGGCGCAACGTCGCTCTCGTAAATAATGGCGGGAGAGCGGGTGCACGAAGCTTGATGCTCTCAAGAGAATGGAGCTTGAGCTTGGAGAGCAAGAGCTATCTAGGACACAAGAGAGTGGAACTATGTTGCTTAAGTGTGTCTTGTGTTTCTCTTAGTGTGTATCTTGTGTATCAAAGGTTCCCCTCTATTTATAGAGGCCTTAGGAAGGCTTTGGAAGGCTTAGGAAGGGTTCTATAGCCGTTGGGAACAAAGCCTAAGAGAATCAGCCCAAAATCAGGAACAATCATTGCTCTGACAGGCTTATCAGATGTCTAATTCTAGCATCAGACGTCTAGAACTTCACTTTAAGACGTCTGATTTCAAGGTCAGACATCTGATTTTGGGCGGGTCTCTTCCTGACTTGGATCAGATCTAAACAGGGTTTTTGCGTAAGTCCATCAGACGACATATAGGATGTCTGGCACTATGTCTGGACGTCTGGAAACCTACTTTTACTGTGGGAATGGATTTTCCAAACGTTGCAACGGCTAGAAAATCTCTGAGAAGAGATTTTGGGTCAGCCGAGGCAAAACGGTCAATTATCAGACGTCTGGACAGTCCTATGGACGTCTGATAAGGCTCTAACGGTCATATTCTTGAGTGTATGCTAAGCCAGCCAACGGTCCACTAATTGGACGTCTGGCAAATCCATCAGACGTCTCCTAAGACGTCTGGTCTAAGGTCTGGACGTCTGATTTCATCAGACAGAAATAACTATGTCCAGCCTAATAGTTATCAGACGTCTGAAACAACAGTCAGACGTCTTAAAATACTTTATCAGACGTCTGATTTGGGAATTAGACGTCTGGAAACTCTGTTTGAACGCTATATTGGTTTTCTAAGTGTTCTATAGAAAACCTAAGTATCCTAGGGTTGTGCAGGTGTTCCTAGGACTACTGTTAGGGTACTTTGAGGCTCTTTAACATGAATTATCTAAGGAAATAAAGAGCAACAAAAGAAACGAAAAATACAACAAGTACAAAAGAAGGAAATCTATCCTATTCTTCATTTCCTTCCATCTTTAATATATCGCTCCTCGCGAATCTCTTCTGTTCTCCATCAAGCTCCTCCAATCCGTCCTGGATGCGAGCTCGAACTCCATCTAATCACGTATCCATTTGCGATTGACCTGAAATCTAGGACTCAAAGTGCAAATGTTAAATAACACATGTTTTGTTATCATCAAAACAAATGATCGTGGTGCTCTAGCACCAACAATCACCCCATCTGAAATTTCTAAGTCTAAAAGATGTGACTGAATCAGAATTGACTTGGGTCTAGCGATCTCAAAAATTGAATCGTCAGTAAGCTCAATGAGGTGTGATTGAGGATCGAGGCTTTGAATTGAATCCTTAATAAAAGGATCTGAATCCGCCATGCGAGCCCCAACAGGATCAAATTCCTTAGTTATTGGGCCATCATATGATTCATCGAATTCCTTAGGCCCAGTCATCTCACAGAAATCGTGTGCTGTAAACTCGAGTGAGACTTCACATAATGATTCTTCACCTTCAGAATCAAAAAAATCTAAATTCGCATTAATGTATGCCTCAAAATCATCAATCACTTTCTGTTCCATGGAGGCATACATTTCCTCATTCCCCAGCTCAAGGATCTTAGGTGAAGAAATCAAATCATCCTTATTTGATTGCTCTAGAACAACATGGTCAACCCTGGTCTTGTAAAATGTGTCCCCCACTACAGGTGCCTGAGTAGATTCTGACATCAGCTCTCCTGTCAAGGGTTCATCCTAGGAATCCTCCCAAGATTGGACTAAAGTAATCACAAATCTCATCCTCAATTTAGATTACTTCCCAAGTAAAAACTCACCTGGGCCCTTATTCTTAACATCCTGGAGCCAATCCAACAAATAATTGTTAAATTCATCAATCATTTCAATCAGGGGCTCCAATTCTTCAGGACAAGGTGTTGGTTGAGCTTCTAAAGATTGTATGGTATTCCTTAAGTTAGCCAACACCCTATCTTTTACCTGGTTCACCTAAACCAAATGGTTTGGTCCAGGGTTGGGTGGGTTTGGGTTCAGTGCAGGGTAGTTAATGAATTGAGGTTCTTGATACCCTCCCTGATAATAGGTCATTTCAGGTTGTTCAACTAGGGGTGATGACCTATACAACATATAATCTGGGGAAGGGTAAGAATTAGCATATCCTTCTTGATTGTAGATCATATTAGGTTGTCCAAATGAGGGTGGTGATCTATAATCGATGTAGCTCGAGGAAGGATAAGAATAAAGATTATGGTGTCCAGGGTTAGACCCTGAACACGGAGGTCCGAAACTGTATCCCCAATCAGGATTTTCCCAACTAGAAGATGGATGAGAATAAGTCTGGTTGGAATAATAATTATTTTGGGAATAAGTAGTGCTAGGAGGGTAGGAGTGGAAGTGCGAATAGGATGTGGAAAGATCCATGAAAGAACAGGTGGAAGAAAGGTGCCCTACAATACAAACAAACAAACTTGTCCTTAAGTGGGCTAGCCTACAGACCTACAGACTCCCAGAACCTGTCTTGAGATAATGAAATGATTTGATCTACTTCTTTCCGGTCAATCAAACTAGTTAGAGGGAGGGACTGGGGAGAAGGTTCTTCCTTTGGCTTGCGCCTCCAGTTCCTAGTGTACCTGCCAGCCGTGATCGTTTGATTCTGCTCCCCTAGCTAGACATCAGATTGAGTGGTAGAAAAAGACTAACCGAAAATAATCTCATCCTGGGCTCCAAAGAGTGAGTCCAATCCTTAGGGCCAATGTCTACTCTGTTTTAATTAAGGTTAGGTTTGAATGTGCTTTGGAATGTGGTGGGCCCTTTATCTGGGTTATGCCCTTAATGATTGATTGATATGTGTGTGCGTGCACAACCAATGATTTTCAAGCAAGATTATTTTTGGATGCGGTGAATTTTAGGGTTTAAATCTTGCTTAGTAGCTTTTAGGATTCAACTTTAGGTGTATTCAATCAAGTTCAATTGGCACACCAAGTTTTGAAAGCACAGGTGAAGATGTTTTCCTTTAAAGTTTAAAAGAATGTGGAGTGCTTAGTAAATCCCTAGAAGTTGAACCTATTTGGCAGCTACTTGATGAGTTGATTTTAGTTGAAGTGGTGCGGCCCAAACAACTCAAACAATTGACCTGATGCACCACTTAAATAGGCACATAAGTGATTACCTAATCTGATTTCTACTCAATTATGTGTTTGGGTGTGTGTATCGATTCCAAAGATCGATTTACTGGTTGAGTTTGAAAATCAGAAGAGGCTGTGTACCTCTATGAGATTTTTTTTAATTTTTCTTTTATATGTGGAGGGTGAGGTGGGTGGAGGTGACAAAGAAACAATCAAAAACTAACAATAGAGTTTATAAGAACACCTAGGTTGATTTGTGTTTGTGTTATTACGTGGTGGAATGAAAACTAGTGTGTGGGAGGTGGGGGTAAACTTACAAACCCTTTAACAGCACTTTACTCTAATCTACCATTTTTGCTCGCCTCGTAAGAGTACCTGCAATCACAATAAGAAAGGAGAGAAGTGAGGTAAAAGATAAGTAAGGTGGGAAAATGTGAAAAATCAAAGAGCATCGCCTCCTTGGCAACAGTGCCAAAATATTATGTCAGAAAATTTGCGCAAATGGATTTGAGTTTAGAAAAATCATCGTTGTAGTGCGATTTGCGAGAAAAATTGTCAATAGATAATTTTTACCGAAACTCAAAAGAAATTCAGGGTCGAACACAGGGTGGTGGACGTTTGATTAAGAATAGTATTTGTTTTATTTGTCATGAAGCAGATTAGCTGGTCGAATTGAATCTAAACTAGCTATCTACTTAAATAATAATGAATAGAAGAGAGAGAGAAAATATTACAAATAAATACAAAATAGAGATAGAATAAACATGGATTTCACAATCACCAAGTGATGTTCACTAAACTAATCATTACACTAGAAAGCTAGAAAGATTACAACTAGAAAGTAGTAAATCTAATCTTGAAAGCGGCAAATAGAAGGTGGAGAGAAGTTATCCTCCTCGATGGCTGCTTGGAGGACAAGCTACAACAACGGAGCACCCGGATGAAGGTGGTCAGATGTAGGACAAAGGAGAACGATGGAGGATGACGAAGAAGAGGGTAGGACGACGTCATAGCAGGATCCGCTTCCCGAATGGCGATGAGAAAACCACCGCAGAATGCTCCACGAAGGGGATGAGAAGGTGGAAAAATTGTGTTTTTAACTCTAATGGAGCATCCTGGGTTTGGGACAAGCTCTTAGAGCTTTAGAGGGGGTGAGAGAAGAGAGGAAGGGATGAAGAAAGTGTGGGGGTCGTAAGGCTATATATAGGTGTAGATTGGATAGGGCAAATGGATCATTACACTTTAAAAAATTAATTTCAGGGTCTTTAGTAATGGATTTATCCGTCACAAAAGGCCTGAACGTGGGCTGAAGATCCACGCACACGCCCGCCTCCTCAACTTCGGCTGCCTCAATTCATATCCACGTTCTTTTCATATCAGTCTTAAAGTGCATCTGCGCCGCTTCATATTTCAGTTGCTGCGCATGCCTGCAGGCGATTGCTTCATCCGTCGCACCACGTGGCGCGTCCACTGCTACATGAACCAAATCCAAAGGTCGAATTTCGCTCACACTTGCATGCTTAATCCTTAATTTGAAGGTGCAACAGGGATCAACCTCGCAACCTCACGCTCTAAAGGTTCTTATCCATCGTGCTACGTGCGTGGATAGGCAAGGATAGCATTAGTGTGTTATTTGATCTCAACCGTTGGATCTTGATTCAACGGTTGAGATCAAATGTGTGGTTCTTCTCACATGAGGTGTGGCTTGAGGGAGGCAACCTGATCAAGTCTCAGTCATTGGATGAGAAGGGCAGCGAGTGATTTAGAGGGTCTAGATGGTGCACGTGGCATCATCTGGACCATTCATCTTCTATGAGTTGCAGATGGTGCCATAGATGTCGGATTGGACCGATTTTCACATTGTTGGGCTAAGATCATTGATTCGAACCCATCCGTGTGGTCGGATTTGTCATCTGAAGTTATGATTTTCACCATCTGGCCCCTTGACCTCTATTATTTCTCAGACTGCATCTGATGCTACAAAAGTCCGATCGGGGAGATCTTGGAGTCGTTGAACTCCAATCGTTGCCTTGATCAGATCATATAGTTGGATCTTCAATCGAAGGCCCCAATTTTAATCACATTTCCTCTAGAGTAATATCATGGTCTTCTATTTATTACTCTCAAATTCTTCCTCAACACCCTATTTTGTTTGATGATTTTAAGAATGTTAATCATCATAATATCAAATCTCTGTTTAGTTTTCAAAAGATCACTTTTTCCTCCAAATTTCTCTAGAAATTCATTGTGTTGAATTTATCCTTCTTTGGTTAAAATTTTTTTGTGCCAACATTAAACTCTTACATAAAACCTCAGAGGACAAAATTCTTGCTCTTAAATAAGTTGTTCCTGGTTGCCAAATGTTAATTAATGTCCAAGCTATTGCCTTTATTTGCAAAACTAACATGAAAGGTCAAACATGGGACGATATTGAAAATGGAATCTCATTTGAGGATGTCTATCATTCTCTTTTGATTACCCCTTATGATGTTCCCAGTCAAGTGCTTCCAACCAAAAATCTTTCTCTCGTTGCATAATTGCTTGCATTCATTTTTTATTGAAACTTCTTTGGCAATTATTCCAATTTAAGTATTTGTTCCAAGAGAACCGCTTACATTGTCTTTTGTATTATTCATAATATTAAATTAGACTAGCCCTTGATGATCCTTAACCACATGATTGATTCCCATGATGGTTTTCCACCATTTGGTACACTATTGTC
This sequence comes from Thalassia testudinum, assembly GCA_037157565.1. Taxonomy (NCBI): domain Eukaryota; kingdom Viridiplantae; phylum Streptophyta; class Magnoliopsida; order Alismatales; family Hydrocharitaceae; genus Thalassia; species Thalassia testudinum. The sequence continues at coordinate 37,948,701 of JAZHRO010000025.1, forward strand.
CCATATTTATTTTTCATCTTGTTCCATTAGCATGTCATCATGTTGACAAATCTATTCATCTCATTACTCAATCCTTCATGGATAATTTTCATCAAAACAATCCTCCTATTGAAAATGGTCCTCCAATTGAAGAAAATTTTCTTAATTCCTTACACGATTCACATAATGTGATGTCATCTATTCTTGCATCTTACACCATTCCAGATAATCCTCAAAATCCGTACAACTATGATTGGGATTTCATGAAGGATGACGACACTAATCCTACTTGCTTGAATGGGATTGTAAATCTTACGCGAAGGATGGAAGATGACCATGAGCAAATGGCAAAAATTATTGCAACTTTTCAAGATCATTTCATGAAGTTCAAGGCATTCGTGGATGATAGGTTCTTAAGTCTGGAGTAGAACATTGAAGCAATTGAAGACTTAAAGAAGAAATAGTTCTTTGTTATGCTTTTATTTTATGCTTTTTATGTTGTATTTTTATGTTTGACAACATTTGAATATGTTTTTAGTTTGTAAGCAACAGTATATTTTATTTGCATCTATATATTAGCTATTTGGTTTGGCAAATATATTATTTTTATGTTCCATTTTGTGTTGATCATTAAAATTAATCGATTAGCCCTTCTGTATGCATCCGCATAAGTGGAATGATTTCTTTTTATTTTAAAAGGGACCAACAGTTCATTTTTTAAGTGGATAGCATCTGACCGTTGTTAGTACTACCTCCTATGTTTGAAATTCACGTTTTGATTTGTGTGGCTCACATTCACTCTCCCTTATTCTCTCTCTTCCTTTTTGAGTTTTTCCCTCTTTTGTCTCTTTTCAAATGGTTTCCCCTCTCCAAAATCGTTCTCTCTTCTCCTCTCCATGTTCTCACTTCTCCACAATTGAATGTCCTACCTCCTTGAGACCATCCTCATCGATTTTTCCCTCTCTCCCTAGGTATATTTTCTTAACTCTTTTTCTCCTTTTATTTATTTCTTGGTCAACCGATCAAATAATCAATTAGAAAAATTTATTATTGTGTTTCTTTTGGTTGTTTATTTTGTGCGATGATACATGACACTCTATTGGATGACATTCTTCTTTTGAACATTAGTTTTTGATTCATCATGTCTCTCAAAAGTTGGGCTACATGCCAACCTAAAAGAACCAAAACCTATTATCCTTCCCCCCAAATGCCACCTCCATCCATTTTTCCTAATTCCACACCTATACCTCAAACAAATCCCAAGACTTCATGTAAAAAATTATTCATCTCCACATTGGCTAAGGATACCTTTTACAAGTCTATTTACAAAACCAAAATGAAAGCCCTTAGACCAATTATCTTTTGTACATTTTAGGAATATTGAAGAATATGATATTCAAGAACTCATTACCTATCAAAACTTGGCCTATTACTTTAGTCACCACTTTGTCAAAAGTGTTAAAGGCATCTACCCTGCCATTGTTAGGATGTTTTATGCTAATTTGACCATGGTAGATTTCGAACACATTACCACATCTCTACCACATTTTGATCTAGAAATTACCCCATCTTTGATTGCTACTACTTGTCATTCCGACCTTGATGGACACACTATTGAATCTATTCCACAAGAAATTCCTTTTTATAGTGTTCAATGTTTTCTTCTTGAATCTAATGTCATAGAATCCAATAGCAAAGAATTAGCCACCTCCAAACTTACCTCTATTGCCAAATTGTTCACTAAGGTGGTTGATTGGAATATATTTGGAAAAATTTCTAGATATAATCATTATCCTAAACACACTGCTTACTTGGTCTATTGTACTCTCAACAAATACAAGATGAATTGGCCCATGATCATTTTAAACCACATGGCCTCAATCCATACATCCTCTCTCCCATTTAGTACACTTTTAACTTACATCCTTGTCTACTTGAACTTTCCACTTTCTTATCATCCTGTGGATACACATATTGAGTACTAGAGAATGGCAAGCAAAGAAAAGCATGATAATGATCCGGCTAGTAAGAGTGGTACTTCTTCTCATAGTGTACTTGAATTTGTTTCTTATGCTATTCCGGATGCAAATATGCAAAGCAGCCATCCCTACAATGAAGATTGGTGTTATGTGGAAGTTGATTGCAACCCTATCTACATGTTCGAGCTTGGACTTCTCTTGCAGCTCCAAGAAGATGATAGAAGACAAACAGCGAAGGTCGTTGATAATCTTCAAGAGCACATCTCTTCTGTTCACATGGAGATCAAGGACATCAAGAAGCATTTACCTTAGTTTTTCTATATTTGCTAGTTTGGTTGGTAGTTTGCTTGGCTCACATTCTCTACTAGTTTAGTTTCATGATATATTGTAATGAACTTATTTTACTTGCTTGGTTGTATCTTTCTTATAAACTCTTCTCCTATGGCATGTACTAAACTCTTTATATGTGCTTACTAGTTATGTTTGTTTCTTGGCATGACTTCACTTTTTCATGTTTTATGTCAAAAAGGGGGAGAAGTATGAGACATAAATATATGACAATGACAAGTAGATATTATCATTAGATAGATATTAAAATTGTTAAAAAAAGATATCAAATTATGTTTAATAGGGGAAGCAAATGAAATAAAAAATGCAATTCGATTAACATATTCAACACAACCTTATATTTTGACAAAAACATCGAAAAGGGAGAGATTGTTAGTACATAGGTTCTAATTACATTTATTTTGATGTTTTATGTATTATCATATCATGTCATAAAGTTATTTGTAGATATAAAGTTGAAGATCACAATTATGATGAAATGAAGCTCCATTATTATTAAAAGATGTTGATTGCAGCAAAAGGAGATATCAGAAGATTCAATTTGATGATTCCTATCTTCTCCTACATTCAATTTGATGTTGTATTGCTTATTAGAAATTTTTGTTAAGAGCCAAACACTTTTATTCACATGCAAAAATTAATTCAAGTGTTTAAATGTAATATTTCTAATGTTAAGTATGCGAAAAAATAAAAAATAAAGATTCTAGAATATTGGTTATAATTCTTATAACTTAATCCTATTCCAAAAATGTGTAAAACATTTAATATGATTATAGAATGGTAGTTATAAGTCTTAAGATATTCTAATTACTAAAAAATGTGTAAAATGAATTTAAAATATATTCTAAAATAATAATTATTCTCCTATAATGGGTGGTTACACTTTCTAGAATGGTAGTTATCCATTTCAAACATTGCATCCCTTCATAAAGGAAGTTACATGTGTAGTTACACCTTTTTTCGAAAGAAAAACTACCTAAATAACTACTTGTTTACTTTGTCAGCTATAAGATTTATCAATTAGTTAATCGATTAATTTTGCTAGACAAAACATTGCGATTTTTCTAAAGACAAATCTGAGTATATTAATCAATCAACTAATCAACTAAACTGACTCCAAACGGCTACTCTCGAATTTCAACATGTGCAAATGGCTATTAAATTAGCATCTCTTGGATTCACACCCTTTCATAAGATCATAACTTCTTATTTTTATTCTATATATACCTTGCATGGGTTCATTCATTTTTACAACAACATTCATCATCAAAATACATTTCTACACAACTTTCTCCTACTCTCTACTTGCAAATATGATCTTGAGAAGCTACTTCAAGCCTCCATACAATTTTTGTGCCTTCAAAGAAACACACTCCATGCCATCTTAGTGCTTCAAGAAAAGGCTTCAAGCTTCTACTTCCCTTGTGTGCGCCAACTTTGTGATCCTTGAAGGGGATCTCCTCTACTTCCTTCATTCCTACTTATTATTCTTGAAAGGGAAGTATAAGGGAGTATTTTGATTACTTGATATTGCTTCATATATTCATCTTGTTATCCTTGGAAGTAATTTTGTCCAATCAAGTTTTTCCCTATTAGAATCAAAAGCACTTACATCTTTAATTAAATTTTTTATTCTAAATATTGAAGTTGCAAGAAAATATTTCTCTAAAGTTTGTTCTACATGCATATCAATTACATAACATTTTGTCTCCCTTACATTAAGATATATTCAAAACAAATTGAAAAAGAATATTTCTAAGTCCTATTAAGTTTGATAAATACTTGCACATTGGCTCAATAGGACTTGTATCAATTTTGTTATTCTTCTTCTTGTTGTATTTTACGTGCCAGGGTTGTTGGCTTCCCATTCTTCCAGTGAGGGAAGAACAAAATACCCTCTTATGGGTTGTACAAGAATGGGTTTGTGATTGAGGCTCACTACTCTTGTTTGAAGTAGTGAAGTTTAGTGGATTTCTTACTCATTGAGCAAGAGGAAAATCCTAGTTGGGGATCAACTAGATAGAGGTTTTTCTTGGTTTGGGTTTCCTTTATAAACATGGTGTTATTTATGGACTGAATTTTTGTGGTTGCCATTATTGAATATTTAAATCATACAATTCGACCTCCCTCTTGTATAATTATCAATGCTTTCATACCTTGGCAACTACAACTATTGTGATTCAAAGCATGTTCCTTTGCAATTCAAGAAAGCCAAATTGTTCTAATCTTACTAAGGTTTCATAGGAATTATTGTTATTTACTTTATATTCTATTGTTCTTGATTTGAGAATCCAAGTTGTCTTGGAAGTCCTGTTATTCTTCTCTTGGTCAACTGTAAGAGATGACATTTTGTAAGAGGTTGTGCCATCCTCGTTCAAGTGGTACGTTAGTGGATTTGATTAGCATTGACTAGTCAAGAAAATGCTAAGCTAGGAGGCCGATTTTCAATCTAAATCAGGTGTTATCTTTTTGGCCCATGCTTATTTAATTTTTTATCTGTGGTGAATGATTTTTTAAATTCTCATAGAAATTGATATTACACTGTTCACCCCTCCTCTAGTGTATACTTAATCCTTTAGGCTTCACACTATTGGGTTGAAAATCGTCCTAAGATGATCTCATTGTAGTATAGTGATGAAAATCAATACAACATTTAAATTTTTAAGCTCGAGAAACATAAATGAGTCCGAGGTCGTTCGTAGGGAGCAATTATAGCAAATTAAGTCACTAATCACAATATTCAGAAATAGCAATTGTAAGTGAATCAGAAAATCTAAAATGGTATGCAATATATGTCAGAAATATGTCCCAGAATATCAAGTATCAGAGTGTAAAAAGAATGGGTAAAAATGGTGGTTTAAACCACCAAATTTAGCCATACAATTAAGCTCTAATCAAATATCTCAAATAACCCAACAGTAACACAACCACTAATAGCAATTTCCATTCCAACAGATGTGTCCACAATATCAAAACCAAAGCAAGCAGCCCATCTGACGTCAAGACAAAGACTCAGATGCCTTAACCTTAAGGCCACAGAAGAACCAAGGCACAAGCACAGAGGTACGAGCCTCAGCAACACTCAAGAGTAGCTAAGTGTTGAACAAGGAGAGGATGGGCATGAATCCCAAGATCAACAGTGCAAAAACCACCTCCCTCCTCAGATCTCTTTCTTTCTCAAGCACAGACCAAGATAAATAGTGGTCGGGCAAACGGATCCAGCCTAGACTCACAGGCGTGATCGCGGGCGAGGGTATGCTCTAGTTCGTATGTGGAAGCATGTGAGGGACCTCACCCCTGTACATTCTAAGGCGAAAAGCCTTCTCACCGAATTCATCTTATGCGCTTTTGCGAGGCACTAAGTCCACGATGTGGGACTAATGAAGAGCTTCTTCTTCGTTACGAACCGCAACTGAATGGATGCTCCAATTGAGGTCGAAGCTACTGCCTGGTGCCTCGATTGAGGGTCTGGGAGACTTCAACACCTGAGGCTGCTTCGAGCGAGATCAGTAGTTGGTTGAGTGAGGGTCGGAGTGGTGCTGTCGAGGTCAGAGAATTGACAGCGACGGAGAAGCTCCGGTGGAGACCTGAAAACCAGAATACAGGCCTTGAGCCTTAATTAGAATGCTCAGAGGGGTCGCTGGCATGTGAAGAGTGTGATGGTGGTGGTTGTGGGAGGTGCTGTGGTGTGTGGAGGTGTGACGGTGTCGGGGAAGGTGGTGATGGGGTGCGGTGTTCGATGGCATGGTGGAGTGTGTGAAACCCCAAATAGGTTTAGGGCTTTTGTAGGTGGAGTCAAGGTGAAGCTTCTAGGAGTGTTGGAGAGGCACTTTGAATGGAGCAATGGCACGGACTTGCCAGAGTTCACGTCGGAGTTAGAGAAGATGGCAGGGGTGAGGATGGCGTGTTAGTCAAATGTAAAAATTGAGGGGTTAGAAGGAAGTAGGGAAGTAAGAGGAAGAGGGAAGAGAGACTTATGGACAGAGAGGGTGGGTGAAGTCGTTCAGCAGTGATGGGTTGATGCATCCGATATTCGTTGCGAAAAGGTTTGGATTTAGAAAACCCATCGTATTTTGATTCGCAAGAAAATCCGTCGATCAGATAATATTTATAACCGAAACTCGAAAGGTGAGTCCTAGTTCGAACACGGGGAGGCAAACGTTTAGTTTTATGAAATCCGCATTTCACTTTTATTTCTTTTTGCCATTTTTATCTTTTATAATTTTTTTTGTGTTTTTATTAAGCAAGAGATCAAATCGATGAAAACATTATCTAACTAATCTACTTGCAAAAATAAGATAGAGAGAGAGAGAAAGCGAGAGAGAGAGAAGCAATCATATATTTCTAATTAAATGTTATTACAATTATGAAAGTAGGAAAAACTACACTACTAAAGCAAAAAGATTAAGATAGGTGAGAAGAATCCCCCTCGACGGTCGCTTGGAGGTTGGCCCACTCTGACGGTGCCCTGAAGAAGGTGATGAGGGGAGGGATGAGGGAGAATGACGACGGAGGAAGGAGGACGGGGCAGGGCGTCGTAGCGGTGAGGATCTTCTTCCTGAAGGGAGATGAGAGGACGGCTGCAGGATGCTCCACGAAAGGGGATGAGAGGCAGGAACAAATGTTTGTTTTCTACTCTAGAGGAGCATCCCGGGATTGGGACAAGCTCTCTCTAGAGACTTGGAGGTGGTGAAGAGAAGAAAGGAAGAGATGAAGAAGAATGGGAGGGGTAGGGGTCCTTTTATAGTGGATGAAAGGATCAATTTTGTATACAGGACGTTTAGTGACAATCATAAACATCGCTAAGGATCTGCTGCATACATCCTAAAGACAGCCTTGCGCCCACGCTGTCGTTGCACTGGCGCAGGCTCTACGCGCCTGTGACGCACACCTCTACACACTACATGCCTGCGCGTGCTGCCACTGTCTCCGGGCGCACCCATGCATGCCCGCTGCGCTGCTGTGAGTGCGTGCCTCCGCGCACGTGCGGTGGCACATGCGTGAGCATGGGAGGCCTGGGTTGCACCACGTGGCATGATATGGGCCATCCATCTTCTTTCCGTTGTAGGGGTTGCTACAGAGGTCAAAATGAGTTGATTTTCATGCTGTTGGGCTGCAATCGTCGACCCAAATCCATCTGTGTGGTCGGATTTGTCGTTTGAAGCTCCAAATTGCATCACCTAGTCCCTCGGGCGTTGATTTTCCTCGTACTGCATATGGTGCTACGAGACTCCGATCAAGGCGATTTCAGAGGCATTGGACTCCAATCATCGCCCTGATCAAATCCGTACAGTCGAATCGTCAATCTGAGGCTCCTAATTAAATATCCTTCTCTCCTATCCATAAAAGGACACAATTAACCTAAAATATACACAAACTACTCTAAATGCAGAATGATGCATGCTATGCAATATTTATAGTATGGAATGCATATCTAAGCCTGGAGACATGCATAAATAGGCATTTTAACCTAAATGGATGTGTTTACATCATACCCCCATGCCTATCTTTTGTTGGTCCCTAGCCAAATAAAACTATATGCTATGTAATAAAAAGGAATTAAGGCTCAATCACTTACGGCATTTGTTATTTATTAACAAAAGGAAATTTTCAACTAAGGTCCTAAACTATGAAGACTTGACAGTGCCTGGGTGCCTGCCAAAATACAAACCACCCAAGCCTCGCCTTATTTGAAAAAGGAAGATTCATTTTTTTTTTGCTTTTTCTTCTTTTCTAATTTTTTTGGACTTTTCGAGTTTGAGAGTTTTGGGATAACTTTTTACGACTACCCGACCTGCCCAAGACTCGAAAAGGACTCTAAGTGCTAAGTGTCTTATGAAAGGGTGATAGACTCACTAAGCGGCCGTTAAAATGGACTTCAGGTTTCTACGACCCTAGGTGACCTAAAAAAATTCTACTTAAAGGTTTATATTTCTGATCGATAGCATTCTCCATACTTTTTTTTATTTTTTATGGGGTCAACACTAGGGAGAACCCAATGTATATCTCCTAGATTTATTCTACTTCTCCGCTTCTTCTCTAAGTGTTTTGAGAATTATTTGTGCATTTTTGTGAGCTGGGCTCTAGACAACTGGCCATTGGGCTGTTACCCACGGTAACTTGTTGGTCATACTCGTGCAGTGAAATGTGGTTTTATTATTTCATTTTTTCTCCTTTTTCTATTTTTCTATTTTCTATTTTTTTCTTCTTTTCTTTTTATTTTTGAGTATCATTTTTTTTCTTTTTCTAAGTAGATGGCTTCCCTAATCTAATATTTACCTAAAAGCAGTAGAGTGAGTATGGTCATGTAGCTGGGCTTTGGACAATTGGCCAATGGGCTATTACCCACGATAACTTGCCAGCCATACTACCTTAGAAAGTTCGAAAAGTGAGTCAGTGTAAATAGTATGTAGATGCTTAGGCTTAAAGTCCTCTCAAATCAGAGGGCGAGTCAATAAGTCGTGTATTTATCACCCCCAATTATTTACCAAATTAAAATAAAATTGACTTGGTCCACATTCTAGTGGACACCTGGCCTGATTATGCCTGAAGACCTGAAGAGTCTAAGTACTTAGGTCCTATCATATCATTTCCTAAAGTTAATAATGCCTAATGCCTAAGTTATCTTCTAATTCTATTATTTTCTCTTTTTTACCTTTTTGAATTTTTAATTTTTTTAAAGAAAATAAAGAAATTCTACAGAGTTAATGAAATAATTTCATGATTAAGTATCCACCCCCCCATGCCTAAATGATGCAATGTCCTCATTGTAGAAATAAAGACATGAAATGTATGGAATAACAAAATCCTGTCAGCTCCGCAGAGAGAAGAGAGTATATACACACGCTAAGTTTAATGCCTTTAGTTAGGCATAATATACATACAAGGAAGAAATTGAGAATTCATAAGTGCAGTTAAGATCAAAATAAGAATATTAATCCTCAAACCCACTAATAGAAGATGTCCACAGATGTGGACCAAGTTATAGTGCAGACCCATGCCCCAAAGTTCTAAGGTTCTGGATGAAAATCACCTAGAATCTAAGATTGTTGTGCTTGCAGGGCCAGGCCTACGGTTTGGTGGTGTGCAACCTAAGACTAAAGTGTTGGACAAAAGGTAGATTTGATTCACTAGGTTCAGATGTCCATTTAAAGTTTAGCTCAGAAAGATAGTCAGTTATTCCAAGCTTGGGTCGCACGTCAAAGATATCATAAGGGTCTTGGTAAAAAGTTGATGGTTTTAGGTCAATAGGAACCCTTAGATCCAAAATTGTATTTCCCTCAAAATTAGCCTCCCAAATTTTCATTTCCACATTTCTATCCTCCAAAATCAATGTTTCTGGGACCTCCAAATCATTGCACACCCCATCTAAAGTACCCAAGTCCAACAATTGTGGCTCAATCAGGATTGACTTAGGTCTAGTGATCTCAAGAATATCATAATTCAGCTCTTCAGGGTGCGGTTGAGCAATGGGGCTACTAATTGAATCATCAGGATTTGGATCATCCAAGTTCGCCCCAACATGATCATAATCTTCAATAATCGAGCTATCAAAAGGTTCGTCATGCTCCTCGAGCCCGTTCGTCTCACTAAAATCCTCTTCCTTAAGCTCAAGTGAGACTTCACCTAAAGATTCTTTACCCTCAGAATCAAAGAATTCTTGATCCTCATTTACATATGTCTCAAAATCGTATGTCATTTCCTGGTCCATAGAGACATAATTTTTCATGCTCCCTGGCTCTAGGATCTCGGGTGAAGCAATCGGTTCATCCTCAATGGGTTGCTCTAGACCGACTTGGTCATCTCAGGTCTCAATAAATGTATCCCCCTCGACAGGTGCTTGAGCAGGTTCAAACATTGGCTCTCCTGAAGGGAGTTCATCTTAAGAATCATCCTAAGATTGGACTAAGGAAACCATGAATTTCATCCTCAATCTTGACAATTTCCCAAGTAGAAACTCACCCAGGCCCCTATCCTTAACATCTTGGAGCAAATCCAATAAAGAGCTATTCAGCTCATCAATCATTTTGATCATGGGTTCCAATGCTTCAGTGCATGGTGTTGGCTGAGCTTCTAAAGATTGTATAGTGTTCCTCAAGTTAGCCAACACTCTATCCTGAACCTGGTTCACCTGAACCAAATGGTTCTATTTAGCGTTGGGTGGGTTTAGGTTCAATCTAGGGGAGTCAAGTTATTGAAGTTCTCGGGTCCCTCCCTGATAGTAGGTCATTTCGGGTTATTCAAAGAAGGGTGGTGACCTATGTTCAACATAATCCTGGAGAGGGTAGGTGTTATAGTCACCATATCCTTCTTGATTGTAGATAGGGTTAGGCTGATCATCAAAGGGTGAAGATCTATAATCAATGTAGGCGTGAGAAGGATAACAATTATAGTCTTGTTCTCCAGGGTTAAGCCCTGGAAACTGAGGTCCAGATTCGTATCCCCAATCAAAGTTATCCTGGCTAGGAGATGGGTAGTCATAAGTCGTGTCAGGATAGTAATCATTTTGGGGATAAGTGGTGGTAGGAGGGTAAAATTGGAAATGTGTGAAAGATGTGGATGGATACATTGTGGAGTAGGAGAGAAAATAAAAGAGAGAAAGGTGCCCTGTAGTATAATTAACCAAACCTGTCCTTATGTGGGTAGCCTAAAGACCTACAGACTCCTAGGACCCGTTTTAAGATTATAAATGATTTGGTCTACTTCTATTTAGTCAATCCAACTAGTTAGAGGGAGGGGCTAGGGAGAAGGTTCTTCCTTTGGCTTGTGCCTCCAGTTCCTTTGATACCCCCCAATTGCAGTCGTTTGATGCTACTCCCCTAGCTAGACATCAGATGGACCCGTAGAAGCAGATTAATAAAAAAAAATCTCAATCTGAGCCCCGAAGAGTGAATCAATCCTTAAGGCCAATGTCTACTCAGTTTTAATTAGGCTTGGGATGATTGTGCTCTTGGAATGTGATGGGCCCTTTAGATGAGTTTTGCCCTTAATGATCAATTCAAATGTGTGTGCGTGCACAACCAAGGTTTGCAAATAAGGCTATTTGATGATGTGTCTTTTAGGGTTTAACCTTATTCAGTAGCTTTTAGGGTTTAATCTTTAGGTCGTTCAATCAGGTTTAGTAGAACACTGCAAGTTTTTAAAGCACTGGTGATGATATATTCCTTTAGAAATCAAAAACTGATGTGGAGTGCCTAGTTCAACTCAAAAGATCAACCTTAAGCAGCAACCTACTGATTGATTGCTTTTAATTTGAGTGGTGCGGCCCAAATAGTTCAATCAATTGGCCTATTACACCACTTAGTTAAGGTGCACAAAAATGTTTGACCTATTCAGATTTCTACTCACTTATGTGTGTGTTGAGTTAAGTGTATCGGATACACAGGTCAGATTCTAGTTAAGTGATAGAATCGATGTGATTGTGAACCTTAGGGTGAGAAGTTGTGCGTGTTAAGTGTGTAGCCTTCAATTAAATCCCACAAGACAACAGCATTTTTTTTATTCTTTAATATGTGCTGATGGGTGAGGTGAGGTGAAGTGACAAGCAAACAATCAAATCTATCCTAGGGTTTATGCAAGCACCTAAGTTGATTTGAGTTTGAGTTATTAGGTTATGGAATGGAAATCTACTGAGTGGGTGGGGGCGATAAACTTACAAATGTCTCTACCCATACTTTACTCCAATCTATCGCCTTTAGCTCCTCGATCGAGTTCCTACAAGACAATAAATCGAAGAAGAAAGATAGGTTAGAAAAATATGTAAGTAATGTGGGAAAAAGTGAGAAAAACCAAAGAGTGTTGCCTCCCCAGCAACGGTGCCAAAATGACTCATCAGATATTCATCACAAAAAGGTTTGGATTTAGAAAACCCGTCGTCATAGTTTGATTTACAAGAAAATCTGTAAATCAGATAATATTTATAACCGAAACTTGAAAGGTAGGTCCTGGGTCGAACATAGGGAGGCAAACATTTGGTTTTACGAAATCCACGTTTCGCTTTTATTTCTTTTTGTCATTTTTATCTTTTATAATTTTTTTTGCATTTTTATCAAGCAAGAGATCAGATCGATGAAAACATTATCTAACTAATCTACTTGAAAAAATAAGATGGAGAGAGAGAGAAAGAGAGAGGGAGAGAGAGAAAGAAACAATGATATATTTCTAAGCAAATGTTATTACAACTATGAAAGTAGGAAAAACTACACTACTAAAGCATAAAGATAAAGATAGGTAAGAAGAATCCCCCTCGACGGTTGCTTGGAGGACGACTTGCTCTGACAATGCCCCGAAGAAGGTGATGAGGAGCAGGATGAGGGAGAATGACAGTAGAGGAAGGAGGACAGGGCAAGACGTCACGACGAGGATCTTCTTCCCGAAGGGAGGTGAGAGGACGGCCGTAGGATGCTCCATGAAGGGGGATGATAAGCAGGAACAAATGTTTGTTTTCTACTCTAAAGGAGCATCTCGGGCTTGGGACAAGCTCTCTCTAGAGCCTTAGAGGTGATGAGGAGAAGAAAGGAAGAGATGAAGAAGAATGGGAGGGGTAGGGGTCCTTTTATAGTGGAGGAAAGGATCAATTTCGTATACAGGACATTTAGTGATAGTCATAAATGTCGCTGAACACAGCCTTGCGCCCACGCTACCGCTACATTGGCGTGCGCTCTGTGCACCCGTGTCATGCACCTCTACACACTACGCTCCCGTGCACGCTACCGTTGCCGCTGCCTCCACGTGCACCCATGTGAACCTGCTGCACTGCTGCGCGTGCGTGCCTCTGCGCAGGTGCAAGCCCGCTCTGCTGTGCGCGTGCGGTCGCGCGTGCATGCATATGGGCAACCTAGGTTACACCACATGGCACGATCTAGGTCATCCATCTTTTTTTTGTAGGGGCTGCTACAGAGGTTGGATTCAGTCGATTTTCGTGCCATTAGGTTGCGATCGTTGACCTAAATCCATCTATTCAGTCAGATTTGTCGTTTGAAGCTCTGAATTACATCACCTATTCCCTCGGCCGTTGATTTTCCTCAGACTGCATATGGTGTTACGGGACTCTGATTAAGGCAATTTCGAAGGTGTTGGACTTCGATCGTTGTCTTGATCAGATTAGTACGATCGGATCATCAATTCGAGGCTCCGAATTAAATCTCCTCTCCTGGCTATAAAAGGATGCAATTAACCTAAAATATACACAAGCTACTCTAAATGCAGAATGATGCATGCTATGCAATATTTATAGTATGGAGTGTATATCTAAGCCTAAAGACATGCATAAATAGGCATTTTAACTTAAATGGATGTATCTACATCATGGGTCGAAGTCGGAGAAGATGAGGTCAACAACGAGGGAGCGGCAAGGAAGGAGAGGATGGAGATGCTCTTTCTTTAGCTGGAAAGTTGCACGACGAAGAGAGGAGGATGGAGGGCCACCCAATTTGGTGGTTAGCTGACCAGATGAGGGAGTTGGGGAAGCCTACCAGAGCTTGAAGAAATGGTGACCGAAGGAGAGAGAGGAGAGGTATTCCTGATCGTTTCTTGGCTGAGGGGGATGGTGAGGTCTTGAGGACTCTTTATAGAGCTCTAGGCTGAGCTCTAAAGAAAGGAAAGAATCTTGAAATGCCTATGATTTCAGGGAAAAGGAACCCCTGAAATCTCGAGCTCACCTGAGCTTTAGGGACCGACCTAGAGTTCCTGAGGTGGCTTAATTGATTAGGAATCGTCTGAGGATCAATCTCTCCATGCTTGGAGATATTTAGACCTGATTTATGGGAGGAATCCTCCCTTGAATCTCAGCTATGGAGCTCCGTTCACACTAATGGCGGTAGGTGCCCATTTGTTGAAAATGACGAGAAAGTTAGGAACCTAATCACAATAAAATTGAAACTTGAGAGGTTAAATCTAAGAAATAGAGTTTTTAAGGGATAAAATAAAAACTAGGTCAAGATTGACTCTGATTAGGTCCAAATTTTGGTTCTAACCTAATTTGGAACCAAGGAATCTAATGGTGAACTTGGTTTTGAGTTTTAACCATGTTTGATTGGAAAATTTGCATAGAAACCCAAATTAGGGTAAATTCCCATCTGAAACACTATTCTAAGTCAAAATGGGCTCAAATGGTCAAACCAAAGATACCAAACCTCTTAGAATATTTTTCTATTAATTTTAGGAGGTTTATATTAATTTTATCTTGACCAGAACCTCTTCAATTTAATTAGGTTTGACAATTAGGGTTTTAGTTCTATTTTTGCCCACGAAATGCGTGAAACCCTATTTTTGTCAGTGTTGACCCACTTTTTAGACTTTTTTGCTTGTTTGACCTTTAATTAACCCTTGAATGACCCTGTAGTTAATCTATGTTTGTGATGTGCTATTAAAATTATAGAATTAACCTTGATTCTCTATTTTCTTCTCAAATCAAAATGATGTGGAGTTGTGACCCTCAGATGATTAGGTAGGAGCTTTTAACATTCAAACCTAACTAAATGTGGCTAGCTAGGACCCATAATGTTGTTATCATCATACCCCCATGCTTAGCTTTTGCTAGTCCCTAGCAAAATCCTATGGATCAAATCAGGTCTCTAAGCCAGATATAACCGTCATGATGCCCAACTAAGTTGCATCTCTAGAAATTAGATCAAAATACCAATAGTAGGACTAGAGGTACTCAAGTACCAGCCAAGATCCAAACATGACTGATTGCGCAACAATCATAGGCCTTAATTGACCTGATTGATTGCGCAGAAATCATAGGCCTTAATTGACCTAAATTAGGCTAGAACTTAGCATAAGCTAGTGTAATTAATGCATGCATAATCATTACTTGCATCTTTACTGCTTTTCTTTAGCTATGCATGAAATAATGATATAATGTACTAATTAAGTGCATTATATAAATTGCAGGTAATAAGATGCTCAGGAGCTGGATCTAGAGCTGGATCTGAAGCTGAACTTGAAGCTAGTGTTGTATCAGAGCTAAAGCGGAAGACCTTAGAATAAATCAAGTAAAGAAATAATGTAAGGGTTGAGGTATGTTATTCTATTAAGTAAGAATAAGGCAGAGTTAAATTAGGAAGAACTTAGGTTCATTCTTAGCCCTAAGACAGACCTAGAAGCCTTCCTAAGCCTTAGCAACCCTTAGATTAGGTCAACATAGCCTAGGAAGCCTTAAAACCATAGTTCTAGCCCTTATTTGGAAGTCCAGGAACCTTAGCTACAACCCGCACACCTTAAACCCATTTCTGCAGTGTTATTGGATGTCCAGACACTTAGTCGGACATCCAATTTCTGCAAAATACCCAAGATAGAAACCTGATTCCCCCTTAACTCAAATTGGACATCCAGACAAGAGGTATAGACTTCTGATTTTTCAGTATAAGTCGTCTGACACTCTTATTGGACGTCCGGAACTGCTCTCCAGTTCCTGTTTTGAAATTCAAGCTTGGATCTTGAGTCCTAGGTCCCTAAACCCAATTCCAACCCCTGGGAATCTAGATTAAGGTACCCTAAGCCTAGTACACCACCTCTAGACCTTCCTAAGAACTTAATTAGGTTCTCATTAAGCCTAATTGACTTGGATCATAGTTAACTACAATTACCTAGTCAATTAGACTCATAGAGTTCAATTGAGCTCAAATCTCAACCCACACAAGTCCAATTGGACTCAGTGAGAGTCCAATTGATCTAAACACAACTTAATTGAGTTATTTCACTCTCAATTAAGTTCACACTCACTCAATTAAACTTATGTCAAGTTTAGTTGCATTTTCTCCTTAGCAAATTAAGGTTTGCAACCCTAATTTGAGACCTACCCTAACCTAAACCCCTTAAGACCTAGCCTAGACCAGTTAGCCACCTAGGTCACACCCATACACAGACACACATACCCATTCATGCACTCCCACACCACCTAGAGCCTTCTAGGCTCTTCCAAAGGTGGCACCACCTTGGTTGCCAAAAATAGCAACCAAGGATGAGTCTTCTCTTAAATCCACTTTTGGTGGATCTAAGAACCACCTCCACCTAAACTTGGATGGCCATACTTGGAGCTCTCTCTAGATAGAATTCCAACGATCTATTTAAAGGACTCTTGGGTGGCCATTTGCACCCATCTTGGTTTTATCATCCACCCATCACCATAGCCATCTCCACCTCCACCTTCATGTGCACCTCCACGAGCTCCACTACCATGACTCCACCACCTTCACATCAAGCCAGGATCATCTCTCCCTTCTTCCTCCAAGGACCGACCTAAGCACCATTGGCTGCCCCTCTTTCTTCTCCCTACCTCCACTCAAAGGCCATTGGAGACCACCTCTGAATGCCCTTCTTTCTGATAGCCTAGCTAAGTAGTTCTTCTAATCTCTCTGCTTTATTTATGCTTAGTAGTGTAGCTCCATATTCTCCCTCAATGATGCATGTGTAATAACCCCCACAGATTCACGCATGCAGTCATTTTCTGTTAGATAGTTTTCTACTTTCAATCATTCATGTACAAGCTTTCCGCTAGCTTTGCTCTGTAATCACATTGATGCAATCAATGAAAAATCACAATGCGCTTGCTTGCAGTACTTCCTTGTGATTAGGTTGCCTATGCTTATTTTATATCTTTCTTGCAACTAGCATGTCGATGCCTGAAAACATCGAGGATCTAACCATTAATGCATTCTCTATTAATGACCATCATATAACTAGGATCATGCATACTGAAACACATACATCCACATTTGTCATTTACTTAACACATGCGCATGTGATAAGAGTTAATCATGCAAATGGAAAAATAGTGATCCGTAGGTTGGAAACCTACATGCGATTTTAAGCGAGTAGAGCAAACGAGATCGAAATCATTTCCATAACGCCTCCCAAGGACGAATGACCGAAACTCAAAGTCTCGTTATTTTATAAATATTTTTGATCGAGGGTTTCACGAGACTATACTACAACCTACGACATTATTTTCCTAAAACATGCGAGAAACTGCTCCCATCAAATGGCGCCGTTGCTAAGGAGGCATTGCGATTGATTTTTGATCTTGGGACTTTTAGTGACAAATCCACCTCTACTTGTTTTTGATTGTGAAGGAAATCAGGAAAAACGGGATCTACGCATACATCGAGCGCGGAGAAAAAATGCAAGTGCACATCTTCTCTCTCTTAGCTTAGGATTTGTTTTTTCAAACCCTAGGTTAGAATATTCTTCTTAGTGTTTGCACCTCAAAACACGCCTATAAGGACGCCTTCTTATGCTATTTTCTAGCATTAACTATGTATATTATAATCCTATAGTCGCATCTGTAAAAATACTTGCATTCATGCATTTAATTAAGAGGAGGGAAGATTGGAATAAAAGGGCTTCATAATTTACATTTTCCTCAAGTGCCTCTTTACAAAAATCCATCTCTTCTATTTTTTATCTCCACTTGATTTTTATTTTTTTCTTACGGCTGCAACTGCCACGCTGCCTCTTCCTCCCTCTCCCGCTGCTGCAACTTCCCGCGCGCGTCCGCCCTCTCCCTGCCCAAGCCATTCCCTGCGGCTGCCATTCCTCCCATCTCCCGCTGCTGCAACCTCTTCTCCGCTGCCTCTCCCTGCCGTCCTTCCCGCTGCTGCAACTTCCCGCGCCTCTCCCTGCAGCAGCCACTCTCCAACGCCTCTCCCTGCTGCTGCCATGCCTCCCCGCCATGCTCTCCTCCTCTATAAAGCCGCAGCTCTTCCTCGCGACGAAGGGAGGGGGGGAACATTGCTGCAATACGCAGGGGGCTGGCTGCAGCAAGAAAGAATCACCACCAGCAGGCCGCCACCTTCCTCTCCTCCCTCTCCCCTCCATACGTCGGTCCTCCTCCGAGGAGAAACCCGACGGGCAGGAGCTCACTGTGGTGCACACTACCACAGTGAGACCATCACCGCCCAGCTCTTCAAAGAGCCGGTGGGCGTGGTGGCTCTCTGTTTTCATTTGTTTTCCGTTCCTGCCCTTCCCGCCATTGCTGCTTCTTCAAAGTCTGAAGCTTGAAGCAGCAGCAGCAGCTAAGCAGAAGCAGCAGCAGCAGCTAAGCGGCGGCAGCAGCAGCAGCAGCGGCAGCGGCCCCCGCAGCTTCCGCGAGCGTCTGCAGGCGCCCCAGCCCCTCTGCACGCGCCTGCAGGCCTTCCCCGCCTCCGTTCGTCTGCTCTGTCGCCCGCCTCTGCGCCCGCAACCGGTCGCTGCGCTCCTCAGCAGCGGCCGGCCAAGCGCCTTCCTGCCTCCCTACCAACCTCTGCAAGCGCCCGCGCGTGCCTGCAGACTCCCCGCCTCCCTCTCTGAGCGCGCTGTCGCGAGCCTCCGCGCTCGCAGCCGGCGACGCAGACTCCTCTCCTCCTCTGGGCGAAGACGCGCCCGTGCGCCCGCGACCATCAGACGACGGTCTTCACCTCCGGACGTCTTAACTCGTCCCCTGCAGTGCGGCCCGCTCTCTCCTGCCTTCGCTCTCTCCTGCCCGCTCTCTCCTGCTCTCTCTCTCCCATTCTCTCTCTCTCTCTCTCTCACTCTCTCTCACAACACTTTCTCACACACTACACCGACGCACACAGACATCTACACTCACACTTTCACACACACACACACACACACCTATACTATAAACATATATATACGCATACTTATATATTGATACATATATACTTATATACATATATATATATATATCTATATAGTATTATATATATATACTTATATATACATAGTATATCTATATAGTTATGTATACATACATATAGTATTATATATATATACTTATATACATATATACATAGCTATATACATATATACATACATATATATATATATATATATATATATATATATATATATCTATACATATATACTTATACATTTATATACATACATATGTACATATATTTTCACGTTATTTATTATACGCTGTATCGCGGGGATATCTGCACCAGTTGCTGATATTCCCTGATACACGCGTACAAAAAAAGCGTGGTCCCATACATCATCCATCCTCCATCCACACTCCACGCGGCACCTAGTCGTGTTGGTTGCGTCTCTCTAGACGTCGGCTGACTCGACATAGTGCTACACTCCATCGTCACCTCCACCCCCACCCCTTTATATATATACTACATATAAATATATATCTATAGCTACTATATTTACTTTCTATCTGATAGCTTCCTTAGTAAAAAGATAAAAAAAGGTATAAAAGTGAAAAGATAATCTTTGATTTGCAGGTACCCATCTTGCAAGTAGCAAGACGTGTTTTGAAACTCTGTTTTGGCTAAAAGCCAAGGACACAATTTTGAGGGTGTGCCTCAAGAACAAGGATTACCAGAAAAAAAACCTAAATAAGAAAAATACCAAAAACAGAATAAACGAACGGAAGAGACGCGTTTTAAGGAAAACGTAGAAACTCGACTTGAACCCCACTTCCCTGAGTTCGACCCTGGGCTTAAAAGTGACAAGATAAAATCAATTAGGCCAGGTTAAAAATTTTGTAAAGAGATGGTTAGGTCTGAATTAGGTTAACCACTATACACATTTCAACGATAAAAATATCATATTAACAACCTATCCAGGCCGACCATCATAACTTTTCTGGCGCCGTTGCCGGGGAGGTGCGCTTTCGAGTAAGTTTCTATCCAATTCCTTTAAATTTATCTCTTCTCTCTTCACGGGTATTATTGTTTTTGGTGTGCAGGTGAACCTGGAAGAAGGCTGACAAAGTCGAGGACGTGAGCAGATCCAAGGCGGGAACGAGAGCGTGAAGACGCCGACATCTCATTGGAACCTCGCACACGTTGCCGAACAAGTAGGTTTTCTTTTCTCATCAAATTAGGGTTAACTTGCCACCACACAAAAAAAAAAAAAAAAAAAAAAAAAATTAGAAAAACTTCTTGGGATTTCTTGAGGGCAAGTGGATTAAAATTCACTTGATTGATTGGTTGTCTTCACTCCCACTGCCCCGGGATTTCCTGCCTTACTTCGCATAGCGAAAATCCGAGAATCTTCATTCTTAGATTTTTCGCCGTGGGAAGTATTCTTTGAGGCAAAGAAAAAGATTGCTTGTATCCCTCTTTTGCCTCACTTATCTTTAATTCAGGATCACATTTTTTGGTGGGGAGACTTGGAATTGAGTTGATTCCAACCCCACCACGACTTTTCAAATTTGCCTGTGATTCGATCCTGAATACTCCAACCCCAAAAATTTTATTTTCTTTATCTGTTGGTTGAAGCCTTGTGTGTGGATATCTTTCTGGTGATTGGGAGCACTTGAATTGAAGTGTTTTGGCTCCCTTTCACATTGATATAAAATTGATTCGCGCATCCACACATAGAAATCTCCATTTAGGGTAGCCCATTGCATTTTAGCATGCATTAACTAACTGATAATTGAAGAAGGGTTTCTTGGGTTTTAGAAGGAAAACCTGTATTTTTGCAAAAACCCGGAGATTGGTTGAATTGGTAATTCAGCAAAACCCTAAAATTCATACTACTTAAGGCTGAACTCTAAAAACCATTCGCCAATAAAAACTTCAATTCGAGGAGATTTCCCCGTTGCATGCTTGTTCTTACACACTCTTAAAATCAATCACTTGGGCATTACCCATAAACAACGCCCTTCACATTCCAAAAGCACTTGACCCTAAGCCTCTAATTAAAACTGGTAGTAACTTGACCCTTACTAAGGATTGGAGGTCTAACTACCTGTGTGTAGCGACTACGTGCTGGTGAGAGTTCCCGCGTGCTATCGGGTGTCTAAGACTGGGGCAAACGGCCTTTCAATCTGGCCCGGTGGTTCCGCGGTGCTCGCATTCGGTTCCGTAGTTCGTGATAGTAGGTAACTTAGATCTTTAGGTCTAAGGGCACACTGTAGAGGTTAGGAACTTGACTGTATTGATTTGTAATCAAGTGTACCTTTGCGGCGTCATTTCTCTCATCCCTTTTCCCTTCTCATCTCCCCAATTCTTCCTGCGGTAGTGCATGTTTGGGAGGAGGTCACAAAACCCTGAATTGCTTGTATTGACTGATAAATCTAGAAAAAGAGCTGAATCATCCTCCTCCTCCACAAACATGGCACACACCTCCGCCTCACCACTTCGTCACAATTTCAATTCTTTCAACACCAGGCTTATCCCTGGAAACCCTGCAAGACCTTCCTTATCGAGTGTCGCTCCAAGCGACTCGGTAAGTCATGTGGAACTGGCTTCTGTGAGCCAGTATTTCAACACGGAGGACCAAGCCTCCGTGTACTCGGACACATATGCGGACACGTCTTCTGGCATAGAAGATGCCTGCACCCTGGGGAATAACCCATTTCCTGCCACGTATAACCCAGGGTGGCACAATCATCCCAATTTTGCATGGTCCAACAACCCGCAGCGTCGAAACCCCGCTGGTGGACCAATGCGATCGTCCGCACCCGTCATCCCAAGGGCCCAGTCTAATCCTATGGCAAATCTGCCATCAGGCCCTTGTGTACAGAAAACCAAACACGCATCAAAACCTCTTGATAAATTGATGCGAATGATGACGGAAATGTCAAAGCGCCATAAAGAAAACATGACCTCTCTTCAGCATTTGGCGCAGCAGAATGCTGAGATCAATCAACTAAGCATGGCGACTCGATCTCAGGGCACTTTTCCCGCCCAACCTGTTCCAAACCCGCAAAACTTTGTACCCTGTGGTCCGCAACCACAGGTACAACCTTCTCAGGAACAGGTTCATCAAATTCTGCAAGCTCCGAGTATTCCTTCGGGATTTCAGGTTAATCCCGCTGCAGCACCGCACTCTTATGATGATAGTGATCACATCAAGGATGACACGTCTGACGAGGACGTGACTGTCAGTACGTGTATCGAACTAATTGGAGCTGATTCAGACTGCTGCAAATTACCTGACGACTGCCTGACCAACACAAACTGTGACGTTCCCCAATCCCTCCCTATTCCAGTACCTTCTCCTGACCAGACTTCTGACGAGGTTTTCTCCACTTCCCATACCTCGTGGTCTGAGTCATTGCCGGGCTGCTCACCGCCGGTCCACACTATGGAAGACCGGATTGCCCTTTCTTTCCCGCTAAATCAGGCGGATTTGCAAATCCACACTGGGACCTTGAGCCCACATCTTACTCACCGGGGCTATTCCCTTTTGGATCCATCTATCCAAAAAGCCCCCCTTCTTGGCCAATCTAAGGGCCAACTTCCTCTTCCTGATCTGTTTTCTGATCCGCCTGGGACACTCTCGTCCCAGAAAACGCCAAATCTCTCACCATCCACCATTACTTTTCACGCCTCTATCGCGATTACTTCGCTTTTCTCTTCACCACCCACCATCCACCCACCCTTCCACCCTGATTTATACCCTGAACCTCAGCTCCTGTTACCCGATCTGTCGTCTGTTCTCTGCCTTTCCTTGCATGCATATGAGGACATAGCATTGTTTGGCATGGGGGGGTGGATAGGCATCCATAGGATCCGGGTATTTTATGGTATCAGACAATTACCACCTATTTATAAATATGCAAGAAAAAGAAAAAAGAAAAGAAAAAAAAAATATATATATATATATATATATTAGTAATAAATGGTGTTTAGTAATGATCTAAAAGCTGAAACAAAAATACAATAAGTGTTTATGGATATTCAACCTCTGTTTTGAAGAATTTCCAGGCCACAGAAGCTTGATTCGCTCAGGCTCGGCTTAATTCACTTAAAGCATTGACGAAATAGATCAAAATCTCTCCTAACTAAGAACGTTTCTTGTACCTGAGACACCAGTACAGGATTCGTTGGTTTGCTTTTTCTTGAGAGCTTAAGTAAACTTGGTTCACACTACACATATCAGGAAAGATCAGGTGAACATAAGATCCAACCCTAGTGTTCATTAGGAAAGGTGGAGTCCTTACCTGTGCGCGCAGGTAGACTTTTTATCCCAAGTTTTAGTCTTGTGTTTAGGAGTGGCTCTTTCCACCAAAAAGAAACTCTCCCACCAAAAAAAAAAAAAAAAAAAAAAAAAAAAAAAAAAGTGTGCTCTTTCAAAATGTGTTGTAAGAGATATACTGACATATGTTTCAAAAAAAAAAAAAAAAAAAAAAAAAAAAAAAAAAAGATGTTGCAAAAGAGTCAGTATATCTCATAAATGTCGGTATAATTTGTTTTTCGAAAATGGGAGTTGAGTTTTCCGTAATCATCTTAAGGGTCAATCCGAAAACACGAGCTGAAATTGGGACCAACCTGTACTTAAAAATTCGTGCAACCCTGGGAGTGAGTCTTAAGGTTCATCTGGTCAGTCTTGATCCTTCACTATGCACAAACCATAACCTCTTGAGCTCTCGAGTTTGGAAAAACCTCCTGGGTCCTGGAAATCGTACTTAAGGTTTAAATATCAAGAGTCCTGGTTAGTTGAGAGATAATCTTTGTCATGTAAGACTTAAAGTACTGGTAGTCTTCTTTACAATTGGTTCTCACAATATCCGATAATAAACACACCGATATCATCTCAGAAGAAAATCTTCAGCTTAAGAACATTTCTAAATACGGTTTTGCTAGGGACTAGCAAAAGATAGGCATGGGGGTATATGTTTGCACCTCAAAACACGCCTATAAGGACGCCTTCTTATGCTATTTTCTAGCATTAACTATGTATATTATAATCCTATAGTCGCATCTGTAAAAATACTTGCATTCATGCATTTAATTAAGAGGAGGGAAGATTGGAATAAAAGGGCTTCATAATTTACATTTTCCTCAAGTGCCTCTTTACAAAAATCCATCTCTTCTATTTTTTATCTCCACTTGATTTTTATTTTTTTCTTACGGCTGCAACTGCCACGCTGCCTCTTCCTCCCTCTCCCGCTGCTGCAACTTCCCGCGCGCGTCCGCCCTCTCCCTGCCCAAGCCATTCCCTGCGGCTGCCATTCCTCCCATCTCCCGCTGCTGCAACCTCTTCTCCGCTGCCTCTCCCTGCCGTCCTTCCCGCTGCTGCAACTTCCCGCGCCTCTCCCTGCAGCAGCCACTCTCCAACGCCTCTCCCTGCTGCTGCCATGCCTCCCCGCCATGCTCTCCTCCTCTATAAAGCCGCAGCTCTTCCTCGCGACGAAGGGAGGGGGGGAACATTGCTGCAATACGCAGGGGGCTGGCTGCAGCAAGAAAGAATCACCACCAGCAGGCCGCCACCTTCCTCTCCTCCCTCTCCCCTCCATACGTCGGTCCTCCTCCGAGGAGAAACCCGACGGGCAGGAGCTCACTGTGGTGCACACTACCACAGTGAGACCATCACCGCCCAGCTCTTCAAAGAGCCGGTGGGCGTGGTGGCTCTCTGTTTTCATTTGTTTTCCGTTCCTGCCCTTCCCGCCATTGCTGCTTCTTCAAAGTCTGAAGCTTGAAGCAGCAGCAGCAGCTAAGCGGAAGCAGCAGCAGCAGCTAAGCGGCGGCAGCAGCAGCAGCAGCGGCAGCGGCCCCCGCAGCTTCCGCGAGCGTCTGCAGGCGCCCCAGCCCCTCTGCACGCGCCTGCAGGCCTTCCCCGCCTCCGTTCGTCTGCTCTGTCGCCCGCCTCTGCGCCCGCAACCGGTCGCTGCGCTCCTCAGCAGCGGCCGGCCAAGCGCCTTCCTGCCTCCCTACCAACCTCTGCAAGCGCCCGCGCGTGCCTGCAGACTCCCCGCCTCCCTCTCTGAGCGCGCTGTCGCGAGCCTCCGCGCTCGCAGCCGGCGACGCAGACTCCTCTCCTCCTCTGGGCGAAGACGCGCCCGTGCGCCCGCGACCATCAGACGACGGTCTTCACCTCCGGACGTCTTAACTCGTCCCCTGCAGTGCGGCCCGCTCTCTCCTGCCTTCGCTCTCTCCTGCCCGCTCTCTCCTGCTCTCTCTCTCCCATTCTCTCTCTCTCTCTCTCTCACTCTCTCTCACAACACTTTCTCACACACTACACCGACGCACACAGACATCTACACTCACACTTTCACACACACACACACACACACCTATACTATAAACATATATATACGCATACTTATATATTGATACATATATACTTATATACATATATATATATATATCTATATAGTATTATATATATATACTTATATATACATAGTATATCTATATAGTTATGTATACATACATATAGTATTATATATATATACTTATATACATATATACATAGCTATATACATATATACATACATACATATATATATATATATATATATATATATATATATATATCTATATATATCTATACATATATACTTATACATTTATATACATACATATGTACATATATTTTCACGTTATTTATTATACGCTGTATCGCGGGGATATCTGCACCAGTTGCTGATATTCCCTGATACACGCGTACAAAAAAAGCGTGGTCCCATACATCATCCATCCTCCATCCACACTCCACGCGGCACCTAGTCGTGTTGGTTGCGTCTCTCTAGACGTCGGCTGACTCGACATAGTGCTACACTCCATCGTCACCTCCACCCCCACCCCTTTATATATATACTACATATAAATATATATCTATAGCTACTATATTTACTTTCTATCTGATAGCTTCCTTAGTAAAAAGATAAAAAAAGGTATAAAAGTGAAAAGATAATCTTTGATTTGCAGGTACCCATCTTGCAAGTAGCAAGACGTGTTTTGAAACTCTGTTTTGGCTAAAAGCCAAGGACACAATTTTGAGGGTGTGCCTCAAGAACAAGGATTACCAGAAAAAAAACCTAAATAAGAAAAATACCAAAAACAGAATAAACGAACGGAAGAGACGCGTTTTAAGGAAAACGTAGAAACTCGACTTGAACCCCACTTCCCTGAGTTCGACCCTGGGCTTAAAAGTGACAAGATAAAATCAATTAGGCCAGGTTAAAAATTTTGTAAAGAGATGGTTAGGTCTGAATTAGGTTAACCACTATACACATTTCAACGATAAAAATATCATATTAACAACCTATCCAGGCCGACCATCACTTAGCTAGAAATTTCTTTCTAAAAAAAAAAAATCTTTAGGTTGTTAGAGTAGGTCTCTTTTTTGAATCTTAGGTTAGTTTAGTTTTTGTTTGAAAAAAATATAGAGAAAAATTTGAGAAAAGTTTTCCCTCCAAAAAAATTCAAAAATTCTTGAAAACAAAAAAAAATATTTTTGGTGGAAGGTTGAATTTGAATTTCAAATACCTTTCAAAAGCTTTCCCACCATTATCTGAAATTCGGCCAGACTTCAACTTCCAAATTAAAAATTCTTTTGCAAATAATTAATGAGAAAAAAATTCTGAAATTTGGGCACAAACTTCATTTTCAAACCACCTTTCAAATAGCACTGTTTATTTGAAGAAATTTAAAGTACAAAATTTTTAAAAATTTACAAAGTACAAAGAGGTTAAAGTAACCCAAATTTGAAATTTTTAAAATTGAAAAATCAATTTCGAACAACTCACGAATTAGTTTTGACTAAAACGGTGGAGTTTGAAAGCTGATCTCTTTAGCTTTAATGTCCATATTTTTCTCGAATTTTTGAAAATCATTTGATATTGTTTCAAAGGAAAAAATTTGACCAGGGGTCAAAATTCTAAATCTAACCCCTAAACGTTTAAAAATCCCTATAAATTCGATTCAAATAGTAAAAATCGTAAAAAAAGATTCTTTGAAAAGATAATTGAAAAAGAAATCTACTTGCCAAATTTCACTTTATTTGGATTCCATTTCTGTTAAGAGAATTATTTTTATTTCATTGGTCTTCTGAACACTTAGAATTTGCATGAACCCTAGGCTCAACATTTAGGGTCAAATTTTTAGAGACCACAATTGAGCTAACCTAGACTTAATTAAGTCTAGTGTTTAGCCGGTGAGCTTAGTCATCTTGTGGGCCACTCACCACGATCCCTAGTGAAGAAAAAAGAAAAAGGTTAAAATAAATTTTAAAATACGAAATTAACCTGAATTTATTGTCATAGTACTAGGTGATTTCAACCTCTTCGACCAAACCTGGTGACTAAGTTTGTGGGATAGTGTCAAATGACCACGGCTCGAGGGTACAAAGGAACTAGAGGTGAAAGTTGAAGGAAGAACCTTCCCCTTAGTGCCCTCGTACACAGACTGGTCGGGTTAGCTTGAGAGGCAAGAATTACTATCTATCGGCTCTCAACGAAATTTTCTTCAAGAATTCAAACCTAAAACGAAAAATCCGGTCATCTGATCATAAGGACCATCTGATTGACAGGGCCTTACCCTTGTTTGGCTGGCTGCACCAACCTAGGGGTTGGTTGGTGTATACGAGGAAGAGGTCACTCAGACCTCAATTGGTTGGACCTTGGGAGCCACTCCCAAGGAGGCGAGTCACCTCACCTAAGCCATCTTCTCCCCCACCCTCTTCTTCGATCCTCTTAGTTGAGATGGCTAGCCCTGGACCTGGACCTAATCAGAATCCAGAAAATCTGGACCCAAGAGCTCATCTGGGAGCCTAGTTCATAGAATCAGCTCAATCTTGGGATCAAAACCCAAGGTGGCAAAGATGAGTTTTCACTTCACATGATCCTTCTTATTGGGTTTTCGAAATGGTTAAGCCATATCTTGACCCTGGGTACTATGACCCGTATCAGTCGGTCGCTCAAGGGACCTCATCTTATAACCCAAGGAATGAATTTCATACTCTTGCATCTCACCCACGGAATATGGGTAGATATGATTCACCCCCTGGAACCCTTGAGGAACTACCATTGTATATGCGACCACATTATAGATTACAACGATCTATAACTGGGATGAGAGACAAAGTCGCATCCTATCTACACGGAATCTAGGCTATCAATGATCCGAACCAAAGATGAACCTGGATTCTACTCCAAAAAGCCTTAATGGAGGGCCTTTAGGAATTGGCATCAATAACAAGGGCACTTAAACAGAATCACATTCTTCAGGAGATGCTGCTTTTGCATTATCAAGTGGAGAACAGCCTGGGAGACCCCGAAGAACCTGAATTGACCATGCCTGAATACAGTTCATAGAAGTAAATACCTGAAAGAAAATCACGGGAAGAAGAAGCCAGTATGGATATGGGACAGGAGCAGGAAACATCTCGAATGGATTCATCTAGAAACTCTATTTGAGAGAATGATGAGGAAAGGACGAATATCTCCAGGACTGAGTCACAATCTGGATACTCTGGATCTTGGGAGATTCATTATGGGTTGAACAACCTGGCTGAGATGAAGGATGAAGATCCATCTGAGGAGATGGATCAGGAGGCAAGCATTCCATGTAACACCACCGATCAATTTATACCATTCCCCATAGAAATTGAATCTATTCTTGACCCAACATTAGCCGATTCGCACCCTTCTTTCACCTACCAAGGCGATGAGGGAATCTCTAAGACTACACTTTTTGATTTGGATACCCAAAGAACAGAGACAGCCAGGGATGTCTTGACTAAAGAAATGAGCATGTTATCTGAAGTAGGAAGTAATGACGAGCCTACTGCATATGAGGGTGAAGCATTGAGCAGAATGAACTGGGGAGTCACTTATAATCCTAGTTAGGCTAATGGATGGCTCAACTCGGAGCCTAAAGAGTCAGCCTCTGATGAATCAGAGATGAATATTGATGACGATGAAGTGATTTTTGACGTAGATTTTAGTTACCTCCCCACAGAACATCTACTTTCACGCATACCCCCATATGACTCAGATCTTGGAGAGGGCATGATCTTTGACATCAATTATCATTATGAAGACCCCTATGACTCATATTCTGGTTCTGAGATACATCTTGATCATATCAATCTACTCCCTTAGCAACTTCCTGCCGAATTATTGGACATGATAAATCATCATAATCAACATCATGATCCTCCCTCTGATTATCCTCTACCTTCCACCACTACTCCATATTCTGTTATAGCTAGACTTTTTGGAGTATGGGTGCACAATCAGCTGGTTCGCATTTGTGGACCACTGATTCTGGGAGCACACGAACATATCTTTCTATTGATCTTGACTAGCTCTTACACAATCATGAAGGCATCTGATTGAGTTTTCGCCCAGCTAGAGGCATTAAAGTGAACATCTACCTACATTCTTCATTACCCTATACATACTCGCTTTATACATAGCATATTTTTCTTTTAGCATCCTTTTTGCATATTGCATACTATCAGGTTGGCCAGTGTTGAACATTAAAATTCAGAAGCAATTCCAAGTGATTTCTACCCACTTAGTCCCTGTCATAATTTATTTTCCTTTATACTCATGCATGAGGACATGCAAGAACTTAGGCATGGGGGGTAGATATACAGCAAAACTGAAAAAATTTTTATGCCAACACTTAGAAAATCTTGGAGCAGCATGTCAAATGTACTTCAGGATCCTAAATATAAGAACAACTGACTCCACCTCCAATGCTAGCATTGGAGCTAGAAATCGTCTGCAACAGCCACATCCAACTCACCTGCTCACCTTTCTGTTCTAAATTTAGGACTAAGCTGAATGTAACCCGATAAGGGAATTTTATGAGGTACAAATGAAAGAGGTTACCTATTTATAGCATATATACATAATACATTCATGAATAAGATCATTTTTATCAAGAGAATGCATTAGGAATTTTATCCCTTAGTTGATTCCTGTAATCTGGAATCCAGTACAATTTTCACACTCACACATAGATTTTGCAATGGATTCAAGGTGAAGACTGATAAACATCTTTAGTCTATCGAGAAGAAGTAATGCTTTTTTTCCTAAACCCCTGGACAATGTTTTGGGAGTCAGGTAGATTTTCTTCTAAAAATCCACC
Organism: Thalassia testudinum; assembly: GCA_037157565.1. NCBI lineage: Eukaryota > Viridiplantae > Streptophyta > Magnoliopsida > Alismatales > Hydrocharitaceae > Thalassia > Thalassia testudinum. The sequence goes on from JAZHRO010000025.1 coordinate 37,978,786, forward strand.
AAATAGTGTGAGATGAGAGTAGAGAGTACTGGTGCTCTAAGATTAGTGCAAGGAAGTTGGAATTCTAGATAATTAGGTTATGATACTCAGAGAATAGGCATACTATCCGCTCTTGGTTCCGGCATATACATTTTGCTTGAAATATTGAGAGCCACCAATCAAGGCAAATACGCGAAGAGCGAGTTCTCATAAAACTAGGGCTAAGGTGGACGGTTACGACCATTCTTTACGGAATCCTCAGCTGAAGGAGGGTATTGATGACCAAGTCAAGAATACACCGTCCTATCCATCTCTTCCCAGTGTCGAGAGTAGACACTTCCACCAAATAAGCCACCCGATATCTCTTGAGTACCACCAATCCCTAATAATACCACTTGAATAAAAGTTGTGTATGTCATGTGTTGTATTGCGTCGTGTTGATATAAATATATAGATATAGAAAGAAAATTAGAAAAAAAAATAATTATTAGAAAAAGAAGAGAGGAGAAAAAAAAGTCTACAAATATTTTAGTGCTTATTTTATTTGCATTGAGGCAATACCACCAAATAAAGTTGAGATCTACCAAATATGGCCTTAACCCACTTTTTTTGTGTTTCTGATCGCCTAAATATTGGTTGAGGAATTCTGACTTAGTGTGAGGGTTATTGGAACTCTATTAAAGTGTTAATGCATGTGAGACAGCCAAATATGGAATATATGTGTAAATTTGGTGAGATTGTGAGCTCAAAAAGAAAAAGAAAAAGAAAAAGAAAAGAAAAGAGAGAGAAGAGAAAGAGTGAATGAATACAAAGGAACTGAAAGAGAGCATAGTTTCTCTCGTCTTACTCTGAGTTGAGTTACTTAATAATTTAGGAATCTAGACTCTGTTGTACTAATCTCTATGTAGCACCAAATGAGAGTGAGCCACCAAATACACAGCCATTTACCTCAGACATACTCTACCAAAGCTTAAAGCAGGGGTAGAATTCATAGAATATCTTGAATAACCCGAGGAAAAAAGTTTTCCTATCCCGTTGAAATTTTACTAAGGGTGAAGTACAGGATTTAGAGGTAATCAGGTTTTTCACTCGAATTTGGTGCAAAAGCTACATAGCTGCACTTTCACGATTGTCTGAATTTCTAGATTTTAGGTTGAAAATGAAAAGGAAAAGAATCTCTAGTCATACACTTGATAAAAATAATTAGTCCTCTAGGGACCCTTCTGTAAATAACTTAGTCTTGCATTTGCTAGGAACTAGCAAGATTTAGGCATGGGGGTATGATTGCATAGCAATCATAGGTCTTAATTAACCTAAATTAGGCCAAAACATAACATAAGCTAGTGTAATTAATGCATGCATAAACATTACTTGCATTTTTACTGCTTTTCTTTAGGTATGCATAAAATAATGATATAATGTACCAATTAAGTGCATTATACAAATTGCAGGTAATAAGAAGCTCAAGAGCTGGATCTGAAGCTAGTGTTGCATCAGAGCTAGAGCGGAAGACCTTAGAATAAATCTAGTAGAGAAATAATGTAAGGGTTGAGGTATGTTATTCTATTAAGTAAGAATAATGCAGAGTTAAATTATGAAGAACTTAGGTTCATTCTTAGCCCTAAGACAGACCTAGAAGCCTTCCTAAGCCTTAGCAACCCTTAGATTAGGTCAACATAGCCTAGGAAGCCTTAAAACCCTAGTTCCAGCCCTTATTTGGAAGTCCAGGAACCTTAGCTACAACCCGCACACCTTAAACCCATGTCTGCAGTGTTATTGGACGTCCAGACACTTAGTCGGACATCCAATTTCTGTAGAATACCCAAGATAGAAACCTGATTCCCCCCTAACTCAAATTGGACATCCAGACAAGAGGTATAGACTTCTGATTTTTCAGTATAAGTCATCTGACACTCTTATTGGATGTCCGGAACTGCTCTCCAGTTCCTGTTTTGGAATTCAAGCTTGGATCTTGAGTTCCTAGGTCCCTAAACCCAATTCCAACCCCCTGGGAATCTAAATTAAGGTACCCTAAGACCAGTACACCACCTCTAGACCTTCCTAAGAACTTAATTAGGTTCTCATTAAGCCCAATTGACTTTGATCATAGTTAATTACAATTTCCTAGTCAATTAGACTCATAGAGTTCAATTGAGCTCAAATCTCAACACACACAAGTCCAATTGGACTCAATGAGAGTCCAATTGATCTAAACACAACTTAATTGAGTTATTTCACTCTCAATTAAGTCCACACTCAGTAAATTAAACTTATGTCAAGTTTAATTGCATTTTCTCCTTAGCAAATTAAGGTTTGCAACCCTAATTTGGGACCTACCCTAACCTAAACCCCCTAAGACCTAACCTAAACCACTTAGCCACCTAGGTCACACCCACACACACACACACACACCCATTCATGCACTCCCACACCACCTAGAGCCTTCTAGGCTCTTCCAAAGGTGGCGCCACCTTGGTTGCCAAAAATAGCAACGAAGGATGAGTCTTCTCTTAAATCCACTTTTGGTGCCACAACTTGGACAGCCACACTTGGAGCTCTCTCTAGAGAGTTATACACCTCTCTAAAAAGAATGCCAAGGGTCTATTTAAAGGACCCTTTGGTGGCCATTTGCACCCATCTTGATTTTATCATCCACCCATCACCATAGCCATCTCCACCTCCACCTTCATTTGCACCTCCACGAGCTCCACCACAATGACTCCACCACCTTCACATCAAGCCAAGATCATCTCTCTCTCCTTCCTCCAAGGGCCGGCCTAAGCACCATTGGCCACCCCTCTTTCTTCTCCCTACCTCCACTCAAAGGCCATTGGAGACCACCTCTGAATGCCCTTCTTTCTGATAGCCTAGCTAAGTAGTTCTTCTAATCTCTCTGCTTTATTTATGCTTAGTAGTGTAGCTCCATATTCTCCCTCAATGATGCATGTGTAATAACCCCCATAGATTCACGCATGCAGTCATTTTCTGTTAGATAGTTTTCTACTTTCAATCATTCATGTACAAGCTTTCCGCTAGCTTTGCTCTGTAATCACATTGATGCAATCAATGAAAAATCATTTATATATTTATATCTATGTGTTGAAAAATCACAATGCGCTTGCTTGCATTACTTCATTGTGATTAAGTTACCTGTGCTCATTTTATATCTTTCTTACAACTAGCATGTTGGTGCCTGAAAACATCAAGGATCTAACCATTAATGAATTCTCTGTCAATGGCTATCATATAACTCGGATCATGCGTACTGAAACACATACATTCACATTTGTCATTTACTTGATGCATGCACACGTAATAAGACTTAATCATGCAAATGGTAAAATAGTGATTCGTAGGTTAGAAATCGACGTACGATTTTAAATGGGTAAAGCGAACAAGACCAAAATCATTTCCATAACACCTCTCAAAGACAAACGACCTAGACTCAAAACCTCATTATTTTACAAATATTTTTGATCGAGGGTTTCACGTGACTATACTACAACCTACATCATTATTTTCCTAAAACACGCAAGAAACCACTCCCGTCAATGACCAACTTCAGCTTTGGGTCTACCGCGAAGGTTTCTAAGGCCCGCAAAAGCTACCCAAAGGTTTGTTGACCCCAGTGGTTAAAGCACCCGTGTGTATACGTATCAAGTCTAGGTTCAGTTTGCCAGTGCATTTTTAGTAAGAGAGATAGAAAGGGATTTTTCATTTTAAGAGCTTTCTCTCTTTTTTTTATATTCCCCTAAACCCAACATTGGATTGGCCTTAAACACGGTCTGTATCGGATTCCTTGTCCCCACCATCAATCCTGAAAGGGTCCTTGGCTTTCGATGCTTTGGGATAGCACCACCCATGGCAACCCCTAGAACCCTGGCTTTCGACACTTTGGGATAGTGCCACTCATGGCATTCTATAGCTAAATTCAGGCCTTGGCAATCAACATTTTGGAATAATCCCGCCCATGGCACCTAAATCAGCACAAGGTGCTTACATGTCCCCGATAGAATATTTAGATATCCTAGAAGACAAGCACTGAGGAGATGATATTTTATTATGCATCTCCAAGGAGAGTATTTTTCATTCCACCTCTCCGCACCGGGAACTCATCCAATCAACCTGTGTCTTCGAGCCGCTCCTAAGCTAGATCTTTGGGAAAACCTTTTCAGAATGGAACACTTTTGGCATTATTTCTTCATTAAGCGCACTGAAATAAACTGGTGTGTGATGTTTGGGTGCTTAGGTTACCAAGTCCTACAAACCAAAGGGTAGGTAACAAAGCTGAATAATCCCTAAACCTTAGACTTAATACATCAGCCTCACACTTTCCTCAACCTCTTGAAGACTAATTCGGATCTTAACAATACGTAAGTGTTTAAGCCCTAGAACAGACCCAAGAGGCCTAAGGTCGATACTCATCACTAATCTCCTAAGCTTTAGCCTTCTGAGTCTTAATTCATCATCTGATCCAGCCTAGAACTTAGGTAAATTCCATAATCACAGGGACTATCTCATTTTCTTTCCTTTTGATTGCTCCTCTTTTTCTTTTCTTTTCTTTCAATCTTTTCAATTTAGTTCGAAATTGACCTCTCCTTTCTCCATTTTTTTTTGAATGAAACCCTCCATGAATTGAATTCCATAGCATTTTGCACTTTAATACCCTCCATGCCTAAGATTTGCAATGTCCCCATTATAAATTAGGCGAGTTCGAGTTCAGCTTAGATCGTACATTAGAACAAGTTTGGTGGGTGGTGAACTGGTTGGGATGACTATTGCAGATGATTTCTAGCTCTAATATGGGTATCAAAGGTGGAGTGAGCTATTCTAATGGACAAACCCTAAATTGCAATATGATTTTAGTGAATGGGTTGCCTCTAATAACTCTGCATTCGATGATGATAATTCCGTCAACAAGGGTTTATCTTGAGGATATATGTGCACTAATAATACAGCATAATGGGCATGGGAGCACTACATGCATCACGAATTAAGATTGCTTACAAATCAATGTTTAATGGCCATTTGTACAAGTTCATGTTGAAGCAGGCCTCAGATGAGCAATCGAACCGCCTGCCTGCGTCCACCATGCCCAAAGCTCCTTTAGCGTGAGATTCTGACCATTGGATTTCCATCCAACGGTCAAACGTATTGCATCTGCTGCTCTCTCTCTTTAGCACACCCTTAGCACACAATCTCAGCCACACATCTCTCATCCAATGGTTAAGGAGCAGCAGTCAGAAATCCCACACTGCAACAAACCGGCACACACAGCGAATTGGTCCACACCTCACTCACAAAGCGACGAATGCATGTTCGAGTAAGGGCAAGGCTTAATCGGCAGCAAAAGTATGCACAGTCAAATTCGGCCGTTGATGCGAGAGCCAACGGTGAGGAACGCATCACGTGGAGCAACAGATATGTGCGGATGCGCTTAGGCGAAGATGTGCGTGATCCACAAGTGCACCCACACGAGCTCTCAACTGTTCGATCTTTGATTGGACGGCCCACGTTGCATGCACACGGATTGTGCGAGGGGAAGAAGCATGCGCGCGCTTGGACCGGCGGGCTAGGGGCTTCACTGACACTTATAGAATGTGTTTAGCAACATCTCAGATGTCGCTAAAACCATTACGTAGTTTGGAAACCCTTTCTTCTCTATATAAACCTCCTCAACCACCCCATTCAAGGTCATTCAATTCACACACACTCTCCATGCAATATTAGCCCTCTCCTAGCTCCACCAAACATCCCATATCCGCCCCGAAGTTGTCAAGCCACCGATGGAGCCCCCCTCCACCGCCGTGGCCACCTTGCCTCCTCACACTATCTTTACTTTAGTTTTATGTTGCTCTTGTTTATGATTTCATCTATTGTTATAGTTGTAAACAAACTCTAATTGCATGCTATATGTTGATGTTGTTTCGTATATCATAGCTCACATCCTCTTAAAATAATTGTCATGTTTTAAACATGAGCTCTAACCCTACTCTCTCTCTCTCTCTTTTTCTCGCAAGCAAGCCAACTAAACATTCTTGTGACAACTAAAGCAACAAACTAATCTAATTTCACGCCTCCTCGTGTTCGACACTTGGACTCACCAAATCCACATCGTAAATTAAAATCGACGTTGCGAACGCATGCTACAATGACATAATTAAACCAACGCATTCCGCGTGCATCAGTTTTTGGCATCATTGCTAGGGAGGTAGCGGATTTCTTTTGTTGCTTTCGTCCCACATTCATATTCACATCTTCAAACTCATTCTCTCTCTACTTGATTGGTTGCAGGAACTCGACACTTGGGCGACGAAGGAACACGATCCGAGAAGGTAGAAATAGAGTAAAGTGTGGCTAAGACTTTTTGTGAGTATCACTCCACCCATTGAGTGTTTTCTTGCTTAAAAAAATATTAAAAAAATATAAATCTAAAATTGGCATGGTGAATGGCTACCTGACCCATATTCCAAACTCATCACCTAACCAAATATATATATATATATATATACACTCTAACATTTTTGAAGAGACAATCTTTTTGGAGTGTTCTTTTTTCTTTTGAGTGGTGTTTGTGAAGCCACCATGATTTGACTTGGGCCGCACCACCCACCATATTTAAAATCAACTCACCTAGTAGAATTGCTTGAACACTAGGGTGAATACACTAGGGTTGTTTTTCTAGGGCCACATCATTCTAAAAGAAATCAACTTTCTCCCGTTGTGTGCAAAACTTTGTGTGCCCACTGGAACATTGTTTGAAAACATTAAGGAACTCCAATCCTAAAAATCATTAAAGTAAGGATAAATCATTAAAAGATACCACATCCTAAAATCCTTGCTTGAGAACCATGCTTTGTTCAGTGCACACACACGCTAAAATCAGTTCACTAAGAGGCACAACCCCAAACAATGCCTCATCACATATATTGAGCACAAGCACTAGCCTAGCCCCTCATTAAAATGGAGTAGAGTGCCCTAGGTAGGACTAGTCTAAGTCTTGAAGGTGTGATTAGGTTTTCTAGGCACTTAGCCTCCATTCCCTTTATAGAATCTGGTGTCTAGGCTGCGGGGAAGTGTTAAACAACCATGGTTGTGGGGTCTATGAAACCGACGGCGAAAGCCAAAGGAAGAACCTTCCCTTCAATCCCCTCATAATCAACCTAGCCAGATTAACATCGGGAAGGGTGGTTAAGTGCTTACAAATTTGATCATTCCTTTTGAGGCTTCTACGTCACCTAAGGTATACACTATAAGGACTAGACTTGCTTGCTTGTTTGTGCACACACTTCTTGCACCTGTCTCTCTCCGCATCCCTCCCCATTCTTCTCTAATGTATGCATGGGAGATGATCACTTCATCCTGAGTTGTTTGTTTTAGAAAGAGAAATCAGGAGGAGACTTGATTTTACAGGGGAAATGGCTGAACCAAGAATTGATGAGATTGACAACCAACCTCAACCCAATGCCATGGCCATCATTCAGGCCCAAATCTCTACCAACCACCAACTTCTACAACAGCAGATCCAAACCATCATGCAAGCCATACATCGATTGCAAAACCCTCAAGGGCAACCACCACTGAACCCACCTAACCCACCATAACCTCCTGAGGGCCAACCTAGGCCTCTCCGTGATTTTACAATCCGTTTGCTATTCAGATTGAGCCACATCTTAGGGTCCCTGAAGGGGGAGATGATTTTGAGCTGAAACCTAATGTCCTGAGCTTAATTCAAAGCCACTTTCATAGGAGCTCAAATGAGGACCCCTTCCAACACCTTGAGGACCTAGGCCGGATTGCCCGAACTGTGAAACCCAGGAACATTAGCTTGGACATTATTTTGATTAAGATGTTCCCTTTCTCCCTAAAAGTCAAAGCATCTCACTGGCTTAGAACCTTAGGGAGACCTATCTCCACTTGGGAGAAACTGAGGCATGCATTCTTGAAGAAAATTTTCCCCATAGGAAAAACCAATGCCCTCAGAAGAGCCATTACCACATTTACACTACAAGGTGGGGAACAATTCCATGAGGCGTGGGAAAGATTTAATGAATTATTAAGGAAATGCCCATACCATGACGTTCCAAGGTGGCAATTGGCCCAGATCTTCTACCATGGTCTGTACAACAATCTGAGGAACTTTGTTGATGCCTCATGTGGAGGCAACTGTTTGAACAAAGACGAGGAGAGCACGTTCAAACTCTTTAAGTCCATGAGTGAGAATTCGCTCAACAATCCTCCATGACCTAGTTTAATCGATCCTGTTAACCAGTGGTAGGATCTATGAAGTGCAAGCTAATTCTGGAATGGTTGACATGGACATTATAGCCAAAAAGTTGGATTAGTTGAGTTGGTGAACAAAAAGATTGATAAGCTGTTGAACTAAACCAGAAACCCGCTACAGACCCTCCCCCTAGCAAAGGGAGCTCACAATGTAGATTTGGTGCAGTCAATGAACCAAATGCACCTGGAACAACCCCTGACCATATTCCAGGGAGGGACCTTTGCTCCCTCAAACCCTAATTACTCTCTCTCCTCCCCCTTGGCACCTTCTATCTTTGAAAATGTCCAGGCCATCCAAGGTTACTCCAAACTTGACCCCTTTTCCAACACTTACAATGCCGAATGGCGTAATCACCCGAATTTCGCCTAGACGAACCAAAAATTGAACCAATTCCAAAACCAACCCAGGTCAAACCCCCCTCCTATCAACAAGGTCCACCGGTTAGACCAACCTATAATCAGAATAGGGCAACCCTCCCCCACAAAACCAAATGAACACGCTGATAAAAATGATGGTTGATATGAATCAGAAACATCAGGAGGAAATGGCATTAATGAAGGGACAATTGAGCCAGTTGTTGGATTGTAAACAACAGGGGTCCCTTCCTTCTCAACCACAACCGAACTCGAGAAATGTGATTAACAGAGGCCCCAATTCTCAAGGGTTCCAAGCCAATCCTAGGCATGCCCACATGGTCCAGCAAGCCCCACAAACACCCCCTTGGTTTGGTGCTTCTTCTTCCTCTTCTTCTCAAGGATCTACCCATGGTCCTAATGCCTCAACCAACATGGTTACCTTGAGAACTGGCACGAAAACCCAGGACCCCAAATGGCTGACCCCTCTCGTGACCTCACTTCTTGAGATACCCAATTCTGAGGATGAGTGGGAGAACTCAAGGACTTGGAGACTAACCCAATTCAAACCCAAACACCAGACCCTAAGGCCTTGGAGAAAAGGAAGAAAAAGAAAGTTGTAGTTGAGAATAAGGAGCTGTTGGAGATTTAAGCAAGTCCAGATTAATATTCCGCTCCTCGAAGCAATCAAGCATATCCCGACTTACGCTAAGTTCTTGAAGGATGTCTATATCCAAAGCGTAAGCCAAGAACCCAATCACCTAGGAAGGTTGTGCTCTCAGAACAAGCTAGTTCAGTGATATTGAGCAGCCTACCTCCCAAACAAACTGACCCAAGAGCACCCCTGATTTCTTGTAATATCAGGGACATGACATTTGATAGAGCGCTCTTGGACTTAGGTGCTTCGATCAACCTCAGCCTGACTACCCTTTATCACCAGTTTGGATTTGGGGAATTGAAACCCACACCTATGACTATCCAACTGGTTGATAGATCTGTGAAAACCTCAAAGGGGGTAGTCGAAGACGTAATTGTTTGAGTCAAGGACTTCTACTTCCCGGTCAACTTTTTAGTCCTCGACATGTAAGTTCCCGAACAACTACAAAACACACCCATTATCCTGGGCAAACCTTTCTTAGCTACGGCTAAGGCGAACATTGATTGCAACACAGGATGCATGGAAATTGCCTTTGGAGACAAGACGATGCAATTGGATATCTTCAGGGTGGCCAAGTCTTTTAATTGTGGCTGGGTTGAGGAGCACGATCCCGCGGAACCTCTGGTTGAAGAATTCCTCACTCTTATCTCTTCAGCAAACCATCTGACTCAACCAGTTGATGACTACCCTGACTAACCCCAACCGGTGGAGGTTGACCTGTGTAGAGCTTATTACCTTCAGCAACCTCCATTCGAGGAGATTGATGTTGATCAACTCCCACCTTTCCCCTACCCATCAAATGTTGTCCCACCTACACCCAAACTAAAGCCTTTGCCCGATAATCTCAAGTATGTCTTCCTAGGACCTGACCAGACCTTCCTTATGATTATCAATGCCCATTTAACTAGGGATCAAGAACTTAGGTTGACTGCAACCCTCTCTGAACATCGGGCAACCATTGGGTGGACAATTTCTAACTTAAGGGGAATTAGCCCTACCTATTGCACTTACAAGATCTATTTGGAAGATGGGGCTCGATCTTCTCGCTAGATGCAGAGGCGATTGAACCCGAATATGCGAGAGGTCATTAAAAAAGAAATAATCAAATGGCTTGACATAGACATCATTTACCCAATTTCCAATAGCCCCTGGGTGAGCCCCACTCAAGTGGTACCTAGGAAAGCTGGGCTCACTGTGGTCACCAATGACGAAGGCGAATCCATCCCCATCCGCACCGCTACCTCATGGCGAGTATGTATCAACTATAGAAAGCTTAATGAGGCTACCAAGAAAGATCATTTCCCTTTGCCATTCATTGACCAGATTCTCGAGCAATTGGCAGGGCAGAAATATTTTTGCTTTCTGGATGGATATTCAGGATACAACCAAGTTGCTATTGCACCAGAGGATCAAGAGAAGACCACATTCACTTGCCCGTATGGCACGTTCGCATTCCGTCGTATGTCATTCGGGTTATGCAATGCACCCGCGACCTTTTAGCGTTGCATGCTAGCCATTTTTTCAGAGATGGTGGGTGAATACCTGGAGGTCTTTATGGATGATTTCTCCGTGTTCGAGAACTCATTCGACCATTGTCTTAGCAACTTGGAGAGGATCCTGAAGCGATGTATCAAGGTCAACCTAGTTTTAAGTTGGGAAAAGAGCCATTTCATGGTTCAGGAAGGGATTGTCCTCGGTCACATCGTCTTGCATAGGGAAATCAAAGTGGATCAAGCTAAGGTTGATTTAATTTTCAAACTTCCACCCCCTAGCTCGGTCAAGCAAATCCGATCTTTCCTAGGACATGTTGGCTTCTATAGAAGGTTCATTAAGGATTTTTCCAAACTTTCTAAGCCCTTGATTGACCTTGTAGCCAACGACACCCTTTTTCACATGACACCTAACTGCATCAAGGCTTACAACACCCTTAGGAAAACGATCTCCACTGTACCTACTTTACAACCCCTAGACTGGTTCCAGGACTTTAAGATAATGTGCGATGCATCAGATTTTGCCATCGGCGTAGTCCTAGGACAAAGAAGAGAGAAGAAACCCGTGGTGATCTACTATGCGAGCAAAACGTTGGATGAGGTTCAACGGAATTACACCGTCACAGAAAAAGAACTGCTCGCCATAGTCTTTGGGTTAGAAAAGTTTCGATCATACCTTTTGGGATCCCACGTGACGATTTACACTAACTGCTCAGCTATCTAGCATTTGTTGGCCAAAAAGGACACTAAACCCAAGCTCATCCAATGGATCCTTCTCTTGCAGGAATTTGACCTGGAAATATGTGACAAAGCCAGGTCCAAGAACGTTGTAGCCAATCACCTGTCTAGACTTCACCCAAACCACATTAAACCCTCATAACCCTTGACTGACACCTTCCTTAATGAACAACTTCTAGCTGTGCAAGGAAAAAAGCTACCCTAGTATGCATACTTAGTCAACTATTTGGTGGTAGGATAGACTCCTCACGACTGGTCCAGACAGTAATGGGATAAGTTCTTGGTTGAAGTCAAGCACTATTTCTGGGATGATCCTATAGTGTTTAGACTCTGTACGGACCAGATCATTAGGAGGTGTATTCCTGAAGAGGAAGTCCAAAGCGTGCTATCCTTTTGTTACAACCAAGCCTGTGGTGGCCACTTCTCTGGGAAGCAAACGACTGCAAAGGTTTTGCAGTCCGGATTTTACTGGCCATCCTTATTCAAGGATGTACATAGCTTCGCTAAGACTTACTCTCGATGCCAGACATTAGGGACTATGACTAGAAAGGATATGATGCCCCTCCAGCCCATTCTGATTATCAAAGTTTCGATGTTTGGGGCATCAATTTTATGGGTCCCTTCCCGCCATCCAATGTCTACGAGTACATATTAGTATTAGTGGACTATGTCTCAAAATGGATCGAAGCCATAGCCACCCGAAGATGTGACCATAAGGTTGTCATGGACTTTGTTAAGCAAAACATCTTCTCTTGGTTTGGGATACCAAAAGCCATGATCAGTGATGGTGGGAGTCACTTTATTCATGCCCAATTCCGTGCCTTACTTAGAAAATACAGGGTTACTCACTGCATTGCCACCCCGTATCACTCGCAAACAAATGGGCAAACTGAGGTCTATAATAGGCAGATCAAGAATATTCTGCAAAAGATAGTGAGACCTGACCGGAAGAATTGGTCCACACGATTGGATGATGCCCTTTGGGAATACAGGATCGCTTTTAAGACCCCGATAGGCATGTCACCTTATCGATCGATCTTTGGCAAGGCTTGCCACCTTCTGATCGAGTTGGGACACTAGGCATACTGGGATGTTAAGCAATGAAATATGGACTCCCAGTTGGCTAGAGCTCAAAGGACCATCCAACTCTTCGAGCTCGAGGAAATCCGTCGGGACACCTGTGAGAACAGTCGACTTTACAAAGAGAAGATGAAAGTCGTCCATGACAGAAAAATCCATAGGAAAACCGTCGAGCCCAATAAGCAAGTCTAGCTTTTTGATGCAAGACTTAAACTTTTCCCCGGGAAGCTAAGATCAAAGTGGACAGGACCATATCAGGTGATCAAACCTTATCCCAACGGGGCGGTTGAAATTGCAAATCCTAACACTGGGCAAACCTTTACAGTAAACGGCCAAAGATTAAAATATTATCTTGCCCAAGTTCCCCCAAAGGAAGTAGTCACCCTCATTGAGAGTTGACATGGAGCTTCACCCAGCTGGAGGCAATAAACTCAGCGCTTCCTGAGAGGCAACCCAGAAGATTCAAACTGATCAGGTACATTGCGGCACTCAGGTGATTTCTTTCTATACCCCCTTTGCATACATTTAATTGCCAAAGAGGACATTGTCCGACTTAAGCATGGGGGGTGGTAATTTGCATTCTCTGAATTTATATTATCAGCCTGAATTATATATATAAAAGAAAAATAGGAAGGAAAACTTAGGCATTGGGAGCTTGTCAACTATGGAAAATAATACGAGAAGAACCTGAACACTTAGACTTTTCAGGCCTTCAAGCTTAATCAGCTCTGGTGTCCACTAAAATGTGGATTTAGCCCCGAATCCTCGCAACCTTAATTAACATTAATCTGATCAATAAAGTAGGGTGATAAGTATACGACTTATTAACCTACCCTCTAACTCGGAGGAACTTTTAGTCTAAGCATTTGCATAATTTTTGCACTGACTCACTAGAAGATTCTAACAGAAATTAGGTAGCTAATGAACCTTCTAGGGTGGTATGGCTGGCAAATTATCGTGGGTAACAGCCTATTGGCCGGTTGTTCAGAGCCCGGCCACCGGACCATTCTCTTTTATTGTCTCTAGGTAAATCTTAGATTAGGGAAGCCACCTACTGAAACAACAAAAGAAAAAGAAGAAAAAGAAAAAGGGAGAAATAAATTTAAAAAATATAAAAAGAAGAAAAAAATAATAATAAGCCACACTTCACCGCACGAGTATGGCTAGCAAGTGGTTGTGGGTAACAGCCCATTGGTCGGTTGTCCAAAACCCAGCTCACTAAATGCATGAAAAAGCTCAAAATACTTAAGAAAGAAGCAGGGAAGTAAAGCAATCTGGTGAGATATACACTAGAAACACCCTTGTGTTGACCCCACATAAAATAAAAGTAGGGAGAAAGCTACCAATCAGACAGATACACCTTTAGGCAAGCATTTTCTTTTCGGTCACCTAGGGGCGTAGAAACCTGAAGTCTATTTTAATTACCGTTGAGTGAGTCTATCACAATCTTCACACCAAGATGCTTAGCACTTAGAGTCTTTTTGGAGTTATGGGTTGGTTGGGTAACCGTAAAAAGTTACCCACACACTCTCAACTCCAAAAATCCAAAAAAAAAAAATTAGAAAAGATGAAAAAGAAAAAAATATATGTATCTGTATATATGCTTTAAAGTGAAGAATTGGGTGGTTTGCATTTTGGCAGACACATGGGTGCTGTTTAGTCTCTGTGGATTAGGTTCATAGTATATTTCCTCCCATTGACAAGAACCATACATCTAAGTAATCAATTCCTAATTCCGACTGAAAATAATGGCTAGGATAAACCTTGCTAGGGGCTAGCAAGGGATGAGCATGGGGGTATGATAACTCTGCATTTGATTATGATAATTCCGTCAACTAGGGTTTATCTTAAGGATGTATGTGCACTAATAATACATCATAATGGGCATGGGAGCACTACATGCATCGTGAATTAAGATTGCTTATAAATCAATATTTAATGGCCATTTATACAAGTTCATGTTGAAATAGGCCTCAGATGATAATCGGATCGCATGGATGGATTCAGATTAACGAATGGAGTCCAACGGACTCGAAACCACTTAAATCCGACATCCGAAGCTCCCTCGACCAGCCCAAGAAGTTCTGGTCATTGATCTGATGATTGACAGCCCAAAACACACCACGTTGCGCCCGTCTGCCCGCGTCCACCGCACCCAAAGCTCCTTCAGCGTGAGATTCTGACCATTGGATTTCCATCTAATGGTCGAATGTGCCGCATCCGCCGCCCTCTCTCTTCAGCACACCATCATCGCACGATCTCAGCCACACATCTCTCATCCAACGGCTAAGGTGTAGTGGCCAGAAATCGCACCCTGCAACAAACCAACGCACATAGCACGTTGGTCCGTGCCTCACTCGGGAAGTGGCGATCGCACATTCGAGACGGGGCAAGGCTCAAATCGGCAGTAGAAGTATGCGTGGTCAAAATTTGGCCTTTAATGTGAGAGCCAACGGTGAGGAATGTGCCACACGACGCAATAGATATGCGTGGATGTGCCCAGGCGAAGATGCACGCGATCCACAGCGTGCGCCCACGTGAGCTCTTGACCATCTGATCTTTGATCGAATGGTCCACGTTGTGCGCACACGAATCGCACGCGGGGAAGAAGCACGCATGCACACTTGGACCGACGGGCGAGGGACTTCACTGACACTTATGGAATGGGTTTAGCGATGTCCCGGACGTCGCTAAAACCCTTAGTTTGGAAACCCTTTCTTCTCTATATAAACCTCCTCAACCACCGCATTCAGGGGCATTCAATTCACACACACTCTCCATGCAATACTAGCACTCTCCTAGCTCCACCAAGCATCCTATATCCGCCCCAGAGTTGTCAAGCCACCGATTGAGCCCCCCTCCACCACCGTGGCCGCCTTGCCTCCTCCTCGCACTCTCTTTACTTTAGTTTTATGTTGTACTTGTTTAAGCTTTCATCTATTGTTATAGTTGTAAACAAACTCTAATTGCATGCTATATGTTGATGTTGTTTTGTATATCATAGCTCACATCCTCTTAGAATGATTGTCATGTTTTAAACACGAGCTGTAACCCTACTCTCTCTCTCTCTCATTTTCTCACAAGCAAGCAAACCAAACATTCCTGTGACAACTAAAGCAACAAACTAATTCGATTTCACGCCTCCTCGTGTTCGACACTTGGACTCACCAAATCCACATCGTAAATTAAAATCGGCGTCGCGAACGCATGCTACAATGACATAATTAAACCAATGCGTTCCACGCACGTCAACCTCCCATTAAACGGTAAGTTTAACACCATTAGCTGGCGCAGTGTAGCTCAAGGAGAATGGAGATCAAACGATACTACAACCAAATTCGAATCGATGAGTTTGAGGAATGGTTTGAGTCTCTGACCGTTCATGACAAATGGTTCTGAGTCGAGACTAAGTTCACTGATTTTGATAGCTCCTTTTCCAAAGATTCATCAAACGAGGAATGGTGCAATCAACTTTGATCTTAGTTTTCCTGAGAAGGGCTTGAGCTTGGCATCAAGGAGTGATAATTTTTTACCAGGATCGAAAGATTTCTGCAAAATGTGCCTGTCATGGAAGGCTTTGACCTACTCTTTGTAGATACGCGAGTTCTCATATGCATCATTGCGTAGTTCCTCAATCTCACTCATTTACAACTGGCAATGGATTCTAGCCTTCATGTGATCTAGATTGTACTTCCATACTACCTAGTAGGCTTTGTGCTCCATTTCTATAGGGAGGTGACATGCCTTCCCGTACACAAGTCTGAAGGGAGACATTCCTAATTGGGTCTTATGGGTTGTCCTATAGGCCCACATGGCTTCCAAAAGGTGGGTAGACCAATCTTTCCTGTCAGGCCAAATAGTGACTTGAAGGATTTTCTTGATCTCCCAATTAGATAGTTCAGCCAATCCATTGGTCTGGGGGTGCTAAGGAGTCAAGATACAATGCGACACCCCGTACTTTTTCATCAGGAATTGGAAGTGTACATTCGCAAAATGAGACCCATCATCACTGATGATGGCCTTCGAAACCCCAAATCTGGAAAATATGTTCTCCTGAATGAACTGGAGAATAACTTTATGATCATTCATTTTGGTGGGGATAGCTTCAATTCACTTCAAGACATAATCAACAGCAAGTAAGATGTACTCCAAGCCGTTAGATCCTGGAAAGAGTACCATGAAATCAATTCCCTAGATGTCAAAGATTTTGCACACAATGATCAGATTCAAGGGCATCATATCACGTGGACTCATGTTGCAGAGGGTCTAACAATATGCACATGCCTTACAATAGGATTGTGTGTCTTTGAACATTGTAGGCCAAAAGAACCCACACTAGAGGATCTTTGCTGAGGTTTTACACCCAGAGTAATGGCCCCCATAGGCCTGATCATGACAGAATGAGATGACATCATTGACCTCGTCGAGAATGCATCTTTGGATCACTTGGTATGATGATAAGGTCATCATCAGCCATAACTAGCTTTAATTAGTCATAATCAATAGACAAATGCTCCTACATAACCGTCAAAGAGTCGTAATTCATTGATTATCCTTTCTAAGAGGCATGCATTGAATCAAGGGTAAATCTACAATTTTAACATCATATCATGAATGCAGAATAATCATGGGGTTATCCATGGGTTTATTAAAGTTCAAATGTGCACTAAAGTCTAACAAGAGGGTCCGTGCAGATAGAAAAGGGTTTTCACGTGTTTCAAGAATTAACGAACATCTCAAACCCTAAAAATAGACCCGCTTAATTAACTGAGGTTTCGGCCAAGATAAAATTCACCTAAACCTTTTAAAAATCATAGAAAAATATTCTATAAGGCTTGGTACCTTTGATTTGACCATCAGAACCCATTTTGCCTTAAAATAGTCTCAGATGGAAAGTTACCCTAATTTAGGTTTCTACGTAAATTACCCAATCAAACTTGGTCAAAACAAAAATCTGACTTCCCCATTAGATTCCTTGGGTCCAAATTAGGTTTTTAGCAAAATTTGGGCCCAATCCTGACCTAGTTTGCATTCCAATCCAGTCTGACTCTTTTTCTTACACATACACCCCTAGCTTTTTGAATTATTTGTGAACAGGTTCCTAAGTTTGTTGTCTTCTTTAGAGATTGGTCCCTCTACCATTATCGCGGAGGAACTCCTACTTTGACGACCTTCAATCACATATTTCTCTCTGATTTCTTGACGGATCTCTCCCAAAATAGAAAGGGAGATCCCTGATGAAATCCTCTTCCATTTGAGCCACGCATTGGGCTCGGAATCCTACTCAAAACCTAATGTGAACCTTTCAAAGGTTTGGGTCTCCTTGTCATGCAAGAACCACGTGCTTCCAAGCTTGGTTTCCAAGCTTATAAAGCTCCAATGAAGCCTATAAAAGGTTCCCTAAGGTCAAGCCGACCTCCTTAGCTAGGTTTTGAGGCCAATTACCTCTTCCTTCTCCCTCTCTGGCCACATTCCGCCCTGGCTCTGGAGATCTCTGTCCCCTTCATCCTACAGATAGCCAATGGTCAAATTAGCTTGTCCATATTCTTCCTCATCCTCCTCCATGCCTCACCAGCCAAAGCGAGGGCTATCTCCCCCTCTCTTCACCGCCGTCTCCCTCAAGGAACATGCTAATTCCATGGCACAGGCCATCACACCAACGCTCGTATTCCTTCTCATTCGTCTAGTAAAGTAGGTCCTATCTCTTCCTCTCTCCTTCTACTCTCTTTTCCTCTCTCTAAACTCCCGATTCAACCCACGATCACCGGCCTCCCCCTCCGCCTTCCTTCGCTCTGGCCAAGCTCCGATGAGGTCGTGAGCCCGCTACACGCCACCATCCACCAAGCCACAACTCCCATTAGCATTGCCACTTGTCCCCGCTCAAAACCCCTCACTCAAATTCGCCAAACATCCACTCATGACCTCCCTCGAACACCTCCTACATCATCCACCCTCTCTGATTCTGCCAGATCACCACACGTACTCCCACAACACACGAACACCACCACCTTCGCCAAGCTTAGGCGAAGCTTTTAGGCTATTTGACAAGGGCTTTTGAGCCCATCTTTGTGTTTTTAGGTATCACTGGCCTTCACTGTCACCACCTTCATCTTCAATGCTATCCACCATCCATTGACCACCACACACCCTACTGCTACACCTGTGCACTACGAATTCCCTTCAGGAACTAATCTGGAGCATCAATTGGAGAGAAGCACCCCACCAGAAGTTGCAATCAACACAAGTCCTCCAACTGCTATGTGTGGAAAAGAGGAGGTGGGATAGTCCCACCTCGTGAGCAAACAAGCAACCGCAGTAGTATATCACAATTTTGTGATCCATGTTTATCACCCAAGACATCGGGGGGTCGGGTCCCCTGCTTCCCGCTTCTCCTCGGCTCACCCTCGTCCATGCCCACATGCACGCGAACATGGAACTTTGACCATATACCCAGATCCAAATACTTGATTAAGCCCGGGTTGAGAGAGAAGGAAAGGAAGAAGAGAGAGGGGGTGGGGGGTTTTGCTCTTTAGGGCAAACTCCCAACACTTAGTCACTGAGAAGCTTACGAAGACCCTTATGCGTGAGAAGAGACGGAAGAAAATAGAAGAAGAGAAGGAAGAAGGAAAGCTTGAAGAGGAAAAAGCTCTCTAAGAGCACTGTAGCAACAACATTTAAGACGTCTGCCTTGAGAGCCCGACATCTGATTAGCTCTGACAGCAAGCACTAGCTAGCGTGGAAATTGGCTTAAGTGGTTTGAGTTACTGTGCATTTATTTCATCTATTGAGTAGTTAATATTTGTGTATCTAAACTAATAATTGGTGATTTAAATCACCATTATTTTGTCTTAGATATCTTTTTCTCCTCTTCAACTCTTGCAACACTCATGCTCTCCATTAAATATCAGTTTTGAGTAGATATTATTCATTGAATATCATTATTGGTTTGATTTCTTGTGCTCATTTATATATTCATTTCAATTAGCACGTGAATTGCAATACTTGCTCCCTGTGTTCGACCTCGGACTGCATTTCTTGATTTTGAATTTGAAAATTTTATTTGTCCGAGAGCTAATTGTCGACTATACTACAATGCATTCCATAACACTCGATGAAAGCTTCACAACAGTCATTACCGATGTGGAAAAGATACGGATCTTCCCAGACATAGTACTTGGCATCGGAAATCAGCTTGTCCCACTGGGAGGTCGCCCAATCTGGCGGGACTTTCCCGTAACCAAATAGTCCACGATATCTACAAGCCATGGAAGTCCATTAATGGCTAAGAGATGCTCATCTGGAAAGTACTCGGTGATAGGCCTGGATGGGTCAATGATAGGACTGGATGGGTCAATGACCGAAGAAGGAAGGTGAGATAAATGATCAGCTAGCACATTCTACTTTCCCACATTGTCATGAATTTCAAGATCAAATTCTTGCAACAGCGAGATCTAGCAGATTAATCTAGGCTTCGCATCCTTCTTCATAAGTAAGAGCCTCACTGCAATGTGATCCAAGTAGATGATGACATGGGATCCCAGGAGGTACGATCTGAGTTTCTTCATAACAAATACTATAGCCAGCAGCTCTTTCTCCATAATCGTGTAATTACGCTGAGCCTCTGTTTAACAAGTAATTGAGGAGTTTTAAGTCATTTCGTTGTAGCAAAGCCTCAATCACTTGAAAATAATTAAATTTGTAACTCAAAATTAAAGAAGAGTCCGAGGTCGAACACAGGCAAATATGGAATTCACAACATTAATCTCATTTAGAATCAATGAGCATAATAAACAGAGCATTAAAATAGATATGCAATGAATACAATTTGCAGATTGTAATTCAAATAATAATAAGATAAAAAGAACAGAGAGAATCTAAAAAGTGGTGATTTAGATCACCAATTAGGTTCTCTAATTAAGCATGCATCTCATATTCAAATTATTCAACAGAACATTCAATCAACAATGAATGTTAACTTATTACTTAAATCATTCAGTAGAACCAAATCATATCAGACATCAAGAGTGCTACATTAGATGACTTAAATGTCACAAACAGAAGGCTCTTCAAGGAGCCTTCTCTTTCTCAAAGCCTTCCTCCTTTTCAAGCACAACCTTTCATCTTCTTATTCAAAGCCTTCTTCTTCACAAGCTTTCCCTTTTTTTTCTCCTTCACAGCACAGGGGAACCAACTCCCTTTAGCAACTAAGTGTCACACAGAGACTTCTTTCTCTTCAGCAAAAGGCAGAGACACACGTAGCAAAACCCTCCCCCTCTCTCTCACAATTCCTTCCCCTCCGCTCACAAACCCGGAGCATATTTGGATGTATGTTTGGGTAAACAGGTCATGTACAGTGACCAGGCTTGCGGGAGTAGTGTTGCAAGTGAGGTGTGAAGTAGGCGGGTTATGGGTGTGAGGGTATGAGGGACCCAACCCCTCATGACTAGGCATGTAGCTAACTTCACAAATTCCTCTCATGTGTGCATGCAAGCTTGGCTATTAACGATGTGGCACTAATGCCACTCCTTTGCCCGCGTATCAGCCGAAGGTGATGCTGCTTAATTACAGCTGCTAGAGGCTTCATGTCTTCAATTGACACAGTAGCTGGCTACACTTGTGAAGTCCGCACCTCCTGGAAGTGGAATCAAAGCTTGAGGTGGCCGGAGGTGGGCGGTTGTGGTCGAGAATGATGGCGGTGGTAGGGGATGGCGGACAAAGACCTGAAACAAGAATAAGGCCTCACGACCACACTAGAAACACTCAAGAGAATCGCCAAGTGATGGCAAATGTGGTGGTGGCATTTGCGTGGCATGTTAGGGTGTATGGTGGTCAGACAAAGGCGAGAAGGTGCTGCGGATGAGGTCGTGTTTGGTGGGGTGTCTGAGAGGGTGTTTGGTGGAATTAGGTGAGGGGTTTTGAAGTAGGGAGGATGACAATGCTTTTGGGAGTCATGGCAAGGTGAGTAGTGCGGTGTAGTGTCGGGGAGGACATGCTGGAGGTAAGCTGGATGTGGGGAAGATGGAGGGTTGTTGAACGTCGGGTTACTACGCTAACGTGTTTTGTTTTGAAAACCTTGTCATTGTAGTTTGAAAGCGAGGAACTCGTGTTCAACAAATAAAATTTATACTGGAATGGAAATTCCAGGTCGAACTCAGGGAGGCTACATTGATCTATATTCGCAGTTATATTTTTTTTTAGAATTTTTCTTGAAAAGTGAGGCGATGTAATTTCAATGAAGCCATAACAACAATCAGACTAAACCAAAGGGAGAGAGAGAGAGAGAGGAAACATACATTCAATAACTCAAAATGTTTATACAATAAAATCAAATAAGAATTACACTAGAAAGCGGGAAATCAGCTACACTAGAAAGCAGGAAAATTCTACACTAGAAAGTTGTAAAGAAGAATGGGAGAGAGAAGTTATCCTCCTCGATGATTGCTTGAAGGACGAGACAGACGAGACGACACCTAGACGAAGGAGGACGGAGTGGAAGAATGGGATCGAGGCAGGAGGAAAGAGAACGGAGCAGCACGTCGTCGTCGTCGCGGGATCTGCTTTCGAAAGGGGATGAAAATTTGACTTTATCTCGCGATGAGCATCTCGAGTGTGGGACAAGCTTCTCTTGAGCTTTGGAGAGGCAGAGAAGAGAAGGAAGGGATGAGAATTTCATGTGGAGGGGGTCTCCTTTTAGAGTTGCAAGGAGTGGGGGCAATTTGGTCATTACAACTTTAAAAACATTAATTCAGGACCTTTAGTGACAGATAAAACTGTTGCTAAAGGTCCGAACGTGGGCGTAGTGGGTGGTACGCGTGCGCCTGCTCGCTTGCTCGCGCGTTCAACGCACGCGCACGTCCAGCCGATCTCAGCCATCCTATCGCGAGATCGAATAGCTTAGATCGCGCCTCCACCCCCCTGCGCTGCGTGCCACATCGCGTGCAATTCCACGTCTTCGCCTCGCGTCTAAAAGCGCGTGAGCTCTATCGAGTGATTTGGGCCATCCACAACTGATCGAGCGGTCGCCTTTAATCGCACGCACCGAAAATCGTGAGTCGAACTCACATCCTGTGAATGCGCAACGACTCGCGACTGCTGCGCTGCAAGGTGGAATGTGTCGTGTGGATGTTTTAAGGCGCGCGTATCCACAGCCGTTGGATCAAGATCCAACGGCCCAAATCGTGCATTGGATCTTCTTTTGGAGAGGCGGTGACGGTCTTGAGGGTCGGTTGGACATTGAGATGGCGTCACGTGGCGCCATCTTGGTCGTCCATCTTCTGGATGATGTAGATGGTGCCACGGTTGTCGGATTGAGTTGATTTTCGTGCCATTAGGCTACGATCGTCGATCTGAATCCATCCATGCGGTTTGATTTGTCATTTGAAGTGTAGATTCACACCATCTTGGCCCTTGATCTTCTAGGGTTCCCCACTCACTATTTGATGTTACAGATGTCTGATTAGGGCGATCTTGGAGTCATTGAACTCCAATCATCACCCTGATCACATCTGTATGGTTGGATCTTCGATCCGGGGCCCCGATAAAAATTTTTCCCTATCCATGAACATAAAAGGAGATAATTAACCTCCATTTTATTCAAACTACTCTAAATGCAAAATGATGCATGTTATGTAATATTTATAGCATGCAATGAAATCGTATGCTTAAGAACATGTATAAATAGACATCTTAAGTAGTGTAAACATGTTGACATCATACCCGCATGCCTATCTTTTGCTAGTCCCTAGCAAAAACTATATGCTATTTATAAAAGAATCAGGTTGGATTATTTGGGCATGAGTTATTTTCAATCATTAAGAAAATATCTACTTAGGATTTGAATTTTCAAAGACACAACAGTGCCTAAGTATTTGCCAAAATGGAGACCGCCTCATGCCCTCGCCTTATTCAAAGAAAAATTTATTTTTCTCTTTTTCTTCTTTTCTAATTTTTTTGGATTTTTCAAGTTTTAGCGTTTAAGAGTGGCTTTCTACAGCCATTCAACTCACCCAAGATTTGATAAGAACCTTAAGTTCTAAGCATCTTATTGCGAATGTGATAGACTCTTTGATCGGCAGTTAAAACGGACTTCAGATTTCTATGCCTCTAGGTGACCTAAAAAAAAGAATTCTGCCTAAAGGTGTATCTTTACAATCGGTAGCTTTCTCCCTACTTTTAATTTTTTACGGGGTCAACATAAGGGTGCATCTAGTGTATATCTCCCCAGTTTATTCTACTTCTCCGCTTCTTCCTAAGTGTTTTGGGAATTTTCAGTGCATTTATTGAGCTGGGTTCTGGACAACCGGTTGATGAGTTGTTACCACCGACAACTTGCCAGCCATACTCGTGCGACGAAGTGTGGCTTATTTCTTTTTTTCTTTTCTCCTTTTCTTTCTGATTTTTTTTTTTTAAGTAGGCGGCTTCCTTGGTCTAAGATTTACCTAAAGGTAGCAAGAAGAGAAAGATCCAGTGACTGGGCTCTGGACAACCTACCTATGGGCTGTTACCCACGATAACTTGCCATCCATATCACCCTAGAAGGTTCATTAGCTACCCAATTTCCGTTAGAATCGCCGAACAACAAGTCAGTGACAAGATAGTGTGTAGATTCTTAAAACTCAAAATTCCCTCAAATCAGAGGGTGGGTTGATAAGTCGTGTACTTATCACCCAAACTTATTTACTCAAATTACAATAGAATTAAGGTTGTCAAGGACTCGAAAAACAAATCCACATTTTAGTGGATACACGGGCTGATTAAGTCCAAAGACCTGAAGGGTCTTTGTGTTCAGATCCTAATGTAAAATTTCCTAAGATTGAAAAGTCCTAATGTCCAACTATTCCTTCCTAATTTTTTTTAATGTATAAATAAGAAGAGAAAAATGATTTACATGAATTTCACAAAGCTGACCAAATGATTCAAAAATGAATCCACCCCCCCATGCCTAGCTGATGCAATGTCCACATTGAAAAAGATACATGAAAAAAAAAAGGGTAGAATATGAAAGATGTCACCTGAATATGAAGCTCGTATCAGCTTTGTGTCATATGTACAACTGCTGCGTTTAATGCCGTTAGCAAGGTGAGGTCCAGCCAAAGAAGTCACAGAATGGCTAGGGCAACTGTGTCTGAGATGGGTTCTGGAAGAATACGGTTAATAATAGGCTTCAGAAGTTGACCGTTGACTGTAAATGTGTTACCTTTCTTTGGGTCAGAAATCTGAACGGCTCCATTTGGAAAAATCTGGTCAATTATGAATGGGCCATTCCATTTAGATCTAAGTTTGCCAGGAAAGAGCTTAAGTTTAGAATTGAATAACCAGACCTTCTGGTTCGGCTCAAAGCTCTTGCGGGAAATCAGTTGATCATGTAGAGCTTTGGTCCGAGCTTTGTAGATCTTGGCATTCTCATATGCATCATTTCTAAGCTCCTCCAACTGAGATAGTTGGAGTTCCTGGTCTTCCTAGCTAAATTCAGATCTAAATTGCATTGTTTGATCGCCCAGAATGCCCTATGTTCAATCTCTACGGGTAGATGGCATGCCTTTCCATACACCAAATGGAATGAAGACATGCCAATGGGCATTTTATACGCCGTACGGTAGGCCCAAAGAGCATCCTCTAGTCCTTACGATTAGGCCTAATCATTTTCTACAGAATGTTCTTGATCTCTCGATTGGAGATCTCAACTTGTCCATTCCTTTTGGGGATGGTAAGGTGTGGAAATTCGGTGATTAACCCCGTATTTGGTCAACAAATTCTGGAATTGGGCATTAGTAAATGAGTGCCACCATCACTGATGATAGCCCTCAGAATCCCGAACCTACTAAAGATATTTTTCTTGACAAAATCGATGACCACCTTGTGGTCATTGGTTCAGGTGGGAATCATCTCAATCCATTTGGACACATAATCAACAGCAACAAGAATGTACTGATGTCCACATGAAGGGATAAAGGGTCCCATGAAATCAATGCCCCAAACATCGAAAATTTCGACAGGAAGAATTGGGTTTAGGGGCATCATATCTCTCTTAGTTATGTTCCTAAGTGCCTGACATCGAGAACATGACCTTGAGAAATCCTGGGCATCATTGAAAAAAGATGGCCAATAGAAGCCAGATTGCAAGATTTTTGCAGCCGTCTTTTTCCCGGAGAAATGTCCACCACACCTAGATGCATGGCAGAACTCAAGTATACTGTTGAATTCATTCTCCGGTATACATCAGTGAATAATCTGATCAGAGCCGATGCGGTATAGCTCAGGGTCCTCCCAGAAGTAGTATTAGGCCTCAGATTTGAGTCTATCCCATTATTGCTTGGTCCAATCCTGGGGGATTTGACCAACGGCCAAATAGTTAACAATGTCAGCAAACCATGGGGTGTGGACACCTAAAACTGTAAGAATAGTTTCATCCGAAAAAGTGTCAGCAATCGGAATGTCCGGATGAGAGGAATCACCTAGGAGTCTCAACAAATGATCCGCTACTACATTTTGTACTTCGATTTTATCCTTGATTTCAAGATCAAATTCTCGAAGCAGAAGAATCCAACGAATAAGCTGGGTTTTAGCATCCTTTTTGGCCAAGAGATGTCTCAAGGCCGAGTGGTCAGTATAGATGATAACATGAGACCCTAAGAGATAAGCCCTGAATTTTTCTAAAGCGAACACTACAGCTAGTAATTCCTTTTCAGTAACAGTGTAATTCCTTTGGGCTTCATCCAGAGTTTTACTAGTGTAGTAGATGACAGAGGGCTTTCTATCAATTTTCTGACCCAAGACAGCCCTGACTGCGTAATCAAAAGCGTCGGTCATGATCTCAAAAGGGTCTATCCAAATTGGTGGTTGCAAAATTGGAGCACAGGTGACTGCCGTTTTCAGGAAATCAAATGCCTTCCAGCATGATTCATCAAAAACAAACGGCGTTTCTTTGATAAGAAGATTGCTCAAGGGACGAGCAACCTTCGAGAAATCCTTGATGAATCTTCGATAGAATCCCACATGGCCAAGAAATGATCAGATTTGTTTAACAGATGTGGGAGGAGGAAGTTTTGCAATAGCATCAACCTTAGCTTTATCCACTTCAATTCTCCATTCATAGATTACATGACCCAAAACAATGCCTTCTTAGGTCATGAAATGACTCTTTTCCCAACTAAGGACCAATCGTGTTTTGATACATCGCTTAAGAATCATTTCCAGATTAGCCAAACAAGAGTCAAATGATTCTCTGAAAACAGAGAAATCATCCATGAAGACTTCCATAAACTCTCCCACCATGTCAGAAAATATGGCTAGCATACACCTTTGAAAAGTCGCAAGTGCATTGCATAACTCGAAAGGCATCCTACGAAAAGCAAAGGTTCCATAGGGATAGGTGAAAGTAGTTTTTTCCTGATCCTTGGGATGGATAGGAACTTGGTTGTATCCCAAGTAGCCATCAAGAAAACAGAAGTACTTCTGCTCGGCTAATCTTTCCAAGATTTGATCGATGATGGGCAGGGGAAAATGATCATTTTTAGTGGCAGTGTTCAACTTCCTATAATCAATACAAATCCTCCAAGAGGAAGATGAACGAGTTGTGATAGATTCTCCTTTCTCGTAAGTCACAACGGTAATCCCTGCTTTCTTCGGAACAATCCGCACAGGACTTACCCAGGGACTATCAGAGATTGGATAAATAATTCCTGCATCGAGCCACTTGATAATTTCCTTTTTGACTACTTGCATATTTGGATTCAATCTCCTCTGCATCTGGCAAGAAGGGCGGGATCCATCTTCCAAGAATATTCTATGATTACAGTAAGATGGCTCAATCCCCCTGAGGTCATGAATGGTCCAACCAATTGCCTCCTTATGTTCCTTCAGGACCTTGATCAATTTAATTTCTTGCTCCTTTGTCAATTTAGCACTGATAATCACAGGGAGCGTCTTCTGAGGTCCTAAAAATTGATATTTCAAATTCTCAGGCAATGGTTTCAGTTCAAGCTGGGGCGGGTTGATGATTGATGGTAGGGTAGATGCTGAAGATTCAACAAGAGGAAGAGGTTGTGAGTGAACAAAATCAATAACCTCTTCAGAAGATGGCAGGTCAGCCATAGAGGGTTGCGGGTCGAATTCATCATCAAAGGAGGAACTTTTGATTGAAGAAACCATCAAACAAGTTTCAATGTTTTCATTATCCTCATCAAGTTCCTCAATAAATCTACAATCCTCAAATTTATTGATCGCCTTAAAAATATCAAATTTCATTCGTTGATCCCCAAAGGCGATTTCCATGCTACCGCTTTCACAATTAATGTTGGCCTTAGCAGTAGCCAGGAACGGATGCCCTAGAATGATGGGCGTGTTCCTCAGATTATCAGGTACATCCATGTCAAGGACAAGGAAATCTACAGGAAAATAGAAATCCTTAACCTTAACTATAACATTTTCAATAACGCCTTGCAGATTTGTGATAGAGCGGTCCGCTAACTGTAGCTTTACTGAAGTTGGCCGAAGTTCACCTAATCCAAACTTCTCGTAAAGAGAAGTTGGAATTAGGTTGATGGATGCACCCAGATCCAAAAGTGCTCTATCAAATGTGTAATCTCCGATGACGCAAGAAATCAACGGAGCACCTGGATCTCTCTTTTTCTGAGGGAGGTGGTGCAGGATAATAGAACTAGCCTGCTTGGAGAGTACCACCTTCCTCGGAATAGATTCTCTCGACTTACGCTTTTGTGTACATAATTCCTTTAAAAATCTTGCGTAAGCCGGTATGTGCTTGATAGCATCATGGAGCAGGATATTGATCTCAACATTCTTAAATAGATTCAGAAGCTCCTCATTGCTATCAACAGACTTCTTCTTCTTTGATTTGATCAAGGCTTCAGGAAAAGGAACATGAGTCAGATCTTTGGAATCAGGTTCCTGAGCCTTGATTTCTCCTCCAGAATTCTCCTCTCTCACCTTAGGTTCTTCAAGATTCAAAAGATCAGAATAGTGTGGTTGTGGATCCTGAGTCTGCTTACCACTCCTCAAAGTGACAGAATTTGCAGATGCATAAGAATTTGGGTCTTGGGGAGGGTTGGGAAAGATTGGAGGGGCTTGATTAGCCATGAATTGTTGATTTGCAAAAGAAGAAGAAGAAGAGGATGAGGAACCCTGCTCAACCACCTGAGCATGTGCGTGTGGGTCCCTCTGATTTCCGTACCCATGGGCTTGGTTGCCTGAATTCATAATATTTCGCGGGTTGGGTTACGGGTTGGGATGGTAGAGATCTGGGTTGATGAGAGTTAGCAATGAGCCTGGACTGCAAGTTGTCCAGCGAGGTTTTCATTTGCTGCATGAGCTGGAACATGGATCCTTGCATCTCTACCATTTGTCGGTTCAAATCAGCCTGCCCTGCGGGTTGACGGGCATTCCAAGCTGGCTGATTGACCTGATTTGGAGGCAACTGAGTATATACATGACCCTGACCCATTAGTCGTTGTGGAGCATAGATGTCGAGTCGGAATTGGGTCTGTTGCCCCAGGTTTCTCCAAGAGAAGTTAGGGTGGTTTCTCCAATCTGGATTATAAGCATTAGAGTAGGGGTTGGATCTAACATTCTCTTGTATAACACAGACATCCACATAAGGTGAGGATGGAGAGAAAGAAAGGGAAGGATCAGAAAAACTTGGATCAAAGGCCCCAGTTTGGAACCCATGGGGTTCCGAAAAATGTTGACTCACAGGTTGAGCTACATTAAGTTGATTCACGAACTCCCGTCCAGAAGGAGCTTGTGAAGAATGGAATCCCGAATTTTGGGATTAAGTGGATCAAGAGTTGTTCATAGAATTGCCAGCCATCCACTCTTCCATTCTCTTAGCAACCAAGTCCACCTTATCAGGTTTGTTACAAATCAATTCCATATCAAATGAATGAGAGTCATGGACTTCATTGACATTTGATCTAGGCTGATGGGACCAGTTAAATGTATCCATGGAGGCATAATTGATTGAATTCTCACTCATTTCCTTAAATAAATCATGTGCACTATCTGCATCTTTATTGAGGAAATTGCCTTCGCAAGAAGCATCCACATGATTTCTAAGTTGCTCAGTCAACCCATGATAGAATATCTACACGAGTTGCCATTTCGGCACCTCGTGGTGTGGACACCTCCGCAATAGGTCCTGGAATCGCTCCCAGGCCACATGAAACTGCTCCTCCGGCCGCTGGGTAAAGGTAGTGATTGCCCATCTCAAAGCATTGGTACATTCGACTGGGAAGAATTTCTTCAGAAAGACCGATTTCAACTCATTCCAAGTTATAATTGGTCTTCCTATTGTCCTATACCAATGCGCGGCCTTATCCCTAAGAGAGTGGGGGAAGAGTCTTATGATCATTTGCTCCTCGTTTACGTTTCGTGCCTTGGTGGTCTGGACCAAAGTGGTCAAGTCCTCCAAGTGCTGAAACGGATCTTCAGAGCCAAGCCCATGATAATGTTTGATCAAGCTTAACACCTGGGGCTTGATTTCTACGTCACCAGCTAAAATCTAGACTCCAGGACGTTCCTCATAATTTAAAGGGTCATAAAAATCCTTCAAGGACTGAGCGCCCTGCATTCTCTGGTTCCTGCATTCTCTGCATTTGTTCCAGCTGCCTTCAAAATTCTTCCTGTGGATTTCCAAGCAGAGGAGGTTGTTGGTCAGCCATGGGATCAATTTGACCAAAATCCAATTTGCGCCTCCTAGAATACTCTAATGGTCCTTCCAATCAGGGATTCAATGACCGTCTTCCCAGCATAAACTAAGAGAAGGTCGGAAGGACTGGGGATAGGGACCCTGCAACACAATAAAACAAGGCATCCTTAAGTGGGATAGCCTAAGGATCTACTGACTCCCAAAACCTGCCTTAAGACTATAAATGATTTACTCTACTTGCGTCTGTTCAATCCAACCAGTTAGAAGGAGGGACTGGGGAGAAGGTTCTTCCTTCGGATTTTGCCTCTGGTTCCTAGTGTACCCCCCAGCCACAGCCATTTATGCTACTCCCCTAGCTAGACATTAGATTAATCAGTACAAGTAGGTTAATCAAAGACAATCTCATATTAGGCCCTGAAGAGCGAATCAAACCTTAAGGCCAACGTCTACTCAATTTTATTAAGGCCTGGGATTGTGGTGCTTATGGAATGTGATGGGCCATTAAAATGGGTTGTGCCCTTAATGATTGATTGAGATTTGTGTAAGTGCATGCACAACCAGGGTTTTCAAGCAAGATTATTTGTGATGCGTGGATTTTAATGTTCAAATCTTGCTTAAGTAGCTTTTAGGGTTTCAAATTAGGCAGATTGCAATCAAGTTTCTAGGCAAACCAAGTTATCAAACACGAGTGAAGATTGTTTTCCTTTAAAACCAGAAAGAAAGTGGAGTGCCTGGAATAGACCTAGATTGAAAACCCTAAGGAGGAGCTACTTGATGAGTTGATTTTAAGTAGAATGGTGCAGCCCAAACAACTCGAACAACTAGCCACAAATGCACCACTAAGTTAGGCACACAAAGATGGTTAACCTAGAATGATTTCTACTCTTTTATGTGTTGCTTAATGTGTACCGGTTCCATAGATCATAACCCGGTTGAGTAGAAACAAATCAATTAGATTAAGTGCCTTGAATGTAGGTGTACGTTGTGTGTTTGTTGAAAATTGCCCCACAAGATTATCTTTTTGTTATTTTTTTTATAAATGAGGGTGGAATGAATGTGAGTGAAAATCTAAACAACCAAACTATTCCTAGGATTTATGCAAACACCAAGGTTAATTGGAATTTGGATTTAATGTGGCGAATGAAACCTATGGAGGGGTGAAGAATGTGGTGTTGGTGCTAGAGCACCACGATCATTTGTTTTGATGATAACAAAACACGTGTTATTTAACATTTGCACTTGGAGTCTTAGATTTCAGGTCAATTGCAAATGTAGACGTGTTTAGACGGAACTCGAGCTCGCATCCAGGATGGATTGGAGGAGCTTGATGGAGAACAGAAGAGATTCGCGAGGAGCGCTAGATTGAAGATGGAAGGACAAGAAGAATAGGATAGAATTTTGTTTAATCCTTTCATGTACTTTTATCTTTATTTTGCTTGCTCCTTTTATTTCCTTAGAACATTATGTTAAAGAGCCTCAAAGTACCTTAACAGTAGTCTTAGGAACACCTGCACAACCCTAGGATACTTAGGTTTTCTGTAGAGAACTTAGAAAACCAATATAGGGTTCAAACAGCATTTCCAGACGTCTAATTCCAAAATCAGACGTCTGATAAAGTGTTTTAAGACGTCTGACTGTTGATTCAGACGTCTGATAACTATTAGGCTGGACATAGTTAGTTCTGTTTAATGAAATCAGACGTCCAGACCTTAGACCAGACATCTTAGGAGACGTCAGATGACTTTGCCAGACATCCAATTAGTGGACCATTGGCTATGACCGTTAGAGCCCTATCAGACGTCCATAGGACTGTCCGGACGTCTGATAATTGACCGTTTTGCCTCGGCTGACCCAAAATCTCTTCTCAGAGATTTTCTAGCCGTTGCAACGTTTGGAAATCCATTCCCACAGAAAAAGTAGGTTTCCAGACGTCCAGACATAGTGCCAGACGTCCTATATGTCGTCTGATGGACTTGCACTAGAACCCTGTTTAGATCTGATCCAAGTCAGGAAGAGACCCGCCCAAAATAAACGTCTGACCTTGAAATCAGACGTCTTAAAGTGAACTTCCAGACGTCTGATGCCAGAATTAGACGTCTGATAAGCCTGTCAGAGCAATGATTGTTCCTGATTTCGGGCTGATTCTCTTGGGCTTTGCACCCAACGGCTATGGAAGCTTTTCCAAGCCTTCCAAAGCCTTCCTAAGGCCTCTATAAATAGAGGGGAGCCTTTGCAACACAAAAACACACCTAGAGACACCAAGATACACAAGAAACAATTTGTATTACACTTTCCACTCTTATGTCCTAGCTAGCTCTTGCTCTCCAAGCTCAAGTTCCATTCATCTTGGGAGCATCAAGCTTCGCGCACCCGCTCTCCTGCCGTAGTTCACGAAAGCGAAGTTGCGCCGTCGCGTGGCTCACGCACCGCGTCATCAACTTGACGCACTCCTTGCAAAGGGGAGTTTCCTAATTCCTATAGAAGCTATGTTTAAAATTACTTTGTTGGCTCTATAGGATTACTTGTTTATTTTATCTTTGTTATTTGGTTGGGTATTCGCTTTGCGAATTCCCGTCTCCTTCGCGAGACAAAATCCTTCTCGTGAAGAGAAGGGGTTGAGGTACGCTACCCTCATTTAAGTAGCGTGGTTGTATTGAGGTTGAATCACTCTCGTTTAAAGTGATTCGGTTTAGTGGATTTTGATCAACTTGGTTGATCGGAAAATCCTAACTCGAGAGGGTTAGGTGGTGGTTTTCACCCGGTTTGGGTTTCCACCTAAAAATACTTTGTGCCTTTTGTGTGATTGTTATTTTGTGAAGATTGTTTATTATTTATTTCTGCAATTATTACGTCACCCCCTCCTGTCAGGGATGAAATCTACAGTTGGTATCAGAGCAGGTTCTTGCAAGATCGGAGTAACACCCGGCAAGAAGATCATGGAGGGAAACATAGCAGCAATCAGAATCTCCGAAAGGCAGTCCACCGTCCGACCACCCTATTTCGACGGGAGGGACTTCGGATATTGGAAGTTGAGGATGAAGACGTGGCTCCAAGCCACTGAATTCGAGATATGGGGATGTTGAGAAACCCCATACGAGATCCCGAAGCGACCCCAAGGAGGCTACTCGCAGCTGCAGATTCGAGAGCTTTCACTCAACGCAAAGGCAATGAATGCCCTATATTGCGCGTTGAGTCCAAAAGAGTTAGAGAAAATCCAAGAGTGCACTACCGCCCACGAGATATGGTGGAAGTTAGAAGACACTCATGAAGAGATGAGCTCGGAGGAAGAAGAAGAATAAAAAGAAGAAGAAATCGCTTGCTTTGGTTTTATGGCCAGAGGAAGCAATAG
The DNA here is from genome assembly GCA_037157565.1 of Thalassia testudinum. Classification (NCBI taxonomy): domain Eukaryota; kingdom Viridiplantae; phylum Streptophyta; class Magnoliopsida; order Alismatales; family Hydrocharitaceae; genus Thalassia; species Thalassia testudinum. The sequence goes on from JAZHRO010000025.1 coordinate 38,012,379, forward strand.
CGACAGTGAAAGCGGAAGCGACTCCGACAACGAGGTAAATTTCGATTTACAAGAAGCTTTTAATGAACTATTTGAGATTAGTAAATCACTAAAAATAGAAAACAAAAGCATGAAAAAGAATCTTAGCTTTCTTAAAAATGAAAATGATAGGTTAGAAAAATAACTTAAGGACATAGAAGCTAGTCCTAAAAATGATAACCTATTATTAGAAAATCATAACCTCATCAATGAAAATAATAAATTGATTGAGGAAAATGATAGTCTAAAGTTAGAAATCTATGATTTAAAGACTAAGATGCAAACTATAGAAAAAGAAATCACATGTCTTAGGGAAAACTCCAACAAATTAATCAATAAAGTAGATAACCTATATAGCCCTAAGGTTGAGAAAGGATCTCCGTCAAGGAGACCTGCTAACAGATCCGGATCCAAGCCTACTTGGATACCGAAAAAAGAATTGGAATCCTGTTTTGTAGGTTTCAGGGATAACTACAACACAAAGGACTGGACTTACAAACTCAAGGCTGGTCAACTTGAGTTGGGAGAACCAAGGAGTAGACCAAGGAGGAGAACAAGAAGACCGACGAGACGACGAACAAACGACGGACCCGTCGCACGTCGACCACCAGACTGGAGACCGGCGCCAATGCTCGGGCCTCCAAGCTACGGATGGGAGCCCCATCCGATGTGGCATCCACCACCACCATTTGGCCCATTTTATTGGCCATGGTAGGTGAGGTAAAACCCTTTACCCTATCTTTTTAGCATAAGCATTTAGATAGGGGGAGTTAAAAAATTATAAGCTAATTGTCAATTTTTTAAGGGGGAGATATAAGGTAGCTAAATTTCCTTTAGAAAGGGGGAGAAAAATATTAGCTATCTTGTTGTTATAAAAAAGGGGGAGGCATTACCTTTGTCAAAAGAAATTTATAGAAGAGCATGTTTTAAGGGGGAGTTATAGGAAATGTAAAATCAATTAAACCTTTTTGATAATGTCAAAAAGGGGGAGGATTTTTTGCATTATTATTTATGGTTTTGTCATCATCAAAAAGGGGGAGATTGTTGGTGCTAGAGCACCACGATCATTTATTTTGATGATAACAAAACACGTGTTATTTAACATTTGCACTTGGAGTCTTAGATTTCAGGTCAATTGCAAATGTAGACGTGTTTAGACAGAATTCGAGCTCGCATCCAGGACGGATTGGAGGAGCTTGATGGAGAACAGAAGAGATTTGCGAGGAGCGCTAGATTGAAGATGGAAGGACAAGAAGAATAGGATAGAATTTTGTTTAATCCTTTCATGTACTTTTATCTTTATTTTTCTTGCTCTTTTTATTTCCTTAGAACATTATGTTAAAGAGCCTCAAAGTACCCTAACAGTAGTCCTAGGAATACCTGCACAACCCTAGGATACTTAGGTTTTCTGTAGAGAACTTAGAAAACCAATATAGGGTTCAAACAGCATTTCCAGACGTCTAATTCCAAAATTAGACGTCTGATAAAGTGTTTTAAGACGTCTGACTGTTGATTCAGACGTCTGATAACTATTAGGCTGGACATAGTTAGTTCTGTCTGATGAAATCAGACGTCCAGACCTTAGACCAGACGTCTTAGGAGACGTCTGATGACTTTGCCAGATGTCCAATTAGTGGACCATTGGCTATGACCGTTAGAGCCTTATCAGACGTCCATAGGACTGTCCAGACGTCTGATAATTGACCATTTTGCCTCGGCTGACCCAAAATCTCTTCTCAGAGATTTTCTAGCCGTTGCAACGTTTGGAAATCCATTCCCACAGAAAAAGTAGGTTTCCAGACGTCCAGACATAGTGCCAGACGTCCTATATGTTGTCTGATGGACTTGCACTAGAACCCTGTTTAGATCTGATCCAAGTCAGGAAGAGACCCGCCCGAAATCAGACGTCTTAAAGTGAACTTCCAAAAGTCTGATGTCAGAATTAGATGTCTGATAAGCCTGTCAGAGCAATGATTGTTCCTGATTTCAGGCTGATTCTCTTGGGCTTTGCACCCAACGGCTATGGAAGCTTTTCCAAGCCTTCCAAAGCCTTCCTAAGGCCTCTATAAATAGAGGGGAGCCTTTGCAACGCAAAAACACACCTAGAGACACCAAGATACACAAGAAACAATTTGTATTACACTTTCCACTCTTGTGTCCTAGCTAGCTCTTGCTCTCCAAGCTCAAGTTCCATTCATCTTGAAAGCATCAAGCTTCGCGCACCCGCTCTCCCGCCGTAGTTCACGAGAGCGAAGTTGCGCCGTCGCGTGGCTCACGCACCGCGTCATCAACTCGACGCACTCCTTGCAAAGGGGAGTTTCCTAATTCCTATAGAAGCTATGTTTAAAATTACTTTGTTGGCTCTATAGGATTACTTGTTTATTTTATCTTTGTTATTTGGTTGGGTATTCGCTTTGCGAATTCCCATCTCCTTCGCGAGACAAAATCCTTCTCGTGAAGAGAAGGGGTTGAGGTACGCTACCCTCGTTTAAGTAGCATGGTTGTATTGAGGTTGAATCACCCTCGTTTAAAGTGATTCGGTTTAGTGGATTTTGATCAACTTGGTTGATCGGAAAATCCTAACTCGAGAGGGTTAGGTGGTGGTTTTCACCCGATTTGGGTTTCCACCTAAAAATACTTGTGTACTTGTGTGATTGTCTATTTTTGAGATTGTTTATATTTATTTCCGCAATTATTACGTCACCCCCTCCTGGTAGGGCGAAACCTACATGTGGAGTACTTACAGTTGTCTTCAACTGCACTTTACTCCAGTCTACCGCTTGATGACTCCCTGATGGAGGTCTCTGTAAAACAATAGACACAAGAGAAAGCAAGTTAGAAAACAATAAAGTGCAAGAAATGCGAAAAGAAGATCGAAAATTGTTGCCTCCCCGGCAACGGTGCCAAAATGTTGAACGTCGGGTTGCTACGCTAATGTGTTTGGTTTTGAAAACCTTGTCGTTGTAGTTTGAAAGCGAAGAACTCGTATTCAACAAATAAAATTTATACCGGAATGGAAATCCCGGGTCTAACTCAGGGAGGCTACGTTGATCTATATTCGCAATTATATTTTTTTTTAGAATTTTTCTTGAAAAGTGAGGCGATGCAATTACAATGAAGCCATAACAACAATCAGACTAAACAAAAGGGAGAGAGAGAGAGGAAACATGCATTCAATAATTCAAAATGTTTATACAATAAAACCAAATAAAAATTACACTAGAAAGCGGGAAATCAGCTACACTAGAAAGCAGGAAAATTCTACACTAGAAAGCTGTAAAGAAGAATGGGAGAGAGAAGTTATCCTCCTCGACGATTACTTGGAGGACGAGCCGGATGAGACGACGCCTGGACGAAGGAGGACGGAGCGGAAGATCAGGATTGAGGCAGGAGGAACGAGAACAAAGTAGCACGTCGTCGTCGTCGCGGGATCCGCTTCCGAAAGGGGACGAAAATTTGACTTTATCTCGCGAGGAGCATCTCAGGTGTGAGACAAGCTTCTCTTGAGCTTTAGAGAGGTAGAGAAGAGAAGGAAGGGATGATAATTTCGTGTGGAGGGGGTCTCCTTTTATAGTTACAAGAAGTGGGGGCAATTTGGTCATTATAACTTTAAAAATAATAATTCAGGACCTTTAGTGACGGATAAAACCATCACCAAAGGTCTGAATGTGGGCGTAGTGGGTGGTGCGCGTGTGCCCACTCGCTTGCCTGCGCGTTCAATGCACGCGCACGTCCAGTCGATCTCAGTCGTCCGATCGCGAGATCGGTCAGCTTAGATCGCACCTCCGCCCGCCTGCGTTGCGCGCCCCATCGCATGCGATGTCACGTCTTCATCGCATGTCTAATAGCACGTGAGTGCTATCCGGCGATCTGGGCCGTCCACAGCTGATCGAGTGGTCGCCTTTAATCATGCGCATGCCACAGATCACAAGTCGAACTTGTGTCCTGTGAACATGCAACGACTCACGACCGCTGCACTGCGCGGTGGAATATGTCGCGCAGATGTTTTAAGGCGAGCGCATCCACATCCGTTGGATCAAGATCCAATGGCCCAAATCACACGTTGGATCTTCTTTTGGAGAGGCGACGGCGGTCTTGAGGGCCGGTTGGATGGCTGAGATGGCACCACATGGTGCCATCTTGGCTGTCCATCTTCTGGATGATGTAGATGGTGCTACAATTGTCGGATTGAGTTGATTTTCACGTCGTTAGGCTGCGATCATCGATTTGAATCCATCCGTGTGGTCGGATTTGTCGTTTGAAGTGTGGATTCACATCATCTTGGCCCTTGATCTTCTAGGGTTCCCCGGTCACTATCTGATGCTACAGATGTTTGATTAGGGCGATCTTGGAGTCGTTGAACTCCAATCGTCGCCCTGATCACATCTGTATGGTTGGATCTTCGATCCGAGGCCCCAATAAAAAGTTTGCCCTATCCATGAACATAAAAGGAGATAATTAACCTCCATTTTATTCAAACTACTCTAAATGCAAAATGATGCATGTTATGCAATATTTATAGCATGCAATGCAATCCTATGCTTAAGAACATGCATAAATAGACATCTTAAGTAGTGTAAACATGTTTACATCAAGGGTGTACGGTGATGTCGGTGGTTGAAATAGAGAGGGAAGTTGCTAAGGAGATTGTGGAGGATAAGAGGAACAAGTCTGACCTAATTATAGGGTGAAGAGGAAGGGAATTCCCATGCCGGTGTGATGGCCGGACGTGGGGAAGGCGAAGCCTCTGTGAGGGGATGGCAGCGAGGAGAGGGGAAGGTCGCCCTGGCTTTGGCCCACCAGGCAGGGACGAGTGTGAGGAAGAGTTTGTCACTCCCAATTTGATGGTTGGGAGGCCATAGGATGACAGGGCAGAGAGCATGCCAGAGCTGGTTGGAGGAGGCCAGAGGGAGAGTTTTTAGTGAGGAGATACAGCCAAACCAAGCTAAGGAGAAGCAGAAATGCATCATGGGTTCTTTTATAGGCCTTATAGAAGAGTTCCAAGCTTAGAAACAAGCTTGTGAACTTCAGTTATTTCATGCTTAAAGGGTACCTGAATCTTTCATGCATTCACATGAGAGATTGGGAAGGAGTTAAGGTCCATGGTCGGGTTCAATTGGAAGGGAATTCCTCAAGGAATCTCCCTTTCAATTTAGGAAGTGTTTGATTAAGAATTTAATGAGAAATCCTCGCTCGAATCTCGATGGTGAAGCTTCTATTTACACTAATAGTGGTAGGGACCTAACTGTAGAGATAACGAGAAACCTAGGGACCTGATTGCAAGGATTTCAAAAGTTAGGGGCATGTATGAGAGAGAAAGAGTCTGATTAGACTAAAATGCAAACTAGGTCAAGATGATCTTTTATTTGCTCTAAATTTTGGTAAAAATATAATTTGGACCCAAGGAATCTAGTAGTGAAGTCGGATTTCAGTTTTGACCAAGTTTGTGAGAGAAATTTGCATAGAAACCCAAATTAGGGCAACTTTGTGTCATGTGACTCTGTTTAAGGTCAAAATGGGTTCGAATGGTCAAATCAAGGGTACCAAACCTTATGGAATATTTTTCTATGAATTTTAGAAGATTTATATAGATTTTATCCTGACAACAACCTCTGTTATTTAAGCAGGTCTGAAATTAGGGTTTCAGGTTATGAATTAGTGCTCGAAGTGAGTGAAACCCTATTTCTGTCTACATGGACCCTCTTTTTAGACTTTAATGCTCATTAGACCTTTGATTAACCCCTGGGAAACCCTATGATTACTCTGCATTTAAGATATTCTATTAAAACTGCATAATTAACCTTGATTTAATGCACACTTCTCAGAATGGATGTTCAGTGAATTATGGCTCTTAGGCGATTATGTAGGAGCATTTGTCTCTTGATTGTGACTAATTAAAGCTAGTTATGTATCACGATGATGTTATCATCAGTCTCGTCCAGTGTCTTGCTGGCGTAATATATAACCACTAGTTTCCAGTCAATTTTCTTACCCAGCAATGCTCCTACTGCGTAGTCAGATGCATCGCACATGATCTCGAAGGGTTGAGACCAGTCAGGAGATTGTAGGATTGGTGCTTGGGTGACTCGGCCATGAAAGAATTCAAACACGTTAATGCACTCACTCATCATCTCAAAAGGTGTGTCCTTCGAGAGAATATTTGTCAAGGGGTACGCGATCTTGGAAAAATCAGATATGAACTAGTGATAAAATCCAACATGCCCCAAGAATGATCTGATGTCTTTGACCGAGGTAAGCATAGGTAATTTGGAAATCAGATTTACCTCAGCTCGGTCAACTGGGATACCTCTTAGAGACAAGGTGTCCAAGCACGATGCCCTTAAGAACCATGAAATGGCTCTTTTCCCAGGAGGGAACCAATTTCACTTCGATGCATCTTCGAAGGATCTAAACCAAATGTAGGAGGAAATCATCAAAAGATTCACTAAAAATCAAGAAGTCATCCATGAAGACCTCAAGGTATTTACCTACCATATCGAAGAATATGGCTAGGTTGCACCACTAAAAAGTGGCCGGTGCATTGCAAAGCCTAAATGGCATCCTGCGGAACGTGTACATACCATAAGGGTAGGTAAGGTGGTCTCTTCTTGATCCTCAGGATGAATTTCCACCTGATTATATCTGAAGTACCCATCCAAGAAAGAGAAAAACTGATTTCTCGCTAGTTTCTCGAGAATCTAATCAATGAACGAGAGTAGGAAATGATCTTTCATCGTGGAGGCATTCAATTTCAGATAGTCTATGCAAACTCTCCATGAATTCGCAATACAAGTCGGGATGGTTTCTCCAGATTCGATCATAATCATGATAAGCCCTGCCTTCTTCGGCACAACTTGAATGGGTCTCACCTAGCGGCTGCCAGAGATCGGGTAGATGATGCCAGCATCTAACCACTTGATGATCTCTTTCTTCATGACCTCTTGAAGATTTGGATTCAGTCATCTCTACATTTCTATCGATGGTCGTGAGCCCTCTTCAGTGTAGATACAATGTGTGCAATTAGAGGGACTTATCCCAATCAGGTCATCTAGAGTCCATTTGATGGCGCTTCGATGCTGCTGGAGGATAGAAATCAACTTTGTTTCATGATCAAGTGTGAGTCGGGAATTGATAATCACAAGAAATGTTTGATTGGAACCCAAGAAGACGTATTTTAGATGATTCGGGAGGGGCTTCAATTTCAGCACCAGGTTATCAGCAACAGGTGGGGGTTTAGGATGGGCCTCAAAAGATAAGTTGGAAGCTATGGGTAGGTTTGGATCAGCTCTGGGCTTCTCTATTTGTGGGTCAAGATCTTGTGGTTGAGGATCAGGGATAATCGGGTTTTCCTCTATAATCACATCCTCAACCAAGGAACTGATGTTGCAGACTTCTTCGATCGCACCACAGTTTATTCCTTTCTCGACCTTAAAGATATCAATTTGCAATGTCTTGTTCCCAAATTTCAACTCGATCTAGCCCTCTTCGCACTTGATATTTACCCTAACTATGGCTAGGAATGGACTCCCTAAGATGATCAGTATGTCTCTCAGAATTTCAGGAGTATCCATATCCAATATGATGAAGTCCATCGAGAAGTAGAAATCTCGAATCCTAACTAGAACAACCTCGAGAGCTCCTGATGCAAACACATTTATTGAGGGAAAAATGCCTATTCATGCATGTTCCTAGACATAGATTTGCATTTCATGTTATAAATATGCATAGCATGCATCATTCTGCATTTAGATTAGCTGTATATAATTTAGGTTAATTGCATCCTTTTTGTGGTTAGGAGAGAAGGATATTTATTTCGGAGCCACGGATTGACGATCCGACTGTACGGATCTGATCAAGATGACGATCGTAGTCCAACACCTCTGAAATCGCCTCGATCGGAGTTCCGTAGCATCATATGCAGTTCGAGAAAGATCAACAGCCAAGGGACTAGGAGACATAACTCAGAGCTTCAAATGATAAATCTGACCACGCGGATGGATTCAAGTCGATGATCGCAGCCTAACGACGCGAAAATCGACTCAATCCGACCTCTGTAGCTGCCCCTACAACAAGAAAAAGATGGTCGGCCAAAACTGCGCCACGTTGCACAACCCAGGCCGCCAGTGCACGAATGCAGCACCGCACGCGCGACAAGGCAGAAGTGGCACTAGCGCAGTGTGAGGTGGACTACTGCGACGCATGAGCTGGACTTACAGCGACGCTTACAGCCGTCGGTAATTCATCGCATGCCAGCAGAGCCAGCTGTGGGTGCTAGCGGCCATGAGCTATCTACAGCAACGTTTCCAACGATGGTCTGGAGGTTACTAAAGGTCCTTTATCCAGTTTTAGCCTCTTCTCCTCCAATATAAAAGGACCTACACCCCCTCCCTTCCAAGCCATCTCTACCTACTCTACTCCCACCTACTCCCAAGCTCTAGAATTCCTACCAACGCTCCATTAGAGCTTGTTCTCAAGCTCCCAAGGTGCCTATTAATGTAGCGAACCTCTACCCCACCAAATATTCCTCCAACTTCCCATTGCCCTTCATAGGTCACCTTGGAGCCGTCCTCTCACCTCCATTCCGGTAGCAGATAAACTCCGTCTTCTCACCTCCATTCTGGAGCTACGTCGAAGCTTTCCTCAACCTGACATCCTCCAGCATCTCACCTCCATTATCCCGCTCCTCACCTCCTTCGTCCGAGCTTCTGCCAGGCGCCGTCGTCTCGTCGAACAGCCGATTCGGGAGATTTCCTCTCACCTCCCTCTTTTTATATGCTTTCATAGTTTCTTGTAATTGACATTAGAAGTAATATATATCTGATTTATTCCAGATCTCTATCTTGTGATACGTTTGCTTGATTTCTTTTATTCCAAAAATACAAAAAATATCAAAACCCTAAAATACCAGAAAGAAACGAAATGAAGCGCTGTTTTCAAGTAAAGTAAACGTCGCCTCCCTGTATTCGACCTGGGACTCCCTTGGAGTTTCGGTATAAATTTTATCTGATCAACGTGTTTTGCAACTACGACGATGGGTTACTTGTAACCCTGATTTCTAACATGTGCGACCATTTTGGCACCGTTGCCGAGGAGGCAACGGAATTTACTTATTGTTTATTACGTTTCTTTGCATTTACATAGCATTAACCCTTCTTATCTTTGATCTACTATCTTGCAAGTACCCTAGCATGGAGATCCAAGGGCGGTAGACCAGAGTAAAGTGGGGGTAGAGTGTTTTGTAACTGTCCCCCACACCACCCCCACCTTAGTTTTCATTCCATAACCGAATAACTCAAACCCAAATCAACTTAGGTGCTTTTTATGAATCCTAGGATAGATTTGGTTGTTTATTTGCCACCTCCACTCACCTCGCCATCCACATAAATAAAAATAAAAAATAAAAAAAAGTGTTATCTAATTGTGGGATTTTCTGAAAGCTACACACTTAACACCCACAACTCTTATCCTAAGGCGCACAATCACTTTGATTCTATCACTTAACCAGGATCTGACTTGTGGACCCAGTACACTTCAACTAAATACACATAAGTGAGTAGAAATCTGAACAGGTTAAGTATTTCTGTGTGCCTTAACTAAGTGGTGCAATAGGACAATTGATTGAACTGTTTGGACTGCACCACTCAATTTAAAACTGATCCATCAAGTAGCCACTTAGGGTTGATTCTTAGGGCTGAACCAGGCACTCCGCATTATTTTTTATTTTAAAGGAACATATCATCACCCGTGCTTTCAAAACTTAGAGTGTTCTACTAAACCTTGATTGAACCAACCTAAGAATTAAACCCTAAAAGCTACTAAACAAGGTTAAATCCTAAAAGACAACATCAAATAACCTTGTTTGAGAACCCTGGTTGTGCACACACACACATTTTAACTGATCATTAAGGGCACAACCCATCCAAAGGGCCCATCACATTCCTGAAGCACCATTGTCCCAAGCCTAACTAAAATTGATTAAACGTTGGCCCTAAGGACTGGTTCGCTCATCGGGATCCAAATTGAGATTGTTCATGATTAACCTGCTTATACTAATCAATCTGATGTCTAGCTAGGGGAGTAGCATCAAACGACCGTGGCTGGGGGGTACACTAGGAACCGGAGGTGCAAGCCAAAGGAAGAACCTTCTCCCCAGTCCCTCCTTCTAACTAGTTGGATTGCCTAGACATAAGTAGAATAAATTGTCTATAATCTTAAGATGGATTCTGAGAGTCTGTAGACCTTTAGGCTACCTAAACTAAGGACAGGCTTGCATTTTTGTATTGCAGGGCTCCTTTCTCTTATGATTTCCCTCCTTACTTCACCATGTACCCTTCCACATCCTACACACATTTCACATCCTATCCTCCTACCACCACTTATCCCCAAGATGATTACTATCCTGACTTGACCTGTAATTACCCATCCACTAGCCGGGATGACTTTGATTGGGGATATGAATCCAGACCTCAGGGTCCAGGGCCTAACCCTGGACGACAAGACTATGATTATTATCCTTCCCAGAGCTATAATGATTTTGGATCTCCATCCTTTGATGACCAAACCAACCCGATCTATAATCAGGAAGGATATCATGATTATAACACCTACCCTCCCTAGTATTCCACTGAATATAGGTCGCCACCATCCTTTGAACAACCTAGAATGACATACTTTCAGGGAGGGACCCGAGAACCTCGACATCTTGACTCCCTTAGATTTAACCTGAACCCACCCAAACCTGAACCGAACCAGTCGGTTCAGGTGAACCAGATCCAAGATAGGGTGTTGGCTAATTTGAGGAACACTATACAATCTTTAGAAGCTCAGCCAACACCATTTATTGAAGTACTAGAGCCTATGATCAAAATGATTGATGAACTTAATAGTTCTCTATTGGATTTGCTCCAAAGTGTTAGGGATAGGGACTTGGGTGAGTTTATTCTTGGGAAATTATTGAGGTTGAGGATGAAATTTGTGGTTGCACTAGTCAAATCTTGGGATGATTCTCATGATGAACCCCCTTCAGGAGAGCCAATGTCTGAACCTGTTCAGGCGCCTGTCGGGGGGGATACATTTTCTGAGACTGGGGATGACCAGGTTGGGCTAGAGCAACCATTTGAGGATGAACCGATTGATTCACCCGAGATCCCCAAGTCAGGAAATGAAGAAAATTATGTCTCCTTGGGTCAAGAAATGATTTATGATTTTGAGACATATAAATGAGGATCATCAATTCTTTGACTCTGAGGGTGAAGAATCTTTAGGTGAAGTCTCACTTGAACATAAGGAAAATGATTTTAGTGAGACAAATGGGCATGAGGAATCTGATGAACCATTTGATAGCTCGTTCATTGAAGATTTGGATTCGGTTGGGGTTAACTTGGAGGATCTGAATCTTGATGATTCAATCAGTGACCCCAGTCCTCATCTGCACCCCGAAGAGTTGACTTCTGAGATCTTTGTGCCCAAGTCAATCTTGATCCAGCCACGATTTCTGGACTTGGGAGAATCATATGGGGTGAATAATATGCTAGAGGTCCCGAAGCCTGAGCCCTTGATGTTGGAGGATAGAATTGTTGAAATAAAGATTTGGGAGGCTAATTCTGAGGGAAGTTTGATTTTGGATCTAAGGGTACCTATTGACCTAAAACCACCTACTTTCTACCAGGACCCTTACGATATCTTTCACGTGCAACCCAAGCTCAAAATAACTGATTATTTTTCTGAGCTAGATGTTAAGTGGACAACCGCACCTATTGAACCATCTTTACCCATTGTCCGACACTTTGGTCTTGGGTTGCACACCACTAAACCGCAGGCCCAACCCCGCAAACACAACAACCTTCGGTTCTAGGTGATTTTCATCCAGAACCTGAGAACCACTCAACCCTGGGGCATGGCTCTGCACCATAATCTCGTCCACGTCTGTGGACATCTTCTGTAGATGGGTTTCAGGATCAACCTTTTGATTTTGATTCTGACCCGCACTTGTGAATTCTCAATTTCTTCTTTGTATGTATGTTATGCCTAGCTGAAGGCATTAAATTTAGTGCGTGTGTATACACTCTTCTCTCTATGGAGCTGACCGGATTTTCATGACACTCAGGTGATATTCTATTTACTTCACCCTTTTCATGTCTTTATTTTTACATTGAGGACATTGCATCATTTAGGCATGGGGGGGCAAATAATCAATTCCTGAAATCATTATGTTAACTCTGTAGAATTTCTTTTAGTTTCTTATAAAATTAAAAAAAAATTGAAAATTTAAAAAAAGATAAAAAAAAGAAAGAAATTAGGAAAAGAGAACTTAAGCATTTGGAAGTTATTAACTTTAGGAAATGATACGAGAGGACCTAAACACTTAGACTCTTCAAGTCTTCGGGCTTAATTAGCCCGGGTGTCCACTCGAATGTGGATTTAGTCTCGAGTCCTCGCCAATTAAATTTTATTTTAATTTGGTAAATAATTTGGGATGATAAGTATGCGACTTATCAACCTGCCCTCTGATTTGGGGGGACTATAAGCCTAAGCATCTACACACATTTTTTTGCACTGACTCACTTTCCACCGATTTTTACAGAAATTGGGTAGCTAAAGGACCGACTTAGGTGGTATGGCTGGCAAGTTGTCGGTGGTAACAGTTCATCGGCCGGTTGTCCAGAGCCCAGCCACAAGACCATTTTCGTTGTACTACCTTTAGGTAAATCTTAGATCAGGGAAGCCACCTAATTATATAAAAAAAAAGGAACACTCAAAAAGAAAAGAAAAAAAAAAGAGAAAAAGAAAAAGGAGAAAATAAAAAAATAAATAAAGCCACACTTCACCGCACGAGTATAGCTGGCAAGTTGTCAGTGGTAACAACTCATTGGCTGGTTGTCCAAAACCCAGCTCACAAAAAAAAATGCACAATAATTCCCAAAACACTTAGGGAAGAAGCGGGGAAGTAGAATAAACCGGGGAGATATACACTAGGTTTGCCCTTGTGTTGACCCCATAAATAAAAGTAGGGAGAAAGCTACCGATCATAAAGATAAACCTTTAGGTAAGGTCACCTAGGGTCGTAGAAACCTGAAGTACGTCTTAACGGCCGTTTTGTGAGTCTATCACTTTTTCATAAAGATGCTTAGTACTTAGAGTCTTTTTCGAGCCTTGGGCGGGTCAGGAAGCCGTAAAAAGTTATCCCGGAACTCTCAAACTCCAAAAGTACAAAAAAAATTAGAAAAGAAGAAAAATAAATATATATATATCTTCCCTTCTCAAATAAGGTGAGAACTTGGGTGGCACCTGGGTACTGTTGAGTTTTCGTAGTTTAGGACCTTAGTTGAAATTTTCTATTGTTAATAAATGACTTAGGCTTAAGCGATCAAATCCTAATTCTGCCTTTATACATAACATATAGTTTAATTTTGCTAGGGACTAGCAAAATATAGGCATGGGGGTATGATGCAAACACATTTATTAAGGGTAAAATGCCTATTCATGCATGTTCCTAGGCTTAGATTTGCATTTCATGTTATAAATATTGCATAGCATGCATCATTCTGCATTTAGATTAGCTGTATATAATTTAGGTTAATTGCATCCTTTTTGTGGTTAGGAGAGAAGGATATTTATTTTGGAGCCTCAGATTGACGATCCGACTGTACGGATCTAATCAAGACGACAATCGGAGTCCAACGCCTCTGAAATCGCCTCGATCGGAGTTTAGTAGCACCATATGCAGTTCGAGGAAGATCAATGGCTAAGGGAGTAGGAGACATAATTCAGAGCTTCAAATGATAAATCCGACCGCGCGGATGGATTCGGGCCGATGATCGCACCCTAACGGCGTGAAAATCGACTCAATCCGACCTCTGTAGCAGGCCCTACAATAAGAAGACAATGGATGGCCCAGACTGTGCCACGTGGTGTAGCCTAGGTGCTAGCGCATGCTCGCAGCACCGCACGCGCGCAGTAGAGCAGGCGCGCATTCGTGCAGCGCCAACGCGTGGGCGTGCGCACGCACGGCAAGGCAGAAGCAGCGCCAGCGCAGTGTGAGGTGGACTACAGCGACGCATGAGCTGGACTTACAGCCACGCTTACAGTCGTCGATAATTCATCGCATGCCAACAGAGCCAGCTTGGGCGCCAGCGGCCATGAGCTATCTACAGCAACGTTTCCAGCGACGGTCTGGAGGTCACTAAAGGTCCTTTATCCATTTTTACCCTCTTCTCCTACAATATAAAAGGACTTACACCCCCTCACTTCCAAGCCATCTCTACCTACTCTACTCCCACCTACTCCCAAGCTCTAGCAAGCCTACCAACGTTCCATTAGAGCTTGTTCTCAAGCTCCCAAGGTGCCTATTATTGTAGTGGACCTCTGCCCCACCAAATATTCCTCCAACTTCCCATCTCCCTTCAAAGGTCACCTTGGAGCTGTCCTCTCACCTCCATTCCGGTAGCAGATCAACTCCATCTTCTCACCTCCATTCTGGAGCTACGCTGAAGCTTTCCTCAACTTTACATCCTCCAGCATCTCACCTCCACCGTTCTGCTCCTCACCTCCTTCATCCAAGCTTCCGTCAGTCGTTGTCATCTCGCCGAATAGCCGATTCGAGAGATTTTCTCTCACCTCCCTCTTTTTATATGCTTTCATAGTTTCTTGTAATTAGCATTAGAAGTAATATATATCAGATTTGTTCCAGATCTCTATCTTGTGATACGTTTGCTTGATTTCTTTTATTCCAGAAATATGAAAAAATATCAAAACCCTAAAATACCAAAAAGAACGAAATGAAGCGCGATTTTCAAGTAAAGTAAACGTCGCCTCCCTGTGTTCGACCCGGGACTCCCTTGGAGTTTCGATATAAATTTTATCTGATCGACGTGTTTTGCAACTACGATGATGGGTTACTTGTAACCCTAATTTCTAACATGCGAAACACACACGACCAGCTCCTCTAGGTGACTTGATTGATCTATCGACTAGCTGCAAGATCACCTCAGTCAGTTTGAGCTTAGTTTCCTCGAAATAATCTAGTAGGGATGTAGGAATGAGGTTTATGGAGGCTCCTAAATCCAATAAAGCTCAATCAAACTCTAGATTGCCGATCTTACAGGAGATCAAAGGGGTGCCAGCATCTTTCACTTTTTGTAGAAGTTTGCTCTGGATGATTGAGTTGCTTGCTTAGAAAAAATGATTGGACTTCCATCTTTGTTTCATGGCTTACGCTTTGGTGTATGATGATAACATCATCATGAGCCATAATTAGCTTTTATTAATTAGAATCAAGTGACAAGTGCTACTACATATCCGCCTGAGAGTCATAAGTCCATGCATATCCCTTCTGAGAGGAATACATTAAATCAAGGTTCATTCTGGAGTTTTAACAGCACATTATGAAATAATAATAATCACAGGGTTTTCCAAGGGTTAATCTAAGGTCTAATGAACATTAAAGTCTAATAAGAGGATCCACAAAGATAGAAACAGGGTTTCACGTACTTCGAGAACTAATTCATAACCTAAAATCCTAATTTCAGACCTGCTTGAATTACTGAGGTTTTGGCCAAGATAAAGTTCATCTAAACCTTCTAAAATTCATATAAAAATATTCCTTGAGATTTGGTATCCTTGATTTGACCTTTGGAACCCATTTTGACCTTAAATAGAGTTATAGACACAATTCTACCCTAATTTGGGTTTCTACGCAAATTACCTAGTCAAACTTAGACAAAACTTCAATATAACTTCACCATTAGATTCCTTGGGTCCACATTAGGTTTGTACCAAAATTTGGGCCCAATTAGAGTCCATCTTAACCTAGTTTGCATTTTAGTTCAGTCAAACTCTTTCTCTCACATATGGCCCTAGCTTTTAAAATCCTTGCAATCAGGTCCCTAGGTTTTCATCATCATTGCAGTTAGGTCCCTACCTCCATTAGTGTGAATAGAAGCTTCACCGTTGAGATTCGAGTGAGGATTTCTCACTCGATTCTCAGGCAAACACTTCCAAAATTGAAAGGGAGATTCCCTGAGAAATTCCCTTCCAAATGAACTCAGCCATGGACCTTGATTCCTTCCCAATCTCTCATGCGAATGCTTGGAAGATGTGGGTATCCTATGTGCACAAAATTCTCGAAGCTTGAAAGTTTCTTTCCAAGCTTGGAACTCCTCTTTTAGGCCTATAAAAGGACCCAGGACAAGAATTCTTGCTCCTTAGCTAGGTACATGGCCAAAAATCTTCTTTCCCTATCTTCGGCCTCCTCCAACCTAGACTCCAGTGGCTTCCCTCCCCATCTTCCTATGGTCAGCCAATGGCCAAATTGGCCCATCCTTCTTTCTCATCGTCCTCCACGTCTCACTAGCCACAACGAGAGCTGCCTCCCCTCTCCTTGCCGTCGTCTCCCTCAATGGAGCAAGCTTCTTCCACAGCACCAGCAATCATACCGGCACTCGTAATCCTCCCCATTCGTCCTTTAGAATAGGTTCAAACTTCTCCTCTCCCTCTCCAAATCTTTTCTAGCTCCTTCCCCGATCATTTCATTCAACGACCATACCTCTCCCCTATCGTCTTTCTCCACTCCGACGAAGCTCTGGTGAGGCCTCCCACACTTCACACTGCACGAAACACCATTGCAACACCTCCACAACTTCTGCCTCACTTCCACCAACAAAACCTTTCATCCTATTTTGCGGATTACTCACTCCAAATCTCCATCGAACAAAACCATCTACGCACCACATCCTTGACTTCGCCTGATCTCTACCCACACCAAAACTCCACGAGGACATCGCCATCGCCTTCGTCGTCCTTCGACAACCCTCCTGAACTATTTTGACGCTGTTGTGAGGCCTTATTTCATGTTTTAGGTGTTCGCTATTCATTCGCCATCACTGCCATCGTCTCCGACTTAGTTTACTTTGCTCCAACCTACTCCGATCCTGCTACCACTCCCAGATGCTGTGGCCTAGTCCCAGGAGTCTCAACAAGCCTTCAATTTACTACTGCCAGAACCCTTCTCATCACCAATTCAAGTAGCATCACCTTTGGCTGATACACGAGAGAAGGAGAGTGGGATAGTCCCATATCATGAATGGATAAGCAGCTGCCCACACATAAGTTGATTTCATGATGAAGGCTATTTGCCCAAGTCACTGGGGGTCAAGTCCCCACTCACTGCACACTCCTCGCCCATGTGCACGGCACGTAGGCCTGGTCTGAATACCCAATTACCCAGATCCATATACCTGGTTATTGACTCGAATATGCCCTGCTATTGAGAGAGAGAAAGAAGAGTTTATGAGGAGGGGGAGGGCTTTGCTCTTTGCTTACCCTCGAAATGCATGCCCTTGGAGAAAAGCTGAACACTTAGCTGCTGAAGGAAATTGGTGCTCTTGTGTTGAAGAAGGTAAAGGCTTGAGAAGAGAAGCTGTTAAGGAAAGAAGAGTGCTTAAGAGCTTCTGTGCTATGCTTTGATAAGGCATATGGTCATCAGACCCAACGTCTGATTTGGTTGTGAACACTGTGGCATTATTTGAATGATTGGTTAGAGTTATTATTGAATTATTTGAATACTTTGGATGCATGCTTAAATTAAGAGGATATACATGGTGATTTCAATCACTATTATTTTTTATTCTCTTATTATTTTTGCTCCATCATACATTGGTTCTCATTGAATATATTTCTGCATATATTATTCATTGAATATCTCTATTGTGCTTCAATTATTGTGCTCATTCATTTCAATTCAAGATTAGTGTTGTGAATTCCATATTTTCTCCCTGTGATCAACCTTGGACTCCAATTAGAATATGAGTTTATAAATTTAAATGTTTGTTGTAAGATTTTGTCAACTACACTACGACGCATATATTTAACACTTGACAAAAACCCTAACACCATTTTGGCACCGTTGCCAGGGAGCAACATACAATTCACCATTAGTCTTATCTTTCTTAGTTGATTATCTGAGCACTAACTTGCATTGTTTGCTCTAATTATGATTTTGCAAAGTACATCACAAAGAAATCTTCCATGCAAGATCAACCACTCCAGGAGTAGGTAAACTTTCTCTTCTGCCCTAATCAACCTCCTAATATTTGGAAGAGAGAAAAGGAAACAAACAATTAGGACTCACCTACCTTATTTTCTAGTAATCATCATTTCTAAGGTAAGTTTCCTGATTTGCAAATTCAAATCAATATCTGATTAAATATTGGGACGACTCTGTTTAGAGATCCCTACCCTAATTTCCTATACCTAATAGGGATTTCTGCTTAATTTCTTATTATATTGGACTGCACACTTCTTGTTTCAATCCAAGGTGTACATTTTGAGATTAAGTTGGACTTGAAATAGAGCCAATTAGGGTTTCTACTCTAGGGTTTTGAATTGTTAGTTCACACTTGCCTGAATTAAAGGAAATTAACCCTCCCACATTTCTGTGCTACCCAAACCCTTGCTTGAAAAGATCTAATCAAAAGAACCCTAAAATCAGGCTCTAAATTCACTTGAACCCTAAAATTGTGGACCTAATAACCTAAGAGTCAATTCAGGGTGATCTTTGGGTCTTGACCCAAATTTCATTCTTCATCTTTTAGGGAAAGTCAGGTGAAGTTAGTCTACTTTGTAAGCCAACCAACCTCTAAATTAGGTCACAAATTGAATCAACTTCTAATCAAGTGAAATCCAAGGCACAAACTAGGCTAAAATTGATAAACTTAAGGTCTCAATTCGTACATTCCGATTTACTTGGAACCATAGTGACAAGGAAGGTCAAGTGGGGGAAACCCTGTAACCCGTGGGGATGCACTACTACGTAGGGGTCTTTGTAGGGCTCTCCCTTCCTAGCTACCCAGGTACTTCTCGGGTGTGTGGATTTTTGATTCAAAGGTATCATCCGCTTTGAAACAAGCCTTAGTCATCCAAAAATCTTTAGGTGCCTTGATGGGGTACAATTCACATCCAATCCCATCTATTCTCTAGAGCACATACACTGGAAAGGTCCCTAGGTTTTTAACCTAGAAGCCTTCATTAGAATTGATCTTCTTGGGGATTTCTAATCTAATTTAATTACTTCAATCTGAACCTGAATTTGATTCTACATCTTCATTCACCACCTGATTTGAAAATACAACCTAACAATTTAGGAAGAATTTGTAGGAAACCTGAATCCTAAATGATCATAAAAGAGAAGATGATAGAGGCTGCTTCTAGACATCATGATAAATATTACAAAACCTCTGATCCATCTAGTCACATTCAGGATAATGTGACAGAAAAAACAACCCTCATTATGAACATTACTGAAATGATATTTAAACAAATGATGCATGGTTCAACCCGGAATGAGCTCTTGTCAAAATACAATGAATTGTGAAAACTACACAATATTGGATATATACAATGTCTGTCAAATCCACAACTTTGGGAAATACACCAAGGTCTCATGGAGAAATGTGGGTGTATGCTAAATACGTTACACCAAGCCATTGATCAAGATTACCCATATCAACATTCAGAGATTGATGAGACACCTTGCAACAACATTGAGGATCAAAATGACCTTCAAGAACTTGAGTTTGAGAATAGAGATTGTTGTGGACCCCCAACCCAAATGGAATCAGATTCAAACTTCATTACAATTGACATGCCTAATTTTGATGTGGGCTTAGAGGATCCAATTGCAGGTGTTCCTGATTCTGAACCAGCCGTAGAGAGCCTTGAAACTGGTCCATCAAGCCTAGATTCCCCAGACACTTATGATGATAAGCCTGAATCAGAACTTCTTGAGAATGTAATTCGTGAGCCTTATCCTATTAAGGTAATTCTCGAGAATGATTCTGACATCCTAATAGAACCTAGTCCAAATTCTAGTGACCCAACTCCTACCTTTGACCTAGAATCTAAATTAGAACCTATTTGGGATGATCAAGAGGCCCAATTCGATGAGAATCAGATTATTGATCTAGATCATGATTATGGGCCTGTGTTTGATGATTACACCTCTCCAAACTCCTCATAGATACAAATTGATTTTTTGGAAGTCACATCAATTTATGATATTGAACCAGAAGAGTTGTAAGAGCTGGGATTCAATTGGATCTATCCTAAGAGCCAAGAACCTAAGCCTATGCCTAATAAGGACACCTCTTTGAGCTCAGAATTTGAGATTAGGTTAGGTCCAAGTCAGGTTGTTGATTCTATGCATCTTGATTCATTCTATGGTGAAAATCCCGATCTGGAATTAGGTTCAGAAATTGATTTTCGCAAATTCTATGATGATTTCGAATCATACTCTAATTTCGGAAAACCTTTGTTTCCTGATGATTATGAGCCAATCTACAACCTCAACATCTATGACCCATTCTTTGATTCTGACTCTGAGGCCCCTGTTCCCAAGATCATTAATTCAAAATCTTGTTCCATTGAGTTAGAATCATTCTGTTATGATCTTTAGGAATCAGAAACATTTAAGTGACGAGAGTGTCCACAATCTAGAGTTCAAATTTTTCACTGACTCAGAATTCCATGATCCTATAAGCACTCTCAAGGCATTTACATTTGATTTGAATGGGCATCAAGAAGACTCTCTAGATGAACCTATCTTTGAATCATTTCTAGAAGAGCCATCTCCACACCTAGATTTTAAAGAAGCCACACCTTCTGATCCACATACTAAGCCTTCCAAAATCCAATCCCAACCTCAACCTGCCATCGGAATCAACTTCTACTCTGATTCACCTTTCTCTGATCCAATTGCATATGATTCTCCTCCATCCTTTGATCGGGTTTTAGATATTAATTAGACTATTAATCACTTCTTATCCTTCTTTGATCTCACATGTAGGGTTCCTACATCCTCCATAGAGCCATTTTCTTTTGAGGATCCCTACTCTGATCAGGCTGAATCGATTTAGCCAAACCTCAAATTCGCATTTCTACATCTCTTTGAGTCTCCAAGTATCTGGTGGGCTCCATATCTGTTGATTCATATCCATCAACCCACTAGACTAATTAGGTTCGGGTTGCATCAACAGCCTGTTGATCTGAACAAGCACCTGGTTGGACCAACCAGGCTATTGATTAAGGTGCTTGTTCTATAAAACTCTTCTGATTTGACCACTCCTCATTGACCACCTTCTACTCGGCTGAAGGCATTGAATTTAGCGCTTAATAGGAGGCAACCTATCATTCCAAAAACCTGACACCCTTCTGATCATTCTTCTGAACTACAGTTCTATTGCACTTTAGGGTTCATCCATTAGAACAGTCGACTCCACCTTTGGTACTTGTATCAAAGCTTGAAATCATCCGCAATAGTCATCCCGACCCATTCACCTACCCTTTTGATCATGTTCTAATCCTTGAACCAAATTGATTTTGTACCCTCCTAGTTTACAATGAGGACATTGCAAAACTTAGGCGTGGGGGGTGTTAAAGTGCAAACATATGAAAATTCAATTCTCTAAGGGGTTCTCACAAAAATAATATATACATTCAAAAATGATAAAAAAAATTTTAAAAAAGAAAGAAAAAGAAATAGAGGAAGGGGAGGAATTTTGAGAAATGAATGAAAATATTTCTTGAGGAGGAAAAGAGAAGAAATTCGAATGTCAAAAAGGAGCAAAAAGCAAGAAAAAATGATAGTCATTAGCAATTGATTATGGAATCTACTTAAGTTCTAGACCTAATCAAAATAATAATAATAATAAAGTCCTGAAATGACAAGGAGACAAAGAGATTAGTATGAGTGCTAATCATAGGCCTCTTAGGCTTGTTTTAGGGCTTAAACATTCATTTATCCATTAAGATCTGGATTAGTCCTCAAGAGGTTGAAGAAAATGCGAAGCTGATGTAGTAGGTCTAAGGATTAGGGATTATTCGGCCTCGTTACCTACCCTTTGGTTTGCAGGACTTGGTAACCTAAGCACCCAAAATCACACACTTAGTCTGGTTCAGTGTGCTTGATAAAGAAAAATCATGCCAAAAGTGTTATGTTCTGAAAAGCCATCTCAAAGATATAGCTTAGGAGCAGCTCGACAACACAACTTGATTGGACAAGTTGCCAGCGTGGAGAGGTGGGAAATTCCCCCCGAAGATGCGTAATAACATATCGTCTCATCGGTGCTTATCTCCTAGGATATCTACATATCCTACCGGGGGCATGTAAGCACCTTGTGCTGGTTCAGATGCCATAGGTGGCATTATCCTGAAATGTCAATTGCCAGGGTTTGAATTTAGCTACAGAATTCCATGGGCAGCACTATGTCAAAGTTTCGAAAGCCAGGGTTCTAGGGGTTGCCATGGACGACACTATCCTGAATCATCGAAAGCCAGGGACCCTTAGAGGATTAATTGTGGGGATAAGGAATCTGATACAGACCGTGTTTTGGGCCAAT
This sequence comes from Thalassia testudinum, assembly GCA_037157565.1. Taxonomy (NCBI): domain Eukaryota; kingdom Viridiplantae; phylum Streptophyta; class Magnoliopsida; order Alismatales; family Hydrocharitaceae; genus Thalassia; species Thalassia testudinum. The sequence continues at coordinate 38,034,788 of JAZHRO010000025.1, forward strand.
TTTACGTTGGATTTAGGGAAATATAAGAATAAAAAGAGAGAAAACTCTCCAAATAAAAATTCCTCTCTTACAAAAATGCACTGGCAAACTGAACCTAGACATACTACATTCTACGAATGGGTGCTTTAACCACTAGGTTCAATGAACCTCTGGGTAGTTTTTGCGGGCCTTAGAAATCTTTGCGGAAAACTCAAGCTGACGTTGGTTAGGTCTGGATCTTGATTGATACTTGAGTACCTCTAGGCCTATTGTTGGCATTCTGATCTAATCTCTTAAGAGTAGAACAAATCAGGCATCTGAACATCAATGCATGGTATAGAACTCTAGTTCTTTCAATAAGAGTTTGCTAAGGGACTAGCAAAAGTTAGGCATGGGGGTATGATGATAACATCATCATGAGCCATAACTAGCTTTAATTAATCAGAATCAAGTGACAAATGCTCCTACATAACCGCTTGAGAGTCATAAGTCCATACATATCCATTCTGAGAGGAATACAATAAATCAGGGTTAATTCAGTAGTTTTAGCAGTACATTATGAAAGTAGAATAATCACAAGGTTTCCCAGGTCTAATGAGCATTAAAGTCTAATAAAAGGGTCCACACAGATAGAAACAGGATTTCACGCACTTCGAGAACTAATTCATTACATAAAACCCTAATTTCAGACCCACTTGAATTACTGAGGTTTTGGTCAGAGTAAAATTCATGTAAACTATCTAAATTCATATAAAAATATTCCATGAGGTTTGGTATCCTTAGTTTCACCTTTGGAACCCATTTTGACCTTAAATAGAGTCACAAACACAATTCTGCCCTAATTTGGGTTTCTACGCAAATTACCTAGTCAAACTTGGTCAAAACTCAAATTCAACCTCACCATTAGATTCCTTGGATCCAAATAAGATTTGTACCAAAATTTAGGCCCAATCAGAGTCCATTGTAACCTAGTTTACATTTTAGTCCAGTCAGACTCTTTCTCTCACATACGCCCCTAGCTTTTGAAATCCTTGCAATAAGGTCCATAGGTTTTTCATAATCTTTGTAGTTATGTCCCTACAGCCATTACTGTGAACAGAAGCTTCACTATTGAGATTCGAATGAGGATTTCTCTTTCGATTCTCAATCAAACACTTCCATAATTGAAAGGGAGATTCCTTAAGGAATTCCCTTCCAAATGAACTCGGCCACGGACCTTGATTCCTTCCCAATCTCTCATGCGAATGCTTGGAAGATGCAAGTATCCTATGTGCACGAAATTCTCGAAGCTTGAAAGCTTCTTTCCAAGCTTGGAACTCCTCTTTTAGGCCTATAAAAGGACCCAGGACAAGAATCCGTGCTCCTTAGCTAGGTACATGTCCAAAAATCCTCTTCTTTCCTATCTCCAGCCTCCTCCAACCTAGACTCCAATGGCTTCCCTCCCCATCATCCTACAAATGGCCAATGGCAAAATTAGCCCATCCTTCTTCCTCATCATCCTCCGCACCTCGCCAGCCACAGCAAAGGCTGCCTCCCCCTCTCCTCATCACCATCTCCCACAACGGAGCAAGCTTCTTCCACAGTGCCAGCAATTACACCAGCGCTCGTAATCCTCCTTGTTCGTCCTTTAAAATAGGTTCAAACTTCTCTCCCTCTCCAGATCTTTTCTAGCTCCTTCCTTGATCGTTTCATCCAACGACCATGCCTCTTCCCTATCATCTTCCTCCGCTCCGGCGAAGCTTCGGCGACCCCTCTCACACTCCACACTACACGAAACACCTTCGTAGCACCTCCACAACTTCTGCCTTACTTCCACCAACAAAACCCCTTATCCTATTTTGTGGATTACCCACTCCAAAGCTCCACCGAATAAAACCACCTACACACCACATCCTCGACTTTGCTTGATCTCTATACATGCCCAAACTCCACGAGGACACCGCCATCGCATTCGCCATCCTTCGGTGACCCTCCTGAACTATTTTAACGAGGCCGCGAGTCCTTATTTCATGTTTCAGGTGTTCGTCGTTCATTCGCCGACACTGCCATCATCTCCGACTCAGTTTGCTTTACTCCGACCTGCTCTGATCCTACTACCATGCCTAGATGCTATGGCCTAGTCCTAGGAGTCTCCATAGGCCTTCAATTGCTACTGCCAGAGCCCTTCACATCACCAATTCGAGCAGCATCACCTTCGGCTGATATGCGAGTGAATGAGAGTGGGATAGTCCCACATCGTGAATGGATAAGCAGCTGCGCACACATAAGTTGATTTTGTGACGAAGGCTATTCGCCCAAGTCACCGAGGGTCGAGTCCCCGCTCACTGTGCACTCCTCGCCCATGCACATAGCACGTGGGCCTGCTCCGAATACCTGATTACCTGGATCCATGTACACAGGGTAATGACACGAATATGCCCTGGGGTTGAGAGAGAGGAGTTTATGAGGAGGAGGGGGAGGGTTTTTCTCTTTATTTAACCTCGAAATGCATGTCTTTGTAGAAAAGCTAAACACTTAGCCGCTGAAGGAAATTGGTGCTCTTGTGCTGAAGAAGGCAAAGGCTTGAGAAGAGAAGCTATTGAGGAAAGAAGATAGGCTTAAGAGCCTCTATGCTATGCTCTGATAAGGTGTCTGGTCATCAGACCTGACATCTGATTTGGTTGTGAATAGTGTGGCATTATTTGAATGATTGATTAGTGTTATTGTTGAATTATTTGAATACTTTGGATGCATGCTTAAATTAAAAGGATATACATGGTGATTTAAATCACTATTATTTTCTATTCTCTTATTCTTTTTTCTCCATCATACATTGGTTGTCATTGAATATATTTCTGCATATATTATTCATTTAATATCTCTATTGTGCTTCGATTATTGTGCTCATTTATTTCAATTCAAGATTAGTGTTGTGAATTCCATATTTACTCCCTGTGATCAACCTCGAACTCCAATTAGAATTTGAGTTTATAAATTTGAATGTTTGTTGTAAGATTTTATCGACTATACTATGACGCATATATTTAACACTTGGAAAAAACCCTAACAACAGCATACACAAGTCCTTCAGAAATCACGCGTAAGCCAGTACGTGGTGGATCACATCCATCAAGGATATGTTTATCTAGACTTGCTCAAAGAGCTTGACCAAGTCTTCCTCAAGTGCCACGGGTTTGGGTTTCCTTTTTCCTTTAGTCAAGGCCTCAGGAAATGGAACCTCTGTAGGTTCCCCTAGGATTTGTTCAGGCTCTAGATTTGTGATAGGGGTGTCCTAGATAACCATCCTAGGGTTAGGCTCTGAACTACCTGGTCTTGAGTGGCTATGATAAGGTGGATCCTGAGTCAATTTGCCACTACAAGTGGTAACAACATTACGGCCTTCTTGGTTTTGGTTTGGAGTTGGCAAAAGAGGTGGTTGCTGCTGATGTCCCAAATATGATGTGGAAGCCTCCATCCTGTCAGGTGATGGAGTAGAAGGAGCCTGATACACGTAGTGAGCTTGGCCCTGATTTGGGTTCATAACATGCCTCTGGTTTGATATGTTATTCGAATTTGATAGAGGTTGCGACGGGAGTGCACTTGGCTGGTGAGACCCAGCCATCTATGAGAGCTAATTTCAAACCTCTGTGATCTCATCTTTGTGCTATTTTTGTATAGCTACATTAGTCTTTTGGGTATCAGCCAAAGTTTGTAAAATCATATTCATTTGATCTTCCCTTGACAACCTAGATTGATAATTCGAATTAGGCCTAGGCTAAGTAGGCTGATATGGATGCAGAGCCTGTGGTCGGGGTTGGAATTGTGATCTTGTGTTTTGATTATTTCCTGACCATGCAAAGTTGGGATGATTGCTCCATCCAGGGTTGTATGTGTTAGAGAATGGATCATTCTAGATGACGTGGAAATCCTCACAGGTCTGAGGAACTCCAGAGAAGTCAGAGTACGAGGGTTCAGAGTTACCCTAACTAGAGTAGGTTGATTCGAAGTCTCCTCTGAAAATGAGACCAGACGGGGGTGGATATGGGTCCATCCCCTGATAAGAGTGGTGGTGAAAGTTATGCATAGCATCCCTACCTGATGGCAGTTGTGCATATGTGCTCTGCTGTGCGAAGGTGGCTCTCTACAGATGTCGAGCCAATTCGTCCACCTTCTTTTTAATGATAGAGACCTTATCCAAGCTACTGCCACCAACTCCAGATCGATGGATGCAGATAGGCCTTGAGTCTCATGTGCTCCTCACGTGTTTGTCAATGCGTGGGTGGTCGTCCGATCGAACACACCGATAGATTCATTATTTACGAAGTTCTTGCACATGTTCTCAAGAATCTCCCAAACAATGTCTTCATGCTGACCCATGATGTTGCCACCACAGGTTGCATTGACAAAGAGTCTGATATCCTCATGGAATCCCTGGTAAAAAGACTAGACTTGTTCCCATTTAGGAACTCATGATGGGGGCATTTTTGCATGAGATCTAAAGAGCGATTCCATGCCTCATGAAGTGGTTCTCCCACATTTCATGTGAAATACGTGATCTAGTGCCTCAAAGCATTGGTGTGACCAACTGGGAAGAATTTCTTTAGGAATTCATATTGCAGTTCCTCCCATGTGTTGATCGAATGAGGCTAAGTCTGATACCAGTGGGTAGCCTTATCCATAAGAGAGAAAGAGAACATCTTCATATCAGGATGTCCCGATTCTGAATAGGTGGTCCAAAGGTTTGGGCCAGATGTTTCAGTTGCATGATGTGTTGGAAGGGATCTTTGGAGTTTAAGCCGTGGAATTTGGGGCTAGCATTAATCAAATTCATCTCCAGTTTAGTATCAGATCTTCTAGCCAAGATTTACACCCTGGGTTCGATCGCCACCACAACGGGATTATAGCGATCTTGCATTTGTCGACGCTATGGTGGGTTTACGAATGCATGAAATAGATTGATGAGGCGTTGCAATTGATTCTGAATGTTGGGCTCTTCTTCTTGGTTCTCCATGGATGCAGATGATGGAGATCTGGGCTCAGAAGTGGATGAGTCGAAAGAGATGTCAATCTGGTTGGGTGGTAGCACAAACAAATGGGTCGAGACTTGGCCTCAACAAGAATGAACTGCTAGTGGATGCCTCGAGGGTGGTCATAAGGATCTCCTCCTGAACATGCACTAAAGAACCAAATGAGGGACAAAATATGTAATGGACCCAATCGAGGCACGCAAAAATCTTTGGATGACTAAGGAGGTTCAAGGTAGATGATACCTCTAGATTAGAAACTCACTCACCCGAGAATTACTTGGGCAGCCAGGAAGGGATATTCCGCAAAGACCCCTACATGGTAGAGTGTCCCCATGGGTTATAGGGTTTCCCCCACCCGACCTTTCTCGTCACTAAGAGTCTAAGTAGACCGGAATGAGGAAGCTTGACTCCTAAGTCCATCAATTTTAATCCTAAGTATATGCCTTGAATTTTGCTTGAACTTTAGAGTTGATTTTGAATGTGACCTAATTTGAAGTTTGGTTAACCCACAAAGTGGATCAACTTCACCTAACCTGCCCTAAAATTGAGGATGAGTTGGGTAAAGAACCCAAAATCACCTTGAAGTGGTTTGCAAATAGGTTATTAGGTCCCAAGTTTTAGTAATTCAAGTGATTGTTAGAGCCTGCTTTTAGGGTTCACTTGATTAGATTAATTCAACCAGGGCTTGGGTAACACATGATGCAAGAAATCTATTCTCTTTAAATCAAGTAGGTGTGTTTTCCTGAAACCCTAATATGAAAACCCTAATTTCGTTCTATTTTCCAAGTCCAATTCTTTCCAAAGTTGGCACCTAGGGCTCAATCAAGAAGGTGAATAGCCCAAGGTAGCTTAAGTCCCTAATAGGTGCAAGTATCAAGATGGGGATCTCTAAGCAAACTAGATCAAATCAGGCAACTCAGATGATTAATCACTATGAAATAAGCGAGTTGATCCTAATTGATTCTCTTTCTAATTCTTTGAGAGATAAGGGGCTTAAGAAGAAGGGGATGAGATTAACTGCCCTTGGTGTGGTTGCTCATGCAGCCGCACTTCTGATTCACCGCGCAAAAACACAACAAATCAGATAAAGCAAGTTAGTACCAAATCAGAATTGTAATCAGTGAATGAAATGCGCATTGCTCCCTGGCAACAGCACCAAAATGTTGGGTCGAAAATTGTCATAAAAGGATTGCACTGTAGTATAATGATGAAAATCATACAACATTTAAATTTATAAGCTCAAGAAACATAAATGAGTTTGAGGTCATTCGCAAGGAGCAATTATGGCAAATCAATTCACTAATTACAATAATCAAAATAGAAATTGCAAGTGAATCAGATAATAAAAAATGATATGCAATATATGTCAGAAATATGTTTCAGAATATCAAGTATCAGAGTGTAAAAAGAATGGGTAAAAATTATGGTTTGAACCACCAAATTTAACTATACAATTAAGCTCTAATCAAATATCTCAAATAACCCAATTGTAACTCTCAACCACTAATGGCAATTTCCACATCAGCAGATGTGTCCACAGTATTAGAACCAAAGCAAATAGCCTATCAGATGTCAAGACAAAGACTAAGATGCCTTAACCTCAAGGCCACAGAAGAACCAAGGCACAAGCACAGAGGCACGAGGCTCAACAACACTCAAGAGTGGCTAAGTGTTGAACAAGGAGAGGAGGGGCACGAATCTCAAGGTCAACAGTGCAAAAACCCCTCCCTCCTCCTTAGATCTCTTTCTTTCTCAAGCTCAAACACGAGTAAACAGCAACCAAGCAAACGGATCCAGCCTAGACCCACAAGCATGATCGTGGCAAGGGCATGCGCTAGCGCATATGTCGGGGCATGTGAGGACCTCACCCCTGTGCATTTGGAGGCAAAGAGCCTTCTCACCGGATTTGACTTATGCACTTCCACAAGGCACTAAGTCCACGATGTGGGACTAATGAAGAGCTCCTTCGTTGCAAACCGCAGCTGAATGGTTGCTCTAATTGAGGCCGAAACTGCTACCTACTACCTTGATCGAGGGTCTAGGAGACCTCAACACCTGAGGCCGCTTTGAGCAAGATCAATAGTTGGTCAAGTGAGGGCTGGAGTAGTGCTATCGAGGTCAAAGAATTGACGGCAATGGAGAAGCTCTGATGGCGACCTGAAAACCAGAATGCGAGCCTTGAGTCCCAATTAGAACACTCAGAGGGGTTGCCTGATGTGCATACATCTAAATAACCAAAGATGTCTATTAATGCATGTTCTTAGTGTCATATTAGCATCATACATTGTAAATATTGCATAACATGCATAATCATGCATTTAGGTCAAGTTGTATAAATTGTATGGTAATTGTCTCCTTTTATGGTCAAGGAAAGGGTGATTCTTAATCAGGACCTCGAATCAAAGATCCAACCGTACGGATCTGATCAGGGCAACGATTGAAGTTCAACGACTCCAAGATCGCCCTGATCGGACATCCGAAGCACCAGATAGAGACCAAGAAACCCTAAAGATCAAGGGACAAGATGGTGCCAATCCACACTTTAGATGACAAATCCAACCACACAGATGGATTCGGATCGATGATCGCAGCCTAACAGTGCAAAAATCAGCTCAATCCAACATTCGTGGCACCATCTACAACATGCAGAAGATGGACGGCCAAGATGGTGCCACGTGGCGCCATCCCAACCACCCAATCGGCCCTCAGGACCGTCGTTGCATCTCTACAGGGCTTCCAACGTGCAATTTGGGCCCATGGATCTTGATCTAATGGTCGCAAGCACGTGCACCTGAAATCACAACCGCGACAAAGTCACCACCATAGCACAACGGTCGAGCGCGTTGTGCAAGCGCACGACACGCGTTTGACTCCGCATCCGCAGCGTGCGAGCGAATAATCGCAACAGTGTGATTCGCTGCAAGTGGCGCTGATTAGCCAATAGTGCACACGCGCAATCTGACGCATAACGCGCACACCCGATCGCACATGGCCATGCGGTGAAGGAGCAAACGAAGGCGTGCGAGGAGAAATCTAAGTCGTCCGATCTCGCGATCGGACGGCTAAGATTTGAAAGACATGTGAGGACATTTTGGGCATGGAAGGTGGGGAGGTGCTCACGGCGCGTGCACGTCGGCCATGATCAAACCTTTAATGACGGATAAATCCATCACTAAAGACCTGATATTAATGTTTTAAGCTTGAAATGACAAATTTGCCCTTGATTTCAACAACTATAAAAGGATACCCGACCTCCACTTCTTCTTCATCCCTTCCTTCTCCTCTCTTCCTCTCCAAAGGCTAAGAGAAGCTTGTCCCACACCTGGGATGCCCCTCAAGAGCTAAATCCAAGCTTTCGCCCCCATTCTGGAAGTGGATCTTGCGACGACGATGATGTGCTGCCTCATTCCCATTCTTCCAACTTCGTCCTCCTTCTTCCTGCCTCGTCCTCCATCTTCCGGGCGTCGCCTCCGTCTGACTCGTCCTCCAAGCATTCATCGAGGAGGATAACATCTCTCTCCCTTCTTTCATCACTTTCTAGAGTAGAATTTCCCGCTTTCTAGCTGTAACTGTTTCCTGCTTTCTAGGGTAATCATTTCCCTCTTTCTTAGTTGTAAAAACATTATTCAAATACCAAGTGATTGTTCTCTCCCTCTCTCTCTCTTATTGTTTATATCGATTCCATTGTGATTATTTCACCTTTTAAACAAAAAAAATATAAAAAATATAATTACGGATTTTGAGATCGACGTAGCCTCTCAGTGTTCGACCCAGAACTTCTTTATGGATTTTTGGTATAAATTTTATCCGTTGAACGGATTTCTTCACGACTCGAACTACGACGGTGGGTTTTCGAATCCAACTGTGAGCGCGTAGTTTTCCTCTTACAACATTTTGGCACCGTTGCCAGGGAGGCAATGATTTTCGATTTTCTTTCCGCATTTTGTGCACTTTATTATTTTCTAACTTACTTTATTTCTTGTCTATTATTTTGCAGGTACTTTGACAGGGAGTCTTCAAGTGGTAGATCCGAGTAAAATGCAGTTGAAGACAACTGTAAGTGCTCCCCATTCTTCCCCCTCCATAGATTCCATTTCACCACATTAATTCAAACTCCAATTAACCTAGGTGTTTACGTAAATACTAGGGTTATTTTGGTTGCTTGGATTTCCACTCACATTCATCTCACCCTCATATATAAAAAATCAACAAAAAGATATTTCTTGTGGGGTAAATCAACATACACACTACATAACCCACATTCAAGGCACTTAACCTAATTGATTTTCATATACTCAACTGGATTCTAATCTATGGAACCAATACACGTAAATCAACATATAAAAGAGTAGAAATCAGTCTACGTTAACCATTTTCTGTGCCTAACTCAATGGTGCAATTTAGGCCAATTGTTTGAGTTGTTTGGGCCACACCACTTCAACTAAAATCAACTAATCAAGTAGCTGCCACATAGGTTCAACTTTTAGGGATTTACCAGGCACTCCACATTCTTTTAAGTTTCAAAGGAAAACATCTTCACCTGTGCTTTTAAAATCGGGTGTGCCAATAAAACATGATTGAATATACCTAAAATTGAATCCTAAAAGTTACTAAGCAAGATTTAAACCCTAAAATTCACCGCATCCAAAAATAATCTTGCTTAAAAACCACCGGTTGTGCATGTACACACATATCAATCAATCATTAAGGGTATAACCCAGATAAAGGTCCCATCACATTCTAAAGCACATTCAAACCTAACCTTAATTAAAATAGAGTAGACGTTGTTGGCCTTAAGGATTGGACTTGCTCTTCGAAGCCCAGACCAAGATTATTTTCGATTAGTCTGTTTCTACCATTCAATCTGATGTCTAGCTAGGGGAGCAGAATCAAACGATCGCGGCTGAGGGGTACAATAGGAACCTGAGGCGCATGCCAAAGAAGAACCTTCTCCCCAATCCCTCCCTCTAACTAGTTGGATTGACCAAGAAATTGTGGTTATCTCTTCATCGTGATTTATGCTTTTTGATGTGGGTGCGGTAGATGTAGAGAAGTATTATTTTCAGACTGGAAAATTGGGTGGATTATCAGTGATCTGGTGGCTGGTATCCCCCTTTGATGGCTCCCTACCTGAGCGTCCCCCTCAAAGAACAGCTTCTAGGTCTGGTGTTCTTGAGATCAGAGGTTTGCCTTTGCATCTAAGGTCTAGGAAGGTGGTGGAAAACATGGTAGCCGAGTTTGCAGCTGTGGCCGACGATGCTGTTGTTGGTCTAACTGAAGGAGATGCCAGTGCTCTGAAAGTGTGGGTGAAGGTCTTCAGGGCTGGTACCATTCCTGATAAACTGATCCTCAGATGTGGGGGCAGCTCTTGGATGCCCCTTTTGAATTTTATTGTGGCAAATAGGGAGGTCGTGCCTAGACATCACCCCCCCTCTTATGTTGTGGTGCTGAAAACCAAAATTCCTCCCTTGCAACCAAACTATGCTAGTTAGGAAATGGTGGTAGAATGCGCTAAAGGTAGGGAATCGGTAAGATGGGGTAGGGAGCTTGGGAGTTGAGGACTGAAGCTCTGGAGGGTGTGGCTGAAGCACCTCTGATCCAAGACCTCCCCTCTTATGCTGAGGTGCTGAAAACCAAAGCTCCTTCCTTGCAACCAAATGGTGCTAGCCAGGAGGTGGTGGCAGAATGCTCTAAAGATAGGAAATTAGTAGATGGTGTAGGGAGCTTGGGAGTTGAGGAGATGAGAACTGAAGCTCTAGAGGAAGTGGCTAAAGTACCCTTGATCCAAAAGGTAGTTGCAATGGTGGATGAGGAAGGGATGGAAATGAATGTGTCTAATGAAGATGTGGCTGAGGACCTGAAAGCCCATCCTGGTGAGCCTGATGAAGGGATGGAAGTGAATGTGATTAATAAGCCTGCTGATTCTGTTCTGGTGGACTCCTCTGTGAGTTCCTTGGACTTGCAGAATTGCTCTCCTGTGGCTAATGTCATGCACTTGAAGTCAAAGACTCCCTCTACTGCTAGGATTGGGAAACCTCCCTATAAGTTGAGGCTAAGAAGGCACACTCCTACACAAAGAGTTGATGAATCTGTCATTGCAGCTGTGATGAAGGTTAGCAGAGCTTTTGTAGCTAAGAAGGGGACAGACCTGACTCCCAAATGAGGGTCCTAACCTGGAATGTGCGTGGGCTACGCGATAGAAGTAGGAGGGGGTCTCTACTTAGATATCTGCATGAATGGGAAATCGACTGTGCCATCCTTCAAGCGACACACATTGATTGTGAGTCTGACAGGGCATGGGAAGAGATGAGAGCAGGTTTTGCAAATGACCTTGTGGTGGTCAACTCCAATGGCAGATCTGGGGGAATTGCCATCTGGTGGAAGAAGCAGCTGCTGTGCTTGGAGGAGGTTTCTATGGCTAGGCACCTTCTGACCTGTAGATTCAAAAGAGGCTAGGGGGACAATGTCTTCTTTGTGACAGGTGTGTATGGTCCAAATGATCCTAACAGGAGGCAGGAGCTGTGGGAGGATTGGAACCTGGCTGCAGATTTTGTAGATGGGGGGCTTTGCTTGTTGGAGGGGACTTCAATTGTACTTTATTAGGGAGTGACAGACCTAATGGGGTGGTGGACAGCTCTACCACTGGATTCCAATTGATGGTCCAGGCCTTGGGAATGTGTGAGTTTCCTTCGTCAAGGGCTGAATTCACTTGGAGGCATGGTAATGGGCTCATGTCCAAGATTGACAAGTTTTTTGGCAATGCTGAGCTGATGGATCTCTTCCAGATGTCATTTGTTTGTGGTCTTGAACGCCCATTCTCTGATCATACATCCTTGGTGTGGGACAATGGTGAACAGGTGGTGGCTGGATCCTACTTCAAATTTAGGAAATCTTCGCTGAGGGAAATAGGGTTCAGAGACATGTTTGCTAGCTAGTGGAGGTCACAGCAGGGTGAAGGCACGGCCACCTTCAGATTGTCTTCCAAGATTATGGCTTTGAAAGGTATGCTGAATGATGAGAACCTCATCATGAGCCATAACTAGCTCATTTTGACCCAATACAAAGGATAAAAGCTCCTACATATCTCAAGGAAAGGCTTAACTCAGAGAATTCTGAGTTTGAGAAGAAAACCAATCATAAGGGGTAAAAGTGCAATTTTACCAGTATAAACTGCATGCAGGGTAATTCAGGGACCAAACACAGGTCAAAACAGCTTAATAAGAATAAAAGTGGGATGAGATGATCTAGCAAGGGCTACAGCACTTCCAAGGAACCAAATGATAATCTGTAACCCTAAAACAACCCACTTCAATTCACAAGGTTCGAGGCAAAGTAAAAATAGAATAAACCCTCTAAAATTCATATAAAAATAATCTCTAGGGTTTAGAACCTTCAATTTGGCCTTTAGAAACCATTTTGACCTACATTGAGAACCATGCCCAATTAATAACTTAATTTGGGTTTTTACGCAAATTGACCGGTCAAACAAGGTTTAATATGAAAATAAAATTCACCATCAGATTCCTTAGGTCCTAGTTAGTCATGTATAAAAACTTGAGCCTAAGAAGAAACCTCCTTGACCGACTTCACACTTTGGTCCTCATATATTTACTCTTTGGCCCTCAACTTTTGAACCCTCGCATTTTGGCCCCTAACTCTCCTTCGTTCTTTGCAATCAGGTCCCTCCTGCAAAACCCTGCCAGCACCATGCTCCGGCGACCTTGCGCGGAGCATGGCGCCGCGCAGGGTGAGGTGAGGGACCTGGCAAGTAAACCGGGGGTGCCCTGCGTCGTCAGCCGTCGCAGGAGCACCCCCCTGGTCATTGTAGGCCACCATACCGGCCGTGCGAACGCACGGACGGTATGGGTTCATGTTCCGACCATTCTCCGGCGAGGGAGACACGTCGTCTCCCTCCGCCTTCCTCCCTGCTTCATCCCTATAAATACCCCCCGCCGCTCCACCGACGAGGGCAGCTTGGATCTGACGGAGAAATCCCCAACTTCCTTCTCTTCTTTCTCCGGCAGACGCTCACCAGCTCCGGCGGCTTCCTCCCCCTCCACCTCTTCGCTCTGCCGCAATACCAGCAGCAGAGACTTCCTCCCCTGCTCTTCCCGCGCCACGCCGCACCCAGCTGGCGCCTCTCCGGCTCTCTGCTCGCCGCCGCCCCTCTCCCTGAGCATCGTCTTCTCCGGCGACAGTCGATACGACTGTCGCCCTGTTCCTCCCCCTTCGTCCCTGCAAGTAAGCTAGAGTTACTCCCCTTCTCCTCATCTTTCTTTCCCCGCTTTCAATTTAGTCAATTAAGCCCTCTACCGACCCTGTTCACCCTCACCCTCTTCGCCTCCGACCACCCTCCGGCGAGCCGCTCCCATCACCTCAGCGACCCACACGGCTCGCCGACCACCGCAGAACCTCCGCCTCCTCACCCTGATCCTCTTCTGCCCCTCCACTTCCCACCAAACACCCTCTGCAGATCCACCGAACACACCCACTTCTTCGCTCACAGTTTGACCTAGGACGACCTGTTGGCTCCATCACGTCCCCTGCAGACCCCCTGACCACCTTCGCCGTGCCACGGCGAAGGTCCCCCGCCTGTCTGATTTGGCCGAGAGGCCGTTCTTCTGTGACCAGGTGACTCGCCCGCCGTCGCCATTACTGTGCAGGCAGAGCTGCTTCACCTGCAGGTGCAGGCACGCCTTCGCCCAGGTTTGACTCCCAGGTTGCGCAGGGACTCTCCGCGAAACGTCCCTGGTTCACAGATGGAGCGAAGGCCGCGCGGGAAGCCACGATCGCCCACTGCTCCATCCGCGACACGCGCTCAATTGGGGTGGGACATTTAGTCCCACCTCGGAACTTCTCGGAGGCGCGCGGACGCATAAAGGCAAAAAGTGCCTTATGCTGTCTGCCTCCTGACCACGGGGTGAGGTCCCTCTCACCCGACCCGGCCTCGTCCGTGACCACGCTCCGCGGACCTGGCCCGACCCGATTAGACCGACCTGCACTCCTCGCCCACCACCGCACGCCGGTGGGCCTGGACCCGGGCGTGACCCGAACCCGATTACCCGGTAGCTCTGGGAGAGCTGTCCCAAGAGCGGTTTCAGAGAGAAAGAGAGACGCGGGGGGGGGAGGGTAGAGTAGGTTTTGCCTCTTGACGAAAAACTCTGAAGTGTGCAGGCCAAAGAAGAAGAAGTAGACCCGCTGAAGAAGAAGGAGCTGCACTGTAGCAAAGGCATCGTTAAGTCGTCTCAGCACCGGGGCAGACGACGGAAGGTCAGCAGCCAGAGCAGGAAAGAAGACAGGCTGAAGAAGAAGGAGAAGCACCACGATTGCAGAAGAAGAAGAAGAGAGGTCAAGGCAGAAAACCAAAGAAGAAGAACAAGGAGCTCTGAAGAAAGAAAAAACATCACCAACGCAGGAACAGCAGGAAGAAGAAGAGCATCACCATTGCAGAAGAAGATTATCACCATAGCAGAAACCAAGGAAGAAGAAGAAGGAGATCTGAAGAAAGAGAAAGAAAGAAGAACATCACAACAAATTCTTTCCCTGTCTCTTTATTTTGTAAAAGAAACATGTATATCTCTAGAATACAACTTGCTCCCTGAGTTCGACCTCGGGAACTCTTTCATTTTCCGAGTAAAAAAATTTATATTTGAAATGTTGGTAATAACCGGCTTTACTACAACGTTATAACAAAACTCACAAACCCGGTGAAAAAACCCACACGTTTTCAATTTGGCGCCGTTGCCGGGGAGCAACGGCCATTCTAGAGGTAAACATTCCTGTATCTTTTAATTTCTGATAATCTCCTTTCTTTTGTGCAGCTACAGGAACTCAAGAAGACAAGCAACCACACAACCACTCCGAAGACAGGTAAATCTTTTCTCTCACTATTAACCCCTACACTCTAAAGAGGAAGAAAAGAAAAGAACAAAGCAATATAGGGCTAACCTGTCTTCCATACTTAGTAACCATAAAAAGTTGCATGTTTTCAACTCATCACTCCTGCACACTATTAAGGGTATTTAAGGGCTAACACATTCTTGCTTGAGCCCTAATTGCCCAACAAAGAGTTAAATGGACCAAGTAGAGCCAACATAAGGTCAAACATTAGGATTTCAGTAGAGACACACCCCTTAATCAAGAATTGAGGAAATCCAAAAGAGGTGTGCCCAAGCCATTGATTGAAAATAATTAACAAGAAAAATCCTAAACAATTGGCTCTCTCTAAACACTTGAACCCTAAAAGACAGGACCTAAAAGCTCTTAAAGAAAACAATAGGTAAAGTTGACCCCTTTGGGTTAACCAACCTTAAATTAGGTCACTCTTTGCACTTAAAAAGACTAAAGTTCAAGTGAAACCTTAAGCACCCTGATCTTAAAATTGGTAGACTTAAGAGGTCAAGATCCCCATTCTGGTCTACCTGGAACCGCAGTGACAAGAGAGGTCGGGTGGGGGAAACCCTGTAACCCGTGGGGACGCTCTACCGTGTAGGGGTCTTCGCGGGACTCTCCCTCTCTGGCTGCCCAGGTAATTCTCAGGTGGACGATCTTTCTGATCAAGGGGTCCATCTGCCCCGCACCTCTATAGTCACCCAACACATTTTTGGGTGTCTTGATTGGGTCCAGCACCTTCTAAACTTACCTCTCCCAACTGTGCATGTACGGAAGGAGGTCTCTAAGACCACCCTTAAGACCTCCATTAGAAATTCGCTCTCGTCAAGGCCACACCTCGACGCCTGTATTCGTGCAGCAACACCCTCACATTATTCTCTCTTCTGATTCAGAACCAAGTTCTTCTTCTTCCCCCATCATGGCTCAGCCAGTTGAGGAAGAAAATAATCTGGAACACCAGCTCCAGCGACTCAATGACCTCTTCCAAAACTTCGTGCACCCACCGCAGCGTCCTATGATGCGGGACCACTACAATCCTGCTGCGGTGGCCATTGAGCCTCGAGTCAGAATCCCGATTGGAGGTCCTGATTCCGAACTAAAGCCCAACATGATTCATGCTATACCTAAATTCCATGGGCTTAATTCTGAAGATCCCTTCCAGCACATCAAACAGCTTAAGCATCTGGCCCACACTTTTGGATCAGATGCGCAAAACCGGGATATTCTTCTCATGAAGATGTTCTCCTTTTCTCTTATGGACAAGGCCGCCCATTGGTATCAAACTCAGACCCGGCCGATCAACACTTGGGAAGAACTTCAATCCGAGTTTTTGAAAAAGTTCTTTCCCGTTGGTCGAACCAACGCCTTGCGCCATCAGATTACACACTTCACTCAACAATCAGGAGAACCTCTCCATGAGGCATGGGATCGTTTTCAGGATCTCATGAGGAAGTGCCCCCATCACGGAGTTCCTAAATGGGAACAAGTCCAATCTTTTTACCAGGGACTCCGTGAGGACATCCGCCTTTTCGTCAATGCAACCTGCGGAGGAAACATCATGGGTCAACATGAAGACACCGTATGGGAGATTCTCGAAAACATGTGCGAGAACTCCATCAACAATGACTCCATGGGATTATTCGACAGGACGAATACCCGCGCAGCGACGAATCTTAAGGGAGCACATGAGACGCAGGGCCTGTCCGCATCAGTCGACCTGGAATTAATGGCCAGTCGATTGGACAAGGTCTCAATCATTGAAAAGAAGGTGGATGAGCTGACTCAGCACTTGCAGCGAGCCACCTCTGCGCGTAACTCCTTTGCACAACCTCCTTCCACACAGGAGACTGTGCAAAACATCCTACACCGATCCTCCCCTGGGATGGATCCATATCCATCCCCATCTGATTCTTGGACTGGAAGATCATCCGATCCTTTCTTCACCAGCCGGGGGAACTCCATTCCTCCTTTCCCTGATTCTCAGGAGGTTCCTCAGACCTGCGAGGACCTCAACGCCATCCAGAACGACCCATTCTCCAACACTTACAACCCTGGATGGCGAAACCATCCCAATTTTCAGTGGGCGGGAAATGCCCAAACCCAAAGACCACCTTTTCAGTCCCGCCCACAGCCCTCTCATCATTACCAGCCGCCTCAGCCTCGGCCCAACCCTACTTATCCATCAGGGCCAAATCAAGATCAAATGTCCTTAATCCTTCAGACTCTGGCTGACATTCAAAAATCGAATGCGGCCATTCAAAAATAGCACAAGGACGAGCTTACTGAAGTTAAAACTCAGCTGGCCCAGTTGGCAAATTCTCGCCAGCCAGGCACACTCCCTTCCCAACCTCTTCCTAACCCAAATAACGTGCCAACCCAGAAGCGCGTTATGAATCCAAATTTAGGCCACGCTCAATGGATTTATCAGGCCCCCACTGCTCCATCTCCAGACGAGATGGAAGCCTCAACTTCTAGTGCGGGATTTCAGCAGCAGCCACCCCTCCTACCAAATCCAAACCAAAATCAGGCCGGATTAAATTCTGTAACAACACGTAGTGGTAAGACAACTCAGGACCCGCATTATCCAAACCACTCCCAGCCTGATAACCATGACCCTAGGATAGTTATCCAAGGTACCGCTGTTCCAGACCCACAACCTGGACCTATCCTAGAAGAACCAACCAAGATCCCGTTTCCCGAGGCCCTGACCAAGGGAAAGAAGACCACCAAACCCGTGGCCCCTGAGGAGGACCTGGTCAAGCTATTTGAGCAGGTCCACATAAACATCCCCTTGATGGATGCAATCCGCCACGTACCAGCTTACGCACGATTTCTAAAGAATATATGTACACCCCAGCGTAAGCCGCGAACCAAGGGAGGGAGCCCAATTGTTCTGTCAGAGCAAGCCAGCTCTGTAATCCTTAGTAGACTCCCACCCAAGGCAAAAGATCCTGGAACTCCCCTGATCTCCAGTAAGATAGGTGGTACCCAATTTGATAGAGCATTGTTAGACTTAGGTGCATCTATAAATCTGATACCCACATCCTTACTTGACCATCTGGAAGAATCTGAGCTGAAACCAACCGAGGTGACATTACAATTAGCAGATCGATCTATAAAATCACCAAAAGGGATTCTCGAGGATGTTATCGTGAGAGTGCGGGATTTCTATTTTCCAGTGGACTTTATAGTCTTAGACATGGATGCACCTGAGAACCCTAGGGATACACCAATCATCCTAGGGAGACCTTTCTTGGCTACTGCTAGAGCCAACATCAGCTGTGAGGAGGGCCAAATAGAGCTTAAGTTTGGAGATCAAACACTGAAAATTGATATATTTAAGGCCCAACAAGGAATTAATTGCGGCGTCATCGAGCAAATTTGTGACATCAAGACTTTGGTTGATGAATCACACCTCCAGAATGACTTGAGTATTCCTCATCAACCACAGAAGGATCTTGACCCGCAAACAGAGGAGTCAAATCCAGATGTGAACAACCCAGTAACTCCCACCCTTGAACCTCACATCTATACTGAACCACCCGCTGCTGCTGAAAACCCCATCCTTGAACTGAAACCCCTTCCTGCTCATTTGAAATACATCTTTTTGGGTTCTAATCAGACCCTTCCTGTGATCATCAATTCCAACCTCAGTCCGGAACAGGAATCCCGTCTGATTGTTGTCCTCCAGCAACATCGCAGAGCCATCGGATGGACTCTCGATGATTTGACTGGAATAAGTCCCTCTTATTGTACTCATCATATCTATTCAGAAGAGGGCACACGACCTTCTCGTGAGATGCAGAGACGCTTAAACCCCAATCTGCAGGAGGTCGTGAAAAAGGAGATCATCAAGTGGTTAGATGCCGGGATCATCTACCCGATCTCCGATAGTCGTTGGGTGAGCCCAATTCAGGTCGTGCCTAAGAAGGCAGGACTCACCACTATAACGACTGAGACCGGAGAAATCATTCCTACCCGATTAGCCAACTCGTGGAGAGTCTGTATAGATTACCGTCGACTCAATTCCTCCACGAAGAAGGATCATTTCCCACTACCTTTCATTGATCAAATTCTCGAAAAATTAGCGGGAAATAGGTTCTTCTGCTTCCTTGACGGGTACTCCGGTTACAACCAGGTGGCAATCCATCCTGAGGACCAAGAAAAGACCACGTTCACCTGCCCCTTCGGAACATACGCTTTCCGAAGGATGCCTTTCGGTCTTTGCAATGCACCCGCTACTTTTCAGCGATGCATGCTTGCCATATTCTCAGATATGGTAGGTGATTATCTGGAAGTCTTCATGGATGACTTTTCAGTTTTCGGAGCATCATTCGACGATTGCCTCCAACACTTGGTCCAGATACTCAGGCGGTGCATCGACGTGAATTTGGTTCTTTCCTGGGAAAAGAGCCATTTCATGGTGCCTGAAGGAATTGTCCTGGGACACTCAATTTCAGAGAAAGGTATCCAAGTGGATCGAGCTAAGGTTAATCTGATTTCTCACCTTCCTATGCCTAGCTTGATCAGGGACATCCGATCCTTTTTAGGGCATGTCGGTTTTTATCGACGATTTATCCCTGATTTTTCAAAAATCGCACGCCCCCTGACCACTCTTCTCTCCAAGGATGTTCCCTTCGAAATCTCCAAGGAATGCACTCAAGCATTTGAAATCCTGCGTGACCGAGTCACCCAAGCCCCGATCCTACAGTCCCCTGATTGGTCTCAACCCTTTGAGATCATGTGTGATGCATCCGACTTCGCTGTAGGAGCGGTTTTGGGGCAGAAAAATGACAAGAAACCTGTGGTCATTTACTACGCCAGCAAAACACTCGATGAGGCTCAGCGTAACTATACAGTTACTGAGAAAGAGCTGCTAGCTGTAGTATTTGCCCTAGAGAAGTTCAGATCATACCTTCTGGGTTCCCATGTCATCATATACTCGGATCACACGGCTGTGAGGCATCTCCTTGCAAAAAAGGACGCGAAGTCTCGATTGATCCGATGGATCTTGCTGTTGCAAGAATTTGACCTCGAGATTCGCGATAAAGCGGGAAAACAAAACGTGGTAGCTGATCACTTGTCCCGTCTTCCTTCTGAAATGATAGACCCTTCCGGACCCATCACTGAGCATTTTCCCGATGAGCACCTGCTGACTATTGGTACTAGCCTTCCATGGTTTGCTAATATTGTAAATTACTTGGCATCTCATCAGACCCCGTCCGATTGGCCGAAGGCCAAGAAAGACAAATTACGCTCCGATGCCAAGTATTACATTTGGGAAGACCCGTACCTCTTCCGCATAGGTGCCGATCAGATCATCCGGAGATGTGTCCCGGAAGGGGAAGTCAACAATATCCTCTCTTTTTGCCATGACCAGGCATGCGGTGGCCATTTTGCCGGGCATAAAACCGCATCAAAAGTCCTCCAGTGCGGCTTTTACTGGCCCACACTGTTCAAAGACGCATACAGTCATTGCAAGGCATGCAGTCGTTGCCAGACTTTGGGCAACATGAGCCATCGCGACATGATGCCTATGCAACCGATTCTAGTATGCGAAATCTTTGATGTTTGGGGGATTGATTTTATGGGCCCCTTTCCTGTTTCGGATGGTTTCGAATACATTCTGTTGGCTGTGGACTACGTGTCCAAATGGATCGAAGCCATACCGACCCGAACCTGTGATCACAAAATCGTTCTCAAATTTATTCATCAACACATTTTCTCAAGGTTCGGGATTCCTCGTGCAATAATCTCTGATGGGGGGACCCATTTCACAAATGCTCAGTTTAGGTCACTGATGACCAAATACGGGGTGTCTCACCGAATCTCTACTCCTTACCACCCCCAAACTAATGGTCTAGCTGAGCTGTCTAATCGGGAGATCAAGAAAATCCTGCAAGTCACTGTTCGACCTGACAGGAAGGACTGGTCGTCCCGACTTCCGGAAGCATTGTGGGCCCATAGGACCGCCCACAAGACCCAATTAGGCATGTCTCCCTTTAGACTGGTGTACGGAAAGGCATGCCACCTTCCCGTCGAACTGGAGCATAAAGCCTATTGGGCAGTACGGAACTGTAATCTGGATCTTTCTAAGGCTGGTACCCACAGAAAACTCCAAATCAGCGAGATCGATGAATTACGCATAGACGCGTACGAGAACTCGCAAATCTACAAGGAGCGGGTTAAAGCCTTCCACGACAAACACATCTCGAGAAAGATCTTTCATCCTGGTCAAAAGGTCCTACTCTTTGATGCCCGACTCAAACTCTTCCCAGGAAAACTGAGATCTAAGTGGGTCGGACCATATTTGGTCTGACAGGTTTTTGGAAATGGAGCAATCGAAATCAGTCCACTCAGCCACGATTCTGAACCTTTCATCGTGAACGGTCAGAGACTCAAGCCGTTCATTGATGTAACTTCTACTGATTTGGCTGAGGCATCTTATATCCTCCTTTCCCCTTGAGCTTATTGCGCCCAGCCGATGGCGTAAAACTCAGCGCTTAACGGGAGGCAGCCCGTCATTCTCTTTGAAAACCTGAAACTTGTTCTGACACCTTTCAGCACTTGAAGTTCACCCTTGTAGACAGCCGACCCCAACTCAGATGTTCGCATCTGAGATTTGAAATCGTCCGCAAAAATTCAACCCGACCCATCCACTCACCCAAATTTCTGTCTTAAGGAATGAACTAAGACCCCCTAGGTTACAATGAGGACATTGCAAATCTTAGGCATGGGGGGGTAGGAAAGTGCAAAAACTTGTAAGAAAATGTTTCAAACAAAAAATTCACATATGCCAAAAATACCATAAAAATTAAAAATTTTTTCGAAAAAGAATAAGAGGAAAAGAGGAGAAGGAAAATTTTGTGAAGGAGAAAAGAAACAAAATGAAAAAGGAGCACAAAATTATGAGAAAAAGTGATAGTCATTAGTAAGGAACTAAGGAATTAACCTAAGTTCTAGACCTCATTCAAGAAAATAACTGAAAAGTGCACAATGAGATTAGTAAGAATGCAAACCTTAGGCATTCTTGAATAGACTCTTAGTACCCATTAAGATCTGGACACTCCTCAAGAGGTTGAGGAAAATGAAAAGCTGAAGTATTAGGTCCAAGGCTTAGGAAGTATTCGGCCTCGTTAACTAATTTTTGGTTTACGGGACTCAGTAACCTAAGCACCCTAATCTCACACACAGCCTGGTTCAGTAAGCGTAAAAATCAGAATCACGCAGAAGCGTCGCAAAAATCTAAAAAGAACATCTAGAATAGGAGCGGCCGATCAACACAAGTTGATTTGGACGAGTTCCCAGCGCGGAGAGGCGGGAAATCCCCTCGAAGATGCGTAACAAAATATCATCTCCTCGGTGCTTGTCTCTTAGGATATTTACATATCCTACGGGGGGCATGTAAGCACTCTGCTGGTTCAGATTCCATGGATGGCATTATCTCGAAATGTCAATTGCCAGGGTCTGGATTCGGCCACGGAATACCATGGATGGGATTATCTCGAAATCTCAATAGCCAGGGTTCCGGGGGTTGCCATGGGCGGTGCTATCTCGAAGCATCGATCGCCAGGAACCCTTGAGGATTGATGATGGGAGCAAGGAATCTGATACAGACCGTGTTGAAAAGCCAATCCTAGGCTAGAACTAAAAAGAAAAAGAGACAGAAAACTCTCCAAACAAAAAAACTTTCTATCTCTCTCTTACAAAACGCACTGCGAACCGAGCCAGGGCTAAAATCATTTTAAGCACGGGTGCTTTAACCACGAAGTCCAATAAACCTTAGGTTAGTTCTTGTGGGCCTTAAAAACCTTTGCTAAAAGACTGAGGCTAAGGCTAGACAGATTTGGATCTTGACTGGTACTGGAGTACCTTTTAGGCCTATGATCAGCATTCTAACCTAATCTATGAAGGCACTTATCTAAAACTATTGAAAACTTCATGGTCTAGAACAAGGGTTGAAACCTTAAGTTTTTGCTAAGGGACTAGCAAAAGCTAGGCATGGGGGTATGATGAGAACCTCATCATGAGCCATAACTAGCTCATTTTGACCCAATACAAAGGATAAAAGCTCCTACATATCTCAAGGAAAGGCTTAACTCAGAGAATTCTGAGTTTGAGAAGAAAACCAGTCATAAGGGGTAAAAGTGCAATTTTACCAGTATAAACTGCATGCAGGGTAATTCAGGGACCAAACACAGGTCAAAACAGCTTAATAAGAATAAAAGTGGGATGAGATGATCTAGCAAGGGCTACAGCACTTCCAAGGAACCAAATGATAATCTGTAACCCTAAAACAACCCACTTCAATTCACAAGGTTCGAGGCAAAGTAAAAATAGAATAAACCCTCTAAAATTCATAGAAAAATAATCTCTAGGGTTTAGAACCTTCAATTTGGCCTTTAGAAACCATTTTGACCTACATTGAGAACCATGCCCAATTAATAACTTAATTTGGGTTTTTGCGCAAATTGACCGGTCAAACAAGGTTTAATATGAAAATAAAATTCACCATCAGATTTCTTAGGTCCTATTTAGTCATGTATAAAAACTTGAGCCTAAGAAGAAACCTCCTTGACCGACTTCACACTTTGGTCCTCATATATTTACTCTTTGGCCCTCAACTTTTGAACCCTCGCATTTTGGCCCCTAACTCTCCTTCGTTCTTTGCAATCAGGTCCCTCCTGCAAAACCCTGCCAGCACCATGCTCCGGCGACCTTGCGCGGAGCATGGCGCCGCGCAGGGTGAGGTGAGGGACCTGGCAAGTAAACCGGGGGTGCCCTGCGTCGTCAGCCGTCGCAGGAGCACCCCCCTGGTCATTGTAGGCCACCATACCGGCCGTGCGAACGCACGGACGGTATGGGTTCATGTTCCGACCATTCTCCGGCGAGGGAGACACGTCGTCTCCCTCCGCCTTCCTCCCTGCTTCATCCCTATAAATACCCCCCGCCGCTCCACCGACGAGGGCAGCTTGGATCTGACGGAGAAATCCCCAACTTCCTTCTCTTCTTTCTCCGGCAGACGCTCACCAGCTCCGGCGGCTTCCTCCCCCTCCACCTCTTCGCTCTGCCGCAATACCAGCAGCAGAGACTTCCTCCCCTGCTCTTCCCGCGCCACGCCGCACCCAGCTGGCGCCTCTCCGGCTCTCTGCTCGCCGCCGCCCCTCTCCCTGAGCATCGTCTTCTCCGGCGACAGTCGATACGACTGTCGCCCTGTTCCTCCCCCTTCGTCCCTGCAAGTAAGCTAGAGTTACTCCCCTTCTCCTCATCTTTCTTTCCCCGCTTTCAATTTAGTCAATTAAGCCCTCTACCGACCCTGTTCACCCTCACCCTCTTCGCCTCCGACCACCCTCCGGCGAGCCGCTCCCATCACCTCAGTGACCCACACGGCTCGCCGACCACCGCAGAACCTCCGCCTCCTCACCCTGATCCTCTTCCGCCCCTCCACTTCCCACCAAACACCCTCTGCAGATCCACCGAACACACCCACTTCTTCGCTCACAGTTTGACCTAGGACGACCTGTTGGCTCCATCACGTCCCCTGCAGACCCCCTGACCACCTTCGCCGTGCCACGGCGAAGGTCCCCCGCCTGTCTGATTTGGCCGAGAGGCCGTTCTTCTGTGACCAGGTGACTCGCCCGCCGTCGCCATTACTGCGCAGGCAGAGCTGCTTCACCTGCAGGTGCAGGCACGCCTTCGCCCAGGTTTGACTCCCAGGTTGCGCAGGGACTCTCCGCGAAATGTCCCTGGTTCACAGATGGAGCGAAGGCCGCGCGGGAAGCCACGATCGCCCACTGCTCCATCCGCGACACGCGCTCAATTGGGGTGGGACATTTAGTCCCACCTCGGAACTTCTCGGAGGCGCGCGGACGCATAAAGGCAAAAAGTGCCTTATGCTGTCTGCCTCCTGACCACGGGGTGAGGTCCCTCTCACCCGACCCGGCCTCGTCCGTGACCACGCTCCGCGGACCTGGCCCGACCCGATTAGACCGACCTGCACTCCTCGCCCACCACCGCACGCCGGTGGGCCTGGACCCGGGCGTGACCCGAACCCGATTACCCGGTAGCTCTGGGAGAGCTGTCCCAAGAGCGGTTTCAGAGAGAAAGAGAGACGCGGGGGGGGAGGGTAGAGTAGGTTTTGCCTCTTGACGAAAAACTCTGAAGTGTGCAGGCCAAAGAAGAAGAAGCAGACCCGCTGAAGAAGAAGGAGCTGCACTGTAGCAAAGGCATCGTTAAGTCGTCTCAGCACCGGGGCAGACGACGGAAGGTCAGCAGCCAGAGCAGGAAAGAAGACAGGCTGAAGAAGAAGGAGAAGCACCACGATTGCAGAAGAAGAAGAAGAGAGGTCAAGGCAGAAAACCAAAGAAGAAGAACAAGGAGCTCTGAAGAAAGAAAAAACATCACCAACGCAGGAACAGCAGGAAGAAGAAGAGCATCACCATTGCAGAAGAAGATTATCACCATAGCAGAAACCAAGGAAGAAGAAGAAGGAGATCTGAAGAAAGAGAAAGAAAGAAGAACATCACAACAAATTCTTTCCCTGTCTCTTTATTTTGTAAAAGAAACATGTATATCTCTAGAATACAACTTGCTCCCTGAGTTCGACCTCGGGAACTCTTTCATTTTCCGAGTAAAAAAATTTATATTTGAAATGTTGGTAATAACCGGCTTTACTACAACGTTATAACAAAACTCACAAACCCGGTGAAAAAACCCACACGTTTTCACTGAAGGAGTATGGAGATATTATCTCTGTTCTCAGACATCAGAAGCGTCGTGAGGCCTTGCTGAAAATTCAAGAACTGGATACCAAGGAAGCTATGGCTCATCTGTCTGAGCTGGACCTTGCAAATAGGAAAAGATGGAAGGGGGTGGTGATTGAAGAAGACCTGAAACTGGAGATGGATTGGAGGGAGCGTTCTAGGTAGCTATGGCTAAGTGAGGGGGATGCAAACACTAAATTCTTTCACCTGGCTGCTAGTTCTAAGAGAAGAACAAATCTGATCTCTTCAATTGTTATAGAGGGGCAGAGAATTACCTCCTTATCTGATATCAGAGCTGAGGCTGTCAGATATTTCAAGGAATCTTCAAGAGCTACAGGTAGGGGCAATTGGATGATGATAGCTAGTGATCTACCCAATATTAATGAGTCTCAGGAGTCCATCCTGATTGAACCCATGATGAGAGCCTCATCATGAGCCATAACTAGCTCATTTTGACCTAATAAAGAGAGTAAAAGCTCCTACATAACCTAGAAGAGGGCCTAATTGGAGGAATAAGTGTTCTGAGAAGAAAACATGAAATAAAGGTTAAAACTTCAATTTTACCATTACAGTACATAAACGGAATTTCTCAGAGACAGAGCATAGGTCAAATGGTCTAAATGAGATAAAAAGTGAGCTGAATCAATCAGAAATGGGTTCATGTGCAATCTAGGAATTAAATGACATTTGGTAACCCTAAAACAGACCCGCTTAATTCAACAAGGTTTTGATCAGGATAAAAATCAATTAAACCCTATAAAATTCATGGAAAAATATCCCCTAGGGTTTGGAACATTCAAATTGGCCTTTGGAACCTAGTTTGACCTAGATTAGGGTCCAAGCTCATCAATTGGCCTAATTTGGGTTTCTATGCAAAATGCCATTCAAATGTGGTCAAAACTAAAATCAAACTTCACCATTGGATTCCTTAGGTCAAAATTAGGTTTGTACCAAAATTTGGACCTAAGGGGAGGTCATCTTGACCTACTTTGCAATTTAGTACACCCAATCACATTTTGGTCCCTATCTTTTGAAAACCATCACAGCAACCCCCCTATCTTTCTCGCCAATCTTACAATCAAGTCCTTCTGCCATTATTGGGGCAGAATCCTTCTCTGGCGAGGATTAGAGAGGGAATACTCTCAGATCCCTCAGAGATCCCCTCCCAGAAATGGAAGGGAGATTCTCTGAGGAATCCCCTTCCATCTGAGCCCGATCTTGATCCCAGATTTGCACCCAATCTCTTGTGCGAACGCACGAGAGATTTGGGTATCTAACCACCTTCCATCTCCTGTGAGACGTCGGTGGCTAGAAGCTTTCCCTCCACGCACTACAAGCACGGCCAAGCACCTATAAATTAAACCCTAACTCCGGCCGCACCTCCTCAGCTTGACTTGGCCGGGATTCCACCTCAAATTCATCTCCTTCTTCTCCAGCCAAGGTGTCCAGCGAGCTCCGACGAGCCCCCCTCCCCTTCCTCTTCGCTCTGCCACAAAACCAGTGGCAGAGACGTCTTCCTCATCCTCCTCTGCATCGCGCAACACCCGCGTGCGCTGCCCTAGCCCCGTCGTCGCCACCATCTTCCTCCACTGGGCGCTTTCTTCTCCGGTGACAGTAGGTACTGCCGTCCACCTCCTCATCCCCTTCGTCCATTTAGTTAGGTTAAAACCATTCTCCTCTATCCCCTCTTTCATTCCCCTCATTTTATTTCATCAAAAACCCCTCGACCGCCGCTGTTCACCATCACCTTCCTCATCTCCGGCCACCCTCCGGCGAGGCACTCCCATCGCTCGACAGCCCCACACGCCTCGCCGACCATCACATAACCTCCGCCTCATCTCACTGAGTAACATCCGCCCATCCACAGTCCCTATACGCCTCCACAACAGTCCCCCGAATACACCCATCCATCCGGCCACAGGACGACCTAGGAACGCACGCCTAGGCCGCCCCGCGGCCTGCCACCTTGCCCTTCACCTTCGCCGTGACAAGGCAATGGTTCCCCGGTGATCTAATTAGGCCGCGAGGCTCTTTTCGTGTCTGACAGGTTCCACGCCCCGGCCGCCATTGACGGCAACTCGAGGAAGCTCCACGCTCGCTCCAGGCTTCAGGACCGCAAGGCTCCAAGTGCTACGAATGTGGGCAGGCCTTGCGAAGCCAAGGGGTTCAGTGAGCAATGCAACGAAGGCTGCAGCTGTGGAAATTGAATGATAGACTTCTGCGGGCAGGCGCGAGAGAAGGTCGGGAGTTTTAGTCCCACATCGGTAACTTATAAGGCACTGCCATGGTTTATATTATTTTTGTGATATTGGTTCACTGCCTCCGAATGCACCTGGGGTGAGGTCCCTCACCTATATCACTGCACCTCGTCCGCGATTTCACCGCGCGGATCTGGTGCGCGACTCGACCCGACCCTGAGCACACCTCGCACATCACCCTCATGCCGGTGCGCCTAGTCACGGGCACGCGATCCGACCCATTTACCTGGCTCTGGTAGAGCTACCTAAGAGTGGTTTGCATAGAGAGAGACGCATGGGTGTGGGTAGAGGGTTAGGTTTTGTGCTTTGCTGTGGTTGTGCAAGGAAGAAGGAAGGAAGGAGTGTAGCCAACACTTTGTTGCTACTAGAAAGGGAAATGAAGAAGTAAGGAAGCCTTCACAGAAGAAAAGGAAGAGGCGAAGGGAAAAGAGAGGAAGAACTGAAGAACAAGAAGAAGAGGAATCGAAGGCAAACAAAACCAAGAAAGGAAGCAGAGCCAAGGAAGAAGAAGACCCATAGAGAGATATACTGCAGGAGAAGAAAGAAGGAAGACAGAAGAAAATAAAGAAGAAAAGAAGCACTGCAGAAGAGAAAGAATAAGCACAAAGAAGAAGAAAAAGAACAAGAGAAGGGAAACCTACTTTTAAGACGTCTGATCCAATTTCTCCTTTTTACCTTAATTACTTTTCAAACTCATGCATTTACATTTGAATTAAAGTTTTGAGTAATTAAAATGTTCAATTACATTCTAGAGATTAGTAATGAATTCCAATTGCTCCTTGTGTTCGACCTCGGATACTCTGGTTTTCGAGTAATAAAACTTTTATTTGTTGACGACGCTTGGTCAACCCATATCTGAAGCTAAAGTCCTGAAGGCCATTAAGGATCTCAACTGTGAAGGGTCGCCTAGTCCTGATGGAATCCAAGTTTTCTTCTACAAAGAACTGTGGGACATTGTGGGCACAGAGGTTATGGAAGTAATTAGGGAGTTTCAAAGTGGCAATTTTGGCTTTGAAAGGATAAATAGATCTTATATGTTTCTTCTGCCAAAAACCTCGGGTGCTGAATCCTTCCAGGAGTTTAGACCCATTGCCCTCTATAACTCCTTGTACTTGGTGATTGGCAAGGTCCTGGCTAATAGATTGAGGCCCGTATTGCAAGATCTGATCCATCCTGCTCAATCAGCATTCCTCCATGGCAGATCTCTACAAGAATCTTTTATCTTAGCCCAAGAGATGATTTGTGGCTGGCATAAGAGAAAATGCAAGGCCTTCCTTTGGAAGGTTGACTTTCGTAAAGCTTATGATTCCATCAGTTGGCCTTATCTCTGGGATGTGCTTAAAAGAAGGGGCTTTCCTTCTACTTGGATAGGCTAGATTAAAAGATGTATTACCACTGCCTCCACCCCTCTAATAAATGGAAAACCCTGTGGTGCGTGGATTCAGCCTCAATGTGGCATCAGGCAAGGATGTCCCCTGGCTCCCCTGATCTTCAATTTGGCAGTTGACAGTTTGGATTGGTTTGCTTGTAAGCTTGTTGAAGCTGGTCTTGTCAGAGGATATTCACTATCTTCTAGGAATAATCTGGCTCCTATTCTTCAGTATGCAGATGATACTATTTTTTTTGTTGAAGGGTCCATGGATGGAGCATTAGCTCTACATCATTTGGTTAATATTTTTGGTGAGCTTTCTGGATTGAGGTTGAATAGAGATAAGTTTGGTTTGGTCTGCTTTGGCTTACCAGAGGAGGAGCAAGATGCCTTAGTAGCCATCCTGATGACTCCCTGCATCAGTCTTCCTATCAGATATCTAGGGCTACCTTTGAGGTGTTCCAGGTTGAAGAAAAGTGATTGGAACTTCCTTTTTGATAAGATTTCTATGAAATTAGATGGTTGGCATAGCATGTTCCTATCCAGAGGTGGAAGACTTGTCTTGCTCAACTCGGTAGTCACCTCCATCCCTGTCTTCTACTTTTCCATTTTCAAAGCACCAAAATCCATTTGGAAATGGTTGGATGTGATGAGAAAGAGGTTCTTTTGGAAGGGATCTAGACATAAGGGCAATTTCTTGCAGCCTCTCAAATGGGATCAATCTGCTATCCTAAAGAGAAGGGTAGTCTTAGGATTAAGTCCCTGCAGCATTTCAATGATGCCCTGCTACTTAAATGGGCTGTTAAACTGCTGCAAGATGACCTGAAGCCATGGTCTGTTCTGATTAGAGACAGATATGGAGCATCCAACAGCATGCTATCCAGACTTCAGCCCAACTATCCTTCTCCCTTCTGGAAATCTGTGACTAAGGCATTGACTGATCACTTCCATCTACTGCAACCATCACTTGGAGATGGCAAGTCCTTCAGTTTCTGGAAGGAGGGATGGTCTGAGCTGGGTGTTTTGAAGGAGCTCTATCCAAGAGCTTTTGCTACAGCAGCTGACAAGGATGCCACTGTCAGCAAGGTTTGGTCCTCCAGCAGCAGCAGCTAGAATCTGGATGGTGAGGAGTCCAGCAGAAGAGCTACCCAACTGTGGGAAGAAAAGAGAAGGCTTATATCAGACCTTGAGAGCTTCAGACCTAGGCCTGGAATGGAGGACAAATATCTGTGGGAGGGGATTTATAGTGTCCAATCTGGCTATAATAGAATGTTGAACATTGAAGAGGGTTGGAGATATGATTCCATTGACAAGAAGATCTGGTTGTTAAAAATTCTTCTCAAGGTACAAATTTTCCTCTGGCTATGCAGGAGAGATGGTTTAATCACAACTGATCTACACCACAGAAGGTTGGGTACTGATCACCATGTTTGTTTTTTGTGTAGGATGAGTACTGACAATGTAAATCACCTCCTTTCTTCTTACCTTGTCACTGATGTCATCTGGAGAAAAATTTGTCAGGAGCCATTACCAGAGTGGGATTCTATCTGGCACGGGTTTGAGGTGAGAGGGAAGCCACATGTCCACATGGCTGCTACTATTTTGTGTGTATGGAAGGCAAGGAATGAGAGACTTTTTCAGGAGAGGCCGGTATGTTGTGAGAGTATTGTAAGAAAGTGCTGGTCCCTCATACACTCTTGGGGATCCTTTTTGTAATTTCCCTACTTTGCACATAATATACTGCTCTGGACTGCCATCGTAAGACGATAGCTCTCCTTTCTGTTTCAAAAGAAAAAAAAAAAGATGGGTTATGGGAGTCTGTAGGTCTTTAGGCTAGCCTACTTAAGGATAGGTTTGCTTGTTTGTATTGCAAGGCACCTTTCTTCCTCCCATTTTGTCATGAGTCCTTCCACATTCTACATGCTTTCCCATTCTTATCCTCCTAATACATCTTATTCCCAAAATGATTATTATTCCAACTAGACTTATTCTCATCCATCTTCTAGTTGGGATAATCTTGATTGGGAATACAGTTCCGGACCTCCATGTTCAGGGTTTAACCCTGGACACCATGATTTTGATTCTTATCCTTCTTCAAGCTACACTAATGTTAGATCATTACCCTCATTTGAACAACCTAATATGATCTACAATCAAGAAGGATACACTGATCCTTACCCCTTCCCTGAATACACTACCTTTAGGTCATCACCAACTTATAAGCAACCTAAAATGACTTATTATCGGGGAGGGTATCAAGATCCTCAATACGTTAACTTCCCTACATTGAACCCAAACCCACCCAACCCTGAACCAAACCATGTGGTTCAGGTTAACCAAGTCTAAGAAAAGGTGTTGTCTAACTTGAGGAATACCATACAATCTTTAAAAGCTCAGCCAACACCTTGCACTGAAGAATTGGAGCCCCTGATTGAAATGATTGATGATCTGAACAAGTATCTGTTGGATTGGCTCCAGGATGTTAAGGATAAAGACTCGGGAGACCTTTTTCATGGAAAATAATCGAAATGAGGATGAGATTTGTGCTTGCTTTAGTTCAATCTCAGGATGATTCCTAGGATGAACCCCCTTCAGGAGAGCTAATGTCAGAACCTGCTCAGGCACCTATTAGGAGGAACACGTATTATGAAACTGGGTTTGACTAAGTTGTTCTAGAGCAAACAAATAAGGATGATTTGATTTCTTCATCGGAGATCCCTGAGCTGGGGTATGAGGAAACGCATGTCTCTATGGATCAGAAAGTGATTGATAATTATGAGACATACATTAATACAGATTCAGATTTCTTTGATTCTAAAGGTGAAGAATCATTATGCGAAGTCTCACATGAGTTTGTAGAACACGATTTTAGTGAGACCACTGGGCTAGAGGAATTTGATAAATCATTTGATGGCCCTAAAATTGAATTTGATCCTGTTGGGGTTCGCATGGCAGATTCAGATCTTGTTTTGAAGGATTCAATTCATAGCCCTGAACCTCAATCACAGCCTATAGAATTTATTCAGTCACATCTTTTAGACTTGGAAAATTTAGATGGGGTAATTAATATGCAAGAGGTCCCGGAATTTGAAATCGTAATTGTGGAGGATAGAAAGTGGAAAATGATGATATGGGAAGTAAATTCTGGAGGAAGCGAAAGATCGAGTCTAAGGGTTCCAATTTGTCTAAACTCACCTTTCTACCAAGACCCTCATGACATCTTCTCAGAGGATGTTCAACCCAAGCAAATATTCATTGATTATCCTTTTGAGTTTGATCTCTCTGTTATTGGACTTTTTGGTCTTGGGTGGCATCCTCACAAATCGTAGGCTCGACCTCGCTTGCATAATAATCTCAAGTTCTGGGTAATTTTCATCCAGAACCTTAAATATGCTCAACCATGGGGTATGGGTTTGCATCATAATTTGGTCCATATCTGTGGACATCTGCTGGCAGGTCTTGAGGTGAATCTTTTTATTTTGATTCTGACCTGCACCTAGGAATACTTTGTTTCTTTTTTATTTGTATAGGGTGCCTACCTGAAGGCACTAACTTCAGCGTATATGTAGGTTCTTTTCATCTCGGAGCAAACCCGTTATTCACGCAATTCAGGTGCTTTCTACTCCACTCTGTTTCATGTCTTTTTAATACAATGAGGACATTGCATTAGATAGGCATGGGGGGGTGGATATTCATCAATGAATTATTTTGTCAGCTCCGTAGATTCCTTTTGTTTTCTATTGATATATTTTAAAAAAAAATTAAATTAGGAAAGAATACTTGGGCATTAAGACTTTTCAATATTAGGAAATATTATAGTAGGTGATGAGAACCTCATCATGAGCCCTAACTAGCTCATTTTGACCTGAGAAAGTAAACAAAAGCTCCTACAAAACCTAAAGGAAGGCCTAATTCAAGGGATTACTGTTCTAGGAAGAAAACATGAACTAAAGGATAAAACTGTAATTTTACCATTGCAGTACATCAATGAGATTTTTTAGGGGCAAAACATAGGTCAATTGGACTTAATAAAAGGAAAAGTGGGATGGTTCAATCAGAAAAGTGTTATTGTGAGATCCAAGAATTAAATGATATTTTGTAACCCTAAAATAAACCCACTTAATTTCACAAGGTTTTGGTCAGGATAAAAATCAACTAAAGCCTCTAAATGTCATGGAAAATTATCCCCTATGGTTTAGAACCTTCAATTTGGCCTTTGGAACCTATTTTGACCTAGATAGGGGTTCTAGCTCAATATTTAACCTAATTTAGGTTTTTATGAAAAATGTCTAGTCAAACGTGGTCAAACCTAAAATCCAACTTCACCATTGGATTCCTTAGGTCCAAATTAGGTTTGTAACAAAATTTGGGAATAAGGTAAGGTCACCTTGACCTACTTTGCAAAATAGTCCACCCAATTACATTCTGGCCCCTATCTTTTGAAAATCCTTGCACAGACCCCCCTAACTTCCTCGCCACCCGTCCATTTAGGTCCCTCCGCCATTACAGTGGAGGAATCCCACTCTGGCGAGGATTTGAGGAGGATATCTCCCCGAATCCTCAGAGATCTCCCAAATTTAGAAGGGAGATTCTTTGAGGATTTCTCCATCGTCTAAACAGGATCCCCAGATCGGATTTACACCAAATCACTCGTGTGAACGCTCGAGAGATTTGGGTGTCTTGCGCACCTTCCATCTCCGGCGAGATCTTTGCGCTTGGAGGCTTGCCTTCCAAGCACAAAGGTCTCGGCTAGCAGGTATAAAAGGACCCCCGATCCTTGGCACATCTTTTAAGCTTGAATTGGCCTGAGAATTCCCCCAAATTTCCTCCTTCATTATCTCCGGCCAACCGCCCACAAGCTCCGGCGATCCCTCCTCCCTCCTCTCATCGCTCTGCCACCATACCAGTGGCGGAGTCATCTTCATCTCTCTTCTGCGTTGCGCCGTACCAGCGCGTGCCTCTCCGACCTCTTCCTCATTGCCGTCATCCTCACCTCAGGGTCTTCTTCCCCAACGATGGCACATACACGCCTCTTGTCTCCTTTGTCTCCCCTTCGTGCAGCTACACTCAAATAAGTTCCTCTCCCTCTATTCTTCATTTTCCCTCATTTAATTTCATAAAATACCCCTCGACAGCCATTGTCCACCTTCGTCTCCCTCATCCCCGGTCGACCACCGGCGAGGCGAATCCGTCACTCCCCCACTCCACACGCTTTGCCACCTACCTCATCATCTCCGCCATCACTCACTGATCATCCTCCGCCCTTCCATCAACCGCCAACACCGCTATACTTGCCCACCGAACAAACCCATATTCACGTTCACAGAGTGACCTAGGTACACATGCCTAGGCGGTCCCGCAGCCAACCAACCCTCGTCTCACCTTCGTCGTGACACGGCGAAGCTTCCCACATTATTTGACAGGGCCGCCAGGTTGTGTTCGTGTGTTTCAGGTGTGAGCCTCTGCCGCCATTAGCGAAGGTGTAAAGGAGCTTGCTCGCGAGCTCCAGGTCGTTCCACTCCAGACTGAGACACTTCAGGTGCGCGGAATCCCTCTACAAGTCGTTCGCACCTGGCAATTAGAAGCGTCCGCGACTGCAGCTACTTCAATTGGGTGGGTGTCTTCCCTGCGGGCACGAAGAAGCGGGTGAGACACTTTAGTCCCACCTCATAAGTTCTCAGCACAGGTAAGTCATTTATATTGTTTTTGTGTTTCTCTCTTATCGCCTCCAGTACACAGGGTGAGGTCCCTCGCCCACGTACGCCCCCGCCTTGTCAGCGACACACACCCACGCGGACCTAGTACCTGACCCGTATACCCTGCACTCCTTGCGCACTACACTACACCGATGCGCCTGGACCCGGGAACGCGAAACCCGACCCGATTACCCAGCTCTGGGAGAGAGAACCTAAGAGTGAAATAGAGAGAGAGAGATGTGGGGGAGGGTAGGGGTAGGGGTAGGTTTTGCTCTGTGCTGTGTAGGGAAAGAAGAAGGAGAAGGAGGCAGCTACTGAAGGAAAGAAGAAGCTGAAGGTAGGACTTGAAGGCAAAGGCAGAAGACAAGGAGGCCAAAGCTAAGGAAGGACTTAGCCGCAGAAGTAGAGGCTGAAGAAAGAAAGAAGAAGGAGAAGGAAGTAGACTTGCAGCTAAGCTGAGGGAGGAGAAGAGGCAGAAGCCAAAGGAAAGAGATGACACTGTAGCAGAGGAAAGGGAAGCCAAAGAAGGAAGAAGAAGAGAAGAAGACAGAAAGAAGAGTTAAGGAAGAAAGCCAAAGAACAGTAGAAGAAAGAAGGTAGAAGAAGAGTGGCCGCAGACAAAGAGAAAGAAGAGAGAAAATCAGAAGGCAAAGTCAGAAATCAGTGAAGGAAGAAAGAAGAAAAAGAATAGAGAAAGCAATGTAGTAGCAAAGATTTAAGACGTCTGATTTTACATCAAACGTCCATTTTTTTGAGTTTCTCTATACATTGACCTCACTTTTACTTTATAACTTTGATTGGATTGGTCATTACATTTTATTAAATTGTGAGTTGTGATCTTAGTTTTTAAATACCAAATTTCTCCCTGTGTTCGACCTCGGATACCTAGGTTTTCGAGTAATAAATTTTTATTTATTTTCGAGGTGATTTCATCCATACTACAATGCACATCTTTTTAAAACCGATTTTACCCCGTTAACATTTTGGCGCCGTTGCCAGGGAGCAACGGACATTTTAGAAACTTTGATCACAACCTCTGATTCAGTACTGACTTAATCCCTCTCTTTTGCTGTGTTTTGTCTCAGGGGAAGAAAAGGAAAAGAAAAGTAGTCACACAACAACCACACCAAGGAATAGGTAAACTTTCAGTAGCCCTCTCTCTTAATCCCCTCAAAGTCTGAAAAGAAAAATAAAGAAAAATCAATTTGGGGCTACCTGCTTCCATATCTAGTAATTCACCAAAGTTGCCTGATTTTCATTTCAACACATTTTGAATTGCACATCCAATTAAGGTAAATAGGGCTAAAACGTTCTTGATTGAGCCCTAGATACCAATTTTTGAGGCAACTAAATTGGACCAACCAGAGCCAACCTAAGGATTGCAAAGCTAGGGCTTTTAGAGACACATCTTCTCTTAAGCAAAGAAGCAAAAATTTCAAAAAGAGGTGTGCCTAAGCCTTGTTTGAAAGATTTACCCAAGAGAAACCCTAAGCAAATTAGGCTCTTAATCCATTTGAACCCTAAAAGAAAGGACCTAAAAGCTCTCAAAGGAACAAAGAGGTGAAGTTGATCCTTTGGGTCAACCAACCTTAAAATTAGGTCACCTTTTGCACTCAAAAGACCTAAAGTTCAAGTGGAACCCTAAGCACCTTGATCTTAATTAAAAAGGGTAGACTTAAGAGGTCAAGGTCCCCATTCTGGTCTACCTAGAATCTCAGTGACAAGAGAGGTCGAGTGGGGGAAACCCTGTAACTCGTGGGGATGCTCTACTGTGGAGGGGTCTTTGCAGGACTCTCCCTCTCTGCCTGCCCAAGTATTTCTCAAGTGGACGACCTTTCTGACTAAGGGGTATCATCCGCCCTGAACCTCTATAGTCACCCAACATTTTTTTGAGGGTCTCGATTGGTCCAGCACATTATGATCTCATCAAATCCTTCGATGCATGCTTGGTAGGAGGTCCTTAAGACCATCCTTAAGACCTCCTTTAGAAATTCACTCCAGCCGAGGAAAAGCCTTGACGCCCTTGTTTGTGCAGCAACCCCACCACATAGATCATTCCTCTGATTCAGAACAGAGTTCTCCGTCTTCCATCATGGCACAACCCATTGAAGAAGGGAACAACCTTGAGCACCAACTTCAACACCTAAATGATCTCTTCCAAAACTTTGTAAACCCATCGCAGCGTCCTATGATGCGAGATCACTATAATCCCGCTGCGGTGGCAATCGAGCCTCGAGTCCGAATCCCGACTGGAGGTCCTGATTCTGAACTCAAGCCCAATATGATTCATGCCATACCAAAATTCCATGGACTTAACTCCGAGGATCCATTCTAGCACATTAAGCAGCTCAAACATCTAGCCCAGACCTTCGGATCAGATGCACAAAACCGGGATATTCTACTCAAGAAGATGTCTTCTTTCTCCCTTATGGACAAGGCTGCTCATTGGTATCAAACTCAAACTCGTCCGATCAACACCTGGGACGAACTTCAGTCTGAATTTTTGAAGAAGTTCTTCCCCGTTGGCCGGACAAATGCCTTACACCGCCAGATCACTCATTTTACTCAACAATCGGGAGAACCTCTTAATGAGGCATGGGATCGATTCTTAGATCTCATGCAAAAGTGCCCCCATCACGGAGTTCCTAAATGGGAACAAGTCCAGTCTTTTTACCAGGGACTCCGTGAAGACATTCAATTATTCGTCAATGCAACATGCGGAGGAAACATCATGGGTCAACATGAGGACACGGTGTGGGAGATTCTCGAAAATATGTGCGAGAACTCCATTAATAATGACTCCATGGGCTTATTCGACCAGACGAATGCCCGCTCATCGACGAATCTTAGGGGAGCACATGAGACGCAGGACCTGTCCACATCCATCGATTTGGAACTAATGGCCAGTCAGTTGGACAAGGTCTCTATCATAGAGAAGAAGGTGGACGACCTGACTCAGCATCTGCAGTGAGCCACCTCTACATAGAACTCTTTTGCACGGCCACCTCTTGTGAGGGAAACTGTGCAAAACATCTATCACCAATCTTCTTAGGGGATAGACCCATATCCACCCCTGTCTAACTCTCGGATCGGAGGGACCTCCGATCCACTCTATTTTAGTTGGGGGAACTCTGAACCCTCATATTCTGACTTTCCTAAGGCTCCTTGATTAGCCCATGTTTGGGCTATTTAAGTATTTAAGTGCCTAGACATTAAGTTAATTCTAACATTTATTTAGCTTACGTAAGGATGTAAATAGGTTAATTCATATTTCTAACTTAATTACATAATTCATGCATTGCATTCATAACTAAATGCATTTAGAATTGCATTCATTTAATTAGTTAACCAATTAGGTGCACTGCATGCATTATTTTAAGTTAACATAAAAGTTGAGGGTTTGTATATAAATAACCATAATATTTTATTATTTTTTTTTTTTTCTCCTTGCACAAGTAACTCCTCCAACTTCGACTCTGGCTCCTCCTCCTGCGCATCACATTTACGCTACGCCATTTTGAATTTGAAACGAAGGCATGGCTACAAAAGGAGGAGGGAGGCTGCCTTATACGTGGAGACACCACCCGCCCATCACCGTGCACCCGCTCCTCACTGTGGTCTCCAAGACCAAGCTCCACCACACCGTGGGCCGGCGAGGTGACAACTCACCACGCCAATCCAGTGGGCTTGGCCATCACCGTGTTTCTTCTTCATCAGCCTCGCGTGTTCCTTAGCACCTCCGTGCCTACATACCCTACCTGCACCTTCATCTCCAATCCACCGCGTGCCTCCACCAGCCAGGAGCACTTCCAGCCTGCGTGCACCTTCACATGCGGCGGGCACGACCAGTAGCATGTGACCATCACCTCACCGCCCTGCAGAAACCACGCATGCAGTAAGTGCTCCACCGGCTCCCCGTGCAGCTGCACTCACTTACCCACCAGCGTGCAGCACCATCCACAGCTCCACCACGTGTACTCATCTCCTGCAGCAGCACCATCCCCGTGCACGCCCTTGCTGCGTGCACCATCCTCCATGCTCCAGCCCCTAGCACACGCCCACCAGCACCCCTCGGCACGCCTCACCTCTTGCAGCAACGCCACTCCAGACCACATGCGCCCCTTCCACACACCTGTAGCAGTAAACGCCCTCCAGCCGCGCGCGTAGAACGCACTGCACTTCCGCCGCACTCCCTACAGCGCGCCGTCAATGCTTGCAGCGTGCAGCCAGTAGCAGCATCAGCTGCGGCCTTCAGCGCTTGCTCACGTGCAACCTGCAGTGCACAGCAGCAGCAGCTGTAGCCGCGCTCAGCCCTGCCCGCGTGCGCCTGCTTGGCCTGCGCATCCACCATGTGAAGCCCTTCAACAACCACCGGAACCCACCTCCACCGTACGTCCATCCGGCCACCTCAGGGTGCCTCACACTTCACCGCGACCGCCATCACGGAGCCCTCTGTCTAGAGATCCTCCTCCGAGCTTCACACCTCCGGCCGTTCGCTCCTCCTCGCGCACAGACAAGGGGAAGAAGTTCCCCTATTTTGCTATAGTAAAAGCCTCTATTAATATTTACATTCTATGCCATTGTCAACTTTTATTATTATTTTATTAAGCTGCATTGCAAAATTGCCATTTCAGCATGTTCTCTTGATGTTTTCTTAATCTGAAGGTAGATTTGGCTCAATTCTCGTCGAAACTAACTGTGAACATATGTTTTTAATCGATGTGAGTTTAAATATGTCATTGCCTCCCTGTGGACACGACCCGCTCTTCTGTGAGTGGTTATTTTAATTGTTGATTAGTTGATTTTTCCACCACATAGAACTACAAACGACGCGTCATTTTTTGTGACAAACGACTTTAAAAGTGAAGAATCAACTCGTCAAATGGCGTCGTTGCCGAGGAAGCAATAGACGCAATAATTTCACCTGATTTTATTTTTGATTATTTCTCATTACACAGTGATCTGACCATTTTTTTTTTGTTCGAGGAATTAGAGAGAGGCGAGTGCAACGATCTGCGACACATATTCTACGACTCGCAATCACACCAGCCATCGTGAGAGGTGACCCTTGACATCGCCAGAGGAGAAATTGATCGAGCTACCTTGTAAAGGAGGGAAAGGACGAGGACGCGACAATCATCTCTGTACATTTAGTCGCTTATTTGATTAGAGTAGGATCAAGACTTTAGACTTAATTTTTCATTGCACATTTGGTTTAAAACCCTTGTTCTGGGGTATAT
Organism: Thalassia testudinum; assembly: GCA_037157565.1. Classification (NCBI taxonomy): domain Eukaryota; kingdom Viridiplantae; phylum Streptophyta; class Magnoliopsida; order Alismatales; family Hydrocharitaceae; genus Thalassia; species Thalassia testudinum. Next base: position 38,074,990 of record JAZHRO010000025.1, read on the forward strand.
TTTGAGGGGTTTGTTCCCCAATTTTGTTTTAGGCTCGTGTTGGGTAATTTTTGGGAGCTTGTTCCCTTTTCTTTATATTTAGGTTTTTAGTTTATTTTATGGATTGTTTACCTTTATTTGCTTGTGCATAAGTAGTTAAAAAAAATAATAATATTAATAAAAAAAATGAGCTGCCTGCTAGAAGCTGCCTGCCCCTAGGATGAACCATTTAGGTCTATATGAGCAACCTCTAGATTTACTTCTCTGCATTGCGGGCATTCTTGCATCGTTGATTGCTGGAAGCAAGGTATGCATTCTCTTACTTTGCATCCTATTCTTGATCACGCATTGCATTTGGACTTAATTCAAAGACCACATAATTTGTCTTGAAGCGATCTAACAAGTGGTCACATATATTCGTGAAAAAGGACTAATTAAAGGAGGGACATCTAAAAATCAAGGACTTGATTTTCAAACTTGGCGTGTGATTCAAAATTCAAAATCTTTTGCAGTGTATGCACACTTATTTCGCTTGCACCACGGCACGCTTTTAGACACTTCTTAGGTTTGGAAATACTAGGACAAGAGCCCTCCTATCGTTGGATTCTGAAGTGTTTAGAACTTGAGATCAAAGGTTTTGTTACTCCAAAGAGGGGGATACCCTGTCACAGATTTTTGGGGGTAGTTGAGAAGCACCGCGAAAGCACAGCTTCAAAAGAAGGCTTAGGCCTACTTGCATCCCTCGATCTTCCATCTTTGGAGTTGCTTTACCATTTGAGATTTAAGGAAGAACACCTAAGCTCCAACTAGGTTTTCTTAGGCGAGCCGTAGGTCGACAATAAGCATGTAATTGATTGAACAAATTGTATTCTCACCTACAATCTGACTTAAATCAAAAGCCTAATTTGGGAAAGACCTAAAAAGTCCTTTTTGAATTGTGTTTTGCTTGGGGAATTCTGATTGAGGTGTGAGTTAGAATGGATCACATTGATTTTCATCCTTTCACATCTTGCCCACACCCTCACCCCCACTCTACACTCTTCGATCCCATATGCCAAGATGGTCCATCCCTTGATGGACATAATGAAAATCATTGGGATCCGTTTTACTCCTATTATAGGAGTATTGGCCTAGTTAAGCCCCAAATCAGTGAGCAGAACCTAGGAGCGGGATTTGCTTTGCCCAATATCCCACACACCATAGAAATTCCCAACCCACCCTCCCTGAATAATTATAATGGTTGGACAGACACTCCTAGGTACTATAAGCCTGAGCCTGACTTCTTTCATGATAAAAATGACCTCTCCTCCTTGAAGATGGAAATACAGAAAATGCAAAACAAAATGATTGAATTGTTAGGAGAATCTTTGAGAGCAGGCCAACAAGAAAGAGATGAAATTAGCCACCTAATCTACCCCATTAAGGATGATGTACACCCCTCTACAATAGATGCATCTCCCATGGGAGAGCTACACTTTAAGTTGGAGGGAAATTTTGGGGAGAATAGCCACTTTTCGAGGATCGATTTTGAAACCTTCCCATTAGATGATACTTCCTTGAGAGATCCATGCCTTAAGTGGGAGGAAGATACATATGAAAGTAGCTATGCATTGGATGAAAAAAGGTGGCAACCCGAGGAAGATGATGATAAGGTTGAGTATCCACCTGAATTTTATTGGAGACAAAAGAAGGGAATGATGGTATCATTGGAAGACCTCGACCCAGATGATAGTATTTTCGTGACATTTGATGAAGTGGGTCGAAGTCAAGTTGTTAATCCTACCCTCCCTTCTGATCACGAGATGGAACTCAAGCCCACCCTTAGGGAACCTAACCCTCAAGAAATTGACCTATCTGAGGAGTCCGATGTTACCAGTGTAAACCATTTACCTTAGATAGAGCACCCTAGGGGATCTACTGAGATATTAAATGATTCTAGACCACGAGTATATGATGAATCATATGATGAGGAGAAAGATGAATTATATGAGGAACCTACATTCAAGATTTGGAGTGACACTAAGGGTGATTATGTCATATTTCAAGAGTTAGCCCCTGAGGATGTCACAAATTTGACCAAATTAGGTTTCCTTAGCACACCCATTGATGATATTTCTCCTCATGATGAAATGATGGGAAATTTGGAAGCAACTTCTAAGATTTATGTGGATTCACATATAGACTGCGGGGAAGATTTGAGTAAAGAACAAAAACCCAGGGATGACATTGATAGGATAATCCCAAGATCTGTTGCTTCCAACCTGCCTTCATTTATTTCGAAGTCACCCTCTGATTCGCTTATGTCTGAAGGAAAAATTGTGACTCCTGATGAAGGGCAGGAAGATACATGTGATGGTGCAAGAAATGCTAGGGATGCAATTGAGGATTTAGAAAGAGTGTTAGGGATGGACACCGAGCTGGTTAAACCCAACCTAGATCTTATGGCCATCCCGCAACCTCGAAACTTAGACACCCTAGACGATCCTTGCCTTAGAGAATTGCTCAGTTTTGTTCTGACCGAGGGGCTTAATAAACCAATATTTCCGGTAATGGAGTATCGCGTATGGATTGATGATTTCTTTAGTCAGTCCATTGCCTTGGGGGTTTATCTCTGCACCATTCCTTCCCCATTCCTTTTGGAGGATCCTTGTCATCCTCCCCCTACCCCTTTGGAGGTTGTTATACCAGTTTATCCTTTAGAATCTCCTCTGGTGACCTGGGAATATTTTATTCCCATCCTGGTTGGGCGAGCATTTGCTATCGGGATTCATTATCAACTCACTAACATCCTAGGTTACCTATTTTCTAGGCCAGCATTACTTTTCTCATTTTAAGGGCCTATTTCTGCAATTCTTGAACCTGATTTGTAGGTTCTTTGGCTACTCGGCTCCTAACAAAAGAACGGCAACCCAGCTCTGACACAGGTAATATCCTTCTATGTAATGAGGACATTGTAGATTTTAGGTATGGGGGGTGTACTTGGGGATATACATAGCATAGTGCATTCATTGCGTACATTTGCATTAAAAAAAAAAAGAAAAAAATATAAATAAATAAAAATAAAAGAATAATTTAAAAAAAAAAAGTTTTAAGCTTAACTGGCTAGGTCCTGCATTCTTAAGTAAATCAGAACTCTAGGCTAGACTAAGTTAATTCTAGGGTCAAACTTTAGAAGCTAAGAGAGCTACTAGCTTTAGACATTTAGGGTCCTTTGTGGACATAAAAACTTAAGTAGGAGTTATGTTGCGAACCATTCCTCAAGAGGTTGAGGAAGGAAAGCTAGGGTTTGAGTTAAAAGGTGGGGTGGTACCCGGAGTCTTGTTCTACCTTTTGGTTTACGGGTCCTTGTAACCTAAGCATCCAAATTTCACACACTTGGTCTGGTGTAAAAAAGTAATCAACTTAATTCCTTTCTTAAAAGACATTTGGTTCTCTTAGTTTTGACTTAGGAGAGGCTTGAAAACACAATTTGATTGAAAGAGTTCCCGCCGTAGGAGAGGTGGAGTATATACTCACCCTGAGGATGCGATGATAACATATTACCTCCTCGGCGCTTGTCTCTTAGGATATCCATCCTACTGGGGGCATGTAAGCGCATTGTGCAGTTCAGGTACCATGGGCGGCCCTATCTCGAAGTGCCAATTGCCATAGGCCTGAATTCGCTTAAGAAATCCATGGGCGATACTATCTTGAAGTATCGATTGCCAGGAGTTCTTGGGGTCGTTATGGGAGGTGCTATCTCGAAGCATCGAAAGCCAGGCACCATTCGAGGTATGGTAATGGGGACAATGAATCCGACACAGACCGTGTTGAAAGCTGATCTGAGGTTAGACTTAGAGGAATATAAAAAAAAAAAATCATTTTTCCTTTAACTCAAATAACTCAGACCAACGCACATGCACAGATGCTTTAACTTAGGGATCAATAAACCTTAAGGTAGAGTCAGAAATCAGGGAAACTTGTGCCTGCAACTCGTCTTTAGCCGACCTAGTCTGTAACTTAGCAACTACTTGGGAACCTTAGGTCTATAGTCTGAACTTAATAGGTTTCTAAAGGAAGACCGATTGGGTTGACTAGTCTACTTGGAGTGCTAGGTTTTGCTTGGATTTGCTAGGGACTAGCAAAAACTAGGCATGGGGGTATTTGATTAGCCCATGTTTGTGGGCTATTTAAGTATTTAAGTGCCTAGACATTAAGTTAATTCTAACATTTATTTAGCTTACATTAGGATGTAAATAGATTAATTCCAATTTCTAACTTAATTACATAATTCATGCATTGCATTCATAACTAAATGCATTTAGAATTGCATTCATTTAATTAGTTAACCAATTAGGTGCACTGCATGCATTATTTTAAGTTAACATAAAAGTTGAGGGTTTGTATATAAATAACCATAATATTTTATTATATTTTATTTTTATTTTCTCCTTGCACAGGTAACTCCTTCGGCTTCGGCTCCGCCTCCTCCTCCTGCGCATCACATTTACGCTACGCCATTTTGAATTTGAAATGAAGGCCGTGGCTACAAAAGGAGGGAGGTTGCCTTGTACGTGGAGACACTGCCCACCTATCACCGTGCACCCGCTCCTCACTGTGGTCTCCAAGGCCAAGCTTCACCACACCGTGGGCCGGCGAGGTGACAGCTCGCCGCGCCAATCCAGTGGGCTTATCCATCACCGTGTTTCTTCTTCATCAGCCTCGCATGTTCCTCAGCACATTAGTGCCTACATACCCTGCCCGCACCTTCATCTCCAATCCACCACGCGCCTTCACCAGCCAGGAGCACTTCCAGCCCACGCGCACCTTCACATGCGGCGGGCACGGCCAGCAGCATGCGACCATCACCTCACCGCCCTACAAAAACCACGTGTGCAATAAGTGCTCCGCTGGCTCCCCGTGCAGCTGCACGCACTTACCCGCCAGCGTGCAGCACCGTCCACAGCTCCACCCGCATACTCATCTCCTACAGCACCGCCATCCTCGCGCTGCCCTTGCTGCGTGCACCATCCTCCACGCTCCAACCCTTAGCGCACGCCCACTAGCACCACTCGACTCGCCTCACCTCCTATAGCAGCGCCACTCCAGCCCACACGCGCCCCTGCCACACACCTGCAGCAGCAAACGCCCTCCAGCCACGTGTATAGAACACGCTGCACTTTCGCCGTAATCCCTACAGTGCACTATCAACGCTTGCAGCATGCGGCCAGCAGCAGCAGCTACTGCGGCCTTTAGCGCTTGCTCATGTGCGGCCTGCAGCGCGCAGCAGCAGCAGCTAAGCCGTGCTTAGCCGCGCCCACGCACTCCTGCACGACCTGCGCGTCCACCGCATGAAGCCCTTCAGCAGCCACCAGAACCCACCTCCACCATACGTCCGTCCAGCCACCTCGGGGCTCTCGCACTTCGCCGCAATTGCCATCACGGAGCCCTCGGTCTGGAGATCCTCCTCTGAGCTTCACACCTCCGGCCATTCCCTCCTCCTCGTGCACGGACAAGGGGAAGAAGTTCCCCTATTTTGCTACAGTAAAAGCCTCTATTAATATTTACATTCTATGCCATTGTCAACTTTTATTATTATTTTATTAAGCTGCATTGCAAAATATATCCTTTAGTTGTGCAAAATTGCCATTTCAGCATGTTATCTTGATGTTTTCTTAATTTGAAGGTAGATTTGGCTCGATTCTCGTTGAAACTAACTATGAACATATGTTTTTAGCCGATGCGAGTTTAAATATGTCATTGCCTCCCTGTGGACACAACCCGCTCTTTTGCGAGTGGTTATTTTAATTATTGATTAGTTGATTTTTCCACCACATAGAACTACAAACGACGCGTCATTTTATTTGACAAACGACTTTAAAAGCGAAGAATCGACTCGTCACTCCTCAAACCTGTGAGGACCTCAATGCCATCCAGAATGACCCATTCTCCAATACCTATAACCTGGATGGTGAAATCATCCCAACTTCCAGTAGATGGGAATTCTCAAACTCAAAGACCATCTTATCAACCCCGTCCACAAGCTCCTCATCCGTATCAGCTGCCTCAGCCTCCGCCCAACCCCACCTATTAATCTGGGCCAAACCAAGATCAAATGACTCTTATCCTTCAAGCACCGGCTGACATTCAGAAGATGAATGCGGCAATGCAGAAACAGCATGCGGACGAGATCACAGAGGTTCGCAATCAAGTTGCCCAAATGGTGAATTCTCGCCAACCTGTCACCCTTCCTTTGCAACCTCTGCCAAACCCAAATAACGTGCTGACCTAGAGGTGCGTTATGAACCCAAATCCGGGCCACACACATATGATTTATCAGGCCCCCTCTGGTCCATCACCTAACGGGATGAAAGCTTTGACATCTTATGCAGGATTTCAACAACAGCCACCCATCTTACTAAACCCAAACCAAAACTAGGCAGGATTAAACTCCGTAACAACTCGTAGTGGTAAAGCAACCCAAGAGCCACATTATCCAAACCACTCCAAACTTGGTAGTAACCCAAGCCCTAGGGTAGCTATCCAGGATACCCCTATCCCAGATCAAGAACCTGGACCTATTCTAGAGGAACCAACTAGGGTTCCATTTCCCGAGGCCTTGACCAAGGGAAAGAGGATAACCAAATCCATGGCTCCTGAGGAGGATCTGGTCAAGCTCTTTGAATAGGTCCAGATAAACATTCCCTTGATGGATGCAATCTGCCACGTACCAGCTTACGCACGATTTATGAAAGACTGTGTACACCCAAGCGTAAGCCACAAACCAAAAGTGGGAGTCATACTGTCAGAGCAAGCCAGCTTTATAATCTTGAGTAAACTCCCACCCAAGGCTAAAGACCCAGGTACTCCCCTAATTTCGTGTAAAATTAGTGAAACCCAATTTGACAGAGCCTTGTTAGACCTAGGTGCCTCTATAAACCTAATACCTACATCCCTCCTTGACCACCTTGAAGAGTCTGAACTTAAACCAGCTGAGGTGACATTGTAGTTAGCCGATCGATCCATCAAGTCACCTAAAGGAATACTCGAGGATGTCATTGTTAGGGTACGAGATTTCTACTTCTCGGTGGATTTCATAGTTCTGGATATGGCTGCACCTGAGAACCCAAGGGATACACCGATTATATTAGGGAGACCTTTTCTGGCCACTGCTAGGGCCAACATAAATTATGAGGGCCAAATAGAATTAAAATTTGGGAACCAAACTCTGAAGATTGACATCTTTAAGGCCCAACAAGGGATTAATTGTGGGGTTATAGAGCAAATATGTGATATCAAAGCCGTGGTTGATGAATTGCATGTTGAGGACAACTTGATTATACCCGATCAACCACCAGAAGATCAAACCCCACAAATAGAGGAGTCTGAACCTGATCTAGACACACCCATAACTTTGACCCTTGTCCCTGATATAGACCCTGAACCGCTCGCTGCTACTGATAATCCCATCCTGGAACTCAAGCCCCTTCTCGATCATCTGAAGTATGTCTTTTCGGGTTCCAATTAGACGTGTTCTGTGATTATCAACTCCCGACTCACACTTGACCAGGAAGCCCATCATATTACTATTCTCCAGCAACATCGTAGAGCCATTGGATGGACTCTTGATGACTTGACTGGCATAAGCCCCTCTTATTGCACACATCGAATCAGCACAGAAGAGGGCACACGACCTTCGCGAGAGATGCAGAGATGTTTAAACCCTAATCTGCAAGAGGTCATGAAAAAGGAGATCATCAAGTGGCTAGATGCAGGGATCGTCTACCTAATCTCCAACAGTCGCTGGGTGAGTCCAATCCAGGTTGTGCCTAACAAGGCTGGACTCACCATCATTACGACTAAAATCGAAGAGGTCATACCAACCCAAATAGCTAACTTGTGAAGAGTCTGCATCGATTACAGAAGACTCAATTCCTCCACGAAGAAGGACCATTTCCCACTACCATTTATTGATCAGATCCTCGAGAAACTAGTGGGAAATAGGTTCTTCTACTTTCTTGATGGGTACTCCGGCTATAACCAAGTGGCAATCCATCCAGAGGACCAAGAAAAGACCACGTTCACCTGCCCCTTTGGGACGTATGCATTCCGAAGGATGCCATCCGGTCTCTGCAATGCACCCATGACTTTTCAGCGGTGCATGCATGCCATATTCTCAGATATGGTAGGTAATTATCTGGAAGTCTTCATGGATTACTTTTCAGTATTTGGAGCATCATTTGACGATTGCCTCCAGCACTTGGTCAAAATACTAAGGCGATGCATTGACGTGAATGTGGTTCTTTCCTGGGAAAAGAGCCATTTCATGGTGCCTGAAGGACTAGTCCTGGGACATCTGATTTTAGAGAAAGGCATCCAAGTCGATCGAGCCAAGGTTAACTTGATTTCCAAACTCCCTATGCCTAGCTTGATCAAGGACATCAGATCTTTTCTAGGGCACATCGATTTTTATCGTTGATTTATCCCTAATTTTTCAAAAATCGCGCGCCCCCTGACCACTTTTCTCTCCAAGGAAGTACCTTTCGAAATCTCCAAGGAATGCACTCAAGCATTTGAGATCCTTCGTGACCGAGTTACCCAAGCCCCGATCCTACAGTCCCTTGATTGGTCTCAACCCTTTGAGATCATGTGCGATGCATCTGACTTCGCTGTAGGAGCGATTTTAGGGCAGAAAATTGACGGGAAACCCGTGGTCATTTACTACACTAGTAAAACACTAGACGAGGCTCAACGTAACTACACGATTATTGAGAAAGAGCTACTGGCTGTAGTATTTACCCTAAAAAAATTCAGAACATACCTTTTGGGTTCCCATGTTATCATCTACTCAGATCACATGGCTGTGAGGCATCTCCTTGCAAAGAAGGACGTGAAACCTCGATTAATCCGATGGATCTTGCTGTTGCAAGAATTTGACCTCGAGATTCGCGACAAAGAGGGAAAACAGAACATGGTAGCTGATCGCTTGTCCCACCTTCCTTCTGAGATCATTGACCCTTCCGAACCCATCACGGAACACTTTCCTGATGAGCGCCTCCTGACTATCGATACAGGGCTTCCATGGTTTGCTGATATAGTAAACTACTTGTCATCACATTAGATCCCGTCTGATGGGCCGAAGGCCAAGAAGGATAAATTGCATTCCGATGCCAAGTATTACCTTTGCGAAGACCCATATCTATTCCACATTGGTGCTGATCAAATAATTCGACGATGTGTCACGGAAACAGAAATCAAAGACATAATCTCCTTCTGCCATGACCAGTCAAGCGGTAGACATTTTTTAGGACACAAAACTGCATCAAAAGTCCTCCAGTGTGGCTTTTACTGGCCCACAATTTTCAAGGATGCATACAATTACTGTAAGGCATGTACCCATTGCTAGACCTTGGGCAACATGAGCCATCAAGACATGATGCCTTTACAGCCAATTCTGGTATGCGAGATTTTTGACATTTGGGGGATTGATTTTATGGGACCCTTCCCTATTTTGGACGGCTTCGAATACATCTTACTCGCTGTTGACTACGTGTCCAAGTGGATCGAAGCCATTCCGACCTAAACCAATGATCACAAAGTTGTCATCAAATTCATTCATCAAAACATCTTCTCAAGGTTCGGGATTCCACGTGCAATAATTTTCGATGGAGGGGCCCATTACACAAACGCTCAGTTCAGGTCACTGATGATCAATACGGGGTGTCACATCGAATCTCTACTCCTTACCACCCCGAAACTAATGGTCTAGCTGAGCTATCAAACTGGGAGATCAAAAAAATCCTCCAAGTTACTATTCGACCTGATAGGAAGGATTGGTCATCCCGGCTTCTGGAAGCTTTGTGGGCTTATAGGACCGCCCACAAGACCCAATTAGATATGTCTCCCTTCAGACTAGTGTACGAGAAGGCATGTCACCTCCCCGTCGAATTGGAGCATAAAGCCTATTAGGCAGTACGGAATTGCAACTTAGATCTTTCTAAGGATGGAACCCATAGAAAGCTTCAAATGAGCGAGATCGGTGAATTACACCACAACACGTATGAGAACTCGTGAATTTACAAAGAGCGGGTTAAAGCTTTTCATGACAAGTACATTTCTAGAAAGATCTTTCATCGTGGTCGAAAGGTTGTACTCTTTGATGCCCGACTCAAATTATTCCCAGGAAAGCTACGATCTAAGTGGATCAAACCTACCTAGTCTGACAAATCTTTGGAAATGGAGCCGTTGAGATTAGTCCACTCACCCACGATTCTGAACCCTTCATCGTGAATGGTAAGAGACTCAAACCTCTCATTGACATGACCAATACAGATTTGGCTGAGTCATCATTTATCCTCCATTCTCCCCGAGCTCATTGCACCCAGCCGATGGCATAAAACTCAGCGCTTAATGGGAGGCAACCCATCATTCTTTGAAAAATCCAAAACCAGTCATGACATTTCTATGCTGAATTCATATTGCACTTTAGGGTTCATCCATTAGAACAATCGACTCCACCTTAGGTACCCGTACCCAAGTTTAGAAATCATTCGCAACAGTTACCTCAACTCGTTCGCCCACCCAACACTTGTCCTAATGAATGAACTAAGCTAAATTCGAACTCACCTAATTTATAATGGGGACATTGCAAATTTTAGGCATTGGGGGGTATGAAAGTGCAAAATGTCATGAAAACTCATATCAAGAAAAGGTTTCAACAAAAAAATCACATATCACAAAAAAAAATACAAAAAATTGAAAAATATTGAAAAAAGAACAAAAAAACTGACGGGGGAGAGAAATTTTTGGGCTATACAAAATATGAGGAAAAGAGCAAAACGCCAAAAAGCAACACAAAATGGAAAAATTGAAATAGTCATTAGTAAAAGATTAAGGGATTAACTGAAGTTCTAGACCACATCAAGAAAAAAAAGAAAAAAGTGCTAAGGAGACACAAAAAGAGATTAATAGGAATGCTGACTTTAGGCCTTTTGGGGTAGACTCATAGGCTTAAAAATTCAAGTACCCGTTAAAATCTGGATATTCCTCAAGAGGTTCAGGAAAATGTGAAGCTTAAGTATTAGGTCTAAGGCTTAGGGAGTATTCGGCCTCGTTAACTGACCTTCGGTTATCGGGACTCGATAACCTAAGCACCCCAATCCACACACAGTCTCGTTCAGTGCGCATAACTATCAAAATCACGCAAAAGCGTTTTAATGTTTTGAAAAAGTTGCCTAGATAAGGAGCAGCCAGTCAACACAAGTTGATTTGGATGAGTTCCTGGTGTGGAGAAGCAGGAAATTCCCCTCGAAGATGCGTAACAACATATCGTCTCCTTGGTGCTTGTCTCTTAGGATATTACATATCCTACAGAGGGCATGTAAGCACTCTGCTAATTCAAATACCATGGGCGGCATTATCACGAAATATCGACTGCCAGGGTTTGGATTCGGCCATGGAACTCCATGGGCGGGATTATCTCGAAAGCCAGGGTTATGGGGGTTGCCATGGGCGGTGCTATCAAGAAGCATCGATTACTAGGGACCTTTAAGGATTGATGATGGGGACGAGGAATCCGATACAGACCGTGTTGAGAAGCTAATCCAAAGCTAGAAATAAAATGAAAAGAGAGAGAAATCTCTCTAAACAAATAAATCCTCTGTCTCTCTCTTATAAAAATGCACTGCAAATTGAACCTAGGCTAAAAATGTCTCAAGCAAGGGTACTTTAACCGTGGAGTCCAACGAACCCTAGGATAGTTTCTGCAGGCCTTAAAAACCTTTGCGGAGGACTGAGGCTAAAGCGGGTCAGGTCCGGATTTTGGTTGGCACTTGAGTACCTCTAGGCCTATTTCCGGCATTCTGACCAGATCACCAAAGAAAAAGAAAAAAAAGCACTTATCAAAACTAGTGAAAGAAACCCATGGTCTAGAATAAATGTTAAAACCTTGAAATTTTGCTAAGGGACTAGCAAAAGCTAGGCATGGGGGTATGATGAGAACCTCATCATGAGCCCTAACTAGCTCATTTTAACCTGAGAAAGTAAATAAAAGCTCCTACATAACCTAAAGGAAGGCCTAATTCAAGGGATTACTGTTCTAGGAAGAAAACATGAACTAAAGGATAAAACTATAATTTTACCATTGCAGTACATCAACGAGATTTTCTAGGGGCTAAACATAGGTCAATTGGACTTAATAAGAGGAAAAGTGGGATGGTTCAGTCAGAAAAGGGTTATTGTGAGATCCAAGAATTAAATGATATTCTGTAACCCTAAAACAAACCCACTTAATTTCACAAGGTTCTGGTTAGGATAAAAATCAACTAAACCCTCTAAATGTCATGGAAAATTATTCCCTAGGGTTTATAACCTTCAATTTGGCTTTTGGAACCTATTTTGACCTAGATAGGGGTTCTAGCTCAATATTTGACCTAAGTTGGGTTTTTATGCAAAATATCTAGTCAAACATGGTCAAACCTAAAATCTAACTTCACCATTGGATTCCTTAGGTCCAAATTAGGTTTGTAACAAAATTTGGGCCTAAGGGAAGGTCACCTTGACCTACTTTGCAAAATAGTCCACCCAATTACATTCTGGCCCCTATCTTTTGAAAATCCTTGCACAGACCCCCTAACTTCCTCGCCACCCTTGCATTCAGGTCCCTCTGCCATTACAATGGAGGAATCCCACTCCGGCGAGGATTTGAGGAGGATATCTCCCTGAATCCTCTGACATCTCCTCCCAGATTTGGAGGGGAGATTCTATTAGGATTTCTCCATCGTCTGAATAGGGTCCCCAGATCGGATTTACACCAAATCTCTCAAGCGTTCCTTCCATCTATGATGAGATCTTTACGCTTGGAGGCTTGCCTTCCAAGCACAAAGGTCTCAGCTAGCAGCTATAAAAGAACCCTCGGTCCTTGGCGCATCTTTTAAGCTTGAATTGGCCTGAGAATTCCCCCAAATTTCCTCCTTCCTTGACTCCGACCAACCACCCACAAGCTCCAGCGATCCCTTTTCCCTCCTCTTGTTTCTCTTCCACCATACCAGTGGCAGAGTCATCTTCATCTCGCTCTTCCGCGTTGCGCCGTACCAGCATGCGCTTCTCCGACCTCTTCCTCATCGCTGTCATCCTCACCTTAGGGTCTTCTTCCCTGACGATGGCACATAGGCGTCGCTCGTCTCCTTTATCTCCCCTTCGTCCAGCTACACACAGATAAGTTCCTTTCCCTCTATTCTTCATTTTCCCTCATTCAATTTCATAAAATACCCCTCGACAACCACTGTCCACCTTCGTCTCCCTCATCTCCGGCCGACCACCAGCGAGGCGAATCCGTCACTCCCCTACTCCACACACCTTGTCCGCGACACACACCCACGTGGACCTGGTACCCGACCCGTATACCCTGCACTCCTCGTGCACTACACCACGCCGGTGCGCCTGGACCTGGGCAAGCAAAACCCGACCCGATTACCCGGCTCTGGGAGAGCGAACCTAAGAGCGAAATAGAGAGAGACGAGGGGGAGGGTAGGGGTAGGTTTTGCTCTATGCTGTGCAGGGAAAGAAGAAGGAGAAGGAGGCAACTACTGAAGGAAAGAAGAAGCTGAAGGCAGGACTTGAAGGCAAAGGCAGAACAAGGAGGCCAAAGCTGAGGAAGGACTTAGCCACTGAAGCAGAGGTTGAAGAAAGAAAGAAGGAGAAGGAAGTAGACTTGCAGCTAAGCTGAGGGAGGAGAAGAGGCAGAAGCCAAAGGAAAGAGATGACACTGTAGCAGAGGAAAGGCAAGCCAAAGAAGGAAGAAGAAGAGAAGATAGAAACAAGAGTTAAGGAAGAATGCCAAAGAACAACAAAAGAAAGAAGAAGGCAAAAGAAGAGTGGCCGTAGAGAAAGAGAAAGAAGAGAGAAAATCAGAAGGCAAAGTCAGAAATCAGTGAAGGAAGAAGAAAAAGAATAGAGAAAGCATTGTAGTAGAAAAGATTTAAGATGTCTGATTACACATCAGACATCCAATTTTTTGAGTTTCTCTATACATTGACCTCACTTTTACTTTATAACTTTGATTGGATTGGTCATTACATTTTATTAAATTATGAGTTGTGATCTTAGTTTTTAAATACCAAATTGCTCCCTGTGTTCAACCTCGGATACCTAGGTTTTCGAGTAATAAATTTTTATTTGTTTTCGAGGCAATTTCATCTATACTACAATGCACATCTTTTTAAAACCGATTTCGCCCCGTTAACAGTAGGATCTGAACACTAAGACCCTTCAATTCTTTGGGCTTAATCAGCCCAGGTATCCACTAAAATGTGCATTTGTGTATCGAGTCCTCGCCATCCTAAATTCTATTTTAATTTTATTAAATAAGTTTGGGTGATAAGTACACGACTTATCAACCCGCCCTCTGATTTAAGGGAACTTTAAGTCTAAGCATCTACACATTATTCGTCACTGACTCATTATTTGGCGATTTTAACAGAAATTGGGTAGCTAATGAACCTTCTAGGGTGGTATGACTAGCAAGTTATCTAGGGTAATAGCCCATAGGTAGGTTGTCCAGAGCCCAGCCACTGGACCATTCTTTTCCTATTGCCTTTAGGTAAATCTTAGACCAGGGAAGCCACCTACTTACAAAGAAAAAGAAAGTTCAAAAAGAAAAGAAAAAGGAAAAGAAAAGGAGAAAAGAAACAAAAAGAAATAAGCCACACTTCACCGCACGAGTACGGCTGGCAAATTATTGTGGGTAACAGCCCATTGGTAGGTTATCCAGAACCCTACTCAAGAAATGCACGTCAAATTCCTAAAACACTTAGAAAGAAGTGGAGAAGTAGAATAAGCTGGGGAGATATACACTGGATTCACCCTTGTGTTGACCCCATAAAAAGAAAAAACAGGAAGAAAGCTACCGGTCGTATAGATACACCTTTAGGCAGAATTCTATTTAAGGTCACCTAGGGGCATAGAAACCCGAAGTTCGTTCTGATTACCGATCAACGAGTCTATCACTTTCACAAAAAGATGCTTAGAACTTAGGGTTCTCATCAAGTCTTGGGTGGGTTGAGTGGCAGTAGAAAGCCACTCTGTAACCCTAAACTCAAAACTCCAAGAAAATTAGAAAAGAAGGAAAAAAAAAAGAGAAAAAGAGATCTCTCTTTGAATAAGGCGAGGGCTTGAGGCGGTCTGCATTTTGGCAGATACCCGGACACTGTTGTGTCTTTGAAAGTTTAGGTCCTAAGTAAAAATATCTTAATGTTGAAAATGATTTGTGCCCGAGTAATCCAACCTAATTCTTTTATAAATAGCATGTAGTTTTTGCTAGGGACTAGCAAAAGATAAGCATGGGGGTGTGATGTGCATACATCTAAATAGCCAAAAATGTCTATTAATGCATGTTCTTAGTGTCATGTTAGCATCATACATTGTAAATATTACATAACATGCATAATCATGCACTTAGGTCAAGTTGTGTAAATTATATAGTAATTGCCTCCTTTTATGGTCAAGGAAAGGGCGATTCTTAATCGGGGCCTCAGATCTAAGATCCAACCGTACGGATCTGATTAGGGTGATGATTGAAGTTCAACAACTCCAAGATTGCCCTAATTGGACATCCGTAGCACCAGATAGAAATCGAGGAACCCTAAAGATCAAGGGCCAAGATGGTGCCAATCCGCACTTTAGACGACAAATTCGACTGCATGGATGGGTTCGGATCGATGAACGCAGCCTAACGACGTGAAAATCAGCTCAATCCAACATCCGTGGCACCATCTACAACACGCAGAAGATGGACGGCCAAGATGGTGCCACGTGGCGCCATCCTAGTCGCCCAATCGGCCCTCAAGACCACCGCTGCATCTCCAAAGGGCTTCCAATGTGCAATCTGGGCTGTTGGATCTTGATCCAATGGCCGCAAGCACGCGCGCCTGAAATCACAACATCGAAAAAGTCATTGCCGCAGCACAGTGGTCGAGCACGTTATGCGAGCGCATGACGTGCGTTCGACTCCGCATTCGCAGCATGGGGTCGAATAATCATGATCGTGCGATCAATTGCGGGTGGCATGAATCAGTCAATAGCGTGAACAGCCTATCTCACGTGGGCACCCGGCGAAGGCGCAAACGAAGGCGTGCAAGGAGAAATCTAAGTCGTCCAATCTCACGTTCGGATGACTAAGATTTGAAAGACGTGTGTGGGTGTTTTAGGTGAGAAACGTGGGGAGGCACACGCGGCGCACGCACGTCGGCCACGATCAGACCTTCAGTGATGGATAAATCTATCACTAAAGACCTGATATTAATGTTTTAAGATTGAAATGACAAATTTGCCCTCGATTTCTACAACTATAAAAGGAGACCCAACCTCCACTTTTTCTTCATCCCTTCCTTCTCCTCTCTTCCTCTCTAAAGGTTAAGAGAAGCTTGTCCCACACCCAGGATGCTCCTCAAGAGCTAAATTCAAGCTTTCGCCCCCGTTCCGGAAGTGGATTCCGCGACGACGACGACATGTTGCCTCGTTCCTGTTCTTCCAATTTCGTCCTCCTTCTTCTTGCCTCGTCCTCCATCTTCCAGGCGTCGCCTCTGTCTGACTCGTCCTCCAAGCATTCGTTGAGGAGGATAACATCTCTCTCCCTTCTTTCATCGCTTTCTAGAGTAGAATTGCCGCTTTCTAGTTGTAACATTTCCACTTTCTAGAGTAATCATTTCCTGCTTGCTTAGTTGTAAAAGCATTATTCAAATACCAAGTGATTGTTCTCTCCCTCTCTCCCTCTCTTATTGTTTATATCAATTCCATTGTGATTATTTCACCTTTTAAATATAAAAAAATATAAAAAAAATATAATTGCGGATTTTGAGATCGACGTAGCCTCCCTGTGTTCAACCTGGAACTTCTTTATGGATTTTCGGTATATCTATTGAACGGATTTCTTCGCGACTCGAACTACGACGATGGGTTTTCGAATCCAACTGTGAGCGTGTAGTTTTCCTCTTACAACATTTTGGCACGTTGCTGGGGAGGCAACGATTTTCGATTTTCTTTCCGCATTTTGCGCACTTTATTGTTTTTTAACTTGCTTTATTTCTTGTCTATTGTTTTGTAAGTACCTTGGCAGGGAGTCTTCAAGCGGTAGATTAGAGTAAAGTGCAGTTGAAGACAACTGTAAGTGCTCCCCATTCTTCCCCCTCCATAGATTCTATTTCACCACATTAATTCAAACTCCAATTAATCTAGGTGTTTACGTAAATACTAGGGTTATTTTATTTGCTTGGATTTACACTCACATTCATCTCACCCTCATATATAAAAAATCAACAAAAAGATATTTCTTGTGGGGTAAATCAACATACACACTACATACACCCACATTCAAGGCACTTAACCTAATTGATTTTCATCTACTTAATCAGATTCTGATATATGGAACCAGTACACGCAAATCAACATATAAAAGAGTAGAAATCAGTCTAGGTTAACTATTTTGCGTGCCTAACTCAGTGGTGCAATTTTGGCCAATTGTTTGAATTGATTAGGCCGCACCACTGCAATTAAAATCAACTCATCAAGTAGCTGCCACGTAGGTTCAACTTTTAGGGATTTACCAAGCACTCCACATTCTTTTAAGTTTCAAAGGAAAACATCTTCACCTATGCTTTTAAAACCTGGTGTGCCAACAAAACTTGATTGAATATACCTAAAGTTGAATCCTAAAAGCTACTAAGTAAGATTTAAACCCTAAAATTCACCGCATCCAAAAATAATCTTGCTTAAAAATCACCGGTTGTGCATGTACACACAAATCAATCAATCATTAAGAGTATAACCCAGATAAAGGTCCCATCACATTCCAAAGCACATTCAAACCTAACCTTAATTAAAATAGAGTATACGTTGGCCTTAAGGATTGGACTCGCTCTTTAGAGCCCAGACCAAGATTATTTTTTATTAGCCTATTTCTACCATTCAATCTGATGTCTAGCTAGGGGACCAGAATCAGACAATCGCTGCTAGGGGCTACACTAGTAACCTGAGGTGCAAGCCAAAGAAAGAACCTTCTCCCCAGTCCCTCCCTCTAACTGGTTGGATTGACCTGAAAGAAGTAGATCAAATCGATTCTTTATCTCAAGATGGGTTATGGGAGTCTGTAGGTCTTTAGGCTAGCCTACTTAAGGACAGGCTTGTTTGTTTGTATTGCAGGGCACCTTTCTTCCTCCCATTTTGTCATGAATCTTTCCACATTCTACATGCTTTCCCACTCTTATCCTCCTAATACATCTTATTCCCAAAATGATTATTATTCCAACCAGACTTATTCTCATCCATCTACTAGTTGGGATAATCTTGATTGGGAATACAGTTCCGGACCTCCGTGTTCAGGGTTTAACCCTGGACACCACAATTTTTGATTCTTATCCTTCTTCAAGCTACACTAATGTTAGATCATCGCCCTCATTTGAACAACCTAATATGATCTACATCAAGAAGGATACACTAATCCTTACCCCTTCCCTGAATACACTGCCTTTAGGTCATCACCACCTTATGAGCGACATGAAATGACTTATTATCGGGGAGGGTATCAAGATCCTCAATACGTTAACTTCCCTGCATTGAACCCAAACCCACCCTACCCTGAACCAAACCATGTGGTTTAGGTTAACCAGGTCTAAGAAAAGGTGTTGGCTAACTTGAGGAAAATAATACAATCTTTAGAAGCTCAACCAACACCTTGCACTGAAGAATTGGAGCCCTTGATTGAAATGATTGATGATCTGAACAAGTATCTGTTGGATCGGCTCTAGGATGTTAAGGATAAAGGCTCGGGTGAGTTTTTACTTGGGAAATTATCGAAATGAGGATGAGGTTTGTGCTTGCTTTAGTTCAATCTCAGGATGATTCCCATGATGAACCTCCTTCAGGAGAGCTAATGTCAGAACCCGCTTAGGCACCTATTGGGGGGACACGTATTACGAAATTGGGTTTGACTAAGTTGTTCTAGAGCAAACAAATAAGGATGATTTGATTTCTTCACCGGAGATCCCTGAGCTGGAGTACGAGGAAACGCATGTCTCTATGGATCAGAAAGTGTTGATAATTATGAGACATACATTAATACAGATTCAGATTTCTTTGATTCTAAAGGTGAAGAATCATTATGCGAAGTCTCACATGAGTTTATAGAACACGATTTTAGTGAGACAACTGGGCTAGAGGATTCGATAAATCATTTCATGGCCCTAAAATTGAATTTGATCCTGTTGGGGTTCGCATGGCAGATTCAGATCTTATTTTGAAGGATTCAATTCATAGCCCTGAACCTCAATCACACCCCATAGAATTTATTCAGTCGCATCTTTTAGACTTGGAAAATTCAAATGGGGTAATTAATAAGCAAGAGGTCCCGGAATTTGAAATCCTGATTGTGGAGGATAGAAAGTGGAAAATGATGATATGGGAAGTAAATTCCGGAGGAAGTGAAAGATCGAGTCTAAGGGTTCCAATTTGTCTAAACTCACCTTTCTACCAAGACCCTTATGACATCTTCTCAGAGGATGTTCAACCCAAGCAAACATTCATTGATTATCTTTTTGAGTTTGATCTCTCTGTTATCGGACTTTTTGGTCTTGGGTGGCATCCTCACAAATTGTAGGCTCGACCCCGCTTGCATACTGATCTCAGGTTCTGGGAAACCTTAGATATACTCGACCATGGGGTATGGGTCTGCATCACAATCTGGTCCACATCTGTGGACATCTGCTGGTAGCTCTTGAGGTGAATCTTTTTATTTTGATTCTAACCTGCACCTGTGAATATTTTGTTTCTTCTTTATTTGTATAGGGCGCCTACGTGAAGGCACTAACTTCAGCACATATATAGGTCCTTTTCATCTCTGAGCGAACCCGTTATTCATGCAATTCAGGTGCTTTCTACTCCACTATGTTTCATGTCTTTTTAATATAATGAGGACATTGCATTAGATAGGCATGGGGGGTGAATATTCATCAATGAATTATTTTGTCAGCTCTGTAGATTCTTTTTATTTTCTTTTGATTTATTTAAAAAAATTAAATTAGGAAAGAATACTTGGGCATTAGGACTTTTCAATTTTAGGAAATATTACAGTAGGATTTGAACACTAAGACCCTTCAGATCTTTGGGCTTAAGCAGCTCGGGTATCCACTAAAATGTGGATTTGTATATCGAGTCCTCGCCATCCTAAATTCTAGTTTAATTTTATTAAATAAGTTTGGGTGATAAGTACACGACTTATCCACCCGCCCTCTGATTTGAGGGAACTTTAAGTCTAAGCATCTACACACTATTCATCACTGACTCGTTGTTCGACTATTTTAACAAAAATTGGGTAGCTAATGAACCTTCTAGGGTGATATGGCTGGCAAGTTATCTTGGGTAACAGCCCATAGGTAGGTTGTCCAGAGCCCAACCACTGAACCATTCTTTTCCTGTTGCCTTCAGGTAAATCTTAGACCAGGGAAGCCACCTACTTAAAAAGAAAAAGAAAGTTCAAAAAGAAAAGAAAAAGAAAAAGAAAAGGAGAAAAGAAACAAAAAGAAACAAAAAGAAATAAGCCACACTTCACCGCACGAGTATGGCTGGCAAATTATCGTGGGTAACAGCCCATTGGTAGGTTGTCCAGAACCCTGCTCAATAAATGCACGTCAAATTCCTAAAACACTGGATTCACCCTTGTGTTGATCCCATAAAAAGAAAAAGTAGGGAGAAAGCTACTGGTCGTATAGATACACCTTTAGGAAGAATTCTTTTTAAGGTCACCTAGGGGCGTAGAAACCCGAAGTCCATTTCGATTATCGATCAACGAGTCTCACTTTCACAAAAAGATGCTTAGAACTTAGGGTTCTTATCAAGTCTTGGGTGGGTTGAGTGGCCATAGAAAGCCACTTTGTAACCCTAAACTCAAAAATCCAAAAAAATTAGAAAAGAAGAAAAAAAAAAAAAAAGAGAAAAAGCGATCTTTCTTTGAATAAGGAGAGGGCTTGAGGTGGTCTGCATTTTGGCAGATACCCGGACACTGTTGTGTCTTTGAAAGTTCAGGTTCTAAGTAAAAATTTCCTTATGTTGAAAATGATTTGTGCCCGAGTAATTCAACCTATTTCTTTTATAAATAGTATGTAGTTTTTGCTAGGGACTAGCAAAAGATAGGCATGGGGGTGTGATGTGCATACATCTAAATAGCCAAAAATGTCTATTAATGCATGTTCTTAGTGTCATATTAGCATCATACATTGTGAATATTGCATAACATGCATAATCACGCACTTAGGTCAAGTTGTATAAATTGCATAATAATTGTCTCCTTTATGGTTAGGGAAAGGGAGATTCTTAATCATGGCCTCAGATTGAAGATCCAACCATACAGAACTGATCAAGGCGACGATTGGAGTTCAACAACTCCAAGATCGCTCTAATCGGACATCCGTAGCACCAGATAGAGACAGAGGAACCCTAAAGATCAGGGGCCAAGATGGTGCCAATCCATACTTCAGATGACAAATCTGACCGCACGGATGGGTTTGAATCGATGATCGCAGCCTAACGGCATGAAAATCAGCGCAATCCGACATTCATGGCACTATCTACAACACGTAGAAGATGGACGGGCAAGATGACGCCACGTGGCACCATCCCAGCCACCCAATTGGCCCTCAGGACCGCCGCTACATCTCCAAAGGGTTTCCAACGTGCAATCTGGGTCATTGGATCTTGATCCAATGCCTGCAAGCATGCGCGCTTGAAATCACAACCACAACAAAGTCACCGCCGCAGCACAGTGGTCGAGCGCATTACACGAGCACGCGACGCACATTCGACCCAGCATCTGCAGTGCATGGGCGAATAATCACGACCATGCAATCAGCTGCGGGTAGGGCAAATCAGCCAATAGCACGCACACACGATCTGATGGACAACGCGCCGCCCAATTACACGCAAGCGCAAGGTGAAGGCGCAAACGAAGGCACTCGAGGAGAAATCTAAGCTGTCCGATCTCGTGATCGGACGACTAAGATTTGAAGGACGTACAAAGGCATTTTGGGTGCGGTAGGCGGGGAGGCGCACACACGTCGTCCACAATCAGACCTTTAGTGACAGATAAATCTGTCACTAAAGACCTAATATTATTATTTTAAGCTTGAAATGACAAATTTGCCCTCGATTTCTACAACTATAAAAGGAGACCCGACCTCCACTTCTTCATCCCTTCCTTCTCCTCTCTTCCTCTCCAAAGCTTAAGAGAAGCTTGTCCCACACCCGGGATGCTCCTCAAGAGCTAAATCCAAGTTTTCACCCCTGTTCCGAAAGTGGATCCCACAACAATGACGATGTGCTGCCTCGTTCCCGTTCTTCCGACTTCGTCCTCCTTCTCATCCTCTGTCTAGCTCATCCTCGAAGCATTCGTCGAGGAGGATAACATCTCTCTCCCTTCTTTTATCTCTTTCTAGAGTAGAATTTCCCACTTTCTAGTTGTAATAGTTTCCCACTTTCTAGTGTAATCATTTCCCGCTTTCTTAGTTGTAAAAACATTATTCAAATACCAATTGATTGTTCTCTCCCTCTCCCTCTTATTGTTTATATCGATTCCATTGTGATTATTTCACCTTTTAAACAAAAAAAATAATTGCGGATTTTGAGATCAACATAGCCTCCCTATGTTCGACCCGGAACTTCTTTACAGATTTTCTGTATAAATGTTATTTGTTGAACAGATTTCTTCGCGACTCGAACTACGACGGGTTTTTGAATCCAACTGCGAACGTGTACTTTTCTACTTACAACATCGCCAGCATGCAAGGAGTGTGATGGTGGTGGTTGTAGGAGGTGTTGTGGTGTGTGGAGGTGTGACGATTTCAAGGAAGGTGGCGGTGGGGTGCAGTGTTCGAGGACGTGGAGTGCGTGAAACCCTAAATAGGTTTAGGGCTTTTGTAGGTGGAGTTGAGGTAAAGCATTTGGGAGTGTTGGCGGGGCGTTTGGTAGAGTAGAGCAGTGGAGAGGACAAGCCAGAGTTCGCACCGGAGTTGGAGAAGATGAAGGGGGTAAGGATGTTATGTTGGTCGAAAGTAGAATTTGAGGTGTTAGAAGGAAGCAAAGGAGTGAGAGGAAGAGAGAAGAGAGACTTAGGGATAGAGAGAGTGGGTGAAGTAGTCCGGCAGTGATGGGTTGGAGTCGGAGAAGATGAGGTCAACGGCGAGGAAGCAGCAAGGAAGGAGAGGATGGAGACACTCTTTCTTTGGCTGGAAAGTTGCACGACGAAGAGAGGAAGGAGGGCCACCCAATTTGGTGGTTGGCTGGCTGAATGAGGGAGTTGGGGAAGCTTGCTGAAGCTTGAAGAAATGGTGGATGGAGGAGAGAGAGGAGTGGTATTCATGGTCGTTTCTTGCCTGAGTACGGTGAGGTCTCGAGGAATCTTTATAGAGCTCAGGGTCGAGCTCTAAAGCAAGGAAAGAAGCTTGAATTGCCCGCAATTTCAGGGAAAAAGAACCCCTAAAATCTCAAGCTCGCCTGAGCTCTAAGGGCCAACCTAGGGTTCTTGAGGCGGCTTAATTGATTGGGAATCGTCTGAGGATCAGTCTCTCCAAGTTTAGAGAGATTTTGACCTAATTTGAGGGAGGAATCCTTCCTCGAATCTCGACTGTAGAGCTCTGTTCACACCAATGGTGATAGGAACCCATTTGTAGAAAATGATGAGAAAGTCAGGGACCCAATCCCAATAAAATTGAAACCTAGGGGGCTAATGTAAGACATAGAGCTTTTAAGGGCTAAAATACAAACTAGGTCAAGATGGACTCTGATTGGGCCCAAATGTTGGTGATAACCAAATTTAGACCCAAGGAATCTAATGGTGAACTTGGATTCGAGTTTTGACCACGTTTGACTGGGAAATTTGCATAGAAATCCAAATTAAGGTAAATTCTCATCTAAAACTCTATGCTAGGTCAAAATGAGCTCAGATGATCAAACCAAAGATACCAAACCTCTTAGAGTATTTTTCTATGAATTTTAGGAGGTTTAGATTAATTTTATCCTGATCAGAATCTCTTCAATTTAAGTGGGTTTGATAATTAGGGTTTTGGCGCTATTTTTGCTCTCGAAATACGTGAAACCCCATTTATGTCAGTGTTGACCCATGTTTTAGACTTTTGTGCTTGTTTAACCTTTGATTAATCCCTGAATGACCTTGTGGTTAATCTATATTTGTGATGTGCTATTAAAATTACAAAATTAACCTTGATTCCCTATTTTCTTCTCAAATCGAAATGATGTGGAGTTGGGACCCTCAGATGATTAGATAGGAGCTTTTAACATTCAAACTTGACTAACTGTGGCTAGTTAGGACCCATAATGGTGTTACCATCATGCACACACTAACATCTGGTATCAAAGCCATGTTTACTCCAGTTAGGATATCAAAGTCCTCTAAGATATACATTGAGGGTCAATCTGCCATCAGACCACCTCTATTCAACGGCATCAACTATGGATTTTGGAAGACCAAAAAGCAAATCTTTTTGGAATCAATGGAATATGAAATCTGGGATGTGATAACATCAAAATACACGCGACCGAAAAAGAAGGTGTGGAGATCACTATAGACCAAAAGAAGATTGTCACACACAACTCTAAAGCCATGAACACTATCTTCTGTGGTCTATCAAAAGATGAATTCAATCAAGTCTCAGCATGAAAAATGGCATATGAAATTTGGAACACTCTTCAAGTTACCTATGAAGGAACTTCAAAAGTCAAGGAAACTCAAATCAACCTCCTTACCCAAAAATATGAGCTCTTTCGCATGAAGAAAGGAGAAACCATGAAGGAGATGTACACTAGATTCACAGATATTGTCAACTCATTAAGAAATCTGGTTCAAAAGATCACAAATGAGGCATTGGTTCGAAAGATTCTCCGATCTCTGACTAGTAATTGGGAAACCATGACAACAGCTAATCAAGAATCTAAGGATCTTTTTGTACTAAAGTTGGATGATCTTATAGGTAGCTTAATGGCCTATAAGGTTCAACTCAAGCACATAAAAGAATACAAAAGAGAAGGCAAGAAGAAGAAAGACCGCACTCTAAAAGCCGATACTAACTCCGAAGAATCAAAAACTGAAGATAAGGAAGACATAACCTTACTCTCCAGAAAATTCGAAAGATTCTTGAAGAACAAGAAGAGCTAAATGTGAGGAGTATCATTAGTGAGTGTTGGGAGCTAGCGGGAGAATGGAGAGCCTCCTTGTAAACATTGTTGGGAGTGTGATGAATTCCTTGTAATTTTTTTATTGATTTGCTTTTAAATAAAATGCTCCCAGTTTGCTATCATTAATGATAGCACTCCTCACCTTTCCAAAAAAAGAAAGAACAAGAGGAGCTAGAAAAAGAAAAAGGAAGAACTACAAGAAAACGAAGTTATCTACTATAGCTGCAAGAAGAAAGGGCACATAAGAAAAGAATGCCATCAACTTAGGAAAGAAGTCAAAAAGAGGAAAGTCAAAAAACTTTTCAAGCTTGAAGCAAAGAAGAAGGCTCTGCAAGTAACCTAGGATGATAGCAACACAAGCTAAAAAGAGGAAAGTGAAGACACATCAAGTGAAGAAGCACCCTATGGTCCAATGGCAATCAAAGATGAGGTATCTTCTTTCACTTTTGATGAATTATTAGAAGCATTTTATGAGCTGCATGATTTAATTAAAACACTTAGAGTAGCCAATAAGAAATTAACAAAAGATCTAGATGAAGAAACATATTTAAGACACAATGTTGAATCTCTAAATCAACAACTCTCTCAAGAAATCACTACTCAAAGCTCATATTGACTTATTTCAAATAGAATTAGGAAAACTAAAACAAAAGTCTATTGCTCTTGTAAATGATCTAGCAAAGTTTACTAAAGGAAGAGCCAACCTAGAAAAACTATTAGGCACACCAACCCAAACCACTACTAGATTTGGGTTAGGCTACATTCCTAATAATGATTATGAAGCATCTACTTCACAAACTGACACAAATTTCCTCTAGT
The DNA here is from genome assembly GCA_037157565.1 of Thalassia testudinum. Lineage (NCBI taxonomy): Eukaryota > Viridiplantae > Streptophyta > Magnoliopsida > Alismatales > Hydrocharitaceae > Thalassia > Thalassia testudinum. Next base: position 38,101,000 of record JAZHRO010000025.1, read on the forward strand.
CCTAAGGTCAAGAATAGGTCCACGCATAAATAGGCACCTGCTAACAAATCTAGACCCAGAAGAAAATAGGTACCAAAAAGATTTTTGGAATTCTATTTTGTAGGACACTCTAAGGACAAATAAAGTTTTCTAAATGGACCTTCCACCAACAAAAAGATGGACATCTTGCAGCTGTAAGAAGAAATACAGGACCTCACCGATGTAAACCAATGATAGGTGAAAGAAAAAGGAAGATGGGTTATGGACAGTAGTTGTTCGAAGCACATGACAGGAGAAGAAGACCTATTTCTCAACCTAAACCGTAAGGATGGTGGTTCAGTCACCTTTGGCAACAACCACAAGGGCCATATTATTGGTATTGGCCAAATTGGTAACTCCCAAACCTATTTTGATAATGTTCATCTTGTTAATGGCCTAAAACACAACTTAGTGTAAGTCAGATAAGTGATAAAGGTTATAAAGTCACTTTTACATCAAAAGATTTTAAAAATAAGGATAAGAATTCAAAGGAAATCCTTTTGATCGGAAACAGATCAAAAGATATCTACACTATTGACTTTGAAATGTAATTATCTAAATTTCTTAGTTGCATCAAATGATGAGTCAATACTGTGGCATCGTTGACTCAATCATGTTCACATGCAAAATATAAACAAGCTTATAAAACACGACTTAGTTCGAGGCTTGCCTAAGATTTCCTTTAGAGAGAAAAACTTGGAAAACTTCATAAAACTTCTTCAAATTGAAAAACATGGTCAATACTTCCAAGCCACTTGAGTTGATCCACTTAGATCTCTTCGAACCAACCAAAGCTAAAAGTTTAAATGGGTGCAGATACTATCTTATCATTATTGATGACTTCTCTCAATTCACTTGGGTATTTTTCTTAAGGTATAAATATTCTACTTTTGAGGAATTTAGAAAATTAGCCAAAAGAATTCAAACCAAAACTGGCCTATCCATCACTAGGATTAAGAGTGATCATGGAGGAGAATTGAATATCAAAAATTCCAAGATTTCTGCTCTACTTATGAAATAAAATAAGAATTTGTTTTCCCTAGAGTAGCTCCATAAAATAGTGTTGTAGAAAGAAAGAATAGAACCCTGCAAGAGTGTGCCTGCACCATGCTATGCAAGTCAAAGCTACCTCGGTATTTTTGGGCTGAGACTATAAACATTGCTTGCTATATCCAGAATCATGCCACTATTAGACCTATCCTTGAGAAAACACCTTTTGAACTCTACCTTGATAAGACTCCTAAGATCTCTTACTTCAAAGTATTTGGTTGCAAGTGTTTCATATTGAATACAAAGGAAAACTTGGATAAGTTTGCTACAAAAAGTGACAAAGGAATTTTTTTAGGATACTCCTTTAGAAGTAAATCCTATAGAGTCTTTAATAAGAAAAATTGGTAGTTAAAGAGACTCTGCATGTATCTTTTGATGAATCAAATCAAATAAACATAGCATCAACCAAAGATGATGATCAACCTCTAGAAGATCCTTCAAATATTCCTGAAGAAACCATTACTAGTGACCTTCCAAAAGATCTAACCTACACCAAAAATCATCATAAAGAATTAGTGATTAGTGAAGTCTCAAAAGGAGTTCAAACCAAAACATCTCTAAATAACCTTGCACTTAGTGTTTTTGTATCTCAATTGGAACCCAAATCTGTGAAAGAAACATTCACTGATGATTGTTGGATTGTAGAAACGCAAGAAGAATTGAACCAATTCGAAAGAAATGATCTTTAGAAATTAGCTCCTAAGCCAAAATCTTAATCTATCAATGGAACAAAATGGACTTTTAGAAATAAGCTTGATGAATCAAGAATGGTTTGTAAGGAACAAAGCTAGACTTGTGGTTCAAGGCTACAATCAGGAAGAAGGAATTGATTTAGAAGGAATCTTGATCGACTAGACCTTAATCGACCAATTCCTTTATTTAATCGATTAAATACCTTTAACGGTCATATTGTCTTTTGATTGATCCATCCATTTTGTTTAATCGATTAAAATATTCCAATGGTCAAATTTCCTTTGAATTTGTAAAGTCAATCAAAGTCCTCTTTCAATTGATTAACATTGAATCGACCAATACTTTTATTTAATCGACCAAAAATATTTTTGATCAACCAAAAGTATTTTTCCAAAACAGGTCAAAAAATACCTATAAATATGACCTTCGGCCCCCTCTTAAAAACACACCTAAAGAGCTTTCAAAAAGCAAAACATGCATATTCTCTCTAGTGCTTTCACATCTCTCTGCCTATAACTATTGTGATTCAAAGCACTTTCCTTTGCTATTCAAGAAATCTTAGTTTGTTCTAATCTTACTGAGGTTTCATATGAATTATTGTTATTTACTTTATATTCTGTTATTCTTGATTTGGGAATCCAAATTGTCTTGGAAGTCTTGTTGCTCTTCTCTTGGTCAAGTGTAAGAGAAGACATTTTGTAAAAGGTTGTGCCACCCTTGTTCAAGTGGTACATTAATGGATTTGACTAGCATCATCTAGTTGAGAAAATTGTAAGCTAGGAGGTAATGGTAATGGTTTTTACTCGGAAGGGTTTCCACTCTAAATTAGGCGATTTATGCTTATTTAATTTTTGATCTATGGTGAATGATTTTTTAAATTCTCATGGAAAAAGATATTACACTATTCACCCCCTCTCTAGTATGTACTTGATCCTTTAGGCTCTGTACTCACATCATTTTGCTAACGAAATATACCGATTGTTGTATCCCATTGCGCTGGCATAAGAGAACAACACTAATGGCAGACATAGATGCCACAAGATAATGGAACAAAGGTTCCCCGGTAGAAGAAGCTATGTGTATGGGAGGCTGTTGAACAGTTTTCTTGATCTCTTTGAGGGCTTGTTGGCATTGGGGGGGTCCAATGAGCTAAAGTGTAACCCTTGCCCTTCTTGATGCAGTTGAACAAGGGGGTACACTTGTCGGAAGATCGAGACAAAAAGCGATCTAACATTGCAATCTTGCCGACTAATGACTGAACTCCCCTCAGGATATTTGGAGGAACCAAATTCATAACTACTAGATTTTTTTTGGGGTTTACCTCTTTACCACAATTAGAGATCATAAAGCCCATAAATTTTCTCGAGGATATGCCAAATGCACACTTCTGAGGGTTCAGGCAGAGCCTGGCATCTCTTAAAACTTGAAACAACTCAATTACATTCTATAAATGTTGGGAAAAATTTAAACCTTTCAAAATCATATCATCAATATACATTTTAAATGTCTTTCCAATTAAATGAGAAAAAATCATATTTATAAGGCGTTGATAAGTAACTCTTGCATTTTTCAAGCCAAAGGGCATAACTGTATACTGAAAGAGACCCCTATCAGTTACGAAAGACATATGGGGTCTATCTATAGAAGCTAGACTTATCTAGTCGTAACCACTCTATGCATCAAGGAAAGACATATGAGACTACCTGCTACATGAGTCTACAAAAGCGTCAATCTTCGGCAAAGGGAACTCATCTTTCAGGCAAGCCTCATTGACATTTGTGAAATCTATGCACAGTCACCACTTGTCGTTTTACTTTTTCACCATCACTATATTGGGCAGGCAATCAGGCTATAAGGATTGCTCAATGAACCCTACTTCCAATAGCTTGTCCATTTTCAAAGCGGCTGCCTGCCACTTAATAGAGATAGGAGATGAGAGAGAAATGGTGAGATGAGAGAGAGAAGAACTCTTTTTGTGATTTTTAGATTTAGTTCTTTTATTAAGTTTCAAAGTATATTGAACCGTCGGCTGGTATGTTTTATCAAGCCAGGGGTTCAGTTTACTTTGCAACTTTGCATACACCTAAAAATATACCTAATCCTACTCAAGACACCTATATTTTATTTTTTTGTGAACTTTTTATGGTTTTTATTTATTTCCAAATCTAACCCCAAGTTACGCCTAATTAATGTTTAAAGTAAAACCTAAGGCACTAAAAAGGGTTCTAAGGTCTGGAATTGAAGTTCAAACACTCAAAAATGTCCAACACAACACATGAGATATATTTGAAGCATTAAACATGATTTTGAAGATTAATATCATGAAAATAGCATGTGGATCCAGCTCATGAATTTCTCAAAATCTCAACTCAATCCTTATCCATCAATCCATCTACTATCACATCTCAGCAGCCAAAAGCTGTTGTTTTTAGCTAAGATCAACGCTGATGCTGCTGCCAATTAAATCAAACATTCAACAACTGCAGTCCATGCCATTTCAGTAGCTATTAGCTGCCAATCTGCTCTTTCTCCCACTAAGATACTAGATCAGCTCAATCATAAATTGATTTGCAGTAATTATGGCTCAATTTCAGCAGCTGGTGCTGCTGCTACATTCACTACCCACATCCACATTAGAAATCCAAAAATCTTCATGTTGGAAACCTCACCGACAGCGATCAAAAGGTCTGAAATTCATCTCAAAGTCAAATCTCCAATCAAAACCCAATAAAGACCTAATTGACTCTTCTACAAGCCATAGAAAGTTTAGTAGAAGAAAATCAATAGGAACATCTAAACTCACTCAAAATAACTTCCAGACCTTCATTAAAACTTGTCAAATCTTAATCAAGGCATCAATCAACAGATAAAATAAGTTTAAATTCAGATCAAGAGCTCAAAGCCTCCCCACCACCCTCAGCTGGACACACAGGTGGCAACCTCTCCTCTAGTATCCGAAAAAATGTCTCCGCGAAGGCCAGGAATTGAACTCCAATGTTAGGCTGTTGTTGGGATCGTAGAGCATGTATTTGATCAGAAATGCATCATAGTACAGTTATGAAATACGACCAACAAAAATAATTTCCTAGATAACAAGACTTGAGTCCAGGTCGTTCGTCTCTGGGAGGCGTTTTGGAAATGCAAATTCAAATTCGATCTTGCTCACTCTACTCATTCAAAATCGCATGACGATTTATACTAAATACGTATTGATACACGACGTGCTGTTGCCAGAATATCAAAAATTGAAAGCATGCAACTTTAATCACACCAAATGATGATAATCAGGCACAAGGTGATTTTCAACATATAAATATATATAAATATTTTCATTGAGGCATGATGGTGGTTACAGCACAGGTAGAGAAATGCTTGTACAGGGAAATTTAAATCTAGCTAGTAGAAAATGACTGCATACATGAATCTATGGGGGAGATTATGCATGCATCATTGGGGGAGAATATGGAACTACACTACTAAGCAATAAATGAAGCATTAAATCTATGAAGAACTATAATCTAGTCTAGCAAAACTAATGGCATTCAGAGGTGGGCTCTGATGGCCTTTGAATGGGTGAGAAGAGAAAGAGGGGCGACCAATGGTGCCTAGGCCGGCCTTTGGAGAGAGGTTGGAGAAGTTGATCCTGGTCTAGGCTTGGCGTGGAGGTGGTGGCATCATGGTGGAGCTCGTGAACATGGAGGTGGAGGTGGTGATGGCTTATGGAAGGTAGAGCTATGCTAAAAGACTAAGATGGACCAAATGGCCACCCCTTAGGTCTTTTTATAGACCTAAGGGAAGCTCTCTAGAGAATTATTGAATTCTCTAGAGAGGCCGATGGTGGGAGCTCATGGGAGAGTGAGAGAGAGGATGGATGGTGGTTTTTACATCCACCAAATGTGGATCTAAGAATTGAATGGCTCTTGGTTGCTAATTTTAGCAACTAAGGCAACAACACATGGTAGAAAGTTTTAAAGAACTCTAGATTAGATATTTTCATGTGGATGGTCTGTGTGGGTGTGTGTGGGTCGAAACTTAGGCGGCTAGGTTGATTAGGTTAGGTTCTAGTGGGTTTAGGTCAAGGTAGCTCTCAAATTAGGGTTGTAAACCCTAATTCACTAAGGTAAAGTGCAATTAAACTTAATACAAGTTTAATTGGGTGTGTGGAAACCTAATTGAGAGTAAACTAACTCAATCAAGTCAGGTCTAGGTCAATTGGACTCTCACTGAGTCCAATTGGATAGTGTGTGCTGAGATTAGGGCTCAATTGGACTCAATGAGTCCAATTGAATAGACTAAAGAGATTGACCATGATTCAAGTCAATTTGGTTTAGTGAGGATCTAATTAGGTCTTTAAAAAGGTCTAGAGGTGATGTACTAGGGTTAGGGCACCTTACTTTAGGTTCCTAGGGGGTTAGAATTGGGTTTAGGGAGCTAGAGATCCAAGATCAAGGCTTGAATCTCAAAATAGGGTCTGAAGGGTAGTTCTAGACATCCAATAAAGTTATCAGACGTCTTATAGTGAAAAATCAGAAGTCCAGACTTATTGTCTGGACGTCCAATCAGTGCTAGGAGGGATTTTAGGATCTATCTTGGGTATTCTACAGAAATTAGACGTCTGACCAAGTGTCTGGACGTTTAATAACACTATAGAAATGGGTATAAGGTGTGCGGGAGTTGGCTAAGGTTTCTGGACATCCTATAACTCATCTGGACATCCAGATAGAGGCTAGAATTAGTGTTTTCTAATCCTAGGCTGGAATTAGGGTTATAACTCATCCTATAACTCATCTGGCTAAGGTTTCCTAGGGTGCGGCGACCTAATCTAAGGGTGGCTAAGGCTTGGGGAAGCTTCTAGGCTGTCCTAGGGCTAGGATGGACCTAAGCTCTTCACAATTTATTGCTTTATTCCTACTTAATAGAATAACATACCTTAACTCCCTTACATTGTTATCTCTACATCTAATATAGGTCTTCCGCTCCAGCTCTGCTGCAACATTAGTTATTCTTTATTCTTCAGATCCAGCTTCAGATCTAGCTTCTGATCAGCTTATTACTTGAAATTGACATAATGCACCTAATCAGTACATTATAGCATTATTTTATGCATAGCTAAAAGAAAGCAGTAAAGGTACTAGTAATGCTTATGCATGCATGAATTACCCTAACTTATGCTAAGTCCTAGCCTAATTTAGGTCAATTAAGACCTATGATTGCTGTGCAATCATACACCCATGCCTAAATCTTGCTAATCCCTTGCAAATGTGAAACTAAATTATTCACAGAAGGGTCCCTAAGGGATTGATTATTTTATCAAGTGTATGCCTAGAGATTTTTCTCCTTTATGTTTTCATCCTATGCTTTAGAAATCTAGATAATCGTGAAAGTGTAGCTATGTAGCTTTTGCAACGGATTCAAGTGAAAAACTAATTCACCTCTAAAGCCTGTACTTAACCCCTAGTAAAAATTCTAGTGGGATAGGCAGACTTATTCCCTCGAGGTATTCAAGATATTCTATGAATTCCACCTGGCTTTAAGCTTAGGTAGAGAATCTAAGAGGGAAAAGATTATATATTTGGTGGCTCACTCTTGACTGGTGCTACATAGAGATTAGTACTGTAGAATTTAGATTCCTAAATTATTAAGTAACTCAACTCAGAGAAAGACAAGAAAAACTATGCCCTCTTTTGGTTCCTTTATATTCATTCTCTCTTTTTCTTTTTCTTTTTCTTTTCTTTTCTTTCTTTTTCTTAGAGCTCACAATCTCACCAGATTCACACCTATGACTTGTATTTGGTGGTCTGACTTGGCATTAACACTTTAATTGAGTTCCTATAACTCTAACACTAAGTCAGAATTCCTCAACCAGTATTCAGGTGGTCAGAAACACAAGAAAGGTGGGTTAAGGTCATATTTGGTGGATCTCAAATTTATTTGGTGGTATTGCTTCAATGCAACTGAAATAAACACTAAATATTTACTCTTTTTTTCTTTGTTTTTTCTTCTTTTTCTAATTTTTTTTTCAATTTTTCTTTCTTTTCATCATTTTTTTTCTTTTTTTTATTTTTCATTTTTTTCTTCCTTTTTTCTATTTTTTTTCTATGTAAATTTTTTTTTTCAACATAACACAACTAGCACACATCCATGAATTTTATTGAGGAGGCATTATTAGGGATTGGTAGTACTCAAGAGACATTGGGTGGCTTATTTAGTGGAAGCGCCTACTCAAGGCACCGGGAGAAACAGATAGGACGGTGTATTTTTGACCTTGATGTCAATATCCTCCTTCAGCTGAGGATTCCGTAAAGAATAGTCGTAACCATCCACCTTAGCCCTAGTTATATGAAAACTCGCTCTCCGCGTATTTGCCTTATTTGGTGGCTCTCAAAATTTTTCACAAAAATGTATATGCAGGAACCGAGAGCGAAAACTATGCCTAATCTCTGAGTATTATCACCTAATTATCTAGGATTCCAGATTCCTTGCACTAATCTTAATGCACCAGTACTCTCTATTCTCATCTCACACTATTTGGTGGATTTTTGGAAGAAAATCTGCCTGGCTCCCAAAACACTGTCCAAGGGTTCAGGAAAAGAAGCACTGCTTCTTCTCGACAGACTAAAGATGTTTATCAGCCTTCCCTGTGAATTCATTACAAATTATACATGTGTGTGAAAAATTTTACTAGATTCCATATTACAAGAATCAACTAGAGGATAAAATTCCTAATGCATTCTCTTATTAAAATAATCTTATTCATGGATGCACTATGTATATATGCTATAAACAAGTAACCTGATATATTCGTACTTCATGAAATTTCCCTTTCGGGTTACATTCAGCTTGACCGTAAATTTAGAACAAAAGGTGAGCGAGTGAGTCAGAAGTGGCTATTGCAGACGATTTTTAGCTCCAATGCTAGCATTGGAGGTGGAGTCAGTTGTTCTTTTATTTAGGGTCCTAAAGTACGTTTGACATCATATAGCTCTAAGGTTTTCCGAAATGTTGGCATAAAAATTTTCAGTTTTGCTGTATATCTACCCCCCCATGCCTAAGTTCTTGCATGTCCTCATGCATGAATACAAAAGAAAATAAGTATAGCAAGGAGTAAATGGGTAGAAATCACCTAGAATTGCTCCAGAAATTTTAACGTTCAGCACCGACCAACCTGACAGTATGCAATATGCGAAAAGGAAATATACTAAAAGAAAAAAATGCTATGTATAAAGCGAGTATGTATAAGGTGATGGATGAATGTGGGGTAGATGCTGAGTTTAACGCCTCCAGCCAGGCGAAAACTCAATCAGATGTATCAGTTCTTGCATAAGAGTCGGTCAAGATTAAGAGAAAGATGTGCTCGTATGCTCCCAGAATCAGTGGTTCGGAGATGCGAACTAGCTGATTGTGCACCCCTACTCCAAAAAGTCTAGTTATAAGAAAGTGTGGAGTGGTGGTGGAAAATAGAGGATAATCAGAGGGGGGATCATGATGTTGATTCAACTGATTTATCATGTCCCACAATTCAACAGGAAGTTGCTGAGGGAGTAGATCAAAATGTATCTCAGAACCAGAATTTAAGTCATAGGGATCCTCATAACGATAATTGACATCAAAGATCATGCCCTCTCCAGGCTCTAGATCATACGGGGGTATTCGTGAAAGTAGAAGATCTGTGGGGAGGTCACTGAAATCCTCGTCAGAAATTACTTTGTCCTCATCAGTACTCATCTTTGATTCATCAGAGGCTAACTCTTTAGGGTTAGAGTCGAGCCATCCATTAGATTGACTAGGATGGTAGGTGCGTCCCCAGCTCATTCTGCTCAAAGCTTCACCCTCGTATGCGTTGGGCTCCTCAGTAATTTATGCCTTAGGTAGCACATTTATTTCTTCGGTCAAGTCATCCATAGCTACTTCTGGTCTTCGGATGTCAGGATCAGGGATAGAAAGTGTCATCTAAGAATCTCTAGCATCCGCATTAGGGATGTCGGTGAAAGAAGAGTGCAAATCAGAAGATGTTGGCCCTAGCATAGGTTCACCTACAATGGGAAGTGGCCTAGACTAATCAGTAGTGTCACATGTAATGTTTGCCTCAAGATCCATATCCTCAAATGGATCTACTTCCCTTATCATGGTTGTGTTATCTAACCCAAGAGGTATCTCTCAGGATTCAGGATAATCTGATTGACAGACAGACAAGGCTAAGGCCCTGTCAATCAGATGGTCCTTATGATCAGATGACCAAATCTTTTGTTTAAAATTATAATTCCTGAAGAGAAAATTCATCATTCAACTGACTGAAAGTAATTCCTGCCTCTCAAGCTAACCTAGCTAGTCTGGTTACGAGGGGACTAAGGGGAAGGTTCTTCCTTCGACTTATGCCTCCGGTTCCGTTGACCCCCGAGCCACGGTTGTTTGACACTACCCCATAGACTTAGTCACCAGGTTTGGCAAGAGCGGTTGAAACCACCTAGCAGTACGACAACAAATTCGGGATTATTCTGTGTTTTACAATTAATTTCAACCTGTTTTTCTTCAGTTAGTGTTTGTGGTAAGTGGCCCATAAGGTGACCAAGCTCATTGGCTAAACACTAGACTTGACTAAGTCTAGGTTAGCCCAAATGTGGTCTCTAGAATGTAACCCTAAAGATATAACCTAAGGTTCATGCAATTCTAGGTTTTCTTTTTCTTTTTCAGCAGACCACGAAATAAAAATACTTCTCTGGCGAAAATTGGAACCCAAATAAGTTGAAATTTGGCAAGTAGATTCCTTTTTCAATTGTCTTTTTGGAGAATATTTTTTTTGTAATTTTTACTATTTCAACCAAATTTCTAGAGAATTTTAAATGTCAGAGGGTCACATCTGTAATTTTCTGCTTTGAAACAGTATCAAATGACCTTCAAAAATTTGGGAAAAATGTGGAAATTAAAGCCAATGAGATCAAATTTCAAATCACACCATTTTTATTCAAAACAGATTCGTGGATTGCTCAAAATTACTTTTTGAATGTTGAAAATTTTCAAATTTGGGTCAGTCTGACCCACTTGCACTTCGCAAATTTTTAAAAATTTTGTACTTGAAATTTTTTAAATGAACGGTGTTGTTTGAAAGGTGGTTTAAAAATGAAGCTTTAGCCTGAATTTTAAAATTTTTCGCTCATTAAATTTTTGGCAATTGAATTTTTAAATCAAAATTTGAAGCCTAGCCGAAAATCAAAGGGTGATGGCGAAGCTTTTGAAAAGGTGTTTGAATTTAAAATTCAAACTTTCCATCAAAATAATTTTTTTTTAAGTACTTTTTTTTTCAAAAGATTTCCAAATTTTCTTTTTTTCCTTGCTTTTTTTTAAAAAAACTAACTAACTAATCCTAAGATTCAAAAAGGGAAACCTATTCTAACTACCTTTTTTTATTTTTTTCGAAAAAAAAGAGGTTTTTTTTTTTCAAATGAAATTGCTAGAGGGAAATCTAACCTAAGGTTCAAATCAAACCTAGACTAAGAAAGATATGATGCGTACCTGGTATTTCTTTTCCGTGCTCGTTGTGTAGGCAGATCCTGTTTTTCCCTGTTTTCCTACACATCAAAAGACAAGTAGAGGAAGATTTATTAGTGATAATTATAGAGATAAAAACAAAAAATGACGTTGCCTCCCCGGCAACAGCACCATTTGTTGGGGTCGTAGAGCAAGTATTTGATCAGAAATGCATCATAGTACAGTTGCAAAATACGATCAATAAAAATAATTTCCAAGATAACGAGACTTGAGTCCAAGTCGTTCATCTCTAGGAGGCGTTTTGGAAATGCAAATTCAAATTCGATCTCGCTCACTCTAATCGTTCAAAATCACATGTAGATTTATACTAAATACGTATTGATATACGACATGCTGTTGCCAGAATATCAGAAATTGAAAGCATGCAACTTTAATCACACCAAAAGATGATAATCAGGCACATGATGATTTTCAACATATAAATATATATAAATATTTTCATTGAGGCATGATGGTGGTTACAACACAGGTAGAGAAATGCTTGTACAGGGAAATTTAAATCTAGCTAGTAGAAAATGACTGCATACATGAATCTATGGGGGGGATTATGCATGCATCATTGGGGGAGAATATGGAACTACACTACTAAGCAATAAATGAAGCATTAAATCTATGAAGAACTATAATCTAGTCAAGCAGAACTAATGGCATTCAGAGGTGGGCTCTGATGGCCTTTGAATGGGTGAGAAGAGAAAGAGGGGCGACCAATGGTGCCTAGGCCGGCCTTTGGAGAGAGGTTGGAGAAGTTGATCCTAGTCTAGGCTTGGCGTGGAGGTGGTGGCATCATGGTGGAGCTCGTGAACATGGAGGTGGAGGTGGTGATGGCTTATGGAAGGCGAAGCTATGCTAAAAGACCAAGATGGACCAAATGGCCACCTCTTAGGTCTTTTTATAGACCTAAGGGAAGCTCTCTAGAGAATTATGGAATTCTATAGAGAGGCCTATGGTGGGAGCTTGTGGGAGAGTGAGAGAGAGGATGAATGGTGGTTTTTAGATCCACCAAATGTGGATCTAAAAATTGAATGGCTCTTGATTGCTAATGAGCAACTAAGGCAACAACACATGGTAGAAAGTTTTAGAGAACTCTAGATTAGGTATTTTCATGTGGATGGTCTGTGTGGGTGTGTGTGGGTCGAAACTTAGGTGGCTAGGTTGATTAGGTTAGGTTCTAGTGGGTTTAGGTCAAGGTAGCTCTCAAATTAGGGTTGTAAACCCTAATTCACTAAGGTAAAGTACAATTAAACTTAATACAAGTTTAATTGGGTGTGTGGAAACCTAATTGAGAGTAAAATAACTCAATCAAGTCAGGTCTAGGTCAATTGGACTCTCACTGAGTCCAATTGGACAGTGTGTGCTGAGATCAGAGCTCAATTGGACTCAATGAGTCCAATTGAATAGACTAAAGAGATTAACCATGATTCAAGTCAATTAGGTTTAGTGAGGATCTAATTAGGTCCTTAAAAAGGTCTAGAGGTGATGTACTAGGGTTAGGGCACCTTACTTTAGGTTCCTAGGGGGTTAGAATTGGGTTTAGGGAGCTAGAGATCCAAGATCAAGGCTTGAATCTCAAAATAGGGTCTGAAGGGTAGTTCTGGACATCCAATAAAGTTATCAAACATCTTATAGTGAAAAATCAGAAGTCCAGACTTATTGTCTGGACATCCAATCAGAGCCAGGAGGGATTCTAGGTTCTGTATTGTCTGGACATCCAATCAGAGCCAGGAGGGATTCTAGGTTCTGTCTTGGGTATTCTGCAGAAATTAGACGTCTGACCAAGTGTCTGGACGTCCAATAACACTGCAGAAGTGGGTTTAAGATGTGCGGGAGTTGGCTAAGGGTTCTGGACATTCTATAACTCATCTGGACATCCAGATAAAGGCTGGAATTAGGTTTTAAGGTTTCCTAGGGTGCAGCGACCTAATCTAAGGGTGGCTAAGGCTTGGGGAAGCTTCTAGGTTGTCCTAGGGCTAGGATGGACCTAAGTTCTTCACAATTTATTGCTTTATTCCTACTTAATAGAATAGCATACCTTAACTCCCTTACATTATTATCTACTACATCTAATCTAGGTCTTCCACTCCAGCTCTGCTGCAACACTAGTTATTCTTTATTCTTCAGATCCAGCTTTAGATCTAGCTTCAAATCTAGCTTCTGATCAGCTTATTACCTGCAATTGACATAATGCACCTAATCAGTACATTATAGCATTATTTTATGCATAGCTAAAAGAAAGCAGTAAAGGTGCTAGTAATGCTTATGCATGCATGAATTACCCTAACTTATGCTAAGTCCTACCCTAATTTAGGTCAACTAAGACCTATGATTGCTGCACAATCAACTGTTGTGGAGGGAGATTTCCCCGTCGCTCCTCACCATAACTACCATCCCTACAACCATATGGTATCAGAGAAAGGTTACCCTACTAATTATAAAATAACTCGAAAGAGCCACACAAACATTCATAATGCATTGAGGGTAGGATACTCAACTGCATGGTGACAAAGTATCCCTCTCCCTAATTCGATCGATTTCACCTTTACATGCACGGGTCCCCAACGTAGCAATGAGGGATCACAGGCACACATTTCGAAGTTACTATAACCCCCCAGTGGCATTAGGTAGAGTAGTTAGATTCCCTCCCCAACATCAGAATTATCTCAATTTCTTTTACCAATGATCGTTATTTCATGTGTATTCCTTCCTTACACTGAGTCTCGGGATCCATGATTTATTAAGTTAGGTTGTTTATTTTATTATGGCTATTATAAATATTAGAATGAAACAATGGGATATACCTTGAAAAGAATTGATTAATTCATAATTCATGTTCCACATATGGAAATAGATGTTAATGTATAATTTTGAGATAATAAAATTGAGACTGTTATAAAGGTAATAAATGTGTTATTAATTGGATGAATTGAGGGGATAGTATATTGCTTCTTTTAGATTAAAGGAATAAATTGACGACTCTTTCTCTATTATATCATAGGATAATTTTTGAATTTAATGGTTAATGGCCTATGCATGAAAATTATTAAATGACAGTTACGAATGATTGAATTGGACAGAATCAAGAATTGAATATGGTTAACCGAATATGGCAGCTTGGTTGAGTTTGCTGGTGACTCAGGGAGTAGGCTAGCCTCCCTGCAACTCTATGATTGGCTTATTGGCCAACTGGGTGGCAAGGTACGGGTATGTGCATATTTTGTTGGATACATACCCAGATCATGAAGAAGGCTATCTACGAGCCAGCATAAGTCACATCTATGGGTATAGGTCACGGTATGCATCCGTCTCACTACCTATGATAGGACCTCGAGGTGATGGAATGAGATGTAAGGCGAGTGTGGAGCTTCCTCTCAGCCAAGAGGACACTAAGCACATGTCATGCCCCTCGGGAAATCGCAGCAAGATTTTCTCATGCCTTTTGAGGAAATTGATATGGAACAAATGTAACTATAATCTTGAAGGCCACACATTATTGAGATAAATGAAAACTAACTGAAAGGTAAATCGATAAGAAAGTGGAAAAAACAAATTTTTACCCTTCTTTTTTACACTTTGTAGCTCTGTTACTTTCTTTACTTGTACTACTTTACGTAACATTTGCTGATGACTACTTTGGACTCTATAGTTAGGTACCATTGAGCAATCAGGAGTGGCTGTACATGGAGTGATAGGTGACGGACCCAATTTAGTTCCCACACACAGTCTGTGATGTTAAGAATTCGTTTGTCATCTAGTTCTTCTATTTTCTTGGCTACATAGCAGAGAAATTTTTTTTAGCACCTTTCTCTTTCCTCATTTATGGTTATAACTACTATGGACAACATTTTATGCTTTATTTTCTTATTGCAAAATAGTACAATTTGTTTGTTTGGTCATGTGTATATTTTATAATTAAGTATTAGGTGACTACAATCCTATTTTGCTTTGATTCTTGTACTCAGTGACTCACATTCCACCGTTTTGATTTCCATGGTGAGGTTCAATTCATCACAGTGTCCACCGATTGATTCTCATTTTCAACTGGTGGATGTTCGTATTGCACCGGTGGTTTGAGTGTGTTATAATCTAAAAACTTGAGTGAAATATGTCACATTTGGATTCTAAATGCGTGTCTTGTTGATGTGGTCATTTTCTTGGTCTTGTTGCTGATTCTCTCTATTGTTGTTCTTGGAGAAGCTTTTAGATGTAGTGTCACTTGGTAGTTGCTTCAAAGGAGAAGATTAGACTAAATTCTCTTTCTCGAAGATGCTTTCTTCAAATGTTGGGGAATGGGGGGAGGGCAGACCTTGCTTACACTTTATTGTTTTAAGTTTTTTAATAGGTTTTGATGTCCATGTGTATTCGATTGTTTCTACCTCCCTCACTGTGTGTTGCATAATACATTACATAATGTGTTTCGCAATTTGTACCCTTAAACAAATGTTACCTTAAACAAGCGTAAGAAAATGATGAATAGAAAAATCACAGAATCCACGTAACATTTTTCTAAGCACATAATAGCTCGCTAAGTCTTTAATTCACAACCTTGTGTAAAAGTCTTGTAATTTGGTGCTTTGCACCCTTATTTATAGTTTTTAATAATGATAGTCTTCTCCTGAAAGCTTATGAATCCTCCCAACTCCTCTTCAGGTTCATCACAATTGTGTTGTGGTATTTCTTGTAATTTATTTTGACATTTTATTTAACTTTACAACTTTATCTTATGAGCTCTCATCCCCTGTCTAATATTAGGATTAACTTCGGTGGAGTTATCTTTTCTAAGCTACTTATCTAATAAGTGATCGAGATGATTTCACTTTTCACATAATAGCAATAAAATTAAAATGTCGTTGTATTTGAAATGATGAAAAATCCTCTAAACTAAAAATATATCAACACATTTATATAATAAAACCTAACCACGAGAGAGCAAGGTTGTTTCCACAAGGAAACATAAGTACTAATAACTGACAAATATATCAACAAATAATGTTCACACCATAATAGTAAAATTATTGCACCCAGAAGTATCTCCTAAAATCACATTGAGAGGCAAGAAAGAAAACCAAGGAATAGATCCTCGAGAGAGAGCTCAGAGCAGTTGGGAGAGAGATCATAATATTATAATGTTGTAAATAAATGAATAGTAACTCTTAATAAAAAATGAAAAAAAAATTAATGGAAGAAAACACTGTTGAGAAACAGAGCATTCGATGCTCGATTTCTCGCGAGAGGAGGAGGTTGTCGACGTGTGTGCAGAGCTACGTGGAGGCTGAGTCGGAGGAGACCTTCGCGATGATGGTGATGATGAAGCGGATGATCACCGGCGGTGGCCGACCGGTGGATTCTTCAAGAGCGGCAGTGGAGCCTCTGACAACGCCGCGTGAACGTCGGGTGAGGTGCGCTCGTGTACGGCCGACCTCCTGGAGGTGTTGGCGGCGAGCGGGGCAGTCGGTAGTGACTGCATCGAGAGGGTGGTGGATGGCAGTGATGGTTCTCGTGAAGGTGCTCCAAGGTTGAAGAAGAAGATGTAGAAGAAGAAGAAGAAGAAGGGGCTTCAGGGAGTAGGGGATATGTGGACGGAAATCGATAGGGAATTTGGAGTGGGAGACGACTGTTGATGGGGAAGGAAAGGCAGGAGGAAGGGAGGCGGCAGAGGTGGTAGTGGTGCTATCTATCACCGAGCACCACCCAAAGGTGGAGATGTAGGAGACGTCGAGGCCACGGTGAATGCCAGATCCACGGTGGAGATGAAGGTGGATGGTCCCCCGAGCATCCTCGTGCACATGCTGCCCCTTTTTTAAAACCTCCTCCACATGCATTGTGCGTGCCCGATCATGCATTCAGCAGCTTCGATCCACCATCCTTGGCTACAGTCAAGGACCGGTAGCTATCTCTAGCAACTGTTTGAATAGTTGCTGAGAATAGCCCAACCCATGATGGCAAGCAAGCTGATGCGTGCGATGGAATCAGCTGTGCATGCGTCGTGCTCCATATGCACGCATGGAAATGCTAGTGGGAACTTTTGCACTCATGTGTTGCATTATTTGGAATTTCTTCCAAGCTCCGCTGCCTTATCTGGTTTCTACAAGATGACAAATATAAAGAAATAACTTATAAAGTCTATGTTTATGTATTCGGCCAGAAAATACAATATGCTCATGCGCCGGAGCTTAAACTAATTTTCTATTAATCCCCTGCCTCTAAAATTCAATTGAACAATTGGAATGCAAGCATTTAGGTAAAATTATAGTCTACTAAAGTTAACCTATCAAATATCCCAATACTTAAGGTTTTCTAGTCCCTAACAAAATTTATGTAAAATTCCAAAGCTCCAAGTCGCCTCTAGAATTTCATTTGAGATACCACCCCTAAACATAAGATACCTAAGTACTAGTCAAGATACAGATCTGGTTAGCATGGGTTTTAAGTTGCCGACAGAGGCTTCTCAGACCCCCAAGCCTACCCTAAAATTTGTTATTTCGAGAGGTTTAAGCATCCGTGCATAAGTGTAGGTGGTCTTGATTTAGTCTCCAGATGGATTAAATTTGTGTTGGTATGATAGCCAACACAAGAGAGAGAAAGGAAATATTTTTCTAATTTTTTAAGAAATTATCTTTTGTAATTTTTTTGTTTGATCCATCTAAGTACAACCTTAGATCAACTATCAACATGGTCTGTAATGGATTCATTGTCTCCATCACCGATTCTCAAAGGTTTCTGGCATCAATGCTTTCAGATATCATCTCCCATGTCAATCCCAAGAACCCTGGCAATCGATACTTCGAAAGAGTACCACCCATGGCGTTCTTAAGTGAATTCAGGCCTTTGGCAATTGACATTTCGAGATACTACCGCCCACAGTACTTGAATTGCACATTGCGCTTACATGCCCCCAATAGAATGGATATCCTAAGAGACAAGCACCAAGGAGGTGACATGTTATCACCATATCATCAAGGGAAGTGTATACTCCACCTCTCATGTGGTAGGAACTCCTCTAATCAACTTGTGTTTTGAAGCTTCACCTAAGTCAAAGCCTAGAGAACCAATTTTCTTTTGGAAAAGAGTTAAGGCGATTACTTTATTAGGCATTCTAAACAAGACCACAGTGTGTGAGAGGGTGGATGCCTAGGTTACCAAGACCCACAAACAAAAGGGCAAAAAGGATATCAAATAGTTCCAAAGTCTTTGACTTAATACCTTTGCTTCACAATATCCTCAACCACTCGAAGAACCATCTGCATCTTAATGGATACTTGGACTTTTAAGCTCTTAGAGCCCTAGGGGTCTAAAGATAGTACCTCTCACTTATCTTCTAAGGTAAGACACTTAAGGCCTTATCTCATCATTTGATCCAGCCCAGAACTTGGATGAATCCATCCACAGAAAATGCTGGGACTAACTACTTAAACTTAACAAAGTGAAAAATTTTTTATTAATAAAAAAAATATGCTAATACACCTAAATACAAGCAAATATTTATAAATGCTATAAAACAACCTTAGGTCATACTCCCCTATGCCTAATCTTGACAATGTCCTCATTAGAAAAAGTAAAGATATATAAGAATATCACCTAAGCAAGAGAGTGGAAGAAGCTAAGGCTCCACAAGCAAAAGTGTGTCCACAACTTGACCATAAGAAAGAGTAATATACGATTTAAGACGTTGGCCATTTACCTTGAAGCTATCACCTAAATTAGGGTTTCGAATTTCAACTGGTCCATGAGGGAAGGCTTGGACAACAATAAAAGGCCCCTCCAAGCAGGACTTAAGCTTTCTAGGAAATAATTTGAGTTTGGAATTGAAAAGCCAGACCCACTAGTTGGGCTCAAAAGTCTTTCTAGTGTTATGCTTGTCATAGAAGACCTTTGTGCATTGCTTGTAAGCTTGGGAGGCTTCATAAGCTTCATTGCACAACTCCTCAAGCTCACTCAACTCTAGCATGCAAGCCTTACTTGCCCTATCTAGATTCAGATTGACATTCTTAATGGCTCAATAGGCCTTATGCTGGATCTCAACAGGTAGGTGGCAAGCTTTGCCATACACCATACAAAAAGGGGACATGCTAGGGAGTCTTATAAGCCATTCTATAGGCCTAAAGCACATCATTTAGCTTTTTAGACCAATCCTTGCAGTTGAGCCTAACAATTTTTTTAAGAATGCACTTGATCTCCATATTTAAGACTTCAATGTGACCACTTGTTTGGGGATGGTATGGTGTCGCAATCATGTGATTGACTACCAAACTTTAGAGTAGTCACATGAACTGTGTATTCTTGAAGTGAGGACCTCTGTCACTTATGATAGTCCTTGGGAATCTATATCGAGAAATAATATTAGCCTTGACAAAATCCACGACCGCAAAATGGTCATTGGTCCGTGTGGGTATAGCTTCTATCCATTTTGATACATAGTCCACAGCTAGAAGGATATACTCATATATGAAGGACACAGGAAAGGGACTCATCAAGTCAATGCCCTAAATATCAAATATCTCTAAGGGAGAATAGGTTGCTGGGGCATCTCATCCCTTTTCCAATGGTTCTCATCTGTTGGCAGCAAAGACATGTGCCCACATAAGTATGTGAGTCTTTGAATAATGTAGGCCACCAAAAGTCAGACTGAAGAATCTTGTGGGTAGTCTTTTTCCCACTAAAATGCCCTCCATAGTGGAGATCATAGCAGAAACTCAGAACACTCCTTTGTTCTTCCTCTATGACACAACGACGAAAAAGCTAGCCCGGGCCTATTCAAAAGAGCTCAAGATCCTCTTGGTGATAAAATTTTGCTTCGATGAGAAACTTATCTTGCTTTTGCTTGTCCCAAGTATTAGGGGCAATGCTCATGACCAGATAGTTCACTATATCAGTGAACCAAGGAGATTTGGCCTCCACGGCCATCAGAGCCTCATCGGGGAAAGTCTCTCAAATATCACCAACTGGGATTGATGCCTCAATTGGGATCCTAGAAAAATGATCCGCTACCGCATTCTCAACTCCTTTTTTATGCTTGATTTCTAGGTCAAACTCCTAGAGTAGCAAAATCCAACAAATCAATCTAGGTTTGGTGTCCTTTTTAGCAAGCAAGTGCTTTAAGGCCAAGTGATCTGTATGCACCAAAACCTTACATCCCAGTAAATATGACCTAAACTTCTCCAAAGAAAACACTACAGCGAGGAGTTCTTTCTCAGTAACCGTATAGTTTTGTTGAGGATCAATCAAGGTCTTGTTGGCATAGTGTATAACATGAGGTTTATCATCAGCCCGTTGACCCAAGACCACTCCCATGATATAGTCAAATGTGTCACACATCAATTCAAAAGGGAGGGTCTGACAAGAGGCATTTCTCGAGCATGTTTTGAAAATAGAGATCTCATCGTAGTGTAGTGTACGAAAATGCTCGTCGAAAATAATTTATAAAGATAACGAAACTTGGAGTCCCGGTCGTTCATCTCTGGGAGGCATTTATGGAAATGAATATTTGAAATCGATCTCCTTTGCTCTACTTGCTTAAAATCTCATGCCAGTTTATGGTGATTTACATATTGATGTACGACATGCTAGTTGCCAAAAGATAGTAATTAAAACATGCAACTTCAATCACACCAAAAGATGATAACTAGGCACATAATGATT
Source organism: Thalassia testudinum (assembly GCA_037157565.1). Classification (NCBI taxonomy): domain Eukaryota; kingdom Viridiplantae; phylum Streptophyta; class Magnoliopsida; order Alismatales; family Hydrocharitaceae; genus Thalassia; species Thalassia testudinum. The sequence continues at coordinate 38,121,940 of JAZHRO010000025.1, forward strand.
TTCAACATATATATTTATATATATAAAAGATGATGATGATATCAGAGTTGCAGAGCACAGGTAGAGGAATTCTTGTATAGGGAAATAAAACTACTCGCTACCAAAAAACGACTGCATACATGAATCTATGGGGGGATTTTGCATGCATCATTGGGGGAGAAGTAAGGAACTACACTATTAATGAGTAAATAAAGCATGTGAACTATGAAAAACTAAGCTACTAATCTAGCAGAAATAAGGGCATTCAGAGGTGGGCTCCGATGGCCTTTGAGTGGTTGAGAAGAGAAGGAGGGGCAGCCAATGGTGCTCTGGTCGGCCCATGGAGAGAGGTTGAAGAGGTGATCCAGCATCTTGGTGTGGAGGTGGTGGAAGCCATGGTGAAGCTACTCGTGGACATGGAGGTGGAGTGGATGTGGAATGAAACTAAGCTAAATGGAACCAAGAGTGGATGAAGCCAAGAGTGGATGGGTGCAAATGACCACCCCTTAGATCATTTTTTAGACCTAAGGGAAGCTCACTAAAGAATTATGGAATTCTCTAGAGAGGCCTATGGTGGGAGCTCGTGGGAGAGTGAAAGAGAGAGGATGGATGGTAGTTTTTAGATCCACCAAATGTAGATCTAAGAATTGAATGGCTCTTGGTTGCAACCAAGGCAACAACACATGGTAGAGAGTTCTAGAAAACTCTAGGCTAGGTATTTTCATGTGGATGGTGTGTGTGGGTGTGTGTGGGTTGAAACTTAGGTGGCTAGGTTGATTAGGTTAGGTTCTAGTGGGTTTAGGTCAAGGTAGCTCTCAAATTAGGGTTGTAAACCCTAATTCACTAAGGTAAAGTACAATTAGACTTAATACAAGTTTAATTGCATGTGTTCGAACCCAATTGAGAGTAAAATAACTCAATTAAGTTAGGTCTAGGTCAATTGGACTCTCACTAAGTCCAATTGGACAGTGTGTGCTGAGATCAGGGCTCAATTAGACTCAATGAGTCCAATTGAATAGGCTAATGGAATTGACTAAGATCAAATCAATTAGGTTTAGTGAGGACCTAATTAGGTCCTTAGGGAGGCCTCGAGGTGATGTACTAGGGTTAGGGCACCTTAATTTAGGTTCCTATGGGGTTAAAATTGGGTTTAAGGGGCTAGAGATCCAAGATCAAGGCTTGAATTCCAAAACAGGAACTGAAGGACAGTATCAGACATCTAATAAAGTTGTCAGATGTCTTATAGTGAAAAATTAGAAGTCTAGACTTGTTGTCTGGATGTCCAATCAGAGTCAGGAGGGTTTCTAGGTTCTGTCTTGGGTATTCTGCAGAAATTGGACATCTGACCAAGTGTCTGGACGTCCAATAGCACTACGAAGTGGGTTTAAGGTGTGCGGGAGTTGGCTAAGGGTTCTAGACATCCTATAACTTATTTGGACATCTAGATAGAAGTTGGAATTAGGGTTTTAAGGTTTTCTAGGGTGCAGTGACCTAATTTAAGGGTGGCTAAGGCTTGGGGAAGCTTCTAGGCTGTCCTCGGGCTAGGATGGACCTAAGTTCTTCACAATTTATTGCTTTATTTCTACTTAATAGAATAGCATACCTTAACTCCCTTACATTATTATCTACTACATCTAATTCTAGGTCATTGCTCCAGCTCTGCTGCAACTCTGGTTATTCTTTATTCTTCAGATCCAGCTTTAGATCCAACTTCAGATCTAGCTTATGATCAGCTTATTACTTGCAATTGACATAATGCACCTAATCAGTACATTATAGCATTATTTTATGCATAGCTAAAAGAAAGTAGTAGGGATGCAAGTAATGCTTATGTATGCGTGAATTGTCCTAACTTATGCTAAGTCCTAGCCTAATTTAGGTCAATTAAGACCTATGATTGCTGTGCAATCAGGGTCTACTCTGGTGTTTAGAGAATGGGCGTTGTAATAAGGGTCTTCTTCAAGACCTGGAAGGCCTCACCACATCTATCATCAAAATCAAAGGAAACATCCTTCACTAATAGGTGGAAAAGTAGCTTAATGATTTTATTGAAATCTCTAATGAAGCGCATATAGAATCCAGCGTGGCCGAGAAAAGATCTAACTTGATGAACATTGATGGGCGAAGGAAGTTTAGAAATGGACTCGATTTTGACCTCATCCACCTCTAATCCTCTCTTGGAAACTACATGCTTAAAAACAATGCCCTACTGGACCATAAAATGGCTCTTCTCCTAGCTGGGCACCATCTTAGCTTTTTCGCAATGAGTTAAGACTTTATCGAGGTGTGAGAGGGATAGGTCAAACAATAAGCCATAGATGGAAAGTTCATCCATAAAAATCTCAACAAACTAGTCGATCATATGAGAAAAGATAGCCATCATACAGAGTTGGAACGTGGCAGGAGCGTTACATAGCTCAAATGGCATTCTGCAGAATGTAAATGTACCATATGGGGTAGTAAAGGTCGAGCACTCCTAATCATCAAGGAAGATAGCTATCTAATTATACCGAGAGTACCCATCTAAGAAACAAAAGTACTTATTCCCCACCAGTTTTTCCAAAATCTAGTCAATAAAAGGTAAGGGGAAGTGATCATTTTTGGTGGCCATATTCAGATGGCGGTAATTGATATGCAAATTCTCAACACAGTTAATTAAGGTTATTAGTCTTAATTAATTGAACTAAAAATGATACTTAATCTTGAAGGATCTAATGGATAGATTTGGCTATGCGTACAAACACTCAAGCACAATATTAGTAATAACAAGAAAGATTTGTACAATCAATTCAAACCACAAAGGACACAAAATGTATAGTGGTTCCCCACTCCCTTGGGTACTCCACTACCTAAGCCTTCCAGCTTAGGGTTTTTAACCCGATTCCCTCAAACTCGATGAAATCAATTTACCAAACCGAGGTAATTAACAAGTTACCTTAACTCAAGTACAACAGCAAATTTGTTACAACCCAATGAGCAGCAAGCTCAAATACAAAAGAAGTATAGGTGTAAGAAAGACAAATCTTACAACTAAGTTCCTAAGCCTCTCAATAATATATAGAATAATATTACCAATTCGAGGGCCTAGTGAAGACGTGAATTCCTTGAGAATGAGTGAACAAAACACGTCGATGTGTTTGTTAAACCCATAGCGAGATTGAAAAGTAGCAAACTATGTCTTCCTCTTTGAATATGGTGGAATGTATGAAATATAGCTCTAAGATTATTTTCTTATCATTCTTGTATCTCTAGTCTACAGACAAAGAGTCCTAGGATCATTTTATAGAGTTTAAGACCTAGGATACTCATCTACTAGATGTTGGGATTTAATTCCCAACGTTCACATGGTTAGAAGTAATATTTCAGCCGTTCTACAGCTGGTTTCCATGGGATTCTGGTCAACTTGGAATAATTTACACGTGCTGAGTTTAGTGCCTTCAGCTAGGCGATGATCAACCCAAGGTGGTTAAGGCAAGGTAAGAGCAACCTTGTCCGAGATGGGTTCAGGGAGCATATGGTCAACAAAGGGTTTGAGACGCTGTCTTTTGACCTTGAAGATATTACCCGTCTTTAGGTCAGAGATTTCGACGGCCCCGTTAGGGAAAATCCTCTCAATAACGAACGGGCCGTCCCACTTAGACCTGAGTTTTCCAGGGAAAAGCTTCAGTCGAGAATCGAAAAGCCAGACCTTCTGGTTCAGCTCAAAGCTCTTACGTGAAATCATCTAATCATGGAGAGCTTTGGCCCTTGCCTTATGATTCTGGCATTTTCATAAGCATCATTTCAAAGCTCCTCCAACTTAGATAGTTGGAGTTTCCTAGTTTCCCCAGCCAACTCTAGGTCAAAATTACATTCCTGATGGCCCAAAATGCCTGGTGCTCAAGTTCTACGGGTAAGTGACACGCCTTACCAAACACCACACGGAACGGAGACATACCGATAGGCATTTTGTACATCGTACAGTAGACCCAAAGAGCATCATCTAGCTTTTGGGCCCAATCCTTCCTATTCGTCCTAATGGTTTTCTACAAAATGTTTTTGATCTCATGATTTAAGACCTCGACCTGTCCATTCATCTGAGGGTGGTAAGGTGTGGAAATCTGATGATCTAGTAAATTTCAAAATTGGGCATGAGTGAAATGTATGCCACCATCACTGATAATTGCCTAAGGAACCCTGAACCGACTGAAGATATTTTTCTTCACAAAATCGATGACCACCTTGTGGTCATTGGTTCGGGTGGGAATTGACTCAATCCATTTGGACACGTAATCAACAGTGACCAAAATATACTGGTGTCCAAATGATGGAGGGAAGGGTCCCATAAAGTCAATGCCCCAAATGACAAAAATTTCGATGAAAAGTATTGGGTTCAGGGGCATCATATCTCTCTTAGCCATGTTCCCAAGTGTCAGGCATCGAGTGCATGACTTTGAGAATTCCTGAGCATCCTTAAATAATGACGGCCAATAGAATCCAAATTGCAAGATTTTTGTTGCCATCTTTTTCCTGGAAAAGTGTCCACCACACGCAGAGGTGTGACAGAACTCAAGTATGCTATGGTCTGCGCTGATGTGGTACAGCTCAGGATCATCCCAAAAATAATATTTGGCCTCAGACACAAGTCTATCCCGTTGTTGTTTGGTCCAATCCTGGGGGATTTGACCAACGACCAAATAATTGACAATATCCGCAAACCAGGGGGTTTAGATACCTGAGACTGTAAGAATAGTCTCATCCGGAAAAGTATCAGAGATCGGGACATCCGGATGAGGAGAATCAATTAGGATTCTCGAGAGGTGATCTGCCACTACATTTTGTGCCTCGGCTTTATCCCTAATTTCAAGATCAAATTCTTGAAGCATCAAAATCCAGCAAATAAGCCGAGGTTTGGCATCCTTTTTGGCCAAGAGATGTTTCAAGGTCGAGTGGTCGGTATAGATGATGACACGAAAACCTAAAAGATAAGCCCTGAATTTTTCTAAAGCGAAAACTACAACTAGCAATTCCTTTTCAGTAATGGTGTAGTTCCTCTAGGCCTCATCCAGAGTCTTGCTAGCGTAGTAAATCACAGAGGGCTTTTTTCTCAATCTTCTGACCCAAGGTAGCCCCGAAGGCATAATCAGATGCATCAGCCATAATCTCAAATGGGTTTGTACAGACCAGTGGTTGCAACACCGGGGCACAGGTGACTGCCATTTTTAATAAATCAAATTCCTTACGGCATGGTTCATCAAACTCGAATGGCGTGTCTTTGGCTAGAAGGTTACTCAAGGGCCGAGCAACCTTCAAGAAGTCCTTAATGAATCTTCTGTAAAAACCCACATGCCCAAGGAAACAGCGGATCTATTTTACGAATGTAGTTGGAGGAAGTCTAGAGATAGCATCCACCTTAGCTTTATCAACCTCAATACCTGGATTAGAGATCACATGACCCAGGACAATGCCTTCCTGAGTCATAAAGTGACTCTTTTCCCAACTAAGGACCAACCATGTTTTGATGCATCTTTGGAGGATCAATTCCAAGTTATCTAGGCAAGACTCAAAAGAATCTCCGAAAATAGAGAAATCATCCATGAACACCTCAAGACAATCTCCCACCATGTCAGAAAAGATGGCTAGCATGCACCTTTAAAAAGTCACAGGCACATTGCAAAGCCCAAATGGCATTCTACATAATGCAAAGTTTCCATAGGGACATGTGAAGGTTGTCTTTTCCTGGTCTTCGGGATGGATAGGAACTTGGTTATATCCTGAATAACCGTCCAGGAAGCAAAGTATTTTTGCCCAGCTAACCTTTCAAGGATTTGATCGATGAAAGGCAAGGGAAAGTGATCCCTTTTAGTGGCTCTGTTCAGCTTCCTATAGTCAATACAGACTCTCCAAGCAGAAGCTGAACGAGTGGTGAAGGTTTCCCCTTTCTCGTTAGTTGTAACGGTTATGCCCACCTTCTTGGGTACAATTTGAACGGGGCTAACCCACGGACTATCCGAGATTGGGTATATGATCCTAGCATTGAGCCACTTGATTATCTCCTTGACCACTTCTCACATGTTCAGTTTTAGTCTCCTTTGCATCTCGCGAGAAGGGCAAGATCCATCTTCCATAAAAATTCGATGATTACAATAAGATGGCTCTATCCCCCTAAGGTCGTGAATGGTTTAACCAATTGCCTCCTTGTTGGTCTTAAGGACCTTAATTAACCTCGATTCTTGCTCCTTAGTCAAATCAACACTAATAATCATAGGGAGGGTGTTTTCAGGTCCTAAGAACTCATATTTCAAATTTTTGGGCAATGGTTTCAATTCAAGCTGAGGTGGGTTTAGAATAAAAGGTAGGGAGGATGCTGACGAAGATTCATCAGGACGATCCAGTGGAAGAGTCTGGGAATGAACAAAATCAACAGCCTCTTCAGGATGTGGCAGGTCTACCATGGAGGGTTGTGGGTTGGGTTCGCTAAAGCTGGTGGACTCCTCGAGTGCACTAATTGTCATACAAGTCTCAAGATCCTGATCCTCGAGCTCCTCAATGAATCCACAATCCTCAAATCCTCTTATCGCCTTAAAAATATCTAGAGTTAGCTTCTTATCCCCAAAGGCAATCTCCATACTACCACTTTCATAGTTTATGTTGGTCTTGGCGGTAGCTAGGAATGGATGCCCCAGAATGATGGGCGTGTTCCTCAAATCGTTAGGTACATCCATGTCAAGGACGAGGAAATCTACGGGAAAATAAAAATCCTTGACCTTGACAATTACATCCTCAATAACGCCTCTCAGTGTGGTGATCGAACGGTCTGCTAATTGTAGAGTTGCTGTGGTTGGCCTGAGTTCACCTAACCCAAACCTCTCATAAAGAGAAGTTGGGATTAGGTTGATGGATGCACCTAGGTCTAATAGTGCCCTATCAAAGTGTATTCCCCAATAACGTATGAGATCAAGGGTGCACCTGGATCTTTCTTCTTCTGAGGAAGGTTATGCAAGATAACAGACTTGCCTACTCAGAGAGAATCACCTTCCTCGAAGTGGGTTCTCTTGGCTTATGCTTTTGGGTGCATAGTTCTTTCAAGAATTTAGCATAAGTCGAGATGTGCTTAATAACATCGAGGAGCATAATATTAATCTCTACGCTCTTGAATAAATTCAGGAGCTCCTCGTTGCTATCTATGGTTTTCTACTTCTTGGTTTTCAATAGGGCCTCAAGGAATGGAATATGGGTGGTATTTTCAATTTCCGATCCCTGGGCCTTATTGTCTTCTTCAATCTCCTCCTTCTCTCTCTCAAGCTCCCCAGGGTTTTGACTTCTAGAAGGTAATTCAAGGTTCTTAGTCTGCTTCCCACTTCTCAAGGTGACGAAGTTTGTAGAGGCATATGGGTTTGGGTCTTGAGGTGGGGTAGTGAAGATTAGAGGGCCTTGGTTGGTCATATAACCAGAAGAAGAAGATGAGGGACCCTGCTCAACCACCTGAGCATGTGCGTGTGGATCCCTTTGATTCCTGTACCCTTGGGCTCTATTGCCCTGATTTTGCACATTGCATGGGTTGGGTACGGGTTGGGATGGTAGAGATCTGGGTTGTCGAGTGTTAGCAATTAACCCAGATTGCAAGTTATCCAATGATATCTTCATTTGTTGCATGAGCTGAAGCATGGACCCCTGCATTTCCACCATCTGCCGACTTAAATCAACCTGCCCTGTAGATTGTTGGGCATTCCAAGATTTCTGAGTAACCAATCTCAAGGGCAACTGGGTGTATATTTAACCATGACCCATAGGTCTTTTAAATGCACAGTTGCTGGGTTGAGTTTGGGTCTGTTGCCCCTAACTTTTCCAGGAGAAGTTAGGGTGGTTCCTCCAACCCGAGTTATAAGTGTTGGAATACGGGTTGGACCTAACATTCTCCTGCATTGCATACACATCCTCAAAGGACGAGGATGAAGAGAAGGAAGGATCAGAAAAACTGGGATCAAAGGGCCCAGTTTGGAACCCATAAGGTTCCGAGAAATCCTGGCTCACAGGTTGAGTCGATTCAAGTTGGTTCACGAACTCCCGCCCCGTGGGAGCTCATGAGGAATGGAATCCTGAATTCTGGGATTGAGTAGGTGTAGAAGTGTTTCCTGAATTCCTAGACATCCATTCTTCCATTCTCTTAGCAACCATGTCCATTTTATCCAATTTATTACAAATCAATTCCATGTCAAATGAATGAGAATCCTAGATCTCATTAGCACTTGACCTGGGTTGTTGGGACTAGTTGAATGCATCCATGGAGGCGTGATTAATTGAGTTCTCACTCATTTCCTCAAACAAGTCGTATGTTGTTGAATGCGGAAACTACTCGATCGAAGTTGGTTTCGAAAAACCCGTTGTAGTTAGATTTGCGAAGAAATCCGTCAACAAATAAATTTATACCGAAATTCTAAGAATTCCAGATCAAACACAGGGAGGCTACATTGATCTAAAATCCGTTATTTATATTTTTTTTGTGTTTTTATTTGAAAATGAAATAATTACACTGGAATTGATATAAACAATAAGAAAGAGAAAGAGAGAGAGAATAATCACTTGATATAATCAGAATGTTTTTACAACTATAAAGCGGGAAATGATTACAACTAGAAAGTAGAAAATTCTATTCTAGAAAGCTATTAAAACGAAGGGAGAGAGATGTTATCCTCCTCGACGAATGCATGGAGGATAAGCCAGACGGAGCGGGAAGAAGGAGGACGAAGCAGGAAGAAGCGGGAATGGGGCAGCACGTCGTCGTCGTTGCGGGATCCACTTCTAGAACAAGGGCGAGAAAATTGGATTTAGCTATAGAATAACATCCTGGGTGTAGGACAAGCTTCTCTTGAGCTTTGGAGAGGTAGAGAAGTGAAGGAAGGGATGAAGAAGAAGTGGAGGTCTAATCTCCTTTTATAGTTGTATGGGTTGGGGGCAAAAAGGTCATTTTAAGTTCAAAATAATAAATTAGGGGTCTTTAGTGACGGATTTATTCGTCACTAAAGCCCGGTCATGGCTGAAGTGCGCACACCTCCTCGTATCCTTGCACCCAACGCTCTTCCACGTTCTCGCAAGATCAGTTGTTCGATCTCAAGATTGGACGGCTTAAAACACTCCTTGCTAGCGCCTCTTCGTCAGCTCAACGCACAAGCACGCCTCTTCTCAGCCATCTGATCTCGCATCCAACGGCTCAGAATGCATCGCACCCCCCCACGCCAGATCGGGCATTTACATCTACATAGGATCACGCATGTGTGAACCGCATGCATCCGTTGTGCCACGTCACCCGCTCCTCGCCTGCACGATCTGCATCGAACGACTGAATTGAATGTGCCCTGCGCCTTCACCTCAATTTTAGGCTTGCGGGGATTCAATCACGCAGCCTCTACTTTGCGAGCGCACCCACAACCAATGCGCTATGGCCTCTTCTTTGTCTCGTTTAGGAATTAGGCATGTGCGATCGTGGTCATTGGATCATGATCCAACGGCCTAGATCACCTGTGCCTTTGCCTTCAGAAGTGCAGCTGCGGGTCCATAAGGCCGATTAAGCGGCTGAGATGGCGCCACGTGGTGCCATCTTGGCCATCCATCTTCTATGTGTTGTAGATGGTGTCATGGATGTCGGATTGGATCGATTTTTGCGCCATTAGGCTGCAATCATCGATTTGAACCCATCCATGCGGTCGGATTTGTCGTCTGAAGTGCTGATTGGCACCATCTTAACCCTTGATCTTTAGGCTTCCTCGGTCACTTTCTGGTGCTACGGATGTCCGATCAAGGCAATCTTGGAGTCGTTGAACTCCAATCGTCACCCTGATCAGATCCGTATGGTTGGATCTTCGATTCAAGGCTCTGATAAAAAGTCACCCTGTCCCTGACCATAAAAGGAGACAATTACTACACAATCTATACAACTTGACCTAAATGCATGATTATTCATGTTATGCAATATTTACAATGTATCATGCTAATATGACACTAAGGACATGTATTAATAGACATTTTTGGATATTTAGAAGTATGCACATCATATGCCCTATCTGCATCCCTATTGAGGAAATTACCTCCGCAAGAGGCGTCCACGTGATTACGGAGTTGCTCAACCAACCGTGTAGAAAATCTGCACGAGTTGCCATTTCAGCACCTCCTTGTGTGGACACTTCCTCAAAAGTTCTTGGAATCGCTCCCAGGCACCATGAAATGGTTCCCCCAACCGCTGGGCAAAAGTGGTAATTGCCCGTCACAAGGCATTGGTCCTTCCGATAGGGAAGAATTTCTTCAAGAAAGCTGACTTAAGAGTAACCCAAGTTTCTATCGGCCTTCCTATGGTCTGGTACCAATGTGCGGCTTTATCCATGAGAGAATGGGGAAAGAGCCTCATGATCATTTGCTCTTCATTCACATTCCTTGCTTTGGTGGTCTGAACCAAAGTGGTCAAATCCTCCAAGTGCTAGAATGGGTCCTCCGAGCAAAGCCCATGAAAATGCTTAATCAAGCTTAAGACTTAGGGCTTGATTTCTATGTCCCCGACGGGAATCATGATGCCGGGACATTCCCCAGAGTTTGAAGGAGCATAAAAATCCTTCAAGGGCCAAGTGCCCTAACCATTCATACGTTGGAACCATTGCTGCATCTGCTGCATTTCTTCCAACTACCTCTGATTCAGCTCCTGCTGGTTCAGGAGCGGGGGAGGTGGTTGTTGATCAGCCATGGGATCTGCTTGGCTAAAGCTCAACCTCTGCCTCTGGGAATGGTCTAAAGGTCCTTCTAATCTAGGGTTCAATGACCTCCTTCCAAGCATACACTAGAAGGAAGTCGGAATGACGGGGAAGAGAAGGGGCCTTGCAGCACAAAAATACAAGCCTATCTTAGGTTGGGTAGCCTAAAAGTCTATAGATTCTTAGAATCCATCCTTAGATTATGGACGATTTACTCTATTTATGTCCAAGAAATCCAACCAGTTAGAAAGAGGGACTGGGGAGAAGATTCTTCCTTAGGCTTATGCCTCTGGTTCCTAATGTACCCCTCAGCCACGGTCGTTTGACGCTACTCCCCTAGCTAGACATCAGATCGACTAGTATAAGTAGGTTAATCGTGAATAATCTCAATCTGGATCCCAACGAGCGAATGAATCCTTAGGGCCAACGTCTAATCGATTTTAGTTAGGCTTAGGAAATTGGTGCTTCTAGAATATGATGGGCCCTTAATGGGTTCTGCCCTTAATGATTTGTTTGATAATGTGTGAATGTGCACAACCAAGAGGTTTTCAAGCAAGATTATTAATGATGAGGTGAGTTTTAGGGTTCAAATCTTGCTTAATAACTTTTAGGATTCAAATATTAGGTGTTTTCAACAAAGTTTTGTGAGGCAAACCAAATTTATTTTTTAAAAGCACGTGTTCAAGTATTTTCCTTTAGAAATCAAGAAAAATATGGAGTGCCTGGCTTGACCTAGTTCTTGAATCCTATGGGGCATCTACAAAATGAACTTCTTTTAGATTAGGTGGTGCAGCCCAAACAATTCAATCAATTGACTCAAATGCACCACTGATTAAGGCGCACAAAAAGGTGATTAACCTAGTATGATTTATACTCTTTTATGTGTTTAATTAGTGTACCGGGTCCACAGGTCAAAATCTCGGTTAAGTAGATGAAAATCAAGTCAGGTTATGTTCCTCTGATGTGGGTGTATAAAGTGTGTAAATTGATTCATCCCATAGAAAGTATCTTTTTGTTTTCTTTTTTTTATAAAATGTGGGTGAGATGGGTGAAGGTGGCAAACAAGACAAAGTCTATCCTAAGGTTTATGCAAACACCTAAGTAGATTAGATCTTGGTTATGATTATGGCGAAATGAACTAGGGGGGGAATGTGGGGGGGGACACTTACAAAGTACTCTACCCGCACTTTACTCCGGTCTACCACACTTGGATCTCCATGCTAGGGTACTTGCAAGAAAGTAGATCAAAGACAACCAAGGTTAGTGCTATGTAAATACAAAGAAGCATAGAAAATAATAAAGTAAATTCCGTTGCCTCCTCTGCAATGGCGCCAAAATGATTGAGGCATGTTTCATGAATTAAAAATAGGGGTTCGGAGGACCAGTCATTGTAGCTCGCAAAACACATCTATCAAATAAAATTTATACCAAAACATCGAGTCCTGGGTCGAACACAGGGAGGCAACGTTTACTTTGTATGGAAATCGCGCTTCCATTTGTTTCTTGTTGATGTTTTAGGGTTTTGTTATTTTTTTATTTTTGAAATAAAATGACAAGCAATCACAAGAGAGAGATGGAATCAAATATGATGTATTGCTTGAATGCCAATTACAATAAACCATGAAAGCATAAAAGAGAAAGGGGTGAGAAGAAATCTCCAGAAGCAGCTGTTCGGTGAGACGATGGCGCCTGGCGGAAGCTCGAACGAAGGAGTTGGGAAGCAGGATGATGGAGGTGAGAAGCGGGAGGACGTCGGATAGAGGAAAGCTTCAGCGTGGCTCCAGAATAGAGGTAAGAAGGTGGAGATGATCTGCTACTGGAATGGAGGTGGGAGGACGGCTCCGAGGTGGCCTATGAATGGGGATGGGAAGATGGAGGACTATTTGGTGGGGCAGAGTTTCATTACACTAATAGGTACCTTGGGAGCTTGAGAGTAAGCTCTAATAGAGCGTTGGTAGGCTTGTTAGAGCTAAGGAGTATGTGGGAGTAGAGTAGATAGAGATGGCTTGGAAGGGAGGGGGTGTAGGTCCTTATATAGTGGATGAGAAGAGGCTAGAATAGGCATAAGACCAATAGCAACTTCCAGGACGTCGCTGTAAGTGTCGCTGTAGCCAGCTCATGCCTGCTTACGCATGTAGTTGGCATTGCACCTGCGAACAATTAGCAACAGCTGTAAGCGTCACTAATGTCCACCAAGCTATCGCTAAAGGCTGGCGCCAACCATGCACTCACCCGCACGCAGTTGGTCCGCACATCATGCACCTCTGGTTGTGCGTGTGCACTCGCACGCTGGCGATATGCTGGTTGTGCATGCGCTTGTGCTCGTGCATGCTTGCACTATGGCTAGCAATGCACTGCTTCATGTGCTCAATTGGGGCGGGCAGCGGGTTTCGAACCCATGCCCCTTCGTTGAAAATGCCTGCCTTCACCACTGTGTCGTGGCTATGGATTGTCGAGTGGAGTGTTGGTGCAGCCGCACGGTTGGGGTGCCCCTCAGCCATTGGATTAAGATCCAACGATTGAGATCTCATCTTGTGGTGTCCTTATGAACACATTGACTTAGGTGGGGCAGCCTAGATGGTGCCACGTGGCACCATCTGGGTCGTCCATCTTCTTCTTCTTGTAGAGGGTGCTACGGAGCTCTGATTGGGGTGATCTTTGCATTGACGATCTGCGATTGTCGTTTCGAATTCATCTGTACGGTCAGATTCTTCATCCGAATCCCGTAAAGGTGTCACACTACCTCCTGGCCATGTAAAATGGAAGAATTAGTGTACATAATATACAACTACCCTAAATGCCATGCAATGGTTGTTATGCAGTATTTATAACATGATATGCAATGCTAAGCCTAGGAACTATCATAAATAAGCATTTTATCATGAATTCATGTGTGTTTATCAGGCACAGTAACCTACCTATACCGATACTCACCATGGGTACCAGTACTTGTAAGGTTCAGACCAGAAATAAGGCTTCAACCTATGGCCAACATGTACCGGTAGTCATGGTTGGTACCAATACTTGTTGTTCACAGTTTGAGACAAATTCTCAAACCTATGCCTTGCAAATACCAGTACTGATGAACAGTACCGGTACTTGCTTACAAGTACTTGCTTTAAGTAAATTAATAAATTACACAGTTTAAAAATGTTCTCAATATAAATCCTAATTTATCTCTAATTGATTTTACGATCTAAGTTATGATACTTTGTTAAGAGGCATATACAATCTATAAATATAAAATCTAAACTAGAAAAACTAAAGGTCGAAGATGATCTTCTCCTCCTCGACTCTTTCTTGTCATCTTGCCTCCTCCTTGTCATGATCTTTTTCTCATCATCATGCCTCCATCATTTCCTATTTGCCTTGATCTTCACCTAAATCTGAAAAGCACTCAATGACAAACATTAATCCACAATAATTTTGTTAACACCAAAACAAGATGTGGAACAAGGTTCCAACAAAGCTATCCTACTTAATTGATTTGTCATTATTAATTATAGTATAGGGTGCAAGATAACCTAACATTTAGAAATTTTACTTTTAACTGGTTGAGTTTAAGTCATTCATTGGGAGGCTTAATTACACTAATCAATTACTATTTTATTCTAAGCTAACCTTTATTCTTAATTAATTAAGTTAATTACTACTCTATTATACTACTAATATAGTTTATATTACTCTACATTAGATTATTATGCTATTATATACTTTAACAACTAACTACATAATTAGTATCTTAATTACCTATTAATTACTATAATAGGTTATCCACATGAACAATTGCATAAGAATTGACATTAATAGAATGGTAACTATTCCATATATGAAAAGAAATGATATTACATTTAAAAACAAAAAGAATTACATCAAAAAGAAGTTTACAACATAGGCATAACAATGATTTAAACACTTAACATATGCCTTTTCTCTCAGCCTTCATGACTAAGTCATTTTGGAAGCCCTTTCTTCTCTTTTCACTTAACAAAAATTTGTTAATTGGCGAGCCCATGGTTCACAGGATCAAGAGCTACTAGGGTCGAATTGGTACCATTACTAGGCAGGCCCTGGTTTATTTTTAGGTATATTTTTGTGTAGTTTTAAGTCCATCTAGGCCCACAATAATACTCACTGGGCTCCCAGGACACACACGTGCCCACAGGCATGCACACACACAAGTTCAGATTATTTGCACCCTACGCTGATGACCAGCCGAGTCATTGGCACGATTCATTTTTTAATAGTGCGGCATTTCAAGGTTTTCCGAGGTGGGACTATCCATGCATTATCTCCTTCATGCGTTGCACCAACTCCAAGCCTGACTTCAGATGTCAATTTCTTGCAACTCACAAATCCAAATTGAGCAAGTAATAGCTCAATCAAAAGCTCTTAAACTCTACTTTTAATTGCCAATGCCAATTTGATATTTAGCTCTAAAGATGGCCTAATCACCATGTGCACTCTATGTTCTAGCAGGAGGAGGAAATAGGATAAATAACCTGCTAAAAGTGATTTAACTCTCTGTTGAGAGTTCAGATAGGTGTAGTAGACCATTCCACACTTAAAGGAGTGGGAATAGAGGATCAAGGAAGTTGAGGGAAGCTCAAGAGCTTCAAAGCTTACATTCTCATAGTGTAGATCTCTGATTTCAAAGTTAAAATAGCCTAAAAGGTAGTATAAGTATCTAAAGTTGATTTGAGTAAATTCAGAAGGTCATAAAGGATTGATCTAGGCAGAAACTGGCTTCAAATCTCGCCAATAAGCTTTTGAACACCTATGGGTTCTAGTTTGAACCCAAACTAGATAGGAGTTGAAATTCACAATAAACCTCAATAGAATTCACTTAATTTGGTTCCAAATGATTCACAATGCTCTCAAGAACTCAAATCAATCCATAAATCCAAGTTTCAAATCCTAGAACCTCAAGATCGACCCAGAGTTGACTAACCCCAATCAAAAGTTGACTTTGCAAATCAATGACTTTCAAATCAAATTATTAACCCAAATATACTAAAATTAACCTCAAGAATCGATTGAACACCACAAGATCAAGTTTTAATTACTCCATCAATGTTCTAAGGCACTTCCACCTAGGCCTAAAAGGTGAGTTAGTCGACAAACTTAACTAGAGATTATCAAATCAATCTAAGACATGCTTAAATTTCCTAGGTCCTAGTGAAGCTTCCTAAAATAGCATAGGTCTCTGAAACCTAAAAGCTTCCTCAGCTCTGCCGAAGCTAAGGAAGACAATACTGATCTAGAAGATAAAGTCAATAAAACATAGATTTAAGGAGTGGAAATTGATTAGAAGATCATCTAGAAGTGATCTAGAGCTTTACATGAAGTTCCAAGTGTTGTGGTTCAACTTTGATGTCGTCGGAGCTCCGGTGAAGACTGATTCTGTGGAAGAGTAGTGGTTGCTACTGATATCTCGCGTATAATGTGAAAGCCCCCATCTCGTCAAGTGAAGGTGTAGAAGGGGCCTGATAAACATAATGCGCTTGGCCCTGATTTGGGTCATAACACACCTCTAGTTCAGCACGTTATTTGGATCTGGCAGAGGTTGGGATGCAAGTGCACCAAGCTGGCGATTTCCAACCATCTGTGCGAGTTGATTTCAAACCTCTGTGATTTCTTCCTTATGTTGTTTCTGTATAGCCGCATTGGTCTTTTGCATAGCAGCCAAGGTCTACAAAATCAAGCTCATTTGATCTTCCTTGGTAGGCCCGATTTGGAAATTTGAGTTGGGCCTAGGCAGCACGGGCTGATATGGTCGCGGAGCTTGTGGTTGAGGTTGGAATTAAGGTCTAGAGTTTTGATTATTTCCAACCACCCAAAATTTTGATGATTGCACCATCCAGGGTTATATGAGTTGGAGAATGGATCATTCTGTATGGTGTGGTCCACGCAGGTCTAAGGAACTCAAGAGTAATCAGCATATGAGGGTTCAGAGTTCCCCTAACTAGAGTAGGATGGTTTGGAGTTTCGTCTGAAATCAGGATCAGATGGGGCTGGATATGCATCCATCCCCTGATATGCATAGTGGTGAATGTTATGCATAGCCTCCTTACCTAAGGGCGGCTGTGCATACGTGTTTTGCTATGAAGAGGTGACACTCTGCAGATGTCGAGTCAATTCGTCCACCTTCCTTTCAATAATGGAAACCTTATCCAGGTGACTGGACACCAACTCCAAGTCAACGGATGCAGATAGGTCTCGTGTTTCATGTGCCCCTCGTGTATTTGTCAATGCACGGGTGGTCATCTAGTTGAACACTCCCATTAACTCATGTTTGTTTATGGAGTCCTCACACATGTTCTCGAGAATCTCCCAAATGATGTCTTCATGCCAACCCATGATGTTGCCACCACAGGTTGCATTGACAAATAATCCGATGTCCTCATGGAGTCCCTGGTAGAAAGATTGGACTTGTTCCCATTTAGAAACTCTGTGATGAGGGCATTTTCTCATGAGATCCAGAAAGCGATCTCATGCCTTATGAAGTGGTTCTCTCGCATTCTGTGTGAAATGATTGATTTAGTGCTGCAAGGCATTAGTGCGACCAACTAGGAAGAATTTGTTCAAGAATTCAGCTTGCAGTTCCTCCCATGTGTTGATCGGTTGAGTCAAGGTTTGATACCAATGGGCAGCCTTGTCCATAAGATAGGAGAACATCTCCATGAGTAGGATGTCCCGATTTTGAGCAAGTCGTCCAAATGTCTAGGCCTGATGTTTTAGTTGTTTAATGTGCTGGAAAAGGATCTTCGGAGTTCAAGCCATGAAATTTGGGGATCGCGCTGATCAGATTCGGCTTCAATTTAGTATCAGGTCCTCCAGCTGGGATTTGCACCCTGAGTTCGATAGCTACCACTGTGGGATTATAGTGATCTTGCATCTATGGACGCAGTCGGGGTTTTATGAATGCATAAAGTAGATCTTCGAGATTCTGTAATTGATTCTGAAAGTTGGGCACCTAGCCTTCTCCTTCAAGATCTTGATTCTCCACAGAGGCAGAGGATGGAGGATTAGGCTCAAAAATGGAATGATCGGAGGAGATTTCGATTTGATTGGAAGGGAGCCTAAACAATTGAGCTAGGGCTTGACCCTGACAAGAGTAAACTGCTAATGGAGGTCTCAATACTGGTCTTAAAGACCTCCTCCCATACATGCACGTGGAATCAGAGAAGGGACAAAATGTGTATTTGGCCCAATCGAGGCACCGAACAAAGCTAGGTGACTATGGCAGTTTGAGGCAGATGGACCTCTGGATCAGAAACTCACCCACCTGAGAATTACTTAGGCAACTAAGAAGGGAGAGTCCTGCAAAGACCCCTACACGGTAGAGCATCCCTACAGGTTACAGGGTTTCCCCCACCCGACCTTCCTTATCACCGCGATTCCAAGTAGACCAGAATGTGTGAGCTTGAATCCAAAGTCTACCAGTTTTAATCCTTCTTGTGCCTTGAATTTCACTTGAATTTGTAGTTAATTCAATTTGTGACCTAATTTGGAGGTTGGTTGATTCACCAAATGAACCAACTTCACTTGACTTGTCCTAAAGTTGAGGATGACGTTTGGGTCAAGAACCCAAATCACCTTGAATTGGTTCTCAAACAGGTTATTAGGTCCCAAATTTTAATGATCCAAGTGATTATAGAGCCTTGATTTTAGGGTCCACTTAATTAAATTGATTCAAGCAAGGGCTTGGGTAGCACATAATGCGAGACTATATTCCTTTTTAAGTAGGCAAGTGTGTACTAGTCCTTGAAACCCTAACATGGAAGCCCTAGATTGGCTCTATTTCCAAGTCCAATTCTTCCAAAGATGGTACCTTGGGCTCAATCAAGAAGGTGAATAGCCCAAGGAACCTTATGTCCCTAATAGGAGCAAGTATCAGGATGGGGATCTCTAATCAATCAGTCAAATCAAATAATGAAACTTGAGTGATGATTACTAAATGGATAAGACAAGTTGATCCTAATTGATTTCTCTTTCAATCTTTCCGAGAGAGGAGGAGCCTAAAAAAGAAGGGAATGTGGTTACCTACCCCTGGTGTGGTTGCTCGAGCAGTCAATCTTCAGGTTCACTTGCAGCAACACAACACAGCAGATATAGCAAGTTAGAATCAAATCAGAGAGTGCGATTAGTGACTGAAATGCATGTTGCTCCCCGGCAATGGCACCAAAATGTTGATGAGCACTCGTCATGTTTTAGAGAATTACATCAAAGTATAGCAACGAAAACTAAATCGACATTTAAATTTATAATCTTGAAAAGCATGTGAGTTTCGAGGTCATTTGCAGGGAGCAAATAATTATAATTCAATCACCAATCCAATATTAAAACTTAGTATATATGAAAAATATGCTCAATGCATTTCAAATTTATAGCAAGAGTCAAAGAGAAAAAATGGAATAGAAAGAAAAAATATGGTGGTTGGAACCACCAATTAAACACTCAATATTCAAGCCTATTCTCAATGTCAAGACCAAATTAGCTCAACACTTAGCCAAATCTTAGACCTCTCAACTTCTTCAAACTCTCCTTAGATCAGACATTTCCCATAGGCCTCAGATGGCTTAAGTTCTCAGCCCACAACCTCTTCACAATTTTTGTCTAAGTCTTTAGGCACAGATCCCGAGAGCAAAACCCCCCTTCTCTCTTACAGCAAACCCATCTCTCTCTCTCTAAACCTAGTTCAGACCATAGACCAGACCTGGTTCAAGCATAAACTAGCCCAAACCCGCGTGCAGTGGGCAAAGGCGAGGGCAAAAGTGAGGCTCATGAGGGGTAGGGACCTGACCCCAGTGGTTCGAAGGTGGTCTACCTACACACACGTTTTAAAACCAAAAAGCCCCGATGTGGGACTATAACTCCAGCGCTTTTCTTCAGCTACTGTGTGAGTTTGGCCCATTCAATCGAAGGTCCTATTGCTGCTTATTTAATTGAGGGTCCAGTGATGCTCCTGGAGGTAGCGCACGCTGATTGGTGGTGGTGGTTTGGTGAATGCTTATCGAACGGAGGCTGTCGGAGACGAGGAAGACAACAACGATGGCAACAACCTGAAAGATGAATATGGATTTAATGGCTTAAATCAGAATGCTCAATAGCTTCGTCGAGGCATGACAAATGTGTTGGTGGTGGTGGTTTGGTGAACGATGGTGAGTGGCGACCGAACGGAGGAGCTTTGTGAAGCTCTGATGATCGGAGTCAGAGGTGATGATGGAGGTGATGTGTGGTGAAATTGAGTGAGGTGAAATGAACATGAAGGTGAGGCAGAGCTTTCGCCTAGGTCAATTGAGGTCGAGGATGGCGAATGCAGGTCAACAATGAGAGTGGACAGCGAGGATGTGGCCGACGTCGGGGGAGACTGAGGAGAGGAAATTAGGAGCCTAGAAGCTTCATAAATGAAATTGAGGAAAAGGGAAAGAAAAGCCCTATACTAACTGAGAAAGAGGAGGTAAAGAGGAGGTCACCAAAGGTACATTGGAGACGTGGAAGAAAGTAAGGGATCCAGAGCACAAGGAGATGTTTCAGCGAATGAAGCTTCGCGAGGAGCTCCTGGGATGAACGGGAAGAGAACCCCTAAGCCTATTGTATTTGGCAAAAGGCGACGAAGGTAGTTTGAGGAGCTCTAGAGGTGGGTCTTCTACGCCGACAAGGAGGAGGAATTGAGGGGGAGAACCAACTAGAATTGCATGAAAATGATCTGAGGAAGAGGGACCCTTTTTATAGAGGTGCACTATAACTCAAAGAAGCCAAGTTTCTTCATTAGGTAGGTGTTCTAGTTGCCTCTTTGAGCTCAGCTTTCTTGTGGCCACCAGAGCAATTCAGGAAATGAATGATCTCGTGGAGACGTTCAATGGATTAGGATTGATCTTCATAGCAATCTTACAAAATTTGGCAAGATTTGGTGAAGAATTACTCCTCCAATTCCATGATTGAAAGTTGGCAAGATGGGTTTAACTTCCTATGTTCAGAGAACGAAGAAGACAGAGAAGAAAGAGAAGGCAGCAGAGACCTTTCTGTGAAAGAGACGATGAAGTTAGGGGCATATATGTAATAAAACATGAAACCTAGGGGTTTAGATGTAAAAAATAGAGATTTTAAGGGCTGAAATGCAAACTAGGTCAAGATGGACTCTAATTGAGCCTAAATTTTGGTGTTAACCTAATTTAGACCCAAAAAATCTAATGGTGAACTTGGATTTTGGTTTTGACCATTTTTTACTAGGTAAATTGTATATAAGTCCAAATTAGGGCAAATTCCCATCTAAATCTCAGTTCTTAGTTAAAATGGGTTCAGATGATCAAAATGAAGGTACCAAACCTCTTAGAATATTTTTCAATGAATTTTAGGAGGCTTATATTGAATTTATCTCTATCATAACCCTTTCAATTTAAGTAAGGCTGATAATTAGGATTTTTAATATTATTTTAATCCTCAAAATGCGTAAAACCCTGATTCAGTTATTCTAAGGCTACCTCTTGGTCTTTTAAGTTCATTTAACCTTTAATTAACCCTTGATCAACCCCTTGGTCAATCTGTACTTGTGATGAGATGGTAAAATAGCAAAATTAACCATGTTTTCTTGTCTCCTCAAATCAATTCAGCATGGATTTACGATCTTTAGATGATCATTTAGGAGCATTTAACACTTGAATATGACTAATTTTGGTTAGTTATGACAAATGATGGTGTTACCATCAGCGAGCTCAAGAGGTTGAGTGAAATTAGGCATTTACTCTATAAGTCAAAATAGTTCTAATTAATAAGTGGAACGAGGTCCTTGTGATGTGAATAAGTGGTGGAGGGCCCCAATAAGTGGTGAGACCTCCACCATAGACAGTAGAGTTCCCAGGTGCATGTGATATGGATTAGGCAAATTAAGTGATCAAATCAGTGAATAAGAAAGTGGAATGGATTCATGAAGTGATAAAGAAGGTGGACAGGTGATTAAGTAGGTGGAACAAGGTCCAGCAAGTCAGAATTGGCTCACTAGAGTCGGAGAAGACGAAGAACAGAACAGCTAGCTACAGTAAGATATCTACCTAATTAGCTAGCTAAACCTAATCTAGACAAAAAACTAAGACTATTTTACCATTAGTTGGAAGAATAGGGGTAGAGGATCTCCGTCGAGGTTCGTCAAAGGAAGAAATCAGAGGATATGAGGAAGAAACTCCAGTGAGAAAGGAAGGCATCGAGACGAAGGAGATGATGCTCCTAAGCCCTATCACGATTTCTGGAGAGGGAGTGAGAGAGGCAAGCTCCGCCGCTTGAGAAGCTTCAAGAGAGAGGTGAGAGGTCACTAGAGATTAGGAAGAATAGCCTATTGTCGGTTCAGTTGGGGAAGGGAGTTAGGTAATCGACCTTGTAATTGGAGGGGTAGGGGGTATTTATAGGGAGAGAGGAAGGTTAGGAGTAAGGGATGCAAGGGAATCAAGGTCTTCATCTTCAGCGATGGTGAACTCACCACGTCGGAGGTTGTTAGGTTTAGGGGGATCTGGTCCGTAGGATGAAAAGAGGAGAGTGAGCTTAACCATGGAGGCAACATCAGTGTCTGTGTAACATTGGTATGACGGTGATCGAAGAGGTGTAGATACCAACCATCGTGGACCGTCCGTAAGGAAGAAGAAAGAGTTGGGGAAGAAGATGTACATAGGGACCCAAGTGCAAATAGAAAAGGACCTGATCGGAATAAAAGGACTAAAATGATATGAAAGATAAGGGTAAAACTGCAAAAAATAGGTTTGATGGCTTATTTTAATTTATTTCTTTTTCAACTTTTTATATATAATTATAAATAATGTAAATAACATGTGTTATGCCATGAAATTACATTTTTTCCCATTTTAGCAATATTTATTAAAGTGGTTAACTTAAGTTAAGTTAATTAACAACTTAGGTATAAGTTATATATAATGCTTTATATAGCTAAATGGCTATATTTGAGTCCTATTTATTAAGTAAACCTAAGTTAACATTAACTTAACATAATTTCTAGGACCTTACTATTTTATCTTTATTATATAATTAACCCTGTATTTATGCTATTCATTGTTAATTAGCTAAGGAAACTAGCTAATTAATGTAAATTTGGAGCCGTAATGATTCTCTCATCAATAATCAATACAGAACTTCCAACCAGTTGAGGGTCTGGTGGTAACCAATTCTCCTTGGCCGTTCTTCTAGATAGTAATTCCTACCTTTTTGGGAACCACATGTATGGTACTGGCCCATTTACTATCTGAAATGGGATAGATCATGCTTGCATCCAACCATTTCAAAATCTCCTTCTTAACAATTTCCCTCATATTAGGATTAAACCTTCTTTGCATGTTCCTAAAGGGCTTCACGGGCTCATCCATGTAAATGTGATGCATGTAGAGAGAGGGGTCAACACCCTTAATATTAGTTATAGTCTAGGCAATAGCTTCCTTGTGCCTCTGTAAACACTCGAGTAAAGTTTCCTCCTGTGACTTAGATAACGCAGATGAGATAATGACGAGGAGCATATCATTGAGGCCAAGCATATTTCACCGTTCTCGGGAGGGGTTTAAACTCCAACTCGGGAGCCTTTTCGATTAAGGGTACAAGCCGAGATGTCCCCACCTTAGGTAGTGGGTCTACCTTCAAGGTCTAGGGAGGGGATAAAGACTCCGTGTGTACTCCCAACAACTCCTCTAATTTAGGCATATGCCATTCATTTTCTTCAATAATATGAGTGTGGTCCTTAAATATGACCATCTGAAGGAGAGGTCACTAACCTCAATCAAGGAACAATCTTTTAATCCAAGTTGCTTGTAGGCATCAAAGACATTCAACTAGATTTTCTTAATCCGAAGGCCCATTTTAAGCGCCCCTGATCTACAATTGATAGAGGCATTGGTTGTGGCCAAGAAGAGGCATCCCAGAATAATGGATGACTTGGTGGGCTTATTTGACGTTTCAATGTCAAGCACAAGAAAATCAATAGGGAAGAAGTCCTCCACTCTCATAAGGACATCTTCTAATAATCCCCATGGTATCTTAAGCAATCTGTCTACGACCTAGAGGATGATA
This sequence comes from Thalassia testudinum, assembly GCA_037157565.1. Classification (NCBI taxonomy): domain Eukaryota; kingdom Viridiplantae; phylum Streptophyta; class Magnoliopsida; order Alismatales; family Hydrocharitaceae; genus Thalassia; species Thalassia testudinum. Next base: position 38,145,702 of record JAZHRO010000025.1, read on the forward strand.
GGACTAGGCTTCAAATTACCTCCTCCTAGAAGGTTGTAAGTAAAGCTTGGTAAAATGTTCACCATCACACCCTGATCGAGTAGAGCCTCATCAATGTGTTGGCTACCTATAACCACTTAAACATATGGGGCTCTTGGGTCTTTCAGCTTAGGGGGTGTTCCATGTTGGAGCGCAGAGCTAACATGGTCAAACAGGATGACCTTAGCTTGGACCTGTCTCCTGAATCAACATTTTTGGGTGCAAAGGTCCTGTAGAAACTTGGCATACGACAAGATTTATTTTATAGAATCTAACAAAGGCAAGTTGATATGAACTTGCCTAAAGGTGTCCATAATTTCATCCGTCCTATCCTTGGCTCCAGATTAGCCAACAAAAGATTCCCTAGGAGTGGATAGGCACTCTGGATAGGGTACCCTAAGCTTCTGGGTGGAGGGGTCATCGTGTCAGGAAAGGGGTAGTAGAATGACGACATCCTCTGGGTGGGTGATTTCATGCAAGGGAGGGTCATGCAACTCATGCTTGGTGAGGGTGGAAGTCGAGGTCGGTGCAGGAGGGGGATTCTGAGGAGTGATCATAGGAGTACTATCAGGTTTAACAATCTCTTTGTCACTACCCAGCACAATCACATGTTGAGTGTGTTCCCTGAATATGATCTTGATAAATGCTAGTTTATCATCATTCTTATAACATAAAACTGATCTAGCTCTTAGGGTTTTAAATTCGCATATGGGTTTCTGGGTTGCATTTAGGCATTACTAGGGTTAAGCATGCATTGCATAGTTTTTGTGTTTTCTTAACACGTTTATTTGAGTGTTAGGGATGAACAAATAGCCAGATCCCTAAGACCCTAGCATTCAAGAAGGCAATAGGTGAAAAGGAAGGTCATTCCAACTAAACCATAGCTAGATCCAGCTCATCATAGCTAGATACCAGCTCACTTGGGTTAGGTTTAGTTCTCTCTAGATCCATTCAACTCATCTTAGCTGGATGGTAGCTCGGGGTAGCTCAACTTAGCTCAGATCCAAGTCAACTTAGTTGAGCTTAGCTTATCCTAGCTCCAATCAGTTCGCTGGGAGCTCTAGCTAGCTCAACTTAGTTGATGGGAGTTCATTTAAGCTCCAGCCCAGTTCTCCTCAACTCCACTCAGCTCATGGCAGCTGAACTCCCTTGAGCTTAGCTACTACTTGTCAACTTAGTAGCTAAGCTAGCTCAGGAGTTCCCATCAGAAGCAGGTCCAGCTCAAAATAGCTTCAGATAGGTTGAGTCCAGCTCAATTTAGCTCTACTACTCAAGCTTAGCTGTTAGTATAAGAATTAACTAGCTAAGCTGAGTAGTTGAGCTCTTATGAAGACCTCTTCAGTCAGAATTAGCTCCAGGAAAATTCCTTCAGCTTCAAACGTGCTCCAAAGCAGCTCAAAGTTACCTTTGCTTAGCAAAACCCTAGCTCCCACCTCCAATCATCTACTAGCTAAGCTTACTTAGCCAGCTTATCTTAGCTTTACCTAAGTCCACCTCCATGGCTACCAACCTAGACCCTAAACTCCACCCTAAAGTAGCTCCACCTTAACTCTACTCAAACCTAAGCTACCCATATCCCTTCACACCACCACTAACATTGAAAAACGCATAAAGATAAGTTCTTCATTGTAGCAAGTGTTTACAACATCAATTTTAAAGAAAAGAATAGAAAGTGAGTACGAGTGTCGAACACGAGCAGGCGTGGAATCAAATCAGTTAGTCGATTATTGTCACAAAATATTTCATTTTGTTTACTTGTGTGAAAAGGGAAAGAGAGAGAGAGAAAGAGAAAATAGGGTTAGAAATATGAAATCGAGCGGGGATCACTAACTGTGCATGAAACCAAGATATGATGAATCAAGAAGATAACACAAGATGAATGCTTAAAGAAGCATGAACATTAAACTAAAGCATAAATGCTCAAAATGGAGAGGCCAGGTAGCCACAACGGTGGAGGGGCTTCCGTCGGTGGCTTGGCGACTCCAAGGATTACTTTTGAGCTCTAGAAGGTGGTGGAATCGTGCTTGGTAGTAGATGATGAGAGCTCCTTGCAATGGGGGTCTATAGGGCTGTTTATAATAGAGGAGTGGCCAAAATAGGTATCGTATAATTAGCGACAGCAAGGATGTAGCAATAGCCCCTCTGTATTTGTTACTGTAGCCCAGCTCATTGCCTGCTGGCACTTGTGATAAATGCCAGTTTATCATCATTCTTATGCCCCAAAACTAACCTAGCTCTTAGGATTTTAACTCCGCAAATGGATTTTTGGGCTGCATTTAGGCATTTACTTAAGATAGGCATGCATTACATTTTAATGTATTTTTGATGCATTTATCTAAGTGTCAAGATTAGGCAAAATGTCAAATCCTAGACATCTTGGAACTCAAGAAGGCAGAAGATGAAGAAGAAGCTCGTATCAGCTAGATCCTAGTTTGATCTAGCTCATTTCAGCTGAATCCTAACTAGATCCATCTTATCCCAGCTGGATCCCAGCTCCTCCTAGCAGGATCAACTCACCCTTAGCTCCATTCAACTCATCTCAACTAAATGGTAGTTCTAGCTAGTTCACCTTAGCTCCATTCAGCTCACCTCAACTGGATGGTAGCTCAAACTAGCTAAAGACATTTGATCCCAGCTCCATTCCAGCTCAGAAGTGTTCACTGGAAGTTCAACCTGACTAGGACTAGCTACTACTATCAACTAGCTAGACATGGTCAACAGAAGATGACCTTAACCAACTCAGGGCAGCTCAAGTCCAAGTCCCGGGGACTCCACTTAGCTGAACTTAGTTGAGCTAAGCTACCTTAGTTACTCCAGCTAACTAGGTCCTCCCCGAGAATATCAGACCCAGCTCACCTCAGCTCACATTAGCAAAAGCCAGCTCATCTTAGCTTGGCTTAGCAGCTAGCAAAGAACTAGCAAGCTAAGCCAGCTAAGGTATTTCCTTGTAGCTTTCTTCAACAACCACCACCTCCAGTGCAGCTCAAGATGACTACCTCCAGCTCTTCTCCCTCAAAATCCTATCTCCAAATTCCTCCAACCATACGCCCTACTAGCTAAGCTAGCTAAGCTAGCTTAGCTTAGCTAGTGAACCTCCATGGCACCAAAACCTACTACCCTACTACCTAAGCTCCACCAAAAAGACCAGCTACTCCTACTTTATTTTGGTGCCAACTATCCCTTCCATCACCACCCTACAACCACAATCAAAACCCATCTCCACCCTCCATTTTTTTCCCTCCAAAATCAATACCTTCTAGAAGGTATTTTTGGAGGGAAAACCAAGGCACCTCTTCATTTCCCTCCTATTTTTCCCTCCAAAAGTATCCAAGCACCCCTTCATTTCCCTCCAAACAACACCATAACCACCCCCCTTCCCATCATATAAATACCCTACCCAACCACCACATAATTCCCATCTCTTCTCCATTAGTTAGGTTCACCATTCTTCCACCCCATCTCCATGCCAAGGAAGGAGGGAAGAAGATCAAGGGGGCAATCTACCCACCCCCTTGGTGCCTTCTTCCTCTCTCTTCTCCTTTAGCCACGCCAAGGAGGAGATCATCTTCAACATCAAGGGGATGGTCAGGCAAGAGGAGGAGAAAGGTGGTTGACGCCCACCTTCGAGGATAGCTTGGAGGAGGACTACATCAAGGAAGAAGGAAGACCCTTTTCAAGTGCAGGGCAACTGCACTTGGAGCAAGGGCCATCCCAACTTCAACTAAAGGATCCCCCTTTCTTCTTTATCTTCCACTTTACTTTTTGTATTAGCTAGTAGTTTAATGTTCTTGTAGAAGCATTCCTCTACCTATATTTGACTTTACTAGTAATACAGAAGTTATTCACTTTTCAATTTTCATGTTGTAGTTAGTGTGTTTTTCCATGTTGTTTTTGTAGTTGAAGTACACACACTCTCCTCTTCTAAGTACCCTAGGTGCACTTGCCTAGGGTGAGCTTAGAAGAGAGGACTCCATTCTTGTCACCTAGGGTTAGTTGTAGTATAATTAAGTCTTCGCATTCCGTTGCCTCAAACCCGATTGTTTCTGAAAAATATAAAAACAACAAAATCAAAAATCACAAAAAAGAAAATGCAGATTTGAGAGGGGAGAGAGAGAACCATTCATGTGATTAACAAATTGGCCTCCTTGGAAGACCCTAGATACTCCACTATCTAGGTATTATAAATTTAAGAGCTGATTGCGGATTTATGCGTCTCATTGACACAATTTTGTAAAATTAACAAACCGCGTATTTTTCACATCAGCTTGGCGTGCACAGCACTGTCACACGTGATCCACGTGCTCGCATTGCCCATCGTTGGATCAACGATCGACGACCGAGATTGCGCATGACCGTGTGCTCAAGATTGGACTTAGGTGCACATCAAATGAGGTGTCGGATGAGGCATCAAATTGCGCACCACTCATCACGCACATCCAGTGCACGAGAGCATGCCACGTCGCTGCTTCAAGATCGCTAGATGGAGATTTGACGGAAGAATTTCATTCGCCGCTCATGCGTAACAAATTTGAGCCTCACGAGGGCTTGAGCTTGCGTCTGCCGGTAGTGGTTTGAAGCATGGACCAATGCACTAACCTACGAGTTTGTCGAGTTCTTGTAATTCTTCCCATGCACTCTCAGCCGTTGGATTAAGATCCAACGACCAAGGTCACTTGATGAAGGAAAGCTGATGGAGAGCGGTGAGCTGTTGGCGTGCAAACGCATGACAGGTGGTCGATTTTGGGTCGTTGATCATCATATCAATGGCCAAAACTTCTTTGGCTTGTTGTGGGAGCTACAGCGATCAGATTGAAGTGATTTTGAGTCCGTTGGATTCCATTAGTCAATTTGAATCCATCCGTACAGTTCAATTGCTCATCTGATGTTGGAACCTAGTTCCACTTCTCTTTTATGTTTTGGTGTTAACAAAACTATTTTTAAAACTAAGGAGCTTATGAAGTGTCATTTACAAGAAATCACAGGATTTAGGAAGTATGGAAGAAGTGTGGATGGCATGAAGAATGAAGATTGATTTTATATTGATTTTATATGTTGTAATTTAGATTTTTGAATGCCTCCTAATAAGAAAATTGATTTAGGAATTAAATCAAAATAAAGATAATTAGGTATCATACTCCTGTTCAATCATTCGTTTGAAAGAGTAAAATCATTTCTTTGTCATATTAATCGTATATTTGCATTCTAATAACATCTAAGATTGATTAATAATTTTATTTAAGGTACTTGTTGCAAGTACTGGTACTATTCACTAGTACCGGTACCTGCTAGACACAGGTTTGGGTCCTAGTCCCAAACTGTGAACAACAAGTACTGGTACACATAATGAGTACCGGTACCAAGTGCTCACAATTTATTGACATGGGTAGTGCCTAGACCTTACAAGTACCAGTACTAATCACTAGTACCAGTACATGTAGGTCACAGTTTGTAACTTAATCCAAATCTGTGAGTCACAAGTACTGGTACTTGTCATGAGTATCGGTACTTGGTGACTTAGTTGGTACTCAACTGTAAGCAATGAGTACTAGTACCTATGATGAGTACTGGTACCCAGGCTTTGTCGGGCTGGCTATTGGTTAACTGTGAGCAGTCAGTACCGGTACCACAACTTTAGTACCGGTACCAACTAACCGTTGTGCCTAATCTAAACGACTATTTTGTAATTAATCATATCTCTTATCTTCCCATTTTGCCCCTAACGACTAGTAATCGTAGGAGAGGTGTTTAGTGGCCTATATAAACACCTTTTGTGTGTCATTTGCACACACACAAGTATAAGAATTCTCCTTGCTCAAATTTCTACATCTCTCAATTCTAGTTGTAAGGGTTATTGGCTTGTTGCAATTTTTCTTCAAGGCGATTCTCACTTTGCAACGAGACTTTTTTAGCGAATTCGTTCTTCCTTGTAAAATCACTCTTTTTCGCTTTAGTGTTTTTCGCTAGATTGATATATCAACTATCTATTCACCTAATTCTTGTTGGAGACTTAGGAACTTAGTTGTAAGCTAAATTATTTCTTGCTTACACCTGTAACTTTTTGTTTTTATCTGATCTTGTAATTGGGTTCAGGTAACCCATTAATTACCTCCATTTATAGTAAATTGATTCCCTCCGGGTTGACGGAATTGGGTTAAAAAGCCAAAGTCGGGAAACTTAGGTAGTGGAGTACCCAAGTGAGGGGAACCTATTGAGAGCGCTGAGTTGGTATTTAAGAGTGTTGCGTTGTAGTACAGCTGAAATAACATTTAAAACAGATATAATTTTATTACTTGAAAAGATTTCCGAGGTCGAACACAGGGAGTAAATTGATATTTAGAATTCAAGATCACAATTTAAACTTGAAAGAAATTGCAATAGTAGCGGTACCAGAGTGCAAAAATATGGGAGTAAAATGGTGATGTAGATCACCAAATAGTCCTACAATATCACCAAATGGTTCAATATATAAATATGCAATGGTGTCTAGAATCTGTCGTCTAATTTTTTAATCAGACGACTTAAAGTGTCTGAGTTTTTCTTCTCTTTGGCTTCTATCTGATTTCCTTTGTCTTTAACTTCACGATTCTTCTCTTTCTCTGTAGCTTTCTTTGTCTTCTGCCTTTCTCTTCTCCTTCTTCCTTCTTTCTGCCCTTGCCTTTCTTCTACCTTGGCTTCTCCTTCTTCTTCCTTCTTCAACTCCTACCTTTGGCCTTCAGCTTTGGCCTTCTTCTTCTTTGCCTTAAGCACTGCGGTGCTCCTCTCCTTCTTCTTCCTTCAGCCCTGCTGTGCCTTCTAAATTCGACAAAGTGTCAAGCCAAACTCTCCAGGGCAAAACCCCCATTCCCCTGTGTAGCTCTCCTCTCTCTTTTTCTCTTTTCTATTTCAGAGCCACTCTCCAAGAGCCTTTAACCGGTCGAGTAATCGAACATAATGCAAACTTGGGTATAAGCTCACTGGCGTGTGTGGTGAGAAAGGAGTGACTATGTCGGGTAGTCGGGTCATGGCCAGGTCCGCGGGTTATGTCGCGGACGAGTCCAGTGAGAGGGGGGAGGAGTGGCAAATGCCAGTTTATCATTATTCTTATGCATTAAAATAAACCTAGCTCTTAGGATTTTACTCCGCAAACGGGTTTTGGGCCTACATTTAGGCATTAATTAGGATAGGCATGCATTGCATTTTTTAGTCTTTTTGATGTGTTTTTGTGAGTGTTAGGGATGAATAGATATACAAATCCCTAAAACTCTAGCACTCAAGAAGGCAACTGGTGAAAGAGAAGCTCTTACCAGCTGGAACTCAGCTTGATTCAGCTCACCATAACTGGAATTCAGCTCACCTGAATTAGGGTTAGCTCATCCTAGCTCCATTCAGCTCATCTCAGCTGAATGGCAACTCAAGAAAGCTCATCTTAGCTCACCCTAGCTTAGGTCAGCTCAAATCCAGCTCAAGTTAGCTAAGTCTAGCTCATCTCAGCTCCCATTAGTCCACAGCGAGCTCTAGCTAGCTCAGCTGAGTTGACTGGAGTTCACCCCAGCTCAGGTCCAGCTACATCCAGCTCCACTCAACTCCAGCCAGCTGAAGATGACTTCATTCCAGCTCAGGAAGCTCAAGTCCAGCTCCTGGGGACTCAGCTTAGCTCAACTCAGTTGAGTTAAGCTACCTTAGCTACCTCAACCAGCTTGATCCTCCTCGGGAAAACCAGACCCAGCACACCTTAGCTCATTATGGTAGAAGCCAGCTCACTTTAGCTTGGCTTAGCGGCTAGCAAAGAACTAGCAAGCTAAGCCAGCTAGAGTAGCTCCATGCCAGCCTCTTCAGCAGCTGCCAGCTCCATTTCAAGCTCCAGACTTCTCCCCCTCAGCTCCTCTCTTCAAATCCTAGCTCCAATACCTCCTCCTCTACTCCATAGCTAGCTCAGCTAGCTTAGCTTAGCTTAGCTAGCATCTAGCTCCTTGGCCATCCACCACCTTCAACTCAACCCTAGCTAGCTCTATCAACTAAGCTCACCTAAGCTAGCTATCCTACTCCAAGTTGGTGCCACCACCATCACACCCCTTCACCCCATCACCACTACCAAAAGCCACGTATTTTCCCTCCAAAATAACCTTCTAGAACCTTTCCCTTTTGGCACCAACTTTCCCTCCAAAATTCCCTTCATCTCCACCATACACCTCTCCTTAAAATCATCTCCACCATCCACCTCACCTACTTTCTAGAAGCCCCATAGTTGGTGCCAAATATAGGTGCCCTTTCACCACCATAACCACCCCATGGCACCCCTTGGGTTGGCGCCAATTACCCTTAGCCATAGGATCCCCAACCACCTCCATCTTCCCATCTTAGCCCTCCATTTCAATAGTCACCTTAGCCCCCTTCCTACTCTATATAAACCCACCACCTACCACCATTTTAGAGCATCCTCCATTAGTGTTTACTTCCACCTACATCCACCTATACCTACGGCTAAGAAGAAGGAGTAGAGAAGAAGATTAAAGGGACACATCACCAGCCCCTTTAGTGCCTTCTTCTCCCTACTCTCTTCAACTTGGGCCACGCCAAGGAGGAGGACTTTTCTACTTCAAGGAGGATGGCCAGGCAAAGGAGAAGGAATTAGGGTGGACGTCCACCCTTGGAGAAAAGTTTAAGGCACTTCCCCTTAAGGCTTGCTTTGGAGGACATCACCTTGGCGGAGCTATAGAAGGAAGGAGCTGAAGATCTTCTTTTCAAGCCCGGGAGCTACCAGGCTTGGAGCAAGAAGAGCTTCATCCTCTTCATCACCATCATCATCTAAAGGGTTTGTCTTTATTTTGTTTTCAATTTGTTTTTTTTTGTAGAAGCATTCATCTACTAGTAGACAATTTCCTTTAGTATAAAAAAGAAGTTGCCTTAATTTCTTGTTGCACTCTTTCTTTTTTCATTACCTTGCTTTATCTTTAGTATAGTTGCACTCCTTTCTAATTAACCTAGGCCTCCACGTGCCTAGGTTGAGCTTAGAAAGAGGATAATTTTTGTCACTTAGATTAGCATAATAGGTGTAGTAATTTTTCCCGCCAACAACTTCTCATGTTGCCTTAATTTCAAAAACATAAAAATGATATATTGAAAAAAGACCAAAAAGAAAGTTGAGATTTATATTCCAAGCAAGAGATTTAATTTTTGCAAACTTGCCTCCTTAGACGACCCTAGATACCCCACTATCTAGGTTTATAAATTTAAGAGTTGATCGATTTTGCACGTTACAACGACATATTTTACAAACCGCGTAAAATCCGTATCAAGGAGGACCTTACCCTTAGTGTTGGAGGTGGAGAGCCTCTAACACTTTTTCCTTTTTTGCGAGTGCAGGCAGTCTTCCACTTTCGAGGTGGGATTAAATGTCCCACCTTCCTTTTGCATGCATCCGTAGTGGTTGAGCTCTCAATTGCAGCTGCTGCGAGGGCCTTTGATTCCAATCGAAGGCCTAAGTACATGCACGAAGGTATTCTGCACAACCTAGGGGTGTAAGCCTGGAACAACAAGGCTTGGAGCTACAGCAAGCTTGCTTTAAGCTTCCTCGTCCATGGTGGAGGGGCAACGAACCTGAACACACAAGATTGGCCTCGCGGCCATGTCAAAACATTCAGAGAGGGTTGCCGGACCACAGCGAAGGTGTTGGGGGCGTTGGCATGGCATGGCAGTGTCTGTGCATGCGTGCCTAGGGCACACTGTGTGCAAGTGTGTGGGTGTGTTCGGTGAGGTGCGCAGGTGAGTGGTGCGATGCGTGGAGTGAGGGGAAGTGTTTAGTAGAGTGAGATGGAGCTCGTGGACTTGTCGGAGAGGGTTGGGATGGCCTGTGGAGGTGGAGCGGCCTCGCCGGAGTTGGTGGTCGGAGATGGAAGGGATGGAGGTGATGGAGGTCAGCAGTGGTCGATTTTGAAGAATAAAGGGTGGAGAAGAATGTAGAGGGGAGAGAGAGCTTATCTAGGAGGTGAAGAGATGAAGGGGGTAAGCGAAGGTATCGGGTCTGGTGTGGTCGACGCCAAAGACAAAGGTGGCTCCGATGAGTGGAGATCGGCGAGGACAAAGAGAGGGAAGCACTTGCTGGTACGACGAGGCGCGGACGAAGTCAGGGAAGAAGGATCCACCGTAGGTATGGCGGTCAGACGACAAGGAGGAGCAAGGAAGGTCGCTGGACATCGAAAGCCTATGGCCATGAGGAGAAGAGAGGAATTAAGGGAGTTCTCGGTCGAATTCGAGCGTGGAGTGATCGGAGGGGTCTAGGCTCCTTTAAATAGAGCTTTGAAGCACGGTTAGGGCTTGGGAAGCAAGCTTCCCAACCAAGGAAAGCTCGCCAACGATGGAAATCGTTGAGATACCCACATCTCTCATGCGTTCGCATGAGAGATTGGGAGGGAATCAGATCTCAAATGAGGGTTCAGACGAGAGAGAATTTTTCAGAGAGTCTCCCTTCCAATTTTGGAAGAGATTCTTTGAGCAATCAGGGAGAACTCTCCATCCAAAGCTCGTCAGAGTAGGATACCTCCGCTATAATGGCGGAGGGACCTAAATGCGAAAATGATGAAGAAGCTAGGGGTTTGTTTGTAAGGGTTTTTGAAGATAAGAGTAGAAATGTAATCAGGCTAGACCTTTTTGCAAACTAGGTCAAGGCATACTCATCTTGGGTCCAAATTTTGGTACAAACCTAATTTAGACCATAAGAATCCAATGGTAAGTTGGATTTTCTATGATTTTTAGAGGGTTTAAGTGAATTTTATCCTAACCAGAACCTTGGTTAATCATGGGGGTCTATTTTAGGGTTTCAAGAAGTCATTTAATTCACAGGATACACACAAACCCTTTTCTGTCTGATCCAACCCACTTATAATCTTATTAAGACCATTTGACCTTTGTTTAGCCCTTGAGAAAACCCATGGTTGTACTGCATTGGTAAAATTACAGTTTTAACCCTAGTTTCTTATTTTCCTCTCATAAAGGTTATGCAATGAATTAGGACCTTCAGTTGGTTATGTAGGAGCATTTATTCTCTCAATTGGATCAAAATGAGCTAGTTATGGCTCATGATGGTGTTCCATCATACCCCCATGCCTAGCTTCTACTAGTCCCTTAGCAAAATTTTAAGGTTTCAACTTTGATTCTAGACCATGTAATCTTTTGATGCTCAAAACGGTGATGTGTGCTTTCTTTTATAGATTAGGTTAGATGCCGATGGTAGGCCTAGAGGTACTCAAGTACCAACCAATATCCGGACCTGACCAAGTCTAGCCTCAGTCTGCCGCGAAGGTTTTTAAGGCCCACAGGAACTATCTTAAGGTTTGTTGAACTCCGTGGTTAAAGCACCCGTGCATGTAACATATTTTAGCCTCGGTTCAGTTTGTCGTGCATTTTTGTAAGAGAGAGACAAAGGAATTTTCTTTGTTTGGAGAATTTTCTCTCTCTTTTCTTTTTGTTTCTAGCTTCGGATTGGCTTCACAACACGGTCTATATCAGATTCCCAGTCCCCATCATCAATCCTTGAAGGGTCTCTGGTAATCGATGCTTCAAGATAGCTCCACCCATGGCAACACCCAGAACCCTGGCTTTCGAGACTTTGAGATAATCCCGCCCATGGTGTTTTGTAGCTAAATCTAGACCCTGGTAATTGACATTTTGGGATAATGTCGCCCGTGGCATCTAAACCAGCACAGGATGCTTACATGCCCCTGGTAGGATATGTAGATATCCTAGGAGACAAGCACCAAGGAGACGATATGTTATTGCGCATCTTCGAGGGGAATTTCCCACCTCTCCATGCTAGGAACTCGTCCAAATCAACTTGTGTTGATTGGTCACTGCTAATCTAGGCAACATTTTCAGAACAATTTAAATGCATTTGCGTAATTTTGATACTTATGCGCACTGAACCAGACTGTGAGTGGATTTGGGTGCTTAGGTTGCTGAGTCTAGCAAACCAGAGGTCATTTAATGAGGTCAAATACTCCCTAAGCCTTAAACCTAATACTTAAGCTTCGCATTTTCCCTAACCTCTTGAGGATTATCCAAATCATAGCGAGTACTTGAATTTTTAAGCCTAGGAGTATAGCCCAAAAGGCCTAATATCATCGTTCCTATTAATCTCTTCGGTGTTTTGTTAACACTTTTTGCCTTTCATTTTCTTTTGATATGGTCTAGAACTAAGCCAATTCCTTAATTTCTTACTAATGACTATCTCTTTTCTTTTTCTTTTCATCTTGTGCTCCTTTTTGGCATTTTTAACTTCTCTCCTTTTTCTCCTCAAAATTGATATGCCTTCAAATTTTTTCTCTCCTCTCATTTTTTTTGTTCTTTTTCAAGAATTTTTTCATTTTTTTGGTATTTTTGGAATATGTGATTTTTTTGATGAAACATTTTCTTGTGAGATGATTTTCACAGTGTTTTGCACTTTCATACCCCCCCATGCCTACGATATGCAATGTCCCCATTGTAAATTAGGTGGGTCCGAGCTCAACTTAGATCATTCATTAGAACAGGTTTTGGGTGTGCGAATGGGTCGAGATGGCTGTTGCGAACGTTTTCAAGCTCGGGTACGGGTACCTGAGGTGGGGTCGGTTGTTCTAATGGATGATCCCTAAAGTGCAATATGAATTCAGCATAGGAATGTCAAGAAAGGTTTCAGGTTTTTCAAAAATGACGGGTTGCCTCCCGTTAAGTGCTGAGTTTAACGCCATCGGCTGGGCGCAATGAGCTCAGGGAGAATGGAGGGTAAAAGATGTCTCAACCAAATTTGTATTGGTAAGGTCAATGAACGATTTGAGTCTCTGACCGTTCACAATGAGAGGTTCTGAAACGTGGCTGAGTTGACTGATTTTGATGGCTCCATTTCCAAAGATTCGTCGAACAAGGTAAGGTCCGATCCATTTTGATCTGAGTTTTCCTGGGAATAGCCTAAGTTTAGCATCAAAGAGGACTTTTTGACCAAGGTAAAAGATCTTTCTGGATATGTGCTTGTCGTGAAAGGCCTTAACCCACTCTTTGTAAATTTGCGAGTCCTCATATGCGTCGTGGCGTAATTCATCGATCTCGCTCATTTGAAGCTTTCTGTGGGTTCCTACCTTAGAAAGATCTAGATTGCAATTCCGTACTGCCTAATTGACAGCTGACTTTTTGCTTTGCGTTGTAGTATTTAAGTGGTGAAAAAATCGACTAATCAAAAATAATAATAACCACTCATAGAAGAGCAGGTCGTCTCCACAGGGAGGCAATTATGCAATAAATTCTTAATTATTTAGTATTATTTCAGATAGTGCAAAATCGCTATTCAAATTTGATCTAAAATGCGAAGGAAAGTAGATTCGCAATAACTAAAAAAGATGAGGGTATATGTGTAGTTTTCCCTCGTAGAAATCTTCAATAAATCTATGATGAATTTATGCAATTTTCACGTGACGTGTACTAGAGAAAATTAGTGCTCAGGTTAAGCCCAAAAATCAATCTTAAAACTAGTGAATATCAATAACATTCAATTATAAGGAAATATAAGTGTTCATGCGCAATTCTACCACAATATAATAATAATAAATAAAATCAAATTATGTGGCAATGGCAATGAATGTAAATACTAATTGGTGTAAAAACAGAGCATTTTTGCTCTCTCCTCCTCGCAAGAGAAAGGGAGCACCGACGGGGCTTTGGAGAGGCTAAGGAGGATAGCGAGGATGAAGGCTCTCCGATGGTGGCTGCGGTGTCGATGGAGGTGGCCGGAGGTGGTCGGCGAGCGGAGGAGGAGCGCCAGCCTTTGGAGAAGAAGGCAAAGCGGCTGCTGCAGGGCGGCCTATTGGCGGGTGGCCGCGCGCTGGTGCGCGCCTGTGCTCGTCTGCAGCAGCCTGTTGGCAGGTGGCCGCGCAGGTGCGCTCCTGTGCGCGTCTGCAGGTCTGGCTAGAAGGGGTGAGCGAGTTCAGCATGCGGGCGTGGAGAGGCACTGTGAGGGGGAGGCGGTCTGCAGGCGTGCGGTGCGGCTGCAGGCTTGGTGCGGTGCGCTCCGCACGCAGCGCCTGCGGTTGGTGGCGCGGACTACAAGGAGTGCTGGAGAAGGCACGAGCGGATGAGTGCAGGTGAGAGGGCGCTCTGCAGGAAGCACTAGAGAGGTTGACTGCGGGGAGGCATGCGGCGCGGTGCAGGCTGGTGGTGTTGATGCGGCGCGGTGCAAGCTGGTGGTGTTGATGCGGTGCGGTGCAGGAGCGAGATAGAGGAGGGCGGGCGTGGAGAGGCGCTATGGGCGCTCTGTAGGCTGTAGGGAGGTAGGCGCGCCTGCAGATGGCGCGGTTGAGCGGTGCTGCGCTAGGGCGCGGTGGCTTGGTGGTGTAGACGACAGTAACACCTGCGGGCGCTGGAGAAGGGAGTGCCTGTAGGCACTGGAGAAGGGAGTGCCTACGGGCACTTGCAAGTAGTGCGGTGCGATGCAGGCTAAAGGGAGGTTTTTCCCCGCAAGTGGGAAGATGATCCACAGTGCACGCTGGAGAAGATGGTGCCCGTTCTTTCCTCAATGAGCTTCTCCTCTTTCCCCGCCTCTTCTTTTAACTCCTCTCCTTTGCGCGTGCGTAAGTTAAGGGATTTTCAAATCCCTTAAATATTTCTGGCCTTATTTGTTGAGGAAGGGCGGCGGAAGATTAACCCAATTGCAGGGGGAGTTGCGGCTGTTATCAGATATGTGTTGGGGAAATTTATCCCCCCACCCTTGTTCTTTCTGAATATTAATCCTGCAATCATAAAAACAACAAAATCATTACATATTAAGTTATAGAATGTTATAAACTTAAATCATGATGCATACAAATATTCTACAACTTAATTGCAGTTATTAACACACCTAAACAGTACGATTAAAGTTACTTTGGCATAATATTAGTCCATTAAAATGGACTCATCAAATACCCCCATGCCTAAGATTTGCTAGTCCCTAGCAAAAATAAAAAAATAATAGAAGTAATAAGAAGATTTCTTCTTTTCTTATTTCAAAACTTTAGAGATCCAGACAAATGTGAAGTGCTAATAGCCTAGGTAATAGATCCAAATGAAAGAGCCAATTCGCGTTGGGAGTTCGTACATCACCCTTGGCAAATATTTCTGTCGAGATAGGCAACTACTTCCCTCGGGGATAAAGCAGACGATAATCTGTAATTTGACCCCGGTGTTTGGCTTAGGTAGGAGATATCGAGTTGAATGGATTTGTATTTGGTGGCACACACTCATCTGGTGCTACATATAGTCTAGTACTACAAACTCTGGATCTCTAGACTATTAGACAAGTCAACTCTGAGAGAGTCTACACAATTGTGCTCTCTTGATGTTCCTGGGCACTCTCTTTTCTTTCTTTCTGAGATCACGAATCTCGCCAGATTTAGAAATTGTACTCACTATTTGGTGGCCTCACATGGCATCCACACTTCACTTAAAGTCTTAATAACTCTACAACTAAGTTAGAGTCCTCAACCGGTATTCGGGCGATCAGAAATACTAAAAGGTAGGTATGGGTCATATTTGGTGGAATGTGAAAGGTGTTTTGTTACCTCAGAAATAATATTATATTAGAAACTTGGACTTTTTTTTTTGTAATATAACTATTTCTTCTTTTTCTTCTTTCTATTTCTTCTTTTTCTTCTTTTCTCTCTTCCTTTTTTTTATTTTTTTATTTTTTTTTCTTGTTTTTGTTTCTTTTTCAATCAACACAACACAATACGGACCTTTATTTACGAGGCATTATTAGGGATGATGATGGTCAGGAGGAAGTTGTGTGGCTTATTTGGTGGAAGTGCCTATTCTCGGCACCGGGAAGGAATGGATAGGACAGGCATATTTCTGACCTTTGACATTATTACCCTCCTTCAGCCGAGGACTCTATGAAGGACGGTCATAACCATCCACCGTAGTCATAGCTTTATTAAGACTCAATCTTTGTGTATCTGCCTTATTTGGTGACTCTCAGGAATTCACTCAAGGTATGCACACAGGAACAGAGAGTGAAAACTACACCTAACTCTGAAGTATCATCATCTAATTATCCATAACTTAAGAGTCCTTGCACTAGACTTAGCGCACAAGTAATCTCTCTACTTCTCCGCATAAATATGAGGTGGATTTACTAGAAGATAGTATGCCTAACTCCCTATGAACTGTCCACGGGTTCAATGGACTACAAATGCTTATTGGTTTTCCTCAAGGATCCATTACCAAGTCTACGTGCATGTGAAATAAATGTACTGGATTCTAAACTTAAGAAATAATTCCAGAAGAAAAACCTCCAATAACAAAGGTATTTTGCTAGGGACTAACCCAATCAGCTTAAGAAAAGAAAATTTTTTTTTTATTTTAATATATATAAATATGTATGCAAATATTTATAAATTCTATAAACACTATAAACATTCTCAGGTTATACCCCCCCATGCCTAAGATTTACAATGTCCTCATTGGAAAAATACAGACATAGAAGAATATTACCTGAGGAGTAGAGTGGGAGGAGCTATGGTTCCTCAAGCCATAGTGCATCCAAAACTTGGCCATCTGAAAGAGTAATATACGGTTTAAGTCGCTGGTCATTTACTTTAAAGCTCGCACCTGAAATAAGGTTCCTAATCTCTACAGCTCCATGAGGGAAGGTATTGATAACAACATATGGCCCATCCCAATAGGACTTGAGCTTTCCAGGAAATAATTTAAGTCTAGAATTGAAAAGCCAGACCCATTAGTTGGGCTCAAAAGTCTTTCTAATGATGTGCTTGTCATGGAAGACTTTTGTACATTGCTTGTAAGCTTGAGAAGTTTCATAAGCTTCATTACGAAGCTCCTCAAGCTCACTTAATTCTAACATATGTGCTTTTCCCGCTTTATCCAAATTTAAGTTAACGTTTTTAATATCCCAGTAAGATTTATGTTGGATTTCAATGGGAAGGTGGCACGCTTTTTCATGACAACACAGAAAGGAGACATGCCCAAGGGAGTCTTATATGTAGTTCTGTAGGCCCAAAGAGCGTCATTTAGTTTTTTAGACCAATCCTTCCGATCAGGCCTGACTATTTTTTCTAAAATTCACTTAATCTCCTTATTAGACACTTCAACTTGTCCACTTGTTTGGGGATGATAAGGTATGGCTATCATGTGGTTGACTCCCAAATTTTGGAGTAGTCTTGTGAAGTGTACATTCTTAAAGTGAGGTCCTCCATCACTTATGATAGTCCTTGGGCACCCATACCGAGAAATGATATTAGTCTTAACAAAGCCCAAGACCACGGAATGGTCATTGGTTCGTGTGGGTATGGCTTCTATCCACTTTGATACATAGTCAACAGCCACAAGGATGTATTCATATCCGAAGGACACAGGAAAGGGTCCCATGAAGTCAATGCCCCAAATATCAAAGATTTCAACAGGGAGGATAGGTTGTTGGGGCATCTCATCCCTTTTTCCAATGGTTCCCGTCTGCTGGCAACATAGACATGCGCCCACATACGTATGTGCATCTCGGAATAATGTGAGCCACCAAAAACCAGACTGAAGAACCTTATGGGCAGTCTTCTTCCAACTAAAATGTCCCCCACAGTGGAGGTCATGGCAGAAACTCAGAACACTTCTTTGTTCCTCATCAGGGATGCAACGGCAAAATAGCTGGTCAGGGCCTATTCTAAAAAGCTCGGGTTCCTCCTAGTGATAAAATTTAGCGTTGGCGAGAAACCTATCTCGCTTCTGCTTGTCCCAAGTACTGGGGATGATGCCTGTAACCAGATAGTTCACTATGTTAGCGAACCAAGGAGTTTTAGCTTCTAGGCCATTAGAGACTCATCAGGGAAAGTCTCTTAAATACCGCCAGCAGGGTTTGATGCCTCAATAGGGATCCTAGACAAATGGTCTGTTACCACATTCTCAACTCCTTTCTTGTCTTTAATTTCCAAGTCAAATTCTTGGAGTAGCAGAATCCAATGAATTAGGCGAGGTTTGGTGTCCTTTTTAGCCAGAAGATGCTTAAGGGATGAATGATCAGTGAACACCACAACCTTGGATCCCATAAGATAAGATCGAAACTTTTCCAAAGCAAATACTATAGCAAGTAATTCCTTTTAGTGACCGTGTAGTTTTGTTGAGGATCCGTAAGGTCTTGCTGGCATAATGCAGCACATGACGTTTTCCATCAACCCTTTGACCTAAGACCGCTCCCACTGCAAAATCAGAAGCATCGTACATAAGCTCAAACGGGAGGGTCCAAACTAGTGCTTGGAGAATCGGTGCGGTAATGAGGGCTTTCTTCAAAGCTTGGAAAGCCTCGCCACATCTATCATCAAAATCGAAGGAGACATCCTTCGCTAACAGGTTGCAGAGTGGCTTAGAGATTTTACTGAAATCTCTAATGAAGCGCCTATAAAATCCAGCATGTCCAAGGAAAGATCTAACCTGACGAACATTAGGGGGCAATGGAACCTTAGAGATGGAATCAATTTTTGCGGCGTCCACCTCTAATCCTTTCTCGGAAACTATATGCCCTAACACAATGCATTGCTGGACCATAAAGTGGCTTTTCTCCCAGCTAAGCACCAGCTTTGCCTCTTCGCAACGGGTTAAGACTTTATCAAGGTGCGAAAGGCATAGGTCAAACGATGAGCCATAAATGGAGAAGTCATCCATGAAAATTTCAACAAACTCATCGATCATATCAGAAAAGATAGCCATCATACAACGTTGGAAAGTGGTAGGAGCGTTACATAACCTGAATGGCATTCGGCGGAACGCAAAAGTGCCATAAGGACTCGTGAAGGTGGTACGCTCTTGATCATCAGGAAAAATGGCTATCTGATTGTACCTAGAGTACTCGTCAAGAAAACAAAAGTACTTGTTCCCCGCCAATCGTTCCAAAATTTGATCGATAAACGGTAAGGGGAAATGGTCTTTCTGGGTAGCCGTGTTTAAACGGCGGTAATCAATGCAGACCCTCCAACCAGTTGAGGGTCTAGTGGTCACTAGTTCTCCTTGGTCATTCTCCTCCACAGTGATTCCTGCCTTTTTCGGAACTACGTGAATAGGACTGACCCATTTACTATCTGAAATGGGATAGATAATCCCTGCATCCAGCCATTTCAAAATCTCCTTTTTAACAACCTCCCGCATATTTGGATTGAGCCTTCTCTGCATATCTCGGAAGGGCTTCACGGACTCATCCGTGTATATATGATGCATGCAAAGAGAGGGATCAACACCCTTAATATCAGCAATTATCCAGGCAATTGCTTCCTTGTGCCTTTGTAAACACTCAAGCAGAGCTCCCTCCTGCAATTCAGATAATGCAGGCGAGGTAATAACGGGGAGCGTGTTATTAGGGCTAAGGAAAGCATATTTCAATGTGCTTGGGAGGGTTTTCAACTCCAATTCAGGAGCCTTCTAGATTGAGGGTTTTAGTTGAGATGTCCCTGCCTCAGGCAGCGGATCTACCTTCATAGTCTAGGGTGGGGACAGAGACTCAGTGTGTACCCCCAGCAACTCTTCTAGTTCGGGCATTTTCCTTTCAGTTTCTTTAATAATCGAGGGATGGTCTTGAGATATGACCTTCTGAAAGGGATCTCTACATAAGAGTGTTGGAGTAGTCTCTTCAATTATTTCATCAACGACCTCAATCTGAGAACAATCTTCAAATCCGGCTTGCTTGTAAGTATCAAAAATATTCAACCGGATCTTCTTGTTCCCAAAGCCCATTTTAAGTGCCCTGGATCTACAATTTATAGAGGCATTGGCTGTGGCCAAGAAGGGGCATCCCAGAATAATGGACGGCTTAGAGGGCTTATTAAATGGGTCAGTATCAAGTACCAGAAAGTCAACGGGGAAGAAGAAATCTTCCACTCTCACAAGGACATCTTCCAACAATCCCCGCAGTGTCTGAAGTGATCTGTCTGCAACATGGAGGATTACTAGACTAGGCTTCAGCTTTCCTCCTCCCAAAAGGTCGTAGACAGGCTCGGTAGAATGTTTACACCCGCACCCAGATCGGGCAGAGCCTCGTCAATGTATTGGTTACCTATAACCACTAAAATATACAGGGCCCCTGGGTCTTTCATTTTGGGGGGTGTTCCATGCTGAAGAACCGAGCTAACATGGTCAGGTAGGATGACCTTGGTTTGGACCTATTTCCTAGATCGATGCTTCTAGGTGCACAGGTCCTTCAGAAACTTGGCATAGGACAGAATCTGTTTAATCGCTTCCAACAGAGGCAAGTTAATCTGGACTTGCCTAAAAGTATCCATAATCTCTTCCGTCCTATCCTTGGCTCCAGACGAGCCAACAGAAGATTCCCCAGGAGCAGATAGGCGCTCTGGATAGGGCACCCTCGGCTTCTGGGTAGAGGGGTCGTCATGGGGGAAAGGGGTGGTGGAAGGATAACATCCTCTTTGTGGGTGATTTTTTGTGACGGAGAGTGGTGTGGCTCTTCCTCGGGTGAGATGGAAATCGGGTCAGGTGTGGAAGAGGAATTAAGAGATGTAATCGTAGGAGTGTTATTAGGCTTGTCAATCTTTTTTCCACTCCTCAACACGGTCACTGCTTGGGCGTGTTCCCTGAATACAACCCCCTTGCCCATAGGGTTCTCCTCATAAGAGCTAGGCAGCTTCCCCGGATCACGTTGCCTAACTGCCTCAGTAAGATGACCAATTTGGGATTGCATAACAGTAATCATCTTATTTTGAGATTGGATAACCATATTCCGATGCTCTTGCATTGCTTTCATCATGGCCTTCAGTTCATCCATCTCAGAGGGCTTATTCAGAGGAGGGTTTTCATAAGAAGGTTGGTATGTGGGATGGGGAGGTAAGGGTCTTGTATTCCCTGAGTTAGAAGCATCAGCTTGCTTCCAAGAGAAGTTTGGATGGTTTCGCCACCCTGGATTATAAGTGTTGGAGTAAGGGTTATTGCGAGGGGGCGGAAACCTTGGGCCGCGTTCAAGTCGGCCTGAATCAACTCAGGGAATTGGGTTGCCTGATGGCACTCCGCAGTGGCGTGCGTTGTGCTTTGGCAAATGGAGCATTCTCTTGAAGCCTGAAAAATAGAGGCTGCTTGCGGGTTCATGCCGGGGTTTGCTAAAAGCCTATCAAAGTTTTTGTTCAATAGTTGAATCTGATAAGCCAAATCCTGAGAAGCCCCAGCTTCATGGGCCTCTATCTTCCTCTGCAAGATTTATGGTTTTCTTTCTTGATATGCAGAGGACATATGTATGGAGTTGTCGCTTAAAGTTTCAAATAATGCCCAGGCTTCATCCTCAGTTCTGGTCATGAAGGTTCCTGCACAGGCTGCATCAATGGTTTGCCTATGTCTTTCAGATAATCCGTTATAGAACCTTTCGACCAACTGCCATCTTGGCACTTGATGGTGGGGGCATAACCTAAGAAGGTCATTAAAGTGCTCCCAAGTCTCATGAAATTGCTCCCCTTCCTATTGAGTAAAACCCATAATCTCTCTTCTGTAATGGTTGGTTTTACTCATAGGAAAATACTTTTTTAAAATTCTCCCTTAAGGGTACCCCAATCATTTACCCTTTCATCGAGGGTATGATACCAGTGCTTGGTCTTATCCTTTAGGGAGAAAGGAAATAGAGTCCTCATCAGGGCTTCATCAGTAAAGCCCTGGAGCTTCACCATTGAACAAACCTCGGTGAATTCCTCCAAATTCCGGTAGGGGTCCTCCTTAGTAGTACCATAAAAAGAGGGCAATAAAGATATGGTATTGCTCTTGTTCTCATACGGATTATTAGGGAGAAAGGAAATGAGTCCTCATCAGGGCTTCATCAGTAAAGCCCTGGAGCTTCACCGTGGAACAAACCTCGATGAATTCCTCCAAATGCTGGTAGGGGTCCTCCCTAGTAGTAGCATAAAAAGAGGGCAATAAAGATATGGTACTGCTCTTGTTCTCATACGGATTATCCCCTGCTGGTTGTCTTAGTGCTTGTGCAGGTTGCTTAGTAGGAATCAAATAGTCCCTTAAGGTCCTTTGTTGATTTGCACCTTTCTCAGCCATTCCTTCTTTTTCTTCTCTTAGGTGAGCTCTCCTAAGAATTCTCTCAGGCTCAGGATCAAACACTAGACTACCCTCAAGAGAGCGTCTACCAAGCATACAAAAGACAATTCAGATTTTTTTTTTTTTATTGAGTAAGTCAAACCTCCACACCAAAGATAAGTCAAAAGATCAAGACTTATCCCTCCATTCCCATGTAAGTGGTATAAGAGGGGTGTGGACTTGAAATCTTAACCTTCTTTATTGTGGATGTCGAATTAGTTAATATAAATGGCCAAACAAGTTTTCACTGCAATTACGTGCCTTAATTCAACCTTCGAGTGCCCTAGGACCTATATTTTGCTTGGATGATACTCCCAGGTGATCAAGTGAGAAGTTACTCCAAGGACGAACAAAGGGATGCAAGTAGGGCGAACCCTTCCTTTGAGGCGATGCGTATGCGGTGCCCCTTAACTACCCTTTTGTTCCGTTAAGGGGTGTCCCCCTCCTTGGAGTATCAAAACACTTGATCAAAAGATAGTATCACCACCACCACAAAGCACAATAGGAGGGTCTGCACCGATAAAGAGATCGGTGCCTATATCCTTAAGGGATCGAGCCTTAGTGCGGTGCCTAATGTGCATGCTCAGTGTCAAAAGTGTGCAACACACCGCAAATCTTTGTAATTTCTTTTGAAATCGCAGACAAGTCCCTTAGAATCAAATCAAATGTGAATTGCTTTTAGGGTTGAATCTGATTATTAGTTCCGCTTTTAGTTATGTGACCACTGAATTAGTAAATTCAAACAATTGGTGGTTTTGAATTTAAATTTGAATGCAAATGCGTGAACAAGAGCTGGATGCAAAAGTTAGAAAGATATACCTGTCTCCAGCAATCTTCATGCTAATATGCTTGCAATGCAATAATAAGATCTAATGTGCTGCTCAGTCACCCCTAAATGCACGCACCTAAGGGCATGCAACTTCTAAATAGGTAGCTCAATATTTTCTTTATTGGCTTTTAGAAGCAAGCAAGCAGAAAATATAATCACAAATGCACCAAAAATATTGTAAGCCCTAGTAGCTAAAGAATGCGGGGACAAACCCCAAAAATTCAGCCCCAATTACTACATGGGTGAAAAGACATAATTAAATTTGTGACGACAGAGAATCCTCTGCGAAAATAGGATCTTGGTCTCCTTCGTCTTTTCCTCGTGTGGCTTAACTCGTGGTTGTTGTCGCCACTCTGTTGCACCTCTTTGCCTCTTCAGATTCCTCACGCAATAATAAAAATGATTAGATAATTTCTCAACTCAGAAGATTTAAAAATAATAAAGTAAATCTATTACGTCTGTTGCCTCCCCGGCAACGGCGCCAATTTGACAGCCGACTTTTTGCTTTGTGTTGTAGTATTTAAGTGGTGGAAAAATCGACTAATCAAAAATAATAATAACCACTCATAGAAGAGTGTGTCGTGTCCACAGGGAGGCAATTATGCAATAAATTCTTAATTATTTAGTATTATTTCGGATAGTGCGAAATCCCTACTCAAATCTGACCTAAAATGTGAAGGAAAGTAGATTCGCAATAACTAAAAAAGATGAGGGTATATGTGCAGTTTTCCCTCATAGAAATCTTCAATAAATCTATGATGAATTTATGCAATTTTCACGTGATGTGTACTAGAGAAAATTAGTGCTCAGGTTAAGCCCAAAAATCAATCTTAAAACTAATGAATATCAATAACATGCAGTTATAAGGAAATATGAGTGTTCATGCACAATTCTGCCACAATATAATAATAATAAATAAAATCAAATTATGTGGCAATGGCAATGAATGTAAATACTAATTGGTGTAAAAACAAAGCATTTTTGCTCTCTCCTCCTCACGAGAGAAAGGGAGCACCGGCGAGGCTTTGGAGAGGCTAAGGAGGATGGCGAGGACGAGGGCTCTCCGATGGTGGCTGCAGCGTCGACGGAGGCGGCCGGAGGTGGCCGACGGGTGGAGGAGGAGCGCCAGCCTGTTGGAGAAGAAGGCAGAGCGGCTACTGTAGGGCGGCCTGTTGGCGGGTGGCCACGCGCTGGTGCACACCCGTGCGTGTCTGCAGCAACCTGTTGGCAGGTGGCCGCACGCTGGTGCGCGCCCGTGCGGATCTGCAGCAGCCTGTTGGCAAGTGGCCGCACGGGTGCGCGCCCGTGCGCGTCTGTAGGTCTGGCTGGAAGGGGTGAGCGAGTGCAGCGTAAGGGTGTGGAGAGGCGTTGTGAGGGGGAGGCGGTCTGCAGGCGTGCGGTGCAGCTGCAGGCTTGGTGCGGTGCACTCTGCATGCAGCGCCTGCGATTGGTGGCGCGGACTGCAAGGAGCGCTGGAGAAGGCGCGAGCAGATGCGTGCAGGTGAGAGGGCGCTCTGCAGGGAGCGCTGGAGAGGTTGGCTGCGAGGAGGGTGCGGCGCGGTGCAAGCTGGTGGTGTTGATGCGGTGCGGTGCAGGAGAGAGATAGAGGAGGGTGGGCGTGCTGAGGCGTGCGGGCATGGAGAGGCGCTGTGGGCGCTCTGCAGGTTGAAGGGAGGTAGGCACGCCTGCAGATGGCTCGATTAAGCGGTGCTGTGCTAGGGCGCGGTGGCTTAGCGGTGTAGACGACAGTAACACCTGCGAGCGCTGGAGAAGGGAGTGCCTGCGGGCACTTGCAGGCAGTGTGGTGCGTTGCAGGCTAAAGGGAGGTTTTTCCCCGCAAGTGGGAAGATGATCCACAATGCACGCTGGAGAAGATGGTGCCCGTTCTTTTCCTCAATGATCTTCTCCTCTTTCCCTGCCTCTTCTTTTTACTCCTCTCCTTTGCACGTGCGTGAGTTAAGGGATTTCAAATCCCTTAACTATTTCTGGCCTTATTTGTTGAGGAAGGGCGGCAGAAGATTAACCCAATGTGTGGGGGGAGTTGCAGCTGTTATCAGATATGTGTTGGGGAAATTTATCCCCCCATCCTTGTTCTTTCTGAATATTAATCCTGCAATCATAAAAATAACAAAATCATTACATATTAAGTTATAGAATGTTATAAACTTAAATCATGATGCATACAAATATTCTACAACTTAATTGCAATTATTAACACACATAAACAGTACGATTAAAGTTACTTAGGCATAATATTAGTCCATTAAAATGGACTCATCACCAATAGGCTTTGTGCTCCAATTCGATGGGGAGGTGACATGCCTTCCCGTACACTAATCTGAAGGGAGACATACCTAATTGGGTTTTGTGGGTGGTCCTATAAGCCCATAAAGCTTCCAGAAGTCGAGATGACCAGTCTTTCCTGTCAGGTCGAACAGTGACCTGGAGGATTTTCTTGATCTCCCGATTTGATAGCTCAGCTAGACCATTAGTTTCGGGGTGATAAGGACTAGATATTCGGTGTAACACCCCGTATTTGGTCATCAATGACCTGAACTGAGCATTAGTGAAATGGGTCCCTCCATCAGAGATTATAGTACATGGAATTTTGAATCGAGAAAAGATGTTCTGATGAATGAATTTGATAACCACCTTGTGATCATTGGTTCGGGTCGGAATGGCTTCGATCCATTTGGACACGTAGTCAACAGCGAGTAGAATGTACTCAAAGCCGTCCAAAATAGGAAAGGGTCCCATAAAATCAATCCCCCAAACGTCGAAGATTTTGCATACGAGAATCGGCTGTAAGGGCATCATATCACGGTGGCTTATGTTGCCTAAGGTTTGACAATGAGTGCATGCCCTACAGTGATTGTATGCGTCTTTGAAAATAGTGGGCCAATAGAAGCCGCACTGGAGGACTTTAGCTACGATTTTATGACCAAAGAAGTGTCCACCGCATGCCTGGTCAAGGTAGAAGGACAAGATGTCTTGAATTTCCACTTCCGAGACACATCGTCGAATGATTTGATCAACACTGATGCCGAAAAGATACGGGTCTTCCCAGAAGTAATACTTGGCATCGGAAAGCAATTTGTCCTTCTTGGCCTTCGGCCAATTGGATGGGATCTGATGTGATGCCAAGTAGTTTACTAGATCAGCATACCATGGAAGCCCTGTACTAATAGGCAAGAGGTGCTCATCCAGAAAATGTTCCATAATAGGTCTGGAAGGGTCGATAATATTAGAAGGAAGGCAGGACAAGTGATCAGCTACGACGTTCTGTTTTCCAGCATTGTCACGAATCTCGAGGTCAAACTCTTGCAACAGCAAGATCCAGTGGATTAGTTGAGGTTTCGCATCCTTCTTCACAAGGAGATGCCTCACAGTAGTGTGATCAGAGTAAATGATAACACGGGAACCCAGAAGATATGATCTGAACTTTTCCAGGGCAAATACTATGACTAGCAGCTCTTTCTCAGTAAATAAAAGTTACACTAGAATGCGGAAAATCAATTACACTATAAAGCAAAAAATTCTACACTAGAAAAGCTGTAAATAAGAATGGGAGAGAGAAATTATCCTCCTCGACGATTGCTTGGAGGACGAACCGGACGGGACGACGCCTGGACGAAGGAGAACGAAGCAGGATGAAGGAGGACGAAGCAGAAGAATGGGAACGGAGCAGCACGCCGTCGTCGTCGTGGGATCCACTTCCGAAGGGGAACGAAAATTGGACTTTATCTCGCGAGAAGCATCCCGGGTGTGGGACAAGCTTCTCTTGAGCTTTGGAGGGGTAGAGAAGAGAAATAAGGGATGAGAATTTTGTATGGAGGGGGTCTCCTTTTATAGTTGCAAGGAGTGGGGGCAAAATGGACATTACATCTTCAAAATAATAAATAAGGGGTCTTTAGTGACGGATAAATCCGTCACTAAAGCCCCGACGTGGCCGTCGCCGCCACGCCCACGCACGCCTCCTCGGCTGCCCACTCCTCAACGCTCGCGCACGTCCAGCGCTTTTCAGCCGTCCGATCGCAAGATCGGACGGCTTAAAACGCGTCCGCGCCCGCTGCAACCCGCCCGCTTGCGCGTGCGATCGCACGTTACGCGGGGCATCCAATCGCGCGTCAGCGCTATCGGGCGCCCGCGACCGTACGATCTCCATCCGACGCTCCACGCTCCTCAATTACCCGCGCCTCCAATCCCCTCGCCGCGGCTCGAACCCGCGCCCCACGCTCGCGTAAGCGCTCTCGACCGCTGCGCTGCGGGGCGCGGATGGTCGAGCGCATGTTTTAAGCGTCGGGCAGCCACAACCGTTGGATCTCCATCTGACGGCGGAGAACGATCGGGCGGGGGCCTTCACAAAATGCCAGCGGCCATTTGGGCGGCTGAGCTGGCGCCATGTGGCACCATCATGGCCGTCCATCTTCTGGAAGTTGTAGATGGTGCCACGGATGTCGGATTGACTCAATTTTTGTGTCGTTGGGCTGCGATCGTCGATTCGAATTCATCCGTGTGGTCGGATTTGTCATCTGAAGTGTGGATTTACACCATCCTGGCCCTTGATCTTCTAGGGTTCCCCGGTCTCTATCTGATGCTACGGATGCCTGATTAGGGCGATCTTGGAGTCGTTGAACTCCAATCGTCGCCCTGATCATATCCATACGGTTGGATCTTTGATCTGAGGCCCCGATAAAATGTTTGCCCTGTCCAAGCACATAAAAGGAGACAATTAACCTCCATTTTATTCAAACTACTCTAAATGCGAGATGATGCATGTTATGCAATATTTATATCATGAAATGCAATCCTATGCTTAAGAACATGCATAAATAGACATTTTAAGTAGTGTAAATGTGTTTACATCGTACCCCCATGCCTATCTTTTGCTAGTCCCTAGCAAAAACTATATGCTATTTATAAAAGAATTAGGTTAGATTATTTGGACCTGAGTTATTTTCAATCATTAAGAAATTATCTACTTAGGAACTAAACTTGCAAAGACACAACAGTGCCTGGGTATCAACCAAAATGCAGACCGCCTCAAGCCCTCGCCTTATTCAAAGAAAAATTTCTTTTTCTTTTTACTCTTTTCTAATTTTTTTTTTTTGAATTTTCAAATTTTAGGGTTTAAGAGTGTCTTTCTACGGCCATTCAACTCACCCAAGATTTGATGAGAACCCTAAGTTTTAAGCATCTTATTGTGATTGTGATAGACTCGTTGACCGGCAATTAGAACAGACTTCGGATTTCTACGCCTCTAGGTGACCTAAAAAAGAATTCTACCTAAAGGTGTATCTTTACAACTGGTAGCTTTCTCCCTACTTTTATTTTTTAACGGGGTCAACACAAGGGTGAATCCAGTGTATATCTCCTCGGTTTATTCTACTTCGCTTCTTCCTAAGTGTTTTGGGAATTTTTAGTGCATTTTCTGAGCTGGGTTCTAGACAACCGGTCGATGAGCTGTTACCACCGACAACTTGCCAGCCATACTGGTGTGGCGAAGTGTGGCTTATTTCTTTTTGTTCTTTTGTCCTTTTTGATTTTTTTTTTCTTTTTTTTAAGTAGGTGGCTTCCCTGGTCTAAGATTTACCTAAAGGCAGCAAAAAGAGAAAGGTCCAGTGACTGGGCTCTGGACAACCTACCTATGGGTTGTTACCCATGATAACTTGCCAGCCATATCACCCTAGAAGGTTCATTAGCTACCTAATTTCCGTTAGAATCACCGAATAACGAGTCAGTGCAAAGAAAGTGTGTAAATGCTTAAAACTCAAAATTCCCTCAAATCAGAGGGTGGGTTGATAAGTCGTGTACTTATCACCCAAACTTATTTATTCCAATTATAATAGAATTAAGATGGCGAGGACTCAAAGACAAATCCACATTTTAGTGGATACACAGGCTAATTAAGTCCAAAGACCTGAGGGGTCTTTGTGTTCAGATCCTAATGTAAAATTTCTTAGGATTGAAAAGTCCTAATGTCCAACTAATCCTTCCTAATTTTTTTTTTTTTTTATAAGAAGAGAAACAATTTACATGGATTTCACAAGGCTGACCAAATAATTCAAGAATGAATCCACCCCCCCATTCCTAGCTGATGCAATGTCCTCATTGAAAAAGAGACATGAAAGAGAGGGTAGAATATGAAAGATGTCACCTGGATATGAAGCTCGTATCAGCCTTGTGTCATATTTACAATTGCTGAGTTTAATGCCGTCAGCTAGGCGAAGTCCAGCCAAAGAAGTCACAGAATGGCTAGAGCAACAGAGTCTGAAACGGGTTCTGGAAGATTACGGTCAACAACAGGCTTCAGATATTGACCGTTGACTTTAAAGGTGTTACCCGTCTTTGGGTCAGAAATCTGAACGGCACCATTTAGAAAAATCTGATCAATTATGAATGGGCCATTCCATTTAGATCTAAGTTTACCAGGAAAGAGCTTAAGTTTTGAATCGAATAACCAGACCTTCTGGTTTGGCTCAAAGCTCTTGCGGGAAATCATTTGATCATGTAGATCTTGGCATTCTCATAAGCATCATTTCTAAGCTCCTCCAACTCAGATAGTTGGAGTTTCCTGGTCTTCCCAGCTAGATTTAGATCTAGATTGCATTGTTTGATTGCCCAGAATGCCCTGTGTTCAATCTCTATGGGTAGATGACATGCCTTTCCATACACCAAATGGAATGGAGACATGCCGATGGGCGTTTTATACGCCGTACGGTAGGCCCAAAGAGCGTCCTCAAGCTTTTGAGTCCAATCCTTGCGATCAGGCCTAACCGTTTTTTGCAGAATGTTCTTGATCTCTCGATTAGAGATCTCGGCTTGTCCATTCGTTTGGGGATGGTAAGGTGTGGAAATTCGATGATTAACCCCGTATTTGGCCAATAAATTTCGGAATTGGGCATTAGCAAAATGAGTGCCACCATCACTGATGATAGCCCTCGGAATCCCGAACCTACTGAAGATATTTTTCTTGACAAAATTGATGACCACCTTGTGGTCATTGGTTCGGGTGGGAATTGCCTCAATCCATTTGGACACATAATCAACAGCAACAAGAATGTACTGATGTCCAAATGAAGGGATAAAGGGTCCCATGAAATCGATGCCCCAAACATCAAAAATTTCGACAGGAAGAATAGGGTTTAGGGGCATCATGTCTCTCTTAGTTATGCTCCCGAGTGCCTAACATCGAGAACATGACCTTGAGAAATCCTGGGCATCCTTGAATAAAGACGGCCAATAGAAGCCAGATTGCAAGATTTTTGCAGCTGTCTTTCTTCCGGAGAAATGTCCACCACACCCAGATGCATGGCAAAACTCGAGTATACTGTTGAATTCATTCTCCAGTATGCACCGGTGAATAATCTGTTCAGAGCCGATGCGATACAGTTCAGGGTCCTCCCAAAAGTAGTATTTGGCCTCAGATTTGAGTCTATCTCGTTGTTGCTTGGTCTAATCCTGGGGGATTTGACCAACGGCCAAATAGTTAACAATGTCAGCAAACCATGGGGAGTGGACACCTAAAACTGTAAGAATGGTTTCATCCAGAAAAGTGTCAGCAATCGGAATATCCGGACAAGAAGAATCACCTAGGAGTCTCGACAAATGATCCGCTACCACATTTTGTACCCCGGCTTTATCCTTGATTTCAAGATCAAATTCTTGAAGAAGAAGAATCCAACGAATAAGCTGGGGTTTAGCATCCTTTTTAGCCAAGAGATGTCTCAAGGCCGAGTGGTCGGTATAAAAAATAACATGAGACCCCAAGAGATAAGCCCTGAATTTTTCCAAAGCAAATACTACAGCTAGTAATTCCTTTTCAGTAACAGTATAATTCCTCTGGACTTCATCCAGAGTTTTACTAGCGTAGTAAATGACAGAGGGCTTTCAGTCAATTTTCTGACCCAGGACAGCCCCTACCGCGTAATCAGAAGTATCGGTCATGATCTCAAATGGGGCTATCCAAATTGGTGGTTGCAAAATTGGAGCACAGGTGATTGCCGTTTTCAGAAAATCAAATGCCTTTCAGCATGATTCGTCAAAAACAAACGGCGTTTCTTTGGCAAGAAGATTGCTTAAAGGATGAGCAACCTTCGAAAAATCCTTGATGAATCTTCGATAAAATCCCACATGGCCAAGAAATGATCTGATTTGTTTAACAGATGTGGGATGAGGAAGTTTAGCGATAACATCAACCTTAGCTTTGTCCACTTCAATTCCCCGTTCAGAGATTACATGACCCAAAACGATGCCTTCTTGGGTCATGAAATGACTCTTTTCCCAGCTAAGGACCAGTCGTGTCTTGATACATCGCTTAAGAATCGTTTCTAAATTAGCCAAACAAGAGTCAAATGATTCTCCGAAAATAGAGAAATCATCCATGAAGACTTCCATAAACTCTCCCACCATGTCGGAAAATATGGCTAGCATACACCTTTGAAAAGTCGCTGGTGCATTGCATAACCCAAAAGGCATCCTACGAAAAGCAAAGGTTCCGTAGGGACAGGTGAAAGTAGTTTTTTCCTGATCCCCGGGATGGATAGGAACTTGATTATATCCCGAGTAGCCATCAAGAAAACAGAAGTACTTCTACCCAGCTAATTTTTCCAAGATTTGATCAATGAAGGGTAGGGGAAAATGATCCTTTTTAGTGGCTGTGTTCAACTTCCTGTAATCAATACAAACTCTCCAAGAGGAAGCTGAACGAGTTGTGATAGATTCACCTCTCTCATTAGTCACAACAGTAATCCCGGCTTTCTTTGGAACAATCTGAACGGGACTTACCCAGGGACTGTCAGAGATTGGATAAATAATTCCTGCATCGAGCCACTTGATGATTTCCTTTTTGACCACTTCTCGCATATTTGGATTTAATCTCTTCTGCATCTGGCGAGAAGGGCGGAATCCATCTTCCGAAAATATTCTATGATTATAGTAAGATGGCTCGATCCCCCTGAGGTCATGAATGGTCCAACCAATTGCCTCCTTATGTTCCTTTAGGACCTTAATCAATTTAATCTCTTGCTCCTTTGTCAATTTAGCACTAATAATCATAGGGAGCGTATTCTGCGGTCCTAAAAATTGATATTTTAAATTCTCGGGCAATGGTTTCAATTCAAGCTGGGGTGGGGTAATGATTGATGGTAGGGTAGATGCTGAAGATTCAACAAGAGGAAGAGGTTTTGAGTGAACAAAATCAGTAACCTCTTCCGAAGATGTCAGTTCAGAGGGTTGCGGGTCAAATTCATTAACCAAAGAGAAACTTTCAATTGAAGAAACTGTCAAACAAGTTTCAATATTAACATTATCCTCATCAAGTTCCTCAATAAATCCACAATCCTCAAATTTGTTTATCGCCTTATAAATATCCAATTTCATTCGTTGGTCCCCAAAGGCGATTTCCTTGCTACCGCTTTCACAATTAATGTTGGCCTTTGCAGTAGCCAGGAACGGACGCCCCAGAATGATGGGCGTGTTCCTCAGATTATCTGGTACATCCATGTCAAGGACAAGGAAATCTACAGGAAAATAGAAATCCTTGACCTTAACTATAACATCTTCAATAACGCCTCGCAGGTTTGTGACCGAACGGTCCGCTAACTGTAGCATTACTGAAGTTGGCCGAAGTTCACCTAACCCAAACTTCTCATAAAGAGAAGTCGAGATTAGGTTGATGGATGCACCGAGATCCAAAAGTGCTCTATCAAATGTGTAATCTCCGATAACGCAAGAAATCAAAGGAGCACCAGGATCTCTCTTTTTCTGAGGGAGGTAGTGCAGGATAACAGAGCTAGCCTGCTCAGAGAGTACCACCTTCCTCGGAACAGATTCTCTCGACTTACGCTTTTGTGTACATAATTCCTTTAAAAATTTTGCGTAAGCCGGTATGTGCTTGATAGCATCAAGGAGCGAAATATTGATCTCAACATTCTTAAATAAATTCAGAAGCTCCTCATTGCTATCAACAGACTTCTTCTTCTTTGCTTTGGCTAAGCCTTCAGGAAAAGGAACATTAGTCAGATCTTTGGAATCAGGTTCCTAAGCCTTGATTTCTTCTCTAGAATTTTCCTCTCTCTCCTCAAATTCTTCAGGATTGAAAAGATCAGAATAGTGTGGTTGTGGATCCTGAGTCTTCTTACCACTCCTCAAAGTGACAGAATTTGCAGAAGCGTAAGAATTTGGGTCTTGGGGAGGGTTAGGAAAGATTGGAGGGGCTTGATTGATCATGAATTGTTGATTAGCAGAAGAAGAAGACGAAGAACCCTGCTCAACCACCTGAGCATGTGCATGCGGGTCCCTCTGATTTCCATGCCCTTGGGCTTGATTGCCCGAATTTATAATGTTTCGCGGGTTGGGTACGGGTTGGGATGGTAGAGATCCAGGTTGACGAGAGTTAGCAATGAGCCCGGATTGCAAGTTGTCCAGCGAGTTTTTCATTTGCTGCATAAGCTGGAGCATAGATCCTTGCATCTCTACCATTTGACGGTTCAAATCAGCTTGCCCTGCGGGTTGACGGGCATTCCAAGTTGGCTGATTGACCTGATTCGGAGGCAACTGAGTATATACTTGACCCTGACCCATTGGACGTTGCGAAGCATAGTTGCTGGGTCGGAATTGGGTCTGTTGCCCCGGATTTTTCCAAGAGAAGTTAGGGTGGTTTCTCCAACCTAGATTATAGGCATTCGAGTAGGGGTTGGATCTAACATTCTCTTGTACAGCACAGACATCCTCATAGGGTGAGGATGGAGAGAAAGAAAGGGAAGGATCAGAAAAACTGGGATCAAAGGCCCCAGTTGGGAACCCATGGGGTTCCGAGAAATGCTGACTCATAGATTGAGTCACATCGAGTTGATTCACGAACT
Source organism: Thalassia testudinum (assembly GCA_037157565.1). Lineage (NCBI taxonomy): Eukaryota > Viridiplantae > Streptophyta > Magnoliopsida > Alismatales > Hydrocharitaceae > Thalassia > Thalassia testudinum. The sequence continues at coordinate 38,179,467 of JAZHRO010000025.1, forward strand.
CCCATCCAGAAGGAGCTCGTGGGGAATGGAATCCCGAATTTTGGGATGGAGTGGATTGAGAGTTGTTCATAGAATTTCCAGCCATCCACTCTTCCATTCTTTTAGCAACCAAGTCCACCTTATCAAGTTTATTACAAATCAATTCCATATCAAGTGAATGAGAGTCCTAGACTTCATTGACATTTGATCTGGGTTGCTGGGACCGGTTAAAAGTATCCATGAAGGCATGATTAATTGAATTCTCACTTATTTCCTCAAATAAATCATGTGCACTATCTGCATCTTTATTGAGGAAATTGCCTCTGCAAGAAGCATCCACATGGTTTCTGAGTTGCTCATTCAACCCATGATAGAAGATCTACACAAGTCGCCATTTCGGCACCTCGTGGTGTGGACACCTCCGCAATAAGTCCTGGAATCGCTCCCAGGCCACATGAAACTGCTCCCCCGACCGCTGGGTAAAAGTAGTGATTACCCGTCTCAAAGCATTGGTACGACCGACTGGGAAGAATTTCTTCAGAAAGGCCGATTTCAACTCATTCCAAGTTGTAATTGGTCTTCCTATTGTCCTATACCAATGCGCGGCTTTATCCCTAAGAGAGTGGGGGAAGAGCCTCATGATCATTTGCTCCTCGTTAACGTTTCGAGCCTTGGTGGTCTGGACCAAAGTGGTCAAATCCTCCAAGTGCTGAAACGGATCTTCGGAGCCAAGCCCATAATGTTTAATCAGGCTTAACACCTAGGGCTTGATTTCTACGTCACCGGCTGGAATCTGGACGCCGGGACGTTCCCCGTAATTCGAAGGATCATAAAAATCCTTCAAGGGCTGAGCGCCCTGCATTCTTTGGAACCATTCTTGCATTCTCTGCATTTGTTCCAGCTGCCTTCTAAATTCTTCCTATGGATTTTCAAGCAGAGGAGGCTGTTGTTTGGCCATGGGATCAAATTGACCAAAATCTAACTTGCGCCTCCTAGAATGTTCTAATGGTCCTTCCAATCGGGGATTCAATGACCGTCTTCCCAGCATAAACTAGGAGAAGGTCGGAAGGACAGGGGATATGGACCCTACAGCACAACAAAACAAGGCTATCCTTAATTGGGGTAGCCTAAGGATCTACTGACTCCCAAAACCAGCCTTAAGACTGTAAGTGATTTACTTTACTTGCGTCTGTTTAATCCAACCAGTTAGAAGGAGGGACTGGGGAGAAGGTTCTTCCTTTGGCTTTCGCCTCCGGTTCCTAGTGTACCCCCCAGCCGCGATCGTTTGACTCTGCTCCCCTAGCTAGACATCAGATTAATCAGTACAAGTAGGTTAATCAAAAATAATCTCAGACTAGGCCCTGAAGAGCGAATCAAACCTTAACGCCAACGTCTACTCAATTTTATTAAGGCCTGGGATTGTGGTGCTTATGGAATGTGATGGGCCCTTACAATGGGTTGTGCCCTTAATGATTGATTGAGATTTGTGTAAGTGCATGCACAACCAGGGTTTTCAAGCAAGATTATTTATTATGCATGAATTTTAATGTTCAAATCTTGCTTAAGTAGCTTTTAGGGTTTCAAATTAGGTGAATTGCAATGAAGTTTCTAGGAAAACCAAGTTGTAAAGCACAGGTGAAGATAGTTTTCCTTTAAAATCAGAAAGAAAGTGGAGTGCCTGGAGTATACCTAGATTGAAAACCCTAAGGAGGAGCTACTTGATGAGTTGGTTTTAAATAAAATGGTGCGGCCCAAACAACTCAAACAATTGGCCACAATTGCACCACTAAGTTAGGCACTCAAAGATGGTTAACCTAGAATGATTTCTACTCTGTTATGTGTTGCTTTATGTGTACCGGTTCCACAGATCAGAACCCGGTTGAGTAGAAAACAAATCAAGTTGATCAAGTGCCTTGAATGTGGGTGTGTATTGTGTGTTTGTTGGAAATTACCCCACAAGATTATCTTTTTGTTATTATTTTTTTTTTATGAACGAAGGTGGAATGAATGTGAGTGGAAATCCAAACAACCAAACTATTCCTAGGATTTATGCAAACACCTAGGTTAATTGGAATTTGGATTTAATGTGGCGAATGAAATCTATGGAGGGGGAAAGAATGGGGAAGCACTTACAGTTGTCTTCAACTGCACTTTACTCCAGTCTACCGCTTGTTGATTCCTTGATGGAGGTCTCTGCAAAACAATAGACACAAGAGAAAGCTAGTTAGAAAACAAATAAAGTGCAAGAAATGCGAAGAAAAGATCGGAAATCGTTGCCTCCCCGGCAACGGCGCCAAAATGTTGAACGTGTACGAACCTACGCTAACGAGATTGGTTTTGGAAAACCTGTCGTTGTAGTTCGAAAGCGAAGAATTCGTGTTCAACAAATAAATTTATACCAAAAATAATTCTGGGTCGAACACAGGGAGGCTACGTTGATCTATTTTCGCAATTATATTTTTTTTAAGATTTTCTTTAAGCAAGGCGTTATAATTACAATGGGGCTATCAAACTATGAGAGAGAGAGAGAGAAAGTGAACATGCATTCAATATTTCAATAGTTTATAAAAGTTACACTAGAATGCGGAAAATCAATTACACTATAAAGCAGAAAATTCTACACTAGAAAAGCTGTAAATAAGAATGGGAGAGAGAAATTATCCTCCTCGACGATTTTTTACGAACCGGATGGGACGACGCCTGGACGAAGGAGAACGAAGCAAGACGAAGGAGGACGAAGCAGAAGAACGGGAACGGAGCAGCACGCCGTTGTCGTCGTGGGATCCACTTCCGAAGGGGAACGAAAATTGGACTTTATCTCGCGAGAAGCATCCCGGGTGTGGGACAAGATTCTCTTGAGCTTTGGAGGGGTAGAGAAGAGAAAGAAGGGATGAGAATTTCGTATGGAGGGGGTCTCCTTTTATAGTTGCAAGGAGTGGGGGCAAAATGGACATTACATCTTCAAAATAATAAATAAGGGGTCTTTAGTGACGGATAAATCCGTCACTAAAGCCCCGACGTGGCCGTCGCCGCCACGCCCACGCACGCCTCCTCGGCCGCCCGCTCCTCAACGCTCGCGCACGTCCAGCGCTTTTCAGCCGTCCGATCGCAAGATCGGACGGTAAAACGCGTCCGCACCCGCTGCAATCCGCCCGCCTACGCGTGCGATCGCGTGTTACGCGGGGCGTCCAATCGCGCGTCGGCGCTATCAGGCGCCCGCGACCGCACGATCTCCATCCGACGTTCCACACTCCTCAATTACCCGCGCCTCCAATCCCCTCGCCGCGGCTCAAACCCGCGCCCCGCGCTCGCGTAAGCGTGCTCGACCGCTGCGCTGCGGGGCGCGGATGGTCGAGCGCATGTTTTAAGCGTCGGGCGGCCACAGCCGTTGGATCTCCATCTGACGGCGGAGAGAGATCGGGCGGGGACCTTCACAAAATGCCAGCGACCGTTTGGGCGGCTGAGATGGCGCCACGTGGCACCATCTTGGCCGTCCATCTTCTGGAAGTTGTAGATGGTGCCACGGATGTCGAATTGACTCAATTTTTGTGTCGTTGGGCTGCGATCGTCGATCCGAATTCATCCGTGCGGTCGAATTTGTCATCTGAAGTGCGGATTTGCACCATCCTGGCCCTTGATCTTCTAGGATTCCCCTGTCTCTATCTGATGCTACGGATGCCTGATTAGGGCGATCTTGGAGTCGTTGAACTCCAATCGTCGCCCTGATCATATCCATACGGTTGGATCTTTGATCCGAGGCCCTGATAAAATGTTTGCCCTGTCCAAGCACATAAAAGGAGACAATTAACCTCCATTTTATTCAAACTACTCTAAATGCGAGATGATGCATGTTGTGCAATATTTATATCATGAAATGCAATCCTATGCTTAAGAACATGCATAAATAGACATTTTAAGTAGTGTAAATGTGTTTACATCAGTCCTGCCTTCGTAGGCACAACCTGGATTGGACTCACCCACCAACTGTTGAAGATCACGTAGATGATCCCAACATCTAACCACTTGATGATCTCCTTTTTCATGACCTCTTGCAGATTAGGATTCAGACGTCTTTGCATTTCATGGGAAGGTCGTGTGCCCTCTTCAGTATAGATGTGGTGTGTGCGGTAAGAGGGGCTAATGCCAGTCAAATTATCAAGAGTCCATCCAATGGCTCTTCAATGTTGCTGGAGAACAGTAATCAGATGGGATTCCTGATCAGGTGTGAGTCCGAAATTGATAATCATAGGAAACGTCTGATTGGAACCCAAAAAGACATACTTCAGATGCTCGGGAAGAGGCTTAAGTTCCAAAACAGGGTTATTAGCAGCAGCGGGCGGTTCAAGGTGTGTGTCATGAGCAAGGGAAGGAGTTATGGGTGTGTCTACATCAAGTTTTGACTCCTCTGATTGCAGGTTTTGATCCTCTTGCTGTTGATCAGAAGTAGTCAGGTTTTCCTCAATATACGAATCGTCAACCACAACCTTAATGTCACATATCTGTTCTATAACTCCGCAATTAATCCCTTGTTGGGCCTTAAAGATGTCAATCTTTAATGTCTGGTTCCCAAATTTCAGTTTAATTTGGCCCTCCTCACAATTTATGTTGGCCATAGCAGTGGCCAAAAAGGGTCTCCCTAGTATGATTGGTGTGTTCCGCAGATTTTCTAGAGCATCCATATCCAAGACTACGAAGTCCACTGGAAAATAAAAATCTCGAACCCTAACAATGACATCCTTAAGAACTCCTTTAGGTGACATAATAGATCGGTCTGCCAACTGTAATGCCACCTCTATTGGTTTGAGCTCAGATTCCTCAAGATGGTCAAGTAGGGATGTAGGTATTAGGTTTATGGAGGCTCCTAGATCCAATAAAGCTCTATCAAATTGGATATCACCAATTGTATAGGAAATCAGGGGAGTACCTAGGTCTTTTGCCTTAGGTGGGAGTTTGCTCAAAATTACAGAGCTAGCTTGCTCTGACAGTACAATTGAGCTCCCACTCTTGGTTCGTAGCTTACGCTTAGGTGTACACACATCTTTCAAGAATCGTGTGTAAGCTGGTACGTAGCAAATTGCATCCATCAAGGGGATGTTTATCTGGACCTATTCAAAGAGCTTGACCAGATCCTCCTCAAGTGCCATGGGTTTGGTTGTCCTCTTTCCCTTGGTCAAGGCCTCGAGAAATGGAACCTTAGGTGGTTCCTCTAGAATAGGTCCAGGTTCATGATCTAGGATAGGGATATCCTGGATGACTATCCTAGGGTTTAGGTTACTACCAGGCTGAAAGTGGCTTGGGTAAGGTGGGTCTTGTGTTGCTTTGCCACTGCGGGTTGTTACTGCATTTAGTCCTACCTGGTTCTAGTTCGATGTCGGTAAAATAGGTGGTTGCTACTGAAATCCCGAATATGATGTCGAAGCTTCCATCCCTTCAGGTGATGGAGCAGAAGGAGACTGATAAATCATGTGGGCTTGGCTCGGATTTGGGTTCATAACATGCCTCTGGTTCGGCACATTATTCGGATTCGGCAGAGGTTGTGAAGGAAGTGTGCTAGGTTGGCGGGAATTCGTCATCTAGGCGAGTTGATTGCGAACCTCTGTGATCTTGTCTTTGTGTTGTTTCTGCATAGCCGCATTCATCTTTTGAATGTCAGCCAGAGTCTAAAGGATAAGAGTCATCTGATCTGTCTGAGTTGGCCCAGATTGATAGGTGGGTTGGGCCGAGGTTGAGGAAGCTAATATGGACGAGGAGCTTGTGGACGGGGTTGATATGGTGGTCTCTGATTATGATTATTTCCCGCCCACAGGAAATTGGGATGATTCCACCATCCAGGGTTATAGCTATTAGAGAATGGGTCATTTTGGATGGCGTTGAGGTCCTCGCAGGTCTGAGGAACCTCAAAAAGTCAGCGTACGAGGGTTCAGAGTTCCCCCAACTAGAGTAGGCAGGGTCAGAGTTTCCTCCGGCCTTAGAGTCAGACGGGGGTGGATACAGGTCCATCCCCTAAGAAGATCAGTATATATGTTATGCACAGCTTCCCTTCCAGAGGGCGGCTATGCAAACGGGTTTTGCACAAAGGTGGCTCGCTGCAGATGTCGAGTTAGCTCATCCACCTTCTTCTCAATGATAGAGACCTTGTCCAAACGACTGGCCATCAATTCCAAGTCAACAGATGAGGACAGGCCCTGCGTCTCGTGTGTTCCCCTTGGATTCATCGATGCATGGGCATTCGTCTGGTCAAATAAGCCATGAAGTCATTATTGATGGAGTTCTCGCACATATTCTCGAGAGTGTCTTCGTGTTGACCCATGATATTTCCTCCACAAGTTGCATTGACGAATAAACGAATATCTTCACGGAGTCCCTGGTAAAAAGATTAGACTTGTTCCCATTTAGGAACTTCATGATGGGGGCACTTCCTCATGAGATCCAGGAAATGATCCCATGCCTCGTGAAGTGGTTCTCCAGGCTGCTGTGTAAAGTGTGTGATCTGGTGTCGTAAAGCATTCGTCCGACCAAATGGGAAGAACTTTTTCAGAAACTCGGATTGTAGTTCAACCCATGTGTTGATTGGACATGTTTGAGTCTGATACCAGTGAGCTGCTTTGTCCATGAGAGAGAAGGAGAACATCTTCATGAGAAGAATATCCCGATTTTGGACATCTGACCTGAAGGTCTAGGCCAAATGTTTGAGCTGTTTGATGTGCTGGAAAGGATCCTCGAAATTGAGCCCATGAAACTTTGGAATAGCATGAATCATGTTGGGCTTGAGTTCAGAATCAGGACCTCCAGTCGAGATTTGGACTCAAGGTTCAATCACCACCACAGCGGGATTGTAATGATCTCGCATCATAGGATGCTACGGTGGATTCACAAAGGCTTGGAATAAATCATTAAGGCGCTAAAGTTGGTTCTCAAGGTTATTCTCTTATTCTACAGGTTGTGCCATGATGATGGATGAAGGAGAATTGGGTTCAAATGAATCAGAGATGTCTATATGATGGTGTTGCTGCACAAACACGGAAGTTGAGTCCTGGCCTCGACGGGAGTGAATAACTAAAGGAGACCTTAAGGATGGTCTTAAGGACCTCCTACCGAACATGCACTAATGGTCTGGATGACAGTAGAATGTGATGGACCCAATCAAGACACCCAAAAAATTTGGATGACTATAGAGGTTCGGGGCGAATGATACACCTTAGTTAGAAAGCCGTCCACCTGAGAAATATCTGGGCAGCCAGAGAGGGAGAGTCCAGTAAAGACCCCTACACGGTAGAGCACCCCCATGGGTTATAGGATTATCCCCACCCGACCTCTCTTGTCACTAATGTTCCAGGTAGACCAGAATGGGGACTTGACCTCTTAAGTCTACCAGTTTTATTAAAGAGAAAGGGTGCTTAAGATTTCACTTGAACTTTAAATGTATTGAGTGCAAAAGTGACCTAATTTCAAGGTTGGTTGACCCAACAAGGTGGGTCAATTTCACCTATTTGTCTTTTGAGAAGTCTTAGGTCCCTTCTTTTAGGATTCAAGTGAGATTAAGAGCCCAAATTTTAGGGTTTGCTTGAATAAATCACTTCAACCAAGGCTTAGGCACACATCATTTTGGAGAGTTGATTCTTTCTTATGAAAGTGTGTCTCTAAAATCCTAAATTGAAATCCATAATTGGCTCTAATTTTGGTCCAATTTAATTTGCCAAATGTGGTATCTAGGGCTCGAACAAGAAAGTGGTAGCCCTAGTTACCTTAAATGGGTGCACAAATCAATTTTGCTGTTGAAATCAAATCAGGTAACTTGATGAATTAGCTAAGAATGGAAAGAAAGTAGCCCTAATTGATTTTATCCTTTTTTTCCTTTTTAGAATGAGGGGCTTAAGAGAGAGAGTAATCAGAAATTACCTGCCCCTGGTGTGTTTGATGTGCGGCTGTCTTTCTTTGAATCTTCTCCCTGAAACAATCACAGCAAAAGAGATATATCAAGTTAGTACCAAATCAGAAATTGTAATCAAGAATTCTAAATTGCCCGTTGCTCCTCGGCAACGGTGCCAAAATGTTCAGAGCACTGAGTTGGTATTTAAGAGTGTTGCATTGTAGTACAGCCGAAATAGCATTCAAAATAGATATAATTTTATTACTCGAAAAGATTTCCGAGGTCGAACACAGGGAGCAAATTGGTATTTAGAAATCAAGTTCATAATTTAAACTTGAAAGAAATTGCAATAGTAACAGTATCAAAGTGCAAAAATATGGGAGTAAAATGGTGATGTAAATCACCAAATACTCCTACAATATCACCAAATGATTCAATATATAAATATGCAATGGGGACTAGAATCTGTCGTCTGATTTCTTAACCAGATGACTTAAAGTGTCTGAGTTTTTCTTCTCTTTGGCTTCTGTTTGATTTCCTTTGTCTTTGACTTCATGATTCTTCTCTTTCTCTTTAGCTTTCTCTGTCTTCTGCCTTTCTCTTCTCCTTCTTCCGTCTTTTTGCCCTTGTCTTTCTTCTACCTTGGCTTCTCCTTCTTCTTCCTTCTTCAACTCCTGCCTTTGGCCTTCAGCTTTGGCCTTCTTCTTCTTTGTCTTAAGCCCTGCGGCGCTCCTCTCCTTCTTCTTCTTCTTCCTTCAGCTCTGCTATGCCTTCTGAATTTGACTAAGTGTTGGACCAAACTCTCCAGGGAAAAACCCCCCTTCCCTTGCATAGCTCTCCTCTCTCTTTCTCACTTTTCTATTTCAAAGCCGCTCTCCCAGAGCCTTTAACCGGTCAGGTAATCGGACCTAACGCAAACCCAGGTCCAAGCTCACCGACGTGTGGTGAGCGAGGAGTGAATAGGTCGCGTAGTCGGGTCGTGGCCAGGCCCGCGAGTTATGTCGTAGACGAGTCCAGTGAGAGGGGGGAGGAGGACCTCACCCCCAGTGTTGGAGGCGAAGAGCCTCTAACACTTTTTCCTTTTATGCGAGTGCGAGCGATCTTCCACTTCCAAGGTGGAACAAAATATCCCACATTCCTTTTGCGTGCGCCCACAAAGGTTGAGCTCTTAATTGCAGCTGCTACGAAGGCCTTTGATCGTAATCGAAGGCCTGAGTACGTGCGAAAAGGTATTCCATGCAACCTGGGGGTGTAAGCCTGGAACAACAAGATATGGAGCTGCAGCAAGCTTGCTTCAAGCTTCCTTGTCAATGGCGAAGGGGCGACGAACCTGAAAACACAAGATTGGCCTCGCAGCTACGTCAAAACGTTCAGAGAGGGTTGCCGAACCACGGTGAAGGTGCTGTGGGTGTTGACATAGCGTGGCAGTGTCTGTGCGTGCATGCCTAGGGCACACTATGTGCAAGTGTGTGGGTGTCTTCGGTGAGGTGCGTGGGTGAGTGGCGCGATGCGTGGAGCGAGGGGAAGTGTTTAGTGGAGTGAGACGGAGCTCGTGGACTTGTCGATGAGGGTTGGGATGGCCTAAGGGGGTGAGAGAAGGTGTCGGGTCTGGTGTGGCCGATGCCGAAGACGAAGGTGGCTCCGATGAGTGGAGATTGGCGAGGACGAAGAGAAGGAAGCGCCTGCTGGTACGGCGAGGAGCGAATGAAGTCAAGGAAGAAGGATCCGCCGTAGGTTGTTGGACGACGAGGAGGAGCAAGGAAGGTTGTCGAATGTCGAAGAGCCAACAGCCGTGAGGAGAAGAGAGGAATTAGGGGAGTTCTCGGCCGAATTCGAGCGTGGAGTGATCGGAGGGGTTTGGGCTCCTTTAAATAGAGCTTTGAAGGACGATAAGGGCTTGGGAAGCAAGCTTCCCAAGCAAGGAAAGCTCGCCGGTGATGGAAATTGTTGAGATACCCACATCTCTCATGTGTTCGCATGAGAGATTGGGAGGGAATCAGATCTCAAATGAGAGTTCAGACGAGAGAGAATTTCTTAGAGAATCTCTCTTCCAATTTTGGAAGAGATTCTTTGAGCAATCAGGGAGAACTCTCCTTCCAAAGCTCATCGGAGTAGGATTCCTCTTCTATAATGGCAGAGGGACCTAATTGCGGAAATGATGAAGAAGATAGGGGTCTATTTGTAAGGGTTTTTGAAAGATAGGGGTAGAAATGTAATCAGGCTGGACCTTTTTGCAAACTAGGTCAAGGCAAACTCATCTTGGGTCCAAATTTTGGTACAAACCTAATTTGGACCTAAGGAATCCAATGGTGAAGTTGGATTTTGGGTTTGACCACGTTTGACTGGGAAATTTATGCAAAAACCTAATTTAGGATAAATATCTGTCTGAGACTCCATTCTAGGTCAAGATGGGTTCTAATGGCCAAATTAAAGGTTCTAAACCCTAGAGAATATTTTTATATAATCTTTAGAGGGTTTAAGTGAATTTTATCCTGACCAAAACCTTGGTTAATCAAGTGAGTCTGTTTTAGGGTTTTAAGAAGTTATTTAATTCACAGGATACACACAAACCCTTTTCCATCTGATCCAACCCACTTATAATCTTATTAAGACCATTTGACCTTTGTTTAGCCCTTGAGAAAACCTGTGATTGTACTGCATTGGTAAAATTGTAGTTTTAACCCTAGTTTCTTATTTTCCTCTTAGAAAGGTTATGCAGTGAATTAGGACCTTCAGTTGGTTATGTAGGAGCATTTATTCTCTCAATTGGATCAAAATGAGCTACTTATGGCTCATGATGGTGTTCCCATCAAAATCACTATATATTTGGTGTACTATTTTTGTGGTTTGCTTTATTTGCATTATTTTGTTTACCATACTATTCATCCCCCTTCTAGTGTGCTTGTGCCTTTTAGATCCTACAGGTGGTATCAGAGCGGGATGCAAGAAGTAGAAAATCCTACTCGCGATGGCATCATCAACCAAGCGCACCGAAGGCCAGTCATCCACATGTCCTCCCTATTTCGATGGGACAGACTATGGGTACTGGAAGAGGAGGATGCAAGTCTTCCTCAAGGTGATGGATGAGGAGTCGTGGACCCTCATTCAAGAGAGATACTCAGATTTGGAGCCGCAAGAAGGAGTAGCATGGATGGCAAATCAGAAGAAAAAGATCGTGAGCAACACGAAGGCGATGAACGCACTGTATTATGCATTATCAAAGGAGGAGTTCAACTGTCTCTTAGCTTAGGAGTCCGCATACGAGATATGGAACATGCTGCAAGTCACCTACGAAGGTTGAAAGCTATGAGTGTTTTAGGATGGACAAAAGTGAAACCATCAAGGCGATGTACACAAGGTTTGGGGATATAGTCAACCCCATGAAGAATTTAGGAGTGAAGTTCACTGAAGAACAACTTCTAAGAAAGATCTTAAGATCTCTTACAAGTGACTGGTCTCTGAGGTCAACAGTGATTCAAGAGTTAAAGGACCTTTCAATCCTTTCTATTGATGATCTGATTGGAAGCCTCATGGCCTATGAGGTCCAACTGGAGAATATGAAGAAAAATGAGGACAAATCAGTAAGCAAGAAGAGAGAGCTTGTTTTCAAAGCTCTAAAGGAAGACTCAGATCTCGAAGACTTCAACTCTAATGAAGAAGAAGAGCTTTCTCTTCAAACAAGAAGATTTCGACGATTCATCCAAAAGCAAGGTAAAAAAGTAAATAAATTTTCAAATGACATAATTTGTTTTGAATGCAAGAAAAGGGGACACGTATGAAAAGATTGTTCAATGATTAAGAAGAAAAAGGAAGAAAAGACGAAAGATAAAGAAGTTGATTGTAAGAAGATCTCAAGAAAAGCGTACAAAGCTACTTGGGATGATAGCGATTCCAACACGGAATCCTCCTCTGAAAAATCCAAGGAAAATGGCGTTGTTCATCTGTGTTTGATGGCAAACGATGACAGCTCGGAAAATGAGGTAGATTCTGAAGTCACTTTTAATGAATTACTGCAAGCATATGAGGATTTATATTACAAAGCTAGGTTAATTAAAAAAGAAAATAAAGTTTTACATAATAACTATAAGACTTTGGAAATAGAAAAATCTTGTTTAGAAATAGAGTTAGACATGGCAAAAGATACTAATTCACAATTGCATGCAAAGATAGTAGAATTGGAGGATGTTTATGAGCATTTTAAGGGAACCTTAAACAATCTTAAAAAAACTACTAGATTGAATGCTGAATTTTGTAATTCATTAAAAGTAAAATTTCATGGTAAAAAGAACACACAAAATAAATCACATGCACCTAGGCATGCATGGATTTACCAAAAGGTCAAAAATCCCAAGAATTATAGATCCAACACAAAAGTGATCTATAAATGTAAGGATTTGAAGGGAACTAACCATCAAGGACCCAAAAGAAAATGGGTACCTAAATCAGATTTATTAAATTATTTTGCAGATCAAGAAAGACAAGTGGATCCTAGACAATGGTTGTTCCAAGCACATGACGGGACATTCCGACCTCTTTATCAAATGGACTAGAATTTAAGATGGAAGACACATCAAGTTGGGTGACAACAAATTTTGTCGCATTATTGGTGAAGGTACAATAGGTAATCCATCTAAACAGGTACGAAATGTACTTTTAATAGAGAATTTAAAACATAACTTGCTTAGTGTTAGTCAAATATGTGATAATGGTTGTGATGTATTGTTTACAAAAATTGGATTTAAAAAACTAAAAGAAGGAACTAATATAATTTTAATTGAAGGTTTTAGATGTGAAAATATCTATGCTCTTCATTTTTCACAAGAGAAATTTGTGAAATGGCTGCTTGCCACTCGTGTTGAGATGGATTTATGGCACCGTAGGCTAGGTCACATAAATCACAAACACTTAAATAAGCTAGCCAAAAATGAGTTAGTAAGGGGCCAACCCAAAGTAACTAATAAAAAAGATGCATTGTGAAAATCTTGTGAACTTGGAAAAATGCACAAGGCTTCTTTTAAACCAAAATACTTTGTTTCAACTACACATCTTTTAGAGTTGTTACACCTTGATCTATTTGAGCAAACACGATTTGAGAGCCTAAATGGATCAAAATTTTTCCTAGTTATTATTGATGACTTCTCAAGGTTCACATGGGTCATCTTCTTGAAACATAAAGATGACTCATTTGACTCCTTCCTAAGTCTTGCTCAAAGACTTCAAAAGGAAAAATAATCTTCAATTCTTAGACTTAGGACTAATCGTGGAGATGAATTTGAAAATGAAAAATTTTCAAGTTTTTATGTCAATTCTGGCATATCCCATGAATTTTCATTTTCTCGAGCACCATCTCAAAATGGTGTTGTAGAGTGTAAAAATCGTACTCCACAAGAATGCACCCGAACTTTGCTCTTAGAGTCTGGGCTTCAAAAATATTTTTGGACTGAAGCCATTAATACGGCATATTATGTTCTTAATAGAACTCTTTTAAGGCCTATTATTAATAAAACACCATATGAGCTATATTATGAGAAGTCTCCTAGGATTTCATATTTTAAGGTGTTTAGAAGTCAATGTTATTTATTAAACACCCGAGATTGACTTGATAAGTTTGATGCTAGAGGTGATGCAGGCATCATTATTGGCTATTCAACAAGAAGCAAAACTTATCGAGTCTTTAATAAAAGGATTTTTGTTGTAGAAGAATCCCTGTGTGTTTCATTTGATGAAACAACTTTAGGAGAACCAGAACCAAATCAACTAAAGTCTGATGATGAGGATACCCCCTTCATCGATGTATCAAAAATGGAAGATACACGAAATGTACATGATCTTCCAAAAGAATGGGTACACCACAAGGATCACCCTCAAGATCAAATTATAGGTGATATTGAACAAGGTGTAAAAACCTGATCTCATTGTAGAGCTGATTTTGTCCTTAATGCCTTTATTTCTCAACTTGAACCCAAGAAAGTTGATGAGGCATTAAAGAATGAATCTTGGGTTGTAGTTATGTAGGAGGATCTACTCCAATTTACAAGGAACAATGTATGGGACTTGGTACTCACTCCTAAGGGTAATTCCATTATTGTGACCAAGTAGGTGTTCCGAAATAAATTTGATGAATCTGGTTCAGTAATCAGGAATAAGGCCAAACTCGTAGCTCAAGGCTATAACCAACAGGATGGAATTGACTTTGATGAGACATTTACTCTTGTTGCTCGCTTGGAGTCCATTCGGATGCTACTTGCCTTTGTAAGTGCAAAGGGCTTCAAGTTATTTCAAATGGATGTCAAGAGTGCTTTTCTTAATGGCTATATTAAGGAAGAAGTTTATGTTCATCAACCTCCCAGGTTCGAGGACCCAGCACACCTAGAGCATGTATACAAGCTTAATAAGGCGTTATATGGACTTAAACAAGCTCCTAAGGCCTGGTATGATAGACTTAGGTCCTTCCTTCTCCAGCATGGATATAGAATTGGAGTTGTTGATTCAACTCTTTTTGTAAAGGAGGAAGGAAATGACATCCTATTGGTTCAAATATATGTCGATGATATTATATTTTGATCCACCAAGGAGTCCCTGTGTCAACATTTTTGTGAGACTATGAAGACTGAGTTCGAAATGAGTATGATGGGTGAACTCAAAGTCTTTTTAGGCCTCCAAATCCAATAATTAGACACAGGTATCTACATTAGTCAAACAAAATATATTCTTGAAATTCTCAAGAAGTTTGACTGTGAAAATGTAAATGAAAAAGAGAGTCCAATTACTCCATCTACTTCTCTTGGTGAAGATTTATCCGGCAAGAAGGTAGATGAAAGAAACACCGGGTTATGATAAGTTCACTACTATATCTTACAGCCTCTAGATCTAATATTCCTTTTGCTACATTTTTATGTGCGAGATTCCAATCCGAACCCAAGGAATCTCATTTAAACGCAATAAAAAGAATATTTAAATACCTAAATAGCACGATAGATCTTGGTCTCTTTTATCCTAAAGCACAGACCCTAAATTTATTATCCTATAGTGATGCAGATTATGCAAGGAGTCCAACAGACTAAAAGAGCACTAGCAGCACCAGTCATTTTATAGGAGAATCTCTGGTTTTATGGTTCTCTAAAAAATAGACATGTGTTTCACTTTCTACGACAAAAGCAGAATATATTGCAACTTCACTTGCTTGCTCTTAGGTCAATTGGATGATATAGACTTTGTCTGATTTTGGATTATTTTTTGCGCAATCCAAAATTTTACATAATTAATTTATCTAAAAATTCGGTACATCATTCAAGTACCAAACACATAGATGCTTGACATCATTTTCTTAGAGATAATGTGCTTCAAGGTGCCATTTAGTTAGAATTTATAGATATACAAAATCAATTGGCAGACATTTTTACAAAACCTCTTATAGTAGAGAGATTTTGCTTTATAAGAAGAAAATTGGGGCTGTATACAATTAAAGAAATTCAAAATTAAAAGATTGACTGTTTGATAACTTGTTTGTAATTATAAAAGTCCCTGAGGACCTAACTGTAATTTACCCACTTTTGTTAAAAAGGAGAATACTATAATATTTCCATATCTATGGAAATATCAAGGTGTTTTTTGCAATATGGTTGCTTAACTTAGGATATTGATTACATTATTTTTCAATACCTAAGTTGTTCATTTACATTTTCTTAACCACTTTAGTGATCATGAGACTTGCAAATGGCCCACCCCTTATAAAAGAGGACAAGTGCAAACACTTGCCTCATTTTTGCTCTCTTCAAACCTAGTTCCCATTCTCTTCAAGAACTCTTCCAAACCCTAGCTAAAGAGAAGAAGAAGGATCTCCTCCAAGTCTCTACTCAAGGATTCAAGGTATTCTCTTCTTCCCTTAGCAGATCTTATTCATTCTATACCTTGTTCTTCCCTTTCCAACAATCACTCCTGCTACTGCATTATATTTCTCGTCAGGTACCAAATGGTACCGGTACTTGCCAGGTGCAGCAAAGCCTGCTTTTGATAGCACATACCGGTATTAATGATCTGTACCAATACTTGCTCGATTTTCTAGTTGGAACTAGAACCAACCAGTACCGGTACTCACCACCAGTACCGGTACATCCAGGCTTAAGTGTGTTTTTGTATGCACACATGAAAGGAAATATTCCAGCTTTCTCATTATTTTTCCTACTTTATTTGTTGTATGTTTACAAATGGCACCTAAGCCTAAAAGTACGGGAAAGGCACCTCAAATTTTGCATCAATGAGGATGCCAAGTCCAAGTTTGATTGGTATAAGGGTCTTAAGCTTCATCATTGTAGGCCTATTGAGTGGAAAGACTTTTCATTACATCTTTTTAACTTCACTACTTGTCTATCTAAGCAACATCTCATGCATTTCTTTGATGAGTCATATTTTGCGAATGTTCCTAGAGTTTATTCGGACATAAATTGTCTATTTTTTGCAAATCTCCAAGAACAAGACAATCGAGGTCATCTTGTCTTAACCTCAAATTTTTTTGTCAAAAAGTAACTGTTACACCAAAATTCCTATCCACCATAACAAAATGTCCTAATGAAGGTCATGCTTTTAATACTCTTAAGGAAAAATTCACTTCTTCACAAATTCATGGAACACTTTTGCTCCCTAACTGTCAGGGAAAAGCCTTGGTTGCCCCTAACATGACCTTATTTGCTAGTGTTCTATTCAGAATTTTAGCATGGAATTTAAGGGCCAAATACTTGGGATTCCATAAAATTCCTGTAGATATTTTACCCTTAATCTATGCTATTATCATAAGTTTTCTAGTTAATTGGAACACAGTATTCATCCATTTCCTAAGACCTCATTACTGTGCTTCAGCTCTACCTCTTGATATTCTTGTATCTCACATACTTATCAAGAGTAGAATTGATCTCTCTAACTTTACTCCGCTTAGAAAAGTGATTTACTTCAAGTGGTCCACACTCTGGAAAATGGGAGTAAAGCTTACTAGAGAGGAATCATTAAGTGATGATGAAGAAGAAGATCAAGTCGATCCAAATGCTTAATCTTCTTCTCATCAAGCTCCTAACTCATCTTCAGCGTTTGTTCCCATAACCTATCCATATCCTGAAGCTGAAATGCCTTGGGTAAATTTGTCTCATGTGTCTGGAACTGATCCTAATATGATTAACACCTTTAATTATATTGGTCAAAATCTTTCAAATCTTAATTTTGCTTTTCGTCACGTGGAACGCAAGTTCCATGATCTTTCACTTTCTATTGAGTCCTCTCGTTTTGCTTCTTCCACTCAACATCCTAAGCAATGAAAGCGTACTTAGCCAAAAGCACCCAAGGAATATAGTGAGAGCCGGCAAAAGCATTTTCAAGACCTGTCTCATGTTTCCTCTCTAATGGCGGAAGAAGAACCTATCCTTCATGATGATGAAGAGGAAGAAGAAAATGAAGATGATGAAGAGATCTCTTATGAAGAAAGTGAAGATGAAGATGAAGCTGAAGAAGATGAAGATGAAGAAGTTGATGATGATGATGGTGGTGGTGGTGGTGGTGGTGGAAATAGGAGTGGACATGTTCAAAAGTATATCAGAAAATGACCTCGAAATTAGTTTAGTCTACATTTTATTGTATGAGACAATTTGAATATGTTTCCTTGGTTGTTATGACTTTCCAATATGTTCATGTTTTAGTTCATGCTCTCTATGATGTATGACTTTTATGATAATGCTTGAAAGTTGTTCATTTTGTTTCTCTAAATTCTTTTCTCATGTTTGGTCATTATCAATGCATATGGTTATATTTTTTTGTTCAATTGACAAAAAGGGGGAGAAATGGAAAATACATCATATTTAAAATAAGGAAGCTTAGTTTGAGGGGGAGGTTTCACTCCTAGTAGAGTTTTTTGTATTCTTTCTCTTATGAGGTGTCTATTATTTTAAATATGGGTATTTCTATTGTTTTGTCAACAGCACAAAGGGGGAGATTGTTGGAACCTAGTTCCACTTCTCTTTTATATTTTGGTGTTAACAAAATTATTTTTAAAACTAATGAGTTTATGAAGTGTCATTTACAAGAAATCACAGGATTTAGGAAGTACAGAAAAAGTGTGGATGGCATGAAGAATTAAGATTGATTTTATACTAATTTTATATGTTGTAATTTAGATTTTTGTATGACTCCTAACAAGAAAAATGATTTAGGAATTAAAATCAAAATAGAGATAATTAGATAGTGGTTTGCAACGCAGACCAATGTGCTACCTCGCGAGTTTGTCGAGTTCTTGTAATTCTTCCCATGCGCTCTCAGCCATTGGATCTCGCTTGATGAAGGAGCGCTGATGGAGAGTGGTGAGCTGTTGGCATGCGGATGTGTGACAGGTGGCCGATTTTGGGCCATTGAGCATCAAATCAACTGCCAAACCTTCTTTGGCTTGTTGTGGGAGCTACAGCAGTCAGATTGAAGTGATTTTGAGTCTGTTGGATTCCGTTCATCGATTCGGATCCATCCGTATAGTTCGATTGCCCATCTGATGTTGGAACATAGTTCCACTTCTCATTTATGTTTTGGTGTTAACAAAATTGTTTTTAAAACTAATGAGATTATGAAGTGTCATTTACAAGAAATCACAGGATTTAGGAAGTACGGAAGAAGTGTGGATGGCATGAAGAATGAAGATTGATTTTATACTGATTTTATATGTTGTAATTTAGATTTTTGTATGTCTCCTAGCAAGAAAAATGATTTAGGAATTAAAATCAAAATAGAGATAATTAGGTATCGTACTCCCGTTCAATCATTCGTTTGAAAAAGTAAAAATCATTTCTTTGTCATATTAATCGTATATTTGCATTCTAATAACATCTAAGATTGATTAATAATTTTACTTAAGGTACTTGTTGCAAGTACCAATACTGTTCACTAGTACCAGAACCTGGTAGGCACAGGTTTGGGTCCTAGTCCCAAACTGTGAACAACAAGTACTGGTACTCATCATGAGTATCGGTACCAAGTGCTCACCGTTTACTGACATGGGTAGTGCCTGGACCTTACAAGTACCGATACTAATCATCAGTACCGATACATGTAGGTCACAGTTTGTAACTTCACCCAAATCTGTGAGTCACAAGTACTAGTATTTATCATGAGTACCGGTATGTAGTGACTTAGTTGGTACTCAACTGTAAGCATTGAGTACTGGTACCTATGATGAGTACCGGTACCCAAGCTTTGTTAGGCTGGCTACTGGTTAACTGTGAGCAGTCAGTACTGAGTTGTAGTACCAACTAACCGTTGTGCCTAATCTAAACGATTAGTTTGCAATTAATCCTATCTCTTATCTTCTCATTTTGCCCCTAACGGCTAGTAATTGTAGGAGAGGCATTTAGTGGCCTATATAAACACCTTTGTGTGTCATTTGCACACACACAAGTATAAGAATTCTCCTTGCTCAAATTTCTACATCTCTCAATTCTAGATGAAAGGGTTATTGGCTTGTTGCAATTTTTCTTCAAGATGATTCTCACTTTGCAATAAGACCTTTTTGGCGAATTCGTTCTTCCTCGTAAAATCACTCTTTTTCGCTTTAGTGGTTTTCGCTAGATTGATATATCAACTATCTATTTAGCTAATTCTTGTTGGAGACTTAGGAACTTAGTTGTAAGCTAAAATGTTTCTAGTTTACACCTGTAACTTTTTTTATTTGATCTTGTAATTAGGTTGTGGTAACCCGTTAATTACCTCCATTTATAGTAAATTGATTCCCTCCAGGTTGAGGGAATTGGGTTAAAAATCCTAAGTCGAGAGACTTAGGTAGTGGAGTACCCAAGTGAGGGGAACCACTATATATTTGGTGTACTATTATTCTTGGCGTAGATAACGTAAAAGATAAATACATCATAGTATGGCACAAACTATGTCTCGACAAATAAAATTAACGAAACTGGGAGTCCCGGTCGATCACAGGGAGGCAGAAAAACGCTTTTGATTTCATTCACTTATTCTAAATCTAGTTACTAAATAATAGACACAAAAATCACAATATATATCACATAGAGAACTCGAACAAGGATTGCATACATGAAACTAAACTAAATGATAACATGAATTAAACTACTTATGGAATAGAACAAGGGCACCACGGGTAGATCATGGTGGCCTTTTGGAGAGGTCGAGAGAAGCAACAGCGATCCAATGATTACACAGCAATCATTGGTCTTAATTGACCTAGATTAAGCTAGGACTTAGCATAACTCAGGGTTATTTGTGCATGCATAAGCATTATCTGCATCTTTACTGCTTTACTTTAGCTATGTATAAAATAATGATATCATGTGCTGATTAAGTGTATTATGCCAATTGCAGGCAATAAGCTGATCAAGAGCTGGATCTGGAGCAGGATCTGAAGCTAGATCAGGAATAACAGGAGTTGCAGCAGAGCTAGAGCAGAAGGCTTAGATTAGATGTAGGAATAATGATGTAAGGGAGTTAAGGTTTACTATTCTATTAAGTAGGAATTAAGCAGTAAAATGTGAAGAGCTTAGGTTCATCCTAGCCCTAGGATAGCCTAGAGACTTCTCCAAGCCTTAGCCACCCTTAGATTAGGTCACAGCACCCTAGGAAGCCCTAAAACCCTAGTTCCAACCCTTATCTGGACGTACAGATAAGTTATAGGATGTCCAAGACCCTTAGCCATCTCTCGCACACCTCAAACCCACTTCTGCAGTGTTATTGGACGTCCAGACACTTTGTCAGACGTCCAATTTCCAAAGAATAGCCAAAACAGAACCTAGATTTTCCCCTGACTCAGATTGGACGTCCAGAACTGAAGTCTGGACTTTTGATTTTTTAGTATAAGTCGTCTAATTTTGTTTTTGGATGTCTGGTACTGGTCTCCAGTCCCTGTTTTGAGATTCAAGCCTTGATCTTGGATTTCTAACTCCCTAGACCTAATCCCAACCCCATAAGAGCCCAAATTAAGGTGTCCTAACCCTAGTACATAACCTTTAGACCCACCTAAGGACCTAATTAGGTCCTCACCAAACCCAATTGACTTAGATCAAAGTTAATTATCTTCACCTAAGTCAATTAGACTCATTGAGTCCAATTGAGCTTAGATCTCAACCCACACAAGTTCAATTGGACTTAGTGAGAGTCCAATTGACCTAAACCCAACCTAATTGAGTTATTTCACTCTCAATTAGGTTCACACTCATTCAATTAAACTTGGGTTGAGTTTAATTGCAAATTCCCCTTAGCAATTAGGGTTTGTAACCCTAATTCAAGGCATACACCTACCTAAACCGCTTAGGACCTATCCTAAACCACCTAGCCACATAGAGCACGACCACACACACACACACACACACACACACCCATCCACGCACTCCCACACATCTAGAGTTCTCTAGAACTCTCTCCAAGTGGCTCCACCCTTGGTTGCCAAATTTAGCAACAAAGAGGCATTCAAATTGAGATCCACATTTTTTGGATCTCAAAACCACTTCTCTCTCTCCAATGGCCAGCCACTCTTGGACTCTCTCTAGAGAGTTCCACACCTCTCTAAAGAGAAGCCCTTAGGTCTATAAAAAGACCTAAGAGGTGGCCATTTTCACCCATTCTCTTCCTTGGCTCCCTTCACATCCACCTCCACTTAGCTGCCACCCTCTCCACCACCATCTCCACGAGTTGACTACTACCATGATGGACACCATGCCGGGATGCTAGATCACTCCTCTCGCTCTCCAAGGGCCAGCCTAAGCTCCATTGGCCGCCCCTCATTCTCCTCCCAACCACTCCAAGGCCATCGGAGACCACTTCCGAATGCCCTTCTATTCTACTAGATCTAGATTAGTAGTTTATGCTCTTCATAGTTTTACTACTTTTAGTTACTACTTAGTATCCTAGTCCTTATTCTCCCCCAATGATGCATGCAAAATCCCCCCGTAGATTCCTGTATGCGATCATTTTCTGATAGCTAGATCTACACTTTTAAGCATTCATGTATAAGCTTTCCTCTACAAGTTCATGTTGCAAACACTCTCCAAATGAATGAAGGGAAAATATATTTTCTATATATATATATATGTCTATGTTTTGAAATCACCATGAGCTTATTGATTGCCATCATTTTTGCGTGATTCAAGTTGCCTGTTTTCACTTGTTTATCTATTCTGCAACAAGCATGTCGTTTCCTGAGAATATAGAAAATCTGACAATAGATGCACTTTCTGTGAAAAGCTACCACCTCACCAGAATCGTGCGCACGGAAACTCACACTTTCACCTTTGTGATCTATTTAACACACACGCACGTAATCAAGGTTCATAATAGAAATGGCGAAATTTTAATCAGAAGACTGGAAATTGGCATGCAATTTTGAACAAAGTAGAGTGGTAAAAGATTGAATTCAAAAGTAAAATAAATGCCTCCTAGAGACGAACGACCGGGACTCAAGTCTCGTTATCTTTTAAATATCTTTGTTTGTTCATATTGCGCACTATACTATGATGCTTTTCCTATCAAAAATGCGCTTTACGATCTCCAACATCCGACAGGGTGGCCCAACGGATTCTTCAGACCGAGATAGAGAAGACAGGAAGAAGAAGAAGAGAGAGAGGTAGAAGAAGGAAGAAGAAGAGAAATAAGAGAGAGTTGAGAGTTATCTCCAAGGGAGGCCCTTTTAGTCCTTTTATAGCTTTTTTTCCTGTGCAAATCCTTTCCCGATCGGTTTATTCTAGTGCTGCCACGTGTCACTCTACACGCCCTCGGATGCAGATCACATGGCTCCTGCTCTCCCGCACTTTCATGTTTTTGCTTTTGCCGCATGCCTTCAAATCTCTCATTAACATCAACGATCAGACGGCTTAGACAGTCGCAGCACCGCGCCTTCGCAAATCCTAAGTGCGATTCATGCGCCTTCCTGATTTTCCACAACCCACGCAATTGTGCGTCCCGCCCACAGTGCGCTCTGATCGTGCCACATGGCGCGCTGTACATGTCGAATCGCGCAATTGCGCTTGCACGTGCCCGCCCGCGACGCAGCATCAATTTTGCGCAGCACAGGCTCGAACCCGCGTCCCGCACTTACGTGCACATGCGTGTGAGCCAACATGCTGCACAAACCCTTTAGTATATTTACTTGTCAGTTTCCATTTATACTCATCCAATCTGGGCGGGCAGCGTGACGTGCTCATGGCCATTCATCTTCCTTTCTTTGTATCAAGTGATGTAGGCCTCCGATTAAGTTGATTTCTACACCGTTGGACTGCGAACGTCGATCCGGATCCATCCGTACGGTTGGATTTGTCATCTAAGGTCTATATCTTCTTCAATTTGCCCCTTGGCTCTTGCTCTTCTACAGACTCCCTAGGTTGCTACGGGAGTTTGATTGATGTGATCTTGGATGCGTTGGACTTCCATTGTTATTCCAAACATATCCATAAGGTTGGATCAGTCATCTACAGCCCTAGATTACCTACAATCATTAATACCTCTCAAATAACATAGTTTAATGCATAAAACACATATATCAACTACGATGCAGAATATGATGCGCATGCATGCAGAATGTTCATGTTAAGCTAAGTTCTAGCTTAATTCAGGCAAGTTAGGGCCTATGATTGCTGTGCAATCAACTATTTTTGTGGTTTGCTTTATTTACATTATTTTGTTTACCACACTATTCATCCCTCCTAGTGTGCTTGTGCTTTTTAGATCCTACATCTGAGACCTGTTTCAACATGCACTTATACACAAGGTCATTAAACATTGATTTAATGCAATCTAAATGTAGATACTACACAATATGCATGCATTGCTCCCAAGGCCACTATAATATGACATTAATGTACATGTGCCCTTGAAATTGACTCTAATTGATATAATTAACACTAATAATTATAGAGTCATCATACTCCCATGCCCACCTCTTGCTAATCCCTAACAAGGTTAACCTAAATATTATTAAGAATCAATCGCTCAGGCATAAGTTCTTGTCAATAGAAGGAAATTTCTACAAAGAACCTAACCCACAAAGACTCAATAGCACCTGGGTGCCTGCCAAAATGCAGATCGCCTAAGTCCTCTCCCTATTCTACATAGAAGCAAATTCTCCATTTTTTCTTTTTCCTCTTTTCTTTTTTTATTTTGGAGTTGAGAGTTTCGGGGTAACTTTTTATGGCTACCCAATCGACCCAAGACTCGAAAAGGACTCTAAGTGCTAAGCATCTTGTCGTGAAAATTGTGATAGACTTACTTATTAGTAGTTAAAACGAACTTCGGATTTCTACGCCCCTAGGTGACCTAAAAAGGTCAATGCTGCCTAAAGGTGTATTTGTCTGACCAATAGCTTTCTCCCTACTTTTATTTTGGTGGAGTTAACACAAGGACGAACCCAGTGTATATCTCCCCGGCTTATTCTACTTCCCTGCTTCTTCCAGAAGTGTTCTGGAATTTTTGTGTGTTTTATGAGTTGGGATCTAGACAAACGACCAATGGGCGATTACCCATGACAACCTGATAGCCATACTCATGCGGTGAAGTGTGGCTTATTTCCTTTTTTTCTTTTTCTCCTTTTCTATTTTTCTATATTTACATTTTTATTTTATTTTCTTTTCTTAAGGTGGTGGCTTCCCTGATCTAAGATTTACCTAAAGGTAGTAGTAAAAGAGAATGGTACTATGGCTGGGCCCTGGACAACCAGCCAATGGGCTATTATCCACGACAACTTGTCAGTCATACCACCCTAGAAAGTTCATTAGCTACCCAATTTTCGTTAGAACTATCGAGTGAGTTAGTGCAAAACGTGTGCAGATGCTTAGATTTTGAGTCCACCCAAATCAGAGGGTGGGTTGATAAGTTGTATACTTATCACCCTACTTTATTAATCGAATTAATATAAATTAAGGTGGCATGGACTCGAGAACAAGTCCACATTTTAGTGGACACCTGGGCTGATTAAGCCCGAAGACCTAAAGAGTCTAAGTGTTCAAGTCCTTAACATATCATTTCCTAAAGTTGACAAGCTCCTAATGCCTAAATTTTCTTTTCCTGGCTCTCTTTTTTTATTTTTTTAAATAAATAAAAATTAGTTCAAGCTAACAATTTTGTACTCAGAAAATGAGAATTACCACCCCTTATGCCTATGATTGATAATGTCCTCATTGGAAAATAAATGATGCAAGGGAGAAAGGAAAGAAATCACCTAAGTTTCAATAGTGGATCCGATCAACTTGAATCCTCTGGGTTGCCTCCCAGGAAGCGCTGAGTTTATTGCCTCCAGCTAGGCGAAGCTCCAATTTAGTCCTCAATGAGGGTTACAACTTCCTTCCGGGGAACTTGGGCAAGAAAATATTTTAATCTTTGACCATTAACTGTAAAGGTTTGCTTAGTCTTAGGATCAGCAATTTCTATAGCCCCGTTGGAAAAAGGTGTGACCATTCGATACGATCCCGTCCACTTAGACTGTAAATTCCCATGAAAGAGTTTGAGTCTCGCATCAAAAAGCTAGACTTATTGGTTCGGCTCAAAAGTTTTCCTATTAATGTGCCTGTAGTGGACAACTTTCATCTTCTCCTTATAAAGTCTACTATTCTCATAAGCATCCAGACAAATCTCTTCGAGCTCAGAGAATTGGAGCTTCCTTTGAGTTCCGACCATATGGGGATCCATATTACAATTCTTGACAACCCAGTATGCCCGGTGCTCCAACTCAACTGGAAGGTGGCAAGCCTTGCTAAAGACCAATCGATATGGTGACATGCCTATCGGGGTCTTATAAGCGGTCCCGTATGCCCAAAGGGCATCATCCAATCATGTGGACCAATCCTTCTAGTCAGGTCTTATAGTCTTTTGCAGAATATTCTTAATCTACCTATTTGAGACCTCAATTTGCCCATTCATTGGCAGGTGATATGGGGTGGCAATGCGGTGAGTGACCTCGTATTTCTTAAGTAAAGCATGAAACTGGGCGTTGATGAAGTGACTCCCACCATCACTGATCATGGCCTTAGGTATCCTAAACCGGGAAAAGATATTCTTCTTAACAAAGTCCATGACGGCCTTATGATCACATTTCCAGGTAGGTACAGCTTCTATCTATTTCAAGACGTAGTCCACTGAGACTAGTATATATTCGAAGTCATTTGATGGTGGGAAGGAACCCATGAAATCAATGCCCTAGACATTGAATATTTCAGTGATAAGAATGGGTTGTAGATGCATCATATCTTTCTTGGTCATGGTCCCTAGGGTCTGGCATCTAGTGCAGGTTTTAGCAAAATTATGTGCATCCTTGTATAGTGATGGCCAGTAAAAATCGGACTACAAAACTTTTACAGCCGTCTGCTTCCTAGAGAAGTGGCCATCACAGGCTTGGTCATGACAAAAGAACAATACACTTTGAACCTCCTCTTTGGGGATACATCTCCTAATGATTTGATCAACACAAAGTCTAAACAACATGGGATCATCCTAGAAATAATGTTTAGCCTCAGCCAAAAACTTGTCCTGCTGTTGTCTAAACCAACCATGCGGAATCTGCCCTACCATTAAGTAATTAACCAAGTCAGCGTACCAAGACAGACTCTTTCCTTGCACAGCCAGAATTTGCTCATCAGGAAATGTATCAGTTACGGGTAGTGAAGGTCCAATATGTTCCAGGTGAAGTCTGGATAGGTGGTCGGCTACAACATTCTTAGATTCGACCTTGTCGCGTATTTCTAGATCAAATTCCTGCAGGAGCAAGATCCATCTGATCAGCTTGGGTTTAGCATCCTTTTTAGCTAACAAATGTCAGATAGCCAAGTGGTCAGTGTAAATGATCATGTGGGATCCTAGAAGGTATGATTGAAACTTTTCTAATCTGAAAACTACGGGGAGCAGCTCCTTTTCTGTGACAGTGTAATTCCGTTGAGCCTCTGATGATAACATCATCATTAGCCATAACTAGCTTTAATTAGTCAAAATCAAAAGACAAATGCTCCTACATAACCGTCGGAGAGTCATAATTCATTGCATGCTCTTTCTGAAAGAAATACATTAAATCAGGGTTAAATATGTAGTTTTAATAGAAGATCATAAATGCAGAGTAATCATGGGGTTTCCTAGGGGTTAAATGAAATTCAAATGGACATTAAAGTCATATAAGTGGGTTCATGCAGACAAAAATAGGTTTTCATGCATTTCAAGAATTAATGGACATCCAGAATCCTAATTTTAGACCCACTTAATTAAGAGGTTCTGGTCAGGATAAAATTCACCTAAACATTCTAAAATTCATATAAAAATATTCTATAAGATTTAGTATCCTTAATTTGACAATCTGAACCTATTTTGACCTAAAATAGTCTCAGATAGGAAGTTACCCTAATTTAGGTTTCTATGCAAATTACCCAGACAAACTTGATCAAAACCAAAATCTGACTTCACCACCAGATTCCTTGAGTCCAAATTATGTTTGTACCAAAATTTGGGCCCAATCAGAGATCATCTTGACCTAGTTTGCATTTTGGTCCAATGTGACACTTTTTCTCTCAAATAGCCCCTCAACTTTCGAAAATACTTACAAATACCCCCCTAATTTTGTTGTCTTCTTCACCAAGAAGCCCCTACCACTATTGTCATGTGAACCCATCAACAACCAACCTTCAATCAGAGATTGCTCCCTGATTTCGCGGCCAAACCCTTTCAAAATTGGAAGGGAGATTCATGAAGAGATGCCCTTCAATCTAAACTCGGTCTTGCCTTCTGATCCTTGCCTAGGGTTCATGCGTACTCTTGGAAGTTTCCAAGTCTTACTCCCTGATTTCCAAGCTTGCAAGCTCAACTCTAGGCCTATAAAAGACCCTCGTGCACAACCTTACATCCTTAGTTTGGTTTGGAGACCAGATTCTCCTTCCCTTCTCCCCGACCTCCGTCTCCACCAACTCCAGCGACCCTCTCTGACTACCTTCTTCGCCATCCGCCACGTACAATAGGCAACGGTACCTTAATCCTCAGCTTCTTCCATGCGTCGCAATACCCGTGAGCGATGCCTACCTCCCATCGTCGTCACCGCTTCGCCCATTAGAGTTTTCATCTTCCCCACGTCCGACGTACCACCAGCGTGGGAATCCTTCCCTTTCGTTTATTAGATTTAGGTTAGTTAGGTTCCTCTCTCTCCATAGGTTAGCTTAGGAATTCTAAACCCTTGTTTCGACCATCGAATCCACCGTACGCCCATCGTCTTCCCTACGCATGGCCAAGCTACGACGAGGCTTCCCCAATGCCACACTACACCAAACTGCTCCGCTCCACTCCCAAAAGCATCGCCACCGCCTGACCAACCAAAAGTGCTCTCTTAATTTTGCCTTCCACCCACTCAACCGCCTCCCCAACCAACCCACCTTCGTACCACCAACTCCGATCTCCATAGACCACCACACGCCGCCATCCTCCATGAAACACCCACCATCACCTTCATCGTACTTCGATGAAGCTAAGGAGCTTTTAACTGGGGCTTTCAAGCCTGTATTACTATTTTCAGGTCACACCGGCCACCGTCTATCGCCGCCTCCATCTCCGACCACGACCGAGCTTCTCCGACGTCAAGGCAACCTGATGCTACTCCCAAGTGTTGCGGAAACATCCCAAGTACACTCCCATGTCTTCAATTGAGAGCCATGATGGTACTCGAATAGGCTTTATTAAAATGGTGATATTAATTTCGAAGTGAGTATAGTGAGTTAACCTAAATTGAGTCTACACTAGTTTCACAAAAAAAAATTGTTTACCTGGCCTACTTGATTTTAGCTTGATCACTTTTAGGCCTAGGGTCGATCTCAGGGAGGCGGGGATTCGGAGAATTGCGAAGTTTCTACACCTTTCCTAAAACGTATCTCTTCCTTGCACTTATTATGTTTTTGGTTTTCTTGATTTTTAGATTTTTTTCTGATAATCTTGTTCTTGAGGCACACCCTCAAATAGGTCCTTGGCTATATGCCAAAATACAACAAGTCCTATCTCGCCACCTGCGAGACCGTGTGCCTGCAAATCAAGATTTATCTTTTCTATTTTACATTTTTTTAGTCTTTTTTTAGTAGCAGGAAGAAAAGACAAATTGAAATATAATGCAATGAAAAGAAATACCTAGCTTAGTATATTTCTATATATGTATATATAGTAGATATAGAATATGTACAGTTATATAGATGTTATATAGATAGGGGTGAAGATGGAAATGTTAATGGAATGTAGCACAGTGTCAAGTTGGTCCACGTCTAGTAAGACGCAACCAACAAGACTAAGTGCCGCGTGAAGTGCGAATTGGATGTGTGTGAGTGAGGGTGGAGGCACTTGCTTTGCGCGGATGTCGGGGAATATCATCAACTGGTGTGAATATTCCCATAATATGTTGCGTGGTGGAGGGGCGAGTGCAAGAGAATATGGGTGGTGTTTGTGAGGTGAATACGTGTATAGAGGAATGTGGGTAAGTGGATATATATATATATATAAGTATATATATGTTTATATAAATATATATATCTATAACTATATATGTATATATAGATGTATATGTATATATATATAAATATATATATGTATATCTATTTATATATATATAAATATGTATATATATTTATGTATATGTAAATATATGTAAGGGTGAGA
Source organism: Thalassia testudinum (assembly GCA_037157565.1). Lineage (NCBI taxonomy): Eukaryota > Viridiplantae > Streptophyta > Magnoliopsida > Alismatales > Hydrocharitaceae > Thalassia > Thalassia testudinum. The sequence continues at coordinate 38,208,955 of JAZHRO010000025.1, forward strand.
GTATGTGAGTGTATATATATATATCTGTGTGTGTATGCGTGAGTGTATGAGTGTCTGTGTGTGTATCCGTGTGCATGTGTGTACGCTGGAGGAGAGGGGGTAGCAGTTAACTCATCTGCCACGCTGGCCTGATGTCTGAAGGCACAGAGGTGTGCGGGCGCAGGAGTTGAGGCGTGCACGCGCGCGGCCGAGTGAAGTGCAGCGCACTACTGCGTGGGCATGTGAGGCGCAACGCACTGTGGAGTGCAGCGCACAGCACTGCAGGCGGGGATGCGGTGATCGGTTAGAGCAGGTGCGGGCGAGGAGAGAGAACGCCGCGCCACTGGCTAAGTGAGAAACATGCCAGTGGCTACAGTGTCACGTAGACCACACGCTACAGTGCGTGTGTAGTCTGGTGACCAACTGGAGCGGGTTTTGCGTGCGCCCAATGCTGTGGACCGCCTGCGCGCGAGGGAAGAGGTCATGCGCTGTCTGCTCGGGCGTGCAGTGACCGGCTGGAGCTACAGGCAGTGAGTAGGCGAGCTGGAGCTTCAGAGCTTGAGAGGTTGGAGCTCTGTACTAATGGCGGAGGAGATGGAATAAAAAGAAACGAAATGAGAAGCCACCATGCCCACCTGCTCACGAAAGAGCTGGGCGGTGGTGGAACTCACAATGGTGGTCTGAGACCACTATGAGTTCTCTCCTGCGCATAGTGTGTCTCTTCTCAACTTGTGAGAAGAGGAACTGTGTATGGAGAGGGAGAGGGAAGGAGGTTGGCCAACTGTTGACTGAGGGTGTGGGTGGTCTGAAGGTGGATGCACCCCGCAGAAAGGGGGAGTGCAAGGTGTTTTAAAGAGGAAGGGCATGCCTCACGCCATGCTACTGGCAGGAGGAATGGCTAGGAGAGGTGCGGGCACCATGCCCTGTAACCGCACGAAAGGAAAAGAAAAAATAAAAAATGAAAAATGGTGAAATTGCAATGCCACACTTAAGGAAAATGTTAATGATAGAAGTAGATTGGATGGCCAATTATTCTCACTCTCTTCCCCTCTTTATAAATGCATGCAGGTGTATATTTACAAATGCAAGTAGGGCTACATAAGACGCAATGGCAGTGCTAGGAAATAACACAAGATGGCATATTTACTGGTGTATTTTTGCTGTGCAAACATACCTCCATGCCTATCTTTTGCTAGTCCCTAGCAAAACATTTTGTATTGTGTTTAGAAATGATCTTAAGCTGAAGATTTTTTTCTAAAGCGACATGAATGTGTTTATCCGTTGGATATTGTAAGAACCAATTGTAGAGAAGACTACCAATGCATCAAGTCTTATATGATATAGACCATCTCTCGACTAACCAGGACTCTTGATATTTAGTCCTTAAGTACGATTTCTAGGACTCTGAGGGTTTTGCCGTACTCAAGAGCTAAGAGATTATGGTTTGTGCATAATGAAGGATCAAGACCGACTAGATGAATATTAAGGCTCAAGCCTAGGGTTTCACAAATTTTTAAGTACAAGTTGGTCCCAGCTTCAGCTCATGTCTTCGGATTAACCCTCAAAAAGATGATAGAATAACTCAACCCTACTGTTACTGTTTTTGTGACTCAAAGAATTTATGGTAGAACAGGGTATTTGTAACGTGTCCTGAGATATTTGGAGAATATATTGACTTATTCGTAAGCTTTTTTTTTTTTTTTGAAACAGGTGTCAGTATATCTCTTACAACTTTATTTAAAGGAGCTCACTTATTTAGTGGGTGAGATTTTTTTCGGTGGAAAGGATTTCTCCTAAACACAAGGCTAAAGACTGGGATAAAAAGTCTACCTGCGCGCACAGGTAAGGACTCCACCTTTCCTAATGAACACTAGGGTTGAATCTTATATTCACCTAGTCTTTCTTGATATGTGTAGTGTGAACCAAGATTACTTAGGCTCTCAAGTAGAGGCAAACCAACAAATCCTGTACTAGTGACTCAGGAACAAGAATACGTCCTTGATGAGGAGAGATTTTGATCCATCTTATCAATGTTTAAGTAAATTAAGCCAAGCTTAAGCTTCTGTGGCCTGGAAAGTCTTCAAAACAGCGGTCGAATATCCATAAACACTTATTGTATTTATATTTCAGCTTTTAGATCATTGCTAAATACCTTTTCTTTTTTTTTTTGTTTTAGGCTATATACATATTTATAGATGGATATGTATAATGGATATAGAGGCTACATGATACTCATATAATACCTAGATCCTATGGATGCCTATTCACCCCCCCATGCCAATTGCTGCTATGTCCTCATATGCATGTAGGGTAAAGCAAGGTCAAAGGATCATGGTACAGGAGCTTAGGTGCGAGGTATACAGCAGGGTGGTAGGGTGGGTGGATGGTGGGTGGTGAAATGAAAAGTGAAGAAGTGCAAAGTGAAGTGAAGTGTAGGCGATAGTGGAGGAGTACTGCTGGGGTGCCTCCCAACGAGCACTGAATTTAACATCCCCAGCTGGACTCAGAGTGAGGCATGAGGTTAATTACCCTCCAGCAGGGTAATAGTTTCACCCACGGGGGCAGGTTCGTGAGTAAGATATGGTTTTAACCGCTGCCCATTGACCATAAATTTATGCCCAGATTTGGGATTTTCAATTTCGACAGCCTTGTTGGGAAATGGTCTCGAGACCAAGTAGGGACCAATCCATTTGGACTTCAATTTCCCTGGAAAGAATTTGAGCCGAGCATTGTAAAGCCAAACTTGCTAAGATGGCTCAAATTCCTTCTGCCGAATTCAATTATCGTGAAAGGCCTTAGTGCGTTGTTTGAAAGTTAAGGCAGAATCATAGGCTTCACGACAGAGTTCTTCCAGCTTCTGGAGTTGGAGTTTCCTTTCTCGACCACACAGGTCTGGGTCGAGGTTACATTGGCGAACCGCCCAATAAGTGCGGTGCTCCAACTCAACGGGAAAATGACAAGGCTTCCCGTAAACAATTCTATAAGGAGACATACCAAGGGGAGCCTTGAAGGCGGTCCGATACACCTAAAGTGAGTCAATCAGCTTGTCGAACCAATCCTTACGATCAGGCAGAACTGTTTTCTGGAGAATTTGCTTGATTTGCTGGTTTGACACCTCAGCCTAGCCATTCGTCTGAGGATGATACGGAGATGCGATACGATGGTGGACTCCATATTTCCTCAGAAGTGCTCGAAAAGAAGCATGGGTAAAATGACTTCCTCCATCAGAGACAATGGCTCGAGGGATCCCAAAGCGTGCAAAAATGTGGTCTTTGACAAATTGAGTAGATATGACATGGTCAGCATGGCACATGGGAATAGCCTCGATCCATTTCGAAACATAATCAACAGCAACGAGGATGTACTCAAAGCTGTTGGAAGGAGGAAAGGGACCCATGAAATCAATTCCCCAAATGTCAAAGATTTCAGTAGCTAGGATGGGTTGCAAGGACATCATGTCACAACGTGACGTTGACCCTAATGACTAGCACCTAGTGCAATGTTCAGCATAATTGTGTGCATCCTGGTGAAGGGAGGGCCAAAATAAACAGCACTACAACACCATGGCTGCAATTTTCCTCCCAAGGAAATGGCCTCCGCAGGCCTGATCGTGACAAAAGGATAGCACACTAGGGAATTCGCTGTCAGGAATACAGCAGCGGATGATCTGGTCAGCACCTACTCGAAAAAGTAGTGGATTATCCCAGAAATAATACTTTGCTTCTGCGATGAGATGCTCGCGTTGGCTCTTGGGCCAGCCTCGTGGAAGAGAGCCAGAAGCAAGGTAATTAGCAATGTCGACATACCAAGGTCCACTTGCCACATTAATTGGCAATAGGTGCTCATCGGGAAAAACCTCATTAATCGACAAGGTAAGTCCAATGTGGTTGGGGTCCAGTCTTGAGAGATGATCAGCAACCACATTCTTGGAGTAAAAGGATCCAACGTATCAATCTAGGCTTGTCATCCTTTTTGTGCATGAGATGACGAATGGTTGCGTGATCAATGAATACAGTAACATGCAAGCCCAGAAGGTAAGAGCAGAATTTCTCCAACCCAAAGACGACCGCCAGTAGTCCTTTCTCAGTAGTTGTATAATTACGCTAGGCCACGTCCAACGTCTTACTGGCGTAGTACACCATGAAGGGGTGTCTATCACGTCTCTGTCCTAGGATGGCTCTGACTGCAAGGTTGGAAGCATCACACATGAGTTCAAAGTCGAGGGATCAATTAGGTGCCTGGAGAACCAGGGCCTTGGTGACAGCCTCACACAGTTGCGTGAATGCTCGCATACAGTCAGGGCCCATATCAAAGGGTACGTTGGTCGATAGGAGATGAGTTAAAGGTCTAGAAATTTTAGAGAAGTCTTTAATGAATCTCCTATAGAAACCGACATGTCCTAAGAAGGAGCTGATTTGTTTGACAGAGCTAGGCACAGGTAAATCAGCAATCACATCAAGCTTAGCTCTGTCAACCTCAATACCCCTATCGGAGATGATGTGACCGAGAACAATTCCCTCATGTACCATAAAATGACTTTTCTCCCAAGAAAGCACGAGGTTCACATCTATACATCTCCGAAGGATACAGGTTGGTAAGACAATCATCAAATGAAGATCCAAAGATCGAAAAGTCATCCATGAAGACCTCAAGAAAGTCACCCACCATATCATGGAATATCGCCAGCATACATCTCTGGAAAGTTGCTGGCGCATTACAAATTCTAAATGGCATTCTTCTAAATGCGAAGGTGCCAAAGGGGCAGGTGAAGGTGGTCTTTTCTTGGTCCCGAGGGTCAATAGCCACCTGGTTCTATCCAGAGAATCCATCTAGAAAATAGAAAAATTTATTTCCCGCTAACCGCTTCAGGATTTGGTCAATAAAAGGTAGCGGAAAGTGATCTTTCTTTGTTGCAGCATTCAGTTTCCTATGATCTACACACACTGTCCAAGATGTAGGAGTGCATGTAGGGATGGATTTGCCCCTGTCATTGACACAGATGGTGAGTCCTGCCTTTTTGGGCACGACATGAATCTGGCTCACCTAGGGGCTATCGCTGATCAGGTAGATTATACCCGCATCAAGCCACTTAATGATTTCCTTTTTAACGACCTCCCGCATGTTAGGGTTGAGACGTCGCTGCATCTCGCGGGAAGGTCGAGCTTCCTCCTCCGTATATATACGGTGAGTGAAGTAGGAGGGGCTAATGCCAGTTAAGTCAGATAAGGACCATCCGATGGCTGCCTTGTGTTCCATAAGGACCTTTGTTAGCTTGCACTCTTGCTCCCTGGTCAATTTTGAACTAATAATTACGGGGAGCATTTCATTTGGTCCCAAGAAAACATATTTAAGCGTGTCAGGTAGCTCTTTCAGCTCGAGAGTGGATGGCGAAAGATCTGCCATTTCTTGGGAAGAGAGTGTCCCAAGTGGATTAGAAGAAAGAAGGGCAGGAGGAAGAAGTTGGCCCTCAGATTGGCCAAGAAGAGGGGCATCTTGGATTGATGGATCCAAAAAGGGATAGCCCCAGTGATCAGCATGTGGGCTCAAGGTCCCAATGTGGAGTCGCATGTCTGCCTGATTTAACGAGAGAGAAAGGGCAATCTGGTCTTCAAGGGGGTGGACCAAAGGTGGGCAGCCCAGATATGACTCAGACCATGAGGTGTAGGAAGTGGAGAAAACCTCGTCAAAAGTCTGGTCATGAGAAGGTAAGGGTAAGGGGAGGGATGGGGAAACGTCACAGTATATGTCTGGCAGGCAATGGTCTGTGTTTAGGGGTAATCCACAGCAGTCAGAATAGGTCCCTATTAGTCCGATACATGCGCTGACGGTCGTGTCCACATCAGACGTGTCATCCTCGATGCAATCACAATCAAAATTCTTGGTGGCCTTGAAGATGTTTAGTTGAGCTTCTTAGAGCCAACGGTGATCTCAAAGCAACCCGACTCACAATCAATATGGGCACGGGTTGTGGCCAAGAAAGGTCGACCAAGGATGATCGGACAATCAGAAAGTAAGCTAGGAACTTCCATATCCAAAACAAGAAAGTCAACAGGAAAACAGAGACTATTGACCCTAACCACCACGTCTTCCACCACACCCTTCAGTATTTTGACAGAAAGATTTGCCAACTGCAACATGACAAGGGTGGGTTTCATATTTCCTAAGGCAAATTTCTCGAGCATGACGGTTGGTATAAGATTGATGGAAGATCCTATATCAAGCAAAGCACGGTTAAAATTGCAGCCTTGGATGCTACATGAAATAAGCAGTGTGCCCGAATCTTTCTGCTTCGGTGGTAGATTTGATAGTACAACACAACTCGCATGAGGCAAGAGGGCACCGGATTCTTTGTTTTCTTTGATTGTCGCCTAGGTGTAGTGTAGTCTTTGAAAAATCGGGTGACAGTTGGTATATGGTCGATAGCCTCCAACAGGGGTACTTTGATCTCAACATCCCTGAATAAATTATGCAGGTTATCAAAGGCCTGCGTATCCTTTTTCTTGCCTTTTGGCTCCCTTAGTAGAGCCTCAGGGAATGAGACCGATTCTGGCACCAGTTTGGATGTATCGTCCTCACAAGAATGAGGTACGCATTCCAAATGAGAGGGCGATGAGGAAGATGGGCCAGGATCAGGTCGAGGTGGATCGACTGTTTGCTTACCACTCCTTGTAGTAATCGCATTGGACATCGCGAGTCCAGTGGGATCATAAGGCGGAGGAGGGTTCGCAATAGGGACATAAGGGTGATGTGTTGCTGCAGAATTAGCCTAGAATCTCGGTGGAATGCTCGAAGCTTGCAGAATCTGATGAACCTACCCCTGAGAAGGTCGTACCTGTGGTTGCAGACCACGAGGTACAAAATTTTCACAGGTTAAGAATAAGTTGGGCTGGAAGAGTGCCCTGAGATCGAGTCATCATGCGTTGTTGACTGATCTCAGCATTCTGCTGCGCCAATTGGTGCTGAAGAGAGGTCATGTTTTCTTCATGGCACTTGGACATTTCCGTCATCATTCGCATCAATTTATCAAGAGGACTTGATGCGTGTTTTGTTTGAGGTATGCAAGGACTCGATGGAGGATTTGCCACAGGATTAGACTAGGCCCTTGGAATGACAGGTGCGGACGGTCGCATTGGCCCACCCATGAGGTTTTGGCGCTGCGGGTTATTGGACCATGCGAAGTTAGGATGATTTCGCCACCCTGGGTTATAAGTAGCAAAGAACGGGTTATTCCCCAGGGCACAAATGTCTTCTAAGCCAAAAGACGAGTCCTCATGCATATATGCATCCGAGCACACGGAGGCTTGGTTCTCCGTATCAAAATATTGGCTTGCAGAAGCCAGGTCCACATTACTTACCGAATCGCTTGGTGCAACTCAGTAAGGATGGTCTCCCAGGATTCTTGGAAATTAGCCTGGTATTTGACGAATTAAGGTTGTGACGGAGTGATGGGGTGGAGGTGTTTGCCATAGAGCTGGCGGGATTGGCCAAAAGCTTGTCCAGCTTCTTGTGCACGATGGAGACTTCATCCAATTTTTTGTGCAATTAAGTTAAGATCTATGGATGAATAGGAGGGTCCTGTGTCAACTTCGTGAACATTGCAGGGCATGCTAGTACGATTAAAGGCGACAATGGAGGCATTGTTCATTGAGTTTTCACTCATGTTCTCAAATAATTCAAATGCTCCATTCTCGTCTTTATTCATAAAATTCCCTCCGCAGGAAGCATCTGCAACCTGCTTCAAAGTTTCATTTAGCCCATAATAGAAGATCTGGGCTACATGCCACTTAGGCAGACCATGGTGTGGACATTTCCGGAGGTCATTATACCTTTCTCATGCCTCATGAAACTGCTCGCAGTTTTGTTGCGTGAAAGAAGTTATAGCCCAGCAAAGTGCATTGGTTCGCCCGATTGGGAAGAATTTCTTGAGAAATGTTGTTCGCATCTCTTCCCAAGAATGGATGGTTCTCCCAAGGGTGCGCAACCATTGCGACGCTTTATCTCACAATGAAAATGGAAACATTTTCATGAGGACAATTGATAACCTGATGTTTCTTGGTTTAATAGTTTCAGCTAATCAGGTTAAGTCTTCCAAATGGATAAAGGGATCTTCACTTGCAAGACCATGGAAGTGAAAGTTAATTAGGCCAATGACATTAGGTTTTAATTCAAAATTGTCCCTACCCATGGGGACCCAAATTTGCTCAATGGTCTCTATAGTAGCGGGATTTTGATAAAAGCTAAGAGACCTAGGCTCCTCTGGGTTCTACATTTCCTCCAAGGTTTCCCTAATGGCTTCAATTTGCTCATTATACAATTCCATTTGGGCTTGGAGGCAGGTTATGGGGTCTACAACTCCACCACCACCTGGTGCAATTTGAGGGGGCGGTTTCCTCCCTCAGGATTTGGGGGTGGGAGTGCAGCCATATTTGTGGAGGAGGATGACGATTCAGTTTCTATCCTTCTAGAATTATCAGACAATTCAAACAATTCAGGGTTTTGTGACCTCCTCCCAAACATGCACTATCGCAGGAAGAATTGGGGAGATAAGAAGGGAAAAGAGGATGAGAGAAACAACGCTGTAAGGATACACTTGATGACAAATCAAAGCAATCAATTTCCTAACCTCTACAATGTGCCCTTAGACCTAAAGATCTAAGTTACCTACTATCACTACCTACGGAACTAAATGAGAGAACTACGGAACCACCGGGCCAGATTGAAAGGCCGTTTGCCCTAGTCTTAGACACCCAATAGCACGCGGGAACCCACACCAACACGTAGGCGCTACACATAGGTAGTTAGACCTCCAATCATTAATAGGGGTCAATTTGCTACCAGTTTTAATTTAGAGGCTTAGGATCAAGTGCTCCAAGAATGTGAAGGGCGTTGTATACGGGTAATGCCCAACTGCGTTGATTTTAAAAATGTGTAAATCAAGCATGCAACAAGGAAATCTCCCCGAATTGGAGTTTTAGATGGTGAATGGCTTTTAGAATTTCAGCCTTAAGTAGTATGGATTTTAGAATTCCATTGAATTACCAATTCAACCAATCTCCGGATTTTGAGAAAACACGAGTTCTTTATGCCCAACAAACCCTTCTTCAATGTGAATTAGTTAATGCATGCTAAAATGCACTGGGCTTCCCGAGATGGAAATTTCTAATTGTGGATGCATGAGTCTATTTTAATTCAATGTGAAAGGGAGAAAAAACACTTTAATTCAAGTGCTCCCAATCACCAAAATGATAATCCACACAAGGCTCAACCACCAAATGATGTAACAAATGAAAATGTTGGGGTCGATAGATTCGGGATCAAATTTGAGGCAAATGAAGAGTCGTGGTGATGTTGGAATCAACTCAATTCCAAGTCTCCCAACCAAAAATGTGATCCCGAAATGCGAATAAATGAGACAAAGAAGAATGGCAATCAATCAATTTTTATCTTGCCTCAAAGAAAACTTCACACAATGAAAGATCCAAGAATCCAGATTCTTGGATTTTCTCTAGGCGAAGTTTACGGAAAATCAAGGGGCGGTGGGGATGATAGCAAACAATCAACAAGTGGTTTTAGTCCACTTGCCCCAAGAAATTCCCAAGAAGTGTTTCTAGGTTTTTTTTTCTTTTTTTAAGGTGACAAGATGACCTAAGTTACTAAAAGGGCACACCTACCTCCTCAGCAACGTGGGCGAAGCTCCAATGCGGCGCTGGTGACTTCATGTTGTCGTGCCCGCCTTGGATTTGCCCATGTCTCCGACCTCCTCTGTGTGCTTCCTCCTTGCAACAGGTACATCTACACAAAAACAAACAAAAACACCCGTGAAGGGAAGGGTGGAAGAAGAGAATCAGAGGAAGAGAGTAGAGACTTACTCCAAATAGTGCTTCCCCGGCAACGGTGCCAGAAAAGCATGATGGTACTCAAATAGGCTTTATTAAAATGGTGATATTGATGTTGAAGTGAGTATAGTGAGTTAACCTAAATCGAGTTTACATCAATTTTACAAAAAAAAATTTTTTACCCGGCCTACTTGATTTTAGCTTGATCACATTTAAGCCTAGGGTTGATCTCAAGGAGGCGGGGATTAAGAGAATTGCGAAGTTTCTACACCTTTCCTAAAACGTATCTCTTCCTTGCACTTATTATGTTTTTGGTTTTCTTGATTTTTAGATTTTTTTCTGATAATCTTGTTCTTGAGGCACACCCTCAAATAGGTCCTTGGCTATATGCCAAAATACAACAAGTCCTATCTCGCCACCTGCGAGACCGTGTGCCTGCAAATCAAGATTTATCTTTTCTATTTTACATTTTTTTAGTCTTTTTTTAGTAGCAGGAAGAAAAGACAAATTGAAATATAATGCAATGAAAAGAAATACCTAGCTTAGTATATTTCTATATATGTATATATAGTAGATATAGAATATGTACAGTTATATAGATGTTATATAGATAGGGGTGAAGATGGAAATGTTAATGGAATGTAACATAGTGTCAAGTTGGTCCACATCTAGTAAGATGCAACCAACAAGACTAAGTGCCGCGTGAAGTGTGGATTGGATGTGTGTGAGTGAGTGTGGAGGTGCTTGCTTTGCATGGATGTCGGGAAATATCAGCAACTGGTGCGAATATTCCCGCGATATGATGCGCGGTGGAGGGGCGAGTGCATGGGAATATGGGTGGTGTTTGTGAGGTGAATACGTGTATAGAGGAATGTGGGTAAGTGGATATATATATAACTATACATATGTATATATAAATATACATATATATCTATAACTATATATGTATATATAGATGTATATGTATATATATATAAATATATATATGTATATCTATTTATATATATATATATATATATATATATTTATGTATATATAAATATACGTAAGGGTGAGAGTATGTGAGTGTATATGTGTGTGTGTGTGTGTGCGCGCGTGAGAGTATGAGTGTCTGTGTGTGTATCAATGTGTATGTGTGTGCGCTGGAGGAGAGGGGGCAGCAGTTAAGTCGTCTGCCGCACTAGCCCGACGTCTGAAGGCGTAGAGGTGCGCAGGCGTAGGAGTTGAGGCATGTGCGCGCGCGACCGAGTGAAGCGCAACGCACTGCTGCACGGCCATGTGAGGCGCAGCGTGCTGCGAAATGTAGCGCACAGCACTGCAAGCGGGGATGCAATGATTGGCTGGAGCAGGTGCAGGTGAGGAGAGAGAGCGCCACGCCACCGGCTAAGTGAGAAACTTGCCGGTGGCTACAGTGTTGCGCAGACTGCGCGCTACAGTGTACTACAGTGCGCGCGCGGTCTGGCGACCGGCTGGAGCGGGTTTTGTGTGCACCCGAGCTGTGGAGTGCCTGCACATACGGGAAGAGGTCGTGCGCGGTCTGCTTGGGCGTGCGGTGACCTGCTGGAGCTGCAAGTAGTTCGTGGGCGAGCTGGAGCTTCAGAGCTTGAGAGCTTGGAGCTCTGTACTAATGGCGGAGGAGACGGAATAAAAAGAAACGAAATGAGAAGCCACCACACCCACCTGCTCACGAAAGAGCTGGGCGGTGGTGGAACTCACAGTGGTGGTATGAGACCACTGTGAGCTCTCTCCTACGCATGGTGTGCCTCTTCTCAACTTGTGAGAAGAGGAACTGTGTATGGAGAGGGAGAGGGAAGGAGGTTGGCCAACTGTTGACTGAGGGTGTGGGTGGTCTGAAGGTGGATGCGCCTCGCAGCAAAGGGGAGTGCAAGGTGTTTTAAAGAGGGAGGGCACGCCTCACGCCATGCTGCTGGCAGGAGGAATGGCGAGGAGAGGTGCAGGCACCATGCCCTGCAGCCACACGAAAGAAAAAGAAAAAATAAAAAATGAAAAATGGTGAAATTACAATGCCACACTTAAGGAAAATGTTAATGATAGAAGTGGATTGGATGGCCAATTATTCTCACTCTCTTCCCCTCTTTATAAATGCATGCAGGTGTATATTTACAAATGCAAGTAGGGCTACATAAGATGTAATGGCAGTGCCAGGAATAACACAAGATGACATATTTACTGGTGTATTTTTGCTGTGCAAACAAGCCACGACCTCAGCAACTACGCCAATTAAACGACATCCACCTGCTGCTGCTCGAACGCGAGGAGACCTATGGGATTTAGTCCCACATCAGTGGAATACAAGCGCCTGCACACGGATATATTGGATTTGTGTTCTCTCCTTCTCGTCCAAGAACACGGGGGTCAGGTCCCCATTACCTGCACACCTGCTACAGTTGGAGCAGAAAATCTACACAAACGGGATTGAGTTTTGAAAACTCGTCGATATAATATGATTTGCAAAGAAATCCGTCAATAGATAAACTTACCGAAACTTGAAAGAATTCCAGGTCAAACACAGGGAAGCTACGTCGATTTGAAATCCGCGGTTATATATTTTTTCTGTTGTTTTTGTTTAAAAAGTTGGATAATTATAAGGAACTCAATATAAACACTAAGAGAGAGAGAGAGAGAACAATCACTTTAATAAGCTTGGAAAATGTCTTTACAACTAGAAAGCGAGAAATTCTATAGCTAGAAAGCAGGAAAATATTACATCTAGAAAGTGGGAAAATCTACTCTAGAAAGAGATAAAAAGAAGGTAGAGAGAAGTTATCCTCCTTGACGGCTACTTAGAGGACAAGCTAGATGGGGCGACGCCTGGAAAACAGAGGATGAAGATGGAAGAAGAAGAAAGGAGTAGGAAGAACTAGGGGCGAGGTAGGGCATCATTGTCGTCACGAGATCCACTTCCGGAACGGGGAAGAGAAAACTTTGATTTTGACTCTAGAGGAGCATTCCGAGTTTGAGACAAGCTTCTTTAGAGCTTTGGAGAGAGAGAGGTGAAGGGATGATTGAAATGTGGGGGGCGTAGGCATTTTTATAGGTGTAGAGGTTGGGGGCAAAAAGGTCATTTCAAGTTCAAAATAATAAATTAGGGGTCTTTAGTGACGGATTTATTTGTCACTAAAGCCCGATCGTGGCTGAAGTGCTCACACCTCCTCACCTCCTCGCGCCCAATGCTTAACCACGTTCTTTGATTCTCAACTGTTTGATCTCAAGATCAGACAGCTTAAAATGCTTCTCGCCTGCTTCAGCTTCACACGTTAAGCGTGTGTGATCGCGCATGCATAACCACATCTGATTGCGTGTCTATCTGATTGGAACATCCTAGCCGTTCGTAGCTGATCGCACGGTCAAGATAAAATGTGCGTGCATCTCTGATTACGATTCGAACGCATGTACGTCGAAGTATGATGCGCATTCGATCGCTGCACTATATTCATGGATTGACACAAGGATGTTTTGATCGCTGCACCCTCTCAGCCATTGGATCAAGATCCAACGGCTGAGAGCTTGTCTCGCCTGCACCTTAAGAAGCTAGGAACGCCGGTTGGAGAGAGAAAAGGGCGACGTGGCATGTTCTCAGCCATTGGATGGGCATCCAACGGCTGAGATTCACCAAGAGGGTGAAGAAGAAAGGCTGCGGCCGATGCTGGGCAGTTGTGATGGTGCCACATGGCGCCATCATGGCCGTCCATCTTCATTGAGTTGTAGATGGCACTACGGATGTTAGATTGGATCGATTTTCACGTCGTTGGGCTGCGATCGTCGATCCGAACCCATCCGTGCAATTAGATTTGTCATCTAAAGTGCGGATTTACACCATCTTGGCTCTTGATCTCTGACCTTCCTCAGATTATATCTAATGCTACAGAAGTCCGATCAGGGCGATCTTGGAGTTGTTGAACTCCGATTGTCGCCCTAATCAGATCCGTGTAGTTGAATCTTCAATTCAAGGCCCCGATTAAATGTTGACCTGTTACCAACCACAAAAAGGGAAAATTAACCTAAAATTTACACAACCTAACCTAAATGCTAGATGATGCATGTTACGCAATATTTATAATATATGATGCAACTCTATGTCTAAGAACATGCAAAAATAGATGGTTTATGTGATATAAACATGTTTACATCACACCCCCATTCCTAGCTTTTGCTAGTACCTAGCAAAACTACATGCTATTTATAAGAGAATTAGGTCGGATTTCTTGGGCAATAATTATTTTTCAATGCTTATGAATTTCAACTTTGACCTGAACTACAAAGACACAACAACGCCTGGGTGTCTGCCAAAATGCAAACCGCCTCAAGCCCTTGCCTTATTCAAAGAAGGATCTTTTTCTTCTTTTCTTCTTTTCTAGTTTTTTTGGATTTTTGAGTTTAGGGTTTCGAAGCAGCTTTCTACAGCCACTCAACCCACCCAAGGCTCGAAGAGAACCCTAAGTTCTAAGCATCTTTGTGTGAAATGTGATAGACTCACTGATCGACAATTAAAACAAACTTCGAGTTTCTACGCTCCTAGGTGACCTTAAAAAAAATTATACCTAAAGGTGTATCTGTACGATCGATAGCTTTCTCCCTATTTTTATTTTTATGGGGTTAATACAAGGGCGAACCCAGTGTATATCTCCCTAGCTTATTCTACTTCTCTACTTCTTCCTAAGTGTTTAGGAATTATATGCGCATTTCTTGAGCTGGGATCTGGACAACCTACCAATGGGTTGTTACCCACGATAACTTGCCAGCCATACTCGTGCGGTGAAGTGTGGCTTATTTCTTTTTTTTCTTTTTCTTTTCTTTTCTCCTTTTCTATTTCTTTTTCTTTTCTTTTTTTTTTGATATTTTCCTTTTCTTTCTTTAAGTATGTGGCTTCCATGATCTAAGATTTACCTAAAGGTAGCAGGACAAGAATAATCCTGTGGCTGGACTTTGGACAACCTACCAATGGGCTGCTACCCACGGTAACTTGCTAGCCATCCACCCTAGAAGGTTCATTAGCTACCCAATTTTTGTTAAAACTGCTGAACAACAATTCAGTGTGAAAAGTGTGTAAATGCTTAGACTTAAAATCCCCTCAAATCAGAGGGCAGGTTGATAAGTCGTGTACTTATCACCCCAACTTATTTAACCAATTAAAATATGAATTTAGAATGGCGAGGACTCCAGAAACAAATCCACATTTTAGTGGACACTCGGGCTGATTAAGCCCGAAGACCTAAAGGGTCTCAGTGTTCAAATCATATAGTTTTATTCTCTAAGATTGAAAATTTTCTAAAGCCCAAGTTCTCTTTACTAATTCCACAATTCTTTTTTTAAATAAATAAAAAGAAAACAAAAAGAATCTACGGAGCTGACGAAATAATTTAGATATGAATATCCACCCCCCACGCCTATCTAATGCAATGTCCTCATTGTATTAAAAAGACATGAAACAAAGTGGAATAGAGTAGAAAACACCTGAATTGCGTGAATAACGGGTCCGCTCCAAGATGAAAAGAAACTGTATACGTGATGAATTTAGTGCCTTCAGCTAGGCACACTATACAAAGAAGAAGAAATAAAGAATTCACAGGTGCATGTCAGAATCAGAATAAAAAGATTCACCTCAAGAACTTTCAACATATGTCCACAAATGTGGACCAGATTGTGATGCAGACCCATACCCCATGGTCGAGTATATCTAAGGTTCTGGATAAAAATTACCCAAAACTTGAAATCAGTATGCAAGCGGGGTCGGGCCTACGATTTATGAGGATGCAACCCAAATCCAAAAAGTCGGGTTACAGAGAAATCAAGCTCAAAAGAATAGTCAATGAATGTGTGCTTGGGTTGGACATCCTCTGAGTTAAAGATGTCATAAGGGTCCTGGTAGAAGGTTGGTGGTTTCAGAAAAATAGGCACCCTTAGACTCGGTCTTTTACTTCCTCCGGAATTGGCTTCCCAAATCATCATTTCCTAATTCCTATCATCCTCAATCAGAATTTTGAATTTTGGGACCTCCTGCATATTAATCACCCCATCTAAATGTCCAAGTCCAAGATTTGTTGCTGAATCAGAATTGACTTGGGTCTAGTGATCTCAAAACCAAAATCATCAATATACTCAATGGGGTGTAATTGAGGAATGGGGCATTGAATTGAATCCTTCATGAAATTAGGATCTGAATCCACCATGTGAGCCCCAGCAGGATCAAGTTCCTCAATTTCAGGGCCATCAAATGATTTATCAAATTCCTTAGGCCCAGTCATCTCACAGAAATCATGTGTTGTAAACTCAGGTGAGACTTCGCATAATGATTCTTCACCTTCAAAATCAAATAAATCTAAATCCGCATTAATGTATGTCTTAAAATCATCAATCACTTTCTGATCCATAGAGACATACGTTTCCTCATACCTCGACTCAAGGATCTCAGGTGAAGAAATCAGTTCATCCTTAATTGGTTGCTCTAGACCAATTTGATTAATCCCCATCTCGTAACACGTGTCCCCCCTAACAGATGCCTGAGTGGGTTCTGACATTGGCTCTCCTGAAGAGGGTTCATCCTGGGAATCATCATAAGATTGAACTAAAGCAACCACAAATCTCATCCTCAATTTTGATAACTTCCCAAGTAAAAACTCACCTAGACCCTTATCCCTAACATCCTGGAGCCAATCCAATAAATACTTGTTCATACCATCAATCATTTCAATCAGGGGCTCCAATTCTTCAGTGTAAGGTGTTGGCTGAGTTCTAAAGATTGTATAGTATTCCTCAAGTTAGCCAACACCTTCTCTTGGACCTGGTTAACCTGAACCAAATGGTTTGGTTCAAGGTTGAGTGGGTTTGGGTTCAATGCAGGGGAGTCAATGAATTGAGGATCTTGAAACCCTCCCTGATAATAGGTCATTTTAGGTTGTTCATAAGGTGGTGATGACCTAAAGGCAGTGTATTCTGGGGAGGGGTAAGGATCAGTGTATCCTTCTTGATTGTAGATCGTATTAGGTTGTCCAAATGAGGGTGGTGATCTATAATCAATGTAGCTTGGAGAAGGATAGAAATTGCAATCATGGTGTCCGGGGTTAGACCCCAAACATGGAGGTCCGGAACTGTATCCCCAATCTGAGTTATCCCAACTAGTAGATGGTTGATTATAACACGAGTAGGGATAATAATCATCATGCTAGGGATAAGATGTATCAGGAGGGTAAGAGCCAGAATGCGTGTTGAATGTGGAAGGATTCATGACAGACGGGAGGAAGAAAGGTGCCCTGCAATACAAACAATCAAACCTATCCTTAAGTGAGCTAGCCTAAAGACCTCCAGACTCCCAGAACCTATCTTGAGATAAAGAAACGATTTAATCTACTTCTTTCCATTCAATCCAACTAGTTAGAGGGAGGGGATGGGGAGAAGGTTCTTCCTTTTGCTTGCACCTCTGGTTCCTAGTGTACCCCCCAGTCACGATCGTTTGATTCTACTCCCCTAGCTAGACATTAGATTGAACAGTAGAAATAGACTAATAAAAAATAATCTCGATCTAGGCTCCGAAGAGCGAGTCCAATCCTTAAGGCCAACGTCTACTCTGTTTTAATTAGGGTTAGGTTTAAATGTGCTTTGGAATGTGATGGGCCCTTTGTCTGGGTTGTGCCCTTAATGATTGATTGAAATGTGTGTGTGTGCTCACCCAATGATTTTCAAGCAAGATTATTTTTGGATGCGGTGAATTTTAGGGTTCAAATCTTGCTTAGTAGCTTTTAGGATTCAACTTTAGGTATATTCAATCAAGTTCATTTGGCACACCAGGTTTTGAAAGCACAGATGAAAATGTTTTCCTTTGAAACTTAAACTAATGTGGAATGCCTGGTAAATTGCTAAAAGTTGAACCTATGTGGCAGCTACTTGATGAGTTGATTTTAGTTGAAGTGGTGCAGCCCAAACAACTCAAACAATTGGCCTGATGCACCACTTAATTAGGCACACAAGTGATTACCTAATCTGATTTCTACTCGTTTATGTGTTTGGGTGTGTGTACCAGTTCCAAAGATTAGTTTACCGGTTGAGTTTGAAAATCAGAAGAGGTTGTGTACCTCTGTGAGATTTTTTTTTAAAAAAATTTCTTTTATATGCGGAGGGTGAGGCAGGTGGAGGTGACAAACAAACAATCAAAAACTAACCTTAGAGTTATAAGAACACCTAGGTTGATTTTTATTTGTGTTATTACGTGGTGGAATGAAAACTAGTGGGTGGGGGGTAGGGGTAAACTTACAAACCCTTTAACAGCACTTTACTCCAATCTACCGCTCTTACCCGTCTCAAGAGAGTACCTGCAATCACAAAAAGAAAGGAGAGAAGTGAGGTAAACGATAAGTAAGGAGGGAAAATGAAAAGAATCAAAGAGCATCGCCTCCCCGGCGATGGCGCCAAAATGTTGGAGCGGAAAATCTAAACAAACGAGATTGAGTTTTGAAAACTCATCGATGTAATATGATTTGCAAAGAAATCCGTCAACAAATAAATTTACCATAACTCGAAAGAATTCTGGGTCGAACACAGGGAGGCTACGCCGATTTCAATCTGCGGTTATATTTTTTTTTTGTTGTCTTTGTTTAGAAAGTGAGATAATTATAAGAAACTTGATATAAAGACTAAGAGAGAGAGAGAGAACAATCACTTTAATAAGCTTGGAAAATGTCTTTACAACTAGAAAGCGGGAAATTCTACAGCTAGAAAGCAGGAAAATATTACAGCTAGAAAGTGGGAAAATCTACTCTAGAAAGAGATAAAAAGAAGGTAGAGAGAAGTTATCCTCCTCGACGACTGCTAGAGGACGAGCCGGACAGGGCGACGGCTGGAAGATGGAGGGCGAAGACAAAAGAAGAAGAATGAAGCAGGAAGAACTGGGGGTGAGGCAGGGCGTCATCATCATCACGGGATCCACTTCCAGAATGGGGGAGAGAAAACTTTGATTTTGACTCTAGAGGAGCATCCCGGGTTTGGGACAAGCTTCTTTAGAGCTTTAGAGAGGGAGAGAGGTGAAGGAAGGGATGATTGAAATGTGGGGGGTGTAGGCCTTTTTATAGGTGTAGAGGTTGGGGGCAAAAAGGTCATTTCAAGTTCAAAACAATAAATTAGGGGTCTTTAGTGACGGATTTATTCGTCACTAAAGCCCGATCGTGGCTGAAGTGCGCATGCCCCCTAGCCTCCTCATGCCCAACGCTTAACCACGTTCTTTGATTCTCAGCTGTTCAATCTCAAGATCGAATGGCTTAAAACGCTCCTCGCCCACTTCAGCTTCGTGCATTAAGCGCATGTGATCGCACGTGCATAACCACGTCCGATTACGCGTCTATCTGATTGGAACATCCTAGTCATTCGTAGCTGATCGCATAGTTGAGATAAAACGCATGCGTGCCTCTGATTGCGAGTCGAATGCACGTACGTCAAAGTATGATGTGCATTCTACCACTGCGCTATATTCATGGATTGACGCAAGGATGTTTTGATCGCTGCACCTTCTCACCCGTTAATCAAGATCCAACAGCTAAGAGCTTGTCTCACCTACGGCTTAAGAAGCTAGGAATGCCAATTGGAGAGAGAAAAGGGTGACGTGGCATGTTCTCTGCCATTGGATGGGCATCCAACGGCTAAGATTCACCAAAAGGGCGAAGAAGAAAGGCTGCGGCCAGTGCTAGGCGGTTGTTATGGTGCCACGTGGTGCCATCATGGCCGTCCATCTTCATTGAGTGGTAGATGGTGCCACGGATGTCGAATTGGACTGATTTTTGTGCCATTGGGCTACGATAGTAGATCCGAACCCATCCGTATGATCAGATTTGTCATTTGAAGTGCGGATTTACACCATCTTGGCCCTTGACCTCTTACCTTCCTCGAATTATATCTGATGCTACAGAAGTCCGATCAGGGCGATCTTGGAGTTGTTGAACTCCAATCGTCGCCCTAATCAGATCCGTGCGGTTAGATCTTCAATCCGAGGCCCCAATTAAATGTTGCCCTGTTATCTGACCACAAAAAGGGAAAATTAACCTAAAATTTACACAACCTAACCTAAATGCAAGATGATTCATGTTATGCAATATTTATAATATATGATGCAACTCTATGTCTAAGAACGTGCAAAAATAGATGGTTTATGTGATATAAATGTGTTTATATCAGCTACCCACCTAAGCCTCACTCCTCGCCTGTGACACCACGCATGCAGGCCTAGACCGATACTGCTTAACCTAGATCCCCGATTACCCGATTGGCTGCCCGGTTGTCTGAGAGAGAAGAGGAAGGAAAGTGAGAAAGAGCGAGGTAGGGAGGGTTTTACTGCGTGACTCTCTGCCTTATCTTGAAGGGAAGAGGGCCTTGTGCAACATTTAGCTGCTGAGGAATTTGGATTCCTTGTGCTGTGAAGGAAAAGAAGGCCCTGAGAAGAGAAGTTGAAGTAAAGAAGAGAAGAAAGTAGAAGAAGAAAAGAGAAGAAACAAGGAAGAAGGCTTTAAGAAGCCTGATCATTTAAGTCATCCAGTCATCAAATCCGACGTCTGGTCACTGTAGCATTCAAGATACTGTTGGGTTATTTGGTTTAATTGAGATATCCGATATGCATGTCTGATTAAGGCTAACAATTGGTTATTTAAATCACCATTATTTTGTCTTGATTTCTTTTTGTCTTAAGGAACTCTTGAAATACTCATGCTTATAATTGAATATCAGTTTGAGTAGATATTATTCATTGAATATCTATTTGAATGCTCAATTACTTCTGCTCATTTATTCTTAATACGATTAGCGTGTGAATTCCATATTTGCTCCCTGTGTTCGACCTCAGACTTCCTTCTTGATTTTGAGTAATAAATTTTATCTATTGATTGAGCTACTTAGGAGGCTTTGCTATAATGACACGACTTTAAAAACTCCTATCTGGCCCTATCAACATTTTGGCACCGTTGTCGGGGAGCAACACGCAATTCACCGCTATTCTTGTTTTTCTTGATTATTTATCTAAGCACTAACTTTCCCTATTTGTTTTCTTGTGATTTTGCAAGGTACATCACGAGGCAATCTTCCACGCAAATCAACAACTCCCAGGGCAAGTAACCTCTCTCTTCTTCCCTAATCAACCTCTTAATCTTGGGAAGATAAAAAGGAAACAAAGCAATTAGGAACTACCTGCCTTATTTTCATAGCAATCATCACTTAAAAGGCAAGTTTCCTAATTTGCGAACAAAATTTGATATCTAATTGAAGACAAGATGATTTTGATTTAGAGATTCCCTACCCTTGATTTCTTGTACCTACTAGGGATTATGCTTAATTGCTGATCACTTTGGACTACACAGTTCTTGTTTGAAGTCCAAGGTGTACATTTTGAGATCAATTGGACTTGGACTAGAGCCAATTAGGGTTTCCACTCTATGGTTTTGGAGTGCTAGTTCACATTTGCCTGCATAAAAGAAAAGCAAACTTCCCGCATTTGTGTGCTACCCAAGCCCCTACCTGAAAAGAACTAATCAAGAAGAACCTTGAAATCAGGCTCTAATTTCACTTGAACCTTGAAAATTGTGGACCTAATAACCTGAGAGTCAATTCAGGGTGATTTCTGGCTCTTGACACTGATTTCATTCTGCATCTTTTAGGATAGGTCAGGCGAAGTTAGTCTACTTTGTGGACCAATCAACCTCCAAATTAGGCCACAAATCAAATCAATTTCTAAATCAAGTGAAATTCAAGGCACAAATTAGGCTAAAATTGGTAGACTTCAGGTCTCAATTCGTACATTCAGGTCTACTTGGAACCGTAGTGACAAGGAAGGTCAGGTGGGGGAAACCCTATAACCCATGGGGATGCTCTACCGTGTAGGGGTCTTTGCTAGGCTCTCCCTGGCTGCCTAGGTAATTCTCGAGTGTGTGGATTTTTGTTTCAGAGGTATCATCCGCCTCGAAACAAGCCTTATTCATCCAAAAATCTTTGGGTGCCTTGATTAAGTCCAATTCATATCCAGTCCCTCATCCCTTCTATAGAGCACATGCACAGGAAGGTCATTAAGTTTTTAACCTAAGAGGCCAATTCTCGAGTGTGTGGATTTTTGATTCAGAGGTATCATCCGCCTCGAAACAAGCCTTATTCATCCAAAAATCTTTGGGTGCCTTGATTAAGTCCAATTCATATCCAGTCCCTCATCCCTTCTATAGAGCACATGCACAGGAAGGTCATTAAGTTTTTAACCTAAGAGGCCTCATTAGATCCTCTACAGGGATTTCTAATCTAATCTGTTTACTTTGATCTAAACCTGAATTCAATTCTACATCTTGATTCCATCACTTGATTCAAAAATACAACCTGGCAACTTAGGAAGACCAATTAGGAAACCTGAACCCCAAAATGATCATAAAAGACAAAGTGATTGAGCTGCCTTTAAATATTTTGAAGATTATCTAGCCAACATGATTCATGTTAATGTCCCAGAAACAAAAAAATTCATTTTGAACCGTGTTAGTCTACTGCTTACTCAACTAAGAAATGGTTCAACCCAGGAGACCCTCATACCAGAATTCAATGAAGTTTGCGAATTTCATAAAATGGAGGGTTTACATTGCTTTGCAAATCCATCACTATGGGAGATACACCAAGACATCATTGAGCAACGTGCAGATATTCTAAATCTATTACGAGAAGCCATTTATGAGACATCTTGGAATGATTCTAAAGCTTCCTAGAGCCTGGGTTAGACACTCAGAATCGTTGTGGACCCCCAACCCAAATGAATTCATATTCCAACTTCATAACAATTGACATACCCAATCTTGATGAGGGTTGAGAGGATCCAATTACAGGTGTTCCTGATTCTGAACTAACCTTAGAAAATCTTAAAGTTGGTCCATCAAGCCTAGATTTCCTCGACACCTATGATGATGAGCTTAAAGCAGAACCTCTCGAGAGTGTAAATCCCGAGCCTTATCCTGTTAAGGTGATTCTCAAGAATGATTCTGACATCCCAATAGTGCCTAGCCTAGATTCTAGTGATCCAATCCTTACCCTTAACCTAGAATCTAAATTTGAGCCTATTTAGGATAATCATGAGGCCCAAAGTAATGAGAGTTAGATTTTGAATTTGAATTACAATTCTGGGCCTATATTTGATGAATACACCTCTCCAACCTCCTTAGAGACACAAATTGATTTTTTGAAAGTCACGTCGATCTATGATACAAAAACTGAGGGGTTGGAAGAGCTAGGACTCGATTAGGTCTATCCGAGGAACCAAGAACCTGAGCCCATACCTAATAAGGACACCTTTTCAAGCTAAGAATTTGAAATTAGGTTAGATCCAAGTCAGGTTGATAATTCTACACACCTTGATTCTCTATGTGGTGGAACTTCTGACCTGGAATCAAGTTCAGAACATGATCTTCATAAATTCTCTGATGATTTCGAATCTTACTTTGATTTTGGAGAACCTTTGTTTCCTAACGACTATGAACCAAATTATGACCTCAGTATCCATGATCCATCCTTCAACTCTGACTCTGAGGTCCCTAACCCCGAGATCGTCAATTCAAAATCAGGTTCCATTGTGGTGGAATCATTTCTTTTTTTATCTACAGGAATCAGGAACAGTAAGTGTCAAGAGTGTCTGCAATCTAGAGTTCGAATCTTTTATTTACTCAGATTTCCATGACCCTATAAGCACTCTCCAGGCATTTACATTTGATTTTGATGAGCATTATGAGGACTCTCTAGATGAACCCACCTTTGAATCCTTTCTAGAGGAGCCCTCAACACACACAGTTCTCATTGAAGCTACATCTTTTGATCCATATACAAACCCTTCCAAAACCCATTCTCAACCCCGACCTACCACTGGAATCAACTTCAACTCTGATTCACCTCTCTCTGATCCAGATGCATACAATTCTCCTCCATCTATTGATCAAGTTTTGGACATTGATCAGATCGATAATCACGTCCTATCCTTTTCTGATCCTACTAGTAGGGTACCTATATCGTTTTCAAATCCATTTTCTTTTGAGGATCCCTACTCTGACCTGGCTGACCTGACTCAGCCAAACCCACGATTTGCACTATCATATCTATTTGAGCAACAAAATATCTAGTGGGATCCACATCTACTGATTCACATCCATCAACCTACCAGACTGATTGGGTTTGGGCTGCATCATCAACCTGTAGATTTGAATAAGCACCTGGTTGGACCAACCAGGCTATTGATCAAGGTGCTTATTCTAAGATCCTACCAGGGGCATCTAAGCACCTTGTGCTCCAACGAAGCTCTCAAAGTAAGAAGAAATTTCCCTGTTTCCTAAAAGAAACCTTGCTCAAATCAGGAATTGAGCTTGATTTTAAGCACTATATAAGCTTATGCATCTCCCAGCATCTTCCTTAGCGAGGTTTGAGGCCAAAAATCTCTTCCAAACCCTACCTCCGACCCCTCTCTAATCAAGCTCTGGCGATCCTCCTCCTCCATCTTCTTAAGGGCAAGCAACGGCTAAATTGACTTGTCCATCATCTTCCTTGTCCTCCTCCGCACCCTGTCAGTCAAAACAAGGGCACTCTTCCCCATTCTTCGCCGTCATCCCCCTCTTAGGAGAATTCATCTTCTCCGTCACCAGCATGCCAAAGTCAACACGGATCCTACCCCCTTTTGTCCCTTAAAGTAGGTAGTTAGGTCCCTTTAATTCCTTAGGTTAGTTTTCCAATTCAAAAATCCTAAAAACACCCCTCGACACCGTCAACCACCTTCATCTTCCTCCACTCCAGCCATCCTCCAGCGAAGACCTCCACTCACTACACAACTCCAACCACCTTACCGACACTCCCACGAGCTTCGCCTCATCCATCCACATCGAACCCCCATCTTTATTCCCCATTCCATCCACTCACACGACCCCGTGAACAAACCCATCACCGACCACCTTCTCCATCACTGTCCGACCACCACATACCTCCATCCTCCATGAAACCACAGCCATTACATTCACCAATGTCCGACGAATCTTCTAAGGTGTTTTGATGTGATCGAAAGGCCTTATTCTCTGTTTCAGGTCCCACGTCGACACTCTGCCGCCACGCCTTATCTCCAACGTCGTTCGTGGTGTTCTAACCACGCGAGACCTAGGTGCTCACTCTAGGTGAAGCGGAATCAGCTAAGGCATCTCCCCAGGTGGTCAATTGGGAGCATTGACCACTCAAAGGACTTTAATTTGATGCCACCTACTACTGCTGTTCGCTCGTTAGAAGAGGCATGGGTTTAGTCACACATCAGTGGGATATAAGCCGCTGAGCACGCATAAGTTGATTTTCTCATATCGGCTTACTGCCTCAAACACATGGGGGTGAGGTGCCCACTCACTTGCACTTAACCCAACCTGCCTAAGCCCTATTCACTCCTCGACTACAACCCACACCCACAGCCCTAGACCCGGGTACTCATATCCGATTACCCGGCTACCTAAGAGAGAGAAGAGGAGGAAGGAAAGAGAGAAAGTGGGGGAGGGGAGGGTTTTTCTCTCTTGAGGGTTGGCTGAATACTTAGCCATGAGTATCCCTTGTGTGCTGGGAAGGAAAAAAGGAGAGGAGAAGTGAGGAAAGGCGAAATAAGAAGCTAAGGCATAAGACTTGAGCCAAAGAAGAAGGAGAAGAAGAGAAAGAGGTGAAGTAAAGTAGAAGAGAAGAGAGCCATGCCCGAAGAAGAAGAAAGAAGAAGTCACTGTAGCAGGCGACAGTTAAGTCGTCTAATACACCTGACAGACATCTGATTTGGGTTTAATGCTAGTACTGTTGGAACATTTAAGTACCTAAGTTTCACGGTTGAAACTATTGTAGCATTATTTGAATAATTAATATATATGTGCTTAGGCTAATAATTGGTTATCAAAATCGCCATTATTTTGTTCTAGGTGTCTTTTTACCCTCTTTAACTCTTGAGATACATTGAGCTTCGTTGAATATCAAATGTGACAGATTAATATTCATTGATTATCATTATTGTGCTCAAATTCTTGTGCTCATTTATATTTTGATTAAAGATTAGCGTGTGAATTCCTATTTGCTCCCTATGTTCGACCTCAGACTTCATTTCTAGATTTTTGAGCTTATAAATTTATTTGTTCACAGGTGACTTCGACTCTACTGCAATGCAACGATTTTAAAACATCAATCTCACCCCACGTCAACAGTTAGCTTAAGACTTCTAAACCCTTGTTTCAACCATCGAATCCACCGTATGCCCGTCATCTTCCCTATGCATGGCCAAGCTCCAATGAGGCTTCCCCAAAGCCACACCACACCAAGCCTCTCCGCTTCACTCCCCAAAGCATCTCCACCCCACTGTAACCAAAAGCCCTCTCCTAATTCCACCTTCCACCCACTCAACTGCCTCCCCAACCAACCCACCTTTGTACCACCAACTCCGACCTCCACAAACCACCACACACCGCCATCCTCTACAAAACACCCACCATCACCTTTGCCTTACTTTGGTGAAGCTAAGGAGCTTTTTAACTGGGGTTTTCAAGCCTGTATTACTGTTTTCAGGTCACATCGGCTGCCTTCCATCATCGCCTCCATCTCAGACCACGATCAATCTCCTTCGACGTCAAGGCAACCTGATGCTACTTCCAGGTGATGCGGAAACACCCCAAGTACAATCACAGGTCTTCAATTGAGAGCCACAACCTCAGCAACTACACCAATTAAATGACATCCACCTACTACTGCTCGAACACGAGGAGACCTGTGGGATTTAGCCCTACATCAGTGCAATACGAGCACCTGCACACAGATATATTGGATTTGTGTTCTATCCTTCTTGTCCAAGAACACAGGGGTTGGGTCTCCATTACCTACACACCCACTAGCCGCCTAAGCCTCACTCCTTGCCTGCGACACCACTCACGTGATACTACTAAACCTGGATCCCCGATTAGCTGATTGGCTACATAGTTGTCTGAGAGAGAAGAGGAAGGAAAGAGAGAGAGAGAGAGTGGGGGAGGGAGGGTTATGCTACGTGAATCTCTACCTCGTGCTGAAGAGAAGAGGGCCCTATGCAACACTTAGACGCTGAGGAATTTGGATTCCTTGTGCTGTGAAGGAAAAGGCCCTGAGAAGAGAAGAAGATGAAGTAAAGAAGAAGAGAAGAAAGCAGAAGAAGAAAAGAGAAGAAATAAGGAAGAAGGCTTTAAGAAGCCCGATCATTTAAGTTGTCTGGTCATCAAATCCAACATCTGATCACTATAGCATTCAAGATACTGTTGGGTTATTTTGTTTAATTGAGATATCTGATATGCATGTCTGATTGGGGCTAATAATTGGTGATTCAAATCACCATTATTTTGTCTTGATTTCTTTTTGTCCTAAGGAACTCTTGAAATACTCATGCTTATAATTGAATATCAGTTTGAGTAGATATTATTCATTGAATATCTATTTGAATGCTCAATTACTTCTACTCATTTATTCTTAATACGATTAGCACGTGAATTCCATATTGCTCCCTATGTTCGACCTCAGACTTCGTTCTTGATTTTAAGTAATAAATTTTATCTATTGATTGAGCTATTTAAGAGGCTTTGCTATAGCGACATGACTTTAAAAACTCCTATCTGGCCCTATCAATAGCCTCATCTAAGGTTTTTCTCACGTAGTAGATCACCACTGGTTTATTCTCTTGTCATTATTCTTGGACTACTCCAATAGCAAAGTTTGATGCATCACACATTATTTCAAAGTCCTAGGACCAGTCTGGGGGTTGTAAAGTAGGTGTAGTCGAGACTGTATCCCTTAGAGTGGTGTAGGCGTTGATACAATCAGGTGTCATGTCAAAGTGCACATCATTAGCTAGAAGGTCAGTCAAGGGCTTGGATAGCTTGGAGAAGTCTTTTATGAACCTTCTATAGAAGCCAACGTGTCCTAGGAAAGATCTGATTTGTTTAACCAAGCTAGGAGGTGGGAGTTTGGAAATTAAGTCAACTTTAGCTCGGTCAACTTCTGTACCCCTATGCAAGACAATGTGACCAAGGACAATCCCTTCTTGAACCATAAAATGGCTCTTTTCCCAACTTAAAACCAAGTTGACCTCGATACATCGTTTCAGGATTTTCTCCAGGTTACAAGTGAATGGTCGAATGAGTCTCCAAAAATAGAGAAATCATCCATAAAGACCTCTAAGTATTCACCTACCATCTCCAAAAGGATGGCTAACATGCAACGCTAAAAGGTAGTGGGGGCATTGCATAACCCAAATGGCATACGGCAGAATGCAAATGTACCATATGGGCAGGTGAACGTGGTCTTCTCTTTATCTTTGGGTGCAATAGAAACCTGGTTATATCCTGAATATCCATCTAGGAAGCAAAAATATTTCTGCCCTGCCAATCGTTAGAGAATCTGGTCAATTAATGGCAGGGGGAAATGGTCCTTTTAGTAGCTTCATTCAACTTCCTATAGTCAATACACACCGTCCACATGGTGGTGGTACGGGTAGGTGATGGGGCAGATCTCGTCACGTAAAGGTTTTAAGTTTGGAAATCCTGTCGTCGTAGTTGGATTCATGAGAAAATCCATCGATCAGATAAAATTTATAACCGAAACTTGAAAGGTGAGTCTTGGGTTGAACACGAGGAGGCGAACGTTTGGTTTGAAAAATCCATGTTTCGCTTTTTATTTGTTTTTGTCGTTTTTATCTTTTCTAATCTTTTTTGGTATTTTTATCAAGCAAGAGATCAGGTCGATGCAAACTTATCTAACTAATCTACTTGCAAAAATAATATATAGAGAGAGAAGAACAATCATATATTGCTTGATCAAATGTTTCTACAACTATGAAAGCGGGAAAAACTACACTAGAAAGTAGCAAAGATAGATATAGGTGAGAGAATCCCCCTTGATGGTCGCTAGGAGAACAACTCGCTCTGACGTCGCCTGGAGGAAGGTGGTGAGGAGCGGGACAAACAAGGATGGGTCGAAGGATGGAGGGCAGGGTAGGACCGCGTCACGACGAGGATCTACTTCCTGAAGTAGGTGAGAAGACGACAGCGAGATGCTCCACGAATGGGGATGAGGGGAGGGAAAAATATTTGATTCTACTCTAAAGGAGCATCCCAGGCTTAGGACAAGCTCTCTCTAGAGCCTTCGAGGTGGTGAGAGGAAGAAAGGAAGAGACGAAGAAGAAGGGGAGGTGTAGGGGTCCTTCTATAGTGGAGAGAAGAGGAGGAAATCCGTCCAAGGGCTATAGCGACATCAAATGCATCATTGAAGATCCACCTCCAAATGCCACTAAAGGCGGGCTGGCATTTGTGCTATTTCCCCGCTAGTGTCTGCTAGAGGAGGCATGGCTCTCCGATGCTTGATCAATGGCCTAAGCACACCCGTTGATCCCGCCTCCGCAGGACTGAAGGCGTTACATGAAGACCGCTAGCCACCGCTGGATTCTGATCGTACCACCAGATGAAGATCGCGCTCACACCAGCTTTCTAAAATCTTGTACATCGCGAGATCGCTTGGCGGGATCTTGGATGGAGCGTCATCACTGTGCCCCTCCAGCTCACCCGCGCCCTTCATCAAGGCTCAGGGCTGTTTGTGAAATAGAAGGGGGTGTGGGGTGATGAACCTGCGACCTCCCCTCTATGATAAGCTCCTTTACCACCATACTATGCTCTTTACTTTATCCAAAAATTGAATTTCTTGCGCCGGCTGGGAAGGTGGCGTGGCCTCCTCATGATCCAATTGAAAGAGAGAGAGAGGTAGCGGTGACCCTTGGGCAGCCTAGATGGTGCCACATGGCACGATCTAAGTCGTCCATCTTTTTTCCACTTGTAGTGAATGCCACTGTGCTCGAATCAAGATGATTCATACTTTGTCGGGCTGTGATCATCGCTCCAGATACATCCGTACGGTCGGATTTTTCATCCAAAGCCCATAAGGATGTCACATTGCCTTTTGGCCCTTGTGATTGCGTAGCAATCATAGGTCCTAATTGACCTAAATTAGGCTAGGAGTTAGCATAAGTTAGGGTAATTCATGCATGCATAAGCATTATCTGCATCTTTACTGCTTTACTTTAGCTATGCATAAAATAATGTTATAATGTGCTGATTAAGTGCATTATGTCGATTGTAGGAAATAAGCTGATCAGGAGCTGGATCTGGAGCTGGATCTGGAGCAGGATCTGAAGCTGGATCAGGAATAACGGGTGTTGCAGCAGAGCTAGAGCAGAAGACTTAGATTAGATGTAGGAATAATGATGTAAGGGAGTTAAGGTTTGCTATTCTATTAAGTAGGAATAAAGCAGTAAAATGTGAAGAGCTTAGGTCCATCCTAGCCCTAGGATAGCCTAGAGACTTCCCTAAGCCTTATCCACCCTTAGATTAGGTCACAGCACCCTAGGAAGGCCCAAAACCCTAGTTCCAACCCTTATCTAGACATCCAGATGAATTATAGGATGTCCAAAACCCTTAGCCAACTCCCGCACACCTTAAACCCACTTCTACAGTGTTATTGGACGTCCAGACACTTGGTCAGACGTCCAATTTCTGCAGAATACCCAAGCCAAAACCTTGAATCCTTCCTGACTCTGATTGGACATCCAGACAACAAGTTTAGATTTCTGATTTTTTAGTATAAGACGTCTGACACTATTATTAGACGTCTGATACTGCTCTCCAGTTCCTGTTTTGAGATTCAAGCCTTGATCTTAGATCTCTAGGTCCCTAAACCCAATTCCAACCCCATAGGAACCTAAATTAAGGTGCCCTAACCCTAGTACATCACCTCTAGACCTCCCTAAGGACCTAATTAGGTCCTCACTAAACCTAATTTACTTGGATCTTAGTCAATTCCATCAGCCTATTCAATTGGATTCATTGAGTCCAATTGAGCCCTGATCTCAGCACACACTGTCCAATTGGACTCAGTGAGAGTTCAATTGACCTAGACCTAAATTAATTGAGTTGTTTTACTCTCAATTAAGTTTCCACACACCCAATTAAACTTGTATTAAGTTAATTGCACTTTACCTTAGTGAATTAGGGTATATAAACCTAATTTGAGACATACCATGACCTAAACCCACTAGAACCTAACCTAATCAACCTAGCCACCTAAGTTTCGACCCACACACACTATCCACACGAAAATACCTAGCCTAGAGTTCTCTAGAACTCTCTACCATGTGTGGTTGCCTTGGTTGCTAAAATTAGCAACCAAGAGCCATTCAATTTTTAGATCCACATTTGGTGGATCTAAAAGCCACCATCCATCCTCTCTCTCTCACTCTCCCACGAGCTCCCACCATAGGCCTCTCTAAAGAATTCCATAATTCTCTAGAGAGCTTCCCTTAGGTCTATAAAAAAACCAAAGGGGTGGCCATTTGCACCCATCCACTTTTTGGCCATACTTGCTTGGCTCCATCCACCTCCACTTAGGCTAGCCACCTCCACTCCATCTCCACGAGTTGAGAACCACCATGAAGGACACCATGCCAGGATGCTGGATCACTCCTTCAACCTCTCTCCAAGGGCCAGCCTAAGCTCCATTGGCCGCCCCTCTTTCTCCTCTCCACCACTCCAAGGCCATCGGAGCCCACCTCCGAATGGCCTTCTTTTCTACTAGATTAGTAACTTAGCTCTTCGTAGTTTTACTACTTTCATTTACTGCTTAGTAGTGTAGCTCTTATTCTCCCCCAATGATGCATGCAAAATTCCCCCATAGATTCTCGTATGCGATCATTTTCTACTAGCCAGAATTTGTGTTTTCAAGCTTTCCTTTACAAGCTTTCCTCTACATTCCATGTTGCAAACATCCTCTGAATGAATGAATGAAAAATATATTTTCTATATACATGTCTCAATGTTGAAAATCACCATGAGCATATTGATTGCAAAATATTTCGTGTGATTAAAGTTGCCTGCTTTTCATTATCATCTGTTGCAACTAAGCATGTCGTGTTTAAATACATAATAACCATAAACCACCATGCGATTGTAAACAAGTAGAGCAAAAGGATCGATTTTAGAATTAAACAAACGCCTCCCAGAGATGAATGACCGGGACTCAAAGTCTCGTTATCTTTTTATAAATATTTTTGTTTGATTGTATTACGCACTATACTATAACGCTTTTTCTAATCAAGAACGCGCTTTACGATCGCAACACCTTGATCTTCCTCGAACTTCATATGATGCCAAGGGATTCCGATCTAAATGATTTCAGAGGTGTTAGACTCCGATCGTCATCCTGATCAGATCCACACAGTTAGATCATCAATTTGAGACCCTGAAGTAAATCTCCCTCCCTCCTAGCCATAAAAAGGACGCAATTAACCTAAAATATACACAACTCTAAATGAAGAATGACACATGCTATGCAATATTTATAATATGAAATGCATATCTAAGCCTAAGAACATGCATGAATATGCATGTTATCCTCAATAATTGTCTACATCATACCCCCATGCCTATCTTTCACTAATCCCTAGCAAAATTAAACTACATGCTATGTATAAAAACAAAATAAGGACTCAATCTCTTAGGCCTAAGTTGTTGATTAACAATAGAAAATTTCAACTAAGGTCCTAAACTACGAAAACTCAATAGTACCCGAGTGTTTGCCAAAATGCTGACCTCCCAAGTCCTCACCTTATTTGAAAAGGGAAGATATTTGCTTTTTCTTCTTTTCTATTTTTTTTTTACTTTTCAAGTTTGAGAGTTTCGGGATAATTTTTTACAACTACTTGACCCACCCAAGACTCAAAAAGGACCCTAAGTGCTAATCATCTTGTGAAAGGGTGATAGACTCACTAAGTGGCCGTTAAAATGGACTTCAGGTTTTTACAACCCTAGGTGACCTAAAAAATTCTACCCAAAGGTTTATCTTTCTGATCGGTAGCCTTCTCCCTACTTTTTTTATTTTATATCGGGTCAACACAAGGGCGAACCCAGTGTATATCTCCCCGATTTATAGTACTTCCTCGCTTCTTCCCTAAGTATTTTAGGAATTATTTGTGCATTTTTGTGAGCTAGTCTCTAGACAAATGGCCAATGGGCTGTTACCCACGACCACTTGCCAGCCATACTCGTGTGGTGAAGTGTGGCTTTATTATTTTTTTTATTTTCTCCTTTTTCTATTTTTTCTTTTTCTTTTTGGGTGTTCCTTTTTCTCTTTTTTTCTAAGTAGGTGGCTTCTCTGATCTAAGATTTACCTAAAGGCAGCAGGAAGAGAATGGTTGTGTGGCTACGCTCTAGGCAATCAGCCAATGCCAACCATACCACCCTAAACGTTTCATTAGCTACCCAATTTCTGTAAAAACCACCAGAAAGCGAGTCAGTACAAATAGTGTGTAGATGATTAGACTTACAGTCCCCTCAAATCAGAGGATGGGTTGATAAGTGGTGTACTTATCACCCCAATTTATTTACCAAATTAAAATAAAATTACTTGGCAAGGACTCGAGACTAAGTCCACATTCAAGTGGACACCTGGGTTGATTAAGCCCGAAGACTTAAAGAGTCTAAGTATTTAGGTCCTATCATATCATTTCCTAAAGTTAACAATGCCTAATGCCTAAGTTCTCTTCTCCTAATTCTTTTTTCTTTTTTTTAAATAAAATAAAAGAAATAAATTCCACAGAGTTAACAAAATGATTCAGGATTAATAATCCACCCCCCCATGCCTAAATGATGCAATGTCCTCATTATAAAAATAGAGACATGAAAAGGGCGGAGTAAACAGAATATCACCTGAATTTCGTGAAAATCCAGTCAGCTCTGGAGAGAACATGGAATATACACACGTGCTAAATTTATTGCCTTCAGCTAGGCATGATTCACAAGTAAAGAAGACATTAAAAGTTCCGAAGTGCAGGTCAAAATTAGAATAAGAAGATTGATTTTGGGACCTGCAAAAAGATGTCCACAGATGTGGACTAGATTGTGATGCAGATCCATGCCCCAGGGTTGAGTGGTTCTCAGGTTCTGGATGAAAGTCACCCAGAATCGGAGATTATTGTGCTTGCGAGGTCGGGTCTGCTGTTTGGTGGTGTGCAACCTAAGACTAAAGTGTCAGATAATGGGTAAGTCTAAATCACTATGCCTATTTGTCCATGTGGAATTTGCTTAAAAATATAATTAATTATGTTATGCTTGGGTTGCACATCAAAGACATCATAAGGGTCCTTTTAGAAAGTAGGTAGTTTCAGGTCAATAGGAACCCTTAGATCCAAAATCCTACTTTCCCTGAAGTTAACTTCCTAGATCCTCACTTCCAAATTCCTATCTTCCAACATCAAATGCTTGGACTCTGGGACCTCTAGCATATCATTCACCCCATATGATTTACCCAAGTCTAGAAATTGTGGCTGAATCAGAATTGACTTGGGCACAATGATCTCAAAAGTATGATCATTCAGCTCTTCGGGGTGTGGTTGAAGAATAGGGCTACTGATTGAATCTTCTAGTAAATGAGCATTTGGATCCTCCAAGTTAGCCCCAACCATATCACAATCTTCAATAATCAGGCTATCAAATTGTTCATCAGATTCCTCAGGCCCGTTTGTCTCACTAAAATCATCTTCCTTAAGCTCAAGTGAGACTTCACCTAAAGATTCCTCACCCTCAAAATTAAAGAATTCTTGATCCTCATTTATATATGTCTCAAAATCATATGTCATTTCCTAGTCCATAGAGACATTTTTCCTCATTCCCTGGCTCTGGGATCTCAGGTGAGGCAATTGGTTCATCCTCAATCAGTTCCTCTAGACCAACCTGGTCATCTCTAGTCTCAGAATATGTATTCCCCCCGATAGGAGCCTGAGTGAGTTCAAACATTGGCTCTCCTGAAGAGGGTTCATCTTGAGAATCATCCCAAGATTGGACTAGGGCAACCATAAATTTCATCCTCAATCTTGATAATTTCCCAAGTAGAAACTCACCCTGGCCCCTATCCCTAATATCTTGGAGCAAATCCAATAAAGAGCTATTCAATTCATCAATCATTTTGATCTTGGGATCCAATGCTTCAGTGCATGGTGTTGGCTGAGCTTCTAAAGATTGTATGGTGTTTCTCAAGTTAGCCAACACCCTATCTTGGACATGGTTCACCTAAACCGAATGGTTCGGTTCAGGGTTGGGTGGGTTCAAGTTAAATCTAGGGGAGTCAAGATAGTGAGGTTCTCAGGGTCCTCCCTGATAGTAGGTTGTTTCGGGTTGTTCAAAGAACTGTGGTGACCTATATTCAGCATATTCCTGGGGAGGGTAGGTGTTATATTCAACATATACTTCTTGATTGTAGATCGGGTAGGTTGATCATCAAAGGGTGGAGATCTATAATCATTTTAGCTCTGTGAAGGATAGTAATCATAGTATTGTTGTCCAGGGTTAGGCCCTAGACACTGAGGTCTGGAATCATATCCCCAATCAAGTTATCCGGGCCAGTGGATGGGTAATCAAAAGTCGAGTCGGGATAGTAATCATCTTGAGGATAAGTGTTGGTAGGAGGGTAGGATGGGAAATGTCTGAAAGATGTGGAAGGATACATTGGTGAAGTAAGGAGGGAAAACAGAAGAGAGAAAGGTGCCCTGTAGTACAATCAACCAAACCTATCCTTATGTGGGCAGCCTAAAGACCTACAGACTCCCAGGACCCATCTTGAGATGACAGAAATGATTTGGTCTACTACTATTCAGTTAATCCAACTAGTTAGAGGGAGGGGCTGGGTAGAAGGTGCTTCCTTTGGCTTGCGCCTCCAGTTCCATTGATACCCCCCAACCACGATCGTTTGAAACTACTCCCCTAGCTAGACATCAGATGGACCAGAAGAAGCATATTAATCAAAAAAATCTCAATCTCAGCCCTGAAGAGAGAATCGGTTCTTAAGGCCAACGTCTACTCAGTTTTAGTTAGGCTTGGGATGATCCTGCTCTTGGAATGTGATGAGCCCTTTAGATGGGTTGTGCCTTTAATGATCAGTTCATATGTGTGTGCATGCACACCAGGGTTTGCAAACAAGGTTATTTGATGATGTGTATTTTAGGGTTTAACCTTATTTAGTAGCTTTTAGGGTTTAATATTAGGTGTATTCAATCAAGTTCAGGAGAACACTCCAAGTTTTGAAAGCACTGGTGATGATATATTCCTTTAGAAATTAGAAAAAAAATGTGGAGTGCCTGGTTCAGACCTAAAAATCAACCCGTTGGGGCAAGCTACTGATGAATCACTTTTATCTTAAGTGGTACGGCCCAAAACAACTCAACCAATTAGCCTGTTGCACCACTTAGTTAAGGCACACAAATGTTTAACTATTCAACTTTCTACTCACTTATTTATGTGTTACGTTGAAGTGTACCAAGTCCATAGGACAGATCCCAGGTTAAGTGGTAGAATCAAAGTGATTGTGCACCTTAGGATTAGAAATTGTGGGTGTTAAGTGTGTCTCTTTTAAGTTAATCTCACAAGAAGAGAAGAATCTTTTTTGTATTTTTAATTTATGTGGAAGGGTGAGGTAAGGTGAAGTGACAATCAAACAATCAGATCTATCCAAGGGTTTATAAAAGCACCTAGGTTGATTTGAGTTTGAGTTATTAGTGTGGCGAAATGGAAACTAGGGTGGGGGTGGTGGGGTAAACTTACAGAACCTTCTAGCTGAACTTTACTCCAATCTATCTACTTTGGCTCTCCTTGGAAGGGTACCTGTAATCACAGAAAGAAAGAAACAAAGTGAGCTAAAAAGTTAAGTAAGGCAGAAAAATGAGAGAAAAACCAAAGAGCGTTGCCCCCCTGGCAACAGTGCCAAAATGATGGGGCGGATCTTGTCGCGTAAAGGTTTTGAGTTTGGAAAACCCGTCGTCGTAGTTGGATTCACGAGAAAATCCATCGATCAGATAAAATTTATAACCGAAACTCGAAAGGTGAGTCTCGGGTTGAACACGAGGAGGCGAACGTTTGGTTTGAAAAATCCGTGTTTCTCTTTTTATTTGTTTTTGTCATTTTTATCTTTTCTAATCTTTTTTGGTATTTTTATCAAGCAAGAGATCAGATCGATGCAAACTTATCTAACTAATCTACTTGCAAAAATAATATATAGAGAGAGAAGAACAATCATATATTGCTTGATCAAATGTTTCTACAACTATGAAAGCGGAAAAAACTACACTAGAAAGAAGTAAAGATAGATATAGGTGAGAGAATCCCCCTCGATGGTTGCTTGAAGGATGAATCGCTCTGATGTCACCTGGAGGAAGGTGGTGAGGTGTGGGACGAACAAGGACGGAGTCGGAGGATGGAGGGCAGGGTAGAACGGCATTGCGGCGAGGATCTACTTCCCGAAGTAGGTGAGAAGACGGCCGCAGGATGCTCCAGGAATGGGGATGAGGGGAGGAAAAAATATTTGATTCTACTCTAGATGAGCATCCTAGGCTTGGGACAAGCTCTCTCTAGAGCCTTCGAGGTGGTGAGAGGAAGAAAGGAAGAGATGAAGAAGAAGGGGAGGTGTAGGGGTCCTTTTATAGTGGAGAGAAGATGAGGAAATTCGTCCAAGGGCAATAGCGACATCAAATGCATCGCTGAAGATCCACCCCCAAATGTCGCTAAAGGCCAGCTGGCACTCATGCTATTTCCCTGCTAGTGTCTCCTAGAGGAGGCATGGCCATCCGATGCTTGATCAATGGCCCAGGCGCACCCGCTGATCCCGCCTCCACAGCACTGAAGGCATCACACGATGACCGCTAGCCACCGCTGGATTCTGATCATACCACTGGATGAAGATCACGCTCATGCTAGCTTTCTCAAATCTTTTACATTGCAGGATCGCATGGCGGGAGAAGAGGACAGCCGTTGGATCTTGGATGGAGCGTCATCACCGTGCCCCTCCAGCTCACCCACACCCTTCATTGAGGTCGCACAATCAAGATCGTGCGGTCTTGATTAAAATCAGGGTTGTTTGTGAAATAGAAGCGGGGGGCATGGGATCTTGAACCCGCGATCTCCCCTCTATGATAAACTCTTTTACCACCATACTATGCTCTTTACTTTGTCCAAAAAATGAATTTCTTGCACCGGCTGGGAAGGTGGCGTGGCCTCCTCATGGCCATTGGATCTTGATCCAACGACCTAAATCTAATAGATGTGAAAGAGAGAGAGAGGTAGTGGTGACCCTTGGGCGGCCTAGATGGTGCCACATGGCACGATCTGGGCTATCCATCTTTTTTTGCTTGCAGAGTATGCCACGGTG
Organism: Thalassia testudinum; assembly: GCA_037157565.1. Classification (NCBI taxonomy): domain Eukaryota; kingdom Viridiplantae; phylum Streptophyta; class Magnoliopsida; order Alismatales; family Hydrocharitaceae; genus Thalassia; species Thalassia testudinum. The sequence continues at coordinate 38,247,024 of JAZHRO010000025.1, forward strand.
TTCGAATCAAGATGATTCCTATGTTGCCAGACTGCAATCGTCGCTCTGGATCCATCTGTACGGTCGGATTTTTCATCCGAAGCCTGTAAGGATGTTGCATTGCCTTCTGGCCCTTGATCTTCCTTGGACTTCATATGGTGCTACGGGATTTCGATTTAAACGATTTCAAAGGTGTTAGACTCTGATCGTCGTCCTGATTAAATCTGTATGGTTAGATTATCAATCTGAGGCCCTGAAGTAAATCTCCTTCCCTCTTGGCCATAAGAAGGATGCAATTAACCTAAAATATACACAACTACTCTAAATGAAGAATGATGCATGCTATGCAATATTTATAATATGAAATGCATATCTAAGCCTAGGAACATGCATGAATAGGCATCTTATCCTCAATAATTATGTCTACATCAGTGGGGATGGATTCGCCTTGGTCATTTGTGACCACGGTGAACCCAGAGTGATCTTCATTTTCATTTAAAACTTTAACATAAAATGATTTGTCATTGTATTTAATCGTGTGGTAGAAAATCGCTTTTCAAAATATTTTAATTTTCAGAATCTAACCATGAATAGTTAGGTCGTCTCCACAGGATGAATTAGCCTATTTAAACTAGTAGATAGTGTCTTATTTATTAGGGAATCTCAGTGGGTGTGCATGCTAATTCGTGCGATTCTTTTTCTCACAAAACTGCTCGTTTTAATCAATTAATCAAGAATGTAGGTGTTTAGATGCAAAATCACCACCATATAATATTTTTTTAACAAGTGATCTTGATACCGGTAAATACTGTAAATACTGATTTCTAGACTATAACTTATTTACCATAATATCTATGCATTGAATCATTCATGTGATATATGCATATGCAAATAATTTAGATGAAGTAGAAGGAGGACTATGCAATTTCACCACAATAATGTAATGCCTAAAATAAATGAATAGGAACTTACACAATGGCATTTTCCGTAATTATTAATTGAATGAAATACAGAGCATTTGCTCTCTCTCTTGCTTGCATACAAGAAGGAGCGTCGGCGGGGCTGTTAACATGTGAGGGAGGTTGGAAAAGATGAGGCCGATCCGATGGAGGTTGCGGCGTCGACGGAGATGGATGGAGGTGGCCAGCCGACGGAGGAGAAGAACGTCGAAGAAGGCTCGCCTGTGGGGCAGCGGAGGGGCTTGGTGCAGTTGTAGGGCGTGCGCGCAAGTGCAAGGGTAGGCGCTGGGGAGGGGGATACGCCTGCGGGCACGGGTGGCAAGGGTGGAGAAGGTTCCTGCAGGGCGCTAGTGGCGAGGCAGAGCGGGCACCTGCATGGTGCTGGTGGCAAGGCAGAGTGCCTACTGGCGCTAGAGAGGGGCACGGGAGGTGATGTGCCTGAACAGGCCTGCGAGCGATGGCGGGTGGAGCGAGGCAGCGCCTACAATGAAGGGTGCTGGAGAAGGGCACGCGCTGCGGTGGCTGGAGAGGTGGGGGCCTGGCAGGGAAAGGGGGGCGGTGCGCCAGAAGGCGGGCGCTGGTGGCAGGCAAAGCGCCTGTAGGTGCTGGAGAAGGGCGCACGCTTGCGGGCACGGGTGGCGAGGGTAGAGCGGGCGCCTGCAGGGCACTGGTGGCGAGGTAGAGCGCTTGCGGTTCTTGATAGGGGCACGCGAAGGTGATGTGAACGCTGGAGGGGGAGGCTTGGTGCACAATGCACACGGTTCCTGGATGATGGTTCCTTGCCAGGGGGAAGGCCTCGAGAAGAACCGACGATCCTCCCTTTTTATCTCCTCCCCCGGCGCAAATCAAGGGGTTTTCCAAATCCTTTACTAAACATGGCCGGCGCAATTGGTGAGGTTGTTGAGGCCGGCCGTAGGTTGAGAAATTTGTGGGGGAAAATATCCTTTCACCCCCTGTTCTTTTCCACCATTGATTCTCCTCCCTCTTCTTCTCGATTATTCCTGACGGATAGATTAAGTGGAGAAGATCTAACAAGTGCGCTATTGCAGACCTGCATGAAACATAAAATAATTACATACTATGTTATAGAATGCGATAAAATAGATGTAAACTTAAATAATGATGCATGCAATCATTCTATAACTTAATGTAGTTATTAATAAACATACAATGTTAAAATAGAATTACTTAGGCACAACAATAGTCCATTAAAATGGACTCATCAAATACCCCCATGCCTAAGATATGCTAGTCCCTAGCAAAAGTGAAAAATAATAGAAGTAATCAGAAGATTTCTTCTTTTCTTATTTCAAAACTTTAGAGATCCAGACAAATGTGACGCGATAATAACCTAAGTAACAGATCCAAGTGAAACAGCCAATTAGCATTAGGAGTTCGTACTTCACGCTTGGTAAATATTGTTGTCAGGATAGGCAACTACTTCCCTCGGGGATAAAACTGAAGATAATCTGTAATTTGACCCCGACGTTTGGCTTAGGTAGGAGATATCAAGTTGAATGGATTTGTATTTGGTGGCACACACTCATCTGGTGCTACATGTAGTCTAGTACTACAGACTCTAGATCTCTAGACTATTAGACAAGTCAACTCAAAGAGAGGCTAAACTATGCTCTCTTGATGTTCCTGGATGCTCACTCTTTCTTTCTTTTCTTTCTGAGATCACAAATCTCGCTAGACTTAGTAATTGTACTCACTACTTGGTGGCCTCACATGGCATCCACACTTCAATTAAAGTCTCAATAACTCTACAACTAAGTTAGAGTCCTCAACCAGTATTCGGGTGATCAAAAATACTAAAAGGTAGGTATGGATCATATTTAGTGGAATGTGATAGGTATTCTGTTACCTCAGAAACAATGTTACATTATAAACTTGGACTTTTTTTTTGTAAGATAACTGTTTCTTCTTTTTTTTTCTTTTTCTTTTCTTTTCTCCCTTTTTTTATTTTATTTTTTATAAATCGACACAGACTTTTATTTATGAGGCATTATTAGGGATGATGATGGTCAAGAAGATATTGTGTGGCTTATTTGGTAGAAGTGCCTATTCTCGGCACCGGGAAGGAATGGATAGGGCAGGCATATTTCTGACCTTTGACACTATCACCCTCCTTCAGCCGAGGATTCTATGAAGGACGGTTGCAACCATCCACCCTAGCCATAGCTTTATTAAGACTCCATCTCTATGTATCTGCCTTATTTGGTGACTCTCAGGAATTCACACAAAGTACGCACACAGGAACAGAGATTGAAAACTACGCCTAACTCTAAAGTATCATCATCTAATTATCCAAAACTTAAGAGTCCTTACACTAGACTTAGCTCACAAGTAATCTCTCTACTTTCTTCTCACAAATATGAGGTGGATCTACTAAAAGATAGTATGCCTGACTCCCTATGAACTGTCCAAGGGTTCAGTAGACTACAAATGCTTATTGGTTTTTCTCAAGGATCCATTACCAAGTCTACGTGTACGTGAAATAAATATACTGGATTCTAAATTTAAGAAATAATTCAGGAAAAAAAACCTCCAATGACAAAGGTATTTTGCTAGGGACTAACCCAATCAGCTCAAGAAAAGAGGAATTTTTTTTATATATATGCTAACCTAAATGCATGAATACTTCCTAAAATGCAAATGCACCCCCCCATGCCTAAATCCTGCAATGTCCCCATTGTAAAATTAAAACAGGAGGAGAAAGGAAAAACATCACCTGACACGGTGTTATTCCGACCGCTGGGTTGCCTCCCAACAAGCACTGCATTTTCTGTCAGCAGCCAAACTTAAAAGAAACCTATAAATCTGGTTCCAAACAGACAAGGTTAGGCCCTAGAAATATGCGTAACAGTGCGGGCCTAGAAAACAGGTAACCACGGATGTTGGCGAGCTGATGATGCAACGTAATACCAAATGCTCGCCAGAAGATATGAAAGAGAAGAACCTCGTTGGCTACCTTGGGAGGTCTAGGAATAATAAACAGAATATGAAAAGGGACCTCCCGAAATGGAATAAGTGGAGGATAACAAGGATCCTCCAGAGCAGGACAGGTTTTAAAAGATATACACATTATTAGTTCAAATCCTTGAATGGCGAGAGTAAAAGTACAAGCATCAATCCACACTCGCCATTCTACCCGAGAATGTACTGGCCTGATATGTTCTCTAGAAACAATGTACATGAGCAAAGATCTGAGCCAAGGATCGGTTAGGGAGTACAAGGGTTGTTTGTAGTGTTGGAAGGTAATGGTTAAGTCCAATGAGGGCTTAGTCGGTGTTAGGTCTAATTTCAATAATGATTCAGATTGTGTATACTCCCTAATAGTTGTAGACAACGGGTTACCCTACCTAGCATTAATGATCGAAGTCATATTTAAATCAAGGGTAGACTCCCAATTACAACTCTTTGATGGCAGGGTCAAAATGTCAGAATCATTATTATTCAGCTCATCCCCAGATTTGTTTGGTTCACTCAAATTTTTATCGGGGTGTATATGTGATTCATTAATGAAGACAGGAGTTGGATCAGTATCCTTAATTATTCCTAAAGGAAGATCAGTTTTAATATTTTGGAGCAAGCCTATATCATTGAATTCGTCATTCTTCTCAGGGTATAAATCCTCAATTGACGTGTTTTGTTCCCGAGAGTCTCCCATAGACTTCTCATTATTTTGTTTGTCCTCCACTAATATCAACTCCTGCTTTGATGGAGGATGACTCTCAAAAGAAAGGAGGAATCTGGATTTCACCATATGGTTTATATCCTTTGGAGGTAAATCCTCAAATGATAAATAATTCCCCTGTGATTCACTCTAGATTTTCAGTCCAGGTTCCTCTATTGGGGCATCCCCATCTCCTGAAATAGACTCTTCATATCCCTGAGACCAAAATTGATCTAATTCATCCTCCATTCCCTTAGGGTCACCTTCATTGGGTGCATTTAAATCAGTATGCTGAATGGTAGGTGTTGATTCCCTAAGTGAAGGGTCAGGAGTAGGCTCACTAAAGGTAAAATGGGATTCCACCAAATAATCAATAGGGGAAGTGATAGGAATAATGCGACCTTGACCCGGGTTGGTAGGGGTAAGGAGAATACTATCATTGGGGTCAAGGTCCTCAAGAGGTACCATCTTCCCTTGCTTTTGACTCCAATAAAGCTCGGGTGGATAATCACTATGATCGTTGTCCTCTAGTGGTCGTGTCTCATTGGGAGAGTCTAAGTGATAGCTACATAAAACTGGATCCCTATTGTCAATGGTTTCCTCAGAATTATTTTCATGATCATGGTCGTATGGGTAGGGATCAAAATTATTGGGAAGCGTGTAGCTAAGCTGTCTTATTTTTTCATTTAACTGTTGACTATTCCTCAACATCTCTCCCATTGATTCCATCATTTCCTTTTGCTATTTTTACATTTCTATCATAAAAGAGGAGAGACTACTATTATCAGGTTGGGGAGGATAGTCAATTTCAGGCTCTGGTTGCCTAGGGGTATCGGTCCAACCTCGATACGGAAAATCATGAAGGGTGGGAGGGTTGGGTGTTTGCATGGAAGTAGGGATTTCAGTGTTGGGAAATCCCGCTCCTAGGCTCTGCTCAAAAGTGGTAGTTATCAAGCCAGTACTCCTAGGATAAGAATAAGAATGATCCCATGAATTGTCAATGTACCCATCAAAGGATGGATACGCTCGGGGCATGGGATCCTGATTAAAAGATGGGAAGTATTGACTCTGATAATCTAAATGATAAGAGTACGGGTAATCCATTTCTTTAAGAAAAGAGTTTTAACTCTCTTAGGATTTAGCAGAATTCAGAATACAAGCAGAAACTTCCTAGAGAGTTCTACTGTCAAAGCAAATACAAATTCAGTGGGATCTTGTTTTTAGTAGATTGTAGGTCTTAGAATTAAATTTTCAATTGGTGGCCAAACAAGTTTTGCAAAAAAATTATGCTTCCTAGGCCAACCTTCGCTGGTGCCTATAACCTACTCGCAAGGGATGGAAGTCTCGAATCGACCCACACACGAGGAACCGAAGTAACTTGGTGGATAGGCTTGTTGATTTTTGACTAACTTCCCTTGTGGTGCAAAAGAGGAGAGGTAGAAATTTATCTAGTGACCTTATGTGTGAGGTGCACAGTGTCTCAAGTGTGCAAACATACGATTGTGTTTTGATTTTTGAAATTTCGCAAACAGGATCCTTTTGCACATAATTTTTAGTCACAGATTTTAAAGTCCAACCTCTTAACAATCCCAATTTTTAAAGTGACCACTAAATTAATTTGATTCAAGCACTTAGTGGTCTTAGATTTAAGTTCAATGCATATGCATGACAGGTAATTGATACTCAAGAGAAGACGTACCTTACTCCAGCTTTCTTCGTGCAATGTATGCAATGCAGTAAAAATGAACTAGATGCTGCTCATTCAGTCCTAGATGGTCGTCCTATAGATATGCAGCTTCTAGCAGGCAGTTCAAATTTTTTTTTTTGTTAATAATAAACAAACAGACCTAATCTAACTAACTAACCGAAATGCAGTTCAAACAATGCAAATAATCCTATAATCTAAATAAATGGGAACACGCTCCCAAAAATACACTCCCGCATACAAGAGCGATAAGAAATAAAGAGACACTGGGAACACGTTCCCAAAAATACCCGACAAGGGTTCAAAAGACAGAAATTAAATTCTAATGTCTATCTAAACTAAATCTAACTAAGATCTACTGACTAAATCAGAAATAGGCTTCTTCGTAAGCTTATGCCCCTGGGATCAAGGCCTACGTGTTCCTGTTGCTGGCCTCCAGGTGGTGTCAAGGTCCACCAAAAATATCGTCTCCGCCGTGCACGCCCATCGCATTCGTCACGTGTTTTTGCACAGAAGAAAATCCACAGTTAGTAATTCAGAAAAGCTTTCAAAATAGCATAAAAATAACATAAAATTCCTAAAAAAATCAATAGGCATTTTTCCTCCCTAGCAACGGTGCCATTTGAAAGAGTGATCTTCATTTTCGTTGAAAACTTTAACATAAAATGATGTGTCGTATTTAATTTCGTGGTAGAAAATTACTTTTCAAAACATTTTAATTTTCAGAATCTAACCACTAATAGTTAGGTCATCTCCACAGGGAGGAATAAGCCTATTGAATAAGTGAATGGTGCCTTGTTTATTAGGGAATCTCAGTGGGTATGCATGTTCCTCAGTGCAACTTATTACCCTCATGAATTCTCATTCTAAGTAATTAATTAAAACTGTAGGGGTTTATATGAAAAATTACCTCAATATAATATTCTAATGATCTTCGTAATGATAATTAAGGTAACTACCAATTTCCCGTAAAACGTTCCTTATTTGTAATGTGGCATGCTATTATCTCACTCATGAAATACTCACTTAAAAGTAATTTATCAAGAATAGAGGGATATGCATGCAAATTCACCATAATATATTATCTGGTAAATAAATGAATAGGACACCCACAGTGGCATATGTTGTAATTATTAATTGAATGAAAAATAGAGCATTTGCTCTCTCTCTTGCTTGCATACGGGAAGGAGCGTCGGCGAGGCTGTTAACACGCAAGGGAGGTTGGCGAAGACGAGGCTGATCCGATGGAGGTTGCGGCATTGACGAAGATGGCCGGAGGTGGCCAGCCGACGGAGGAGAAGGATGCTGGAGGAGGCGCGCCTGTGGGGCAGCAGAGGTGATGTGCCTGAACAGGCCTGCGGGTGATGGCGGGTGGAGCGGGGCAGCGCCTGCAGTGAAGGGCGCTGGAGGAGGGATGCAGTGCGGTCGTCTGCAGCGCCTGTGGGGGGGCGTGTACAGGCAGTGGTGACAGGCAGAGTGCCTGCGGGCACTGCAGAAGGGCGCGCGCCTGCGGGTGCGGGTGGCGAGGGCGGATCGGGCGCCTGCAAGGGTATAGGCGATGCGGTGCGTACAGGTAGTGGTGGCAGGCAGAGCGGGAGCCTGCAGGGTGCTGGTGCAAGCTGGAAGGTCATGGCGCTGGAAGGGGGATGCGGTGCGGTCGTCTGTAGTCGCGGCTAGAGGGAGCGGTGGAAGATTTGGTGCACAGTGCACACGGGTTGCACGGTTCCTCGATGATGGTTCCCCGCTAGGGGGAAGGCCTCCCAGAAGAACCGATGATCGTCCCTTTTTATCTCCTCCACCGACGTGAATCAAGGGGTTTTCCAAATCCTTTACTAAACATGGCCGGCGCTGTTGGTGAGGTTGTTGAGGCCAGCCATAGGTTGAGAAATTTGTGGGGGAAAATATCTTTTCACCCCCTGTTCTTTTCCACCATTGATTCTCCTCCCTCTTCTTCTCGATTATTCCTGATGGATAGATTAAGTGGAGAAGATGTAACAAGTGCGCTGTTGCGAGACCTGCATGAAACATAAAATAATTACATACTATGTTATAGAATGCGATAAAATAGATGTAAACTTAAATAATGATGCATGCAATCATTCTATAACTTAATGTAGTTATTAATAAACATACAATGTTAAAATAGAATTACTTAGGTGCAATAATAGTCCATTAAAATGGACTCATCAACAGGCAGAGCGCCTGCAGGTGCTGGAGAAGGGTGCGGGTGGCGAGGGCAGAGCGGGCTCCTGCAGGGCGCTGGTGGCAAGGCAGAGCGCCTGCGGTGCTTGAGAGGGGAGCGCGAAGGTGATGTGAATGCTGGAGGGGGAGGCTTGGTGCACAGTGCACACGGTTCCTGGATGATGGTTCCCCGCCAAGGGGAAGTCCCCGAGAAGAACCGACGATCCTCCCTTTTTATCTCCTCCCAAGGCGCAAATCAAGGGGTTTTCCAAATCCTTTACTAAACATGGCCGGCACTATTGGTGAGGTTGTTGAGGCCGGCCGTAGGTTGAGAAATTTGTGGGGGAAAATATCTTTTCACCCCCTGTTCTTTTCCACCATTGATTCTCCTCCCTCTTCTTCTCGATTATTCCTGATGGATAGATTAAGTGGAGATGATGTAACAAGTGCACTATTGCGGGACCTGCATGAAACATAAAATAATTACATACTATGTTTTAGAATGGGATAAAATAGATGTAAACTTAAATAATGATGCATGCAATCATTCTATAACTTAATGTAGTTATTAATAAACATACAATGTTAAAATAGAATTACTTAGGCCCAATAATAGTCCATTAAAATAGGCTCTTCAACAGGCAGAGCGCCTGCGGGCGCTGGAGAAGGGCACGTGCCTGCAGGCACGGGTGGCGAGGGCAGAGCGGGTGCCTGCAGGGCACTGGTGGCAAGGCAGAGCGCCTGCGGTGCTTGAGAGGGGCGCGCTAAGGTGATGTGAATGCTGAAGGGGGAGGCTTGGTGCACAGTGCACACGGTTCCTGGATGATGGTTCCCCGCCAAGGGGAAGGCCTCGAGAAGAACCGACGATCCTCCCTTTTTATCTCCTCCCCAGGCACAAGTCAAGGGGTTTTCCAAATCCTTTACTAAACATGGCTGGTGCTGTTGGTGAGGTTGTTGAGGCCGGCCGTAGGTTGAGAAATTTGTGGGGGAAAATATCTTTTCACCCCCTGTTCTTTTCCACCATTGATTCTCCTCCCTCTTCTTCTCGATTATTCCTGATGGATAGATTAAGTGGAGAAGATGTAACAAGTGCGCTGTTGCGGGACCTGCATGAAACATAAAATAAATACATACTATGTTATAGAATGCGATAAAATAGATGTAAACTTAAATAATGATGCATGCAATCATTCTATAACTTAATGTAGTTATTAATAAACATACAATGTTAAAATAGAATTACTTAGGTGCAACAATAGTCCATTAAAATGGACTCATCAGTAGGGCTCACCCAGGTACTGTCGGAAATCAAATAAATGATTTCTGTATCGAGCCATTTAATTATCTCTTTTTTAGCAACCTCTCGCATGTTCGGGTTCGGTCGCCTTTGCATCTAGCGAGAAGGTCGAGCCCTATCTTCTAAGTAGATCTTGTGAGTACAATAGCTAGGGCTAATTCCCCTTAAGTCAGAAATTGTCCACCCAATTGCTGCCCAATGTTCAGAAATAGCTATAGTCAACCTAAGTTCTTGGTCCCTGGTCAGGTGTGTAGTGATAATCACAGGGAAAGTATGATCAGGTCCTAGGAAGACATACTTAAGGTTATTGGACAGAGGTTTTAGTTCAAGTGCAGGTGGTACAATGTTTGACGGATAAGGGAAGGGAGGGAGTTGAGTGTAATCAATCTCCTCAAATGGAGGTTGCCAATGGTAATTAGTTCTGCACAGTTCTGCAACCTCTAAAGATTGGGACGAGTCAGGGTAGTCTAAAGCTAGTTGAGTAAGGTGGTCCTCTAAAGAGCTTACTATCAGGCATTCTTCAACCAGAGTTTCCACGGGTTCGCATTCCACGACCCAACCACTATCAAATGACCTAGTTGCCTTGAAGATATCCAATTGCATCTTCTTATCTCCAAAGGCAATTTTCATAAATCCCGTGTTGCAATCAATGTTAGCCTTGGCCGTAGCCAAAAAAGGTCTGCCTAGGATGATGGGCGTGTTTTGTAATTGTTCGGGGACTTCCATGTCAAGGACTAAGAAGTCAACCGAGTAGAAGTCCTTAACACGAACAATTACATCCTCGACTACCCCTTTCAAGGTTTACATAGATCGGTCGGCCAATTGGATGGTCACAAGTGTAGGCTTTAATTCTCCAAATCCAAACTGGTGATAAAGGGCAATCGGGATCAAGTTAATTGAAGCACGTAAGTCCAAGAACGCTCTGTCAAAAGTCAAATCACCAATATTGCATGAGATCAAAGGTGCTCCAGGGTTAGTCCTTTTAGGAGGTAGGCTACTCAAAATTACTGAACTAGCCTTCTTAGATAGCACTACCTTCCTAGGTGCTTGGGTTCTTGGCTTATGCTTGGTTGTGCAAACATCGTTCAAAAACTTCGCGTAAGCCAGGATATATTTGATTGCCTTGAGGAGGGGTATATTGATTTGTACTTGTTTGAATATATCTAACAACTCCTCATTCTCAGCCACATTTTTCTTCTTTTTGACCTTGTCCAAGGCTTCAGGGTATGGGATTTGGGTTTGAACCGAGTCGGGTTCCTAATCCTTGGGTTCCTCTCTCTCATCCTCAGAATCATTAATTATCTCAGGTAGTGTAGTCACGGGAGGGGTCGGCCATTTAGGGTCATGGGTTTGAGTGCCGCTTCTCAAGGTAACCTCATTGGTTGAGGCATTGGAACTAGGGTTGGGTCCTTGAGAAGAAGAAGAAGCAGCAAACCCAAGGGGTGTCTGCGAGGCTTGTAAAATCACATGGGCTTGTCCCTAATTTTGTTAGAACCCTTAAGAATTGTGGCCTTTGTTCATTACATTCCTTGGTTAGGTTGTGGCTGAGATGGAAGGGTGATAAACGACAGTTTATGATCATTCCTATGCCCTAAAACAAACCTAGCTCTTAGGATTTTAACTTCGCAAATAGGTTTTTGGGCTGCATTTAGGCATCAATTAGGTTAGGCATGCATTGCATATTTTTTTTATTTTTAATATGTTTGTTTGAGTGTTAGGGACAAACAGAAAGACAGATCCATAAAACCTAGCACTCATGAAAGCAACTGGTGAAGAGGAAGCTCATTCCAGCTGAGACTCAGCCAAATCCAGCTCATCATAGCTAGATACCAGCTCACTTGAGTTAGGGTTAGCTCCATTAAGCTCCATTAAACTCATCTTGGCTGAATGGCAACTCAGGATAGCTCATCTTAGCTCACCCTAGCTCAAGTTAGCTTAGATCCTGCTCAACTTAGTTGAGTCTAGCTCACCTTAGCTCCAATCAAGTTCACTGGGAGCTCTAACTAGCTCAGTTAAGTTGACTGAAATCCACCTCAGCTCAGGTCCAGCTACTTCCAACTCTACTCAACTCAAATCAGTTGAAGAGCAGCTCAGGCCAACTCAAGTCCAGCTCCCAAGGACTCCACTTAGCTCAACCTAGTTGAGCTAAGCTACCTTAGCTACTCCATTTAGCTAGGCCCTCCTTGGAAAGATCAGACCCAGCTCACCTCAGCATATTTCAGTAGAAGCCAACCCACTTTAGCTTGGCTTAGTAGCTAGCAAAGAACTAGCAAGCTAAGCCAGCTAAAGTAGCTCCCTGCAACTCCCTTCAGCAGGTACCAGCTCTAGTTCAGCTCCAGATATTCCTTCCTCAGTTCCTCTTCCCTAAACTCTACCTCTAGCATACCTCCTTCTCTACTTACATACTAGTTAAGCTTGCTTAGCTAAGGTCAAAGCCAGCTCCACCTACATGGCCACCCAACCTACCTAGCAAACTTCACCAAAAAGAGACCTAAACCTAGTCCACCTAGCTCCTACTCCTAAAACCCCTTTTTGGTGCCAACCTACTCACCCCCTTTCAACCCACCACCACCACCAAAGGGCACCACAAAAGTGGCACCACTTTTCCCTCTAAAACCCCCTCCATCACCACCATACACCTACCCCTACAAGCCATCCTAACCATCCACCTACCCCCTTCAGTTGGCACCAAACCATGGAACCCTTCCATGGTTGGCATCAACTTTAAACACCCCTTGGCAAACCATAACCACCCCCATAGCATCCCCTTAGGTGGCGCCAACTTACCCCCTCCATTAGATCCCTATAGCCACCCATAACTGCCCTTTGAACCCATCCTAGCCCTACATGTGTCCATGCCAACCTCTCCCTTCATAAACCCTATATATACCCCCCTTAACCACCACCATATTTTCATCCTTGGCTACATTAATTCCCACGTAGACACCTATATTCGTCCATGGGAAGGAGAGGAGAGAAGATTAAGGAGGCTATCCCTTGCCTCCATGGTGCCTTCTTCTTCTTCCTTTCTTCCTTGGTCTAAGCCAAGGAGCAACATCACCAGGAGGACGGCTAGGCAGAGGAGAAGACCTAGGGTACACGCCTACCCTAGGAGGAGGTCTTGTGGGTGGAAATCATCCACCCTTGGAGGAGTAAGGGCACGCCCCTTTAGGGCTTGCCAAGGAAGACACCAATTTGGAGGAGCTTTTCATGGAAGGAGAAGAAGGAGAACTTCTTTTCAAGCCTAGGAATTACTGAGCTTGGAGCAAGAAGCCTCTCTCTCTTCTTCACCAACATCATCACAGGAGGATTTTATTTCTTTTATTTTCATTTGTTAGAGTAGAAGCATTCCTCTACTTGTCCTTCTGTAAAATAATTTTCTCGTTTAGTAAAATTACCTTCTTTTAAATTCTTGTTGCATCTGTTTACGTGTTATTGTTCTTACCGTAGTGCACTCACACTCTCTCTCTCTAATTACCCTAGGTCTTCACATACCTAGGGTGAGTTTAGAGAGCAGAATTGCTTGTCACTTAGGTCTTAATTTTAGCAAGTTAGGTGTAGTTTCCTTCCCGCTTCATTTGTGTAATCGTCCGTTATTTAAAAACTAAAAAAAAAATCTTATATTCAAAAATCTAAAAAGAAAGCTGACTTCTATTTTGTTAATCAAGATTCTTCAAAAGTGTATACCCACCTCCTTGGATGATCCTAGATACCACCACTATCTAGGCTTACAAATTTTAAATGCGATTGCGAATTAGCGTATTACAACGATTTAAAAGCCATAATTACAAATCACACTTTTCTTCACATCACTTTTCGACGCCATTGCCAGGGAGGCACGGCTTTGCATTTAGTAATTCTCTTACTTGATAATTGGATCTCATCCCCTTCTCTCTCTTCTCTCTTGTGTGTGCAGGCATTGCAGAAAGACAATAGGATTTTGAAAGCAAGAGCTTGAGTTCCTTTTCTTCCAAAGGATTTTAGGTTAGTTCCTTCTTCCTTGTCACATTATCCTTAAAAAAATTACCAAAAAAATATTAAATCTGGTTTTCAAGATCATAAACATAAAAATTACGTAGAGTGGTGACCTTTAAAAGCAAATGTTTGGTTTTTTGAATCATTTAACACCACTCTACCTTAATTGTTGGTGTTCTGATTTTCGGGTTCAGACTTCTATCCGGAGTTCAAAAATCAATTCTCAACACCACAGGCCTTCTAAAATCTTGAAATTTCACCCAAAGATTCCAAATCAAATCAGGAACATCTTTGCCAAATTTTACAGAAATTTGAATAGTAGAGAATTTTTAAAAATTCATGGATAATAACGGGGTCATCTCCTCTGATTTCACTATTTTGTTGCTATCCACAAATTTTAGGAACTTTTCTACTTATCCAATTTTTGTAAAATTTAGCTTTCTAGAATCCTTGTAAAATTCTACATATCATATAAAATCAAAAAAATTTTTGGTGGCTGATGGTGGTACTAAAAAGTTCAAACTACCCACAGGTATCATTTCTAGACTTTGACACCAGCAAAAAGAAAATTATTAAAAAAATATCAAAAAATTCCTAAAATCACAAAAAAATATTTTTTGGAATCCTTGTTTGATTTTCCTTCTAGTAGTGGTGTTGCTTGTTTTGTTTGGACCATTACTTAAAAGGAAAAACCTGAATCAATTCACTAGTAGTAACATTTCTACTTAGGGATCAATTCAATTAGGGTTTCTTTCCATTTTTTAGAGGCCACATTTAAAAGGAAATCTACATTCACCCATACAACTTGATTTCTTTTTTATTGTTGAACTCAAACTTGTTTGAAAACATCAAAAGGAAACCATAAAAGACATTAATCTAAATCAAATCCTAAAAGCAAAAAAACTACAAAAAGTTTGTGTGACAACTTGTTTGACATTGGAATCACTCCTTTCAATTTTGCACACACCAAAAAAATTGAAATAATAGGGCATTACCCCAATCAACGCCCTCCACATTCCCGTCCACAATTAGACACCCAAGCCTAAATTAAAACAACTAGTCACTTGACCACTTAAGGACTTCACCAAAACTTAGGCATGGTATCCAATATCTAAGAATTACTAAGTGCTCCTAATTCCTTTTGAAATATGAGGCAATAGACTTAGAGGAAAGTCAAACGATGGGTACGGGTTTACACAAACCCCTGGTGATTTTCCCAGGACATGCTTGGGCCCAATCCACCTTTTTTAGTCTAGTCGGGTAATCTTAAGGAACTAGGTTCTCTTATTAATTTCTTCTTTATTGGGTTCCTAAGCCTTAGGTTGCATTAAGGAGTCACTATTAGGCCTGGTTGTTTGATTTTCACACTTTCTCTCATCTTTCTCTCCTCCTCTCCCATTCTTCCATTTTATGCACGGGCGACAGTCCCAAACTCCGCACTTGGAGGGACCATTTGATTTTGCCCCCCGCACCAAAAGATCGCTTTTTTCACATTCTTCTTCTCATTCACATAAAAAAGTGGAAAACCAACAAAATAGGTCCATTAACCCATCCACATCCACCTCTAATCCCACTTCTGAACCTTCCACCCAAAACACACAAACTAGCCCTCCCACCTTTGACTTTCCACTCCCTCAACTACCAAACCTGGAGCTTCCTAATGCTAAGATGCCACAACCACAACAACAACCCCCTACCTAATCCTTATTCTATGGTAGCTGAGCAGATTGCTCAACTACAAGCCAATCAACAACTGTTGACTAGGAATATAAAAAACCTAGCCAACCAAAGGCAAAACCCATCACCCCATCAGCAGCCTGTCGTTCCTCTAAAAGATTTCTATGATCCTTCTTACTATGAGGACAGACCTAGGGTGGTAATTCCAGAAGGGGACTTTGAGATCAAACTGGCAATTTTGAACTTTATTAAGCACTTCCATGGCCTTCCTAGGGAAGACCCGTTCAGCCACCTTGAAGAACTGACTCTCCTGACACAAACAACTCATTCCCGCAATGTGGAAGAAGATCTTTGGCTGATGCGGTTATTCCCCGTTATCTCTCAAAGATAAGGCCGTTTATTAGTTCAGAACCATCAACTGACCTATTACCACATGGCCTCAGCTCAAAAGTACTTTCCTTAAGAAGTTCTTTCCCATAGGTCATACTAATTCCCTACAAAGATCTATTATGACCTTTCAACAAAAATCTGGCGAGACTTTTCATGATGCTTGGGAATGATTCCAAGATCTCTTAAGAAGTTGCCTGCACCATGAGATTCCCTTATGGCAGCTCGTGCAGATATTCTATCATGGATTAGAAGATCAAATTCGATGTTTTGTCGATGCCTCGTGTGGCAGCAACTTATTAAATAAAGACGCTGAAAGTGCCTATGATTTATTCGAGGAAATGAGTGAAAACTCCTTTAATCAAGCATCCATGAACACTTTTAGTAGAACTTCAAACCTATAGTTCGGTGTTCATGAAATAAGCACTCAATCCATTCCCATCACCCAAGACGATCTACAAATGATTGGCCAATGACTCGACCAGATGAAAATAAATCAAAAGAAATTTGAGGAAAGACTTGCCACCCATCCAAGCTCCACAGATTCCACATCTAACCCTGCCTAACATTCCACAGAGAGAAAATTTGCACAGTTTAGACACTACCCCTACTGATTGTAATCAATATTCTGAGGCTTTCTATGGTTCATTGGGGAATTACACATATCCAAATCCCAATCCCACTGAAAATATCTCTGCCCTCCAGGAGCAATTTAGAAATTCCTCCAATTGGAAGAACTACTCGAACCACTCCTGGAACAACCCAGTTCCTCCCCAAAAACAAAATCAATTTGGAGGGTATGGGACGAATCAGAACTTTTATCAACTTAGGCCATCTCAAGAAGACATCAATGCCCAGATGATGAAAACCCTACAGGAAATGCAGAACAAAATGACAGAGTGACCCGTGATGTTACAAATCTGAATAATCAGATTGGGGTTACTCCAAGACTTGCAGGACATTTACCATCCCAACCCATACCCAACTCTAATAATCAACGGAACCATTATCAAGGTAGAAATCAAAACCACTATAATCAGCCTCCCATCAAGCCTACATCTCAGTAGCCATCCAGGTTTTCACAACAGCAGGCCCCCCACCTCCTCCGAATAATAATCCGACTGCACATGCAGTTACATTGAGGAGTAGGAAAATCACCACTGATCTTGGGCCTTCACAACAACCTAGTGAAACCCCTATCATTCCTATGCAAATTGACTCTCAACTCCCCACTCAGGAATAAAATGAAACAAAAAAATCACATGGCACAACTCCTATCCCTTTTCCCTAAGCTCTCCACCCCACTACCAACCGCAAAAAGAAATCTGAGCCCATGACTGAAGAACTCATGGATTTATTCGGGCAAGTTTAGATCAATATCCCTCTCCTACACAATCAAGTATATACCTACCTATGCCAAATTTTTAAAAGATATCTGTACTCCCAAGAGGTAGACTAAAAACCTAGGACAGGTGCATCTTTTAGAGACAATAAGCTCTGTTATAAAGAGAAAACTGCCTCCTAATATGAAAGACCTGGGTGCGCCTTTGATTTCAGTAATTATTGATGATACCACTTTCAATTGTGCCCTTCTTGATCTCGGTGCCTCAGTTAATATCATCCCCACGATTTTATTCGAAGAATTTCATATCGATGATTTAAAATCTGTCGAGGTTACCCTATAATTAGCCGACAGATCTACAATCAAACCTCGTGGGATTGTCGAGGATGTCCTTGTCAAAGTCCAGAATTGTGTCTTCCCCGCAGACTTTCTAGTCCTTGAAATTATGGTACTCAAATCTCTGATTAATGCCCCAATCATTCTTGGACGACCTTTTTTGGCCACCACAAAAGCGAATATAAATTGCCATACAGGAAAAATGGATATCACTTGCGTAGGCCAAGCCATCACTCTTGATATTTTCAAATCCTCTAAGAGATTCCATGACAATGATAATTTTTTCGAGGACTTAGATACTGAAATATTCAATTTGGTGGAGGAGACAATGTTAATAGATACCATTCCCAACCATAATTTTTTCGAGGACTTTGACTCTAAATCATTGGTCGACGAAATCTATGACTTGGAGACTTGTCTCCCTCTAAAATCTCTTCCTGTTTATCTTCCTGACCCACCCACTCTTCCCTCACCCCACCCTTGGACACTAACCTCACCCAACCATCATCATTTCCCTCTCACTCCCCTTCCATTAAACCTACCACTAGCCCTGCCCAAGTATGGCATTCATCAGGAATTAAAATCATGGCCGGACTCGTGTCACCCTTCCATTTTTCCATCCAATTTTGATCCCCATATTCCTACCACTCATCTATTAGGGGATCCGGAAGAAGACCTTTTTCATGCAAGCATTAAAGTGTCCAATTATTTACACAATGTTTCATCTTCTATGCATAACTTCATGCCCAGCTGAATGGCGTAAAAGATAGGACAGATGGGTGGTAACCCATCATTTTTTCCCACTTTTTCATTTTTTCTTCAAAGGTTTTGACTATCCAGATTTTGATTGCCTTCACCAAGGTAATCCCTTTTCCCGTCCAATTGCATGAGGACATGCCATATCATAAGCATGGGGGGGTGTTTTTAAATTTTTACAATCAAATCAAGATTTTCAAAATCCAAAAACATGCAATTTTCTTTACGATCAAATCAAGATTTTCAAAATCCAAAAACATGTAATTTTCTTATTTTATTTTCTACTTGCATACCCAAAAAAATAAAAATGCTGAAAACTTTTTGAGGAAAATTTGAAATCAGGACTAAGGTTGAACATTCACTTTTGGTACAATGGGATTTAATCTTTAACAAACTAGGGATAAGGATACAAATCTGATTATTAGAATTTCAGGGTCTGATTTTAGACTAGATCAAATATCCTTCTCTAAAATTCCACCTGAACTCATGATATTTCAAGTGACTTGCCCTTTGTAACATGGAAAGTATCTGGCTTAGTTTCTGATTCAAAAACTTGCATCTCGTGCAAAATTTCTTGTGTCAAAATTCACACACAAGCCAACACCTAAAAAACAATTAGAAATTAGAAAAACCCTTTGTTTGGCCTTAGTAAAAGCTGAAGCAAATCATTGGTTTGAGTTCCAACCGTCGAGAAGGAGGAAAATGCCTCCTTTGAGGACGTAATGTCAACATGTTACCACCTCGGCACTACTCTATATCTATATTTCATATCTTTAGACGGAGCATTAAGGCGCATTTTTGCAGCTCAAGTGTCTTGGATGGTGCTCTACCCATAGCATCGGAGCAAGAGCTTTAGTTTTCTGGGAGTCCCCTTTACACTGCATTGTGTTTTGGGTTTATGAGCTCCTAGGTGGTGTCATGGACAGTACTATCCCAAAGTATTGGTGCCAAAGCCCCCTCAAGGATTAGTAACGGGAATGATGATCCTGATACATTTGTTATAAGACTAAGCTAAGAATAAGCATAGGGGAGTGATTGCACAGCAATCATAGGTCCTAACCCACCTAAATTAAGCTAGAACTTAGCTTAACATGAACATTCTGCATGCATACGCATCGTATTCTGCATCGTAGTTGATATATGTGTTTTATGTATTAAACTATGTTATTTGAGAGGTATTAATGATTGCAGTAATCCAGGGCTGTAGATGACCGATCCAACCTTATGGATCTATTCGGAATAACAACGGGAATCTAACGCATCCAAGATCGCATTAATCAGACTCCCGTAGCACCCCAGGGAGTCTGCAAAAGAGAAAGAGCCAAGGGGAAAATTGAAGAAGATCTGGACCTCATATGACAAATCCAACCGTACGGATGGATCCGGATCGACGTTCGCAGTCCAATGGTGCAAAAATCAACTTAATCAGAGGCCTATGTTAGTAGATATAAAGAGAAGAAGAACGGACGGCCACGATGGCACCACATGGCACCATCGCAGCTGCCCTCGCCGCACCCCCAACCCCTGAAGGTGCCTCGCCTTGTAGCGTGGGCCATTGGATCTTCATCCAACGACCACGAACGCACCACATCACCACCCAGAACAGATTAATATAAATATAATTAAGTACATATTACAAAGGCTCTACGTAGTGCATTGGCTCGCACGCATGCCCACATATGCGTGGGGCGTGGGTTCGAGCCCTACTCTACGCATAAATTGGTGTGGGTTGCAGGCGGGTGCGTGCAAGCGTGCATGAGCAATTGGACAGTGTAGAGAGCGCCACATGGCGCGATCAGAGCGCACTGCGGGCAGGACGACCGATTGCGCGGGTTGTGCGAAATCAGGAAGGCGGGTGAATCGCGCTAAGGATTGCGAAGGAGCGGTGCTGCGGCTATTCTAAGTCGTCCGATCGTGTTAAGGTCGGATTTGAAGGCATGCAGCAAAAGCAAAAATGCAAAGCCGTGGGAGCGTGCAAAGCCATGTGATTTCAATCTGAGGGCGCACGTTGTGCCATGTGGTAGCACCAGAGAACATCTGGTCATGGAGAAGGATTTTAAAGGCTTTTGCTGCACAAAATAAGGGGCTACAGTGCCCTATTTGCCCCTCTAAGAAATTATAAAAGAGGCCTAAGGGTCCTCTTTCAAAGGCCTTCAAGTAGTATTAAAGTAGAGAACTCTCTCTCAACTCTCTTATTCTCTTCTTCTTCCTTCTTCTACCTCTCTCTCTTCTTCTTCTTCCAGTCTTCTCTGCCTTCGTCTAAAAAATCCGTTGGGCCACCCTGTCGGATTATCACTGCTTCTCTCAACCTCTCCAAAAGGCCACCACAATCTACCCGTGGGGCCCTTGTTTTATTCCATAAGTAGTTTATATTCATGTTATCATTTAGTATAGTTTCATGTATGAAATTCATGTTCAAATGCTCTATGTGATATATATATCGTGATTCATTGTGTCTATTATTTAGTAATTAGATTTAGTGCATGAAATCAAAAGCATTTTTCTGCCTCCCTATGATCGACCGAGACTCCCAGTTCCGTTAATTTTATTTGTCGAGACGTATTTCACGCTATACTATGATGTATTCATCTTTTATGCAATCTATGCCCCAAACAATGAGACAAAAAAAAAGTTTTAAACAAAAAACACGACCTTGTAAATGTTGGCTTTTCACAAGCACGGACACAAGGTTTTAAAGGGTATTGCAAGTTGCGAATCGGATTCAAGAGACAGAGAAACCCTAACTACAAAAATTTCGAGTCGTCTGAATTAACAAGGGGTTAATTTGTGAATTTTTGGAGGATATATTGATCCCGATTCGACTAATCTTTTGGATCCAAAGATGAATCCCGATGTTTATCTATAACAAATCCCGTACCTCCCATGTTTTAACCAACCAAGGTCCCATGATCTCCTCCTTAAAAAAGTTGAGAAAAATTAGTTTTCAAAGAAATTTCATTTTGTAAAAATTTGTTTTGCTAAGAAACTAGCAAAAGATAAGCATAGGGGTATGATAAACGTCAGTTTATCATCATTCATATGATTTTAACTTCGCAAAAGGATTTTTGGGATGCATTTAGGCATCAATTAGGTTAGGCATGCATTGCATATTTTGTTGTATTTTTAATTCGTTTGTTTGAGTGCTAGGGGTAGACAAATAGACAGATCCCTAAAACCCTAGCACTCATGAAGGAAACTGATGAAGGGGAAGCTCATTCCAACTGGGACTTGGCCAAATCCAACTCATCATAGCTGGATACCAGCTCACTTGAGTTAGGGTTAGCTCCATTAAGCTCCATTCAGCTCATCTTGGTTGAATGGTAGCTAAGGATAGCTCATCTTAGCTCACCCTATCTCAAGTTAGCTCAGATCCTACTCAACTTAGTTGAGTCTAGCTCACCTTAGCTCCAATCAAGTTCACTGAGAGCTCTAGCTAGCTCAGCTAAGTTGACTGGAGTTCACCTCAGCTCAGGTCAGCTACTTTTGGCTCTACTCAGCTCAAGTCAGTTGAAGATGGCTTCATACAGCTCAGGTCAGCTCAAGTCCAGCTCCTGGGGACTCCACTTAGCTCAACCTAGTTGAGCTAAGCTACCTTAGCTACTCCATCTAGCTAGGTCCTCCCCAGGAAGATCAGACCCAACTCACCTCAGCATATTTCAGTAGAAGCCAGCTCACTTTAGCTTGGCTTAGCAACTAGCAAAGAACTAGCAAGCTAAGCTAGCTAAAGTAGCTCCCTGGAACTCCCTTCAGTAGCTACCAACTCCAGTTCAGCTCCAGATATTCCTTCCTCAGCTCCTCTTCCCTAAACCCTACCTCCAACATAACTCCTCCTCTATTTACATACTAGTTAAGCTAGCTTAGCTAGCTTAGCTATGGTCAAAGCTAGCTCCACCTACATGACCACCCAACCTACCTAGAAAACTTCACCAAAAAGAGACCTAAACCTAGTCCACCTAGCTCCTACTCCTAAAATCCCTTTTTGGCGCCAACCTACTCACCCCCTTTCAACCCACCACCACCACCAAAGGGCACCACAAAAGTGGCACCTCTTTTCCCTCGAAAAACCCCCTCCATCACCACCATACACCTACCCCTACAAGCCATCCTAACCATCCACCTACCCCCCTTCTAGAACCCCCTTTAGTTGGCGCCAACTTTAAACACCCCTTGGCCAACCATAGCCACCCCCATAGCATCCCCTTAGGTGGCGCCAACTTACCCCCTCCATTGGATCCCTATAACCACCCATAACTACCCTTTGAACCCATCCTAGCCCTACATGTGTCCATGCCAACCTCTCCCTTCATAAACCCTATATATACCCCCCTTAACCACCACCATATTTTCGTCCTTGGCTACATTAATTCCCACTTAGACACACCCATATTCAGCCATGGGAAGGAGAGGAGAGAAGAAGATTAAGGAGGCTATCCCTTGCCTCCTTGGTGCCTTCTTCTTCTTCCCTTCTTCCTTGGTCCAAGCCAAGGAGCAACATCACCAGGAGGACGGCCAGGCAGAGGAGAAGAACTAGGGTACATGGCTACTGATAAACGCCATTTGTCAACATTCTTATGCATTAAAACAAACCTAGCCCTTATGAATTTAACTATGTAAACGTGTTTTTGGGTTGCATTTAGGCATCAATTAGGATAGGCATGCATTGTACATTTTATTGTCTTTTTAATGTGTTTTTGTGAGTGTTAGGGTTATACAGTTTGTCAGATCCCCAGAACCCTAGCACTCAGGAAGGCAACTGGTGAAGGAGAAGCCCAAACTAGCTGGCACTTAGCTTGATCTAGCTCACCATAGCTGGATTCCAGGTCACTTGGACCAGGGTTAGCTCATCCTAGCTCCTTTCAGCTCATCTTAGCTGAATGGCTGCTCAAGAGAGCTCATCTTAGCTCACCTTAGCTCACATCAGCTCAGATCCAGCTCAACTCAGCTGAGTCTAGCTCATCTCAGCTCCCATTAGTTCACTGGGAGTTCTAGCTAGCTCAGCTGAGTTGGCTAGAGTTCACCTTAGCTCAAGACCAGCTGCATCCAGCTCCACTCAACTCTAGCCAGCTGAAGATGACTTCATCTTAGCTCAAGAAGCTCAAGTCCAGCTCCCGGGGCCTCAGCTTAGCTCAACTTAGTTGAGCTAAGCTACCTTAGCTACCCCAACTAGCTAGGTCATCCCCAGGAATATCAGACCCAACTCACCTCAGCATTATTCAGTAGAAGCCAGCTTGCTTTAGCTTGGCTTAGCAACTAGCAAAGAACTAGCAAGCTAAGCCAGCTAAAGTAGCTCCATGCCATCTTCTTCAGCAGCTACCAGCTCCAGTTCAGCTCCAGACAACTTCCTCCAGCTCCTTTCCTCTAAACCCTCGCTCCAGATGCCTACTCCTCTACCCTACCACTAGCTAAGCTCTAACTCCCTTGGCCATCCACCACCCTAAAACCCTACCTAAACACCTCCACCAACTAAGCCCACCTATAGTCCACCTAAGCTATCAAAGTTGGCGCCACCTCAACCACATCTCTTCACCCCTCAACCACCACCAAAAGGCACCACAAAAGTTCCACCAAAATGCCCCTAACTACCCCCTCCTTGTCACCACCTTTTCCCTCCAAAAATCCCCCCATCTTAACCCTACACATACCCCTTCAAATCATCATCACCCTACACCTACCCACCCTTCTAGAACCTAACCTAGTTGGCACCAAAATAAGGTGGATAACCACCATTTTGGACGTTCACCAAGGGGTGGTTCCATCCCTTAACTACCCCCCTCCCAACCCTTCACTTGGTGCCAACTCTTGGTGGCCATAGGATCACCTAACTACCTCCACCATTCAATCCTAACCCTACATCCAAAGGTCACGCCAACTTGCTCCTCCTTTTCTATATATATCCCTCCTAACCACCACATAAAAAGCATCCTCCCTTAGTATATTTTCCACCCTAATTCTACCTATAACCCAAGGCCAAGAAGAAGAAGGAAGAAGATTAAGGGAGGCTATCCCTTGCCTCCTTGGTGCCTTCTTCCTCTCCATTCTTCTCCTTGTGCCACGCTAAGAGGAGGAGCAAATTCTTATCAAGGAGGACAGCCAATCATTGGAGGAGATTCTAGGGTGGACATCCACCCTTGGAGGAGCCAAGGCACGCCCCCCTCTAGGGCTTGCCTTGGAGGACACCATCTTGGAGGAGTATAGCAAGGAAGGAGAAGAAGGAGATCTTTTCAAGACAAAGAGCAGCTAGGCTTGGAGTAAGAAGACCTTCATCTTCTTCACCACCATCATCATCTAAAGGATTTGTTTTTATTTTGTTTTCTTTCAAATTCTAGTAGAAGAATTCCTCTACTTATAAAAAACAATTCCCTTTAGTAAAAGAATTTTTGCCTTCTTTAAATTCTTGTAGCAATTCTAGTTTTATTGCTTTATCTTTGTGCACTTACACTCCCTCCCTCTAATTACCCTAGGCCTCCACGTGCCTAGGGTGATCTTAGAGAGAGGCCATTTTGTGTCACCTAGGCATTAGGTTCTTTAGTCTTTTCCGCCAATAATTTCGTGATTGCCCCTTTATTTCAAAACCATAAAAATTACATATTCAAAATATCAAAAAGAAAGTTGATTTCTATTTCCAAGCAAGAGACTCGATTTTGCAAACATATTGCCTCCTTGGACGACCCTAGATACTTCCCTATCTAGGTTTATAAATTCAAAAGCGAAACGGTTTTATGTGTTGCAATTGCTTATAAAAATCGAATTTTACAAACCACGTAAAAACCCGATCACCTACCCGAGGAGGTCTTGTGGCTGGAAATCATCCACCCTTGGAGGAGCAAGGGCATGCCCCCTTTAGGGCTTGCCAAGGAAGACACCAATTTGGAGGAGCTTTTCATGGAAGGAGAAGGAGAACTTTTCAAGCTCAGAAATAGTTGAGCTTGGAGCAAGAAGCCTCTCCCTCTTCTTCACCAACATCATCACAGGAGGATTTTTGTTTCTTTTATTTTCATTTGTTAGAGTAGAAGCATTCCTCTACTTGTCCTTTTGTAAAACAATTTTCTCCTTTAGTAAAATTGCCTTCTTTTAAATTCTTGTTGCATCTTTTTGCGTGTTATTGTTCTTACCGTAGTGCACTCACACTCTCTCTCTAATTACCCTAGGTCTTCACGTACCTAGGGCGAGTTTAGAGAGTAGAATTGCTTGTCACTTAGGTTTTAATTTAAGTAAGTTAGGTGTAGTCTCCTTCCAGCTTCATTTGCGTAATCACCCATTATTTAAAAACTAAAAAAAAAATCTTATATTCAAAAATCTAAAAAGAAAGTTGATTTCTATTTTGTCATGCAGGATTCTTAAAAAGTGCATTCCTGCCTCCTTAGATGACCCTAGATACCACCACTATCTAGGTTTACAAATTTTAAAAGCGATCGCGAATTAGCATGATACAACAATTTAAAAACCCTAATTACAAATCACACTTTTCTTTGCATCAAAAGGACCCTTGTTGTTTGTTATCCAATAGCTAGCTCAATTGTCCCTTCACTAAAAGCCATCTCCTCCTGATGTTTCTTATTCATATCAGCCATCATCTTAATCAGAGTGTCCATTTGGTTTTGTTGTGTAGGAGCCGCCCTATTCTGGTTATAGGGTGGTCTAATAGGTGGACCTTGCTGATAGGAGGGAGGTTTGGCCTGGATTGGTTCTAGAATTGGTTTGATTTTTTGTTTGACCAGGCAAAATTTGGGTGGTTGTGCCATCCAGGGTTGTAAGTGTTGGAGAAAGGATCAAGCTTAGAGTATCCCTGGATGTCATAAGCATCTTCAAAGGTAGAAGGTGTCAAAGGGGAGGGGAAAGAATAATTAGGGTTTGAAGGAGCAAAGGTCCCTAGCTAGAACATGGTCAGGGATTGTTCCAGGTGTGCTTGGTTCATAGACTGAACCAGGTCAACATTGTAGGCTCCCTTCGCTAGGGAGAATGTTTGCAATGGGGCTCGGGGTTGGTTCAAAAGCTCATCAATTTTCCTATCCACCAACTTAACCCGATCCAGCTACTTCGCTATGATCTCCATGTCAACCATCCCCAAATTAGTTTGTACTTCATATATCCCACCACAGGGTTGACTAGACCTATTAAATTGGGTCATGGAGGCATCATTGAGTGAGTTCTCAGTCATTGAATCAAAGAGCTCGAACACGCTTTCCTCGTCCTTGTTCAAAAAATTGCCTCCACATGAGGCATCAACAAAATTCCTAAGGTTGGCCACACCATGGTAGAAGATCTGGGCCAATTGCCACCTCGAAACCTCATGGTGTGGGCATTGCCTCAATAATTCATTAAATCATTCCGACGCCTCATGAAATTATTCTCCACTTTGTAAGGTAAATGTGGTAATGGCTCTTCCAAGGGCAAGTCTTTCCTATGGGGAAAAACTTCTTTAGGAATGCATGCCTCAATTCTTCCCAAGTGGAGATGGGTCTCCCTAAGGTTCTAAGCCAATGAGAACCTTTGTCTCTCAGGGAGAATGGGAACATCTTAATTAAAATAGTGTCCAAACAGATGTTCCTTGGCTTCACAGTCCGAACAATCCGATCTAGGTCCTCTAGGTGTTGGAAAGGATCTTCATTTGAGCTCCCATGGAAATGGTTTTGAATCAAGCTAAGGACATTAGGTTTTAGCTCAAAATCATCTCCCCTTCGGGGAACCTAAGATATGGCTCAACACGGATGGCAAATGGATCGTAGAAATCACGGAGAGGACATAGTTGGCCCTCAGGGGGTTGTGGTGGGTTAGGTAGGGATTGCCCTTGAGGGTTCTACAATCAGTGTATGGCCTGCATGATGGTTTGGATCTGTTGTTGATGGAGTTGGTGGTGGGTAGTGATTTGAGCCTAAATAATGGCCATAGCATCAGGTTGACATTGGTCCTCAATCTCCTCAACTCTTGTGTCAGCCATTTCCTCAGTCCTATCCCTTGCAGAATCAAGTCTTCTCCTAAACTCTCTATCTAAAGCAACCAATTCAGGATGAAGTGATCTTCTTCCATGCATGCACTAGAGAAGACCAAGGAGGGATGCGAAGGGAGACAGGTTAGAGAATAGTGGGTGCACAATCAAGCAAACAAATCTAGGCCCTATAGTATAGATCTAGGTGACCTATGCTTCAGAAATAAACTCCGCCCACACGATGAATTTGGTGTTGTCCTTACTCCCGAAGGTGGTAAAGTTGGGCAAGCGAAGCAGAGGGAGCATGTCCTAAGGGCAGCTAATTATGCCAAACCCCTACTTAAGTCATTTTACAATCAAGCCTCTCAACTTAGCACCTTTTCAAATAAGTAGACGTCACTAATTCGAAATGCATTTAGGAGAATACCCTGAAATAGACTCAATGAATCCTAGGGACAACGTCTACTTAATTTTAATTTGGGTTGGGTCAATGCATGTGGTCAAGGTATATGATGAGTTGTTGGGGGTTGTGCCTCTTAATTAATCCAATTGAGCATGTATGTGCACTTCAACAAAACAAGGTTTTTAAGCAAGGTTTTTAAGATGTGATGTCTTTTAATGATTCGTCCTTGCTTTAGTGATTTTTCTTTTTAGGGATGAAATATCTTAATGTTTCCAGACAATGTTTAAGTGAGCACACAAGGTTTTGCACAAAACAGGTGATGATCGATTTCCTTTAAGATAAATGTGGCCATAGAAATAAGCAACCCTAATGTATTCACCGCTAAAGTTCATGCAATTCTAGTTGGCGAATCAATTTTGATTTTGATGAGTGGTGTAGCCCAATACAAAATACGGGTGGCTTCGCAAGCACTAGTCAAAATGAAAATTACTCAATAGGATTTTCAAAATATATTAGAGTGTTAAGAGAATCTTTTTTTTTTTCGGTGGTGGGTTTGAGATGTGAGTCAAGTAATCATTCACCATGCCATTTTTTGAATTTTTTTTAGTTTTTTTAGGGCAATTAAACAATCAACCTATCTTGGGGTTCATGCATGAGCCTAAATGCAATTTTTTTTCCAGAAAAAATCAAACAAAGATGAGACTACACTAGGTAGATGATGCGAAATACGCGTGATTTGTAAAAGCGGGTTTTTAACGTCGTT
This sequence comes from Thalassia testudinum, assembly GCA_037157565.1. Classification (NCBI taxonomy): domain Eukaryota; kingdom Viridiplantae; phylum Streptophyta; class Magnoliopsida; order Alismatales; family Hydrocharitaceae; genus Thalassia; species Thalassia testudinum. The sequence continues at coordinate 38,275,389 of JAZHRO010000025.1, forward strand.
GTAACACGCGAATTTGCATACGCTTTTAAATTTATATCCTAGATAAGGGAGTATCTAGGGTCATCCAAGGAGGCAAAAATAGTAATTCAATTCTCTTGCTAAAAATAAATCTCAACTTTCTTTTTGGTATTTTAAATATATATTTTTTTTTGTGTTTTGAAATAATACGGGCAAAGTGCGAATTGTTACGAAAGAGTGCTAACACCTAAAATGCTAAGCTGAAACTTAAGAGATTAAAAAGTCCACTACCTAAGCTCACTCTAGGCAAGTGGAGGCCTAGAGTAATTAGGGAGTGGAAGTAGAATAAGTGTTAGAACAACAGTAACAATTGCAACAGAAAACTAAAAAGAAGGCAATTTGATTAACTAGAATTTGTGTTCTTTTTAAGGATAAGTAGAGGAATGCTTCTACTAGAAATAAAAAAAATTTAAAAGAATAAAAGAAACACAAATCCTCTTGCAAAAATTGGTGAAGAAGGGAGTCTTCTTGCTCCAAGCCTAGCTGCTCCTTGGCTTGAAAAGAGGGCCTCCTTCTTCTCCTTCCTTGAGAGCTCCTCCAAGGTGGGTGCTACCACCTTCAATGCTTTCCTCCAAGGGGTGGGCATGCACCACCCTCAAAAGCTCCTCCAAGGTGGCGTGGACCACCTTCAAGATCTCCTCCAAAGATCTTCCTTGCCTGGCTTCTCCTTTGGCTGGCATGGGCACAAGAGAGAAGGGAAGAGGGGAAGGCACCAAGGGGACAGAATATCCCCTTAATCTTCTTCTTCTTCTTCTCTCTTGGGCGTGGGCTTCTAGGTAGAATATGAGAGTGAATTTGCTAGCCAAGGATGCTTTGAATGGTGGTGGGTAGTGGTCTTTTTATAGGGTAGGATGGGGGGTTAAGGTGCCTCTTGAAATGGAGGGCTAAGATGGAAGGATGGAGGTGGTTGGGGATCCTATGGCTAAGGGCATTTGGCGCCAACCCAAGGGACTCCTAGGGGGTGGTTATGGGTGGTGACACCCCTTGAAGTTGGTGCCAAAATAGCTTCTAGAAGGGGGTCTTAGGTGGCACCAAGAAAGGTTCTAGAAGGAGGGGTTATGTGGAGGGTGGAGATGTGTTTAAGGGGATATGTGTGGTGGAGATGAAGGGGATTTTTGGAGGGAAAAGTGGCGCCAACAAGGGGGTAGTTAGGGTGGTTTTGGCGCCACTTTTAGGTGTCTTTTGGAGGTGGTGGGTAGGCTAGGTTGGCGCCAAGTAGGTTAGCTTATGTGGAGCTTAGGTGGAGCTAGTTGGGTGGAGTTATTAGGTGGGTTTTTGGGGTGGTACAAGCCAAGGAAGCTGGAGCATAGCTAAGATAAGCTAAGCTAGCTTAGCTAATGGAGGAGTAGAGGAGGAGGTGTTGGAGCTAGGGTTTGGAGGGAGGAGCTGGTTCTGAAGAATCTGGAGCTGAAGTGGAGCAGACAGCTACTGAAGAGGTCAACATAGGGCTACTCTAGCTGACTTAGCTTGCTAGTTCTTTGCTAGCTACTAAGCCAAGCTAAAGTGAGCTGGCTTCTGTTGAATGGAGCTGAGGTGAGCTGGGTCTGGTGCTCCCGGGGAGGATTGAGGTGGTTGAGACAGCTAAGGTAGCTTAGCTCAATTAGCTCAATTAGTTGGGTCCTCGAGAGCTGGACTTGAGCTTCCTGAGCTGGGATGAGTTCTTCTTCAGCTGGCTGGAGTTGAGTGGAGCTGGATCTAGCTGGATCTGAGCTGGGGTGAACTCCTGTCAACTCAGCTGAGCTAGCTAGAGCTCCCTGTGGACTAGTGGGAGATGAGATGAGCTAGACTCAGCTAAGTTGAGCTGGATCTGAGCTGACTTGAGCTAGGGTGAGCTAATATAAACTCTCTTGAGCTGCCATTCAGTTGAGATTAGCTAAATGGAGCTGGGATAAGCCAACCCTAGTTCAAGTGAGCTAGGTTCCAGCTATGGTGAGCTGGATCAAGCTAAGTTCCAGCTAGTCTAAACTCTTTCTTCACCAATTGCCTTCTTGAGTGCTAGGGTTTTAGGGATCTGTATATCTATTCATCCCGAACACTCACAAAAACACATTAAAATAACAAAAGAAAATGCAATGCATGCCTAACCTAGTTAATGCCTAAATGCAGCCCAAAAACCCGTTTGCGGAGTAAAATCCTAAGAGCTAGGTTTGTTTTAGTGCATAAGAATGATGATAAGCTGGCGTTTATCAATAGAGTGATAATTACTATGATCTTCACCACACTTTGCTCCCAATGTATCGACTTGGATCGCACTCCTCCCATCACCTAGGTGCTGAGTTCCTGCAGCGAATGAATAGAAAGAGAGAAAAGAGGGTTAGATAGAAATATCACTAATGCAAGAATGAAAGCAACAAAAAGATCTGTTGCCTCCCCGGCAACGGGGCCAAAAACTGACGTCGAAAAACGCGTAAAGATAAGTTGTTTGTTGTAGCAAGCGTTTACGACATCAATTTTAAAGAGAATAATCGAAAGTGAGTACGAGTGTTGAACACGAGGAGGTGTGGAATCGGATCAGTTAGTCACTTAATGTCACAAAATACTTCATTTTGTTTGCTTGCATGAAAAGAGAAAGAGTGAGAAAATAGGGTTAGAAATCTAAAATCAAGCGGGGATCACTAACTATGCATGAAACCAAGATAAGATGAATCAAGATGATAACACAAGATAATACATTGCATAAGTGAAATCGTTTACAATAATGCTAAATGAATTCTTAGAGAAGCATGAACATTAAACTAAAGCATAAATGCGTAAAATGGAGAGGCAAGGCAGCTACAGCGGTGGAGGGGTCTTCCGTCGACGGCTTGACGACTCCAAGGCTTGCTTCTGAGCTCTAGAAGGTGGTGGAATCATGCTTGGTAGTAGATGATGAGAGGTCCTTGCAATGGGGGTCTATAGGGCTATTTATAATAGAGGAGGAGTAGCCAAAATAGGTATCGCATAATTAGCGACAGCAAGGATATCGCTGTAGCTCCTCTGTATTCATCGTTGTAGCCCAGCTCATTGCCCACTAGCACTTGGTGCGCACAGTGCTATCACACGCGATTCGCGAGCTCACATCACCCATCGTTGGATCAAGGATCGATGGTCAAGATCGCGCATGATCGCGTGCTCAAGATCGACCTTAAGTGCGCATCCAGGAGAGATGAAGATCATCATGTTGCTCATCCGGTGCATAAAAGCATGCCATGTCGCTGCTTCAGGACCGCTCGATGAAGATCCAGTAGTCGAATTTTTTCGGCTGCTCACGCATAGCAAATTTGAGCCTCGCAAGGGCTCGAGCTCGAATCTACCATCGTGGTTTGAAGCGCAGGCCAATGTGCTACCCCCGAGAGTTTATTGAGTTCTTGTAATTCTTCCCATGCGCTCTTAGCCTTTGGATCAAGATCCAACAGCTGAGATCGTTTGATGAAGGAGCGCTAATGGAGAGCAGTGAGCTGTTGGCATGCGAATGCGTGACACATGGACAATTTTGGGTCGTTGATCATCATATCAACGGCCAAAACTTCTTTGGCTTATTGTAGGAGCTACAGAGGTCGAATTGAAGTGAAATTGAGTCAGTTGGACTCTATTCGTTGATCTGAATCCATCCATACGATCCAATTGCTCATCTGAGACCTGTATCAACATGCACTTGTACACAAGGTCATTGAACATTGATTTAAAGCAATCTAAATGTAGATACTACACAATATGCATGCATTGCTCCCAAGGCCACTATAATATGACATTAATGCACATGTGCCCTTGAATTGACTCTAATTGATATAATTAACACTAATAATTGTAGAGTCATCAACCACCTCCAAAATCCATCAAAAAGCCACACAAACTACCCCTCATAACCACCCATATTTGGTGCCAAAAATCTCTCCTAAATCCCAACCATCCACATCTCCATAAAACCCATCCAACCATTCAAGTTGGCGCCAACTTAACACCTTCTGGAACACCCACCTTTGGCGCCAATTTGATGCACCTTTCCACCCCTTAACCACCCTACAACCACTACCTAAGGTGGTACCAAAACACCTACTCATACCCCTTCACCTTGGCGCCAACCTATAAGCCCATCTCCACCTTACACATAACCCATCCATCCTATCTCCACCCTCCACTAGTTGGCGCCAAACACCTAACCCTCAACCACAACACAAACACATGCCAACACCCTTAACTCACCTTCATACACCTCTCCCTTTGGAACCAACTCACCTTAGCCCTCCATCTCATAACCACCACCATACAACTCCATCCTAGCCCTACAACACACCATACCAACCTTTAACCCTAGTTCCTACCAAAAGATGGCACCAACCATTAGGTGACCCTCCATTTTGGCATCATCAATCCTAACCCTAGGATCCCATAACCACCTTCCACGAGCCATCCTAACCGTCCCCCCACCCCCTAACCACACTTACCTCCCCCCTCTACTCTATAAAATGACCATTAACCACCTATTTCCACTTCACCCTCAGCTACATTTTTCATAGTCTTCTTCTACCTTAATCCACTAGCCATAGTCAGACATGAGAAGAATGAGAAGAAGATTAAGGAGACACTCTGTCTCTTTGGTGCCTTCCCCTCTTTCCTTTTCTCTTGTGTCCAAGCCAAGGGTTCCAATTCCAAGGAGAGCCAAGCAAGAGGTCGAACAAAGAGGAGGATTCTTAGGGTGGTCCACAACCACCCAAGGAGGAGTTTTTAGAGTGGAATTCTTCCACTCTAGGAGGAGCTAGGGCATGCCCACCAAGGGCTTGCCAAGGAGGACAGCATCAACTTGGAGGAGTACATCAAGAAGGGAGTACGAGGAATCCTTTCTAAGCCTAGGAGCAACTGATCTTGGAGGAAAGACTCTCTCCTCTTCACCATCATTACCAGGAGGATTTTTGTTTTATCATTTTGTATTTTTATATCTATAGTAGAAGCATTCCTCTACTAGCAATATTGTAAAATAATTTTTCTCCTATATAAAAGTTGCTTTTCTGCATTTCGTTGCATTCAATTATTTGCTTTTAATCTTAGTGCACTCACACCCTCTCTCTCTAATTATCCTAAGTCTTCATATGCCTAGGGTGAGCTTAGAGAGAGGTTCTTCTTGCCACATAGTTTTTAGTGATTAGGCATAATCCTTCTTCGCATATTGTATTCTATTGCCTATTATTTCAAAAATCCAAAAAAAAAATCTTACATTTAAAAATCCAAAAAGAAAGTTAATTTCTTGATTTCAAGTAAGAGATTTCAAAATCTACCTCCTTTGGGATGACCCGAATACTTTCCAAGTACTTGGTTTTTACAAATTTCAAAAGCAATCAAAATTGCACGTTACAATGATTAAAACCCTAATTTACAAATCAAAGATTTTAGCTATCACTTTTTGGCACCGTTATCGGGGAGGCACGGCTTTGCATTCACTTATTTCTCTTACTTGATGCACAGATCTCATCCCCTTCTCCTTTGACTAGTGTGTGCAAGTTCTACAAGAAGAAGGTAGGATTTTTCGAAGCGAAAGCTTGAAGTCCCTTGTCTTCCTGCGAGATTGAGGTTAATGCCAACCCTTTTTATCACATAATTTTTGAAAAACTATCAAAAAAAAATAAAAATAGGCTTTTGAATCAAAAACATTAAAATTAGGTAGAGTGGTGACTTTTAAAAGCCATTCTTTCCTTGTTTGATTAATTAACACCACTCCACTCAAGGTGTTGGTGTTCTGATTTTCGGGTCCAAACTTCTGTCCGGATTTAAAAAATCAATTCCTAACACCAAAAGGCTCCTAAAATTTTGAAATTTCACCCAACAATTCCAAATCAAGTCAACAACATTTATGCCAAATTTTAGACCATTTGGAGTTGCAGAGAATTTTTAAAAATTCGTGAACCACAGTTGGGTCATCTCCTTTGATTTCATTATTTTGTTACTATTCACGAATTTTAGAAATTTTTATACTTGTCCAATTTTTGTGAAATTTAGCTTTTTAGAATTCTTGTGAAATTATACACAACATATAAAATCACAATTTTTTTTTTCTAGCTGAAGGTGTTACTGAAAAGTCCAAAATACCCACAGGTATCGATTTTGGACTTTGACACCAGCACAAAGAAAAATCCCAAAAAAATATAAAATGAATTCTTAAAATCATAAAAAAATATTTTTTGGAATCCTTGTTTGATTTTCATTTCAGTAGTGGTATTGATTGCTCTGTTTAGACCACTACTTAAAAAGAAAAGCCTAAAAAGAATCACTGATAGTTAAATTTCAGCTTAGGGTTCAAATCAACTAGGGTTTCTTTTCATTTTGTAGTGCCACATTCTGAAGGAAATCTACCTTCACCAACACAACTTGATTTCTTTTTTATTGTGGAATTCAAACTTATTTGAAACCATAAAATGAAAATCCTAAAAGACATTAAACAAAATCAAACCCTAAAATCAGAAAAACAACAAAACAATTTTGTGACAAACCTCCTGTTCTGGCATTGGACCCACTCCATCCAATTCGCACACACCAAAAAAATTAAAATAACTTGGCATCAACCTAATAAATAACCTTCACATTCCCGTGCACATTTAGGTACCGAAGCCTAATTAAAATAAATAGTCATTTGACCACTTTAAGGACTTCATCAAATTTAGGCTTGATATCTGACATTTAAGAATCATTAAGCACTCCTAATTCCTTTAGAAAATGCAGCGACAGACTTGGAGGGAAGTCAAACGACCGGTGTATGTTTACACAAGCCCTTGGTGATTTTCCCAGGACATGATTGAGCCCAATCCACCTCTTTAGTCTAGCTGGGTGATCTTTAGGAAGTGGGTTCACTTGTTGATCCCTTACTTGTCGGGTTCCCAAGTCTTAGGTTTTTTTTTTTGAGTCAACCCTAAGACAAAATTAGGCTTGTTGCTTGTTTTGTACACTTCTCCTCATCTCTTCTCTTCCGTCTCCTCCCCATCTTCCAAGTGCATGCATGGGCGAAGGTCCCAGAACCCACATCTCGAGGGACCATTTGATTTTGCCCCACGCACCAAAAGATCTTTGTTTTTTTCTTCTCCCTTTCATCATTCCTCTGACTAAACTTGGAAAACATGGAAAATAGGTCCAAAAATTTTGCTTCCACCTCCCAACCCGACCCCAACCCCAATTTTCAAAACCCATCAGCTGACCCGCAAGCTGACTTTCCCATTCCTAACTTTCCGCATTTGGAGCTACCGCAAAACCCAAAATGGCCAAGGCAATTTCTAAATCAAAATGCTAATCCCCTTTCCCTTATGATCGACCAATTGGTCTGACTACAACAAAATCAACAACAGTTGGCTAGGATAATCATGGACCTAACCAACCAAATACCGGGTTAGCCACTCGGGGAACCTCTTGTACCACTTAAGGATTTATATAATCCTTCCAATTATAAAAAGAGACCCAGGGTGGTTATACCCGAAGGGGATTTTAAAATGAAACCCACCATTTTGAACCTAATTAAACATTTTCATGGTCTTCCAAGAGAGGACCCCTTTTGCCACCACGAGGGGCTGACTATCGTCGCTCAAACTAACCGTTCCCACAATATGTAGAAAGAATTGTGGCTTATGAGATTCTTTCCTCTCTCATTAAAAGACAAAGCATCTCATTGGTTCAGAACGGTCGGGTGTCCTATCACCATCTGGCCCTAATTAAAAAGCACTTTTCTAAAAAAAATGTTTTTGATAAGTCATATAAATGCTTTAAGACAATTAATTACAACCTTTCAACAAAAATCTGTTGAACCTCCCCATGAGTCTTGGGAGAGATTTCAAGAATTAGCACGGAGTTGCCCCCACCATGAAATTCCACATTGGTAGCTAGTGCAGATCTTCTATCATGGATTAGAAGATCAATTGAAACAATTCGTGGATGCTTCATGTGGGAGAAATTTCCTTAATAAAGTTGCTGAGAGTGCCTACCTTCTTTTCAAAGAAATGAGTGACAACTCATTCAATTTGGCTTCAATGGATACTTTTGGTAGGACAACCAACCCAAGACTCGGAGTAAACGAAATTGACTCTAAATCCACATCTGTTCCAGTCACACAGGATGATCTACACATGATAGCTCAATGACTGGATCAGATGCAAAGTAACTAGAAAAAATTGGATGAAAAGCTCACCCAAAAACAAGCTCCTTACCTGAACTCCCCTTACCTTCTGAAAAGAGAATCTGCACAATATCGGTGCTACTCCTACTGGACAGCAATATTCATCTGAATTTTCACAAGATTTGACTGGGTCATTTTATTTCATGAATCAAAATCCTTTTAACCCCACCACTAAAAATATTTTAGCTCTTCAAGAGCAATTTAAAAATTACTCCAATTCTTACAATCAAAATTGGAGGAACAACCCGAATCCCTCTTGGAAAGGGTTGAATCCAGTTTCATTTCCTAGGCAAAATCAAATGGGACTTATGGGCAAAACATGTATCAACCTAGGCCATCTCAAGAAGAAATCAACACCTAGGCCATGAAAACTCTGCAAGGAATGCAGACTCAAATGATTGAAGCAACCTTCATGATAACCAATTTATAAAATCAAGTTAAGGTTACTTCCGATCACAGACCTACTGGCAATCTGCCATCCCAGCCCACGCCCAACCCAAATAATCAACGGAACCAATATCAAGGTGGATATCCCAATCAACCTATTTATCCAGCACCCCAACAACCACCGAGTTTCAATCAAAACCAGGCTTCCCGTCCTCCTCCCAGAAGCAACCACACTGAAAATGTAGTTACTCTGAAGAATAAGAAAACTACTCATGATCCCTCACCTACTTAAGAAACCCACTTCATAGAAAAGAAGATCAAATCTTCTCCCTGTTCCCTTAACCCCGTTCAGGAACCTGCATCTGCAAAATAGGAAAATCCCATACCTTTCCCACGAGCCCTTCACTCTTCACACAATAAGAAAAAGAAATCCAAGCCCATTGATAAGGAATTGATGGATCTTTTTGGGCAAGTAGAAATAAATATCCCTCTCCTTGATGCCATAAAATATATCCCTGCCTATACAAAATTCTTAAAAGATTTATGTACCCCTAAAAGGTAGCCAAGAAACTTAGGAAAGGTGATTCTCCTAGGGATAGTTCAATTGTGCAAAGCAAACTACCTCTGAAAAAGAAAGATCCAGGCCCTCCCTGATTCAAGTGGTCATTAATGACACTTCCTTTGATAGCACCTTGTTAGATCTCGTTGCCTCAATTAATCTCATCCCCACTATTGTATTTGAGGAATTCAAGATCAGTGAATTAAAGCCTGTCGAGGTTACACTTCAGTTAGCTGACCGATCTATAATTAAACTAAAGGGGATCGTTGAGGATGTCATTGTCCGAGTTCAAAATTGTCTATTTGCAGAGGACTTTTTGGTCTTGGACATAGAGGTACCAGAAGCACTAAAAAATGCCCCCATAATTCTTGGAAGACCATTTTTAGCCACTGCCAAAGCAAACATTGATTGTGATTCTGGAAAGATGAAAATCATGTACGATGGTGAATCTATTACCCAAGACATTTTTCAAGCTTCTAGGAGATTCCAAGAACCAGATTTCTTTGACGACTTGGATTCTAAGATCAAAAATTTAGTGGAGGAAACTATGCAAATTTCACACATGGGTTCTTGCTTTGCAGTTAATATGGTTCCAAAATAATCTTCTGATTGAACCCACACTATCAGCACATGACTCTTCACCTAACTCCTCTCCCCCTTCACCCATGGAGCAAAAAGCAGAAATCATTTCGAAGCTAGGCCCCCAACTAAAGTTAAAACCTTTGCCTGACTCCCTTAAATATGTTTTCCTAGGACCTAATCATAGCATGCCCCTAATTATTAATTCTAGACTTATTGGGGCTTAAGAGGAAAAACTTCTCCAAGTTCTTAGTAAAAATAGAAAAGCTATTAGTTGGACCCTTTCTGACCTTAAGGGAATCAATCTATCCTATTACGCTCATAGAATATATCTTAAGGACGACTCTCGCCCCTCCCGCTAATCACAAAGGTGCCTAAACCCTAATATGCAGGAGGTGGTAAAAAAGGAGATAATAAAGTGGCTTGATGCTGATATCAATACCCCATTTCCGACAGCTCCTGGGTTAGTCCCACGCAAGTAGTGCCTAAAAAAGTTAGACTAACCATTGTCACAAATGAACATGGGGAAAATATAGCCACTCGAACCGCTTCTTCTTGGCATGTGTGCATTGATTATCTCAAATTAAACACCACCACCAAGAAGGACCTTTTTCCGCTCCCATTTATTGATCAAATCTTGGAGCGATTAGTTGGATGTGATTATTGCTGCTTTCTTGATGGTTACTCCGGCTATAATCAAGTTGCGGTCCATCCTGAGGATCAAGAAAAAACTGCATTCACCTTCTCCTTCGAAACCTTTGCTTTCCGAAGAATGCCCTTCGGTCCGTGCAACGCACCTGAGACTTTTCAAAAGGTGTATGCTTGCAATATTTTCAAACCTAGCTGGTGAATGTCTTGAAGCTTTTATGGATGACTTCTCTATTTTTGAAGACTCATTTGACTTATGTCTTAAAAATCTCGAAAGGATAAAAATGCATAGAAGTTAACTTGGTCCTCGGTTGGGAGAAAAGTCATTTCATGGTCCAGGAAGGCATTGTCCTGGGCCATGTCATCTCAAAAAATGGAATTGCGATAGATCGTGCCAAAATTGAAGCTATCTCTAAACTCCCACCACCCACTACTGTCAAACAAATCCGATCTTTGTTGAGGCATGTGAGCTTCTACCACCATTTCATCAAGAACTAATCCGAAATCTTCAAGCCCTTAAGTCAATTACTCACCAAAGACCAGCCTTTCAACTTCATCGATCAATGCCTAGCAAGTTTTAATAGGTTGAAGAATGATGTCACAAAGGCACCAATTTTACAGGGACCTGACTAGAATTGTCCCTTTGAATTAATGATAGATGCCTCTGATTTTGCTGTGGGGGCTATTCTAGGGCAACGTATTGACAAGAAGCCCGTTGTGATCTATTATGCTGGTAAAACCCGTGATAATGCACAACAAAATTACATGGTAACTAAAAAAAAACTTCTTGCCATCATTTTTGCCCTAGAGAAATTCCGTACATATCTGTTGAGGTCACATGTCACTATTTATACCGACCACTCGGCACTTAAAAATTTGCTGAACAAGAAAAGTTACGAAACCCTGACTTATCTGCTGGATCCTGTTGCTCCAGGAATTTGACCTGGAAATCAAGGACAAAGTGGGGTCGCAAAATGTAGTGGCAGACCATCTCTCTCGTCTTACAATGAATGACATGTTGGCCCCTCCAGATGTCTTCCCTGACGAGACCATTTTAGTTGCCAATACCCTCCCTTGGTTTACACCAATTGTAAACTACCTAGCAATACAATGAATCCCTTCTGATTGGCCAAAAACCAAATGGGATAAGTTCTTTGCTGACATTAAATATTATTTCTGGGAGGAGCTCGACCTTTTCTGTACCTACATTGATCAGGTGATTCAACGGTGTGTTCCCGAATTAGAATTTCATGATATTTTGACACAATGTCACTCAATGGCCTGTGGCGGACATTTCTCGAGCAAGAAAACTATAGCAAAAGTCCTCACTTCTGGATTCTTTTGGCCCAGCTTACACAAAGATGCTCACTCGTTTGTTCGGTCCTGTGTGTGTTGCCAAAGCATCAACAACATGACTTGAAAGAATATGATGCCCCATAATCCGAAATTAGAGGTTGAAATTTTTGATGTATGGAGCATCGACTTCATGGGACTGTTCATCAACTCTTGTGGGTATTTATACATACTAGTCGTAGTTGACTATGTATCCAAATGGATTGAAGCAATACACACACGGACCAATGATCATAAGGTTGTTGTTGATTTCATCAAGCAAAATATTTTCTCGACACTCGGCATCACTAAGCCATCATCAATGATGGAGGATCGCATTTCCTCACTCTCAATTCCATCACCTTTTATCTAAATATGGGGTTAATTATAAAATTTCCACTCCTTACTACCCCTAAACAAATGGCCAAGCAGAAGTTTCTAACCGGGAAATTAAAAATATTTTACAAAAAATGGTTAGGCCCGATCGTAAAGATTGGTCCAATAAATTGGACGATGCTTTATGGGCCTACCATACAGCTTTCAAAAGTCCCCTTGGCATGTCCCCTTTCCGTCTGATTTTTGGAAAAGCATGCCATCTCCCGGTAGAACTCGAATACATGGCTTTTTAGGCAATCAAACAATTAAGCATGGATTTATTTGAAGCTGATAAACAAAGGAAATTACAATTAACTGAATTGCAAGAATTGCATAATTTCTCTTACGAAAATGCGAAGATTTATAAAGATCGAACAAAGAAAATTCATGATAAATATATCGTTCGAAAACATTTTGATATCAATTAGCGTGTTTGGTTTTTCGACTCACGTTTACGCATTTTTCCAGGTAGACTTAAATCCAACTGGATCGACCCATTTATTGTCCTGAAAACATATCCATACGGTGTAGGTGACTTTTTTGATCCAAAAACAAATACTGCCTTTCAAGTCAACAGCCAACATTTAAAGCCCTACTTAGATAATACCCCGAATCTCCCGTCCGACACTCTTGATTTGATCGACTTACCTTCTAATGATCATTGATGCAATTCATGCCCGATTGAATGGCGTAAAAGATAGCACTGGATGAGAGGTAACCCATTATTTTTCCTGCTTTGCATTTTTCATTTCCTTTTTCAGAGGTTTGACTATCCTGATTTAGACCACCTTCACAAAGGTGATTTCTTTCCTCTTCCTACTGCATAAGGACATGGCATATCTTAAGCATGGGGAGGTCTTTTTAAATTTTGACGATCAATTCAAAATTTTCAAAACCTAAAAGCATTCAAATTTTTGTTTCATTTTTGCATGCATACCAAAAAAAATAAAAATGTCGAAAACTTTTTGAGGAAATTTTGAAATCAGGACCAAGGTTGAAGATTCATCTTAAGGTACAATGGGATTTAATCTTTAACAAACTAGGGATTAGGATGCGGATCTTATTATTAGAATCTCTAGGTCTATTTTTAGACTAGATCAAGTATCTTCCTCTAAATTCCACCTGAACTCATGATGATTATGGTGACTTGATCTCTTTTTGTGACCTGGAAATAACCTAGCTTAGTTTCCAATCCAAAAACTTGCATCTCTTACAAAATTCTTGTGTCAAATTTTACACACAAGCCAACACCTAAAAAATAACTAGAAATTAGAAAAACCCCTTGTTTACCCTTAGTGAAATCCGAAGTAGATGATTGGTTTGAGTTCCCACTGCTGAGAAGGGGGAAAATGCCTCCTTTGAGGAAGCAATGTCAACATGTTACCGCCTCGGTGTTTACCGAGCGAAATCGAGGTTATAAAAGCCACATCGTAGTATAGGTCAAAATCGCTTGAAAACAGATAAAATTAATACTCGAATGAAAGTCTGTGGTCGTTCGTTCGAAGCAAATATGGAACTCAATTGCTAATCTCAAATAACATGTAATTGAGCATAAGATTCGAGCCAAATAATACCAAGAAATGAATAATAATTACTCAAAAATGATGATCAATGTAAAGCATGAGTTTAACAATAGTATGCATGGCAAAAAGAATCTCAAAGCAAAAACAATGGTGATGTACATCACCAATTATTCAATTTAAGCATATATGTATTGAGTTCAAATAATGCAACAGTGCCATCAACCGTTCAAACTCAGGTACTCAAATATATCAATAGTATCAACCGCTTTTACCCAAGTCAGACGTCGCCTGAAGCCATCAGACGACTTAAACAAGCATTTGCTACAGTACCTTCCCCTTTGTTTCTTCTTCTTGTCTGCCTTGGCTTCTCTTTTCTTCTTCTCTTCTTCTTCTTCACAACTCTTCTTCAGCCTTTCTTCTCCTCAGAACTCTTTCTTTCTCTTCTTCTTTCTTTTCTTCACACACAGAGGTGGATACTTTCTTTAAACGGCTAAATGTCAGTCGTTTATCTTCAGAGCAAAACCCCCCAACCCCCGCACTCTTTCTCTTCCTCTCTCTAGGTTCCACACTCCCAGAGCCATCCACAGTACCGAGTAATCAGATTCAGATCTAAGCGCACCCGGGTCTAGGGTCATCGGCAGTGGGTGGTGAGCGAGGAGTGCGAGGCTTAGGCGGGTAATCGGATGAGTGCCAAACCCGTGTGTAGGTGTCACGGGCGAGGCGCATGTGAGGGTGCAGGGACCTCACCCCCTGTGTGTTACTTGAGGCGAATAAGTGGAAGAAGAAATTCAATTTATGCGTGCGCGCCTCTTCACTTGTTTCCGAGGTGGGACTAAATGTCCCACTATTTTCGCGCGAGCATCTGCAGGTGGGACTCCGTCAAATTGTAGTGGGTGTTGAGGATATCTCCCCCAATTGGAGACCTGGGTGTGTGCCTTGAGCAAAGCCACAGTGCCTGGAGGGTGTGGTCTGGAGCTTCGTGGCTAGAACTCGAAGAACAAAGGCGATGACGGGCAGAGAGCAACGGAAGTCCAGCGTGTACCTAACAGGAGAAGCACGGCCTTTTGGCCCCGTTAAAATACTTCAGGAACTTCGTCAAAGGACGACGAATGTAGTGGTGTGTGTGATGGGGCAAGTGTGTGCGTGTAGGTGTAGGGTGAAGTCAGAGATGGCACACGATGGTGGGTTTGTTCGGGAGAGGGTTCGGGTGGACGGGAAGGTGAATAGAGATAGGGGTTTTGTGCACGGAGGGACAGCAGTGCTTGCGGGTGCGTCGATGAGGCAGATGGAGGGATGTAGCGATGGGGGTGCCTCGTCGGAGGAGCGGTCGGAGACGGGGAAGACAAGGGTGAACGGCGGTGTCGAGGGGTTCTTTTTGGGATTTTTGGGTATAAAACTAACCTAAGAGAACTAAGAATCTAATCTACCCCTAATTTAATAGACAAAAATGGGTGGACAACACCGGCGTTGGTAGGTCGGCGCCAAGGAAGAAAATACTCCGGTAGAGGGGGACGGCAATGACGACGAAGAGAGAGCGACAGCAACTGGTATTGCACGATGCGAAGGAAGGTGAGGAAGAAGAATCCGCTACCAATATTGCGGTCGGACAACGAGGAGAGGCAAGGAGAGTCGTCAAAGCTCGAGGAGCTATTCAGTCAAAATAGGAGAGAGGAATTTGGGGAATTTCCAGTCGAAATCAAGTCTGGCCTGGACGATATGCATTGGGGCTTTTTTTATAGGCCTCTGGAGGAAGATTTGAGCTTGGGAAGCAAACTTCCCAAGCTTGAAAGGTCACCAGATATGGAAGTTTGAAAGATACCCAAATCTCTCATGCGTTCGCATGAGAGATTGGGAAGGTTGTAGAGCTTCGGATCTGGTTCAGAAGGAACAGAATTCCTTGACAAACTTCCCTTTCAAATCAGAGAGGGATTCGTCATGGAATCAAGGAGAAAATGCCAAATCAAGCTCGTCGAAGTTGTAGGATTAGGATTTCATGGTGACAGGGACCTATTTGAAGATGGAGACGATAAAGTTAGGGACCTGATTGTTAAGGATTCAAAAGTTAAGGGCATGTGTGTGAGATAAAAGAGTCAGACATAACCAAATTGCAAACTAGGTCAAGATGATCTCAGATTGGGCCCAAATTTTTGTAAAAACCTAATTTAGACCAAAGGAATCCAATGGTGGAGTTAGATTTAGGTTTTGACCAAGTTTTACTAGGTAATTTATGCAAAAACCCAAATTTAGGCAAAAGTCTGTTTGTGGCTCTGTTTTGTGTCAAGACAGGTTCTGATGGTTAAATTGAAGGTGCCAAACCCTAGAGAATATTTTTATATGAATTTTAGAGGGTTTAGGTGAATTTTATATAGACCAGAACCTCATTTATTTAAGTGGGTCTGTTTTTAGGGTTTCGAAAGTCATTTAATTCCCATAAACCACGAAAACCCTTCTCTATCTGTTTTAACCCACTTGTTAAACTCTTAAGATCATTTAACCCTTAATTAACCCCTGGAGAAACCTGCGGTTATTCTGCATTCATGATATGATGGTAAAATTACAGTTTTAACCCTGGTTTACTGTATTTCCCTCAGAATGGATTTGCAATGAATTATGGCTTTCTGATGGTTATGTAGGAACATTTATTAATGAAAATTGACTAAATAAAGCTAGATATGGTTGATGATGATGTTATCATCGCCCAACTTTTGCTAGTCCCTTAGAAAAATCTCATGGAATTAACTCAAATTCTAAACCATATGTTCAGATCTCTAATGTGTGCTTTTTTATGTAGATTAGGTTAGAATGCCAATGGTAGGCCTGGAGGTACTCAAGTACCGACCAAGATCCGGACCTGACCAGCTTAAACCTCAGTCTGCCGTAAAGGTTTCCAAGGCCCACCGGAACTATCCTAAGGTTCGTTGAACTCCATGGTTAAAGCACCCGTACTTAAAACATTTTTAGTCTCAGTTCAGTTTGCAGTGTGTTTTTGAAAGAGAAATAGAGGATTTTTTGTACTTTTGGAGAGTTTTCTCTCTCTTTTCTTTTCTTTATTTCTAGCTTTGGATTGGTTTTACAACACGGTCTGTATCGAATTCCTAGCTCCCACTATCAATCCTCGTCGAGTCCCTGGCTTT
The DNA here is from genome assembly GCA_037157565.1 of Thalassia testudinum. Taxonomy (NCBI): domain Eukaryota; kingdom Viridiplantae; phylum Streptophyta; class Magnoliopsida; order Alismatales; family Hydrocharitaceae; genus Thalassia; species Thalassia testudinum. The sequence goes on from JAZHRO010000025.1 coordinate 38,292,072, forward strand.
CGATGCTTCAAGATAGCACCGCCCATCATAACCCCCAGAACCCTGACTTTCGACACTTCGATATAGTGCCGCCCATGGCATTCTGTAGCTAAATTCAAGCCCTAGCAATCGACATTTCAGGATAATCCCACCCATGGCAACTTGATAGGAACACCATCATAAGCTTTAACTAGCTCACTTTGGCCCAATGAAGTCAATAAATGCTCCTACAAAACCAACTGAAGGTCATAATTCACTGCATAACCATTCTGAGAGAAAAATAAGAAATTAGGATTAAAACTGTAATTTTACCAGCACATCTTGAATGCAGTACAACCATGGGTTTTCTCAAGGGCTGAATAAAGGTCAAATGGTCTTAATAAGATAATAAGTGGGTTGGCTTCAACAAAAAAGGGTTTGCGTGTGTTCTAAGAATTAAATGACTTTTTGAAAACCTAAAAATAGACCCACTTAATTAACCAAGGTTATGGTCAGGATAAAATTCACTTAAACCCTCTAAAAATCATATAAAAATATTCTCTAGGGTTTAATACCTTCAATTTGGCCATCAGAACCCATCTTAACCTAAAATGGAGTCATAGACAAATATTTGCCCTAATTTGGGTTTTTACATAAATTACCTAGTCAAACATGGTCAAAACCAAAATCCAACTTCACCATTGGATTCCTTAAGTCCAAATTAGATTTGTACCAAAATTTGGACCCAAGATGAGTTTGTGTTGACCTAGTTTGTAAAAAGGTCCTATCTGATTACATTTCTACCCCTAACTTTCAAAAACTCGCATTCAACCCCCTAGCTTCTTCGTAATCTTCACAATTAGGTCCCTCCACCATTATCACGGAGGAAACCTACTCCGACGACCTTTGACAGGGAATTTCTCCTTGATTGCTTGGAGAATCTCTTCCAAAATTGGAAGGGAGATTCTCTAAGAAATTATCTCCAGTATGAACCCATCTATGTGCTTTGATTCCCTCCCAATCTCTCATGCGAACGCATGAGAGATTTGGGTATCTTAATAGCTCCCAAGTCCGATGACCTTCCAAGCTTAGGAAGCTTGCTTCCCAAGCCCTAACTGCCACTCAGATCCCTATTTAAGGAAGCCCAGATCCTCCCGAATACCTCATGCTCAAATTTAGCCATGAATCCCCTCAATTCATCTCTCTCTCTCATGTTCGAAGACTCCTCGATGTCCAGCGATCCCCTCTGCCCTTTCTCATCGTCCGGCCGCCATACCTGCGGCAGATTCCTCCTCCTTGTTCTTCTCTGCGTCTCGCCGTACCAACAGTTGCCCATTCCTCTTCATCCTCGTTGTTCCCACCTCACTGAGCCCCCTTCGTCTCCGTCGTCGGCCACACCAGACCTGAAGCCCTCGCTGCCCCCCTTCGTCCATCAACTTCCTAGCTAAGTCCCATGTCCCTTCTACTTTCTTCTCCTCTCTTTACTTTCCAACACCAACCACTGATGCCCCTTCGCACCTCCATCCCTTCCATCTCCGGCCACCCTCTCCAGCGAGGCCATCCCACCTCCACAACCCACCAAAACCCTCGTCGACCCTCGCAAAACCTTCACCACACCTCACTGATCACTTCCTCTCTCTTTATTCACTTTGCCATCCACCCAAGTCACCCGCCCGAACACACCCACTCACACGCACACAATTTAACCTAGCCACACACTCACAGCCACTGTCACGCTACGCCACCACCCCCATCACATTCGTCGTGCTTCGGCGTCGCTCCCTGAGCGCTCTAACGTGGCCGAGAGGCCGTTCTACTAATTTCAGGTTCCAGACCTTGTCCGCCATTGGAGAGCAAGCTTCAAGCTTGCTTAAGGCTGCTCCTAGCCTTATTGTCCCAGGTCGAAGTCCCAGAACGCGTGGAAGTATCTCGCACATGGTCCCAGGTCATCAATTGAAGACGTGTGCCTCGCGTCTTGCTGCAATTGTGAAGGATGCTCCTTGCTGCAGACTTGCAAAGGAAGGGTGCACGGATAGTCCCACATCGGGCAGTTCTGAAGCTGCGCACCCGCATAAATTGAAAAATTGCCAGCAGCTGTTCGCCTCAAGTACCACGGGGTGAGGTCCCTCTCGCCTTCACCCGGCCTTGTCCATGACACCTCACCCGCTGACCTGGCCCAACCCGACCTGACCTACACTCCTTGCTCACCACCACACGCTGGTGAGCCTGGACCCGAGTACACGCTTAACCCGATAACCCGGATACCCGTGACTCTGGGAGAGCAGATCCTAAGAGAGAAAGAGAGGAGAGTTGCATGGGTATGGGGAGGGTTTTGCTGCAGGAACCTTCGGCCGACACTTAGCCGAATTCTGAAGAGGAGGAGGCCAGAAGCTGAAGAAGAAGAGAAAGTAGCTAAGGGCCAAAGAAGGAGAAAGCTAAAGGCAAAGGAAGAAGAAGGAGGAGGCTTGGAGTGGTCGTAGCTGAGAAAGAAAAGAAGCAGGTATGAAGAAAGAGCTGAAGAAGAAAGGAAAAGATAGAGAAAGCAAAGACAAAGAAGAAGAGAAGAAGAAGAGGTGAAGGCTTGAAGAGAAGAAGAAGAGAACAGCTGAATCAAAGAAAGAGAAGAAGACATAGAAGAATCAGACAACATTAAGTCGTCTGATTTACAAATCAAATGACAGATCTTAGCTCTCATTACAAATAAATTGAGTTCCTTGGTGATATTGTAGGAGTATTTGGTGATCTAAATCACCATTTTACTCCTATATTTTTGCACATTGCTACTGATATTATTGCAATTTTTTTCAGTTTGAATTGTGATCTTGATTTCTAAATCCCATATAGCTCCCTGTGTTCGACCTCGGAACTTTTTCAAGTAATAAAAATCATATTTGTTTGAACGTTATTTTGACTACACTGCAATGCAATACTTTTTAAACACCGACGTAGCGCGATTGAACACACCTGAACCAGCACAATGTGCTTACATGCCCTTGGTAGGATATTTAGATATCCTAGAAGACAAGCACCGAGGAGACGATATGTTATTACGCATCTTCAAGGGAAATTTCCCGCCTCTCCGCACCGGGAACTCTTCCAAATCAACTTGTGTTGATAGGCCGCTCCTAATCTAGGTAGCTTTTCATAACAGAATTAACGCATTTGCATGATTTTGATAATTAAGTGCACTGAACTAGACTGTGTGTGGATTAGGGTGCTTAGGTTATCGAGTCTTGCAAACCAGAGGTTAGTTAACAAATCCGAGTAATCCCTAAGCCTTAGACCTAATACTTAAGCTTCGCATTTTCCTCGACCTCTTGAGGACTATCCAGTCTTAACGAATACTTGAATTTTTAAGCCTAAAATATGACCCAAGAGGCCTAAGATTAACGTCCATACTAATCACTTTTGTCCCTTAGCACTTTTGTCTTTTATTTCTTTCTTTTGATTTGGTTTAGAACTTAAATAAATCCCATAATCTTTTACTAATGACTAACTCTTTTTTGTTTCAAATTGTGCTCTAACATTTAAATCACCTCCCTTCTTTTCCTCAAGAATGATATGCAATTTGATCTTTCAAAATTTCCTCCCTTCTCCATTTTTTGTTCTTTTTCAATTTTTTTATTTTTTTATTTTTGAATTTTGGAATGTACTTTTGTTTGTGAGAACCCTTCAGAACTTTGAATTTTTGTATGTTTGCACTTTAACACCTCCCCATGCCTAGGTTTTGCAAAGTCCTCATTATAAACGGAGGGTATGACACAGTTTTGGGTTCAGGAATTAGAACAAGATAATCGGGTGGGTGAATGGGTTGGGATGACTGTTGCGGACGATTTCAAGCTCTGATACGAGTACCAGAGGTGGGATCGACTGTTCTAAAAGTAAACTCAAGTGCAATAGACGTGAAGTACAAAAGGAAAATCAGAAGGATCTCAGGTTTTTGGATTGACGGGTTGCCTCCCATTAAGAGCTAAATTCAATGCCTTCAGCGGAGCAAAAAATGGTATGGAGGAATGGTCAAATCTAATGAATTTTGTAGAACAAGTACCTTGATCAAAAGCCTGGTTGGTCCAACCAGATGCTTGTTCAAGTCAACAGGCTGATGATGCAGTCCAAACCCAATCAATATGGTGGGTTGATAGATGTGAATCAACAGATGTGGAACCCACCATATACTGTGAAGCTCAGAATGTTGTGGAAGTGAAAAGCTAGGGTTTGGCTGAATCGGATCAGCCTGGTCAGAGTAGGGATCCTCAAATGAAAATGAATCAGTGAAGGTGTAGGAACCCTACGAAAGTGATTAGAGAAGGATGGGGCATGATTAGTAGTCTGATCAAAGTCTAAAACCCGATCAAAATGTGGAGGAGAATCAGGTGCAATTGTTTCATCGAGAGGAGAATCAGAGTAAAAATTGAGTCCGGTTGCGGGTCGAGGTTGAAAACGAGTTTGGGAAGGTTTTGTATGTGTAGAAGAAGAGATGTTTTCTTTCAAATCATTGACCTTAGCGTCAGAATCAAAAGATGGGTTGAGGTTGCTGAGGTCGTAGATTGGCTTGTAATCATCAGGAAACAACAATTCTCCAATATCAAAGTAAGATTCAAAATCGTTAGAGAACTTGCGAGAATCATGTCCTGAATATGATTCTGGATCAGAGGTTCCACCACAGAATAAATCAAGATGTGGACAATCAGCATTCTGACTTGGGTCTAACCTGATTTCAGAATTCAAACTCAAAAAGGTGTTCCTATTAAGCATGGGCTCGGGTTCTTGGCTTGTAGAGAAAACCCAATCTAAACCCAACTCTTCTAACTTCTCAATTTCTGTATCGTAGATCGACGTGACTTTTGAAAAATCAATCTGTATCTCTGAGGAGTCTGAAGAGGTGTACTCATCAAATACGGGCCCTAAATCATAATCTAGATTTGAAGTCTGATTCGTATCGCACAAGGCCTCACAATCATCCCAATAAGGCTCAAATCCAGATTCTAGGTTAAGGGTGTGGGTTGGATCACCAGAATCTAGGTTGGGCTTTACAGGGATGTCAGAATTGCTCCTAAGAGTCACCTTATCAGAATAAGGGACGGAATTTACACCCTCGAGTGGTTTTAATTCAATCTTAGTATCATAGGTGTCTGGGAGATCTAAACTTGGTGAACCAGGCTCCTGGTTTTCTAGGGCTGGCTCAAAATCGTGATCACCTGCAATCGGATCCTCCCAACCCATCTCAAGGTTAGGTGTATCAATTTGTTCATAATTTGAATTATATTCCATTTGGGTTAGGGGTCCATAACAACCTTGATCATCACACCCAGGATTTAGGAAATTACATGGATTACTGGAATTACTCCAAGATGTCATCTTAACTTTTGACGGGTATTTTCGATCAATGGTTCCATATAACCCATTCAGCAATTCCCCTCGTTCTTTCAAAAAATTATGGAGTTCTTCCGGAACTGAAGGATTTAACCAATATTGCAGACAATCATTATTATGTAATTTCACCAATTCCATGTGTTCTACTAAGAGATCATCCCGGGTTGAACCGTGGTTTAGTTGTATCCATACCATCTTCATATGGTTCAAAATGTGGTTCATTGATTTCTTGAATCTTTCCTAAATGTCCCTTTTACAATATTCTTCATGGTTTCTATAGGCATTCTCAAGTATCTTTTCTTTCAAGCTCATTTGGGATTCAGGTTTTCTAAATAGTCTTCCAATATAGCCAGGCTACATTTTTTAATCAAATGGTGGAATCAAGATGTAGAATCAAAACTCAAGTTAGATTGACGTTGATCAGATCTGAAAAGAAATACCCAAGATGATCTAGTGAGTCTTCTTAGGTTAAAAACCTAATAGCCTTCCTGTGTATGTGCTCTAATAAAAGGGATGAGGGACTGGACGTGAATTTTGATCCAATCAAGGCACCCAAAGATTTTTGGATGACTAAGGCAATTTCAAGGCAGATGATACCTTTGAATCAGAAATTTGCACACCCGAGAAGTACCTGGGTAGCTAGGAAGGGAGAGCCCCGCAAAGACCCTGATGGGAACACCATCGTGAGCCCTAACTAGCTCATTTTGACCCAATGAAGAGAATAAAAGCTCCGACATAACCAACTGAAGGTCCTAATTCACTGCATAACCTTTCTAAGAGAAAAATAAGAAACAAGGGATAAAACTACAATTTTACCAATGCAACACAACAACGGGTTTTCTCAACGGGCAAAATAAAGGTCAAAGGGTCTTAACGAGATAAAAAGTGGGTTGAATTTGACAGAAAAGGGTTTGTGTGCGTCTAGTGAATTAAATGACTTCTTGAAATCCTAAAACATACCCACTTGATTAACCAATGATCTGGTCAGGATAAAATTCACTTAAGCCCTCTACAAATCATAGAAAAATATCCTCTAGGGTTTTGTACCATCAATTTGGCCATTGGAACCCATCTTGACCTAGAATGGGGTCTCAGACAGATATTTGCCCTAAATTGGGTTTTTGCATAAATTTTCTAGTCAAACATGGTCAAACCCAAAATCCAACTTCACCATTTGATTCCTTAGGTCCAAATTAGGTTTGTACCAAAATTTAGACCTAAGGGGGACTCATCTTTACCTAGTTTGCAAAAAGGTACTATCTGATTACATTTCTACCCCTAACTTTAAAAAACCCTTGCATTTAGCCCCCTAGCTTCTTCATCATCTTTGCAAATAGGTCCCTCCACCATTATAGCAAAGGAATCCTACTCCGCTGAGCTTTGAAAGGAGGTTTCTCCTTGATTTCTCAGAGAACCCCTTCCAAAATTGGAAGGGAGATTCTCTGAGTAATCCCCTGCAATCTGAACCCATTGATGAGCACTGATTGTTTCCCAGTCTCTCATTCGAACGCATGAGAGATTTGAGTCTTTTGAAGCTTCCAACTCCGGCTACCCTGCCTTGCTTGGAAGCTTGGCTTTTAAGCACAGAACCTCCTCAGAGACCTATTTAAGACTCCCCAGATCCAACCGAGTCTCTTCAACTTGAAATTGGGCCGGTTCTCCCTACATTCCTCTCTCCCTCGCCGGCCATAACCCTCCGCAAGCTCCAGCGACTTCTTCCTCACTCTCTCGTCGCCTAACTACAATACCAGTGGTCGGGTTGTCTTCCTCTCAGTCCTCCGCATCACGCAACACCGGCTGACGTCGCCTCTACCTCGTCTTCGCCGCCGCCTCATCTACAGAGCTTCGTCTTCCCTACGGTCGACAACCATACCAGCGTGGATCCTCTATCCCTTTCATCCTTTAAAAGTAGGTTTTTCGACTCTCTCTCTCCCACTTTCTTTCCCTCTCTTTATTTCCCAAAATGACCCACCGACACCACTAACCACTGCACCTTCTCCACCTCTGGCGATACCTCCGGCGAGATGCTCCCGTCGCTCTGCACCTCCATATAACTCGCCGACCACCCTACGACCTCTGCCTCAACTCCCTGATTATATCCTCTCACTCCAATCTCTCCGTCGACCACCCAAACACTCCACCGAACACACCCACACATACGCACACAGTGAACCCTAGACACGCCACCACAGCCACCCACATGCCACGAAACCACTCCCATCACATCCGCTGTGGTCTGGAGAAGCTCCCTGAGCAATTTAACGTGGTCGCAGGGTTGTGCTATTGATTTCAGGTTCAGGCCATGGTCCGCCATTACTGACAAGCTTGAAGCAAGCTTCAAGTGGTCCCAGGCCTTAAGTTGCTCCAGGTGAAACCTCCAGGCTGTACGGACTTAAGTCGCACACGCGTCCAAGCCCTCGTGCAAAGACTCCAGCAGCTACAGCCCTTCAATTTGGTCAAGCACTCTCTGCTGTGGTGCGCGAACGAAGGTGGGACGTTTAGTCCCACCTCGGAAGTGGAAGGGTGCCCTTGTACGCATAAAAGGAAAAAGTGTTAGAGGCTTATCACCTCCAACACTGAGGGTGAGGTCCTCCTCTCCCCTCTCAAGGACTCGTTCGCGGCACTACCCATGCGGACCTGGCCACGACTCGATTACCTGACCTGTTCACTCCTCGCCCACCACCGCACACTAGTGGGCCTAGACCCGGGTCTCCGTTAGGTCCGATTACCCGACCGGTTAAAGGCTCTGGGAGAGAAACTTTGAAATAGAAAAGAGAAAAAGAGAGAAGAGAGCTACGTAGGGGAAGGGGGGTTTTGCTCTAAGGAGTTTACCTTCGGTACTTAGTCGAATCCAGAGAAAGCTTAAGGCTGAAGGCAGAGAAGAAGAAGAAGAGGAGGTCAAGCAGAAAAGAAAGGAGAGGATAGAGAAGAAGGAAGAAGCTGAAGAAGAAGGATTGCAAAGGCTTAAGGCAAAGGAGAAGTCAGAGAAAAGGTAACGTGATGGGAACACCATCATGAGCCCTAACTAGCTCATTTTGACCTAGAAAAGAGAACAAAAGCTCCTGCATAACCAAGTGAAGGGCCTAACTCAAGGAATAACTGGTTTAAAAGAAAAGTAAGAAACAAAGGGTAAAACTGTAATTTTACCATTGTGGTACAACAACAGGATTTCTCAGGGGTTAAACATGGGTCAATTGGTCTTAACAAGATAAAAAGTGGGTTGGTCCAATCAGAAAAGGGTTAATGTGAGATCTGGGAATTAAATGACTTCTTGTAACCCTAAAACAGAACCACTTAATTTAACAAGATTCTGGTCAGGATAAAATTCAACTAAACCCTCTAAAATTCATGTAAAAATATCCTCTAGGGTTTAAAACCTTCAATTTGGCCTTTATAACCTATTTTGACCTAAATAGGGGTCCTAGTCAAACATTTGCCCTAAATTAGGTTTTTGTGCAAAATGACCCATCAAATGTGGTCAAACCTAAAATCCAACTTCACCATTGGATTTCTTGGGTCCAAATTAGGTTTATACCAAAATTTGGACCAAAGGGGAGTTCACCTGGACCTACTTTGCAAAGCAGTCCAACCCAATTACATTTATGCCCCTAGCTTTTGAAAACCCTTGCAAACACCCCCCTATCTTCCTTGTCATTCTTTTCAATTAGATCCCTCCACCATTACAGCAGAGGAATCCTACTCCGACGAGGATTCAAGAGGGATATCTCCTTGATTCCTCAGAGAATCCCTCTCAAATTTGAAAGGGAGATTCTCTGAGGAATTCCCGATCGTGTGAACCAAATCTTAAGCTCTGATTGCCACCCAATCTCTCATGTGAACGCATGAGAGATTTGGGCATCTCTCGACCTTCCAAGTCCAGCGAGGTTGCCATGCTTGGAAGCTTGCCTTCCAAGCATAAGGCCCTCTGCCTGCGACTATAAAAGAGGCCCTAGATCCCCCTGGTCAAGGCAAGCTTGTTTTGGCCTGAGATTCCCTTAAAATTCCCCCTTTCCCCCTCCGGCCAAAAAGCCCGACAAGCTCCGGCGACTCATCCTCCCTCTTCTCATCACTCTGCCACCATACTAATGGCAGAGTTGTCTCCGCCTCCTTCCGCGTCGCGCCACACCTGCGCCCGCGCCTATCTCTCTATCGTCGTCGTCGCCTCTCTATCTCAGGGTCTTCGTCTTCGGCGACGGCATATACGCGTCGTCTGCCCCTCTACTCCCCCTTCGTCCAGCCACTCACAGATAAGTCTCCTTCACCTACTCTTTCTTTTCCCCTTATCAATTCTGACTTTCACGCCCCGACAACCATAGACCACCCTATCCTTCTCCACCTCCAGCAGACCACCGGCGAGGTGCATCCACCATTCCACGCACCCACACACCTCGCCAACCACCTCGACAGCATCTCCTCATCCCACTGATCATTTTCCCCCTCTCCATTAACTGCCACAACCTCTGTTCACTCCCCCCGAACACACCCAACTCCACAGCCACAGAACGGCCTAAGCACGCATGCCCAGGCCGTCCCACACCACACTAGCACCCGAGCCACCTTCACCGTGTCACGGCGAAGCTTTCTGAGCGATTTGACAGGGTCGTGAGTCCGTATTCGTGTTAACAAGTACAGGGCCATATTCGACATTGAAGCAAGCTTGAAGAAGCTTGCTACCTTCGCAGCAGCCTCCAGGTGCCAGGAAACCAAGTCCCAGGTGTGCGGTTCCTCTTTGCGAACCAAGTCAGTCCATCAACTGAAGGCCAGAGCATCCGCAGCTTCAGCAATCAGGAGAGGACTTACTGCGGGCGCACGCGAGAAGCGGGTGGGACATGTAGTCCCACCTCGGAAACTTTGGAGCGAGCAGTGCGGGATAAATTTAAAAAGTGTCAGGGGCTTATCGCCTCCTGACACAGGGTGAGGTCCCACTCGCCCACTCACTCCTCGTCCGCGACCCCACACTACGTAGACTTGGTATCCGACCCAACTACCCGTGCACTCCTTGCCCACCACACACACCGGTAGGCCTGGTCACAGGCGCGCCAACCTAACCCATATACCCGAGCAGGCTCTGGGAGAGTGAGCCTAAGAGAGAAGAAAGAGAGGAGAGTCCGCGAGGAGGGGTAGGGGTTAGGTTTTGCTCTCCCGGAGGGCGAAGCCAAGGAAGAAGAGGAAGCCAGAAGCTAAGGCAGAAGAGGAAGAAAGAAGCCTCAGCAGTGGCTAAGGGTGAAGTCACCAAGGAAGAAGGAAGAAGGAAGGAGAGGGAAGCTTCAGCAAGAAAAGCAAAGGAAGAAGAAGACTCGAAGCAGAGAAAGAGAAATCAAAAAGAAAGAGAAGCCAAGGCCAACAAGCAGAGGAAAGGAAGAAGAAGAAGAGGAGAAGAAGAGAGGAAGAAGAAGCCAAGGCCAGTAATCAGAGAGATAGAAGAAGAGACGAATCAGAAGAATCAGAGAAAGGAGAAGAAAAAGAGAAAGCTCAAGCCAGAAGCAAAGCAAAGAGAATTATCTGATTTTTACATTCATCTTCATATTTTTGAGCTTCTATATACATTGAAACCCTTTTAATTGCTTCATAATTTGACTGATCATTACATTTTATCAAGTTGAAAGTTGTGTTCTTAGTTTTTAAATCCCAATTTGCTCCCTGTGTTCGACCTCGGATTCATATTTTTCGAGTAATAAACTGTCATTTGTTTTCGAAGCGATTTCAACTATACTACGATACATTTATTTTATAAACCTAATTTCACTTTTGACAAACACAAAGGTAGAGAAAGCTAAGAAGAGAGGCCTTGCAAAGGCAAAGGAAGAGAAGGGCCAAAGAAAAAGGAACCAAAGACAAAGAAAGAAGAAGAGAAGGTAGAAGAAGCCAAAGGTAGAAGAAGAATCAAGAAAGAGAAATCAGGCACTGTAGCACAAGACTTTTAAGACATCTGATTGCAAAATCAGACGTTCGATTTTTATATACTCTCCATTATTTTGTCTACAATTATTTTTACTCTTCATATACTCATGCTTTACATTCCTAATTAGATTTTGAGTAGTATTATGTGTTCAAATTATATTTATTGTTGAGATTAGTGCATGAATTCCATTTGCTCCCTGTGTTCAACCTCGGAAACCTTTTCGAGTAATAAAATTGTATTTGTTTTGAATTCTTTTTCGGCTGTACTACAACGCAATACTTTTAAATACTGATTCAGCTCTCTAAACATTTTGGCACCGTTGATGGGGAGCAACGTGCAATTCACCACTATTCTCTATATTATTTGATTATATTTGAGCGCTAACTTGCCCTATTTGCTTTATTGTGATTTTGCGAGGTACTTTACGAGATCTTCCGCGCAAATCATCCACTCCAGAGCAAGTAACTTCTCTATTCTTCCCTAATCAACCTCGTAATCTTGGGAAGACAAAAAGGAAACAAACAATTAGGAATCACCTGCCGTATTTTTCATAGTAATCATAATTTAAAAGGCAAGTTTCCTAATTTGCGAATTTTCTTTTTTTTCAAATCTCATTGAAGTTGAAGTGATTCTATTTAGAGATCCTACCCCAAAATTCCTGTGCCTATTAGGGATTACGCTTAATTTCTAATCTTCTTGGACTACGCACTTCTTGTTTGAAGTCCAAGGAGAACATTTTTGAAAATCAAAGAGGACTTGGAAATAAAGCCAATTAGGGTTTCTACATTAGGGTTTTGGAGCGCTAGTTCACTCTTACATACATAAAAGGAAACAAACACACCTGCATTTGTGTGCTACCCAAGCCCTTGATTGAAAAGATCTAATCAAGAAAAACCCTAAAATTAGGCTCTAAACTCACTTGAACCCTAAAATCCTTGGACCTAATAACCTCGGAGTCAAATCAGGGTGATTTCTAAGTCTTGACCTAGAGTCATCCTGCCATCATTAGGGCAGGTCAGGTAAAATTGGACTACATTGTAGGCCAACCAACCTCCAAATTAGGTCATAAGTCAAATCAATGGCTAATTCAAGTGAAAACAAAGGCACAAATTAGGACACAAAACTGGTAGACTTAAGAGGTCAAATTATCCATTCTACTCTACCTAGACCCTCAATGACAAGGAAGATCAGGTGGGGGAAACTCTGTAACCCGTGAGGGTGCTCTATCGTGTAGGGGTCTTTGCCGGACTCTCCATTCCTGGCTACCCAGGTAATTCTCAAGTGGACGACTTTCTGATCTAGGGGTATCATCCACCCCAAACCTCTATAGTCATCCAAAAATCTTTGGGTGCCTTGATTGGGTCAACATCACATCCAGTCCCTCATCCCTTCTCTTTAGAGCACATACACATATTTTCATTGGGAATATCTTTCAGATCAAATCACTTCATTTTAAACTTGAATTTTGATTCTACATCTTGATTCCACCATCTGATTCAAATATGCAGCCTGGTTACTTAGGAAGACCATTGAAGAAACCTGAATCACAAAGATCCATGAGAGATAGAATGGTTGAGGATGCCCTTAAATTTTATGAAATTGAGTACAAAACCTCAAAATCAGTAGAAAACATTCAGGTTAATGTATCAACAACAACAACCTTCAACATAAACTGTGCCCAATTGTTATTAACAGAAGCAACAAAGGGATCAACCAGGGATATTCTCGTAACAGGATACATTGAGATAGAAAAATTGCATAATTTTGAATATCTCCAATGCATGACAAATCCTGTACTTTGGGAAAAACACCATGATGATCTTGAAAAATGGGAAGAGATGATGAAATTGTTGAAACAAGTTATCAATCAAAAATACCCGTACATGCCCCAAACAATTAATGAACCATCTTGGAATAATATTAAGGATCAACATGATTTCCCAAATCACGAGTTTGAGACGTAAGGTTGTTGTGGATTCCCAATCCAAATGGAATATAACATGCCTGATCTTGAATTAGGTTGGGAAGTCCCAATTGCAAGAGAACACGATTTTGAGCCAGCCCTAGAAAACCAACACCCTGGTTCACTAAGCATAGAATTTCTAGACTCCTGTAATAATGAGATTGAATCAATACCTCTCGAGGGTGTAAATTCTGCCCCTTATTCCGATAAGGAGACCCCCGAAGGCAATTCTGACCTAGATTCTAATAATTCAATCCACATCCTTAGCCTAGAATCTGGATCTGAATCTTATTGGGATGACAACAAGGCCCTGTATGACGAAGATCAAAGTTTAAATTGGGATTATGATTCTGGGCCTTTATTTAATGAATATCCCTCTCCAACATCCTCAGAGATACAGATTGATTTCTCGAAAGTCATGCCAATCTATGATACAGAAACCGAGGAGTTGGAAGACTGGGGTTTTGAATGGGTCTCCCCTACAAGCCAAACACCCGAGCCCAGAACCAATAGGGACACCGTTTCAAGCTCTTTATCTACAAATAGGCTAGACCCAAGTCAGGTTGCTGAGTCTACATTTTATAGTGGAACCTCTGATCTCAAATCAAAATCAAAACTTGATTCTCTCAATTTCTCCAACGATTTCGAATCTTACCATGATTTCGAAGAACCATTGTTTCCTGGCGACTACGAGCTAATTTACGACCTCAGCTCACATGATTCATTCGTCGACTTTGACTCTGAGGTACTTGATCCCAAGATCAGTGATTTAAATTCAGGTTCCATTGAGATGGAATCATTTCTTTTTGATCCTTAGGAATCAAAACCAACAAAGTGCCAAGAGTGACTACAATCCAAAATTCAAATCATTTCTTGACTCAAATTTTTCGCATCCTACAAACACTCTTCAGGCATTTACCTTTGAATTTGACGACTACTATGAGGACTCTCTAAATGAACCCACCTTTAAATTTTTTTTTAGATGAGCCCCCATACACAATTCTTATTGAAACCACCTCCTCTACATATACAAAACCTTCCCAAATCTGTTTTCAACCCCGACCCGCAACCGGACTCAATTTCTATTCTGATTCCCCTCTTACTGAGCCGATTGCAGATGATTCGCTGCCACATCTTTTTTGGGTTTTGGACATCGATTAGACTACAAAACATGCCCCACCCTTCTCTGATCACTCCTGTAGGGTTCCCACATCCTCTACTGATTATTTTTCATTTAAGGATCCCTACTTTAATCAGGTTGATTCGACTCAGCCAAACCCTAGATTCACAATTCCACATCACTCCGAACTCCAAAGTATATGGTCGGTTCCACATTTCTTGATCTACATTTATCAACCCACCAGATTGATTGAGTTTGAGCTGCATCATCAGCCTGTTGATCTGAACAAGCACCTGGTTGGACCAACCAGGCTCTTGATCAAGGTGCTTGTTCTACAAAACTCAGCTGATTTGACCACTCCATATCATTTCCCGCTCGGCTGAAGGCGTTGAATTTAGCACTTAATGGGAGGTCACCCATCATTCCAAAAGCCCGAGATCCTTCTGATTATCTTTCTGTACTTCACGTCTATTGCACCCTGAGTTCGATTTTAGACTAGTCAATCCCACCTCTGGTACACGTACCCGAGCTTGAAACCATCCGCAGCAGTCATTCCCGACCCATTCGCCCACCTGATAAATCCTGTTCGAATTCTTGAAACCCAAACCTGTTTCACATCCTCGATTTACAATGAGGACATTGTAAAACTTAGGTATGGGGGGTGGTAAAGTGCAAACAAACAAAAATCAAAGTTTGGAAGGGTTCTCACAAAAAAATCACATATTCCAAAAATATCAAAAAAATAGAAAATTATGAAAAAGAACAAAAAAAAATAAAGGAGAGAAAATTTTGAGGCCATACAAATCTTGAGGAGAAAAAGGGGAAAAGTGAAAAATGTCAAAAAGGAGCACAAGTTGAAAAGAAAAAGAAAAGAGATAGTCATTAGTAAGAAATTAAGGAATTAACTGAGTTCTAGACCAGATCAAGAAAAAGAAAATGAAAGAAGCAAAAAGTGCTAATGAAACACAGAAGAGATTAGTAGGAACACTGATTTTAGGCCTCTCGGACTATACTCCTAGGCTTAAAAATTCAAGTATCCGCTAAGATCTGGATAGTCCTCAAGAGGTTGGAGAAAATACGAAGCTTAAGTATTAGGTCTAAGGCTTAAGGAGTATTTAACCTCGTTAACTGACCTCTAGTTTGCGAGACTCGGTAACCTAAGCACCCCAATCCACACACAGTCTGGTTCAGTGTGCATAAGTATCAAAATCACACAAATGCATTTAAATTATTATGAAAAAGTCACCTAGATTAGGAGCGGCCAATCAACACAAGTTGATTTGGACGAGTTCCCGACGTAGAGAGGCAGGACATTCCCCTCAAAGATGCACAATAACATATCGTCTCCTCGGTGCTTGTCTCCTAGGATATCTACATATCCTACCGGGGGCATGTAAGCACCCTGTGCTGGTTCAGATGCCATGGGCGGCATTATCACGAAATGTCGATTGCCAGGGTCTGGATTTAGCTATAGAACGCCATGGGTGGGATTATCTCGAAATCTCGAAAGTCAAGGTTTTGGGGGTTGCCATGGGTGGTGCTATCTCGAAGCATCGATTGCTAGGGATCCTTCAAGGATTGATGATGGGGACTAGGAATCCGATACAGACCATGTTGTAAAGCCAATCCAAAGCTATAAATAAAAAGAAAAGAGAGACAAAACTCTCCAACAAAGAAAATTCCTCTATCTCTCTCTTACAAAAATGCACTGCAAACTGAGCCAAGGCTAAAATATGTTACAAGCAGGGGTGCTTTAACTGTGGAGTTCAACGAACCTTAGGATAGTACCTGTGGGCCTTAAAAACCTTTGCGGCAGACTAAGGCTAGAGCTAGTCAGGTCCAGATCTTGGTTGGTACTTGAGTACCTCTAGGCCTACTATTGGCATTCTAACCTAATCTACAGAAGAAAGCACACATCATAATTTTGAGCATCAAAAAGATTACATGGTTTAGAATCAAAGTTAAAACCTTAAAATTTTGCTAAGGGACTAGCAGCTAGGCATGGGGGTATGATGGGAACACCATCATGAGCCCTAACTAGCTCATTTTGACCCAATGAAGAGAATAAAAGCTCCTACATAATCAACTAAAGGTCCTAATTCACTACATAACCTTTCTAAGAGAAAAATAAGAAATAAGGGGTAAAACAATAATTTTACCAATGCAGTACAACAACGGACTTTCTCAACAGGCTAAACAAAGGTCAAAGGGTCTTAACAAGATAAAAAGTGGGTTGGATTTGACAGAAAAGGGTTTGTGTGTCCTGTAAATCAAATGACTTCTTGAAATTCTAAAACAGACCCACTTGATTAACCAAGAATCTAGTCAGAATAAAATTCACTTAAGCCCTCTAAAAATCATAGAAAAATATCCTCTAGAGTTTGGCCATTGGAACCCATCTTGACCTAAAATGGGGTCTTAGATAGATATTTGCCCTAAATTTAGTTTTTGCATAAATTTTCCAATCAAACATGTTCAAACCCAAAACCCAACTTCACCATTGGATTCCTTAGGTCCAAATTAGGTTTGTACCAAAATTTGGATCTAAGGGGGACTTATCTTGACCTAGTTTGCAAAAAGGTCTTCTTTGATTACATTTCTACCCCTAACTTTCAAAAACCCTTGCATTTAGCCCCCTAGCTTCTTCATCATCTTTGCAAATAGGTCCCTCCACCATTATAGCAGAGGAATCTTACTCCGCCGAGCTTTGAAAAGAGGTTTCTCCTTGATTGCTTAGAGAACCCCTTCCAAAATTGGAAAGGAGATTCTCTAAGTAATCCCCTCCAATCTGAACCCATTGATGTGCATTGATTGTTTCCCAATCTCTCATGCGAACGCATGAGAGATTTGGGTCTTTTGAAGCTTCCAACTCCAACGACCCTGCCTTGATTGGAAGCTTGGATTCCAAGCACAAAACCTCCTCAGAGACCTATTTAAAGACTTCCCAGATCCAACCGAGTCTCCTCGGCTTGAAATTGGGCCAATTCTCTCTACATTCCTCTCTCCCTCACCGGCCACAACCCTCCGCAAGCTCCGGCGGCTTCTCCCTCACTCTCTCGTCGCCCAACCACAATACCAGTGGTCGGGTTGTCTTCCTCTCAGTCCTCCACATCGCGCAACACCGGCTGACGTCGCCTCTGGCCTATCTTTGCCACCGCCTCATCTACGGAGCTTCATCTTCCCCACGGCTGACAACCATTCCGGCGTAGATCCTCTGTCCCTTTCATCCTTTAAAGGTAGGTTTTTCGACTCTCTCTCTCCCACTTTCTTTCCCTCTCTTTATTTCCCAAAATGACCCACCGATGCCACTGACCACCATCACCTTCTCCACCTTCGGTGATACCTCCAGCGAGGTGCTCCCGTCGCTCTGCACCTCCATACACCTCGCCAACCACCCTACGACCTCTGCCTTGACTCTGCTTATATCCCCTCACTCTAATCTCTCCATCGACCACCCAAACACTCCACCGAACACACCCACACATACACACACAGTGAACCCTAGACACGCCACCCACATGCCACGAAACCACTCCTAACACATCCGCTGTGGTCCGGCGACGCTCCCTGAGTGATTCAATGTGGCCGCAAGGCTGTGCTGTTGATTTCAGGTTCAAGACATGGTCTGCCATTACTAACGAGCTTGAAGCAAGCTTCAAGCAGTCCCAGGCCTTGAGTTACTCCAGGTGAGACCTCCAGGCTGTGCAAACTTAAGTCGCACACACATCCAAGCCCTCGCACAAAGACTCCAGTAGCTGCAGCCCTTCAATTTGGTTAAGCACTCTCTGCTATGGCACACGAACGAAGGTGGGACATTTAGTCCCACCTCGAAAGTGGAAGGGCGCCCTTGTGCGCATAAAATGAAAAAGTGTTAGAGGCTTATCGCCTCCAACATAAAGGGTGAGGTCCTCCTCCCCCCCTCTCATAGACTCATCCACGGCACTGCCCACGCAGACCTGGCCATGACCCGATTACCCGACTTATTCACTCCTCACCCACCACCGCACGCCGGTGGGCCTTGACCCAGGTTTCCGTTAGGTCCGATTACCCGACTTGTTAAAGGCTCTGGGAGAGCAGCTCTGAAATAGAAAAGAGAAGGAGAGAAGAGAGCTATGTAGGGGAAGGGGGGTCTTGCTCTGAGGAGTTTACCTTCGGCACTTAGTCGAATCCAGAGAAAGCTCAGGGCTGAAGGCAGAGAAGAAGAAGAAGAAGAAGAAGAAGAAGAGGAGGTCAGGTAGAAAAGAAAGAAGGAAGGAGAGGATAGAGAAGAAGGAAGAAGAAGGATTGCAAAGGCTTAAGGCAAAGGAGAAGTCAGAGAAAAGGCAAAGGAAGAGAAAGCTAAGAAGAGAGGCCTTGCAAAGGCAAAGGAAGAAAAGGGCCAGAGAAAAAGGAGCCAAAGACAAAGAAAGAAGAAGAGAAGGCAGAAGAAACCAAAGGTAGAAGAAGAAGAATCAAGAAAGAGAAATCAAGCACTGTAGCACAAGACTTTTAAGATGTCTGATTGCAAAATCAGACAACCGATTTTTATATACTCTCCATTATTTTGTCTACAATTTTTTTTTTTTTGAAACAGAAAGGAAAGCTATCGTCTTACGATAGCAATCCGGAGTGGTATATTATATAAACAGGTAAGAGAAATTACAAAAGAGATCCCCAAGAAAGTATGAGAGACCAGCACTCTCTTACAATTCTTTCACAGCACACCGGCCTCTCCTGAAAAAGTCTCTCATTTCTTGCGTTCCACACACACCATAGAGTGACAGCCATGCATACATGTGGCTTCCCACTCATACCAAACCCATGCCAGATAGAATCCCACTCTGGTAGCAGCTCCTGACATGTTCTTCTCCAAACAACATCAGTGACAAGGCAAGAAGAAAAGAGGTAATTTACATTGCCAATATTCATTTCACACAAAAAATAAACATGGTGATCAGTTCCCAACCTTCTATGTCGCAGATCACTTGTGATCAATCCATCTCTCCTACAAAGCCAGAGAAAAATCTGTACCTTGAGGAGAATTTTTAAAAGCCAGATCTTCTTGTCAATAAAGTCACATCTCCACCAACTTTCAAGGCTCAAAATTCTGTTATAGCCTGAATGCACACTATAAATCCCCTCCCAAAGGTACTTGTCCTTCACTCCAGGCCTAGGCTTAAAGCTCTCAAGGTCTGAAATTAGCCTTCTTTGTTTCCACAGCCTAGGCTCTCCTGTTGGAATCCTCCTCAATCAGATTCCAGCTACTGCTGCTGCAAGACCAGACCCTGCTGACAGTGGCCTCCTTGTCAGATGCTGCAGCAAAAGCTCTTGGATAGAGCTCCTTCAAGACACCCAGCCCTGACCACCCCTCCTTCCAGAAGCTGAAGGTCCTACCATCCCCAAGAGCCGGCTGCAGCAAGTGGAAGTGATCAGCCAAAGCTCTTATCACTGATTTCCAAAAGGGAGAAGGCCTACTGGGCTGAAGTTTGGACAGCACACTGTTGGATGCTCCATAACTATCTCTGACCAGGACACTCCACGGTTTCAGGTCTCCTTGCAAGAGTTTAACAGCCCACTTAAGTAGCAAAGCATCATTAAAGTGTTTCAAGGACTTAATCCCAAGTCACCCCTATCTTTTGGACAACAAATCTACTCCCATTTGAGTGGCTGCAAGAATCTTCCCTCATGTTTAGCTCCCTTCCAAAAGAACCTCTTTCTCAACACATCTAGCCTTTTCCAAATGGAGTTAGGTGCTTTAAATATGGAAAAGTAGAAAACAGGGATGGATGTGATCACAGAGTTGAGCAAGATAAGTCTTCCACCTTTGGAGAGGAAACTGCTATGCCAACCATCCAGTTTCACTGAAATCTTGTCAAAGAGGCAACTCCAATCTCTTTTCTTCATTCTAGTGCATCTCAAAGGCAGCCCCAAATATCTAATAGGAAGACTGATGCGGGGAGACATCAAAACAATAGCTAGAGCTCCCTACTCCTCAGATAAGCCAAAGTAAGCCAAACTAGATTTATCCCTATTCAACCTCAAGCTAGAGAGCTCACCAAAAATATTAATCATATGATGCAAAGCCATTGCTTCATCCATAGACCCTTCTACAAAGAAAACTGTATCATCTGCATACTGGAGAATGGGAGCCAGATTACTCCTGCACGACAAAGAGTACCCTCTACAATTATTTTTACTCTTCATATACTCATGCTTTACATTCCTAATTAGTTTTTGAGTAGTATTACGTGTTCAAATTACATTTATTGTTGAGATTAGTGAGTGAATTCCATTTGCTCCCTATGTTCGACCTCGAAAACCTTTTCGAGTAATAAAATTGTATTTGTTTTGAACACTTTTTCGGCTGTACTACAATACAATACTTTTAAATACCGATTCAGCGCTCTAAACAGACCCCAACACGGTAAAGCATCCCCATGGGTTACAGGGTTTCCGCCACCCAACCTTCCTTGTCACTGAGGGTCCAAGTAGATCGGAATGTATAAACTTAAGACCTTAAGTCTACCAATTTTATGTCCTAATTTGTGCCTTGAGTTTCACTTGATTAGAAGTTAATTCAACTTGTGACCTAGTTTGGAAGTTGGTTGGCCTACAATGTTGCCCAACTTTACCTGATCTGCCCTAAAGATGGCAGAATGAGATATAGGTCAAGACCTAGAAATCACCCTAATTTGACTCTTAGGTTATTAGGTCCAAGGATTTTAGGGTTCAAGTGAATTTAGAGCCTGATTTTAGGGTTTTCGTTGATTAGATCTTTTCAACCAAGGGCTTGGGTAGCACACAAATGTGGGTGAGTTTGTTTCCTTTTATGCAGGCAAGTGTGAACTAGCACTCCAAAACCCTAAAATTGAAACCCTAATTGGCTCTATTCTGCATCCAATTTGATTTTAACTTGTTCACCTTGGGCTTCAAGCAAGAAAGATGTTAGCCCAAAGTGATTTAGAATTTAAGTGTAGTCCCTAATAGGCACAGGAACTTTGGGGTAGGGAGTTCTACACAAAATCGTCTAAATCTTCAATTAGATTTGAAAAACGTTTCACAAATCAGGAAACTTGTCTTTTAAATGATGATTATTATGAAAAAGAAGGTAGGTGATTCCTAATTGATTGTTCCCCTTGTTTTTGTCTTCCCAAGATTAGGAGGTTGATTAGGGAAGAATAGAGAAGTTACCTTCCCTGGAGTGGTTGATTTGCACGAAAGATCTCCTCATGAAGTACCTCGCAAAATCACAAGAAAGCAAACAGGGCAAGTCAGTGCTCATATATAATCAAATAATGCAGAGAATAGCGGTGAATTGCACGTTGCTTCGCGGCAATGGCGCCAAAATGTTAACCGAGCGAAATTGAGGTTATAAAAGCTGTGTCATAGTATAGGTCGAAATTGCTTGAAAACAGATAAAATTTATACTCGAATGAAAATCCGAGGTCGTTCGCTGGGAGAAAATATAGATTTCAATCGCTAATCGTAAATAACATGTAATTGAGCATAAGATTCAAGCCAAATAATACCAAGAAACGAATAATAATTACTCAGAAATGATAATCAATGTAAAGCATGAGTTTAACAATAGTTATGCATGGCAAAAATAATCTCAAAGAAAAAACAATGGTGATGTAGATCACCAATTATTCAATTTAAGCATATATCCATTGAGTTCAAATAATGCAACAATGCCATCAACCGTTCAAACTCAAGTACTCAAATATATCAACAGTATCAACCACTTTTGCCCAAGTCAGACGTCGCCTTAAGCCATCAGACGACTTAAACATGCATTTGCTACAGTACCTTCCCCTTTGTTTCTTCTTTTCTACCTTGGCTTCTCTTTTCTTCTCCTCTTCTTTTTCTTCTTCACAACTCTTCTTTAGCCTTTCTTCTCCTCAGAACTCTTTCTTTCTCTACTTCTTTCTCTTCACACACAGAGGGGGATCCTTTCTTTAAATGGCTAAATGTCAGCCGTTTATCTTTAGAGCAAAACCCCCTAACCCATGTGCTCTCTCTTTCTCTTCCTCTCTCTGGGTTTCACTCTCCCAGAGCTGTCCACAGTACCGCGTAATCAGATTCAGATCTAAGCACACTCGGGTCCAGGGTCATCGGCAATGGGTGGTGAGCGAGGAGTGAGAGGCTTAGGCGGATAATCAAATGAGTCCCAGACCCACGTGTAGGTGTCACAGGCGAGGCGCGTGTGAGGGTGAGGGGATCTCACCCCCTGTGTGTTACTTGAGGCAAATAGCTGGAAGCAGAAATTCAATTTATGCATGCGTGCCTCTTCACTTGTTTCCAAGGTGGGACTAAATGTCCCACCGTTTTCACGCGAACATCTGCAAGTAGGACTCCATCAAATTGCAACGGCTGCTGAGGATATCTCCCCCAATTGGAGACCTAGGCACCTTGAGCAAAGCTGCAGTGCCTGGAGGGTGTGGCCTGGAGCATCGTGGCTAGAACTTGAAGAACAAAGGCAGCGACAAGAGGAGGGCGACAGAAGGCCGGCATGTACCTGAAAGGAGAAGCACAGCCTTTCGGCCCTGTTAAAATACTTCAGGAGCTTCGCCGGAGGACGACGAACGTAGTGGTGTGTGTGATGAGGCGAGTGTGTGCGTGTAGGTGTTGGGTGAAGTCGAAGATGGCACTCGATGGTGGGTTTGTTTGGGAGAGGGTTCAGGTGGATGGGAAGGCGAATAGAGATAGGGGTTTTGTGCGCGGAGGGAAGGCGGTGCTTGTGGGTGCGTCGGTGAGACGAATGGAGGGGTGTAGCGACGGGGGCGCCTCGCCAGAGGAGCAGTCGGAGACGGGGAAGACGAGGGTGAACAGCGACATCGAGGGATTCTTTCTGGGATTTTTGGGTATAAAACTAACCTAAAGAACTAAGGATTTAATCTACCCCTAATTTAATAGATGAAAAGGGGAGGACACCGGCATTGGTAGGCCAGCACCGGGGAAGAAAATACTCCGGTAGAGGGCGACAGCGACGGTGACGATGACAAAGAAAGAGTGACGGTGGCTGGTATTGCACGACGTGGAGGAAGGTGAGGAAGAAGAATCCGCCACCAGTATTACGGTTGGACGATGAGGAGAGGCAGGGAGAGTCGCCAAAGCTCGAGGAGCTATTCGATCAAAATAGGAGAGAGGAATTGGGGAATTTCTGGCCGAAATCGAGTCTGGCCTGGACGGTATGCATTGGGTCTTTTTTTATAGGCCTCTGGAGGATGATTTGAGCTAAGGAATCAAGCTTCCCAAGCTTGGAAGGTCACCGGAGATGGAAGCTTGAAAGATACCCGAATCTCTCATGTGTTCGCATGAGAGATTGGGAAGGTTGTAGGGCTTCGGATCTGGTTCAAATGAAAGGAAATTCCTTGACGAACTTCCCTCTCAAATTTGAGAGGGATTCGTCAAGGAATCAAGGAGAAAATGCCAAATCAAGCTCGCCGGAGTTGTAGGATTAGGATTTCATGGTGGTAGGGACCTATTTGAAGAAGGAGATGATAAAGTTGGGGACCTATTTGTAAAGGATTCAAAAGTTAGGGGCATGAGTGTGAGATAAAAGAGTCAGACAAGACCAAATTGCAAACTAGGTCAAGATGATCTCAGATTGAGCCCAAGCTTTGGTACAAACCTAATTTGGGCCCAAGGAAACCAATGGTAAGTTAGATTTATGTTTTGACCAAGTTTGACTAGGCAATTTATGCAAAAACCCAAATTAAGGCAAAAGTCTGTCTGTGGCTCTATTTTGGGTCAAGATGGGTTTTGATGGTCAAATTGAAGGTACCAAACCCTAGAGAATATTTTTCTATGAATTTTAGAGGGTTTAGATGAATTTTATCCTGATCAAAACCTTAGTTATTTAAGTGAGTCTATTTTTAGGGTTTCGGAAGTCATTTAATTCCCGTAATGCGTGAAAAACCTTTTCTGTCTGTTCTAACTCACTTGTTAGACTCTTAAGATCATTTGACCTTTAATTAACCCCTAGAGAAACCCACAGTTATTCTGTATTCATAATATGATGGTAAAATTACAGTTTTAACCCTAGTTTACTGTATTTCCCTCAAAATGGATTTGCAATGAATTATGGCCTTCTGATGGTTATGTAAGAGAATTTATTAATCGAAATTGACTAAATAAAGTTAGATATGGCTGAGTGATGATGTTATCATCACTCAGTGTTGCTCTATATCTACATTTCATATCTTTAGACGAGGCATTAAGGCACATTTTGCAACTCAAGTGTCTTGGACGGTGCTCTACCCATAACATCTGAACAAGAGCTTGAGTTCTCTTGGAGCGCCCCTTTACACCACATTGCGTTTTGGGGTTATGAGCTCCTGGTGGTGTCTTGGACAATACTATCTCAAAGTGTTGGAGCCAATGCCCCCTCGAGGATTGGTAATGAGAATGATGATCCTGACACATCTGTTGTAGGATTAAGCTAGGAATAAGCATGGGGGAGGAAAAAAAATTCAAAAAACACGATTTTATAAGTGTTGGCATTCACAAGCACTGACACAAGATTTTAAAAGATTATGCAAGTTGCGAATCGAATTCAAGAGCAAGGGAAATCCTTACTATAAAATATTTTTAGGTCATTTGAATTAACGAGGAGTTAACTTATGAATTTTTGGAGGATACATTAATCCTGATTCATCTAATTTTTGGATCTAAAGATGAATCATGATGTTTATTTATAACAAATCTGTGCCTTTCGTGTTTTAACCAACCAAGGTCCTGTAATCTCCTTCTCCTCAAAAGTAAAAAAAAAAATTAGTCTTTCCCAAAAATGCATTTTGTGAAAATAAGTTTTGCTAAGAGACTAACAAATGATAAGCATGGGGTTGTAATAGAAGCCAGTTTATCATCATTCTTATGAAATAAAACTGATCTAGCTCTTAGGGTTTTAACTCCGCAGACGGATTTCTAGGTTGCATTTAGGCATTACTAGGGTTAGGCATTCATTGCATAGTTTTTGTGTTTTTTTGACACGTTTACTTGAGTGTTAGAGATGAATAGATAGCCAGATCCCTAAAACCCTACAAGTGAAAAGGAAGCTCATTCTAGCTTTGGTTTAGCTGGATCCAGCTCATTACATCTAGATACCAGCTCACCTGGGTTAGGTTTAGCTCTCTCTAGCTCCATTAAGCTCATCGTAGCTGGATGGTAGCTCAGGCTAGCTCAACTAAGCTCAAATCCAGCTCAACTTAGTTGAGCCTAGCTTATCCTAGCTCCAATCAGTTCACTGGGAGCTCTAGCTAGCTCAACTTAGTTCACAGGAGTTTACTTCAGCTCCAGCCCAGTAAAAATGTTTGTTCGGAGTCAATTTGGACAAGAACCAAGCCAAGATTGCCTTTAGATTAAGGTTTAAGCAAGAAACAATGCTGAAATGGCAATTATGAGAAACTACAGGATATTTTCCGCAATGCAGAGTGAATAGAATATGATTAAAATGTGGCAATGGCAAAAAATGTAAATTTTAATTAACGTTTTACTGTAGCAAAACAGGGGAATTTTTCCCCGTTGTCTTGCGCGACGAGGAGCCGTTGCCTGGGCGCAGGAAGCTCGGAGGAGGTCCCTTGGATCAAGGGCTTCGAATCGGTGGTGGCGGCGAGTCGCGCGGCGGTCGGAGGTGGCCGGACGAGCTCCGGCGGAGGTGCTGCAGCCGGCAGCTTGCGCAGCCGGTTGGCGTGAAGTCCGCCGCCTGCTGCTGCTGCGGGGGTGGCTGCTGCAGCTGGCGTGTGCGGCTGGCGTGCGCGGTGGTCGGTTGGGCGGTCTGCAGGCGGTTGTGCGTGGGCGCGCGGAGGGTCTGCGGAGGGCGCTGGCGCGCGGAGGCGTGGCTGCGGTGGTCTGCAGGCGGGCGCTGGCGTGTGCGGTGGAAGCTGGCGTGGGCAGAGGGTCTGCAGAGGTCGGTTGCTGGCGGTTCTGCAGGCGCAGTGGTGAAGGACTCTGCAGTCGCGAGTGAATGGCGCTTGCAAGCGGCAGGCGCGGGAGGAGGCGTGGCTGTTGGAGAGTTGAGGCGCGTTTGAGCTGAAGGTTGACGGACGTGGGTGCGCTGAAGGTTCTGCAAGTGCGGGAAGGGGTCTGCAGGCGACTTCAGGCGTGTGCGGTGAAGTGAGCGGGTAACTTCAGACGTCTGGGAAATTTCCCAGACGTCTTAAGTTACTGATAGGGTGGCTGATCAGTAGGTTGGTGACGGTGGTCGGCGATGACGGCGAGGGAGTTGCACGCTAAGGTGCTCACGGTAATGCGGGCGAGCTCCGGATGGCGGTGTGGCCTGTCACACCACACGCCCACGGTGGTGGAGACTCGCCGCCACGGTAGAGGCCGGCAGTGTGGAGTGGAAGAGAGAGGATCTCTCTGCACAGTGGTGGGTCGGTGGCGGAGGCCTCCTGAGCTCGGCTGCCTCCGTGCTCCTTTTGTAGTGTCTTGAACAATTTTGAAATCAGCCGCCGACCAGATCCACCACATCCGCTCCCCCTTGAATGGCTTCATCACTGCAGCAGCCGGGCGTTGGAGCGGCAGCCAGCCGTTCTGAAAGAAGACGAATAAAGAAAATATTATTAAAATATTAGGGTTATTTATGTATAGACCCTCAACTTCTATGTTAATAAAAACAATATACCTAATTGGTTATCTAATTAGATGAATGCTATTCTAAGCTAATTCTAAATGCACTTAAGATATGAATGCAATGTATGGATTATGTAATTAGATTAAAACTATGAATTAATCTATTTACATCCTAATTTATACTAAATAAATGTTAGAATTAACCTAATGTGTAGGCACTTAAATACTTAAATAGCCCACAACTATGGGCTAATCACCCAGCTCTCCCCAACTCCACTCAACTCACGGCAGCTGAACTCCCTCCAGCTTAGCTACTACTTGTCAATTTAGTAGCTAAGCTAGCTCGGGAGTTCCCATCAAAAGCAGGTCTACCTCAAAACAGCTTCAAATAGGTTGAGTCCATCTCAACTTAGCTCTACTACTCAAGCTTAGTTGCTAGCAGAAGAATTAGCTAGCTAAGTTGAGTAGCTGAGCTCTTATGATGACCTCTTTAGTCAGAATCAGCTCCAGGAAAATTCCTTCAGCTTCAAATGTTCTCCAAAGCAACTCAAAGTTACCTTTCCTCAGTAAAACCCTAGCTCCTACCTCTAATCATCTACTAGCTAAGCTAGCTTAGCCATCTTAGCTTAGCTCTACCTAAGTCCACTTGCATGGCTACCAACCTTAACCCTAAACTCCACCCTAAAGTAGCTCCACCTTAACTCTACTCAAACCTAAGCTACCTCCACTAACTTGGCTCCAACACACCCATATCCATTAACACCACCACCTCCAAAAGCCACCAAAAACCCACTCCAACTACCCCTCATAACCACCCATATTTGGAACCAAAAAGCCCTCCTAAATCCCAACCATCTACATCTCCATAAAACCCATCCAACCATTCCAGTTGGCGCCAACTTAACACCTTCTAGAACACCCACCATTGGTGCCAACTTGATGCACCTCTCCACCCCTTAACCACCCTATAACCACCACCTAAGGTGGCACCAAAACACCTACTCATATCCTTTCACCTTGGCGCCAACCTATAAGCCCATCTCCACCTTACACATAACCCATCCATCCTATCTCAACCTTCCACTAGTTGGAGCCAAACACCTAACCCTCAACCACAACATAAACCCACACCAACCCCCTTAACTCACCTTCATACACCTCTCCCTTTGGCGCCAACTCACCTTACCCTCCATCTCATAACCACCACCATACAACTCCATCCTAACCCTACAACACACCTTACCAACCTTTAACCCTAGTTCCTACCAAAAGATGGCGCCAACCAGTAGATGACCCTCCATTTTGGCTCCATCAATCTTAACCCTAGGATCCCCTACACCACCTTCCATGAGACATCAATCTGTCTCCTTGGTGCCTTCCCCTCTTCCCTTCTCTCTTGTGCCCAAGCTACGGGGTCCAATAACAAGGAGAGCCAAGCAGGAGGATGGCCAAAGAGGAAGATTCTTATGGTGGTCCACAGCCACCCAAGGAGGAGTTTTTAGAGTGGAATTCTTCCACACTAGGAGGAGCTAGGGCACGCCCACCAAGGGCTTGCCAAGGAGGACAGCATCAACTTGGAGGAGTACATCAAGAAGGGAGTCGGCGGAGTCCTTTCTAAGCCTAGGAGCAATTGAGCTTGGGGCAAGGATTCTCTCCTCTTCACCACCATTACCAGGAGGATTTTTGTTTTATCATTTTGTATTTTTATTTCTCTAGTAGAAGCATTCCTCTACTAGCAGTCTTGTAAAATAATTTTTCCCCTATATATAAGTTGCTTTTCTACATTTTGTTGCATTCAATTATTTGCTTTTAACCTTAGTGCACTCACACCCTCTCTCTCTAATTATCCTAGGTCTTCACTTACCTAGGGTGAGCTTAGAGAGAGGTTCTTCCTGTTACTTAGATTTTAGAGATTAGGCATAATCCTTCTTCACATAAAGTATTCTATTACCCGTTATTTCAAAAATCCAAAAAAACCTTATATTTAAAAATTACAAAAAGAAAGTTGATTTCCTTATTTCAAGTAAGAGATTTCGAAATTGCATTTCTACCTCCTTTGGGACAATTCAAATACTTTCCAATTACTTGATTTTTACAAATTTCAAAAGCGATCAGAATTGCACATTACAACGATAAAAACCCTAATTTACAAATCACGCATTTTCTCTATCAGATCCCCTTACCCTTGGGGTTCTGCTTAGAAGAGCTGGGGAACTTCCTAGGATCTTACTTCCTCACTCCCTTTGTAAGATGACCAATTTGGGATTGCATTTTAGTGATCATCTTATTCTTATATTGGATGACCATATTCTGATGCTCTTGCATCACCTTCATCATAGCTTTGAGTTCATCCATCTAATAGGGATTATCTTGAGGAGTTGTATAGGATGGCTGGTACATGGGTTGGGGAGGTTGGGATCGTGCATTCCCTGAGTTGGAAGCATCACCTTGCTTCCTCAAGAAATTGAGTGATTCTACCACCTCAAATTGTAAGTAATGGAATATGGGTTATTCTTATGGGAGGGACGAAATCCCTGGGCTGCATTTAAATCAGCTTGAATCAACTCAGGGAATTGATTTTTCAGGTGGCACTCCACAGTGGCGTGTGAAGTGATTTGACAAATGGAGCATTTCCTCGAAGCTTGGACAATAGAGGCAGCTTGTGGGTGCACGTTGGGGTTTGCTAAATGCCTATCAAAATTTTTATTCAATAGTAGAATTTGATAAGCCAAATGATGAGTAGCCTCAGCTTCATGGGCCTCCATTTTCCTCTGCAAGAACGATGATCTCCTCTCTTGATATGCGAAGGTCATGTGAATAGAATTATCACTCAAAGTTTCAAATAGCATCCAGGCTTCATTCTTAGTCCTGATCACGAAGATCTTGATGCGTTATTTCTCAACACAGTTAATTAAGGAAATTAATCTTAATTAAATGCATCAAAAGTAACTTAGGTTAGCTTGAATTAGTGTCGTGAGTGTAGTATAAGGTTAAGTTAACCTAACATTTTAGATTTTATAAGTTTATTTAACTAGTTGATTCCAGGTCGTTCACTAGGAGGCATAATAGTAAACTTAATTCACAATTAATTCCTAAAGCATAATTACTAACTATTTAATCAATCAGATTAATAATTATCATACTTTAAGCACATGAATAATTGCACAAGAGATTTAACAACTAAAACATGTAATCAATTAAAAACCAAGTAGAAACATGATTATTACAATTGATTTTACAAAATATAAGGCATAAAAGACACTTACAAGAGTTTAACATGGTTTTTACAACGTTAAAAGCTTGAAAATACACTAAACAATAACTTCAACCCTTAATCAGATGTCCGAAAAAGAAGGTAGATGACTTAAAAATATAAATTGGACTTTTGAAAGTTATATTGAACGTCTGATTTCTTTAATTTCTTTCATTCATTTTATCTTCTCTTCTTCAACACTTAATTTCTCTACCTCCTTAGGCTTCTCTTTCTTTACTTTCTCTCTCTCCTGAGCTTAACTCATTCTTCTTTTAATTCTATTTTCTTTCTCTCAACCCTTAAGCTCTACGGCCTTCTTCTTCCTTAAGAATTTTCTTATCTTCTTCCTTTTCTTTACTGTCCCTTAAACATCCACACTTAGACGATTTAATCGCTCACTTAACCCAATTTAATCCCCTTAACAAAAAATAGACACTTAATGGGCGGCCCAGCCTTTCGGGGATACGCAACACCCTAGATGGGTGGGACCAGACCCTACTAAGTAGGGCCTAGTTCATATTAGGTGAATTTTAATTCAATTCATCCCATTGCACATTTCCAGGCCTATCACAGGCCCACAAGCTCACTCGCCCACCCGGGCACATACATAGGGTTCACAAAATTGTAATATACCATAGCATTCACCCACGTTCCACCAATGTGGGACTTAAATCGCCCGCTCTCCTTCCGCTCACAGCTGTGACAAGCTCGATCTTCAAGACTCAATTCCAGATGATTAGCTGATTGAAATTGAGCATATAAGAGCTCAATCGAAAGCTCTACAGATCCTCTACTTGATTTTAGCCTCAATTTAAGATTTGGTTCAGAATTGATCCACAAATCTGATGGGAGAACATGGCTCTATCACCATGCCCAGATGTGCCTGCAGAAAGTGAAATCCCAAGTCTAATGACCTGCATTGAGGAATTACTCTCAATTGAGGGTCTAAGGTTGATTCGATGGTTCATTCCGCACTGAAGTGAGGAGTTGAGGATAAACAGAGCTGCCAGGAGCTCCAGAATCTTCATGGCTGCCAACTGTAGGTCAGGTCTTAGAACTTAAGATTAAATCACATAAGCAAAGAGATTAAAGCATCATAAATCGATCTAAATCAATTCAATGACTCAAGTGGAACTGATCTGAGTAGGTTTTAGCTTCGAATTTTATCATAAACTTAAAGAACAATAATGGGTTCATTAAAGAACCCAAACTAAATAGATCCATAAATTGCTAAATTCCTCAATAAATTCCATTCAAACTAAGCTCAAACATTTCTAAATCATTCTAGAAACCTAATGACCTAAATCTGAAACTTTAGCCTTTAATCCCCAAATTCAAACAAGAGTTGACTTTTGAAGCTTAGAAATTGACTTTTGGATTTAAAGCTCGCAGAATCGAATCATGGACCTAATTAGGTCTATTTCATCCTCAGAAAGATGTTCCACATTTCAAAATCAAATTTTTATAACTCTAGAGGTCTTCCCAGATCCATCGCTTGAAGAGAGGTCTGTTCAACATATTGAAATTGCACTAGAGGGGGTGAATAGTGAAATTATAGAATATTTTAAAAGAAAAATTCAATCACACAATGTATACAATTATTTTTAGGTGGAAACCCAAGATGGGTGAAAACCACCACCTAAGCCAATCTCTTGACTTAGGATTTTCGATCACAAGGTGATCAACCCACTAACCACACTACTTGAACGAGGGTAGTGTACCTCAATTATAAATCCCACCTCCGATCCCTAAACGGAGGTTTCTCCCTTCAAAATGAAGAGACGAGGACCCGACAGGCCGGATACCCAAAGTACAAAAATTAAGAAGTAAAACAACACCTATAGAGCACCCCAATAATTTAGTTGCTTTCTTATCTACTAAGCATGAAAAGAACTCCCTGAGGATTTGCAGAACGGAGTGAGCCGGGAGTATGGATTTGCCCTTTGATCAGAGTATTGGCACAGCACAAGGGCAAGATGGAGCTTAGAGTAGTGAGTTGGTGATTTTTCTAATGGAATTGTATCTCAAGAGGTGTGTATTGCCTAAGAGGAGTTGTAGTCTATTTGTAGGCAAGTTTGGAACCTTCAACAACACTTGGGAGAGCTCTTCTAGCCGTTGGAGACAAATCCCAAGAGATTAGGATGAAATCCACCACAAATCAGGGTAATGATGAGTCTGACAATAATATCAGATGTCCAATTTTAGGATCAGACGTCTTATAGGACGTCTGAATATACTTCTGGTCATCTAATACAGTAGGCCATCTTAAACTGACTCCATTGGATCAAAAGAAGGACGTCTGATATTTTCACATAAGACATCTGATTAGGTTATTGGACGTCTAATAAAGGGTGGATTCATTTCTATTTTCATCAAATCCAAACAGGGTTCTAGGTTTAAAGGATCAGACGTCGTTATGAACGTCTAAGGACATCACCAGACATCTAAAAACCAAAAAACTCTTCCCTACTTCTTCTGCCAAAAGATTATGTGGCAGTAATGAGATACACACAGAAAATCATGGCCAACGGTTCAAAGGTAGACGTCTGGAAGTGTGTCCAGACGTCTGGAAATTCATTTTTGCCTAAGCTTATTATAACTGTTAGTTTGAGGACGTCTGGGTAGAGAATCAGACGTCTGTGTAAGGTTATCGATGTCTGAAAGTGAAGTGCTTCAACTAATGCTTATGAGGAGACAAACCAAAGGCAGAACTCTTGGAAATTAGACGTCTGAGATACTTGTTAGACGTCTTAAAGTGGAAAATCAGATGTTTGACCATTGTTTCGGACATCTGATAAAAGTATAAGTGTTGGATTTTTGTTTCTAATTTATCCTAAGTGTAGAGAGCCTAAGTTAGCTATTTATAGGTTATGTTTGAGGGCTCTTTACAATATTTCTAGACTCAAATAAAATGAAAATTACAACCTTTGAAAGTTTACATGAAAAGCCTAAGAACTAATACTTATGCTACTTATCTTCACGCTTTTAATCTCCCGTCTTGGAAAACTTTTTGAAATCCTACAAATATGTTATTACAGAGAGAAAATAATATGCTACGCTTTATTTTTTATTTCATTTTCTTCATTTTGTAAAATCATCAAAATATTATATACGAGTGGTTAAACTAACACAGATTAGACTAGGGATTCCCAGACCTAATTAAAACTTAGAATAGGTTTCTTAAGTTCCACACATGCTTTTGGATCTATTACCTAACTCAAATCCTCAAGAAATTCATCTCTCCAACTCTGCCGGAGTTGGAGAAGACGATGATCAATCTGAAGGTGTAAACAACTGCACATAGATATTAAGTGTGATCCTTGATTCTAAGATCACATAGAAGTGATCTGGAGCTATTGAGTGAGTTCTGAAGGCTGAGGCAAAGATTTGGTTCGCCGGAGCTCGTCGGAGCTTAGGTGAATGCCATGTGTATCACTAGACAAGGATTTCTTAATGAAACACATTAAAAATGGTCTTAAAAGACTCCTAAGGTCTCAAGGTACCTCAGGAACTTATCAATTGTTCCAATTAAAGCTTGATTCAAAGATTAAATCGTAAATTCAATAAAAATAAAATTCGAGTTCAATTGAACTCAAGGATGATTTTCACACGCAATTAAGTGAGGGAATCGTCTCAGGAGAGTGTGGCGATGGTATATGAGTAGTTAATTAGGTGATTAAAACTCTCCTGAGCCGCCATTGACAACATGCTCAGGAGTTGAGGTGGAAATTAGGCGTTTAGTGTGTGTTAAGTAATAGGACAAATTAAGTAGGTTAGAGTGGTCCTTAGGGTGTTACGAAGGTGACAGAGGACCTGATTGAGTGTGATAACATCTCTGAACACCTCACCATAGACAGTGAGGTGTCAGGTGAAGGTGCAGGTGAATTAGGTGTTTAGATGTTTAATTAGATGAATTAGAAGGTAGAATGGGGCCCTGAAGTGATGTAGCAGTGATGAAGGGCCCCTGGTGGATGTGTTCTATGCCAAAGTGCCTCCGCCGTGGTCAGTGGAGGTCTCCAGTGAAGGTGTAGTGGTTTAGGCAAGATGGTAAAATTGAGGGAAAAGAAGTGGAATGGAGTCGTGAGGGGGTAAGGAAGGTGTTCAACTGGAGGAAATAGTGAAACAAGGTCCCCCAAGGCCAGACTAGGCCTCGCCGAAGTCGGGAAGACGATCTGAAAACTAAACTAACATTACACTAACTAACTACCTAACTAAGCTAAACTAAACCTAGCTAATCTACTATTACCTGGATGAAGGAGGGGAAAGAGATCTCTGTCGAAAGGATCATGATGGAGGAAGAAATTAGAGGGTTGTGGGAAGAGCTCCGGCAAGAAAAGAAGTGGAGAAGAAGGATGGTGGCGGCACTCCCATGCCCTATCACAACTGCAAGAGAGGAAGAGGAGGTGAGGGAGGCGATCGCCTCTGCCGGAGGCGCTCCGAGCAAGGGTAAGAAGGTCGTCAGAGTTGAGGACGAATAGCCTATTATCAACTCAGTGTGGGGAAGAGGGAAGGGAGTCGATCCCTAGCATTAGAGGGGTAGGAAAGTATTTATAGGTTTCAGTGGTGAAGAAGGGGGCTGAACCTAGATGTATAGGTGTCTAGATTCAGAGCAACACCCGACATCGTCTCTAATGCCAATGAGCTCATCCACTAGTCCTAAATAGGATTTGGAAGCCATCGACACTGTCGGATGAAGAAAAGGTGGTGAGCTGAAGCTCGGCGGCAACGACAAATGAGTTTGGACGTGAGATGGAAGATGATCGGAGGGTGCGGTGACCGGTTGTCATGAGCCATCTAATGCAAAGAAGAAGAAGGTGATGTTGGCAGTGCTCACAAGGACCTTAGTGCAAGAAAACCTAAGGACCTATAATTAATAAAAGGACTCAATTGAATAAAAACTTCATGACCTAAACGTAAATAGAGGCATTTGAAGCTTATTTTAATTTATTTCTTTTCCAACTTTTTATTTGTTATTGTAAATTAGATAGATAATATATTTATGCCTCAAAATTACATTTTACCCTCTTTAGCTTTATTTAATAAAATGATTAAGTTAATTTAGTTAATTAAGTACTTAGGGTTAAATATTAATTAAGTTAATCTAGATATTAATTAACTAGCTAAATATTTAGTATTTGAGTCCAAAGTAGTAATTAAATAATAATTATGATTAATAGATATTTAATTTAGTGTTTTTATGTTATTTTAAAGGTCCTTAGTATTTAATCCCCTTTATTATAATTAACCCTTAATAATACATATTCTTAGCTAATTAACTAGGGAAACTAGTTAATTAGGGGTATTTAAGAGCCATGATGAGCCTCTCATCAGATCCCAGCACAGGCTACATTAACGGTTTGCTTGTGTTGTTTAGATAATTCATTATAGAAACTCTCAACCAATTGCCATTTTGGCACTTGATGGTGCGGCACAACCTAAGTAGGTCATCAAAATACTCCCAAGTCCCGTGAAATTGCTCCCCATCCTGTTGAGTGAAACCCATAATCTCTCTCCTATAATGGTTGATTTTACTCATAGGAAAGTATTTCTTTAAGAATTCTCCTTTAAGTGTAGCCCAATCATTTACCCTTGCATCAAGGGTTTGATAGCAATTCTTGGCTTTGTCCTTTAGGGAGAAGGGAAATAAGATCCTTATCAGGGCATCATCAGTGAAGCCCTGAAGCTTCACCATGGAACAAACCTTAGTGAACTCTTTAAGATGCCTATAAGGGTCCTCCTTAACAGTACCATAAAATAAGGGCAGCAATGATATCGTACTACTTTTGATCACACAAGGATTCTCCACTCCAGGCCTTCTGATGAGCAAGACTTAGTGAATGTTGTGTAAGAAATAGTCCCTTAGGGTTCTTTAATTTTCCACAACCCTATTTTCTTCTTCCTATCTCTCTTCTCTCTGCCATCTTTCTTCTCTCTTGGTTGGCTCTCCTAAGGAGTTTCTCAGGTTCTGGGTTGAAGACAAGCCTTCTCCTAAGTGGGCACCTACCAAGTATACACCAACAAGTCAGGGCAAACACAAGTCAAAGGGTCTTTCCTATTCTTAGAGGGAGTTAGGCCTTTAGGCCTACCACCAACCAACCCTCAAAGTTGTCAAACAAAGTCAAGTTCATGCCCGTTCGTTCCCATAATAATGGTATAAGAGTGTCAAATGACTTGAGATCCCTGACAATTTCTCTGGGAGAAGAATAGAAGTTAATTTTGATTATCACTTAGTGGCCAAACAAATTGCACAAATCAATTACGTGTCCTAATTCGACCTTCATTTATGCCTAAGGGACCTACTTGCAAAGGAAACTCAGACGCAACCGAGTATTGGCCTGGGTCTAAGCTCCGTTGTGGTGCAAGAAGGAGAGAGAGACGAGTTCCTTAAAGTGTGCGTGCGAAAGTGAGGAATGTGTGCAATACACTATGAAAAAGTTTTTGTTTGGTTTTGAAAATCTGCACACAAGTTCTCAATCAATCTTTTGGTCACTTGAATTTAGGGTCAACTTCTTTAGCAGTCCCAATTTTTTTTAAAATATGACCACTTGATTAATATATTCAATCAACTTAAGTGGTCTTTGATTTTAGGCCCATATGCAATGCGTGAACAGGAAAGTATGCAAAGATAGAAGTCATACCTGCCTCCAGCAATCTACATGCAATTACGCAGTGTAATGCAATCAAAATACATCTATGATGCTGCTTATCCTGGAATGCACGCACCTAAAGCATAGGCAACTTCTATTTAGATAATTCACATGCTTTTTTTTTAATCTAAACACACAACAATCAAACTAACCTAAACAACTAACAAAAAACACACCATATAAAATAATAAAGCCCTAGCCACTAAAGAAATGGGAACATGCTCCCAAAAATACCTTGGAACAAGGGCCCAATCAACCAAACAAATTTGGGAAACAAACCCCGAAGATCACCAGCCCCAATAAACAAGGGCAAGAAAATAGTGAAATAAACTAGAGTCTAAAGAGTCTAAACCCTATTCTAAGTCTAATCTAAAATCTAATAAAAAATAAAATCATCTAGATGCTGCTCTATGCTTGTGAGATCAAGGCCCACATGCACCTGCGATGGCTTCTTGGGGTGACGTCAAGGTTCACCAGATGATAAGGCTAATGTATGTTCCTCCTCCACGTGACCTACCTCTCAATTAAATCCAAAATAATATATCAATTAATATATAGCCTTAACAAGAAATTAATGTGAATAGAAAAATATTTGTGAGTTTATTAGGACTATGATCTCCCTGGCAATAGCGCCATTTGATCTCAAATATGTCATTATATTTGACGTGCTAGAAAATCCTATGAACTAAAAATATATCGACACATTTATATAATAAAATTTAACCACAAGAGCGTTAAGTTATTTCCACAAGGAAGCATAGGTACCAATAACTTACAAATATATCAAAAAATAATGTTCACAACGTAATAGTAAAATTATTACGCCCGAGAGAGAGATCCTTTAGAGAAAGCTAAAAGCAACCGGGAGAGAGATCATAATATTATAATGTTGTAAATAAATGAATAGTAACTCTTAATAAAAAAATGAAAAAAAATTAATGCAATGAAACTTTATTCATCAATATATATACTTTCAAAAATTCCCTAAAAATACAATTGGTTTATAATTATTATTTTTAGTTTCTTGAAAAATTTTGTACAGTAATTATTTATATAAAAAATTAAAAAAAATTTATGATTCAATGTCTACATTTTTACGATTCAATCTTGAATTGCCTTTCTAAATTTATTTTGTACGATATGCAACTCATTTTTACATAAAAATTGGTACAAGTTTCAGTTAGGTAGTATGATATCTCAAGTAATTTGCTTAAAATTTTTAAGTTCTCAACAAATTATTTCCACGTGTATTGCATTTAGGTCCCAAAATTTTGATTTAGTCCTTATTTTAAAGTTCCATTCCCTATCTAAAAACATGAAAAAAAATTGAATGTTAAAAAATAACACAAATACGTTAGTTTAGGATAATAGGAAGCAACCTGAACATTTTTCTCCTTGTGAGGAAACAACTTGAACTCCCGTTTTACCCACTCTTCTCTTTAGGAGTTCGGAAATTAATTAGCAGTCGTGATTTTGCATTGGTTTATTAGATTTATTTTTATTTAATACTAATTCATTTGCATTGGTTTGTTTGTGCATATTTTGCAAGAGAAAACCTTGGGCCAATCCAAACTGACACAACAGATAACTTGACTCCTCTAATCTTTTATGGAATTTGCATAATTATCTTAAAAAGAAAAGAATTTGCCTAGTTAGTTGACATCTCTTATCTTTAAAAAGTATTAGCTAGTTATCTCATTGGGAATTATTTAGTGAATATCTACATCATTATCGTTTCAAAAAAAAAATTTGGTTAGTAGTTAATTAGTTTTCATGCATTATCTCATAAAAAAATCATACTTGGTTATTTAGAGAACTTTGTCTATTATCCTCTAAAAAAATTGGTTAGTTAATTAGTTAACTCCTTTTATCATCCTCTTGCATTTAAAAAAAATAAAAATAAAAATCTCTCCCTAAAACTTGCACTCTATTACAAGATATTTTGTTATTAGGGCACCTACTTTAGGGTTTAACTACCTTTAGAGGTTTCTAATCTTTTATGATTAATTTTCCTGAAATTGGGCATGCATTTGCATTGGACCCTAAATGAAGGAAAAGACAACACCAATAACAACATTGTTTGAAATACAAAAAGTGGCAAGAGGAACCTTAAAACATATTTAATCAAGACTGAACCTTAAAGCTAACAACCCCAAAATGAAAGGCCTTGTTTGTTTAGTTTCTACACTACACTTCACAACTAACTAATCTTTAAGGGAAACCACCTCGTTAACACCCATCATATTGAGAATGAAAATCCTAAACCTACATTTAAGTGGTTGTGCCCTTAGGCTAGATTAATTTTTTTTAGGACTTTGGGATTTGAGTTGAATCAACTTAAGGCTTTATCTACTTGGAATCCTTGAGGATAAGGCAGGACTGTGTAGTAACCATGCTAACTGCTTGTGTGAACCAACATGTGGATTGTCCAAGTGAATTCCTCCTGCCTGGCTGACAAGTAATTTAAAGGTTGAGAAGACTTAATTTGAATCTCAAGAGCATTAGAAAGGTTCAATAGGGTCAAACCTTCTAAGGCTAAGTTTGTTTGCATGGTTGTGTAGTTAGGGTACTTTCTTCTCTCATCTATCTCTCTTACTTCTCTATACCTCAACCTATCATCTTCGCTCTGTTCAGTATACAAACGAACTTCATGTTGAATTTTAGAGATCAGTAATGATGCCCTTCTAGTGGTTCGCTATGACATTCGCATCGTGCTCGCTAAACAGAGAAAGCAAGGAGGTGGAGTTTGTCTAGGGGAGATGGTTACATTACCGTTGGTTTTAGGTACGCTTTCTTAAAGTCAATGCTCTTCTATGTTGAGGGAGAGGAGGTGAAGGGCCATGGACCATCTTCGTGTCTTTTGGTGGTAAGGTAGTGGAGGGAGATGGACACTTCCTATTTCCATGCCTTTTGGTGGTAAGGGAGGAGAAAGGGAGGTAGTAGGAGGTGTGTTTTAGGGGGGGGGGAGAGGTGGAGGGTGCGAGGAATGAAGAGAAAAGATATTTTGTTTCCTTATTAATTTTATATAATAAATTTTTATATATATTTTTCATGTACAGTGACATTTGGATTTCTCACTGCTATTAATGTAATTTCTTACTTATGATTATGTGTAGAGAGGTACTTATGTGTCCCTTCTTCGAGGATATTATTATTAGATTAACAGTTATCAAAAGCGATGTCGTAGGAGACATATGCAACGTATGCAAATAAAAGGACTATTGGGACAACAAACTGATGTTTCCCTCCATACCACACACCCTCGACCCCTTACCCCCTCCCCCAAACCCCTCCTCCCTCTCCCTCTTCTCCCTAAGACGAAAAGGCACGTGATAACTTTTGGTTGCTTTTCGTCCAGATCTTTTGGATGAAAAGGCACATTCAAAGTTGGAGTCCATTCAATGGTAGGTTGGAGAGGATAAAGATGGCAACAAAGGTTGAGGACCACCATCCGTCTCGTCTCTGAGGGAAGGCAAAGTATGCCTGTGTCTGATGGTTGTTTTGTGTTCATACATGCAGTGATGGTGGATATGTTGTTGTTTGTGTTGTTGCAAGAGTCAATCGAAGCCATTGGAGGCGTGCTTTGAACCTGGAACGATCGCCTTGGAGAAGTTCAGAGGTATAATAGTGAGTTTGTGTTTTTGGGTTACGATCGTTTCCTACAAATCCTGATAGCAAAGTTGGTTGTGCTCTATGTAAAGGAACGGTCGAAGATGAGGACATGCTTAGGTGGGAGGAGGAACGAAAGAGGAAACGATGTAAGTGATGAATGAGGAAGGCACTAACAAGGTAAACCATATTATGTATGTGTTTTTGGAAAGTTTTGCCTGAAATTCAAAATGGGTGGTTTTAGGTTGTCGATGTTACTTGAAGGAGTTCTTTTTTGGCATGTTTGTAAGCTCTACAAGTTCAACTCTAATTTGTTTTACAATTGGGGACAATATAGTTCCCATTTCATTGGTTTTTTTTTTAACATGTTTGTTGGTTGTAGTAGTTTAGCCTCGATTTCTTTTACGAATGGGGATGATATGCTACCCATTCCATATTGTGATTTTGATAT
This sequence comes from Thalassia testudinum, assembly GCA_037157565.1. Classification (NCBI taxonomy): domain Eukaryota; kingdom Viridiplantae; phylum Streptophyta; class Magnoliopsida; order Alismatales; family Hydrocharitaceae; genus Thalassia; species Thalassia testudinum. The sequence goes on from JAZHRO010000025.1 coordinate 38,332,903, forward strand.
TAGTTTAGATTTTTCTCTTAGATGGTGAAAATCGATAGTACCACAACTAGAATGGATTTCCTGTTTGAATAGGATAGAAGGATATATGTTTTGCAAGTGTAGCAATTGCATACATCTGGACGTGCCTTGATTTTCCAGTTGGGTGCTTGTTTGTACGCTTTTTACACTGTTAATGGCTGGAGTGTGCATTGGTTTTTGGTGAACATGTTCTTTAAAATGTTGTTAAAAACATATAAGATTTGTTTATGGATGAACATGATAAGAAGTTGATCTTAGATATGTTTGCTTAAAGTGTGTTTTCCCTCCTTTCTTTGTGAATGTAATGGATTTTTCATGAACATGTAAGAAGATTAAATGTTTTGAATGTGTTGTTGTTCGTGTAACGTGAATGTCCTTACGAGGTTTATAGTATAGTTGAGGAGAAAGGAGAATGTTTAGTGACGTGCTTAGTATTGTAGGAATATCACGTTCTTTAATCAAAATTTAATCCGTGTGAAAGGGTTCAGGGGTAGTGGCCATAATGGAAAGGATAAGAACGTGAAAGAAATAAGGAAATAGGTCACATCTAGGTATTTATATGCACGTTGGGGGTTATGTTTTAAGTGGACGTGCATCAGTTTGATGCGTAGAATGACATGTGTGACATGACAAGTCAGGATGGGCTACTACGAGTAGGATTCAGAAGATTTGATCTATAGAAGCACTTGATTGAGTGCATGAGGGAAGCATGGTTCTGCGAAGTTAGTCCTATGCACATACATAGAGGAGACTCCATTCCAATATTTGACTTATGGTGTATGTGCGTGGAATTGTAGAAAAATAATGTGTTAGAATACGTAGGGTTGACCATGTGTGGAAAGGAAATGTGGATTGGCAAGTCCAAAATAATTGATTGAGAATGAAGAAAAGCTACTACACAGTATCATGAAATAAAAAAGAGATTGACATGTAAAAAAATGGGGGTAGCATGCACATGATTAAGAGCAATAGTAGGTGGTTGAAGGAGAATTTCTGATTGGAAGATGTCTATGTGGATGTACATGTGAAGTCTTTTCTATGGAGGCATGTTTATAGAGAGTAAGGATAAGACCTTCTATAGTTCTACAAGAGATGTCTATTTATTGTACGTGCTGATAGGAAAAACATTACGCATGTACATGTTAGAGTAGAATTAGGAATGTTAGGGAGTTTTCCTATAAAATTATAAGATCGTTGACAGAAGAAAATTTCCTTGCAGAGATATGGATCAACGAAATGTAAGTGAAGGGTCAAAAGCTATAATGAAAGGAACAAGTGTCTTTACAAGTGCAAGATGATTTGTAAACTGAACATTGACAAGCATGGCTGTACGGTGTGGGGTAGCATCCAATACACTGAGTTCACTACGAGTGCAGGAAGGTTGGAACGGTATGTCCTTTACTTTTGTTCAATTTTTAAAAAATAGAGGTAATAATAAAAAGGGCTGCTTACAGGAAATTGAGGATGAGAAATGTGATATAAGGGAGAGCATTTGGTCATCCACTGTCATACCAAGTATAGGTTCAACCCCACAATCGTCTTGGCTGAGGGATATCTTATGGTTCTTAAGGGATTACATAGAAACAATAGAGGGGGAGAATCGCAAGCTCAAGGAACAGGTCGAAGAACTTCAAGAGAGAGTGCATTATAAGGAGTGCACCATTGAAGACCTTCGAGATGAGAAAAAAGATTTCCGTAGGAAGATGCAAGGCATCTTGGACATGTATCATGACCATAGCATTATATCACTTGCTAGATGGATCGTGGGCGAATAGTTAATGCATTATAAGTATAGCACATTTTGTTTGATATGTAATGTTAAAGTGTTATGTATTGTGGTTGTAATATTTTGTTCGTAGTGTTTAGGGACATATGGTATGTTTGAAGGTGTTGTAGACAATTACTTTTTGGTGAATGAAATATCTATATATGTTTTATGTAGCATATGTTCTACCATTGAGGAATGGAGAAATTTAATTTAATGATTGGAAATTAATTTCATGAACTGAGAAGATGCTTTTTACCATTTGATCTGGTAAATAATCACATCCGGATTGAGTACGTGTGGAAGCATTGCTTCATACATCTCCATTATTCTGTAAGTTAGGGAACAATTGGTTTGGTTTTCGAATATGGAGAACCACCTAAGCTTTGGAGTAATGAAATGAAATGAAATTTCGTTCTCTTACTGGAAGGAAGGAGATCACCATATTGGGAGGCTCAGTACTTCCATGAAGTAGTCCCCAAGTTTGAGAAATGGAACTCATCTAGTAGGTGAGAAGGAAGGATATAGCGAAATGTAGAGATATTATGAATTCAAATTAAAGACACTATAGTTAACAAATAACATGCACAAAAAATATTCAAGAAAATTAAAGGAAATGGGGAATGCGATTAATGAGCAAGTGGTATGTATCACGATGGCTAATTTGAAATTGTAATGGATAAAAATAATGTACTGTCAAGTAACAGATTGCTAAGTTGAAACTTTAATGAAGAAAAAGAAAGAAACACATGCACGCTGAGTAATAGTCAACAATTATTACAATTGCATGCAAATAGAAAGATTGTAGGGAATGTGGGGAAAATAGGCCACAGGTGGTTACTAAGAAAGCAAGTCTGTATCATTTGACTTGTATGAGATGAGAGGCTGTGTACATGTAAAGAAACTGAAGATGGCTATTTATAAGGTATCCTTGAGTGTACAGTAAGGTGTATTCTATTCCTCCAACGTTGAGAGAGAAGTGCAATTGAGGAACAAAGACAGAGTAGGGTGTAGTCACGAATGGAGGAGGAGGAGGAGAACGTGAGGAGGGCATGTATAGCAATGAAAGGTACATAAGATGGAGTTGTTACCATACATGTAAGGATATGACACATTCATTTACTGAAGATATGAACATTAAGTGTGGGTAGGTGAGATATGATATAAGGGAGAGGGACGTTTGGGCACTTGTACAGAGTTTTGGTAGTAGAAAAGAAAAAAATAATGTTCAAGTTGATGTTAATTAGTTATGTATAAACAAATGTGAGAACGAAAGGCTTTATTTTGACCTTAAGTAATTTCACATTGAGATAAGTTTGAAAACGGTTAACATCTTCATATCTGGGTTATTTATATACACTATTGCATTTGAAAGTATTTGTTTAATTCCTTCACAAATTTAGAACGTATATTGTTCGAATGTGAGATTTAGTGAAGACCAGTGTAGTGTATATGTAGACATTGAATTGTGAATTTTGTAATGCACGTACTTGCAAATCGAATCTACATTCGGTGTTTTTGTACGTTATAATGACTAAATGAAATGCATGTGTACAACATTACCTTAAGTGTGTATTTCCTACATATCATCAAGGTTGAACATTAGTGAAAGTGAGGAATTATGAACATTCTTTTTGGTTGTTTTGTATGTACGTTCTTGTTTTAAGAATAATTTTCACATGAAATTGATCGAAGTTTGGTATTGTTGTAATTGACTATTGAGGTTAGCTGGATGTGATTTTTGGACTAATGAAAATCATGTATTGACAATTGGGGACCACATCCCGAAGTGGAGTATGTTTAACTGAATACATAGAATGCATGTGTGCATCATTTAGTAAGGTATGCACGTAACTTAATTAGAAGGGTGCAAACATATGAAAGTGTGGGTTAATTGCATGCAATGTTCGATTTGATAAATTTATGTTCCTTTATATCCAACATTTAGAATGTGATAATATTCGAAGTTAGGAATAAGGAAATGGACACAAATGGTTTTTATGTGGAAGTGCAATATGGTTGAATTTTAGGAATGTATTGAAAGGCCAAATGTGCAAGGCTAGAATAACTATCTTGAAAACAACCGTCATTAGAAAGTATAAGTATTCTGCAAATTAGGATGTGACCAAATATTGGGAATAGGAACGTGATAAGGGAGAACATATTTGTAGGTACTATCCAATAATTTGAGAATTACGTTTGCAATACAATAGTTTGTTCTTACAATGCTACATTGACTTTAATTAATTATGTCCTATTGTGAAAATGTGTGTAAATGAAACAGTTTTACATTGTCGCTAGCATCGTAGAAAGTCAAGATCCGATTTGTAAGGTAGACGAGAAATGTAAAAACCATTCCCTATCTTATAATGAAAGTCAGAAGGGTAGTACTAATGATGTAATAATAATAGGAGCATGGCTAATGACGAGCAAAGAATTTCAGCAAGAAAGAGGAGGAGATCAATGGGAAGTGATGATGACAGCAACTCGGAAGACATGTACATCTCTACAAAAGCAATGGTTGATGTTATTTACATGAAATTGTTGAATTTCATAATAGAAATGTCAACAGTTACTTATGTTAACAATACAAGAAGGATGAAAAGGACAAAGCATGGATATCATGTAATCATCACTTAAGAAAATTATAAAGGCGTACGGAAAATCCTATGATGAAGTGAAGGTTGAATTCATGCAAATGATTTTTGGGTATTCTACAACGTGCATATACCCAAAGAAAGAAATGAAGCTTTGCGCCGAGCTATTAGATGTTTATAGCAAAAATCAGAGGGCTTCATAATTGAGGGCAAACTCCTTCCAATAACAATTAATCATGTCACAAAGATTACAGGCCTCCCGATGGAAGGTGAGCGCATCCAGTACATCGTCGAATCAAGAACAGTTGCGGTAACAAAATTTAGAGGAAGATATTTCAACAGTGGTGACTGTTGGTGCAAGAGTAACTTGATGGTTGATTTTGATGATAACAAAACACTTGTTATTTAATATTTGCATTAGAGTTATAATTTCAAAATAAATGCAAATGGAATCAAGTGTGAAGGAGTTCAACCTCGCATCCATGGCGGATTGGAGGAGCTCGATAGAGAAGAGAAGATGGAGCTTGACAAGAAGAATATGATGGATGTCTTTTTATCTTGTACTTTATATTTATTGTTTATGTTCTTTGCTTTTTTATTTCCTAGATGATTGTTAAAGAGCCCCAAAGTAACATACCATAGTCCTAGGATCACTTACACAACCCTAGGATACTTAGACAATCTTAGACAAACTTAGAAAATTAATATAGAAATCTATCAGCCAGATCAGACATCCAATCTGGACATCAGACGCCTGATCTTGACTTTTAAGATGTCTGACCTTTTGTCCAGACGTCCAAAACACTTAAGCTGGTAACCTACTCTGTCTGCCACCTTCAGACGTCCAGCCCATAGTCCAGACGTCTTATAAGACATTTAAGGACTTTGCTAGACATCTAACAATAGGATCGTTGGATTGTCAGACCTTTATCTTAGAGGATTAAGTGTTAATCAGATTTACATCTACTTTCAGATGTTCGTAGAGCATCCTAGACATCTGATAAATAGACTTTAGGCTAATATCTAACCCAAATCACCTTTTGTCGAACTTAATAGTCATTTAAGCCTCAAGAAATCAATTCTCGCAGAGGATTGCCTTTCTAGACATCCAGATAGCTTGCCAGATTCTTGTCATCTGAGCAACTAAATCCAAGAACCCTGTTTAGATTTGGTGAAAACATGAAGGAACTCATCTAGAATTAGACTTCTGATTCTTGTCCCAGACATTTTAAAAGTAACTCTTAGATGTCCGTCTTGATCAAACTCAGTTCAGATCAACAACCCTTCTAGATCAGATGACCGAACCTTAGATCAGGCAATGACCCAAACGTCTGACCATAAAACCAGATGTCTGATAACCCTATCAGAATCATAAATGACCCTAATTTTGATGGGATTTTGGACCACACTCTTGAACCTTGTTCCCAACGGCCACAAGAGCTTCCAAGGCCTTCCAAAGCCTTCTTAGGACCTCTATAAATAAAGGAGCACACTTCCTAAGAAAAACACACTTGTAATACTATTTTCACATTATATTGTGTCTAATGAAGGAGAGGCGTGGTCGAGCCCGGATAGGTTGTGTTAATATGGTGATTTTATCGTTGAAATGAGTATAGTGGTTAACCTAAATCGAGCCTAACCATCTCTTTACAAATTTTTTTTACCTGGCCTACTTGATTTTATCTTGGTCACTTTTAGGCCCAGGGTCAAACTCAGGAAAGTGGGATTAGAAGAAGTTTCTATGCCTTTCCTACAACGAATCTCTTCCGTTCGTTTATTATGTTTTTGATATTTTTCTATTTAGATTTTTTTTCTGATAATTCTTGTCCTTGAGGCACACCCTCAAAATTAGGTTCTTGGCTTTGAGCCAAATTAGGGTTCCAAAATTGGTCTTGCTATTCGCAAGACTAAGTACCTACAAGTCAAGAATTATCTTTTCTCTTTTATATATATTTTTTATCTTTTTACTAGCATGAAAGAGAAACAGAAATAAAGTAAGTATAGTATAGATATATATGTATATACTATATATGTATAAAGGGGTGGGGGTGGAGGTGGAGATGGCGTGTAGCATGGTGTCGAGTCGGTCGTCGTCTAGAAAGACGCAACCAACGGGATGAAGTGCCGCATGGAGTGTAAGGTGGATTGGTGGAAGATGAATGCGAACACACTTTCTGTACGCGTGTATCGAGGAATATCAGCAACTAGTGTAGATATTCCCGCGATACAACGTATGGTAAGTAATATGAAAAAATATATATATATGTATATATGTAAATATATCTATATATATATATATATATATATATATATATATGGTTATAAATATATAGGTATATATGTAGTTATATGTGTATATATATATATGTATATATATATGTATATATGTATATAGATATGTAAATATATGTATAGATAGATATATGTATAGATATATATATATATGTATATGTATGTATATATAACCATATAGATATATATGTATATATGTATATATATGTATATATAGTAATATATGTATATAGATATATGTAGATAGATAAGTACATATATATATGTATGTATAGTTATAGATATATATGTATATATGTAAATATATATGTATATATATATATATAAGTATATAGATGTATATATATATATATGTATGTAACTAATACATAGTTATATAAGTACTAATATATGTATAGATATATGTGTATATATTTATATGTATATAAATATATATATATATAAATATATATATGTACGTACATATATATATGTATATAGTAGAGTATAGGTGTGTGTACGAGAGTGTTGTGAGAGAGAGAGAGAACGAGAGAGAGTGCCTGCTATGTGAAGAGGCGCTTTTAAGTCGTCTGGGTGCAGCAGGGCGTCGTCTGATGGCCATAGCGCACCGCACTACCCATAGGCACGCGAAGACGCGCGCTAGAGGGAGTGAGCATGCGGGAGAAGGACCGCAGCGCACCGCACTGCGTGAAGAGGAGAAGGGAGCGGGCGAAGGCAGGTGCTGGGAGCGGGCGAACACGTGGGCAACTGCGGGCACTGGCAAACGTGGGGGCACGCAAACACGCAGGCGGGTGCTGGAGTGGGCACGGGGCTGGACACGAGCGCGGGCTGGGGCCGGTTGCAGCGCGCCGGGTGACCGGTTAAGTGAGAAACTTACCGGTCACCGCACTGTAGCCACAGTGTTCCGCTGACTAGAGTGAACAGTGGCTACAGTGCATGGCCGAGCCGCACGACCGGGTGCGCCCGGTGCTATGAGTGCAGGAGTCGCTGCGCGAGCTGGCACGTGCGTGGAAGGGGTGCGCCGGCTGGTTGCGGGTGGAAAGGCAAGTGCGGGTGCGAAGAAGTGGGAGGCGAGGGCGCCTTCAGGCGCGCGCTGGAGGCGAGGGCCGCCTGCAAGCATGCGCTAAAGGGCCTTGCTGCTGCTGCTGAGGAGCTTCAGACCTTGAAGCCTACGGCAATGGCGGAAGTGGCTCAACGTCGAAACAGAGAGAGAAGACCACCACGCCCACCGGCTCGTGATGAGCTGGGCGGTGGTGGGAGTCACAGTGGTGGTTGTGCACCACAGTTAGGTACTCCTGCCTGCAGAGTGGCTCCTCAGAGGAGGAGAGGCTGCATATGGAGGGAGAGGGGGAGGAGATGGCCTGGAGAAGAAGCTGCTGTGGTGTTTTCCTTGTGTGGACCAGGCTCGCCGCAAAGAAGAGAGCCGAGCTCTTTTTAAAGAGAAAAGAGTCATGCACAGCCATGCCCTGGCTGTGCATGGCTTGTGCATGGCTTGGCAAGGAGTGGCTGTGTAGGTCAAGCTGAGCAGGGAATGGCGCGAGGAGGAAGCTGCCATGCTTTGCAGCCGTGGAGAAAATTCAAAGTCAAATAGAAAATAAAAAATAAAGATGGAGATTTTGCAAAGCAGCACTTGAAGAAAATGTAAATTACAAGGCCATTTATTTCACTCTCCTCCCCTCTAAAATAAATGCATGCATGCATGAATTTTCACAAATGCGACTATGGATACCTAATATGCTCTGGTAATGCTAGGAAATAGCACAAAATGGCATAATTGTTAGTGTATTTTTGCTGTGTAGTCATACCCCCATGCCTATCTTTTGCTAGTCCCTAGCAAAACATTTTTTTGTATTGTATTTAGAAATGATCTTAAGCTGAAGATTTTCTCCTGAGGCGACATAGGTGTGTTTATTTTTGGATATTGTGAAAACCAATTGTAGAGAAGACTACCAGTGCTTTAAGTCTCACATGACATAGATCATCTCTCAACTAACTAGGACTCTTGATATTTGAACCTTAAGTACGATTTCCAGGACCCAGGAGATTTTTGTCGTACTTGAGAGCTCAAGAGATTATGGCTTGTGCATAGTGAAGGATCAAGACTGACCAGATGAACATTAAGACTCAAGCCTAGGGTTTCACGAATTTTTAAGTAAAGGTTGGTCCCAGTTTCAGCTCGTGTCTTCAGATTGACCCTTAAAAAGATGAAGAAAAACTCAACTCCCATTTTCTGACATTTGTGGCTCAAAGAAAATAGGGTATTTGCCCTGAAGAACTCTTTTGTAGGAAGATTTTACAGACATTTGTGAGATATACTAACTTATTTGCACCTTTTTTTTTTTGAAACACGTGTCAGTATATCTCTTACAACTTTATTTGGAGGAGCACACTTTTCTTTTTGGTGGGAGAGTTCCTTTTTGGTGGAAAGAGTCTCTCCTAAACACAAGACTAAAGCCTGGGATAAAAAGTCTACCTGTGCGCACAGGTAAGGACTCCACCTTCCCTAATGAACACTAGGGTTGGATCTTATGTTCACCTAGTCTTTCTTGATATGGGCAGTGTGAACCAAGATTACTTAGGCTCTCGAGTAGAAGCAAACCAACAGATCCTGTACTGGTGTCTCAGGTACAAGAATACATCCTTAGTTAGGAGAGATTCCGATTTATCTTGTCAATGCTCAAGTGAATTAAGCCGTGCCTGAGCGAATCAAGCTTCTATGGCCTGGAAAGTCTTCAAAACAGTGGTTGAATATCCATAAACACTTATTGTATTTTTGTTTCAGCCTTCAGATCATCACTAAACACCTTTTTTTTTTTTAATTTTATAGATAGATGAAAACTACATGATACCCTAAAATACCCAGATCCTAAAGATGCCTATCCACCCCCCCATGCCAAACGATGCTATGTCCTCATATGCATGCAGGGTAGGGTAGAGAAAGGACGAAAGATCGGGTAACGAGAGTGGAGGTGCAGGGCATACAGCAGGGAGGTAGGGTGGGTGGATGGTGGGTGGTGAAGTGAAAAGTGAAGTGAGCATGATAGTGAAGTGAAAAGTGATGGTGGATAGTGAGTGTTGTTGGGGTGCCTCCCAACGAGCGCTGAATTTAACGTCCCCAGCTGAACTCAGACTGAGGCACAACATTAGTTACCCTCCAGCAGGGCAACAGTTTCTCCAACAGAGGCAGGTTCATGAGTAAGATAGGGTTTCAAACGCTGCCCGTTGACCGTAAATTTATGCCCAGATTTGGGATCTTCAATCTCAACGACCCCGTTGGGAAATGGTCTCGAGACCAGAAAAGGGCCAATCCATTTGGACTTTAATTTCCCAAGAAAGAATTTGAGCCAGGCATTGTAGAGCCAAACTTGCTGAGATGGCTCAAATTCCTTCCGTTGAATACGGCTGTCGTGAAAAGCCTTAGTGCGTTGTTTGAAAGTTAAAGCAGAATCATAGGCTTCACGACGGAGCTCTTCTAGCTCCTGGAGTTGGAGTTTCCTTTCTCGACTACACAGGTCTGGGTCAAGGTTACATTGGCAAACTGCCCAATAAGCGCGGTGCTCCAACTCCACGGGCAAATGACAAGGCTTCCCGTAAATGATTCTATAAGGAGACATACTAAGGGGAGCCTTGAAGGCATTCTGATACACCCAAAGTGCGTCAATCAGCTTGTCGGACCAATCCTTACGGTTAAGCCGAACCATTTTCTGGAGAATTTGCTTGATTTGCCGGTTCGACACCTCTACCTGGCTGTTCATCTGAGGATGATACAGGGATGCGATACGATGGTGGACTCCGTATTTCCTCAGAAGTGCTCGAAAAGAAGCATGGGTAAAGTGGCTTCCTCCATCCGAGATAATGGCTCGAGGCATCCCGAAGCACGCAAAGATGTGGTCTTTGACAAATCGAGTGGATATAACATGGTCAGCACGGCGCGTGGGAATAGCCTCGATCCATTTCGAAACATAGTCAACAGCCACGAGAATAAATTTGAAGCCGTTGGAAGGAGGAAAGGGACCCATGAAATCAATTCCCCAAATGTCGAAGATTTCTGCAGCTAGGATGGGTTGCAAGGGCATCATGTCACGGCGTGACATTGACCCTAATGACTGGCACCTAGTGCAATGCTTGGCATAATTGTGTGCATCCTGGTGAAGGGAGGGCCAAAAGAAACCGCACTGCAGCACCTTGGCTGCAGTTTTCCTCCCAGAGAAATGGCCTCTGCAAGCCTAATCGTGGCAGAAGGATAACACACTGGGGAATTCGCTGTCAGGAACACAGCGACGGATGATTTGATCAGCACCTATCCGAAAAAGAAGTGGATTATCCTAGAAATAATAATTTGCTTCAACCATGAGATGCTCGCGCTGGTTTTTAGGCCAACCACGTGGAAGGGATCCAGAAGCAAGGTAATTGGCAATGCCGGCATACCAAGGTCTACTTGCCACATTAATTGCCAATATGTGCTCATCAGGAAAAATCTCATTAATCAGCAGAGTAAGTCTAATATGGTCAGGATCCAGTCCGGAAAGATGATCAGCCACAACATTCTGGGCTCCGGTCTTATCGCGGATCTCAATGTCAAATTCTTGGAGCAGAAGGATCCAACGAATCAGTCTAGGCTTGGCATCCTTCTTGTGCATGAGATGGCGAATGGCTGCGTGATCAGTGAAAACAATAACATGTGAGCCCAGAAGGTAAGAGCGGAACATCTCCAGCCCAAAGATGACCGCCAATAGTTCTTTCTCAGTGGTAGTATAATTACGCTGGGCTTCGTCCAACGTCTTACTGGCGTAGTACACCACGAAGGGGTGTCTATCACGTCTTTGTCCCAGGATGGCTCCGACTGCAAGGTCAGAAGTGTCACACATGAGTTCAAAGTCGAGGGACCAATCAGGTGGCTGGAGAACAGGGGCCTTGGTGACAGCACTACGTAGCTGCGTGAATGCTCGTATGCAGTCGGGGCCCATATCGAAGGGTACGTCGGTCGATAGGAGATGAGTTAAGGGTCGAGAAATCTTGGAGAAATCTTTGATGAATCTCCTATAGAAACCGACGTGTCCCAGGAAGGAGCGGATTTGTTTGACAGAGCCAGGCATAGGTAAATCAGCAATTACATCAAGCTTAGCTCTGTCAACCTCGATACCCCTATCGGAGATGATATGTCCGAGAACAATTCCCTCGTGCACCATAAAATGAATTTTTTCCCAGGAAAGCACGAGGTTCACATCAATACATCTCCTAAGGATACGAGTCAAGTTGGCAAGACAGTCATCGAAAGATGGTCCAAAGACCAAAAAGTCATCTATGAAGACCTCGAGAAAGTCACCCACCATGTCATTGAATATCGCCAGCATACATCTCTGGAAAGTTGCTAGCGTGTTGCAAAGCCCGAATGGCATCCTTCTAAATGCAAAGGTGCCAAAGGGGCAGGTAAAAGTGGTTTTCTCTTGGTCCCGGGGGTCAATTGCCACCTGGTTATATCCTGAGAATCCATCCAGGAAGCAGAAAAATTTATTTCCTGCTAACCGCTCCAGGATTTGGTCAATGAAAGGTAGCGGAAAGTGATCTTTCTTAGTTGCAGCATTGAGTTTCCTATAAGCTACACACACTCTCCAAGATGTAGGAGTGAGTGTAGGGATGGATTCGCCCCTGTCATTGACACGGATGGTGAGTCCTGCCTTCTTGGGCACAACGTGAATCGGACTCACCCAGGGGCTATCGCTAATCGGGTAGATTATACCCGCATCCAGCCACTTAATGATTTCCTTCTTAACGACCTCCCGCATGTTAGGGTTGAGACATTGCTGCATCTCGCAGGAAGGTCGAGCCTCCTCCTCCATATATATACGGTGAGTGCAGAAGGAGGGGCTAATGCCAGATAAGTCTGATAAAGACCATCCAATGGCTGCCTTGTGTTCCATAAGGACCTCAGTTAGTTTACACTCTTGCTTCCTGGTCAATTTTGAACTGATGATTACGGGGAGTGTTTTATTTGGTCCCAGGAAAACATACTTAAGTGTACTAGGCAGCTCTTTCAGTTCGGGAGTGGATGGTGAAAGGTCTGGCATTTCTTGGGACGAGAGTGTCCCAGGCGGATAGGAGAACAAGTCAGGAGGAAGAAATTGGCCCTCAGATTGGCCAAGAAGAGGGGCTTCTTGGATAGATGGATCAAAAAAGGAATAGCCCCAGTGAGAAGTATATGGGCTCAAGGTCCCAGTGTGGATTTGCAACTCCGCCTGATTTGGCGGGAAAGAAAGGGCAATCCGATCTCCAAGAGTGTGAACCGGCAGTGAGTAGCCCGGATATGACTCAGACCACGAGGTATGGGAAGCAGAGAAAACCTCGTCAGAAGTCTGGCCAGGAGAAGCTACTAGAATAGGGAGGGATGGGGGAACATCACAATATGTGTTAGTCAAGCAGTCATCAGTGTTTATAGGTAATCTGCAGCAGTCAGAATAGGTCCCAATTAGTCCGATACACGCGTTGATAGCCATGTCCGCGTCAGACGTGTCATCCTCGATGCAATCGCAATCAAAGTTCTTGGCTACCTTGAAGATGTTAAGCTTGAGCTTTTTAGATCCAACGGCAATCTCAATACAGCCCGACTCGCAGTCGATATGGGCGCAGGCTATGGCCAAGAAAGGTCGACCAAGGATGATTGGATAATCAGAAAGTGAGCTAGGAACTTCCATATCTAAAACAAGAAAGTCAACAGGAAAATAGAGACTGTTGACCCTAACCACCACGTCTTCCACCACACCCTTCGGAATTTTAACAGAACGATCTGCCAACTGTAACATGACAGGGGTGGGTTTCAGATTTCCCAAGGAAAATTTTTCGAGCATGATGGTCGGTATAAGATTGATGGAAGATCCTAGATCAAGCAGGGCACAGTTAAAATTGCAGCCTTGGATGCTACAGGAAATTAGTGGTGTGCCCGAATCTTTCTGCTTCGGTGGTAGGTTTGACAGTATAGCACAACTCGCATGAGGCGAGAGAACCACTGGATTCTTGATTTTCTTTGACTGTTGCCTGGGTGTTGTGTAGTCTTTGAAAAATCAGGCGACGGTAGGTATGTTGTCTATAGCCTCAAGCAGGGGTACCTTGATTTCAACATCCCTGAACAAATTACGCAGGTTATCAAAGGCCTGCGTATCATTCTTTTTGCCTTTTAGCTCCCTTAGTAGAGCCTCAGGGAATGGAACTGATTCTGGCACCAATTTGGGTGTATCGTCCTCTCGCGAATGTGGTGCACATCCCGAATGAGAGGGTGATGAAGAAGACAGGCTAGGATCAGGTCGAGGTGGATCGACGATCTGCTTACCGCTCCTCGTAGTGATCGCATTGGATGATGCGAGTCCAGTGGGATCATACGGCGGAGGAGGGTTCGCAATAGGGACATAAGAGTGAGGTGCTGTAGCGGGATTAGCCTGAAATCCCGGTGGAATGCTCGGAGCCTGTAGAATTTGATGAACCTGCCCCTGAGAAGGTCGTACCGGTGGTTGAGGACCACGGGGTACGAAATTTCGCAGGTTGGGAACGGGTTGGGCGGGAAGAGTGCCCTGAGATCGAGTTGCCATGCGTAGTTGACGGATTTCAGCATTCTGCTGCGCCAATTGGTGCTGAAGAGAGGTCATGTTCTCTTCATGGCGCTTTGACATTTCCGTCATCATTCGCATCAATTTATCAAGAGGACTTGATGCGTGTTCTGCTTGCGGTACGTAAGGACCCGATGGCGGATTTGCCATAGGATTAAACTGGGCCCTTGGGATGACGGGTGCGGACGGTCGCATTGGTCCACCCGCGGGGTTTTGGCGCTGCGGGTTGTTGGACCATGCAAAGTTTGGATGATTTCGCCACCCTGGGTTATAAGTGGCAGAGAACGGGTTGTTCCCCAGGGCGCAAGCGTCTTCTATGCCAGAAGATGCGTCCGCATGTAAATATGCGTCCGAGCACACGGAGGCTTGGTCCTCCATGTCAAAATACTGGCTTGCAGAAGCTAGATCCACATGACTTACCGAGTCGCTCGGTGCGACACTCGGTAAGGAAGGTCTTACGGGGTTTCTTGGAATAAGCTTGGTGTTCGAAGAATTGGAATTGTGACGAAGTGGTGAGGTAGGGGTGTTTGCCATAGAACGGGTGGGGTTGGCCAGAAGCTCGTCCAGCTTCTTGTGCACGACGAAGACTTCATCCAATTTTTGTGCGATAAGGCTGAAATCAGTGGATGAATGGGAGGGTCCCGTGTCAACTTCGTGGACATTTCGAGGCAAGCTGGTACGATAAAGGCGACAATGGCGGCATTATTCATTGAGTTTTCACTCATATTTTCAAATAATTCGAATGCTCCATTCTCGTCTTTATTCATGAAATTCCCTTCGCAGGAAGCGTCTGCAATCTGCTTCAAAGTCTAATTTAGCCCATAGTAGAAAATCTGAGCTATATGTCACTTAGGCAGACCGTGGTGCAGACACTTCTTGAGGAGGTCATTATATCTCTCCCATGCCTCATGAAACTGTTCGCCATTTTGTTGCGTAAAGGAGGTGATAGCACGGCAAAGCGCATTGGTTCGTCCGATTGGGAAGAACTTCTTGAGAAATGCTATTCTCATCTCTTCCCAAGAGTGGATGGTTCTCCCAAGGGTGCATAACCACTGCGATACCTTATCCCGCAATGAAAACAGGAACATTTTCATGAGGACTATAGGTAACCCGATATTTCTTGGTTTAACAGTTTCAGCCAATCGGGTTAAGTCTTCCAAGTGGAGAAAAGGATCTTCACTTGCAAGACCATGGAAGTGAAAATTTATCAGGCCAATTATGTTAGGTTTTAATTCAAAGTCGTCCCCGCCCATGGGGACCTGAATTTGTCTTATGGTCTCTGTAGCAGCGAGATTCTGATAGGAGCTAAGAGACCTAGGACCCTCCCGTTCGGGAGGGTTCTGCATTTCCTCCAATGTTTCCTTAATGGCTTCAATTTGTTCATTATACATTTCCATTTGGGCTTGGAGGCGGGTTATGGGATCCAAGGCTCCACCACCTGGTGGGTTTTGAGGGCAGTTTCCTCCCTCGGGATTTGGGGGTGGGCGTGCAGCCATGTTTGTGGAGGAGGAGGACGATTCGGCTCCTTTTCTAAAATTATCAGGCAATTCAAACAGTTCAGGGTTTTATGACCTCCTCCCAAACATGCACTACCGCAAGAAGAATTGGGGGGATAAGAAGGGAAAAGAGATGAGAGAAATGACGCTGCAAAGGTACACTTGATGACAAATCAATACAATCAAATTCCTAACCTCTACAGAGTTCCCCTAGACTTAAAGATCTAAGTTACCTACTATCACGAACTACGGAACCGAATGCGAGCACCGCGGAACCACCGGGCCAGATTGAAAGGTCATTTGCCCCAGTCTTAGACACCCGATAGCACGCGGGAACCCTCACCAGCACGTAGGTGCTACACGTAGGTAGTTAGACCTCCAATCCTTAATAAGGGTCAAGTTACTACCAATTTTAGTTAAAGGCTTAGGATCAAGTGCTTCTGGAATGTGAAGGGCGTCTTTTACGGATAATGTTCAAGTGATTGATTTTTAGAGTGTGTAAACCAAGCATGCAACGAGGAAATCTCCCCGAATTGAAGTTTTAATTGGTAAATGATTTTTAGAGTTCATCCTTAAGTAGTATGGATTTTAGGATTTTGCTGAAATACCAATTCAACCAATCTCCGGTTTTTGAGAGAATACAAGTTTACTTCTAAGCCCAACAAACCCTTCTTCAATGTCAATTGGTTAATGCATGCTACAATGCAAGGGGCTTCCCTAAATGGAGATTTCTATGTGTGGATGCACAAATCAGTTTTTAGATTAGTGTGAAAGGGAGCCAAAGCATTGCAATTCAAGTGCTCCCAATCACTAAAAAGGTATCCACACACAAGGCTCAACCAAAAGATAAAGAGAATCAAATTGTTGGGGTTGAAGTATTCGGGATCGAATCTTAGGCAAGTGAAAGGTCGTGGTAGGGTTGGAATCAACTCAATTCCAAGTCTCCCCAAAAAGGTGATCCCGAATTTGCAGATAAATGAGGCAAAGAGGGGTGGCAATCAATCTTTTTATTTGCCTCAAAGAATACTTCACATGGTGAAAGATTCAAGAATTAAGATTCTTGAATCTTCACTATGCGAAGTTTTGCGGGAAATCCCGGGGCGGGGGGAGTGAAGACACAAGCAAACAAGTGATTTTTAATCCACTTGCCCCAAGAGATCCCAAGAAGTTTTTCTAGTTTTTTTTTTTTTAGTTTTTTTTTTTAAGGTGACAAGTTGACCTAAGTTGCTAAGAAAGGAAGACCTACTTGTTCAGCAACGTGTGCGGAGATCCAGTGCGGTGTCGGCGTCTTCACGCTCTCGTTCCCGCCTTGGATCTGCTCACGTCTCCAACTTCGCCTGCATGCCTTCTCCTTGCAACAGGTCCACTTGCACAGCAATAAACAAAAACACCCGTGAAGAGAGAAGAGAAAAAAAATGAAAGGAATGGCATAGAAACTTACTTGAATACGCACCTCCCCAGCAACGGCGCCATGAAAGAGAGGCGTGGTCGAGCCCGAATAGGTTGTGTTAATATGGTGATTTTATCATTGAAATGAGTATAGTGGTTAACCTAAATCGAGCCTAACCATCTCTTTACAAAATTTTTTTACCTAGCCTACTTGATTTTATCTTGGTCACTTTTAGGCCCAGGGTCGAACTTAGGGAAGTGGGATTAGAAGAAGTTTCTACGCCTTTCCTACAACGAATCTCTTCCGTTCGTTTATTATGTTTTTGATGTTTTTCTATTTAGATTTTTTTCTGATAATTCTTGTCCTTGAGGCACACCCTCAAAATTAGGTTCTTGGCTTTGAGCCAAATTAGGGCTCCAAAATTGGTCTTGCTATTCGCAAGACTGAGTACCTGCAAGTCAAGAATTATCTTTTCTCTTTTATATATTTTTTTTATCTTTTTACTAGCATGAAAGAGAAACAGAAATAAAGTAAATATAGTATAGATATATATGTATATACTATATATGTATAAAGGGGTGGGGGTGGAGGTGGAGATGGCGTGTAGCACGGTGTCGAGTCGGTCGTCGTTTAGAAAGACACAACCCACAGGATGAAGTGTCGCGTGGAGTGTAAGGTGGATTGGTGGAAGATGAGTGCGAACACGCTTTCTGTACGCGTGTATCGGGGAATATCAGTAACTGGTGCAGATATTCCCGCAATACAACGTATGGTAAGTAATATGAAAATATATATATATGTATATATGTAAATATATCTATATGTATATATATATGTGGTTATAAATATATAGGTATATATGTAGTTATATGTGTATATATATATATATGTATATATATATGTGTATATATATATAGATATGTAAATATATGTATAGATAGATATATATATATATGTATATATATATAGTAATATATGTATATAGATATATGTAGATAGATATGTATATATATATATATATATATATATATATATGTATGTATGTATAGTTATAGATATATATGTATATTTGTATGCATATTTGTATATATATATGTATATATATGTATATATATATATGTATCTATACTTATACTTAGTTATATAGGTAATAATATATATATATATATATATTTATACGTATATAAATATATGTATATATGTAAATATTTATGTGTATATGTATATAAGTATATAGAGGTATATATATATATATGTATATAGACTAATACATAGTTATATAAATACTAATATATGTATAGATATATGTGCATATATATATATATGTATATAAATATATATATATAAATATATATATGTACGTATATATATATGTATATAGTAGAGTATAGGTGTGTGTACGAGAGTGTGAGTGTGTGTGTGTATGTGTGTGCAGAGAGTGTGAAAGAGAGAGAGAGAGCGAGAGAGAGTGCCTGCTGTGTGAAGAGACGCTTTTAAGTCGTCCGGGCGCAGCAGGGCGTCGTCTGATGGCCACAGTGCACCGCGCTGCGCGTAGGCGCGTGAAGACGTGCACTGGAGGGAGTGAGCACGCGGGAGAAGGATTGCAGCGCACCGCACTACATGAAAAGGCAAAGGGAGCGGGCGAAGGCAGGCGCTCGGAGCAGGTGAACACGAGGGCGGGTGCGGGTGCTGGCAGATGCAGGAGCACACAAATGCGTGGACGAGCACTGAAGCGGGAGCGGGACTGGACGCGGGCGCTGGCTGGGGCCGGTTGCGGCGTGCTGGGTGACCGGTTAAGTGAGAAACTTACCAGTCACCGCACTGTAGCCACAGTGTTCCGCTAACTAGCATGAATAGTGGCTACAGTGCTTGGCCGAGCCGCGCGATCGGGTGCACCTGGTGCTGTGAGTGCGGGAGTCGCTGCGCGAGCTGGCGTGCGCGTGGAAGGGGTGCGCCAGCTAGTTGCGGGCGGAAAGGCGAGTGCAGGCGCGCAGAAGCGGGAGGCGAGGGCACCTGCAGGCGCGCGCTGGAGGCGAAGGTGGCCTACAGGCGTGCGCTGGAGGGCCTTGCTGCTGCTGCCGTGGAGCTTCAGACCTTGAAGCCTGCGGCAATGGCGGAAGTGGCTCAACGTCGAAACAGAGAGAGAAGACCACCACGCCCACCGGCTCTTGATGAGCTAGGTAGTGGTGGGACTCACAGTGGTGGTTGTGCACCACAGTAAGGTACTCCTACCTGCAGAGTGGCTCCTCAGAGGAGGAGAGGCTGCGTATGGAGGGAGAGGGGGAGATGGCCTGGAGAAGAAGCTGTTGTGGTGTTTTCTTGGCATGGACTAGGCTCGCCGCAAAGAAGAGAGCCGAGCTCTTTTTAAAGAGCAAAGAGGCATGTACAGCCATGCCCTGGCTGTGCATGGCTTGGTAGGGAGTGGCTGTGCAGGTCAAGTTGAGCAGGAAATGGCGCGAGGAGGAAGCTGCCATGCTTTACAGCCGCAGAGAAAATTGAAAGTCAAATAGAAAATAAAAAATAAAGATGGAGATTTTGCAAAGCAGCACTTGAATAAAATGTAAATTACAAGGCCATTTATTTCACTCTCCTCCCCTCTCAAATAAATGCATGCATGCATGAATTTTCACAAATGCAACTATGGATACCTAATATGCACTGGTAATGCTAGGAAATAGCACAAAACGGCACAATTGTTGGTGTATATTTGCTGTGCAATCATCTAAGTAATCTTGAGAAGAGACCTTGCTCTCCAAACCTTTATCTACATCTTGAGAGCACCATCCTAGCTGTGCACCCGCTCTCCCGCCTACGTATATGAGAGCGTCGTCGTGCCATTTCATGGATCACGCACCTTGCATTGCTAACCAATCTACTTCCATCAAAGGGAAGTTTCTATTGCTTATAGTAGCTAGGTTTATTACATACTTTGTAGCTCTATAGGATACTTTGTATATTATCTTTGTTTGGGTATTTGCTTTGTGAATTCACGTCTCCCTCGTGAGACGAAATACTCCTTGTGAAGAGGAGGGGTTAACGTATGCTATCCTCGTACATAGTAGCGTGGTTGTAAGAGGTTAAGTCACCCTCGTTTAAGTGACTTGGATAGTGGATTTGATCCACTAGGTCGATCGAAAAATCCTAAACTAAGAGGTTTAGGTGGTGGTTTTTACCTGGATTTGGGTTTCCACCTAAAAATCCTTTGTGTGCTTGTGAGATTGCATTTTTGTGTGATTGTCGTATTATATTTCCACATCTTATTGTCATACTGCACATCTCACCCACTCCGTCAAGATTTACAATTAGTATCAAAGCAGGTTTTGCATCATCAACGTCACACAGCCACGAGAAATCTTGGAGGGGAGCATCTTCGCCACGTGACATTCAGAAGGGCAGTCTACTGTTCGACCGCCCTACTTTGATGGGAGAAATTACGCATATTGGAAATTGCATATGAAGATGTGGCTTCAAGCTACCGACTTTGCATTATGGGGACAATGCGAAACCCCATATGAAGTCCTGGCTAGACCCGAAGGAGGCTACTCGCAGCATCAAACCCACGAACTTTCCGTCAACGCAAAAGCAATGAACACGTTGTACTGCGTGTTAAGCCCAGAGGAGTTCAATCGGATATCTCAATGCGCCACCGCATACGAGTTATGGCAAACTCTAGGGTAACCTATGAAGGTACCTCTAAGGTAAAATCTTCTAAAATTAACATTCTTCCTCAATATTTTGAATCTTTCTCTATGAATACTAATGAATCTTTGAGTAAGATGCACACTAGGTTCACTCTTACAGTGAACAACCTTAAATCCTTAGGTAAGACCTTTATAAAGGGGGAGCTTCAAGTAAAGCTTCTTCGTTCCCTTGGACTGGAATGGGAACAAAAGGTCACCGCCATTGAAGAGGTGAGCAAAGTAGAGGAGCTTGACATGAAGGATCTCTTAGGCAATCTCATGGCCTATGAGACGAGGATGAAACAAAAGAAGGACACACCTGAGCCAAAGCCAAGGAAGACCCTCACCTTCAAAGTCGCTTCGGATAGTGAGGTAAGTTCCGATGATGAGGACCATAGAATAATATTAAAAAAAATTTCTTAAGTTTTATAGGGCCTCAAAGAAGGAAAAGATGAAAAAGAAAGAGGAGGAAGAATCACCAACTTGTTGCTATCATTGCAAGAAGAAAGGGCATATTCGACCCGATTGCCCTCTTCTAAAGAAAGAAAAGAAGAAGGAGAAGGAGAAGACGCATAAGAAGAAAGCATTTCAAGCTATTTGGGATGATTCAACCTCGGAAGAGGAAGAAAAAGATCCCGAAAAGAAGAATGAAGTCACTTGCATGGGTTTCATGGACATTGCAAGTGATGGCGAGAATGAAGATGACAACAAAGAGGTAAACACCTTTAATGAATTGCAAGAAGTATTTGATGAATCGTATGATCTAAGTAAATCATTAAAAGTAGAAAATAAAAACATGAAAAAGAATCATAGTTTTCTTAAGTCTGAAAATGAAAGATTAGAGATTTAAATTAGGGATCTAGAAATTAATTCTAGTCCAAACACCCTTAAAGAGGATAACTTGTTGTTAAAAACTAATAACCTAATCAATGAACATAGCAAATTGATTGAGAACACTAACTTGAAAACTGAACTTTCTAGTTTAAAAACCAAGATACATGTTATGGAAGAAGAACTTGCATGTCTTAAGGAAAATTCCAAGAATTTAATGAGTAGACTAGAAATTTTCTCTAATGAAAAAATGAGCACTAGTCATAAGGTTGAGAAAGGATCTCCTTCAAGGAGACCCACTAACAAATCCGAATCCAAATTAACTTGGATATCGAAGAAAGAACTTGAATCTTGTTTCGTAGGTAGCAAAGATTTCAACATAAAGGAATGGACTTACAAGATGAAAGATGGTCAACTCAAATTGGGAGGAACAAGGAGTAGACCAAAGAGGAAGACAAGAAGACAGAGGAGACGACGAATGGGTAACCAAGCTGCCTTGCATCAACCACTTGATTGGAGACCGACTCCGATGCCCGGACCTCCAAGCTTCGGATGGGAGTCTCATCAATTTTGGCAACCTCCATTCGGGCCATGTTATTGGCCTTGGTAAGTGAGGTACTTTCCTTAACCAATCTTTTAAAATAGCATCTAGATAGGGGGAGTTAATAAAGTTGATAAGCTTTATGTTAATCATTAATGGGGAGAAAGATTTCCTTCATTTAGATAGGGGAGATCTTAAACACATAGCTATATTTCCAT
Source organism: Thalassia testudinum (assembly GCA_037157565.1). Lineage (NCBI taxonomy): Eukaryota > Viridiplantae > Streptophyta > Magnoliopsida > Alismatales > Hydrocharitaceae > Thalassia > Thalassia testudinum. The sequence goes on from JAZHRO010000025.1 coordinate 38,355,329, forward strand.
TAGAAAGGGGGAGTTAATTACATAGCTATCTTGTTATAACAAAAAGATGTAGAATGTTATTCATTCTTTCTTATGTCAAAAAGGGGGTTTTAATCCAAATTAGAAGAGCATGTATTAAGGGGGAGTATAGGATAAATGATTAGAATTAATTAAACATTTTTTATAACATCAAAAAGGGGGATAATTTTTTGGATTACTATGTGTGGTTTTGTCATCATAAAAAAGATAGAGATTGTTGGTGCAAGAGCACCTTGATCATTGATTTTGATGATAACAAAACATTTGTTATTTAATATTTGTATTTGAGTTATAATTTTAGGATAAATGCAAATGGAATCAAATGTGAAAGAGTTCAAGCTCACATCCACAGCAGATTGGAGAAGCTTGATAGAGAAGAGAAGATGGAGCTTAATAAGAAAAATAGGATAGATGTCTTTTTATCTTGTACTTTGTATTTATTGTTTATGCTCTTTGCTTTTTTATTTTCAAGATTGTTAAAGAGCCCCAAAGTAACATACCAAAATCCTAGGATCACTTACACAACCCTAGGATACTTAGACAATCTTAGACAAACTTAAAAAATCAATATAGAAATCTATCAACCTAATCAGACGTCCAATCTAGACATCAGATGTCTGATCTTAACTTTTAAGATGTCTGACCTTTTGTCTAGACATCTAAAACACTTAAGCTAGTAACCTACTCTTTGCCTGCCACCTTCAGATGTCCAACCCATAGTCCAGACATCTTACAAGACATTTAAGGACCTTGTCAGACGTCCAACAATAGGATCGTTGGATTGTCAGACCTTTATCTTAGAGGATTAAGTGTTAATCATATTTACATCTACTTTCAGACATTCGTAGAGCATCCTAAACGTATGATAAATAAATGTTATGCTAATATCTGACCCAAATCACCTTTTGTTAGACTTAATAGCCATTTAGTCTCAAGGAATCAATTCCCGCAGAGGATTGCCTTTCCAGAAGTCCAAACAGCTTGCCAGACGTCCGACTTGTCGTATGAGCAACTAAATCCTAGAACCCTATTTAGATCTGGTGAAAACAAGAAAGAACCCGACTAGAATTAGACTTCTAATTCTTGTCCCAGATGTCTTAAAAGTACATGTTAGACATCTGTCTTGATCCAACTTAGTTCATATCATCAACCCTTCTAGATTAGATGATCGAACCTTAGATCAGACGATAACCCAAACGTCTGACCATAAAACTAGACGTCTGATAATCCTGTCAGAATCATAAATGACCCTGATTTCGGTGGAATTTTGGACCACACTCTTGAGCCTTTTTCCCAACAGCTACAAGAGGCTTCCAAGGCCTTCCAAAGCCTTCTTAGGACCTCAATAAAAAAAGGAACACACTTCTTAAGCAAAACACACCTGGTAATACTATTTCTACATCATATTGTGTCCAAGTAATCTTGAGAAGAGATCTTGCTCTCCAAACCTTTGTCAACATCTTGAGAGCACCATCCTAGCTGTGCACCTGCTCTCCCACCTACGTATACGAGAGCGCCATTGTGCCATTGCGTGGATCATGCACCTCGCGTTGCTAGCCAATGCACTTCCATCAAAGGGATGTTTCTATTACCTATAGTAGCTAGGTTTATTACAAACTTTGTGTCTCTATAGAATACTTTGCATATTATCTTTGTTTGGGTATTCGTTTTTCAAATTCTCGTCTCTCTCGCGAGATAAAATACTCCTCGTGAAGAGGAGGGGTCGAGGTACGCTACCCTCGTAAATAGTAGCATGGTTGTAAGAGGTTAAGTCACCTCGTTGAAGTGACTTGGATAGTGGATTTGATCGACTAGGCCGATCGGAAAATCCTAAACCAAGAGGTTTAGGTGGTGGTTTTTACCCGAGTTTGGGTTTCCACCTAAAATCCTATGTGTGCTTGTAAGATTGCATTTTTGTGTAGTTGTCATATTATATTTCTGCATCTTATTTTCATACCGCACATCTCACCCCCTCCGTCATGATTTACAATGACTCAACTATTAGGATGGCAGAAATGGTGCTGGATAAGTTAGCTCTTCAATATGATTTAGATTTTCAGGACAAGAATGGGCTTAAAGGTCAAGTCCAATTGTTGATAGTGATTCTATTTGGGAGCTTCTTATTTGCCCATGGAAATGAATACATCTATCCTGAGTTGTTCAAATACATAAAGGACATGGATGCAATTAGGAAGTACAATTGGACTGAACTGGTACATTCCCTTATTAATAAGGGGTTTGGAGATGCGATGAAGAAGATGAAGAGTGTAAGAGGTGCAAAGTTGGGATACCTGAAGGGTTGCATGTCCCTGATAAGTGTAAGTGTGTGCATTTTAAAGTTTAAAAATTTAAGATTTATTTAGGCATGTATAGATATCCGTAACATGTTAACTTCAAAAGTGTAGGTTTGGGCATTAGAGATGTTCAATATTACCAAGACAACGAAGGTTACAGCTTTCCCATTGGTTCAAAGATGGGATTACAACAAACATGTCTCAACCATGATCCAAGAGTTAGGAATACATTTGCCATCGATTGATAGAAAATACCATAGGAATGATGCATTTCAGCTTAGGCAATCCAGCGAGGAAATGCTAAAAGAAGAAGTCGAGGGATTAAAATAGGAGAAAGAAGACCTGGAGAGAAGGGTTAATTTCTTAGAAAAAGAGAATATTGAAATAAGGATGGAGGCAGACCAAACAAATAGGATGTATGAGAACCTAAAGAGGCAATACCTTGTCATAAAGGAATATTACGAGGTGGCAAAGCTGTACCTCACACCCACACCCACAGCATCGAAATTATACAAGACATTGACATAAGCATTTCATATAATGTTATGTTGACATACCATTAAATTATAACCTGACATTTCTCTTCGTGATTGTTTTGATTTGAACAAGCTTGAAGAATTTGAGAGACAAATGAATGCATTAGACAATACATCCATTGAGAAGGATAAGGAGGATAGCAATTTCAAAGTTGATGTGAGCGACGGGTCCATCCATCTCATTGTAAGTAGTAATAGAAGTTAATTACTTATTCTGGTGTTTGCATGTGATAAGTTTAAGTTGATGAACCTAATGAAAAATTACAACTTCTCCACTAGGACCTGATGTGCATTATTGAATGCCCAAAGGACAACTTGGCTTCAGGGTCAAAATTGGTAGGATATAAGCCATTAGTAGAACTTATAGTGGTTCGATTTTGTGTATTAATATTGTGATTGATATCTTTGAAGGTGGTGAGGAAAAGGGCTAGTAATATGGACAAAGGGCACATCAATCAATTGAGGTGTGGAAGTAATCCTATAAAGATAATTAGTTGTCTATATTGAAATGAATGTTTTCATTACATATTAAAATTTCACTTATGTTGGACAAGACAAAATTGCAGCCACAATGTAATGATCGGAGGATCAAAATTGGAGGACTTGACAGTGAGGTAAATACTATTTATTAGTTTAAAGTGTAAGCTAAATCCATGATATAAATATGTCAGTGTTTACCATTTCCAATTTATATGAGATGCTTTTTAAAAGGAATTTGATAAATATGCAACAATCCAGAATTAGAGTTGAGGATAGTGAGGACGTCATACGTAAGAATGTACTTTCGACATTGGTAATAAAAATAAATGTTCAGTCAACAAATACTTTCCATGTCCTGTGAGAGGACGTGTATGATATATTGTAATTCTTGTTTTAACAAGAAGATTCCCAGGGTAAAACAAATGAAGGTAGCTTCAGAAGGTAATGTGCACACATCTAATTGGCCTAAAATGTCTATTTAGGCATGTTCATAGTGTCATAGAAGCATTATGCATTATAAATATTGCACAACATGAATCATCATGCATTTAGATTAGATTATACAAATTATAGGTTAATTTTCCCTTTTTGTGGTAAGGGGATAGGATGATATTTATCTAGGCCTTGGATTGCAGATCCAACTGTACGGATCTGATCAGGGCAACAATTTGAGTTTAACGCCTCCGAGATCGACCCAATCAGACCTCCATAGCATCAAATGTAGTTCGAGGAAGATCAGAGATCAAGGGGAAGGTGGTCCAAATACATACCTCAGATGATAAATCTAACTGCATGGATCTGTTTGGATCGACGATCGCATCCTAACAGTACGAAAATTGACCCAATCCGACATCCGTGGCACCATCTATAAGCATTGGAAAATGGACGACGCAGATGGTGCCACGTGGCACCATCAAAGCTACCCACAGTCACCACTGCTCTCCTTCTTCAACCATGCCATTAGATCTTGACTGTGGGATCGAGATCCAACAGTGAAGAGCATGCAGACAAAAATTCCAAAACTCGACAAAGTAGGCGGCGTGGCGTAGCGGTCGAACGCCTTATCGAGAGTGCACGGTGCGTGTTTGAACCGCAAGGAGTGGATTTGATCCACTAAAGCTGTTGTGATTGAAATTCGGCCATGTGATCTTCATCAGGCGGTCCCACAGCTCCTACGTGGCGCACCCACATGCATCAGATGAGTGCGGTGTGCACATGCGCGTGATCACACTTGAGTCCATCATGCGATCTTGATGGTAACACCATCATTCACCATAAGTAACTTGAATTAGTTGAAATCAAGAGATAAATGCTCCTAAATGATTGCCTGAGGACCATAATTCTACTCTAATCTGTTTTGAGAAGAAAATAATAAATAGGGCTAATTCTGCAGTTTTAGCAGCATATCACAAATGTAGATTAACCACAGTGTTACTCAGCAAGTAATTGAAGGTCAATTGAGCAGAGCATTAAAGACCAAGAAGTGGGCTTACACTAATAGAAACAAGGTTTCACACGTTTTTAGAACCAAATAGTACATAAAACCCTAATTATCAATTTCACTTAAATTGAAAAGGTTCTAGCCAAGATAAAATCAATCTAAATTTCCTAAAATTCATATAAAAATATTCTAAGAGGTTTGGCATCCTTAGTTTGATCATCTGAACCCATTTTGACCTAGAATAGAGTTTTAGATTGGAATTTACCCTGATTTGGGCTTTTCTGTAATTTACCCAATCAAACATGGTCAAAACTCAAATCCAAGTTTACCATTAGATTCCTTGGGTACAAATTAGGTTAACACCAAAATTTGGTCCCAATCAGAGTCCATCTTGACCTAGTTTGCAATTAACCCCAAAAGTCTCTATTTATTACAACCAGACCCTTAACTTTCAAGTTTCTTACAAAAAAACCCCCCAACTTTGTTATATTCTTCACAAATGGATCCTTGCCACCTACAACTCCTATTTGAATGGTCAACCAACCTTTGACCATGGGTATCTCCCTTGTTTTAAGTCCAAATCCCTCCAAATTTGGAGGGATTGTTCATTAAGGGATTCTCTACGATTTAGACTTGATCTCATGCTCAGATTGGAGATTGAGAAGCTCCACCGATAGAAGGAATCATAAGTAGGAATCACCTTTGAATCCTACTCGAATTGCTCAAATTCTCTCATTAAGGTTGCAAACTGCCTCTATTTAAGTTCCCTGAACTTCCCACGTCTTCCTGAGCTCGATTCCAGGCCAAAACCACCTACTTCCTCTCTTCTCCGGCTGCCTCCGCCGCACCTCCAATGACCTCCTTTCCCTGTCGTCCTTTGGCTGACCAAAAGCCAAATTTGCCAGCCCACAACCTTCCTCTCCTTCTTTCGCCTCTCGCCAATCAAAGTGGAGGTCGTCTACCCCTTTCATTGTCGCCCTATCCCCCACCGGAGGCTTCATCGTCCTCGACTTCAGCAAGCCTCGCTGGCGAGGAATCTCTCCCTTATTCGTCCAATAACCAAGTTCAACCTCTCCCTCTCCTTCTTTAGGTTAGCTCTAGCCCTTCAACATCTTGATTTTGCCGCTGTTCCACCATCCCCCCCTCTGTCTTCCCCAATGCTAGCAAAGCCACACAATCGCCATACACCACCATACACCTTGGCATCACCCTCAGAAGTTTCGTCGCCCTCCACCGAATAAAAGCCCTCAACCGATTAGGCATTTCACTCACTCCAGACACCCATCAAACACTACACCTCACACACTCCCTCTCCGACGACGTGTGAACACCACGCACCTCTTCACACTTCACAAACACCACCGTTGCATTCGTCGTGCTTCGGTGACTCCATTGAACTTTTTAATTGGGCCGAAAGGCCATTCTATTATGTTTCAGGTCCTCACCGAAGCTTCATCGCCACCGTCGGTTCTTCACCTTCGTTCGTCGTCTTCTGACCATCTCCGACCCTGATCAACCGTGCAAGGATGCAGACTCATCTGGAGAGGATGTATGGGTCTTCAAATGGATGAAGGCGTAATAACAACTGCCTCAATTGGAGCAACTTCTTTACTGCGTCGCGCGAAGAAGGGGACAAGTTTTAATCCCACATCGTATGTGGGAGAGCTGAAAGCGCAATATAAATTGTTTCTCTGTATAGGCCTTATCGCCTTAAACACAAGGGGGACCCTCACATGCTACACACACCTCCCCACCACGCAAGCTAATGGGCCTGGTCACTATTCATACCCGATTACCCAACACTATGCTTGCCCATATACTTGGTTAAGTAAAGAGGAAATTCTGAGTGTGGGGGGTGGTTTTGCATTGGGATTTGTGCACACGTGTACCTCAGAATTTATGTGTATACACCCAACACTTAGCGAGAATTTTGATTGTCTGAGGCCTTGTGCTTGAGTGTTTAAGTTGTCTGGCTCTCTGTGCTGACGTCTGATTCTGATTATTGTGGACTTATTTGGCTATTATTTGAAGTGGATGTTACTAGTTAAGTGGTTCAAGACCACCATTGAGAAATTGAATTGATTAATTATATTGGGATATGTGCTTGAATGTAGAAATTAATTGGTGATTCAAATCACTATTTTTAGGGATTTATCATTCTTTTTATCCCATTATTTTCTGAGATACAATTGCTATTATTGAATACCATCTTGAGTAGATTTCATTCATTGAACATCTTTTTTGTCATTGATCATTGTGCTCGTTTATTCCGTATATTCTGACTGGTGTTGTGAATTCCATATTTGCTCTCTACGAAAGACCTTAGACTCACATTCTTCTTTTCAAGCACTTAAAAATTTAAATGCTTATCGATTTTCATCGCTATACTACTAAGCAATCATTTCTTAACCAACGACGAAAATTCGCTTACAACAGATCTCAGCGTGAATCTCAGCCCCTCATCTCAGATCCAACGGCTCGCGAGGTGGCCACATCGCGCGACGCTTGGTGTGCACGCACAACGACTGAAGGCGAGAGGGCAGGTGATGTGGCTTCACATGAGACGTTAGATCGGTGATGAGCGGCCCTCCTTGCACACGCTCTTTAGCAATGATAGTCTTTAGTGACGTTTACATGCGTCACTAAAGGCATTATATTAAATCTTGAGGCCTTTAAAATGCCTTTTATGCCCTTCTTCCTCAACTATAAAAGGGACCTCATACCTCTCATTTTCATCATCCCTTCTCTTCTCACCATCTCTAAAGCTCTAAGGAGTTAGTCCCAAACCTGGGATGCTCCTCTAGAGTAAAAAAATCAAAATTTTGTCCATCTTCTCACCTCCTTCGTGGAGCATCCCGTGGTTGTCTTCTCGCCACCATTTGGGAAGCGGATCCCGCTGTGATGCTGCCCTGCTTCATCCTTCGTCCTCCAGCTCCGTTCTCCCTCGTCCAACATCTCACTACCCTCTTTCGAGTGCTCCGTCAACACAGCTCGTCCTCCAGGCAACCATCGAGGAGAATTTTCTCATCCCTATCTTTGTACTGCTTTCTAGTGTAGCTTTCATTTTTGCAAGTAGTTGTAATGAACATATGGTTATGAAATTTTTGTTCACTCTTTCTCTCTTTTCTCTGTATTATTCTCTCTCTCTTTTCTATTATTTATTCTTTAATTAAAATAACTAGCGTATATTAAATTCAACCAGCTAATCTGCTTTATGAAAATAATTCTAAACACAGTTTTTAATCAAAGATTCACCTCCTTGTATTCGACCCGGGACTCACTAAAGTTTTAGTAAAATTTATTTGGTAGCAGATTTTCTTGCGAATTTTACGACTCGGGTTTTCCAAACTCAACTTTTTGTAACAATTTTCTCGCTCATCAAAAGGGAAGAAACAATGGAAACAATTCATGAATGCCCACAGGTCGTGGTAAGTAGTTTGCATGTATTACTTGGAAGAAATACTAATATGCTTGAAGATGTGAGAAATAGTGTAACAAATTCAAAATAGGAAGAGGTGGAGATACGAATGGATATCTTGAGAGAGGACAAGGAGGACCTTACCGATATCATTGAAAGGGATGAATAGGTGAAGAAAAAAATGAGATGAGGAAGAGAAGATGCGTTAGAGAGATTGAACAATCTTTGTTCAAAGGGCCACCTGAAGGTAGAAGGAGCTCCTAAAAGAGCTAGTTTAAGCAACTAAGCACAAGGACCATGTAGTATGGTCAAAGGTGGGTGAACACATGCTGTAGGAAGACTTGTTAAACATCCTCCAATATGGAGGATTCACAAGTTCAAGTGTAAGAATCTATTCCAACAGTAAACCTCAAAACATAGATATCATGTTTACAACTGATGCACAATATTAATGTGTGGCATTGTTCTTGCAAGTTATTAAAACCTTCCAAACAATCTTGGTTGAAGTTAGACGTAATGGGAATCCATTTAAGGTACATCCATTGCCTCCGAGTATATGTCAAGAGTTGGATGTAAATGACGAGGAAAGATACGAATCAATCTTGCCTTTCCATGGAGATTGTATCATGACCTCGAACATCATATTAGTGCCAATGTTGGCACAATCACATTGGCATCTTCTTGTCATCAATGTACATCATGGTGTTGTAGTGCGATATGATTCCTTGCGTAGCCTACAAGGTTGTAACGATGAAAAAGGTTTGCACATGAAGCGGTAAGACATTCATATAATAGTACATAAATACTGGATACATACATTGAAATGTTTATTTCATGAGCATTTCCATATAATATAGAGTAATGATGCATTTGATTTCAATTCATTAGGCTAGACGAATACACGGTTACCTAAATAGTATCAACAAGAAGATTGCATTGGACTGGGATTTCATCGAAGATGATGAATGCCCATAACAACAAGAGGACAGCAATGATTGTGGAATTTTCTTGATGAGGTAGGTGGAGTGCCTGATGCAAGGACTGGATTTGGTTGACACAACTAGGAATGAAGACGTGCACAAGCTACATTCGAAATTCACTACAACAATCATTGGTGACCGTGCGTTGAAGGACATAATCTAGTAAATTCGATTAGGTACCAGTTGAATATGAGTTTTTTTGGAACAAATCGAGAAGACAGCAAGCAAAGGAGAAATTCCTTTGTTGTATGGATTTGTTTTGAGTTATATGGCCTGTACAACGTCTTTAATCTGCAATTGATTTGATATAAATCTCAAGAATAGTATATTACATGAACATTTTTTGTTGATGAGAAGCCTTTTACAAATGAAACTTGCACTTTTTGTATGAGAAATTAACTGCGTATATTTCTAATCGTCAAATCATTACATATCATGTATACAGCCTTAAGTTTTTGCAATTACGTATTTCATAGAAATCCACTTATTTCTTTTCTAAATGATGTGCTCAATATGAGCATGTATTACTTGACTTGTTACATGCATGATCCTCCAATTTTGAAGTAGGTTCTTATAAGTGTAGCTTATGTCAAGTTGATGATGCTTACATAGAAACAACCATGAAACGGAATCAGATCATAAACACATAGGAATGAATACCTTTATTATAGGAAAGCAATGGAACATTTCGTTCATTGATAAAGGTTGATCGGAAATCACACATGTTCTCGTTTAAACATGATGTACATAACGCTTACACAAATAACATAGAGAGATGATAAATTATATAATTCATAATATTTCCTTCATAACAAATGTACAACAAAGATAATCAACATACGAAGAGAAAGGAAATTGATCCTTGTACTGAACTCATTTCATTTTTAAGTAGCATTCATTCAGTTCGTGGAAGATAACAATCCATAATGGAAAGATACTCCCTACGTTGACACTCGGAAACATTACTATTGAATACAGCCTACTACCTATATGATTGTGTAAACAAATGGACAGTGAAATTACTATATGTGATTATTGACTCTGCATGTTTCGCCGAGACAAAGATGTAGGAAATGTTTCATTTTTCTTCCTCATTTGGGGTGACACTAGCTCACCTCTTGACTTCTTTCTATTGGTAGGAGGTCGTCCAACGCATTTAACATGCTTCGGATCTCCTACTCTAACAATAAAATGATCATGGGTGCCTCCATCAACCTAGCAAATATGTATAAGAAATTATGGTACTACATTAAATAACTTGAATCGAAATCCAAAGAATTGAAGAAGAAAAATATAATATGTACATTCATATCAATGTTAGTGATAGTAAGATCTTAGTAAGCTTTATCAAGAACTCTAACACAACAATCATAGTTAGTAGTGGATATCGCCGCGGAATCAGCAAATTTCAAGATGCGTGAGCAAATGTTCTCATATTGTTCACCAGCATCTTTTAACAAAATGGTCATTTTCACATAAGTTATGTAAATATCAGGAATCTTCAAATCCTTACGTCAACAATCTAGCACATACTTCTCTGGAAGAATTTGTACTCCATGATGCATAAGAACACAAGCAACATGCCTGCAAATTATGCCATCTATCTCGAACTTACGACACCCACAGAACATAGTCAATGAATCCCGATCAAAATATGTTGAAAATTTTAGCATGTGTTTCCGCGTGTACTCAAATACCTCCAAAGAAAGTGAGCCATCAAAACCATTTGCAATGGAGTTTGTGATTGAACAATAAATAGTAGTTGTCATCTCATCTTGGAACATCCTAAAGACCTTCATGGTGAATACATTTTGGATTTGTTCCTCCATTGGGAACTTGGTTTGCAAGGGAAGATGATGGTATAAAGAGTTGAAATTAGCTTTTCTTAACTTCTTTCGCTTATCTTGAATGGCAAGTTCATATTGCTACATGAATTGCTTTAAAGTTGTTTTTAAATTCAAGTACTTATTAAAGAACATATTCATGCTCTTACTCCTCTAGGTTGTTGTCATCCCTGCCTAAAACATGTCTTGAAAAAAGTAGGGACCCACATAGACCTCATTTCATACATGCTAAATATCCAATTGTTTTGGGACAATTGTTATTGAAAACCATATCCTTCCAATGATATTTGAATTCTTCAATGGTCCTAGATGAGTGGACAATTCTCTTCAATTTGCCTCTTGTACTTGGATCACTTCCAAACCTGTGTGGGAGTTTTTTCATGATGTGCCAAAGACAACCTATGTTGAAAGTTGGAAATACAATAGAAACAACCTTATTATTGATTGCGCTTGATCTGTGATAATTCCTTTCGAAGCAACACCACCTATGCATGCCAACCAAGTTGTAAACAGTCAAATAAATATATCAACAGTCTCATCAGATAACAACACACATCCAAGCAAAATCGACTGCCTATGGTTATTAACACCAACAAACGGTGCAAAAGGCATGTCATACTTGTAATTTCCCTATGGGAGGGGGTGAGATTTGTGTGATACGAAAAATAGAGTGGAAATTAAAATAACAATCTCACAAAAAGCAATCACACAGATACACAAATATTTTTAGGTGGAAACCCAAACCCGGGTAAAAGACATCACCTAAGTCTCTTGACTTAGGATTTCCCGATTGACCGAGTCGATCAAATCCACTACGAACTACTTCAAACAAGGGTAGTTCAACCTCTTATAACCACTACTTTATATGAGGGTAGTGTACCTCAAACCCCTCATCTTCACGAGGAGTATTTTATCCCACAAAGGAGATGGGAATTCGCAAAGCGAATACCCAACCAAAAACAAATAAAACAACAATCCTATAGAGCCACAAAGTACAGTCTTAAACTTAGCTTTTATAAGTAACGGGTACTTCCTTTAGATGGAAGTGGAGTGCGCGATCCACGCGATGGCACGATGACGCTCTCGTATACATAAGCGCGAGAGCAGGTGCACAGTTGGGAAGATGCTCTCAAGATGTAGACTAAGGCTTGAGCACTTCTCCTTTGATTCTAACTTCTCTTGGACACAAAAGGATGTGGAAATAGTATTGCTTGGTGTGTCTAGAAAAGGTTTCCCCCTTTATTTATAGGTGGCCTAGGAAGGCTTTGGAAGGCCTTGAAAGGCCTCTATAGCCATTGGGAACATACCCAAGGCAGATTGGGTCAGAATCAGGGTCATTAATGATTCTGACAGGGTTATCAGAGGTCTGGATCTAATATCAGACATCTGGAAAACAAGTATAAGACATTTAATAAACAAATTAGATGTCTAATACTAGATGGGTTCCCTCACTGATTTAGTCAGACCTAAACAGGGTTCTAGTGTAAGTCAGTCAGACGACAGGTTGGATGTCTGGAACTAGGTTCAGACATCTGGAAACCTAGATTATTATGGGAATGGATTTCCCAAGGCACAAACAGCTATAACTCTAATGATAAGTGATTTTGGCTTAATCGAGGGCTAATGTCTATTTATCAGACGTCTGAGGTGCTCTATGGACGTCTGATAGAAGATTAAAGGTCAATCCTCAATGATTATATTTCTAAGCCAACGTTCCACTAATTAGACGTCTGGCAATGTCATCAGACGTCTGGACTAAGGGTTGGACATCTAAAACTGGTAGATAATAAGTGGTTCTCCAGCCTAAGTATTTTAGACGTCTGATCAAACAGTCAGACATCTTAAAAGTCAAGATCAGACGTTTGATTTCCAGAATGGATGTTTGATCAGGCTGTCTGATGCCTACTTTAGTTTTCTAAGTTCTTTACGAAATGTCTAAGTGTCCTAGGGTTGTGTAAGTGTTCCTAGGATTACTGTTTTGTTACTTTGGGCTCTTTAACAAATACTCTAAGAAAATAAAAGAGCAAATAATAAAAGATACAAAATACATGAATAGAATAAGCATCTATCTTATTCTTCAGGTCTATCTTCAAGCTCTCGCTCCAAGTGAAGCTCCTTCTCCTCCAATGAACTCCTCCAACCCACCATGGACGCGAGCTCTTCACACTTCACCTTCAAACTTGAATCCATTTGCAAATAACTTGAAATCTTAGACTTCAAATGCAAATGTTAAATATAAGTATTTTGTTATCATCAAAATTACCATCATGGTGCCCTTGCACCAACAATCTCTCCCTTTTTTATGATAACAAAATCATAAATATAAATCCAACAATTTTAGTCTCTCGATGGAGACGAAAATTCGTAAAGCGAATACCCAACCAAAAATAATAAAACAACAAAAATCCTATACAACCACAAAGTAAATAATTAAATCTAGCTATTGTAGGTAAAGGATCTTCCCTTTGGTGGAGGTGCGTTGGCAAGTGGCACAAGTGCGTAAACCACACGATGACACAACGACGCTCTCGTAATCATAGGCGTGAGAGCGGATGCACGGCTGGGATGTTGCTCTCAAGATGTAGACTAATGGCAAGAGCACTTCTCCTTTGATTCTAACTTCTCTTGGACATAAAAGGATGTGGAAATAGTATTGCTTGGTGTTTCTAAGTGTGTCTAACAAAGGAAGGGACCTCTCCTATTTATTGAAGGCTTCAGAAGGCTTAGGAAGGCTGTGGAAGCCTTAGGTAGCCGTTGGGGATGAACCCAAGGCAAAATAGGTCGAAATCAAGGTCATTAATGATTCTGACATTGTTATCAGATGTTTAGGAAAAGTATCAGACATCTAGAAACTATTCTTAAGGCATTTGGAAACTAAATCAGACATCTAATCCTAGACGAGTTTCCTTACTGACTTGAGTCAGACCTAAACAGGGTTCTTGTGTAAGTCGGTCAGATGACTTATTAGACGTCTAACACTAGGTCTGGATGTCTAGAAACCTAAATAACTACGAGAATGGATTTCCCAAGGCACAAATGGCTAGATTATTGATGAGAGGTGATTTTGGCTTAGTCGAGGGCTAACTTCTATTTATCAGACGTCTAAGGTCCTCTACAGACGTTTGATAGAAATTAAAGGTCAATCCTCAACAAATATATTTCTAAGCCAACGTTCCACTAATTGGATGTTTGGCAATGTCATCAGATGTCTGCTAAGATGTCTGGACTAAGTGTTGGATGTCTAAACATGGCAGACAGAGAGTGGTTTCCAGCCTCAGTGTTTTTGGATGTCTGATCCAACAGTTAAATGTCTTAAAAGTCAAGCTCAGACATCTGATTTCCATATTGAATGTCTGATCAGGCTGTCTGATGCCTACTTTGATTTTCTAAGTTCTTTACGAAATGTCTAAGTGCCTTAGGGTTGAGTAAGTGTTCCTAGGACTGCTGTTTTAATACTTTGGGCTCTTTAACAAATACTCTAAGAAAATAAAAGAGCAAATAACAAAAGATACAAAGTACATCAATAGAATAAACATCTATCATATTCTTCAGGTCTATCTTCAAGCTCTCGCTCCAAGTGAAGCTCCTTCTCCTCCAATGAGCTCCTCCAATCCACCATGGACACGAGCTCTTCATACTTCACCTTTAAACTTCTATTCGTTTGCAAATAACCTGAAATCTTAGACTTCAAATGCAAATGTTAAATACAAGTATTTTGTTATCATCAAAATTATCGATCATGGTGCCTTTGCACCAATGATACTTGTTTGTTAAATATGTCATATCAAAACTTACCACTTCACCAAAAAATTTATATGCAACATGACTTGATGAATCTACCCAAAATACATTTCTAAGGTATCCATTAGAATTCAAATCAACCATGTAATAAAAGTTCGAATTCATACTTTGCATACAGGAAAAGTAATCTAGAATAGTTTGTGCATCACCTTCCAGAAGCCTAAGCTTTCTTAACTGACATAACTCAAGTCTTGCATCTTCTTGGGTAAATGACATATTCTCATACCCCCCATGTTCAACTATAAATGAAGACATTGTTTTAGATAGACTAATGCCAGAATGATCATTGAAGTCAATTTGCCATCTCTTGCTTGCGGTCAAAGACTTCTTGGTCCTAAAGAATCTTGTCAATTCTGGTTGAATTAATGCATTTTTATGTTCTAAATTAACAAAAACAATGACATACTTATGCTCCACACATAATTGAACTCTTAACTTTGCCTTACAATCTGTCTTACTAGTTAGATGATTCTTATAGAACTTATCAGATGGATTTGAAGGCCCCTTCCTAGAATGATAACACATCAAAGTGGCTCTACGAAGATGAGACTTTTCTTTGCAATCATAATTGGTGCTCTTCATTAAGAATTCAAATCTAATACAATGAACATATTTCTATGCAGCAGAAAGCAACTCCTTATATTTTCCAAACTCCATGCCAACATAAAATTGGCATTCACCTATTCAAATAATGAAACCATGAAAAAGAAAACAATTATATGAGAATGAAGTAAAATTCTAAAGTAATTACCAACAACATCAGAAATAACATTCTCGGCATTATTAGAATGAATATTAATGACAGCAACATCACCTACAAATCGATAACAAATATTTTTTAGAAACATACGTAACAATGAAAGGTTATAAAATTAATTTACTTATTGAAATTCACACAACCATCATTGACATTATCATCTTCATCATCGTGAAAAAGATGATTGTAGAAATCATCATTGTCAACGTCCTCAACAATCTCAGCATTTAAATAAAGAGAAGATGAGTGCAAACGATTAACACATTTAATCTCATGGTACTCATGTACATTATTGTTAAGATCCATTCTGTCCTGAACCTTTTAAGACGTTTAGACTGTTGGTCAGATGTTTGGATTGTTGGTCAGACGTCTGGACACCTTTCCAGATGTCTGAAAATCAAATTTTTTTGGTATGAGCTTCGCGTCTACGCGTGGGCTGTGCACAGACAGTACCCTCTTTTTCTCCCCTTCTTCTCTCTCCCCTCCTCCAGCGAACCATAGCACACCATCCTTATAAACCTCTCTTCCCCTCTCGTTCTCCCCACTCCACCAACCCCTTCTTTTCTTCCTCTCCACCCCAGTGAGAGAAGTTAGCGCGAGAGAGAGAGCGAGAGCAGCAGCGAGGAGGAGAGCCGGCGTGAGGAGTGGAGGAGGGACTTGAGCTCGCGAGCTTGTGTGGGAGCTTGCCGGAGAGTGCACGGCCAGAGCGATGCGTACGGGAGGAGGAGTGCTTCAGGGAGTCGTCCCTGACACTGCTGTAGTCGGAGCTGCAGGCAAGGGGGCGAGGCACGGCTGCGCTTGGCGAGGGCGAGCGGGAAGAGGATTCTGGTTCTGGGATTTTCCCAGAATCAGACGTCTGGAGTGACGTCCAGACGACGGAGCGGATGTCTGGAGACGACTCTAGACGTCTGAGGGCAGATCTTCGCGAAGGTACGTTTCCTTTGCGGATACGGCCATGCAGGCCGCTTCGTAGCTACGCGTTACGTGGCTAATTTGAGAAGATTTTACTGTTGCATGCAGGATTTTCTTCGGGAAGGCGCGGGACACGTCCTCCCACACGTTTCAGACGTCTGGGCAGCTTACCAAACGGCTGGAAGCACTCCCACACGTCCGAAGAGGTGGTCGGACGTCTGGAGCTGGGTCCAGATGGTCCAGAAGAGGTCTTGGACGTCTGAGGTCGACGCAGAGCCTGAGGTGCATTCCTGGTCACTTTTAAGATGTCTGGACATTATGCCAGACGTCTGATTTGAGTATGTAACTCTGTTTTTGACCCGTTTAGGATCCGTTTGAGATCAGTTTTATGCAAACAAGATATCGGTGTTTTCTTTATGAGTTCCTCTACCTGTTAGAAGACTTTTTATAATGTTTTGAATGTTCCATTGTGATTGTTCCTTATTATAGGACTTCATTTCGTTGCGGGTTCGGGGCTTGCTGAGGCACGTGGCCTGCCGTTCGAGCCCCCAATACTCCTGGGTTGTCTGGTAGAGTGGATTCTCCTAATGTAATTATAAACCTGAATGCATGTGTGGAATGAATGATTAGAACCTAGGATGTGGCATGAATCCTAGGACGAGAAACACTTGAAATGTCTGTATGCGTGATTGGATTGCAGCCTTGAATGAGTAGATAGAAAACAACTGCCTGTTAATAAATAAGAGTTGCCTGTGAAATATGAACTACCTGTGCTAGTTAAACAGTTACATGTGACCTTACCTATTATATACATTAAATGCTAGAATATGAGCTGCATGTGTATAACCTGAGAATAGAAACGTGAATGATAGAAATACGAGCTGCATGTGTATAACCTGAGAATGGAAATGTGAATGATGAAACTAGGTATGGAATGGTATGAGAAATATGAGCATGAACCCTACTAGGAGTTAGAAGTAGAGCTCCTGAAAATAAATGGAATGGATCTGGAAAAGTGAGTGGGGAAGTATGTTGGCCCTTGAGTATGAAGTATCAAGGAGAATGACTGTCCCCTGTTTAGTGTAGAGCGGAGCTAACTGCCCTTGGGTTAGGTGATGAGTGGCTACTCATCATGGCTAAAAGGCTGAAATTAAGCTAGACACTAAGCAAAACAATATCAAATTAACATATAAAAAGGGTTAAGTGTGGGAATTAAAGAAAAGACCTAAAACTTTTAATGTGTATTAAAACCTCCTAATTAGGTCACAAAAATGATATATTCTGAAAACTAAAGAACAAATGATGATCCATGCATCAATTGAACACATAAACAATTTTGAAAAGCCAAATTAGAAGTAAAATCAATGTCTTAAATGTTCAATTAAGCACATGTAAAAATTTGAAAGCAATTGGACATCATTTAGACTTAGAAATAAATAGATTACAATTAGGTCCTTCATGCATTACATTTCTACCCTTCAAAACTCCTTCGTGGACCTTTCTGCAAGCCGCAGGGACCCTTCTGTATGACTGCAAGGCCCTTCCAGTTATAGTTCTTTTCACTTTTGGACCTGCACGCTATTCTTCTACCCCTTCGTTCAAGGGTCTTCCTGAAATCTTTCCCTCATTTCAGAGAGAAGCCTGTGTTCTTCACGCGCACTGTA
Source organism: Thalassia testudinum (assembly GCA_037157565.1). Lineage (NCBI taxonomy): Eukaryota > Viridiplantae > Streptophyta > Magnoliopsida > Alismatales > Hydrocharitaceae > Thalassia > Thalassia testudinum. The sequence continues at coordinate 38,373,474 of JAZHRO010000025.1, forward strand.
GCACGCGAAGAACACAGCCATTCTCGACCGTTCATCGCACTTTTGATCTCGATCTGCGGCTAGAATCAAATGGAACCTTCGCGCGATTCGGTGCGTGCGTTCACCTCTCTTCCCAGATCTCATCTGACGGTCAGATCTCTCTCTTGACTCGCCGCGCGCTCTACCCATCTCATCCTCACTGCCGGCTTAATTTTGATTAACCTCACCCTTACGGTGATTCCAATCACTGAGCTGCTACTTAAGCACCTCAGTGGTGTCGTGCGCAAGGGATCGCTCCCTCCTACATCTCTTAGCGATCAGTTCATCCACTCCAGTCTCTCCTCCTCATCTAGCCCCTGATTTCACAGCCACCGGCTGTGGAATCATCGCCTGCTCTCGACCCTCCTCGTCGCTAAGGACCTCGTAGCACCTGAGGACGACCCTGGAGTCTCACTAGCAGACTCTTCCCTCCGCTGGAGTCACCTTCCTCCTTTCTTCCTCCTTAGCCGCCGACTAAGGACCCATAGGTCCCATTCTTCCTTTTAGTTTAGGTTTTTAATTCTGCACAATTAGTGTTAGTTGTAGTCTACAGTAGTTTAGAATAGATTTAGCTTTAATTGTTAGTGTTTAATGTTAGCTATAGTTTAGATTAGTCTTAGGAGTAGAATTAGCATTAGATCCCCTCCCTCACCTCCTCTGATCAGTCCAGATTAGAGGGGAAGAATCATCTGTTCATTGTTCAATTTATCTCCCTCTTCATGTTTTGTTTTTCCACCATCCAATTCTGATTTATGTTTCTTTTAACGACAAATTTTTCATCATTCACCCACACATCCGGATCCAATTTCAGATCTGGTGGTTTACAACCTCAGATCTGAAATTGGCGTCACAAGCACCATTTGGGGCTTCTCACTCACCCCATTTGTGTTCACAAAAGCCCCTTTTATTTTAGATTGATTGCCTCAGTTTGTCAGATTCACTTTAACATGGATTTTAAAGAATTTTGCTCTCTGGATTGCCTTGACAGATCTGACAAATTGAAGGGATTTTGGTTTTTCCTTGTGGGCAAGGACTCTGAGAAGTTCTCTGGTGACAGAGAACAACTCAGAAGAGCCTTTCATGAATCTGTTTCTACCTTGATCTGAATGCATTCGCAAGCTTTTATAAATTCCTTTAATGCATTCTTAGTCTGTTTTGCCATTTCAGAACTGCCATACACCACCTGTTTTGATGATTAATTTTGTATGGTGATTTCCTAACCTAAGGAGTTCTCCATACTCCTTAAGGTTGCAAGAAACTGGGATTGTATGTTTTTTGGTTTTAATTGATTGAGTTAAGTTCTCCTTCATGCTGTCTATAGCATTAGGAAGAGCTAACTCAATGCCATTTGTTGTTTTGATCAGAAATGATGCTTTTGATAAAGGCTTTTTTCCTTGTTGGGTATTTGAACTGAATTCTTATGTGATTTTCGTGAGATTTAAACCCTTATCAGATTTAGATTTCAACTCTCAAAATTTTTAGTTTGTTTTGAATTTTCTCTTATTCCCAGTTATACAGTAACGTGCTGCAACTTACAGCTACATTTCCCTCCATCTCTAAATTCTCCTCTTCTCTACAATTCCCCTCTCATCTGTGAATACATCCCCCTCTTCAAATGGACTAACTGCAGCAGTAGTTAGCCCATTTGACAGTGGCTTAAGCCATTGCTGCTGCTAAACAAAACCCCCTGAACAGCACATTCTCTTCCCTTCCCATCTTCTCTGACAGTAGCTTAGCTGCTGTTTAAAATGAAATAAAAACTTAATTAACCCTTCTTCCTAACTTCCTACTAAAGCCTACTTATATCTACTTAATTCTCACACTGTAAATATACATATCCATACTATTATAACTATAATATACAGCCTGATTATGTAAGTATACATACATAGATATACTGTCAATACTGCATGAACTTGTATATAAATCTATATACATATGTAATCTATGTAAATATATGTATAAGTATTGAATTATTATGTATATATTTACTTAGTTATGTTTATATATGTACAGATTTATATTTACTTAGCTAGTAGCTATATTATAGAATAAATTAGCTAAATTAATAATTTAGAGCTATAATTAAGTAAATAAATCTATAGACTTAGGTTAATATATATATAGTAAGTAATTTAAGTTAGTTAAAGTATATTTATATCTATTGTAGTTACTGTTAGCTTAGTTTTAATTTAAACAACCCAGAATAGCTAGCTTAACTTAAATAAAATAGAAATAAATTTGTAAAAATACAATAAAAATATATATAAAATACTTAAGTGTGTAAATTAAATCTGTATAAGGTCAATTAGACCATTTACTAATTATTTTATAAGTAATTAACTATTTAATCACCTAAATCAACCTGTATAATCAGCCTAGTTTAGCGAATTTATTTGTATAGTAAACATAATTAAAAGTCAAAATTAATTAATCAATTATGTAGTATTATGTAAATACTTTATTAACCATATTTTATTTTATTTTTTTTAATAATTTATGGCTCCTAAATCGAGGGCCAAAAGCGCGTACAGATGCAGCTGCGCCTGATTTCCAGCGCACGATGTGGCGTTGGAATAGCACCACATCGTGCGCTGCAAATCGAGCGCAGCGCCTTATTAAGAATTTGTGTTCTATGTTAGCCAGTCGTCACGAGCGCTGGCGCCCGAAAGAAAGTATACCTATACCGGATCCGATTACCACTGAGCATATGATCTGAGCATTCTGTCTGAGATGTGATGAGTATACGATTATGTGCGGGGCCGGGGGCCCGAGCGTGTGTGTGCGGTGCATGGCTGAGGCCCAGCGCTTAGTATGAAAACGTAATTAAGCCACCTAATCAAAGATTAGGGTGCGCCTAGTGGAGGTCAGGTCCCGCCCTCTAGGTGCAGCGTATCCCTCGAAAAGCGTGCCCGCAAATTAAATAAATTTTAAACTGAATAATAAAAAGCTAATGATGTTTGCTTAATCCCCTTCGCCACAGCACTTGAAAACTCTGTTAAGGCCGAAACATAACGCAAAAACAAAAGAGAAGAAGAAACGTCGCTATAGCCCATTACATTTGTATAAATAAACCCATATAATTACTAACAGAATAAAATGATACTATAAACGTCGCTAAAGACCTCAGTTTGCTTCTTTAGGTTGTATATAGTGTTTTCTGAGATTTAGCGACGCTTATATCTGTCACTGAAACTGCTGTATATGTTACTATAAATAACAAACTGATAAGTTAAGTCTCTACACCATTGCATCCTAAGGTATTATATACTATTATGTTAGTACTAATAGGATAACTTGTAAATACATAGTTTAGAGTATAAAAATAGATTGTTTGATGCTTGTTCATAGTTAGTATTTTTGCAAGCATTTCTTAGTAATTAGGTAAATAAAACACACATTCATTCATTCTTTAATAAGATGTAAAGTTTCTTTTTGGAATTAGAGGATAATTTTGAGATCAAAGAGTGACCGAATTAAATTCAATAAATTGCCTCCCAGTGAACGACCTAGAGCAAAACTAGTAAAAATTAGATAAATAAGCAAATGATAATAATGGTTGTAATGACTGGTACTCACCCATACTCACCACTATACGACATTCTTAATGTTATATTATACACCCTATACTACAACGACATGATCATAACAATAATCATTCATCATCATACAACCATTGTGTTATATACACATCATTCATTTTTGGCGCCGTTGCCGGGGATCATCGGTGTCATTGTTATCATTGTCATTCAACCATTTCACATCATTAGGACCCAGGGTTAGGATTGGCCACTCTTCACCGACTTCTTGGCCCTTGTGTACACTGTACCGGGGAGAGCTACTAGTGTAGGGAGAGAGTTAGCCACCCTACGGGGCCGGGGGTTCAGCTAGCCACCTTACACCGACTTATTAGGCCCACTAGGCAAACCAGGGTAGTCAGGCGAGGGTGAGTGGATTGTGGAGGAGTAAAACCCCTGTTTGGTTCTTAGGGGCCAGACCCTTGTTACTGAGAGGGTTAGGTCCTATACTGTTCCGTGTTGTACTTTGGGTGCACCCGTTAGCGGAAATGACTGACTGCGTGCCAGTGTGGGATAACTACCCGTACACTTATCGCATGTGCTGTAGTCATCGTTACGTCTGTTCGTGACCTTGGGGTGGTTGACTGGGTGTAGGACCACCATGGGGGACTCTCCCGGCCAGGAGAGAACCATATGCGACTTCTACTCTTCGGAAAAGACTGCAATCAAGATCGTTCCCACGGGGAACATTCGAGATCAAGAAAGAGATCTGATAAATAAACCAATGGGTGAAAAGGAATAACTTATAAAATAAAGTAATTGGAATGAAGAGCTACCTGTTCACTTTTACTGCTTTAGTTAGTTGGTTGCCACTCTACTCAGCGTTCGCTGACTTTGTATATTCATAACCCTTTTCAGGTCCAGGTGTTGACCAGCTCGAGTCTCCGGCTGCAGAGGGTGCTGGACCCAGTAGAGCCCAGTAGCAGTAGTCTTTTGTTGTAGTACCTGTTTGTTGTAGTGAGTTCAGACTCTCGTACTTTTATGTTCTGTACTTTTATATTTCTGCACCTTTACGTTCTTGTACCTTGTTACTGTTTTATTATTGTGGTGGTGATATGTACTGTAGCAGCTTTTGCTTTCTTTACTGCTGTACTCTTTTACTGTTAGTTGCTTAGTATAGTGAATGTGATTTACTTTCCTGCTTTTTGGTTATTTCTTATTGGACGGCTGGGCCATGGGATCAGTTGAGTTGGGCCGATCTCGTATCTTGTAGGGATTTGGGAACCGGATCGTAATAATTATGATCGTCAATATCATCAGAGAGAGCTGTAGAAGATCAACCTCATCAATTTCTACATCATTAACCGCATTCAAATTAATGCATGATTACCTATCACCTAATAACAAAAACTAAATATAAGCAACACATATGACTGCTATAGATAACGTGTTAAAGAATGTAAAAAAAATTACACGAGAAATGTATATTGTTGATGGAAATCCCCTTATTAATAATATACTCATCATTGCATACATTGCCAACATCATATATACCACTCAACCGCGTATGACCTATGAAAAAAATGAAAAGTTATCACAATACATAACAATCCATTCTACACAAAATTTATACATGTGCAATAGATGAATTACCATTACGATCGATGAAGACATTATCAATGTCCACCCCCATCAATCTCATTACTTGTACATTTAAATCAATTAATTGGACATGTTCACCTACCCGAATGCAATAACAACCATAACTAATAAACATTAGGTAATAAAATTATATCTACATACCACTTATAATTTAATCATAATAAATGAACATATATTGAAATAATAAAAGCTCATATATTATGTATATGACTAAATAATTATAAAGATGAATGTACAAAAATTTATGACACATCCAATATTAGCTACTTGGAAGTGAAGTTCCACTTACCAAACGATTTAGCCCATCTGTTTTTGGACAGATACTTTATCATTTTCACGGGAAGTCGAAAAACTCATACACATATCTTCCAAATACATTTGACATCTTTACAGAGGACTTGGAAAACTCCTACATCCATCTCCCCCATCGAAGAGGTGCATATATCTACATTTATTCTTATTATTATTCTTTCACACGAGCAACGTGTGAAAGAAGGAAACGTGGTGGTGCTATCAGTGACGCAGAATACACCCCATCTCTTCCAGGTTCCCACATTGCACAACTTCTTTCCAGAAAACGGACAAGAAAAAACAAAAAAAAGAAGACACACGCACATACGCAAAAACAAGGGGCAAAACAGAACTGCGAAAAAGTCCCGATAATATGTATCTCTTGTTTCCCTTATCCACACATTGGTCGAACCTCTTGAACATCCCTCCTCAACTCAAGCGCAAGGAAGGACGAACTGACAGGAAGCGTTGTTGCTTGTGGAGGAAAACCAACCCTAACGATCCATCGATCGATCGATCGATCTCCTCCCACATAGAAAACCAACCAGTCCAAACAAGTACCATCAATCATCGGGAAGGAGGGGTGATTGGATTGGATATTAATTGTTATCATCAGGTGAGGTAGGGGGGATGTCGGTGGAGAGATCCCTGGAGGCTTGGGAGGAGGTGCAGCGACAAGGCCTGGATCTGGCGGACCGTCTGGCGCAGGGGTTCAGTGGCTTGCTCCAGACACATAACATCAGCCCGCCCCCCTTCCCTTCGTGGTCCCCTCCTTACCCTCTCAGCAGCAGCAGCAGCAGCAACAGCAACAGCAAGAAGCTGCAAACCAAAATCGCGGTGGATTTCGCCCCGGCGTCCATAAAGAGCATCGATCAAGCAGTCCCCTCCGCCATCTTCGATATCGGTAGCCGGATCGGCCAGGCCGGTGCCGAGCTGGGCGACTGCTTCAATGGGGTTTTGCAGCAGCTACTCCGACACCTGCCCGTCCCGTTCCGCCCGGAAGAGGAGGATATGTTCGCGACTCCCTCCTCCGCCTCGTTGATCAGGACGGCTCTCAAGGCCGGCAGCAGCAGCAGCATCCCCGGGGTAGATAATGATGACGATGATGGTGATGCCCTCCTGCGCGCACACGGTGAGGCTTCTTCTGCTATTGCCCTTGGTGGCACGTTTCAAGACGGCACGGGGTTTTTCGACCGGACCACCGATGAGACCGGAGAGGAGGAAGGTTTCGCCTTTGATCCTAGTAGGCTCTCCAGACATTTCGCCAGACCGCAGGTGACCGACCGCTTGCTGTTTGATTACTATTTTTCTTTGCTCTTTTGGTTTGTTGCATTTCGAAGCACTGGTGTTTTGCTTGTTGTATACTTCTCTGTAAAATGTTATGGTTTATTGTTACCCCTCTCTCGACGTCAGAGTACTTGTGTGCATGGTTCCTCTACGTCATTGGGTATTATTATTATATCGGGCAATCACCGAACTAGAAATCTCACGAGAGGGGTGATTTGTTCTTTAAAAGAAAAAAATAAAATTAAAAGGAAATCTCGGAAAATCAAACACAGTATTTACAAATGAAAACCTTTAGACCCCGTTTGGTAGATGTTTAAAGTTTAAGGTTGGGTAAAATTTTGGAAGTCTTAAGGAGTGATAAGTGGATGTGTAAGGAGAAGGTTAGTGTGTGTGGATGTGATGGTTGAGTTGATATATCATGATTTTTGTTTTTATTTGTATTAGGAGTGGGTTAATGGAAGGTAGATGTGATGGATATAAGAGAGTTAGTGTGGGTATATATGATTGATGAGGAGTAGATGTAATGGATGGTGGTAGATGTGATGGGTGGGGAATAAACTTTTGCATTGTTTATGCACTATAGCGGTTATGACTGACACGGATAAAAATCCCATTTAAAATCACGCTAAACGGAGCCTTGAAGGAAAAAAAATCATGACCTCAATCTTCTAATATAGGATTTTGTCTCTACTTATGTAAGAATCATTAAGATCACAACACAAAGAAAAATGAGGGTGGTGTTTCTCTTGTATGCTAATCTCTCTTAGACAAGCCTAATGAGGATTTTGTTCTTTTCCCCTAGAAAGAAAATGGGAAGTCCACAACTCGAGTACCCAAAGTACAAGATCAAATGAAAATAAAATCTACACAAGGTGTGATCAAATAAGTGCAATAAGACAAAAAGATACTCCCTTATACTTCTCTTAAGTCGGATTCAGAGAGTAGAGTGCGGAGGAAGCGGAGTATGAGAAGTTTTTGCAAGTAGGTTTGAAATCAATGCACTTGTATGCTAAAATCTATTACCAATGCTTGAATATAGAAGTAAGTTGTTCACCCAAAGCCTTTATAGGATACTTACAGACATGAAACAATGCTTAGAAATCAATTTTTGATTATTACTAACACCTAGAATTTGATTTGAAAAGATGCGATTATTAAAAGTCTTAAATACAACATACACATTTCAAAAACTCTAAAATTAATTGATTAGGTGCAATATTAGCTGATTAATTTATTGTTCATAATCAATTAACCAGCTTTCTCCTGATTGATTAATCGACTCCTATAACTTCCCAACTCCTGAACAATTAACTTATTTTCACTAAATGATTAATTTAATTGATTAATTTATAGTTTCAATCAACTATTTTGAGAGGTAATTGATTAGTCTAATCAGTTAATAGACTGCTAAACATTAGAATTTTGAAATTAAGCATCTTTTGGACCAAGGGAAGTTGCAACTTGGCTTTAGAAACTCTTTAAACTCTTTAATTGCTTTTACCTTTTCTTGCTCCCAAAGGAGGGTGCAGATTCTTTGATTATTTAGGTTGATTGCCTTATTTAATGCTATTTACTTGATCGTGGCAAGGATTTTTGTTAATCAGTTGTGCTTGGTTCTCTTTGGATTGATTTCCCCTATTCAATCTGCATTCATTTTGGAAGGTTCCTCTGTGACTCCTTTGTTTTAGTTGAAGAGATGGTTGCTTCTTGGAGTAGGTCTAGCACTCATGCTTTTATATGGAAGGCTGATTTCTCGAAGGCATATGATTCGGTCTCTTGGACTTATTTGTGGAAGATTCTTAGAAGAGATTTTCCTGAGCCTTGGGTTTAGTTGATGAAGAGGTATTACGACGACTTCTTTTTCGGTGCTTGTAAATGGAAGGCCATGTAGAAATTGGACTTAGCCACGGAGGGGTATTAGACAGGGCTGCTCGTTTGGTGTCATTATTATTCATCATTGCTGTTGATACTTTGGCATCTTTGGCTTTTAAGGCGTGCAGGGGGATTTATTCTCTAGTTTCTCGTTGAGGTTTGATGGATCTTTGCTTACTACTTTGTTGCAGTACGTGAGTGATACAATTTTCTTCATTTAGGGAGGCCTTTGTCAGGTGAAGCATGTGACGTAGTTGATAAGAATGTTTGTAAATATATTTGGTCTTCTAGTTAATGGAAGAAAATCTGCAGTTGTTTCCTTTCACATGGATAGGGTAGAGGAGAATGTGATCTTTGTGGCACAACTATCATTCGACTTCCCATTACTTATTTAGGTCTTCCTTTGAAGGGGAAGCGGTTGGTGGCGACTGATTGGCGGGTGGTGGAGGAGAGGTTGGGTGGGAGGCTAGCTGGATGGAGTGGGAGGCTTTGCTCTCATGGTGGGAGGTTGGTTTTGGTTAAGGTAGTTTTGTCAGCAGTCCTGATTTTTTTTCTCTCTATGTTTAAACCACTTAAGAAGGTTGTTCTCAGCTTGAGATTGCTAGGAAGCAAATTTTTTGGAAGGGACTAGATTATGATGGTTGTTTCTTATAGTTAGTTTCTTGGAAGGAGATTTGTAAACTTAAGAAAAGGGGTGGGCTTGGAATTAGGTTGTTGGAGAGGTTTAATGAAGCGTTGCTGGTGAAGTGGGGCGGTTAGATTTTTATATGCTAGTGATGGCCTTTTTGACAAGCTATTGAGGGATTCTTTTGGTGACCCTGTGGATGTGGTTCGTAGGCGATCCAGGGTGGTTTGGCCATTTGCTTTTTGGAGCTTGGTGGAGCCTTTTGTGCAACATGGAATTTCTTCCGTCCTTTTTGTTCCAAAAATTGGTAATGGTAATTCCTTTTGATTTTGGAAGGATAATTGGTCCAGATGTGGGGTTTCTTCAGATCTCTTTCCGCATCTATTTGGTTTGATGTCTGTCAAGGATGCATCTATTTCAGATGTTTAGGATGCTGCCTCTGGTGCTTAGTTACCTGTTCTGGAGTCGAGTATTTCAGAGCCGTCTTTGTTGGAGTTGCAGGGTTTGTTAGAGATGCTCCATGGGTTTTTGTGGGTGATGATCATGTAGATGGTTTCACTTGGAAGGTGGGGAGGTTTTCTATTTCAAAGGCTTTTAAGTTGCTTTCTTTGAAGGAGGGTTTGGTGCAGCTGACATGGGAGGATTGTTCTATGGTTTGGAAGATGCCTATTCCCTTGAAAGTCAAGATCTTTTTGTGGCTTTTGAGAAGAGAGAAGTTGGTTACAATGGTCTTGCGGTTGAGATGGGATGTGGATTTAGATTTGCTGTGTACCTTTTGTGGTCTTGCTGAGGAGACCTTAAATCATCTTTTCTTTGCCTATTAGTCTTACGTAGACATCTAGCGTTGTATATGTGTTTGGAGGGCGGTCCTTACATTGTCCGACACAGGGTGGGCCTCCTTTTGATGTGTGGTTCATGCGGATATGGCATGATGGGTTAAGGCGGTTGCTACCTTATGGTCAATCTAGCGTTAGCGGAATGCTGCAATCTTCATAAAGAAAAGGGTATAGGTTGAGAATGATGTAAGGGAGGCATGTGGCTTGTTGTGGTTGTTGGCTTGATATACTGTAAGTCCATTCCTTTTGTTTTGATATTAATGATATTTGGATGATTATTGATTTTCTGTAATCTTCCTTCTTTCTCCCCCTAAAAAATATTATTCAAAGTACAAATACCAAGGCACGAGTGAACCTATCTTGTGCTATAGGCTTGGTAAATATATATGCTACTTGATTTGATGTATTTATGAATTCTAAGCGAATTTCTCCCTTGAGAACATTATCTTGTAGCAAGTGATGTCGTACATCAATGTGCTTGGTTTGATAGATGAGATTTTTTTGATAATCATGTTGTTAGTGTTTTCACATATAACTTTTGTTTTTTCAAAGTTCAAACCTAAATCTAATAAGGTTTGTTTCATTCAAATAAGGCGGTCGAAATATATTATGCACTTGTAGTTGAAAGGGTGATGCAATTTTGTTTCTTTGGAAACTAAGAAACAAGTGCATTCCCTAGAAATTTGCATGTCCCACTAGTGTTCTTCTTATATATTTTACTTTCTACAGTGTGAACATCATTATAAGCATGAAGTTCAAGCATTGGTGTTCTAGGATAGTACAAGCCGTAATCATTAGTGCTTTTAAGGTACCTAAAAAGCCTTTTTATGACATTTAAGTCTCTTTGGGTGAAACTTGGAATCGTGCACACATGCATGTACTAAACATTATACCAGGCCTACTAGTAGTCAAATAAAACAAAGAGCCGATCATACCTTGAAACTTGGTTTGATCTACCTCTTTACCATGCTCATCCATGTCAAGGTTAATATGGGTTCCCATCCGAGTATCTTTTCCTTTGGAGCCATCCAATCCAAATCTCATCAACATATCCAAGGTATACTTGGATTTGATTGATGAAGATTCCTTTTTCAAGTTGATGTATTTGGAGACCTAAAAAGTACTTTAGTTCCCCCCATGAGAGTGATTTCAAATTCATCCAGATGACTTTAGGAAAATTTTGACAAAGTGTTACGTTGGTAGCATCGAATGTAATGTCATTTATATAAACTTGAATAATTTTCTTTCTTAATGAAAAGAGTGAAATATACCTTCCCCATTAAAAACTCAGGTTTAGTTAGGTAGTCTCTTAATCTTTTATACTAAGCCCTTGGTGGTTGCTTAAGTCCATTTAAGGTCTTTTTAAGCTTGTAAACATGGTTTGGAAGTTCAGAATTTATGAACCAAGGGGGTTGTCTAACATATACTTCTTTTATAAAACCATTAAGAAGAGCTGATTTTACGTCCATTTGGAATAACTTTCTGCCCAACTACGATGTAAATGTTAAAAGTATCCGTATCAACTCAAGCCTTGCTATGGGTGCTTAAGTTTATCATAATTTATTTCTTTTGTTGGTTACAATCTTGTGCAACTAATCTTGTCTTTTTTCTTGTCACTTTTTCATTTTTATTAGTTTTATTTTGGGACCTAAATTCCATACCTTATCTCTTTCAAATTGATTTAGTCCTCCTTAATGTTTGAAATATCAGTAAAAGCCTTGTCTTCTTCAACACCTTCTTCTTGGTTAATCCCTTGTGGCTTTTCATCAAAAGTGATATTAAGTGTTTCTTCGACAATTAGTGAATTTTTATTAAAAACTCTATATGCCTTGCTTCGGGTAGAGTACTCTATAAAGATGCATTCTTCTCTCTTAGCATCAAATTTATCTAAGCTTTTTTTTAGTGTTGAGAATAAAGCATTTATTGCCAAATACTATAAAGTAACTACTTTTAGGTTTCTTTTCATAATTGAGCTCATATGAAGTCTTGTTAAGTATAGGTCTAATTAGAATCCTATTTAGAACATAGCAAGCAATATTTATGCTTCGACCTAAAGATACTTTGGTAGGTTAGATTCAATAAGTATGAGCATCTCTAAAAAAAGAAGTAAAGTACGAACGAGTGTTTAATGCCATCGTCCTCACAAAAAGAAGAAAATAGTTGATTATCAAATTTGCCACCATGGTTGAAGCGATTGTGAGTAATCAAATATCCTTTCTCATTTTGTACTAAATGAAGCTTTTAAAGAAATCATGAACTTGATCCTTTTGTTTTAAGAAATAAACCCAAGGAAATCTAAAATAATAATCAACAATGACCAAACAAAATCTACAATCATTTCAACTTTCAGATCTAGGAGGTCCAAATAAATTTAAATGTAAAAGTTGAAGAGGTCTAGACGTAGAAACTACATTGTTACTATAAAGAGTAAAGGGCCACGTGGCACTGGCATGCCTGCGACAGGGTTTTGGTCTACCTTAAAGGTTTTCTTGTGTGTTGCTTAGAGTCCAACTTAGTTATTTTTAGTATGGTGATATGTCAATCAGTCTAGTTATTAAAGGGATGTGTTATTTTCTATTTTAAGAAATTTGATTAGATTTGTTCTCGTTTGTAGAATAGGATTGGCTCTCTATATATAGAGAGAATTTATGTAATTTGTTTTTGAGTTGAATGCAACAATAATTCTCATTTCTCTCAACTCCTCTTCTCTCTCTCATCGCCAACTCTCTCTTTCTCACTATTTACATGCGTGGACTGTTCACACATATACCAACATGCCATGGTGCCTCCACACTAGTGCCAATCTCCATATGATATTAGAGCTTTTGATCTAGGTTCCTTGGTGTGCACATATTTAGGAGGAAGAGTTCTCGCACAAAAAAGAACTCTCTTGCTTGTACTATTCATGTTAAGGACAAGGCCACACGTGTGTGGCTTTCTTCTTTAATGTGGGTATTTGCTCCACTAATTCCTTGGAAGATCTTGGTGCCTTATGCAAGGCCCAAGGGATCTTGTAGGGATTCTCAACGAATCCTTTTGCCACCACATCCAACGCCCTATGTGGAGTAGGAGGATCGTAGATCGAGGAAGATGGCTGACATTGAGGCCACGTTGTCTACGATAGAAGGTAAGGTGGTCATTGAAGGAACAACCATCAAGCTTAAAGGTGCTTCCAACTATGTCTTGTAGGCCTGCGTATTCAAGATATTTGTTGGGGGCCAAGACAAACTCAGTATCCTACTCGAAGAAGCACCTGAACAGAAAGATGGAACCAAGAAGAAGCAAGAGAAGGAGAATTAAATTGTGATAAAGTGGATCATGAATTCAGTTGATCCTGCCATCGCCTTGAATATGCTATACAAAAAGAATGCTTACGAGATATGGAAGGCCCTAGAGAAGAGGTATTCTCAGAAGTCTAGTAATGCGTGCATCACGACCTTACACGTGCATATGGACTGTTAGTCGAAGAGATCTTTCCTCGACTAATTACTACACGAAGATGGAGGCGATATTTGAGGAACTGGACATCTATGAGCTCATCTGTTGTGATAAATAAGGGGAGACACGTGCACAATGGTAGGCAACCAAGTTCTTGTTGGGGTTACATCCTTGCTATCATCTGGCACGCGATCAGATTCTTGCATTGGACGGAAAGAGGGATCTTGAGACCATCTTTGGCTGTCTTGAAAAGATGGAGGTCCTGGAAGTTGAGGCTCCTACAAAGAGCGATAATTCCACCCTTGCTATTCCAAAGAATGGTGTGGGGCGTGGGAGAGGACGTGGCCAAGGTCTAAGTCGAGTTTATCCCCATGCCAACATTGTGGATCCACCAACCATCCACAGGATAGATGTTGGAACAGGTCTCGGAGGCCCTTGTGTGGGGCTACTAGTACCTCACACATGGACTCCCTTACACCTGTCGATCATGAGAAGATACGGGCTATGCTTCAAGAAGACAAGGAGAAGATCACAATGGTCATCATAACGACTATTGAGGTTGCCAAAGAGGCAACGACTTCGGAGGTCGCAAGAGGTTATACTGTGACTTCTTCAAATGATAAGTTGGAGAGCTCGGAGCTCGAGGAAGAAGAGTGGTGGGGCATCTAGCCTTACAAAGTTCAAGAACAAGTCATCGTCCTCCTGAGTTCAACTTGAGGGGGAGTGTGAAGAATAAAGGGCTACGTGGCATGTTTGCGGCAGGGTTTTGGTCCACCCAAGGGGCGTCGGCCCTAAGGGTTTTTTGGTGTCTTGCTTAGAGTCCAAGTTAACTATTTTTAGTATGGTGATATGTCAATTAGTCTAGTTATCAAAGGGATATATTATTTCCTGTTTTAAGATATTTGATTAGATTTGTTCTTGTTCTTAGAATAGGATTGGCCCTCTATAGAGAGAGAAAACTTACGCAATTTGTTTTTGAGTTGAATGTAACAATAATTTCATATCTCTCTTAACTCTTCTCTCTCTCATCATCAACTCTCTCTCTCTCACTATTCATGTGTCCTAACAGTCCACGCATGGTCGAGGACTATTCACGCGTGTACCAACACGCCAAGGTGCCTCCACGCTAGCGCCAATCTCCACACTTACATTTGAAAGAACATTTGTGTTTTATCCAATGTGCATACATCACAAATAGTATGTGCGTTGAATTTTTTGATTGGTAATCCCTTAATAAGATCATGCTTAACCAATTTATTCAAATATTTCATGTAGATGTGTCCTAATGTCACACAGAAAGTTTAAAAGCTATTAAACAATTATTAACATGACTTCTATCAATAAGTATTATGTATATATCTTTATATTTTTTTCCTTATAATAGAATTTCACCACTATGTTATCCATAATTTTGAAAAATTTAGAAGTAAATAAAATATCAAATCCTTTATCAAATATTTGGCTAATGCTCAAGAGGTTGTACTTAAGATTCTTAACAAAAATAACATGACTAAAGGATCGGTTACCTCTACCAATGGTGCCAACTCCAATGATCTTTCCTTTGTGGTTGTTGCTGAAGGTCATTGTTCGGCCATTCTTGTATTTCGAGTTGGTGAAAAGCTCTTTGTCTCTAGTTATGTGCTTTGAGCATTTACTATTTATGACCCATCATCCTTTGACTTGATGCTCCTACAAAATATTTCTTTCTTTGAGTTTGAGCTTTTGAGTAGGAGTTTGGGTTGGATTCTTTCTCAACACTCTTATTCCATTCTTAATGATTGCAAAAGTCCACTTGGAGAAATCAACTTTACCATATCTTACAAAACAAGTTTGCAATGTGGTTTTGATACCCATCTTTTCTTGGGTCTATTTAGTTTTCTTCTAATAACCATTGTTATTATTAACTACTTTTGAAGGTTAAGAAAAGTTAGAAAATCCGATTCCAAACTCATTTGAAGATGGTCTTTGCAAAGCAAGTAACTTGTCAAGATTTTCTTTCCCTTTAGTAAACTTGCTAAGCCTCAACAAGAAGGTTTTTAGAATTTTCTTTTAGAGCATCAACATCCTTTTCTAGTTCACTAAACTTGCTCTTAAGAGAACTAACTTCAGTAATCATAAACCAACTCAACTTTCTCAACGAGAAATAATTCATTCTTAATTTTTAACTCTTTATTTTCAGTTTCTTGTAGGAGTCAAAAAGTTCATTAAAAGCTTCCAAAAGTTTTTGAAAAGTAAGATTAGTTACCTCATTGTCTATGGCCATAAGACAAAGACATGCTACCTAATCTTGGGTTGAATCGCTTGACTCCTTGTTTTCACTTGAACTTGAGTCAGAGTCGTTCCAAATTGCTTGGAGCGCCTTCTTCTTCTTGAATTTCTTCAAGAACTTCTTTGGCATTTACTCCTTGTCCTGTTGCTTCTGGAGTAAGGGACAATTCTTTGGATATGTCCTTTCTTCTTGCATTGATAGCATATGATAGGCTCCTCCTTATTGTCATCCTTTTTTCTTTTTGAAGTTCTTTTGATTCTTTATGAATCTCTAGAATTTCCTTCATAGAAAGGCTAGATCTTCATCGTCTTTCAAAGAATCCTACATGTTGCTTTGAGCTTTGAAAGCGAGTTGTTTCTCCTTGGACTCCTCCATGATCTTTTGGTTCATTTTGTTCTCATAGGCCATGAGATTTCCCAACAAGATGTCCATGTCAAGGTTTTCTACCTTGTTCACTTCTTTAATGCTTTCTACCTTGGACTCAAAAGAAGATGTTATTCATCTTAAAATTTTACCTTGCAACTCACCTTTTATAAAAGTCTTGCCAAAGGCTTTCAAGTTGTTGACCATGTGAGTGAAGTGAGTATATGTCTTTAATGTTCTCCCCTTCTTGCATCTCAAACTTTTCAAATTCATGAGTTAGTAAAATAAAATTGGAACTTTTACCTTATTTGTTCCTTCATTTGTAATATGGAATCTTCCATATTTCATGTGCGGTGGAGCATTGAGAGATCCTTTTGAATTAATGCACAATATAATGAATGCATTTATTGCCTTGCAATTTAGTGTGAGGCTTCTCTTTTGCTTGTCGGTGTAGCCTCTTTCTGGTTTTTTTGACTTGGTGTATGGAGTTTCCACCATGTCCCAAATTGCAAAATCTCCTAATTGTAAGAAAAACTCCATTCTTCGTCTCCAGTATATATAGTTAGTCCTATCATAGTATGGAAGCTTAGATGTGGAGTGCCCGTTGTTTCTTATGATTGCTACTGCTCTTGATGCCATGATCCTCACTTGGAAGTAACTCAAGGTAGAACTTGCTCTGATACCAAATGAAATGATACAAGTGGAGGGTGATTTGTGTATTAAAAAAAAGGAAATCTCACAAAATTGGATGCCAATATTTAGAGAGGAAATCCCGTAAAGGGAAAAAACCTTTATTTAGATTTTTTGGTCTAGGATTTTGCCCTTACTAATGTGGTAATCACTAAGATCACATCATAAAGAAAAACTAGGGTGGTGGTGTTTCTCTTGTACACTAATCCCTATTAGATAACCTCAAAGAGGATTTTGTTCCTTTTTCGAAAACAAGAAGCACACAACCTATGATCAAATAAGTGTCGTTAGAAAATAGAAGAGGTTTCGTTGTTTTATTATGCAAGCCTTAATGCCCTTTATATAGAGAAAGGGCCAAGGTATAAAAGGAAACAACAATAAACACATACAAAAAATAAGAAAGGCTAAACATGGTAGGACAATCAATCCTAACTAATTTGACCTTAAATTACTTAGTCTAATTTATTCTATAACACTTCCCCTCAAGTTGAGGCGTAGATATCTATAAGGCCCAATTTGCTACTTAGAAACTTATACTGTTTCCTCTTGAGTGCTTTGGTGAGGATATTAGCTAACTGTAACTTTGAAGAGACATAGGGAATGCTAATCTTGCCCTCCATAACTACCTTATGGATGAAATGGCAATCCACTTCAATGTGCTTCGTTTGTTTGTGAAAGATTGAATTGAATGCAATATATGTTGCTGACTTATTATCACAATAAAGTAGAACAAGTGCCTTAATTTGCACACCTAGGACTTGTAGAAAACCCATGACCCACATGATCTCACATGCAGTAGGGGCCATGGCATGATACACTGCCTCAACACTAAAACGGGAAACCACACTCTATTTCTTGCTTCGTCAGGAAATAAGATTCCCACCAAGGAACACAACATACCCCAAAGTAGAACAACAATCTTCTATGGATCTTGCATAATTTGAATTTGAATAGGTCTAGACGTCCATAGACCTATTATTTGTGTAGTAGCGCCCCTGATCGGAACTATCCTTGAGGTACCTAAAAATGTGGTTGACCTCATGTCAATGGCTGTAGCATGGTGTCTGCATATGCTGACTAGTTCTACTAATTACGAAGCTAATATTAGGTCGAGTGTAGTCAGATATAATAATCATCCCATTAAACTCCAATATCTGGTCACATCCTCATATAGAGGATCATCCTCATCTAGGCTAGGAGCCTGTTGTGCCTTCAATAGACTAGCCTCCTCAAGTATTTGTAAGGTGTACTACGTTAGAACGAACATATTTCAAAAATTTTGAAATTAATTGAATAGGTGCGACATTGCTGATTAATTGGACAGGAGGAATCAATTAGCTGATTCGAGTTAATTGATTAATGATTTATTTATGGTTTCAATCAACTATTTTGAGAGATAATATAGTGTAATTGATTAATCAACTGTTGAGTGTTGGAATTTTGAAATTAAGCTTCTTTTGGATCAAGGGGAGTTAACTTGGTTCTAGAAACTCTCTTAACGTGTAAGAAGTTTTGAAAGTCATTTTTAATGAAATATTAATTTATTTTTTAGTGTAGAAAAACCCAAAAGTGATACATGCAAAATATTTCTAAGTAAAGAAATTTCTCTTTCTTTTTAGGAACTTGAAAGCTTTACCAAATGTGATGATCTGAGCCAAAAATCAGACAAAAAAGAGATGTTCCTCACTGCATTCTTCACCCAACACCTCTCATTCCTAAAACCCTTGCCGTTTCGTTGCAGCTATAACACCACGAGACAATAAAAGTTTGGATCCAGCCACTGGTGTCGACATCAACATGCCTTCTAAATGATGTCCACAAATTATCAATGGATGAATGGTCCACTGTTCGGAGACTAAAGTATTGCTGGATCCCCTTTGCAAAACTGCAAGAAAAGAATAGGTGCGGAATATCTTCATCGGCTTTAAAACAAAGTGGACAACTAAGATCACCATCCTTAATCTATTTCCTTCTATAACACTTTGTGACAATCTTTTCCCTTGAAGAAGGCAGAAAAATAATTTAATCTTCGAGGGCAGTTTCAAATACCAAAGTTTCGCGCAATCTGATTTGATATCATTTGATTCAGACATTGAATAGATAATTTTTTTGTATGCTCTGCTAGAAAAAGTCCCCTCTTTCCACAAATTTATCAACCTCATTTGTAAGTGGATGGAAATAAGAAATTTCTTGAAGAAGTTGCTGAAATTTTGCAAAAGTGGCCTCTGATAAACCTGGGGGTAGAATAATATCCCAAGATCTTGATTGGCTGTCTCGTATGCTTGAAACACAATCATTCCTGTCATTAACCAACTGAAAAACACATGGGAATAGGTCAGAAAGCTGACCAAGACCACTCCAATCATTCAGCCAAAATTTAAAACTATCACCATTACCCAAGACGGGTAAAGTTTGCTGCAAATTCTTGCATAATCTGCTGAATGGCTTCCCAAAAAGAAGAGGCACCCCACCTTAGAACAACCCTCTTCAAAAGATTCATATTTGCACCATATGAGCCATTTAAGAGCAGCACCGTCATAGAGTTCCCTTCGGATAATACTTTAACCACCCACCCATTTTAGTAAGAGAGCTTCATTAAAGCATCAAGATGGTGTATCCCTAACCTACAATCCTTCAGTTCTTTCCCAGCCAGCAATTGTAAAAATCTCCCCTCCAAATCCGAACCCTTCCAAAAAAATCTTTCCTGAATTACTTCCAACTTCTTAATAATATTTTTTGGTGGCCTAAATATCGAGAAATAAAATAATGGTATGGAGGATAAAACTGATTTAAGTAACACCAAATGACGACCTTTAGATAACAAAATTCCATTGCAAGAAGAGAGCCTATCCATGACATGTTCCACCAATGCATTCCAGTTAGAGGCCAAGAGTTGCTTACCCCCAAAGGAAGACCTAAATACCTGATTGGTAAATGTGCAACCAGTGTCTCCAATGTACTTGAAAACTCTTCCACAATATCACTTGGAACATTGACAGAAACAAATAGAGATTTCCTCCTATTAATCTTCAACCTTGAAATTTTTGCAACAATCCTCACCAAGGAAGATACAGGCATTACCTCAACACTCCCCTTTTATAAAAAAGGTTGTTGCAAGAGGTGTAAGTAGTGATCCATTCTTTTGAAGTGTAAAACTAGAAAATAAATTCCCTTTACAAGCCTTAAAAGCCAAGCTAGCAAGAGTATCAATTGCAATATCAAAAAGAAGAGGTGCCAAAGGACATCTCTGCTTTATTCCATGCTACAGGCTTGCAGCTATGTCCATGGACCATTAGATCGACCATTAACTATCACTGAAACCAAATGACCACCTCTAGATAACAATTTTCCACTGCAAGAAGAGAGCCTAGCCTATCCATGACACGTTCCACCTATGCATTCCAGTTAGAGGCCAAGAGCCGCTTACCCCCAAAGGAAGACCCAAATACCTGATTGGTAAATGTGCAACTGGTGTCTCCAATTACTTAAAAATTCTTCCACAATATCACTTGGAACATTGACTGGAACAAATAGAGATTTCCTCCTATTAATCTTCAACTCTGAATTTTTTGCAAAAATCCTCACCAAGGAAGATACATGCATCGCCTTAACACTCTCCCCTTTTATAAAAAAGGTTGTATCAACTTCATATTGCAAGAGAGGTGTAAGTAGGGATCCATTCTTTTGAAGTGTAAAACTAGAAAATAAATTCCCTCTACAAGCGTTAAAAGCCAAGCTAGCAAGAGTATCAACTGTAATATCAACAAGGAGAGGTGCCAAAGGACATCTCTGCCCTATTCCATGCTATGGGCCTACGGCTATATCCATGGACCATTAGATTGACCATTAACTAACACTGAAAAGGAAGAGATAGTAACACCTCTTCATTAGCTGAACTCACATCTCTGGAAATCCCCTCCTTTTAAGGATCTCCCAAAGGTATGTCTAGGCCACAGTGTTGCAAGCCTTTGAAAATTCCACCTTCTAGAAGAAATCATCCATACCACTTCTCTTCCATGATGCAAGCATCTCCTATGCAAGCACAAAGGAATCTTGCAAAGATCTATCTTTTATGAAGGCCGATTGTGGAAGGGAAGTAATCTTGGGCATGATTGTATGGAGTATTTACTAACACCTTTGCTACCACCGAATAGATTGAGTTGGACAAACTTGGTACTAGAAATAAATAATATTTATTCAACCTCTCAAAACCTCTATTACCATAGAAGAACTCATTAATCATTGCCATAACACTAGGATTGACAATCTCCTGCATCTCCCAATAAAAAATAATTTGTAAGCCATTCAGACCTAGGGCTCTCATGAGCTCCTCATAGATTCCTCTAAGTAGATCTCCCTTCACCTCTTCATCCAAATTCAACATATTCGACCTTCCCAACTGCTACTCCCCAATAAGCTGTCTTCTGGTGAAACCACCAAAGTGATCCCAAAAAGCTTTGCATATCCAATCTCTTTAATTAAGTAAAGAGTCCCCAACCTTCAACATACTAGTCAAATTCGATCTCCTCTTGGAACTAGTCGATAAATAGGGATGAAAATGGATTTGGATTCGAATCGGATATCCGGATGCCGTATGCGATTCTGGTCGGATCTGGTAATTTGGATTCGGATAATTTTCGGATTCGGATTCGAATTTGGATAGTGAAACTCCTAAATTGTTGGATTTAGATTCGAATTTTGTCGGGAAAATCAAATTTAGATATCCGATTATATACATTCGTATTCGGATCTTGGATTCGGATTTAGATTTGAGTTCAGCATCATCTTCCACTTCAACATGCACCTATTGTAAGTATATATAAATTTGCTCGAAGGGAGTCAACCTACCACTTAGTCCATGGATTTTTTTTTTTTAAGAAGGAAGATTACTGGATATTTGTAATCATCCAGAAAATGTATTAATCATGAAAAATGAACGAATTTATAGGTTTTGTTTCCAAAATTCAAATAAAGAGAGTCTACGTTACAACATTATCCACCCAACACCGTTTATATCTCAAAATAGCACCGTTCCTTTGTAACCATATGGATCACAATGCTGTTGCTGCCGTGATCCATCTCATCACATCAAAGCTGTAGTGATCACGGAATGAATTCCAGAAGAGTTGTTGACCATCACAATTGGAAGTGCGGAGTCGGAGACGATCCCAAACATCCCTAGAGAAGTTGCATTTGAAGAATAGGTGTTCTACGTCCTCCTCCATCCGACCACATAGAGTGTAGGTTGAGTCAACCTCATCATACCACCTCTTCAACATCTAGGGTTGTCACAGTTGGTGCCCTGCAACCCATAATGCTCTTCCTATGAGGGGTGCATGGGTTCGATTCCCTGCGACTTACCCATACTTGCATAGAGGCTTGGGGGGTGGTTGTGACATTGTGGCGATCCGTTCGGTTGCTTGGGCTTGCGCCAGGGGTGACAGGCTCCCCAAGGTTTACCTCTAGTTGCACGAAGGGTTCCTCGTTATAAAAAAAAAGTCTTAGTGATCACTTGCGAACAGAAACCAAAGAAAAAATTTTATCTTCAACGGAAGATGACACTTCCAAATTATGCGACAATCAGATTGTATTAGATCTGAAATTCCAGCAGTTGGAAGGCTCTTTTCATAGGCTTTTTTAATAGTGAATCTTCCCTCCTTCCATAAAAATAGTCTGGCTGTCCTTCCTTCTGTTGTAGGTCTGAAATGTGATGTGTTAGTTGGATGAAATGATTCATCTCATTATAGAAAACCCTAGGCTCTCTTATATAGAGACCAAATGGTGAAAGTACAGTACTACCCCTTAGGAGGTAGACACCCATAAGCCCATACAAGAAAAAACATAAAACATAAAAACACCATATGTTAACACTCCCCCTTAAGTTGGAGCATGAATATCTATCATGCTCAGCTTGGAACAATACGCCGCAAAGGCAGATATCGCCAGGGGTTTTGTGAAGATATCTGCAGCCTGCTCCTCAGAAGTGACACTCGTGGTATGTAAACTTTCACGCTGAATGAGATCTCGAGTGTAATGACAGTTAATCTCTACATGCTTTGTCCTCTCGTGAAACATAGGGTTATTGGCAATGTAGGTCGTTGCTTTGTTGTCATACTGCATCTCCATAGAGTTATCCAGAGAAACATGAAGATCTGACAAAACAAACTTGACCTAAACCATCTCAGTGACGGTCTGGGCTATGGCCTTGTACTCTGACTCCGCATTGGATCTAGATACAACTGCTGCCCATGTATGCCTTGTACTCTGACAGTCTGGGCCATGGCAGTTGGATGAGTGATGGTGAGGTAAAGAAGCTTACCCACCAGTTGCCTGTATGCTCTACTGTCAACCACCTCAGATTTCTCATCGTATAAATGGACCTTGGGATCCATGGGAATATTTGCAGCCTTAGTTGCTAACATGCCAGTCTCCTGAAGAAGATCAAGAGCATACTTCCTCTGCGAGAGCACCACTCCATCCCTGCCACGTGCAACCTCAATGCCTAAGAAATACCTCAACTGTCCCAGATCATTCATGACAAATTTCTCTGATAGGTGCCTCTTAACTTCATCTATCCCATCTTTGTCATCTTCGGTGATGATAAGATCATCAACATATACCAGGAGTGCCACAGTCCCCCTGTCAATCTTCCTGGTAAATAAGGAGTGATCTGAAGTAGAGCAACTCAGACCAATCTGGTGAAGCACCTCTGATAGCTTCTGAAACCATGCCTTGGGACTTTGCTTCAAACCATAGATTGTCTTTCTTAATCTACACACATACTCCCCCTAAACCTTGAAACCCGGGGGCTGCTGCATGTAAACCTCCTCCTGAAGATCACCATAGAGAAAGATGTTCTTCACGTCCAGCTGGTATAATGGCCAGTCTCTGTGAGCAGCAACAGAAATAAGTATCCGAACAGTGGCAAGCCACGCAACAGGGGAGAAAGTATCAAAGAAGTCCACCCCATATGTCTGAGTGAACCCTTTTGCTACTAGCCTAGCCTTATACCTTGAAATAGACCCATCAGGGTTGCATTTCAAGGCAAAGACCCATCGGGAGCCAACCAGTCGTGTGCTAGTAGGAAGTGAGATGAGATCCCAAGTCTGTCTACTTCGAAGTGCTGCCATCTCATCCTCCATGACTTGACGCCACTTCGGATCAAGCATGGCCTGCTGGTAGGTAGACGGAATGTGTGATGCTGTAAGGGCCTGATAGAAGCCGCTAAACTGAGGAGCAAGACCATTGGTAGCCAAGCTACCTGTGACACGGTATCTGGACTCACAGGTGCGCGGTGCCCTCCTAATGGCAATAGGGAGATCTGAATCATCTAGTATCTCTAACTGAGTTGCTGCAGAAGGAGCCTCGCCACTGTGGTGATCTGCACTGTCTAGGAAGTTAGGTCTAACCAAACTATCACTGGCATTAGGTACCATCTCAATTACCTGTGAACCATCAGCTGTTGGTGAGAGAGGAGGCCTCTGAAAGGTAGTATGATGCCTCTGATAGGTATGCAATGGCTCGTGCAATTTCTCAAAGTCATCTCGAGAGAAAGAATTCATCTGTCTATCAGCTGGAGGTCTGGACTGAGAAGTAGACACCTGAGTCTCTATGCACGAAATAGGTAAGGGAAGAAAGGCAACATCATTACGAGAGCTCTTCTGTCCAGCGACTGAAAAATATGGTGTATCCTCATGGAAAGTCACATCAGCACTAACATAATGTCTGTTCTGCAAAGGATCATAGCAACGGTACCCCATCTGTGTCCTAGAGTACCCCAAAAATACGCACTTGATAATGTGAGGAGCCACCTTGTCATGACCAAGTGACGGCACATGGATGAATGTAACACATCCAAAGGTCCTGGGAGGCACATGGAATAACTCGTCGTCTAGATGCAGAAGAAGAACCGGTATCTGCTCGTGAAGAACTGAGCTGGGCATCCTGTTGATGAGATAAGTCGTTGCTAGAACTACATCCCCTCAGTATCTTTGCGGTACATTATGATGAATCAATAGTGTATGGGCAACATCTAACAAGTGCCTGTGCTTCCTCTCTGCAACCCCATTCTATTGTGAAGTGTGAGGACAAGTAGTCTGGTGGACAATCCCACGGGTCCTATAGACCTCCTTAAGTCTGGCAGTGTAGAACTCAAGAGCATTATCAGTCCGCACTATCTTCACTGTTGCTGAATACTGTGTGCTGATCTCCAGAAGAAGGGTCTCTATGCATCCTCTAACCTCTGCCTTGCTTTTCAGCAAGAACACCCATGTGGCTCTAAAGAAATCATCTACGACAACCAGGTAATATCGGTGTCCCTTCCGGTTTGGGACTCTACTCGGTCCCCATACATCCATATGGAGTAACTGAAATAATGTCGAAGATCCAGGAGATATGCTAATTGGAAAAGAGGATCGATGGTGCTTACCCAATTGGCAAGCATCGCACTGTATGGTAGCAGCTGGGGAAATATGTGGTATCACCCTCCTGAGGTGATCTAGAGACAAGTGGCCAAGACGAACGTGCTACTGTAGAACACTCCTACTACCATATCGAGTAGCCCCTGCAAATGGCTCCTGTCCCAAACGGTAAACACCATTCTCCTCTATACCCTTGACAATAGTCCTCCCAGTAAGCTTGTCCTGAACAACACATCCAACATCATCAAAGATGACTTTACACTTGAGATCCTTCGTGATTCTACTCACTGACAACATACTCAGTGGGAATTCTGGTACGTGCAATACACCAGACAGTTGCAAACTGGGGGTCACGGACACCTCTCCCTTACCCCTAACTGGGGTGTATCTACTGTCAGCAACCTGTACAGTCCTTCCTGGGGGAATAGATTGTAGTGAACGAAAATAGGTCTGATCACCGCACAGATGCTGTGACGCACTAGAGTCGATTAGCCACCCTACTCCATGGTGGCTCTTGTAATGCTCCTTACGTACGAGACTCACAAATTCTACCATAAGTGTTAAGTAGATCACACCCAAGAAAAATGGGGAATACACACCCCAAGGATCATACAATACGGGAGTACATATCCCGCACAACCATCAATATGGGGAATACACACCCCAAAAATAATCTATAAAACTGGAGAAAGTCATACCACTTTTCGGCGAACACCAATAAATCTGGAAAACTGTGGCGGATGACTCTCCTGAGGAAATGGATTACTCTCTTGATTCAACTGCTATCCCTGGATGAAGGGGGAGATCTGGATGGCGCCGCTGGGGCCGTTTGTCCCTGTCGAGAGCTTGCAGTACCACAAGCGAGGTGTGGCGATGCTGCCTGAATCAGAGTGCAGCCTACAGCACCACCCTAGGCGGTGGACGACGCACCAGCAGGAGCAGCGGCGCTGCTAAAGGCTGCACGGGGCCCATTGGCGGCGCATCAGGAGGTCCGTCGCATCAGGTAGCCCACCGGCGCTGTTAGGCAGTGCTGCTGGGTCTGGGTGGTGCTGCTGGGCTTGGGCAGCCCACCTACGGTGCCGGCGAGGCCCCTCCCTTTCTTCCTTGCGCTACTGCAGACGAGGGCTGATGTTCCTGCAGTTGGTGCTGCTGCTGCCGGCTAAGAGAGCCAGCAGCAGTGAGGAAGAGGAGAAGAGAAGGATTTGGTGGATGGGTTGGAGGCCTACTTGGGTGGGGTACCTAGGGCACCGGTCTAGGACTGCTGCTCTGATACCAAGTTGGATGAAATGATTCATCTCATTATAGAAAATCCTAGGCTCTCTTATATAGAGAGATACCAAAGGGTGAAAGTACAGTACTACCCCTCAAGAGCTAGACACCCATAAGCCCATACAAGAAAAAACATAAAACATAAAAACACTAAATGTTAACAGTGTTAGTTGTTCAAATTCAGCAAATGGCTCATCAGAAAGGCCTGGAAGTCCCAAGATCCACGTTGGACATCTCACATTTCTTCAATCGTTTCATTTATGTTTCCTGCAAGATGAAAAACCCTCGGCATCACACCATTTATCAAACCAGAACATAAATGATTTTCCATCCCTCAAGGATGGTTCAAACTCTTCACAATTCTTCTCCAACACCTATCAAACAGATTGCCAAAAGGCCGACATACCTCGTCTTACGGTCACCATGTCACCAAGGTTGATGTTCATGTCATAAGTTTTTGATAATGGTGGAGACCATGGATTTTTCACTGGAGGCTATTTTAACCGCCTATTTCGTTAATAGTGCCTCATTGAAAGCACCCAATGCACGCACACCCAATCCCCCATCTTTCTTGGGAGTACAAATTTCCTTCCATGGGACCAATTGAGCAAATTTGCTTTCGTGTTCCACACCCTTCCAGAAGTATCTCTTCCTTATCAACTCTAGCTGGGTGATAATTTTATTTGGCCGCTTAAACATAGATAAGAAGAAAATGGGGATGGAGGACAGGACAGACTTTAACAGAACCAACCTCCCTTCTCTCGATAAAAGTCTACCACTCCAAGTAGATAACCTTTTCCAAATCCTCTCCACCACATAGCCCCGATCTGAAGAAGAAAGCTTTTTCCCTTTAAGGGGAAGCCCAAGATATTTGATTGGTAAATGGCCCACCAATGTCTCCATGACATGCCCAATATCTTCAACCACCGTTGGGTTGAAGGAAAAGGGGACAAGAATAGACTTCTCTCTATTTATTTTCAGGCCTGAAATTGAGGCAAAGATTCTCACCACGGAGATGTGTTTTGCCATAGGAACTCCTTGAATGAAGAAGATTGTGTCATTCACATATTGTAGAAGTGGTGTAAGCAAAGATCCATCACCTTGACAAGTGAAACCTTGGAATAAATTACTACAACAAGCCCTGAATGCCAAAGTTGCTAAAGTATCAACTCCAATGTCGGAAAGGAGCGGTGGCAAAGGAGACCCCTGTCGCACCCCCCTTTGGGGTTGAATCCATGCCCCACTTGATCTACCATTCACCAGTATAGAGAAGGATGAGGCAGTGACACGGCATTTCATAATATGATTTACCATTCACCACTTGATCTACCATGGATATTGTGATTTCATAATATGTTCTCTTTCTTGGAATTTAAGGTTAACATCATCACTAGTAGAAGCACTAAAAATTATTAGTTGAACCACCATAAATCAAAATTAGCATGATTTTTTGAAATCTTACTTTAATGTTAATCATTTATGTACGAAATTTAGAAATAGACATATAGAATGTATTTTGTTCTTATTGATTTTTTATTCTTTTTTTATCATTCTTTATTTTATAGAATGTATTTTAATTTAATTACTCTTATATAGTTACTAATAATTCATTCTTTTCTTATATTTATAAGAAAGGTAATAGTCTATACGTATGAGTTGTTGATACTTGTACGGAGTAACCACTTCTACAAGAGATATTAATTTTTAGACAACGAAGTCATTTAATTTCATTCCACCTTTTATAGTAATATTGGTTTCCATTTATATACATATTAGTTCTCCTACAAGTCTTCGTTTAAATTTTGTTCCCATTTTTATTTGTCTAATATTTTTTTTTTGAGAAAGTTTGTCTAATAAATAATGAATTTGGATTCATACTCGAGTCTAATTAATACTTAGTATTTGTATTCGATTAATATTTGATTCGAATTCGATTAATATCTGATTCATATTCGATTCGAATTTGTATCTTATTTTATTAGGATACGGAAATAAAAAATCCTATTTGAGGTAATATCCAAATCCAAATTCAATTTTGGAAAACAAATACGAATATGAAAATACCTATATCCGAATCGAATCCGACTCGATTTCATCCCTACCAACAAATGAAAAAACCTGGTATTTAAATTTCCCTCTTTGAGCTAGAGCTACATAGATTTTTACCTCTAATCCATTTTTTTTTGATCCTCCTCCTGAATCATTGCCAATGTATTCTTACACTCTTGATGCTCGCCAACCGATAGAGGTGCCACCTCCTCTTTTCTATTTCGAGAAGTGATCTTTTGCAGGGTCTCATTTCTCCTCTTCTCTCGTGGAACCATGAGATCACGCTTAAACTCAATCAAAGTTGTTCGGATACCATGGATTTTACAAGCTAATGTGTGCGGGGCCAAAGTAGATGTGTGAATCACCATCCACTTCTCATGGACAAGCTCTCTGAAACTAGGTTCTTTCAACCATGATTTATGAAACTTAAAATAAGTGGAGTATATTAGTCCATCATTATTGCAACAAAGCAAAGGGGTATGGTTAGAAAAAGACTTGTCCTGCACCCCCACCTTAGACCCCTAAAAGGTTTATGCAAAAGCTAGGTTGCTAATGAATCTATTAATATGAGACACAACACCACTATCACCCCTTTATGTATACCGAGCCTCTAAAATAGACAAATCCAATGGCTCCAACTCCTGTAATAAGAGTTGGAAATTTGACGTAGATCTACCACACCTTCCATCAGGTCTATCAAGAGAGGACAACATAGCATTAAAATTCCCACCAATCAACTATGGTATGCCATCAATCATATGAGATGCCTGACCAATCTCCTCCCAAAATTGAGGCTTGGATGCATCGTCTTAAGGACCATAAACACATACCAAAGACATGGGCAACCTATCAGATTTCCTAGTGAAAGCTCTAGTAATCTCCCGTTTGGTAAGCAAGGATGAGTTCAATTTAACCAACTCCTTATTCCACATCAAAAGGACACCTGACCTCCCCGCTGCCTTCACCTCTAGCAAGTGTGCAAATCGATCACCACATATGCCTCTCCTCACTTGATGGCTCAACATATCCAAATGAGTTTCCTACAACAAGGCAATGTTGACCCTCCATTTAGGCAGATACTGCTCAAGGTTGCTCTCTACATATCATCATAGAGACCACGAACATTCCAAGAGAGTATTCCAACCATCAGAACTTGACTTTCCCCCTCCTTTGCGAACCTTCCTAATATCAAGCACATTTGCGACCCGGCTATTAACCTCCTCTAAACCACCACCATTAGTATTCTCATTGTTTGGCTTCTTCTTTGCAACCACCTTATGCTTGTAACAAGCATTGAAAACAAATTTTCTCTTTTGTGATACCACCTTCTTGGACATCGAGGATCTGCTTGAAGAAGACGTTCTTTGTAGAATGCTTTTGCCCTTCCTCAAAGGCGCCTTGTTAGTCCCATGCTCACTATCCATACGTGTATTATTTCTAGCCAAGGTTTTAAATATCGATATCGATAGCGTAACGACAAGTCAAAAAAGGGATATATCATTGATATCGGTGAATTTTGGGGAAATCGCTTAGAAAAGCAAAAAAAAGCAAAAAATATAAGAAAATATCACAAATTTTTTGGAAATTAATATTTTAGTAACTAATACAATATAAAGAGGTACCTAGAAGATGAAAATCGATAAATTAAATGTGGGCATGTGTGTGTGCGTGTCCCTTTTCGATTTCAAACCCTCTGCTAGCAACCCCCCCCCCCAATGGCACATTTTCGATTTCAAAATTGTTGCTTAAACCCATTGCTGGCACCCAAACAACAACTTTTGATTTCAAAAGTTGTTGCTTAAGCCCTATGCTCGTGCCCAATTGCTGCCGCCCAGCTTTCCCGCCCATACGACAAACCCTGACCTTGAAATTGGCAATATATCATCGATATTTCAGGGATATCGCCCGATATATCGGTGATATCTCTCGATATCAGCGATATATCGTTGATATCCAGGAAAAAGATACTTTGGGTAATATCAATATCACCCAAACCATCGATACAGATATATCGGTGATACATCAAACCATTGGCACCGTTGAGCCCCATGTCACCCATATTTGAAGCTACATTGGCCACAGCGACATGATTATCAGCCAACCTCGCCTGGTGCTGTGCGTAAATAATGTTAGGAACCATCCCCATCAGCTCAGTCAAATTACGTACCACCTGAGAGGAAAGTGACGTTTCTTCTTACCTAGATCTCCCGCATATAGACCTAAAAGAAATTGGATTTGATTTATCTTGCAATAAATGAGTGTAGAAAGCAGCAACAACCCAACATTCTTATGAACAGTTCAATGGACCGAATAATTTAGAGTTTTTGGGTTTGGACCGAATAAGTTAGAGTTTTTTTTTTTTTGAAAAAGGAAAGGGTAGTTATCCAGAGTGATAACTACCCAAATATATTAATTATATATCAACAGCCACTGTCAGTACAAATAACAGACCCTAAGGTCCCCACTCACAAGGATCCACTCCAAAGATTAAACAAAGAAATAACAGACTCAACAAAATTCTCCACATAAGGCCTCTGGCCCCTGAAGACCACAGCATTCCTGCCCAACCAAATGCCCCATAACACTGCCAACGGTCTGGACCTCTCCTTTGTACGGAAGACAATCCGTCCAGCATCACCTCCTCCATTTCTGAAGCTGTGCCAAAAATCTTCAAAGGTTGACAATCCCACCACCTTGCTCCCACCCGGCTCCAAATCTGCACCACAAACGGGCAAGTGAAAAAAAGGTGATCAATCTCCTCCTCCCCACCTCCACACAAAGGGCAAACCTTGCTCTCTCCAGGAGCCCACTTTGCCCTCCAAACCTTGGTCACAAGCCTTCTCCTCCTAAGTGGCCAGATAAAAATCTTAACCTTTAAAGGACACGCGGCCTTTCAAATCTGTTTGCAGTCTCTCACCAAATCCAGTTTAACCATGGAACTTCCATTGGACAATCTCTTGTAGGTAGCCCCTACTGAGAAATCACCTTCATCACAACCAAACATATCCGTACCGGAAGCTGGTTGCAACCCTTCCAACTCTTCAAGCAACATCTGAAAGTTATGAGTTCTTGCATCTGAAAGGTTTCTTACAAAGCGCGGGCACCACCCACTTTCCCATACCTTGGCCACAGATGCCTCTTTGTTCTGGGACAAAGCAAACAATCTCTGAAATCTTCTAGTAAGCACACATTGTCCTGTCCAATCTTCCAGCCAAAATTTGAAGATCTCTCCCGTTCCAACCACAGGAACAAAATAACTCTGCACCCTAGGAGCCACCACCGACAAACCTTTCAAAAAATGAGAACCATCCCTCGGTGGAGATATTAGGATATCCCACCGCACCGGGCCACCATAAGCGGTCCCGAACACCATAAGTTAGAGTTTTTGGGTTTAAACTTGCCAGGCCTGGATCTGATTACGAATCTGGATGCCACCTGCTTAGAGCAATGGTCATCTCCCTTGTTCAGTAGCTTATTCCCTGCCAACTCAGCGATCAATTGGGGACTGTTTTCCAAGGATGGAAAACTGCCAGCCCCAAAAACAATTGGGCCAAGTCTATCCTGCAATAAATGAGTGCAGGAAATAACAGTAGGCTCAACATTCTTACAAGAACAGTCCAATGGACTGAACTTGTTAGAGTTTTCAGGTTTAAACTCACCATGTCCAGATCTGATTACGGATCCAGATGTCACTTGTGCAGAGCAGAAGTCATCTCCCTCGTTTAGTAGCTTATTCCCTGCCAACTCGATCAACTGGGAACTGTTTTCCAAGGATGGAAAATCACCAGCCCCAAAAACAATTGGGTCAGGTCTATCCTGAAATAAATGAGTGCAAGAAACAGCAGCATGCCCAACCTTCTCACAAGAACAGTCCAATGGACCAAATCTATTAGAGTTTTCGGGTTTAAACTCACCATGCCTGGATCTGATTATGGATCTGGATGCCACCTGTGAAGAGCAGAATGCATCTCCCTCATTCTGTTGCTCATTCCTTGCCACCTTATCATTCAAATGGGGATTGCTTTCCAACAATGGAAAACTTTCAACCTCAAAATTAGGGAGCATATTTGGCACAACAGTTGTAGCCCCACCATTCGAAATTCGAACCGCACTAGGCTGGCTGATCGGTTTGGAAATCGGCTTCCAGGCTTGATGCAACCTTCCTCGTGTCGGAGAAGAGGATCTCGCTTTGCCTACCCTGCCAGACACCACCACCTTTGCATAGGGAAATCTTTGCAGCCAATCTCCTTGAAGCAAATAATGCATGAACAACCTCCAAATCGCAGGATCATCTCATCTGATAGTGACTTACCCACACGCAATTCACCTTATACCACAATAGAAGATGCATCGCCCTTAAAAAAGACCAACACCATGACACCTTCTAACTCAAGCGAAAGAAGAACAAATCGATTGCACAACCCCCACCGTCCTCAATATAACTGAATTCCACAAATGTGAAAACAGATTGAAGGATGCAGCGGAATCCTTTCATCCCCAACACCTTCATAATGACCCGGAAGACCCCATCTAATACAAGCTTCACCAAATCGTCTCTCCAAATTTGAGGAAATCCATATTGGACCCTTGCAAACCAAAAATGATCACCTTTTTCTCCTATAACATTGCAACTTTTCAATCGACCGAAGAATAACCCATCTTAGATAGAATGGATCGTACCTCTTCGGCATTCACATTGCCATGAACAAGAGCACTCACCAAAGAAGACTTCAACAAGGAGTTAATCTCCTTTGTTTCAGCCAACCAGGGAATCTCCACCTCCAAAGATGGAGGGTCATATGGTGGAGGAGGCAAACTTTGTTGAAAACCATCTTCTTAGGACATGATCTCTATTAATTCCTGCACCCCCGATAGAGAAGACAAACAATAGGATCACGACAATCTCGAGCGAGATGCCCCCTCTCCCGACACTTGTAGAATACTAGAGCACGGACACGGTGAGGAGGGGATCCTCCCCCATCGCCCCCCACTCTTCCCCCTCATTCAAGGAAAGTTAAGATCATTAGCGTCTAGCACTACCAAATCCCGCTGGTTGCTGCCTTGTATGGTCAATATAGTACAATGAGTATACTTTTTGAATTGATATGAGTTTGCAGATAATTGATATGGGAATTCACCCTACTTTACTTGATTTTAGCTGCATCATTTAGCTGACCTATAGTCCATACCTAATTCTCAATTTCAAAAACCTAAATGACCCAATCCACATCCATCGTCGTCTGGAGGTTGAACAAGTGTTGCTCTCGTGTCCAAAAATTTTGGGATCTAGATGATCATTCCTATTGTGTTGAACAGTTGAAGTAAAAACTGTTATCCTTCTATTTGAATGCGATGCTGGAAGTTGGTTTTCAAGCCTTCCCGACCACCTTTCTTTGAGCTTTCTCTTGCATGATCTATTAGCAAAAGAAGTCATGGACTGGGATGGAGTGGACAAAGATGTTGGTTCTATTGATGTTTGTGAGAGTTTATGGTAATGGAGAAGAGGGAGGAGAGGAGAGAGGGAGTGAGGAGCACGTTAGAATTATATTGTGGAGAACTCTTTATTATTGATGTAGAGAACTCCAGAAGCAATATGGTGCATTGGTCTCTATATAAAGAGATTCAATCACAAATAAAAATAGTAAATTGCAAAAACAAATCCTTTTCTTAATGCGACTCTTTACTTGACTAATAAGACTTTCCTAAATTATTTAACCAATAAGTAATAATAAACTTGGCAACTAAGGCAACAACTCAATCTACCAAGATCTCGTGAACTCCATGATGATCCATGTGATCTCTACTTGACCACCATTAAGAAAGAGTCCCTTACCAACATGCTGCGCACTCTTTCCCAAGTTGGACTCCTTGAAGGTCGTTCAACTTGTAGGAGATCACGATAACAATAATATTTCGGGTAATAGTTGATGAAGAGCCTCGAACATAGGAACATGAGTTGATTTGACGTTCGCAAGCACAACTGGTAATCATCCTCCTCTTGGAGGACATGACTCGGTATTTCAGTCTTTGGGCCAGGCCTAATCGTTGTAGCAAACGATGAAGGTTGTAGTAGAAGTAACAACCACATACGCACAGGAAATCTGTGCTGAGATTAGCATAAAACCTGAGTTTCCTTGGTCAAAAAATTTCTAATCACATGTGGGAGTATCCTACACACTTAGTTTAATGTGGATTGATCCATGCACAAGAAGGGAAAGGGACTTTCGTGGCACTTCTTTTCCCTTATGCGTTGATGCCACAAGACTAAGGGAGGCACCCTTGGTTATGCTCCTACTCTCCTACTTGTGGAAGGCCTTCTTCTACATAGAAAGTGATCCCAGGCTAGGTCTTCGTGTTCACCATAGTAACACACATAAAGAAATCCGCGCACAACTTAGTGAGGAAATCGAGATAGCCTCGATAAAAAAATCATGGAGCACACGTGGAGAGACCCAATCACATTGGGTGATCTATGCATAGAGAGTAGGAGAGGTTTTGCCCCTCTCCTACATGCACTTTGATGGCAACAATAAGGGGCTTAGAAGCCCTACACTACTCCACATGTGGAAGTTGGTTTCCACCTAGAAGAGATCCTCATGTGGATCACATGGCACTTGGTGGGGTAGGCGTTCAAGTTTGCCTACTCTGATTTCATGTGAGATTTTACGGCAATGGAGAAGAGGAAGGAGAGCACACACATTGTTATTGATGTAGAGAGGGAGAAAGGAGCACATTAGAGACTACATTATGGAGAATTCTTTATTATTGATGTAGAGAACTCAAGAAACAATATGGTGCATTGGTCTCTATATAAAGAGATCCAATCACCAAATTAAAAATAGTAAATTGCAAAAACAAATCCTTTTCCTAATGGGACTCTTTACTCGACTAACAAGACTTTTCTAAATTATTTAACCAACAAGTAATAATAAACTTGACAACTAAGGCAACAACTCAATCTACCATGATCTCGTGGGTTAATGATGGAGATCAACGTGATCTCCACTCGACCACCACGGACATGTCATGTATCCAACACATGGCTCCAAATATGTTGAAGTTGACGAAGTAGCTCTTGATGTCGACCTTGAAACCAAGGACTAAAGAAGAAGAAGAGGAAGAAGAAGAAGGAGAAAACAGTCAAAAGTCATTGAAGGGCCTCTCTGGGGAAAAAACTCTGGAGAAAGGCTTGATGTTTGCAAAAACCACAAACTACTAAACCGTGGGGAAACTCATTGAACTTGAATGGTGGACAAATGCTACTTGCTATTACATGGATGCTACTTTTTTTCTGATTAAAATGCACGATATGTCATGACTGCAACTAGCTATGTTTGCAGGGGAGCATTAATGTTACCTCTACATATGATAGTAGAACCCGTGACTTTGAGAGTTCGGTGGCTGCCAGAGGAGATCTGTGGAGAGCAGAGGCTTCACATGGTCGTTCTACCTCAGGAAGTGAAAGCTCGCCTCTGTTTCTTCTTCAACTTGGTCCTGTATTGCTTATTCGTGATAGTACACTACTCTTGCCAGTTCATTTATCGAAGCAACACCTGCTTTGGTATGGTTATGACCGCAAGGTAAGTTTTACTATCTGATCAGGATTCTAATTTGTGAAGCATCACTTTAAAGAAATGCTTCTTTGGCACTTCTGGATTTCATATGGTTTTGCATGATGCTTTTTTCTCTTCTTGTTCATGCATCCTTCATATCAAGTGAAGTTAAAGAAATGCAGGTGGAATTTTAAAAATAGTATTCATTTACTTGCTGACTGTATGTAAATGATTTTTTAAATTGTTTTTTCTTTTATTGAGTATGCTTTGTTGTCATCCTTATCTCAAAAAGATGTTCATTTGAACTTGTAAGTTATTTGTTTGGTTTTGATATTTGAAAGATATATTGTGCATTGGAAAGTCATGTGCCTTGAAAAGGTTGGGTTCAGTATAGTAAAAGAAAACCTTGACATTAACTTGAATAAAACTTGTGTCCGCAGAAAACTCTTTAAAAACTTGAATTCACTCAAGGTTTATTTTAGAATAACTTATAGCTATCAGCTTGCAATGTTTTTTGGCCATGGAAGCTCACATAGTTAGTCAGGGAGCCACTTAGTGAAGCCAACGGAGTCTATTGACAGTAAAAGGCATCCATTTTAAGTTTGTTGAGTTCAAATAGCTGATGTAGCTTTATGCTACCACTAGGTGGACATAGGAGTTTTGTGGTTATCACTTTGTTGCTGGGTGTCTTTTTTTTAAGTATTTATCAATCCAGTTTGTGGTTGTTCAACATGTCAAGGGCGGTTGGATTTAGAGGTTTGACCCTTTAGGGCGAGGGGGGTTTGTGAAGAAGGATTTCATTAATATTGGAATCAGAAACTAAAGGAGAGAAGTTGATGAATTCTTGTTTTGGGATTGCAGGCTACTTTATGGCAAGGGCTTCTTTCAAGGTTTGTTCTTTATTTACAATTGTAGCGGTAGACAATTGTCACAAAGAAGTACAGTTCTCGCCAGATGATTGATGTAGAGGTTTAATGTGCCTTTTTTGTCTTGCACTCAATGAAGTTAGGGAACATTTACTCTTTGTGTTCCACTGAGGCCCAACAGCCTTGGTGGGAGTTCCAAATTTGTTGGATTCACCTCAGCTCATTCAGGAGTAGCTTCCCTTGTGGAAACTACTACCTGGATTTGACTTCTTATACACCACAAGTGGCGGATGGGCATGATCCTTGGCATGTTTTTTTACTTTATTTGGAGTGTAATGGCATTATCTATGGGGCCATTTCTTTATGTTTGTACTATGGAAGTTCTACTTTTTTTTTTTTTCTTGAGAGAAAAGAGGATGATTACTGGAGATCTGTAATCATCTGAGGAAATATATTATAAAAATTGGAAGACAGTTTTACTCTTCTTACATGTATTAGTGATAGAAACAAATATCTAGTGGTCATTCTTTGGCCTTTGAAAAAAAGTGGTTTCTGGTTGAGCTATCCTTTTATGGCTCAAAATTTTTTTTATGGTGTTAGTTAATTATGAGGTGGGAAGAGGACAGAGATATCAGGATAACTATTAAGAAGTTGTGTAGCATGCATTTGTAGCATCCAAAGTCCTATGAATAGATTAGGATTACCTTATGATATTGATCAACAAAAACTGTGCTCTACATTGAGATTTTGATAGGTTACCGGGATCTTGAATCTTGACTTTTGAGTGGTTGTTGCCTTCCTCAACAACAAGGCTAATGACCTTGATCATGAGAACAACTAGCACTGGAGTTTGATCTTGATGAGAAAATAGACTATATGTAAAAAGTGATTGAAGTGGTGGTGGATATTGTGGCAGTAATTTTGGAGGAAAGAGAGATTATACTGTGGTTACAAGGGCTTTGTTTGGTATTGAATATTGTTGAGACGAAGATCGAGAAGAAAACATATTATGAGAAAAAGGTGGTAGGGAAAAGGGGACATTTTGGGGGAGGGTGTTGTGGGGCAGGAATTAGAGATGAGAGGGCTGGAGAGGGAAATTGTGGGAGAGAGATCTCAATGGGTGATAGACGACCTGCTAATAAATCTAAATCAACCATGCCTTTGAAAACATCAGCCGAAATT
The DNA here is from genome assembly GCA_037157565.1 of Thalassia testudinum. NCBI lineage: Eukaryota > Viridiplantae > Streptophyta > Magnoliopsida > Alismatales > Hydrocharitaceae > Thalassia > Thalassia testudinum. The sequence goes on from JAZHRO010000025.1 coordinate 38,411,682, forward strand.
ACACAATTGCTTTTGGTACTAAAAATCGTCATTACATTCTTCATATTTATCTAGATACCTGGTGGAGGAAATGAAAGCTTCTTGTTTCTCATAGAAATCCTAGCTCTTTTTATAGAGGTGTTGGGTAAAATATAGGGAAGGTCCAATAATAAAGTAAAAATAACATAACCTTAATTATTTTAGGATCGACAGAGATAGACGCAACACCCGCAAAAAATTGAGTATCGATGTCGTAGAGATTGCCCCTCTCAATCCCTCCACTAATCATCTTCCTTACCTGGATGTCTTGAAAGAAAATAAAGTGCCTATCAAAAATTACCCGGTAGGAAAGTTCTTTGCACATTCTATTAACATATAATAGGTTCAAGGGGGACTCAGGAGCATGACAAACATCTAACAATAGTAAAGAATTAGTAAAGTGAACATCCCTTATTGTAATAACAAGAGAATAAGATTCATTTGCCAAACAGATTGAGGTAACTGTAGAAGTCTGTTGTACAGATGTAAGGACTTCCTCTTTACCAGTGAGATAATTGGAAGCACCTGAATCCACCACCTAGGAAGAGGTGGAAGTAGCGGTAGCTAGATTGGCTAAGGTACCCGTAGTAGCAAGAGATGCAGTAGTATCTTGAGAAGTAGATGGTTCAGCTACTTGCCAAAGAAGCTGCATCAGGCGTGTGCAGTTAGTAGCAGTCAGAGATGGTAGTCCAGATGAGATTCTCCCTGAAGTACAACAGAGTTAGCTCGACCAGGTTGACCAAATTGGGCCAACGCTTATGAGAAGGATGATTGGTCTCTTGGTAGTGGACACATGACTCATATGTACGACCTCCCCTCGACCATGACTATGACTAGCTCTAGAACGTCCATGTTCCCCAGAGACTACAAAGGCAAAAGTCTCTATAAGAGGGGCACTAAGAGGAACGACAGATGATGCCTGTGTCCCTTGTTAGGTGATATCTTTTGAAGCCTCCTATGCACCATTTCCAGCTTAGGAATAGCATTAAGAGCCAAAATTTGATCATATGCAAACATGTATCAAGAACTTAGACCATCTAGAAATCTATATACTTGCCATGTCTGTTGTTGCCCTATTTGTGTCATAGCACGAAGGCTAGAACACATTCAGCTCCTTAAATAAAGCCTCCATCTCTATATAGTGGTAAACTAGAGAACGATCACCTTAGGATGTGGACCAGATTCGACAAAAAATGTCAATAAGGCATGCGTAAGTAGACCTTTTAGGATATTTCTTTGCTAAGCTATCCCTTATCTCCTTGGTGGTCTTCTTAGAAAGCAAATTTGGTGCAATCTGGGGCTTAATTCACCCATCGCTCATAGTCTGCAGACTGGGAACTAGGAGGAATCTTGGTAAGGATGTATAGCTTCTTTTGTCCACTAATGAAAATCTTGAATGTCTATGACCAAAGTAGGTAATTTGGATACCGTTGAGTTTCATTGAGGTGCCTTGAATCGCCAGAGAGGTCGAGGAAGTTGTTGGCTCGACTTAAAGTAGAGGGTAAGGAGCAACCATGTTGGGGCCAAAGAAGCAGATAGATCACAATATTATAACCTGTTAATGAACAATCATCTAGAGAATGCCCTAATAACAACTGTAGAGGATATCAAATTGTCTCGGGTCACATGCAGAACTATATAGTGACCCACGATGCTATACCATATCAGTAAATTCCACAACCCACACCGTATAGAGGCACGAGAGATCTCCTCGACGATAACGACCCTTAACGGCATTGCATGAGATGCAAGGGCAATTCTAGTAGCACCTAGCGGTTATGTTGGGAGTCGCAGTGGCACTGGAAGTTGTTAGTGGTGCTTTACCCATGCCTAGTGGTGGTGTTGCTAATTGCTAGAGATTGCGGTGGCGCAGTAAGGCATGGGAGGCCCTGCTGTAGCGCTGGAGGTGCCTTGACGGCTGTGCTGGTGTCGCTACTACTTAGGGTGGCACTGGCAAAGAGATTGGTTTCAGTGAGGAGAAGGAAGATAGAGAAAGAAAGAGAAGGGATTCTCTCTTTCTAGGGTTTTGGTGGTGGAGGGACCAAAACACGAAGAGTCTAGGACCTACATCGCTTTGATACATGTTAGAGAAAATGAAAACTTCTTGTTTATCGTAGAAACCCTAGCGCTTTTTATATAGGGAGATGTGTTGGGTAAAATAGAAGGCCCAATAATAAAGTAAAAATAACATAACCCCAATTACTAATTCTAAACCCTACATTAGGCAGTGGACATTTTGAGGTGCAGGTCGTGGTGTAGGTTGGGTGCGGGAAGTGATGGCCATAGTAGGGAGTTTGAAAAGTCCCAACAACTCGTAGCAATGACGGTGCTTGGGGATGACGTGGTAGTGCAACAGGTGGTAGAGGCGGCTGGCTTCCACTAGTCCAGGAAGGAGGTTTCCGCTATTGCTTAATGACAGTAGTCTTGTCCTGGAATGTGAGGGGTCTTAATGATCCTTCGAGGAGGATGGTGTTGGGGGGCTACATTAGGCAATGGAGAGCAGATGTCCTATTGTAGGAGATGAAGTTGGTGAGGTGTGACGGAAGGGTGTGGAAGTAGGTCGGAGGTACGTGGATGGAGGGCTTCTAGGCATTGGACGTACTCGGTCGTGTGAGGGATAGTTGTTGGGTTGGCGAGAAGACATCCTCACCTTAGAGCATTGCCTCATGGGAAATCATGTTGTGTTTGCCAAGTTTGTGAGAAGGGGAGATGAGTCCAAGATGGTTGTGACGGGTGTGTGTGGGTTGGTAGAGACGCAAGTGAGAGATGTAATGTGGAAGGAGTTAGCAGCAGTTGCAACAGAGACAGTCTGGGGATGCCTTGGCTGATTAGCGGGGATTTCAACGTCACGCTGTAGCTGGATGATAGGCTTGATGGGCGAGGGAGGCAGGACCCGGGTTCCAATTAGTTTGCAAAATTCGTGGCAGTGTATGGACTGATTGACATGGTTCCGATGTGCGCTTACACTTGGAGGAGCACTAATGGCTAGAAGTCCAGGATTGACAGGTTCCTCTCAAGTGTGGAATTGGCAGAGATTTGCCTGCTAGCTAGTTCTCACCAATGGAGAGGCCATTCTCTACCATATGCCCTTGACGTGGACGTTGAATGAGGGAAAGTTAGACACTTGTTCAAGTTCGATAGATCCTGGTTGCCAAAGGTTGGTTTTAGGGAGCTGGTGAAGAAGTGGAGGTCGTTGGAAGTGGAGGGGTTGGTAGCAGCTCAGCTGTCGAGGAAGTTGGCGGGCCTGGGATTCCTAAAGGGGTTTAGGAAGGAGCTCAGGGAGTCGAGAATTAGGAGGAAGGTAGAGGCGTTGGTTGAAATCACGTGGCCATGTAGGTGGATAGTTGGTCGCTAACCTTGGAGGACAAGGATTGTAGGGCAAGACATGTGGGTGGTACAGGAGGACAAGAAGGCGGACATCGAGTGGAATGCAAAGTTTAGACAGAAGTAGCTAAAGGAGACTCCAACACCAGTTTTTTCCATCAGATGATATTGGCTAGTAGGAGGAATTGGCTTGAGAGGTTGTTGGTGGATGGGGTATCCCACTTGGGCAGGGAGGTTGGGAGGGCAACGATAGATTTCTGCAGAGAATTTACTGGAAGGTGTAGGAGGGGCAGGTGGAGATGGGTGAGGGAGGATGCGTAGAGCATGTATGGGCAAGAGGCTAAGAGGCACTCTTAGCCAATTTCTCTGAGGACGAGGTTAAGGATGTGGTGTGGGGCAATGATTAAAATGTCGTTGGCATGCCCTCGACATGCCAGCGAAACGGGGATTTTTGATGAGATGCTATATCAACACGACATACTTATCGAAATGCAGGGATGTCTTTGGCATGCTGGTGGCATGCCACTGAAATTGTCGGCATGGTGACGGTATGTCGGTATGCATTGTTGCTTGCTGCTAGGTTGCACACGCGTAATGCATGCCACTTGCTATTGCTACTGTTGGTTGGCATGGCTGTTGGCTAGCTGTTGCTGCTGTGTTACACTGCTGCTACTATTGCATGAATTATGTATTGCATTTCACCAACTTGATAGATATTGATGATCCGTACCATGGGAGGGCTTCTCAAACCATAATTTTGGTCTTCTAGAGCCGATGCATTTTTTCATATTGTAACATTTTTACCTCTTTTAAGTCATTTTTAGTAATTTCTCAAAATTTCCTAATATCAACAATATATCATCAATATATCCCCTTTTGAATTAGTATTAAACTTTTCTTCTTGTAGTCCTTAATTTTAAAAATAGTAATCCATTTAAATAAGTATAAGACAAGGTTTAGGGCTCAAAGGGAAATATTTATCCATTTAAATAGTTATTTTTAAAATTTTAATTATTTTGACTAGTTCTGTCATTTTTGTCCTCATGTGTCGACGTGCCTCCGTCATGCCTTTGGCATGCCTCTGAAATAGACTATTTTAAGGGCATCGAAATCGTCGAAATCTGACATCGAAACACGGGCATTTTCTTGGCATGCCCTTGGCATGCCGGTGAAATGCGTGTTGGTGCAAGGGCACTACGATTGTTAATTTTGATAACAAAACACTTGATATTTGACATTTGCTTTTGAGTCCAAGATTTTAGGTCAACTGCAAACGGATACAAGTGTGAAGAGCTCGCGTCCATGGTGGATTGGAGGATCTTGTTGGAGTAGAAGGAGCTTCGCTTGGAGTAAGAGCTTGAAGACAAGAAAAATAGGATAGATTTCTATTTGTCTTGTAGTCTGTACTTTGTATCTTTCGTTCTTTGCTCTTTATTTTCATAGATTACTTGTTAAAGAGTCCCAAAGTAACAAAAGTGTAGTCCTAGGTACACTCTAAGCCCTATTTTTTTTTAATAGCATCTAAATAGGGGGAGCTGTTAAAATTGATAAGCTATTTATCCATCATTAAGGGGGAGGACTTAAAAGTTAGCTATATTTCCTTTAGATAGGGGGAGTTAATTATATAGCTATCTTATTATAAAAAAGGGGGAGATTGTTACTCTTGTTAAAAAGAGGAAATTAACCTAAAATTAGAAGAGCATGTTTTAAGGGGGAGTATAAGAGAATTAAAATTGATGAAACCTTTTTGATAATGTCACAAAGGGGGAGAACTTTTTGGATTATTACTTATAGTTTTGTTATCATCAAAAATGGGGAGATTGTTGGTGCAAGAGCACCACGATCGTTAATTCTGATGATAACAAAGCACTTGATATTTGACATTTGGTTTTGAGTCCAAGATTTCGGGTCAACTGCAAATGGATACAAGTGTGAAGAGCTTGCATCCATGGTGAATTGGAGGAGCTCATTGGAGTAGGAACTTTGCTTGGAGCGAGAGCTTGAAGACAAGAAGAATAGGATAGATTTCTATTTGTCTTGTAGTCTGTACTTTGTATCTTTCATTCTTTGCTCTCTATTTTCTTAGATTACTTGTTAAAGAGCCCCAAAGTAACAAAATTGTAGTCCTAGGAACACTTACTCAACCCTAGGATACTTAGACTTTTCATAGTTAACTTAGAAAACCAAAGTAGGCATCAAATAGCCTAATCAGATGTCCAATCTGGAAATCAGACGTATGATCTTTGACTTTAAGACGTTTGATTATTTGATCAGACGTCTAAACACTTGGGCTGGACTTAATGCCTTATGTTTGTTAAGTTCAGATGACCAGCCTTTAGTCCAGACGTCTTAGAAGACGTCTGATGACCTTGCCAGATGTCTAACTATAGGACTGTTGGCTTTATCGGACTAATTGTTGAGGATCTAACTTTAATATGATCCATATTCACTTTTAGACGTCCGTAGTGACCCCTAGACGTCTGATAAGTAGACGTTAAGCCCAAATCACCTTTTGTCAGATGATTATAGCCGTTTAGCCTCAGGAAATCCATTCTCGTAGAAGATTGCATTTCCAGATGTCCAGACTTAGTGCCAGACGTTTAGACCTAGTGCTAGATGTTCAAGATGTCGTCTGACTGACTTTCACTAGAACCCTGTTTAAGTCTGACTTAAGTCACTAAGGAAACCTGTCTAGCATTAGACGTCTGATTTACTTTTTAGACATCTTAAAAGTAGTTTCCAGACGTCTGATATTTTTCCCAGATGTCTGATAACACTGTCAGAATCATTAATGACCCTGATTTTGGCCTAAGTTGTCTTGGGTTTGTTCCCAACGGCTATAGAAGCCTTCCTAGGCCATCTATAAATAGAGGGGGAGCATTCCTTTGTTACAAACACTCAAGACACATCAAGCATTACCACTTCCACTCACATTGTGTCCTAGAGAAGAAGATCATCTAGAAGTGCTCTTGCTCTCCGAGATCCTCTAGCCCACATTAGAGAGCACCACATTCGTTGTGCATGCGCTCTCCCGTCATCGTATACGAGAGCATTGTTGTGCCTTTGCGTGGTCCACATATCCATGTTGCTAAGTCAACACACTTCCACCAAAAGGAAGATCCTTTACCTATAGTAGTTAGATTTAATTATTCACTTTGTGGCTCTATAGGATTATTGTTGTTTTATTATCTTTGGTTAGGTATTTGCATTGCGAATTCCCATCTCTATCGAGAGACTAAATACTAAATACTCCTCGTGAAGAGGGGTTTGAGGCACGTTACCCTCATTCAAAATAGCATCGGTTGTATTAAGGTTGAGTCACCCTCGTTTTAAGTGACTCGTTAGTGGATTTGATTGACTCAGTCGATTGGAAAATCTAAGTCGAGAGGCTTACGTGGTGGTTTTTACCTCGATTTAGGTTACCACATAAAAAATCATTGTGTATTTGTGCGATTGATCATTTGTGAAATTGTTTAGTATTCTTTTCCGCATTATCTATCTTTCTGCAAATCTCACCTCCCGTAGGAAATTACAATGCGCACTTGAAAATTTATCGAAACGATGTTGAAATCGGCATTTTGAACCTTGGTGTGGGGACTCAATGTTGATGGGTGTACAAGACTGGATGGGTTTTCGATTTTTTTTCTACAGGGAATTTTGGATGCTAGTGAAGGAGGGTGTGATGCAGGTGATGGCGGAGGTCATGGAAGGGAATGTGGCTTTTGACAGGCTCAATAGATTTTATCTCTTCTTTCTACCTAAAAAGGAGGGTTGGCAGCTATTGAGGATTATAAGCCGATCGCCTTTTTGAACGTTGCATACCTCATTGTTTCAAAGGTCCTAGCTAATAGATTGCATGGGATTTTGAAGGGCATTGTCTTGCTGGTGTAGATAGCTTTTGTCCCAGGGATAGGCATCCTTGATGGTTTCGTGATGGCTAAGAGGCTCTGCTAGCGTGGAGAAGAGAGAAGAAGACTTTCCTTTGGAAGGTTGACTTTACAAAAGGATATGACTTTATTCAGTGGGATTTCTTATGGGCTTCCCTTGTCAAGAGGGGCTTCCCATAGCTATGGATTGATTAGGTGAAGAAGTACGTCACGATGACATCATTTTCTGTTTTGATCAACGAAAATTTAGTGGTTGGCAGCAGGACTTCTTGGCAGGGTTCTCCAGGATTGCTATGGTTCCTTTCTCTCTTGGGAGGTTCTCGGGTCCCTTATGTCGGGGGCTTCACATTTCATGAGAGTTTTGTTGTTGGTATTTTCAAAGGTGTGTGGTTTCTTCTTGCCATACGTGGGAGGGGAATGCTTTCAAATTACAGATGGACGACTGGTAAGGAGAGGGGACCCTTTGTAGAAGGTATCCCCATCTTTTCTCAACGGTTTCGAATAAGGGGGCAACTTTGGGGAGTTAGGGTGAAATGGGCTGCAATAGATGACATTAGTTGCCTGTTCTTCGTAAGAGCAGATGAGGTATTCAACATCTTTTTTTTGGGTGCACTTTTGCAGGTTTGGAGGATGATGGGGATTGATTATGGTAACCTAGATGGGTTTTGGTCCTCATTTGAAACAGGTAATATCTAGGGTGGTGGCAACACGTTTAAGACGAGGAAGAAGGCGAGGGTGCCAGTGATCTTGTTGGGAGTGTGGCTGGGAGGTGATGTTGTCTTTAGAGGCGAAATGCTGTATGTCAAAAATGTTGTTTCCTCATTTTCCTGTCAATTGGTGTTTTGGGAATCCGCTTGTAGCTTTGAACGATGTAACTTGTTATTTTGAGTAATGAATTTAGGTGATTATCATATGGATAACCACCTTCCTGTTTCTTGAAAAAAAACTCTAACAAAACCATTATCAAGTTGATAGCCTTGACATGAATGCTAGTAAGGTTAAGCTCCATTAAAAGATTGTTAGAAGCTTAACTTTCCTTGTTAACCTCTTTTTGCCTTACCAAAAACAAGAAAAATGTTAGAATTTTTTTTTTTTGAGCAAAGTACATAAAACCCCCAAAGGTAATGGTCTTGGCTTACTTTGGTCCCCTGTACTTTGAATGTATCATCTAACCCCGTGACAGAAGTAAATAAACCTCTTAAATCTTTCATTTTTATTTGACCTAAATGCCTTTATCTAAGTTTGAAGTACTGGGATTGAGGTAGTGGAAATTGAGGGAGGTGATAATGGTGTCGGTGGTGTTGGGCTTGTTCATAACGACTCCATGGCATTGTGGAAACGTAAAGAACACAAAGAACGTGAACATGCATTTCGAAAACTTTTTCGTAAATCGGATCGATTCGATGCCAAAAAAACAATCAACGAAAACCAAATGTCAAACTAGAACCACATGAGAGGAACTAGTTTCCTCCCATTCCGGATCCTATAATATGAGAGATTATACCTTGAGGTGGCGTAGCACAGTGCCTCACGTGATGGTGCTTCCTCAAATAAGTCCTAGGAGAGACCCTTTGCTCCTCCTCGATGGGTAGATGAGGCCCTCGTGTCATGGAAGATCAACTCCACAGAAGATCTACGAACCCCTTTCGTGAATCGAGGCAACGGTTCGAGGCAACCGTTGCCTCGAAAACCATGCATGGATCTCAGACATATTGTGTCGATTGACTGACTACTGAGGGTAGCAGAGGGCGAGCCCAAAACAAGAAGGTTGTGGTCACAACCCTTCAGTAGGTAGTCGATTAGTTCGTCAATTGGTTAGCTAGTTATAACATAGGGCGCCGACCAATAATATTATTGGTTGGCTAGGTATGACGGTGGTAGAGAGATCTACGGCCTACTTCCTTCCCTAATGGCCAGCTGGATTTTGGTGTTTTCTTGGTGGGCAATCAATAATTGATTGATTGAATAGTGTATTAGGGTTTCTCCTTAGGGAGATATTTATAGGGATTTCTTTCCTAATCCCTAAATTGATGGGATTGATTTTTGTACACTTGCCCAAATAAAATTTGGAAAGTTTGGAACTAAGTATCCAAACTTAAAATAATTGCAATTCAACACTTGAATTCTGTACTTAATTAAATTTGGTGCAATTAATTGTCAAAGTAAATGTAACTAAACTTTTTAAGCTATAATTAATTTTCTCATCAATTAGGAACCCACCAATTATAATTATTGGTTTTATCACTCTAATAATGATCCAAGGGAGAGGTGAAATTTTAGCGTTTTGCCCCCTTATGTATTTTAAATACTTGTGAATCCTTTATACTTGGAGGAAATATTCTCCTGAGGTCTAATCCCATTAGACAACTATCATTTATCTTTAGATAATAGTATTCTTGATATGTTCTTATACTATTGGGATGAGAATGAAGATCAGAACCTTTCCCAAAAGTCTATCTTCTCTTCATGCCTTGAGTCTGATATTGATTTTGCGGCCACATGTGGAATTTGTCATTCTCAATATACGTGGAGTGAGCTCATGTCTCCAATCAGTTACATACACCTATGTAACAAATTTGCCTGATCCCTTTAAGAGATCCAATGTTTTAAAAAACGCGAGGTGGTCTGAGGCGGTTTGCCTTCATTGAGGCAAGGCGTAAGCCTCGAGGCGATCGAGGCGTAAGCCTCAGGTTTTGGATAAAAAGCATAGAAAATTGATATGATATATACTTGTTAAGTATATATACATACATATACATACTTCTGTGTATACTATACATATATAACACTATAATAGTTTTATATACATTGTATACTATACATACTTCTATGCAGACATGCATATATAACAGGATATATTATATATATACTTCTATGAATATATACATATATAACAGCATATATTATATACATACTTCTATGAATACATACATATATAACAGTATATATTATATACATACTTTTACATATACATACCTATATAACACTATGTATTATATACATACTTCTACATATACTATTATATATAATAGAATCTATTATATACATATTTCTATATATACATACATATATAACACTATATATATGATATACATACTTCTATATATATATATATATAACACTAGGGTTTCAGGATTGATCCTTCAGAATCTATCGCACCTTCTCCTCGAGCTGCTCCACCGAAGCTCAACCTAGGGTTTCAGGCGAAGCTAGCGCTAGCGATGGAGCTGTGAGGAGCTGGTGATGGAGCTGCGATGGCGCTTCGAGGAGCTGGCAATGGAGCTGCGATGGCGCTGGCGATGGAGCTGCAATGGTGTTGGCGATGGAGTTGCAAGGAGTTGGCGCTCTGGCGATCGCGCTGGCGATGGAGCTGCGATGAGTCCTACTGTGCTGACAATGGAGCGACTGCGATGAGCCTAATCGAGGTGGTGCCTCTACAGTGCCTCAGCGCCTCGGCCACATCTCGGCAAGTTAAGGCGCACGCCTCGCAGACCGCAGCTGAGGCTATAGCCTCGAGGCGAAATTGGCCCGCCTCTCCTCGAGGCGCGATTTTTAAAACCATGGAAAGATCATGTGTCTCTTGTCCTTTCCCACACACCACCTTTCCAGTATCGGCACCAAGGTGGGTGCATCAACTTATTGTCCTACCAAATGTATGTATTCGTGAACAGAGGCACATATCTGTCTTGGGTTTAAGGATACCCTTCTCTATGATAGCATCGGTAAAGGACTTCTGCTATCTCTTGTCACATAAGGTTAACTCCTTAACTCGACCCGCGCGATAGTTTTCGAATCTCCATTCAAGAACATTAATTAGGTGATGACCTCTAGAGAAGGTTACCATCTCAACTTAGACCGGAAACATATGATCGAATCAAATGATTTCTTGATGTGCTATGTGATCCTTTAAATCGCTTAGATCTCCGAATCAACACATGTTAGATTATTCGATGTGGCCAAGTACGTAACCTTAATTGTACTAAGAGACCAAATCATTTAATCGGATAACATTCCTACATCATTCTCAATGAGTAGGATGTCGTCCACATATAGCATCGAAAAAGCGACAGCATTCCTATTAGCTTTCTTGTAGACACAAGGTTCATCCCTATTCTGATGGAATCCATAATTGTTTATGGTTTCATCAAACCAGATGTTCCAGCTACGAGAAGTCTACTTAAGTCAATAGATAGACTTTTTCAACTTGCATACCTCTCCCTACCATCTACTTGGAAACCCTCAGGTTGTTCCATGTAGATGTCCTTTTCGAGGAAGCCATTGAGGAAAGTTGTCTTGACATCCATCTGCTACATGTCATAGTCATGGTGCACAGCTATGGCTAGCAATATCCGAATGGATTTAAGAATGGCAATAGGAGAGAAGGTTTCCTCATAGTCAATCCCTTTCTTTAAGGTGTTGTCCTTGGCCATAAGCTATGCTTTGAAGGTCTCTACCTTCTCATCTGAACCCTCTTTCTCTTGTAGATCCATATGCACCCAATGGACTTTACCCCTTCAGGAGGATCGACGAGGGTCCATACATCATTCTTGTGTGTGGGGTCTATCTCAGATTGCGTTGCTAGCCTCCACTTGTCCACATCATTATCCTTCATTGCCTCATCGTACGTGGCAGGATCAATCTCAGACTCTTCTGAGATGTGGAATCCAAATCATTTACGTTTAGGTGGATGCACCACTCTAAAACTCCTAAATGGAGTGGGAACATTATTTGGTTTTGGTAAATCTCTTTCTTCTGTGTTGGGGACTTCATTAATCTTGTCAGACTCAATAAGTTCCCTCACTTCACTCTTATCTTGACCTTATAATACTTAGGCAAGGAGAGATCTTCCTGATTAGCTGTCCATATACGAGTATAAATATTAGTAATACGTGCATTACTAGATTTTTGGTTATACCTTTTCTCTAAAGTTGTCCAAATCTCATGCGTGCTATTTTTGTAGAGCATGTTTGAGGCGATGGTGAGATCTACGAAGTTCATTAATCAGTTCATGACCACGTAGTTCTCTCTTGCTTCTTCTTCTTGACTCCGTCTTTTTGTTCCGGTGCTTCCTTAAGTAGAATGTGGAGTTTGTCTTGGCCCCCAACAAATATCTTGAACGCTTGGGTCCATAGGACGTAGTTGGTAGCACCTTGAAGCTTGATGGTTGTTCCTTGAAAAATCACCTTGCCTTCTACCGTTGACAACATGGCTTTAGTGGTGGATGTATCCGTCATCTTCCTAGATGCACAATCCTCCTACTTCGCGTAAGGCGTTGGATGTAGTGAGGAGGGTTTATTGAAAAGGAAGACCACGTGCGTGTGGCCTTGAAAAGAGCACGCACAAGAGAACAAAATTCTCTTCTATGCATGAACACTTCTTCCCAAATACATGCATGCCAAGGAGCCTAGATCGTAGGCTCTAATACCATGTGAGAGTTGGCGTAGATGTGGGCATGGAGGTCTCCTTGGCGTGGAGAAACAATCCATGCAGGGATTGTTTTCACATTGAAAATAGTGAGAGAGGAAAAAGGGCAACCGACGGTGAGAAAGAGAGAGAGGAGAGGAGTTGTTGTTGGAAAATTATTGCATTAACTCAATAAACCAATTATAAGAAGGCTCTCTTTTATAGAGAGAATGCATCTTTGAAAACAAGAAACAAACCCAATCACATCTCCTAAAAATAGAAAGAACAAATCCTAAAAATCGCTTTCTAAAAACCATCAGACCAAACTTAAAAAGGCACTAAACTTGGACCAAAAGCCACACCGAAAATCCTCTTAGGGCCGACACCCCTTGGGTGTACTTAGGACTACCATGTGGCCTGATAGACCTACCACGTGGAACTGCCACATGGCCTGACATTCTACCACGTGGCACTTATTCTTCATACGACTCAACTCAAATAAGGAATGTTGATCTCTTTATAAAGAGATCTACTCCTAAAAATAACTCTCAATCAAATCAAATCTTAACAAACTCAATCACAAATCTTAAATTATCACTTCTTAAACTTGGACTCCTACTACTTCAGAACAAAATTACCACATGTGGCACAGCTTGGCATGCAAGCCACCTACTAAAACCCTAGGTCACACAACTTGACCAATTAACTGCCACATGGCCAACCTTATTCTTCACACTCCCCCTCAAGTCGAGATCAGGAGGATGATGACTTGATCAGCTTGTGGTGTGGCTAAAGCCCCCACCATTCTTCATCTTCTTCGAGACCCAAGCTCTCAAACGTGTCTTCATTGGAAGTCACGGTGTAGCCTCTTGCGACCTCCGAAGTCGTTGCGACGACCATTGTAGTCTTTTTTTCTTTGAACATGGCTTGAATCTTCTTGAGATTTGCAAGTGTAAGGGAGTCCATGTGTGAGGTGCTAGTAGCCCTACATGTAGGTCTCTCGAACTTATCCCAACATTTATCCTGTGGGTTATTGGTGCATCTGCAATGTTGACAAGGTGGAAGACTTGACCTGAGCCTCGACCACATCCTCTTTCTTGTCCTGCGCCTCCACCAAAAGTAGCATATGCGGTGTTTCCAAACACCATAACTCTGCTGGATCCTACCTCTGGTTCTTCAAGTTTCTCGAGACAACTGTAGATCGTCTTAAGACCCATCTCCTCGTCCAGCGCCAAGATTTGGTCATGTGCTGGTTGATATCGAGGATGTAACCCCGATAGAAATCTTGTAGCTTGCCGCCTCTTATGTGTTGTAGTCTGCTTGTTATAGCAGATGGGCTTGTAAATCTCAAGCTCCTCAAATAATGCCTCCATCTTCGAATAATATTTATCAAGAGGGAGATCCCCTTGATTTGTAGTCCAGATGCGGGTATATATGTTGCTAAACTTCTTGGAGTATTTCTTTTCCAAGGAATCCCACATCTCGTACATTGACTTCTTGTATAGCATATTGAAGGTAATGGATGGATCAACTAAGTTCATCAGCCAATTCATCACCATGTAGTTCTCTTTCTTCCACTTTTTCGTTGTGTCCCTAGACTTAGGCTCCTCCTCTAGTAGGACATGTAACTGGTCCTGGCTACATACGAAGAATTTGAATGCCTGTGCCTATAGAACATAATTTGAGGCACCCTGAAGCTTGGTCGTGGTGCCTTGAATAATGACTTTTCCTTCTCCAATGTTAATTTGATTCTCGTTTTCAGCCATCTTTGTTCTTGGAAAACAAGCCTCTCTTTACTTCTACGCTTTGCGTAAGGCACTGGATGTGTGAGAGAAGAGACTTGTTGGGGTTCCCTTTACGTCTCCTTGGGCCTTGCGTAAGGCGCCAAGGTTCTTCAAGGAGTTGTTGAGAGAACTCCTACGTCGACGAAGATTCCTTGAAAGTCGAGGCTCTGATGCACGTGGAGACACAGAAGATTGGGCCTTTTTGTGCGTGATCTCCTCTCCTTGCCACTCCTTGTTCCACGTGTGGATGAATGGAGAGGCCTAGATTGGTGGCTCTGATACCATGTAAGAACTTGTGGATGCGAGATGGGCCTAGATGCGTGGATGATCCATGCGTGGAGTGTGGAGGTCGATGGAGAGAAAAAGAAGAGCCAATGCAAGGGGAGGAGCGGTAGCCTTTCTGAGGGTTCGTGGGGATCCCTCCTGACCTTAGTGTGTGCCTCTTGATCTTTAGAGGGTTTGTCATGTGGTTCTAACTTGATTTCCAAGGAAGAGATTGCTTGGATTTCATGTTAGATCACCTTTTTTGTGATTTATGGTGATTCTGCAGATTTGAAAAGTCAATTTGAGATCCGATTTCTGTGTTTCTCATTTGTTTTAGGCGTCATGCCTTCCTCATCATCATCTGAAGGGTCATCAGAGACGACTTCGGATAACAGGAACTGCAAAAACCCATTTTTTGTTCCTATTGTGAAGTTGGATGAGACCAACCATGCCCATTGGTCACAAACGTTTGTTAACACAGTCAAAGGTCATGATAAAGAATATATTCTCCTTAAGCTAGATACCTAGAAGAAGATGAGAAAGTATATCACTTGGAAGAAGGACAACTCTATGGTAAGGGTGTGGATTATGAATGCGGTTATGCCATGGATTGGACATGGCATCATGTACTACAAAACCGTTAAGGAGATGTGAGATTCTCTTCATAACACCTATTCTCATGGAAAGAATTCTAGAAAGGTATATCAGATCTACAATGACATGTTTACCCTTATGCAGGAGGGTCAACCCTTGCCTTAGTACCATACCACCTTGAAAGGGCTTTCGGAGAAGTATAATGTGTGTAGACTTGCATGCACGTGTACTACTTAGCAAGATTACCACAAGGAGAGAGTGGTTTTACACTTCTGTCTGGATTAGGCCCATAGTATGATGTTGCTCGCTCTCAGATATTGACTCTGTCAGATCTTTTGTCTCTGGAGGAGGCATATAGTCATCTCATGAGAGTTACTGTCACCACTCCTTCACTAGAGATTACTGCATAAACCTTCGCACTTGCAGTCAGTGAAGGTTGTGGTACTCGAGGTTCTCCTTCTATTCATGGATGTGGATGTGGCAGAGGATAGATTGGCATAGCTCGTTCCATGTGCACTTTTTGTGGTCGGATTGGCCATGTTGAGGCTTCATGCTGGTCTAAGCATGGGAAGCCTCCTATGGCCAACTAGGTTGTGACTACTTCTCAAGCAGAGTCAGATATTGTGTCACGGGCAGAGTATGATGCTGTAGTTCAGGGGCTTGCTCAGATTACTCAGGAGACCCTCTCTTCCTCTTCTGATATAGCTGCCATTGCCTCCTCAAGTATAGATTGTGCTTTTGCTGTTTCTGACAGGGTTTCTGACACTTCCACTTGGCTTGTTGATTTTGGTACTTTATGTCATTTGATTGGCGACCATAGTTGTTTTTAGCAGCTTCAATCAGTGCCTTTTGATAGGACAGTTCAAGTCATAGATGGGTGACATCCTAGGGTGGATGGTCAGGGGGAGGTGTCAGTTACACCCAATTTGAGATTACCCAATGTTTTATTTGTTTTAGATTTTCCTATGAACTAATTACGCAGGATCTTAATTGTAGGAAAATCTTTGATGATGTTTGCTGTGTATTTTAGGATAAGTTCACGGGGAGGATGATTGGTGGTGGACATGAAGAGGGGGCTGTGCATCACCTGTCTCAGATGCTAGTTGCAGCTTCTTGCCAGGGCAACGCGTGTTTTGCTATAAGGAGTGCTTTGTAGTGGTACAATCATCTTGGTTATCCATCTCTGGACAAGCTTCGTCGTATCATCCCTCATCTTTCACTAGCTATTGAAATTCTCTGTGATGCGTGCTAGATGGGGCAAACATCACAGAGCCACCTATCCTGCTAGTTCCAATAATTTTGTTCCTATTTTTGATTTATTGCGTTTGGATATGTCGGGACCCAATTGTATACTAGATTGATTGGGCTATTGATATTATTTGGTGATAGTTGATTGTTCTAGAATGTTCCGGATATTTTTATTACATAATAAATTTGATGTTGCATTAGTCATTGAGACATTTATTATTGAAATAAAGAATCAGCTTGCTTATACTGTTAAAGTTCATACAAATAATGCTCTTGACTTTTGTATTGCCCGAATGACTGCATTCTATAGATCTCATGGTGTCATTTATTAGACTACCTATCCTCGTACGTCTCAGGAGAATGGGGTGATAGAGTAGAAACACATGCATCTTTTGGATGTGGCCAAGACTCTACTAATTCATTATAATGTTCCTTTAGGATATTGGGAAGATGCAGTGCTTACTGTTTGTTATTTGATTAACAGGGTGCCTAGTTTTGTACTATCTAAGCAAGTACCATGGCAAATATTGTATCCAGATCGGGAGTTGTTTTAGTTGTCACCCTGGATTTTTGGCTGTGTAGCCTTTGTGCATATTATCAGGCCTAGTAAGAGATAAACTGGCCCCAATGGTAGTTAAATGTGTTCTTTTAGGATATAGTCATACCTAGAAAGGTTACAAATGTTATGATTCTTTGCTGAAGAGGCATTATGTTAGTGCATATGTCACTTTCCATGAGGCAGTGTTGTGCTTTTCAGTAACTGGGTGTAAGTTGTTGTTTAAGGTGGAGGGTGCATCGATGCCTATTCCTCTTGTTCAGTTAGGAGATTTTCCTATCTCTCAGTCTACATCACTAGGCACTATAGACAAAGTTGTTACTTGATTCAGAGATCCTTCTGTGTCATTTAGATTGCCTATGACATATTGGCAGCACATCCCCCCTACTGCAGCACCATCATCCTCCCCCTAATAGGTATGTGTTAATGCTACTGACTGTCGTGTGTTTGGTGGCGACCATGCAGGTGATGATACTTGTTCTAGTGATGTACCATTAACTTTTGAGTCTACTTTTGATGACGTTGAGCTTCCACCTGATGATCTT
The DNA here is from genome assembly GCA_037157565.1 of Thalassia testudinum. Taxonomy (NCBI): domain Eukaryota; kingdom Viridiplantae; phylum Streptophyta; class Magnoliopsida; order Alismatales; family Hydrocharitaceae; genus Thalassia; species Thalassia testudinum. Next base: position 38,429,305 of record JAZHRO010000025.1, read on the forward strand.
GATCTTTTGATAGCTATTCAGAAGGTACCTTGGAGTTGTGCATAGTATCGGGTTTTTGGGGTCGTATCTACTAGCTGCCTTAGTTGTCCTTTTGTCCTGTTTACAGAGGCTCTGTCTTCTACTTAGATACTAGCTACCAACTAGCAAGCCATGTTTAATCCAAAGTGGCAACAAGCCATGGAGGCAGTGTTGTCGAGGCACTTGCCTAGGCATCGGGTTGAGGCAAGGCGAGGCCCGAGTGCCTTGACAAGGCTCACCTCGCTTGATTTGCCTGAGGCGCCGCCTAGGCGAGCGCCTAGGCCAAGGTGCTAGGCGCCCCGGGCGAGCGCCTGAACCAAGTTTGTTGGTTTTTCATTTTTTTAAATACTTTTAAGGGTTTTAATTTCTTTTAACCTAACTATTAGGTACTCTCTCTTAGTTAAACACACATCTATACATATGTATGTGCATATATGCATAGATATGTACATATACATCAATACGATATATATATATATATATATATATATATATATATATATATATATATATATATATATATATATATGCACACATATTTTGCATGTTTTTTGTATGTATGTACGCACATGTCAACTTATACATACAAATATATATGTACATACACGTGTGCATGTGCATAAGTATAGCATATAAATATAGTTTGTACATTTACATATGTGTATACGTAAATGTACGAAATTGTATGCACACTTATGCATTAATGTGTATATGTATGTGCATTGTTCTTGTTTGTCTAATCACTTATATATCTTGTATATTATATATATATAATCATAACATGTCATATTTTGGTTACTATATATATATATATATATATATATATATATATATATATATATATATATATATATATATATATATATATATTAGCGCCTCATTTTTCTCGGGTGAGCCCTTAGGCAAGCGCCTAGCACCTCGGGCGTTTTGGACCCTCGCCTTTTAGTGCCTCTCGCCTTTGACAGCCTTGCATGGAGGATGAGATGGCTGCACTTCAGTCCCGGGAGACATGGGAGCATACTCTGGTTCCTTTTGGTGCATGCACTGTTGCCTACCATTGGATCTTTGCCTTGAAATACAATCCTGGTGGATTTATTTCTTAGCATAAAGCCCATCTTATGGCAAAGGGATTCACTTAAATATATGAGGTGGATTTCTTTAACACCTTCTCTTTGGTTGCCAGGCTTCCTATAGTACGGATTCTCATAGCTGTTGCAGCTCATCTAAATTGGCCACTACATCAACTTGACATGAAGAATGCTTTCTTGTATGGTGACCTCCATGAGGAGGTATATATGCAGCAACCCCCAGGTTTTGAGATTAAGAGGGAGTGTGTATGCAAGCTCAAGAAGGCTATTTATGGACTCAAGCAGAGTCTACGAGCTTGGTTCCAGAAATTGTTAGAAGTTGTTAAGGATTTGGGGCTCAGCAGGTCATCATCTGATCATTCCTTATTTTTGCGGAAGATGGAGAAGGGGATTGTTGCACTTTTTGTCTATGTAGATGATCTCATTCATTCGTGATGATGCAACCAGGGTAGCTGAGGTCAAGCAGAGTTTGGCTGAGAGATTTGTCATGAAGGACCTAGGTCCTTTGAGATAATTTCTGGGCATTGAGGTGGCAAGAGGCAAAGAAGGTATTGTTCTCAGTAAGAGGAAATATGCTCTTGATGTGTTACAGGAGATTGGGATGTTGGGAGCAAAGTTAGTCAACATACCCATGGATCCTAAGATGCACTTATATGATGCAGAGTCAGAGACCATATAGAGCAGAGGATATAGATAGTTGATTGTGAAACTTCTTTATCTTTCTATTACACATCCAGAGATATTTCTCTTGTTGTAGGCAAGCTCAGCTAGTTTATGGATAAGCTGACCAAGCAACATTAGGATGTTGCAATGCAGGTGCTCAAGTTCTTGAAGCGAGCACTGGGACGGGGATTGCTATTCAAGAGAAGTCCATGACTATTGTAGGATACCCTAATGCAGATTATGCAAGATGGCTTTCAGATAGGAAGTCTACCACTGGTTTTTGCACTGTAGCTGGTAACCTGATGACATGGAGAAGTAAGTAGAGTGTGGTATCTCGATCTAGTGCCGAGTCAGAATACAGAGTAATGGCACAGATAACAGTTGAGCTAGTTTGGGTGAGATCTCTCCTACTTGATTTGAATGTTGAGATTGAGGAGCCTATGTAGATGAGATGCGATAATCGTGCGACTATGTATATAGCTAATAATCCTATGTTTCGTGAGCATACGAAGCATGTGGAGATTGATGGTCATTATACTAGAGATCTGATCTAAAGAAGGCTTCTCTACACCACACTTGTCACTTCAGAGAACCAAACTGTAGATATGTTTACCAAGCCTCTTGCTAAGTCTATTTTTGATGCATGTTGTGACAAGCTAGGCATGATTGACATTTATGCTCCAGCTTGAGGAGGAGTGTTGTAGGATTGTATTATCTTTAGTTGGTATATTTGAACTGATTATTTATTTCTTATTTCTAGTTGGTATCTTTAATTGTAGGGTTTCTTTTGAGAATAAGATCATTTGTTTCCTTTGATTGTCTTAAGTCTAAGGATACCCTTTCTCCATGATAACATTAGAGAAGGACTTCTGCTATCTCTTATCTCATTAGGTTAACTCCTTAACCTGACTCGTGTGACACTTCTCGAATCTCCATTCAAGAACCTCAACTAGGCGACAACCTCTACAGAAGATTGCCATCCCAACGCAGACTGAAAACATATGTTCGAATCAGATGGTTTCTTGATGTGCAATCGGATCCTCTAAATCGTTTAGATCTTCAAATCAACATACATCGGGCTATTCGATCTGACCAAGTATGTAATCCTAATTGTACTAAGGGACCCAAATCATGTAACTAGAAACTAATTAGATTCTTTAGTTAGATAAAATTATAATTTTATTACAAAAAAAAATTTGGATGGCTCACTCAAGGCATACAAAATCCAACAAGTGGGTGGTAATGGAGAGCTTGGTGGCGTACTGTACACTCCACTTACTAGTGCTCTTCATGCCGATCTTGTTGATGAAGTCGTCATTGGGGTCGTGGTCATGGACAAAGATGTCAGTGGTGATCTCGACAAGTAAGCTTTTGAGCTTAGTGCATGCATGTCGTACTCAATGCCGTTGTAGACCCTGTCTTGATAAAGTTTCCAAAGCTGCCCTTGTTGATGAATCATCAATTGGGTGGCGACATGGTGAGGATGTCCTTAGTGTGTAGGTAAGCATCGTGGGAGCTACTGAGCATGAGGGAAGGGCTACATCAGGTGCCTTCTTTACCTCTAGAGACACCTATGTCACGGTAGAGGAGGCCATGGGAAGGAGTGTCAAGGATGCGGTGCTTGATGTTCTTGTCCAATGTGTTGTTGCCGTCAATGGAGTCGCTGAGAGGAGAGGAACTCCATTTATGAAGCAACAATGGGGAGCAGGGAGGAGACAAGGGGGAGGGGCTTGCTAGAAGGAGGAGAAAGGAGAGGAGAGGAAGCATTAGTGGGTGGTGGTTGGTAACTTGGTTCAGAGGGAGATCACATCCTTGTTGGCAGCAGAGGTATGATGAAAGAAGGGGAGGATTTTTGGGGGTGCTGTGTGCTGTGGAGGTGGTTTTGCCAATGGAGAGCACTTAGGTCAAAAAAAATGAAAGATTTTAGATGGGAGTTCTACTTAGTACCATCAGGCGGCTAGGTGATCCATTCCAAAGTATATGGGGTCAGTGTGAATCAAGACTATACTCCAGGGACTTTTATGCATATTATGATTGTTTTTAAAAGGAAAAAAAGTTAATGCTGCCATCTTATTCAAGAAGGATAATTTTGAACGAGGGTATTTTATTTCTCCATCTTGTTCAAATTTCAAAATTAACACCATAGCTTTTTTTTTTAAGGAAAAACCAGGGAGAGAGTGAGATGTCTTTAGTACTTCTTTTCTTGCAATCAGCACCACCTCTTCACTACCGTCCTTATCTCTTCCTAACCCCCTCTTCATTTGCATCAAGTGGTATCAGAGTTACTCCTTGGAATCCTAAATCTTGACAATTCAAGTTGTATGATCATTACTTTTTTTCCCCTAAAGAAAAGTTGCGTAATCATTGCTTGGATTCTAGAGAAACTTCTTGTCAATGTATTTTGCAATTTTTTTCAGTAGCTTGCACATTACCTTATTGTGTGACAATGTTGTAACAAAGAGCATTTTTGATCCAGGCAACTAATTGTTGATTTTAGGCAAATCTATTGCTTTACCCTGGCTTTGGAATTCGAAATTTTTTTCTCTTTGCCTTAAGGTCAGATTTGGGAGGCACTATAGTTTCCAAAGATAAACATTGAGGCTCAGGTTTAGAATCATCTAAATAGCCCATGAGCTATTGTCCCTTGATGAAAGGCAAAATGGGACTTTTCTTAAGTATCTATCCTGCATTCTTGTACATTGCTGAAGTTATTTGATTATCTATATAATAGAGAAACAATCGGAAACTACTCAGGAAGGATGAAGTACGATATCACAATAACCCTACCTTTGTGAAAACTCTCAGGCATTTAGATATTATGCCATGAAAAGTAAATTGAGAATTCAGGACACATTCCTTTCAAAAAAAAAAAAAAAAATTCAGGACGCATGAAGATGCCCAGATTAGTAATAAAGTCAGAACCATGTCTAGTATGAAACTTTTGGATCATGGCTGGTAAGTCAGCATAATCAGATCGATGGGAACAGATAAACATGTGAGTTTGAGGACGTACAATAAAGAAACATGAATCTTGTGTGCACCTTGATGAAGGTAGGCAGGGAGATCTCAACCAAACTGTGAGAGAACTGGAACAAGTGTGGTAATTGGTGCATCTGCACTTATGTTTCGCCAACATCTCTCTACTTGGATGGAAGCTAAAGTCTTTACATTGTACCAAGGCTGTGAACGCTGTTTTTGGCTGTTTTGAATTATTGAGCTTATTTGATTAAAGAGAATCATGGAGTGTGAATTTAAATGGATGGGAGTTGTTTCTTTTTTGGGTTGAAAAGAGCTTATGTGGGTAGCATATTATGGTTTTTGGAGTAAGCTGGAGCTACCTGTGATGCTTGGTTTGTTGTGCCCATTGGATTCAGGCAAGGGTTTCCTTTATGCCAATAACTTGCCTGGGGAATCTTCTTTATCTATTTGTGAGGAATAAAGTGCCATGTGGTAGTACCACGTGGCAAGTCTCTCAGGTCACGTGGTAGTGTCACATGATAGTCCTAGGATGCACCTAAGGGGCACCGGTCCTAAAAGGAATTTTGGTCTTGCAGGTTCAAGTTTGGTGTCTTTTAGTATGGTATGTTTGATTTTTAGAAAGTAGTTTAGAGGATTTGATATCTTTATATGTTAGGGGATGTGATTTGATTTGGTTTGTTTCTTGTTTTAGAGGATATGTTCTCTATGTAAAAGAGAACCTTTTGTAATTGATTTTACCTGAGTTGAATGCATTGATTTTCCAATATCTCCTCCAACTCCTCTCTGCTCTCTCTTCATCGCCGACTGCCTTTCTCCCTCTCACTGCTTTCTACGCAAATAGTCCTTGCGTGGATTGTTCTTCAACACCAAGAACCTCCATGTGCATCATTCTTCACATGGTATTAGAGCTTACGATCTAGGCTTCTTGGCATGTGCATATCCGAGAGGAGTTCATGCATAGAAGAGAATCTATCTCTCTTGTGCATGTTCTCTTTCATGTCAACAACAAGGCCACACGTGCGTGGTTCTCTTCTTCAACAAATCTTCCTCGTGACATCCCGCACCTTATGCGGAGTAGGAGGATCATGAATTGGAGGAGATGACAGATACATCCGTCACTGAAGCCGCGTTGTCGACGGGAGAAGGCAAGGTGGTTGTTCGAGTAACAACCATCAAGTTTTAAGATGCTTCTAACTACGTCTTATGGGCCCGCACATTCAAGATATTCGTTTGGGGCCAAGACAAACTCCACATCCAACTTGAAGAAGCACTGGAATAAAAGGATGGAACCAGGAAGAAGCAAGATAAGAGCTATGTGGTCATGAACTGGTTAATGAACTCCGTAGATCTAGCCATATTCTTAAATATGCTCTACAAAAAAAGTGTGCATGAGATTTGGACAACCTTAGAGAAAAGGTATGCCCAAAAATCTAGTAATGCATGTATTACTAATTTTTATACTCGTATATGGACAGCCAGTTAGGGAGATCTCTCCTTGACTAAGTATGAGAAGATGGAAGCCTTGTTTGAGGTGTTGGGACATCTACAAACCCATCTGTTGTGACAAACAGGGGGTAACATGCGCGGTGTGGTCGGCTGCCAAGTATTTATCGGGGTTGCATCTTCGTTATCGAGGCACTCGTGATCAGATTCTCGCATCCGGCGAGAAGATGGATCTTGAAACCATCTTTAACCGTCTTGAGAAGATAGAAGTTTCAGAAGTTGAGACCATGCCAAAGGGCGACAACTTCGCAGTTGCGATTCTAAAGATAGGTGCAGGGCGTGGAAGAGGACGTGGTCGAGGTCTAGGTCGCGTTTATTCTCCATGTCAAACCTGTGGCCACACAAATCATCCATAGGAAAGATGCTGGGACAGGTTTGGGAGACCAGCACATGGGGCTACTAGCCTACTAGCACCTCATGTATGGACTCTCTCACGCCTGTTGATCTTGAGAAAATCCGGGCCATGTTCCAAGAAGACCAGGAGAAGAAGACTACAACAGCCATTTGACAACTATTGAGGTTGCTAGAGAAGCAACGACTTCAGAGGTCATAAGAGGTTACACCGTAGCTCCTCCCAATGAGAACATCAAGCTTGAAGAAGAAGAAGAATGGTGGGGCATCTAGCTCCATGTTGAGAAGCAAATCATCGTCCTCCCGGCCTCGACTTGAGGGGAAGTGTGAGGAATAAAGCGTCACGTGGCAGGTCTGTCAGGCTACGTCGCAGTCCTATGATGCACCCAAGGGGCGCTAGGCCTAAACTGAATTTTGGTCTTGCTTTGGGTCTAAGTTTGGTGTCTTTTAGTAGGGTATGTTTGTTCTTTAGAAAGTAGTTTAGAGGACTTGATCCCTTTCTATTTTAGGAGATGTGATTTGATTTGGTTTGTTTCTTGTTTTAGAGGATATGTTCTCTCTATAAAAGAGAACCTTTTGTAATTGATTTTTTTTGAGTTGAATGCATTGGTTTTCCAATATCTCCTCCGACTCCCCTCCTCCCTCTCTTCACTTCCGATTGCCTCTCTCCCTGTCACTGTTTTCCACACAAATGGTCCCTGCATGGACTGATCTTCAACGCCAAGAGCCTCCATGTGCGCCAATCTTCACACTATTAAACAAAAAAAAGGTCCATAATATTTGTAAATCTAGATGTAACATTGCGGATGAAGTAGAACATGTTATTGATCACGAGTTAGAATATGTTTAAATTTGAATAGATGCTACAAATCTATATATATGTTAACAAGTTTTTTGCTATCTATATTTCTCCTCTGAGTGCATATTTGCATACTTTATCTAGCTGGAAAGCAAAATAGACTGTGGTAGCGAGAATAGTGATATATCTATCTGTTTGCTCCCTTGGCCTATTCTTCTATTTAGTTGACTTATTTGGTTTATTGATTCTTTATTTACTAACTACATCATGCAGTTGTTACCAAATTGAGTTAACTTGTTTCATTCCTTAGTTTAGATTCTTTTTGTGTTTAATGCTTTTGGGGATGTTGCCATTATAATGACTAATGTTCTTAGGGTAAGAGTTTTATTGAGGCTACTTTAGAAAAATATTTTTATGGATGCTAATGTTGAAAATTTTGTTAGAAGCTTTGTTCCTACACTTGCACTTCGTTACATCTGTTCCACGCTGTCTTTTTCTCTGTGTTTTCCATTCAAAAGTGGTTTGGATCTTTTATCAAGGGAAGTGGTTCTGACCTTTGTAGTAAGTTTTCCTTGGTCTGATATTTATAATTTCTGTTTCAACAGAATGGGCTACATTCATTCTGCCCAGCTTTGTGGTCAAAGCATAGAAGGTGGCTGTTAATGTCCATGATATGCTTGAATCCCTTAGCATGTGTAAGTTTTCCCATGAAGAGCTTCTTTGATTCATCAATGATTATGCGACATTGCTTTTAAGTAGAGCCTTTTTACGTTGTTATATATCTGTATGTTTATTTATTTGTATCATTATTGTTAATCTCATTTAGAAGCTGCATTTTTTGTGTGAATGATGAGTTGGTTGTTATTCTTAGCCATTTACTTATGAATGTGGACGCTTGGGTGCTGCATCAAGGGATTCATGTGTGTTGCGACTTGGAGAAGATGCCACGTGGCACATCAGGCCATGTGGCAGTGCCACGTGGCACATCAGCAACAACCATCCAGATGCCCAACAGGGCTGGTGACAAGGGTTCAATTAAACAAAGTTTGGTGCTTTTCTATCTTTAGTAAATTAGCTTTGTTAGAAATATATTTGGGATTTGTTTTAGGATATAAGATTTTTTCTAATGAGATAAGATCTTTCTCAAATAGGAATTTAGTCTTTACTATTTTTAGGAGATATGTACTCTATAAAATAGAGAGCCTTCCCAAGTTATTTTCTTGAGCAATAAAGTTAATTCTTCCAATTATAGTGCTCTCTCCTCTCTCCTTCCAAGTGCAGCCAGTCATCCAAGAGGAAGGAGGCCTCTCAGTCAGCCTCCCTTGCCTTGCAGCAAGGTCGGTTCAGCCCCCTGTAGGGATTCATCCAACCTCCAGCAGACCGGTTGCATTTTGCAAGTCGGTCTGCCTGCATCTACTGTACCCAGGCTAGCACCCTCCTTGGCCCATAGAGTCGCTCCTCTCCTGCAGGGCTGACTGCACCCAGTAGCCAGTTCGCGGTTGGTCCAGACCGGCCACATCAGGGTCGGCTGGTCCCCTATAGTAGCTACAGGGCTGATCTCCCTCTTTGTGCATTGATAACCCCTTGTTTGGGTCGTTTTTCCCACGAAACAGGAGTCTCCACGCTTCGCTTGCATGCCAATTCTTGACATGATATCAAAGTAGACAATCTAGACTTGCTGTTCGCGTGGTCCAAGATCATGCGGTAGAGCCTGACACCTCCAGAGAAATTCCTCCTCAGCAAGACTAGCACCTTATGCGGTCAACACTGGCGCCTTATGAGGTGAAGGAGGGACAAGACCAGCGCCTTATGCGGTCAAAACTGGCGACTTATGCAGTGAAGATGGCAGAGGCATCATCGACAATCAAAGAAGATGCACTTAACTCAGGAGAAAGTGAGGTGGTTGTCACTGAGACAACCATCAAGGAAAAGAAATTTGAAGAGATTTATCAGAAGAGGCGTAATGTAGCCTCTAGAAGAGCATTAAGAATGCATTGACTTCTATACTTTCTCATGGTGACCTTGGCTCGAAGAAAAGCCGAAGGTCTTTGCCGATTCAGGAGCAAGACACCATACTTCTCGAGGAGACACGTGGAACTTTCTAGCACATCGAAGAATACTGAGATGAAGAGCTCGACTCTCGAGCGTAGAAGAGGCACGAAGATCATCATCAAAATCTCAAGAAGAATGATGCATCAATTTCAATTTCAGCAAGTTGTCGGCCTCTCGACCTTCGACTTGAGGGGGAGTGTTGAGAGTTAGAGAAGATGCCATGTGGATAGTGCCACGTGGCAGCAGCAGCAGCAGCCATCCAGATGCCCAACAAGGCTGGTGACAAGGGTCCAATTAAACCAAGTTTAGTGCACGAAGTTTGGTGCTTTTCTATCTTTAATAAATTAGCTTTGTTAGAAATATGTTTGGGATTTGCTTTAGGAGATACAGTCTTTCCTAATGAGATAAGATCTTTCTTAAATAGGAATTTAGTCTTTGCTATTTTAGGAGATGTGTACTCTATAAAATAGAGAGTATTCCCAAGTTATTTTCTTAAGCAATAAAGGTAATTCTTCCAATTATAGTGCTCCTCTCCTCTTTCTCTCTTCTTCCAAGTGCAGCCGGCCATCCAAGAGGAAGGAGGCCTCTCAGCCGGCCTCCCTTGACTTGCAGCAAGGCCAGTGCAGCCCCCTGCAGGGATTCATCCAACCTCCAACAGATCGGCTGCACTCTGCAGGTCGGTCTGCCTGCACCTGCTGCACCCAGGCCGGTGCCCTCCTTGGCTCACATGGCCGCTCCTCTCCTGCGGGGCCGACTGCACCTAACAGCCTGTCTGAGGTTGGTCCAGATCGGCCACATCAGGGCCGGCTGGTCTCCTACAGTAGCCACAGGGCTGATCTCCCTCTCCGTGCATTGATAGCCCCTTGTTTGGGTCATTTTTCCCGTGTACAGGAGTCTCCACGCTCCGCTTCCACACCAATTCTTGACAATGTGAATGACACCAAGCCGTAGGACTAGGAAGTGCTAAGCATGTTTCTCGACTTAAATATTCCAAGCACAAGTGTAGAAACCTGTAATTGGAAGATTGGCTAAGATTGGCTGGTTTTGCATTTGTTAGGCTTCATGATTGATTGATTCATAAAAAACTTAGCATTGAAGGATCTTCTTCACCCACAACTACTTTTTATTACATATCAAGAGAAAACATATATAGGTTTGATTCCATATTGTGAGAAAATGTAGATAGGTTTTCTTTTCAGAAAAACAAGAAACATATGTAGGTTTTGTTAGATGAAGTTGTTTTAGTGTCATTTTGTGTGTTTTGTCTTTTCTCTATATCATGGAATTGGGAAATACTCTCTATATGAGGGTGGAGAGTATTTCCACCCTCATATATGGGAAATACTCTCTATATGAAATACTCTCTATATCATGGAATTGGGAAAATTAAATAAGTTCTCCTTAAAGAAATTGAAAATACAACCCAAGAAATAACAAAATAAGCATAAATGACTCATGATCGTAGGGGATAATATTCTCCCTCAAGCTAGAACATAGATGTCAATCATGCTCAACTTGAAATAACAAATATCAAAAGATGATCGGGGCAGTGCCTTGGTGAAGATATTTGTTTTCTGGTTATCAGAGGAGACATGGGTAGTGAAGATGAGACCTCTTTAGATTAAGTTATGTGTGTAATGGTAGTCAACCTTTACATGCTTGGTCCACTCGTGAAAAATTGACTTGTTGGCGATGTAGGTAGCCACCTTATTATCACACCCAAGGTTGGATGTATCGGTGGTATATCGGCGATATATCGTCGATATATTGGTTTCGCTAGGTTTGGGCGTATCGATATCACCTGTAGTATCGTTTTTCTAGGATATCGGCGATATATCGCCGATATGGGAGCTGTTGGCGTTGGGTTTGGGCGGGAGGTTTGAAATTGAGATTGTTGCCGGAGGATTGGGCTGAAAAAATGGGAGGGAAGGCTAAAATCTGACAAATTGGAGGGCTGGAGGAAAGGGCCGGAAGGTTGAAATATGAAAATGTGACACACACACACACACGTTTTTGAGACTTTTTTTATGATGTATTACTCATAAAAATGTTAATTTTAAATATTTTTTAATATTTTATGCCTTTTTGAGCGATTTCCTCGAAATTCATCGATATTAGCGATATATCCCCGATATATCCATTTTTTGACTTGTCGATATGATATCGATATCGATATTTAAAACATTGATCACACCTCATCTCCATAGGTACATCAATAGGTACATGTAGGTCTGCAAGAAGAGATCTCACCCACATTATCTTAGATGCAGTGTGTGCTATAGCCCTATATTTTGACTCTATATTAAACCTGGAGACAACAACCTGCTTCTTACTCTTCCAAGTCACTAGATTTCCTGTCACATAAGTGTAAAAGCCAATAGTGGAATTTTTGTCCATTAGACATCCTGCATAGTCTGCATCAAAGTAGTCCACAACACTCATGGAGGTTCCCTTGGTGAATATGACCCCTCCTTGGTGCTTTCTTTAGTTACCTTAGCATCATCATTGCAGCATCCCAATGTTGCCTAGTAGGCCTATGTATGAACTGGCTTAATTTCTTAATAGCAAGGGAAATATCAGGTTTGGTAATGGTCTAATACAGAAGCTTGCCCACTAGGCCTTTGTACTGCTTACTGTCCAATGTCTCACCCTCATCATAGAAATGCACCTTGGGATTTATAGGAATATTGGTTGTCTTTGCTCTCAGCATGCTTGTCTTTGGTAGCAAGTCAAGTGCATACTTCCTTTAGGAAAGAACAACACCCTTACTCTGTGCCACCTTTATCCCAAGGAAGTATCTAAGAGGACTAAGATCTTTTATAATAAAATTAGCCGCCAAACTCTTCTTGACCTCAACAATATCATATCCATCATGTCTCGTAAAAATGATATCATCCACATAAACTAGCAGTGTCACCACACCTTGTGCCATCCTTCTGACAAACAAGGAATGATTTGAAGAAGGCCTCTGGAAGCCTGGTGTCTCAACAACCTTTGACAGCTTTTGAAACCATGCCTTGGGGTTCTGTTTCAGATTATAAATCGCTTTGCATAGGTGACACTCGGAAACACTCCCCTTGAGCTTCATAGCCAGGAGGCTGCTGCATCTATACTTCTTCCTGTAGGTAACCATATAGGAAAGTATTTTTGATATCAAGCTGGTGGAGAGGCCTGTCATGTTGCATAGCGTCAGAAATCAGGATGCAGATAGTAGGAAGACGTGCCACTGGAGAGGTGTCAAAGAAATCCACCCCACAAGTCGGCGTGAACCCCTTGGCTAAAAGATGGCTTTATGTTTGGCAATCGTCCCATTGGGGTTATATTTGATGGTAAACACCCATTGACACCCAACAACTGAAACTCCTAGGGGTAGGTTTGTAAGCTCTCTTGTGCCACGAGAGTGGAGAGCAGTCATCTCATTCTCTATAGCTTGGTGCCACTTAGGATCAAGCATAGCTTGCTGATGACTAGTAGGAATGGATGTTGCAGAGATAGCATGGCAGAATTTGCTATAGACCCCTCCTAAAAATGTAGTGGACACAGTGCACAACTTCGTGATGCCTTACGAATTGCAATAGGAAGATCAAGGACATATGTCCTAGGAGGCTCTGTCTTAGCACTAGGTAAAGCCTCACAACTGTTGTCTTGTAGGCACCTTGCATCATCACTATGTACAATCTCATTTGTGTGTAAATCACATGTGCTCACTTGAGGATGGAGAGGAGCTGGCGCAAAGGAACGGGGTTGCTGTTGCCAGGTAATAGGCTATTGGTAGGTGACGGGGTATCTCGAAACCTAGTCGACTCCAAGGGTACAGGCTTAAAGCGTGGTGATTCATCGATCGAGATAGCCTCTAAGGGTATAAGAGGAATGAGCATAGGTGCCTCGATAACCTTAGGAGAGAGACTCTGCCATGCAGTGGAGAAGGGATAGACTCATGGAAAGTGACATCCGCACTTACATAATGTCTATGAGTAAGGGGATCATAACAATGATATCCCTTCTAAGTACGAAAATATCCTAGAAAGATACATTTGACAAGTCTGGGAGTAGGCTTAGCCCGACCTGAAGTGGTAATGTGGACAAAAGCAAAACAACCAAACACTCGAGGAGGAACGTGGAACATATTACCCTTAGGATAGAGAAGTTGCAAGGGAATCTATTTATGCATAGCAGAAGAGGACATCCTATTAATTAAATAGCATGTTGTAGGAACCACATCACCTTAATAGAGAGAGGGGACACTATGATAAATGAGCAACATGCATGCTACATCAAGTATATGCCTGTGGTTCCTCTCAACGACCCCATTTTGTTGGGCCGTATGGGGACAAGTAGTCTGATGGATAATCCCAGTAGATTTATAAAAAGTAGACATGCACTGGGTACAAAACTCAAGAGCATTCTTAGAATGAATATTTTTAACACAAATGTCAAATTGATTTTTTATTTATAAATAAATTGTTTCAACACATTGCCCACATCAGGCTTATTTTTTAATAGAAAGAAATCCACAATGACTAAATAATAACGACGACCTACTGGATTAGGAGTACGATTAGGCCACCACACATCAGTATGAACAAGTTGAAACAACTCAGTGGATCGTGGGCTTTGACTAGCATGATATGAACTCTGGTGATGCTTACCTAGTTGACATGCATCACAAGTGATAATAGTAGATGGAGAAATTTGAGGAATGACATGATGAAGCTTGTCTAGTGAAAGGTGGCCAAGATGAAAGTGCCATTGGAACTGGGACCTAGCATAAAAAGTGACACCCTCCATGGCAAGCAACAACAAAAAGAGGTTGGAACATACGATAGATACCTCCTTCCTTATGGTTGCCATCAATTGTCCTCCCTATGAGGATATCTTGAAACATGCAAGTTGTAGCATCAAATATTGCACGACAATTCAATTTTTTAGTAATCTTGCTAATTGATAACAAACTAATAAGACAATCAGGCATAAGAAGAATATTAGTCAATCTCATAGTGGGGTTAACAGAACCTTCCCTTGTCCTACAATTTGAGAATGCCTTCCATCTATAACCCATACTGTCCTTCTAGGTTGAATAGATTGGATATGACGAAAACATCGTTGATCTCTACAAAGATGTCAGGAGGCCCTAGAGTCAACTAGCTAGTCTGTATCACACTGATCATCAGTAGTAGTGGTGAAAGCAAATTTTGTACCTGATAGAGAAGCAAATGCAAGTCTCTGAGGCTGATGATGCCTCCTGGAACAATTGTATAAGACACTGTAGCAGTTTATCATAGTCTGCCGTAGGCATAGGCACTGTGTCAATTGGCTGCTCTGTAGTAATAACTGCCTGATTAGCCATGGGAGGACGACCATGCTTGGTCTAGCATTTGCTCTCAATATGTCTAGTCTTGCCATAATATGTGCAAGTCGAGTGTCCTTGCCTAGTAGATCCATAGCCATGGCCTTTGCCTCGTACAATAGGGGCACCATGACCATGGACCTGAGTACTAGCAAGGGTTGTGGTCTGTTTTGTAGGCTCAGTAGGTGTGAGGGTAATAGAAATCCTACTCATCTGGTTGTATGCCTCCTCCAGGGTAGGAAGCTCTGAGAGAGTGATTGACTGTGACTGCGCAGTAGTGTAGTTTGGTCCAAGGCTTGCTAGGAATTGCATTACCACAACCTTACAATGATAGGCTCTCTGAGTAGCATATGTGTACACAGGTCTGGACACGTTATACTTCTCCAATAGATTCTTCAGGGTCAAGTAGTATTGAGATAGCGTATGACCCTCCCGACGAAGCTAAGAGAGCTCACTATATCTTTGGAAGACTCTGCTAGAGTTCTCATGGGAATAGGTATCACGAAGACCATCCCATATCTCCTTCGCTATCTCGTAGTACATGATCTCGTCTCCAATCTTAGGAATAACGTTGTGCATGATCCTGGCACGGATCATAGCGTTATCCTTCTTCCAAGACGCATTCTTGCTAGTCTTGTCTTGTGGCTTTGGTTGAAGCAGAACATACTCCTTGTCATGACCTTCTACTGTCATCAAAAAGGTCTGTGACCATCGGGCATAGTTGGTCTCATCCAGTTTCACTATGGAACCAAAGAAGGGACTCTTGTACCCTTAGATCTTTGGGACTTGCTTCGATGTCACCTCGGATGAACTCTGAGATGTCATCATGCTTCAACCAGACCACAGACAATTTCTGCTGGTAGAAGGTGAAAATCAGACTATTAGATCTGCTCTAGGATTAAGAGATGATCCTTGTTGGCATTGTGGGGACCAAACTGGACACCTATAGTAGGACTAGAAGCAGTACAAGGCATTGGTGGTGCTCAGGCGATTAAGGGTGACACTCAGGAGGATTGGAGGCGGCATAAGCAGGGATTAGACGGTCGGAGGTGGTGCTCAGGAGGGTTGGAGTAGCGATGGTAGAGGTCCAAAAGGTCGTAGTAGAACCTGTGGTGGTCTGGGGTAGCGCTGGTGGCCCTCTTCAGACCAGCAATGGTGTTGGTGGTGCTTCAAGAGGATTGTTGGCAGCGTTGCTCGCTTCTACAATGGTTGGCGGTGCTCCTTCAACCCTAACAGAGCTTGGCGGGGTCCAAAAAGAGCACCATGCATAGTGCTTAAGGAGAGAGAGAGAGCACTATGCAAGGAGGGTGGCACTCAAAGGGGAGACTAGTGGTGGTCCACCAACTAGCTAAGAGAGGCCGGTGGTGGTGGTGGTGTCTCCCAAGGCCTTGCTAGGGTTAGATTTTTTTATTCTTTTTTTTTTGCAGAGGAGGTATGGAAATCAAGGTGGGTATTTGACCCTAGCCTATGATAGCAAGTTAGAACAAATGAATCTAATTTCTTATTCCATAACCCTACCTCTCAATATATAGAGGTGGAAAAATTACATAAGTTTTTCTCAAAGAAATAGAAAATGCTACAACTCAAGAAATAACAAAATAAGCATTAATGACTCAAGATCACAGTTGTTTGGTCTACATCATAATCTCATCCCTCCACAACCAAGGTGCCGATTGGAGAGTGGCACCTTTGGCATGTGGATTGCCTATTGCAGTAGTCTCTCCACTCTTCTTAGTGACGATGTGTTTGGTGCGCATGCTACCCTTTGTGGTCCTTGCGGCATCATCACACTAGTGGCTTTTGTTGCCATTTATTGCTATGAGTGGCTTTTACTTTTGTTGCTTAGTTCTCTTGCAGCATCGTTGCCACTTGTCACAATGGCATCTGTTGTTATTGCTCTTGCTGACTGGCCCGTAACCAATAAACTTGTTGCTTATTGGCTTGTCACAATGTCCTTTTACTTGGCCTCAAGTGTCCCCATGTGGTTTTCACTGGTTCTCATGATTTCTTGTTTTGAAATGACTCATGATATTTATTGTTTGCATGATTTGAATGGTTTACTTGATTTCAATTTTTGTTGGAGCCATTTTATTCTTTGTTCCTATGATGGGTGTAGTATGAACCATTGGCCTATTATAATAAGAAACATTGCATCCTTAGGGTATATCAAACACGTGTCCTGTTAGTTTTGACGTTCTACTACCATGGCAGCATCAGGGTCCTCTTATTTCTAGCCTTTGGCCTTTGCAATTATTGGTCTAGTTTGAGGGACATATTAAACTTGATGGTATTTAGACATCGATATTAATATCTTATGATCCAAGCATTTTGCAATTTTTATGAGTGGTTAAAAAAAGCTTCACATTCTCATGAAGAAACTTTTTGACTTAAAGGCTATTAACTTTGTTGGGCCCCTTTGATGTTATGTTTTCCATTGTAGTCTTTCTATTATTTTTATATATTTGCGGGGTTGTCTTGTACTTTTTTCACCTCTCCATATATTGAGAGGTAGAGCTATCGAATAATTCTATGTGATTCTGTTATGAAGTCTAGTTAGTTATTTGTTTCATTGGTTTGGTCTATTGGTATTATGTGTAGTGTTATGTAATTTTTACTTTCTTTATGGGATTGTATTGTAATTTGCTCCCACCTCTCTCTCTATATATAAAGAGAGGTAGGGTTAGAGAATAAAATAACTTGATCATTTCTCCTGAGGTGACCACATACAGGTTGCAGAGTGATACTACGACACCCCATGATGATGTTGTATATCTAGATGAGGATGTTTCTGCTTCACAGCTGGTACAGGAGGATCTGATGGATGATCTTGACCTTCCAATTGCTATTCGGAAGACACCTTGGAGCTGTGCCAGATATTCAGTCACAGGTAGCTTGACCACTGACGGTCTTGGTTCTACTTTTGGGAGCTTCTGTCGTGCACTGTTTACTACATATATTCCTAGCACCTATGAGCAGGCCATGCTTTATCTGAAGTGGTGCAAGCCATGGAGGATGAGATGGCTGCTCTTTATGACGTACCTGGGAGCTTACGCCGTTGCTTGAGAGGGTTACTGTTGTTGGTTGTAGATGGGTATTTGCACTCAAATACAACTCAAACGGATCTGTCGCATGTCACAAGGCACGCTTGTTGCCAAAGGGTTCACCTAGACATATGGGGTGGATTTCTTTGACACGTTCTCTCCAGTTGCTAGGCTCTCTACCATGAGGATCCTTATTTCTATTGCAGTTCAGCGAGATGGGCATCTTCATTAGCTTGATGTGAAGAATGCCTTTCTCTATAGAGATTTACAAGAGGTCTATATGTAACAATCCCCTGGTTACGAGGTACAGGGGGAGTGTGTATGCAGGTTGTAGATGGTCATTTATGGCCTCAAGCAGAGCCTGAGAGCTTGGTTTCAGAAGCTCTGTCAAGTGGTAGAGTTTGTGGGGTTCCTTAGATCATCTGTAGATCATTCCTTGTTTGTTTGAAAGACAGGGAAATGTATTGTTGCTCTTTTGGTATATGTCGATGACCCGATTGTCACCGATGATGTTACATCAGGTGTGGTTGAGATCAAACAGGCTTTGACAGATCAGTTTGTGTGAATGATTTAGGGCCATTGAGATATTTCCATAGGATAGAAGTAGCCCATGGTAGGCGTGGTATTGTTTTATCTCAATGAAAATATGCCTTAAATGTGCTAAAGGAGACAGGTATGTTGGGAGCCAAGCCAGCAAATATTCTCATGGATACTAAGGCACAACTACATGACAATGATGCAGAGCTAGTTGATAGTAGACAATATCGCCAGCTGGTTGGGAAGTTACTGTACTTGACAATTGCTAGGTCAAATATTTCGTTTGCAGCAGGGAAGTTGAGTCAGTTTATGGAGAGGCTTACTAGACAACATTGGGATGTAACCATGATGGTGCTTAGGTACTTGAAGAGAGCACTAGGATAGGGTCTTCTTTTCACTAGGGGGATATCTATGACGGTGGTTGGATATTCTGATGTAAATTATGCAGCCAGTCATAATGACAGGAAGTCTACCACAAGTTTTTGCATGTATGTTGCAGGGAATTTGGTCTGTTGGAAGAGAAAGAAATAGACTGTTATGTTCAGATCTAGTGCTGAGTTTGAGTATCATGTTATGGCTCAGACATCAGCAGAGCTGATTTGGGTGAGATTGTTACTAAGTGATTTACCTATACAGATTAATGGTCTTATGGAGCTGCGATGTGATAACAAGGCTGCTATTTATATTGTTAACAACCTCATGTTTCGTGAACGAACTAAACATGTAGAGGTAGATTGTCATTACACCAGATATTTAATTCAGAAGAGGTTTATCTTTATCCCCCAGGTTACTTCAGAGTGCTAGACTGCTGATATTTTTACTAAGCGACTGGCTAGATCCTCCTTGATACATGTATGTCCAAGCTGAGCATGACTGATATTTATGCTACAGCTTGAGGGGAAGTGTTATGGAGTCAAGTTAGTTATTTGTTTCATTGGTTTGGTCATTGGTGTTATGTGTGGTGCTATGTAATTTTTACTTTCTTCATGGGGTTGTATTGTAATTTGCTCCCACCTCTCTCTCTATATAAAGAGGGATATGGTTAAAGAATAAAATAACTTGATCATTTCCCTTAACTGATTCATTTTGTCTCACTTAATATCAGAGCAGCGGTCATAAGCTAGTGCTTGGGTATCCCACTGAAAAACCCTAACCTCCGAAGCTACCACCTCAATCCCAATCTCCTTGCACCATCGCCCCTGCATCTTGCCGGATCCTCTCCAACCGACTGCATCGACCCCACTAGTGGCAGTTAGTGCAGCTTATAGGGACCCCTACCCTCGGGTGATGCATAGGAGGTGTTCCTCCTTGGTTGGTGGCACTGCGGGGGAGCCTCCTGCCTTAGCTTCATCTTCCATGTTTCAAAGGGACCCCTCTTAGTTCCCGATCTGATTTTCGGGACTCCGTTTGGTTCAGATCTCGCTTCTATGTTCTAATTTTGTGATCTGCAGCCACAAAATCATGATCTAAAAATCAGTTTCTTGTCATTGGATGCAATAACCTTGTGTATTGGCTATTGGTTTTGGTTCGATTGAAAGCTAGATGGCATCTTCAAGTTCCTCGGAAGACATCGGACTTCGTGTTTGGACATATAAGAGTTCCTTTGTTGGTCCCATGGTCAAGCTGGATGATACCAACAATTCTCGATGGTCACAGACCTTCCTTATGACCGTCAAGGATCATGACAAAGACCACATACAACTTCAGGTGGAACCGGTGGAGAAGATGGACAAGAATGCTATGTGCAAAAAGGATGACTCATGGTCCATGCATGGATCATGAATTGCATTATTCCTTGAATTGGTGACGAGATCATGTATTATAGGACATCGAAGGAGATGTGGGATAGTTTGTGTGACACCTACTCCGACGAGAAGAACTTGAGTATTGTCTTTTAGATCTATTACGAGCTCTCTTAGCTTCGTCAGGAGGGTCGATCATTGTCTCAGTACTCGGCCATGAAGGGTTTGCTTGAGAAGTATAGTGCGTGTAGGCCTGCGTGTACATGTGCTTCATAGAGACAACACATAAGGGAGGCAATAGTTTTATAGTTTTTATCTAGTCTTGGGCTGGAATTTTTTGCCACTTGTTCTCGGCTTCGTAGCCTGTCCAAGCTTCTTTCTCTAAAGGATGCCTACGGTAGATTTAAAAAGATTGTTGTTACCTAGTTTTCTGTCGAGATGACAAGATAGACATTTGCCCTCGCTGCTACCCCTAGACAAGATAGAAGGGCTTTTGTGCCACATGGTAGGCGTTGTGGCCGTACTTTTGGTGGGTGAGGATGCCCTTTGTACACCTATTTTGGCAAGTTTGGACACATCGAGGTTAAATAATATTAATAAGTGGAACTATAACATATCAAAACATAAATGATACGAAAAGCTTGGGTTTATGAGAAAACCCCACTTACGAAGAGCGGGGAGAACCACAGAGAAGGCCCCGATAGGGCGAGATTATTTTATTCTTCTCAAGAAACAAATGGGGGTACAATAATAGGCTCCCACATACACTACACTTCATTCTACTTTGTGGTACTAAACATATCACTACAACACACCCTATCTCTCAACACTCCCCCACAAGCTAGAGCATCGAATGCTTAGCTTGCATAAGAGATATTCCTACTCTATAAAGCAAAAAACACAACACAAATAAAAATGATGCTGTTGGGTCGCGGCCTCTTCATGCCTCTTGTGTCGCCTACTTTTTTGCATCCTTAACTGGTGTTGCCAGGCCATGACTGCCTTGTGTCGCTAGCTTCTTTGCATCCTTACCTTGGTTTTAGACGGGTGTAGGTAGGAGTCCGAAGATGAGCCATAGAGAATTGTTTGGTGTTGGTTGAAATTCAAAAATAAGCTCACACTCTCCCTTTCTCTTATACAAGTACGGGAGAAGAATACAAAATGAGAAGAAAAAATAATGATGAAAAGAGCTTCTCTGTTTTTTATAAATTCAAACTCTTCCCCCTTTTTTTTCACCTTTTTTTCTCCTATTTTTTTTCCTTTTTTTGATTATTTTTTATATTCCCTAAAAATCTTCATGTTTTTTCTCTCTTCATTTTTCTTCCTTTTTTTTATTCAACTCATTTCATTACTAACCATAGACCAAGAGAAAAAAGGGTTCAAAATGGGCAAATGACTCAAAAGAGATCTCATACCCTAAATCACGATGCTACTCCATGGACACCTCCACCATTGCCATATGTGTCGTGTGCCGTGCTTGCTCTTGCAATCAATCGCGAGATCTCCGCCGAGACCTCCACCTTCATCACTGCTCGATTCTTACAAGCTAATCCAAGCATCTTCATCGCCTTCATCCTTCGCGTGTTTGCTGCCTGTACTTTTCATGTGGCCCTAATGCACACGCGCCTCCATCACAGATAAAGAGGGTATCGCTCGTGCCATCAATGCTCACCTAAGCGCCGCTGCTACTTGCCTCCTTCGACGTCGAGTCGTGGATTTGCATCACCACCATCGCAAGGTCTGCCTTTGCATGGTGGGCCATATTGCTATCAGCGGTAGGGTCGTTAGGGTGATCGCTGCCAATTAAGACACCCGACGGCCCCTCTTCTCTGCTGCGCCGCCCTTGTCCTTCCTCTGGTGGTGCAGTAACACCACCTGCTGTGCCAAGGCTTCTAAAGTAGCACATGAGCTCTTCCTCTCTTCCTTGTGTGTGCACACGCCAATCAATCAGGCTCCTCCGCTCCTCGAGAAGGTCTTCTGCACAGATCTTCATCTTCTCTTCAGATGATCATGGAGCAAATAAAACTCCCAAGAACAAGAAAGACAAACATGATCTTAAAAACAATGATAACCCAAGAATCGACTTGCTTTGATACCATGTTAGATAATATGAATAAGCGGAAGCATAACATGATATTAAAACATAAATGATAAGAAAAGCTTGGTTTTACGTGGAAACCCCACTCACGAAGAGCAGGGAGAAAATCACGGGAGAAGGCCTTGATAGGGGGCGAGATTATTCTATTCTTCTCAAGAAACAAATGGGTGTACAATAGCCTATTTATAGGCTTCCACACACACAGCACACTTCTTGATTCTACTATGTGATATTAAACGTACCACAACACACCGTATCTCTCAATAGAGGTTTCTTGTTACATGAAGCATGGTTGCTCTTTTGCAACCAATCAGCTATTACACCTATTGGGGCATCTAGTGACACTATTCCCTGTGTAGACTATGATAAGCTGCTTTAGTGTATTTCTCAGTTGATTCAGGATACTTCTGTTGCTCCTACGATAGCAGCTTTGTGTTGGTGTAAGGGCATCACGATCGTTAATTTGATGATAACAAAACATGCATATTTTAATATTTGCATTTGAGCGTATAAGTTTCAGGATTAATGCAAATGGAAGCAAGTGTGAGAAACTTGTACATAGGCAAAAGCATCAAGGAGCATGGAGAAAACTAAAAGAGGAGCTTCATGGAGGAGATGAAGCTTTGCATGGAGCGAAAATTTGAGGAGAAGAATATGACTTAAAATGCTTTATTGTAATCTTTCTTTTATTTCACTCTTTATTTTCCTTATATTCTTTATTAAAGAGCCTAAAGTATATTACCTTTAGTCCTAGGAACACTTACAGATCCTTAGGACACTTGGGCAAACCTTAGAATAGAATTAGAAAGCCAAAATAGGAATCAAACAGACTTATCGGATGTCTAACATGATAATCAAATGTCAGATAATAACTTTTAAGTCGTCAGATGTTATTCCTAAATGTCTAAATTCCTAGGCTAGAAAATCATAGTTTGTGCCTTTCCAGTTAGATGTCCTAACCATAGTCTACACGTCCAATAAGACATCTGAGAGAATTTCCAGACATCCTGAAAGAGGACCGTTGGCTTTTCTTAGCAAGCCAAGCTAGTGCCACCCAGCATTTATTTCCAGACGCCCTTAGAGCCACCCAGATGAGATGTTAGACCAAAATCTAATGTCGTCAAACCAAATCTAATCATTGCATCTCGAAAATCAATTCTCGCAGCTTTTAAACGTCCAATAGAGAGCCTTGATGTTCAACTTGTCATCTGACACATATACACAAGAACCCTGTTTGGATTTGGTCTAAAACAGGAACAAACCTGCACAAAATTAGACGACCAAATTTCTACCTAGATGTCCTAAAATAGCTTTCTGGACATCTGACTAG
Source organism: Thalassia testudinum (assembly GCA_037157565.1). Taxonomy (NCBI): domain Eukaryota; kingdom Viridiplantae; phylum Streptophyta; class Magnoliopsida; order Alismatales; family Hydrocharitaceae; genus Thalassia; species Thalassia testudinum. Next base: position 38,452,853 of record JAZHRO010000025.1, read on the forward strand.
ATCCCTATTTAGATCTGATCAATTCCAGGAAACACTCCCTGTAGAATTAGACGACCAGACCTTTCATCAGATGTTTGACCAGACGTCTGACCAAAAAATTAGTCGTCTGATAATGCTGTTAGACTCATTTATGAGTTGATTTCTCTTAGAAACATCCCCAACGGCTATAAGGCCATTCCCAAGCCTTCTTGAAAGTTCCTGGTACATCTATAAATAGATAGGAGCCTCTCCTTTGTGAAGACACCTTGAGATAATTCTTTCCACCATTACACACATTTCAAGAAGAGAAAATTCCATTAATTGCTATCCAAGCTTTAGACTTCACATCTGAGAGCATCAAATCCCTGCGCAATCATGCCTACTCAGTTCCATCATAAGGGAAGTTACCTTGCCTATGGTAGCATGTTTGAATCTTACATTTGGGCTCTATAGGTTGTACTTTCCATTTTCTTTAGTTGGGTATTCACGTGGTGAATTCCCGTCTCTTTCGTGAGACAAAATACTCTTCGTGAAAAAGAGGGGTTTGAGGTACGTTACCCTTAGGTCAAAGTAGCGTGGTTGTATTGAGGTTGAACTACTCTTGTTCAAGTAGTTTGGTTAGTGGATTTGGTCGACTTGGTCGATCGGGAAATCCTAAGTCGAGAGGCTTAGGTGATGGTTTTTACCCTTGGGGTTTCCACCTAAAAATACTTGTCTTTTGTAGTGAATCTTGTTGTGTGATTGTAATTTTATTTCCGCATATTGTTTATACCGCACTATTCACCCCCCTTTAGTGCAATTTCACCTTGGTCTCCTCTTCAGGTATAGAGTCTGCCTTCACATCTCATCTTGTTGACCAGAAGTATGCAGATTGGTTGATTGATTTTGGAGCCTCACGTCAACTTAGTGGCGACCAGATATGCTTGCAACACCTCAGGCTTGTCCATCAAGCAAGACAATACAGGTAGTAAAAGGAAGGCATCCCCCATAGCAGGATAAGGGGAGGCGTTTGTCACCTCTTTCTTGAGGCTGCCAGATGTTTTGTCTGTAAAATTACAAAGGAACTGAATTGTTGTGCCATATTTGGGTTGTACTTTTCTGGACAAGCTGATGGGGAGAATGATTAGTAGCGATCATGAAGAGGGGGGTGTCTGTTGCCTAGTCTAGTCTCTGTTTGCTATTGCTTGCCATGACGAGGTCTCCTTTGCTAGTGGGAGTCCCTTCTAGTGGCACCTTTGCCTTGGTCATCTTTCACTGGATAGGGTCAGACGTGTCATTCCCCATATTTCTCTTGCCGTTGTGATTTCCTGTGATGTTTGTTAGCTAGGCAAGCACCATTGAGCCTCTTATCTTGCCAATCGTAGTCCTAGGTCTACAACTTTGTCCCAGTTGGTTCACATTGATGTGTGAGGCCCTAGTTGTATTGTTGATCAACTCAGTCACCATTATTATCATGGTATTGTGGATGATTTTTCCTATTTGTCTTGAATTTTTCTTTTGAAGAACGTTTTCTTCAAAATTTTATTTTGGAAATAAGGACCTAGTTTTCTACTTGCATTGAAATTGTTAGGTTTGAAAATGCTCAAGTTTTGTACCAAGAAGTTGTCTACTTTTTACAAGTCCCATTAGATTGTGCATTAGACCACTTATGCCCATACCTCTTAGCAAAAGGGGGTAGCTGAGAGGAAGTATAGACCAATGTTCTAAATGTCGATTTCGGTGTTTTGTTAAATTCTAGGTACGCATTTCGGAGGCATGCTGTGAAATGCCCGTATTTCAACGATATCGATGCCGAAAAAATATTCCATTTTGGAGGCACGTCAAGGGTATGCTGACAAAAATGGCATCTCTTCATCTTTTTCCCTATCATCTCCTCACCTCATCTCGTTCTCCACCGTAACCCATCTTCTTACTCCACTAACAGATCCTCCACTTTGAACCTTCTCCCCTCTCTTCTGTGTGACCTAATAGAGATCCACCACCTCTCCTCCCTTTTCCTTGTGAGGCGTGGGTCATAGTACCATCACCATCAAAGTAACTAAACTCGCTACTCTGGCCATCGTAGCAGCAAGCAACAGCTACACCTATATGGAGTAGAGTAGCAACTAATAGGTAGTAGCATGACTCGGAATAGTCATGCTAACTGACATATCATCGAAATAGTCAACATGGTCAAAATTGTTAACATATCGCTGACACCCCTATATTTAGATATGCCTTTCGTGTCGATATGATCCACCCAAAACCCCTTATTTCGCTGGAATGCTAATGGCATCTTGATCACAGATATTAGAATGATTAAGATTATATCGAATTAGAGTTTAGTTAGTTATTTGCTTTTATTGGTGTTATGTGGTGCTATGTTATTTATGATTCCTTAATGGGGTTGTATTGTAATTTGCTCTTACCTCACTTTCTCTATATAAAGAGATGTAGGGTTAGAGAAATAAACTGATTGATCATCTCCTAACTTGGTATCAGAGCACCGATCCTAGATCGTGGCCTTGGTATACCACCCAAAAAGGCCTCCAAACCCTAACCACCGAGATCCCTCCTCTCCTCCTTGTTGCCGTCACTGGCCAAGCATCATCGCTGGGGGCTGATCGACTGACAGGAGCACTCAACAGGCTGCCAGCCAGGTTGCTAGGCTGGCCATCGGGTTGCCTAGTAGGCTTCCAATAGACCCTAACTCCTCCCTGCGATTGTTGTGTTAATCGTGGGGAGTGTCTAAATCTCTTCTTCACGACAAGGAGGGGGTAGTAGTCTTTGGACAGCTATGCTAGGGTGTTTCCTCGCATCCTAATATAGCCTTTGTTGCTACCAGGGGCTACTTTGAGTCTCTTGGTCTGATTTCCAAGCAATGTTTGCTTGGATCTTATGATAAAGAGGTTCTACTTCAGATTCCTGAGATTTTTATGGCCTGAAAACAGTGTTTCAGATATGATTTTAGGAGTTTATCCCTCCTCTAAGGGCACGATGGCATCGATCAAGTCTTCAATAGTGTCATCGGATACCGCTACAGAGGTCGGGATGTATGAAAACCTATTTTTTGGGTTAATTCACAGTGGTACATCTACTAAGATATTGGGAGATGATACTGTGACTATTGCCTGGAGTGACTATGAGACACTACTCCAAGGTCATAGTTATCATGATAGACTCAAGGGAGCACCTAAATTGAGTTCTATTGTACGTGGCAGGAATCAGAGTTGTTCGGAGTGGCTTGTTGATTCAGGAGCCTCATAGTACCTTAGTAGAGATCGGGATTACCCATCTTTAGTCACTACCAGCAAGTAGGACTATTTAGGTGGCAGATGGCAGACATTCCAAGGTAGAAGGTTAAGGAAGGTATCGGTGACTTCTACTTTGAGACTGCTCAATGTTTTGTATGTTCTAGACTTTTCTACGAGTCTACTCTCAGTCAGCTAAATTACTAAGGAACTTAATTGCCGTATAATATTTGATGCTGTGGGATGCACTATTCAAAATAAGTTGACTGGGAAGGTGATTGGTAGTGGACATGTAGAGCATGGGGTTGATCGACTGGCTCAGACTCCACTTGCATCTGTATGTCGAGGAGAGGTATTTTTTGCTCCTGGGAGTGCATTTTAGTGGCATCTCCGCCTTGGGCACCTTGCTCTGGATAGCCTTTGTCGAGTCATACCACATATATCTCTGGCGACCCGGATCTGCTGTGATGCTTGTCAGATGTGCAAGCACCATCATTCTTCCTACCCTGTAAGTACTCATCCTGGATCGGCAGCCTTGTTTGAGTTGCTACACATGGATGTGTGGGGTTCGAGTAGGATACCAGATAGGCAGGTTTGTCGTTACTGCTTTGTAGTTGATGATTTTTCACGCTTATCTTGGGTGCTTTTGTTGAAGAATAAATTAGAGGTTGGATTTGTCATCAAGAATTTCATGTTGGAGATTAAGAATCAGTATTCGGTTACTATTAAAGTGGTGAGATTTGATAATGCACTTGAGCTATGCACCACCAGGTTGTCTGCTTTCTATAGGTCTCATGGGACAGTGCACCAGACCACATGTGCTTACACTTCACAGTAGAATGGGGTGGCTTAGAGGAAGCATAGACATCTTTTAGATGTGTCTCGTACCTTGTTGATCCACCACAGTGTGGCCTCATTATATTGGGGAGATGTAATCCTTACAGCTTGTTATTTGATCAACAGGATGCCCAGTTTAGTGCTTCATGAGCAGATACCTTGGCATATATTGCATCCCGAGCAAGAGATTTTTCACGTTACGCCACGTGTGTTTGGCTGTGCTACATTTATTCTTCTTTCTTTAGGACGAGACAAGTTAGCACCACGAGCATTCAAGTGTGTTATCGGGATATTCACGAACTCAGAAGGGAGATAGATGCGTTGATCTTCTTACTGGTAGGCACTATGTGAGTGCTGATATTACCTTTCATGAGTTTATTCCATACTTTTCTACTGTTGCCTGGAGTTTATCCCCTTGAGGTTATGGAGGCTTCCATGCCTATACCTCCTGTTCCTTTGGAGGATATATTTATTTCTGCTCCCCCACCTACTACGATTGGTCCTGTGAAGTTTTCTGACCAAGGATTGATATATTGGCGATATATCGGTGATATATCACCGATATATCGGTATCACCAGGTCAACACATATCGATATCAGCCTTAGTATCTTTTTTCCATGATATCAGTGATATATCGCCGATATATCGCCGATATCGCTGATATATCGGAGATATATCGCCGATATTATGAACTTTTGTTGAACTTTAGAGCTGTATATGATAGGGTTCTTGCTCCCTTGTAGTCTATCAAATATGTCAACTTTAGAGCTATACATCCTCTGTCGACAATTTAGTCATTGCACTTGGTTTTACTTATTGAAAAATAGGAAGAAGATTCTAAAACGTCGGTGAGAAATACATTAGCATCTTTAAACTTCTATAAAAAGATGCATAAAATCAAGCACTTTGATAATCCATGGGGGTATTGAAAGGGCTATCTTGTCATCTTCCTTTGATTAAAGGATGTCATTCATGATGGTTCTTTCTTTCGCTCACAACAATCTAGGGTTGACAGGCTCACTTGTTTCAGCATGGTTTATCTAAATTCTTGCGTACTGGTGCTTTGTTAATCTCCACTAATCTTGCAAAATGTGCATTATGCTATGATGGGCATAATTTCTTTGTAGTTATTTGAGTGTTTATATTTATCCATTATATACGCTTGTGTTATCTAAATCACGTCTTGTTTCACCAAGTATATCTTTGCTTATAGATGTGATTTCATGTATTGAGCTCATAATGAGAAGAACAATAGGGTGATTCACAAAATGTGAGACAGATCAATGAGAAAGAGAAGAGTATTAGAATGGAGAACATGTTAGAATTGATAAGAAAATCAGGGCTCTAGTTATTTGACCATTTATATTTGTTTATTATGTACTCTTGTGTAATCTAAATCGTATCTTCTATCACCAAGTGCATCTTTGGTGATAGTATTTGTGATTTTATATCTTGAGATCATAATGAGAAGAGTAATAGTGTGATTCACGAAATCTGAGGCAGGTCAATGAGAAAAAGAGTATTGGAATAGAGAGTATGTTGAAACTGATTAGAAAATCAATACAACTAAGGCATGATTTCATTTGTTAATAATACGCAACGAAAGTTACTATGAACATTTTTTAATTATTATCATGTTCTGTATACTTTCTTTTCAATATATGACTTTGTCGACATACAATTAGTGCATTGCTATTATGTTTTCATTCAAAATTTATGATTTTCATCTTCTAGGCATTTCTTTATGATGTATTAGTTATTAAAATATTAATTTTCAAAAAATTTGTAACATTTTGGATCTTTCTGAGCAATTACCAAAAATTCAATGATATCAGCGATATATCCTTGATATATCCCTTTTTTAACTTGTTGATACGATATCGATATCAATATTTAAAACCTTGTTTCTCAGTTACATATCAGCGACCTCACAGTACTTTCCAGATGCCATCTTCTACAATAGCCATAGAGACATCTTCTCAACCCTAGGTGATCGCAGACAGGCTGTAGAGTGATGGTGCGGTGCCCGGTGATGATTCTATATATCCAGATGAGGATACTTTTGCTTCCTAGCCAGTATAAGAGGATTGTATGGATGATCTTGACCTTCTAATTGCCATACAGAAGGCACCATGGAGCTGTGCTAGATATCCAGTTACCAGGAGTTTGACTACTGAGGGACTTGGTTTTAATTTTGGGAGCTTCTACTGTATACTGTCTGCTACATAGATTCCTACCACCTACCAGTAGGCCATGCTTGATCCGAAGTGGCGCTAAGCCACGAAGGGGGAGATGGTTGCTCTTACTTCATGACGTACTTGGGAGCTTACACCTTTTCTAGAGGGTACTACAATTGCTGGTTGTAGATGGGTGTTTGTACTTAAATACAACCCATATAGTTCTGTTGTGCGTTAAAAGGCATGACTTTTTGCCAAAGGGTTCACCTAGACATATAAGGTGGATTTCTTTGACACATTCTCTTTTGTAGCTCAACTCTCTATAGTGAGGATCCTTATTTCTATTGCAGTTTAGGGAGATTGGCATCTTTATAGTTTGATGTAAAGAATGCCTCTCTATGGAGATTTATAGGTCTATATGCAACAGCCTCCCGGTTACGAGGTTCAGGGGGAGTGTGTATGCAGGTTGCAGAAGGTCATTTATGGCTTCAAGTAGAGCTTGAGAGCTTAGTTTTGGAAGCTTTCTCAATTGGAGTCTGTGGGGTTTCTCAAATCATCTGCAGATCATTCTTTGTTTGTCAGGAAGACAAGGAGAGGCATTGTTGGTTTTTTGGTATATGTTGATGACTTGATTGTCACCGGTGATGTTACAGTAGGTGTAGCTGAGATCAAACAGACTTTGGTAGAGCAATTTGTGATGAAGGATTTAGCATCCTTGCGATATTTTCTTAGGATAGAAGTAGCTCGTAGTAACCAGTAGGCGTGGCATTGTTCTATCTCAACGGAAATATGCCCTATATGTTCTAAAAGAAATATGTATGTTTGGAGCCAAGCCAGCAAATTTTCCCATGGATCCTAAGGCACGATTATATGATAGTGATGTAGATCCAGTTGATAGTAGATAGTATCGCCACTTGGTGGGGAAGCTGCTTTACTTGGCAATTACTAGGTTGAATATTTCCTTTGCAGTAGGGAAGTTGAGTCAGTTTATGGAGAGACCTACTAGACAGCACAATGATGTAGCCATGATGGTGCTTGGGTACTTGAAGAAAGCACCAGGATAGGGTCTTCACTTCATTAGAGGGACATCTACGACAGTAGTTGGATACTTTGATGCAGATTATGCATGTAGCCATTATGAGAGGAAGTCTACCATAGGTTTTTGTACATATGTTGTAGGGAATCTGGCCACCTGGAAAAATAAGAAATTGACTGTTGTGTCTAGATCCAGCTCTGAGTCTAAGTATCATGCTATAGCTCAGACATCAGCATAATTGATGTGGGTGAGATCCTTACCGAGTGATCTACATATTTAGATTGATGGGCTTATGGAGCTGCGATGTGACAATAAGGCTCCTACTTATATTTCCAACAACCCCACATTTCATGAACACACCAAACATGTGGAGGTTGATTGCTATTACACCAGCGATTTGATTCAGAGGGGGTTTATCTTTACCTCTCAGGTTACTTCAGAGACTCAGACTTCTGATATCTTTTCCAAGCCACTAGCTAGATTCGCCTTTGATATATGTGTATCCAAGTTAAGCATGATTGATATCTATGCTCCTGCTTGAGAGGGAGTGTTACGGAGTCTAGTTAGGTATTTGCTTTTATTGGTGTTATATAGTGTTATGTTATTTTTGTTTCCATGGGGTTGTACTGTAATTTGCTCCCACATCTTTCTATGTAAAGAGAGGTAAGGTTAGAGAAATAAACTGATTGATCATTTCTCCTAACTTATATAATTATGTTAGAAAAACTTAATAAACATTTAAACATTTATCCTATCAAAAAAAAATCTAAATAGGATTCAATTTAACAATCTCTCTAAAATATGTAGATCAAACAATCATAGTACTAGTTAATCTACCATAAACGCATGCATCTGTAAATGTAATCGTTAAAACTAACAACATGATCTAAATTTAATGATTGTAGCTTAAATCTAGTTTAGAGAATAAGAAATAAATACTATTTAACTTTAGAGAAACTAAATTACCTCAAAAATCTAACACATAGAGAGAGAAAACACTTACAAAAGTTCTTATCACTCCAACAAGCATGCGACAATAATAATGGGCAAAAATGGGTTATAAGTCACCTATGTCAATCTTAAAATATGGTAATAGTATAGGAATTGTACCCAGTACCGTCCATTTCGTTGATATCAACATATTATTTTGATATTTAATAAAATATTGAGGATACTCTTACATTTTGATGTTACATATATGTTGTTATGGCCTCACATAAGAAAAAGCCATTTCTCCGACATGCCGTGGGTACGTCGTGGGCATTCAGAACATTGGTATAGACACTTGATTGGCATGTACCCTATTGATTCATCATAGTGTCCCATCTTTATATTGGGTAGATGCGGTTCTTACTGCTTGCTACCAGATCAATAGGATGCCAAGTTTTGTTATTCATGAACAAATACCTTGAGAAATGTTGCATGCTAATGGTGTGAACTCTTCCATGTGCCTCCATGTGTTTTTGGGTGTGTTCCCTTTATGCATATTACTTCTTGTCGAGACAAGTTGGCTCGAAGGGCGATTAGGTGTGTTTTCTTGGGATATTCTAAGACTCAAAAGGGATATCGGTGCTACGATCCCATGTTTGGCAAACATTATGTGTGCGCCAATGTCACTTTTCATGAGTCTATTCCTTATTGTTCTACTATCGGATGTAGTCTTTCTCCTGAGGTCACAAAGGTACCTATGCTTATACCACTTATTCCCCTTAAGGCTATCTTCATTACGGATCTTATGTCTGAGAGGTTTTGTGATCCTCCTTTCACCTATAGGATCCTCGTTACCTACAGGCAACACTCCCCTTCTTTAGAACTACCATCCTCCCCAGTACAGGTGAGCATAGGTGATTTACATATTGATGATATTTTGCTTCGTTGTGATGATGCAGAACAAGCTATGGATACAGGTACTTTAGAGCAGTTGGAGGAAGAGGTGTTAGCTAATCTTGACCTTCTGATTGCTATTCGGAAGGCACCTCGCAGTTGTGCCCGATATCCTGTTTCAGGGGCTATGCTATTTACATATGGTTTAGGGATTGCTTTTTGGAGTTTTTCCTGTGCCTTGTTTGCTATGCAGATCTCATCCACCTACTAGTAGGCTATGCTGGATTGTTAGTGCCGTCAGGCCATGAAGGATGAGATGTCTACATTTTGCTCGCGTGGTACCTGGGAGCTTATTACCCTTCTAAATGGGGGCAACAGTAGTTGGTTGTAGCTAGGGTTTTATCATTGTTAGGAAATAAATTAGGATTCATTTAGTTAAAGAATTTGGTTCTTTTTTATCTTAGACCGTGTTATTTTGAGTAATTTAGTTATATTTCCTTATTGTACCAAACCCTCTTTCTATATAAAGAGAGATGTGGCTTGCTTATTTTAATAAGAAAATGCTTCCATCATTTTTAACATGGTATTAGAGTCACTGATCTCTATGGCTTCGGATTAAAAGAGAAGAAACCCTAGAGATGGGAGGGGGCTCTTTGGCGGTGTTGTTGACCTCCGGTGAGCCATTGGGGAGGCCCTACCTTTCCATGTCAATATCCTATCCTTTCTCACGTCGATCTCTCATTTTCTCAACGTTGGAACCCATCAACAGTTGCAATGACAACCGATGATCATCACCACCGCCACCAACTGCTGCTCCGATCATCGTCAACCTCCACATCTTCACGTAGATGGGATGCACTCTCACACACCTAGAGTCTTTCGGATGGCTTTTGAGGTGTAGTAGTGATAGCAAGGTGACCTTATGCATGCTTGGAGAAACCAAGCACGATACGCTGGCTCGTGGGGTGTAGGAGCAATGGTACCCATGTGATTTTATGCATACTCAAGAAGATGAAGCCTGGTCGTCTTCAAACTCTTGTACGTGGGAGTAGTGGCACTTGAGTTGTAGTCGTGATTTCTCACTTACCCAGAGCCTTATGCGAGACATACAAGTAGACACACGACTAGTAGTTGCGGATGTAGATGTTAGTTATTTCATCATCTACAGTTGATCTCTAACTCTCGTCTACCATTGTCGCTCCTCTGGTTGCCTGGATTATTGGAGAACCCCTCATTTGTCGTGACTCCATGTTGGACGTTCCAACTTAGGGCGGAGTGTTAAGAAATAAATTAGGATTCAATTAGTTAAAAATTTGGTTATCTTTTTTATTTTAGTCTGTGTTATTTTTAGTAAGTTATATTTCCTTATTGTACTAAACCCTCTCTTTAGTCTCTATATAAAAAGGGATATAGATTTTTTTATTTCAATAAGAAAAATACTTTCCTCATTCTTAACAATCATCAAATACAATCCAGATGGGTCAATTGCTAGACATAAGGCTTGGCTTGTCACCAAGGGGTTTATGCAAATCTATCACATGGATTTGTTCAAAACCTTCTCTCCAGGGGCACACCTTCCTGCTGTCCGCATCCTGATTTCCATGATAGTTCAATAAGATTGGTAGCTAGATGTGAAGAATGCCTCTCTATAGGGATCTCCAGGAAGAAGTCTACATGCAGTAGCATCCGGGATATGAGGCTCATGGGGAGTGTCTATACAGATTGCCAAAGGTGATATATGGCTTGAAGCAAAGCCTGAGAGCATGGTTTCAAAAGCTCTTTGAGTGGTAGAAACTGTTGGCTTTCATAGGTCTTCATCTGATCACTCCTTGTTTATTAGGAAGATAGGGAAAGGAGTAGTGGCACTCCTCGTTCATGTGGATGACTTGATCATTACAGGGGATGATGTGATTGGGATAGCTGAAGTCAAGATGCCTAGCAGACGAATTTTGTCATGAAGGTCCTTAGGCCCTTGAGATATTTTCTTGGAATCAAAGTTGCATGTAGTAAAAAGGCATTGTGCTTTTTTAGAGGAAATATGCTCTTGATATCTTGCAGGAGATTGATATGCTGGGGGACAAACCAATGAATATTTTTATGGATCCTAAGGCTCGTCTATATGGTAAGAAGGCAGAGGCAGTAGATAGCAAGCAACATAGACAACTGGTGGGAAAGCTTCTATATTTAACCATCACTAGACCAGATATTTCTCTTGCCGGAGACTGGTATGCTGGGGGCCAAACCAATGAATATTTTTATGGATCCTAAGGCTCGTTTATATGGTAAGAAGGCAGAGGCAGTAGATAGCAAGCAACATAGACAACTGGTAGGAAAGCTTCTAGATTTAACTATCACTAGACCAGGTATTTTTCTTGCAGTTAGGAAATTGAATCCGTTTATGGATAGGCTGACAAGGCAGCATTGAGATGCTACAATGATGGTATTGAGGTACTTGAAGGCACTAGGATGAGTCATCCTATTTATTAGAGGAACTTCCATGAGTGTGATGGGCTACTTAGATGCATACTATGCAAGGTGTTTGGCTGATAAGAAGTCAACTACGGGATTTGGTATCTATGTAACAGGGAATCTAGTGACATGGAAGAGAAGAAAGCAGGTAGTTATCTCCAAATCCAGTGTTGAGTCTGAGTACAGAGCCATAACTCACATTGTTGCAGATGATGTGGGTGAGATCGGTGCTTACATATTTGCATATATCGGTTGACACACCTATGGAGAGAGGGTGTGATAACATAACAACCACCTACATTACCAACAACCTCATGTTTCATGAGAGGACCAAACATGTGGAAGTTGACTGTCACTACATACAACTTAATCCAGCGAAAACTCATCTACACTATACCAATCTCTTCAGACAACAGGCGCCTTTACGAAGCCTTTGCCACTGTCTTACTCTGAGATTTGCTGTTCCAAGTTGAGCATGATTGACATCTATGCTCTAGCTTGAGGGGGAGTGTTGGGCCCCTTTGATGTTATATTTTCCATTATTTTTTTGTTATTTTTATTTTTTTTGTGAGGTTGTCTTGTACTTGCCCCACCATTTTATATATTGAGAGGTAGGGTTTCTGGATAATTTTATGTGATTCATTTTATCCCGCTGACTATAGCAATTAAAAGGTTGTTGACTATAACAAGTTATGATCCCTCTTCTTAGAAAAGAAAAAGCTATGATCCCGATGTTTCTAAAAACTAGTGATTGAAATGTCATCGGCATGTCGATAAAATGCCACATTTTGGACATAGGACCATTTCGACATGATGTAGGTGTCGATTTACATGTACACGTGAAATTTTGACCATTTCAAGGAAATTTTGACCATGCCAACAATTTCCATCAATGGTTTTGGTCTTGTGGATTTAATGCAATAATATGTGAATTTCATGGAATTATGAGGTCTGGATATGTTGAATTATGTGTCATGTGGTTAGGTTTTGCAAAGGTTGATATGATGCGTGCTTGTTTAGATCAGGCTTTTGGATTTAGGTAGTTGTTGGAAGATCATTTGATTGTTGGAGATTTTCAAGCAATTGAATTGCTTCTAAGGTACCATGTCACGATTAGAGAGAATTAAGCTATGTTTAAAGCCTACCATGGAAGGATATGACATATTCGGTAACATGGAAACTATATTCAGTAGCCTTAAGTGTCAAATAGTCATCTATGCATAAATAAAAGAAATGCCACTACTGCGAATTGAATTTATTATATGGTTGTGCCATATTTTCAACACAATCCGTTTGGAATATGATTGGAATTGTTTACTACAATTGTGGATGATGCCTAATCTTTGGATGCTAGGCCTAGACTTCAAAGTGGATAATAATTAAATCATGGTACCATTACATGGGAATTAGGCAGGGAATGGTCACGTGAAGTTTGCAAACTGTTATATTTGAATGTTTTATCTTTGCATGCCTCAAATCCAATTGGACTTTAATTATTTGATATTTGATTTACGGTAGACATGTTGCATATGAATATTAGGATATAAAATTTTGATTTTTATATAAACTTATTTAAACATGTGATTTTCTTGTAATTCTAATCATATTGATTACTTTTGACATTTTTGAAGATAGGCATTTCCATGGCATACTTTCAAAATGTGTACTTAGAAATTTATTGAAATGATGTCAAAATCGACATTGAAAACCTTACTAAAAACTGCATGGTGATGATTGGCTCATTAAAAGCATTGATGTAGGGATATTTGCTAATATGCCTTAAATGAATGCTAAGGAGATCCAAGGCATGAGAAAAAATTATTCCCAGAAATCAAATGATTCATGACTCACAAACCCTTATAGGTTAACTCTCAAGGGTATGAGTCTGGTGAATTTCTACGAAGCCACTCTATTGAAAGTTAGCTATTATTTAGCCTTTACATTGAATGAAATAGACAGCCAGAGAGACATGCGGCATGCGGCAGGTTTGCAATTTTCTGGATGGTTTACCGAGCAAATATTAGTTCTCCAAAGATCAGATGTTATCATCAAAATTTATTCCTGATGATGGAGTCTTGGAGTATGCTTTCGAAGTTTTACCTCATGATCTTTCGGTCCTTTGCAATTGTTTTGGAGTGAACACTTTGGGAGTTTTACATCATGATCTTCAATCCTTTGTTTCTAATGGGATTGTGTATTAGACGCATTCCAGTTGGATCTATCAGCAAAATAACGAGATTGAGAGGAAATTATATTGTATCTTCCCTGTTATTTGTAGTCTTGTGACTAATATAAAGGTTCGTAAGTTTTTTCTTTTGATGGAAGGCTTTTGTAAGTGTTTTTTAGGTGATGCTATGCTTTTATCTATTTACTTGAAAAAACAAGTTCCTCTGTCCCTTTTTTTGTTGTTTGGGGGTTTCGAAGTTTTACCTCATGATCTTTCGATCCTTTGCAATTGTTTTGGAGTGAAACTTTGGGAGTTTTACATCATGATCTTCAATCCTTTGCTTCTAATGGGATTGTGTATTAGACGCATTCCAGTTGGATCTATCAGCAAAATGACGAGATTGAGAGGAAATTATATTGTACCTTCCCCGTTATCTGTAGTCTTGTGACTAATACAAAGGTTCGTAAGTTTTTTCTTTTGATGGAAGGCTTTTGTAAATGTTTCTTAGGTGATGCTATGCTTTTATCTATTTACTTGAAAAAAGAAGTTCCTCTATTCCTTTTTTTTGTTGATTGGGGGTTTCGAAGTTTTACCTCATGATCTTTTGGTCCTTTGCAATTGTTTTGGAGTGAACACTTTAGGAGTTTTACATCATGATCTTCAATCCTTTGCTTCTAATGGGATTGTGTATTAGATGCATTCCAGTTGGATCTATCAGCAAAATGACGAGATTGAGAGGAAATTATATTGTATCTTCCCTGTTATCTGTAGTCTTGTGACTAATATAAAGGTTCGTAAGTTTTTTCTTTTGATGGAAGGCTTTTGTAAGTGTTTCTTAGGTGATGCTATGCTTTTATTTATTTACTTGAACAAACAAGTTCCTCTGTTCATTTTTTTGTTGTTTGGGGGGGGGGGGGGTGTGTGGTGTTGTGGGGTGGGATTTCTTTTCAACTACTTTGATTGGGTTTTGATTTCTTTGCTCCTCTCCATACTTGGGTAGTGAAGTACATCTTCTTGGATTACTCTATAACCTAGAAAGGATGTGGATGTTTAGATCTTGTAGCCAATGAAAATGTTGAGGTCACTTTATTGAACAAAACATGTTTCTATAAGGAGGTTATTGAGTTGTCACTAACAACCTTGCAAATAGGCAGTTTGTAAAGGTTTCCTTGCATATGATTTTGCCTAATACATAGTGTGATTGCCCCTTATCTCAAAACCATCAGCTTATTCCTCTTCGGTTGCTTCATCATCCATCTCAAGAAATTATCGTGATACTTCCATTGCACTTGGCAAGGGAACCATATCTTGTACGCTGTACCCTATGTATAACTTTCTTGTCTATTGATTATTACAAAATTTTCCTATTGTTCTTTCTAGTACTAGCATTTCATGTAAGATCCATGGGGTTTTGCAACATGTAGGGTGGTAAAAGGCAATGGACGAGGACATGGATGCCGTTTTATGTTGTGGAATTTTAGACTTGCTCCACGGCCTTTTGATGTGAAGGTAGTTAATCGATTATGGATAGCTTGATACCATCAAGTATCTTCTAGATAATTTTTTTTTTTGAAATTAAGTATCTTCTAGATAATAGTCTGAAGGCCTGCCTTATGGCTAAAGGTTTTACTTACTTTAGGGCATCTTCCTTTGTAGGTAATTTAGCTTTGTGAGATTCGTTTTATTTATTGCAATTAATAAAGATTGGCCTTACCTTAAAAAAAAAAGTAGGTATTGGCCTTATATACTAGGTGTATGTTGAAAATGCCTTTTTCTGAGGAAATGTCTAAGGTGGTGTATACATCTTAATAATTTAGCTATGTAATTGAGTGGGAAATAGTTTTTGAAGATGTTACTTATGGTTGAAATAAAGTTATTTAGGCTCCGTTTGGAGGGTGGATAAAATACTGTATGTAGGGATAGGTTAAAATGGAATAAGTGGGGATGGGTGTTTGTTTAGGTGATAGAATAAGGGGAGGGTTAAGTAAAGGGTTAAAATGATCGGTGTAATGATGTGATATTAGTGGATATTTGTTTAATAGTATAAGTGGGAGTGAAGAATATTAGTGGGTATTTGTTTAATATTAGAAGTGAAAGTGGAATATGTAGTGGGTATTTTTTAATAGTAAAAGTGAGTAAATATTATTGTGATTTGATTAGAATGATTGAAAGTAATTATGTAGGAGTTTGTGTTGAAATGATGGGAAAAACTTAAACAAAAATAGTGGGTTGGGAAAAAACTCCCTTAACCCCATTTTGCCAAATAGGCCCCTAAGATGGCTTGGTAGGTTGATCGTGGAAGTTCCAAAGATTGGTTTTCATCAATCCATTAAAAACCATTGCATTTTTATTAGATTTTGGTATAATCATCCTTGTAATTTAATATTATGATCCTTATTGGTGATGACAATGTAGGTATCTAGGAGATTAAGTCATTTCTTTCACAACAAACTATGTCCTCGAGATGGAGGTTGATTAGAATTCGAACACCTAATTATGTATCAATCAAAGTATGCGCTTGAAATTCTTAAGTATGTCTTCTTGGGGTTGGGATTGTTGGAGGGGGGGTCGAACAATTCGATCCAATCCTTGAACTTCAGTGGCTTTGCAGAGGTGTGAAAAGTGTGGTCATTTAAAATTTTCTTCGAATCAATAATCAGAAATCGATCATAGTAATCAAGAAAATACAACCTAGATTAACTGGAACCATATGGGAAGATCTAGGATCTCCTTGTTTCGACTTCCCTACGAGTATAGAGTTATACCTGTGAGGCGATGTAGCACATCGTCCCAAGTATTGTGCCTCCTCAAATAAGTCCCAACCTAGGACTCCTTTTCTTCTCGGTAGGTGGATGAGACCTTTCACGTCAAGAACACTTGATCCTAATGTGCACAGCGCGAATGTTTCGTGCCCCGCAAACTCCTTCGCGGTCCTTGAGGCAACTCTCGCCTCAATTCCTCCAAAGATCATCCTTGTGAATCAAGATCCCAACACTAGTTCTAGACACCCAGAACCTCCAAAGGTCTTCTGTGAGAGAGTAAAGAGTGTCCAAAAGATCTTAATCTGGATGTACGAAGCCTTTGTCAAACGTCCCTGGAGCCTCTGGACCGCTGGGCGCTGCTGAGGCTTCTGAATGTCTAAGAATGAAGAGATTGAGGGCACGACTGCACTCCTCTCTTTTCTTCCTTGCTCTCTCTTTGTCGATGGAAAGGATTTGCACTTTCTTAGGTATTGATTACGGTTCCCTTTGATGGCTTTTGGGAGATATTTATAGGGTTTCCAAAATTTAATTCTAATATGATGGGATCCCTTGGATCTCCATTCGAGGGATGTGATTTATTTTTATATTTTGTAGGATAAGCCTATATCTTATAGAATGTTAGGATTTAGTATCATAATATTAATTAATTGTAATCCAACCATTGAATTTAACATAATCAAATTAGGCTCAATTAATTTTCAAATTAAATTCAATTTAAGTTCTTGAATAACATTTGATTTATCCTACAAATAGGAATCCATCAAAATTATTATTTGTTTCATCATGGTAATAATGAAGGATTTATGACTCATGGAATTATGGTGCTACGCCTTCTTAGGTATTTCAAATATCCGTGAATCTTTCACACTAGAAGACATGTAACTCTTAGAACTAAGTCTCAAATTTATTATCCATCCTATCATGGATTACATATTTTTATGTTCTTGTATCATTGGGATGAGAACAAATATCAGTTCCTTTTCCAAAGGATTGTCTTCTCTTTCATGTATGGGTCTGATCAAGATCCGTACGACTATGCATGGAATTTCGCACCACCTAATATACTTGGAGTAAGCCCGAGTCTGCCAATCTATTGTGTACACTTACGACAGCAGATCTGTGTGATCTCCTTGAGGGATCTCATGTCTCTTATGCCCTTATATACGCACCCAACTTTTCAGTCTCAACAACCAGTCTACCAAATGTGCATATTTAAACGTAGAGACATATATCTGTCTCAGGTCTAACGATATACTTTCTCCATAACAATGATAAAACGACTTCTGCATTTCCATCTGATTGAGTCAACCCCTTGACTTGCATGATAATCCTGAATCTTTGCAAGGACATCAGTCAAGCAACAGTCTCTCGAAAAGATTGCCATCTCTTGTTAAATTAGAGAAAATGGTTGGATATCGTGATGGTTATTGATGGCTTATTGAAATCCTTAATCCAAATAGTTTGGATTTTTGATACCGTCATCGATATATCTAGCATGGTTACGGTACATTCTCCCAATTGTATTGAAGGACTCATCTAACCATATTAGCATGTTCACATGATTTGACATTCAGATTTGGATCATTGATTAAGTGATTCAACTTAGGTTGGTTTGCTTAGGACACAACTTCAATACTTGGTACCAAATTATTCTTTGTACCTATGGAACCTTTGCATTCCGTAGAATGCCTTTTGGGCTCTGCAATCCACCTGCGACTTTTCAAAGGTGCATGCTAGCCATCTTCTCTGATATGGTGGGAGATTGTCTTGAGGTGTTCATGGATGATTTCTCTGTTTTCGGAGATTCTTTCGAGTCCTGCCTGACTAATATAGAATTGATCCTTAAGAGATGCATTAAAACTCGATTGGTCCTTAACTGGGAAAAGAGACTTCATGACACAAGAAGGCATTGTCTTGGGTCATGTGGTCTCTAATCGGGCCATTGAAGTTGATAAAGCTAAGGTTGATGCTATCTTTAAACTTCCCCCACCCACTTCTGTTAAGGAAATTCGTTCATTTCTTGGTCATGTGGGTTTCTATCGGAGGTTCATCAAGGATTTCTCAAAGGTTGCTCGGCCTTTGAGCAATCTTTTGGTCAAAGATAAGCCATTTGAGTTCGATGAATCATGCCGCAAGGCATTTGATTTATTAAAAACGACAATCACTTATGCATCGATGTCGCAACCACTGGTCTGGATAGCCCTATTTCAGATTATGATCCACGCTTTTGATTATGTGGTTGGGGCTGTCTTGGGTCAGAAAATAGATAGAAAGCCCCCTGTTATATACTATGTTAGAAGACTTTGGGCGAGGCCTAGAGGAATTATATTGTCACTGAGAAAGAATTGTTAGCTATAGTCTTTACTCTTGAAAAGTTCACAGCTTATCTGTTAGGTTCTCGTGTCATTATTTATACCGATCACTCGACCTTGAAACATTTCTTGGTAAAAAAGGATGCCAAGTCCCAGCTCATTAGATATTTTCTTTTACTTCAAGAATTTGATCTTGAGATTAAGGATAAAGCTAAGGCATAAAATATAGTGGCGAACTATCTGTCGAGAATCCAGACTGATTCTCCTGGTTCAAATATTTCAATCTTTGATACTTTTCCAGACGAGACTATTCTTACAGTCTCGGGTGTCCAAACCCCTGGTTTGCAGAAATAGTCAATTATTTGGCTGTTGGTCAAGTCCCTTGGGATTGGACCAAGCAACAATGGGATAGACTTATATTTGAGGCCAAATACTATTTTTAAGATGGTTTCGAGCTGTACCACATTGGCAGCAACCAGATTATTCACTAATGTGTTCTGAAAAATGAGTTTTAGAGTATACCCGAGTTCTGCCACGCATCTGTGTGTGGTGGACATTCTTTCAGAAAGAAGACGACCGTGAAAATACTGCAATCTGGATTTTATTGGCCGTCTTTGTTCAAAGATGCCCAGGATTTCTTGAGGTCATGTTCCCGAAGCCAGGCACTTAGGAGTATAGCCAAGAGAGATATGATGCCCTTAAACCCGATCCTTCCCATCGAAATCTTCGACGTTTGGGGCATCGACTTCATGGGACTCTTCTTCATTTGGACAGTTGCAGTTGCTTATATGTCCAAATGGATTGAGGCTATTCCCACCCCAACCAATGACCACAAGGTGGTCATCGACTTTGTCAAGAAGAATATTTTCAGTCAGTTCAAGATCCCGAGAGCCATCATCAGTGATGGTTGCACTCACTTCAATGCCTAGTTCAGGAACTTACTGGCGAAATATAGGGTGAATCATCAAATTTCTACACCTTACCACCCCTAAACAAATGGACAGGCCAAGGTCTCCAATCGAGAGATCAAGAATATCCTTCAGAAGACGGTTAGGCTTGATAGAAAAGACTGGACTCAAAAGTTTGATGATGCTCTTTCTGCTTACTGTATTGCGTATAAGACGCTAATCGGTATGTCTCTGTTTCGTCTGGTGTTTGGTAAGGCGTGTCACTTACCCGTAGAGATTAAACATCGGGTTTTCTAGGCGATCAAAAGATGCAATTTTGACCTAGACTTAACCGGGAAGGATAGGAAACTCCAACTATCTGAGTTTGAGGAGCTTAAAAATGATGCTTATGAAAATGCTAAGATCTATAAGGCGAGGACTAAAGCTTTACATGATCAGATGATCTCTCGTAAAAGCTTTGAGCTGGACCAGAAGGTTTGGCTTTTTAACTCCTGACTTAAGCTCTTTCCCGGTAAGCTTAGATCTAAGTGGAACAACCCGTTCATTATGGATTGGAAATTTCCAAATGGAGCCGTTGAAATTTCTCACTCAAAGACGAGTAACTCTTTCAAGGTCAACAGTCAACTTGTCTCAAATAAAGTTGCGCTAACCTTGGCCTGACTCCTTTGGCTGGACTTCACCTAGTTGGTGACACTAAACTCAGCAACCTTGTACAATCTGTATATATTCTGAGCTGACCGTTTACATTGAGTTCAGGTACTATCTTCTTTATTCTACCCTTTTGATGCCTTTATTTACAATGAGGACATTGCATAAGCTAGGCATGAGGGGGTAGATTCATTTCTAAATTAATTTTTGTCAGCTCTGAAAAATTTTTCCAGTTATTTCTTCAAAAAAAACTCAAAAAGACCAAAAAAATTATAGAATTAGAAAAAGAGAACTTAGGCATTAAGAGTTTGTTAACTTTAGGAAATGATACAAAGTAGGACTTGAACACTTAGACTCTTTAAGTCTACGGACTTAATTAGCCCTAGTGTCCACTAAATTGGACTTGTTTCTCGAGTCATCGCTAATGTTAAGTCTATTGTAATTGGTTAATAAGTTGGGTTGATAAGTACAAGACTTATCAACCTGCCTTGTGATTTAAGGGGACTTAAGGTCTAAGTATCTACACATTTTTCGCATTGACTCAGTTCTCAAGCAATCTTAACGGAAATTAGGTAACTAATAAACATACTAAGGTGGTATGGCTAACATGTTGTAACAGCTCATAGCCGAGTGTCTAGAGCCCAACCACTCGACCCATTCTCTTTGACCATCGCGTTTAGGTAAATCTTAGATTAGGGAAGCCACATGTTTAAAAAAGAAGAAAATACCCAAAAAGAAAAGAAAAAAAGAAAAAAAAGCCACTTATCACATGGGTATGGCTGGCAAGTTGCCGTGAGTAACCCTCCATTGCTGGTTGTCCAGAACTCATCCCACAAAAACACAAATAATCTCGAAATCTAGGGAGAAGTGAGAAAGTAGAATAAACCAGGGAGATATACACTGGGTTTGCGCTTGTATTGACCCTACAAAAAAAAGGGAGAAATCTATCGGCCATAAAGATAAACCTTTAGGTAGAATTTTTCTTTAGGGTCACCTATGGTTTATAGATACCTAAAGTCCGTTCTGTTTTGCTGTTTAGTGAATCAATCACATTTGCACAAAAGATGCTTAGTACTTAGAGTTATCTTGAGTCTTGGGTGGGTTGGCTAGCTATGAAAGTTGCTCCGAAACTCTAAACTAAAAAAGTCCAAAAAAAAAAGAAATGAAAAAGAAAAAAATTATATTCTCTTTTATATGAAATAAGGCGAGGACTTGGGCAGTCTACATTTTGGCAGGCACCTAGGTGCTGTTAAGTCTTGGTAGTTTATATCCTTAGTATAATTTTCTATCGTTAATAAATAACTTACACTTAAGTGATAAAATCCTAATTCTATTTTTATACATAGTATTTTGTTTAAGTTTACTAGGGACTAGCAAAAGATAGGAATGAGGATGTAATGTTGACACATTTATTTAGCATAAAATGCTTATTTATGCGTGTTCCTAGGCTTGTAGATGCATTCAGCATTATAAATATTACATAACATGCATGATGCATCATTTTACATTTAGAATAATTTATATAAATTGTACAATAATTCGCCTATTTATTTGGCCAGGGGACAAGGCGATACATCTCTGGACTTCAGATGGAAGATTCAATCGTCTGGATATGATCAGAGTGACGATTGAAGTCCAATGACTTCAAAATTGCCTTGATCGAACCTACATAACATCTTTTACAAGCCATAGAAGATCAATGGTCAGGGGACAAGGTCTCAAATTGGGGTTTCAAATGATAAATCCGACCACATGGATGGGTTTGGGTCGATAATCACTGCCCAATGTCGCGAAGATCAACTCGATCAGACATTTATGGCATCCCCTACAAAGCATTTGAAATTGGATGGCCCAGATAGCGCCACATGGTGCCATCTAGACCACCCAAAGCCGCCTACTGCAACCCACAGCTTCTCTTCTTCCCCACCCATCAAGATCAGCCATCGGCTGAGGGAGGGCCTGGATCGCACATCACAACTTAGAAGGGGTGTCCCTCATGCATTCGTAGTCGTTCAATCTAAGTTCCAACTGTCAGGATGGTGCCAAGACACCCTCGCCTATGCTTCAATCCTTCAAGGAGTGACCCGCAGCTAATCATAGCCGTTGGATCCACAATCCAATGACCATGATTGTAACTAGAGGATGGTAGCTCAATGGCTCACGGAGGCATTTCCCAACCAAAGGGTGCCCGTTTGAATCCTAATTCGCGTGCCCCTCTCAACGCAAGCTTCGACTCAATTGAGCCGTGCGATCACATGCGAACGGCGATGATTGAGCCACGTCATCCCAGCTTAACGTTCGCTTCTTAAGCGCACGTCCCTCGCGCGGTTGCAGCCGCTTGATCTGAATCAAGGGTCAAAGATCCTTCCACGTGGCATGATGGATAGCGAGCATTGTGCGATCTGCGCGATTTGAAGCTTGCCCGTGAATGCATTCTAGACCATCCGATGAGCATCTAACGACTGTGACACCCCCTCCTTGCGACGCCAGTAGTGTATGCGTTATTTGCGCATTGCACTGCACGGTGGGTAGCTGGGTGCGGGTGCGCCACGTGTACCCCATGCTCCTCGTGTTGCATTTGGTGCCTTGACGCGCCAAATGATTTGGCATGCCCCCCTTAAGCCCTATATATACCCCCATGATCCCCTTCCTTCCTCATCCCTTCTTAGTCTTTCCTCTCCTCCTAAACTCTAGAACTCCTCTTGAGCTAGTTCCAAGCCTAGTATGCTCCACTAGAGTTCTAAATAATAAATTTTCCTTCCTCTCATCCCCATTCGTGGAGCGCTCGTGGCCATCCTCTCACCTCCGTTCTGGAAGTGGATCCTGCGACAATGGCACCCTGCCCTGTCCTCCTTTCATCCAAACTTCATCCTTCCTCCACCTCTGTTCTCGCTCTTCCAGGCGTCATCCGATCGGCTCGTCTCCCAAGCAGCCGATGAAGGGGATTCTTCTCTCTCTTCCCTTTTATTTGCTTATGTAGTATAGATTTCACTTCCCGCATTATTTGGTGTAACGAGTATTTGTATAAGCATTTATCTAAAGTCGTTTTATCTCTCCCTCCATCTCTCTCTCTATCTTTCATTTTCTCTTGCGCATTTTCTTTCTTTTATTCTGCAAGTAGGGTAGATTAACTAGAAATTATTTCGCCTGATCATATTTAAAATCCCAAAAAAAAATAGAAAAGTATAAAACACCAAAAAGAAACAAAGCAAACATGGATTTTCTTAATCAAATATTTGCCTCCTAGTGTTCGACTCAGGGTTCACCGATTTTCGGTTATAAATTTTATTTGACAGTTGGATTTTCCTGCGATTACGATGACTTGGGTTCATGAAACCTGTAATGATTTTTCCTCGTGCAAATTTTTGACTCATCATTGGTCTTGGGTTTGATGATCTCAAATGCTATATGGGCATTATTGGGTTGTTTTATCTGATAGTTACAAGGTTGGACATTGGTTTGGAAGTAAAATCTAGCTAGTGAGTTCATAGAGAAACCCATATATAGTTATTGCCTTGCAATGTATCTTATTGTAGTGTACTATACTATGATAACTATTATTAATATATTACAGCAAATCATATATATTTTTGAAAATGAATATAATAATATGTTAGTTTCTAGAATATATTATAATATAATATACAATATATTGGATGTAATAGATAATATATTATAATTATTTATATTATAATATAGGAAAAAGGGGACTTACCCTTGTGTAAGAAAAGATCCCTAGTTTCATTCTCATATTCAAGGTTCAGGAAGTTAATATGCGGTATGTGGTATGCGGTTGGTTGGGTCATCCCACAGAGTATGTGGCTTTGCATTTTTTTATTTTAAAAATTATAGAATAATTAATTAACTTGTTAAGATTTGTGTTATATGCAATGTCATAACTATACAACTACCTCAAATAGTATAATAAACATAGTTAATACTCATCTTTAATTACTAAATAAAGAATTTAAAATGAAAACTAAATCAAAAACTTCAAATCAAACTAAATCAAAACATATTATCAAGAATCTAGATAAAAAATCTAAAAGCTGACCTAAGAATTTAAAATAAAATTTAAAACAAAAACTTATAACCAGCTTTAAATAAAAAAAATTTAAAATGTACAGTGAACATCATGTTAAACAATACCTAAAAGGTTAAAAAGAAGAAATCTCTCAATGACTCAAATCAAAATCATTTACCTTTAAAGCTTGGCTTGCTACCACTGATGACCAAAAGAATCATCGTCGCCTCTAGGCGAAGAAGCTTGATGCCGCTATTAGTAGAAGCTTGCCAGGGTTGCTAGCTAAAGATGTTGCTTGCTCCTTGTCATCGCTGTCGTGCGATGACCTTCGTCATTGACCTAATGAAGGCCCTCATCACTATTGCAGCCTTGCATGATGGGTTTCTGGTGGGCGATGGGGGTGTGATGGGGTTCCTAACGAGGGTATCGTTTGGGGGGTTTTGTGGAAAGGAAGAGGGTTATCAGGGGTTGGGCTGGAGGGCGGTTATTGTGTTGACAGGGGGAGTGGTATCGGGGGTGGGTGTTGGGTTTATGTGGTTTTTTTTAGAAGAGTCCACCCGTGGCTTTATTTTCAAATTAGTTGAGTATGCAGCTAAGTAAATGCCTACTTAGCTTGCTTACTCATCCAGACCCGGCTATAGGACTGCATGGCATTACTCAATTTGGGAAAAAGGTCTTTTGACACCTATGTAGGTGCCTACTCAGCCTAGGTGGCCAACTTCTTGAACACTGCTTGTATCTATCTATGTATGATATTTTGAAATGAAACTTTAAGGATTTAAATCACCCTAAAGGAGCATGCTGCGTATCAAATTGCAAGCCAAATCGACACTTCTAGCCTTTACATCAAAAAGTGAACCATTTTCAACAATTTTTAATGGTCTAAACATTATCAAAATTTGATCCACTTGATGAAGAGACTAGGAGTATCCGTTTTGGATGAAATTTGAAATACATATTATTATTGGTGAATAATTTTGTCTCATAAATCTTCATTTCAAAATATTAAACCTAAAGAAAGAATAAATGTAGGAAAATTTTGCTACATTTGAGTGTAGGCTTCTAGCCCTCTATTATATGTTATAGTAGAATGTAATTGTTAGAGTTATACGATTTAGTTAGTTATAGGTTGTTTTAAATTAGGTTTGGGAGTACTAATTGTTTTCTATTCCTGTTTGCATTTTTTTATTTCTGTTAGGTTCTTCCATCCTGACCCTGTATAAAGAGGCTAAGGGGACTTTATTTTCAATAAGATGGATAATTATTTCTTCCACATGATATTAGAGCAAGGAAACCCTAACCCTAAGATCCACGTCCCCCTCTTTCCTATATAGCAGCTGTTAATGCTTCTTTCCTGCCTGGAGGCATGTGTCACCTTCTTGCATGCAGCTATAGCCACTTTTGCCTCTTCCTCGCTTCTTTCTCGATCATTGTTCCTCTCTCTTCGATCTCTTTTCCTATCTCTCTAGTTACACTACATCGGCTCGACTACCACTGCTCAGCATCGTCTTCAACCAATCAAACGATTGGACACGATCAGTTCTAATCTGATTCTACCCTTACGACACCTGCACCGACTGGCGAGGCTTCTCTCCACATTCACATCAACTTCTTGTGTCGCCACATGATTAGATCGATCGATCGATCTTGACTGGAATCTGTTCAGTCCAATTGCCGAATTGCCCCCTTCACTTGAGCCAATAGCTACTGCACCCCTTTAAGGAAAATCTTGGATACCTTGGACTTTCCCATTGAAAATTGGATGTTTCTTTTTTAGTGGGAACAGTAGATTCTATTGAGGAGTGGGCCATCCTTTACTCCTATTGCGACTATTGTTGATGTTCGTTAGGCTTTGTCGCCCACCTAGCTCCGACTTCTACATCCTCTAATTTCTTTGAGGATGTGGATGATGCAGATGACTAGTGGAGGAGTTGATCTTCCTACTCATCCTTCTCCTGTCCACCCTTTCTACCTATGTGCCTCTGCTTCTATATATAGAGCTCTCCAAGTTGTTTTCCCTTCTCCTTGAGAAAGGGCTTTCCATAGTCATGAGATGCCTCTTGCCTCTACTATCTCTCTGACTTCCTGCATGCCTTTACTTAGTTTTTTTCTCTTCTTCAAGAGAGAAGGGCTTCCACTAGTAAGAAGTGATTACCTACTTACTTGCTCCTTTAGCTTGGCGATTATGCCCTTAGGGAGCAATCCTAGTTTTGCTATAACTCCTGCAAGTTGGGCGTAGCATGCTTGAACTTGTTGGGGAGGGGAGTGTTAGAGGTGTTAGATGAAATAAGATAACTTATTAAAAGAAATCCTAATATCTCTTATATAAAGAGTAGGGAAAAATGCAAAGTAGTTTGAACAAAAACAGAAATAAGCAAACAGTACACAGAGTCATAAAACTCTCTAATACTCCTCAAGTTGGAGCATAAATGCAATCAACCTCAACTTGTACATGTCTTTTTTTGTTCAATACCTTGGTGAGAATATTTGCAACTTAAAGCTTGGAGGAGTCATGTGGAGTTGTGATTTTGCTATCAAGAATCCCATTCCAGATGAAGTGACAGTCAACTTTAATACGTTTTGTTCTTTTGTGAAGACAGAGTTTGATGTAACGTATGTAGCAGACTTATTGTCACAAAACATGGAGATAGAAGTCTGAAAATGTAATCCATATCAGCAAGAAAGGAGACAATCCACACCACCTCACAAGTAGTGTGTCATAGCCTTGTATTTAGCTTTAGCACTGGAGCGAGCTACCACAGTTTGTTTCTTACTCCACCAAGAACTAAGTTTTCCTCCTAAGAAAATGGAATAACCTATGGTGGATTTTCTATCTTCAACGTCTCTGGCATAATAAGCATCAGAGTAGGGGCTTATTTCGAAAGTCATTGTTCTTGTAATATAAGCATTTCTCAGGAGTTCCCTGTAGATAGTTTAAAAGATAGATATCATGCCAATGGCTATAACATGGTTTGTCCATAAATTGGCTGACTTGGCTTACAGTAAAGCTAATATCTAGTCAGGTGATAGTTAAGTACAGAAGTTTTCCAATTGTGCTTCTATACTTGTGAACGTCCTCAAAAGGAGGATCATCATCAGCGACTACATGTTCTTTTTCTTAATAGGTATAGCGGATGGCTTGGTACCTAAGAGTTTGACCTCCTCCAGAGTTTCTAACCTGTACTTCTGCTGGGACAAAGCAAGACCACTCTGTCACTCGACTTCTATCCCCATTATATATATCAATTTACCAAGATCTTTGGTAACAAAGAACTTTTGTAAGAATTCTTTAGTCTCCTTAATTCTATCATTATTGTTCCCCGTAAGAATCATATCATTGACATATATTACCAAAATGACCATCTCACTGACATTTTGTATAAGAAACACTTTGTGGTTTGATGAGGATCTCCTGAACCTTATCTTCAATACTTCTGACCTTAGCCGACCAAACCAAGCCCTAGGACTCTACATAAGGCCACAAATGGCCTTCTTTAATTTGCATACATGCTTCCTCTAAATTTTATATCCTAGTGGCTATTGCACATATGCTTCTTCTATGAGATCTTCGTATAAAAAGGCATTCTTTATATATAACTGAAATAGAGGCCAATTTTTGTTCACAACAATAGACAAGATAACTTGGATAGAGGAGACTCTGGCTACAAGCTAGAAATTCTCAAAGTAATCAACACCATATATCTGAGTGAATCCTTTTGTCACAAGTCTGGGCTGGAACCTATCAATTGTACCATTAGCAAGATACTTCACAGTGTCGACTTATCTACAATCCACCAACTTTCTCTTAGATGGATAAGGTACAAGATCCTAGGTACCTTTAAAGAGTAGTGCCTTCATTGCTTCATTCATGGTTGCCTTCCAAAGTGGATCTTGGGAAGCTTTAGCATAATTATGTGGTACCATAGTGCTTATCAATGCTTGGGAAAACTGCTGCAATTTGTGGTCCAGATACATGGAAGACGTATAATTGGATATAAAATGCAGGGTGCAAGTCTGAGTAGGTTTTCTGAGTGCAATAGGTCTGTTATCGGATGGTCCTTGATTGGTGGGCTATATGTCCTGGTAAATGGTCCTCTAAGCAGAGGAGATAGGCACTGTATGTAGAGGAGGCTGCAACCCACGTCTGTGACCTTTAGGAGTAAGGTTAATGCTCGACCCTTCTTCAGAGAAGAAGGGTACTTTCTTTAGCATATGTTGTAACAATATAGTGTTGACTCATCATATCATAGCACATGTATCCCTTATATGTCCGTGAATATCCTAAGAAGACACGTTTTTTTGCTCTTGGGGAGAATTTGTCTCATTAGTCAAAGGCATGCATGAAGCAGGTGTAACCAAATACCTGTAAAGATAAACGGACGATCGAAATCTGGTTGCAAAAGTCGATAAGAGATCTCTTCCCATTCAACATTGAGGAGGGTACTTGGTTGATAAGGTATCTGGCAGTGAGAACTGCATCTCCCTAGAATTGCTTGAGTACCTTCATAAAGACAAGAAGTGTCTTAGCAATATCAAGTATATGTCCCAATTTCCTCTCAGCCATGTCATTTTGTTGAGAGGTACTCTTGTCGGCAAAAAAGGATGGGCATTCTTTTGGCATGAACTCTAAGGCATTATTGCTTCGAAATATCTGTATAGACAAAGAGTAGACAATCTACACCTTTGTGAAGAAACGTTTCACAGTTTGAAGAATCTCTGACCAATCCTTCATAAGGAAGATCCAAGTAGATTGATTGTAATCATCCATAAATACCATAAAGTACCTATGGCCTCCAACATTGACAACATGTGAAGTTCCTTAGATATCATAATGTATAAGATGGAAAGGAGATGTATTTCTCGCTTCAGTACGAAGGGGAAGTGATACTCTATGGTGCTTCTGCAGTTGGCATGGCTCACAATCAAAACTGGCATTGGTAGGTAGATCAAGAAACATTTGGCGCATCTTTCCAAAGGTTGGATGATGTAGGCGGCAATGCCAAAGTACTAGATCTGTAGAAATAGAGGTTGTTCCTGCAAGCACAGTTTGTCAGGATAGTAGAGTCCATTTTTCTTTATTCCTCCACCAACAATCTCATTAGTTCTTTTGTCTTGAAAATAATAATAGTCCTCATAAAAAATGACTTGACACTTTAGGTCCCTGCAGAGACAATTAGTTGAGAAGAGGCTTATGAGCAACTTAGGAGCACATTGAACCTCAGACAACTCTATTTGAGGTGAAAACTTTATACCACCAATTGTAGTAATAGGGGAGCCAGTGCCATTGACTTCTTTCATTAAAGTTACTTGTTTGGTGGTCTTTGTATCATGTAGTGCACCAATATCTCCAGTAAGGTGATGAACACACTTGAGTCTATCACCCACTGTCCATGACCAAAGAGCAGAGCCTCATCATGTACGTCTAAGGTTTCCATAACAAAGGCTGCATTACTGCTTGATGAATTCACTTGTGATTGGTAGTTGATCATTTGAGATAGTCAATAATAAAACGAGCAATAGTCAGAACATAGATTGATAGGTATATCGAGATGATCCTAAGCACCATAGGGGAGACAACCCCAAGTACAGTAGGGGAGATGATCCTAAGCACAAGATAAATCAAGACACTAATCACTTCCATCGTTAAGACACCCATGAACAAGGTGAATAACATTGGAGTCTCACAATAAGGCAGCGATTAGGTTCTAAACACCCACAAGATCTATGCACCACGAGACTTGACACGAGGACAACAACACCTACAACAATAGTTTTGGGCAATGAGACTTAGAACAACAATCAATGCAACAACATCATCAACCTGTCGAGTAGGTTTTGGGTGGATGAACCTAGCAGTAGCAGCAAAACATGTTGGTGATGAGCAACATCAACATCAATGACAGCAACAACATCAACGTTGGACCTAGCAGCAGTAGTAGGGCGATGAACAACAATAGAACACATTGCTAATGATGTTCTAGCGTATCATGTTCTCAATGCCACAATCAACATAGAACACAGATGTTTGGTCTCCAACACATAGCAATAGTAGCCATGATAACACTCATGTTAGCGATGGTGATTAGGATTGATACACGTTGGTTGTAGAATAGCCAACACTCACGATGCACATGTAAGGATCCTTCAAGTGGTGATCGTTGCATACGTGTAGGGAGAAGAACAGGTGGAATATTTGGTGGGATGCTAGACTGCTGATGTAGGATCGCCACTTTGATACCATGTTGGATGAAATGAGATGGCTTATCATTAAAAGAAACCCTAATATCTCTTATATAAAGAGTAAGGAAAAGTACAAAGTAGTTCAAACAAAAATAGAAATAAGCAAATAGTACATGGACTCATAAAACTCTTTAATAAGAGTTAATAGGATTTAGTTAGTTATAGGTTTGTTTTAGATTAGGTTTGGGGGTGTTAGTTATTTTCTATGCATGTTTGCATTTTCTATTTCTCTTAGGTCTGTAATTCTTCCATCTTGACTCTAGAGGTCAAGGGAGCTTTATTTTCAACAAGACTAATCATTATTTCTTCCACAATAATATTTCATTGCAATATATTTTTATATTACATAATATAGAATATACAATATATAATTGACTATGTATTATAAAATGTATTATCTATATATTGTAATCTAATGTGATCATCCTTCTTCCTCTTCAAGAAAAGAAGATATTATTTTTGTATGTGGGGTCAATTTAAGGGGAATGGTCATCTAGATTTGTGTGTATATTCCCGTGTAGATTATGTTAGTTGCTTGTCGATAGGGTTCCCTACTCCTATTGCACTTTTCTCGGAGAAAATGTAGCAATTTGTAAGAGTAAAAAGCATACAAGTGTATTGAAACCTAGATCCACTGACTTGCATGTTTGAATTTTCTTTGGTTTGGATCTTATTCGTCTGGAAAAATCTGGCTTGGATAAAAGTAATATTATTTCTTTTCATTTTTTGCATATTCTTTGCAGTCCCATCAAATTGTGTTGTCTTTCCCTTAAAATTTTGATTTTGTGGCTCATCTTTTATTAAGTTTTTTTAAAATGATTTTTTCATAAGTTGTATGACCATTTTATTTTTCTGGCCTAACTTGTCAATTTTGCCAGTCATTCCTAGATGTGCAGTTTCCTAATGGCCAGCTCACATATGTTGCTGGCGAGGGTTTGACAACAACTGCTTTTCTTCCTCTTTGTGGTGGTTTACTCCAAGTTCAGGGCCAATATCCTGGAGAAACTACATTGAGCTTCTCATGCAAGGTTTGTTGGTAGTGAGGGCAAGTTTAGTTATCCGTCTAATGAGAGAGATCAGTGAATTAATTCCTGGAATCTTTAGCCTGCAAAATATGATTATGCTTCGCTCTTAGATCTTGGAGGCTATTCAAACCTGTTCCAATTTTTTTACATCATGACATACTTAACTGGGTTTTGGACTTGTGTTTACTACTTCGTTTTTGCAGTAGTTGTCATGTTGGCTTCAGAATGAAGTGGCATCAATGTTAATATGTTTAAGCTTTTCTTTTGTGTTAGAGTAAATTTGGCACACGGATCACCCCCATGTTTCGGTGGCCAGACAAATCCTTTTCGCTTGGATTGGAACAATCATTAGCTTGGTGGAGGTCTGGTATGCTGTTAAGGCCGGCATTTCAGTTCAGGTCTGTTGTTGACATCTCTATTTGCAGTAAACTCTATTTGTCTCTTTGTTGTCCAAGATAAGTAGTTGGCGTAGAGATTTATAATTTTGTAGTAAGATATGCTTAAGACATTTCAGTGTTCTCTTTTGAAAAAGATATCTGAGTGTTTTTTTTTTTAAGAGGAAAAAGGATGATTAAAGTAAAAGGAATAGACTTACATATATAGTAGCCAAAATTCAGGTAAAAAGATGTTCCCCGTACAATATTTTTAGCCCAAGTCCGTTTGCCCCAGAAATTAATGTCATTTCACTGCAATCAAATGCATCACAAAATGGAGAAAGCCTTCACTCAGCCCATTGTATCCGCATGGACTGTCCTACTGGAAGAGCTCCAAAAACCATTCATCATAGAGTGACCCACACTGTGTAACTGGAAGCATCCCAAACTTGTGTTGAGAAGGAACATGACCAAAAGAGGCGCAAAATCTCCTCATCTTCTACCTGACAGAAGGGACATGTCACCTCCAGATCATCACTCCACATTTGCCTCAATGAGCATGTTACCAGTTTACAGCGGGGCCTTTAACTTCCAGAACCTGGCACGATCTGCTATTAATTCATCAGCATCATGCACTTCCCCTACTAACTGTTTGAAAGCCTTAGCCATCGAAAATCTTCCCTCTTTCCATATCATCATATCCAGTGAGGATGGATATGGTTGTAGGTCTGAAATCATTGACAGCAACCTCTGAAAATCAGGTATTCTAACCTCTGAGAGGTTCTGCTGAAGGATTATTGTCCATGGGTTGGTCTGTACATCCCACATATCAATAACCTTAGCATCCTTGTTCACAAGCATCTGATAAAGGCAAGGAAAAAATGTCAGTGAATTTGGAGCTCTCAGATTCTCTCTTTGATCCTCTCTTTGTAGGAGTGGTGGGAAGAATTGATTCTGTATGTTATGTATGACAATGGAGAGCCAATAAGGTAGTTATAGAAGTGTTAGGAAAGCTCTACATAGGTTGAGAGAGGTTATCGCCGTTGGAGAGGATCTAGAATTGATTTGATTGAAATCCAACAAGTGGGTAGAACAATCAATGTCTGACAGAAAAGTAGTGATTATCTGGTTCATTGTTCAGATGTCTAATTCAGGTAAATTAGTCGTTCGTCATAAATGTTGGACGTCCGGAATAGGAAGGCTTAATTTTTGGTTTGGTTCATGTAGGATTGGATCTTGTGGAGGGTACATCCATCAAATGGTCAGACATCTAATGGCAGTCAATTAGCCATTTGTCATTAGATTCAAACATCTGGAAATAAGGGGCTAAGTTCCTAGTTTGGCTTCTATTTTGTTGGATCATGTGCAGGGTACTTGTTAAGAACGCGTGCCCCGGACGTATTTTAAGACGTCTGGGAGGTGGCCCAGACGTCTGACCAGACGTCTGGGATCACATCCAGACGTCTTGCCAGACGTCTGGGATGGTTTATAGACGTCTGAAAAAAAAAACGTTATCGTCGACACCCGCGAGTCGCCTGCGCGCCTGAGCGCGCAGACCGCATATTCTCTCTTTTTCTTCTGCGGCTGCAGACGCCTGCGGTGCCTTCTCTCTCTCCTCTCCGCGCGGCGTTAAAAGGGGCGCGCCTCCCCTCCCGTCTCCACCGTCTCCTCCTTCTCCTTCCTGTGCGCGAGAGCGAGCGGACGCGAGGGCGGCAAGCGGCGGCCGCAGTGAGCGCGGAGGTGCGGCGTGCGAGGGCGGAGCTCTGCCGTGAGGGCGAGCTCGCCGGAGCGGCTTGGCCGGCCGACGGAGGGCACAGGGGGCGCGGGGCGACGCGGAGAGGGACCTGCTGTGGGCTGAGTAGCAGACGCGCGAGGTTCGACGCGGGCGGCGTCACGAGCGGAGGCCGAGCAGGGCCCTGATTCTGGAAAAATTTCCAGAATCAGACGTCTGGGTTGATATCCAGACGGCAAGGTCGACGTCTGTAAGATCATACAGACGTCTGAAAGGTGAGTTTTCCGCCTTCTTCCTTCTTGACGACTGACCGTACTGAGGAGGGGGGGGGTTGGCTGTGCGCAGGTTCGCTGATTCGCCATCTTTTGCGAATCAGACGTCTGGGAGTTGTACCAGACGGCGGGAGTGACCTCCAGACGTCCGGAGTGACCATCGGACGTCTGGGATCTAGGCAGACGTCCCCGCAGACTTCTGGACGTCTGGGAAACCACGCTGAACAGGTAATTCTCTGATCCACTTTTTAAGACGTCTGGAAGGAGTTACAGACGTCTGATTTTGCACAGTATCGTCTTTCTCGACCCGTTTAGGGCCCGTTCGGGCTCCGTTTTCCGTGATTCGAGTTGCGTTCTCTTCAGAATTAATTCCTCTACTCATCTACAGTAGCTATACACTGTTTTGAGACACTCCTTGTGTTTGATCCTTGTGACAGGATCTCGTTCAGTTGCAGTCTTGAGAGTCGCGGAGGCACGCGGGATTCCCGATCACGCCCCCATTACTCCCGTTGTACCTGGTAGAGTGGCTTAAGTTATTAATAAAATCTGTTAAAGTATGAAACCATAACTAGAATCTAGGACATTGCATGAACCCTAGGAATGAGAAATGTATGGAATGATAGCTCCTAGGTGATGCATGAATCCTAGGGCTGGAAAACTAGTTGTATGTTAGATCCTAGGATGTGGCATGAATCTTAGGATGGAAAAACTAGTGGAATGTATAATACTGCAGTCTTGGAAAAATGGAAAGGAATATAAAGCTGCCTGTAAATTGAATTAACAGCTGCCCGTTATGAATAAAGAAACATGTTTGAGATCATGGATTTTGAGAACGTGAATCTGGAAAGTGAAACATATAATGTTCTGAGATAAAGAGCTGGAACCCTACGGGAAATTAGGAGTGGAACTCCTGGAAAGAAAAAGGAATGGAACTGAGATGTAGTTTGTACTGTCTCTTGGGTACGCAGTACCAAGGGAAGTACCTGTACCTGTTTAGTGCAGAGTGGGGCCAGCCGCCCCAGGGACCCGGGGTTAGGATTGGCCACTCTGTACCGACTTGTTGGCCCTCGTGTACGTAGTACCGAGGAGAGCTAGTAGTGTTAGGAGAGTACTAGCTACCCCACGAGCTCCGGGGTTCTGCTAGCCTCCTTCACCGACTTGTTAGGCCCACTAGGGCAAACCAGGGTAGTCAGGCGAGGGTGCGCGGACTGTGGAGGGGCAAGGCCCCGGTTTGGTTACTGTGGAGGGGTTGGACCCCTGTTACTGAGAGGGCTCTGCCCTGGTTCCGTGCTGTGCTTTGGGCGCACCCGTTAACGGAAACGACTGACCGCGTGCCAGTGCGGGCTAGCTACCTGTGCGTTTATCGCGCGTGCCGTAGTCACCGTTACGTCTGTCAGTGACCTTGGGGTGGTTGACTGAGGGTAGGATCACCACGGGGGACTCTCCCGGCCAGGAGAGCACCACGTGCTACTTCTACTTTTGGAAAAGACTGCAATCAAGATCGTTCCTACGAGGAGATTCGAGATCAAGTAAAGGACCTGAGAAATAAATGAAATAGTGAGAAAAATTGAAAGATGTGAATAAAGGAAGTAATAGAACATAACAGCTACTGTACACTCTACTGTTGCCTTTAGTTAGTTTGCCACTCTACTCAGCGTTTTGCTGACGTGTTACACTCGTTACCTTTTCCAGGACCAGGTGTTGAGCAGCCAGGGTCGGCGGCTGCAGAGGACGCTGGGTCGAGTAGGGTCCAGTAGAGTTACCACAGCCTTTTGTACCTCTTTTGTTTCTGTTCTAGTGAGTAGTTTTTATTTTCGCTGTACCTTCTTTACCTGCAGTTCTTGTTATATGATAAATGTTGTTTTACTGTTGTGGTGGTACCTACTGTAGTAGTTTCTTTCCTTACTGCTGTACTTTCTTACTGTTAGTTATATTCATGCTGAATGTGGTTTATTTTACTGTCTTTTGGTTACTTCCTCGTTGGACGACTAGGTCTTGGGATTAGTCGAGTCGGTCCGGTTCTCGTGTCTCGTAGGGACTCGGGAACCGGGTCGTTACAGTACTTCTAAAAGATCAAACATCTTTGGAAAGGGTGTTGGATGTCAGATGAAGGTTGCATCATCAAAGATTGAATTTCTGAAAGTTAGGTAATCATGATTAGGTTTGACAACAAAGATTTAGGTTAGTTTAATTCTTAATGTCTCTATATCGGACGTCTAGTTAGGATCTCAGACGTTTGGGAGGGTTGTCTAGATGTTCATTTGAAGAACTAGACATATAACTGGTTTAAAGGGCTTAGTTCATTGGACATCTAACCAAGTGGTTGGATACCTTAGAATGGATCATTGGACACCTAGAGAGAAGATCGGATAGATATGTTGTTTTGAGTTTGGGTTTTGATTTTGGTCCTATGGTTTGCCTAAGTGTTGTAGGGTTATGCAAGGGCTACTTAGGACTTATGCTATCACATTTGGACTCTTTTCCATTAAGTCTAAATAAAGAAAATAAAAATATATCAATCAAATATAAATACAAAAGTAAAGATCTAATTTTCTACATCTTCTATCTTCTTTCTTCTTGTCCTTCCTCTTAAGTATCCTTTTACTTCGATCCTTGCTGCTATTTCAATACTTGTACCTGAAATGTTAGTTTTCCAAGAACATAAAATACATTAATGCTTATGCACTAACACTATACACGTGACTTGATTCATCGAGGATTTATTCAAATGACTCATGTGACTTCTAAGAATCAGAATGTTGACATCTTTAGTACGGCACTTTCACGAGCTCTTGTTGACAAATGTTGTTCCAAGTTGAGTATGATTGATATCTATGCTACAGTTTGAGGGAGAGTGTTAAGAGATATGTAGTTCGTAGGTATTATGTCTTATGTGTTCTCTTTTATGTTTTTTATTATTTTATATGGATTACTTTGTACATTTCTTATATCTCGATATATTGAGATTTAGGATTACGGAATAAATAACTTGGCTAATGTTCTCTGATTGCTATCTGTTAGTGAGAATAAAGAGGAGGCCATGTGGACTGTTCACGTTGCACCACGACTATGTGGCACTGCCACGTGACGCTGAGTCATTGAGTCGAGCCCCATGTCGGTGTGTAAAGTTGGCCCCATGGCAACTTAATTTTGGGCCAAAATGTGGCAAGTTTGTTTTAGAAATTTATTTGTTTTGTTGCTTGGTCATCAAGTTATTTTGGAAAGAGTTCATTTGTTGGAATAGGAAAGAGCCATGAATCCCATTTTAGTAAGAGTCTTTTCATGATTTGTTATTGATTGACTCTTTATCTATAAAAGGAGTTAAATCTCTTGTTTCTATTTTCAAGTTCACAGAATAATATCTCCATCCTTCTAGAACTCCTTCCTTTCTTCTCTGTCGACCTCTCTCTCTTTTCTTCTCCATACGCCAAAGGAAGAAGGGCACCACCACACTGCCTAATTGTTAACACTACCAATCAGCACAACTTAAAAAGAAAAGAAAGAGATAAATAATAATAAAAAAACCAACTCTTGTTATACATTGTCGCTCCCTGTAGGATAATAGTGATCCTTGTTAAGCCTAAATGCTACAAGTGTTCATTGCTACAACCCCAAGCTTCCTTTCTTGCCACATTCTACCACCTCCTCTACCGGTGGGTCTCTGCCATATGCGAACATCGGCTTGCTCTTCTTCCTCTTCCTCCCACTTTGCTTTGCCTCTAGTGGGCTGACGACCAACATGGCGACCATCTTTGGTGAGAGCAACACTCGAGGTACGATGCATGGTGGTCGAAACATGGTTGAGGAGAAGATTGCCCATGACCTCCTCTAGATTGCCTTTGCCACGATTACACCATCGAGACCCTCCTCCAGCTCTATGCCACTGAAGTCCTCAAGGAATAAGATTCCTTCGCGATCTCAGCTCGCCACATTGATTGGTTCATGAGGTGATCCATGAGCTCCACCAATTGGGTCCTCAGGATGGCGTTCTTGGACTCCACCTTGTACTGTCGTGAGATTACCTCGATCTACACCATAACCCTTTCGTTCTTGCTCAGCATCGTCAATTGTTGCTTCCTCATCTGTGACCACTATGTCAACTCGTAGTTCGACAGCATCCTCTCCTACTTCCTCATGTCAACAATGCTCAGTGGATTTGAATGGGAGGTCAAGCTCTGGTGGGGGGTTTTGGCTATTGCTAAGCATCCTTCGAACCTCCTCCCATGTCGCCAATTTGACATTGACCTTTAACGCTGTTGTGCCTTGGATTGGTCACTATGAGGTGGTTTTGTTCTCGACTGGATCTCCTTGCATTTGGGTGCTTGTCAAAGATGCTAATGCAACATGAAACAAACAACTCGAGAGATTAGGATTTCCTTCTCTTACTCGAGATTGAAGGCACCAATAAAAAGGAATCTTAATAACAAGAAGAATCGAACACGAATAAAAAACCTAAAATTAACTTGCTCTGATATCATGTTCAATTAAAACTGAAATGAAACAAACAAAAATATCAAAGTGGCATAGTGAAATACTTGGATTTATATGGAAATCCTTCTTACAAGGAGATCAAAGAAAATCACGGGAGAAGTGATGACATGGACGTAATCTTTCAATGTTTCTTGTTATAGAGAAATGGAGGATACAAGGTCTTTTATATAGGCCTCCACACACTTTCTCACTTCCATATGTGGGACTAAAGAACATGTATCTCACATTATCTAAGTACCTAGCAACATTCATTTCTCTCAACACTATAGTTACACCTTGATAATCCTTCCGATGGATCGGGAGTGGATCACCGGGTGTGCATGCTAAAGTGCCAGTTACCAGGTGACTCGGGTTAGAATTCGTAGTCTTATCAATTAGGTACATCATAGGAAAATTGAATTTTAAATAAATTGCAAGGTCGAAATCAGCTGAAAATCTGACAAAGTTTCCCCTGTTTATCGAATATTTTCCAAAATCGGTACCTGCAACTTATACTTGTGCATGCATACCACAAATTATATGGGTGGGTATACCCCACTACCATGACACGAAAGAAGTAAAAGCGATAAAACTTAAACAGGGACACCCCACATCCAAAAGCAGTGAAAACATAGAAAAAGGCTGAGAAAATAATGCCGAAAGACTGCTAACACACCACCACAACCATTCACAATTTATCACAAGTCTACGGATCGGTGTTAATTACATAACATGTACAACAATCCAAAGTTTATATTTACAAGCCTTCAAGCAATCAAAAAAAAAATCTTGCTATTAGTTAAAAAAAGAAACTCAACAACACAATCGCTTGCCCCTAAATGAGCCAACCAACCTAAAATTTCCCCAGGCCTTCCTAGGATTGAACCTGACGTGAGTCGTGACGTGCCGCCTGCACTATAGAAATCATACCTGAAATGGGTCACAAAGTATGGATGAGTTAAACTGTTCAGTAGAGACAAAACCATGTGTAACACTGAAGCAGAAGGGGTTAGTGTACGGGTTTACGTACCAAGGCCAACTTCCTAACCATTTTCCCATTCACTCATGTCTTCAATTATGCAGCAGGCCAACCACAAGCCTTTACCCAATTCTCATAGTTAACCCATGTTTTGTTAACACTACAGGCTGGTTACAACCCTTTTCCTCGTTTACCAGGGTTTATTCATATGGTTATTCAATTTTATCATCATATGATTTATTACCTCACCTTAGAAGTCAAATTTTGGGGATCATCCCTCTCTACTAGAGGTGATTGAGACGTAACCTCCCCTTGGATCCTAGCCTGATAGTCTCTCCTTGGCAAGGGGAGAGGCTAGTAGAGCTAATAACCCTCGTGAAAGGCGTATCTGTTCTCGACACATTGAAAATGTTGCCAGCCTCAGTCAGAAAAGTCGAGCTTCTGGGGAGCTACTTAGGCCAAAATCTTGGGATTATAATGAGCAGCTCGACTCATATCTATCGAGGTAAGATCATGATTATTTGTATTTAATTGTGATAGGATAGGTTGGATGTTTAATGGGCCATACCAGTGTTCCCTGCTAGGAGCACATACTCCAAGTGTGCCCTCTCAGTCAGTCATCTGATTGTGGCTACAACTCTTTACCCATTTTAGGTAGGGCTGGCCAGATGTTTAATGGGCTGCACCATTGCTCCCTTATGGAACACAATCATTTAAGTGCGTCCTCTCAATCCGTCATCGATACTGAGGCCATGACCAAGTCCTGACACTTCCAAACAGATTTGGGTACCTCCTGGTACCTACACTCAACGATGGTCACTTGGTGTATCATCGTGATCAGGAATCCTCTAGATTCCAAGCTTAGCTACAAGTAGCCACTAGCTACTTCAGCTCTTTGGGTCTCCAACCTGCAACCGTGAACCCTCGGTTCACGCACTCAATGTGCCATTTCTTATGGGTCTGCCTATCTGGATCTAACCACCATTTGTATTCACTTTCCTATCCCCATAAATGGTGTCTCATCTCTATGGACCTACTGGATTTTTGAGGGTCTCGCTTAAGACCTTATGAATCCAAGAATTTTTCATTGAGACCCTCGCAGGAGTCATTAATTAACAATTGGAGGTTAATCCTTTCTTTAGCCAAAGTTCTAGTTGACTCTTAATCCTCGCTTTAAGAAGCTTAGAGGCTCTTATAACCTTCTATTTGAAGGTTTAAAGAGGCATTTTTCGTTTTGGTTCATAAAGAGAGCATCAAGCTCATTTGATCGGCCTGATTGCTACATTTTAGGGCTCTTAAACCTCCCATATCTTCTTAATGTAAAGGCCACATCCGTTTCCTAAGTGGATTACACTAACCTATGTAATCAAATCCATCATGCCCATAACCATTACCAACCATAATCCACATGTTCTTACCCATTCACAGGATGTTCAACGGATATGAAGCTCCATTAAGACTTTCCTTAACCAATTCATTAGGACACCTCAAATGACTTTCCTTAACCAATTCATTAGGACATAATGCATCCATTAAACATAATCAAACACAACCCGTGACGGGTAGTTCCATTTTAACTCCATACTAGAATCGAATAAAGTCCCTTTTTGGCACACAAAATTTATCACAAATTCTCCCTCTCTTCATTAACTTGGGTGCCAAAGTCAATCGACCAACCAATGTTTCCTCTCAAATGGTCCCTTACCAAGGAAAATGTTGAGGCCAAGTGTATCCTAAAATAAAAATAGGACTATAAGATCTTGAATCATGGAAAAGAATAAAATATATTTTGTTGGATCTCAAAATAGTGGCCGAATTTTTCTGGACCCTTACAATAGTAGTCATCCTTTCCCTTTCTAAAAGAAAAAAAAAATCGTGATGATTGAACTTGTGGGTTCATTGTAAAGTGACTTTTTCCAATCAAGTTCTAGAGAACCCTCAATTTTTAAGATATTAGTACGTGTTCAATGTAAAATGACCTTTTTTAATTGGAAAGAAATTGAGGATTTTTCATCATAGTAAGATGTGTTGACACGATTTCAAATCTGTGAATTTTTGTATTTTCGGTTGGGGTTTTTTTGCATGGATATGATCTCTGGGTGAAGAATGGCATTTTTTTAATCAAGCTGACTTATTTTATGACTCAGCATGTGCCCAACGTTTGGTGGAAGCAATCCCGGGATGAAAACGGAGTTTGTTCATTCTGTGAAGGATGCCTTCAGCATCATTTGCGGTTGTGCTATCTCCGCTCATCCTTCAGCTTATGCATCGATAGCGGTAAGCCTTCTTTCCATGATGCGCAGCTATGATTTTTCCCCCCTTTACAAACTCTGGTTTAAGGTTCAAAGTGCAATGCTTAATTAATGGGTAGGCAAATCCTGAAGTTAAAACCTGACACCTCCGACAATAATTACGACTTGGAAAATTGTGATTGGAAATGCCGTTTTCCTTTATCAAATGCAAACAATTGGGGATAATAAGCATGGATAAAAGGGGAGCTATTGCTTCGAGAAATGCGGAAAACATTCATTATAGTTTCAGCATGATAGGGAGAAAAAGATTTTTTCTGATTGTCACTCAACTAAATGGAGCGTCTCCCTGCACTGTGTCTTTATTTACCATTGTATCCTTATGCCTTTACAAGGAGATGGGTAGTCGTCTGTTTTTTCTACCTCAAAAATGAAGCTTCGACAATCTTTGAAGACTTACAAAAGAAACGCTGCCTCATTTTCATTTTTAACATCGAGAATATAACTTGGAATCGAGTTTACCAGAAATCGGTGTATCACAATCGAAATCTATCGGGCATCTTTAATAATCCTATGTCATCCTCAAATAATCCCAAAGAGTTCTTTTCATTCGTATCTCTTTTTTTTTGTGATTTTTACATAAATTCCCCCCTAATTAATTTAAAGTACATCTAAACCCCTCTATTTCCAATATTTTTATCACTACCCCGAAAAAATGTCTTTGTTAACATAGATACCCTTCCGCTAGTTTTTTGTCCGGTGGTTAATCAATATTGGGTTAATCTTAACCAAACTTGAGTAATTCCCATCTCAAAGCCCATCTATATCTGGAGGAGATTAAATGGGGGGAAAAAGGCCTATATATATTTACCACCAGGTTAAGTTGCAACCCTTATTCTGGTTCTAGCATCGGCAATCACTACCTCAACCACTCTATACACTTTGCCTTCATCTCGATATTCTTTGACCCCTTTCATGCCTGTGGTTGCACACTCGCATGGCAGTCGAGGGCAACTTCTCTAATAGCCTACACCTTGCTTGGGCCCTCATCTTCCCCTACGATCGTGTTGACCTTGCTCTGATCTGCTGCACCTTCACCAACTTTGTCTCCCAACGTACACAACTGCTGCATTCACCAGCCATGTGATCATCGCTCGACCTTGAGCCAAGGTTCGAAATGCCGATCTCGATGCCGTGTCGATGAATTTCAAATGTGCATTTCGTGGGCATGCCGAGAGCATGTCGTGGAAATGCCCGTTTTTCGATTGGCATGCTATGGGCATGTCAAAGGCATGTCGATGCATACCAACAAAAATAGCAAAAGTAATTAAAAAAACTAATAGCAACCTAGACATGGGCACCAATTTCGTCAGCATGTCGACGGCATGCCGATCGTGCCGACGGCATGCCGACAAAATCCCTGTAAATCGACGCTTTCTTCATGTCGGCACGACCGTTGCTCGGAAATGCCCTTGCCGTCAGCATTTAAATCAATGCCTTGAGCTCTGCATGATGAATGAGATGATGGCATTGCCTGGGTCCAAGATCCAGGATACCAGGTCGTTGGTATGGGTGTTGTTGAGGGTAGAGAAGGTGATGGTGAGGGAGGCTACAGGGATGGACATTGTGGATCGGATGGTGGGGAGCACATGGGATGTGGTGGGGGCAGCGTGGGGATAACAAAGGAGCTCATGAGGAGGGATTGCTATAGGGAGGTCTACACTTCCATCAGGTTGGCTATGTTCCTGGAGATGGTGGTGGTTCTTGGATCGGGGAAATGGAGGGTTGTAGAGGAGAATGTCGAGAAGTTAAGATCGATGATGTTGTGAAATGGATTTGTTTATTGTCTTGGGATTGCCTTGTAATGTAATGTAACGTTTGCTAAATCTGTGCATTTTCCTTTGATGTCATTCTCTCTGTTGGGGATCAATTCTATTTCTACTTGGGCGATAGGGTTATCCCAGAGTGTCGATGAGAAACTGTGTTGTGGGTGAGAAGGTTGTCTGGAAGGATAGGGGAAGCGATAGAAAAGAATGGCAACTTTTTTAAATTGAAAAATAAAGAGGGGCAAAATTGATAATTTTAAGAGTCTTTATAGACGGATCTTGACTCAATTGCATTCTATGTAAAGGTTAATAACTTTGTGGGGGCACTAAAGTAAATACCAGAAATACAAGGGTATGGATGCAATTTCGTTTGATTAGTGGGGGATTTATGTAAAACCCCCCTCCTTTTTTGTTTTTTAATTTTTTAGTTAATCTTTGATATCAAGTTCGTGTTTGCAACTTTGGGCTACACACAGGTTGGCAGATCAAAATGGAATGGGCATGTGGGTACCTCAGGAGTGGTTGTCAAGGTAGAAAGTCCTCTTGGCAGCGTTGGCAGACCATCTTTCTGTGTTCAATTAAACACGGGTGCAGAATTTTGACATGCAATACAATACTGATGTGTATACTGAGGCTGTATAATGAAAGACAGCTATTGTATGCACCTGTGAATAGCCAGCAGCCAAGTGGGCATATGCACATATTACAGGTCTCTCTTGCAGTTTTTTTAGCTTTAGGATAGTGCTACTTTTAGTATTTCTTTCAGCAGAGGCCAACGAGTCCTTTATTCTTGAAGTAGCCGGTAGTTGGCCTTTTACACAAAGTACCAAAAGATCAAACCAGTAGCTGCGGAGTTTTAAATACAGCGATAATTCAAAGGTTTTTGGCTAAAGTTCAAAGATTTTGGTTTGTAATAAAGAACCTTGAGACTCAATTTTTGTTTAAGATATCTCCTGGAGTGGAATGTAAGAGGTAAGATAAAGTGAGTTCCATTTGAAGGAATGATTTCAAAGGAGATTTTTGGTGAAGAATGCAGTACATCATAGATCCGAGAGGATTGTTCAAAACTTTTTTTAACGTGGAAAGAACAAAAACCAATCGAACCATAAGTGAATTACAGAAAGCAATGGCTCTCTCCACCACTCAATCCCCCAAGCCCAATCCTATCTACCCTACCTTACTTGACAACAACCTAGAGCTTTTGCCTCCTTCCTGTGGTTTGTTGATCCTCACCTTGGAGGATGTGTAAGAAGGTTGGGTGGATGGAAGCACTCTCTCATTGTTTACACCTTGGGGAAGCAGCTATTCTACGGCAAATTCAAACATTTCATCACCACTTTTTGGAAACCCAAGGGAGGATTTCCTCTTCATTCAAGAGATA
The DNA here is from genome assembly GCA_037157565.1 of Thalassia testudinum. Lineage (NCBI taxonomy): Eukaryota > Viridiplantae > Streptophyta > Magnoliopsida > Alismatales > Hydrocharitaceae > Thalassia > Thalassia testudinum. Next base: position 38,497,775 of record JAZHRO010000025.1, read on the forward strand.
GTGGTTTGTTCATTGTTGAGATGTTCAACAAAGAGGCTTGCTCCAACACCTTTGGAAGGGGCCCTTGGTTCTTGCGGGGAGCTTGGTTGGTCATAATGAAATGGTCGATTACGCTCCACTCGTGAGGGAGGACTCGATCCCTACCTTGATTTGGATAAAGTTCCTCGACCTTGATCTTCTCTATTTCTCCAGGAAGACGATCAGTAAACTTGCAAGTGCTCACGATTGCAGGATGGTCTCCAACAACTTTCTTGACCGTGTTAGAGTTTGTATTAACGCAAATGCTGAGGAAGAACTCCCTAATGAGGTGTCATATCACTATCATGATGGCCAGGGTAAATTGGTTAAACGTAAATATGATCGGATCCTCCCTTGTGAGTTTTGCAAGGCTTTTGGTCATCTCCATAAGGATTGCTTGAAGGTTCCGAAGGCAACCAAGGAGAAGTCGGTGGCGACAGGAACGTTGGAAGAACACCCTCCCTAGTGGGAAGATGCCGATGGCTCGTCGGACGATAGGAAGTCGAATAGACGTGGTCGTTCTCGAAGGAGTTGCAAGAGTCCCTTCGTCGTGCACGAGGAAATGCCTTCCGTGCATGAAGAGGTGCGCGGTTTTGTACATGCATTTGCTGGGGATGTTTTTGTTCCACATTGTGGGAATGCTTCAATTCAAGAGTGTGGGGACCATGTCCTACATGCATCACCCATTGGTCACTCTTCATCAATATGGGAAAGGCCCTAAATGTCCCATGCAGTGGGAAAAAATAATAAGGCTCTCCCTAATCTCAATTATGTCCACTACCTCCACCACGCGTAGATCGGTCCTTTCGTCTGTGCATTAGAGTTACCCTAAGGTCGTCTAAGATATCCTTGGGGATGGTTTCGAAATAGAGGGTGAATGGAGGGAACCCAAGAAAAAGAAAAATAAGAAGTCGAAGGCTGCAGACGACATTTTCATGGAGGGGGCATTGGTGGATGCCACCAAAGTCTCATGTCACTGATGGCATGGAACACCTGGCGTCTTAACGACCTAGGAAAGATGAAGGAGGTCGCAGGCTTCCTTCAAAAGCATGGTGTTCAAATTGGGCTCTTTTGAAGACCAGGATCTTGGCTTCTCATTGGGTGCTATTTGAGGGATGTGTTCTGGCGAATTGGCGAGCCATTCATAATCTCCAACATGGCTGTAACGGTCATATTATTCTCCTTTGGAAGCAAGGAATTTGGGATGTGCAAGCCCTCCACTCCTCGGACCAAACCATTCTTGTCTAATGCAGGAATCAAGGGGGGCTTCTTTTCTACTTGTCTCTTGTTTATGCAAGAAACTCGGCCACGCAACGCTCTTCTCTGTGGGTGGATCCCCATGTATAGATGCATTATGAAGTTGAAGAAAGTCAAGGAAAAACTCAAGGAGTGCGCCAAAGTTGATAGATCAAGAGAATTCGATCTGGCCAATCTTCAAATGGAGATGGACCATGTCCATCATGATCTTGCTCCACGACCAGACTGCACCTCCTTACATGAGGACGATTGACGGCTAAGGAACACATTCAATGGCTTCGAAGAGAAGAAGAAATATTTTGGAAACAGAGAAGATGTTTATGGCTGAATAGCAAGGATAGAAACACTTGCTTCTTTGCGAGGGCCATAAAACTCAGGCAAAATCTCAATTCTCTTACCACTCTTATCAACAAGAATGGGGAGTTGATCGACAAAGAAAGTGAAGTGTGCAAAGAGGTTGTCTCACATTTTAGTTCCCTCTTCACATGCTAGCAACCCACTATCCCCCAAGAAATGTTGTCATGGCCGGTTGCCACCCTTCTGATGCCTGAGGATTGTGGGGCCCTCACTACTACCCCTACGGATGATGAGATTAAGGACGCAGTTTGTAGCATAGGGCTGAATAAGGCCTCGAGACCTAATGGTTTCAATGGTTTCTTTGTCCACAATGCTTGGCATATTATCAAAGATGACATCATCCAAGGTGTTCGCTTCTTTTTCATGGAAGGGGGATGGATGGTAGATGAACTTAATCACATTTTTTACTCTTATTCCTAAATCCCCCTCGGTGTCCTACCTTAATGATTTTAGGTGAATTGCTTGCTGCAACACTCTCTATAAAGTAATTGCCAATATTCTTGCTTGCCAGCTTAGCACTGTCAAGTTGCTCTCTCCTTGCCTAGGAGTTTCTTAAGGGGTTCCACTCGGCGGGCGCTACCTCAAGAATGTGTGAAGATTAACATTTCAAAGGCATTTGATTCTATCAGGAGAGATTTCATATTGGGTGTACTCTCCTCCCATGGCTTCCCCATGAAATGGATTTGTTGGGTCTCCATGTGCATCTAGGATCCCTCCTACTCACCGCTAATCAATGGCCAGCCAATGGGCTTCTTTGTTTCAGGGAGGGGGCTTAGGCAAGGGGATGCACTATCCCCTCTCCTCTTTACACTCGCCATGAACATTCTTTCTATCTTTCATTGAGAATCAAGTGCTTATGAAAGGCTCCACCCAGCTCATATTAGGTGCACATCCTTTCCCACCCATCTTCTTTCTGCAGATGATATTCTGCTTTACTGCAGAGTTGACTTGGACTCCTCCCGTGCTTCTCAATGTACTCAATGCATTTGTAATTGTCTCTGGGCTGAAATTAAGTTGTGCAAAGAGTCGTGTTTATCTCACTAGGGGCAGTTGTAGAAGGCTTCACATTTGCCTCCTCTTAGGAATGTTGGAGGGTAGATTTTCATGTCACTACTTGGGTATCCATTTAGTTATTGGTAGAGAAGGGAACTCAGACGCCACACTGGTTGACCAAGCAAAAAATCTTCTCCATGATTAGAAGCAAAAGAACTTGTCCAGGATGGGTCGTGCTTGTTGGGTTAAATGGGCTGTGGAGGTGCTGCTGTGTTTCTGGCTCTCTTGCACTATAGTGAGAAAAGCCACACTTCATATAATGAAAAGGTGGGTGGCCGATTTCATTTGGGATGGGAATATCCATCTTGTTACTTGGAAAGAACTTTGTAAGCCCAAGGAGGACGGACGATTGAGACTATGCGATTATGAGGAGTTGCAGGAGGTGGCCTATGCAAAAATGGCCCACCAACTATCTTCCACTAACCCTTTATGGTTCAACTGGATGCATAGCAGATATGGGGATCCATGCACCTCTTCTAAAAATGCCAGCCATTCAAAAATCTGGAATGCCCTACTTTATGCATGACCATGGCTGGAGAACTTCCACGCAGGCAGCAAGTGGGATTGGCCCACGACATCTTTGGGAGGGCTATGCTTGTGCTCGATTTGGGACAAGACATGCGACAAAGGGGAGAAACTTCCCATTTGGAAAGCTATCTGGTCCCCCTCCATTTCTCCCAAATGGAGTTGTTACTTATGGCTTTGCTTAAAGGGCAGATTGCTCATTGCAACCAAGCTTCAATCTTCGGGCATCCCTGTTGATATGTCCTGTGCGCTATGCTTGACTGAGGAGTAGATGGTTCCTCATCTTCTCCATCACTACTGATATACACTTGAGATGTGAGTTGATGCTTGACAATTGATGGCATGGAGGTTCCCTTGTTCCTCCTACTACTTTAGCAGGCTGGATAACTATAGATTGAGTCTCTCTCAGAGTATTTGTTTTTATTTTCATGTAACACCCCACTTTTTTTAATAGTCCTCGAGTTATCTGTCTCCTTTAGACGTATGCACGCTCTGTTTGTACTTGGGTCGGTGGTCGTTTTCTTGTAGTAATAATATATTACCCCATATTCAAAAAAAAAAAAAAGAAAAACAATTCACTTGCATGAGAAAGGATTTACACCTTTGTAACCGATTGTTGTGAGATTATGCAGTGCAATTATGGAGGCAAACATCTAGAAACCTTTTTCTTTTTTTATTTTTTGAGCAATGGTAATGTTAACCTTTTTCTTCCAAGACTTTTAACTTTTTACTTGTAGGGATTCAAATATTCTCAATCAGGAATAAGCTCTTTTTTCATATGTTTGTCAAAATACCCTTTATTCTTCTGTAAGCAAAATCAGTTATATATTTCAATCGGTCAAAATATATAATTGCTTTCTTCCCCTATTATTGCGTTATTGGTTGCTATATTATGCTATAGGAAGATTTTGTAGGCAATCCTTTAATCCATATATAATTAGGTTCACTTAGGATCAATGGGTAGGATTTTTTTACTTGATTTTCTTTATTCAATTAGTAAATTCTCAACTGTCTAATTGGTAAATTCTCATAAACTGCCTAAAATATTATCTAATAATTTTTATAATTATGAATAACTTCATGTTTATTAATCAATCTATATGCCCAATCAAAATCATAAGGTGTTTATCACTCAGACCCTAAAGAAAGATGACGGCTATTGATTATCAAAGATTAAGATGTACTTTACATCCTATTTCTCCTATACACACGTAGACAATTATTTTAAGTTTTACAATCTTATCCTGCCATTGTCCATTCTGGAAGTAATTTATGTAAAAACTTATTATACTTTGGATGGAAGACATTAAATAATTTTTCTAAGTTAATTTAGCCTCTTACTTTGATTTACCTATGGAGATGAATTGTGACAACCTAATATCTACCGGCATCGGGTTGTGGATCCCAACTTGGATTATCTATTGTCCAACATATAAACATGAGAAGCATATCCAAATTTAAATGAATAAGAAACCAAAACATAAAGTGCAGAGTACAATGTAGAATATTAGGTCTATATCCAAGCAAAAAGTAAAAGAAATCTACGAAAGGCTTTACTAGTCTGTTACATCATGAAGAAAATAGGAAAAGAAATTAAACTACTGTGAAGTAGTGATTGGTAATTGATAAAACCTTGAATCATTGATCCGCACCTCACTCCAATATCACTTCGATTGTCACTTAGCTCAAGACGGTTCACCAGCATCTAAAGTTACATTAATGACAACTTTCTATATAATGCATCTAAAATCTAGGCAACTAATTATATAAGCAACAAAAGTAGGCATAACATGACCAACAAAAATATTGGGAATAGGAGAATAACATGAATGCATGGTTAAGATTTAGTGGCATCAATTAGTAAAAATTTAAATCATTGATTTGTTAATTATTCTATAAATTATCTATTGTCTTATTCTATGTTATAGATTTAGATTTGTCTCTACTTTTAAAGCCCCTCGAATTAGATTTAACGGGTCAACTATGTCTTACCCACCTTGAGGATGCAATCGACATACGACCTCAAACAAACTTGGGGGTGGTTTCATCACAGGTGTATGGTTATGTCTGTTATACCCCAAATAAAGGTTGGCTTACTAAGGGTGACAAGAATAGAGGTGCTGATTTATTTAATTTAGGTTGTTTAAAATTCATAATCGAGCTACCATTATTAGTTTCCATGCATCAAACCAAATGGAAAATACCATACTAATAATTGGCATATAAATGATAATTCACAACTAATTACAATATGATGGCATATAATTGCACCAATCCTCTATTAAAACCAAAGTACAATGGTTACTTGCTTCCTGCGGAATAGCTCGATCGCCCTTGAAATCAATCACCAAACAGGGGTGAGCCAATTGACCTAGTAGGGATAAACAACTATTATTTTCAATAAAATAGGGTAGTGCACGATTTCACTAGCTAGCTAGATCTCTAGCTCATCAGAACCCAAGGTTTTATTTCCAAACTCAGTTTAGTTTCACCGATTCCCAATGTTTCAATTTCATTAATCAATCCCTTTGATTGATGCAACTCCTTAACCGATCCACTATCATCTAGTGATTTGTTCATTCATCACTTAGGTTCTTAGGCCCTGGGTGGGGTTAACCCCGAAATTGGGTTATCCCAAGTTTTTTCCAAGTTTCAACACAAACATCATATAAATACACCAATTATTCTCCACTCCCACTTTTACTATTAAAAAATAACCACTACATCCTCCACTCTCACTTTTAATATTAAAAAAATACCCACTAACATTCTTCACTCCCACTTATATTATTAAGCAAATATCCACTAACATCACATCAATACACCAATTATTTTAACCCTATACTTATTCCACCACCCAAACAAACACCATTTTCACTTATTCCATTTTAACCTATCCCTATAGTACTTTATCCCACGTCCAAACGGGGCCTTAGAGTAGTTAGTCAACCCTTCCTATTGAAGATCATGATGTATGCTCTTCATTGGTATACTTATACTGATAACCCTTCCTTGGCCTTTGAAGAGATTAAAGCACTTTTGTCCTTTAGATAAGGATACCCGCTCTGGGTATTGAAATGTTGACTACACTTGAGGTCCTTGGAAAGCTATTCCAAATAGGACAACTCGAGTACTAGTCTAATTGATTATGAGGGAGTTTCTCCTTGCTTTACCCTCATGATACTTGGAAAGCTATTCCAAACAAGATCCTTCATGTATTCCAATACCTGAGATCTTTGCAAGGCTATTCTAAATAGGATCCTTTCGTTCTCCATTGCTGTTATGCACCGCAACGTCAATCCCTTGATAACGATGCTACGGCCACGTGGTCGACACTCATTGATAGAAGCCCAATTTATTACCCTAATTAGCTTAATCTAAGGCTAACTCTTTAGTAAAATCATGCATTAGGTTTATAATACTGCATTTAGAGCATGCATGCATATTTAGGCTTTGTACTTATTTTATGCCTAATTATCTAATTTTAGACTTTTGTGAATAATGCAGGTACAAGATGTAGAGAATAACATAGCATCATGAGCAAGATGGAAAATAAAGTTACAAAGTTAACAGCTGGTTGAAAAGAAAGATATGATTGAAGAAGAAATGAAGACATGATTATAGAAGAAAGAGAGGGACTAGGATAATCTAACCCTACCTGTAGAACCCTAGGATACCCTTATCCCAACTCCTATCCTTAGGATACCTCAAACTGAATAAGTAAGCTCAAAAGTTGAAATCATGGATAACACTATCTATGATCCTAATCCCTTATCCACAGAGTTATCATACTATCCAGGAACCTAGCAAACCTATCCTAGATCCAATCCCTAACCCAAGAACCTATTTAGGTTCATGAGCTCACTTAATTGACTTAGTATAAGTCAATTGGGCTAACCTTAAGTCAATTAGGTTCATGGAACCTAATTGAACTAAACCCAAGTTGATTAGACTTAATTAAGTCTAATTGACCCTAAACCTAACCCGATTGGATGCATGTCTTCTTGATTGGATGCATTCATTATCAATTAAGTTTGCCCAGAGCTTGATTGAGTCTATTTCAACCCACATTAGTTTAATTGGATTCAGTTGGAATCCAATTGAACTACCCACAACCTAATTAGGTTAATATAGAACCCAAATAGGTTTGCCCTAACATAGTTAGAATTTTTCCTAACCTAATTACACTAGGACACATTCTTGGAGTAGACATTACCTACATAGACTTAGCCTATTAGAGTCTAGGTTGACCTAGCCTAATTAGGACCTAGACTTAGACCCACAACCTAGGCCTACATGTTCATGCACCTACACCCACATATGTGCATGCGCATGCGCGCGCGCACACACACAGCCAGCTTGCTTAGACCCTAAGTAAGAGGCTTATCCTCTTATGGTTGGCCACATAAGAAAGATCTTATCTCTTTGATCTTTCTTATGGAAAGATCAAAAGAGATAAGATCTTTTGCTAACACAAAGACTATTCTACACCCTACATCTTAGCATCAAGGGCTCCCCTTCCACACCCATAGCTGACCACATATGGCTTCCTTGGGAAGCCATATGGACGACCAACAATAGATACACAAACACCCTTGGATCATCATCCTAGGGTGAACCACTCCCTTGAGTTGTTGGCCTACACCTAGCCCTTAGATCTGGATCCTACGACCCTCATTAGACCCACATTCCTATAAAAAGATCGAGCCTCTACCACTTAGAATTCAATTAGCCTTAGTATAGTTTAGTCCACCATAACCCACGCCCACTCTCCAAGCTCTCTCTCCGATCTTTTTCCCAGTGCCCTAGATCCGAAGCTCTACCGAGTTTCACACAAGTATTCCTTAAGTGGCTCCACTCCCTCTCTCTCTTTTGCTCTCTAGTTTATGTGCTTCATAGTTGTAATCTTACCATTGCAAGGCTCTCTTCAAGATAGCAATAAAGTTCATTATTCTTGTGATATCTTGATTCTAAAAGTTTAAAATATCAACTGTCTCCCTATGTTCGACCTAGACTCCTTGTAGTTCAGTACTAAAAATTTAATTGAATGCCTTTTTACGTGCTATAATGATCTCACGTATTGTAATCACATAGATTTGACGAGCATCAATTTGACACCGTTGCCGGGGAGGTACAGAGTTATTTTTATCCTTTCGTACTTATTTTAGATCACTAATCCACTTGCTTCTTATTTGTCGCGTGCGTGCAGGAATCAAATATGTGGAGAAGTGCGGTAACAGAAGGAAGGTGGGTTGGTATCTTAACGTAAGTACCCTTATCTTAGTTTGGTTAGATTTCATTTGGATAAAAAAAAAATCCAAAACAAATTCGATGCTTTGCTTGATCCTTAGGATTGGAAGTATTTGCTTGTGTTTGCTTACTTTCTTTATAAAAAAAGAAACTCCTTTTGGTGGGCATTCTCTTGAGAAACAACAAAACCACCTCCCTGAAATTCATATTACAATTACTTGCAAGATTCAAAATCATTTTTCAAAATTTTAAATATCCAAAAATTCTAAACTTTCTCTTGGATGTAAATATTGAAGTCAGAAATAACATATCCAAATTTCACACAAATCTGATTAGTATAGAATTTTTGAAAATTCGTGAACTATCAAATATGCTATTTTTCTTGACGTTTTAGAATTTCAAAAATCAGTGAAGTTTTTATATAACTCTGATTTATCTGAAATTTATGGTACAAAATTCCTATGATATTCAAGAATTTAGGAAAAAAATGAAAAAATACTTCCTGCACATGTGATTACACTGAATACTGGATCATCAACTAGGGGTCAAAATAGACTACGGAACCCCAGTATACTTTAAATATGAAAAAAAATAAAAAATGTGCATTAAAATTCTTGAAAAAATATTTTCTGAGTGACTAGTTGGTGGTGTAGTAGGACCAATTGGTTGCATTGATTGGATCACACCATCTTATTTTTAGACTTAATTGCGCCATATAAACATTATCTAATTTTAGGATTTCAATCATAGGATAGAGCACATTTGCTTCTTATATCCTTAAAGGAAATTGATTTTATAAATTGGGATTTAAAAAATATTTTGTGTGCTCCATTAGAACATTACTTGAATTTATCTCATCAAGAAACCCTAAAATACACTTATACAAGTAATTGAACCTTAGAATTCACTTCGCTATAAAAAATTACTTGTGAACCCTTTGCTTGTGCACTTTACACTTTTGAAATCTATCTTAAAGGCAACACCCCCGTAACGCCCATCATATTCGAAAAGCACTTTATATATAAGCTTAAAATTGAGTAGACGAGTCCTAGGTAGGACTAATATACTTGGTAACTTAAAATTAGATTGCACTAAAATCAAGGCCTTATCTACTTGGGCCAACTGGACAAGAAAGGTCGATATAGTAACCGTGTTAACCTCCAGTGGTGTCCCATTGTGCAAGGCGTCCTACGGGGTCCAACCCTTCTGGCCAGCCAAGTGCTTCAAGGGTTAGTTTAACCTAGTTGTATTTTGGGGAGCCAGGATTAAGTCTAATTAGGGTTACACTCTAAGGACTAACTTGATTGCTCGTATTGTGAGGGTGGATATTCTCTCATCTATCTTCTCTCATCTAGAGACTTTTTTCTGGTTTATGCAAGGAAGACGATCTCTAAAACCTGATTTGTACCACCTTTAGAAAGGAACCCTAAGAGAAGACTTGATTTTTCAAAATTTGAATCTGAATTGTCTCCAATGGTTAGTCACCATGAAGAAGTCAATCTTAGGGAAGAAGAACAAAATCTGGATCCAATGGCTCTTTTCCAGAGGTACATTGATAGGCACGGCCAGCATAATGACGGACAAATGCAGGTTACAGTGAAGGCCATTTCCCAACTCCAAATTAGGAAAGCAGACCACCCTCTCAGAGACTTTTATAATCCTCTTGATGGCCAACCTGAACCTTTTATCAAGGTGCCTCAGGATGGGGATGATTCTGAGCTCAAACCATAAATCATCAATCTGATTCCCCACTTCCATGGCCACAATTCTGATGACTCCTTCCACCACCTTAAAGAACTTCTATACATAGGAAGGACCTTTAGCCCTAGGAATATGAATGTGGATACCTGATGAAAATGTTTCCATTTTCCTTAACAGATAAAACTACTCAGTGGTTGAGAACAATTAGTAGACCAATCCTAACTTAGGAAGATTTAAGAAGCACTTTTTTGAAGAAATTCTTTCCCATATGAAAAACAAATGCCCTTAGATGTGCCATTACAACGTTTAAGCAGAATCCAGGGGAACAATTGCATTATGCTTAGGAGAGATTTAACAACTTAGCTAGGAAATACCCTTATCATGGGATTCCCAAGTGACACTTGACTCATATTTTCTATTATGGGTTAAGTGACAACTTGAATAATTTTGTTGATGTAGCTTGCGGGGGCAATTTCCTCAGCAAAGATGCTGAGGGAGCATTTGAATTGTTTGAAAATATGAGTGAGAATTCCCTCAACAATACCTTGATGTCTACGTTTAGTGAAACAAATTAACCAAAGAGTGAAGTTTATGAAATTAAGGATAATTCTAATTTAGTTGATTTAGAACTAATTGCACAACGATGGGATAAGATTGAACTTATTGGAAAAAATGTCGAAAATCTAGACAAGAAATTGGATACTTTATTGAAAGGTGGGAATTCCAAGGCAAACCCTATGCTTGCCCAAGAATGAATTGTTTCACCCTACGCCCAACTCTCAAACCCTCTAAGTCAAGAAATAATGCATAATATTAATGACCTAATCATGGCTACACTCATGAGCCAACCTAACTTGGACGCGTCTCTTTCTGGGTACCAAGGAGAGACCTTGATGCCCTCAAATTCTGAATTAGGCATCCTAATGGCTAATTATTCTGAGGATGTTAATGCACTTTAGGGATACACTAAAAATAACCCATACTCAAACACCTATAACCCTAGATGGTGTAACCATCCTAATTTTTCCTAATCAAGTCAAAAACCCCACCTAGGGTCCTAACTTGGCTAGGCAAAATAATTATGGGCAACCCAGTAGGTACACATAACCACGTACTTACTAGCCTCAACCTACCCAGGAAGCCCACCCATCTGATCTAAGTTTGGACCTCAAAGAGATGCGAGAAATGAATTTAAGACAGGGGAAATGAATCAATTGAGGACTGAATTGATAGGATAGTTGGATAAGTTTGTAGATTCTAGACAACACGGAATGCTGCCATCCCAACCCATCTTCAACCCTAGAAACTTTAATAGGGTTAACCAAAATAACATACGGGAGCAACAGGCACATATAGTTCAACCTGCTCCCCAACACTCACTCGACTTTGTTAACCCTAACCAGGCTCAACCTATCTTGTAAAACCTACCCCAACTTTCTAACCCTAATGCTTTTGCCGGTGCTGTAACTTTGAGATGTGGGAAACAGATCCAAGATCCTTATTCTTCCAATCTCAATCTAACCAAGATCTTGAGGAGCCTAAATCTGACTTGGGAGACCAAGTTAACTTAGAAGACAAGGCTCAAGACCCGAACACTCGTGATTTTTCTCAAGCACCCTTTCTTGTAGCCTTGAACAAATCATAGAAAGAGAAAACCAATCAATCTGAGAAGTGGCTTGATATTTTTAAACAAGTCTAAGTGAATATACCACTCCTAGAAGCAATAGAGAATATCCCGACCTATGCAAAATTTTTGAAGGAAATATGCACACCAAAACGCCAGGCTAAGTCATCTAAAAGAGTAGTGTTATCTGAACAAGCTAGTGTAATTATCCTTGAAAACCTACCCTAAAAGCAAAAAGATCCTGGAGCCCCTCTGATTTCTTGCATTATTGGAGATACTGACTTTGATAGGACTCTTATAGATTTAGGTGCCTCCATCAATTTGATCCTTAAGGTGCTATATGAGAAATTTGCTTTTGGAGAATTAGAACAAATTGAGGTCACACTACAATTAGTTGATCAATTTGTGACCACATTGAAGGAAATTATTGAGGATATAATTGTTAAGGTTCAAGATTTTTATTTTCCTGTGAATTTCTTGATCCTTGACATGGAGGTACCAGAAAATTGAAGAACACTCCAATAATTCTGGGAAAGTCATTCTTAGCTACTGCCAAAGCTAACATTGATTGTGAATCCGGCAGTATAGAAATTAAATTTGGGGACAAGAAGATGGAGATTAATATTTTTAAGGCCATCAAACAATTTGAGGATGGTAGAATAATAGAAGATTATGAGGTTGTGGACCATAATGTTGAATATTGTATAAACTGAGTTTCCCAATCTGACCCTACATGCCTTGATCTCCCAACCAATCAAGAGGTTAGTCACCCAATCACTAGCTTGATTCCAAAACCTCTTGAGGATAATTGTGATCCACCTTTGGACCCTTCATCCTAAGGACCCAAGCCTGAACTAAAACCTCTTCTTGATTATCTAAAGTATTTTTTTGGGATATGATCAAACTTATCCTATGATCATCAATTCTTATCTAACCCAAATTTAGGAAAATCAATTAATTCAAGTATTAGGAAGAAATAGTAGGGCAATTGGTTGGACATTGGTTCTTGCATACATAGAATATATGTTGAGGACGAATCTAAACCCTCCCGGGAGATGCAGAGACGATTAAATCCTAACATGTGGGAGGTTGTGAAGAAGGAAATTATAAAGTGGTTCGATGCGGGAATAATATACCTAATTTCTGACAACCCTTGGATCAGTCCTGTACAAGTAGTTTCTAAGAAAGCTGGGTTGACTGTGGTTATTAATGACACAGGTGAATCAATTCCAACCCACACAGCTTCCGCTTGGAGTGCTTGCATAGATTATAGGAAGCTGAATACTATAAGTAAAAAGGATCACTTTCCACTTTCCACCTTCCTTCATTGATCAAATGCTCGAAAGACTAGTTGGCAAAAAAATTTCTATTTCTTGGATGGCTATTCCAGCTACAATCAAATAGCCATCCATCTCAATGATCAAGAGAAAACCACCTTCACATGTCCTTAAGAATCTCTGCATTCCGTAGGATGCCTTTTGGGTTATGTAATGCACCGACGACTTTTCAAAAGTGTATGCTTGCAATTTTCTTAGACATGGTGGGTGATTTTATGGAAATCTTTATGGATGATTTTTCTATGTTTGAGGACTCATTTGATTCTTGTCTAATCAATTTAGAGAAAACTTTACAGAAGTACATAGAGGTTAATCTTGTCCTATCTTGGGAAAGGAATCACTTCATGGTTAGGAAAGGCATTGCCCTTAGTCATGCTGTGTCTAAACGAGAAATCAAGGTGCATAAAGCCAAGGTGGACACTATCACAAAACTGCCGCCACCTTCGATGGTTAAGCAAGTGAGATCATTTCTTAGACATGTACGATTTTACTGTCGATTTATAAAAGATTTTTCTAAGGTGGCAAGACCCTTAAGTAATTTGTTAGTGAAAGATCAAATCTTTGATTTTAATTCAAATTTTTTAAGGACCTTTAATCTGCTGAAGGAGGCCATTACTTAATCACCTATCATACGACCTCCTAACTGGGCTCATCCATTCGAAATCATGACCGATGCTTCTAATTTTGCTGTTGGCGCAGTCTTGGGGCAAAAGATTGACAAGAAGTCCATCGTGACTTACTACGCTAGTAAAACTCTTGATGAGGCTCAAAGGAATTATACCACTACAGAAAAAGAGTTACTGGCAGTAGTTTTTGCCCTGGAAAAGTTTATACCTTATCTACTTGGATCACGTGATTATCTTTACTGACCATGCTGCATTAAGGCACGTCATGGCTAAGAAGGATGCAAAACCTCGTTTAATTAGATGAATCCTTCTACTTCAGGAATTTGATCTCGAGATTCGAAACAAATTAGGTACCCAACATGTGGTTGCAGATCATCTCTCCCAAATCCTTATAGAAAATTCAACTCTTGAATTTACTGATTCCTTCCCTGATAAGACTATTTTAACCATCTATAAGCTACCTTGGTTTGTAAATATTGTCAACTACTTGGTAGTTGGAAAATTACCCTTGGATTGACCTAAGCAAAGGCGAGATAAATTAATTTCTGATGCCAAGTATTACTTTTGGGAGGAGTCAGAACTATTCTGAATTTATGCAGATCATGTTTCGAATATTGAGTTCACAAGCGTGCTTGAATTTTGCCATACTACTACTTATGGAGGTCACTTCTTTGGGAAAAAGACGGCAGCTAAGGTGTTACAAAGTGGATTATATTGGCCATCTTTACTCCGTGACTCTTATAATTTCTGTAGATCATGTCCTAAATGCCAAACTTTAGGAAACATGACCAGAAAGGAAATGATGCCCTAAATCTAATCCTTGAAGTCGAGATCTTTGATATTTGGGATATTGATTTTGTGAGACCTTTTATCAATTCTTTTGGGTACTTGTATATACTGGTCATAATCGACTACGTATCCAAATGGATTGGTGCCATCCTCACCCAAACTAATGACCATAAAGTGGTCATGGATTTTGTAAAGGAGAATATCTTTAGTCGGTTCGAGGTTCCTAAAGCCTTGATTAGTGATGGTGGGTCATATTTCACTCACAATCAATTTTGGATCATATTGACTAAGTATGGAATCACTCATAAAATCTCCTACTTCATACCATCCGCAGGCTAATAACCAAGCCAAAATCTCTAATCGGGAAATAAAGAATACCCTTCAAAAGGCGGTCCGCCTGGATCGGAAGGATTGGTCTAGAAAACTGGATGACGCTCTCTGGGCCTACTAGACTGCATATAAGACCCCAATTGGAATGTCTCCATTTCATTTGGTCTTCGAAAAATCCTATCATTTACCTGTAGAGTTAGGGCATAAAGCTTATTGGACCATCAGGGCTTTTAATCTGAATCTTGATCAATCTGGACGACACAGGAAACTCCAGATGACTGAATTGGAGGAAATTTGGAATGACGCTTATGATAGCGTGAGAATTTATATGAGTAGGACAAAAGCTTTACATGATAAAGTTATTTCCCGAAAAAGCTTTTTCCCTGATCAGAAAGTGTGATTATTTGATGCACGTTTGAAGCTCTTTCCGAGAAAATTTAGATCAAAGTGGACAGGTTCTTTTGTTGTGAGAAAAATTTTCCCTTACAAAGCTGTTTATTTCTAAATCCTAAGACTGGCTAAGAGACTAAGGTTAATGGTTAGGGGCTAAAACCTTATATAGATCAATTTAATGATCCTATTCCTGACAATTCAATTAACCTCGTGGAATTATCTTAAGTTGACTAGGTCTGACTAATGATGTAAAACTTAACGCTGATTGGGAGGCAACCTAGTATGTTATACAAGTACTTAGATCATTATAAGCTGACTTGGAATGATAAGCTCTGTCAGGTGATATCCCCTCTTCTTGCTTATTGCATTTTGATACTTTTATTCTACATACATTTCAATGAGAACATTGTAATGAATAGACATGGGGGGTGGATATTATATATCTTATTTTTGTGTCAGCTGATCCTGTTAGTACTCCTATATATAGATAGCATTTTTTTCAAAAAAAAATTTGCATTTGCATCCTTGCTTATGTTTTCCCATGGTATTTGTTTTAAATAAGAGTGTAGTTAAGATTCAAGCTAGGTAGAGTCTAGAATTCTCGATTTGAGAATTTACTAACTTTAGCAAATGTGAAATAAAATCTTTCCGCCTAGACTCTTCAAGTTGTATGTCAGCTTAATTATCTCGAATATTTATTTAAATTTGAATTGATTTTCTCGAGGCTTTGAAAGGAATTTGAAAAAGCTAGAAGTATTAAGTCAAAAGGGTGATGAGTGAATGACTTATCATTCCACCCTTTGGTTTGGATACTCTTTGAGTTCCAAGTATCTTCACTTACACATTGCACTGGCTCATCTTTTCGATAATTTTTTTGAGTCCTTAGTGGTCAATAAGATTTAATCTTAGGCTTGCAGATCTAAATGACCTTGCCACGTTTCTAGCTCTTAGGACTGTTCATGGTTATAGGGGAATGCATTTAGAATGGATGAAGGAGAGCCGCTTACCTAGAAAAGTGAGTTGGAAAAAAAAATATATATATATATATTCGACTAAAAAAATTATAAGGAAATATATATATATTCCATCAAATAAAAGCATCTCACTACATATGAATGTTATCCTTTTCCATTTTCGAATAAACACACCTTGCTACAAATGGGTGTTTATCCTATAGAAAAAATAAAAAAAAATATGGAGAAAAGAATTAGGAATAAGAGACCTAGAGGTCTAACTGGGGAGATATACACCTAGTGTGTTGACTTCAGAATAGAAAAGTGGTGAGGAAAAAGCTACTGAGTCCTAGTATGACTTAACCAAAGGCAGGTTGTCTTAGAGAGAGTTAGAAATATTCTAAATCTTATTGAATACTAGGAATCAACTTGGTTGTTCGTTTGATGAGTCACATAAAAATCATACACAAGATGCTTATTTCTCACATTCAATTCGAATCTTGGGTGGGTTGATTTAGTCAGAGAAAGTCTTTGTGGCGACCCAAGTCTAATGGCTAATAAGATTTCTAATTTGATTTTCGAGGTCTAGATTTAAGTTAGTACTTTAGAATTGTTGAGTCTTTGCCATTAAGGATTTATCCGCAATTTCCTTTTGTTAGTGAAAAATCTTATTGGAATTTTTGATTTAAACTACCTCGATTATTTGACAACACCTTTATATATAAAAAAAGCATTCATGTTTTACATTTGAAAATAAAGAAAATCCATGCATTGTGATTCTCACATGATTTCCATAGGTTTTCACATAAAAGATAAGTATGGGGGTGTGATAACAACGTAATTTATTACCCTAATTGGCTCAATCTAAGGCTAACTCAGTAAAATCATGTATTAGGTTTATAAATATTACATTTAGAGCATGCATGCATATTTAGGCTTTGTGTTTATTTTATGCCTAATTATCTAATTTTAGACTTCTGTGAATAATGTAGGTACAAGATATAGAGGATAACATGGCATCATGAGCGGGATGGAAAATAAAGCTATAGAGCTAGGAGCTGGTTGAAGAGTAAGACATGATTAAAGAAAGAGAGAGAGGGACTAGGATAATCTAGTCCTACACTTAGAACCCTAGGATACCCTTATCCCAACTGCTATCCTTAGGATAGCTCAAATTGAATAAGTGAACTCAAAAGTCGAAATAATGGATAACACTATCCATGATCCTGATCTCTTATCCACAGAGTTTCCCTACTCTCTAGGAACCTAGCCAACCTATCCTAGATCCAATCCCTAACCCAAGAAGCTAGTTAGGTTCATGAGCTTACTTAATTGACTTAGTATGAGTTAATGGGGCTAATCTTAAGTCAATTGTTCATGGAACCTAATTGAACTTAACCCAAGTTGATTAGACTTAATTAAGTCTAATTGACCCTAAACCTAACCCAATTGGGTGCATGTCTTCTTGATTGGATGTAACCATTATCAATCAAGTTTGCCTCTATCTCAACCCACATAAGTTTAATTGGATTCAGTTAGAATCCAATTGATCTACCCACAACTTAATTAGGTTAGTATAGAATCCAAATAGGTTTGCCCCCAACTTAGTTAGAATTTTTCTTAACCTAATTAGACTAACACACACATTCTTAGACTAGACATTACCTACATAGACTTAACCTATTAGAGTCTAGGTTGACCTAGCCTAATTAGGACCTAGACTTCGATCCACAACCTAAGCCTACATGTTCACGCACCTAGACCCACATATGTGCACACACGCACACACACATACACCGACGGCCACCTTGCTTAGACCCTAAGTAAGAGGCTTATCCTCTTATAGTTGGCCACATAAGAAAGATCTTATCTCCTTTGATCTTTCCATAAGAAAGATCAAAAGAGATAAGATCTTTTGCTAACACGAAGACTATTCTACACCCTTGATCTTAGCATCAAGAGCTTCCCTTCCACACCCATAGCCGGCCACATATGGCTTCTTTGGGAAGCCATATGGAAGGTCAACAATAGACACACACATACCCTTGGATCATCATCAAAGGGTGAACCACTCCCTTGAGTTGTTGGCCTACACCTACCCTTAGTTCTAAATCCTATAACCCTCATTAGACCCACATTCCTATAAAAAGACATAGCCTATACCACTTAGAATTCAATTAGCTTGAGTAACCCACGCCTTCTCTCTCCAATCTCTCTCTTCGGTGTTCTTCCCGACGCCTTGGATTCGAAGCTTTGCCCAGTTTAGCACAAGCATCCCTCAAGCGGCTCTACAATCTCTCTCTCTCCTTCCTTTCTCTATTTTTCTATGTTTTTATTCCTATTGTAATATCTGCTATAGATTTGATTTGTGAGACATTTTGAAAGTAGCAATAAAGTTCACTATTCAATAAATATTTTGTCTTTCTTTATATGCTTTCATTAGGATTGAATAACTAGTGCGAAAGGCTTTAAAGAATCTCGATTTACGTTCTTACGAACGACTCAGGATTTACCAAATTCCGATACATAAATTTACTTGATTTGACTTATTTTGCAACTACAACGATACGTAAAAATCTATTCTCGCAATTTTGCATCGAACACCCACCACTTCTTAGGTTATGTAGAAAGACTTAAAAAATTTATGGATAACAAGCCTAAGGGGAGAGTATTATTTCTACTAAACATCTGGCAGGTTTCCCTTATTTCTCTAGATTTTTCCCTAATTCTATACCTACTAGGAAAATCCAAGCAAAGATATGCAACATAAACTATTGTGGGCACAACTTGCTCTACTACAACGCTACGAAAAGAAAATATATGTACATATCCATAGCTAATGCAGGCACACCCCGTCATGCAGCATTATCACCAAGAAGAGAATATATGTGTACATAGCTAACATGGGTACACCTCACTATGCAGTGCTTATACAGGCAGGACCTTCGAAAATATTTACATAACTGTCATCATAGGATTACATCAAAAGCAAGGGCTATAAGAAGTACTACCAAAAGAAAAATATGTACATTTATTTACACGTTCCCAAACTACAGGATTCCCATCTAGACACCAAAAAGGTTGAAAAACACAAAAAGACAACCATCCATTTTCCTTCCCTTCTCCCTACCACTCCATTACCCCTATATCTGCCAAGGCGAAAAGTAGTTAGGTCACATTGTGGAGGAGCACTTCAACATAGGTGCAAAGGCTCGTCAAGCGAACCTCAAGGGGTAGGAACTGCCTCATGTAAAGCATTTGCCGAAGGAGGTCCTTGGTAAGCGTGATATGAAGGAGTAGCTGCACCTACAGGTGCAACTCCTGCACGTAGGGGCATGGCACGTAGTGCGTTGGGTAGTGCGACATTTTTGTCCTGGAAGGTAGGGCGACAACACAACATGAGCCAAAGCCATTTAATAGGGCATAATTAATGTAAGGAGAGAAAAATAATAATAAAAAATTTTAATTCGATATTTCAACAAGTGTACAATCGCAGTAGGGTGTGGTTTCTTCCTTAACCCCTTATTTCCAACGATTCCTTGTCTTACCCAATTGGAATCATCAGTCCCTATTCTTCCTAGCTTAGGCTAACAAATTACAAGATCCACCACTCGACCCTTATCGCAGGGTCCAACTATGAGTTGCATCTTAGGTACTAAGTACTAGCTGTTAGCTTCTGAAAGTAGGTTCTTACTGCTAACAGTATAAGGAATCATCACCCTATCATTAGGGTACTCTTGTTGTGAACCCAGGAAGGTTCGTGGTGCGAGAAGTCTCTCCTTGCACCTTAGAGGGACTCCACCCAAAATCCACCCTTAGGAATCACCACTATTCCTTATAACGGAACATCGCTGGGCTAGCGACTCGCAACTCTTACTTGTGTGGAGACACTCAACACACGTGCAAGCCTCATTAGTCCCGACTCCTTGTTATGGGTAGTTCATTATCCTATAAGGATTGGTTTGGGTTTTATTTGTTTGTAAACCCTCCTCGACCTTGACGATATCATCTAAACTTTTCCGAGTATCTCGAAAGTAGGCTGAAGGGTCTATTTTGATGTCTCCTTAAGGTATCCAACCACGAAGTCAGCCAAGGGTCCAAGGTCCCTTTTTCGACGAGTCGCTACTTGGGTTGTTTTCAATTTCTCGCTTCTAGGCCCCTAGTTTTACATGGTACTACCCTTGATTATGGTAGGTTTCGCTCACAACCACTTACCTGTATTGTCCATCATTGTCGGGCCTATCCCGTTAAGGATAGTGGCACGTCACTCTGAGTGGTAGGGGCCTAGGTGGGCCGCTCATGCTTCCCACATGCTCAGGTCCATTCTCTTGTCCAGCCACCCCCTTGGTGGGCAAACAATGCTACTATGGCCCATTAGCCACTTGATGTGCACCATGGGCCACATGGATCCTCTAGGATCCATCTAATGGTCTCTCACTCGCACATGCCTATATTCGATGTTATTAATTCGTGAAGTTTGAGATTTCATTTTACAACATTATATTGGCAACTTGTGGAATTCGCATGTGTAGGTGATTGAAAATTATGCATGCTTTTCAAAACTAGCAACATGTATCGTGACCAGAATTTGAAAAGATCCCATGGCACTTGGCAAAAGAATACAAATAATCCATTTTATTTAAGAGTCAAATTTTCTACTTGATCATATTTTTGCGATACAGTCTTGGTTGGCAAATGCTAGTAACTCGTAGGAACTTGTTTAAATAGAGAAACCCACAAGGAGAGAGAAGCCTTAGAAAATTTTAAATCATTTGCAATTTGAAAAAAAACCCATCTATTTGCGAAGAAAAGTAATAGAACGGAATGGTCCACGTCATGAGTCAAGTTCAGCCCCCGCTTCTCTCTCTTGCATGTGTGTACTTGCACGCTTGACACGATCTCACACCACGTGTGTCACCATGGAACCCCATTGTGGGTACCCTTTCTAGGTCCGATAGAGGATCGACTCAACATATCCCGAGGTTCAACTCATGAACTCGGCTCTACCGAACTCGGGTATGTACCTATGTGTGTGTGTGTGTGTGTGTGTATTCTTAACATACAATCTGACCAAGATCTCACATAATATAACCTAATTTATGGAAGCAGAAGAAAGGTAATACACCGAGGAACGGGCTGCCCTACCTTCCCCACGAGTCTTCACTCACCCATTTCTTGCGAGGCTCTATGTCGGCTTTAACCCTCAACTTACCTGCGACTAGAGCATCTGTGACTACGTCCTGGGGTTTCAACACCATTACACATATATGTATAAATCTTGGAGAACAGGAAGAAAATAAAAGAGAGGAGAAGTGATGACCCACCACATAATCGTTGCGCACGACCGTGGCCTATCTCGCTCCAAATCGATATGATGGTCGCACAACCGGAGGGGGAGGACAGCGTCGAGCTGCAGCTGCTGTCGTCTGTTTGGAGGGCTAGCAAAAGGGCAAGGGCGGAAGACCTAGCTCCCCTCGCGTGCGTGCGAGACGCAGCTGAGGAGGCGGCAACTCTGGTGCGTCGGCGCTGGTGACGCCGTTCGAAAGGGGCAGTGAGAGGGGTTAAGAGCAAAGGGAGCGCGAGAGGAGGAGATCGCAAAGGGGGACGGGAAGATTGAGAATGAGAGAAAGGTGGCGCTGGGGGGGTGTGGTGGGGGAGAAGAGGAAGATTGAGAGAGTGAGGGAAAGGTGGCGCTGGGAAGAAGATAATGATTAGGGGTTGGGGAATGGTGGGTACGGAGGTGGCAGAGTTACTCACGGGCTCTTTATTTTTTCTTCTTAAAATGACCTTGACAAGTGCTTTACAACCTTGGAATATTATTCCATTCAGGATCTTCGTAATTTTCATTATTATCCGTGGAAAATTATTTCAAACAGGTGTCTCTTCTTGGAAGGTTATTTCACGTAGGATTGCTGAAGATATGTAGAAGATTATTTCACGCATGATCACTTTAGATCCTTGGAAAATTATTATGTATAGGATTTGTCATAAATCCCCTTAAGTCTTGGGTGTATACTTTTGACTAAACAATCAGAAATTGTCTTGTTTTGGATTCAAATCATAGATAAAAGTCATTTACTGACTTTTTCTTGGGACCATCCAAGCTCTATGTGGATCCATTATCCATTACCCTAGAGTTGAAATCCGATGCAAGCACCTTTGTATTCAACTAGCTAATTATAGCTTATCCTTGGTTATTAACCATTTAAGACCCTTCTTTGCATTAACCAGCCACTTACGAGTTCATAAACCTACTTTAATAACTTACTAGTTAGCATTGAAGTGCACATTTACATATGTAGATGTACAACCTACGTTTTAACTCTTAGGTTCTAACTAGGTTCCACGAGGTGTACATGACACCCTCTTTAAACCTACACTTAGGAGATTCAAGGTTAAATTACTCATTGACAACTTAAGGATACTTATTTCCTTTTCTACATTTAGCAAGGCAACTAGCCCACGTCAACAACATTAGATGATTTGGAACATTAACCCTTAGAAGGTCATAAATAGACACGCCATAGCATGGCATACATTGGCCCAAGATCCTCTACATGTTCCATGTGTCACAATAGGATCAAATCGTGTTTTAAGGGCTTAAGACTAAATTCAAGGCTCCCTATTTTTGATAGGATTCTCGCTCTTGATTTAGGCCCATAAAATTATGTACATACCAAGAATAACATGCTTTTCATGTAATGGTAACACCATCATTAGTCATAACTAGCTAAAATTAGTGGAAATCAAGTAACAAATGCTCCTACATGATCGCTTGAGAGCCGTAATTCCACTCAGATCCATTCTGAGAAGAAAACATTAAAACAGGGTTAAATCTGTAGTTTTAACATTACATGATAATTGCATAGTGACTACGAGGTTTCCCAGGGGTTAATTGAAGGTCTAGTGAGCATTAAAGTCTAAAGAGTGGGCCTACATAGTAAAAATAGGATTTCACACATTTCGAGAACCAAAACAACACACAAAACCCTAATTTCAAACCTGCTTAAATTAAAGAGGTTATGGTCAGGATAATAGTCATCTAAACCTTCTAAAATTTATAGAAAAATATTATAAGAGGCTTAGTACCCTTGGTTTGACTATCTGAACCCATTTTGACCTTGGACAAAGCTTTAGACTGGATTTTACCCTAATTTGGGCTTCTGTGCAAATTGTCCAATCAAACATGATCAAAAATCAAATCCAACTTTACCATCAGATTTATTGGGTCCAAATTAGGCTAAGGCCAAAATGTAGGCCCAATCAAAGTCCATTTTGATCTAGTTTGCAATTCACTCCTTTAAATCTCCATTTCTCTTAGTCAGGCCCCCATTTTTTGAGATCTCTTGCAAATAGGACCCTAGATTTATTTTCTTCTTCACACTTTGGTCCTTGTTGCCATTGGAGGTCAACCAACTTAAGCATCGACCTTTGATCGAGTTAAAACCCAATCAAATCACTACCTAATCCTACTAAATTTGGTGGGATTGATGTTCACATTGCGAAGAATCATTTGGACCAAATCTTAGCTTCTAATTTGCGATGTAGTGCCCTAACAAACCCAAGAAATCCGTGGGTGTCTTGTGTCCTAATCTCTAAGCAAATAGATCTCCTTTCCTCAATTAGAGCTCGGTTTTGAGCTCTATATAAGCTCACGCATCTCCGGCCATCCTCCTTAGCAAGTTTTAGGCCCAAAAATCCTCTTCAACTCGTTCCTCGGCCTTCTCCGATAAAGCTCCGACGAGCCTTCTCGACTTTCTTCCTATGGCTAGCCAACAACCAAATTGGCTAGTTATCCTTCTTCCCCGACTTCATTCACTCCTCGACGACCAACTCAGGAGCTACCTCAACCCCTTCTTCCTCGCTGTTCCCCCTCAGGAGTTTTCACCTTCTCTGACATCAGCAATCACATCGGCATGCCAACTCTATCCCTTTCGTCCCTAGCTTAGGTTAAATCTCTCCCTTGCCCTCTCTAGATCCTCTTTGACTCCTTTATTCTTCGATTCGACCACTACATCACCCTCTCCCCCTCTGCCTTCTTCACAGCCGACAAAGCTCCGGTGAGCTCACCCGACTGACACACGCATCCAAACCACCATGGTTTGAGCTCGCGAAAGAGGAGATTTAAATATGTGTTCGTTGCAGCAAAGCCTCAATCGCTCGAAAATAAATAAATTTATAACTCAGAATCAAAAGAAAAGTCTGAGGTCGAACACATGGAGCAAATGTGGAATTCACTCAGAATAAATGAGCACAATCAATTGAGCATTTAAATAGATATGTAATAAATACAATTTGTCAGATTGTAATTCAAATAATAATGAGATAAATGTAATTCCCTGGTTGGAGGGGGTGAGATGTGCGTGACGTAATAAAAAATGCGGAATTAAAATAGACAATCTCACAAAATGAACAATCAGACAATGGGCACAAGTATTTTTAGGTGGAAACCCAAACTGGGTGAAAACCACCACCTAACCCTATCGAGTTAGGATTTTCCGATCGACCTAGTCGATCAAATCCATTGAGCCCAGTCACTTGAACGAGGGTGACTGAACCTCAATTACGACCACACTACTTAGACCGAGGGTAGTGTTCCTTAAAATCCCTTCTCTTCATAAGAAGGATTTTGTCTCACGAAGGAGACGGGAATTCGCAAAGTAATTACCCAACCAAAGACAATAAAATGTACAACAATCCTATAGAGCCACAAATATTTAAACCTAGCTTCTATAGGAGTTAGGAAACTTCTCTTTGGTGGAAGTGCGTCGATGTGACGACGCGGGTGCATGAACCACGCGGCTGTGTTTTGTAGCTCTCATAATCGCAGAGGGAGAGCGGGTGCGCAAATTGGATGAGGCACTTGGGTGTGGAACAAGCCTTTGAGAGCAAGTGTTTCTTCTACTTTAATTTGACACACAAATGAGTGGAAATGTTCTTGCAAGGTGTGTGTTGGGTGTATTTTTCAAGCCAAGGGGTCCTCCTCTATTTATAGAGGGCTTAGGAAGGCTTTGGAAGGCCTTGGAAGGCTTCCATAGCTGTTGGGTGCAAATCCAAAGAAAATCAGGCCGTAGTCAGAATTAATCATGATTCTGACAAGGTCATCAGACGTCTTGTCCTGGCATCAAACATCTGGAAAACCCGTTTAAGACGTCTGGGAACTAAGTCAGACATCTGATTCTAGCTAGGTTTCCTTCCTGATTTGAATCAGACCTAAACAAGGTTCTAGTGTATGTCCATCAAACGACACACAGGACATTTGGCACTAGGTGTGGACGTCTGGAAACCTATTGTTTTGCGGAAACGGATAGAAAATCCCTGAAGGAAGATTTTGGGTCAACCGAGGTAAAACAGTCATGTATCAGACGTCTGGGGTCCTCTATAGACGTTTGATACGAAGCTAATGATCATTTTCTCAATGATTACTAAGGCAGCCAACATTCCACTGATTGGACGTCTGGAAAAGGCATCAGACGTCTGCTAAGACGTCTGGACTAAGGCCTAGATGACTGATTCTAACAGACATAAACTATTAAGTCCAACCTAGATGTTTTGGACGTTTAATCAAATAGTCAGGCGTCTTAAAAGTCAATATTAGAGGTCTGATTTCCAGATTGGACGTCTGATAAGGCTGTCTGAACTCTATTTTGGTTTTCTAAGTTCTTTACAGAAAACCTAAGTATTTTAGGGTAGTGCAGGTGTTCCTAGGACTATTTTAAGGGTTCTTTGAGGCTCTTTAACATAAGATCTAAGAAAGAAATAAAAAGCGAAACAAAGAAACAAAATTACATAGCACAAGATAAAAGGAAATCTATTATATTCTTCATCTCCTTCCTTCTTCAAGCTTTCGCTCCTCGCGAAGCTCCTCCGTCTCTATCCAACTTCTCTAATCTGCCATGGATGCGAGCTTGAACTCTGTCTAAACACCTATCTCCATTTGCAATTTGACCTGAAAACTAGGACTCAAAAACAAATGTTAAAAGACATATGTTTTGTTATCATCAAAATAAACGATCGTGGTGCTCTAGCACTAACAATAAAAAGAATAGAGAGAATATAAAAAGTGATGATTTGAATCACCAATTATTCATCTCAATTAAGCATGCATCTCATATTCAATATTAACTATAGTACTTAAATCATTCAACAGTAACATTCAAATAATGCTCAATCAGATGACAGATTTTCTTTCAGACGACTTAAGTGTGTCAACACTTAGCCTCAGCAGCACAAAGCTTCACAAAAGCATTCTCTCTTCTTCTCTTCAGGGCCTTCTTCTCAAGCACAGAGCCTCTCTCTCTCTCTCTAGCAACTTTTCCTTAAGCCTTCTCTAAGGCTTCTCTTCCTTCAAGCCTTTCTCAAGGCTTTTCATGGCTAAGTGTTTAGCCCTGAAAGACGTCGGTTCTGTTATAACGTTGTAGTAAAGCCGGTTGTTACCAACGTTTCATATAAAAATTTTTTACTCGGAAAAATAAAAGAGTTCCCGAGGTCGAACTCAGGGAGCAAGTTGTATTCTAGAGATATACAAGTTCTATTACAAAAATAAAGAGAGAGAGAGAGAGAGAGATGAAAATTTGGCTTCTTCTTCTTCTCTTCTTTCTTCCTCTTTGTCTTATCTCCTCTTTGGCTTTTGTTCTTCCTGTTCTTCTTCTTCTTCTTCTTCTGCTTTCTTCAGATCTTCCCCTCGTGCTCTTCTTCTTCTGTCTTCTGTTCTTCCTTGTTTTCTTTCTTTCTTTTTCTTCAGATCTTCTTCTTCTTTTCTTGCTTCTTGCTTCTCTTCATTTCTTCTTCTTCTTTGTCTTCACCTGCCTTGACCTCTCTTCTTCTTCTTTCGCGTTGGCCGTTGCTCTTCCTTCTTCTTCAGCCTGTCTTCTTTCCTGCTCTGGCTGCTGACCTTCCATCGTCTGCCCCGGTGCTGAGACGACTTAACGATGCCTTTGCTACAGTGCAGCAGCTCCTTCTTCTTCAGCGGGTCTGCTTCTTCTTCTTTGGCCTGCACACTTCAGAGTTTTTTCGTCAAGAGGCAAAAACCTACTCTACCCCCCTCCCCCGCGTATCTCTCTCTCTGAAATCACTCTTCGGAAGCTCTCCCAGAGCGCTACCGGGTAATCGGGTTCGGGTCAGGCCCGGGTCCAGGCCCACCGGCGTGCGTGGTGGGCGAGGAGTGCAGGTCAGTCTAATCGGGTCGGGCCAGGTCCGCGGAGCGTGGTCACGGACGAGGCCGGGTCGGGTCGGGTGAGAGGGACCTCACCCCGTGGTAACTGAGGCAAACAGATGGTGGCACTTTTGCAATTTATGTGGGTGTGTGGCTTCAGAAATTCCCGAGGTGGGACTATCCGCGCACCCCTTTTCTCTCACGCCTGCAGTAGGGATGGTGCTTCCAATTGCAACAGCTGTTGAGGCTCGCAACTCCAATTGAGGGCCAGGGTGTGTGCGCAAGACTCTTTCGCGCAGCCTAGGTCTTCAACCTGGGATATCTAGGCTTGGAGCAACCTCAAGCAAGCTTCGAGCTTCCTCGCCAATGGCGGTCCAGGCCTGGAACCTGAAATCAATAGAACGGCCTCCCGGCCAAATCAGACAGGCGGGGGACCTTCGCCGTGGCACGGCGAAGGTGGTCAGGGGGTCTGCAGGGGGCGAGGTTGAGCTAACAGGTCGTCCTAGGTCAAACTGTGAGCGAGGAAGTGGGTGTGTTCGGTGGATCTGCAGAGGGTGTTTGGTGGGAAGTGGAGGGGCGGAAGAGGATCAGGGTGAGGAGGCGGAGGTTCTGCGGTGGTCGGCGAGCCGTGTGGGTCGCTGAGGTGATGGGAGCGGCTCGCCGGAGGGTGGTCGGAGGCGGAGAGGATGAGGGTGAACAGGAGCGGTCGAGGGTTTAATTGACTAAATTGGAAGCGGGGAAAGAAAGAGGAGAAGAAGGGGAGTAGGTCTAACTTACTTGCAGGGACGAAGGGGGAGGAACAGGGCGACAGTCGTATCGACTGTCGCCGGAGAAGACGATGCCCAGTGGGGGGAGGACGGCGGTGACGACGGGGCAGAGGCAGCGCGCGCCGGTATTGCGCGACGCGGGAAGAGCAGGGGAAGAAATCTCTGCTGCTGGTATTGCGGCAGAGCGAAGAGGAGGAGGAGGAAGAACCGCCGGAGCTGGTGGGCGTCTGCCGGAGTGAGAAGAGAAGAAAGCTGGGGGTTTTCTCCGTCAGATCCAGGCTGACCTCGTCGGTGGAGCGGCGGGGGGTATTTATAGGGATGAAGCAGGGAGGAAGGCGGAGGGAGACGACGTGTCTCCCTCGCCGGAGAGTGGTCGGAACATGAACCCATACCGTCCGTGCGTTCGCACGGCCGGTATGGTGGCCTACAATGTCCAGGGGGGTGCTCCTGCGACGGCTGACGACGCAGGGCACCCCCGGTACACTTGCCAGGTCCCCCACCTCACCCTGCCCGGCGCCATGCTCCGCGCAAGGTCGCCGGAGCATGGTGCTGGCAGGGTTTTGCAGGAGGGACCTGATTGCAAAGAACGAAGGAGAGTTAGGGGCTAAAATGCGAGGGTTCAAAAGTTGAGGGCCAAAGAGTAAATATATGAGGACCAAAGTGTGAAGTCGGTCAAGGAGGTTTCTTCTTAGGCTCAAGTTTTTATACATGACTAATTAGGACCTAAGGAATCTGATGGTGAATTTTATTTTCATATTAAACCTTGTTTGACCGGTCAATTTGCGCAAAAACCCAAATTAAGTTATTAATTGGGCATGGTTCTCAATGTAGGTCAAAATGGGTTCTAAAGGCCAAATTGAAGGTTCTAAACCCTAGAGATTATTTTTCTATGAATTTTAGAGGGTTTATTCTATTTTTACTTTGCCTCGAACCTTGTGAATTGAAGTGGGTTGTTTTAGGGTTACAGATTATCATTTGGTTCCTTGGAAGTGCTGTAGCCCTTGCTAGATCATCTCATCCCACTTTTATTCTTATTAAGCTGTTTTGACCTATGTTTGGGCCCTGAATTACCCTGTATGCAGATTATACTGGTAAAATTGCACTTTTACCCCTTATGACTTGTTTTCTTCTCAAACTCAGAATTCTCTGAGTTAAGCTTTTCCTTGAGATATGTAGGAGCTTTTATCCTTTGTATTGG
Source organism: Thalassia testudinum (assembly GCA_037157565.1). NCBI lineage: Eukaryota > Viridiplantae > Streptophyta > Magnoliopsida > Alismatales > Hydrocharitaceae > Thalassia > Thalassia testudinum. The sequence continues at coordinate 38,527,108 of JAZHRO010000025.1, forward strand.
GTCAAAATGAGCTAGTTATGGCTCATGATGAGGTTCTCATCATACCCCCATGCCTAGCTTTTGCTAGTCCCTTAGCAAAAACTTAAGGTTTCAACCCTTGTTCTAGACCATGAAGTTTTCAATAGTTTTAGATAAGTGCCTTCATGGATTAGGTTAGAATGCTGATCATAGGCCTAAAAGGTACTCCAGTACCAGTCAAGATCCAAATCTGTCTAGCCTTAGCCTCAGTCTTTTAGCAAAGGTTTTTAAGGCCCACAAGAACTAACCTAAGGTTTATTGGACTTCGTGGTTAAAGCACCCGTGCTTGAAATGATTTTAGCCCTGGCTCAGTTCGCAGTGCGTTTTGTAAGAGAGAGATAGAAAGTTTTTCTGTTTGGAGAGTTTTCTCTCTCTTTTTCTTTTTAGTTCTAGCCTAGGATTGGCTTTTCAACACGGTTTGTATCAGATTCCTTGCTCCCATCATCAATCCTCAAGGGTTCCTGGCGATCGATGCTTCGAGATAGCACCGCCCATGGCAACCCCCGGAACCCTGGCTATTGAGATTTCGAGATAATCCCATCCATGGTATTCCGTAGCCGAATCCAGACCCTGGCAATTGACACTTCGAGATAATGCCATCCATGGAATCTGAACCAGCAGAGTGCTTACATGCCCCCCGTAGGATATGTAAATATCCTAAGAGACAAGCACCGAGGAGATGATATTTTGTTACGCATCTTCGAGGGGATTTCCCGCCTCTCCGCGCTGGGAACTCGTCCAAATCAACTTGTGTTGATCGGCCGCTCCTATTCTAGATGTTCTTTTCAGATTTTTGCGACGCTTCTGCGTGATTCTGATTTTTACGCTTACTGAACCGGGCTGTGTGTGAGATTAGGGTGCTTAGGTTACTGAGTCCCGTAAACCAAAAATTAGTTAACGAGGCCGAATACTCCCTAAGCCTTAGACCTAATACTTCAGCTTTTCATTTTCCTCAACCTCTTGAGGAGTGTCCAGATCTTAATGGGTACTAAGAGTCTATTCAAGAATGCCTAAGGTTTGCATTCTTACTAATCTCATTGTGCACTTTTCAGTTATTTTCTCGAATGAGGTCTAGAACTTAGGTTAATTCCTTAGTTCCTTACTAATGACTATCACTTTTTCTCATAATTTTGTGCTCCTTTTTCATTTTGTTTCTTTTCTCCTTCACAAAATTTTCCTTCTCTTTTCCTCTTATTCTTTTTCGAAAAAAAAAAAAAAATTTTTTTAATTTTTATGGTATTTTTGGCATATGTGAATTTTTTTGTTTGAAACATTTTCTTACAAGTTTTTGCACTTTCCTACCCCCCCATGCCTAAGATTTGCAATGTCCTCATTGTAACCTAGGGGGTCTTAGTTCATTCCTTAAGACAGAAATTTGGGTGAGTGGATGGGTCGGGTTGAATTTTTTGCGGACGATTTCAAATTTCAGATGCGAACATCTGAGTTGGGGTCGGCTGTCTATAAGGGTGAACTTCGAGTGCTGAAAGGTGTCAGAACAAGTTTCAGGTTTTCAAAGAGAATGACGGGCTGCCTCCCGTTAAGCGCTAAATTTGATGCCTTCAGCCAAGCGGGAAATGTGATGGAGAGGGGATGGTCAAATCAGCAGAGTTTTGTAAGACAAGCACCTTGATTAAGAGCCTGGTTGGTCCAACCAGGTGCTTGTTCAGATCAACAGGCTGATGATGCAGCCCAAACCCAATCAATCTAGTGGGTTGATAGATGTGGATAAAAAAGTGTGGAACCCACCATAAACTATGAGGCTCAGATGGATGTGGAAGTGTAAACGCAGGGTTTGGCTGAGTCGAATCAGCCTGGTCAGAGTAGGGACCCGTAGGATAATCAGTGGTTGATACAGGAACCCTACAGGGGTGATCAGAGAATGATAGAGCATGGTATGTAGTCTGATCAATGTTCGAAACCCGATGTGGAAATGCAATCGGCTCGGTGAGAGGTGGATCAGCATAGAAATTGAGTCCGGTTGCGGGTCGGGGTTTGGGAGAGGTTTTGATCTGTTCTGTGTGTGCGGATGAGGTGGCCATTGTGTACGAGGGCTCTTCTAGAAACAGATGATAGGTGATTTTCTGTAGAGAGTCCTCTGGGTAACTATCAAATGCCAGAAGAGTGTTTGTAGGGTGAAAGAAATCGGATTCGAGAAAAAATTTGGATTCTTGGTTGCAATTACTCTTGGCATTTTCTGTTTTTGGTTCCTGAGGATCGAAAAGGAATGATTCTGTGTTATCGGTGATCTCGGGAATCAGGACCTCAGAGTCGGAGTCAGAGTCAGAATCATGTGAACTGAGGTCGTAGATAGGCCTGGCGTGTTCAGGAAGGGGAATCTCTCCGCAATTATAGTCAGATCTGAAATTGTTGGAGAGTTGGCAAAAATGATCATGAATTCCACTACAGCACAAATCATCAGATGTGGAATCAGCAGCCTGACTGGGTTGTAGCCTATATGTCACTTCTGGGCTCAAAAAGATGTTCTGTTCAAGCTCTAAGCTGGTAGGATAGATCCCATTAAAACCTTGCTCATCCAACTCCTCAGTTTCTGTATCATAAATTGGCATGTTTTCTGAAAAATCAATCAGATTTCCTGAGGGTGTTGGAAAAGGACATTCATAAAATAAAGGCCCGGAGTCATATTCTGTAAAAAATTGATCTTTCTCATAAGGGGCCTCATAATCTTCCCAATAAGTTTCAGATCTAGGTTCTAGGCTTAGGATGTGGGTAGAATTATTAGAACCTAAGTCTGAATAACCTTCGAGGGTTACCTTATCAAAACAAGGGGCGGAATTTATACCCTCCAGAGGTTCAATTCTAATCTTGTCATTGCAGGAGTCTTGGAGTTCTAAGCTTGGTGATTTACGGCCTAGGGTTGGCTCAGCATTGTGTTCTCCTGCAATATCCCAACCTAATTCAACATTGTCTTCTATCTGGGTTGGGATTTTACAACCACTTTGTGCCTCAATCCCGAGATCTGGGAAACTGAATTGTTCCTTAATACTGTTCCAAGATGGTTCATCCTCTGTTTCTGGTTTATACGGGTATTTCTGGTTGATAATTTGTTCTACTGATTTCATCATTTCTACCCGTTTTATAAGGGCATCTTGGTGTTGTTCCCAAAGTACAGGATTTGTCAAGCATTGAAGGTATTCAGATTGGTGTAATTTTTCCATCTCAATGTATCCTGTCATGAGCATATCTCGGGTTGATCCTTTTGAAATTCCAGTCAATAGAATTTGGGCACAGTTTATGATGAAGGATGTGGTTGTTGGGACATCAACCTGAATATCTCCTCTTGGTGTTGAGGTTTTTTCTTCTTTTTCATAGAATTTTATGGCATCCTCGATCATTTTATCTTTCATAGATCTCCGATATTCAGGTTTCTTGAATGGTAGTCTTGCTAGGTAATTAGGCTGCATAATTGGATCAGGTGGTGGAATAGAATCAAAGTTTGAATCAAGATGGAAGAAGGGGATTTTGTTCAGAATCAGAGGAAAGAGGGGTTATGTGAATGATTTCTGCAAAAACAAAGGAGCCGAGGCTTAGCCTCGGGGAGAGTGAATTTCTATAGGAGGTTTCAAGGACCTCCTGAAAAATACTGAAGGGCTGGATGAGATAAGCAGGTGCTGGACCCAATCAAGACACCCAAAAATTGTTGGGTGACTATAGAGGTTCGGGGCAGATGGACCCCTTGATCAGAAAGATCGTCCACCTGAGAATTACCTGGGCAGCCAGAGAGGGAGAGTCCCGCGAAGACCCCTACACGGTAGAGCGTCCCCACGGGTTACAGGGTTTCCCCCACCCGACCTCTCTTGTCACTGTGGTTCCAGGTAGACCAGAATGGGGATCTTGACCTCTTAAGTCTACCAATTTTAAGATCAGGGTGCTTAAGGTTTTCACTTGAACTTTAGTCTTTTAAGTGCAAAGAGTGACCTAATTTAAGGTTGGTTGACCCAAGGGGTCAACTTTACCTCTTGTTTTCTTTGAGAGCTTTTAGGTCCTGTCTTTTAGGGTTCAAGTGTTTAGAGAGCCAATTGTTTTAGATTTTCTTTGAATAAGCATTTTCAGACAAGGGCTTGGGCACACTTCATTTGGTTTTCTCAATTCTTGCTTAAGGAGTGTGTCTCTAAATCCCTAGTGTTGGATCCTAGGTTGGCTCTACTTGGTCCAGTTAATTCTTTGTTGGGTAATTAGGGCTCAAGCAAGAATGTGTTAGCCCTTAAATACCCTTAATAGTGTGCAGAAATAATGAGTTGAAAACATGCAACTTTTACGGTTACTAAATATGGAAGACAGGTTAGCCCTATATTGCTTGTTCTTTTCTTTTCTTCCTCTTTAGAGCTTAGGGGTTAATAGTGAGAGGAAAAATTTACCTGTCTTTGGTGTGGTTGCTTGTCTTCTTGAGTTCCTGTAGCTGCACAAAAGAGAGGAGATTATCAGAAATAAAAAAAAGTACAGGAATGTTTACCTCTAGAATAGCCGTTGCTCCCCGGCAACGGCGCCAAAAATGAAAGACGTCGGTTCTGTTATAACGTTGTAGTAAAGCCGGTTGTTACCAACGTTTCATATAAAAATTTTTTACTCGGAAAAATAAAAGAGTTCCCGAGGTCGAACTCAGGGAGCAAGTTGTATTCTAGAGATATACAAGTTCTATTACAAAAATAAAGAGAGAGAGAGAGAGAGAGATGAAAATTTGGCTTCTTCTTCTTCTCTTCTTTCTTCCTCTTTGTCTTATCTCCTCTTTGGCTTTTGTTCTTCCTGTTCTTCTTCTTCTTCTTCTGCTTTCTTCAGATCTTCCCCTCGTGCTCTTCTTCTTCTGTCTTCTGTTCTTCCTTGTTTTCTTTCTTTCTTTTTCTTCAGATCTTCTTCTTCTTTTCTTGCTTCTTGCTTCTCTTCATTTCTTCTTCTTCTTTGTCTTCACCTGCCTTGACCTCTCTTCTTCTTCTTTCGCGTTGGCCGTTGCTCTTCCTTCTTCTTCAGCCTGTCTTCTTTCCTGCTCTGGCTGCTGACCTTCCGTCGTCTGCCCCGGTGCTGAGACGACTTAACGATGCCTTTGCTACAGTGCAGCAGCTCCTTCTTCTTCAGCGGGTCTGCTTCTTCTTCTTTGGCCTGCACACTTCAGAGTTTTTTCGTCAAGAGGCAAAAACCTACTCTACCCCCCTCCCCCGCGTATCTCTCTCTCTGAAATCACTCTTCGGAAGCTCTCCCAGAGCGCTACCGGGTAATCGGGTTCGGGTCAGGCCCGGGTCCAGGCCCACCGGCGTGCGTGGTGGGCGAGGAGTGCAGGTCAGTCTAATCGGGTCGGGCCAGGTCCGCGGAGCGTGGTCACGGACGAGGCCGGGTCGGGTCGGGTGAGAGGGACCTCACCCCGTGGTAACTGAGGCAAACAGATGGTGGCACTTTTGCAATTTATGTGGGTGTGTGGCTTCAGAAATTCCCGAGGTGGGACTATCCGCGCACCCCTTTTCTCTCACGCCTGCAGTAGGGATGGTGCTTCCAATTGCAACAGCTGTTGAGGCTCGCAACTCCAATTGAGGGCCAGGGTGTGTGCGCAAGACTCTTTCGCGCAGCCTAGGTCTTCAACCTGGGATATCTAGGCTTGGAGCAACCTCAAGCAAGCTTCGAGCTTCCTCGCCAATGGCGGTCCAGGCCTGGAACCTGAAATCAATAGAACGGCCTCCCGGCCAAATCAGACAGGCGGGGGACCTTCGCCGTGGCACGGCGAAGGTGGTCAGGGGGTCTGCAGGGGGCGAGGTTGAGCTAACAGGTCGTCCTAGGTCAAACTGTGAGCGAGGAAGTGGGTGTGTTCGGTGGATCTGCAGAGGGTGTTTGGTGGGAAGTGGAGGGGCGGAAGAGGATCAGGGTGAGGAGGCGGAGGTTCTGCGGTGGTCGGCGAGCCGTGTGGGTCGCTGAGGTGATGGGAGCGGCTCGCCGGAGGGTGGTCGGAGGCGGAGAGGATGAGGGTGAACAGGAGCGGTCGAGGGTTTAATTGACTAAATTGGAAGCGGGGAAAGAAAGAGGAGAAGAAGGGGAGTAGGTCTAACTTACTTGCAGGGACGAAGGGGGAGGAACAGGGCGACAGTCGTATCGACTGTCGCCGGAGAAGACGATGCCCAGTGGGGGGAGGACGGCGGTGACGACGGGGCAGAGGCAGCGCGCGCCGGTATTGCGCGACGCGGGAAGAGCAGGGGAAGAAATCTCTGCTGCTGGTATTGCGGCAGAGCGAAGAGGAGGAGGAGGAAGAACCGCCGGAGCTGGTGGGCGTCTGCCGGAGTGAGAAGAGAAGAAAGCTGGGGGTTTTCTCCGTCAGATCCAGGCTGACCTCGTCGGTGGAGCGGCGGGGGGTATTTATAGGGATGAAGCAGGGAGGAAGGCGGAGGGAGACGACGTGTCTCCCTCGCCGGAGAGTGGTCGGAACATGAACCCATACCGTCCGTGCGTTCGCACGGCCGGTATGGTGGCCTACAATGTCCAGGGGGGTGCTCCTGCGACGGCTGACGACGCAGGGCACCCCCGGTACACTTGCCAGGTCCCCCACCTCACCCTGCCCGGCGCCATGCTCCGCGCAAGGTCTCCGGAGCATGGTGCTGGCAGGGTTTTGCAGGAGGGACCTGATTGCAAAGAACGAAGGAGAGTTAGGGGCCAAAATGCGAGGGTTCAAAAGTTGAGGGCCAAAGAGTAAATATATGAGGACCAAAGTGTGAAGTCGGTCAAGGAGGTTTCTTCTTAGGCTCAAGTTTTTATACATGACTAATTAGGACCTAAGGAATCTGATGGTGAATTTTATTTTCATATTAAACCTTGTTTGACCGGTCAATTTGCGCAAAAACCCAAATTAAGTTATTAATTGGGCATGGTTCTCAATGTAGGTCAAAATGGGTTCTAAAGGCCAAATTGAAGGTTCTAAACCCTAGAGATTATTTTTCTATGAATTTTAGAGGGTTTATTCTATTTTTACTTTGCCTCGAACCTTGTGAATTGAAGTGGGTTGTTTTAGGGTTACAGATTATCATTTGGTTCCTTGGAAGTGCTGTAGCCCTTGCTAGATCATCTCATCCCACTTTTATTCTTATTAAGCTGTTTTGACCTATGTTTGGGCCCTGAATTACCCTGTATGCAGATTATACTGGTAAAATTGCACTTTTACCCCTTATGACTTGTTTTCTTCTCAAACTCAGAATTCTCTGAGTTAAGCTTTTCCTTGAGATATGTAGGAGCTTTTATCCTTTGTATTGGGTCAAAATGAGCTAGTTATGGCTCATGATGAGGTTCTCATCAAGCCCAATCCACACAGAGCAAAACCCTCCCCCCTCCTCCTCACAAATCCTCCTCCTCTTCTCTGTCAAAGACAGACCCAGCATAGTCGGATCCATATTCGGGTAAACGGGTCGTGTACAGTGTCCAGGGTCGCCGGCGTGGGTGGTGACCGAGGAGTGAACATAGGCGGGCTATCGAGTGAAGGGGTGTGAGGGACTCGACCCCTTAGTGATTGGGTAGTAAGGCTATAGCACAAATCCAACTTATGTGTTAATGCATGCCACTCAATCCACGACGTGGCACTATTAAGGCCACCTTTCCTTCGCTTGTGGCAATAGCAGGGAGACTTCTCCAATTAACGTAGCTGCTGAGGAGGTGGTCTTTGATTGAGGACCTGGGAAGGGTCCTGGAGCTCTTCTGCGTGACCTGGAGATGGATTTAGCAAAGAAGATGGTCAGAGAGTGATGAATGAGTGTAAAGACCCGTTCTGTTTTGAGCGTTTTAAGACGTCTAGACTATTAGTCAGACACCTGGCCAGACGTCTGGACCCCTTCCCAGACGTCTGGAAATTGAAAAACCTGTATGTGAAGTTGGTTCTGCACACAGCCAGCGTGCATACTCTTTTTCCTTCTCTCTCTTCTCTCTTTTCTCCCCCTCGCCGAACCCTCACCCATTGCTTATATAAGGAGCCCCCTTCCTCTCCTCCCCACTCCACCACCATCACCATCCTTCCCCCTCCACAGCCGTGAGAGAGGCACGCGAGAGAGAGGGAGCAAGAGCGAGGAGGAGCGGCGTGAAGAGGAGGAGGTTGAACTCGTGAGCTTGTGGAGGCTCGTCGAAGTGTTGCACGGCCACTATGGTGCGTACGGGAGGAGGAGAGCGCTGGGGCATCGTCCCTAACTTCCTGCAGTGGCCGGAGCTGCAGCCGAGAGGGAGGAGTCGCGGCGGAGCACAACGAGAGGAGTGGGAGCTCATTCTGATACTAGAGTTTTTCCAGTATCAGACATTCGGAGTGCCTTCCAAACGACGAGCTGGACGCCTGGTGACGACTCCGGACATCTAAAAGTAGGTTTTCGCGTGGGTACGTCTTCCTCGCGATTACGGCCATGCAAGCTACACCGCAGTATGATTTGCTTGGCTAAATAGGGTTGTCCTGTTCTGTCGTACATTGGAGCAGCTTTGGGAAGGCGCGCAGCACGCCCTGCCATGCTTTTCGGACATCTGGACAGCTTACCAGACGACCGGAGGCACTCCCAGACGACCGGAGGATAGGTCGGACGTCTAGAGCTGAGTCCAGACGGCCAAGTAGGAGTCCTGGACATCTGAGGTTGACACAGGGACTTGAGGTGAGACTCTGGTGACTTTTAAGACGTCTAGACTTGGTTCCAGACGTCTAATTTGGGTCTGCAGACTTGTTTTTGACCAGTTTAGGGTTCGATCGGGGTTCGCTTTACGCAAAAGAAATATCTGTGGTTTCCTTGTGAGTTCCTCTACATGTTAAAAACCTGTATATACTGTTCTGAGCATTCTGTTGTGATATGTTCCTTGGTATAAGACTTTGCCTTGTTGTGTGTCTTGGGCTTGCAGAGGCACTGAGTCTACAGTTCGAGCCCCCAGTATTCCCGGATTGTCTGGTAGAGTGGTTTCCTTTTGTTCTATTTATAAAACATGAATGCAGTCATAATAATTTGATAGCTAGAAACCTAGGATGTGACATGAATCCTAAGACGAGAAATAGTTGCACTGTTTGTATGAGTGATTGAGATTGCAGTCATAAATGAATGAGCTGAATTGTAAACAACTGCCTGTTAATAAATACGAGCTGCCTGTTAGAATACGAAATGCCTGAGATAACTAAACAGTTGCCTGTGATATCACTTGTTGCATATGTTAAATTGTGGAAATACGAGCTGCATGTGTATAATATGAGAATAGAATTGTGAATGATGAAACCTAGTATGGAATAATATGGTGGATATGAGCATGAACCCTATGGGGAGTTAGGAGTAGAGCTCCTGTGGATGAATGGAAAGGTCTGAAGAGGTAAGTGGGAAGTGTGTTGGCCCTTGAGTACGTGGTACCAAGGAGAGCGACTGTCTCCTTTTTAGTGTAGAGTGGAGCTAACTACCCTTGGGTTTGGACCCGAGGTTAGGATTGACCACTCTACACCGACTTCTGTTGGCCCTCTTGTACACTGTACCGGGGAGAGCTACTAGTGTAGGGAGGGAGCTAGCCACCCCATGGGGCCTGGGGTTCAGCTAGCCACCCTACACCGACTTGTTAGGCCCACTAGGCAAATCGAGGTAGTCAGACAAGGGTGCACGGACTGTGGAGGGGCAAGACCCCTGTTAGGTTCTGAGTAGGTAGACCCCTGTTGCTGAAAGGGCTAGGCCCTATACTGTTCTGTGATGTATTTTGGGCGTACCCGCTAGCGGAAATGACTGACCATGTGCCAGTGCGGCGTAGCTACCTGTGCGCTTATCGTGCATGTCGTAGTCACCGCTACGTCTGTTTGTGACCTCAGGGTGGTTGATTGGGTGTAGGATTACCATGGGGGACTCTCCCGGCCAGGAGAGTACCACGTGTGCCTTCTACTCTTCGGAAAAGACTGCAATCAAGATCATTCCCACGAGGAACATGCGAATTAAGAAAGAAATCTGAAAGTAAACCAATGGATGAAAAAGAATTACTTGTAAAAGAAAATAATTGGAAAAGATAAATTTACCTGTTATCTTTTATTGCTTTAGATAGTCTGGTTACTACTCTACTCAGCATTCGCTGACTCCATTTTCTCATAACCCTTTACAGGTCCAGGAGTTGAGCAGCCCGAGTTACCGGCTGCGGAGGGTGCTGGGCCCAGTCGAGCCCAGCTACTATTGCTATACTTCCTTTCTATTAGTGAGTTTCAGACTTTGTTACTGTTCCTGTTACTGTACTTTTGTTCTACTTTCTTGTTGTTATGGTGGTATGTACTGTTTAGAAGCTTTTACTTCCTTTACTGCTTGTACGCTTTTACTATTAGTTACCTTGCATAGTGAATATGGTTTATTTTCCTGCTTTTCGGTTATTTCTTGTTGGACGACTAGGTCTTGGGATTAGTCGAGTCGAGCCGGTCTCGGGTCCTGTAGGGATTCGGGAACCGGGTCGTAACAACGAGACTAGAGAAGGTGGTGGTGGTGGTGGAGGTCCGGTCACACCTTGAAACAAGGAATAAGGCCTCCGGCCACATTAGAAGCACTCAGGAAGGTCACCGAAGCATGATGAGTATGATGGCGATGATTGCATGGCGTGAAAGTGGTTGAGGAGGTCTAACGGAGGCGAGAATGGAGTGCGGCGATGGGTGCATTCAGTGGGCATTCTTGGTGGTGGAAACATGGAATTAGGTGGGGGTTTTGTGCGGTGAGGTGCAGTGGAGGTTTTGGAGGTGGAGCAGATGTATTTGGTGGTGTATTGCGAGCTCACGACCTCACCGGAGCTCGACCGGAGCAAAGGAAGATGGAGGGGGAGGCCGGTGATCATGGGTCGAAACAAGAGGATAATGAGGGGGAAAGAGAGTAGAGGGGAAGAGGAAGAGGTCTTACCTACTTACAGGACAAGGAGGTAAGGATTTGCGCTAGCTTTGATTGGCCAGTCGTGAGGAAGACGAAATCTCCGACGGGGGAGAACAGTGGTGAAGAAGAGGGGAGGATGCCTTGCTGTGGCTGGTGAGGCACGAATGAACTTGAGGAGGAAGAACCAGTCGACTATGGTCTATGGCGATCGGCGAAGAGGGTAGACAAAGGAGCTCGCCGGAGCTTGCGGAGAGTTAGGCTGGAGAGAGGGGAAGAAGGGGGATTTCCAGCCCAAACCAAGCTAAAGAGAACAGTCGTGCATTGTGGGTTCTTTTATAGGGCTCAGGGGGGTGTTCCAAGCTTGGAAGTTCGAGACCTTCGCAGAATAGGAAACTCTCATGTTCAAACTATTCACATTAGGTTTTAGGCAAGAATCAAAGCCCAAGATGCAGTTCAGATTAAGGAGGATCTTTTCAGGAGTCCCCCTTCCAATTTTGGAAGAGATTGGGCGTGAAATTAGGGAGAACCCCTTAATTGAAGGTCGATGGTAGGCTGTGTTCACACGGCCATGGTAGCAGGGACCTAAACATGAAGAAGATGATGAAATTGGGGGGCTATTCGCAAGGATTTCAAAAGCTAGGGCTTGTGTGAGATAGAAAGAGTCTGACTGGACCGAAATGCAAACTAGGTTAAGATGAACTCTGATTGAGCCCAAATTTTGGTACAAACCTAATTTTGACCCAAGGAATCTGATGGTTAAGTCAAATTTTAATTTTGACCAAGTTTGATGGGATAATTTACGCAGAAACCTAAATTAGGGTAACTTTCCATCTGAGACTCTATTTAAGGTCAAAATGGATTCCAATGGTCAAATCAAGGGGTACCAAACCTCATGGAATATTTTTATATGAATTTTAGAAGGTTTAGATGAATTTTATCCAGACCAGAACCTCTGTTCTTTAAGCAGATCTGAAATTAGGGTTTCGGGGCTGTGTTAGTTCTCAAAGTGTGGAAAAACCCGTTTCTGCCTGCACGGACCCTCTTATTAGTTATTAATGCTCATTAGACCTTAAATTAACCCTTGGAAAACCCATAATTATTCTGCATTCATAATATGCTATTAAAACTGCAGAATAAACCCTGATTTAATGTATTCCTCTCAGAAAGGATATGTAGTGAATTACGACTCTTCGGCGATTATGTAAGAGCATTTGCCTCTTGATTGTTACTAATTAAAGCTAGTTATGATGCATGATGACATTATCATCACACCCAAAATCACACACCAGTCTAGTTCAGTGTGCTTAATAAAAAAATAATGCCAAAAGTGTTCTGTTATGAAAAGCCATCTCAAAGATCTAGCTTAGGTAGGAGTAGTTTGACAACACAAGTTGATTGGATGAGTTTCCGATGCGAAGAGGTGGAATATTCCCCTCGAAGATGTGTATTAACATATCGTCTCCTCGGTGCTTGTTTCCTAAGATATCAAAATATACTACCGGGGGCATGTAAGCACCTTGTGCTGGTTCAAGTGCCATAGGTGAGATTATCTTGAAATGTCGATTAACAAGGCTTGAATTTAGCTATAGAACGCCATGGCTGGCACTATCTTGAAGTGTCGAAAGCCAGAAGTTCTAGGGGTCGCTATGGGCAGTGCTATCCTGAAGCATCGAAAGCTAGAGACCCTTCGAGGTTGATGGTGGGGACAAGGAATCCGATACAGACCATGTTTGGGGCTAATTTGAGGTTGGATCTAGGTAAATATAAAAAGGAAAAGAGAGAAAACTCTCGAAATGAAATACCCTTCGTCATCTCTCTTATCAAAATGCACTGGCAAATTGAACCTAGACACGATACGTCTACGCACAGGTGCTTTAACCGCTTGGGTCAACGAACCTCTGGGCAGTTTTTGCAGGCCTTAGAAACCTTCACGGCAGACCTAGGTTGAAGTTGGTCAGGTCTGGATCTTGGTTGGTACTTGAATACCTCTAAGCCTATTGTTGGCATTCTGATCTAATTTCTAGAGAGGCACAAACTAGGCATCTGAACATCAAAGCATGGTCTAGAGATTTTGATAGGGACTAGCAAAAGTTAGGCATTGGGGTATGATGGTAACACCATAATTAGCCATAAATAACTTAAATTAGTGGAAATTAAGTGATAAATGCTCCTACATGATCGCCTGAGAGCCATAATTCCACTCAGATCCATTTTGAGAAGAAAACATTAAAACAGGGTTAAATCTGCAGTTTTAACATCACATAATAATTGTAGAGTAACAACAGGGTTTCCCAAGGGTTAATTAAAGGTCTAGTGAGCATTAAAGTCCAAAGAGTGGGTCTACACAGATAGAAATAGGTTTCACGCATTCTAAGAACCAGAATAACACATAAAATCCTAATTTCAAACCCGCTTAAATTAAAGAGGTTTTAGTCGGCATAAAATTCATTTAAACCTTCTGAAATTCATAGGAAAATATTCTAAGAGGTTTGGTACCCTTGGTTTGACCATCGAACCCATTTTGACCTTGGATAGAGCTTTATACAGGATTTTGTCCTAATTTGGGCTTCTGTGCCAATTGCACAGTTAAATATGGTCAAAACTAAAATCCAACTTTACCATCAGATTTATTGGATCCAAATTAAGCTAAGGCTAAAATTTGGGCCCAATCAGAGTCCATCTTGACCTAGTTTACAATTCACTTCTTTAAATCTTTATTTCTCTCAGCCAGGCCCCCATCTTTCGAAATCTCTTGCAAATAGGACCCTAGGTTTGTCGTCTTCTTCACACTTTGGTCCTTTCCATTATTGGAGGTCAACCTGTTGGTGCTAGAGCACCACGATCATTTGTTTTGATGATAACAAAACACGTGTTATTTAACATTTGCAATTTGAGTCCTAGATTTCAGGTCAATTGCAAATGTGGACGTGTTTAGACGGAGTTCGAGCTCGCATCCAGGACGGATTGGAGGAGCTTGACGGAAAACAGAGGAGGTTCGCGTGGAGCGAAAGATTGAAGATGGAAGGAAATGAAGAATAGGATAGATTTCCTTCTTTTGTACTTGTTGTATTTTTCATTTCTTTTGTTGCTCTTTATTTCCTTAGATATTTCATGTTAAAGAGCCTCAAAGAACCCTAACAGTAGTCCTAGGAACACCGGCACAACCCTAGGATACTTAGGTTTTCTGTAGAATACTTAGAAAACCAATATAGGGTTCAAACAGACTTTCCAGACGTCTAATTCCCAAATCAGACGTCTGATAATGTATTTTAAGACGTCTGACTGTTGTTTCAGACGTCTGATAACTGTTAGGCTGGACATAGTTAGTTCTGTCTGATGAAATCAGACGTCCATACCTTAGACCAGACGTCTTAGAAGACGTCTGATGGATTTGCCAGACGTCCAGTTAGTGGACCGTTGGCTGGCTTAGCAGACACTCAAGAATATGACCGTTAGAGCCTTATCAGACGTCCATAGGACTTTCCAGACGTCTGATAAATGACCGTTTTGCCTCGGCTGACCCAAAATCTCTTCTCAGAGATTTTCTAGCCGTTGCAACGTTTGGAAATCAATTCCCACAGTAAAAGTAGGTTTCCAGACGTCCAGACATAGTGCCAGACATCCTGTATGTCGTCTGATGGACTTGCGCAAAAACCCTGTTTAGATCTGATTCAAGTCAGGGAGAAACCCGCATAGAATCAGACGTCTGACCTTGTAATCAGACGTCTTAAAGTGGCCTTCCAGACGTCTGATGCCATAGTTAGACGTCTGATGACCCTGTCAAATGCAATCATTGTCCTGATTTCGGCCTGATTCTCTTGGGCTTTGCCCCAACGGCTATAGAACCCTTCCTAAGCCTTCCAAAGCCTTCCTAAGGCCTCTATAAATAGAGGGGAGCCTTTACACACCCACACTAAGAAAAACACCTAGATACACTAAGAGACACACAAAACACACACCTAAGCAACATACTTTTCACTCTTTTGTGTCTCTCTTGCTCTCTAAGCTCAAGTTCTATATCTTGAGAGCTAAATTCAGTTTGCGCACCCGCTCTCCCGCTGTTGTTCACGAGAGCGACGTAGCGCCATCGCGTGGCACACGCACCGCGTCATCGTCGACGCACTCCTTGCAAAGGGGAGTTTCCTATTTCCTATAGAAGCTAGGTTTATTACTTTGTTGGCTCTATAGGACTATTGTTTATTTTTATCTTTGTCTTTTGGTTGGGTATTCGCTTTGCGAATTCCCGTCTCCTTCGTGGGACAAAATCCTTCCCGTGGAGAGAAGGGGTTGAGGAACGCTACCCTCGTACTTGTAGCGTGGTTGTACTGAGGTTGAATCACCCTCGTTTAAAGTGATTCATTTAGTGGATTTTGATCAACTAGGTTGATCGGAAAATCCTAACTCGAGAGGGTTAGGTGGTGGTTTTCACCCGGTTTGGGTTTCCACCTAAAAATACCTGTGTACATTTTGTGATTGCTTATTTTTGTGATATTGCTTTATATATTCAATTCCGCAATTTTATTACGTCACCCCTCCTGGTAGGGAACTTTCACAACCGACCTAAGCACCAACCTTTGACCAAGTTAAAACCCAATCAAATCACCTCCAAATCCCACCAAATTTGGTGGGATTGATGTTCATATTGCGAAGAATCATTTAGGCCAGATCATGGCTTCTAACTCGCGATGTAGTGCCCTAGCGAACATACAAAATCTGTGGGTGCCTTGTATCCTAATCTCCAAGCAAATAGAGCTCCTTTCCTCAATTAGAGCTTAGTTCTGAGCTCTATATAAGCTTACGCATCTCCGGCCGTCTTCCTTAGCAAGGTTTAGGCCCAAAAATCCTCAACTCCTTCCTCAACCTTCTCCGATCGAGCTTCGACGAGCCTCCTTGACTTTCTTCCTACGGCCAGCTAACAACCAAATTGGCTGGTTATCCTTCTACTCCGACTTCATCCGCTCCTCGACGACCAACTTAGGAGCCGGCTTGACCCCTTCTTCCTCACCGTTCCCCCTCTAGATGTCGGCAATCACACTGGCATGCCAACTCTATCCTTTTTGTCCCTAACTTAGGTTAAATATCTCCCTCGTCCTCACTAGATCCTCTTCGACTCCTTTATTCTTCGATTTGACCACTACATTGCCCTCTCCCCCTCTGCCTTCTTCACGGTCGATGAAGCTCCAGTGAGCTCGCCCAACAGACACGCATCCAAACCACCCACTACCGCCACCAACAAGCACCGCCGTGTCATGGTCGGGACCCGGATAGGTTGTGTTAATATGGTGAAATTAGCGTTGAAGTGAGTATAGTGGTTAACCTAAATCGAGTCTAACCATCATTTTACAAAATTTTTAACCTGGCCTACTTAATTTTATCTTGGTGACTTTTAGGCCCAGGGTCGAACTTAGAGAGGCGGGAATTAGAGGTGAATAAGTTTTTACGTTTTTCCTACAACGAATCTCTTCCGTGCGTTTATTATGTTTTTGGTGTTTCTCTATTTAAGATTTTTTTCTGATAATTTTGTCTTTGAGGTACACCCTCAAAATCAGGTCCTTGGCTTAGAGCCAAATTGTTCTTGGCTTTGAGCCAAATTAGGATTCCAAAAGTGGGTCTTGCTATTCGCAAGACCGAGTACTTGCAAGACAATGATTATCTTTTCTCTTTTACTATTTTTTATCTTTTTAATAGCAGGAAACAGAAAAGAAATAGAAACAAGATAGGTTCCTTGTAAAAATATAGTATATATATATAGGGGTGGGGGTGGAGGTGGAAATGGTGTGTAGCATGGTGTTGAGTTGATCGACGTCTAGGATGACGCAACCAATAGGACGAAGTGCCGCGAGGAGTGTAGGATGGATGTATAGGAGTGTGTGCGGAAATGCTTTCTGTACGCGGGTATCGAGGAATATCAGCAACTGGTGCGGATATTCCCGCGATATAACACGTGGTGGAGTGTGTATATGTAGTTATATATATATATATATAGATATGTAAATATATATATAGGTATATATATATATATAGTAATATATGTATATATATATATATATATATATATGTATGTATATATGTATATTGATATATTAGTATAAGTATCTATGTATATAGATATATGTAGATAGATAAATATATATATGTATATATATATATATGTATATATGTATTTATATCTATAGATATATATGTATATATATGTGTATAAATATATATATATATTTATTTATGTATGTATGTATATCTACTTATATATAGTGTATAGGTATGAATATGTATATATATATATAAGTATATATAGGTGTGTACAAGTGAGTGTGTGTGTGTACACGTGAGTGTGTACAAGTGTGGTGTGTGTGTGTGTGTCTGCTGGAGAGTGAGAGAGTGGCTGTGAGAGAGGACGCGGGCGTTTAAGGCATCTGGTGGAGGCAGTTAACGTCTGATGGCCCAGGCACAGGCGCATGCACGAGCAGGCGTAGGCGAGCAAGGGTGCGCGCGCTTGCTGGAGGGAAAGTGTGAGGGAGAGCGCAACGCAGAGCGCTGCGTAGCGCAACGCAGCGCGCTGCGGGCTGGAGTGGACGCAGATGAAGACGTGGATGCGGGCAGGTGCGGGCGCTGACGCGGCGACAGGCTGGGGGCGATTGCGTCATGGGGAGAGAGCGCGTGGTGATCGGATAAGTGAGAAACTTTCCAGTCACCGCACTGTAGCTACAGTGCCACGCAGAAATGCGTGAACAATAGCTACAGTGCCCGCGCATCTCGAACAACCGGTTGCGGCCGGTTCTGCGTCCACAAGTGCGTTGGAGTGAGCCTGCGCGCGCGGAAGGAGCTTGCGCCGGTTGCTGGCTTGCGCGCGGGGGCTTGCGCATGGGCTGGAGGCTGCTGCTGCCGTGCTGTTGCTGCTGCTAAGCTCCAGAGCTTGGAGCTATGGCAATGGCGTGAAGGTGCTGAGCAGTGAAACAGAGAGTGGAATCCACCATTCCCACCTGCTCTTGGATGAGCTGGGCGGTGGTGGGACTCACAGTGGTGGTCGTGGGACCACTGTGAGCCTGCTCCTACCCGTAGCGTCTCTCTTCAGTGGGAAGAGTTGCTGCGTATGGAGGGGAGAAAGGGAGGAAGATGGCCTGACGAAGGTGGGTGCTGTCTCTATGTGCCAGGCTGCCTATGCAAGGAAGATGGCCGGTCTTTTTAAAGGAGAGAGAGTCATGCACAGCCATGCCCTGGGTTGCATGACTAGCCATGCGGCTGGGAGAGCATGCTATGGTAGAGAATGGCGCGAAGAAGAAGTAGCCCATGCCCTGAGCCGCATGGCGAAGAAGTAGTTCAAAGTAAATAAAAAAATGAGGATGGTGAAATTGCGAGGCAGCAGTTGATGAAGACGTTAATTACAAGGCCAATTATTTACTTTCCTATCCTCTCAAATAAATGCATGCATGTGTCAATTTTTACAAATGCAACTATGACTACCTAATATGCAATGGCAATGCTAAGAAATAACATAAGATGGCATTTTTATTGGTGTATTTTTACTATGCAATCATACCCCCATGCCTATCTTTTGCTAGTTCCTAGCAAAACATTTTGTACTGTATTTAGAAATGATCTTAAGCTGAAGATTTTCTTCTGAGGTGACATAGGTGTGTTTATTTGTTGGATATTGTGAGAACCAATTGCAAAAAAGACTACCAGTACTTTAAGTCTTATGTGACAAAGACCATCTCTCGACTAATCTGGACTCTTGATATTTAAACCTTAAGTACGATTTCCAGGACTCAGGAGGTTTTTGCCGTACTCGAGGGCTCAAGAGATTATGGCTTGTGCATAGTGAAGAATCAAGACTGACCAGATGAACATTAAGACTCAAGCCCAGGGTTTCACGAATTTTTAAGTGCAGGTTGGTCCCAGTTTCACCTCATGTCTTCGGATTGATCCTTAAAACGATGACAGGAAACTCAACTCCTATTTTATTATATTTGTGGCTCAAAGAATATTTGGTAGAAACATGGTATTTGTAACTTGCCCTGAAAACTTTTGAGGGAGACGAATTTATAGACATTTGCGAGATATACTGACTTGTTTGCACAGTTGTTTTTTTTTTTTTTGAAACACTTGTCAGTATATCTCTTACAACTTTATTTGAAGGAGCACACTTTTCTTTTTGGTGGGAGAGTTCCTTTTTGGTGGAAAGAGTCTCTCCTAAACACAAGACTAAAACCTGGGATAAAAAGTCTACCTGCGTGCACAGGTAAGGACTCCACCTTCCCTAATGAACACTAGGGTTGGATCTTATGTTCACCTGGTCTTTCTTGATATGTGTAGTGTGAACCAAGATTACTTAGGCTCTCGAGTAGAAGCAAACCAACGGATCCTGTACTGGTGTCTCAGGTACAAGAATACGTCCTTAGTTAGGAGAGATTCCGATCTATCTTGTCAATGCTTAAGTGAATTAAGTCGAGCCTAAGCGAATCAAGCTTCTGTGGCCTGGAAAGTCTTCAAAACAGTGGTTGAATATCCGTAAACACTTATTGTATTTTTGTTTCAGCCTTCGGATCATTACTAAACATGTTTTTTTTTTTTTTACTATGTACATATTTATAGATGATGGAAGCTGCATGATACCATATAATACCCAGATCCTATAGATGCTTATTCCCCCCCCCATGCCCAACGATGCTATGTCCTCATATGCATGCACGGTAGGGTAGAGGAAGGACCAAAGATCGAGTAACGAGAGCTGAGGTGCAGGGTATTTAGCAGGGTGGTTGGGTGGGTGGATGGTGGGTGGTGAAGTGAACAGGTGAGAAGTGAAGTGTATGTGACAGTGGCAGAGTATTGCTGGGGTGCCTCCCAAGGAGCGCTGAATTTAATGTCCCCAGCTGGACTCAGAATGAGGCACGACATTAGTTACCCTCCAGCAGGGCAACAGATTCTCCAACGGGGCCAGGTTCATGAGTAAGATAAGGTTTTAAATGCTGCCCATTGACCGTAAATTTATGCCCAGATTTGGGATCTTCAATTTCAACGGCTCCGTTGGGAAATGGTCTCGAGACCAGGAAGGGACCAGTCCATTTGGGCTTCAATTTCCCTAGAAAGAATTTAAGCCGGGCGTTGTAGAGCCAAACTTGCTCATATGGCTCAAATTTCTTCCACCGAATACGACTATCGTGAAAAGCCTTAGTGCGTTGCTTGAAAGTTAAGGCAGAGTCAGTCTTCACGAAGGAGCTCTTCTAGCTCTTGGAGTTGGCGTTTCCTTTCTCTACCACACAGGTCTGGGTCGAGGTTACATTTGCGAATTGCCCAATAAGTGCGGTGCTCCAGCTCCACGGGCAAATGACAAGGCTTCTCGTAAACGATTCTATAAGGAGACATACCAAGGGGAGCCTTGAAGGCGGTCCGATACACCCAAAGTGCTTCAATCAGCTTGTTGGACCAATCCTTATGGTCAGGCCGAACCATTTTCTGGAGAAACTGCTTGATTTGTCGGTTCGACACCTCTATCTGGCTGTTCGTCTAAGGATGATACGGAGATGTGATACGATGGTGGACTCCATATTTCCTCAGAAGTGCCCGAAAAGAAGCATGGGTAAAGTGGCTTCCTCCATCCGAGATAATGACTCGAGGGATCCCAAAGTGCGCAAAAATGTGGTCTTTGACAAATCGTATGGATATGACATGGTCAGCATGGCGCGTGGGAATAGCCTCGATCCATTTCAAAAAATAATCAACAGCAACGAGGATGTATTCGAAGCCGTTGGAAGGAGGAAAGGGACCCATGAAATCAATTCCCCAAATGTCAAAGATTTCAGCAGCTAGGATGGGTTGCAAGGGCATCATGTCACGATGTGACATTGACCCTAACGACTGGCACCTAGTGCAATGCTTGGCATAATTGTGTGCATCCTGGTGAAGGGAGGGCCAAAAGAACTCGCACTGCAACACCTTGGCTGCAGTTTTCCTCGCAGAGAAATGGCCTCCACAGGCCTAATCGTGGCAGAAGGATAGCACACGAGGGAATTCGCTGTTAGGAATACAGCGACGAATGATCTGATCAGCACCTATTCGAGAAAGAAGTGGATTATCCCAGAAATAATACTTTGCTTCTGCCATGAGACGCTCACGCTGGTTTTTAGGCTAGCCACGCGGAAGGGAACCAGAAGCAAGGTAATTGGCAATGTCGGCATACCAAGGTCCACTTGCCACATTAATTGCTAATAGGTGCTCATCGGGAAAAATCTCATTAATTGGCAGGGTAAGACCAATGTGGTTAGGGTCTAGTCTCGAGAGATGATCGGCCACAACATTCTAGGCTCCGGCCTTATCGCGGATCTCAATGTCAAATTCTTGAAGCAGAAGGATCCAATGAATCAGTCTAGGTTTGGCATCCTTCTTGTGCATGAGATGGCGAATGGTCACGTGATTAGTGAAAACAATAACATGTGAGCCCAGAAGGTAAGAGCGGAATTTCTCCAGCCCAAAGACGACCGCAAGTAGTTCTTTCTCAGTGGTTGTATGATTACGCTGGGCCTCATCCAACGTCTTACTGGAGTAGTATACCACGAAGGGGTGTCTATCACGTCTTTGTCCCAGGATGGCTCCGACTGCAAGGTCGGAAGCGTCACACATGAGTTCAAAGTCGAGGGACCAATCAGGTGGCTGGAGAACAGGGGCCTTGGTGACAGCATCATGCAGTTGCGTGAATGCTAGTATGCAGTCGGGGCCCATATCGAAGGGTACGTCGGTCGATAGGAAATGAGTTAAAGGTTGAGAAATCTTGGAGAAGTCTTTGATGAATCTCCTATAGAAATCGACGTATCCCAGGAAGGAGCGGATTTGTTTGACAGACCCAGGCACAAGTAAATCAGCAATTACATCCAGCTTAGCTCTGTCAACCTCGATACCCCTATCAGAGATGATATGCCTGAGAATAATTCCCTCGTGTACCATAAAATGAATTTTTTCCCAGGAAAGCACGAGGTTTACATCAATACATCTCATAAGGATACGGGTCAGGTTGGTAAGACAGTCATCAAAAGAGGATCCAAAGACCGAAAGGTCATCCATAAAAACCTCGAGAAAATCACCCGCCATGTCATGGAATCTTGCCAGCATACATCTCTGGAAAGTTGCTGACACGTTACAAAGTCCAAACGACATCCTTCTAAATGCGAAGGTGTCGAAGGGGTAGGTAAAGGTGATTTTCTCTTGGTCCCGGGGGTCAATTGCCACCTGGTTATATCCTAAGAATCCATCCAGGAAACAGAAAAATTTATTTCCCGCTAACCACTCCAGGATTTGGTCAATGAAAGGCAGCAGAAAGTGATCTTAGTTGCAGAATTCAGTTTCTTATAATCTACACACACTCTCCAAGATGTAGGAGTGCGTGTAGGGATGGATTCGCCCCTGTCGTTGACACGGATGGTGAGTCCCGCCTTTTTGGGCACGACATGAATTGGACTCACCCAGGGGCTATCGCTGATCGGGTAGATTATACCCGCATCCAACCACTTAATAATTTCCTTTTTAACGACCTCCCGCATGTTAGGGTTGAGACGTCGCTGCATCTCACGGGAAGGTCGAGCCTCCTCCTCCGTATATATACGGTGAGTGCAGTAGGAGGGGCTAATGCTAGTTAAGTCTGATAAAGACCATCCAATGGATGCCTTGTGTTCCATAAGGACCTTTATTAGTTTTCACTCTTGCTCCCTGGTCAATTTTGAACTGATGATTACGGGGAGCGTTTCATTCGGTCCCAAGAAAACATACTTAAGCGTATCAAGCAGCTCTTTCAGCTCGGGAGTGGATGGTGAAAGATCTGGCATTTCTTAGGATGAGAGTGTCCCAAATGGATCAGAAGAAAACAGGACAGGAGGAAGAAGTTGGCCCTCAGTTTGGCCAAGAAGAGGGGCATCTTGGATAGATGGATCAAAAAAGGGATAGCCCCAGTGAGCAGTATGTGGGCTCAAGGTCCTAGTGTGGGGTTGCAGTTCCGCCTGATTTGGCGGGAAAGAAAGGGCAATCTGGTCTTCAAGGGTGTGAACCGGCGATGAGTAGCCCAAATATGACTCAGACCACGAGGTATGGGAAGCGGAGAAAACCTCGTCAGAAGTCTGGTCAGGAGAAGGTGCGGGAAAAGAGAGGGATGGGGGAACGTCATAATATGTGTCGGTCAGGCAATCGTCAGTGTTTAAAGGCAAATCGCAGCAGTCAAAATAGGTCCCAATTAGTCTGATACACGTGCTGACGGCCATGTCCTCGTTAGACGTGTCATCCTCGATGCAATTGCAATCAAAGTTCTTGGCTGCCTTGAAGATGTTAAGCTTGAGCTTCTCAGATGCAACGGCAATCTCAATACAGCCCGACTCGCAGTCGATATGGGCGCGGGCTGTGGCCAAGAAGGGTCGACCAAGGATGATCGGACAATCAGAAAGTGAGCTAGGAACTTCCATATCCAAAACAAGAAAGTCAACAGGAAAATAGAGACTGTTGACCCTAGCCACCACGTCTTCCACCACACCCTTTGGAATTTTGATAGAACTATCTGCCAACTGTAACGTGACAGAGGTGGGTTTTAGATTTCCTAAGGCAAATTTCTCGATCATGATGGTTGGTATAAGATTGATGGAAGATCCTAGATCAAGCAGGGCATGGTTAAAGTTGTAACCTTGGATGCTACAGGAAATAAGCGGTGTGCCCGGATCTTTCTGCTTCGGTGGTAGATTTGACAGTATAGCACAACTTGCATGAGGTGAGAGAACCACCAGATTCTTTGTTTTCTTTGACTGTCGCCTGGGTGTTTTGTAGTCTTTGAAAAATCAGGTGATAGTAGGTATGTGGTCGATAGCCTCTAACAGGGGTACCTTGATTTCAACATCCCTGAATAAATTACGCAGGTTATCAAAGGCTGTGTATCCTTTTTCTTGCCTTTTGGCTCCCTCAGTAGAGCCTCAGGGAATGGGACTGATTCTGGCACCAGTTTGGATGTATCGTCCTCTCGCGAATGCGGTGCGCATCCCGAATGAGAGGGCGATGAAGAAGATGGGCTAGGATCAGGTCGAGGCGGATCGATGGTCTGCTTACCGCTCCTCATAGTAATCGCATTGGATGACGTGGGTCCAGTGGGATCATAAGGCGGAGGAGGGTTCGCAATAGGGACATAAGAGTGAGGTGCTACGGTGGGATTAGCCTGAAATCCCAGTGGAATGCTCGAAGCCTGCAGAATCTGATGAACCTACCCCTGAGAAGGTCGTACCTGTGGTTGAGGACCATGGGGTATGAAATTTCGCAGGTTGGGAACAGGTTGGGCTGGAAGAGTGCCCTGAGATCAAGTCGCCATGCGTAGTTGACTGATCTCAGCATTCTGCTACGCCAATTGATACTGAAGAGAGGTCATATTTTCTTCATGGCACTTTGACATTTCCGTCATCATTCGCATCAATTTCTCAAGAGGACTTGATGCGTGTTCTGTTTACGGTATGCAAGGACCCGATGGCGGATTCACCATAGAATTAGACTGGGCCCTTGGGATGACGGGTGCGAATGGTCGCATTGGTCCACCCGCGGGGTTTTGGCACTGCTGGTTGCTGGACCATGCGAAGTTCGGATGATTTCGCCACCCTGGGTTATAAGTAGCAGAGAATAGGTTGTTCCCCAGGGCGCAAGCATCTTCTATGCCAGAAGACAAGTCCGCATGTATGTATGCATCCGAGCACACAGAGGCTTGGTCCTCCGTGTCAAAATACTGGCTTGCAAAAGCCAGATCCACATGACTTACCGAATCGCTCTGCGTGACACTTGGTAAGGAGGATCTTACGGGGTTTCTAGTGATAAGCCTGGTGTTGGAAGGATTGGGATTGTGACGAAGTGGTGAGGTGGGGGTGTTTGCCATAGAACGGGTGGGATTGGCCAGAAGCTCGTCCAGCTTCTTGTGCACGACGAAGACTTCATCCAATTTCTGTACGATAAGGCTAAGATCAGTGAATGAATGGGAGGGTCCCATGTCAACTTCGTGGACATTACGGGGCAGGCTGGTACGATTAAAGGAGACAATGGAGGCATTATTCATTGAGTTTTCGCTCATGTTTTCAAATAATTCGAATGCTCCATTCTCGTCTTTATTCATGAAATTCCCTCCACAGGAAGCATCTACAATCTGCTTCAAAGTCTCATTAAGCCCATAATAGAAAATCTGGGCTATATGCCACTTAGGCAGACCGTGGTGCGGACACTTCCGGAGGAGGTCATTATACCTCTCCCAAGCCTCATGAAACTATTCACCGTTTTGTTGCGTAAAGGAAGTTATAGCACGGCGAAGCGCATTGGTTCGCCCGATTAGGAAGAATTTCTTGAGAAATGTTGTTCGCATCTCTTCCCAAGAATGGATGGTTCTCCCAAGGGTGCGTAACCATTGCGACACTTTATCCTGTAACGAAAATGGGAACATTTTCATGATGACTATTGGTAACTCGATGTTTCTCGGTTTAATCGTTTCAGCTAATCAGGTTAGGTCATCCAAATGGTGAAAAGGATCTTCACTTGCAAGACCATGGAAGTGGAAGTTAATCAGGCCAATTATGTTGGGTTTCAATTCAAAGTCGTCCCCGCCCATGGGGACTCGAATTTGTTCTATGGTCTCTGTAACAGTGGGGTTCTGATAGGAGCTAAGAGACCTAGGCTCCTCCTATTCGGGAGGGTTCTGCATTTCCTCCAAGGTTTCCCTAATGGCTTCAATTTGCTCATTATACATTTCAATTTGGGCTTGGAGGCGGGTTATGGGATCCATGGCTCCACCACCTGGTGGGTTTTGAGGGCGGTTTCCTCCCTCAGGATTTGGGGGTGGATGTGCAGCCATGTTTGAGGAGGAGGATGACGATTCGGTTTTTGTTCTTCTAAAATTATCAGACAATTCAAATAATTCAGGGTTTTGTGACCTCCTCCCAAACATGTACTACTGCAAGAAGAATTGGGGGGATAAGAAGGGAAAAGGAGATGAGAGAAATGACGCAGCAAAGGTACACTTGATGACAAATCAAGACAATCAAATTCCTAACCTCTATAGTGTGCCCTTAGACCTAAAGATCTAAGTTACCTACTATCACAACCTACGAAACCAAATGCGAGCACCACGGAACCACTGAGCCAGATTGAAAGGCCGTTTGCCCCAGTCTTAGACACTCGATAGCATGCGGGAACCCTTACCAGCATGTAGGCGCTACACGCAGGTAGTTAAACCTCCAATCCTTAATAAGGGTCAAGTTGCTACCAGTTTTAATTAGAGGCTTAGGATCAAGTGCTTCTGGAATGTGAAGGGCATTGTTTACGGGTAATGCCCAAGTGCGTTGATTTTATAAAGTGTGTAAACCAAGCATTCAACGGGGAAATCTCCTCGAATTGAAGTTTTAATTGGTGAATGGTTTTTAGAGTTTCAGCCTTAAGTAGTATGGATTTTAGGATTTCGTTGAATTACCAATTCAACCAATCTTCGGGTTTTGAGGGAATACAAGTTTTTCTATGCCCAACAAACCCTTCTTCAATGTGATTTAGTTAATGCATGCTAAAAATGCAATGGGATTCCCTAGGTGGAAATTTCTATGTGTGGATGCACGAGTCAATTTTAAGTTAATGTGAAAGGGAGCTAAAGCACTTCAATTCAAGTGCTCCCAATCACCAGAATGATGTTCCACACACACAAGGCTCAACCATAAGATAAAGAAAATCAAAGTGTTGGGGTTGAAGTATTCGGGATCGAATCTTAGGCACGTGAAAGGTCGTGATGGGGTTGGAATCAGCTCAATTCCAAGTCTCCCCACCGAAAATGTGATCCCGAATTTTGGATGAATGAGGCAAGGAGGGATGGCAATCAATCTATTTAATCCTGCCTCAAAGAACACTTCACACGACAAAGATTCAAGAATCGAGATTCTTGGATCTTTGCTATGTGAAGTTTGGACGGAAATCCTGGGGCGTGGGAGTGATGGCAAACAATCAAGCAAGTGATTTTTAATCCACTTGCCCCAAGAGATCCCAAGAAGTTTCTTTTTTTTTTAGGTTTTTATTATGGTGACCAATTGACCTAAGTTGCTAAGAGAGAGAGACTTACCTTGTCAGCAACGTAGGCGAAGCTCTAGTGCGATGCCGGTGACTTCACGCTCTCGTTCCCGCCTTGGATCTGCCCACGTCTCAGAATTCCTCTGCTTGCCTCCTTGCAACTGTTTCGCCTGCACACCAGTAAACAAAAACACCTGTGAAGAGAAGGGTGTGAGAAGAGAAAACTAAAGGAATGGAGTAGAAACTTACCTGAATACGTACCTCCCCGGCAACAGTGCCAGAAAAAAGTTTGGTCGGGACCCGGATAGGTTGTGTTAATATGGTGAAATTAGCGTTGAAGTGAGTATGGTGGTTAACCTAAATCGAGCCTAACCATCTTTTTACAAAATTTTTAACCTGGCCTACTTAATTTTATCTTGGTCACTTTTAGGCCCAGGGTCGAACTCAGGGAGGTAGGAATTAGAGGTGAATAAGTTTCTACGTTTTTCCTACAACGAATCTCTTCCGTGCATTTATTATGTTTTTGGTGTTTTTCTATTTAAGATTTTTTTTTCTGATAATTTTGTCCTTGAGGTACACCCTCAAAATCAGGTCCTTGGCTTAGAGCCAAATTGTTCTTGGCTTTGAGCCAAATTAGGGTTCCAAAAATGGGTCTTGCTATTCGCCAGACTGAGTACCTGCAAGACAAGGATTATCTTTTTTCTTTTACTATTTTTTTATCTTTTTAATAGCAGGAAACAGAAAAGAAATAGAAACAAGATAGGTTCCTTGTAAAAATATAGTATATATATATAGGGGTGGGGGTGGAGGTGGAAATGGTGTGTAGCATGGTGTCGAGTTGATCGACGTCTAGGAAGACGCAACCAACAAGACGAAGTGCCGCGAGGAGTGTAGGATGGATGTGTAGGAGTGTGTGCAGAGATGCTTTCTGTACGCGGGTATAGGGGAATATCAGCAACTGGTGCAGATATTCCCGCGATATAACGCGTAGTGGAGTGTGTATATATAGTTATATATATAGATATGTAAATATATATATATATATAGGTATATATATATATGTATTTATAACCAGATATATATGTATGTATATATAACTATATATAGATATATATATATATATATAGTAATATATGTATATAGATATATATATGTATATATGTATTTATATATGTATATATATGTGTATATATATATATATATATAAATATATATATATATATAAATATATATATATTTATTTATTTATGTATGTATGTATATCTACTTATATATAGTGTATAGGTATGAATATGTATATATGTATATATATATATGTATATACATATGTATATATATATATAAGTATATATAGGTGTGTACAAGTGAGTGTGTATAAGTGTGGTGTGTGTGTGTGTCTGCTGGAAAGTGAGGGAGTAGCTATGAGAGAGGGCACGGGCGTTTAAGGCGTCTGGTGGAGGCAGCCAACGTCTGATGGCCCAGGCATAGGCGCATGCATGCGCAGGCGCAGGTGTGCAAGGGTGTGCGCGTGTGCTAGAGGGAAAGCGTGAGGGAGAGTGCAACGCAGCGCGCTGCGTAGGGCAGCGCACCGGGCTACGGGCTGGAGTGGACGTAGATGAAGACACGGATGCGGGTGCGGGCAGGTGCGGGCGCTGGAGAGGAAGCGGTTGCAGAGGCACGCGCGGGCACTAGAGCGGGCACGGGTGATGACTCGGCGACGGGCTGGGGGCGGTTGCGGTGCGGAGAGAGAGCGCGCGGTGACCGGATAAGTGAGAAACTTTCCGGTCACTGCACTGCAGCTACAGTGCTGTGCAGAAACGTGTGAACAATAGCTACAGTGCCCGCGCGGTTTGGACAATCGGTTGCGGCTGGTTCTGCGTGCGCGGGTGCGCTGGAGCGAGCTTGCGCACGTGGAAGGAGCTTGTGCCAACTGCTGGCTTGCTCGCGGGGGCTTGCGTGCGGGCTGGAGGCTGTTGCTGACGTGCTGCTGCTGCTGCTGAGCTCCAGAGCTTGGAGCTACGGCAATGGAGTGAAGGTGCTGAGCAGTGAAACAGAGAGTGGAATCCACCACGCCCACCTGCTCTTTGATGAGCTGGGCGGTGGTGGGACTCACAGTGGTGGTCGTGGGACCACTGTGAGCCTGCTCCTGCCCGCAGCATCTCTCCTCAGTGGGAAGAGTTGCTGCGTATGGAGGGGAGAAAGGGAGGAAGATGGCCTAACGAAGGTGGGTGTTGTCTCTATGTGCTAGGCTGCCTGCGCAAGGAAGATGGCCGGTCTTTTTAAAGGAGAGAGAGGCATGCACAACCATGCCCTGGGCTGCATGACCAGCCATGCGGTTGGCAGAGCATGCTGTGGCAAAGAATGGCGCGAAGAAGAAGCAACCCATGCCCTGAGCCTCACGGAGAAGTTCAAAGCAAATAAGAAAATGAGGATGGTGAAATTGCGAGGCAGCACTTGATGAAGACGTTAGTTACAAGGCTAATTATTCACTTTCCTCCCCTCTCAAATAAATGCATGCATGTGTCAATTTTTACAAATGCAACTATGGCTACCTAATATGCAATGGCAATGCTAGGAAATAACACAAGATGGCATTTTTATTGGTGTATTTTTGCTATGCAATCATGTCACCCTCATCAGAACCCCTCACGAAATTGCGTCGTCCATCCACTCCATGGTTTCACCACACAGATCCATTTTTGCATGCTATCGTTGACTCCATTTGGCCAATGCACACGCCTACACACTCACATAACACCACCATCACCTTCTCTACTCCACGACAGAGCTTTTGAGCTCTCTGATTGGGTTTTAGAGCCTATGCTCCATGTTTCAAGTCTTTGCCGTCCGACCATTGCCGCCACCATCTTCTCCGTCTCTAGTCACCATCATCTGGCCACCTCTGATCTCGTCTCCACTCTCAATTGGCGCGAAGCAGCTTCAGGATCAGTTCCAGATCCTCAATTGGGCGAAGCCACAATAGCACAAGCATCAATCAAAGGAGGCTTCATTGTAACTGCTTACGGAAAGGAGGCAAGTGGGATAATCTCACATCAGATATAGATGACATGCCAATAGCGTATAAAGTGATTTTGTGCATAGGCTTTGTTGCCCGTGAACATGGTGGTCGGGTCCCCTCTCACATGACTTGCACACCCTCGCCTGTGCACACATGCGCATGAGCTTGGACCTCTGTCCTATATACCCGATTACCCGATTATGCATCCAATTAGAGAAATAGAGAGGAAAATCTTGAGGAGGAGGGGAGAGGGTTTTGCTCCAGGGTTCGTATCCTCGGGGTGTGTGTTTAAAAGCTTAACACTTAGCTTCTCTGAAGAAGAAGGCTTACTTTGTGGTTGCCCTTATGCCTTGCTTGTGCTTCATGTCTTTGTGGGGTTGCTTCTACTGTGCCTTGTGATCACTTAAAGAGTCTGAGCCTTATGTGCGATGGTGGTTCCTTTTTGGGATCCTCAGTTTGATTTAATTTTATTTATTACTTGAATATTTCAAAAATTCTCCGAGGTCGAACTCAAGGAGCAAGCTTGATTTTAGAAGGATAAAAATCACAATTACAATAATGTACTGTTTTACAAAAAAAGCTAGAGAGAGGAAATAAAATTTGTCTTCTCTTTTCTTTTCTTCTCTCTTTCTTCTTTGTTCTTTCTCTTCTTCTCTCTGTCTTCAGACGTCTGATTCCATGGATTAGATGCCTTAAATGGCATTTGCTACAGTGCACGCTGGTTGCCGCTCTGTTCGTCTTTATAGTTATTATAGTCGTTGTGGTATACAACAAAAACGGTTACCAGTCTAATATAATTTATTACTCGGAATGAAGAGTTTCCCGAGGTCGAACTCAGGGAGCAAACTAAAATTCTAGAAGCCTATAAATTCACAATAAATATATAAGGTTTTACAAAAATTAAGAGAGAGAGAGAGAAAGAGGGTTATTGGCTTTTTCTTCTTCTCTTTCTTTAGCTGGCTCTTCTCTTCAACTTGTTTTCTTCTTCATTCTTCTTTTCTTCTTCTCTTCTTCTTCAGCCTACCTTCTTCTTTCTTCTTCTATGGTTCCTTCTTCTTTCTTCTTCTTCTTTCTTCTTCAGCCTACCTTCTTCTTTCTTCTTCTTCTTCAACCTGTCTTCTTTCTTCTTTTCTTCTTCTCTACTTCTTCTTTCGTTTGCTCTGGCCCTCCTTCTTCTTCTTTCCTCTCTTGCTACTGACTCTCCTTCTTTCTTGCCGACGTCTGATTCAACGCTCAGACGACTTAACTACTCGGTTGCTACAGTGCACCTCCTCTTCTTTCCTTCAGCTTCTTTCCTTCCTGTCTTCTTTTGCCTGCTTCTTCCTTCTTCTTTCTTCTTTCCTGCGCACACACGCAAACATCAGTGCAAAACCTACCCTACCCCTTCCCCACGTCTCTCTCTCTGAATCTCTCTTTGGGAAGCTCTCCCAGAGCCGGGTAATCGGGTCGGGTCGCGTGCCCGGGTCCAGGCGCACCGTCGTGGGTGGTGCGTGAGGAGTGCACAGGAGTGGGAAGTCGGGTTGGGTCAGATCCGCGTGGGTGTGTTGCGGACGAGACTCGGTGAGTAGGTGAGGGACCTCACCCCAGTGCTATCGGAGGCAACCAGCCGATAGCACTTTTTCAATTTATGTATGGGCTTGCGCCATACACTTCCTAGGTGGGACTAAAGTCCCACCTCTGATTTTGGGTGCCTGCAGAGAAGACTTCGAGCAATTGGGGTAGCAGCTGACGCTTGCGACCCCAATTGAAGTTCTGGGTGTAGGCATGACTTTTTTCCGCGTCACCTGGAGCTCATGCTTGGAGCTGAGGAGACCTGAAGCTGCCTGCGGAGAAGCTCCTGCTGCTCGTTAATGGCAGCGAGGAGGGTGAAACCTGAAACATGCAAACAGCCTCGCGGCCACATCAAAAAGGTCCAGGGAGGTTCGCAGGAGTGTGGTGAGTGCGGTGCAGGGGTCGGCGAGGCGCGAGAGTGCCTGTGGCCTTGCGCCTAGGGCACTCTGCGTGCGTGAGAGTTGGTGTGTTCGGGGGGTGGTCTGGAGATGCTAGGTGGTGAATGGAGGGTGGATTCGGTGTCAGTGAGGTGGTGCGAGGCTTAAGGGGTAGCTGGCGAGGTGGATGGAGGCGTGAAGTGGCGAGTACGCCTCGCCGGAGGGCAGCCAGAGATGGAGAAGGTGATGATGGACAGTGGTGGTCGGTGGGTTGAAACAGTAAATTAGGAAGGGGGAAATAACAGGGAGAGAGAAGGAAAGTTTTTACCTGCCTAATTGACGAAGAGGGGGGGAGGTGGCGCTCGACGCATACCTGCCAGCGCCGTAGAAGAAGGAGCCCAGGGGAGGAGTGACGGTGACGAGGAAGAGATCTGAGGACGCCAGCTGGTGCGGCCTGGCGTGGGACGACGAGGTAGAGTGGGCTCTGCTGCAGGTATGGCAGCAAAGCGACAAGAAGGAGGCAAGTTCATCGGAAGCTAGGGCAATTCTGACCGGAGAGAGGGGAGACGAAATAGAGGGGTTTTCTCTGCCAGAAGTAGCTTGGAGTGGATGGCAGCCTTTGTCGCTCCTTATAAAGGCGCTGGCGCAGAGAGTGGCCCGAGGGAGCGACGTGCGAAGCTCGTCAGAGATGGAGACCCATGCCTTTTGTGCGTTCGCACAAGAGGCATGGGCGGTTGCAGGACACAGGGGAGGGTCCCTGCAACAGAGGACGACGCAAGGAACCCCTCGTTCGTTCCTGAGAACGGGCGCCATACCCTGCGCGGCGCCATCCTCCACGCAAGGTCACCGGAGGTATGGCGCCTGCTCAGAATGGTAGGGAGGACCGTTCTGCAAAGAATGATGAGAAAGATAGGGGGCAATGTGTAAGGGTTTCAAAAGATAAGGGTCAAAAAGTAATTCAAGAGGACCAATTTGTAAAGTCGGTCAAGATGGTCTTTTCTTAGGCCCAAATATTTATACCAGCCTAATTTGAACCTAAGGATTTTAATGGTGAAATTTTTTTTTAGGTTTGACCATGTTTGCCCAGTCAATTTGCACAACAACCCAAATTAGGTCATAAATTGTGCATGGTTCTCATTTTAGGTCAAAATAGGTTGCAAAGGCCAAATTGAAGGTTCTAAACCCTAGGGAGTATTTTTCTATGAATTTTAGAGTGTTTAGTTGATTTTTATCCTGCCTCGAACCTTGTGAATTAAAGTGAATTTGTTTTAGGGTTACAGAATGTCATTTAATTCTTAGAAGTTGCTATAACCCTTTTCAGATCAAACCATCCCACTTTCTTCCTCATTAAGCTTATTTGACCTGTGTTTAGACCCTTAAATACCCTGTTTGTGTATTTCAATGGTAAAATTATAGTTTTACCCCTCATGATTTATTTTACTCTTCAATTCAGAATTCGCTGAGTTAAGCTTCTCTTTAGGTTTTGTAGGAGCTTCTTCACACTTATTTAGATTAAATTGTGCTAGTTAGGATCCATGATGAGGTTCTCATCACATGCCTTCTTCTTCCTTCCTTTTTCTGCTACTGCTCTTCCTCTTCTCGGCTTTTTCTTCTTCTCTTCTCTTCGGCTACAGCTCCCTTCTTTTCTTCTCTAGCTCTTTCTCCTTCTTCAGCTCCTGCTTCTGCACTGTGCTTCTTCCTCTTCCTCTTCTTCTGCTTCCTCTTCCTTCTTTTCCTCTGCTTCTGCTCCTGTGCCTTCTTCTTCCCTGTAGCTGCTTTCGCGGCTAAGTCCTCAACCGCTTCTTCTTCTCCTTCCTCTTCCTCCTTCTTCAGCTTCCCTGCACAGGCATGGTTAGGCAAAAACCTACCCCTACCTTCCCCGCATCTCTCTCTGTTTCTCTCTTGGGTTCGCTCTCCCAGAGCCTACTCGGGTATATGAGTCAGGTTAACGTGCCCGGGACCAGGCCCACCGGCGTGTGGTGGTGGGCGAGGTGTGCAGGGTTAGGTAATCGGGTTGGGGGCCAGGTCTATGTAGCGTGGGCACGGACGAGGCATGAGTGGGCAAGGGGACCTCACCCCGTGTGACTGAGGCGATAAGCCTCTGTCACTTTTATAATTTATGCCTTGTGGGGCGCTCGAAAATGCCCAAGGTGGGACTAAAGTTCCCACCTCCTTATCGTGCACCTGGTAGCAGCAAGTGCGAGCGATTGCCACTTTAGCAAAGGCCTTAGACACCAATTGAAGACCTGGAGCTGTGCGCGGAAGTATTCTGCGCCACCTGGGACTGCTGGCCTGGAGCTGAGAGGCCTGGACGAAGCTTGCGAGCTTGCTCCAAGCTTGTCGTCAATGGCGGCGACCCTCCACACCTGAAATCACGCAAACGGCCTCGTGGCCATGTTAGAATGCTCAGGAGGCTTCGCTGAAGCATGGGAAGATGACTCGGGGGTCAGCGTGGCGTGAAGACACCAGTGTGAGTGTGCCTAGGGCACACTGTGTGCGTGCAGGTGGGTTTGTTCGGGGGAGGGTTTCAGTGGGTGGTGCGGTCAGTGGAAGGTCATAGGATGATCAGTAGGTGGAGGTGAAGCTTCAGAGGGGTTTGGCGAGGGGTGGATCTGTCTGTGGTGGTGGAATGGCCTCGCCGGAGTTGGTGGTCGGAGTTGGAGATGGTGATGGTGGACAGTGGAGTCGAGGAGTCGAAAGATCAAATTAATAGGGGGGAAATAGAGAGGGGAGTAAGGGCAACTTATCTACGAGTCCAGAGTGAAGGGGGGATGTGGAGGTGGCGAGCGGCCGGTACTGTCATCGCTAGAGACGAAGGTGCCAGGGGGAGAGAATGGCGACGAGGAAGAGGGGCTGGAGGGTGCCCGCTGGTACGGCACGACGCGGCGGAAGATGGCGGAGGTAGCTCTGCCACTGGTACTATGGCAAAGCGACGAGAGAGGAGAGGGAGAGTCGCTGGAAGCTTTGGCAGTCGGCCAGAGTTGGGAAGAGATGAATTGGAGGGAGGATCTCAGGCCAATCAAAGCTTGAAGGATGCAGCGAGGTGTGGATCTCCTTAAATAGGCAAGGGCTGGCCGGGTGGCGTGAGAGAGTGGCGAGAAAAGTCTCGCCGGAAGCATGGCAGAAGGAGATCCATACCTGCAGTCTTCAGGGCATGGGGGCCGGCCCATGTGGTAGGGGGCTTCGCCGTGAGCTCCCCTTTCAAATTTGGGGCCGGCTCCCCATGCATGCGTGGCGCCATCCTTCGCGTGAAGTCGCTGGAGGTATGGCTTGCGCTGCGGGTGGCAGAAGGACTGGATGGAAGAAAAGGACAGAAAAGTTGAGGGGGTAAACATAAGAGTTTCAAAAAGTTAAGGGTCAGAAAGTAATTTTAAGGACCAAATTGCAAAGTGGGTCAAGACGACCTTTCCTTAGGTCCAAATTTTAGTATCAACCTAATTTGGACATAAGGAATCCAATGGTGAAGTTGTAACTTAGTTTTGACCATGTTTGATTGGACATTTTGCATGAAAACCTAAATTAGGTCAAAAATTGGGTATGGACCTCAATCTAGGTCAAAACAGGTTCCAAAGGCCAAATTGAAGGTTCTAAACCCTAGGGGATATTTTTTCATGAATTTTAGATGAGTTAGTTGATTTTTATCTTGCCTAAAACTTCATGAATTAAAGTGGATTTGTTTTAGAGTTGTAGAATGCCATTTAATTCCCAGATTTTGCCATAACCCTTTTCAGACTAAATCATCCCACTTTTTCTCTTATTAAGTCTACTTGACCTATGTCTAGACCCTTAGAAATCCTGTGGATGCTCTACAATGGTAAAATTGCAGTTTTACCCCTTGTGTCATGTTTTATTCTCAGATTAACAATTCCTTGAATTAGGCTTTCCCTTAGGTTATGTAGGAGCTTTTGTTTACTTTATCAGGTAAAATGTGTCAGTTAGGGTTCATGATGAGGTTCTCATCATACCCCTATGCCTAGCTTTTGCTAGTCCCTTAACAAAATATTAAGGTTTTAACCTTTGTTCTAGACCATGAGTTCTTTTCATCAATTTTGATAAGTGCTTTTTCTCTTGTCTCCTTGATTAGGTCAGAATGCCGACCATGGGCCTAAAGGTACTCTAGTACCAACCAAGATCCAGATCTGTCTAGCTTTAGCCTTAGTCCTTAGCAAAGGTTTTTAAGGCCTGTGGGAACTACTCTAAGGTCTATTGGACTCCATGGTTAAAGCACCCGTGCTTGAGACATTTTTAGCCTTGGTTCAATTTGCAGTGCAGTTTGTAAGAGAGAGGAAGAGGGTTTATTTGTTTGGAGAGTTTTCTTTCTCTTTTCTTTTTAATTCTAGCTTAGGATTGGTTTCACACCACGGTCTGCATCGGATTCCTCGTCCCCATCATCAATCCTCAAAGGTCCCTAGCAATCGATGCTTCGAGATAGCACCATCCATGATAACCCCCAGAACCCTGGTTTTCGAGATTTTGAGATAATCCGGCCCATGGTGTTCCGTGGCCGAATTCAGACCCTGGCAATTGACATTTCGTGATAATGCCATCCATGGTATTTGAACCAGTAGAGTGCTTACATGCCCCCAGTAGGATATGTAAATATCCTAAGAGACAAGCACCGAGGAGACGATATGTTGTTACGCATCTTCGAGGGAAATTTCCCACCTCCCCGTGCCGGGAACTCGTCCAAATCAACTTGTGTTGATCGGTTGCTCCTAATCTAGGTAACATTTTCAGAACATTAGAAACGCTTTTGCGTGATTTTGATATTTATGCTCACTAAACCAGACTATGTGTGAATTGGGGTGCTTAGGTTATCGAGTCTCGTAAACTAAAGGTCAGTTAACGAGGCCGAATACTCCCTAAGCCTTAGACCTAATACTTAAGCTTTTCATTTTCCTCATCCTCTTGAGGAATATCTAGATCTTAACGGGTACTAAGAGTCTAGCCAAGGAGGCCTAAGGTTAGCGTTCTTACTAATCTTTTTGTGTTTCTTTAGCACTTTCGCTTTACTTTTCTTTAATGTAGTCTAGAACTTTGGTTAATTTCTTAATTTCTTACTAATGACTATCTCTTTCTTTTTTATTTTGTGCTCCTTTTTAGCATTTTGCTCTTTTCCTCTTCCTTTTGTAAAGCTCAACAAATTTCTTCCCTCCTCCCATTTTTTGTTCCTTTTTAAAAAAAAAATTTTAATTTTTTTGTGTTTTTGACATATGTGATTTTTTTTTGTTTGAAAC
This sequence comes from Thalassia testudinum, assembly GCA_037157565.1. Taxonomy (NCBI): domain Eukaryota; kingdom Viridiplantae; phylum Streptophyta; class Magnoliopsida; order Alismatales; family Hydrocharitaceae; genus Thalassia; species Thalassia testudinum. Next base: position 38,564,159 of record JAZHRO010000025.1, read on the forward strand.
CTTTTCTTATTATGAGTTTTCATTACACTTTCATACCCCTCATGCCTAAGGTTTGCAATGTCCTCATTATACATTAGGTGGGGTTTTCTTTAGCATGGTTCATACATTAGGATAGGTGTTGGGTGAGTGGATGGGTCGAAGTGATTGTTGCGGACGATTTCTAATCTTAGGTATGAGTACCTAAGGTGGAGTTGGCTATCCTAAAGGATGAACCTAAAGTGCAAAGAAATGTTAGAAAAGGTTTTGGGTTTTCAAAAGAATGACGAGTTGTCTCCCGTTAAGCGCTGAGTTTTATGCTATCAGCTGGGCGCAATGGACTCAGGGAGAATGGAGGATAAATGATGACTCAGCCAAATCTGTATTGGTTACATCAATGAACGGTTTGAGTCTCTGACCGTTCATGACAAAGGGTTTCGAATCGTGGCTGAGTGGACTGATCTCGACGGCTCCATTTCCAAAAATCTATCGGACAAGATATGGTCCGATCCACTTGGATCGCAGTTTTCCAGGGAACAATTTTAGTTGGGCATCGAAGAGTAGGACCTTCTGACCAGGGTAAAAGATCTTTCTAGATATGTGCTTGTCATGAAAAGCTTTAACTCATTCTTTGTAGATTCGCGAGTTTTCATACGCATCGAGGCATAATTCATCAATCTTGCTTATCTGAAGCTTTCTGTGGGTTCCAGCCTTAGAAAGATCTAGGTTGCAGTTCCGTACTGCCCAATAGGCTTTATGCTCCAGTTTGACGGGAAGGTGACACGCCTTTCTGTACACCAGTCTAAAAGGAGACATGCCTAATTGGGTCTTGTGGGTGGTCCTATAAGCCCACAAAGCTTCCAGAAGTTAGGATGACCAGTCCTTCCTGTCAGGTAGAACAGTAACCTGTAGGATTTTCTTGATCTCCCGATTTGATAGCTCAGCTAGACCATTAGTCTGGGGGTGATAAGGAGTAGAGATTTGGTGCGACACCCCGTATTTGGTCATCAGTGACTTGAATTGAGCGTTGGTGAAATGGGTCTCTCCATCAGAAATGATTGCTCGAGGAATCCCAAACCGTGAGAAGATTTCTGGTGAATGAATTTGATAACGATCTTGTGATCACTAGTTCGGGTCGGAATGGCTTCGATCCATTTGGACACGTAGTCAACAGCGAGTAAAATGTACTCGAAGTCGTTCGAGATAGGGAAGGGGCCCATAAAATCAATTCCCCAAATATCAAAAATCTTGCACACGAGAATCGGCTGTAAAGGCATCATGTCGCGATGGCTCATGTTGCCCAAAGTTTGGCAATGGCTACATGCCTTACAGTGACTGTATGCATCCTTGAAGATAGTGGGCTAGTAAAAGCCACATTGGAGGATTTTTGATGTGATTTTATGCCCAGAAAAATGGCCACCGCACGCCTGGTCATGGCAGAAAGAGAGTATGTCATTGATTTCGACCTCCGAGACACATCGGCAGATAATTTGGTCAGCACCTATGTGGAATAAGTACGGGCCTTCCCAAATGTAATACTTGGCATCGGAGCGCAATTTGTCTTTCTTGGCCTTCGACCAATCAGACGGGATCTGGTGTGATGCCAAGTAGTTTACCATGTTAGCAAACCATGGAAGCCCTGTACCAATAGTCGAGAGGTGCTCATCAGGAAAATGCTCCGTGATGGGTCAAGAAGGGTCGATGATCTCAGAAGGAAGGCGGAACAAGTGGTCAGCTACCACGTTTTGTCTTCCCGCTTTGTCATGAATCTCGAGGTCCAATTCTTGCAATAGCAAGATCCATCGGATTAATCGAGGTTTTGCATCCTTCTTTGCAAGGAGATGCCTCACAGCTGTGTGATCCGAGTAGATTATAACGTGGGTACCCAGGAGATAAGACCTGAATTTTTCAAGGACAAATACTACAGCTAGCAGCTCTTTCTTCGTAGCCATGTCATTACGCTGAGCCTCGTCAAGTGTCTTGCTAGCGTAGTAGATGACCACAGGTTTCCCATCAATCTTTTGCCCCAGAACTGCTCCTACAGCGAAGTCAGATGCATTGCACATGATTTCAAAGGGTTGAGACCAATCAAGGGATTGTAGGATCAGGGCTTGGGTGACTCGGTCACGAAGGATTTTAAATGCTTGAGTTCATTACTTGGAAATCTCAAAGGGTACATCCTTGGAGAGAAGAGTGGTTAAGGGGCACACGATTTTCGAGAAATCAAGGATGAATCGATAGTAAAAATCGACGTGCCCTAGAAAAGATGGGATGTCCCTGATCGAGCTAGGCATAGGAAGTTTGGAAATCAGGTTAACCTTGACTCGATCCACTTGGATGCCCCTCTCAGAAATCAAATGTCCCAGGATGATCCCCTCAGGCACCATAAAGTGGCTCTTTTCCCAGGAAAGAACCAGATTCACGTCAATGCATCTCCTGAGTATATGAACCAAGTGCTGGAGGCAATCGTCAAATGATGCCCCAAATACTAAGAAGTCATCCATGAAGACTTCCAGATAATCACCTACCATATCAGAGAATATGGCAAGCATGCACCCTGAAAAGTCGCGGGTGCATTGCAGAGACCGAAAGGCATCCTTCGGAATGCGTATGTCCCGAAGAGGTAGGTGAACATGGTCTTCTCTTGGTCTTTTGGATGAATCGCCACTTGGTTGTAACCGGAGTACCCGTCCAGAAAGCAGAAGAATCTATTTCCCGCTAGTTTTTCAAGAATCTGATCAATAAACGGTAGTGGGAAATCATCCTTCTTCATGGAGGAATTGAGTCTTCGATAATCTATGCAGACTCTCCATGAATTAGCTATACAAGTAGGTACGACCTCTCCGGTCTCAATCGTGATGGTGGTGAGCCCTGCCTTTTTAGGCACAACCTGGATTGGGCTCACCCAGCGACTATCGGAGATTGGGTAGATGATCCCTGCATCTAACCATTTAATGATCTCCTTTTTCCTGACCTCCTGCAGATTAGGGTTCAGACATCTCTGCATCTCGCGTGAAGGTCGTGCGCCCTCTTCGAAATAGATGTGGTGTGTGCAATAAGAGGGGCTTATTCCAGTCAAATCATCGAGAGTCTAACCAATGGCTCTACGATGTTGCTGGAGAACTGCAATCAGATGGGATTCTTGATCAGGGGTGAGTCTGGAGTTTATAATCACAGGAAGTGTCTGATTGGAACCCAAAAAGACATATTTCAGATGATCGGGAAGGGGTTTGAGTTCCAAAATGGGGTTATCAGCAGTAGTAGGGGGGTTAGAGTGGGTGTGAGGAACAAGGGTAGGAGTTATGGGTTTGTTTAGATCAAGTTCTGACTCCTCTAATTGCGATTTTAGATTTTCTTGTGGTTGATTGGGGATAATCATGTTGTCCTCAATTTGCGGTTCATCAACCACGGCTTTGATATCACAAATTTGTTCTACCACACCGTAATTAATCCCTTGTTGGGCCTTAAAGATGTCAATCTTAAGAGTTTGATTTCCAAATTTTAGCTCTATTTGGCCCTCCTCACAACTTATATTGGCCCTTGCAGTGGCCAGGAAAGGTCTCTCTAATATAATTGGTGTATCCCTTGGATTCTCAGGTGCATCCATGTCTAGAACTATAAAATCTATAGGGAAGTAGAAATCCCGCACCCTAATAATAACATCCTCAAGAACTCCTTTAGGTGACTTAATGGATCGATCATCTAATTGCAATGTCACCTTAGTCGGTTTCAGCTCAGATTCTTCAAGGTGGTTAAGCAGGGATGTGGGTATCAGGTTTATGGAGGCACCTAGGTCTAACAAAGCTCTATCAAATTGGGTTTCACTAATTTTACAAGAAATCAAGGGGGTACCTGGGTCTTTTGCCTTAGGTGAGAGTTTACTCAGGATCACAGAGCTGGCTTGCTCTGATAGTACAATCGGACTCCCACTCTTGGTTTGCGGCTTACGCTGGGGTGTACACACATTTTTTGAGAATCATGCGTAAGCTGGTACATGGAGGATTGCATCCATCAAGGGGATGTTTATTTGGATCTGCTCAAAGAGCTTGATCAGGTCCTCCTCAGGAGCCACAAGTTTAGTTGTCCTCTTTCCCTTGGTCGAGGCCTCGGGAAATGGAACCTTTGTTGGTTCCTCTAGAATAAGTCCAGGTTTTTGATCTGAGACAGGGATAGGGATATCCTGGATAACTATCCTAGGGCTTGGGTCACTACCAGGCTTGGAGTGGTCTGGATAAGGTGGGTCTTGGGTTGCTTTACCACTACGGGTTGTCACAGAATTTAGTCATGCCTGGTTCTGGTTAGGGGTTGGTAAGATGGGTTGCTGCTGTTGATATCCTGCATAGGAGGTTGATGCTTCCATCCCATCAAGTGATGGAACAGAAGGGGCCTGATAGATCAACTGTGCTTAGCCTAGTTTCGAGTTCATAACGTGCCGCTGGGTCGACACGTTGTTAGGGTTTGGCAGAGGTTGTGAAGGAAGTGTGCCCGGTTGGTGAGAGTTCGCCATCTGGGCGAGTTGGTTGCGGACCACTGTGATCTCGTCCTTGTGTTGTTTTTGGATAGCCACATTCGTTCTTTGAATGTCAGCCAGAGTTTGAAGGATGAGGGACATTTGGTCTTGGTTGGGCCCGGATGGATAAGTGGGGTTGGGCCGAGGCTGAGGCGGCTGATAAGGATGAGGGGCTTGTGGACGGGGCTGATAGGGTGGTCTTTGGGTCTGAGAATTTCCCGTCCACTAAAAATTGGCATGGTTTCGCCATACAGGGTTGTAGGTGTTGGAAAATGGGTCATTCTGGATGGTGTTGAGGTCCTCGCAGGTCTGAGGAGCCTCAGGAAAGTCGGAGTATTGGGGATTAGAGTTCCCCCAACAAGAATAGAAAGGATCAGAGGTCCCTCCAGTCCTGGAGTCAGATGGGGGTGGATATGGATCCATCCCAGGAGAAGATCGGTGGAAGATGTTCTGCACAGTTTCCCTTGTGGGAGGTGGCTATGCGAAGGAGTTTTGCGCAGAGGTGGCTCGCTGCAAGTGCTGAGTTAGCTCGTCCACCTTCTTCTTGATAATAGAAACCTTGTCCAACCGACTAGCCATTAGTTCCAAGTCAACGGATGCGGATAGGCCTTGCATCTCATGTGCTCCTTGAAGATTCGTTGATGCGCAGGTATTCGTCCGGTCGAATAATCCCATGGAGTCATTGTTGATGGAGTTCTCGCACATATTCTCGAGAATCTTCCACACGGTGTCTTCATGTTGACCCATGATATTCCTTCTGCAAGTTGCATTGACGAACAATCTAATATCTTCATGGAGTCTCTGGTAAAAAGATTGGACTTGTTCCCATTTAGGAACTCCGTGATGGGGGCACTTTCTCATGAGATCCAGAAATCGATCCCATGCCTCATGAAGAGGTTCCCCCATTTGCTGAGTGAAGTGAGTAATATGATGGCGCAAGGCATTTGTCTGACCAACGGGAAAGAACTTCAAACACTTGGACTGAAGTTCATCCCAGGTGTTGATTGGGTAGGTCTGTGTCTGATACCAATGAGCCGCCTTGTCTATAAGGGAGAAAGAGAACATCTTCATGAGTAAGATATCCTAATTTTGCACATCTGACTCAAAGGCCTGGGCCAGATGCTTAAGCTGTTTGATATGTTGGAAGGGATCTTCAGAGTTAAGCCCATAGAATTTAGGTATGGCATGAATCATATTGGGCTTTAATTCATAATCAGGTCCTTCAGTCGGGATTCTGACTCGAGGTTCAATTGCCACCGCAGCGGGATTATAGTGATCTTGAATCATGGGGCGCTGTGGTGGGTTCATGAAATTCTGGAAGAGGTCATTGAGACGCTGGAGCTGGTGCTCAAGATTATTCTCTTCTTCAACAGGCTGAGCCCTGATGGAAGAAGAAGGAGAACTAGGTTCAGAATCGGAAGAAAGGTCTATGTGGAGGGGTTGTTGCACAAACAAAGGAGCCGAGGCTTGTCCTCGGGGAGAGTGGATTTCTAGAAGAGGTTTCAAGGACCTCCTACCAAACATGCACTGATAGACTGATGAGGTTAGAATGTGTTGGACCCAATCAAGACACCCAAAATATGTTGGGTGACTATAGATGTTCGGGGCGGATGATACCCCTTGATCAGAAGGTTGTCCACCTGTGAATTACTGGGCAGCCAGAGAGGGTAAGTCCCGCGAAGACCCCTACACGGTAGAGCGTCCCCACGAGTTACAGGGTTTCCCCCACCCGACCTCTCTTGTCACTGAGATTCCAGGTAGACTAGAATGGGGACCTTGACCTCTTAAGTCTACCACTTTTAATTAAGATCAAGGTGCTTAGGGTTTCACTTGAACTTTAAGCCCTTTTGTGTGCAAAAGTGACCTAATTTAAAGGTTGGTTGATCCAAAGGATCAACTTCACCTCTTTGTTCATGAGAGAGCTTCTTAGGTCCTTTCTTTTAGTGTTCAAGTAAATTAAGAGCCTGATTGCTTAGGGTTTCTCTTAATAGGTCTTTTCAAGCAATGGTTTAGGCACATCTCTTTTGAAAATTTTCCAATTCTTTGTTTAGAAGAAGATGTGTCTCTAAAACCCTAGCTTGGAATCCTAGGTTGGCTCTAGTTGGTCCAATTAGTTGCCTCATAAATGGGTAACTAGGGCTCAAGCAAGAAGGTTTTAGCCCTAGTTACCTTAAGTGGATATGCTGATAAGATGTGTTGAAACTCAAAAATAGGCAACTCTGTGGATTACTAAGTATGGAAGACAGGTAGCCCTAAATTGATTTTTCTTTTTGTTTTTTCCTCTTTAGAATGTAAGAGGCTTAAGAGACAGGTTTGAGGGTTACCAGTCCCTTGGTGTGTTTGTTGTGCGGTTGCTTGTCTTCTCTTGCCTTCCTGTCCTGCACAACAAAAGAGATATTAAGTCAATATAAAATCAAAAATTGTGATTTTGAAGCATCTAAAATGCCTGTTGCTCCCCGGCAATGGTGCCAAAAACTGGTGGTTCCTTTTTGGGATCCTCAGTTTGATTTAATTTTATTTATTATTCGAATATTTCAAAAATTCTTCGAGGTTGAACTTAGGGAGCAAGCTTGATTTTAGAAGGATAAAAATCACGATTACAGTAATGTACTGTTTTACAAAAAAAACTAGAGAGAGGAAATAAAATTTGTCTTCTCTTTTCTTTTCTTCACTCTTTCTTCTTTGTTCTTCTTTCTCTTCTTCTCTCTGTCTTCAGACGTCTGATTCCATGGATCAGACGCCTTAAATGGCGTTTGCTACAGTGCATGCCATCTTCTTCCTTCCATTGTCTACTGCTGCTCTTCGTCTTCTCCTTGGCTTTTTCTTCTTCTCTTCTCTTCGGCTACAGCTCCCTTCTTTCTTCTCTGGTTCTTTCTCCCTCTTTAGCTCCTGCTTTTGCACTGTGCTTCTTCCTCTTCCTCTTCTTCAGCTTCCTCTTCCTTCTTTTCCTCTGCTTCTGCTCCCGTGCCTTCTTCTTCCCTACAGGTGCTTTCGCGGCTAAGTCCTCAACCGCTTGTTCTTCTCCTTCCTCTTCCTCCTTCTTCTTCAGCTTCCCTGCACAGGCATGGTTAGGAGAAAACCTACCCCTACCTTCCCCGCATCTCTCTCTGTTTCTCTCTTGGGTTCGCTCTCCTAGAGCCTACTCGGGTATACGAGTCGAGTTAACGTGCCCGTGACCAGGCCCACCGGCGTGTGGTGGTGGGCGAGGTGTGCAAGGTTAGGTAATCCGGTCGGGGGCCAGGTCTGCATAGCGTGGGCACGAACGAGGCGTGAGTGGGCAAGGGGACCTCACCTCGTGTGACTGAGGCAATAAGCCTCTGTCACTTTTACAATTTATGCCCTGTGGGGCACTCGAAAATGCCCGAGGTGGGACTAAAGTTCCCACCTCCTTATCGCGCACCTGGCAGCAGCAAGTGCGAGCGATTGCCGCTTCAGCAAAGGCCTCAGACACCAATTGAAGACTTGGAGCTGTGCACGGAGGTATTCCGCGCCACCTGGGACTGTTGGCTTGGAGCTAAGAGGCCTGGACGAAGCTTGCGAGCTTGCTCCAAGCTCGTCATCAATGGCGGCGACCCTTCGCACCTGAAATCACGCAAACGGCCTCGTGGTCATGTCAGAATGCTCAGGAGGCTTCGCCGACGCACGACAAAGATGACTCGGGGGTTAGCATGGCGTGAAGACGCCAGTGTGAGTGTGCCTAGGGCACACTGTGTGCGTGCAGGTGGTTTTGTTTGGGGGAGGGCTTCAGTGGGTGGCGCGATCAGTGGAAGGTCACAGAATGATCAGTAGGTGGAGGTGAAGCTTCAGAGGGGTTTGGCGAGGTGTGGATCTGTCTGTGGTGGTGGAATGGCCTCGCCGAAGTTGGTGGTCGGAGGTGGAGATGGTGATGGTGGACAGTGGAGTCGAGGAGTCGAAAGATCAAATTAATAGAGGGAAATAGAGAGGGGAGTAAGGGCAACTTATCTATGAGTCCAGAGTGAAGGGGGGATGCGGAGGTGGCGAGCGGTCGGTATTGCCATCGCTTGAGATGAAGGTGCAAGGGGGAGAGAACGGCGACAAGGAAGAGGGGCTGGAGGGTGCCCGCTGGTACGGTGCGGCGCGACGGAAGACGGCGGAGGTAGCTCTGCCACTGGTACTGTGGCAAAGCGATGAGAGAGGAGAGGGTCATCGGAAGCTCTGGCAGTCGGCCGGAGTTGGGAAGAGATGAATTGAAGGGAGGATCTCAGGCCAATCGAAGCTTGAAGGATGAGGCGAGGTGTGGATCTCCTTAAATAGGCAAGGGATGGCCGGGATGCGCACGAGCGGCGGGAAAAGTCTCGCCAGAAGTATGGCAGACAGAGACCTATACCTCTCACGCGTTCACACGAGAGGTATGGCGGTCTTCAGGGCATGGGGGCCAGCCCATGCGGTAGGGGGCTCTACACGGAGCTCCCCTTTCAAATCTAAGGCCGGCTCTCCATGCATGCGCGGTGCCATCCTTCACGCAAAGTCGCCGGAGGTATGGCTTGCACTGTGGGTGGCAGAAGGACTGGATTGAAGAAAATGATGGAAAAGTTGAGGATGTAAATGCAAGAGTTTCAAAAAGTTAAGGGTTAGAAAGTAATTTTGAGGATAAAATTGCAAAGTAGGTCAAGACGACCTTTCCTTAGGCCCAAATTTTGGTATCAACCTAATTTGGACCTAAGGAATCCAATGGTGAAGTTGGATTTTAGGTTTGACCACGTTTGACTAGATATTTTGCATAAAAACCTAAATTAGGTCAAAAATTGGCTATAGACCTCAATCTAGGTCAAAACAGGTTCCAAATGCCAAATTGAAGGTTCTAAACTCTAGGGGATATTTTTTCATGAATTTTAGATGATTTAGTTGATTTTTATCTTGTCTGAAACTTCGTGAATTAAGGTGGGTTTGTTTTAGGGTTGTAGAATGTTATTTAATTCCTAGATTTTGCCATAACCTTTTTCAGACCAAAGCATTCCACTTTTTCTCTTATTAAGTCTACTTGACCTATGTCTAGACCCTTAGAAATTCCATGGATGCTATGCAGTGATAAAATTACAGTTTTACCCCTTGTGTCATGTTTTATTCTCAGATTAATAATTCCTTGAATTAGGCCTTCCCTTTTGTTATGTAGGAGCTTTTATTTAATTTATTAGATTAAAATATGCCAGTTAGGGTTCATGATGAGGTTCTCATCATGCGACGTCTGATTGAGGATTACTATAGACGTATTTGAGTTCTTGGCTAACATGATTCAGATTGCTGTTGAAATATTTGGTTGAATTGAATGCTAGGGTTGTGCTTTGATTGAAGGGAATAATTGGTGATTTAAATCACCATTGTTTTGAGCTTTTATTCTTTTTATCCCATTACTTCTTGAGATTCAATTTGTGCTGATATTGCATATATATTTTATTATTAATTCTTATTGCATATCTCTATGATTGTGCTCATTATTTTTGAATGCGATTAGTATTGTGAATTCCATATTTGCTTCCTGCAAACGACCTCGGACTCATTTCCTGACTTCAAGTTTTATAAATTTATGTGTTATCGTGATTTTGTTGAGTGTACTACAACTCACATCTTTTAACACTCGAATTCGTAACAACATCATGCTTATTAAGCACCTAAGGGGTATGGGCACCATTATTAGCGGTCATTTCCCTTAATTTCTCCACTAAAATTCGCATTTCAGCCCATTTAATGTTAGGTATTTTTGACCTAACATTAGATGCATTCTGGATGGCCCATTTTGGGGTTTTTCAGCACATTTAACATTAGGAATCCTTGGCCTAACATTAGATGTTAGTTCGGTAGCCTAATCTAGGGTTTTCTAGCATACCTAATGTTAGGAACTCTTGGCAGATAGTAGGTTTGCCACAATTGGCCTCTTGGAGTCCCTTGGATCATTCCCCCACGTAAACTACATGTAGAATTAACCAAGAGTGATTCTAAACATGATTCTATATTCCCTGCAGACGAGAAGGGTTGATCACTGGCAATCTGAGACACAGAAGGCTGGGGACTGTTCTAAATGCCTGTCCTCTTTGTGGGTTACATTCTGATAGTGCATCACACATTTTCTCCTCTTGTTTGATCACGGATAAGATTTGGAGGTTGGTTTGCTTAGAACCCCTCCCCTCCTAGGATTCAGTATGGCAGAGGTTCATCACTCCTGGTCGACCCTTGGGGGCTATGGCAGCCGTTTTTTGGTGCGTGTGGCGGGCTCGCAATGATAAGCTTTTTCAGGAGAGATCGGTGAGATGTGAGAATATTGTAAAGGAGTGCTGGTCTCTCATACATAGTTGGGCTTCTTTCTTGTAATAGTTTTTTGATATGAAATATACTACCCTCCAGATTGCTATCGGCTCATGATAGCAATCCTCAATGTTTCAAAAAAAAAAAAAACATGATTCTATATCTCTTAGTTCAAGAAAAATTATCATCAATTCCCTTGAACCCATCAAGAACTCATGGCCGTTAAAAATCCCAATGCATGTTAAAATCTTTACATGCAACAACGAAACCCACATACAGTAATCAAAAGAACTTCTTTGTCCACACAAGTGCATTTCTAAGCCTTAGGAATCAAAGAGTAACTTTCACAAGAGAGGAGAATGTCTCTAACTCAAATTGGAGCTTGTAACTCCAAAAATCACCTTGTACATGAGGAAACTTTATTGCAGTCCTCCTTCTTTCTTCCTCCTTAGCACACTCATAACTCCTTCTCAGATCCTCCTTTCAACCCAAATAAAATAAGATTGGGGAAACCCATGAAGGAGGAGAGGGAGAAGGTGAGCTTACCTTCATGTTTGGACCTCTAATAGGGCTTCCAATTCGTCATTACTGCTACTGTTGCTTAGAGAAGAAGAAGAGTTGAGATGAAGGTCGGTGGAGTGGTAGTGGAGAAAGGGAGAGGGGAGTTGGTTGGTGAAAATGGGGAGGGGAAGTGGCTCTTGTTGCAAACAAATGAGCATCATGCCCATTTGAATGCCTTTACATAATAAGTGGGTTCTTGAAATAAGCCCCTCCCTCCTAAAGTCTTAAATTAAAAGGAGCCCCCTAACTCTCCTTTTCATCAAATTTAGCCCCTTACCCTATATTTTGTTAGTGATCACAAGGGGTAACTGATATGTGGAAAATTCAACGAAGAAAATAGTAAGGGTTTCGAGAAAAGAAACCCACGTTGTAGTACTCGTAGAATATTACTATCAAATAAATTTAACCGAGAATCGGTGAGTCTTAGGTCGAACATGGGGAGGCTGCATTTGATTTGAAATCGAGCTTGATTTATTTCTTTTTGGTATTTTGGTGATATATAATTTTTTGGTCTTTTATCTAAGCAGAATAACTTGTTGAAATTTTTCTAAGCTAAGTGACAGAATAATGAGAATAATTAAAGAGAGAAAGATATATATATATATAATTCATAGATTGCAATCCAAAGTTTATTACAAGCTAATGAAAATAAAATAATGACAAGCACAATAATAGAGAGAGGGGGTGACGTGTCTTTGTGCGTGTGTGTTAAGAGGTGTCGTTATAGTCGCACTTGATACGTCGGTTTTGAAAGAAGTAAACGGAGGTGAGTCCGAGTGTCGGTCTCAGGGAGGCGTGGAAATCGGATTTTTGTTTATCACTTGTTGTCACGGAAAAGGTGGAGTTTTGCTTGCGAAAGATGTGGTTTTGAAAGGAGAGGGAGAGATAGAGAGAGAGAGAGTTTAGAGTTAGAAAGCTCTTGGTTTTGATCATGCAACTTGAACAGAAATTAAAATGGCACTTGAATGGAAAATAACTTCATTAAACATGCATTCATAGTTCATAACTTACAACATTAAATACATGCTTCAACAAAAGTAATGGAAAGCTTAGGAGAGAGAGAGTGGAGAGCGACGAGGCAGCCGCGGCGGTGGAGGAGGCTCCGTCGGCGGCTCGTCGTCCCCGGCGATTACAAGAGTGCCTAAAGCTAGCTAAGAGAGGAGTGGAGTAGTTGCAAGGGGGAGTGAATGCATTGAATGGTGGTAGAAGGGGGTTTAAATAGAGTTAAGGGCTTCCTAAAAGAAGAATGGGCTTTAGCGACATCCGGAGCGTCGCTAAAATCGCTTCCACAAACGTCGGTGAAGCCCTCCTGCCGCCGGTCAGTTGCCCACCCCGGTCTTCCTCTTCGCGCAATCCGTGGCCGCTGAACGAGAGCCGTCCGATCGAAGATTGGACGGCTGAGAGCCTTCTTCGCCCGCGCTGAGATCGCGCCTTGGGCGCGCGTGCGCGCATGGGCGCTCGTGGGCTGTCGTCGCGTCGCGTGGCGAGATCCTGGCCGCCCGCTGCTGATCGGGCGGCCCAATTTTTCCGCACCTTCCGCTCGCCTTCAAAATTCGCTCCGTGCGGCTCGAACGCGCGTCGCGGCAATGCGGGCGTGCTCGCTAACCGTTGCGCCGCGCCCGCGCTTTGTTGCGGCGACGGCGAGCGAGCGTGCGAATCTCGGCCGTTCGATCGAAGATCGACGGTCGAGATTTGTCCTTGGCCGACTGAAGATGTGCGTGCGATGGGGGCGGGCTGACGTGGCGCTCTCTGGGCCGTTGATCTCTAGATCAACGGTCAGAATTTCTTGGGCCCATTGTGGGAGCTCCGGATGTCGGATTTGGCCGATCTTGAGTCCGTTGGACTCCGTTCGTCGTTCTGAATCCATCCGTGCAGTCCGATTGCTAATCTGAGGCCTGCTTTGACAAATGCTTGCACAAATGGCCATTAATACAGTTTATAAGCAATCTTGGTACTTGATGCATGCAATGCTCCTATTCTACTTATGTTGTGCCTTTTATTCTAAAGATGGGCCATATTCAACATAATTATTACCCCCTTATGTGGTGTTATCATACCTCCATGCTTACTCTTTGCTAGTCCCTAGCAAGGTTTATTCTGATCTTTATTCCCTTGTAGAATTCAAGAAGTAATTGCTTAGGCACTTCGTTACTTGTCAATAAGAGGAAATATACGCAGATCTTAATCTACAAAGACTAAGCAGCGCCCGGGTGTCTGCAAAAATACGAATCGCCCGAATCCTTGCTTTAATGTATATAACTATACATACGTATATATATATATATATATTTTAAGAATTTTTTCGGAATTCAGTGTGGGTTGGTAACTTTTTACGGCTACCCAACCCACCCAAAGCTCGGTTAAAACCCTAAGTGCTAAGCATCTTGGTGTGAATGTTGTGATAGACTCTCTTAACAGTAATTGAGTCAGACTTCGAGTTTCTATGCCTCTAGGTGACCGGAAAAGGAAACAAATTTGCCTGAAGGTGTATTTGTTCGATTGGTAGCTTTCTCCCTACATTTGTTTTAATTGGGGTCAACACAAGGATTTTTCTAGTGTATATCTCCCCGGCTTGTACTACTTCGCCGCTTCTTCCTTAGGTGTTTTGGTCTTTTTTTGTGCAATTATTGAGCTAGGCTCTGGACAACCGACCAATGGGCTGTTACCCACGATCACTTGCCAGCCGTACTTGTGCGGTGAAGTGTGGTTTATTTTCTTTTCTTCTTGTCCTTTTTTTTTTTTGTAGGTGGCTTTCCTGATCTCAAATGTACCAAAAGGAAACGAAAAAGAAATGGCCTATGGCTGGGTTCTGGACAACCTGCCAATGGGCTGTTACCCACGACAACTTGCCAGCCATACCACCCTAGAGAGTTCATTAGCTACCCAATTTCTATCAAAATCTCTGAGAAGTGAGTCTGTGCAAAAATGTGTGCAGATACTTAGACTCAAAGTTTTTCTGAGTTAGAGGGTAAGTTAATAAGTCGTATACTTATTACCTTATTTAGTAGGTGGATTAGAATAGCTTAAGGTTGCAAGGATTCACCGCTAAATCCATATTTTAATGGACACCAGGGCTGATTAAGCCTGAAGGCCTGAAAAGTCTAAGTGTTTAAGTTCTTTCTGTATTTTTTTCCACTATTGACAAGTTTCTAATGCCTAAGTTTTCTTCCTAATTTTTTTTTTAATTAATTAATTTATTAATTCAGACTGATTAATTGGGCTCAGGATTATGCAATTTACCACCCCCTATGCTTAAGTTGGACAATGTCCTCATTGGTAGATACATGATGCAAAAGGGTTCAAAAAGATAGTACCTGAGTGACGTGAACTACCAGATCAGTCTGAATCCTCTGGGTTGCCTCCCAGGAAGCGCTGAGTTTAACGCCTCCAGCTGGGCGGTGCTCGGTGTCAGCCCTCAACGAGGGTGACACTTTCCTTGGGAGGTACCTGGGCCAGGAAATGCTTCAATCTTTGACCATTAACTGTAAAAGTGTGCCCAGTGTTAAGATCAACGATTTCAACTGCCCCATTAGAATAGGGCTTAACCACCCGAAATGGTCCTGTCCATTTGGACCTGAGTTTTCCTGGGAAGAGTTTTAGGCGTGCATCAAACAACCAAACTTGCTGGTTAGGCTCAAAGGTTTTTCTATGAATGAGTCGGTCGTGAACGACTTTCATTTTCTCCTTATACAGTGGACTATTGTCGAAGGCGTCCCGACGGATTTCTTCAAGCTCAGATAATTGCAGGGTCCTCTGCGCACCGGCTAACTGGGGATCCATGTTACACTACTTGACAGCCCAGTAAGCCTGGTGTTCCAATTCGACAGGAAGATGGCAGGCCTTGCCGAAGACCAGGCGATAAGGCGACATGCCTATCGGGGTCTTGAAAGCGGTCCTGTATGCCCACAGGGCATCATCAAGTCGTGTGGACCAGTCTTTCCTATCAGGTCTCATAGTCTTTTGTAAAATGTTCTTGATTTATCTATTGGAGACCTCAGTCTGCCCATTTGTTTGTGGATGATACGGGGTGGCAATGCGGTGGTTTACCCCGTATTTTCTAAGTAGGGCACGGAATTGGGAATGGATAAAATGGCTTCCACCATCACTGATCATGGCCTTGGGTATTCCAAACCGGGAAAAGATGTTCTTCTTCACAAAGTCCATGACAGTCTTGTGATCGCATCGTCGGGTGGCGACGGCTTCAATCCATTTGGAAACATAGTCTACTGAGACCAGGATGTACTCAAAGCCGTTGGATGGTGGAAAGGGGCCCATAAAATCGATACCCCAAACGTCGAAGATTTCGACAATCAAAATGGGCTGAAGGGGCATCATATCTTTCTTGGTCATGGTCCCCAGTGTTTGGCAGCGTGAGCAAGTTTTGGCAAAGATGTGTGCATCCTTAAGTAGGGACGGCCAGTAAAATCCAGACTGCAACACCTTTGCTGCTGTTTTCTTTCCAGAGAAGTGGCCGCCACATGCTTGGTCATGAAAAAAGGAAAGCACACTCTAAACTTCATCTTCAGGGATACACCTTCTGATGATCTAATCAGCACAGAGGCGAAACAGCATGGGATCATCCCAGAAATAGTGCTTGGCCTCAGCCAAGAACCTGTCCTGTTGCTGTCTAGACCAGCTGTGCGGGGTTTGTCCTATAACCAGGTAATTAACGTAGTCGGCATACCATCGCATTTTCTTGTCTTGCACAGCTAGGATGTGTTCATCAGGGAAGGTATCAGATAGAGGTAGGGAGGGTCCAATGTGGTTTGGATGAAGTCTCGACAAGTGGTCAGCCACCACATTTTTTGATCCGGCCTTGTCTCGGATTTCCAGGTCAAATTCCTGCAAAAGTAGGATCCATCTGATGAGCCTGGGCTTTGCGTCCTTTTTGGCCAACAGGTGCCGGATGGCTGAATGGTCAGTGTAAATAGTCACGTGGGATCCCATCAAGTATGAGCGGAATTTTTCAAGTCCAAATACTACAGCGAGCAATTCTTTTTCTGTGATGGTATAATTACGTTGGGCCTCGTCCAACATTTTGCTCGCGTAGTAGATCACCACGGGCTTCTTGTCTTGCCTTTGTCCCAGGACAGCGCCTATGGAAAAATCTGAAGCATCACACATAATCTCAAAGTCCTGGGACCAGTCTGGGGGTTGAAGTACAGGTGCGGTGGAGACTAAGTCCCGGAGGGTGTGATAATCTTGGATGCAATCAGGAGACATGTGGAATATGGCGTCGTTGGCTAGAAGGTCAGTCAAGGGTTTTGAAAGCTTGGAAAAGTCTTTGATGAACCTTCGGTAGAAGCCAACATGTCCTAGGAAGGAGCGAATCTGCCGGACCAAACTAGGTGGAGGAAGTTTGGAAATTAAATCAACCTTAGCTCGATCTACCTCGATACCCCTATGCGAGACGATGTGACCGAGGATAATTCCTTCTTGAACCATAAAATGGCTCTTTTCCCAACTTAACACCAAGTTAACCTCGATACATCGTTTCAGGATTTTCTCCAAGTTGCTTAGACAATGGTCGAATGAATTCCCGAATACAGAGAAATCATCCAGAAAGACCTCCAAGTATTCACCCACCATTTCTGAAAAAATGGCTAGCATGCAACGCTGGAAGGTCGCAGGTGCGTTGCATAACCCGAACAACATTCGACGGAATGCAAACATGACATACGGGCAAGTGAATGTGGTCTTTTCCTGATCTTTTGGAGCAATTGCGACTTGGTTATATCCTGAATATCCATCTAGGAAGCAAAAATACTTCTGCCCTGCCAATCTTTCAAGGATTTGGTCAATGAATGGCAAGGGGAAGTGGTCCTTCTTAGTGGCTTCATTAAGCTTCCTATAATCAATACACACCCGCCATGTGGTAGTGGTGCGGGTGGGGATGGATTCTCCATGATCATTGGTGACAACGGTGAGCCCAGCTTTCTTTGGAACCACTTGAGTGGGGCTCACTCAGGGGCTATCGGAGATAGGGTAGATGATGTCGGCGTCAAGCCACTTGATGATTTCTTTTTTAACGACCTCCCGCATGTTAGGGTTTAAACGTCTCTACATCTGGCGGGAAGGTCGGGCCTCGTCTTCCAGGTAAATCTTATGGGTGCAATAGGTGGGGCTAATTCCTCTTAAATCTGAAATGGTCCAACCAATGGCGGCCCGATGTTCTGAAAGGGTCGCAGTCAACCTGAGTTCCTGATTCTTAGTTAGATGAGAATTAATAATCACCGGGAAGGTCTGGTCAGGTCCCAAGAAGACGTATTTGAGATTTTCGGGCAATGGTTTAAGTTCAGGTGTGGGTGGGACCATAGTTGATGGGAAGGGAAAGGGCAGTAGTTGATCAACATTGTTCTTTTCAAATGGTGTCATGTGATGATACTCAGCCTTACAGAGGTCCACGGGTAATGATGGTGACGGGTCAGAACTACGGGTTTGGTGGTCTGAGACAGAACTGAGGGTGAGGCATTCCTCGATTAAAGTTTCCACGGGATCATGTTCCTTAATGTAATCGCAATCGAAAGACTTTGTCGCCCGGAAGATATCCAATTGCATTTTCCTATCCCCAAAGGCGATTTCCATACATCCCGTGTCGCAATCAATGTTTGCTTTAGCCGTAGCTAAGAAAGGTCTGCCTAAAATTATGGGTGCATTCTGTAATTTTTCAGGGACTTCCATGTCGAGCACCAAAAAGTCGACCGGGAAATAGAAGTCCTTGACCAGTACAATTACGTCCTCGACAACCCCCTTCGGGGTTTTCACAGATCTATCAGCCAGCTGGATGGTGATAGGGGTTGGTGTTAGCTCCCCAAAACCAAATTGGTGGTACAGGGTTGTTGGAATTAGATTGATAGAAGCACCTAGGTCTAGGAGCGCTCTATCAAATGTCATGTCCCCGATATTGCAGGAAATCAGGGGCGCTCCTGGGTCAGTTTGCTTGAGTGGAAGGTTGCTTGATATCACGGAACTTGCTTGCTCAGAAAGTACAACCTTCCTAGGTGCTTGCGGTCTCGACTTACGCTTGGGTGTACAAGCATCCTTTAAGAACTTGGCGTAAGCAGGGATGTGTTTAACGGCTTCTAGGAGCAGAATATTAATCTATACTTGCTTAAAAAATTCCAACAGCTCCTCAGTTTCCACAGTATTCTTCTTTTTCTTGATTGTCTCCAAGGCCTCAGGGTAGGGTGTCTGAATGTGGATTGGTTCCATGCCTGGGTCCTTGGTTGGTGCCTCTTCTGAGTCGGGTATTTCAATAGGTAAAGTCTCGGGGGGAGTCGGCCATTTGGGATCCTGGGTTTTGGTGCCGCTTCTCAAGGTCACCGCATTCGCAGAGGCATTGGGGCCATGGGGTGATCCTTGAGGAGACGAGGACAAAGAAGCACCAAACCCAGGAGGTATTTGCGGGGCTAGTTGGACCATGTGAGCCTGCCCGGCGTTGCTTTGGAACCCTTGCGAATTGGGGCCTCTGTTAATTGTATTTCGTGGGTTCGGTTGTGGTTGGGAAGGTAGGGATCCTTGTTGTTTACAGTCCAAGAGTTGGCTTAACTGTCCCTTTACCAAGGCCATTTCCTCCTGATGTTTCTGGTTCATGTCAGCCATTATCTTTATTAAGGTATCCATTTAGTTTTGTGGGGGAGGGGCCGCCCTATTCTGGTTATATTGGGGTCTAACTGGTGGTCCTTGCTAATAGGGGGCAAGTGTGGCTGCTGGTTTGGCCTGGGCTGGTTTTGGAATTGCGGTGGTTTCTAGTTTGTCCAACCAAAGTTGGGGTGGTTATGCCAGCCGGTGTTGTAAGTGTTGGAGAAAGGGTTAGGTTTCGCATAACCTTGGACGGCTTGCACATCTTCTAGGATAGCCGATGTTGATGAAGAGGGAAGGGAGTAATTAAGGGTCGAGGAAGCAAAGGTCCCTCCCTGGAACGTGGTCGAGGGTTATTCCAGGTTCAGTTGAGTGAAGGGCTGGACCAGGTCAACATTATGTGCTCCCTTTGCTAGGGATAAAGTCTGCAAGGGGTTCCTGGTCTGATTCAGTAGCTCATTAATCTTTTTGTCCACCAATTCCACTCGATCCAACTTTTTGGCAATGATGTCCATGTCAACCATTCCAGAATTTGCTTGCACCTCATAAATCCCGCCACAGGGTTGACTGGACCTATTAAACTGGCTCATGGAGGCATTGTTGAGTGAATTCTCGCTCATAGACTCAAAGAGCTCAAATGTGCTCTCCTCATCTTTGTTTAGGAAGTTTCCCCCGCATGAGGCATCGACGAAGTTCTGTAGGTTGCTGTCCAGACCGTGGTAAAAGATCTGGGCTAATTGCCACCTTGGGACTTCATGGTGTGGGCATTTCCTCAAAAGTTCATTAAATCTTTCCCACGCCTCATGAAATTGTTCCCCACCCTGGAGTGTGAAGGTAGTGATAGCTCTTCTGAGGGCATTGGTCTTTCCTATGGGAAAGAATTTCTTTAAAAATGCATGCCTCAGTTCTTCCCAGGTGGTGATGGGTCTACCTAGGGTTCTAAGCCAATGAGAAGCCTTATCTCTTAATGAGAAAGGGAACATCTTGATTAGAGCAATGTCAAGGCTAATGTTCCTAGGTTTCACCGTTCGTGCTATGCGGTCGAGATCCTCTAGGTGTTGAAAGGGGTCCTCATTTGAGCTTCCATGAAAGTGGCTCTGGATCAAACTTAAGACATTTGGTTTCAACTCAAAATCATCTCCCCCCTCGGGGATCCTAAGGTGTGGCTCGACTCTAATAGTAGAGGGATTATAGAAATCGTGGAGGGGTCTTGGCTGGTCCTGAAATGGCGGTAAATCATGTGGTGGTTGCCCTGGTATGTCGTGGAAAGGTGGTGGTTGTTCTTGCGGGTTCTGTAACCGTTGTATGGCTTGCATGATGGTGTGGATTTGTTGTTGCTGAAGCTGATGGTTAGCATTGATTTGAGCTTGGATGATGGCCATAGCGTTTGGTGGGGGTTGATCTTCAGCCTCATCTACCCTAGGTTCAGCCATGTTTTCAACAGAATTACGTCGCCTAGATTCCTGCCCCAAAACACACAATTCGGAATGCAGTGAGCGCCTCCCGTGCATACACTAGAGAAGAACAGGAGGGGATGCGGAGGGCGACAGATGCGAGAAATGTGTTTCAATCAAGCACGCAAGCCTAATCCTTATGGTGTATTCCTTAGGAGACCTAGAAATCTCACAAAGGGTGATTAAGTCCGTAAGCACTGGACTCCCCTTCCCAAGGCTAATCTGGCCAGGTTGATTACGAGGGGATTGTAGGGAAGGTTCTTCCTTTGGCTTGCGCCTCCGGTTCCATAGACCCCACAACCGCAGTTGTTTGACACTGCCCCGCAGCCTAGTCACCAGATTCTACCAAGGGAATGAAAGCCAAGTGCCTAGCGAACAAAACATCGCCTTTTGAGACTTAACTCAGTCCTGCCTAGGGCACGTCTACTCGATTTTAAAGGGTTAGGATAGTGCTTGTGCTTAGGGTGATGTGATGAGGCGTTGATTGGGGCGGTGCCTCTTAATTTTCCACTTTCAAAGTGTGTGCTTCTAGCAAAACATGATTTTCAAGCAAGGATTTGTTAAGATGTGGTGTCTTTTAGTGTTTCATCCTTTAGTACTTTTTAGGGTTGACGTGTCTTAATGTTTTCAAACAAGTTTCAGTGGGCACGTCAAGTTCTGCACACAACTTGGTGAAAGTAGATTTCCTTTTCTTTTGTAGAGGCTCTAAAACCCTAGTGTACTCATCCTGATGATCATGCAGCTTCTATTAGATGAGTCAGTTTTATGGTTGAGTGGTGCGGCCCAGGTCAATTCACGGTGGCTTCGCAAACACCACTCAAGAAAAAGAAAAGAACACTCCAAGAATTTATTCAGAATGTTAGAGTGTACATTTTTTTGTGGGGTGATGTGTTAAGGATGTGGGTCAAGTAATCATACACCACGCCAATTTTTTTCAGTTTTTACAATTTTTTTAGCTTTTTCACGCAAGCAAACAATGAGAGATAGGTTACTCACTATCGATCCTCGAGGCGCCTACTCCCTTGCTACCGTCGTGGAATGCGTCGCTTCGCCGTCCATGCGCCGAATTCCTGCAACCGTCAAGTAAAAAGGAAAATAGGGCATTAGACGATGTGAGAATGAGTGTGGAATGGAGGTGATAAAACAAATCCGTTGCCTCGCCGGCAACGGCGCCAAAAACTGACGTGTCTTTGTGCGTGTGTGTTAAAAGGTGTCGTTATAGTCGCACTTGATACGTCGATTTTAAAAGAAGTAAACGGAGGTGAGTCCGAGTGTCAGTCTTAGGGAGGTGTGGAAATTGGATTTTTGTTTATCACTTGTTGTCACGGAAAAGGTGGAGTTTTGCTTGCGAAAGATGAGGTTTTGAAAGGTGAGGGAGAGATAGAGAGAGAGAGTTTAGAGTTAGAAAGCTCTTGGTTTTGATCATGCAACTTGAACAGAAATTAAAATGGCAATTGAATGGAAAATAACTTCATTAAACATGCATTCATAGTTCATAACTTACAACATTAAATACATGCTTCAACAAAAGTAATGGAAAGCTTAGGGGAGAGAGAGAGAGAGAGAGTGGAGAGCGACGAGGCAGCCACGGCGGTGGAGGATGCTCCGTCGGCGGCTCGTCGTCTCCAGCGATTACAAGAGTGCCTAAAGCTAGCTAAGAGAGGAGTGGAGTAGTTGCAAGGGGGAGTGAATGCATTGAATGGTGGTAGAAGGGGGTTTAAATAGAGTTAAGGGCTTCCTAAAAGAAGAATGGGCTTTAGCGACATCCAGAGCGTCGCTAAAATAGCTTCCACAAATGTCGGTGAAGCCCTCCTGCCGCCGGTCAGCTGCCCGCCCAGGTCTTCCTCTTTGCACGATCCGTGGCTGCTGAACGAGAGCCGTCCGAGAACCTTCTTCGCCCGCGTTGAGATCGCGCCTTGGGCACGAGTGCGCGCGCGCGTTTCTGCGCGGCATGCGCACGCATGGGCGATCGTGGGCTGTCATCGCGCCGCGTGGTGAGATCCTTGCCGCCCGCTGTTGATCGGGCGGCCCAATTTTTCCACGCCTTCTGCTCGCCTTCAAAATCCGCTTCGCGCGGCTTGAACGTGCTTCGCGGCGATGCGGGCATGCACGCTAACAATTGCGCCACTCCCGCGTTTTGTTGCGGCGACCCTGAGCGAGCGCGCGGTTCTCGACCGTTCGATCGAAGATTGACGGCCGAGATTTGTCCTTGGCCGGCTGAAGATGTGCTTGCGGTGGGGGCGGGCTGACGTGGCGCTCTCTGGGCCGTTGATCTCCAGATCAACGGTCAGAATTTCTTGGGCCCATTGTGGGAGCTCCGAATGTCGGATTTGGCCGATCTTGAGTCCGTTGGACTCCGTTCGTCGTTCTGAATCCATCCGTGCGGTCCGATTGCTCATCTGAGGCCTGCTTTGATAAATGCTTACACAAATGGCCATTAATACAGTTTATAAGCAATCTTGGTACTTGATGCATGCAATGCTCCTATTCTACTTATGTTGTGCCTTTTATTCTAAAGATGGGCCATATTCGACATAATTATTACCCCCTTGTGTGGTGTTATCAGGGAGGTGAGAAGAATTTCTCGAAATAGCTGTTCGATGAGATGACGGCGCTTAGCGGTGGCTGGACAACTGGAATGCGGAGTAAGACGACAGGGATGAGGTGTAGAAGGAAACTGGGTAGAGGAAAGGTTAGGAGAAGCTAGAGGGACTTTGGGTTGAGGGATAGGAGTTCCTAACCAAAGGGAATGGATATGAGGAGATGGAGGTGGTCTTCTACTTGAATGGGGGTGAGAGGACAACCCTAGGATTCCCTATGAAGGAGGTGAGGTGTAGGACAAAATGTAGGTGGAGGAAAAGGTTTTCTATGCTAATAGGGACCTTAGGGTATGGGAACAGGCTCTTGGGAGCTTCTGTAGGATTCTGGAGATCTAGAATAGGTGGGTAAGATGTAGTTAGAGATGTTTTTCTAAGGGGGGGTGTGTAGGCCATTTATAGTTGAAAGATGGGGGTAGAACTAGCCTTAGGCACTGACAAGGTGAAAATTCATGCGTGGAAAAATTGTTTAGGGTTTCGAAAACCTGAGTTGTCGTAATCGTAGGAAAATTCAACTATTAAATAAAAATTTATAATCGAACTAGTGAGTCACAAGTCGAACACGGGGAGGCGAACGTTCGATTTTAGAAAATCCACTTTTTTTTATTTGTTTTTGGTATTTTGTGATTTTGTAATTTTTTTGGTGTTTTTATATGGCTGAAATTAGGTCAGAATAATTATATGCTAAACTAGCCAATCTACTAAGGGAATAATTAAAGAAAAGAAAGAGAGATAGAGAGAGAGATAGAGAGAAAACAAAAATATATATCGAAAGGGAAATAATGTTTGTTATAAGCTAGATAACTGCAAAAAATTAAATCTACTCTAGAAAGTAATAAGAATAAAGAGAAGAGAGGGAATCCCCCTCGTCGGCTGCTTAGGGGACGAGCCACATTGACGTGATGCCTGGAAGATGGTGGTGAGGAGCTAGAGGAGGGAGGACGAAGCCAGAAGAAAAGCAGATGAAGTAGGATGGCATCGCAATGAGATCCACTTCCAGAATGGGAGTGAGAAGACGGTCGGCAATTGCTCCACGAATGGGGCTCAGAGAGAGGGAGTAAAAATTATTTTTGCACTCTAGTGGAGCATCTCGGGCTTGGGACTAGCTTAAGAGTGATTCTAGAGCTTTGGAGGGAGGGAGAGAGGTGAAGGAAGGGATGGATTGTAGATGGAGGTTGTAGGGGGTATTTATAGGTGAATGGGAGGTCATGGAAAATCATTGGCATGATCTGCATTGACTGTTGCATGCAAGGCATGGGCCGGAAGGAGGTGGTGAGGAGCTAGAGGAGGGAGGATGAAGCTGGAAGAAATGAGGATGAAGTAGGACGGCATCGCAATGGGATCCACTTCCAAAATTAAGGGTATCCATCCCCTATGCCTAGCTAATGTAATGTCGTCATTGTAAAAATAAAGGCATGAAAAGGAGTGGAGTAGATAAGAAAGCACCTAAATTTCGTGGCAGGTCCGATCAGCTTCGAGTAAAATGAGACTATACAAGTGCTGAGTTTAGTTCCTTCAGCTGGGCATAATATACAACCAAAGGGAAGGAACAAATGAATCAGAATGGTGGGTCAAGATCCAAAGAAAAAGATTGATCTTCAGACCTACCAAAAGAGTATTTCCACATATGTGGACTAGATTATGATGCGGACCCATGCCCCAAGTTCGAGTGAATCTAATGTTCTGAATGAAAATTACCTAAAACCCAAGATCGTTCTGTTCATGTGGTCGGTCTTGTGGTTTGGTGGAGTGTAACCCAAGTCTAAAATGCCAGACAATAGGTAGGTCTGGATCAATAGGTGTGGTTGTCCATTTACGATTCTGTGTAGTTTCGGGACAACTTTCTACGAGTACCCAACCCACCCAAGACTCGAGAGGACCCTAAGTAATTGTGTCCTATTTTGATTATTCCTGAAGATAATCAAATTGTGGTGCAGACCCATTCCCCAGGGTCGGATGGTTTTTTATGAGTCGTGTTTCACGAATTAAAATCGGGGTTTGGAGAACCCATCATCGTAGCTCGCAAAATTCATTATCAAATACAATTTATAACCAAAACTCCAAGGGAGTCCTGGGTCGAACACAGGGAGGCGACATTTATTTTGGTTGAAATTCTTGTTTCATTTTTTTTCTTTTTGGTGTTTTGGGGTTTTGTTATTTTTTTCTTTTGTTTTTATAGAATAAGCAAGCAAGATAGATCACAAGAGAGATGAAACAACTATGATATATCATGCAAATGTTTATTACAATAATCTATGAAAGCATAAAAGAGATAGGGGTGAGAGGAAATCTCCTGAATCGGCTGTTCGGCGAGACGACGGCTCCTGGCGGAAGCTTGGATGAAGGAGGTGAGATGCAGGAGGATGCTGGGTAGAGGAATGCTTCACTGAGGCTCTGGAATGGAGGTGAGGAGACGAAGGTGATCTTTTACGGGAATGGAGATGGGAGGACGGCTCCAAGGCAACCTATGAAGGTGGTGGGATGAAGGATGAATATTTGGTGGGAAATAGGAATATTACACTAATAGGAGGCCTTTGGATCTTGAGAGTAAGCTTTAATGGAGCTTTGGTAGGCTACTAGAGCTTAGGAGTAGGTGGGAGTAGAGTAGGTAGAGATGGTGAAGAATGGAGG
Organism: Thalassia testudinum; assembly: GCA_037157565.1. Classification (NCBI taxonomy): domain Eukaryota; kingdom Viridiplantae; phylum Streptophyta; class Magnoliopsida; order Alismatales; family Hydrocharitaceae; genus Thalassia; species Thalassia testudinum. Next base: position 38,589,730 of record JAZHRO010000025.1, read on the forward strand.
TGTAGGGGTCCTTTTATAGTGGAGGGAAGAGGAAGAAATTCGTGTAGAGGGCTGTAGTGATAGCTGCAAGCGTCACTAAAGACTGTTGCAGCTGTAGCTGAAGATCGCACTTCCACCGCTCATGCCCGTAGCTGTCCTCGCACCTACAGGCAATTAGTGATGGCTGTAAGCGTCACTAAAGGCCTGCCCAGGTTGTCGCTGAAGATCTGCGCCAACCCTTGCCCTGCTGGCCTGCGCATCACGTGCGCGTGCTAGTGCTGTAGTGCAGGTGGCTGTGCACGCGCCTGTGCACGTGCGTGCTTGCTGTGGGTGGCTGTGCGTGCAGCCGGTGCCTCCAATTGCTGATTTGGGGGGTCCGCGGGTCTCGAACCCACGCCTCTCATTTGAGGAGTGGGAGCTTCACCATTTGGCCAAAGCGCTACTTTGTCAAGTGGAGGGCGGTGCGGTCGCGCATGTCTTAGCCGATGGATTGAGATCCAACGGTTGGGATCTCTTCTTGCGGTGAGGCTGGGGACGTGATGGCTCAGGTGGGGCAACCTGGATGGTGCCACGTGGCGCCATCTGGGTCGTCTGTCTTATTCTTCTTGTATAGGGTGTTATGGAGCTCTGATTAGGGTGATTTTTGCGTTGACGGACTATGATCGTCGCTCCGGATTCATCCGTATGGTCAAATTTTTCATCCAAAGCCCGTAAAGATGTCACACTACCTCCTTCCCATAAAAAATGGAAGAATTAATGTACATAATACACAACTATCTTAAATGCCATGCAATGGATGTTATGCAGTATTTATAACATGATATGCAATGCTAAGCCTAGGAACCATTATAAATAAGCATTTTATCATGAATTCATGTGTGTTTATCATACCCTCATGCTTACTTTTTGTTAGTCCCTAGCAAAATTAACCTAAATGCTATGTATAAAAGTAGAATTAGGATTTGATCACTTAGGCATGATTTGTTGGTTGCTTTAGAAAACTTCAACCCAAGACTTGTTTACAAAAACTCTTCAATGCCCGGGTGTCTACCAGAATGCAGATCGCCTAAGCCCTCACCTTATTTAAAAAGAGAAGATACATTTTTTTGTGCCTTTTCTTCTTTTCTAATTTTTTTTTGAACTTTTGGAGTTTGAGAGTTTCGGGATAACTTTTTACGACTACCCGACTTGCCCAAGACTAAAAAAGGACTCTAAGTGCTAAGAATCTAGTGAAAAGAGTGAAAGACTCATTAGGCGGCCGTTAAAATGGACTTTGGGTTTCTACGACCCTAGGTGACCTTGCCTAAAGGTTTATCTTTTCGAATGGGGTCAACAAAAGGGTGAACCAAGTGTATATCTCCCTGGTTTATTCTACTTCCCTGCTTCTTCCCTAAGTGTTTTGGGAATTATTGTGCATTTTTGTGAGCTGGGCTCTGGACAATCGACGAATGGGCTGTTTCCCATGGCAACTTGCCAGCCATACTTGTGCGGTGAAATGTGGTTTTTATTTTTTTGCTTTCTCCTCTTTTTCTTCTTTTTAAGTAGGTGGCTTCCTTGATCTAAGATTTGCCTAAATGTAGTATGAAGAGAATGGTCTTGTGGCTGGGCATTGGACAACCAGCCAAGGGGCTGCTACCCATGACAATTTGCCAGCCATACCACCCTAGACAGTTAATTAGCTACCCAATTTCCATAAAAACTGTCAGAAAAGTGAGTCAGTGTAAATAGTATATAGATGCTTAGACTTAAAATCCTCTCAAATGAGAGGGTAAGTTGATAAGTCATGTACTTATCATCCCAGTTTATTTACTAGATTAAATATGAAATTGAATTGGTGAGGACTCGAGACTAAGTCCACATTCGAGTGGACACCCGGGCTAATTAAGCCCAATGACCTGCAGAGTCTAGGTATTCAGGTCTCAAAGTATCAATTCCTAAAGTTTACAACTCCTAATGCCTAAGTTCTCGTCTCCTAATTCTATATATATATTTTTTGAAAATAACATTAAATTACTGTTACAGCTGGCAAAAAGATTATTTCATAAGATAAATCCACCCCCCATGCTTAGCTAATGCAATGTCCACATTGTTAAAAATGAAAGAATGCAGGAGAGTAGAAGTGGAAGAATAACACCTGGTTTCCGTGAGATTCTGGTCAGCTTGGAACAGTCTTTACACGTGCTGAGTTTAGTGCCTTTAGCTAGGCGATGATCAACCTGTGGTGGTTAGGGCAAGGTAAGAGCAACCTTGTCCGAGATGGGTTCAGGGAGCACATGGTCAACAAAGGGTTTGAGACACTATCCGTTGACCTTGAAGGAATTACCCATCTTTGGGTCAAAGATTTCAACGGCCCCATTAGGGAAAATCCATTCAATAACAAATGGGCCGTCCCATTTAGACCTAAGCTTGTTGGGGAAGAGCTTCAGTCGAGAATCGAAAAGCCTGACCTTCTACTTCGGCTCAAAGCTCTTACGTGAAATCATCCAATCATGGAGAGCTTTGGTCCTTTCCCTTATAGATTTTGTCATTTTCATAACCGTCATTTCTAAGCTCCTCCAACTTAGAGAGTTGGAGTTTCCTAGTCTTCTCGGCCAACTCTAGGTCAAAATTACATTTCTTGATAGCCCAAAATGCTTGGTGTTCTAACCCTATGGGTAAGTGACACGCCTTACCAAACACTAGACAGAACGGAGACATATCAATAGGCATTTTGTACGTCGTATGGTAGGCCCAAAGAACATCATCTAGCTTGTCCATTCGTTTGAGGGTGGAGGGTGTGGAAATCCAATGATTCATCCCGTATTTTCCCAGTAAATTCCAAAACTGGGCATGAGTGAAATGTGTGCCACCATCATTGATAATCAACCGAGGAGTCCCGAACCGACTGAAGATATTCTTCTTCATAAAATCGATGACCACCTTGTGGTCATTGGTCCGTGTGGGGATTGCCTCAATCCATTTGGACACGTAATCAACTGCGACCAGAATATATTGGTGTCCAAATGGAGGGAAGAGTCCCATGAGGTCGATGCCCCAAATGTCAAAAATTTCGAAGGAAAGTATTGGGTTTAGGGGCATCATATCTCTCTTAGCCATGTTCCCGAGTGTTTGGCATCGGGCGCACAACTTTGAGAATTCCTGGGCATCCTTAAATAATGACGGCCAATAGAATTTGGATTACAAGATTTTTGCTGTAGTCTTTTTCCTGGAAAAGTGTCCACCACACGCAGATGTATGGCAGAACTCAAGTATACTATGGAACTCAATTTCCAGGACGCATCGACGAATAATCTGGTTTGCGCTGATGCGGTACAACTCGGGATCATCCCAAAAATAATATTTGGCCTCAGAAACAAGTTTGTCCCGTTGTTGTTTGGTCCAATCTTGGGGGATTTGACCAATGGCCAAATAATTGATGATATTGGCAAACCAGGGGGTTCGGATACCCGAGATTGTAAGGATACTCTCATCCGGAAAAGTGTCTGAATAGGATATTTGGATGAGGAGAATCAATTAGGATTCTCGAGAAGTGATCCGTCAGTACATTTTGTGCCTCGACTTTATCCCTGATTTCAAGATCAAATTCTTGAAGTAGCAGAATTCAACGAATAAGCTAGGGCTTGGCATCCTTTTTGGCCAAGAGATGTTTCAAAGTCGAGTGATCGATATAAATGATTACATGAGAACCTAAAAGATAAGCCCTGAATTTTTCTAAAGCGAAAACTGCAGCTAGCAATTCTTTTTCAGTAATAGTGTAGTTCCTCTGGGCCTGTTGATCGAGTTTTCAGTAGTTTAAATATGTTTCGTTGGAGGATGGCTCCAAGGCAACCCTTGCTCCTGCTGGCTCATGCATCACGTGCCCCTTGTCGCGTGCACACGCGCTCGTGCACTGGCGCTGCAGTGCGGGTGGTTGTGCGTGCTTGTGCGCGCAACTGGTGCCTCCAATTGCTGATTTGGGGGGTCCTTGGGTCTTGAACCCGCGCCTCTCGTTTCAGGAGAGGGCGCTTCACCATTTGGCTAAAGCACTGCTTTATCGAGTGGAGAGTGGTGTGGTCGCACGTGTCTCAGCCATTGGATTGAGATCCAACATCTGGGATCTCTTCTTGCGATGAGGTTGGGGACGCGATGGCTCAGGTAGGACAGCCTAGATGGCGCCACGTGGCACCATCTGGGCCGTTCGTCTTTTTCTTCTTGTAGAGGGTGCTACGAAGCTCTAATTAGGGTGACTTTTGCGTTGGTGGACTGCAATCGTCACTCCGGATTCATTCGTATGATCGAATTCTTCATTTGAAGCCCGTAAAGATGTCGCACTACCTCTTGGCCATATAAAATGAAAGAATTAATGTACATAATAGACAACTATCCTAAATGCCATGCAATGGATGTTATGCAGTATTTATAACATGATATGCAATGCTAAGCCTAGGAACTATCATAAATAAGCATTTTATCATGAATTCATGTGTGTTTATCAGTTTTAATGTTGTGAATTACCCATAATCGAATATCTTTTCGCTTATGGGCTTGGGTTCTGGTCTACGGTTTGGGAGCATGTAACCCAAATCCAAAATTTCAGACAAAAATTAGGTCTAAACTAGTAGATGTGTTTGCCCTCTTAGAACTTAGCTCGACTTGATAATTCATTGTTCTGCACTTGGGTTTCATGTCCTCAGAATTATAAGTATCATAAAGGTCTTGGTGAAAGGTTGGTGGTTTAAGGCATACAGGAACCCTAATATCCCAATTGTTGTCTTCCCTAGAATTATCTTTCCAAATTTTCATTTCGAGGGTCCTATTCTCCAAACTCAAGGTTACTATTTTTGAGACCTCAAGAGTGTTAATAACCCCATCTGAAATGTCCAAGTCCGAAAATTATGGTTGAATCAGAATTGACCTGGATTTAGTGCTTTCAAAAATAGGATCGTCATTATGCTCTTCAGGGTATGGTTGAGGAATGGGGCTACTGATTAAATTATCCCTAATTTTAGGAATTGGGTCCTTCATTTTAGCCCCATTTGAATCACAATTCTTAGTTGTAGGGCTATCAAGTAATTCATTAAGTTCCTCAGGCCCGCTTGTCTCGCTAAAATTCTCCTCAAACTCTACTGGTTCTTTTTCACTTATTGATCCTTCACCCTCTACATCAAAGAATTCTTGATCATCATAAATATTTGTCTCATGATCATATATTCTTCCTTGGTCCTTAGAGACATATTTTTCTTTGTTCCATGGTTAGAGGATCTCGGGTAAAGAAACTAGTTCGTCCTCAATTGGTTGCTCTGTAATAAAATCAACCTTGTCATCCAAGGTCTCATAAAACATGTCCCTCCTTATAGGTGTTTGAAAGGGTTTAGTCATTGGTTCAACTGGAAGGGCTTCATCCAGAGTATCATCTCAAGAATGGACTAGAGAAATCACAAATTTCATCCTCAATCTTGATAACCTCCTAAGTAACACCTTACTCAGGTCCTTATCCTCTACTTCTTAGAGCTAATCTAGTAAGGAGCTGTTAAGATCATCAAGCATTTTAATTAAGGACTCCAAATCTTCATTATAGGACAGTGGTTGAGCTTCTAAAGATTGTATGGTTGTCCTCAAGTTAGGCAGCACCCTATCTTGGACTTGAGTCACCTAGGCCGAATGGTTCGGCTCAGGATTGGGTAGGTTTGGGTCCATTCCATAATGATGTATGGGAATTCGTTGCGAAAAGATTTGAGTTTAGAAAACCTGTCATTGTAATGCGATTCGCAAAAAATCTGTCAATCAAATAATTTTTTTACTAAAACTCAGAATGAGTCCTAGGTCGAACACGGGGAAGCTATGTTGATTTGAAATCCACAGTTATATTTTTTTTTGTTCATAAATGAGACATTAACAATTATTGCTATTCTATTTGCAATATAAACACTACAACTAAAGAGAGAGAGAAAAAACTTTTATACTCAAAATAATGTTATTACAACTACAACTAGAAATAGGAAAGTCTAATCTAGAAAGAGATAAAGAGAAGGGGGAGAGAAGTTACCCTCCTCGACGACTGCTTGGAGGATGAGCCAGACGGACGTTGCCTGGAAGGAGAGTGAAGACGGATAACGGAGGACGGATCGGGAAGAACCGGGGGTGAGGTAGGGTGTCGGCGTCACAAGATCCACTTCCAGAATAGGGGTGAGAAGATGGATGGCGAGAGCTCTGCGAAGGGGATGAGAGTTGGAAAAAATTGTTGTTAACTCTAGCGGATCTTCCCGTATCTTGGGAGCACTAGAGCGAGCTTTAGAACTTGAGTTCTTAGCTCTTAGAGAGGGAGAGAGATGATGGAAGGGATGAAGAATATGTGAAGGGCATAGGGGCTTTTTATAGGTGAGGTTTAAGGGTAAAAAGGGCATTTCATCTTTGAAAAATTAACTCTGTTGCCTTTAGTGACATATGTGCACGTCACTATAGATAAGCGTTGGTGAAGACGTGCACCTCATCTTTGCCGCTCGCTTCTGATCAGGTGCTCCACAATGCGCCACGTCGACCGACCCTTCTTCTTAAAGCGTTAACACCTCAGCATGTTCACGTGCCCTCAGTTGTTAGATAAAAAGATCAGATAGCCTAAAATTCTCGAGCGCCGCTTCCTCTTCGCATGTTAAGCGTGCTCGCGTGTCATCACATGCGTGTGTGATTAATGCCTCTCCGAGCACCACGTTTCGTCCGCATCCACCGCCCAATCGTGATCCAGCGACAGAATTGAGCCTTGTGCTCCTTTAGCTGATTTGAGCTGAGGCAGGGCTCAAATCCACGCCTCCCTCTTTGCGGACGCACACTTGACTGTTGTGCTAAGCCTCCATCTATGTCATACGAAAGCTTTTGTGCTCAGTCGATCTGGGATGTTGGATCTTCATCCTACGACTGAGATCCTTCGTCGCTTAAGCCTTCAAAAGTCTAGCGGAGGGGTGCAGTGGGTTTGGATGGTGCTAAGTGGCACCATCTTGGCTGTCCATCTTTATATGCTCATAGGTGGTGCCACGGATGTCTGATTGGACCGATTTTTGCACCATTAGGTTGCAATTGTTTATCCGAACCCATCCATGTGGTTGGATTTTTTATCTGAGGTATGGATTTACACCACTCAACCCCTTGACCTCTAATCTTTCTCGGACTGTATCTGATGCTACGGAGATCTGATCAGGGTGATCTTGAAGTCGTTGAACTCCGATTGTCGCCTTGATCAGATCCGTATGGTTGGATCTTCAATCCAAGTCCCCGATAAATGTTGCCTTGTCCCTGGCCACAAAAAGAGGCGAATTACTATACATTTTATACAAATTGACCTAAATGCATAATGATGCATGTTATGCAATATTTACAATGCATGATGTTTCTATGACACTAAGAATATGCATAAATAGACATTTTAGGCTACTTAGATGTATACACATCACACCCCCATTCCTATCTTTTGCTAGTCCCTAGCAAAACCATATATTATTTATAACGAGAATCAGGATCAAATTAGTTGGGCAAAAGTTAATTTTCAACACTAGGATCAAATTACTAAGGACTTGAACTACAGATACACAACAACACCTGGGTGTTTGCCAAAATGCAGACCGCCCACACCCTTGCCTTATTCAAAAGCAGAAGCATCTTTTTCTTTTTCTTCTTTTCCAATTTTTTTGGATTTTTAAGTTTAGGGTTTCGAGGCAGCTTTCTACGGCTACCCAACCCACCCAAGACTCGAAGAGAACTCTAAGTACTAAGCATCTTTTTGTGTAAAATGTGATAAACTCACTGATTGACGATTAGAACAGACTTCAAGTTTCTATGCCCCTAGGTGACCTTGAAAAGAATTCTGCCTAAAGGTGTATCTATATGACTAGTAGCTTTTTCCCTACTTTTTATTTTTACGGGGTCAATATAAGGGCAAACCTAATGTATATCTCCCCATCTTATTCTACTTCTCCGCTTCTTCCTTAGTGTTTGGAATTAAACGTGCATTTTTGTGAGCTAGGTTTTGGACAACTGGTCGATGAGCTGTTGAAAGAGAGGTTTTTGTTTAAATAGAATGATCACAATAAAATGATAATGTCATTATATATTGCATGGTGGAAAACTCTCAATCAACATAATTTAAATTAAACCACTTGTAGATGGAGCTGGTTGTATTCACAAGGAGGTAATGTCTATTACAAACTCACATGGATCAAAAATCGACGTCCACTATTGATTTCCCCCAAAAATCAACCCAAAATCCCCTTTAGATTATGCTATCAATTGCTAAATATGTTGAAATCTCATTTGCATGAAAGATAAGGGGGATCTCATAAAACCACCATAATATTTAATTAATAAAGGCAAAATGAAAAAGGTGGTAATGGCATGTAAATGAAATTATTAATAGGGACAAAAATAGGGGATTTCCTTCCCCAAGCTCATGTGCACGCATGGAGGGATGGCTGGAGGTGCAGTGAGGAGCTGGTGGCACGCGGTGGTCACGAAGATGGTGTGGTCTGCAGCAGCTGCGGGAATGGCAAGAGGTATGCAGGAGTGCTGCTCTTGGGTGCACACAGGCGAGAAGGATGGCAGTGGCGTGCTGTGTGCGTGTTAGGGAGGTAGCTGTTGGTGATGGTGGTGGTGGTGGTTCACGTAGATAGGGATTTAACACAGTGAAGATAATTGCATTGCCCAGAGGCACACCTACACGGTGATGGTTGAGCTCATAGGATTAGCATAGTAGTCTGTCACCCCGCCAGCCCACGGTGTGGCGGCGCTCGACTGGGAGACCCACGGTGGGAGTGGAGCACGGTGATGGAGTGGGTGGTGGCCTCCACGAGCACGGCTGCGTCCATCTTCTTCTTATCACAGTCGAGGAGACTAGATCCACTTCTCCCACTCCTTGAATGCAATCTTCAATGGTGCACAACTGGTGAGAAGAAGGCTGCTTATTCCCTGCAAAGAAAAGAAAATAAAATGAATAATAAAAAGATTTGATTTATTTATGTATAAAACCTTATAGAATATCTAAACAATGCATGTAATGTATGCATGCAAACTAAATAATAACTAACCTACTTAAATTCTAATGCATGCTAAATAATTTATATATGAATGTAATGCATACAAGCAATTATATATAAACTAAATTATTTATATTCTAATGCAAGCTATGTTCATACTAATATTAATCTAATAACTAGGCATTAAAGTAATCAAGTAGCCCACAAATATGGACTTATCAGCTGTTACCACTGACAACTTGCAGCCATACTCGTGCGATGAAGCGTGGCTTATTTCTTTCTTCTTTTCTTCTTTTCTATTTCTATTTCTTTTTCTTTTTTTTTTCTTTTTTGATACTTTTCTTTTTCTTTTATTTTTTTTAGGTAGGTGGCTTCCCTGATTTAAGATTTACCTAAAGGCAGCAAGAAGAGAATGGTCATGTGGTTGGACTCTGGACAACCGGCCGATGAGCTGTTACCATCGACAACTTGCTAGCCATACCACCTTAGAAGGTTCATTAGCTACCTAATTTCCATTAAAACTGCTGAAAAGCGAGTCAGTGCAAATAGTGTGTAGATGCTTAGACTTAAATTTCTCTTAAATCAGAGGACGGATTGATAAGTCATGTACTTATCACCCTAACTTATCTAACCAATTTGAAATGAATTTTCAAATGGCGAGGACTTGAGAAACAAGTCCACATTTTAGTGGACACCTTGGCTGATTAAGCTCGAAGACCTGAAGGGTCTAAGTGTTTAGGTCATACTGTATTATTTCCTAAGGTTGAAAATTTCTAAAGCCTAAGTTTTCTTTTCCTAATTCAATTTTTTTTAATAAAAAGGAAAAATAAGGAAAATTTACAAGAAAGCCACAGAGCTGACAATAAGGTTAAAAAATGAATCCACCCCCCATGCCTAGCTTATGCAATGTCATTGAAAATACAAGGCATAAGAAAAGGGTAGAATGGAAAAATATCACCTGTATTCCATGATGCTCTAGTCAGCTCTGAGTTAGACTATACAAGTGCTGAGATTAGTGTCATCAGCTAGGTGGGGTTCAGCCAAAGAAAGTCAGATTAAGGTTAAAGTAACCTTATCTGAGACGAGTTCTGGAATAACGCAGTTAATGTAAGGTTTCAGACGCTGTCCGTTGACCTTAAAAGAATTACCTGTCTTTGGGTTAGAAATCTCAATGGCTCTGTTTGGGAATATCCGATCAATGATGGACGAGCTGTTCCACTTTGACCTAAGCTTGCTGGGAAAGAGCTTAAGTTGAGAATCAAAGAGCCAGACCTTCTGGTTCAGCTCAAAGCTCTTGCAAGAAATTAGTTGGTCATGAAGAGCTTTGGTCCTAGCCTTATAGATCTTGTCATTCTCGTATGCATCATTTCTAATCTCCTCCAACTCAGATAGTTGGAGTTTTCTGGTCTTTCCGGCTAAACTTAAATCAAAGTTGCATTTCTTGATTGCCTAGAATGCCCTATGTTCAATCTCAATGGGTAAATGACATGCCTTTCCATACACCAGACGAAATGGTGACATGCTAATAGGCGTCTTTACGCCGTACGGTAGGCCCAAAGAGCGTCATCAAGCTTTTGAGTCCAGTCTTTTCTATCAGGCCTAACCGTCTTTTGCAGGATGTTCTTGATCTCCAGATTGGAGATCTCGGCCTGTCCATTCGTTTGGGGGTGGTAAGGTGTGGAAATTCTGTGATTCACCCTGTATTTCACTAGTAAATTGCGGAATTGGGCATTGGTGAAGTGAGTTCCACCATCGTTGATGATGGCCCTCGGAATCCCGAACTGACAAAAGATATTCTTCTTGACAAAATCTATGACCACCTTGTGGTCATTGGTTTGGGTGGGAATAGCCTTAATCAATTTGGACAAGTAGTCAACAGCTATGAGAGTGTACTGGTGTCCAAATGAAGGGAGGAAGGGTCCCATGAAATTGATGCCTCAAACGTCGAAGATTTTGACAGGAAGAATCGGGTTTAGAGGTATCATGTCTCTCTTAGCTATGCTCCCGAGTGCCCAGCATTGGGAACACGATCTAGAGAATTCTTGGGCATCCTTGAATAAAGACGGCCAATAAAATCTCTATTGCAAAATTTTTGCAGCTGTCTTTTTCCCGGAGAAATGTCCACCACACGCAGATGCATGGTAGAACTCAAGTATGCTTTGAGACACATTCTTCGGAACACATCGGCAATAATCTAATTAGAGCTGATGTTGTACAGTTTAGGGTCATCCCAAAAGTAATATTTGGCCTCAGATATTAGTCCATCCCGTTGTTGCTTGGTCCAATCCTGGGGGATTTGACCAGCGGCCAAATAATTTACCATGTCTGCAAACCAAGCGGTTTGGACACTTAAAACTACAAGAATAGTCTTGTCCGGAAAAGTATCAGTAATTGGAATATCCGGACGAGAAGAATCACTTAGGAGTCTCGAAAGATAATCTACCACCACATTTTGTGCCCCTGATTTGCCTTTAATTTCAAGATCAAATTCTTAAAGTAAGAGAATCCATCGGATGAGCCAGGGTTTGGCTTCCTTTTTAGCCAAGAGATGTCTCAAGGATGAGTGGTCAATGTAGATTATAACATGAGATCCTAAGAGATAAGCTGTGAATTTTTCCAATGCAAATACTACAGTTAACAATTCCTTTTCGGTAACAGTGTAGTTTCTCTAGGCTTGTTGATCAAGTTTAAAGGAGTTTAAATATGTTTTGTTGTAACAAAATCTCTTAAATAGCTCTCTCAACAAATAAAATTTATAACTCAAAATCTAAAAGAAGAGTCCGAGGTCGAACATAGGGAGTAAATGTGGAATTCACGTGTTAATCTTTAATCAAAATATAAATGAACATAGGAAATCAAGCCAATAATGATATGCAATGAATAATGTCTACTCAAAAATTGATCTTCAATGTAAAACATGAGTATATCAAGAGTTTGACAAGGCAAAAAGATATCTAAGACAAAATAATGGTGATTTGAATCACCAGTTATTAGTTTAGACACATGTATACTAATTACTCAATATATGAAATAAATGAACAGTAGCATGAATCAGTAATGCCACACAAGGTTAAGTGGCCAAAGTATCAAATGCTCAATTAGACGGCTTTTTAGATCAGACAACTTAAATGATGCCTGCTACAGTGCTCTATAGAGAGCCTTCTTTAGCTTGTCCACTTCTTCTTCTTCGGCTCTCCTTCTTTTCTTCCTTTCCTTCTCACATATAAGGGGAGCCAACGCTTTTGGTGACTAAGTGTCGCATAGGGGAACCAACTTAAAGCAAAACCCTCCCCTCTCCTGCTCTCTCTCTCTTTCCTTCCTCTCCTCTTCTCTTCTCTCAAACCCAGAGCGTCGGATCTGGATATAGGTTATCAGGTCATGGGTCCAAGTTCGCGTGCATGTGGGCACGGACGAGGGTGCGCAAGTGAATGGGACCTCACCCCCATGTGTCTTGAGGAAACCCGGTAAAGGAACTTTTGCCTTTTATCTTCAGTCATGCGCACTTTAGCCCACAATGTGGGACTAAAGAGCTGCATTCTTTCTTCATGCAACAACGGCCAATGCTGCCTCTAATTGGATGGGAAGATGACCCCTGTAGCCGTAGTAGAGCATCTGGGAAGGAGTCTGGAGCTGGGCTGCGTCACCTGGCCGTGGAAGCAAGGACGAATTTGGCTGGAACTCAATGAACGAGATCGGAGAAGGAGGTGGCTGCGACGGTGCTCCGACGTAGACTTGAAATACAACGAATGACCTTATGGTCACATTAGAAGCATTCAAGAGGATTGCCGAGGGATGGCGATTGTAATAGTGGTGATGGCATCACGTGTGAGTGAGAAGGTCGAGCGAGCTCAGAGATGAAGGTGTGGAGGTGTGGTGTCCGGAGGGGTCTGGAGTGGCCAATAGATGAAATTAGGTTAGGGATTTTGTTCTGGAGGCCACAATGAAGGTTTTGGGGGTTGTGGTGAGGTGTTTGGAGGTGTGAGGTGAGCGAAAGACCTCGTTGGAGGTGTGGCCGGAGATGGGAATGAAGGTGGATGGAGGTGGCGTCGAGGGTCGATTGGGAGTTTGGAAGGAGGATAAAAAACCTAGGGTGGAAGAGAGACCTAACTAACCTACTCTAATTAGATGAAATGGATGGAGAGGCGTCAGGTTTGATTGGCCAGCGTCGGAGAAGAGGAAGTCTTCGGTGGGCGAACGACGAGGAGGAAGGAGATCTGGGAGCTTTGTTTGGCCGGTGAGAGGCAGAGGAAGATGAGGAAGAAGGTGGGACACTTGATTTGTCCATCTAATGGTCGGAAGAAGGGGGTCGAGGAAGCTCATCAAAGCTAGGTTGGAGAAAGGCCGGAGGTATGGATTTGAAGAGGGCTTTGGCCCTAGACCTTGCTATGGAGGTCGGTGATGCGACCGGGGTACTTTTGAAGGGCTTAGGAAGGCATTCCAAGCTTGGAAACCAAACTTGGAAGCACATGAACCTTGCACATAAAGGAACCCTAAACTTCGAAGGATTCGCATGATGATTTGGGCGTAAATCAGAGCCCAATGAGTGGCTCAAATGGAAGGGGATTCTCTTAGGAGTTCTTCCAATTTTGGAAGGGTTTTGTCAAGAAATCAAGGAGAAATCCTTGATTTAAGTTTGCTGGAGTAGGAGTTCCTCTGTGATAATAGAGTAGGGACCTGATTGTAAATAATATGACAAACTTAGGGATCCATTTGTAAGAAATTCAAAAAGTTAGGGGTGTGTGTGTAAAAAAAAGAGTCAGACTGGACTGGAATGTAAACTAGGTCAAGATGATCTCTGATTGGGACCAAATTTTGGTATAAATGTAATTTGGACCCAAGGAATCTAATGGTAATTTGGATTTTGGTTTTGACCAAGTTTGACTAGGTAATTTGTGCAGAAACCCAAATTAGGGTAACTTCTTGTTTGAGACTCTATTTTAGGTCAAAATGGGTTCTAATGGTCAAATCAAAGGTACCAAACCTTATAGAATATTTTTATATGAGTTTTAGAAGGTTTAGCTGAATTTTATCTTTACCATAACCTCAGTTAATTAAGCGGGTTTGAAATTAGGATTTCAAATGTCCCTTAATTCTTGAAATGCGTGAAAACCCGTTTCTTTCTATACAGACTCTCTTATTAGACATTTATGACCATTTGACCTTTGATAAACCCCTAGAAAAACCCACAGTTTTTCTGCATTTATGATAGGATGGTAAAATTGCAGTTTATGGCTCTTTGGCGGTTGTGTAGGAGCATTTATCTATTAATTATGACTAATTAAAGATAGTTATGGCTGATGGTGACGTTATCATCATACCCCCATGCCTAACTTTTGCTAGTCTCTTAGCAAAATATTATGAAAAGAACTAGAGTTTTAGATCATGCTTTGAATTTCAGAGTCCTGATTTATCTTCTCTTTAGAAATTAGGTCAAAATGCTACTAGTAGGCCTAGAGGTACTCAAGTACCAATTGAGATCCAAACCTGACCAGCTTTAGTCTAGGTCAACCGCGAAGGTTTCTAAGGCTCGCAAAAAATATACAAAGGTTCGTTGGACCAGGTGGTTAAAGCACCCATGCTTTTAACATGGTTAGTCCAGGTTTAGTTTGTAGTGCATTTTTGTAAGAGAGGGATAGAAGAATTTCTTTGCATTTTTGGAGAGCTTTCTCTCTCTTTTTCTTTTCTTTATTTCTAGCTTTGGTTTATCTCAAAAACACGATCTGTATCGGATTCCTTATTCCCACCATCAATCCTTGCAGGGTCCCTCGCAATCGATACTTTAAGATAGCATTGCCCATGGCAACCCCCAGAACCCCAGCTTTTGACATTTTGAGATTGTGTCGACCATGGTGTTCTGTAGCTAAATTTTAGCCCTGACAATCGACATTTCGGGATAGTCCCGCCCATGGCACCTGAACCAGCACAAAATGCTTACATGCCCCTAGTAGGATATTTAGATATCCTAGGAGACAAGCACCAAGGAGATGGTATGTTATTGCACATCTTCGAGGGAAATTTCCCACCTCTTCACGTCGGGAACTCGTTCAAATCAACTTGTATTTTTAAGTCGCTGCTAATCTTGGTAGCTTTTTCAGAACAGAATAAATGCTTTTGCGTGATTTTTATTGTTAAGTGCACTAAACCAAACTGATGTATGGATTAGGGTGCTTAGGTTACCTAGTTCCGTAGACAAAAGGTCAGGTAACGAGGCTGAATAATTCCTAAGCCTTAGACCTAATATATAAGCTTCGCATTTTCCTCAACCTCTTGAGGATTATCTGGATCTTAACGGATACGTGAATTTTTAGGCCTAAAAACAAGCCTAAGAGGCCTAAGATCAACATTCATACTAATCTAGTGTCTTTTTAGCACTTTTTGACTTTTATTTCTTTCTTTTGATTTGGTCTAGAACTTTAAGTAGATTCCATAATCATTTACTAAAACTAACACTTTTTATTTCAAATTGTGGCTCCTTTTTGACATGTAAATCACCTCCTCTTTTCCTTCTCAAAATGATATACAATTATCTCTCAAAATTTCCTCCGCTTTCTCCATTTTTTTTTGTTCTTTTTCATTTTTTTAATTTTTTTTTAATTTTTTTGGAATGTGTTTTTTTGTGAGAACCTTTTAGAAACCTGAATCTTGTGTGTTTGCACTTTAACACCCCTCATGCCTAAGTTTTGCGATGTCTTCATTGTAAAGCGGAGGGTATGAAGTCAGTTGGGTTCATGGGTTAGAATAGGATCAACGGGTGGGTGAATGGGTCGGGATGACTGTTGTGAACGATTTCAAGCTCTGGCACGTGCACCAAAGGTGGGATCGGCTGTTCTAACTCTGAACTCAAAGTGCAGTAAACATGTAGCTCAAAAGGATGATCAGAAGGGTCTCAGGTTTTTGGAATGACGGGTTGCCTTCCGTTAAGCGCTAAATTGAATGCCTTTAGCCAAGCAGAAGGTAATCAAGGAGGAGTGGTCAAATTAGATGTATTTTGTAAGACAAGCACCTTGATCAAAAGCCTGGTTGGTCTAACCAGGTGCTTGTTCAGATCAACAGGCTGATGATGCAGCCTAGACCCAATCAGTTTGGTGGGTTGATGGATGTGAATCAATAGATGTGAAGATACTTTGAGCCTCAAATAGATGTGGAAATGAAGATCCAGGGTTTGGTTGAGTTGGTTCAGCCTGGTCAGAGTAGGGATCCTCAACAGAAAATGGAGCTGTAGAGGATGTAGAAACCCTACAAGAGTGATCAAAAAAGGATGGGACGTGATTAGTAGTTTGATCGATATCTGAAACCTGATCAAAAGATAGGGAAGAATCATATGTGACTGGATCAGAGAGAGGTGAATCAGAGTAGAAATTGATTCTAGTGGCGGGTTGGGGTTGGGATTGGATTTGAGAAGGTTCAGAATGCAGATCAGAAGAGGTGGCTTCTTTGAGAACTATATGTGTTGAGGGCTCCTCTAGAAAGGATTCAAAGGTCGGTTCATCTAGAGAGTCCTCGTAATGTTTATCAAAATCAAATGTAAATGCCTAGAGAGTGCTTATAGGATCGTGGAAATTTGAGTCAATAAAAGATTCGAATTCTGGATTGCAGAAAACCTCCGCACTTACCATTTTTGATTCCTGAAGATAAAAAAGGAATAATTCCATCTCAATGGAACTTGATTTTGAATCAATGATCTCGGGATTAGGAACCTCAGAGTCATAGTCAAAGAATGAGTTATGGATGCTGAGGTCGTAGATTGGTTCATAATCGTTAGGAAACAAAGATTCTCCGAAATCAGAGTAGGATTTGAAATCATTGAAGAATTTACGAGGATCATGTTCTGAACTTGATTCTAGATCGAAAGTTCCACCATAGAGAGAATCAAGATGTGTAGAATCAGCAACCTGACTTGAATTTAACCTAGTTTCAGATTCCGAGCTTAAAAAGGTGTCCTTATTAGGCATAGGCTCGGGTTCTTGGCTCCTAGGGTAAATGATGAAGGCATGTTTCACAAATTAAAATTAGGGGTTTGGAGGACCCGTTGTTGTAGCTCGCAAAATGCATCTATCAGATAAAATTTATAATCGAAACTCGAAAAGTGATTCCCAAGTCGAACACAAGGAGGCAAACGTTTGGTTTTAAAATCCGCATTTCGCTTTTATTTGTTTTTGTCATTTTTTTCTTTTCTAATTTTTTTGGTATTTTTAGCAAGCAAGAGATTAGGTCGGTGAATTCTTATCTAACTAATCTCCTTGCAAAATATAAGAGAGAGAGAGAGAAACAATCACATATATCTTAACAAGTGTTTCACAACTATGAAAGCGGGAAAAACTACACTAGAAAGCAGTAAAGATAGATGGAGATGAGAAGAATCCCCCTCGATGGTCGCTTGGAGGATGACTCTCTCTGACGATGCCTAGACGAAGGTGGTGAAGAGAGGGACGAAGGAAAATGACGACGGAGGAAGGACGGGATGGGATGTTGTTGCAACGAGGATCTACTTCCCGAAGTAGGTGAGAAGACGACCACGGGATAGTCCACGAATAGGGATGAGGGGAGGGAAAAATATTTGGTTTTCTACTCTAGAGGAGCATCCCGGGCTTAGGACAAGCTCTCTCTAGAGCCTTGGAGGTGGTGAGAGGAAGAAAGGAAGAGTTGGTTTGGAATGGAGGGGGATATGTCCTTTTATAGTGGAGGGGAGACAAAATTGTCCATGGGCAATTAGTGACGGTTGTAATCGTTGATGAAGATCTGCCCAACTGTCGCTGAAGATCGCCCCTTCAATTCCTTTGCTGGCGCGCGCATAGTGCTGGCCATTAGTGACAGTTACAAGCATCACTAAAGGCCTGCCAGGTTGTCGCTAAAGGTCGACACCAACCAAGCACCCGCCCGCTCATAGCTGCTGGCGCGCGCATGGATGAAGCACGAACGTTGGATCTTTGATGGACACTTCAGATCGTGCGCTTGAGTTTGCGCCCCCAACGAGTGTGATCGTGCGTCCGTCGTTGCGTCAAATCTTGAGTGCACGAATCGCGTGCATCGAGTAGCACCACGTGGTGAAGCTTCCGCCACTTGATGGCATCCAACGGGCACAATCGAATTGCACCCACGCTCGCAAAATTGGGTGCAGTGGTTGGGCTTCGAATGCACGCTCATTGGATGAGAGTGGAAGCTCCACCTGCTATGCTGAGGTGTTGGATTGTCGAGCGAAGCGATCAGATGGCTCGAGCCCTTGACCGTTGGATGGAGATCCAACGGTTGCGATTTGGCATGACTCTCCTTCAGCTCATGGGGCACGGCCGATATTGGGTGGCCTGGATGGTGCCACGTGGTGCCATCTGGGCCGTCAATCTTATGTCTATTGCAGAGGGTGTCACGATGCTCAGATTGAGATGATTCTTGCGTTGCCGGACTGCGATCGTCGCTCCGGATCCATCCGTACGGTCGAATTTTTCATCCAAAGCCTGTAAGGATGTCGCATTGCCCTCCTAGCCGTTGATTTTCCTCGAACTTCATATGATGCTACGGAACTCCATCTAGACGATTTCGGAGGTGTTAGCTTCGATCGTTGTCCTGATAAGATCTGTATGGTCCGATCATCCATTTGAGGCCCTGAAATAAATCCTCTTCTCTCTTGACAATAAAAAGGACCTAATTAACCTAAAATATATGCAACTACTCTAAGTGTAGAATGATGTATGCTATGCAATATTTATAACATGAAATACAAATCTAAGCCTAGGAACATGCATGATTAGACATTTTAACCTAAATAGATGTGTCTATATCATACCCCCATGCTTATCTTTTACTAGTCCCTAGTAAAATTAAACTACATCTATATATAAAAATAAAATTAGGATTTGATCTCTTAGGCCTATGTTGTTTATTAACAATAGAAATTATCAACTAAGGTCCTAACCTATGAAGACTCAATAGTACCCAGGTGTCTGCCAGAATGCACACCGCTCAATTCCTCGCCTTATTTGAAAGGGGAAGATACTTTTTTTTTTTTTGCTTTTCTTCTTTTCTAATTTTTTTGTACTTTTGAAGTTTGAGGGTTCCAGGATAACTTTTGAGGGCTACCCAACCTGCCCAAGACTCGAAAAGCACTCTAAGTGCTAAGCATTTAGTGAAAAGAGTGAAAGACTCACTAGGCGGCCGTTAAAATGGACTTCATATTTCTATGACCCTGGTGACCTTGCCTAGAGGTTATCTTTTCGAACAGTAGCTTTCTCCCTACTTTTATTTATGGGGTCAACACAAGGGTGAACCAAGTGTATATTTCTCTGGTTTATTCTACTTCCCTGCTTCTTCCCTAAGTGTTTTGGGAATTATTGTGCATTTTTGTGAGCTAGGCTCTAGACAACCGACCAATGGGCTGTTACCCATGGCAACTTGCTAGCCATACATGTGCGGTGAAGTGAGGTTTTATTTATTTATTTATTTTATTTTCTCCTTTTTCTATTTTTTTTCCTAAGTAGGTGGCTTCTCTGATATAAGATTACCTATAGGCAGTACGAAGAAAATGGTCTTCTGGCTGGGCTCTGGACAACCGGTCGATGACCTGTTACCACCGACAACTTGCCAACCATACCACCCTAGATAGTTCATTAGCTACTCAATTTTCAAAGAAACCGCTGAAAAGTGAGTTAGTGCCAAAAAGTGTGTAGATGCTTAGACTTAAAATCCCCTCAAATCAGAGGGTGAGTTGATAGGTCGTATACTTATCACCCCAATTTATTGACTTGTTTAAAATAAAATTACTTGGCAAGGACTTGAGACTAAGTCCACATTCGAGTGGACACCCGGACTAATTAAGCCCGAAGACCTGAAGAGTCAAAGTATTCAAGTCCCAAAGTATCAATTCCTAAATTTTACAACTCTTAATGCCTATGTTCTCTTCTCCTAATTCTATTTTCATTTTTTTTATCTTCTTGAAATTTCATTTTTTTTTTAAAGAAACTAAAGAAATTCTACAGACTTAACAAAATGATTTCAGGAATTAATTATCCACCCCCCATACCTAAATGATGCAATGTCCTCATTGTAAAAATAAAGACATGAAAAGGTGGAGTAAACAGAATATCACCTGAATAACATGAAAATTTGGTCAGCTCCGCAGAGAATGTGGAATATAAACACGTGCTAAATTTAATGCCTTCAGCTAGGCATAACATACATACAAGGAAGAAATTGAGAATTCACAAGTGCGGGTCCGAGTCAAAATAAAAATATTGATCCTCCAACCCACTAATAGAAGATGTCCACAGATGCAGACCAAGTTATGATGTATACCCATGCCCCAGGCTCGAGTGGTTCTAAGGTTCTGGATGAAAATCACCCAGAATCGAAGGTTGTTAAGCTTGTGGGGTCGGGCCTACGATTTTGTGGTGTGCAACCCAAGACCAAAGTGTCGGACAACGGGTAAAGATGGTTCAATAGGTTCGGATGTCCTCTTAAAGTTTAGCTTAGAAAGATAAACAGTTATTTCAAGCTTGGGTTGCTCGTGAAAGATATTATAAGGGTCCTGGTAGAAAGTAGGTGGTTTCTGGTCAACAGGAAACCTTAAATCCAAACTCATAGTTCCCTCAGAAGTAGCTTCCTAGATTTTTATTTCCCACTTCCTATCCTCCAACATCAAGTGTTTGGGCTCTAGAACCTTTAGCATATCATTCACACCATATGATTTACCCAAGTCCAGAAATCGTGGCTGACTCAGATTAACTTGGGTACAATGATTTCCAAATCAAAATCAATCCCTTCGGGGTGTGGTTGAGGAATGGGGCTACTGATTGAATCTTTTAGTAAATGAGGATTCGAATCCTCCAAGTTAGCCTCAACCGAATCCAAATCTTCAATGAATGGGCTATCAAATTTTTCATCAGATTCCTTAAGCCTGTTTGTCTCACTAAAATCATTTTCCTTACGCTCAAGTGAAACTTCACTAAGAGATTCTTCGCCCTCAGAGTTAAAGAATTCATGATCCTCATTTATATATGTCTCAAAATCGATTGTCATTTCCTAGTTCAAAGAGACATATTTTTCCTCTCTCCCTAGCTCGGGGATCTCGGGTGAATCAATCAGTTCATCCTCAATGGGTTGCTCTAGCCCAACTTGGTCATCCCCGATCTCAGAAAATGTATCCCCCTCGACAGGTGCCTGAGCGGGTTCTAACATTAACCTCCTGAAGGGACTTTATCTTGAGAATCATCCCAAGATTTGACTAAGACAACCACAAATTTCATCCTCAACCTTGATAATTTCCCAAGAAGAAACTCACCCAGGTCCCTATCCCTAACATTTTGGAGCAAATCCAATAAAGAGCTATTCAACTCATTAATCATTTTTATCATAGGCTCCAATGCTTCAGTGCATGGTGTTGGCTAGACTTCTAAAGATTGTATGGTGTTCCTCAAGTTAGCCAGCACCCTATCCTGGATCTAGTTCACCTGAACCGACTGGTTCGGTTCAGGGTTGGGTGGGTTTGGGTTAAATCTAGGGGAGTGAAGATATTGAGGTTCTCGGGTCCCTCCCTGATAGTAAGTCGTCTCGGGTTGTTCAAAGAATGGTGGTGACCTATATTCAGTGGAATACTAGGGAGGGTAGGTGTTATAATCATCTTATCCTTCCTAATTGTAAATCGGGTTGGTTTGATCATTAAAGGATGGAGATCTATAATCATTGTAGCTCTGGGAAGGATAGTAATCATAGTCTTATTGTCCAGGGTTAGGCCCTGGACACTGAGGTTTGGATTCACACCCCCAATCAAAGTTATCCCAGCTAGTGGATGGGTAATTACAAGTCAAGTCGGGATAGTAATCATCTTGGGGATAAGTGGTGGTAGGAGGATAGGATGTGAAAGGATACATGGTTGAATAGGAGGGAAATCAGAAGAAAGAAAGGATCCCTGCAATACAAGCAATCAACCCTATCCTTAGGTGGGTTAGCCTAAAGACCTATAGACTCCCAGGACCCATCTTAAGATTATAAATGATTTGGTCTACTTCTATCCAATCAATCCTACCAGTTAGAGAGAGGGGCTGGGGAGAAGGTTCTTCCTTTGGCTTGCGCCTTTAGTTCCTAGTGTACCCCCCAACCATGGTCATTTGACGCTACTCCCCTAACTAGACATCAGATGGACCAGTAGAAGCAGATTAACTGAAAAAAATCTATCTAAGCTCCGAAGAGCGAATCAATCCTTAAGGCCAACGTCAACTTAGTTTTAATTAGGCTTAGGATGATTGTGCTCTTGGAATGTGATGGGACCTTTAGATGAGTTGTGCCCTTAATAATCAATTCAAATGTGTGTGTATGCATAACCAGGGTTTGCAAACAAGGTTATTTGATGATGTGTCTTTTAGGGTTTAACCTTGTTTAGTAGCTTTTAGGGTTTAATCCCTAGGTTGGTTCAATCAGGGTTCAGTAGAACACTCTGGGTTTTACAAGCACTGGTGATGATGTATTCCTTTAGAAATCAGAAAAAAAAATGTGGAGTGCCTCGTTCAACCCTAAAAATCAACCCTAAGTGGCAAGCTACTGATGAATCACTTTTATCTTAAATGGTTTGGCCCAAACAACTCAATCAATTGGCCTGTTGCACCACTTAGTTAAGACACACAAGAATGTTTAACCTATTTAGATTTCTACTCACTTATGTGTATTGAGTTGAAGTGTACCGGGTCCATAGGTCAGATCCCGATTAAGTGGTAGAATCAAAGTGATTGTGCACCTTAGGATAAGAAGTTGTGGGTGTTAAGTGTGTAGCTTTCAGTTAAATCCCACAAGAGAAGAATATTTTTTTGTTCTTCTATATATGCATGTGGGTGAGGTGAGTGGAGTGACAATCAAACAAACAAAATCTACCATAGGATTTATGTAAGCATTTAAGTTGATTTGGATTTGAGTTATTAGGTTATGCAATGAAAACTAGGGAGGGGGTGGTGGGGATAAACTTACAAAACTTTCATCTGCACTTTTCTCCGATCTAACCACTCTGGCCCACCTCGAATTAGTACCTGCAATCACGGTAAGATTAGAGAAAAAGTGAGATAAAAGTTAGGTAAGGTAGAAAAACACGGGAAAAAAAACTAAAGAGCGTTGCCTCCCTGGTAACGGTGCCAAAATGATGGTGTGTTTCGCGAATTAAAATTAGGGGTTTAGAGGACTCGTCGTCATAGCTCACAAAATGCATCTATTAGATAAAATTTATAATCGAAACTCGAAAAGTGAGTCCCGGGTCAAACATGGGGAGACGAATGTTTGGTTTTGAAAATCCACGTTTCGTTTTTATTTGTTTTTGTCATTTTTGTCTTTTCTAATTTTTTTGGTATTTTTATCAAGCAGGAGATTAGGTTGATGAATTCTTATCTAACTAATCTACTTGCAAAATATAAGAGAGAGAGAGAAACAATCACATATATCTTAATAAGTGTTTCTACAACTATGAAAGCGGGAAAAACTACACTAGAAAGCAATAAAGATAGATGGAGATGAGAAGAATCCTCCTCGACGGTCGCTTGGAGGACGACTTGCTTTGATGGCACCCAGACGAAGGTGGTGAGGAGCGGGAGGAAGGAGAACAACGGCGGAGGAAGGAGGACAGGATGGGACATCGTCGTGGTGAGGATCTACTTCCCAAAGTAGGTGAAAGACGACCACGGGATGCTCCACGAATGTGGATGAGGGGAGGGAAAAATGTTTGGTTTTCTACTCTAGAGGAGCATCTCGGGCTTGGGACAAGCTCTCTCTAGAGCCTTGGAGGTGGTGAGAGGAAGAAAGGAAGAGATGGTTAGGAATGGAGGGGGATAGGTCCTTTTATAGTGGAGAGACAAAATTGTCCATGGGCAATTAGTGACGGTTGTAATCGTCGTTGAAGATCCGCCCAACTGTCGCTGAAGATCGCGCCCTTCAATTCCTTTGCTAGCATGTGCATAACGCAGGCCATTAGTGACAGCTACAAGCGTCACTAAAGGCTCGCTAGGCTGTCGCTGAAGGTCAGTGACAACCAAGCACCTGCCCGCTCACAGCTGCTGGTGCGCAAATGCGTGAAGCATGACTGTTGGATCTTTGATGTACGCTCCAGATCACGCGCTTGAGTTCGCGCCCCTGGCGCGTGCGATTGTGCGTCCTTCGTCACGTCAAATCTTGCGTGCATGAACCACGTGCATCGAGCAGCGCCACGTGGTGAAGCTTTCGCCTCTTGATGGCATTCAATAGGCTCAATCGAATCGTGCCCGCACTCGCGAAATTGGGCGCAGCGGTCGGGCTTCGAACGTGCGCTCATTGGATGAGAAAGGAAGCTCCACCGCCTGTGCTGAGGTGCTGGATTGTCAAGCGAGGCGATGAGATGGCTCGAGCCCTTAACTGTTGGATGGAGATCCAATGGTTGCGATTTGGAATGGCTCTCCTTCAGCTCATGGGGTGCAGCTGATATTGGGTAGCTTGGATGGCACCACGTGGCACCATCTGGGCCGTCCATCTTTTGTCTATTTCAGAGGGTGCCACGGTGCTCAGATTGAGATGATTCCCATGTTGCCGAACTGCGATCGTCGCTCCGGATTCATCCGTATGATCGGATTTTTCATCCGAAGCCTGTAAGGATGTCTCATTGCCCTCCTGGCCATTGCTCTTCCTCGAACTTCATATGATGCTACGGGACTCCGATCTAGACTATTTCAAAGGCGTTAGACTCCGATCGTCGTTCTGATCAGATCCGTACAGTCTGATCATCCATCCGAGGCCCTGAAATAAATTCTCTTCTCTCCTGACCATAAAAAGGACCTAAGTAACCTAAAATATGTACAACTACTCTAAATTCATAATGATGCATGCTATGCAATATTTATAACATGAAATGCAAATCTAAGCCTAGGAACATGCATGATTGGGCAATTTAACCTAAATAGATGTGTCTATATTAGTAGACCCAATTGATTCCCAACTCTTCCAACTCAGTTTCTGTATCATAAATCGGTGTGACTTTCGAAAAATCAATGTCTCTGAGGAGGTTGGAGAGGTGTATTCATTAAATATTGGCCTAGAATCATATTCTTGATTCAAAATTTGATTTTCATCACATTGGGCCTCATAATTATCCCAAATAGGCTCGAATCCAAATTCTAGGTTAATGGTAAGGGTTAGATCACTAGAATCTAGGCTGGACTCTATTGGGATGTCAGAGTCACTCTCGAGAGTTACTTTAACAGGATAAGGCTTGAGATTTATACTCTCGAGAGATTCTGTTTTAAGCTCATCATCATAGGTGTCGGGAAAATCTAAGCTCTATGGACCAGCTTCCTGGTTTTCTAGGGATGGTTTGAAATCGTGATCACCAGCAATTAGATCCTCCCAATCCATCCCAGAATTAGGCGTATTAATTTGTACGTAATTTGAATCAAATTCCATTTGGGTTGGGGGTCTACAATAACCTTGATTCTTGACCCCAAGATTTGGGAAATTAGATTGTTTTTTAATGTTACTCCAAGATGTCTCATCATAAGGGATGTACGTGTATTTTTGATTGATAACACGTTTCATCATTTGTATCATCTTATCTCTTCTTTCAAGGTCATCTTGGGGTATTTTCCAAAGTGATGGATCAAATCTACATAGGATATACTCACCATTATGCAATCTCTCAATTTCTCAGTATCCAATCATGAGAACATCCCAGGTTGAACCATTTTCTATTTGTGTCAAAATCAGCTGAGCCAGTTTTGCAATAAAAGTTGAGTTTGACACATTAACTTGAATATCTTCTGGTGCATTAACCTGAATATCCCTAAATGGATTTACAGGTCTATAATATTCTTTATGATGTCTATAAGCATCCTCAATTATCTTATCTTTGAGAGTCATTTAGGACATAGGTTTTCTAATCACTTTTCCTTACATGTCAAGTTGCATTTTTGAATCAAGTGATGGAACAGAATCAAGAATCAAACTCAGGTTCAGATTGAAGTTGATCAGATCAGAAAGAGGTCCCTAAGATGATCTAATGAGGCCTTTTAGGTTAAAAACCAAAGGTCCTTCCTATGTGTGTGCTCTAGAGAAAAGATGAGGGACTAGATATGAATTGGACCCAATCAAGGTACCCAAAGATTTTTGGATGATTAAGGTTATTTTGAGGTGGATGATACCTCTGAATCAGAAATTCACACACTCGAGAATTACTTGGGCAGCCAGGAAGGGAGAGTCCCGCAAAGACCCCTACACAGTAGAGCGTCCCCACGGGTTACAGGGTTTCCCCCACCCGACCTTCCTTGTCACTATGGTTCCAAGTAGACTGGAATGTACTAACTTAAGACCTTAAGTCTACTAATTTTTAACCTAGTTTGTAACTTGAATTTCACTTGATTAGAAGTTGATTTGATTTGTGACCTAATTTGGAGGTTGGTTGGCCCACAAAGTAGACCAACTTCACCTGACTTACCCTAAAAGATAGAGAATGAACTCTGAGTCAAGACCCAAAGACCATCCTAATTTGACTCTCAGGTTATTTAGTTTAAGATTTTTAAGGTTCAAGTGAATCTTAGAGCCTGATTTAGGATTTTTCTTGATTAGATCCTTTCAAACAGGGGCTTGGGTAGCACACAAATGCAGGAGGGTTAATTTCCTTTAATTTAGGCAAATGTGAACTAGCACTTCAAATCCTAATGTTGAAAACCCTAATTAGCTCTATTCCAAGTTCAATTTGATCTTAAAATGTTCACCTTGGGCTTCAAGCAAGAAGTGTGTTAGCCCAAAGTGATTTAGAAATTAAGCGTAGTCCCTAATAGGTATAGGCAATCCAGGTAGGGATTTCTAAATAGAATCGCCTCAAGCTTCAATCAAATATGAAAAATTTTTTGCAAATCAGTAAACTTGCCTCTTTAATGATAATTACTATGAAAATAAGACAGGTAGTTCCTATTCCTTTCCTTTTTTATCTTCCCAAGATTAAAAGGTTGATTAGGGAACATAAATTACCTGCCCTGGAGTGGCTATTTTGCGTGGAAGATCACCTTGTGATGTACCTCGCGAAATCACAATTAAATCAAATAGGGCAAGTTAGTGCTCAAATATAATCAAATAGAATAAAGAATAGCATTGAATTACATGTTGCTCTCCGTCAATGACGCCAAAATGTTGATCGAGTTTTTAAGAGTTTAAATATGTTTTATTGTAGCAAAATCCCCTAAATAGCTCTCTCAACAAATAAAATTTATAACTTGAAACCTAAAAGAAGAGTCCGAGGTCGAACACAGGGAGCAAATGTGGAATTCACATACTAATCTTTAATCAAAATATAAATGAGCATAGGAAATCAAGCCAATAATGATATACAATGAATAATGTCTACTCAAAAACTGATCTTCAATGTAAAACATGACGATATCAAGAGTTTGACAAGTCATAAAAATATCTAAGACAAAATAATGGTGATTTGAATCACCTATTATTAGTTTAGACACATGTATACTAATTACTCAATATATGAAATAAATGAATAGTAGCTTGAATTAGTAATGCCACGCAAGCTTAAGTGGCCAAAGTATCAAATGCTCAATCAGACATCGGCTTTTTAGATCAGACAACTTAAACGATGCCTGCTACAGTGCTCTATAGAAAGCCTTCTTCTTCAGCTCCTCTTCTTCTTCGACTCTCCTTTTCTTCCTTTCCTTCTCACGCACAAGGGGAGGCAAGGCTTTTGGAGACTAAGTGTCGCACAGGGGAACCAACTAGAGCAAAACCCTCCTCTCCCTTGCTCTTTCTCTCTTTCCTTCCTCTCCTCTTCTCTTCTCTCAAACTCAGAGCATAGTCGGATCCGGTTACGGGTTATCGGGTCATGGGTCTAGGTTCGTGAGCATGTGGGCATGTACGAGGGTGCGTAGGTGAAGGGGACCTCACCCCCAGGTGTCTTGAGGCAACCCGGTAAAGGTACTTTTGCCTTTGATCTTCAGTCAAGAGCACTTTAGCCCACGATGTGGGACTAAAGAGTTGCGTTCTTTCTTCATACAACTGCGGCCAATGTACCTCTAATTGGATGGGAAGATGATCCCTGTAGCCATAGTAGAGCACCTGGGAAGGAGTCTGGAGCTGGGCCACATCACCTGGGCATGGAAGCAAGGACGAATTCGGCTGGAACTCAAGGAACGAGACTGGAGAAGGATATGGCTGCAGTGGTGCTCCGGTGTAGAACTGAAATACAACGAACGGCCTTACGGTCACATTAGAAGCATTCAAGAGGATTGCCGAGGGACGGTGATTGTAACGGTGGCGGTGGCATCGCGTGTGAGTGAGTGAGGAGGTCGGGCAAGCTCAGAGATGAAGGTGTGGAGGTGTGGTGTTCGTAGGGGGTCTAGAGTGGCCAATAGATGAAGTTAGGTTAGGGATTTTATTCTAGGGGCCATAGTGGAGGTTTTGGGGGTTGTGGCGAGGTGCTCGGAGGTGTGAGGTGAGTGGAAGACCTCACTAGAGGTGTGGTCGGAGATGGGAATGAAGGTGGATGGCGGTGGCGTCGAGGGTCAATTGGGAGTTTGGAAGGAGGGAAAAGAACCTAAGGAGGAGGAGAGACCTAACTAACCTACTCTAATTGGACGAATGGGATGGAGAGGTGTTGGCTTTGATTGGTTGACGCCGGAGAAGAGGAACTCTTCGATGAGTGAACAGCAAGGAGGAAGGAAATATGGGAGCCTTCGCTTTGGTCGGAAGAGGCGGATGAAGATGAGGAAGAAGATGGGCACTTGATTTGTTCATCTAATGGCCGGAAGAAGGGGGTCGAGGAAGCTTGCCAGAGCAAGGTTGGAGAAAGGTCGAAGGTAGGGATTTGAAGAGGGTTTTGGCCCCAAACCTTGCTAAGGAGATCGACGATGCAACCTGGGTCCTTTAAAGGGCCTAGGAGGTCATTCCAAGCTTGGAAGCACGTGAACCTTGTGCATAAAGGAACCCTAAACTTCAATGGATTCGCATGATGATTTAGGCACAAATCAAAGCCCAATGAGTGGCTCGAATGGAAGGGGATTCTCTCAGGAGTTCTCTTTCTAATTTTGGAAGGGTTTTGTCAAGAAATTAGGGAGAAATTCTTGATTGAAGTTCGCCGGAGTAAGAGTTCCTCTGCGATAATGGAAGAGGGACTTGATTGCAAAGAATATGACATACTTAGGGATCTATTTGTAAGGAATTCAAAAAGTTATGGATGTGTGTAAGAAAAAGAGTCAGACTATATTGAATGCAAACTAGGTTAAGATGATCTTTGATTGGGTCTAAATTTTAGTACAAACCTAATTTGGACCCAAGAAATCTAATGGTGGAATCGGATTTCGATTTTGACCAAGTTTGACTGGGTAATTTGTAGAAAAATCCAAACTAGGTCAAAATGGGTTCCAATAGTCAAATCAAAGGTACCAAACCTTATATAATATTTATTTATGATTTCTAGAAGGTTTAGGTGAATTTTATTTTGACCAGAACCTCAATTAATTAAGCAGGTCTGAAATTAGGATTTTGAATGTCCATTAATTCTTGAAATGCGCAAAAACCCATTTCTTTCTGCACGGACCCTTTTATTAGACATTTATGACCATTTGACCTTTGATAAATCCCTGGAAAAACTTGCGGTTATTTTGCGTTTATGATAAGATGGTAAAATTATAGTTTTAACCCTGGTTTTATGTTTAGCTCTCAAATGGGATATGCAGTGAGTTATGGCTCTTTAGCGGTTATGTAGAGCATTTATCTATTGATTATGACTAATTAAAGCTAGTTATGGCTTATGATGACGTTATCATCAGGGCCTCGTCTAGAGTTTTGCTAGTGTAGTAGATGACAGAGGGCTTCTTATCAATCTTCTAACACAAAACAACCCCGACCGCATAATCAGAAGTGTCGGTCATGATCTCAAATGGGGCTGTCCAGACCGGTGGTTGCAGCATCGGAGCACAAGTGACTGCCATTTTAAGAAAATCAAATGCCTTATGGCATGATTCATCAAAATCGAATGGCGTATCTTTGGCCAGAAGGTTTCTCAAAGGTTGAGCAACCTTAAAAAAGTCCTTGATGAACCTCCTATAAAATCCCACATGACCAAGAAATGATCAGATTTGTTTAACAGATGTGAGAGGAGGAATTTTGGAGATAGCATCCACCTTAGCTTTATCAACTTCAATTCCCCACTCAGAGACTACATGACCCAAGATGATGCCTTCTTGTGTCATGAAGTGACTCTTTTCCCAGCTAAGGACCAACCGTGTTTTGATGCATCTCTTAAGGATCAATTCAAGGTTAGCCAGGCAAGAATCAAATGACTCTTCAAAAATTGATAAATCATCCATGAATACTTCCATAAACTCTCCCACCATGTCTGAGAAAATGGCTAGCATACACCTTTGAAAAGTCGCAGGTGCATTGCAAAGCCCAAATGGCAGCCTACGAAATGCAAAGGTTCCGTAGGGATAGGTGAAAGTCATCTTTCTTGATCCTCGGGATGGATAGGGGCTTGATTATATCCTGAGTAACTGTCGAGGAAACAAAAATACTTTTACTCGGCTAACCTTTCAAGGATTTGGTTGGTGAAAGGCAGAGGGAAATGATCATTTTTCGTGGCTATGTTCAGCTTCTTGTAATCGATACAGACTCTCTAAGAGGAAGCTGAATGAGTTGTTACAGATTCTCTTTTCTCGTTAGTCACAATGGTAATCCCGGCTTTCTTAGGAACAATTTTCACAGGACTAACCCAGGGATTATTTGAGATTGGATAAATGATTCCTGCGTTGAGCCACTTAATGATTTCTTGACCACTTCTAGCATGTTAGGGTTCAGTCTCCTCTGCATCTGGCGAGAAGGGCAGGATCCATCTTCCATAAAAATTTGATGATTGCAATAAGATGGCTCAATCCCGCTAAAGTCATGGATGGTCCAACCACTCATGTGCTTTTAGGACCTTGATCAGTTTCATCTCTTGCTCCTTAGTCAGTTTTGCACTTATAATCATAGGGAGCATTTTCTTAGGTCCTAAAAATTCATATTTCAGCCTCTTAGGAAATGGTTTCAGTTCAAGTTGGGATGGGTTTATGATGGAGGGTAAGGAGGATGCTGATGAAGATTCTTCAAGACAGTCTAATGGAAGAGGTTGGAAGTGAATAAAATCAGCAACCTCTTCAAGGTGTGGTGGGTTTGCTATGGAGGGTTGTGAGTTGGGTTCATTGGTGTAGAAGGAATTCTCAAGGACGGTAAAAGTCATACAAGTCTCAACATTCAAATCATCATCCTTAAGCTCCTCAATATATCGACAATCCTCAAATTTGTTAATCTCCTTGAAAATATCAAGTTTCATTTTTCTGTCCCCAAAGGTGATTTCCATACTATCGCTTTCACAGTTGATATTGGCCTTAGCAATAGCTAGGAACAGGCACCCCAGAATGATGGGTGTGTTCCTTAAATCTTCAGGTACATCCATGTCAAGGACAAGGAAATATGCAGGAAAGTAGAAGTCCTTAACCTTGATGATAGCATCCTCAATAACGCCTTTCGGGTTTGTGACCGAACGGTCTACTAACTGTAGCATTATTGAGGTCGGCCTAAGTTCACCTAATCCGAACTTTCTTAAAGAGAAGTCAGAATTAGTTTAATGGATGCACCTAGATCCAAAAGTGCCCCGTCAAAAGTGTAATCCCCAATAACACATGAAATCAATGGGGCACTTGGATCTCTCTTTTTCTGAGGAAAGTGATGCAGGATAATAGAACTAGCCTACTCAGAGAGTATCACCTTCCTTGAGGCAGATTCCCTCGGCTTACGCTTTTGACTGCATAAATCCTTTAAGAATTTAGCATAAGCCAGAATGTGTTTAATAGCATCGAGGACGGGATATTGATTTTAACATTCTTGAATATATGCCAGAGCTCCTCGTCACTATCAACAGACTTCTTCCTGGGTTTAAGTAAGGCTTCAGGGAATAGAACATGAGTCAGATCTTTGGAATCAGGTTCCTGAGACTTAATCTATTCTTTAGTGTTCTCTTTTCCTTCCTCCAGCTCACTAGGGTGTGATTGACTAGAAGAGGGTAATTTTGGGTTCTGGGTTTGTCGTCTACTCATCAAGGTAACAAAATTTCAGAAGCATACGGGTTTGGGTCTTCGGGAGGGTTAGGAAAGATCGGAAGGGCTTGATTCGCCAAATAACCCGGATTGGATGAAGAAGTAGAAGAAGGACCCTGCTCAACCACCTGAGCATGTGCATGTGGGTCCCTTTAATTCCCTACCCCTGGGCTTGATTGCGTTGATTCTGTATGTTGCGAGGGTTGGATACGAGTTGAGATGGCAGAGATCTGGGCTGATGACAATTAGCAATGAGCCCGGATTGTAAGTTATCCAGCGATGTCTTCATTTGTTGCATGAGTTTGAGCATGAATCCTTACATCTCTACCATCTGTCGGTTCAAATTAACCTGCCCTATAGGTTGACAGGCATTCCAGGTTGGCTGATTGACTTGGTTAGGGGCAGCTGAGTGTATACATGACCCTGACCCATTGGTCTTTGCGGAGTATAGTTGCTGGGTCGGATTTGGGTCTGCTACCCTAGATTTTTCCAAGAGAAATTAGGGTGGTTCCTCAAACTTGGATTATAAGAATATGGGTTGGACCTAACGTTCTCCTGTATAGCATACACATCCTCATAGGGCAAGGATGGTGGGAAAGAAGGAGAGAGATCAGAGAAATTGGGACTAAAGGCCCCAGTTTGGAACCTGTGGGGTTTCAAATAATGTTGGCTTGCAGGATGAGCTGCTTCCAGTTGATTTACGAACTCCCATCCAGTAGGAGCTTGTGAGGAATGGAATCCTTAGTTCTGGGATTGAGTGGATCGAGAAGTATTTATAGAGTTTCCTGCCATCCACTCTTCCATTCTTTTGATAATCAGGTCCACTTTATCAAGTTTATTACAATTCAGTTTCATATCGAAT
Source organism: Thalassia testudinum (assembly GCA_037157565.1). NCBI lineage: Eukaryota > Viridiplantae > Streptophyta > Magnoliopsida > Alismatales > Hydrocharitaceae > Thalassia > Thalassia testudinum. The sequence continues at coordinate 38,622,636 of JAZHRO010000025.1, forward strand.
GAATGAGAATCATGGACCTCATTAACATTTGATCTGGGTTGTTGGGACCGATTAAAAGTATCCATTGAGGCATGATTGATGGAATTTTCACTCATTTCCTCAAACAATTCAAGCACACTATCTGCATCCTTATTGAAGAAATTGCCTCTGCAAGAAGCGTCCACGTGGTTACGGAGTTGCTTAGTCAACCCGTGATAAAAGATCTACACGAGTTGCCATTTCGGCACCTCATGGTGTGGACATTTTCGCAATAGATCTTGGAATCGCTCCCAGGCACCATGAAGTGGTTTCCTCGGTCGCCAGATGAAAGTAGTAATCGCCCGTCGCAAAGCATTGATACGCCTGACTGGAAAGAATTTCTTTAGAAAAGTCGATTTAAGATCATTCCAAGTTGAGTCGGCCTTCTAATTATCTGGTACCAATGTGCGGCCTTATCCCTAAGAGAGTGTGGGAAAAGCCTCATGATCATTTGCTCCTCGTCCCCATTTCGAGCTTTGGTGGTTTGGACCAAAGTAGTCAAGTCCTCCAAATGCTGAGATGGGTCTTTAGAGCTAAGCTCGTGGAAATGTTTGATCAGGCTTAACACCTGGGGCCTGATTTCTATGTCACCGGCTGGAATCTGGACACTAGGATGTTCCTCGTAATTTGAAGGATCATAAAAATCCTTCAAGGGTTGAGCGCCCTGATCATGCATTCATTGGAACCATTCTTACATTTGCTGCATTTGTTCTAGCTGCCTTTGCAGCATCTCTTACGGATTATGAGGCAAAGGAGGTGGTTGATCAGCCATGGGATCAATTGGATTAAAATTCAACCTATGCCTCCTTGAATGGTCTAAAGGTCCTTCCAAGCGGGGATTCAATGACCTCCTTCCAAGCATAAACTAGAAAGGGGTCGGAAGGACTGGGGATAAGAACCCTACAGCACAACAATACAAACCTATCCCTAAGTTGGGTAGCCTAAGGACCTATGCTCCAAAATAAACTCAAACCACAACACAAATTTTGTGTTGTCCTTAATCCAAAAGTTGGTTAAGTTGGGATGGCGAGACAGGGGGAGCGTATCTTGAAAGCCACTAATTATGTCAAACCCTTGCCTACTTAAGTCGTTTGACAATCAGGTCACCCAACTTAGCACCTAAAGAAAGCAGACGTCACAAATTCGCACTACAGTATGAAAAATATCTTGAAATGGACTGATGAGTCCTAGGGCCAACGTCTACTTGATTTTAGATTAAGCCTGTGATAGTAGTACTTTTGGAATGTGGTGGACTCTTAAAATGGGTTGTACCCTTAATGATTAATTGAATAAGCGTGAGTGCGTGCACAACCAGTGTTTTCAAGCAAGATTATTTGGATGAGTTGCTTTTAGAGTTCAAATCTTGCTTAAGTAGCTTTTAGGGTTTGAATTAGGGTGATTTCAATCAAATTTAAGAGGCACACCAAGATTTGCAAACACAAGTGAAGATGTTTTCCTTTAAAATCAAAATAAAGTGGAGTGCTTGATATTGACCTTAATTGTTAACCTTAACGAGCAAGCTACTTGATGAGTTATTTTTATATGAAGTGGTGCGGCCCAAATAACTCAAACAATTAGCCTTAATGCACCACTGAGTTAGGCACACAAATGATTACCTAATCTGATTTCTACTCAATTTTGTGTTTGGTTGTGTGAATCGATTCCAAAGATCGAGATACCAGTTGAGTATGAAGAATCAGAAGAGGTTGTGTACCTCTGTAAGATTTTTTTAATTTTTTTTTAAGCGAGGGTGAGGTGGGTGGAGGTGGAAATCAAAGCAACGAAACTAATCCTAGGGTTTATGAGAACACTTAGGTTAATTAGAGTTTGAATTAGTGTGATGGAATGAAATTGGAAAGAATGGGGGAGCACTTACAGTTGTCTTCAACTGCACTTTACTCATTTCTACTGCTTGAAGATTCTTAGTCGAGGTACTTGCAAGACAATAGAGAAGAAAGAGAGTTAGAAGGCAATTAAGTGCGTGGAATGCGGAAAAGAAATCAAGATTCATTGCCTCCTTGGCAACAACGCCAAAATGATATACAAGAATTAGTTGCGAAAAGATTTGAGTTTAGAAAACTGTCGTTGTAGTGTGATTTGCAAGAAAATTCGTCAATCAAATAATTTTTTTACCGAAACTCAGAATGAGTCTTGGGTCGAACATGGGGAGGCTATGTTGATTTGAAATCCACAGTTGTATTTTTTGTTGTTTATAAATGAGACATTCACAATGATTGCTATTCTATTTGCAATATACACACTACAACTAAAGAGTGAGAGAGAGAAAGAGAGAGAGAAAAACTTTTCTACTCAAAATAATGTTATTACAACTACAACTAGAAAGCGAGAAATCTAATCTAGAAAGTGATAAAGAGAAGGGGGAGAGAAGTTATCCTCCTTGACGGCTGCTTGGAGGATGAGCCAGATGGACGTCACCTAGAAGGAGAGTGAAGATGGATGACGAAGGATGGATTGGGAAGAACCGGGGGTGAGGCAGGGCATCGACATTGCGGGATCCACTTCCAGAATGTGGGTGAGAAGATGGCTGGTGAGAGTCCGTGAAGGGGATTAGAGGTCGAAAAATTTATTTTTAACTCTAGCGGAGCTTCCCATAGCTTGGGAGCACTAGAGCGAGCTCTAGAACTTAAGTTCTTAGCTCTTAGAGAGGGAGAGATGATGGAAGGGATGAAGAATATGTGGAGGGCGTAAGGGCTTTTTATAGGTAAGGTTCAAGGGTAAAAAGGGCATTTCATCTTTGAAAGATTAACTCTGCTGCCTTTAGTGGCACATCCACATGTCACTGTAGATAAGTGTTGGTGAAGATGCACGCCTCATCTTCATCGCTCACTTCTGATCGGGCGTTGAGCAACACGCCACGTCGACTGGCTCTTCTTCTTCTTCAAGTGTTGGGTGCCTCAGCACGTTCCCGTGCCCTTTCTATCGGACAGCCTAAAATCCTTGAGCACTGTTTCCTCTTCGCACGTTAAGCATGCCCACGTGCCATGGCGCATCTGATCGCACGTCATCCCGTGCGTGCACGATTAACAACTCTCCGCGTGCCACATTTCGTCTGCATCCACTGCCCAATCGCGATCCTACGGTGGAATTGAGCCATGCGCGCTCCTTCAGCTGATTTGAGGCGAGACAGGGCTCGAACCCCCACCTCCCTCTTCGCGAACATGTGCCCAACTGTTGCACTAAGCCTCCATCTATGTTGTGCGGAGGCTTTTGTGTTCAGCCGATCTTGGCTGTTGGATCTTCATCCAACGGTCGATATCCTTCATCGCTTAAGCCTTCAAAAGTTGAGCAGAGGGGTGAGGGTGGGTTTGGATGGTTGGGATGGTGCCACGTGGCACCATCCTGGCTAGCCATCTTCATATGCTCATAGGTGCTCCCACGGATGTCGGATTGGACCAATTTTCACACTGTTAGGCTGCGATCGTTGATCTGAACCCATCTGTGCGGTTGGATTTTTCATTTGAGGTACGGATTTACACCACCTGACCCCTTGACCTTTGATCTTTCTCAAACTGTATTTGATGCTACAGAGATTCGATCGGGACGATCTTGGAGTCGTTGAACTCCGATCGTAGCCCTGATCAAATCTGTTAGATTGGATCTTCAATCCGAGGCCCTGATAAATGTTGGCCTGTCCCTAGCCACAAAAAGATGCGAATTACTATACACTTTATACAAATTGACGTAAATGCATGATGATGCATGTTGTGTAATATTTACAATGCATGATGTTCTATGACACTATAAACATGCATAAATAGACATTTTAGGCTACTTAGATGTATACACATCACATAAGGGTCAGGAAATTGAGGTTCTTGGGGTCCTTCCTGATAATAGGTCATTGTGGGTTTTTCACTAAGGGATGGTGACCTATATACAATGATCATGTTGGAGATAAGGTGTGTTTAGAGAGTAGAAGTGGAAATGTGTCTGTGAAGTAGAAGAATACATGGAGATGCGAGAGGGAAAATGGGTAAGAGAAAGATGCCCTACAATACAACCAAGCCAAACCTGTCCTTAAGAGGGTTGCCTAATGATTTAGTCTACTATCTGGTCAGTCCAACCAGTTAGAGGGAGGAATTGAGGAGAAGGTTCTTCCTTTGGCTTGTGCCTCTGGTTCCTTTGATATCCCCAACTACTGTCATTTGACGTTACTCCCCTAGCTAGACATCAGATGGACTGATAGAAGCAGATTAATCAAAGATAATCTTAATTTGAGCTTCGAAGAGTGAGTCAATCCTTTAGGCCAATGTCTACTTAATTTTAATTAGGGTTGGGATTGTGTGTGCTTCGGAATGTGATGGGTCCTTTTTAAATGAGTTGTACCCTTAAAATCAGTTAAAAAGTGTGTGTGTGCACAACTAGGGTTTTCGAACAAGGTTATTTAATGTTGTGTCTTTTAGTGTTTAGCCTTGTTTGTAGCTTTTAGGATTCAATTTAGGTGTATTCAATCAAAGTTCTGTGAGACACACTATGTTTTGAAATCACGGGTATAAGTATATTCCTTTAAAAATCAAAAAAATGTGGGGTGCCTGGTTCAGTTCCTAAGATTGAGTCCTATGGAGCAAGCTACTTGATTTCTTGATTTTATATTTAGTGGTGCAACCTAAACAAATCAAATAATAGGTTGTTTGCACCACAGAATATTTTAGCCTATTCTGATATCCAATCACTTATATGTATATTCAATTTGAGTGTACGGGGTCTATAGATTAGGTTCCCGGTTAGGTAACAGAATTAGGTAAGGGTGGTGTGCCTTAAATTTGTGGGTTTTTAAGGTGTGTAAATTTTAATCCAGTCCCACAATGAGAGGAGATTTTTTTTTTTTGTATTTTGTTTGTAAATGGGTGGGTGAGGTGAGTGGAGGTGACAATCAACAACCAAACCTAGCCTAGGGTTTATGCGAACACCTAAGTTGATTTGGATTTGAATTATTTAATGGCGAAGTGAAATCTAGAGGGTGGGGTGGAGGGTGACACCTACAAAACCTTAACTCATCACTTTTCTCTAATCTATTGCCCTTGGTCCGCCTTGATTGGGTACTTGCAACATAGTATTTGAAGAAAAAGAGAGCTAAGATATAAGTGAGTGTAGGAATGATGAGAACACCATCATGAGCCCTAGCTAGCTCATTTTGACTTAGAGAAGAAAACAAAACCTCCTACAAAAGCAAATGAAGGGCCTAATTCAAGGAATAACTGTTCTGAGAGAAAAGCAAGAAACAAAGGATAAAGCTGTAATTTTACCATTGCAGTACAACAGGATTTCTTAGGGGCTAAACATAAGTCAATTGGTCTTAACAAGATAAAAAGTGGGTTGATTCAATCAGAAAAGGGTTAATGTGCAATCGGGGAATTAAATGACTTCTTGTAACCCTAAAACAAACCTACTTAATTCAACAAGGTTCTGGTCAGGATAAAAATCAACTAAACCCTCTAAAATTCATGGAAAAATTCCTCTAGGGCTTAGAACCTTCAATTTGGCTTTTAGAACCTATTTTTACCTAAATAGGGGTCCTAGTCATACATTTGCCCTAAATTAGGTTTTTATGCAAAATACCCAGTCAAACGTGGTCAAACCTAAAATTCAACTTCACCATTGGATTCCTTGGCTCCAAATTAGGTTTATACCAAAATTTGGACCTAAGGGGAATTCACCTTGACCTACTTTGCAAAATAGCCCACCTAATTACTTTTAGATCCCTAGCTATTGAAAACCATTGCAAAGACCCCCTAGCTTCCTCGCCATTCTTTGCAATTAGGTCCCTTCACCATTATAGGGGAGGAGTCCTGCTCCGACGAGGATTCGAGGAGGATTTCTTCTTGTTTTCTCAGAGACTCCCTCTCAGATTTGAAAGGGAGATTCTCTGAGGAATTCCCGATCATCTGAACGCAATCACAAGCCCTAATTATCACCCAATCTCTCATACGAACGCATGAGAGATTTGGGTATCTCTCACATTCCATCTTCGGCGAGGATACCCGTGCTTAAAAGCTTGCCTTCCAAGCACAAGGCCCTCTGCCAGAAGCTATAAAAGGCACCCCAAGTCCAGCCGTCAATTCTCAGCTTGGTTTGGCTGGAGAACAACCCTCAACTTCGTCTCTTCTCCTTCGGCCAAGCATCCAGTGAGCTCCGGTGAGTCCACCTCCCTCTTCTTGTCACTCTACCACAATACCAGTGGCAGAGTCATCTTCGCCTCTGTCATCCGCGTCGCGCCATACTTGCGCACGTGCCAACTACCCCCTCGTCGTCGCCGTCACCCCTCTACTGGAACCTTCATCTTCGGCAGCGGCAGGTGCGCACCAGCCGCCATCCTCTATCCTTTCATCCTTAAATTATGTTAGATCTCTTCCCCTCTATCCTCTCTGTATTTCCCCCTTCTTTATTTCTATTTTAGCTCCCCGACAACCGCAGACCACCACCATCTTCCTCATCTCCGACCGACCACCGGCGAAGGCGCATCCATTACTCCACGCACCCACACGCCTTGCCAACTACCACAGAAGCTTCACCATCATCCACTGACCATCATCCACCTCTTCATCGACCGCCACATGCGCCCTACACTTCCCCTGAACAACCACACCTTCACGGCCATAGTCCGACCTAGGCACGCACGCCTAGGCCGTCTAGTGCCACGCCACCCACCGTGCCACCTTCGCCGTGACACGACGAAGCTTTCTAAGTACTTTGACAAGGCCGTGAGGCCTTATTCGTGACTGACAGGTTTGACGCCCAGTCGCCATTGGAGCAGGAGTAAAGCTTGCTCGCAAGCTTGCTGCAGGCAGCCCTGCTCCAAGAAATCGAGTACCAGGTGTGCGGAACAACTTTGCGATTCCCTTGCACCCAGTAATTGAAGCCACAGCACACCGTAGCTGTAGCAATCAAGGAAGGCCCCTGCGGGCACGCGCGAAGAAGCGGGTGGGACTTTTAGTCCCACCTCGGTAACTTTAGAAGCGGTGGGGTAGTATAAGACGAATTTGTGTTTTAGGCTCTTTTCCTCCTGACACGGGGTGAGGTCCCCTCGCCTACACACTTGCCTTGTCCGTGCCCATGCTATGCAGACCTGGTTTGCCTGACCCGATTACCCAGCACTCCTCGCGCATCACCCACGCTGGTGTGCCTCGACCCGGGCGCGTTGACCCGACCCGTATACTCGATAATGGCTCTGCGAGAGCGAGCCTAAGAGAGAAAAGAGAGAGAGTTTGCAGGGCGGATAGGGGTAGGTTTTGCACTTTTGTGCAGGGAAAGGAAGAAGGAAGAGGAAGCTGAAGCTGAAGAAGCTAAGGGTAGGAGGAGCCGTAGAGGAAGTTGAGGATCTGAAGGCAAAGTTGAAGAAAGAAGAAGAAGGAGTTAAGGGCTTATGGCAGAAGAAGTTGCAGAGGATGCTAAGGAAGGAAGGAGAAGGCACTGTAGTAGAGAAGGTAGAAAGAAGAAAGAAGAGCCAAGGAAGGAGAAGGCACAGCTGAAGGAGAAAGAGGAAACTGAGGGAGAAGTCAGAAGAAGAAGAAAAGGGCTCGGCTGAAGTTAGAAAAAGACAAAGAAGAGAAAGCTAAGGAGGAAGCTAAAGAAAGAAGCCAAGGAAGGAAGAAGAAAGCAGAAGACATCAGAAAGAAGAGAAGAAGAGCCAGAGAAAGAAGTAAAAGGCAGAGAAGAGAAAATAAACCAAAGAAGAAGCAAAAGAAACACTTTTTATACAATTCTTCCCATTTTCTCTCTTTTTGCTACATTTTATTATTCATAACTTCATGATTTACATTTTGAATTAGATTTTGAGTAATTTTAAGTGTTTAAATTGCATCTATTATTGAGATTAGTATATGAATTCCATTTAGTCGCTGTGTTCGACCTTGGACATAAAATTCGAGTAATAAAAATTTATTTATTTTGAATGCTTTTCCGACTATACTACAACGCGACCTTTTTAAAACCCGATCAAGTGTGATTAACATTTTGACACTGTTGCTGGGGAGCAACGTGTAATTCATCACTAGTCTCTGCATTATTTTTTATTATATTTGAGCACTAACTTGCCCTATTTGCTTTATTGTGATTTTTGTGAGGTATTTCACGAGGAGATCTCCCGCACGAATCAACCACTCCAGGTCAGGTAAACTCTCTCTTCTTCCCTAAATCCATCTCCTAATCTTGGGAAGACAAAAGGAAGCAATCAAATTAGGAATCAACTACCTTCTTTCTATAGTAATTACCATCTTTAAGCCAAAAGTTTCCTGATTTTGCAAAATTTTTCAAATCTTACTGATGTTGAAGCGATTTTTAGAGATCCTACCCCACAAATTCCTATGCCTAGTAGAAATCACACTTAATTTCTGAATCTTTGCGGACTACACACTTCTTGTTTTGAAGTCCAAAGAGAACTTCTGTGAGAATCAAAGAGGATTGGAAATAGAACCAAATTAGGGTTTTTACAGTAGGGTTTCGAAGTGCTAGTTCACACATGCTTGCATAAAAGGAAACAAACCCACCCGCATCAGTGTGCTACCCAAGCCCTTGATTAAAAAGATCTAAGCAAGACAAACCCTAAAATCAAGCTTTAAAATCACTTGAACCTTAAAAACCTTGGACCTAATAACCTGGGAGTCAAATCAGGGTGATTTCTAGGTCTTGACCTAGAATCATTCTGCCATCTTTAGGACAGGTCAGGTGAAGTTGACCCCTTGTTGGGTCAACCAACCTCCAAATTAGGTCACAAAATCAAAACATCTAAAGTTCAAGTGAAACCCTAAGCACCTTCAAAATAAAAGTGATAGACTTAAGAGGTCAAGGTCCCTATTCTAGTCTACCTGGAATCTCAATGACAAGAGAGGTCGGGTGGGGGAAACCCTGTAACCCGTGAGGATGCTCTACCGTGTAGGGGTCTTTGCGGGACTCTTCCTCTCTGGTTGCCCAGGTAATTCTCAGGTGGACGACTTTTCGATTCAGGGGTATCATCCTCCCTGAACCTCCATAGTCATCCAAACATCTTTGGGTGCCGTGATTGGGTCAAAAACACATCCAGTCCTTCATCCCTTCTCTTTAGAGCACACACATAGATTTTCAAGTGAGATTCTCTATTCAAATCTAATCACTTCATTCTACATCTTGATCCAAATTCTGATTCTACATCTTGATTCCACCATTTGATCCAAATATGCAGCTGAGTTACTTAGGATTACCATTCAAAAAACCTGAATCACAGAGATCCATGAGAGATAGGATGATTGAGGATGCCCTTGAATTCTATGAAATTGAATACAAAACCTCAACACTAGTAGAAGACATTCAGGTTAATGTACCAACAACCACAACTTTCATCATAAACTGTGCCCAAGTGTTATTAACAGAAGCCACAAAAGGATCAACCCGAGACATTCTCATAACATAATACATTGAGATAGAAAAATTACATAATTTTGAATACCTTCAATGCATGACAAATCTTGTACTATGGGAACAACACCAAGATGATATTGAAAAACGGGAAGAGATGATGAAATTATTAAAATAAGTTATCGATCAAAAATACCCATACATGCCTCAAACAGAAGAATCATCTTGGAATAATAGTGAGAATCAATCCAATTTCCCAATCTCCGAGTTTGAGGCACAGAGTTGTTTTGGATTCCCAACCCAAATGGAATACAACATGCCTGATCTTGAAACAGGTTGGGAAGTTCCAATTGCAGCAGAACCCAAGGTTGAGCCAGCCCTAGATCCTAGGTCACCAAGCATAGAATCCCTAGACTCCTGCAATAATGAGAATAGAACTGAACCTCTCGAGGGTGTAAATCCTGCCCCTTATTCTGATAAGGTGACCCTCGAAGGTTATTTGGACCTAGATTCTAGTAGTTCAACCCACATCCTCAGCCTAGAATCTGGATCTGAAACTTATTGGGAAGATTACAAGGCCCCATATGACAAAGATCAAATTTTCAATGAAGAATATGATTCTGGGCTTCTATTTGATGAATATCCCTCTCCAACATCCTCAGAGATACAAATTGATTTTTCGGAAGTCATGCTAATCTACGATACAGAAACTGAGTTGGACGAGTGGAGTTTTGATAGGGTCTTTCCTACGAGCCTAGAACTTGAGCCTAGACCAAATAAGAACACCTTTTTGAGCTCAAAATTTACATATAGGCTAGACCAGGTCAGGCTGCTAAGTCTACATCATGTGATTTACTCAGTAGTGGAACTCATGATCTCGAATCTCATTCAAAACTTGATTTTCGCAATATCTCCAACGATTTCGAATCTTACCATAATTTCGAAGAACCTGTGTTTCTTGAATACAACGAGCCAATCTACAACCTCAGCTCACATGATTCATTCTCCGACTCCGACTCTGAGGTCCTGATTCCCGAGATCACTGATTTAAGTTCAGTTTCCAGTGAGATGGAATCATTTCTTTTCGATCCTCAGGAAACAAAACCAAAAAATGCCAAGAGTGATTGCAACCTAAAGTTTGAATCTTTTCTCGACTCAGATTTCCCTCATCCTATAGACACTCTTTAGGCATTCACCTTTGACTTTGAGAGATACTACGAGGACTCTCTTAATGAAACCACCTGTAACACCTTTCTAGAAGAGCCCTCATATACAATTCTCATTGAAGCCACCTCTTCCACACATACAGAACCCATCCAAACCCATTTTCAATCCCGACCTGCAACCGGACTCAATTTCTATTCTGATTCCCCTCTCACTGAGCCGATTGCAGATGATTCAACTCCACATATATATCGGGTTTCGGGCATTGATCAGACCGAAGACTATGCTCCATCATTCTCTGATCACCCCCGTAGGGTTTCCACACCATTCACTGATTATTTTACGGATCCCTACTCTGACCAGGCTGATTCAACTCAACCAAACCCGAATGTATACTTCCACATCCATCCGAGCTCCATAGCATATGGTGGGTTCCACACCTCTTGATCTACATTTATCAACCCACCAGATTGATTGGGTTTGGGCTGCATCATCAGCCTGTTGATCTAAACAAGCACCTGGTTGGACCAACCAGGCTTTTGATCAAGGTGCTTGTTCTACAAAACTCTGTTGATTTGACCACTCCCTCTCCATCCCATTTCATGCTCGGCTGGAGGCGTTGAATTTAGTGCTTAACGGGAGGCAACCCGTTATTCCAAAAACCTGAGATCCATCTGATTATCCGTCTGTACTTCACATCTATTGCACCCTGAGTTCAACCTTAGAACAGTCGATTCGACCTCTGGTACACGTACCGGAGCTTGAAATCGTCTGCATCAGTCATTCCCTACCCATTCACACACTCGATAAATCCTGTTCTAAGTCCCTGAACCCAACACTGTTTCACACCCTCCATTTACAATGAGGACATTGCAAAACTTAGGCATAGGGGGCTGGTAAGGTGCAAACATATAGAAATCAAGAAAAATCAGAAGGATTCTCACAAAAAAATTACATATGTCCAAAATACCAAAAAAAATAACAAAAAAATTGGAGGGAAGAAAATTTTGAAGCCATATAAACATGAGGAGGAAAAGAGCACAATGCCAAAAAGGAGCACAAAATGAAAAAGAAAAAAAGAATAGTCATTAGTAAGAGATTAAGGAATTAACCAAAGTTCTATACCACATCAAGGAAAAGAAAAATATAGGAAAAAGTGCTAATGAGACACAAAAGTGATTAGTAGGAACGCTGATCTTAGGCCTTTTGGGCTAGACTCTTAGGCTTAAAAATTCAAGTACCCGCTAAGATCTAGATAATCCTCAAGAGGTTGGGGAAAATGCGAAGCTTAAGTATTAGGTCTAAGGCTTAGTGAGTATTCGGCCTCATTAACTGACCTTCGGTTTGCGGGACTCGGTAACCTAAGCACCCCAATCCACACACAATCTGGTTCAGTGCGCATAACTATCAAAATCATGCAGAAGGGTTTTAATGTTATGAAAAAAGTTGCCTAGATTAGGAGCGGCCGATCAATACAAGTTGATTTGGACGAGTTCCTGATGTGGAGAGGTGGAAAATTCCCCTCGAAGATGTTTAACAATATATCGTCTCCTCGGTGCTTGTCTCCTAGGATATTTACATATCCTACCGGGGGCACGTAAGCACCCTGCTGGTTCAGATACCATGGGCGGCATTATCACGAAATGTTGATTGCCAGGGTCTGAATTTGGCTACAGAATGCCATGGGCGGGATTATCTCGAAATCTCGAAAGCCAGGGTTCTGGGGGTTGCCATGGGCGGTGCTATCACGAAGCATCGATTGCTAGGGACCTTTGAGGATTGATGATGGGGACGAGGAATCTGATACAGACAGTGTTGAGAAGCCAATCCGAAGCTATAAATAAAAAGAAAAGAGAAAGAAAACTCTCCAAACAAATAAATCCTCTATCTCTCTCTTACAAAAAATGCACTGCAAACTGAACAGAGTTAAAATATGTCTCAGGCACGGGTGCTTTAACCGTGGAGTCCAAAGAAACTTAGGATAGTTCTTGCGGGCCTTAAAAACCTTCACGGAGGATCGAGGTTAGAGTTGGTCAGGTCCGGATCTTGGTTGGTACTTGAGTACCTCTAGGCCTACTGTTGTCATTCTAACCTAATCAAAAAGAAAAAGAAAAAACACTTATCATAAATTGTGATAGAAACTTGTGGTCTAGAACAGAAGTTAAAACCTTGAAATTTTGCTAAGGGACTAGCAAAAGCTAGGCATGGGGGTATGATGGGAACACCATCATGAGCCCTAACTAGCTCATTTTGACTTAGAAAAGAAAACAAAAGTGCCTACATAACCAAATGAAGGGCCTAATTCAAGGAATAACTGTTCTGAGAGAAAAGCAAGAAATAAAGGATAAAGCTATAATTTTACCATTGCAGTACAACAGGATTTCTTAGGGGATAAACATAGGTCAATTGGTCTTAACAATATAAAAAGTGGGTTGGTTCAATCAGAAAAGGGTTAATGTGCAATCGGGGAATTAAATGACTTCTTGTAACCCTAAAATAAACCCACTTAATTCAACAAGGTTCTGGTCAGGATAAAATCAACTAACCCATCTAAAATTCATGGAAAAATATCCTCTAGGGTTTAGAACCTTCAATTTGGCCTTTAGAACCTATTTTTACCTAAATAGGGGTCTTAGTCATACATTTGCCCTAAATTGGGTTTTTGTGCAAAATGCCTAGTCAAACATGGTCAAACCTAAAATCTAACTTCACCATTGGATACCTTGGGTCCAAATTATGTTTATACCAAAATTTGGACCTAAGGCGAGTTCACCTTAACCTACTTTGCAAAACAGTCCACCCAATTACTTTTAGACCCCTAGCTTTTGAAAATCATTGCAATGACCCCCTAGCTTCCTTGCCATTCTTTGCAACTAGGTCCCTCTGCCATTACAGTGGAGGAGTCCTACTCCGACGAGGATTCTAGGAGGATTTCTCCTTGTTTCCTCAAAGGCTCCCTCTCAAATTTGAAAGGGAGATTCTCTGAGGAATTCTCGATCATTTGAATGCAATCACAGGCCCTAATTATCACCCTATCTCTCATGCGAACGCATGAGAGATTTGGGTATCTCTCACATTCCATCTCCGGCAAGGATACCCGTGCTTGGAAGCTTGCCTTCCAAGCACAAGGCCCTTTGCCAGAAGCTATAAAAGGCACCCTAAGTCCGGCCGTCCATTCTCAGCTTGGTTTGGCCGGAGAACAACCCTCAACTTCGTCTCTTCTCCTCTGGCAAAGCATCCAGTGAGCTCCGGTGACTCCTCCTCCCTCTTCTCGTCGCTCTGCCAAAATACCAGTGGCAGAGTCATCTTCTCCTTTATCGTCCGCATTGCGCCATACCTGCGCACGTGCCAACTACCCCTTCGTCCTTGCCGTCACCCCTCTACTGGAACCTTCATCTCTGGCGGCGGCAGGTGCGCGCCAGCCGCCATCCTCTCTCCTTTCATCCTTAAATTAGGTTAGATCTCCTCCCCTCTATCCTCTCTATATTTCCCCCTTCTTTATTTCTATTATAGCGCCCCGTCAACCGCAGACCACCACCATCTTCCTCATCTCCGGTCGACCATCGGGAAGGTGCATCCATCACTCCACGCACCCACATGCCTTGCCAACTACCGCAGAAGCTTCACCATCATCCACTGACCATCATCCACCTCTTCATCGACCGCCACATGTGCCCTACAGTTCCCTCGAACAACCGCACCTTCACGGCCACAGTCCGACCTAGGCACGCATGCCTAGGCCATCCCGTGCCACGCCACCCACCGCGCCACCTTCGCCGTGACATGGCCGTGACACGGCAAAGCTTTCTAAGTACTTTGACAAGGCCATGAGGCTGTATTCGTGACGGACAACTTTGACCCCCAGCCGCGATTGGAGTAGGAGCAAAGCTTGCTCACAAGCTTGCTCCAGGCAGCCTCTCTCCAGGAAATCAAGTACCAGGTGCGTGGAACCACTTTGCGATTCCCTTGCACCCAGTAATTGAAGCCACAGCACACCGCAACTGCAGCAATCAAGGAAGGCCCCTGCGGGCGTGCGCGAAGAAGTGGGTGGGACTTTTAGTCCCACCTTGGTAACTTTAGAAGCGGTGGGGTAGTATAAGACGAATTTGTGTTTTAGGATCTTTGCCTCTTGACACAGACTCGCCTCGTCCGTGCCCATGCTACGCGGACTTGGTTTGCCTGACCTGATTACCCAGCACTCCTCGCGCATCACCCACGTCGGTGCGCCTGGACCCGGGCACATTGACCTGACTCGTATACCCGATAATGGCTATGGGAGAGTGAGCCTAAGAGAGAAAAGAGAGAGAGTTCGCAGGGGTGGGTAGGCGTAGGTTTTGCACTTGTGTGTAGGGAAAGGAAGAAGGAAGAGGAAGCTGAAGCTGAAGAAGCTGAGGGTAGGAGGAGCCGCAGAGGAAGCTAAGGATCTGAAGGCAAAGTTGAAGAAAGAAGAAGGAACTGAGCGCTTAAGGCAGAAGAAGATGTAGAGGACGCTAAGGAAGGAAGGAGAAGGCACTATAGCAGAGAAGGTAGAAAGAAGAAAGAAGAGCCAAGGAAGGAGAAGGCACGGCTAAAGGAGAAAGAGGAAGTTGAGGGAGAAGTCAAAAGAAGAAGAAAAGGGCTCGGCTGAAGTTAGAAAAAGGCAAAGAAGAGAAAGCTAAGGAGGAAGCTAAAGAAAGAAGCCAAGGAAGGAAGAAGAAAGCAGAAGACATCAGAAAGAAGAGAAGAAGAGCTAGAGAAAGAAGAAAAAGGCAGAGAAGAGAAAAGAAACCAGAGAAGAAGCAAAAGAAACACTTTTTATCCAATTCTTCCCATTTTCTCTCTTTTTGCTACATTTTATTATTCATAACTTCATGCTTTACATTTTGAATTAGATTTTGAGTAATTTTAAGTGTTCAAATTGCATCTATTATTGAGATTAGTGTATGAATTTCATTTGCTCCCTGTGTTCGACCTCGAACTTAAAATTCGAGTAATAAAAATTTATTTGTTTTGAACGCTTTTTTGAATATACTACAACGCGACCTTTTTAAAACCCGATCAAGCGTGATTAACAAGGAAGAATGTGGAAAATCAAAGTTCATTGCCTCCTCAGCAACAAAGCCAAAATGTTTGGTGGAAAATTAACAAAGAAAAATAGTTAGGGTTTCGAGAAAGAGAAACCCATGTCGTAGTACTCGCAGAATGATCAACAAGATTTTGTGTAAGAAAAATTGAGGTTGGGAAAATCTGGTCATCGCAATTGCGAAATTTGCTTATCAAAAAAATTTATAACCAAAACTCTGGTGTATGCTAGGTCGAACACAGGGAGGTAACATTTGATTTATCAAATCCGCACTTTTGTTTATTTTTGGAGATTTTGTGATTTTATATTTTTTTGGTATTTTCAGATAGACATAATATTAGGTGGAGAATTATTTAATCTAAATGTACTCTACTTACAGAATAATTAGAGAAAGAGAGAGGAAGATAGAGAGAGTGAGAATAAATATTTGATAAAATCAAGTTAATGTTTATTACAACTGTGTAGAATTAAAACTATGCTAGAAAGTAGTAAAAGAGATGAGAGAGAAGAAATCCTCCTCGACCGCTGCTTGGAGGACAAGCTGCATAGTCGAAGTGCCTAGAAGAGGGTGGTGAGGAGTTGGAGGAGGGAGGACAAAACTGGAAGAATTAAGGATGAGGCAGGGTGGTGTTGCAACGGGATCTGCTTCCTGAAGGGGGGTGTGAAGATAGCCGCGGCTGCTCCCATGAATAGGGATGAGAGAGAGTGAAAAATAATTATTGTATATTCTAATGGAGCATCCTAGGCTTGAGACTAGCTCTTAGAGCTTTGGAGAGAGTAGGAAGAGATGATGGCAAGTGGAGGGGTAGAGGGGCTTTTATAGGTGGAGAAAATGGGGTTTTGCATGATTTTTGGTGCCCATAGCCTTCAATTCTTGCGCACTAGACATGTAGTGCATATAACATGTGCACGTGCTGGCATCCTCCTCAGCAGCTACGGCTGTCTTCGTTAAGAAATGGCCACTATTAGATGAACATCTTGTAGTTGAGGATGCATGCAGATCGCATGCCTAAGATCTCTTCTACGTGTGAGCTCGAAGATGAGGAGTTTCCATCCACCATTGGATTGTGGATGAGAGGCAGAGATTTCACGCTGATCGCACTCACCAGATTGTGCATAACAAGTGTGCAATCATGCGTTTCATGCGCTTGCCATCCAATGCACCATGTGACACTCTAATGTGAAAATACATGCTTTAATAACTATGGGTTTTTGTCATTGAGATGCGTAAATCCGACCAACTTTTAAAATTTGTCTAAGGGGGCCAAATTCTTAGTAAAATAGCTTGTTCTCCCTCTTGCTCTCTCAAATCCTCAATTTGTGTTTTGGTTGTTTTGAAATTTTTAGGGTTTTCAAAAGATAATCGAGACAACAAGATGTGAAATCAACTACGCCTAAGTGACAAAATAAAACCTACCACTCTAAGCTCAGCTTAGGTAAGTGTGCCTGAGGTAATTAGAGAGGTGAAGTGGGTGCACTAAAGTAAATAATGACTACTTGAAATAAAACACGCAATTGAAAGGCGAAATGACTTTTTGTATTGCTAAAACATATAGAGTCAACAGTAGAAGAATGCTTGCAACAAAATAAAAGCTGATACAAAAAGAAAAAGAAGAAGAATCTCCATGTAGACATAAGTTGCCTTCGTTCCAAGCTCAGTAGCTTCTGAACTTGAAGAAGGTTCCTTCCTTCTCCATAGAGGCAGGTTGTGAATGGGAAGTGAAAGCGGAAGAGGTCCTGTTTTGTATGTTTTCCATTTTATAAAAAGAAGAATGCGGAAATAGTGATTGTCTGGTGCATGGGGCTGGATCAAGTGGTCCCTCCAAGTGCGGCTTTTGGGATCGTTGATCGTGCATACACTTATTAGAAGAACAGGAGGAGGAGAGAAGGGGAAAGAAGAGAGAAAATGTGTGCAATCCAAGCAATCAAAATTCTAAGCCTAATCTTAAGGTTGATTCCTTAATTAAACTGAAGACTTAGGAACCTAAAAATTAAGA
This sequence comes from Thalassia testudinum, assembly GCA_037157565.1. NCBI lineage: Eukaryota > Viridiplantae > Streptophyta > Magnoliopsida > Alismatales > Hydrocharitaceae > Thalassia > Thalassia testudinum. Next base: position 38,640,228 of record JAZHRO010000025.1, read on the forward strand.
AAACAATAATTAAAGTTGCTTCCCAAAATTAACCTGGATAGATTAAAGAGGTGGCTTAGGCCAAGCATGTCTCGAGAAAATCACTGAGGGCTTGTACAAACCCATACCTATCATTTGCCTTCCCTCCTAGTCTGACACCAAGTTTGATTAAGGGAATTAGGAACAATTAGAGATAACTTAAAATCTGGATATCAAGCTAATTGAATGAAGTCCTTAAGGGTCAAGTCACTACAAGTTTTAATTAGGCTTAGGAAACTTAAAGTGCACGAAAAATGAAGGGTGTTATTTGGGGTAATTCTTGATTATTTCTTTTTTTTATGTAAGTATCAGGTAGGAATGTGATGCCCAAACCAAAACAATAGGGTTTGGAAACAAGAATTAAATGAAGTGATTTTTAGGGTTTGATAAAGATGTTGTAGATTTTAGGATTCTCTTTTTCAATGTATTCAAACAAGGTTGAGAGTGCTTCACACAATAATTTCAATCAAATTGTAATTGGTGAAAGCCAATTCCTTTAATTGATTGTGTGACTAAGAGAGAAAATCAAACCCTAAGGCAGAAATCCTATGTATGCAACTCCTAAAATGAATTTCTTTTTAAAATTCTTTTTAAGTGGTGGTCCAAACAAGTAAAAGTACACTACCACCTGATAAGAAATCAAACAAGGAATCCATAAATGATTTTTTTGAGATTTTTAAAACTTGTTTAATATTTTTTTGGAATTTGTGTTTATACTGGTGTCAAAAACCAGAAAAAATAGATTCTGAAAGTTGATTTTGTATAAACCTCAAACAATCTCTAAAATTTTTACAAATTTTATATGTTATAGATATTTTCTTAAGGATATTAGAAATATAAATTTCATTCAAATATGATAAGTAGAAAAATTTATAAAATTCACGAACTGTAATAAAATATTAAGGAATTAGGGTTTGACCCCTCTTCAATCCATGAATTTTTTAATTTTTTATATTTATCCAAAACTTCTAAAATTTAGAGGTTAAGTTCTTGACTCAAATGGGCTTCCTTGGGTAGAGTTTGAAGGTTTTAGGAAGCCTCCTTGTTCCCGAACTTGATTTTTGAAAAAGAAGATAGAAGTTTGGATTTTCAAAAATTCAAAACCAATAAGAAAGAGGTGGTGGAGAAATGAAGCAATCAAGCACTCAAATCAATTTTAAGCTTCCACCACCCCAAAGTTTTCTTGTTTTTATAGGTTTTGATATTTTAAATATTTTTTTAGAGATTTTTGTGATATTCCAAGAGATTCTGGCTTGGGTACTTACCTGGAATTATGGGAAGATAAGATAACTTGAAGCTTTTGCTCCAAGCGATTCCGAATCCCGTTTCCACTCTTAATTCGCTCCTGAGTCAAAATCAAAACTAAACTAGTGAAGACCTAATGAAGCAAAAGAGATACAATAAAAGACTAAGCCACGCCTCTCCGGCAATGGCACTAAAAAGTAATGTGAAAATATGCGATTTTATAACTATGGATTTTTGTCGTTGAGATGTGCAAATTTGACCAACTTTTAAAATTTGAAATCCTAGATAGTGGGGTATCTAGGGTCATCTAAAGAGACCAAATTCTTAGTCAAATAACTTGTTTTCTCTCTCGCTTTCTCAAATCCTCCATTTGTGTTTTTGTTGTTTGACATTTTTAGGGTTTTCAAAAGATAATTGGGACAATAAGATGCAAAATCAACTATGCTTAAGTGACAAAATAAAACCTACCTCTCTATGCTTGCCTTAGGCAAGTGCACCTAACGTAATTAAAGAGGTGAAGTGGGTGCACTAAAGTAAAGAACAAATACTTGAAATAAAACGTACAATTGAAAGGTGAATGACTTTTTGTATTGCTACAACATATAGAGTCAACAGTAGAAGAATGTTTGAGACAAAATAAAAACTAATACAGAAAGATAAAAAAGAAGGAGAATCTCTGCATAGATGGAAGTAGCCTTCGCTCCAAGCTTAGCAACTCCTGAACTTGAAGAAGGGTACTTCCTCCTCCTTAAGAGCTTGTCTCTGAACTCCTCTAAGGGTGGATGTCCACCCTAGCTTCTCTCCTCTATGACTGGTCGTCTTCCTTAGGGTTGATCCTTGGCTTGGGCCAAGGAAGAAGGAATAAGAAGAAGGTGCCAAGAGAGAAAGGTAGCTCCCTAAATCTTCTCTTCTCTCCTTCTTATGGCCCACTATATGGTGTATATGGCTAGGAAATTAAAGCTAGCCAAAGATGAGTTATTGGTGGTGGTTATAGGTAGTATACATAGGATAGGAGGGGAAGGGTTGGCACCAACCTAGGTTTGATATATGGTTAGGTGGAGTGGAAGGTGATGAAGGGTTAAGATGGTGTTTTGGAGTGGTCGTTATGGGAACTATGGAAGAGGATTGTTGGCGCCAATTGGAGGGCAGTGGAGATGGTGATTAAGGGTTAGGTTAGGCATGGTTGGCGTCAATTTGTGGGTGGTTAAGGCTAGGTGCTTTGGCACCAACCTATGGATGGTGGAGATAGGTTTAAAGGGGTATGTATAAGGTGGAGACATGACTCTAGGTTGGCGCCAAGATGAAGGGGTGTAGGGCATTTTGGTGCCACCTTAGATGGTGGTTATGGGGTGGTTAAGGTGGTGGAAGGGTGCCATAGCACCATTGGTGAAGGGGTGCAAAGGGTTGATGGTTGTTTTGGTTTTGGCGCCAAAATGGAAAGGAGGAGGTGGTTTTTGATGGAGCTTAGGTAGTAGGAATGGCCATAGAGTAGGGTCTAAGTGGATCTTAGCTAGGGTAGTGGAGAAGGAGGTAGGGTTTTGCTGGAGGAGCTACTTTGAGTCTGCATGGAGCTAGTGTTGAGCTACAGAAAGTCTTCTAGGAGCTCTACTACTCAGCTTAGCTAGCTAGTTTGGTAGCTAATAAGTTGAGTAGGTTGAGCTGGTCTCAACTATTTTGGAGCTGAGGAGAGCTGGTATGATCTTCTTGAAGACTCCCTAGCTAGTTAAGATAGTTAGCTTAGGTCCAGTAGACAAGCTCAACTAAGTTGAGCTAGGGTGAGTCTTCATGAGCTGGTGTTGAGCTACCTTGAGCTGGTTGTGGACTTCTTAGCTGACTTAGCTTAGCTAGTTGAGGACTAGTAGCTAAGTTAACTGGAGCTGCCATGTGCTGAGTAGAGCTAGAATGAGATGGGTTAAGCTAGAATCCATCTGAGGTGAGTTAGATTGAGCTAAGATCCAGTTGGCATGAGCTCAACCTTCATCTTCTTGATTAATCTACCTTTCACTTGTCAGGGTTTGACCGATTCTTACTGTGTGATCATCCTTAACAATGACATGAAGTGCACAAGAGCCAAAATAAAGGAAAATGATGCAATGCATGGCTAAATTAGGAAATGCCTAAATGCAATCCCAAACCATATTGCAGCATGCAAATCCGAGAGCTAGGTGTGTTTTTAGGCATAATAGTGATGATAAACCGATGTTTATCACACTCCAACCACTGCTTGATTTTGATCATGCAATTGAGATCGCGCACCTCGTGTGTGTTGAAGACTGAGTGTGCCCCCTTCTGACATGGCCCTCTTCTCTATCATTCGATCTTGATCGGATGTGCGAATTAAATCGTACGCTGTTAGTGGATGAGGACTCGAACCTGCATCCTTCCTTAAAAGGCCAAGTGTGAGACTAATGCGTTGACGGCACGTTTGTGTCTTGAGTAGGTTTTGATGGTCATGCGCTTGTGACCGTTGGATCATCATCCAATGGTCAAGCTTGATCTTCGCTCCAGTGGGTTGCGGGCGACATGGCTTCATTTCACTGTTGGATGGAAATCCAACAGTTGAAATCGCATGATGATGCTACCTTTATAGTTTGTGAAGGCAAGTGAAGGCTCAATCCTAGTCGGATGGTGATCCAACGGCTGGGATCATGTGATGGGGATGCCATAGAGGAGAGGCGACGATGCTGGGGGTGGTTTGAATGGCTAAGATGGCATCACATGACGCCATCTTAGCCATCCAACTTGTTTGGCTTGTAGGTGACACTACAGATGTAGGATTGAGTCGATTTTCATGTCGTTGGGCTGCGATCATAGACCCAAACCCATCCGTGTGGTTGGATTTGTTGTCTGAGGTTCGGATTTGCATCACCTTGTCCCTTGGCCTTTGATCTTCTTTAAACTGCATATGATGATATGGAAGTTCGATCAAGGCGATTTTGGAGGCGTTGAACTTTGATCATTGCCTTGATCAGATCTGTATGGTTGGATCTTCAATCTAAGGCCCCAAAATGTATTGCCTTTTCCCTTGGCCATTAAAATAAGAAAGTAAATGTACAATTTATACAATCTATTTTAAATGCATGATGATGCATGTTATGCAATATTTATAGTGCTGGATGCTTCTCTAAGCCTATGAACATGCATAAATAAGCATTTTAAGCTAGATGTGTCTAAATCACATAATATTGCTATCAAATAAATTTAACCCTGACTCGATGAGTCCTGGGACAAACACTAGGAGGCTATGTTTGATTTGAAATCACTCTTGATTTATTTCTTTTTTGGTATTTTGGCAATATATAATTTTTTTGGTATTTTATCTAAGCAGAATAACATGTTGAATTTTATTTAAGCTAAGCGACAAAATAATGAGAGAATAATTAAAGAGAGAAAGAGAGTGTGATATATAATTGGTAGATTGCAAATCCAAAGTTTATTACGAACTAATGAAAATAAAATAATGGCAAGCATAATAATAGAGAGAGGGGGCGAGAAGAATCTCCTAAAATAGCTATCCGATGAGATGATGACACTTGGTAGCGGTTAGATAGTTGGGATGTAGAGTAGGACGATGGGGATGAGGTGTAGGACGAAATCGGGTAGAGGAAAGCTTAGGCCAAGTTAGAGGGAATTTGGGATGAGGGATAAGAGTTCTTCATTTAAGGGAATGGGGATAAGGAGGTGAAGGTGATCTTCTACCTGAATAAGGGTGAGAGGACAACCCTAGGATTCCCTATGAGGGAGGTGAGGTATATGATGAAATGTAGGTAGAGGGAAAGGTTTTCTACACTAATAGGGGACCCTAAGGCTTAGGAATAGGCTCTTGGGAGCCTTGGTAGGCTTCTAGAGCTCTAGAATAGGTAGGGAAGATGTGGGTAGAGAGGCTTGGCTAAGGGGGTGTGTGTAGGGCTTTTATAGGTGAAAAATGGGGGTAGAACTCGCCTTGGGTGCGCATAGGAGGCCAAATCCACGCGCAAGAAGCCCACACATGCACTGGAAGCATGTGTCTCATGTGCTGGAAATGGGGAGGATCATGAACCTTCTGATGGAGATTGAACTCACGAGATCGTGCTCTCATCACTAGTTGAGATCGCGCCCCATGCGAATGCGCACATCTGCTAGTCAACACATGGCAAGAGCTTCACCACCCATTTCACATTGCATTAATCCACCTCATCTCTGTCGCATGATCTTCATTTGAGGGTTGAGAGCACGTTGCGATCGTTCCTAACGTGCATATCACGTTCAAGCGAATCCATCCTGTCGCATGGCACTATCTCCGCCCTTCATCAAGCATTGCATGGCCGTTAATGCGTGAAGGCATGCTCTTGAATTTGTGAGGTGCACTTCAATGTTGATTGGCTAGTCTACCACTGTTTGATCTCAATCGAGTGATGGGATTTCAATTTTGTGCGTGTTAAGGAGTGTGCATTCGATAGGTCTTGAACCTGTGTCTCCTTGGTGAGAGTGATGCTCACACACCATTGGGATGCGCATGGCAAGGGAGGATCTCATCCGTCAGATCAAGATAAGATGGTCAAGATGTTGTGTGCATTTGGTTGAGATGCGGCAACGTGGCACAGACTCAACCGTTTGATAGAGATCCAACGGTTGGAAGTGTGCGAGGCCATGTCCCTTTGAGTTTGTTGTTGTATGCGAAAAGAGGAGATTTAATATGCGTTCCTTGTAGTACACTCCTAAATTGCACAACACATTTAAATTTATAAAACCTAGATTCTAATTAGAGTCCGAGGTCATTCACAGGGAGCAAATGTGGAATTCATGTATTAATCTTCATTCAAAATAAATAAGCACAATAAATTGAGCATCAGATAGATATTCAATGAATACAACTTGTCAGATTGATATTCAAATGTAAATCAAAAAATCATGAGACAAAAAGAATTGAGAAAAGCTAAAAACTGGTTATTTAGAACACCATTTAGATCCCTCTAATTAAGCATGCATCTCATATTTAAATTACTTAAATAACCCAACAATGCCTCAATTAGATAACTTAGGTACTTAAATAATGTCATAGTAACCAAAACCAAAGATCAGACGTCGCCAATGTGTATCAGATGCCTTAACAGGAGCACAACTACACATGCATAAGGCTCTCTCAAGAGCCTTTTTCAAGCCTTTCAAGCACAAGGCCTTCTCTTCTTCTTCAAGCCCTCTTAAGAACACAAGAAGGCTTCCTCTTCTTAGAGGCTAAGTGTTAGCCTCCTCTTCTTCAACCCGTGCCCAAGGTTTGCATAGCAAAACCCTCCCCCCTCCTCTCATAAATCTCTCCTCTTTCTTCTCTCTTAGACCCAGGGGTAATCAAGCATCGTATCGGGTAATAGGATCATGAATAGTGGCCAGACCCGCATGAGTGGATCACAGGCAAGGCATGAGCGTGAGGAGGTGCATGAACGGGGACCTGGCCCACGATGACTTAGGTAAATAGTTCAGTTCACAAAAATAATTTATGCACTACAATAAGTTTGTCACACACGATGTGGGACTATCTGCTGGGAACTTCTTCGCATAGCAATAGCTGAGGTTGTTCCCTTGATTGCAGTTGCTACTGATCCTCCCTCACTCATTTGAGGGTCTGGTCTTCATCATGTTGCTAAGCCTCATTGATTGACGGTGGAGGCGAAGCTTGTGGGTGACAGATGGCGATTAATGGCATGGGGGAAGACGACTGGCGACGGCGACGGTGACTTGGAAAATAATATGGCCTAGGGCCCAATTAAATGGCTGGAAAGCTTCGCCGTGGTGTGGCGAAGGCAATGGTGGATGTGATTTGGTGTAAGGTGCAGTGGAGTGGTTGGAGCGTGAAGTTGAGTGGAGCTCTGGCGAACGAAGTTGGGGAAGGAGGTGGCGGAGTTGAAGTGCTAAATTAGGTTGGGAAAAAGTATAGTGGAGGTGTGCGTGAACTCTTGGCCAACCTAATTTGGGTGGAATGGGGTGGGGGAGTTTCGACGATGAAGGCGGTCGTGGTGGTGGTTGCTGGAGTCGGAGAAGGAGAAGGAATTAGGACCTAAGATTTATCCTAAACCTAATTGGAGGGTAGAGAGAGAGAAGCCCTAAGGTAATTGGACGAATGGAGGTTCAGGGAAGCTTGCTGGAGGTACACCGAAGCTATGGACGAAGGAGGTGGAGATGAAGCCGACGATGGGGTAATTGGGCTACCTTCTTTGTCCAAAAGCATAGTAAGGAGTAGAGAGAAAGCCCTCTCCCTATGGTATGTGGGAGCAACCGACAAAGAGGATTGCTGAAGCTCTAGGCCTTCATTAATGGTAGCCGAGGACGAAAGAGGAGAGAGGGGTTGCGCGCCAAAAACTAGACAGGACAGATTGAACAGGTGCGATTACTTTTATAGGTGAGATTTCCCTCCCCTGAAGTGCCCAAAAGGAACGTGTCCTGAACCACTTGCAGAGCTTGGTTTTCTCGAGCTCATGATGGGAACACCATCATGAGCCTTAACTAGCTCATTTTAACCAATAGAAGAGAACAAAAGCTTCTACATGACCAACTGGAGGTCCTAATTCACTAAACAACCTTTCTGAGAGAAAAGCAAGAAACAAGGGGTAAAATTGCAATTTTACCATTGTAGTATAACAAAGGATTTTCTTAAGGGCTAAACACAGGTCAAAAGGTCTTAATAAGATAAAAAGTTGGTTGGATCAGACAGAAAAGGGTTCGTGTGAGTTATGGGAATTAAATGACTTCTTGTAACCCTTAAATAGACCCACTTGATTAAACAAGGTTCTGATCAGGATAAAATTCACCTAGATCCTCTAAAAATTATACAAAAATATTCTTTAGGGTTTATAACTTTCAATTTGGCCATTGGAACCAATTTTGACCTAGATGGGGTCTCAGATAAACATTTGCCCTAAATTGGGTTTTTGCATAAATTATCCAATCAAATATGGTCAAACTCAAAATCCAACTTCACCATTGGATTCATTAGGTCCAAATTAGGTTTGTACCAAAATTTGGACCTAAGGGGAACTCATCTTGACCTACTTTGCAAATAAGTCCAATTTGATTACATTTTTACCCCTATCTTTCAAAAACCCTTACATTTGACCCCTTAGCTTCTTCATCATTCTTTGCAATTAGGTCCCTCCACCATTATAGTGGAGGAATCCTACTCCGATGAGCTTGAAAGGGTGATTTCTCCCTTATTTCTTAAAGAATCCCCTTCAAAATTGGAAGGGAGATTCTTTGAGAAATCCCCTCCAATGTGAACCCAATTTGAGGCCATACTCTGTACCCAATCTCTCATGCGAACACATAAGAGATTTGGGTGTCTTCAAGTTGCCATTGCCGGCGAACCTACCTTGCTTGGAAGCTTGGCTTCCAAGCACAAAATCGACTTCCAGAGAGCTATTTAAGGAGTCCCAGTACAACCGCATCTCCTGAGCTTGAAATCAGCTGGAGAACCCCCTCAATTTCGCCTCTCCTCCTCCGACTGACTCGCTCATCAAGCTCCGAGGACCTCTCCTACTCTCCCTCGTGGCCTAGCCACAATATCGGTGACAGGTTCCTCTCCTTCACGTTCATTCGTGTTACGTAGTACCCGCCGATGCCTTTGCATCCCCTTCTTCCTCGTCGACCATCCTCACTGAGCACCTTCCTCTCCGGTGTCGGCAATACGAGCCAGATGCCATCTCCGTCTCCCCCTTCGTCTCTGCACTACTAGATAAGTTCCTCTCACCCTCTATTTCCTTTCCCCCTCTTTATTTCCCTCAACCGACTACTGCCACACTCCACCACCATCATCCCCTTCACCTCCGGCCACCAACTCCGACGAGTTCGCTTCACCTCCACAGACCACCTCCCTTGCTGATCGGTCCATAAGCTTCGCCTCGACACCCTGATCATAACCCCCCACTTATATCACTCCGCCACTCACCTAAACACACCCTCGAACACACCCATACACATGGCCACAGTGTGCCCTAGGTACGCTCCCTCAAGCATTCTCACGACACACCGACCACCTCTGCACACTCGTCGCACCTTGGCGAAGCTCCCTGAGATTTTTAATGTGGCCACAAGGCCGTTGTGGTGATTTTAGGTCCAGGAGCTCTCCACTATTGACGCCAGGCTTGAAGCTTGCTTGCAAGCAGCTCCAGGCCGTGCTCGCTCCAGGTCACGCGGAAAGTCTTCGCGAACATCTCCAGGCTGCCAATTAGAGTTGAGGGCAGTCACTGCTGCCTCAATCAAAGAAAGCTTCTCTGTCTAGGCATGCGCAAGAAAGGTGGGAAGATAGTCCCACCTCGGAAATATTTGAGGTGCTTCACCCGCATAAATTATTTTCTTGCCATAGGCTCTTCGCCTCCAACTCACAGGGTGAGGTCCCTCTCTCACCCGACCCAACTGCCTTGTTCGCGACCACGCCTTGCGGACCTAGTGACTCGACCCGACTAGCACACCTCGCCCACCACCGCACGCTGGTGGGCCTGGTCCCAGGCACGTACCCGACCCGATTACCCGAGAAGCGTGGCTCTGGGAGAGTGAACCTAAGAGAGAAAAGAGAGAAGAGAGTTCGCGTGGGTAGGGGGTAGGTTTTGCTCTACAGGTCGAAGAGGAGAAGAAGAGAAGCTAAGGAAGAAGAAGAAGAAGACAAGGAAGCAGAGAAGGCAGAAGTCAGTTGAAGAGGAAGGAGCTGAAGGAAAGAAAAGGGCCGCAGAGAAGTTAAAGTAGAGAAAAGAAGAAACTGAAGGCAGAAAGCTGAAGGCAAAGGAAAGGCAGCAAGCAAGAGAGAGAAAGAAGAAAGCCAAAGAAGAAGAAGAAGGTAGAGGAAGCTAAGAGCTAAGGCAAGCAAAGCTGAAGAAGAAAGAAGCCAAGGCAAAATCAGAAGAAAGAAAGGAGAAGCCCGAGAATAGAGAAAAAGGAAGATAAAGAAGAAGAGAAAGAAAAGAAGAACAGGAGAAGAAGCAGAAGAAAGAAAGAGCCAAGCACTGTAACATCATCATTTTAAGGCGTTTGATTCACAAATCAGACGTCCAATTTTGAGTTTCATTCATATACATTGGTTTCTTTAATATTTTGTGCTACACATCTACTCCTATATTTTTGCATTGAGACATTGATATTATTGCATATTCTTTTAAATTCTAAGTCGTGATCTTGATTTCTAAACCCCAATTTGCTCCCTTTGTTCGACCTCGGACTTTAAAATTCGAGTAATAAATTGTATTTGTTTTGAATGCTTTTTTGGCTGTACTACAATGTGACCTTCTTAAAATATCGATCAGCGTCACAAACAGCTCACTAGTGCAATTTTCAGCCATGATTGGCCTCAAAGAAGATCTTGGTTGATGTGGAATGATCTGAGGATCAATTTCGCTAAGTTTGACAATTTTTGGTTGAGAGTTCATCAATCAATTTCTAGGATTAAATGAAGCAATTTGAGTTTAGGAGCTGCGAGTTTCCTTCTCTGCTTCATGAGGAAGATGATGGTGGTTGGACCTGTTTGCAAGAGAGGCGAGAAGCTAGGGGCATCTTTGAAAAGAAAAGATGAAAGTTAACGGCTTAAATGTAAGGAATAGAGGTCTAGGGACTAAAATGCAAACTAGATCAGAATGAACTTTGATTGGGCCCAAGTTTTGCTACAAACCTAATTTGGACCCAAGGAATCTAGTGGTGAAGTCGGATTCTAGTTTTGCCCAAGTTTGACTAGGTAATTTTCCCAGAAACCCAAATTAGGGAAGAAATCTGTCCGAGACTCTATCAAGGTCAAAATAGGTTCAGATGATCAAATCAAGCATATCAAACCTCAAGGAATATTTTTCTATGAATTTTAGGAGATTTAGATGAATTTTATCCTGACTAAAACCTCTGTAATTTAAGTGGGTCTAAAATTAGGATTTTGGGTGCTATATTGGTTCTCGAAATGCATGAAAACATAGTTTTGTCTATGTAGACCCTCTTATTAGACTTTAATGCTCATTTGACCTTAGATTAACCCTTGGAAAACCTCATGGTTACTCTAATTTCATAATATGATGTTAAAACTACAGAATTAACCCTGCTTTAATGTTCTCTCAAAATGGACATGCATGTAGTTATGGCTCTCAGGCGACTATGTAGGAGCATTTGTCACTTGATTATGATTAAATAAAGCTAGCTATGATGCATGATGACGTTATCATCATTTGTGCAAGCGCGGTGTGGCTTAATCTCAGCTCTTGGTTCAAGACCAACAGCTGGGATTGATGCCGTAGGTGCAAGGGAAGGGTGAGTGGGCAGTTTGGATGGCTGTGATGGTGCCATGTGTTGCCATCATAGTCGTCCATCTTCATCTTTTCATAGAGAATGCTACAAGGGTCCAATTGATTTGATTTTCGAGGCATTGGACTACGATCGTCGCCTAAATACATCTGTATGGTTAGATTTCTCATTTGGGGCCTGGATGTGCATCACATTGTGCCTGGCCAGTAAAATGAATGAATTAATATACATATTATAGAATCTACTATAAAGGCATGATGATGAATGTTATACAATATTTATAATGCTAGATGCGTGTAAATTGCTAAGGAACCTGCATAATAGGCATTTTGACATAAAATATTAGATACTTATCAGTAACTCTATCCTTAAAGCTACAATTACCATAATTAGGCTTCTAATACCCTTAGCACATCATTTGTAAACAAAGTAGGGTTTTAGTTGGCCTGCTTAAGTGTGGTAAAAATTCTAAACCCTTACATTATCTTCATTGTGTAGCTCTTTTGCCTGCAACACCAATGGACAGAACATTCAACGTTTGGTGAGAAGAGAAAAAGTCGAGGTCGGCTGAGGTCATACCCGACTTGGTTACAACTTTGAGTTGCAAGGAGGCATGCTACTCCCTGGCCACAATGATCACTAACTGTAAACTTGCTCTAAGATCTAGGAAACTCTTTATTCATTGCCAACTTGTCAAGTAATATCATTGTAGTCAGCTCACGAAATTGTTATCGAATCAATTGTAATTTAATATTCTTAATATCCTTAGTTATTCATAGTTTTCATTCACATGCGCATGAAAAGATCAAATCACAACATGCCTCAAAATAGGAGATAAACTTATTTCCAATTTCTATTAGTTACCTTAACCCAATTAGCAAGCAAGAATTACAACGGTATCAATTTTATGAAATACTAGTTTTATTTAATGCATACGATGCTAAGGTTTTTCAATTTAATTTCAGCATTAAATTAATATCAAGATATTATTTATAATATTAGAAATTATTTGTCTTCACTTCATCATTAGATCACCATAGCTTTATATTAGTAATTTATAAGTAACCATGCATTCCAAGAGAGTTAATAAGCGTAAGTATCCTAATATCAAATAGGTAGCGGTTCAAGAGGATAAAGGTGATTTAAATCAATAAATCTCTCTCTATATGTGCACATATCTCAAGGGGTAGCATGGGGATGTGCAAGAGAAGATAACATGACAAGAGATGACATTCTGCCTCATGTATGTGTGAGCACACGCACAATAATTCTCTCACATGATCACGTGCATATGTTCCTTGTAAATAGGGTCTCGAGAATTGAAGTAAAACCTGCTTGATTCAATTGTACGGATGTCTTTGGCATGCTTGAAAACCTTGACATGAGGTCTTGGATCACTTGAATCCACCTTCGGATGGCCTAGATTAAGGAAAGAGAAATCTAGCTACTAATTCCTTCACAAGGGTTGGAACGTGAAAATGAAAAGTCTGAATTTTTAAAGCATAATTTCTCCCCCTCATCTTCTCCCTTTGCCTTCGATTTTTCTTCTCCTTTGTGCTGCACACAGGGGGCGATACCCACCATCGGTCACCTCCCCTTTGCACGGGCCACTGCTAGCCTCACCATTCGTTTGCTGGCTTCTACTGATCGTCAATTGCTCGTCGACCAGTAGTTCACCATCCAGTGACCTCCTCCTTCCCAACTTCTACTTTGCAACCTTGAACCCAACATTCATAAGAGAGGGTGCACCCACTACAGCCATGTTGACGGCTAGTCTCCTCATCACCACGCCACCTCCAGCAAGCATTCTGTGCTAGCAATCCTTCGACCACCTTCTTCTTCTTTGATCATCATACACAAGGGAGTACTAAAAAGTACACCCACCCTTGAGGTCAATCATCACTCAAGCATACCCTTGCATGCCTTACACAAGCTCCGACACTAGACATGTGCACCTTGGCTGTTCGATGATGCCATCGTTGTGGCAACTTCCTTCATTCTCTTGATCATGCCTTCTCCTTATCAACTCCTCCCTCTACATTCTCATTCTCTCTCTCTCTTTCTCTCTCTCATACATGGGTATATAGGGGAAAGAGAGAGCAAGGTGTTTAGTGGTGGCATTGAATGGTTTTGTTGTCGTGAAGGTTACATGGGAAACCTACACATACACATACACACATATGTATATATTGTAAGGCTTAGGAGCTTACTTGACCCATAGGTGTTGTGGATGTGAAGCATCAAATGTGCGGTCAGTAACTCCTCCTTTCCTTTCCTTCCCTCTGGATGCTTGTGCTTTGATGGAGAACACAATAGGGTATACAAACCCTGTGATAGTTGTATTTCATGGAAGCATGGAGGAGGGCCCAACCTTATATTTTGATAGGAACACCGTTATGGGCCCTAACTAGCCACATTTAGTCAGGTTTAATTGATTAAACCTCTTACATAATCATCTGAGGGTCGTAATTCCGTATTATTCTGATTTGAGAGAAGAACAGGAAATCAGAGTTAATTATGTAATTTTAACAATACATCACAAACATAGATTAACCAAGGGGTCACTCAGGGGTTAAATAAAGGTCAAGTAAGCTCAACAATCCAAAAAGTGGGTTAACACTGATAGAAATAGTTTTACGCGTTTCGAGAATCAAATCAATGCACAAAATCCTAATTTCAGACCCGCTTAACTTGATAAGGTTATGGTTAGGATTAAAGCTCTTAAAATTCATATAAATATATTATAAGAGGTTTGGTACCCTTGGTTTGACCATTTGAACCTATTTTGACATAAAATAGAGTTACAGACGGGATTTTACCTTAATTTGGGCTTCTGTGCAAATTACCCAACCAAACATGGTCAAAACTGAAATATAAATTCACCATTAGATTCTTTGGGTCTAAATTAGGTTAAGGCCAAAATGTGGGCCCAATCAGAGTCCTTGACCTAGTTTGCATTTTAGTCCCTCAAATCTTTATTTCTATCAATCAAACCCCTAACTTTCAAGATTCTTGCAAATAGCCCCCTAAGTTCTCATCATTTTTTTCATTTAGGTCCCTTTCACCATTGGCGGTGGGAACACACCTTCAACGACATTCGAGGGAGGTTTTCTCCCTCAAATCAAAGCCAATCACCTCCAATTTTGGAGGGAATGACCTAGAGGAGATTCTCAATATCTCGAACTGCTTTTTGATCTCCAAATCAAGCTCTAGAGATCAGATGAGCTCGAGGTTTCAGGGATTTTTCTCGCTAAAAACCCAAGTAATCCAAGCCTCCTTCCAAGCTTAGAGCTCGATCTTGAGCCTTATGAAAGAACCCCCAACTCCATACCGTCCTCCTTAGGCTAGTTTGAATTGGAGTAACCTCCTCTTCTCCTCCTCCGGCCAGCTTTACACTCGGCTCTGGCGACCTCCTCTATCTACCTCCTTAGGCCATCCAACCATCAAATTGGATGGCCCTCTGGTTTTCCCTCCTCATTCTGCATCTCTCCGGCCAAAGAGGGATTGCTCTCTGCCTCTTCTTTGTCGCTGACACTCCACCGCACTTCGTCATCTTCCTCGGTGTCGGCCTGCCAACACTAGCACCTACCCCTTCCTCTTTCTCCTCTTCCTTCCCTCTATTTTCTTCCTTTAACCCTCCACTTCAATTTTATCCACCCAAACTTCGCTTTCGACCACCGATTGCAACAAACCACCTTCATTTTCCCCACGTCTGGCACAAGCTCCAGTGAGCTCGCGTCGACACCACACACGCAAACACACCTTCAACGCATCCATAACCTCCATCGAGTCTCACTAAGCAAAAGCCCCAAAGAAATTTGGGGCTTTCGCTTCTCTTTTTCTCTGTCAAACAAATGCACTCACATGCGCCTTCTCCGTCACCAACAGAGCTCCTTCGACCATGCCACGCCCTTAAATCACCATCGTTGCACTTGCCTCTTCATGGTGAAACCTCTGAGCAGCTTTGACAAGGCTGCAAGGCCGTATTTATGTTTCAGGTCTCTTGCCAGATAGGTACCGCCGCTACGACCTCCATAGACCACAACAACTCCACTCCGGCCTTCAATCACCCAGAAGCTATCCTTAGGAGAGGCAGACTCGTCTAGGGAACCACTCCAGGCTTTCAATCGAGCATGAGCAATAGAGCATAGCATAAATTGGGCATACACACCACTAGTAGTTACGCGGGGAAGAAAGCAGCGGGTTTAGTCCCACATCGTGAACTCAAGAGGGCACGACAAAAGATAAATTGAAATCATTCCCTAAGCTCATCGCCTCAGTGAGCACAGGTGAGGTCCCATCTCTCTCCATGCGCCACACATGTGCTCTCTCCTACCACTCACGCCAGCTGATCTGGACAGGATCTGATTAACTGGGTTTGACTTGGTTATGAAGAAAGAATCTGAGAGAAAGGAGGGGGGTTTTTGGTACTATAGTTGCCTCAGGATTTGTACCCCCCCTCGCTCAACACTTAGGCATTGTGAGGACCACAAAAAAATATATATATTTGCTTCTATATAGAATAAGGCAAGGACTCGGGCAATCTGCATTTTAGCAGGCAATTCGGGCACTGTGAGTCTCTGTGGGTTAGGTTCTTGGTAGAAATATCCTCCTGTTGACAAGTAACTTATGCCCAAGCAATCGATTCCTAGTTTCAGTTATAAATAACATTTAGGTTAATTTTGCTAGGGACTAGCACAAGATAGGTATGGGGGTATGATAAATATGCATTTAATCATGATAAAATGCCTACTTATATTAATTCCTAAGCTTAACATTGCATTTAGCATTGTGAATAATGTATAACATTCATCATATTGTATTTAGGATAATTTGTGTAAGTTGCATAGTAATTTGTACATTATTATGGCTAGGAAACATGGCAAGACATTTTAAAGCTTCAAATGAAAAATCTGACCATACGGATGAATCTGGAGGGACTATTGCAGTCTGGCAACACGGGAATCATCTCGATCCGAGCACTGTGACATCCTAAGCAAGCAGAGAAAGGTGGATGGTCCATATGGTGCCACGTGGCACCATCCAGATCACCCAATGTCTCCCAGCTCTCCTCCAAGGGGCCTCCAACATACGATCTCAGCCATTGGATGAAAATCCAACAAATGGAATTAACTCTTCGTGGCAACCACCAAGGTGTCTTTTGGACTCAAAGCTGCTCGTAGCGCATCAGTCGAAGCATGCACTCTTAAAGGGAGGGTGCGGGTTCGAATCTTGTAACCCCCCCCCCAAATCCTCAATTGAGTGCACTAGTGCACAACAGTGCAACGCACAGCTAGCGCACTCGCGCGACATGGCATATGAAGCACATGCAGCGTAGCACACAGCTGCAGCATGCACAACCAATAGGTGCGTGAGACATAGCAACTTGTAGTTTGCGCCAGCAGCGCTGTGCGCTATCTTCAGCGACATCAGCAGCAGGCCTTTAGTGACGATTGCGAACGTGACTAATTGTCCATGCACGGAAAGCTTCTTCTCCACCATTATATAAACCCACCTACACTTCCCCATTTTCCATCATCTCTTCACACCTACTACCTAGTGACACTACCACTCCATAGAGCTCGTAAGGAAGGTCCTAAAGACATTGAGCCACTAACGGAGCCCCTCCATCACCATGGCTGCCTCGCCTCTCTATTTGTCACTTTAGTTTAATGTTTGTGTTATTTTTAAGCTTTCCTCTAGTGTTATAGTTGTAAAACATTTCTATCTTTTGCAATAAATTATCTTGCTTGGTTTCATAGTTAGCCATTATCACCTCTTTATCATGAATTTTTAACCTTATCTCTCTCTCTCTCTTTTTCACAAGCGAACTAAACGACATATTTTGTGACATTAAATCAATTAAGTGATCCGATTTTTTGCCTCCTTGTGTTCGACACTCATACTCATGTGCGATTATTCTCTTTAAAATTGATGTCGTAAGTGCATGCTACAACGAACAAATTATTTAAATGCGTTTCACGACATCAGTTTTAGCGCCGTTGTCGGGGAGGCAACAAATCTTTTATTCACTTTCATTTCCTTGGGCATTACTCATACTTGTGTTATTTGACTTGCCTTTCTCTCTTCTTATTGGTTGCAGAAATCTCGTGCATCGACAACGGGAGGAGAGTGGACTAGATTGGATCAAAGGAAGTGCAAGAGAAGACCGCCATCAACCCAAAGGTTTGATATCTTGTCTTCCCACGATCTAAAGGTAACCCTTCATCTGTGGACCAAGGAAAAGATTTAAGTGGTGGTTCTCTAAAAGAAAAATCCTCTCTTGAGTTTGTCGAAGGAAACACCACCACTAGGTTCTCAACCCACTAATTTTGCATCATTATTTTTTGAATTTGGGTTGAGCACCCGATTATAGGACGCTTAACACCTCTAAAAATTCTGAAAAAATCTTAAAGGTGCTCCTTCCAGTTGGCGAACTCCACCTAAAATTTTATAGCGAAACTTTTTGTGGTTTGACTGTGATAAATTCTCTACTAGAAGTGCACAAGATTGTCCTAATTTCTCGAGACCTGTAGATTGTTTCTATTGCTGTGAACTCCAAGTAGCATGGATTTATGTGAAATTTATTTTCTGGAAATCTCTAGAAGTTCTCTACACTTCTTCTAAAGACTATTTTTGCGTTTGAAAAATATTAGTGCTTTTTCTGATTCAATTTCTAAACTCGTGCACTGATCTAGAGGCTCTGGACAGATTGACCCTCCACTTGGAAAAACTTGAATTTTGGTGGTCTATCATCATTGAAAAATTATGAAATTGATTTTTTTCAAAAGCTCGTTCGATTTTGGTTAGGATAGGGTCATTTCTTACTTTGATTGGACCCTTCTTGTTAAAGTCTAAAAGAAGATTCATTGAGTAGAAGTTGCACGTCCTAGGATCTTCCACACTAGGGTGCTTTTAATTTCATAGTTACACAAAAGGCCCTAAAGAAAATTAATCTTCACCAATCGTGCGACTATATCTTTGTGCCTTGATTGAATTTGTAAACAAGTGGAATCCAAAAATCCAATAAAGCAAGGTTCAAACTCTAAAAGCTGTCCATCACAATCTTTCTTGATAAAGAACACTTGTTTTGGCATTGGGTCCCTGCACCTGATTGTGCACAGAGCTTAATTGAAATTTTTAAGGGCATCAACCCCCCTCAACGCCCTGCACTTAATTCCTGAGCATAAGTACTGACCTAGCCCTAAATTAAAATTGAGTAGACGTTGGCCCTAGGATTCATTGAGTTTGTTTAAGGGTATTTTCCTGAATGCATTATGAATTATTGACGTTTGCTTGCTCCAAAAGGTGCTAAGTTGGGAGGTCCGATTGTCAAATGACTTAAGTTTGCAGGGGTTTGGCATAATTAGCGGCCCTCGGGACATGCTCCCCCTGCTTCACCTTCCCAACTTTTTTACCTTTGGGAGTAAGGACAACACCAAATTCGTCGTGTGGTCGGATCTTATTTTTGAAGCGTAAATTATTCAGGTCTACACTATAGGGCCTAGATTTGTTTGCTTGGTTGTGTACACACTATTCTCGTATCTGTTTCCCCTTACATCCTTCCCTATTCTTCTCTAGTGTATGCACGGAAGGCGATCACTTCATCCTGAATTGGTTGCTTTAGATAGAGAGACTAGGAGGAGACTTGATTTTTCAAGGGGTAAAACTGAGGAAATGGCTGACCCAAGAGTTGAGGAGGTTGAAGACCAACCTCAACCCGATGCCATGGCCATGATTCAGGCTCAGATTATAGCCAACTGCCAACTTCAACAACAACAGATCCGTACCATCATGCAGGCCATCACCGACTGTAGAACCTTCAAGGGCAACCCCCACTAAACCCACCTAACCCACCACAACCCTCTGAGGGCCAACCAAGGTCTCTCTGTGATTTCTATGATCTGTCTACCACCCATGTTGTGCCATACCTTAGGGTCCCTGAAGGGGGAGATGATTTTGAGCTAAAACCCAATGTCCTTAGCTTGATTCAAAGCCATTTCCATGGGAGCTCAAATGAAGACCCTTTCCAACAATTGGAGGACCTAGATCGGATTGCTTGGACCATGAAACTTAGGAACATCTGTTTGGACATTGTTTTAATTAAGATGTTCCCATTTTCCTTAAGGGACAAGGCTTCCCATTGGCTTAGGACCTTAAGGAGACCCATCTCCACTTGGGAAGAATTAAGGCATGCATTTCTTAAAAGGTTTTTCCCCATAGGAAAGGCTAATGCCCTTAGAAGAGCCATCACTACATTCACCAAACAAAGTGGAGAGCAATTCCATCAGGCGTGGGAAGGATTTAACGAATTATTGAGGAAATGCCCACACCACGAGGTTTCGAGGTGGCAATTGGCCCAGATTTTCTAGCATGGTTTCGACAGTAACCTTAAGAATTTCGTGGATGCCCTATGTGGAGGCAATTTTCTGAATAAGGATGAGGAAAGTATGTTTGAGCTCTTTGAGTCAATGAGCGAGAACTCACTTAATAATGCCTCCATGACCGAATTCAAAAGGTCCAGTCAATCTCGTGGTGGGATTTGTGAGGTGCAAACTAATTCTGGAATGGTTGACATGGACATATAGCAAAGAAATTGGATCGGGTTGAGTTTGTGGACAAGAAAATTGATGAGCTCTTGAACCATTCCTAAACACCATTGCAGACATTCTCCCTAGCGAAGGGAGCACACAATGTCAACCTGGCTCAGTCTATGAACCAAGTGCTCCTGGAACAACCCCTGATCATGTTCCAAGGAGGGACCTTCGCTCCCTCAAACCCTAATTATTCTTTCCCCTCCCCTTTAGCACCTTCTACCTTTGAAGATGCCCATGCCTTCCAGGGATACTCTGCTCAATCCTTTCTCCAACACTTACAACCCTGGATGGCGCAAGCACCCAAATTTTTCCTGGTTGAACCAAAAATCGAATCAATTCCAGAAGCAACCCAGGCCTAACCCTCCCTCCTATTAGCAAGGTCCACCTGCTAGACCACCCTATAGTCAGAATAGGGTGGCTCCTACACAACAAAACCAAATGGACACCCTGATCAAGATGATGGCTGATATGAATTAGAAACATTAGGAGGAGATGGCTTTAGTGAAGGGACAATTGAGCCAGCTGTTGGATGACAAACAATAGGGGTCCCTTCCATCTCAGCCACAACCAAACCTAGGGAATGTAATGAACAGAGGCCATAATCCTTAAGGGTTCCAACAAAGTCAGGGGCAAGCCCATATGATTTTGCAAGCCCCATAGACACCCCTTGGGTTTGTCGCTTCTTCTTCTTCTTCTCAAGGATCTAGCCCTGGTTCCAATGCCTCAGCCACTATGGCTATCTTGAGAAGTGGCACTCAAACCCCACAGACACCCCTTGGGTTTTTCGCTTCTTCTTCTTCTCAAGGATCTAGCCCTGGTTCAAATGCCTCAACCAATACGGCTACCTTGAGAAGCGGCACTCAAACCCAAGACCCAAAATGACCGACTCCTCCCGTGACCTCATTACCTAAGATAAATGACTTTAAGGATGAGCGGGAGGAACCCAAGGATCAAGAATCTGACTCGGTTCAGACCCAAATCCCATACCCTGAAGCCTTGGATAAGGTAAAGAAGAAGAGAAATGTGGCTGAGAATGAGGAGTTGTTAGAGATTTTCAAGCAAGTTCAAATCAATATACCCCTCCTCGAAGAAATCAAGCATACCCGGCTTATGCAAAGTTTTTGAAGGATGTGTGCACACCCAAGCGTAAGCCAAGAACCCAAGCACCTAGGAAGGTAGTGCTATCTGAGCAGGCTAGTTTGGTGATATTGAGCAGCCTACCTCCTAAAAGGTCTGACCCTGGAGCACCTTTGATCTCATGTAATATTGGTGACATGACTTTTGATAGAGCACTCCTGGACTTAGGTGCTTTAATTAACTTAATCCCGACTACCCTTCATCACTAGTTCGGATTTTGTGAATTAAAGCCGACACCTATGACTATCCAACTGGCTGACTGATTTGTGAAAACCTCAAAAGGGGTAGTTGAGGATGTAATTGTTCTGATTAAGAACTTCTACTTCCTGGTTGACTTCTTAGTCCTTGACATGGAAGTCCCCAAACAACTACAAAACACACCCATCATCCTAGGAAGACCCTTTTTGGCTACAGCTAGGGCTAAAATTGATTGTGACATGGGATGTATGGAAATTGCTTTTGGAGATAGGAAGATGCAATTGGATATCTTCAAGGCAACTAAGTCTTTCGATTGCAGTTGGGTCAAGGAATACGATCCCATGGAAACCTTGGTTGAAGAATGCCTGACTGTAAGCTCTTTAGAGGAACATCTGATTCAACTAGCTATTGACTACCTCGACCCGTCCCAATCTTCGGAGGTTGCAGAACTTTGCAAAACTGATTACCACCAACAACCTCCATTTGAAGAGATTGATGTCACTCAACTCCCTCCCTTCCCTTACCCATCAAACATTGTACCACCTGCACCTAAATTGGAACCTTTGCTCAATAACCTTAAGTATGTCTTCCTAGGACCTGATCATCCTTTCTTATGATTATCAATGCACACCTGACCAGGGACCAAGAACTTAGGTTGACTACTACTCTTTATGAGCATTGGGCAGTAATTGGGTAGATAATTTTTGATTTAAAGGGAATTAGCCCTACTTATTGCACTCACTAGATCTATTTGGAAGATGGGGCTTGACCTTCTCGCCAGATGCAAAGGCGACTGAACCCAAACATGTGAGAGGTCGTTAAAAAAGAAATAATCAAGTAACTTGATGCGAAGATCATCTACCTAATTTTCGATAGCCCCTCGATGAGCCCTACTCAAGTGGTACCAAAGAAGCTGGGCTCACTGTGGTCACAAATGACCAGGGCGAATCCATCCCCACCTGCACAACCACCGTGTGGTAGGTGTGTATTGACTATAGGATGCTGAATGAATCCATTAAAAAGGACCATTTCCCTTGCCATTCATTGACTAGTTTCTCAAACGATTGGTAGGGCAAAAATATTTTTGCTTCTTGGATGGATATTCAAGATATAACCAGGTTGCTATTGCATCAGAGGACCAAGAGAAGACCATGTTCACTTGTCCGTATGGCACGTTTGGATTCCGCTGTATGCCATTTGAGTTATGCAACGCACCCACTACCTTTCAGCGTTGCATGTTAGCCATCTTCTCGAAGATGGTAGGTGAATATTTGGAGGTCTTTATGGATGATTTCTCCATTTTTGGAGACTCATTCGACCATTGTCTTTATAACCTGGAGAAAATCCTGAAATGATGTATCGAGGTCAACTTGGTTTTAAGCTGGGAAAAGAGCTACTTTATGGTTCAAGAAGGGATTGTCCTTAGTCACATTGTCTCTCATAGGGGTATAGAAGTTGACAGAGCTAAGGTTGATTTAATTTCTAAACTTCCACCTCGTAGCTTGGTCAAGCAAATCAGATCTTTCCTAGGACACGTTGGCTTCTATAGAAGGTTCATAAAAGATTTTTTCCAAGATACCTAAGCCCTTGACTAGCCTTCTAGCCAATGATGTGCTTTTTGACATGACACCTGATTGCATCGAGGCCTACACCACTTTAAGGGATACAGTCTCGATTGCACCTATTTTACAACCCTCGGACTGGTCTCAGGACTTTGAAATAATGTGTGATGCATCAGACTTGGTGATTGGAGCAGTCCTAGGACAAAGATGAGAGAAGGAACCCATGGTGATCTAGTATGCGAGCAAAACCTTGGATGGGGCTCAACAGAATTACACTGTCACAGAAAAAAAGTTGCTCACCGTAGTTTTTGGATTAGAAAAGTTTCGATCATATCTTCTAGGATCCCACGTGATCATTTACACTGACCACTCGGCTATCCGGCACTTAGTCAGAAAGGATGCTAAACCCAGGCTGATTAGATGGATCCTGCTCCTGCAAGAATTTGACCTGGAAATATGCGACAAGGCCAGATCTAAGAATGTTGTAGCCGACCACTTATCCAGACATCACTTGGAACATATTGGACCTTCATTGCCCTTAACTGACATATTTCCTGATGAACAAATTCTAGCTATGTAAAGAAACAATCTCCCCTGGTTTGAGGACTTAGTTAATTATTTAGTGGTAGGGCAAATTCCACATGGCTGGTCTAGACAACAATAGAATAAGTTCTTGGCTGAAGCCAAACATTATTTCTAGGATGATCCTATGCTATTTAGACTTTGTCCTGATCAAATCATTAGGAGGTGTATCCCTAAAGAGGAGGTTCAAAGTGTGCTATCCTTCTATCATGACCAAGCCTGTGGTGGGCACTTCTTTGGGAAGCAGACGGCTGCAAAAGTTTTACAATTTGATTTTTACTAGCCATCACTATTTAAGGATACACACAACTTTGCTAAAACTTGCACTACATGCCAGACCCTAGGGACCATGACTAGAAAAGACATGATGCCTTTACAACCCATTCTGATCATCAAAATTTTTGATGTCTGGGGCATTGATTTCATGGGTCCCTTCCTACCATCAAATGGCTTCGAGTATATACTAGTCTTAATGGACTACGTCTCGAAATGGATTGAAGTCGTACCTACTCGAAAATGTGACCACAAGGCTATCATGGACTTTGTTAAGAAAAATATCTTTTCTCGGTTTGGGATACCTAAGGCCAAATCAACGATGGTGGGAGTCACTTCATTAATGCCTAGTTTCATGCCTTATGTAAGAAATATGGGGTCACTCACTGCATTGCCACCCCATATCACTCGCAAACGAATGGGCAAACTAAGGTATGATGGGGGTGCGCTTTGCATATTAAAATCGCGGTTCGGAGGACCCGTTGTCGTAGCTTGCAAAACACGTCTATCAAATAAAATTTATAATAGAAACTCGAAAAGTGAGTCCCGGGTGGAACACGGGGAGGTGAACGTTTGATTTTGAAAATCCGCGTTTCTCTTTTATTTGTTTTTTTTGTCATTTTTATCTTTTCTAACTTTTTTGTATTTTTATCAAGCAAGAGATTAGGTCGATGAAAACTTTATCTACTTGCAAAAATAAGAGAGAGAGAAACAATCATCTATTTATCTCATGAATGTTTTCTATAGTTATGAAAGCAGGAAAACTACACTACAAAAGCGTAAAAGATAGAGAGAGGTGAGAGAAATCCCCCTCGACGGTCGCTCGGAGGACGACTCTCGTTGACGTCGCCTAGAGGAAGGTGGTGAGGAGCAGGACGAACGAGGACGGAGTCGGAGGACGGAGGGCGGGGCAGGATGGCATCGCGGTGAGGATCGTCTTCTCGAAGGGCAGTGAGAGGATGGCCACGGGATTCTCCAGGAATGGGGATGAGAGTTATAAAAATATTTGGTTTTCTACTCTAGAGGAGCATCCTGGGCTTGGGACAAGCTCTCTCTAGAGCCTTGGAGGTGGTGAGAGGAAGAAAGGAAGAGACGAAGAAAAATGGGTGGGGTAGGGGTCCTTTTATAGTGGAGGAAAGAATCAAATTCCTATATAGGACATTTAATGACGGTCATAAACGTCACTGAAGATCTGCCACAAACGTCGTTGAAGACAGCCCACATTGCTGCTGCACTAGCGTGCGCTCCGCGCGCCATGTAGATCTAGGGTCTTCCATTAGCTTATTCCTATCACCCTTTTTGACCGCACCAGACTTGGAGATCTGCACCACACACCTGTGACCATAAGAATGGAAAATGGCTCCATCAAAACACCTAAAGGGGTAGTTCAAGATGTGATGATCAAAGTGCAAGGTCTTAGCTTTCCAATTGATTTTATTGTTTTGGACATGAATATATCGGAGAAGCTAAGTAATTCACCCATCATTCTGGGTCGACCTTTCTTGGCTACAGCCAATGCACGGATTGACTGTTACTCAGGATGTATGGAGATGACTAGCAACAATGAGAAGATTCACTTTGATATTTATGCAACTACTAAGAAAATGAAGTCAAGGTATTTTCTGGATGACACGGAAAGTGATTCGGAGGGCAATTCGAAAGAAACTATGGCAATTGACACCTGGGTAGAACCACATGACCCGAATCAACAATCCACTAGATCACATAACTCACTCTCAATACCAGATCAAATCATTAATAGCATGGTCGACTATCTTGATCGACCTAGCTCAATTCAAACCCCTGCCCCTTGCAATGAATCCCAGATTACTCACTTGATCAAAATGATTCATGAAATAAAAGAAGCTAGGGCAAGAGAATATGATGATATAAGAAAAGAACTTCACAGAATTCGGGACGAGCAACAAAAATAAGAAATGTTTGAATTTGGATTAGGTATGCCACAACAGATTTGTGATTCGGTGGTGGTCATGCAGGATTCTATTGATCAAACACCCGAGGTGGATGATATTGATATTCCTATTGAAGTTGAGAATGGAGATTTATTCGAGAATCTTGATCTTGATTTAGGGCCGGAATACCAATCATTTCATTTTGAGGAACCAAGCATTAAGGGACCTAAATATGATTTTGTTGTATTTGAGAATATCCTTGTAGACATTGATGAATTAATTCAAATGATCTCATACACGGAACAACAAAATCAAAAAGAGCTTAACAACTCCTCAATCAATGATTCAGCCCATTCCACTTTCATGGAGGACTCACTACTAAATCTAATGCCCAATTTCATCTAAGTGAGAAGGAAATATCCCCTTATGAAATAGATATTCAAGAAATTGAAATACTATTGGGGATAACATATGATGAGTTACTAGAGGAAGCTAAAAATTTTGGGGAATCATGTGATAATTGGGAATTAAAATTGAAAATCTTTGAAGAGATAAAAGAAGAAGATGATACCTAAACATCTTTGGTAGAGACAGAGATTGATCACTGGACCATGATTTCCAGATCTGACAACACCACTTGGGTCATGCCTTCCATTCATCACCATTATCAAGATCCATATGACTTTACCCCACATGACTCTACCCATTCCCCTACCACCCACATTGTCCATCACCTCTTCGGGATGCCTTCACCTTCATTTCTTCCAGGCACCTGTATTTATCTGTCTTTCTTCTATAGCATCTGGTTGTAGATAATCCCAAGCCCCATCTACATATTTTTTTAATTATTTGGACTTGGAATTCATGGACAGCTGGTCCGCATTTGCAGCCTGCTATTGGCGAACAAGATTAAAATTCTTATCATTTTACTCGCCATTCTCAATAGTGTATTGACATATCCTTTTTGAGTGTACGCCCAGCTAGAGGCGTTAATCTCAGCACTTATATATAACATATTTTATTTGTCATATTTTCCTTGCATATTCAATTTTAGGTGTTGGAATAAGTGGAACGTCAAAATTTAGGAGCTATTCCAGGTGATTTCTACCCATTTACCCCTGTCTTAAGTAATTTTTCATTATATTCATGCATGAGGACATGCAAGAAAGTAGGCATGGGGGGTAGTAATTGTAAAGTGAAAAATTTTTCTACCAACACCTAGGAAAAACCTTTCGTACATCATGCTAATTGCACTTTAGGATCCTTAAATTAAGAACAACCAACTCTACCTTCAATGCTCACATTGGAGCTAAAAAGCATTCATAACAGCCACTTTCGACTCATCCATTCACTTTTTTGTTTTAAAATTAGGGTCAAGCTGTATATAACCCAAATTAGGGAAATTTTTGAAGTGAAACTTTGAAAGGTTACAAATAGCATTTGTATATATTGCATTCATGAATAAGATTTTTATCAAAAGAATGTATTAGGGATTTTATCCTCTAGTTGATTCTTGTAATCTGGAATCCAGTACAATTTTCACTCACATGTAGATTTTGCAATGCCTTCATGGTGAAGACTGATGAACGTCTTCAGTTTGTCAAGAAGAAGCAGTGCTTCTTTTCCTGAACCCCTGGATAGTGTTTTGGGAGTTAGGCAGATTTTCTTCCAAAAATCCACCAAATAGTATGAGATGAGAGTAGAGTGTACTAGTGCTCTAAGATTAGTGCAAGGAATTTGGAATCCTAGATAATTAGGTAATGATACTCGGAGATTAGGCATAGTTTTCACTCTTGAATCCTGTGTATACATTTTTGCGTGAAATTTTAAGAGCAACCAAATAAGGCAAATACACAGAGAGCGAGTTTTCATAAAACTAGGGCTAAGGTGAATAGTTACGACTATTCTTTACGGAATCCTCAGCTGAAGGAGGGTATTGATGTCAAGGAAAGAAATACACTGTCCTATCCGTCTCTCCCGGTGCCGTGAGTAGACACTTCCACCAAATAAGCCACCCAATGTCTCTTGAGTACCACCAATCCATAATAATGCCTCCTCAATAAAGTTCATGAATGTGTGCTAGCTTGTGTTGTGTTAAAAAATATATATATTATACATAGAAAGAAAAGAAGAAAAAGAAAAAAAATTGAAAAATGAAAAAAATGAAAAAAAAGAAAGAAAAATTAGAAAAAGCAAAGAAAAAGAGTGTGTGAATATTTAGTATTTATTTCAGTTGCATTGAGGCAATACCACCAAATAAATTTAAGATCCACCAAATAAGGCCTTAACATATCTTTCTATGTTTTTGACCGCCCGAATGCTGGCTGAGGAATTTCAACTTAGTGTTAGGGTTATGAAACTCAATTAAAGTGTTAATGCCAATTAGTTTTTCTTGTCTTTCTCTGAGTTGAGTTACTTAATAATTTTGGAATCTAGATTCTATAGTAGTAATTTCTATGTAGCACCAAGTGAGAGTAAGCCATCAACTAAACAACCATTTCCCTTTAAAATTCTCTACCTAAGCTCAAAGCTGGGGTGGAATTCATAGAATATCTTGAATACCCAGCGCGAAAAACAATTCATTGGGATTTTTAGAATGTGGTCTGGCAGGCTCGGGGTGACAGCAAGCAACGCCAGGGTGGCGACCGGTGGAATCAGGGAAGGCGAAGGATGGACTACTTGGAGGTCGAGGGCTTGGAGGTGGAAGGTGCGGAGAGACTCTGATGTGCATGGTAAAAGGGTGATGGAGGTGAGGTGGATTGATAGAAGGGGCGCGAAGGAGAATGGCAAGATCTTGTGTTTCCGTTGCCGGCAACGGGGACATATGGTGGCTACTTGCCGATCTCTCGTGGTGTGTTTAGAGTGTGGGGATTTGGTCACAAGAGGGATTCGTGCAGGGGTCTTGGGGGGTAGATGAAAGAACGTCTTTTCCTGCACTCTGGAATTTTGAATTCTAGGGCTTTGCAGGAGCCTCCTCCGCCCCCTTCTTTGCGCAGCTTTGGGGGGCATACGGTTGATGTGGAGGTACCTATGATAGAGAACATCAAAGCGGCAGAGATGGCTTTGTGTGGAGCACTGGTCGAAGAGGTTATGTCTAGAAGACCGATGATGGAGAATGTGCGCAACCTGGTAAGCTCTCTTTCCCTTTCGACCAACTCCTGGCAGTCTGCATTTTTGTCACCTACATGATTTGTCCTCTTTGGGTTGGGGATGTTGGATGTTGAGAGGCTGTGATTTCAAACATCTTGCAATGATGGCCTCATGATGATCTGGAGACTGGTTTCTCCCTTTGATGGAGCCCTGTCGGAGAGGCCACCCCAGAGAGTGGGTTCCAAATCGGGAAAACTTGAGATCAAGGGATTACCTTTGCATCTGAGGTCGAAGGAGGTCGTGACATCCATGATATCAAGATTTGCATCAGTGGCAGAAGATGCGATTGTTGGATTGCTGGAGGGCGATGGGCGCTCGTTGAATGTGATGGTCGATGTATTTAAAGTTGGCTCAGTACCTAATAGATTGATTTTGAGATGTGGTGGGAGTTCATGGTTGCTGCGGCTGAGGTTCTTGGTGGGTAACACTGTAGCAAAGCAAGATAAGTCGTCTGGATCTAAAGCTGGTGAAGAGGCGACTGCGTAGGACTTGTGCACGGCTTCATCTGAAGAACCCCCATCTATCAAAAAACGTAAGGACCTTCATGTGGGGGAAAGGGGGGATGTATCAACTAAAGAGAAGGAGGAATCAGGTTGGATGGAAGCATCAAGACCAACGCCTGTGGTGGCAGGGGATGAGTTGCCAATCAGTGAGGAGGCTGAGGGGCAGGGGGTTCAAGAGACTCAGCTTGAATTCCCGAAGGATAAACAGGATCTGCGCTACTTGAGCTGGTAATGGCAGATCACCTTATAGCCTCAGATAGAGGAAGTCAAAGGCTGACATACTGATGGATGAAGACAAGATTGCAGAGGTTATGCAGGTATGCAAGTGCCAAAACCTCAGGGGGGAGGGATCTCGTGAGGATAGATGAGAATCCTCACTTGGAATGTGCATGGGTTGCGTGACAAAAGCCGGAGGGCTTCTTTGATGAGATATTTGAGAGAATGGGGGATTGAATGTGCGATCATTCAAGAGACGCACATTGAGAATAACTCTGATAAGCTTTGGTATGACCTGTTGGCTTCGGGGATGAATGAATGTGTGAAGATTGATGCACAAGGGAGATCGGGGGGTATTGCTATCTGGTGGAGGAAGGTGTGGCCTCAATGTCTAGAAGTTCACAAAGCCAAGCACATGTTCACTTGCAAATTCCAAATTCACAAGGGGCATGAGTGTATCTGGGTTACTGGGGTATATGGCCCTTGTGTTGCGTCTGCTAGGTAGGAGTTGTGGGAGGAATGGGCTACTGCGGCTGAACTGGTGCAGAGGGGAGCATGGTTGACAGGTGGTGACTTCAATTGTGTGCTAACAGGGGCAGACATGCCTACTGGTGGCACAGATAGCTCAGTTGTTGGCTTCCAGATGGTGGTTCAATCTCTTGAACTAAGTGAGTATCCGTCTTCTGGTGTGGAATTTACATGGCGTAATGGAAATGGGCTGGCATCCAAATTAGAAATATTTTTTGGGAATGTGAACATTCTTGAAAGATTTCAGCTGTCGACTGTTAGTGGATTGGATCGACCTTTTTCTGATCACACCTCTTTGGTGTGGGATAGTGGGGAAGAAACCCAAGTTGGCTCATACTTCAAGCTTAGAAGATCATGGCTAAATGAATTGGGTTTCTATCAGATGGTCAGTTCATGGTGGCAAGCTAAAAGGTGGAGGGCTCTGCTACTATCAGATTGGCATCCAAGCTGATTGCTTTGCGTACTGTCTTAAAAGAGTATGGCGTTACTGTGAACATGATAAGGCAGCAAAGGAGGATGGAGGCTCTGAGTAACATTCAGGAGCTGGATTCTAAGGAAGCAGCTGGCCCTTTATTAGACGAAGAACTTGCAGATAGGAAGGTGTGGCAGGGTGTGATACTGGATGAAGATCTTAAACAAGAAATTGATTAGAGGGAGAGATCAAGGCAATTATGGCTTAAGGAGGGAGATGCTAACACGAAATTCTTCCATCTTGCGGCTAGCTCTCAGAGGCGTGCTAATTTTATATCTTCCATTCTCAGAGATGGACACAGGATCTCATCCATTCAGGAGATAAGATCAGAAGCCATCAAATACTATAGAGATGCTTCTCAGGCAGTTAAGAGGGGGGAATGGAGAACGGCAGGAAGTGATGCTCCTAGTGTGATAAGTGAACAAGCCTCTCAACTGACAGCAACCATCACTGAACATGAGACCCTGTAGGAAATTAAAGAACTCAATATGGAAGGTTCCCCAGGCCCTGATGGAATACAAGTCTTCTTCTATAGAGAGATGTGGAATGTGGTGGGCAAGGAAGTGATGGATGTCATTAGAGAGTTTGAGATGGGAAATGCTGGTTTTGAAAGGATCAACAAGTCATATCTTTTTTTACTGCCTAAGTCAATGGGAGCAGAGAAGTTCTCAAACTTTAGGCCGATCTCACTTTCAAATTCCATCTACCTTGTTGTCAGTAAGATTTTAGCTAACCGGCTGAGAATGGTTCTGCAGAGTCTAATCCATCCAGTGCAATCTGCATTTTTGCCTAGTAGATCACTCTAAGAATCCTTCATTTTAGCTTAGGAAATGGTGAGTGGATGGCACAGAAGGAAGTGCAAGGCATTCATGTGGAAAGTTGATTTTCAGAAGGCATATGATTCGATCTCTTGGCCGTATCTCTGGGAGGTTTTTAAAAGGAGAGGTTTCCCTCCTTTATGGATCCAATGGATGAAACGTTGTATCACAACTGCCTCCTTTTCTCCATTGATCAATGGGAAGCCTTGCGGTGTTTGGATTCAACCTCAGCGTGGGGTTAGACAAGGATGTCCTTTAGCCCCCTGGTCTTTAACCTTGCGGTGGATGGGTTTGCAAGGTATGCATGTAGATTGGCAGAGGTGGGTCTAATCAGAGGGTATTCACTATCCAACAGGAGAAATCTGGCCCCCATTTTGCAATATGCAGATGACACGGTATTCTTTGTGGAAGGGACCAAGCCTGCTGCACATGCTCTAGGGTTATTGGTAAAGATCTTTGGTGATATTTCAGGCCTAAAATTGAACAAGGAAAAGTCTACCTTGATATGTTTTGGCATGAATGAACAGGAGCAGATGGATTTGGAGAATACATTGGGATCACCTCGAGCTAAACTCCCAATGAGGTACCTAGGACTGCCATTGAGGGCTGCAAAGCTGAAGAAATCTAATTGGAATATCTTGTTTGATAAGGTCTCTGGTAAATTGAAAGGATGGAGTAGTAAGTTTTTGTCTAAGGGTGGGTGATGTAAACATGTTTACACCACTTAAGATGTCTATTTATGCATGTTCTTAAGCATAGAATTTCATTGCATACTATAAATATTGCATAACATATATCATCTTGCATTTAGATTAGTTTGAATAAAATGGTGGTTAATTGTCTCCTTTTATGTTCATGGACAGGGCAAACTTTTTATCGAGGCCTCGGATCTAGGATTCAACCGTACAGATGTGATCAGGGCGACGATTGGAGTTCAATGACTCCAAGATCGCCCCAATCAGACATCTATAGCATCAGATAGAGACTGGGGAACCCTAGATGATCAATGGCCAAGATGGTGTGAATTCGCACTTCAAATGACAAATCCGACCACACGGATGGATTCGAATTGACGATCGTAGCCTAACGGCGTGAAAATCGACTCAATCCAACAATTGTGGCACCATCTACATCATCCAGAAGATGGACGGCCAAGATGGAGCCACGTGGTGCCATCTCGACCGCCCAAATCGGCCCAGCTGATCTTGAAGACCACCGCACGTTAGATCTGGACCGCACGATCGCAGTCCAATGGCCATGGACAGCCTCTCCTCAACTCATCCGCGTGATCATCTCTCCTCCACAGCGTAGTGGGCGAAAGCGTTTACGCGAGCGAGCGGCGCGCTTTCGAATCATGGCGATCGGCAGCTGGGGCATGGGAGAGCGGGTGTTGAACGCTCAAATTGCTACGTAACGTGTCTGGTTTTGGAAAACCTATCGTTGTAGATTGAAAGCGAAGAATTCGTGTTCAATAAATAAAATTTATACCGAAATGAAAATTCCGGGTCGAACATAGGGAGGCGGACGTTTGATTTAAAAACTACGCGTTTCTTTTTATTTGTCACAAAGTAATTCAATTTAAAACTATCTAATTATTTACAATAAATAGAAGAGAGAGAGAGAATATTACACATAGAAATCAAAATGAGATGTAGAATAAACAAAGAATTTATCATTAAGGAGATTGTTCATTACAACTAGAAAGCATAACACAATTGTACTAGAAAGCGATAAATTTATTCTAGAAAGCATTAAAAGAATGGAGGGAGAAATGTCCTCCTCGATGGTCGCTTGGAGGACGAACAGAACTACTCTAGAAAGTAGTAAATTTATACTAGAAAGCAGTAAAAGAATAGGGAGAGAGAAATCCTCCTCGACGGTCGCTTGGAGGACGAGCCGGACGGGACGACGCCTGGACGAAGGAGGATGAAGGAGAACGAAGCAGAGGAACGGGAACGGAGCAGCACGCCATCGTCGTCGTGGGATCCACTTCCGAAGGGGGACGAAAATTTGGACTTTATCTCGTGAGAAGCATCCCAGGTGTGGGACAAGCTTCTCTTGAGCTTTGGAGAGGTAGAGAAGAGAAGGAAGGGATGAGAATTTCATGTGGAGGGGGTCTCCTTTTATAGTTGCAAGGAGTACAGGCAAAATGGTCATTACATCTTTAAAATAATAAATGAGGGGTGTTTAGTGAAGGATTTATCCGTCACTAAAGCCCCCAACGTGGGTGTAGCACCCGTGCCCACGCGCGCCTCCTCAACTGCCCGCGCTCAACGAATCCGCCCACATTCATCAGATCTCAGCTGTCCGATTGCGAGATCGGACGGCTTAAGATGCACTTGACCCGCTCGCTGCGCGCCCGCTCGGCGCGTGCGATGCTGCGTGATGCTGCGCGTGTAATAGCGCGTGAACGCTATCGAGCACGCGCGGCCGTTGGATTGCGATCTGACGATTGATAATAGCGTGCTCGCTCGCTTCAGAATTCGCTTGGCGAGGCTCGAACGCGCGCTAGCGCCTCGCAATAAGGTGCTGGACCGCTGCGCTGCCTCGCCCAAAAGGTCGTGAGGATGATTTCAACAAGCTGCATCCACAGCCGTTGGATCCCTCTGGATCGAGATCCAACGGCGGAGAGGGAGCTGGTGCGGGGTCTTCAGAGAATGTATGCGGCCATTTGGGTGACCGAGATGGCACCACGTGGCACCATCTTGGCCATCCATCTTCTGGACGTTGTAGATGGTGCCACGGATGTCAGATTGACTCAATTTTTGCGTTGTTGGGCTGCGATCGTCGATCCGAATTCATCCGTGTGGTCAGATTTGTCATTTGAAGTGTGGATTTACACCATCATGGCCCTTGATCTTCTAGGGTTCCCCGGTCACTATCTGATGCTACGGATGCCTGATTAGGGCGATCTTGGAGTTGTTGAACTCCAATCGTTGCCCTAATCACATCCATATGGTTGGATCTTTGATCCGAGGCCCTGATAAAATGTTTGCTCTATCCAAGCATATAAAAGGAGATAATTAACCTCCATTTTATTCAAACTAATCTAAATGCAAGATGATGCATGTTATGCAATATTTATATCATGAAATGCAATCCTATGCTTAAGAACATGCATAAATAGACATTTTAAGTAGTGTAAATGTATTTACATCATACCCCCATGCCTATCTTTTGCTAGTCCCTAGCAAAAACTATTTGCTATTTATAAAAGAATTAGGTTGGATTATTTGGGCATGAGTTATTTTCAATCATTAAGAAATTGTCTACTTAGGAACTGAACTTTCAAAGACACAACAGCGCCTGAGTATCAACTAAAATGCAGACCGCCTCAAGCCCTCGCCTTATTCAAAGAAATTTTTTTTTTCTTTTTTTTCTAATTTTTTTTATTTTCAAATTTTAGGGTTTAAGAGTGGCTTTCTATGGCCATTCAACTCATCCAAGATTTGATGAGAACCCTAAGTTTTAAGCATCTTAATGTGATTGTGATAGACTCGTTGACTGGAAATTAAAACGGACTTCGGATTTCTATGCCTCTAGGTCACCTCAAAAAGAATTCTACCTAAAGGTGTATCTTTACAACCGGTAGCTTTCTCCCTATTATTTTTTATGGGGTCAACACAAGGGTGAATCCAGTGTATATCTCCCCGGTTATTCTACTTCTCTGCTTCTTCCTAAGTGTTTTGGAAATTTTTAGTGCATTTATTGAGCTGGGTTCTAAATAACTGGTTGATGAGCTGTTATCACCAACAACTTGCCAGCCATACTCGTGCGGCGAAGTGTGGCTTATTTCTTTTTTTTCTTTTCTCCTTTTCTTTTTGATTTTTTTTTCTTTTTTTAAGTAGGTGGCTTTCCTGGTCTAAGATTTACCTAAGGGCAGGAAAAAGAGAAAGGTCCAGTGACTGGGCTCTGGATAACCTACCTATGGGCTGTTACCCACGATAACTTGCCAGCCATATCACCCTAGAAGGTTCATTAGCTACCCAATTTTCGTTAGAATCGCCGAACAACGAGTCAGTGCAAAGAAAGTGTGTAGATTCTTAAAACTCAATTTCCTCAAATCAGAGGGTGGGTTAATAAGTCGTGTACTTATCACCCAAACTTATTTACTCCAATTAAAATAAAATTTAGGTTGGCGAGAACTCGAAAAATAAATCCACATTTTAGTGGATACACGGGCTGATTAAGTCCAAAGACCTGAAGGGTCTTTGTGTTCAAATCATAATGTAGTATTTCCTCAGATTGAAAATTTTCTTAGACCCAAATTCTCTTTCCTAATTTCGAAATTTTTTTTTTATAAAAGAAAATAAAACAAGTCTACGGAGCTGACGAATGAATTCAAAGATGAATGTCCACCCCCCCATGCCTATCTAATGCAATGTCCTCATTGAATTAAAAAGACATAAAACAGAGTGGAAAAGCGTAGAAAGCACCTGAATTGCGTGAATGTCAAGTTCGCTCCGAGATGAAAACTAAAAAGAACTATATATGTACTGAGTTTAGTGCCTTCAGCTAGGCACACTATACAAAGAAAAGAAATGAAGAATTCACAAGTGCAGGTCAGAATCAGAATAAACAGAAGAATCCTTTGACCTATCAGCAGAGGTCCACAGATGTGGACCAGATTGTGGTGCAGACCCATCCCCCATAATCGAGAATATCTTAGGTTTTGGATAAAAATTACCCAAAACCTAAAATCAGAATGCAAGCGGGGTCGGGCCTGCAATTTGTGAGGATGCAACCTAAGACCAAAAAGTCGGGTTACAGAGAATTGAAGCTCAAAAGGATAATCGTTGAATGTGTGATTGGGTTTGACATCCTCAAAACAAATGTCGTAAGGGTTCTGATTTGATGGTTTCAACTTAAAAGGAACCCTTCGACTCAATCTTCCATTTCCTCCAAAATTAACTTCCCAAATCAGAACTTCCCAGCTCCTATCCTCC
This sequence comes from Thalassia testudinum, assembly GCA_037157565.1. Taxonomy (NCBI): domain Eukaryota; kingdom Viridiplantae; phylum Streptophyta; class Magnoliopsida; order Alismatales; family Hydrocharitaceae; genus Thalassia; species Thalassia testudinum. Next base: position 38,676,625 of record JAZHRO010000025.1, read on the forward strand.
TCATTCAGCATGTCGAATTCCAGGACCTCTTGTATATTAATCACCCCATCTGAAATCTCCAAGTCTAAATGATGTGGCAGAATCAAAATTGACTTGGGTCTAATTATCTCAGAATTAGAATCATCAATAAGCTCAACAGGGTGTAACTGACAATTAGGCCTTTGAATTGAATCCTCCAGAAAATGTAATTCTGGATCCGTAATGTGTGCCCTAAGATCAGTTTCCTCAATTATTGGGCTATCAAATGATCTATTAGATTCCTTAGGCCCAATCGTCTCACAAAAATCGTGTTCTGAAAACTCGTGTGAGACTTCACAACTTGAATCTTCACCATCAAAGAAATCAGGATCCGTATCAATGTATGTCCCAAAATCATTTGTCACTTTCTGTTCCAAGGAGACATACGTTTCCTCGTGACCCGGCTCAGGGATCCTAGGTGAAGAAATCAGATCATCCTTAATTGGTTGCTTTAATTCAATCTGGTCAGCCTCATAATACATGTCCCCCCCAACGGGTGCCTGAGCGGGTTTTGTCATTGGCTTTCCTGAAGAGGGTTCATCCTGGGAATCATCCCAAGATTGAATCAAAGTAACCACGAATCTCATCCTCAATTTCGCTAATTTCCCGAGTAGAAACTCACCCGGGTTCTTATCCTTAACATCCTGGAGCCAATCCAACAAAGACTTGTTTAAATCATCAATCATTTCAATCAGGGGCTCCAATCTCTCAATGCAAGGTGTTGGCTGAACTTCTAAAGATTCAATGATATTCCTCAAGTTAGCCAGAACCTTATCTTGAACCTGGTTAACCTGAACCAAATGAGTTGTTTCAAGATTGGGCGGGTTTGGTATCAATGCATAGGAATTAACGAATTGAGATTCGTTATACCCATCCTGATAATAGGTCATTTCAGATTGTTCAAAAGATGGTGATGACCTAAAAGCAGTGAAATCAGAGGATGGGTAAGGATCGGTGTATCCTTCTTGATTGTAGATCGTATTAGGTTGTTCATGAAAGGAAGACGATCTATAATTGATGTAGCTCTGAGAAGGATACAAATCAAAATCAAAGTGTTCAGGGTTAGACCTTAAACACGGGGGTCCAGAACTGTATCCCCAATCCAAGTTATCCCAATTAACTGATGGTTGATTACAGTACGAGTCGGGATAATCGTCATGTTGAGGATAATTCAAAACAGGAGGGAAAGAGTGGGAATGCGTGAAATATGTGGAATGATTCATGATACACGGGAGGAAGAAAGGCGCCCTGCAATACAAACAATCAAACCTGTCCTTAAATGGGTTAGCCTAAAGACCTACAGACTCCCAAACCCCGTCTTGAGATAAAGAAATGATTTGATCTACTTCCATCTGTTCAATCGAACTAGTTAGAAGGAGGGACTGGGGAGAATGTTCTTCCTTCGGCTTGCGCCTCCGGTTCTTAGTGAACCCCCAGCCCCGATCGTTTGATTCTGCTCCCCTAGCTAGACATCAGATTGAACAGTAGAAACAAACTAATTGAAAATAATCTCGTTCTGGGTTCTGAAGAGCAAGTCCAATCCAAAAGGCCAACGTCTACTCTGTTTTATTTAGGGCTAGGTTTGAATGTGCTTTGGAATGTGATGGGCCCTTTAAATGGGTTGTGCCTTTAATGATTGATTGATTTGTGTGTGCGTGCACAACCAATGATTTTCAAGCAAGATTATTTTTGATGTGGTGAATTTTAAGGTTCAAATCTTGCTTAGTAGCTTTTAGGATTCAACTTTAGGTGTTTTCAAACAAGTTCATTGGCACACCAGGTTTTACAAGCACAGGTGAAGATGTTTTCCTTTAAATCTTAAAAAGAATATGGAATGCCTGGTAAATCCCTAAGAGTTGAACCTAATTGGCAGCTACTTGATGAGTTGATTTTATTTGAAGTGGTGCGGCCCAATCAACTCAAACAATTGGCCTGATGCACCACTTAATTAGGCACACAAATGATTACCTAATCTGATTTCTACTCAATTATGTGTTTGAATGTGTGTACCGGCTCCTAAGATCGGTTTACCGGTTGAGTTTGAAAATCAGATGAGGTTGTGTACCTCTGTGAGATTTTTTTTTATTTTTCTTTTCTAATGTGGGGGTTGGGGTGAGTATGGGTGTCAAACAACAAATAATCTAACCTTAGAGTTTATAAAAACACCTAGGTTGATTGATGTTTGAATTATTATGTTGTGGAATGAAATCTAATGGGTGGGAGGTGAGGGATAACTTACAGAACCTTCCACAGCACTTTACTCCGATCTACCGCTTTTTCCTGTCTCGAAAGAGTACCTGCAATTACAATAAGAAAGGAGAAAAGTGATGTAAATGATTTGTAAGTTACAACACGCGAAGAGAAATCAAAGATCGTCGCCTCCCCGGCAACGGCGCCAAAATGTTGAATGCTCGAATTGCTACGCTAACGTGTTTGGTTTTGGAAAACCTGTCATTGTAGATTGAAAGCGAAGAATTAGTGTTCAACAAATAAAATTTATACCGAAATGAAAATTCTGGGTCGAACACAGGGAGGCGGACGTTTGATTTAAAAACTACGCGTTTCTTTTTATTTGTCACGAAGTAATTCAATTTAAAACTATCTAATTATTTACAATAAATAGAAGAGAGAGAGAGAATATTACACATAGAAATCAAAATGAGATGTAGAATAAACAAAGAATTTATCATTAAGGAGATTGTTCATTACAACTAGAATGCATAACACAATTGTACTAGAAAGCGATAAATTTACTCTAGAATGCATTAAAAGAATGGAGGGAGAAATGTCCTCCTCGATGGTCGCTTGGAGGACGAATCGGACGGGATGATGCTTGGACGAAGGAGGACGAAGCAGGATGAAGGAGAATGAAGCAGAAGAACGGGAACGAAGCAGCACGCCGTTGTCGTCGTGGGATCCACTTCTGAAGGGGGACGAAAATTTGGACTTTATCTCGCAAGAAGCATCCCGGGTGTGGGACAAGCTTCTCTTGAGCTTTGGAGAGGTAGAGAAGAGAAGGAAGGGATGAGAATTTCGTGTGGAGGGGGTCTCCTTTTAGGAGTGGGGGCAAAATGGTCATTACATCTTTAAAATAATAAATGAGGGGTCTTTAGTGACGGATAAATTCGTCACTACAGCCCCCAACGTGGGCGTAGCACCCGCGCCCACGCCCGCCTCCTCAGCTGCCCGCGCTCAACACATCTGCCCACGTTCATCAGATCTCAGCCGTCCGATCGCGAGATCGGACGGCTTAAGACGTGCCTGACCTGCTCGCTGTGCGCACCCGGCACATGCGATGCTGTGTGACACCGCACGTGAAAGCTATCAGGCGCGTGTGGCCGTTGGATTGCAATCTGACGGTTGATAATAGCGTGCCCGCTTGCTTCAGAATTTGCTTGGCGAGGCTCGAACGCGCGCCAGTGCCTTGCGATAAGGCGTTGGACCGCTGCGCTGCCTCGCCCAAAAGGTCGCGTAGATGATTTCAACGAGCCGCGTCCACAGCCGTTGGATCGAGATCCAACGGCGGAGAGGGAGCGGGTGCGGGGTCTTCAGAGAATGTATGCGACCGTTTGGGCGGCTGAGATGGTGCCACGTGGTGCCATCTTGGCCGTCCATCTTCTGGACGTTGTAGATGGTGCCACGGATGTCGGATTGACTTGATTTTTGCGTCGTTGGGTTGCGATCGTCGATCCAAATTCGTCCGTGCGGTCAGATTTGTCATTTGAAGTACGGATTTATACCATCCTGGCCCTTGATCTTGTAGGGTTCCTCGATCACTATCTGATGCTACGGATGCCTGATTAAGGCGATCTTGGAGTCGTTGAACACCAATCGTCGCCCTGATCACATCCATACGGTTGGATCTTTGATCCGAGGCCCCGATAAAATGTTTGCCCTGTCCAAGCACATAAAAGGAGACAATTAACCTCCATTTTATTCAAACTAATCTAAATGCAAGATGATGCATGTTATGCAATATTTATATCATGAAATGCAATCCTATGCTTAAGAACATGCATAAATAGACGTTTTAAGTAGTGTAAATGTGTTTACATCAGCGGGCTCCGCGACCGCTCGATTGCGATCAAGCGGCTACGGGCGCTCAATCCATTTCACGCCATATTGCACGTTGGCGTGTGACGTCGGATCGCACTCGGGCGAGCGCGTAGAGGAGGCGGGCGGAGGCACGAGATAAGACATCCGATCTCACAATCGAACGACTGAGAACAGCAGAATGTGAGCGTGCGTTACGTGCGAGGAGGTGAGCGGCTGCGTGGGCGACGCCCCACTACGCCCACGAGGGGCCTTTAGCGACGGTTTTATCCGTTACTAAAGAACCCTGATTAAATGTTTTTAAAATTAAAATGACCAAATTACCCCCACTCCTTGCAACTATAAAAGGAGACCCTCTCCACACGAAATTCTCATCCCTTCCTTCTCTTCTCTTCTCTCCCTCTCCAAAGCTCAAGAGAAGCTTGTCCCACACCCAGGATGCTTCTCGCGAGATAAAGTCAATTTTTCGTCCCCCTTTCGGAAGCGGATCCCACGACGATGACGGCGTGCTGCCCCGTTCCCGTTCTTCTCGCTTCGTCCTCCTTCGTCCTGCTCCATTCCCCGTCGTCCAGGCATCGTCCCGTCCGGCTCGTCCTCCAAGCGACCGTCGAGGAGGATATATCTCTCCCCATTCTTTTTACTGCTTTCTAGAGTAGATTTACTGCTTTCTAGTGTAATCATTTTCCCGCTTTCTAGTCGTAATGTTTAGTGTAATGAACAATCCTTCTGATAATGAATTCCATGTTCATTCTACATCTCTTTTTGGTTTTTGTTTGTAATATTCTCTCTCTCTCTCTTCTATTTATTGTAAATAGATAGATAGTTCTAATCAATTAATTTACTTCGTGACAAATAAAACAAACACGTATTTTTTAAATCAAACGTCCGCCTCCTTGTGTTCGACCTGGGATTTCTATTCCGGTATAAATTTTATTTGTTGAATATGAGTTCTTCACTTTCATACTACGACGACAAGTTTTCAAAACCAAACATGTTAGCGTAGCAACTCGAAGTGTTCAATATTTTGGCGCTGTTGCCAGGGAGGCGACGATCTTTGATTTTTCTTCGTGTTTTATAACTTACAAATCATTTACCCCACTTCTCTCCTTTCTTATTGTAATTGCAGGTACTCTTTCGAGACAAGCAAAAGCGGTAGATTGGAGTAAAGTGCTGTTGAAGGTTCTGTAAGTTATCCCCTACCTCCCACCCATTAGTTTTCATTTCATCACATAATAACACAAACATCAATCAACCTAGGTGTTCTTATAAACCCTAAGGTTAGTTAGTTAGTTTGTTTGACACCCACCCCCGCCCCAACCTCCACATTTAAAAAGAAAATTAAAAAAATCTCACAGAGGTACACAACCTCATCTAATTTTCAAACTTAACCGGTAAACCAATCTTTGGAGCTGGTACACACATCCAAACACATAATTAAGTAGAAATCAGATTATGTAATCACTTGTGTGCCTAATTAAGTGGTGCAACAGGCCAATTGTTTGAGTTGATTGGGCCGTATCACTTCAATTAAAATCAACTCATCAAGTAGCTGCCACTTAGGTTCAACTCTTAGGGATTTACCAGGCACTCCACATTCTTTTAAGTTTTAAAGGAAAACATCTTCACTCGTGCTTTCAAAACCTGGTGTGCTAACAAACTTGTTTGAAAACACGTAAAGTTGAATCCTAAAAGCTACTAAGCAAGATTTGAACCCTAAAATTCATCGCATCAAAAATAATCTTGCTTGAAAATCACTGGTTGTACATGCACACACAAATCAATCAATCATTAAGGGCACAACCTAGATAAAGGGCCCATCCATTCCAAAGCACATTCAAACCTAACCCTAAATAAAACAAAGTAGACGTTGGCCTTAAGGATTCGACTCACTCTTCAGAGCCCAGAATGAGATTATTTTCGATTAGTCTGTTTCTACTGTTCAATCTGATGTCTAGCTAGGAGAGCAGAATCAAACGATCGCGGCTAGGGGGTACACTAGGAATCGGAGGCGCAAGCCAAAGGAAGAACCTTCTCCCCAGTCCCTCCTTCTAACTGGTTGGATTGAACAGTCAGAAGTAGATCAAATCGTTCCTTTATCTCAAGACGGGTTGTGGGAGTCTGTACGTCTTTAGGCTAGCCCACTTAAGGACAGGTTTGATTGCTTGTATTGCAGGGCGCCTTTCTTCCTCCCGTCTCTCATGAATCCTTCCACATATTACACACATTCCCACTCTTTCCCTCCTGTTTTGAATTATCCTCAACATGACGATTATGCTGACTCGTACTGTAATCAACCATCAGTTAGCTGGGATAACTCGGATTGGGGATACAGTTCCGGACCTCCGTGTTTAGGGTCTAACCCGGAACACTATGATTGTGATTTCTATCCTTCTAAGAGCCACATCGATTATAGATCACCACCCCTTCATGGACAATCTAATTCGATCTATAATCAAGAAGGATACATTGACTCTTACCCATCCTCTGATTACATTGCCTTTAGGTCATCACAAACTTTTGAACAATCCGAAGTGACCTATTATCAGGAAGGGTATAACGAATCTCAATTCGTTAATTCCCCCGCATTGATCCCAAACACGTCCAACTCTGAACCAACTCATTTGGTTCAGGATAACCAAGTTCAAGAGAAGGTTCTGGCTAACTTGAGGAATATCATACAATCTTTAAAAGTTTAGCCAATACCTTGCATTGAGAGATTGGAGCCTCTGATTGAAATGATTGATGATTTGAATAAGTATTTGTTGGATTGGCTCTAGGATGTTAAGGATAAGAACTCGGGTGAGTTTCTACTTGGAGAGTTAGAGAAATTGAGGATGAGATTTGTGGTTGCTTTAGTTTAGTCATGGGATGATTCCCAGGATGAACCCCCTTCAAGCGAGCCAATGTTAGAACCCACTTAGGCACCTGTTGGGGGGGACACGCGTTACGAGGCTGGCCAAATTGAATTAGAGCAACCAATTCAGGATGATCTGATTTCTTCACCTGAGATCCCTGAGTTGGAGTACGAGGAAACATATGTCTCCATGGATCAGAAAGTGATAGATGATTTTGGGACATACATTAATACGGATCTTGATTCTGATGGTGAAGATTCAATTTACGAAGTCTCATGTGAGTTTACAGAATATGATTTTTGTGAGACGATTAGGCTTGAGGAATTTGGAAGATCATTTGATAGCCCAAGAACTGAGGAAACTGATCTTATTGGGGCTCACATTATGGATCCGGAATTACATTTTCTGGAGGATTCAATCCAATGCCCTTATTGTCAGTTACACCCCATTGAGCTTATCGATGATTCTGCTTTTGAGATAACTAGACCCAAGTCAATTCTGATTTAGCCACATCTTTTAGACTTGGAAATTTCAGATGGGGTGATTAATATGCAAGAGGTCCTGGAATTTAACATTCTAATTGAGGAGGATAGGAGTTGGGAAGTTCTGATTTGGGAAGCAAACTTTGGAGGAAATAGAAGACTAAGTCTAAGGGTTCCATTTCATCTGAAACCATCAAACCAAAACCCTTATGACATTTGTTCTGAGGATGTTCAACCTAAGCACACATTCATTGATTATCCGTTCGAATTCTCTGTAACCCGACTCTTTGGTCTTGGGTTGCATCCTCATAAATCGCAGGCCCGACCCCGCTTGCATACTAATTTTAGGTTTTGGGTAAATTTTATCCAGAACCTGAGATATTCTCGATTATGGGGTATGGGTCTGCACCACAATATGGTCCACATCTGTGGACCTCGGTTGACAAGTCAGAGGTTTCTTCTGTTTATTCTGATTCTGATCTGTACTTGTGAATTCTTTATTTCTCTTCTTTGTATAGTGTGCCTAGCTGAAGGCACTAAATTCAGCATGTATACAGTTCTTTTTAGTTTTTATCTCGGAGCGGACCTGACATTCACGCAATTTAGGTGCTTTCTACTCTATTCCACTCTGTTTTATGTCTTTTTAATACAATGAGGACATTGCATTAGATAGGCATGGGGGGGTGGATATTCATCTCTGAATTTATTCGTCAGCTTCGTAGATTTATTTTATTTTCTTTTATTAAAAAAAATTTATGGAATTAGCAAAGAGAACTTGGGTTTATGAAAATTTTCAATCTTAGGAAATACTACATTATGATTTGAACACAAAGATCCTTCAGGTTTTCAGACTTAATCTGCCTGTGTATCCATTAAAATGTGGATTTGTCTTTCGAGTCCTCGCCATCTGAATTCTATTTTAATTGGAGTAAATAAGTTTGAGTGATAAGTATACGACTTATCAAACCACCCTCTGATTTGAGGGAACTTTAAGCCTAAAGCATCTACACACTATCTTGTTACTGACTCATTGTTCGGCGATTCTAATGGAAATTGGGTAGCTAATGAACCTTCTAGGGTGATATGGCTAGCAAGTTATCATGGGTAACAACCCATAGGTAGGTTGTCTAGAGCCCAATCACTGGACCTTTCTCTTTTTTGCTACCTTTAGGTAAATCATAGACCAGGGAAGCCACCTACTTAAAAAAAGATAGTGTGAAAACCTGTCGTCGTAGTATGAAAGCGAAGAACTCGTGTTCAACAAATAAAATTTATACTGGAATAGAAATCCCGGGTCGAACACAGGGAGGCGGACGTTTGATTTAAAAAATACGTGTTTGTTTTATTTGTCACGAAATAAATTAATTGATTAGAACTATCTATCTATTTACAATAAATAGAAGAGAGAGAGAGAGAATATTACAAACAAAAACCAAAAAGAGATGTAGAATGAACATGGAATTCATTATCTGAAGGATTGTTCATTACACTAAACATTACGACTAGAAAGCGGGAAAATGATTACATTAGAAAGTAGTAAATCTACTCTAGAAAGTAGTAAAAAGAATGGAGAGAGAGATATCCTCCTTGACGGTTGCTTGGAGGACGAGCCAAACGGGACAATGCCTAGACGACGGGGAACGAAGCAGGACGAAGGAGGAAGAAGTGAGAACGGGAACGGGGCAGCACGTCGTCGTCATCTTGGGATTCGCTTTCAAAAGGGGGATGAAAAATTAACTTTATCCCATGAGAAGTATCCCGGGTGTGGGACAAGCTTCTCTTGAGCTTTGGAGAGGGAGAGAAGAGAAGGAAGGGATGAGAATTTCGTGTGGAGGGAGTCTCCTTTTATAGTTGCAAGAAGTGAGGGAAATTTGGTCATTTTAATTTGAAAAACATTAAATCAGGGGTCTTTAGTGACGGAAAAAACCGTTGCTAAAGCCCCATCATGGGCATAGTGGGGCGCCGCTCACGCGGCCGCTCGCCTCCTCGCGCGTAACGCGCGCTCACATTCTGCCGATCTCAGCCATCCGATCATGAGATCGAATGGCTTATCTTGCGCCTCCACCTGCCTCCTCTACACGCTCACCCGCGTGTGATACTGCATCACGCACGGTCATGCAATACGGCATGAAATGGATTGAGCGCCCGTAGTCGCTCAATTGCAATCGAACGGTCACGGATCCCGCTCTCCCGTGCCCCAGTAGCCGTTCACTACGATTCGAATGCATGCCGCTCGCTCGCCTAAATGCTTTCGCCCAATGCATTATGGAGGAGAGATGGTCGCGCGGATGAGTTGAGGAGCGGCTGTCCATGGCCATTGGATCACGATCATGTGGTCCAGATCTAACGCGTAGTGGTCTTCAAGATCAGCTTGGCTAGTCTAGATGGTGCCACATGGCGCCATCTTGGCCGTCCATCTTCTGGAAGATGTAGATGGTACCACAGTTGTCGGATTGAGTCGATTTTCACGCCGTTAGGCTGCGATCGTCGATCCGAATCCATCCATGCGGTCAGATTTGTCATTTGAAGTGCGGATTCACACCATCTTGGCCTTGATCTTCTAGGGTTCCCCGATCTCTATCTGATGCTACAGATGTCTGATTAAGGTGATCTTGGAGTTGTTGAACTCCAATCTTCACCCTGATCACATCTGTACGGTTGGATCCTTAATCCGAGGCCCGATAAAAAGTTTTCCCTATCCATGAACATAAATGGAGATAATTAACCTCCATTTTATTCAAACTAATCTAAATGCAAGATGATGCATGTTATGCAATATTTATAGTATGCAATGCAATTCTATGCTTAAGAACATGCATAAATAGACATCTTAAGTAGTGTAAACATGTTTACATCATAAATGATCCATGTTGAACGCTTCTAGTTGCTACGCTTGATATGTTTTAGCATGAATGAACAGGAGCAGATGGATTTGGAGAATACATTGGGATCACCTCGAGCTAAACTCCCAATGAGGTACCTTAGACTGCCATTGAGTGCTGCAAAGCTGAAGAAATCTGATTGGAATATCTTGTTTGATAAGGTCTCTAGTAAATCGAAAGGATGGAGTAGTAAGTTTTTGTCTAAGGGTGGGAGATTAATCCTTCTTAACTCGGTCATAACATCCATCCCGGTCTTTTACTTTAGCATTTTCAAGGCCTCAAAGTCTATTTGGAAACGATTGGATGTTGTGAGGAAAAGATTCTTTTGGAAAGGAGCTGGGCATGAGGGTGGTTTTATGCAGCCCATCAGATGGAATAAGATTTGCAGGCCAAAGAGACAGGTGGTATAGGGATTAAGACGCTCAAGGAGTTCAATGAGGCCTTACTGATTAATTGGGCCATCAAGATTCTGGATTGCAAGGAGGATTTGGTGGCAGATTTGATCAAGGACAGTTATGGTGGATCTAATAGTGCTCTGCAGAGGCTACAACCGGTGAAACCTTCCCCTTTTTGGCGATCAGTTATCAGTGTAATCAGCAATTATTGGCACCTGCTGCAGCCTAGGCTCGGAGATGGCAGGGACTTTAGTTTGTGGAATGAGCAATGGTCTGGTCTGGGGGTTCTAAAAGAGGCATTTTCGAGGGCTTATGCTGCTGCTGCTGCAGATAAGGAGGCTAAAGTCAGCAGCCTATGGCCTGCTGCAGAGGGTTGTTGGCAGCTGGAAGGGCAGGAACATTGCAGAGTAGCACTCGATTATGGGAGGATAGGAAGAACCTGATGGTTGCACTACAGAAGGTGCGTCTTAGGGTGAATGTGGCTGATACTTATGGCTGGAATGGTGTATTTTCAGTGCAGCAGGCATATGAGAAGTTCATCAGGTCTAACATTGAGATGGAGAGTGACCCAATTGATAGGAAGATATGGTTATTGAAAATCCCCTTGAAGGTTCAAATATTCTTGTGGCTTTGCAGCCGGGAAGGCCTGATCATTAGTGATCTTAGACATAGAAGAATGGGGACTACTTTGAATGCTTGCCATCTCTGTGGGTTACATATTGACAGTACGTTGCATTTTTTTTCCTCTTGCCTGGTCACAGACAAGATTTAGAGGATGATTTGCTTAGAACCTCTTCCCACCTGGGATTCCCTTTGGCAGAGGTTCATTGCTCCTGGATGGCCATATGGGGGTATGGCTGCCATTTTGTGGTTTGTGTGGAGGGCGGGTAACGATAAATTTTTTTTGGAGAGGCTGGTTAGATGTGAGAACATTGTAAATGAATGCTAGTCCCTCATACACAGCTGGGGATCTTTTTTGTAATGTTTTATTTGATATGAAATATATTTCCCTCCGGATTGCTATCGTCTCACGATAGCACTCCTCACTATTTCAAAAAAAAAAGAAGTCCGCCTATCCCGCTAGAATTTTACTAGGGGTCAAGCACAGACTTTAGACATGAATCAGGTCTTTCACTCGAATACGTTGCGAAAGCTACATAGCTACACTTTCACGTATCTGGATTTCAAGATTTCTGGATGAAACAAAAGGAGAAAAATCTTTAGTCAAGTTCTTTGATAAAAAGAATAAGTAGTCCTTCAGGGATTGAACTTGTAAATAATTTAGTCATGCATTTAGTCTTGCATTTGCTAGGGACTAGCAAAATTTAGGCATGGGGGTATGATTGCACAGCAATCATGGGTCCTAATCAACCTAAATAATGTTTTAACCTAGCTTAATTTGTGGATATTGCACTCATATCTTGCATATCATGCATTGCATCAGTCCATTTAAAATAAGATGAGATATCCTGCTATTTAATGGTTTTTATTACTATTTACAGGTAATAAAGTGATCCAGGATGAAGGAGATAGTGGAATAAAGCAATAAAGGAAGAAGAAGACTGATCCAGATAAGAGTGAGGAGGATGGCCTTATGCTTACCCTTAGAAACCCTAGGACAGCCTTCCCAAATCCAAAACGACCTCCATTAGGACACCTTAGCCTCAAAACCCAAACATGGATAGCACTATCCATGTTCTTATCCACCTTATGCCTCTCCCAAACACTTAGGAACCAAAACCCACCTTAGAATACCTAAAACCCACTCTCCAGCACCTTTTAAGACGTCCAGACATTTGGCTGGACGTTTGATTTCTGCAAAATAACAATCCTGGAAGGTAGAATTCATACTGACACAGAAGTGGACGTCAAATTTAATGTCTAGACATCCAATTTTGTAATATAAAATGTCTGACCACTATTTTGGATGTCTGATATTGCTCTCTGGTTCCTGATTTTGGTGTTGGAAGCCCTAGCTTGCCTATTTTGACCTAGGAACCCCACCAGACACCCTAGGAAACCTAATTAGAGACCTCCTAAGCCTAGTCCACTATCCATAGCCCTCCTTATCCCTAACCCAATTGAACCATCCCATACCTAATTGGGTGCATCTACAGTTGATTGGGTGCACCTGAGCCCAATTAGATCCACCCAGGATCTAATTGACTCATACCTATAGGGTTACCCTAGCCTAATCACATGCACACATCCAATTAGACTTGACCTAGACCTAATTAGGATCACTCCTATTCAATTAGACTTTCCTAAGCCTAATTAGGTACATACCCACCTAATCTAGATTGACCCAACCTATTTAGCACCTAATCCTACCAAAACCCACAACCTACTCCTACGAAAAATACACACCCACACACACACACACACACCTACCTATTCTACCCCTACCAAACCCTTGCACACTCTCTTGGAAACCCTAAAAACTTGTGCCAAACCTAGATCCTAAAAAGGTGGCATTAGCTATTTTTGGAGCCACCAAAAGTGGCAACCAAATGGAGACTTCTTATAAGGACAAAGAGAGAGCCACGAAATTGCACTCCCATCTCCATTCACTCTCTTCTTCTCTCAACTTGCGACCATACCTCCTCCTTTCCCTCTCAAGGCCCTCCTCATCCTCTAAGGCTCCCTCCATGGATGGCTAGGAAGAAGCTCTCCTCCAAGCTTCTTCATGGGTGGCAAGAAGAAGAAGAGCATAAAGATGCAATACCTTCTCCTTTCTTCTTGTGGGCATGCCCTCTTCTTCCACCATAGAGGATCCACGCCCCCATTTTCTTTTCCTCTTAGACGGTTGATCGTTCCTTACCTCAACTCATTTAATTAAGTTAATTTTACTTAATTAAGAGTAGAGAAAAGTCACTTAGGTTAACTCGAAGTTGTGTCGATTAGTAGTATAGGGTCGAACTAACCTAACATTTTAGAAAATTTTTACTGGTTGAGTCCAGATCATTCACTGGGAGGTATAATTCATTCTAAATTCACTAGTTATCTTTTATTTTTCTTTATAAGTATAGGAGGTATATTTAAGTTAACTATGGAAGCATGAATTTTGCCAAAAATTTGATTAAAATGAAATAACATGCAAAATCCCATGTGAACTTTTATTCTCAACATTTATTTCAAATGATTAAAGGCAAATAAGGCTTATACATTCAAAACATATGCCTTATACATGCAAATCCCATATGAATTCTCATTTTCAATATTTAAAAACATGCAAATTCTCTATTTCAAATGATTTAAGGTAAAGAAGAGTTTATTTAATCAATATATGCCTTAATACAACAGTCAAGAGCAAAAAGAACTTAAAATCTAACAAGAAAAATTAACTTCTTTTGCTTATACTTCAGCCTCTCTTCTTCTCTTTATCTTCTTTTCTTTAATTTCTTAATCCTTTGTTCTTTCTTTCTCTTTCTATTCTCCTCTTATTATGCTCCTGTTCCTGCCCTTCTCTTTTGCTCCTGACCTTCTTTTTCTTCTTTTTCCTTAGCCTTCTTTCCTTAACCTTTCTTTCTCTTTCTTTCTAAGCCTTTCTCTTAACCTTCTGAGTCTTGGCCTTCAACACTTAGCCTTAAGCTTCTGAACCTTTCTTCCTTTAGCACTTCTTCTTACTGAGCCGAACTAGTTTTTTTTTTATCTTCAACCAAAAATTAGTTTTTTTTATTTACGGCTCAGACTTTTCAAGGATACGCAGCACCCTTTGCAGGGTGGGACCAGACCCTACTAAGTCCTCGCCTGGTTCAATTATGGTTCGGTTTATTTTCGATTCAGATTTTCGAGCCAACCGGCTCAACGCCTCCTAAGCCTCACCCTCCTAGGGCCACACATCTGCATGCCACACAGGCGCACACTCGCAGGCACATACGCACCCACACACACACACACGCATGCTCAAGTTCATTCGGTAACTGTGCGCCAAGCGCTGACGACTGAGAAGCCCCCTGCACAAATTCCTTTTGTACTAAGGTGCCCACTCATCACTTGCCGATGTGGGACTATCCTAGCCCCTTCCAGAGTGAACTTCAGATGACGATATCTCCTAGCTCAAAGCTCCAATTCAAGCAAACAAAAGCTTGTTGGAAAACTCTTGAGTTGCTCTACAAAATTATGCTATCAATTTAAAGTGAATGGGAGGTTTTCCTCTTCGATTTAAAGGGAGAATCTACAGGTCTTCTACGGTGAAAAATAGCTTGGAAATGGTTTTCCTATTCAAAGTCCTCAGACTGGACTTTCTCTCTCAGTTTAGGTTCTAAATAGTTTTTATTGGTAATTCCACAGCTTCAGGTGTGGGTTTAAAGCTCTCAAAAGCTTCAGGAAACGCAAGGAAGCTCAAAACTTCACTGAAAGCTTCAGAGAAAGGAATTCAGATGAAGAAAAGTGCAACAGACAGTTAAGGACATTTCTAATTGATTGAAACAAACTCTAGGGGATATTACAAGCTTGTCTGGGCAAGAATCACATTCAAAATTCTTCCAAAAACCACTGTGTTGATGTGTTCTCGATCATGTTTTAATAGTTAGTTACGTCATAGTATAGGTGATCAAGCGTTGTCAACAAATAAAAGTTTTATTACTCGAAAACCTAAGTATTCGAGGTCGAACACAGGGAGCAATTGGAATTTACTACTAATCTCAAGAATGTAATTGAACACTTAATTACTCAAAACGTAATTCAAATATAAATGCTTGAGTTTGAAAAGTAATTGTGGCAAAAAGAAGAAATTGGACATCTAATCATAGGATCAGACGTCTTAAAAATAGGTTTCCCTTCTCTTATTCTTCTTCTTCTGATGTTCTTCCTTCTTCTTTGTGCTTCTTTCTTCTCTGCAGTGCCTTGCTTCTTTCTTCCTATTTTCTTCTGCAGTTTCTCTCTCTACGGGTCTTCTTCCTTGGCTCTGCTTCCTTGGTTCCTTCCTTGGTTCTGTTTTCCTTTGCCTTCAGTTCCTTTTCTTCGTCTACTTGTCTTTACCTCTCTCTACTTCTTCTTTCTTCTTCAGTTCTTCTTCTCTTTTTCCTTCTGCAATGTCTTCCTTCCTTCTTCTTCTTTTCCTTTACTAGCAACAGCTAAGTGTTAGCTTCTTTTCTCCTGTCTGCCTTCCCTGCACAAACCACAAAGGAGCAAAACCTAACCCTCTACCCACACTCGTGTGTCTCTCTCTCTCTGTGTAAACCACTCTCAGCACGCTCTCCCAGAGTCGGGTAAACGGGTCGGATCGCGCGCCCGAGTCCAGGTGCACCGGCGTGAGGGTGGTGCACAAGGAGTGCTCAGGGTAGTGTTGGGTCGGGTCGCCAGAACCGTGTGATGAAGTCACGGATGAGGTAGTGAGATTTGGTGAGGGACCTCACCCCAAGTGCGTTCGGAGGCAATGAGCTCATAACACAAAAACATTATAAATCACTCCAGTGCTTTGTAAGTTAACGATGTGGGACTAATGCTCACTGCCTTCTCTCGCTCACCCGCAGCAGACCATGCCTTCAATTCCCACAACTGCAAGCTCTATGGCGTTGCTCGCTGGACCCCTTGTCTTCGCGATGCCTCCCTGAGTTAGCTGCACCTGGAGCCCTGCAGTCATGCAACCTGGAGCAAGAGTGGAGCTTCCTCGAGTTGTTGCCAATGGCGGCCGGGGCGTGAAACCTGTCGGACACGAAAAGAGCCTCGCGGCTTAATCAGATCACCGAGGGACCTTCGCCGTGTCATGGCGAAGGTGAGGAGCTAGGTGGCAGGCCGCAGGGTGGCCTAGGTGTGCGTGCCTAGGTCGTCCTGCGGTTGGATGGATGGGTGTGTTCAGGGACTGTTGTGGAGGCGCAGAGGGTCTATGGATGAGTGGAGGGTACTCAGTGAGGTGAGGCGGAGGTTATGCGATGGTTGGTGAGGCATGTGGGGCTGCGGGGCAATGGGAGCGTCTCGCCGGAGGGTGGCCGGAGATGAGGAAGGTGGTGGTGAACAGTGGCAGTCGAGGGATGTTTATTGAAATAAAATGAGGGAGATGAAACAGGGGATAGAGGAGAATAGTTTTAACCTAACTAAAGGGATGAAGGGGACGAGGAGGCGGCCGGCAGTACCTGTTGTCGCTGGAGAAGAAGACGTCTGGTGGAGGAAGACGGCGGCGACGATGGGGCTAG
Source organism: Thalassia testudinum (assembly GCA_037157565.1). Taxonomy (NCBI): domain Eukaryota; kingdom Viridiplantae; phylum Streptophyta; class Magnoliopsida; order Alismatales; family Hydrocharitaceae; genus Thalassia; species Thalassia testudinum. Next base: position 38,693,447 of record JAZHRO010000025.1, read on the forward strand.
GGCAGCTCGCGCGGGTGTTGTGTGACGCGGAGGAGGATGAGGAGAACGGCTCTGCCATTGGTTTTGTGGCAGAGCGATGAGTAAGAGGATGGGGGGCTCGCCGGAGCTCGCTGGACCCCTTGGCCGGAGAAGCAGAAGATGAATTTGAGGTGGAATCCTGCCCAAGTCGAGCTGAGGAGGTGCGGCCGGAGTTGGGGTTTAATTTATAGGTGCTGGCCGTGCTTCTGGTGCGTGGAGGACACTCCTTCTGCCACCGACGTCTCGTCGGAGATGGAAGGTAGTTAGATACACAAATCTCTCGTGCGTTCACACGAGAGATTGGGTGAAAGTCAAGGGTTGTGATCGGGCTTAGATGGAAGGGGATTCCTCAGAGAATCTCCCTTCCAATTCTAGGAGGAGATCTCTGTGGGATCTGAGAGTATCCCCCCTGTCTTCCTCGCCGGAGAAGGATTCTCTCCCCAATAATGGCGGAGGGACCTGATTGTAAGATTGTAGAGGAAGCTAGGGGGGTTTATGTGATGGTTTCAAAAGATAGGGACCAACATGTGATTGGGTGTACTAACTTGCAAAGTAGGTCAAGATGACCTCCCCTTAGGTCCAAATTTTGGTAAAAACCTAATTTGGACCTAATAAATCCAATGGTGAAGTTGGATTTTAGGTTTGACCACGTTTGCCACATTTTGTGCAAAAACCCAAATTAGGTCAATTGATGAGCTAGGACCCTAATCTAGGTCAAACTAGGTTCCAAAGGCCAAATTGAATGTTCTAAACCCTAGGGGATATTTTTCCATGATTTTTAGAGGGTTTACTTGATTTTTACCCTGACCGGAACCTTGTTGAATTAAGTGGGTCTGTTTTAGGATTACCAAATGTCATTTAATTCCTGGATTGCACATGAACCCATTTCTGATTGAATCGACCCACTTTTTATCTCATTTAGATCATTTGACCTGTGTTTTGTCTCTGAGAAATCCCGTTTATGTACTACAATGGTAAAATTATAGTTTTAACCTTTATTTCATATTTTCTTCTCAGAACACTTATGCCTTCAATTAAGCCCTCTTTTAAGTCATGTAGGAGCTTTTATTCTCTTTATTAGGTCAAAATGGGCTAGTTATGGCTCATGATGAGGCTCTCATCACACTGCTAATAGTTTGGGTTCAAAAACAACCCAAACTGGTAGATTTGAATTTCAACCAAATTAATCCACAGAGCTCATTTAATTCACGCTAAAATCATTTAACAGAATCTCAAAAACTCTTCAGACTCAATTCATCAGATTTTGTACAAAACCCAAAGATCAAACTCATGCATGACTTGAAGGCTTCAAAATTTGACTTTCTGTTCTAAGCCTTTTCACAGGGAATTAAAGCCTTAAACTACATCATTTCAACCTCAAAAACCTTCTTAGATCCTTCAATAAGTGTTTGAACTGAAGATTTTAGGGTTTCAGGCTCATCGCCTGAGCTCTTAAAGTGGTTTATTCGTCAGAAGATCTAGGAAGTTGTTGCACTAATTTAAACACAGAAATGACTTCAGTGCACTACACTGAAGCTTTTAAACCTATTCATCACAACTTTCAACTATCTGTCAGACTTCTCCAACTCTGCCGGAGTTGGAGAAGATGAATGTCTAACTCAAGCTCCAGTCATCAACATCTCATAGAAACAATCTCAACATGATCAGTGAACCTTAATTCATCAATCTGGAACTTATCACCAAGTTCTACAGGTTGAAGAACATTTTTGATTCGTCGGAGCTCGCTGGAGCTCCAGTGAGTCCACAAAAATACAAATTGTGTGCAGAAAGGATGAATTTGTGCCATTTTCTATTTGAAAAGGTTCCTGAGGTTGCTAGGAACCTCAGGAACTCATTAAATTCTTCTTTAATCCATACATGAATGATTAAATAGTAAATTCAATTTGAATGAACTTTAAGTGGATTGAAGCACAAGACTTGATCTCCCACTCAAAAGAGTGGTTGAGACAAGTCTAAAGAGAATTGCGATCATAATTATATAATTAATTAAGAGTTTCAACTACTCCTAAGCCGCCATTGACAGCAAGCTCAGGAGCTTATTTAAAATTGGGCGTTTAGGTTATAGGTGGTAATTATACAAATTGAAGTGATAGTTAGGATCCCTAGATTGTGAATAGGTGGTGGAGGACCCTATGAAGGTGGATCTAAGCTCAGTTATTGTCGCCATGGACAGTGACAGAAGCTGTGAAGGTGAAGATGAATTAGGCGAAATAGTGATCAATTAAGTGTTTTAATGAATTAGAAATGGTTGTGAGGGTTAAAGGAAGGTGATCAATGAGTTAAAAAGACAAAATCAAAGCTTTGGCGAGCTCAAGGAACTCGCCGGAGTCGAAGAAGACAAACATTAAACTCTGAAATTATGACTAAGCTATCTAACTAACTACCTACCTAGACTATCCTACTTCTACTCCTACTCTTAATCTACTATTACCTGGACGAAGGGGTCAATAGGATTCCGCCGATGGCTCATAGCGGAAGACGAAATTAGAGGGTATGAGAAGATCTCTGGCGGTGAATGTGAGGTGAAAGAGAGGATCTCCTTGGTCGTCGCCTTTATCCAGAGATGCGGCTGACCTCGGCAGAGCTCCTCGGCTGATCAGGATGGATGGAGGAAGTCAGAAGATGAAATGGGGAGTTGCTGGAGTTGTGGAGAGAATAGCCTATCAAAGTCGGCTGTAGTGAAGAAGAGGGAAGGGAACCAACTTGAGATAAATCGAAGGGGTGAGGGGGTATTTATAGTGAATGGCGATAAAGAGGACGGTGGAGTCTAGACAAAGAAGAAACTTGGGGAGCTTAACCTTTAGCATCGTCTTCGACAACGGTGAGGTTAACTCCCACCAAAAAATAGGATTTTAGAGTAATCCAGACCGATGGATGAAGATGGAGTGGTGAGCGCAAGCTCCAAGAGCTTGGAGAAGGAAGAATGATGTTGGTAGGGCAGTAATTGCACGGTGGAGTCACTCTTCGTCGTCAGCTATCCAATCGGCTGAAGAAGAAGAAGAAAGGGACAAGGACCTATGTGCAGTGAAACTTAAGGACCTATATGAAAATTAAGGACCCGATCGCAATGATTAGTAAGGACCTAAATGTAAACTCAGGTTTTAAAGGTTTATTTTAACTTAGATTTTTTTCAACTTTTTATATAAGTTAGTAAATAAGGTAACTATTATGTTTAGACCTTGAATTTACATTTTTAAACTTTTTAGGTTAATTTATTAAATTAGGTAAAATTACTTAAGTTATAATATACTTATGTATACATTATGTTTAAGTTACTTAACTTATTAATTAAGGAAATGATTAATAAGATTTCGAGTCCAATTATTAATTAGATTGTTAATAATGTTAATCAAATGATAAAATATCATTTTAAACTTATTTTAAGGTTCTTTACTAAATATCCCTTATTTCATAATTAACCCTTATATACTCATATCCTTAGCTAATTAACTAGGAAGATTAGCTAATTAGGGGTAATTAGAGATCATGATGAGTCTCTCATCAATGGCCATATAGAAGACCCCCCTCAAGGTCTTCTCAAGGACGGCCATTGGTAGAGAAAGGGTGCAACACCCTCCTCTCTCCACTTGGGTGCACACACCCATCCTCCTCTCTTTAGTGGACGCCTCTCTTGGTTGATCCCTTTCTATAGTTTAGCTTTATTTCCATGTATCCAGATTTTATAGTGACTTAATTTTTGATGCATGATACTCTTGTCTAATGGTTTTATATGCATTCTATTATTTTCACGACTTACAACGTTGATACATGCCTATTAGTGTACTTAGGAGTGTCCCATTTAGGTTTGTCACACCATGCATAGCTACCATGGCCCCACTTAGATGCACGTAGTAACTTAGATTTTTGCTAGCACGTCTAGATCTAGGTTTCATTTTGCTTTTCAAAATAAAAATAAAAAACACAAAAAAAAAAGTGCAAAAGACAAAAAGACCAAAAATATTATGTTAGATTTAGGTTAGAAAAGCCGATTCAAATCTCAACTTGTTTTCACGCCTCCCAGAGACGAATGACCAGGACTTAAGTTTTCAAAAGAATAAAATCCATCGAGTTTCGATATTATACTTATTTTTGTCAAGGGGATTTCGCGACTATACTACAACGTTGTTTTCTGAAAACTCGTGATTTCCACGCTTGTCAATGCTACGCAATATTTATAACATGAAATGCAAATCTAAGCCTAGGAACATGCATGAATAGGCATTTTACCATCAATAATTGTGTCTACATCATACCCCCATGCCTATCTTTTGCTAGTCCCTAGTAAAATTAAATTACATGCTATGTATAAAAACAGAAGTAGGATTCGATCGCTTAGGCCTAAGTCGTTTACTAACAATAGAAAATTTCAACTAAGGTCCTAAACAACGAAAACTCAACAGTACCCGGGTGCCTGCCAAAATACAGACCGCCCAAGTCCTCACCTTATTTAGAAAGGGAAGATACATTTTTTATTTTTCTTCTTTTCTAATTTTTTTTGTACTTTTGGAGTTTGAGAGTTCCAAGATAACTTTTTACGGTTACCCGACCTGCCCAAGACTCGAAAAGGACTCTAAGTGCTAAGCATCTAGTGAAAAGAGTAAAAGACTCACTAGGCGACCGTTAAAATGGACTTTGAGTTTCTAAGACCCTAGGTGACCTTGCCTAGAGGTTTATATTTTCGAACAGTAGTTTTCTCCCTACTTCTTTTATTTATGGGGTCAACACAAGGGCGAACTTAGTGTATATCTCCCCAATTTATTCTACTTCCCCACTTCTTCCATAAGTGTTTTGGGAATTATTGTGCATTTTTATGAGCTGGGCTCTGGACAACCGGCCAATGGGCTGTTACCCATGGTAACTTGCCAGCCATACTTGTGCGATGAAGTGTGATTTTGTTTGTTTATTTTTTTTATTTTCTCCTTTTTTTATTTTTTATATTTTTTTTCTTTTTCTATTTCTTTTTCTTTTTTTTATAAGTAGGTGGCTTCCCTGATCTAAGATTTATCTAAAGGCAGTATGGCGAAAATGGTCTTGTGGCTGGGCTCTGGACAACCGGCCGATGAGCTATTACCACCAACAACTTGTCAGCCATACCACCCTAAACAGTTCATTAGCTACCCAATTTCCGAAGAAACCACCGAAAAGTGAGTCAGTGCAAATAGTGTGTAGATGCTTAGACTTAAAATCCCCTCAAATCAGAGGGCGAGTTGATAAGTTGCATACTTATCATCCCAATTTATTAGCCAAATTAAAATGAATTTGAATTGGCGAGGACTCAAGACTAAGTCCACATTTGAGTAGACACCTAGGCTAATTAAGCCTGAAGACCTGAAGAGTCTAAGTGTTTAGGTCCTCTCGTGTCATTTCCTAAAGTTAACAATGCCTAAAAGCCTAAGTTCTCTTCGCCTAATTCTATTTTCTCTTTTTTTTTTGTCTTTTTAATTTTTTTTTAAAAGAAACTAAAATAAATTCTAAGAAGTTAACAAAATGATTTCATGATAAAGTATCCACCCCCCATGCCTAAATGATGCAATGTCCTCATTGTAAAAACAGACATGAAAAGGGTGAAGTAAATAGAATATCACCTGAATTTCGTGACAACTCGATCAGCTCTGCAGAGAGAAGAGAGTATACACATGCGCGAAGTTTAATGTCTTCAGCTAGGAATAAAAGAAGAAGTTGAGAATTCACAAGTGCGGGTCAGAATCAAAATCAAAAGGTTGATCCTGAAACTCGTCAGCAGAAGATGTCCACAGACGTGGACCAGATTATGATGTAGACCCATGTCCCAAGGTTGAGTGGTTCTAAGGTTTTGGATGAAAATCACCCAGAACCTAACATTATTGTGTTTGCGGGGCCGGGCCTGCGATTTTGTGGTGTGCAACTCAAGACCAAAGTGTCGGACAACGAGTTGATCTGATTCATTAAAATCAGGTGTCCATTTATAGTTCAGCTCAGGAAGATAGTCAATTATTCCATGCTTGGGTTGCACGTGAAAGATATCATAAGGGTCCTGATAGAAGGTAGGTGATTTCAGGTCAATAGGTACCCTTAGATCCAAAATCGTAGTTCCCTCATAATTAACCTCCCAAATTTTTATTTCAACAATTCTATCCTCCAACATCAAGAGCTCAAACTCTGGGACCTCTAGCATATCATTCACCCCATATGATTCTCCCAAGTCCAGAAATCATGGCTGAATCAAGATTGAATTGGGCATAATGATCTCAGAAGTCAGCTCTTCGAGGTGTGGATGAGGAATGGGGCTATTGATTGAATCTTCTAGTAAATGAGGATTCGAATCCTCCAAGTTAGCCCCAATCGAATCCAAATCTTCAATAATTAGGCTATCAACTGGTTCGTCAGATTCCTTAAGCCCATTTGTCTGACTAAAATCCTCTTCCTTAAGTTCAAGTGAGACTTCACCAAAAGATTCTTCACCCTCATAATCAAAGAATTCATGATCCTCATTTATATATATCTCAAAATCGATTATCATTTCTTGGTTCAAAGAGACATATAAAATCCTCTTCCTTAAGTTCAAGTGAGACTTCACCAAAAGATTCTTCACCCTCATAGTCAAAGAATTCATGATCCTCATTTATATATATCTCAAAATCGATTATCATTTCTTGGTTCAAAGAGACATATAAAATCCTCTTCCTTAAGTTCAAGTGAGACTTCACCAAAAGATTCTTCACCCTCATAGTCAAAGAATTCATGATCCTCATTTATATATATCTCAAAATCGATTATCATTTCTTGGTTCAAAGAGACATATTTTTCCTAGCTCCATGGCTTGGGGAACTCAAGTGAATCAATCGGTTCATCCTCAATGGGTTGCTCTAGCCCAACCTGGTCATCTCCAATCTCAAAATATGTATCCCCCTGATAGGCACCTGAGCGGGTTCTGACATTGGCTCTCCTGAAGGGGGTTCATCTTGCGAATCATCCCAAGATTTGACTAAGGCAACCATAAATTTCATCCTCAACCTCGATAATTTCCCAAGAAGAAACTCACCTAGGTCTCTATCCCGAACAATTTGGAGCAAATCCAATAGAGAACTATTAAGTTCATTAATCATTTTTATCATAGGCTCCAATGCTTCAATGCATGGTGTTGGCTGGGCTTCTAAAGATTGTATGGTGTTCCTCAAGTTAGCCAACACCTTGTCTTGGATTTGGTTCACCTAAACCGACTGGTTCTTCATGTTTGGGTGGGTTTGGGTTAAATCTAGGGGAGTCAAGATGTCGAGGTTCTCAGGTCCCTCCCTAATAGTAAGTCATTTCAGGTTGTTTAAAGGATGGTGGCAACCTATATTCAATGGAATACTGGGGAGGGTAGGTGTTATAATCATTATATCCTTCCTGATTATAGATCGGGTTGGTTTGGTGATCAAAGGATGAAGATCTATAATCATTGTAGCTCTGGGAAGGATAGTAATCATAGTCTTGTTGTCCAGGGTTAGGCCCTGAACACTGAGGTTCGTATTTATATCCCTAATCAAAGTCATCCTGACTAGTGGATGGGTAATTACAAGTCAAGTTAGAATAGTAATCATCTTGGGGATAAGTGGTGGTAGGAGGATAGGATTGGAAATGTGTAAAAGATGTGGAAGGATACATTGTGGAGTATGAGGGAAAACAGAAGAGAGAAAGGTGTCCTGCAATACAATTAACCAAACCTGTCCTTATGTGGGTAACCTAAAGACCTACAGACTCTCAGGACCCATCTTGAGATTATAAATGAATTTGTCTACTTTTATCCGGTCAATCCAACCAGTTAGGAGGGACTGGGGAGAAGGTTCTTCCTTTGGCTTGTGCCTCTGGTTCGTAGTGTACCCCCCAGCTGCGGTTGTTTGATGCTACTCCCCTAGCTAGACATCAGATGGACTAGCAAAAGTAGATTAATCAAAAAAAATCCTAGTCTAAGCCCTGAAGAGCAAATCAATCCTTAAGGCCAACGTCTACTCAGTTTTAGTTAGGCTTGGGATGATTGTGCTCTTGGAATGTGATGAGCCCTTTAGATGGGTTGTGCCCTTAATAATTAATTCAAATGTGTGTGCGTGCACAACCAAGGTTTTCAAGCAAGGTTATTTGATGATGTGTCTTTTAGGGTTCAACCTTGTTTAGTAGCTTTTAGGGTTTAATCTTTAGGTGTATTCAATCAAGGTTTAGTAGAATACTCCAAGTTTTGAAAGCATTGGTGATGATATATTCCTTTAGAAATCAAAAATAATGTGGAGTGCCTAGTTCAACCTTAAGAATCAACCCTAAGTGGCAAGCTACTTGATGGATCAATTTTAGATTGAGTAGTACCGCCTAAACAATTCAAGCAATTGCCCTGTTGTACCACTTGATTAAGGCACACAAAAAGTCTTAACCTAATCAGATTTCTACTCACTTATGTGTGTGTTGAGTTAAGGTGTACTGGATCCACAAGTCAGATCTCGGTTAAGTGGTAGAATCAAAGTTGAGTGGTGCGCCTTAAGTGGAGAGTTGTGGGTGTTAATGTGTGTATTTCTTAGAAAATCCCACAAGAGAAGAGTATGTTTTTTCTTATATATGCGGGGGTGAGATGAGTGGAGGTGGCAAACAAACAGCCAAATCTATCCTAGGGTTTATAAAAAGCACCTAAGTTGATTTGGGTTTGAGTTATTAGTGTGGTGAAATGAACTAGTGGGTGGGGAAGTGGGGGGAAACTTACAGAACCTTCATTTGCACTTTTCTCCGATCTAACTGCTTTGGCTTGCCTCAGAAGAGTACCTGCAATCATAGTAAGATCAGAGAAAAAGTGGGATAAAAGTTAGGTAAGGCGAAAAAAATGCGAGAAAAACCAAAGAGCGTTGCCTCCCCAGCAACGATGCCAAAATGATGGGGGCACGCTTCGCATATTAAAATTGGGGTTCGGAGGACCCATCGTTGTAGCTTGCAAAATGCGTCTATCAAATAAAATTTATAACCAAAACTCAAAAAGTGAGTCCCAGGTCGAACACAGGGAGGCGAACGTTTAGTTTTGAAAATCCACGTTTCTCTTTTATTTGTTGTTTTCTTGTCATTTTTATCTTTTCTAATTTTTTTGTATTTTTATCAAGCAAGAGATTAAGTCGGTGAAAACTTTATCTAGTTGAAAAAATAAGAGAGAGAGAGAGAAACAATCATCTATTTATCTCATGAATGTTTTCTACAATTATGAAAGCAGGAACACTACACTACAAAAGTGTAAAAAGATAGAGAGAGGTGAGAGAAATCCCCCTCGACGGTCGCTCAGAGGACGACTTGCTCTGACATCGCTTGGAGGAAGGTGGTGAGGAGCGGGACGAATGGGGATGGAGCTAGAGGACGGAGGGTGGGGCAGGGCAACATCGCAGCAAGGATCTTCTTCCTGAAGGGCGGTGAGAGGATGGCCCACGGGATGCTTCACGAATGGGGATGAGAGGTGGGAAAAATATTTGGTTTTCTACTCTAGAGGAGCATCCCGAGCTTGGGACAAGCTCTCTCTAGAGCCTTGGAAGTGGTGAGAGGAAGAAAGGAAGAGATGAAGAAAAATGGGAGGGGTAGGGGTCCTTTTACGGTGGAGGAAAGAATCAAATTTGTATATAGGACATTTAGTGTCGGTCATAAATGTTGCTGAAGATCCACTGCAAACGTCGCTGAAGACTGCCCATGTGCCCACAATGCTGTTGCGTTGGCACATGCTTCGCGTACGACGTGGTGCACCTCCGCACGCTACGTGCCTGCGTAAGCTACCGCTACACGCACGCGTGCCTATGCTATTGTGCACGTGCGGTGGCTCGTGTGTGCACTGGTAGCCTGGGTTGCGCCACTTGGTGCGATCTGGGCCGTCCATCTTCTTTTCGTTGTAGGGGCTGCTACAGAGGTCAGATTGAGTCAATTTTTGAGCCGTTGGACTACGATTGTCGACTTGAATCCATCCGCACGATTGGATTTGCCATTTGAAGCTCAAAATTATGTCACCTAGTCCCTTGGCTGTTGGTCTTCCTCAGATTGCATATGGTGCTACGGGACTTCAAACTTAAATTATCTACAACTACTCTAAATGCAAAATGATGCATGCTATGCAATATTTATAACATGAAATGTAAATCTAAGACTAGTAACATGCATGAATAGGCATTTTACCCTCAATAATTGTGTCTACATCAAGGTCTCAAATAGGTACATTAAGAATATTCTGCAAAAGACCGTGAGACCCAACTGGAAGGATTGGTCCACACGATTGGATGATGCCCTTTGGGCGTATAGGACCACTTTTAAGACCCTGATAGGCATGTCACAATATCGATTGATCTTTGGCAAAGCTTGCCACCTTCAGGTAGAGTTGGTGCATCGAGCATACTGGGTCGTTAAGTAGTGTAATATGGATTCCTAGATGGCCAAAACTCAAAGGAAGCTCCAACTCTCCGAGCTCGAGGAGATTCATTGGGACGCTTATGAGAACAATCAACTTTATAAGGAGAAGATGAAAACTGTCCACGACAAGCACATTAATAGAAAAACCTTCGAGTCAAATCAGCACGTTTGGCTCTTTAATGCAGGACTTAAGCTCTTTCCCAGGAAATTGAGATCTAAGTGGACGGGACCATACCCAGTGGTCAAACCTTTTTCCAACAGGGTAGCAGAAATTGCTGATCCTAAGACTAGGCAAACCTTTACAGTTAATGGTCAAAGATTGAAACACTTTCTTGCCCAGATTCCCTTGAAGGAAGTTGTAACCCTCATTGAGGGTTAAACCAGAACTTCACCCAACTGGAGGCAATAAACTTAGCGCTTCCTGGGAGGCAACTTAGAGGTTTTAAGCTAACCGAATACACAGTGACAACTCAGGTGATTTCTTTCCTTACTCTCTTGCATAAATTTATTTTCCAATGATGACATTGTCCAAGATAGGCATGGGGGGGTGGTAATTCTCATGATCTGAGTACAAAATTGTCAGCTTGAACTAATTTCTATTTCTTTTTTTTAAAAAAAAGAGAAGAGAAAAAAGAAAAATTAGGAAAAGAAAACTTAGCCATTAGGAGCTTGTCAACTTTAGGAAATGATACGTTAGGGACCTGAACACTTAGGCTCTTCAGGTCTTCTAACTTAATCAGTCTAGGTATCCACTAAAATGTTGACTTGGTCTCGAGTCCTCTCCACCATAATTTATATTAATTTGGTCAATAAGGTAGGATGATAAGTATACGACTTATCAAGCTGCCCTCTGAGTTGAGGGGATTTTTAGTCTAAGCATCTGCACATATTTTGCACTGACTCACTTATCGGCAATTCTAACGGAAATTGGGTAGCTAATGAATCTTCCAGGGTGGTGTGGCTGGTAAGTTGTCGGTGGTAACAGCACATCGGTCAGTTGTCCAAAGCCCAGCCACTAAACCATTCTCTTTTATTATTGCCTTTACGTAAATCTTAGACTAGGAAAGCCACCTACTTAAAAAAAAAAAGAAATAGAAAAAAATAGAATAAGAAGAAAAAGGAAAAAATAAATAAGTCACACTTCACCGCATGAGTATGGCTGGCAAGTTGTCGGTGGTAACAGCTCATCGGCCGGTTGTCTAGAACCCAGCTCACGAAATGCAAAAAAATTCCAAAATACTTAGGGAAGAAGTAAGGAAGTAGAATAAATTAGAGAGATATACACTAGGTTTGGCCTTTTGTTGACCCCACAAAAAAATTTTAAAAAAAGTAGGGAGAAAGCTATCGATCGGAAAGATAAACCTTGAGGTATAATTTTTAGGTTACCTAGGGGTGTAGAAACCCAAAGTTCATTTTAATTATCATTAAGTGAGTTTATCACAATTTTCATGATAAGATGCTTAACACTTAGAATCCTTTTCGAGTCTTGGGTGGGTTGGGTAGCCATAAAAGGTTACCTTGAATTTCTCAACTCCAAAAATCCAAAAAAATTAGAAAAGATGATACATATATATTTGCCTCTATATAGAATAAGGTGAGGACTCGAGCATTGTGGGTCTCTGCAGGTTAGGTTCTTGGTAGAAATTTCTTCCTGTTGACAAGTAATTTATGCCTAAGCAATTGATTCCTAGTTTCAGTTATAAATAACATTTAAGTTAATTTTGCAAGGGACTAGCAAAACATAGGTTTGGGGGTATGATAAATATGCATTTATTCATGATAAAATGTCTACTTATGTTAATTCCTAAGCTTAACATTGCATTTACCATTGTGAATAATTCATAACATTAATCATATGGCATTTAGGATAATTTGTATAAATTACATAGTAATTTATACGTTATTATGGATAGGAAACAGGGTGAGACATTTTAAAGCTTCAAATGAAAAATCCGATCATACAGATGAATCTGGAGTAACGATCGCAGTCCGACAATGCAGGAATTATCTCGATCCAAGCATCGTAACATCCTATGTAAACAAAGAAACGTGGACAGTCCAGATGGTGCCATGTGGCACCATCCAGATTGCCCAGCATCACCCAGCTCTCCTCCAAGGGGCCTCAAACGTACGATCTTAGTCATTGGATGAAAATCCAACAGCTGGAATCAACTCTTCATCGTGACCACCAAGGTGTCTTTTTGACTCAAAGGCACTCTTAGTGCATTGGTCGAAGTGCGCACTCTCAAAGGGAGGGCACGAGTTTAAATCTCGCAACCACCCCAAATCGTCAATTGGGTGCACTAGTGCACGGTAGTGCAGTGCACGTGCCCGACATGGCGCGTGAAGCATGCGTCGTGCAGCGCACAACGGCAGCATGGATAGCCAATAGGGTGTGTGAGACACGGTAGCACCGCATGCGATCTTCAGTGACGTCTACAGTGAGCCTTTAGTGACTATTAGGGCATCACTAATTGTCCATGCGTGGAAAGCTTCTTCTCCACCACTATATAAACCCACCGACACCTCCCCATTTGCCATCATCTCTTCACACCTACTACTTAGAGACACTACCACTCCATAGAGCTCTCAAGCAAGGTCCCAAAGACACTAAGCCGCTGACAGAAGCCCCTCCACTGCTATGGTTGCCTCGCCTCTCTATTTGTCACTTTAGTTGATGTTTATGTTATTTTTAACCTTTCCTCTAGTGTTATAGTTGTAAAATGGTTTTATCTTTTGCAATAAATTGTCTTGCTTGGTTTCATAGTTAGCCATTATCACCTCTTTATCATGAATTTCTAACCCTATCTCTCTCTCTCTCTCTCTCTCTCGCAAGCAAACTAAATGACATATTGTGACATTGAAGCGATTAAGTGATCCAATTTCTCGCCTCCCTGTGTTCGACACTTGTACTCACGTGTGATTATTCTTTTTAAAATTGATGTCGTAAGCGCACGCTACAACGAACAAATTATTTAAGCATGTTTCACGATGTAAATTCATTAGAAGACCTAATCTTTGAGTCATTTCTTGAGGAATTGATCTTGCACCCATTTGAGAAGAATCAAGATGACTCGTTGGATAATGATCCATTAGGTCACATTGCACGAGAGGAACCACACATTTGGGCTATGCTGACTAGATTCACCTCTGTTGGGTCCAAGACTCATGGCAATCTTACTTCGGAGCCTCATGACCACTACATCTTCCTAGTGAGTCCTCCACAAAAACTCAATAAGAACCACCCAAAAATGAATTAACTTGATCCATGGCATAGACCTTCTAGATTGACTCTCCATCATAATTTGATACTCATTTGTGGCCATTTGATTCTCATCCACTACGATTACATATTTTCTCCTATCACTCATATTAATGCCGCAGATGACATATCCTTTTGAGCTCCTTGCACCCAATTGATGGCGTTAAACTTAGCACTTAATGGGAGGCAACCCATCATTTCGAAAAATCAGAGACCCTTTTGACCTATCTTTTTGCTGAAATCATATTACACTTTAGGGTTTGTCCATTAGAATAGCCGACTCCACCTTTGATACTTATATCAAAGCTAGAAATTGTCCGCAACAGTCATTCCAACTCATTCACCACCCACCTATTCTAATGTATGATCTGAACTGAACTTGAATCCACCTAATTTATAATGTGGATATTGCAAATCTTAGGCATAGGAGGTATTAAAGTGCAAAATGCTGTGAGAATCAATCTATGGAGGGGTTTCATTCAAAAAAAAAAAAAAGAGATGAGAAAGGAGAAGAGGAGAAGTCAATTTGAGCTAAATTGAAAACAATTAAGGTGAAGAAAAGAAAAGGAAAGAAAAAAAAGGAGCACTCAAAAGAAAGAAATGAGACAATCCTTTGTAATTGAGTATGGAATTTATCTAACTTTTCAGTTGGATCGGATGATGAATTAAGACTTGGAAGGCTAAACTTAAGAGATTAGTGATGAATACCAACCTTAGGCCTCTTGGGCTTATTCTAGGATTTAAATACTCATATATTCATTAAGATCTGGATTAATCCTCAAGAGGTTGAGGAAAGTAAGAGGCTGATGTAATAGGTTTAAGACTTAGGGATTATTCGGCCCGTTACCTACCCGTTTATTTGCTGGACTTGGTAACCTAAGCATCCAAAAACACACACCAGTTTGGTTCAGTGTGCTTAACGAAGAAATAATGCCAAAAGTGTTTTGTTTTGAAAAATTGTCTCAAAAATCTAGCTTAGGAGCGACTCGAAGACACAAGCTGACTGGACGAGTTCCCAGTGTGGAGTAGTGGAATATTCCCCTCAAAGATGCATATTAACATATCATCTCCTCGGTGCTTGTCTCCTAGGATATTTAAATATCCTACTGGGGGCATGTAGGCACTTTATGCTGATTCAGGTGCCATGGGAGGGATTATCCTGAAATGTTGATTGCTAGGGCCTGGACTTAGCTACAGAATGCCATGGATGGCACTATCGCGAAGTGTCAAAAGCCAGGGTTCTAGGGGTTGCCATAGGCGGTGCTATCCTGAAGCATCAAAAGCTAAGGACCCTTTGAGGATTGATGATGGGGACAAGGAATCTGATACAGACCGTGTTTAAGGCCAAGCCGAGGCTGGATTTAGGAAAATATAAAAAGAAAAGAGAGAAAAATCTCAAAATGAAAAATCCTTCTCTATCTTTCTCTTATCAAAATGCACTGGCAAACTAAACCTGGACATGATACATCTACGCACGGGTGCTCTAACCGCTGGGGTCAATGAACCTCTAGGAAGTTTTTACGAGCCTTAGAAATCTTCATGGCAGACCCAGGCTAAAGCTGATAAGGTTTGGATCTTGGCTGGTACTTGAGTACCTCTAGGCCTACTGTTGGTATTTTGATTTGATTTCTAGAGAAGTGGCTTAGTAGGGCATTCTGACGATTACATCTGGCTTAGAGATCCGGTTTGATCCATAAGATTTTGCTAGGGACTAGTAAAAGCTAGGCATGAGGGGATGATGGGAACACCAACATGGGCCCTAACTAGACGCATTTAGTCAAGTTTAATTGATTAAAGCTCCTACATAATCATTTGAGGGTCGTAATCCCATATTATTCTGATTTGAGAGAAGAATGGGAAATCATGGTTAATTATGTAATATAACAGCACATCACAAACATAGATTAACCACAGGGTCACTCAAGGGTTAAATAAAGGTCAAGTACACTCAAAAGTATAAAAAGTGGGTCAACACTGACTGAAACAAGATTTCATGCATTTTGAGAATCAAATCAATGCACAAAACCCTAATTTCGAACCCGCTTAAATTGAAGATGTTCTTGATCATGAAAATGTGTGATTTGTAAAAATCGAGAATTAAGTCGTTGCAACAAGCACTTTTGACTACTTTTGAATTTATAAAATACTAAGTACTCGATGAGTATTCGGGTTGTCCCAAGGGAGGTAGGAATGCTATTTGAAATCACTTATTTGAGATTTGGAAGTCAGCTTTCCTTTTTGCATTTTGAAATATATATTTTTTAGGGTTTTTGAATAAGGGCAAAATGAATGCAGAGAGAAAGCGAATTACAACTACGAAAAATCAAAGCAACAAGTGCCTTGATTCTCCAACTCACAACAAGCAAGGGAGGCTTGGAATAATGGAGAAACAAGTCACAATAAAGAAATCACAAGCTAACTAAGAAAATTATAGAGGAATGCTTTTCTTAATAAAGAAGTGTTTTACGAAAAAGGATGGAGAACTCACAAGTGAGAGGGGTTCTCAATTGTAATCCCCAAAAGCTAACACTACATTGCAATAAAAAAATGACAAAAGTAGAAGAAGGCTTAATGATGGTGAAGATGCTGTTGCCCAAAATTCCTACTCTAGTTCTGGTTGCCCCAAAACTAAAAGAAATCCCTCTCTCCTGGACGTCCTCCTTGTGGCAAACCCTAGGTGGGTATGCCTCCTCCTAGAAAGCCTAGATGGCCTGCTTCCTGGCTTCTCCTTGGGGGCCAACCTTGGTTCTCCTCCTCTTTGGTTGTCCTCTTGCCTAGCTTGACCCCTTGACTTGGCGTGGACACAAGGTAGAAGAAGGGAAGAAGTTGCAAGCACCAAGAGGGCAAGAGCACCCGTTTAATCTTCTTCTTCTCCTCTTCTCCTTGGTCGCTGGGATGATGGAATGAAGGTGGAATATGCACTAGAATGATGTAGCCAAGGGTGGATGTAAATGGGTGGTCAAAGGTCATTTTATAGAGTGGAAGAGGGGGGGGTTAGAATGAGATTAGGTGGATGGCTATGATGGGATCTTGGAGGGTGGTTATTGATCTTAGGGCTAGGGTTCATTGGCACAAAGTGAGGAGGTGTGTAGGTCGTGGTTATGGTGGTGGAGAGGCACCAAAAATGGTGGCAACTATAGGAGGGTTAAGGGGGTTGGTGGTTGGCGTGGAGCATGGAGGGCTAGGATAGGTTTATGAGGTGGTGGTTAATGGATGGAGGGTGGAGATTAAGTGGCACCATGTTGAAGGGTGTAGGAAGTGGAGTTAAGGTGTGGTTAGGTTCCTTTTGCTACCAACTATGGGTTCTAGAAGTTGGCATCAAAATGGAAGGCTAGGATTGAGTTCTAGGGTGAGGTGTAGGGTGGTGATTGAATGCTATTTTGGTGACAAAAATGGAAGGGTGCATGGTAGTGGTGTCGTTTTGTTTTGGTGCCAAGAAATGGAGTAGTTAATAGGTGGTTTTGGAGGGAAAACTAGGTGGCTTTTGGTGGTGGTGATGGGGTGGCTATTAGGTTGCGCCAAAGGTTGGTAGAGTAGGGATAGCTTAAGTGGAGCTAAGTAGGATTACTTGGTGGAGCTTAGATTAGGTAGGGTTCAGGGTGATGATGGATGGCCATTGAGTAGAGTAGGTGTTGAGCTTAGCTGAGCTAGCTAAGCTAGCTGAGCTAGTAGTGTAGTAGTGTAGGAGCTAGGGTTTAGCTTGAAGGAGGTAGACAAGAGTTGTCTGGAGTTGAAATAATTCTCCTAGAGTTGATGATAGTTGAAGAGGTCTTCTTAGGAGCTCAACTGCTTAGCTTAGCTAGCTAGTTCTTATGCTAGTAGCTAGGTTTGAATAGTTGAGTTGGTTTCAACCTAATTGAAGCTAGGTTGAGCTAGAACTACCTCTGATGAGAACTCCCATGGTAGCTTAGCTACTAAGTGGGCAGGTAGTAGCTAAGCTGGAAGGAGTTCAGCTTTCATGAACTAAGTGGAGCTGGGTAGAGCTGGACCT
The DNA here is from genome assembly GCA_037157565.1 of Thalassia testudinum. Classification (NCBI taxonomy): domain Eukaryota; kingdom Viridiplantae; phylum Streptophyta; class Magnoliopsida; order Alismatales; family Hydrocharitaceae; genus Thalassia; species Thalassia testudinum. The sequence continues at coordinate 38,711,113 of JAZHRO010000025.1, forward strand.
AAACTGAGGTGAACTTTTGTCAAGTAAGTTGAGCTAGCTAGAGCTCCCAATGAACTGATTGGGGCTAAGATGAGCTAGACTCAACTAAGTTGAGCCGGATCTAAGCTGAGTTGAGGTGAGTTAAGCTAAGTTGAGCTACCTTGAGCTACCATTTAGCTAAGATGAGCTGAATGGAGCTTGAGGGAGCTAAACCTAACTCATGTGGGCTGATAAGCAGTTGAGATGAGCTAGATCCAGCTAGGGTTTAGTTGAAATGATCTTCTTTTTCACTTTCTACCTTCTTGAGTGCTAGGGTTTTAAAGGTTTGATCATCTACTTATCCTTAACACTCAAGTAAATATGTCAAAAATACAAAAAGAATGCAATGCTTGCCTAACCTAGATTAAGCCTAAATGCAACCCAGAAACTCGTTTGCAGAGATAAAACCTAAGATCTAGATCTATTTTAGGGCATAAGAATGATGATAAGCTGGTGTTTATCACACCTCCATGCTTATTTTTTGCCAGTCTCTTAGCAAAACTTTAATTTTACAAAATGGAATTTTGGGAAATATTAATTTTTTTGACCTATGAGAAAAAGGAGATTGCGGGACTTTGGTTGATTAAAAATATGAAAGGCACGAGATTTGTCAAAGGTAAGCATCGGGATTCATCTTTGGATCCAAAATTTAGATGAATCGGGATCAATTTGTTCTTTACAAATTCACAAGTTAACTACTTGTCAATTCAAATGACTCAAAATTATTTTGCAATTAGGATTTCTTTGGACCTTGAATCGAACTCGCAACTTGCATAATCTTTTAAAATCCTGTGTCAATGCTTGTGAATGCCAACATTTATAAAGGTCGTGTTTTTGTTTGGATGTTTTTTTCTTGTCTCCCCCATGCTTATTCCTAGCTTAATCCTACAATAGATGTGTCGAGATCATCATTCACTTTGAGATAGTACTGTCTAAGACACCACCCAGAAGCTTACAATCCTAAAACACAATGCGGTGTAAAGGGGCGCTTCAAGCAAACTCAAGCTCTTGCGTCGACGTTATGGATAGAGCACCGTATAAGATACTTGAGCTACAAAATTGCACCTTAATGCTTCATCTAAAGATATGAAATATGGATATAGGGCAGGGCCTAGGCGGTAACATGTTGGCATTGCATCCTTAAAGGAGGTATTTTCCTCCTTAGTAGTGGGAACTCAAACCAATTATCTGCTTCGGGTTTCACTGAGACTAAACAAGGGGCTTTTCTAATTTTTCTAATTTGTTTTTAAGTGTTGGCTATGTGTGAAATTTGACACAAGAATTTTGCAGGGGATGTAAGTTTTTAAGTTAAAAACTAAGCCAAATAGTTTTCGGGTCACAAAATAAGATCAAGTCACTCGAATCATCATGAGTTTAGGTGGAATTTAGAGAAGGATACTTGATCTCGTCGAAAAGTATACTCAGAAAATCTAATAGTTTGATCCACATCTTAATCCCTAGTTTGTTAAAGATTAAATCCCATTGTGCCTTGAAATGATTTCTCAACCTTAGTCCCGATTTAAAAAATTTCTCAAAAATTTTTCAATATTTTTATTTTTTTGGTTATGCATGTAGAAAATTAAATAGAAATTTTTATTATTATTGTTGTTGTTGTTATTATTTTAATATTTTTAGGTTTTGAAAATCTTGATTTGAACATCAAAATTTAAAAACACCCCCTGCTTAAGATATGGCATGTTTGCATGCAATAGGAAGGGAAAAGAGATCACCTTGGTGAAGACGGTTGGAATCAGGATAGTTAAAACCTCTGAAGAAAATAAAAATGAAAAGCAGGAAAAATGATGGGTTACCTCCCATCCAAGCATGAAATCACTAAACATCAGATAGGTAGTGGAGGTCTTGAGAATCGGATTTCACTTATCAAGATAGGGCTTCAGTCGTTGGCCATTGACTTTGAAAGTATTGTTGTTTCTTGGATCTAAAATTTCAACAGCATCGTGGGGATAGGTTTGAACTATAATGTAAGGCCGGTCCATTTAGAGTTTAATTTACCAGGAAATATGCATAACCTCGCATCAAAAAGCCATGTGCGTTGTTTAGGTTCAAAAGATTTCCAAACGATGAATTTATCATGAAATTTCTTGGTTTGGTCTTTGTAAATGCATGCATTTTCATAAGCCATGTTGCAAGGTTCTTCAAGTTCAGTTAATTGTAATTTCTTGTGTTTACTAGTTATGTCTAAGTTGTAATTAAAAACTTTTATCACCCAATAAGCTCTATGTTCTAGTTCAACTGGGAGGTGACATGCCTTGCCAAAAATAAGGCGAAAAGGTGACATGCCAATCGTGGTTTTAAAAGTAGTATGATAAGCCTAAAATGCATCGTCAATTTTGAGTGAATAGTCTTTCTGGTTGGGCTTTACTATCTTTTGTAAAATGTTTTTGATCTCCCGATTGGAGATTTCAGCTTGGCCATTTGTTTAAGGGTGATATAGTGTAGAGATTTTATGATTCACCCCATATTTAGCAAGTTGTTGATGGAATTGGGAGTATGTAAAATGTGAGCCTTCATCACTAATAATGGCCTTGGAACACCAAAATGTGAAAACATGTTTTTCTAGATGAAATCCATGACGACCCGATGGTCATTAGTGTGCGTGGGTACCATTTTAATCCATTTTGAAACACAGTCGACAGTGACTAAAATGTACTGGTACCCAAAAGAAGTGATAAACGGTCCCATGAAATCGATGCCCCACACATGAAAGATTTCAACTTCCAAAATTGGGTTGAGGGGCATCATATACTTAGAGTTCATGTTGCTGATACTCTGGCAATGCAAGATCGAGAAAATTCATGAGCATCTTTGTGTATGCTAGGCCAATAAAATCTAGCATTTAACACCTTGGCTGTCATTTTCTTCCTCTAAAAATGTCCACCACAAGCCATTGAGTGATAGTGGTTCATAATATCATGTGTTTCTGAATCGGGAACACACACCGTCGAATGACTTGGTTGGCACAGATGTGGAACAAATTAGAGTCCTCCCAAAAGTAATATTTCATCTCGACAAAGAACTTATCCCTCTTGTGCTTAGGCCAGTTGGTAAGACGGTTTTCGCTTTCGAATAATATGATTAAGATGAGTTATCATTTTAGTATCAAAGTAGTGGAAAACTGCTTAACAAAATAATTAAAATAAAAATTAAACCACTCATAGAAGAGTGGGTCATGTCCACAGGGAGGCAATGATGCAATAAATTCATGAATATTTTTCCCTTGTATTTGTTCAATTGAGTGCGAAATCCATGGTCAACTCTGACATGAAATGCGATGAAAAGAAAACACACAATAACTCGAGAATGTAAGGTTATATGTGCAATTTTTCCTCAATGAAATATTTAATAAATATGTGATCAATCTATTTAATTTCCAATTGCACATGTATTAGAGAGAAATTGTGTACATCTTAATCCAAAACCAATGTCAAAAGATGTGAATAACAAAAACCAAGTAATTATGAGAAAGCATGAGCATGAAGTTGCAATTTACTCAATATATCAAATATTAGAATCAAAATGAGAGTTTGGCAAAGGCACTCAAATGTAAATATTAATTAACTCAAAAATGGAGGATTTGCTTCCTTTGTGCGTGCGCGCAGAGGAGGCGATGGCAGGCCGCGGGAAGCTTAGAGGAGGATAAGCACGACGAGACCTTTCCGATGGTGGTGGTGGCGCTCCAAACGGCCGTCGGTGGTTGCCGATCGGAGTGGGAGAAACTGTCGGTGGTTAGGCTCTCCAACCGGCCGTCGGGTAGTCGATTAGTGCGGCCGGAAACGTGGTTGTGCTTGAGGAGTCGAGGCGAGTTCGATGGAGTTCCCGACGCGAAGTTTCATGGCCAAATTTGAGGGTTGCATTTTTTATGGCTTTGGGTACCTTCAGTTGGCAGAGAAGAAGAAGAAGCCAGGCGTGCGCACGGGCTGGTGACACCGGCTGGAGGGAAGGAGCGGTGGTTGTGAAGAGCACACGCTCTGCTGCTAAAAGGTGCACGACTGTGGCTACAAAGAGCACGCGCTCTGCTGCTGGAGGGCACGCGGTGGTTGCTGCGGGTAGAGGTGCAGCAAGGGAGGAGTGTGCGGCTGGAAGTGGGGCGGGCTCTACGTGCAGGCGGAGGTGCAGGACGGTGTGCACTGAACTGCTGGTGGGATCACCCTTGCTGCGGTGGAGGTGCAACGCACGCAGGTAGGCTGCTGTGAGGGGCAGGCGCGCACAGATGGCGTTGCTGTAGAAGGTGAAGCGCGGGCCGAGGGTGTTGGAGGGAGGTGCCTACGCTTGGTGATGGACGTGCGTAGGGATGGTGCTGGTGGGTGTGGTGGTGATGAAAAAGAAGCACAGTGATGCAGGGACTCTGATTGGCGGTGTAGGCTGTCACACCACACACCCACGGTGGTGGAGTCGCACTGCCGCAGTTGAGGCCAGTGGTGAGGAGCGGATGAGAAACGAGGTTCTCTGCACAGTGAGGAAAGGGGTGGTGGCCTTCTCTGAACAGCAGCCCTTCCTCCTCCTTTGTAGCCATTGCTACAAAGATTTTGAAATTCAAATAGGCCACCTTCGAGTGAATGTGCAGGAGGAGTAGGCAGAGACGGACCGGTTACCTGTTGTCAACGTTTTGTGCGGGGTTAAAGGATGTCACGTTGTAGTACAACCGACAAAACGTTTAAACAAATATCAAGAATTTTCTTACTCGAAAATCGGAGTATTCGAGGTCGATCACAGGGAGCAAATGGAATTTACTACTAGTCAAAATGTAATTGAACACTCTAATTTACTCAAAATATCAATTCAACTATGAATGTATACGATTAAAAGTAAGGACAAAAAGAAATGAAATTGGACGTCTGATCACAATATCAGACGTCTTAAAAGTATGTTCCCTTTTCTTCTTGATTATTCTTCTTCCTCTACAGTCTCTCTGTTTCTTCTTTTTCTGCAGCTGTGTTTGCTTTCTTTTCTTCTCTTTCTTCTTCTCCTGCGAAGGATTCTTTCTTTCTTCTTCTTCTCTGCCTTGTTTCTTCTCTGTCTTGCTCCTTCTTCTTCTCCTGCGAAGGCTTCTTTCTTTCTTCTTTAGTCTCTCTGTTCTTCCTGCCTTTCCTTCTTCCTTCTTTCTTTTCCTTCTCGCGACCAAGTCTTTCTTCCTCAACGTTCATCCTGTGCCTACACAGAGCAAAACCTATCCTTTCTCCCTCTACCCACGCGTCTCTCTCTCTCAAGCAATTCACTCAGGGATGCTCTCCCAGAGCCACAGCCATAATCGGGTCGGATCGTACCCGGGACCAGGCGCACCTGCAGGTGGTGTGATGCGCGAGGAGTGCGTAGGTTTCGGTCGGGTCGGATCCGCCAGATCCACGTGGTCAAGCCACGGACGAGGCGGGTGTGGGGTCAATGAGGGACCTCACCCCTGTGCTTACGGAGGCACTAGAATGAAAACACAAAAACAACTTATATGGTACCTGAATGTTGCAATCCCACGATGTGGGACTATCTGGTCTCGCCTTCACGCGCGCCCGCAGAGTTTTGTCGCTCGATTGCCCAAGCTGTTGACTCCTCTGCGCTACTGGCTGGCCTCGGTTGCTTCGCGACACTTGCGAGAGTCTGCTGCACCTGCCGCCTGGGAAGCCTGACGCCTGCTGCTGCTCCAAGCTCCCTGCTGCTTCGGCTGTTAATGGCGGTTGGGGCGTACACCTGACATCCAACAGAACGACCTATTGGCCCAATCAGAATAGCTGGAAACCTTCACCGTAGCACGGCGAAGGCGGTGGGTGATGCTGCAGGTTGCCGGTCGGCCTAGGCGTGCGTGCCTAGGTCAACCTGTGGCCGGAGATGGTGGGTTGGTCGGGGGGTGATTATGGAGGTCTGGAGTGGCAGTTGTGGGGTGGAGCGAGTTCCTGGTGGTGAGGCGGAGCTCTCGAGGTGGTTGGCGAGCCGTGTGGGGGGCTGGAATGGTGAAAGCGGCTCGCCGGAGGTCGGTCGGTGATGTGGAAGATGAGGGTGGTCAGCGTCGGTCGAGGGGTAATCAGATGAGATAACAGGGGGAAAAGAGAGAGGAGAGGATGGAGAGGAGTTCTAACCTAATTGTAAGGACGAAAGGGGACGGAAGGCGGACAGCAATACCTGTTGTCGCCGGAGAAGATGATGCCCAGTGGGGGAGAACGGCGGCGACGACGGGGCTGAGGCGGCGTGCGCGGGTACTGCGCAACGCGGAGGGAAGTCAGGAAGCTAACTCTGCCACTGGTTTTATGGCAGAGCGAAGAGGGAGGGGAGGGGGGCTCGCCGGAGCTTGCTGGGACTTTTGGCCGGGCAGGAGGAGACGAATTGGGGGTGGACACTCGGCCAAATCAAGCTTGCCTTCTGCGGTAGGGTCTGGGGGGTGTTTTATAGGTGCTGGCCGCTCCTATCAGCGCGTGGAGAGCACGCAATTAGGTCTGCCGGCTTGCCGGAGTTGGAAGGAAGGTGGATACCCAAATCTCTCGTGCGTTCGCACGAGAGATTGGGTTCACACCAGCGATTGTAATTGGCTTTATAAGGAAGGGAATTCCTCAGAGAATCACCCTTCCATTTCTGGGAGGGAATCTCTGAGGGATTAGAGAGCAATCCCTCTCTGAACCTCGCCGGAGCTCGGTTCTGCCCTAACAATGGCAGCAGGATCAGATTGCAAAGGGGGTGAAGAACTTGGGGGGCTCTTTGCAAGGATATTAAAAAGATAGGGACCTATTTATGATTTGGGTGTACTAAATTGCAAAGTAGGTCAAGATGACCTCCTTTTAGGTCCGAATTTTGGTATAAACCTAATTTGGACCTAAGGAATCCAATGGTGAAGTTGTATTTCAAGTTTGACCTCATTTGACTGGACATTTTGCATAAAAACCCAAATTTGGTTAATTGAGGAGCTAGGACCCTGATCTAGGTCAGACTAGGTTCCAAAGGCCAAAGTAAGTGTTCTAAACCCTAGAGGATGTTTTTCCATGATTTTTAGAGGGTTTACTTGCTTTTTGTTCTGACCGGAACCTTGTTAATTAAAGCAGGTCTGTTTTAGGGTTACCAGGTGTCATTTAATTCCTAGATTGCACATGAACCCATTTCTGATTGACTCAACCCTCTTTTTATCTTATTTGGACCATTTGACCTATGTTTTGCTTCTGAGAAATCCCGTTTATGTACTGCAGTGGTAAAATTGCAGTTTTAACCTTTATTTCATATTTTCTTCTCAGAGCACTTGTTCCTTCAGTTAGGCCTTCTTCTAGGTTATGTAGGAGCTTTTATCTTCTTTATTGGGTCAAAATGAGCTAGTTATGGCTCATGATGAGGCTCTCATCATACCCCCATGCCTATCTTTTGCTAGTCCCTTAGCAAAATTTCAAGGTTTTAACTTCCATTCTAGACCCTGAATGTCTGTCAACAATGATAAGTGCTTCTCCTTTTCTTTTGTGATTAGGTGGGAATGCCGACAATAGGCCTAGAGGTACTCAAGTACCAACCAAAATCCGGACCTGTTCCGCTTTAGCCTCAGTCTTCCACAAAGGTTTCTACGGCCCATAGAAACTAACCTAGGGTTTGTTGGACTCCGCGGTTAAAGCACCCGTGCTTGAGACATTTTTAGCCTAAGTTCAGTTTGCAGTGCGTTTTTTGTAAGAGAGAGATAGAAGATTTATTTGTTTGGAGAGCTTTTCTCTCTCTTTTCTTTTTATTTCTAGCTTCGGATTATCTTCTCAACACGGTCTGTATTGGATTCCTCGTCCCCATCATCAATCCTCAAGGGTCCCTGGCTTTCGAGATTTCGAGATAATCCCGCCCATGGCAACCCCCAGAACCCTGGCTTTCGAGATTTCGAGATAATCCCGCCCATGGCATTCCGTGGCCGAATCCAGACCCTGGCGATCGACATTTCGTGATAATGCCGCCCATGGTATCTGAACCAACAGAGTGCTTACATGCCCCCAGTAGGATATTTAAATATCCTAAGAGACAAGCACCGAGGAGATGATATGTTGTTACGCATCTTCGAGGGGAATTTCCCGCCTCTCCGCGCTGGGAACTCGTCCAAATCAATTTGTGTTGATTGGCCGCTCCTAATCTAGGTGACTTTTTCAGAACATTAAACGCTTTTCGCGTGATTTGGATGTTTATGCACACTGAACCAGACTGTGTGTGAATTTGGGTGCTTAGGTTACCGAATCCCGCAAACCGGAGGTCAGTTAACGAGGCCGAATACTTCCTAAGCCTTAGACCTAATACCCAAGCTTCGCATTTTCCTCAACCTCTTGAGGATTATCCAGATTTTAACGGATACGTGAATTTTTAAGCTAAAGGTACTAGCCCAAAAGGCCTAAGACCAGCGTTCCCGCTAATCTCTTGTTATATCTCCGTAGCACTTTTCTTTTCTTTTTCTTGATTCGGTCTAGAACTTCAGTTAACCCCTTAATCTTTTACTAATGACTATTTCTTTTCATTTTCATTTTGTGCTCCTTTTTGTCATTTTTCTTCTTTTTCTCCTCCTTATGCTTAAGTGGCTCACAAAATTTCCTCCCTCCCCCCATTTTTTTGTTCTTTTTCTTAATTTTTTTCAATTTTTTTTTTGCGTTTTTGACATATGCAAATTTTTTTGTGTGTGAGACTCCTGATTTTTTTCTTGGTTCTGTATGTATGCACTTTATCACCCCCCCATGCCTAAGTTTTGCAATGTCCTCATTGTAAACAGAGGGTGGGAATTAGTGTTGAGGTCAGGGGCTTAGAACAGGATATATCGGGTGGGTGAATGGGTCGTAAATGACTGATGTGGATGATTTCAAGCTCTGATACATGTACCAGAGGTGGGATTATATGTTTAAGGCTGGTCTCAAGGTGCAATAGACGTGGAGTCCAGATGGATAATCAGACGGGTCTCTGTGTTTGGGATGACGGGTTGCCTCCCGTTAAGCACTAAATTTAATGCCTTTAACCGAGCAGAAAATGGGGTGGAGAGGGAGTGGTCAAATCAATGGAGTTTTGGAAAACAAGCACCTTGATTAAGAGCCTGGTTGGTCCAACCAGGTGCTTGTTGAGATCAGCGGGCTGATGATGCAGCCCGAACCCAATAAGTCTGGTGGGTTGATAGATGTAGATCAGCAGATGCGGAACCCACCATATGCAGTGACGTTCTGATGGATATGGAAGTGAAAACTCGGGTTCAGGCTGAGTCGAATCAGCCTGGTCAAAGTAGGGTTCCGAAAAATTATCCATGTAAGGTGTGGAATCCCTACAGAGGTGATCAAAGGATGGAGGCTCCTGATTTGTGGTCTGATCAGTACCCGATACCTGGTCTAGATATGAAGTTGAATTATCTGCAAACGACTCAGTGAGAGGTGAATCGGAATAAAAATTGAGTCCGATTGCGGGTCGGGGTGGGGAACGGGTTTTGATTGGTTCTGTATATGTGGAGCAGGTGGCTTCAAAGAAGATTGACATGTTATAATCAGGAGGCAGATTTTCTCCGATGTTATGGTCAGATTCGAGATCGTCGGAGAGTTTGCGAAAATCAAAGTTTGAATGAGATTCTAGATCATGAGTTCCACCATAGAATAAATCATATGTTGTATATTCAGCAGCCTGACTGTTATCTAGCCTAAATGTTAATTCTGAGCTTAAAAGGGTATCCTTATCTGGTAGAGGCTCAGATTCTAAGCTAGTAGGGCAAACCCAATTGAAACCCTGGTCGTCCAACTCCTCGATTTCTGTGTCATAGATTGGCATGACTTCTGCAAAATCGATTCGTTCCTCTGAGGAGGTTGACGAGGGATATTCATCAAACCGAGGCCCAAAATCATATTCTTAATTAAGAGATTGATTTTCTTCATCTGGGGCCTTGAAATCTTCAAAATATGTTTCAGATCTAGGTTCTAGGCTTAGGATGTGGGTTGAATTACTAGAATTTAGGTCTGAATAACCTTCGAGGTCCACCTTATCAGTATAAGGGATGGAATTTACACCCTCGAGAGGTTCAGTTCTACTCTCATACTTGCAGGAGTCTTGGGATTCTAAAATGGGCTCATCATGGTCTTTTTCTGCATTTGGAGCTTCCCAACCTTCTTCAATATCAGGTGCATTATATTCTATCTGGGTTGGGAATCCACAACCATTTTGTGCCTCAAACCCGAGGTCAGATTTATCCTCGATGTTGTTCCAAGATAGCTCATCCTCTGTTGGTGGTATATACGGGTATTTCTGATCAATCACTTGTTTTATTAATCTCATTATCTCTTCCCGTTTTTCAAGATTATCTTGGTGTTGCTTCCAAAGTCGAGGATTTATCATACATTGAAGGTATTCACTATTGTGCAATTTTTCTATCTCAATGTATGCAGTAATGAGCAAGTCACGGGTTGATCCTTTGTTGGCTTCTGCTAATAGTACTTGGGCACAAGTTATGACAAAGGTTGTGGTTGTTGGGACATCAACCTGAATGTTTCCTACTGTTGTTAAGGTTTCTTCATTCTCATAAAATCTCATGGCATCCTCAATCATTTTATCTCTCATGGATCTCTGGTATTCAGGTTTCTTGAATGGTAGTCCTAGGTGGTTCGGCTGCATATTTGGATCGGGTGGTGGAATCAAGATCAGAGTTTGACACAAGATGTGTTATGAAGCGATCAGATCTGAATAACGAGTCCCACTGAAAATGAGTGTGTGTGCTCTAAAGAGAAAAGATGCAGGACTGGAGATGTTCTTGACCCAATCAAGACACCCAAAAGATGTTTGGATGACTATGGAGGTTCGGGGCGGATGGACCCCTGGATCCGAAGATCGTCCACCTGAGAATTACCTGGGCAGCCAGAGAGGGAGAGTCCCGCAAAGACCCCTACATGGTAGAGCGTCCCTACGGGTTACAGGGTTTCCCCCACCCGACCTCTCTTGTCACTGAGATTCCAGGTAGACCAGAATGGGGACCTTGACCTCTTAAGTCTATCACTTTTTATTTCAAAGGTGCTTTTAGGGTTCTCACTTGAACTTTAGATGTTTTTGGTATTGTGACCTAATTTAGAGGTTGGTTGACCCAAGGGGTCAACTTCACCTGACCTGTCCTATAGATGGCAGAATGATTCTAAGCTCGGAGCCTAGAGATCACCCTGATTTGACTCCCAGGTTATTAGGTCAAAAAAAATTTTAAGATTCAAGTGATTTTAGAGCTCAATTTTAGGGTTTGTCTTATTTAGCTTTCTTCAATCAAGGGCTTGGGTAGCACACTGATGCGGGAGGGTTTATTTCCTTTTACACAGGCTTGTGTGACTAGCGCTTCAAGACCCTAATGTGGAAACCCTAAGTTGGTTCTATTTCCAATCCTCTTTTTCTTTTTCAAAAGTTCTCTTTGGACTCATAAACAAGAAGTGTGTGGTCCGCCGAGATTAAGCGTTATTTCAATTACGCACAAGAATTTGTGGGATGGAAAAAAAATCACTCCAACTTCAACAATATTTGCAGAAATTTTCGCAAAATCAGGAAATGTTTTGCCTTAGAGATGGTGATTACTATATAAAGAAGGCAATTGATTCCTAAATTGATTTTCTTCCTTTTGTCTTTCAAAGATTAGGGGATGATTAAGGAAGAAAAGAAATTACCTGCCCTGGAGTGGTTGACTTGCGGGAGAGATTTTCTCATGAAGTACCTGCAAGATCACATCAAAGCAAAGTAGGAAAAGTTAGTGTTCAATATGATAAAAAGAATGTAGAGACTAGTGGTAAATTGCGCATTGCTCCCTGACAACGGCGCCAAAATGTTCTCAATGTTTTGTCCGGGTTTAAAGGATGTCATGTTGTAGTACAACCGACAAAACGTTTAAACAAATATCAAGAATTTTATTACTCGAAAATCGGAGTATCCGAGGTCGATCACAGGGAGCAAATGGAATTTACTACTAGTCAAAATGTAATTGAACACTCTAATTTACTCAAAATATCAATTCAACTATGAATGTATGCGATTAAAAGTAAGGACAAAAAGAAATGAAATTGGACGTCTGATCACAAGATCAGACGTCTTAAAAGTATGTTCCCTTTTCTTCTTGATTATTCGTCTTCCTCTGCAGTCTCTCTGTTTCTTCTTTTTCTGCTGCTGTGTTTGCTTTCTTTTCTGCTCCTTCTTCTTCTCCTGTGAAGGCTTCTTTCTTTCTTCTTCTTCTCTGCCTTGTTTCTTCTCTGTCTTGCTCCTTCTTCTCCTGCGAAGGCTTCTTTCTTTCTTCTTTGGTCGCTCTGTTCTTCCTGCCTTTCCTTCTTCCTTCTTTCTTTTCCTTCTCGCAACCAAGTCTTTCTTCCTCAACGTTCAGGCTGTGCCTACACAGAGCAAAACCTATCCTTTCTCCCTCTACCCACGCGTCTCTCTCTCTCAAGCAATTCACTCAGGGACGCTCTCCCAGAGCCACTGCCATAATCGGGTCGGATCGTACCCGGGACCAGGCGCACCTGCAGGTGGTGTGATGCGCGAGGAGTGCGTAGGTTTAGGTCGGGTTGGATCCGCCAGATCCTCGTGGTCAAGCCGCGGACGAGGCGGGTGTGGGGTTAGTGAGGGACCTCACCCCTGTGCTTACGGAGGCACTAGAATGAAAACACAAAAACAACTTATATGGTACCTGAATGTTGCAATCCCACGATGTGGGACTATCTGGTCTCGCCTTCACGCGCACCCGCAGAGTTTTGTCGCTCGATTGCCCAAGCTGTTGACTCCTCTGCGCTACTGGCTGGCCTCGGTTGCTTCGCGACACTTGCGAGAGTCTGCTGCACCTGCCACCTGGGAAGCCTGACGCCTGCTGCTGCTCCAAGCTCCCTGCTGCTTCGGCTGTTAATGGCGGCTGGGGCGTACACTTGACATCCAGCAGAACGACCTATTGGCCCAATCAGAATAGCTGGAAACCTTCGCCGTAGCACGGCGAAGGCGGTGGGTGATGCTGCAGGTTGCCGGTCGGCCTAGGCGTGCGTGCCTAGGTCAACCTGTGGCCGGAGATGGTGGGTTGGTCGGGGGGTGATTATGGAGGTCTGGAGTGGCAGTTGTGGGGTGGAGCGAGTTCCTGGTGGTGAGGCGGAGCTCTCGAGGTGGTTGGCGAGCCATGTGGGGGGCTGGAATGGTGGAAGCGGCTCGCCGGAGGTCGGTCGGTGATGTGGAAGATGAGGGTGGTCAGCGTCGGTCGAGGGGTAATCAGATGAGATAACAGGGGGAAAAGAGAGAGGAGAGGATGGAGAGGAGTTCTAACCTAATTGTAAGGACGAAAGGGGACGGAAGGCGGACAGCAGTACCTGCTGTCGCCGGAGAAGATGATGCCCAGTGGGGGAGAACGGCGGCGATGACAGGGCTGAGGCGGCATGCGTGGGTACTGCGCGACGCGGAGGGAAGTCAGGAAGCTAACTCTGCCACTGGTTTTGTGGCAGAGCGAAGAGGGAGGGGAGGGGTGCTCACCGGAGCTTGCTGGGACTTTTGGCCGGGCAGGAGGAGACGAATTGGGGGTGGACACTCGGCCAAATCAAGCTTGCCTTCTGCGGTAGGGTCTGGGGGGTGTTTTATAGGTGCTGGCCGCTCCTATTAGTGTGTGGAGAGCGCGCAATTAGGTCTGCCGGCTTGCCGGAGTTGGAAGGAAGGTGGATACCCAAATCTCTCGTGCGTTCGCACGAGAGATTGGGTTCACACCAGCGATTGTAATTGGCTTTATAAGGAAGGGAATTCCTCAGAGAATCCCCTTTCCATTTCTGGGAGGGAATCTCTGAGGGATTAGAGAGCAATCCCTCTCTGAACCTCGCCGGAGCTCGGTTCTGCCCTAACAATGGCGGCAGGACCGGATTGCAAAGGGGGCGAAGAACTTGGGAGGCTCTTTGCAAGGATATTCAAAAGATAGGGACCTATTTGTGATTTGGGTGTACTAAATTGCAAAGTAGGTCAAGATGACCTCCCTTTAGGTCCAAATTTTGGTATAAACCTAATTTGGACATAAGGAATCCAATGGCGAAGTTGGATTTCAGGTTTGACCTCGTTTGACTGGACATTTTGCGTAAAAACCCAAATTTGGTTAATTGAGGAGCTAGGACCCTGATCTAGGTCAGACTAGGTTCCAAAGGCCAAAGTAAGTGTTCTAAACCCTAGAGGATGTTTTTCCATGATTTTTAGAGGGTTTACTTGCTTTTTGTTCTGACCAGAACCTTGTTAATTAAAGCGGGTCTGTTTTAGGGTTACCAGGTGTCATTTAATTCCTAGATTGCACATGAACCCATTTCTGATTGACTCAACCCTCTTTTTATCTTATTTGGACCATTTGACCTATGTTTTACTTCTGAGAAATCCCGTTTATGTACTGTAGTGGTAAAATTACAGTTTTAACCTTTATTTCATGTTTTCTTCTCAAAGCACTTGTTCCTTCAGTTAGGCCTTCTTCTAGGTTATGTAGGAGCTTTTATCTTCTTTATTGGGTCAAAATGAGCTAGTTATGGCTCATGATGATGCTCTCATCATTACCCGACAAAAAGGAGGAGAAGAAAAAAATAATAAAATAATTAGGATTATTCATACATAACTCCTTAACTTTTATGTTAATTAAAACGATGTATGTAATGCACGTAATTAATTAACTAATCAAATGTATGCAATCCTAGGTTAATTCTAAATGCATTTAGATATGGATGCCACACTTGAATTATGCCCTTAAGCTAAAAATATGAATTAATTTAATTACATCCTAATGTATGCTATCTAAATGTTAAAATTAACTTAATGTTGAGGCACTTAAATACTTAAATAGCTTACAAATATGGGCCAATCAAATACCCCCATGCCTAGTTTTTGCTAGTCCCTAGCAAATCTAAGCAATAACCTAACACTCCAAGTAGACTAGCCAACCCAATCGGTCTTCCTTTAGAAGCAAGTGAAATTCAGACTTTAGACCTAAGGTTCCCAAGTAGTTGCTAAGTTACAGACTAGGTCGGCTAAAGATGAGTTGTAGGCACAGGTTTTCCTGATTTCTAACTCTACCCTAGGGTTTATTGATCCCCGAGATTAAAGCATCCGTGCATGTGCATTGGTCTGAGTTATTTGAGGTTGATATGATTGCCAACCTAGAGAGGAAAAAGGATTTTTTTTAATATATATATATATATTTGTTTGATTCCTCTAAGTCTAACCTTGGATCAGCTATCAACACGGTCTGTGTCAGATTCATTATCCCCATCACCGTACCTCGAAGGGTGCCTGGCTTTTGATGCTTCGAGATAGCACCGCTCATAGCGACCCCAAGAACTCCTGGCAATCGACACTTCGAGATAGTATTGCCCATAGATTTATTAAGCGAATTTAGGTTTGTGGCAATCGACACTTTGAGATAGGGCCGCCCATGGTACCTGAACCGCACAATGCACTTACATGCCCTCAGTAGGATGGATATCCTAAAAGACAAGCACCGAGGAGGTAACATGTTATCATCGCATCCTCAAGGTGAGTATATACTCCACCTCTCTTGCGCCAGGAACTCTTCCACTCAAATTGTGTTTTCAAGCTTCTCCTAAGTCAAAACTAAGAGAACCAAATTTTCTTTTAAGAAAGGAACACAAGATCAAGTGCGTGTGAAATTTGGATGCTTAGGTTACAAGAACCCGTAAACCAAAAGGTAGAACAAGACTCCAGGTACTACCCAGCCTTTAACTCAATCCCTAGCTTTCCTTCCCCAACCTCTTGAGGAATGGTCCACAACTTAACTCCTACTTAAGTTTTTAAGTCCACAAAGGACCCTAAAGGTCTAAAGCTAGTAGCTCACTTAGCTTCTAAAGTTCGACGCCTAGAATCAACTTAGCCTAACCTAAAGTTCTAGTCTGCTTAAGAATGCAGGGCCTAGCCAGTTAAGCTTAATAATACAATTTTTTTTTTTTGAATGCAATATGCATGAATGCAAAATGTAGACATGCTATAAACAGATGCCTCAGGTCCTCTACCCCATGCCTGGTTCAAACAATGTCGTCATTGGAAACAAAATAGTTAAAGGAAGATATTACCTGAGGTGAAGAATGGCAGGCTCCTCAAGAGTGACCTCATCAACCAGATGGCCATCCAAAGTAATGTATGGTTTTAATCGTTGAACGTTGACGATAAAGGGAGCTGCTGAAGAGGAAGGGCTTTTAATCTCCACAATTCCATGTCAAAACACTTTAGTGATTTTGTAAGGCCCATCCCAACGAGATTTTAATTTTCTGGAAAGAGCTTAAGTCTGGAATTGAAAAGCCAGATTTGTTGGTTGGGCTCAAAGGTCTTTCTAAGGATATACTTATCATGCAAGACCTTAGTTCTCTCTTTATAAGCTTGAGAGGTGCCATAAGCATCATTCCTCAGCTCCTCAAGCTCACTTAATTCCAAAAGTCATGTCCTACCTGCCTTTTCTAAATCCATGTTAACACTTCGAATAGCCCAAAGTGCCCTATGTTCCAGCTCAATGGGTACATGGCATGCTTTCCCATACACAATCCAAAAGGGAGATGTACCCAAAGGGGTCTTATAGGCCATTTGATATGCCCACAAAGCATCATCGAGCTTTTGGGACCAGTCTTTCCTATCAGGTCTAACGGTCTTTTCTAAAATATTTTTTATCTCCCTATTCGACACTTCAACCTGGCCACTCGTCTGAGGATGGTACAGGGTAGCGACCTTGTGAGTCACTCCCAGACTCCTGAGTAGCCGATTGAAGTGGTGGTTTTGGAAATGTGGTCTCCCTTCACTTATAATGGTCTTGGGGTAGCCAAAACGAGATATGATATTGGCCTTCACAAATTTCAAAACCACAAAGTGGTCATTTGTGTGCATCGAAATGGCCTCTATCCATTTAGAGACATAATCAACTGCCACCAAGATATATTCATAACCATGGGACGAAGGGAAGGGGCCCATAAAGTCAATTCCCCACACATCAAAAATTTCAACAGATTGAATAGGGTGTTGAGGTATCTCATTCCTCTTCCCAATCGTTCCAGTCCATTGACATCTAATACAGGCCTTAACAAAATTATGAGAATCTTTAAATAACGAAGGCCACAAAAAATCGAACTGGAGAACCTTAAAAGCAGTTTTCTTAGCACCAAAATGTCCTCCACAATGAAGTTCATGACAAAAACTCAGCACACTTTGTTGTTCCTCTTCAGGTACACATCATCTCAATACTTGGTCTTGTCCAATTCTAAATAATTTAGGCTCTTCCCAATGAAAGTATCTAGCTTGGGAAATGAATCTCTTTCTTTTCTACTCATCCCAAGAGCCAGGAGTTTCTCCAGTGACCAAGTAATTTACGGTATCAGCATACCAAGGTGAAGTTGGTGTTGCCGCCATAAGGGTTTCATCAGGAAATGTCTCGTGGATGTCTCCATATAGAGAGGCATTAAGTGGAAGGCGAGACAGGTGGTCAGCCACAACATTTTCTACTCCTTTCTTTTCACGAATCTCCAAGTCAAATTCTTGAAGGAGTAGGATCCACCCAATCAAATGTGGCTTAGAATCTTTCTTAGCAATAAGATGTTTCACTGCCTTATGATCAGTGAAAATAACTACCTTAGACCCAAGAAGATAAGACCTAAACTTCTCCAGAGCAAAAACTACAGCAAGTAATTCCTTTTCAGTGATGATATAGTTTTGCTGTGGTTCGGTTAAAGTCTTGCTGGCATAATGCAGCACATGAAGTCTTCCCTTAACCCCTTGTCCAAGGACTGCTCCCACTGCATAATTTGAAGCATCGCACATCAGCTCAAATGGGAGTGTCCAATCAGGAGCTCGAAGAATAGGCACAGAGATCAAGGCCTCCTTCAGCCTTTGAAAGGCCTCGGCACAGTTCGAATCAAAATTGAAGGAAGATTCCTTCGCCAACAGGTCACAAAGTCGCCTAGAAATTTTACTGAAATTTTTAATAAAGCGCCTATAAAAGCTGGCATGGCCCAGAAAGGATCTAATTTGTTTGACATTCATGGGCAATGGGAGTTTGGAAATAGAATCAATCTTGGCTTTATCTACTTCCAAGCCTCGCTTAGACACAACATGCCCAAGTACAATTCCTTTCTGTACCATGAAGTGGCTTTTCTCCCAGCTGAGGACTAAACTAGTCTCCTTACATCGCTTCAACACATTCTCCAGGTGCAGGAGACATTGGTTGAAAGACGAGCCATAAATGGAGAAGTCATCCATAAACACTTCAACACAGTCGTCAATCATATCTGGAAAAATGGACATCATACACCACTGGAAGGCTGCAGGGCATTACATAATCCAAATGGCATATGCCTGAATGCAAAGGTACCATAAGGACTCGTGAACATCGTCTTCTCCTGGTCATCGGGGAAGACTGCGACCTGGTTGTATCTAGAATATCCATCGAGAAAGCAATAGTACTTATTCCCCGCCAATTTCTCGAGAATTTGATCAATAAAAGGCAAGGGAAAGTAATCCTTCTAGGTAGCAGTGTTCAGCTTGCGGTAATCAATACAGACCCTCCATCCAATTGAGGGTCTAGTCACAACTTGTTCACCTTGGTCATTAAATTCCATAGTAAAGCCGGCCTTCTTTGGCACCACATGAATAGGACTTACCCATTTACTATCTGCAATGGGATATATGATTCCAGCGTCCAACCACTTCAGTATTTCCTTTTTAAAAACCTCCCTCATATTAGGGTTCTGACGTCTCTGCATGTCCCTAAATGGTTTGATGGAATCATCAGTATAAATATGGTGCGTGTAGAGTGTAGAGTCTATACCCTTAATGTCAGCAATGCTCCAAGTAATAGCTTCCTTGTGTTTAGACAAGCATTCAATTAAGGCTCCCTCCTGTGCCTCAGATAGCACAGCCGAAATGGTAACGGGGAGCATATCATTGGCACCCAAGAAGACGTACTTGA
Source organism: Thalassia testudinum (assembly GCA_037157565.1). NCBI lineage: Eukaryota > Viridiplantae > Streptophyta > Magnoliopsida > Alismatales > Hydrocharitaceae > Thalassia > Thalassia testudinum. The sequence continues at coordinate 38,730,014 of JAZHRO010000025.1, forward strand.
GATTGTCAGGGAGGGGTTTCAACTCAAGGTCGGGGGCTTGTATGGTTGAGGGTTTCACAATAGATGTCCCCATCTCAGGTAGCAGATCTACCTTGGGCAGAGATGATGGGGAAAGAGACTCAGTAGAAACACCCAACAACTCCTCAAGTTCTAGTATATCCCCTTCACATTCCTTCAAGAGATGGGAATGCTCATTTAGCATGACATGCTGAAGGGGGTCATTACATAACATTGTAGGGGTTGCCTCTTCAATCAGGTCATCTATCACCTCAACTTGAGAACAATCCTCAAGCCCAGCTTGTTTGTAAGCATTAAACACATTAAGCCGGATTTTCATGTTCCCAAAGCCCATTTTCAATGCCCCAGTATTGCAATTGATTGAAGCATGCGAAGTTGTAAGGAAGGGGCGGCCCAAAATGATGGAAGGCTTGGTTGGCTTGTTGGTAGGGTCAGTGTCCAAACCTAAGAAATCAACGGGGAAGAAGAAATCCTCCACTCTCATGAGGACATCTTCCAAAATTCCCTGCGGTGTCTTAAGTGATCGATCAGCAACTTGGAGGATTATCGGACTAGGCTTTAGTTTGCCTCCCCCAAGTTGTTCATACACGTAGCTTGGAAGGATGTTCACCCCCGCACCCAGATCAAGTAGAGGCTCATCAATCTGTAAGTCACCATTAACCACTGAGATGAATAGGGATCCTGTGTCCTTAAGTTCAGGGGTGTGCCATGTTGAACAATTGAGCTAACAGAATCAGGCAGGACAACTTTTGATTGAACCTGTTTCCTAGATTGCCGCTTTTTCGTGCACAGGCCCTTTAAAAAGCGGGCATAAGATGGAATCTGCCTGATAGCTTCAAGCAAAGTCAAGTTAATCTGTACTTGCTTGAAAGTTTCTGTGATCTCATCCATCTTATCTTTGGCTCTAGATGAGCTAGCAGAAGTCTGCCCAAAGGTGGATAAGCACTTTGGAAGGGGCACTCTCAATCTCTGGGTGGAAGGGTTGTCATGTCGAGTAAGGGGTGGAACGAGGGATACTTCTTCCGGTGAGGTGATTTCAAGCGGAGGAGATTTGGGTAAGTCTTCTCCGGTTGGGGTGAAAGTCAAGGTGGATGGTTTTTCAGAGGGTGAGACTATAGGAGCATCGGGTTTGGAAATTTCTTTCCCACTCCTCAGAATAGTCACCGCCTGAGCATGCTCCCTAAAGACAATCCCTTTTCCTTTAGGATTCTCCTCAGTAGCACTAGGAAGCTTCCCAGTTTTCCTCTGTCTAACAGCCTCAACAAGGTGTCCTATCTGTGATTTCATTTCATGTATAGCCTTTTCATGAGATTGGATGATGGCACTTTGACATTCTTGCATAGTTCTCAACATTGCCTTCAATTCATCCATTTCAGAGGTCTTTGGTTGGGCAAAGGTCTGAGGTTGGTTCATTTGATGGTTTTGAAAGGATTGTGGTTTATAATTCCCTGAATGTAAGACATTTCCTTGTCTCCATGAAAAGTTTGGGTGGTTCCTCCATCCCTCATTATAAGTGTTGGAAAAAGGGTCATTACAAGGTCTAGGGTGAAACCCTTGAGCGACATTCAAATCCATATGTACAAGCTCAGGGAATTGGGAGGCCAAGTGGCAATCCACAGTGGCATGTGTATTGCCTTGGAAAATGGAGCATTCAGAAGCTTAGGATGTGGAGGTGTTAGATACGAATTGGCCTGGGCTTGACATAAGCCTTTCCATGTTTTGATTCAATAATTGAATCTGATAGGCTAAATTCTAGGTGTCCCTTGCCTCATTCGCCTCCAACTTTCTTTGCATGAGAGTGGGTTTTCTATCCATGTAGGCAGAATTCAAGTGAATAGAATTCTCACTCAAAGTATCAAAAAGGTTCCAAGCTTCATTCTCAGTCTTAGATAGAAAGGTTCCTGCATAGGCACCATCCATAGTCTGCCTATGCGAATCATTAAGTCCAATGTAGAACCTTTCAACTAGTTGCCACTTAGGCACCTGGTGATGTGGGCAAAGTCTCAACAGGTCATTAAAGTGCTCCCACGCATCATGGAAAGCTTCCCCATCCTTTTGAACAAAACTCATAATTTCCCTCCTACAGTGATTTATTTTGCTTATGGGGAAGTACTTCTTCAAAAACTCCTTCTTCAGGGCATCCCAGGTGTTAATATCATCAAGGGTATGATACCAATACCTGGCTTTATCCTTGAGGGAGAAAGGAAAGAGGGTCCGCATTTGAGCGTCATCAATAATGCCCTGCAGCTTCACCGTGGAACAGACCTCGGTGAATTCCTCTATATGCCTGTAAGGGTCTTCCCTAGTAGTACCATAAAAGGAGGGCAGCAAGGATATGGTACTACTTTTGATCTCATAAGGATTGTCCCCTTCAAGTCTACATAGTGTAGGGCCAACTTGATTGGTTGGAATGAAATATTCCTTAAGGCTCCTTTGACTTGCTATTTCTTCCCTTAGGAGGTTTCTTCTTAAGATTCTTTTAGGTTCAAGATCAAACACAAGTTGTCTCCTAAGAGATCGCCTACCAAGCATGCACTACAAACACAATTCAAAAGGACTTGTTCAGTCTTTACAAATTTAGCCTTTTGACTTTAGTTCAAATTGTAGGTGACAAAGCAAGTTGCCCAATCAATTATGCACCTATTATCGACCTTTGAAATGTCTAAAAAGACCTAGTTGGAGCTTAGGTGTTCTTCCCTAAATCTCAAATGGTAGAGCAACTCTAAAGACGGAAGATCGAGGGATGCAAGTAGGCCTAAGCCTTCCTTTGAAGCTATGCTTTCGCGGTGCTTCTTAACTACCCCCAAAAATCCGTGACAAGGTATCCCCCTCTTTGGATTTACAAAACCTTTGATCTCAAGTTCCGAACACTTTAGAATCCAACAGTAGGAGGGCTCTTGTCCTAGTAGTTCCAAGACCTAGGAGTGTCTAAATGCGTGTCGTGGTGCAAAAGATACAAGTGTGCATACACCGTAAAAATTTTGAGTTTTGAATTTTTGAACCGTAGCACAACGTCTCAATTCAAGTTCTTGGTTTTTTAGTGTTCCTCCTTAACTTAAAGTCCCCTTTCAAGAAAATATGTGATCACTTGTTAGATTTTTTCAATTAAATTAGGTGGTCTTGCAATTAAATCCAAATGTACATGCGTGAATAATATAGAATGCAAAGAAATAGGAAGTACCTTTCCTCCAGCAATCAGCAATGCAAGATGCATGCACATTCAAACAAAATAAATCTAGAGGCTGCTCATTTACACCTAAATGGTCATCCTAAGGTAGGCAGTTTCTAACAAGAAGCTCGTTTCATTTTTTTTTTTTTTTTTGTTTAGCTACTTATGCACAAGCAAAGAAAATGATAAACAACCACAAAATAAAATAAAAACCTAGATCTGAAGAAAAGGGAACAAGCTCTTGAAAATCAGCCCCAATTACTACAAGGGCGAGAAAACAGGAATAAAACTTGTGACAAAGGAGAATCCCCTATGGAAGCGGGATCCGTGTCTCCTGTGTCTTCCCCACGTGTGGGCGTTGCTCAAGGTTGACGTCGTCTCCCAGATGCGCCTGTCACCTCCACAGATTCCTCACATGGAAAAGATAACAAATGGTTAGATCATTGTGCAATGAGAAATAATCAGAAATAAAAAATCAGGTGAAATTATTGCGTCTGTTGCCTCCTCGGCAACAGTGCCATTTGGTAAGATGGTTTTCACTTTCGAATAATATGATTAAGATGATTTGTCATTTTAGTATCAAAGTGGTGGAAAATCGCTTAACAAAATAATTAAAATAAAAATTAAACTACTCACAGAAGAGCAAGTCGTGTCCATAGGGAGGCAATGATGCAATAAATTCACGAATATTTTTCCCTTGTATTCGTTCAATCGAGTGAGAAATCCATGGTCAACTCTGACATGAAATGCATCGAAAAGAAGACACACAATAACTCGAGAATGTAAGGTTATATGCGTAATTTTTCCTCAATGAAATATTCAATAAATATGTGATCAATCTATGTAATTTCCAATTGCACATGTATTAGAGAGAAATTGTGTACATCTTAATCCAAAACCAATGTCAAAAGTTGTGAATAACAAAAGCCAAGTAATTATGAGAAAGCCTGAGCATGAAGTTGAAATTTCACTCAATATATCAAATATTAAAATCAAAATGAGATTTTAGCAATGGCACTCAAATGTAAATATTAATTAACCCAAAAACAGAGGATTTGCTTCCTTTGTGTGTGCGCGAAGAGGAGGCGATGGTGGGCCGCGGGAAGCTCAGATGAGGATAAGCGCGACGAAAGCTTTCCGATGGTGGTGGTGGCGTTCCGAACGGCCATAGGTGGTTGCCGGTTGGAGTGGGAGAAGCTGCCGGTGGTGAGGCTCTTCTACTGGCAGTTGGGTGGTCGATTGGTGTGGCCGAAAGCGTGGATCTGCTCGGGGAGTCGAGGCGAGTCCGATGGAGTTCCTGACGCAAAGTTTCGTGGCCGAATTTGATGGTTGCATTTTTGATGGCTTTGGTAGCTTCAGTTGGCAGAGAAGAAGAAGAAGAAGTCGGGCATGCGCACGGGCTAGTGATGCTAACTGGAGGGAAGGAGCGGTGGCTGCGAAGAGCTCACACTCTGCTACTGGAGGGTGCATGGCTGTGGCTGCGAAGAGCGCGCACTCTACTGGCAGAGGGCACACGGCGGTTGCTACGAGCAGAGGTGCAGAAAGGGAAACACGCGCAGCTGCAAGTGGGGCGGGCTCTGCGTGCAGGTGGAGGTGTGGGAGGGCATGTGCTGAGTTGCTGGTGGGTGTGCGCCTGCTGCGGTGGAGGTGCAGTGCACGCGAGTGGGCTACTGTGAGGGGCAGGCGTGCGCGGATGGCGCTGCTACAGAAGGTGAAGCGCGGGCTGAGGGTGCTGGAGGGAGGTGCTTATGCTTGGTGATGGACGTGTGTAGGGATGGTGCTGGTGTGTGCGGTGGTGATGAAGAAGCATGGTGATGCAGGGACTCTGACTGGCAGTGTGGGCTGTCACACCACACACCCACGATGGTGGAGTCGCGCTGCTGCAGCTGAGGCCAGTGGTGAGGAGCAGATGAGAAACAAGGTTCTTTGCACGGTGAGGAAAGGGGTGGTGGCCTTCTCTGAATGGCAGCCCTTCCTCCTCCTTTATAGCCACTGCTACAAAGATTTTGAAATTCAAACAGGCCACCGTCGAGTGAATGTGCAGGAGGAGGAGGTGGAGACGGAGCGGTTACCTTGTAAAAAGGAGGAGAAGAAAAAAATAATAAAATAATTAGGATTATTTATACATAACTCATTAACTTCTATGTTAATTAAAATGATGTATGTAATGCACGTAATTAATTAACTAATCAAATGTACGCAATCCTAGGTTAATTCTAAATGCATTTAGATATGGATGCCACACAAGAATTATGCCCTTAAGCTAAAATATGAATTAATTTAATTACATCCTAATGTATGCTATCTAAATGTTAAAATTAACTTAATGTCGAGGCACTTAAATACTTAAATAGCCCACAAATATGGGCTAATCACCAGTTAGAAGGGAATCATCCAGTGGTGAGATAATTCACAAAATCAGCATACCAAGGAAGGGATTTCAGTGTTAGGAGCGTTTCGCTTGGAAAAATGACTGTTCGGGTCAATACATCACCAGTGTCAGGTCGTGAAAGGTGATCGGCCACAACATTTGATGAACCCACTTTGTCTTTGATCTCCAAATCAAATTCTTGTAATAATAATATCCATCGAATTAAGCGGGGTTTCACACCTTTCTTATTAAGCAAATATTTCAAGGTCGAGTGATCAATGTAGATGGTAATGTGTGATCCTAATAGATACGAACAAAATTTTTCAATGGAAAAAATGATCGCAAGTTCTTTTTTAGTGATAGTATAATTCTGTTATGTGTCATCAAGAGTTTTACTGGCATAATAAATCACAATGGGTTTCTTGTCAATTTGTTTCCCTAAGATGGCTCCTACTGCATAATCTGAGGCATCTGTCATAAGCTCAAAAGGATGAGCCCAATTGGGTGCTTGCAGAATGGGTGCCTTAGTAATTGCCTATTTTTAAAATATTAAAACTCTCCAAGAAATCTTTATCAAAGTCAAAAGGTTGGTCTTTAGTCAAACGTGGCTTAATGGTTGGGAAATTCTAGAGAAATCCTTAATAATCATCGGTAGAATCCCACATGCCCTAGAAAAGATCGTTTTTGTTTCAGCGAATTAGGTGGGGGAGGTTTTGAGATTGTATCAACTTTAGCTTTATCTACCGAGATTCCTTTTCTAGAAATAACATGGCCTAGGACAATGCCTTCTTGAACCATGAAATGACTCTTCTCCCAACTGAGAACCAGGTTAACCTCAATGCATTTTTGGAGAGTTCTTTCTAAATTCTAAAGACAATGATAAAAAGAATCTCCAAACATGGAAAAATTATCCATAAAGACCTCCAGGCAATCACCTACCAAATCAAAAAAGATTGCTAACATGCACCATTGGAAAGTTGCAAGTACATTACACAATCCAACTGGCATTCTTCAAAGAGCAAAAGTTCTGAAGGAACAGATGAAAGTGGTCTTTTCTTGGTCCTTAGGGTGGACTGCGACTTGATTGTAGCCGGAATATCCATCAAGAAAACAATAATATTCTTGTCCAGCTAGCCACTCCAAAATCTGATTGATAAAGGGGAGTGGAAAATGATCATTCTTTGCTGTGGTATTTACTTTTCGGTAATCAATATAGACATGCCACGAAGAAGTAGTTCGAGTGGGAATTTCTTCACCCTTATCATTTGTAATAACAATGAGGCTAGCTTTCTTGGGTACAACTTGTGTAGGGCTGACCCACTGGCTGTCAGAGATAGGGTAAATAATTCCCACATCGAGCCATTTAATGATTTCCCATTTTACAACCTCTTGCATATTAGGGTTTAGGCAATGTTGAGGTTGGCGGGAGGGTTTAGAGTTGTCCTCAAGATAAATGCAGTGAGTGCAATAGGATGCATCAATGCCTTTCAAATCATTTAATGTCCAACCAATGGATTTTTGATATTTGTTTAAGACTTGGAGAAGTTTTTCCTCTTGTAACTCCAAAAGATGTGCATTAATAATAAAGAGTTTTGTATTATGTGGGCCCAAAAACACATATTTTAAGGAATCTAGCAAAGGTTTCAAATCTAATTGCAAGTCAAGTTCTGAAATGGGGTTAGGAGTTAGCATGAAATTAGGTGTGGGAGGTGAGCGTGGGTTAGACGATTGCCGCGACTCAAGAGAAGGATTTATCGCAAAACACATCCACAGAAAGCATTTCCTCAACAAGATTTGAGGTTTCAGAATCTGAGTCATCAAAGAAATCTGGCTTGTGGAATCTTTTGGAAGCCTTAAAAATATCTAAAGTGAGTGTCTAGCCATCGCAAGTGATGTCCATTTTATTGGAATCGCAATTTATATTAGCTTTAGTGGTGGCAGAGAATGGTCTTCCAAGAATAATAGGTGCACTTTTTAGAGCTTCAGGTACATCAATGTCGAGGACCAAAAAGTCCACAGCAAAGAGACAATTCTTTACCCAAACGATAACATCCTCTATAATCCCTTTTGGATGAATAATAGATCAGTCAGCGAGTTGAAGGGTGACCTTCACTGGTTTAAGTTCACTGAACTAGAATTCATCAAAGACAATAGTGGGGATCAGGTTTATGGATGTACCTAGGTTTAAAAGGATGAGATCAAATGTTGTGTCATTAATGACAACTGATATTAGTGGGGCGCCCGGATCCTTTCTTTTATGAGGTAGTTTGCTTTGAACAACAGAGCTAACTACTTCAGAAAGGACCACCTTTTCTAGATTTTTTGGCTGCCTTTTTGGTGTACAAATTTCCTTTAAAAATTTTGCATAGGCAGGAATGTATTTAATTTCATCTAGGCGAGGAATATTTATTTCCTCTTGGCCAAATAATTCATGTAATTGTTTTTCAGTTACCTTAGTTTTTCTGGGTTTCTTTTTTTTGGAGTTTAATGCTTGTGGAAAAGGTGTCGTGTTTGTGTTGGCTTCTTTTTCCTGAGAGTGAATAGTGGTGGGAAAATTTTTCTCTAGTTCCGGTTGTGAGATTCCGACGTTATGTGTACTTTTACCATTCATAATGTGACTGCATTGGCAGTGTGATTATTTTGTTGTGGAAAACGTTGATTTTGTTGCGGGTTTTGAAAATCGGGTTGAAATTGAGGTGCGGGATTTATTGATTGTTGACCTTGTTGACCTTGATTATTTTCGTTTTGGAATTGATTCCACTGATTTCTAGGGTTTGGGAGGGCAAATTTCCCATTGGCCTTTGATCGGGTGTTACTGCGATTTGATTTTGTAAATTAGAAACAACATGGGTAGCATCATTCATTTGTTGCTACATTCCTTGCAGGGTTTTCATTAATTAGTTATTAATATCAGCCTGCGGAGGTTGGTTTTGGCAAAAATTCCCCGTTTGATTTTGAAAATGTGGAATTTGATTAGTGTTCTTCTAGGAAAATTAGGGTTATTCCTCTAAGTGGGATTATAGAAGTTGGAGGAATTGTTTCTAAAATTATCCTGGAGAGTGGAATATTTTTGTGGACTGGGACATACATGGAAGAATTGTCAGAAGTCCCAGAAAATTCAAGTGCAAGGTCAAGGTTTTGAAATCCGCTTGTATCTATTTGTTGCAAATTTTCCTAGCGGAGGAGGGTTGGGTTTGTGTCGGAGTTAGAAAGGCAAGAGTTAGGGTTAGTTGGAACAAAGTTTTGTGGTTGCACATTAAATTTTTCTTTCATTTTCTTTTGATTGATTTGCATTTGGTCAAGCCTTTGTGAAAAACATTGCAAATCGTCTTGTGTGACAGGGAGAGATTGTTGTTGTGTGCCTACTTCATGAACACCTACACGAGGATTGGCATTTCTACCAAAGGTGTCCATGGACGAATGATTGAAAGAATTTTCACTCATTTCATCGAAAAGTTCATAGGCGCTTTCAGCATCTTTATTTAAAAGATTGCCCCCACATGAGGCATCAACAAATCACCTCAATTGGTCATCAAGACCATGGTAGAATATTTGTACGAGTTGCCAAAGTGGCACCTTGTGGTGGGGGCAGCTCCTTAATAAGTCTTGAAATATTTCCCATGCTCCATCCAAAGGCTCGCTGAATTTTTCTTGGAAGGTAGTTATTGAGTGACATAAAGCATTAGTCCGACTAATCGGGAAATGTTTTTTTAGAAATACACTTTTTAATCAAGTCCAGGTAGTAATAGGTTTTCCTACAGCCCTAAACCAATAAGCGGCCTTATCTTTAAGGGATAGCGGGAAGAGCTGCATTAGCCATAAATCTTTCGAAATATTCTGAGATTTGGTGGTTTCGGCTAGGACCGTGAGCTCCTCTAAGTGGTTAAATGGGTCTTCTCGAGGAGGGCCATAAAAATGTTTAATGAGATTTAGGATTGCAGGTTTGATTTCAAACTCTCCATCAGGGATGACCACCCCTACTCTTTCTTCACAATTTGAGGGATCATAGAAATCCCTCAACGAAATAGTGTGTGCAACATTGGGTGGTCTATTATTGGCTAGGTTTGTGACAGTCCTAGTCAATTGTTATTGATTCACCTGGAGTTGTTGAAATTGGGTTACTACCATGAGTAACGGGTTGGAATTTTCAAGATTTAAATTTTCCGTCGGATTTCTTTGAGGTTGCAATTCAAATTGTGGTTTGGGAACTTCAATTTCTAGTTGGTGAAATTGATGCATGTTGTTCCCGTTTTGTTGGTTAGAAGAGGATGGGTTGTTAGTATTTTTTGTAGGATTTTGGGCATTTTCCATCTTTTGTTTATTTTCTATAGAGGAAGAAGATGAAGCAAACAAGCGAGTATGGGTGGTGCGATGGACTGAAAAATCAGTTGGTCCCTCCAAGTGTGGGTTTCCGGACTATCAGCTATGCATACACTAAATGGAAGACGGGAGGGGAGGAGATGAGATAGGTAAGAGAAAGTGTGCAAAACAAACAACCAAGCTTAATTCTATCTTAGGGTTGACTCCTTAAAAGCGTAAGACTTGGGAACCTGACAAGTAAGGGATCACCAAGTAAATCCCACTTCCCAAAGAGCACCCGGCTAGACTAAAGAGGTGGCTTGGGCCCAAGCATGTCCAAGGAAAATCACCAGGGGCTTGTGTAAACCCTTACTCGTCGTTTGACTTCCCTCCAAGTCTGTCGCCGTGTTTTCTAAGGAAATTGGGCATGCTTAATGATTCTTAAATGTCAGATATCATGACTAAATTGGATGAAGTCCTTAAGTGGTAAAGTGACTACTTATTTTAAATTAGGCTTAGGTATCTAAATGTGCACAGGAGTGTGGAGGGCATTGATTGGGGTAATGCCCTGTTATTTCAATTTTTAAGTATGTAATTGGACAGAGTGAGTCCAATGCCAAATCAAATTGTCATACAATTTTTGTTGTCTTTTTGCTTTTAGGATTTGATTTAAGTTAATGCCTTTTAGGATTTTCTTTTTATGCTTTCAAACAAATTTTAGATCCAAAATAAAAGAGAAATCAAGCTATATTGGTAAAAGTAGATTTCCTTTAGAATGTGAGACTAGAATAAAAGAAGAGAAACCCTAATTGATTTGAATCCTTAAGCAGAAATGTTATTATCAGTGAATTGTTTTAGGCTTTTCTTGCTAAGTAGTGGTCCAAATAGAGCAAACAACACAACTACTAAAAGGCAAATCAAACAAGCATTTTAAAAAATATTTTTTTATGATTTTAGGAATTCGTTTGATATTTTTTTTGTGCTGGTGTCAGTCTAGAAATGATACCTGTGGGTATTTTAGACTTTTTAGTAACATCACTGACCACCAAAAATTATTATAATTTCATATGTTGTGTAGAATTTCACAAGGATTCCAAAAAGTTAAATTTCACAGAAATTGGATAAGTAGAAAAATTATTAAAATTCGCGAATAGTAACAAAATAATGAAATAAGAGGAGATGACCCTCTTGTGGTCCGCGAATTTTTAAAAATTCTCTACAACTCCAAATGCTCCAAAGAAACATATTTTCCTGACTTGATTTGGAATCTTTAAGTGAAATTTGAAGATTTTAGGAGGCCCGTGGTGTTGGCAATTGATTTTAGAACTCCTGTTAGAAGTTTGGACTCAAAAATCAGAGCACCAATATTTAGGGTAAAGTGGTGTTAAATGATTCAAACAAGCAAACAATGATTTTTATGAATCACCACTTTACCAAATTTAGCTGTTCTTGATCCTGAAAGCCTGATTTAATATTTTTTTTGATAGGTTTTAGGTTTAATGTGACAAGTAAGAGGACACTAACCTCAAATCTGTTGGAAGACAAGGACTTTAAGCTTTTGCTTCCAAAAATCCCACCTTCTTCCTGTAGTGCCTGCACACATGAGAGAAAGAAAGAAAAGGGGATGAGATCTGTGTATCAAGTAAGAGAATTCAGATAAAGTAAAGCCATGCCTCCCCAGCAGCAACACCAAAAAGTGATCGCGAAAATGCGTGATTTGTAAAAATTGAGAATTAAGTCGTTGCAACATGCACTTTTAACCACTTTTAAATTTATAAAAGACCGAGTACTAGATGAGTATTCGGGCTGTCCCAAGGGAGGTAGGAACGCTATTTGAAATAACTTGCTTGAGATTTGGAAGTTAGCTTTCTTTTTTGCATTTTGAAATAGATATTTTTTAGGGTTTTTGAATAAGGGCAAAACGAATGCGGAGAGAAAGTGAATTACAACTACCAAAAATCAAAGCAACAAGTGCCTTGATTCTTCAACTCACACCAAGCAAGGGAGGCTTGGAATAATGGAGAAACAAGTCACAATAAAAAAATCACAAGCTAACTAAGAAAATTGTAGAGGAAAGCTTTTCTTAATAAAGAAGTGTTTTACAAAAAAGGATGGAGAATTCACAAGTGAGAGGGGCTCTCACTTGTAATCCCCAAAAGATAATAGTACAATGCAATAAAAAAATGACAAAAGTAGAAGAAGGCTTAGTGATGGTGAAGATGCTGTTACCCGAAATTCCTACTCTAGTTCTGGTTGCCCTAGAACCAAAAGAAATCCCCCTCTCTTGGACATCCTCCTTGTGGCAAACCCTAGGTGGGTATGCCTCCTCCTAGAAAGCCTAGATGACCTGCTTCCTAGCTTCTCCTTGGGTGGGTGTGGACCACCCTTGGTTCTCCTCCTCTTTGGCTGTCCTCCTGCCTAGCTTGACCCCTTGACTTGGCATGGACACAAGGTAGAAGAATGGAAGAAGTTGAAGGCACCAAGAGGGCAAGAGCACCCACTTAATCTTCTTCTTCTCCTCCTCTTCTCCTTGGTCATTGAGATGATGGAATGAAGGTGGAATATGCACTAGAATGATGTATCCAAGGCTAGATGTAAATGGGTGGTGTTTGCACCTCAAAACACGCCTGTAATAATGCCTTCTTGTGCTATTTTCTAGCATTAACATTGCATAATAGGATCCTGTAATCACATTTGTAAAAGCACTTGCATGCATGCATTTAATCAAGAGAGGAAGAGGAGTGAAACAATCGCCTGCATAGTTACATTTTTCTTCAAGTGCCTCCTTGCAAAATCACCCTCTTTTTATTTTTCCTCTTGATTTCTTCTTTTCTCTCCTTCCCGCGGCTGCACCCTTCCCGCGGCTGCACTCTTCCCGCAGCTGCATGCAGCAGCCACGCAGCACTTCTTCACGTCACTTCTCCCTGCCAACGCCGCTCCCTATAGCTGCAACTCGCACACCCTCTCCCTGCTGTAGCCGGCACGCCACTCTCCCCTCCTCTATAAGTAGCTGCAGCTTCATCCTCGCAAGGGCAGCTGCTGGAAAGACCCCACAGCCACCACCTTCCTCTCCACCGTTCTCCCCTCCCATACGCCGGCCCTCCGTCGAGGAGGCACCCGGCGAGCAGGAGAACCCACTGTGGTGCACACCACCACAGTGGGAGCACCACCGCCCAGCTCTTCAACGAGCCAGTGGGCGTGGTGTTTTCTTTTCTCTTCGTTTTCGTCTCCACGCCATTGCTGCCGCTTCAAGCTCCGAAGCTTGAAGCAGCAGCAGCAGCAGCTAAACCGCGGCGACAGCAGCAGCAGCAGCACCCCCCGCCTCCTCCGCGACCTTCCCCGCAGGCGCGCAACTCTCCGCACGCGCCTGCAGGCCCGTTCCCCGCCTCCGTCTCCGTTCTGTCCACCCCGCATTGCACCCGCAGCCGGCCGCCGCGCGCACTGCAGCGGCCGGTTACGGCCTCGCGCCGACCTCCACGACCCTCCGCGACCCTCCGCGACCACCTGCAGACCTCCTCCACGCTCGCTCCTCCACGCCTTCGCCCGCCCGTCGCCTTCGTGCACGCCTGCAGGAACCCTACGCGAAGGCGCGCCCGCACCCGCCGTCTTCAGACGTCCGCCTCCGCCTTCAGACGACGCAGAGTCAGACGTCTGCCGCCTCCGGCAGACGTCTTAACTCGCGCGTCCGCGATCACTCCTTCGCCCGCTCTCTCTCTCTGCCGATCTCTCCCGCCCGCTCTCTCTCTGTCTGGCGCTCTCTGCTCTCTCTCACGTACTCTCTCTCTCTCCGTTCTCTCTCTCTCTCTCTCTCTCTCTGTACTCACAGCAACACACACACACATTCACCGACGCACACACACATTCACCGACGCACACACACACACTCACACACTTATAGTAACACATATATACTTATATACATCTATATATAATATATACATACATATATCTATATATATATATATACTTATATACATTGTAATATCTATAGTTATGTATACATACATATATATATAATATATATATATATATATACGTATATATATCTATATACTCATACTCATATACATATATATATATACATCTATATAGTATTATATATATAAACTTATATACATATATACATAGCTATATACATATATACATATACACCTATATATATATACATATATATCTATATATATCTATACATATATACTTATACATTTATATACATACATATGTACATATATTTTCACGTTATTTACTATACGCTGTATCGCGGGAATATCTGCATCAGTTGCTGATATTCCCCGATACACGTGTACAGAAAGCGTGTTCGCATTCATCATCCATCATCCATCCACACTACACGCGGCACATAGTCGTGTTGGTTGCGTCTCTCTAGACGTCGACTGACTCGACATAGTGCTACACTCCATCGTCACCTCCACCCCCACCCCTTTATAGATATAATACATATATATATATATCTATAGATACTATATTTACTTTCTGTTTGTTTGCCTTCTCTCTTAGTAAAAAGGTAAAAAAAATACATAAAAGAGAAAAGATAATCTTTGACTGGCAGGTACTTCGTCTTGCGAGTAGCAAGGCGTGTTTTGGAACTCTGTTTTGGCTAAAAGCCAAGGACACAATTTTGAGGGTGTGCCTCAAGAACAAGGATTACCAGAAAAAAACCTAAATAAGAAAAATACCAAAAACACAATAAACTAACGGAAGAGACGCGTTTTAAGGAAAACGTAGAAACTCGACTTGAACCCCACTTCCCTGAGTTCGACCCTGGGCCTAAAAGTGACAAGATAAAATCAAGTAGGCCAGGTTAAAAATTTCTGTAAAGAGATGGTTAGGTTCAAATTAGGTTAACCACTATATATATTTCAACGATAAAATCATCATATTAACAACCTATCTGTGCCGACCCATCATGACTTTTCTGGCACCGTTGCCGGAGAGGTGCGCTTTCGAGTAAGTTTCTATCCAATTCCTTTAAATTTGTCTCTTCTCTCTTCACGGGTAGTGTTGTTTTTGGTGTGCAGGTGAACCTGGTGGAAGGAGAAGAAGGCTGACGAAGTCGAGGACGTGAGCAGATCCAAGGCGGGAACGAGAGCGTGAAGACGCCGACATCGCATTGGAGCTTCACACACGTTGCCGAACAAGTAGGTTTTCTTTTCTCATCAAATTAGGGTTAACTTGCCACCACAATAAAAAAAAAAAAAAAAAATTAAAACTAAAAACTAGAAAAACTTCTTGGGATTTCTTGAGGGTAAGTGGATTAAAATTCACTTGATTGATTGGTTGTCTTCACTCCCACTGCCCCGGGATTTCCTGCCTTACTTCGCATAGCGAAAATCCGAGAATCTTGATTCTTAGATTTTTCGCCGTGGGAAGTATTCTTTGAGGCAAAGAAAAAGATTGCTTGTATCCCTCTTTTGCCTCACTTATCTTTAATTCAGGATCACATTTTTGGTGGGGAGACTTGGAATTGAGTTGATTCCAACCCCACCACGACTTTTCAAACTTGCCTGTGATTCGATCCTGAATACTTCAACCCCAACAATTTTATTTTCTTTATCTTTTGGTTGAAGCCTTGTGTGTGGAAATCATTTCTGGTGATTGGGAGCACTTGAATTGAAGTGCTTTGGCTCCCTGTCACATTGATATAAAACTGATTCGTGCATCCACACTTAGAAATCTCCATTTAGGGTAGCCCATTGCATTTTAGCATGCATTAACTAACTGATAATTGAAGAAGGGTTTCTTGGGTTTTAGAAGGAAAACCTGTATTTTTGCAAAAACCCGGAGATTGGTTGAATTGGTAATTCAGCAAAACCCTAAAATTCATACTACTTAAGGCTGAACTCTAAAAACCATTCGCCAATAAAAACTTCAATTCGGGGAGATTTCCCCGTTGCATGCTTGTTCTTACACACTCTTAAAATCAATCACTTGGGCATTACCCGTAAACAACGCCCTTCACATTCCAAAAGCACTTGACCCTAAGCCTCTAATTAAAACTGGTAGTAACTTGACCCTTACTAAGGATTGGAGGTCTAACTACCTGTGTGTAGCGACTACGTGCTGGTGAGAGTTCCCGCGTGCTATCGGGTGTCTAAGACTGGGGCAAACGGCCTTTCAATCTGGCTCGGTGGTTCCGCGGTGCTCGCATTCGGTTCCGTAGTTCGTGATAGTAGGTAACTTAGATCTTTAGGTCTAAGGGCACACTGTAGAGGTTAGGAAATTGACTATATTGATTTGTAATCAAGTGTACCTTTGCGGCGTCATTTCTCTCATCCCTTTTCCCTTCTCATCTCCCCAATTCTTCCTGCGGTAGTGCATGTTTGGGAGGAGGTCACAAAACCCTGAACTATTTGAATTGACTGATAAATCTAGAAAACAAGTCGAATCGTCCTCCTCCTCCACAAACATGGCTGCACGCCCACCCCCAAATCCCGAGGGAGGAAACCGCCCTCAGAACCCACCAGGTGGTGGAGCCTTAGATCCCATAACCCGCCTCCAAGCCCAAATGGAAATGTATAATGAGCAAATCGAAGCCATTCGGGAAACATTGGAGGAAATGCAGAACCCTCCCGAACGGGAGGAGCCTAGGTCTCTTAGCTCTTATCAGAATCCCGCTGCTACAGAGACCATAGGACAAATTCGGGTCCCCATGGGCGGGGACGACTTTGAATTAAAACCAAACATAATTGGCCTAATCAATTTTCACTTTCATGGTCTTGCAAGTGAAGACCCATTTCTCCACTTGGAAGACTTAACCCAACTTGCTGAAACAGTTAAACCAAGAAATGTCGGGTTATCTATAGTCCTCATGAAAATGTTCCCGTTTTCATTACGGGATAAAGCGTCGCAATGGTTATGCACCCTTGGGAGAACCATCCACTCTTGGGAAGAGATGCGAACAGCATTTCTCAAGAAGTTCTTCCCAATCGGGTGGACCAATGCGCTTCGCCGTGCTATCACTTCATTTACGCAACAAAACGACGAACAATTTCATGAGGCATGGGAGAGGTATAACGACCTCCTCAGGAAGTGTCCGCACCACGGGCTGCCTAAGTGGCATATAGCCCAGATTTTCTACTATGGGCTAAATGAGACTTTGAAGCAGATTGCAGACGCTTCCTGCGGAGGGAACTTTATGAATAAAGACGAGAATGGAGCATTCGAGCTGTTTGAAAATATGAGTGAAAACTCGATGAACAATGCTTCCATTGTCGCCTTTAATCGTACCAGCCAGCCCCGAAATGTCCACGAAGTTGACATGGGACCCTCCCATTCATCCACTGATCTAAGCCTTATTGCACAAAAACTGGATGAAGTCTCCGTCGTGCACAAGAAGCTGGACGAGCTTCTGGCCAACCCCGCCTGATCTATGGCAAACACCACCTCTTCACCACTTCGTCACAATCCAAGTTCTTCTAATACCAGGCTTATCCCGAGAAACCCCGTTAGACCTTCCTTACCGAGTGTCGCGCCAGGCGACTCGGTAAGTCATGTGGAACTGGCTTCTGCGAGCCAGTATTTCGACACGGAGGACCAAGCCTCCGTGTGCTCAGACGCATATCTACATGCGGACGCGTCTTCTGGCATAGAAGATGCTTGCGCCCTGGGGAACAACCCGTTCTCTGCCACTTATAACCCAGGGTGGCGTAATCATCCGAACTTCGCATGGTCCAACAACCCGCAGCGCCAAAACCCCGCGGGTGGACCAATGTGACCGTCCGCACCCGTCATCCCAAGGGTCCAGTTTAATCCTATGGCAAATCTGCCATCAGGCCCTTGCGTACCACAAACTGAACACGCATCAAGCCCTCTTGACAAATTGATGCGAATGATGATGGAAATGTCAAAGCGCCATGAAGAGAACATGACCTCTCTTCAGCACCAATTGGTGCAGCAGAACGTCGAGATCAGTCAACTACGCATGGCGACTCGATCTCAGGGCACTCTTCCCGCCCAACCTGTTTAAAACCCGCGAAATTTCGTGCCCCGTGGTTCTCAACCACAGGTACGACCTTCTCAGGGACAGGTTAATCAAGTTCTGCAAGCTCCGAGCATTCCACCGGGATTCAGGCTAATCCTGCTGCAGCACCACACTCTTATATCCCCATTGCAAACCCTCCTCCACCGTATGATCCCACTGGACCCGCATCGTCCAATGCTATCACTACGAGGAGCGGTAAGCAGACCGTCGATCCGCCTCGACCTGATCCTGGCCCATCTTCTTCTTCGCCCTCTCATTCGGGAGGCATACCGCATTTGCGAGAGGATGATGCACCAAAACTTGTGCCAGAATCAGTCCCATTCCCTGAGGCTCTACTAAGGGAGCCAAAAGGCAAAAAGAAAAATACGCAGGCCTTTGACAACCTACGTAATTTGTTCAGGGATGTAGAAATCAAGGTACCCCTGCTCGAGGCAATCGACCACATACCTACTGTCGCTCGATTTTTCAAAGACTACACAACACCCAGGCAACAGTCAAAGAAGACTAAGAATCCGGTGGTTCTCTCGCCTCATGCGAGTTGTGCTATACTGTCAAACTTACCACCGAAGCAGAAAGATCCGGGCACACCACTGATTTCCTGTAGCATCCAAGGCTGCAGTTTTAACCGTGCCTTGCTTGATCTAGGATCTTCCATCAATCTCATACCGACCATCATGCTCAAAAAATTTTCCTTGGGAAATCTGAAACCCACCCCTGTCACGTTACAGTTGGCAGATCGTTCTGTCAAAATCCTGAAGGGTGTGGTGGAAGACGTGGTGGTTAGGGTCAACAGTCTCTGTTTTCCTGTTGACTTTCTTGTTTTAGATATGGAAGTTCCTAGTTCACTTTCTGATTGTCCGATCATCCTCGGTCGACCTTTCTTGGCCACAGCCCGTGCCCACATCGACTGCGAGTCGGGCTGTATTGAGATTGCCGTTGGATCTGAGAAGCTCAAGCTTAACATATTCAAGGCAGCCAAGAACTTTGATTGCGATTGCATTGAGGATGACACGTCTGACGAGGACATGGCCGTCAGCGCGTGTATCGGACTAATTGGGACCTATTCGGACTGCTGCGGATTACCTGTAAACACTGATAACTGCCTGACCAACGCATACTGTGATGTTCCCCAATCCCTCCCTTGTCCAGTACCTTCTCCTGGCCAGACTTCTGACGAGGTTTTCTCCGCTTCCCATACCTCGTGGTCTGAGTCATATCCGGGCTACTCACTGTCGGTCCACACTCATAAAGACCGAATTGCCCTTTCTTCCCCGCCAAATCAGGCGGATTTACAAATCCACACTGGGACCTTGAGCCCATATACTTCTCACTGGGGCTATTCATTTTTGGATCCATCTATCCAAGAAGCCCCTCTTCTTGGCCAATCTGAAGGCCAGTTTCTTCCTCCTAACTTGTTCTCCTACCCGTCTGGGACACTCTCGTCCCAAGAAATGCCAGATCCTTCCCCATCCACTCCCGAGCTAAAAGTGCTGCCTAATACACTCAAGTATGTTTTCCTGGGACCAAATGAAACGCTCCCTGTAATCATCAGTTCAAAATTAACCATGGAGCAAGAGTGCAAACTAACTAAGGTCCTCCTAGAACACAAGGCAGCTATTGGATGGTCATTATCAGACTTATCTGGTATTAGCCCCTCCTACTGCACTCATCGTATATATACGGAGGAGGAGGCTCGACCTTCTCGCGAGATGCAGCGACGTCTCAACCCTAACATGCGAGAGGTCGTTAAAAATGAAATCATTAAGTGGCTGGATGCGGGTATAATCTACCCGATCAGCGATAGCCCCTGGGTAAGTCTGATTCACGTTGTGCCCAAAAAGGCAGGACTCACCATCCGTGTCAATGACAGGGGCGAATCCATCCCTACACGCACTCCTACATCTTGGAGAGTGTGTGTAGATTATAGGAAACTCAATGCTGCAACCAAGAAAGATCACTTCCCGCTACCATTTATTGACCAAATCCTGGAGCGGTTAGCGGGAAATAAATTTTTCTGCTTCCTGGATGGATTCTCAGGATATAACCAGGTGGCAATAGACCCCCGAGACCAAGAGAAAACCACTTTTACCTGCCCTTTCGGCACCTTCACCTTTAGAAGGATGCCGTTCGGACTTTGTAACGCGCCAGCAACTTTCCAGAGATGCATGCTGGTGATATTTCATGACATGGTGGGTGACTTTCTCGAGGTCTTCATGGATGACTTTTCAGTCTTTGGACCATCTTTCGACGAATGTCTTGCCAACCTGACTCGCATCCTTAGGAGATGTATTGATGTAAACCTCGTGCTTTCCTGGGAAAAAAGTCATTTTATGGTGCACGAGGGAATTGTTCTTGGACATATCATCTCCGATAGGGGTATCGAGGTTGACAGAGCTAAGCTCGATATCATTGCTGATTTACCTGTGCCTGGTTCTGTCAAACAAATCCGCTCCTTCTTGGGACACGTCGGTTTCTATAGGAGATTCATCAAAGACTTCTCCAAAATTTCTCGACCCTTAACTCATCTCCTATCAACCGACGTGCCCTTCGACATGGGCCCTGACTGTATACAAGCATTCACGCAGCTGCGTAATGCTGTCACCAAGGCCCCTGTTCTCCAGCCGCCTGATTGGTCCCTCGACTTTGAACTTATGTGTGACGCTTCAGACCTTGCAGTCGGAGCCATCCTGGGACAAAGACGCGATAGACACCCCTTCGTGGTATACTACGCCAGTAAGACGTTGGACGAGGCCCAGCGTAATTATACTACCACTGAAAAGGAACTACTGGCAGTCGTCTTTGGGCTGGAAAAATTCCGTTCTTACCTTCTAGGCTCTCACGTTATTGTTTTCACTGATCACGCGGCCATTCGCCATCTCATGCACAAGAAGGATGCCAAGCCTAGACTGATTCGTTGGATCCTTCTGCTCCAGGAATTTGACATTGAGATTCGTGATAAGGTCGGAGCCCAGAATGTTGTGGCTGATCACCTTTCCAGACTGGACCCTGACCATATTGGACTTACTCTGCCAATTAATGAAGTTTTTCCTGATGAGCACCTATTGGCAATAAATGTGGCAAGTGGACCGTGGTATGCCGACATTGCCAATTACCTTGCTTCTGGATCTCTTCCACGTGGCTGGCCTAAAAACTAGCACGAGCGTCTCATGGCAGAAGCAAAGTATTATTTCTGGGATAATCCACTTCTTTTTCGGATAGGTGCTGATCAAATCATCCGTCGCTGTATTCCTGACAGTGAGTTCCCCAGTGTGCTATCCTTCTGCCACGATCAGGCCTGTGGAGGCCATTTCTCTGGGAGGAAAACTGCAGCCAAGGTGTTGCAGTGCGGTTTCTTTTGGCCCTCCCTTCACCAGGACGCGCACACTTATGCCAAACATTGCACTAGGTGCCAGTCATTAGGGTCAATGGCACGTCGTGACATGATGCCCTTGCAACACATCCTAGCTGCGGAAATCTTCGACATCTGGGGAATTGACTTCATGGGTCCCTTTCCTCCATCCAACGGCTTCGAATTCATCCTTGTGGCCGTCGACTATGTTTCAAAATGGATCGAGGCTATTCCCGCGCGCCGTGCTGACCATGTTATCTCCACCCGATTTGTCAAGGACCATATCTTTGCGCGTTTTGGGATCCCTCGGGCCATTATCTCGGATGGAGGAAGCCACTTTACCCATGCTTCTTTTCGGGCACTTCTGAGGAGGTACGGAGTCCACCATCGTATCGCATCCCCGTATCATCCTCAGACGAACGGCCAGGCGGAAGTGTCGAACCGGCAAATCAAGCAGATTCTCCAGAAAATGGTTCGGCCTGACCGTAAGGATTTGTCCGACAAGCTGACTGACGCACTTTGGGCGTATCGGACCGCCTTCAAGGCTCCCCTTGGTATGTCTCCATATAGAATCGTTTACGGGAAGCCTTGTCATTTGCCTGTGGAGTTGGAGCACCGCGCTTATTGGGCGGTTCGCCAATGTAACCTCGACCCAGACTTGTGTGAACGAGAAAGGAAACTCCAACTCCAAGAGCTGGAAGAGCTCCATCGTGAAGCCTATGATTCTGCTCTAACCTTTAAACAACGCACTAAGGCTTTTCACGACAGCCATGTTCGGCGGAAGGAATTTGAGCCATCTCAGCAAGTTTGGCTCTATAATGCCCGACTCAAATTCTTTCCTGGGAAATTAAAGTCCAAATGGACTGGTCCTTTTCTGGTCTCAAGACCATTCCCCAATGGGGCCGTCGAAATCGAAGATCCCAAATCTGGGCGTAAATTTACGGTCAACGGGCAGCGTTTGAAACCCTATCTGACTCATGAACCTGCCCCCGTTGGAGAAACCATTGCCCTGCTGGAGGGTAACTAATTCTTTGCCTCATTCTGAGTTCAGCTGGGGACATTAAATTCAGCGCTTGTTGGGAGGCACCCTAACAGCACTCACCATCCACCATCACTTTTCACACCTCTATCGCAATCACTTCACTTTTCTCTTCACCACCCACCATCCACCCACCCTTCCACCCTGATCTATACCCTGAACCTCAGCTCTTGTTACCCGATCTTCCATCCTTCCTTTGCCTTTCCCTGCATGCATATGAGGACATAGCATTGTTTGGCATGGGGGGGTGGATAGGCATCCATAGGATCCGGGTATGTTATGGTATCATACAGTTCCCACCTATTTATAAATATGCAAAAAAAAAAGAAAAAAAAAATATATATATATATATATATTATAATAAATGGTGTTTAATAATGATCTTGAAGCTGAAACAAAAAGGCAATAAGTGTTTATGGATATTCAACCTCTGTTTTGAAGACTTTCCAGGCCACAAAAGCTTGATTCGCTCAGGCTCGGCTTAATTCACTTAAAGCATTGACAAAATAGATCAAGATCTCTCCTAACTAAGGATGTATTCTTGTACCTAAGACACCAGTACAGGATCCGTTGGTTTGCTTTTTCTTGAGAGCTTAAGTAAACTTGGTTCACACTACACATATCAGGAAAGACCAGGTGAACATAAGATCCAACCCTAGTGTTCATTAGGGAAGGTGGAGTCCTTACCTGTGCACGCAGGTAGACTTTTTATCCCAGGCTTTAGTCTTGTGTTTAGGAGCGACTCTTTCCACCAAAAAGAAACTCTCCCACCAAAAAAAAAAAAAAAAAGTGTGCTTCAAAATGTGTTGTAAGAGATATACTGACACGTGTTTCAAAAAAAAAAAAAAATCAGAAAAGAGATGTTTTAAAAGAGTCAGTATATCTCATAAATGTCTGTATACTTTGTTTTTCGGTGAGTCACAAAAAAAAAAAAAATCAGAAAATGGGAGTTGAGTTTTCCGTCATCATCTTAAGGGTCAATTCGAAGACATGAGCTGAAACTGGGACCAACCTGTACTTAAAAATTCGTGAAACCCTGGGATTGAGTCTTAATGTTCATCTGGTCAGTCTTGATCCTTCACTATGCACAAACCATAACCTCTTGAGCTCTCGAGTACGGCAAAAACCTCCTGGGTCCTGGAAATCGTACTTAAGGTTTAAATATCAAGAGTCCTGGTTAGTTGAGAGATGATCTATGTCATGTGAGACTTAAAGTACTGGTAGTCTTCTTTACAATTGGTTCTCACAATATTCCATAGTAAACACACCTGTATCACCTCAGAAGAAAATCTTCAGCTTAAGATCATTTCTAAATACTATTTTGCTAGGGACTGGCAAAAGATAGGCATGGGGGTATATGTTTGCACCTCAAAACACGCCTGTAATAACGCCTTCTTGTGCTATTTTCTAGCATTAACATTGCATAATAGGATCCTGTAATCGCATTTGTAAAAACACTTGCATGCATGCATTTAATCAAGAGAGGAAGAGGAGTGAAACAATCGCCTGCATAGTTACATTTTTCTTCAAGTGCCTCCTTGCAAAATCACCCTCTTTTTATTTTTCCTCTTGATTTCTTCTTTTCTCTCCTTCCCGCGGCTGCACCCTTCCCGCGGCTGCACTCTTCCCGCAGCTGCATGAAGCAGCCACGCAGCACTTCTTCCCGTCACTTCTCCCTGCCAACGCCGCTCCCTATAGCTGCAACTCGCACACCCTCTCCCTGCTGCAGCCGGCACGCCACTCTCCCCTCCTCTATAAGTAGCTGCAGCTTCATCCTCGCAAGGGCAGCTGCTGGAAAGACCCCACAGCCACCACCTTCCTCTCCACCGTTCTCCCCACCCATACGCCGGCCCTCTGTCGAGGAGGCACCCAGCGAGCAGGAGAACCCACTGTGGTGCACACCACCACAGTGGGAGCACCACCGCCCAGCTCTTCAACGAGCCGGTGGGCATGGTGTTTTCTTTTCTCTTCGTTTTTGTCTCCACGCCATTGCTGCCGCTTCAAGCTCCGAAGCTTGAAGCAGCAGCAGCACCCCCCGCCTCCTCCGCGACCTTCCCCGCAGGCGCGCAACCCTCCGCGCGCGCCTGCAGGCCCGTTCCCCGCCTCCGTCTCCGTTCTGTCCACCCCGCATTGCACCCGCAGCCGGCCGCCGCGCACACTGCAGCGGCCGGTTACGGCCTCGCGCCGACCTCCGCGACCCTCCGCGACCACCTGCAGACCTCCTCCACGCTCGCTCCTCCACGCCTTCGCCCGCCCGTCGCCTTCGCGCACGCCTGCAGGAACCCTACGCGAAGGCGCGCCCGCACCCGCCGTCTTCAGACGTCCGCCTCCGCCTTCAGACGACGCAGAGTCAGGCGTCTGCCGCCTCCGGCAGACGTCTTAACTCACGCGTCCGCGATCACTCCTTCGCCCGCTCTCTCTCTCTGCCGATCTCTCCCGCCCGCTCTCTCTCTGTCTGGCGCTCTCTGCTCTCTCTCACGTACTCTCTCTCTCTCTCCGTTCTCTCTCTCTCTCTCTCTCTCTCTCTCTCTGTACTCACAGCAACACACACACACATTCACCGACGCACACACACATTCACCGACGCACACACACATTCACCGACGCACACACACACACTCACACACTTATAGTAACACATATATACTTATATACATCTATATATAATATATACATACATATATCTATATATATATATATACTTATATACATTGTAATATCTATAGTTATGTATACATACATATATATATAATATATATATATATATATACGTATATATATCTATATACTCATACTCATATACATATATATATATACATCTATATAGTATTATATATATAAACTTATATACATATATACATAGCTATATACATATATACATATACACCTATATATATATACATATATATCTATATATATCTATACATATATACTTATACATTTATATACATACATATGTACATATATTTTCACGTTATTTACTATACGCTGTATCGCGGGAATATCTGCATCAGTTGCTGATATTCCCCGATACACGTGTACAGAAAGCGTGTTCGCATTCATCATCCATCATCCATCCACACTACACGCGGCACATAGTCGTGTTGGTTGCGTCTCTCTAGACGTCGACTGACTCGACATAGTGCTACACTCCATCGTCACCTCCACCCCCACCCCTTTATAGATATAATACATATATATATATATATCTATAGATACTATATTTACTTTCTGTTTGTTTGCCTTCTCTCTTAGTAAAAAGGTAAAAAAAAATACATAAAAGAGAAAAGATAATCTTTGACTGGCAGGTACTTCGTCTTGCGAGTAGCAAGGCGTGTTTTGGAACTCTGTTTTGGCTAAAAGCCAAGAACACAATTTTGAGGGTGTGCCTCAAGAACAAGGATTACCAGAAAAAAACCTAAATAAGAAAAATGCCAAAAACACAATAAACGAACGGAAGAGACGCGTTTTAAGGAAAACGTAGAAACTCGACTTGAACCCCACTTCCCTGAGTTCGACCCTGGGCCTAAAAGTGACAAGATAAAATCAAGTAGGCCAGGTTAAAATTTTCTGTAAAGAGATGGTTAGGTTCAAATTAGGTTAACCACTATATATATTTCAACGATAAAATCATCATATTAACAACCTATCTGTGCCGACCCATCAGGTGGTTAGAGGTCTTTTTATAGAGTGGAAGGGGGGGGGGGTTAGGATGAGATTAGGTGGATTTCTATGATGGGATCTTGGAGGATGGTTATTGATCCTAGGGCTAGGGTTCTTTGGTGCCAAGTGAGGAGGTAAGTAGGTGTAGGTTATGGTTGTGGAGAGGCACCAAAAATGGCACCAACTATAGGAGGGTTAAGGGGGTTGGTGGTTGGCGTGGAGCATGGAGGTCTAGGATAGGTTTATGAGGTGGTGGTTAATGGATGGAGGGTGGAGATTAAGTGGCACCATGTGGAAGGGTGTAGAAGTGGAGTTAAGGTGTGGTTAGGCTCCTTTTGGCACCAACTATGGGTTCTAGAAGTTGGCACCAAAAGGGAAGGCTAGGATTGGGTTCTAGGGTTGGGTGTAGGGTGGTGATTGAATGCTATTTTGGCGCCAAAAATGGAAGGGTATATGGTAGTGGTGTCTTTTTGTTTTGGCGCTAAAAAAAGGAGTAGTTAATAGGTGGTTTTCGAGGGAAAACTAGGTGGCTTTTGGTGGTGGTACTGAGGTGAAGGGGTGGCTGTTAGGTGGCTCCAAAAGTGGGTGGGAGTAGGGATAACTTAAGTGGAGTTAAGTACGGTTACTTGGTGGAGCTTAGATTAGGTAGGGTTTAGGGTGATGATGGATGGCCATGGTGTAGAGGAGTAGGTGTTGAGCTTAGTTAAGCTAGCTAGCTTAGCTAGTAGTGTACTAGTGGAGTAGCTAGGGTTTAGTTGGAAGGAGGTAGCTAGGAGCTGTCTGGAGGTGAAATAATTCTCCCGGAGCTGATGATGGTTGAAGGGGTCTTCTTAGGACCTCAACTACTTAGTTTACCTGGCTAGTTCTTACGCCAGTAGCTAGGTTTGAATAGTTAAGCTAAGTTGAGCTGGTTTCAACCTAACTGAAGCTAGGTTGAGCTGGAACTACCTCTGATGAGAACTCCCGAGCTAGCTTAGCTACTAAGTAGGCAAGTAGTAGCTAAGCTAGAGGGAGTTCAGTTGCCGTGAACTAAGTGGAGCTAGGTAGAAATGGACCTGAGCTGAGGTGAACTTCTGTCAACTAAGTTGAGCTAGCTAGAGCTCCCAGTGAATTGATTGGAGCTAGGATGAGCTAGACTCAACTAAGTTAAGGTGGATCTGAACTGAGTTGAGGTGAGTTGAACTACCTTGAGCTGTCATCCAGCTAAGATGAGCTAAATGGAGCTTGAGGGAGCTAAACCTAAGTCATGTGGCCTGATAACCAGCTAAGATGAGCTTGATTCAGCTAGGGTTAAGCTAAAATGATCTTCTTCTTCACTTTATGCCTTCTTGAGTGCTAGGGTTTTAAAGGTTTGATTATCTTCTTATCCTTAACACTCAAGTAAATATGTCAAAAATATAAAAAGAATGCAATGCATTCCTAACCTAGATTAAACCTATATGCAACTTGGAAACCCATTTACGGAGTTAAAAACCTAAGAGCTGGATCGATTTTAGGGTATAAGAATGATGATAAACTAGCTTTATCAGTTCTAGTCAGGATAAAATTCATCTAAACCTCTTAAAATTCATAGAAAAATATTCTAAGAGATTTGATACCCTTGGTTTAACCATTTGAATGTATTTTTACTTAGAATAGAGTTGCAGATGAGATTTTGCTTTGATTTAGGCTTCTATGCAAATTGCCTAGTAAAACATGGTCAAAATTGAAATCCAACTTCATCATTAGATTCCTTGGGTCCAAATTAGATTAAGGCCAAAATTTGGACCCAATCAAAGTCCTTCTTGACCTAGTTTCCATTTCAGTCCCTTAATTCTCTGTTTCTATCAGTCAAACCCTTAACTTTCAAGATTCTTGCAAATAGCCCCCTCAATTCTCGTCGTTTTCTTCATTTAGGTTCCCTCTGCCATTGGCGGTGGGAATGCACCTTCAGCGAGATTCGAGGGAGGTTTTCTCCCTTAAATCAAAGCCAATCACCTCTAAATTTGGAGAGAAGGCTTAGAGGAGATTCTCAATCTCTTGAACCACTTTTTGATCTCCAAATCAAGCTCTAGAGCTCAGATGAGCTCGAGATTTTAGGGATTTTTCTCCCTAAAAACATGAGCAATCCAAGCCTCCTTCCAAGCTTAGAGCTTGATCCTGAGCCTTATAAAAGAACCCCCAACTCCAGGCCATCCTCCTTAGCCTAGTCTGAACTGAAATAACCTCCTCTTCTCCTCCTCCGGCCAGCTCTGCAACTCCGCTCCGGCGACCTCCTCTGTCTACCTCCTCAGGCCATCCAACCATCAAAATGGACAGCCCTCCGGTCTTCCCTCCTCATTCCGTATCTCTCCAGCCAAAGAGGGACTTCTCTCCGCCTCTTCTTCGTCGCTGACACTACATCGTACTCAGTCATCTTCCTCGATGCCAGCCTGCCAACGCCAGTGCCAACCCCTTCCTCTATCTCCTCTTCCTTCCCTTTATTCTCTTCCTCTAATCCTCCACTTCAATGTTGTCCACCCAAACTTCGCTTTTGACCGTCGATCACACCGAACCACCTTCATCTTCCCTACGTTCAGCACGAGCTCCAGCGAGCTCGCGTCGGCACCACACACGCAAACACACCTCCAACGCATCTATAACCTCCTCTGAGTCTCACTAAGCAAAAGCCCTAAAGAAATTTGGGGCTTTCGCTTCTCTTTTTCTCTATCGAACACACGCACTTACATATGCCTTCTCTGTCATCGACAGAGCTCCTCCAACCACGCCATGCCCTCAAATCGCCACCGTTGCACTCGCCTCTTCACAGTGAATCTTCTAAGCAGCTTTAACAAGGCCACGAGGCCGTATTCATGTGTCAGGTCTCTTTCCGGATAGCTGCCGCCGCCATTGCCTCCACCGACCACGACAACTCCACTCTGGCATTCAATCACCCAGCAGCTACCCTCATGAGACGCGGGCTCGTCTGGGGAACCTCTCCAAGCTTTCAATCAAGCACAAGTAGCAAAGCATAGCATCAATTGGACGTGAACACCACCACCAGCTGCATGAGGAAGAAAGCAGCGGGTTTAGTCCCACATTGTGGACTTAGGAGGGCATGACAGAGATAAATTGAAATCTCTCCCTAAGCTCATTGCCTTAGTGAGCACGGGGTGAGGTCCCATCTCTCTCCTCGCGCCACGCACGTGCCCTCTCCTGCCACACACATGCCCTCTCCCGCCACACATGTCTGGGTTAGACTTGGTTCTAAAGAAAGAGAATCTGAGAGAAAGGTGGGGGTTTTTGGTACTACAGTTGCCTCGGGATTCATGCCCCCCCCCCTCGCTCAACACTTAGGCATTGCGAGCACCTTGTGCCTTGCTCTTATGAGACCCTTGTGTCTCTCTGCTGCTGCTGTGCTATAGCCTTCTGCTAAGGCTTGAGGATAAGTCATTTAGGCCTTGAACCTAATGTCTGATTTGGTTCTGATAGCTTGGTTCTAGCATTGATATTTGATTGCATCTACTTTTCATTTATTTGAGTTAATTGTAGAGCTTAACATTAGGGTTAAATTGGTGGTTCAAACCACCATTTTAACCCCATTTTTTTGCACTATGATTTTATTGCAATATTATTCTGATTTCTATTGAGCAATATTTTGATTATATTTGCATATCTCTCTTGATAATTGTGATTAGTGATTGAAATGCCAATTTGCTCCTTGCGAACAACCTCGGACTCATTTCTTGATTTTAAGTTTTATAAATTTAAGTGTTGTCACGATTTTTGTCCTATACTACGATGCGTATTTTCTCTAAAATGATGATTTTCTCGAGCAACATATTTATAGAAGTAATATGTGTCCCTTCCATCAAGGGACACATATCCATTAACTTCATGGTGTCAAGGGTTGCCATTCCAATGAATGGGCCACCTCATACACCCCTTAATGGGTGTGGTTCTAACATTCTCTCACTTGGCCCATGAATTGTTACAATATGGAAGTTCCCGCATGAATTCCTAGCTTAATCATAAGAACCCATAACATGAAGCATGGCAGTATATGTTCTTAAAATGAACACTCTTTTTCATGTACTATAATGCTATCAATTAATATGATTAAGTTTTTCTTTATGTAATTACCACCAATGGCTATTATAGGCCTAAACTTTCTGTTTGTTATCACCTCTATCCATATGCATGCCTTAATGAGATTAACAAACTCTTACTAGGATCATCATACCAAGACTTTAATGATATCAAACATGGATCTAACAATTGTTTCATTAATCATAAGGAACTTACAAGGCCCATATTACATACATGTTCTTTAAATACATTAGGTGGCAATCCCTTAGTCAAGGGATCTGCTAACATATATTTAGTTCCTAGATGTTCAATTGACACGGGATGATCCCTAATTTTTTCTCTTACAACAAGATACTTTATATCAATCCTCATACCCACTCGACTATACTTGTTGTTATTGGAGAAGAATACAACAACTGAATTATCACAATATATCTTCAATGGCTTTGATGTGGAATCAACCACCTTAAGTCCTTTGATAAAATTTCTCAACCAAAATGCCTATGTAGTGGCATCATGGCAAGCAACAAACTCAGCTTCCATGGTGTTAGATGTGACAATGCATTGCTTCACACTTCTCCATGAGATAGCACCTCCTGCTAATCAAAAGACAAAATCGGAAGTTGATTTTTGTCTTCCTTACTCCTAGCATAGTTGGAATCTAAGTATCCAGTCACTTCCAAGGAATCAATTCTCTTATAAGTAAGCATTAAATCCTTAGTTCCTTATAGATATCGCAAGACCTTCTTTGCCGCCACCCAATGGTCCTTGCCTAGATTGCTTTGATATCTACCCAGTAATCCAATAATAAAGCTTATGTCTAGCCTTGTGCACATTATGCATACATCGA
This sequence comes from Thalassia testudinum, assembly GCA_037157565.1. Classification (NCBI taxonomy): domain Eukaryota; kingdom Viridiplantae; phylum Streptophyta; class Magnoliopsida; order Alismatales; family Hydrocharitaceae; genus Thalassia; species Thalassia testudinum. Next base: position 38,760,821 of record JAZHRO010000025.1, read on the forward strand.
GCTCCCAACTAAATATGCATATGGGATTCTTTTCATTTGTTCCCTCTCAAGATCATTCATAGGGGTTTGAGCTTTATAAATCTTATCCGCTTTAGTCACTGGTGCTGGAGTTGGTGAGCAATATTTCATGCCAAATCTTTCTAATACCTTTTCAATGTAGGCCTTTTGAGATAGTCTAAGTATACATTGGGATCTATCTCTATGAATCTCAATGCCTATGACATATGAGGTTCACCCATATCCTTCATCTTAAAGTTTTTAGAAAGAAATACCTTAGTTTCACGCAACATTCCTAAATCATTACTAGCAAGCAATGTGTCATCTACATATAGAACTAAAAATGTGTAAGAGTTCCTACTAACCTTAAGCTATATACAATTATCAACAATGTTCTCAGCGAATCCATATGCGATAATGATATTGTTGAACTTGATATGCCATTGACATGAAGCTTGTTTTAGTCCATATATAGATTTCCTTAATTTGCATACTAGTTCATATCCTTTATTTGAGTTGAAACCCTCAGGTTGTTGCATGGATACCTACTCATCCAAATCACCATTAAGAAAGGTTGTTTTCTCATCTATTTGATGTAGCTCTAGGTCAAAAGGAGCTACCAATGACATGATAATCCTTAATGAGTCTTTCTTGGAAACAAGAGCAAAGATCTCATGGTAATCAATGCCTTCTTTTTGAGTGAATCCTTTGGTTACTAGTCTTTCCTTATACCTTTCGATATTACCAAGGGCATCTTTCTTGGTCTTATAAACCTATTTACAACCTAGAGCCTTAGTGCCTTTAGCTACCTGTACTAAGTCCCATACATGATTTACAACCATTGATTCAATCTCTTCCCTCATGGCATTGTACCACTTGGTGGAATCACTCCCACTCATGGCTTGTGAAAACGATGTGGGACCCTCCTTTACTCCAATATCAAAGTCAAATTCTTGTAGGTAAGTGAGGTAATCTGAGTAGATTGCAGGTTTAACAACTCTTCCCGATCTTGTGGTTCTTATGCCTTGTTCCACATTTAGTATCTCGATTGGAACAAATTCTTGGATATGTGGTTCTTCAAGAGGTTGAGGATTTACAACTAACTCATTATCCACTATATTGGGTGGATGTTCTATGTTAACCTCAATTTAAGGTTGAATTTGTGCATTATTGTAATAATCCTCCCTAATAGGTGGGATAACTACAATTTGTGCCTCCTCTAACAACTCTAGATGAGGTTGCATGTGTTTACTCCCACTAACCTTGCCATCTTTCAAGAATTTAGCATTTATAGCCTCCATAAGTTTTCCTTCTCTCTCTGGGCAATAGAATCTAAAACCCTTAGACCCTTCTGGGTAACCAGTGAAATAACCATTGGTCGTTTTCATGTCAAATTTCTTTTCTTGAGGGTTATAGATTCTAACTTCAGCAGTACAACCCCATATGTGTACATGCTCTAACCGCAACTTTCATCCCTTCCAATGCTCAAAAGGTGTTGTAGGAACAACCTTAGTTGGAATCTACTGAGTATATACATAACTGTCTTGAGTGCTTCACTCCAAAGAGGCAATGGTAAAGAAGAGTTGCTAATCATACTCTTACCATGTCCATAAGTGTTCAGTTTTGCCTCTCAGCGACTCCATTTTGATCTGGCTGACTAGGTATTGAGAATTGATGCTCAATGCCTTGTTCCCTAAGGAACCTAGAAAATGGACCTGGTTTTTGTTCACCTCCTATAAGCCTACCATAATATTCACCACCCCTATCTGTTCTCACAATTTCTATTTTGTTAATTGTCTCTCTACTGCTATTTCATAATCTTTAAAGGCATCTAGTGCTTCTCCCTTTTCAAATAATAAGTAGAGATTCATATATCATGAGTCATCAATAAAGGTGATAAAATATTTCTGACCACCTACACAAGGAGTAGAAAAGGCCCACAAATGTCTATGTGTATTATTTTAAGATGTTTGGTGCTTCTCCTAGATCCCTTATTGTGTTTGTTTGTATGATTTCCCTTTACGCATTCCATACAAACACTAGAGCCAGTGAAATCAAGAGAATCTATGGCTCCCACTTTTACCAATTGTTCGATCCGCTTCATGGAGATGTGACCTAATCTTCTATGCCATAACATTGACGACCTATCATTACTTAATTTACCTTTATTGACAATACGTGTATTAACAAAAAATGTTTGCTCAAAATGTGAATCCAAATGCAATTTGTACAAACCATCAATAGTAATACCAGATCCAACACAAACCCCATTCTTCATAATTTCAGAAGAGGTTTCATCAAGGACAATTTTATAGTAAGAAATACATACCTTAAAAATAGAAATTAAATTATGAGAAAATGAGGGTACATGTAACGAGCGCGTACCCCAGACGTCTTTTAAGACGTCTGGGAGGTGGCCCAGACGTCTGTCAAGACGTCTGGGATCACATCCAGACGTCTGACCAGACGTCCGGGATAGTTTACAGACGTCTGACGAACAGTTATACTCGCACGGGATATTCGTCTGCGCGCCTGTGCGCGCAGACCTGCGATCCGCATCTTCTCTGCGGCTGCAGGCGACTGCGGCCGTCTCTCTCCTCCTCTCCGCGCGGCGTTAAAAGGGGGAGGGGGCGCGCCTCCCCTCCCGTCTCCACCATCTTCCTCCTCTCCTGCTGCGGGCGGAGCGAGCGGACGCGAGGGCGCAGCGCAGCGGCGCAGCAGAAGGCGCGGAGGAGCTGCGGCGTGCGAGGGCCGGGCTCTGCCGTGAGGGCGAGCTCGCCGGGAGCGGCTTGGCCGGCCGGCGGAGGGCGCAGGGGGCGCAGAGCGTCGCGAAGAGGGACCTGCTGCGGGCGGAGCAGCGGACGCACGAGGTGCGACGCGGGCGGCGTCGCGAGCGGAGGCCGAGCGAGGTTCTGATTCTGGAAAAATCTCCAGAATCAGACGTCTGGACTGATATCCAGACGGCAAGGTCGACGTCTGTGTGATCATACAGACGTCTGAAAGGTGAGTTCCGCTTTCTCCTTCTTTTTTTGTCGACTGACCGTACTGAGGGAGGAGGGTTGGCTGTGCGCAGGTGTTCGGATTCGTCATCCTTTGCGAATCCGACGTCTGGAAGTTGTACCAGACGGCGGGAGTGACCTCCAGACGTCCGGAGAGACCATCGGACGTCTGGGATCTAGGAGAGACGTCGCCACAGACTTCTGGACGTCCGGGGAACCAAGCCGAACAGGTAATTCTCTGATCCACCGTTTAAGACGTCTGGAAGGAGTTCCAGACGTCTGATTTTGCACAGTATTGTCTTTCTCGACCCGTTTAGGGCCCGTTTGGGCTCCGTTTTCCGCGATTCGAGTTGCGTTCGTTTCAGAATTTATTCCTCTACCCGCCTACAGTAGCTATACACTGTTTTGAGACACTCCTTGTGTTTGATCCTCGTGATAGGACCTCGTTCGGTTGCCGTCTTGAGAGTCGCGGAGGCACGCGGGATTCCCGACCACGCCCCCATTACTTCCGTTGTACCTGGTAGAGTGGTTTTATGTATTAATAAAATCTGTTAAAGTATGGAACCATAACTAGAACCTAGGGCATTGCATGAATCCTAGGAATGAGAAATATATGGAATGATAGCTCCTAGGTGTTGCATGAATCCTAGGGCCGGAAAACTAGATTGTATGATAGATCCTAGGATATGGCATGAATCCTAGGATGGAAAAACTAGTGGAATGTACATTACTGCAGTCTTGGAAAAATGGAAAGGAATATATAAAGCTGCCTGTAAAGTTAATTAACAGCTGCCTGTTATGCATAGAGAATCATGTTGAGATCATGGAATGTGAGAACGTGAATCTGGAAAGTGAAACATATGATGTTCTGAGATAAAGAGCTGGAACCCTACGGGGAATTAGGAGTGGAACTCCTGGAAAGAAAAGGAATGGAACTGAGATGTAGTTGTACTGTCTCTTGGGTACGCAGTACCAAGGGAAGTACCTGTACCTGTTTTAGTGCAGAGTGGGGCCAGCCGCCCCAGGGACCCGGGGTTAGGCTTGGCTGCTCTGTACCGACTTGTTGGCCCTCGTGTACGTAGTACCGAGGAGAGCTAGTAGTGTTAGGAGAGTACTAGCTACCCCACGGGCCCCGGGGTTCTGCTAGCCTCCTTCACCGACTTGTTAGGCCCACTAGGGCAAACCAGGGTAGTCAGGCGAGGGTGCGCGGACTGTGGAGGGGCAAGGCCCCGGTTTGGTTACTGTGGAGGGGCTGGACCCCTGTTACTGAGAGGGCTCTGCCCTGGTTCCGTGCTGTGTTTTGGGCGCACCCGTTAACGGAAACGACTGACCGCGTGCCAGTACGGGCTAGCTACCTGTGCGTTTATCGCGCGTGCCGTAGTCACCGTTACGTCTGTCAGTGACCTTGGGGTGGTTGACTGAGGGTAGGATCACCACGGGGGACTCTCCCGGCCAGGAGAGCACCACGTGCTACTTCTACTGTTGGAAAAGACTGCAATCAAGATCGTCCCACGAGGACATTCGAGATCAAGTAAAGGATCTGAGAAGTAAATGAAATAGTGAGAAAAATTGAAAGATGTAAATAAAGGAAGTAATAGAACATAACAGCTACTGTACACTCTACTGTTGCCTTTAGTTAGTTTGCCACTCTACTCAGCGTTTTGCTGACGTGTTACACTCGTTACCTTTTTCAGGACCAGGTGTTGAGCAGCCAGGGTCGGCGGCTGCAGAGGACGCTGGGCCGAGTAGGGTCCAGTAGAGTTGCCACAGCTTTGTACCTTCTTTTGTTTCTGTTCTAGTGAGTAGTTTTGTTTCCGCTGTACCTTCTTTACCTGCAGTTTTTGTTATATGATAAATGTTGCTTTACTGTTGTGGCGGTACCTACTGTAGTAGTTTCTTTCCTTACTGCTGTACTTTTTACTGTTAGTTATATTCATGCTGAATGTGGTTTATTTTACTGTCTTTTGGTTACTTCCTCGTTGGACGACTGGGTCTTGGGATTAGTCGAGTCGGTCCGGTTCTCGTGTCTCGTAGGGACTCGGGAACCGGGTCGTTACAGTACATAAAATGTCCTTTCTAAATCTAAAATATGTCTAATATTTAGAATGAGCTTGAAGGTTTTCACTGCTTCCACATGTGAATACATCCGATTGCCAATATAGATATTTCATTCACTTGGCATCGGGCTCCTGGTGCTTAAAAATCCTTGCAATGTGTTGGCAATATGAATTGTAGCACCACAATCAATTCACCATATATTTTTAGGTACATCAATTAAATTACATTTAAAACACACAACATAATAAAAGCTACCTTTCTTTTTCAGCCATTTCTTTTACTTTGGACAATCCTTTTTGAGGTGTCCTGCCTTCTTGCAGAAGAAGCATTTTCCCTTTGCAAGAACCTTGTTCTTCTTCCCTTATGCTTAGGCATCTTTTTCCGTCCTTACGCTCCTTTATGTGGGAGCACTTGTGCACTCTCAACCTTTATCTATTTGAGCCTACTTTCTTCTCGAACACACATGGCTAATAACTCATTTATTGCCCATTTCTCTTTAAGCGTGTTATATGAAATCTTGAGTGGCCCATGTTCAGAAGGTAGAGAATTTAGGATGAAAGTGACAAGAAATGGCTCTGAGATCTCTAGCTTAAGCATCTTTAATTGTGAAGCAATATTGCTCATCTCCATTATATGCTCCCTTATATGCTAGTGGTACCATTATACTTCATGGAAGTTAACTTCATCATTAGGGTGCTTGCCAAAGCTTTATCAGAACTCTCAAATTGTTTCTCAATAGCTTCAAGATATTCCTTAGCCATCCAACATTCAGGGATTGAACCCCTGATATTCTTGGCAATATTTGTTTATATCAGCATAAGACTTAAGCGAGTAGATTTTTCCCATCACTCATACAAATTATAGATATCTTGACTAGCATTATTCACTAGTTTAGTCGATTCCATCATGTAGATTGCATAGTCAAGATCCATGAACCCTAATGCCAATAAGATTTTCTCTTCCATTTAGTATAATTATAGCCATGACATTAAATTGGGTAGACATAAAAGCAGTAGAATTTGCAAATAATAAGGTCACAACACAAAATTCATCGATCCAAAACTTTATTCAAAATGCTTACCTCCTTAACATTTCAGAGATAAATCAAGCACCATTATAAACCTTGTTGTGGCTACAGATTTATAACATACTATTGATTTACCCTTTAATGATAAAGTCATTAAGTTCATAAATGCTCGTTAAGAATTATATACCTGTGGGAGACTAGTATTCTTAAAATATAACCTAATACTTTATCTAATCACATAAACATATAACTTTTGAAAAAAAAATGTGACACAATTAGTTCTCAAATTCCATTACACGAATTTGATTCCATTTCGACTACTTTGGAGATAATCTAAAATCATCTAAAATGTGAATAAAAAATTAGATTTATATCTTTTGGATGTTGTGGTCACTCATTGTAGTTAAATCTAAATCTTGACCCACTTATATTTGAGAATTACAGATATCACATGCTTATAACCTCCATAAAATTTCATATTAACAATCAACTAACTAGTTTGGTCAAAATAAACATTGCTGATAATATCACTTATAGCTAATTGTGGCTACAAAACTGAGGCTAGAAAGTCTATTCACTAATCATGTTCATGCATAGATAATACTCATGCAAGAGTTTATTATTCTAAAATATGCATGCACATCATTTCATTTTTAAGGATGGATGGTAATTACTCGGACAAGATTTAATAATCCATCTCTATATAAAAATAAAAATGCTAGAGTAACTTAGCGACCACTGCAACAGTTAGATCATTACTTTCACATGTGCTTGCATTATGTGATTCTAGAGAATACTCCTACCAATTTCGTATTCATTAAAATAAGTTAAAAAATAGGGAAACATATATTGTGACTTTAAAAAGGACGTAGGTATTTTTGTTGTACTTTACACATTATTGATTTACTTGATAATTGATATTTAATGTAAAGAAATAAAAGAACCTAAGGCTTATTATGTGGTAGTTTCCATCATATTTAAAAAAATCACATCACTTTAACCTAAAAAACGTACAAATGATAAAAAATTTTACACCGATAATAAACTACTTTGCACTGGTGATAAATTATTACAAGGGTAGTTTTACCTATCCAAAGTGATTTTGCACCTATTCAAAGTAATTTTGACCTTTAAGTTTAGGGCTTAGGGTTTAGAGTTTAAGTTTATGGAAAGTGATTTTACGTATAAGTGATTTTTCACTTGAAAGGTGATTTTTCACCTTAAGGCTTAGGATCTAGGATTTAGGATTTAGTGAAACTAAATCCTAAACACTAAAGACTAAATCACAAACTCTAAGGTGAAAAATCACTTTTCAAGTGTGAAATCACATGTTTACGTAAAGAAACACTTGGAATTTAATTTTACACTGGTACAAAAAAAGATTGCATCATTGCAAAGTAGTTCAAAGTAAGGTGTAATCTTACTTCGTACCGGTGTAAAGAAATATTGCACTAGTGCAAAGTAGTTTAAAGTAAGGTGTAATCATACTTTGCACCTGTGCAAAAAAAATATTACAACAGTACAAAGTAATTCAAAGTAAGGTGTAATCATACTTTGCACTCATGCAAAAAAATATTACATTGGTGCAAACTAGTTCAAAGTAAGATTACACATACGCAGTCTTACTTTACACCGGTGCAAAATTTTTTTGAAGATACAAACTAATTTTACACAATCACTTACCCCTATAAAAATAATTTATTATTGATTTCAATAATAATAAATCCCACCACATATATCACTTTTTTTACAAAAATAAAAAAATCATATTTATAATCATACGTCAACTTTTGTACTTTTAAACTCACATCTTAAAAATAATTATACAATATCAATCTTCATATTCAATCATGGCAATTACGTTGAAAGTAAAGAGATTAAAAAAGAAAAAAAGCCACCCTAGGAGCACATGGAAGTATATTTTATTTTAATTTAAAAAGTAATGCCATAATTCTTCTTGGACTTGTGGGAGGGACTCCCTCTCAAAGACATGCCTCCTTCCCCTCCCAAAGAAGGCCGAACCTTTCCACAAAAGCTGCTGTAGGGTAGAGGCTAAGACTGGCCAGGATGAGCCGAAGTGTGAGTACCCAGACTCCCTCCCCTTCAAATCCATCGAAACCCCATTAGAGCATACAACCGTCCCCTTTCCTCTCGTAGACAGGGCTTGGCTCCAAGGTAACGGAATCCACCGTTGACTCCGACGTGGAGTTCCGCCCGAATTGTCACCCTCGATGGCAACCTTTTTGTCGACTTGTTGAGCATGCCACCAAAAGAAGTCCAAATCTTGAGTAGTTGCAGAAATCCAGGACTAAAGGGAAGGGCTAGACAACAGGAGGCTGCACACCAAGTGTTCGACGAATTGCCCATGTCGAGGAGCCAACAAATTAGCTTTGATACCAATTGTTAGGCTTAGGAGATTACCTGATGTCATAGGTGTCGTAGATGCGAAAGCATCAAATGTGCAGTTGGTAACTCTTTTCCTTTCCTTCCCTCAGGATGCTTTTGCTTTGATGGAGAACACAATAGGATATACAAATCTTGTGATGGTTGTTGTATTTCATGGAAGTAAGGAGGAGGGTCCAACCTTATATTTATAGAAGTGATATGTGTCCCTTCCATCAAGGGACACACATCCATTAACTTTCTTCATGATGTCAAGTGTTGCCATTACAATGAATAGGCCACCTTATACACCCCTTGACGGATATGGTCTAACATATATACTTAACCCCAAGTCTCTTCCCTTTTCATATATATATATAAAGGGTGGATTCTATGAATACAGTACTCAAAGGTAACAAAAAAAGCATCAAATCTACACCATCCAATAAAAATCTAATGTTCTATAAAGAAACTAAAAAAATAACATGGTGGTTTCACACTACATATTAATAAGGAACTTTCTTTTTTGTAATTGGAAAATTTCGATCATTAATGGTGCTTTCTAAATACTAAATATACGAATAATTAAAGATCTCCATTGAGTGGAATATTCCAAATGTGGAGACAATATTAGTTGCTTCCACAAAAGAAAATTGCATGTGTAGTTGTAACTAAGAAATAATTTTAATACAAACATGTATTACAAGTATTCCTTATAATAACAATGCTAAAATTTATATTACAAGTGAAAACTGACTTGCATTACTACTATATGTGTAGGTGTAGTACAAGTAATAACTTAGAACTGCATGTAATACAAATTTGTATTACAAGTATTCTTTGTAATGGAAGTACTAAAATTTCTATTACAAGTGAAACTAACTTGTATTACAACTGCACATATATTTGTAATACAAGTAACAATTCTGAATTACTTGTAATACAAACTTGTATTAAAAGTATTCTTTATAATAAAGTGTAAAAAAATGTATTATAATTGAAAACTGACTTATATTACAACTACATGTCTAGTTCTAATACAAGTAATAACTTGGAGTTTTTTGTAATACAAACTTAGTTAATTATAATCCAAAAATGATATATGAATAGATTTATAATATGTCTCAACATTTATGTGAAAAGACACTTTTCAAAAATAATGCAATAATTAATTAGACACATTCCAAATAAGAAGAGTGATTTTTTAAATCATGTTTAACTTGTGTGGTGGTTTCCATCAACAAAGAGCACTATCGAATAGACAGAATTGTGTGCTCTTTCTAGATCTTTTGAGTACAATGCTCAAAAGATACTTTTCCTATATATATATATATGGGAAAAATATCTAGAGAACACTATGCTCATAAACATCAAAATGAGCACTAGTTCTTCAACGTTTGATTCGATATTGATCTTGATGAAGCCACTCCCTACATCGCATAGCGATTTTAGCAATTTTCCTAATTGTCGTTAACAAATGATTTTTATGGTAGTGATTTTGTTACATCATTTTTTGCAACCACTTCTGAAAGCAACACGTAATCTTCGCTAAGTTTGTGTCGATTTCACCATCGTCATTTTCCATGGTGTATTGAAGACTATTATTCGCCACGGTCACCTTATCGTTTGCGTCAACCTCCCTAGCATAGACATATTTCGTCGTCTATTCAATATTTCTCATTATTCGCTATCTCTGGTATTTTCAAAGTGATGTCCGTGACTTTGCATTTACCGTCCTTTATATTTACCGTCCTTTATAATGTTCTACTATTGACGGTGATGTATTTACTTGTTGCATCATAGACTATTTTCTTTTAGGGATCACCATGGAGATGATTCATTGGATTTTTTGTTTCCCATGAAAAGCTCGCATGCTACTAATTCAGCTATCAGGCAGTAGATCTTGACATTTATTCTATATTTTTGTAAATCTTACTATAATAAATGCGATATATGGATTGTAATTTTATGTATTACTTCCATCTTTTTGCCAAAAAAATACAAATCTGTAACAATATGTAATACAATAAAAACTTATCTATCACCTTACAATCTAGCATTTAACGTTATTGCAGTACATAATGAATCTTCACCATTATATTACAGTAGAATCTTTTGAATACCGCATGGCCCTAAAATTACGAGTTTGTCCATAAGTTATAACACACAACCATTAAGCAGTTTAAAAGTTTGTTACATTTATATATTATATATTGTCCATCAGCGCGTGCAGTAAAAATTACAAGTTTTCCATTATATTATATTTTAACAATGTGTGCTCATTGTAAAAATTTCAAGTTTACGAATACCTTGAAATATACCATCACCGGGTGGTCTATTGGTTTTTAGTATTTTTCCCTTTAAATAAATTACATCTGCTGTAACAAGGGTTTGATTGCCAGTCAGTAACTAGGATATAAGAGCCGAAGATTTGCTCATACTTGATTACAATAATTATTATTTATGCGTAAAAAGGTAACGCATGGTACGTAATATTTATTTGGTATGAAATCATTATTGTAGATAGATACTTGTCTATTTCACATATGACGAAGATCCTATGGCTGATATTGAGGATATAAATATTGAGTTGGGTACTAAAGATGAATTTTGTGGGTTGCTTCCAAGAATTAGTATGGAATTTAGTTTTGTATCAAAACTTAAAATGTTTTATGAACAATGTACTATTGTTCATGATTTTAGTATTCGAATGAGTAATATGATGTTCTCATTAGATAAGTTTACCAAACTTAAGATGCTGTCATACAAGAAGTTTGTATGTTGTGTGGAGAGATTTTCGGAGAAATCTATAGATATTTTACAAAGCAAGTTAATCTATTTTTGTGATCCATTTCCAGAGTCTATTTTTTCATCTAAAAGGAACTTTAAGAAGAAATTTAGAACCCATAGTATTAGATTAATGCTAAAATAATAATTAAGTTGAATTTTATGACCAACAAGTGGGAAGTACATAAGTTTGGTGATGATCATAATCACCCAACATCATTTCCAAGCAAGAAGAGATACTTAAAGCTTATTAAGAAGATCATCGACCACATGAAGGTTACTCTTGATATAATGTCCGACATTGAAATCCCCGTAAGGAAGCATGTTACATTTATTTCAAGGCATGGAGGTATCATTGATCATGTTGAAAACATTATTAGGGATGTATACAACATGAAGAGGGACAAAAGGAAGAGACTATCAAGGTTAGATGCTCAAATGCTTATAGATCATTTTAAATATTGTAAAAGCACTAATTCAGAATTCTTCTATTCTTATGCAATTAATGATGACCAGTGCTTAACCCAATGCATATGGATGGATCCGATATCTTTAGAGGATTATAAGTTATTAAGAGATGTGTTATCATTTGATACTATATATAACACCAACAAGTACAAGTTGACATTTACCACATCTTGTGGGGTGAATCATCACAAAAAAATAGTGATATTCGCCAATGCTTTGCTAATGAATGAGTCAAAGGATTCTTTTGAATGGCTATTTAATAACTTTTTGGAAGCAGTTGGCATGCACCCAATTTCTGTTGTAATTAACCATCTGTTGTCTGCCCTGAAACGGGTTTTAAAATCAATGCGTGTAGTATAGGTCGAATCAGTGCGAAAAACAAATATAATTTATTACTCGAATGAAAGTCCCAAGTCAAACACATGGAGCAATTTGCAAAAATAATTCTCAAGATTGCAATTCAAGAAGATATATGAGCAATATAACAAAATTCCAAGCAGTAATGATATATGAATGAAAGCGTATATCAAAGAGTGCAAAAAGAATAGGGTAAAATGATGACTTGAATCACCAATTACCTCTCACAATTTATATGAAATAACTCAATAGTACTAAGCAATTAAATTCCACATAATATAAGTGCACAGTGCACTTCAGACGTCTACTCAACCAATCAGACGGTTTAAATCATTCAGCTCTTCTTCTTCTCTTGCTTCAGCTCCTCTTCTCTTATTCTTCTCAGGCTTCTCTCTTCTTCTCCTCCCTTTTCCTGTGGCTTTCTTTTGTGCCTTCTTCTTCTTTTGCTTCTATGCTTTCCTATCCTTCTTCTTCTTCGGCTCCTTCTTCTTCTCTTCTATCTTCCTTTCCTTTCTTTCTCTTTACACATAAGGGGAAGGGCTTCCTAAACGGATAAGTATCAATCGGTGAATCATAGAGCAAAACCCCGCTTTCCCCCGCGTGCTTTCTCTCATTCTGTAACGACCCGGTTCCCGAGTCCCTACGAGACACGAGAACCGGACCGACTCGACTAATCCCAAGACCTAGTCGTCCAACGAGGAAGTAACCAAAAGACAGTAAAATAAACCACATTCAGCATGAATATAACTAACAGTAAGAAAGTACAGCAGTAAGGAAAGAAACCAGTACAGTAGGTACCACCACAACAGTAAAACAACATTTATCATATAACAAGAACTGCAGGTAAAGAAGGTACAGCGGAAACAAAAACTACTCATTAGAACAGAAACAAAAGAGGTACAAAAGACTGTGGTAACTCTACTGGACCCTACTCGGCCCAGCGTCCTCTGCAGCCGCCGACCCTGGCTGCTCAACACCTGGTCCTGAAAAAGGTAACGAGTGTAACACGTCAGCAAAACGCTGAGTAGAGTGGCAAACTAACTAAGGGCAACAGTAGAGTGTACAGTAGCTGTTAAGTTCTATTACTTCCTTTATTCACATCTTTCAATTTTTCTCACTATTTCATTTATTTCTCAGATCCTTTACTTGATCTCGAATGTCCTCGTGGGAACGATCTTGATTGCAGTCTTTTCCAAAAGTAGAAGTAGCATGTGGTGCTCTCCTGGCTGGGAGAGTCCCCCGTGGTGATCCTACCCTCAGTCAACCACCCCAAGGTCACTGACAGACGTAACGGTGACTACAGCACGCGCGATAAATGCACAGGTAGCTAGCCCGCACTGGCACGCGGTCAGTCGTTTTCGTTAACGGGTGCGCCCAAAGCACAGCACGGAACCAGGGCAGAGCCCTCTCAGTAACAGGGGTCCAACCCCTCCACAGTAACCAAACCGGGGCCTTGCCCCTCCACAGTCCGCGCACCCTCGCCTGACTACCCTGGTTTGCCCTAGTGGGCCTAACAAGTCGGTGAAGGAGGCTAGCAGAACCCCGGGGCCCGTGGGGTAGCTAGTACTCTCCTAACACTAGTAGCTCTCCTCGGTACTACGTACACGAGGGCCAGCAAGTCGGTACAGAGCAGCCAATCCTAACCCCAGGTCCCTGGGGTGGCTGGCCCCACTCTGCACTAAACAGGTACAGGTACTTCCCTTGGTACTGCGTACCCAAGAGACAGTACGAACAACATCTCAGTTCCATTCCTTTCTCTTTCCAGGAGTTCCACTCCTAATTCCCCGTAGGGTTCCATCCTTTAATCTCAGAACATCTTATGTTTCACTTTCCAGTTTCACGTTCTTACAAACCATGATTTCAGTCATGTTCCTTATTCATAACAGGCAGCTGTTAATTCAATTTACAGGCAGCTTTATATATTCCTTTCCATTTTTCCAAGACTGCAGTAATATACATTCCACTAGTTTTTCCATCCTAGGATTCATGCCATATCCTAGGATCTATCATACAATCTAGTTTTCCAGCCCTAGGATTCATGCAACACCCAGGAGCTATCATTCCATATATTTCTCATTCCTAGGATTCATGCAATGCCCTAGGTTCTAGTTATGGTTCCATACTTTAACAGATTTTATTAATACTTAAAGCCACTCTACCAGGTACAACGGGAGTAATGGGGGCGCGATCGGGAATCCCGCGTGCCTCCGTGACTCTCAAGACTGCAACCGAACGAGGTCCTATCACAAGGATCAACACAAGGAGTGTCTCAAAATAGTGTATAACTACTGTAGACGGGTAGAGGAATTAATTCTGAAAAGAACGCAACTCGAATCGCGGAAAACGGAGCCCGAACGGGCCCTAAACGGGTCGTAAAAGACGATACTGTGCAAAATCAGACGTCTGGAACTTCTTCCAGACGTCTTAAAAAGTGGATCAGAGAATTACCTGTTCAGCGTGGTTTCCCAGATGTCCAGAAGTCTGCGGGGACGTCTGGCCTAGCTCCCAGACGTCCGATTGTCACCCCGGACATCTGGAGGTCACTCCCGCCGTCTGGTACAACTTTCAGACGTCTAATTCGCAAAGGATGGCGAATCAGCGAGCCTGCGCACAGCCAACTCCCTCCCTCAGTACGGTCAGTCGACAGGAAGGAAGGAGAAGGCGGTAAACTCACCTTTCAGACGTCTGTAAGGGCTTAAAGACGTCTATCTCGCCGTCTGGCTGTCAACCCAGACGTCTGATTCTGGAAATTTTTCCAGAATCAGGGCGCTGCTCGGCCTCCGCTCGCGACGCCGCCCGCGTCGCACCTCGCGCGTCTGCTGCTCAGACCGCAACAGGTCCCTCTCCTCGTCGCTCCGCGCCCCCTGCGCCCTCCGCCGGCCGGCCAAGCCGCTCCGGCGAGCTCGCCCTCACGACAGAGCTCCGCCCTCGCACGCCGCACCTCCGCGCTCACTGCAGCCGTCGCTGCCGCCCTCGCGTCCGCTTGCTCTCGCGCACAGGAAGGAGAAGAAGGAGGAGACTGTGGAGACGGGAGGGGAGGCGTGGCCCTTTTAAGGCCGCGCGAGGAGGAGAGAGAAGGTGGCAGGCCGCCTGCAGCCGCAGAGAGAGAGAGGGAAAAAGAGAGAGAGAGAGGAATCGCGGGTCTGCGCGCACAGGCGTGCAGACGAATCTCCCGTGTGAAAATAAATGTTTTCCAGACGTCTGGAAACGATCCCAGACGTCTGTGCAGACGTCTGGATGTGATCCCAGACGTCTGGACCGACGTCTGGGCCACCTCCCAGACGTCTTAAAAGACGTCTGGGGCACGCGTTCGTTACACATTCTCTCTCTAGGATTTGCCCTCCCAGGGCCTCAGGTTATCGGGTATTTGGGTAGAGCGCACCTGGGACCAGGCTCACTGGAAGTGGGTGGTGAGCGGCTGTGAACAAGGCTTAGGCAGGTAGTGATAACACCACGCAAGGGGGTAGTAATTAGGTTGAATATGGCCCATCTTTAGAATAAAAGGCACAACATAAAGTAGAATAGGAGCATTGCATGCATCAAGTACCAAGATTGCTTATAAACTGTATTAATGGCCATTTGTGTAAAGCATTTGTCAAAGCAGGCCTCAGATGAGCAATCAGACCGCACGGATGGATTCAGGACGACGAACGGAGTCTAACGGACTCAAGATCGGCCAAATCCGACATCTGGAGCTCCCACAATGGGCCCAAGAAATCCTGACCGTTGATCTGGAGATCAACGGCCTAGAACGCGCCACGTCGCCCCGCCCCCGCCGCTTGCACGCCCCCAAGCCAGCCAAGGACGCATCTCGGCCGTTGATCTTCGATCGAACGGTCGAGATCCGCGCGCTCGCCCGCGGTCGCCGTGACAAAGCGCGGGCGTGGCGCAACGGTTAGCGCGCACGCCCGCGTCGCGGCGACGCACGTTCGAATCGCGCGGAGCGGAAATCACTTGCGGGCGAAGGGCGCGGCAAAATTGAGCCGCGCGATCAGAAGCGAGCGGCTAGGATTGCGCCACGCGGCGCGACGACAGCACCCCACTTCCCACGCGCGCGCGCACGCCGGGCGGAAACGCGCACGCGCACGCGCGCCCGAAGCGCGATCCTAGCGCAGGTGCGGGAGGATCTCAGCCGTCCGATCATCAATCGGACGGCTCTCGTTCGACATCCACGGATCGCGCCTGAAGAGAGAGAGGGGCGGGCGGCTGACCGACGGCAGAAGGCCTTCACCGACGTATCTGGAAGCGGTTTTAGCGACGTTCTGGATGTCGCTAAAGCACATTCTTCTTTTAGAAAGCCCTTAACTCTATTTAAACCCCCTTCTACCACCATTCAAGGCATCCTCTCCCACTTGCAACTACTCCACTCCTCTCCTAGCTAGTATTAGGCACTCTTGTAATCGCCGGAGACGACGAGCCGCCGACGGAGCCTCCTCCACCGCCGTGGCTGCCTCGTCGCTCTCCACTCTCTCTACCTCTCTCTCTCTCTCTTTTAAGCTTTCATTTACTTTTGTTGAAGCATGTGTTTAATATTGTAAACCATGAACTATGAATGCATGTTTAATGAGATTATTTTCCATTTAGTTGCCATTTTACTTTCTGTTTAAAGTGCATGATCAAAACCAATAGCTTTCTAACCCTAAACTCTCTCTCTATCTCTCGCTTTTCAAAACCGTCTCTTTTGCAAGCAAAACTCCGCCTTTTTCGTGACAACAAGTGGTAAACAAAATCTAATTTCCACGCCTCCCTGAGATCGACACTCGGACTCACCTCCGTTTATTTCTTTTAAAACCAACGTATCAAGTGCAACTATAACGACACCTCTTAACACACACGCACGAAGGCACGTCAGTTTTTGGCGCCGTTGCCGGGGAGGCAACGGATTTGTTTTATCACCTCCATTCCACCTTCATTCTCATATCGTCTAATGCCCTATTTTCCTTTTTACTTGACGGTTGCAGGAATTCGGCGCATGGACGGCGAAGCGACGCATTCCACTATGGTAGCAAGGAAGTAGGCGCCTCGAGGACCGATAGTGAGTACTCTCTCTCTCTCATTGTTTGCTTGCGTGAAAAAGCTAAAAAAATCATAAAAACTGAAAAAAATTGGCGTGGTGAATGATTGCTTGACCCACATTCTTAACACACCACCCTACAAAAAAATGTACACTCTAATATACTGGACAAATTCTTGGAGTGTTCTTTTCTTTCTCTCTTGAGTGGTGTTTGCGAAGCCACTGTGAGTTGACCTGGGCCGCACCACTCAACCCTAAAAACTAACCATCTAATAGAAGCTGCACGATCTTTAGGATGAGTACACTAGGGTTTTTAGAGCCTCTACAGAAGAAAAAGGAAATCTACTTTCATCAAATTGTGTGCAGAACTTGACGTGCCCATTGAAACTTGTCTGAAAGCATTAAGACACGTCAACCCTAAAAAACACTAAAGTAAGGATGAAATATTAAAAGACACCACACCCTAAAAATTCTTGCTTGAAAACCCTGTTTTATAGAAGCACACACCTTGAAAAGTGGAAAATTAAGAGGCACCACCCCAATCAACGCCTCATCACATTACCCTAAGCACAAGCACTATCCTAACCCGTTAAAACTGAGTAGACGTGCCCTAGGCAGGACTGAGTTAAGTCTCAAAAGGTGAGGTTTTGTTCGCTAGGCACTTGGCTTTCATTCCCTTGGTAGAATCTGGTGGCTAGGCTGCGGGGCAGTGTCAAACGACTGCGGTTGTGGGGTCTATGGAACCGGAGGCGCAAGCCAAAGGAAGAACCTTCCCTGCAATCCCCTCGTAATCAACCTGGCCAGATTAGCCTTGGGAAGGGGAGTCCAGTGTTTACGGACTTAATCAACCTTTGTGAGATTTCTAGGTCTCCTAAGGAATACACCATAAGGATTAGGCTTGTTTGTTTGATTGAGTGCACAACTCTCTCTCATCTGTTCTTCCCACATCCCTCCATGGATTTCAATGCCTATCCATCTTACCCAAATTACCCCCAACAGGATTTGTATGCTAACCCAAGTAGACCATACCCACAGCCGACTTGGGCTAACCAACCACCAAGTTGGGGATGCAACCTGGAATATCCCTCTTGGCCCAACTATGACCAAACCGCACCAACCTCTTATTGGAATACACCTAACATAGCCACCCAAGGGTACGATTCAAATTGTGGGGCTCCATATCTCGATTGTCCTCACGATGCCTCCTCATTTAGGTCCGACCCGCTCTACTGTGATAGGACCTACACTTTAGGAGAACACCAAGAACCCTACCCATCTCAGGATAATAACCAAGAAAGGTCATCTGAATTCAACAACCTTGCCTACTTGACCTTTGGATTAGAAGGAGTTCTAGACAAATGGAAATCAGAAAATGCTCAGAAATCTAGGCAAGCCCAGGATCATCAACCTCTGATTTGGTCCCCTGATGAAGAATCTAACTGGGAGGAGGACTTAGAACCTCAACTATTCTGGAGTAGGACCAAACAGAGAATGGTTCCTCTTGAAGAACTGGACCCTGAACATGATAGAATAGAGGACCCACCCAAGAACTTAAACACCAATATGGATTCTGATCCACAACCTCAACCATACTCTCTTAACCTGGATTTCAAGGAGGAAATCCAAAGGACACCAAATGACACCATGTCAATTCTTGATAACCTCCAGTTAGAACTACACAGACAGAATCAAGAATTGGTTAAAGGGCAACATGCCATGTTGGAGTTGTTCCAACAATTGGGGGAAGAAGGCCAAAGAAAGCTGTTGCATACAACGCCATTCATGGAATTCATAAAGCAAGGACCTACCATGATCAATTGGACTACACCTAGTCATCCTGATTTGGTTCAGTCCACCATTGATACCCCTCAGGAGTTGGATAGCTCAGTGGATAAGGACAGTAAGGATTCCTTGGAACACAATTTGGGGAGCATTGAGAACAAACATCAGGAGGAAACTGAGAAGGTGAGGGGAGAGACCTTGGAATCTGAATCTAATCGGCTCAAGACAAGTAATCCGGTGGGAGTAGCAGCCAACGTCGGAGATGGAGAATGGAGTTACAATTTCAAAGAAATTGATTATGAATCGGTTAGAATCCCCATCACAAATTTGGAGGAGGGCCGAGAGAAAGAATATGATCTAGAGGATGAAATTGACCCTACCTCTAATGCAACCCCAAACAGTGAATCTGATACAAAGGAGGTTGAAGAAAATATTCTTGAGATCAAGGTCTTGGAGGGAATGAGCAATGAAACCATAGTTGCGGAAGAGATGGATTCGTCTTTGAAGAGAAGACTCATGCTTGGTTGTAGGGCTCAGTACGAAACTCTGGACTTTGTTACTTGCCCTACCAGAATAAAGATCCCGCAACCCGAATGCACTAGAATTGATACACTTTCGATGGATTACAATTTTATGGGGACACAAGCTGAATATAAGACCTACATCTTTAGTGTTTGGCACGTCATATTTGGGGTGCGTTCGTCCACAACAACTTGTTTGCATGCCCACAAACTAAGAGAGGATCTGACACGGGCATGCATGATATATCTGTTACAGAATTCCCGCCCCTTAGGAACGGGACTCCACCACAACCTTATTCGCATCTGTGGACTTCTGATTTTGGGTTTGGTTAATTTTGAACATATCTTCTTGACCCAAGTCATTCCTGTTTGTGCACCGCCCAGCTGGAGGCGTTAAACTCAGCACTTCTTGGGAGGCAACCCAGCGGATTCAGACTGATCTGGTAGTCTACGTCACTCAGGTACTATCTTTTTAAACCCTTCTGCATCCATGAATCTGCCAATGAGGACATTGTCCAACTTAAGCATGGGGGGGATGGTAAATTGCATAATCCTGAGCTTAATTAATCAGTCTGAATGAATAAAAAAAAAAAAAATTTGAATTTAGGAAGAAAAACTTAGGTATTAGAAACTTGTCAATAGTGGGAAATAATACAAAAAGAACTTAAACACTTAGACTTTTCAGGCCTTCAGGCTTAATCAGCCCTGGTGTCCGTTAAAATATAGATTTAGCGGTGAGTCCTGGCAACTTTAAGCTATTCTAATCCACCTACTAAATAAGGTGATAAGTATACGACTTATCAACTCATCCTCTAACTCAGGAAAACTTTGAGTCTAAGCATCTGCACACATTTCTGCACAGACTCACTTCTCAGAGATTTTGACAGAAATTGGGTAGCTAATGAACTCTCTAGGGTGGTATGGCTGGCAAGTTGTCGTGGGTAACAGCCCATTGGCAGGTTGTCCAGAACCCAGCCACAGGCCATTTCTTTTTCGCTGCCTCTAAGTACATTTGAGATTAGGGAAGCCACCTACGTAAAAAAAAAAAATAATAATAATGATTAAAAAAAAAAAAAAAAAAAGGAAAAAGAAGAAAAGAAAATAAACCACACTTCACCGCACAAGTATGGCTGGCAAGTGATCGTGGGTAACAGCCCATTGGTCGGTTGTCCAGAGCCCAGCTCAATAATTGCACAAAAAAAGAAGACCAAAAACACCTAAGGAAGAAGCGGGGAAGTAGTACAAGCCGGGGAGATATACAATGGAAAATCCTTGTGTTGACCCCAAGTAAAATGAACGTAGGGAGAAAGCTACCAATCGAACAAATACACCTTCAGGCAAAAATTTATTTTCTTTTCCGGTCACCTAGAGGCGTAGAAACTCGAAGTCTGTCTCAATTACCGTTAAGTAAGTCTATCACAACATTCACACCAAGATGCTTAGCACTTAGGGTTTTGACCAAGTTTTGGGTGGGTAG
This sequence comes from Thalassia testudinum, assembly GCA_037157565.1. Classification (NCBI taxonomy): domain Eukaryota; kingdom Viridiplantae; phylum Streptophyta; class Magnoliopsida; order Alismatales; family Hydrocharitaceae; genus Thalassia; species Thalassia testudinum. The sequence continues at coordinate 38,781,690 of JAZHRO010000025.1, forward strand.
CCGTAAAAAGTTACCAACCCACACTGAATTCTAAAAATTCTAAAAAGACATATATAGATATATACGTATACATAAGTATAGTTATATATACAAAGCAAGGATTCGGGCGATTCGTATTTTGGCAGACACCCGGGCGCTGCTTAGTCTTTGTAGATTAAGATCTTCGTATAGTTCCTCTTATTGACAAGTAACGAAGTGCCTAAGCAATTACTTCTTGAATTCGCCAAAGAAATAAAGGCTAGAATAAACCTTGCTAGGGACTAGCAAGGAGTAAGCATGGGGGTATGATAACACCACGCAAGGGGGTAGTAATTAGGTTGAATATGGCCCATCTTTAGAATAAAAGGCACAACATAAAGTAGAATAGGAGCATTGCATGCATCAAGTACCAAGATTGCTTATAAACTGTATTAATGGCCATTTGTGTAAAGCATTTGTCAAAGCAGGCCTCAGATGAGCAATCGAACCGCACGGATGGATTCAAAACGACGAACGGAGTCTAACGGACTCAAGATCGGCCAAATCCGACATCCGGAGCTCCCACAATGGGCCCAAGAAATCCTGACCGTTGATCTGGAGATCAACGGCCTAGAACGCGCCACGTCGCCCCGCCCCCGCCGCTCGCACGCCCCCAAGCCAGCCAAGGACGCATCTCGGCCGTTGATCTTCGATCGAACGGCCGAGATCCGCGCGCTCGCCCGCAGTCACCGCGACAAAGCGCGGGCGTGGCGCAACGGTTAGCGCGCACGCCCGCGTCGCGGCGACGCGCGTTCGAATCGCGCGGAGCGGAAATCACTTGCGGGCGAAGGGCACGGCAAAATTGAGCCGCGCGATCAGAAGCGAGCGGCTAGGATTGCGCCACGCGGCGCGACGACAGCGCCCCACTTCCCACGCGCGCGCGCACGCCGGGCGGAAACGCGTGCGCGCACGCGCGCCCGAAGCGCGATCCTAGCGCAGGCGCGGGAGGATCTCAGCCGTCCGATCATCAATCGGATGGCTCTCGTTCGACATCCACGGATCGCGCCTGAAGAGAGAGAGGGGCGGGCGGCTGACCGGCGGTAGAAGGCCTTCACCGACGTATCTGGAAGCGGTTTTAGCGACGTTCTGGATGTCGCTAAAGCACATTCTTCTTTTAGGAAGCCCTTAACTCTATTTAAACCCCCTTCTACCACCATTCAAGGCATCCTCTCCCACTTGCAACTACTCCACTCCTCTCCTAGCTAGTATTAGGCACTCTTGTAATCGCCGGAGACGACGAGCCGCCGACGGAGCCTCCTCCACCGCCGTGGCTGCCTCGTCGCTCTCCACTCTCTCTACCTCTCTCTCTCTCTCTTTTAAGCTTTCATTTACTTTCGTTGAAGCATGTGTTTAATATTGTAAACCATGAACTATGAATGCATGTTTAATGAGATTATTTTCCATTTAGTTGCCATTTTACTTTCTGTTTAAAGTGCATGATCAAAACCAATAGCTTTCTAACCCTAAACTCTCTCTCTATCTCTCGCTTTTCAAAACCGTCTCTTTCGCAAGCAAAACTCCGCCTTTTTCGTGACAACAAGTGGTAAACAAAATCCAATTTCCACGCCTCCCTGAGATCGACACTCGGACTCACCTCCGTTTATTTCTTTTAAAACCGACGTATCAAGTGCAACTATAACGACACCTCTTAACACACACGCACGAAGGCACGTCAGGTAGTCGGCTGCACTAGACCCGCGTGGGCAATGTCACAGGCAAGGTGCGTGAGGGGTGCGGGGACCTCACCCCTTGTGTTCTGTTGATGCAAATAGCCTATGCGACAAAATCACTTTATTCAGCTGCGGGTGCTCATCAGCTTCCGAGGTGGGACTATCCTACTACCTTTCCTCTGCGTGCAGTTGCAGCTACTGCTTCTTGCGATTGCAGTCAAAGGCCCAGTCAAAGGACCAAATTGGTTCCTGGGACGTGATCCTGGAGACTCTCTACTGCACCTGGGACTTCACTTGGGGCCTGTAGGTGCTAGAGCGAGCTTGAAGCTTCGCTCAAAGCTTCAGTAATGGCAGCAGAGGACCTGCTACCATAAAATCAGAATATGGCCTCTCAGCCATGTTAAATAGGTTCAAGAGCTTCATAGGGATGCGGCGAGGGTGTGGGTGGCGTTGGCGAGCTGCGAAGGTGGTCGTAGGTGGCTGGGGAAGGCGGAGATGAAGGTCTGGTGGTGGGTTGTTCGGTGAGGAGGTGGAGTGGGCAGTAGGCCTGGAAATGTTAAGGCTTTTACTCTAGGGGCCACGACGGAGGTTTTGGTGGTGTTAGTGAGGTATTTGGGATAGTGGAGTGGATGGAGGACCTCACTGGAGGTTTGGTCAGAGTGGAGGATGATGGAGGTGGTCGGGGTGATATGACAATCAAAATGAAGTGTGGTTGGTGCGTAAATGAAGTAGAGGAGTTAAGGAACTTGTCTAGGTGATTGGCGAACGAAGAGGAGAAGAGGCAATGCCAATTGTGATATGGCCAGCGTCGGAGACGAAGGTGACTCCAGTGGGGGAAGAATGGCGACGATGAAGGAGATAGCAGCGCCCTCTAGTATGGCACGACGCGGAGGTGGGTGAGGGAGGCAAATCTGTCGCCAGTATTGCGAACGAATGAGGAATGAGGTCAGCAGGAATCGCCGGAGTTCGAGGAGCCTTTTGGCTGGAAGAGGGAGGAGGAATATGGGGAGCTTCTGGCCAAAATCGAGCTTAAGAAGTTCGGCCTGATCTGGGGGTCCTTTTATAAACCTCTGGAGGGAGTTTTGGGCTCATCGGAGAAAGAAATTCCAAGATACCCTAATCTCTCATGCATTCGCATGAGAGATTGGGAAGGTTTTAGAGCTTGGGATTTGGCTCAAAAGGAAGGAAATTCCTTGATGAACTTCTCTTTCAAATCTGAGAGGGATTTGTCAAGGAATCAAGGAGAACATGCCATTTTAAGGTCACCGGGGTTTGTAGGATTAGGATTCATGGTGGCAGGGACCTTTTTGTGAAAATGATGATAAAGTTGGGGGGCTATCTGCAAGGATTTTGAAAGTTAAGGGCATATGTGTGAGATAAAAGAATCAGACAAGACCAAATTGTAAACTAGGTTAAGACAGTCTCAAATTGGGCCCAAATTTTGGTACAAACCTAATTTGGAGCTAAGGAATCTAATGGTAAAGTTGGATTTTGGTTTTGATCAAGTTTGACTAGGTAATTTATGAAAAAACCTAAACTAGGGAAAATGTCTATCTAGGACTCTATTTTAGGTCAAGATGGGTTCTGATGGTCAAATTGAAGGTACCAAATCCTAGAGAATATTTTTATATGAATTTTAAAGGGTATGTGAATTTTATCTTGACCAAAACCTCAGTTAATTAAGCGAGTATATTTTTAGGATTTCGAAAGTCATTTACTTCTCAAAACACGCGAAAACCCTTTTTTGTCTATTCTAACCCACTTGTTAGACTTTTAAGACCATTTGACCTTTATCTAACCCTTGAGAAAATCCACGGTTATTCTGCATTCAAGATATGATGGTAAAATTTCAGTTTTAACCTTATTTTACTGTATTTCTCTCAGAATGATAATGCAATGAATTAGGGCTCTCTAGTGATTATGTAGGAGCATTTATTGACTTAATCAGATCAAATTGAGCTAGTTATAGCTTATGATGGTGTTTCCATCACCATCCTTTCATAATTGCTGCAATTGCATTGTACTTTCCTATTACCATTCATAGATTTTGTGTTTGGCACATTGTCAATAAGTTTAGCTCAAAAATTAGCTTCTCAAACTCTGGTGGTGTTGCCATTTTTGAGCTTAGTAAACTGATTTGGCATGGTAGAAGTCCGAATGAGTTTGATGATTGTTGGGTTTGTATAATCAAGAAGTATGGTCTTCATGAGAATAAATAGTTGAAGTCCATCTTTGAAATAAGAGAAAATTAAGTTCTAGCATATATGTGCGATTGATTTTTTGTAGGTTTGAAGACCACACAAAGGAGCAAGGGTATTCATTCACTTTTTAGTAGTTTGTAATCAAGTGGAATACGCTTTATGAATTCATTTTTTGTTTCCAAACTGCATTAAATAGAATGAGAGAAATTGAAAATGAGATGAACAATGATTCTTTGATGAGGCAACCATTCTTAGAAACTAGTTGGAATGTTGAGAGGCAAGTGGCTAGTATCTACATGAAGACTGTTTTCTATGAAGTGCAGAAGGAAATTACGAGCTCTTTACTATTGAATGTTGTTGACAACAACGATGCAAAGGGGCTACATCTCATGTGCTCATATCTCATCAGCCAAGCGATAAAATACTGAAAGAGTGGCGCATATGCGATCTACCTGCACGTATCTTACTTGGTCATAAACATAAGATCAAGTGTGATATCGATTGTAAAACAAAAAATGGCACAATAAAAATAATCCCACAATATACACAATGATTTATAATGGAAACTCCTACAGGTAAAAACCACTACCTAAGATCCCCAGCTTAGGATTTTCTGACTAGGTAATGCTAATAATCCACTATCACGTACCACTTGAACAAGGGTAGCACAACCTCTTACAAACCACTTCTCTTTTACCTAGTAAGAGAAGTCACAAAAACCTCTGGAATCCTAATACAATGGATCCCAACAAATGAAATAAATGAAATAAGATGAATACAAAAATTAATCCTATGGAACCTTAAGGAATTAAAATATGCAAATTGAGTTTTCTTTTCAGAAGTGCAGAGCAACGCACTTTTGAAGAGAGTAGAAGAATGAGTACGAAAGCACGAGGAAGAATTGGAGTGGAAGCACTTTTTCTCTTTGAAATGTTTTTCAAGGCGTGTTTTGAAATGAGGGACATAGAACCCTATTTATAGGTGAAAATGAAATATTTTTGAAATGTTAGAAAAAATCATTCTAATAAAATTAATCGATCAATTTTTTATTTTGATCAATCAAACTGCAAGAAAATTGGATTCGACCATTAGGCTAGTTTAGTCAATCAATTTTCCTATTTTGATCGATCAATTCTAATATTTTGGTAGACCAATACTGTCTAAATGTTTATTTTATGACTTAGAAAATCATGAAAACATTTTTGAGGTTCGATACATAATTTCTAGACTCAAACACTTAAAATAAAAGGTATATTGACTCTTCGAAATCTTCACTTGATCCACATGGAGGATAATTGACTTGATTTGTGCGAGCGTAAGCTTGAAAAGATTATTTCATAATAAAATATAATTTTGTTTCATCAAAACAGAGGTTTCAACATGATACAACGATACATTTGACTTGGTGAAGAAGTTGATTGAGCTTGCAATTACAGCTATTCATGATATGATTAAGATGGAGATTTCGATTGACCAAGAGTCAGAACCACGTGTTATAAATATACTTACACAAGGATCTATAAAGATCGGCAAACCCAAGATTGCTAAGACTAAAAGTAGAAGTAAAAGTGGGAGGCCAAAGATTGGTAGCAGTCGAATGAAGCCTATTAGCAAGAAGAAGCAAATCAGAGGTTGTCAATACAAGTATTATTTAAAATTCAACGTCAGCCATGATTCAACCGATTATCCTAAAATACTATCCAATTCTAACACATCAACGCATAGGTAAATATTCATTTTTTTATACATTTTTACAACTTGAGTGCATGTTTATTATTTTATTTCTTAATATGATGTGTTCTCATGACAAGTCTAAAGAACATCTTCATGATATTAGTTCTGATAGTGGATGATTTTTGTCCCCTTACGCTTCAATGTTATGTTATCATGGATCATTGGATGGACTAATGACATGCTACTTTTCAACTTGAAATTGTTATTGGACCAAGTTACATTATGTTTAGTGATCTATGTAGTTTGAGTCTTCTGTTTTGTTATGAACCATGTATTGATCACATTCTTTTGACAGTTAATATTGATTAATGAGATATGTTGGTAACCTTTCTTTTTTTATATTGACTTGTAATACATTTTACTGTCAATCACACATTGTTAATATTTTCAATATGCATATCCGCACATCAATGTAATTAAGCTAACAAAAAAATGCGAACTTCTCCAAATGATTATCTTATATATCATGTTAAAATATATAAAGACTCAAATTAACTTTTCAAGGTTAATTTTAGATAAGCACGCCAAGACGAGCCCATTATCACTCGAACGTGAATCGAGTTTGTATACTTTGAAAATTTGAAAAATTACGTTTTTCATCTAATCGAGTCAACCCTTGAAAAATGTGTCTAAAATATATCAAAATTAGTACCATTAAATTTTCCTTGTCACAAACTTTCCAATGATGTCTATTTTGTGAAAATTCAAATTTCATGATAAAAATTACATATAAAATATAAAACTACGCACAGGGGTTTAATAATAATAATAATAATAATAATAATAATAATAATAATAGGATATTGGTTTGTTTTAATCCCAACTACAAAACGAGTTAGGAGAAAATATATAAATAGGGGCGAGGGGGAGGCCGTCACAGGTATTATTATTTTTTTGAGTGCCACCTTCGAGAGTTAGAGAGAAGGGAAGAAAGAGGGAAAAATAGAGAGAAACAGATGCCGTGCAGGGAGAGAGGGAGGATTGGAAGGAAGGCATGTGGGAAAGTGAGAGATTGGAGGGGAGAAAGGAGGGAGATCGCGCAGGAAAAAGGAGGGGGAAGAGAGAGAGAAATCGTGAGTGGGTGCGTGTGCGCTCCGTGAGGCCGACGGCGCGGGCTCAGCGCTGACATTGGCAACGCAGAGTTCGGGGATAGCATGGGTCGGTGCGTGTGCAAGATTCGGATTCCGCGCACGTTCACGTTTTTATCCATTCTGGGGTTAAATGGCATCCGCTTCTCACGTTCATCTCTCTACGAACTACGTGACATTAAATTCTAAAATTAATTTTGGAAATTTTGTAATTCATGAAAATTTTAGTAAAGGTTATGCGAGAATTTTAATACATTCCTTACACGTATTGACGTTGATCTAGATTCTCCGCACAAGTGCGGAATACGTGGATCCCAAAAGTGGTGGCGAGGGACCACGAGCATACATTCCTAAATCACTATGATCCCTCAGTGACATTAGGTAGAGTAGCCTACCTTTTACTTTCATAAAATTATTATTATGCCCTCTTGTTTCCATAGATATGATGCGTACTCTTCTCTTGTTGAGTTTCGAAGTCCATAAATATTATGACGCTTGATTTCCTCTTTTGAGCACTATAGATAGCAAAATAAGATGTTGAAATAAAATAATGGAATATATATATATTGAAGAGAACTGGTTATTTGATAATTCATGTCCGGCATATAGAAATTGAGATTGACTAAGAATACCATGGAAGAAATAAATGTGTCATTCTCCTAATTGAACTAAAATGATAAAATATATTGCTTCCTATTTTTGAATTAAAGGAATGATATGTTATCTCTTTCTATTGCATCAAGAGGATAATTTGTAAAATTAGTAGATCATTAATGGCTCATACATGAGTAATGTTAAACTGACAGTTATCCCTGTGATAAATGAAAATTGGATTAGATGAAAGTGGTAATTGAATGTGGATCATTGGATGGTTTAGATAAGTCGATCTGACTTGGTTAGTGAATTAGTAAGTGGGCTAACCTTCCTGCGAATCTTTGATAGGTCTATGGGCCAATCGGGCACTGAGGTGGAGGTACGTGGGTATATATATTTGGTATTCGGTGGGATACATACCCAGGCTATGGAGAGGGCTATCTATGAGGCAGCATAGGTCGTGTCTACGAGCATTAGCTCGTGGTATGTAGCCACCACACTACCTACGCTAAGATATCGGGGTGATGGAAGAGATGTAGGGCGAGTGCAGAGTTTCCTCTTGACCAAAAGGACACTACGTACTTGTCATACCTCCCGGAAAATCGCAATGAGATCTCCTTGTGCCTTTCGAGGAGCAGATATGAAATAATTATGATTGAAATATTGAGGGCAATACACTGTTGGGATAAATGAGAAATAACTAAGAAATCTATTAATAAGAAAATTTTGAAATAACAAATTAGTACCCTTTTTCCTTTTCTTTTAGTTTTCTGTTACTCTTCCTTACTTGTACTACTCTACTCAGCATATGCTGATGACTACTTTTGGGATCCATACTCAAGTATAGTTGAGCAATTAGGGGTCGCTGTGTATGAAGCGATTAGTGCGGGACCTAGTTCAGTACTCGCATACAGTCTGTGACTTCGGTAGTCCCTTTAGTTCTCTAGTTCCTTTCCATTTTCAGTGAGATGTTTCAGATAGTTTTTAGTACTTTTCCTTTCTACTTTTAGATTACTGTGCATAGCCTTTTATACTTTATTTTCTTTATCGCAATATAATATGATTACTTTGTTTGGTTATATTGATATTTTATGATTATGTGCTGGGTGACTGTGATCCTATTTCGACGCAATTCTCGATAACTCGTACTCCACCGTTTGATTTTAGTGGTAGGGCTCGGGTCGTCACATAATGTATTACCTTTCATAATGGCACTGGTTTTGATTAACTCACACTACTGTATTACAACTATCATGCAAAGAGTATGTAACTCTTCTTTGTAATAGTGTAACACACATCACATCAATGTAATTTAGTTCTCCAATGTCATGCAACCTGCTGTAATTCATAGGCATGAACCATTGTAATTCACAACCATAGTTATTGCAAGGAACCCAAAGCATACAAATGACGATGCAGCATTGTAATACGTATCTCACTAATGTAATCCAAAGTTGATTATTCCATAGAGAAAACATGTAATATGCATACCCCTGTAATACAAATTTGTAACCATGTATAGGACCTAAGAGTATACACTTCAGAGAAATAGTGTAATAATGCATCACACAACCATCATCATTGCTGCTTTGTAATACTTAGTTAATGTAAACCAATTTGACTTATTTCTACATTAATGTTTGAAAATCTAGATATCATCCAACTAATTAATCCTCCAGTAATACAAGTATCCCAAAAATACTTTAAATGCAAATATGTATTCATCCATCAATATGAGAGTCCCTAACCGCTCAAAATAAATATGCCAAATAGTTTTATCTATCACACAACTAGAGTTTTAAATATCAGAATGACAGCAAACATGTCATCAGTGTTTCCTCTAAAAAGTAATCGCAGTCACTTCCTATGAGCTATATAAGATCCTTAAGATGACTGATGAGTTAAAAATTCACAGAGAAAAATATTGACTAGGGTTTAGGAGAAACCCGCATCATAGTATGCATGAAAATCTAGCTATCAGATAATATTTATAGTAGGGACGGTGAGTCCCAAATCAAACGTAAGGAGGTGACATTTGATTTATCAAAATGTGCATTTGTCTTATTTGTTTTAGGAGAATTTTTGCTTTTGTAATTTTTTTGTCATTTTCAATAGATGGAAGATCAAATGGAATATTATCTAAGTAAAATAATGTTTATTACAACTAAGCAGCAGAATTACAACTAAAGTAGAATTAAAGAGAGAGGAGGTGAGAAGAAATCTCCAAAAGCAGATGTCCGACAAGACAACTGTGTTTGGTGGCAGCTGGATGAAGGAGGTGAGATGTGGGACGATGAGGATGAGGAGTAGGAGGAAACCGGGTAGAGGGTGGCTTAACCAACCTAGTGGGGATGTAGATGGGAGTACCTAGACTATAGGGAAGGATGTGAGGTGATGGTGGTTATCTACTTCCTGAATGGGGATGAGGGGACAAACTTTAAGATACCAATTAATGGGTTGAGGAGCAGGACAAATTTTTTAGTGGAGGATAGGATTGCCTAAGCTAATATGTGGCCTAATGGCTTGGGAGAGAGCTGTTAAGAGCTTGGTAGGTTTTTGGAGCTCTAAAGGAGGTGGGATTAGCATAGGAAGTGATGCTTCGCAAAGAGCAGGGTTGGGGATATTTATAGGTGGAGAAATAGGGTTGTTCTCAACCAAAAAGGTGACATAGCACTTAATGCGCATGCACAAGAAACGACCTACGTGTAGCTGTGCCTAGCGCTATGCGTGAGCTGGTGCAAGCTGTGGTATTGTTAGGGACTCCACAACCGTCCATCCACAATTGAAGGGTTCTGATTGTGTGCCATCGAATGCCTTTGATCATGCTTTACAGCACGTGCGATCGCGCGTTGCGTGATTTAAGCATCTAGTGTCTTACGCATTTCAATCTCCATCGCTTATTGCGCATAAGATTCAAGCCCATCCGTACGTCGTCGACGTGGCCCTCTCTCAATCGCACAATCTGCATTACACAAACCAATTTAGCATAGGAATGATGCAAGAATGTTGCGAATTGAGATTTGATCGTGCATCTCGTGCAATCAAAGGCCACTTGGAATCGTTGAGCTATTGTAGGGCTGAGCACATGTGGACTATTGATTGTGAGATCGACGGTCGAAAATCAGGCAAGGAGCAGGCCTTATACTTATGCCTCACCCATTGCGCGTTCATCCGAAGAGCCATGTGTCACTATTGCATCTGTTTGATCTCAATCATGTGGCTACGATCACGTAAGGCCTACAATCAAGAGCTGTACCTTCTGGGCGACGTGGCACAATTTTAACCGTTGATTTTGTGATCAATGGTCTAGGTTGCACGAGAGTGGTGCCCTTTAGCTTGTGCGGGCCGGCGAGATGGGCACTACAACACAGTTGGTCTTTAGAGACAGTTGCTGTTACGACCCGATTCCTGAATCCCTACAAGACCTCAGACCGGCTCGACTCGACTAATCCCAAGACCCAGCCGTCCAATAAGAAATAATCAAAAAGTAGGAAAGTAAACAACATTCACTATGCTAAGTAACTAACAGTAAAAGAGTACAAGCAGTAAAGGAAGTAAAAACTGCTAATAGTACATATCACCACCACAACATTAAAGCGGAAATACGGTACAAAAACAGAAACAGTAACAACAGTCTGAACTCACAACAAAAGGAAGTACAACAATAGGAAACTACGGCTGGGCTCGACTAGGCCCAACACCCTCTGCAGTCGGTGACTCAAGCTACTCAACACCTGGACCTGAAAAGGGTTATGAGTAAACAGAGTCAGCGAACGCTGAGTAGAGTGGTAACCAACTAACTAAAGTAGTAAAAGCTAACAGGTAATTTGTCTTTTCCAATTATTTTAATTCATAAGTTATTCCTTTTCACCCATTGGTTTACTTTTTAGATTTCTTTCTTGATCTCGAGTGTTCCTAGTGGGAACGACCTTGATTGTAGTCTTTTTCGAAGAGTAGAAGGCACACGTGGTGCTCTCTTAGCCGAGAGAGTCGCTCGTGGTGATCCTACACCCAGTCAACCACCCCAAGGTCACGGACAGATGTAGTGGTGACTACGGCACGAGTGATAAGCGCACAAGTAACTACCTTGCACTGGCACGCGGTCAGTCGTTTCCGCTAGTGGGTACGCCCAAAGTACAGCACGAAACAATATAGGGCCTAGCCCTCTCAGTAACAGGGGTCTAGCCCCTCAGAGCCAAACAGGGGTCTTGCCCCTCCACAGTCCGTGCACCCTTGTCTGACTACCCCGATTTGCCCAGTGGGCCTAACAAGTCTGTGTAGGGTGGCTAGTTGAACCCCAGGCCCCGTGGGGTGGCTAGCTCTCTCCCTACACTAGTAGCTCTCCCCGGTACAGTGTACGCGAGGGTCAAAGAAGTCGGTGTAGAATGGCCAATCCTAACCCTTAGACCCAACCCAAAGGTGGCTAGCTCCGCTCTACACTAAATAGGGGACAGTCGCTCTCCTTGGTACCACGTACTCAAGGGCCAGCACACTTCCCACTCACATTTTCAGATCCATTCCATTTATCCACAGGAGCTCTACTCCTAATTCCCTATAGGGTTCATGCTTGTATTCCCCATGTCATTCCATACTAGGTTTCATCATTCACATTTCCATTCTCAGATTTTACACATGCAGCTCGTATTTCCATCATTTAACATATACAACAAGTAATGTCATAGGTAACTGTTTAACTAGCACAGGCATTTCATATTTCACAGGAAGCCCTTGTTTACTAACAGGCAGTTGTTCACATTTCTACTCATTCGTTTAAGACTACCATTTCAAACACGCATACAAACAGTGCAAGTATTTCTCGTCCTAGGATTCATGCCACATCTTAGGTTTCTAGTTATCCAATTTCACATATGCATTTAGGTTTTATAATGAAAATAGGGGAAAACCACTCTACCAGACTACCCGGGAGTATTGGGGGCTCGAACGGCAGGCTCACATGCCTCAGCAAGCCTCGAACCGCAACTGATCGAAGTCTTATACCAAGGAACATACCACAATGGAACATTCAGAATAGTATAAAAAGCCTTCTAACAAGTAGATGAACTCACAAGGAAAGCACCGATATCTTATTTGCGTGAAACAGACCTCAAATGGACCCTAAATGGGTCAAAAATAGGGCTGCAGACCTAAATCAGACGTCTAGCACAAGGTCCAGACGTCTTAAAAGTAACCAGAGTCTCACCTCAGGTTCTTGCGTCAACTTCAGACGTCCAGAACCCCTTCTTGACTATCTGGACCCAGCTCCAGATGTTCGACCTCTCCTCCAGTCGTTTGGGAGTGCTTCTGGTCGTTTGGTAAGCTGTCCAGATGTCCAAGACGCGTGGGAGGGCGTGTCCCGCGCCTTCTTGAAGCAATCCCTGCACGCGACAGGTGAATTACCTATATTTAGCCATGCAAATCGTAGCTGTGGTGCAGCCTGCATGGTCGTAACCGCAAGAGGAACGTACCTTTGCGAAGTTCTACTTTCAGACGTCCGGTGTCGTCACCAGATGTCCAACCCGACGTCTGGACGGCACGCTAGACGTCTGATTCTGGGAAAATCCCAGAACCATAACTACCTTCTGCTCCTCCCCGCCACGCGCAACCGCGACCTCTCCTCCTTGATTGCAGCTTCAGCTGCAGCAAGTGTCGGGGACATCTCCCCCGACATGCTCCTCCTTCCACACGCACTGCTCTGGTCGTGAGTCCTCTGGCGAGCTCCCACTAGCTTGCGAGCTCAAGCTCTTCCACCTCTCCTCACGTCGCCTCTCCTCCTCATCGCTTGCTCTCGCACCCTCTCTTGCACTCGCCCCTCTCGTTGCAGTGGAGAGGAAGGAAGGAAGGTGGCTGTGGTGAAGTGGGGAAGAGAGGAAGGGGGAGAGGGGTTTTATAAGGGTGTGCTAGGGTTCGGGTGGAGAGAAGAGGGAAAGAGAAAGGAGCGGTACTATCTGCACTTAGCCCACGTGCAGACGCGAAGTACGTACCAAGTTTTCAATTTCCAGACGTCTAGGAAGGGATCCAGACGTCTGACCGATAGTCCAGACATCGTAAAGGGCTTAGGACAGAACGGGTCTTTACAGTTGCAGGAATGTTACTAATGATCTTTAATCGTCTCTAAAGTTCTTTCGTGATTGGTTGGCTACCATCCCTAAAAGTGGCGTTCCAAACGACTTTTTGAGACGATTATTAAGAATTGCCCCTAAGAGATTGCTTTGATGACAGTTGTTAACTGTCTTTAAATTTCAAACTAACTTTTGAAGTAACCATTACTTTATTTGTTGTGATGTTTCCAACCATCTCAAAAAATCATCAGAAATCGTCACTAAAGTTCAACTAACATTTTAAATGACCATTATGATTTTTTTGTGAAGCTTACAATCGGCACTAAAATTTAGAATAACATTTAAAATGACCAATTTTCTCTTTTGAGATACTTGCAATTGTCAGTAAAAGAGGATTAAATCATCACTAAAAAAATTTTCATTCATCTCTAAAAAGTGATTCGAACATCGCTATACCCTTTGATAACATTTACTAGAACCATTAATAATATTTATGAATAAGAATAATATCTACTCAAAATTTAAATTCACTTCCATGCATAAATTCACACTTTAACAATAATAAAATCATAAGGAACCAAGTAAGAATTCATCTTCTATTCTAGAAAGTGAGTAACAAAAGTAGTCCTCTACATGCATGTCAAATTCAAAAGAACTAAAGTTCCACACATGAAACTAAAAGTTACATGTCTAAGCTATAACAAGGAAAATTATTGTTCATTTCCTACTAAATCTAAATCAGACCAAGATTGGGGTGATACTTGTCCTTCAACCATGCTCTACAATCTATTGAAATTCTCTTCCATAAGGTTTTGATTGTGAAGGAGCTCTTCAATCCTTTTATTTGCTTCTACTAATTGTATATGCTGAGATGACACTGTTGCCTTGAGATTTTGATTTTCTTGTGATTGTGAAGAGGATCCATGACTTCCATACTAATTGGTGAATGTGGCACCACGACCACCACACTTTACACGTCTAGGATGCTCATCTGGTAGGACTTTATGGAATTCTTCTTCAGGAGATAGTGGTTCAACATTATGGCCTGCTTCATCATCTTCATTAGGAACTAGATTAACAAGCACCGACATCGCCTCCTACAAGACATTTAACAAGGACATTTTAGCATTACTATAAAATTGATGATTTAGTTCTAGCATTGAAAAAATCTAGAGATAAATATAGTGAGATAAAACCATAAACCATCAACTCAATTCATTTTAGGTAACAACAAAAGCACCAACACTTCAATATGGGTATCAATAAAAGTACCAATTTAACTGTACCCAGAAAGGTGGAAGTTTGTCTTTAATTTACAAGGTGAATCTTCCCTTACTTGGTATCTTCTCCATATTAACGGTAAGATGATATATCCAAGTATTAAAAGGAAAAAGGAGAAAAAAAATGAACAAGGTGTATTTACTGAGAGGAATGAACTTGTGGGATAGGAGAGGGCATGCTCATAGTTGGCTACAATGTGTGGCTCTTGAGAGAGTTAGGATGCCAGTTAGTAGGTGTGAATCTAGCTATTGTTCTATGAGGAACTCCACTAGTTGTTCGTGAAATATAAAAATCAGCCACAACATAAACAACTTATATATGTTAATCCCTTACAAAAAAAGTAATAAACTACCTTTCTTTACAGGAACAATTTTCGCCCAGACAATGTTGAATGGAGGATAAATGGAAAAGAGATGTTTGATTAGGTTGGGGAATAAGGAGGGTGTTAGTCTTCTAGATATGTTGTAAGTTCACTACAAGAATATTGAATATTGCCGACCGTTAAAAATGGTTGGCAATGTTCAAATAACCGTTGAGAAAAAGGGTCGAGGAATGTACTGTCGCTATTGGGTTTTCTTGACCATTTTCGGACATTACTGTCGGGAAAAAGGTGAACCACCACTCGATGTTTGGTTATTTCTCTCGTCTGTTTTCAACGGTCAAGAAAGCTTTTTCTCGACCATTACAAATAAACAGTCGACAAAAATATTTACGTCGATCGGTATTTAGGTGGTTGACTAGGATCATATTCTCGACCGTTTATCAATAAAGGTCGAGAATGTTTGTATTGTCATCCATTTGTCGACGATCGAGAATATTAATATTATCAACTGTTCGCATATAACTATCGGAAATTCCAATATTCTCGTCTGATTTCAAACGATCGAGAATATTAATATTTTTGACGTTTCTTAAATAACGATCGACAAAGGTAATATTGTCGTCTGTTAAAAATGGTCTAGAAAGCATTTTTTTTAATTTCTTTAATTTATGTGAAAGGCCTGTAAAGAACTACAAATCTAGTAAAGATATAATCAATCACGCAACTTAAAACATTTTTGCATCTAATTAAAACACACGAAAGCAAAATAAAAATTTCATATATGAAATAACGTATATAGAGTTTATTACAAATGATAATTTATATAAAAAATACAATTATGCTCTGGCACCAATTCCTCCAGCACTGCTACCACCTAAATCATCGTCATCACGGCGATCTCTATACTGATGAAGGGACGGGTGATCAATACCTCCCTTCTGAAGTATTGCCAGTAGATCCTTGATGGTATTGGATTCCTTGGTTTGCATTGCATTGTCCCTGACTAGCGTCGTCAGCTCATTAATTCACTGGGCATTCTCCTTGTCTTTGCGGCGTAATGCCGCAATCTCCTTCCTCATCTCGTGCACCTTAGCTAAAGAGGATGATGCTCTCGTTCTTCCATACAACCCCAAGACGGTCTCTCTCCTCCATGCACTACGGACGTACCCGCCATGCTCATGTGGCATGACGGTCCAGTAGGCCTCCTCTGTTGTCAGTGGCTGCTGAACTATAGCAGAGTTGGCGTCTTCAAGAGGATGCATTAAGTTGATCATATTATCCTGAAAGATATTGAATTACGTTAAGTAATTTCATTTAATTATATAACTACGAAATTAAATAAAAGTATTATATTTTTTAACTTACGTGTCTCTGTTGGTATGTGTCGTGAAGCCACTCTTTGTTTCCGTCATCACTCATCTTGCTATGAGTGGCCTCATATACTCCCACCCGATCAAGCTGGGCACCTTGATGCTTGGCGGACTATAATAATTTGAAAATTTTAACAAAATTAGAAAATTTTGTAAGGTTTAAAAGAAAATAATAATTAAAGGTACTTACGTATTTGGATTTCATTGAGCTTATGCTCCTCCTACCCAAGACATGGGTCTTCGGTGGAGCCGTAGTCCTATTTTTCTTATTCTTTTTGGTCTGCTCCTAAAATAAAGGTATAATTTATTAACTTAGAAATTAGTTAAATAAATGATAACATATGAAATACTTTTACTTGCGTCACTGGATCATGCCAATGCTCGCACGCTTCCTTCCAAGTATGCAGTTGTATCAAAGGAGGCGCATTATGCAATGCCTCATCATGATTCTTGTTCTTATAATACTAAAAAATACAATTGCAATGTTAGAAATAATCTTTGAATTATGGTAAAGAAAATAAACAAATATAGTTAAAATTTATCGTTTACCTTATTCTTCATCCCCAATCTCCAATATTTATGAATCTTCACTACGTGCTTAAGGATATATTTGGCGATGTTCGAATCATCACCCCAATTGAAGGTGGCCTACATTAGTAAGAGAACAGAAATTGTTACATAATTTAAACTTATATAAAGCAATATACATAAGTTATTAATTTTTACCAATTACCTCTAACTCTCAAATGAGCTGCATTGTCAGGTCTTTTGGCACCTTCCTCCAATCGAAGTAGGACAGTGGGATGATCGCCTTTGTTAGTGTACCTAGTCTGCTGACGATTGGAGGATAGTCCATTGCTTCCCCCGCTGGTGTGATCTGCACTGAAATGCAGACCCCATGAGGAATTCTCTCTAAGTCCTTGTTCCATGTGGGACCTATTCCCTACATGCACCTATAAGACATAATTATAATATAAAATTAAATAACAAAGAAATAAATAAATCATAACATTTACCAAACCTTAAATTCATACCTAAATTGCGGAAGGGTGGTGGTGGTACAGAACATCCCGGTTGAGAAGGATTTGTGTCAGCCGTCTACTCTGGCTGATCATCCAAGCCAACATCCTCATCATCAATTGAAGTACTATCCTCCTCCTCCTCATCGGCGGTCGCATCTTCCTTATAGTCAGAATCCATTGCTGGTAGATCCGTCGGAGGAGGCATCAGACTCTTCCCCTTCCCCCTACCTCCCCACCCTTGACTCTGGAAATATCAAGCCACATCTCCAGGCCTAAAAAACTATTGGTGAGGTGCCTGGGATGAGTAGGCTGCTATCGGTGGTGAGGCTGTGGCTGAGGCTGCTGGCGGGGGGCCTCAGGTTGCTGGGAGGCCTAGGCCTCTTCCCTGCGACTCTTATTAGCCTTTTTCTTGAAAATAACTTGCATATTAACATAAAAAATAATTAGATATTTTAAAAAAAAAATTTGGTAGCATTTCCCCTATATATTATGATATTTCAAAAATCATGTATAAAATAAGCATACAAATAAATGAAAATGAAATAAGCGTATATAAAAGAAACTGAAAATGAAATGATATCTCCCTTCCCTTTCCCCTTCCCTTCCCCTCCATTTCCCTCCCCTTCTCCCTTCTTTCTTCTCCTCTTTTTCTCTTCCCCTTTCCCCTTCCCATTCTTCCATTTCCCTTCCCCTCCCCTCTATTTCCCTTATCTTCCCCTTCATTTCCCTCCACTTCTCCCTTCCTCTTTCTTCTCATTCTCTTTCTCCCTTCCCCTTTCCCCTTCCCATCCCTCCATTTCCCTTACCCTCCCCTTCATTTCCCTCCTGTTCTCCCTTCCTCTTTCTCCCGTCTCCTTTATCTTTCTCCTCCATTCTCCCCTCCATTTCCCTTTCTCCTTATTCTTCACATTCAACATAAAACATTCAATATACAAAAAATAAATAAATGCATCATTCCACACAAAAAATAAATCTAAGTGGGCACACCTCACATAAAAAATAAACCTAAGTGAGCACACCCCACATTTAACATGATAACGGCATTTTAAAGGAAAAAATTGTAAGAAGCTCATCATAGTAACGAAATGGTCCACAAACTGTGTACAAACAATAGGAAAATACGAAGAACCTATATAAGACAACAATAAAATAATTTTAGTTTTGAAATATAAATGAACATAAGCTTTGATTAAAGATAAAATAATTTAAAGGAAATTTAAATAAAATAGACAACTAAGAATTTCATAAATTATTTATATTTATGGTTATAGATTAATACTTTTAACAAATTACCTTATATGTCAATGTCAGTTGCACCAGGGACAAGTTCTTCACTTTGTGGGTTTTGTTGATATGCTTCAGATTCAACATCTGGGTGTAGATCATTTCCTACATTGTATTGTTCATGCAGTTGAGCTCTAACTGGTATAATCCACTCATTTCTGCTATTATCAGACACGTAGAATACTTGTGTGACCTGACAAGCTAGTGTGAATAGTTTTGATGATTGGAGGATGTGATGGTTCTTATTTAAGCTCAAGAAACTGTGTTTCTTATCGACTTTGAATCCAATGCCTTCTTTAAAAACATCAAACCCATCACATTTGAATAAAACCACCTTACGGTTAAACCTAAAACTCATTTCCACAATCTCTTCAATTTGACCGTAATACCCATCACAACCAGTGCTTAGGTCACAACTGATGACAACTCCCGCCTGTTGCATGTTCTTCGCATCATCAATGGATCGTACTTTGAATTTGAAACCATTAATTATGTATCCCGAATGGTAATGTCCGTATGTCAAAGGTGTATCAGCAATTACATCAAAATCCTGTACCCACCGTTGATCCCCATCTTCTTTCAGTTTATTTACATGATCCTTGAACCAATCAAGGAACTACAAGTCGTGTGTAGATGACATAGAGGATGCTTTAAATTCATTGTAAAATTCATCCACTTCTAGAATTTGCTTCAGAATGTACAAGTGTGCCAATCCTTAGTCCATTTTTGAGATGGGCTTAACCTCCGTCCGGACGATCGACCTTCCTCTAATGTTAAATATGGACAGACAATCTTTATCATTACCATTAAATTCTCCTTCATAGTTGCATTTAAGATGATTAAATCGATTGTTTGTTTTATTCATGTACATGACACAAAAGTTAATACATTCTTCTACAAGATAGCCTTCAACGATTGACCCTTCTGGCTTAGCCTTATTCAAGACATAATATTTCAGGTTTTTCAAATATCATTCAATTGGATACATTCATCTATACTGCACGGGTCCAGCAATTCTCGCTTCATTCAAAAGATGAAGCGCGACATGAACCATCACGTCGAAGAATGTAGGCAGGAAAATCTGCTCCATTTTACAACGTGTGATCACAATTTGTTTATCGCAATAATCTAGCAATTCAGGATCTAATGTCTTTGAATAGATGAATTTAAAATATCTATTTATCTTTGTGAAAGAATCGACTACCGGATCGAGCATCACTTCACGTATCGCTAGTGGGAATAAGATTTGCATGTACACATGAGAATCATGACTTTTTAACCTAGTAATCTTCTTTTGCGCTTCATTTACGCAACATGAAAGCTGCAATGAATACCCATCTGGAACCTGAATATCTTTAAGGAGTGAGAAAATCCTTCGCCTCTGTTCTCCGGTAAGACTGTACATAGCTTGTAGAAAGTGAAACCTCCTTCTTCATTGTGTAACTCAGGATGAATACCCAAAATTTTCATATCATTTCTTGTTTTAGTTGTATCCTTTAGGCTGTCTGTTAGGCTTAATACATCAAGAATGTTGTCCATTACATTCTTTTCAATATGCATAACATCTAAATTGTGTCAAACTGTCAAATCCTTCTAATATGGAAGCTCCATAAAAAATATGCTTTTCTTCCTAAATCCTGAATGTCGCAAGGAAGCCAAGTCATTCTTGAAAAGATGACCCAAATGTATTTCTCCGAGCTATTGCAATGTCTCATGATTTTTATCCCCAACAGCCTAATAGAACATGTATTGAGTTTATTCTTTGGATTCTTCGACGAATACCGACATGCTTTACCATTAAATCTGTCCTTAAATTGTGACGTTCACCATCTGTGTTCAGTGGGCAAAAACTTGCAGCGCCCTAAGTAACAGAACTTCTTGCTTTCAGGCAATCTCAGGTGATAAGTATCATCCATACAGATTAGACAGGCAAACTTCCCCTTCGTACTCCATCCTGACAAATTCGCATATGCTGGAAAGTTATTGATTGTTCACACTAATGCTGCGTGCAACTGGAAGAATTATTTCTTCTATGCGTCATGTTTAAACACCAATGTACCACAATACTTTTAATTCATCAATCAATGGCTGGAGATAAACATTTATTGCATTTCCTGGTTGCTTGGGTCCTGGGATAAGGAGTGTCAACATCATGAATGCAGATCCTATGCATAGCTATGGGGATAAGTTGTAAGTTACCATGACCACTGGCCATATGGAATATGGTGGATACATACTTTTGAATGAGTTGAATCCATTGCTTGCAAGACTTAGTCTCACATTTCGTGCCTCCTCTGCAAATAATGCATGATTCTCATTAAATCTGTTCCACTCATCAGAATCTGTTGGCTAACGGATGCGTCCATCTTTAGATTTATTATCCTGATGCCACGACATTAGTTTTGTTGTTTTACTAGAAATGAATAGGCTTTGTAGCCTAGGGATCAGTGGAAAATAACGGAGAACCTTCTCCGATTATTTCTTTTCACTGGTGTTTATTGACTTACCCATCTTATATCTCTCCTCACAATATTTAGGACAGTTAGTCAACGCTGAGTACTCATTTCTGTACAGGACACAGTCGTTACGATAGGCATCAATCTTCTCACATTTCAGTCTAAGCCCACGTATCTTCTTCTTCGCATCATACCATGACTTAGGATACCCAACAGGATTATTCAACAGATCTCCAATGAATTCCAGAACCTCAGACATTAATTTCACTATGTCTCTATTCATCACTTTCATCTGAAACAATTTTAGAAGGAATGACAACTTCGACATTGATGTTATTCCAGGAGCAATAGGATCCTCTGCAGCCTTGACTGCATTATATAACTCATTATAATCTCCTATTATCTCATCATCATCTGCATCCTCATGGTCTGCTGCAATCATATCATGTAACATTTCATCCAATTCATCTCCTTGATTACCATCATTTCCTTTAAAGGCTTCAATTCTCTCATTTCTAACTTCTTTCATTTGCTTACCTTGAATTATCCAATTTACGTAATGTTTCCACCAATCGTTACATATCACATGCTCCAAAACTGTGTCCCAGTCATAGAGAAACCCATTCAAATAGTGTCTACATGGGCATAAAATCAGTTGAAGGAATTCACCTTGTCTAAATGTCTTCCTATCATCAAGAAATGCCGAGTCCAGAAATAAAATCACTCCACTCTTGTATTCGTGGTAATTCGAATTCCTCATACTGATCCGTGACTTATCTATGATAATTAACCTAAATGTACAAGACAACCACTCATAAGTTGGACTCGAATAAGGTAAAAATGTGTATTTTAAGATCACTCATAAGTTAGACTCGAATAAGGAAGAATTGTGTATTTTAAGAAGATTTTTACTTGATAGCCCATCTTTGAAGATTTGATCACAACATTACTTCTTACATGCAACCAATGTTTGGAGAAATTTTGGCAGCATTTCCCTGCACTTCTTTAGTATACCCCCCAAGACTAACCTTAACTACATCCCCAATAGCTCCCATTGAAGGGTGCTTTGGGAACGGAGCTAAGATTAGTTGGTATACCAGAGAAGAGCAAGAAAATGTGACCGAAATTTCTCTAAACACTAGCTACATGCAAGAAGTAACCCTAAGTTGTGATCAAATCTTCAAGGACACCACTTTTTTCAGAACTTCTCTGAACAAAGGATGACGACACTTATGGCATGTTATAAAGGCAACGCATCGTGCATATAAGTGAGATATACACACTCTGCATTGTCCGTATAACATGATCATAAGTTTTGACAGGTTAGTATTTTGACACAATTATATCCTCCCACAGCCTGTTACCTAAGGGTTAGAATTCTTATTGTTTTTCATCAAGTACATCTAAATTTGTGTAAGTGTGTGTATCTACAAAGTTGTAATAAAAATTTTATAATCAAACATAAATATCAAATAATTCAAACAATTTGGGAACACAATTCAATGGTGATCGGAAGTGATGATCAAATCCCCACTTCAAAACCTAAAACCTAAGCATATGAGTATTCTTCCATCCATCCCTGATGCCCTCCAAATATCTTCTCCCCCCTTCCCCATCTCGACTCATCCAACACCCTCCACCCTAACCCTCTCCTCCTCCTCCTCCTCCTCACTTTATAAAACCCTAATCTTCTTCATATTCCTCTTACTCCCTCTCCATTCTCATCCTTCCCTCCTTTATAAAACCCTAAACATTAAGTTTGTTAATCTAATTCCTAAACGCATAACCCTAACACTCAAATCTTAAACCCTAAACCCTAAAAGTAAACCTTAAATCGATGCTTGAGACCTTAAACATTCACTTCTTAAGGTGGTGATGTCATCATCCATGGGTGGGTTTCAACAGTGCATTGACATCAATGCAATCAATGCATGTGGCAATCCAAGGTTTGCAGTACAATCATCCTTTGCCACACCTTAATCCCTATAATTGCTCAAGCTCTTGCCCCCTCACAAATCCATGCACTAAACACATTGAAACACTGGGCCTTGACATGCCGAATCTTTGTAGCATCTCTGGCCCCATTATAGGTTTAGGGTAGGTCCAACCTATGCAATTACCCCATCGTCATCATGGGTCCATTCCTTGCTGCACCATATTCTTTGTGGTAGCGACAATCCCTCCTCTTGTTGTAGCAGGTGCCTGATTGTTATGACAAGTATGTTGTAGGAGCCTGACTTAGAAAATGCATGATCTATGTCCATTATCTTTGTTTGCATGCTGTGTGAGTGTGATTCTTGTGTAATTGCTTTTGAGATTTGTGTGCGAGATCCTTTTTCTTTGGCCAAGAGACATGGCTGCATGATTTATGTGGGATTCTTCGGTCATTCTTATAATAGAGGACTAATATCCATGTACCAAGCTAAATTGACTTTTTACCTTTAGGATGCATGTGTTGATTGTTGGTCCGCCCATTTGATGTGATGACGAACATGATGTATTTTGCATAGAAGTAGGGATGTTTTGCTACCTCTTGATTGTGGCATAGGTTCATTCCAATTGTCACATATCTATCATCTCTACTATTGCCATGCTTCTTCTAGCCTTGGTGTAGTGACTTGGGGATCCTCCTCTCCCTTATAGAGGTTAGCCCTTGTCCTTCACTACTGTTATCATAATTCAAGGCACATCCATTAAGCTTAGTGGTGTCCAAAATTATATTCTTTGGTCCTTGGTTTTTCACATCTTTGTTGGGGCAAAAGAAGCTATACATTCTAACCAAGAATCCTATGAACACGGTGGTTCCTCATGAAGGAAAGCAAGACAAGAACATTGAACTAACAACATGAAATATGCTATTAATTGAATCACGGTCTAGATGTTATTAAAAAAAATTAGAAATCATGTTCTATGTGTTATTAAACACATTAATTAACTAATAGCATATGGTGCTAGGGGGAGGGAAGGGAGGAGATTGAGGTGGTGGTGGTGCTGGCGACAGGAAGGAGGTGGGAGGAGGAGATGGGTGTGGCGGCAGGAAGGGAGGAGGATGGTGGTCAGGCAATAGGGAGGGAGGAGGAGAAGGGTGGTGGCAATAGGAAGGAGGTGGGAGGTGGAGATGAGTGGTAGTGGTGTTGGTGGTGGCCGTAGGGAAGGAGGTGGTGGCAGCGGGTGGTCGTGGTGCGGCTGGTGGTGGTGGTGGGCGAGGGGGAGCGGAAGGGCAAGGCTGATAATGAGGGGGAGGGGAAGGAGGAGGCAGGCAGTAGGAAGGGAGGAGGATAAGGGTGGTGGCGGAAGGGAAGGAGGATGATGGTGGTGGTGGAGAGTGGTGGTGGTGTTGGTAGTGGCCGCAGGGGTAGGAGGTGGTGGCCACGGGTGGTCATGGTACAGGTGGTGGGTGGTGGTGGTGCTGGTGGTGGGCGAGGGGGAGGGGAAGGCCGGCGATGAGGGGGAGGGGAAGGAGGAGGTGGGCAGCAGGGAGGGAGGAGGAAGAAGAGGAGGAGGACGGGTACCCTTTGAGGTCGCGAAGGAGGAGCCAAGGAGGAGGAGGAGCCGAGGGGAGGAGGTCGCACGACTGCTGTGTTAGTGGAGGAGGTCGTGAGACTGCGGTGACGAGGGTTTGGGACGAAAGGGGAGGGAGTTGGGTGTGCGGTAGGGATTTTACTCGACATTCTCGACTGTAGCTAATAAACGGTCGACGATAAGATTATTACCGACCGTTAGTAACTGTTGGCAATAATGCTTTTCTCTACTATTAGGAAGAAACAATTGACGATAGACTTTGAAAATTTGGCCGCATGCGTTGGCGGGTTATAAAACATTATCGTCGACCGTTAATATGGAAACCGTTGACTATATTATTATTTGCAACCGTTATAAATGGTCGAGAATGGTGTCAACCAGACATCTTAATATTACTTCACTTGCTTGACCCTTATATATTTCAAGGTCGAGGATATCATTTATCCTCGACCGTTTAATAACAACGGTTGAATAAAGTTTTTTTCTCGACCGTTTATAACGGTCGAGAATGGTCTCAACCTCCTCGACTGTTTGCAAGTGGGAAAGTTAATGACCAAACTTTTGTCAACCATTTCTCTTAAAATGGTTGAGAAATACATTTATTACCAATAGTTACATGAACGAACGAGAATTTCCATCGCAAATAGTACTTTTTCTACTAGTGGTTAATGTCAGGTGATTGTTTTAGTTCAATGGTGGGAAAAATAGTTGCCTACACAAGGGCTTTGTTTGAAGCTCTTCAAATTTCATATATAAGCAAAAAAGTGAAGAATAACTCACTCACCCGATTCTGATGAATGTTCTACAAAAATTGGGAATAATAGCATTGCATTTTAGATTCACGAAATTGTTAGGAAAAGGCAGAAAAGTTATAATTATTAGTTGAGTTCATTCAAATAGCAAATTCTCTTATGCACTAAATGTAACAATGAGACTACACCGGCTTTATTGCTAGTACTCCACCAAATAACCTCAACTCTTAGGACCAGACCAACACAAACCAAGAATACTTGGGCTTAAGTTATAGAGGGCGTATTCTCAACACAATATATAATCCAATCACATCTAAACCATTGTATGTGTGGCTAGACCTACTTTATCACGTTACCCACAAGATTTTTCAAGAAATTTAAACTATAAATGTGTATTTCTGCACCATGGCATGATACCAAAATGAAAAGAAAAACAAACCCACAAACAACTACATTCTCCAATGGGTAGAAACTCACCTCTCTCTTTTAGTGAGAAGCCTGATGGACTTCTGCAATTAGAAAGGATAGACAATTAAAATGGATAACCCCATATTGTCAAAGAAAAAGGTATTAGGGTAGGCCCAAGATTTTGAAACAAATGCAAGTGATAACTAAATGAAAAGCATGCACAATGCAAATGTAATTAAATTGACATAGGTGGTCAGCAACAAACAAACATGCCTGCTGGAATATCGACACAGCTGGTCAGCAACTAAACATGTTATTTTGAATTTCTGAAAAAGAATCTTTAATTTCTCAATAATTATACATTCTTGTCCTTTTTCTAACATATCTAAAATGATTCAATAACAACCAGAAAGGGTTCATTAAATTTGTAAATTTGTCTTGCAACCACCAACAATTCAAGATTCTCAACTGGAGTGTTAATACGTACCTGATGATGTACGAGAATTCGTTGTGAAAAGATTTGACCCGTCATTATAGTGTGATTTGCAAGAAAATCCGTTGATCAAATAATTTTTAACCGAAACTCAGAATGAGTCCCAAGTCGAACATGGGGAGGCTACATCGATTTGAAATCCGCAGTTATATTTTTTTGTAATTTTTGTTTATAAATGAGACATTCACAATGATTGCTATTCTAGTTGCAATATAAATACTACAACTAAAGTGTGTGAGAGAGAGAAAGAGAGAGAGAAACAACTTCTATACTCAAAATAATGTCATTACAACTACAACTAGAAAGCGGGAAATCTAATCTAGAAAGCGATAAAGAGAAGGGTGAGAGAAGTTATCCTCCTCGATGGCTGATTGGACGACGAGCTGGACAGATGTTGCCTAGAAGGAGAGCAAAGATGGATGATGGAGGATAGATCGGGAAGAACCAAAGGTGAGGTAGGGCGTTGACATCGCGGGATCCACTTCCAAAATGGGGGTGAGAAGACAGCTGGCAAGAGCTCCACGAAGGGGATGAGAGGTGGAAAATTTTGTTTTTAACTTTAGTAGAGCTTCGGTAGCTTGGGATCACTAGAGTGAGCTTTAGAACTTGAGTTCTTAGCTCTTAAAGAGGAAGAGAGATGATGGAAGGGATGAAGAAAATGTGGAGGACGTAGGGCCTTTTATAGGTGAGGAATAGGGGGCAAATAGGTCATTTTAAGCTTAAAACATTAATGTAAGGGTCTTTAGTGATGGATATAACCGTCTCTAATGCCCCCATGTCACAAACATGTGCACGCTCCCTCGCCTCTTCATCTTTAGTAGCAAGCGCTTCATCGCGCACACACCATCTTAGCTGTTCGATCGTTCGATCGAACGGCTTAGAGTGAGTGAGCCGCTTCACCTTTAGTGTTACTTGTCCCCCTGTGCGATGGCGCATCTGATGGCACGTCATCACGTGCGTCCGTACTGTGCTACCATCTGGCGCTCGATAAGGCACCACGTCATGCCCGCATCCATCGTTTTCCTCTAATTCGATGGTTGAATTTAACTGCACGTGCTCCTTCAACTAATTTGAGGTAAGGCAGGGTTCAAACTCGCGCCTCCCTCTTCGCGAACGTGTGCTCGACTGCTGCGCCTTGTCTCCAATTGTGTCGTGAGGAGGCTTTTGTGCTCAACGGTCATGGCTGTTGGATCTTCATCCAATGGCCAAGATCCTTCGACGGTTGAGCCTTCAGAAGTTGAGCGGTGGGGTGCAGGTGGGTTTGGATGGTTGGGATGGTGCCATAGATGTCGGATTGGACCGATTTTTGCACCGTTGGGCTGCGATTGTTGATTCGAACCCATCCGTGTGGTTGGATTTGTCATATGAGGTATGAATTTATGACAGCTGGCCCCTTGACCTTTGATATTTCTTGAGTTGTATTTGATGCTGCGGAGGTTCGATAGGGGTGATCTTGGAGTCATTGAACTCCGATCGTCACCTTGATCAGATCCATACGATTGGATCTTCAATCCGAGGCCTAGATAAATGTTGCCCTGTCCCTGGCCACAAAAAGAGATGAATTACTATACAATCTATACAAATTAACCTAAATGCATGATGATGCATGTTACGCAATATTTACAATGCATGATGCTTCTAAGACACTAAGAACATTCATAAGTAGACATTTTAGGCTACTTCACACCCCCATGCCTATCTTTTGCTAGTCCCTAGAAAAACTACATGCCATTTATAAATAGAATTAGGATTAAATTACTTGGGCAAAAATTATTTTTCAACACTAGAATCAAATTACTACAAACTTGAACTATAGAGACACAACAGCACCCGGGTGTCTACCAAATGCAGACCACCTAAGCCCTCGCCTTATTCAAAAGCAGAAGCATCTTTTTATTTTTCTTCATTTCTATTTTTTTTGGATTTTTAAGTTTAGGGTTTTAAGGTGACTTTCTACGGCTACCCAACCCACCCAAGACTCGAAGAGAGCTCTAAGTACTAAGCATCTTTTTGTGCGAAATGTGATAGACTCACTAATTGATAATCAAAACAGACTTTGAGTTTCTACGCCCCTATGTGACCTTAAAAAAGAATTCTGCCTAAAGGTGCATCTATATGATCGGTAGCTTCCTCCCTACTTTTATTTTTATGGGATCAACACAAGGGTGAACCCAATGTATTTCTCCCCAGCTTATTCTACTTCTTTGCTTCTTCCTAAGTGTTTGGAATTAAACGTGTAATTTTGTGAGCTAGGTTCTGGACAACCGTCGATGAGCTGTTACCACCGACAACTTACCAGCCATACTCATGCGATGAAGGGTGACTTATTTCTTTCTTCTTTTCTTCTTTCCTATTTCTTTTTCGTTTTATTTTTGGATTTTTTTTTTTGAGTAGGTGGCTTCCCTGATCTAAGATTTACCTAAAAGCAGCAAGAAGAGAATGGTTGTGTGGCTGGGCTCTAGATAACCGGTCGATGAGCTGTTATCACCGGCAACTTGCCAGTCATACCACCCTAGAAGGTTCATTAGCTACCCAATTTTCATTAAAATCGCCGAACAGTGAGTCGGTGCAAATAGTGTATAGATGCTTAGACTTAAAGTCCCCTCAAATTACAGGGTGGGTTGATAAGTCGTGTACTTATCACCCCAAGTTATTTAACCAATTTGAAATGAATTTTCAAATGGCGAGGACTCAAAAAACAAGTCCACATTTTAGTTGATACCCGGGCTAATTAAGCTCAAAGACTTAAAGGGTCTAAGTGTTCAGGTCCTACTGTATTATTTCTTAAGATTGAAAGTTTCTAAAGCCTAAGTTTTCTTTTCATAATTTAATTTTTTTTAATAATAAAAAAAGAAAAATAAGGAAAATTTAGAAGAAATCCACAGAGCTGATAATTTGATTCAAAAATGAATCCACCCTCGATGCCTAGCTTATGCGATGTCCTCATTGAAAATAAAAGGCATGAGAAAAGGGCAGAATGGAAAAATATCACCTATATTCCATGATGCTTTGGTCAGCTCCGAGTCAAACTGTACATGTGTTGAGTTTAATGCCATCAGCTAGGCAGGGTCCAGCTAAAGAAGTTAGATTAATGTTAAAGCAACCTTGTCTGAGACGAGTTCTAGAATAATGCGGTCAACATAAGGTTTCAGACGTTGTCTGTTGACCTTGAAAGAATTAGCCATCTTTGGGTCAGAATTCTCAACGGC
Source organism: Thalassia testudinum (assembly GCA_037157565.1). Taxonomy (NCBI): domain Eukaryota; kingdom Viridiplantae; phylum Streptophyta; class Magnoliopsida; order Alismatales; family Hydrocharitaceae; genus Thalassia; species Thalassia testudinum. Next base: position 38,811,173 of record JAZHRO010000025.1, read on the forward strand.
TTCGTTTGAAATATCTGATCAATGATGAACAGGTCATTCCACTTTGACCTAAGCTTGCCAGGAAAGAGCTTAAGCCAAGAATCAAAGAGCCAGACCTCCTGGTTTGGCTCAAAGCTTTTGCGGGAAATCAGCTGGTCATGAAGAGCTTTGGTCCTAGCCTTATAGATCTTGGCATTCTCGTACGCGTCATTTCTAGGCTCCTCCAACTCAGATAGTTGGAGTTTCCTAATCTTTCTGGCTAAATTTAAATCAAAGTTGCATTTCTTGATTGCCTAGAATGCCCGATGTTCAATCTCTACAGGTAAATGACATGCCTTTCCGTACACTAGATGAAACAGTGACATGCTGATAGGCATTTTGTATGCCTTACGATAGGCCTAAAGAGCATCATCAAGCTTTTGAGTCCAGTCTTTTCTATCAGGCCTAATCATCTTTTGCAGGATGTTCTTAATCTTTCGATTGGAGATCTCGGCCTGTCCATTCGTCTAGGGTGGTAAGGTGTGGAAATTCTGTGATTCACCCCATATTTTGCTAGTAAATTGTGAAATTGGGCATTGGTCAAGTGACTACCACCATCGCTGATGATGGCCCTTAGAATCTCGAATCGATTGAAGATGTTTTTCTTGACAAAATTGATGACCACCTTGTGGTCATTGGTTCGGGTGAGAATAACCTCAATCTACTTGGTCACGTAGTCAACAACTACGAGAATGTACTGGTGTCCAAATGAAAGGAGGAAGGGTCCCATGAAATTGATGCCCAAAATATTAAAGATTTCGACGGGAAGAATCGGCTTTAGAGGCATCATGTCTCTTTTGGCTATGCTCTCAAGTGCCTAGCATCGAGAACACGACCTGGAGAATTCCTGGGCATCCTTGAATAAAGATGGCCAATAAAATCCAGTTTGCAAAATTTTTGCAGCCGACTCTTTCCTAGAGAAATGTCCACCACACGCAGATGTTGGTGCAAGGGCATAGAGGACTGGAGGAGCTTGTTGGAGGAGAAGGAGCTTCGCTTGGAGTGAGAGCTTGAAGATAGACCAGAAGAATAGGATAAATGTCTTTTCTATCTTGTACTCTGTATCTTTTGTTATTTGCTCTTTTATTTTCTTAGAGTACTTGTTAAAGAGCCCCAAAGTAACAAAACAGTAGTCTTAGGAACACTTACTCAACCCTAGGATACTTAGACTTTTCGTAGTTAACATAGAAAACCAAAGTAGGCATCAGATAGCCAGATCAGACGTCCAATCTGAACATCAGACATTTGATCCTTGACTTTAAGACGTCTAACTATTTGATCAGACGTCCAAAAATACTTAGGTTGGAGATCACTCTCTGTCTACCTTGTTTAGACGTCCAGCCTTTAGTTCAGATGTCTTAGCAGATGTCTGATGACATTGCCAGACGCTCAATTAGTGGAACGTTGGCTTAGAAATATAATCATTGAAGATTGACCCTTAATCTTCAATCAGACATCCGTATAGGGCCTTAGACATTTGATATATAGACGTTAGCCCTCGATTAAGCCAAAATCACTTCTCATCAGAGATATAGCTGTTTGTGCCTCGGGAAATCCATTCCTGCAGTTATTTAGGTTTCCAGATGTCCAGAGCTAGTGCCAGACATCTGACAAGTCATCTGATCGACTTACACAGGAACCCTATTTAGGTTTGAACCAAGTCAGTAAGGAAATCCATCTAGGATTGTATGTATAATTTACTTTCTAGACGTATTAAAAGTAGTTTCTAGATGTCTGATACTTTTCCTGGACGTCTGATAACTCTGTTAGAATCATTAATGACCCTGATTCCGGCTAGTTTTGCCTTGGGTTCACTCCCAACTGCTCCTAAGGGTTCCTAGGCCTTCTATAAATAGGAGAGGCACCTTCCGTTGTTAGACACACTTAGAAACACCAAGACACACCTTGAGAATCCAAGGCAAAACAAAGGAATCACCTAGAAGTGCTGTTGCTCTCTAAACCCTTGTCTACACTCTTGAGAGAATCATCTTTGCTGCACACCCGCTCTCCTACTATCGAATACGAGAGAGCTTCGTGCTTCGCATGGTTCACGCACATGTGTTGCTAGCCAACACACTTCCATCAAAGGGAAGTTATCTTTGCCTATAGTAGCTAGTTTCATTTACATTCTTTGTGGTTTTATAGGATATTTTGTATGTCTTTAGTTGGGTATTCGCTTTGCGAATTCCTATCTCCTTCGTGAGACTAAATACTCCTCGTGAAGAGGAGGGGTTTGAGGCACGCTACCCTCATTCAAAGTAGAGTGGTTGTAAGAGGTTGAGTCACCCTCGTTGAAGTGACTTGTTAGTGGATTTGATCGACTTGGTCGATTGGGAAATCCTAAGTTGAGAGACTTAAGTGGTGGTTTTTATCCAGGTTTAGATTTCTACCTAAAAATTCTTGTGTATATGTGTGATTGCATTATTTTGTGAGATTGAATATTTATATTTCTGCACTTTTCTTTTATCACCAAATCTCACCCCCTCCCGTAGGGAATCACAGCAGATGCATAGCAGAACTCAAGTATGCTTTAAAACTCATTCTTCGGAATACATCGATGAATAATTTGATCAGAGCCAATGCGGTACAGTTTCAGTTCATCCCAAAAGTAATATTTGGGCTTAGATATAAGTCTATCCCGTTGTTGCTTGGTCCAATCCCGAGGGATTTGACCAACGACTGAATAATTTACTATGTTTGCAAACCAAGGGGTTTGGACACCTAAAATTGTAAGGATAGTCTACCCGAAAAGGTATCAGTAATTGAAATATCCAGACGAGAAGAATCACTTTGGAGTCTTGAAAGATGATCCACCACCACATTTTTCAACCCGGAATTGTCTTTAATTTCAAGATCGAATTCTTGAAGTAAAAGAATCCAACGAATGAATTGGGGTTTGGCATCCTTTCTAGCCAAGAGATGTCTCAAAGCCGAGTGGTCGGTATAGATTATAACATGAGATCCTAAGAGATAAGTCCTTAATTTTTCCAATGCAAATACTACAGCTAGCAATTCCTTTTTAGTAACAGTGTAGTTTCTCTGGGCCTCGTTCAGAGTTTTGCTAGCATAGTAGATGATAGAGGGCTTCTTGTCTATCTTCTGACCCAAAACAACGCCAACTGTGTAATCAGAAGCGTCGGTCATAATCTCAAATGGGGTTGTCCAAACTGGTGGCTGCAACATCAGAGCACAAGTGACTGTTGTTTTAAGAAAATAAAACGTCTTGTGGCATGGTTCATCAAAATCGAATGGCGGATCTTTGGCCAGAAGGTTGCTCAATGGTCGAGCATGTTGGTTGGGCTATTGGGGAGGTTTAAATATGTTTCGTTGTAGCAAAATCTCCTAAATAGCACAATCAACAAATACAATTTATAAACTCAAAATCAAGAAATGAAGTCCGAGGCCGATCACAGGGAGCAAGTACTACAATTCATGTGCTAATCAAGATGAATATATGATCGGATTTTTATGCAGTTTGTAAAATTAGGGTTTTATCATTGTAACTCACAAAAATCGAGTCACTTTTAAATTTATAAAACTTAGATAGGGAAATATCTAGGGTCATCCAAGGCGGCAATTTTGTTTGCAAAAATATGTCTCTCACTTGAAATTGGAAATCAACTTTCTTTTAGATTTTTCAATATATAATTTTTTTTTTTAGGTTTTGAATAACAAGGCAATCGCACTTAAAAATTGATGAAGAACTAACACCTAAGAAATAAACCTAGGGTGACAAGAATGACCTCTCCTTAAGCTCACTCTAGGCATGTGGAGGCTTAGAGTAATTAGGGAGAGGGAGTGAAAAAGTGCTAGAACAAGAGAAAAACAAATGCGACAAGAATTAGCTGAAAAGAAGGCAATTTGATTGAATAGAATTTGTGTTCTACAAAAATAGTAGAGGAAAGCTTCTACTTAAAATTAAAAACACAGAAATGCTAAAAACACAAATCCTCTTGCAAAATCTAGTGAAGAAGAGAGTCTTCTTGCTCCAAGCCTAGCTGCACCTTGTCTAGAAAAGAAGACCTCCTCCTTCTCCTTCCTTGAATGGCTCCTCCAAGGTGAATGAAACTCCACCTTCAAAAACTCCTCCAAAGGTGGCTTGGACCACCTCTAAATTCTCCTCCAAGGGTGGTTGTGTACCATCCTCAAGACCTCCTCCCAAGATCTTCCTTGCCTGGCTTCTCCTTTAGCTGGCGTGGGATCAAGAGAGAAGGGAAGAGGGGAAGGCACTAAGGGGACAGAGTGTCCCCTTAATCTTCTTCTTCTTGTTCTCTTGGCCATAGGCTATCGGGTAGAATATAGGTAGAAAATATGTAGCCAAAGGTGCCTTTATGGTGGTGGGTGTTGGTTGTTTTATAGGGTAGGATGGGGGGTATAGGTGGCTCTTGAAATGGATGGCTAGGATGGGATGATGAGGGTAGTTAGGTGATCCTAGGGCTAAGGGAATTTTGTGCCACCTAAGGGGTGCTAGGGAGGTGGTTATGGGTGACCAAAGGACACCTAAAAGTGGCACCAACCATGGAAGGGTGCCATAGGTTGGCACCAACTTGAGGGCTTCTAGAAGGGGGGTGAGGTGGATGGTGGATGTGGCTTGGAAGGGTATGTGTAGGGTGGATATGGGAGGTGAAGTTGGCACCAAAGAGGGGGGTAGTTAGGGTGGTTTTTGCACCAACTTCATGGTGCCCTTTGGTGGTGGTTGAGGGGTGAAAGATGGTGATGGTGGTGGCACAAACTTGGAGTGGAGGTGGAGCTAGCTTAGGTGGTCTTAGGTGGGCTTAGTTGGTGGAGCTAGTTGGGTAGGGTTTTAGGGTGGTCGATGGCCAAGGGAGCTGGAGCTTAGCTAGCAGTAGAGTAGAGGAGGAGGCCATTGGAGTTAGGGTTTGAGGAGATGAGTTGGATAGAAGAAGCTTGGAGCTAAACTGGAGCTGGCAGCTACCGAATAGGGTGGCATGGAGCTACTTTAGCTGGCTTAGCTTGTTAGTTCTTTGCTAGCTGCTAAGATAAGCTAAAGCAAGCTGGCTTCTTCTGAAAGGAGCTGAGTGAGCTGGGTCTGATGCTCCTAGGGAGGACCTAACTAGTTGAGGTAGCTAAGGTAGCTTAGCTCAACTAAGTTGAGCTAGTTGAGCTAAGCTGAGTCATCGGGAGCTGGACTTGAGCTTCTTAAGCTAAGATGAAGTCATCTTTAGCTGGCTGGATTTGAGTGGAGCTGGATGTAGCTGGTCTTAAGCTGAGGTGAACTTCAGTCAACTCAGCTGAGCTAGTTAGAGCTCCCAGTGAATTGATGGGAGCTAAGATGAGCTAGACTCAGCTAAGTTGAGCTGGATCAGAGTTGACTTAAGCTAAGGTGAGCTAAGATGAGCTCTCATGAGCTACCATTCAGCTGGGATGAGCTGAATGGAGCTAGGATGAGCTAACCCTAGTTCAAGTGAGTTGGATTCCAACTATGGTGAGTTGGATCAAGCTGAGTTCCAGTTGGTATGAGCTTCTCCTTCACCAATTGCCTTCCCAAGTGCTAGGGTTCTAGGGATCTGACAATCTATTTATCCCTAACACTCACAAAAACATATTAAAAAGACAATAAAAAGTAAAATGTATGCCTAACCTAATTTATGCCTAAATGCAACCCAAAAACCCATTTGCAGAGTAGAAAAACCTGAGAGCTAGGTTTGTTTTAATGCATAAGAATGATGATAAACTGACGTTTATCAATATATAAATGAGCACAAGAAATCAAACAAATAAAGATATTCAATGAATACTAATCTGTCACATTAAATATTCAATGATGCTCAATGTATCTAGAGATTGCATGGAACAAAGAAAGAAAGAGAATAAAAAAATAAAGGTGATTTAGATCACCACTAATCCTCTTAATTAAGCATGCATGCAATATTTCAATTCAACCTTAACCATATTACTTAAATAATATAATAGTATCTCAAATAAACTCAAACTCAGATCAGACGTCGGGCATTAATCATCAGACAACTTAAGTTCAGCCCTGCTACAGTGCTCTATAGAGATCCTTCTTCAGCTCCTCCTCTTCTTTGTCTCTTCTTCTTCTTCTTTGGCTCTCCTTCTTTTCTTCCTTTTGTTCTTCTCAGCGACTAAGTGTCGCGCAATGCCTGCAGGAGCAAAACCCTCCCCTCCCCCACTCTCTCTTTCTTTCTTTCTTGCCTCTTTCTCTCATAGATACAAGTCGTAATTGGGTATTTGGGTCAGAGTAATATCGAGTCCAGGCTCACTGGTAGTGGGTGATGAGCGAGGAGTGAAGGGCTTAGGCGGATTCGGGTCGTGCAATCAAGGGGACCTCACCCCTGGTGTCTGAGGCGATAAGCCATATGCAGAAAATCAATTTATGTGCTGCAATCGGTCAGCGATCCCACGATGTGGGACTAATGAGTCCCACTTCTTTCGCGTGCATGTAGCTGGTGATGGCTCATCCAATTGAATGTAGAGGAGCAGTCGAAGCTCCTAATTGAGAGTCTGGATGGCTTCTTGGAAGACTCTTGCATCACCTAGAGGTTGCACCTGGAGCAGCTATAGCCGGAGAACTCGATGCGTGCTTGGAGAACTCAAGGCAGTTGCGGAGCAACAGCGAGGACCTGAAATAATCAACACAGCCTCTCAGCCCGATTGAAATTACTCAAGAGCATCGCCGTAGTACGACGAGGGTGGCTATGGTGGTATCGTGACATAAGAGGGCATGTAGTGGTGTGTCAAAGTTGAAGTTGGTGGTATGAAGGTGGGTTGTTTGGTGGTGGTCGTGGGAGCGTAGATGGTGAAATAAAGAGAGGGGTTTTTGAAATTCCCCACTAGGAGGGGGTGACGTAATAATTGCGGAAATAAATATAGACAATCACACAAGTACACAAGTATTTTTAGGTGGAAACCCAAACCAGGTGAAAACCACCACCTAACCCTTTCGAGTTAGGATTTTCCGATCAACCAAGTTGATCAAAATCCACTAAACGAATCACTTTAAACGAGGGTGATTCAACCTCAAATACAACCACGCTACAAGTGCGAGGGTAGCGTTCCTCAACCCCTTCTCTTCACGAGAAGGATTTTGTCCTTCAAAGGAGATGGGAATTCGCAAAGCGAATACCCAACCAAATAACAAAGATAAAAGAACAATAATCCTATAGAGCCAACAAAGTAATTTTAAACCTAGCTTCTATAGGAATTAGGAAACTCCCCTTTGAAAGGAGTGCGTCGGCAACGCGGATGTGTGAACAACACGACGGCGCTACGTCGCTCTCGTGAATTACGGCGGGAGAGCGGGTGAGCAAAGCTTAATGCTCTCAAGATGAAGAATTGGAGCTTGGAGAGCAAGAGAGTCTTTTTGGACACAAAAGAGTGTGAAAGTGTGTAGCTAGGTGTGTGTTTGTGTTGCAAAGGTTCCCCTCTATTTATAGAGGCCTTAGGAAGGCTTTGGAATTCTTAGGAAAGGTTCCATAGCCGTTGGGTGCAAAGCCCAAGTGAATCAACCCGAAATCAGGAATAATCATTGCACTGACAGGGTTATCAGACGTCTAATTCTAGCATCAGACGTCTGGAAGACCACTTTAAGATGTCTGATTTCAAGGTCAGACATCTGATTTCGGGTGGGTTCCTTCCTGACTTGAATCGGATATAAACAGGGTTCTTGTGCAAGTCCATCAGACGACATACAGGACGTCTGGCACTATGACTGGACGTCTGGAAACCTACTTTTTCGTGGGAATGGATTTGCAACGGCTAGAAAATCTCTGAGAAGAGATTTTCGGGTCAGTCGAGGCAAAACGGTCAATTATCAGACGTCTGGAAAGGCTTAAGGACGTCTGGAAAGGCTCTAACGGTCATATCCTCGAGTGTTTGCTAAGAGAGCCAACGGTTCACTAATTGGACCTCTGACAAAGTCATCTGACGTCTCCTAAGGCGTCCAGTCTAAGGTCTGGACGTCTGATTTCATTAGACAGAACTAACTTGTCCAGCCTAAATGTTATCAGACGTCTGAATCAATAGTCTGACGTCTTAAAACACTTTATCAGACGCCTGATTTGGGAATTAGACGTCTGGAAACTCTATTTGAACCCTACATTGGTTTTCTAAGTTCTCTACAGAAAACCTAAGTATCCTAGGGTTGTGCCGGTGTTCCTAGGACTACTGTTAGGGAACTTTGAGGCTCTTTAACATAATTTTCTAAGGAAATAAAGAGCAAGAAAATAAAGACAAAAATACATGAAAGGAATAAAATGGAATTCTATCCTATTCTTCTTGTCCTTCCATCTTCAATCTATCGCTCCTTGCGAATCCCCTCTGTTCTCCATCAAGTTCCCCCAATCCGTCCTGGATGGGAGCTCGAATTCCGTCTAATCACGTCTACATTTGCAATTGACCTGAAATCTAAGACTCCAAGTGCAAATGTTAAATAACACGTGTTTTGTTATCATCAAAACAAATGATCGTGGTGCTCTAGCACCAACAATCTCCCCCTTTTTGATGATGACAAAATCATAAATAAAAATGCAAAAATCCTCCCCCTTTTTGACATTATCAAAATGGTTTAATTGATTTCCTATAACTCCCCCTTAAAACATGCTCTTCTATAAATTTCTTTTAGTAAAGGTAATGTCCTCCCCATTTTTTATAACAACAAGATAGCTATTATTTTTCTCCCCCTTTCTAAAGGAAATTTAGCTACCTTATATCTTCCCCTTAAAAATTGACAATTAGCTCATAAAATTTTTTAACTCCCCCTATCTAAATGCTAATGATAAAAAGATAGGGTGAAGAATTTTTACCTCACCTACCATGGCCAATAAAATGGCCCGAATGGTGGTGGATGCCACATCAGATGGGGCTCCCATCCGTAGCTTGGAGGCTCGGGCATTGGCACCGGTCTCCAATCTGGTGGTCGACGTGCGGCGGGTCCATCGTTTGTTCGCCGTCTCGTCGGTCTTCTTATTCTCCTCCTTGGTCTACTCCTTGGTTCTCCCAACTCGAGTTGACCAGCCTTGAGCTTGTAGGTCTAGTCCTACGTGTTGTAGTTATCCCTGAAACCTACAAAACAAGATTCCAAATTTTTCTTCGGTATCCAAGTGAGCTTGGATCTGGATCTGTTAGCGGGTCTCCTTGACGGAGATCCTTTCTCAATCTTAGGGATATATAAATCATCTACTTTGTTGATTAATTTGTTAGAGTTTTCCCTAAGACATGCAATTTCTTTTTCTATTGTATGCATCTTAGTCTTTAAATCACAGATTTCTAACTTTACACTATCATTTTCCTCAATCAATTTATTATTTTCATTGATGAGGTTATGATTTTCTAATAATAGGTTATCATTTTTAGGACTAGCTTCTAAATCCTTAAGTTTATTTTCTAATCTTTCATTTTCACTTCTGAGAAAACTAAGATTCTTTTTAATGCTTTTATTTTCTATCTTAAGTACTTTACTAAGTTCAAATAGTTCATTAAAAGCTTCTTGTAAATCGAGATTTACCTCGTTGTCGGAGTCGCTTCCGCTGTCGCTGTCGCTGTCGCTATTGATTCCTCTGGCCATGAAACCAAAGCAAGCGGTTTCTTCTTTTTCTTCTTCTTCTTCCTCCAAGCTCGAATCGTCCCAAGTGGCTTGGAACACCTTCTTCTTAGATCTCTTTTCCTTTTCCTTCTTCTTCTCCTTTTTGAGAAGAGGGCACTCTGGTCGTAGGTGCCCTTTCTCGTTGCAGTGGTAGCAACGTCTCGGACTTTCCTTCTTCTCCTTTTTCTTTAATTCCCTACAAAACTTGGAAAATTTTTTAAGTAAAATTCTAAAGTCTTCGTCATCGGAACTTACCTCGCTATCCGACGCAGCTCTAAAGGCGAGAATCTTTTTCGGTTTAGGCTCTGGTGTATCCTTCTTCTGCTTCAACTTTGTCTCGTAGGCCATTAGATTGCCTAGGAGATCTTCCATGTTGAGCTCCTCCACTTCGTTTGCCTCCTCGATGGTGGTGACTTTCTGTTCCCATTCTGGTCCAAGGGAACGAAGAACCTTCCCTTGAAGCTCCCCCTTGATGAAAGTCTTCCCTAAAGCTTTTAAATTATTTACAATGAGAGTGAACCTAGTGTTCATCTCACTTAAAGATTCGTTAGATTTCATTGAAAAAGATTCAAATTCTTGAGAAAGGAAATTAATTTTAGAGGTTTTTACCTTAGAGGTACCTTCGTGAGTTACCTCAAGTGTGCACCAAATCTCGTATGCGGTGGCGCATTGCGAGATTCTATTGAACTCCTCCGAGCTAAGCGCGCAGTAGAGGGCGTTCATGGTCTTCGCGTTCAAAGAGAGTTCACGAATTTGTTGTTGCGAGTAGCCTCCCGCGGGTTTTTCTGGGATCTCAAATGGCGTTTCGCACCTGGCCCAAATCGTGAAGTCATTGGCTTGAAGCCAAGTCTTCATCCACAGCTTCCAGTAGGGGTAGTTGCTCCCGTCGAAGAATGGCGGATGGGACGTGGACTGCCCCTCGGAGATTCGGATTGCGGATGTGCTCCCCTCCATGATCTTCTTGTCGGGTGTTACTCCGATCTCGCAAGAACCTGCTCTGATACCAATTGAAATTCCCCACTAGGAGGGGGTGACATAATAATTGCGGAAATAAATATAAACAATCTCATAAAATAGACAATCACACAAGTACACAAGTATTTTTAGGTGGAAACCCAAACCGGGTGAAAACCACCACCTAACCCTTTCGAGTTAGGATTTTTCGATCAACCAAGTTGATCAAAATCCACTAAACGAATCACTTTAAACGAGGGTGCTTCAACCTCAAATACAACCACGCTACAAGTGCGAGGGTAGCGTTCCTCAACCCCTTCTCTTCACGAGAAGGATTTTGTCCCTCGAAGGAGACGGGAATTCGCAAAGCGAATACCCAACCAAATAACAAAGATAAAAGAACAATAATCCTATAGAGCCAACAAAGTAATTTTAAACCTAGCTTCTATAGGAATTAGGAAACTCCCCTTTGAAAGGAGTGCGCCGGCGACGCGGATGCGTGAACAACATGACGGCGCTACGTCGCTCTCGTGAACTACGGCGGGAGAGAGGGTGAGCAAAGCTTGATGCTCTCAAGATGAAGAATTGGAGCTTGGAGAGCAAGAGAGTCTTTTTGGACACAAAAGAGTGTGAAAGTGTGTAGCTAGGTGTGTGTTTGTGTTGCAAAGGTTCCCCTCTATTTATAGAGGCCTTAGGAAGGCTTTGGAAGGCTTAGGAAAGGTTCCATAGCCGTTGGGTGCAAAGCCCAAGTGAATCAACCTGAAATCAGGAACAATCATTGCACTGACAGGGTTATCAGACGTCTAATTCTAGCATCAGACGTCTAGAAGACCACTTTAAGACGTCTGATTTCAAGGTCAGACGTCTGATTTCGGGCGGGTTCCTTCCTGACTTGAATCAGATCTAAACAGGGTTCTTGTGCAAGTCCATCAGACGACATACAGGACGTCTGGCACTATGTCTGGATGTCTGGAAACCTACTTTTTCGTGGGAATGGATTTGCAATGGCTAGAAAATCTCTGAGAAGAGATTTTCGGGTCAGTCGAGGCAAAACGGTCAATTATCAGACGTCTGGAAAGGCTTAAGGACGTCTGGAAAGGCTCTAACGGTCATATCCTCGAGTGTTTGCTAAGAGAGCTAACGGTCCACTAAATTGGTTTTCTAAGTTCTCTACAGAAAACCTAAGTATCCTAGGGTTGTGTCGGTGTTCCTAGGACTACTGTTAGGGAACTTTGAGGCTCTTTAACATAATTTTCTAAGGAAATAAAGAGCAAGAAAATAAAGACAAAAATACATGAAAGGAATAAAATGGAATTCTATCCTATTCTTCTTGTCCTTCCATCTTCAATCTATCGCTCCTCGCGAATCCCCTCTGTTCTCCATCAAGCTCCTCCAATCCGTCCTGGATGCGAGCTCGAATTTCGTCTAATCACGTCTACATTTGCAATTGACCTGAAATCTAACACTCCAAGTGCAAATGTTAAATAACACGTGTTTTGTTATCATCAAAACAAATGATCGTGGTGCTCTAGCTCCAACAGTTTTATGCGGGTGGATGAGGTAGAAGTGTAGGAAGTGTTGGCGAAGCATTTGGTGTGGTGGAGCGATGGGAGAGCCTCCTTGGAGGTGCTACCGGAGGTGGAGACGAAGGTGGATGGCAGTGAGGTCGAGGGTTGCTTTTTGGGTTTTAAATAGAGGGAATTAACCTAAGGATCTAGGGGAACCTAAATAACCCTAAACTAATGGTTGAAAGGGAAGGGAAGGCACCAGCTTTGATTGGTCGACGCCAGAGAAGGGGAAGTCTTCGGGGGGCGAATGGTGAGGAAAGAGGGGGTCTGAGGGGCTCCTACGCATATTGCGAGGAGCGGAAGAAGTTAGGGAAGACAAACTCATTGGCTATTGTCAGTGACAATGAGCGAAGAGGCTAGATGGAGGAGCTCGCCGGAGTTGGTGGAGATGGAGGTTGGGGAGAAGGGAAGAAGGGGGATTCTCCAAACCATGCTAAGGAAGAGAGGAATCTATCATAGGTTCTTTCATAGGCCCTAAGGAGGAGTTTAAGCTTGGAAACCAAGCTTGCAACTCCATGGTTTTTGCACAAGTAGGACATGTGAACCTTGGAAAGGTCCGCATGAGGATTTGGGCACAAATTAGGATTCATGGTTGGTCCCATTTGGAAAGGAATTCCTCAAGGAATCTCCCTTTCAAATTTGGGATTATTTAATTGAGAAATGAGTGAGAAAATCTTGCTCGAATCTCGTCGTTGAGCTACAGCTACTCCTAATGGTGGTAGGGACCTAGATGTGAAGGTGATGACAAAGTCATGGACCTATTCACAAATAATTCAAAAAGATAGGGGTGTGTTTGTAAGAGAAAGAGTTAGACTAGACTGAAATACAAACTAGGTCGAGATGATCTTTGATTGGACCTAAATTTTGGTAAAAACCTAATTTGGATCCAAGGAAATTGATGGTGAAGTTGGATTTTGGTTTTAACCAAGTTTGTTTGGGTAATTTGCATAGAAACCCAAATTAGGGCAACTATCTGTCTGAGACTCTGTTTTAGGCAAAATGACTTTCAATGGTCAAATCAAAGGTACCAAACCTTATAGAATATTTTTATATGATTTTTAGAAGGTTTAGGTGAATTTTATCCTGACTGAAACCTCAGTTAATTAAGAGAGTCTATAATTAGGGTTTTAGATGTCCATTAATTCTAAAAATGCGTGAAAACCTATTTTTGTCTGCATGAACCCACTTATTAGACATTAATGACCATTTGACCTTTGATAAACCCCTGGAAAAACCCATGGTTATTCTGCATTTATGATATGATGGTAAAATTATAGTTTTAACCTTGGTTTTATGTTTAACTTTCAGAAAGGATATGCAATGAATTATGGCTATTCGGCGGTTATGTAGGAGCATTTGTCTATAGATTATGACTAATTAAAGCTAGATATGGCTGATGATGACATTATCATCATACCCCCATGCTTAACTTTTGCTAGTCCCTTAGCAAAATCTTATGGAATTTAACTCGAATTCTAGACCATGTCTTTGATTCTCAGATCTCTGATGTGTGCTTTTCTCTCTAGAGACTAGGTCAGAATGCTAACAATAAGCGTAGAGGTACTAAAGTACCAACCAAGATTCAGACCTGACCAACTTTAGCCTTTGTTTGTCGTGAAGGTTTCTAAAGCCCACAAAAATTATCCAAAGGTTTGTTGGACCTAACGGTTAAAGCACCTGTGCTTGTAACATAGTTAGTCCAGGTTCAGTTTTGCAGTACAATTTTGTAAAAGAGAGGGATAGAAGAATTTTTGCATTTTTTGAGAGCTTTCTCTCTCTTTTTCTTTTCTTTAATTCTAGCTTCGAATTGGCTCAAAACACATTTTGAATCGGATTCCTGGTTCCCACCATCAATCCTCGCAGGGTCCCTAGCAATCGATGCTTTGAGATAGCACCATCCATGGCAACCCCCAGAACCCTGGCTTTCAACACTTCGAGATAGTGCTACCCATGGCATTCTGTAGCTAAATTTAGGCCCTGGCGATCGACATTTCAGGATAATCTCGCCCATGGCACCTAAACCATAACAAGGTGCTTACATGCCCCCGGTAGGATATTTATATATCCTAGGAGACATGCACCGAGGAGACGATATGTTATTATGCAACTTCAAGGGGAATTTCCCACCTCTCCACTCTAGGAACTTGTCCAAATCAACTTGTGTTTTTAAGTTGCTCCTAATCTAGGTAGCTTTTTTAGAATAGAATAAACACTTTTGCATTATTTTGATTGATTAAGTGCACTAAATCTGACTTGTGTGTGGATTAGGGTGCTTAGGTTACCGAGTCCCGCAAACTAAAGGCCAGTTAATGGGGCCGAATAATCTCTAAGCCTTAGACCTAATACATAAGCTTCGCATTTCCTAAACCTCTTGAGAACTATCCAGATCTAAATGGATACATAAATTTTTAAGCCTAAAAACAAGCCCAAGAGGCCTAAGATCAGCACTCATACTAATCTCCATGTCTCTTTAGCACTTTTTGACTTTATTTTCTTCTTTCTTTTGATTTGGTCAAGAAGTTAAGTAATTTTCATAATCATTTACTATGACTATCATTTTTGTTTCAAATTGTTGCATCTTTTTGACATTTAAATCACCTCCTCTGTCCCTCCCCAAGAATGATATGCAATGATCTCTCAAAATTTCCTCCCCTTTCAATTTTTTTGTTGTTTTTCAATTTTTTATTTTTTTGGTTTTTTTTATATGTATTTTTTTGTGAGAACCCTTCAGAGAATTGAATTTTTTATGTGTTTGCACTTTAACACCCCCCATGCTTAAGTTTTGCAATGTCATCATTGTAAATTGGAGGGTATGAAATTAACTTGCTTCATGGGTTAGAAAAAGTTCAAAGGGTGGGTGAACGGGTTGAGATAGCTGTTGTGAATGATTTCAACCTTCGGTATGTGTACTAGAGGTGGAGTCAGCTGTTCTAACTCTGAACTCTAAGTGCAGTAGACGTGAAGCTCAAAAGGATAATCAGAAGGGTCACGGGTTTTTTGGAATGATGCGTTGCCTCCCATTAAGTGCTAAATTCAATGCCTTCAGTCGAGCAGAAAGTGGTCATGGAGGAGTGTTAAATCAGCAAAATTTTGTAGAACAAGCAGATTGATCAATAGCCTAGTTGTTCCAACCAGGTGCTTGTTCAGATCAACAGGATGATGATGCAACCTAAACCCAATCAATCTGGTAGGTTGATAGATGTGAATCAAAATATGTGATGCCCATCAGATGCTTTGTGGCTCAAACAGATATGGCAATGAGAATCGCAGGCTTCGCTAATTCCAATCATCCTGGTCAGAGTAAGGATCCTCAAATGCAAATGGATCTGTGGAGGATGTAGGAACCCTACATGAGTGATCAGAAAAGGGTAGGACGTGATTTGTATTCTGATTGATGTCCAAATCCCAATGAAAAGATGGAGAGGAATTGTATGTGACTGGATCATAGAGAGGAGAATTAGAGTAGAAATTGATTCTAGTGGCAGGTTGAAGTTGGGATCGGATTTGAGAAGGCTCTGAATGTGGATCAGAAGAGGTGGCTTCTTTGAGAACTATGTGTGTTGAGGGCTCCTCTAGAAAGGATTCAAAAGTAGGTTCATCTAGAGAGTCCTCATAAAATCCATCAAAATCAAATGTAAATGCCTAGAGAGTGCTTATAGGGTCATGGAAATCTGAGTAAATAAAATATTCGAATTCTAGATTGCAGAAACTCTTGGCACTTATTGTTTCTGATTCCTAAAGAACAAAAAGGAATGATTCCATCTTAATGGAACCTGATTTTGAATCAATGATCTCAGGATCAGGGATCTCAGAGTTAGAGTCGAAGAATGAGTTATGGATGCTAAGGTCATAAACTGGTTCGTAGTTGTCAGGAAACAAAGGCTCTCCAAAATCAGAGTAAGATTTGAAATTGTCAGAGAATTTGTGAACATCTATTCTGAACATGATTCCAGATCAAAAGTTCCACCATAGAAAGAATCAAGATGTGCAGAATCAGTAACCTAACTTGGATCTAACCTATTTTCGGATTCCGAGCTCAAAAAGGTGTCTCTATTAGGCATAGGCTCAGGTTCTTGGCTCCTAGGGTAGACCCAATCTAATCCCAACTCTTCCAACTCCTTGGTTTCTATATCATAAATCAGCGTGATTTTCGAGAAATCAATGTGTCTCTGAGGAGGTTGGAGAGGTGTATTCATCAAATATAGGCCCAGAATCATAATTCAAATTCAAAATTTGACTCTATCACTTTGGGCCTCATGATTATCCCAAATAGGCTAGAATCCAGATTCTAGGTTAAGGGTAAGGATTGGATCACTAGAATCTAGGTTGGGCTCTATTGTGATGTCAGGACCATTCTCGAGTATCACCTTAACAGGATAAGGCTCGGGATTTACATTCTTGAGAAGTTCTATTTTGAGCTCATCATCACAGGTGTCGGGGAAATCTATGCTCGATGGACCAGCTTCCTAGTTTCCTAAGGCTAGTTCAAAATTGTGATCACCTGCAATCGGGTCCTCCTAGCCCATTTCAAGATTAGGTATGTCAATTGTTATGAAGTTTGAATCTGAATTCCTTTGGGTTGGGGGTCCACAACAATCTCAATTCTTGAACCCGAGATTGGGGCAATTATGTTGATCACTAGAATTACTCCAAGATGTCTTATTAACTTCTGACGGGTATTTCTGATCAATGGTTCTATATAACTTATTCGGCAATTTTCCCCATTTCTCCAAATGGTTCTATAGTTCTTCCGAAAATGAAGGATTTGACCAATGTTGCAGACAATCATTGTTGTGTAATTTCACCAATTCAATGTGTTCTACGAAGAGATCATCCCGAGTTGAACTGTGGTTTATTTGTGTCCATATTATTTCGATACGGTTCATAATGTGGTTTGTTGTTTTTGCAAAAATGTCCCTATATAAGGCTCCATAATATTCTTTATGGTGTCTATAGGCAGCCTCAACTATCTTATCTTTGAGAGTCATTTGGGATGCAGGTTTTCTAATCACTTTTCCTAACATGTTAGGTTTTATTTTTGAATCAGGTGGTGGAATCAAGATTTAGAATCAAACTCAAGATCAGATTGGAACTGATTAGATTTGATAGAAATTCCCAAGAAGATCTAATGAGGCTTGATGAGGGCACGTTTCACGAATTAAAATCAGGGTTCAGAGGACCCGTCGTCATAGCTCGCAAAATGCATCTATCAAATAAAATTTATAATCGAAACTCGAAAAGTGAGTCCCAGGTTGAACATGGGGAGGCGAACGTTTGGTTTTATAAAAATCCGCATTCCGCTTTTATTTGTTTTTGGTTGTTTCTTATCTTTTCTAATTTTTTTGGTATTTTTATTGGGCAAGAGATTAGTTCGGTGAAAACTTTATCTACTTGCAAAAATATAAGAGAGAGGGAGAGGGAGAGAGAGAAACAATCATCTATTTATCAAGAATTGTTTGTTACAACTACGAAAGCGAAAAATCTACACTACAAAAGCATAAAAATATAGAAAGAGGTGAGAGAAATCCCCCTCGACGGTCACTTGGAGGACGACTCGCTCTGACGTTGCCTGGAAGAAAGTGGTGAGGAGCGGGACGAAGGAGGATGGAGTCGGAGAACAGAGTACAGGGTAGGATGGCGTCGCAGCGAGGATCTTCTTCCTGAAGGGTGGTGAGAGGGCAGCCATGGGATGCTCCACAAAGGGGAATGAGAGGAGGGAAAATATTTGGTTTTCTACTCTAGAGGAGCATCTTGGGCTTGGGACAAGCTCTCTCTAGAGCCTTGGAGGTGGTGAGAGGAAGAAAGGAAGAGATGAAGAAAAATGGGAGGGATAGGGGTCCTTTTATAGTGGAGGAAAGAATCAAATTCGTATATAGGACATTTAGTGATGGTCATAATGTCACTGAAGATCCACTGCAAACGTCGCTGAAGACAACCCACGTGCCCACGCTGCTGCTGGGCTAGTGTGCACTCCACGCATCGTGTCGCACTCCTGTGTGTGCTGCCACTAAAAAGTTCTGTTAGTCGTTTAAATTTAGTCGTTAACTGAATTCCGCTGCCACAATTCACTAGCCGTTAAATGCGTTATAAATAAGTTAGCACTAAATGCGCCACTAAAAATTTAATGTTATAAACCAACAATTCCTACCACACGTGAATTGTGCCACTAAAAAGTTAACTGAATTCCGCTGCCACTAAAAAGGTCACCTAGTCATTTTAAAGTGCGTGTGCATCGCATTTGAGAGTTCCGGTATAACTTTTTACGGCTACCCGACTCGCCCAAGACTCGAAAAGGATACTAAGTGCTAAGCATTTAGTGAAAAGAGTGAAAGACTCACTAGGCAGCCGTTAAAATGGTGTTCGGGTTTCTTCGACCCTAGGTGACGTTGCCTAGAGGTTTAACTTTTCGAACGGTAGCTTTCTCCCTACTTTTATTTATGGGGTTAACATAAGGGTGAACCCAGTGTATATCTCCTCGATTTATTCTACTTCCCCGCTTCTTCCCTAAGTGTTTTGGGAATTATTGTGCATTTTTATGAGCTGGGCTCTGGACAACCAGCCAATGGGTTATTACCCACGGTAACTTGCCAGCCATACTCATGCGGTGAAGTGTGGTTTTATTTGTTTATTTTTTTTATTTTCTCCTTTTTCTATTTTTTTTCTTTTTCTTTTCTTTTTTGTTTTCTAAGTAGGTGGCTTCCCTGATCCAAGATTTACCTAAAGGTAGTACGACAAAAATGGTCTCGTGGCTGGGCTCTGGACAACTGGCCGATGAGCTGTTATCACCGACAACTTGCTAGCCATACCACCCTAAATAGTTTATTAGCTACCCAATTTTTGAAGAAACCACTGAAAAGTGAGTCAGCGCAAAAAGTGTGTAGATGCTTAGGCTTATAGTCCCCTCAAATCAGAGGGCGGGTTGATAAGTCGCATACATATCATCCCAATTTATTAGCCAAATTAAAATGAATTTGAATTGGTGAGGACTCAAGACTTAGTCCACATTCGAGTGGACACCCAGGCTAATTAAGCCCAAAGACTTGAAGAGTCTAAGTATTCAGGTCCTGAAGTATCAATTCCTAAAGTTAATAACTTCCAAAAGCCTAAGTTATCTTTTCATAATTTTCTTCTTTTTAATCTTTTTCAAATTTTCAAATTTTTTTATTTTATAAGAAATTGAAAGAAATTATACGGAGCTAACAAAATAATTTTAGGAATTGATTATCCATCCCCCATGCCTAAATGATGCAATGTCCACATTGTAAAAACAAAGATATGAAAAGGGTGGAGTAAACAGAATATCACCTAAATTTCATGAAAATCCGATCAGCTCCGCAGAGAACGTGGAATATACACAAGTGCTAAATTTAATGCCTTTAGCTAGGCATAAAATACATACAAGGAAGAAATGGAGAATTCACAAGTGTGGGTTAGAATCAAAATAAAAATATTGATCCTCAGACCCGCCAACAGAATATGTCCATAGATGTGGACCAAGTTATGATGCAGACCCATGCCTCAGGGTCGAGTGGTTCTAAGGTTCTGGATGAAAATCACCCAAAACCTAAGGTTAAGTTTGCGGGGCTAGGCCTGCGGTTTTATGGTGTGCAACCCAAGACCAAAGTGTCGGACAACGGGTAAAGATGGTTCAATAGGTTCAGATGTCCTCTTAACATTCGGCTCAGAAAAATAATCAGTTATTTCAAGCTTGGGTTGCACGTGAAATATATCATAAGGGTCCTGGTAGAAAGTAGGTGGTTTTAGGTCAATAGGTACCCTTAGATCCAAAATCAAAGTTCCCTTAGAATTAGCTTCCTAGATTCTTATTTCCAACTTCCTATCCTCCAAAATCAATGTTTCTGGGACCTCCAAATCATTGTACACCCCATATGATTTACCCAAGTCCAGAAATTGTGGCTGACTCAGAATTGACTTGGGTACAATGATTTCCAAATCAAAATCAATCCCTTCAGGGTGTGGTTGAGGAATGGGGCTATTGATTGAATCTTCTAGTAACTGAGGATTCGAATCTTTCAAGTTAGCCCCAATCGAATCCAAATCTTCAATAATTGGGCTATTAAATGGTTCGTCAAATTCCTCAAGCCCATTTGTCTCACTAAAATCATCTTCCTTACGGTTAAGTGAGACTTCACTAATAGATTCTTCACCCTTAGAATCAAAGAATTCATGATCCTCATTTATATATGTCTCAAAATTGATTGTCATTTCATGGCCCGTGGAGACATATTTTTCATCATTCCTTGGCTCTAGGATCTTGGGTGATAAAATCGGTTCATCCTCAAAGGGTTGCTTTAGACCAACCTGGTCATCTCCAATCTCAGAATATGTATCCTCCTCGACAGGCGCCTGAGCGGGTTCAGACATTAGCTCTCCTGAAGGGGGTTCATCTTGAGAATCATCCCAAGATTTGACTAGGGCAGCCATAAATTTCATCCTCAACCTCGATGATTTCCCAAGAAGAAACTACCCAGGTCCCTATTCCTAACACTTTGTAGCAAATCCAATAGAGAACTATTAAGTTCATCAATCATTTTGATTATAGGCTCCAATGCTTCAGTGCATAATGTTGGCTGGGCTTCTAAAGATTGTATGGTGTTCCTCAAGTTAGCCAACATCTTATCTTGTATCTGGTTCACTTGAACCGACTGGTTCAATTTAGGTTTGGGTGGGTTTGGGTTAAATCTAGGGGAGTCAAGATGTAGAGGTTCTCGAGTCCCTCCATGATAGTAAGTCATTTCAGGTTGTTTAAAGGATGGTGGTGACCTATATATAGTGGAATATTGGGGAGGGTAGGTGTTATAATCATTATATCCTTCCTGATTGTAGATCGGGTTGGTTTGGTGGTCAAAGGATGAAGATCTATAATCATTGTACCTCTGGGAAGGATAGTAATCATAGTCTTGTTATCCAGGGTTAGGCCATGGACACTGAGGTCCAGAATCGTATCCCCAATCAAAGTTATCCCAGCTAGTGGATGAGTAATTACAAGTCAAGTCGGGATAGTAATCATCTTGGGGATATGTGGTGGTAGGAGGGTAGGATAGGAAATGCGTGTAGGATGTGGAAGGGTACATAGTGGACTAGGAGGGAAATTAGAAGAGAGAAAGGAGCCCTACAGTACAAGCAATTAATCCTGTCCTTAGGTGGGTTAGCCTAAAGACCTACAGACTCCCAAGACCTGTCTGGAGATTATAAACGATTTGGTCTACTTTTATTTGGTCAATCCAACCAGTTAGGAGGGACTGGGGAGAAGGTTCTTCCTTTGGCTTGCGCCTTCGATTCCTAGTGTACCCCCCAGCCGTGGTCGTTTGACACTACTCCCCTAGCTAGACATCAGATGGACCAACAGAGCCAGATTAATCAAAAAAAATCCCAGTCTGAGCCCTGAAGAGCGAATCAATCGTTAAGGCTAACATCTACTCAATTTTAATTAATCTTGGGATGATTGTGCTCTTGGAATGTGATGGGCCCTTTAGATGGGTTGTGCCCTTAATGATCAGTTAAAATGTGTGTGCGTGCACAACCAGGGTTTGCAAACAAGGTTATTTGATGATGTATCTTTTAGGGTTTAACCTTATTTAGTAGCTTTTAGGGTTTAATTCTTAGGTTGGTTCAATCAAGGTTTAGTAGAACACTCCAAGTTTTGAAAACATGGGTGATATGTTCCTTTAAAAATACAAAATAATGTGGAGTGCTTGGTTCAGCCATAAGAATCAACCCTAAGTGGCAAGCTACTGATGAATCACTTTTAATTTGAGTGGTGAGACCTAAACAAATCAATCAATTGGCCTATTCGCACCACAGATTAAGGAACACAATATGTTAGCCTAATCAGATTTCTACTCACTTATGTGTTTTGAGTTGAAGTGTACCGAGTCCACAGGTTAGATCCCGGTTAAGTGGTAGAATCAAAGTGGAGTGGTGCGTCTTAAGTCGAGAGTTGTGGGTATTAAGGTGTGTCTCTTTCAGAAAATCCCATAATCAGATAACACTTTTTTTACTTTTTTTATTTATGTGGATGGCGAGGTGAGTGGAGGTGGCAAACAAACAACCAAATCTATCCTAGGGTTTATAAAAAGCACCTAAGATGATTTGGGTTTTGTTGTCAACGATTTGTGTGGGTTTAAAGTATATCACGTTGTAGTACAACCGACAAAACATTTAAACAAATATAAAGATTTTTATTACTCGAAAATCGGAGTATCCAAGGTTGAACACAGGGAGCAATCTCAGTACTTCGTAAAACCAAAGAATACAACTGTTTAAATGCAAATATAACTCATTCAAAGAGAATTTTTTAAAAAAAAAGGATTTGGAAAAAAAGTAGAATTGGACGTCTGATTTGTGTATCAGACGTCTTAAATGTGATCTCTCTTTCTCTGTTCTTCTTCGTGGCTCTTCTCCTTTCTTTGCTTCTGGTATCTTTTCCTTCTTCTCCTACCTTGCCTTTCCTCTTTCTTCTTCTTCTTTTTCTTCTGATCTCTTTGCAGTCTTCCCTTGTCTTCTTCTTCGTTCTTCTCTCTCTTCTGCCTTGTCTTCCTTCTTCTTCTTCTTCTCTGCGAAGAATTCTCCTTTCACTGCTACACAGCCTCTTCTTTCTTCTCTTCCTGTTCTGCAGCCACTAAGTGTTCGCTGCCTGGGTCAGTTCTTCCTTCCTGCACACACCACACAGTAGCAAAAACCTACCCCCGTCCCTCTACCCAAGCGTCTCTCTCTCTCTGAAGCAATACACTGACAGACGCTCTCCCAGAGCCACACGGGTAGTCGGGTTGGGTTCGCACCCGGGACCAGGCGCACCGGCAAGTGGTGATGCGCGAGGAGTGCGTAGGTCTAGGTCGGGTCGGATCAACCAGATCCGCGAGGCCAATCCGCGGATGAGGCGTGTGTGAGGACAGTGAGGGACCTCACCCCTGTGCTTACGAAGGCAACCGGCTTAAAGCACAAATATAATTTATAGCGTACCTGAGTGCTGCAATCCCACGATGTGGGAATAAAGGTTCCGCCCTGATTTCACGCGCGCCCGCAGACTCTCGTATGCAATTGCCCAAGCTGTTGACTCTGCTGGCGCTACTGGCTGGCCTCGGTTGCTTCGCGACACTTGCGAGAATCTGCTGCACCTGCCGCCTGGGAAGCCTGATGCCTACTGCTGCTCCAAGCTCCTTGCTGCTTCGGCTGTTAATGGCGGCTGGGGCTTACACCTGACATCCAACAGAACGGCCTATTGGCCCAATCAGAATAGCTGGAAACCTTCGCCGTAGCACGGCGAAGGCGGTGGGTGATGCTGCAGGTTGCCGGTCGGCCTAGGCGTGCGTGCCTAGGTCAACCTGTGGCCGGAGATGGTGGGTTGGTCGGGGGGTGCTTGTGGAGGTCTGGAGTGGCAGTGATGGGGTGGAATGGGTTCCTGGTGGTGAGGCGAAGCTCACGAGGTGGTTGGCGAGCCGTGTGGAGTGGCGGAGTGGTGTGGGCGGCTCGCCGGAGTGCGGTCGGAGATGTGGAAGATGAGGGTGGTCAGCGTCGGTCGAGGGGTAATCAGATGAGATAACAGGGGGAAAAGAGAGAGGAGAGGATGGGGAACGTATCTGGGGTTGTCTGGAAGGAAGGGAGGCGGCGGAGAGGACGGCTCGTAATTGCCGTCGTCGGGGAAGAAAGACCTTGAGGGAGGAAGCAGCGACGAAGATGAGGTCAGAAGCGCACGCGCGGGGTACAGCGCGACGCGGGAGGAAGCGGCGGAGAGGACTCTGCTGCTGGTATGGCAGCAGAACGACGAGAAGGAGGGGAGGAGGTCGCTGGAGCTTGTGGGTCGTTTGGCCGGAGATGGGAGAGAGAGGAATTTGGAAGGGATCTCCGTCAAAATCAAGCTTGCCTTCTGCGGCAGGGTCTGGGGTGTCTTTTATAGGTGCTGGCCGCACCTACCAGCACGTGGAGACCGCGCAATCAACGCTGCCGGCTCACCGGAGATGGAAGGAAGGTGGATACCCAAATCTCTCGTGCGTTCGCACGAGAGATTGGGTTCACACCAGCGATTGTAATTGGCTTTAGAAGGAAGGGAATTCCTCAGAGAATCCCCCTTCCATTTCTGGGAGAGAATCTCTGAGGAATTAGAGAGCAATCTCTCTCGAAACTTCACTGGAGCTCGGTTCTGCCCTAGCAATGGCGGCAGGACCGGTTTGCAAAGGGGGCGAAGAACGTAGGGGTCTCTCTGCAAAGGTATTCAAAAGATAGGGACCAATTTGTGATTTGGGTGTACTAAATTGCAAAGTAGGTCAAGATGACCTCTCCTTAGGTCCAAATTTTGGTACAAACCTAATTTTGACCTAAGGAGTCCAATGGTGAAGTTGGATTTTAGGTTTGACCTCGTTTGACTGGACATTTTGCGTAAAAACCCAAATTAGGTTAATTGAAGAGCTAGGACCCTAATCTAGGTCAAACTAGGTTCCAAAGGCCAAATTAAGTGTTCTAAATCGTAGAGGATGTTTTTCTATGATTTTTATAGGGTTTACTTGATTTTTATTCTGACCGGAACCTTGTTAATTTAAGCGGGTCTGTTTTAGGGTTACCAAGTGTCATTTAGTTCTTAGATTGCACATAAACCCATTTCTGATTAACTCAACCCACTTTTTATCTTATTTGGACCATTTGACCAATGTTTTGCTTTTGAGAAATCCCGTTTATGTACTGCAATGGTAAAATTACAGTTTTAACCTTTATTTCATGTTTTCTTCTCAGAGCACTTGTTCCTTCAGTTAAGCCTTCTTCTAGGTTATGTAGGAGCTTTTATCTTCTTTATTGGGTCAAAATGAGCTAGTTATGACTCATGATGAGGCTCTCATCAGGTTTGAGTTATTAGGTTATGGAATTGAAACTAAGGTGGGGTTGGTGTGGGGGCCACTTACAAAACACTCTACCTGCACTTGGATCTCCATGCTATGGTACTTGTAAGATAATAGATTAGAGATAAGTAGGGTTAGTGCTATGGAAATGCAAAGAAGCGCTGAAAACAATAAAGGAAATTCCATTGCCTCCTTGGCAATGGTGCCAAAATGATGAGGGTGCATTTCATGAATTAAAATCGAGGTTCGGAGGACCCATCGTCGTAGCTCGCAAAACGCATCTATTAAATAAAATTTATAACCAAAACTTGAACAGTGAGTTCCGGTTCGAACACGGGGAGGCAAACGTGGATCTTGATTCAACAGCTGTGGTACAAGATCAGCGATGATGAGGAGGCGGTGCTAGGATTGCTGGCTGGTGTTGGGTGGTCTGGATGGCACCACGTGGTGCCATCTAGGCCACCCATTCTTCTTTCTGTTGCAGAGGGTGCCATGGTGCTTGGATCGAGTTGATTTCTGCATTTCCGAATTGCAATCGTTGCTCCGGATCCATCTGTACAGTCGGATTTTTCATCTGAAGCTCTTAAGGATGTCACATTGCTCTCCTAGCAGTTGATCTTCCTCGGACTTCATATGATGCTACGGGACTCCGATCTAGATAATTTTGAAGGTGTTAACCTCCGATCGTCGTCCTGATCAGATCTGTACGGTTTGATCGTCCATCCGAGGCCCTAAAATAAATCTTCTTCTCTCCCAACCATAAAAAGGACCTACTTAACCTAAAATATATACTACTCTAAATGCAGAATGATGCATGCTATGCAATATTTATAACATGAAATGCAAATCTAAGCTTAGGAACATGCATGAATAGGCATTTTACCCTCAATAATTGTGTCTACATCAAGGCCCCTTAGGTTAAAACCTAATGATCTTCCTGTATGTGTGCTTTAGAGAAAAGATGATGGATTGGATATTATTTGGACCCAATCAAGGCACCCAAAGATTTTTGTATGACTAAGGCTATTTTGAGATGGATGATACCTCTAAATCAGAAATCCACACACCCGAGAAATACCTTGGTAGACAGGAAGGGAAAGCCCTGCAAAGACTCTTACATGGTAGAGCGTCCCCATGGCTTACAAGGTTTCCCCCACCCGACCTTCCTTGTCATTACGGTTCCAAGTAGACTGGAATGTACCAACTTAAGGCCTTAAGTCTACCAATTTTAACATAGTTTGTGCCTTGAATTGTACTTGATTAGAAGTTGATTTGACTTGTAACCTAATTTGGAGGTTGGTCGATCCACAATGTAGACCAACTTCACTTGACCTACCCTAAAAGATGGAGAATGAACTCAGAGTCAAGACCCAATGACCACCATGATTTGACTCTTAGGTTATTAGGTCCAAGATTTTTAAGGTTCAAGTGAATCTTAGAGCCTGATTTTATGGTTCTTCTTGATTAGATCTTTTCAAACAAGGTCTTGGGTAGCACACAAATGCGGGCGGGTTAATTCTCTTTAATGAAGGCAAATGTGTACTAACACTTCAAACTTTAAATGCTGAAACCCTAAGTGGCTCTAATCCAAGTTCAATTCAATCTTAAAATGTTCACCTTGGGCTTCAAGCAAGAAGTGTGTTAGCCCAAAGTGATTTAGGAATTAAGCATAGTCCCTAATAGGTATAGGCAATCAAGGTAGGGAATCTCTAAATAGAATCATCTCAGGCTTCAATCAAATATGAAAATTTTTCACAAATCAGGAAACTTGCCTCTTTAATGATAATTACTATAAAAATAAGGCTAGTAGTTCCTAATTGATTTGTTTCCTTTTTTATCTTCCCAAGATTAGAAAGTTGATTAGGGAAGAAAAGAGAATTTACCTGCCCTGGGAGTGGTTGAATTGCATGGAAGATCGCCTCATGAGATACCTAGCAAAAATCACAAGAAACAAATAGGGCAAGTTAGTGTTCAAATATAATCAAATAAAATAAAGAATAGCGATGAATTGCGCGTTGCTCTCAGTAACGGTGCCAAAATATTGATCGGGCTATTGGGGAGGTTTATGTATGTTTCGTTGTAGCAAAATATCCTAAATAGCTCAATCAACAAATACAATTTATAAACTCAGAATCAAGAAATGAAGTCTGAGGTCGATCATAGGGAGCAAGTATTGCAATTCACGTGCTAATCAAGATGAATATATAAATAAGCACAAGAAATCAAACCAACAATGATATTCAATGAATACTAACCTGTCACATTAAATATTCAACGATGCTCAATGTATCTAGAGATTGCATGGAATAAAAGAAGAAAGCGAATAAAAAAAACAATGGTGATTTAGATCACCACTGATCCTCCTAATTAAGCATGTATGCAATATTTCAATTCAACCTTAACAATATTACTTAAATAATACAATAGTATCTCAAATAAATTCAAACTCAAATCAGATGTTGGGCATTAATCATCAGACGACTTAAGTTCATCCTTGCTATAGTGCTCTATAGAGAGCCTTCTTCTTCAGCTCCTCTTCTTCTTCTTCGGCTCTCCTTTTCTTCTCAACGACTAAGTGCCGTGCAATGCCTGTAGGAGCAAAACCCTCCCCTCGCCCACTCTCTCTTTCTTTCATGCCTCTTTCTCTCTCAGATACAGGTCGTAACCGGGTATTTGGGTCAGAGCAATATTGGGTCCAAGCTCACCATCAGTGGGTGATGAGCAAGGAGTGAACGGCTTAGGTAGATTCAGGTCGTGCGGGTAAGGGACCTCACCCCCAGTGTCTGAGGCGATAAGCCATATGTAGAAAATCAATTTATGTGCTGCAATCGGTCAACGATCCAATGATGTGGGACTAATGAGTCCCCCTTCCATCGTGTGTGTGCAGCTGGTGATGGCTCATCCAATTGGAGGTAGAGGACCAGTCGAAGCTCCTAATTGAGAGTCTGGATGACTTCCTGGAAGACTCCCACATCACCTAGAGGTTGTGCCTGGAACAGCTATAGTCGGAGAACTCGATGAGTGGTTGGAGAACTTGAGGGCTGCGGCGAGGACTTGAAATCATCAACATGACCTCGACTCGATTAAAATTGCTCAAGAGCATCGTCGTAGTACGGTGAGGGTGGCTGTGGTGGTATCGCGACGTGAGTGGGCGTGTAGTGGTGTGTCAGAGTCGAAGTTGGTGCTATGAAAGTGGGTTGTTTGGTGGCGGTCGTGGGAGCGTAGATGGTGAAATAAAGAAAGGGGTTTTGTGTGGGTGGATGAGGCAGAGGTGTAGGAAGTGTTGGTGAAGCATTTGGTGCAGTGGAGCGATGGGAAAGCCTCATCGGAGGTGTGGTCGGAGGTGGAGACGAAGGTGGATGGCGGTGAGGTCGAGGGTTGAATTTTGGGTTTTAAATAGAGGGAATTAACCTAAGGATCTAAGGGAACCTAACTAACCCTAAACTAATGGTTGAAAGGGAAGGGAGGTTGCCAGCTTTGATTGGCCAACGCAGGAGAAGGGGAAGTCTTTGGGGGGCGAACGATGAGGAAAGAGGGGTCTGAGGGGCTCCTACCCGTATTGCGAGGAGCGGAAGAAGTTGGGGAAGATAAACTCACCGGCTATTGTCCGTGACATTGAGCAAAGAGGCTAGATGGAGGAGCTCATCAGAGCTGGTGGAGATGGAGGTCGGGGAGAAGGGAAGAAGGCAGATCCAACCTCCAAACCAAGCTAAGGAAGAACAGAATCTGTCATAGGTTCTTTTATAGGCCCTAAGGAGGAGTTCTCGATTGAAAACCAAGCTTGCAACTCCATGATTTTCGCAGAAGTAGGACATGCAAACCTTGGAATGGTTCACATGAGGATTTGGGCACGAATTAGGATTCATGGTTGGTCCCATTTGAAAGGGAATTCCTCAAGGAATCTCCTTTTTAAATTTGGGATTGTTTGATTGAGATACGAGCGAGAAAATCTCGCTTGAATCTCACCGGTGAGTTGCAACAACTCCCAATGGCGGTAGGGACATAGATGTGAAGGTGATGACAAAGTTAGGGACTTTTTCACAAATAATTCAAAAAGATAGGGGTGTGTGTGTAGGAAAAGGAGTAAGACTGGACAAAAATGCAAACTAGGTCAAGATAATCTCTGATTAGGCCTAAATTTGGTACAAACCTAATTTAGACCCAAAAAATATGATGGTGAAGTCATAGTTTTGTTTTTACCAAGTTTTACTGGGTAATTTGCATAGAAACCCAAATTAGGGCAACTGTCTGTTTGAGACTCTATTTTAGGTCAAAATGAGTTCTAATGGTCAAATCAAAGGTACCAAATCATATAGAATATTTTTATATGATTTTTATAAGGTTTAGGTGAATTTTATCCTAATCAAAACCTTAGTTAATTAATCAGGTCTGTAATTAGGATTTTAGATGTCTATTAATTCTCGAAATGTGTGAAAACCCGTTTCTGTCTGCATGAACCCACCTATTAGACATTAATGACCACTTAACCTTTGATAAACCCCTGGAAAAATCCACGGTTGTTTTGCACTTATGATATGATGGTAAAATTATAGTTTTAACCCTGGTTTTATGTTTAACTCTCAGAAAAGATATGCAGTGAATTATGGCTCTTCGACGATTATGTAGGAGCATTTATCTGTTGATTATGACTAATTAAAGCTAGATATTGCTGATGATGACGTTATCATTAGTGAAACCTTAGAAAAGCCCTTGATGAACATCCTATAAAATCCCACATGACCAAGAATTGATTGGATTTGTTTAACAAATGTGGGAGGAGGAAGTTTGGAAATAGCGTCCACCTTAGCTTTATCAAATTCAATTCCCCGCTCAGAGACTACATGACTCAAGATGATGCCTTCTTGTGTCATGAAGTGACTCTTTTCCCAGCTAAGAACCAATCGTGTTTTGATGCATCTCTTAAGGATCAATTATAGGTTAGCCAGGCAATACTCAAACGAATCTCCGAAAATGGAGAAAACGTCCATGAATACTTCCATAAACTCTCCCACCATGTTTGAGAAAATGGCTAGCATACACCTTTGAAAAGTTGCAGGTGTATTGCAAAGGTCGAATGGCATTCTACGGAATGCAAAGGTTCCATAGGGACAGGTAAAAGTCATCTTTTCCTGATCCTTGGGATGGATAAGGACTTGGTTGTATCCCGAGTAACCATCTAGGAAACAAAAATACTTTTACTCGGCTAACCTTTCAAGGATTTGGTCGATGAAAGACAGAGGGAAATGATCCTTTTCCATGGCTGTGTTCAACTTCCTGTAATCGATACAGACTCTCCAAGAGGAAGCTGAATGAGTTGTGATAGATTCTCCTTTCTCGTTAGTCACAACGGTAATCCTGACTTTCTTGGGAAGAATTTGCACTGGACTAACCTAGGGACTATCCGAGATTGGATAAAGGATTCCTATGTCGAGCCACTTAATGATTTCCTTCTTAGCCACTTCTCGCATATTAGGGTTCAATCTTATTTGCATCTGGCTAGAAGGACGTGATCCATCTTCCATAAAAATTCTATGATTGCAATAAGATGGCTCAATCCCCTTAAGGTCATGGATGGTCCAACCAATTGCCTCCTTATGTGCTTTTAGGACCTTGATCAGTCTCATCACTTGCTCCTTAGTCAGTTTTACACTTATAATCACAGGGAGTGTTTTCTTAGGTCCTAAAATTCATATTTTAAACTCTCAAGCAATGGTTTCAGTTCGAGCTGGGATAGGTTAAGGATGGAGAGTAGGGAGGAAGCTGATGAAGATTCATTAAGACGATCTAATGGAAGAGGTTGGAGGTGAATAAACCCATCAACCTCCTCAGGGTGTGGGAGGTCTGCCACAGAAGGTTGTGAGTTGGGTTCATTAGTGCAGGGGGAATTCTCAAGGATAGTAAAAGCCATACAAGTCTCAACATTCAGATTGTCACCCTCAAGCTCCTTAATATATCCACAATCCTCAAATTTGTTTTGCCTTAAAAATATCAAGTTTCATTTTTCTATCCCCAAAGTGTAAGCATCTTTGTTTTGATGCACCAAAGTTATACTTATTGTTAGAATAATATTTCAGGACTATCTCGAATTAAAACATCTTTCAAGCCAAGTGCAGATAGATGCTGATGTGTGTCTTTGTATCTTTATTTAAGTCTAGGACATTATTGTAAGGAACCTCAAATAAAACTCAAAAATGGATTTTCACGTATCTTTTCAAAAACAAATTTTTAGGGATATTGATCAACCAAATTTGTTATTTGATTGACCAAAATACTTTGATCGACCAACCAACTTCATTAACTGATCAAATCAGCTCATTTTAGGAAGTTGATAAATATTCTTTTGATCGACCGATGGAGGACCGCTTCGCTAATTAAAATCGGGGTTCGGAGGACCCATCGTCGTAGCTTGCAAAATGCATCTATTAGATAAAATTTATAACCGAAACTCAAAAAGTGAGTTCCGGGTCAAACATGAAGAGGTAAACATTTGGTTTTGAAAATCCGCATTTCTTTTTTATTTGTTTTTGGTCATTTTTATCTTTTCTAATTTTTTTGGTATTTTTAGCAAGCAAGAGATCAGGTCGATGACTTCTAACTAATCTACTTGCAACAATATAAGAGAGAGAGAGAAGAGAGAAATAATCATCTATTTATAAATGAATGTTTGTTACACTACGAAAGTGGAAAATCTACACTATGAAAGTGTAGAAAGATAGAATGAGGTGAGAGAAATCCCCCTTGATGGTTGCTCGGAGGACAACTCGCTTTGACGTTGCCTGGAGGAAGGTTGTGAGGAGCGGGACGAAGGAGGATGTAGCCGGAGGACGGAGGGTGGGGCAAGACGGCATCGCAGTGAGGATCTTCTTCCCGAAGGGCGGTGAGAGGATGATCACGGGATGCTCCACGAATGGGGATGAGTGGTGGGAAAGCTATTTTCTTTTCTATTCTAGAGGAGCATCTCGGGCTTGGGACAAGCTCTCTCTAGAGCCTTGGAGGTGGTGAGAGGAAGAAAGGAAGAGATGAAGAAAAATGGGAGGGGTAGGGGTCCTTTTATAGAGGAGGAAAGAGTCAAATTCATATACAGGACATTTAGTGATGGTCATAAACGTAGCTAAAGATCCACCGCAAATGTCACTGAAGATAGCCCATGCGCCTACCCACCGTTGCGTTGGCGCACGTTTCACGTGGCCGTGTTGTGCATGTGCCCGCGTGCACTGTTGCTGCACGTGTGTGCCTCCGTGCACGCATGCGCATCCATGCTACTGTGTGCGTGCGGTGGTGCGTGTGTGTGCATGGGTAACCTGGGTTGCGCCACGTGGCACAATCTGGGCCGTCCATCTTCTTTCTATTGTAGGGGCTGCTACAGAGGTTGGATTGAGTCGATTTTCACACTGTTGGGTTGCGATCGTCGACCCAAATCCATCGGCGTGGTCGGATTTGTCATTTGAGGCTCCAAATTACATTACCTAGTCCCTTGGTCGTTGATCTTCCTCAAACTGCATATGGTGCTACGGGACTCCGATCAAGGCTATTTCGTAGGCGTTGGATTCCGATCATCGTCCTGATTAGATTCGTATGGTTGGATCGTCAATTTGAGGCTCCAAAATAAATCTCCTTCTCTCCTGACCACAAAAAGGATGCAATTAACAGAAAATATACACAACTACTCTAAATGCAGAATGATGCATGCTATGCAATATTTATAATATAGAATGCAAATCTAAGCCTAGGAACATACATAAATAGGCATTTTAACCTAAATAAATGTGTCTATATTATACCCCCATGTAGCAAAATTAAACTACATGCTATGTATAAAAACAAAATTAGGATTAGATCGCTTAGCCTTAAGTCGTTTATTAACAATAGAAAATTTCAACTAAGGTCCTAAACAATGAAAACTTAATAGTACCTAGGTGTCTGGCAGAATGCAGACTGCCTAAGTCCTCACCTTATTTGAAAAGGGAAGATACATTCTTTTATTTTTCTTCTTTTCTAATTTTTTTGTAGTTTTGGAGTTTGAGAGTTCCGGGATAACTTTTTATGGCTACTTGACTCGCCCAAGACTTGGAAAGGACTCTAAGTGCTAAACATCTAGTGAAAAGAGTGAAAGATTCACTAGGCGGCCGTTAAAATGGACTTCGGGTTTCTACGACCCTAGGTTACCTTGGCTAGAGGTTTATCTTTTTGAACAGTAGCTTTCTTCCTACTTTTTTTTATGGGGTCAACATAAGGGCGAACCTAGTGTATCTCCCCGATTTATTCTACTTTCTCGCTTCTTCCCTAAGTGTTTTGGGAATTATTGTGCATTTTTGTGAGTTGGGCTCTGGACAATTGGCCAATGGGCTGTTACCCACGACAACTTGCCAGACATACTCGTGTGGTGAAGTGTGGTTTTGTTTATTATTTTTTTTCTCCTTTTTCTTTTTTTCTCTTCTTATTTTTTTTTCTAAGTAGGTGGCTTCCCTGATCTAAGATTTATCTAAAGGCAGTACAATGAAAATGGTCTTGTGGCTGGGCTCTGGACAACCGGCCGATGAGCTATTATCACCGATAACTTGCCAGCCATACCACCCTAGATAGTTCATTAGCTACCCAATTTTCGAAAAAACCACTGAAATGTAAGTCAGTGCAAAAAAAAGTGTGTAGATGCTTAGGCTTAAAGTCCCCTCAAATCAGAGGGCGGGTTAATAAGTCGTATGCTTATCACCCCAATTTATTGACCAGTTTAAGATGAGATTATTTCGCGAGGACTCGAGACTAAGTCCACATTCGAGTGGACATCTGGGCTAATTAAGCCCGAAGACCTGAAGAGTTTAAGTGTTTACTTGTATCATTTCCTAAAGTTAATAACGCCTAAAAGCCTAAGTTCTCTTATTCTAATTCTATTTTCATTTTTTTTAATCTTTTTGATTTTTTCTTTTAAAGAAACTAAAAGAAATTCTACAGAGTTAACAAAATGATTTTAGGAATTGATTATCCATCCCCCCATGCCTAAATGATGCAATGTCCTCATTGTAAAAACAAAGACATGAAAAGGGCAGAGTAAATAGAATATTACTTGAACATCATGAGAAATCCAGTCAGCTCCTCAGAGAATGTGAAATATAAACATGTGCTAAATTTAATGCCTTTAGCTAAGCATAAGATACATACAAGGAAGAAATTGAGAATTCACAAGTGCAGGTCAAAATCAAAATCAAAAGGTTGATCCTAAAACCCGTTAGCAGAAGATGTCTAGAGACATGGACCAGATTATGATGTAGACCCATGCCCCAGAGTCGAGTGGTTCTCTGGTTCTGGATGAAAATCATCCAGAATCGAAGATTGTTAAGCATGTGGGGCTGGGCCTACAGTTTTGTGGTGTGCAACCCAAGACTAAAGTGCCAGACAATGGGTAAAGATGGTTCAATAGGTTCATATGTCCTCTTAATATTTAGCTCAGAAAAATAATTAGTTATTTCGAGCTTGGGTTGCACGTGAAAGATATCGTAAGGGTCCTGTTAGAAAGTAGGTGGTTTCAGGTCAACAGGAACCCTCGGATCCAAAATCAAAGTTCCCTTAGAATTAGCTTCCCAGATTTTTAATTCCAACTTCTTATCCTCGGAAATCAATGTTTCCGGGACCTCCAAATCATTGTACACCCCATCTTAAGTACCTAAGTGTAATAATTGCGGCTAAATTAGGATTGACTAGGGTGTAATGATTTCTAAATCAAAATCAATCCCTTCGGGGTGTGGTTGAGGGATGGGGCTACTGATTGAATCTTCTAGTAAATGAGGTTTCGAATCCTCCAAGTTAGCCCTAACTGAATCAAAATCTTCAATGACTAGGCTATCAAATGGTGCGTCAGATTCCTCAAGGCCATTTGTCTCACTAAAATCCTCTTCCATAAGTTCAAGTGAGACTTCACCAAAAGATTCTTCACCCTCAGAGTCAAAGAATTCATGATCCTCATTTATATATGTCTCAAAATCACTTGTCATTTCCTAGTTCAAAGAGACATATTTGTCCTCGCTCCCTGGCTTGGGGATCTCGGGTGAATTAATCGGTTCATCATCAATGGGTTGCTCTAGCCCAACCTGGTCATCTCCAATCTCAGAATATGTATCCCTCCTGACAGGCGCCTGAGTGGGTTCTGACATTGGCTCTCCTGAAGGGTGTTCATTTTGATAATCATCCCAAGATTTGACTAGGGCAACCACAAATTTCATCCTCAACCTCGATAATTTCCCAAGAAGAGACTCACCCAGGTCCCCATCCCTAACATTTTGGAGCAAATCCAATAGAGAACTATTAAGTTCATCAATCATTTTGATCATAGGCTCTAATGCTTTAGTGCATGGTGTTGGCTAGGCTTCTAAAGATTGTATCGTGTTCCTCAAGTTAGCCAACACCCTGTCTTGGATTTGGTTCACTTGAACTGACTGGTTTGATTCAGGTTTGGGTGGGCTTGGGTTAAATCTAGGGGAGTCAAGATGTCGAGGTTCTCGGGTCCCTCCCTAATAGTAGGTCGTTTCAGGTTGTTTAAAGAATGAAGGCGACCTATATTTAGTGGAATACTGGAGAGGGTAAGTGTTGTAATTAGCATATCGTTCATGGTTGTAGATCTGATTAGTTTGATCATTAAAGGGTGGAGATCTATAAACTTTGTAGATCTAGGAAGGATAGTAATCATAGTCTTGTTGTCTAGGGTTAGACCCTGGACACTGAGGTCTGGATTCATATCCCCAATCCAAGTTATCTCGACTAGTGGATGGGTAATTACAAGTCAAGTCGGGATAGTAATCATCTTGGGGATAAGTGGTGGTAGGAGGATATGATGGGAAATGCATGTAAAAAGTGGAAGGATACATGGTAGAATAGGAGGGAAAATAAAAGAGAGAAAGGTGCCCTGCAGTACAATCAACCAAACCTATCCTTATGTAGGTAGCCTAAAGACCTACAGACTCCTAGGACCCGTCTTGAGATTATAAACGATTTGTCTACTTTTATCCGGTCAATCCAACTAGTTAGAAGGAGGGATTGAGGAGAAGGTTCTTCCTTTCTCTTATGCCTCCGCCTCCTAGTGTACCCCCCAACCATGGTCGTTTGATGCTACTCCCTTAGCTAGACATCAGATGGACCAGTAGCAGATTAATCGAAAAAATCTCAGTCTGAGCCTCGAAGAGTGAATCAATCCTTAAGGCCAACGTCTACTCAGTTTTAATTAAGCTTGGGATGATCGTGCTCTTGGAATGTGATTGGCCCTTTAGATGGGTTGTGCCCTTAATGATCAGTTAAAATGTGTGTGCATGCACAACTAGAGTTTGCAAACACGGTTATTTGATGATGTGTCTTTTAGGGTTTAACCTTTTTTGGTAGCTTTAAGGGTTTAATCTTAGGTATATTCAATCAAGTTTAGGAGAACACTCTAAGTTTTGAAAGTACGGGTGTAGATATATTCATTTAGAAATCAAAAATAATATATGGAGTGCCTGGTTCAGCCCTAAGAATTAACCCTAAGTGGCAAGCTACTTGATGGATTTCTTTTATCTTAAGTGGTGCGGCCCAAACAGTTCAATCAATTGGTCTATTGCACCACTTAGTTAAGGCACACAGAAATGTTTGACCTATTTAGATTTCTACTTACTTATTTGTGTGTTGAGTTAAGTGTATCGGGTCCACAGGTCAAATCCCGGTTAAGTGGTAGAATCAAAGTGATTGTGTGCCTTATGATAAGAAGTTGTGGGTGTTAAGTGTAGCTTTCAGTTAAATCCCACAAGAGAAGAGTATTTTTTTATGTTTTTTATATATGCGGGTGGGTGAGGTGAGTGGAGGTGACAAACAAACAACCAAATCTATCCTAGGGTTTATAAAAAGCACCTAAGTTGATTTGGGTTTGAGCTATTAGTGTGGTGAAATGAACTAGTGGGTGGGGTTTATGGGGATAAACTTACAAAACCTTCATCTGCACTTTTCTCCGATCTAGCCACTTTGGCCCACCTCGGAAGAGTACTTGCAATCATAGTAAGATCAGAGAAAAAGTGAGATAAAAGTTAGGTAAGGCAGAAAAAACACGGGAAAAAAAAAACCAAAGAGTGTTGCCTCCCCGGCAACGACGCCAAAATGATGAAGGCACGCTTTGTGAATTAAAATCGAGGTTTGGAGGACTCGTTGTCATAGCTTGCAAAATGTGTCTATCAGATAAAATTTATAATCGAAACTCGTGAGTCCAGAGTCAAACATGGGGAGGCGAACGTTTAGTTTTGAAAATCAGCATTTCTCTTTTATTTGTTTTTGGTCATTTTTATCTTTTCTAATTTTTTTGGTATTTTTAGCAAGCAAGAGATCAGGTCAATGACTTCTAACTAATCTACTTGGAACAATATAAGAGAGAGAGTGAGAAAGAGAAAGAAACAATCATCTATTTATAAATGAATGTTTGTTACACTACAAAAGCAGAAAATCTACACTATAAAAGCATAAAAAGATAGAATGAGGTGAGAGAAATCTGCCTCGATGGTTGCTTAGAGGACAACTTGCTCTGACGTTGCCTGGAGGAAGGTGGTGAGGAGCGGGACGAAGGAGGACGTAGCTAGAGGACGGAGGGTGGGGCAGGACGGCACCGTGGCGAGGATCTTCTTCTTGAAGGGCGGTGAGAGGACGACCACGGGATGCTCCACGAATGGGGATGAGAGTTAGGAAAACTATTTTCTTTTCTACTCTAGAGGAGTATCCTAGACTTGGGACAAGCTCTCTCTAGAGCCTTGGAGGTGGTGAGAGGAAGAAAGGAAGAGATGAAGAATAATGGGTGGAGGGGTTCCTTTTATAGTGAAGGAAAGAATCAAATTCATATACAGGAAATTTAGTGATGGTCATAAACGTCGCTGAAGATCCACCGCAAAGGTCGCTGAAGATAGCCCACATGCCCACCCACTGTTGCGCTAGCGTGCACTCGCGTGCGCTGCTGCTGCGCGTGCATGCCTCTGCATGCGCACAACCACCCACACTGCTTTGCGCGTGTTGTGGCACGTGTGTGCGCATGGGTGGCCTAGGTTGCACCACGTGGCGCGATCTGGGCCGTCCATCTTCTTTCTATTATAGGGGCTGCTACAGAGGTCAGATTGAGTCGATATTCGTGCCGTTGGGCTGCGATCGTTGACCTGAATCCATCTGCACAATTGGATTTGTCGTTTGAAGCTCCAAATTACGTCACCTAGTCCCTTGGTTTTTGATCTTCCTTGGATTGCATATGGTGCTACGGGACTCCGATCAAGGAGATTTCGTAGGCATTGGACTCCGATCGTTATCCTGATTAGATCCGTACGGTTGGATCGTCAATCCGAGGCTTTGAAATAAATCTCCTTCTCTCTTGACCACAAAAAGGACACAATTAACGTAAAATATACACAACTAATCTAAATGCAGAATGATGCATCCTATGCAATATTTATAACATGGAATGCAAATCTAAGCCTAGGAACATGCATAAATAGGCATTTTAACCTAAATAGATGTGTCTATATCATCGACCAACTAAGTAAATTGACCGATCAAATAATGATCGACCAACTACCTTAATTGATCGACCAAATTGCCTTTTGATCTACCAATTAACCTTAATTGATCGACCAATTTAACTTCCTATTTAGGCAAAACTTTTAGTATAAATAGAGTCATACGCAACCCATCTACAAACAACTTTCAAGAAAAATACCTTTCAAAAAGTAAGGCTTCTCATGCTTATTTCGAAGGCCTCCGCACCTTGTTCTTCATGTTATTCGAAAGCATGATGCCTCGATCCTCTACGAAAAATTTGATTTGATTTTTTATTGTGCTTCCATAGAAGTTATTTCTGTTATTCTATCTTGTTGCTTTGATTTACCGATCCCAAGATCGTTAGGAAGATCCGTGGTTGTTATTTTTTCTTCTCTTCAGGATAAAAGGAGAAGTGGCTATAAGAGGTTGTGCCACCTTCGTTCAAGTGGTATGGTTAGTGGGTTAACTAGAGTTGCTTAGTCGAGAAAAATCTTAAGCTGGGAGGCTAAGGTAGTGATTTTCACTCGGTTTGGGTTTCCACTATAAATCAGGTGTACTCTGTGTTTGAATCTCTTGTGATTTATTTTTGATCTGTGTATATATTTTTTAAGGTGATACTGTTCACCCCTTTCCTTTAGTATATGTTGCGATCTGTAGGATATCCTCCTACACTCATTTGGTATCAGAGCCTATGTTGTCTAGGAGATGTCAAAGTCGAATGTTGGCATGTATGTTGAGGGTCAATCAATGGTTCGATCTCCCTTTTTGATGGAACAAGCTTCGGCTATTGGAAGATCAGGATGCAGATCTTCCTAGATTCAATGGACTACGAGGTATGGGATGTCATCGCCTCAAAATACACACTCCCATAGAGCAAGGACGGTGTTGCAATCACTCCAGACCAAAAGAAGATGGCTACACAACGCGAAAGCCATGAATGCCATATTCTGCGGTCTCTCGAGAGTAGAATTTAACAGAGTCTTTGCATGCAAAATCGCACATGAGATATGGAGCATTCTCGAAGTTACCCACGAGGGAACTTCAAAGGTAAAAGAAACAAGGGTAAATCTACTAACCCAGAACTACGAGCTTTTAAGGATGATGTAAGGGGAGTCGATAAAGGAGATGTTCACAAGATTCATGGACATCATAAACTCTTTGCGGAATCTTGATCAAGACATCAAGAATGAAGTCCTTGTCAGA
This sequence comes from Thalassia testudinum, assembly GCA_037157565.1. Lineage (NCBI taxonomy): Eukaryota > Viridiplantae > Streptophyta > Magnoliopsida > Alismatales > Hydrocharitaceae > Thalassia > Thalassia testudinum. The sequence continues at coordinate 38,850,853 of JAZHRO010000025.1, forward strand.
AAAATCCTTCGCTCACTCAACAACGACTGGGAAACCAAGTCTACTGCCATTCAAGAGTCAAAAGATCTGTCCACCCTGAAACTGGACGATCTTATTAGAAGTCTAATGGTGTATGAGGTTCAACTCCAACACATGAGGGATCAAGAAGGAGAAGGATCCAAGAAGATGACTATAGCTCTTGAAGCTATTCAGGAATCCGAAGAAACATCAAGTGGAGAAGAAGAGGAAGACATAGCCCTCCTCTCTAGAAAATTCAGGAAGTTCCACAAAGATAAGAAGAGCTAGAGGAAGAAGAAAGAAGAAATCAAGAACGATGCAATCACCTGTTACAACTGCAAGAGAAAGGGGCACATCAAGAAGGACTGTCCGCTTCTCAGAAAGGAGTCAGACAAGAAGAAGCCCTTCAGAAAAGATGGAAAGAAGAAAGATTTCATGGCAAGTTGGGATGAGTTAGACTCAAGTTCAGAGGAAAAAGAAACCTCAAGAGAAGAATCTCTTCTCAGTCTTATGGCTCTAAAAGATGAGGTAACCTCCTTTACTCAGGATGAATTATTAGAAGCCTTCTTTGAGATGCATGATATAGAAAAATCATTAAAACTAGAAAATAAAAACCTAGCAAAAGCATTAAGTGGAGAAAAAGCACAAAAAGACGTACTTGATAATCAAAACAAAGAGTTATCTATTGAGATCACTGCATTAAAATCACATATAAACAACTTAAAGGTAGATGTAGACAAAATAAAAGAAAACTCTACATTCTATTAAAATGATCTAGCTAAGTTCACAAATAGAACTAGAAACCTACATAAATTGTTAGGAATACAAACCCAAAGCACCACAAAATTTGGGTTAGGTTGTATACCTAAAAATGATCATGAAGCATTGATGGGAACACCATCATGAGCCATAACTAGCTCAATTTGGTCTTATAAAGTCAATAAAAGCTCCTACATATCAGTCAGAAGGTTTCTAGAGCAGGGTAAGTTGTTTTGAGAAGAAAAGATGAAAATAGGATTATTTCTGTAATTTTACCATCTCATCACAGACACAGAATAACCACGGGGTATGCCAGGGGTTTATTAAAGGTCATTTAGTCATTAAGGTCTAATAAGTGGGTTCATGTAGACAGAAATGGGTTTTCACGTATTTTAAGAATTAATGGACATCTGAAATTCTAAAAGCAGACTCATTTAATTAACTAAGGTTCTAGTTAAGATAAAATTCACATAAACCCTCTAAAATTAATAGAAAATTATTTTCTAAGGTTTGGCATCTTTGAATTGACCATCAAAACTCGTTTTGACCCAAAATAGAGTCACAGACAGACTTTTGCCCTAATTTGGGTTTTTACATAAATTACCTAGTCAAACAAAGTGAAAACCAAAATCCAACTTCACCATTGGATTTCTTGGGTTAAAATTAGGTTTGTATCAAAATTTGAGCCCAATCTGAGATCATTTCGACCTAGTTTGCATTTTAGTCAAAGTCTTACTCTTATTATCCCAAATAACCCGTTAGCTTTTGAATTTATTACAAAAAGGCCCCTATCACTGTCATCACTCTTTGCAAATAGGTCCTTCCACCACTTTCGTGAAGGAATCCTACTTCGGCAAGCATTGTTTGGCAAGAACTTGTTGATTATTTGACAAATCCCTCTCAAAATTGAAAGGGAGATAGGGGTCAGGGGTAGCACAGTTGGTGTGCTCTCTCCCTATAATGCACTCACTGTGTAGGGTATGCGGGTTCGATCCCCCACGGTATGCCCAATCACGCATAGTGTCCTCATGGGGGGATGCATCGTTGATGTTGTTCCCACCTCTACTCGGCGCCGAAGAGTGGCCGTGGCTAAGATCACGGAGGAGCTCCATGGCAAGCGAGAAATTCAGGGGCCCCAGGGGGGGTGGGGTATCCCCCCTCCCTCCCCTTTTAAAAAAAATCTCCCTTTCAATTTTTTTCTTTTTTCAAAAAAAAATTGAAAGGGAGATTCGTCAAGTAATTGCCTTCCATTTGAACCTATTCATGGGCTGCAATTCTTTCCCAATCTCTCATGCGAACGCAGGAGAGATGTGGGTATTCTTCTCTGGCAAGCCTACCAAGCTTTAAACCCCTTCCCATGGCCTATAAAAGGAGTAGGGGCAAGAACCCTAGCACCTTAGTAAGTCTTGGCCTGAGAAACTCTCTGCTTCCCTGACCTCTTTCAGATTTTGCTCTAGCGACTACCTCCGTTCACCCTCTTCTAGCCGTCCAACCATCAAATTGGATGTCTCAACGTCCTTCCCTCATCCTCGTGAACCTCTCCAGACAAAGAGAGGTCGTTCCTCTATCTCCCTCGTCGTCGTCGCCTCACCGTCCTCTTCTCCTTCTCCAACTCTGTTCAAGCCACGACCAGAGCTCCCCGGCTTTGCTCCTCATCCCTAAGACCCTCCACTTTTTCCCTTCACCCTCTACTTCACTTCCCTCTCATTTGCACTCACAAACACCCACTGTCTCAACCCTAATGCCTTCACCTTCCTTTGCTTCGGCGAAGCTCCAGTGATGCCTAGCCATCGTGCCAGCGAACGAATCTCGCCGCTACCACCCCCATCAGCTTTGCCACAACTCCACCAACTAAATCCCTAACCTCATTCCACCTATTGCTCACTCCTACCCTCTGCCGAACACCGCACTCACTGCACCCACGTTTTGAGGTCGTACGACCTCCTCACACCACCAAACACCATCGCACGACCACCATCAAGTTTGTCGTCGTCTGGCAATGCTACTAAGCTAGTTTAATAGGGTCAAAAGATTGTTCTTTGGATTTCAGGTTTAGGACCTTCGTCGCCATTGCTGATGCAACTTCGAGCAAGCTCTAGCTACGTTCTTGCGACTTCAGCTCCAGGTATACGCCCCAGGAGACATGGAACCAAAGTGCAAACGTTCTCGCCCAGCCAATTGGAGTGTTTGACTGCCCTAGAGCATGAATTGAGCAAAAATCCCTTCATGGCAACAGCAAGTGAAGAAGCTGTGGGATAGTCCCACATCGTGAAGTGGTACATCGTCTGTAGCGCTTAAGTTATTTTTTCGCCTCAGCCTCGTTGCCTTAGTAAGCATAGGGTGAGGTCCCCTCGCATGTGCCCATGCATGCCCTCGCCCACAGCCATGCCACGAGGGTCTGGGCTCTGAACCGATTACCCTTATATCTGGATCTGATTAGCATCTTTGAGAGAAGAGGAAGAAAGGGAAAGGAAGAAGAAGAAAGAGAGGCAGGAAGGGGGTTTTGCTCTGCTGCCCACCTCTTGATACTTAGTGAACTTTGAGGGGGGCCTTTGCCTCTGCTGGTGTTGGTTCTGAGTTCTACTGCGCCTCTCCTTGAGGCTTGAGGAAGAGAGGCCTTGTCTCTATGTTGCTAGTTTTGAGTGCACTGTGCACTTATCCTACGTGGATTAACCTTGGTTGATACTGTTGAGATATTTGATATTATTGTAATTAGGGTAATTGGTGATTCAAATCACCATTTTACGCTAATCTTTTTGCACTATCAACATTTGCTCTTATATACATATCATTTGAGTTTGGAAATTCCATCATATATTGATATCTTGTGATAGAATTGCAATTTTGAGATTTATTGCAACACTTGCTCCCTACATTCAACCTTGGATTTCTTTTGAGCTATAAATTGTATTTGTTGACGAGTGATTTTGGTCTGTACTACAACTATCAATCTTAAACACCGATATCACGCGTTAAACAAGCATCTAGTTCTAATAAAGGGAAAGGTAGCTTGCCAAAATAGGCAACACAAGCTAACCACCATGGACCCAAACAAAAAATGGGTACCAAAAAGTATATTTCGATCTTGTTTTGTAGGCTCTGTAGATTATAAGAAGTGGTCTTTCCAACAAACAAATGGAACACTGAAGCCACTCTATCAAACAAAGCCTCACAAACACAAACTAATGACAGGAAAGACAAGAAAGAAGATGGATAATGGACGGTCGCTGTTCCAAGCACATGACTGGCGAGGAAGACCTATTCTTGCAGCTCAACCATCAAGAAGGTGGTGCAGTCACATTTGGGAACAACCACAAGGGCCATATTATTGGTATTAGCCAAATTGGTAACTCTTCCACCTCCTCTGATAATGTGCACTTAGTTAGCAGCTTAAAACATAATCTACTAAGTGTAAGTCAAATATGTGATAAAGGTTATAAAATTACTTTCACATCAAAAAGTTTTAAAATTTGTAATAAAGAAACAAAACAAATTATTCTTAAAGGAAATAGACATAAAGACATTTATACTGTAAACTTCGACAAATGTGACAATCTTGAATGTTTGGTCGTATTTGACGAAGAAGTAACACTTTGGCATAAACGACTAGGTCATGTTCACATGGGGAACATCGGTAGACTTGTGAAACATGAGCTTGTCAAGGGTCTACCAAAGATCAACTTCAAGAAAAGCAAGGTTTGCAATTCTTATCAAGTTGGTAAGCAAACTAAAAACCCCTTCAAACCAAAAAGAATGGTTAGCACTTCACAACCTTTGGAGCTACTTCACTTAGACTTGTTCGGACCAACCAAATCCGAAAGCCTAAGCGAGTGTAGATATTGTCTAGTCACAATTGACAACTTTTCAAGATTTACTTGGGTATCTTTCTTAAAAAGTAAAGGCTTAACCTTTGATACTTTTAGCAAATTAGTTAGAAGACAACAAAATGAAAAAGGATTTGAAGTAATTAGGATTAGGAGTGATCATGGCGGAGAATTTGAGAATAAATCCTTTACCAATTTCTGTGATCAATATGGGATAAAAAATGAATTTGCATTCCCTAGAGCCGCACCTTAGAATGATGTCGTAGAAAGGAAAAATAGAACCTTGCAAGAGTATGCCCCCACAATGCTATGCGAGTCAAATCTACCTCAATATTTTTGGGTAGAGGCAGTAAACAATGCTTGTTATATCCAAAACAGATCACTAATTAGACCTATCCTAAATAAAACACCTTCTGAACTCTATCATGGAAGGACACCTAGAATTTCCTACTTTAAGATATTTCGTTGTCTGGTCCCTCATATGTATATGGGGATCCGTTTTGTAAACTTATTTTTTTATAATTAATAAAATGCTCTCTCAGATCGCTATCGTAGTTTGATAGCTTTCCTTGTTGTTTCAAAAAAAAAAAAAGATATTTAGTTGTCAATGTTTTATAATCAATATTAAGGACAATCTTGATAAGTTTAATGCCAAAAGTTCAGAAGGAATATTCTTAGGTTACTCAACTAGAAGTAAAGCCTATAGAATTTTTAACAAAAAGAATTCAGTTGTTGAAGAAACTATGCATGTATCATTTGATGAAACCTTAGCTCAACCTAAAGTAATCAATGATGAGGGTAAACTAGCAGATGACCCATCAAACATTCCAGAAGAAAATGTTTCTGATAAACTTCCTAGAGAAATTTCCTATGTAAAAGATCATCCAAAAGAATTGGTGATAGGTGAATTGTCTAAAGGAGTTCAAACTAGATCTTCCTTTAATAGTTTAGCTTTCACTGCATTTGTTTCACAATTAGGACCCAAAAATGTCAAGGAAGCCTTTTGTGATAGTCACTGGATCATTGCAATGGAAGATGAATTGAATCAATTCAAAAGAAATAATGTATGGGAACTTGTTCCAAAGCCTGACTCTCAGACCATTATAGGGACTAAGTGGGTCTTTAGGAACAAACTTAATGAATCAGGAGAAGCAGTTAGAAATAAAGTTAGACTTGTGGCCCAAGGGTATAATCAAGAAGAAGGAATTGATTTTGATGAAATATATGCTCCCGTAGCTCGCCTAGAATCCATTAGGATGCTGCTAGCCTTTGCCACTCATATGAAATTCAAACTTTTTCAAATGGATGTGAAAAGTGCCTTCCTAAATGGATTCATCAAGGAGGAAGTCTATGTTAAATAACCTCCAGGTTTTGAAGATGCTAAATATCCTGACTATGTCTATAAGCTGAACAAAGCTTTATATGGACTTACACAAGCTCCACGAGCTTGGTACGACAGATTAAAATCCTATCTAATTGAAAATGAATTTAAAATTGGTAATATAGATCCAACTTTATTTACTAAAAGAAAAGAAGATAACCTCCCATTAATACAAATATATGTTGATGATATTGTTTTCGGTGCTACTAATGATCTGTTATGCCAATAATTTGCAAAGGTAATGTAGGATCAGTTTGAGATGAGCATGATGGGAGAACTTTGGTTCTTTCTCAGACTTCAAATTGATCAACTATCCTCTGGAATCTTCATATCTCAAACCAAATACACAATGGAGATCTTGCAGAAATTCTCGATGGACAAAATAAAGGGTAAAGACACTCTAATGGTAGCCTCTACTCAATTAAAAATCGATGAAACAAGTAAGTCTGTAGATCAGAAATTATGCAGAAGTATGATAGGATCATTGTTATACTTGACTGCTAGTAGACCTGATATATTGTTTTGCACTTGTTTGTGTGCTCGCTTTCAAGTAAACCCTAAAGAAACACATCTAAATGCTGTTAAAAATAGTTAGGTATCTAAACAACACACAAAACCTAGGACTTTTCTATCCAAAGTTAGATACATTGGAATTATATTCCTTTTGTGATGCTGACTATGCGGGTAGTTTCACTGACTGAAAGAGTACTAGTGGAACATGTCAATTTCTCAGAAATTCCCTAGTCTCTTGGTTCTCTAGAAAACAAAATACTGTTTCACTCTCCACAACAGAAGTAGAATACATAGCTGCATCTCTAGCTTGTTCACAACTATTGTGGATGAAACAAACCTTACAAGATTTTGGCCTATCCTACAACAATAAAATACTATGTGACAACACTAGTGCAATCAACTTATCTAAAAATTCAGTACAACATTCTAGGACTAAACATATAGATGTTAGACATCATTTTCTTAGAGATTATGTCTTAAAAGGAGATATCAATCTAGAATTTGTTAATACAGAAAAATAATTAGCTGATATATTCGCAAAACCTTTGCCAAAAGAAAGATTCAACCAAATTTGTCATTCATTAGGATTATCAAAATTAAAAGAACTCAATTAACATATTTGTTTGGTCTATTTTTTTTATGTTGATTGATCAATTTTGCAAATTGATAGACCAAAACCCTTTGATCGATTAAAATGGACTATTTGATCGACTAAAATATTTGGTGGGAAATCTCCCTCCAAAATTTTGACTTTTGATCGATCAATCAAAATGTTTGATCAACCAATCTGGTTGAGTGGGAATCTTCCCTCCATTCTTTCAGCCTCTAATCGATCAATTAATCCAATTGATCGATCACTTTTTGTTTTGATTGACCAAAACTGGGTGGATTCTCTTTTCAAGATTGCAATCTTTTTCCTTGATTTATGTTTGCAATCACTTTTTACCGTGTCTAATTTACATGATTAGTTGCCTTAAGGGTACTTACCTATTATACTAATCACATTCCCTATAAAACACCTCATTTTTTACCCAAATCCTATTTTTTACCCTACCCCAAATATATGGTCCCCACTCCACCAAACTCAACTCCACCTGACCCCACTCCACTCCACTGGCGGTGTGATCGACCAACGACGACGCCACCGACCATCTTGCATTCAGCACCTTCGTGTGTGTGTCCTCACACGTGCGTGCTCCTTCAACGAAGACCTCACCCCTCCGTGCAACCACCTCGCACATCCTCCATTTCCATCCTCACTCTCTCCCTTGATTGACCATTTTTTGTTCAATCTTAGTACATTCTAAACCTTGAATACATCCATTTCCTTGGATTGTTCTTGTGTTTATAGTGTGCTTTGGCTTACTACTTTCATATTGATCCTTGTTTAAGTGTTTTCTTATGAAATCTTGAAGTGTATGTGAGCTTATCATCCGGTCAAACACCTATTTTTTTCGATTTGATATGCTTTTGGTTGACCAAAATACCTTGGTTGATCGACCAAAAGATGATTTTTCAGTACCTCTATTCGGGTCGTTTTTGATCGACCAATCAGAAATTTTTGATCGACCAACTTGTTTTTGCGATTTCTGAATGGCTCCAAAATGCACACATACCTCCTCATCTCATCGTGATGACACCTTTGATTGTTTCTTCATCACTAAGGCCTCACGTGACCATTTTTCTTTATTCGCAAAATTTTCACCGCATGTTGGTAGACCTGTCAACTTTACTTACTTTGAGTCTATATTCCCTGGCATCCGCGAAAAGATTTACTTACCACCAGATATTATGTCTTTTTGAGTGGAACTTCTACGTGGGTTCCACAAACAGCTGCATACCCAGTGTTGACCCCATGGCCTTTCACCTATTCTATGCTAATCTGAAAAATATAGGAGAGGGTTTCAACATCGAGTTGACCTCGAATGTCTATGGCATAGAGGTTCTGGTCAATGCAGATGTTCTTTCTAAGATTCTTGGTTGTCCGTCTGTTGGTCCCATGTTTCTTGAGCTCCACTAGCAGACACAGACGGATACCATTAGGGAGACCCTGCTCACTCCCTCTAACTTTGACCTAGGTCATCCAGCGAAGTCACCTTATTTTCATCATCTTCCACATTTTCTTAATAGAGTTTTTCTATGAAATTTTATGTCTAAATCTACATCATTTGAAAACTGCCCTGGTATTATGCTCATCACTCGTTACGCATTCCTTAAGAACAAGCAGTTCAATTGGAACCACTTGATTCTATATCTCATGAGCAAGCCTCCCACTAACTCCTTCCAGTTTGGGACACTTCTCTCAAATATCTTCCTACACTTTAGTGTTCCCACGGATATAAACCATAAACAATTCATCACTAGAGTCTCCATTTTTGATAAGCTCACTTATACGAAGATGGAGCAAGCACAGGGAGCTCATGGTGAGGAAGTGGCCTAGGAGCAGTAGTAGGAGTAGGAACCATCAGCATTTCCTCCTTTCCCGCCTTATGAGAACTTTACAGTGACATGTCCTCCTCCAGTGCGACCGTCTCCATCCTTCTACTACCAGGATTGGAGCCTCTTAGACCGATAGCTCTCAAGTAGGGACTTTGTGAGTATTCAGAATGTGACAAATGGTATCTCATTGATGATGCATCGGTAGAAGGAGACAGATTTGATAATGATGTGCCATTGGCATCAGGTATCAGACTACCTGAATGCTCAGAGTCAGTTCTTGGACAGACTTGGAGAGTCTGTTCATGACATTCAGCAGTAACTTCACCGACCTCCTTGACCTTGCCGATCTACTACCATGCCTCCATCCTCTACAGCACCTCCTCCTCCACCTACTACTTTAGCAGTAGCACCAGTAGATCAGTAGGTTATACCACCGTGAAGAACATCTAGGCAGCCGACACCCAGGTCGTTAGCTCAGTACCGCCTTTGTCTTAGTCAACTTGCATCTTCTGAAAGATCAGATTCGCTGGACCTTGAGTTGGACATTGATCTTCAGAGTACGATGGATGCCTTCATGGCATCAGTAGATGATTAGATTATCTTTACTTCTTTTTATTGGCATGTATAGCTTAATTTTTCTCAGAACAATTATATTTTTATGTACTGCTTATCTAGACTCTTTTCATTATGAAAATGCATGAAGATTATCTCCTTCAGTTCTATATTCCTTTTTACCTCTCTTATACTACATGATATTTCTGATGCTTAAATTACATGTTTAAGGGGGAGTTAAATGTAAAATCAACAGTAGCATGTTTTACTTTTTGGTGAAACAAAAAGGGGGAGATATTATGCCAAACTATTTTTAATTTCATAATTATAATTCTGTTGTCATCAAAAAGGGGGAGAATGTAAGCACCTCTATTTGGATGCACTAAAATTATGCTTATTGCTAGACTAATATTTCAGGACTATCTCAGATTAAAGCATCTTTTAAGCCAAGTGCAGATAGATGCTGATGTATGTCTTTGTATCTTTATTTGAGTTTAGGACATTATTGTAAGGAACCTCAAATAAAACTCAAAAATGGATTTTCACGTATCTTTTCAAAACCAAGTTTTTAGGGATATTATCAACAAAATTAGTTATTTAATCGACCAAAATACTTTAATCGACCAACCAACTTCATTAACCAATCAAATCAGCCCATTTTAGGAAGTTGATAAATATCCTTTTGATCGACCAACCAAGTAAATTAACCAATCAATTAGTGATCGACCAACCAAGTAAATTGACCGATCAATTAGTGATCGACTAACCACCTTAATTGATCGACCAAATTACCGTTTGATCGACCAATTAACCTTAATTGATCGACCACTTTAACTTTCTATTCAAACAAAACTTTTAATATAAATAGAGATCATATGTAGCCCATATACAAACAACTTTCAAGAAAAATACCTTTCAAAAAGTAGAGCTTCTCCTGCTTATTTCAAAGGCCTCCGCACCCCATTCTTCACGTTTTGCAAAAGCATGACGCCTCAAACCTCTGTGAAAAATTCGATTTCATCTTTTATTGAGGTTCCATAGAGGTTATTTTTGTTATTCTATCTTGTTGCTTTGATTTACGGATCCCATGATTGTTGAGAAGATCCGTGGTTGTTGTTTTTACTTCTCTTCAGGATAAAAAGAGAAGTGGTTGTAAGAGGTTGTGCCACCCTCGTTCAAGTGGTATGATTAGTGGATTGACTAGCATTGCCTAGTCGTGAAAAATCCCAAGTTGGGAGGCTTAGGTAGTGGTTTTAACCTATTTGGGTTTCCACTATAAATCAGGTGTACTCTGTGTTTGAATCTCTTGTGATTTATTTTTGATCTGTGTATATATTTTCTAAGGTGTTACTATTCACCCCTCCCCTCTAGTATACGTTGCAATTCGCAGGATATCCTCCTACTTTCACAAAGGCGATTTCCATACTACCGCTTTCACAGTTAATATTGGCCTTAGCACTAGTTAGGAACAGACGCCCTAGAATGATGGGCGTGTTCCTTAAATCTTTAGGTACATCCATGTCAAGGACAAGAAATCTATAGGAAAGTAGAAATCCTTAACCGTGACGATAACATCCTCAATAATGCCTTTCGGGTTTGTGATCGAACGGTCCGCTAACTCAGCATAACTGAGGTCAGCCTAAGTTCACCTAATTCGAACTTTTCGTAAAGAAAAGTCAGAATTAGGTAAGTGGATGCACCTAGATCCAAAAGTGCCCTGTCAAAAGTGTAATCTCGGATAACACATGAAATCAATGGGGCATTTAGATCTCTCTTTTTTTGAGGAAGGTAATGCAGGATAACAAAACTAGCCTACTTGGAGAGTATCACCTTCCTCGGGGCAAATTCCCTCGGCTTACGTTTTGAGTGCATAAATATTTTAAGAATTTAGCATAAGCCGGAATGTATTTAATAGCATCGAGGAGTGGGATATTGATTTCAACATTCTTGAATCTATTTAAGAGCTCCTCATCACTATCAACGAACTTCTTCCTAGGTTTAATCAAGGGTTCAGAGAATGGAACATGAGTCAAACTTTGGAATCAGGTTCTTGAGCCTTGATTTCTTCTTCAGTGTTCTCCTTTCCTTCCTCAGGCTCATTAGGGTGTGACTGACTAGAAGAGGGTAATTTTGGGTCCTGGGTTTGCCGTCCACTCCTCAAGGTAATAGAATTTGTAGAAGCGTACATGTTTGGGTCTTGGGGAGGGTTAAGAAAGATCGGAGGGGCATTATTTGCCAAATATCCCAGATTGGATGAAGAAGCAGAAGAAGAAGGACCTTGCTCGACCACCTGAGCATTTGCGTGTGGGTCCCTTTGATTCCCGTACCCCTGGGCTTGATTGTTCTGATTCTGTATGTTGCGAGGGTTGGGTACTGGTTGAGATGGCAGAGATCTAGGCTGATGAGAATTAGCAATGAGCCCGAATTAAAAGTTGTCCAGTGATGTTTTCATTTGTTGCTTGAGCTAGAGCATAGCTCTTTTCATCTCTACCATCTGTCGGTTCAAATCAACCTGCCCTACAGGTTGACGTGCATTCCAGGTTGGCTGATTGACCTGGTTAGGGGGCAGCTGAGTGTATACATGACCTTAACCCATTGGTCTCTGCGGTGCATAGTTATTGGGTCGGATTTGGGTCTACTGCCCTAGATTTTTCCAGGGGAAGTTAGGGTGGTTCCTCCAACCTAGATTATAGGAGTTAGAATATGGGTTGGACCTAACATTCTCTTGTACATCATACACATCCTCATAGGGCGAGGATGGTGGAAAAGAGGGAGACTAATAAGAGAAATTGGGATCAAAGGTCCTAGTTTGGAACTCGTGGGGTTCCGAGTAATGCTGGCTAGCAGGTTGAGGTGCTTCTAGTTGATTTACAAACTCCCATCCAGTAGGAGCTCGTGAAGAATGGAATCTCGAGTTCTGGGATTGAGTGGATCGAGAAGTATTTGCAAAGTTTCCAGCCATCCACTCTTCCATTCTTTTGGTAACCAGGTCCACCCTATCAAGTTTATTGCAAATTAGTTCCATATCGAATGAATGAGAGTCATGGACCTCATTAACATTCGATCTGGGTTGTTCTGACCGATTAAAAGTATCCATGGGGGCATGATTGATGGAATTTTCACTCATTTCCTTAAAAAATTCATGTGCACCATCTGCATCCTTATTGAGGAAATTGTCTCCGCAAGAAGTGTCCACATGGTTGCAGAGTTTCTTAGTCAACTTGTGATAAAGATCTGCACGAGTTGCCATTTTGGCACCTTGTGGTGTGGACACTTCCGCAATAGATCCTGGAATTGCTCCTAGGCACCATGAAGCGATTCCCTTGGTTGTTGGACGAAAGTAGTAATTGCCCGTCGCAAAGCATTGATGCACCCAACTAGGAAGAATTTCTTTAGGAAAGTCGATTTAAGATCATTCCAAGTTGCGATTGGCCCTCCAATAGTCTGATACCAATGTGCGGCCTTATCCCTAAGAGAGTGGGGGAAAGGCCTCATGATCATTTGCTCCTCGTCCACGTTTCACGCTTTGGTGGTCTGGACCAATGTGGTCAAGTCCTCCAAATTGTGAAATGGGTCTTCAGAGCCAAGCCCATGGAAATGTTTGATCAGGCTTAACACCTGGTGCTTGATTTCTATGTCATCGGCTGGAATCTGGACATCGGGACATTCCTCATAATTAGAAGGATCATAAAAATCCTTCAAGGGCTAAGCACCCTGACCATGCATTCATTGGAACCATTCTTGCATTTGCTGCATTTGTTCCAGCTGCCTTTACAACATCTCTTGCTGATTCTGAGGCAAAGGAGGTGGCTAATCAGCCATGGGATCAATTGGATTAAAATTCAACCTACACCTCCTTGAATGGTCTAATGGTCCTTCCAAGTAGGGCTTCAATGACCTCCTTCCAAGCAAAAGCTAGGAAGAGGTTGGAAGGATTGAGGATAAGAACCCTGCAGCACAACAAAGCAAGCCTGCCCTTAAGTTGGGTGGCCTAAGGACCTATGCTCTAAAATAAACTCAAACCACATGTGTTGTCCTTAATCCAAAAGCTGGTTAAGTTGGGATGGCGGGACAGGGGGAGTGTGTCTCGAAGGCCGCTAAGTATGCTAACCCCTGCCTACTTAAGTCGTTTGACAATTAGGACACCTAACTTAGCACCTTCTGGAGAAAGTAGACGTCACAAATTCACATCACAGTATGAGAAATATCCTGAAATGGACTGATGAGTCATAGGGCCAACGTCTAGTTGATTTTAGATTAGGCCTGGGATAGTAGTGCTTTTGAATGTGGCGGGCTCTTAAAATGGGTTGTGCCCTTAATGATAGATTGAATAAGTGTGAGTGCTTGCACAACTAGGGTTTTCAAGCAAGATTATTTGGATAAGTGGCTTTTAGAGTTCAAATCTTGCTTAAGTAGCTTTTAGGGTTTGAATTAGGGTGATTTCAATCACATTTAGGAGGCACACCAAGATTTGCAAATATAAGTGGAGATGTTTTCCTTTAAAATCAAAATAAAGTGGAGTGCTTGGTATTGACCTTAATTGTTTACCCTAATGAGCAAGCTACTTGAGTTATTTTTATATGAAGTGGTGCGGCCCAAACAATTCAAACAATTGGCCTTAATGCACCATTGAGTTAGGCACACAAGTGGTTACCTAATTTGCTTTCTACTCAATTATGTGTTTTGTTGTGTGTATTGGTTCCAAAGATCTAGATACCGATTGAGTATGAAGAATCAGAAGAGGTTGTGTACCTCTGTGGGTTTTTTTTTAGATTTTTTTTAAGCGGGTGTGAGGTGCGTGGAGGTGGAAATCAAAACAACCAAACTAATCCTAGGGTTTATGAGAACACCTAGGTTAATTAGGGTTTGAATTAGGGTGATGGAATGAAGTCTATGGAGGGGGAAAGATTAGGGGAGCACTTATAGTTGTCTTCAACTGCACTTTACTCCTTTCTACCACTTGAAGATTCCTGGTCAGGGTACTTGCAAGAAATAGAGAAGAAATAAAAGAGAGTTAGAAAGCAATTAAGTGTGTAGAATGCGGAAAAGAAATTGAGATCCATTGCCTCTCCGGCAACGATGCCAAAATGATGTACAAGAATTCATTGAGAAAAGATTTGAGTTTAGAAAACCTGTCGTTGCAGTGCAATACATCTGTCAATCAAATACTTTTTAACCAAAACTTAGAATGAGTCTTGGGTCAAACATGGGGAGGCTACGTCGATTTAAAATCCGTAGTTATATTTTTTTGTAATTTTTGTTTATAAATGAGACATTCACAATGATTGCTATTCTATGTGCAATATAAACACTACAACTAAAGAGAGAGAGAAACAACCTTTATACTCAAAATAATGTCATTACAACTGCAACTAGAAAGCAGGAAATCTAATCTAGAAAGCGATAAAGAGAAGGGGGAGAGAAGTTATCCTCCTCGATGACTACTTGGAGGATGAGCCGGACGGATGTCATCTAGAAGGAGAGTGAAGATGGATAACGGAGGACGAATTGGGAAGAATCAGGGGTAAGGCAGGTGTCGTAGGATCCACTTTCAAAATGGGGGTGAGAAGACGACTAGCGAGAGCTCTATGAATGGGATGAAAGGTGGAAAATTTTGTTTTTAACTCTATCGGAGCTTCCCGTAGCTTGGGAGCACTAGAGTGAGCTTTAAAACTTGAGTTCTTAGTTCTTAGAGAGAGAGAGAGATGATGGAAGGGATAAAGAAAATGTGGAGCATGTAGGGCCTTTTATAGGTGAGGAATAGGGGGCAAATAGGTCATTTTAAACTTAAAACATTAATTTAAGGGTCTTTAGTGATGGATATAACCGTCACTGAAGCCCTCACATTGCTAAACACGTGCGCATGGCCTCACCTCTTCATCTTTAGCAACGAGCACTTCATCGTGCATACACCATCTCAGCCGTCCGATTGTTCGATTGGAAGGTTTAGAACACATGAGTCGCTTCACCTTCAACGTTACTCGCCCCCCACGTGCGATGGTGCGTCTGATGGCGCGTCATTGCGCATGTCCGTGCTATGCTACCATCTGATGCTCGATAAGGCACCACGTCGCACTCGCATCGACCGTTTACGTCTAATCCAACAGTTGAATTTAGCCGCGCGCTCTCCTTCAGCTGACTTGAGGCGAGGTAGGGTTTGAACCCATGCCTCCCTCTTCACGAACGCATTCTCGACCCCTATGCCAAGCCTCCAATTGTGTCTCATGGAGGATTTTGTGCTCAGTCGTTCATGATCGTTGGATCTTCATCCAACGGCCGAGATCCTTCGATGCCTGAGCCTTTACAAGTCGAGCGGAGGGGTGTGGGCAGGTTTGATGGTTGGGATGGTGCCACAGGTGTCAGATTGTTCCAATTTTCATGCTGTTGGGCTACGATGGTCGATTTGAACCCACCAGTGCAGTTGGATTTGTCATCTATGGTATGGATTTACAGCACTTGGTCCCTTGACCTCTGATCTTTCAAGGACCATATCTGATGCTACAGAGGTCCGATCGGGGCGATCTTGGAATCGTTGAACTTCGATCGTCGCCTTGATTAGATCTGTATGGTTGGATCTTTAATCCGAGGCCCCAATAAATGTTGCCCTATCCTTGGCCACAGAAAGAGGCGAATTACTATACAATTTATACAAATTAACCTAAATGCATGATGATGCATGTTATGCAATATTTACAATGCATGATTCTTCTAAGACACTAATAACATGCATAAATAGACATTTTATGCTATGTAGATGTATGCACATTGCCTAACACATTGGGCTTTCCTACAAGTGTTAAACCAAGAAAGTAGTCATCCGGTTCAGATCCAAAATCCAATAAACTTAACTCAAGTTTGTGTTTTCCACCTGACAAGGCATATGGTAGAAAAGAATGTAGATGTGTAAACACTGATAAGAAATAAGTGAATAGGAATCATAGAATTTTACAAGTACTTTACAAACTGCACTGACAACATACCATCACGTTTCTCTATTTGAGTGAAAGGGTCTGCAAGGGGGTATGGGATCCATGTACCAACCTAGTCCACAAGCAAAAGTTTGGCACCTTTATTTTTGGCAAACAAAAATGAGACATCTAAATTAGGCAAGTATCTAATCTAATAGTAAAATATGATAAGATAAACAATCTTACATGGAAGAAAGGGTGTTGTAGTGCATGATCTAGCATCGGCCTCCTCAGTGGATCCCATGAGTTGCTATGGAAGATGCTGGTTGTTCATTCCATTCTCTTGATACTGGTCCTAATAATTTGGGTCTCTGCTTGCCAAGGATTTGATTGCATAAAATGATTGCAAAAGGGAATGTAAATTGGTCTTAAGTCAATAGGGAAGCTTTTTTAATCAATGTTGTCATCTTCTATTGGGAGGTTAGGAGTGCATACATAATTTGTTGTGAATGAATCAAGTAAATGGTTGAAGATGGTGAAGTGATAAACACACATGAATTCATGATAAAATGCTTATTTATGATAGTTCCTAGGTCTAGCATTGCATATCATAGTATAAATATTGTATAACATTCATTGCATTGCATTTAGGATAGTTTGTATATTTTGTATATTAATTCCAGCATTTTATATGGCTAGGAGGTAGTGCGACATCTTTATGGGCTTTGGATGAAGAATCTGACTGTACAAATGGATCCGGAGTGACGATCATAGTCCAACGTGAAAATCACTCTGATTAGAGCTCCGTAGCATCCTCTATAAGAAGAAGAAGATGGACGGCCCAGATGGTGCCACGTGGTGCCACCCAGGCTACCTTATATGAGCCACAGCCTCCTCAGCTTCACGCAAGGAGCAATCCCATCCGTTGGATTGAGATCCAACGGCTGAAAAATGATCTACATCGGCCGGTCTCTCCTCCAAAGCGTAGCAAGGAAGGCTCAATTTGGACTGTTGGATCCTCATCCAACAGTTGAGGCGCGCGGCCGCACCATACCTCCATGCGACAAAGCAACGCTTTGGCCAAACGATGAAGCGCTCGCTCTGGAAATGAGAGGCGTGGGTTCGAGCCTCGATCCTCCGCACCTGCTCTCGCATCGGCTAAATTGGATCGCTCGATCTTGATCAAGCAGTTAAGATGATGCACACGCATTGGACGACGACACGCAACTGCACACTAAGGCAGACGCGCTCCATCTGGAGCACTCATTTAAGTCGACTGGGCATAGCAGCTGTCATCCGATCGTCGCGATCGCGTGGTGAGCACAATTCAAATTGATGAAGACGCGATCTGCGGGTGCCCCCAGCCGTGTGATGGCTCATCCAACGGCTGCTAGCGAGCATGTGATTTGAATGCATGCAAGTGCACGCTTCCTCCTCACGATCTCAGCCATCCATGCCTGATCCAATGGCTGGAGATCTTCATGCACGGTGCCAGCTGCAGCCACGCCTCCTCACACCAGCCAAGCGCACGAATGCTTTAGCAACAACCCCGACAAGTCTTTAGCGATGTTTTAAATGTCAATGAAGACTCGTGCGTGCAAATGACCTCCATTCCTCTACTATATAAACCCCATGACCCCTCCCCTTGCAAACAATGTCTAACTACTCTACTCCCACCTACTCCTAAGCTCTAGTAGCCTACCAAAGCTCCATTAGAGCATATTCCCATGGTTCAAAGGCCTCTTATTAGTATAACGCTCCTATATCCCACCAAATATTCATCCTCCATCCCACCACCTTCATAAGAAGCCTTGGAACCATCCTCCCACCTCCATTCTGGTAGAAGATTGCCTCCGTCTCCTCATCCTCATTCTAGAGCCTTGGTGAAGCATTCCTCTACTTGGCATCCTCCTGCATCTCACCTCCGTCGTCCAACACCTTACCTCCTTCATCCAAGCTACCGCCAAGAGCCATCGTCTCACCAAACAACCAATTTGGGAGATTTCTTCTCACCCCTATGTCTTTTGTATTTCTTAGCTTATTGTAATAAACAATTGCATGATATATCAATTTTGCTTCCATCTCATTTTGTGACATTATCTTTCTTATTTCTTTTTTGCAAAAATAAAAAAAAAATCACAAAACCCTAAAACCTCAAAAAGAAACAAAATGAAGCACAGATTTCAACAAAAGTAAATGTTACCTCCCTATGTTTGACCTGGGACTCCCTTGGAGTATCGGCAATAAATTGTATTCGATAACACGTTTTGTGAGCTACAACGATGGGTTCTTGAAACCCTGATTTTTCTTCGCTAAAACCCGTCGATCATGAAGTGATATGTGAAATCTTTATAGTCTCTTTTTAATTTCTTCTAGTCAGGTTGTAACTTAAATAAAAACAAAGATCCATCCATCTAGTTCCATCTATTTTTCCTCCCCTTTAATATTAAAAATATGATGCTGGAAAGCATTTATTCAAAAAGTAAAAAAGGACCTGTAACGCAATAGAGGAAGACGCTGGCGATTGGATGGCAGAGGAGGTGATCGAACAAAGGGTGTCGATTAGAGGGGCTGTGAGTACTGATCATTGTGATGCTCGGGAATCGGTGGAGGTGGCAAGGTGATTGGACGGAAGATGCGATGGCGGGGCAATTGGTGGAGGTGGCGATCGAAGGGGTTGGCTGTGCCCACGAGAGGGGGCCACGCAAGCATCGAAGGGGCTGCGACGGTTGTTTGTCGCTCTGAATTGGGTTTTAAAATCAACGCGTATAGTATAGGTCGAATCGGCGCAAAAAAAACAAATAGAATTTATTACTCGAATGAAAGTCCGAGATCGAACACAGGGAATAAATAGGAATTCACACACTAATCTCAATAATGTAAATGAGCACAAGAAATAAGGCAATAAATTACTCAGAAATGATAATCAATATAAAGCATGAGTTTAACATATGGCAAAAAGAATCTCAAGGCAAAAATAATGGTGATTTAGATCACCAATAATTCAATTTAAGCATATATGCATTGAGTTCAAATAATGCAATAGTGCCATCAACCATTCAACTTAGGTACTTGAATAACCAGATAAAGCCTCAAAATAGATGTTGAGTCATTTAATCAGATGGCTTAACCAACATCACTATTCTTCTTCTTCCTCTTCTCTTCTTCTGGCTTTCTTCCCTTCTTCCTTTTCTTTTCTTTCTCTCCTTAGCTTTCTTTCTTTAGCTGCTCTCCTCCTTCCTTCTCTTCTTTATGCGTGAGCCTTCTTCCTCTGCTCTTCTCAAGTTCTTCTTCTATTCCTTCTCTCTTCTTTCTTACTTCTCACGCACAAGGGATCAAACCTCTCTCAGCGGCTAAGTGTGGAGATCTTTGAAGAGAAAAACCCCTCTAACCCCCACTCTCTCTTTCTTTCTCTCTTCCTCTTAGGTTCTACCCTCCCATGGTCATAGTCAAGGTAGTTGGGTAAATAGGCACACGTGCACCCGGGACCAGGCTCGCTGGCGTGGGTGGTGAGTGAGGAGTGGGAGTGGCTTAGGCGGGTAATTGGGTGAACCAGACCCGCGGATTAGGTGTCGTGGGTGAGGCATGTGAGGGGTGCGGGGACCTCACCCCCTATGTGCTAGTTGAGGCGATAAGCCCTTAGCATAAAATCAATATATGTTGGTGCTTCACTTCGTACGCTTCCGAGGTGGGACTAAATGTCCCACCCTACCTTCGTGCAATGTAGCAGTAGGGTTCTTTGTCCAATTGGAGGTGGTGCTGCTATTAGATTCCTGAATTAAGGACCTGAACACGGATGTGAAATGAATCCACGTAGCCTAGAGCAAGCGCTTGGAGTGATTGCGTCCTAGAGCGAGCTTGTAGGCTTGCTCGAAGCTTCACGGTAATGGTGATGGTGGCGGTGAACCTGAAATGAAGAACATGGCCTTGCGGCCCCGTCAGATGGTTCAATAGCTTCGCCATAGCACAGCGAATGTGGTGGTGTGCATAGCGTGGCACGAGTGTGTGAGGTGGCCGGACGAAGATGGGATAGGTCGGCGAAGGTGGGTTTGTTTGGGAGAAGTATTGGGTGTGTGAATGGAGAGATAAGGAGAGGGATTTTGTGCGGGAGGATGGCGAGGTGGATGGAGTTGTGTAGCAGTGGAATCACCTCTCCCGAGTGGTCGTCGGACGTGGAGAAGACGAGGGTGAGCATGTTGAGTTGGGGTTTGAAATGAAGATAGAGAGAAAGAAAACTAACCTATGATGCTAACTAAACCTAACTAGCTATTCTAATGGACGAAAGGGGGGAGATCCGCACCGGTTATGGCACGTCGGCAATGGAGAAGACAAGCTCTCTGGTAAGGGGGAATGGCGACGATGACAGGAAAGAGGCTCCTGTTGGTATGGCCAAGAGCTGACGAGAGAGAAGAGAATTCGACCACTGGTATTGTGGATGGACGATGAAGGAGGTCAGGAGGAGTCTCCGGAGCTTGCAGAACTTCGCGACAAGAAGAGGAAGGAGAAATATGGGGATTTCATAGCTGAAATCAAGCTTCAGAATTTAGTCTGATCTGAGGGGTCTTTTATAGGTCTCTTGGGATGTTTTGAGCTTGGAAGCCAAGCTTCCTAGCTAGGAAATGTCTTCGAAGTTGGAAATTATAAGATAACCAAATCTCTCATGCATTCATATGAGAGATTGGGAAAGTTTTAGGGCTCACGGATGGATTCAATGGAAAGAGGACTCCTCAAGGAATCTCCCTTCCAATTTTGGAAGGGATTGATTGATTAGAGAAGGAGTTTTCTTCAATCAAAGGTCGTCAGAGTTGTAGGAATAGAATTCATGGTGGTAAGGACCTTTTTGTGAAGAAGACAACAAAGTTGGGGGGCTATTTGTAAGGAATTCAAAAGTTAAGGGTTTGAATGAGATAAAAAGTGTCTAATTGGACCAAAATGCAAACTTGGTCAAGATGATCTTAGATTGGGTCCAAATTTTGGTATAAATGTAATTTGGACCCAAGGAATCCAATGGGGAAGTTAGATTTAGGTTTTGACCTCGTTCGACTGAGTAATTTATGAAAAAACCCAAATTAGGGCAAATGTCTGTTTAGGACTCTAATTTGGGTCAAGATGGGTTCTAATGGTCAAATTGAAGGTACCAAACCCTAGATAATATTTTTATATGGATTTTAAAAGAATTAGGTGAATTTTATCCTGACCAGAACCTTAATTAAGCGGGTCTATTTTTAGGGTTTCAGAAGTCATTTAATTCTCAAAAGACGTGAAAACTCATTTCTATCTATACTAACCCACTTGTTAGGCTCTTAAGACCATTTGACCCTTAATTAACCCCTGTGAAAATCGATGGTTGTTCTGCATTAAAAAATTACAGTTTTAACTCTATTTTTTTATCTTTCTCTCAGAATGATTATGCAATCATCTATGTCCTTCTGATGGTTATGTAGGAGCATTTAATGACTTAATCAGATCAAATTGAGCAGTTATGGCTCATGATGGTGTTCCCATCATACCCCCATGCCTAGCTTTTGCTAGTTCCTTAGCAAAATCTCATGGAATTAACTTAAATTCTAGACCATGCCTTTTTATGATCAGATTTTTGCTATGTGCTTTCTTTTGTAGATTAGGCCAGAATGCCAGTAGTAGGCCTAGAGGTACTTAAGTACCAACCAAGATCCAGACTTGACCAGCTCTAGCTTCAGTCCACCGCGAAGGTTTCTAAGGCCCACAGGAACTAACGTAAGGTTTATTGAACTTCACGGTTAAAGCACCCGTGCTTAAAACATGTTTAGCCCCAGTTCAGTTTGCAGTGCATTTTTGTAAGAGAGAGATAGAAGAATTTTTTTTCTTTGTTTTTGGAGAGTTTTCACTCTCTTTTCTTTCTTTATTTCTAACATCGGATTTTCTTTATAATATGGTCTGTATCGAATTCCTGGCTCCCACCATCAATCCTCGCAGGGTCCCTAGCAATCGATGCTTCAAGATAGCATCGCCCATGGCAACCCCCAGAACCCTGGCTTTCGACACTTTGAGATAGTGTGGCCCATGACATTCTGTAGCTAAATTCAGGCCCTGGCAATCGACATTTCGGGATAATTCCACCCATGGCACCTGAACCAGCACAAGGAGCTTACATGCCCTCGGTAGGATATTTAGATATCCTAGGAGACAAGCACCGAGGAGAAGGTATGTTATTGTGCATCTTCGAGGGAAATTTCCCACCTCTCCACGCCAGGAACTCTTCCAAATCAACTTGTGTTGATTAGCCACCCCTAATCTAGGTAGCTTTTTCAGAACAGATTTACCGCATTTGCGTGATTTTGATAATTAAGCACATTGAACCAGACTATGTGTGGATTGGGGTGCTTAGGTTACCGAGTCCCACAAACCAAAGGTCAGTTAACAAGGTCGAATAATCCCTAAGCCTTAGACCTAATACTTAAGCTTCACATTTTCCCCAACCTCTTGAGGACTATCTAGATCTTAATGAATACTTGAATTTTTCAGCCTAAACCCAAGCCCAAGAGGCCTAAGATCAGTGTTCATACTAATCTCTTTTGTATCTTAGCACTTTTTGTCTTTTTATTTCTTTCTTTTGATTTTTTCTAGAACTAAGTAGATTCCTTAATCTTTTACTAATAACTATCTCTTTTTATTTCAAATTGTTGCTCATTTTTGTCATTTAAATCACCTCCCATTTTTCCTCCTCAAGAATGATATGCAATTAATTCTTTCAAAATTTCCTCCCTTCTTCATTTTTTGTTCTTTTTCCATTTTTTATTTTTTTTGTTTTTTGGAATATGTATTTTTTTTTGTGAGAAGCCTTCAGAACTGTGAATTTTTGTATGTTTGCACTTTAACACCCCCCCATGCCTAAGTTTTGCAATGCCCTCATTGTAAACGGAGGGTGTGAAACAGTTAGGGTTCAGGGATTAGAACAGAATTATCGGGTGGGTGAACTCATTAGGATGACTGTTGCGGACGATTTCAAGCTCTAGTACGAGTACCAGAGGTGGGGTCGGCTGTTCTAAAATTGAACCTAGAGTGTAATAGATGTGAAGTACAAAAGGACAATCAAAAGGATCTCAGGTTTTTGGAATGACAGGTTGCCTCCCGTTAAGTGCTAAATCAATGTCTTCAACTGAGCAGAAATGGTCATGGAGAAGGAGTGGTCAACTCAAATGATTTTTGTAGAATAAGCACCTTAATCAATAGTGTTGAACATTTTCGAATGGCTACGCTAACGTGTCTGATTTTGGAAAACCTATCGTTGTAGTTCGAAAGCGAAGAATTCGTGTTCAACAAATAAAATTTATACCGAAATGAATTCCGGGTCGAACACAGGGAGGCTACGTTGATCTATATTTGCAATTATATATTTTTTAGGATTTCTGATAAGCAAGGCGATATAATTACAATGGAGCTATCAGACTAAAAGAAAGAGAGAGAGAGAGAGAAAGAGAACATGCATTCAATATTTCAACTGTTTATATAATCAAACTAAATAAAAGTTACACTAGAAAGTGGAAAATCAATTACACTATAAAGCAGGAAAATTCTACACTAGAAAAGCTGTAAATAAAATGGGAGAGAGAAGTTATCCCCCTCGACGATTGCTTGGAGGACGAGCCGGACGGGACGACGTTTGGACGAAGGAGAACGAAGCAGGATAAAGGAGGACGAAGCAGAAGAACGGGAACGAAGCAGCACACCGTTGTCATCGCGGGATCCACTTCCGAAGGGGAACGAAAATTTAGACTTTTTCTTGTGAGGAGCATCCCGGGTGTGGGACAAGCTTCTCTTGAGCTTTGGAGTGGTAGAGAGGAGAAGGAAGGGATAAGAATTTCGTATGGAGGGGGTCTCCTTTTATAGTTGCAAGGAGTGGGGGCAAAATGGACATTACAACTTCAAAATAATAAATGAGGGATCTTTAGTGACGGATAAAACCGTCGCTAAAGCCTCCTTCGTGGGCGTCGTGGGCGGCTTGCTTGCGCCTGATCGCCTGCTCGCGCCCGCAACGCCTGCGCATGTCCGCTGGTTCTTAGCTGTCCGATCGCGAGATCGGACGGCTTAGATTGCACTTCACCCGTTGTAGCCCGCCCGCCTGGCACGTCAGATTGCGCGTCCGCGTCGCACGTTCAATTGAGCATCGGTGCTATCGGGCGCGCGCGGCCGTCCGATCTCCATCTGATGCTCCACGCTCTTGCTTGCTTGCGCCCAATTTGAGGCTCGCAGGACTCGATCCCGCGACCTCTGCTTCGCCCGCGGCTGCATCACCGCAGCACTACGCCTTCGAAATGGTCGCGTGGATGAATTAGCCAGCCGCATCCACAGCCGTTGGATCTTGATCCAACGGCGGAGAATCGACGCGTTGATTGAAGAAGAAAAGGTGCGGCGGTGCTGGAGGCCGTTTGGGCGGCTGAGATGGTTTCACGTGGTGCCATCTTGGCCGTCCATCTTCTGGAAGTTGTGGATGGTGCCACAGATGTCGGATTGGCTCGATTTTTGTGTCGTTGGGTTGCGATCGTCAATCTGAATTCATCCGTGTGGTTGGATTTGTCATCTGAAGTGCGGATTTTCACCATCCTGGCCCTTGATCTTCTAGGGTTCCCTGGTCACTATCTGATGCTACGGATGCCTGATTAGGACGATCTTGGAGTCGTTGAACTCCAATCACCGCCCTGATCACATCCATACGGTTGGATCTTTGATCCGAGGCCCCGATAAAATGTTTGCCCTGTCCAAGCACATAAAAGGAGATAATTAACCTCCATTTTATTCAAACTACTCTAAATGCAAGATGATGCATGTTATGCAATATTTATATCATGAAATGCAATCCTATGCTTAAGAACATGTATAAATAGACATTTTAAGTAGTGTAAATGTGTTTACATCATACCCCCATGCCTATCTTTTGCTAGTCCCTAGCAAAAATTATATGCTATTTATAAAAGAATTAGGTTGGATTATTTGGACTTGAGTTATTTTCAATCATTAAGAAATTGTCTACTTAGGAACTGAACTTTCAAAGACACAATAGTGCCTGGGTATCAGCCAAAATGCAGACCGCCTCAAGACTCACCTTATTCAAAGAAAAATTTCTTTTTCTCTTTTTACTCTTTTCAAATTTTTTAGATTTTCAAAATTTTGGGTTTAAGAGTGGCTTTCTACGGCCATTCAACTCACCCAAGATTTGATGAGAACCCTAAGCTTTAAGCATCTTATTGTGATTGTGATAGACTCGTTGACTGGCAATTAGAACGGACTTTGGATTTCTACGCCTCTAGGTAACCTCAAAAAGAATTCTACCTAAAGGTGTATCTTTACAACCGGTAGCTTTCTCCCTACTTTTAATTTTTTATGGGGTCAACACAAGGGTGAATCCAGTGTATATCTCCCCGGTTTATTCTACTTCTCCGCTTCTTCCTAAGTGTTTTGGGAATTTTTAGTGCATTTTCTGAGCTGGGTTCTGGACAACCGGTCAATGAGTTGTTACCACCGATAACTTGCCAGCCATACTCATGCGGTGAAGTGTGGCTTATTTCTTTTTGTTCTTTTCTCCTTTTCTTTTTGATTTTTTTTTTTTTTAAGTAGGTGGCTTCCCTGGTCTAAGATTTACCTAAAGGCAGCAAAAAGAGAAAGGTTCAGTGACTGGGCTTTGGACAACCTACCTATGGGCTGTTACCCACAATAACTTGTCAGCCATATCACCCTAGAAGGTTCATTAGCTACCCAATTTTCGTTAGAATCACTGATCAACGAGTCAGTGCAAAGAAAGTGTGTAGATGCTTAAAACTCAAAATTCCCTCAAATCAGAAGGCGGGTTGATAAGTCGTGTACTTATCACCCAAAGTTATTTATTCCAATTATAATAGAATTAAGATGGCAAGGACTCAAAGACAAATCCACATTTTAGTGGATACACAGGCTAATTAAGTCCAAAGACCTGAAGGGTCTTTGTGTTCAGATCCTAATGTAAAATTTCTTAGGATTGAAAAGTCCTAATGTCCAACTAATCCTTCCTAATTTTTTTAAAAAAAAAAAAAATAAGAAGAGAAAAATAATTTGTATAGATTTCACAAAGTTGACTAAATAATTAAAAAATGAATCCACCCCCCCATGCCTAGCTGATGCAATGTCTTCATTGAAAAAGAGACATGAAAGAAAGGGTAGAATATGAAAGATATCACCTGGATATGAAGCTCATATCAACCTTGTGTCATATGTACATCTGTTGAGTTTAATGCCGTCAGCTAGGCGAAGTCTAGCCAAAGAAGTCACAGAATGGCTAGAGCAATAGAGTCTGAGACGGGTTCTGGAAGATTACGGTCAACAACAGGCTTCAAACATTGACTGTTGACTTTAAAGGTGTTACCCATCTTTGGGTCAGAAATCTGAACGGCACCATTTGAAAAAATCTGATCAATTATGAATGGGCCATTCCATTTAGATCTAAGTTTACTAGGAAAGAGCTTAAGTTTAGAATCGAATAACCAGACCTTTTGGTTTGGCTCAAAGCTCTTGCGGGAAATCAATTGATCATGCAGAGCTTTGGACTGAGCCTTGTTGATCTTAGCATTCTCATAAGCATCATTCCTAAGCTCCTCCAACTCAGATAGTTGGAGTTTCTTGGTTTTCCCAGCTAGATTCAGATCTAAATTGCATTGTTTGATTGCCCAGAATGCCCTATGTTTAATCTCTACGGGTAGATGGCACGCCTTTCCATACACCAAACGGAATGGAGACATGTCGATGGGCATTTTATACGTCGTACGGTAGGCCCAAAGAGCGTCCTCAAGCTTTTGAGTCCAATCTTTGAGATCAGGCCTAACCGTTTTTTGCAGAATGTTCTTGATCTCTCAATTGGAGATCTCGGCTTGTCCATTCGTCTGGGGATGGTAAGGTGTGGAAATTCGATGATTAACCCCGTATTTGGCCAATAAATTCTGGAATTGGACATTAGTAAAATGAGTGCCACCATCACTGATGATAGCCCTCGGAATCCCGAACCTACTGAAGATATTTTTCTTGACAAAATTGATGACCACCTTGTGGTCATTGGTTCGGGTGGGAATTGCCTCAATCCATTTGGACACATAATCAACAGCAACAAGAATGTACTGATGTCCAAATGAAGGGATAAAGGGTCCCATGAAATCGATGCCCCAAACATCAAAAAATTTCTACAGGAAGAATAGGGTTTAGGGGCATCATATTTCTCTTAGTTATGTTCCCGAGTGACTGACATTGAGAACATGATCTTGAGAAGTCCTGGGCATCCTTGAATAAAGATGGCCAATAGAAGCCAGATTGCAAGATTTTTGCAGCCGTCTTTCTCCCGGAGAAATGTCCACCACACCCAGATGCATGGCAGAACTCGAGTATACTGTTGAATTCATTCTCCGGTATGCATCGGCGAATAATCTAATCAGAGCCGATGCGATACAGTTCAGGGTCCTCCCAAAAGTAGTATTTGGACTCAGATTTGAGCCTATCCCGTTGTTGCTTAGTCCAATCCTGGGGGATTTGACCAACGGCCAAATAGCTAACAATGTCAGCAAACCATGGGGTGTGGACACCTAAAACTGTAAGAATGGTTTCGTCCGAAAAAGTGTCAGCAATCGGAATGTCCGAACAAGAAGAATCACCTAGGTGTCTCGACAAATGATCCGCTACCACATTTTGTACCCCGATTTTATCCTTGATTTCAAGATCAAATTCTTGAAGAAGAAGAATCCATCGAATAAGTCGGGGTTTAGCATCCTTTTTAGCCAAGAGATGTCTCAAGGCCGAGTGGTCGGTATAAACGATAACATGAGACCCTAAGAGATAAGCCCTGAATTTTTCCAAAGCAAATACTACAGCTAGTAATTCCTTCTCAGTAACAGTGTAATTCCTCTGGGCTTCATCCAGAGTTTTACTAGCGTAGTAAATGACAGAGGGCTTTCGATCAATTTTCTGACCCAGGACAGCCCCGACCGCATAATCAGAAGCGTCGGTCATGATCTCAAAAGGGGCTGTCCAAATTGGTGGTTGCAAAATTGGAGCACAGGTGACTGCCATTTTTAGAAAATCAAATGCCTTTCGGCATGATTCGTCAAAAATAAACGGCATTTCTTTGGCAAGAAGATTGCTCAAAGGATGAGCAACCTTCGAGAAATCCTTGATGAATCTTCGATAAAATCCCACATGGCCAAGAAATGATCTGATTTGTTTAACAGATGTGGGAGGAGGAAGTTTAGCGATAGCATCAACCTTAGCTTTGTCCACTTCAATTCCCTGTTCATAGATCACATGATCGAAAACGATGCCCTCTTGGGTCATGAAATGACTCTTTTCCTAGCTAAGGACCAGTCATGTCTTGATACATCGCTTAAGAATCATTTCTAAATTAGCCAAACAAGAGTCAAATGATTCTCCAAAAATAGAGAAATCATCCATGAAGACTTCCATAAACTCTCCTACCATGTCGGAGAATATAGCTAGCATACACATTTGAAAAGTCACAGGTGCATTGCATAACCCGAAAGGCATCCTACGAAAAGCAAAGGTTCCGTAGGGACAGGTGAAAGTAGTTTTTTCCTGATCCTCGGGATGGATAGGAACTTGGTTGTATCTCGAGTAGCCATCAAGAAAACAGAAGTACTTCTGCCCGGCTAATTTTTCCAAGATTTGATCATTGAAGGGCAGGGGAAAATGATCCTTTTTAGTGGCTGTGTTCAGCTTCCTGTAAGCAATACAAACTCTCCAAGAGGAAGCTGAACGAGTTGTGACAGATTCTCCTCTCTCATTAGTCACAACAGTAATCCTGGCTTTCTTTGGAACAATCTGAATGGGACTTACCCAGGGACTATCAGAGATTGGATAAATAATTCCTGCATCGAGCCACTTGACGATTTCCTTTTTGACCACTTCTCGCATATTTGGATTCAATCTCCTCTACATCTGGCGAGAAGGGCAGGATCCATCTTCCAAAAATATTCTATGATTACAGTAAGATGGCTCGATCCCCCTGAGGTCATGAATGGTCCAACCAATTGCCTCCTTATGTTCCTTTAGGACCATAATCAATTTAATCTCTTGCTCCTTTGTCAATTTAGCACTAGTAATCACAGGGAGCGTATTCTGCGGTCCTAAAAATTGATATTTTAAATTCTCGGGTAATGGTTTCAATTCAAGCTGGGGTGGGGTGATGATTGATGGTAGGGTAGATGCTGAAGATTCAACAAGAGGAAGAGGTTTTGAGTGAACAAAATCAGTAACCTCTTCCAAAGATGTCAGGACAGAGGGTTGCGGGTTAAATTCATCAACCAAAGAGGAACTTTCAATTGAAGAAACTGTAAAACATGTTTCAATATTAACATTATCCTCATCAAGTTCCTCAATAAATCCACAATCCTCAAATTTGTTGATTGCCTTAAAAATATCCAATTTCATTCGTTGGTCCCCAAAGGCGATTTCCATGCTACCGCTTTCACAATTAATGTTGGCCTTTGCGGTAGCCAGGAACGGACGCCCCAGAATGATGGGCGTGTTCCTCAGATTATCTGGTACATCCATGTCAAGGACAAGGAAATCTACAGGAAAATAGAAATCCTTGACCTTAACTATAACATCTTCAATAACGCCTCACGGGTTTGTGACCGAACGGTCTGCTAACTGTAGCACTACTGAAGTTGGTCGAAGTTCACCTAACCCAAACTTCTCATAAAGAGAAGTCGGAATTAGGTTGATGGATGCACCGAGATCCAAAAGTGCTCTATCAAATGTGTAATCTTCGATAACACAAGAAATCAAAGGAGCACTAGGATCTCTCTTTTTCTGAGGGAGGTAGTGCAGGATAACAGAACTAGCTTGCTCGAAGAGTACCACCTTCCTCGGAACAGATTCTCTCAACTTACGCTTTTGTGTACATAATTCCTTTAAAAATCTTGTGTAAGCCGGTATGTGCTTGATATCATCAAGGAGCGGGATATTGATCTCAACATTCTTAAATAAATTCAGAAGCTCCTCATTACTATCAACAGACTTCTTCTTCTTTGCTTTGGTTGAGGCTTCAGGAAAAGGAACATGAGTCAGATCTTTGGAATCAGCTTCCTGAGCCTTGATTTCTCCTCTAGAATTCTCCTCTCTCTCCTCAGATTCTTCAGGATTCAAAAGATCGGAATAGTGTGGTTGTGGATCCTGAGTCTTCTTACCACTCCTTAAAGTTACAGAATTTGCAGATGCGTAAGAATTTAGGTCTTGGGGAGGATTAGGAAAGATTGGAGGGGCTTGATTGACCATGAATTGTTGATTTGCAGACGAAGAAGACGAGGAACCCTGCTCAACCACATGAGCATGTGCTTGCGGGTCCCTCTGATTTCCGTACCCTTAGGCTTGATTTCCCGAATTCACAATGTTTTGCGGGTTGGGTACGGGTTGGGATGGTAGAGATCCGGGTTGACGAGAGTTAGCAATGAGCCTGGATTGCAAGTTGTCCAGCGAGTTTTTCATTTGCTGCATGAGCTGGAGCATAGATCCTTACATCTCTACCATTTGATGGTTTAAATCAGCCTGTCCTGTGGGTTGACGGGCATTCCAAGCTGGCTGATTGACTTGATTTGGAGGCAACTGAGTATATACTTGACCCTGACCCATTGGTCATTGCGGAGCATAGTTGCCGGGTCAGAATTGGGTCTGTTGCCCCGGATTTTTCCAAGAGAAGTTAGGGTGGTTTCTCCAACCTGGATTATAGGCATTCGAGTAGGGGTTGGATCTAACATTCTCTTGTATGGCACAAACATCCTCCTAGGGTGAGGATGGAGAGAAAGAAAGGGAAGGATCAGAAAAACTGGAATCAAAGGCCCCAGTTGGGAACCCATGGGGTTCCGAAAAATGCTGACTCATAGGTTGAGTCGCATCGAGTTGATTCACGAACTCCCGTCCAGAAGGAGCTCATGAGGAATGAAATCCCGAATTTTGGGATTGAGTGGATTGAGAGTTGTTCACAGAATTGCTAGCCATCCACTCTTCCATTTTTTTAGCAACCAAGTCCACCTTATCAAGTTTATTACAAATCAATTCCATATCAAATGAATGAGAGTCATGGACTTCATTGACATTTGATCTGGGTTGCTGGAGGCATGATTAATTGAATTCTTACTCATTTCCTCAAATAAATCATGTGCACTATCTGCATCTTTATTGAGGAAATTGCCTCCGCAAGAAGCATCCACATGGTTTCTGAGTTGCTCATTCAACCCATGATAGAAGATCTGCACAAGTTGCCATTTCGGTACCTCGTGGTGTGGACACCTCCACAATAAGTCCTGGAATCGCTCCCAAGCCACATGAAACTTCTCCCCCGGCCGCTGGGTAAAGGTAGTGATTGCCCGTCTCAAAGCATTGGTACGACTGACTGGGAAGAATTTCTTCAGAAAGGCCGATTTCAACTCATTCCAAGTTGTAATTGGTCTTCCTATTGTCCTATACCAATGCGTGGCTTTATCCCTAAGAGAGTGGGGGAAGAGCCTCATGATCATTTGCTCCTCGTTAACGTTTCAAGCCTTGGTGGTCTGGACCAAAGTGGTCAAATCTTCCAAGTGTTGAAACGGATCTTCGGAGCCAAGCCCATGATAATGTTTAATCAGGCTTAACACCTGGGGCTTGATTTCTACGTCACCGGCTGGAATCTGGATGCCGGGACGTTCCCCGTAATTTGAAGGATCATAAAAATCCTTCAAGGGCTGAGCACCCTGCATTCTCTGGAACCGTTCCTGCATTCTCTGCATTTGTTCCAGCTGCCTTCGAAATTCTTCCTGTGGATTTTCAAGCAGAGGAGGCTGTTATTCGGCCATGGGATCAAATTGACCAAAATCTAACTTGCGCCTCCTAGAATGTTCTAACGGTCCTTCCAATCGGGGATTCAATGACCGTCTTCCCAGCATAAACTAGGAGAAGGTCGGAAGGACTGGGGATAGGGACCCTGCAGCACAACAAAACAAGGCTGTCCTTAAGTGGGGTAGCCTAAGGATCTACTGACTCCCAAAACCAGCCTTAAGACTATAAGTGATTTACTCTACTTGCATCTGTTGAATCCAACCAGTTAGAAGGAGGGACTGGGGAGAAGGTTCTTCCTTTGGCTTTCGCCTCCGGTTCCTAGTGTACCCCCCAGCCGCAGTCGTTTGACGCTACTCCCCTAGCTAGACATCAGATTAATCAGTACAAGTAGGTTAATCAAAAACAATCTCAGACTAGGTCCTGAAGAGCGAATCAAACCTTAAGGCCAACGTCTACTCAATTTTATTAAGGCCTGGGATTGTGGTGCTTATGGAATATGATGGGCTCTTACAATGGGTTGTGCCCTTAATGGTTGATTGAGATTTATGTAAGTGTGTGCACAACCAGGGTTTTCAAGCAAGATTATTGATAATGCATGAATTTTAATATTTAAATCTTGCTTAAGTAGCTTTTAGGGTTTCAAATTAGGTGAATTGCAATCAAGTTTCTAGGCAAACCAAGTTGTAAAACATGGGTGAAAATTATTTTCCTTTAAAATTAGAAAGAAAGTGGAGTGCCTGGAATATACCTAGATTGAAAACCCTAAGGAGGAGCTACTTGATGAGTTGGTTTTAAATAAAGTGGTGTGGCCCAAACAACTCAAACAATTGGCCACAAATGCACCACTAAGTTAGGCACTCAAAAATGGTTAACCTAGAATGATTTCTACTCTGTTATGTGTTGCTTTGTGTGTATCGGTTCCACAGATCAGAATCTGGTTGAGTAGAAAACAAATTAAGTTGATCAAGTGCCTTGAATGTGGGTGTGTGTTGTGTGTTTGTTGGAAATTATCCCACAAGATTATCTTTTTGTTATTTTTTTATGAATGAGGATGGAATGAATGTGAGTGAAAATCCAAACAACCAAACTATTCCTAGGATTTATGCAAACACCTAGGTTAATTGGGATTTAGATTTAATGTGGCGAATGAATTCTATGGAGGGGGTAAGAATGGGGGAGCACTTACAGTTGTCTTCAACTGCACTTTACTCCAGTCTACCGCTTGTTGATTCCTTGATGGAGGTCTCTGCAAAACAATAGACACAAGAGAAAGCTAGTTAGAAAACAAATAAAGTGCAAGAAATGCGAAGGAAAGATTGGAAATCGTTGCCTCCCGGCAACGGTGCCAAAATGTTGAACGTTTTCGAATGGCTACGCTAACGTGTCCGGTTTTGGAAAACCTGTCGTTGTAGTTTGAAAGCGAAGAATTCGTGTTCAACAAATAAAATTTATACCGAAATGAATTCCAAGTCGAACACAGGGAGGCTACATTGATCTATATTCGCAATTATATATTTTTTTAGGATTTTTGATAAGCAAGGCGATATAATTACAATGGAGCTATCAGACTAAAAGAAAGAGAGAGAGAGAGAGCGAAAAAGAACATGCATTCAATATTTCAACTGTTTATATAATCAAACTAAATAAAGTTACACTAGAAAGCGGAAAATCAATTACACTGTAAAGTAGGAAAATTCTACACTAGAAAAGCTGTAAATAAGAATGGGAGAGAGAAGTTATCCTCCTCAACGATTGCTTGGAGGATGAGCTGGACGGGATGACGTCTGGACGAAGGAGAATGAAGCAAGACGAAGGAGGACGAAGCAGAAGAACAGGAACGAAGCAGCACGCCGTCGTCGTCGTGGGATCCACTTCCGAAGGGGAACGAAAATTTAGACTTTTTCTCGTGAGGAGCATCCCGGGTGTGGGACAAGCTTCTCTTGAGCTTTGGAGGGGTAGAGAGGAGAAGGAAGGGATGAGAATTTTGTATGGAGGGGGTCTCCTTTTATAGTTGCAAGGAGTGGGGGCAAAATGGACATTACAACTTCAAAATAATAAATGAGGGGTCTTTAGTGACGGATAAAACCGTCGCTAAAGCCTCCTTCGTGGGCGTCGTCGGCGGCTCGCGCGCGCAACGCCTGCGCATGTTGCTAGTTCTTAGCCATCCGATCGCGAGATCGGACGGCTTAGATCGAGCTTCACCCGCTGCAGCCCGCCCTCCTTGCACGTCAGATTGCGCGTCGGCGCTATTGGGCGCGCGCGGCCATCCGATCTCCATCTGACGCTCCACGTGCCTGCTTGCTTGCGCCCAATTTGAGGCTCGCGGGGCTCGATCCCGCGACCTCTGCTTCGCCCGCGGCTGCGTCACCGCTACGCTACGCCTTCGAAATGGTTGCGCGGATGAATTAGCCAGCCGCATCCACAGCTGTTGGATCTTGATCCAACGACGGAGAATCGATGCTCTGATTGAAGAAGAAAAGGTGCGGCGGTGCTAGAGGCCGTTTGGGCGGCTGAGATGGCGCCACGTGGTGCCATCTTGGCCGTCCATCTTCTGGAAGTTGTGGATGGTGCCACGGATGTCGGATTGATTCGATTTTTGTGTCGTTGGGCTGCAATCGTCAATCCGAATTCATCAGTGCGGTTGGATTTGTCATCTGAAGTGTGGATTTTCACCATCCTGGCCCTTGATCTTCTAGGGTTCCTCGGTCACTATCTGATGCTACGGATGCCTGATTAGGGCGATCTTGGAGTCGTTGAACTCCAATCGCCGCCCTGATCACATCCATACGGTTGGATCTTTGATCCGAGGCCCCGATAAAATGTTTGCCCTGTCCAAGCACATAAAAGGAGACAATTAACCTCCATTTTATTCAAACTACTCTAAATGCAAGATGATGCATGTTATGCAATATTTATATCATGAAATGCAATCCTATGCTTAAGAACATGCATGAATAGACATTTTAAGTAGTGTAAATGTGTTTACATCAAATAGCCTGGTTTGTCCAACCAGGTGCTTGTTCAGATTAGTAGGCTGATGATGCAGCCCAAACCCAATCAATCTGGTGGGTTGATAGATGTGGATCAAAAGATGTGGTGCCCACTAGATACTGTGGAGCTCAAATGGATGTGGAAGTGAAAAGCTAGGGTTTGGCTGAGTTGAATTAGCCTGATCAGAGTAGGGATTCTCAAATGAAAAAGGGTTAGTGGAGGATGTGAGATCCCTATGAGGGTGATCAGAGAAGGATGGGGCATGATTTGTAGTCTGATCAATGTCTGAAGCCTGATTAAGATGTGGAGGAGATTCATGTGCAACCGGCTGATTGAGAGGAGAATCAAAGTAGAAATTGAGTCCGGCTGTAGGTCGGGGTTGAAAACGGGTTTAGGAAGGTTCTGCATGTGTAGAAGAGGTGTTTTCTTTCAAATCATTGACCTCAACGTCAAAATCAAAAGACAGGTCATAGTTGCTGAGGTCGTAAATTGGCTTGTAGTCATCAGGAAACAACAATTCTCTGAAATCAGAGTAAGATTCAAAATCGTCGGAGAACCTGCGAGAATCATGACCTGAATCTAATTCGGGATCTGAGATTCCACCACAGAATAAATCAAGATATGGACAATCAACAACTTGATTTTGGTCTAATCTAGTTTCAGATTTTGAGCTCACAAAGATGTCCTTATTATGTTTGGGCTCGGGTTCTTGGCTTGTAGGGAAGACCCAATCAAAACTCAACTCTTCCAACTCCTCGATTTTCATATCGTAGATTGGCGTGACTTTCGAAAGATCAATCTGTATCTCTGAGGTGGTTGGAGAAGTGCACTCATCAAATACGGGCCCTAAATCATAATCCAGATTTGAAATCTGATTTTTTCGCATGGGGCCTTATAATCATCCCAATAAGGCTCAAATCCAGATTCTAGGTTAAGGGTATGGGTTGTATCACTAGAACTTAGGTTGGGCTCTACAGGGATGTCAGAATTATTCTCAAGAGTCACCTTATCAGAATAAGGGATGGAATTTACACCCTCGAGAGGTTCTGATTCAATCTCATTATCACAGGAGTTTGGGAAATCTAAGCTTGGTGAACTAGGCTCTTGATTTTCTAGGGTTGGCTCAAAATTGTGAACACCTGTAATCGGATCCTCCCAACCCATCTCATGATTAGGAATGTTAATTTGTTCATAATTTGAATCAGATTCCATTTGGCTTGGGGGTCCATAACAAGCTTGATCATCAAACTCTGGATTTGGGAAATTACATGGATTACTGGAATTACTCCAAGGTGTCATCTCAACTTCTGACGGGTATTTTTGATCGATGAATCTATATAAATTATTCAGCAATTCTCCCCATTATCCCTAAAAATTTTGGAGTTCTTTCGGAATTGAAGGATTTATCCAATATTGTAGACAATCATTGTTGTGTAATTTCACCAATTCCATGTGTTCTGCTAAGAGGTGATCCCTGGTTGAACCATGTTTCATTTGTGTCCAAATTATCTCTACACAGTTCGTGATGAGTTTTGTTATTTTTGCAAATCTTTCCTTAATGTCCCTTGTATAAGGTTCTATAATATTCTTCATGGTATCCATAAGTAGCCTCAATCATTTTATCTTTGATGGTCATTTGGGACACAGGTTTCCTAATCACTTTTCTTAACATGTCAGGTTGTATTTTTTATTTTGAATTAAATGGTGGAATCAAGATGTTGAATAAAAAATCAAGTTAGATTGAAATTGATCCAATCTAAAAGTGATTCCCAAGAAGATCTTGTGAGGCTTCTTAGGTTAAAAACCTAATAGCCTTCCTATGTATGTGTTCTAATAGAAGGGGTGAGGGACTGGATGTGATATTTGACCCAATGAAGGCACCCAGAAGATTTTTGGATGACTAAGTCAATTTTAAGGTGGATGATACCTTTGAATCAGAAATTCGCACACCCGAGAAATACCTAGGCAGCCATGAAGGGAGAGCCCCTCAAAGACCCCTACATGGTAGAGCGTCCCCACGGGTTACAAGGTTTCCCCCACCTGACCTTCCTTGTCACTGAGAGTTTAGGTAGACTAGAATGTATGAACTTAAGTCCTTAAGTCTACCAATTTTTAGGTCCTAATTTGTGCTTTTGATTTCACTTGATTAGAAGTTAATTCAACTTGTGGCCTAATTTGGAGATTGGTTGCCTACAATGTAGACCAACTTCACCTGACCTGCCCTAAAGATGGTAGAATGAGATCTAGGTCAAGACCCAGAAATCACTCTGATTTGACTCTCAAGTTATTAGGTCAAAGGGTTTTAAGGTTCAAGTGAGATTAGAGCCTGATTTTAGGGTTTTTGTTTATTAGATCTTTTCAATCAAGGACTTAGGTAGCACATAAATGCGGGTGGGTTTGTTTCTTTTTATGCAGGCAAGTGTGAACTAGCACTCCAAAAATCCTAAAATTGAAACCCTAATTGGCTCTATTCTGCA
This sequence comes from Thalassia testudinum, assembly GCA_037157565.1. Lineage (NCBI taxonomy): Eukaryota > Viridiplantae > Streptophyta > Magnoliopsida > Alismatales > Hydrocharitaceae > Thalassia > Thalassia testudinum. The sequence goes on from JAZHRO010000025.1 coordinate 38,888,516, forward strand.
TCCAATTTGATCTTAAAATGTTCTCCTTGGACTTCAAACAAGAAGTGCGTAGTCCAAGAAGATCAGAAATTAGGTGTAGTCCCTAATAGGCACAGGAAATTTGGAGTAGGGAATTCTAAACAGAATCATCTCAATCTTCAATTAAATTTGAAAAATTTTTGCAAATTAGGAACCTTGCCCCTTAAATGATGATTACTAAAAAAATAAGGCAGGTGATTCCTAATTGATTGTTTCCTTTTTTGTCTTCCCAAGATTAGGAGGTTGATTAGGGAAGAATAGAGAAGTTACCTGCCCTAGAGTGGTTGATTGGCACGAAAGATCTCCTCATGAAGTACCTCACAAAATCACAGGAAAGCAAACAGGACAAGTCAGTGCTCAAATATAATCAAATAATGCAGAGAATAGCAATGAATTGCGTGTTGCACCTCAGCAACGGCGCCAAAATGTTTGTCGCTTTGAATTGGGTCTTAAAATCAATGCATGTAGTATAGGTCGAATCAATGCAAAAAAACCAAATAGAATTTGTTATTCAAATGAAAGTCCGAGGTCGAACATAGGGAGCAAATAAGAATTCACACACTAATCTCGACAATGTAAATGAGCATAAGAAATAAGCCAATAAATTACTTAGAAATGATAATCAATATAAAGCATGAGTTTAACATATGGCAAAAAGAATCTCAAGGCAAAAACAATGGTGATTAAGATCACTAATTATTCAATTTAAGCATATATGCATTGAGTTGAAATAATGCAATAGTGCTATCAACCATTCAACTTAGGTACTTGAATAACTAGATAAAGCCTCAAATCAAATGTCGGGTCATTTAATCAGATGGGTTAACCAACAAAATTGTTCTTCTTCTTCCTCTTCTCTTTTTTTGGCCTTCTTCCCTTCCTCCTCTTCTTTTCCTTCTCTCCATGGCTTTCCTTCTTTAGCTGCTCTCATCCTTCCTTCTCTTCTTTACGCACGAGCCTTCTTCCTCTTCTCTTCTCAAGTTCTTCTCCTTTTGTCCCTTCTCTCTTCTTCCTTTCTTCTCACGCACAAGGGAGAAAACCTCTCTCAGTGGCTAAGTGTGGAGATCTTTGAAGAGCAAAACCCCCTTAACCCCCACTCTCTCTTTCTTTCTCTCTTCCTCTTAGGTTCTGCCTTCCCAAGGCCACAGTCAGGGTAGTCGGGTAAACGGGCATGCGCACACTCAAGGCCTGGCTCATCGGCATGGGTGGTGAGTAAGGAGTGGGAGTGGCTTAGGCAGGTAATCAGGTGAACCAGACCCAGGGATTAGGTGTCGCGTGTGAGGCACGTGTGGGGCGCAGGGACCTCACCCCTGTGTGCTAGTTGAGGTGATAAGCCCTTAGCATAAAATCAATATATGCTGGTGCTTCACTTCGTTTGCTTTTGAGGTGGGACTAAATGTCCCACCATTCCTTCGTGCAGCACAGCAGCAAGGTTCTTCGTCCAATTGGAGGTGGTGTTGCTACTAGATTCCTGAATTGAGGACGTGGACACGGATGTGGAATGAATCCACGTAGCCTAGAGCAAGCACCTGGAGTGACTACGTCCTGGAGCGAGCTTGAAGCCTTGCTCGACGCTTCACGGTAATGGCGATGGTGGCGGTGAACCTGAAATGAAGAACACGGCCTTACGGCCTTGTCAGATGGTTCAATAGCTTTGTCATAGCATGGCGAATGTGGTGGTGCGCACAACGTGGCGCGAGAGTGCGTGAGGTGGCCGGACAATGACGGGATAGGTCTGCGAAGGTGGGTTTGTTCGGGGGAAGTATTGGGTGTGTGAATGGAGAGATAAGGAGAGGGATTTTGTGCGGGAGGATGAGGTGATGGTCTTAAGGTAGTTAGCGAGGCGGATGGAGTTGTGTAGCAGTGGAACTGCCTCGCTGGAGTGGTCGTCAGACATGGAGAAGATGAGGGTGAGCGTGTCGAGTCGGGGTTTGAAATGAGGATAGAGAGAGGGAAAACTAACCTACGATGCTAACTAAACCTAACTATCTATTCTAATGTATGAAAGGGGGGAGATCCACGCTGGTTTTGGCACTCCAGCAAAGGAGAAGATGAACTCTCCAATAAGGGGGGAACGATGATGACGACAGGAAGGAGGCTCCTGCTGGTACGACCAAGAGCGGACGAGAGAGAGAGGAAGGGAATCCAGCCACTGGTATTGTGGACGGACGATGAAGGAGGTCAGGAGGAGTCTCCAGAGCTTGCAGAGCTTCACGGCCGGAAGAGGAAGGAGGGATATGGGGATTTCACGGCCAAAATCAATCTTCGGAAGTCAGCCTGATTTAAGGGGTCTTTTATAGGTCTTTGGGGGATGTTTTGAGCTTGGAAGCCAAGCTTTCCAGCTAGGAAATGTCACTGGAGTTGTAAATTCTAAGATACACAAATCCCTCATGCATTCACATGAGAGATTGGGAAAGTTTTAGGTCTCATGGACAGATTCAATGGAAAGAGGACTCCTTAAGGAATCTCCCTTCCAATTTTGGAAGGGATTGATTGATTAGAGGAGTTCTTTTCAATCAAAGGTCACCGAAGTTGTAGGAAAAGGATTCATGGTAGCAGGGACCTTTTTGTGAATAAGACAACAAAGCTGTGGGGCCATTTGTAAGGAATTCAAAAGTTAAGGGTCTGAATGAGATAAAAAGAGTCTAACTGGATCAAAATGCAAACTTAGTCAAGATGATCTTAGATTGGGCCAAAATTTTGGTAGAAACTTAATTTGGACCCAAGGAATCCAAAGATGAAGTTAGATTTAGGTTTTAATCTCATTTGTTTGGGTAATTTATGCAAAAACCTAAATTAGGGTAAATATCTGTCTAGGACTCTATTTTGGGTCAAGATGGGTTCTAATGGTCAAATTGAAGGTACTAAACCCTAGATAATATTTTTCTATGGATTTTATAGGGCTTAGGTGAATTTTATCCTGACCAAAACCTCAGTTGATTAAGTGGGACTATTTTTATGGTTTGAGAAGTCATTTAATTCTCAAAACACGTGAAAATCCATTCTATCGGTACTAACCCACTTGTTAGACTCTTAAGACCATTTGACCCTTAATTAACCCTTGGGAAAATCGATGGTTGTTCTTCATTCAAAAATTATAGTTTTAACCCTGTTTTCTTGTCATTCTCTCAGAATGATTATGTAATGAACTATGCTCTTCTGATGGTTATGTAGGAGCATTTAATGACTTAATCAGATCAAATTGAGCTAGTTATGGCTCATGATGGTATTCCCATCAACGGGCAACAGGAAGGCACGATGGTTGAAGCAGGAAGGTATGCGATGGAAGGAGTTGCACATTTGAAGGGGCTGCGTGATCGAAGATGAAGCAGTTGGCAAGAGAAACCAGTGCCACCAGGGTTGGGAGGGGGGAGCCACGTGGGGTTTCTATTTAGGGTACTATTCATGTACAACTTTTTTTTTTTCTTGATGAGGGGGAGGATGGGGGCCCTTGAGGATGGGTGAGCACGCGAGTGGAATTTTTTTGAGGGATTGTGTGGGTTTTAGTTTATTTGAGATGGTTCAACCAATCCATCTCAAATTACCATCTCTAAAGCCTATCATGTTGTAGTGGAGCTTTGGTGGTGCCACGTGGTACCACCACGACCATTGATCTTCCTTTCTTCGTAGCAGATGCTATAGAGCCCCGATCGAGGCAATTTTCATGTTGATGGACTGCGATCAATGCTCTAGGTCCATCTGTGTTGTTGGATTTCTTGTTTGAAGCTTCGAGTTATTGTCGCTCTGTCCCCTAGCCATAAGAAATAGGCAAATTAATATACAATTTATAGGATTTATTCCAAATGCACTATGATGCATGTTGTGCAATATTTATAATGCTAAATGCATCTAAACAGCTTAGGAACCTGCATAATAGCCACTTTATCCTAAATAAATATGTATTCATCACACCCCCATCCTATCGTTTGCTAGTCCCTAGCAAAATTAAACTAAATGTTATTTATAAAACAAGAATTAAGATTAGATTGCTTAGGTATAAGTTATTTATCAACACTAGGAAACTTCAGCTAAGGACCTAAACTACAAGGATTCGACAACTCCTGGGTGCCTACCAAAATGTAGATCGCTCAAGTCCTTACCTTATTCCATATGGAAAGAGAATTTTTTTTTTCTTTTTGCTCTTTTCTAATTTTTTTTTTTGAATTTTTGAGTTTAGAGTTTCGGGACAACTTTCCATGGCTGCCCAACCAACCCAAGACTTGAAAGAACTCTAAGTGCTAAGCATCTCATTGTGAAAATGTGATTGACTTGCTAAGTGACAATCAAAATGGACCTTAGGTTTCTGCAAACCCTAACTGACCCTTAACGAAAAATGCTACCTAAAATTGTATCTTTTTGACTGGTAGCCGTCTCTCTACTTTTATTTTTATGAGGTCAATACAAGGGCGAACCAATGTATATGTCCCTGGCTTATTCTACTTCCTGCTTCTCCCTAAGTGTTAGGAATTATTTGCGCATTTTGTGAGCTGGGCTCTAGACAAATGGAAATGGGGGGTTACCTACAACAACCTGCCAGCCATACTAGTACGGTGATGTGTGGCTTATTATTATTTTTCTCCTTTTCTATTTTTCATTTTTTTCTTTTCTTTTTGGGTATTTTCCCATTTTTTTCTTTTTCTTTTTCTGAGCAAGTGGCTTCCTTCATCTAAGATTTAATTAAAGGCAATGGTCAAGGAGATTGAGTTGCATGGCTGGTGTTTAGAAGCGCTTGATTGAGTTTTAAAAAGGTCGCGTTATAGTATAGTCGAAAAAGCATTCAAAACAAATACAATTTATTACTCGAATTTTAAAGTCCGAGGTTGAACATAGGGAGCAAATTAGGGTTTATAAATCAAGATCACAACTTGAGAATTTGAAATAATATGATATGCAATAAGATCAATGTTATAGGGAAAAATGATAGGAACAAATGTAAATCACTAAAGGAACCAATTTATGTGAATAAGCACAAAATTGGACGTTTGATTTGTGAATCAGACGCCTTAAAATGTTGATGCTATAGTGCTTGATCTTTCTTCTTTCTTCTTCTTCTTCTACTGTTCTCTGGCGGCTCTTTCCTTATTCTTCTTCTTTGGCTTCTTCTTTCTTCCTCTTCTGATTTTGGCTGCAGCTTCCTTGCCTTAGCTTTCTCTCCCTCTGCCTTCTTTTCTATCTCGGCTGCCTTCAGCTTCTTCTTCCTTCAGTTTCTTCCTTCCCTTTTCTTTCTTTCTCTACCTTCGTTGCTCTTTCCTTTAGCTCCTTCATCTTCTACCTTAGCCTTTTCCTTCTTCTTTCTGCTGCAACCCTTCTCCTTCCTTAGCTTTTGACTTCGGTTTCCTCCTTCGTCTTCTCCTTCTTCTTTTCTTCGGCCTGCAGAGCAAAACCTACCCCTACCCACGCGAGCTCTCTTCTCTCCTTTCTCTCTTAGGTTTGCTCTCCCAGAGCCACTTCTCGGGTAATCGGGTCAGATATGCGCCTGGGACCAGGCCCACCAGCGTGCGTTGGTGGGCGAGGTGTGCAGTCGGGTCGGGTCACTAGGTTTGCAGGGTGTGATCGCGGACAAGGAGTCGGGTCGGGTGAGAGGGGACCTCACCCCGTGAGTTGGAGGCAACCAGCCTAATGCAGAAAATCACTTTATGCAGGTACGGTGCTTTGCAACTTTCCGAGGTGGGACTAACTTCCCACCCTCTTTCACGTGCACCTGCAGCTGAGTGTCTTCGGTCAATTGCAGCTGTAGCTTTAGCCTTCAACGCTAATTGGATGCCAGGAGACGTTCACGAAGATTCTCCGCATGACCTGGGACTATGACCTGGAGTGGGCATGGCCTGGAGAAGCTCTCAAATAAGCTTCCTGCTGTGCATCAATGGCGGTGAACCCCTGGACTTGAAATCACACAAATGGCCTTGCGGCTACGTTAAAAAGCTCAGGGAGCTTCGCTAAGGTGTGGCGAACGTGTAGAGGTGGTTGGCATGGCGTGGGACCGCTTGAGGTAGCGTGCCTAGGGCACACTGTGGCCGTGTGTGTGGGTGTGTTCGGGGGCGCTTGTGGGTGAGTGGCAAAGTGTTGTGAGTGGGGGGTTATATCAGTGAGTCGGGGCGATGCTTATGGATCGATCGACGAGGAGGGAGGTGGTCTATGGAGGTGGAGCAAACTCGTCGGAGTGGTGGCTAGAGGTGAAGGGGATGATGGTGGTGGAGTGTGGCAGTGGTTGTTTGAAGGTAATAAAGAGGGGGAGAGGGAGTAGAAGGTGAGAGGACTTATCTAGTAGTGAAGAGACGAAGGGGGAAGCAGGGATGTCATCTGTGTGTATCGCCGATGCCGAAGACGAAGGTGCTTAGTGAGGGAGGTCGGTGAGGGCGAAGGGGAGGCAGAAGCATTGGCGGGTGCGGCGCGATGCGGATGAGCGAGAAGAAGAGGAACCTGCCACCGGTATTGTGGCTAGGTGACGAGGGAGGGTGGGACAAGTCACCGGAGCTTGATGAACAGGTCGGTCGGAGGAGAGACAAAATTGAGGGAGTTCTCCCACTGAATTCAAGCTTAGGAGATGCGAAGCGAATTGGGGTCTCTTAAATAGGCCCTGGAGGTCTGGTTTGTGCTTGGAAGCCAAGCTTCCAAGCAAGGGAAGTTTTCTGGCAATGGAAACTCAAGAGTGACCCAAATCTCTCATGCGTTGGGTACCAAATAGGGCTTCTAATTGGGTTCACATTGGAGGAGATTTCTCAGAAAATCTCCCTTTCAATTTTGAAGGGGATTCTTTGAGATATCTGGGAGAAATCACCCTTTCAAGCTCACCAGAGTAGGATTCCCTCCACTATAATGGTCGAGGGACCTAATTGCAAAGAATGAAGAGGAAGTTAGGGGGTCAAATGTAGGGGTTTTTGAATGGTAGGGGTAGAAATGTAATTGGGTCGAACCTATTTGCAAAGTGGGTCAAAATGAGTTCCCCTTAGGTCCAAATTTTGGTACAAACCTAATTTGGACCTAAGAAATCCAATGGTGAGGTTGGATTTTGGGTTTGACCATGTTTGACTAGGTAATTTATGTAAAAACCCAATTTAGGGAAAATATTTGTCTAAGACCTTATTTTAGGTCAAAATAGGTTCCAATGGCCAAATTAAAGGTTTTAAACCCTAGAGAATATTTTTCTATGATTTTTAGAGGGTTTAGGTGAATTTTATCTTGACCAGAACTTTTTCAAATCAAGTGAGTGTGTTTTAGGGTTACAAGAAGTCATTTAATTCCTCAAATTCACACGAACCCTTTTCTGTTTGAACCAACCCACTTTTTATCTTGTTAAGACTTTTCACCCTTTGTTTAGCCCTTAAGAAACCCGTTGTCGCACTGCAATGGTAAAATTGTAGTTTTACGCCTTGTTTCTTAATTTTATCTCAGAATGGTTATTCAGTGAATTAGGACCTCCAGTTGGTTATGTAGGAGCTTTTGTTCTCTTTTATGGGTCAAAAGTGAGCTAGTTATGACTCATGATGCTGTTACCATCATACCCCCATGTCTAACTTTTTCTAGTCCCTTAGCAAAATTTTAAGATTTTAGCTTTGATTCTAGACCATGAGTCCCTTGATGTTCAAAACCTATGATGAGTGCTTTCTTCTTTCGATTAGGTTAGAATGCTGATGTTAGGCCTAGAGGTACTCAAGTACCAACCAAGATCTGGACCTCACCAGCTCTAGCCTCAGTCTGCCGCCAAGGTTTTTGAGGTCCACAGGAACTATCCTAAGGTTCGTTGGACTCTGCGGTTAAAGCACCCGTGCTTGTAACATATTTTAGCCTTGGTTCAGTTTACAGTGCGTTTTTGTAAGAGAGAGACAGAGGATTTTTTTTTGTTTGGAGAGTTTATCTCTCTTTTCTTTTTTTATTTCTAGCTTCGAATTGGTTTCTCAACACGGTCTGTATCGGATTCCTAGTCCCCATCATCAATCCTCAAAGGGTCCCTAGCAATCGATGCTTCGTGATAGCACTGTCCATGGCAACTCGCAGAACCCTAGCTTTTGAGATTTCGAGGTAATCCCGCCCATGGCATTCTGTAGCTAAATCCAGACCCTGGCAATCGACATTTCATGATAATGCCGCCCATGGCATCTAAACCAGCACAGGGTGCTTACATGCCCCCAGTAGGATATGTAAATGTCCTAGGAGACAAGCACCGAGGACATGATATGTTATTGTGCATCTTCGAGGGGAATTTCCCACCTCTCCACATCGGGAACTTGTCTAAATCAACTTGTGTTGATCGGCCGCTCCTCATCTAGGCGACTTTTTTTAGAACAGTTTGAATGCATTTACGTGATTTTGATACTTATGCACACCGAACCAGACTGTGTGTGGATTGGGGTGCTTAGGTTATCAAGTCCCGCAAACCAGAGGTCAGTTAACGAGGTCGAATGCGCCCTAAGCCTTATACCTAATACTTAAGCTTCGCATTTTCCCCAACCTCTTGAGGACTATCCAGATCATAGCGGATACTTGAATTTTTAAGCCTAGGAGTCTAGCCCAAGAGGCCCAAGATCAGCGTTCTTTCTAATCTCTTTTGTGTCACATTAGCACTTTTTTCCTTTCATTTTTATTTTTCTTGATATGGTCTAGAACTCAGTTAATCCCTTAATTTCTTACTAATGACTCTCTCTTCTTTTTCTTTTCATTTTGTGCTCCTTTTTTTTGACATTTTTCACTTTTCCCCTTTTTCTCCTCATGATTTGTATGGCCTCAAAATTTTCTCTCCCCTCAGAATTTTTCATTCCTTTTCACGAATTTTTTCAAATTTTTTTGGAATTTTTGGGATATGTGATTTTTTTTGTTGAAACCTTTTCTTGTGAGATGAGTTTTCACGGCGTTTTGCACTTTCATACCCCCCCATGCCTATGATTTGCAATGTCCCCATTGTAAATTAGGTGGGTTCGAGTTCAGCTTAGATCATTCATTAGAACTGGTTTTGGGTGGGCGAATGGGTCGAGGTGACTGTTGCGGACGATTTCAAACTCGGGTACGGGTACCTGAGGTGGGGTCGGCTGTTCTCATGGATGAACCCTAAAGTGTAATATGAATTCAGCATAGGAATGTCAAGAAAGGTTTCGGGTTTTTAAAAAATGATGGGTTGGCTCCTGTCAAGCGTTGAGTTTTATGCCATCAACTGGGCGTAATGAGCTCAGGGAGAATGGAGGGTAACAGATATCTCAGCCAAATTAGTATCAGTCAGGTCAATGAACGGTTTGAGTCTCTGACCGTTCATGACAAAAGGTTCTGAATCGTGGCTGAGTGGACTGATCTTAATGGCTCCATTTCTGAAGATTCGTCAGATGAGGTAAGGTCCGATCCATTTTGATCGTAGTTTTCCTAGGAACAGTTTAAGCTTGGCATCAAAGAGTAGGACTCTTTGACCAGGATGAAAGATCTTTCTGGATATGTGCTTGTCGAGAAAGGCCTCAACCTGTTCTTTGTAAATTCGTGAGTTCTCATACGCGTCATGGCGTAATTCATTAATCTCGCTCATTTGAAGCTTTCTGTAGGTTCCTACCGTAGAAAGATCTAGGTTGCAGTTCCGTACTGCCCAATAGGCCTTGTGCTCCAATTCGACGAGGAGGTGACATGCCTTCCCGTACACCAATCTGAAGGGAGACATACCTAATTGGGTTTTGTGGGCGGTCCTATAAGCCAACAAAGCTTTTGGAAGTCGAGATGACCAGTCTTTCTTGTCAGGTCGAATAGTAACCTGAAGGATTTTCTTGATCTCCCGATTTGATAGCTCAGCTAGACCATTAGTTTGGGGGTGGTAAGGAGTAGAGATTCAATGTGACACCCCATACTTGGTCATCAGTGACATAAACTGAGCATTAGTAAAATGGGTCCCTCCATCAAAGATTATAGCATGTGAATCCCGAACAGCAAAAAGATGTTCTGATGAATGAATTTGATAACTACCTTGTGATCATTGGTTTGGGTCGGAATGTCTTCGATCCATTTGGACACGTAGCCAACAACGAGTAGAATGTACTCGAAGCCATCCGAAATAGGAAAGGGTCCCATAAAATCAGTCCCCCACATGTCGAAGATTTCGCATACGAGAATCAGCTGTAAGGGCATCATATCTCGATGGCTCATGTTGCCTAAGGTCTGGCAACTAGTGCATGCCCTACAGTGATTGTATGTGTCTTTGAAAATCGTGGGCCAATAGAAGATGCACTGGAGGACTTTTACTATGGTTTTATGACCTGAGAAGTGTCCACCACATGCCTGGTCATAACAGAAAGATAATATGTCTTGAATTTCTGCTTCCGCGACACATCGTCGAATGATTGATCAGCACCGATGCGGAAAAGATATCGGTCTTCCCAGAAGTAATACTTGGCATCAAAAAGCAATTTGTCCTTCTTGTCCTTTAGCCAATCGAACAAGATCTGATGTGATGCCAGGTAGTTTACTATATTAGCAAACAATGGAAGCCCTGTATTGATAGTCAGGAGGTGCTCATCAGGAAAATGTTTCGTGATGGGTTCGGAAGGGTCGATGATCTCAGAAGGGAGGTAGGACAAGTGATCAACTACCACATTCCATTTTCCCACTTTGTCATGAATCTAGAGGCCAAACTCTTGCAATAGCAAGATCCAGTGGATTAATTGAGGTTTTGCATCCTTCTATGAAAGGAGATGCCTCACAGCTGTGTGATCCGAGTAAATGATAACACGGGAACCCAGGAGATATGATCTGAACTTTTCCAGGGCAAATACTACGGCTAGCAGCTCTTTCTCCATAACTATGTAGTTACGCTGAGTCTTGTTAAGTGTCTTGCTAGCATAGTAGATGACCACGAGTTTCTCGTCAATTTTCTACCCAAGTACCACTCCTACAGCGAAATTAGATGCGTCGCACATGATCCCAAAGGGTTGAGACCAATCAGGGGACTGTAGGATTGGAGCTTGGGTAACTCGATCACGGAGGATTTCAAAAGGAACACCCTTAGATAGTAGAGTGGTCAGGGGGCACATGATCTTTGAGAAATTAGGAATGAATCGATGGTAAAAATCAACGTGCCCCAGAAAAGATCGGATGTCCTTGATCGAGCTAGGCATAGGGAGTTTGGAAATCAGGTTTACCTTGGCTCGATTGACCTGGATGCCCTTTTCTGATATGAGATGTCCTAAGACAATTTCTTCAGGCACCATGAAATGGCTCTTTTCCTAGGAAAGAACCAGATTCACGTCAATGCACCGCCTAAGGATCTGGACCAAGTGCAGGAGGCAATCGTCAAATGATTCTCCGAATGCTGAAAAGTCATCCATGAAGACTTCCAGATAATCACCTACCATATTTAAGAATATGGCAAGCATGCACCGCTGAAAAGTAGTGGGTGCATTGCAGAGACCGAACGACATCATTCGGAACGCGTACATCCCAAATTGGCAGGTGAAAGTGGTATTTTCTTGGTCCTCAGGATGGATTGCCACCTGGTTATAACCGGAGTACCCGTCTAAAAAGCAGAAGAACCTATTTCTGGCTAGTTTCTCGAGGATCTAATCAATAAACGGTAGTGGGAAATAATCCTTCTTTGTGGAAGTATTAAGTCTTCTGTAATCAATGCAGACTCCATAAATTCGCCACACAGGTCGATATGATTTCTCCAGTTTCAGTCGTGATCATGGTGAGTCCTGCCTTCTTAGGCATAACCTGGATTGGACTCACTCATCGACTGTTGGAGATCAGGTAGATGATCCCTGCATCTAACCACTTGATGATCTCCTTTTTCACGACCTCCTGCAGATTAGGATTCAGACGTCTCTGCATTTCACGGGAAGGTCGTGTTCCCTCTTCGGTGTAAATACGATGTGTGCAGTAAGAGGGGCTGATACTAGTCAAATCATTGAGAGTCCATCCAATGGTTCTTCGATGTTTCTGGAGAACAGTAATCAGATGGGATTCCTGATCAGGTGTGAGTCTAGAGTTAATAATCACAAGAAACGTCTGATTGGAACCGAAAAAGATGTACTTAAGATGGTCGAGAAGAGGCTTGATTTCCATAACAGGGTTATCAGCAGCAGCGGGTGGTTCGGGGTGTGTATCAGTATCAAGGGAAGGAGTTATAAGTGTGTCTAAGTCAAGTTCGGACTCCTTTTATTGTGGGTTTTGATCCTCTTATGGTTGATCTGAAGAAGTCAGGTTGTCTTCAATATATGGATCATCAACCACAGCCTTGATGTCACATATTTGTTCTATAACACCGCAATTAATCCCTTGTTGGGCCTTAAAGATGTCAATCTTTAGTGTTTGGTTCCAGAATTTCAGTTTAATTTGGCCCTTCTCACAATTTATATTGGCCCTAGAAGTGGCCAGAAAGGGTCTCCCTAGTATAATTGGTGTATCCCTTGGGTTTTCTGGAGCATCCATGTCCAAGACTACAGAGTCCACCGAGAAATAGAAGTCCCATACCCTAACAATGACATCCTCAAGAACTCCTTTAGGTGACTTAATAGATCGATCAGCCAACTGTAATGTCACCTCTGTCGGTTTAAGCTCAGATTCCTTAAGGTGCTCAAGTAGGGATGTAGGTATTAAGTTTATGGAGGCTCCTAGATCTAAGCTCTATCAAATTAGGTATCACCAATGGTACAGGAAATCAGGGGAGTACCTAGGTCTTTTGCCGTAGGTGGGAGTTTGCTCAAAATTATAGCGTTGGTTTGTTCTGACAGTATGATTGGACTCCCACTTTTGGTTCGCGGCTTACGCTTGGGTGTACACATGTCTTTCAGAAATTATGCGTAAGCTGGTACATGGCGGATCGCATCCATCAACGGGATATTTTTATGGACCTGTTCAAAGAGCTTGACTAGATCCTCCTCAGGAGCCACAGGTTTGGTTGTCCTCTTTCCCTTGGTCAAGGCCTCAGGAAACGAAACCTTGGATGGTTCCTATAAAATAGGTCCAGGTTCTTGATCATGGACAGGGGTATCCTGGATAACTATCCTAGGGCTTGGGTTAGTACTACTAGGTTGAAAGTGGCTTAGGTAGGGTGGGTCTTGTGTTGCTTTGCCACTACGGGTTGTAGAATTTAGTCTTGCCTGGTTTTGATTTGGAGTTGGTAAAATAGGTGGTTGCTGCTGAAATCTCGCATATGATGTCGAAGCTTCCATCTCGTTGGGTGATGGAATAGAAGGGGCCTGATAAATCATGTGGGGATGGCCTAGATTTGGGTTCATAACGTGCCTTTGGTTCAACACGTTATTCGAATTCGGCAGAGGTTGTGAAGGAAGTGTGCCAGGTTGGCGGGAATTCGCCATCTGGGCGAGTTGATTGTGAACCTCAGTGATCTTGTCCTTGTGTTGTTTTTGCATAGTCGCATTCGTGTTTTGAATGTCAGTCAGAGTCTAAAGGATAAGAGTCATTTGATCTGTTTGAGTTGGCCCAGATTGATAGGTGGGGTTGGGCTGAGGCTGAGGTGGCTGATATGGACGAGGAGCTTGTGGACGGGATTGATATGGTGGTCTTTGATTCTGATTATTTCCTACCCACAAAAAATTGGGATGATTCCGCCATCCAGGGTTATAGGTATTAGAGAATGGCTCATTTTGGATGGCATTGAGGTCCTCGCAGGTCTGAGGAACCTCAGGAAAGTTAGAGTATGAGGGTTCAAAGTTCCCCCAACTAGAGTAGGTCGGATCGGAGTTCCCTCCGGTCCTAGAGTCAAGCGGGGGTGGATACGAGTCCATCCCCTGAGAAGATTGGTGATAGATGTTATGCACAGCTTCCCTCCTAGAAGGCAGCTGTGCAAACGGGTTTTGCGCAGAGGTGGCTAGCTGCAGATGTTGAGTCAGCTCGTCCACCTTCTTCTCAATGATAGAGACCTTGTCCAACCGACTGGCCATCAGTTCCAAGTTGACGGATGCGGATAAGCCCTACGTCTCATGTGTTCCCCTTGGATTCGTCGATGCATGGCCATTCCCGATCAAATAAGCCCATGGAGTCATTATTGATGGAGTTCTCACACACAGTGTCTTCGTGTTGACCCATGACATTTCCTCCGCAAGTTGCATTGACGAATAAGCGGATATCTTCACGGAGTCCCTGGTAAAAAGACTAGACTTGTTCCCATTTAGGAACTCCGTGATGGGGGCACTTTCTCATGAGATCAAAGAAATGGTCCACACTTCATGAAGGGGTTCTCCGGATTGCTGGGTGAAGTGTGTGATCTAGTGTCGTAAGGCATTCATCTGACCAACTGGGAAGAACTTTTTCAGAAACTTGGATTGTAGTTCAACCCATGTGTTGATTGGACGCATTTGAGTCTGATACCAGTGAGCTGCTTTGTCCATGAGAGAGAACAAGAACATCTTCATGAGAAGAATATCTCGATTTTGGACATCTAACCTGAAGGTCTAGGCCTGATGCTTGAGTTGTTTGATGTGCTGGAAGGGATTCTCGTAATTAAGCCCATGAAACTTAAGAATAGCAAGAATCATGTTGGGCTTGAGTTCAAAATCAAGACCTCTAGCCAGGATTTGGACTCGAGGTTTGATCGCCACCGCAATGGGATTGTAGTGATCTTGCATCATAGGATGCTGCGGTGGGTTTGCAAAGGCTTGAAATAAATCATTAAGGCACTGAAGTTGGTTCTTAAGGTTATTCTCTTCTTCTACTAGTTGTGCCATGATGATGGAAGAAGGAGAATTTGGTTCATATCAATTAGAGGAGATGTCTATGTGGTGGGGTTGCTGCACAAACACGGACGTCGAGGCCTGGCCTTGGCAGGAGTGAATCACTAAAGGAGGCCTCAAGGATGGTCTTAAGGACCTCCTACCAAACATGCATCGATGGTTTGGATGAGAGTAGAATGTGATGGACCCAATCAAGACACCCAAAAATTTGGATGACTATAGAGGTTCGGGGCAGATGATAACCCTTAGTTAGAAAGTCGCCCACCTAAGAAATACCTGGGCAACCAGAGAGGGAGAGTCCTGCAAAGACCCCTACACGGTAGAGCACCCCCACGAGTTACAGGGTTTCCCCCACCCGACCTCTCTTGTCACTGATGTTCCAGGTAGACCAGAATGGGGACTTTGACCTCTTAAGTCTACATGTTTCAATTAAGAGCAAGGGTGCTTAAGCTTCTACTTGAACTTTAGATGTATTGAGTGCAAAAGTGACCTAATTTCAAGGTTGCCTGACCCAACAAGGTGTTCAACTTCACCTATTTGTCCTTTGAGAAGTTTTAGATCTTTTCTTTTAGGGTTCAAGTGAGATTTAGAGCCTGAATTTTAGGGTTTTCTTGAATAGATCTCTTCAACCAAGGCTTAGGCACACCTCTTTTCGGAGAGTTGATTCTTGCTTATGCAGGTGTGTCTCTAAAACCCTAAATTGAAATCCTTAGTTTGGCTCTAATATTGGTCCAATTTAGTTTGTCAGAATATGGTATCTAGGCCTCAATTAAGAAGGTGGTAGCCCTAGTTACCTTAAGTGGGTGCACAAATCAGTATTGTTGTTGAAATCAAATCAGGCAACTTTGGTGAATTAGCTAGAAATGGAAAGCAAGTAGCCCTAATTGGTTTTATCTTATTTTTTTCCTTTTCAGAGTGAGGGGCTTAAGAGAAAGAGATTAATCAGAAATTACCTGCCCCGGGCATGTTTGATGTGCGGCTATTTTTTGTTGAGTCTTCTCCCCTGAAACAACCACAACAAAAAGAGATATATGAAGTTAGTACTAAATTAGCAATTGTAATCTGGATTTCTAAATCGCCTGTTGCTCCTTGGCAACAACGCCAAAATGTTAAGGATGCTTGATCGAGTTTTAAAAAGGTTGCGTTGTAGTATAGTCGAAAAAGAGTTCAAAACAAATACAATTTATTACTTGAATTTTAAAGTCCGAGGTCAAACACAGGGAGCAAATTAGGGTTTAGAAATCAAGATCACAACTTGAGAATTTGAAAGAATATAATATGCAATTAGATCAATGTTATAGAGCAAAATGATAGGACCAAATGTAAAGCACTAAAGGAACCAATGTATGTGAATAAGCACAAAATTGGACGTCTGATTTGTGAATCAGACGCCTTAAAATGTTGATGCTATAGTGCTTGATCTTTCTTCTTTCTTCTTCTTCTTCTCCTGTTCTCTAGTGGCTCCTTCCTTATTCTTCTTCTTTGGCATCTTCTTTCTTCCTCTTCTAATTTTGGCTACAGCTTCCATGCCTAAGCTTTCTTTTCCTCTGCCTTCTTTTCTGTCTCGACTGCCTTCAGCTTCTTCTTCCTTCAGTTCCTTCCTTCACTTTTCTTTCTTTCTCTACCTTGCTCTTTCCTTCAGCTCCACCTTCTGCCTTAGCCTTTTCCTTCTTCTTTTTGCTGCAGCCATTCTCCTTAGCTTCTGCCTTCGGTTTCCTCCTTCGCCTTCTCCTTCTTTTCCTCAGCCTGCAGAGCAAAACCTACCCCCTACCCACATGAGCTCTCTTCTCTCCTTTCTCTCTTAGGTTTGTGATGTAAACACATTTACACTACTTAAAAAGTCTATTTATTCATGTTCTTAAGCATAGGATTGCATTTCATGATATAAATATTGCATTACATGCATCATCTTGCATTTAGAGTAGTTTGAATAAAATGGAGGTTAATTGTCTCCTTTTATGTGCTTGAACAGGGCAAACATTTTAGCGGGGCCTCGGATCAAAGATCCAACCGTATGGATGTGATCAGGGCGACGATTGGAGTTCAATGACTCCAAGATCGCCCTAATCAGGCATCCGTAGCATCAGATAATGACCCGGGAACCCTAGAAGATCAAGGGCCAGGATGGTGTAAATCCGCACTTCAGATGATAAATCCAACCGTACGGATGAATTCGGATCGACGATCGCAGCCCAACGACACAAAAATCGAGTCAATCCGACATCCGTGGCACCATCTACAACTTCCAGAAGATGGACGGCCAAGATAGCACCACGTGGTGCCATCTCAGCCGCCCAAGCGGCCGCTTCATGTTGTGAAGGCCCCGCGCACGATTGCTCTCCGGTGTGGGTGCTCGCTTTTAAAAGTGTCCGCTCGACCATCCGCGCCCCATAGCGTAGTGGTCGAGCGCGCTATCGCGAGCGCCGAGCGCGAGTTCGAGCCATGGAGAGGGGGCTGGAAGGTGCAGCGATTGGGTGCAGGTGGAGCGTCAGATGGAGATCGGACGGCCGCGAGCGCTCGATAGCGTCGACGCGCGATTGGACGTGCAATCAAACGCGCAATCAGACGCGCGGGGGGCGCGCAACGCAGCGGGCACGGACGCATCTTAAGCCGTCCGATCTCGCAATCGGACGGTTGAAAAGCGCTGGACATGCGTGGACGTTGATGAGTGGGCAACCGAGGAGGCGCGCGTGGGCGCGGAAGCTACACCCACGTTGGGGCTTTAGTGACGGATTTATCTGTCACTAAAGACCCCTTATTTATTGTTTTGAAGTCGTAATGTCCATTTTTCCCCCACTCCCTGCAACTATAAAAGGAGACCCCCTCCATATGAAATTCTCATCCCTTCTTTCTCCTCTCTACCCCTCCAAAGCTCAAAATAAGCTTGTCCCACACCCGGGATGCTTCTTGTGAGATAAAGTCCAATTTTCGTTCCCCTTCGGAAGTGGATCCTGCGACGACGACGGCGTGCTGCTCCGTTCCCGTTCTTCTGCTTCGTCCTCCTTCGTCCTGCTTCGTTCTCCTTCATCCAGGAGTCGTCCCGTCTGGCTCGTCCTCCAAGCAATCGTCGAGGAGGATAATTTCTCTCTCCCATTCTTATTTACAGCTTTTCTAGTGTAGAATTTTCCGATTTTATAGTGTAATTAATTTTTTGCTTTCTAGTGTAACTTTTATTTAGGTTGATTATATAAACAATTGAAATATTGAATGCATGTTCTCTCTCTCTCTCTTTCTCTCTCTCTCTCTCTCTCTCTTTCTTTTAGTCTGATAGCTCCATTGTAATTATATCGCCTTGCTTATATAAAAAAAATCCTAAAAAAATATAATTGCGAAAATAGATCAACGTAGCCTCCCTGTGTTCGACTTGGAATTCTTTTCGGTATAAATTTTTATTTGTTGAACACGAATTCTTCACTTTCGAACTACAACGACAGGTTTTCCAAAACCAAACAAGTAAGCGTAGCGATTCGCAATACCGTTCAACATTTTGGCGCCATTGCTGGGGAGGCAACGATTTCCGATCTTTTCTTCGCATTTCTTGCACTTTATTTGTTTTCTAACTAGCTTTCTCTTGTGTCTGTTGTTTTGCAGAGACCTCCATCAAGGAATCAGCAAGCGGTAGACTGGAGTAAAGTGCAGTTGAAGACAACTATAAGTGCTCCCCCATTCTTTCCCCCTCCATAGATTTCATTCGCCACATTAAATCCAAATCCCAATTAACCTAGGTGTTTGCATAAATCCTAGGAATAGTTTGGTTGTTTAGATTTTCACTCACATTCATTCCACCCTCATCCATAAAAAAAAAAAAAAACAAAAAGATAATCTTGTGGGGTAATTTTCAACAAACACACAACACACACCCACATTCAAGGCACTTGATCAACTTGATTTGTTTTCTACTCAACCGGGTTATGATTTGTGGAACCGGTACACACAAAGCAACACATAATAGAGTAGAAATCATTCTAGGTTAATCATCTTTGAGTGCCTAACTTAGTGGTGCATTTGTGGCCAGTTGTTTGAGTTATTTGGGCCGCACTATATTTTAAAACCAACTCATCAAGTAGCTCCTCCTCAGGGTTTTCAATCTAGGTATATTCTAGGCACTCCACTTTCTTTCTGATTTTAAAGGAAAATAATTTTCACCCATGTTTTACAACTTGGTTTGCCTAGAAACTTGATTGCAATTCACCTAATTTGAAACCCTAAAAGCTACTTAAGCAAGATTTGAATATTAAAATTCATGCATTATCAATAATCTTGCTTGAAAACCCTGGTTGTGCACACACTTACATAAATCTCAATCAACCATTAAGGGCACAACCCATTGTAAGAGCCCATCATATTCCATAAGCACCACAATCCCAGGCCTTAATAAAATTGAGTAGACGTTGGCCTTAAGGTTTGATTCGCTCTTCAGGACCAAGTCTGAGATTGTTTTTGATTAACCTACTTGTACTGATTAATCTGATGTCTAGCTAGGGGAGTAGCGTCAAACGACCGCGGCTGGGGGGTACACTAGGAACCGGAGGCGAAAGCCAAAGGAAGAACCTTCTCCCCAGTCCCTCCTTCTAACTGGTTGGATTCAACAGATGCAAGTAGAGTAAATCACTTATAGTCTTAAGGATGGTTTTGGGAGTCAGTAGATCCTTAGGCTACCCCACTTAAGGACAGCCTTGTTTTGTTGTGCTGCAGGGTCCCTATCCCCAGTCCTTCCGACCTTCTCCTAGTTTATGCTGGGAAGACGGTCATTGAATCCCCGATTGGAAGGACCGTTAGAACATTCTAGGAGGCGCAAGTTAGATTTTGGTCAATTTGATCCCATGGCCGAATAACAGCCTCCTCTTCTTGAAAATCCACAGGAAGAATTTCGAAGGCAGCTGGAACAAATGCAGGGAATGCAGGAACGGTTCCAGAGAATGCAGGGTGCTCAGCCCTTGAAGGATTTTTATGATCCTTCAAATTACGGGGAACGTCCCGGCATCCAGATTCCAGCCGGTGACGTAGAAATCAAGCCCCAGGTGTTAAGCCTGATTAAACATTATCATGGGCTTGGCTCCGAAGATCCGTTTCAACACTTGGAAGATTTGACCACTTTGGTCTAGACCACCAAGGCTTGAAACGTTAACGAGGAGCAAATGATCATGAGGCTCTTCCCCCACTCTCTTAGGGATAAAGCCGCGCATTAGTATAGGACAATAGGAAGACCAATTACAACTTGGAATGAGTTGAAATCGGCCTTTCTGAAGAAATTCTTCCCAGTCAGTCGTACTAATGCTTTGAGACGGGCAATCACTACCTTTACCCAGCGGCCGGGGGAGAAGTTTCATGTGGCTTGGGAGCGATTCCAGGACTTATTGTGGAGGTGTCCACACCACGAGGTGCCGAAATGGCAACTCGTGCAGATCTTCTATCATGGGTTGAATGAGCAACTCAGAAACCATGTGGATGCTTCTTGCGGAGGCAATTTCCTCAATAAAGATGCAGATAGTGCACATGATTTATTTGAGGAAATGAGTAAGAATTCAATTAATCATGCCTCCATGGATACTTTTAACCGGTCCCAGCAACCTAGATCAAATGTCAATGAAGTCCATGACTCTCATTCATTTGATATGGAATTAATTTGTAATAAACTTGATAAGGTGGACTTGGTTGCTAAAAGAATGGAAGAGTGGATGGCTGGCAATTCTATGAACAACTCTCAATCCACTCAATCCCAAAATTCGGGATTCCATTCCTCACGAGCTCCTTATGGATGGGAGTTCGTGAATCAACTCGATGCGACTCAATCTATGAGTCAGCACTTCTCGGAACCCCATGGGTTCCCAACTGGGGCCTTTGATCCCAGTTTTTCTGATCCTTCCCTTTCTTTCTCTCCATCCTCACCCTATGAGGATGTCTGTGCTGTACAAGAGAATGTTAGATCCAATCCCTACTCGAATGCTTATAATCCAGGTTGGAGAAACCACCCTAACTTCTCTTGGAAATATCCAGGGCAACAGACCCAATCTCGACCCAGCAACTATGCTCTGCAACGACCAATGGGTCAGGGTCAAGTATATACTCAGTTGCCTCCGAATCAGGTCAATCAGCCAGCTTGGAATTCTCGTCAACCCGCAGGGCAGGCTGATTTGAACCGTCAAATGGTAGAGATGCAAGGATCTATGCTCCAGCTCATGCAGCAAATGAAAAACTCGCTGGACAACTTGCAATCCGGGCTCATTGCTAACGCTCATCAACCCGAATCTCTACCATCCCAACCCGTACCCAACCCACGAAACATTATAAATTCGGGCAATCAAGCCCAAGGGTACGGAAATCAGAGGGACTCGCACGCACATGCTCAGGTGGTTGAGTAGGGTTCCTCGTCTTCTTCTTCTGCTAATCAACAATTCATGGTCAACCAAGCCCCTCTAATCTTTCCTAACCCTCCCCAAGACCCAAATTCTTACGCTTCTGCAAATTCTGTCACTTTGAGGAGTGGTAAGAAGACTCAGGATCCACAACCACACTATTCTGATCTTTTGAATCCTAAAGAATATGAGAGAGAGGAGAATTCTAGAGGAGAAATCAAGGCTCAGTAACCTGATTCCAAAGATCTGACTCATGTTCCTTTTCCTGAAGCCTTAGCTAAAGCAAAGAAGAAGAAGTCTGTTGATAGCAATGAGGAGCTTCTGAATTTATTTAAGAATGTTGAGATCAATATTCCGCTCCTTGATGCTATCAATCACATACCGGCTTACACAAAATTTTTAAAGGAATTATGTACACAAAAGCGTAAGTCGAGAGAATCTGTTCCGAGGAAGGTGGTACTCTCCGAGCAGGCTAGCTCTGTTATCCTGCACTACCTCCCTCAGAAAAAGAGAGATCCTGGTGCTCCTCTGATTTCTTGCATTATCGGAGATTACACATTTGATAGAGCACTTTTGGATCTCGGTGCATCCATCAACCTAATTCCGACTTCTCTCTACGAGAAGTTTGGGTTAGGTGAACTTCGGCCAACTTCAGTAATGCTACAGTTAGCGGACCGTTCGGTCACAAACTCGCGAGGCGTTATTGAAGATGTTATAGTTAAGGTCAAGGATTTCTATTTTCCTGTAGATTTCCTTGTCCTTGACATGGATGTACCAGATAATCTGAGGAACACGCCCATCATTCTGGGGCGTTCGTTCCTAGCTACCGCAAAGGCCAACATTAATTGTGAAAGCAGTAGCATGGAAATCGACTTTGGGGACCAACGAATTAAATTGGATATTTTTAAGGCGATCAACAAATTTGAGGATTGTGGATTTATTAAGGAACTTGATGAGGATAATGTTAATATTGAAACTTGTTTGACAGTTTCTTCAATTGAAAGTTCCTCTTTGGTTGATGAATTTGACCCGCAACCCTCTGACTTGACATCTTTGGAAGAGGTTACTAATTTTGTTCACTCAAAACCTCTTCCTCTTGTTGAATCTTCAGCATCTACCCTACCATCAATCATTACCCCACCCCAGCTTGAATTGAAACCATTGCCTGAAAATTTAAAATATCAATTCTTAGGACCGCAGAATATGCTCCCTGTGATTATTAGTGCTAAATTGACAAATGAGCAAGAGATTAACTTGATTAAGGTCCTAAAGTAACATAAGGAGGCAATTGGTTGGACCATTCATGACCTTAGGGGGATTGAGCCATCTTACTGTAATCATAGAATATTTTTGGAAGATGGATCCCGCCCTTCTCGCCAGATGTAGAGGAGATTGAATCCAAATATGCGAGAAGTGGTCAAAAAGGAAATCATCAAGTAGCTTGATGCAGGAATTATTTATCCAATCTCTGACAGTCCCTGGGTAAGTCCCGTTCAGATTGTTCCAAAGAAAGCTGGGATTACTGTTGTGACTAATGAGAGAGGTGAATCTGTCACAACTCATTCAGCTTCCTCTTGGAGAGTTTGTATTGATTACAAGAAGCTGAACACAGCCACTAAAAAGGATCATTTTCCCCTACCCTTCATTGATCAAATCTTGGAAAAATTAGCCGGGCAGAAGTACTTCTGTTTTCTTGATGGCTACTCGGGATACAACCAAGTTCCTATCCATCCCGAGGATCAGGAAAAAACTACTTTCACCTGTCCCTACGGAACCTTTGCTTTTCATAGGATGCCTTTTGGGTTATGCAATGCTCCTGCGACTTTTCAAAGGTGTATGCTAACCATATTTTCCGACATGGTGGGAGAGTTTATGGAAGTCTTCATGGATGATTTCTCTATTTTCGGAGAATCATTTGACTCTTGTTTGGCTAATTTGGAAATGATTCTTAAGCGATGTATCAAGACACTATTGGTCCTTAGCTGGGAAAAGAGTCATTTCATGACCCAAGAAGGCATCGTTTTGGGTCATGTAATCTCTGAACGGGGAATTGAAGTAGATAAAGCTAAGGTTGATGCTATCGCTAAACTTCCTCCTCCCACATCTGTTAAACAAATCAGATCATTTCTTGGCCATGTGGGATTTTATCGAAGATTCATCAAGGATTTCTCGAAGGTTGCTCATCCTTTGAGCAATCTTCTTACCAAAGAAACGTCGTTTGTTTTTGACGAATCATGCCGAAAGGCATTTGATTTTCTGAAAACGGCAGTCACCTATGCTCCAATTTTGCAACCACCAATATGGACAGCCCCATTTGAGATCATGACCGATGCTTCTGATTATGCGGTCGGGGCTGTCCTGGGTCAGAAAATTGACCGAAAGCCCTCTGTCATTTACTACGCTAGTAAAACTCTAGATGAAGCCCAGAGGAATTACACTGTTACTGAAAAGGAATTACTAGCTGTAGTATTTGCATTGGAAAAATTCAAGGCTTATCTCTTGGGGTCTCATGTTATTGTTTATACCGACCACTTGGCCTTGAGACATCTCTTGGCTAAAAAGGATGCTAAACCCCGGCTTATTCGTTGGATTCTTCTTCTTCAAGAATTTGATCTTGAAATCAAGGATAAAGCCAGAGTGCAAAATGTGGTAGCGGATCATTTGTCGAGACTCCTAGGTGATTCTTCTTGTCCGGACATTCCGATTGCTGACATTTTTCTGGACAAAACCATTCTTACAGTTTTAGGTGTCCACTCCCCATGGTTTGCTGACATTGTTAACTATTTGGCCGTTGGTCAAATCCCCCAGGATTGGACCAAGCAACAACGGGATAGACTCAAATCTGAGGCCAAATACTACTTTTGGGAGGACCCTGAACTGTATCGCATCGGCTCTGATCAGATTATTCGCCGATGCATACCGGAGAATGAATTCAACAGTATACTCGAGTTCTGCCATGCATCTGGGTGTGGTGGACATTTCTCCGGGAGAAAGACGGCTGCAAAAATCTTGCAATCTGACTTCTATTGGCCGTCTTTATTCAAAGATGCCTAGGACTTCTCAAGGTCGTGTTCTCGATGTCAGTCACTCGGGAACATAACTAAGAGAGACATGATGCCCCTAAATCCTATTCTTCCTGTAGAAATTTTTGATGTTTGGGGCATCAATTTCATGGGACCCTTTATCCCTTCATTTGGACATCAGTACATTCTTGTTGCTGTTGATTATGTGTCCAAATGGATTGAGGCAATTCCCACCCGAACCAATGACCACAAGGTGGTCATCAATTTTTTCAAGAAAAATATCTTCAGTAGGTTTGGGATTCCGAGGGCTATCATCAGTGATGGTGGCACTCATTTTACTAATGCTCAATTCCGGAATTTATTGGCCAAATACGGGGTTAATCATCGAATTTCCACACCTTACCATCCCCAAACGAATAGACAAAACGAGATCTCCAATCGAGAGATCAAGAACATTTTGCAGAAAATGATTAGGCCTGATCGCAAGGACTGGACTCAAAAGCTTGAGGACGCTCTTTGGGCCTACCGTACGGCAAATAAAACGCCCATCGGCATGTCTCCATTCCGTTTGGTGTATGGAAAGGCGTGCCATCTACCCGTAGAGATTGAACACAGGGCATTCTGGGCAATCAAACAATGCAATTTAGATCTGAATCTAGCTGGAAAGACCAGGAAACTCCAACTATCTGAGTTGGAGGATCTTAGAAATGATGCTTATGAGAATGCTAAGATCTACAAGGCTCGGACCAAAGCTCTACATGATCAATTGATTTCTCGCAAGAGCTTTGAGCCAAACCAGAAGGTCTGGTTATTTGATTCTAAACTTAAGCTCTTTCCTGGTAAACTTAGATCTAAATGGAATGGCCCATTCATAATTGATCAGATTTTTCCTAATGGTGCCGTTCAGATTTCTGACCCAAAGACGGGTAACACTTTTAAAGTCAACGGTCAACGTTTGAAGCCTGTTGTTGACCATAATCTTCTAGAACCCGTCTCAGACTCTGTTGCTCTAGCCATTTTGTGACTTCTTTGGCTAGACTTCGCCTAGCTGACGGCATTAAACTCAGCAATTGTACATATGACACAAGGCTGATACGAGCTTCATATCCAGGTGACATCTTTCATATTTTACCCTTTCTTTCATGTCTCTTTTTCAATGAGGACATTGCATCAGCTAGGCATGGGGGGGTGGATTCATTCTTGAATTATTTGGTTAGCCTTGTGAAATCCATGTAAATTGTCTCTCTTCTTATTTAAAAAAATTAAAAAAAAAAATTAGGAAGGATTAGTTGGACATTAGGACTTTTCAATCCTAAGAAATTTTACACTAGGATCTGAACACAAAGACCCCTCAGGTCTTTGGACTTAATTAGCTTGTGTATCCACTAAAATGTGGATTTATTTTTGAGTCCTCACCATTTTAATTCTATTACAATTGGAATAAATAAGTTTGGGTGATAAGTACACGACTTATCAACCCGTCCTCTAATTTGAGGGAATTTTGAGTTTTAAGCATCTTCACACTTTCTTTGCACTGACTCGTTGTTCGGCGGTTCTAACGGAAATTGGGTAGCTAATGAACCTTCTAGGGTGATATGGCTGGCAAGTTATCGTGGGTAACAGCCCATAGGTAGGTTGTCCAGAGCCTGGTCAATGGACCTTTCTTAGTTTGCTGCCTTTAGGTAAATCTTAGACTAGGGAAGCCACCTACTTTAAAAAAAAAAAAAAAATAGAAATAAGCCACACTTCGCCACACGAGTATGGCTGGCAAGTTGTCGGTGGTAACAGCTCATCAACCGGTTGTCCAGAATCCAGCTCAGAAAATGCACTAAAAATTCCCAAAACACTTAGGAAGAAGCGGAGAAGTAGAATAAACTGGGGAGATATACACTGGATTCACCCTTGTGTTGACCCCGTAAAAAAAAAGAAAATAAAAGTAGGGAGAAAGCTACCGGTTGTAAAGATACACTTTTATGTAGAATTCTGGTTAGGTCACCTAGAGGCATAGAAATCCGAAGTCCGTTCTAACTGCCGGTCAACGAGTCTATCACAATCACAATAAGATGCTTAAAGCTTAGGGTTCTCATCAAATTTTGGGTGAGTTGAATGGCCGTAGAAAGCCACTCTTAAACCCGAAAATTTGAAAATCAAAAAAATTAGAAAAGAGAAAAAGAGAAAAAAAAAAGAAGAAGAAATTTTTCTTTTAATAAGGCGAGGGCTTGAAGCGGTCTACATTTTGGCTGATACCCAGGCACTATTATGTCTTTGAAAGTTCAGTTCCTAAGTAGACAATTTCTTAATGATTGAAAAATAACTCAAGTCCAAATAATCTAACCTAATTCTTTTATAAATAGCATATAGTTTTTGCTAGGGACTAGCAAAAGATAGGCATGGGGGTATGATGTAAACACGTTTACACTACCTAAAAGGTCTATTTATGCATGTTCTTAAGCATAGGATTGCATTTCATGATATAAATATTACATTACATGCATCATCTTGCATTTAGAGTAGTTTGAATAAAATGGAGGTTAATTATCTCCTTTTATGTGCTTGGACAGGGCAAACATTTTATCGGGGCCTCGGATCAAAGATCCAACCGTATGGATGTGATCAGGGCGACGATTGGAGTTCAACGACTCCAAGATCGCCCTAATCAGGCATCAGTAGCATCAGATAGTGACCCGGGAACCCTAGAAGATCAAGGGCCAAGATGGTGTAAATCCGTACTTCAGACGATTGATAAACGCCAGTTTATCGTCATCTTTATACTTTAAAACTAACCTAGCTCTTAGGATTTTACTCCGTAAACAGGTTTTTGGGTTGCATTTAGGCATAAATTAGGATAGGCATGCATTGCATTTTTTATTGTCGTTTTAATGTGTTTTTGTGAGTGTTAGGGATATACAGATGCACAGATCCCTAAAACCCTAGCACTCAAGAAGGCAAATGGTGAAGGAGAAGCCTAGACTAGTTGGAACCCAGCTTGATCCAGCTCACCATAGCTGGAACCTAGCTTACTTGAACTAGGGTTAGCTCATCCAGCTCCATTCAGCTAATCTCAGCTGGATGGCAGTTCAAGAGAGTTCACCTTAGCTCACCATAGCTCAAGTCAGCTCAGATCTAGCTCAACTTAGCTGAGTCTAGCTCATCTCAGCTCCCACTAGTTCACAGGGAGCTCTAGCTAGCTCAGCTAAGTTGACAGGAGTTCACCTCAGCTCAGATCCAGCTCAACTTAGCTGAGTCTAGGTCATCTCAGCTCCCACTAGTTCACAGGGAGCTCTAGCTAGCTCAGCTAAGTTGACAGGAGTTCACTCCAGCTCAAATCCAGCTACATCCAGCTCCACTCAGCTCCATCCAGCTGAAGAAGAACTCATCCCAGCTCAGGAAGCTCAAGTCCAGCTCCCGGGGACTCAGCTTAGCTCAACTCAGTTGAGCTAAGCTACCTTAGCTGCCTCAACCAGCTTGATTCTCCCCAGGAGCACCAGACCCAGCTCACCTTAGCTCATTATGCTAGAAGCTAGCTTACCTTAGCTCGGCTTAGTAGCTAGCAAAGAACTAGCAAGCTAAGCCAGCTAGAATAGCTCCATGCCAGCCTCTTCAGCAACAGCCAGCTCTAAATTTCAGTTCTAGACTTCTCCTCCTCAGCTCCTTCCTCTAAATCCTAGCTCCATTACCTTCTCCTCTACTCCTCCATTAGCTAAGCTAGCTTAGCTTAGCTTAGCTATGCTCCAACTTCCTTGGCTTATACCACCCCAAAAACCCACCTACCAACTCCACCCAACTAGCTCCACCTAAGCTCCACATAAGCTAACCTACTTGGCACCAACCTAACCTACCCACCACCTCCAAAAGACACCTAAAAGTGGCGCCAAAAAATACCCATAACCACCCCTTAATGGCTCCACTTTTCCCTCCAAAATCTCCCCTCATCTCCACCACACAATCCCCATTGAACCCATCTCCACCATCCACCTAACCCCCCTTCTAGAAGACCCCATGTTGGCGCCAACATGGTGGTGTCTCTCCACCACCAAAAGACACGAACACCACCATAACTACCCCGTTTAACACCTCTTGGGTTGGCGCCAACTCTACTTAGCCATAGGATCACCAACCACCTCCATTCTTCCATCCTAGCCCTCCATTTCAAGGGGCACCTTAACCCCCCATCCTACCCTATAAAAAGACCACTACCCACCACCATTCAAGCCATCCTTGGCTAGCAATTTCACTCTCATATTCCACCAAGAAGCCCACGTCCAAGAGAGAAGAAGAAGAAGAAGATTAAGGGGATATTCTGTCCCCTTGGTGCCTTCCCCTCTTCCCTTCTCTCTTGGGTCACGCTAGCCAAAGGAGAAGCCAGGCAAGGAAGATCTTGGAGGAGATCTTGAAGGTGGTCACGCCACCTTGAAGGAGTTTTTGAGGGTGGTGCATGCCCACCCCTTGGAGAGACCATTAAAGGTGGTAGCTTCCACCTTGGAGGAGCTCTCAAGGAAGGAGAAGAAGGAAGCCCTCTTTTTAAGCCAAGGAGCAGCTAGGCTTGGAGCAAGACGACAACCTTCTTCACCATTGTTACAAGAGGATTTGTGTTTCTTTTCTTGCTTTTAGATTGTTTAATTCTAGTAGAAGCATTCCTCTACTTGTCCTTGAAAACAACACTCATTCTACTCAATCAAAATTGCCTTCTTTTAGTTTTTTTTTATTGCAGTTGTTTGTTTTGGGTCTAGCACTTGTTTCACCTCTTCTTCCTAATTACTCTAGGCCTCCACTTGCCTAGAGTGAGCTTAGGAAGAAGATATTTCTATCTTTTAGATTTTAGTTAATCATTTGTAGGTGTTAGTTCTTTTCGCTACAATCTGCAGTTTGCCCTCGTCTTTTCAAAATACAAAAAAAAAATTTTACATATTGAAAAATATTAAAAAGAAAGTTGAGATTATATTCCAAGCAAGAGAATCATTATTGCAATTTTTGCCTCCTTGGACGACCCTAGATACTCCCCTATCTAGGATATAAATTTTAAAAGCGTAAGCGGATTCGCATGTTACAACGACGTTAAAAACCCGCTTTTACAAATCACGCGCATTTCGTTATCACTTTTTGGCGCCGTTGTCGGGGAGGCATGGCTTTGCATTAATTAATTTGCTCTTACTTGAAGTGGATCTCATCCCCTTCTCTTTCTTTCTTTTGTGTGTACAGGAACTACAGCGGGAAGGTGGGAATCTGGAAGCGAGAGCTCAAAGATCCTTTTCTTCCCATGAAATTCAGGTTGGTTCCCCTTTCTTGTCACATTTAGGTTAAAAAAAAACTACCAAAATACACTAAACTTGGCTTTCAGGACCCTAAACACTTTAATTAAGTGGAGTGGTGCATTATAAAATCCATTATTTGCTTGTATGCTTCTTTAGCACCATTCCATTGCAAGTATTGGTGTTCTGTTTTTCGGGTCCAGATTTCTGTCTGGACTTCAAAAATCGATTCCTAACACCACAGGCCTCCTAAAATCATAAAATTTCATAGAGGTATTCCCAATTAAGTTAGGAACATCTGTTCCAAATTTCAGAACAATTGGATTTGTGTTTAATTTTTAAAAATTCATGGATGGCAGAGGGGTCACACCCTCTAATCTTCCTGTTTTGTTACTGTCTGCGAATTTTTAGAATTTTTATACTAATCCAATTTTTTTGAAATTTATCTTGCTAGAATCCTTGTGAAAGTTTACACATCACATAAAATCACAAGAATTTTCTGAGGTCGGTGGTAATACTAAAAAGTCCATAATACCCACAGGTATTATTTCTGGACTTTGACACCAGTACAATTAAAAATTCAAAATAATTATTAAACGAATTCTTAAAATCTTACAAAAATCTTTTCTGGAATCCTTGTTTGATTTTATTCAAAGTAGTGGTGTTGTATGACTTGTTTGGACCACTACCTAATTCTGAAAGCATAAAAAATAACTCATTGGTAGTTAAATTTCTGTCTTAGGGATAATTGGCTTAGGGTTTCTTTCTTTCTCTTTTGAGACTTAATTCAAAGGAAATATACAATCACCTATACAACTTGTTTTCCTTTGATTGTGGATTTTCAAACTTGTTTGAAAATTTAATTAAAGAAACCCTAAAATACATTCAATTAAATCAAATCCTAAAAGACAAAAATACAAAAAAAATTGTGTGACAACTTGATTTTCATTGGAGCCACTCTCCAATTCCTGCACACACACAAAAAAAAAAATCAAATAACAGGGCAACAACCCAATAAACGCCCTCCACATTCCGTGTGCACTATAGCATCCTAGACCTAATTAAAATTTGTAGCAACTTGACCCCTAAGGCTTTATCAACTCAGGCTTGCTATTTAGGTCTTAAGTTTTCTTTAGTTGATACCAATTCTATCATCTGTATCTGGTGTTCAGGCTGAGGGGCCGTGTCAAACGACCAGGCGCGGGTTTGTACAAGCACCTGGGGTTTTCCCTGGGAAACGTTTGGGCCCAAACCTCCCCTTAAGCAACTTGACTAGATTTGTTGATAGAACGGGTATTCACTATTGACTACTTATTTCCTATATAGACCAAGTCTTAGGTTATTATTAGGGAGTCACATTTAAGTTAGGTCTAGTTTGTTTGTTTGATTTGCACACTTTCTCTCATCTCCATCTCTTCTCCTCCCCTCCATTTCTTCCAAGTAGTGCATGCACGGGCGACGGTCCCAAAAGCCACACCTCGAGGGATCATCTGATTTCGCCCCTCGCAGCAAGAAATCATTGTTTTCTTCCCCCTCGTCTTCTAAAAAAATGGAAAACCCAGGAAGCCGTCAAAAAAATTCTGCTTCCACTTCTAACCCGTCAGCCAACCCACAAGCTGACTCCACCCTCCCTCACCTTCCTAACTTGGAGCAACCAGAAATACCAGCAGGGCCAGGTGGCCCTCCAATTATAACCCATAATACAAATCCCTTTGCATTAATGGTCGACCATTTGGCTCGACTACAACAAAATCAAGAAGATCTAGCTAGGACTGTCACGAACCTAGCTAATCAAGGACAAAATCCACCACCTCGCCAATAGCCTGTCGTTCCTCTTAAGGATTTCTATGATCCTTCCAATTATGAGGAAAGACCAAGGGTGGTCATACCACAAGGGGATTTCGAAATCAAACTCGCTATTCTAAACCTTATCAAGCATTTTCATGGTCTTCCAAGAGAGGACCCTTTTTGTCATCTCGAGGAATTAACTGTCCTCGCTCAAACCACTCGTTCCCGCAATGTGCAGGAAGACATGTGGTTAATGAGACTCTTTCCTCTCTCTCTCAAAGACAAAGCATCACATTGGTTTAGAACAGTTGGGCGTCCTATTACCACCTTGCCCCAATTAAAAAGTGCTTTTCTTAAAAAAAATTTTCCGATCGGTCGAACAAATGCATTAAGAAGATTTATAACGACCTTTCAACAAAAAATTGGTGAACCCCTCCATGAAGCCTGGGAAAGATTTCAGGAACTTCTAAGAAGTTGTCCCCACCATGAAATTCCACAATGGCAGCTAGTGCAGATCTTCTATCACGGATTAGAAGATCAATTAAAACGATTTGTGGATGCCTCATGTGGGGGCAATTTTATTAACCAAGATGCCGAAAGTGCCTATCTTCTCTTTGAAGAAATGAGTGAAAACTCATTTAACATGACTTCAATGGACACTTTTGGCAGATCACAAAACCCCAGACACGGAGTCCATGAAATTGACTCCAAAACCACCTCTGTTCCAGTCACACAAGATGATTTATATATGTTAGCTCAACGACTGGACCAGATGCAAATTCACCAAAAGAAAATAGAAGAAAAGCTCACAAACAAACAAGCTCCACACATCCACTCTCCACACACTAATCCCCCACACATTCTCCGAAGAGAGAATCTACACAATATCGATGCCACATCTGCTGACCAGCAATTTCCGACTGATTTCCTGCAAGATTTAACCGGGAATTTTGACCAAAATATTTTTGATTCCACCTCGGAAAATATTTATGCTCTCCAGGAGCAATTTAGAAACCCCTCCAACATTTCCAATCAAAATTGGAGGACTAACCCGAATCACTCCTGGAAAAACCCGAATCCGATTCCTTTTCCCAAACAAAACTATTTTGGGAATTATGGGCAACCTTTCTATCAACCTGGACCATCCCAGGATGATATTAATAATCAGGTCATGAAAACTCTGCAAGGAATGCAGACTCAAATGACAGAAGTAACCCGCATGGTTACCAATTTACAACAACAAGTTAAGGTTACTCCTGATCATCAACCTATTGGGAATTTACCATCCCAACCCATGCCCAACCCAAATAATCAAAGGAATCAATTCCAAGGTGGATATCACAGTCAACCTATTCAGCCAGCACCTCAGCATCCGCCGGGTTTCAATAACAGCCAGGCCCCCCGTCCTCATCCTAGAAACAACCAGACTGCAAATGTAGTTACCTTGAGGAATGGAAAAACCACTCAAAATACCCTGCCTGTTAAAGAAACCCGCTCTAATGACACACAGATTAACTCTTCCCCTCCTATTGTTCAGGAACCAATTCACGCAAAACAGGGCAACCCTGCCCCATTTCCACAAGCCCTCCACTCTTCAAAAAAGAAAAAAACAAAATCTGAGCCCACTGAGAAGGAATTAATGGATTTATTTGGGCAAGTAGAAATTAATATCCCTATCCTAGATGCCACTAAGTATATCCCTGCCTATGCAAAATTCTTAAAAGATTTATGTACTCCAAAAAGCAGCCCAAGATTTTAGTAAAGGTGATTCTCCCAGAGATAGTCAGCTCAGTTATGCAGAGCCGACTGCCTCTTAAGAGAAAAGATCCCGGTGCCCCCCTAATCCAAGTTATCATTAATGATACCTCATTTGATCGCGCTCTGTTGGATCTTGGTGCCTCAATTAATCTTATCCCCACAGTTATTTTTGAGGAATTTAAGATCGGTGAATTGAAACCTGTTGAGGTTACTCTCCAATTAGCCGACCGATCTACGATTAACCAAGGGGAATTGTTGAAGATGTTCTTGTCCGGGTCAAAGATTGTCTATTCGCAGTAGACTTTTTAGTCCTGGACATAGAGGTACCTAAAGCACTTAAGTTTTCCCCCATTATTCTTGGAAGACCATTCTTAGCCACCGCCCGCGCCAATATTGATTGTGATTCTGGAAAGATGAAGATCATGTGTGGTGGTGAATCAGTAACCCTAGACATTATTCAAGCCTCTAGGCGATTCCAGGAACCAGATTTCTTTGATGATTCGGATTCAGAAATAGAAAACATTGTGGAGGAAACATTGCAGATTTCCCAATTAGGTTCCTGTTTTGCTGTAGATACGGTTCCTGAACAATCTATTTTTTCTCACCCTTCCACCTCAACCACACGACCAGCTAACATTCCAGCTGACCCTTTCACTCTCACCTCACCTCTAACCCACAAAGTAGAAACTCTTTCGGAACCGGGCCTACAATTGGACTTAAAACCTTTGCCCGATTCACTTAAATATGTTTTCCTGGGTCCAAATCAGACCCTGCCCCTGATTATAAATTCTGGACTCACCGGGGCACAAGAGCACAAACTTCTCCAGGTTTTGAGTAAATATCGAAAAGCTATTGGCTGGACGCTTTCTGATCTTAAAGGCATTCATCCGTCCTATTGTACGCATCGTATATATTTAGAGGACGATTCTCGCCCCTCCCGCCAACCACAAAGGCGCTTGAATCCTAGTATGCAGGAGGTGGTAAAAAAGGAGATTATTAAGTGGCTGGATGCTGATATCATCTACCCCATTTCTGACAGCTCCTGGGTTAGTCCAACTCAAGTTGTCCCCAAAAAGGCTGGACTAACAGTTGTCACCAATGAAAATGGGGAAAATATAGCCACTCGAACCGCTTCTTCTTGGCGCGTGTGTATAGATTACCGAAAATTAAACACCGCCACCAAGAAGGATCATTTCCCGCTCCCTTTTATTGATCAAATCTTGGAGCGGTTAGTCGGATGGGAATTTTACTATTTTTTGGATGGTTATTCCAGCTATAACTAAGTAGCGGTTCATCCTGAGGACCAGGACAAAACAACTTTCACCTGCCCCTTTGGAACCTTTGCTTTCCGAAGAATGCCCTTCGATCTTTGTAACGCACCTGCGACTTTTCAAAGGTGCATGCTTGCAATTTTTTCAGACCTGGTAGGTGAATGTTTAGAAGTTTTTATGGATGACTTCTCTGCTTTTGGAGATTCTTTTGACCATTGCCTCAAAAATCTTGAAAGAACCCTCCAAAAGTGCATAGAAGTTAATCTAGTCCTCAGCTGGGAAAAAAGTCATTTCATGGTCCAAGAAGGTATTGTCTTGGGCCATGTTATTTCTAAACAAGGAATCGCGGTAGATAAAGCAAAAATAGATGCTATATCTAAGCTCCCACCGCCCACTACTGTCAAACAAATCAGATCCTTTTTGGGTCATGTGGGTTTCTATCGTCGATTCATACAAAACTTTTCCCAAATCTCCAAGCCTTTAAGTCAGCTTCTTAATAAAGACCAGCCATTTGATTTTAATAATAAGTGCCTGGAGAGTTTTTTGAGGTTGAAGAAAGAGGTTACTGAGGCGCCCATATTGCAGGGACCTGACTGGACTAGTCCTTTTGAATTAATGACAGATGCCTCAGATTTTGCTGTAGGGGCCGTTCTAGGGCAAAGAATAGGCAAGAAGCCCGTTGTGATCTATTATGCTAGCAAAACCCTTGATGATGCACAACGGAATTACACGGTTACTGAAAAGGAACTTCTTACCGTTGTATTTGCCTTAGAAAAATTTAGATCTTATCTGTTGGGGTCACGTGTCACTGTTTATACAGACCACTCAGCAATTAAATATTTGCTGACAAAGAAAGATGCGAAACCCCGCCTTATCCGTTGGATTCTGCCGCTCCAGGAATTTGACCTGGAAATCAAGGATAAGGTGGGATTGCACAATGTAGTGGCCGACCATCTCTCTCGTCTTATGACGAATGACATAATGACCCCGCCAGATCAGTTCCCTGATGAAAGTATTTTAGCTGCTACAACCCTCCCTTGGTTTGCACCCATCGCAAACTACTTAGCAACAGAACAAATCCCCGCTGATTGGCCAAAAACAAAACGGGATAAGTTCTTTGCTGATATTAAATATTATTTTTGGGAGAGGCCCGACCTTTTCCGCATTTGTGCCAATCAGGTCATTCGACGATGTGTCCCCGATTCTGAAATCCATGATATCTTAACACATTGTCACTCAATGGCCTGTGGCGGACATTTTTCGGGCAAGAAAACTGCAGCTAAAATCCTTAATGCAGGATTTTATTGGCCCAGCTTGCACAAAGATGCTCATGACTTCGTTCGATCCTGTGTGCGTTGCCAGAGCATCGGCAACATGACTCGAAAGGATATGATGCCCCTTAATCCTATTTTAGAGGTTGAAATTTTCGATGTTTGGGGTATCAACTTCATGGGACCGTTCATCAACTCTGGTGGGTATTTGTATATATTAGTCGCAGTAGAGTATGTTTCTAAATGGATAGAAGCAATACCCACCCACACAAGTGATCACCGTGCGGTTGTCGAATTTCTTAAGAAAAATATTTTCTCAAGATTCGGCATACCAAAAGCCATTATCAGTGACGGAGGCTCACATTTCACCCACTCACAATTCCGTCACCTCCTTTCTAAATACAGGGTTAATCATAAAATTTCCACACCATATCACCCCAAACTAATGGCCAGGCTGAAGTTTCTAACGGGGAAATTAAAAATATTCTACAAAAGACTGTTAGGCCCGACCGTAAAGATTGGTCCACCAAATTGGACGACGCTTTATGGGCCTACCGTACCGCTTTTAAAACTCCGCTTGGCATGTCTCCCTTCCGTCTGATTTTCGGGAAGGCATGCCATCTCCCGGTAGAATTAGAACATAGGGCTTTTTGGGCAATAAAACAATTTAATATGGATTTATCTGACGCCGGTAACCATAGAAAATTACAATTAACTGAATTGGAAGAATTACGTAATTTTTCCTATGAAAATGCGAGGATTTATAAAGACCGAACAAAGAAATTTCACGATAAATATATTGTTCGGAAACACTTTGACGTTAATCAACGTGTTTGGCTTTTTGATGCGAGATTACGTCTTTTTCCTAGCAAATTAAAATCTAAATGGACCGGCCCCTTTATTGTCCATAAAACATATCCATACGGCGCTGTTGACCTTTTTGATCCAAAAACTAATTTGATATTTCAAGTCAATGGCCAGCGTTTAAAGCCCTATTTTGACCATACGCCTAAAATTCCATCTGAATCTTTTAATTTTACTGAGCCAGCCACCCTTGATCACTAGTGCACATCACGCCCGGCTGAATGGCGTAAAAGATAGCACTGGATGGGAGGTAACCCATCATTTTCTTGCTTTCCTTTTTTTTCTTCTTTTTCCAGGTTTTGTTCATCCTAAACCTGACCGTCATCACTAAGGTGATTCCTTTTCCCTCCTAATGCATGAGGACATGGCATATCTTAAGCATGGGGGGGTGTTTTTAATGTTCAAAACCTAAAAACATGTAATTTTCTTTAATTTATTTCCTGGTTGCATACCCAGAAAAAAAAAAAAAATATATATATATATCTATATTGAAAACTTTTTGAGGAAAAATTTTGAAATCAGGACTAAGGTCGAAAAATTCACTTCTGGTACAATGGGATTTAATCTTTAACAAACTAAGGATGAGGATATGGATCTGATCATTAGAATTCCAGGGTCTATTTTAGACTAGATCAGATATCCTTCTCTAAAATTCCACCTGAACTCATGATAGTTCAGGTGACTTGATCCTATTTTGTAATATGGAAAGTATTTGACTTAGTTTTTGACTCAAAAACTTGTTGTTCCCGAGAAACTTATTGTGTCAATTTTCACACACAAGCCAACACTTAAAAGCAACTAAAAATTTGAAAAACTCCCTTGTTTGGATTTAGTAAAAGTCTGAAGCAGGTCATTGGTTTGAGTTCCCACCGCCGAGAAGAAGGAAAATACCTTCTTTGAGGACGCGATGTCAACATGTTACCACCTCGATGCTGCTCTATATCTATATTTCATATCTTTAGACGGAGCATTAAAGCGCATTTTAGCAGCTCAAGTATCTTGGACGGTGCTCTACCTATAGTGTCGGAGCAAGAGCTTGAGTTTGCTTGGAGCGCCCCTTTTCACCACATCGTGTTTTGGGGTTGTGAGCTCCTGGGTGGTGTCATGGACAGTGCTATCCGGAAGTACTGGCGCCAGAGCCCCCTCGAGGAATGGTAACGGGAATGATGATCCCAACACATCTGTTGTAAGACTAAGCTAAAAATAAGCATGGGGGAAAAAAAAATAAATAAAAAAAAAAAATAATAATAACACATCCTTATAAATGTTGGCTTTTCACAAGCACAGACACAAGGTTTTAAAGGATTTTGCAAGTTTCGAATCAGATTCATGAGCTAGAAAAATCCTAAAAACAAACATTTCAAGTCATCTGAATTAACGAGGAGTTAATTTGTGAATTTTCTGGAGGATATATTGATCCCGTTCTGTCTAATGGTTGGATCCAAAAATAAATCCTGATGTTTATCTTCAACAAATCCCGTACCTCCTGTGTTTTAATCTACCAAGGCCCCTTAATCTCTTTTTCTCCTCAAAAGTCAAAAAAATTAGATTTCCCAAAAATTCAGTTTTCCAAAAAATTAATGTTTTGCTAAGAGACTAGAAAAAGATAAGCATGGGGGTGTGATAAACGCCAGTTTATCATCATCTTTATGCTTTAAAACTAACCTAGCTCTTAGGATTTTACTCCGTAAACGGGTTTTTGGGTTGCATTTAGGCATAAATTAGGATAGGCATGCATTGCATTTTTTATTGTCATTTTAATGTGTTTTTGTGAGTGTTAGGGATATACAGATGCACAGATCCCTAAAACCCTAGCACTCAAGAAGGCAAATGGTGAAGGAGAAGCCTAGACTAGTTGGAACCCAGCTTGATCCAGCTCACCATAGCTGGAACCTAGCTTACTTGAACTAGGGTTAGCTCATCCTAGCTCCATTCAGCTAATCTCAGCTGGATGGCAGTTCAAGAGAGTTCACCTTAGCTCACCCTAGCTCAAGTCAGCTCAGATCCAGCTCAACCTAGCTGAGTCTAGCTCATCTCAGCTCCCACTAGTTCACAGGGAGCTCTAGCTAGCTCAGCTAAGTTGACAGGAGTTCACCTCAGCTCAGATCCAGCTCAACTTAGCTGAGTCTAGCTCATCTCAGCTCCCACTAGTTCACAGGGAGCTCTAGCTAGCTCAGCTAAGTTGACAGGAGTTCACTCCAGCTCAGATCCAGCTACATCCAGTTCCACTCAGCTCCAGCCAGCTGAAGAAGAACTCATCCCTGCTCAGGAAGCTCAAGTCCAGCTCCCGGGGACTTAGCTGCCTCAACCAGCTTGATTCTCCCCGGGAGCACCAGACCCAGCTCACCTTAGCTCATTATGGTAGAAGCTAGCTTACCTTAGCTCGGCTTAGTAGCTAGCAAAGAACTAGCAAGCTAAGCCAGCTAGAATAGCTCCATGCCAGCCTCTTCAGCAACAGCCAGCTCCAAATTTTAGTTCCAGACTTCTCCTCCTCAGCTCCTTCCTCTAAATCCTAGCTCCATTACCTTCTCCTCTACTCCTCCATTAGCTAAGCTAGCTTAGCTTAGCTTAGCTATGCTCCAACTTCCTTGGCTTATACCACCCCAAAAACCCACCTACCAACTCCACCCAACTAGCTCCACCTAAGCTCCACATAAGCTAACCTACTTGGCACCAACCTAACCTACCCACCACCTCCAAAAGACACCTAAAAGTGGCACCAAAAACTACCCATAACCACCCCTTAATGGCTCCACTTTTCCCTCCAAAATCTCCCCTCATCTCCACCACACAATCCCCATTGAACCCATCTCCACCATCCACCTAACCCCCCTTCTAGAAGACCCCATGTTGGCGCCAACATGGTGGTGTCTCTCCACCAGCAAAAGACACCAACACCACCATAACTACCCCCTTTAACACCTCTTGGGTTGGCGCCAACTCTACCTAGCCATAGGATCACCAACCACCTCCATTCTTCCATCCTAGCCCTCCATTTCAAGGGGCACCTTAACCCCCCATCCTACCCTATAAAAAGACCACTACCCACCACCATTCAAGCCATCCTTGGCTAGCAATTTCACTCTCATATTCCACCAAGAAGCTCACGTCCAAGAGAGAAGAAGAAGAAGAAGATTAAGGGGATATTCTGTCCCCTTGGTGCCTTCCCCTCTTCCCTTCTCTCTTGGGTCACGCCAGCCAAAGGAGAAGCCAGGCAAGGAAGATCTTGGAGGAGATCTTGAAGGTGGTCACGCCACCTTGAAGGAGTTTTTGAGGGTGGTGCACGCCCACCCCTTGGAGAGACCATTAAAGGTGGTAGCTTCCACCTTGGAGGAGCTCTCAAGGAAGGAGAAGGAAGCCCTCTTTTTAAGCCAAGGAGCAGCTAGGCTTGGAGCAAGACGACAACCTTCTTCACCATTGTTACAAGAGGATTTGTGTTTCTTTTCTTGCTTTTAGATTGTTTAATTCTAGTAGAAG
The DNA here is from genome assembly GCA_037157565.1 of Thalassia testudinum. Taxonomy (NCBI): domain Eukaryota; kingdom Viridiplantae; phylum Streptophyta; class Magnoliopsida; order Alismatales; family Hydrocharitaceae; genus Thalassia; species Thalassia testudinum. The sequence continues at coordinate 38,928,248 of JAZHRO010000025.1, forward strand.
CATTCCTCTACTTGTCCTTGAAAACAACACTCATTCTACTCAATCAAAATTGCCTTCTTTTAGTTCTTTTTTATTGCAGTTGTTTGCTTTGGGTCTAGCACTTGTTTCACCTCTTCTTCCTAATTACTCTAGGCCTCCACTTGCCTAGAGTGAGCTTAGGAAGAAGATATTTCTATCTTTTAGATTTTAGTTAATCATTTGTAGGTGTTAGTTCTTTTCGCTACAATCTGCAGTTTGCCCTCGTCTTTTCAAAATACAAAAAAAAAAATTTACATATTGAAAAATATTAAAAAGAAAGTTGAGATTATATTCCAAGCAAGAGAATCATTATTGCAATTTTTGCCTCCTTGGACGACCCTAGATACTCCCCTATCTAGGATATAAATTTTAAAAGCGTAAGCGGATTCGCATGTTACAACGACGTTAAAAACCCGCTTTTACAAATCATGCGTATTTCGTTATCAATGATAAATCCGACCACACGGATGAATTCGGATCGACGATCGCAGCCCAACGACACAAAAATCGAGTCAATCCGACATCCGTGGCACCATCTACAACTTCCAGAAGATGGACGGCCAAGATAGCGCCACGTGGTGCCATCTCAACTGCCTAAGCGGCCGCTTCATCTTGTGAAGGCCCCGTGCCCGATCGCTCTCCGCCGTTGGATCTTAATCCAATGGCTGTGGGCGCTCGCTTTTAAAAGCGTCCCCTCGACCATCTGCGCCCCATAGCGTAGTGGTCGAGCGCGCTATCGCTAGCGCCGGGCACGAGTTTGAGCCGTGGAGAGGGGGCTGGAAGGCGCGGCGATTGGGCGCTGGTGGAGTGTCAGATGGAGATCGGACGGCCGCGCGCGCCCGATAGCGTCGACGCGCGATTGGACACACAATCGGACGCCCAATCAGACACGCGGGGGGTGCGCAACGCAGCGGGCGTGGACGCATCTTAAGCCGTCCGATCTCGCGATCGGACGGCTCAAAAGCGCTGGACGTGCGTGGACGTTGATGAGTGGGCAGCCGAGGAGGCACGCGTGGGCACGGAAGCTACACCCACGTTGGTGCTTTAGTGACGGATTTATCCGTCACTAAAGACCTCTTATTTATTGTTTTGATGTTGTAATGTCCATTTTGCCCCCACTCCTTGCAACTATAAAAGAAGACCCCCTCCATACGAAATTCTCATCCCTTCTTTCTCCTCTCTACCCCTCCAAAGCTCAAAAGAAGCTTGTCCCACACCCGGGATGCTTCTTGTGAGATAAAGTCCAATTTTTGTTCCCCTTCGAAAGTGGATCCCGCGACGACGACGGCGTGCTACTCTGTTCCCGTTCTTCTGCTTCATCCTCCTTCATCCTACTTCATTCTCCTTCATCCAGGCGTCGTCCCGTCCGGCTCGTCCTCCAAGCAATCGTCGAGGAGGATAATTTCTCTCTCCCATTCTTATTTACAACTTTTCTAGTGTAGAATTTTCCTACTTTATAGTGTAATTGATTTTCCACTTTCTAGTGTAACTTTTATTTAGTTTGATTATATAAACAATTGAAATATTGAATGCATGTTCTCTTTTCTCTCTCTCTCTCTCTTTCTTTTAGTTTGATAGATCCATTGTAATTATATCGCCTTTCTTATAAAAAAAAAATCCTAAAAAAATATAATTGCGAAAATAGATCAACGTAGCCTCCCTGTGTTCAACCTGGAATTCTTTTCGGCATAAATTTTTATTTGTTGAACATGAATTCTTCGCTTTCTAAGTACAACGACAGGTTTTCCAAAACCAAACACGTAAGCGTAGCGATTCGCAATACCGTTCAATAGTTTGCTCTCCCAGAGCCACTTCTTGGGTAATTGGGTTGGATACGCACTCGGGACCAGGCCCACCGGCGTGCTGTGGTGGGCAAGGTGTGCAATCGGGTTAGGTCACTAGGTCCGCGGGGTGTGAGCGTGGATGAGGTGTCGGGTCGGGTGAGAGGGGAACTCACCCCGTGAGTTGGAGGCAACCAGCCCAATGCAGAAAATCACTTTATGTGGGTATGGTGCTCCGCAACTTTCCGAAGTGGGACTAACTTCCCACCCTCTTTCCCGCGTGCCTATAGCCGAGTGTCTTCGTTCAAATGCAGCTTCAGCCTTCGACACCAATTGGATGCTTGGAGACGTTCGAGAAGAATCTCCGCGTGACCTGGGACTATGACCTGGAATGGGCACGGCTTAAAGAAGCTTGCAAATAAGCTTCCTGCTGTGCGTCAATGGCGGCAAACCCCTGGACCTAAAATCACATAGACGGCCTTGTGGCCACGTTAAAAAGCTCAGGGAGCTTCACCAAGGTGTGGCGAACGTGCAGAGGTGGTTGGCATGGCGTGGGACCGCCTGAGGTTGCGTGCCTAGGGTACACTGTGGCCTTGTGTGTGGGTGTGTTCGGGGGCGCTTGTGGGTGAGTAGTGGAATGGTGTGAGTGGGGGGTTATGATCAGTGAGTTGGGGTGGTGCTTATGGATTGGTCGGCGAGGAGGGAGGTGGTCTGTGGAGGTGGAGTGAACTCGCCGGAGTGGTGGTCGGAGGTGAAGGGGATGATGGTGGTGGAGTGCGGCAGTGGTCGTTTGAAGGTACTAAAGAGGGGGAGAGGGAGTAGAAGGTTAGAGGACTTATCTAGTAGTGAAGAAACGAAGGGGGAGGTAGGGATGGCATCTGTACATATTGCCGATGCCAGAGACGAAGGTGCTCAGTGAGGGAGGTCGGCGAGGATGAAGGGGAGGCAGGAGCGTCGGCGGGTGCGGCACGACACGGACGAGAGAGAGGAAGAGGAACCTGCCACCGGTATTGTGGCTAGGCGGCGAGGGAGGGTGGGGCAAGTTGCCGGAGCTTGATGAGCAGGTCGGCCGGAGGAGGAGAGACGAAATTGAGGGAGTTCTTCGGCTGAATTCAAGCTTAGGAGATGCGGGGCAAATTGGGGTCTCTTAAATAGGCCCTGGAGGTCGAGTTTGTGCTTGGAAGCGAAGCTTCCAAGCAAGGGAAGTTCGCTAACAATGAAAACTTGAGAGAGACCCAAATCTCTCATGCGTTGGGTACCGAATAGGGCTTCTAATTATGTTCACATTGGAGGAGACTTCTCAGAGAATCTCTCTTTCAATTTTGAAGGGGATTCTCTGAGAGATCTGGGAGAAATCGCCCTTTCAAGCTTGCCGGAGTAGGGTTCCCTCCACTATAATGGTGGAGGGACATAATTGCAAAGAATGAAGAAGAAGCTAGGGGTCAAATGTTAGGCTTTCTGAAAGGTAGGGGTAGAAATGTAATTGGGTCAGACCTGTTTGCAAAGTGGGTCAAGATGAGTTCCCCTTAGGTCCAAATTTTGGTACAAGCCTAATTTTAACCTAAGGAATATAATGGTGAGGTTGGATTTTGGGTTTGATCATGTTTGACTGGGAAATTTACATAAAAACACAATTTAGGGTAAATATTTGTCTGAGACCCCATTTTAGGTCAAAATAGGTTCCAATGGCCAAATTGAAGTTTCTAAACCATAGAGAATATTTTTTTATGATTTTTAGAGGGTTTAGGTGAATTTTATACTAACCAAAACCTATTCAAATCAAGTGGGTATATTTTAGGGTTACAAGAAGTCATTTAATTCCCTGAATTCACATAAACCCTTTTCTGTTTGAACCAACCCACTTTTTTTCTTGTTAAGACCTTTTGACCTTTATTTAGCCCTTGAGAAACTTGTTGTTGCACTGTAATGGTAAAATTGTAATTTTACCCCTTGTTTCTTGTTTTTATCTCAGAATGGTTATTCAGTGAATTAGGACCTCCAGTTGGTTATGTAGGAGCTTTTGTTCTCTTTTATGGGTTAAAAATGAGCTAGTTTGGGCTCATGATGGTGTTCCCATCAGATAGGCTCTGGACACCTAGCTATGAGTTGTTACTCATAGCATCATGCCAGATATACCACCTTAGTGTGTTTATTAGCTACTTAATTTACGTTAAGTTCGCTTGAGAAGTGAGTTAGTGCAAATAGTGTCTGGATTATTAAGAGACAAGCTTTTGATTTTTGTACTTTTTTTTATCTTTTTAGTGAAATTTATGACAAGAAAACCTAGGTTTGCTAAGAGAAATAGACACCTACCTCCTCAGCAACATGTATGAAGCTCCAAGTGGTGCCAACAACTTTACGCTCTTGCTTCCACCTTGGACTCGTACAAGTTACTGACTTCCTTTGCATGTCTTCTCCTCATAATAGGTTTAGCTGCACAAAAACAAATGAGTACCCTTGAAGAGATGGGTAGAAAGAAGAATGCTAAAGGAAACGAGTAGAAATCAAATCCAAATAGCGCCTCCCTGGCAAAGGTGCTAGAAAACTTATGATCAAACGCGAGTAGGGTTATTTAATTAGGTGATATTAACATGAAAATGAGTATAGTGGAAGTGGTTTCCTACAAGAGATCCTACATCAATTTGTCAAATGTATTTAACCTGGACTAAAGTATGTTTTAGGATTGTTAGTTTTAGGCTCAGGGTCAAACTCAGGGAGGCAAGTTTAGGATAAATCGATCTCTATGTGAATCCTAAAGATGTGTGAGTTCCATTTGGTAGCTTATTTTTTTTTGGGATTTTTCTTGGTTTAGATTTTTTTTTGTGATAATCTTCTCCTTGAGGTACACCCTCAAAATATGTTCTTAGCGACATGCCAAATTCAATGTCCTTGGCGACATGCTAAATTCAAGCCCAAAATAATCTCTCTTTGCATAAGATTGGGTACTTGCAAAGTCAAGGATTATCTTTTCCCTTTTATAATCCTTTTGATATTTTCTTAACTAATAAATAAAAGAGAATATGAGAATGAAATAGAAATTGCTGACATGGAAATGAATTGAAATACGTAGCCTTTGTATATATGTACATGTGCATTTATAAGATGTATATATCTATGTGTATATATGTATATATATAGATACAGCTATAATATAGTAATAAGGTGAATGAAGTGGTTATTCAATTGGATGTAGTGTGGGTTAGCTAGATCGACGTCTAAAGAGATGTGATCGAAGCTAATAATGCGCTGCATGCGAGGTGTGGAATAGACATGTGTGCGAGTGTGGGTGAAGGCTTAATGTGCACGAATTATCACATATATGTGTGAAACTTATGCGCATACACGTGAGATATAATGGGTGCAAAATGGGGATGTACACATGGTGTGAATATGTGTATGTGTCTGAGTGTGGCAGTGTATGTGTGTGTGAGTGAGGGCATTGTGACCAGCTGGAGGAGGTGGCAAGGGCGCATGGGAGGAGGGGTGTGGACGTGGAATCGGCTGGGTTAGAAGTCCACCTAGACAAAATCGCACTAATTGGAGGAAGAGGCACGCGTGGGTGAGCGGGTGAGAGGGTCAATCAGGTGGCATGATTTGTCACTGGCTAAGCTTCTCACTTAGCCAGTGATGTAAGGAGAGAGGGCGACGTGCATGAGTTGGTGACCAGGTGATGGTGGTAAGGGTGTGAACGGCTTAGTGGGCGAGGAGTGTGTGTGTGGGCTTTTGTCACCAAATAACTGGGAAGTAATCGAGAAACGAAGGTAGAAAATGAATAGGGTTGCAATAATGCAAAATAGAGGAGACAAAACAGGGGAGCTTTGAACAGCTCCAATGGCAATAAAAAAAACAACAATAAAAAAACAAACAAAATAAAGAGAGAGTCCACCATGTCTACCTACTTACGAGGAGCTAGGTGGTGGTGGAACCTTGACGTGGTGTTGGCTACCACACAAGGTTACTCTCTGTGGCATAGCATGCCCTCTCAACTAGTGAGAGGGTGCTATGAATGGCAGAGGAAGAGAGGGACAGAGGAGAGGTGGCCAACTGCAGGGGTGCGCTGCTGTGTGTGAGGGCTGGAGATGGGTGCCGACCCTTTGTAGGGGAGGGATCGGTAGTCTTATATGGGTAGTGGGAGAGGGTGTTTTGTGGGTAGGCACTTAAGGTTTTGTTTATTTATTGTAGGTGAATAGTGGGTGATTTTATGTGATAGTGAGGGCTCTATCTCTCTCTTTCTTCCTCTCTCAATATACATGAATGCATGTATTTACAAAATGCAAGTATAATTATCTAATCCTAGATGTGTAAAGCCAGAAAATATCATAAGATTGACAATTTGTTGGTGTGAATTGCTACACAATTACACTCCCATGCCTATCTTTTGCTAGTCTCTAGCAAAACACTTATTCAGTACTCAATATAGTAGTAAAGTGTTTAAAAATGATCTTTAGCTAAAGATTTTTCTGAAGCAATATCAATGTGTTTATCTGTTGGACATTGTGAGAACCAATTGCAAAGAAGACTACCAGTACATAAGACTTACATGACATAAACCATCTCTCGACTAATAAGGACTCTTGGTATTTAAACCTTATGTATGGCTTCCAGGATCTAAAGTGTTTTACCAAGTTTAAGAAGAAAAGAAGTTATGGTTGTGCTTAGTGCAAATTAGGACTAATAAGATGAACTTAAGACTCAAATCTAGGGTTTTACATCTTTTTAAGTCCAGGTTGGTCTCAGCTTCAGCTCATGTTTTCGGATCAACTCTAAAAATAGTGAATACTCAAACCCAACTCTTATTGAGTAAGTGGCTTAAAAATATATGGTGAAAAACATAGGGTATATGTAGTGTACCTTGAAACAACCATTTTTGGTGGATATGTACAATAGGATTTGGAGAACATACCGACTTATTGCAAAGAATTTTTTTTCCTTTTCTTTTTCTTTTGACTTTTTGTATTTTTTTCTATTTTTTACTTTTTTTATGGTTTTTCTCCTATTTTTTTTTTCTTAAAACAGATGTTGGTATGTCTCCATCAACTTTATTTGGTGGAGCACACTTATTTGATGGGTGAGTATTTGGTGTTAAGAGTTTCTCCTAGACACAAGGCCAAAGATAGAGACAAAGAGTCTACTTGCACGCATATGTAAGGACTCTACCTTTCCTAATGAACATTAGGGTTGAGAACATAAGTATGTCTAGTTCTTCCTATACTCGTGTAGTGTAAACCAAAGTTACTCAACTCTTAAACAGAGGCAAACAGACAAATCTTGTACTAGTTGACTTAGGTACAAGAATATTGATGTAAATATGTTTATATCACATAAACTGTCTATTTACGCATGTTCTTAGGCATAGGATTGCATCACATATTATAAATATTGCATAACATGCATCGTCTTGCATTTAGGGTAGTTTGTATAAAATTTAGGTTAATTATCTCCTTTTATGGCCAGGGACAGGGCAACTTGTTAATCGGGGCCTCGGATCGAACATCCAACCGTACGGTTCTAATCAAGGCAACGATTGGAGTTCAATGACTCCAAGATTGCCTTGATCTAACATCCGTAGCACCAGATAGAGATCGAGGAACCCTAAAGATCAAGGGCCAAGATGGTGCCAATTCGCACTTTAGACAACAAATTCGACTGCATGGATGGGTTCTGATTGATGATCGTAGCCTAACGACGTGAAAATCGGTCCAATCCGACACCCGTGGCACTATCTACAACACTCAAAAGATGGATGACCAAGATGGCTCCACGTGGCGCCATCCCAGCCACCCAATCAGCCCTCAAAACCACCGCTGCATCTCCAAAGGGTTTCCAATGCACGATCTGGGCCGTTGGATCTTGATCCAACGGCCGCAAGCACACCCGCCTTAAATCCTCTTCATGATAAAGTCGCCGCCGCAGCACAGCGGTCGAGCGTGTTGCACAAGCACGCGACGGGCATTCAAATCTGCATCCGCAGCGTGTGGGTGAATAATCGTGACCGCATGATCAGCTACGAATGACACTGATCGCCCAATCGGGCATATGCGGGATCAGACGCCTCGCCTTATGCCAGATCTGATGCGCGATCAGGCGGTGCGAAGCTGAAGAGCGAGTGCGGGCGAGGATCGATCTCGACCGTCCGATCGTGATCAATCCAAACGTGCGTAGGCGTTAGGGCGCGGAAGAGGAGTGGGCGCGCTCAGTGCGCGCACACATCGCCCACGACGAACCTTTAGTGACATTTAAGTCCGTCACTAAAGGTCCCATATTAATGTTTTTGAAATTAAAATGTCTAAAATGGCCCCACTCCTTGCAACTATAAAAGGAATCCTCTACCCTGTGAATTTATCATCCCTTCTCTTCTCTCACCCCTTCCAAAGCTCGAAGAGCTTGTCCCACACTCGAGATTCTCCTCTAAAGTAGAAATCATAATTTTTCCACCTTTGTCCCCCTTCGTGGAGTATCCTGTGGTTGTCCTCTCTTTGCATTCGGGAAGCAGATCCCGCGACGACGACGACGTGCTCTTCGTTCCCATTCCTCCCGCTTCGTCCTTCTTCCCGCTCCGTTCCTTGTCTTCCAGGCGTCGTCCCGTCCAACTTGTCCTCCAAGCGATCGTCGAGGAAGATATTTCTCTCTCCATTCTCTTTATTGCTTTTTAGAGTAGCTTTACTGCTTTCTAGTGTAAATTTCCCGCTTTCTAGTCATAATGAATAGTGTAATGAACAACTTCTGATAATGAAATCTCTATTTATTCTACCCTTCTTTTGGTTTTATTTGCAATATTCTCTCTCTTTCTCTTCTATTTATTATTTGTTAAATAGATAGCTAGTTTTTGACCAGCTAATTTGTTTCGGGACAAACAAATAAAATGCGCATTTTTAATCAATCGTTCACCTCCTTGTGTTTGACCCAGAACCTCTTTACAACTTTTCGGTATAAATTTTATCTGTTTAACATATTTCTTCGTGACTCAAACTACAACGACGAGTTTTCAAATCCAACTCTAAACGCGTAGTATTCTGCTCTCAACAAATATGTCCTAAGTTAGGAGAGATTTTGGTTCTATCTTGTCAAAGCTCAAGTGTATTAAGCCTAAGCCTGACCAAATCAAGCTTATGTGGCCAGGAAAGTCTAAAACCAAGTTTGAATGTTGATAAACACTTATTTTGTTTTTGCTTCAGCTTTCAGATCATAAATAAACACTTTTGAAAAACCTTTTTGGAGTTTTTGAATTTTCAATTTTTATGTGGTTTATAATTTCTTCAAGATTTTTCAATTTTTATGAATTTTTCAATAAAGTTATATATGCACTAAAGGTGGATATGTATAAAGGAAGGGAGTCCTGCGTAATATCCAAAGAATATACCAGGAAAGAATTTGACCCAGGCATTATAAAGCCAAACTTGTTGTAATGGCTCAAACTCCTTCCACCGAATGCGGTTATCATGAAAGGCCTCGGTTCATTATTTAAAGGTAAAAGTAGAGGCATAGGCTTCACATCTCAATTCTTCTAATTCTTGGATTTCGATTTTCCATTCTCGACCTCACAAGTCTGGGTTATGGTTACATTGGCGAACTGCCCAATAAGCATGGTGCTCCAACTCAATGGGCAAGTGACAAGGCTTCCGAAAAATAATCCTGTATGGTGACATACCTAGGGGAGCCTTGAAGGCAGTCCGATATGCCCATAAGGTGATTGCACAACAATCATATGACCTAATTAACCTGAATTAACTTAGATCTTAGCATAATTGTAGAATAACTTGTGCATTAGCTGGATACTTTGCATCTTCACTGCTTTACCTACATATTTCTGCAATAATGTCAATTTTCTATATTGATTAGTGTATTATTTGGTTTTCAGGTAATAAAAAGCTTAGGAGCCAGCCTAAAGCTAGATAAAGGCCAGAGCTACAGTAGAACTGGAGAAGAAGCTAGGAATAAAGTTGCAAATAAGCGGTATACTATACTACTTGTAGGGATTTAATGTTAGAATTAAAGTGTGAAGAACATAGGACAACCTCTGCACCTATCCCTAGCCTTAGGATATCCCTATCCACCTTCCCATACCTAGGCCACCCATCCATTAGGTCAAAACAGCTTTGAAAACCCTAATACACCTTCTAGCATAGTTTTTGACGTCCAGACAATAGATCTAAACATCTAATCTCTGTAGAAACACTCGCCAGAACCCAACTCAAGTACTAACATAGAATTGGACGTCCAACCTACTATCTGGATGTCCAACTTTAAAGTATAAGTTGTCTGACCATACTTCCAGATGTCTGGAGGTGCTCTCTAGTTGCTACTTTTGAAATCAGATGCATGGATTCAATCCTTTTGACCTAGCAACACTACCTAGCACCCTAAGAAGCCTAATTATAGACCACCTACGCCTATTCCACTACTCTTACCACCAACCTAACTAGGTTAGACCATTACCCCCAAACCCTAGAGCCTAATTAGGGAGTCCCTAACCTAAGTGCATGCATATACACCTAATTTGGTTAGGACTCAACCTAATAGGCTAAACCAACCCACCTAGGACCTAACCCAACACACCCAAACCACCACCACTTGGCTACCCACTTTAGAGTTTTCTAGAGTATTCTTCCAAGTGGTGTGCACACACAAGGTGGCGCCAACTTCTGATACCAAAAATAGTAGCCATCTTAAGTCCTTTCTTAGATCCATAAATTGTGGATCAAAGAAGACCCACTCTTGGTTATGTTTGGATGGCCACATAAGGGCCTTCTAGACCCTTCCTCCCAATGCCCACTTAGCCCTCTTAAGTCTATTAAAGACCATCACTTTGGCCGCCTAGAGGAGGCATCTTGCTGCTCTTGGACACCACCATCTCCACCTCCATCTCCATTGGCGAGCTCCTCCTTCATAGCTTCATCTCTACGGCTAAGAGCACCTCTAAGTCCTCCTCAAGAGGTCAGCCAACACACCTTGACCGTCCCTCCTTTCTCTTCCTCCACCTCAATCCACGACCACCAAAAGCCACCTTTGGTGCACTAGTTTCTCATAGCTTATTTGTTCTACATACTTTAGTTTATGCATTAATTTCCTACTTAGTAGTGTAGTATCATCTCCCTCCAGAGTGCATGCCTAAATTCTCCCTGGGATCCAAGCATGCATCTCACTTCTGTTAGATTAGTTTTAAGATCCTTATACAAGCTTTCCTCGAGATGTGATTCTAAATACTTGGTTCAATGGAATGAAAATCTCTTTATTATTACTTGGATCATATTTCTCTTTTACGAATAAAAATGTTAGTTGAGAGAGTAGAGAGAGAACAAGAAATCAGAATCAAAGTATGCCTCCCTGAGATCAATCGGGACTCACGTCTCGTTATAAAATATTTTTGTTGAATCGAAATCACGACTATAATACGATATGTTTCCAATCAAATCCTTGATTTCCCAATTCCAACATAAGGTGTTAATCAGCTTGTCAGACCAATCTTTACAATCAAGCTGAACCATTTTCTAGAGTATTTTCTTGATCTACCAATTCGAAACCTTAGTCTGGCCGTTTGTTTGGGGATGGCATGGAGAAGTGATATAGTGGTGAACTCCGTACTTCCTCAAAAGTGCCTGAAAAGATGATTGTGTGAAATAGGTTCCTCCATCCAAAATGATGGCTCAAGGATCCTAAAGCACGCAAAGATATAGTTCTTGACGAATTTGGTGGTGACGACATGATCAGCATGGTGCGCGGGAATAACCACAATCCATTTCAAGACATAATCAACAGCAGTGAGGATGTATTCAAAGTCGTTGAATGGAGGAAAGGGACCCATAAAATTGATTCCTCATATCAAAGATCTCTACAGCTAGAATGGGTTACAAGGGCATCATGTCACGGTGTGACATCGACCCTAGCAACTGTCACCTAGTGCAGCGCTTAGCGTAATTGTGTGCATCCTAATGAAGGGAGGGCCAAAAGAATCCACATTGCAACACCTTGGCTGTTATCTTCCTCCTTGAAAAATGGCCTCCGTAGGCCTGATCATGGCAAAAGGATAGCACACTGGGGAACTCGCTATCAGGAACACAGAGACAAATAATCTAGTCAACACCTACTCTAAAAACAAGTGGATTATCCTAGAAATAATACTTTGCTTTTGTAATATGACGCTTACGCTGGTTTTTAGCCCAACCTCAGTGAAGAGAGCCAGAAGCAAGGTAATTAGTGATATCGACATACTAAGGTTCACTTGCCACATCTATCACTAGAAGGTGCTCATCAGGGAAAGATTCATTCATCAGCAGGGAAAGTCCAAAATGGTCAGGGTCAAGTCTAGAGAGATGGTCTGTAATCACATTCTGGTCTCCGATCTTATCTCGTATCTCAAGATCAAACTCTTATAGTAGAAGGATCCCATGAATCAATCGGGGTTTAGCGTCTTTCTTATGCATGAGATAACGAATGGCCATGTGATCAGTAAAGATAGTAACATGGGAGCCCAAAAGATACCATCTGAATTTCTCCAACCCAAAGATGATCATCAGGAGCTTCTTTTCAATGGTTGTGTAATTATGTTGGGCCTCATCCATCGTCTTACTAGTGTAATACACCACGAAGGAGTGTTTATCATGTCTTTGTCCCAAGATGGCTCTAGTAGCTAGGTCAGAAACATCACACATCAGCTCAAAGTCGAGGAACTAATCAGGTGGTTGGAGAGCAGGGGCCTTAGTGATAGCATCACGCAGTTGTGTGAATGCTCTAATACAGTCAAGACCCATGTCAAAGGGCACATCGGTCAATAGGAGATGCGTCACAGGTTTGGAAATCTTGGAGAAATCCTTGATAAATCTCCTATAAAACCAATGTGACCTAGAAAGGGTGAACTTGTTGGATAGAGATAGATATAGGTAAATCAGCTATCACATCAAGTTTAGCTCTGTCAACCTCAATACCCCTTTCAGAGATGATATGTCCCAGAACAATACCTTCGTGCACCATGAAATGACTTTTCTCGTAGGAAAGCATAAGGTTTACATCAATACATCTCTGAAGGATGCAGATCAAGTTGGATAGACAATTATCAAATGTTGTTTCGAAGATCGAAAAGTCATCCATAAAGACTTGAGAAAATCAACTACCATATCATGGAATAACACCAGCTTGCAACGTTGGAACGTAGTTGGTGCATTACAAAGTCCAAATGGCATCCTTCGAAAGGCAAAGGTGCTAAAGGGGTAAGTAAAGGTGGTCTTCTCTTGGTCATGAGGGTCAATAGCCACCTGATTAAAGCCTGAGAATCCATCCAGGAAACAAAAGAAATGATTTCCCACTAACCCCTTCAGGATTTGGTTGATAAGAGGTAAAGAGAAATGGTCTTTCTTAGGAGTAGCATTGAGTTTCATATAGTCTACACACACTCTCCAAGATGTAGAAGTGCGTGTAGGGATGGATTCACCCCTGTAATTGACATAAATGGTGAGACTTGCCTTTTTGGGCACAACATGAATCGAGCTCACTCAAGAGCTGTCATTGATTAGGTAGATGATGCCCGCATCAAGCCACTTAATGATTTCAATTTTAATGACTTTTTGCATATTAGGATTGAGACGTTCCTGCATCTCACAGGAAGGTCGACCTCCTCCTCCGTATATATATGGTAGTGCAATAAGAGAGGCTAATGCCAGTCAGGTTAGAAAGAGACCATTTGATTGTGCAGCAATCATAGGACTTAAATGACCTAAATTAAGCTAGAACTTACCATAATTGTAGTGTAATACATGCACAAATAGCATTCATTGCATCTTTCCTATTTTATTTAGACATGGATAAAATAATGTTATAATGTATTGATAAGTGCATTATTTGGATTATAGGCAATAAGAAGCTCAAGAGATGGCCTGAAGCTGGATCTGAAGTAGGGAAGAAGCTAGAGCTGGAGTAGAAGCCCTGGAATAAAGAAGAAGAAATAATGTAGGGAGAGGTATGCTACTCTACTAAGGAGAATTTTAATGTAGAGTTTAAATTATGAAGAACTTAGGACCAATCCTAGCCCTAGGATAGCCCTAGAGACCCCCCTAAACCCTAGACACCCTTAGATTAGGTCACCTTAGCCTAGGAATCCTCAGAACCCTAGTTCCAACCCTTATCTGGACATCCAGATAAGTTATTAGATGTCCAGAACCCCCAAGCACAACCCGTAGACCTAGAACCCATGTCCAGACAAGTTGTTAGATGTCCAATTTTTGTAGAATTCCAAGATAGAACCCAAACTTCTCCTTAATTCAACATTGGACATCCAAACATGAGCCTTGTACTTCTGATTTTTTAGTATAAGTCGTCTGATACTCTAATTAGGTGTCTGGAACCCTCTCCAATCCTTGTTTTTGAAATCAAGTTTGGATGTTGATTTCCTATGCCCCTAAACCCAATTCTACACCCTAGGGAACCTAAATTAAGGTTCCCTAACCTTGGTATACCACCCTAAGACCCTTTTAAGAACCTAATTAGGTTCTCACCAAGCCCAATTGAGTTGGATCAAGTCAATCACAAATTCCAAGATAGAACCCAAACTTCTCCCTAATTCAACATTGGATGTCCAAACATGAGCCTTGTACTTCTGATTTTTTAGTATAAGTCGTCTGATACTCTAATTAGATGTCTGGAACCCTCTCCAATCCTTGTTTTTGAAATCAAGTTTGGATGTTGATTTCCTATGCCCCTAAACCCAATTCTACACCCTAGGGAACCTAAATTAAGGTTCCCTAACCTTGGTATACCACCCTAAGACCCTTCTAAGAACCTAATTAGGTTCTCACCAAGCCCAATTGAGTTGGATCAAGTCAATCACAAATTCCAAGATAGAACCCAAACTTCTCCCTAATTCAACATTGGATGTCCAAACAAGAGCCCTGGACTTCTGATTTTTTAGTATAAGTCGTCTGATACTCTAATTAGACCTCTAGAACCCTCTCCAATCCCTGTTTTTGAAATCAAGTTTGGATCTTGATTTCCTAAGCCCCTAAACCCAATTCTACACCCTAGGGAACCTAAATTAAGGTTCCCTAACCCTAGTACACCACCCTAAGACCCTCCTAAGAACCTAATAGGTTCTCACTAAGCCCAATTGAGTTGGATCAAGTCAATCACACTTCACCTAGTCAATTGAACTCATAGAGTCCAATTGAGCTCAGATCTCAACCAGCACAAATCCAATTGGACTCAGTGAGAGTCCAATTGACTTAGGCCTGACCTAAGTGGGTATCTTCTCTTCCAATTAGACATGCATCCGCTTAATTAAGCTTGTGATAAGTTTAGTTGCACATTCACTTTAGTATTAGGGTTTATAACCCTAATTCTAGGAGCTTACCTAAACCTAACCACCTAGACATATAGGACTCGACCTAGACCACCTAACCACACACGCACACTTAGTCGCCACCTCTAGAGATAGTCTTCAAGGAGTCCACAACTTACCTCCTTAGAAAGTGGATCTAAGGAGACCCACTCTCCACCTCTCTAGCCGCCACCTAAGCCCACTTCTAGAGAATTCTATAATTATCTAGAGGGCCACTCCCACAGCCACCCAAGAGTCTATAAAAGGACCCTCTTGGACGGCCATGCAACCCATCTAGCCTTAGCTTCATTCCATGTGCACCTACATCCATGAGCTCCACCACCATCACTACTCCCACCTCCATGCCCAAGGCTAGAGAAAGCTGTCCACCACCTCTCCAAGGGCTGGCCTACTCACCATTGGCTACCCCTATTTCTTCTTCCTACCACCTCAGGCTCCACAAGCCATTGGAGACTGCCTCCAATGCCCTTATTTCTCGTAGATAAGTGTTCTTCATAATTTAATTTTGCCATTGAATTTACTGCTTCGTAGTGTAGTCATCCTCTACTTGAGTGATGCATGAGTAATCTTTCGTAGATATACGCATGCATCCATTTTTCTACTAGCTAGAATCACTGCTTTAATCATTCATGTACAAGCTTTCCTCGAAAATCAATTGTAATGACAACATTTATGAATGAATGAAATCATTTTGTCTATCTCCACTATGATCATGAGTTGCTTGATTTGGTTGCCTATTACATTGCAACAAGATGTTGATTCCTAAATACATAAATGACCTTGTGATTGACGCTTTTTCTGTTAATAGCCATCGTAGAGTTAGAATGGTGCGTACTAATGCACACACATTCACCTTCATTATTTACTTAACACACGCTCACGTAGTTAGGGTCAACAATGCGACTGGCGAGACGTACATTCGCAAGCTTGAAACCGGCATACAATTGTAAGCAAGCAACAAAAAGATCAAATAAATTTCACTTTTCTAAATGCCTCCCTGAGATCGACCAGGACTCACCGTCTCGTTAATTGAAATGTTTTTTTGAGTTGTGTTTCTCACTATACTACGACATTATTTAAATCAAACACGCAATCTACAAATCCAACACCATCCAATGGTTGCCTTATGTTTAGTTAGGACCTTCATTAGTTTGCACTCTTTCTCCCTAGACAATTCAAACTAATGATTACAAAAAGCATCTCATTTGTTCCTTAGAAAGCATATTTTAGCATGTCAGGCAATGCTTTAAGTTCGGGAGTGGATGGGGGAAGATGTGGCAAGATTTGGGATGAGAGTGTCCCAAAAGGATCATCAGAAGAAAGAATAAGGGGTGAAGAAAATTGGCCCTTAGGTTGACCAAGAATGGGGGCATCTTGGATTGATGGATCCAAGAAAGGAGAGGCCCAGAAATCAGTGCTTGGGAACAAGGTCCCAATGTGGAATACTGCTTCCGCCTGATTTGACAAGAAAGAATGGGCACTCCAGTCTTCAAGGGGGTAGATCGAGGGTGAGTAGCCCAAAAATGACTCAAACCACAAGGAGTAAGAAGTGGAGTTGGTCTTATTAGGACTCTGGTCAGGAAGGGATAAAGGTAAGGGATGGGGTGGGGAAACGTCGCAATACAAGTCAGTCAGCATTTGGTGATTCTCAAGGGGTATGCCATTGCAATCAGAATAGGTCCCTACCAACCCGATACACTCATTGATGACCATGTCATCGTCAGACATGTGATCCTTGGTAAGATTGCAATCAAAATTCTTGGCGGCCTTAAAAATGTTAAGTTTGAGCTTTTCAGATCCCACTACATCTCAATGTAGCCCATTTCACAACCAATATGGGCACGGGCTGTGGCCAAGAAAGGTCTTGATCACAACAAAGTGCGATTTGTTAAAATTAGGTTTTTGGTCGTTGTAATATGCTAATTCAAACACTTTTAAAATTTGTAATTACCGAGTACTCAGAGAGTATTCAGGTCATCCCAAGGGAGGCAGAAATGCAACTATGAAATCTCTTGCTCAACAAATGGAAATCAACTTTCTTTTTGGGTTTTTGAATATGTAATTTTTAGGATTTTATATATGTGCAAAAAATGAATGCGTAGAAGATGGGAATTAGAAATGGTAAAAATGAAGCAACAACTGCCTTGCTTCCCCAACTCACCCCAAGCATGGGAGGCTTGGAGTAATGGAGGAACAACACACAACAAGTGAGAAACACAAGCTAACTAAAAGAATAGTAGTGGAATGCTTCTTTAAACAAAAATTGTTTTACAAACGGGGTTGGAGAACTCACAAGTGAGAAGGATTCTCACTTGTAATCTCCAACACAAAAGCGAACACTACACTACAATGCAAAAAATACAAAATTAGAGGAAAGCATATTATGAAGAAAGTGATGCTGCTGCAGAACTCCTGCTCTAATTCTGGTTGCCCAAAAATCAAAGGAAGCTTTTCTCCTGGATCTCTCCTCTTGGCAAGCCCTAGGGGGGCATGCCTAGCTACTCCTAGAGTGGAAGATTTCCACTCTTGAACTCATCCTTTGGGTGGACATGGACCACTCTATATGCTCCTCCTCCTATACGTCCTCCTTGCCTGGCATGACTCATTAGCTTGGCGTGGAACATGGTAGAAGAAGGGAGGAAGTTGAAGGTATCAACAGGGAAAGAGAATCCCCTTAATCTTCTTCTCCTCTTCTCCTTGGTCATTGGGAATAGTTTAGTATAGGTGGAAGAATGTTATGAAATGATGTAGCCAAGGGTGGTTGGTTATTGTAGTTATGGGTGATATATATAAAATTGTAGGAAGGGGGTAGGTATGGTTAAGAGGGGACGACTAGGATGGCTCATAGATGGTGGTTAGGAGATCCTAGGGCTATGGTAGATGGCACCAAAATGGAGGGGCACCAATGGTTGGTGCCATCTTTTGTTGGGAACTAGGGTTAAGGGTTGGTAAGGTGTGTTGTAGGGAAAGGATCGGCTTAGATATGGTGGTTCTGTGATGGAGGGTTAAGGTGGGTTGGCACCAATTTAAGGGGTGTATGGAAGTGGAGTTAAGGAGAGGGTGGCACCGACCTAAGGTTCTAGAAGAGGGTCATTTTGGCACCTAAAGTGGATGGTTAGGATGGGTCAAATAGGTGGATGAAGGGTGGATGTGTAAGGGAGAGTTGGAGCCAACTTTAGGTGGTGTTTGTAGGATGTGTTGGCGCTAACTTAGGGTAGGTTAAGAGGTGGTTATGGTGGTGGAGAGGTGCTTATTTATGGCACCAATATGGTTTTCTAGAAGGGTTGTTTGGTGGATGGTGGAGATAGGTTTAAGGGAAGATGGAAGGTGGAGATGGAGGCTATGTTGTGGTGCCAAAATGGGTGGAAGTTAAGGTTGTTTTGGCGCCACCTTTAGGTGGCTTTTGGTAGTGGTTGTGGGGTCAAAAGATGCCTCAATTTGGTGCCAAATTGAGGGGATGTGAGTGGAGCTTTTGGTGGAGTTAAGGTGTAGGTTGGACGGCCATGTAGATGGAGTTAAGTAGGAGGGGGTCGACCATGGAGTGGAGGAGTAGGGGTGAGGTTAGCTAAGCTAGTGTAGCTAGCTTTGCTAGTAGAAGAGTAGAGGGAGCCAGGGTTTATCTAGAAGAAGGTACCAGGAACTTTCAAAAATATATTTGGAGCTGAAGTAAATTGCCTGGAGCTAATGATGGTTGAATAGGTCATCTTAGGAGCTCAACTACTCATCTTAGCTAGCTAACTTTTTTGCTAGTAGCTAGGCTTGAGTAGTAGAGCTAAGTTGAGCTAGTCTCAACTCTTTGGAGTTGGGTTGAGCCAGACCTGCTTCTATTGGCAACTCCCAAACTATCTTAGCTACTAAGTTGACAGGTAGTAGCTAAACTAGTGGGAGCTAAGCTGCCAAGAGCTGAGTGGAGCTGGGGAGAGTTGGGTTGGAGCTGGAATGAACTCCTGTCAACTAAGTTGAGCTAGCTTAAGTTCCCAGTGAACTAATCAGAGCTAGGATAAGCTTGACTCAGCTAAGTTGAGCTGGATTTTAGCTGAGTTTAGTTGAGTCAAGATACCCTAAGCTAATATCCAGTTGAAATGAGCTGAATGGAGCTGAGATGAGCTCAACCCAACCTAGTTGAGCTGATATCCAGTTGTGATGAGCTGGATTCAGCTAGAGTTTAGCTGAATTGATCTTCTTCTTCACCTTCTACCTTCTTGAGTGCTAGGGTTTTGGAGGTCCGACTATCTGCTCATCTTTAACACTCAAGTAAACATGTTAAAAACACAAATTATGTAATGCATGCCTAGCCTAAATGCAACCCAAAAACTCATTTACGGAGTTAAAATCCTAAGAGGTAGATTAGTTTTAGGGCATAAGAATGTTGATAAATTGGCATTTATTACGTCTACCAAGATTGATTGGGTAATTAGAAAGTGAATCAAAAACTTCCATGTCTAATACAAGAAAGTCAATAGGAAAATAGAGACTATTGACCCTAACCACCACGTCTTCCACCACACCCTGCGGGATTTTGACAGAGCGATTTGCTAGCTGTAATATAATAGGGGTGGGTTTCAAATTTCCCAATGCAAATTTTTGAAACATGATGGTCGGTATGAGGTTAATGGAAGATCCTAAATCAAGCAAGGCACAATCAAAATTGCAACCTTTGATGCTGCACAAATTGAGAGGGGTGCTTAGGTCTTTCTACTTTGGTGGTAATTTGGAGAGAATAACAGAACTCACATGAGACGAGAGAACCACCAGGGTTTTGGTTTTCTTTTGCTGTCACCTTGGTGTAGTGTAATCCTTAAAGAAATGGGTGACGGTAGGGATGTGGTCAATCGCCTCCAGCACAGGAACCTTGATTTCAACATCCTTGAATAAATCACATAGATTATCAAAGGTTTGCGTATTCTTTTTTTTTTCCTTTTGTCTCCCTTAGTAGAGCCTCAGGGAATAGGACCGATTCTGGCACCAGTTTGGGTATGTCGTCCACATGAGAATGTAGTGCGCAATCCAAATGAGAGGATGACGAAGAAGATGGGACAGCATCAGGTCAAGGCATATCTATGGCTTGTTTACCACTCCTCGTAGTAATCTCATTGGATGTCGCAAGTCCAGTGGAATCATAAGGTGGAGGGTTTACAATAGGGACGTAGGGATATGCTGCTGCGGGATTAGCCTAAAATCTTGGTGGAGTAGTCGGTGTATGCAGAATCTGGTGAACCTACACCTGAAAAGGTTGTACCTATGTTTGTGGACCACGAGGTACGAAGTTTTATGGGTTAGTGATAGGTTGGGTGGGAAGAGTGCCCTAAGATTGAGTCCTCATGCGTAGTTGACTAATCTCAACATTCTGTTGCACCAATTGGTGCAAAAGAGAAGTCATGTTCTCTTCATGGTGTTTTGACATATCCATCGTCATTCGCATCAACTTATCAAGAGGGTTTGATGCGTGATCTGTTTGAGATGTGTAAGGGCCCGACGATTGATTTGCTGAAGGACAATATTGGGCCCTTGGGATGATGGGACAGATGCTCACCCTAGTCTACCAACGGGTTTTGGTGCTGTGGAGTGCTAGACCATGTGAAGTTCGAATGATTACGCCACCTTGGGTTATAAGTAGCAGAATATGGGTTATTCCCTAAGGTACACACATCTTTGCATTTTGAAGACAGGTCTATAAAAGATAATGCGTCCGAGTACATGGAGGCTTGTTCCTTCGTGTCAAAATACCAACTAGCAGAAGCCAGGTTCACATTGCTTACCAAGTCACTTGGCGCAATACTCAGCAAAGACGGTGTAGGTTGTGCGAGATTCTTTGAAATAAGCATGACTTAGGAAGGATTAGGTTTGTGATGTGACGAAGGAGCCGAAGTGTTGGCCACAGAATGGGCGAGGTTAGCCAAAAGTTCGTCCATCTTCTTGTGCATGAGGGAGACTTCATCCAATTTTTGTGCAATCAAATTCATACCAATGGACGAATGGGAGAGTCCTATGTCAACCTCATATGCTCCACTATTGGGTGTGTTGGTCCGGTTAAAGAGAGAGAGAGATAAAATATCAACATTTAGTTAACCAAAGTTTACGACAGATAATCAAAGAAGAAATTACAACTACACTAGAAAGTGATAAAACATAGAGAAAAATGAAAAGAGTCCCCCTCAATGGTCGTTTGGAGGACGACTCGCTTTAACGTCACCTAGATGAAGGAGGTCGGAAGTTGAAGGAAGGAGAACAGCGGTGGAGGAAGGAGGATGGGGCAGGGCGGCATCATGGCGAGGTTCTTCATCCTGAAAGTGGTGAGAGGTCGGCCACAAGATGCTCCACGAATGGGGTTGAGAGGTGGGAAAAATATTCAATTTTCTATTGATGCGAAAATATGCGTGATTTGTAATTAGGGTTTCAAATCATTGTAACACTTGAAATCGCAAATGCTTTTAAATTTTTAAACCGAGATAGTGGGGTATCTAGGGTCATCCAAGGAGGCAATTTTGCAATTATAAATCTCTTACTTGAAATTGGAAATCACCTTTCCTTTTGTATTTTTGGAATATGAGATTTTTTGGGTTTTTGAAACAACGGGGCCGATTGTGAAATTGAAGCGAGAAGGCGACCACACCTAAGTTGTTGAAACTAAAACCTAAGTGACAACAAGTTTTCTTTCTAAGCTCACTCTAGGTACATGAAGACCTAGAGTATTAGAGAGAGAGTGGGTGCGCACTAGGAAAAAGTAACAAGATGCAACTAGAAATGCAACAAAAATTAAAGGAAAAATTTTACTAAAGGAAGATATTATTTTACAAGTAGAGTAATGCTTCCACTAAATAAGAAAAACAACAAAATAAAAACTCAATATCCTCTTGATGATGATGATGAAGATGGAAGGGTCCTTGCTCCAACTACGACTACTCTCGTAGTTGAAAAGGATTCCTCCTTCTCCTTCTCCTTGAATTGCTTCTTCAAGGTATGTACTCCTCCTGGCAAGCCCTAGATGGGGCATACCTTAGCTCATCCACAGGTGGATGGTTTCCACCTCAAAAGCACCTCCAAGGGTGGGCATGTACTACCCTGAAGACCTCCTCCAAAGGTCCTCCTTACCTGGCTTCTTCCTTTCACTGGCATGGACACAAGAGAGAAGAGAAGAGGGGAAGGCACCAAGGTGACAGAGTGTCCCCTTAATCTTCTTATTCTTCTTCTCTCTTGGTCGTGGGCTATAGGGTAGAATATAGGTGGAAAATAATGCAACCAAAGGTCATCCTTAATGGTGGTGGTAGGGGGTTTATATAGGAGTGGTGATGGGGGTGTAGGTGTAGGTGAGGTGTAGGGTTTGGATGGGCTTATGAGGATGGTTAGATGATCCTAAGGCTAGGGTTATTTGGTGCCAAGGGAGAGGTTGTGTGGGTGGTTGTTATGTTGGTGGAGAGGCACCATTAATGGCACCAACCATAGGAGGGTTACGGTGTTGGTGGTTGGGTTGGAGAATGGAAGGCTAGGATGAAGTTATGAAGTCGATGGAGGGTGGATGTGTGGTTGTAGGTTGGCGCCAACTTAGATGTTGGTTAGGTGGATTTTTGGTGCCAACTTAAGGAGAATTAGGATGGATTTTATGGGTTAAGGGGTTGGTGCCACTATTAGATGGTGGTGGTGATCTTATGAGGGTACGTGTAAGGTGAAGATTAGGGTAGATGTTGGCACCAATTTGTAGGGGTGTGGGTAGGATATTTTGACGCCAACTAGGGTTGGTTAGGAGGTGGTTATGGTGGTGGAAGGATGCTTCAAGTTGGTGCCAAGGGTAAGTGTTCTAGAAGGGGTTAGGTGGGTGGTAGGGATGACCTTAGGTGGTGATGCGTAGGGCTAGGATTTAAGGATATGTTGGCACCAAAATGAAGGGGTGTATGAAGGGTTTTTGGCACCAACATGAATGGGTGTGAGTGGTTGGTGGTTGTTGTGGGTTGGTGCCACTGTTAGGTAGGTTAGGTTAGGGTTTGGTTAGGGTTAAGGGCTAAGGAGTGGAGGGCCATATAGGTGGAGATTGTTGGGAGCTTAGCTAAGATAGCTTAGCTAGTAGAGTAGAGGTGGTGGAGCTAGGGTTTTATCAAGGGAGCTGGAGAAAATAAATCTGAAGCTGGTGGTTATTGCATCTAGAGTTGGATCTGATGAGACAACTTCATGGGGAGCTCAACTACTTAGCTAAGCTACCTAGCTCTTATGCTAGTAGCTAGGCTTGGGTAGTTGAGCTAAGTTGAGCTGGCCTAAACTTAGCAGGAGCAAGGTTATGCTGGAATTGCCTCAGAAGAGAACTCTAGAGATAGCTAAGCTACTAGTTGACAAGTAGTAGCTTAGCTAGCTTGGAGTCCAGCTGTCATGAGTTGGGTGGAGCTGGAATGAGCTTGGGCTGAGCTGAGATGGACTCCTGTCAACTTAGTTTAGCTTGCTAGAGCTCCCAATGAACTGATGGGAATTGAGATGAGCTAGACTCAACTATGTTGAGCTGGATTTGACCTGAGTTGAGCTGGGTTGAGCTAAGATGAGTTGATTTGAGCTACCATTCAGTTAAGGTGAGCTGAATGGAGCTAACCCTAGTCCAAGGGAGCTGCTATCCAGCCATGATGAGCTTCCTCTTCATCAATTGCCTTCAAGAGTGCTAGGGGTTTAGGGATCTGTCAATCTGTTTATCCCTAACACTCGAAGAAACACATTAAAAACATAATAAAAAAATGCAATGCATGCCTAACCTAATTTATGCCTAAATGCCACTGAAAATCCCATTTTGTGGAGCAAAATCCTAAGAGCTAGGTTTGTTTTAATGCATAAGAATGATGATAAACTGACATTTATCACACCCCTATGCTTATTTTTTTCCTAGTCTCTTAGAAAAACTTTAATTTCACAAAATCAAAATTTTAGGGAAATCTAATTTTTTCGACTTTTGAGGAGAAAGAGATTACAGGACATTGGTTGATCCAAACACAGGAGGTACGAGAATTGTTAAGGATAAACATCGAGATTTATTTTCAGATCCAAAAATTAGGCAAAAATGGGATCAATATATTCTCCAAAAAATTCATAGATTAACCCCTTGTTAATTCAGACGACTTGAAATTTTTGTTTTTAGGATTTTTCTGGCTCTTTAATCTTATTTGCAGCTTGCAATAACCTTGAAAACCTTGTGTCTATGCTTGTGAAAAGCCAACATTTATAAGGGCGTGTTTTTGGTTTAAAACTTTTTTTTTCTCTCCCCTCTGCTTATTTTTAGCTTAGTCTTACAACAGATGTGTCAGGATCATCATTCCCGTTACCAAACCTTGATGGGGCTCTGGCACCAATACTTCGAGATAGCACTGTCCATGACACCACCTAGGAACTCACAACCCCAAAACACAATGCGGTGCCAAGGGGCACTCCAAGCAAACTCAAGCTCTTGCTTCGACCTTATAGGTAGAGCACCATCCAAGATGCTTGAGTTGCAAAAATGCGCTTTAATGCTCCATCTAAAGATATGAAATATAGATATGGAGCAGCGTCGAGGCGGTAACATGTTGACATCGCATCCTCAAAGGAGGCATTTTCCTCCTTCTTGGTGGTAGGAACTCAAACCAATGATTTGGTTCAGACTTTTACTAAGGCCAAACAAGGGATTTTTCTAATTTTTAGTTGTTTTTAGATGTTGGCTTGTGTGTGAAATTTGACATAAGTTTTGCATGAAATGCAAGTTTTTGAATCAGAAACTAAGCCAAGTACTTTCCTTATTACAAAAGAGGATCAAGTCACCTGAACTATCTGATCTAGTCTAAAGATAGACCCTGAAATTCTAATAATCAGATCTGTATCCTTATCCTTAGTTTGTTAAAGATAAAATCTCATTGTACCAAAAGTGAATTTTCAATGTTAGTCCCGATTTCAAAATTTTCCTTAAAAAGTTTTCAACATTTTTATTCTTTTGGGTACGCAAGCAAAAAACAAAAAAATGACAATAGAAAAATGCATATTTTTAGGTTTTGAAAATCCTAAAACGATCGTCAAAATTTTAAAACACCCCCATGCTTAAGATATGTAATGTCCTCATGCATTAGGAGGGAAGGAGGGATCACCTTAGTAAAAAGTGGTCAGATTTAGGATAGTCAAAACCTGGAAAAAAGAAAGAAAAAGAAAGTAGGAAAAATTATGGGTTACCTCCCATCCTGTGCTATCTTTTACACCATTCAACTGGGCGTAGTGTACATCAGTGATCAACTATGGTCGAGTTGGTAAAATCGAAAGATTTTGAAGGAAGATTCGGGGCATGATCCAAATAGGACTTTAAACGTTGGCCGTTGACTTGAAAACTCATATTAGTTTTTGGATCAAAAAGATCAACAGCACCGTAAGGATACGCTTTTAGGACAATAAAGGGGTTGGACCATTTGGATTTTAACTTCTAGGAAAAATACATAATCTTGCATCAAAAAGCCAAACACGTTACCCCCAAGACAAAGTTTTGCTAGTCCCTAGCAAAATTAACTAAGACTATGATGATTTAAAGCGCTCAAGTTTAAATTAATATAAATAGTAACTATGTAGAGGAAAGCTTAGGTCAGAAATTTTTAAGTTTACTATAAATGATTAATGTACAGAGCACTTGTGAAAATTTTCTTACTTAAATTTATACTTATAACATTCTCAAAACACACTTAAAATAATTTTGTTAACAAGAATTTTACTCAGAATTAGAATTCTTCAAAAATCTCTTAATCCTTGTAACTATTCTTAACTCAAATTAGAATACAGAGTGTTTTAAGGAAACAAAACTTAAGAATTGAGAATTAAATTTTAACTCAAAAACTCAATAGAATTAAGTTAATCCTTTGTTTATGATATTTCACTTTTATCAATATAAGTTTAAGCAAATTAAACAGATACTCATTATTAATCAAACTTAGAGTAGTAAAATTCTAATTTACTAGCCTACAACACTAAAAACAACTTCTAGACCTAGGATTCTGTCAATTTTTCTCCTTTAGGTCTCAACTTAAAATCTTCAAAATCCAATTTCTTAGGCTTCACTACCCAATACCAAGGTTCAGTAGCTATGATTTTAAAACATCTGTGCTTAGTGAAGAGAATTGTCCTAAAGGCATCCAAAGTTGCAAAAATCCAGATCTTAAGACATCAATTTCCAATTCCAATTATTCCAATTCAAACCTTTGGCTTGGCCTTACTCAGGTTTGGTTGCTTTCTCCTCACCATTTTTCTATCTTGAGGTCAACACTTTTTGTGTATATCTCCCCGATGGACCACTGGGTCTCTTATTCCTAATATTTTTATCTTTATATTTTTTTTTCACTTTTTCTATAGGTTAGAACACCCATTTGTAGCAAGGTGTTCTTTTTATTTGATGGAAAGAAGGGTAGCATCCATTTGTAACGAGATGCTTTTATTTATTATGTGGAAAAAACTGCATAAGCACCCATTTGTAACGAGGCACTTAACTGTAGGGTGTTTTATTTATTTATTTTTTTCTTTTTTCTTCTCATTTTTCTTACTATCATTATTCTCCAAATCCTTTTTCTAGGTGAGTGGCACATCCTTCACCATTTCAAGAACCACCCCGCTGAAATCCATGGACTAAAGAGGATTCAAAACTAATCTCTTAACCTCTGTGTTTTCATGGTCTTAGATGCCAACAAGACAATTCTATGTGTGTGAATTTAGATGTTTAGGTTACTTAGCTCTCAAACCAGAGCTTAGATAACAAAGCCCTTTACTTTCAGTTTCTTCAAATTCTTAGTTTCCTCCTATAGGATCCGTTAAGACAAAATTTACCAAGTCTAGTTATTTATCTTTATCCTGTAAGTCTTGTAAACTAGAATTCTACTAACTCTCCATTTAATTAACTCTGAATATCTTGCCTTTTTACTTAACTTTATGATAAAATCAAATTTTCAAAAAGCAAAAGGATTACTTAATCTAATTGATTAGAAAGTTATAATTTAATTCCAAAACTTAAGTTTAAATCTTAATACACTTAGTTTCTTAATTCAAGGTGAAAATAGAAAAATAAATCTTTAAAAGATTTAAAGATTTCTAACTCAAATAAAATCTTGTTTTAAAACCTTTACAAACAAAAGTGTGTTTTTACAAAATGTTTAAGTAAAAATCTAATTAAGAATTGAATGCTCTTAAATACTCTATATATTCTATATACATTTTAATTTCTGACCTAAAAGAAAATTAAGCTCTTAATTATAGTATATATATATATTTCCTCTTTTTTTTCTTTATGCAAAATGAATATACCCCTCTTATTATTTTTATGAATTTTCATTTTCAAATTTTTGTATTTATATATTTTTATTTTTATGTATATAAGATTTTCCAATTTTTATGAATTTTTTTTCAAAATTTTTCAAATTTTTACGAAATTTTTTATTTTTTTTAAATTTTTTTATCATTTTAGGAATTTCTATTTTTTTAAAATTTCATGGATATTTAATTTTTATGTATTTTTTTTATTTTTTTAACCTACACTTAAAGTGAAAATTTCACTTCAACATCCCTCCAAGCTAAAATTTTACAATGTCCTCATTGTAAGAATGGTGAAAAGATATTACACTTCATTTAGTATAGGGTGATAGAAAGAGTCGAATAGAGGAGATCAAAGATCTCTGTGTGGATGATTTCAAGTTTGAACAAAGGTCAGAGTGGTCAGTCGGACTAAATGAAAGTAATCAGTATAATATGAAGTGAAAGTTCTGAGTAAGTGTAGAAGAAAGAAAATGAAAAGGTAAAAATAGGAAACAACTATGTACAAATGCTAAGTTTTACGTCTTCAGCTAGGCGTAAACCCTAGTAAAGAACTCCTAAAAAGAATAGGTATATGGTAAAAACAAAGGAGGTATGAAAGAATTGATTCAAAAATAGAAAAACAGATTAAACCACCCGGTTACAACTCGTCCAGAAATTGCCTAGAATAGATCTCGCAGAACCAAATTCAGATTCTTGTGAAAAATCTTAAAAAGATCAGAGTGAATCTTGTGAAGATTAGATCTGATTGAGGTTGAGATGAAGAATATTAAAAATTACGGCAATTCAAGAAATGATTTCAACCAAGTTCAGAAGATCAGTAGAGTCAATTTTGATTCTTAGTAATAGGTGAGTCATTTTGATACAAAATAGGCTGTTGATGCGGGTTTGGTGGATTGTTTTCAGGTAGCTTGGAGGACGGGTTATGATTAGAATCAAAGGCCTGATTAAGGAAATGGACTTGGCCTTGATTTTTCCTAAGATTTGGCAGATTCCTAGGATTCAGAATTGGCTGAGATGGAAGGGTACCTGGCTGATGAGACTCAGCCAAAAGTGTGATTTGATTTCATAAATCAGCCAACTCAACCTTACATTGCCTATGGATCTGAGCGAGAGCTTCAGCATTTTGTCACTGACTCTCTGACACAGCTCTCAAAATCTGGTCTAGCTGTGTATCTCTATTTGGCCCTACGGGGTTTTGCGTACTCATCGGATTAGGCCTTACCTTTGGTTGCTAAGGAGGCAATGGAGATGGGTTTAGATGGGTCTGATTCTGATAATATGGTCTTTGATTTGGATTTTGATCAGCCCAAGAAAAATTTGGGTGGCTTCTCCATCCAGGATTATAGGAATTTGAATAAGGGTTTGGTCTTGGAGTGTTTTCCTGGATGGCGTGTAATCCTAAAAGATATGATGTGTTTTCTGCAACAGGAAAGGGTGGGGAAAATGGTGGCTAAGATTGTGGGACAAAGGTCCCTCCTTGGGTTGGTCAAGGAGTAGATAAAAAACACAAGGAAGATGGATCTCTAGAATCCAGATTATTCACAAATTCCCTCCCTACGAGAATTTGCGAAATAGGTAGATGTGCAGGATTCGTAGCAAGTAGAGGTGTAAGTCTTCATTGTATTTCTGACCTCATCAAGATGCTTCGCTACGATATTGACTTTGTTCAGTTTTCTGCAATTATCTCTAAATCCTTTGAACTGGACGGGTTAATGATCTCGTGAATGCCCTTGTGCGGATTCTGATGATTCGTGTTTGCGTCCCACGTAAATTGCGACATTGATGTATTATTGATTGAGTTTTCCACCATCCCTTCAAATAATTCTGAGGTGGATTCTGTGTCGTGATTTAGGAAATTCCCTCCACAAGAGGCATCGACTAGATTGCGAATGCCCTTTTGTAAACCATAGTAAAAGATGTGCATGAGTTGCCAACGGGGGATGTCATGATGGGGGCATTTCCTTTGCAATTCATGAAAATGTTCCCACGCTTCATGAATTGGTTCTCCTTGGTTTTGATTGAAAGTAGTAATAGCTCGCCTTAAAGCATTAGTTCGACTAATTGGAAAGAATTTCTTTAGAAAAGCAGATTTGAGTTCAGCCCAAGTTGAGATTGGTCTTGCAATAGTTCTATACCAATAAGCAGCTTTGTCTTTAAGGCTAAAAGAGAACATTTTCATAAGTAGGATTTCCTTATTTTGATTTCGACGTCCAAGAGTTTGAGATAAATTCTTTAGATCTTCTATATTTTGAAATGGATCCTCAGATGCAAATCTGTGAAAGTGAGGGATTAGACCAATGATGTTTGGTTTCAATTCAGGATCATTTTCCCCAATAGGTATCCTAACATTGGGCTCTACTTTTGCATTAGATGGGTTGTAGTAATCTCTAAGTAGAGGCCTTGAATGAGGGATCAGTAAATCTGGGATATCAAAACCCGCCTTAGGTTGAGGTGGAGGATGGGTTTGAAGAGTCTGCAAATTATTTAAGGCTGCCATTAAAAGATTAATCTATTTATTCTGCTCAAGCATCCTAAGATTCTGATTCAGGAGTGCCTCATGAACATCAAAAGGCGGCATCTCCCCCTGACCAGAAGAGGAAGGGATCTTGGGATTTTGATTCTGCATCTGATCCATAGAAGTAGATGTATCAGATGGGAAAACCATTGGTTGCTTATTTGCAATCGGCCTGGGATCACCTGTCAACAATGGTGCAAGAGGCGGATGCAAGGATTGCCTCCCGTCCATAAAATGGAAAATAATGTGCAAATGTTCACGCACACCACTGATAGAAACAACGGCACAAAAACCCGCAAAATAGTGCAAAGATGTGGGTTTTGCTCTTCTTTCAAAGGAAAGAAGAGATTCCTAGGATACGCAAAAATAATTTGACGCAAACAAATAGAGTAACAATATCAAAATACGTGTCCTAATTTGTGTCTACACAAGTGCATAACCTTAAGGCTCAAAGGACTAAGGTCTAGGATCGAGGCTGCTCACTACTGGCTCCCTGGGGCTCTAGTAGTGAGACAGACTTGTTGATCTTCGACCAAAGCCCTAAGAGGTGCAAAGAGGAGAGATAACAAAATAGACTTGTGTGACTCTAGTGATCGCATTATGTGCGCGATAGCATGCAACAGAGGATAGCGATAAAACCCGCATGCATTTTGCAATCAGATTTAGTCATAATTTTTAACTTCCTCTTTTTAGTTAATCTTTCACAAAAATATATCAACTAAAATTCAATGGCCGCTTTTTAAATCTTTTCAAAAGTATATGGTCTTTTTAATTCTCAAAAGACAGGGATCTACGCGGATTTTCTCGTGTTTTCCCGCTGATGGGAGAAAAATAGTAAAAATTTCCTGAGTCAGATTCACACTAATACTAGCAGGAAATGCACTCCTAAGAGTGAATGCCTATTGTATGCTGCTGCTAGTCAGATAGAATGTATTTTTGTATTTTTTAAAAATTTTTAATGCAACAAAACAAAAGTCTAGAAGTACTCACAAAACAAGAAACAACAATAAATCCTGCCTTCTCCTAAGATCACCCGCAAAGGTAAACCTCAAAAGAAGACAGAAAATAAAAACAAAATAAAACAAAATACAACTAATTAGGACAACAACATTAAAAACAAAAATATAATTACAAATACCTTCTAATTAAACAATTAAACCAACTAAATTCTAGTGAATTAAGGGATTACCTCCTTAGCAATGGCGCCATTAAAATGGTTGTTTCTTACCTTAACTCAGTTAATTTTGTTTAATTAAGAGTAGAAGAAAAGTCACTTAGGTTAACCCGAAGTTGTGTTGATTAGTAGTATAGGGTTGAATTAACCTAACATTTTAGAAAATTTTTACTAGTTGAGTCCAGGTCGTTCGTTGGGAGGTATAATTCATTCTAAATTCACTAGTTATCTTTATTTTTCTTTATAAGTATAGGAGGTATATTTAAGTTATTTATAAAAGCATGAATTTTGCTAAAAATTTGATTAAAATGAAGTTACATGCAAAATCCCATGTGAACTTTTATTCTCAATATTTATTTCAAATGATTAAAGGCAAATAAGATTTATACATTCAAAGCATATGCCTTATACATGCAAATCCCATATGAATTCTCATTTTCAATATTTAAAAACATATAAATTCTCTATTTATTTCAAATGATTTAAGGAAAAGCAGAGTTTATTTAATCAATATATGCCTTAATACAACAATTAATAAAAAAAGAAATTAAAATCTAATAAGAAAAATTAACTTCTTTTGCTTATTCTTCAGCCTCTCTTCTCTTCTTTTTCCTTAACCTTCTTTCCTTACCCTTTCTTTCTCTTTCTTTCTAAGTCTTTCTCTTAACCTTTTGAGTCTTGGCCTTCTACACTTAGCCTTAAGCTTCTGAACCTTTCTTCCTTTAGCACTTCTTACTGAGTCGAACTGGTTTTTTTATCTTCAACCAAAAATTAGTTTTTTTTTATTTGCGGTTCAGACTTTTTGGGGATACACAGCACCCTTTGTAGGGTGGGACCAGACCCTACTAAGTCCTCACCTGATTCAATTATGGTTGGATTTATTTTTGGTTTAGAGTTTCGAGCCAACCGGCTCAACGCCTCCCAGGCCTCGCCCTCCTAGGGCCACACATCCTCACACCACACAGGTGCACACTCGCAGGCATATACACTCCCACACACACACGCGCGCGCATGCTCAAGTTCATTCGGTAACCATGCACCGAACGCTGATGACTGAGAAGCCCCCTGCATAAATTCCTTTTGTACTAAGGCACTCGCTAGTCCCTTACCGATGTGGCACTATCCTAGCCCCTTCCAGAGTGAACTTCAGATGATGATATCTCCTAGCTCAGAGCTCCAATTCAAGCAAACAAAAGCTTGTTGGAAAGCTCTTGAGTTGCTCTACAAAATTGTGCTATCAATTTAAAGTGAATGGGAGGTCGATTTGAAGGGCAAATCTACAGGTCTTCTACAGTAAAAAAAATAGCCTGGAAATGGTTTTCCTTATTCAAAGTCTTCAAGCTGGACTTTCTCTCTCAGTTTAGGTTCTAAATAGTTTCTACAAGTAATTCCACAGCTATTTGTGTGAGTTTAAAGCTCTCAAAAGCTTCAGGAAATGCATGGAAGCTCCAAGCTTCACTGAAAACTTCAGAGAAAGGAATTCAGATGAAGAAAGGATGCATTAGACACTAAGGATCATTCTTAATCGATTGGAATAGCTTGTAAGGGCTGTTCAAGCTTGTCTGGGCAGGAATCGCATTCAAAATTCATCCAAAAACCACTACCAACAGTTTGGGTTCGAAAATAACCTAAACTGGCAGATTTGAATTTCAACCAAATTAATCCACAGAGCTCATCTAATTCACTCTAACATCATTCATACGAATCTTAGAATTAGTTCAAGTTCCTCAATTCAACAGATTGAGCTCAGAATCAATTTATTAAACTCAGGTTTGACTGTTAAGCCTCTAGATTTGACTTTCTATTTTGAATCTTTTCTCAAGAAATTAAAGCCTCAAATGTCTTCTCCTCAATCCCAAGAACATGCTCAGACCCTTCAATAGATGTTTGAACTTAGGATTTTAGGGTTTCAGGCTCATCGCCTAGACTTCAAAAGTGGTTTGTTCGTCAGAGTGAATCAAAGGTTGTTACAGAGATTTGAGGGTAGAAATAACTTCAGTGCATTGCATTGAAGCTTCTAGATCCTTTAAATGCAACCTAAAGTTTTCTGTCAGACTTCTCCAATTCTACCAGAGTTGGGGAAGATGAATGTCTAACTCAAACTCCAGTCATCAAAATCTCGAAGGAACAATCTCAATATGATCAGTGAACTTGAATTCATCAATCTGGAGCTTATCACCAAGTTCTACAGGCTGAAGATCACTTTTTGACTTGCTGGAGCTCGCCGGAGCTTCGGTGAGTCCAGAAAAATACAAAAGTGTATACAAAATGAAAAAGTGTGCCATTTTCAATTTGAAAAGGTTCCTGAGGTTGCAAGGAACCTTAGGAACTCATTAAATTCTTCTTTAATCCATTACATGAATGATTAAACAGTAAATTCAATTTGAATGAATTTTAAGTGGATTGAAGCACAGGACTTGATCTGCTACTCAATTGAATGGTTGAGACAAGTCAAAAAGTAATTGCAATCATAATTATATATTTAATTAAAAGATTCAACTACTCCTGAGCTGCCATTGACAGCGAGATCAGAAGCTTATTGAAAAATTGGGCGTTTAGGTTATAAGTGGTAATTATACAAATTAAGTGTAAAACAGGGTCCTTAGATTGTGAATAGGTGATGGAGGACCCTATGAAGGTGGATCTAAGCTCAGTTACTGTCGCCATGGACAGTGACAGTAGCTATGAAGGTGAAGATGAATTAGATGAAACAATGATCAATTAAGTGTTTTAATGGATTAGAAATGGTCGTGAAGGTTAAAGGAAGGTGAACAGCTAGTTAAAAAGACAAAATCAAAGCTCTGGCGAGCTCAAGGAGCTCACCGAAGTCAGAGAAGATGAACATTAAACTTTGAAATTATGACTAAGCTATCTAACTAACTACCTACCTAAACTACCCTACTCCTCCTCCTGCTCCTAATCTACTATTACCTAGACGAAGGGGTCAACAGGATTCTGCCGATGGCTTGTAGCGGAAGATGAAATCAGAGGGTTTAAGAAGAATCTCCGGTGGGCGAGTTTGGACGGAGTAGAGGATTCCTTGGTTGATGCTTGTGTTCAGAGACGCGGCTGACCTCAGCGAATCTCCTCGACTAATCAAGATGGATGGAGGAAGTCGGAGAATGGCGTGGAAGATCGTCGGAGTTGCAGATGAATAGCCTATTGGGTCAGCTTAGTGTTAGAAGAAGGAAGGGAGCCAACTTGAGATAAATCGAAGGGGTGAGGGGGTATTTATAGTGAATGGCGACGAAGAGGACGGTGGAGTCTGGACGAAGAAGAAGCTTGAGGAGCTTAACTTCCAGCATCGTCTCCGACGACGGTGAGTTTAACTCCCACCAGAAATTAGGATTTCAGAGTAATCCAGACCAATGGATGATGATGGGATGGTGAGCACAAGCTCTAAGAGCTTGGAGAAGGAAGAATGATGTCGGCAGGGCGGTGATCGCACAGTGGAGTCACTCTTCGTCGTCAGCCGTTCAATCAGCTAAAGAAGAAGAAAGGGATAGGGACCTATGTGCAGTGAAACTTAAGGACCTTTATGAAGATTAAGGACCCAATTGCAATGAGTTTTAAGGACCAAAATGTAAACCCAGGTTTTAAAGGTTTATTTTAACTTAGATCTTTTTCAACTTTTTATATATGTTAGTAAATAAGGTAACTATTACGTTTAGACCTTGAATTTACATTTTTGACCTTTTTAAGTTAATTTATTAGATTAAGTAAAGTTACTTAAGTTATAATATACTTATGTATACATTATGTTTAAGTTAGTTAACTTATTAATTAAGGGAATGATTAATAAGATTTCGAGTCTAATTATTAATTAGATTGTTAATAATGTTAATCAAATGATAAAATATCATTTTAAACTTATTTTAAGGTCCTTTACTAAATATCCCTTATTTTATAATTAACTCTTATATACTCATATCCTTAGCTAATTAACTAGGAAAACTAGTTAATTAGGGGTAATTAAAGATCATGATGAGTCTCTCATCACACGTTAATTGATGTCAAAATGTTTCCAAACAATGTATATATCATGAAATTTCTTTGTTCGATCTTTATAAATCCATGCATTTTCATAAGAAAAATTATGTAATTCTTCCAGTTCAGTCAATTGTAATTTTCTGTGGATACCAACGTCAGATAAATCCATATTTAATTGCTTTATTACCCAGAAAGCCCTATGTTCAAGTTCTACTGGGAGATGGCATGCCTTCCCAAATATCAAACGGAAGGGAGACATGTCGAGCAGGGTTTTGAAAGTAGTATGGTAGGCCCATAAAACATCGTCCAACTTGGTGGACCAGTCTTTATAATCGGGCCTAACCGTCTTTTGTAAAATATTTTTAATTTCTTGGTTAGAAACTTCACCTTGGCCATTCGTTTGGGGGTGATAAGGTGTGGAAATTTTGTGATTAACTCCATATTTAGAAAGAAGGTGATGAAATTATGAGTGAGTGAAGTGTGAGCCTCCATCACTGATAATGGCCTTTGGAATGCCGAATCTTGAGAAAATATTTTTCTTAATAAATTCGACAACCACACTGTGATCATTGGTGTGGGTGGGTATTGCTTCAATCCATTTAGATACATAGTCGACTACGACTAGTATATACAAATACCCACCAAAGTTAATGAATGGTCCCATGAAGTCAATGCCCCATACATCAAAAATTTCAGCCTCTAAAATTGGATTAAGGAGCATCGTATCCTTCCAAGTCATGTTGCCGATGCTCTAGCAGCGCACACAGGACCAAATGAAAGAATGAGTGACTTTGTGCAAGCTGGGCCAAAAGAAACTAGAATTAAGTATTTTAGCTATAATTTTCTTGCCTGAAAAATGTCCTCCATAGGCCATTGAATGACAATGTGTCAGAATATCATGGATTTCTGAATTAGGGATACATCGTCTAATGACTTGATCAGCACAAATGCAGAAAAGGTTGGGCTCCTCCCAAAAATAGTATTTAATGTCAGCAAAGAACTTATCCCATTTGGTTTTTGACCAATCAGAGGGGATTCGTTCGGTTGCTAGGTAGTTTGCAATAGGTGAAAACCAAGGGAGGGTGTTGGCAACTAAGATGCTTTCATCAAGGAATTAATCAGGGGTTCATTATGTCATTCGTCATAAGATGAGAGAGATGGTCGGCTATTACATTTTGCGATCCCATCTTATCCTTGATTTCCAAGTCAAATTCCTAGAGCAGCAAGATCCAATGGATAAGGAGGAGTTTCGCATCTTTTTTTGTCAGCAAATATTTGAGTGTTGAGTGGTCAGTATTTACAGTGACATGTGACCCCAAAAGATAAGATCAAAATTTTTCTAGGGCAAATACAATAGCAAGAAGTTCTTTTTTAGTAACTGTGTAATTTTGTTGTGCATCATCAAAAGTTTTGCTAGCATAATAGATCACAACGGGCTTCTTGTCAACTCTTTGCCCTAGAACAGCCCCCACAGCAAAATCCGAGGCATCAGTCCTGAGTTTAAAGGGATAATACCAGTTAGGTCCCTGTAAAATTGGTGCCTTGGTAACATCCTTCTTCAACCTCAAAAAACTCTCCAGGCATTTAGCATTGAAATTGAATGGCTGGTCTTTAGTAAGTAACTGACTTAAGGGCTTGGAGATTTGGGAAAAATTTTCAATGAAAACGTGGTAGTGTTTAACATGTGACATCGATGTTTTAAAATTGGTACATTGTAGTACAGACCAAATTGCTCATCAACAAATACAATTTATAGCTCGAAAGAAATCCGACGTTGAACGTAGGGAGCAAGTATTGCATTCATGCACTAATCTCAATCAAAACATAAATGAGCATAATTAATGATAACAATTACTTAAAACTAATATTCAATGTAGCACATGAGTATATCAAGAGTCTAATGAGGTAAAAAGATATTTAAGACAAAATAATGGTGATTTGAATCACCAATTATTAGCATAGATATATATATAATAGTTACTCAGGTCTAAATAAATGCACAGTGCCTCAAATAATGCCATAGTGTTTTCAACCAAGTTAGACGTTGCGTCAGATGACTAGATGACTTAAGTTCAACCTTTCTATAGTGCCTCAAAGAAGCTTCTTCTTCTATTCTTCTCTCCTGCTTCTTCTTCTCTTCTTCAAGCCTTTTTCTTCAACCTCTTCTTTTCTTCTTCTGCCTTGGCTCTTCTCAGCTCCTCTCTTTCCTCTCTCTTCTTTCAAGCTCCCACAGCTAAGTGTCGAGTAGGGGAAACCAACTCTGAGCAAAACCCCCCCTCCCCCGCTCTCTCTTTCTTTCTATCTTCCTCTTCTTCTCTTTCACTGAAACCAGGCAATCGGATTAGGTATTCGGGTCAAGCGCGTACTTGGGTCCAGGGTTGCGGGCGTGGTCGCAACTGATGAGTGAAGGCAGGTATATGGTTCGGGTCGATGTATGTCTGTAAGGAGGACCTCCCTCGTGTTCTAAGGTGACTAGGAACTGAGAGAAAAATAATATATGGGTGTTAGCTCAGTCCTAATCCCATGACGTGGCACTAATGCCACGCTTGTTCTTCATGCAATCAGCAATAGCCGGTGGTGTTTGATTGAGTCTCTTGGGGTGGTCAAAGCTCTCAATTGGAAACTGAGATGCGTTCCTGGAGGTAGTCCGCATTTCCTGGGGCCAAGACCTAGAGCGAATGCGACCGAAGAACGTGAGACGTGTCGGAGAACTCAAGGGTGATGGTGGAACTCCAGTTGGACCTGAAATAAAAGAATACAGCCTCTCAACCGCATTATAATTGTTCAATAGCTTCGTCGAAGAGTGTGGAGTGAGATGGCGGTGATTTTGTGGCATGCAAAGGTGTGTAGTGGTTGGACGGAGTTGGGGTAGGACGTGAAGCAGTGGGTTGGTTGACGGGGGGTTCGAGTGGTCGAGATGATGAAATAGGTTAGGGGTTTTGATGGGAGTGAGGTGGCAGAGGTTGTGGGGTCGTTGGCGAGGCGATTAGCGGCTTGTGGTGTGAGATGGACCTTGCCGGAGGTTTGACTGGAGATGGGAGAGATGACGAATGGTGGTTAGGTCTAGGGTTGATTTTTAGATTTTAGGGAATAAATAAAACTTAAGGAAGGGAAAAAGTCAAGAGGACCAAAATTAAGGATGAAATGAAGTAGATTCCCACACCGGTGTGATTTCCAGACATGGGGAAGATGAACCCTCCGTGAGGGAGACGGCGACGAAGAAAGAGGGAGAACACTCTCGCGATGGCTGGCGAGACGCGGAAGAAGATGGGGAAGGTCGCTGTGCTTCCAATTTGGCCATTGCAGGCATGGAAGAGGGAGGTCGAGAAGGTCACCGGAGTCGCGATAAAGGTGGCCAGGGGAAGAGGAAAATTAAGGAATTTTAAGGGCAAACTGGACTAAGGAACTTGGCTGTGCAACAAGGGTCTATTTAAAAGGCTCAAGGAGGCCTTCCAAGCTTGGAAACCAAGCTTGGAAGCTTGGAGCTTATGCAGAAGGAGGAGACCCGAACATTCAAAAAATTCGCATGAGGATTTGAGCAAGAATTAGAGCCCAAGATGCGGCTCAAATTGTAGGGAAATCTCTTAAGAGTCTCCCTTCCAATTTTGGAAGGGATTCGCCAATCAATCAGGGAGAAATCCCTAGTTGAAGGTCATTGGAGTAGGAGTTCCTCTGCGATAATGGTGGAGGGACCATATTGCAAAGAAGTTGACAAAGTTTGGGGGCTATTTGCAAAGAATTCGAAAGTTAGCAGCATGTGTGTGAGAGACAAGATTCAGACTGGACCAAAATGAAAATTAAGTCAAGATGATCTCTGATTGAGTCTAAATTTTGGTACAAACCTAATTTGGACCTAAGGAATTTAGTGGTGAAGTTGGATTTAGGTTTTGACCAAGTTTGCTGGTTAAATTGCATAGAAACCCAAATTAGGGTAACTATCTGTCTGAGACTCTATTTTAGGTCAAAATGGGTTCAGATGGTCAAATCAGGGATGCTAAACCCTAGAGAATATTTTTATATGATTTTTAGATGTTTTATATGAATTTTATTTTGACTAGAACCTCAGCTAATTAAGCAGGTCTATTTTTAGGGTTTCAGATGTCATTTAATTCTTGGAATGTGTGAAAACCTGTTTCTGTCTGCATGAACCCACTTATTAGACATTTATGACCATTTGACATTTAATCATCCCCTGTGAAACTTGTGATTGTTCTGTATTCATGATAGGATGGTAAAATTACAGTTTTAAACCTGGTTTCTTGTTATTCTCTTAGAAAGGATGTGTAATAAATTACTGTCTTCTGGCGATTATGTAAGAGTATGTAATAATGGAATATAACTAAATAAAGTTAGATATGGATGATGATGACATTATCATCATACCCCCATGCCTAACTTTTGTTAGTCCCTTAGCAAAATTTCATAGAATTAACTTAAATTCTAGACCATGCCTTGATGTTCAAAGTCCTAATGTGTGCTTCTTTTTGTAAATTAGGTCAGAATGCTAATAATAGGCCTAGAGGTACTCAAGTACCAACCAAGATCTAGACCTGACAAGCTTTAGTCTCAGTCTGTCGCAAAGGTTTCTAAGGCCCACAGGAACTAACCTAAGGTTTGTTGGACCCAGCAGTTAAAGTACCCATGCTTGTAACATGGTTAGTCCTGGTTCAGTTTACAGTGCATTTTTGTCATAGAGAGAGATAGAAGAATTCTTGTATTTTTGGAGAGTTTTCTCTCTTTTTCTTTATTTCTATCTTCGGATTGGCTTAAAAACACGTTCTGTATCGGATTCCTTAATCCCACCATCAATCCTCCCAGGGTTCCTGCCTATCAATGCTTCGAGATAACATCGCTCATGGCAACCCCCAAAACCCTGGCTTTCGACACTTCGAGATAGTGCCGCCCATGGCATTCTGTAGCTAAATTCAGACCCTAGTGATCGAGATTTTGGAATAATCCCACCCATGGTACCTGAATTAGCACAAGGTGCTTACGTGCCCTCAGTAGGATATTTAGATATCATAGGAGACAAACACTGAGGAGACGGTATGTTATTGTGCATCTTCGAGGGAAACTTCCCACCTCTCTACGTCGGGAACTCATCCAAATCAACTTGTATTGATAAGTTTCTCCTAATCTAGGTAGCTTTTTGGAAACAGAATTAATGCATTTACATGATTTTGATTATTAAACACACTAAACTAGATTGTGTGTGGATTAGGGTGCTTAGGTTACCGAGTCCCGTAAACCAAAGGTCAGTTAATGAGGCCGAATATTCCCTAAGCCTTAGACCTAATACTTAAGCTTTGCATTTTCCTCAACCTCTTGAGGATTATTAAGATCTTAACGGATACGTGAATTTTTAAGCCCTAAAACAAGCCCAAGAGGCCTAATATCAGCACTCATACTAATCTTTTTGTCTCTCTGTTATTCTAGGACTTAATTTTTTTCTTTTGATTTGGTCTAGAACTTAAGTAGATTCCACAATCTTTTACTAATAACTAATTTCTTTATTTCAAATTGTAGCTCCCTTTTAACATTTAAAATCATTTCCTTATTTCCTCCTAAAAAATGATATGCAATTAATCCTCTCAAAATTCCTCCCCTTTCTCTATTTTTTTTCTATTTTTTCAATTTTTTTTTTTGGTTTTTTGGCATATGTAATTTTTTCTGAGAACCTTTTAGAAATTTGAATTTTTATGTGTTTGTACTTTAACACCCACTCATGCCTAAGTTTTGCAATGTCCTCATTGTAAACCGAAGGGTATGAAATCAGTGTGGTTCAGGGATTAGAACAGGAGAAATGGGTGGGTAAACAGGTTGGGACGACTGTTGCAGACGATTTCAAGCTCTGGTATGAGTACCAAAGGTGGAGTTGACTATTCTAAAACTAAACTCAGAGTGCAGTAGACGTGAAGTACAAAAAGATAATCAAAAGGGTCTCGATTTTTTGAAATGACAGGTTTCCTCCCATTAAGCGCTAAATTCAATGCCTTTAGCCAAGCAGAAAATGGTCATGGAGGAGTGGTCAAATCAGACGAATTTTGTAGAACAAGCACCTTGATCAATAGCCTGGTTGGTCCAGCCAGGTGCTTGTTCAGATCGACATGCTCATGATGCAGCCCAAACCCAATCAATCTGGTGGGTTGATGGATATGAATCAGTAGATGTGGTGCCCGCCAGATACTTTGAAACTTGAAATGATGTGGAAGTGCAAATCCAGGGTTTGGTTGAGTCCAATCAGTTTGGTCAGAGTAGGGATCTTCAGAAGAGAATGGATCTATGGAGGATGTGAGATCCCTACGAGTGTGATCAAAGAAAGATGAGGGGTGATTCGTAGTCTGATCAATGTCCGAAACTCGATTAAAAGGTGAAGAATCACATATGACCGGATCATTGAGGGGAGAATCATAGTAAAAGTTGATTCTGGTTGTGGGTCGGGGTTGAAAGCAGGTTTTGGAAGGTTTCGTATATGGAGCAGAAGAGGTGATTTCTTTTAAATCATTGACCTCAGCATCTGAATCAAAAGATGGGTTGTGGTCGTTGAGGTCATAAACTAGTTTGAATTCATTAGGAAACAACAGTTCTTTGATGTCAGAGTAAGATTCGGAATCGCCAGAGAACTAGCGAAGATGATGTTCTGAATTTGATTCAGGATCATAGGTTCCACCACGGAATAAATCAAGGGATGTAGAATCAACAACCTTACTTGGATCTAACCTAATTACAAATTCTGATCTCAAAAAGGTGTCCCTAGTAGGTATAGGCTCAGGTTCTTGGCTTGTAGGGAAGACCTAATCAAAACCCAACTCTTCTAGCTCATCAGTTTCTGAATCGTAGATCAGCGTGACTTTCGAAAAATCAATCTGTCTCTCTGAGGAGTCTGAAGAGGTATACTCATCAAATACGAGCCCTGAATTGTAGTTTGGAGTCAAAATATGACTTGTATCACATGGGGCCTTGTAATCCTCCTGATAAGGCTCAAATCTAGGTTCTAGGTTAAGGGTGTGGGTTGAATCACTAGAATCTAGGTTGGGCTCTATAGGGATGTCAGAATTATTCTCGAGAGTCACCTTATCAGAATAAGGGATGAAATTTACACTCTCGAGAGGTTCTGACTCAATCTCATTATCACAAGTGTCTAGGAAATCTAGGCTCGATGAACCAGCTTCCTGGTTACCTAGGGCCGATTTGGGATCGGGAACACCTGCAATTGGATCTCCCAACCCGTCTTAAGATCTGATGTGTCAATCTATATGTTATTTGAATCAAATTCCATTTGGGTGGGGTGTCCATAATAACCTCGATCTTCAAACCTAGGATTTAGGAAATTATGTTGATTACCCCAAGATGTCTCAGGGATGTATTGATGTCTCTGATCGATAACACGTTTTAACATCTGCATCATCTTGTCTCTTCTTTCAAGGTCAGCTTGGTGTATTTTCCATAGTAATGGCTCAAATCTACATAAGATATACTCACCATTGTGCCATCTCTCAATTTCCCGATATCTTGGAATGAGAACATTCTACATTGAACCATTTTCTAGTTGTGTCAAAATCTATTGTGCCTGTTCTGCAATGAAATTTGTTGTGTTTGACACATTAACCAGCATATCCTCAAATGGGTTTGGTAACATGTTAGGTTGCATGTTCGAATCAGGTGGTGGATTGGAATGAAGAATCAAAGTCAAGTTAGATTGAAGTTGATTAGATCTAAAATAGATTCCTATGAAGATCCAGTGAGGTCACTTAGGTTAAAAACCTAAGGATCTTCCTGTGTGTGTTCTAGTGAAAAGATGAGGGACTGGATGTTATTTGGACCCAATCAAGGCACCAAAAGATTTTTGGATGGCTAAGGTAATTTCGAGGTAGATGATACCTCTGAATTAGAAATTCGTACGCCCGACAATTAGCTGGGCAACCAGGAAGGGAGAGCCTCGCAAAGAACCCCACACGGTAGAGTGTCCCCATGGGTTACAGGGTTTCCCCACTGCGGTTCCAAGTAGACCGAAATGTACTAACTTAAGACCTTAAGTATACCAATTTTAAGTCCTGATTTGTGCCTTGAGTTTCACTTGATTAGAAATTGATTTAACTTGTGACCTAATTTGGAGGTTGGTTGGCCAACAATGTAGGTCAACTTCACCTGACCTACCCTAAAGATGGCAAAATGAAATCTAGGTCAAGACCCAGAAATCACCCTAAATGATTCTCAATTTATTAGGTCCAAGATTTTAGGTTTCAAGTGATTTTAGATCGTAATTTTTAGGGTTTTTCTTGATTAGATCTTTTCAAACAGGGGCTTGGGTAGCACACAAATGTGGAAGGGTTTATTCTCTTACTACAGGTAAATGTGTCCTAACACTTCAAACCCTAATGTAGAAACCCTAGTTGGCTCTATTT
Source organism: Thalassia testudinum (assembly GCA_037157565.1). Taxonomy (NCBI): domain Eukaryota; kingdom Viridiplantae; phylum Streptophyta; class Magnoliopsida; order Alismatales; family Hydrocharitaceae; genus Thalassia; species Thalassia testudinum. The sequence goes on from JAZHRO010000025.1 coordinate 38,971,734, forward strand.
CAAGTCCAATTAAATCTCAAGATGTACACCTTGGACTTCAAACAAGAAGTTGAGTAATCCAAGATGCTTAGAACTTAAGCGTAATCCCTAATAGGTATAGGAAATAAGGTAGGGAATTCTAAACAGAATCGCTTCAAACTTTAATCAAATATGAAAATTTTTTGCAAATCAGGAAACTTACCTTTTTAAATGATGATTTACTATGAAAATAAGGCAAATGATTCCTAATTGACTGTTTCCTTTTTTATCTTCCTAAGATTAAGAGGTTGATAAGGGTAGAATAGAGATTACCTGCCCTAGGAGTGACTGATTATGCGGAAGATCTCCTCGTGAAGTACCTCGCAAAATCACAAGAAACAAATAGGACAAGTTGGTGCTCAAATATAATCACATAAAGCAAAGAATAGCGGTGAATTACATGTTGCTCCCTGGCAATGGCGCCAAAATGTTTAACGCGTGAAATCGGTGTTTTAAAATTGATACGTTGTAGTACAGACCAAATCGTTCATCAACAAATATAATTTATAGCCCGAAAGAAATCCAAGGTTGAACGCAGGGAGCAAGTATTGCATTCATGCACTAATCTCAATCAAAACATAAATGAGCACAATTAATGATAACAATTACTCAAATCTAATATTCAATGTAGCACATGAGTATATCAAGAGTCTAATGAGGTAAAAAGATATCTAAGAAAAAGTAATGGTGATATGAATCACCAATTATTAGCATAGATATATATATATATATATATATAATAGTTACTCAATGGTCTAAATAAATGCACAGTGCCTCAAATAATGCCACAATGTTTTCAACCAAGTCAGATGTCAGGTCAGATGACCAAATGACTTAAGTTCAGCCTTGCTACAGTGCCTCAAAGAAGCTTCTTCTTCTATTCTTCTCTCATGCTTCTTCTTCTCTTCTTTAAGCCTTCTTCTTCAACCTCTTCTTTTCTTCTTCTGCCTTGGCTCTTCTCAGCTCCTCTCTTTCCTTTCTCTTCTTTCAAGCTCTCACAGCTAAGTGTTCAGTAGGGGAAACCAACTCAGAGAAAAACCCCCTTCCTCGCTCTCTCTTTCTTTCTCTCTTCCTCCTCTTCTCTTTCACTGAAACCAGGTAATCGAATCGGGTATTCGAGTCAAGCACGTACCCGGGTCTAAGGCTGCAAACGTGGCTGCTGTCAAGGAGTGAAGGTTGGTATACGGGTCGGGTTGGTGTATGTGGGTGAGGAGGACCTCACCCTCGTGTTTTGAGGCGACTAAGCATTGAGAGAAAAATAATATATGGGCATTGGCTTGGTCCTGATTCCATGATGTGGCACTAATGCCATGCTTGTTCTTCATGCAGTCAGCAGTAGCAGGTGGTGTTCGATTGAAGCTCTTGGAGTGATCGTAGCTTTCAATTGGAAACTGAGATGTGTTCCTGGAGGTAGCCCGCACTGCCTGGGGCCAAGACCTGGAGAGAATGTGACTGGAGAATGCGAGACATGTTGGAGAACTCAAGGGTGATGGCGGAGCTTTGGTTGGACCTGAAATAAATGAATACGACCTCTCGACCACATTAAAATTGTTCAATAGCTTCGCTGGAGAGTGTGGAGTGAGATGGCACTGATTTCGTGGCGTGCGAAGGTGTGTGGTGGTTGGACGAAGTCGGGGTAGGATGTGCAGCAGTGGGTTGGTCGACGTGGGGTTTGAGTGGTTGAGAGGATAAAAAAGATTAGGGGTTTTGATGGGTGTGAGCTGGCAGAGGTTGTGGGGTCATTGGCGAGGCAGTTGGCGACTTATGGTGTGAGATGGACCTTACCGGAGGTTTGAACGGAGATGGGAGAGATGACGGATGGTGGTTAGGTCGAGGGTTGATTTTTGGATTTTAGGGAATAAATAAAACCTAAGGAAGGGAAGGAGTCGAGATGACCTAAATTAAGGACGAAATGAAGGAGATTCCCACGTCGGTGTGATTGCCGAACGTGGGGAAGACGAACCCTCCGTGAGGGAGACGGCAGCGAAGAGAGAGGGAGAATGCTATCACGGTGGCTGGCGGGAGGTGGAAAAAGATGGGGAAGGTCGCTATGCTTCCAATTTGGTTGTTGGAGGCGTGGAGGAGGGAGGTCGAGAAGGCCACTGGAGTCACAGTGGAGATGGCCGGGGGAAGAGGAAAATTGTGGAATTTTAAGGCCAAACCGGACTAAGGAACTCGGCCATGCAACATGAGTCTATTTATAAGGCTCAAGGAGGCCTTCCAAGCTTGGAAGCTTGGAGCTAATGCACAAGGAGGAGACTTGAACCTTTTGGGCAAGAATTAAAGCCCAAGATGCGGCTTAAATTGTAGGGAAATCTCTCAAGAGTCTCCCTTCCAATTTTGGAAGGGATTCACCAATCAATCAGGGAGAAATCCCTTGTCGATCATCAAAGTAGGAGCTCCTCTGAAATAATGGTGGAGGGACCCGATTGTAAAGAAGAAGACAAAGTTGGGGGGCTATTGCAAAGAATTCGAAAGTTAGGGGCATGTGTGTGAGAGAAAAGATTTAGACTAGACTAAAATGCAAACTAGGTCAAGATGATCTCTTATTGAGTCCAAATTTTGGTACAAACCTAATTTTGACCTAAGAAATATAATGGTAAAGTCATATTTAGGTTTTGACCAAGTTTGACTGGTTAAATTGCATAGAAACCCAAATTAGGGCAATTGTCTATCTGAGACTCTATTTTAGGTCAAAATGGGTTCAGATGGTCAAATCAAGGATGCAAAACCCTAGAGAATATTTTTCTATGATTTTTTGAGAGTTTATATGAATTTTATCTTGATCAAAACCTTATTTAATTATGCTGGTCTCTTTTTAGGATTTCAGATGTCATTTAATTCTTGGAATGCGTGGAAACTTGTTTCTATTTGCATGAACTCACTTATTAGACATTTACGACCATTTGGCATTTAATCATCCCCTGAGAAACCCATGATTGTTACGCATTCATGATAGAATGGTAAAATTACAGTTTTAACCCTGGTTTCTTGTTATTCTCCTAGAAAGGATGTGCAATGAATTACTGTCTTCTAGAGGTTATGTAGGAGTATTTAATGATGGAATATAACTAAATAAAGCTAGATATGGCTGATGATGATGTTATCATCAGGTATAAATCCACATGCCCTAAAAAGGAGCGAATCTGTTTCACAGTAGCGGGTGGTGGGAGCTTAGAGATGGCATCAATTTTAGCTCGATCTACCGCAATTCCTCTTTTAGAAATAACATGGCCCAGGACAAAACCTTCCTGGACCATGAAATGAATTTTTTCCCAACTAAGGAAGAGATTAACTTCTATGCATTTTCAAGATTCCAAAGACAAATGTCAAAAGAATCTCCAAAAATGAAGAAGTCATCCATAAAGACTTCCAAACATTCACCTACCAGGTCTGAAAATACTGCAAGCATACACTGTTGAAAAGTCATCGGTGCATTGTAGAGACCGAAGGACATTCTTCGAAAAGCAAAGGTTCCAAAGGGGCAGGTGAATGTAGTTTTGTCTTGGTCCTCAGGATGGACCACTACTTGATTATAGTCATAATACCCATCAAGAAAACAATAGCATTTACGTCCGGCTAACTGCTCCAAGATTTGATCAATAAAAGGGAGCTGAAAATGGTCCTTCTTAGTGGTGGTGTTTAATTTTATGTAATCAATACACACGTGCCAAGAAGAAGCGGTCCTAGTGGCTATGTTTTCCCCATTTTCTTTGGTAACAACTGTTAGTCCAGCCTTTTTAGGAACCACTTGAGTGAGACTAACCCAGGAGCTGTCAGAAATTGAGTAGATGATATCTACATCAAGCCACTTTATAATATCCTTTTGTACCACCTCCTGCATAGTAGGGTTCAAGCACCTTTGTGGTTGGCGGGAGGGGCAAGAGTCATCCTTAAGATAGATGCGATGAGTGCAATAAGACGGATGAATACCCTTAGGGTCAGAAAGGGTCCAACCAATAGCTTTTCTATTTTTACTTAAAACCTGGAGAAGTTTTTCTTCTTGTGCCTCAGTAAGTCCAAAGTTAATAATCAGGGGTAGGGTCTGATGTGGACTCAGGAAAACATATTTAAGGGAGTTGGGCAAGGTTTTTAGCTCTAGTTGTGGGCCTGGCTTCGAAAGAATTTCTGCTTTAGGAGTCAGTGGTGAAGTAAATGTGAAGGGGTCAGCTAAAGTGTTAGCTGAAAAATGTGTGGTTAGGGTGGGATGAAGTGGATTGTTCAAGAGCCATGCTAATGGAAAAATAGGAACCCAAGTGTGAAATCTGCAAAGTTTCCTCCACTATATTTTCCATTTTTGAATCCGAGTCATCAAAGAAATCAAGTTCTTGGAATTGCCTAAATGCTTGGAAAATATCTAGGGTAACAGATTCACCACCACACATGATCTTCATCTTGCCAGAATCACAATCAATATTAGCGTGGGTGGTGGCTAAGAATGGTCTTCTAAGAATTATAGGCAAAAACTTAAAAGCTTCCGGTACCTCTATGTCCAGGACTAAAAAGTCTACTGCAAATAGACAATTTTTGACCCAGACAAGGACATTCTCAACAATTCCCCTTGGTTTAATTGTAGATTGGTTTGCTAATTGAAGAGTAACCTCAACAGGCTTTAATTCGCCGATCTTAAATTCCTCAAAAATAATTGTGGGGATAAGATTAATCAAGGCACTGAGATCCAGTAAAGTGCGATCAAAAGAAGTGTCATTAATAACAACTTGAATCAGGGGTGCGCCTGGATCTTTCTTCTTAAGAGGTAGTTTGCTCTGCACAGCTGAGCTGTCCCTGGAAGATCACCTTTCCTAGGTTTCGAGGCTCCTTTTGGGAGTACACAAATCTTTCAGAAATTTTGCATAGGTAGGAATATATTTTATGGCATCTAGGAGAGGGATATTAATCTCTACTTGCCCAAAAAGATCCATTAATTCCTTATTAGTGGGCTCGAATTTCTTCTTCTTGGTGTGTGAAGAGTGAAGGGCTTGTGGAAAGGGTACAGGGTTTTCCTATTTTGCATGATTAGATTCCTGAATAGGGTTAGAGGAAGAGGGAGAAGAGTTGATCTATTTTTCATTAAAATGGGTTTCTTTAACAGGCAGGGGATCTTGAGTGGTTTTCCCATTCCTCAAAGTAACTGCATTTGCAGTATGGTTGTTTCTAGGATGAGGACGAGAAGCCTAATTGTTATTGAAACCTGAGGGATGCTGAGGTGTTGGGTGAATGGGATGACTGGGATATCCACCTTAGAACTGATTCAGTTGATTATTCGGGTTGGGCATGGGTTGGGAAGGTTAATTCCTAGTAGGTCAATGATCAGGAGTAACCTTAACTTGATGTTGCAAGTTAGTGATCATGCATGTTACCTCTGTCATTTGATTCTGCATACCTTGCAAAGTCTTCATGACTTGGGTATTGATATCTTCCTTGGATGGTCCAGGTTGATATGAAGCTACCCATAATTCCTAAATTGATTTTGTTTGGGAAATGGAATCAGGTTCGGGGCTTTCCAGGAGTGATTCGGGTTGGTCCTCCAGTTCTGATTGTAAGTGTTGGAGAGGTTTCTAAATTGCTCCTAGAGAACATAAATATTTTTCGTGGTGGGATCAAGAATATTTTGATTCAGATAATCAAAATTCCTAGTCAAATCTTGTGTAAAATCAGTAGAAAACTACTGACTAGAAGGTGTGGCATCAATGTTGTGTAGATTTTCTCTTCGGAGAAGTTGAGTGTTTGTGTGTGGAGAGTTAAAATGTGGAAAATTAAGGTCTGGAGAGTTAAGGTGTGGAGCTTGTTTGTGAATGAGCTTTTCTTCCATTTTTTCTGGTGTATTTGCATCTGATCCAGTCGTTGGGCTATCATATATAGATCATCTTGAGTGACTAGAACAGAGGTGGATTTGGAGTCAATTTCATTGACTCCATGTCTTGGGTTTTGGGTTCTACTAAAAGTGTCCATTGAAGTCATATTAAATGAGTTTTCACTCATTTCTTCAAAAAGGAGGTAGGCACTTTCGGCATATTTATTAAGGAAATTGCCCCCACATGAGGCATCCACAAATCTCTTTAATTGATCTTCTAATCCATGATAGAAGATCTGCACTAACTACCATTGTAGAATTTCATAGTGGGGACAACTTCTTAGAAGTTTTTGGAATCTTTCCCAAGATTCATGGAGGGGTTCACCATTTTTTTATTGAAAGGTCGTTATGGATCTTCTTAAAGCATTAGTTCGACCGATCGGAAATTTTTTTTTAAGAAAAGCGCTCTTTAATTGGGGCCAGGTGGTGATAGGGTGCCCAACCGTTCTAAACTAGTGTGAAGATTTATCTTTTAAACAGAGAGGAAAAAGTCTCATTAACCACACATCTTCCTGCATATTGTGGGAACGAGTGGTTTGAGTGAGGACAGTTAATTCCTCGAGATGACAAAAAGGGTCCTCCCTCGAAAGACCATGGAAATGCTTGATTAGGTTCATAATAGCTGGTTTGATCTCAAAATCCCTTTGTTGTATGACCACCATAGGTCTTTCCTCATTGTTGGAAGAATCATAAAAATCCTTAAAAGGAACGACAGGCTGCTAATGGGGTGGTGGGTTTTGCCCTTGGTTGGCTAGGTTCGTCATAGTCCTAGCCAAATTTTCTTGGTTTTGTTGTAGTCGAACCAAATGGTCGACCATAAAGGTAAAGGGGTTTGTATTTTGAGTTTGGATTTGAGGGCCACCTGGCCCTGCAGGATTTTCTGGTTACTCTAGATGATGGAGTTAAGGGATAGGGAAGTCAGCTTGTGGGTCAGCTGACGGGTTAGAGGTGGAAACATAATTTTTTTGTCTATTTCTCAGGTTTTTCATATTGCTAGAAGAGGAAGAAGAAGAAAGCAAAGATTTTCTGGTGTGGGGGGCAAAATCAGATGGTCCCTCAAGATGTGGGTTTTGGGACCTTCGCCCGTGCATACAGCTTTTTTTGGAAGAATTGGAGCAGAGGAGAAGAGAGAGAGATGAGAGAAAGTGTGCAATTCAAACAACAAAATGCTAGACCTAACTTAAATGTGACTTCCTAAAAATTAACCGAAGACTTGATCTACCTAAGAAATAAGAAATCAATAGTGAATATCCATTCTATCAACAAATCTGGCCGAGTTGCATAAGGGCAGGTTTGGCCCAAGCATTTCCTAGGAAAATCCCCAGGGGCTTGTGCAAACCCGTGCTTGGTTGTTTGACATGGCCCCTCAGCCTGACACCAGATATAGATGAGAGAATTGGTATTAACTAGGGAAAACTTAAAACCTATATAGCAAGCCTAAGTTGATGAAACCTTAGGGGTCAAATTGCTACAATTTTTAGTTAGGTTTAGGAGATTAGAGTGCACACGGAATGTGGAGAGCGTTGATTTTGGTAATGCCCTGTTAGTTCAATTTTTTAGTGTGTGCAAGATTGGAAAGTGATTCCAGTAGCAAACAAGTTGTCAAATAAATTTTGTTTGTTTTTTTGCTTTTAGAATTTGATTTAACTTAATGTATTTTAGGATTTTCTTTTTAAGGTTTCAAACAAGTTTGAGATTCCACAAATAAAAGGAAATCAAGTTATATTGGTGAAGATAAGTTTCCTTTAATTTGTTGGTTTCTGGAAATGAAAAGAAACCCTAATCAATTAAATCCTAAGTAGAAATTTAACTATCATTGAGTTTGTTTGAGACTTTTAGTTTAGGTAGTGGTCCAAACAATGCAAGAAACACCACTAATGTATGGAAAATAAAACAAGGATTCCAAAAAATATTTTTTTGTTATTTTAGAAATTTTTTTGATATTTTCTTAGAATTTTTCTTTGTTCTGGTGTCAAAGTGCAGAAATGATATCCAAAGGTATTTTGGACTTTTCAGTAGCATCACTGGCATTAAAAAATTTTTGTGATTTGATATGATGTGTAGAATTTCACAAGGATTCTAGATAGCTAAATTTCAAAAAACTTAGATGAGTATAAAATTTCTTAAAATTGTTGGACAGTAGTAAAACAGGAAGATTAGAGGAGATGACCTCTCTGAAGTCCACGAATTGTTAAAAATTAAATACAGATCCAATTAATTTGAAATTTGTAACAGATGTTCCTCACTTGATTTGAAATCACTGGGTAAAATTTCAATATTTTTAGAGGCCTGTGGTGTTGGGAATTGACTTTTGAAGTCTAGATAGAAGTCTGGACTTGAAAATCAGACTGCCAACACTTGAAGTGGAGTGGTATTTAATGATGCAAACAAGCAATCAATTGAATTTTAAATGAAACCACTCCACTTAACTTAATTATTGAGACCTTGAAAGCCAAGTTTAATGTGTTTTGATAGTTTTTAAGGCTATGTGTGACTAGAAAGAGGAACCAACCTGAATTTTCGCAGGAAGATAAGGAATTGCAAGTTCTTCCTTCCAGAATCCTACTTTCTTCCTATAGTTCCTACACAGACGAGAGAGAGAAAGACAAGGTGATGAGATCCACTTATCGAGCAAGAGACTAAATGAATGCAAAGCCATGCCTCCCCGGCAACTGTGCCAAAAAGTGATGCAAAAATACGTGTGATTTGTAATTAAGATTTCAAATTGTTGTAATACGCGAAATCGCAAATGCTTTTAAATTTTTAAACCTAGATTGTGGCGTATCTAGGTCATACAAGGAGGCAATTTTGTAGTTATAAATCTCTTACTTGAAATTGGAAATCATCTTTCCTTTAGTATTTTTGGAATATGAGATTTTTTGAGTTTTGAAACAATGGGGGCGATTGCAAAATTGAAGCGAGAAGGCAACTACACCTAAGTTATTGAAACTAAAACCTAAGTGAAAAGCAAGTTCTCTTTCTAAGCTCACTCTAGGTACGTGAAGACCTAGAGTAATTAGAGAGAGAGTGGGTGTGCACTAGGAAAAAGTAACAAGATGCAACTAGAAATGCAACAAAAATTAAAGAAGGAAAAAATTTACTAAAGGAAGATAATGTTTTACAAGAAGAGGAATGCTTATACTAAATTAAAAAAACAACAAAATAAAAACTCAATATCCTCCTGATGATGGTGATGAAGATGGAAGGGTCCTTACTCCAACTGCGGCGGCTCCCGTAGTTGAAAAGGATTCCTCCTTCTCCTTCTCCTTGAATTGCTCCTTTAAGGTATGTACTCCTCCTGGTAAGCCCTAGCTGGGGCATGCCTTAGCTCCTCCACAGGTGGATGGTTTCCACCTCAAAAGCTCCTCCAAGGGTGGGTGTGTACCACCCTTAAGAGCTCCTCCAAAGGTCATCCTTGCCTGGCTTCTTCCTTTGGCTGGCATGAACACAAGAGAGAAGAGAAGAGGGGAAGGCACCAAGGGGACAGAGTGTCCCCTTAATCTTCTTCTTCTCCTTCTCTCTTGGCCATGGGCTATAGGGTAGAATATAGGTGTAAAATAATGCAACCAAAGGTCATCCTTAATGGTGGTGGTAGGGGGTTTATATAGGGGTGGTGATGGGGGTGTAGGTGTAGGGTTAGGATGGGCTTATGAGGGTGGTTAGATGATCCTAGGGCTAGGGTTATTTGGCACCAAGGGAGAGGTTGTGTAGGTGGTAGTTATGTTGGTGGAGAGGCACCATTAATGGCACCAACCATAGGAGGGTTAAGGTGTTGGTGGTTGGGTTGGAGAATGGAAAACTAGGATGAAGTTATGAAGTGGTTGGAGGGTGGACGTAAGTTGGCACCAACTTAGATGTTGGTTAGGTGGATCTTTGGCGCCAACTTAAGGAGAGTTAGGATGGGTTTTATGGGTTTAAGGGTTGGCGCCACTATTGGATGGTGGTGATGATCTTATGAGGGTAGGTGTAAGGTGGAGATTAGGGTAGATGTTGGCACCAACTTGTAGGGGTGTGGGTAGGATATTTTGTTGCCAACTAGGGTTGGTTAGGAGGTGGTTATGGTGGTGGAAGGCTGCTTCAAGTTGGTGCCAAGGGTAGGTGTTCTAGAAGGGGTTAGGTGGGTGGTAGGGATGACCTTAGGTGGTGATGTGTAGGACTAGGATTTAAGGATATGTTGGTGCCAAAAGGAAGGTGTGTATGAAGGGTTTTTGGCACCAACATGAAGCGGTGTTAGTGGTTGGTGGTTGTTGTGGGTTGGCGCCACTTTTAGGTAGGTTAGGTTGGGGTTTGGTTAAGGTTAAGGGCTAAGTTGTGGACGACCATATAGGTGGAGATTGTTGGGAGCTTAACTAAACTAGCTTAACTAGAATAGTAGGGGTGGTGGAGCTAGGGTTTTATGAAGGGAGCTGGAGAAAATAAATCTGGAGCTGGTGGTTGCTGCATCTGGAGTTGGATTTGATGAGACAGCTTCATGGGGAGCTCAACTACTTAGCTAAGCTACCTAGTTCTTATGCTAGTAGCTAGGCTTGTGTAGTTGAGCTAAGTTGAGCTGGCCTCAACTTAGCTGGAGCTAGGTTGAGCTGGAATTGCCTCAGGTGAGAAGTCTAAAGCTAGCTAAGCTACTAGTTGACAAGTAGTAGCTTTGCAAGCATGGAGTCTAGCTGCCATGTGCTGGGTGGAGCTAGAATGAGCTAGGGCTGAGCTGAGATGGACTCCTCAACTTAGTTGAGCTAGCTAGAACTCCCAGCAAACTGATGGGAGCTGAGATGAGCTAGACTCAACTAAGTTGAGCTGGATCTTAGCTGACTTGAGTTGGGTTAAGCTGAGATGAGCTGCCTTGAGCCACCATTCAGCTAAGGTGAGCTGAATGGAGCTGAATGGAGCTAACCCTAGTCTAAAGGAGCTGGTATCTAGCCATGATGAGTTGGAATTAGCTGAGTCCTAGCCTGATTGAGCTTCCTTTTCATCAATTGCCTTCAAGAGTGCTAGGGTTTAGGGATCTGTCAATCTGTTTATCCCTAACACTCTAAGAAACACATTAAAAACACAAAAAAAAAATGCAATGCATGACTAACCTATTTTACGCCTAAATGCAACCCAAAAACCCATTTTGTGGAGCAAAATCCTAAGAGCTAGGTTTATTTTAATGCATAAGAATGATGATAAATTGGCATTTATCATCTACTCTAGAGGAGCATCCTAGGCTTGGGACAAGCTCTCTCTAGAGCCTTGGAGGTGGGGAGGGAGAGAAAGGAAGAGAGCAAGAAGAATGGAAGGGATATGGGTCCTTTTATAATGGAGGATAGAAGACAATTCGTGCATGGGACATTTAGTGACATCTAAAGACGTCACTAAAGATCAGCCCTAAACGTCACTGAAGATCTGCAGCCCACTCTCGTGCATGCAGCCGTGCTCGCACACTCCTAGCTACCTCACTCGCTCGTCGTCCGATTGTTGATGAACGGTTGAGATTGTGCTTAGATCGTGCGCTCAGATGTGCGTGCAATCGCGTGTTCACACCTGAGCGCATCCAGCCATTGGATGCTCAAATGGAGGGTTGAGATCGCGTGAGATCCACACTCAAATTGCGTAAGAGCACATCCAGCCATGCTTCATCAATTGCATGCTAAATCCTATTCATCGACTACGTCGCGTGGCGCATCTGGTGTCGGTCGAGGTCCATCCAACAGACTCAATTGATTTGCGCCTGTGCTTGCGAGATTAGAGGCTGTGGCAGGTTTTGAATGGGCGCTTGAGGGTTGCGAACCGCACATCCAACCACTGTGCTACGTGGTCAAATATGTCATGTTTATGAATTTTCACGACGTGGTGGAGGCAGCTTCTCAGTCGTTAGATCTTGATCCAACGGTCAAGATTTCTTCGCGAAGATGTTCCTTAGGGATGAGCAGTGGTTGCGGCTGGTCTTGGGTAGCTGTGATGGTGCCACATGTTGCCATCAAGGCCGTCCATTTTTTTTTTGCTTTAGAGGTGGCACCACAAATGTTGGATTGGGTCGATTTTTGCATCGTTAGGCTACGATTGTCTATCCAGATCCATCTATGTGGTTGGATTTGTTGTTTGAAGCTTTGAATTGTGTCACCTTGCCTCTTTTTCGTTGATCTTCTTCGGACTATATATGGTGTACGAGACTCTGATCAAGGTGATTTCGGAAGCATTAGACTTCGATCATCATCCTGATCAGATCCGTATGATCGAGTTGTCAATCCGAGGCCCTGAAGTAAATCTCCTCTCTTGGCCACAAAAGGATGGGAATTAACCTAAAATTTATATAAGCTATTCTAACTGCAGAATGATGCATGTTGTGCAATATTTATAATATGGAATGCATCTATAATCTTAGGAACATGCATAAATAGGCCTATCTTTTGCTAGTCCTTAGCAAAATTAAACTAAATGCTATGTATAAAAATAAAATTAGGAATCAATCGCTTAAGGCATTAGCTATTTATTAACAAAAGGAAATTTCAACTAAGGTCTTAAAATAATGCCTGGGTGCCTGCCAAAATGCAGACCACCCAAATCCTCGCCTTATTTTGAAATGGGAAGATACATTTTTTATGTTTTTTTTCTTCTTTTCTGGTTCTTTTGGATTTTAGAGTTTTGGGGAAACTTTCTACGACTACCCAACCCACCAAGACTTGAAAAGTACTTTAAGTTCTAAGCATCTTGTGACAAGTGATAGACACACTAGGCGACCGTTAAAACGAAATTCAGGTTTCTACGATCCTAGGTGACCTAAAAAGTTTCTGTCTAAAGGTTTATCTATTCAACTGGTAGCTTTCTCCCTACTTGTTTTATTTTTTATGGGGTCAACATGAGGGTGAACCCAGTGTATATCTCCCCAATTTATTCTACTTCCCTGCTTCTACCCTACGCATTTTGGGAATTATTTATGCATTTTTGTGAGTTGGGCTCTGGACAAACGACCAATGGACTATTACCTACAACAATTTGCCATCCATACTCGTGTGATGAAGTGTTGATTATTTATTTATTTATTTTTATTTATTTATTTTCTCTCTTTTTTATTTTTTTATTTTTTTGAGTATATATATATTGTCTTTTCTGAGTAGGTGACTTCCCTGATCTAAGATTTACCTAAAGGAAGTAGAAAGAGTATGGTCAAGTAGCTGAGCTCTGGACAATTGGCCAATTAGCTGTTATCCATGACAACTTGCCAGCCATACTACCCTAGAATGTTCATTAGCTACCTAATTTTTGTAAAAACCACTAAAAAGTGAGTTAGTGTAAATAGTGTGTAGATGCTTTAGACTTAAAGTTCATTAAATTAGAGGCGAGTTGATAAGTCGTGTACTTATCACCCCAATTTAATGGCCAGATTAAAGTAACATTAACGTGTCAAGGGCTTGAGAACAAGTTCACATTTTAGTGGTGCCCAAGCTGATTAAGCCCGAAAACCTGAAGAGTCTAAGTGTTTAGGTTCTGAAGTATCATCTCCTAAAGTTAACAACTCCTAATGTTTAAGTTCTCTTTGCCTAATTCTAATTTTTTTGAATTTTGAATTCTTTTTGTTAAAGAAAATAAAGAAATTCCACGGAGATAACAAAATAATTTTAGAATTAAGTATCCACACCCTCATGCCTAAATGATGCAATGTCCTTATTATAATAATAAAGACATGAAAAGGGTGGAATAAACAGACTATCACTTGAATTTCATGAAAATTTGGTCAACTGCACAAAGAACGTGGAATATGCACACGTGCTAAGTTTATTTCCTTTAGCTAGGCATAATTTACAAACAAAGAGAAGGTTAAGAATTCACAAGTGCAGGTCAAGATCAGAATTAAAAAATTGATCCTTAAACCTGCCAATAGAAGATGTCCACAAACGTGGACCAAATTGTGCTGCAAACCCATGCCCCAGGGTCGAGTGGTTCTAAGGTTCTGGATGAAAATCACCCAGAACCAGAGGTTGTGCTTGCAGGGCAGGGCCTGCAATTTTGTGGTCTGCATCCCAAGTCTAAAATGTCGGATAATGGGTAGATCTAATTCACTAGGTTCAAATGTCCACTTAGAGTTTGTCTCAGAAAGATGATGAATTGTTATGTACTTGGGTTGCACATCCTCAAAGTAAAAAAATATCATAAGGGTCCTGGTAGAAGGTTGGTGGTTTCAGGTCAATAGGAACCCTTAGATCCAAAATTGTACTTCTCTCAGAATTAGCCTACCAGATTTTCATTTCCAAATTTCTACCCTCCAAGTTCAAGTGTTTTATTTCCAGGACCTTTAGCATATTATTCACCCCATGTTATTTACCCAAATCCAAAAATTGTGGTTGAATCAAAATTGACTTGGGTTTGATAATTTCAAGATCATCAATATATTCTTCGAGGTGTGGTAGAGGAATGGGACAATTGATTGAATCTTTTAGTAAATCAAGATTCAGATCCTCCAAGTTAACCCCAACAGGATCACAATCTTCAATGATCGGGCTATCAAATAGTTAATCATGCTCCTTAGGCTAGTTAGTCCCACTAAAATCTTCTCCTTAATCTCAAGTGAGACTTCACTAAGAGATTCCTCACCCTCAGAATCTGAGAATTCATGGTCTTCATTTAAATACATCTCAAAATCGTATGTCATTTCTTGGTCCATGGAGACATATTTTTCCTCGATCCATAGCTCATGGATCTTGGGTGAGAAAATCACATCATCCTCAATTAGTTGCTCTAACCCAATGATGTTCGACTACCGATTCATATAAAAAAGGGTTTTTAAAACGTCGTTATAGTATATGTCACATATACAAACCATTGTCGCGTCAATTTTATTTATGTACTTAATTTTTATTGGTTTATTCTAGGTCATTCATTGAGAGACAGTTATTGATATACATCACTCTCTAAGTCCAATAATATTCTTTAATTCCAAAAGGATTGATTTTATATACAAGAATGAATCAATCAATCAAAGAATCAAAGAATAAATCAATTATATACAAAAGAATGAATTAGAAATAATTACAATGCTTGAAAATAATTATATGCAAATAAGCATAAAAAATCATGTATAATTACTCTATATTATTTATTTACAACTAATAATAATAATACTTAGCTATATGTACAATAATGAGTATTAATACGTACTATACTAACTCAAATTAACTTACTAATATTTACAGTAACATATAACATATTTATAGCGACGTATAAAGTGTCGCTAAAACCTTAGAAAAACTATATACATAAGCTAATGTAAAAACTAATGTCTATACTGACATATAATACTATCTACAGTAATGAATACATCTGTCACTAAAGCTATCTTTTATTTATATACATATACCTCAAACAATACTACTATACTCTTACACATTCTATGTATACTATTTACATTATATATCTTATTTACATATATACATATACATATATTTACTGTACACTTATACATATATACACTCACACAGAACACACACATACGTAGAACCCTTTATACACACGCACATAGAGGGAGCACTAAGGCACATAGTTGCAGCAAAGACTAACACTTACACAAATTTGGCTTAGTCATTTCCTTTCTTCTTCTCTTTAGATCAGTTTTTAATCCAAAAGTGGGTTTAATTGGCGGACAACCTTTTCAAGAGATACACAGCACCTGTAAGGGTGGGACTAGACCTCTACTAGGGCCACCCTAATCCTTAATTATGTGCATTTCAATCGGTTAATGGTTCATTACTAGGCCTAATCAGGATCATGCATAGTGCACAGCTCCCAGTCGTGCACTGCACTCACATTTCAAACCAAAGCCAAAGCTCAATTCATAACCTCATACATGCTCTGAGGAGGAAGCTTATGTGTGTAATGGGTGCCCGATGCCTAATGACTAGTGGGCAAAGGGGACAAAAATAATATATGCTGCTGCGAGCGCTCCTAAACTCACGATGTGGCACCATTATGCCACCGCTCCGACACTGGAATCAAGCGCAGCGCAAGCAAGAATTCAAGATTTTGGCCCTTGATTTGAGGGCCCAAATTAGGTTCAATTCCAAATTAAATTATATGTTCGGAAAGCCCTTAAATATGGTTATATAATTATATAGTTTATTGACAAAAATAATTATATTTACTATATAAATTAGCTAAAGGTTGACATTTATACAAGTTAAATTAAGGTTTAATTTACTAATTATAGTATAAATTAGTTAATTAATTATCAAATTGACTTATTATAGAGTTAATATACATAATAAAATATTTAATACACATTTTTATTATATTTTACACATTTTATTTTTATTTATATACATTTAAATATGTGATTTCAGGCTACTATACATATAAATTATGTATAAATAGTATAATACATTATAAATATATTTAAATTAGTTTAAATTATTTAAAATACTATGATACAAATATACAATATAAGTTAGCTTTGTAATAACTTAATCTACTAATTTATTTCGATCTAATTTAGTAACTTATTTAATAACTTAATAAATTAATTATTTATTATACATATATAATGAAATTAAGTTACAGGTATATTAGTGTACATTATATATACATATACATGTATGTATAGTATCATTAATAAATAATGTTATTTATAGGGGTTTATTAATTTATATAATTTATAGTACATATAAGTTAATTAAATTAATAAATAATTATACAAATAAGCTATACATGATTTAATTTAGCTTAAATACTTAATTTACATTACAGAATATATACATAAGTTATTTATGCATATTATATACCTTAATAGCTTAATATATACATTATATTTACATGTATATGCATAGTTTACATAGTATTTTTGAGTATTTTTTGAGCTTTTATGCTTTTATGGATTTTATAAGTTTTATAAAAGTAGGAGGTGAGAGAGAAAGAAAGAGATGATAAAAATGGAGTTATTTTTGGTATTTTTCATATTGATGTCTTTTATTAAGTTCCAAGGTATATTAAACCGTCAGCTAGTATGTTCTACCAAGTTGAGGGTTCAGAATACCATGAAACTTGGCATGCACTTAAAAATATATCTAATCCTACTCCTTACACATTTATTTTATTTTTTTGAAATTTTTATAATATTTTTATTTATTTACAAAGCTAGCACGTTCTAGGCCTTTAATGAATTGTTTCATGTGAATCCTAAGGCACTAGATGAGGGGTTGAAGTCTGAAATGGCAGTGGAGGGCTCATTTATTCTAAAAAAACCATATAAAAGATGTTCAATCAAATAAACATGGTTTTCACTCAATTTTTCCATTAATTTCCAAATGTGGACAGTTCTACACCCATGCTAGTTGACAAAGGATTAAAAATTAGATACAAGCTAACAAATGAGATCAAAAGACACTAAATTGTACATGAAAGCTTCTACACATAGTATACAACAATTAGAACATATGAGCTATTTAAAACTCCAATTCTCCACCTACTATCCTACTATTTTCAGACCAACCAATCCAAATTAGAACTTGAACAGCAGCTGCTATTGCTGAAATCAAGCAACATCAGCTGCAGTTACTCTCAACAGTTCTCAAACACTTCATCCAAATGTCTTAAACTCAAATGGTCACTGCTGCGCAGTCTATCCATCAATTTTAGCAATCTGAAATGAAGATTTCAATACAAAAATACCCAATATTAGACTTGGTAAGGTCTGATCTAGGATATTTACTATATAGAATAGATTATGATTTCAAGTTAACACTAATTTGTACCAAATTTAGTGTTGAAAAACCCATGGAAATGTAGCTGCCAATGCAGCGCTTTAATGTACTCATTTGGGATTCAACACACTTACATCAGTAAGCACTTAAAATCTGATAAGACTTCAAACCCACTTTAAAATCAATTTGAAGTATTCAAATCTTCATCAAAGCTCTTAAATGGGAATCTTCATTTTTAATCAGAGAAAGAACATTGACCTGACCCCTTCATTATGTTAGAGGCAGCATGAAAGAAGAGATCAAATCAGTCAATTTAATCCAATAACTTGAATCCCAAATCTCTGAAACCTTAAGGAATATTGAAAATTCCTTAGGTTGGAAATTAGACTTTCAAGAACACAAGTACACACAAAATCCATGGTAGAGCCTTAAATCAACAAGGTTGATTTTCCTTGACCCTCCCACACATTGAAAACCAAATCCAAGTCCTCGAATTCGTATCCAATTTCAGACATGCTCATCTGAGGAAGAATTCTTCATCAGGAACATCTTAGATTCATGGCCATGATCTAAATTACATAAAAATATATCAATTCACTTAATCAAAAATCTCACGATCTTGCATCGAAAACCCAATTAAAAATCGATCAAGCAAACCGATTCACTTAAAAATTTAGATCAGGGGTATTTGTGGATTTATGGGATGAATAAGAGACCCCTAGATGACTTTTGAGCGCAAATCCTCATCTCAAAGCTCGAGAGCAATGGATGAGGATTTAACTCTAATGAATGGTGGATTGCAAATTAAAAATCGAGGAAATTTAGAAAACAAAATGGTGATGTGAGGGGGGAGTTTAGTGATCAGATGAGTGACATGAAATCATCTCCTCAGATCTGAAGTGATCAGAGGTGTGAATTGATTAACCCATATTTGTGGGCTATTCAAGTATTTAAGTGTCTAGACATTAAGTTAATTTTAACATTTAGAAAGCACCATTAGGATGTAAATAAATTAATTCATATTTTTAGCTTAATTGCATAATTCATTCATTGCATGCATTTAGAATTAACTTAGAATTGAATGCATTTGATTAGTTAATCAATTAGGTGAATTACTTGCATTGTTTTAATTTAACATAGAAGTTAAGGGTTTATGCATAAATAACCATAATATTTTATTATTTTCTTATTCTCTTCCTCCACAAGTAACGGCTGCTTCTTCTCCTCATGCAACCATTCACGCATAGCTACAAGCATTCATTGGCCATGAAGAGCATCTGAGCTGCCTCTTTGGATTTCAAATTTAGCTACAAAGGGAGGAAGGGACGACCATGCAAAAGGAGAGGCCACCACCCCTTTGTTCCTCACTGAGTAGAGAACTTTGCTTCTCATCCACTCCTCACCACCGGCCTCAACCGCGGCAGTGCAACTCACCACCGTGGGCGTGTGGTGTGACAGCCCACACCGCCAAGAGTCCCTGCATCACCGTGCTACATTTTCCCTTCACGCGCAGATCCCAGCTTCTGCATGCCCCACCCACCCTCGCCACGCCCACTGCAGCACACAGAGCTACAACCTCTCCTCCCCGTGCCTTCACCTTGCCAAGCGCGCCACCGCATGTGCCTCCAGCCAGCGCACTTCATCTTCTTTAGTAGACCACGCACACGCGCTGCACCTCTACCGCAGCAGGCGTGCGCGCACCCACCTCAACCACTGTCCGCACCGCCAGCCAACGTACCACCCGTGCGCATGCTGCATCCAACCCACACACCTCCTTCTACTCGCGTGTACAGTAGCTAGCACGTGCCTTCACCTCCACGCGCCCTCGCCTTAGTGCCTTCACCTCCACGCACCCTCGCCCCAGTGCCCTCTCCTCAGAGCCTACATGCCCTCGCTCCAGCGCCTACACTCCCTTGCCTCAGCGCTTGCATGCCCGCGCACCTTCACCTCCAGTGCCCCGCCAGCACCTGCAGCGCCCGCCCCTTAGCTCGCGTCGCTTTAGCACTTGCAGCGCCTGCGCTCGCTTCCACCCTCCCTCCAGCAAGCGTAGCCCACAGTAAGACCATCGGAAACCACCCTTCGCTGGAGCTCCATCCAGCCAACTCCGGCCGTCTCGCAACCTGTCACTGCCACCATTGCGAAGCCCTTGCTTCGGCCAACCTATTCCCAGAAGAGTTCCTTGAATGAGCCTCTCTCCTGTGCACGAGGAGAGAGGTAGAATCCTCTATTTTTACTCTCATTAATATTTACATTTCATGCCATTGCCACAAAAAAATGTTTTTTGATTTATCATTAGTTTATTGTGGTGAATTTACGCCTTCATTCTTATGCTTCTAGAGAATTATTAAACCTTATTATTCATCTCTATGTGCATTGTATTTAATTTTGAATTACATTTTAGTATGCATGCAAGTGAAAAGTACATGGCATACCCTTGTACATGGATAATTTTATTACGTAAAAATTACATTAACACCCCTTGACTTCATAAATTTAAGGTTTACTTTCAGAGCTACATAAGCATTATTTGATTTGACAAATATTTTAGCAAACTTGATTTCTACATAATTGTGAGTTTAAATAAGTGATTGTCTCCCTGTGGACATGACCCTCTCTCCTGTGAGTGCTTTAATTTTAATTTTAATTATTTTATTAAGCAATTTTCCACCACTTTAATCCTACAACAACAAATCATCTTAATAACATTATTCGAAAGAGAAAACCATCTTATCAAATGGCACCATTGCTGGGGAGGCAACATCCTTAATCGCATTCATTCATTCATTTGTTCACATTGATTAAATTTTGAATCATATTTAACTCTGGATTTTTTTTGATGATCCGAGTGCAACAATTTGAGACACACATTCTACGACTCGCAATCACACCAGCCATCGTGAGAGGCGACCCTTGACGTCGCCAGAGGAGAAACTGTTTGAGCCATCTTGCAAGGAACCAGATTGCCAGGGGGAAGGATGAGGATGCGACGATCATCTCTGCACATTTAGTAGCTAATTTGATTAGAGTAGGATTAAGACTTTAGGCTTAATTTTTCATTGCACATTTGGTTTGGGACAATTGTTCTGGGGTATATTTTTAGGGGTTTGTTCCCCAACTTTCTTTTAGGCCTCTACGTGGGTAGTTTTCGGGAGTTTGTTCCCTTTTCTTTAGATTTAGGTTTTCTTTGTGGTTGTTTATCATTTTCTTTATTTATGCATAAGTAGATTTTTATTTTCTTTCGTGGATTGATTTTTTGTGCATATGTAGGTAAAAATAAAAATAAAAATAGAAACATGAGTTACTTACTAGAAGTTACCTGCCCATAGTCGAATCATTTAGGATTGAATGAGCAGCATCTAGATCTAATTTCCTATTTTGCATATTACATGAAGAATGCTGGCATTAGGTATGCACTTCTAACTTTGCATTTCTACCTATCATGCAAATGCATTTGGATTAATTTCAAGACCACCTAATCTGTATTGAATAGATCTAACAAGTGGTCACATTTAATTTTTTGAAAATAAAAATAAAAATAAAAGGGACTAATTAAAGGAGGGACATTTAAAAACCAAGGATTTGATTTTCAAACTTGGCGTGTGATTCAAAATTCAAAATCTTTACGGTGTATGCACACTTATATCTCTTGCACCACGGCACACATTTATACACTCCTTAGGTTTCGGAATACTAGGACAAGAGCCCTCCTACCATTAGATTTTGAAGTGTTTAGAACTTGATATCAAAGGTTTTGTAACTCCAAAGAGGGGGATACCCTGTCACGGATTTTTGGGGGTAGTTAAGAAGCACCGCCAAAGCACAGCTTCAAAGGAAGGCTTAGGCCTACTTGCATCCCTTGATCTTCCGTCTTTAGAGTTGCTCTACCATTTGAGCTTTAGGGAAGAGCACCTAAGCTCCAACTAGGTCTTTTTAGGCGTATCGTAGGTCAACAAGTAGGTGCATAACTGTTTTGATAACTTGATTTGTCACCTACAAGTGGACTTAAAATCTCAAAAGCCTAACTGACAAAAGAATAAAAAGTCCTTTTTGAATTGTGTTTTGCTTGGGGAATTCTAATTGAGGTGTGAGTTAGAATGGACCACATTGACTTTCATCCTTTCACATCTTGCCCACACCCTTACCCCCACTCTGCACTCTTCGATCCCATATGCCAAGATGGTCCATCCTTTGATGGACATAATGACAATCATTGGGATCTGTTTTACTCCTATTATAGGAGTATTGGCCTAGTTAAGCCCCAAATCAGTGAGCAGAACCTAGGAGCGGGATTTGCTTTGCCCAATATCCCACACACCATAGAAATACCCAACCTACCCTCCCTGAATAATTATTGGACAGACACTCCTGGGTACTATAAGCCTGAGTTTGACTTCTCTCCTGATAGAAATGATGACCTCTCCTCCTTGAGGATGGAAATACAGAAAATGTAAGATGAAATGATTGAATTGTTAGGAGAATCTTCGAGAGTAGGCCAACAAGAAAGAGATGAAATTAGCCACCCAATCTACCCCATTGAGGATGACGTACACCCCTATATGCTAGATGAATCTCCCATGGGAGAGCTATACTTTAAGTTGGAGAGAAATTTTGGGGATTATGTACGGGAGAATAGCTACTTTTCGAGGATCGATTTTGAAACCTCCCCGTTAGATGACACTTCCTTGAGAGGTCCAAGCCTTAAGTAGGAGGAAGATACATATGAAAGTAGCTATGTATTGGATGAAGAAAGGTGACAACCTAAGGAAGACAATGATAAGGTTGAGTATCCACCTGAATTATATTGGAGTCAAAAGAAGGGAATGATGGTACCATTGGAAGTCCTTGACCTAGATGATAGTGTTTTCATGACATTTGATGAAGTGGGACGAAGTCAAGTTGTTAATCCTGCCCTCCCTTCTGATCACGAGATGAAACTCAAGCCCACCCCTAGGGAACCTAACCCTGAAGAAATTGACCTATCTGAGGAGTCTGATGTTACCAGTGTAAAACATTTACCCTAGATAAAGTGCCCTAGGGGATCTACTGAGATATTAAATGATTCTAGACCTCGGGTATATGATGAATCATATGATGAGGAGAAAGATCAATTATATGAGAAGCCTACATTCAAGATTTGGAGTGACACTAAGGGTGATTATGTCTTATTTGAAGAATTATCCCCTGAGGATGTCACAAATTTGACCAAACTAGGTTTCCTTAGCACACCCATAGATGATATTTCTCCTCATGATGAAATGATGGAAAATTTGGAAGTAACTTCTAAGATTTATGTGGATTCACATATAGACTCCAGGGAAGATTTGAGTAAAGAACAAGAACCCGGGGATGACATTGATAGGATAATCCCTAGATCTGTTGCTTCCAATCTGCCTTCATTTGATTCGAAGTCACCCTCTGATTCGCTTATGTCTGAAAGCGAAATTTTGACTCCTGATGAAGTGCAGGAAGATACTTGTGATAGTGAAAGGAATGCTAGGGATGCAATTGAGGATTTGGAAAGATTGTTAGGGATGGACATCGAGCTGATTAAACCCAACCTAGATCTTATGGGCATCTCGCAACCTTGAAACTTGGACACCCTAGACGATCCTTGGCTTAGAGATATGCTCACTTTTGTTCTGATCGAGGGGCTTAACAGACCAATATTTTCTATAATGGAGTATCGGGTATGGATTTATAATCTCTTTAGTCAGTCCATTACCCTGGGGGTTTATCTCTGCACCATTCCTTCCCCATCTCTGTTGGAGGATCCATGTCATCCTTCCCCTACCCCTTTAAAGGTTGCTATTCCAATTTATCCTTTAGAACCCCCTTTGGTGACCTGAGAAGATTTCATTCCCATCTTAGTTGGGCGAGCATTTGCTATTGGGATTCATCATCAGCTCGCCAACATCCTAGATTATCTGTTTTCTAGGCCAGCATTACTTTGCTCATTTTTAGGACCTATTTCTGCAATCCTTGAACCTAATTTGCGAGTTCTTTGGCTACTCGGCTGCTAGCAAATTAACAACAGCTCATGTCTGACCCAGGTAATATCCTTCTTTGCAATGGGGACATTGCAGATTTTAGGCATGGGGGGTGTACTTGGGGATATACATAGCATTTATACATAGTTCATTCATGCATTTAGTTAAAGCATTCTGCATTGCATACATTTGCATAAAAAAAAAGAGAGAGAGAACAAAGAGAAAACTATTTTGTAATTATTGAGCTTAACTGTCGGTCCCTGCATTCTTAAGCAGACCAGAACTTTAAGTTAGACTAAGTTGATTCTAAGTGTCGAACTTTAGAAGCTAAGTTGAGCTACTAGCTTTAGACCCTTAGTGACTTTTGTGGACTTAAAAACTTAAGTAGGAGTTAAGTTGTAGACCTTTTAGCTAGAGATTAAGTTAAAGGTTGGGTAGTACCTGGAGTCTTGTTTTACCTTTTGGCTTAAGGGTCCTCGTAACCTAAGAATCCACATTTCACACACACTTGGTCTTGTGTAAATAGAGATCACCCTAATTCATTTCTTAAAGAAAATTTGGTTCTCTTAGTTTTGACTTAGGAGAAGCTTGAGAGCACAGTTTAATTGGAAGAGTTCCTGCCGCAAGAGAGGTAGAGTGCATACTCACCTTGATGATGCGATGATAACATGTCACCTCCTCGGCGCTTGTCTCTTAGGATATCCATCCTACAGGGGGCATGTAAGCGCATTGTGCTGTTTAGGTACCATGGGCGGCCCTATCTCGAAGTGCCAATTGCCACAGGCCTGAATTCGCTTAAGAAATCCATGGGCGATACTATCTTGAAGTGTCGACTGCCAAGAGTTCTTGGGGTCGTTATGGGCGGTGCTATCTCGAAGCATCGAAAGCCAGGCACCCTTCGAGGTACAGTGATGGGGACGATGAATCTGACACAGACTGTGTTGATAGCTGATTCAAGGTTAGACATAGAGGAATCAAATAAAAATATATATTAGAAAGAAAAAAAAAATCCTTTTTCCACTCTAGGTTGGCAATCGTACCAACCTCAAATAACTCATACCAATGTATATGCATGGATGGTTTAATCTCATGGATCAATAAACCCTTGGGTAGAGTTAGAAATCAGGGAAACCTGTGCCTACAACTCGTCTTTAGCTGACCTAGTCTGTAACTTAGCAACTACTTGGGAACCTTATGTCTAAAGTCTGAACTTAAAATGTTTCTAAAGGAAGACCGATTGGGTTGGCTAGTCTACTTGGAGTGCTAGGTTATTGCTTGGATTTGCTAGGGACTAGCAAAAACTAGGCATGGGGGTATTTGATTAGCCCATATTTGTGGGCTATTTAAGTATTTAAGTGTTTAGACATTAAGTTAATTTTAACATTTAGATAGCACACATTAGGATGTAAATAAATTAATTCATATTTTTAGCTTAATTGCATAATTCATTCATTGCATGCATTTAGAATTAACTTAGAATTGCATGCATTTGATTAGTTAATCAATCAGGTGAATTACTTTCATTGTTTTAATTTAACATAGAAGTTAAGGGTTTATGCATAAATAATCATAATATTTTATTATTTTCTTATTCTCTTCCTCCACAGGTAACGACTTCTTCTTCTCCTCGTGCAACCGTTCATGCACAGCTGCAAGCATTCATTGGCCATGAAGAGCATCTGAGCCGCCTCTTTGGATTTCAAATTCAGATACAAAGGGAGGAAGGGACGACCATGCAAAAGGCGAGGCCACCACTCCTTTGTTCCTCACTTTATAGAGAACTTTGCTTCTCATCCACTCCTCACCACCAGCCTCAACCACGGCAGTGCGACTCCACCACCGTGGGCGTGTGGTGTGACAGCCCACACTGCCAAGAGTCCCTGCATCACCGTGCTATATTTTCCCATTATGGGTAGATCCCAGCTTCTGCACACCCCATGCACCCTTGCTACGCCCACTGTAGCACACAGAGCTGCAACCTCTCCTCCTCGTGCCTCAGCCCTGCCAAGCACACGACCACGCGTGCCTCCAGCCAGTGCACTTCATCTTCTACAGCAGACCCCGTGCACGCGCTACACCTCCACCGCAGTAGACGTGCGCATACCCACCTCAACCGCCACCCGCACCACCCGTGCGCACGCTGCATCCAACCCCCATGCCTCCTTCTGCTCACGTGCACAGCAACTAGCGTGCACCTTTACCTCCACATGCCCTTGCCTCAGCACCTTCACCTCCACGCACCCTCGCCCCAGCACCCTTGCCTCAGAGCTTGCATGCCCCCGTGCCACCGCCTGTAGCGCCCTCGCTTTAGTGCCTGCATGCCCGTGTGCCTTCATCTACAGTGCCTCGCCAGCACCTATAGCGCCCACCCCCTCAGTGCACGTCGCTTCATCACTTGCAGCGCCCGTGCTCACCTCCACACTCCCTCCAGCAAGCGCAGCCCGCAGCAAGAGCGTCGGAAACCACCCTTCGCCAAAGCTCTGTCCAGCCAACTCCAGCCGTCTCGCAACCTGCCGCTGCCACCGTTGCAAAGCCCTCGCTCCGGCCAACCTATTCCCAGAAGAGTTCCTCGAATGAGCCTCTCTCCTGTGAGCGAGGAGGAGAGAGGTAGAATCCTCTGTTTTTACTCTCATTAATATTTACATTTCATGCCATTGCCACAAAAAATGATTTTTGATTTATCATTATTTTATTATGGTGAATTTACGCCTTATGCTTATGCTTCTAGAGAATTGTTAAACCTTATTATTCATCTCTATGTGCATTGTATTTAATTTTGAATTACATTTTAGTATGCATGCAAGTGAAAAGTACATGGCTTACCCTTGCACATGGATAATTTTCTTGTGTAAAAATTACATTAACACCCCTTGACTTCTCCATAAATTTAAGGTTTACTTTCAGAGCTACATAGGCATTATTTGATTTGACGAATATTTCAACGAACTTGATTTCTACCTAATTGCGAGTTTAAATAAGTCATTGCCTCCCTGTGGACACGACCCGCTCTTCTGTGAGTGGTTTAATTTTAATTTTAATTATTTTGTTAAGCGATTTTCCACCACTTTAATCCTATATCGACAAATCATCTTAATAACATTATTTGAAAGCGAAAACCATCTTATCATGAATGCAGCTTCTACTCTAGTCTACTTGTAATCTAACTAAGCCAACACTGAAAATTGATTTCTAACTAGTCTAATCCTAAATTACACTAGCTAACACTACAATTATTCTAAAAAGTAGTAAATCTATGCTATATCTACTCCTAGAAAGCATTTAAAATCTAATCTAATTAGGATGAAGATGTCTAAGGTCACCCGCCGGTGGCTGATGACGATGAAAGGGGGAAGACCAGCAGCTGACGAAGATGTCTAAGGTCCTCCACCCGATCGGTTGGTGGTGAATGAAAGGAGGAAGGCAAGTCTGTGTTGTCACCGCAGACCGATGAAATTGAGGTGAGGGAGCTGTAGGTGTGGACAAAAGGAATCACTCAGGGGAAGGGAGTGATCAGGTGTGCACGTGACCTAAGGGAGTGCTTAAGTAGAGCGATCAGTGATTACACTCACTGCATTGGTGAGATTAGGCAATTAGGGCATGGGCGGCGAGGATGAGAGGAGAGGATGGCGGGAGCAGCCAAATCAAAGATGGACCATTAGATGGGATCTGGGGGTAGAGGTGAAGCTATACGCAAATTCGCATGAAACTTCAAATCAGTATGAGCCATAGATTATGTGGATCAAGGCGTGAACGGCGAGGGTCATCTGTGTTCTTCGTGTAAACAGTGCACCCAGAGTTGTACCGTTCTCTTAGGTTCTATTGGTGCTTTTTCAAGAGAGCCCTTCAGCGAAATGGTTGAACTTCAGAAAGGCCCATAAGTAGCAGAAAATGGTTACAGAGCTGTCCCTAGAGCTTTGCGACAAGGTCCATGTGACCTGCAAATGGGTCCCTATCAAGTTTTCTAAAGAATGAAAGGTTATATATAAAGGACCTAAATGTGAATCTTTAATTGCAATGTCCAAATGATGTCCAAATGTTACAAAGTTTTTATTGAAGCTTGATTGAACATGTTAGAAGTTAATTTCACTTTTGATTTGATCTTTTGAGCTTATTTGTGTGTTCGATTTCCAATTGGATCATCATTTTGTGTTTATTACTAGAATATCTCAATAAATGACCTAATTTTGCATTTTTAGCATAGATTTTGTGTTTTAGGTCTTTTTTGTTAACTCTCACACTTAACCCTTTTCATGTGTTAATTCAATATGTTTAACCTAGTTTCTAGCTTAACTTGAACATTCTAGTTGTGATGAGCTACACCTCATCATACCCCCATGCTTAGGTTTTGCTAATCCCTTTGCAAATAACTCATTAAAGTGCAAAGCAGTTTAAGTATCAGCAAGGTAAGTGTGATGAGATATCTAGTTTTCTTCTTTTCTTTTCCTAAAAAATGTTAAGTGTTTAGAGATGATCTTTAAGTTGAAAGATTTTTCCTTTGATAAACCAACTGTGTTTATGTCTGGACATTGTGAGAACCTATCGCTTAGGAAGACTGATTAGAACTTAAGACTGATATGACATAGACCATCTCTCAACCAACAAGGACTCTTGATATTTAAATCTTAAGTCAAATTCCTGGACTGAAAAGGTTTTACAAGACTAATAAGCTGAGAAGTTATGGCTGTGCTTAGTGATGGGTCAGGTCTAACCTCGTGAATTTCAAAACTCAATCCCGGGGTTTCACTTTCTTTTAAGTCTAGGTTGGTCCTAGCTTCAGCTCATGCTTTTGGATTGACTCTCAAAAAGTGAGGAAAGCTCATGCCTAACTCTTATTGCATTTGTGGCTCAAAGAATATGTGGTGGAACAGGGTATTTGTACTACACCCTGAAAACATTTTTGTTTCTTTTTAGTGGAACACTATATTTATAGGACTTGGAGAACATACTTGACTTATTCCAAAGAATTTCTTTTTCTAAATTTTTTTTTTTAATAATTGTCAGTATGTCTCCGACAACTTCATTTGGTAGAGCACACTTTATTTGGTGGGAGAGTTCTTTGGTGGAAAGAGCTTCTCCTAGAAATAAGACTAAAGACTAGAACAAAGAGTCTACCTATACGCACAAGTAAGGACTCCACCTTCTCTGATGAACACTAGAGTTGAATTTCAAATTCACAAGATCTTTTTCGACATTGTGTCATGTAAACCAAGGCTACTGAGACTCCAAGGTCAAAGCAAACCAGCGAATCCTATACTGGTGACTCGGGTACAAGAATACGTCCTAGGTTAGGAGAGATCGTGGTCTATTTTGTCAAAGCTTAAAGTGTATTAAGCCAAAGCTTGAGCGAATCAAGCTATAGTGGCCCGGAAAGTCTAACCAGCAAAGGTTGAACGTCCATAAACACTTATTCCATTTTTGTTTTCAGCTATAAGATCATAATTAAACACTTAAATTTCTTTTTAAAACTTCTTTTTTTTTCTTTTCTTTTCTCAAAATTTCAATTGTTGGAGTTCTTCCTCAACAATAAAGTTCAGGTCCGTTATTGTATTTTTGGAATTTTGTTTTCAACATTTTTTTTGTATTTTTGACTTTGTAATTTTTTTCAAAATTTTCAAAATATTTCAATTTTTTTGGTATTTTTGATAATACTATACTATATATACTATAGGTGTGTCTACAATTGCATTTCAGTAAATGATTCACCATTTACAAACCCCATGCTTAAATGATGCAATGTTCTCACTAAATGAATAGGGTGGATGCAAATGAATGCTCTACTTTTCACTATCTTAGACTGGGTAACGGAAGGAAGTCGAAATGAGGAGATAAAAATCTCTATGTAGACAATTTCAAGTCTGATACAACATTAGAGTGGAAAATTGGGCTAAGAAGTAAAATGCATGACATATGTGACAATGAATATATGCTAAAAATGCATAGGTAGACACCTAATGCAAGAAAGGTGAAAACAAGAAAGACGAAAATAGCTATATACAAAGATATGTTTGCTAAGTGTAATGCTTTCTGCTAGGCGTAAACCCTGATGAATATGTGTTGTTAAAAGTAGGTTCAAGAAGTTGGAGCGAAATGGTAGAATTGACAAGTCTGAGATCATGTGGCTCAATAAAAGATTTTAGTCTTTGTTCATTGACAGTGAAAGGTTTGGATTTGTCCATCTCAGTGATCTCAATGGCTCCATTATCAAAGATTCTTAAAATTTTGAAAGGTCCAGTCCATTTGGATCTTAGTTTCCCTGGGAAGATTTTAAGTCTAGAGTCCAATAGAAGGACTTTCTGACCAGGGTGAAATGTTTTCCTACTAATGTGACAGTCATGGAAGGCCTTTAATTTATCCTTATAAATCCTCGAGCTTTCATAAGATTCATTCCTTAATTCATATAGCTAGAAAATTTATAATCTTCTATGATCACCGGCCTTCTCTAAGTCCAAGTTACACTTTCTGATGGCCCAATAGGCTTTGTGCTCAAGTTCTACGGGAAGATGACAGTGTTTCCTATACACAAGTCTAAATTGAGACATTCCTAATGGGGTTTTGTGAGATGTCTTATATGCCTACAATGCATCAAAAAGGCGGGAAGACCAATCCTTTCTATCAAGTCGAATGGTAGTCTGTAAATCTTCTTGATTTCCTGATTGGACAATTTTGCCAGTCCATTGGTTTGAGGGTAATATGGTGTAGCAATCCTATGAGTCACCCCATACTTTTGAAGTAGGGACTGAAAGTGGATGTTCCTAAAGTGAGACCCTCCATCACTAATGATGGCTTTTGGTACCCTAAATCTAGAGAAGATATAATTTTGCACAAATTCAGTCACAACTTTGTGGTCATTGGTCCTCGAGGGGGTGGCTTCAATCCATTTAGAAACATAATAAACTACTAATAAGATATACTTAAAGCCATGAGAATTAGGAAAAGGTCCCATGAAGTCAATGCCCCAGATATCAAAGACTTCGCACACTAAGATTGGATTCAAGGGCATCATGTCTCAGCAGCCAATACTACCGAGAGACTGACATCGTGAGCATGCCCTACTATATTTGTATGCATCTTTGAAAAGTGTGG
This sequence comes from Thalassia testudinum, assembly GCA_037157565.1. Classification (NCBI taxonomy): domain Eukaryota; kingdom Viridiplantae; phylum Streptophyta; class Magnoliopsida; order Alismatales; family Hydrocharitaceae; genus Thalassia; species Thalassia testudinum. The sequence goes on from JAZHRO010000025.1 coordinate 39,002,342, forward strand.
GCCAGAAAAATCCACTTTGTAAGACTTTTGCAGCAATCTTTTTGCTAGAGAAATGACCGCCACAAGCCTGGTCATGACAGAACGACAAAATTCCATCTATCTCCTTGTCAAGTACACACTTCCTAATGATCTGGTCTGGGCAAAGTTTGAATAACCAAGGGTCTTCCCAAAAGTAATGACTAGCTTTAGTTCTAAGTTTGATGATTTGGGGTTTAGTCCAACCACTGGGGAATACTCCAGAAGCCAAGTAGTTGACAATGTCAGCGTACCAGGGAAGACCAGAATGGATGACCAGTAATTGCTTGTTAGGGAAGTTGTCAGTTATGGGAAGTGAAAGAGATATCGCTTCAGAAGGAAGGTAGGATAAGTGGTCAGCTACCACATTCTGCTTCCCGGCCTTGTCAAGAATCTCTAAATCAAACTTCTGTAATAGCAGGATCCATCTAATCAGACGAGAATTCGCATCCTTCTTAGCGAGATGTCAGACTACAGTGTGGTCAGTGTAGACTATAATATGGAAACCTAAAAGATAAGATATGAATTTTTCTAGTGCAAATACTACTGCTAGCAATTCCTTTTCAGTGACGGTGTAATTCCTCTGAGCTTCATCTAAGGTCTTGCTAGCATAATAGATAACTGTAGGTTTCTTGTCAAGTTTTTGCCCAAGGATTGCCCCTACTACATAATCAGAGGCATCACACATGATCTCAAATGGGTAAGACCAATCTGGGGGTTGCAATATTGGTGCCTTGGTAACTAGATCACTAAGTGTCGTATAAGCACGAACACAATCGTCAGAGATCTAGAAGTCTATGTCCTTAGAGAGGAGATTTGTGAGAGGTCGAGCTATTTTCGAGAAGTCCACTATAAAGTGGCGATAAAAACCAACATGCCCAAGGAAAGATCTAATATGTTTAACTGACGAAGGTAATGGTAGTTCATAAATCAATTTTACCTTCGCATGGTTAACCTCTATTCCTCTCTCAGAAATAAGGTGACATAAAACTAGTCCTTCTGGTACCATGAAATGTGATTTCTCCCAGGAAAGTATCAGATTCACATTTATGCATCTTTGTAGGACCTTAGTCAAGTGGTCTAAGATGCATCAAATGTACTCTCGAAATCGAGAAGTCATCCATGAAGGCTTCTAAATAATCACCTACTAAATCGAAAAAGATTGCAAACATACACTGTTGAAATGTAGTAGGTGAGTTGCACAATTCGAATGGCATCCTATGGAATGCAAAGGTTTCGTAAGGGCAGGTTAAAGTTGTTTTCTCCTGGTCATTGGGGTGAATTGCCACCTGATTGTAACCTGAGTAGCCATCCAAAAAGTAGAAAAATCGATTCCCAGCCAATCTTTCGAGTATTTGATTAATGAAGGGCAATGGGAAATGATCTTTCTTCGTGGCTTGGTTGAGTTTGTTGTTATCAATACATATTCGCCAAGAACTAGCAATCCATGTAGGGATGACTTCTCCAGATTCAGTGGTTATGATGGTAAGTCCAGCCTTCTTAGACACAACTTGAATAAGACTTACCCATTGACTGTCAGATATGGGAAACCTAATTTCATTGTCTAACCACTTGATCATTTCATTTTTAACCACCTCCTGAAGTGTAGGGTTAAGTCTACGCTGTGGTTGTCTAGTAGGTCTAGATCCGTCTTCAGTAAAAATCCTATGTGCAATAAGAGGGACTAATGCGAGTCAGCTCTGAAAGGCTCCATCCTATAGCTTGTCTATGTGCTCTCAGGATAGATAAGAGTCATGATTCTTGATCAGAAGAAAGATGTGAGTTGACAATCATAGGATATGTCTAATTAGGTCATAAGAAGACATAATTAAGAGAGTCAGGAAGAGGTTTGAGTTCAACAGGTACAGGATCAGGTGAAGGTGCAGGTGTAGAGATCTCAAAAGATCCTAGAGACACTAAAGGGATAGGAGGTTTCTCAATTTCTAAGATTGGTGTCTCAGGAAGAGTCAAGTCAGAGTCCAAAGGGTGTTGAGGTTTTAAACTCAGCGAATCAATCAATGTATCATCAACCAACTTATCCAAAGAATCCAAGGAATAGATTTCCTCAATTATACTATAGGATGGTCCCCTTTAGGTCTGAAAAATATCGATCTTCATTTTCTGATCTCCAAATTTCAGTTCTATTAGGCCCTCCTCACAATTGATGTTTGCCTTGGCCATAGCCAAGAAAGGTCTTCCTAGAATGATAGGTGTGTTCTGGATATCCTTAGGTAATTCCATGTCAATGACTATAAATCTACAGGAAAATAAAAATCCTTGACCTACATTATAACATCTTCCAATACTCCCTGAGGTGTCTTAACTGATCTATCAGCTAATTGCAGGGACACGTCGGTTGGCTTCAGATTGCCAACCTTGAAATGTGTCAGTAGGGAGGTTGGGATAAGATTGATGGAAGCAGCTAGATCAAGTAGTGCTCTATTAAATGTGGTGTTACCTATCATGTAGGAGAGAAGAGGGTTGCTTGGGTCTTTCTTCTTAATAGGGAGGTTTGAAATGAGGAATCTCACTTGTTCTGAGAGAATGACAGTCCACTCCCTTTCTGAATTCTATCCTTACGCTTGGGTGTACATAGGTCTTTCAAAAACTTGGCATAAGGGGGAATGTGGTGAAGCGCATCCAACAAGGGGATGTTTATATGGACTTGCTCAAAGAGCTTGAGCAGCTCCTCCTCAGGTGCCACAGTAGGTTTGTCTTCACTCTTCTTTTCTAAAGCCTTCGGGAAGGGTACAGAGGTGGTAACAGGAGGATCAATCATAGTTTCAGAAGAGTCAGGAATAGGTGGATCAATAGTAGGAGTGGAAGTAGAAGGTCCAGGTAAGGATGTAGAAGTAGGTAAAGGTGGATCAGATGTGGTTCAACCACTCCTAGTAGTGACGACATTTAAATTAGGTTTCGGCATAGACGAATCATTAAGATCAGGAAGGATAGGTGGTTGTGAATCATAAGTAGGATCAAGATAGAAAGAATTAGGATTAGGATAATACTCGGGTTCATGCAAGGTTTGTGATATAAGGTGTGCTTGACCTTGCAAAGGAGGTCAGGTTTGTGCTTGAGATGGGAGTGTATGTGGTTGACAGGATTTTGTCAAGTGTGATAGCTGGGCTCTCATCTTAGCTAGAGTCACGTCCTGTCTCTACTGCATAGCAAGATTTTGTTGTTGCATGTCAGCGAGAGCTTTCATGATTGACCCCAACTGATCATCTTGTATAGGCCCAGATTGGGAGTATTGAGCAGGCCTGGGTTGGGGTTGCTGGTAGGCACGTGGTGGATACCCGTGTGTTTGTGGAGGTGGTGCTCAGATCTGGTTGTGAAGTGGTGGTGTAGAAGGTTGTTGATAGGTAGGTCTTTGTGAATTTTCTGACCATGAGAAATTTGGATGATTACGCCATCCAGGGTTATAGGTTTGTGTGTAAGGATAATTGTGAATGACGTGGAGCTCCTCCGAAGCTCCAAAAGGTGTAGGGAAGTCAGTGTAGGGAGGAACAAAGGTTCCTCCAATTGGTGAATGATAGGAAAAAGTATAATTCAGTAGAGCAGGTTGTGTCATAGATAGGTTGTTCACAATTTCCCTCCCTATGGGAAACTAAGAAGAAGTGTGTGGTGAAGGTGACTGAGAAGGAGACGGTGAAGGTTTAGAGAGGAATTTCCATACTTCATCTACTTCTCGATTAAGCCCACCTTATCTAGCTGACTAGCCAGAATTTCTAAGTCTCTGCACCTGGATTAGGCTTTATGTACCCCCGAATGTGAGTGGGGATGAGAGGACTTTCTATTAAACACACTCATCGAAGCATTGTTAATAGAATTTTCTGCCATGCCTTCGAAGAGCTCAAAGGCTGAGTCCTCATCCCAACACAGGAAGTTGCCTCCTCAAGCAGCATCTACAAAATTCCTTGTGTCATCATGGAGCCCATGATAGAAGATCTGGACCTGTTGCCAGCGTGGGACACCATGGTGGGAACATTTTCTCAGAAGCTCGTGGAATCTCTCCCAAGCCTCATGCATCTGTTCTCCTGAATTATGGGTAAAAGTGGTGATAGCACGTCCTAAATCATTAGTGTGGCCAACAGGAAAATACTTCTTTAGGAACTCATGTTCCAAAGAAGCCCAGTCTTCTATCGGTGTAGTCCATGCTAAGGTTCTATACCAAAAGGCAGCTTTATCTTTCAATGAAAAGGAGAACATTTTCATAAAAAGCATGTGCTGATCATGACCTTGTGGAACCAGAGTTTGAGGAAGATTTTTCAGCTCCTCTAAATGCTGAAAAGGGTCCTCAGAAGTAAGACCATGGAAGTGAGGAATAAGTGCAATGATGTTTGGCTTCAATTCAACAGCACAACCCCCATCGGGATAACGTACTAAAGTCATAGGTTGTGCAACTGCGGGATTATAGTAATTCCGCAGTTAACGTCTACAAGGTTGAGGTGGTGCCTGAGGGTTTCTAGGTTGAGGTTGGTGTTGGGGGTTTGCTAGAATATTAATAGCTTGTGCAAGCTATTGTACCTGTTGCGTAAGGGTATTCATTTGAGTTTGTGTCTCAAATAGGTGTTGTAGAAAAGGCATAGGTTCTCTCTCCGGTGGTGGGTTAGGAAAGTAAGGGTATGGGGGAGGTTGGAACCTATGGTTTGGTGGTGGTGGTGGTGGTGGTGGAGGATGTGGAAAGATATTTTGAGGAAATTATGTGAAATCCTCGAATTGTGCAGAATCTACATCATCCTCCGAATGTGTAGGGTGATAGGTGGGAGTTTGAGGCCTAAGAGGTATAGGATCGAATGCGGTAGGCATAGAAGTAGCAATGGTAACTTGGGCTTCAGTACCCAAGGTGAGTACAAGTTCAGGGTTCTGGGATCTCCTACCTTCCATTGAGTTGGTTTTTGAAAAGGAGTTTTAAAATAGTCATGACTCAAAGGAAGGATCAAATAATCTCAATCTCACAAAAATCAGAAATCAGAAATCCTAAACAATCATAATCATAGAGAGACCAATCAAACAATCGAGATGAATCAAATTTTCCTTAGAGACTGCTATGCAAAATAGTAGTACGCAAACAAATGTTTCAGAACAATTGTATGCATCCTAAGATAAACCTAGTGGAGTGCAAGCCTCTATAATCCACTGGGAGTCTGGATAAGGCTGTCGTGCGAATCCAGATCCTGTGGTTGCACAAGGAGATGAGGTAGAAACCCGTGTGTTTGTGACTTAAGTGATCGTGTTGTGTGCATGATAGCAATCAACACAATAGTGGTGAAAACCAGATAGGGTTTCAAACAAGTTTTAATGTCTCCTTTTGAATTTAATTCAAGTATTTAGAAGATATTTTCTATGCTGCTCGTCTCACTTTTTAGTTCCCTTCAATTCAAGAGATGGTCCTTTTAGTTAAGTCAAATGTAGAGATGGCAGGAGTTGAGGAAGGTAAGAAGGTGCATACTTGACTCCAGCAATTCAATAAGTAATGCCATTTGACTTGGTATTCAAATCTAGCAAGAAATGTGCAATCCTAAAGATGGATGCCTAGAGTATGCTGCTGCTAGATAAGGATGAGGTATTTTTGGCTTTTCCAATTTTATAATTTATTTGTATTTTCTAATGCAACAAACAAAAACAAAAGAATAGAAATCGATGCAGAAAAACACGAATGGAAAAACTGCATCGATGAGAGATGAGTAGAGTGAGATAAAGAGAGTCTAGAGAGTCCAAATTATTACAAAATGTGTGTGAGAACAGGCTCTCACAGCTTATGCCTAACAAATATCCTAATTAATATACCTAAATCTATACTATACTATACTAAATTAATTTAATGCAACTCCATGAGAAAAACTCCTCCGGGAAGTCAAGTCAGAAGTGCAGCGAATCCGCCAGAAAGAAGAACTCCGCCTAGAAGAAGACACTACTACTCCTCACGTGCTGCAAAATCAACAAATGATTAGTAAGAATTAAAGGATTTATATACAATAAAGAATTTGAATAAAAGAATGTTTATATACAGTGAATGAATATGAATGTTTTATATACAAAAGCAAAAATTATTTACAATTAAAGAACTAAAGAAAAATTTTGGTGTATAGAGAGTTGCCTCCCCGGCAACGGTACCAAAAATTATGTTGCGCAACTCGTCAACAATCATAAGAAAGCGCAATTGTTGGATTTTTGTCCCCCTCAACGGCGCCAAAAATTATGATGGTTGATTATTGGTTCATATAAAAAAGGGGTTTTAAAATGTTGTTGTTGTAGTATATGTCACAAATACAAATTGTTGTCGCATTAATTTTATTTATATACTTAATATTTACTAGTTTATTTCAGGTCATTCACTGGGAGGTAGTTATTGATATACATCACTCTCTAAGACCAATAATATTCTTTAATTCCAAAAAGATTGATTTTATATATAAGAATGAATGAATCAATCAAAGAATCAATGAATAAATCAATTATATACAAAAGAATGAAATAGAAATAATTACAATGCTTGAAAATAATTATATACAAACAAGCATAAAAAATAATGTATAATTACTGTATATTATTTATTTACAACTAATAATAATAACACTTAGCTATATGTACAATAATGAGTATTAATATGTACTATACCAACTCAAATTAACTTACTGATATCTACAGTAATATATAATATGTCTACAGCGACGTATAAAAGTGTCGCTAAAACTTAAAAATATATGCATAAGCTAAGGTAAAAACTAATGTCTATACTGGCATATAATACTATCTACAGTGACGAATATATCAGTCACTAAAGCTATCTTTTATTTATATACATAATAGCTCAAACAATACTACTATACTATTATACATTCTACATATACTATTTACATTATATATCTTATTTACATATATACATATACATATATTTACTCTACACTTATACATATATACACTCACACAGAACACACACATACACAGAACATTTAACACACACATGCACAAAGAGGGAACACTAAGGCACACAGTCGCAGCAAAGACTAACACTTAGGCAAATTTGGCTTAGTCATTTCCTTTCTTCTTCTCTTTAGATTGGTTTTTAATCCAAAAATGGGTTCAATTGGCGAGCAACCTTTTTGAGGGATACACAGCACCCGTAAGGGTAGGACTAGACCTCTACTAGGGCAGCCCTAATCCTTAATTAGGTGCATTTGAACTGGTTAACGACTCATTACTGAGCCTAATCAAGCTCACGCACAGTTCAAAGCTCCTAGCCATGTACCGCACTCACATTTCAAACCAAAGCACAATTCATTGCTCATTCATGCTCAAAGGAGGAGGAAGGCTTATGTGTGTAATGGGTGCCCAACGCCTAACGAATGGTGGGCAAAGGGGACAAAAACAATATGTGCTGCTGAGGGCGCTCCTAAACTCACGATGTGGCACCATTATGCCACCGCTCCAGCACTTGAAGCAAGCACAGCGCAAGCATGTATTCAAGATTTTGGCCCTTGATTTGAGGGCCCAAATTAGGTTCAATTTCAAAATAAATTATATGTTTGGAAAGCCCTTAAATATGGCTATATAATTATATAGTTTATTTACAAAAATAATTATATTTACTATATAAATAAATTAGCTAAAGATTGACATTTATACAAGTTAAATTAAGGTTTAATTTACTAATTACAGTATAAATTAGTTAATTAATTGTCAAATTGACTCATTATATAGTTAATACACATAATAAAATATTTAATACACATTTTTATTATATTTTACACATTTTATTTTAATTTATATACATTTAAATATGTGATTTTAGGCTATTATACATATAAATTATGCATAAATAGTATAATACATTATAAATATAGTTAAATTATTTTAAATTATTTAAAATACTCTGATATAGATATACAATATAAGTTAGTTTAGTAACAACTTAATTTACTAACTTATTTTGATCTAATTTAGTAACTTATTTAATAACTTAATAAATTAATTATTTATTATACATATATAATTAAATTAAGTTATAGGTATATTAGTGTACATTATATATACATATACATGTACGTACAATATCAATAATAAATAATGTTATTTATAGGGGTTTATTAATTTATATAATTTATAGTACATATAAGTTAATTAAATAAATAAATAATTATACAAATAAGTTACATACGATTTAATTTATCTTAAATACTTAATTTACATTATAGAATATATACATAAGTTATTTATGCATATTATATACATATTTTACATTATATACATTAATAGCTTAATATATACCTTATATTTACATGTATATACATATTTTCCATAGTATTTTTGAATATTTTTTGAGTTTTTCTACTTTTTATGGATTTTATAAGTTTTATAAAGGTAGGAGGTGAGAGAGAAAGAAAGAGATGAGAAAAATGGAGTTGTTTTTGGCATTTTTCATATTGATGTCTTTTATTATGTTCCAAGGTATACTGAACCTTCGGCTGGTATGTTCTACCAATCCGGGAGTTCAGAATACCATGAAACTTGGCATGTACTTAAAAATATATCTAATCATACTCCCTACACATTTATTTTATATCTTTGGAATTTTTATAATATTTTCATTTATTTAATGAGCTAGCACATTCTAGGCCTTTAATAAGTTGTTTCATGTGAATCCTAAGGCACTAGATGAGGGGTTGAAGTCTGAAATGGCAGTGGAGGGTTCATTTATGCTCAACAGACCATATAAAAGATGTTCAATCAAATAAGCATGGTTTTCACTCAATTTTTCCATTAATTTCCAAATGTGGACAGTTGTACACCCATGCTAGTTGATAAAGGATTAAAAATTAGATTACATGCTAAAAAATGAGATCAGAAGACATTTAATTGTACATGAAAGCTTCTACACATAGTATACAACAATTAGAACACATCATCCATTTAAAACTTTAATTCTCCACCAACTGTCCTACTGTTTTCAGACCAACCAGTCCAAATTAGAACTTGAACAGCAACTGCTGCTACTGAAATCAAGTAGCAGTAGCTACAGTTACTCTCAATGGTTCTCAAACACTTCATCCAGACATCTTAAACTCAAATGGTCACTATTGCATAGTCTATCCATCAATTCTTGCAATCTGAAATGAAGATTCCAGGACAAAAATACCTAAGATTAGACTTGGTAAAGTTCTATCTAGGATATTTACTGTATAGAAAAGATTATGATTTCAAGTTAACACTAATTTGTACCAAATTTAGGTTTGAAAACCTCATGGAAATGTAGCTGCCAATGTAGTGCTTTAATGTACTCATTTGGGATTCAACGCACTTACAACAGTAAGCACTTAAAATCTAATAAGACTTCAAACCCACTTTAAAATCAATTGGAATTATTAAAATCTTCAACAAAAACTCTTAAATAGCAATCTTCATTTTAAATCAGAGAAAAAACAATGACCTAACCCCTTCCTTATGCTATAGACAGCATGAAGCAAGAGATCAAATCAGTCAATTTAATCCAATAACTTGAATCCCAAATCTCTAAAACCTTAAGGAATATTGAAAATTACTTAGGATGGAAATTAGACTTTCAAGAACACAAATCCACACAAAATCCATGGTAGAGCCTTAAATCAACAAGGTTGATTTTCCTTGACCCTCCCACATATTGAAAACCAAATCCAAGTCCTTTAATTCATATCCAATTTCAGACATGGCTCATCTGAGGAAGAATTCTTCATCAGGAACATCTCAAATTCATGGCCATGATCTGAATTACATAAAAATATATCGATTCACTTGATTAAAAACCATTCAACACTCAATTGAATCAAAATCTCGTGATCTTGCATCGAAAACTAAATTAAAAATCGATCAAGCAAGCCGATTCACTTAAAAATTCTGATCAGGGGTCTTTATGGATTTATGAGATGAATGAGAGACCCATAGATAGATTTTGAGTGCAAATCCTCATCTCAAAGCTCGAGAGCAATGAGGTGAGGATTTAACTCTATTGAGTGGGTGGGTTGCAAATTAAAAATCGATTAAATTTAGAAAACAAAATGGTGATGTGAGGGGGGAGTTCAGTGATCAGATGAGTGATATGAAATCATCTCCTCTGATCTGAACTGATCAGAGGAGGTGTGAATGCGGCTTCTACTCTAGTCTACTCCTAATCTAACTAAGCCAACACTGAAAATTGATTTTTGACAACTAGTTTACTCTTAAATTACTCTAACTAACACTACAATTAATCTAAAAAGCAGTAAATCTATGTTAATATACTCCTAGAAAGCATTTAAAATCTAATCTAATTGGGACGAAGATGTCTAAGGTCACCCACCGATGCCTGATGAGGATGAAAGGGGGGAAGACCAGTAGCTGACGAAGATGTCTAAGGTCCACCACTCGGTCAGTTGGTGGCGAATGAAAGGAGGAAGGCAAGTCTGTGCTGTCACCACAGATCGACGAAATTGAGGTAAGGGAGTTGCAGGTGTGGATGAAAGGAATCACTTAGGAGGAGGGAGCGATCAGGTGTGCGTGCAACCTGAGGGAGTGCTTAAGTAGAGCGATCAGTGATTACACTTATTGCATTGGTGAGATTAGGCGATCAGGGCATGGGCGGAGAGGATGAGAGGAGAGGACAGGAGTGACCAAATCAAAGATGGGCTGTTAGATGGGATCCGGGGGTAGAGGTGAAGCTATGCACAAATTCGCATGAAGCTTCGAATCAGTATGAGCCATAGATCAAGTGGATGGAGTTGTGAATGGTGAGGATCAGATGTGTTCTTCATGTGAACAGTGCACCAAGAGATGCACCATTTTCTCAGGTTCTATTAGTGCTTTTACAAGAGAGACCTTTAGTGAAATGGTGTAACAACTTTAGCAAAGCCCATCAGTAGCACAAAATGGTTATAGAGCTATCCCTAGAGCCTTACAACAAGGTCCTTGGGACCTACAAATGGGTCCCTGGAAAGTTTTCTAATGAATGAAAGGTTATATCTGAAGGGCCAAATTATGAATCTCTAATTGCAAGGTCTTAATGATGTCCAAATGCTACCAAGTTTTTATTGAAGCTTGATTGAACATGTTAGAAGTTAATTTCACTTTTGATTGATCTTTTGAGCTTATTTGTGTGTTCGATTTGCAATTGGATCATCATTTTGTGTTTATTACTAGAATATCTCAATAAATGACCTACTTTTGCATTTTAGCATAGATTTTGTGTTTTAGATATTTTATGTTAATTCTCACACTTAACCCTTTTCATGTGTTAATTCAATAGTGTTTAACCTAGTTCCTACCTTAACTTGGGCATTTTAGCTATGATGAGCCACACCTCATCACCCAACTTGGTCATCCCTGATCTCAGAAAATGTGTCCCCTCGACAGGTGCCTGAGTGGGTTCAGACATTAGCTCTTCTAAAAGGGGTTTGTCCTAGGAATCATCCCAAGATTGGACTAAGGCAATTACGAATTTCATCCTCAATTTCGATAATTTCCCAAGTAGAAACTCACCCGGGCCCCTATCCTTAACATCTTGGAGCCAATCCAAATAAAGAACTATTAACCTCATCAATCATTTTGATCATAGGCTCTACTGCTTTAGTGCATGGTGTTGGCTTAGCTTCTAAAGATTTTATAGCGCTCCTTAAGTTAGCAACACCCTATCCTATATGTGGTTCACCTGAATCGAACGGTTCGATTTATGGTTGGGTGGGTTTGGGTTAAAACTAGTGGAATCAAGAAATTGAGGTTCTAAGGGTCCTCCCTGATAGTAGGTCATTTCGGGTTATTCAAAGAATGGTGGTGACCTATATTCAGTGTAATCCTAGGTAGGGTAGATGTTATAATCATTATATCCTTCTTGATTGTAGATCGGGTTAGGTTGATCATCAAAGGGTGGAGATCTATAATCAGTATAGGCATGAGAAGGATAATAATCATAGTCTTGTTGTCCAAGATTAGACCCTGGACATTGAGGTCTGGAATCATATCCCAATCAAAGTTATCCCGGCTAGGAGATGGGTAGTCATAAGTCGGGTCGGTTTAATAATCATTTTGGGGACAAGTGCTGGTAGGAGGGTAGGATTGGAAATGCGAATGTGGTGTGGAAGAATACATGGTGAAATAGGAGGGAAAATAGAACAGAGAAAGGTGCTCTGCAATACAATCAACTAAACTTGTCCTTAAATTGGGTAGCTTAAGGACCTATGCTTCAAAAATGAACTCTGACCATACAATGAATTTGGTGTTGTCCTTACTCCCGAAGGTGGTAAAGTTGGGCCAGCGAAGTAGGAGCAGTGTGTCTCAAGGGCTGCTAATTATAACAAACCCTTGCTTACTTAAGTCATTTGACGATCGGGCCCCCCAAGTTAGCACCTTTTGAAGCAAGCAGACATCATTAATTCGAAATGCGTTCAAGAGAACACCGTGGGGCCGACGTCTACTCAATTTTAATTAAGACTTAGGATGATTGTGCTCTTGGAATGTGATGGGCCCTTTAGATGGGTTGTGCCCTTAAAGATCAATTCAAATGTGTGTGTGTGCACAACTAAGGTTTTCAAACAAGGTTATTATGTGTGTTTTTGGGTTTAACCTTGTTTAGTAGCTTTTAGGGTTTAATCTTTTGGTGTATTCAATCAAGGTTCAATAGAACACTACATGTTTTCAAAGCACTGGTGATGATATATTCCATTAAAACTCAAAAAGAATGTGGAGTGCCTGGTTAGTTCCTAAAAATTGAACCCTAAGTGGCAAGCTACTAGATGTATCAATTTTATCTTAAGTGGTGCAACCCAAACAGCTCAATCAATTGGCCCTGATGCACCACTTAGTTAAGGCACACAATGTCTTAACGTAATCAGATTTCTACTCACTTATGTGTATTGAGTTGAAGTGTACCATCTCCATAGGTTAGATCCCGATTAAGTGGTAGAATCAAAGTGATTATGTGTCATAGGATGAGAATTTGTGGGTGTTAAGTATGTCTCTTTTAATTAAATCCCACAAGAGAAGAGCATTTTTTGTTTTTTTAAATTTATGCAGGTTGGTAAGGTGAGGTGAAGTGATAATCAAACAACCAGGACTAACCTAGAGTTTATGTAAGCTCCTAGGTTGATTAGAGTTCGAGTTATTAGTGTGATGAAGTGAAATCTAATGGGTGGGGGTGAGGGTAAACTTATAGAGCCTTCTAACCACACTTTACTCTGATCTATTCCGCTTTGGCTCACCTTGGAAGTCTACCTGTAATCACAGAAAGAAAGGAGCAAAGTAAGCTAAAAAGTTAAGGGAAAAATGCGAGAAAAACCAAAGAGCGTTGTCTCCTCACCAATGGCGCCAAAATGGTGAGTGTGTTTTGCGAGTGAAAAGTTAGGGTTTTGGAGAACTCATCATTGTAGTCTCAAAAATCGCTACCAAATAAAATTTATACCGAAACTCAAGATGAACCTCGGGTCGAACACAGAAAGATGAACGTTTGGTTTTGTGAAATTCATGCTTCAATTTTATTTGTTTTTGTTGTTTTTATCTTTTATTATTTTTTTGGTATTTTAATAGGGCAAGAGATTAGATCGATTATCTAGCTAATCTACTTGCAAAATAAGAGAGAGAGAGAGAGGAAATATCAATATTTAGCTAACCAAAGTTTATTACAGATAATTAAAGAAGAAATTACAACTACACTAGAAAGCGGTAGAAGATAGAGAAAGATGAGAAGAGTCCCCCTTGACAGTCGCTTGGAGGAAGGAGAATGGCGACAAAGGAAAGAGAATGGGGTAGGACGACATCGCGGTGAGGATCTTCTTCCCGAAAGTGGTGAGAAGATGACCACGGAATGCTCCACAAATGGGGGTGAGAGGCAACAAAAATATTTGATTTTCTACTCTAGAGGAGCATCCTGGGCTTGGGACAAGCTCTCTCTAGAGCCTTAGAGGTGGTGAAGGAGAGAAAGGAAGAAATCAAGAAGAATAGGAGGGATATGGGTCCTTTTATACTGGAGGATAGAAGACAATTCATGCATCGAACATTTAGTGACATCTAAAGACATTGCTAAAGAACTTCCCTAACATCGCTAAAGATCCGCAGCCCGTGCTCGCGCACACAGCTATGCTCGCCTACTCCCAGCTGCCTCGCTCGCTCGCCATTTGATTGTCGATGAATGGTATAGATTGCACGAAGATTGCGTGCTCAGATCACATGCTCAGATGTGCGTGCAATCACTCATTCACATCTGTGCACATCCAGTCGTTGGATGCTCAAATGGAGAGTTAAGATCGTGCGTGACCCACGCTCAAATCGTGTGAGAGTGCATCTAGCTAGGCATCATCAATCGCGTGTTAAATCCTCTTCATCCACTGCACTGTGTTACGCGTCTAGTGCCGATAGATGGCCATCCAGTAGATGCAATTGATTTGCGCCCACATTTGCAAGATTAGAGGCTATGACAGGTTTCGAATGGGCACTGGTGGGTTGCGAACCGCTCATCCAACCACTGTGCCATGTGGTCGAATGTGTCATGTTTATGAATTTCCAAGGTGTGGTGGTAGCGGCTTCTCGACTGTTGGATCTTAATCCAATGGTCAAGATTTCTTCATGAAGATGCTCCTTAGGGATGAGCGGTGCCTGTGGTCAGTCTTGGGCGACTGTGATGGCGCCATGTGGCTCCATCGTGGCCATCTATTTTTTTTACTTTATAGGTGGCACCACAGATGTTAGATTTGGTAGATTTTCACATTGTTAGGCTGCGACCGTTGATCTGAATCCATCTGTGCAGTTGGATTTGCCGTTTGAAGCTTTGAATTGTGTCACCTTGCCTCTTGGTGATTGATCTTCGTCGAACTATATGTGGTTCTATAGGACTATGATTAAGGCGATTTTGGAGGCGTTGGACTTCGATCGTCATCTCGATCAAATCCGTATAGTCGGATCAGTAATCTGAAACCCCAAAGTAAATCTCCTTCTCTCCTGGCCACAAAAGGACATAAATTAACTTAAATTTATATAAACTATTCTAAATGTAGAATGATGCATGTTATAAAATTTTTATAATATGGAATGCATCTATAAGCTTAGGAACATTCATAAATTGACATTTTAACCTAAATGGATGTGTATACATCAGGGACGATTCCTCTGCTTAGGATTTGGGGGTCGGCAAGTAGCCATGTTTATGGAGGAGGAGGACGATTCACCAATGTCTCCTGATGGTAACACCATCATTAGCCATAACTAGCTTGAATTAGTCAGAATCAAGAGATAAATGCTCCTGAATAATTGCTTGATGACAGTAATTCCACTCAAATCCATTTTGAGAAGAAAATAATAAAAAGGGTTAATTCTACAGTTTTAACATCACAACATAAAAGTAGAGTAACCACGTGGTCACCCAGGGGTTAATTGAAGGTTAAATGAGCAGTAAAGTCCAAAAAGTGGGTTAACACTTACAAAAATGGGGTTTCACGTAATTCGAGAAATAAAAATAGTTCACAAAACCCTAATTTTAGACTCGCTTAAATTGAAGAGGTTTTGGTCAGGATAAAATTCATCTAAACCTCCTAAAATTTATAGGAAAATATTCTAAGAGGTTTGGTACCCTTGATTTAACCATTTGGATCCATTTTGACTTAGAATAAAGTTTCAGACGGGATTTTGCCTTAATTTAGGCTTCTATGAAAATTGCCCAGTCAAACATGGTCAAACCTGAAATCCAAACAACTTCACCATTAGATTCATTGGGTCCAAATTAGGTCAGTACCAAAATTTGGGTCCAATCAGAGTCCATCTTAACCTAGTTTGCAATTTAGTTCCTAAAATCTCTTTTTCTCTCACTTAGGCCCCTAACTTTTGATTTTATTGCAAATGGGTCCCCAACTTTGTCATCTTCTTCACAATAAGCCATCTGCTACCTTCAACTCCATGGTTTTCTAATCAACCCATCACCACCGACTGAAATCAAGAGAGAACTTCATGAAATCGCCACCAAATCCCTCTAATTTTGGAGGGATTGGTGTTTAGACAGTAGGAAGCAATTGGACCAGGTTTGGAATTTGGTTTCGGAGCAAGGAAGCTCCAATAGAGCTTGATTCTTCATGATCTGAACTTGCCTAATCTGTGAAATTTGCTCGTGATTTTCCCTAATTTGAGCTCAGATTTGAGACCTATAAATGATCCCTGAACTCCTAGGCTTCTCCTTAGCTCAGTTCCAAGCCAAAAAGCTTCTTCCTCAACCACCTTCGACCGTAGCTCTGACGAGCTCCCCGATTCCTCCTCGTTGCTCTCTACCATGTATAATAGGCAGAGGGAACTTCTTCCCCAATGTCTTCCGCTCCTCACCGATCAAAGCAAGAGCTGCCTCGACCATTTCTTCCTCGCCATTCTTCCATCGGAGGATTCACCCTCTCTGGTGCTGGCTAATCACAGCCATCCGTAGTTAAGTCCCACTTCATCCTCTTCTTCTGTAGGTTATATCCAACCCTTTCCCACTTCTAATTGACCACCATTCACCTTCCTCTCCCTCCATCTTCTCCATGATCGGAGAAGCTCCAGCGAGCTTCGCACGGCCACTACACACCACCAACACTTACGCTACCATTACCAATACCTTCCATTCGATCCGTAGAGCAAATGCCCCATGTTTATTGGGTGCTACACTCACCCGCATTCATCTCCGAACAAACCCATCTAACTTTACCCTCACCATCACCGACAGATCTCCACCAACCACTAAATACCGCCAGCACATCGTCATCACCTTCGCCGTACTCTGGTGATGCTCATGAACCTATTAATTGAGGCTTAGAGCTCGTATTCATGCATTATAGGGTTCACCAGAGGTAACTCCACCACCGTCAACAACCTCCACTGTCCACCACTATTCGATGTCCTCCAACCTCGATAGAAGTTCCAAGAGTTGCAAACCGAAGCCACGAAGGCATCCAATCCTTCAATTGAGCATAGCAAGTAGTAGTAATAGCTCGATTTGAGAAGATTCTTAGATGCAGCAGTTGAAGGAGTGGCACAATTAGTCCCACATCGTATACCACAAGCACCTAAATAGCATATAAGTTGAATTTTTGAAGAGGGCTTTCTGCCTCTACATGGAGGGGTGTGGTCCCTCACTCACTCAACCCTTTCACTCCTTGATCACCCCCACACCGTGTGAGCCTAGACCCTTACCCGTATCTGATTACTTGATTACAAGCCTAATTAGAAATAGAGAGGAATTTCTGAGGAGGGTAGGTGTAGGTTTTGCCTCAAGATCCATGCCTAGATTCTTAACACTTAACATCTCTGAGAGGCTTCTGCTCTGTGCTTGGCACCCGTGTGCCTGTTGTGGCTTGATGTTTAACTCGTCTGCTCCTTGTGGCCGATGTTTGATTTAGTACTGTTGAATTATGTGAGGGTGACGTGGATATTTGCATAAGTGGTTCAAGACCAATGTTGGAAAATTTAGGAAATTGAATACTTTGATATCAGTGCTTAATGTTAGGATTTAAGTGGTGATTTAAATCATCATTTTTAGGGATTTATTCTTCTTTTTATCCCGTTGATACTATTGATTATTATTGAATACATTATTTGAGTAGATTATTCATTGGATATCTTTCTTGTCTTAATTGATTGTGCTCATTACTTCTAAATGCGATTAGTGCTATAAATTCCACATTTGCTCCTTACGAATGACCTCGGACTCAATTTTGTTTTCGAGCACTTTACAAATTTAAATATTGTAGTTTTTGTTGACTATACTACAATGTGTATTTCTTAAATCTCAATGGAATTGTAGCAATATTTTGGTCACCATTAATCTTATCTTTCTTGATTGATTTGATTTCTAACTTGCCCTCTTTGCTTTGCTTTGATTTTTCAAGGTACATCACAACAAGATTTTCCGTGCAATCAACCACTATAGGGGAAGGTAAAATTTATCTTCTTCCCTAATCATCTCTTAATCTTGGTAAAGAGAAAAAGGAAACAAAATAAATTAGGATCCACTTGCCATATTTTCTTAGTAAGATCATTTAAAGGCAAAGTTTCCTGATTTGCAAAATTGATTTAAATCTGATTGAAGTGAGATGATTTGATTAGAAAATCACCATCCTAACTTCCTATACCTATTAGGGATTTATCCTTAAAATCTTGACATCTTGGGCAATTCATATTCTTGTTTGAGTCCAAGATGCCATATTTGAGATCAAATTTGACTTGAAATAGAGCCAATTAGGGTTTCCATATCAAGGTTTTGAAGTGTTAGTACACATTTGCCTGAAATAAAGGAAATTGACCTTCTTACATTTGTGTGCCACTCAAGTGCCCTTGTTTGAACTGATCTATTCAAGTAAACTCTAAAATCGGGCTCTAAAATTCACTTGAACCCTAAAAGTTGGGACCTAATAACTTGAGAGTCAATTCAAGGTGATTTTGGGTCTTGACCCAAGTTTTATCCTCTACTTTAGGGCTGTTCAAGTGAAGTTGGTTCACCCTGTGAACCAACCTACCTACAAATTAGGTCAGAAATCAAATCAACTTCTAAATCAAGTGAAATTCAAAGCACAAATTAGGGCTAAATTTGTAGACTTAGGTCTCAATTCATACATTCCGATCTACTTGGAACTGCAATGACGAGGAAGGTTGGGTGGGGGAAACCCTGTAGCCCGTGGGGATGCTCTACCATGTAGGGGTCTTTGCGAGACTCTCCTTCCCTAGCTACCCAAGTAATTCTTAGGTGTGTGGATTTCTGATGCAGAGGTGTCATCTACCTCAAAACACCTTAGTCATCCAAAAGTTTTTGGGTTCCTTGATTGGGTCCAATTAACATCTAGTCCTTCATCTATTCTCTAGTGTACATATACAGGAAAGGTCCCTAGGTCTGACCTAGAGGCCTCCATTAGAGTTGATCCTTTGGGGAAATTTTGATATGATCTGCTAAATTCAATATGGACCTGAATTTGATTCTACATCCTGATCCACCACTTGATTTGAAAATGCAACCTGACAACATAGGAAGATTGTTTATAAAACCTTAATCCCATATGAGCATCTAGGAAAAAATGATCGAGACTAGTCTTAGACATCATGATGAGTACTATAAAACCTCAGATCCATTTTGGAACATTCAGGTTAATGTGTCAAAAACAACAAACCTCATTATTAACCATGCTGGAATGATGTTAAAACAAATGATACATGGTTCAACCAAGGATGAGCTTTTATCAGAATATAGTGAACTATGGAGACCACACAATACTGAGTATGTATAATGTTTGTTCATCGGGTCTTTGTGCGATTTATAAAATTAGGGTTTTATCGTTGCAACGCACAAAAACCATTTCGCTTTTAAAATTTGTAAACGTAGATAGGGAAGTATCTAGGGCCATCCAAGGAGGCAATTTTTTTGCAAAATTGAGTCACTTGCTTGGAAATAGAAATCAACTTTCTTTTTGGTATTTTTCAATATATAATTTTTGTGGCTTTGAAATATTGGGGAAATATGCGAAGTTGTTGGCAGAAAAGTGAACTACACCTAATAGGCTAAAATCTGAGTGACAAATATGACCTCTTTCTAAGCACACCCTAGACATGTGGTGGCCTAGGGTAATTAGAAAGAGGGAGTGAAAAAAATACACTAAAGACAAAGCAAATTAAGGCAAAAGAATTGCAACAAGAAATTAAGGAAGGCAACTTTTTAACTAAAGGAAGATATCATTTTACAAGTAGAGGAATGCTTCTACTAAATTGAAAATAATAAAATAAAAAATCAATCTCCTCCTGATGATGATGAAGATGGAAGGGTCCTTGCTCCAACTGCGGCTGCTCCTATAGTTGAAAAGGATTCCTCCTTCTCCTCCTTGAATTGCTCCTTCAAGGTGTGTCCTCCTCCTGGAAAGCCCTAGATGGGGCATGCCTTAGCTCCTCCACAAGTGGATGGTTTCCACCTCAAAAGCTCCTCCAAGAGTGGGAATGCACCACCCTCAAGACCTCCTCCAAAGGTCTTCCTTGCCTGGCTTCTCCTCTGGCTAGCTTGGGCATAAGAGAGAAGAGAAGAGGGGAAGGCACCAAGGGGATAAAGTGTCCCCTCAATCTTCTTCTTCTTCTTCTCCTTCTCTTGGCCGTGGGCTATAGGGTAGAATATAGGTGGAAAATACTGCAACCAAAGGTGATATAATGGTGGTGGGTGGTGGTCTTTTTATAGGAGTAGAAGGGGGTTAAGTGTAGTTAGTGGATGGAGGGTTAAGATGGCTTGTAGAGGGTGGTTAGGAGATCTTAGGGTGGATAATGGGTGGCACCAAAGTGGGGGGATGCATGGCATTTGGCACCAACCCTAGGTGGGGACAAGGGTTAAGGGTTGAAGGTGGTAGGTTTAGGTGGTGTGTAGGACATGTGTAGGGTTAGGATGGTGTTGTAGGGTCGTGGTTGGTGAAAGGAGGGTGGATATAAGGTGGCGCCAAAAGAAGGGATGTATGGAGTGGTGGTTATGGTGGGTTTAAGTGAAGTTGGCACCACTTTATGTTGGTTAAGGGAGAGGGTTAGGTGTCACCACTAGATGAAGGGTTAGGATAGGTTGGAGGGTGGTGTGTAGGGTGTAGATTGGAGGTGGTGTTGGCACCAAATGAAGGGTTGTGGGAGGTGGTTTTTGGTGCCAACTAGGGTGTGGTTAAGGGTAGTTAAGGGGGGTTAAGGTTGGTGCCAAAAGAGCATCTCTAGAAGGGGTTAGGTGGGTGGTAGGGATGTCTTTAGGTGGTGATGTGTAAGGCTAGGAATTAGGCACATGTTGGCGCTAATATGAAGGGATGCCTAAGGTGTTTTTGGTGCCAACATGAAGGGGTGTGAGTGGTGGTGGTTAGTGTGGGTTGGCGCCAAAAGAGATGGGCTAGGTTAGGGTTAGTTATGGTTAAGGGGAAGGGTGGATGGCCATGGAGCTTGGGTGGTGTTGGGAGCTTACCTAAGCTAGCTAAGCTAGCTTAGCTAGTAGAGTAGAGGTGGTGGAGCTAGGGTTTCATGAAGGTGGAGCTAGAGAAAATAATTTGGAGCTGGTGGCTACTGCACTTGGAGCTAAATCTACTGAGGTAGCTTCATGGGGAGCTCAACTACTTACCTAAGCTACCTAGTTCTTATGCTAGTACCTAGGGTTGGGTAGTTGAGTTGGTCTCAACCTAACTGGAGCTAAGTTGAGTTGGAACTACCTTTGATGAGAACTCTAGAGCTAGCTAAGCTACTAGCTGACAAGTAGTAGCTTAGCTATCATGGAGTTTAGCTGCTATGAGCTGGGTGGAGCTGGAATGAGCTGAGCCTAAGCTAAGATAGACTCCTATCAACTCAGTTGAGCTAGCTAGAGTTCCTAAAGAACTAATGGGAGCTAAGATGAGCTCGACTCAACTAAATTGAGATGGATCTGAGCTGGGTTGAGCTGAGATGAGCTACCTTGAGGTACCATTCAGCTAAGATGAGCTAAATGGAGCTAACCCTAGTTCAAGGGAGCTGGTATACAACATTATTAGCTGGAATTGGCTGAGTTCTAGCTTGATTGAGCTTCCTCTTCACCAATTGCCTTCAAGAGTGTTAGGGTTTTAAAGATCTGTCAATCTGTTTGTCCCTAACACTCCAACAAACACATTAAAAATGTAATAAAATATGCAATGCATGCCTAACCTAATTGATGCCTAAATGCAAACCAAAGCCCATTTGCGGAGCAAAATCCCAAGACCTAGCTTTGTCTTAATGCATAAGAATGATGATAAACTAGCATTTATAACACCCCCATGCTTATCTTTTTCTAGTCTCTTAGTAAAACTTTAATTTTTACAAAATGGAATTTTGGGAAAATCTAATTTTTTCAACTTTTGAGGAGAAAGAGATTACAGGACCTTGGTTGATCTAAACAAGGGAGGTACGGGATTTGTTATCGGATCTAAAAATTAGATGAATTGGGATCAATATATACTTCAAGAAATTCACAGATTAACCCCTTTTTAATTCAAATGACTTGAAATTTTTGTATTTAGTATTTTTCTGGCTATTGAATTTGATTCACAACTTGCAATAGCCTTTAAAACCTTGTGTCTGTGCTCCTGAAAAGACAACATTTATAAGGGCGTGTTTTTGGTTTAAAACTTTTTTCTCTCTCTCCCATGCTTATTCTTAGCTTAGTCTTACAACAGATGTGTTGGGATCATCATTCATGGTACAAGTCCTCAAGGGGGCTCTAGTGCCAGACTTCGAGATAACACTAGTCCCAGGAGCTCACAACCCCAAAACACAATATGGTCAAAGCGGCGCTCCAAGCAAACTCAAGCTCTTGCTTTGACACTACGGGTAGAGCACTGTCCAAGACACTTGAGCTGCAAAAATGTGCTTTAATGCTCTGTTTAAAGATATGAAATATAGATATAGAGCAGCACCGAGGCGGTAACATGTTGACATCGCATCCTCAAAGGAGGCATTTTTCTCCTCGACGGTGGGAACTCAAACCAGTGATTTGTTTCAGACTTTTACTAAGGCCAAACAAGGGGGTTTCTCTAATTTTTAGTTGTTTTTAGGTGTTGGCTTGTGTGTAAAATTTGACACAAGAAGTTTTGCACAAGATGCAAGTTTTTGAATCAGAAACTAAGCCAGATACTTTCCATGTTACAAAAGAGGATCAAGTCACCTGAACTATCATGAGTTTAGGTGGAATTTTAGAGAAGGATATTTGATCTAGTCTAAAGGTAGACCCTGAAATTCTAATGATCAGATCCGTATCCTTATCCCTTATTTCTTAAAGATAAAATCCCATTGTACCATAAAGTGAGTTTTCAACCTTAGTCCCGATTTCAAAATTTTCCTCAAAAAGTTTTTGACATTTTTATTTTTTTGGGTATGCATGCAGGAAAATAAAACAAAATGACAAGAAAAAATGCATATTTTTAGGTTTTGAAAATCCTAAATTGTTCACCAAAATTTTAAAAACACCCCCCATGCTTATGATATGAAATGTCCTCATGCATTAGGAGGGAAAAGGGATCACCTTAGTGAAAGGTGGTCGGGTTTGAAATAGTCGAAACCTAGAAAAAGAAAGAGAAAAAGAAAGCAGGAAAAATGATGGGTTACCTTTCATCCAGTGCTATCTTTTATGCCAGGTGTAATGTGCATCAGTGATCACTAGTGGTTGGGTCGGTTAAATCGAATGATTCTGAAGGAAAATTCGGGGTATGATCCAAATAGGGCTTTAAACGCTAGCCATTTGAAAACTAGTATTAGTTTTTGGATCGAAAAGATCAATAGCACCATAATGATATGTTTTAAGGATAATAAAGGGGCTGGTCAATTTTGATTTTAATTTGCTAGGAAAAATACATAATCTTGCATCAAAAAGTCAAACATGTTGATTGACGTCAAAATGTTTCTGAACAATGTATTTATCATGAAATTTCTTTATTCAGTCTTTGTAAATCCTCGCATTTTCATACGAAAAATTACGTAATTCTTCTAGTTCGGTTCATTGTAATTTCCTGTGAATACCAGCATCAAATAAATCCATATGTAATTGCTTTATTGCCCAGAAAGCCCTATGTTCAAGTTCTATCGGGAGATGGCATGCCTTCCCAAAAATTAGATGGAAGGGAGACATGCCAAGTAAGGTTTTGAAAGTGATATGGTAGACCCATAAAGCATCGTCCAACTTATTGGACCAGTCTTTACGATCGTGCCTAACCATCTTTTGTAAAATATTTTTTATTTCCCAGTTAAAAACTTTTGCTTGGCCATTTGTTTGGGGGTGATAAGGTGTGGAAATTTTGTGATTAACCCCATATTTAGAAAGAAGGTGACGGAATTGTGAGTGAGTGAAGTGTGATCCTCCGTCACTGATAATGGCCTTAGGAATGCCAAATCTTGAGAAAATATTTTTCTTTATGAATTCGATAACGTCACAGTGATCATTGGTGGGGTGGGTATTGTTTCAATCCATTTAGATACGTAGTCAATCGCGACTAATATATAGAAATACTCACTAGAGTTGATGAACAGTCCCATGAAGTCGATGCCTCATACATCGAAAATTTCAACCTCTATAATTGGATTAAGGGGCATCATATCCTTCCGAGTCATGTTGCCGATGGTCTGGCAATGCACACAGGACCGAACAAAAGAATGAGCATCTTTGTGCAGGCTAGGCCAAAAGAATCCAGAATTGAGTATCTTAGCGGCAGTTTTCTTGCCTGAAAGATGTCTGCCACAGGCCATTGAGTGACAATGTGTTAGAATATCATGGATTTTTGAAATAGGGACACATCATCGAATGACCTGATCGGCACAAATGTTGAAAAGGTCGGGCTCCTCCCAAAAATAGTATTTAATATTAGCAAAGAACTTATCCCTTTTGGTTTTTGGCCAATCAGAGGGGATTCGTTTTGTTGCTAGATAGTTTGCAATGGGTGCAAACCAAGGGAGGGTGTTGACAGCTAAGATGCTTTTATCAGGGAATTGATCAGGGGGGTCAACATGCCATTCATCATAAGATGAGAGAGATGGTTGGCTACTACATTTTGCGATCCCGCCTTATACTTGATTTCCAGGCCAAATTCTTGGAGCAGCAAGATCCAATGGATAAGGTAGGGTTTCTTATCTTTTTTGGTCAGCAAATATTTCAATGCTGAGTGGTCGGTATAAACGGTGACATGTGACCCCAAGAGATAAGATCAAAATTTTTCTAGGGCAAAGACAATGGCAAGAAGTTCTCTATCAGTAGCCGTGTAATTCCGTTGTGCATCATCAAGGGTTTTGCTATCATAATAGATCACAATGGGCTTCTTGTCAATTCTTTGCCCTAGAACGGCCCCTATAGCAAAATCAGAGGCATTGGTCATGAGTTCAAAGGGACAATTCCAATTAGGTCCCTGTAAAATTGGTGCCTCTGTAACATCCTTCTTCAACCTCAAAAAACTCTCCAAGCATTGGGCATTGAAATCAAATGGTTGGTCTTTGGTAAGTAATTAACTAAGGGCTTGGAGATTTGGGAAAAATTTTTGATGAAATGATGGTAGAAACCCACATGCCCTAAAAAAGAGCAGATCTGTTTCACAGTAGTGGGCGGTGGGATCTTAGAGATGGCATCAATTTTTGCTCTATCTATCGCAATTCCTTTTTAAGAAATAACATGGCCTAGGATAATACCTTCCTGGACCATGAAATGACTTTTTTCCCAACTGAGGATGAGATTAACTTGTATGCATTTTTGGAGGGTTCTTTCAAGATTCCGGAGATAAAGGTCAAAAGAATCTCCAAAAATAGAGAAGTCATCCATGAAGACTTCTAGGCATTCACCTACCAGATCTGAAAAAATTGCAAGCATACACCGTTGAAAAGTTGTAGGTGAGTTGCAAAGATCGAAGGGCATTCTTAGGAAAGCAAAGGTTCCGAAGGGGCAGGTGAATGTAGTTTTGTCTTGGTCCTCAGGATGGACCACTACTTGATTATAGTCGGAGTAACCCTCAAGAAAGCAATAATATTCGCGTCTGGCTAACTACTCCAGGATTTGATCAATAAAGGGGAGTGGAAAATGGTCCTTCTTAGTGGCGGTGTTCAATTTTCTATAATCAATGCACACACACCAAAAAGAAGTGGTCCGAGTGGCTATGGTTTCCCCATTTTCATTGGTGACAACTGTTAGTCCAGCCTTTTGAGGAATGACTTGAGTGGGACTAACCCAGGAGCTATCCAAAATGGGGTAGATGATATCAACATCAAGCCACTTTATAATCTCCTTTTTTACCACCGCCTACATAGTAGGGTTCAGGCACCTTTGTGGTTGGCGGGAGGGGCGAGAATCGTCCTCTAGATAGATGCGATGGGTGCAATAGGACAGATGAATACCCTTAAGGTCAGAAAGGGTCCAGCTAATAGCTTTTCGATTTTTACTTAAAACATGGAGAAGTTTTTCTTCTTGTGCCCCAGCAGGTCCAGAGTTGATAATCAGGGGCATGGTTTGATTCGGACCCAGGAAAACATATTTAAGGGAGTCGGGCAAGGGTTTTAACTCCAGTTGTGGGTCAGCTTCGAAAGAATTTCTGCTTTAGAAGTTAGAGGTGAAGTGAGAGTGAAGGGGTCAGTTGGAGTGTTAGCTAAAGATGTGTGTTTAGGGTGGGGGGTGGGATGAAGTGGATTGTTTAGGAATCGTGTTAATGGAAAAACAGGAACCCAAGTGTGAAATCTGCATAGTTTCCTCCACTATATTTTCAATTTCTGAATTCGAGTCATCAAAGAAATCAGGTTCCTGGAATCACCTAGAATCTTGAAAAATATCTAGGGTAACAAAGTCACTACCACACATGATCCTCATCTTGCCAGAATCACAATCAA
The DNA here is from genome assembly GCA_037157565.1 of Thalassia testudinum. Taxonomy (NCBI): domain Eukaryota; kingdom Viridiplantae; phylum Streptophyta; class Magnoliopsida; order Alismatales; family Hydrocharitaceae; genus Thalassia; species Thalassia testudinum. The sequence goes on from JAZHRO010000025.1 coordinate 39,028,664, forward strand.
TATTGGTGCAAGCGATGGCTAGGAATGGTCTTCCAAGAATTATAGAGGCAAACTATAAAGCTTCTGGTACCCCTATATCCAGGACTAAGATGTCTATAGCAAATAGACAACTTTTGACCCAGACAAGGACATCCTCAACAATTCCCCTTGGTTTGATTGTAGATCGGTCTACTAATTGAAGAGTAACCTCAATAAGCTTTAATTCTCCGATCTTAAATTCCTCAAAAACCACTGTGGGGATAAGATTAATCGAGACATCGAGATCTAGTAAAGCGCAATCAAAAGAAGTGTCATTAATGACTACTTGAATCAGGGGTGCGCCTGGATCTTTCTTCTTAAGAGGCAGTTTGCTCTACACAACTGAGCTAACTATCTCTGGAAGGATCACCTTTCCTAGGTTTTGAGGATGCCTTTTGGGAGTACACAAATCTTTCAAAAATTTGGCGTAGGCAGGGATATATTTTATGGCATCTAGGAGAGGGATATTGATTTCTACTTGCCTAAAGAGATCCACTAATTCCTTATCAGTGGGCTCTGATTTCTTTTTCTTGGTGTGTGAAGAGTGAAGGACTTGTGGGAAGGGTATTGGGTTTTCCTATTTTGCAGTTTCAGGTTCCTGAACAAGGTTAGAGGAAGAGGGAGATGAGTTAATCTATTTTTCATTGAAGCGGGTTTCTTTAGCAGGCAAGGGATCTTGAGTGGTTTTCCCCTTCCTGAAAGTAACTGCATTTGTAGTTTGGTTATTTCTAGGAGGAGGACGGGAAGCCTGACTATGATTGAAACCTAGGGGATGCTGAGGTGCTGGGTGAATGGGTTGATTGGGATGTCCACCTTGGAATTGATTCCATTGATTATTAGGATTGGGCATGGGTTGGGAAAGGAAATTGACATCAGGTCAATGATCAGGAGTAACCTTAACTGATGTTGCAAGTTGGTTATCATGTGGGTTACTTCCGTCATTTGATTCTGCATACCCTGTAGAGTCTTCATGACCTGGGTGTTAATATCTTCCTGAGATGGCCCAAGTTGATATGAGGGTTGCCCATAATTCCCAAATTGATTTTGTTTGGGAAACGAAATTGGGTTTGGAGCTTTCCAGAAGTGATTCGGGTTGGTCCTCCAGTTTTGATTGTAAGTGTTGGAGGGGTTTCTAAATTGCTTCTGGAGAGCATAAAGATTTTTAGTTGTGGGATCAAGAATATTCTAATTCAAGTAATCAAAATTCCCAGTCATGTCTTGTGTAAAATCAGCAGGAAATTGCTGACTAGCAGGTGTGGCATCAATGTTGTGTAGATTTTCTCTTCTAAGAAGTTGTGGAGAGTAAAGGTGTGGAGCTTGTTTGTGTATGAGTTTTTCTTCCATTTTTTTCTAGTGTATTTGCATCTGGTCCAGTCGTTGAGCTATCATGTATAGATCATCTTAAGTAACTAGAACAGAGGAGGATTTGGAGTCAATTTCATTGACTCCAAGTTTTGTGTTTTGAGTTCTACCAAAAGTGTCCATTGAAGTCATATTAAATGAGTTTTCACTCATTTCTTCAAAAAGGAGGTAGGCACTTTTAGCATCCTTATTAAGGAAATTGCCCTCACATGAGGCATCCATGAATCTCTTTAATTGATCTTCTAATTCATGATAGAAGATATGCACTAGCTGCCATTGTGAAATTTCATGGTGGGGACAACTTTTTAGAAGTTCTTGTAATCTTTCCCAAGACTTATGGAGAGGTTCACCATTTTTTTGTTGAAAGGTTGTTATGGATCTTCTTAATGCATTAGTGTGACCGATTGGAAAATTCTTTTTAAGAAAAGCACTCTTTAACTGGGGCTAGGTAGTGATAGGGTGCCCAATCGTTCTAAATAAGTGTGAAGCTTTATCTTTTAAAGAGAGAGGGAAAAGTCTCATTAACCACACATTTTCCTGTACATTACCGGAATACGAGGTTTGAGCAAGGACAGTTAATTCCTCGAGATGATAGAAAGGGTCCTCTCTTGGATGACCATCAAAATGTTTGATTAGGTTTAGAATGGCTGGTTTCATCTCAAAATCTCCTTGTGGTATGACCACCCCAGGTCTTTCCTCATAATTGGAAGGATCATAAAAATCCTTAAGAGGAACGGCAGGCTGTTGACGGGGTGGTAGGTTTTGCCCTTGGTTGGCTAGGTTCGTCATAGTCCCAGCCAAATTTTCTTAGTTTTGTTGAAGTCGAACCAGATGGTTGACCATAATGGCAAACGGGTTTGCATTTTGAGTTTGGATTTGAGGGCCACCTGGCCCTGCGGGATTTTCTAGTTGCTCCAAATGAGGGAGGTTAGGGATGGAGAAGTCAGCTTGTGGGTCTGCTAACGGGTTAGAAGCAGAAGTAGAATTTTTTTGCTGGTTTCCTGGGTTTTCCATACTAACAGCTAAGGAAGAAGAAAACAAAGATTTTCTGGTGCAGGGGGCAAAATCAGATGGTCCCTCGAGACGTGGGTTTTGGGACCTTCACCTGTGCATGCACTTTTTTGGAAGAAATAGAGGAGAGAAGAAGAGAGAGAGATGAGAGAAAGTGTGCAATTCAAACAAACAAGCTTAGTTTTGTCTTAAGGTTGACTCCTTAAAACCTAAGACTTGGGAACCCAATAAGTAAGAAATCAGTAAGTGAACCCAATTCCAAAAGAGAGCCCGGTTAGACTAAAGAGGTGGATTGGGCCTAAGCATTTCTTGGAAAACCAGGGGCTTGTGTAAACCAGTACCCATCATTTGACTTCCCTCTAAGTCTGACACCGCGTTGTCTAAAGGAAGTAGTACTTAATGATCCTTAAATATTGGATATCAAGCCTAAAGTGGATGAAGTCCTTAAGTGGTCAAGTGACTACTTGTTTTAAGTTAGGCTTGGGTGTCTAAATATGCATAGGAACGTGGAGGGTGTTGATTTGGGTATTGCCCTGTTACTTCAATATTTATGATGCGTGCAGGAATTGGAAAGTGATTCCAATATCAAACAAGTTGTCACACAGTTTTTGTTTGTTCTTTCTGTTTTAGGATTTAATTTAACTTAATGTGTTTTAGGGTTTCCTTTTTAATGCTTCAAACAAGTTTGAAATTCGATAAACAAGAGGAAATTAGGTTGTATCAATGAAGATCAATTTCCTCTAATTTGTTGGTCTCTAGAAATGAAAAGAAACCCTAATCAATTTAATCCTAAGTAGAAATTTAACTACCAAGGAGTTTGTTTTTGGTTTTCCTTTTAAGTAATGGTCCAAATAATGCAAGAAACACCACTACTGTATGGAAAATCAAACAAGAATTCCAAAAAATATTTTTTTATAATTTTAATAATTTGTTTGATATTTTTAAAAGATTTTTCTTTATGCTGGTGTCAAAGCCAAAAATGATGCCCATGAGTACTTTGGACTTTTCAGTGCCACCACCAACCGTAGAAAATTTTCATGATTTCATGTGATGTGTATAATTTCACAAGGATTTCAGAAAGCTAAATGTCACAAAAAGTGAATGAGTATAAAAATTTCTAAAATTCACGGATAGTAGCAAAATAGGAAGATTAGAGGAGATGACCCCTCTGCAGTCCATGAAATTTTAAAAATTTTATACAAATCTACTTGCTCTGAAATTTTGAATAGATGTTCCTTACTTGATTTGGAATCAGTCAGTGAAATTTCAAGATTTTTTGAAGCTTGTGGGGTCAAGAATTGATTTTTGAAGTTCGGATAGAAGTTTAGACCCGAAAATCAGAAACCAACACTTGAAGTGGTCTTATTAAATGATGAAAACAAGCAAACAATGGATTTTAATCATCGCCACTTCACTTAATTAAGATGTTTAGGATCTTGGAAGACAAGTTTAATATTTTTTTGGTAGTTGTTTAGGGATATGTATGAGTTGAAAGAGGAATCAACATGAATTTTCGTAGGAAGACAAGGAATTTCAAATTCTTCCTTCCAGAATCCTACTTTCTTCCTGTAGTTCCTACACACACTAGAGAGAATAGAGGCAAGGGGATAAGATCCACTTATCAATCAAGAGAACAACAAATGCAAAGCTATGCCTCCCTGGAAATGGGGCCAAAAATTGATTGGGTTTTTGCGTGGTTTGTAATATTAGGGTTTTATCATTGCAATGGACAAAAAATGTTTCGCTTTTAAAATTTGTAAACCTAGATAGGGAAGTATCAAGGGTCATCCAAGGAGGCAATTTATCTAAAAAATCGAGTCACTTGCTTGGAAAAAGAAATCAACTTTCCTTTAGGTATTTTTCAATATATAATTTTTGTGGTTTTGAAATAACGGGGATGGCTTTAGGTGGTGATGTGTAGGGCTAGGAATTAGGCACATGTTGGCACCAATATGAAGGGGTGTCTAAGGTATTTTTGGTGCCACAATGAAGGGGTGTGAGTAGTGGTGGTTAGTGTGGGTTGGCGCCAAAAGAGATGGGATGGGTTAGGGTTAGTTATGGTTAAGGGGGAAGGGTGGACGACCATGGAGCTTGGGTGGTGTTGGGAGCTTAGCTAGTAGAGTAGAGGTGGTGGAGCTAGGGGTTGCATGAAGGTGGAGCTAGAGAAAATAATCTGGAGCTGGTGGTTGCTGCACTTTGATGAGTCCATTTTAATGGACTATTGTTGTGCCTAAGTACTTCAATTCAAACATAGTATGTTTGTTAATAATCACATTAAGTCATTAAATAAGTGCATGAAACATTACTTGAGTTTTTATCTATTTTATTGCATTTTATATTATGTAATTATTTTATGTTTTGTTGCAGGAATGATTTTATGTTTTGTTGCAGGAATGATATTGGAAAGAACAAGGAGGGGGGGCGTAAAATTCCCCCAACAAACGGCCGACCGCAACACATCCCCACAAATATCTCATCTTTCTGCCGACCTTAAAACTTCCCTCAACAAATGCAAACAGTGTTGGCCATATTTAGAAAAGGATTTTGAAAATCTCTTGGGAGGTGGAAGAGAAGAGATATAGAGGAGAGGCCATCCATCATCTGCTGCGTGCACTGCGAACATCGAAGGCCATCCATCAACCATGCAACCAGCGTGCACTGTGCACACCGTGCCATCACCACCCCCCACAGCCTGCCAGGCGTGCGCACACTGCGCCCTTCAAGCCTACTCCCAACGCCACGTTTTCACCGTCCACCGCACCCTCCAACCAGCGCCTGCAGGCGCTACATAGCAGGAAGTAGCAAGCCACACCGTGCCCTTCAAGCCTGCGCCCAGCGCCGCACCCACCGTCCACTGCGCCTGCCCTTACAGCACCCTTCGCCGCACTACCCAAAGCACGCGAGCGCCTTTGCAGCCCAAGCAGGTTGCAGGTGTCCCACTCCAGCACTTTCACCACGCCCCTCTAGCGCCTTCGTGAGCCCACACCATGCCATCGCCTTCCACCGCAAGCGCCTGCGACAGTGCCCTTGCACGCCCTCTGCAGGCGCACGCCTCCGTGCACCCACCATCGTGTTTTCACCGTGCCCCTCCAGTGCCCTTGCGGGCCAACCCTCAGTAGGCAGCAGCTGCCCGCACCGCACTACTTGCAAGCACCACAGCGCTCTCCAGCACCAGCAGCAGCGGCAACAACCAACCTGCAGCAAGCTCCGCCGTCGGCCATCCTTTGCCTCCGGCCACCTCGACCCACGTCGAGATCACCAACATGAATCCCTCACTCTGACGTGCCTTCCCCAAGATAATCGCATCCAGCCAAGCCTCTTCACGCGTGCGAGGAGAGAGGAATTTTCCTCTATTTTTGGTGAAATTAAAAATTACCATTTATGCCATTGCCAAACACTATTGCATTATTTAGTGGATTAATATATTTGAGTGAAATTACATGCATGCCCTTACATGTTATAGTATTTCTTTCATGCACTTAACTTTTAAATGGTGATGTGATAAATGCATAAGATCTCATCCATACACTCACATGACCTAAAAGAGAAAGCCCCATGTTTTGAAATACAACTATTTTACATGCCATTACAAGTTATTTCATGAAAGGAAAATTATATCCATATCTCTGCATTTCTAAATAATTACGTGTTCCTTCTTTTTGCTTTGTTTCACACTAGATTTGAACACGGATTGCGCATGTGATTGAATAAGTACAAAGGAAAAAAATATTTTGTGAACTTATTAATCTGTTACTCCCTGTGGATACGACATCCTTTATTGTGGTTTAAATTCATGTCTATGTTAATCATTTGATTGAGAGATTTCCACCACATTAATTACAACGACATATCCTCTATTGCTATCACAAATAAGCGAAACTCTCTCCGTCAAATTGGCACCGTTGCCGGGGAGGCAACAGACGCAATAGATTCACTTCATTATTTTTTGAATATTCTGAGTTGCACAATTATCTGTTAATTTTTTTATTTATTGTGCGAGGAATCTAATAAGGCGACGAGGTGCAACAAAGCGACGACAGCAACCACGAGCTAAGCCACACAAGGAAAAGACGTAGGAGACCAAGATCCCACTTTCACAAGGGATTCTCCATCATCACAAAATTTATTTATGTCTTTTCGCCCTTGTTGGAATTGGGGCTGAATTTTTGGGGGTCTGTCCCCACATTCTTTAGCTATTAGGTTTACATTTCGCTTGCGTGATTCTATTTTCTGCTTCCTTGCCTTTAAAACCAACAAAAGAAATTATCGAGTTTCCTGTTTAGAAGTTGCATGCCCTTAGGTGCGCACATTTAAGGGTGATTGAGCATCACATTAGATCTTATTATTGCATTGCAAGCATAGTAGCACGAAGATTGCTGGAGACAAGTACACCTTTCTAACTTTTGCATCCAGCTCCTGTTCATGCATTTGCATTCAAATTAAAATTCAAGACCACAAAGTTGTTTGAATTTACTAATTCAGTGGTCGCATAACTAAAAGTGGGACTGATAATCAGATTCAACCCTAAAATCAATTCACATTTGATCTAATTCTAAGGGACTTGTCTCCGATTTCAAAAGAAATTACAAAGATTTGCGGTGTGTTGCACACTTCTGACACTGAGTACGCACATTAGGCACCGCACTAAGGCTCAATCCCTTAAGGCTATAGGCACTGATCTCTTTATCGATGCAAACCCTCCTATTGTGCTTTGTGGTGGTGGTGATACTATCTTTTGACCAAGTGTTTTGATACTCCACGGAGGGGGACACTCCTTAAAGGAACAACAGGGTAGTTAAGGGGCATCGCATACGCATTGCCTCAGAGGAAGGGTTCGCCCTACTTGCATCCCTTAGTTCGTCCTTGGAGTAACTTCTCACTTGATCACCTGGGAGTATCATCCAAGCAAAGTATAGGTCCTAGGGCACTCGAAGGTTGAATTAAGGCACGTAATTGCAGTGAAAAACTTGTTTGGCCATTTATATTAACTAATTCAGCCTCTGCAACAAAGAAGGTTAAGATTTCAAGTCCACACCCCTCTTATACTACTTACGTGGGAACGGAGGGATAAGTCTTGATCTTTCGACTTATCTTTGGAGTGGAGGTTTCACTTAATAAGAACCTGATTTGTGTTTTGTATGCTTGGTAGATGCTCTCTTGAGGGTAGTCTAGTGTTTGATCCTGAGCCCGAGAGAATTCTTAAGAGAGCTCACCTAGGAGAGGAAAGAGAAGGAATGGCTGATCAAGGAGCAAATCAACAAAGGACCCTAAGGGACTATTTTATTCCAACTAACCAACCTGCACAAGCACTAAGACGACCAGTAGGGGATAATCTGTATGAGATCAAGAGCAGTACCATATCTTTATTGCCCTCCTTTTATGGTACTACTAGGGAGGACCCCTACCGGCATTTGGAGGAATTCATCGAGGTCTGTTCCACAGTGAAGCTCTAGGGCTTTACTGATGAATCCCTGATGAGGACTCTATTTCCTTTCTCCCTAAAGGATAAGGCCAAGCACAGGTATCATACCCTCGATGCAAGGGTAAATGTTTGGGCCACCCTTAAGGGAGAATTTTTGAAAAAGTATTTTCTTATGAGTAAAACCAACCATTACAGAAGAGAGATTATGGGTTTTACTCAATAGGAAGGGGAGAAATTTCATGAGACTTGGGAGCACTTTAATGACCTTCTTAGGTTATGCCCCCACCATCAGGTGCCAAGATGGCAATTGGTCGAAAGGTTCTATAATGGATTATCTAACAGGCATAGGCAAGTCATCGATGCAGCCTGTGTAAGAACCTTCATGACCAGAACTGAGGATGAAGCCTGGGCATTATTTGAAACATTAAGTGACAACTCCATACATCTGTCCTCTACCTATCAAGAAAGAAAACCATCAATCTTGCAGAGGAAGATAGAGGCCCATGAAGCTGGGGCTTCTAAGGATTTGGCTTATCAGATTCAACTATTGAATAAAAACTTTGATAGGCTTTTAGAAAACCCCAGCATGAACTTGCAAGCAACCTCTATCTTTCAAGCTTCAAGAGAATGCTCCATTTTCCAAAGCACAATGCACGCCACTGCGGAGTGCCATCAGGAAAATCAATTCCCTGAGTTGATTTAGGCCGACTTGAACGCAGCCCAAGGTTTCCGCCCCCCTCACAATAACCCTTATTCCAAAGGGTGGCGGAACCATCCAAACTTCTCTTGGAAGCAAGGTGATGCTTCTAGCTCAAGGAACATAAGACCCTTACCTCCTCAACCCATATACCAACCATCTTATGAAAACCCTCCTCAGAATAAGCCCTCTAAGATGGATGAACTGAAGGCCATGATGAAAGCAATGCAAGAGCATCAGAATATGGCCATCCAATCTTAGAATAAGATGATTACTGATATACAATCCCAAATTGGTCATCTTATTGAGGCAGTTAGGCAACATGATCTGGGGAAGCTTCCTAGCTCTTCTGAGGAGAACCCTAAAGGCAAGGGGGTTGTATTCAGGGAGCACGCCCAAGTAGTGACCGTGTTGAGGAGTGGAAAAAAGATTGACAAGCCTGATAACACTCCTATGGTTACGTCTCAGAATTCCCCTTCCGCACCTGACCCGACTTCCATCTCCACTGAGGAAGAGCCACACTGCTCTCCCTCGCACAAAATCACCCACAATGAGGATGTCGTCCTTCCACCACCCCTTTCCCACCATGACGACCCCTCTACCCAGAAGCCAAGGGTGCCTTATCCAGAGCACCTATCTGCTCCTGGGGAATCTTTTGTTGGCTCGTCTGGAGCCAAGGATAGGATGGAAGAGATTATGGATACTTTTAGGCAAGTCCATATTAACTTGCCTCTATTGGAAGCTATTAAACAGATCCCGTCCTATGGCAAGTTTCTGAAGGACCTGTGCACCTAGAAGTGCCAATCTAGGAAATAGGTCCAAACTAAGGTCATCTTGCCTGACCATGTTAGCTCAGTTCTCCAGCATGGAACACCCCCCAAAATGAAAGACCCAGGGGCCCCATATATTTCAGTGGTTATAGGTAACCAACATATTGACGAGGCTCTGCTCGATCTGGGTGTGTGGGTGAACATTCTACCGAGCTTTGTCTACGACCTTTCGGGAGGAGGCAAGCTAAAGCCTACTCTAGTAATCCTCTAGGTTGCAGATAGATCACTTAAAACACCACGGGGATTGTTGGAAGATGTCCTTGTGGGAGTGGAGGATTTCTTCTTCCCTGTTGACCTTCTAGTGCTTGATACTGACCCATCAAATAAGCCCACAAAGCCATCCATTATTCTGGGATGCCCCTTCTTGGCCACAGCAATGCCTCTATAAATTGTAGATCAGGGGCACTTAAAATGGGCTTTGGGAACAAGAAGATCCGGTTGAATGTTTTTGATACTTACAAGCAATCCGGATTTGAAAATTATTCTTAGATTCAGGTCGTTGATGAAATAATTGAAGAGACTACTCCAGCACTCTTATGTAGAGATCCCATTCAGAAGGTCATATCTAAGGACCATCCCTCGATTATTAAAGAAACTAAAAGGGAAATGCCCGAATTAGAAGAGTTGTTGGGGATACACACTAAGTCTCTATCCCCACCCTAGATTGTGAAGGTAGATCCGCTACCTGAGGTGGGGACATCTCAACTAAAACCCTCAATCTAAAAGGCTCCTGACTTGGAGTTGAAACCCCTCCTGAGCACATTGAAATATGCTTTCCTTGGCCCTAATAGCACACTCATTATTATCTCGTTTGCATTATCTGAATTGCAGGAGGGAGCTTTGCTTGAGTGTTTACAAAGGCACAAGGAAGTAATTGCCTGGTCAATTGCTGATATTAAGGGTGTGGATCCCTCTCTTTGCATGAATAATATATACACGGACGAGTCCGTGAAGCCTTTTCGAGACATGTAGAGAAGGCTCAATCCAAATATGCGGGAGGTTGTTAAAAAGGAGATTCTGAAATGGCTAGATGCAGGAATTATCTATCCCATTTCAGATAGTAAATGGGTCAGTCCTATTCATGTAGTTCCCAAAAAGGCAGGAATCACTGTGGAGGAGAATGACCAAGGAGAGCTGGTGACCACTAGACCCTCAACTGGTTGGAGGGTCTGCATTGATTACCGTCATTTAAACACGGCTACCCAGAAAGACTATTTCCCCTTGCCATTTATCGATCAAATTTTGGAACGATTGGCAGGGAACAAATACTTCTGTTTTCTTGATGGGTACTCTGGGTATAATCAGATAGCCATTTTTCCTGACGATCAGGAGCGTACCACCTTCACGAGTCTGTATGGCACATTTGCATTCTGTCGAATGCCATTCGGGTTATGTAATGCTCCTGCCACTTTCCAACATTGTACGATGGCTATCTTTTCTGATATGATCGACGAGTTTGTTGAAATTTTCATGGATGACTTCTCCATTTATGGCTCATCGTTTGACCTATGGCTTTCGCACCTTGATAAGGTCTTAACCCGTTGTGAAGAGGCAAAGCTGGTGCTTAGCTGAGAGAAAAGCCACTTTATGGTCCAGCAGGGCAATGTGTTAGGGCATATAGTTTCCAAGAGAGGATTAGAGGTGGACACCGCAAAAATCGATTCCATCTCTAAGCTTCCATTGCCCGCCAATGTTCATCAGGTTAGATCTTTCCTTGTCCATGCTGGATTTTATAGGTGCTTCATTAGAGATTTCAGTAAAATCTCTAAGCCACTCTGCGACCTGTTAGCGAAGGATGTCTCCTTTGATTTTGATGATAGATGTGGCGAGGCTTTCCAAGTCTTGAAGAAAGCCCTTATTACCGCGCCGATTCTCCAAGCACCAGATTGGACCCTCCCATTTGAGCTTATGTGCGATGCTTCTGATTTTGCAGTGGGAGCGGTCTTAGGTCAAAGGGTTGATGGCAAACCTCATGTGCTACATTATGCCAGCAAGACACTTACGGATCCTCATCAAAACTACACGGTCACTGAAAAGGAACTACTTGCTGTAGTATTTGCTTTGGAAAAGTTTTGGTCTTATCTTTTGGGATCCAAGGTTGTGGTGTTCACTGATCATTCTGCCCTAAAGCATCTTCTTGCTAAAAAGGACACCAAACCTCGCCTAATTGGTTGGATTTTGCTACTCCAAGAATTTGACCTGGAAATTAAAGACAAGAAAGGAGTTGAGAATGTGGTAGCAGATCATTTGTCTAGGATCCCTATTGAGGCATCAAACCCTGCTGGCAGCATTCAAGTGACTTTCCCTGATGAGTCTCTGATGTCCGTGGAAGCTAAAACTCCTTGGTTCGCTGACATAGTGAACTATCTGGTCACGGGCATTACCGCCAGTACTTAGGATAAGCAGAAGCGAGATAGGTTTCTTGCCAATGCTAAATTTTATCACTGGGAGGAACCCGAGCGTTTTAGAATAGGCCTTGACCAGCTTTTTCGCCGTTTCGTCCCTGATGAAGAACAAAGAAGTGTTCTGAGTTTGTGCCATGACCTCCATTGTGGGGGACATTTTAGTGGGAAGAAGACTGTCCATGAGGTTCTTTAGTCTGGCTTTTGGTGGCCCACATTATTTCGAGATGCACATACGTATGTGGGCGCATGTCTACGTTTCCAGTAGACGGGAACCATTGGAAAAAGGGATGAGATGCCCCAATAACCTATCCTCCCTGTTGAGATCTTTGATATTTGGGGCATTGACTTCATGGGTCCCTTTCTTGTGTCCTTCGGATATGAATGCATCCTTGTGGCTATAGACTATGTATCAAAATGGATAGAAGCCATACCCACGCGAACGAATGACCATTTCGTGGTCTTAGGCTTTGTTAAGGATAATATCATTTCTCAGTACGGGTGCCCAAGGACAATCATAAGTGATGGAGGACCTCATTTCAAGAACATACACTTCACAAGACTACTCCAAAATTTGAGAGTCAACCACATGATAGCCACACCTTATCATCCCTAAATGAGTGGACAAGTTGAAGTGTCTGATAGGGAGATTAAGCGAATTTTAGAAAAAACTGTCATGCCCGATCGGAAGGATTGGTCTGAAAACTAAATGATGATCTTTGGACTTACAGAACTACGTATAAGATTCCCTTGGGCATGTCTCCTTTCCGTCTTGTCTATGGAAAAGTGTGCCACCTTCCCGTTGAAATCCAACATAAATCTTATTGGGCTATTAAAAACATTAACTTGAATCTGGATAAAGCGGGAAAGGCACGTATGTTAGAATTAAGTGAGCTTGAGGAGCTTCGTAATGAAGCCTACGAAACTTCTCAAGCTTACAAGCAACGTGCAAAAGTCTTCCATGATAAGCACATCATTAGAAAGACTTTTGAGCCCAACCAGTGGGTCTGGCTTTTCAATTCTAGACTTAAATTATTTCCTGGAAAGCTCAAGTCCCACTGGGATGGGCCATACGTTGTTATCAATACTGTCCCTCATGGAGTTATAGAAATTTGAAACCCTATTTCAGGTGCGAGCTTTAAGGTAAATGGCCAGCGACTTAAATCTTATATTACTCTTTCAGATGGCCAGGTTTTTGATGCACTTCGGCTTGAGAAGCCTTAGCTCCTCCCACTCTCCTCCTCAGGTGATATTCTTCTATGTCTGCATTTTTCCAATGAGGATATTGTCAGTCTTAGGCATGGGGGGGTATAACCTGAGAATGTTTATAGCATTTATAAATATTTGCATACATATATATTTATATATATATATATATATATAAATTCTCTTTTCTTGAGCTGAATGGGTTAGTCCCTAGCAGAATACCTTTGTCATTGGAGGTTTTTCTTCTTGAATTATTTCTTAAGTCTAGAATCCAGTACATTTATTTCATATGCATGTAGACTGGGTAATGGATCCTTGAAGAAAACCAATAAGCATTTGTAGTCTACTGAACCCTTGGACAGTTCATAGGGAGCCAGGCATACTATCTTCTAGTAGATCCACCTCATATTTGTGAGAAGAAAGTAGAGAGATTGCTGGTGCACTAAGTCTAGTGCAAGGACTCTTAAGTTTTGGATAATTAGATGATAATACTTCAGAGTTAGGCGTAGTTTTCGCTCTCTGTTTCTGTGTGCGTACTTTGTGTGAATTCCTGAGTGTCACCAAATAAGGCAGATACACAAAGATGGAGTCTTAATAAAGCTATGACTATGGTGGATGGTTACGACCGTCCATAGAGTCCTCGGCTGAAGGAGGGTAATAGTGTCAAAGGTCAGAAATACGCCTGTCCTATCCATTCCTTCCTGGTGCCGAGAATAGGCACTTCCACCAAATAAGCCACACAATATCCTCTTGACCATCATCATCCCTAATAATGCTTCATAAATAAAAGTTTGTGTCATATTATGTTGATTTATAAAAAAAAAGAGAGAGAAAAGAAAAGAAGAAAAAGAAGAAACAGTTATATTACAAAAAAAAAAAAGAAAAAAGAAAGGAAGAAGAAGAAAAGAGAGAGTGAAAAGAAAAAAAAAGTCCAAGTTTATAATGTAACATTGTTTCTGAGGCAACAGAACACCTATCGCGATACACCAAATATGACCCATACCTACCTTTCAGTATTTCTAATCGCCTGAATAATGGCTAAGGACTCTAACTTAGTTGTAGAGTTATTAGGACTTTAATTGAAGTGTGGATGCCATGTGAGGCCACCAAACACTGAGTACAATTACTAAATCTGGCGAGATTTGTGATCTCAGAAAGAAAAGAAAGAAAAGAGTGAGTGCCCAGAAACATCAAGAGAGCACAGTTGTTTAGCCTCTCTTTGAGTTGACTTATCTAATAGTCTAGAGATTTAGAGTCTGTAGTACTAGACTACATGTAGCACTAGATGAGTGTGTGCCACCAAATATAAATTCATTCAACTCGATATCTCCTACCTAAGCCAAACGCCGGGGTCAAATTATAGATTATCTTTTGCTTTATCCCCGAGGGAAGTAGTTGCCTATCCCGACGGCACTATTTACTAAGGGTGAAGTACGAACTCCCAGTGCGAATTGGCTTTTTCACTTGGATCTGTTACCTAGGCTATCATCACTTCAAATTTGTCTAGATGTCTAAAGTTTTGAAATAAGAAAATAAGAAATCTTCTAATTATTTCTATTATTTTTGCTAGGGACTAGCAAATCTTAGGCCTGGAGGTATTTGATGAGTCCATTTTAATGGATTATTGTTACGCCTAAGTACTTCAATTCTAACATAGTATGCTTGTTAATAATCACATTAAGTCATTAAATAAGTGCATGCATCATTACTTGAGTTTTTATCTATTTTATTGCATTTTATAGTATGTAATTATTTTATGTTTTGTTGCAGGAATGATATTGGAAAGAACAAGGAGGGGGAGCATAAAATTCCCCCAACAAATGGCCGACCGCAACACATCCCCACAAATATCTCATCTTCCGGCCGACCTCAAAACTTCCCTCAACAAATGCAAACGGTGTTGGCCATATTTAGAAAAGGATTTTGAAAATCTCTTGGGAGGTGGAAGAGAAGAAATATAGAGGAGAGGCCATCCATCATCTGCTGTGTGCACTGCGAACATCGAAGGCCATCCATCAACCATGCAACCAGCGTGCACTGTGCACACCGTGCCATCACCACCCCCCATAGCCTGCCAGGCGTGCGCACACTGCGCCCTTCAAGCCTACTCCCAACGCCACGTTTTCACCGTCCACCGCACCCTCCAACCAGCGCCTGCAGGCGCTACATAGCAGGAAGTAGCAAGCCACACCGCGCCCTTCAAGCCTGCGCCCAGCGCCGCACCCACCGTCCACTGCGCCTGCCCTTACAGCACCCTTCACCGCACTACCCAAAGCACGCAAGCGCCTTTGCAGCCCAAGCAGGTTGCAGGTGTCCCACTCCAGCACTTTCACCACGCCCCTCTAGCGCCTTCGTGAGCCTACACCATGCCATCGCCTTCCACCGCAAGCGCCTGCGACAGTGCCCTTGCACGCCCTCTGCAGGCGCACGCCTCCGTTCACCCACCATCGTGTTTTCACCGTGCCCCTCCAGTGCCCTTGCGGGCCAACCCTCAGTAGGCAGCAGCTGCCCGCACCGCACTACTTGCAAACACCACAGCGCTCTCCAGCACCAGCAGCAGCGGCAACAACCAACCTGCAGCAAGCTCCGCCGTCGGCCATCCTTTGCCTCCGGCCACCTCGACCCACGTCGAGATCACCAACATGAATCCCTCACTCTGACGTGCCTTCCCCAAGATCCTCACATCCAGCCAAGCCTCTTCACGCGTGCGAGGAGAGAGGAATTTTCCTCTGTTTTTGGTGAAATTAAAAATTACCATTTATGCCATTGCCAAACACTATTGCATTATTTAGTGGATTAATATATTTGAGTGAAATTACATGCATGCCCTTACATGTTATAGTATTTCTTTCATGCACTTAACTTTTAAATGGTGATGTGATAAATGCATAAGATCTCATCCATACACTCACATGACCTAAAAGAGAAAGCCCCATGTTTTGAAATACAACTATTTTACATGCCATTACAAGTTATTTCATGAAAGGAAAATTATATCCATATCTCTGCATTTCTAAATAATTACGTGTTCCTTCTTTTTGCTTTGTTTCACACTAGATTTGAACACGGATTGCGCATGTGATTGAATAAGTACAAAGGAAAAAAATATTTTGTGAACTTATTAATCTGTTACTCCCTGTGGATACGACATCCTTTATTGTGGTTTAAATTCATGTCTATGTTAATCATTTGATTGAGAGATTTCCACCACATTAATTACAATGACATATCCTCTATTGCTATCACAAATAAGCGAAACTCTCTCCGTCACACTTGGAGCTGAATCTGTTGTGGTAGCTTCATGGGGAGCTCAACTACTTTGCTAAGTTACCTAGTTCTTATGCTAGTAGCTAGGCTTGGGTAGTTGAGTTATGTTGAGCTGGTCTCAACATAACTGTAGCTAGGTTGAGCTGGAACTGCATTTGATGAGAACTCTAGAGCTAGTTAAGCTACTAGTTGACAAGTAGTAGCTCAGCTAGCATGGAGTTGAGCTGCCATGAGCTGGGTGGAGCTAGAATGAGCTGGGCTTGAGTTGAGATAGACCCCTGTCAACTTAGTTGAGCTAGCTAGAGCTCCCAATGAATTGATGGGAGCTGAGATGAGCTAGACTCAACTAAATTGAGCTGGATTTAAGCTGGCTTGAGCTGGTTTGAGCTGAGATGAGCTACCTTGAGCTACCATTCAGCTAAGATGAGCTGAATGGAGCTAAATGAAGCTAACCCTAGTCCAAGGGAGCTGGTATCTAGCCATGATGAGTTGGAATTGGTTGAGTCCTATCTTGATTGAGCTTCCCCTTCACCAATTGCCTTTAAGAGTGTTAGGATTTTAAAGATCTGTCAATCTATTTATCCCTAACACTCCAACAAACACATTAAAAACATAATAAAATATGCAATGCATGCCTAACCTAATTGATGCCTAATGCAACCCAAGAGCCCATTTGCAGAGCAAAATCCTAATTGCTAGGTTTATTTTAATGCATAAGAATGATGATAAACTGGCATTTATCATTTGTTAAATCCACAAGATTGGGAAATACACCAGGGTCTCCTTGAGAAACGTGGGTATATGCTAAATACATTACACTAAGCCATTGATCTGAGATACCCATATCAAAATGATGAATCTTGGAACAATTTTGGGGATCAAAGTGATTTCCCAGAGCACGGGTTCGAAAATCGATGTTGTTGTGGAGCCCCAACCCAAATGGAATCATATTCAAACTTTGTGCAGAATGACATGCCTGATCAAAACATGGGTTGGTTGTATCCAGTTGTAGGTGTTCCCAATTATGAACCATCCATAGAGACCGATGAAGATAGTCCATCATGCCTTGATTTCCCAAACACCTGTGATGAGCTTGAGTTAGAACCTCTCAAGGATGTAATTCTCGCACCTTATCCTGTTAAAGTAATCCTCAAGAGTGATTCTGACATCCCAATAGAACCATGTCAAAGTTCTAGTGACCCAATTCCTACCCCTGGCCTAGAGACTAGATTTGAGCTTATTTGGGATGATCATGAGGCCCAATGTGAGGAGAACCAGATTTTAGATCTGAATTTTGATTCTAGGCTAATATTTGATTATTATACCTCTCCAGACTCCTCAGATGAATGAATTGATTTGTTGGAAGTCACATTGACTTATTATATAGAAACAGAGGAGTTGGAAAAGTTGGGATTTAATTGGATCTACCCTAGGAGACTAGAATCTGAGCCTATGCCTAATAAGGACACTTGAGCTTGGAATCCGAGACTAGGTTAGACTAAAGTCAGGTTGTTGACTCCATGAATCCTGATTTTATCTATGGTGGAAATCTCTATCCTAAATTAGGTTCAGAAGCTGATTTTCACAGATTCTCCGATGATTTTGAGTCATACTCTAATTTCATAGAACCTTTGTTTCCAGATGATTATGAGACAGTTTACAACCTCAGTATCTGATGGTAACACCATTATGAGCCATAACTAGCTCAATTTGGTCTAAAAAGTTGATAAATGCTCCTATATATCCATCGAAGGTCCTAAGGGCACAATATCCTATTTTGAAAAGAAGAGAAGAATATAAGGTTATTTCTGCAAAATTAGCAGCATTCCACAAATATAGAATAACCATGGGGTATTTCAGGGTTTAGGGATTAATGTCTAATAAGTGGGTCCATGTAGAACGAAATGGGTTTTCACACATTTCAAGAATTGATGGGCATCTGAAACCCTAAAAATAGACCTACTTAATTAACTAAGGTTTTGGCCAGAATAAGATTCACCTAAACCTTCTAAACATCATAGATAAATATTCCCTAAGGTTTGGTACCTTTGATTTGACCATTGGAACCTATTTTGACCTGAAATAGTCGTAGATAGACAATTACCTTAATTTGGGTTTTTTCATAAATTACCCAATCAAATTATTCAAAACTCAAATACAACTTCACCATTAGATTTCTTGGGTCCAAATTAGGTTTGTACCAAAATTTGTGCCTAATCTGAGATCATCTTGACCTAGTTTGCATTTTAATCCTATTCTAAGTCTTTTTCTTACAAAAAGCCCCTCAACTTTCAAAAATCCATGAGAACTGTCCCCCAAATTTGTCTTCTTCTTCACATTTGGGTCCCTACTGCTATTTCAGGTGTGAACCCAAAGATCCGAGCTTTAAGGGAGAAGATCTCTCTCGTTTCAACTCCAAATCCTTCCAAAATTGGAAGGATGATTATTTAGGCAATCAGGAATCTATTAAACATCTTTTTAGGATTTGAAATCAACCCAACAAGCCATGCGAACATTAGGATTTCAAAGACTCCTATTCCTTGAATTTCAAGCTCACGCAAGCTCTTTCTTGATTTGAAGCTTGACCCAAGCTCTATAAAGCTAGGCCATGCACAACCTCACCTCCTTAGCAAGAATTTGAGCCAAAAACTTCTCTTCTTCCTTAACCACCGGCTTTCTCTAAGCTCGCTCTGGTGACTCTCCACCTCTGACTTCTTCGCCGGCCGTCACGTACAATAGGCAGCTGATTCTCCTTCGTCTTATCTTTCCACACCTCGCAATACCAGCTAGGTGCCCTCTAACCCTCCATTGTCGTTGTTATCCACCTCCGGAGCACCTTCCTTCTCCGGCGCTGGCCATACCAGACCCGACACCTCCTCCATCCTCCTTCGTCTACCAGCTAATATCGTCTAACCTCATTGTCTACTCATCTTTGTAGCATCTCCAGACCATCGTTTCGACCACCGTCGCACCCTCCACACCTCTGTCTTCCACCTCACCGGCGTACCTTCGGCGAAGCATTCCCGCCGCCATAGACCATTTCTCTGCCTCCCATCGAGTCAGTGAGCATCACCTCACCTCACTAATCAAAAGCCCCAAATAAATTTGGGACTTTGATCATCTATTCACTCCACCGAACTCACACCTCTCCACTCCATCGTCTAGTCAGACCTCTACACTCGCTCTCTCTCCCTTCCACGCACGCTACCACATTCATTGTTCCATGGCAAAGGTTGTGAATTGCTCTGACGTGGCTGAGAGGCCTTATTCATGATTTCAAGTACACAGGTTGTCGTACCATTACCAAAGTTGCTTCGAGCAAGCTTGAAGCACACTCTTCAGACATCTGCTCCAGGTGTTCGTCCCAGGTGAAGTGGATTCGCCTTAGGAACATTCCCAGGTGATTAATTTGGAGCGTTGGCCCATCCAAGGATGCCAATTGAATGAGAGTTGCTGCTGTTGCATGTGAAGGAAGTGGGACATTTAGTCCCACATCGGGCTTGGATAAGCAACCGATAGCACATTTATTGAATTTCTCACTTGGGTTTATTGCCTCAAGTACACCAGGGTGAGTTCCCGCTCACCACGCACACACCCGACTCGCCTAAGCCTCCCTCACAACTCGGCTACAACCCACACCTACAGCCCTGGACCTGGGTATGCAACCAGAATACCCGATAAGCTTGGTTTGAGAGAGAGAGAAGGAAGGAAAGAAAGAGAGAGCAAGGAAAAGGGGGGTTTTACTATGTAGAGTGAAGCCTCAACACTTAGTCATTGAGGAGATGTGCGAAGCCCTTGTGTGTGAAAAGAAGAGGAAGAGTTGAGAAAGGAGAAGCTAGAGAATAAGAAGAAAACAGTGCTTTGCACTGTAGCAAAGAGTTTAAGACATCTGATTTGGAGCCTTGTCATTGTTTGATAGTTGTAGAGTGCATTTTGATAGGACAAGCATTGTAGTATAGTGCGCAATACGATCAAACAAAAAATATTTTTCTAAAGATAACGAGACTTTGAGTCCTGGTCATTCGTCTCTGGGAGGCATTTGTTTTACTTTCGAATTTGATCTTTTACCACTTTATTTAAAATTGCATGCTGGTTTCCAGTCTTCGGATTAAGATATCACCACTTCTATTATGAACCCTGATTACGTGCACATGGGTTAAATAGATCACAAAGGTGAAAGTGTAACTTTCTGTGCACACGATTCTAGTGAGGTGGTGACTGTTTACAAAAAATGTGTCTATAGTTAGATTTTCTATATTTTAAAGAAACGACATGCTTGTTGCGAAATAGATAAATAAGTGAAAATAGGCAATTGGAATCACGCAGAAAAGATGGCAATCAATAAGCTCATGGTGATTTCAAAACATAGAGATATATATATAAAAAAATGTATCCTTCATTCATTCATTTGGAGAAGTGTTTGCAACATGAAACTTAGAGGAAAGCTTGTACAGGAATGCTTAAAAATATAAATCTAGCCAGTAGAAAATTATCACATACAAGAATCTATCGAGGGATTTTGCTTGCATCATTGGGGGAGAATAAGGACTACATTACTAAGCAGTAAATATAAGCAGTAAATGTAAAGAGCTAGCTACTAATCTATCAAAAGTGAGGGCATTCCGAGGTGGGCTCCGTTGGCCTTGGAGTGGTAGAGAGGAGAATGAGGGGCGGCCAATGGAGCTTAGGCCGGCCCTTGGAGAGAGGTTGGAGGAGTGATCCAGCATCCTGGCGTGGTGTCCTTCATGGTGGTGCTCAGCTCGTGGAGATGGAGTGGAGATGGTGGTGGCTAGCCTAAGTGGAGGTGGATGGAGCCAAGCATGTATGTCCAAAAGTGGATGGAGCCATGAATGTGGATTGGTGCTAATGGCCACCCCTTAGGTCTTTTTATAGACCTAAGGAGTCTCTCTAGAGAAGTGTGGAACTCTCTAGAGAGAGTCCAAGAGTGGCCGATCAAGAGAGAGGTTGGTGGTTTCTTAGATCCACCATTTGTGGATCTAAGAATTGAATGCCTCTTGGTTGCTAAATTTGGCAACTAAGAGTTGGCGCCACTTCAAGAGAGTTCTAGAGAACTCTAGAGAAGTGTGTGTGTGGGTGAATGGGTGTGTGTGTGTGTGTGTGGTCGAACTTAACATAAGTTTAATTGAATGAGTGTGAGCCTAATTGAGAGTGAAATAACTCAATTAGGTTGGGTTTAGGTCAATTGGACTCTCACTAAATCCAATTGAACTTGTGTGGGTTGAGATTTGAGCTCAATTGGACTCAATGAGTCCAATTGGCTTAGGTGATGATGATTGACTTTGATCTAAGTCAATTGGGTTTGTTGAGGGCCTAATTAGGTCCTTAGGTAGGTCTAGAGGTGATGTACTAGGGTTAGGACACCTTAATTTAGGTTCTTATGGAGTTTGGATTAGGTCTAGGGAGCTAGAGATCCAAAATCAAGGCTTGAATCTCAAAATAGGGACTGGAGACCAGCCCCAGATGCCCAAAAACATGATCAGACTACTTATACTCAAAAATCAGAAGTCCAGACTTCAGTTTTGGACTTCCAATCTGAGTCAAGGGGCATTCTAGGTTCTGTTTTGGATATTCTGCAGAGATTGGATGTCTGACAAAGTGTCTGGACGTCCAATAACACTATAGAAGTGGGTTTGAGGTGTACGGGAGTTGGCTAAGGGTTCTGGACGTCCTATAACTTATCTGGACGTCCAGTTAAGGGTTGGAACTAGGGTTTTGGGCCTTCCTAGGGTGCTGTGACCTAATCTAAGGTTGGCTAAAGCTTGGGGAAAGTCTCTAGGCTATCCTAGGGCTAGGATGGACCTAAGCTCTTCACATTTTACTGCTTTATTTCTACTTAATATAATAGCAAACCTTGACTCCCTTACATCATTATTCCCTATGTCTAACCTAATCCTTTTGCTCCAGTCCTGCTACAACACTCATTATTCCTGATCCAACTTCAGATCCAGCTCCAGATCCAGCTCCTGATCAGCTTATTGCCTGCAATCGGCATAATGCACTTATTCAGCACATTATAACATTATTTTATGCATAGCTAAAGTAAAGCAGTAAAGATGCAGATAATGCTTATGCATGCACGAATAACCCAAACTTATGCTAAGTCCTCACCTAATTTAGGTCAATTAAGACCTATGATTGCTGCGCAATCATACCCCCATGCCTAAATCTTGCTAGTCCTTAGCAAATGCAAGACTAAATTATTCACAGAAAGGGTCCCTGAGGGACTGATTATTTTATCAAGTGTATGGCTAGAGATTTTTCTCCTTTTTGTTTTCATCCTATGCTCTAGAAATCCAGGCAATCATGAAGGTGCAGCTATGTAGCTTTTGCAACGGATCCTATGCTCTAGAAAGACTGATACACCTCTAAAGCCTACACTCGACCCCTAGTAAAATTCTAGTAGGATAGGCAAACTTCTTCGCTCGGGGTATTCAAGATATTCTATGAATTTATCCCCGGCTTTAGGCTTAGGTAGAGAGTCTCTAAGGGAAAAGATTATATATTTGGTGGCTCACTCTCACTTGGTGCTACATAGAGACTCGTACTACAGAATCTAGATTCCTGGATTACTAAGTAGCTCAGCCCAGAGAAAGACGAGAAAAACTATGCTCACTTTTGATTCCTTTGTATTCATTCTCTCTTTCTCTTTTTCTATTTCTTCTTTTCTTTTTCTTGGAGCTCACAATCTCATCAGATTCACGCATATGATCTGTATTTGGTGGTCTCACTTGGCATTAACACTTTAATTAAGTTTCCATAACCCTAACACTAAGTCAGAATTCCTCAGCCAGTATTCGGGCGGTCAGAAACACAAGAAAGGTGGGTTAAGGCCATATTTGGTGGATCTCAAATTTATTTGGTGGTATTGCCTCAATGCAACTGGAATAAATATTGAATAATTTTTCTTTCTTTTCATCACTTTTTTTTCTTTTTCTCTCTTTTTTTTTTCAACATAACACAACTAGCACACATCCATGAACTTTATTGAGGAGGCATTATTAGGGATTGGTGGTACTCAAGAGACATTTGGTGGTTTATTTGGTGGAAGTGCCTACTCACAGCACCGGGAGAGACAGATAGCATGGTGTATTTCTGACCTTGACATCAATAACCTCCTTCAGCCGAGGATTCCGTAAAGAATGATTGTAACCATCCACCTTAGCCCTAGTTTTATGAAAACTTGCTCTCCACGTATTTTCCTTATTTGGTGGCTCTCACAATTCTCACAAAATGTATACGCAGGAACCAAGAGCGAAAACTATGCCTAATCTCTGAATATCATTACCTACTTATCTAGGATTCCAGATTCCTTGCACTAATCATAGAGTACCAGTACACTCTACTCTCATCTCACACTATTTGGTGGATTTTTGGAAGAAAATCTGCCTGACTCCCAAAACACTGTCCAGGGGTTCAGGAAAAGAAGCACTGCTTCTTCTCGACAGACTAAAGATGTTTATCAACCTTTACCGTAATCCATTGCAAATTCTACGTGTGTGTGAAAAGTTGTACTAGATTCCAGATTACGGGAATCAACTAGAGGATAAAATCCCTAATGCATTCTCTTAATAAAATAATCTTATTCCTAAATGCAATATGTATATATGTTATAAACAATTAACCTCTTATATTCATACTTCAGAAAATTTCCCTTTCGGGTTACATTCAGCTTGACCCTAAATTTAGAACAAGAGGTGAGCGAGTGAGTCGGAAGTGGCTGTTGTGGATGATTTCTAGCTCTAATGCGAGCATTGGAGGTGGAGTCGATTGTTCTTTTATTCATGGTCCTAAAGTACATTTTACATGCAGCTCTGAGGTTTTGCTAAAGGTTGGCATAAAATTTTTCAATTTTGTTGTATCTACCCCCCATGCTTAAGTTCTTGCATGTCCTCATGCATGAATA
This sequence comes from Thalassia testudinum, assembly GCA_037157565.1. Lineage (NCBI taxonomy): Eukaryota > Viridiplantae > Streptophyta > Magnoliopsida > Alismatales > Hydrocharitaceae > Thalassia > Thalassia testudinum. Next base: position 39,052,803 of record JAZHRO010000025.1, read on the forward strand.
TAAAAGAAAATAAGTACTACAGGGAGAGAATGGGTAGAAATCACCTGTAATTGCTCCTGAAATTATACATTCAGCACTGGCCAACCTATCAGTATGCAATATGCAGAAAGAAAATATGCTAACAGAAAAATATGCTATATATAGAAATGGTTATGTATAAAGTGATGGTGGAGTGTGGGATAGATGCTATCTATACATGCTGAGTTTAACGCCTCCAGCTGGGTGAGAATTCAATCACACAACCTCAATAAAATGAACAATTTCGTCAGGTGGAGGAGGTTTCTGGGCCAAAAATGGCTTGAGGCACTGGCCATTGACCATAGATATATGCCTAGATTTTGGGTCCTTGATCTGGAATACCCCATTAGGATATGGATGAATGACAATATACGGGCCAGTCCATTTGGACTTGAGCTTCCCTGCGAAGAGTTTCAGTGATGAATCAAACAACCAGACTTGTTGGTTGGGCATGAATGCTTTCCTTCAGATGTGGTGGTCATGAAAGCCCTTGGTCTTGTCCTTGTATATTGATGCGTTCTCATAGGCCTCCCGTCAGATCTCTTCTAATTCGCTGAGCTAGACTTTCTATTCTTGGCCTCCTACATCGAGGTCAAGGTTACATTTTTGCACTGCCCAAAAGGCGCGGTGTTCCAGCTCTACAGGAAGGTGACAGGCCTTGCCATATACCATACGATATGGTGACATTCCAAGTGGGGCCTTGTATGTGGTCTGATATGCCCAGAGTGCATCAACTAATTTGTCGGACCAGTCCTTCCTGTTTGGTCTAACCATCTTCTAGAGAATCAGCTTGATCTGACGGTTAGACACTTCAGCTTGCCCATTGGTCTACGGGTGATATGGGGTGGCTATACGGTGATGTACCCTGTATTTCTTTAGTAATGACTTGAAATGGGCATGGATGAAGTGGCTTCCCCCATCGCTAATCAGCGTGTGGGGTATTCTGAATCTCGCGAAGATGTACTACCATATGAAGGAAATGATGGTCTTATGGTCAGCCTGTCTCACCGGGATGGCCTCGACCCACTTCGAGACATAATCGACGGCTAATAATATGTACTCGAAGCCATGTGAGTTCAGAAAAGGTCCCATAAAATTGATGCCCTAGATGTCGAACACTTCTACAACCATGATGGCCTGGAGTGGCATCATGTCTCTCCTGGTCATAGAACTGACCCACTGGCATCGTTTGCAGTGTTGGGCGTATTCATGCATATGTCTGAAAATATTTGGCCAGAAAAATCCTGACTGTAAAATTTTTGCAGCAGTTTTCTGTCCCAAGAAATGACCACCACAAGCATCATTGTGGCAAAAAGATAACACACTGGGGATCTCAGAATCTGGGATGCATCTTCGAATAATTTGATCCACTCCAATGCGGAGGAGCAGTGGGTAATCCCACAGGTAGAATTGGCTTCTGTAGTGAATTTAAGTTTCTAGTCCTTAGATAGGTTCGTGGGAATCTTGCTTGCGGCAAGGTAGCTTGCGATATCCGCGTACCAAGGGAACTCCACATAATGAATTGCCAAAAGAGATTCACCCGGAAATTGCTTGTGGATAGGCAAGGAATAAGGAATGTGGTCGGAGTCTATTCTAGATAGGTGATCCGCCACAACATTCTGCTTTCCAACTTTGTCACGGATTTAGATATCAAATTCCTGCAATAGAAGGATCCATTTAATGAGTCATGGTTTAGCATCCTTCTTTGCCAACAAATGCCGGAGGGCAGAGTAGTCAGTGAAAATGATGACCTTGGACCCTAATAAGTATGATATGAATTTCTCAAACTTGAATACTACTGCTAGCAGTTCTTTTTCGGTGACAGTGTTATTGCGCTGAGCCTCATTTAGCATCTTGCTAGCATAGTATATGACAAAGGGTTGTTTCTCCCGACGCTGTCCTAAAACAACACTGACGGCAAAATCAGAAGCGTCGCACATCATCTCGAAATCGAGCAACTAGTTGGGTGGTTGGAGAATCGGGGAGTCGGAGACAGCGCTTCGTAAAGTCTTGAAGTCTTTGAGACACGAGGTATCAAATTCAAACGGGACATCGGCAGCTAGGAGATTCGTTAAAGGTCGTGCGATTTTCGAGGAATCGCGTATAAATCTCCGATAGAAGCCGACGTGACCCAAGAATGATCTTATCTGCTTGACTGAGCTAGGTGGCGGTAAGTGGGAAATAATTTTCCATTTAGCTTGATTAACCTTGAGTCCATTTTTAGAGATCCTGTGCCCTAGTACTATGCCATCCCTCACCATAAAATGGCTTTTCTCCCAGGATAGCACTAGGTTTACCTCAATACACCGTTTTAGGATCTTGGTGAGGTTATCAAGACAAGATGCGAAATCATCTCCGAAAATGGAGAAGTCATCCATGAATACCTCCACATAGCCCCCATCATGTCAGAGAAGATGGCCATCATACAACGCTGAAATGTCATTGGTGCATTGCAGAGGCCAAAGGGCATCTGCTTGAAAGCGAATGTTCTAAAGGGGCATGTGAATGTGGTCTTGTCTTGATCTTCCGGCCTAATCGTTACTTGATTATACCTGGAGTATCCATCCAAAAAGCAAAAGAAACTACATCCGGCTAATTGTTCCAAGATCTGATCAATGAAAGGCAAAGGAAAGTGATCCTTCTGGGTAGCCATGTTCAGTTTCCTATAGTCGATGCAGATTCGCCAAGATGTTGCCGTGCGGGTCAGGATGGATTTTCCCTTATCATTTTTTACGATGGTAAGTCCTGCTTTCTTGGGCACTATCTGGATCGGACTCACCCATTGGCTGTCTGAGATTGGGTATACAATACCTGCATCTAGCCATTTGATGATCTCTTTCGGGTTGTCTTGAGTGTTTCACCCCCTCATCCGTGTAGATGTGATGAGTGCAATACGAGGGGTGAATACGGCGGAGATCAGCAATACTCCACCCGATAGCAACCCTATGGTCTTGTAGCGTAGAAATCAATTGATGCTTCTGTTCTTGGGTTAAGGGGGCATTGATAATGACTAGGTATGTCTCACTTTCGCCTAAGAACACATACTTAAGTGAGTCAGGTAAGGGCTTCAATTCAATCACAGGTGGGTCAAAGTCAGAAATGGGAGTGAGAGGAGTAGAATTGAGGGAGGTAATTTGCTGATCTGTATGCACATGAATTCCCACTAAGTCACTTCCTGTGAAATAATCAGTTGTGACTGCGTTAACGGGAAACCCGTTAGTTGTGGTCATGTTCTCCTGCAACAACACGGGCGATTTAGTAATGTGTGGATCAGGATAGCTGGATTCAGGGGTGCTGTGGTAAGAAGCACACCCTAAACAGTCAATTACTCGGGGAGATATGTGTAGTGCAGTGGTCTCAGTCCCATGTGGATCAAGGTCCAAGAACCCTGATAGTGCAGACGAATGAGACATTGGGTCATCACAAAGGAGCCCAATGTTACCACAATATGCCGCATCTTCGTCTTCACCATCCCTCTCTATTCGATCACAGTCGAAGTTCTTTGCTGCCCTGAATATGTCAAGTCGAAGTTGTTCATTTCCTAGGGCTATCTCCATACACCCGGATGCACAATCAATGTTCACTCAGGCTGTCGCCAGACATGGGCGACCCAAAATAATTGGTGCATCTTGGAGATTAGGAGGAACTTCCATATCGAGAATGAAAAAATCTACGGGAAAGCAGAACCCGCGGACTTTCATGATCACATTCTCAACCACCCCCCTCGGTGTTTTGATTGATTTGTCAGCCAGTTGAATGGTGACCGAGGTGGGCTTCAACTCCCCAAATCGAAATCAATCAAATACGGCAGTGGGAGTTAGGTTGATGGACGAACACAGATCTAGAAGGGCTCGATCAAATGGAGAATCCTGCAAGAAGAAGGATATGAGTGGGGTACCAGGGTCTTTCTTTTTCGGCGGCAAGTCAGCTAGAATCACGGCTCTAGCCGCTTTCGACAGTACCGCCTGTCGTCAAATTCTCGGCTGTCACTTTGGGGTACAATAGTCCTTGAAGAACCTAGTTACAACGGGAATGTGATCGATTGCCTCGAGGAGGGGGACCTGAATATGTACTTTCCTGAACATCGATTTCAGATCCTTAAAATTTCGTGTGTCCTTTTTCCATACTGCATTTCAAGTCAGAGCCTCAGGAAAAGGGACGGGAATCTTAGGGTTGAGTGGCCTCTTACCCTTATCTACTGCAGGTGGCTCTTGAGATGAAGGAGTCGAACCCACCTGCGATGAAGGGTGGGAAAAATCAGGACCCGCTTGCCTATGTGGTGGGTCGAATGTCTTCCTTCCCCTCCTCAAAGAGATAGCAAGTGCATCGGCTTGCTGTCCATGAGGTGGTGGGGGAGCTGAAGGGGCAGAATATGCAGGGTTCTGCAAAGGCGGCTGGCCTTGTGCGTAACCGGGTCGTGCAGGAGGTGCCTGTAATATGGCATGTGCCTGTCCCTGCGATGCCTAAAACCTAGGTAGGGTGCCTTGGTTCTACACATATCAATGATTTGGGATGGGTTGGGAGGGCAAGGCTCCCTGAGTCCTATGCTCCTGCAACAGCTAGTTTTGTGTGTTTTGTATAGTCTGTATCTGATCAGCCATCGCCTTCATAATTTGCAAGCTATCTTGTGTGGATTTCCTCATTGATTCTTGCAGCTCCTCTTTTAGTGCCTCCAAAGGGTCAGCTCGCTTTGGAGGGTGACTGGAAGCTTGGTGCAATGGCTGGTATAGAGAACGGGGTTGCTGCTGCTGAGAAGGGAATGGCTGCTGCCTAGGGTACGTGTTTTGCGCATTCCCGTATTGCCTGGTCAAGTAGTGTGGATCTTGATGTGGTCTCTATGAATTACCAGACCAGGAGAAGTTCGGATGCTGGTGCCAACCAGGGTTATACGTCTCTGAATACGGGTTATTACAATCGTATCCTTGGATAGCACTGACGTCCTCGTAGGCCGAAGATGTCTGAGATATATATCCGTCAAGGGGATACGCATTATAATCTACGGGTGGTGTGTAACTTTGGTTGTAGAGTGCCAGATCTGGATTATTCCTGATATGCGGGATCTCGTAAATACAGAGAAGATGCATCCCGAGTAGATTAACTTGAGCAGGAGGGGCTCGGGGTGCATAGGAGGGTCTTGAGGCGGCAGAGCTCAAGTCAGATTGACCCTGACTAATCTGGTCAATCTTTTTCTCGATTAGATTTATTCTATCCAGCTGTTTGATGATGATATCCATGTCGGCTCGAATAGATTCGGTGTGAGCCTTGTGGACACCAACCCGCTACTGACCTGGCTGCTAGAACTGGTTCATGGATGCAGCATTCATCGAGTTCTTCGCCAAAGATTTGAACAACTCAAATGCATTATTCTCGTCTTTCATGAGGAAATTCCCACCACTAGATGCATCGGCCAGATACCGATGTGTGTCATCCAGCCCTTGGTAAAAGATCTGAGCCAGGTGCCACTTGGGTATACCATGGTGGAGGCATTTCCAAAGAAGGTCGTGAAATCTGTCCCATGCTTTGTGCAACTTCTCTCTAGCTCCTTGGGAGAAAGTCGTGATTGCGCGCCGCATCACGTTTGTTCGATCGATTGGAAAGAACTTTTGCAGGAATTCATGTCATAATTCTAGCCAGGTTCCAATTGGCTTCCCAATGGTCTTGAACCAGTATGAAGCTTTGTCCCTCAAAGAAAATGGGAAAAGCTTCATTAGAACAATCCCAAGATCGATATTCCTGGGTCGAATCGTTTCAGCGAGTTGACTCAGGTCCTCTAGGTGTTGGAACGGATATTTGCTTGAGTTCCCATAGAAGTGAGTGCTGATCAACCCAATCACATTGGGCTAGAGTTCAAACGCATCTCCGCTTGTGGGAATTCTGACTAGTGGTGCGACAATTTGTGTGGCTGGGTCGTAGAAATCCCGCAGTTGTTCTCCTCGCGGCAGGTGCTGCATCTTGTCAAGCGCTGTCAAAATGCGATCCATGCTCTGCCAATGCCGCTCCTCAGATTCGACTACCTGGGCTTCCAGATGAGCCATCGGGTCTAGATTCTCAATATCCTGACCCAGTTTAGGTCCAGGTCCAGGATTAGCCATGGTGGCTATAGGAGTAGAAAAATGGGGGGGAAGATGGTCCCAACGAGGTGACTCGCCTCCTTAGGAGTGGCTCCCAAGGTCCAACCAAGTGAGGTCTAAGTGACCTTCCTCACATACACCACCCAACCCCTGGGTTGTTGTAGCCAAGCCAGATAAGGCTAAGGCCCTATCAATCAAGTGGTCCTTATGAATTAGATGACCAGATTTTTCGTTTTAGGTTTTAATTCCTGACGAAAATTCATCGTACAACTAACTGAAAGCGATTCCTGCCTCTTGGCTAACCCAGCCAAGAGGTTGAAAGCACCCAGTAGTACGACAATGAATTCGGGTTTTATTTCGTGTTTTAAAATTGATTTTTGCCTGTTTTCTTCAGTTGGGGTTTTTTTTGGTGAGTGGCCCACAAGGTGACCAAGCTCACCGGATAAGTGCTAGACTTGAATAAGTCTAGGTTAGCCCAAGTGTGGTCTCTAAGTTGTAACTCTAAAGATTTAACCCTAAGGTTCGTGCACTTCAAGGGTTTTGTTCGATTTCAGCAGACTGCAAAAATAAAATTCGTTCTCCGACAACAATTGGAATCTAATTAACTTGAAATTTGGTGAGTAGATTTCTCTTTCAATTATATTTTCATAGAATATTTTTTTCAAATTTTTACTATTTCAACCAAATTTTTAGGGTTTTTGAATGTCAGGGGGTAAGATCTGGAGTTTTAACCCCTGGTCAGTTTTTCGCTTTGAAATAGTATCAATTGACCTTCAAAAATTAGGGAAAAATATGGAAAATAAAGCCAATGAGATAAGCTTTCAAACCCCACCATTTTTAGTCAAAACAGATTTTTGGATTGCTTGAAATTGCTTTTCTAAATTTGAAAAATCTCGAATCTAGGTCAGTCTGACCCCCATGCACTTTGCAAATTTTTAAAAATTTTATACTTGGAATATTTTTAAATGAATGGTGGCATTTGAAATATGGTTTAAAAATAAAAGTTTAGCCCGAATTTCAAATTTTTTTGCTCACTAATTTTTTAGAAATCGAATTTTTAAATCAGACTTTGAAATCTAGCCGAAAATCAGAAGATGGTGAAAAAACTTTTAAAGAGGGTTTTCGGTTTGAAATCGAAGCTTTCCACCAAAAAAATTTTTTTTTCAAAGCTTTTGCAATTTTTCTTTTCAAAAAGGAATTTTTTTTTCTTTGAGTGATTTCAAAAAATATATAATTTTTTGCCTTTTTCTTTCAAACAACCTAGGGTTCAAAAAGAAACCTACTCTAGATTTTTTTTGAAAATTTTTTTTGAATTTTTTTTTTCTTTCTCAAGAAAATGAATAACATTTTTCTCTTCTTTTTTCAAAAGAAATTGCAGGAAGTAAATCTACTTCTAGGGTTCAAAAGGAAACCTAATCTAAGAGATGATGTGCACTTGGATTTGTTTTCCACGCTCGTTGTGTGCACATATCCCGTTCTTTTTCTATTTTTCCCTGCACATCCAAAAGCAAAGTAGAGGCAGATTTATCAGTGATAGATTAAAAGATCGAAATCAAAGAAAATGTTGTTGTCTCCCCAGCAACGGCGCCATTTGTTTGATAGTCGTAGAGCACGTTTTGATAGGACAAGCGTCGTAGTATAGTACATAATACGATCAAACAAAAAATATTTTTTTAAAGATAACGAGACTTTGAGTCCCGGTCGTTCATCTCTGGGAGGCATTTGTTTTACTTTTGAATTCGATCTTTTACCGTTCTACTTTGTTTAAAATTGCACACCGGTTTCCAGTCTTTAGATTAAGATTTCACCACTTCTATTATGAACCCTACTTACGTGCGCATATGTTAAATAGATCACAAAGGTGAAAGTGTGAGTTTCTATGTGCACGATTCTAGTGAGGTGGTGACTGTTTACAGAAAATGCGTCTATAGTTAGATTTTCTATATTTTCCAGAAATGACATACTTGTTGCGAAATAGATAAATAAGTGAAAACATGCAATAGGAATCACGCAGAAAAGATGGCACTCAATAAGCTCATGATGATTTCAAAACATAGAGATATATATATAAAAATGTATCTTTCATTCATTCATTTGGAGAAGTGTTTGCAACATGAAACTTAGAGGAAAGCTTGTATAGGAATGCTTAAAAATGTAAATCTAGCCAGTAGAAAATTATCACATACAAGAATCTACGGGGGGATTTTGCTTGCATCATTGGGGGAGAATAAGAACTACACTACTAAGCAGTAAATATAAGCAGTAAATGTAAAGAGCTAGCTACTAATCTATCAGAAGTGAGGGCATTCCGAGGTGGGCTCCGATGGCCTTGGAGTGGTAGAGAGGAGAATGAGGGGCGGCCAATTGAGCTTAGGCCGGCCCTTGGAGAGAGTTTGGAGGAGTGATCCAGCATCCTGGAGTGGTGTCCTTCATGGTGGTGCTCAGCTCGTGGAGATGGAGTGGAGATGGTGGTGGCTAGCCTAAGTGGAGGTGGATGGAGCCAAGCATGTATGGCCAAAAGTGGATGCAGCCATGAATGTGGATGGGTGCAAATGGCCACCCCTTAGGTCTTTTTATAGACCTAAGGGAGTCTCTCTAGAGAAGTGTGGAACTCTCTAGAGAGAGTCCAAGAGTGGCCCGTCAAGAGAGAGGTTGGTGGTTTCTTAGAACCACCATTTGTGGATCTAAGAATTGAATGCCTCTTGGTTGCTAAATTTGACAACCAAGAGTTGGCGCCACTTCAAGAGAGTTCTAGAGAACTCTAGAGAAGTGTGTGTGCATGAATGGGTGTGTGTGTGTGAGTGTGTGGTCATGCCCTAGGTGTCTAAGAGGTCAAGGTTAGGTCCTAAGGGGTTTTGGTAGGTGCATACCTTGAATTAGGGTTGCAAACCCTAATTGCTAAGGTGAAATTGTAATTAAACTTAACCTAAGTTTAATTGAATGAGTGTGAACCTAATTGAGAATGAAATAACTCAATTAGTTTGGGTTTAGGTCACTTGGACTCTCAGTAAGTCCAATTGAACTTGTGTGGGTTGAGATTTGAGCTCAATTGGACTCAATGAGTCCAATATGCTTAGGTGATGGTGATTGACTTTGATCTAAGTCAACTGGGTTTGGTGAGGACCTAATTAGGTCCTTAGGTTGGTCTAGAGGTGATGTACTAGGGTTAGGATGCCTTAATTTAGGTTCGTATGGGTTTGGGATTAGGTCTAGGGAGCTAGAGATCCAAGATCAAGGCTTGAATCTCAAAACAGGGATTGGAGACCAGCCCCAGACGTCCAAAAACATGATTATACAACTTATACTCAAAAATTAGAAGTCCAGACATCAGTTCTGGACATTCAATCTGAGTCAGGGGGCATTCTAGGTTCTGTTTTAGGTATTATGCAAAAATTGGACGTTTGACAAAATGTCTGGACGTCCAGTAACACTGTAGAGTGGGTTTAAGGTATGCGGGAGTTGGCTAAGGGTTCTGGTCGTCCTATAACTTATCTGGACATCCAGATAAGGGTTGGAACTAGGGTTTTGGGCCTTCCTAGGGTGCTGTGACCTAATCTAAGGGTGGCTAAGGCTTGGGGGAAGTCTCTAGGCTATCCTAGGGCTTGGATGGACCTAAGCTCTTCACATTTTGCTGCTTTATTTCTACTTAATATAATAGCAAACCTTGACTCCCTTACATCATTATTCCCTATGTCTAACCTAAGCCTTCTACTCCAGTCTTGCTACAACATTCATTATTCCTGATCCAGCTTCAGATCTAGCTCTAGATTTAGCTCCTGATCAGCTTATTGCCTGCAATCGACACAATGCACTTAATCAGCACATTATAACATTATTTTATGCATAGCTAAAGTAAAGCAATAAAGATGCAGATAATGCTTTTGCATGCACGAATAACCCAAACTTTTGCTAAGTCCTAGCCTAATTTAGGTCAATTAAGACCTATGATTGCTACGCAATCAGTCATCTGATATCTCTAATAGTGCACTGTGCACTTGGCTTGCGTGAATTAACTTGCTTGATACTATTCAAATATTTGCTATTATTGTATTAGAGTAATTGGTGATTGAAATCACCATTTTATCCGAATCTTTTTGCATCATTGACATTTGCTCTCATATGTATATCATTCTTGCATGGATTTTTATTATAAATTGCTCATCTTTGTGGTTATATTGTGATCTTGAGATTAATTGCAATACTTGCTCCCAGTGAACGACCTCAGACTTCAAATTTGAGTATAAATTGTATTTATTTTCGTGTGATTTCGATGTATACTACAATACATCTTTTGAAACATCGATTTCACATTTGAACATTTTGGCACCGTTGTCGAGGAGCAGTGCACAATTTGATCTCTCTGATTATGATTTCTGATCTAGTACTAACTTGATCTATCTCTTTTGTTGTGATCTGTGCAGGGGATTCATTGGAGAAGATTAGCTGCACATCAAACACTCCAGGGGCAGGTAATCTCAACTTCTTTTCCATTAAAGCCCCTGATTATGAGAAAAGCTAAAAAAGGGAAGAAATCAATTAGGATCAACTTGCATTTTCATATTTAGAATCAATCATCACAAGTTGCCTTATTTGATTTATTTCTAGAAAAAGCTTGATCTTGATTTTTGCACCTATTTAGGGTTTAAGGTAGCCAAGGCTACTCACCTTCTTGATTAAGCCCTAGGTGCCAAATTTGGACAAAAATTGATTGGACCAATTAGAGCCAAAACTAGGGTTTCCACTTTAGGGTTGAGGATCACACTTGCTTAAAAAAGAATCTACTTCCCCAAGTTGTGTGTTTCCTAAGCCTTGGTTGAATTTACCTAATTAAGCAAACCTTAAAAGCAAGCTCTAAACATCCACTTCAATCATAAAATTGGGACCTAATAATCTCAAGACAAATCAGGTGAAGTTGACCCACCTTTTGGGATCAACCAATCTTCAAATTAGGTCACCACTCACAAATTCATTCCAAAGTTCAAGTGGAATCTTAAGCACCTCATCTAAACTTAAAATTGGTAGAGTTAAGAGGTCAACTTATCCATTATTGTCTACTTGAATCCATGATGACAAGGAAGGTCGGGTGGGGGAAACCTATAACCCTTGGGGACGCTCTATCGTGTAGGGGTCTTTATAGGACTCTCCCTTCCTGGCTACCCAGGTATTTCTTAGGTGGATAACTTTGTGATCTAGAGGTATCATCCACCTCAAACCTCTATAGTCAACCAAAGATATTTGGGTGTCATGATTGGGTCCATCACACCTTCTGTCCCTCATCTATTCCATGGGTGTATGTATGGGAGGAGGTCCTTAAGACCACCCTTGAGGTCTCCACTAGTTTTTCACTCTCGTCAAGGCCAAGCCTCGACTTCTTTGTTTGTGCAACTACCCGAACACATCGACATCTCTTCCAACTCCTCCACTTCTGAACTTGAATCTCCAGCCACAATCATGGATCATCAAAGAGAACAACCTAACTTTTAACCTCAATAATTCTATGATTTCAGAGATCGGATCAATGCTTACATCAACGCACTGCCACGTCCTCAAATGCGACATCACTACAATCTCGCTACGGTGGAGATCAAACCTCAAATCAACATTCCTGTGGGAGGACCCGAGGTGGGGCCCAAGCCTAGTATGCTTCACATTACCTTGAAATTTCATAGCTTAAACTTCAAGGATCCTTTCCAACACATAAAGAATCTAAAACATCTGGCCCACACATTCGGGGCAGACTTGCATAATCAAGACGGTCTACTCCTGAAAATATTCTCCATCTCTCTAGTTGATAAAGCCGCCAATTGGTTTCAGACATACCCTTACCAGATTAACAGATGGGAAGAACTTCTAACTGCTTTCTTACAAAAATTCTATCCAATTGGTCAAACTAATGCAATGCAACACCAAATTTACGCACTTCTCGTAAGGAGTGGGAGAATCTCTACATGAGGCATGGGATCATTTTCTGGATCTCATACGCAAATGCCCCCATCACGGAGTCTCGAAGCGAGAACAAGTCCAATCCTTTTACCACTGGCTTCATGACGACATCAAGCTTTTTGTCAATGCAACATGTGGTGGCTGCATCATGGGTCAGCATGAAGACAAGATTTCGGGAATTCTAAAAAATATGTGTGAGAACACCCTAAACAATGAGTCACTAGGTGCGTATGACCAGATGTCCACCCGCACATTGATAAACAATCAGGGGGTACATGAGACCCGAGGCCTTTTCGCATCCACTGACTTGGAGTTGGTAGCCAGTCAATTGGATAAGGTCTTTATCATTGAGAAAAAGGTGGACAACATCACTCGACATCTACACAAGACCACCGCAGCACCATAAAGCACATACATGCATCCACCCTCAGGTAGGGAGGTTGCACACAACATCTACCACTCTCAGGGGATGGATGCCTATCCACCCTCATCTGATTTTAGTCTTGGAGGAAATTTTGGGATAGCCTACCACAGTTGGGGGAACTTTGAACCCTCATATCCTAATTACTCTGGAGTTCCTCAGACCTACGAGGATCTCCACACCGTCCAGAACAATCCTTTCTCTACTACCTATAACCCTGGATGGTGTAATCATCCCAACTTTGTGTGGTAAGGAAATACCCGAATCCAAGACCTCAATTCCAACCTTGACCACAAAACTTGCAACTATATCAGCCCACTCAACCAAGGTCTAATCAAAATTTCCAACCTGGCCCACCTAAGGAGGACCAAACATCCCTAATTCTTCAGACCTTGGTAGACATGCAGAAACAACACAAAGAAGAGATCTTTGAACTACACAATCAATTGGCCCAGCTGGCAAGTGTTCGCCAGCCTGGTGCACTTCCTTCTCAGCCTCTTCCAAACCCACATAACGATCTGAACTAGAGGCGCGTTATGAACCCAAATTAGGGCCAAGCTCACTTTGTTTATCAGGCCCCTTTTGCTCCATCGCCTGACGGGATGGATGCTTCCACTTCATATTTGGGGTTTCAGCAGCAGACACCTATTTTGCCTAATCCAAACTAGAATCAGGTAGGATTAAACTCCGTCATCACCTGTAGTGGCAAAACAACACAAGACCCACCATTTCCTAGCCATGACAAGACTGATATTGCAAATCCTAACCCTCTATTGGTCATCCAGAACACCCCTATCCCTGATAAAGAGCCTATGTCAATTCTAGAGGAACCAACTAAGGTTCCATTTCTTGAGGCCTTGACCAAGGGAAAGAGGAAACCCAAAACTGTGGCACTTGAGGAAGACCTGGTCAAGCTCTTTGAGCAAGTCCAAATAAACATCCCCTTGATGGATGCAATACGCCACGTACCAACCTATGCGAGATTCCTAAAAGATGTATGTACACCTAAGCGTAAGCCGCAAACCAAAGGCAGGAATCCAATCGTATTGTCTGAGCAAGCCAGCTCCATCATTTTGAGCAAACTCCCGCCTAAGGCAAAAGACTCAGGTACCCCTCTGATCCCTTATGCAATCGGTGATATACAGCTTGATAGAGCTTTATTGGACCTAGGAGCTTCCATAAACTTGATACCCACATCCCTACTAGACCACTTTGAAGAATCTGAGCTCAAACCTACAGAGATGACTTTGCAATTAGCAGATTGATCCATCAAGTCACCTAAAGGAATTCTCAAGGATGTTATAGTTTGGATCTATGATTTTTTTTTTCCCGTGGACTTCATTGTGCTAGACATGGATGCTCATGATAAATTGAAAGATACACCGATCATATTAGGGAGACCATTTTTTTCCACGGCTAGGGCCAACATCAATTGTGAAGAGGGTCAGATTGAGTTAAAATTTGGGGACAAAACTTTGAAATTGATATCTTTAAGGCCCGAAAAGTAATAAACTGTGGGGTTATCGAGCATATCTGTGATATCGAGTCTGTAGTTAAAGATCCATTTGTTGAGGAAAACCCACTTATCCTTGATATTCAACCACAAGAGGATCAAGCCCCACAGATAGAGGAGCCTAGATTAGACCTAGACACACCTACAACTCCTACCTTTGCTCCCAAAACCACCCTGAACTGCCTGCTGCTGCTGACAATCCCGTCTTTAATCCTGACTTTGTGGTCCTTGATCCCAACATCATTGATTCAAAATCATATTCCATTGAGTTGGAATCATTCTATTATGATATGCAGAAATCAAAAATAGTAAGTGCTGAGAGTGTCCACATTACTCAGATTTCCAGGATCTTATAAACACTCCCCAAGCATTTACATTTGGTTTGGATGAGCATCGTGAAAAAGACTCTCTAGATGTACAAATCTTTGAATCATTTCTTGAGGAGTCCATACCACACCCAGATTTTGAAGCAGCCACATCTCATACAGAACCTTCCAAAACCCGATCCCAACCCTGACCTGCCATCGGAATCAATTTCTACTCTGACTCACCTCTTTTTGATCGGTTATATATGATTCACCTCCATATTTCGATCAAGAATCGAACATTGATCAGACTAATAAACATGTCTTATCCTTCTCTGATATCACTAGTAGGGTTCCTACATTTTTCATAGATCCATTATCCTTTGAGGACTCCTACTCTGATCAGGTTTAACCAATTCAACCAAACCCTAGATTTTCATTTCCATATCTTTTTGAGCCACAAAGCATTTGGTGGGCTCCACACTTATTGATTCACATCCATCAACCCACCAGACTGATTGGGTTTGGTTTGCATCATCAGCCTGTGGACCTGAACAAGCACCTGGTTAGACCAACCTGGATACTCATCAAGGTGCTTATTCTACAAAATTCCTCTGATTTGACCACCCCTTCTCCTTGACCACCTTTTTCTCGTCTGAAGGCATTTAATTTAGCACTTAATGGGAGTCAACCCGTCATTCCAAAAACTCAAGACACTTCTGACCATCCTTTTTGAGCTACACCCCTACTGCACTTTTGAGTTCAACTTTAGAACAGCTGACTCAACCTTTGGTACCTATATCAAAGTGAGAAATGATCTGCAACAATCATCCCAACCTATTCACCCACCCATCGATCTTGTTCTAAACCTTGAACCAAGCTGAATTTGTACCCACCTGGTTTATAATGAGGGCATTGCAAAACTTAGGCATGAGAGGGTGTTAAAGTAAAAATACAAATGTAAATTCAATTTTTTGAGGGGTTCTCACAATATATATATATATATATATATATATATAAATTGGAGAAAGTGGAGGAAAATTTTGAGAAATAATTAAAAATCTTTCTTGAGGAGGAAATACAAAATGCAGAAAGAAGCAAAATTAAGGAAAAATTGATATTCTTAGCATTTGATTATGGGATCTACTTAAGTTATAGACCAAATCAAAACAAGGATTAAGTCCTAAGTGTTAAAGACAAGGAGATTAGTAAAAGTGCTGATCTTAGGCCTCTTGGGCTTATTTTAGGGCGTAAACACTTTCGTATTCGTTAAGATTTGGATTAGTCCTTAAGAGGTTGTGGAAAGTGGGAAGCTGATGTATTAAGTCTAAGGCTTAGGGATTATTCAGCCCTATTGCCTACCCTTTGGTTTGTGGGACTCGGTAACCTAAGCGCCCAAAATCACACACTAGTCTGGTTTAGTGCGCTTAACAAAGAAATAATGCCAAAAGTGTTCTATTTTGAAAAGTCATCTCGAAGATCTTACTTAGGAGTGACTCAAAAACACAAGTTGATTGAATAAGTTCTTGGCGCAGAGAGGTGGAATGAAACATACTTCCCTTGAAGATGCGTATTAACATATTATCTCCTTGGTGCTTATCTCCTAGGATATCTAAATATCCTACTGGGGGCATGTAAGCACCTTGTGCTGGTTCAGGTGTCATGGGTAGGATTATTCTGAAATGTCGATTGCCAGGGCCTAAATTTAGCTACAGAACGCCATGGGCAGCACTATCCTGAAGTGTCGAAAGCCAAGAGTTCTGGGGGTTGCCATGGGTGGTGCTATCTCCATCGAAAGCTAGGGACCCTTCGTGGATTGATGGTGGGGACAAGGAATCTGATATAGAGTGTGTTTAGGGCCAATCTAAGGTTGGATTTAAGGAAGTATAAAAAGAAAAAGAGAGAAAACTCTCAAAATGAAAAATACTTCTTCTATCTCTTATCAAAATGCACTGGCGAACTGAACCTAGACTTGATACATCTAACACACGAGTGCTTCAACCGTTGGGGTCAACGAGCCTCTGTGCAGGTTTGCAGGCCTTAGAAACCTTCACGGTAGACCCAGGCTGAAGTTGGTCAGGTTTGGATCTTGGTTGGTACTTGAGTTCCTCTAGGCCTATTATTGGCATTCTACTCTAATTTCTAAAGAGTGGTACAAGTCAGGCATTTGAACATCAAAGCATGTTATAGAGATCTCGTTCTTTTCGTAAGATTTTGCTAGGGACTATAACAAAAGTTAGGCATAGGGGTATGATGGTAACACCATCATTAGCCATAACTAGCTTGATTAGTTAGAATCAAGAGACAAATGCTCTTGAATAATTGCCTAAGGATAGTAATTCCACTCAGATCCATTTTGAGAAGAAAATAATAAGGGCTAATTCTATAGTTTTAACATCACATCATAAATGCAGAGCAATCACGGGGTCACCCAAGGGTCAATTGAAGGTTAAATGAGCATTAAAGTCCAAAAAGTGGGTCAACACAGACAGAAACAAGGTTTTACACATTTTAAGAACAAAAAATAGTACACAAAGCCTTAATTTCAGACCTGCTTCAATTGAAGAGGTTTTGATTTGGATAAAATTCATTAAAACCTCTTAAAATTCATATAAAAATATTCTAAAAGGTTTGGTACCCTACATTTGACCATCTAAACTCATTTTGACTTAGAATAGAGTTTCAGAAGGGATTTTGTCCTAATTTAGGCTTCTGTGCAAATTGCACAGTCAAATATTGTCAAAATAGTATCCAACTTCACCATTAGATTTCTTAGGTCAAAATTAAGTTAGTAGAAAAATTTGGGCCCAATCAGAGTCCATCATGACTTAGTTTGCAATTTAGTCCCTAAGATCTCTATTTCTCTCACTTAAACCCCTAACTTTTGATTTTATCGTAAATGGGTCCCTAACTTTGTCATATTCTTTGCAATAAGCCCCCTATCACCTTCAACTCCAGGGTTTCCTAATCAACCCATCACCACTGACTGAACTTAGGAGAGAACTTCATGAAATCGCCACCAAATCCCTCCAATTTTAGAGGGATCAATGTTCAGACATTAGGAAAGTAATTGAACCAGGTTTGGAATTCGGTTTCCAAGCAAGGAAGCTCCAACAGAGCTTGATTCTTCATGTTATGAACTTGCCTAATCCAAAAATTTTTTTCATAATTTTCTCCAATTTGAGCTTAGATTCGAGACCTATAAATGATCCCCGAACTCCAAGGCTTCTCCTTAGCTCGGTTTTGAGCCAAAAAACTTCTTCCTCTTCTTCCTAGATCACCTCCGATTGTATCTTCGGTGATCTTCTCGATTCCTCCTCGTTGTCCTCTACCACGCACAATAGGTAGAGGGAACTTCTTCCCTAACATCTTCCGCTCCTCGCTGGTGAAAGTAGGAGTTTCCTTGACCCCTTCTTCCTCGTCATTGTCCACTGGAGGATTCACCCTCTCTGATGCCATCTAATCACAGTTGGCACCAATTCTTCATCACCTTCATCCGTAGTTAGGTCCCTCTTTATCCTCTTCTTTTGTAGGTTAGATCCAACCCTTTCCCACTTCAAATCGACCATCGTTCACCTTCCTCTTCCTCTATCTTCTCTACGACTGGTGAAGCTCCGGTGAGCTTCGCATGGCCACTACACACCACCAACCTTATGCTACCACTACCAATACCTTCCACTTTATCCATAGAGCAAAAGCCCCATGTTTATTGGGCGCTACACTCACTCTCACTCCTCTCTGAACAAACCCATCTAACTTCACTCTCATCATCACCGACAGACCTCCACTGACCACTAAATACCACCAACGCATCATCATCACCTTTCCCGTACTCCGACGATGCTCATGAACTAATTAATTGGGGCTTAGAGCCTGTATTCACAAATTTTAGGGTTCACCAGAGGTAACTCCACCGCCGTCAATAGCCTCCATCATCCGCCACTATCTGACTTCCTCCAACCTCGAGACAACTTCCAAGAGTTGTGAGCCGAAGCCACGAAGGCATCCAAGACTTTAATTGAGCATAGCAAGCAGTAGCAATAGCTCGATTTGAGAAGATTCCTAGGCGCAGTGGCTGAAGGAGTGGGATGATTAGTCCCACCTTGTATACTGTAAGCACATGTATAGCATATAAGTTGAATTTGTGAAGAGGGCTTTCTGCCTCTACACGGAGGGGTGAGGTCCCTCACTCACTCAGCCCTTTCACTCCTCACTCACCCCCACACTCGGTGAGTTGGAAGCCTTACCTGGATCTGATTACAAGATTACAAGCCTGATTAGAGAAATAGAGAGGAATTTCTGAGGGTAGGGGTAGGTTTTTCCTTGAGATGCATGCCTAGATTCTCAACACTTAACATCTCCGAGAGGCTTCTACTCTGTGCTTGGCACCTGTTGTGCAAGATTTCTATGCTAAATGATTTGAGTTTGAAAATCTGTCATTGTAATCATGTAAAAATCCGTCAAATAGATAATTTAACCAAAACTATAGTGAGTCCAGGGTCAAACATGGGGAGGCGAACGTTTGATCAAAAATTACATTGGAATGGCTATTCTACTAGCTATTCTACTTAAAGAATAATTAATAGAAGAGAGAGAAGGAATAATACAAATAAGGATAAAATAGGGAGAGCATAAACAAATATTTCATAATGATAGCAACATGTTCATTACATCTAATCGCTACAACTAGAAAGTAGGAAATTTACACTAGAAAGTGATAAAAAGAGAAGGGGATGAGAAGTTATCCTCCTCGACGACTGCTTGGAGGATGAGCTGCATTGACAGGGCACCAAGACGAGGGTGGTAAGATGCTAGATGAAGGAGGACAAAGTTGGAGGACAGAGGATGAAGCAGGGAAATGTCTCAGCGGGATCCGCTTCTCGAACGGTTGTGAGAGGACAAACGTAGGATGCTCCACAAAGGGGGTGAGATGATGGAAAATTATTTTACTCTAGCTCTAATGGAACATCTCGGGTATGGGACCAGCCCGTAGAGCTTTAGAGGACGTGAGAGAAGGGAAGGGATGAAGAAATGAGTGGTAGGGGTGCCCTTTCTATAGGTGTACAAATTGAGGGCAAAAGGGTCTTTTAAGGCCTTAAACATAAATGCATGGCCTTTAGTGATGGATATGCAAGTCGCTAAAGGCCCAAATCACTGAAGCTCTCATGGAAGGAGGGTCAATGATCATCGATCCAACGATCCACATGCAGCCACATCACATGCCCATCTGACTTCAGCCGTTTGTGTGCTCACCCAATCGTCACGACACGTGGCTGCATCAAGGCTATCCGATGGAGATCGAAAGGTTATGATCGGCGCTCGTCCGTGCTTCACAATGCGCGCAGGTCACGTCAGCTTACGCATTATCGTGCACGTATAGATCCTCGCTCATCTGCACTGCCACATAGCCGCTTCTATTGCCACTTGATGTTGATCGTGCGACGGAATTTTGCTGCACCTGTCTCTTCATGGATTTAATCTATTCACGTGGATTTGAACGTGCGTCTCACACTTCGCTAGAGGTGCTTCACCACTACGCTATGTAGTGATTTGAGGCGAGTTCTTGATTTCCTCCACCCACTCTCTCGACCGTTGGGATGCATCTCAGCCATTGGATGGAGATCCAACGGCTAAGATTGATCGTGCAATCGAAGAGGAGGCACTGCAGGCAGTGTTGGGCGGTTGTGATGGAGCCACGTGGTGCCATCATGGTCATCCATCTTCTTTGTTTTGTAAGTGGTGCCACAGTTATCGGATTGAACCAATTTTCGTGTCATTGGGTTGCGATCATTGATCCAAACCCATCTGTGTAGTTGGATTCTTCATCTAAGGTTTGGATTTACACCACCCTGACCCTTGGCCTTTGATCTTCCTCAGACTACATATGATGCTATGAAAGTCCGATCAGGGCAATCTTAGAGTCGTTGAACTTCTATTGTCGCCCTGATCAGACCTGTATGGTTGGATCTTCAATCCGAGGCTCCAAAATGGTATTGCCCTATCCCCTGACCATAAAAAGAGAAAATTAACCTATAATTTATAAAATCTAACTTAAATGCATGACAATGCATGTTATGCAATATTTATAATGCATGGTGCTTCTATAAACCTAGGAGCATGCATAATTAGGCATTTTAGGCCAATTAGATATGTGCACATCAGCACCCTTGTGCCTGTTGTGGCTTGTTGTTTAAGTCGTCTGCTCCTTGTGGCTGACGTTTGATTTGGCACTGTTGAATAATTTGAGGGTGAATCTGACATGGATATCTGCATAAGTGGTTCATGATCACTATTGGTAAATTTGGGAAATTGAATACTTTGATATCTATACTTAATGTGGGGATTTAAGTGGTGATTTAAATCACCATTTTTAGGGATTTATTCTTCTTTTTATCCTACTGATACTATTGATTATTATTGAATACATTATTTGAGTAGATTATTCATTGAATATCTTTCTTGTGCTTAATTGATTGTACTCATTATTTTTAAATGCGATTAGTGTGCGAATTCCACATTTGCTCCCTACGAACAATCTCAGACTCAATTTTGCCTTTGAGAACTTTACAAATTTAAATGCTGTAGCATTTTTGTTGACTATACTACAACACGCATTTCTTAAATCTCAACGAAATCGTAGCAACATCTCCCTCCTAGAATTATCAGACAATTCAAACAGTTCAAGGTTTTACGACCTCCTACTAAACATGCACTATTGAAAGAAGAATTCGGGAGAGAGAAGAGAGAAGGGGGTGAGATCAAACCTCAAAGACACCGATTAGGTGCACTTGATGGCAAATCAAACAATCAAGATCCTAACCTTTAAAGGTGACCCTAGACCTAAAGATCAAATTTACCTACTATCACTAACTACAGAACCGTAGACGAACACCGCAGAACCATCGGACCAGATTAAAAGGTTGTTGCCCCAATCTTAGACACTCGATAACACGTGGGAACCCATATTAGAACATAGGCACTACACGTAGGTATTTAGACCTCCAAACCTTAATGGAGTCAAGTTACTACCAGTTTTAGTTAAAAGGCATTGTTTAAGGGGTAATGCCCAAGTGCATTGATTGAAGAGTGTGTAAATCAAGCATGCCATGGGGAAATCTCTCTGAATTGAAGTTTAGATTGGTGAATGGCTTTTAGAATTCTTCTCTTTAGTAGTATGAATTTTAAGATTCCAATGAATTACCATTTCAACCAATCTTAGAGTTTTTTGAAAAAGAAGTTTTTATGCCCAAACAAACCTCCTTCAAATTTATTGGTTAATGCATGCTACAATGCAATGGGCCCCTAAATGGATATTTCTAAGTGTGGATGCACGTGTCTCTTTTAATTCAATGTGAAAGGGAGCCAAAAATGCAATTCAGTTACTCCCAATCACCAAGATGAATATCCACACAAAGGTTCAACCACCAAGACAAGAAAATGAAAAAATTTTGTGGTAGAGATTTGGGAAAAATCAAAGGCAAAATGTAAGGTTGTGGTGGGGTTGGAGTTAACTTGATTCCAAGACTCCCCAACAAAAATAATGTGATCCCAAATGTGATTAATGAGGAGAAGATAAAACAAACACTTGATTGTAATTTTCCTTAATGAATTCATGCATTGCAAAAAATCAAAGAATCAAGATTCTCAGATTTTACACGCATGAGTGTGTGGGAAATCAAGGGTGGTGGATGTGATGAAAATAATCAATCAGTGATTTTACTCCACTTGCCCTGAGAAATCCCAGAAGAACCTCTCTATTTTGTTTAGGGTTTTTGATTTTTGCATTTTTTAAAATCTTTTTAATGAAATTTGTGATAAGAAAAAGTAGATTTGCTAAGAGAAATGGACACCTACCTCCTCAGTAATGTGTACGAAGCTCCAAGCGACACCAGTGACTTCATGCTCTCGGTCTCGCCCTGGACTAGTCCATGTCTCCAACCTCCTTTACATGTCTTCTCCTTGCAACAGGTCCACCTACACAAAAACAAATAATGAATACCCGTGAAGAGATGGGTGGAAAGAAGAATGCTAAAGGAAATGAGTAGAAATCAAATCCGAATAGCGCCCCCTGCAATGGCACCAGAATCGAACACAAGTAGGGTTATTTAATTAGGTGATATTAGCATGAAAATGAGCATAGTAGAAGTGGTTACCAACAAGCGATCCTACATAAATTTGTCAAACGTATTTAACCTGGACTAAAGTATGTTTTAGGATTGTCAGTTTTAGGCCCACAGTCAAACTCAGGGAGGCAAATTTAGGATAAATCAATCTCTACATGAATCCTAATGATGCATGATTTTCATTCGCAAATTTTATTTTGGGATTTGTCTTGGTTTAGATTTTTTTGTGATAATCTTGTCCTTGAGGTACACCCTCAAAATATGTTTTTGGTGACATGCTAAACTCAATGTCCTTGGAGACGCACCAAATTCAAGTCCAAAATAATCTCTCTATACACAAGATTAGGTACATGTAAAGTTAAGGATTATCTTTTCTCTTTTATAATCTTTTTTGGTATTTTTTGGTATTTTCTCAATTAACAAATAAAAGAGAATACGAGAATGAAAGAGAAATTGTTGAAATGGAAATGAATTGAAATACTTAGCCTATGTATATATGTACATATGTATGTATAAGATTTATGTATATATGTATGTATATATATAGATATAGCTATAATATGGTAATAAGGGCAATAAAGTGGTTATTCAATTGGATGTAACGTGGGTTAGCTCGACTAACGTTTAAAGAGGCGTGATCGAAGCTAATAATGTGCAGCATGCGAGCTGTGGAATGGACGTGTGTGTGCGTGTGTGTGAAGGCTTAATGTGCGGGAATTATTGCGTATGTGCTTGCAACTCGTGCGCATACACACACAATATAATGTGTGGGAAATGGGGATGTGCATGTGGTGTGAATAATTGTATGTGTGTGAGTGTGTGTGTATGGCAGTGTATGTGTGTGTTTGTGTGTACGAGTGCATGAGTTAGAGGGTGTATGTGTGTGTGAGTGAGGGCATTGTGACTAGATGGAGGTGGTGGCAAGGGCATTCGGGAGGAGGGGTGTGGATGTGCAACTAGCTAGGTGAGAAGCCCACCTGGTCAAAAATCCCACCAACCGATGGAAGAGGCACACGTGGATGAGCGGGTGAGAGGGGCAACCAGGTGGCATGATTCATCATTGGCTAAGGTTCTCACTTAACCGTTGACATGAGGAGAGAGGGAAGCGTGCATGAGTTGGTGACCGGGTGATGGTGGTGTGGGTGTGACTAACTGAGTGGGCGAGGAGTGTGTGCATGGGCTTTTGTCACTGGATAACTGAGAGCAATCCGGTGATGAAGGTGGCAAATGAACCGTGATAGGGTTGCAATAGTGTAAAATAGAGGAGGCAAAATAGGGGAGCTTTGAGTAGTTCCAATGGCGATAAAAGAAACAATGATAAAAAAATAAACAAAATAAAGAGAGTCCACCACGTCTACTTTCTCATGAGGTGCTAGATAGTGGTGGAACCTTGACGTGGTGTTTGCTACCACATAAGCTTACTCCCTATTGCACAACGTGCCTTCTCAACTAGTGAGAGGGTGTTGTGAATGGGAGAGGAAGAGAGGAGAGGTGGCTGGTTGCAGGGGTGTGCTGCTGTGTGTGAGGGTAGGAGATGGGTGTCGACCCTTTGGAGGGGAGGGATGGGTAGTCTTATATAGGCGTGAGAGAGGGTGTTTATGGGTAGGCATGATTGCGCAGCAATCATAGGACTTAAATGATCTAAGTTGAGTTAGAACTTAGCATAATTGTAGCATACTTCATGCATTAGTAGCAGACCTTGCATCTTTTCTGCTTCACTTAGATATTCATTAAATAGTGCTTAATAATGTACTGAGTAGCATATTATTTGGTTTGTAGGTAATAAAAGCTTAGGAGATGGCCTAAAGATAGACCTGAAGTAGGATAGAGGATAGAGCTGCAGTAGAGTTGAAGTAGAAGCTTTGGAATAAAGCTACTCAAGTTGAAGGCATAATGTAGGGAAGAGGTAGACTACAACACTTGTAGGGTTTTAATGTTTGAATTAAATTATGAAGAACATATGACATCCCTACACCTACCCCTAGCCTTAGGATAGCCCTAGACACCTTTCCAAACCATAGACATCGTCCCATTAGGTCACCTTAGCCCAAAACACCTCAAAAACTACATTCCAGCCTACCTCTGGACGTTCGGTAGAATGCTAGATGTCTAGGCTCCTTAGATTCCACCTGCAGGACATAGAACCCAACCTACTACAAAATTGGACGTCTAGACAAGGTGTCAGACATCTAATTTTTGTAGAAACCTAAGACAGAACCTAAACTCCATACTGATTCAATAGTGGACGTCCGAACTTGAGACTTAGACTTCTGATTTTGAAGTATAATTCGTTTGATCTTAAAATCTGACGTTAGCAATCGTTTTCTTATTACTGTTTTTGGATTCAAGCCTAGATCTTGATTTATAAGGCCCCTAAACCCGATCCTACACCCTAGGAAATGTAAATTAAGGTATCCTAAGCCTAGTACACTACCCTAAGACTCTTCTAAGAACCTAATTAGGTTCTCACTAAGCCAAATTGACTTGGATCTAAGTCAATTACACCTCACCTAGTCAATTGGACTCATAGAGTTTAATTGAGCCCAAATCTCAAGCAACACAAGTCTAATTGGACTCAGTGAATGTCCAATTGACTCAAGCCTATTCTAATTGAGAATTCTCTCTCTCAATTACACATACATTGACCCAATTAAACTTGGTTAAGTTTAATTGGATCAACCACTTTAGCCATAGGTTGGATGAACTTATTTTTAGACCTACCATTTAGACCAATGTAGACCTAATTGGAAGTGGACCAAGTGGTCCACTTGACCACCACACACTCACGCACATACACACACCACAACTTAGCCATCCACTCTAGAGTATTCTAGAGTGGTCTCCAAGTGGCACCACCTTGAAGACTAAAAATAGTCTTCAAGAAGTCCACAACCTACCTCCTTAGATAGTGGAACTAAGAAGACCCACTCTCTACCACTCTAGCTACTGTGTAAGCCCATTTCTAGAGAATTTATAATTCTCTAGATGGCCACTCCATTAGTCTATTTAAGGACCCAAGTGGGTGGCAATGCACCCCCATATTGGACTTCATACTCTTCCCCTATGAGCTCCATCACAACTTCCACTCTCCATGTCCAAGAGCAAGTGCAACACCTCCACCACCTTCATCTAGAGGCCGGCCACATCACCTTGGGTGCCCCTCTATTCCCTCCTACCACCTCAAGCCACATGGCCATTGGAGACCACCTCCAATCCCCCGATTCCCTATAGATATATTATTCTTTGTAGCTTAATTCTATCATTAATTTTCTGCTTAGTAGTGTAGTACTACTACCTTCCAGAGTGTACACATAAGCTCATCATGGGTTTCATGCATGCATCTCCCTTTTGTTAACTTAGAATTAGTCTTTTCAATTTCCATGTACAAGAATTCCTCTAGAAGTGATTGTAATGACATTATAAATTTAGGAAATAAAAGTTGCCTGCTTCATATCTATATCTATTGCAATAAAATGTTGGTTCCTGAAAACATTAATGATCTTGCGATTGATGCTTTCTCTGTTAATAGCCATCGCGAAGTGAGAATTGTGGGCACGAGTACCCACACTTTCACATTCATTGTTTATCCAACGCACACACATGTAGTGAGAGTGAACAACGTG
This sequence comes from Thalassia testudinum, assembly GCA_037157565.1. Taxonomy (NCBI): domain Eukaryota; kingdom Viridiplantae; phylum Streptophyta; class Magnoliopsida; order Alismatales; family Hydrocharitaceae; genus Thalassia; species Thalassia testudinum. Next base: position 39,078,820 of record JAZHRO010000025.1, read on the forward strand.
ATTGGCGAATCCTATATTCGCAAGCTCGAAGCCGATGTTCAATTTTAAGCAAGCAAAAGAACAATAAATAAATTAAGAATCAATTTCGCCATTTTACGCCTCCTTGAGATCAACTGGGACTTACTATCTCGTTACAAATAGTTTTGTTTGAATCGTAATTCATGCTATACTACAACGTTTTCATAATCAAATCCGCATTTTACGAATTCAACAAATGGTGTGCCATTGCCAGGGAGGCAACGTGATTTTGGTTTTCGATTTTTTATCTTAATCCTAACATTTTTGCTTTTGCTTGTTTTTGGTGTGTAGGAATAGGAAAAAAGTGAATTCTATGGACACATCAGGGGTAGTTGAGGAAAAATTAGGTACACACCAAAATCTTAGTGTCAGGTTTTCTTCGAATACTAGGATTAGATTTGATTTTTGAAAAGAAAGAAAAAAGGAGGAAAAAAATTGAAAGATTTTTTGCAAAAAAAATGAAAAAAAAATAGATTTAGATTGAGGTTTCTTTTGAATCTTAGGGCTAAAGTTGTTTTTGAAAAAAAAAATCTCAAAGTTCTTCTCCAGAAAGAAAAAAAAAATTTTGAAAAAACAAGAAAAAAATTTGCAAACTTGGAAAAAAAAAACTTTTGTGAAAAGGCTCTTTTTTATTTGAAAACCATTTCAAAAGCCCTTTTATGAATACTTGAAATTTGGCTAGATATTTTTAGCAATTTCAAAACTCAATTGCCGAATATTTTGTGACCCAAAAATTCTAAAATTTGGGCTAAAGATAGATTTTTAAATTAACTTTCAAATGCCACTATTCATTTGAAAAAGTTAGATTTGTGTAATTTTTGAAAATTTGTGAAATACAAGGGGGTCAAACAGACTCAGATGTAAATTTTTTTGAATTTCAAAAAGTGATTTCGAACGGCACACAAATCAAATTTGACTAACAATGGTGAGGTGTGAAAGGTTATCAATTTAGCTTTCATTTCCATATTTGTCCTGAATTTTTGGAGCATAATTGGTACTATTTCAAAAAGAAAAATTGATAAGGGGTCAAAAGTCCAAATCTGACCCCCTAACAATTAAAAATTCATTTTTATTCATTTGAAATAGTAAAAATTCAAAAAAAAAATAAAAATTTAATTAAAAAAGGAATCTTTCTATCAAATTTTAGTTCATTTGGATTCAAATTGTGTTTTGGAGAATGTTTTTAATTTGAATTGTGGTCTACTGGCTGAACTTTGTCCATTGCATGAATCCTAGTTGCAACTTTTAGGGTTACAACCTAGAGACCACATTTGACTAGCCTAGACTTAATCAAGTCTAGTGGCTAGCAGGTGGGTCAGGTCACCTTGTGGACCACTCACCAAACCAAATTGAAGAAAAAAATGTTAAGTAAAAAAATTTCTTAAAATACACTAAATAACCTAAATTTGTTATCAAACTACTAGGTCATCACAACCACTTTAGCCAAACCCATTGCCAAATCTGCGGGGTAGTGTCAAACGACCACGTCTAAGGGGTACAAAGGAACCAGAGGTGAAAGCCAAAGGAAGAACCTTCCCCTTAGTCCCCTCGTAACAGTTTGGCTGGGTTAGCTTGAGGGGTTGGGATTATTTTCAGTTGATTTTGTAACAAATTTTTCTTCATCAATTAAATTCTTAACGAAAAATTTGGTCATCCGATCTTAAGGACCACTTGATTAACAAGGCCTTAGCCTTGTTTGGCTTGGCTACACCAAATCGAGTTGGCTGGTGCATGCAAGGGAGGAGGTTACTTAGACCTCAATTGGTTGGACCTTGGGAACCAATCCCAAGGCGACGAAGGTGACTCGTCGCATCGCCCGGACCTTCTTCTCTTCTACTTTCTTCTTTGACTCGATTAGCTGAGATGGCTAATCTGAACCCTAGACCTAGACAGGATCCAACAAATTTGGACTCGATGGCTCGCCTGGAAGCCTGAGTCGTTGAATATGAGGAAAGATATCAGCAGAACATTAACAGAATTCTCACGACATTGGATAGAATGCAACATCCACCCTGTGGAGAATAGCTATGGGACTTCTACGATCCAGCGACTCCGATTCTAGCACCTCAAGTCTAGATTACTATAGGCAGAGATGCATTAGAGCTGCAGTCGAACGAAACAAGTCTAATTCAGACTTATTTTTATGGGTAGTCGAATGAGGATCCTTTCTAGCACATTGAGGACCTGAGTCGAATCATAGAAATGATTCAACCTAGGAATGTTGATTTGGGAATAGTTCTCATGAAGCTTTTTCCATTTTCTCTCAAGGATAAAGCTTTATATTGGTTCAAGACCATTGGGAGGTTGATTGAAACCTAGGTGGAATTACGTCGTGAATTCCTCCAAAAGTTCTTCCCAATCGATCGAACGAATGCGATGAGGCGTGCCATTATGACTATCTCTCAAGGACCAAGGGAGAAGTTGCATGATGCCTAGGATCGATTTCAAGATCTTCTCAGGTTATGCCCGCACCGTGGTGTGCCTAGATGGCACCTAGCTCAGATCTTTTACCCTAGGCTGGGTGACACACATCGGTATTTGGGCGATGCATCTAGTGGTGGGAATTTCCTTGCAAAGGATGAGAACAACACATTTGAGTTGTTTGAGTCCTTGACTGAGAACTTTATGAATGTCATGGCGATGAACCAATTCCAGTGACCTGGATAGCAACAAGTTAGTGTCCATGAGGTTCACACCAAATATGCTCAAGCTGATTTGGACATTATCACAAAGATGCTGGACAAGGTGGATCTGCTCGATAAGAAGCTCAACAAACTGATTTGAGCTTGACTCTAATTCTCTAGTAATTCTACTGCATCTAGATCTTCATATGCACCTCGAGTCCCTCCTGCTCGAGTAAATTTACTCACTCGAGATGCACCTTCTCCATCTTTGCGGGATCTTGCATATTAGAAACCCGTGAATAATCTCGATCTGGCACTACATAATCAGGGTTACGCACCACATGATGATTTTAATGCGTATTCCAGTGATGAATATGCGTCTTAGACATCTTCATCCTACGAAGATGCCAATACTATCCATGGATATGGGCATAATAACCCATACTCAGAGATGTATAACCCTAGTTGGCACCAACATCCGAATTTCTCCTAGTCTGGTAACTCATAGAGACCACAACAAGATCCACACTACCAAATCAGACAATACGGGAATGTGCAAAACACATACCCAAGGCAGCAGCCATTCCCGCCTCAACAGCAATCTTGTTCCATATATTGTCACTACATCAGGTTGCCAGTTACCCTCTAAAGTGGGCCGACCCTTTGGAGGCATTAAAAGAGGATCTGCAAGAATCTATGCAGAAATCTACTCAGGACATCTTGCAGATCATGAAGGCTACGGATGACTAGATACAGAAAATCCAAAACATGTAGAATCAGTTGTTATAAGAGCATAGATCATAGAGAGCCTTGCCCTCCCAACTTATCCCAAACCCACAATATGTGCAGAACCAGGGAACCCCACCTAGGTTTCAGGCACCACAGGGACATGCACATGCTATATTACAGGCACCTCGTGAACCACATGGTTATGCTTAGGGTCATCCGCTTTTGCTGCAAAACCTCACCTATTCTGCCCCTTCTGCTCCTCCGCTATCTCATGGATAGCATGCCAATGAGAAAGCTATTATATTGAGGAGTGGAAAGAAGACACACGACCCATCATTTAGGTAGGCGGGTCCTGATTTTTCTCGCCGTTTACGGTAGGATGGTTTGTCTTCTTGTTCTCAGAAGCCACTTACAGTAGATAAGGGCAAAAGACCAACTGACCCTGAGATTCCCGTTCCTTTTCCTAAGGTTCTTAACAGAACCGTTTTCGCGCATTTGAAAGTCATCAGAATTGTAGTATAGTCGGGAAAAAATGTTCGTTAAAAATTAAGTTTGTAAAAATAACGAGACTTTCAGTCCTGGTCATTCATCTCTGGGAGGTGTTTGTTTTACTTTTGAAATCAATCCTTTTGTCACTCTACTTTGTTTAAAAATGCATGCCGGTTTCCAATCTTCTAATTAAGATTTCACCACTTCTGTTATGGACTCGGATTACATGTGCATGGGTTAAATAAATGACAAAGGTGAATGTGACTTTCTTTGTGCACGATTCTAGTGAGGTGGTGACTATTTACAGAGAATGCATCTATCGTTAAGTTTTTGATATTCTCGGGAAACGACATGCTTGTTGTGGAACGGATAGACAATTAAAACAGGCAACTTTAACTTGAATCACGCAAATATAATAGTAATCAATAAGCTAATGGTGATTTCACAACATGGAGACATATATATATAAAAGTATTTTTCATTCATTCAATGGGAGAGTTGTTTGCAACAAAAACTATAGAGGAAAGCTTGTACAAAAATGCTCGGAATTTAAATCTAGCTACCAGGAAACGACTGCATACAAGAATCAATGGGGGGATTTTGCTTGCATCATTGGCGGAGAATAAAGACTATGCTACTAAGCAGTAATATAAAGCACTAAAATTATGAAGAGCATAAACTAAATCTAGCAGAACGGAAGGGCATTCAGGGGTGGTCCCCAATGGCCTTGGAGTGGTCAGGAGGAGAATGAGGGGCGGCCAATGTAGCTTAGGCAGACCCTTGGAGAGAGGGAGGAGTGATCCAACATCCTGACATGATTTCCTCCATGATGGTGGTGAGCTCGTGGAGGTGGAGTGGCTAACCTAAGTGGAGGTGGGCGTGCATGGAGCCAATGGTGTAAGTGGTGCCAATGGAAGCCAAGGGATGTGAGTCAATGCACTTGGCCATCCATGGGGTCTTTTTATAGACTCAAGGGCCTCTCTCTAGAGAGGTGTGGAACTCTCTAAAGAGAGTCCAACAGTGGTCGGCCACATGAGCATAGAGGTGGTTTTTGAGATCCAAAAAATGTGGATCTCAATTTGAATGCCGCTTGGTTGCTAAATTTGGCAACCAAGAGGTGGCGCCACATCAAGAGAGTTCTAGAGAACTCTAGAGAATTGTGTGTGCATGAATGGGTGTGTGTGTGTTTGTGTGTGGTCGTGCTCTAGGTGTCCAAGAGGTTTAGGTTAGGTCTTAAGGGGTTTGGGTAGGTGTAGGTCTTGAATTAGGGTTATAAACCCTAATTGATAAGTGGAAAATGAAATTAAACTTAGCCTAAGTTTAATTGAATGAGTGTGAACCTAATTGAGAGTGAAATAACTCAATTAGGTTGGGTTTAGGTCAATTGGACTCTCACTAAGTACAATTGAACTTGTGTGGGTTGAGATCTAAGCTCAATTGGACTCAATGAGTCCAATTGACTTAGGTGATGGTAATTGACTTTTATCTAAGTCAATTGGGTTTGGTGAGGACCTAAATCAGTCCTTCGGTAGGTTTAGAGGTGATGTACTAGGGTTAGGACACCTTAATTTAGGTTCCTATGGGGTTGGGATTAGGTCTTGGGAGCTAGAGATCCAAGATCAAGACTTGAATCTCAAAACAGGGACTGGAGACCAGTATCAGACGACTTATACTCAAAAATCAGAAGTCCAGACTTTAGTTCTGGATGCCCAATCTGAGTCAGAGGGAAATCAAGGTTTTGTTTTGGGTATTCTACAGAAATTGGATGTCTGACAAGGTGTCAGGACGTCCAATAACACTACAGAAGTGGGTTTGAGGTGTGCGGGAGATGGCTAAGGGTCCTGGATGTCCTATAACTTATCTGGACATCCAAATAAGGGTTGGAACTTGAATTTTAGGGCTTCCTAGGGTGTTGTGACCTAATCTAAGGGTGGCTAAGGCTTGGGGAAGTCTTTGGGCTATCCTAGGGCTAGGATGGACCTAAGCTCTTCACATTTTACTGCTTTATTCATATTTAATAGAATAGAAAACCTTTAACTCCCTTACATTATTATTCCTACATCTAAACTAAGCCTTCTGCTCTAGCTCTGCTGCAACTCCCGTTATTCCTGATCCAGCTTCAGATCCTACTTCAGATCTAGCTCCTAATCAGCTTATTGCCTGCAATTGCCATAATGCACTTAATCAGCACATTATAACATTATTTCATGCATAGCTAAAGAAAAGTAGTAAAGATGCAGATAATGCGTATGCATGTATGAATAACCGTAACTTATGCTAAGTCCTAGCTTAATCTAGGTCAATTAAGACCTATGATTGCTACGCAATCATATCCCCATGCCTAAATCTTGCTAGTCCCTGGAAAATGCAAGACTAAATTATTTATAGCAAGGGTCCCTAACGGAATGATTATTTTATCAAGTGTGTGCCTAGAGATTTTTCTCCTTTTTATTTTCATCCTATGCTCCAGAAATCCAGACAATCGTGAATGTGCAGCTATGTAGCTTTTGCAACGGATTCGAATGAAAAACTGATTCACCTCTAAAGCCTATACTTGACCCTTAGTAAAATTCTAGCGGGATAGGCGGACTTCTTCCCTCGGGGTTTTCAAAATATTCTACGAATTTCACCCCGACTTTAGGCTTAGGTAGAGAATCTCTGAGGGAAAAGATTAGATATTTGGTGGCTCACTCTCACTTGGTGCTACATAGAGACTAGTACTACAGAATCTAGATTCCCAGACTACTAAGTAACTCAACTTAGAGAAAGACGAGAAAAACTATGCTCCCTTTTGATTCCTTTGTATCTATTCTCTCTTACTCTTTTTCTTTTTTGCAGAGCTCACATTCTCACCAGATTCACACATACGATCTGTATTTGGTGGTCTCACTAGGCATTAACACTCTAATTGAGTTTCCATAACCCTAACACTAAGTTGAAATTCCTCAGTCAGTATTCGGGTAGTTAGAAACATAAGAAAGGTGGGTTAAGGCCATATTTGGTGGATCTCAAATTTATTTGGTGGTAGTGCCTCAATTCAACTGAGCTAAATATTCATTCTTTTTTCTTTGCTTTTTCTTCTTTTTCTAATTTTTTTCAATTTTTCTTTCTTTTCATCATTTTTTTTTCATTTCATCTCTTTCTTTTTCCTTTTTTTTCAACATAACACATCCATGAACTTTATTGAGGAGGCATTATTAGGGATTGGTGGTACTCAAGAGACATTGGGTGGCATATTTGGTGGAAGTACCTACTCACGGTATTGGGAGAGACGGAAGGGCTGTGTATTTCTAACCATGGCATCAATACCCTCCTTCCATCGAGGATTCCGTAAGGAATGGTCGTAACCATCCACCTTAGCGCTAGTTTTATGAGATCTCGCTTTCCACGTATTTGCCTTATTTGGTGGCTCTCACAATTCTCACAAAAATGTATACGCAGGAACCGAGAGCGAAAACTATGCCTAATCTCAGAGTATCATCACCTAATTATCTAGGACTCTGGATTCCTTGCACTAATCTTAGAGCACCAGTACACTCTACTCTCATCTCACACTATTTAGTGGATTTTTGGAAGAAAATCTACCTGACTCCCAAACCACTATCCAAGCATTCAAGAAAAGAAGCACTATTTCTTCTCGATAGACTAAAGACGTTTATCCGCCTTCACCGTGAATCCATTGTAAATTCTACATGTGTGTGAAGAGTTGTACTGGATTCCAGATTACAGGAATAAACTAGAGGATAAAATCCCTAATGCATTCTCTTAATAAAATAGTCTTATTCATGAATGGAATGTGTATATATGCTATGAATAAGTAACCTCATATAGTTGTACTTCATGAAATTCCCGTATTGGGTTACAATTAGCTTGACCCTAAATTTAGAACAATAGGTGAGTGGGTGAGTCGGAAGTGGCTGTTGCGGATGATTTCTAGCTCCAATGCGAGCACTGGAGATGGGGTTAGTTGTTCTTTTATTTAGGGTCCTAAAGTACATTTTACATGCGGCTCTGAGGTTTTCCTAAATGTTGGCATAATTTTTTTTTTAGTTTTGTTGTATATACCCCCCCATGCCTAAGTTCTTGCATGTCCTCATTCATGAATATAAAAGAAAATAAATTCAATAGAGGATGAGTGGGTAGAAGTCACTTGGAATTGCTCCTGAAAAAATACATTCAACATCGGCCAACCTGTCAGCATGCAATATATGCAAAGGAAATATGCTAAAGGAAAAATATGCTCTGTATAAAAATGGTTATGTATAGATAATGGTGAAATGTGGGATATATGCTATCTATATGTGCTGAGTTTAACGCCTCCAGCTGGGCAAGCACTCAATCACACGTCCTCGATAAGATGGACAATCTCGTCAGGTGGAGGAGGTTCCTGGGCCAAAAATGGCTTGAGGCGTTGACCATTAACCATGGATATATGCTTAGATTTTGGGTCCTTGATCTGGACTGCCCCATTAGGATATGGATGAATCAAAATATACAGGCCAGTCCACTTGGACTTGAGCTTCCCCGTGAATAGTTTCAGCCATGAATCAAATAACCAGACCCGCTGGTTGGGCTTGAATGCTTTCCTTCGGATGTGGCGGTCATGAAAGGCCTTAGTCTTATCCTTGTATATCAATGCATTCTCATAGGCCTCCCACCGAATCTCTTCTAATTTGCTGAGCTGGAGTTTTCGTTCTTGACCTCTTGCATCGAGGTCAAGGTTACATTTTCGCACCGCCCAAAATGCACAGTGTTCCAGCTTTACAGGAAGGTGATAGGCCTTGCCATATACCTTGTGATATGGTAACATTCCGAGTGGGGCCTTGTATGCAGTCCGATATGCCTAGAGTGCATCGATTAATTTGTCAGACTAGTCCTTCCTGTCTGGTCTAACCATCTTCTGGAGAATTAGCTTGATTTGACGGTTAGACACTTCAGTCTGCCCATTGGTCTGCGGGTGATACGGGGTGGCTATGTGGTGATGTACCCCGTATTTCTTTAATAACGACCTGAAATGGGCGTGAATGAAGTGGCTTCCCCCGTCGCTAATCAGAGCGTGGGGTATTCCGAATCTCGTGAAGATGTTCTGCCGTACGAAAGAAATGACGGTCTTATGGTCAGCCCGTCTCCCCGGGATGGCCTTGACCCACTTAGAGACATAATCGACGGCTAGTAATATGTACTCGAGGCCATGCGAGTTCAGAAAAGGGCCCATAAAATCGATGGCCCAGACGTCGAACACTTCTACGACCATGATGGGTTGGAGTGGCATCATGTCACTCCTGGTCATAGAACTGACCGACTGGCATCGTTTGCAATGTTGGCCGTATTCGTGTGTATCTCTGAAGATAGTTGGCCAGAAAAATCCCCACTGCAAAATTTTTGCAGTGGTTTTCTATCTTGAGAAATGGCCACCACAAGCATCGTTGTGGCAAAAAGATAACACACTGGGGATCTCAGAATCTGGGATGCATCTTCGAATAATTTGATCCGCTCCAATGCGGAAAAGCAGTGGGTCATCCTAGAGGTAGTATTTGGCCTCTACCGTGAATTTGAGTTTCTAGTTCTTGGATAGGTTCGTGGGAATTTTGCCTGCGGCAAGGTAGTTCACGAAATCCGCGTACCAGGAGAACTCAACGGAATGAACTGCTAAAAGAGTTCATCTAGAAATTGCTCGTGGATAGGCATGGAATAAGGAATGTGGTCTGGGTCCAATCTGGATAGGTGATCCACCACAACATTCCGTTTTCCGACTTTATCACGGATTTCAATGTCAAATTCCTACAATAGAAGGATCCATCTAATGAGTCATGGTTTGGCATCCTTCTTTGCCAACAAATGTTGGAAGGCAGAGTGGTAAGTGAAAATGATAACCTTGGACCCTAATAAGTACGATCTGAATTTCTCCAACCCGAATACTACTGCTAGTAGTTCTTTTTCTGTGACAGTATAATTGCACTGAGCCTCATTCAGCATCTTGCTAGCATAGTATATGACAAAGGGTTGTTTCTCCCGACGCTGGCTTAAAATAGCACCGATGGCAAAATCGGAAGTGTCGCACATCATTTCGAAATCAAGAGACTAGTCGGGTTGTTGGAGAATCGGGGAGTTGGAAACAGTGCTTCGTAAAGTCTCGAAGGCATTGAGACACAAGGTATCAAATTCGAATGGGACATCGGCAACCAAGAGATTCGTCAAAGGCCGTGCGATTTTTGAGAAATCGTGTATAAATCTCCGATAGAAGCTAACGTGACCCAAGAATGATCTGATCTGCTTGATCGAGCTAGGTGGCGGTAAGTGGGAGATAATCTCTGATTTAGCTCGATCGACCTCGAGTCCACTTTTAGAGATCCTATGCCCTAGTACTATGCCATTCCTCACCATGAAATGGCTTTTCTCCCAGGAAAGTACTATGTTTACCACAATACACCATTTCAGGATCTTGGTGAGGTTATCAAGACAAGATGTGAAATCATCTCCGAAAATGGAGAAGTCATCCATGAATACCTCCACATAGTCCCCAATCATGTCAAAGAAGATGGCCATCATACAATGCTGAAATGTCGCTGGTGCGTTGTAGAGGCCAAAGGGCATCTACTTGAAAGCGAATGTTCCAAAGGGGCATGTGAATGTGGTCTTGTCTTGATCTTTCGGGCTCATCGGTACCTGATTGTACCCAGAGTATCCATCCAGAAAATAGAAGAAACTATGTCTGGCTAACCGTTCCAAGATCTGATCAATGAACGGCAAAGGAAAGTGATCCTTCTGGGTAGCCATGTTCAATTTCCTATAATTGATGCAGACCCGCCAAGATGTCGCAGTGCGGGTCGGGATGGATTCGCCCTTATCGTTCTTCATGACGGTGATCCTGCTTTCTTGGGCACTATTTGGATCGGACTCACCCACTGGCTATCAGAGATTGGATATACAATACCTGCATTTAGCCATTCGATGATCTCCTTCTTAACAACCTCTAGCATATTCGGGTTAAGCCGTCTCTGAGGTTGTCTCGAAGGTTTCACCCCCTTATCCGTGTAAATGTGATGAGTGCAATACTAGGGGCGAATACCGTGGAGATCAGCAATGCTCCACCCTATAGCAATCCTATGGTCTTGTAGCATAGAAATCAATTGATGCTCCTGTTCTTGGGTTAAGTGGGAACTAATAATGACCGGGTATGTCTCACTTTTGCCCAAGAACACATACTTAAGTGAGTCAGCTAAGGGCTTCAATTCAATCATGCGTGGGTTAGATTAAAGATTGGAATAGGAGTAGTAGATTTTTAGGTGGAAATCTGCATGTGAATTCCCGCTGAGTCGCTTCCTGTGGAATAATTGGTTCTGACTGCATTAACAGGAAACCCGTTAGCTGTATTCATGTCTTCCTGCAATAACAGGGGCGATTCAGAAATATATGGATCAGGATAGCTAGATCCAGGGGTGTTGAGGTCAGAAGCACACCCTAAACAGTCGGATCCTCAGGGAGATATGTGTAGTTCAGTGGTCTCAATCCGGTGTGGATCATGATCCAAGAACCCTGATAGTGTAGACAAATGAGACAATGGGTCGTCACGAAGGAGCCCAATGTTACTACAGTATGATGAATCTTCATCTTCACCATCCTCCTTTATTCAATCACAGTCGAAGTTCTTTGCTGCCCTGAATATGTCAAGTCAAAGTCTCTCATTGCCTAAGGCGATCTCCATACACCCAGATGCACAATCAATGTTCGCTCGGGCTGTCGCCAGAAATGGGAAACCTAAAATAATTGGTGCATCTCAGAGATTAGGAGGAACTTCCATATTGAGAAAGAAAAATTATGTGGGAAAGAAGAACCCACGGACTTTCACGATCACGTTCACAACCACCCCCATCGGTGTTTTGACTGATTTGTCAGGCAGCTGAATTGTGATCGAGGTGGGCTTCAACTCTCCAAATCGAAATCGATCAAATACGGCAATGGGAGTTAGGTTGATGGACAAACCCAGATCTAGAAGGGCCTGATCAAATGGAGAATCCTGCAAGAAGTAGGGTATGAGTGGGGTACCAGGGTCTTTCTTCTTCGGTGGTAGGTCAGCTAGAATCACGGTGCTAGCCTCTTTCAATAGTACTGCCTGTCGTCTAACTCTCGGTTGTCGCTTCGGGGTACAATAGTCCTTGAAGAACCTAGCGACAGTGGGAATGTGATCGATTGCCTCGAGGAGGGGGACCTGAATATGTACTTCCTTGAACATTGATTTCAGGTCCTTAAAATTTTGCGTGTTCCTTTTCTGTACTGCATTTTGTGTCAAAGCCTCAGGAAAAGGGATGGGAAGTTCAGGGTTAAGTGGCCTCTTACCCTTATATACCGCAGGTGGATCCTGAGATGATGGAGTCGAACCTGCCTGCAGTGAAGGGTGGGAAAAATCAGGACTCACCTACCTAAGTGGTGGGTCGAATGTCTTCCTTCTGCTCCTCAAGGAGATAGCATGTGCATCGGCTTACTGTCCATGAGGTGGTGGGGGAGCAGAAGGGCAGAATACGCGGGGTTCTGCAAAGGTAGCTGGCCTTGCGTGTAATCGGGTGGTGCAGGAGGCGCCTGTAGTATGGCGTGTGCCTGTCCCTGCGGTGCCTGAAACCTAGGCGGGGTGCCCTGGTTTTGCACATATCGTGGATTCGGGATGGGTTGGGAGGGTAAGGCTCCTTGAGTCCTATGCTCCTACAACAGTTGTTTTTAAGTGTTCTGTATGGTCTGTATCTGATCAGCCATCGCCTTCATAATCTGCAAGCTATCTTATGTTTATTTCCTCATTGATTCTTGTAGCTCCTCTTTCAGTTCTTCCAAAGGGTCAGCCTACTTTGGAGGGTGGTTGGCAGCTTGGTGCAGCGGTTGGTATAAAGAGCGGGGTCGCTACTGCTGAGACAGGAATGGCTGTCGCCTAGGGTACGTGTTTTGCGCATTCCCATATTTCCTAGTCAGGTAGTGTGGATCTTGATGTGGTCTCTGTGAATTACCATACCAAGAGAAGTTCGGATGCTGGCACCAACCAGGGTTATACGTCTCTAAATATGGGTTATTGCGCCCACATCCTTGGATAGCCCTGACGTCCTTGTAGGCCGAAGATGTCTGAGACGTATATCCGTTAAGGGGTTACGCATTATAATCTGCGGGTGGTGCGTAACCCTAGTTGTAGGGTGCCAGATCCGGATTATTTACAGGATCCTGATATATAGGATCTCGTAAATACGGAGAAGATGAATCTCCAGTGAGTTGATTAACTCGAGCAGGGGGTCTCGGGGTGCATAGGAGGGTCTTGCAGTGGTAGAGCTTGAGTCAGATTGACCCTAACTGATCTGGTCAATCTTGTTCTCAATTAGGTTTACTCTATCCAGCTGCTTGACGATGATATCCATGTTGGCTCGAATAGACTCGGTGTAAGCCTTGTGGACACCAACCCGCTGCTGACCAGGCCGCTAGAACTGGTTCATGGATGCAGCATTCATCGAGTTCTCCGCTAATGATTCGATAGCTCAAATGCTCTGTTCTCATCTTTTGCAAGAAAATTCCCGCCGCTAGATGCATCGATCAGATACCGATGTGTGTCATCAATCCCATGGTAAAAAATCTGAGCTAAGTGCCATCTGGGTATACCATGATGCGGGCATTTTCAGAAAAGGTCATGAAATCTGTCCCATGCTTCATGTAACTTCTCCCCAGCTCCCTAGGAGAAAGTCGTAATTGCGCATCGCATTGCATTTGTTCGACCGATTGGGAAGAACTTTTGCAGGAATTCACGTCGTAATTCCGGCCAGGTTCCAATTGGCTTCCAAATGGTCTTGAACCATTATGAAGCTTTGTCCCTCAAAGAGAATGGGAAAAGCTTCATTAGAACAATCCCGAGATCGATATTCCTAGGTCGAATCATTTCAGCGAGTCGACTCAGGTCCTCATGGTGCTGGAACGGATCTTCGCTTGAGTTCCCGTAGAAATGAGTGCTGCTCAACCCAATCACATTGGGCTTGAGCTCAAACGCGTCTCTGCCTATGAGAATTCTAACTAGAGGTGAGAAAATTTGTGCAGCTGGGTCGTAGAAATCCCGCAGTTGTTCTCCTCGCGGTGGGTGCTGCATCCTGTCAAGTGCCGTCAAGATGTGATCCATGCTCTGCTGATGTCGCTCCTTGGATTCGATGACCCGGGCTTCCAGATGAGCCATCGGGTCCAGATTCTCGATATCCTGACCCGGTCTAGGTCCAGGTCTAGGATTTGCCATGGTGGCTCTAGGAGTAGAAGAAGTGGGGGGGAGGGGAAGATGGTCCGAGCGAGGTGACTCACCTCCTTGGGAGTGGCTCCCAAGGTCCAACCAAGTGAGGTCGAAGTAACCTCCTTCCTTGCATACACCACCCAACCCCTGGGTTATTGTAGTCAAGCAGGACAATGCTAAGGCCATGTCAATCAAATGGTCCTTATGGATCCGGTGACCAGATTTTTTGTTAGAAGTTTGAATTCCTGAAGAAAAATTCGTCGTTCAACCGACTGAAAGTGAATCTCGCCTCTCAAGCTAACCCAGCCAGTCTGGTTATGAGGGGACTAAGGGGAAGGTTCTTCCTTTGGCTTACAGCTCCGATTCCGTTAACCCCCAAGCTGCAGTCGTTTGACACTGCCCTGCAGACTTAGTCACTAGGTTTGGAAAGAGAGGTTAAAAACACCCAGTAGTATGACAACGAACTCGGGTTGATTTTAATTTTTAACCCATTTTCTTCAGTGGAGTTTGTGGTGAGTGGCCACAAGGAGACCAAGCTCACCGGCTAAGCACTAGACTTGATTAATTCTAGGTTAGCCCACAGTGTGGTCTCTAAGTTGTAACACTAAAGATTCAACCAAAGGTTCATGCAATTCTAGGGTTTTTTTCTATTTCAGCAGACCACAAAAGTAATGTTCATTCTCTGACAGTAATTGGAATTCAATTAACTTGAAATTTTGCGAGTAGATTCCTTTTTCAATTAGCTTTTCACAGAATATTTTTTTGGCATTTTTACTATTTCAATCGAATTTTTAGGGAATTTTAACTCTTGGTCGATTTTTCATTTTGAAATTGTACCAATTGACCTTCAAAATTTTGGGAAAAATATGGAAAGTAAAGCCAATTAGATCAGCTTTCAAACCCCACCATTTTTAGTCAAAACAGATTCGTAGATTGCTCGGAATCACTTTTTGCAATTTGAAAAATTTTGAATCTGGGTCAGTCTGACCCCCGCACACTTTGTGAATTTTTAAAAATTGTATACTTGGAATTATTTCAAAAGAATGGTGGCATTTGAAAGATGGTTTGAAAATAAAAGTTTTGCTCGAATTTCAGAACTTTTCACTTACTAATTTTTTCGGTAATCGAATTTTTAAATCAGACTTGAAATTTGGCCGAAAAGCAGAAGATGGCAGAAAAGCTTTTAAAGAGGTTTGAACTTAAAATCTAAGATTTCCACCAAAAAGAAAATGTTTTTTTTTTCAAAACTTTTGCACAAAATTTTATTTTCAAAAGGAAATTTTCAAAGGATTCAACGAAAATATTTTTTTTTCATTTTCAAAATAACCTAAAATTCGAAAGGAAACCTAATCTAAATTTCTTTTTCAAAATTTTCTTTCTGATTTTTTTTTACGAAAATGAGTAAAATCTTTTTTTTTTTCACAAAGAATTTTTCAAAGGAAATTGCAGAAAGTAAATCTACTCCTAGGGTTCAAGAAAAAAAACCTAATCTAAGGGGAGATGATGTGCACCTGACTTTTTCTTTACCGTGCTCGATGTGTGCGTAGATCCCATTTTTCTTTCGTTTTCCTGCACATCAAAAACAAAGTAGAGAGAAATTTGTCAGTGATAGTTTCAAAGATCGAAATCATAGAAAATGACGTTGCCTCCCCGGCAACGGTGCCATTTGACAGAACCATTTTCACGTGTTGAAAGTCATTGGAATTGTAGTATAGTTGCGCAAAAATGTTTATAAAAAATTAAGTTTGTAAAAATAACGAGACTTTGAGTCTCGGTCATTCGTCTCTGGGAGCCGTTTATTTTACTTTTGAAATCAATCTTTTTGCCACTCTACTTTGTTTAAAAATGCACGTCAGTTTCCAATCTCCTAATTAAGATTTCACCACTTCTGTTATGGACTCGGGATTACGTGTGCATGCGTTAAATAAACTACAAAGGTGAATGTGTGAGTTTCTGTGAGTAGGATTCTAGTGAGGTGGTGGCTATTTACGGAGAATGCATCTATCGTTAAGTTTTCGATATTCTTGGGAAACAACATGCTTGTTGCGGAATGGATAGACAATTAAAATACGCAACTTTAACATGAATCATGCAAATATAATAGTAATCAATAAGCTCATGGTGATTTCACAACATGGAGACATATATAAATATAAAAGCATTTTTCATTCATTCAATGGGAGAGTTGTTTGCAACAAAAACTATGGAGGAAAGCTTATACAGAAATGCTCAGAATTTAAATCTAGCTACCAGAAAACGACTACATACAAGAATCAATGGGGGGATTTTGGATGCATCATTGGGGGAGAATAAAGACTACGCTACTAAGCAGTAATAAAAAGCAATAAAATTATGAAAAGTATAAACTAAATCTAGCAGAACAGAAGGACATTCAGGGGTGGACCCTGATGGCCTTGGAGTGGTCGGGAGGAGAATGAGGGGCAGCCAATGTAGCTTAGGCCGACCCTTGGAGAAAAAAAGGAGTGATCTAGCATCCCGGCATGATGTCCTCCATGATGGTGGTGAGCTCGTGGAGGTGGAGTGGCTAACGTAAGTGGAGGTGGGCATGCATGGAGCCAATGGAGTGAGTGGTGCCAATGGAAGCCAAGGGATGTGAATCAATGCACTTGGCCATCCATGGGGTATTTTTATAGACTCAAGGGCCTCTCTCTAGAGAGGTGTGGAACTCTCTAAAGAGAGTCCAACAGTGGTCGGCCACATGAGCATAGAGGTGGTTTTTGAGATCCAAAAAATGTGGATCTCAATTTGAATGCCTCTTGGTTGCTAAATTTGGCAACCAAGAGGTGGCGCCACATCAAGAGAGTTATAGAGAACTCTATAGAAGTGTGTGTGCATGAATGGGTGTGTGTGTGTTTGTGTGTGGTCGTGCTCTAGGTGTCCAAGAGGTTTAGGTTAGGTCTTAAGGGGTTTGGGTAGGTGTAGGTCTTGAATTAGGGTTACAAACCCTAATTGCTAAGGGGAAAATGCAATTAAACTTAACCTAAGTTTAATTGAATGAGTGTGAACCTAATTGAGAGTGAAATAACTCAATTAGGTTGGGTTTAGGTCAATTGGACTCTCACTAAGTCCAATTGAACTTGTATGGGTTGAGACCTAAGCTCAATTGGACTCAATGAGTCCAATTGACTTAGGTGAAGGTAACTGACTTTGATCTAAGTCAATTGGGTTTGGTGAAGACCTAATTAGGTCCTTAGGTAGGTCTAGAGGTGATGTACTAGGGTTAGGACACCTTAATTTAGGTTCCTATGGGGTTCGGATTAGGTCTAGGGAGCTAGAGATCCAAGATCAAGACTTGAATCTCAAAACAAGGACTGAAGACCTGTATCAGACGACTTATACTCAAAAAATCAGAAGTCTAGACTTCAATTATGGATGTCCAATCTGAGTCAGGGGGAAATCAAGGTTCTGTTTTGGGTATTCTACAGAAATTGGATGTCTGACAAAGTGTCTGGATGTCCAATAACATTGCAAAAGTGGGTTTGAGGTGTGCGGGAGATGGCTAAGGGTTCTGGATGTCCTATAACTTTTCTGGATGTCCAGATAAGGGTTGGAACTAGGGTTTTAGGGCTTCCTAGGGTGTTGTGACCTAATCTAAGGGTGGCTAAGGCTTGGGGAAGTCTCTAGGCTATCTTAGGGCTAGGATGGACCTAAGCTCTTCACATTTTATTGCTTTATTCCTACTTAATAGAATAGAAATCCTTTAACTCCCTTACATTATTCTTCCTACATCTGAACTAAGCCTTCTGCTCCAGCTCTGCTGCAACTCTCGTTATTCCTGATCCAGGTTTAGATCCTGCTCCAGATCCAACTCCTGATCAGCTTATTGCCTGCAATTGACATAATGAACTTAATCAGCACATAACATTATTTCATGCATAGCTAATGAAAAGCAGTAAAGATGCAGATAATGCGTATGCATGTCTGAATAACCCTAAGTTATGCTACGTCCTAGCTTAATCTAGGTCAATTAAGGCCCATGATTGCTGCGCAATTAGCTCTGACACGAGATTTAGCACGGAAAAAGGGTACGCGGAAATTCGAGGACCTGAAATCAATGTTTAAAGAAGTTTATATTCATGTCCATTTCCTCAAGGCTATAAATCACACCCTTGCTATCGCTAGGTTCTTTAAGGATTATTGTACTGACATAACCTGTTTTTGCACATTTTGAAATCGTCGGAAATCGTAGTATAGTCGCGCTAAATGTTCGTCAAAAATGATTTGTAAAGATAACCAGACTTGAGTCCCGGTCATTCATCTCTGGGAGGCGTTTATGCAAATTTGAAATCGATCTCTTTTGCTCTACTTGCTTAAAATCGCATGTCAGTTTATAGTTATTACGTATTTATGCACGACATGCTTAGTTGCCAGAATATCAGAAATTAAAAGCAGGCAACTTTAATCACACAAATTATATTGCAATAAGCTTGTGGTGATTCTCAACACATAGATATATATATATATGTATATATATATATAGAAAAAGATCTTTCATTGATTTATCATGGTGTTTGCAACATGGAACTCGTGGGAAGCCTATAGAGGAAAGCTTGAAACGTAAATCTAGCTAAAAGAAAATGATCGCATACATGAATCTAAAGGAGGATTATGCATGCATCATTGGGGGAGAATAAGGAGCTACACTAGTAAGCAGTAATAAAAGCATGTAAACTATGAAGGACTAAGCTACTAATCTAGCAGAAATAAGGGCATTCGGAGATGGGCTCCGATGGCCTTTGAGTTGCTTGAGAGGAGAAGGAGGGGTGGCCAATGGTGCTTAGGCTGGCCCTTGGACAAAGGTTGGAGAGGTGATCCAGCATCTTGGCGTGGAGGTGGTGGTGGCCATGGTGAAGCAACTCGTGGAGGTGGAGTGGACGTGGATGTAGCTAAACTAAATGGAAGACAAGTGTGAGTGAAACCAAGAATGGATGGGTGCAAATGGGCACCCCATAGGTCTTTCTATAGACCTAAGGGAAACTCTCTAGAGAGAGCTCCAAGAGTGGCCAACCAAAGAGAGAGAGAGGTGGTTCTTAGATCCACCATTTGTGGATCTACAATTTGAATGGCTCTTGGTTGCTAATTTTGGCAACCAAGAGTGGCTCCATCTTTGGAAGAACCTAGAGCACTGTAGATGGTGTGGGAGTGAGTGAATGGGTGACTGTGTGTGTGTGTGTAGCTGTGCCCTATGTGTCTAAGTGATCTAGGTTAGGTCCTAAGGGGGTTTAGGTTGGTGTAGGTCTTAAATTAGAGTTGCAAACCCTAATTGCTAAGGGGGAAAAGCAATTAAACTTAACACAGGTTAATTGAATGAGTGTGAACCTAATTGAGAGCAAAATAACTCAATTAGGTTGGGCTTAGGTCAATTGGACTCTCATTGAGTCCAATTGGACTTGTATGGGTTGAGATCTGAGCTCAATTGGGCTTTATAAGTCCAGATGAGTAGGCAATGGTAATTGACTATGATCTAAGTCAATTAGGTTTAGTGAGGACCTAATTAGGTCCTTAGGGTGGTCTAGAGGTGATGTACTGGGGTTAGGGTACCTTAATTTTGGTTCCAAGGGGGTTAGAATTGGGTTTAGGGAGCTAATGATCAAAGATCAAGGCTTGAATCTCAAAATAGGAACTGAAGAGCAGTTCCAGACGTCCAATAATAGTATCAGATGACTTGTACTCAAAAATCAGAAGTCCAGACTTCAATTTTGGATGTCTAACCAGTGTCAGGAAGGATTCTAGGTTCTGTCTTGGGTATTTTGTAGAAATTGGACGTCTGACCAAGTGTCTAGACGTCCAATAATACTGCAAAAGTAGGTTTAAGGTGTGCGGGAGTTGGCGAAGGGTTCTGGATGTCCTATAACTCATCTGGACGTCCAGATAGAGGTTGGAATTAGGGTTTTAAGGTTTCCTAGGGTGTGGTGACCTAATCTAAGGGTGGCTAAGGCTTAAGGAAGCTTCTAGGCTATCATAGGGCTAGAATGGTCTTAAGTTCTTATTTTATTGCTTTATTCCTACTTAAATAGAATAGCATACCTCAACATCTTACATTATTGTCTACTACATCTTATTCTAGGTCTGCTTCAGCTTTGCTGCAACAACAGTTACTCTTTGTTCTTCAGATCCCGCTTTTGATCCAGCTTTAGATCTAGCTTCTAATAAGCTTATTACCTGTAATTGACATAATGCACCTAATCAGTACATTATAGCATTATTTTATGCATAGCTAAAAGAAAGCAGTAAAGATGAAAATAATGCTTATGCATGCATGAATTACCCTAACTTATGCTAAGTCCTAGCCTAATTTAGGTTAATTAAGACTTATGATTGCTTCGCAATCATACCCCAATGCCTAAATCTTGCTAGTCCCTAGCAAATGCAAGACTAAGTTATTCACAGAAGGGTCCATAAGGGATCGATTATTTTATCAATTGTATGCCTAGAGATTTTTCTCCTTTGTGTTTTCAACCTATGCTCTAGAAATCCAGACAATCGTGAAAGTGTAGCTGTAGCTTTTGCAATGGATTTGAGTGAAAAACTAATTTACCTCTAAAGCCTGTACTTGACCCTAGTAAAAATTCTAGCGGGATAGGTAAACTTCTTCCCTCGGGGTATTCAAGATACTCTATAAATTCCAACTCGTTTTTAGGCTTAGGTGAAGAATCTTAGAGGGAAAAGATTATATATTTGGTGGCTCACTCTCGACTGGTGTTACATAGAGATTAGTACTGCAGAATCTAGATTCCTAGATTATTACGTAACTCAACTCAGAGAAAGATGAGAAAAACTATTCTCTTTTTTGATTCCTTTGTATTCATTCTCTCTTACTCTTTTTCTTTTTCTTTTCTTTCTTTTTCTTAGAGCTAACAATCTCACCAGATTCACACATATGGCCTGTATTTGGTGGTCTCGCTTGGCATTAACACTTTAATTGAGTTCCCATAACTCTAACATTAAGTCAGAATTCCTTAGCCAGTATTTGGGCGGTTAGAAACACAAGAAAGGTGGGTTAAGGCCATAATTGGTGGTATTTCCTCAATGCAAGTGAAATAAACACTAAATATTCACACCCTCTTTTTTTCTTTGTTTGTTCTTCTTTTTCTTTTTTAATTTTTCTCTTTTTTTTCATTCATTTTTCTTCTTCCCTTTTTTTTCTATGTATAATTTTTTTTTTGAACATAACACAAGCTAGATAACATTCACGAACTTTATTGAGGAGGCATTATTAGGGATTGGTGATACTCAAGAGACATTAGGTGGCTTAGTTGGTGGAAGTGCCTACTCACGACACCGGGAGAGACGGATAGGATGATGTATTTCTGACCTTGACAACAATACCCTCCTTCAACCGAGGATTCCGTAAAGAATGGTCGTAACCATGCCTGACTCCCAAAACACTGTCCAGGGGTTTAGGAGAAGAAGCACTACTTCTTCTCGACAGACTAAAGACATTTATTAGCCTTCATCGTGAATCCATTGCAAATTCTGCGTGTGTGTGAAAAGTTGTACTAGATTCCATATTACAAGAATCAACTAGAGGATAAAATCCCTAATGCATTCTCTTGATAAAAATCTTATTCATGGATGCACTATGTATATATGCTATGAACAAGTAACCTCTTATATTCATACTTCATGAAATTTTCCCTTTCGGGTTACATTCAGCTTGGCCCTAAATTTAGAACAAAAGGTGAGCAGGTGAGTCCGAGGTGGCTGTTGCAGATGATTTTTAGCTCTAATTCGAGTATTGGAGGTGAAGTCAATTGTTCTTTTTATTTAGGGTCCTAAAAGTACATTTGATATGCAACTCCGAGGTTTTCCTAAATGTTGGCATAAAAATTTTCAGTTTTGTTGTATCTACCTACCATGCCTAAGTTCTTGCATGTCCTCATGCATGAATATAAAAGAAAATAAATACAGTAGGAAGTAAATGGGTAGAAATCACTTGTAATTGCTTATGAAATTATACATTCAGCATCGGCCAACCTGACAGTATGTAATATGCAGAAAGAAAATATGCTAAAAGAAAAATATGCTATTTATAAAATGAATATTTATAGGGTGATGGATGCAGAGTAGATGCTGAGTTTAACGCCTCCAGCTGGGTGAAAACTCAATCACATGTCCTCAATAAGATGAATGATCTCGTCAGCTGGAGGAGGTTCTTGGGCCAAAAATGGCTTGAGGCGCTAGCCATTTACCGTAGATATATGCACAGATTTTGGGTCCCTAATCTCGACTGCCCCATTAGGATATGGGTGAATCACAACATATGGGCCAGTCCACTTGGACTTGAGCTTCCCTGCGAAAGGTTTTAATCATGAATCGAACAACCAAACTTGCTGGTTGGGCGTGAATGCTTTCCTCCAGATGTGGCGGTCATGAAAGGCCTTGGTCTTGTCCTTGTATATCAATGCATTCTCATAGGCCTCCCGCCGGATCTCTTCTAATTTGCTGAGCTAAAGTTTCCGTTCTTGACCTCCTGCATCGAGGTCAAGGTTACATTTTCGCATCTCCCAAAAGGTGCGGTGTTCCAGCTCTACAGGAAGGTGACAGGCCTTGCCATATACATACGATATGGTGACATTCTGAGTGGGGCCTTGTACATGGTCCAATATGCCCAGAGTGATCAACTAATTTACTGGACCAGTCCTTCTTGTCTGGTCTAACCGTCTTTTGGAGAATCATCTTGATCTGATGGTTAGACACTTTTGCTTGCCCATTGGTCTGCGGGTGATATGGGGTGGCTATACGGTGATGTACCCCGTATTTCTTTAATAATGGCCTGAAGTGGGCATGGATGAAGTGGCTTCCCCCATCGCTAATCAGAGCACGGGGTATATTGAATCTCACGAAGATGTATTGCCGTACGAAAGAAATGACGGTCTTATGATCAGCCCTTCTCACCAGGATGGCCTTGACCCACTTTGAGACATAGTCAATGGCTAGTAATATGTACTCGAAGCCATGCGACTTTGGAAAAGGGCCCATAAAATTGATGCCCCAGACGTTGAACACTTCTACAACCATGGTGGGTTGGAGTGGCATCATGTCTCTCCTGGTCATAGAACCGACTAATTGGCATGATTTGTAGTGTTGGGCGTATTCGTGTGTATCTCTGAAAATAGTTGGCCAGAAAAATCGTGACTACAAAATTTTTGCAGCGGTTTTCCATCTCAAGAAATGACCACCACAGGCATCATTATGGCAAAAGGATAACACACTAGGGATCTCAGAATATAGGATGCATCTTCGAATAATCTGATCCTCTCAAATACGGAAGAGCAGTGGGTCATCCCAGAGGTAGAATTTGGCCTTCGTAGTAAATTTGAGTTTCTGGTCCTTGGATAGGTTCGTTGGAATCTTGCCTGCGGCAAGATAGTTCGCGATATTCGTGTACCAGGGGGACTCAACAGATTGAACTACCGAAAGGGATTCATCCGAAAATTGGTCGTGGATAGGTAGGGAATAAGGAATGTGGCCTGGGTCCAGTCTGGAGAAGTGATCTACCACAACATTCTGCTTTCTGGCTTTGTCACATATTTCAATATCAAATTCTTGCAACAGAAGGACCCATCTGATGAGCTGGGGTTTGGCATCTTTCTTTGCCAACAAATGTCGGTGGGTGGAGTGGTCAGTGAAGATGATGACTTTGGACCCTAATAAATAAGATCAGAATTTCTCCAACCTGAATACTATTGCTAGCAGTTTTTTTTTGGTGACAGTATAATTGCACTGAGCCTCATTCAGCTTTTTGCTAGCATAGTATATGACAAAAGGTTGTTTCTCCCGATGCTGGCCTAAAACAACATCGACGGCGAAATCGGAGGCGTCACACATCATCTCGAAATCAAGCGACCAGTCGAGTGGTTGGAGAATCGGGGAATCAGAGACAACGCTTCGTAATGTCTTAAAGTTGCTGAGACATGAGGTGTCAAACTCAAATGGGGCATCGGCAATAAGGAGATTTGTCAAAGGTCGTACAATTTTCAAGAAATCACATATAAATCTCCGATAGAAGCCGACATGACCCAAGAATGATCTGATCTGCTTGACCGAGCTAAGTGGCAGTAAGTAGGAAATAAGCTCAGATTTAGCTCGATCGACCTCAAGTCCATTTTTAGAGATCTTGTGCCCTAGTACTATGCCATCCCTCACCATGAAATGGCTTTTCTCCCAAGATAGTACTAGGTTTACCTCAATACATCGTTTCAGGATTTTGGTGAGGTTATCAAGACAAGATGCAAAATCATCTCCGAAAGCGGAGAAGTCATCCATGAACACCTCCACATAGTCCCCAATCATGTCAGAAAAGATGGCCATCATACAACGCTAAAATATTGCTGGTACGTTGCCGAGGCCAAAGGGCATCCGCTTGAAGGCGAATGTTCCAAAGGGGCATGTGAATGTGGTCTTGTCTTGATCTTCCAGGTTAATTGCTACTTGATTATACCGGGAGTATCCATTCAGAAAGCAAAAGAAACTACGTCCAGCTAACCGTTCCAAGATCTGATCAATGAAAGGCAAAGGAAAGTGATCCTTCTGGGTAGCCATGTTCAGTTTCCTATAGTCGATGCAGACCCGCCAAGATGTCACAGTGCGGGTCGAGATGGATTTGCCTTTATCATTTTTCACTACAGTGACTCCTACTTTCTTGGGTACTATCTAGATTGAACTCACCCATTGGCTGTCAGAGATTGGGTATACAATACCTGCATCCAGCCATTTAATGATCTCCTTCTTAGCAACCTCTAGCATATTCGGGTTAAGCTGTCTTTGAGGTTGTCTTGAAGGTTTCACTCCCTCATCCGTGTAAATGTGATGAGTGCAATACGAGGGGCGAATACCATGGAGATCAGCAATGCTCCACCTTATAGCAACCCGATGGTCTTGTAGCATAGAAATCAAATGATGCTCCTGTTCTTGGGTTAAGTGGTCACAAATAATGACTGGGTATGTCTCACTTTCACCCAAGAACACATACTTAAGTGAGTCAGGTAAGGGCTTCAATTCAATCACGGGTGGGTCAGAGTCAGAGATTGGAATAGGAGTAGATTCGAAGGTGGAAATCTAATGATCGGTATGCGCGTGAATTCCCGCTGATTCACTACCTATGAGATAGTTTGTTGTGACTGCATTAACGGGAAGCTCGTTAGCTTTGGTCACTTCTTGTAACAATAGAAGCGATCCAGTAGTGTACGGATCAGGATAGCTAGATTCAGGGTTGCTGTGATCAGAAACACACCCTAAATAGTTGGATCCTCAGGGAGATATGTGTAGTGTAGTGGTCTCAGTCCTGTGTGATCGAGGTCCAAGAACCCTGATAGTGCAGACAAGTGAGACATTGGGTCATCACAAAGGAGCCCAATGTTACCACAGTATGCCGAATCTTCATCTTCACCATCCTCCTCTATGCGATCATACTCAAAATTCTTTGATGCCCTGAATATGTCAAGTCAAAGTCGCTCATTACCTAGGGCTATCTCCATACACCTGGATGCACAATCAATGTTTGCTCAAGCTGTCGCTAGAAATGGGTGACCCAAAATGATTGGTGCATCTCGGAGATTAGGAGGAACTTCCATATCAAGAATGAAAAAATATGTGGGAAAGCAGAATCCGTGGACTTTTACGATCAAGTTCTCAACCACCCCCCTCTGTGTTTTTATTGATCTATCAGCCAGCTGAATCGTGACCGAGGTAGGCCTTAACTCCCCAAATCGAAATCGATCAAATACGGCAGTAGGAGTTAGGTTGATGGACAAACCCAGATCTAGAAGGGCCCAATCAAATGGAGAATCCTGCAAGAAGCAGGATATGAGTGGGGTACCAAGGTCTTTCTTTTTCGGTGGCAAGTCAGCTAGAATCACGGCACTAGCTTCTTTGGATAGTACCGCCTGTCGTCCAATTCTAGGCTGTCACTTTGGGTTACAATAATCCTTGAAGAACCTAGAGATAGCAGGGATGTGATCAATTGCCTCGAGGAGGGGGACTTGAATATGTACTTCCTTGAACATTGACTTCAGGTCCTCAAAATTTCGCGTGTCCTTCCGTACTACATTTCGCATTAGAGCCTCAGGAAAAGGGACGGGAATCTCAGGGTCAAGTGGCCTCTTACCCTTATCTACCGTATGTGGCTCCTGAGATGAAGGAGTCGAACCTGTCTACAGCAAAGGGTGAGAAAAATCAGGACCCGCCTGCCTATGTGGTGGGTCGAATGTCTTCCTTCCACTCCTCAATGAGATAGCATTTGCATCGGCTTACTGTCCATGATGTGGTAAGGGAGCGGAAGGGGCAGAGTGTGCGGGGTTCTGTATCAAAGGCGGCTGGCCTTGAGCATAACTAGGTGGTATAGGAGGCGCTTGTAATATGGCGTGTGCCTGTCCCTGTGTGCTTGAAACCTAGGCGAGGCGCCTTGGTTCTGCACATACCAAGGGTGAGGGACAAGTTGGGAGACCAAGGCTCCCTGAGTCCTATGCTCCTGCAATAGCTGGTTTTGTATGTTCTGTATAGTCTGTATCTGGTCAGCTATCGCCTTCATTATCTGCAAGCTATCCTATGTAGATTTCCTCATCGATTCTTACAGATCCTCTTTCAGTGCCTCCAGAGGGTCAGCCTGCTTTGGAGGGTGACTGGCAGCTTGGTGCAGTGGTTGGTATATAGAACGGGGTTGCTGCTGCTGATACGAGAATGGCTGCTGCCTATGGTATGTGTTTTGTGCATTCCCATATTGCCTGGTCTGGTAGTGTGGATCTTGATGTGGTCTCTGTGAGTTACCAAACCAGGAGAAGTTCGGATGCTGGCGCCAACCAGGGTTATATGTCTTTGAATACAGGTTATTACACCTGTATCCTTGAATAACACTGATGTCCTCATAGGCCGAAGACGTCTGAGGCATATATCCATCAAGGGGATATGTATTATAGTCTGCAGGTGGTGCGTAACCTTGGTCATATGGTGACTGATCGGGATTGTTTATGGGATCTTGATATGTAGGAACTCGTAAATACGGAGAAGATGCATCCCAAGTGAGTAGATTAACTCGAGCAGGGGGGCTCGAGTTGCATAGGAGGGTCTTGGAGCAGCAGAGTTCAAGTTAGATTGACCTTGACTAATTTTGGTCAATCTTTTTCTCGATCAAGTTTATTCTATCCAACTGCCTGACGATGATATCCATGTCGGCTCAAATAAACTCGATGTGAGCCTCATGGACACCAACCTACTGCTGACTAGGCCCCTGGAACTAGTTCATGGCCGTGACATTCATCAAGTTCTCTGCCAAAGATTCGAACAACTCAAATGTGCTGTTCTCATCCTTCGTGATGAAATTCCCGCCACTGATGCATCGGCCAGATGCCGATGTGTGTCATCCAGCCCATGGTAAAAGATCTGAGCTAGGTGCCATTTGGGTATACCATGGCGCGAGCATTTCCGGAGAAGGTCATGAAATCGGTCTCAGGCGTCGTGCAACTTCTCCCCAGCTCCTTGGGAGAAAGTTGTGATCGCACGCCTCATCGTATTCGTTCGACCAATCGGGAAGAACTTTTGTAGGAATTCACATCATAATTCCGGCAAGGTTCCAATTGGCTTTCCAATGGTCTTGAACCAGTATGAAGCTTTGTCCCTCAGAGAAAATGGGAAAAGCTTCATCAGAACAATCCCAAGATCAACATTCCTGGGTCAAATTGTTTCTGCTAGTCGACTCAGGTCCTCTAAGTGCTGGAACAGATCTTCGCTTGAGTTTCCATAAAAATAACTGCTGATCAAACTGATCACATTGGTCTTGAGCTCAAACGCATCTCCACCTATGGGAATCCTGACTAAGGGTGCGACGATCAGTGCAACTGGATCATAGAACTCCCGAAGTTATTCTCCTCACGGTGGATGCTGCATTTTGTCAAGCGTCATCAAGATATGGTCCATGATCTACTGATGTCGCTCGTTAGATTCAACAAACTGGGCCTCCAGGCGAGCCATCGGGTCCAGATTACTAGCGTCCTGACCCGGTCTAGGTCCAAGTCCAGGATTAGCCATTGCGGCTAAGGGAGTAGAAGAAGTGGGGCGAGAAGATGGTCCTGGTGAGGTGACTTGCCTTCTTGGGAGTGGCTCCCAAGGTCAAAACATTTGAGGTCTAAGTGACCTCCTTCTTTGCATACACCACCCAACCCCTGGGTTGGTGTAGCCAAGCCAGACAAGGCTAAGGCCCTGTCAATCAGATGGTCCTTTTGATCGGGTGGTCAGATTTTTTGTTCCAAGTTCGAATTACTAAAGAAAAATTCATCGTATAACCGACTAAAAGTGATTCTCGCCTCTCAAGCTAACCTAGCCACTAGGTTTGGCAAGAGAGGTTGAAAGCACCCAGTAGTATGACAACGAATTCGGGTTGATTTCGTGTTTTAAAGTTGATTTTAGCCCATTTTTCTTCAATTGAGGTCTATGGTGAGTGGCTCACATGGTGACCAAGCTCACCGGCTAAGCACTAGACTTGACTAAGTCTAGGTCAGCCTAAATGTGGTCTCTAGATTGTAACCCTAAAGGTGTAGCCTAGGGTTCATGCAATTCTAGGGTTTTTTTTTGTTCTTCAATAGACCACCAAATTAAGACCAATTCTCTGATAAAAATTGGAATCCAAATAAGTTGAAATTTTGCAAGTAGATTCCTTTTTCAATTATCTTTTTAGAGAATTTTTTTGTAATTTTTATTGTTTCAACCGAATTTATAAAAATTTTTAAATGTTAAGGGGTCATATCTGGAATTTTGACCCATGATTGGTTTTTCAAATTGAAACAGTATCAAATGATTTTCAAAAATTTAGAAAAAAATATGGAAATTAAAGCCAATGAGATCAGCTTTCAAACCCCACCATTTTTAGTTAAAACAGATTCGTAGATTGCTCGAAATTACTTTTTGAATTTTGAAAATCTCATATCTGGGTTAGTTTAACCCCCTTGCACTTCATGAATTTTTAAAAATTTTGTACTTGGAATTTTTTAAATGAACGGTGCAGTTTGAAAGATGGTTTGAAAATGAAAGTATAGCCTGAACTTCAGAATTTTTAACTCATTAATGTTTTGACAATTTAATTTTTAAATCAGAATTTGAAATCTGGCCAAAAATCAGAGGGTGGTGGAGAAGCTTTTAAAAGGTGTTTGAGTTTAAAATTCAAACTTTACATCAAGAATTTTTTTTTTTCAAAAAGGATTTTTTTTCAAAGGATTTTCAAATTATTTTTTTTTTGCTTTTGCTTTTTCAAAACTAGCCTAAGATTCAAAAAGAAACCTAATGTAACTACCTAGATTTTTTTTATTTTTTTTTCAAGAAATAAATAGGCTTTTTTTTTCTTTTTTTTTTCAAATGAAATTGCTAGAAGGAAATCTAACCAAGGGTTCAAAAAAAACCTAGACTAAGGAAGATATGATGTGCACCTGGAATTTTTTTTCTCACTTGTGTGTGCAGATCCTATTTTTTCTTATTTTCTTATACATCAAAAAGACAAGCAGAGGAAGATTTGTCAGTCGTAACTCAAAAGATCGAAATCAAGAAAGTGACGTTGCTTCTCCGACAACGGTGCCATTTGACAGAACCTGTTTTCTCATGTTTTGAAATCGTCGGAAATCGTAGTATAGTCATGCTAAATGTTCGTCAAAAATGATTTGTAAAGATAACGAGACTTGAGTCTCAGGCATTCATCTCTGGAAGGCATTTATGCAAATTTGAAATCGATCTCTTTCGCTTGACTTGCTTAAAATTGCATGTCAGTTTATGGTTATTACGTACTTATGCACGACATGCTCAGGTGCCAGAATATCAGAAATTAAAAGTAGGCAACTTTAATCACATAAAATATATTGCAATAAGCTTATGGTGATTCTCAACACATAGATGTATATATATATAGAAAAATATCTTTCATTGATTCATCATGGTGTTTGCAACATGGAACTCGTGGAAAGCTTATAGAGGAAAGCTTGAAACGTAAATCTAGCTAACAGAAAATGATCGCATACATGAATCTAAAGGGGGATTATGCATGCATCATTGGGGGAGAATAAAGAGCTGCACTACTAAGCAGTAATAAAAGCATGTAAACTATGAAGAACTAAGCTACTAATCTAGTAGAAATAAGGGCATTCGAAGGTGGGCTCCGATGGCCTTTGAATTCATTGAGAGGAGGAGGGGCGGCCAATGGTGCTTAGGCTAGCCCTTGGACAAAGGTTTGAGAGGTGATCTAGTATCTTGGCGTGGAGGTGCTGGTGGCCATGATGAAGCATCTCGTGGAGGTGGAGTGGAGGTGGATGTAGCTAAACTAAATGGAAGCCAAGTGTGAATGAAGCCAAGAATGGATGGGTGCAAACGGCCACCTTTTAGGTCTTTTTATAGACTTAAGGGAGACTCTCTAGAGAAGTGTGGAACTCTCTAGAGAGAGCTCCAAGAGTGGCCGGCCAAAGAGAGAGAGAGGTGGTTCTTAGATCCACCATTTGTGGATCCAATTTGAATGGCTCTTGGTTGCTAATTTTGGCAACCAAGAGTGGTTCCATCTTTGGAAGAACGTAGAACCCTCTAGGTGGTGTGGGAGTGCCTGAATGGGTGTGTGTGTGTATGTGTGTGGCCGTGCCCTATGTGTCTAAGTGATCTAGGTTAGGTCCTAAGGGGTTTTAGGTTGGTGTAGTGCATAAATGTGTGTGTGTGTGTGTGTGTGGCCCTGCCCTCTATGTCTAAGTGATCAAGGTTAGGTCCTAAGGGGTTTTAGGTTGGTGTAGGTCATAAATTAGGGTTGCAAACCCTAATTGCTAAGGGGAAAATGCAATTAAACTTAAAACAGGTTTAATTGAATGAGTGTGAACCTAATTGAGAGTGAAATAACTCAATTAGGTTGGGCTTAGGTCAATTGGACTCTCATCGAGTCCAATTGGACTTGTATGGGTTGAGATCTGAGCTCAATTGGGCTCTGAGTCTAATGACTAGGCAATGGTAATTGACTATGATCTAAGTCAATTAGGTTTAGTGAGGACCTAATTAGGTCCTTAGGGAGGTCTAGAGGTGATGTACTAGGGTTAGGGTACCTTAATTTAGGTTTCTAGGGGGTTAGAATTGGGTTTAGGGAGCTACTGATCGAAGATCAAGGCTTGAATCTCAAAACAGGAACTGGAGAGCAGTTCTAGATGTCAAATAATAGTATCAGTCGACTTGTACTAAAAAATCAGAAGTCCAGACTTTAATTTTGGATGTCTAATCAGAGTCAAGAAGGATTCTAGGTTCTGTCTTGGGTATTCTGCAGAAATTGGACGTCTAACCAAGTGTCTGGACGTCCAATAATATTGCAGAAGTGGGTTTAAGGTGTGTAGGAGTTGGGTAAGGGTTTTGGACGTCCTATAACTCATCTGGACGTCCAGATAGAGGTTGGAATTAGGGTTTTAAGGTTTCCTAGGGTGTGGTGACCTAATCTAAGGGTGGATAAGGCTTGGGGAAGCTTCTAGGCTATCCTAGGGCTAGGATGGTCCTAAGTTCTTCATATTTTACTGCTTTATTCCTACTTAAATAGAATAGCATACCTCAACCCCTTACATTATTGTCTACTACATCTTATTCTTGGTCTTCTGCTCCAGTTCTACTGCAACACCAGTTACTCTTTATTCTTCAGATCTCGCTTTTGATCCAGCTTCAAATCTAGCTTCTGATAAGCTTATTACCTGTAATTGACATAATGCACTTAATCAGTACATTATAGCATTATTTTATGCATAGCTAAAAGAAAGCAGTAAAGATGCAAATAATGCTTATGCATGCATGAATTACCCGAACTTATGCTAAGTCCTAGCCTAATTTAGGTCAATTAAGACCTATGATTGCTGCACAATCATGTACCTTGAAGAGACAGCAGGAAAATGGACGACAGGTGGTATTGTCAAAGGAAGCTAGCGCTGTGATTCTAGCTGACCTACCGCCTAAGAAGAAAGACCCTAGTGCCCCACTCATTTCCTACTTTTTGCAGGATTCTCCAATTGATCGGGCCCTTCTTGATCTAGGTTTCTCCTTCAACCTAGCTCCTACCGTTATATATGATTGTGATCGATTCAGGGAGTTCAAACCCACCTCGGTTACCATTCAACTGGCTAATCGATCAATAAAAACACTGAAGGGGTGGTTGAGAATGTGTCGTTAAGGTATGTGGATTCTGCTTTCCTATGGACTTTTTCATTCTTGATATGGAGGTTCCTTTTAATCTCCATGATGCACCGATCATTTTGGGTTGCCTATTTTGTCGACAGCCCGTGCGAACATCGACTGTGCATCCGGGTGTATGGAGATTGCCCTAGGAAATGAAAGACCTAGATTGGATATATTCAGGGCATCAAGGAACTTCGACTGTGATCACATCGAGGAGGATGGTGAAGACAAAGAATCAATTTTTTTTGGTAACATTGGGCTCCTTTGTAATGACCCAATGTCACATTCATCTTCATTGTCAGGGTTTTTAGACCTTGATCCACATGGGATTGAGATGACTGCAATGCACATTTCCTTCTGGGGATCCGATTGCCTGGGGTGTTCATCTGATCACGACACCCCTGACTCTGATTATCCTGATCCATTGATTACTAAATTGCCCCTGCTGACATAGGAGGGTATGACTATGACAAACGAGTTTCCCGTTAAAGCAGTCATGACTGACTATTTTGCAAGTGGTGAATCAGTGGGAATTCACGCATATCTGGATCATCAGATTTCTGCTAGTGATTCTTCTCCTCCCACTCACGATTCTGATTCCGACCCACCCACACCACGACTTCATGGTGGGTTTGCATTGACTACTAAGAAGGACCGTTTTCCTTTACCATTCATTGATCAGATCTTGGAATGGTTAGCTGGGCACAGTTTCTTTTGCTTTTTGGATGGATACTCCTGGTATAATCAAGTAGAAATTAACCTGGAAGATCAAGACATGACCACTTTCACGTGTCCCTTTGCTACATTCACTTTTAAGTGAATGCACTTCGACTTCTGCAACGCACCAGCAACATTTTAGCATTGTATGATGCCTATTTTATCTTATACAATTGGGGATTATGTGGAAGTATTTATGGATGATTTCTCCATTTTCGGAGATGATTTCTCATCTTGTCTTGATAACCTCACAATGATCCTGAAGAGGTGCATTGAAGTAAACCTAGTACTATCATGGGAGAAAAGACATTTTATGGTGAGGGATGGCATTGTTCTAGGTCATAGGATCTCATCTAATGGACTCAAGGTTTACTGAACTAAATCAGAAGTCATATCCCGATTTCCTCCACCTAGCTTGGTTAAGCAAATCTGATCATTCTTGGGTTATGTTGGATTTTACAGAAGATTTATTCATGATTTCTCAAAAATTGCACGACCATTGACGAATCTTCTGGTAGCCGACATTCCATTTGAATTCAATTCTTCGTGTCTTAGCACTTTCGAGACTTTACAAGGTGTTGTTTCTAATTCCCCAATTCTCCAACCATCCGATTGGTCTCTCGACTTCGAGATGATGTGCGATGCCACCAATTTTGCAGTCAGAGTGGTTCTAGGTCAACGTCGGGAGCGTCATCCTTTAGTAATTTTACTACACTAGCAAGACGTTGAATGAAGCCCAGTGTAATTATACAGTCACTAAGAAAGAACTGCTAGTAGTATTATTCGGGTTGGAGAAATTCCAATCATATTTACTTGGGTCCAAAGTGACAATTTTCACAGATCATTCCGCCCTTCAGCATTTGTTTGCAAAGAAGGATGTCGAACCCCGTCTTATCAGATGGATCCTTCTTTTGTAGGAATTTGATGTCAAAGTTCACGATAAAGTCGGAGAGCCTAATGTTGTGGTGGATCACTTATCATGATTAAACCCAGCCCACATTCGTTATTCCTCGCCTATTTTGGATCAATTCTCAGATGAGTCTCTTTTGCAATTAATTCCGTCAAGTTTCCCAGGTATGCGGATATTGTAAATTATCTTGTCACAGGCATGATTCCCACGACCATATCCAGGGACCAGAAACTCAAATTCAATTCTGAGGATAAATTTTATTTTTGGGATGACCCCTTTCTCTTCTGAATTGGAGCTGATCAAATTATCAGAAGGTGCATCCCTAACTTCAAAATTTCTAGTGTGTTATCCTTTTACCATAGTGAGACCTGTGGTGGTCATTTCTCATGTCGAAAAATCACTGTAAAGATTTTGCAGTCGGGACTTTTCTGGCTGACCATTTTCAAAGATACACATGAATTTTCCAAGCACTGCAAGCGATGTGTTGATCGCGGGCTAAATAGGAGCTTTCAAGTTTTTTAATTGTAGCAAAGCTTCCTAAATAGCTTAATCGACAAATAAAATTTATTGCTCGAAATCTACAATGAAGTCCAAGGTCGAACACAGGGAGCAAATATGAAATTCACAAGCTAATCTTTAATTGCATATAAATGAGCACAAAAAATTAAGCACAATAATGATAGTCAATGAATACTAATCTATCACATTAAATATTCAATGATGCTTAATGTATCTTGGGACAAAAAGAATAGAAGAGAAGCCAAAAGTGGTGATTTAGATCACCAAATATGCCCTCTAAGAATGCATCACAAATATCTCAATTATATCAAATAAATGTACAGTGGCTTGAACCACTTAAGGTTTAATTCCATGCAAGCAAATGTTTCTACAGTATTGCTCTCAAAGCTACAGCAGACGTCGGAATATTCCACTAGATGACTTAAACATTGCCCTGCTACAGTGCTTCCTTCTCTTCTTTAGGCATTCTTTCTCGAGCCCTCTCCTTCTCTTCTTCTTCCTTTCTTCTTTCATGAGCCTTCTCCTTCTCTTCCCTTCACAGCATAAGGGACACCAACTTGCTCAATGACTAAGTGTTGAGCGTGTACATAGAGGAGCAAAACCTACCCCCTCTCTCTCTTTCTCCTCTTTTCATTTCCTCTTCTTAGATAACCGGGTCATAATCGGGTATTCAAGGATCCGATGGAACAGGCCTACGGGCGTGGTGTCACAAGCGAGGACTGAGCCTAGGCAGGTATACAGGCATGTGATGGTGAATGGGGACCCGACCCCCATGTACTTGGGAGATAGGATAGAAACACAAATCTAATTTATGCGTGGACGCACTCTCTTCATCCACCGATGTGGGACTATATTCCATAGGTCTCCTAGCATTCAAGCATCAGCAGGTGGATGTCATTTAATTGGCATAGTTGCTGAGGTCATGGTCTCAATTGAAGAACTGAGCGTGTACTTGGGATGTTTCTGCATCACCTAGAGGTGAGACCTGGAGCTATTGTGGCAAGAACACAACTCCAAGGTTCTTTGGAGGAGCTCTATCAATGGTGGCTGGAGGGTGGACACCTGAAACAATGGAAACGACCTAAGGGCCACATCAGAAGCACTTAGGAGAGTCGCGTGAGTGTAGCGAAGGCAGTGGCGTGCTGCAAAAGTGCATGTGGTGGCCGGATGGAACCAGAAAAGGTCACATGGGGGTGCGGTTGCAAGGATATTCCCCTCATTTTATTGAGGGGTTTTATTCGCAAGGGTGAGGTAGTGCTTGTGGAGTTGATGGCGAGGTGTTTGGTGGATTGTGGAAGCATGGAGACCTCATCGGAGATGTGGCTAGAGGAAATGAAGATGACGGGCAAATGGTGATGTTGAGGCTAAACCTAGGGATAAGGAGTCCTAAGCTAACCTATGGAGTGAGAGGGATCTAACTAACCTAAATCTAATGGATGAAAGGGAAGGATTCCCACGCTGGTGCTATTCAGATGTGGGGAAGACGAATTCTCCGGTGGTGAAGTGGCGAGGAAGACGAGGAAGGAGGCATTCACTGATTTTGCGAGATGCTGAAGAATGAGACAAAGAAGAACCCACCAGCTATTGTCTGTGATGGTGGACGAGGAAGGTGGATCGAGGAGCTCGCTGGAGTTGGTGGAGACGGAGGTCAGGGAGAAGGGAAGAGGGGAATTCGACCTCCATACCATGCTAAGGAAGTTGGCCATGTGCCCTGGGTCCTTTTATAGGGCTTAGAAGGGCATTCCAAGCTTGGAAACCAAGCCTGGAAGCTTGTATGCTTCATGAAGTAGGAAGCCCTAGGTTTAAATTGATGGAATTAGGATTTGGGCACAAATTCGAGCCCAATGCGTGGCTCAGATTGAAGGGGATTCTTTCAGGAGTTCTTCTTCCAATTTTGGAAGGCATTGGGTGAGAAATCAGATAGAAATCCTTGATTGAAACTTGCCGATGAAGAAGGTTCCTCCGCGATAATGGTGGAGGGACCTATTTGTAAATACAATGACAAAGTTGGGGGGTTATTTGCAAAGAATTCAAAAGTTAGAGGCATGTATGTGCGAGAAGAGTCAGACTGGACTGAAATGCAAACTAGGTTAAGGCCAACTCTAATTGGGCTTAATTTTTTGTATAGGCCTAATTTGGACCCAAGGAATCTGATGGTGAAGTTAGATTTTGCTTTTGGTTAGGTAATTTGTGTAGAAACCCAAATTAGGGTAACTTTCTGTCTGAGACTGTTTTAGGTCAAAATGGGTTCCAATGGTTAAATCAAGGATACCAAACCTTATAGAATATTTTTCTATGAATTTTAGAAGGTTTAGGTGAATTTTATCCTGACCAGAACCTCTGTTAATTAAGTGGGTCTGAAATTAAGGTTTCGGATGTCCATTAATTCTTGAAATGCGTGAAAACTCGTTTCTATCTTGCATGAACCCTCTTGTTTGTCATTAATGGTCTTTTGACCTTCATTTAGCCCTTGGGAAACCTCATGATTACTCTACATTTAGGATATGAAGTTAAAACTGCAAATTTACTCCTGATTTAAGGTATTTCTCTCAGAAAGAATATGTAATGAATTATGACTCTTCGACGGTTACGTAGGAGCATTTGTCTATTGATTCTGACTAATTAAAGCTAGTTATGGCTGATGATGATGTTATCATCATACCCCATGCCTAACTTTTGCTAGTCCCTTAGCAAAATCTTATGAAAAGAACTAAAGTTCTAGACTATGCATTGATGTTACTTTTTTTAGAAATTAGGTCAGAATGCTAATAATAAGCCTAAAGGTACTCAAGTACCAATCAAGATCCAGACCTGACCAGCTTCAGTCTCAGTCTGCCGCAAAGGTTTCTAAGGCCCGCAAAAACTACTCGAAGGTTCGTTGAACCCAGCGGTTAAAACACCCATGCATAAACGTAGCAAGTCCAGGTTCAGTTTGCCAGTGCATTTTTTGTAAGAGAGAGGGATAGAAGTAGATTTTTCAGTTGGAGAGTTTTCTTTCTCTTTTCTTTTTATATTTCCCTAGATCCAGCCTCGAATTGGCCCTAAACACGGTTTGTATCGGATTCATTGTCCCCACCATCAATCCTTAAAGGATTCCTAGCTTTCGATGCTTTAGGATAGCACTACCCATGGCGACCCCCAGAACCCTGGCTTTCGACACTTTGGGGTAGTGCCACCCATGGTGTTCTGTAGCTAAATCAGGCCTTGGCGATTGACAATTCGGGATAATCCCGCCCATGGTAGTTGATCCAGCACAAGGTGCTTACATGCCCCCGATAGGATATTTAGATATCCTAGGAGACAAGCATCGAGGAGACAATATGTCATTGTGCATCTCTGAGGGGAATTTCTCACCTCTCTGCACCGGGAACTCATCCAATCAACTTGTGTTGTCGAGCCGCTCCTAAGCTAGATCTTGAGATGACTTTTCATAACAGAATACTTTTGGCAGATTTTTCTTTGTTAGGCGCACTGAACCAGACTAAGTGTGTGATTTTGGGTGCTTAGGTTACCAAGTCTAGCAAACCAAAGGGCAGGAAATAAGCCTGAATAATCCCTAAGCCTTAGACATAATACATCAACCTCGCACTTTCCTCAACCTCTTGAGGATTAATCCAGATCTTAACAGATACGTGAATTTTTAAGCCTTAAAATAAGCCCAGGAGGCTTAAGATCAGCACTCATACTAATCTCTTTGTCTCTTTATTATTTTAAGACTTAATTTTTCTTTTCATTAGGTCTAGAACTTAAGTAATCTTATAATCAAGTGCTAATGACTATCATTTTTTTGTTCTTGAATGTTTGCTCCTTTTTGACATTTAAACTCTCTCTTTTTCCTCCTCAGGAATGATATGCAATCAAAATTCTCAAAATTTTCCTCCCCTTTCCATTTTTTTGTTCTTTTTCAATTTTTTTAAATTTTTGAATATGTTCTTTTTTATGAGAATCCCTCAGAAACTTTAATTTTTATGTGTTTGCACTTTAACACCCCCCATGTCTAAGTTTTGTAATGTCCTCATTGTAAATTGGAGGGTATGAAATCAGCTTGGTTCAAGGGTTAGAACAGGAGCAAAGGGTGGGTGAATGGGTCAGGATGACTATTGCAGACGATTTAAAGCTTTGATAGGAATACCAAAGGTGGAGTCAGTTGTTCTAACACTGAGCTCTAAGTGCAATAGGAGTGTAGCTCAAAAGAATGATCAAAGGGGTCTCGGGTTTTTGGAATGACAAGTTGCCTCCCATTAAGTGCTAAATTCAATGCCTTCAACCAAGCAGAAGTGATCAAGGAGAAGGGTTAGTCAAGTTAGAGGAGTGTTGTACAGAAAGCACCTTGATCAACAGCCTGGTTGGTCCAACCAAGTGCTTGTTCTGATCTACAGGATGATGATGCAGCCCAAACCCAATCAGTTTGGTGGGTTGATAGATGTGAATCAAAAGATGTGGAGCCCACTAGATACTGAGGCTTAAATGGATGTGGAAATGAAAATCTAGGGTTTGGCTGAGTCGGATCAGCCTGGTCATAGTAGGGATCCTCAAAAGAAAATGGAGCTGAAACGGATATAGGAACCCTATAGATGTGATCAGAGAAGGATGGGAAGTGATTATCAATCTGATCAGAGTCAGAAACCTGCTTAACAGATGGAGGAGAATCATATGCAATCGGATCAGAGAGAGGTGAATCAGAGTAGAAGTTTATTCCGGTGGCGGGTCCGGGTTGAGAATGGGTTTTGGAAGGCTCTATATGTATTGCAGAAGATGTGGCTTCTATGAGATCTGTGTGTGTTAAGAGCTCCTCTAGGAAAGATTTGAAGGTAGGTTCATCTAGAGAGTCTTCATGAAGCACATCAAAATCAAAGGTAAATGCTTGGAGAGTGCTTATAGGATTATGGAAATCTGAGTAAATAAAAGATTTGAATTCTGGATTGCAGTCACTCTCGGCACTTACTGTTTCTGATTCCTGAAGATCAAAGAGGAATGATTCCATCTCAGTGGAACCTAATTTTGAATCAATGATCTCGGGATCAGGGACCTTAGAGTCAAAGTCGAAGAATGAGTTATGGATGCTGAGGTCGTAAACTGGTTCATAGTCGTCAGGAAACAAAGGCTCTCTGAAATTAGAGTAAGATTCGAAATCGTTGAAGAATTTGAGAGAATGAGTTTCTAAATTTGATTATGGATCAAGAGTTCCACCACAAAGAGAATCAAGATGCAAAGAATTAGCAACTTGACTTGGATCTAGACTAATTTCAATTTCTGAGCTAAAAAAGGTGTCCTTATTAGGCATGGGCTCAGGTTCTTGGTTCCTAAGATAGACTCAATCGATTCCTAACTCTTTCAACTCTTCGATTTCTATATCATAGATCAATGTGACTTTCAAAAAATCATTTCGTATCTTAAAGGAGTCTGAAGAGGTATATTCATCAAATATAGGCCCAGAATCATAGTCTAGATTCAAAATCTAATTCTTATCACATTGGGCCTCATAATTATCCTACATAATATCGAATCCGGATTCTAGGTTAACGGTAATGATTGGATTACTAGAATCTAGGCTGGGCTTTATTGGGATGTCAGAATCATTCTTGAGAGTTACCTTAACAGGATAAGGCTCGGGATTTACACTCTTTAGAGGTTTTGTTTTAAGCTCATCATTACAGGTGTCAGGGAATTCTAGGCTCGGGGAACTAATGATTTTCTAGAGTTGGTTCGCAATTGTGAACACCTGCAATTGGATCCTCCCAACCCATCTCAAGATCAGGTGTATCAATTTGCACATAATTTGTATCTGATTCCATTTGGATTGGGGGTCCACAATAATTTGAATTTTCTAACCTAGGTTTTGTGGAATCATGTTGATCATCAGTGTGGTTCCAAAGTATCTCATTATCTTCTGAAGGGATGTAGGGGTATTCTCGATCAATGGTTTTATACAATGTATTTATCAATTTTCCCCGTTCCTCCCTGAGAACTTGTTTTTCCAAAGGTGAAGGATTTGGCCAACATTGCAGACACTCATTGTTATGTAATTTCATTAATTTAGTGTATTCTACTAAGAGATCATCCCAGGTTGAATCGTGTTTCATTCATGTCCATATTATTTTGATACAGTTCAGAATGTGGTTTGCTGTTTTTGCAAATTTATCATGAATGTCCCTATTTAAGGCTCTATAACATTCTTCATGGTGTCTAAGTATCCTCAATCATCTTATCTTTGATAGTCATTTGGGACACAGGTTTCCTAATTACTTTTCGTAAAATGTTAGGTTGCATTTTTGAATCAGAAGGTGGAATCAAGATGTAGAATCGAATTCAGGTTCAGATTGGAGTTGATCAGATCAGATTACAAATCCCTGAGATCTAATGAGGTTTCTTAGGTTAACAACCTAATGACCTTCCTGTGTATGTGTTCTATAGAAGCGATGAGGGACTGGATGTGAATTGGACCCAATCAAGGCACCCAAAGTTTTTGGATGACTAAGGCTATTTCGAGGTGGATGATATCTCTGAATCAAAAATCCGCACACCTGAGAATTACTTGGGCAGCCAGGAAGGGAGAGCCCCGTAAAGACCCCTACATGGTAGAGCATCCCCACGGGTTACAGGGTTTCCCCCACTCAACCTTTCTTGTCACTATGGCTCTAAGTAGATTGGAATGTACGAATTAAGACCTTAAGTCTACCAATTTTAGCCTAATTTGTGCCTTGGATTTCACTTGATTTAGAAATTGATTTGATTTGTGACCTAATTTGGAGGTTGATTGGTCCACAAAGTAGACCAACTTCACCTGACCTATCTTAAAAGATGAAGAATGAAAATCTAGGTCAAGACCCAGAAATCACCTTGAATTACTCTTACATTATTAGGTCCATAATTTTTAAGGTTCAAATGAAATTATAGCCTGATTTTAGGGTTTAAGTGATTAGTTCTTTTCAAGCAAGGGTTTGGGTAGCACACAAATGCGGGAGGGTTAATTTCCCTTGATTCAGGCAAGTGTGAACTAACACTTCAAAATCCTAATGTTGAAACCTTAGTTGGCTCTATTTCAAGTCCAATTGGATCTCAATATGTACACCTTGGACTTCAAACAAGAAGTGCATATTCCAAGATGATCAGAATTAAGAATAAATCCCTAGTAGGTATAGGCAATTTGGGTAGGGATCTCTAAAACAGAATTGTCACAACTTCAATCAGATATTGAATTTTTTCACAAATCAGAAAACTTGCCTTTTGAGTAATGATTACTTTGAAAATAAGGCAGGTGATTCCTAATTGATTTGTTTCCTTTTTTATCTTCCCAAGATAAAGAGATTGATTAAGGAAGAAAAGAGATTACCTGCGTTGGGAGTAGTTTATTTGCGTGGAAGATCGCCTTGTGATGTACCTCGCAAAAGCACAAGAAAACAAATAGGGCAAGTTAGTGCTCAAATATAATCAAGTAAAAAAAGAATAGTGATGAATTGCATGTTGCTCCCTAGCATCGGTGCCAAAATGTTGATCGTGGGCCAAATGGGAGTTTTCAAGTTGTTTCATTGTAGCAAAGCATCCTAAATAGCTCAATCAATAGATAAAATTTATTACTAGAAATCTACAATGAAGTTTGAGGTCGAACACAGGGAGCAAATATGGAATTCACACGCTAATCTTTAATTGCATATAAATGAGCATAGAAAATTATGCATAATAATGATATTCAATGAGTACTAATCTGTCACATTAAACATTCAATGATGCTTAAAGTATCTCAAGACAAAAGGAATAGAAGAGAAGCCAAAAGTGGTGATTTAGATCACCAAATAAGCCCTCTAAGAATGCATCACAAATACCTCAATTATATCAAATAAATGAATAGTGGCTTGAACCACTTAAGGTTTAATTCCTTGCAAGCAAATGTTTCTACAATACTGTTCTCAAAGCCACATCAGATGTCAGAATATTCCACCAGGCGACTTAAACATCGCTCTGCTACAGTGCTTCCTTCTCTTCTTCAGGCTTTCTTTCTTGAGCCCTCTTCTTCTCTTCTTCCTTTCTTCTTTCACGAGCTTTCTCCTTCTCTTCCCTTCACAGCACAAGGGACACCAACTCGTTCAATGACTAAGTGTTGAGAGTGTACACATAGGAGCAAAACCCACCCCCTCTCTCTCTTTCTCCTCTTTTCTTTTCCTCTTCTCAGATAACCGGGTCATAATCAGGTATTCGGGTATCCGATTGACCAGGCTTGCAGGCGTGGTGTCACAAGCGAGGAGTGCGCTTAGGCGGGTATATAGGCGAGTGATGGTGAATGGGGACCCGACCCCCGTGTACTTGCGCGATAGGATAAAACATAAATCTAATTTATGCATGGATGCGCTCTCTTCATCCACCGATGTGGGACTATATTCTGCAAGTCTCCTCGCATTCAAGTAGCACCAGATGGATGCCATTTAATTGGTGTAGTTGTTGAGGTCGTGGTTCTCAATTGAAGACCTGGGCATGTACTTGGGATGTTTCCACATTGCTTGGAGGTGAGACCTGGAGCCACTATGGCAAGAACATATCTCCAAGGTTGCTTGGAGGAGCTCTATCAATGGCAGTCGGAGGGTGGACACCTGAAACAATGAAAATGGCCTAAGGGCCATGTCAGAAGCACTCAAGAGAGTCGCATGAGTGCGGTGAAGGCAGTGGTGACGATGGCATGCTGCGAAAGCGCATGTGGTGGCTGGACGAAGGCAGAAAAGGTCACGTGGAGGTGGGATGTTCGAGGGTGCTATTGGATGGATAATCCCCTCAATTTATTG
Source organism: Thalassia testudinum (assembly GCA_037157565.1). Lineage (NCBI taxonomy): Eukaryota > Viridiplantae > Streptophyta > Magnoliopsida > Alismatales > Hydrocharitaceae > Thalassia > Thalassia testudinum. Next base: position 39,122,020 of record JAZHRO010000025.1, read on the forward strand.
AGCAGTTTTATTCATAAGGGTGAGGGGATGCTTATATAGTTGATGGCGAGGTGTTTGGTGGATTGTGGAAGCATGGAGACCTCGCTGGAGATGTGGCCAGAGCAGAGGAAGATGATGGTCGAACGGTGATGTCAGGGCTAAACCTAGGTATAAGGAGTCCTAAGCTAACCTACGGAGAGAGAGGAATCTAACTAACATAAATCTAATGGACGAAAGGGAAGGATTCCCACGCTGGTGTTATGCTGGACATGGGGAAGATGAATTCTCCAGTGGTGAAGAAGCGGCGAGGAAGATGAGGGAGGAGGCGTTTGCCGGTGTTGCGAGATACAGAAGAACGAGACATAGAAGAATCCATCGGCTATTGTTAGTGACGACGGTCGAGGAAGGTGGATGGAGGAGCTCGCCAGAGTTCGTGGAGACAGAGGTTGGGGAGAAAGGACAAGGGGGAATCCAACATCCAAGTGAAGCTAAGGAAGTCGGCCATGCGCCCTGGGTCCTTTTATAGAGCTTAAAAGGGCATTCCAAGCTTGGAAACCAAGCTTGGAAGCTTGTAGGTTTTGCGAAGTAGGAAACCCTAGGTTTAATTGATTCGCATTAGGATTTAGGCGTAAATCAGAGTCTAATGCGTGGCTCAGATTGAAGGGGATTCTCTAAGGAGTTCATCCAATTTTGGAAGGGATTGGGCGAGAAATTAGGGAGAAATCCTTCATAGAAACTTGCCTATGAAGAAGGTTCCTCCGCAATATGGTGGAGAGACCTATTTGCAAAGATGATGACAAAGATGGGGGTTATTTGCAAAACATTTGAAAGTTAGGGGCATGTGTGTGAGAGAAGATTCAGATTGAACTGAAATGCAAACTAGGTCAAGACGTACTCTAATTGGGCTCAAATTTTGGTACAAATCTAATTTGGACCCAAGGAATCTGATGGTGAAGCCGATTTTGGTTTTGACCAAGTTTGATTGGGTAATTTGTGCGTAAACCTAAGTTAAGGCAGCTTTCCGTCAAAGACACTATTTTAGGTCAAAATGGGTTCCAATGGTCAAATCAAGTATACCAAACCTTATAGAATATTTTTCTATGAATTTTAGAAGGTTTAGGTGAATTTTATCTTGACCAAAACCTCTGTTAATTAAGCAGGTCTGAAATTAGGATATTAGATGTCCATTAATTCTTGAAATGCATGAAAATCCATTTCTGTCTTACATGAACCCTCTTATTAGTCATTAATGATCCTTTTACATTCATTTAACCCTTGGAAAATCCCGTAATTACGATGCATTTAGGATATGATTTTAAAACTGTAGATTTACTCCTGATTTAATGTATTTCTCTTAGAAAGAATATGCAATGAATTATGACTCTCTGGTGGTTTTGTAGGAGCATATGTTTATTGATTTTGATTAATTAAAGTTAGTTATATCTGATGATGACGTTATCATCACGATGCTAGTCGATTGGTTCTATGACCCGGAGAGATATGATGCGTCTCCAACCCATTTTGGTTGTAGAAGTGTTCGACATATAGGACATCGATTTTATGGGCCCTTTTCCAAACTCACATGGCTTCAAGTACATACTTCTCGCTGTTGATTATGTCTCGAAGTGGGTTGAAGCCATCTCGGCAAGACGGGCTAACCATAAGACCATCATCTCTTTCGTATGAGAATTTATTTTCGTGAGATTCGGTATACCTCACGCTCTGATTAGAAATGGGGGTAGTCACTTCATCCATGCTCATTTCAGGTCTCTATTAAAAAAATACGGGGTACGTCATCATATTGCCACCCCATTTCATTTGTAGACCAATGGGCAGGCTAAAGTGTCTAATCATCAAATCAAGCTGATTCTCCAGAAGATAGTTAGACCAGATAGGAAGGATTGGTCCGATAGCTTGATTGATGCACTTTAGGCATATCGGATCGCATATAGGGCCCCACTCAGAATGTCACCATATCGTATGGTATATGGAAAGGCCAGTCACCTTCTTATCGAGCTAGAGCACTGTTCCTTTTGGGCGGTGCAAAAGTGTAATTTTAACCTCGATGCAAAAGGTTATGAAAGGAAGCTCCAGCTCAATGGACTAGAAGAAATTTGGCAGGAGGCCTACGAGAACGTGAAATTCTACAAAGACAAGATGAAGGCCTTTCATGACCGCCACATCTGGAGGAAAGTATTCATGCCTAACCATAAAGTTTAGTTATTTGATTCATGCCTTAAATTCTTTATGGGAAAGCTCAAGTCCAAGTGGATTGGCTCGTACATTGTGATTCACCCCTACTCTACTAGGGCGATCCAAATCATGGACTCAAAATTTGGGCATGTTTCTATGTTAAATGGCCAGCGCCTCAAGCCATTTACGGCCTAGGAACCTCCTCCTACTAACAAAATCATTAATTTCATTGAGGACATGTAATTGAGTTTTTGTCCAGCTAGAGGCGCTAAACTTAGCACTTATACATATGTACATATCTTTTATACATAGCATATTTTCTTTTAGAATATTTTTTTGCAAATTATACATCAGAATGTTGGCTTATGCCGAACAAAAATTTAGTAGTGATTTCAGGTGATTTCTATCCACTTACTCCCTGTCTTAATTTATTTCCTTTATATTCACGTATGAGGATATGCAAGAACTTAGGCATTGGGGGCTATTATACATTAAATTGAAAAAGCTTATGCCAACACTTGCATTTGAGCTAGAAATAGTCTTCAACAGCCACTTCCGACTCATTTGCTCACTTTTTGTTCTGAATTAGGACTAAGCTGAATGTAACCCGATAAGGGAACAATATTGAAGTGCAAATCATAAGAGGTTAATTGTATATAGCATCTTTATACATATTGCATCCATGAATAAAGATTTTTATCAAGAGGTTTTATTAGGGATTTTATTCTTTAGTTGATTCCTTTAATCTAGAATCTAGTACAATTTTCACACTCATACGTAAATTTTGCAATGGATTCAATGTGAAGACCGATAACATCTTTAGTTTGTTGAGAAGAAGCAGTTCTTTTCCTGAACCCCTTGATAGTGGTTAGGGAGTCAGGCGAACCATCTTCTAGAAGATCCACCAAACAGTTGTGAGGTGAGAGTAGAGTGTCACTGGTGCTCTAAGACTAGTGTAAAGAATCTTAATTTCTGGATGATTACATAATGATACTCAGAGTTAGGCATAGTTTTCGCTCTCAGTTCCTACGTATGAACTTTGTGTGAATTTCTAAGAGCCACCAAATAAGGCAAATATGAAGAAATCGAGTTCAAATAACTAAGACTAACATGTTTAGTTACGACTATCCTTTACGGAATCCTCGGTTAAAAGAGGGTGTTGATATCAAGGTCAGAAAATACACTGTCCTATTCGTCCCTTTCTCACTATTGAGAATAGGCACTTCCACCAAATAAGCCACCCGATATCCTTTTGAACACCACCAATCCCCAATAATGCCTCCTAAATAAAATTTGCATGTGTCATGTTCTATTGCATCGTGTTGATACAAGAAAAAGAAGAAAAAAATGTATATAAAAAAAAGAAAGAAAAAGAAGAAAAAAAATGTTGAATTATAATTATGTGTACTGCATATATTTCATTACATTGAGGCAACATTACCCATCGCAATTGCAATCCACCAAATACGACCTTAACCTACTTTTCTATATTTCTAACCACCCGAATATTGGCTGAGGAATTCTGACTTAGTATTAGGGTTATCAGAACTCTATTAAAGTGTTAATACCATGTTAGACCACCAAATATGGATTATACTTGTAAATCTGGTGAGATTGTGAGCTCGACAAAAGAAAAAAGAAAAGAAGAGAAGAAAAAGAGAGAGTAAGTACAAAGGAACCAAAGAGAGCATAGGTTTCCCCACTTCTCTCTGAGTTGATTTATTTAATAGTCTGGAAATCTAGATTCTGTAGTACTAGTCTATATGTAGCACCAAATGAGTATGAGCCACCAAATACAAACCCACTTGACTCAAACATCTTCTACCTAAGCTAAAATCTGGGATAGAAATTACAGAGTATTTGCCTATCTGGATAGAATTTTACTAGAGGTCAGGTACAGGCTTTAGAGGTGAATCGATTTTTCACTCGAATCTATTGCATAAGCTACATCACTACACTTTCACAATTGTATGGATTTCTAGATTTTCGGATGAAAACAAAAAGGGAAGAATCTATAGTATTACACTTGATAAGAAATCAGTCTTGTAGGGACCCATTTGTAGATAACTTAGTTTCACATTTACTAGGGACTAGCAAAATTTAGGCAAGGGGGTATGATTGCACAACAATCATACGACTTAAATGACCTAAATTGAGTTAGAACTTAGCATACTTGTAGCTTAATTCATGCATTAGTAGCCTATCTTGCATCTTTTCTGCTTCACTTAGATATTCATGAAATAATGCTATAATAATATATCGAGTAGTATATTATTTGGTTTGTAGGTAATAAAAGCTCAGGAGATGGCGTGAGATGGACCTGAAGCAGGATAGAGGATAGAGCTGCAGGAGAGCTGGAGCAAAAGCTTTGGAATAAAGCTACTCAAGCTGAAGACATAATGTAGGGAAGAGATATACTACAATACTTCTAGGGTTTTAATGTCTGAATTAAATTATGAAGAACATAGGACATCCCTACGCCTATCCCTAGCCTTAGGATAGCCCTAGACAACTTTCCAAACCTTAGACATCTTCCTATTAGGTCACCTTAGCCTAAAACACCTCGAAACCTACATTCCAACCTACCTTTGGACATCCAAGCTCCTTAGATTCTACCTGCAGGACATAGAACCCAACCTGTTGCAAAATTGGGCATCCAAACAAGGTGTTAGACATCCAATTTCTGTAGAAACCCAAGACATAACCTAAACTCCATACTGATTCAGTATTGGACGTTCGGACTTGAGACTTAGACTTTTGATTTTGAAGTATAAGTCATCTAATCTTAAGAACTGAGTCTGCAACCCTTCTCTTATTATTGTTTTTGGATTCAACCCTAGATCTTGATTTCTAAGACCCCTAAACCCAATCCTACACCCTAGGAAACTTAAATTAAGGTATCCTAAGCCTAGTACATTAGTCTAAGGCTCTCCTAAGATCCTAATTAGGTTCTCACTAAGCCAAATTGACTTGGATCTAAGTCAATTACACCTCACCTAGTCAATTGGACTCATAGAGTTCAATTGACTCAAAGCCTAATCTAATTGAGAACTCTCTCTATCAATTACACATACATTGACCCAATTAAACTTGGCTAAGGTTAATTGGATCAACCACTTTAGCCATAGGTTGGATGAACCTATTTTTAGACCTACCATTTAGACCAACCTAGACCTAATTGGAAGTGGACCAAGTGGTCCACTTGACCACCACACACTCATGCACACACACACACATGCCACCACCACCACTTGGCCATCCACTCTAGAGTATTCTAGAGTGGTCTCCATGTGGCACCACCTTGAAGACTAAAAATAGTCTTCAAGGAGTCCACAACCTACCTCCTTAGAAAGTGGATCTAAGAAGACCCACTCTCTGCCACTCTAGCTGCCACCTAAGCCCATTTCTAGAGAATTCTATAATTCTCTAGATGGCCACTCCCTTAGTCTATTTAAGGACCCAAGTGGGAGCCCTTGCACCCCTACCTTGGACTTCATACTCTTCCTCCACGAGCTTCATCACCACTTCCACTCTCCACGTCCAAGAGCAAGTGCAACATCTCCACCACCTTCATCTAGAGGCCGACCACATCACCTTGGCTATCCCTCTATTCCCTCTCACCACCTCAAGCCACACGGTCATTGGAGACCACCTCCGATGTGCCAGTTCCCCATAGATTTATTGTTCTTCGTAGCTTAATGCTAGCATTAATTTCATGCTTAGTAGTGTAGTATTGCTGCCTTTCAGAGTACATGCATAAGCTCATCATGGGTTCCATACTTGCATCTCTCTTTTGTTATCTTAGAATTAGTCTTTCCAATTTCCATGTACAAGCATTCCTATAGAAGTGATGTAGTGACACTATAAATTGAGGAAATAAAAGTTGCTTGCCTTATATCTATATCTATTGCAATAAAATGTTTGTTCCTGAAAACATTAATGATCTTGCGATTGATGCTTTCTCCATTAATAATCATCGCGAAGTGAGAATTGTGCACACGAGTACTCACACTTTCACATTCATTGCTTATTTGATGCATGCACATTTAATGAGAGTGAACAACACAACTAGCGAATCCTATATTCGCAGGCTTGAAATCGACATTCAATTTTAAGCAAGCAAAAGAAGAATAAATAAATTAAGAATCCATTTCTCCATTTTACACTTCCCTGAGATTGACTGGGACTTACCGTCTCATTACAAATAGTTTTGTTTGAATCTTAATTTGCACTATACTACAATGTTTTCATAATCAAATCTGTGTTTTTCGGCATTCAACAAGGCACTTAAGGTTTTGTTTATTTATTGTAGGTGAATAGGTGGATGATTTTAGGTAGTAGTGAGGGCTCTATTTCTATCTCTTTCTTCCTTTCTCAATATGCATGAGTGCATGTATTTACAAAATGCAAGTATAGTTTTCTAATCCAAGATGTGTAAAGCCATAAAATATCATAAGATTGAGAATTTGTTGGCGTTGACGATAACATCATCATCAACCATAACTAGCTTTAATTATTCATATTCCATTAATAAATGCTCCTACATAACCGTCAAAGGACTGTAATTCACTACACATCCTTTTTGAGAGTTTAACATGAAACCAAGGTTAACACTGCAATTTTGCCATCATATCATGAATGCAGAACAACCGTGGGTTTTCTTAGGAGTTTATTAAAGGTCAAATATGCATTAAAGTCTAACAAGAGGGTTCGTGTAGACAGAAATGGGTTTTCACATGTCACGAGAATTAAATGACATCTGGAAACCTAAAAACAAACTTAGTTAATTAACTGAGGTTCTGGTTAGAATAAAATTCACCTAAACCTTCTATAAATCATATAAAAATTTCTAAAGGTTTGGTATCTTTGATTTGACCATCAGAGCCCATTTTGACCTAAAATAGAGTCTCAGAGAGACAGTTGCCCTAATTTGGGTTTCTATGAAATTTACCCATTCAAACTTAGTTATAACCTAAATCTTACTTCGCCCTCAGATTCCTTGGGTCCAAATTAGGTTTGTACCAAAATTTGGGCCCAATCAGAGATCACCTTGACTTACTTTACATTTTAGTCCTGTCTAACTCTTTTCTCTCAAACAGGTACCCCTAACTTTTGAATTAATTGCAATCAGGTCCCTAACTTTATCATCATTCTTTGTGAAAGGGTCCTCACACCATTTTTGGAAGGTCAAACCTTCACCATCGAGTTTCGAGCAAGGATTTCTCATTCGATTCTCAATCAAACACTTCCAAAATTGAAAGGAAGATTCTCTGAGGGATTCCTTTCCAAATGAGACCATCAATGAATCCTAACTTATTCCCAAATCCTCATGTGAACCTTTCAAAGGTTCACATGTCCTACTTGTGCGAAAATCATGGAGTTGTAAGCTTGGTTTCCAAGCTTGAAACCCCTCCCCATGGCCTATAAACGGACCTACGATGCAAACCTTAGCTCATTAGCTAGGTTCTGAGCCACAAGTCTTCCTTTCCCTTCTCCGGCTTGCACCAACCGAAGCACTGGTGACCTCACTCTCCTTTGTCTTACGGACCACCAACGACCAAATTGGCCCGTCCTTCTTATTCCTCATCTTCCTTCGCCTCCCGCAGGCCAAAGTGAAGGCCCTTAGACCCCTTCCTCATCATCACCCTCACGGAGTGTTCTCCTTCTCCAGCGTCGACCAACCAAAGCTAGTGCCAAACCTTCATCCCATTCATCCATAGTTAGATCCTATAGATCCCTCGTCCCCTCTAGTTTTTTTCTACTTCATTAAAATCTCGTTTCGACTGCCATTCATGCCATTCGCTCTTCATCTTCCCCACGACTGATTGAGCTCTGGCGAGGCCTCCAAAACTCCACAAGCCACCATTTGCTTCTCCACAACTCCCAAAATGTCCGTTGTGCCCTATTTACCAAAACCCCTCAAGAAATTGAAGGGATTGGACCCCCAAACACACCCACCTTCATGCTCCCTCTCCAACTTTGCATGCCCTCCACACACACTCACTCAGCACGCAGACACTACCACTGCACTCCACGTCCACCAACGATGCTTGTGAACTTGTTTGATTGGGGCTACAAGCCTGTATTGTGATTCGTAGGTAGTGGACGCTCTCTGCCATCGCCACCGTCATGCCCGACATCTTCCGCCCGCCTCTGGCCACTTCAGACCTTGGTCCCACTTCCAGGTGTTACATACTTCATCCTCACACTCAGTTACATACTTAATTAGGTAGGAGGACCTCAGCCACTGCCCAAATTTGACGAGGTTTCACCTGCGGGTGCATGTGAGCAAAAGGGGTGGGGGTTAGTCCCACCTCGAAAATACAGAAGTGCATGGATGCACAGATATTGATTTTGTGCTGAGGGCTATTTGCCTCAAGCACACGAGGGGTGAGGTCCCCCACTCATGTGCCTCCTCATGCCTCACACCTCGCCCGTGCACACATGCATGCGAGTCTGGCCAAACCCGATTACCCGGACTTATATACCTACTTATTATATACTCAGGTTTGAGAGAGAAGAGAAGAGGGAATGGAGGAAGGAAAGAGAGAAAGTGGGGAGGGGGGTTTTTGCTCTCTTGTTCGTGCAGCCAATAGTTAGTTGCTGGAGGGAATTCATCCTTGTGCTGCAAAGGAAAGAAGAATAGAAGAGAAGAAGAAGAGCTAAAGAGGAGAGGCATTGAGAGATTGTGCACTGCTGACATGGAAATATGGTTTAAGTGGTTCAGGCCACTGTGCATTTATTTGATATTATTGAGTAATTGATATGTATATGCTTAAGACTAATAATTGGTGATTCAAATTACTATTATTTTATCTTAGACATCTTTTTGCCTCATTAAATTCTTGATATACTCTTGCATAGCATTGAATATCATAATTGAGTGGATATTATTCATTGAATATCATTCTTGGCTTATCTTCTCGTGTTCATTTAAATATTAATTAAGATTAGTGCATGAATTCCTATTTGCTCCCTATGTTAGACCTTGGAAACTCTTTTGAATTCGAGTTATAAATTTTATTTGTTTGAGTGCATTTGTCCTATACTACAATGCATATCTTAACAACGACAAATTTACCTTAAACATTTTGGTGCCGTTGCTGGGGAGCAATGCGCAATTCACCACTATTCTTTGCTTCATTTGACTATATTTGAGTATTAACTTGCCCTGTATGATTTGTTGTGATTTGGTACATCATGAGGCAATCTTCCACACAAAACAACCACTCCTAGGGTAGGTAATCTCTCTTCTTCCCTAATCCCCTAGTCTTGGGAAGATAAAAAGGAAACAATCAATTAGGAACTACTTGCATTATTTTTGTTATAATTTTCATTAAAAAGGTAAGTTTCCTAATTTATGAAAAAATTCTTCATATCTGATTGAAGTTTGAGGCAATTCTGATTAGCTATTCCCCATCCTGATTTCCTATACTTACTAGGGACTACTCTTGACTTGTAAATCACCTTGGGCTAACACGCTTCTTGCTTAAAGATCAAGGTGAACATTTTGAGATTTAATTGGACTTGAAATAAAGTTGTTCGACGCGTAAATCGAGTTTTAAAAGATTATTTAGTTGTAGTATAGCATGAAAATACATTGACAAATAAATTTATAAAACTTCGGTGAGTACTGGGCTATTTGCAGGGAGGCAATCTTGATTTTTCCAGAAGCTTTCCAATAAAACTTGCTTTAAATAGATATTTATATATGTATATGAATCAGATATCAAACATTTAGAAGATTAGAATTTTATTATAATTAAAATAGAGTTTTCATAGTAGAGAATGCTACTAGAAACAAACTAGATAGACAGATAAAGAGAGATAGAGAGAGAGAGAGATAGAAAGTGGCAGAGAGACGATGCCGCTTGTAGGATGCTTGTGCAAGGTGTAGCAACACCTTAGATCCAGAGCACCAGGATGAAGGTTAGAGTAGAGTTGCAGAGGGATGGAGAGTTGCAGTGGTGGAAGATATCTGGAGTTGATGGAAGAGAGAGATGCTTCAACTGGGGAGCCCTGGGCCTTCTTTTGTAGTTTTAATGAGGGGCAAAGTGGGTATTTAACCCCTTTATCTCATGCAACAACTCTTATTTGATTAGATCTATTGATTGGGAGATCAATGAATCAAGTCTGGCCTCAAAACACTTTCATTTGTGCCTAAAATGTTCGGATTCAACTTGGGCTTGAGATGTGCTGTGCTCTCGTGCGTCGGATCAGGATTAGACAAGTCCTACTCCTTTGCATGCGTTCTCTTTTTTTCGCTTGTCGCTCACTCAATCTGAGTGCCTCATCCTCTTTTTCCCACTCACCACTCGCTCAATCTCGTGTTCTCTTCTTCCAACGCAAGTGTGTGATCCAACGCGCTACGCACGAGTTTTGTTATAGTTTCCTCTTTGTATCTATTTATTCTTATCCTGCTGGACAGGCGACGTGGTGCGCTCGTGGCCGTTGGAACAACATGCAAGGGTGGCCTTCCTAGATGGGGCAGTGGTGAGGGAGCAGCGACTGTGCTGCCGCCACGTGGTGCCATCATGGTCGTCCATCTTCTTTTCCTTGTATTTGGTGCTGTAGACCTTCAATCGAGTTGATTTTTTCATCGTTGGACTGCGATTGTCGATTCGGATTCATCGTGCAGTTGGATTCTTTATCTGAGGCCCAGATCTTTGTCTTTTGGCTTTATGATCTCCATTCTTTTATGGACTGCACAAGATGCCTTGGTTGTCTGATCAAGATGATTTCGGTAGCATTGGACTCCCATCGTCGTTCTGATCAGATCTGTCTGGTCTGATCTGACATCCACGGCTTCGAATCATCTACAATTAAAAATCATCTCTCATTAGTACATAAAATGACGATACTATCATTTGACTAATAAACTAGCTATTGTGCAAATTACGATGCCTATGAATGCATTATTCCTAAGTCATGTTAGGATCTAGCTTAATTCAGGTGATTTAGGTTACATGATTACTGTGCAATCACACCCCCATGCCTAAATCTTGCTAGTCCCTAGCAAATGCATGACTAAATGCAAAGTGATCCTAAATGAGCAATTTTTATCAAGAGTTTGGCTAGAGATTTATGTATTTTGTTTCCATCTGAAGCTTTAGTAATCTAGATAATCGTGACTGCATTTTGTTGTAGCCTATGCAACGGATCCAAAGGAAAGCTAATCCTCATCTAAAGCTCGTACTTGACCCTTAGTAAAAATCTACTGAGATAGACAAACTTCTTCCCTCGGGGTTATCTGTAAATTCAACCCCGATTTTTGGCTTAGGTAGAAGATTTCTGAGTCAAGTAGATTTGTATTTGATGGCTCACACTCATCTGGTGCTACATATAGACTAGTATTTTAAAACCTAGATTTTCATATTTAAATAATTCAACTCAAAGAGAGGTGGAGAAAGTGTTCTCTCTTTAGTTCCTTTATACACATTCTTTCTTTTTCTCTCTTTCTTTTTCTTACCTTTTCTTTCTTTTTGAGCTCATAATTTCAATAGATTTATTAGTATATTTGGTGGTCTCTCCTGGCATTAACACTTTAATTAGGTTCTGAGAACTTTAAGACTAAGTCAGAATTCCTCAGCTCGTATTCAGGTGGCCAGAAATACAGAAAAGTAGGTCAAGGCTGTATTTGGTGGATCGTGAGGGTGGTAGGTGTTGTTGCCTCATTACATTTGAAATAAATTCTAAAAATACTTATAAACTCTTTTTTTCTTTTCTGCTTTTTCTTTCTTTCTAATTTATATATATTTTTTCCTTTCCTCTCTTTTTTTTTACATCCAAATATCTATTAGTGCAATGCAGTATAGTATACGAACTTTTATTTACGAGGCATTATTCGGGATTATGGGTGTTCAAGAGGATATCGGGTTGCTTATTTGGTGGAAGTGCCTATTCTCAGCACTGGGAAGGGAATGGATAGGACAATGTATTTCTGACCTTGACATTAATACCTTCCTTCAGCCGAGGATTCCATAAAAGATGATCGTGACCATCCACCTCACTCTTAGTTTTATCAAAACCCTCTCTCTGCGTATTTACCTTATTTGGTGGCTCTCAAGATATTCACACTAAGAACTTGTACACAGAAATTGAGAGCGAAAACTATGCCTAACCCTGAGTATGATTATGTAATTATCCAGTAGTTAAGATTCCTTATACTAGCCTTAGAGCATTAGTAACCTTTCTACTCTCACCTCACACTTGTTTGGTGGATCTGTTAGAAGATAGTTTGCCTAACTCCCTAATTTCTATCAAAAGGTTTAGGAGAAGAAGCATTGCTTCTTTTCGACAACTAAAGATGTTTATCAGCTTTCACAGAGGATCCATTGCAAATTCTACTTGTAAGTGTGAAATTGTACTAGATTCTAAACTTAGGAATCAACTTAAGTTTAAATCCCTAATAAAACCTTAATAAAAATTCTTTATGCCTAAATGCATTTTTTTTTACATAAAAATAAGACATGCAATGTCCACCCCCATGTCTATTCATTACAATGTCATTGAAATGTATGCATGAAAATCAAAATATCATAACCAAGAGGAGGGGATATCACCAGACTATGCTTGTTAATCCAGGTCAGTATGGATGCAGATGATGCAGAGCTACCAGTACAGAGTACTGGGTTGCCTCCCAGCCAATGCTAAGTTTAACGTCATTTGCCAGACTTAAACCCAAAAATATGTAGTTCAATACTATGGGTTAATAGAAGTAATAACAGTTGTAGGGGAATTTAAGATTAGTAGAAAGATATGATCATTTGGTCCCCAAATCAGTGATCCACAAATGCGATCTAGCTGATGATGTAGTCCTACCCCAAAAGGTCTTTCTGATTTGAAATATGGAATAGGGTCAGGTGGATGAGGTTCAGGATGCAGAGTCTATTCATTAATCCAGTTCCAAAGATCAAGAAGAGGTGGTATAGGGTCAGGATCGAGACCATGATTGAGATTTAGATCTGGTTCTGAATCAGAATCATAAGGATCCTCAAATCGGTAGTTGATACCAAAAATCATGAGTTCTCTAGGCTCTGGGTCATATGAGGGCAAAGGTAGAGTTGTGTGGAATTCATCAAAATCTTCATCAGAAATTTCCTCTTCCTCATCCGAAGTCACTTCTTCTGAGTCAGGGCATCCATTTGAGCTAGTTGGCTTATAAGTTCTTCCCAAGTCCATTATGTGTTGAACTTCTTCTTCTAGGGTTACTTCTTGGTTCATGTCTTTAGATTGTCCATTTTCTTGAACTCCCTTAGAATTCAAAAGTTCTTGAATTTCAGGGTGGATGTATTGAGGATCTTTATATTATCATCTAATTCGTCATAAGTTACTCCTAGGAGTTTCTCAATCTCGCTAATGTCCTGTTCAATTTGGTTTTCCATGGGAGATGGTAGATTAGAATTATCCTCAAGTACATCCCCTTCTTTCCCTTCATGCTGGTCTTGAGCTTTGGCAAGACTTGGATCATCTTTAGTGTGAATTACCAAAACTTATTCAATTATTCCTACAACCTCAATGGAACCACAATTCACCTAATTCTTTTGGGTAGCTTTAAAGATATTGAGTTGACAATTTTTCCTTCCAGAGGTGATGTGCATAATCCCCATTTCACAGTTGATTAGAGCCTTGGCAGTGACCAAGAAAGGTTTCCCTAAGGATATTGGGGTGTGGTTCAGGCTTTTTGATGCCTCCATATCCAAAACAAGGAAGTCCACAGGATACTCAAAATCCCTCACTTTTATAATCACATTCTGTAGAAGGCCCTTTAGAATTTCGGTTGACCTATTAGCAAGCTGAAGGGTCACATCAGTGTGTTGCAAGGGGCCTAAACCTAGCTCTTCATATAATTCTGTGGGGATTAAGTTGATGGAGGCACCAAGGTCCAATAAGGCTCGATCCAGGATGAAACCATCTATTTCACGTGAGATTAAGGGGGTCCCTGGATCTTTCTTGTTAGGAGGGAGCTTATTTAGGATAATGGCACTGGCTTGTTCAGAAATTATGACCCTTTTTGATGATTTGGCTTGGCATTTCAGTGTGCATAATTCCTTCAGAAATTTCGCACAGGCTGTGATATTCTTAATGGCCTCTAGGAGTGGTATATTTAGCTGGACTTGTTTTAGAATCTCAAGCCACTCCTTAGATTGGTTGGTTTTCTTTTCCCTGGGTTTGATCAAGGCTTCAAGAAAAGGAGCTTGGGAAAAATCTTGAGTGTTCAAATCCTGAGTCTTGTTTCTTTGATTAGTTTGGTCTCCTAGGTCAGATTAAGGCTCGTCAAGATCTTGATAAGATTTTGATGTAGAAGGATCTTGGATTTATTTCCCACTTCTCAAAGTGACAGTATAGGCATGTGCATTAGGGTTGGAAGGGTAAGGTGGGTTCTGCAAGATGGGTTGAGCCTGGGTTGGGTTAGGGTTAACAAAGCCTAGTGAGTGCTGGGGAGTAGGCTGAATTATGTGTGCTTGTTGCTCTTGTGTGTTGTGCTGATTAACCCTATTGAAGTATGGTTGCGCCATCTAGGGTTGTAAGTGTTTGCATAAGGCTCATTTCTAGTGTAACTCTGGAGTCCATTCACATCCTTAGGATAACTAGGCATCGAGCTTCCTAGTTCAGAATTTGAGATGGGTCCAAGTGCAGTTGGCTCATAGGTGGAGCCATGGTTAGGTCATTGATGTTGTGCACTAATTCCTGACCTAGAGGGTTGGGGAATTGGTTGTGGGTTAATATAGGCACTCCTTGGGTAGGCATAGGATTTAATTTGGATTGTGTACCTAAGGAATTCCCGCCCTTTAGAAGGTTATCCAGCTTCTTATCCAAATTCTCCACATTCTTTCCCACGAGTTCCACCTTATCTAATCATTGTGCAATTAGCTCTAAATCAACCAAGTTTGAATTATTGTTAACTTCATAAACTTTGCTCCTTGGTTGATTAGCTTTGTTAAATGCAGACATTGAGGCATTGTTAAGGGAATTTTCACTCATATTCTCGAACAATTGAAAGGCTCCCTCAGCATCTCAACTCAGGAAATTGCACCCACATGTCACATCAACAAAATTCTTCAGATTATCACTCAACCCATAATAAAATATATGGGTCAAGTGCCACTTTGGAATCCCATGATGAGGGCATTTCCTAATTAAATCATTGAACCTCTCCCAACCCTCATGTAGTTGTTCCCCAGGGTTCTGCTTAAAGGTTGTATGGCACATCTAAGGGCATTAGTTTTTGCTACAGGGAAGAATTTCTTTAGGAATGTGCTTCTCAGGCCTTCCCAAGTTAGGATTGGTCTACCAATTGTCCTCAGCCAATGTGCAGCTCTATCTTTCAAGGAGAATGGGAACATTTTCATCATCAGGGTACCTTCATTCATGTTCTTAGGGCTAAAGGTTCTTCCTATGTGTAGGAGATCTTCAAGGTGGTGGAAGGGGTCATTTGACTCATGGCCATGAAAGTGGGGAATCAAGTTAATGATTTGAGGTTTGAATTTAAAATCTTCCCCATCCTGAGGTACCCTAACAAAGGGTTCAGGTTGGGCACTTAGAGGGTTATAAAAGTCACGGAGGGGCCAATCTACCCTTCCATTCTAGAGTCGAGTGATGGCCTGCACTATGATTTCCATCTATCGGTCATGATGCTGGCCTGCTTAGTGATCTGCCTTTGTAAGATAGTCATAGGATCCAGATTTTGTTCATTGATCTATTCTTCCTCGTGATGACTAGCCATTGCAGAGGGTTCAGATTCAGATCTTGGATAAGTAGGTATTCTCCTAGGATTTCTTTCTAATGGTTGTAGAAAATCAGGAGTTTGAGATCTTCTACCTTGCATGCACCAGAAGAATGTCTGTAGACGAGAGAGAAGACAGATGAGAGAAACCTCACCCGCTCAATGCAAGTAATCAAATTGGTCCTTAAAGTGTCAACCCTAATTAAACCTGATCCTGGTTCCCTAAAACACGATTGGGTTTGATCAACCCTTGAATTACTTGTTGGCCAGAAGGGTGGGACCCCTTAGGACACCCCGCATGGCGGGACACCACTAAAGATTAACGTGGTTACTGCATCGACCTTTCTTGTCACTAGTGGGTCCAAGTAGACAAGGCCTTGACTTTAGCCCAATCTAGTTTCAAGTCCCCAAGTCTAGTAGTCCTGCTTAGGGCACGTCTACTTAGTTTTAAGCTTGGGTTTGATGTGATTTAGGAATATGATGGGCGTTAGGGGTGTGTTTTCCCTTTAAAGTTGATTTCAGATGTGTGAAGTGCTCAGGCAAAGGGTTCACAAGCAATTCTTTTATGATGAGGTGAATTTTAAGATTCGAATGCTTATGTTAATGCATTTTAGGGTTTACTTGAGTTAATATTTTCAATCAAGGTTTTGATAAGGCACACAAGAATTTTGCAAATCTCAATTTTTTTGATAGATTTCCTTTAAATATGGAAATGCAGGTGTGCTCTATTCTTAATGTGGAACCCTAAGCACAAATAATTCTAGATGATCCTTTTAAGTTCATAATATGATGAGTGGTGTGACCCAAGCAATACAATCAATTGATCTTATTTCACCACTAACTAGGCACTCAAAAAATATTTTTCAATAATTTTTAATGCACACTTTCTATCTTTTTCTGATTTAAGGTGCACTGGGGGTTTTGTAGTCTATTTTGACCCCCAATTTGTGATTCGATAATCCATGCAACCAGACGTGCAAGAAATAATTTACTCAGATTTTTCCTAAATTCTTGATTATCTCAAAAATTCATTGCTACAAATGTCAATCAATCGGAGTTGTATAAAAAATCCTATGATAGTTTGAACTCTGAAAAATCAAGAACAATAACTAAATTGATAATAGGTCAGTATTTGAAATTTTAAAATTTTTCTATAACTCTGATTTGCACGAAATTTTGATATGTTGTTCTTGACTTTGAAATCCATGTCAATAAAAATTTGAGAATTTTTGGATGTACAGATCTTTGAGAATTGGATTTTTATGATAAAACTTTATTTTAGCGCAAAAATTAAGAGAGAATTTTCTTTTTTATATAAGCAAACAAATTCTAACTAATCCTAGGGTTCAAGAAAATCCTAGATTTAACTAATCTAAACTATAGGTACTTACTTGAGGTTCGAACCCATAATTTCCGTTATTGTGTTTCATTATAATTTCCTTGCTTTCCTCCACACACGAATTCAATGAAACTAACAAGTTAGAAATCCCAAATTCGCACCAAAGAAAGGTTCAAAAATTTTCGTTGCCTCCCCAGCAATGGTGCCAACTTGTTCGGCGCATAAATCACATTTTAAAAGATTATTTAGTTATAGTATAGCATGAAAACGCGTCGACAAATAAATTTATGAAACTCCGGTGACTACCAGATCATTCGTAGGGAGGCAATCTCGATTTTTGCAGAAGCTTTCCAATAAAACTTTCTCTAAATAGATATTTATATATGTATATATATATATATGAATCAAATATCATATATTTAGAAGATCATAATTTTATTACAACTAAAATAGAGTTTTCACAATAGAGAATGCTATTAGAAACAAACTAGATAGATAGTTAGAGAGAGATAGAGAGAGTCAGAGCAGAGTTGCAGAGGGACAGAGAGTTGCAGAGAAGGTGGAAGATATCTGGAGTTGATGGACGTGAGTGATGCTTAAACTGGGGGGCCCTGGGCCTTCTTTTATAGTTTTAATGAGGGGCAAAGTGGGTATTTAACCCCATTATCTCATACAATAACTCTTATCTGATCAAATCCGCTAATCGAGAGATCAGCGGATTAGATTTGGCCTCAAAACACCTTCATTTGCGCCTAAAATGCTCGGATTCAACCTGGGCTTGACACTTGGTAGCTCTCGTGCGTCAGATCGAGATCGGACAACTCCCGCTCCTCCATGTGCATTCTCTTCTTTTTCCTACTCGCTCAAACTGAGCACCTCATCCTTAACAGTTCGGATGGTTCACGTGGGCACGCATCTCGCATTTGCATTTCAAAAATCACGTGGGATTACGCATTCGTCCATGATGCACTCTGATCACGCCACGTGGTCGCTCCTCCGCCCTCCGATGCTGATCCAACGGCCAATCGCACGCTTGCTCAATGCTTTCCTAATTTTGTGCTCAGGCAATTTTGAACCCGCGAGCTTCGCTTCCAATGCAAGCACGTGAGCCAACGTGCTCCTCACGAGTTTTGTTATAGTTTCCTCTTTGTATCTATTTATTCTTATATGGCTGGACGGGTGATGTGGCACACACGTGGCCATTGGATGCAGATCCAATGGCCCACAGCGTGAGAAGTGTTGCCTTCCTAGATGGGGCGATGGTGAGGGAGCAGCTGTGATGGCGCCACATGGTGCCATCATGGTTGTCTATCTTCTTTTCCTTGTATCTGGTGTTGTTGACCTCCGATTGAGTTGATTTTTTCATCGTTAGATTGCGATCGTCGATCCAGACTCATCCGTGTGGTTGGATTCTTCATCTGAGGCTCAGATCTTTGTCTTTTGGCTTTATGATCTCCATTCTTTTATGGACTGCACAAGATGTTATGGTTGTCTGATCAAGATGATTTCAAAGGCTTTGGACTCCCGTCGTCGTTCTGATCAGAACTATCCGATCTAATCTAACATCCGTGGCTTCTAATCATCTCTCATTAGTACATAAAATGATGATATTATTTATATGACTAATCAATTAGCTATTATACAAATTACGATGCCTATGAATGCATTATTCCTAAGTTATGTTAGGATCTAGCTTAATTCAAGTGATTTAGGTTGCATGATTATTGTGCAATCAAAAGCCAATTAGGGTTTCAACAATTAGGGTTTGAAGTGTTAGAACACATTTGCCTACATAAAGAGAATAAACCCTCCCACATTTGTGTGCTACCCACACCCCAGTTTGAAAATATCTAATCAAGAGGAACCCTAAAAATTAGGCTCTAAATTCACTTGAACCCTAAAATCTTGGACCTAATAAATTGAGAGTCATTCAGGGTGATTTCTAGGTCTTGACCTAGATTTCATTTTGCCACCTTTTAGGGTACGACACGTGAAGTTGGTCTAATTTGTGGGTCAACCAAACTCCAAATTAGGTGACAAGTCAAATCAACTTCTAATCAAGTGAAATCAAGGCACAAATTAGGAATAAAATTGGTAGACTTAAGGACTAAGTCCGTACATTTTGGTCTACTTGGAACCGCAGTGACAAGGAAGGTCAGGTGGGGAAAACCCTGTAACCCATGGGGATGCTCTATTGTGTAGGGGTCTTTGCGGGGCTCTTCCTTCCTGGCTGCCCAAGTATTTCTCGGGTGTGCGGATTTCTGATTTAGAGGTATCATCCTCCTTGAAATTGCCTTAGTCATCCAAAAATCTTTGGGTGCCTTGATTAAGTCCAATTCATATCCAGTCCCTCATCTATTCTTTAGAGCACACACATAAGAAGGTCCTTGGGTTTTTAACCTAAAAGGCCTCATTAGATCGTCTACAGAATTTCTAATCTGATCGAATCACTTCAATTTGAACCTGAATTTGATTCTACATTCTGATCCACCACTTGATTTGAAGATGCAGCCTGGCAATTGAGGAAGACCATTTAGGAAACCTGAATCCCAAATTTCAATGAGAGATAGAATGATTGAGGATGCCTTGAAATTTTATGGAGTTAATGACAAAACCTCAAATCCAGTCAGCATGATTCAGGTTAATATCCCAGAAACAACAGCCTTTATTACAAATTGTGCTAAATTAATATTGACACAAATAAAAAATGGATCAACCTGGGATATTCTCATGACAGGATATATTGAATTAGAAAAATTGCATAACTTTGAATATCTCCAATGTTTGACAAATCTTGTACTTTGGGAAAGACACCAAGATGACCTTGAGAAATGGGAGGAGATGATAAAATTGTTGAAATAGATTATCGATCAAAAATACCCATATATTCCCCAAGTGTTTAGCAAAACATCTTGGAATAAGACTGAGGATCAATTTGCTTTCCCAAATCCTGGGTTCGAGAATCAAGGTTGTTGTGGATCTCCAACCCAGATGGAATATGATCAAGCTTATGTGCATACTGATACTCCTTATCTTGAGTTGGGTTGGGAAGATCCAATTGCAGGTGTTCCTAATTTCAAGCTAGCCCTAAAGATGCGAGAACTTGGTTTACCTAGCTTTGAATTCCCAGACACCTGTAATGATGAACTTAAAATAGAACTCCTTGAGAATGTAAATCCTGAGCCTTATCCTGTTAAGGTAATTCTTGAGGATGATTCTGACATCTCAATAGAGCCTAGCCTAGATTTTAGTGATCCAATCCCTACCCTTAACTTAGAATCTGGATTCAAGCCTATTTGGGATAATTTTGAGGCCCCATGCGATGAGACTCAGATTTTCAATTTGAAATACGATTTAGGGCCTGTATTTGATGAGTACACCTCTTCAAAGTCCTCGGAAATGCAGATTGACTTTTCGGAAATCACACCAACTTTCGACACAGAAACCGAGGAGCTGGAAGAATTGGGATTCGATTGGGTTTCTCCTAGGAGCCAAGAACTCGATCCCATGCCTAATAGGGACACCTTTTTGAGTTCGGATTCTGAGTTTAGGTTAGATCCAAGTCAGGTTGCTGCTTCTCCACATCTTGATACACTCTGTGGTGGAACGTTGGATCAAGAATTAGGTTTGCAACACAATCTTTGCAAGTTCTTCGATGATTTCAAATCCTACTCTAATTTCAGAGAAGCTTTATTTCCTGACAATTATGAACCAGTTTACAACCTCAGCATCCATGATCCGTTCTTCAACTCTGACACTGAGGTTAATGATTTGAAAGAAACCACCTCTTCCACAGCACATACAGAACCTTCTCAAATCTGAACCCAACCTCGACCCGAACCGAAATCAACTTCTACTCTGATTCTCCTCTTGATGATCCAGTCGTACATGATTCTTATCCATCTTTTGATCAGGATTCAGACATCGATCAGACTACTAATCACATCCCATCCATCTCTGATCACTCTTGTAGGGTTCTTACATCCTCTACAGACTCTTTTGCATTTGAGGATCCCTACTTTGACCAGGCTGAATCAAATCAGCCAAATCCTTGATTTTCATTTCTACATCCTTCTGAGTCACAAAGCATCAAGTGGGAACCACACCTCCTGATCCATACTCATCAACCCACCAGACTGATTCGGTTTTGGCTGCATCATCAGCCTGTAGATCTGAACAAGCACTTGGTTAGACCAACCAGGCTTTTGATCAAGGTGCTTGTTCCATAAAATTTGTCTAATTTGACCACTCCTCCATGACCACATTCTGCTCGGCTGAAGGCATTGAATTTAGCATTTAACGGGAGGCAACCAGTCATTTCAAAAATCCAAGACCCTTCTGATTATCCTTTTGAGCTTCACATCTACTGCACTTTGAGTTTATAGTTAGAATAGCTGACCCTACCTCTAGTACCTATACCAGAGCTTGAAATCGTCTGCAATAGTCATCCCGACCTATTCGCCCACCCTTTTGACCCTGTTCTAATCCTTGAACCTAAGCTGATTTCATATCTTCCAGTTTATAATAAGGACATTGCAAAACGTAGGCATGGGGGGGTGTTAAAGTGAAAACACATAAAAATTCAAGTTTCTGAAGGGTTCTCACAAAAAAATTACTCATTCAGAAAATCAAAAAAATAAATATTAAAAAATAACAAAAAAATGGAGAAAGGGGAGGAAATTTTGAGAGGATTAATTGCATATCATTTTAAGGAAGAGAGGAGGTGATTTAAATGACAAAAAGGAGCAACAATTTAAGCAAAAATGAGTCATTAGCGAATAATTATAGAATCTACTTAAGTTCTAGACCAAATCAAAAGAAAAAAATTAAGTCCTAGAATGACAAAGAGACAAAGAGATTAGTATGAGTGCTGATCTTAGGCCTCCTGGTCTTGTTTTAGGGCTTAAAAATTCAAGTATCCATTAAGATCTGGATAATCCTCAAGAGGTTCAGGAAAATGCGAAGCTTACGTATTAGGTCTAAGTCTTAGGGAGTATTTAACCTCGTTAACTGACCTCTGGTTTGCGAGACTCGGTAATCTAAACACCCTAATCCACACACAAGTCTAGTTCAATGCACTTAATAATCAATATCACGCAAAAGCATTTAATTCTGTTCTGAAAAAGCTACCTAGATTAGTAGCGGCTTATCAACACAAGTTGATTTGGATGAGTTCCTGATGCGGAGAGGTGGGAAATTCCCCTCGAAGATGCACAATAACATACCGTCTCCTCGATGCTTGTCTTCTATGATATCTAAATATCCTACCGGGGGCATGTAAGCACCTTGTGCTGGTCCAGGTGCCATAGGCAAGATTATCCCGAAATGTTGATTGCTAGGATCTGAATTTAGCTACAGAACTCCATGGGCGGTACTTTCTCGAAGTGTCGAAAGCTAGGGTTCTGGGGCTTGCCATGGGCGGTGTTATCTCGAAGCATTGATTGCCAGGGACCCTACAAGGATTGATGGTGGGAACAAGGAATCTGATACAGACCATGTTTTTGAGCCGATCCGAAGCTAGAAATAATCAAGAAAAAGAGAGAGAAGACTCTCCAAAAATGCAAAAATTCTTCTATCCCTCTCTCTTATAAAAATGCATTGCAAACTGAATTGGGACTAACCATGTTACAACCACAGGTGCTTTAACCGCAGAGTTCAACGAACCTTAGGATAGTTCCTATGGGCCATAGAAACCTTCACGGTAGACTGACGCTAAAGCTGGTGAGGTCTGGACCTTGGTTGGTACTTGAATACCTCTAGGCATACTGTTAGCATCTGACTTAATTTCTAAAAAAGAAGAAAAAATCAGGACTTTGAGCTTCAAAGCATGGTCTAGAATTTGAGTTCTTTTCATAAGATTTTGCTAAGGGATTAGCAAAAGTTAGGCATGGGGGTATGATGATAACGTCATCATCAGCCATATCTAGCTTAATTAGTCATATTCCATTAATAAATGCTCCTACATAACTGCCAAAGGATTGTAATCACTACACATCCTTTCTGAGAGTTTAACATGAAACCAAGGTTAAAACTGTAATTTAACCATCATATCATGAATGTAGAATAACTGTGGATTTTCTCAGGGGTTTATTAAAGGTTAAATATGTGTTAAAGTCTAACAAGAGGGTCCGTGCAGACATGAACGGGTATTCACGCGTTACAAGAATTAAATGGCATCTGAAACCCTAAAAGCAGACCCACTTAATTAACTGAAGTTCTGGTCAGGATAAAATTCACCTAAACCTTCTATAAATCATATAAAAATATCCTATAAGGTTTGGTATCTTTGATTTGACCATCAGAGTCCATTTTGACCTAAAATAGAGTCTCAAAATGATAGTTGCCCTAATTTGGGTTTCTATGCAATTTAACCAGTCAAACTTGGTCAAAATATAAATCCAATTTCACCATCATATTCCTTGGGTCAAAATTAAGTTTTTACCAAAATTTGGGCCCAATCAAAGATCACCTTGACCTAGTTTATATTTCAGTCCTATCTGACTCTTTTCTCTCACACAGATGCCCCTAACTTTTGAATTAATTACAATAAGGTCCCTAACTTTATCATTGTTCTTTGCAAAAATGTCCTCACACCATTTTTGGAAGGTCAAACCTTCACCATCAAGTTTCGAGTGAGGATTTCTCGCTCGATTCTCAATCAAACACTCCAAAAATTTAAAGGAAGATTCTCTGAGGGATTCCTTTGCAAATGAGACCATCCACGAGTCCTAACTTGTTCCCAAATCCTCATGCTAACCTTTCAAAGGTTCACATGTCCTACTTGCATGAAAATTGTGGAGTTGCAAACTTGGTTTCCAAGCTTGAAACCCCTCCCCATGGCCTATAAATGAACCTACAATGTAAACCTCACCTCTTTAGATAGGTTTTTAGTCGAACATGTCATCCTTTCCCTTCTTCGGCTCACTCCAACTGAAGCTCTAGCGACCTCACTCTCCATCATCCTTTGGATGGCCAATGGCCAAATTGGCCCATCCTTCTTATTCCTTATCTTCCTCTGCCTCTCGCTGGCCAAAGTGAAGGCCCTTAGACCCCTTCCTCCTCGCCATCACCCTCACGGATTGTTCTCCTTCTCTGACATCGGCCAACCAAAGCAGGTGCCAAATCTTCATCCTCATAGTCCATAGTTAGATCCTATAGCTTCCTCGTCCCCTCTACTCTTTTTCCCTCTTACTAAATCTCATTTTAACCACCATTCATGTCGTTCGCTCTCCATCTTCCCCACGATCGGTTGAGCTCCAACGAGGCCTCCACAACTCCACAAGCCACCATTTGCTTTGCCACAACTCCCAAAATGTCCATCGTGCCTTATTGACCAAAACCCCTCAAGAAATTGAGGGGATTGGACCCTCAAACACCCTACCGAACACACCCACCTTCAAGCTCCCTCTCCGACTTCGCACGCATTCCACACACACTCACTCATCACAAAGGCACCGCCACCGCACTCCACATCCACTAGCGATGCTTGTGAACTTTTTTGATTGGGGCTACAAGCTAGTATTGTGATTCACAGGTAGTCAACGCTCTCCTCCATTGCCGCCTTCACGCCCGACACCTTCCGCCCGCCTCTAGCCACTTCAAACCCTGGTCCCACTTCCAGGTGTTGCAGACTTCATCCTTACACTCAGTTACATCCTCAATTAGGCAAGTGGACCTCAGCCACTGCCCCAATTTGATGAGGTTTCACCTGCAGGCGCATGCGAGCAGAAGGGGTGCGGATTAGTCCCACGTCGGAAATACAGAAGTGCGTGGATGCATATATATTGATTTTGTGCTGACGGCTATTTGCCTTAAGCACACGGAGGGTGAGGTCCCCCATGCACGTGCCTCCTCGTGCCTCATGCCTCACCCATGCACACATGCATGCAGGTCTGGCTAAACCTGATTACCCGGACTTGTATACCTACTTATTATATACTCGAGTTTGAGAGAGAAGAGAAGAGGGAAAGGAGGAAGGAAAGAGAGAAGGCAGGGAGGGGGGCTTTTGCTCTCTTGTTCATGCGGCCAACAGTTACCTATTGGAGGGATTTCGTCCTTGTGCTGCGAAGGAAAGAAGAAGAAAAGAAGAAAGGAAGAAGAGATAAAGAGGAGAGGCATTGAGAGATTGTGCACTGCTGATGTGGAAATATGGTTTAAGTGGTTCAGGCCACTGTGCATTTATTTGATATTATTGAGTGATTGATATGTATATCTTTAAGACTAATAATTGGTGAGTTAAATCACTATTATTTTATCTTAGACATCTTTTTTCCTAATTAAATTCTTGAAATACTCTTGCTTAGCATTGAATATCATATTTGAGTGGATATTATTCATTGAATATCATTCTTGGCTTAGCTTCTCGTGCTCATTTATTTATTAATTGAGATTAGTGTGTGAATTCCTATATGCTCCCTATATTCGACCTCGGAAACTCTTTTGAATTTGAGTTAAAAATTTTATTTGTTTGAGCGCATTTGTCCTATACTAGAACACATATCTTAATGATGACGAAATTGCCTTAAACAGGTGTGAATTGTTGCACGATCAAGAGGGTAGCGAGAAGTGACAAGCAAGTAAATCATGAGTTTTGGGAAAATAACGTTGTAGTATGGTCACGAAATCCCCTTGACAAAAATATTTGTAATATCGAAACTTGGTTGATTTTATACGTTTGAATCCCGATCGTTCGACTCTAGGAGGCATGAAAAAGAGTTGAGATTTGAATCCACTTTTTCTACCCTAAATCTAATCTAACCTAATCTTTTTGGTCATTTTGCTTTTGCGATTTTTTCCATTTTTGATTTCTAGAAAACAAACTTGAATGTGAAAACTACCTAAGTGAAACCCTAAAACCTATATGGATCTAGGTGAGGCCATGGTGGCTGTTCATAATGTGACTAGCCCAAGTAGCATGTAGGCAAACAAGCATGAAGATGAGCAATTATAGAAGCATCATAATATTCTTTATGCATAGAATAATCAAAGAATATCACATAATGTCTATACTAGAAAGCACATAAAATAGAGGAAATCCCTCATGTCGGAAAGTGCCACTAGGGCCATCGGCTATGTGTGAGGGTGTAGGCTAGACCTTGGGTATGCAAACCTGTCTACATGCCAACTAAAATAGATGGCCGACCAGAGGAGGCAATGGGTGAGCCTTCATAGTCATCAAAGAAGAGAAGAAAAGAGGAGGACATGTGCTTGCTCCCAAGGAGGAAGAAGATACACCCAAGAGAGAAGAAGAAGAGAGGGTGGCATGGACCCTTCTTCTCTTCTAGTGGCTTACCTTGAAACATGGAGAAGCTTCTTGCTATCCGCCCATGGAGGGGGCCTTGGAGGAGGATGACAACCTTGAGAGGGAGAGAAGGAAGTGTGGTCGCAAGTTTGGAGTGGAGAATGAATTATGCGACACACCTTTTTGGCTTTTATGGGAAGGCCTCTTTTGGTCTCCACTTTTTGTGGCTCCCAAAATAGAAGTCACCACCTTTGGTGGCCTTAGTGTTGAGGACCAAAAATAGGGAGGGTAGATTAGGAAGGCTGGTTTTGGAAGGTGTGTGTGTGTGGTTTGAATTTCATAGAGCCATGTTGTGGGTGTTGGTAGGATTAGGTGCTAAATAGGTTGGGTCAATCTAGGTTAGGTGGCTATGGACCTAATTAGGCTTAGGAGAGTATAATTGGAGAGGAGTGAACCTAATTGGGTCTAGGTCAAGTCTAATTGGATGTGTGTGTGTGGTTTGACTAAGATCATCCTAATAGGTTTGAGTCAATTAGATCCTGGGTGCATCCAATTGGGTTTAGGTGCACCCAATCAACTATAGATGCATCCAATTATGTATGGGCTTGGTCAATTGGGTTAGGGATATGATAAGTGAGGGTATGGATAGTGGGATAGGATTAGGAGGTCTCTACTTAGGTTTCCTAAGGTGTTTGGGGCGTTTCTAGGTCAAAAGGGGCAAGCTAGGGTTTCTAGCACCAAAAACAGGTACCAGAGATGACTTCTAGATGTCTAGACAACTGATTAGATCTCTTGTACTCCAAAATTGGACATTTGGAAGTTAGGTTAGACATCTAATTCTGTGTCAATGTGAGTTTTGGCTTGCTGGATTGATTTTCTACAAAAATCAGATGTCTAGCCTAATGTCTGGACGTCCTCAAAGGTGCTGGAGAGTGGGTTTTGGGTTTTCTAAGGTAGGTTTTGGCTCCTAAGTGTTTGGGAGAGGGATAAGGTGGATAATAACATGGATAGTGCTATTTATGTTTTAGGTTCTAAGGCAAAGATGTCCTAATGGAAGTGGTTTTGGGTTTAGGAAGGTTGTCCTAGGGTTTCCAAGGGTAGGGATAAGGCTATCCTCCTCACTCCTCATGTCTGGATCAATCTTCTTCTCTCGTTATTACTTTATTCCACTCTATCTCATATCCTAGATCACTTTATTACCTGCAAATAATAACAAAAAAATATTAAATAGCAAGATATCTCATCTAATTCTATATAAAATGATGCAATGCATGATATGCATGATAGGAGGGAAATATTCACAAATTAAGTTAGGTTCAAACATTATTTAGGTTGATTAGGATCTATGATTGCTACACAATCATACCCCCATGCCTAAACTTTGCTAGGCCCTAGCAAATGCAAGACTAAGTACATGACTATATTATTTACAAGTTTGGTCCCTAAAGGACTGCTTATTCCTTTTATCAAAGAGTCTGACTAAAGATTTTTCTCCTTTTGTTTCATCTAAAAATCTAGAAATCCAGGCAATCATGAAAGTGTAGAGATGGTAGCTTAAGTAATGGACCCAAGTGAAAAGCCAATTCACACTTAAAGTTCATACTTGACCCTTGGTAAAAGTTCTATCAGGATAGGCAAACTCTTCCCTTGGGGATACGTCACAAATAATCCATAATTTTACCGTGACTTTTTAGTTTAGGTAGAAGATGTCTGAGTCAAGTGATTTTATATTTGGTGGCTCACACTCATTTGGTGCTACATATAATCTAGTACTACAGATTCTAGATTTCCAAACTATCAAACAAATCAACCTAGAGAGAGGCTAAAAACTGTGCTCTCTTTAGTTCCTTCATACTCTCTCCTTTTTCTTCTCTTTTTCTTTTCGAGCTCACAATCTCACCATATTTTGTCAATGTGCTCAATTTTTGTTGGCCTCACATGACATTAACATCTTGATTAAAATTCTGATAACCCTATAACTAAGTCAGAATTCCTTATCCCGTATTCAGGCAGTCTGAAATACAGAAAAGTAGGTATTGGTCATATTTGGTGGATCACAATGGAATGGGTTTTGTTGCCTCAATGTAATTGAAATAAACACTCATAAACTCATTTTCTTTCTACTTTTTCTTTTTCTAATTTTTTTTATTCTCACTTTTTTTTCATATATGTACTTTTTTCCTTTCTTCCTTTTTTTCTTCTTTTTTCTATATATATACATTTTTTCTTTCAACACAATGCAATACAGCACACGACATACGTGAATTTTATTCAAGAGGCATTATTAGGGATTTGTGGTGTTCAAGAGATATCGGGTGGCTTACTTGGTGGAAGTGTCTATTCACGACACCGGGAAGGGAACGGATAGGATGGTGTATTCCTGACCTTGACATCAATACCCTCCTTCAGCTGAGGATTCCGTAAAGAATGGTCGTAACCATCCACCTTAGTTGTAATTTTATTAGAACTCAATCTCTATGTATCTGGCATATTTGGTGGCTCTCAAGAATTCTCACAATATCCATACATAGGAACTTGAGAGCAAAAACTATGCCTAGCTCCCAGTATCATTATCTAATTATCTAGCAACTAAGAATCCTTGCACTAGACTCAGAGCACTAGTAGATAGTCTACTCTCACCTTACATGTTTGGTGGATTAACTGGAAGATGATTTGCCTGACTCCCTAACCACTATCCAAGGGTTCTTGACAAACTAAAAATGTCTATTGGTTTTTTATAATTGATCAATTGCAAAATCTACGTGCAAGTGTAAAAATTATACTGGATTCGAGAATTAGAATTAACTCAAGAATAAAATCCCTAATAAAACTTTCTTGATAAAAAATTGATGCATGAATGGAATATATATAAATGCTATGTGTAACCTTTCAAAGTTTCACTTCGAAGATTTCCCTAATTCGGGTTACATTCAACTAGGTCCTAATTTTAGAACAAAAAGGTGAGTGGATGAGTCAAAAGTGGCTGTTGCGAATGATTTCTAGCTCCAATGCGAACATTGGAGGTGGAGTCGGTTGTTCTTAATTCAAGGACCCTAAAGTGCAATTAGCATGATATATGAAATGTTTTTCCGATGTGTTGGAAGAAAAATTTTCAGTTTACATGTACTACCCCCCCATGCCTACTTTCTTGCATGTCCTCATGCATGAATATAATGAAAAATAAATTAGGACAGGGAGTAAATGGGTAGAAATCACCTGGAATAAACCCTGAATTTTTTGTTCTGATTATTCCAACACCTAAAAATACATATGCAGGAAAATATGCTAAAAAAATATGCTATATATAAGTGCTGAGATTAATGCCACCAGCTAGGCATAAACACGAAAAGGATATATCAACACAGTATTGAGAATGGCAAGTAAAATGATATGATTTTAGTCTCATTCGCCAACAGCGGGCCATAAATGTGGCTACTGTCCATGAATTCCAAGCCCAAATAATCAGAAAAATATGTAGATGGGGCTTGGGATTATCTGCAGCCAGATGGTACAGAAGAAAGACAGATAAATATGGGTGCCTGGAAGAAATGAAGATGAAGGCATCACAAAGAGGAGATGGAAAACGTGGGTGGTTGGGGTATGCACGGAGTTGCGTGGGGTAAAATCATATGGGTCCTGATAATGGTGATGAATGGAAGGCATGACCCAAGTGGTGTGATCAGATCTGGAAATCAAGGTCCAGTGGTCAGTCTTTGTCAAAGATGTTTCTTCCTAAGTATTGTCTATTTCTTTTTCCTCTTCCAAATTTCTCAATTCTAATTCCCAATTATCACATGATTTGGCAAAATTTTTAGCTTCCTCCGACAACTCATCATATGTTATCCCCAATAATCTTTCAATCTCTTGAATATCCTTTTCATAAGGGGACATTTCCTCTTTCTCACTTGGATGAAATTTGGCATTAGATTTGGTAGTGAGTCCCTCCATGAAAGTGGAATGGGCTGAATCATTGATTGAGAAGTCGTTAAGGTCTTTTTGATTTTGTTGCTACGTGTATGTGATCATTTGAGTCAATTCATCAATGTCTACATGGGTACTCTCAAATAGAACAAAATCATATTCAAATTCATTAATACTTGGTTCCTCGAAATGGAATGATTGATATTCAGGCCCTAAATCAAGAGTAAGATCCTTAAATGAATCTCCTTCCTCAACTTAAATAAGGACCCAATATCATCCTCCTTGGGTGCCTGATCTACAAAATCCTCAATGACCACCTCAGAATCACAAATATGTTGTGGCACACCTGACCAAATTCAAACATTTTTTATTTTTGTTGCTCATCCCAGATTCTATGAAGCTCTTTTCTTATATTATCATATTCTCTCACATTAGCTTCTTTTATTTCATGAACCATTTTGATCAATCGAGTAACCTGGGATTCATTGCAAGGGGCAGGGGTTTGAATTGGGGTAGGTCAGTCAAGATAGTCAACCATGCTATCAAAGATTTGATCCTATATTGAGGGTGACTCTTGTGATTTAGTAGATTCTTGACTCGTGTCATGTGGCCGTACCCAGGTGTCAATTGCATGGTTTCTTCCGAATTACCCTCTGAATGACTTTTCGTATCATCCAAGAAATACCCTGACTTTGTTTTCTCAGCGGCTGCATAAATATCAAAGTGAATCTTCTCATTGTCGCTGCTCATTTCCATACATCCTGGGTAACAGTCAATCCGTGCATTGGCCGTAGCCAAGAAAGGGTGACCCAGAAATAATGGGAAAATCACTTAGCTTCTCCAGTATATCCATGTCCAAAACAATAAAATCAACCGGAAAACTATGACCTTTCACTTTAATGATCACATCCTGAAATACCCCCTTATGTGTTTTGATGGAGCCATCTGCCATTCTAATGGTGACAGGTGTGTGGTGCAGATCTCCAACTCTGGTGCAGTCAATAAGGGCGGTAGAAATCAAGCTAATGGAAGACCCTAGATCCACAAGGGCTCTATTAAAGGTGAATCCCTTGATGGCACAAGATATGAAAGGTTTTCTAGGGTCGGTCTTTTTGGGTGGTAGAGTGCTAGAAACAAAAACACTTAAGTTAGCCGATAGAACCACCTCTTTAGGTGTGCAAGTCTTTTTCTTTTCTTGTGACTCTTTCTTTAAGGCCCCAGGAAAGGGTAAATAAGTCAAATCAACTTTAGGAGCCTTTCCTTCTTTTTGTCCCTAGAGTCTAAGTCAGAGCTGGATGCAGGTTTGGTCTTAAGATTTTTGGTTGAGCCCAAATCAGATCATTTCAGTGGGCTCCTAGCTTTTCTCTTTCTTTTAGAAGCCAAAGAATTAGCACCTGCACAATGGCACATATGATAAATTGGAGGTGTGGTCGGAAGAATGGGTGGAGAATAGGGATGAAGAGGAATGTGCATTCGGAGATAAAATGATTCTTGAAGTCTCTTGATTTGATCCCCTTGAGATTTCACTTGATTTTCCAAATTAGTTAACCTTTCTTCATTTTTCTTGTCAAAGTCCATCAAAATGTTCATGATATCCTCAAGGGTGGTTGTGGGTTGGGTTGGACTAGATTGATCTTGAGTTTGATTTTTTTTCTGTTGAGGCCATGAAAGTTAAGGATTATCTCTCCACTCTGGTTATACAAATTAGGATATGAATCAAAGTGTGTATCACCCTGAGTGAGGCTGACTATAGAGGGAGTTGATTGAGAACTTGATGTGTGGTCCTGTACTTGTGATCCATTGGTCCAATTCTTAAGTGATATATCATCAAGTACAGGTGTATTGGAAATGGTGCATTCCCCAAATGATCTACCCAAATCATGAAGTAGGTCCAAAGGTGCCTTCTTGGTTGACTGGGTCTAGGATGACTCCCCAGGGTAACAAGAGTCAGTAGAGTAGCTAGTGGATCCAAAATATAGGTCACCTAATCCACTAGGCTGTTTATTCTAGGTCTCCTATACCTGAGAGGAGTGATAAGATTGAGATTGTGCTTGGCATTATCTAATTTGCTTCAGGAGCTTGGCACGTTGATCTTCTAAGCTCTTGTCAAACTCCCAGAATTCAACAACTATGGCCTTCACTCGGTTCTGATCAAGATAAGGGCTGGATCCATGAGGTTCAGATTCTAAATAAGTTGAGGGATAAGGAGATGAGAATAATCATATCCCAACTGCTAAGGATGAGTCTCCCAACCAGGTTGAGTTGAAATCATGGTTGGGTTGGGAAATGGAGGACTCTGCAAGTCAAAAGGATGATATGGGTTCATGGATATCTGAGAAAAGAGGAGAATGGAGATAAGAGGTCTTCCTCAGGAAGACACAGCTACAAGGGGCTAGTAAAAATAAGGCTAAGGCCTAGGATGAGAGATGAGAGAAAACCCCAAATCAAGCAAACAATCTAGCCCTAAATTGTATAACCTAATTGAGTCTAAACCTGGTATCCTAAAATGGACTTGAGTTAAACCAACCCTTGAATTACTTGGCTGGCCAGAAGGGTGGGACCCCCTAGGGCACCCTACACGGTGGGACACCACTAGAGGTTAACGCGGTTACTACACCGACCTTTCTTGTCACCAGTTGGTCCAAATAGACAAGCCCTTGATTTTCACCCAATCAAAATTTTGATTACCAAGTAAATTAGTCTTGCCTAGGGCACATCTACTTAGTTTTAGACTTGGGCTTAGAGTGCTCTTGGAATATGATTAGGCATTTTGGGGGTGTTGCCTTTAAAATTGGATTTAGAAGTGTGAAGTGCACAGACAGAGGATTTTCAATACAAGCTTTAATTGGTATAGTGGCTTTTATGGTTCAAGTGCTTGTATTAATTTATTTTAGGATTTCCTTGTTTAAGTCAATGCAAACAAGGTTGTAGTGGAACATATAACAGGTTTTGCAAGTCCCAATTTGTTTTTTGAATTTCCTTTAAGTATGGAATGCAAATGTGCTTTACCTTAATGTGGAAACCCTAATATTAGGTAGGTCTATATGATGATTTTAGGTGCAAGAAGGTAGAAGTGGTGCAACCCAATCAGAGAAAACAATGGTCCTAATGCACCACTACTAAGTGAAATAGACCTAAGTGGTTGCCTAACTTGAAATATAGATCATTTCAATTCAGGTAGGTGAGGGGGTAGATAACCAATCAGAACAAATACCCACCTATTATGCAATCACACCTAAATTAGGCTCAAACAAGTTTCTTTTGGGTCTCTAAAATTAAAGCCTAATGTGAAACACCTAGGGTTTATACTTCTTCTAGTTCTGAGAATTCACCCAATGTCAACACGATTCAGTTTGAAAGGTGTGCAAATAGTATCAAAATGATCCCAATTTTGGGGTAGTGTTCACACACCAGGTTAGGTTCACCAATATATATTTTTTTTTTATTTTTAATTATTTTCGTGATTTTATATAGATTTAATAGTGCCTGGTGACCAATCAGGCAGATTGATAGTATCTCAAACAAGCAAACAAAGAGTTGACCAAACAGTACCCAAAATTTATGAAAATCTTACTAAAGATAGTACATTTGATAAGCTTTCAAATTGCACTGATTTCAGATTAATTCGAGTTGTGTAGAGGTGGGAAGAATTCTTCAAATTTGATTGATCAATCACTCTCGATAGTTTTGACCTACCTTTACTAAATGAATTAATTAGGAAAATATGTTGAGAATTAGGGCATGAGACATATACCAAATGAAAGCCAGTTAGAAAGGTTATCCCAAGTAAAAATTTCGTGATTTTAGGATGTTCAATCAATGCTACACAAATTTTTGAAAATCAGATTTTTGATATGACCGATCACCACAATCAGGGTTTGATGTTTTATTTATATGAAATTAACACTTGCAAACCTAGATCAGATTTTAAATCTCTCCCCCAAATAAGATCAGTATTAGAATGATTTAAAATTTGACATATTGATTCATTTGTCAGTTGGGATTCCAGGGAGTATTTTTTTGAAATTTTTACTATTTCAACCAATTTAATATGAATTTTTAGGTGTCAAGGGGTGAAACAGGCTAGATGGACCCATTTGAGTAATTTAGTTTGAAATAGTGGAAAAAGAAATCCAAAAATTCTTTAAAAATTATAGAAAAAACTAAGTTTCAGTGGCTTTCCAACCCCACAAATTTAAAATCAATCTAATTTATACAGAGATCAGAATTAATGTTTAAAGTTACATAAAACCAATGTGCAGACTGTTCTGACCTCCTTCCAAGAATTTTTACAAATAAAATATAGTGTTGGAAAACTAGTTTGAAACCCTATTGTCAAACCGAATGTTAGGATTTTTGAATTCTTAATTTGGGGGTAATTAATTTTTGAAAATCGAAATCAATTTTGGGCTGGGTTTCTAAATATGGAGTTGGTGTATTTTAGGTAGTTTCCAAGTCAAATATACACCAAACAAAGATTATTATTATTTTAATTAAAATCTAAAAATTTGAATTTGAAAACTTGTTTTTATATATTTTTTTGTTTTTCTTTTCATACCTAAGAAAGCAACAAAATAAAGGATGAAGAATTATACCAGTGATCACCATGGGTTGATGTATGCGCAGATCCTCATCTTGACCTATAATCAAGACAAGTGCAAAAGTGTTAAGCAAATGCAAATACAAATCTAAAAACTTGCTTGTTGCCTCCCCAGAAATGATGCCATTTGACAAGTGTGGAAATCACAAGTTTTGGGAAAATGTCATAGTATAGTTGCGAAATCCCCTTGACAAAAATAATTGTAATAATGAAACTCTATTGATTTTATTCCTTTGAGTCCCGATCATTCATCTCTAGAAGGCGTGAAAACGAGTTGAGATTTGAATCCATGTTTTCTACCCTAAATCTAATCTAACCTAATATTTTTGGTCTTTTTGTTTCTGCAATTTTTTTTATTTTTGATTTCTGGAAAACAAACTTGAATGCAAAAACTACCCAAGTGAAACCCTAAAACCTATATGGATCTAGTTGAGGCCATGGTGGCCATGCACAATGTGAGTAGCCCAAGTAGGGTGTAGGCAAATAAGCATGAAGATGAGTAATCACAGAAGCATCATAATATTATTTATGCATAGAATAATCAAAGAATATCACATAACATCTATACTAGAAAGCACATAAAATAGAGGAAATCCCTCACGCTAGAAAGTGCCACTAGGGCCATCGACTATGTGTGAGGGTGTAGGCTAGACCTTGGGTATGCAAACCTATCTACATGGCTACTAAAATAGATGGCCGACCACAAAAGGCTATGGGTGAGCCTTCATGGCTATCCAAGAAGAGAAGAAAAGAGGAGGACATGTGCCTGCTCCCAAGGAGGAAGGAGACACGCCAAAGAGAGAAGAAGAAGAGAGGGTGGTATGGACCCTTCTCTTCTAGTGGCCAGCCTTGAAACTTGGAGAAGCTTCTTGCTATCCGCCCATGGAGGGGGCCTTGGAGGAGGAGGACGGCCTTGAGAGGGAGAGGAGGTGTGGTTGCAAGTTTGGAGTGGAGAATGAATTGTGCGACACACCTTTTTGTCTTTTATGGGAAGGCCTCTTTTGGTCGCCACTTTTGGTGGCTCCCAAAATGGAAGTCGCCACCTTTGGTGGCCTTAGTGTTGACAACCAAAAATAGGGAGGGTAGATTAGGAAGGTTGGTTTTGGAAGGTGTGTGTGTGGTTTGAATTTCGTAGAGCCATGTTGTGGGTGTTGGTAGGATTAGGTGCTAAATAGGTTGGGTCAATCAAGATTAGGTGGGTGTGGACCTAATTAGGCTTAGGAGAGTCTAATTGGAGCAGAGTGAACCTAATTAGGTCTAGGTCAAGTCTAATTGGATGTGTGTGTGTGGTTTGACTAAGATCATCCTAATATGTATGAGTCAATTAGAACCTAGGTGGATCTAATTGGGTTTAGGTGCACCCAATCAACTGTAGATGCATCCAATTAGGTATGGACTTTCTCAATTGGGTTAGGGATAGGATAATTGAGGGTATGGATAGTGGGATAGGCTTAGGAGGTCTCTAATTAGGTTTCCTAAGGTTTTTGGTGGGGTTTCTAAGTCAAAAGGGGCAAGCTACAGCTTCTAGCACCAAAAATAGGAATCGAAGATGACTTCCAAATGTCTAGACAATTGATCAGATGTCTTATACTCCAAAATTGGACGTCTGGAAGTTAGGTTAGACATCTAATTCTGTGTCAGTGTGAGTGTTGGCTTTCTGGATTGATTTTCTGCAAAAATCAGACGTCCGGCTTAATGTCTGGACATCCTAAAAGGTGTTGGAGAGTGGGTTTTGGGTTTTCTAAGGTAGGTTTTGGTTCCTAAGTGTTTGGGAGAGGGATAAGGTGGATAAGAGCATGGATAGTGCTATCCATGTTTTAGGTTCTAAGGCAAAGACCTCCTAATGGAAGTGGTTTTGGGTTTAGGAAGGCTATCCTAGGGTTTCTAAGGGTAGGGATAAGGCCATCCTCCTCATCCCTCATGTCTGGATCAATCTTCTCTCTTTATTTCTTTATTCCACTCCATCTCATATCCTGGGTCACTTTATTACCTGCGAATAATAACAAAAAACATTAAATAGCAAGATATCTCATCTTATTCTTTATAAAATGATGCAATACATGATATGCATGATAGGAGGGAAATATTCACAAATTAAGCTAGGTTCAAACATTATTTAGGTTGATTAAGACCTATGATTGCTACTCAATCAAGAAGACATAACAAATAAACTCACAATGGCATCATCATCAGACAAGCACACCAAAATCCAATCATCCTCACGTCCTCCCTACATTGATGGGAAGGACTATGAATACTAGGAAAAGCGCATGTAAGTATTTCTCAAATCTATGGTTGAGGATGCTTGGTCGCTTATTCAAACAAAGTTCGCTGATCTGGAGAAGAAAGGAGTAGTACTAACAAGTGAACAAAAGAAAAAGATTGTGAGTAATGCAAAGGCCACAAACGTGCTTTGTTGCGCATTATCCAAGGAGTTCAACCGTATCTCAGCATGCGAGTCTGCATACGAGTTATAAAACATGCTTCAAGTTAGATATGAAGGAACGAACAAGGTAAAGGAAACTCACATCTCTATTCTAATAGAAAACTATGAGTGTTTTGAGGTGTCGAAAGGAGAAACAATAAAGGAAATGTATACGAGGTTTGGAGAACTTGTCAATCCAATGAAAAATGTTGGAGTCAAGTTGACGAAGGAGCAACTTGTAAGGAAGATACTTAGATCCCTTACAAGTGATTGGGCTCCAAAATCAATGGCAATTCAGGAGGCAAAGGATCTATCAACCCTTCCTCTTGATTACCTACTTAGAAGCTGATAAATACACATTTATTCATGATAAAATGCCTACTTATGTTAATTTCTAAGCTTAACATTGCATTTAGCATTGTCAATAATGCATAACATTCATCATATTGTATTTAGGATGATTTGTATAAATTGCATAGTAGTTTTTGTATTATTGTGGTTAGGAGATAGGGTGATATATTTTGAAGCTTCAAATTAAGAATCCAACCATACAGATGGATCTGGATCGACGATCGCAACCCAACGGTGTGAAAATCGATCCAATCTGATATCTGTGGAACTTTCAAGGAGCATTTGATGATGAATGGTCCAGATGATACCACGTGGCATCCGAACTACCCAAGGACTATCGTAGGTGCCATGCCCCCATCATCTCGCCCTCACATCTCAACTGTTGGATCAAGATCCAATGGCTAGGATGCCCCCGCACCCTCAGTAGTAAAATCCTTTGCGAGACACACTTTGGCTCATAGTGCAATAGTCTTCGAGTAGCTCTCGCAAGGATCAGACACTCGTTCGAGCCACAATTCGCCTTATCCTTGACGCACAATTTCATCCGCTCGATCATGATCAAGCGGTGGAGAAGCGGCTGCATCAATTGCATCGCATGATACGATTTGAGGTGCACGACTGGCAGCTATGATTTAGCCACGTAGCGCCAACGGTGGATGGGCATGTGCACTCACATGATTTGATGGCACGGTCCGTGATCTCTCCTCAGCCATGCAATTCAAATCCAATGATTGGATGCACATGGGCGTGAAATGCGTGATCGTATGCAACTTCCAAGGCGTGATCCGAGCATACGATTAGAGTCCTCCAAGTTCTATCCGACGACCCTCAACCCACCAACCTCGCACCAGTAGATGCACACGGACGACAGCGAGAGTGAGCTGGGACCTTTAGAAACACTTGCAGTAGGTCTTCAGCGACATTTTAAATGTTGTTGTTGACCCGTACATGCTTTTGGCCTTCATATCTCCACTATAAAATAACCACCACTCCTCTCATTCTTCTTTATCCCTTCTTATGCTCTCCTCACCTACTCTAGAGCTCTAAATACATCTTGATCTTGTGTCCCAAGCCCTTGGGATGCTCCACTAGAGAAAAGAACATATTTTTCCACCATCTCACCACCATTTGTGGAGCTCTCATCGGTCGTCTTCTCAACCCCATTTTGGAAAGTGGATCACATCACGACGTCGTCCGTCCTTACCTAATCTTCAGATGCCGTTCTCCTTCCTCCAACCCCTCAACATCTTCATCCGGGCCCCATCAGTGTAGCTTCATCCTCTAAGTAGTCAACAAAGAGGATTTTTCTCACTCCCTTTCCCTTTTACTGCTTTCATAGTGTAGAATCATTTGTAATAAACATTTGTCAAGCATATATCTAGAAGTAGTTTTCTATTATTTACAAGTAGAATAGCACTTTCATACTTTCTAAAATAGTTTAGTTTAGACAATATTTCTTCCTACTTGCTCGCTATCACAAAATACCGAAAAGAAACAAAGTAAAGCATGATTTTCAAAGAATCAAATGTCACCTCCCTGTGTTCGACCTGGGGCTCACCTTGAGCTTCAATAATTTTTTTTTGTAGCAATATTTTGCAACTACAAGAACATATTTTCTATAGCTCAAATTCTTCTCACAAAAATTTCGTTCACCATTTTGGCACCGTTGCTGAGGAGGCAATGCTCTTTGGTTTTTCTCACGTTTTTCACCTTACCTAACTTTCATATTACTTTCCTTCCGATCTTGCTATGATTGCAAGTACTCTTCCAAAGTGGGTCAGAGCGGTTAGATTGGAGAAAAGTGCAGATGAAGGTTCTGTAAGTGTACCCCCACCCCCACTCACTAGATTTCATTTCACAACCTAATAACTCAAACCCTAATTAGCCTAGGAGCTTGCATAAACCTTAGGTTAGTCCTAGTTGTTTGATCGTCACTTCACCCCACCTCACCCACCTACATAAATTAAAAGTACAAAAAAAATTACTCTTCTCTTCTTGCGGGATTAAGCTAAAAGTGACACACCTTAATCACCCACAAATTCTCGTTTTAAGGTGCACAATCACTTTGATTCTACCACTTAACCTGAGATTAGACCTGTGAACTCGGTATACTTCAACTTAAGACACATAAGTAAGTTGAAATTTGATCAGGTTAAGACATTTTGTGTGCCTTAATTTGTGGTGAGAATAGGCCAATTAATTGACCTATTTGGGTCTCACCACAAAAGATAAAAGTGATTTAACAGTAGCTTGCCACATAGGAATCAGTTTTTAGGGCTGAACTAGGCACTCCACATTATTTTTTATTTTAAAGGAATATATCATCACCGATGCTTTCAAAACATGGTGTGTTCCCTGAACTTGATTGAATACACCTAAAGTTGAACCCTAAAAGCTACTAAACAAGGACAAACCCTAAAAGACGCATTATCAAAACCTTGTTTGAAAACCCTGGTTGTGCATGCACACACATATTAATTGATTTTTAAGGGCACAACCCATCTAAAAGGCCCATCACATTCCAAGAGCACAATCATCTCAAGCCTAACTAAAACTGAGTAGACGTTAGCCTTAAGGATTAACTCACTCTTTGGGACTCCAACTGAGATTTTTTTCGATTAATTTGCTTCTATCGGTCCATTTGATTTCTAACTAGGGGAGTAGTGTCAAACAACCGTGGTTGGGGGTATCAAAGGAACCGGGGGCGCAAGCCAAAGGAAGAACCTTCTTCCCAATCCTTCCCTCTAACTGGTTGGATTAACTAGATAGAAGTAGATCAAATCATTTTTTTCATCTCAAGATGGGTTTTGAGAGTCTGTTGGTCTTTAGGTTACCCACCTAAAGATAGGTTTGGTTGATTGTACTGCAGGGCACCTTTCTCTCTTCTATCTTCCCTCCTACTTCACCATGTTTTCTTCCACAACACACTCACATTTCCAATCCTAACCTCCTACCACCACTTATCCCTAAGATGATTATTATTTTAAGCTGACTTATGACTACCCATCCCTTAGTCGGGATAACTTTGACTGGGATATGATTCCAGACCTTAATGTCTAGGGCCTAACCCTGGACAACAAGATTACAATTATTATCCTTCTTATGCCTATGGTGATTGTAGACCTCTAGTCTTTGATGATCAACCTAACCCGATGTACAGTCAAGAAGGATATGATGACTATAACACCTACCCTCCCCAAGATTATACTGAATATAGGTCACGACCCCACTTTGAACAACCTGAAATGAGCTATTATTAGGGAGGGACCCAAGAACCTCAATTTCTTGACTCCCCTAGAGTTAACCCAAACCCACCCAACCTTGTGCCGAACCATTCGGTTCAGGTGAACCAAGTCCAAGATGGGGTGTTGGCCAATTTGAGGAACACCATACGATCTTTACAAACCCAACCAACACCCCACAATGAAGAATTGGAGCCCCTGATTCAAATGATTGACAATCTGAATAGTTCGTTATTGGATTGGCTCCAAGATATTGAGGATAAGGGATCAGGTGAGTTT
Source organism: Thalassia testudinum (assembly GCA_037157565.1). Lineage (NCBI taxonomy): Eukaryota > Viridiplantae > Streptophyta > Magnoliopsida > Alismatales > Hydrocharitaceae > Thalassia > Thalassia testudinum. Next base: position 39,163,316 of record JAZHRO010000025.1, read on the forward strand.
TTACTTGGGAAATTATCATGATTGAGAATGAAATTCGTGGTTGCCTTAGTCCAATATTGGGATGATTATCAAAATGAACCCCCTTCAGGAGAGCCAATGTCAGAACCCGCTCAGGAACTTGTCGGAGGGACAATTTTTATGAGACTAGGGATGACTAGGTTTGTCTTAAACAACCCATTGAGGATGAAACGATTTTCTCGCCCAAAATCTCCGGGCGAAGGAGCGAAGAAAAATATGCCTCCATGGACTAGGAAATGATAGACGATTTTGAGACATATATAAATGAGGATCAAGAATTCTTTGATTCTAAGGGTGAAGAATCTTTAGGTGAAGTCTCACTTGAGCTTAAGGAGAATGATTATAGTGAGACTAACGAGCTTGAGGAATCTGAGGAATCATTTGATGGCCCTATAATTGAGGAATTTGATTTGGTTGGGGCTAACTTAGAGGATAAAAATCTTAATTTGATGGAAGATTCAATGGATAGCCTCATTCCTCAACCACACCCTGAAAGTATTAATTATGATTTTGATTTGGAAATCATTGAATCCAAGTCATTTCTGATTCAGCAACAATTGTTTGACTTGGATATTTTAGATGGGGTGAATAACATGCTGGAGGTTCTGGAATTAGAAATTATGATTGTAGAGAATAGGAGTATGAAAATGAAAATCTAGGAGGCTAATTATGAGGGACATACAATTTTGGATCTAGGGGTTCCTATTGATCTGAAGCCACCTACCTTCTACCAAGACCCTTGTGATATTTTCAACCCTAAGAATGTGCAACCCAAGCTCAGATTAATTGATTATCTTTTTGAGTTGAACCCTAAGTGGACAACTAAACCCATTGAACTGGATCTACCTATTGTCTGCCACTTTAGACTTGGGTTACACACAACAAAACCACAAGCTTGACCTCATAAGCACAACAATCTCCAATTATGGGTAATTTTCATCCAGAACCTTAAAACTACCCCACCCTAAGGCATGGGCCTGCATCACAATCTAGTCCACATTTGTGGACATCTCCTGCTAGTGGGTTTGAGGATCAATCTTTTAATTCTAATCCTCACCTGCACTTCTCTATTCTTAATTTCTTCTCTTTGTTTGTATAGTATGCCTAGCTGAAGGCAATAAACTTAGCACGAGTGTATATTCCACTTTCTCTGCGGAGCTGACTGGATTTTCCCGAAATTCAGGTGATACTTTGCTTATTATGCCCTTTTCATGTCTTTATTTTTGCAATGAGGACATTGCATCATTTAGGCATGGGGGGGTGGATACTTAATCCTGAAATTATCTTGTTAGCTCCATGGAATTTCTTTTATTTTCTTTAAAAAAAATTAAAATTAGGAGAAGATAACTTAGGCATTAGGAGTTGTTACTTTAGGAAACGATACTTTAGGACTTGAACACGTAGACTCTTCAAGTCTTCGTGCTTAATCATCCTGGGTGTCCACTAAAATGTGGACCTCTGTCTCTAGTCCTTGCCATGTTAATTTTATCTTAATTTTGATAATAAATTAGGGTGATAAGTACACGACTTATCAACCTGCCCTTTGATTTGAGGGGACTTTGGGTCTAAAGCATCTATACACTATTTACATTAACTCACTTTTCAACAATTTTTATGAAAATTAGGTAGCTAATGAGCTTTCTAGGTAGTATGGCTAGCAAGTTGTCATGGGTAACAACCCATTGGCCAGTTGTCCAGAACCCAGCTACATGACCATTCTCTTTCTACTACATTAAGGTAAATCTTAGATTAGGGAAGCCACCTACTCAGAAATATATATATACTAAAAAAAAAAGGAACAAGAAAGAAGAAGGAAAGAAATAAATAAGCCACACTTCTCTCCACGAGTATAGCTGGCAAGTTGTTGTGGGTTTGATGCCCCACTGGCCAGTTGTCCACAGCCTAGCTTAAAAAAATGCACAAATAATTCCCAAAATACTTAAGGAAGAAGCAGAGAAGTAGAATAAATCATGGAGATATACACTAGGTTTGCCCTTGTATTAACCCCATAAAAAAATTTAAAAGTAGGGAGAAAGCTACCGATTTGAAAGATAAACCATGAGGCAGAATTTTTAGGTCACCTAGGGTCCTAGAGACCTGAAGTCCATTTCAATAGCCACCTAGTGAGTCTATCACCTTTTTACAAGATACTTAGAACTTAACGTTCTTTTCGAGTCTTGGGTAGGTTGGGTAGATGTAGAAAGCTGCCCCGAAACTCTAAAATAAAAAATCTAAAAAAATTCGAAAAGAAAAAAATAGAAATAAATGTATCTTACCTTTTCAAAATAAGGCGAGAACTTGGGCGGTCTACATTTTGGCAAATACCTGGGCAATGTTGAGTTTTCGTAGTTTAGGACCTTATTTGAAATTTCCTTTTGTTAATAAACAACCAATGGCTTGAGCGATCGAGCACTAATTATGCTTTTATACATAGCATTTAGTTTAGTTTCGCTAGGGACTAGAAACAGATAGGCATGAGGGTGTGATAAATACGCATTTATTCATGATAAAATGCCTACTTAAGTTAATTCCTAAGCTTAACAGTGCATTTAGCATTGCAAATAATGAAAATTCATCATATTGCATTTAGGATGATTTCTATAAATTATATAGTAATTTGTGCATTATTATGGGTAGGAGACAGGGTGTTGACTGCGGAAAACTACGCATTCGCAATTAGATTCGAAAACCCATTGTTGTAGTTTGAGTCGTGAAGAAATCCATTCAACAGATAAAATTTATACTGAAAAATCCGTAAAGAAGTTCTGGGTCGAACACAGGGAGGTGGACGTTTGATTAAAAATATGTGTTTTATTTGTTTGTCACAAAACAGATTAGCTGGTCGAAAACTTGCTATCTATTTAACAAATAATGAATAGGAGAGAGAGAGAGAGAATATTACAAATAAAAGCAAAAGGGGTGTAGAATAAACATGGATTTCATTATAAAAAATTGTTCATTACACTACTCATTACGACTAGAAAGCGGGAAATGATTACACTAGAAAGCAGTAAATCTACTTTAGAAAGTAGTAAAGAGAATGGAGAGAAAGATATCCTCTTCAACGATCGCTTGGAGGATGAGCCGGACGGGATGACGCTTGGAAGATGGGGAATGGAGCAGGAAGGAGGACGAAGCGGGAGGAATGGGAACGAAGCAGTATGTTGTCGTCATCGCAGGATCCTCTTATCGAATGCAGACAGAGGACAATTGCAGGATGCTCCACTAAGGGGGACGAAGGTGGAAAAATTAAGATTTCTACTCTAGAGCATCCCGGGAGTGGGACAAGCTCTTAGAACTTTGGAAGGGGTGAGAGAAGAGAAGAAAGGATGAGAAATTCGTAGGGTAGGGGTCTCCTTTTATAGTTGCAAGGAGTAGGGGCATTTTGGACATTACAACATTAAAAAATTAATTTAGGACCTTTAGTGACGGATTTATTAATCATTAAAGGCCTGAACATGGTCTACGTGCATGCACCACGCGCGCCTACTCACCTTCAACCCCTCAAACGCCTATGCACAATTGCACACACTCAGCCGTCCAATCAAGAGATCGGACGGCTTAAAACGCACTTCGCCAGTGCCTTCAAATCTTCACTACCGCATGCCTGCGTGCGATAAGGCATGCAAGCGTGCGTCATCGCGTGCGTACGCGATCGACGAACCTCGACACGCCATGCCTCCTCCCCTCGGCCGCCCGATCTCCATCTGACACCCAATTGCACTTGCAACTGTGCCCCCTCTGAATTTGAAGCGCAGTGCAGCTCGAACGTGCACCCTTCGCTCGCGAAAGGGTGCTCAACCGTTGCGTTACTCTTCCTCTTAAGGCAAGCGGATGTTTTTGTGCACGTGGCTCTGCGGCTATTAGATGAGCATCAATGGTGGGGATTCGTCGAGCAGGTGAAGAAGAGAAGTGGAGGCAAGTTTTTAGGGCTGGTTGGGAGGCTGGGATGGTGCCACGTGGTGCCATCATGTCCGTCCATCTTTTATGTGTTGGTGATGGTGTTACAGATGTCGTATTTGATCGATTTTTGCGTCGTTAGGCTATGATCGTCGATCCAAACCCATCCATGCAATCAAATTTGTCATCTGATGTGCGGATTAATACCATCTTGGCCCTTGATCTCTAGGGTTCCTCAATGTCTATCTGATGCTACGGATGTCTGATCAGGGCAATCTTGGAGTCATTGAACTCCAATCGTCACCTTAATAAGATCCGTATGGTTGGATCTTCGATCCGAGGTCCCCATTAACAAGTTTCCCTATCCCTGGCCATAAAAGGAGACAATTAACCTACATTTTATTCAGACTAAGCTAAATGTAAGATGATGCATGTTATGAAATATTTATAGTATATGATGAAATTCTATGCTTAAGAACACGCATAAATAAATAGTTTATGTGATATAAACATGTTTACATCACACCCCCATGCCTATCTTTTGCTAGTCCCTAGCAAAACTATATGCTATTTATAAGAGAATTAAGTCAGATTTCTTGGGCAATAGTTATTTTCAACACTTAGGGATTTCAACTAAGACCTGAACTACCAAGACACAACAGCACCCAGGTATCTACCAAAATGCAGACCGCCTCAAGTTCTCGCCTTTATTTAAAGAGGGATCTCTTTTTCTCTTTTTCTTCTTTTTTAATTTCTTTGGATTTTTGAGTTTAGGGTTATAGAGCTTCTTTCTTTGGCCACTCAACCCGCCCAAGACTCGATATGAACCCTAAGTTCTAAGCATATTTTTGTGAAAGTGATAGACATATTGATTGGCAATCAGAATGGACTTCGGGTTTCTACACCCCTAGGTGACCTAAAAAAGAAATCTGCCTGAAGGTGTATCTATACGACCAGTAGTTTTCTCCCTGCTTTAATTTTTATGGGGCCAAATAAAGGGTGAATCCAGTGTATATCTCCCCGACTTATTCTACTTCTATGCTTCTTCCTAAGTGTTTTTGGAATTTTTAGTGCATTTCTTGAGCTGGGTTCTGGACAACCAGTCGATGAGCTGTTACCACTGACAACTTGCCAGCCATACTTGTGTGGCGAAGTATGGCTTATTTTTGTTTCTTTTTTCTTTCTTTTCTCCTTTTCTTTTTCTTTTTCTTTTCTTTTTTGAACTTTCTTCTTTCTTATTTCTTTTTAAGTAGGTGGCATCCCTGGTCTAAGGTTTACCTAAAGGCAGCAAGAAGAGAGTGGTCTTATGACTAGGCTCTAGACAACCTACCTATGGGCTGTTACCCATGATAACTTGCCAGCCATATCACCGGAGAAGGTTCATCAGCTACCCAATTTCCGTTAAGACTGCTGAACAATGAGTCGGTGATGAATAGTGTGTAGATGCTTAGACTTAAAGTTCCCTCAAATCAGAGGGCGGGTTGATAGGTCGTGTACTTATAACCTAAACTTATTTAATGAAATTAGAAATAGAATTCAGGATGGCGAAGACTCGAGAAATAAATCCATATTTTTGTGGATACCTAGGCTAATTAAGTCCAAAGACTTGAAGGGTCTTCGTGTTCAAATCATACAATTTTATTTCCTAAGAATGAAAAATTTTCTAAAGCCAAAGTTCGCTTTCCTAATTCCATTTTTTTTTTTTATATATTGTTTGTGGATGCTTGATCGAGTTTTAAGAAGTCGCATTGTAGTACAATCGAAAAGGAGTTCAAAACAAATACAAATTATTACTCAAATTTGAAAGTTCAAGGTCGAACACAGGGAGCAAATTAGGGTTTAGAAATCAAGATCAAAAGTTGAGAATTTGAAATAACATAATATGCAATAAGATCAATGTTATAAGAAGATAGGAATAAATGTAAACACAAAATATTAAAGAAATCAACGTATGTGAATAAACACAAAATTGGACATCTGATTTGTGAATCAGACGCCTTAAAATGTGGATGCTACAGTGCTTGACTCTTCTTCTTCGTCTTCTTTTCTCTGTCTTTAGTGGCTGCTTTCAATCTTCTTCTTCTTTCTCTTCTTCTTTATCTTCTTTTGATTCCTTGCCTTAGCCTTTCTCTTCCTCTGCCTTCTTCTCTATCTTGGCTGCCTTCAGCTTCTTCTTCCTTCAGTTCCTTCATTCTCTTTCTTTCTTTGCCTTCCTTGCTCTTTCCTTCAGCTCCTTCTGCCTTAGCCTTTTCCTTCTTCTTCCTTAGCTTCAACCCTTAGCTTCCTCTTCCGCCTGGTCTTCTCCTTCATAGAGAAAAACCTACCCCTACCTGTGAGAGCTCTCTTCTCTCCTTTCTCTCTTGGGTTCGCTCTCCCAGAGCCACTTCTCAGGTAATCGGGTCGGATATGTGCCCGGGACCAAGCTCACCGACGTGCGGTGGTAGGCAAGGAGTGCGGTCAGGTCGGGTCACCAGGTCCACGGGGGGTGGTCGCGGACGAGGCGTCAAGTTAGGGGAGAGGGGACCTTACCCCGTGAGTTGGAGGTAATAAGCCCTATGCAGAAATTCCTTTTATGCGGCTTTGGCATTCTAGAAGTTTCCGAGGTGGGCAATCTTCCCGCCTCTTTCACGCACGCCTGCAGCAGAGAGGCGTTGCTCGATTGCAGCTACGGGGATGGCTCTTGCCTTCAATTGGCCACCTGGAGATGTTTGCGAGAGTACCCCATGCAGTCTGTGACTGGATCTTGAAGTGGGCATGGCCTGGAGAAGCTTGCAAGCAAGCTTCTCGCTGTGCGTCAATGGCGGCGAACCCCTGGACCTGAAATCACACACACGGCCTCGCAACCACGTTAAAAAGCTCAGGGAGCTTTGTCAAGGTGCGGCGAATGTGCAGAGGTGGTTGGCATGGCGTGGAACCGCCTGAGGTAGTGTGCCTAGGGCACACTGCAGCCGTGCGTGTGGGTGTGTTCAAGGGTGCTTGTTGGAGAGTGGCGGAGTGTTGTGAGTGGGAGGTTATGATCAGTGAGGTAGGGCGGTGCTTATGGACCGATCGACGAGGAGGGAGGTGGTCTGTGGAGGTGGAGTGAACTCGTTGGAGTGGTGGCCAGAGGTGAAGAGGATGATGGTGGTGGAGTGCGGCAGTGGTTGTTCGAGGGAATAAAGAAGGGAAAAGAATGTAGAGAGTGAGAGAGACTTATCTGGAAGTGAAGAGACGAAGGGGGAGGCAGGAGCAGCATCTGTGTGTATCACCGACGCCGAAGACGAAGGTACTCAATGAGGGAGGTTGGCAAGGACGAAGGGGAGGCAGGAGCGTCGGCGGGTGCGGCGCGATGTGGACGAGCAAAAGGAAGAGGAACCTGGCACCGGTATTGTGGCTAGGTGACGAGGGAGAGTGGGAGAAGTTGCTAGAGCTTGATGAGCAGATCGATCGGAGGAGGAGAGATGAAATTGAGGGGTTTCTCCAGCTGAATTCAAGCTTAGGAGATGCGAGACGATTTGGGGTCTCTTAAATAGGCCCTGGAGGTTGGGTTTGTGCTTGGAAGCCAAGCTTCCAACCACGGCAAGTTTACTGGCAGGGGAAACTCGAGAGAGACCCAAATTTCTCATGCATTCGCATGAGAGATTGGGTACCAAATAGGGCTTCTAAATGGGTTCACATTGGAGGAGATTTCTCAGAGAATCTCCCTTTCAATTTTGAAGGAGATTCTCTGAGAGAGCAGGGAGAAATCACCCTTTCAAGCTTGCCGGAGTAGGATTCCTTCTTCTATAATGGCAGAGGGACCTAATTACAAAGAACGAAGAAGAAGATAGGGGGTCAATTGTAAAGGTTTTTGAAATCTAGGGTTAGAAATGTAATTGGGTTGGGCCTATTTGCAAAGTGGGTCAAGATGAATTCCCCTTAGGTCCAAATTTTGGTACAAACCTAATTTGGACCTAAAGAATCCAATGGTGTGGTTGAAATTTGGGTTTGAACATGTTCGACTAGGCAATTTATGCAAAAACCCAATTTAGGGCAAATATTTGTCTGAGACCCCATTTTAGATCAAAATAGGTTCGAATGGCTAAATTGAAGGTTCTAAACCCTAGAGAATATTTTTCTATGATTTTTAGAGGGTTTAGGTGAACTTTATCCTGACCAAAACCTTGTTTAATCAAGCAGGTCTATTTTACGGCTACAAGAAGTCATTTAATTCCCAGAATTCACACGAACCCTTTTCTGTTTGAACCAACCCACTTTTTATCTTGTTAAGACCATTTGACATGTGTTTAGTCCTTGAGAAAAATACATTGTTATACTGCAATGGTAAAATTGTAGTTTTACCCCGTATTTATTACTTTTCTCTCAAAATGGTTATTCATTGAATTAGGACCTCCAGTTGGTTATTTAGGAGCTTTTGTTCTCTTTTATGGGTCAAAATGAGCTAGTTAGGGCTAATGATGTTGTTTCCATCATACCCGCATGCCTATCTTTTGCTAGTTCCTTAGCAAAATTTTGAGGTTTTAACTTTGATTCTAGTCCATGAGTTCTTTGATGCTCAAAACTATGATGAGTGCTTTTTTTTCTTTTGATTAGGTTAGAATGCCTATAGTAGGCCTAAAGGTACTCAAGTACTAACTAAGATCTGGACCTGACCAGCTCTAGCCTCAGTCCACCGCGAAGGTTTTTAAGGCCCACAGGAACTATCCTAAGGTTTGTTGGACTCCGCGGTTAAAGCACCCATGCTTTAACATATTTTAGCCTCAGTTCAGTTTGTAGTTTGTTTTTGTAAGAAGGAGACAGGATTTTCTTTGTTTGGAGAGTTTTCTCTCTCTTTTCTTTTTATTTCTAGCTTCGAATTGGCTTCTCAACATGGTCTGTATCGGATTCCTAGTCCCTATCATCAATCCTCGAAGGGTCCCTAGCAATCGATGCTTCATGATAGCACCACCCATGGCAACCCCCAGAACCCTGGCTTTCGAGATTTTGAGATAATCCCGCCCATGGTATTCTGTAGCTAAATCCAAACCCTGGTAATTAACATTTCTTGATAATGCCGCCCATGGCATCTGAACCAACACAGGGTACTTACATGCCCCCAGTAGGATATGTAAATATCCTAGGAGACAAGCATCGAGGAGACGATATGTTATTGCACATCTTCGAGGGGAATTTCCTGCCTCTCCACGCTTGGAACTCATCCAAATCAACTTGTGATGATCGGCTGCTCCTAATCTAGGTGACTTTTTTTAGAACAGTTTAAACGCATTTACGTGATTTTGATACTTATGCGCACTGAACCAGACTATGTGTGGATTGGGGTGCTTAGGTTACCGAGTCCCGCAAACCAGAGGTCAGTTGACATGGTCTAATACTCCCTAAGCCTTAGACGTAATACTTAAGCTTTGCATTTTCCCCAACCTCTTGAGGACTATCTAGCTCTTGGCGGATACTTGAATTTTTAAGCCTAGGAGTACAACCTAAGAGGCCTAAAATCAGCATTCCTTCTAATCTCTTTTGATTCATTAGCACTTTTTTCCTTTCATTTTCTTTTTCTTGATATGGTCTAAAACTCAGTTAATCCCTTAATTTCTTACTAATGCCTATCTCTTTCTTTTTCTTTTCATTTTGTGCTCTTTTTTTGACATTTTTCAATTTTCCCCTTTTTCTCCTCATGATTTGTATGTCCTCAAAATTTTCTCCCCTCAGAAGTTTTTGTTCTTTTTCAAGAATTTTTTCATTTTTTTTTGGTATTTTTGTGATAAATGATTTTTCTGTTGAAACCTTTTCTTGCGAGTTGATTTTTCATGGCATTTTACACTTTCATACCCCCTCATGACTACGATTTGCAATGTTCTCATTGTAAATTAGGTGAGTTCGAGTTCAGCTTAGATCATTCATTAGAACAGGTTTTGGGTGGGCGAATGGGTCAAGGTGACTGTTACAGATGATTTCAAACTCGGGTATGGGTACTTGAGGTAGGGTCGATTGTTCTAATGGATGAACCCTAAAGTGCAATATGATTTCATCATAGGAATGTCAAGAAAGGTTTTGGGTTTTTTCAAAAATGACATGTTGCCTCCTGTAAAGCGCTGAGTTTTCTCCATCGGCTGGGCACAATAAGCTCAGGGAGAATGAAGGGTAAAGGATATCTCATCCAAATTTGTATTGGTCAAGTCAACGAACAGTTTGATTCTCTGACTGTTCACGACGAAAGGTTCTGAATCATGGCTAAGTGGACTGATCTCGATGGCTCCATTTCCAAAGATTCGTTGGATGAGGTAAGGTCTGATCCATTTTGATCGTAGTTTTCCTGGGAACAGTTTAAGCTTAGCATCAAAGAGTAGGACTTTTTGACCAGGATGGAAGATCTTTCTGGATATGTGCTTGTTGTGAAAGGACTTAACACATTCTTTTTAAATTTGCGAGTTCTCATATGTCGTGGCGTAATTCATCGATCTCGCTCATTTGAAGCTTTCTATGGGTTACTGCCTTAGAAAGATCTAGGTTGCAGTTCTATACTGCTCAATAGGCTTTGTGCTCCAATTCGACAGGGAGGTGACATGCCTTCTCGTACACCAATCTGAAGGGAGACATACCTAATTGGGTTTTGTGGGTGGTCTTATAAGTCCACAAAGCTTCTGAAAGTCGGGATGACCAGTCCTTCCTGTCAGGTGGAACAGTAACCTGGAGGATTTTCTTGATCTCCCGACTTGATAGCTCAGCTAGACCATTAGTTTGGGGGTGGTAAGGAGTAGGGATTTGGTGCAACACCTCATATTTGGTCATCAGTGACCTGAACTTAGTGTTAGTGAAATGGGTCCCTCCATCAAAGATTATTGCACGTGGAATCCCGAACCGCGAAAAGATGTTCTGATGAATGAATTTGATAACCATCTTATGATCATTGGTTCAGGTCGGAATGGCTTCGATCCATTTGGACACGTAGTCAACAGCGAGTAGAATGTATTTGAAGCCATCCAAAATAGGAAAAAGTCCCATAAAATCAATCCCCCACATGTCGAAGATTTCTCATACGAGAATCGACTTTAAGGGCATCATATCTCGATGGCTCATGTTGCCTAAGGTCTTGCAATGAGTGCATTCCTTATAGTGATTGTATGCATCTTTGAAAATCATGGGCCAATAGAAGCCACACTGGAGGACTTTTGCTGTGGGTTTATGACCTGAGAAATGTCCACTGCATGCCTGGTCATGGTAGAAGGACAATATGTCTCGAATTTCTACTTTCGTGACACATCGTCGAATGATTTGATCAGCACCGATGCAGAAAAGATACGGGTCTTCCCAGAAGTAATACTTGGCATCAAAAAGCAATTTGTCCTTCTTGGCCTTCGGCCAATCATACGGGATCTGATGTGACGCCTGGTAGTTTACTATATCAGCAAACCATGGAAGCCCTATATTGATAGTCAGGAGGTGTTCATCAGGAAAATGTTCCATGATGGGTTGATAATCTCATAAGGAAGCTGGGACAAGTGATCAGCTACCATGTTCTATTTTCCCGCTTTGTCACGAATCTCGAGGTCAAACTCTTGCAATAGCAAGATCCAGTGGATTAATCAAGGTTTCGCGTCCTTCTTCACAAGGAGATGCCTCACAGCTGTGTGCTCCAAGTAAATGATAACATGGGAATCCAGGAGATATGATCTGAACTTTTCCAGGGCAAATACTACGACTAGCAGCTCTTTCTCCGTAACTATGTAGTTACATTGACCCTCATCAAGTGTCTTGCTAGCGTAGTAGATGACCACGAGTTTCCCGTCAATTTTCTGCTCGAGTACCGCTCCTACAACAAAATCGGATGCATCGCACATGATTTCAAAGGGTTGAGACCAATCAGGGAACTGTAGGATCGGAGCTTGGGTAACTCGATCACGGAGGATTTCAAATGCTTGAGTGCATTCCTTGGAGATTGCGAAAGGTACATCCTTAGATAGCAGAGTGGTCAGGGGGTGTGCGATCTTTCAGAAGTCAGGAATGAATCGACGATAAAATCGACGTGCCCCAGAAAAGATCGGTTGTCCTTGATCAAGCTAGGCATAGGGAGTTTAGAAATCAAATTCACCTTGGCTCGATCGACCTGGATGCCCTTTTCTGATGTGAGATGTCCCAGGACAATTCCTTTAGGCACCATGAAATGGCTCTTTTCACAGGAAAGAACCAGATTCACGTCAATGCACCGCCTGAGGATCTAGACCAAGTGCAGGAGGCAATCGTCAAATGATTCTCCGAATACTGAAAAGTCATCCATGAAGACTTCCAGATAATCACCTACCATATCTGAGAATATGGCAAGCATGCATCACTGAAAAGTAGCTGGTGCATTGCAGAGACTGAACGGCATCCTTCGGAATGCGTATGGTTCGAAGGGGAAGGTGAAAGTGGTCTTTTCTTGGTCCTCAGGATGGATTGCAACCTGGTTATAACCGGAGTACCCGTCCAAAAAGTAGAGGAACCTATTTCCCACTAGTTTCTCGAGGATCTTATCAATAAACGGTAGTGGGAAATGATCCTTCTTCGTGGAGGAATTGAGTCTTCTATAATCAATGCAGACTCTCCATGAATTTGCCACATAGGTCAGTATGATTTCTCCAGTTTCAGTCGTGATCACGGTGAGTCCTGCCCTTTTAGGCACAACCTGGATTGGACTCACCCACTAACTGTCAGAGATCGAGTAGATGATCCCTACATCTAACCACTTGATGATCTCCTTTCTCACGACCTCCTGTAGATTAGGATTCAGACGTCTCTGCATTTCACGGGAAGGTCGTGTGCCCTCTTCGGTGTAGATACGATGTGTACAGTAAGAGGGGCTGATACCAATCAAATCATCGAGAGTCCATCCAATGGCTCTACAATGTTGCTAGAGAATAGTAATCAGACGAGATTCTTGATCATGTGTGAGTCTAGAGTTGATAATCCCAGGAAACGTCTGATTGGAACCCAAAAAGAAGTACTTTAGATGGTTGAGAAGAGGCTTGAGTTCCAAAATAGGGTTATTAGCAGCAACGAGTGGTTCGGGGTGTCTGTCAGGAGCAAGGGAAGGAGTTATGGGTGTATCTAGGTCAAGTTCGGACTCCTCTGATTGCGGGTTTTGATCCTCTTGTGGTTGATCGAAAGTAGTCAGGTTGTCCTTAATATACGGATCGTCAACCACAGCCTTGATGTCACATATTTGTTTTATAACACCGTAATTAATCCCTTGTTGGGCCTTAAAGATGTCAATCTTTAGTGTTTGGTTCCTGAATTTCTGTTCAATTTGGCCCTCCTCACAATTTACATTGGCCCTAGTAGTGGTCAGAAAGGGTCTCCCTAGTATAATTGGTGTATCCCTCGAGTTTTCTGTAGCATCCATGTCCAAGACTACAAAATCCACCGGGAAATAGAAATCCCTCACCCTAACGATGACATCCTCAAGAATTCCTTTAGGTGACTTAATAGATCGGTCAGCCAACTGTAATGTCACCTATGTTGGTTTAATCTCAGATTCCTCAAGATGGTCAAGGAGGGATGTAGGTATTAGGTTTATGGAGGCTCCCAGATCTAATAAAGCTCTGTCAAATTGGGTATCACCAATGGTACAGGAAATCAGGGGAGTACCTGGGTCTTTTTCCTTAGGTAGGAGTTTGCTCAAAATTATAGAGCTGGCTTGCTCTGACAGTACAATTGGACTCCCATTTTTGGTTCGTGACTTATGATTAGGTGTACACACGTCTTTCAGAAATCGTGCGTAAGCTGGTACGTGGCAGATTGCATCCATCAAGGGGATGTTTATATGGACCTATTCAAAGAGCTTGACCAGATCCTCCTCAGGTGCCACTGGTTTGGTTGTCCTCTTTCCCTTGGTCAAGGCCTCGGGAAATGGAACCTTGGATGGTTCCTCTAGAATAGGTCCAGGTTCTTGATCTGGGACAGGGGTGTCCTGGATAACTATCCTAGGGCTTGGGTTAGTACTACTAGGCTGAAAGTGGCTTGGGTAAGGTGGGTCTTGTGTTGCTTTGCCACTACGGGTTGTAACAGAATTCAGTCCTACCTGGTTTTGGTTTGGAGTTGGTAAAATAGGTGGCTGTTGCTGAAATCCCGCGTATGATGTCGAAGCTTCCATCCCGTCGGGTGATGGAACAGAAGGGGCCTGATAAATCATGTGGGCTTGGCCCAGATTTGGGTTCATAATGCTCCTCTGATTCGGTATGTTATTCGGATTCGGCAGAGGTTGCGAAGGGAGTGTGCCAAGTTGGCGGGTGATCGCGAGGTTTTTCGCTTGCAGAAATAATATCAAAAAAATATGTCATTGCAATATGTAATGTGGTAGAAAAACCTCGATCAAAGTTACTAAAATAATGAAATAATACCATACTTCAGGTCGTATCCATAGGGAGGATAGACCAATAGATTCATGACTATGGGGCCATCATATTCATAAAAATATTCATAAAATCAATTTAACTGATATGCAGCTCAAAATGTAACTTTCAATTTCATGAGAAGTTGAGGGTTATTTACATAAATTTCACATCATAAATCAAGCTCTCAAAAATATGTAAATGATGCATGTGTAGTGGTAGAGTATGTAATTTCTAGTTGCATGCAAATCTGAACCCAATTTCAATGAGAAATGATGTGCATAACAGGAGCAAATTAAATATGAGAAGAAATAAGTATATGTTGCAATTTCACCCTAATAATTTAATCCAACAAAATATTTGAATAGTATTCTGCAATGGCATTTTTGGTAAATATTAATAACACCCAAAAACAGAGGAAATCTTCCTCTTGATCTTGTGCGAGGAGGAAGCGACGGCGAAGGCTTAGGAGCTCGAGGAAGGTCGACCATGATGAGGGCTTTCCAATGGTGGTCGTGGCTCTCCGAATGGTGACCAGAGTTGACGCCAGCGACAAGGAAGAGAGGTGGCGATGTCGACGGCTCACCGACGATCGTGGTTGTTGCGGGCGTGTTTGGAGGCGTGGCCGAGCTCGTGGGGTCGAGGAAAGCTCAACGGGGGTGATGGCGCAAAGAATGGTGGCACGGAGAGGTGGCTGTGGGTGGGGCATAACCGGCAGTGTTGGGTTCCTCCATGGTTGTCTGGAGGTTGAAGATGAAGAAGGAGAGGAAGGGATGCAACCATCCACTAGCTGGAGACGGAGGAAGGCTACAGAGCAGGTGCGTGAGGAGATAAGGTGGCGGTGGTGCTCAAGGCCTACAAGCGAGGAGGAAGGCCGTAGGGCCGACGCGTGAGGGGTCGCGCACGCTGTTGGCTATGTTACTGCGGGCACGTAAGGGGCCGCGCGCGCTGCTGGCCACGCTGCTGCGCCTGTTGTGCACACCAATGGCTGCTATCGATGGTGCTGTGCCTGTTGTGCACGCAAGTGGCTGCGCACGGTAGGTGCCGAGGAGAGCGGTGAGTGGTCGACGTGGTGGGGGAAAGGCACACGATTGCAGTGGCATCGAGGACCACGTTGTCACCACGCTCTCGTCGAGAGGAAGTATGGTTACGGTTGGAGGGCTCGCAGTGGCGGAGTCTTAGGCATGTGGTAGAGGCTACTGGAGTGCGGTCGTGGCAAGGGAGAAGTTGTGGTGTCGACGGTGGAGGCTTGCGGTGGCAGAGAAGGCACATAGTGAGGGTGGCTGCTTGCAGGGAGAAGAGGTGGAGAAGGAGAGCTTCTTCCCGGTGGAGGGGAGATGGCTTCCTTGTCCTGCCGTCCCCGTTAAATAAGGAGAAAAAAGAGAGAATGAGAGAGAGAAAGTCAGAGAAGGAAGGAAAACAATCATGATTTACCATTGCCATTTGAGGGAGAGAGAGATAAGGAAATGAGAGGGAAGAATTGGAAGGTATTTTATTTGCTTTTCTTTCTTCACTTTTACTATATCTAGGAAGTCAATGCATATTCGGTTGACATTTGCTGTGAAATTTACTAAAAAAATGTCCTTTCCTAAATGACCTTGCAATCACATAAGTAATGAACCCCTTTTATATAAGGATTAATGCAATTGATACATAAAATGATAAATCTAAGGTTCATATGACTTTATCACTAACATGAAAGTTTTAAATTAATCTCTAATCCAAATAATAATGCACTTAAGCATTAAATTAGTCCACTAAAGTAGACTTATCAAATACCCCCATGCCTAAGTTTTGCTAGTCCCGAGCAAAATCATATGAAACAGACCAAGTCTCCAGGTCAGATTTTACTGTTAGGATGCCTTATCGTGCCACACTTTAGAAATTATATTGAAATACCAACTATAGGCCTAGAGGTACTCAAGTACCAGCCAAGATATGAACCTGGCTAGCCTTAGTCTTGAGTTTGCCGTGAAGGTTTCTAAGGCCCGCAAAAATTGTCCAGAGGTTCGTTGACCCCAGCGGTTAAAACACCCGTGCATATGTGCAGAAAGGTTAGGTTCAGTTTTGCCAGTGCATTTTTAGTACAAGAGAGAGAGAAATATTATTTTGAGAGTTTTCTTTCTTTCTTTTTAAATTCCCCTAGACTTAACATTGGATTGGCCCTAAACACGATCTGTATCAGATTCCTTGTCCCCACCATTAATCCTTGCAGGGTCCCTGGCAATCGATGCTTCGAGATAGTACCGCCCATGGCAACCCTCAGAATCCTGGCTTTCGACACTTCGGGATAGTGCCACCCATGGCATTCTGTAGCTAAATTCAGACCCTGGCAATCGACATTTTAGGATAATTCCGCCCACGGCATCTGAACCAGCACAAGATGCTTCTGTGCCCCCGGTAGGATATTTAGATATCCTAAGAGACAAGCATTGCGGAGACGATATGTTATAACACATCTTCGAGGGGCTTATTTTACATTCCTCCTCTCCGTGCTGGGAACTCATCCAATCAACTTGTGTCTTCAAACCGCTCCTAAGTCAACTTTTCGGGAAAACATTTTCAGAACATACACTTTCTGGTATTATTCTTTGTTATGCGCACTGAACCAAACCAGTGTGTGATTTTTGGGTGCTCAGGTTACCAAGTTCCGTAAACCAAAGGGCAGGCAACGGGGTCGAATACTTCCTAAGCCTTAGATTTAATACATTAGCCTCGCAACTCCCTCAACCTCTTGAGGAATAGTCCATATCTTAACAAATACGTGAGTGTTTAAGCCCTAAAATAGACTCAGAAGGCCTAAAGTCGGTATTCCTCACTTATCTCCTTTTCTTTAGTACTTTAGGACTTAATTCATCATCTGATCCAACCCAAAACTTAGGTGACTCCTTCATAATCACATGCTGGGACTATCATGATTTTTCCTTGCCTATCTTTTTCTTCAGGCTCTTTCCTTTTCATCTCTCTTCTTCTTCTCTCTATTTTTTTTTTTTTTGAAAGACAAAACTAAGGTCCTAATTATGCATGTAGAATATGTATAAATGCTACAAACAACCTCAAGTTATACCCCTCCATGCCTAGATCTGACAATGTCCGCATTGGAAAGCAAAAATAGGGAAAGACACAACCTAAGGTGGCGAGCAGTTGGAGCTAAGGCTCCTCTAATCTGTAGGTGTCTAATACCTAGCCATCAGAAAGTGTAACATAAGGTTTCAAGCACTGGCCATTTACCTTGAATGTCTCACCAGATGAGGGATTCTGAATTTCAATTTCTCCATACGGGAACACCTATGTGACAGTGTATGGCCCATCCCAACGAGACTTCAGTTTCCCAGGGAAAAGCTTGAGTCTAGAATTGAAAAGCTAGACCCGTTGATGGGGCTCAAAGGTTTTGCAAAGGATGTGTTTATCGTGAAAGACCTTAGTGCGCTCCTTATAAGCTTGAGCAGTGTCATAAGCCTCATTCCTCAATTCTTCAAGCTCGGTCAATTCTAATAAGCGTGCCTTGATTGCATGTTCTAAATCCATGTTGACATTCTTAATAGCCCAATAAGCTCTATGCTCAATCTCAACAGGCAAATGGCAAGCTTTGCCATACACTATACGAAAGGGAGACATACCCAAGGGGGTCTTATAGGCCATTCTGTAAGCCCATAGAGCATCATCTAGTTTCTTCGACTAATCTTTCTTGTCAGGTCTTACAGCTTTTTCCAGAATTCGTTTGATCTCCCTATTTGACACTTCAACCTATCCGCTCGTCTGCGAATGATATGGGGAGGCCACCTTGTGGGTGACACCAAGACTTTTGAGGAGACGGGAGAAGTGTGCATTCCTGAAATGAGGTCCCCCATCACTAATGATTGTCCTAGGGCAGCCAAATCGGGAAATGATATTGGCCATAACGAAAGGCAGGACCACGGAGTGATCATTGGTCCTTGTCGGAATAGCTTCTATCCACTTTGACACATAATCAACTACCACGAGGATATATTCAAAGCCATGAGATGATGGGAAAGGACCCATGAAATCTATGCCCCAAACGTCGAATATCTCGACCGGAAGAATGGGTTGTTGGGGCATCTCATCTCTCTTCCCAATAGTTCCAGTTTGTTGACAACAAAGACAAGCCTCCACAAAGGTGTGTGTGTATTTGAAAAGTGAAGGCCACCAGAAACCAGACTGGAGAACCTTATATGCAGTCTTCTTAACACTAAAGTGTCCTCCACAGTGCAGTGTGGCAAAAATTCAAGACACTCTGTTGCTCCTCTTCCGGGACACATCTCCGTAACACTTGATCACGACCTATTCTAAAGAGCTCTGGGTCCTCCCAGTGATAATACTTGTTGCTAGCGAGAAATCTGTCTCGCTTATGCTTATTCCACGTAGTCGGTGTTTCACCAGTGACTAAGTAGTTGCAAACATCAGCATACCATGGTGTTGAAGGTTGTACTGCCATTACTGTGTCATCAGGAAAGATGTCACAAATGTCTCCTGACGGGGTTGAATCCTCAACCGGGATCCCAGACAAATGATCTGCAACAACATTTTCGACCCCTTTCTTGTCATGGATATCAAGGTCGAACTCTTGTAATAATAGAATCCAATGAATCAGCCTAGGTTTGGTGTCCTTTGTGAGCAAATGTTTTAAGGCTGAGTGATTAGTGTAAACCACAACCTTGGATCCAAGAAGATAAGACATAAACTTCTCCAAAGCAAATACTACCGCAAGAAGTTCTTTTCTGTCACAGTGTAGTTCTACTGCGGATCCGTAAGAGTCTTACTTGCATAGTATAGCACATGAGGCTTTTTATCAACCCGTTGACCAAGGACCGCACCCACAGCAAAATCAGAGGCATCACACATTTACTCAAATGGGAGGGTCCAATCAGGTGCTTGTAGGATCGGCTCGGTTATGAGGGCCTCCTTCAAAAATTGGAAGGCTTTGGCACACTTTGCATCAAAAATGAAGGGAGTCTCCTTCTCCATTAGGTCGCAAAGTGGCCTAGAAATCTTGCTAAAGTCTTTAATGAAGCACTTATAAAAGGCAGCATGGCCTAAGAATGAACAAATCTGTTTGACATTGGTGGGCGGTGGAAGCTAAGAAATGGACTCATCCTTGGCCTTGTCCACTTCTAAACCTCGCTCGGACACTACATGCCTATGAACAATGCCTTGTTGAACCATAAAATGGATTTTCTCCCATCTAAGCACCAATCCTGTCTCCTAACAACAGGTGAGAACTTTTTCTAAATATGAGAGACAGTGGTCAAATGATGAGTCGTATATAGAAAAATCATCCTTGAAAACCTCAACGAACTCGTCAATCATGTTCGAAAAGATGGACATCATACACCGCTGAAATGTTCCTGGAGCATTACAAGGTCCAAATGGCATTCGGCGGAAGGCAAATGTGCCATAAGGACTTGTAAAAGTCATGCGCTCCTGGTCGTCTGGAAAGATGGCAATCTGATTGTACCCAGAATATCCATTGAGAAAGCAGAAGTATTTATTCCCTACCAATGTTTCCACTATATGATCAATAAATGACAGAGGAAAGTGGTCTTTTTGGGTAGCGGTGTTTAAGCGGCGGTAATCGATGCATACCCTCCAACTTGTTGTGGGTTTGGTGGTGATGTGCTCCCCTTTCTCATTAGTCTCCACCGTGAATCTCGCCTTTTTGGGCACCACGTGAATAGGACTGACCCATTTACTATTAGAAATGGGGTAGATTATCCCCGCATCCAACCATTTTAAAATTTCCTTTTTCACCACTTCCCGCATGTTGAGATTTAACCGCCTCTACATATCTCTGAAAGGTTTCACAGTGTCATCCATGTAAATGTGATGCATGTAGAGAGTTGAGTCAACCCCTTTGATATCAGCTATAGTCCAAGCAATGGCTTCCTTATGTCATTTTAGGCATTCAATTAGTGCTCCATCCTGCATCTCAGATAGAGCAGTAGAGATGATGAGAGGGAGCGTATCATTGGGCCCAAGAAAGACATATTTGAGGGTCACAGGAAGTGGTTTAAGCTCCAATTCGGGAGCTTTCTGAATCAAGGGAATTATGTTCGATGTCCCCACCTCCGGTAGCAGATCTACCTTGATTGTCCATGGTGAGGAGAGGGACTCAGCTTTGACACCCAACAGCTCTTCTAATTCAGGCATATCTTCCCCTCCTTCAAAATTCAGAGTGCGGTCCCTGGAAATGACCATTTGGAGAGGATCATCACACAAAAGAGCTGGTGTCGTCTCCTGGATAATCTCATCAATCACCTCGATTTGGGAACAATCTTCTAATCCTGGTTGTTTATAGGCATCAAACACATTGAACCAGATCTTTCGGTTCCCAAAGCCCATCTTAAGTGCCCCTGATTTGTAATTGATCAATGCATTGGCTGTAGCCAAAAAGGGGCACCCCAAGATAATTGAGGGTTTGGTGGGCATGTTGGAATGGTCAGTGTCTAATATCAGAAAGTCAATAGGAAAGAAGAAGTCCTCTACTCTCACCAGGACATCTTCTAGGAGCCCACGTGGTGTCTTCAGCGATCTATCAGCTACTTGGAGGATTACAAGACTAGGCTTCAAATCACCTCCTCCTAATAGCTCATAAACAGAGCTCGGCAATATATTAACCCCCGCACCCAGATAGAGGAGAGCCTCATCGATGCGTTGGTCTCCAATGACCACAGAAATATACGGGGCTCCTGGGTCCTTCATCTTGGGGGGTGTACCTTGCTGTAGGACTGAGCTAACAAGGTCGGGCAAAATGACCTTAGCCTGGACCTGTTTCCTAGATTTCCTCTTCTAGGTGCACAGGTCCTTTAGAAATTTAGCATAGGATGGTATTTGCTTGATATCATCCAAGAGAGGTAAGTTAATGTGAACTTGCTTGAATGTCTCCATTATTTCATCCATCCTATCCTTGGCTCCAGATGAGCCATCAACAGGTGCTGCAGGGGAGGATAAGCGCTCAGGAAAAGGCACTCTCGGCCTCTGAGTGGAGGGGTTGTCATGGCAAGATAAGGGTGGAACGGAAACAACCTCCTTCGGATGGGTGATTTCAAGAGAGGAAGGGCTGAGTAGTTCTTCCTCGGTGGATGTGTAGGTGCTGGTTGGAGTGGTAGGTGGGGTGACCGTAGGAGCAAGTTCAGGTTTGGAGAGTTGCTTACCACTCCTCAAAACAGTCACAACCTTAGCGTGCTCCCTTATGAAGGGCCTTTACCCCTTGGGTTCTCGTCGGATGAGCTGGGCAATTTCCTAGGGTCGCGTTGTCTAACAGCCTCAACAAGATGGCTAATTTGAGATTGCGTTTCTTGGATAGCCTTATTCTAAGATTGAATGATCATACTTTAAGTTTCTTGCATGGCCTTCATCATCGCTTTTAGATCGTCCATCTCAGAATTGTAGGCTGAGAAGACTAGAATTGTTGTGCCTAAAATGGTTGGGTGGGTTGGGTTCTTACATTCCCCGAATTTGAAGCATCACCTTGCTTCCATGAGAAATTAGGTTGGTTTCTCCATCCAGGATTGTAGGTGTTTCCAAAAGGATTGTTCCTGGGTGCTGGACAAAACCCTTGGGCAGCATTCAGGTCTGCCTATACTAAATCAGGAAATTGATTAGCCAAATGGCACTCAACAGTGGCGTGAAGAGTGCGTTGGAAAATGGAGCATTCAGAAGGATTCTGGACTTGGGAAGCAATTTGTAGGACAGTGTGTGGGTTAGTCATAAGTCTTTCAAAGTTCTGGTTCAACAATTGTATCTTAAAAGTCGAATTCTGAGCTGCCCAAGCTTCACTAGCTTCAGCTTTCCTTTGGAGGATGGATGGTTTCCTATCTTGATAAGCTGACGTCAAGTGGATAGAATTGTAGCTCAGTGACTCAAATAATATCCAAGCCTCATCCTCCATTTTGGTGAGAAAGGTTCCAGCACAAGCAGCATCCATGGTTTGCCTATGCCTATCAGATAGTCTAGTATAAAACCTTTTCTACCGACTGCCATTTTGGCACTTGATGGTGGGGGCATAGTCGAATCAGATCATTGAATCGCTCCCAAGTCTCATGGAAGTGTTCCCCATCTAATTGAGTAAAACCCATGATTTCCCTCCTGAAGTGGTTGGTTTTGCTCATAGGGAAGTACTTTTTCAAGAATTCTCCCTTAAGGGTGTTCCAATCATTCACCCCTGCATCCAAGGTGTGATACCAGTGTTTTTCCTTGTCCTTAAGGGAGAAGGGGAAGAGGGTTCTCATTAAAGCTTCATCAGTAAAGTTCTGAAGTTTCACCGTAGACCAGACCTCGGTGAATTTCTCTAAATGCCGGTAGGGGTCCTCCCTAGTAGTACCATAAAAGGAGGGCAACAAAGATATGGTACTGCTCTTGATTTCATATGGATTATCCCCTACCGGTCGTCTTAGTGCTTGAGCGGGTTGGTTGGTTAGAATAAAATAGTCCCTTAGGGTTCTTTATTGATTTGCTCCTTAATCAGCCATGTCTTCTCTTTTCTCTCCTTGGTGGGCTCCCCTAAGAATTCTCTCGGGTTCAGGATCAAACACTAGATTGCCCTCAAGAGAGTGTCTACCAAGCATACAATAGCAATCACAATTCAAGTTCTTATTGGTTGAGTAAGTGAAACCTCTACTCCAAAGATAGGTCAAAAGGTCAAGGTGTTATCCCTTCGTTCCCACGTAAGTGGTATAAGAGGGGTGATGACTTAAGATCTTGACCTTCTTTGTTGTTGAGGTAGAATTGGTTGATATAGATGGCCAAACAAGTTATTCACTGCAATTACGTGACCTAATTCAACCTTCGAGTGCCTTAGGACTTATACTTTGCTGAGATGATACTCCCAGGTGATCAAGTGAAAAGTTACTCCAAGGACGAACAAAGGGATGCAAGTAGGGCGAACCCTTCCTTTGAGGCGATGCGTGCGCAGTGCCTCTTAACTATCATTTTGTTCTTTAAGGGGTGTCCCCCTCCGTGAAGTATCAAACCACTTGGTCAAAAGATAGTACCACCACCACAAAGCACGATAGGAGGGTCTGCACCGATAAAGAGATTGGTGCCTATAGCCTTAAGGGATCGAGCCTTAGTGCGATGCCTAATGTGCATGCTTAGTGCTAGACGTGTGCATCACACTTCAAATCATTTTTATTTTGAAAACATAGACAAGTCCCTTTGAATCAGATCAAGTGTGATTTGGTTTTAAGGTCAAATCTGATTAGCAGTCCCAATTTTAATTAGGCGACCACTGAATTAGTAAATTCAATCAATTTGGTGGTCTTGAATTTTAATCCAAATGCAAATGCGTGGACAGGATCTGGATGCAAAGTTAGAAAGGTATACCTATCTCCAGCAATCTTCATGCAATGATGTACGCAATGCAGAGAAAAGATCTAGTATGCTGCTCAATCACCCCTAAATGCACGCACCTAAGGGTATGCAACTCCTAAATAGGCAGCTCGGTATTTTCTTTTATTTGTTTTAGAGGCAAGCAAGCAGAAATTTAACATTTACACACAAAAAAAAAAATAGCCCTGGCCTCTAAAGAATGTGGGGACAGACCCCCAAAAATTCAGCCCCAATTACTATAAGGGCGAGAAGACAGGAATAAAATTTATGACGAAGGAGAATCCCCTGTGAGAGTGGGATCCAGGTCTCCTACATCTTCACGTGTGAACGTCGCTCAAGGTCGATGTCATCACTCTACCGCACCTCGCCCCGTCAGATTCCTTGCACAGAAAGATAAAGAATAATTAGATAAATGCGCAACTCAGAATAATTACAAATAAAAATCAGGTGAATCTATTGCGTCAATTGCCTCCCCGGCAATGGCGCCATTTGATCGCGAGGTTTTTCGCTTGCAGAAATAATATCAAAAAAATATGTCGTTGCAATATGTAATGTGGTAGAAAAACCTCGATCAAAGTTACTAAAATACTGAAATAATACGACACTTCAAGTCGTATCCACAGGGAGGACAGACCAATAGATTCATGACTATGGGGCCATCATATTCATAAAAATATTTATAAAATTAGTTTAATTGATATGCAGCTTAGAATGTAACTTTCAATTTCATGAGAAGTTGAGGGTTATTTACATAAATTTCACATCATAAATCAAGCTCTCAAAAATATGTAAATGATGCATGTGTAGTGGCAGAGTATGTAATTTCTAGTTTCATACAAATCTGAATCCAATTTCAATGAGAAATGATGTGCGTAACAGGAGCAAATTAAATATGAGAAGAAATAAGTATAATTTTGCAATTTCACCCTAATAATTTTATCCAACAAAATATTTGAATAGCATTCCACAATGACATTTTTGGTAAATATTAATAGCACCCAAAAACAGAGGAAATCTTCCTCTTGATCTCGTGCGAGGAGGAAGCGATGGCTGAGGCTAAGGAGCTTGAGGAAGGTCGACTGTGACGAGGGCTTTCCAATGGTGGTGGTGGCTCTCCGAATGGCGGCCAGAGTTGATGCCGGCGATAAGGAAGAGACATGGCGGTTTCGACGGCTCGCCGGCGATCGTGGCTGCAGTGGGTGTGTCTGGAGGAGTGGTCGAGCTCGTGGGGTCGAGGAGAGCTCAACGGGGGTGACGGCGTGGAGAATGGTGGCGTGGAGAGGTGGCTGTGGGTAGGGCGTAACTGGCGGTGTTGGGTTCCTCCATGGTTGTCTGGAGGTTGAAGATGAAGAAGGAAAGGAAGGGGTGCAATCGTCGACTTGCTAGAGACGGAGGAAGGCTGCAGAGAGAGCACATGAGGAGATAAGGTGGCAGTGGCGCTCAAGGCCTGCACGCGAGGAGGATGGCCGCAGGGCCGGCACGTGAGGGGCCGCACGTGTTGCTGGCCACGCTGCTGCGGGCACCTGAGGGGCCGTGCACGCTGCTGGCCGCGCTACTGCGCCTGTTGTGCATGCAAGTGGCTGCTGTCAGTGGTGCTGTGCCTGTTGTGCATGTGAGTGGCTGCGCGTGGTAGGCGCCGAGGAGAGCAGTGAGTGGTCGGCGTGGTGGGGGAAAGGCACACGGTTGCAGTGGCATCAAGGAGCACTCTGTCACCACGCTCTCGTCGAGAGGAAGTATGGTTATGGTTGGAGCGCTCACAGTGGCGGCGTCTTAGGCACGTGGTAGAGGTTACTGGAGTGCGGTCGTGGCAAGGGAGAAGTTGTGGTGTCGATGGTGGAGGCTCGCGGTGGCGGAGAAGGCACACGGTGAGGTTGGCTGCTTGCAGGGAGGAGAGGTGAAGGAGAGCTTCTTCCCCGTGGAGGGGAGATGGCTTCCTTGTGCTGCCATCCCTATTAAATAAGGAGAAAAAAGAGAGAATGAGAGAGAGAAAGTCAGAGAAGGAAGGAAAACAATCGTGATTTACCATTGCCATTTGAGGGAGAGAGAGATAAGGAAATGAGAGGGAAGAATTGGAAGGTATTTTATTTGCTTTTCTTTCTTCCCTTTTACTATATCTAGGAAATCAATACATATTCAGTTGACATTTACTATGAAATTTACTAAAAAAATGTCCTTTCCTAAATGACCTTGCAATCACATAAGTAATGAACCCCTTTTATATAAGGATTAATGCAATTGATACATAAAATGATAAATCTAAGGTTCATATGATTTTATCACTAACATGAAAGTTTTAAATTAATCTCTCATCCAAATAATAATGAACTTAAGCATTAAATTAGTCCACTAAAGTAGACTTATCAGAGGGAATTCGCCATCTGGGCGAGTTGATTGTGAACCCCTGTGATCTTGTCCTTGTGCTATTTTTGCATAGCTGCATTCGTCTTCTGAATGTCAACCAGAGTTTGAAAGATAGGAGTCATTTGATCTGTTTGAGTTGGCCCAGATTGATAGGTAGGGTTGGGCTGAGGCTGAGGCAGTTGATATGGACGAGGAGCTTGTGGACAGGGTTGATATGGTGGTCTTTGATTCTGATTATTTCCCTCCCATAGGAAGTTGGGATGATTCTGCCATCCAGGGTTATAGGTATTAGAGAATGGGTCATTATGGATGGCGTTGAGGTCCTCGCAGGTCTGAGGAACCTCAGGAAAGTCAGAGTACGAGGGTCTAGAGTTCCCCTAACTAGAGTAGGTCGGATAGGAGTTTCCTTCGATCCTAGAGTCAGACGGGGGTAGATACGGGTCCATCCCCTGAGAAGATCGGTGATAGATGTTATGCACAGCTTCCCTCCTAGAAGGCGGCTGTGCGAACGGGTTTTACGCAGAGGTGGCTCGCTGCAGATGTCGTGTCAGCTCATCCACCTTCATCTCACTGACAGAGACCTTGTCCAATCGACTAACCATCAATTCCAAGTCGACGGATGCAGACAGGCCCTGTGTCTCATGTGCTCCCCCTAGATTCGTCGATGCGCAGGCATTCGTCCTGTTGAATAAGCCCATGGAGTCATTATTGATGGATTTCTCGCACATATTCTCGAGAATCTCCCACATAGTGTCTTCGTGTTGACCCAGGATATTTCCTCCGCAGGTTGCATTGACGAATAAGTGGATATCTTCACGAAGTCCCTGGTAAAAAGACTAGACTTGTTCCCATTTAGGAACTCCGTGATGGGGGCACTTTCACATGAGATCCAGGAAAGGGTCTCATGCTTCATGAAGGGGTTCTCCAGATTGCTGGTGAAGTGTGTGATCTAGTGTCGTAAGGCATTCGTCCGACCAACTGGGAAGAACTTTTTTAGAAACTCGGATTGTAGTTCAACCCATGTATTGATTGGACACGTTTGAGTCTGATACCAGTGAGCTACTTTGTCCATGAGAGAGAAGGAGAACATCCTCATGAGAAGAATATCCCGATTTTGGACATCTGACCCAAAGGTCTGGGCCAGATGCTTGAGTTGTTTGATGTGCTGGAAGGGATCCTCAGAATTAAGCTCATGAAACTTTGGAATAACATGAATCATGTTGGGCTTGAGTTCAGAATCAGGGCCTCTAGCTGGAATTTGGACCCGAGGTTCGGTCGCCACCGCAGTGCGTTTGTAGTGATCTCGCATCATAGGATGCTGCGGCAGGTTTACAAAGGCTTGAAATAAATCATTAAGGCGTTGAAGTTGGTTCTCAAGCTTCTTATCTTCTTCTATTGGTTGTGCCATGATGATGGAAGAAGGAGAATTTGGTTGAGATGAATCAGAGGAGATGTCTATGTGGTGGGGTTGCTGCACAAACACGGACGTCGAGGCCTGGCCTCGGCGGGAGTGAATCACTAAAGGAGGCCTCAAGGATGGTCTTAAGGACCTCCTACCGAACATGCACCAATGGTTTGGACGAGAGTAGAATGTGCTGGACCCAATCAAGACACGCAAAAATTTGGATGACCACAGAAGTTCGGGGCGGATGATACCCCTTAGTCAGAAAGCCGTCCACCTGAGAAATACCTAGGCAGCCAGAGAGGGAGATTCTCGCGAAGACCCCTACACGGTAGAGCACCCCCACGAGTTACAGGGTTTCCCCCACCCGACCTCTCTTGTCACTGATGTTCCAGGTAGACCAAAATGGGGACTTTGACCTCTTAAGTCTACCAGTTTTAATTAAGAGCAAGGGTGCTTAAGATTCCACTTGAACTTTAGATGTATTGAGTGCAAAAGTGGCCTAATTTCAAGGTTGGTTGACCCAACAAGGGCGTCAACTTCACCTATTTGCCCTTTGAGAAGTTTTAAGTCCTTTCTTTTAGGATTCATTTGAGATTTAGAGCCTGAATTTTAGGGTTTTCTTGAATAGATCTCTTCAACGAAGGTTTAGGCACACCTCTTGATGAGTCCATTTTAATGGATTAATATTACGCTTAAGAAACTTTAATTGTATCTTTTAGGTTTGTTAATAACTATATTAAGTTATAGAATGTTTGCATGCATCATGATTTAGGTTTACATCTATTCTATAACTTAATATGTTCTTTTTATGTGCAGGAAAAATAATTGGCAAAAGAATGAGGAGGAAAGGGTAAATTACCCTTTCAAATAACCGGCGGCTGTTCTTCTTCCCATCCTCCAGGCACCCTCAACAGCTGCCGGCCAGAAATAGTTAAGGGATTTGAAAATCCCTTAACTCTCGCAAGTGCAAACCAGGAGGAGTTGAAAAGACAATGGGGAGAAAGGAGAAGAGATCCATCTTCCCCCTTGCGAGGAACAACCCCAAGCGTACACTATGGACCAACACGCGCCCTACTCCAGCCACATCCTCCTTTCAGCCGCATCTTCCAGCCAGCGCCCTACCCCACAGGCGCACGCCCATTTGCATGCACCCCACCGCACGCCTGCAGCTGCCCCCTAGCAAGCCGCCCTCGCCCTTGCAGGCACCCGCTTCATTGCCTAGCGCTCTCTGCAGACTGCCTCGCCTCCAGCACTCCCCCCCTCTCGCCCGCACACCTGCAAGCGTCCAGCGCGTGCTCCTGCACCGCACCGCCCTCGCCCTTGCAGGCGCCTGCAGGCGCTGCTCCGCACCGCCACCCGCGCTTGCAAGTGCATGCCTCAACCTCCAGCACCCGCCTTCGCACCTCAACCTTCAGCGCCTGCCTTCGCGCCTCAACCTTCAGCGCCTGCCTTCGTGTCCACCCTCCAGCGCCTCTTTTGTAGACCCGCCTCGCTCCATCTCGCGCACCCTGCCAGGCCGCACCCGCAGGCGCATCCTCCTTCCAGTGCCTAGCGTCCCCAGCAGGCACCGCGCGCCTCAACCTCCAGCGCTCCTTCAGGCACGCCCCTCTCCAGCGCCTTCACCACCGCCACGCCACCGCAGGCGCTTCATAGCCGCAGCACCGCCCGCTGGCGCACTCCATCTGCAGCACGTGTCTCTCTGAAGCAGCATCTTCACGGCAGCAGCAGCCTCCTCCGGCGTCTTCTCCTCCGCCGGCCGGCCACTTCCGGCCATCTCCGTCGACGCCGCAACCTCCATCGGATCGGCCTCGTCCTCGCCAACATCCCTTGCTTGTGAAAGCCTCGCCGGTGCTCTCTCTCTCTCTCGCGAGGAGAGAGAGCAAATGCTCTGTTTTCTCTGATAATAAAAATTACATTCACTGCCATTGCCACAAGAATTTGATTTTTATTTATTATTATTATATTGTGGCAAAATTGCGCATGCACACGCATATTCTCTGATAATTGCACATTAATGATATTCATCTATTTCAAGATTGGTTTTGGGCTTAACTTGTGCACTAATTTTCTCTAGTATATGTCATGTGAAAATTACATAAAATCATCATACATTTATTGAAGATTTCAATGAGGGAAAACTGCACATATACCCTTATCATTTTAAGTTATTATGAATCTACTTTCCATCGCAGTTTATTGCATAATTGCCTCCCTATGGACACGACCCGCCCTTCTATGAGTGGTTATTTTTATTTTTTTTATTAGTCAATTTTTCCACCACTTAAATACTACAACGCAAAGTGGAAAGTCGAATCGTCAAATTGACACCGTTGCCAGGGAGGCAACAGACGCAATAGATTCACGTTATTATTTTTTTTTAATATTATGAGTTGAGAACTTATCTGATCAATTTTTTTTACTGTGAGAGGAATCTGACGAGGCGACGAGGCGCAGTAGAGTGACAACATTAAACCTGAACGACGTGCACGGTGGAGACGATCTTTTTGGTGGACCTTGACGCCACCTGGAGGACGGCAACAGGAACACGTGGGCCTTGATCCCACGCACATAGGTTACGGAGAAGCCTATTTCTGATTTAGTTAGATTTAGTTTAGATAGACATTAGAATTAAATTATTGTTTTTTGGACCCTTGTCGGGTATTTTTGGGAACGTGTTCCCAGTGCTACTTTATTTCTTATCGCTCTTGTATGCGGAAGCGTATTTTCAGGAGCGTGTTCCCATTTATTTAGATTATAGGATTATTTGAACTATTTTGAACTGAATTTCGGTTAGTTAGTTAGTTAGATTAGGTCTATTTGTTATTATTATTAAAAAAAAAAATCGAACTGCCTGCTAGAAGCTGCATATCTATCGGACGACCATCTAGGACTGAATGAGCAGCATCTAGTTTATTTTTATTGCACTGCATTCATTATTGCACGAAGAAAGCTGGAGTAAGGTACGACTTCTCTTGAGCATTAATTACCTGTCTTGCATATGCATTGAACCTAAATCTAAGACCACTAAAGTGCTTGAATCAAATTAATTCAGTGGTCACTTTAAAAATTGGGACTGCTAAGAGGTTGGACTTTAAAATCTGTGACTGAAAATTGTGTGCAAAAGGATTCTGTTTGCAGAATTTCAAAGAATCAAAACACGATCGTATGCTTGCACACTTGAGACACTATGCATCTCACACATAAGGTCACTAGATAAATTTTTACCTCTCCTCTTTTGCACCTCAAGGGAAGTTAGTCGGAAATCAACAAGCCTATCCACCAAGTTACTTCGGTTCCTCGTGTGTGGGCTCAATTCGAGGCTTCCATCCCTTGCGAGTCGGTTATAGGCACCAGCGAAGGTTAGCCAAGGAAGCATAATTCTTTGCAAAACTTGTTTGGCCACCAACTAAACATATAACTCTAAGACCTACAATCTACTAAAAATAGATCCCTTTGAATTTGCGTTTGCTTTGACAATAGAACTCTCTAGGAGGTTTTCTGCTTATATTCTGAATTTTGCTAAATCCTAAGAGAGTTAAAATTATTTTGCTTAAAGAAATGGATTACTCTTACTCCTATCATTCAGATTATTAGAGTCAATACTTCCCATCTTTTAATCAGAATCCCATGCCCCGAGCGTATCCATCCTTTGATGGGTACATTGATAATTCATGGGATCATTCTTATTCTTATCCTGGGAATACTAGCTTGATAACTCCCACTTTTCAACAAAGCCTAGGAGCGGGATTTCCCAACCCTAAAATTCCTACTTCCATGCAAACACCCAACCCTCCCACCTTTCATGATTTTCAGTATCGAGGTTGGACTGATACCCCTAGGCAACCAAAGCCTGAAATTGGCTATCCTCCCCAACCTGATAATAGTAGCCTCTCCTCTTTTATGATAGAAATGCAAAACAACAAAAGGAAATGATGGAATCAATGGGAGAGATGTTGAGGAATAGTCAACAGTTAAATGAAGAAATAAGACAACTTAGCTACACGCTTCCCAATAATCCTGATCCCTACCCATACGATCATGATCATAATTCTGAGGAACCTAATGACACTATGGATCCAATTTTATGTAGCTATCACTTAGACTCTGCCAATGAGACACAGCCACTAGAGGACAACGATAACAGTGATTATCCACCTGAGCTTTATTGGAGTCAAAAGCAAGGGAAGGTGGTACCTCTTGGGGACCTTGACCCCAATGACAGTATTCTCCTTACCCCTACTGACCCGGGTCAAGGTTATATTGTTCCTATCACTTCCCCTATTGATTATTTGGTGGAATCCCATTCTACCCTTAGTGAGCCTACTCCTGACCCTCCACTTAGGGAATCAACACCTGTCATTCAATATCCTGAGGATTTAAATGCACCCAATGAAGGTGACCCTAACGGAATGGAGGATGAATTAGATCAAGTTTGGTCTCAGGGATATGAAGAGTCTAATGAGGATGCCCCCATAGAGGAACCTAGACTGAAAATCTGGAGTGAATCACAGGAAAATTATCTATCATTTGAGGATTTACCTCCAGAGAATAGAAATAATATGATTAAATCTAGATTCCTCCTTTCTTTTGAGAGTCATCCTCCATCAAAACAGGAGTTGATATTAGAGGAGAATAAAAAAAATAATGAGAAGTCTATGGGAAACTCTCAGGGACAAAACATGTCAATTGAGGATTTATACCCCAAGAACAATAACGAATTCAATGATATAGGCTTGCTCCAAAATATTAAGACTAATCCTCCTTTAGAAATAATTGAGGATACTGATCCAACTCCTAATGAATCACATATACACCCCGACAAATATCTGAGTGAACCAAACGAATCTGGGGATGAGCTAAGTGATAATGATTCTTACATTTTGACCCTGCCATCCTCGACTCCAATCATTAATGATAGGCAGGGTAATATGCAGTTGTCTACAACTGTTAGGGAGTATACACAATCTGAATCATTGTTGAAATTAGACCTAACACTGACTAAGCCCTCATTGGACTTAACCATTACCTTCCAACACTACAAACAACCCTTATACTCCCTAACTGATCCTTGGCTCAGATCTCTGCTCATGTACATTGTTTCTAGAGAACACATCAGGCCAGTACATCCTCAGGTAGAATGGCGAGTGTGGATTGATGCTTGTACTTTTACTCTCGCCATTCAAGGGTTTGAACTAATAATGTTTGTATTTTTTAAAACCCATCCTGCTCTGGAGGATCCTTGTTATCCACTACTTATTCCATTTCGGGAGGTCACTTTTCATATTCCCTTTCTTATTCCTAGGCCTCCCCAAGTAGCCAACGAGATTTTCTATTTTCATTTCTTCTGGCGAGCATTTGGAATTACATTGCATCATCAGCTCGCCAACATCCGTGGTTACCTGTTTTCTAGGCCTACACTGTTATGCATATTCTTAGGGCCTAACCTTTTCTGTTTGGAACCAGACTTATAGGTTCCTTCTAAGTCTGGCTGCTGACAGAAAATGCAGCGCTTGTTGGGAGGCAACCCAGCGGTCAGAATAACACCGTCTTCAGGTGATTTCTTTCCTTTCTCCACCTATTTTAGTTTTACAATGGGGACATTGTAGAATTTAGGCATGGGGGAGTGCATTTGCATTTTAGGAAGTATTCATGCATTTAGGTTAGTATAAAAGAAAAATTCCTCTTTTCTTGAGCTGAATGGGTTAGTCCCTAGCAAAATACCTTTGTTATTAGAAGTTTTTCTTCTGGAATTATTTCTTAAGTTTAGAATCTAGAACATTTATTTCACGTGCACGTAGACTTGGTAATGGATCCTTGAGGAAAACCAATAAGCATTTGTAGTCTACTGAACCCTTGGGCAGTTCATAGGGAGTCAGGCATACTATCTTCTAGTAGATCCACCTCATATTTGTGAGAAGAAAGTAGAGAGATTATTGGTGCACTAAGTCTAGTACAAGGACTCGTAAGTTTTGGATAATTAGATGATGATACTTCAGAGTTAGGTGTAGTTTTCACTCTCTGTTCCTATGTGCGTATTTTGTGTGAATTCCTGAGAGTCACCAAATAAGGCAGATACACAAAGATTGAGTCTTAATAAAGCTATAACTATGGTGGATGGTTACGACTGCCCTTCATAGAGTCCTCAGCTGAAGGAGGGTATTAGTGTCAAAGGTCAGAAATATGCCTGTCCTATCCATTCCTTCCCGGTGCCAAGAATAGGCACTTCACAATATCCTCTTGACCATCATCATCTCGAATAATGACTGATAAATAAAAGTCTGTATCGTGTTATGTTGATTTATATTATAAAAATAAATAAATAAATAAATAACAAAAAAAAAGAGAAAAGAAAAGAAGAAAAAAAAAGGTCCAAGTTATAATGTAACATTATTTCTGAGGCATCTAAACACCTATCGCGTTCCACTAAATATGACCCATACCTACCTTTTAGTATTTTTGATCGCCCGAATACTGGTTGAGGACTCTAACTTAGTTGTAGAGTTATTAGGACTTTAATTGAAGTGTGGATGTCATGTGAGGCCACCAAATAGTGAGTACAATTTCTAAATCTGGCGAGATTTGTGATCTCAGAAAGAAAGAAGAAGAGGGAGTGCCCTGGAACATCAAGAGAGCACAATTGTGTAGCCTCGCCCGAATACTGGTTGAGGACTCTTAGTTGTAGAGTTATTAGGACTTTAATTGAAGTGTGGATGTCATGTGAGGCCACCATATAGTGAGTATAATTTCTAAATCTAGCGAGATTTGTGATCTCAGAAAGAAAGAAGAAGAGGGAGTGCCCTGGAACATCAAGAGAGCACAATTGTGTAACCTCTCTCAAAGTTGACTTGTCTAATAATCTAAAGATCTAGAGTCTACAGTACTAGACTATATGTAGCACCAGATGAGTGTGTGCCACCAATTACAAATCCATTCAACTCGATATCTCCTACCTAAGCCAAACGTCGGGGTCAAATTACAGAGTATCCTCTGCTTTATCCCCAAGGGAAGTAGTTGCCTATCCCGATAGCAATATTTACCAAGGGTGAAGTACGAAGTCCCAGTGCAAATTGGCTTTTTCTCACTTGGATTCGTTACTTAGGCATTGATCACGTCACATTTGTCTGGATCTCTAAAGTTTTGAAATGAGAAAAGAAGAAATCTTTTGATTACTTCTATTACTTTTTATTTTTGCTAGGGACTAGCAAATCTTAAGCATGGGGGTATTTGATGAGTCCATTTTAATGGACTAATATTACACCTAAGTAACTTTAATTGTATCTTTTACGTTTGTTAATAACTATATTAAGTTATAGAATGTTTGCATGCATCATGATTTAGGTTTACATCTATTCTATAACTTAATATGTTCTTTTTATGTGCAGAAAAAATAATTGGCAAAAGAATGAGGAGGAAAGGGTAAATTACCCTTTCAAATAACCAGCGGTGGTTCTTTTCCCCATCCTCCGGGCACCCTCAACAGCCGCTGGCCAGAAATAATTAAGGGATTTGAAAATCCCTTAACTCTCGCAGGTGTAAACCAGGAGGAGTTAAAAAGGCAAGGCAGAGAAAGGAGAAGAGATCCATCTTCCCCCTTGCGGGGAACAACCCCAAGCGTACACTGTGACCAGCACGTGCCCTACTCTAGCTGCATCCTCCTTTCAGCCGCATCTTCCAGCCAGCGCCCCACTCCGCAGGCACACGCCCATTTGCAGGCTCCCCACCGCGCGCCTGTAGCTGTGACCTAGAAAGCCGCCCTCTCCCCTGCTAGCACCTGCTTCAGTGCCTAGCGCTCTCTGCAGATAGCCTCGCCTCCAGCGTGCCCCCTCCTCTCGACCGCACGCCTGCAAGCATCTAGTGCTTGCTCCTGCAATGCACCACCCTCGCCCCTGCAGGCACCCACAGGCACTGCTCCGCACCGCCACTCGCGCCCGCAGGCGCGCGCCTCAACCTCCAGTGCCCGCCTTCGCGTCCACCCTCCAGCGCCTCTTCTGCAGACCTGCCTCGCTCCATCTCGCGCACCCTGCCAGGCTGTGCCCACAGGCGCATCCTCCTTTCAGTGCCTAGCATCCCCAGCAGGCACCGCGTGCCTCAACCTCTAGTGCTCCTTTAGGCGTGCCCCTCTCCAGCGCCTTCACCACCGCTACGCCACCGTAGGTGCTTCACAGCCGCAGCACCGCCCGCTGGCGCGTGCCATCTGCAGCACGTGTCTCTCTCAAGCAGCATCTTCATGGCAGCAGCAGCCTCCTCCGACGTCTTCTCCTCCGCCAGCCGGCCACTTCCGGCCATCTCCGTCAATGCCGCAACCTCCATCGGATCGGCCTCGTCCTCTACAACATCCCTTGCTTGTGAAAGCCCCGCCGGTGCTCTCTCTCTCTCGCGAGGAGAGTGAGCAAATGCTCTGTTTTCTCTGATAATAAAAATTACATTCAATGTCATTGCCACCAGAATTTGATTTTTATTTATTATTATATTGTGGCAAAATTGCGCATGCACACTCATATTCTCTGATAATTGCACATTAATGATATTCACCTATTTCAAGATTTATTTTGGGCTTAACCTGTGCACTAATTTTCTCTAGTATATGTCATGTGAAAATTACATAAAATCATCATATATTTATTGAATATTTCAGTGAGGGAAAA
The DNA here is from genome assembly GCA_037157565.1 of Thalassia testudinum. NCBI lineage: Eukaryota > Viridiplantae > Streptophyta > Magnoliopsida > Alismatales > Hydrocharitaceae > Thalassia > Thalassia testudinum. Next base: position 39,199,336 of record JAZHRO010000025.1, read on the forward strand.
CTACACATATACCCTTATTTTTTTAAGTTATTGTGAATCTACTTTCCATCGCATTTTATGTCAGATTTGAATAGCGATTTCGCAATTTACAGAAAGAATATAAAATAATCGAGAGTTTATTGCATAATTGCCTCCCTGTGGACATGACCCACTCTTCTATGAGTGGTTATTTTTATCTTTTTTGATTAGTCGATTTTTCCACCACTTAAATACTACAACGCAAAGCGGAAATTTGAATCGTCACCTCTTTTTGGAGAGTTGATTCTTTCTTATGAAGGTGTCTCTAAAATCCTAAATTGAATTCCTTAGTTTGGCTCTAATATTGGTCCAATTTAGTTTGTCAGAATATGGCATCTAGGGCTCAATCAAGAAGGTGGTAGCCCTAATTACCTTAAGTGGGTGCACAAATCAGTATTTGTTGTTGAAATCAAATCAAGAAACTTTGGTGAATTAGCTAGAGATGGAAAGCAGGTAGCCCTAATTGATTTTGTCTTATTTTTTTTCTTTTCAGAATGAGGGGCATAAGAGAAAGACATTAATAAGAAATTACCTACCCCGGGCATGTTTGTTGTGCGGCTGTCTTTCGTTGAGTCTTCTCCCCTGAAACAACCACAACAAAAAGAGATATATCAAGTTAGTACCAAATCAGCAATTGTAATCAGGATTTCTAAATCGCCCGTTGCTCCCCGGCAATGGTGCCAAAATGTTTGTGGACGCTTGATCGAGTTTTAAGAAGTCACATTGTAGTATAATCGAAAAAGCATTCAAAACAAATACAATTTATTACTCGAATTTGAAAGTCCGAGGTCAAACACAAGGAACAAATTAGGGTTTAGAAATCAAGATCAAAACTTGAGAATTTGAAATAACATAATATGCAAAAAGATCAATGTTATAAGAAGATGGGAATAAATGTAAGCACAAAATATTAAAGAAATCAATGTATGTGAATAAACACAAAATTGGACATCTGATTTATGAATCAGATGCCTTAAAATATGGATGCTACAGTGCTTGACTCTTCTTCTTCTCCTTCTTCTTTTCTCTGTCTCTAGCAGCAGCTTTCAATCTTCTTCTTCTTTCTTTCTCTACTTCTTTATCTTCTTCTGATTCCTTGCCTTAGCCTTTCTCTTCCTGTGCCTTCTTCTCTGGCTCGACTGTCTTCAGCTTCTTCTTCCTTCAGTTCCTTCCTTCTCTTTCTTTCTCTACCTTCCTTGCTCTTTCCTTCAGCTCCTTCTTCTTCTGCCTTAGCCTTTTCCTTCTTCTTCCTTGGCTTCAGCCCTTAGCTTCCTCTTCATCCTGGTCTTCTCCTTCCTCTGCAGAGCAAAACCTACCCCTACCCGTGCGAGCTCTCTTCTCTCCTTTCTCTCTTGGGTTCACTCTCCTAGAGCCACTTCTCAAGTAATTGGGTCGGATACGTGCCCGGGACCAGGCCCACCGACGTGCGGTGGTGGGCAAGGTGTACGGTCGGGTCGGGTCACCAGGTCCGCAGGAGGTGGTCAGGTGAGAGGGGACCTCTCCCCGTGAGTTGGAGGTGATAAGCCCTATGCAGAAATTCATTTTATGTGGCTTTGGCGCTCCAGATGTTTTCGCGGTGGGACTATCTTCCCTCCTCTTTCACGCACGCCTGAAGCAGAGAGGCGTCGCTCGATTGTAGCTACAGGGATGGCTCTTGCCTTCAATTGGCCACCTGGAGATGTTTGCAAGAGTACCCCGCAGAGTCTGGGACTGGATCCTAAAGTGGGCGCGGCCTGGAGAAGCTTGTAAGCAAGCTTCTCGCTGTGCGTCAATGGCAGCAAACCCTTGGACCTGAAATCACACACACGACCTCGCGACCACGTTAAAAAGCTCAGGGAGCTTCACCAAGGTGCGGCGAATGTGCAGTGGTGGTTGGCATGGCATGGGACCGCCTGAGGTAGCATGCCTAGGGCACACTACGACCGTGCATGTGGGTGTGTTCAGGGGAGCTTGTGGGAGAGTGGCAGAGTGTTGTGAGTGGGGGGTTATGATCAGTGAGGCGGGGTGTTACTTATGGACCGGTCGGCAAGGAGGGAGGTGGTCCATGTAGGTGGAGCGAACTCGCCGGAGTGGTGGCTAGAGGTGAAGAGGATGATGGTGGTGGAGTGCGAAAGTGGTCATTGGAGGGAATAAAGAAGGGAAAAGATTGTAGAGAGTGAGAGAGATTTATCTAGGAGTGAAGAGATGAAGGGGGAGGCAGGAGCAGCATCTGTGCGTATCGCCAACGTTGGAGACGAAGGTGCTTAGTGAGGGAGGTCGGCGAGGACGAAGGGGAGGCAGGAGTGTTGGCAGGTGCGGCGCGACGTGAATGAGCGAGAGGAAGAGGAACCTACCACCGATATTATGGCTAGGTGACGAGGGAGAGTGGGAGAAGTCGTTAGAGCTTGATGAGCAGATCGGTTGGAGGAGGAGAGATGAAATTGAGGGATTTCTCCGGCTGAATTCAAGCTTAGGAGATGCGGGGCGATTTGGGGTCTCTTAAATAGGCCCTGGAGGTCGGGTTTGTGCTTGGAAGCCAAGCTTCCAAGCACGACAAGTTCATCGTTGGTGGAAACTCGAGAGAGACCCAAATCTCTCATGTGTTTGTATGAGAGATTGGGTACCAAATAGGGCTTCTAAATGGGTTCACATTGGAGGAGATTTCTCAGAAAATCTTCCTTTCAATTTTGAAGGGGATTCTTTGAGAGAGTAGGGAGAAATTACCCTTTCAAGCTCACCGAAGTAGGATTCCCTCTGCTATAATGGTGGAGGGACCTAATTGCAAAGAACAAAGAAGAAGATAGGGGGTCAATTGTAAGGGTTTTTGAAATCTAGAGGTAGAAATGTAATTGGGCTGGACCTATTTGCAAAGTGGGTCAAGATGAATTTCCCTTAGGTCCAAATTTTGGTACAAACCTAATTTTGACCTAAAGAATCCAATGGTGAGGTTGGATTTTGGGTTTGACTACGTTTGATTGGGTAATTTACGTAAAAACACAATTTAAGGCAAATATTTGTCTGATACCCCATTTTAGGTCAAAATAGGTTCCAATGGCCAAATGAAGGTTATAAATCAATCCCCCAAATATCCAAAATTTCGCATACCAAGATCGGCTGTAGAGGCATCATGTCTCGATGGCTCATGTTGCCCAGAGTCGGGCAACGGGAACATGCCTTACAGTGGTCGTATGCATCTTTGAAAATTGTGGGCCAATAAAAGCCACACTGGAGGACTTTTGATGCGCTTTTATGTCCTGAAAAATGTCCACCGCATGCCTGGTCATGGCAAAATGAGAGTATGTCTTTGATTTCCACTTCTGTGACGCACCGTCGAATTATCTGATCAGCACCAATGCGGAATAGATACGGGTCTTCCCATAGGTAATACTTGGCGTCGGAACGTAATTTGTCCTTTTTGGCCTTCGGCCAATCGGACGGAATCTGATGCGATGCCAGGTAATTAACTATATCAGTGAACCATGGAAGACTTGTACTGATAGTCAGGAGGTGCTCATCAGGAAAATGTTCTGTAATAGGTCCGGAAGGGTCAATTATTTCAGAAGGAAGGCGGGACAAGTGATCAACTACCACATTCTGCTTTCCCGCCTTATCGCGAATCTGAAGGTCAAATTCTTGAAACAGCAAGATCCATCGGATTAATCGAGGTTTCGCGTCCTTCTTTGCAAGCAGATGCCTCACAGCTGTGTGATCCGAGTATATGATAACAAGGGAACCCAGAAGGTATGATCTGAATTTTTCTAGGTCAAATACTACAGCCAGCAGCTCTTTCTCAATAACCGTATAGTTACGATGAGCCTCATCCAGTGTTTTACTGGCGTAGTAAATGACCACAGGTTTCCCGTCAATTTTCTACCCTAAAGCCGCTCCTACAGCGAAGTCAGATGCATCGCACATGATCTCAAAGGGTTGAGACCAATCAGGGGACTGCAGGATTGGGGCTTGGGTGACTCGGTCATGTAGGATCTCAAATGCTTGAGTGCATTCCTTGGAAATTTCAAAAGGCACATCCTTGGAGAGAAGATTGGTCAGGGGGCGTGAGATTTTGGAGAAATCAGGGATAAATCTACAGTAGAAACTGACGTGCCCCAAAAAAGATCGGATGTCCTTAATCGAGCTAGGCATAGGGAGCTTGGAAATGAGGTTAACCTTAGCTCGATCCACTTGGATGCCTTTCTCCAAGATTAAATGTCCCAGGACAATTCCCTCAGGCACCATGAAATGGCTCTTTTCCCAGGAAAGAACCAAATTCACATCGATGCACCGCCTGAGTATTTGGAACAAGTGTTGGAGGCAATCGTCAAATGATTCTCCAAAAATTGAAAAGTCATCCATGAAGACTTCCAGATAATCACCTACCATATCTGAGAATATGGCAAGCATGCACCGCTGAAAAGTTGCAGGTGCATTGCAGAGACCGAATGGCATCCTTCGAAACGCGTACGTCCCAAAGGAGCAGGTAAATGTGGTCTTTTCTTGGTCCTCTGGATGGATTGCCACCTGATTGTAACCGGAGTACCTGTCAAGAAAGCAGAAGAACCTATTTCCCGCTAGTTTTTCGAGGATCTGATCAATAAACGGTAGTGGGAAATGATCCTTCTTCGTGGAGGAATTGAGTCTTCTGTAATCAATGTAGACTCTCCACGAGTTAGCTATTCGGGTAGGAATGACTTCTCCGGCCTCAGTCGTGATAATGGTAAGTCCTGCCTTTTTGGGCACCACTTGTATTGGACTCACCCAACGACTATCGGAGATCGGGTAGATGATCCCTGCATCTAACCACTTTATGATCTCCTTTTTCACGACCTCCTGTAGGTTAGGGTTTAGGCGTCTTTGCATTTCTCTTGAAGGTCGTGCACCTTCTTCTGTGTAGATTCGATGTGTGCAGTATGAAGGGCTTATGCCAGTCAAATCATCGAGAGTCCATCCAATGGCTCTACGATGTTGCTGGAGAACAGAAATCAAACGGAGTTCCTGGTCAGGTGTGAGTCGAGAGTTGATAATCACAGGAAACGTCTGATTTGAATCCAAAAACACGTACTTCAGATGTTCGGGAAGGGGCTTGAGTTCCATGACAGGATTTTCAGCAGCAGCGGGTGGTTCGGGGTTTGTATTAGGAGCAATGGTTGGAGTCATAGGTGTGTCTAGATCACGTTCGCGCTCCTCTGTTAGCGGGTTTTGATTTTCTAGTGGTTGATCAGGGATAATCAGGTTGTCCTCTATATGCAATTCATCAACCACGGCTCTGATATCACATATTTCCTCTATAACCCCACAATTAATCCCTTGTTGGGCCTTAAAAATGTCAATCTTCAGGTTTTGATTCCCAAATTTTAATTCTCTCTAGCCCTCTTCGCAGTTTATGTTGGCCCTAGCAGTGGCCAAAAAGGGTCTCCCTAATATGATTGGTGTGTCCCTTGGGTTCGTAGGTGCATCCATGTCTAGTACTATGAAGTCCACTGGGAAATAGAAATCTCGTACCCTAACAATGACATCCTCGAGTATTCCTCTAGGTGACTTGATGGATCGATCGGCTAACTGCAATGTCACCTCAGTGGGTTTAAGTTTAGATTCTTCAAGGTGGTCGAGGAGGGATGTAGGTATTAAATTTATGGAGGCACCTAGGTCTAGTAAGGCTCTATCAAATTGGGTTTCACCAATTTTACAGGAAATCAAGGGAGTTCCTGGGTCTTTAGCCTTGGGTGGGAGTTTGCTCAAGATGACAGAGCTGGCTTGCTCTGATAGTACGATTGGATTCCCATCCTTGGTTCGCGGCTTACGTTTAGGGGTACATATGTCTTTCAAGAATCTTGCGTAAGCCGATATGTGGCGAATTGCATCCATCAATGGGATGTTTATCTGGACCTATTCAAAGAGCTTGACCAGATCCTCCTCGGGAGCCACGGGTTTAGTTATCCTTTTTCCTTTGGTCAAGGCCTCAGGAAATGGGATCCTAGTTGGTTCCTCTAGGATAGGTCTAGGTTCTTGATCTGGGACAGTAGTATCTTGGATAACTATCCTAGGGTCTTGGCTATTATCAGGCTTGGAGTGGTTCGGATAATGTGGGTCTTGGGTTGTTTTACCACTACATGTTGTTACAGAGTTTAATCCGACTTGATTTTGGTTTGGGTTAGGTAGGAGGGGTGGCTGCTGCTGAAATCCCGCATAAGATGTTGAAGCTTCCATCTTATGTGTTTGGCCTGAATTTGGATTCATAACGCGCTTCTGGGTTAGCACGTTATTTGGGTTGGGCAGAGGTTGCGAGGGAAGGGTACCAGGTTGGCGGGAATTTGCCATCTGGGCTAGTTGGTTGCGAACCTCTGTGATCTCGTCCTTGTGCTGCTTTTGCATTGTCGCATTCATCTTTTGAATGTCAGCCAGTGCTTGAAGGATAAGAGTCAGTTGATCCTGGTTTTGCCCGGATTGGTAGGTGGGATTGGGCCGAGGCTGAGGCAGCTAATATGGATGAGGGGCTTGCGGACGGGGTTGATATGGTGGTCTTTGAGAATTTCCTACCCACTGAAAGTTAGGATGATTTCGCCATCCAGGGTTGTAGGTATTGGAGAATGGGTCATTTTGGATGGCGTTGAGGTCCTCACAGTTCTGAGGAACCTCAGGAAAGTCAGAATACAAGGGTTCAGAGTTCCCCCAACTCGAGTAGAATGGATCGGAGGTCGCTCCGGTCCGAGAGGTAGGCGGGGGTGGATATGGGACCATCTCCTTGGCAGATTGGTGATAGATGTTTTGCATAGTTTCCCTTGCCAGAGGAGGTCGTGCAAAAGAGTTTTGCGTAGAGGTGGCTTGCTGCAAATGCCGAGTTAGCTCGTCCACCTTCTTTTCTATGATAGAAACCTTGTCCAATCGACTAGCCATCAGTTCCAAGTCGACGGAATTGGACTGGTCCTGCATCTCATGTGTCCCTCCTAGATTCGTCGATGTGTGGGCATTCGTCTTGTGGAATAAGCCCATGGAGTCATTATTTATGGAGTTCTCGCACATGTTTTCGAGAATCTCCCACACCGTGTCCTCATGTTGACCCAAGATGTTTCCTCCGCACGTTGCATTGACGAATAAATGAATATCTTCACGGAGTCCCTGGTAAACAGACTGGACTTGTTCCCACTTAGGAACTCCGTGATGGGGGCACTTTCGCATGCGATCTAAGAATCGATCCCATGCTTCATGAAGAGGTTCTCCCGGTTGTTGAGTGAAATGAGTGATCTGGTGGCGCAAGGCATTCGTCTGGCCAATGGGGAAGAATTTTTTCAAAAATTCAGACTGAAGTTCCTCCCATGTGTTGATCGGACGGGTCTGAGTTTGATACCAGTGTGCGGCCTTGTCCACGAGGGAAAACGAAAACATTTTCATGAGTAGGATATCCCAGTTTTGTACATCTGACCCGAAGGTCTGGGCCAGATGCTTGAGTTGTTTAATGTGTTGGAATGGATCCTCAGAGTTAAGCCCATGAAACTTCGGTATGGCATGAATCATAATGGGCTTCAGTTCAGAATCAGGTCCTCCAATCGGGATTCGTACTCAAGGTTCGATCGCCACCACAGCGGGATTATAGTGATCTCGCATCATAGGTCGCTGCGGTGGGTTTATAAAGTTCTGAAAGAGATCATTAAGGCGTTGAAGTTGGTGTTCAAGGTTATTCTCCTCTTCAATGGGTTGTGCCATGATGGAAGGAGAACCAGGGTCTGAATCAGATGAAAGATTTATGTGGAGGGGTATCTGCACAAACAAGGGCGTTGAGGCTTGGCCTCGACGAGAGTGAATTTCTAAAGGAGGTCTTAAGGGTGGCCTTAAGGACCTCCTACCGAACATGCACCGAAGGATGTGATGAGATTAGAAGGTGCTGGACCCAATCAAGACACCCAAAAATTGTTGGGTGACTATAGAGGTTCGGGGCAGATGGACCCCTTAGTCAGAAAGGTCATCCACTTGAGAAATACCTGTGCAGCCAGAGAGGGAGAGTCCCGCAAAGACCCCTACACGGTAGAGCGTCCCCACGAGTTACAGGGTTTCCCCCACCCGACCTCTCTTGTCACTGCGGTTCCAGGTAGACCAGAATGGGGACCTTGACCTCTTAAGTCTACCTTTTTTACTTTAAGATCAAGGTGCTTAATGTTCCACTTGAACTTTTAGGTATTTTGAGTGAAAAAGTGACCTAATTTTAAGGTTGGCTGACCCAAGGGATCAACTTCACCTTTTGTTCCTTTAAGAGCTTTTAGGTCCTTTTCTTTTAAGGTTCAAATGGATTAAAAGCCTGATTTGCTTAGGGTTCTTCTTGTGTAGATCTTTTCAATCAAGGTTTAGGCACACCACATTTTGGAAAAATTTATTTCTTTGTTTAAGAGAAGATGTGTCTCTAAAAACCCTAGCTTTGTAATCCTTAAATTGGCTCTAGTGGGTCCAATTTAGTTGCCTCAGAGTTTAGTACCTAGGGCTCAATCAAGAAAGTTTTAGCCCTAGTTACCTTAGTTGGATGAGCAGATAAAAATGCATTGAAATGAAAATCAGGCAACTTGATGAGTTACTAAATATGAAACAGGTAGCCTTAAGTTGATTGTTCTTTCTTTTTTTTTTCCTTTCAGATTTTGAGAGAGTTAAGAGGGAGGGCTTATGGAAATTACCTGTTCCTTGGAGTGTCTGTTGTGCAGCTGCTCTTCTTTCCTTTTTGCTTTCCCTGTTTTGAGCACAACAAAAGAGAGGAGTTAGGTCAAATATTGGATCAAAAAGTTGTAATCAAAAGCTTTAAAAGTGCCCGTTGCTCCTCGGCAACGGCGCCAAAATGTTTAATCGCACTTGATAGGATTTTAAAAGATAATACGTTGTAATATAGCCGACAAAGCATTCAAACAAATAGAGAATTTTATTACTCGAAAAACTAGAGTATCCGAGGTCGAACACAGGGAGCAATCTCAGTACTTTTAAAACTAAGGAATACAACTTTTAAATGAAGAACAATTGATTCAAAGAGAGAGAGTTATAAAAAGAATTGCTAAAAGATAACAGGGTTAGACGTCTGATTTCTATATCAGACGTCTTAAATGCAACTATTCTTCTTCCTGTTTTGATTTAACCTTGGCCTTCTCTGATTTTTGCTTGCTCTTCTCTCTTCTGCCTTCTTCTTCTTCGTAGGTTCCTTCTTCTTTTCTTCTGATCTACAGGTCTTCTTATTCCTTGAACTTCTCTGTCCTATGAAATCTTCTCCTTCCTTGGTCTTCTTCCTTCTCTCTACAATCCTTTTCTTTCTTCCTTCTCTTCACTTCTTCGCTCAGCCTCTTCTTCTGCTTCTTCTCTTCTTCTTCCTTGTGGCTAAGTCTCTTTTCTTCAATGCCCGGCATGCTTGCACAGGAGAGCAAAACCTACCCTGTCCCTCTACCTGCACGTTCCTCTCTCTCTCTGAAATTCACTCAAGGACGCTCTCCCAGAGCCACGGGTAATCGGGTCGGATTTCGCACCCGGGACCAGGCGCACCGGCAGGTGGGTGATGCGCGAGGAGTGCTCAGGTTGGGTTGGGTCGGGTCGGAGCCCACCAGATCCGCGAGGTGAAACCGCGGACGAGGCGAGCGTGGGATAAGGTGAGGGACCTCACCCCTGTGCGTTCGGAGGCAACGAGGTAATATCACAAAAACAATTTATACCGCACCTGCGCTTTGCATTTCGACGATGTGGGACTAAAGTCCCGCCTTCTTTCGCTCGCGCCCGCAGACGATTCTTCTTCGATTGCCAAGGCTGCGGACGTCGCTGTGCTCCTTGCTGAGCCAGATCACTTCGCACTGCTCGCCCGAGTCCGCTGCACCTGAAGCCTGGAGCTGCTGACTCCTGGAGCTGCCTTGAAGCTTCTTCAACCATCGTCAATGGCGGTAGGGGCTTCGATACTGTCACTCACAAAACAAGCCTCTCAGCTCAATTAGACCAGTGGGGACCTTCGCCGTGGCACGGCGAAGGTCATGCACGGCGAAGCAGGTCGTGGGACGGCCTAGGCATGCGTGCCTAGGTCGTCCTGTGACCGAAGGTGTGGGTGAGTTCGGGGGGCTGTGGTGGAGGCGTAGAGGGATGGTGGATGGGCGGAGAGTGTTCCTTGTGGTGAGGCGGAGCTTATGAGATGGTTGGCGAGCCGTGTGGAGGGGCGGAATGGTGGGGGCGGCTCGTCGGAGGTCTATCGGTGACGTGGAAGATGAGGGTGGTCAGCGACGGTCGAAGGGCAATTAAATGAAATAAAAGGGGGAAAAGAGAGAGGGGAAGATGGCAAAGGTATCTAGAGTGTTCTGGAAGGGAGGGAGGCAGGGGAGTGGACGGCGCGTAGCTGCCGTCGTCGGAGAAGAAGAACCCTGAGGGAGGAGCGGCGACAAGGATGAGGTCAGGAGAACGCGCGCCTGGTACTGCGCGACGCGGGCGAAGGAGGAGAAGTGGACTCTGCTACTGGTATGGCAGCAGAGTGACAAGAAGGAGGGGAGGAGGTCGCCGGAGCTTGCGGGTTTCTTGGGCGGAGATGGAAGAGAGGAAAATTTGGGGGAATCTCTGCCAAAACAAGTCTGAAGATCTGCGGTCGGGTCTGGGGATCCTTTTATAGGTGCTAGCCGAACTTTCTAGTGTGCGGAGGGCTGCCAATCACCTCTGCCGGCTCTCCGGAGAAGGAAAGAGGGTGGATACCCAAATCTCTCGTGCGTTCGCACGAGAGATTGGGTTCACACTAGAGATCGTGATTGGCTTTAGATGGAAGGGATTTCCTCAGAGAATCTCCCTTCCATTTCTGGGGGGGAATCTCTGAGGAATTAGAGAGTAATCCCTCTCTAAACCTCACCGGAGGTTGACTCTACCCTAACAATGGCGACAGGACCTGATTGCAAAGGTGGCGAGGAAATTAGGGGGCTCTCTGCAAGGATGTTCAAAAGATAGGGACCAAATTGTGATTTGGGTATACTAAATTGCAAAGTAGGTCAAGATGACCTCCCCTTAGGTCCAAATTTTGGTAAAAACATAATTTAGACCTAAGAAATCCAATGGTGAAGTTGGATTTTAGGTCTGACCTCGTTTGACTGGACATTTTGCGTAAAAACCTAAATTAGGTCAATTATTGAGCTAGGACCCTATTCTAGGTCAAACTAGGTTCCAAAGGCCAAATTAAGTGTTCTAAACCCTAGAGGATATTTTTCCATGATTTTTAGAGGGTTTACTTGATTTTTATTCTGACCGAAACCTTGTTAATTTAAGCGGGTCTATTTTAGGGTTACCAAATGTCATTTAATTCTTAAATTGCACATGAACCCATTTCTGGTTGACTCAACCCACTTTTTATCTTATTTAGACCATTTGACCTATGTTTTGCCTCCGAGAAATCCCATTTATGCACTGCAATGGTAAAATTGCAGTTTTAACTTTTAATTCATGTTTTCTTCTCAGAGCACTTATTCCTTCATTTAGGCCTTCTTCTAGGTTATGTAGGAGCTTTTATCTTCTTTATTGGGTCAAAATGAGCTAGTTATGGCTCATGATGAGGCTCTGCGCAGTCGTTGGATCGCAATCTGACGCTCCATGCGCCACTCACTTGCGCCTGATTTGAGGCTCGCAGGACTCGATCCCGCGACCTCTCTTTTGCCCGCCGCTTCATCTCCGCTGCGCTACACGGACGAAATGGTCGCGCGGACGAGTCAGCCAGCCGCATCCATAGCCGTTGGATCTTAATCCAACGGCGGAGAACGAGCTGGTGCAGGACCTTCATAGAATGTGTGTGGCCGTTTGGGCGACCGAGATGGCGCCACATGGCGCCATCTTGGCTGTCCATCTTCTGGAAGTTGTAGATGGTGCCACGGATGTCGGATTGACTCGATTTTTGTGTCGTTAGGCTGCGATCATCGATCCGAATTTACCCGTGCGGTCAGATTTGTCATCTGAAGTGTGGATTTTCACCATCCTGGCCCTTGATATTCTAGGGTTCTCCTGTCACTATCTGATGCTACGGATGTCCGATTAGGGCGATCTTGGAGTCGTTGAACTCCAATCGTTGCCCTGATCACATCCATACGGTTGGATCTTTGATCCGAGGCCCCGATAAAATGTTTGCCCTGTCCAAGCACATAAAAGGAGACAATTAACCTCCATTTTATTCAAACTACTCTAAATGCAAGATGATGCATGTTATGCAATATTTATATCATGAAATGCAGTCCTATGCTTAAGAACATGCATAAATAGACATTTTAAGTAGTGTAAATGTGTTTACATCATACCCCCATGACTGTCTTTTGCTAGTCCCTAGCAAAAACTATATGCTATTTATAAAAGAATTAGGTTGGATTATTTGGACTTGAGTTATTTTTCAATCATTAAGAAATTGTCTACTTAGGAACTGAACTTTCAAAGACACAATAGTGCCCGGGTATCAGCCAAAATGCAGACCGCCTCAAGCCCTCACCTTATTAAAAGAAAACTTTCTTTTTCTCTTTTTCTCTTTTCTAATTTTTTTGGATTTCCAGATTTTAGGGTTTAAGAGTGGCTTTCTACGGCCATTCAACTCACCCAAGATTTGATGAGAACCCTAAGTTTTAAGCATATTATTGTGATTGTGATAGACTCGTTGACCGGTAATTAAAACGGACTTCGAATTTCTACGCCTCTAGGTGACCTCAAAAAGAATTCTGCCTAAAGGTGTATCTTTACAACCGGTAGCTTTCTCCCTACTTTTATTTTTGTACGGGGTCAACACAAGGGTGAATCCAGTGTATATCTCCCCGATTTATTCTACTTCTCTGCTTCTTCCTAAGTGTTTTGGGAATTTTTAGTGTACTTACTGAGCTGGGTTCTGGACAACCGGTCGATGAGATGTTACCACCGACAACTTGCCAGCCATAGTCGTGCGGGGAAGTGTGGCTTATTTCTTTTTGTTCTTTTCTCCTTTTCTTTTTGATTTTTTTTCTTTTTTTTTTTTTTAGGTTGGTGGCTTCCCTGGTCTAAGATTTACCTAAAGGCAGCAAAAAGAGAAAGGTCCAGTGACTGGGCTCTGGACAACCTACCTATGGGTTGTTACCCACGATAACTTGCCAGCCATATCACCCTAGAAGGTTCATTAGCTACCCAATTTCTGTTAAAATCGCCAAACAACAAGTCAGTGCAAAGAAAGTGTGTAGATGCTTAAGACTCAAAATTCCCTCAAATCAGAGAGTGGGCTGATAAGTCATGTACTTATCACCCAAACTTATTTATTCTAATTATAATAGAATTAAGATGGCGAGGACTCAAAGACAAATCCACATTTTAGTGGATACACGGGCTGATTAAGTCCAAAGACCTGAAGGGTCTTTGTGTTCAGATCTTAATATAGTATTTCTTAAGATGGAAAATTTTCTTAAATCCAAATTCTCTTTCCTAATTTCTGAATTTTTTTTTAAATAAAAGAAAATAAAACAAATCTACGGAGCTGACAAATGAATTCAGAGATAAATATCCACCCCCCCATGCCTATCTAATGCAATGTCCTCATTGTATTAAAAAGACATAAAACAGAGTGGAAAAACGTAGAAAGCACCTGAATTGCATGAATGTCAGGTCCGCTCCGAGATGAAAATGAAAAAGAACTGTATATGTGCTGAGTTTAGTACCTTCAGCTAGGCACACAATACAAGGAAAAGAAATGAAGAATTCACAAGTGCAGGTCAGAATTAAAATAAACAGAAGAATCCTCCGACCTGTCAACAGAGGTCCACAAATGTGGACCAGATTGTGGTGCAGACCCACACCCCATAATCGAGAATATCTTAGGTTCTGGATAAAAATTAGCCAAAACCTGAAATTAGAATGCAAGCGGGGTCAGGCCTGCGATTTATGAGGATGCAACCCAAGACCAAAAAGTTGGGTTACAGAAAATTGAGGCTCAAAAGGATAATCATTGAATGTGTGCTTGAGTTGAACATCCTCGAAACAAATGTCGTAAGGGTTCTGATTTGATGGTTTCAGCTTAAAAGGAACCCTTCGACTCAATCTTCCATTTCCTCCAAAATTAACTTCCCAAATCAGAACTTCCCAGCTCCTATCCTCCTCATTCAACATATCAAATTCCAGGACCTCTTGTATATTCATCACCCCATCTGAAATCTTCAAGTCTAAATGATGTGGTAGAATCAAAATTGACTTGGGTCTAATTATCTCAGAATTAGAATCATCAATAAGCTCAACAGGGTGTAACTGATAATCAGGGCATTGAATTGATTCCTCCAGAAAATGCGATTCTGGATCCGTAATGTGTGCCCTAATAAGATCAGTTTCCTTAGTTATTGGTCTATCAAATGATCTATCAGATTCCTCAGGCCCAATCGTCTAACAGAAATCGTGTTCAGAAAACTCGCGTGAGATTTTGCAACTTGAATCTTCACTATCAAGATCCGTATCAATGTATGTCCCAAAATCAGTTGTCACTTTGTGTTCCCCATAGACATACGTTTCCTCGTAACCTGGCTTAGGGATCTCAGGTGAAGAAATCAGATCATCCTTAATTGGTTGTTTTAATTCAATCTGGTCAGCCTTGTAACACGTGTCCCCCCAACAGGTGCCTGAGCAGGTTCTGTCATTGGCTTTCCTGAAGAGGGTTCATCATGGGAATTATTCCAAGATTGAATCAAAGCAACCACGAATCTCATCCTCAATTTCGCTAATTTCCCAAGTAGAAACTCACCCGGGTTCTTATCCTTAACATCCTAGAGCCAATCCAATAAAGACTTGTTTAAATCATCAATCATTTCAATCAGGGGCTCCAATCTCTCAATGCAAGGTATTGGCTGAACTTCTAAAGATTGAATGATATTCCTCAAGTTAGCCAGAACCTTATCTTGAACCTGGTTAACCTGAACCAAATGAGTTGGTTCAGGGTTGGGCGGGTTTGGGCTTAATGCAGGGGAATTAACGAATTGAGATTCGTTATACCCTTCCTAATAATAGGTCATTTCAGATTGTTGAAAAGATGGTGATGACCTAAAGGCAGTGAAATCAGAGGATGGGTAAGGATCGGTATATCCTTCTTGATTGTAGATCGTATTAGGTTGTGCATGAAATGAAGACGATCTGTAATCGATGTAGCTCTGAGAAGGATAGAAATTGGAATCAAAGTGTTCAGGGTTAGACACTAAACACGGAGGTCCGAAACTGTATCCCCAATCCGAATTATCCCAACTAATTGATGGTTGATTATAGTACGAGTTGGGATAATCGTCATGTTGAGGATAATTCACAACAGGAGGGAAAGAGCGGGAATGCGTGAAATATGTGGAAGGATTCATGAGACACGGGAGGAAGAAAGGTGCCCTGCAATACAAACAATCAAACCTATCCTTAAATGGGTTAGCCTACAGACATACAGACTCCCAAAACCCGTCTTGAGATAAAGGAATGATTTGATCTACTTCTGTCTGTTCAATCCAACCAGTTAGAAGGAGGGACTGGGGAGAAGGTTCTTCCTTCAGCTTGCGCCTCCGGTTCCTAGTGTACCCCCCAGCCACGATCGTTTGACTCTGCTCCCCTAGCTAGACATCAGATTGAACAATAGAAACAGACTAATTGAAAATACTCTCGTTCTGGGTTCTGAAGAGCGAGTCCAATCCTTAAGGCCAACGTCTACTCTGTTTTATTTAGGGCTAGGTTTGAATGTGCTTTGGAATGTGATGGGCCCTTTAAATGGGTTGTGCCCTTAATGATTGATTGATTTGTGTGTGCGTGCACAACCAGTGGTTTTCAAGCAAGATTATTTTTTGATGTGGTGAATTTTAAGGTTCAAATCTTGCTTAGTAGCTTTTAGGATTCAACTTTAGGTGTTTTCAAATAGGTTTCGTTGGCACACCTTTTAAGATTCAACAGCTTTTAAGATTATTTTTTGAAGATGTTTTCCTTTAAAGCTTAAAAAGAATGTGGAGTGCCTGGTAAATCCCTAAGAGTTGAACCAAATTGGCAGCTACTTGATGAGTTTATTTTATTTGAAGTGGTGCGGCCCAAACAACTCAAACAACTAGCAACAAATGCACCACTAAGTTAGGCACACAAAGATGGTTAACCTAGAATGATTTCTACTCTTTTATATGTTGCTTTATGTGTACCGGTTCCACAAATCAGAACTTGGTTGAGTAGAAATAATTCAATTAGGTTAAGTGCCTTTGAATGTGGGTGTATGTTGTGCGTTTGTTGAAAATTACCCCACAAAATTATCTTTTTATTTTTTATTTTTTAAATGAAGGTGAAATGAATGTGAGTGAGAATCCAAACAACCAAACTATTCCTAGGATTTATGCAAGCACCTAGGTTAATTGGAATTTGGATTTAATGTGGCGAATGAAATCTATGGACGGGGAAAGAATGGGGGATAACTTACAAAACCTTCCACAACACTTTACTCCAATCTACCGCTTTTGCTCGTCTCAAAAGAGTACCTGCAATTACAATAAGAAAGGAGAAAAGTGAGGTAAATGGTTTGTAAGTTACAAAACGCGAAGAGAAATCAAAGAGCGTTGCCTCCCCGGCAACAGCGCCAAAATGTTGAACGTACGCGAACGCTAAGCTAACGTGTTTGATTTTAGAAAACCTATCGTTGTAGTTCGAAAGCGAAGAATTCATGTTCAACAAATAAAACTTATACCGAAATTAAAATTCCTGGTCGAACACAGGGAGGTAGACGTTTGATTTAAAAACTACGCATTTCTTTTTATTTGTCACAGAGTAATTCAATTTAAAACTATCTAATTATTTGCAATAAATAGAAGAGAGAGAGAGTAAGAGAGAAAGAGAATATTACATAGAGAAATCAAAATGAGATGTAGAATAAACAAGGAATTTTTCATTGAGGAGATTGTTCATTACAACTAGAAAGCATAAAACAATTACTCTAGAAAGCATTAAAAGAATGGAGGGAGAAATTTCCTCCTCAACGATTGCTTGGAGGATGAACAAAACTACACTAGAAAGCAGTAAATCTATACTAGAAAGCAGTAAAAAGAATAGGGAGAGAGAAATCCTCCTTGACGGTTGCTTGGAGGACGAGCTGGATGGGACGACGCCTGGACGAATGGGAACGAAGCAGGACGAAGGAGGGCGAAGCAGAAGAATGGGAACGAAGCAGCACGCCGTCGTCGTCACGGGATCCACTTCCGAAAGGGAACAAAAATTGGACTTTATCTCGCGAGAAGCATCCCGGGTGTGGGACAAGCTTCTCTTGAGCTTTGGAGGGGTAAAGAGGAGAAGGAAGGGATGAAAATTTCATATGGAGGGGGTCTCCTTTTATAGTTGCAAGGAGTGGGGGCAAAATGGACATTACAACTTCAAAACAATAAATGAGGGGTCTTTAGTGACGGATAAATCTGTCACTAAAGCCCCGACGTGGGCGTAGCTTCCGTGCCCACGCACACCGCTTCAGCTGCCCGCGCGCTCAACGCCATCGCACGCACGCTGAGTCTCAGCCGTCCGATCGTGAGATCGGACAGCTTAAAATGCATCTTCGCCTGCTACGCTGCGTGCCCGCACGCGTGTGATTGCGCGTCCAATCGCACGTCGGTGCTATTTGGTGCACGCAGCCGTTGGATTGCAATTTGACGCTCCACGCACCTCTCGCTTGCGCCTGATTTGAGGCTCGCGGGACTCGATCCCACGACCTCTCCTTCGCTCGCCGCTTCGTCTCCACTGCGCTACGCGGAAGCAATGGTCGCGCGGACGAATCAGCCAGCCGCATCCATAGCCATTGGATCTTGATCCAACGGCGGAGAACGAGCTGGTGCGAGCCCTTCGTAGAATGTGTGCGGCTGTTTGGGCGGCCGAGATGGCGCCACATGGCGCCATCTTGGCCATCCATCTTCTGGAAGTTGTAGATGGTGCCACGGATGTCGGATTGACTCGATTTTTGCGTCGTTGGGCTGCGATCGTCGATCCGAATTCACCCGTGCGGTCAGATTTGTCATCTGAAGTGTGAATTTTCACCATCTTGGCCCTTGACCTTCTAGGGTTCCCCAGTCACTATCTGATGCTACGGATGTCTGATTAGGGCGATCTTGGAGTCGTTGAACTCCAATCGTCGCCTTGATCACATCCATACGGTTGGATCTTTGATCCGAGGCCCCGATAAAATGTTTGCCTTGTCCAAGCACATAAAAGGAGACAATTAACCTTCATTTTATTCAAACTACTCTAAATGCATGATGATGCATGTTATGCAATATTTATATCATGAAATGCAATCCTATGCTTAAGAACATGCATAAATAGACATTTTAAGTAGTGTAAATGTGTTTACATCAGCCTCCCTCCCTGCGGGTGGCCGTGCATGCATGTTCTGTTGAGAAGAAGTGACCTACAACTGGCGATTCAAATCGTCAAGCTTCTTCTCAATTATTGAGACTTTATCCAATCGACTAGCCACAACCTCCTTGTCGATGGAAGAGGATAAGTCTTGTGGTTGATGTGTCCCACGTGTGTTCGTCGATGCACGGGTAGTCATCTTGTCGAACGTACTTATGGACGCATTGTTTATTGAATTCTTGGCCATATTTTTGAGAATTTCCCAAACGGCATTCTCATGCTTGCCCACGAAATTTCCTCCACAAGCTGCATCGACGAAAAGTCAAATATCTTTACGGAGTCCCTGGTAAAAAGATTGGACTTGTTCCCATTTAGGAACTCCATGATGTGGCCATTTCTGCATGAGGTCGAGAAAGCGATCCCATGCCTCATGAAGTGGTTCCCCCACATTTTGTTGAAAATGCTTAATTTGATGCCTCAGGGTGTTAGTACACCCTACTGGGAAGTATTTCCTATAAATTTTAGCTTGCAATTCATCCCAGGTATTGATCGGTCGATTCAGAGATCGATACCAATGGGCAGCTTTCTCTTTAAGCGAGAAAGGGAAGATTTTCATGAGCAGAGTGTTTCGATTTTGAACAGTTGGCCCAAGGGTCTGGGCCAAATGTTTCAACTTTTGAATGTGTTGGAATGGGTCTTCAGAACCCATCCCATGGAAATGGGGAATCAAGCTGATAATATTTGGTTTGAGCTTGGTCTCAGGTCCCCCAACCGGAACACACACTCTGGGTTCGATAGCCACTCCTGCGAGATTATAATGATCCCGCATTTGTGGACCTGCTCTAGGGTTTGCCAGCTCATTGATAAGATCTGTGAGTCTGAAGTTGGTTCTGCAGGTGCTGAATGTCATCTCCTCCTTTTGGACCAAGGTTCTCCATTGAGTCAGAATCAGACTATGGAGAGCCTAGGTTGGATGTAGATGGGTCAAAGGAGATAGGGATCAGATCAGAAGAAGACCCAAACAAGTTAGTTGAGTGCTGGCCCTGACATGAGTGAACTACTAGAGGAGGTCATAAGACTGGTCTTAAGGACCTCCTACCGTGCATGCACTACAGAAAAGATAAGGGACTAGATTTCAATCAGACCCAATCGAGACACCCAAATACATTTGGATGGCTTAGGCTTGTTCAAGGCAAATGGCCTCTTGAACTCAAATCCACCAGCTCGAGAATTACTTGGGTAGCCAGAAAGGGAGAGTCTCGCGAAGACCCCTACACAGTAGAGCACCCCAATTGATTACAGGGTTTCCCCCACCCAACCTTTCTTGTCACTGCGGTTCCAAGTAGACTGGATACATGTGAATTGGGGTCCTAGGTCTATCAGATCTTAAGCCTATTTGTGCCTCAAATTATCATTTGAATAAGAGTTTATTTCAATTGTGACCTAATTTTTAGGTTGATTGGATCACTAAGTGAACCAACATCACCTGACCAGTTCTAATTTTAGGATGCAATCCGGATTAACTCACCCAAATCACCCTGTTCTAGTTTAACAAGCAGGTTATTAAGTGTTACGACTCGATTCCCGCATCCTTACGAGACACAAGAATCGGACTGACTCGACTGATCCCAAGACCCAGTCGTCCAACGAGAAAGTAACCAAAAGAGTAGTGAAATAAACTACATTCACCATGTATATAACTAGCAGTAACAAAATACAGCAGTAAAGAAAAGAACTACTACAGTATACACCACCACAACAATAAAGAAATAAACAGGTACATAAACATGATGCTTACAATAAAAGAGTACAGTGGTAACAGAAATACTCACTACAACAGAAGGAAAGGTACAGTGAGTACTACACAAGTAAAACTACTGGGCTCTACTAGGCCCAGCACCCTCTGTAGCCGCCGACTCTGGCAGCTCAACACCTGGTCCTGAAAAGGTGACATGTCAGCGAAACGCTGAGTAGAGTGGAAACCAAAAGCTAAGAAAAACAGTAAGGTGGGCAGTAGCTGTTATATTTTTAATCTCTTTCTTTATTTTTCCATTTACTCAATATTGAATTATTCCTCAAATCTTTCTCTTGATCTTGAATGTTCCTTGTGGGAACGATCTTGATTGCAATCTTTTCCGAAAAGTAGAAGTAACACGAGGAGCTCCCTGCCCGGGAGAGTCCCCCGTGGTGGTCCTACCCTCAGTCAACCACCCAAGGTTGCTGACAGACGTAATGGTGACTACGGCACGCGCGATAAACGCACGGGTAGCTACCCCGCACTGGCACACGGTCAGTCATTTCCGTTAACGGGTGCACCCCAAAGAACAGCACGGAACCAGTATAGGGCAGAGCCCTCTCAGTAACAGGGGTCTAGCCCCTCCACAGTAACCAAACAGGGGTCTTGCCCCTCCACAGTCTGCACACCCTCGCCTGACTACCCTGGTTTGCCCAGTGGGCTTAACAAGTCGGTGTAGGAGGGCTAACAGAACCTCGGGGCCCGTGGGGTGGCTAGTACTCTCCCTACACTAGTAGCTCTTCTCGGTACTGTGTACACGAGGGCCAAAAGTCAATACAAAGTGGCCAGACCTAACCCCGGGTCCCTGGGGTGGCTAGCTCCGCTCTGCACTAAACAGGGGGACAGTCGCTCTCCTTGGTACTCCGTACTCAAGGGCCAGCTCACTTCCCCAATTCTATTCCATTCACTTCTCAGGAGCTCTACTCCTAATTCCCCGTAAGGTTCATGCTCATTTTTCTTTAACTCAGCCAATTTAGGTTTCATCATTTCAGCTTTATATTCATATAGCCCATGTTCTCAACAGTAATTATCCATTCATAACCGGGCAACTGTTAACAAATTACAGGCAGTTATCGTTTTCTTTTCCACTTTTCCAAGACTGCAATATATATATTCAATCTAGTTTTCCAGTCCTAAGATTTAGGCCATATCCTAGGATCTATCATTCAATCTAGGTTTTCAGTCCTAGGATTCATGCTATACCCTAGGATCTATCATTCAATCTAGTTTTTCAGTCCTAGGATTCATGCAAAACCCTAGAATCTACTAATTATTTCAGAAGTCCATAATTTTTGATAAATAATTAAAGGGGCCACTCTACTCGCAAAATCGGGAGTACTTGGGGCATGATCGGCAAGCCCGCGCGCCTTCGCAACCCCTAGAGCCGCAACGGAACGGGATCCTAACACAAGGATCAATTACAAGGAGCTACTCAGAATAGGATACAATTACTGTAAATAGGTAGAGGAACAAAATCTGAGTAGAACGAAACTTGAAATGCGGAAAACAGACTTCGAACGGACCCTAAACGGGTCAAAAATGACAAGTCTGCCCAAAATAAGACGTCTGGAACATCTTCCAGACGTCTTAAATGATGGCTCAGGTCATACCCTGATCCTGCGCAGTCCTTCAGACGTCCAGAATCCCACTGAATCATCTAGACTTAGTTTCCAGATGTTCGATTGTCACTCCGGACGTCAGGAGACCCTCTCCGACTAAGGGAGACCCTCCCGGCCAAGGTCGTCCCGAGAAATGAACTAACTGACTGGAAAATAACCAATTCACGTGTCTATAACTAGAGTAGCCACCACAACGTTTCTTTTGACATATGTTCTTAGACTTCTCCATTAGATATCATTTCGTATTGACGTGTTTCCGTTCTATATTCACGTCTCCTTGCAGGAGATGCCTCGACGCGAGACTAGCGAGGCGGGCCGCGGGTGCGGCCAAGGACGAGGCTGGAGGGGTGGGCGCATTGAGGTCGACGTTTCAGTGGACCAGCCACTGCTCCCAGGCATTCAAGCCCAGGACCTCGCCCAGCTGATACGGGGAATTAAGAGTCGAGCTCCTGAGAAGCGAATGAAATAGAATTGGTGAAGTGAGCTGGCCCTTGAGTACGGAGTACCAAGGAGAGCGACTGTCCCCCTGTTTAGTGCAGAGCGGAGCTAGCCACCCCAGGGACCCGGGGCTAGGTTTGGCCACTTTGTACCAACTTTTGGCCCTCGTGTACATAATACCGAGGAGAGCTACTAGTGTACGAAGAGCACTAGCTACCCCACGGGCCCCGGGATTCTGCTAGCCCTCCTACACCGACTTGTTAGGCCCACTAGGCAAACCAGGGTAGTCAGTTGAGGGTGTGCGGACTATGGAGGGGCAAGACCCCTGTTTGGTTACTGTGGAGGGGCTGGACCCCTATTACTGAGAGGGCTCTGCCCTATACTGGTTCCGTGCTGTGCTTTGGGGCACACCCGTTAACGGAAATGACTGACCGCGTGCCAGTGCGGGGTAGCTACCCGAGTGTTTATCGCACGTGCCGTAGTCACAGTTACTTCTGTCAGTGACCTTGGGGTGGTTCACTGAGGGTAGGACCACCACAGGGGACTCTCCCGACCAGGGGAGCACCTCGTGTTACTTCTACTTTTCGAAAAAGACTGCAATCAAGATCGTTCCAACGAGGAACATTCAAGATCAAGAGAAAGATCTGAGGAATAATTCAATAATGAGTAAATGGAAAAATAAAGAAAGAGATTAAAAATATAACAGCTACTATCCACCTTACTGTTTCTCTTAGCTTTTGGTTTCCACTCTACTCAGCGTTTTGCTGATGTGTCACCTTTTCAGGACCAGGTGTTGAGCAGCCAGTGTCGGCGGCTGCAGAGGGTGCTGGGCTTAGTAGAGCCCAATAGTTTTACTTGTGTAGTACCCACTGTACCTTTCCTTCTGTTGTAGTGAGTATTTTCTGTTACCACTGTACTTTTTTATTGTAAGCATCATGTTTATGTACCTATTTATTTCTTTACTGTTGTGGTGTTGTATACTGTAGTAGTTCTTTTCTTTACTGCTAGTTATATACATGGTGAATGTGATTTATTTTACTGTTCTTTTGGTTACTTTCTCGTTAGACGACTGGGTCTTAGGATCAGTCGAGTCGGTCCGATTCTCGTGTCTCGTAAGGATTTGGGAATCGGGTCGTAACAAGATGGTATCAGAGCAAGGTCGTCCCGAGAAGTGAACCAACTGACTGGAAAATAACCAATTCACGTGTCTGTAACTAGAGTAGCCACCACATCGTTTCTTTTGACATATGTTCTTAGACTTCTCCGTTAGATATCATTTCGTATTGACGTGTTTCTGTTCTATATTCACATCTCCTTACAGGAGATGCCTCGACGCGCGACTAGCGAGGCGGGGCGCGGGTGCGGCCGAGGACGAGGCCAGAGGGGTGGGCACGTTGAGGTCGACGTTTCAGTGGACCAGCCACTGCTCCTAGGTATTCAGGCCCAGGACCTCACCCAGCTGATGCGGGGAATTAGGAGTGGTGCTCCTGAGAAGTGAATGGAATAGAATTGGGGAAGTGAGCTGGCCCTTGAGTACGGAGTACCACGGAGAGCGACTATCCCCCTGTTTAGTGCAGAGTGGAGCTAGCTGCCCCAGGGACCCGGGATTAGGTCTGGCCACTTTGTACCGACTTTTGGCCCTCGTGTACATAGTACCGAGGAGAGCTACTAGTGTAGGGAGAACACTAGCCACCCCACGGGCCTCGGGGTTCTGCTAGCCCTCCTACACCAACTTGTTAGGCCCATTAGGCAAACCAGGGTAGTCAGGAGAGGGTGCATAGATTGTGGAGGGGCAAGACCCCTGTTTGGTTACTGTGCAGGGGCTGGACCCCTGTTACTGAGAGGGCTCTGCCCTATACTTGTTCCGTGCTGTGCCTTGGGGCGCACCCGTTAACGGAAAAGACTGACCGCGTGCTAGTGTGGGGTAGCTACCCGAGCGTTTATCGCGCGTGTCGTAGTCACCGTTACGTCTGTCAGCGACCTTGGGGTGGTTGACTGAGGGTAGGACCACCACAGGGGACTCTCCCGGCCAGGGGAGCACCTCGTGTTACTTCTACTTTTCGAAAAAGACTGCAATCAAGATCATTCCCACAAGGAACATTCAAGATCAAGAGAAAGATCTGAGGAATAATTCAATAATGAGTAAATGGAAAAATAAAGAAAGAGATTAAAAATATAACAGCTACTGTCCACCTTACTATTTTTCTTAGCTTTTGGTTGCCACTATACTCAGTGTTTTGCTGACGTGTCACCTTTTGAGGACCAGCTGTTGAGCAGCCAGAGTCGGTGGCTGCAGAGGGTACTAGGCCTAGTAGAGCCCAGTAGTTTTACTTGTGTAGTACCCACTATACCTTTCCTTCTGTTGTTGTGAGTATTTTCTGTTACCACTGTACTCTTTTATTGTAAGCATCATGTTTATGTATCTGTTTATTTCTTTACTGTTGTGGTGGTGTATACTGTAGTAGTTCTTTTCTTTACTGCTGTATTTTGTTACTGCTAGTTATATACATGGTGAATGTAGTTTATTTTACTGCTCTTTTGGTTACTTTTTCGTTGGACGGCTGGGTCTTGGGATCAGTCGAGTCGGTCCGATTTTTGTGTCTCGTAAGGATTCGGGAATCGGGTTGTAACATTAAGTCACTTCATTTAGGGTTCAAGTGATCTTAGAGCCTATGTTTTAGGGTTTGAATTGTAAATTGATTCAACCCAGGCTTGTGTAGCACACAATGCGAATGATATTTTCCTTTATAATTTGCAAATGTGTACTAGATAGCCCTAAAATTTTAACCCTAATTTGGCTCTAAAGTGGAGTCTAATTTTAAGTTCAATAATCCCTTTAGACTCAATCAAGAACTTGCTAGTCCAAGGGTTCAATTAACCAGTCCCTTTAGGCTTAGAAATTGTTTAGTATTGTCTTTTAGGCCAAGCTTTCTCCTTAACCACAGTTAATGCTAAAAAATTATAAATTCTTGCCACAAATGAATTTTTTAAGGAAAATACGGCAAGGTTGCATCCTATTTTTCCTTTACCCCTTTCTATTTTATTTATATTAGGAAAGAGGGGATTAAGAAGAAAGGATTGAGAGTTACCTACCGCAGAGTGGTTCTCCTCAGGTTCCAGAAGTCAGGTGTTCCGGTTCAATTTTGCAAAACAACCAAACGAGGCGATGTGTCAGAAACTAGAAATAATAGTGATATATGCGCGTTGCTCCCCGGTAGCGGTGCCAAAATATTGGTTCGCCTTGATCGTGTTTCTAAAATCATCGCGTCGTAGTATAGTGATCAAACCAAATCAAGCATTTCAATTTTTTAATACGCGAATTAGAAAATAAATCTGATGTCATCTCTAGGAGCAATAAATCGCACAAATAATCACTATCTGATGATAATAGATGCTCAATGAATAAGGTGTATCTTTAGATAGGGGGATAAAAAGATGTAAGGTAAATTGGTGATTTAAACCATGAATTTTACCCTTTATACTGAACACAAATATCATCTATCAAAGATTTAATATTCACAGAACTAAGCAACTTTACCCTCAGACGACAAGTATTAGGCACAGACACCTTAAATGTATGAAGCCACAGCAAAAAGACAAAGCATTGAAAGGGGGAAAGGCACAAATTCAAGCTACAAAACCCACCTTCTCCCTCCACAATCTCTTCCAAATCCAACTGGACCGGGTAATCGGATCCTCAGCCCAGACCAGTAGGCATATTCACAGACGAGGGTGTGTGAGCATGCGCATGCATATGGGTGTGCGTAGGGGATCTCACCCCATGCATTCTGAGGCGATAAGCCTCGAGCACTTTTTCCTGATAAGTGTTGCTTCTCCTTCGGTTGCACACGAGGTGGGACTAAAGTCCCATTACCTCCTCATGTCTCCTAGCAGCAAGGGTGTTTGGCTCGATTGACGTGCGTCGACCGTCCGATCTCCTAGATGAGGTCAGGATTGGTTGAGGGATTGGCGTGGCTTCCAATTAATTACACTGCTCCTCTTTAGATCGAGGCTTTCAATGACGTGCGAAGCTTCGTCGAAGAGCTGCTGCCGGAGGAAACGACGAAGTCCAACTCCGGCGAGGACCTGTGGGCATAATAGGAGGCCTTTTGACCTCACATCAGAAGCAAAAGCTTTGGGGTGAAGCCTCGAAGAAAAGCCCTAAATCTATTGGGTGGTCGATTGTGTGTGGAGATGTGGCGACGAAGCTCATCGGAGCTCTAAGTGGTAGTGGTCGGTGATGGTAAAAACACGATCGAAAGAAGAAATTGAAGAGATGAGAAGGTAGAGGAGAAGGGGAGGAGAAGCACTAATTTTATTAGAGGGAAGGAGGTGAGGAGACTGGTGGTGCTGGAAGGTTGCCGGTGAAGAGTCGGCAGAGGAATTGAGGTCGACAAGGAAGGTAGAGGGCTAGCTTCTTTGTTGGGAAGCTCGGCGAGAGCGAGGTGAAGGTAGTTGCGGCTTCGTTTGATGGCAAGAAGTAGTAGAGCGAAGGGGCAAAGAAGACCTCAAGGTCTGGCAATGGCGGTGCATAAAGGAAGGGAAGGATGAGGTTTTTGCGCTTGGATGCCAGATGACCCAACTCAAAGGAGCGTCGCGAGGCTTTATAGAGCTGCTGCTGCACGTGATTTTGTTGCTAGAGGTTACGAGAAATCCATGCAACAACTAGCAACTCTGCATCTATTTTGACCGGAGAACATGGGCGGAGGAGAAGATGGCAGTTGGTGAGACGAATGCAAAAAGATGCAAAACTGAAAGGTGAGCAACTTCGCCTTAGAGGTTGAGGTTAGCTGGAGCTCGAGGTGGTCGTAACGGGGCTGGAATCTCGATGAGCAGCTCGGTCAATGGAAGGTGGCTGCTGAAGGAGGAAGATGACTCTAGGGACCAATTTGCAACAAGGGAAGGACCTAAAAGTAATGAAATTGGACCTACTTGCCAGAACTTTTAAGAATTTAGGAGCCTAAATGCAAAGTAGGTGATAACATTGTCAAACTAGGTCCATCTTTTTATGGGAGCTTAATTTGGATCTAGGGAATCTAGTGATCATCTCAATTTTGAGTTTTGAAATTGTTTGGTTGGTAAATTTCTCATTTAAACTCATTTGACATTGATTATTCACCTAGGTCACTATTTTAAGTTAAATTGGCTCCTTTGACCTATTTGATCATATTAAATCTTGTAAAATATTTATCTATAATTTTTAGAAGGTTTAATTTATAATATTTTATCAAAATCCTGTCAAACTAAGTTAGACCATAAATAGGGTTATCTTTAATAGCTTGATTTCAAAAGAAACCCTAAATTGGCTATTTTGAACTTGTTTCACTATTCTTTTTGGGTTTATTCTGATGATTCCTCCTCCTAATTATATTGTACCCTTTTATGTATTATTTGAGTCAATTTTACCTTAAAACTTAACTAAATTAGGTGAGTTATAAAAGATGATGGCGATGCCATTAGATTCCAATACAAGAACCAAGATTAACTCGTGCCATCTCCTCCACTAGCTCTTCACATTTCAAAAGGGGCCAAGATCATGAGAATCGTAAGCATTGGATCATCATATAATGATTGACATTCACCACCATCAGTAGTAGAGCAGTGGCGAAGGAGGCGCCTTCTCAAAATTGTGGCGCGCGATCGAATCTTTGGGAGTGCCTTTTCTCAAAGTACTCTCAAATCAAAATCCTACAGCACGATCAAGATCGAGCGGTGAGTACATGGCCAAGTCGCCCCTCTCTCACACCTCTCAGCAGTAGTGTGCAGCTAAGGAGTGATTCCAGCCACGTGATCTTCATCATGCAGTGGAGAAAGAGTCACATAGCACAACAAATGGGTGCAAAGCTTCACTAGCGAGATGACACATGATCTCACTGGCCTTAGCGCGAGTTGTGAGCACGTGTGAGGAGTTCCCTCAGCCTTTAGATCATGATCGAATGACGGAGAGGTGCTCCAGCAGGCACAAATGGGGCAACAGTGCAAGCACGTGCGGTACGTGTGTTGTGCATGTCTCTAGCACTCATTTACTGCTGCTCATGGCCAATCATTTGCCCACAGCCGATATAAAGCCCTACCACCCCTCCCATTGCCCTTCATCCCTACCTTCTCCATTCTAACCTTCTCTAAAGCTCCAAGAGCCACTCTAGATCTTGTCCCAATCCCGAGATGCTCCATTAGAGTAAAAAATAATTTTGTAACTCCTTCTCTCTCATCCCCTTCATGGAGCACCTGTGGCCATCCTCTCACCCCCTTTCTAGAAGTGGATCCTCATTACGACACCATCGTGCCTCGTCCTCCTTACTCCAGCCTCTCACCTCCTTCTTCTAGGCATCACGTCAACACGAGTCATCCCCCAAGTAGCTGTCAAGGGGGATTCTTCTCTCTCCTCTTTTATTCTCTTTCTAGAGCAATTTTATATTCTGCACTTAGTTGTAATAATCATTGTTATGATTTTATCAAATATTTGTTCTCTCTCTCTCTTTTATTCTATAAATGGAGTAGTTCTCACTTGATTTCTACCTTATATATATATAACACCAAAAAAAATTAGCAAAGATAAAATCTTCAAAAAAAAAATAAAAACAAAAGCAGATTTCTCTCAAAATCAAATGTTGCCTCCCCGTATTCTCAACTCAAGACTACAACAATCAGGTTTTCCCAACCTCAATTTTTCTTGTGCAAAACCTCGCTCATCATTTTCGCGTCTGCACTTAGTTGTAATAAACATTGATATGATTTTATCAAATATTTGTTCTCTCTCTGTCTTTCTTTTATTCTACAAGTAGAGTAGTTCCGACCTAATTTCTATCTTATATAAAGCACCAAAAAAAAATTACAAAAGATTAAATCTTCAAAAACAAATAAAAACAAATACAGATTTCTCTCTAAATCAAATGTCACCTCCCCGTGTTCGACTCCAAATAAAAACAAATGCAGATTTCTCTCTAAATCAAATGTCGCCTCCCCGTGTTCGACTCGAGACTCACCTATGTTTTGGTTATTTTTATCTAATAAGTGAATTTTCATGACTATGACAACCGGGTCTTCCCAACCTTAATTTTTCTCGTGCAAAATCTTACTCATCAGCATGCTACTAATTTGAGATTGTATCATACATAACAAATAATGAAGCAAACTTTCATTTTCATTCATTTCATATGGGTACATCTCCTTTCATCAGCATCCAGCTCAAAAAAAAAAAGGTAAAAAAAAAAAACAAAACATCAAATAAGCTAGGGTTCAAATATTCTACGGTAGATCCACTTTCGACGTTAGTGATGTTTTGGCTTTAGACATTGAGCCATTCCTGCCTGGAAAATTTCCAAAAGTTTCTATCTTGAGCAGAGCTTCTGACAAACCAGCTTTTCCATCTCATCCTCTAGTGGAGGACTATCATACTGGTCCTCGAGCATAGGAGAGATTGAAGCCTTGTCTTTGATAAGATCCTACTTCACTTGGCGATCATGTGCTGCATTCAAATTATCAATTGACCAAGTACAAAGCTCCTCCACAGAAGTATGCCCACCCTATAATATTGATTGCACGGCTGCCATGGTGAACTTTCCTGCCTCGCTTGATACAAGGTTCCAACTATCTTCCATAGACAAATCCGCAACAAAAAATTTCATAACAAAATTTGAATCCTTTTCCAGTCAAGGCATATTCTCATGTTGATCTCTTGGCTCCATCCTCTTCGATCTTTCTAGTGGTGAAAAGTTCTTTCTTTAAGACCTTCGCCTCTGCCTTTGCCTCCTCTTGCATTACCTTAAAGTTGGTGAGTTCATCGATAGTAGTACTTAAGTGAAGGCACTCTTCCTCCAAGGCTTTCTCACATTCTTCCAGAATAGTGGAATGGATCATCTTGAAGACCTGCACTTCTTTCTTAAGGTTTGATATTTTATCACAGGCTGACTCTAATTTGTCATCGAGCTTGCTCATTTTCTTTAGATCCTTTCGATGAATTTCATCAAGGGAATCATCGAGTTTCATTGTGATTTTCCCAATGGCTCTCAGAACTAGGAAAGCTTTCCTTAACTGCCTTCAGATGTTTTCTATCTATCCAGCTAATTGGTTATTCTAAGAGTTAAGCTTCTACTCTGCCTCCTTCTCCACCCTCTAACGGGTGGAATTTGCCTCCTCTAATTGGCGGGTAAAGTTTCTTCGCTCTGCCATGGCAATTACCGCCCACTTTGCTACCTTCTCAATTACCTCGCTAGAGGCTATAGATCCTGGCACTTCACTCCCTTCACCTAGGAGTGTACCAGGAATAAACCCCATCTCGAGTGTCTCCACCTCGGTAGCAACAAGGATAACGGTATTAGAACTTGTTCAAACAGTAGTAATACAAAGAAGCCAAATGGAGATAGTAGATGTAAAAGTGCTTCATCTTCGCCCTCCCTTGGGGGGTGTAGCCTAGTTAATGGTAGCCTCCAGGTGCCATAGCACTTGCCTTTCCACATCTGCTAGGGATAGACTCTTGCAAGCAGAATCGCCACTATCCTGTGGCTGTGACATTTAAGCTCTGACTTCAATACAATATAAGAAAATATTACAAAAGGTGACTAATAAATAACAACGATTAGCAATATTTGTCATTATGATTAAATATAATAATGATTTTAGCTATTTGTTACAATTTCTTTTAAAAATAATAATGATTTTAATTATTCGTTACGATTTCTTTTCAAATTAACAACGATTATTTTAATTTATCCTTATGTATTTATTAACAATGAACAAAATCGTCACCATATTACTATTTCAATATAAATAAATAATAATAAATAATTTTTATAAGTTTTTTAAATCCTCAACAAACTCCCCACCTTACTTCCATTCTTCCTCTCCCCCCTCCTCAACCCCCCGACTCCCTCGACTCCTCACCCATAGAGACTACACCACGACCTCCCGTCCTCCCCTCTCCGATCACCTTGACTACCACCACCGATTCCTCGACCGCCATCGACAATTGCCTCGACCTCCTCTCGACCGATCAAATCCCTATATCACCACTGTCTCTCCTCAGTCGTGCTCTCTCATCGCTGATCCCCTCAACCAATTGGATCCCTAGATCACCACTGTAGCTCCTCGCTCTCACTTTGCTGATCCCCTCGACTGATTGGATCCCTAGATCGCCACTGCCGCTCCTTGCTCTTACCTTCGCCGAACGAATCAAGGAAAGGCATGCAATGGGACAAAGCTGCCGAGCCCTTGCCATTGATGTCTTACACGAGGGCATCGGCGAGGTTGTCCTCATTGATGGAGTCCCTCCAGGGCTGCAGCCTCTCGAGTCTCCACATGGACAAGGAGGAAGTCAAGAGGAGGATCTACATCCTTGACTACCTTCGAGCTTCCAAGGACCCCAGAGGCAACAGTGTGATACGCACAAGCACGTTGGGGCTCATTTGGGTAGGTGGCAGACCCACTTTTGGGTCCAAGGACCATGTTTCACAAAAGGGGAAAGATCACATAGGTTAATGTGTAGTAGGTAGATTTGGTAGGATATTTGTGTTGTCTTTTTCTTGATGCAATCGGCTACTTAAAGCCCACCTATGGCATGAATGGAAGAATAACAAAGAAGAAACAAGTTCCTTTATTCCCACAATATTCCATCTTCCACCTTCCATCTAGACTAGCTCGAGTGGTAGAAGGTCCACCTCCTGCCCAATAGCCTAGCAATGCCTCCATCTTCCACCAATCACCCCACAAGAATGTCAGTTAGTAGGTCCACCTCGCCACGTTCTGTATCCGTACGCCCATGTCGTGGCGTGCGCGTGTCAAGTGGTATTAAAGCTACCGATCCTCGGAACTCCTCGGCAATGATCATTATGGTTGAGGAGCAGCTCGTCCGTCATGAGCGCTTGCAAGAAATGCTTGCAAAGTTGTAGGCAGACTACAATAAAATAGGGGAGATGATCAAAATCACTAGCCCTCGTGACCCATCTCTGCCTCCATTGCCACCACCATTGCCAACGCCATCACGTGTCGCCTCTGCTGCTCCTCCTCCCCTGCTTCTCACCCACTGGTCACCCCATCCCCTCCAGCGACTCCACCACCATCCTCACTGGGACCGTCGCCACCTTCAACTTCCCCCGCAGCCCCTTCTCCATCCGCGCCGATGTCATCGTCTCCCATGGCTTTTCCGCCCACTTCACCCCCATCGAGGCTAGTGCCCTCCACCTCTCCACAAAGTCATCCACGTCGAACCCGAGACCCATCCTCCTCCAGCCACTCCATGCCGTCAACACCTCCAACGGCCCCCACGACGTTGCCCCATCCGACACTCTCACCCCTCCTCCACTTTTGTCTTCACCATCGCCTCCAAGTGCCCGACCCATGGTAGCAACGGGGCCGACGCCATCATAGACCACATCACCTCGGACCTCACATGCACCCTCACCACCCTCGTCGTCGTCCCGCTCTGGCTCCCCTTCTCCGACGACCTCGACAACCTCCCCTCCACTCTAGATTACCCCTTCGAGCACCACCGCGACATCGAGCAGTTCAACATCCCCAACTTCGACTCCTGCCTCCACAATCGCCTTGCCTCACGCGCCCTCTTCCATAGCCATCGGACCCTTGCGCTGATCGGGTGTTCCCACCTGGCTACTACGAAGGCCAACCTCCAAGGCCCCTCGCTCCGTCGCCCCTTTGACCACCTACGCCGCTACCACCTCATCCTCTTCCCGCGTCGTCAAGCACTACCCCTAGACCCTCAGTGTATACGCTGTCCGCGTCACCATCTACTCGTTGTCGACATCTCAGTCATCAAGGATGATGACTTTCAAAAGGGGGATAGACTGATACACACAAGCACGTTGGGGATCATTTTGGGTAGGTGGCAGCCCCACTTTTGGGTCCGTAGACCATGTTTCACAAAAGGGGAAAGATCACATAGGTTAATGTGTAGTAGGTAGATTTGGTAGGATATTGTGTTAGATATTGTGTTGTCTTTCTCTTGATGTAATTGGCTACTTAAAGCCCACCTATGGCATGAATGGAAGAATAACAAAGAAGAAACAAGTTCCTATATTCCCACAATATTCCATCTTCCATCATCCATCTAGACTAGCTCAAGTGGTAGAAGGTCCACCTCCAACCCAATAGCCTAACAATGCCTCCATCTTCTACTGATCACCCCACAAGAACATCAGTTAGTAGGTCCACCTCGCCATGTTCCGTATCCGTACGCCCATGTCGTGGTGTGCACGTATCAAGTGGTATCAGAGCTACCGATCCTCAGAACTCCTCGGCGACGATCATGATGGCTGAGGAGCAGCTCGTCTATCTGAAGCGCTTGCAGGAAATGCTTGCAAAGTTGTAGGCAGACTGCAACAGACTGGGGGAGAGGTTCAAAATCACGAGCCCTTGTGACCCATCTCCGCCTCTGTTGCCACCACCATTGCCAACGCCATCACGCGTCGCCCCGCTACTCCTCCACTGCTTCCCGCCCACCGGTCACCCCATCCCCTCCAGCGACTCTACCACCATCCTCACCGGGACCGTCGCCACCTTCGACTTCCCTCGCGGCCCCTTCTCCGTCCACGTCGACGTCATCAACGTTGCCCATGGCTTCTCCGTTGCCCTTCTCCACTCCACGAAGTCGTCTCTGTTGAACCCGAGGCTCGTCCTCCGCCAGCCACTCCGCACCATCAACACCTCCAACGGCCCCCACGACGTTGCCCCATCCGACACTCGTGCCTCTCCTCCACCTTCGTCTTCGCCATCGTCTCCAAGCACCCAACCCACGACGGCAATGAGGCCAAGGCCATCACAGACCGTGTCGCCTCGGACCTCACCTGCACCCTCGCCACCCTCATTGTCATCCTGCTCTAGCTCCACTTCTCCAACGACCTCAACAACCTCCCGTCCTCTCCGGATTACCCCTTTGGGCACTACTGCGGTGTCGAGCAGTTCAACATCCCCGACTTTGACTCCCGCCTCCACAATCGCCTCGCCTCATGCACCCTCTTCCATAGTCGTTGGACCCTTACACTGATTGGGTGTTCCCACTAGGCTACTACGAAGGCCAACCCCTAGGGCCCCTCTCTCTATCGCCCCTTCAACCCCCTATGCTGCTACCACCTCGTCCTCTTCCCACGTCGTCAAGCACTACTGCTAGACCCTCGGTGTATATGTTGGTTGCATCACTAGCTCCTCGTTGTCGACATCTCGGTCATCAAGGACGATGACTTTTAGAAGGGGGATAGACTGATAGCACAAGCACATTGGGGCTCATTTTGTGTAGGTGGCAGCCCCACTTTTGGGTCCAGGGACCATGTTTCACAAAAGGGGAATGATCACATAGGTTAATGTGTAGTAGGTAGATTTGGTAGGATATTGTGTTAGATATTGTGTTGTCTTTTTCTTGATGTAATCAGCTACTTAGAGCCCACCTATGTCATGAATGGAAGAATAACAAAGAAGAAATAAGTTCCTTTATTCCCACAATATTCCATCTTCCACTTTCCATCTAGACTAGCTCGAGTGGTAGAAGGTCCACCTCCTACTTGATAGCCTAGCAATGCCTCCATCTTCCACCGATCACCCTGTAAGAACGTCGGTTAGTAGGTCCACTTCGCCATGTTTCGTACCATACGCCCGTGTCGTGCCATGCATGTTTCACAATGCCATTGGTTCTGTCAACCTGGACGACCAAGAGATCCCCCGAACTGCCCCATTGTCATTTTCATCAACTCGCGTAGTGGTGGTAGGTAGGGGGCTATCCTTAAGGGCTGGCTCCAATAGCTCATGGAGGACGAGCAGGTTTGAACCATCATCATCCTCTAGTTGTTTCCATAGCCATTCTTTTTTCTTTCTTTCTTTCTTTTTCCTTTCCAATGTCGAATGATCTAATAAAACTCACCTTTGTTTGCGTCATGACTCAACTACGAGTGTAAAGAAAATTGGAAAGCCTAAATCTCATGACATGGTTGCTATTTCTATGGCAAAAAGTGGAAGCAAGATTTCAGCCCATAGTAAGTCTAATGGAGTTGACATTGTTATTAAGGAGCATAAGCAAAAGCCTAAAAAAGGATCTACTCAAGAATCAAATCTTGGAGATGCAAATGCATTGTCATGCCCAAAGAGTGATGATGTGATTGCAAGCAAGTCAGAGTGCACTCCAACTATGTGTCATGGTGGTAGAGTGTTAGGACCAAGAATAAGGAAAAGCCCTAGATGTAGAATAAAGGGAGAGTACTCCCAGAACTCAAAAAGTAGCCTAGGTGATTTTAGCAGTTGTACTAGCATCAGTTTTGAAAGCAGCCAAAGAGTTCAAGTGGTTTCAGTAGTAGACCTCACATGTTGAAGGATGCCAGATGGATAGCTATTCACAATGTTGAAAGACAACATGGAACCATTGGGTTCAAGAATTTCACACTCCTTAAGAGGCTTTGTTGTGGAGATATTGGGACAGTTTATCTGGTAGAGTTAACTAGCTCAGAATGTTTTTTCACACTAAAGATTATGGACAATGAATACCTTATGAGCAGAAAGAAAATGCTTAGGGCTGAAACTGAATGAGAGATATTGCATATGTTTGATCATCCATTCCTTCCAACACTCTATATGCTAGATCATCCATTATAAACTTCAAATAGAAACAGAAGTTCATGAAAAAGATTGTTGAAGAGGTTCATGAAAAAGCCATTCAACTCAAGCCTCCAAATATAGCTCCATTACTACCCTCCCACTCCCCACATGAACAAAATGATATCTTTATTTTCAGGCTAAAATGTTTAAGAGTTGCTCAAGTGCAACTTGAGTTTGATTTTACCTAAATTCCTACATGACTACAGAGAGAGAAGTCAAATTCAATGGGGTGACATCTTTGAGTCAACTACTATGCCTGTAACATTAACACCTCCAAATTAAGAATCTATCCTCCCTACCATTAATACAAAGTTTATAAGAATATATGCTTTTAAGAATAATAAATCCATCCAAGTAGTGGTAGGGTATTAAATAGTAAATAGATAAATCATGCTTGGTAGCTAATATACATCAGGTAGAATGTTGTTTTGTTTAGCTTACTTTAATTTGGCTAATTGTCCTAATTTCTTCCTTTTTACTTAACTTTTGTTGTGTTGCCTTTTTTTTCTAGGAAAGGTCCAGGATAATATTGTAATGCTTGAGACTTGGAACAATAGCAAGCCTTATGACCAAGCTGCCAAGATGGACATACCGTTGATTGTGCGGCTTATGCGGTATTATGCTATTTATTTTCCAGTGGGGATTATTACATTATCCTTTACACATATCATTCTGGTGATAAGAAGGAAGAGTATTTTCTGTCATGTTGGACTAGAAAGGATAGCATTGAGGTATACAAAATAGTTTTGGACATTATCAATAGAATTCAAGATATTAATATTGAGGAACAAAATAGAATGTTCCTTAATCTTCTTCTTTGACATGTTCCTGATCTACAAAATCTCCTGATGAGAGATGGAAAGTGTCAATCTCCAGTTCTCTATCTCCCATCAATGTGGGTATGTAGCCGTTGTGCCCTCTCAAGAAGGATTACATACACAAGAATACTATTAAGAGCAAATATAAAACTCCATGCAGCGCTGATGGAGGATGAGATTATATATAATTTTGTTGTGGTTTGGACATTTAGAGTATGTGTTGAATGATGCACTGCTACCAAGGTGTGAGAAGTTGTACGGTGGGAATTGTGTCACTCTAGGGACTTAAAATAGGAATTAGTTAATTAAAGGTTGGACCTTTCCACTTGTTATCAATTGGTCTTGAGTTTCATGTTTGCACATGGTATTAGAACTCAATTGGTCTAGTGATCATGTTTTAATTTCCTTGTCCTACTTGTAAATAGAAAGAAGGTAGCACATGATGGATGCATTAATATGAAAGTCTAAAATTGGAAGATGAGAAAAATGTGAAGTGGTTAATATGGTGGTTAGGCTTTTTTGCCAACTAGAAACCCATTTTGAGTTAGATGCTCTTCCAGTTAGCCTTGTAAGAGGGTCCTGGGATGACAAAGAAGTGTTGAAGAATGGTCACAGGGTATGACTTGGCTCTTTCACAAAGGACGTTCAAATAAAGTTGTAAATGGGTGTATTAACCTTTCCTTCCATGAAACATGTTTAATAAGATTTCATGAAATGTATGTAAACATGAATTCCAATGCCTTTTCATGCCTTTGTTATGCATGTTATTTGAATTTACCATCCTCTTTATATGCCAATTTTATTGCTGGCTATCAGTTCTGACATGGACAAGGTTATGATTTATCAACTTCTATGTTGCAGCTATATTTTCTCAAAGATTTTGTGTGTAACATTTTGATCAACAATGTTTAGGAGTTGGGGATTGGCTAGGGTAGAATTTGACACTGCTACATGAATTGTGGGTTCATAGACATATTTGAGGGGGTTCATGAACTGTGGGTGGTTATTGGTGCATAACTAATTATTGTGAAGGGAGTATGATTTACTATTGTCTTGTTTGAGATTTTAGAAGGATCTAACTAGATTATTCATGAGTTACCTACAGTTTATGACAAGTTTAGTGTGGTAATTTAGTTCAGATGGCATGCAATACATTTGCTCTCAGTTTGAAGGTTTCTTTGTGTTTGTAGTCATCTATGGTATAATAGATTGGGAACACAATCATGCCTAAATCTAAGTCTTATTTCCATTTGCTTGGGTTGTAATAGTGTATTTCCAAATGCTTGAGCTACAACATAATGTATTTCCATATGCTTCGACTACAACATACTGTATCTATCTGTATGTTGGGCTTTACAACATATATATCAACTCTTTTCTCCTGTATTTATGGTAACAGCAACGGTTAGGATGGTATTGCAAGAATGCAATGTGGGTCTTCTTTCTATTTTCCAAGGATTAGAATGGAGTAACATAAGCTTTCTGATTGAGGTGCTAATTTGCAAGTTCCTTGTCAAATCTTCATAGATGAAGTTGGCTTGTGTCAATAAGAAGGGGTTCGTAGGTTTTCTATTATGTGATTTAATGTTTTATAGAAGTTTTGCTAGAGATCTTGGTAATAGAAATTGATGAGA
This sequence comes from Thalassia testudinum, assembly GCA_037157565.1. NCBI lineage: Eukaryota > Viridiplantae > Streptophyta > Magnoliopsida > Alismatales > Hydrocharitaceae > Thalassia > Thalassia testudinum. The sequence goes on from JAZHRO010000025.1 coordinate 39,237,521, forward strand.
AAGATAAATTTAGGATGGTAGAAACTCTAATGCCTTTGTTACTAAAATCAACCTTCTTTACAAAAAATATTCAGGATGGTAATTTTTTGTTTCTCTAGTTTGATGGTACTCGGTTCGCACTTTTGTGAGACACCTATCGTGTTTGTCATCATTTCTAGTAATAAAAAGTTGAGTTGCAACTATATATAGCACAGCCTTTTTCTGTGACAAGCAAGCTCTTCATTACATGAAACTGAGTAACCTGACTATGGATAGGATCTTTTTGCAAAGAGAGCATAGCCAACACTTTTTTCCTTGTTTCTGTTTACTTCTCCTTGATGAAAGGGACAGAGGTTCTCTTTCGAAGATGCGTATCTAGGTCACATCTTAAGCTTTTCTAATACCAAGTTCCTTCCCTGGAACTATATTTTCTAGCCTTAGCAGTGCATCTTGCTCTTTCTTTGAAATTTTCTAATATGAAATGACAATTTTGTTGGCCACTATATCTTATGTCCTTAATCATTGTTGGATGTAGTGACTTAATCACATGTTTTTTATTCCAGAGACTAATTGCATGCCTAACATGTAGGGATATAACAACATTGCCAAGCTTTGTATTCAATTCTAAAGTTGATGAAATTGCAACTTGAAGGCAGTCACATATGACCAGTAGCATTGGCCAGAAAAGGTTACAAAATTTTTAAGGGTATGGTTGATTGGGCAGAAAAAATTGCTGGCTTACTTGTGCTAATGCAATCTCAGTAATTCTGCAAGTCAAATGTCATCTTCTAGGTAGCCAGTATATGATTTTTTCCTTACTTGAATAGATTGAACTCTACAATCTAAAGCGAGTGCCTGTGGCATTTCTATGTTCATGTATGCATTGCTTATCCACGGGGAGCATGCTTCCTTTAGATCTTGCTTATGTAAACTATAAGAGATTAATAGTGCAGTTATTTTTTGTGATAATACTAATTGGAGTGTTATCAACTCTTGTTTGTACTATACTAATTGAACGATAAAGATAAAAATTTCTTCCAAGTAGATTTATCTGAATTTTTCATTGCCTGTTGTCCAACGCAATAGATTTATATCTTCAAGAACAATGCATAAATGCTAGATTCATATTTGCAATCCTAAAACAGAAGAAAGACAAGTGTGATAACTAATGAACATCATGTGGGTATATGATTAGACATGAACATCCTACATTTTAGAGTAACATCTAATTGTAGATTTAATAAAGTAGTTCACTTAGATGAGCTCTTTGCATCCAGCTAATCGAAACTATGATTAAAAAGAAAGGGCATTTCTCTTTGATTATGAGTCTTTATTTAGATATCTTCATTTCATGGTGGTTGTGATTTCAAATGGTCAACCTCTAGAATTGCTGACAAGGATGAATGTAGTTATTCGAAGAATTGATACTTGCATCAATGTTGAAAATTCTATCATTATTAGTATAGCTTGGTGCTTAGTAGGAACTATTATAATGAGTATTTTTTTCTCTTCTTTTATAAGGAAATGACTTTTTCTTATGCAATCTCCTAAAGATGTAGTGATGGAATTTTCATCTCTTGTTGAACAAGCAACTTAGCTTCGTAAAACATGTCATAAGTGTGCCTTCATCTGTCTTTTATTCATGAAGTAAAACTTTGATGTAGTAGACTTTTTTATGTAGATCGTATCTGCTCTGTGATACCTCTATTTTAGAGTAAGTTAGTAGTTATTTAAAATTTTTGACTATTTTAGATTGTTGGATTGGTTTTAGTTTCTTCGTTACCATGAAAATAAAGTAAATATTTGGTCCCTTCAAATATAATCCACAATGAAACTTGTTGACAAATTTTTAGGTGCATTTTGTATAAAGTTTTCATTGAAAAGTTTTAATTTGTGTGGAATATTTGGTGGATATTGTAAAAGAATTGCTCATTTTATAGGTAATTAAAATAAATTATAAGTATGATACATTACGAGCATTTTAAAGGATTAATAAATTTTTGTATCCTATTACATTACAATGAATTAATCGTTAGCATATTATTCACAAGGTGGCGAAAAAAATCATTGTTAAAAAAAAGTGAAAATAACGAAAACATTCATCGTTAAATTTAAATATGTGTCAAATTTAGCAACGATTGTATTCGTTGTTTGAATTTATCAATGAATATATTATTTGTTGTAGATTTAACAACGAATCATATATCAACGAATATGGTGACGAATAAATTATTCTTTGGCAAGTCATATAATAACGATTTATTCGTCGTTATCTTTATAAAATATTCGTCACCTTTGACACTTTTTGTTGTAGTGATGGAGCTCTTGGCTAGTCTTGGCAAACTATCTAATAGTATCAAGCCATGCTCTGCCAGTTGCCCTCGACTCAACGCCCCTTCCGCCTGTGTTTTCTCTCAAACAAACCCCTTCCGAAAGGTCTATCCCATGACATTGGAGCTCCCTTTGCTACAAGGGACCAACAACTTGCTTTTACCAGTTGCGCTCCGTCAGTAGTAGGGCTAGTCAAAAGAAAAGCTACCGAAGGACCCACTTGTCTCGATCGCCCCCTGCGCCACTCTCGCAAAAGCATTGGGAGCCCCTGGCAGCATGGATGGCAGGGTGGAGCTCCCTGATGCAGTTTGAGGACTAACAAGGATTGCCATCTCAGGGATTGCCATCCCTTCAGTTTCTTTAGGTCAGTTGGCTATGAACAAGGGACTCTTTTCTCCTTAGCTCCAACGCTCCCAGTTTAACTGGTCCCGCCTCAAGGTTGGTAGGCAACCTTCTTGAACGAAAGGCCCTTTCTCAATCTTTTAAGAGGAGCAACCTCGAGGCTGCTCGAGGCCACAGTCACCTCCTTGCTCTTTTCTTCTCAAGGGTGCACTAATCCACTACCCAGACTCTTCTTTTTCTATTTTATTTTTTGCACCTCCTTTGCCTTATCTCAGTAGGCACCACCACGTGATGAACTACCAGAGGCATGATCGCATTTTTTTGACATGTCCGATTGAGCAAGTTTTTGGAAAGCTACAAATAATAAAAAGAAAAAGTTACTTAATTATCCCTAATTGTTGAACTATCGAAAGCCAGTACCTTCTAACTTACTTGAAGTGGGGTATGAATCTGCTACCCATGTAAGTGCTGCACAGACATCTAGTTGCTTTAATTCAGCACGAGCTATTGGCCCAAATTCTATTATGTTTTCAGCATCTGCCTACGCCTCTAGGTCAAGTTCGTGTGAAGCTGGTGGTATATCTTTCTTAGGTAGATTCTGCTAGCTACTAGGTACCTTTAATGTTTCCTCGTTATGGATAAAGAAGAAATGATGATCTTGTCCCTTTAGATTGTCGACAAGTCAGTAATCCTATATTCCGTCCTCTAACTATAAAGGGTATAGGTTCCAACTGGTGACCTCCCTTTCTTAACTTTAAGGGGCATCAGGACAAAAAAAAGGTGAAACAATCCCATTCAAGGATGGATCTCTAAGTGAAAGCATATTAAGAACTAGCCAACAATTAAGGTTTAGTTGATCAACTCGATGAAATACATACAAGGAAGCACTTGCCAACTTAGCTATCGGCTCTCTCCTCAATGTTGAAAGCATCTGACGTATCCATCACCAATTTAATTGCTTGATTCTGGTCGTCAAAAATCTCAATCCGGAGGTAAGATGGTTACCTCTAAGTTTTGTATTCGTTGCTGCATGATGAAGCTCTTGAGCATCACTCATAAAAGAAAACGAAAGAATCTCGGAGAAGTTCCTGGGTATTATTAATACAATGGTCAGTCATTATTAGATGAAAAATAATAGGTGGAAAAATTATCGTGCTTGCATTGAATGGACAATGAGTAGATGAAGACATGGGAGAATCATGGTGCTTTTCTAACAAAATTCACTGTATAAGATCTTTCCAGCACGGCAGGTGCACTAAGAACACCATTGAATTACTGTCTCCACCCAAGAGCAAAATTTAAGACGATGAAGATTTACAGCTTCTCAAAGAAGAAGAAAAAAAAATCTTTGTATTTTAAACTATTCAATCACACTCCAAAAGTAAAGCAAGAGGGCCGGCGACAACATCGCTGGCGAGTAGCCCTCTGTCAGGGAGGTTTTCTTCCACGGTGTGCCGGTAGGGAGCAACCGATCGATCGAGCTATAATAACTCCCCACACGTTACCTACGCGCCGAAGTAAATGCTCTCAGCTGTCCAATTGACCAGACCGGTGCACCAACCTAACCCTCCTCTCTCTCTCTCTCTCTCTCTCTCTCTCTCTCTCTCTCTCTCTTCTGTATATATATTAATATTACCAACAGCAAGCTGCTGCATTTACGGCCCCCCCCATCGATCCAATATTAATCCAGACAGGCCACCACCGCATACGCAGCGCACCATTCCTTTTCCTTCTCCGACTCCAACCAACTTCATAACATACGTATTCTTAACTGATCATAGAATAATAAGCTGCTTGATCTGGAAGTGGGTAGCGAGATGGGGAGGCATGCTGGATCATTGTTGTTGGTGGTGGTGGTGGTTTCAACCCGCAGCTTGCTGCTTGGCTTTGTGCTTGCGGCGCCGCAAGTGCCCTGCTACTTCATCTTTGGGGATTCGTTGGTGGATAATGGCAACAACAACGAAATGGCGTCATTGGCACGTGCCGACTACTTGCCTTATGGCATCGACTTCCCTGATGGCCCGACTGGAAGGTTTACAAATGGCAAGACGACGGTTGATGTCATTGGTGAGTTTGCCCACTTCTTTCTTTACTCTTCCTGTCCCTCCCTCCGATCTTCATCTCTTAATAATGCATATGCATGCATTGTGATTAATTCAATCCCCTAGCTATGCTAATGCATCGATGTCTCGTTTTCTGTTCCGTTTGAAGCCAAAATATTCAGCTTAATTAATCTTATTTTATTAATGATGATGCAATGCATGCATGCACCATAGATAGATATACGTATGTGCATATATTAATCTCAGGCGTTCTTTTAGATAGACGTTTTGCGTTCGCGATGAATGAACCCAAGGACAATGGCAAGCCCACATTTGATTTCAGTAAACGACCACCTCTTGTGGCTGCAAAAAGGCCTACACCTTTTCTTTTTCCAATCGGACCACCAAAAGATCAGATGCGAGGTTGGGACGCATTAAGTTGGTCCCCAACCTCAAAATTTATTAATGCAATGAAATTTCAAGCTCTGGGCCACATCATTCGAGCAATCTGTGGACGAAATTTAGCAACAGCTTTTCTAGGGCACACCAGATCTAGTCTTCAATGCGTTTGACTCTATGAACATATGGTCAAAAAGGATCCTGATGCTATTTTACCTATTTTCTAAAAAAACTAAAAACAAAGAGGATCGAGAAGCTTTTAGCATTCTCTTTCGCACAGTAATTCTGTCCTTAATTCTTAGGACAAATGTGCACATATGCTTTGGCCGCTGAATTGATGGTTTGGTCACCACATTTGTTGGCATATATCTTGGGTGCCTGACTGGCTCGAATTTGAAATTACAGTTTACATCTACGACTTTGCACTCGTTAGAGAACTACATATATTGATACGGAGGACACCATATTAATAGCTGAGTTGTAAGCTATGACGTAATTTTTTAAATCATATGCCGTTCAGGCAGATAATCCACTCAGATTTCAAAATGAACAAGGGCCAATGTATCATAGATGCAAATCCTTTCTTTCACAAGCACCTCGTTAATCCCAAGGACGTACTGAGATTTTGATCTTTTAAGGGCGAAAATTTGGAACTTCCTGTTTTTCCTTGTACACAAAAAATGTTTGCCAAAGAAACAATCCAACTTGTATTCGAATTCCATTGACTATAAGCAAATTTCTAAGCATCATTTCACCCAACAATGTCCTCAGAATAGATGTACATAAATTTGAATATATGTTTAGTGATATTTCAATGAACATTTGAGATTGCATCTATAATTTTCATATGTTCGTAGTTACGAAATTTTAGTTTCCCCCTTTGCCTTTGAAGATTATCCGTTAAAGCAAGTAACCAGCTGTTAAACTTGTTGAACAAACATAAATTTCTTTGATTCACATATTGCTCTTTCATGATCTCACTTTTAGGAAAAAAAAGGAATGTCCCTAATAATATTTGCCAAGAATTATCACTATCATATAGCAACAACCAAGCAATTCTGCCTTATGAGAGTCAAGGATAATGCCCTAGGACATGTGTCTTGACAAATATTTTCTTAGGAATGGTGATTTGTACACTAAGGACAATTTCTATTTTGTATTATGCTTTTTTCGATGTATATACGTTAAGGACAACCCATCCAAAGGGACTTTAAACTAAGAATAAGAATTTAGATCTTAACTTGTATGCATCAGCCAATGAGGCTGTTTGCAGTGACTAAGTAAGAGCAAATAGGTTTTGCATTTAGTTATGCTTGCTTCGCATAATTAGCAATGTGGAAGTCTTTTTTAATATTTGTCAAAGTTTATTTACATACTAGAAACTTTCTGATCATTCTCTTAATCTTTTCCTTCATAATGCACTCATTAGTGCTTTCATTATATATAACAATTATGATCAAGAAAAGAAGTGTGAGATAGTGTAAAGAATCAAGCAAGCAAGCTTGTTTTGAGCAGTGCACCAAGCTTACTTCTTAGAGCATGATAAATTTATGATTGAGCACTTGAATAAGACTACACAAAAAGGTTGAAACCAAAATCTACCTCTTGCAATAATTAAAAGTAGGATATAGACACTTATTTCTCTATTATTCTGCCAACATTCTTTAAATGAAGTCACATAAGATATAATAGAACGATGACGATTATGCTTAGCATCCTATGGGATGTTAGACGAATTGCTGTAGATGTATTTATGAAGTGGATATGTAACATCAATACAAGAAAGCTAATAGCTTAAAATTAATACAATTTTATTTCAATCTCTAAACTTAAATTATCTATCCAAGTAGTTTAATGCAACCTTTTCACTTAAAATGTATCAAGTAGAGATTACTAAAACACATCAATTCACTTCATTTCAAGGAAGGTTAGAATAAGGTCTTCATGGCAATAAAATAGATATAAAATTGTGAGTTGATAAAAAAACATATAACAATAGGATTGTGAATGAATTGACACCCTATCCAAAAATGCAAACCTAATTATAAGGTTTGGTAAGTTTAACCATTTTGGTACCGGTAGCAAAATGATTAGTACTAAGGAATGGCATCTTGGTACCTCAACCTTCTCTTCACCCACCCTTTGATGCCCCCATTTCTATACACCCCTGAACATCTAAAATGATGAGCTAGTCAAAGTTGGGGATAGATTCCTCCATCAATGCTTTCTAAAAGAAGTGGCAAACACTTCCTTGCCTTCTATTGGGTAAGAAAGCTTTCATCTAGCTTCTTGTTTATTTTCTAGAGAGATCCTAAAGGCTTATCAAGTCTCTTGAGCTAATCACTTAAGGAAAATGACTACTACATTACAATATTTGACTATGTAAAAAGATGCAATCCTTCACATTAGAAGGTAGCCTAACATTTTATACTTCAATGGACTCCACCAGATGTGTTGCTAGGAGAAAAAATGAAATTTTGAAAAGGAGTTCATGGATGAGTTATTCATGTCCAAAAGCATCATAAACCTTCCCTTATATATCTCTAAATGCTACAAATATGATAAGAAATTATCTTGGCTATGATGTTGAAATTACCCTTGAGAAAATACTTGAGTTCACATGCTATTGCATTGTAACACATGACCACTTTGCCAACCAAGATCCCCCTTTTACTCCCCAATGGTGAAGTAACGTAGTGGAAGGTTGCTTTCAAATAGAAGCAAACTAGCAATGTTATAAAAGATCTTCTCGTTAATATAGGAATACCATTTTTAGAAGGTTGTTATACATGTTATAGATAGATTGATTTTTCCCTAGTGATTTTTGGGTCATTAACCAATTGGAGCCCTTGGATGGAAATTCAATCCAAATACTATTAGGTAGAACCTAAAATCTAGTTTGAAGGTGGGGAATCATCCAAAGGTGCAAGCACATGTTCCAAGGGCTTAAGCATGTCTTTAATGCTCAAAGGTCGGCCAATAAGGATCTTTCATATATGTACAAAGTTTAGGGCCCGTGTAAAGGAGCCTTCATTATGAAGAAGCCACATTATAGTGCCCCATGACTTAGTTTAATGTAGATTTTTTTGTTTGGAAGGCAATACTTCCCGTATCTCATAGACACTTGATTTCGGCTTAAGTAGGATTGATTTAGTAGGAAACCTTCTAAACTTACATGCATGAAAGATTACTAGTTCTTAGGATGAAGTAGTTTAGTGGTGCACAAAGGTTTTGTTTCTTTTTGATTTACCAAAGTTCACTTGTTGATCTTCGTGGAAGATGTTTTTGACCATTGACCATCTCTTGTGATGGTTCCCAATACATACTTGTTTTTTGTTTCCATGTTAAAATGTTTGAGAAATCCAATGAACATTTTATCTTTTGCTACCCTTACTCTTATTACATATGAGCAAGGTGTAGGATCAAGCATGGGCTCTAACTTGCCTTCACTAATTCCATGGAGCCAACCCTAAAATTAGTTTGTTCCTTTCATTGTAATCTTTTAGTTAATAGGCTATCATGTTAGCCTATGGTTGCTACTTTTTGATAGTATCAGTTAATAAGAATGGAGAACAAAGTCATCTCTCAACCATCTCCACCTCTTTGGAAAGGGATGTTCTCCATTGTAGCTTGCCAATTGATTGGAACCCTCTTTTCCTAAGCCTTATTGGGTTCATAAGTAGGGAAAGGGTCTGCTTAAATAAAAGGGGGACAAGCAATCATACAAAGATAAATGGGAAGTTTAGTATTCTAGTTCCACCTTGTAAAGGTGTACATCTAGGGAGGGTATGTAAGCATGTGAAATTGCACTAATTATGGAGAATGAGAAGATAAAAGAACACTTTCTTCTCTCTCTCTTTCCTTGTGTGTGCGTGCCCCCATATGGGAGCAACAACGTACTTATATGGTATAACTTTTCTATAACGTGGACATTGACTGCCTTCCATGATATTCAGGATCTTATCATAATAGCTAGTCAAACTAATACCATGTTGTGCATGTTTGTGTTAATAGGGCTTTTCAGGAGTTTAGATATATTTCATTGTAGCAAAATCTCCCAAATAGCTCATTCAATAAATACAATTTATAACTCAGAATCAAGAAATTAAGTTTGAGGTCGAACATAGGGAGCAAGTATTGCAATTCATGAGCTAATCAAAATGAATATATATAAGCACAAGAAATAAGCCAAATACAAGATATTCAATGAATGAAAACCTATCACATTAACTATTCAATGAAATCCAATGTATCTCAAGAATATGAGGACAAAAGGAAAAGTGAATAAAAAATAATGGTGATTTGAATCACCACTTATATCCTCCTTAAGCATGCATCCAACTATCAATTATATCAAATAAACCAATAGTAGCTTGAATGCTACAGTGATCAGATGCCTCTTTGGCAAAGCAAACGACTTAAATGTCATTGCTACAGTGTAGTTAGAGAGCCTTCTTCCTTTCTTTCTTCCTTATTTCCTTCTTCATCTTCTTATTTTCTTCTTTGCTTCTCTTCTCATTTCTCTCTTCTTCTTTCCTTCAGCCTCTTTTTCTCTTCTCAACGACTAAGTATCGCACAGGGCCAAGTCTCCGAGAGCAAAACCCACCCCTCCTTCGCTCTCTCTCTCTCTCTCTCTCTCTCTCTCTCTCTTAGATGATTGGTCGCATTATCAGGTTAACGGATCATGGTTTTGGTCCGCGTGCATGTGGGCACGCACAAGGGTGCATGGGTGAACGGGACCTCACCCCCAGTGTCTAAGGCAATAAGGCCTTAACATAAATTCCTTTTATGCACACTCAAGCGCTCATCTCCCACCGATGTGGGACTACATCCCACTCCTTTCTTCACGTGTGGCTACTGCTAGGTAGTCCATCCAATTGAAGGTGAAGACGAGGTGGACACCTCCAATTAACAGCCTAGGCATACTCCTGAGTGTCTTTCGCATCACATGGAGATGGCACCTGGGATTGCAACAACAAGAACACCTGCGTTGAGCTCTTCAAAGGAGCTCTGTCAATGGTGGCATTGACCTCTGAACCTGAAAACACAAAAAGGGCCTTGTAGCCAAGGTAAACTAGCTCAGAAGCTTCACAAGGATGCAGCGAGGGCATTGGTGGCAGTGGTGTGCTTTCGGGATAGTTGTAAGTGGCTAGAAAAGGCGAGAAACGAAGGTGGACAATGGGTTGTTCGGTGGCAGTTGTGAGTGGGCAAAGGGTGAAATTGGTTGAGGGGTTTTGTGCAGGGATGAGTGGCAGAGCTTTTGGAGTAGGTGGCAAGGTGTTTGGAGGTGTGTGGTGGGTGGAAGACCATGTCAGAGGTCTGGTCGGAGACGGGAATGAATGTGGATGGTGGTGGCATCGAGGGTCGATTTGGGGTTTTGAAGATGGGAAAGAACCTAGAGAACTAAAAGGGACCTATCTACCTTAATCTAATTGGACAAAAGGGACGGAGAGGCACCGGCTTTGATTGACCGGTGTTGAAGAAGGAACTTGCTATATTGAGGGAGACGGCGGTGAGGATAGAGGGAGACGGCCCTTGCTGTGGCTGGCGAGGCACGGAGGAAGGTGATGAAGAAGACGGATAGGCCAATTTGGCCATTGGTCGTCCCTAGGAAGACGAGGAAGGAGGACACCAGAGCTAAGGTAGAGCTTGGCCGGAGATGGAGGAAGAAGAGGTATTTGGCCTCAAACCTTACTAAGGAAGTGAGGTGGTCTATGGGGGTCTTTTATAGGCCATTGGGCAAGCTTTAAAGCTTGGAAACAAGCTTGAAAGCTTGGCAAATCAGGGAGTAGCTTTACAAATTTCTGAGAGTTTGAATGAACTCTTGAGAGGTTTAGGCAAGTTGTGAAGAAGCTCAGATTGAAGGAGATCTCCTCAGGAGTCCTCCTTCCATTTTTGGGAGAGATTTACTACAGATTCAGGGAGAAAACCCTGATTGAAACCTTCCATGTATGAACGGAAGGTTTCAATGGCGGCAGGGGCCTTTTCGTGAAGAAGATGAAGAAGTTGGGGCTTTTTGTGAGATTTTCAAAAGTTGAGGGGCTCTTTGTAAGAAAAAGATTCAGATTAGGATTAAAATGCAAACTAGGTCAAGATGATCTCAGATTGAGTCCAAAGTTTGGTACAAACCTAATTTGAACCCAAGAAATCTAATGGTGAAGTCCAATTTTGTTTTTGACCAAGTTTGACCTGATAATTTATGTAGAAACCCAAATTAGGGCAACTTCCTGTCTGAGACTCTATTTTAGGTCAAAATAGGTTTCAATGGTCAACTCAAAGGTACCAAACCTTATAGAATATTTTTCTATGATTTTTAGGAGGTTTAGGTGAATGGTGAATTTTATTTTGGCCAGAACCTCAGTTAATTAAGCGGGTCTGAAATTAGGATTTCGGATGTCCATTATTTCTTGAAATGCATGAAAACCCGTTTCGTTCTGCATGAATCCTCTTATTAGACATTTATGAATATTTGACCTTTAATTAACTCACGAAAAAACCCATGGTCATTCTGCATTTATGATATTGTGTTAAAACTGTAGTTTTACCCCTATTTTAATGTATTTCTCTTAGAATGAATATACAGTGAATTACGGCTCTTCGGCGGTTATGTAAGAGCATTTATCTTCTGTTTCTGACTAATTAAATCTAGTTATAATTGATGATGACGTTATCATCATATCCCCATGCCTAACTTTTGTTAGTCCCTTAGCAAAATCTTATGGAATGAACTTAAATTCTAGACCATGCCTTTTGATGCTCAGATCTCTGATGTGTGCTTTTCTTCTTGAGATTAGGTCAAAATGCCAATAATAGGCCTAGAGGTACTCAAGTACCAACCAAGATCCAGACCTAACCAGCTTTAGCCTCAATCTACCGCAAAGGTTTCTAAGGCCCACAGAAACTATCCTAAGGTTTGTTGAACCCAGCAGTTAAAGCACCCGTGCTTGTAACATGGTTAGTCTAAGTTTAGTTTGTAGTGCATTTTTATAAGAGAGAGAGAGATAGAAGAATTTCTTTTCATTTTTAGAGAGCTTTTTCTCTCTCTCTCTCTTTTTCTTTATTTCTATCTTCGAATTGGCTCAAAAACACGATCTGTATCAGATTTCTAATTTCCACCATCAATCCTTGCAGGGTCCCTGGCAATCGATGCTTTGAGATAGCACCACCCATGGCAACTCCTAGAACCCTAGCTTTCGACACTTCGAGATAGTGCCACCCATGGCCTTCTATAGCTAAATTTAGGCCCTAGCAATCAACATTTTATGATAATCTCACCTATGGCACCTGAACCAATACAAGGTGCTTACATGTCCCCTGTAGGATATTTAGATATCCTAGGAGACAAGCACCGAGGAGATGATATGTTATTGGGCATCTTCGAGGGGAATTCCCCACCTCTTTGTGCTAGGAACTTGTCCAAATCAACTTGTGTTTATAAGCCACTCCTAATCTAGGTAGCTTTTCAAAACAGAATAAACGCTTTTGCGTGATTTTGATTGATTAAGCACATGGAACAAGACTGGTGTGTGGATTAGGGTGCTTAAGTTACCAAGTTCTGCAAACCAAAGGTCAGTTAACGAGGACGAATAACCCCTAAGCTTAGACCTAATACATAAGCTTCGTATTTTCCTCAACCACTTGAAGACTATCCAGATCTTAATGGATATGTGAATTTTTAAACTCTAAAATAGATCGAAGAGGCCTAAGATCAACACTCATACTAATCTTTGTGTCTCTTAACACTTTTTGACTTTTATTTTTCTTTCTTTTGACTAGGTCTAGAATTTAAGTGGATCCCATAATCATTTACCAAGGCCAACACTTTTGTTTCAAATTTATTGCTCCTTTTGAAATTTAAATTTCCTCCTCTTTTCCTCAAGATGATAAGCAATTAAGCGCACAAAATTTTCCTCCCCTTTCCTTTTTTTGTTCTTTTTCAATTTTTTTTTCTTGCTTTTTTGACTATGTATAATTTTTTGTGAGAACCCCTCAGAGAATTAAATTTTTATGTGTTTGCACTTTAACACCCCCCCCTATGCCTAAGTTTTGCAATGTCCTCATTGTAAATCGGAGGGTACAAAATCAGTTTGGTTCATAGGTTAGAACAGGTTTAAAGGGTGGGTGAATGAGTTGGGATGACTATTGCAGACGATTTCAAGCTCTGGTATGTATACCAAAGGTGCCATCGGCTATTCTAATTATGAACTCTAAGTACAGTAGACATGAAGCTCAAAAGGATAATCAAAAGGGTCTCGAGTTTTTTTGGAATGATGGGTTGCCTCCCGTTAAGCACTAAATTCAATGCCTTCAGCCGAGTAAAAGGTGATCAAGGAGGAGTGGTCAAATTGAAAGAATTTTATAAAACAAACACCTTGATCAAAAGTCTCGTTGGTCCAACCGGTGCTTGTTGAGATCAATAGGCTAATGATGTAGCCCAAACCCAATCAATCTAGTGGGTTGATAAATGTGAATCAAAAGATGTGGAGCCCACCAGGTATTTTGAAGCTCAAATAGATGTGGACATGAAAATCTAGGGTTTGGCTGGGTCAAATTAGCTTTGTAAGAGTAGGGATCCTCAAATGAAAATGGCTCTGTGGAGGATGTAGGAACCCTATTTGTCAGATCAAAAGAGGATAAGGCATGATTGTCAATCTAATCGATATCCAAATCTCGATCAAAAGATGGAGAAGAATCATGTGCGACCCGATCAAAGACAGGTGAATCAGAGTAGAAGTTGATTCCAATGGTGGGTCAGGGTTGAGAACGGGTTTTGTAAGGCTCTGTATGTGGATTAGAAGAGGTGGCTTCTTCGAGAACTATGTCTGTTGAGGGCTCTTCTAGAAAGGATTCAAAAGTAGGTTCATCTAGAGAGTCCTCATAATACCCATCAAAATCAAATGTAAATTTCTGGAGAGTGCTTATAGGCTCATGAAAATCTGGGTCAATAGAAGATTCGAATTCTGGATTGCAGACACTCTCAGTACTTACTTCTAATTTTTGAAGATCAAAAAGGAATGATTCCATTTCAATGGAACTTGATTTTGAATTAATGATCTCGGGATCAGGGGCCTTAGAGTCAAAGCCGACGAATGAGTTATGGATGCTGAGGTCATAATTTGGTTCATAAATGTTAGGAAAAAAAGGTTCTTCGAAATCAAAGTAAGATTCGAAATCATCGGAGAATTTGCGAGAATAAGTTTCTGAATCTGATTTTGGATCGGGAGTTCCACCACAGAATCAATCATGATGCGTAGAATCAACAACCTGACTTGGATCTACCCTAATTTCAAATTCTGAGCTCAAAGAGGTGTCCTTATTAGGCATAGGCTTAGGTTCTTGGTTCCTTGGATAAACCCAATCGAGTCCTAGCTCTTCCAACCCCTCGATTTCTATATCATAGATTGATGTGACTTCTGAAAAATCAATTTGTATCTTTGAGGAGGTTGGAGAGGTGTATTCATCAAATATAGTCTCAAAATCATAATCTAGATTCAAAATCTGATTCTCATCACATTGGGCCTCACAATTATCCCAAATAGGCTCAAATCCAGATTCTAGGTTAAGCGTAAGAATTGGATCACTAGAATCTAGGCTGGGCTCTATTGGGGTGTTAGAATCGTTCTCGAGAATCACCTTAACAAGATAAGGCTCAAGATTTATACTCTCGAGAGGATCTGTTTTAAGCTCATCATTACAGGTGTCGGGGAAATTAGGGCTTGATGGATATAGCTTCAAAGCTTTCTAAGGCTGGTTGAGAATTAGGAATACCTGCAATTGGATCCTCCCAACCCTTATCAAGATCAGGTATGTCAATTATTATGAAGTTTGAATTTGAATTTAATTGGGTTGGGATCCACAACAATTCTAAGTGTCTAACCCAGGCTCTGGAGAGGCTTTAGAATTACTCCAAGATGTCTCATAAATGGCTTCTCATAATAGATTTTGAGTATCTACACGTTGCTCAATGATATCTTGGTGTATTTCCCAAAGTGATGGATTTGCAAAGCAATTTAAACCCTCCATTCTATGCAATTAGCAAACTTCACTGAATTCTGGTATGAGGGTCTCTTGGCTTGAACCATTTCTTAGTTGAGTAAGCAGTAGACTAACATGGTGCATAATGAATTTTGTTGTTTTTGGGACATTAACCTAAATCATGCTGGCTGGATAATCTTCAAAATATCAAAGGGTAGCCTCAATCACTTTGTCTTTTATGACCATTTTAGGTTTTAGGTTTTCTAATTGGTCTTCCTAAGTTGCCAGGTTGTCTTTTTGAATCAAGTGGAGGAATCAAGATGTAGAATCGAATTTAGATTCAGATTGGAGTTTATCATATCAGATTAGAAATCCCTGTAAGAGATCTAATGAGGCATTTTAGGTTAAAAGCCTAATGACCTTCCCGTGTATGTGTTCTATAGAAGGGATGGGGGACTGGATATAAATTTGACCCAATCAAGGCATCCAAAGATTTTTGGATGACTAATGCTGTTTCGAGGTAGATAATACCTCTAAATCAAAAATCTGCACACCCGAGAATTACCTAGGTAGCCAGGAAGGGAGAGCCCCGCAAAGACCCCTACACGATAGAGCATCCCCACGAGTTACAAGGTTTCCCCCACCCGACCTTCATTGTCACTGCAGTTCCAAGTAAACCAAAATGTACGAATTTAAGACCTTAAGTCTACCAATTTTAACCTAGTTTGTGCCTTAAATTTTACTTGATTAGTAGTTGATTTGACTTGTGACCTAATTTGGAGGTTGGTTGGCACACAAAATAGACCAACTTCACTTGACCTACCCTAAAAGATGGAGAATGAACTCTGGGTCAAGACCCAAAGACCACCTTGATTTGGCTCTTAGATTATTAGGTCCAAGATTTTTAAGGTTTAAGTGAATCTTAGAGCCTGATTTTAGGGTTCTTCTTGATTAGATCTTTTCAACAGGGGCTTGGGTAGCACACAAATGTAGGAGAGTTAATTTCCTTTAATTCAGGCAAACGTGAACTAGCACTTCAAACCCTAATGTTGAAAATCCTAATTTGCTTTATTCCAAGTCCAATTTGATCTTAAAATGTTCATCTTAGGCTTCAAGCAAGAAGTGTGTTAGCCCAAAGTGATTTAGAAATTAAGCATAGTCCTTAATAGGTACAGGCAATCAAGGTAGGGATTTCTAAATAGAATCGACTCAAGCTTCAATCAGATATGAAAATTTTTCGCAAATCAAGAAACTTGCCTCTTTAATGATAATTACTATGAGAATAAGGCAAGTAGCTCCTAATTGATTTGTTTCCTTTTTAATTTTCCTGTAATTAGAAGGTTGATTAAGGAAGAAAAGAGAATTTACCTATCCTGGGAGTGGTTGAGAATTTACCTCCCCACGGGTTATAGGGTTTCCCCCACCCGACCTTCCTTGTCACTATGGTTCCAAGTAGACCAATATGTATGAATTTAAGACCTTAAGTCTACCAATTTTAACCTAGTTTGTGCCTTGAATTTCACTTGATTAGTAGTTGAGTTGACTTGTGATTTAATTTGGTGGTTGGTTGGCCCACAAAGTAGACCAACTTCACTTAATCTACCCTAAAAGATGGAGAATGAACTCTGGGTCAAGACCTAAAGACCATCCTGATTGACTCTCAGGTTATTAGGTTCAAGATTTCTAAGGTTCAAGTGAACTTAGAGCCTGATTTTAGGGTTCTTCTTGATTAGATCTTTTCAAACATGGGCTTGGGTAGCACACAAATGCAGGAGGGTTAATTTCTTTAATTCAGGCAAATGTGAACTAGACCTTCAAACCCTAATGTCGAAAATCCTAATTGGCTCTATTCCAAGTCCAATTTGATCTTAAAATGTTCATCTTGGGCTTGAAGCAAGAAGTGTGTTAGCCCAAAGTGATTTCGAAATTAAGCGTAGTACCTAATAGGTACAACAATCAAGGTAAGGATTTCTAAACAAAATCGACTCAAGCTTCAACCATATATGAAAATTTTTCGCAAATAAGGAAACTTGCCTCTTTAATGATAATTACTATGAAAACAAGGCAAGTAGCTCGTAATTGATTTGTTTCCTTTTTAATCTTTCCAAGATTAGAAGGTTGATTATGGAAGAAAAGAGAATTTACCTACCCTAGGAGTGGTTGAATTGCGTGGAAGATCGCCTCGTGAGATACCTTACAAAAATAACAAGAAACAAATAGGGCAAGTTAGTGCTCAGATACATTCAAATAGAACAAAGAAAAGCGGTGAATTGCACATTGTTCCCTGGCAACGGTGCCAAAAGGTTAATAGGGCTTTTCAGGAGTTTAGATATGTTTCATTGTAGCAAAATCTCCCAAATAGCTCAATCAGTAAATACAATTTATAACTCAGAATCAAGAAATGAAGTCCGAAGTCGAACACAGGGAGCAAGTACTGCAATTCACGCGCTAATTGAAATGAATATATATTCGAGCTTAAGAAATAAGCCAAATACAAGATATTCAATGAATGAAAACCTATCACATTAATTATTCAATGAATTCCAATGTATCTCAAGAATATGAGTACAAAAAGAAAAGAGGATAAAAACTATTGGTGATTTGAATCACCACTTATATCCTACATAAGTGAAGCATGCATCCAAATATCAATTATATCAAAAAAACCAATAGTAGCTTGAATGCCACAGTGATCAGACGTCCCTTTGGCAAATCAGACAGCTTAAATGTCGTTGCTACAGTGTACTTAGAGAGCCTTCTTCATTTCTTTTATTCTTATTTCCTTCTTCAGCTTCTTCTTCTTTTCTTCTTTGCTTCTCTTCTTATTTCTCTCTTCTTCTTCTTCTTCTTCTTTCCTTCAGCCTCTTCTCTTCTCAGTGACTAAGTGTCACACAAGACCAAGTCCCCGAGAGCAAAACCCACCCCTCCCCCACTCTCTCTCTCTTTCCTTCCTCTCCTCTCTTAGGTGATCGATCGCATTATCGGGTTAACGGATCATGGGTCCAAGTTCGCATGCATGTGGGCATGGACGAGGGTGCACAGGTGAACGAGACCTCATCCCCAGTATCTGAGGTGATAAGGCCTTAACACAAATTCCTTTTATGCGCACTCAAGTGCTCTTCTCCCACCGATGTTGGACTAAATCCCACTCCTTCGTGTGCAGCTGCTGCTAGGTAGTCTGTCCAATTGAAGGTGAAGAGGAGGTGGTCTCTTCCAATTAACAACCTAGGCATACTCTTGAGTGTCTTCCGCGTCACCTGGAGATGGTGCGTGGGACTGCAACAGCACGAGCACCTGCGTCGAGCTCTTCGAAGGAGCTCTGTCAATGGTGGTGTTGACCTCTGAACTTGAAAACTTGAAATCGGCCTTGCAGCTAAGTTAAACTAGCTCAGAAGCTTTGCAAGGATGTGGCGAGGGCATTGGTGGCAGTGGCATGCTGCCAGGATGGTTGTAAGTGGCCGGCGAAGGCGAGAAACGAAGGTGGAAAACAGGTTGTTCGGTGGCGGTTGTGAGTGGGCGAAGGGTGAAATTGGTTGAGGGGTTTTGTGTGGAGATGAGTGGCGGACATAGGTGGTGAGGTGTTTGGAGGTGTGTGGTGGGTGGAAGACCTCACCGGAGGTATGGCCAAAGACAGGAACAAAGGTGGATGGCGATGGCGTTGAGGGTCGATTAGGAGTTTTGAAGATGGGAAAGAACCTAGAGAACTAAAAGGGACCTATCTACCCTAATCTAATTGGGCAAAAGTGATGGAGAGGCACCGACTTTGATTGACCGGTGATGGAGAAGGAACTTGCTCCATTGAGGGAGATGACGACGAGGAAAGAGGAAGATGACCCCCTTTATGGCTGGCAAGGCACACGAAAGGTGATGAAGAAGATGGACAGGCCAATTTGGCCATTGGCCATCCTTAGGAAGAAGGGGAAGGTGGCCGCTGGAGCTAAGGTGGAGCTTGGCTGGAGGTGGAGGAAGAAGAGGTATTTGGCCTCAAAACCTTGCTAAGGAAGTAAGGCAGTCGATGGGGGTCTTTTATAGGCCATTGGATGAGCTTTTAAGCTTGGAAACAAGCTTGAAAGCTCTAGAAATCAAGGAGTAGGTTTACAGATTTCCAAGAGTTTGCATGAACTCTTGGGTAGTTTTGGTAGGTCGTGAAGAAGCTCAAATGGGAGATCTCCTCAGGAGTCTTATTTTTTGGAGAGATTCGCTACAGATTCTGGGAGAAAACCCTGATTAAAACCTTCCATGTATGGATAGAAGGTTCAAATGGCAGCAGGGACCTTTTGGTGAAGAAGATGGAGAAGTTGGGAGGCTTTTTGTAAGATTTTCAAAAGTTGAGGGGCTCTTTGTAAGAAAAAGAGTCAGATTAGGATTAAAATGTAAACTAGGTCAAACCTAATTTTGGTACAAACCTAATTTGGATCCAAGGAATCTGATGGTAAAGTCAGATTTTGGTTTTGACTAAATTTGCTTAGGTAATTTACGTAGAAATCCAAATTATGGCAACTTCCCGTCTGAGACTATTTTAGGTCAAAATGTGTTCCAACGGTCAAATCAAAGGTAACAAACCTTATAGAATATTTTTATATGATTTTTAGAAGGTTTAGGTGAATTTTATTCTGACCAAAACCTTAATTAAGTAGGTTTGAAATTAGGGTTTTGGATATCCATTAATTCTTGGAATGCATGAAAATCCATTTCATTCTACATGGACCCTCTTATTAGACATTTATGAATATTTGACCTTTAATTAACCCTTGGAAAAACCCACAATTATTCTGCATTTATGATATTCTGTTAAAACTGCAATTTTACCCCTATTTTAATGCATTTCTCTCATAATGAATATATAGTGAATTATGGCTCTTCAGCGATTATGTAGGAGCATTATCTTTTGATTCTGACTAATTAAAGCTAGTTATGACTGATGATGACGTTATCATTAGTTTGGATGCATGTTACCCATCTTTCTCAGGAGTTGTCACAATGAAGTAACGGATGTCATAACTAATGCCCGACGAACATCTACAAGATAAGTTTATCCTTCTGTTCGCCTGACCTTATTGTTGAATATGGGACTTTATATAGTTTGCTCAGCTGAATTATTTGCCTAACCATATATTTCTCCAGCTAGACTACTAGGTCAAGATCAGTGTAATTGAACAAATATTTCTATGATCCTTTACAACTTAAATAGATCTTATAATATTAGGCTTTTTGCCTTGTCTTGTTCTATTATAGGGGCCTGTAAGGGCAATTCCTTGGGCCTTTTTTAGGCTTTTTTATTGAAATCATATGGAGATTTTCCTTCCCTCATCAGTTGCTCCCACTATTTTCAGTTAGTGTGGTAACTAAGAGTGTATTCTTGAAAAAAATGTTTAGGAGTCTAGAGAGTTTCTTTCGCTTATTTCCCTTAGCAAGCAACCTCTTTGTATCATACAAGCCAAAGGTTGCTTTAGCTGGGAAGAGATGCAAGAATGGGAGTCCTCTTTTGGGTGGTGTAACTTAGGCATATCATTGCCTAGTATCTGGTGATTTAATTCTACCTACCCAGTGTTGATTTTTGTGCCCCCTAAGATAGCCATCCAAATAGTATAATATGATTACATTTGCATATGAAAAAAAGAATTATGTTATCTTCTAGTAAATGAATTAGGTCTCTTAGTACAAATAGGTTGTTGTATTTAACCAGATCAATTAATCTCAATGTGTGTTGATTCAATATCTAAATGCTTTTGATGATTTGATAACACATCATGAAACCATCTAATTCGATTAGTTGTTTCCGTTATGAGTTAGGATGGCAACCTTATCTAGAGGTTGTTGGGGGATCAATCGTATCAACCCATGGCATCACATAGGTGTGAAGACACAAAATGTAGGCATTTTAAAATTTTCAAATACGAGATCAAATCGACGCCAAAAATGATCAAGCAAACAAAAATAAAACCACCTAAATCTGAAACCATATGTGAGGAACTAGTTCCCTCCTATTTTGGGACCCCATGAGTATAGGATTTTATACCTTTGGAAAGTGGAGTGATGCAGTACCCCAAAGTAAAACAAGGGAGCTTTCACCCCTGCCCTTGTGCGCACGTAGAAGTGGTGGCTAGAGAAGGCTGACAGCGAGGATGCTCTGGAGGTCGAGAGGCTCGATGGTGGTAACAAATAGCTTGGGGGCAGCCGAAGTTCCTATGGATAGCAATGAAGACATCGGCTTTTGGTGTTGGCATGGGTGCAGAGTGCAGAGGTTGAAGAAGAGGAAGTCAGGGTGGTGGCGCGGTGCGAGGCCATGTGCTGTCACAGCATGGTCGACAGTGGTGATCTTCATGTGCTGATGGTCATGGTGACAAGGATAGGGGCAGTGTGTCTTTGCTATTCGCGAGGGAGTTGAAGGCACTATGCATTCTCTGACAATGAGAGGAGGAGGCCTGCAGGTAGTAGGGGATGTTGTTGGTTAACCGGCAGAGAGTGAGAGAGAGTGTTGATGAGAGGAAGCAGTATCATCTGAGGAGGGTGCGCTGAGGAAGAATGATGAGTGACGTAGGGGTTTTGTGATCAAAGAGAGGGTCGGGGGTGTTTGTGCTATTTGTGTGGGTGCATGTGTGTTTGAGCAGGTGAGGAAGAGATCGAGAGTAGGGGTCATTAAGGATGATTATAGTGTCGATGGGTGCAGTGTAGGTGGTGGTTTGCGGTGCTGACAGAAGGAAGACAGAGGTGGTCTTTGGTCAAAGAACAAGAGCGAGAGGGGAGCACTGGGGGTCTTTTGTTTTGAGGGGTAGTGGTTTCCAAAGAGAAAGAATGATGGGGGGGGGATTGAAGATGGCAATGGTATCTCTGTTCTTTGGCTATGCGTGAGAGATGAGAGGCGAGAGATTGGGTGAGCGCAGTTCTATTCTCCTAAGGGTCAGAGAGAGAGAAAGAGTTGAGAACGTAAGGGGTCAGTTTAAATAAGAGAGGTGGTGGTGGAATTTCTCTTTGGATAGATAGAGAGTCGGTGGGATTTGGTTTGTTGTGGCATTTTCAGTAAGTGATGGGATAAGGTTTGCATGGGATTGGGATATCTAATGTAGAGTGGTGAGGGATAGGGGTGTGGTTACGTGAAAGGCTTGGAGAGGGTGAGTGTCAGCAGTTGTATGAGATTGGTTGAGGGTATTTACATGGATGAATACAGAGAGGTATATGTGGGCTATGGTCGATGAGGATGAGGGGTTCACGTTGGAAATGGATTGCTCCCTCCCAGAATGACCCTGCATCAAAATAAACTAGGTAATCAATCATATTATGTAAAGTAGGTAAAAAGATTGATGAAATGCAGGGAATGATAATTCTAAAGCTTAATTAAAGTCATCACTATGATGAATGCTTTCAACCAAATTCCCATTCTAACAATGATGTAGTGAGGGTCTAATTTAGTCCACTAAAGTGGACCTATTGAATACCCCTATTCCTAATTTTTGCTAGTCTCAAGCAAAATCATATGGAGAAGAATCAAATCTTTAGACCAGAAATTGTTGTTAGGATTCCTTATCGTGCCTCACCTCTAGAGACTAGTTTGGAATACTAACCCAAGGCCTTAAGGTACTAAAGTACCGGTCAGGATACAAACCTAATCGATTAAGCTTTGGGTCTCTAACAGAGGTTTCTTAGGCCTTACAGCCTGCCCAAGGGTTTGTTGACCCCAAAGGTTAAAGCATCTGTGCATTCATGCAAGTGGTCTTCGTTTAGCATGCCGATACATTTTTTAAGATAAAGATGATAGAGATATTTTTGAGATTTTTCTTTTTGTAATTTTTTTGTTATTCCTCTAAGTTTGACCTCGGATTGGCTCTCAACACAACCTGTGTCAGATTCCTTGTTCCCATCATCGAATCTCGAAGGGTCTCTAGCATTCGATGCTTCGGGAAATCACTGCCCATGGCAACCCTAAAAACACTGGCAATCTATAGTTTATGATAGTGTTGCCCATGGCATTCTTTAGCTAATCTAGTCCCTGGCAATCAATGTTTCAAGTTAATGCCACTCATGGCACCTAAAAAACATGATGCGCTTACATGCCCGTGGTAGGATATTTAGATATCCTAGGAGACAAGCATCGAGGTGATGACAAGGGGAGTATTTACTCCTCTCATGTGGCGAGAAATCTTCTAATCAACTTGTGTTTTTTAGCCTTTCCTATATCAGATCCTCGAGGAAATCATTTTTCAGATGGAGAAATTCTTGTAATTGTTCTTCATGAAGCATACTGAACCAGACTAGTATGTGAGATGTGGATGCTTAAGTTACTAAGAACCTGCAAGCTAGAGGGTAGACAAAGAGGTTAGATACTCCTTAAGCCTTTGACTTAATTCATCAGTTTCTTAATTTTCCCAATTACTTGAAGAATACTCAATATCTTAACAAATACTCGAATTTTTTAGCCCAACAGGCCTTAGAGGCCTAAAGTCAGTATCCTTATTTCTCTCCTAAGTTTTGGCACTTCAGGTCTTAATTCATCATTCGTTTTAGCCCAGAACTTAGGTAAACTTTATCCATAATCAAATGTTGGGGCTAACACATTTTTGCTTCCTTTTTTTTGACATAAACAAATATTTATAACTATCAATGCACTAACTATATGCATGCAAAGTATGTATAAACGCTATGCACAACCTCCATTTATACCCCCCATGCCTAAATGTAACAATATCCTCATTGGAAATCAAGGAAAGATATTACCTGAGGTAGAGAGTGATTGGAGCTAAGGTTCCTCCAACCTGCAGGTGTCCAAAACCTAACCATCAGAAAGAGTAACATATGGTTTTAGATGTTGGCCATTTACTTTGAATGTTTCGCTGAAAGAAGGATTTTGGATCTCAACATGACTGTGAGGGAACACCTGTGTGACAGTGTACGACCCATCCCAATAGGACTTAAGTTTCCTAGGGAATAACTTGAGTCTGGAATTAAACAACCAGACCTGTTGGTTGGGCTCGAATGTTTTCCTAAGAATGTGCTTATCATGAAATATCTTTGTGCACTCTTTATAGGCTTGAGCAATTCCATTGGCCTCATTCCTCAACTCCTTAAGCTTAGTGAGTTCTAACAAGAGTGATTTGCCTGCTTTCTAGATCATATTGGCATTCTTAATAGCTCAATAAGCCTTATGCCCAATCTCAACAAGCAAATGGCAAGCTTTGCCATACACTATACAGAAGGGAGACATACCCAGGGGGATCTTATAAGTAGATCTGCAAAGTCCATAATGCATTGTTCAATTTTTTTGACCAATCTTTCCTAACGGGTCTTACAATTTTCTCAAGAATTCTTTTGATATCCCTATTCGACACTTCTACCTGTCCACTCGTCTGTGAATGATATGGGGTTGCACTTTGTGGGTGACAGCAAGACTTTTAAGTAGATGAGTGAAGTGAGCATTCCGAAAATGAGGTTCCCCATCACTAATGATAGTTCTTGAACAACCAAATCTGGAAATGATGTTGGCCCTGACAAAATCCATGACCACAGAGTGATTGTTGGTCCTAGTTGGGATGACCTCTATCCATTTTGATACATAATCAACTACCACGATGATATATTCATAACCATTGGACAATGGGAAGGAGCCCATGAAATCTATGCCTTAAATGTCGAATATCTCGACGAGAAGGATAGGCTGCTGGGGCATCTCATCCTGTTTCTCTATCATTCCAGTTTGTTGACAATGAAGACATCCCCCACATAAGTATGAGCATCTTTGAATAGTGAGGGTCACTAGAAACCAGATTGGAGAGCCTTAAAGGCAGTCTTCTTTGCACTAAAGTGTCCTCCACAAGGCAATGTGTGACAGAAATTCAAGGCACTCAGTTGCCCCTCCTCTGGAACACATTTAAGGAACTTGGTCACGACATATTCTAAAGAGTTCAAGGTCCTCCAAGTGATAATGCTTAGTGTCAGTGAGAAATTTGTGTCGCTTTTTCTTATCCCATGTATTGGGGGTCTCACCCATGACCAAGTAGTTGACGACATCGGCATACCAAAGGGTCGTCTGTTGTACCGCCATAATGGTTCTGTCAGGAAAAGTCTTACGAATATTGCCTGATGGGGTTGATGCCTCAACTGGAATCCTAGATAAATGATCTGCTACTACATTCTCGACCCCTTTCTTGTCACGAATATCAAGGTCTAACTTCTCTAGTAATAGGATCCATCAAATAAGCCTAGGTTTGGTGTCTTTCTTAGCAAGCAAATCCTTCAAGGCAAAATGATTAGTATACACCACAACCTTAAATCCTAGAAGATAAGACCTAAACTTCTCTAAAGCAAAAACTACCGCTAAAAGTTCTTTTTCCGTCACAGTATAGTTTTACTGTGGACTACTTAGGGTCTTGCTAGCATAATACAGTACATGAGGCTTTTTGTCAACCCTTTGACTGAGGACTTCTCCACGGCAAAATCTGAAGCATCGCACATCAACTCAAATGGCAGGGTCCACTTGGGTGCTCTCAGAATAGGCATAGTCATGAGGGCCTCCTTCATGATTTGGAAGGCCTTGGCACACTTCGTATCAAAAACGAAGGCAATGTCCTTCTCTGGTAACTCACAAAGTGGCCTAGAAATTTTACTAAAATCATTAATGAAGCACCTATAAAAGCCTGCATGACCCAGAAATGATTGGATCTACTTGACATTGGTGGGTGGTGGGAGCTTGAAAATGGACTCAAGCTTGGTTTTGTCCACTTCTAAACCCTACTCAGACACTACATGCTCAAGAACAATGCCCTGTTGGACCATGAAATGACTTTTCTCCCAGCTGAGCACCAATCTTGTCTCTTCGCAGCGGGTGAGAACTTTTTCTAAATGCGAGAGACAGTGGTAAAAAGATGTGTCGTAGATGGAAAAGTCATCCATGAAAACCTCTACAAACTCATCTACCATGTCCAAAAAAATGGACATCATACACCGTTGGAATGTTCCTAGATCGTTACAAAGTCCAAATGGCATTCGACGGAAAGCAAATGTGCTATAAGGACTCATAAAAGTAATACCCTCCTGATCATTTGGGAAGACAATGATCTGATTATACCCAAAATATCCTTTGAAAAAATAGAAGTATTTATTCCCTACCAATTTCTAAGTTATCTGATGAATAAATGGCAAGAGGAAATTGTCCTTCTAGGTTGCAGTGTTTAGGTGGTGGTAATCAATACAAACCCTCTAACCAGTTGAGGGTTTGGTGGTAACCTTCTCCCCTTATTTGTTTCAATAGTGAATCCTGCCTTCTTAGGCACCACATATATAGGACTAACCCATTTGCTATCAGATATGGGATAAATTATCCCTACATCTAACCACTTTAAAATCTCCTTCTTCACCACTTCCCACGTATTAGGCTTTAACTGTCTTTGCATTTCTTGGAAGGGTTTCACACATTCATTGATGTAAATGTGATGCATATAGAGAGTCAGGTCGACCCCTTTAGTATCAGCTATAGTTTAAGCAATGGCTTCTTTGTGTCGTTTTGGACTTTCAATCAATGCTCCCTCCTACGTTTCAGATAGCATAGTGGAGATGGTGACGAGGAGCATATCATTAGGCCCAAGGAAAACATACTTGAGGGACATAGGGAATGGCTTAAGATCCAAGTCGGGAGCTTTCAGAATCGAGGGAATTAGGTTCGATGTCCCCACCTCTGGTAGCAAATCTACCTTAATTGTCCATGATGGGGAGGGACTCGGCTTTGACCCCCAGCAATTCTTCTAATTCTGGCATATCCCCCTTACATTCTTCAAATGTATGGGTATGGTCTTTATAAATGACCATTTAGAGGGGATAATCACATAAAAGAACTGGTGTCATCATGTTGAACGTGGAAAACTACACGATCGAAGTTGGTTTCGAAAAACCTGTCGTAGTTCGATTTGCGAAGAAATCCGTCAACAAATAAATTTGTACCAAAATCCTAATAATTCCGGGTCGAACAAAGGGAGGCATACGTTTGATTTAAAACTGTGTTTTATTAATTGTCACAAAGCAGATTAGCTAGTCGAACTAAATCTGAACTAAATATCTACTTAAACAATAATGAATAAAAGATAGAGAGAGAATATTACAAATAAAGATAAAAGAGAGATAGAATAAACATGGAATTCATTATCACAAGTTGATGTTCATTACAATTACAGCTATCCACTGCACTAGAAAGTAGGAAATCTACACTAGAAAGTGGGAAATTTATTCTAGAAAGTAGTAAAAGAGAAGATAGAGGGAAGTTATCCTCCTCGACGACTGCTTGGAGGACGAGTCGGATGGGACGACGCCTGAAAGACGGGGGACGGAGAGGGAAGAAGGAGGACGAAGCAGGAAGAAGCGAGAACAAGGCAGCATGTTGTCGTCGCGAGATCCACTTTCGGAATGGGGATGAGAAAATTGGATTTTGGCTCTAGAATAGCATCCTGGGTGTGGGACAATCTCTTCTTGAGCTTTGGAGAGGGAGAGAAGTGAAGGGATGAAGAAGTAGAGGTCTGGTCTCCTTTTATAGTTGTAGGAATTTAGGGTAAAATTGTCATTTCAAGCTTAAAACATTAATATCAGGTCTTTAGTGATGGATTTATCCGTCACAAAAGGTTTGATCGTGGCTAACATGTGCACGCCGCGCATGCCTCCACGCCTTCCATGCTCAAAATGCCCGTGCACGTATTTCAAATCTTAGTCGTCCGATCATGAGATTGGATGGCCTAGATTTCTCCTCAAGCACCTTCGTTTGCGCCTTCACCGCGCGCCTGCATGCGATCGAGCGTGCACGCTGTGTGTCAGATCGTGCATGCGTGCTATTGGTTGATCCGCGTCGCCCGTAGCTGATCGCACGGTCGCGATTACTCGCTCGCGTGTTGCGGATGCGAAGTCAAACGCGCACTCGCGCAACACATTCAACCACTATGCTACTGCGCTTACTTTGTCGCGGTTTTGATTTCAGGCGCGCGTGCTCACGAGATCATGCGTTGGAAGTCCTTTGGAGATACAGTAGTAGTCCTGAGGGCCGATAGGTTGGCTGGGACGGTGCCACATGGTGCCATCTTGGCCATCCATCTTCTGCATGTTTTAGATGGTGCCACGGTTGTCGGATTGAGTCGATTTTCACATCATTAGGCTACGATCATCGATCCGAACCCATCCATAAGGTCAGATTTGTCTTCTGAAGTGCAGATTGGCACCATCTTGGCTCTTGATCTTTAGGGTTCCTTAGTCTCTATCTAGTGCCACGAATGTTTGATCAGGGCGATCTTAGAGTCGTTGAACTCTAATCGTCGCCTTGATCAGATTGGTACGGTTGGATCTTCGATCCGAGGCCCCGATTAAAAATCACCCTTTCCCTGACCATAAAAAGATAATTACTATACAATTTATACAACTTGACCTAAATGCATGATTATGCATGTTATGTAATATTTACAATGTATGATACTAATATGATACTAAGAACATGCATTAATTGATATTTTTGGCTATTTAGATGTATGCACATCACACCCCCATGCCTATCTTTTTCTAGTCCCTAGCAAAAACTACATGCTATTTATAAAAGAATTAGGCTGGATTACTCGAGCACAAATCATTTCCAACATTAAGAAATTTTTACTTAGAACCTGAACTTTCAAAGACACAACAGTGCTTGGGTATCTGCCAAAATGCAGACCACCTCAAGCCCACGCCTTATTCAAAGAAATATCTCTTTTTTCTATTTTTTTTCTTCTTTTTTAATTTTTTTGGATTTTTGAGTTTAGGGTTACATAGTGGCTTTATACGGCCACTCAACCCACCCAAGACTTGATGAGAATCCTATGTTCTAAGCATCTTTTTTGTGAAAGTGATAGACTCGTTGATCGACAATTGAAACAAACTTCGGATTTCTACGCCCCTAGGTGACCTTAAAAAGAATTCTGCCTAAAGGTGTATCTATACAACCGGTAGCTTCTCCCTACTTTTCTTTTTATGGGGTCAACACAAGGGTGAATCCAGTGTATATCTCCCCAGTTTATTCTACTTCTCCACTTCTTCCTAAGTGTTTTAGAAATTTGACGTGCATTTCTTGAGCTGGGTTCTGGACAATCTACCAATGGGTTGTTACCCATGATAACTTGCCAACCATACTCGTGTGGTGAAGTGTGGTTTATTTCTTTTATTTTCTTTTTATTTTCTCTTTTTTTTTCTTCTTTTTGGACTTTCATTTTTTCTTTTTTTAAGTAGGTGGCTTCACTGATCTAAGATTTACCTAAAGGTAGCAGGAAAAGAATGGTCCAGTGGTTGGGCTCTGGACAACCTACCTATGGGTTGTTACTCACGATAACTTGCCAGCCATACCATCCTAGAAGGTTCATTAGCTACCCAATTTCTGTTAAAACTGCCAAACAACGAGTTAGTGATGAATAGTGTGTAGATGCTTAGACTTAAAATTCCCTCAAATCAAAGAGAGGGTTAATAAGTCGTGTACTTATCACCCAAACTTATTTAATAAAATTAAAATAGAATTCAGGATGGTGAGGACTCGATACACAAATCCACATTTTAGTGGATACCCAGGCTTATTAAGACCAAAGACCTGAAGGGTCTTGTGTTCAGATCCTACTGTAATATTTCCTAAGATTGAAAAGTCTTAATGGCCAAATATTCTTTCCTAATTCAAATTTTTTTTAAATAAATCAAAAGAAAATAAAAAGAATCTACGAAGCTGACAAAATAATTCAGTGATGAATATCCACCCCCCATGCCTATCCAATGTAATGTCCTCATTGTATTAAAAAGACATGAAACAAAGTGGAGTAGAAAGCACTTGAATTGCATAAATAACGGGCTCGCTCCATGATGAAAAGAACCTATATATGTGCTAAAGTTGGTGTCTTTAGCTAGGCACCCTATACAAATAAAGAAGAAACAAAGTATTCATAGGTGCAGATCAGAATCAAAATAAAAAGATTCACCTCAAGACCTGCCAGCAGATGTCCACAGATGTGGACTAGATTGTGATGAAGACCCATACCCCATGGTCGAGTATATCTAAGGTTCTGGATGAAAATTACCCAAAATCTGAAATCAGTATGCAAGTGGAGTCGAGCCTGCGATTTGTGAGGATGCAACCTAAGACCAAAAAATCAAATAACAGAGAGATCAAACTCAAAAGGATAATCAATGAATGTTTGCTTGGGTTGAACATCGTCTGAGAAGATGTCATAAGGGTCTCGATAGAAAGGTGGTTCTAAATAAATTGGAACCCTTAGACTTGATCTTTCACTTCCTCCAGAATTAACTTCCCACATCAACATTTTCCACTTTCTATCCTCTACAATCAGGATTTCAAATTCCGGGACCTCCTGCATATTAATTACCCCGTCTGAATTTTCTAAGTCTGAAAGATGTGACTAAACTAGAATGGACTTGGGTTTAATGATTTCAAAATCAAAATCATCAATAAACTCTATTGGGTGTGATTGAGGATCTGGGCTATGAATTGAATCCTTCAAAATAGGATCTGAATCTGCCATGTGAGCCCCAATAGGATAAAATTCCTCAATTTTAGAGCCATCAAATGATTTATCAAGTTCCTCTAGCCCAGTTGTCTCACTAAAATCGTGTTCTGTAAATTCATGTGAGACTTCGCATAATGATGCTTCACCTTCAGATTCAAAGAAATCTGAATCCATATTAATGTCCATCTCAAAATTATCAATCACTTTTTGATCCATAAAGACACGTTTCCTCGTACCCCAGCTCAGGGATCTCTGGTGAAGAAATCAAATCATCCCTATTTGATTGCTCTAGAACAACTTGGTCAAACCTGGCCTCGAAACACGTGTCCCCCCAACAGGTTTCTGAGCGAGTTTTGAAATTAGCTCTCCTAAAGGGGGTTCATCCTGGGAATCATCCTAAGATTGAACTAAAGCAAGCACAAATCTCATCATCAATTTCAATAATTTCCCAAGTAAAAACTCACCCAGGCCCTTATCCTTAATATCCTGGAGCCAATCCAACAGATACTTGTTCAGATCATCAATCATTTCAATCAGGGGCTCTAATTCTTCAGTGCAAGGTGTTGGCTGAGCTTCTAAAGGTTGTATGGTGTTCCTCAATTTAGCCAACACCTTTTCTTGGACCTGGATAACCTGAACCACATGATTTGGTTCAAGGTGGGGTGGGTTTGGGTTCAGTGCAGGGGAGTTAACGAATTGAGGATCTTGATACCCTCCCTGATAATAGGTCATTTCAGGTTGCTCATAAGGTGGTGATAACCTAAAGGCAGTGTATTCAAGGTAAGGATCAATGTATCCTTCTTGATTGTAGATCATATTAGGTTGTTCAAATGAGGACGATGATCTAACATCAATGTAGCTTGAAGAAGGATAAGAATTAAAATCGTGGTGTCCAAGGTTAAACCCTGAACACGGAGGTCCAGAACTGTATTCCCAATCAAGATTATCCCAACTAGAAGATGGATGAGAATAGGTCTGGTTGGAATAATAATCATTTTGGGAATAAAATGTATTAGGAGGATAAGAATGGGAAAGCGTATGGAATGTGGAAGGATCCATGATAGAACAGGAAGAAGAAAGGTGCCCTGCAATACAAACAAACAAACCTATCCTTAAGTGGGCTAGCCTAAGGACCTACAGACTCCCATAACCCGTCTTGAGATAAAGAATCGATTTGATCTACCTCTTTTCGGTCAATCCAACCAGTTAGAGGGAGAGACTGGGGAGAAGGTTCTTCCTTTGGCTTGTGTCTCAGGTTCCTAGTTGTAACGACCCGATTCCCAAATCCCTATGAGACACGAGAATCAGACCAACTCGACTAATCCCAAGACCTAGTCGTCCAATGAGAAAGTAATCAAAAGAGTAGTAAAATAAACCACATTCAGCATGAATATAACTAGCAGTAACAAAAAACAACATAAGAAAAGGAAATACTACAGTATACACCACCTCAACAGAAGGGGAATAAACATGTACATAACATAAAGTTTTGATAATTAAAGTACAGGGAGTAACAAAGAAAACTACTCACTATAGTGGAAGAAAAGTACAGAAAGCACAACAGGTAACCCTACTGGACCCTACCAGGCCCAGCGTCCTCTGCAGCTGCTGACCCTGGCTGCTCAACACCTGGTCCTGAAAAGTAACGAGGGTAACACGTCAGCGAAATGCTGAGTAGAGTGGCAACTAAAAGCTAAAGAAGCAGTAGAGTATACAGTAGCTGTTATATTTTTACTTTCTTTATTTATGTCTTTCTATTATTTAACGATTGATTTATTTTTCAGATCCTTCACTTGATCTCGAATGTTCCTCGTGGGAATGATCTTGATTGTAGTCTTTTCCGAAAAGTAGAAGTAACACGTGGTGCTCTCCTGCCCGGGAGAGTCCACCGTGGTGGTCCTACCCTCAGTCAACCACCCCAAGGTCGCTGACAGACGTAACGGTGATTACGGCACGCACGATAAGTGCACAGGTAGCTACCCCGCACTGGCACGCGGTCAGTCGTTTCTATTAACGGGTACTCTCAAAACACAGCACGGAACCAGTATAGGGCAGAGCCCTCATAGTAACAGGGGTCCAACCCCTCCACAGTCCGCACACCCTCGCCTGACTACCCTGGTTTGCCCAGTGGGCCTAACAAGTCGGTGTAGGAGGCTAGCAAAACCCCGGGGCCCGTGGGGTAGCTAGTGCTCTCCCTACACTAGTAGCTCTCCTCAGTACTGCGTATGCGAGGGCTAGCAAGTCGATGTACAGTGGCCAAACCCACCCCGATCTCAACCTGAGGGTGGCAAGCTCCCCTCTACACTAAGAGGTAATGTGTGCTCTCTTTGGTACCACGTACCCGAGAGACAACACACTTCCACGTTTTACTTTCTCAGTTCCCTTCTATTCACTTTTCCAGGAGTTCTACTCCTAATTCCCCGTAGGGTTCTTGTTCTTTTTGTTTGGCCATTTTAGGTTTCACCATTCCAGTTTTACGTTCATACAACCCATATTCTCAATCATATTTATTCATTCATAACAGGCAGCTGTTAAATTAATTTACAGGTAGCTATTATTTCCTTTCCACTTTTCCAAGACTGCAATATTTATATATTCCACTAGTTTTCCAGTCCTAGGATTCATGCCGTACCCTAGGATCTATCATTCGATCTAGTTTTCCAGTCCTAGGATTCATGCAATACCTTAGGATCTATCATTCAATCTAGTTTCTCAGTCCTAGGGTTCATGCAATGCCCTAGACTCTATTAATTGTTCCACATTTGCAACAAATTATGTTAAATAAATTAAAAGCCACTCTACCAGCAAAATCGGGAGTACTGGGGGCGTGGTCAGCAATCCCGCGCGCCTCCGCAACCCCCAAGACTGCAACGGAACAGGGCCCTAACACAAGGATCAATCACAAGGAGTTTCTTAGAACGGTATACAATCACTGTAAACGGGTAGAGGAATTTATTCTGGAAAGAACGAAACTCGAAACGTGGAAAACAGACTCCGAACGGGTCCTAAACGGGTCAAAAATGACGAAATTGTCCAAAATTAGACGTCTGGAACCTCTTCCAGGCATCTTAAAAGGTGGGTCAGGTCGTACCTCAGTTCTGCGTAGTCCTTCAGACATCCAAAAGCTTGCTGGGACATCTGGCTTAGTTTCCAGACGTCCGATTGTCTCCCCGAACGTCTAGAGGTTCTCTCCGTCATCTGGCACTGCGGCCAGACGTCTGATTCATGTGGGATGGCGACCCTCGCGCCCTCCCGAGCAGGACCTGCGCACACAAACACCGGCTCTCAGCACGATGGAACACAGAAGAAGTCGCGGCGGATGGCTGCATGGCCGTACACATGCAAAAAGGAGAAGATATGAAATATCTTACCTGTTAGACGTCTGGACAGTCCTCCAGACGTCTCCGACGTCATCTGGACGTAAGTCCAGATGTCTGATTCTGGAAAAATTTCCAGAACCAGGGCCTGATTTGCTCTCCGCACGCGACACGCGGCCGCGCCGCGCCCCGTCCGCCTGCTGTCCGAGCTACAGCAGCCCCTCCGCGACACCCCATGCCTGCCGCTCCCCCGTCGGTCGGCTCTAGCTACCCCGGCAAGCTCGCACCTCCGTCGTCGAGCTTCTTCCTCTCGTAACACTCCCTCCCGCACGCCCGTTGCAGCCACTACTGCGCCCTCGCTTGCTCGCTCGCTCGCAGGGGGAAGGAGAAGAGAAGACGGTGGAGTAAGGGTGAGGGAGAGGGGGAGTGCTCTTATAGGGCA
Organism: Thalassia testudinum; assembly: GCA_037157565.1. Classification (NCBI taxonomy): domain Eukaryota; kingdom Viridiplantae; phylum Streptophyta; class Magnoliopsida; order Alismatales; family Hydrocharitaceae; genus Thalassia; species Thalassia testudinum. The sequence goes on from JAZHRO010000025.1 coordinate 39,271,845, forward strand.
GCCTCGGGAAGAGAGAGAAGGAAAGCGGCGCCTGCAGGGAGAGAAAACGAAGGCTGCGGGTTCAGTCTGCATGCGCACGTGCGTAGACGTGAAGCCGTAAGCCGAAAAAATTTATTACCAGACGTCTAGGAAGTGTTCCAGATGTCTGCGACACTTCCCAGACGTCTTAAACTGCTTTTAACGCCCATGATCGTAACACTAGTGTACCCCCCAACCATGACCGTTTGATTCTGCTCCCCTAGCTAGACATCAGATTGAATAGTAGAAACAGACTAATCTAAAATAATCTCGGTCTGGGCTTCGAAGAGCGAGTCCAATCCTTAAGGTCAACGTCTACTCTGTTTTATTTAAGGTTATGTTTGAATGTGCTTTGGAATGTGATGGGCCCGTTGTCTGGATTGTGCCCTTAATGATTGATATGTGTGTGCATGCACAACCAAAGGTTTTCAAGCAAGATTAATTTTGGATGCGGTGAATTTTAGGGTTCAAATCTTGCTTAGTAGCTTTTATGATTCAACTTTAGATATATTCAATCAAGTTTAGTTGGCACACCAGGTTTCAAAAGCACAGGTGTAGATGTTTTCCTTTGAAACTTAAAAGAATGTGGAGTGCCTGGTAAATCCCTAAAAGTTGAACCTATGTGGTAGCTACTTGATGAGTTGATTTTAGTTGAAGTGGTGTAGCTCAAACAACTCCAACAATTGGCTTAAATTACACCACTGAGTTAGGCACACAAAATGGTTAACCTAGACAGATTTCTACTCTTTTATATGTTGATTTGCGTGTACCGGTTCCACAGAACAGAATCCGATTGAGTAGATGAAAATCAATTAGTTTAAGTGCCTTGAATGTGGGTGTATGTAGTGTGTATGTTGATTTACCCCACAAGAAATATCTTTTTGTTGATTTTTTTATATGCGGGTGAGATGAATGTGAGTGGAAATCCAAGCAACCAAACTAACCCTAGTATTTATGCAAACACCTAGATTAATTGGAATTTGAAATAATGTGGTGAAATGGAATCTATCGAGGGGGAAGAATGGGGAGCACTTACAGTTGTCTTCAACTGCACTTTCCTCTGATCTACCACTTAAAGATCCCCTGTCAAGGTACATGCAAAATAATAGACAAGAAATAAAGCAAGTTAGAACACAATAAAGTGCACGAAATGTGGAAAGAAAATCGAAAATCATTGCCTCCCCGGCAACGGCGCCAAAATGTTGAACGTAGAAAACTACGCGATCAAAGTTGGTTTCAGAAAACCCGTCGTTGTAGTTCAATTTGTGAAGAAATCCGTCAACAAAAAATTTATACCGAAATCCTAAGAATTCCGAGTCGAACACAGGGAGGCATACATTCGATTTAAAATCGCATTTAATTAATTGTCAAGAAGCAAATTAGCTAGTCGAATTGAATCTAAACTAACTATCTACTCAGAATAATGAATAGAAGACAGAGAGAGAGAATATTACAAATAAAGATAAAAGAGAGATATAATAAACATGGAATTCATTATCACAAGTTGATGTTCATTACAATTACAACTATCCACTACACTAGAGAGCAGGAAATCTACACTAAAAAGTGGGAAATTTATTCTGGAAAGTAGTAAAAGAGAAGATAGAGAGAAGATATCCTCCTCGACGACTGCTTGGAGGACGAGCCAGATAGGACGACGCCTAGAAGATGAGGGATGGAGTGGGAAGAAGGAGGACAAAGCAGGAAGAAGCGGGAATGAGGCAGCACGTCGTTGTCGTCGCAGGATCCACTTCCAGAATGGGGATGAGAAAATTGGATTTTATCTCTAGAATAGCATCCCGGGTGTGGGACAAGCTTTTCTTGAGCTTTGGAGAGGGAGAGAACTGAAGGAAGGGATGAAGAAGAAGTACAGGTTGGGTCTCCTTTTGTAGTTGTAGGAATTGAGGGCAAATTTATCATTTCAAGCTTAAAACATTAATATCAGGTCTTTAGTGACGAATTTATCCATCACTAAAGGTCAGATCGTGGCCGACGTGCATGCACCGCACGCGCCTCCCCGCCTTCCAAGCTCAAAATGCCTGCACACGTCCATTCGATCGCGAGATCGAACGGCTTAGATTTCTCCTTACGCGCCTTCATCTACGCCTTCACCGCGCGCCCACTGCAATCAGGCATGCACACTGTGCGTCAGATCGTGCGTGCGCGCTATTGGCTGATCTGTGCCGCCTGCAACCGATCACACGGTCACGGTTACTCGCCCGCACGCTGCAGATGCGGAGTCGAACATGCGTCGTGCGCTCGCGCAACGCACTCAACAACTATGCTGTGGCTCTTACTTTGTCACAATTTTGATTTCAGGCACACGTGCTCGCGGCCGTTGGATCAAGATCCAATGGCTCAGATCATGCGTTGGAAGTCCTTTGGAGATGCAGCAACGATCCTGAGGGCTGATTGGGTGGCTGGGATGGTACCACGTGGAGCTATCTTGGCCATTCATCTTCTGCGTGTTGTAGATGGTGCCACGGATGTCGGATTGAATCGATTTTCATGTCGTTAGGCTGCGATCATCGATCCAAACCCATCTGTGTGGTCGGATTTATCGTCTGAAGTATGGATTGGCACCATCTTGGCCCTTGATTTTTAGGGTTCCTCAATCTCTATCCGGTACTACGGATTTTCGATCAGGGCAATCTTGGAGTCATTGAACTCCAATCGTCGCCCTGATCAGATCCATACGTTTGGATCTTCGATCAGTGGCCCCGATTAAAAATCGCCCTTTCCCTGATCATAAAAGGAGACAATTACTATACAATTTATACAACTTGACTTAAATGCATGATTATGCATGTTATGCAATATTTACAATGTATGATTCTAATACGACATTAAGAACATGCATTAATAAACATTTTTGGCTATTTAGATGTATGCACATCACATCTCCTATACAATCTCATCGATCACGTCAATTTGGGAACAATCTTCCAATCCAATCTGTTTATAGGCATCAAATACATTCAGACCGATCTTCTTATTCTTGAAGCCCATTTTTAGCGCCCCTAATTTGCACTTAGTAGAGGCATTGGCCATGGCCAAAAAGGGACTCCGCAAAATAATCGAGGGTTTGGTGGGTTGGTCAGATGGGTCAGTAACTAATATCAAGAAATCAACGGGAAAGAAAAAGTCCTCCACTCTCACCAGGACATCTTCTAAAAGGTTGCGTGGTGTCTTGAGAAATCTATCAACTACCTGGAGGACAACAGGATTAGGCTTCAATTCTCTTCCTAATAGCTCATAGAGAAAGCTCGGTAATATATTATCCCCTACACCAAGATCGAGGAGAGCCTCATCAATGCGTTGGTCTCCAATGACCAAAGAAATATACGAGGCTCCTGGGTCCTTCAGTTTGGGAGGTGTACTATGTTGTAGGTCTGAGTTAACTAGGTTGGGTAGGATGACCTTAGCCTGGACCTATTTTGGTGATTTTCTCTTTTGTGTGCATAGGTCATTTAGGAACCTAGCATAGGATGGAATATGCTTGATAGCATCCAACAAAGGCAGGTTGATATGAACCCGCTTGAATGTCTCCACAATCTCTTCTATCTATCTTTGGCTCTAGTTGAGCCAACAAAAGATGCCCTAGGGCAGATGGATGCTCTAGAAAGGTCACTCTTGGCCTCTGGGTGAAGGGGTTCTAATGGTAGGAAAAAGGTGGAATGGTGACAACATCCTCCAGGTGAGTGATTTCAGGAAAGGAGGGACTAAGTGGTTCTTCCTCGGTGATTGTGGAAGTTGACTTTGGGTTGGTAGGAGGGGTGACCATAGGAGTGACTCTAGGTTTGAAAATTTCTTCGCCACTCCTTAAAATGGTCAAAACCTTAGCATGCTCTCTTATAAAGGGCCTTTTACCCTTAGAATTCTCCTTAGATGAGATAGGTAATTTTCCAAGATCACGTTATCTAGCAGCCTCAATAATGTGGCCAATTTGGGGTTGCATGTCTTGGATGGCCTTATTATGAGATTGAATGATCATATTCTAGTTTTCTTGCATGGCCTTCATCATAGCTTTAAGGTCATCCAACTTAGAATTGTTGGGCTATGGAGGAGGTTGGAATTATTATGCCTGGAAGGGTTGGGTGGGTTGGACTCTTGTATTCCCCAAGTTGGAAGCATCACCTTACTTCCATGAGAAATTGGGATGCTTCCTTCATCTAGGATTGTAGATATTGGAATATGGGTTGTTCTTGAGAGGTGGATGGAACCTTAGGCAGCATTCAAGTCTACCTGAACTAACATGGGGGATTAATTTGTTAAGTGATACTCAATAGTGCCATGAAGAGTGCTTTGGCAAATGGATCATTCAAAAATAGATTGGACTTAGGAAACTGACTGCAGGAATGTGCTGGGGTTCGACATGAGCCTCCCAAAATTTTTGTTCAACAATTGGATTTGGAAGACTAAATTCTTAGTAGCCTCAGCTTCACTAGCTTTCACTTTCTTTTGGAGGATGGATGATTTTCTATCCTAATAAGTTGAGGTTAAGTGGATAGAATTATCACTGTCTTAAATAGTGTCCAAGCCTCATCCTCCGTTTTGGTGAGAAAGGTTCTAGCAAAAATTGCATCAACCATTTGCCTATGCTTATCAGAAAGTCCAATATAGAACCTTTCCATCAATTGCCATTTAGTCACTTGATGATGGGGATATAATCATATTAGGTCATTGAAATGATCCCAAGTCTCATGGAATTGCTTCCCATCTAATTAAGAAAAACTCGTACTTTCCCCCTTATAGTGATTGGTTTTACTCATCGGGTAATACTTCTTCAGGAATTCTCCCTTAAGAGTGTTCCAATCATTCACCCTAGCATCTAAAGTGTGGTTTTGGTGTTTTGCCTTGTCCTTAAGGGAGAAGGGAAAGAGGATTCTCATCAAAGCTTCATTAGTAAAGTTATGAAGTTTCACCATGGAGCAGACCTCAGTAAACTCCTCTAAATGTCGATAGGGGTCCTCCCTAGTAGTATGATAAAAGGAGGAAAATAAGAATATGGTACTGCTCTTGATCTCATATGGATTATCTCCTACAGGTCTTCTAAGTGTGCGAGTAGGTTGATTGGTAGGGACAAAATAGTCTCTCAAAGTTCCCTGTTGATTTGCTCCCTGATCAACCATTTCTTCTCTCCTTTCTCTTGGGTGGGCTCTCCTAAGGATTCTATCAGGCTCAGGATCAAACACTAAACTACCCTTAAGAGAGCATCTACCAAGCATAAACAAATCAATCACAGCAAAAACAATCAAAGGGACTCTTTTTCTTATAGTAGAATTGAGCCAACTTGCTACCCCTAGAGAAGAAAGGAGGTCGGTTACGTTATCTCTTGGTGGCCAAACAGGTTAATCAATTACACATCCTAGGCCAACCTTTGAGTGCCCTAAGATCTATACCTTGGTTAAATGATATTCTCAAGTGATCTAGTGAAAAGGTACTCTAAGGATGGAATTGAGGGATGTAAGTAGGGCGAACCCTTTCTTTGAGATGATACATTTACGGTGTCTCTTAACTATCATTTTGTTCCTTTAAGGGGTGTCCCCCTCCTCAAAGTATCAAATCACTTGGTCACAAGATAATATCACTGCCATAAAGTGAAGTAGGAAGGTTTACGCCGATAAAGAGATCGATAGCCTTAAGGGATTGAGATCTAGTATGGTTCCTACAGTGCGTGCTTGGTCCAAGAAGTGTGCATCACACATGCAAATCAATTTGTTTTGTAAAGAATCACATGCAAGTCATTTTGTCAAGTGTGAATTTGCTTTTAGGGCCCAATCTAATTAGTTCTCTCAGATTAAATTAAGCGGCCAATTAATTAGGTAGATACAATCAAAATCTAGTGGTCTTTGAATTTAGCCCGGAAGGCAATGCGTGGACAAAAGCTAGATGCAAAGATGAGATAATATACCTGTCTCTAGTAATCTTCATCCAGGATGCTAGGTAATGCAATAAAATAAATCTAAATGTTGCTTATCCACCCTTAGCATGCACGTTCCTATGGATATGCAACTCCTAAATAGGTATCTCAAGAGTTATATATATATAAAGTAAGCAAGCAAGCAACTAAGTAATCCTAACTCTACCACACAATAATCCACACTATAAACAAATAAGCCTGATAACTAAAGAAAGTGATGACAAACCCTCAAAAAATTAGCCCCAATGCTATAAGGGCAAGAACACAATTAAGTAAACTAGTAAAAGATCAAAAATAAAAAATATACTCTTTTAATTGAGTCAATGGAGAAGGAGAATCCCCATTAAGCATGGGATCCAGGTCTTCTCTTCATGTCCTCTCTAGGCGGAGCTTAAGGTCCATGCAATGGCTAAAGTCATCTAAACACGTCGATTTCCCTCGCACAAAAAAATATAGAATAATCAATTCAATTTGCACCTTAAAATATATCAAAAATATAATCAAGTAAATCTATTGCGTCTGTTGCCTTCCCAGAAACAACACTAATTTGAATGGAAAATCCTCTCTTTAACCAGATAATATCAAGGAAATAATGCATCGTTGTAATTCACATAGTGGAAAAATAAATCTTGAACAACATATTAATTAAAGAAAACTAAGCACAAAAGTTAGGTCATATTCACATGGAGGAATAAACCCAATAAATTCACAAGTATTTTCATATCATATCAGCCTAATCATATTCGTAAATTCACAGAAAAAATTTGTTGAGCATAATAAGCAAGAAAGAGAGAACTAAGAAGAGATATCAGCAAGAAAACAAATTAACATAAAATTCAAAGAAATAAATGAACAGTGTTCCCCTACCCTGCACGCACATAGAGGTGTTGGCTAGCGGCAAGGTTGACAGTAAGGATGCTCTAGAGGAAGAGACTCGATGGCTCTAACAGCGAGCTCGGGGGCAGCTAGAGGTCGTGTTGACAACGATGAAGACGCCGTCAGCTTTTAGTGTTGGAGCAAGCGTGGTGTGCAGAGGTTGAAGACAAAGAAGAAGTCACGCTGGTGGCACGGTGCGAGGCCACGTGCTGTCACCGCATAGTCGGCGGTGATGGTCTACGTGTGCTGATGGTCACGGTGCTGAGGATAGGGGTAGTGTGCCTCTGCTGTTCGCAAGGGAGTCGAGGGCACTGTCTGTTCTCTAACAATGAGAGGAGGAGGCCTGTACGTCGTGGGTGGTGTTGTTGGTTGATCAGCAACGAGCAAGAGAGAGCATCAATGAGAGGAGGTGGTGCCGCATTATGTGGAGGATGTGTTGAGGAAGAATGAAGAGCGATGTAGGGGTTCTACCATTAGAGAGTGGGTCGGGGGTGTCTACGTGGTTGTTTGGGTGTGTGTGTTTGAGTAAGTGAGGAAGAGACCAAGAGTGGGGGGGAGGGGAGGTTGAGGATGATCATTGTGTCGGTGGGGGTGGTGTAGGTTGTGGCTTGTGGTGGCGGCAGAAGGAAGACAGAGGCAGTCTTTGGTTAAAGAATGAGAGGGAGAGGTGAGCACTAGGGGTCTTTTGTTTTAACCGGTGCTAGTTTCCAAAGAGAACTATTGGCGGGGGGGTGCGGGGGGGGGGAATTGATGATGGCAGTGGTCTCCTTGTTCTTTGGCCATGTGTGAGAGATGAGAGGGGAGAGATCGGGTGAGCACAATTATGTTCTCCCAAGAGTCAGAGAGAGAGTTGAGAACATAAGGGGTTGGTTTAAATAAGAGAGGCGGCGGTGGAATTTCTATTTGGATTGATAGAGAGTCGGTGGGATTTGGTTTGTTGTGGCATTTTTGGTAAGTGATGGGATAAGGCTTGCATGGGATTGGGATATCTAACATGGGGTGGTGAGGGATAGGGTGTGGTTACGTGAAAGGCTTGGAGAGGGGGAGCGTCGATGATTGTATGAGATTGGTCGAGGGTATTTACATGGATGAATAAATAGAGGGATATATGGGCTATGATGGGTAAGGATGAGGGGTTTACATTGGAAGTGGATTGCTCCCTCCCAAAATGACCTGCATCAAAATAAAATAGGTAATCAATCATATTATGTAATGTATGTAAGAAAATTGATGAAATGTAGGGAATGATAATTCTAAAGCTTAACTAAATTCATCACTGTAATGCATGCTTTCAACCAAATTTCCATTCTAACAATGATGCACTTAAGCTCTAATTTAATCCACTAAAGTGGATCTATCACCTACAATATTTGCATTCAGTGGTCAAACATCTAGTTCAACAACCAGATGTCTAGCAACTATGTAGTAGGTCATCCTACAAGCCTCCTGGATGAATTGCTACAATTGGGAACCCACCATGTTGGTGACTATGGCTGTAGCTCTTGGTGTTGGGACTTTCATGGATTTGGAATCAAGTAGGTGGTTGATTGAATAATTGAAATAAAGGTTTCCACCATTGGGAGATATTTATAGGGATTCGAAATCCCAATCTTGATTTGATGGGATCCATGGGATCTCCACCCAATGGTGGGGGGATCAAATTCTAATTGACGTTTAGATGATTAACTCTTAACAATTTATTGGGTGCTTGGATCTAGTATCCAAACTTAAATTACTTGTTATCTAATACTTGGATTTTGTACCTAATCAAATTAGGTGTGATTAATTACTAAATTAAATGTAATTTAACTCTTTAAATTACAATTAATTTATTCTTTAATTAGGAACCCATCAAAATCATTCTTGGTTTCATCACTCAAAGAATGAAGCTATAAGATTATTGGAATTTTGGCACTATGCCCAATTAAGTATTCTAAATGTTCATGAACCCTTCATACATAGAGAAAAATATTATCATGAGGTTTGATCCTATTAGATTGCTTCCATTTCTCCTTAGATAATATTATCCTTGATATCTCCTCATATCTCTCGGACGAGAACGAAGATCAAAACCTTTCCCAAAGGTTTATATCTTCTCTTCTTGCATTGAGTTTGATCAGGACTCTATGATCACATGTGAAATTGTCATTCCCAATTTACATTGAGCAAGCTCATATCTACCATCTGTTACATACACCTATGTAACAATTTTGTGTGATCCCTTCGAGAAATTATGTACCTTCTATCTCATCCTACACACACTAGCTTTCGAGTGTTAGCACCAAAGTGGGTGCATCAACTATTGTTTTGCCAAAGGCATGTATTCATGAATAAAGACATATATGTCTCAGGTCAAATGATACACCTTCTCTATGATAGCAATAAAGAAGGACTTTCGATATCTCTTGCTTCATCAGGTCAACTCCTTAACCCAACCTGCATGATAGTTTTTGAATCTCCATTCAAGAAGGTTGCCATCTCAACTTTGATCGGAAAGAAGTAATCGAATCAGATGGTTTCTTAATGTGCTATCGAATCCTTTAAACTATTTAGATCTCTGAATCAACACACATTAGATTTATTTGATCCGGTTAAGTACTTTACTCTAATTATACTAAGGGACCTAATTCATTTATTATATAACTCAGATGGCTTGCTTAGGGTATACAAAATCCAAAAGACTCTTACTTTCCCTCAGAGCCATTCCGAAACCTTCTTCAACCCCATATTACATACATGATGATCAAATGACTCTCTAGTCAAGGCCTTGTTAGCGGCTTAGCAATGTTGTCCATAGAGGCCACCTTTGTGGTTATCACATTGCATGCTTGGCAATCTCATGAATGATGTGGCACTTCCTCTCAATGTGCTTGCTCTTCTGGTGAAAGAGAAGCTGCTTCGCCTGCACAATGGCACCTGTGCTATCGGGCAATAGTAGAATTGGAAACTGTATCGGTGGAACTATGTAAAATTCCTCAATAAAATTGCATATCCACACTGCTTCCTTCGTAAAATCAAATGTAGCAATGTATTCAACTTCAGTTGAATTAATTGTGATATCCTACTTCTTGCTTCTCTAGCTCACAAAATCACCGTTCAACAAAAAAATGAATCCTAACGTAGACTTTCTATCATTAATATCTAACTAGAAGTCAGAGTTGGTGTATCCTAACACCTGAAGATCCCCATCTCCAAAGACAATATAATAAGCTTTTGTCCTTCTTAGGTACTTGAGAATGTTCTTGACAGCAATCTAGTGCTCTTGTCCTAGATTCGATTGGTAATGGCTTACCACTCCTACTGTGTGATAGATGTCTCATCATGTATAGACCATGACATACATCAAGCTGCCCACTATAGGGGCATATAAACATCCATCAATGGCCTTCTTCTCCTCAACTATTTAGGGAGACATTCCCTTTGATAGGTGAACTCCATGCTTTGTAGGGAGAAAGCCCTTCTTGGAGTTATCCATGCAGAATCTATCCAAGACCTTTACTATGTATCCTTCCTATAACAATCCCAATATCCTCTTCTCTCAATTTCTAAACATTTTCAAAACTAAAATATAAAAGGTATCCCTAGAACTTTCATCTCGAAGTTCTAGGATAACCAGAGCTTAACACTAGATAACATGTGTACATCATTTTCAATTAGTAGGATGATATCCATTTATAACACTAGAAAGGTGATAGAACTCCCATTGGCCTTCTTATAGACACAAGGTTTATCTGGGTTTTGATGAAATCTATAACTCTTTATGGTCTCATCGAATGGGATGTTTCAACTACTAGAAACTTGCTTAAGTCCATAGATAAACTTTTTTAGCTGGCACACTTTTCTTTTCACACCATCTACTTGGAAACCCTCAAGTTTCTCTATGTTGTTGTCCTCCTTGACAAAACCATTGAGGAAAGCTATCTTAGCATCCATCTATCAGATGCCAAAGTCATGGTATGTAGCTATAACTAGCAAAATTTGAATGGATTTTAAGTATGGCAATAGGAGAGAAGGTTTCCTATAGTCAACCCCTTCCTTTTGGGTGTAGCCTTTGGCCACAAGACATGCTTTAAAGGTCTTTACCCTTTCATTCAGACTTGTTACGACTCAACCTAGACTCGAATGGAACTTGGGCTGGACCGTGTCACATCTCTCTATGCAATGGGATGGTTAGCTCTCCTTGCTATGCGTATACCTGAGGGCCAGCTCACACCCATAAACCAAACCTTAATACGAGTCGGTTACCGCCCCACATTCATATTTCCACCCCATTAGTATTTCCATATATGTTGCATACTTAAGCATCATTTCTAGTTCACCTTAGGATTCAAGTATGCCCCTAATTTGTTGCTAACAAGCTTACGCATTGCCAATATCTAGGTGTTTAACACAATTAAAGTGAGTGTCTAGTTCTCCCCTAGGTAATTTTGAGTATGTTCCTAGCTTTGTTGCTATCGAGCTCTTTCAATAGTAGTTCCATGCATTAGAGATAAATAAATATCATTTACATGTTTAGGGTTTATCTCGTATCATTCATAATCCATGATATCATACATGTAGTTAACAAGCTATACTTAGAATAGGTTGTTGGTTCAATTCCAACCACCACTATTCCAACTAGAGGAAAATGATTAACCAACCCACTCATGTATCAAGCTCACAATGTTAGGGCATGTACTCAACATGATCAGAAACTCGATCTTGGAAATGACATGTCATGTTGACCATGGTACTTACTACACACAAGCTCAACATGATTAGAGTGCCTTCGTAAGTTGCTAACAAAAGGGGGCAGTTAGGGGACCACTCAATCTCGATTTACTAGGAATAATGAGGGCATGATGGTCTATTCGGACCTCCTATAGATGTTGAACACCCCTTCCGTGAGTTGTGCCGCTATCGGGTGCATCGCCTTAGTTGTCAAAGGGGTCAATAATGGCATTGGTGGCTTCAATCAAATTTTTAGTAAGAAAAACATACTCAAAGCATGATGGGAAAGGTACCAAAACATGGGAAATTGAATAAGCTTTCCAACAATACCTTTCGTGCATGATTCCGAGCTCATTTGAACCCTAAATTGGTCCAAAAACCACCTGGGGGTTGACTAAATCGGCCTTCGATCGATTCAGACCAATCGGTCCACACAAACTAGCCACTTGCATGTCGCTTACACATCACCCGCGCATGCTACGCCTTGCCCCTCATGAGTTGCTTGCATGCCCACTACATGCTCCCTATGCACTGGCCACGCACCGCTTGCCCGTGCTCTACCACTCTCCATAGTGCTGCCTTCTTGCCCTATCTCTCTACCTTGAGATGCACACCCGAGAGAGGAGAGTTGAGGGGTTTTATAGATGGGCTTTAAGGTTTATTGGGGTCGGGGCAATTTGCAATTTAAGTCTTACATCTTTTATTTTTCTCATGGGGTCCCCAAAACAAAAACTTATGGGTACAAAAATTGCACCCCACCCTTCAATGAAGGAAAGAAAGACGTCGGGGTCCTTGATCTCTCTAGTAGTGCAAAAATTGTAGGAACAACCTTAAAATTTAGAAAATCGCCCATGGGTCCCTATGTGAGTTAACTAGCTAATAGAATTTATGAAAAGGCCCCTGGAGTTCAGGAAAATTTTCTAAGGACTGTTGAGCACACTAATGGGTATGCAAAATTTATAAAAAATCCCCCAAGGTTTAAAGAATCTGTAAGTGGTCCCTGAGTGCAATTTTGAGTACATAGAATTTACATAAAATTCCTCAAAGTTTTTGAAATTTCTCAGGGGCCTTCAGGTGCCCAAATTGGTGCATAGAAATTGCAGAAAGCACCCTGAGGTCTTGAAAATTGTACAATGACTCCCAGGTACACTTTTAAATGAACAAAAATTACAGTAACCACCCTGGGGTCCTAAAAATTACCTAGTGACCGCTAGGGTTTAAAAATGAAGGTACGAAAGGGTCATTTCAACATAATAATATTAAAGGAAGTTTCACCCTTGAAACTTGACTCACGATATGGTGTTAAGGGTAGGAAACTATAAAATGCATAACAATTTTAAAGAAGCCCTAAGTAGGGTGAGAATGCATACCTGCTAAGAGTTTCAGGTATCGATCTCACATCTCCTCCTCAGGCTCCCACATTGCCTCTTCATATCTCTGACTCCTCCAAAGAACCTTTACAAGAGGCACTTCTTTCTATCTCAGCCTCTTGCCAACTCAATCTAGGATCTATACTGGTTGCTTAGGGTATGTCAGGTGTCTCCAACCTCAATGCTCTTGTGGTTCAATACGTGGCTGGGTCTGCGATGTATCCTCTTAGGTTGGACACGTGGAACACACCATGGACGTCGAACAACTACCATGGAAGGGCAATCCTGTAAGCCAACTTGCTCTAAGACCTTAGATGGTCCTATGCACCTTGGCATGAGCTTTCCTCTCACTTCAAACCTCTAAAGGCCCTTCATGAGCGAGACATAAAGGAATAAGTGGTCTCCAACCTCAAACTACACCTCCTTGCGCTTCCAATTGGCGTAGCTCTTCTTCCTACTCTTGACTTTGTGTAGTCTCTGATGAATTTGCTCTATCATCTCCTGGCTCTGGCGGATCAACCTAGGACCAACCTCCTACTTGGTCCCAACCTCGACCTAACACAAGAGAGCCATGCACTTCCATCCAAAGAGTGCCTCATATGGCACCATATCAATACTCAAATGGTAGTTGTTATTGTATGCAACTCTATCAAGGATAAATTCTCTTCCTAGGTGCCCGTCCAATCCAGTTTGCAGGTGCATAGTAGTTCCTCAAAGATCTATATGGTGCGCTCTAACTATTTGTCAATTTGCGGGTGATATATGTGCTGAACCTCAGATGAGTCCTTAAAGCCTGTTGTAACTCTCCTTAGAACTAGGAGGTGAAACAGGTGTCTCTGTTAGATATGATCTTTTGGGGGACTCTGTGAAGGCATACCATGTCCTGGATGTACTTCTTTGCTAACTGTGTGGGCCCAAAAGTGACTCAAATCGGTAGGAACCACGTCATCTTGGTCAATCTATCCACTATCATCTAAATGGCATTGTTTTCTCGTTGTGTAACAGCTAACCCAACCACCAGGTCCATGGTAATGCTCTCCCACTTCCACTAGCGCACTAGAAGGGGCTGTAATGGGCCCACGGGTCTTTGACGCTTGGCCTTCAGCTATTGGCACACCAAACACTATTAGACGAACTCTCCAACATCCTTCTTCATCGCTCTCCACTAGAAATCTCATTGCAAGTTGTGATACATCTTGGTGTTGTTAGAGTGTATAGTAAAATGGGAACCGTGTGCCTTTGCTAGAAGGTCCCTTAACAACTCACCGTCCTTGGGAACACACAATCTCCTTCTCATCAATAGGATCCCGTCAGTAAAAGTAATGTCACCCAGATATCCTACAAGCATACTATCTCATAGTGACTACAAGCCCAAATCTTTAATTTATCTAGTAATGATATGATACAGGAGCTTAGGTCATGTCTACCTCATCACTGTCACTATCTCAAGGTGTTCGTGTAGCTCATAAGATCACCAGCTACCGACCTCCTGCATCAACTGCCAACTCTGTGCCTGTAAACTAGCAAGTGGGTGGGTGCCTTCTGGCTTAAGGCATTAGCCAACACATTGGCCTTCCCTGGGTGGTAAGAGATGCTGCAGTTATAATTATTTAGGAGCTCCAACCATCTCCACCTCAAGTTTTTCTCCTTCTAGTCAAAACATATTTAAGGCTCTTGTGATCTATAAAACTCTTAAAGGTCTCCCCATACAAGTAGTGCCTCCATGTTTTTAAAGAGAAGACCACTGTAGCCAACACCATGTCATGTGTAGGGTAGTTATGTTCATGGGGCTTCAAATGTCATGAGGCATAAGTGACAACGTGATCCCGCTGCATGAGCACACCACCCAACACCTGCAAGGAAGCATCCGTGTACACCACAAAATTGTTACTATTGTCTGAAATGGTGAGTATAGGAGTTGAAGTCAGCTTGTCCTTCAACTCCGAAACAAGCTCATACTTGTTAGTCCATGCGAAGGGCGCATCACGTTCGTGCTTGAAATTGCTTTTGAAAAGATACGTTGTAGTAGTTTAAAATCAAGTGAACCTTTTAAAAATTTTTTATCGAACTTGAAAGATTATGCATTTTGAAATATGAGTCGGAGTCATCTCAAGGAGGCAACTTAGGTCGTCACACTTTTTGAATATAATATTTTGTGGCTTGTACTTTTTCTTTTTAGTATTTTCAATAACAAGGATAGTAGAAAAGTAAGCTAAACTACAACTAGCAAAGCATAAAAATCAGACACAAAAGGTAGTTGAAAGATTCTTTTATTGAAATCATAAATATAATTCTACAATGAAGATAACAGAACATTAGAATAAAAAGTGCTAAAAAAGAAAATAGAGTTTCGAGATGAAGACCTGTCGAAGAAGCAGAAGACCAGAAGCGAGGACAGATTCGACGGACCAGCAGAGGTAGGCGGCTACAACCCTAAGTAAGGAAGACTCGTGCCTAGGTAGAAGAGGCTAGGAGGGTGGGCGGCTATGGTAGAGGAAAGCTTAATTCACTAAGGTAGCGAAAGACTAATTAATTCTCAAATGATAGGTGTTTTTATAGAAGTGTAGGAAGAATATAGGCCATAGGATTCTAGATCTAGGGTTGATGATTGGTCATCACATCAAGTAGAGAATAGACCATTGGATGTGCATCCAAGGGTGAAGATTTAGTGCTACAAGTGGCTGGCCATAGGGTTTAGATGATGGCCCTTGGATCTAGTTTGAAAGGTGGTGATTTGTTGTAAGGTGATAAGATCTTTTTTGGTTTTAAGGAAGGGATAAGATCTTTTGAGTCCTAAGGAAGCTACTAAGTGGTCGGCTAAGGAGATTGATTGGAGGCCATTGGATCTTGGTGGAATGGTGGATAGAGAGGGTTAGGTGGCCAACCACTATGCTTAGTGGCTAAGCAAGCATGGCCAGCCACTTATATGGATAAGATCTTCTATTTTCTATTTTTTCTGGTGGGTTGTGGCCTTAGGATCAAGGATCAAGGGTGTAGGTTCCTAGGTGGTTTTCTAAAGATAGGATTAGGACATAGGTTTAGAGAAATTGGGTTGTCCGAAGGTAGGTTTTGGAAGAGGTTTTTGGGTGTGACATGTGTCCTCCCTTACTTTTTGTTTAATTCCTTGTCTTTATTTCTTGGGCTTGTCTTTATTTCTTCTAAATTATTCTTATTTAGCTTTCAAGAGACTTCTCCTTCAATAGAATAGTTCTCCATCTTCTCAGCTTGATCTACTCGTACATTATTCACAAGAAATCTTAATTAAATGCAAATTAACATGAAAATATATGCATGACCTAATTATGCACTTATGATTATAATGCAACATATGTATAACCTATTAGAAGATAGCATAAAGTAGGCAATTTATCATCAATGATTATGTGCTTATCACGTCCTTCCTAGTCAACTATGTTATAAAGCAGGCAATCTGAGAGAAACTCCTAATGAACTGCCTGTAATAACCTGCCAGCACCAAGAAACTATATATCTCTGTCACTATACGTGGCCTCTCCCACCTGAGTACGGCCTTAACTTTGGTTGGGTCCGCTATTATCTCATCGCCAGAGATCACATGCCCTAAGAAGGTAGCCTACCTCAGCCACAACTCATACTTGTTGTATTTGGTAAACAACCTATGTTGTCTCAACTTGTCCAAAATCAACGGAGATGCTGCTCATGCTGGGACTGGTCACCGGAATAGACCAACACATCATCAATGAACACAACCACAAATTGGTCCAAGTATGACCTAAAGACAAAGTTCATCAAATCCATGAAAGCAGTAGGGGCATTAGTCAACCCAAATGTCATGACCAAGAACTCGTAGTATCCATATTATGTCCAAAAGGCTATCTTGGAGACATTGGTCTCCTTGATCCTCAATTGGTGGTAACCGGATCTCAAATTGATCTTAGAGAACATAGTGGCATCCCTCAACTAGTCAAACAAGTCATCGATGTGGGATAGTGGGTACTTGTTCTTGATAGTAACTCGATTCAGCTACTGGTAATCGACACAAAGTCAGAAAGTGCCATCCCACTTCTTTAGAAATAACATTGGTGTTCCCCATGGGGATGTACTAGGCCATAGAAAGCCCTTCTCTAACAAGTCCTATAGTTGAGACTTAAGCTCTCGCAGCTTTAGCAGTGCCATTCTATATGGCACATTAGGGATGGGGCTGGTCTCTGGAATCAACAAGATCTCAACTCGACCTTGTGCTCAGGCAACAATCTAGGCAACTCATCTGGAAAGACATCTGAGGTACTCACAGACAACTAGCATGCAGTGCAGATCTAGTCCCAGATTAGGCTATGTTGTGACATAAACAAGGTATCCTACACATCCCTAACTCATTAGTTTTGCTGGTCGAAGCACAGAGATGCATCTAAATCTCTCATCTACTAGTTGGCAATGAAACTAAAACTGAAGTGAGCTGGGAATTGAGAAGATGATCTTCTTCTCGAAGTAATCTACCAATTAATGGCAGGAGGACAACCGATCCATCCCTAAGACAATGTCGAAGTCCTCCATGTTGCTTAATCTCTCCATGTTGCTTCATCTACCAGTGCATGGTAGGATTTCAAAGGTGGTTTTTATCTCCCCATGTTGCTTCTGAAGCACATTGGAGAGAGAACCAAGGACATAACATTAGGCAAGTGTGTTGTCCTTGTTCCAGTTCATATTAAACTCCCTCTCCTGAGCATTCTTAGGATTCTCACACTTATGATGCTTGATCACATACTCTATGTGATCGACAACGAGAACTAGCTTTGGATTACGGATCCAATCCATGTAGTTTAGATCAGTAAGTTGGTTCTTTTTGGGTAGGCAGCTAAGTGGATTGAGGTTCGTCATCTAAAAAGATTTAAATGTTTTTGGTTAAAATCAAGCAAATGAAAAAAAGAACTATTTCAGGATTTTGTAAACAAAAGCTCCTACTAACTCTAATTTAAATGTTATTCCCTCTCTAACACTCAAACCAAGAGGTATGTAGACCCTAATGCCTCAAATAGAATCAAACTCTCTTCCCTAATGAGATGCTACATCTTTTTTAACAGTCTACATAATCTCAATGAGAAAAGTAGGAACTTTTCCACCACGCAAGTCCAACTTGCATGTCTGTTTGATTCGATCCTTTGGTATATCATACACCATGTGCGTCAAGCATTGCTGAGCATGTGTGTAATTACATACAAGAGCCCCAAAGATGCACCTAACCTTTAGGCTTGGAACTACATCCAAGAGAAAAATGTACAATCCATCCCTTTCAAGAAACGAGTGAACCTGTTCCATGTGCATGACATACTAATGCCCTCCCTTTGGGGAGCATACTCACTAGTGTAGCCTCTTGGTTACACTTCCCCCGCATTGGCAGGGACCAAAAATCATTATCACCATGACTAATTCATTGACTTCCTTTGCTAGTTGTTTGACAGGTTCAACTTCAAATATGATTGGCAAGTTAAGGAAGAACTAATATAAGATAAGGATCTCATTTCTCCCACTCTAAATGACCATTACCTTAACCCTCTTAAGCAAAGTGAAGATGCCTACAAAGAGGAGCCTACTAAAGAGGAGTCAACAACAGAGGGGGGGAGGAACAAAAAAAGAGGGAGCAAAAGAAGAGTCTAAAGAAGCGGCTAAGCCTCCATTGGGAAAAACTAATTTAGAGTCGCCAGCCAACCCAAATGCCCAAATTTAAAATGTAACTGAGACTAAATTGTTCACTTTTGTGCTTTCTTCTCTGATGTAAAGAAGCAGGGCATGCTCCACTATCTTTTTTATAAGGAACTTTTAATAGAAGAAAAGAAAGGATGACATCTCTTGTTCAATGCTGCTTTATAGTAACAAGAGACATACAAAGTAAGTGAAAAATTAGTCATAATACGTGTGTAAGTTAGTTGTGTGCCATGTTCTTGGTATCTATCATCCATCCATTGTTTGCAACTTATAATAGCCATCTTTTCCTACCATGATCACCTAGTAGGGATCTTCTCAAGTGGGTGCTAACTTGCTGTCCAGTTTAGCTAGGTTAAAAGCTCCTGTTTGCCTGAGGACAAGATCACCATCTTGGAATTTTATTTTTTGGACTTGCTTATTATAGGCTATAGTTACCACCTCTTTGTTTTTCATAGTGGAATTTAGGGCTTCTTCTCTAGAGTCATCGACTAAGTCTATGGTGAGCAACAACTAATCTTTATTCAAGGTAGGATCATACAACTCTATCCTATAGGAGGGTAGGAGCACTTCTAATAGGACTTGTGCCTCGATCCTATACACCAAATCAAATGGTGGCTAGTAGACATTTTTTGGTTGATTTTGTATCCACATAGGACAACCAAAAACTCTTCCACCCATTTGCCTTTGGCAGAATCAAGTTTCCGCTTCAAGGTAGAAATGATGGACCTACCTGACCATTGGCTTGTGGGTGAGCCACAGAAGTGAACTACAGGCAGATTCCTTAGTTTGTACAAAAGCTATCAAACTTTTTGGAGGCAAACTGTGCACCATTGTCTAACACAATAACTTGGGATATACCATACCAATAGATTATGTCTTTGTGGACAAAATTGATAATAAGATCCTTTTTAGGATTTGCTATGGCCTCGACTTCTACCCACTTGGAGAAGTAATCCACTACTACTAGGACATACTTCTTTTGAGTACTAGTAGGTGAAAATGGGCCAATAAAGTCCATCCCCCATCTTGTAAAAGGAAGTAAAGATAGCATTGGTGTCATTTACTCAGGCAATAGGTGAGGCACACTTGCAAAGTGTTGTCATTTGTCAAAATTCTTAATAAAGTGCTTAAGTCGTTGCCGCATTTGGGGCTAGAAATAGTCGTATTGCAAGAGTTTGGCTATTAATGCTCTATAGCCCTCCTAATTTTCATAAATTCCCTTCTAAATATCTTTAAGATCTTACATGGCCTCATCTTTTGAGAGGCATCTCAATAAGGGGGTAAAGTAACCCTGTTTATACAAGATGTTGTTTAATAGAACACACCAGGCATCCTTGAGGTGAAATTCCTTAGGCTGAGATGTCTCTGGGCAGATTTTGCCGTCAACCAAATACATGAATATTAAGTCCATCCATGAACTCTCAGGGTGGAGTTGAAAAGTGGAAAATGGGGAAACTAATGGCTCCATCAACTTCTCATGGCAAATGTTGTCCTCTTGTCCATTTGAAATGGCAGATGTCAATCTAGCTAAACAATAGCCAAAGGGTTTTCAACCCTAGGTGTTTGTTTGATGACAATACTTTGAAATTCTGCCACTTCCAACTTTGCCTTGTTAGCATACGATGCCATGCTAGGGTCTTTTACCTGATAGTCCCCTTTTATATGATTTGCAACTAATTGGGAGTCAGTAAGTACTTCTAGAGCTTGAGCTCCTGTAGCTTTGGCTATATGGAATCCGACTAATAAGGCTTTGTACTCTACTACATTATTCATGGCTGAAAATATTAACTTAACAGAGTACTTATGTGTGTACTCATTGGGGAAGGTTAGATCGATCCCTACACTTGCTCCGATTGTCATAGAGGACTCGTCTACAAAGAGGCACTAGGGTCCCCCATCTGAATCGTCTACCAAAGTGAATTCCTCTAAGAAATTTATTAGGACCTATCCCTTGATGGCGATTCAAGATTGATATTTAATATCAAACTCTGCCAATTATAAAGACCAAACTCGTCTACAAAGAGGCACTAGGGTTCCTGGTATGAATAGTCTACCAGAGTGAATTCCTCCAAGAAATCTACTAGGACCTATCCTTTAATGGCAATTCAAGATTGATATTTAATATTGAACTCTACCAATTCGAAAGACCAGACCCGTCTACAAAGAGGCACTAGGTTCACTCGTCTGAATCGTCTACCAGAGTGAATTCCTCCAAGAAATCTACTAGGACTTATCCCTTTATGGCGATTCGAGATTGATATTTAATATCAAACTCTACCAATTCTAAAGACCATTTCATCTAGCGACTAGGCTCTATTAGCTTTGTAATATTCTCAATAAATGGTTCGAGAGGACAATGATAAGGTAACCCTAAAAATATCGATGCAGCTTTCTAGCAGTAGTGACAAGCGATGGTCCCTATCTCTCAATAGGAGGGTACTTAGCCTCAGCACCCTAATAGGTTTTACTAATAAGGTAAACCACCTGTTGGGTGCCATCTTCTTTGCACACCAATGCAACGCTAACCCCTAAGAAAGAGGTGTATAAATATAAACATAATATTTCACATGGCTAAGGGGCCAACAAGATAGGAAGTTGTTGAAGGAATTCTTTAACTTTGTCCAAGGCTTCCTGCCATTGAGAAGTCCAGTGGGACAAGTTGTAGTCCATTTCTTTCTTGATGCAATTAAAGAAAGGAAGGTTTTGTTTGAGGAATGGACAAGAATCGACCCAATGTAACTATTTACCTGGCCAATGATTGAACCATCTTTAAATTGGTGGGTGGTTACAAGTCCACAATCACCTTGATTTTGTCCAAGTTGGCTTCAATCCTCCAAATAGGGACTAAGAAACCCAAAAATGTCACTGAGGAAACTTCAAACTTGCATTTTTGTGGGTTTAATTTGAGTCAAGTTTCCCTTAGTATTTGGAAAACCTCTGTCAACTAATTTAAATGGTTGAAAGAATCAATGCCTTTGACCAACATATCATCAATATACACTTCAAATGCATTTCCTATTATTTTTTTGAAAATCATATTTACAAGATGTTGATTAATGGCTCTAGTGTTTTTCAAGTTGAATGTCATTACATGATGATGAAATAACCCTCTATCTATTATAAAGGATGTATGAGGCTTATTTGCCATAGTCAATCTTATCTAATGTTAACTAGTGTAAGCATCTAGGAAAGACATATGAGATTGCTTGGAGAAAAGTCTACCAGTGCATCCATCTTGGTAAAGGGAACTCATCCTTAGAGCAAGCATCATTTAGGTTTGTGAACTCTACACACATCTGTCATTTAACCATTAGACTTGTTAACCATCACCACATTTGAGAACCATTTCAGGTACAAGGATTTTTCAAAGAACCTAGCCTCTAATAGCTTGTCAACTTTGGCTGAGGCTACTTGCCACTACTCAACTAACTTATGCAGGTATGCTTACATGATTGGTCGTGCTCTTGACTAGATACTCAAATGGTGCTCGATAAATGACGAGCTTCTGGTTGGCAGGTCATTAGTGGATCAAGAGAAAATAGTTGGAAAAAATGAGCAGAATCAATCCCTTTCTCTAACCCTACCTCTCCTTATATAGAGAGAGAGGTGGGTGCAAATTACATATAACCCCATGAAGAAAATGAAAAATAATAGCGCACCACATGACACCATGAAACTAACTAGACTCCGTAACACTCCCCCTTAAGCTGGAGCATAGATATCAATCATGCTCAACTTGGATACATATGTATCAAATGCAGATCTAGTTAGTGGTTTGGTAAAGATATCAGCCGTCTAAGCCTCTGAAGTGACTTGGGAGATAAAGATAAATCCCTTCTGAATTAAATCTCTGGTGTAATGGCAATCTACCTCCACATGTTTGGTTGTTCATGAAACATGGGGTTGTTGGCAATGTAAGTGGCAACTTTGTTGTCACATCGCAACTCCATAAGCCCATCAATCAGTATATGTAGATCACTTAGCAAGGATCTCACCCACATCAATTCTGCTGAAGTCTGAGCCATAGCACAATACTCAGACTCGACACTGGATCTGGACACCACAATCTGTTTCTTTTCCAGGTGACCAAATTCCCTGCAACATATGTACAAAAACCTGTGGTAGACTTTCTATCATCATGGCTACCAACATAATCTACATCAGAGTATCCAACAACCATCATAGACGTCCCTCTAGTGAAAAGAAGACCTTGTTCTGGTGCTCTCTTCACATACCTGAGCACCATCATGGTTGCATCTCAGTGCTGTCTAGAAGCTTCTCCATAAATTGGCTTAGCTTTCCTACTACAAAGGAAATATCCGGCCTAGTAATTATCAAGTATAGCAACTTCCCCACCAACTGGTGATACCGTCTACTATCAACTGGCTTTGCATCACTATCATATAGTCGTGCCTTACGATCCATGGAAATATTTGCTAGCTTGGGTCCCAGCATACCTATCTCATTCATCACAACAAGAGCATATTTCTGTTGAGATAGGACAATACCACACCTACTACGGGCTACTTCTATCCTAAGGAAATATCTCAATGGCCCTAAATCCTTCATCACAAACTGATCTGCCAAAGTCTGTCTGATCTCAGCCACACTTGTTGTATCATCACTAGTGACAATCAAGTCATCAACATAGACTAAAAGAGCAGCAATACCTTTCCCTGTCTTCCTAATAAACAAAGAATGATCTGCAGATAATCTGGTGAACCCCACAGACTCTACCACCTGAGAAATCTTCTAAAACCAAGCTCTTGGGCTTTGCTTGAGGCCATAAATGGCCTTTTGCAATCTGCGTACACACTCCCCCTGAACCTTGTAACGGGGAGGTTGCTGCATGTAAACCTCCTGTAAATCCCCATAGAGAAAAGCATTATTTACATTAAGCTAGTAAAGATGCCAATCTCGCTAAACAGCCACTGAAATCAAAATTCTCACTGTAGACAGCCGAGCCATCGGTGAGAAAGTGTCAAAGAAGTCTACTCCATATGTCTGGGTGAACCCTTTGGCAACAAGTCGGGCCTTGTATCGTGCAACAAACCCATCTGGATTATATTTGACTGCAAACACCCATCTGCAACCAACTACTGTAGCACCCTCTAGAAAAGGTGTAATCTCCCAAGTACCACGAGAAGCAAGAGTAGTCATCTCATCCTCCATGGCATGGCACCACTTTGGATCAAATATAGCCTGTTGGTAGGTGGCAGGGATAGATATCGCAGAAAGAGCATGATAGAAGCTCTCAAAAGCTGACCCAAGGCCATCAGTAGCCAGACTACTGGCAACATAGTATCTGGACTCACAGGTGCGGGGTGCCCTCCTAATGGCAACAAGAAGGTCAAGATCAACCATTTGATCCTCCTGTACTGGCTGTAAAGCAAAAATATCCTCATCGAGACATCCATCATCAGGGGGTGTTGTATCATTACTCTACAACCTGTCTATGGTCTCCTAAGGTGGAGAAGGTGGAGTCTCTATGATTGTTGTAGGAGGTGTCATCTGGAAGGTACTGTGGGGTCGTTGATATGTAACAACAGGCTCAGAGAACTTCATAGCACCCTCTGTAGTAGTAGGAGGGGTAGAGATAGGTATCTCCTTTAAGGGAACAAGAGGTATAGGCATTGGAGCCTCTGTAACCTTAGGAGATAAACTTTGGGCAGACGTGGAAAAATATGGGATAGACTCATGAAAGGTGACATCAGCACTCACAGAGTGTCTACCAGTAAGAGGATCAAAGCATCTATATCCTTTATGAGTTCGTGAATATCCCAAGAACATGCACTTGAGCACTTGTGGTTCCATCTTGTCTCACCCTAGAGAAAGAATATGAACAAATAGTCACATCCAAACATATGTGGTGGTACATGAAACAACTCCTACTCTGGATGCAATATATGCCAAGATATATGCTCATGTAGCACTGAATTGGGCATTCTGTTGATTAAATAACATGCCGTGAGGACTGCATCACCCCAATATAGTGGAGGTACGCTATGATGAATCAATAAAGTGCAGGCTACATCCAAAAGATGTCAGTGTTTCCTCTCAACCGCCCCATTTTGTTGAGAGGTATGAAAGCAAGTAGTCTGGTGCACTATCCCATGTGACTTGTAAAACGCGGATAGCCTAGTGGTACATAACTCAAGTGCATTATTAGATCTGACTACTTTAATAATAGTTGAATACTAAGTCTTAATCTTCACTAGGGATATAAATGGGTCAGGTTCGAGTCGGGTTTGGTTAAACCCATACCCATACCCATACCCATTTACTTAACATATGCTCATACCCTACCCATCTACCCATCGAGTAGAAAAATCCAAACCCATACCCATACCCATACCCATCTACCCATCGAGTAGAAAAATTCAAACCCATACCCATACCCATCTACCCATCGGGTACCCATTAATAAATTGATCTTATAATTAAATAATCATGCTCAAATTAGAGTTTTAATTCATTCAAATACATTATACCTCCATTTCTTTTGATATCAAGGTTGTAAAAAGTTTATAATGCCAAATACATTCGAGTAAATACAGGATGGAAATTTAAAAGGGAGGAGAACTTATCTTTTGTGTACCTACGAAAGTTCTCACAAAGGGCATAAACAACAAAATAGTTCAAATGATATACTAATCATACATTCATAACTTAAATTAAACACATAAGGTTTTTCACCAATAAAAGGTAGCAACATGTCATATATAACATAAAAAGTTAGGAAAATTAATAAATATAATGATGTTCCAACAAAACTATAATAGAGTTACATTCATTGAGAATGTTCACAAAATATAACTCAAGCAACTACTTAAAAGAAAAGTTCATAAAAGATCACCGATGATAAATCCATCTCAAGGCACATCTCCATCCTGTATAAACAAACAAGAAATAAGTGTAAGGATAACAATAGATTTTTAATGAATATTATCTTGGTTAAAAATTACCTTTATGATGAAACTTAATTCACCATTGTAGAGTCTTCACTTAAGCATCCCTATGAGTTTGTTCCTGTAAACCATGATTTTTACATTACACGTACCTTAAGATGGTATAGTAAATTAGTAATAAATCATCTTAGGTTTTTAATCAAAACATCATCAGCTATTTACCCCAAGATCTTCATCTGCATCTTCCTCAACATTTTGTAATGCATCGATATCAATGTTCATTCCTATAATACAATTGGATATATCAATATATGCAACAATTTATTTTTAGTAATAATAGTAAAAAGTATTTTAAAAAATGTGTTAGTACCTAAGATGTCATTCCACAGCTAACATTGGGAACACATCAATGCTTCCAATGTTAAAGGACGAAGTCTACTACAATGGGGAGTTAAAATCTGACCACTTGTACTAAATGCAGATTCTGAAGCAACAGTAGAGACAGGGTCAGCAAGTATATCTCTAGCAATCAATTGCAAAATTGGGAATTTCATGCCATTGGTCTTCCACCACATCACTATGTCAAATTCTGAGGATCTCGGCATTAAGCCATCCTCAAGATAGTAATCAAATTCCGACTTCATACTAACATTTTCACAATCTTGACTAACAAATTTGTCAAAGTTGGAAAGGGAGTCTTGATCACCATCAAAAATAAATACATCTTCAGTATTAGAGAGAGAGGAAGTGCCTTGAGCACATCTTGTAGCATCATGTTTTGAACCTGTTTGAGATTGATATTCTAGCACTAACTCATAGCACATGTTTTGAACTCTACATAACTGATTATGGGAATTATTTCCATAAATTAATGGAAAGTTATACTCTAACAACTTCAACTTAAATCGCGGATCAAGAATAACCCCCAAAGCAGTGAAATCGCAAACAATTGACCAATACTTGTTAAATTTGTCCGTCATTTTGCTAGCTATGCTCCTAACAACTTCTCTTGAATCCTCCAACTAATGATTGAGAGCCACCTTAATCTCACAAATCTTAGGGAAAAGAAGGTTAGCTATGGGATACTTGGTTCCAGAAAATAATTCCATTGCACTATAAAATATCTTCAATTTAACACAAACAACTTTAACCAAATCCCACTCCTCATCTTTAGGCAAACATTTATATTGAGGTTCCCTTTGCTTCAATCTATGAAATACATCCTTATAAATGATAGCTGTCTGAAGCACTACGAATGTGGAATTCCATCTTGTTTTATAATCCAAAGATAGCCTTTTAGTACAAGGGATCTGTAATTGTCTAAAACTTTCTTCAAATTTTTCTTGCCTTTTTGGTGTTGCTGTTCAAAATAAAACACTTTCTCTAATTTTTTCAATCTCCCTTCCAATGATATCCAATCCATCTTTTACAATCAAATTCAAAATATGCACACAACAATGCGTGTGAAGTAAAGTGTCATTCAACAATAGGGAACCAATAGAAAGCCTCTTCAGTAAAATGTCGATTAATGCATCATTAGTAGAACAATTATCCAATGTTATACAAGATTGCTTTCGATATATGTTAAAATCTAACAAGCATTCCATCAAAACAGTTGAAAGAACTTCTGATGTGTGAGGACAAGGGACGTATGCAAATCTACATATTAAAAAAGTAAATATACATTAATAATTAACAAAAAGTATGTCAAAATATTAAGGATTAAAAGTAATAAAATATTACCTCAAGGTTTTGCTTTGCATGATCCATAATTCATTTATAAAATGTCACATTATAACATATATCTTCTCTTTTGGTTACTTGAGGTCCACAAATTAGTAGTAATTGCAGCTTGACTTCTATTCTTTTGCACAATTTCCATAATCTTGGTCTTTTGTTGTGCATAAATCTTCAAAATATCACTTCCAATAGTGGCACGAGAAACCATCTTAAAAGGTGGCTGAAGACCAGAGGCAAACTTTTTAAAACAAAATGGTGCACAATGTTCAAAGGATATTCATGTAAAATTATAATTTGTGCAAGATCCCTCCTAGATGTCAATTAATCAAACTAATGAGTTCTGATGCTTCCATACAATTTTTTCGGATTTGAAGATAGTTGTTGTCTAATATCCTTGTTTGACTTCTTCTTGTAGTTTTTAATATGCTCGCTTAAATGAGATGTCCCATGACAAGAAGCACCCGATAATTTTTTAAAATAATGCTGACAAACTATCTTATCTGCACCGTCGATTTTCTTTTTCTCAAACTAATCCCAAACCCATGATGTTAATTTCCTTTTTCTAGTCTCAACTTGAAGAGAACTAGATGTAGGGCTATCAGGATTATTTGAGGAGTCGATAGGAGTGGATATGACATCCTACATTTCATTTTCCATGCTATCTTCTTGATGTTCATCCGACATGTTTTGTAGTTCTACATCATTTAGAAAAATCTTAATATTAATTCTTTTTTTTCCTACACCATTTAAAAAACCATATAAATTAAATAAAACATGTACAAACAATGAATATATATAAGCATATATAAATTGGCAGCAAATAGGAAAAAAAATGGTGCACATGCATGCTTAGTTTGCATCAAATATAGGAGAGTACCTACTACCATTAGTAAATTATGTACAAGTTAGGTATTAATTTTTCTTTCTCAAAGAAAGATGATCCTTTCTCCAAAATCCCAAGAGAAAAAAAGGGCAAAGTGAAATCAATGAAGCTTCACACAACAGTAACATGCAAAAAAAAATGAGCCTGAGAAAAATGAGGCTTCCACTAATATAACCAACCAAAGTATAACTATTTGTTAGCTAATACCTAAACAAAACTTGCACACCTCAATCCTACTTCCTGCCATCAGATCAGAAAGCACAAATGGAAGCAACTGTCAACACAAAGCCAAAGATAATTACCCTCTGTGAGTCTGTGACCTCCCTGAAGGATAAGGAGTCGAGCTATCGAGGAGCAATCGCTCATCCAGCAACCACAAAAGACCTGATGTGACACCAACCGAGGAAAATGTTATAGTTCCAGAAGACCTCGATGGGAAGGTTTCGAGCTCCACAAACACTAGAATGTAGAGAAGATGAAGGGAGGGGGGGACCAATGACGAAAAGCTTTGAGCCGCAGGGGGGAGGCACTGTGGTAGAGGAGAGGAGGCAGAAGAGTGGTGAAGGAGGGGAGAGGAGGGGAGATCGGGGAACGAGGAAGTACTGTCGAATCGCCCCCGCCATGCGAGGTTGGACAAGTTGCGACTCGCAAGCTCGGGGTGGGGTTGGAGGTTGCGAGATCGACGCAAGCGGCGAGGCAAGGTTGGAGGTTGGGAGTCCTGAGCGGTGGCCACGAGGGGGGGTCGCGAGCGGTGGCCAGGAGGAAGGGTCCTTACGTTGCGACTCACGTGGGAGGGTTGTGAGCGATGGTCTCGACTCGAGAGGGAGGGTCACCGCTGATAGTCACAAGTAGGTCGGCGGAAGGGTCGTGAGCTAGTCGGTGGGAGAGTGGTTGAAGTTTCTTCCCTACCAGGAGGGGGTGACGTAATAATTGCGGAAATAAATAATAAACAATCTCACAAAATAACAATAGCACAAAAGGCACAAAGATTTTTAGGTGGAAACCCAAATCGGGTGAAAACCAGCACCTAAACCTCTCGAGTTAAGATTTTTCGATCAACCAAGTTGATCAAAACCACTAAATCGAATCACTTTAAAATGAGGGTGATTCAACCTCAATTACAACCACGCTACTTAGACGAGGGTAGTGTACCTCAACCCCTTCTCTTCACGAGAAGGATTTTGTCTCGCGAAGGAGACGGGAATTCGCAAAGCGAATACCCAACCAAATAACAAAGATAAAATAAACAAGTAATCCTATATAGCTAACCAAATAATTTTTAACCTAAGCTTCTATAGGAAATAGGATGCTTCCCTTTGAAAGGAGTGCATCGACGACGCAGATGCGTGTGCCACGCGACGGCGCAACATCGCTCTTGTTTACAACAGTGGGAGAGCGGGTGCGCAACAGCTTGATGCTCTCAAGAGAATGGAGCTTGAGTTTGGAGAGCAAGAGCTAGCTAGGACACAAGAGAGTGTGAAAGTGTGTAGCCAAGTGTTTCTTGTGTATCTTGGTGTCTCTAGGTGTGTGTTTTTGTTGCAAAGGTTTCCCTCTATTTATAGAGGCCTTAGGAAGGCTTTGGAAGGCTTAAGAAAGGTTCCATAGCCGTTGGGTGCAAAGCCCAAGAGAATCAGCCCGAAATCAAGAACAATCATTATTCTGACAGGCTTATCAGACATCTAATTCTGTCATCAGACGTCTGGAAGTTCACTTTAAGACATCTGATTCCAAGGTCAGACGTCTGATTTTGGGCGGTTCTCTTCCTGACTTGAATCAGATCTAAACAGGGTTCTTGTGCAAGTCCATCAGACGACATATAGGACGTCTGGCACTATGTATGGACGTCTGGAAACCTACTTTTTCTGTGGGAATGGATTTCCAAACGTAGCAACGGCTAGAAAATCTCTGAGAAGAGATTTTGGGTCAGCCGAGGCAAAACGATCAATTATCAGACGTCTGTAAAGTCCTATGGACGTCTGATAAGGCTCTAACGGTCACATTCTTGACTGTTTGCTAAGCCAGCCAACGGTCCACTAATTGGACGTCTGGCAAAGTCATCAGACGTCTCCTAAGATGTCTGGTCTAAGGTCTGGAAGTCTGATTTCATCAGACAGAACTAACTATGTCCAGCCTAATAGTTATCAGACGTCTGAATCACAGTCAGACGTCTTAAAACACTTTATCAGACGTCTGATTTGGGAATTAGACATCTGGAAATGCTGTTTAAACCCTATATTGGTTTTCTAAGTTCTCTACAGAAAACCTAAGTATCTTAGGGTTGTGCCGGTGTTCCTAGGACTACTATTAGGGTACTTTAAGGCTCTTTAACATGAATCTAAGTAACAAAAATAAAGAGCAACAAAAGAAACGAAAAATACAATGAGTACAAGAGAAGGAAATCTATCCTATTCTTCATCTCCTTCCTTCTTCAATATATCGCTCCTCGTGAATCTCTTCTGTTCTCCATTAGGCTCCTCCAATCCGTCCTGGATGCGAGCTCGAATTCCGTCTAAACACGTTTACATTTGCAATTGACCTGAAATCTAAGACTCCAAGTGCAAATGTTAAATAACACGTGTTTTGTTATCATCAAAATAAATGATCGTGATGCTCTAGCACCAACAATCTCCCCCTTTTTGATGATGACAAAACCGTAAATAATAATGCAGAAAATCCTCCCCCTTTTTGACATTATCAAAAAGGTTTAATTGATTTTACATTTCCTATAACTCCCCCTTAAAACATGCTCTTCTATAAATTTTTTTTGACAAAGGTAATGTCCTCCCCATTTTTTCTTTTTATAACAAGATAGCTATTATTTTTCTCCCCCTTACTAAAGGAAATTTAGCTAACTTGTAACTCCCCCTTAAAAATTGACAATTAGCTCATAGCTTTTAACTCCCCCTATCTAAATGCTAATGATAAAAAGATAGGGTGAAGAATTTTTACCTCACCTACCATGGCCAATAAAATGGCCCAAATGGTGGTGGTGGATGCCACATCGGATGGGGCTCCCATCCGTAGCTTGGAGGCCCGGGCATTGGAGCCGGTCTCCAATCTGGTGGTCGACGTGCGGCGAGTCCGTCGCTTGTCCGCCATCTCGTCGGTCTTCTTGTTCTCCTCCTTGGTCTACTCCTTGGTTCTCCCAACTTGAGTTGACCAGCTTTGAGCTTGTAGGTCCAGTCCTTCGTGTTATAGTTATCCCTGAAAACTACAAAACAAGATTCCAAATTTTTCTTCGGTATCCAAGTGAGCTTGGATCCGGATCTGTTAGCCGGTCTCCTTGACAGAGATCCTTTCTCAACCTTAGGGCTATAAAAATTATCAACTTTGTTGATTAATTTGTTAGAATTTTCCCTAAGACATGCAATTTCTTTTTCTATAGTATTCATCTTAGTCTTTAAATCAGAAATTTCTATTTTTAGACTAACATTTTCCTCAATCAATTTATTATTTTCATTGATGAGGTTATAATTTTCTAATACTAGGTTATCATTTTTAGGACTAGCTTCTAGATCCTTGAGTTTTATTTCTAATCTGTCATTTTCACTTTTAAGAAAACTAAGGTTCTTTTTAATGTTTTTATTTTCTATCTTAAGTGATTTACTAACATCAAATAGTTCATTAAAAGCTTCTTGTAAATCGAGATTTACCTCGTTGTCAGAGTCGTCGCTGTCATTGTCACTTTCTCCGATTACCATGAAACCAAGGCACGCGGTTTCCTTCTCCTCGAGATCTTCTTCCGAGCTCGTCTCCTCATGAGTGCCTTCCAACCTCCATATCTTGTAGGCGGTGGTACACTCTTGGATTTGTTCGAATTCCTTCGGACTCAACGCGCAATACAAGGCATTCATTGCCTTTGCATTAAGTGAAAGCTCTCGAATCTGCAGTTGCGAGTAGCCTCCTTGGGGTCGCTTTGGGATCTCGTATGGGGTTTCGCAACATCCCTATATCTCGAACTCAGTGGCTTGGAGCCATGTCTTCATCCTCAACTTTCAATATCCGAAGTCCCTCCCGTCGAAATAGGGTGGTCGGACGGTGGACTGCCCTTCGGAGATTCTGATTGCGGCTATGCTTCCCTCCATGATCTTCTTGCCGGGTGTTACTCCGATCTTGCAAGAACCTGCTCTGATACCAACTGAAGGTTCGCCCTACCAAGAGGGATGACGTAATAATTGCGGAAATAAATAATAAAAAATCTCACAAAATAACAATCGCACAAAAGGCACAAAGTATTTTTAGGTGGAAACCCAAACTGGGTGAAAACCACCACCTAACCCTCTCGAGTTAGGATTTCCCGATCAACCAAGTTGATCAAAATCCACTAAACCAAATCACTTTAAAACGAAGGTGATTCAACCTCAATTACAACCACGCTACTTAGACGAGGGTAGCGTACCTCAACCCCTTCTCTTCACGAGAAGGATTTTGTCTCGCGAAGGAGACGAGAATTTGCAAAGCGAATACCCAACCAAATAACAAAGATAAAATAAACAAGTAATCCTATAGATCTAACAAAATAATTTTTAACCTAAGCTTCTATAGGAAATAGGATGCTTCCCTTTGAAAGGAGTGCGTCAACGACGTGGATGCGTGTGCCACGCGACGGCGCAACGTCGCTCTCGTGAACAACGGCAGGAGAGCGGGTGCACAACAGCTTGATGCTCTCAAGAGAATGGAGCTTGAGTTTGGAGAGCAAGAGCTAGCTAGGACACAAGAGAGTGTAAAAGTGTGTAGCCAAGTGTTTCTTGTGTATCTTGGTGTCTCTAGGTTTGTGTTTTTGTTGCAAAGGTTCCCCTCTATTTATAGAGGCCTTAGGAATGCTTTGGAAGGCTTAGGAAATGTTTCATAGCCGTTGGGTGCAAAGCCCAAGAGAATCAGCCCGAAATTAGGAACAATCATTGTTCTGACAGGCTTATCAGACGTCTAATTCTGTCATCAGACGTCTGGAAGTTCACTTTAAGACATCTGATTCCAAGGTCAGACGTCTGATTTTGGGCGGGTCTCTTCCTGACTTGAATCAAATCTAAACAGGGTTCTTGTGCAAGTCCATCAGACGACATATAGGACGTCTGGCACTATGTATGGACGTCTGGAAACCTACTTTTTCTGTGGGAATGGATTTCCAAACATTGCAACAGCTAGAAAATCTCTGAGAAGAGATTTTGGGTCAGTCGAGGCAAAACGGTCAATTATCAGACGTCTGTAAAGTCCTATAGACGTCTGATAAGGCTCTAACGGTCACATTCTTGACTGTTCGCTAAGCCAGCCAACGGTCCACTAATTGGATATCTGGCAAAGTCATCAGACGTCTCCTAAGACGTCTGGTCTAAGGTCTGGACGTCTGATTTCATTAGACAGAACTAACTATGTCCAGCCTAATAGTTATCAGACGTCTGAATCACAGTCAGACGTCTTAAAACACTTTATTAGACGTCTGATTTGGGAATTAGACGTCTGGAAATGCTGTTTAAATCCTATATTGGTTTTCTAAGTTCTCTACAGAAAACCTAAGTATCCTAGGGTTGTGCCGATGTTCCTAGGACTACTGTTAGGGTACTTTGAGGCTCTTTAACATGAATCTAAGTAACAAAAATAAAGAGCAACAAAAGAAACGAAAAATACAATGAGTACAAGAGAAGGAAATCTATCCTATTCTTCATCTCCTTCCTTCTTCAATATATCTCTCCTCGCGAATCTCTTCTGTTCTCCGTTAGGCTCCTCCAATCCGTCCTGGATGCGAGCTCGAATTCCGTCTAAACACGTCTACATTTGCAATTAACCTGAAATCTAAGACTCCAAGTGCAGATGTTAAATAACACGTGTTTTGTTATCATCAAAACAAATGATCGTGGTGCTCTAGCACCAACAGTGGTGACTAGTGAGGGAGGGAGGGACTTGGGGGCTTGCGAGCTGCACTGTTGAGGTCTCGAGAGTTGGAAGATTCGAGACTCATGGAGCCTCCGTGGTTTGTAGACCAAAGTTCCCTCGAATCTTCCATGCCGTTTGGGTTCTCATCTTGGAAATAAAAATGTAATAAATGTAGGATAATAGGAGCCATGGAGAGTACGTAAGGTAACATACCAAAAGTTCAAAGCATGCTACATGCGACTGATGGAAATTGTGTTGAGAATAAAACAAATAAATGGAGGGAATTTGAGTTGGGTAGGTCCCACCATGGGAAATTAAATATAATGGATAAATGGGTATTTTTTTCGGGTATTCG
This sequence comes from Thalassia testudinum, assembly GCA_037157565.1. Lineage (NCBI taxonomy): Eukaryota > Viridiplantae > Streptophyta > Magnoliopsida > Alismatales > Hydrocharitaceae > Thalassia > Thalassia testudinum. The sequence continues at coordinate 39,306,181 of JAZHRO010000025.1, forward strand.
GGTAGGGTAAATAGGTATAGACTCATACCCATACTCGAACCCGAACCCGATTGGATTTTTCTGGTGAAACCCATACCTGAACTCAATCGATTCGGGTTGGGTTTTACCCATTCTTTTTGGGTCGGGTTGAGTTGGGTTCGAGTCGAGTTTATCGAAACTTAAATCCCTAATCTCCACCATGAAATGCTTAATGATAGAACCAACATTTGACTTGTTCTTCAGCAAGAATACCCATGATAGGCGAGAAAAATCATCCACAACTACTAAATAATAATGGTGACCTTGCCTATCTGGTATCCGACTTGGCCCCCACACATCCATATGCAGTAACTGAAACAAGGCCATAGACCCAGAACAGGTACTCACTGAGTAGGAGCTACGATGGCGCTTGCCCATCTGGCATGCATCACAACATATCCAAGTTGTAGGAGAGATATGTGGAATGATCCGTCGGAGGCTATCCAGGGGAAGATGCCCAAGTCGAAGATGCCACTGAACAACACTCCCAGCAGCAAATGATACTTCTTGACATGTAGAGGCAAGCGGAGTCTGAATTAGATGATAGAATCCACCCTCTACATTTCCACTACCAATCATCCTCTCTGTCAGTTTGTCTTGAATGATGCATCCCACATCATCAAAGATAGTACGACAATTAAGCTCCTTAGTAATCTTACTAATTGAGAGTAAGCTCATATGAAAGTCTGGCACTTAACAAACATCAGGTAATCTCACAATAGGAGTCACTGGTACCTCCCCTTGACCCACTATCCTAGAGTATCTGCCATCTGTAACTTGCATTGTCCTTTCTGCAGGAACTGATATGAGATGGGTAAAATGATCTCGATCTCCAATGAGATGTCATGAAGCCCCTGAATCAACAAGCCACTCTATACTACCCTGATTCCTGCCATGTGCAATAGAACCCAACTCAGTGGCTCCTTGGAGCCCATCATAATGGCTACAACCACGAAGCAGTTTCTCATACTCACTCCGGGTAATGGTCACTATATCATCTACCAACCTCTGTGTGGCAAAGGTGTTTGGACCAATATGAAAAGAAGCCATACTGATATCATGAAATCACATATTCACCAAGAAACAAACCTTTAGAGCACAGGGTAAATCATACCAAAAAAGGAGATGGAGAATCGATCTAAAATTTTCAGATCATGATCATGAGCGACGGAGGGTGATGATTACTTTCTCTGGGTAGAGCAACAACAGCCTCCTCTAGGCAGCGGTGCCCCTGGGTGGAATAGTAGCAGGTAGAGCAGTAGTGGCCCCCCTGGGCAGGCAGTAGCCTCTTGAGCGAGGTGGAGCAGTAGCTGCTGCACCTCTGGGTGACGGTGCCCCTGGGTGAAGCAATAGCAGGCGCAGTAGCAACAACTGCAGCTTTGGGCAGCGGTGCCGTTGGGTGTAGTAGCAGCAGGTGGAGCAGCAGTAGCTCCCTTTGGATGATGCGGTAGCGGAGGAGTCCGACTGACTCCTCTGCAGTGTCGGTGGTCGGCGAGTGCTACCTCGTCACCTCCTCCTCTCTTCATCGGACAGTGACGGCAATGCTGAGCGAGGTGGCGGCAGTGGCAAGGCTGCAAAAGGTAGCCCTTGGGTTAAGGTTAGGGTGGAAGTCTTGGAGGCTTGTTTGGGTGGGGTATTTAGGGCACCGGTTTAAGACCACTACTCTGAATCCAAGTTGAAGAAATGAGCAAAATTGATCTCTTTCTCTAACCCTACCTCTCTTTATATAGAGAGAGAGGTGGGTGCAAATTACATGTGACTTCATGAAGAAAATAAAAAATAATAGCGCACCACATGACACCATGAAACTAACTAGACTCTGTAACAAAAACGTCAACATTCTTTTGTAGGAGCACTAATATTTGCTAGATCTTGTGATAGTCTAAGTCTGCTCCCACTTGGACGAGCTTATCTGAGAAACTTGAAAAATGTTGAACCATTGAGGTTGAAGAGCCGAGGCTGAGAACAGGTGGGGTCGAGGAGTTTGGAATGGGGTCCCCTTGGATTGTATGAAGTTGGGCTCTCTACTTCCCCTACGTTGTGGCTTTGGGGGTTTTCTCCCCATACTTCTTCTAAGCTCCATGCGTAAGAGCTCTCTCTCGACGGATTGGTCCCCGTGGATTATCCTAATTCCAGTAGACGATTGGAATAGGACTAGCTGAAAATAGTAAGAAGGGATAACTCTAAATCTATGAGTGGAGGGGTGACCTAAGATCCCGTCAAAAGTCATTATTAGGTTGGCCACCAAGAAGATGGTTGTCGGATTGATGTGCTGACTTCCACCTCGGATGGTTACCGACAACTCAATCTCCCCATTAAGCAAAACCTTGTGGTTTCTAAATCCTACCAATGGTATATTGAATGGGCCAAGTCCTTTTCTTGGAAATCTAATTTATAAGTCTTCAAGAAAAGAACATCCACTGCTCGCTTTAATTGACAAGAACACATGCATTTGACAAAATAATAGTTGATGCACCTACTTTGGCGCTGACACTGGAAAGCTGATGTGTGTGGAAAGGAATAGGAGATACATGATCTTTTGAAGGAATCACATAAATCTATTACATAGGTGTATGTAACATATTAAAGCGTGAGCTCCCTCTGCGTATATTGGGAATGACAAATTTCACGTGTAATCATAGAGTTCTTATCAAACTCGAGACAATAAGAGAAAAAGATAAACCTTTGAAAAATGTTCTAATTTTTGTTCTCGTCCTAATGATACAAAGAGATATCAAGAATAATATTATTAAAAATGAAATTGCAGCAATCTAATGGGATGGGACCCTGAGATAATATTTTCCTCTAAGTGTGAAGGATTCATGAGTATTCAGAATACTTGAAGGAGCTAATTGCCAAAATTTCACCTATTTTATGGGTTTGTTATTGAAGTGATATATGAAATGCATAATGATTTTAATGGGTTCCTAATTGAAGAATAAATCAATTATAATTTAAAGAGTTAAATTACATTTGATTTGACATTAGGTATAAAATTTAAGTGTTAAATTGTAATTAATTTAAGTTTAAATACTAGATCTAAACTTCTTATGTTTTGTTATATGCTAATGATGCAACTGTCAATTATGATTTGATACCTACTATTGGATAGACATCCAATGGATCTTATCAAATTATGTTTAGGTTTAGAAATCTTTATAAATATCTACCTTTCACTTCCCTTATCACCAATGTGGCTTTTCTACACTAACATTGCAATTTATTGACATGTACTTTATCCTTATCCTTTTTCAGTGGAAGTATCCATGTTCCATTCCCTCCCCTTCCATGGATGTGGAGAAGTGGAGGGACAATATATAAAGTAGGCAAAGCAAGACTAGAGAAGAGAGACTTCAAGTACATCTTTCCTAAGAGCGGTTGGTTTTGGGCATAGGAAAAAGAAGGGGCCTTATTGCCTAAAAGGGTAGAGAGGGAGGTGCTATGGAAATGCCATAGGTACCAAAGCAGTACTAGAACTATAACACTCATCTGGAGTACCATTGTGGTAGGAATAATGCTGGAGCATTAGTCAAGTGTTTGTTAACACAAGTGTTATATTGGCGATCGAAGGCCATACTGTAGCAACAGTGTTATCGTAATTGCATCGATCATTCCGCTGTGCATGAAACACGCTATTATCAATGTTCACATCAATATTCGATGGAGAGCGTAATGAGCATCTACAATTGCGTGAACTTTGTCCCCATTTCTTCTTTATGAATTTTTTATATAACAAGCCACTTCGATAATTCAATATTATGCAAATGCCTTTAGATTTTTCATGTTTGCATAGACATACATCCATAAGATCCTTTTCTACACATATGTTCCAAGGTTGACTTAATATTTAACTAAACCAAGATATGATTTAATAGCAATTATAATTTGCTTGTACCCATCAGTAATAATTCAGAAGTAAAGAAAATGAAAAGATAAAGGTGTTAAAATCAAGAAAAGCTTCCCTCGAAGGTACCCAAGTTCTCTTCGCATTTCCCCATTCCATCCACAATCGGCACTTCTGCTCCTATGTGTAGGGCCGGAGTTCGTTTACCTGGAAGCTTACGTAATCTCATGGCAACGAAGTTGTTGAACAAACGGTCAATCCAAGTTAATTAATTATGTAAAGAATGCAGGTCGGAGAATGTAAAAATTGATGTATGATAATATAAAAGTAATCTTTTGTGATATATATATATTTTTTAAAAAAATATTGACATATTCATGGAAAATATTATTATTAAAATTAATAATAAATCATTTTTATACTTATGTAAATGACTTAAATCATCTTTGAAATTTACTTTACACCGATGCAAAATCATTTTATACCGATGTAATCTTAATTTCTATCGGTGTAAAAAGACTTTTCACTGATACAAAATAATTTTTCACTGATACAAAATAAGATTACACTGGTACAAAATTAAATTTAAGTATTTCTTCACCTACGACAAATAATTTTATACTTAAAAGATGATATTTCAAACTTAAGTTTATGGTTTAATCTTTATTGCTTAGGATTTAGCTTCCTAAACCCTAAGGTAAAAAATTACCTTTCAAGTAAAAAATTATTTCTCATACCTGAAATGACTTTTTATAAACTTAAACCTTAAATCCTAAATCTACATGTCAAAATCACTTTACACAGATGTAAAATTAATTTACATAGATGAAACTAAAATGAGGATAATTTTATACTGATCTAAAATAAGATTTTATTGATTTAAAGATACCTTAAAATTATTTTATAATCAATGTAAAATTATTTATCATCTATCAAAATAATATGATAATTTTTTTAATTATGATAAAATCTATGTAACAGACTTTACCATTTTTTTCTTATTTTTTATATTAATTATTAATTATCAAGTGAATATACGAATACAACATTATATAAAATAAATATTCATAAATTTACTCACCTCACTTTTTACATCGTACCTACGTTTTACTCTTTTTCTTAGCTTCTGTAAATGGTGTCGTTGCAAACAAATTAACGAGAACGCAGAGGTGTTTTATACAACGGAATCCTTATAGAATCTTCCTACTGATCTCTATTAATATATAGTCAAATCCCCAGTAAGGAGTCGGATTCCTGCTGTATACGGTATGTGGTGTATGCAATAAAGCAGGGCCCTACGATCATGACCAAGGGCTGGAATCTTTTCCTTTTATTTATTATTATTATTATTTTTTGGCAGTGGTGGGGGCAGGGGTTTGGACTTTTGATGCTGTAGGTACGGTTCGTTCTCAGCGATTATTTTTTACGGATTAGTATTTTAATTGGTGAGACAGTGAGATAAAAGTGAGATCGTGAAAATTTTTTATTTGAGGTAAATATGGATTAACTTATGGGATATTTAGGGTATAGGCATGGATGTTCTCTCATATTATATCAGAATAAATTCTTCTCATCATTCTCCCTTTGATTAATTAGATAATCTTAGGATTGAAGATCTTATCTTGAGATTGCTATATTCTTAAATTGAAAGACATAAATATACAAAAACGATTCAATCCCTATGTAAACAAAGAAGGCCACATGTCCTGATTCGAAGTACATGTAAGTTTCGGAATGCATGATTCCTAATTTGTATCTTAGAAGTGTTTTGTAATTTTGATGGGATTGAGTTTTGATGAATTTAAAATGAAACGTGTACATGTGCATTGATGTTTGCAGGTGAGCTACTGGGCTTCGAAGATTACATCCCACCTTACGCATCCGTCAGCGGTGATTCCATTCTCAGGGGCGTCAATTTCGCATCTGCTGCGGCTGGAATCCGCGCCGAAACCGGTCGACAACTGGTAACCAATTCTATTTCAATGACCACCTGCACGCAATGCATATGCCCCCGTATTTCAATTTATAATCAACATTAGTCATTTTCTGTAGCCCATTTAGTTTATTCTTATGGCCATAACCTCCACCAGCCACCGTTATCATATATATCTGTCCTTAAATTACTCTGACAAGCATCATCCAATGGTTTATTAGTAAGGGATTAATATTGCTACGAAGGAAGTATATACACAATGGCGTCCGGTGTGATTAATTAGGGAATTGCATTGCATAAATTAGAAACAATTTTAAATGATTTGACACCAACGAGTTTGTAGTTCTTGTGGGCATATATTATTTTATTAGGGTGGACGCACGGACTTCACCGGACAAGTAAGAAATTACCGGGACACGGTGTCACGCGTGGTAGACATTCTGGGTGACGAGGACAGCGCAGCGAGGCACCTCAGTAAGTGCATCTACACCGTCGCAATGGGCAGCAACGACTACCTCAATAACTACTTCATGCCCAACTTATACTCCTCCGGTAGGCGTTACTCTCCCGAGGGATACGCCGACGTCCTCATCCGCGAATACTCACAACAACTCAGAGTACGTAATTAACATTATTATAATTATTTCGCTACCATTTTATTTCTCTCATTCTTAAGTTTTTTACGTGTGTGTGTGTGTATATATATATATATAATTGAAATGTATGTATGTTATATGCAGGTGTTGTACAACTACGGAGCGAGGAAGGTAGCTCTGATCGGGGTGGGGATGGTGGGCTGCAGTCCGAACGAGTTGGCTAGATACAGCTCCGATGGGGAGACGTGCATCAGCAGGATCGACAACGCCATTCAACTCTTCAACAGCAGGCTCATCTCTTTGGTGGACGACTTCAACAGCAACCTGGAGGGTGCCAAGTTCACTTTTATCAATCCATATGTCATGCTGCGTGACATTCTCCGCAAACCTTCTTCCTACGGTGCGTACTAGTACGTACATAACATTGTAGTAGAATATATATATATAACAATGCATGACGAATTCGGATCAAAGATGGATCCCACTTACCACCAGAGGTTTACAATTTCATAAGATATATATATGGATGCTACACGTTTATGTAACGTCTGAGTGGGCTAGCTGGATATATAGCAAGCTATATAGCTAGATAAAGGTCGGCCATCGCAGATAATTCTCAATAGACCCAATTTGAATTAAAGACACACATACACACACACACACATACATACATAACATCATCGATTCCTACGTGTTGCAGGGTTTAAGGTGGCAAACGAGGGATGCTGTGGGGTTGGGAGGAATAACGGGCAAATAACATGCCTGCCTGGGCAGAGGCCGTGTGAGAACAGAAAGGAGTATGTGTTCTGGGATGCCTTCCACCCCACGGAGGCCGCCAATGTCATCTTTGGGAAGAGGTCTTACAGCGCGCAGTCGTCCAAAGATGCATATCCCGTGGACCTTCGTCACTTGGCTAAGCTGTGAGGTTTTGGTTAGCAACAAAATAATGAGATCATGAATATTAGTAATTAATTCCACTTGCCATATTTACTGAAGATGGTGACTATTACTAAGGAATTCGAATATGCCCATAAACTTATTCCACCGCTTAATTAGAAAATTGTGACTTTGTATTTCTATTTCCTATTAATTAAATTTCCTTGTGTTGCAACCATACCACGCTTGTATCAAACCAAGGAGTATTAAGTAGTGTCCGTGGGGTGATCAATAAGATTTTTGAACTTTCTCCAATGTATTTCTTTAATTATTATCTTTGATCCATGAATTACTTGGCCAACCAAATGAAAGGAACCCCTTAGGAAAATCGGCACGGCGGTTCCTCTTAAAGGTTGACACATTTTCCACATCGATACATCTTGTCACCGATGGTTCTAAATAGACAAGGTTTCAATTCTATTCAATCTGACTCTACTACACATGACCTAATGCAACGCATGATAAGCCAAAAATGAATCCTCCCCCCATGCTTAAATGTTGCAATGTTCTCATTGCAAAAAGAAACAAAGGCAGTAAGGAAAGAAAGAAGTAAAGGGAGTAAGGAAAGAAACAACCTGAGTTACTCTATGTTAATAGCCTTGGTTGGGTTACCTCCTAACATACATTGCATTTTTTTTCGACAGTCAGGCATTCAAAACTTTGACAATCATCTTCAATGAATACAGGTGTAAGTCATATAAGCATAAAAGATTTGACTAACAGAAAAGGTGACCATGCTTGCTAATAAATATTAATGTTGCAAGGTTCATGGGTCAACTTGAGAGGTCTGATGGGTAAGGAATTGAAATCACCCTCATAACTGTTAGAAGATTGAGGATAACAAAGATCCCCACCAACATTAAGAATTTTACTCAAGTCTAACCTTTGAAAGGTGAGACTACAATCATCAATCCACTCACACTATTCTACCTTTGTGTGACCTTGTCTCCATACCCCCCAGTAATCAATGTCTTTAGGTATCAGATTTGACCCTTTACTCAATGTTTGGGATAATGATGTTGACTCATCCATAGATATCTTGATGATAGTTGTACTCTCAGAATAGTTAATCAGCATCTGATCTTTGTGATTGTCATGTGATATGTTAGATGTGATCTCTTTAAGTATAGCATCCTTAAGTTCCTTGAATTCAAACTTGAGGTGCATGTCTTTAAACTCCTCTGAAGCCAATCATAAGTAACACTTAATCATTGATCTATCTCTTCAACATCTTTCCTTGTAGATTTAGCAAACTCTTCAAATTTAGATTGCCTACCCATGGTGGTCAAGTCAAACTTAGAATCTTCCAATGGATTCAAATTTTCATCCACTTGACCTTTTTATCATCATTGTTATCTTTGATTTCTCAATTTCCAATTCAAATAATTCAAAATCCAACTCCCAATGAAAATCTAATGTAGTTGTAGGCAATTCTTCATATCTAACTCCCAATAATTCCTCAATCACACAAACATCTTCTTCACATTATTGTAAATAATTAGAGTAATTAGTGAGAATGGTGCCCTCAATCACTTCTATCACATCAATCTAGGAACATTTTCCATAATTAATTTGCTAACAATCCCTAAAAACATTAAGTGCTATCTTTGTGTTCCCAAATCCCATTTTCAGAGCTCCAAACTTATAATTGATAAAGGCATTGGTAGTAGCTAGGAAGGGTCGACCCAAGATAGTAGAGGGTTTGGAAGGTCGATTAAGGGGGCTTATATCCAGAATAAAAAATTCTACCGGGAAGTAAAATTCTTCTACTTTAACTAACACATACTTAAGTGGACCCCCTAGTCTCTTCAGTGATCTATCAGCTATTTGGAGGATCACAGAACTAGGCTTTAACTCGCCTCCTCCTAGCAATTCATACATAGAACTTAGTAAAATATTCACCCCCACACCCAAATCAAGTAGCTCCTCATCTATTCTTTGATCACTAGCTATCACGGAGATATATGGGGCTTTTGGGTCCTTAAGCTTGGGTGGGTCCCATGTTGTACTATCGAGTTCACAGGATCTAGTAGAACAACCTTAGTAGGGACTTGTCTCTTAGATCTTATCTTTTGAGTACAAAAGTCCTTAAGGAACTTAGCATAGGATGGAATTTGCTTTAAAGCATCAAGAAGAGGAAGGTTGATATGAACTTGTTTGAATGTCTCCAAAATCTCATCCATCCTAACTTTTTGTTATCATAGTAAGGCCCAATATTGTTTGGATCTTTGAGTCTCTTAGGAAAGGGACTTTAGGCTCATAGGATGAGGGAGAGGCTCTATGAATCTCATCTCTCTCCTCTTCTGCAGTTTCAGATTTTGGTGGTTGTTGAGGAGAATCAAGTTTCTATATTTTCTTCCCACTTCTTAACACAATTACTGCATGAGCTTTTGCTCCCTAAAAATCACATTCTTTCCTTTAGGATTTTCCTCAGGGTGATTAGGCAAATTTTCATCCTCCCTTCTCCTTATTGCTTCTATAAGATGGATTGCAAGTCAGCTATGATCTTAGAATGAGGTTGAAGGAGCATTTGATTAGATTCTTGCATGGATTTCAACTTCTCCTTCATCTCTCCCAAATTAGAAGACTGAGTCTTAGGAGGGGGGTTTTGGAAGTGTTGGTTCGGAAGGGAAGAAGATTTAGGTTGCTTCCAAGAAAAGTTTGGATGGTTCCTCTGTCCTAGGTTATAAGTATTGGAATAAGGATTGTTCTCGAGTCAAGGATATCCTTGGACAACATTGACTTGCTTTTGGAGTAAATTAGAGAATTGATGTACCAATTGACAATCAAGAGTAGAGTGGTAAGTGCTTTGCCATTGGGAGTATTCTATCAAGGGTTGGGATTAGGGTCTAGTAGGGTGCCTAGGTGGAGATCCTAATGAAAGAAGTCTATCAAACTTTTGATTAGCATTTCTAATTGGTAGGCAAGATCTTAGTTCATGCCATTCTTGTTGGATTCACTCTTCCTTCGTAAAATAGATGGAGCTTAATCCTCATAAGAAGATGTCAAGTGGATAGAGTTCTTGCTAAGGGTCTTGAGGAGGTTCCAAGCCTCATCCTCAGTCTTAGTCAAAAAGGTTCCTGCACAAGCGACATCAATGTTCTACCTATGCTTATCCGTTAATCCAATGTAGAACATTTCGACTAATTGCCATCTAGGGACTTGGTGATGTTGGTACATCCTCGACAAATCTTTGAATCTCTCCAAAGTCTCATGAAATTGTTCTCCCTCTTGTTGTAAGAATCCAATGATGGCCCTTCTATAGTGGTTGGTTTTGCTTATAGGGAAGTATTTCTTTAGGAATTCAGCTCTAAGGGCTGGCCATGTAGCACAGTTCTCATCTACTATGTGATACCAATTCTTATCTTTGTCTTTAAGGGTGAAAGGAAAAAGGCTTCTTATCAAGGCTTCATCGGTAAAGCCTTGAATCTTAATAGTGGAGCTGACCTCGGAAATTTCTTCCAAGTGCTTATAAGGATCTTCATGATTCGTCCCATAAAAGGATGGGAGCAACTAGATAGTACTACTTTTGATCTTGTAGGGTGGAAGGTTTCCTTGAGGTCACCTAAGATGTTCACTGGGATAATCATTGGGTAGGAATAGTCTTTTAGAGCTCTAAGGTTCTACTCAACACCGGGTGCCTCCACTTCATCTTCAGCCATAGCTAGATCTAGGCCAGGTTTTCTCAGGAGTTTCTTAGGATCAAACGTAGCAGTCAACCTAGGTTCTAGGGAATGTTGACCTAGCATACACAGTCATAGAACCTATAGACAAACGCAAAACAAAGAGCTGGATTTATGTTACTTTGGAACTTTATATCATTTGTTAGTGATCAAGCAAGTTCTTAATACAGTTACGCACCTTACAAGTTGTATTATCTAGTGCCCTAAGAGGACCTACTACTAGGACTAAGAAATTCACAAGTTGAGCATACTCACCACCAGACTCCTCGTGTTGTGGGTGAGACAGACTTGTTCTCCTCTGACCAACCTCTTCCTGTGGTGCAAAGAGATGAGGTAGAAAGACCTAGTGACCTTATCTATAGTGCTTGTATGAAGAATACGTGTCAAGAAACATAGAACGACGAAAATCTCAATCAATGCCTTTACCACATTGTAAACCTCTTTTAGGGTTTCTCCTTTAATTAATGGACTTTTAGAGATTCTTACATAACAATAGATTTCAAGAAAATCAAAGTGAGATACCTTTTCTCTTTAAGCACAAGTCTAAAAGTATGTAGATGAATGGTAGTCAGCTGAGAATGGTTAGATATACATACTTAATAGTTCCTCTCTTCAATTATGCAAATTGACAAGGAAGGTAAATCTAGAGGCAACTCAATCAATCCTAGTATGAATGCCTAAGGATATGCTGCTTCTAAATATCAATGAATCATTGTTACATGCAAGTGTTTGCTTTTAATGCACACACAATCAAGCAATCAGGCAATCAAATATAGCGAGATAGAGATAGAGATAGAGAGAGAGAGTCTAGAGTCTAGTTATTACAATACCAAAAATTGAAACCACTCTCTTACCAAAGAAAAATAAAAAATATCTAATCTAAAACCCTAATCCATGCGACCACCTCGTGCGAACCCACAAACTTCCCACAACCCGCTCCCGCACGTTGCAACGAATCCCACAAAGCTGCACAAAAGAGAACTAGGAGAGGCTCACGAATATAAGATGAATGCAATAGAAGCTATGAACAAAAATACTTGCTAACTAACATAGAAACACAATACAAAACCTCCTGAGCAACGATGCCAAAATTTGGTGTGTGTCGTGTGCAAGTCATAAAAATCACACACAAAAAGTAAACCAAATTAATTATATTACGTAAAGCGTGAGTTGGGTTGAATCCTCAAGGAGATTACACGAATGTGTCATATGGTAAATTAGACAAGTTCAAGAATTTTTTTTTTTGGGAATAATTTCTGGTTTTTTTGTATTTTTCTAAGTCAAGCAAGTCAAAAGAACTATTCTAAACCTCTCTCACTAATCAGACCAAACACTAAAGCTAAGTAGTCAGGAAAAATGTACCAAATTTCTACTCGATACTAGACACAATAAGGAAGAGATAGCCATAGATTTGACACAAATCATAGTTGTATGTAATTCGCTAAAAATCCTACAAGTTAGAAATTTAATGTTCTGATTTTAGCACAACCCTCAAACAATGAATGAATTTTATCTTTTCTTCTATAAAGAATTAGACTATGAAATTTGGCATGGATCTTCCCTACTTGAATACTTATCCCTGGACAAAATTTGACAATATTTGGACTTATAAAATTGAGTGAAAAAATTTTACAAAACAAAAGTCAGAATGAGTATGAACACAAGAAAACACACATATGAGATATGAAAATCAATCAATGCAAGACTTTGTAGTGGGTTTTGGGAATTAGAATCAATGACTAAAAGGTAATTAGCCAAGTTAATAAAATTGCTGATGGTTGCTCTCCCCTAAGCTTATCTCATCCCACACAAACCTACTAAGGCTGTAACCCAACTCGGATACTAGATCCTAGGCTTAGATCTAGGATAGATATAACAAGAACACAAATCATCTCAAACAAAATAACAATCATCATTAAAATACTTCAAGAGTTCTACAAAAATATAAACAAAGAGTGAGAGGAACCCTTAAACCCATCGAGATGTGCGTGACTCCACATGGTGAATCTTGAATGCTCCAAGTCTCGCTAATCTCTCGCAAAGTTGCTCCTCCAAGAATGTGTCTTTGCATGAAAAGACAAAACACGTGGGATGTGGGCACAAAGACGGAGATGATACCAATAGAGAGAGGGTACCCAACCTTAGAGGAAAGCTTATGGATGTCTAATATGGTGTATGAAGGTGGTGGTTAGGGTTTTGGAAGAAGGTGGATGTGGTGACTATGGAGGCAAGGGAGAAGATGCTTATAGGGAGTGTTGCAACAACCTTTTAGGGTTTTCTTGAATTGTTTAGAATTTTTGGCTACTTTATGTTCTAAATTTAAATTTGTACATAAAAAGAAAGTTGTAGTCCTTCAAATCAACTTTCAAATGCAGCTTGCATAACTCAATTTGTATGTAAAATGAAAATTTTATGGCCAAAATATTAAAGGTGAGTCAGGCTATCGTGAATTTTGGAATTAGTCTAGAATATGGAAAGTAGAAACACGATTTTTGGGAGGTGGATGGTGGATGTACAAGGCCCTTTTTGGAATGTTAATTAGTGTAGAAAAAGGGCCTCTTAGGGTTTCTAAAGGTGCCTCCAATGTGAACCTAAAGGGAATATTAAATGGGTGTGTTCATACTTGAGAGAATTAAGGAAAGGAATTAATCAAGTTTTTTTTATTAGAAATGAAGGTTAATTGATTTTCTTGCAAGAAATATCATCACATCAATAAACATGGATTTTTGGTGGAAAAAAAAAGTAGGACTTGGACCATTTTGCCCTTAGGATTAGGATTTTGGGGTTCCTCTTCCATTTCAACCCATTTCTAACCATTTTTAACCTCTCGGAATCATTTTTTCTCCATTTCTGAGCTTTAGAGCACTGCTAGCATCCATTTCTCTCTGTATCATTTATGGTAACATCACCATTATCCATAACCAACTTAAATTAGTGGAAATCAAGTGACAAATGCTCCTGAATGGTCGCCTGAGAACTATAATTCCACGTAAATCCATTTTGATAAGAAAACATTAAAAAGGGTTAATTATGTAATTTTGACATCACACCATGAATTCAGTGTACCCATGAGATTTGTTAAGGGTTTATTGAAGGTCAAATGAGCATTAAAGTCCAAAGAGTGGGTCCACACAGACAGAAACGGTGTTTCACGCATTTCGAGAACCAAATCAGAACACAAAAATCTAATTTCAAACTCGCTTGAATTAAAGAGGTTATGATTAGGATAAAATTCATATAGACCTCCAAAAATTCATAAAAACTATTCCAAGAGGTTAGGTACCTTTGCTTTGACCATCTGAACCCATGTTGACCTTAGACAAAACTTTTGATGAGATTTTACCCTAATTTGGGCTTCTGTGTAAATTGCCCAGTCAAACATGGTCAAAACTAAAATCCAACTTTACCACCAGATTTCTTATGTCCAAATTAGGTTAGTACCAAAATTTGGTCCTAATCAAAGTCCATCTTTATCTAGTTTGCACTTCAGTCCTTAAGACCTCTATTCTTCACATACAAGCCCTAGCTTTTGAAATTTCTTGCGTTTTTGTCCTTAAGTTTCTCATATTCTTCGCAAAACACCCCTGCCATCATGAACAGTGTGAATGGAACCTCAACCCAAACTCACGATCTTTGATCGCAGATATCACGCTCATTTCGCAAGCAAATCTCTCCAAACATGGAGAGATTATGCCTAAGGAGATCCTCTCCTAAATGAACCCATTCATGTAAGCCAAGAACGACTCAACACCGTTGGCGAGATCGTGAATTGTGTGGGTTTGGATTGCCAATTTTGCAAGGAAATCTCATGATTTCCTTGCAATTGAAGGTCAATCCCACCTCTATTTAAGCTCTAGCATCTCCCAATGTGTTCTTTAGCACGGTTTAGGCCCAAAATCCTTCTTCAACTCCTTCCCCAGCCTTCTCCAATTGATCTCTGGTGAGCCTCCTCAACTTCCTTCCTCTGCTCCTCGACAGCCAACTCAGGAGCCGATTCGACCCCTTCCTTACCGTTCCCCCTCTAGAGTTTTCACCTTCCCTGGTGCCGACAATCACATCGGCACACGCTCCTCCCCCTTTCATCCAATAAATTAGGTTCTTTCTTCCTTCTCTCCTCTAGGTTAGAACCAATCCTTTCCTGCCTCATTTTGATCGACTGTCACAGCCTCCCTCTCCGTCTTCTCCAACGCCGATTGTGCCTTTAGCGAGGCCGTGCGACTGGTTCACACCTCCATACGACCAACCAGCACCACCACAACCTCCCTCTCACTTCAGGGATCAAAAGCCCCAACGTTATTGGAGCTCTCAATCCCTGGGAGCTGCCATCGAACCCACACCTAACGCATGCCACTACCGACTTCGACCGAACTCCACACTTCTCAAAACACTTCATTCTCACTGCCATACCTTCCCTAGACACCAGCGACCCTTTTGAACATTTTGATTGGGGCTTTTAGCCCATATTCATGTATGCAGGTGATGAGGTGTGGCTCATCATAGCTAAAATGCCCAAGTTAAGCTAGAAGCTAGGTTAAACATTAACGTATTAACACATGAAATGGGTTAAGTGTGGGAAATAGTGAAAAAGACCTAAAACATCAAATCTATGTTAAAAATACAAAATTAGGTCATTAAATGCGATATTTTATTTATTAATATAAATTAATGATCCATTTGCAAATTGAACAAACATTTGAGTTTAAAACTTCAAATCAAAAGTAAAATTAACTTCCTAAATGTTAATTATGCTCAAATAAAAACTTAGTTGCATTTGGACATCATTAAGACCTTGCATTAATAGTTTTTCACTTAGGTCCTTAGGTCATATACATTTTATTTGCTTAAAAACCTTCCAGGAACCATTTTGATAACCTGTAGGGGTCTATTCGCAACACCTAAGGACTGTTCTGAAGTGCTTTCTTGCCACTTGTGGGCTTCTAAGCAATTATTTTACACCTTCACCCACAAGGGTCTTCGCGCAAATCCTCCAACAGACTTGCAGCTGTACGAGTCCACTGTAGCTGTAAGGAACTCACCTCCTATCGACCATCCATCTCTTGTTCCTTGATCTTGTGGCCCAGATCTATTCGAAGCTTCGCGCGCTTCGGCGTGTAAGGTCACCACCTCGCCCAGCTCCCATCCAACGACTATAATTTGGATTGTAACTTCACACGTGCTTAGCTCCTCATCCCAGCCGCCCATACCCTAGGTGCCTAATCGCACCACTGTGGTGCTCACATTCACTGACTCGGCTACTTAAGTCCCTCCCTGGGCTTGCGCGCACACAAACCAAATCCCTCCCCTTGAGTGGGTCCTTTCATCCACCTTCCAATTCTCCTTCCTCATTCATCAGCTGCGCCTATGATAGGGGTGCGACTTTCCCTCAATTTCGTTGCTACAGCAACCAGCTGTGGATCTAGGGATCCCATTCTTCGCTGGAGTCTTCCTCATCTCCCTTCGTCACTGCAGTGACCAGCTACAGCCTAGGCATCCCATTCCTCCTTTAGATTAGGATTTCCTTGCTTGTTAGAGTAAATTAGAATAGTCGTTAGTGTAATTTAGATTCAATCGATTAGAATTAGTGCACTTGTTCATAGAATTAGTTAGTCAAGTGATTGATGGATTCAGTAGTTAGATAGGAGTAGATTAGAGTAATTCTCCCTCACCTCCTCTGATCAACTCAGATCATAGGAGATGAACCCACTGTCATCCACATGTCCATTAATCTCCCTCTCCATATCATTATCACATTCATCGATTTTCCTTAACAATTTATTTCATGATTCACTCCATTCATGAGAATCACTATGGATCTAAAGCTCAATAGCTTCTAGTTCCACAGTGCGTTCAATTCCATCTGAGGGTGAATTCATTCATTCCATTAGTAACAAGCACCCTCAATACAGTTTGATTTGTGCTTATTTGGTCATTTGGAACTAATCTTATTCTTAAGAATTTTCTGAAGTAATCATGTGTTGATCGGATTTAAATGATCAAATTGAGCTTTCTTATGTTTGACTGACTTGATTGCAATGGGCTTAAGCTATTTTAACATAGTTTTGATCATTATATGTGCTTATGCCCAATTTTAATTTAATCTTTGATTTCTAGCTTTGTTTGGTAGCTCAAGCCCATGAAAATCAGATATCCTGATTTGAGGCTAAAGCAATGATCCAATTGGTTTAAAGGATCACCTAGAACACATGCACACCAATTAATGGTGTGCAGATGTTTTAAATGATCAAATCATTTTGGTAGACCCATAGCAACAACCTATTTAAGGCAACGTGGGTTTTTGATGTTTTCAAAATTTAGTTTGGAAATTATGTTCATCAATGGATTTTCAGATTTCCAATTTTGAATTTAAAAGGATTTTGGGCAGATCTGTCAGATGTGCTTTTGTGGATTTAGTGTGCGTTAGATCAGACCTTCTTAGGTCTGATCTGGGCTATTTCTTAGAGAAAATTGATACTCCTTTAGGATCTGAATAATTAATTTACTCCCCTTGTGTTGTCTATGATGTAAGAGAATGATTAATTAGTTGATTAGGTCCTTTAGGAGTGAGGTTTACTTGTTCTGATATAAGTTGCTGCTGCTATTTCCAGCTGCTGACCTTTTGGTGGGATAGCTGCTGAAATAGCAGCAATGGCCACCTAAGTTTAAGACGTCTAGTAGCTAGTTCACTGAGCTAATTCCTATTGAGATTGCAGCATCAGATTAACTGCTGAGTTTGGTAATAGCAGCAACAGCTATTGCTGCTGAATTGCAGCCACTGTTGAACTATTTGGAGTCTGATCAGTGTGGATTTTAGGATGAATTAAAGTTGAAGGAGATGACCTATTGTGTAGTGCTATATATATATTGTACAAGCATTCCTGTACCTTTAGATTAATTGAAGTCCAACTTGGATTGCTTGTTATCCTACTTAGATTTCTTTGTCAACTATCTATATGTGCATAATCTGTCCAAATGAGAGTTTTAATGAAATTCACATAAAAATCAAGTTTAACTACCCATGCATGTGTATTGTAGTGTGCTAAATGTTTTGTTGTGTTTTAAGACCATTCCCAGCCACTTAAACCTCTTTTGGGCCTTAGGTTCTCTTTGAAAAACCCTTTGAAGAACTAAAGTATATGAACTTTGTAAATAAATAAAAATGTTAAAAAAATTCCAAAAAAATAAAATAAATCTGTCTTGTTCAAGATTAGGATTTTTTTAAATGTGTGCCAAGTTTCAAGGCATTTCGAATCTCTAACTTGGTAGAACATACTAGCCGACGGTTCAGTATATCTTAGAAATTAATAAAAGACATCAACTTCAAAAACACCAAAAACATCTTCTTCTCTCTCATCTCTTTCTCTCTCTCTCATCCCTTATCTCTATTATACCTATAAAACCCATAAAAATCAGAAAAACCCTAAAAACTCCTAAAAATACCGTGTATACTTGTATATGCTAATTAAATCTAAGCTACAAGCAAATATTGTATAATATATATAAAATATCTATAAATAACTTATATATGCATTCTATATAGTAAATTAAGTATTTAGAGTAATCTAATGTATCTATAACTTTATTGTATAATTTTATTTTAATTTATATAACTTAAATGTAAAATAACTATGTAAATCTATAAACATATCTATAGTACATATCTATACCCAAAACTGTACATACGTATTTATATATGTATTATGAATAATATAATACCTGTAATATAATTTAATTATATAAATAGTAAATAATTAATTTATTAAGTTAACTAGGTAATTTATTAAGTTAAAGTGAAATAGATTAGTAAATTAATTTAATACTGAAATAACTTATAGTGTAAACTTGTACTATATTATAATAAGTATTTTCAACATATTTATATCATATTTATATTGTATTTTAGTATCTATAGCTTATTTATATGTATAACTAGCTAACATATGTATTTAAATCTATATAAATTAAAATAAAGCTTATAAAATATCATAAAAATCTGTAATAAATAATTTATTATGTATATTAGTGCTGTATTAAGTCAATTGTACAATTAATTAACTAATTATACTATAATTAGCAAATTAAACCTTATTTTATTGTGTATAAATTGTAAACTTTAGCTAATTTAATTCTATAATAAACTAACTTATTTATGTAAAGTAACTACATAATTATGTAGCCTTATGTAATGGCTTTGAAATTCCATAATCTAATTTTAATTTATAATAAATTATTGCCCTCAATTTGAGGGCCAAAATCAACAAATCAAACTGCAACTGAGCACGGCTGTAGTGCTCAAGTGAGTGCAAGGAAAGTCCCACATCGGTAAGGTGAGACTGTCCGCTACACCATAAATTGAATTCGTTCCTCTGCCTTCCCAGTCATTAGGTGGTGAGTGCCCTTATACCCATACTTATTTGCTCTCGCTCGAATACGAGCATATGGCATGAGATTATGGTGCGGTGCATGGGCCAGGGGCCGTGCACTATGCGTGTGCCTGAGTGGGCCCAATAAGGAGCTATAAACTAGATCTAATACATGTAATAATCAACTAGGGTGACCCTAGTATAGGTTTGGTCCCACCTAGTAATGGGTGCTATGTATCCCTCAAAAAGGTCACCCTCCAATTTAACCAATTTTTGGGTTGAGAATCGAACCGAGTCGGTTTGAACCGGCTGAGAAGAAGAGTGTACTATCTGAAGAGAGAAGAGAGGAGAAGATCAACTTGAAATTTGGCTAAGTGTCGAACTACCAACCCCCTGTGCCCTTGTGCCCTATGTGTTGTCTGCGACTTAGGGTACTCTCTTTGAGTTGAGTGTGTGAGTTGTGTAGTGTGTATATAAGTGTATGTGCATCTATATATGTATATAGATATATATATATATATATATATATATATAAGTATATAATATATAATGTATATGCATATAAATAATATAATATAATGTGTACTAGTATAGTATAGATATAGTGTATATAGAGTAGGCTTGCTTGAGCTCTTATATATGTATATATATAACTCTAAGGGCTTTAGTGACGAATACATATGTTACTGTATATATATGTATGTATGTTAGTATAGGTAGTTTTTGCCTTAGGTAGTGTAAATATGTTACTAAGGTTACACTGACATTTATATATGTCACTGTAAATAGCCATATTTGTCAATAAAGATAAGTATTTTGCCTTAGGTTATGTAAATATTTTATTAAGGCTTTAGTGACACTTATGTATGTTACTGTATATACAATATATGTTACTGTAGATATTAGTATGTTATAATTAGTTAGTATAGTAAGTATTATTAATTATTTTCGTACCTATACTTAGGTATTAACTATATTAGTTGTAAATAATTAACATAGAATAGTCATACATAGTTGTTAATGCTTGTTTGTGTACATTTGTTTCCAGCATTATAATGTGTTTTAGTTTAGTCTTTTGGACATAATTAACTAAATTCTTTTATTCATTAATTCTTTCATTCCTTTTTGTAAATAAAATGAACATTTTTGGAATTAAAGAATGTTTTTGGACTTAGAGAGTAATGTATATCAATAACTGCCTCCCAGTGAATGACTTGGAATAAACTAGTAAAAATTAAGTATATAAATAAAATTGATGCGACATCAGTTTGTATTTGTGACATATACTACAACAACGATATTTTAAAACCATTTTTAGTACAAATCGGTCCTTGACAATCAACAGGTACTCGTTGGACATCCTTTATCGCCGTTGTCTTCATCAATTTCGTTCGCTTGATTCCGGTCATCCTTCACCGCCAAATGAGCTCCAACACATGTGGAATGTATTCATGATGATCTCTAGGATCTTGATTTGAAGAAGAACAAGCAGTCATAGAGACATTCAGTGAAGACATCAGCTGCAACAGGCGAAGGTGCCACACGACGAGGAGGACTTCTATTTAGTCCCACATCGTGTGGGATAAATGTGTGAAGACGCATAAAAGGAAAAACTCACATTGGTTGCTTGCCTCCATACGAGGGGTGAGGTCCCTTTCACGCCTCTCTCCACTCCTTACCTGCAATACACGCCATGTAGGCCTGGACCCCATACCCAGATCTGATTACCTGATTTTGTGTCCGATTAGAGAAATAGAGAGAAATTTGTGAGGGTAGAGGGTAGGTTTTGCATCGAGTCTCGTTCCCTATGCCTTGAGATGCGTGTATGACCTACTTGACACTTGGCATTTTGAGAGGTAAGCTTCTTATGCTACACATGAGATGTGGGCTCTAAAGCCTTGTGCTGAGGCTTAATTTTGAGTTCCTAAGGCCCTATGCCTTCAGTGATGCCTTGAACATTTAAGGTGTCTGGTTGATTCAGTTGACGTCTGATCACTGTGGACTTATTTACGAGAATTAAGTGGTTCAAGGACCACTGTTGGAATATTTGGCTTAATTTAGAATTATGGGATGTGCTTTGATTGAAGGGATTAATTGGTGATTTAAATCACCCTCTTTTAGGGTTTCTTCTATTCTTTTCATCCGTTCATTTTTGAGATACATTGGTCTATAATTGAATATCATTCTGAGTAGATTATTCATTGAATATCTTTAATTGTGATTCATTGATTGTGCTCATTTTTTCTATATTACGATTAGTACGTGAACTCCATACTTGCTTTCTACGAATGACCTCAGACTTATTTTCTATTTTCGAGCACTCTTTATAAATTTAAATGCTGTAGCTTTGTCAACTATACTACAAGGCACATTCTATAAATCAACGCAAAATGTAACAACAATCATCTTGACTTGGCTTGCATTGAAATCATATTTTACCATTCTAAACAAAAAAAAAGCTTATCAGCATAGAAATAGCTTGCAATGCATGCTATTTAACTTAAATGTAGAAATGTAGAATATAAAGTATCTAAATGCAGTTAGGACTTTATTATTATGAAACTAACATTATTTAGACATATATATATGCATTCATCAATTTGTGATACATAGAATTTCTTTCCAAATTAGCGGTTAGAAGTATAACATGATATATTTTTTGTTATTGGATTGTTGATACAAGTATATATTTACATGGTTGCTTATGCTAAATATTGTGAAAGAATCCATATTCTAAGTAGATGATGAGATAAAACATACTTCCCTAAGGATACAAGATTATGTGAAAATGATTATCAACTATAAGTGATAACATGAATCGACACCATATAATAATCGGTGATGGAGTAGATACTGATTCATGCTAGATGAATAATGATTTGGTCTAAGTGGTGACCTATCTATTTAGAATTGGCGGACAATTAATTCTACCACCAATCCCATTGCAAACGGTTAAATCTACACTACTTTAGAACTGTTGATTGTTAATGAAATAGATTGACTCAGTTTGACTCAGATCAAAAATCTAAACAACCAAGAAGGGAACGATAGGAAGTCTCACATAACAAACAATAATTGGGGAAGTGAGGTGAGACTTATCAGAGTTTAGATGGGGTTGCCTAGAGTCAATAGTGGGTAATGAAAGGAAATGGAAAAAATAATAAATATATATGATGAATATTTTAAAATCAAATAATGAAATTGAAAAGAATAGTATGAAGTTTCCTTGCAAGAAGGAATGTGAAAGTAAACATAGTAATTGAGTGGCCAAGAATGACATTGATGATTGATTGGCATAAGATCAAGATAACAAGTGTTGGAAAGATATACTTGAAGAAAACTATTGAATTTTAGTGATGAATACATGTTGCATTAATTAAAGCTTCATAATTATGAATTCACTTAAGTTACATACTTAGTTGTAAGACTCAATTTTATGGAATCGGGCACCATAGATTTTGCAGAGGTAGATTCCTGATTCTAAGCTACTCCATTATTATAGATCAGGATTTGACACGACTATAGTCATCTTTCCTTTAGTTATGAATGTAATAATTGATGACTCTTGGAATATCTTCTTGTTAGAACGACACTACAAAGACAATGCACTACTCCCAACAATCCATATTCGACGATTTTACAATCATCAAGGTTGACATTATTATCAACGATTTTAATTAAAATCATCTGCAATAGTTCGGTCCTAATGTCAATTGTATTGCCATTATCATTGAAATAAGTTGATTCGATTAGTTGACGATTTCAAGTAGAATCATCGACAATAGTATGTCTGAAACCCTTGCACGGCCTCGACTCCCTTCCTTTTCCACTTTCCTCCCAAAACTCCTCCTCCTTCAAGTGCCCCCCACCCCCCCATCCGAGTTCGCGGTCCTCCCTTCGGCGATCACCGCCACCTACTCCCATCCTCCTCCTCCGATCCCCACTCCTCTGATGGCTGCCCTCAATATGTCCTCCTTTCCCTAGATTTGATGGACCCTCCTCCTCCCTCACTACTTCCACTTCTACATCTCCCCCACCCCTTTGCTACCACCTCACCTCCTATCCTCACCTCATCCAACTACAGGAATGATCGCTTTTTGTGATGGTTCAAAACTATCACGTAAACATTCAAAATCGTTGTATAATGTCATCGTGAAAGGGTGTGTTGCGTTAGGGTATGTACGATGGTTACATTGGAAAATCGTCGTATATACAAAAGAATATACAACATTTGATATAATCATTGTATAAATGATCAATACGACGACTAATCTTGAAACCGTCATTTCTTCCAATTAACGTCGGTTCTTTAACCATCGTTTATTCTATTAATTTGTTCGTGCATATTGCTGCATTAACATTACATGAAGGTTTTGTAACCGACGCTTATTGGAATAAACATTGATTTCCAAACCAACCGTCGTGTAAAGGATTATAGGAGCCACCAATACATTTTGAACAGGGGCTGGATTTGATACTATGCGTCGATTATTAGATAAAAATGATGGTTTAATAATCATCGTTTAAGTCATATACATGATGGTTTAAATTGAAAACCGTTGCAGATAAAGATTATTTATTTTTTAATAATACAAAATCTAGGTATTATAGATGTGTTAATCTATAATACCTATAAATGCTAATCGAAAGTAATTGACACATCATAATATACAACAATAGAAAATAGTCACACTAATAAAAAAAGTTATCTCATAATGTCAAAATATACATGTAACTAATACAAATATGTAAACCTAACTAAAGAAAATACATATGAACCTAGCTAAGTAAACACAAAAGTAATGTAAGTCTGTGCCTCAGCACCTTATTGTTCGCTCTGAATCGGGTTTTAAAATCATCGCGTTGTAGTATAGTTTGAATTAGTGCAAAAAACAAATAATATTTATACTCGAATATCAGAAATGAAGTTCGAGGTCAAACACAGAAAGCAATTGGCAAAAATAGTTCTCAAGATTGCAATTCAACACAATATAAGTAGTTTATAATAGAACTCCCAACCATAAATGAAGGTGAATGTTAGATAATGCAAAAAGAATGGGGTAAAATGGTGATTTGAATCACCAATTAGCCCTTACAATTATATCAAATAACTCAATAGTACTAATCAAATAAAGCCACGTAGGATAAGTGCACAGTGCACCTCAGATGTCTGCTCAGCCACTTAGACGGCTTAAATCACACTCATCTTCTCAGGCTTCTCTCTTCTTCTTCTTCTCTTCAGCTCCTCTTCTCTTCTTCTCAGGCTTCTCTCTTCTTTTTCTTCCTTTTCTCTTCTCTTTTCCTCATTCTTCTCATCTTCCCTCAGCTTCAGAGAAGGTGCATCACAAGGCTCAGCATGCCAGCAGAGGCAAAGGCCTCCCTCGGATTTCACAAGTGTTGAGAAGAGGGCGGCAGAGCAAACCCCCCCACCTCTCTCTCTTTTTCTCTTCTTCCTCTCTCAGAACCAGAAAACCAGAACAGACCCAGGTATTTGAGTAAACGAACCAAGCCCAGACTCATGAGGCGTGAGCGCGAGTGAGGGCATGCATATGTGCATTGATGAGTCCATTTTAATGGACTAATATTATGCCTAAGTAACTTTAATCGTACCGTTTAGGTTTGTTAATAACTACATTAAGTTATAGAATGTTTGCATTCATCATGATTTAAGTTTACATCTATTTTATATTATTCTATTACTTAATATGTAATGATTTACGATTTTATGATTACAGGAATAATATTTGGAAAGAGGAAGGGGGGGAATAATTTCCCCAACACATATTCAGCCAGCCGCAACTCCTCCCGCACATTTATTTGATCTCCTGCCACCCTCCCTCAACAAACGAGGCTAGAAATAGCTAAGGGATTTGAAAATCCCTTAACTCACGCATGCATAAATGAGAGGAGTTAAAGAGGAGGCGGAGAAAGGGGAGGAACCATCATCCAGAAAGTGGGAAACCCTAGCATGCATTGTGCACCAAGTTCTTCATCGCATCCTCCTTCCAGCGCCTAGCGCTCCCAGCAGGCACCGCATGCCAAGCACCGCCCTCGCCTCACCCGCGCCCCTACAGGCACCCATAGGCACTGCACCGCACCGCCCTCGCCACCAGGCACCTGCTTCAACGCAGGCGCTTCCTCCTTCCAGTGCCTAGTGCCCTGCAAAAAGGCGCCCGCTCCACTTTACGGGCTCACCGGCCACCGCAGCCAGGCTGCACCCGCACAGCACACCCCTTCCGCAAGTGCGTTCTTCTCTAGCGCCCGCCTTCGCAACCGCATGCCAGCACCCATCGTCTACACCAGCCATCTCCACCCTATTCCAGCGCCCTACTGCAGTGCGGCCCCCCCTCTCACCCGCACGCCCGCAGGCGCTGCATCGTCTATCCTTGCCTGCTCCCACAGGCGCGCCCTCGTCCACGCGCCCTCCTACCGCACCCGCAGGCGCGCGCCATCTGCAGCTCGTCCCCCCTACCCCTCCACAGGCGCTTCATAGTAGCAGGAACACCCCTGCAAGTCCACCTCCAGCGCCTCCTCCGATGTTCTTCTCCTCCACTGGTCGCCCACCTCCGCCCATCCTCGGATATTACTTTTCAGATGGCCAGGTTTTGGACGCAGTTCGACTTGAGGAGCCTTAGCTCCTCCTACTCTCCTCCTCAGGTGATATTCTTCTATGTCTGCTTTTTTTTCCAATGAGGACATTGTCAGTCTTAGGCATGGGGGGGTATAACTTGAGAATGTTTATAGCATTTATAAATATTTGCATATATATATATATATAAAGTTCTCTTTTCTTGAGCTGAATGGGTTAGCCCCTAGTAGAATACCTTTGTCATTGGAGGTTTTTCTTAAAATTATTTCTTAAGTTTAGAATCCAATACATTTATTTCACGTGCATGTAGACTTGGTAATAGATCCTTGAAGAAAACCAATAAGCATTTGTAGTCTACTAAACCCTTGGATAGTTCATAGGGAGTCAGGCATACTATCTTCTAGTAGATCCACCTCATATTTGTGAGAAGAAAGTAGAGAGATTACTGGTGCGCTAAGTCTAGTGCAAGGACTCTTAAGTTTTGGATAATTAGATGATGATACTTCAGAGTTAGGCGTAGTTTTCACTCTTTGTTCCTGTGTGCATACTTTGTGTGAATTCTTGAGAGTCACCAAATAAGGCAGATACACAGAGATTGAGTCTTAATAAGGCTATAACTATGGTGGATGGTTACGACCATCCTTCATAGAGTCCTCGGTTGAAGGAGGGTATTAGTGTCAAAGGTCAGAAATACGCCTGTCCTATCCATTCCTTCCCAGTGCCGAGAATAGGCACTTCTACCAAATAAGCCACAGAATATCCTCTTGACCATCATCATCCCAAATAATGCCTCATAAATAAAAGTCTGTGTTGTATTATGTTGATCTATATTATAAAAAAAAAAAGGGAAGAGAGAAAAGAAGAAAAAGAAGAAACAGAAAGAACAAAAAGAAGAAATAGTTATATTACAAAAAAAAAAGTCCAAGTTTATGATGTAACACTATTTCTGAGGCAACAAAACACCTATCGCGTTCCACCAAATATGGCCCATACCTGCCTTCTAGTATTTCTGATCGCCTGAATACTGGTTGAGGACTTTAATTTAGTTGTAGAGTTATTAGAACTTTAATTGAAGTGTGGATGCCATGTGAGGCCACCAAATAGTGAGTATAATTTCTAAATCTGGCGAGATTGTGATCTCAGAAAGAACGAAAAGAGGGAGTGTCCAAGAACATCAAGAGAGCACAGTTGTGTAGCCTCTCTTAGAGTTGACTTGTCTAATAGTCTAGAGATCTAGAGTCTACAGTACTAGACTATATGTAGCACTAGATGAATGTGTGATACCAAATACAAATCCATTCAACTCGATATCTCCTACCTATGCCAAACGTCGGGGTCAAATTACAGAGTATCCTCTGCTTTATCCCCGAGGGAAGTCGTTGCCTATCCCGACAGCAATATTTACCAAGGGTGAAGTACAAACTCCCACTGCTAATTGGCTTTTTCACTTGGATCTGTTACTGAGGATATCATCACTTCACATTTGTCTGGATCTCTAAAGTTTTGAAATAAGAAAAGAAGAAATCTTCTGATTACTTCTATTATTTTTCATTTTTGCTAGGAACTAGCAAATCTTAGGCATGGGGGTATTTGATGAGTCCATTTTAATGGACTAATATTACGCCTAAGTAACTTTAATAGTACCATTTAGGTTTGTTAATAACTACATTAAGTTATAGAATGTTTGCATTCATCATGATTTAAGTTTACATCTATTTTATAGTATTCTATTACTTAATATGTAATGATTTACGATTTTATGATTACAGGAATAATATTTGGAAAGAGGAAGGGGGGAATAATTTCCCCAACACATATCCGGCCAGCTGCAACTCCTCTCGCACATTTATCTGATCTGCCGCCGCCCTCCCTCAACAAACGAGGCCAGAAATAGCTAACGGATTTGAAAATCCCTTAACTCACGCACGTGCAAAGGAGAGGAGTTAAAGAGGAGGCAGAGAAAGGGTAGGAACCATCATCCAGAAAGTGGGCAACCCCAGCGTGCACTGTGCACCAAGTTCTTCACCACATCCTCCTTCTAGCGCCTAGCGCTCCCAGCAGGAACCACACGCCAAGCACCGCCCTCGCCTCACCCGCGCCCTTGCAGGCGCCCGCAGGCACCGCACGCCAACCACCGCCCTCGCCACCAGGCACCTACTTCAGTGCAGGTGCTTCCTCCTTCCAGCGCCTAGTGCCCTGTGATGAGAACCTCATCATGAACCCTAACTAGCATAATTTAACCTAGATATGCAAGAAAAAGCTCCTACATAGCTCAAAGAAAGGCTTAACTCAAAGAATTCTGAGTTTAAGAAGAAAAGTCATAAGGGGTAAAAATGCAATTTCACCAATGTAATTTGCAAATAGGGTAATTAAGGGTCCAAACACAGGTCAAACAAACCTAATAAGAAGGAAAGTGGGATGATCTGATCTAACATGGGCTACAGCAACTCCAAGAAATTAAATGACATTCTATAACCCTAAAACAAACCCACTTCAATTCATGAGGCTTGAGGCAAGGTAAAAATCAACTAAGCCCTCTAAAATTCATAGAAAAATAATCTCCAAGGTTTAGAACCTTCAATTTGGCCTTAGAAACCCATTTTGACCTACATTGAGAACCATGCCCAATTAATGATTTAATTTAGGTTTTTACGCAAATTGGCCGGTCAAACATGGTCTGACTTAGAAACAAAATTCACCATTAGAATCCTTAGGTTCAATATAGTCATGCATAAAAACTTGAGCCTAAGAAGAGACCTCCTTGACCGACTTTGCAATTTGGTCCTCTTCATTTACTTTTTGACCTTAACTTTCAAAACCCTTGCATTTTGGCACCCAACTTTCTTGTCGTTCTTTGCAAAACGGTCCCTCCTGCAAGTCTCTGCGCAGCACCATGCTCCGGCGACTTTGCGCGGAGCATGGCGCTGCACAGGGAGAGGGGATCGTCCTGTAAAGTGTACGCGGAGTTCCCTCCGACGTCTGCTGTTGCAGGGACTCACCCATGCTGCCTGGCGACCCCCACACCTTCCGTGCGAACACGCGGAAGGTATGGGTCTCGTCTCCAACCACACTCCGGCAAGGCTTCCATGTCGCCTGCCTGTGTCCGCCTCTCCGCCACCCCCTTTATAAGAACCAGCACTCCACGCCGGTTCAAGCAGTCTGGTCTTGACGAAGAAACCCTCAACATTTCCTCTCTCCCCACTCCGACAGGAAACCCACCAGCTCCGGCGACTGCCCCTCCTCTTCTTGTTGCTTTGCTGCCATACCTGCACCAGTGCCAGCTTCGTCTCATCTTCCCACGTTGCGCCGCACCAAGCACATGCCTCCCTGCCCACTTCCTCATCGCCGCTCTCTCCCTCTAGGTATTTCTTCTCCGACGAAAGTCGATACGACTGCATGCAGCTCCGGCCCCCTTCGTCTCTGCAAGTAGGTTACATTTACTCCCCTTCTTCCCCTCTTTCTTTTCCCCACTCTATTTTACTTGATTGCCCCACGACCACGCCTATCCACCATCACCTTCCTCGCCTCACTTTGCAACTCCATATGACTCGCCGACTGTCCCAGAAGCTCCACCTCATCTCACTGAACACCCTCCGCCCCTCCACAGTCCCTCCACACTCACCCAACTCACCCCCGGTCACACCCACTTTTCCGGCCACAGGACGACCTAGGCACGCACGCCTAGGCTGTCCCATGGCCTGCTGCACCTCGCACCACCTTCGCCATGCCACGGCGAAGGTTTCCCTGTGGTTTGATTAGGCCGAGAGGCCCTTTTTGTGCTGGACAGGTCGGCTACCCCGTCCGCCATTGACGACGACTTGAGAAGCTCCCAAGCGCTCTCCAGGCTTCAGAGTGTCAGGATTCCAGCTACTGCGAATTGGGGAGACTCGGGTGAAGGCAGGCAGCTGGCAAGCGAGGGGAATCGAGGCTGCAGCTGCTGAAGCAAGGCTGCAGTCTTCCTGCAGGCGTGCGCGAGGAGAAGCAACAATTTAGTCCCACATCGTAAGTTCTCGAAGCGTCGCACCAGTTTAAATTGTTTTTGTGTTTTTAGCCTATCCCCTCAGAACACGGGGTGAGGTCCCCTCACCCACTCACCCCCGCCTCGTCCGTGGATTCACCTCACGGACCTGGCGCATCCGACCCGACACTACCAAGCACAGCTCGCGCACTATACACACGGCAGTGCGCTTGGTCACGGGTGCGCTATCCGACCCGTTAACCCGGCTCTGGGAGAGCTTCCTGTGAGCGGTTTACAGAGGGAGTGAGAGACGTGCGGGTAGAGGGAAGGGGTTAGGTTTTGTTGTGCCTTGTGTGCAGGTACAGGGCGTGAAGGAGAAAGGCTAAGTACTTAGCCGCAGGCAAGGCAGAGAAGAAGCAGAAGGAAAGAAGAAGGCTCGGCAAAGAAGAAGGAGCAGCGAAGGAAGGAAAAGAGGAGAAGCACTGTAGCAGACTGCAGTTAAGTTGTCTAACTGCGGTATCAGACAACGGATGAGTAGCCTTTAGAGGAGATAAAGCAGAGAAGAAGAACGAAAGAAGAAGGCTCTGCAGCTGAAGAAGAGAAAGAAAAGAAGAGAAGGAAGAAAGAAGAAGGCTTTGTAGTTGAAGAGTAGAAGAAGAAGACGAGCAACCAGGAAGAAAAAGAAAGAAGAAAACTTGGCCACCAGAAAGAAAGAAAGGCAAAGGAAGAAAAGAGAAAGAAGAGAAGAAGAAGAAGACAGAGATGAGCAGAAGAAGAAAGAAGAGGGAAGCAGACAAGATCACAAAGAAAGCACAAAGAGAAGAAGAAAAGAAGAAGAAACCAAGACAAAAATCTCTCTCTCTCTCTCTTATTTTTGTAATTCAATAAAGAAACTTTGTACTTCTAGAATTCCAGTAGCTCCCTGAGTTCGACCTAGGGAAAACTATTTCCGAGTAAATTTCTATGGTAATGACAACCGTAGTTGTCTTATCTGATACTATAACGACTATACTATAATAAACAAAAAGACGTACAAAGCAGCACCGCAGTTGGCCCATCACCATTTTTCTGGCACCGTTGCCGGGGAGTAACGGCTATTCTAGAAGCTATAAAATCTCTATTTGTAAGTTTCTATTATTCTCTTCTCTTATTGTGTGCAGGTACAGGAAAATCAAGAAGTAGTCACACAACAACCACTCCGAGGACAGGTAATTTTTTTTCTATCCTCTCACTTTAACCCTCAATTCTAAAGAGGTAGAAAAAGAAAGAACAAGCAATATAGGTACAACCTGTCTTCCATACCTAGTAAACCATCAAAGCTGCATGTTTTCAAATTTCAACCCACCATTCCTGCACACACTATTAAGGGTATTTAAGGCTAACACCTTCTTGCTTGGGCCCTAATTACCCAACAAGGAGTTAACTGGACCAAGTAGAGCCAACATAAGATTCAACATTAGGGTTTTTAGAGACACACTTCTTAAGCAAGAATTGGGAAATCCCAAAAAGAGTGTGCCCAAGCCATTGGTTGAAAATATACCTATTTAGAAAAACCCTAAACAATTGGCTCTCTAAAAATACTTGAATCCTAAAAGACAAGACCAAATAAGTTCTTAAAGGAATCAAGAGGTGAAGTTGATCCCTTGGGTCAACCAACCTTAAAATTAGGTCACTCTTGCACTCAAAAGGCTAAAGTTCAAGTAAAAACCTAAGCACCTTGATTTTAACCTAAAATTGGTAGACTTAAGAGGTCAAGATCCCCATTTTGGTCTACCTGGATTCTCAGTGACAAGAGAGGTCGGGTGGGGGAAACCCTGTAACTCGTGGGGACGCTCTACCATGTAGGGATCTTCGCGGGACTCACCCTCGCTGGCTGCCTAGGTAATTCTCAAGTGGACGATCTTTCTAATCAAAGGGTCCATATGCCCCGCACCTCTATAGTCACCCAACAATTTTTGGGTGTCTCGATTGGGTCCAACACCTTCTAATCTTATCACATCCTTCGATGTTTGGTAGGAGGTCCTTGAAACCTCCTTTAGAAATTCACTTTCCCCGAGGCCGAGCCTCGGTGCCCTTGTTTGTGCAACCAATCATTCACACAGCCTTTTTCCTCTGATTCTGAACAAAGTCCCCTTCTTCCATCTTGATTCAAACTTCAATTCTATATCTTGATTCCACCACCTGATTCAAAGATGTAGCCACACCATTTAAGACTACCATTCAAAAAACCTGAATATCAAAGATCCATGAAAGATAGGATGATTAAGGAAACCCTTGAGTTCTATGGAATCAAATATAGACCAATAGAAAACATTCAGGTTGATGTCCCAACAACCACAACCTTCATCATAAACTGTGCCCAAACTCTATTAACAGAAGCCATAAAAGGATCAACCTGAGAAATACTCCTAATAGGATACATTGAGATAGAAAAATTACGCAAATCTGAATACCTTCAATGTTTAACAAATCCTGCACTTTGGGAACAACACCAAGATGCCCTTGTACAACGGGTAGAAATGATGAGATCACTGGAACAAATTATCAACCAAAGATACCCGTATATAGCAGAAACAGAGGATGAACCATCTTGGAACAGTATTAAGGATCAATCCAGTTTCCCAGATCTCAGGACTGAGGCATAGGGTGGTTGTGGATTCCCAACCCAGATAAAAGACAACATTGAATTAGGTTGGGATATTGCAGGAAAACACAATGATGAGCCGAACTTAGACCATGAATTGCCAAGCTTAGAATTCCAAAACTCCTGCAATAATGAGATCAGAACTGAACCTTTTGAGGGTATAAATTCCGCCCCTTATTTTGATAAGGTGACCTTCGAAGGTTATTCGGACTTTGATTCTAGTAATCCTACCCACATCCTAAACCTATAATTTAGATCCGAAACTTATTGGGAAGACTATGAGGCCCCATATGAGAAAGATCAAATTTTTAAAGAATATGATTCCGGGCCTCTATTTGATGAATATCCCTCTCCAACATCCTCAGGAAATCTGATTGATTTTTCAGAAGACATGCCAATTTATGATACAGAAACTGAGGAGTTGGATGAGTGGGGTTTCAATTGGGTCTATCCTACCAGCTTGGAGCTTGAGCCTAAACAGAACACCTTTTTAAGTCCAGAATTGACATATAGGCTAAACCCCAGTCAGGCTGCTGATTCCACATCTGATGATTTATGCTACGGTGGAATTCATGATCAAGAATCTCATTTAGAACTCAATTTTCGCAAACTCTCCGACAACTTCTGATCTGACTATAATTTCGGAGAGACTCTCCTTCCTGAACACACCAAGCCCATCTACGACCTCAGTTTACATGACTCATTCTCTGACTCTGACTCTGAGGTCCGGGTTCCCGAGATCACTGATAACACAGAATCATTCCTTTTCGATCCTCAGGAACCAAAAACAGAAAATGCCAAGAGTGATTACAACCCAGAATTCAAATCTTTTCTCGAATCAGATTTCTTTCATCCTACAGACACTCTTCAGGCATTTGATAGTTACCCAGAGGACTCTCTACAGATAACCACCTGTCATTCGTTTCTAGAAGAGCCCTCATACACAGTTGCCACCTCATCCGCACACACAGAACTGATCAAAACCTCTTCCCAACCCCGACCCGCAACCGGACTCAATTTCTATTCAGATTCACCTCTCACCGAGCCGATTGCATTTCCACATCGGGTTTGGAACACTGATCAGACTACATACCATGCTCCATCATTCTCTGATCACCCCTGTAGGGTTCCCGCGTCAATCACTCATTATTCTACGGGTCCCTATTTTGACCAGGCTGATTCGACTCAGCCAAACCCTGTATTCACACTTCCACATCCATCTGAGCCACATTGCATATGGTGGGTCCGACATCTGTTGATCTACATCTATCAACCCACCAGATTGATTGGGTTTGGGCTGCATCATCAGCCTGTTGATCTTAACAAGCACCTGGTTGGACCAACCAGGCTCTTAATTAAGGTGCTTGTTATATTAAACTCTGCTGATTTGACCATCCCCTCTCCATCTCATTTCCCACTTGGCTGAAGGCGTCAAAGTTAGCGCTCAATGGGAGGCAACCCGTCATTCTTTTTGAAAACTTGAAACCTTTTCCGACACCTTTGTGCACTTAAAGTTCACACTTTAGGACAGCCGACTCCACCTCAGGTGCTTGCATCTGAGATTAGAAATCGCCCGCAATAGTCACCCCGACCCATTAACTCATCAAAACATCTGTCCTAATGTATGAACTAAGTTGAATAAAAACCCCCTAGGTTATAATGAGGACATTGCAAATCTTAGGCATGGGGGGGTATGAAAGTGCAAAACTTATAAGAAAAGGTTTCAAACAAAGAAATTCACATATACCAAAAACACCATAAAAATTAAAAAAATTTTTTAAAAAGAAGAATAAAATGAGGGAGGAAAGAAAATTTTGTGAAGGAGAAGGAGAAAAGAAACAAAAGGAAAAAAAGGAGCACAAAGATGAAAGAAAAAGTGATAGTCATTAGTAAGGAAATAAGGAATTAACCTAAGTTCTAGACCTCATTCAAGAAAAGAAATGAAAAGTGCATGGTGAGATTAGTAAGAACGCAAACCTTAGGCATTCTTGGATAGACTCTTAGTACCCATTAAGATCTAGACACTCCTCAAGAGGTTGAGGAAAATGAAAAGCTTAAGTATTAGGTCCAAGGCTTAGGGAGTATTTGGCCTCATTAACTAATTTTTGGTTTACGAGACTCAGTAACCTAAGCACCCTAACCCCACACACAGCCTGGTTCAGTAAACGTAAAAATCAAAATCACGCAGAAGCGTCGCAAAATTCTAAAAATCACACCTAGAGTAGGAGCGACCGATCAACACAAGTTGATTTGGACGAGTTCCCAGCGCGGAGAGGTGGGAAATCCCCCTCGAAGATGCGTAACAAAATATCATCTCCTTGGTGCTTGTCTCTTAGGATATTTACATATCCTACTGGGGGCATGTAAGCACTCTGCTGGTTCAGATTCCATGGATGGCATTATCACGAAATGTCAATTGCAAGGGTCTGAATTCAGCCACGGAACACCATGGATGGGATTATCTCGAAATCTCAATAGCCAGGGTTCCGGGGGTTGCCATGGGCGGTGCTATCTCAAAGCATCGATTACCAGGAACCCTTGAGGATTGATAATGGGAACAAGGAATCTGATACAGACCGTGTTGAAAAGCCAATCCTAAGCTAGAATTAAAAAGAAAAAGAGAGAGAAAACTCTCCAAACAAAAAATCTTCTATCTCTCTTTCTTACAAAACGCACTGCGAACTGAGCCAGGGCTAAAATCATCTCAAGCATGGGTGCTTTAACCACAAAGTCCAAATAGACCTTAGGTTAGTTCTTGCCGGCCTTGAAAACCTTTGCTAAGGACTGAGGCTGAGGCTAGACTGATCTGGATCTTGGTTGGTACTAGAGTACCTTTTAGGCCTATGGTCAGCATTCTAACCTAATCTATGTTCAAATGAAAAGCACTTATCTAAAATCATTAAGAACTTCATGGTCTAGAACAATGGTTGAAACCTTAAGTTTGTTGTTAAGGGACTAGCAAAAGCTAGGCATGGGAGTATGATGAGAACCTCATCATGAACCCTAACTAGCACAATTTAACCTAGATATGCAAGAAAAAGCTCCTACATAGCTCAAAGAATGGCTTAACTCAGAGAATTCTGAGTTTAAGAAGAAGACAAGTCATAAGGGGTAAAAATGCAATTTCACCAATGCAATTTGGAAATAGGATAATTAAGGATCCAAACACAGGTCAAACAAACCTAATAAGAAGGAAAGTGGGATGATCTGATCTAACAAGGGCTACAGCAACTCCAAGAAATTACATGACATTCTGTAACCCTAAAACAAACCCACTTCAATTCACGAGGTTCGAGGTAGGGTAAAAATCAACTAAGCCCTCTAAAATTCATAGAAAAATAATCTCCAGGGTTTAGAACCTTCAATTTGGCCTTAGAAACCCATTTTGACCTACATTGAGAACCATGCTCAATTAATGATTTAATTTGGGTTTTTACGTAAATTGGTCAGTCAAACATGGTCTGACCTAGAAACAAAATTCACCATTAGAATCCTTAGGTTCAATATAGTCATGCATAAAAGCTTGAGCCTAAGAAGAGACCTCCTTGACCGACTTTGCAATTTGGTCCTCTTCATTTACTTTTTGACCCTTTACTTTCAAAACCCTTGCATTTTGGCCCCCAACTTTCTCCTCATTCTTTGCAAAAAGGTCCCTCCTGCAAGTTGCTGCGTAGCACCATGCTCCGGCGACTTTGCGCGGAGCATGGCACCGCGCAGGGAGAGGGGATCGTCCTGCAAAGTGTACGCAGAGTTCCCTATGACGTCTGCTGTCGCAGGGACTCACCCATGCTGCCTGACGACCCCCACACCTTTCGTGCGAATGCGCGGAAGGTATGGGTCTTGTCTCCGACCACCCTCCGACAAGGCTTCCACGTCGCCTGCCTGCGTCTGCCTCTCCGCCACCCCCTTTATAAGAACCAGCACTCCACGCCGGTTCAAGCAGTCTGGTCTTGACGGAGAAACCCTCAACATTTCCTCTCTCCCCACTCCGACAGGAAACCCACCAGCTCCGGCAACTGCCCCTCCTCCTTCTCGTCGCTCTGCTGCCATACCTGCAGCAGAGCCAGCTTTGTCTCATCTTCCCGCATCGCGCCGCACCAAGCGCACTCCTCCCTACCCACTTCCTCGTCGCCGCTCTCTCCCTCTGGGTATTTCTTCTCTGGCGACAGTCGATACAACTGCCTGCTGCTCCGACCCCCTTAGTCTCTGCAAGTAGGTTACATTTACTCCCCTTCTTCCCCTCTTTCTTTTCCCCACCCTATTTTACTTGATTGCCCCACGACCATGCCTATCCACCATCACCTTCCTCGCCTTCGACCACTCTCCGGCGAGTCGCCCTCGTGACTTTGCAACTCCATACGACTTGCCGACCGTCCTAGAAGCTCCACCTCATCTCACTGAAAGCCCTTCGCCCCTCCACAGTCCCTCCACACTCACCCAACTCACCCCCAGTCACACCCACTTTTCCGGCCACAGGACGACCTAGGCACGCACGCCTAGGCTGTCCCGTGGCCTGCTGCACCTCGCACCACCTTCGCCGTGCCACGGTGAAGGTTTCCCTGTGGTTTGATTAGGCCGAGAGGCCCTTTTTGTGCTGGACAGGTCGGCTGCCCCGGCCGCCATTGACGATGACTTGAGAAGCTCCCAAGCGCGCTCCAGGCTTCAGAGCGTCAGGATTCCAGCTGTTGTGAATTGGGGAGACTCAGGTGAAGGCAGGCTGCTGGCAAGCGAGGGGAATAGAGGCTGCAGCTGCTGAAGCAAGGCTGCAGTCTTCCTGCGGGCGCGCATGAGGAGAAGAAACAATTTAGTCCCACATCGTAGTTCTCAAAGCGTCGCACCACTTTAAATTGTTTTTGTGTTTTTAGCCTATCGCCTCAGAACACGGGGTGAGGTCCCCTCAACCACTCACCGTCGCCTCATCCGCGGATTCACCTCGCGGACCTGGCGCATCCGACCCGACACTACCGAGCACACCTCACGCACTATACACACGCCGGTAAGCCTGGTCACGGGTGCGCTATCCGACCCATTAACTTGGCTCTGGGATAGCTTCCTTTGAGCGATTTATAGAGAGAGAGAGAGAGAGACGTGCAGGTAGAGGGAAGGGGTTAGGTTTTGCTGTGCCTTGTGTGCAGGAACAGGGCGCGAAGGAGAAAGGCTAAGTACTTAGCCACAGGCAAGGCAGAGAAAAAGCAGAAGGAAAGAAGAAGGCTCGCCAAAGAAGAAGAAGCAGAGAAGGAAGGAAAAGAGGAGAAGCATTGTAGTAGACTGCAGTTAAGTCGTCTGACTGCGGTATCAGACGACGGATGAGCAGCCTTCAGAGGAGATAAAGCAGAGAAGAAGAAGGAAAGAAGAAGGCTCTGCAGCTGAAGAAGAGAAAGAAAAGAAGAGAAGGAAGAAGAAGGCTCTGTAGCTGAAGAGCAGAAGAAGAAGACGAGCAGCTAGGAAGAAAAAGAAAGAAGAAAACTTGGCCACCAGAAAGAAAGAGAGAAAGGCAAAGGAAGAAAAGAGAAAGAAGAAGACAGAGACGAGCAGAAGAAGAAAGAAGAGGGAAGCAGACAGGATCACAAAGAAAGCATAAAGAGAAGAAGAAAAGAAGAAGAAGCCAAGACAAAAATCTATCTATCTCTCTCTCTCTCTTATTTTTGTAATTCAATAAAGAAACTTTGTACTTCTAGAATTCCAGTAGCTCCCTGAGTTCAACCTCGGGAAAACTATTTCCGAGTAAATTTCTATGGTAATGACAACCGTAGCTGTCTTATCTGATACTATAACGACTATACTATAATAAACAAAAAGATGCACAAAGTAGCACCGCGGTTGGCCCATCACCACCTTGCAGAAAGGCGCCCGCTCCACTTTGCACGCTCACCGACCACCATAGCCAGGCTGCACCTGCACAGCACCTCCCTTCCGTAAGCGCGCCCTTCTCCAGCGCCCGCCTTCGCAACCGCACGCCATCACCTGTCTTCTACATCGGCCATCTCCACCCTGTTCCAGCGACCTACTACAGTGCACCCCCCTCTCGTCCGCACGCCCGCAGGCGCTGCATCGCCTAACCTTGCCCGCTCCCACAAGCGTGCCCTCGTCCATGGGCCCTCCTGCCACACCAGTAGGTGCACGCCATCTGCAGCTCGCCCCCCCTCCCCCTCCGCAGGCGCTTCACAGCAGCAGGAGCACCCTCGCAGGTCTGCTTCCAGCGCCTCCTCCGATGTTCTTCTCCTCCGCAGGCCGGCCACCTCCGGCCATCTCCGTCAATGCCGCGGCCTCCATCGGATAGGCCTCATCTTCGCCAACCTCCCTAGCACGTCCACAGCCCCGCCGACGATCCTCCCCGCATGCAAGCAAGAGAGAGAGCAAGTGCTCTGTTTTGAGGGAGATTAAAAATTACATTTACTGCCATTGCCACCAATTGATTTTTGATTTATTATTATTTTATTGTGGCAAAATTGTGAATGCACACTCATTCTTTCTGATAATTGCATGTTATTGATATTCACCTACTTCAAGATTGGTTTTTGGCTTAACCTGTGCACCAATTTTCTCTAGTATATGTCAATTAAAAATTACATAAAATCATCATATATTTATTGAATATTTCAGCGAGGGAAAATTGCACATATACCCTTATCTTTTTGAGTTATTGTGAATCTTCTTTCCATCACATTTTATGTTGGATTTGAATAGGGATTTCGCACTTAACTGAAAGAATATAAAATAATCGAGAGTTTATTGCATAATTGCCTCACTATGGACACGACCCACTCTTCTGTGAGTGGTTATTTTTATCGTTGATTAGTCTATTTTTCCACCACTTAAATACTACAATGCAAAGCGGAAAGTCGACTCGTCATGAGTGCGTGCGTATGTGCATGCGTGTGGGAACCTCACCCCCTGTGCGTGCTGAGGCAATAAGTCGATATCACTTTTTCCCTTTATGCGCCTATGTGCGCCTATCTGTTTTCGATGTGGGACTAATCCCACAGGGCTTCTTTGCGTCGCTGCAAGTCGACGTCCTTCACCTGAATTGGAGTAATAGCTGTGTATGATGAAGTCAATTGAAGGCCTGGGTGTCTGGAGCACGTAGTCTTGGACCACTTGGAAGTAGTGCCTGGAAGGTCTGACTCAAGAACACCTTCGTCAAGGTGTTCATGGAGCTTCGCTAATGACGGTGGCATGGGCGATACTTGAAAATAGGAACAAGGTCTTTTGGCCGTGTTAGAAGACTTCAAAAGTATCATTGGAGTACGGCAAGTGCAGTGGTGGTCTTGGTGTGGAGCGACAGTGGTGGTGGCAAAAACAATCGGAGAACAGTGTGGTGTTCGGTAGGGTGAAAGGATGAGCAATCAGCCCAATAGGTTTAGGACTTTTGATGAAGGGAGTACGGCCAAGGTTTTGAACCAGTTGGCGAAACGGATGGAGTTGTGGAGTGGTGGAGACGCTTTGCCAGAGATGTGGCTGGAGGCGGAGAAGATGAAGTGTGAGGGAAGTGGTTGGCGACCATGCATGTGTCATAAGAGAGGTAGAGTGAGAGAGAGAGAGAGCAAGAGAGGGACTTAGCTAGGTGAAAGAGAGGCGAAAGCAGCCGATTTTGGTCGACTGACGTCAGAGAAGGAGGGAACGGAGAGACGGCGATGACGAGGTAGATGGAAATACGCCCTCCCTTTGGCTGGGGAGGGTTGTGATGAAAAGAGAAGTCGGGAGAGCCGACCAATTTGGTCGTTGGATAGCCGGAGGAGGAGGATCGAAGAGGGTCATCGAAGCAAGGGTTTTGATGGCCAGAGAAGGAGAGTCATAGGTGGTTGATGCACCAAAACTTGCTGAGGAAATGCGCAAGGCCATGGGGGTCCTTTTATAGGGCTTTAGACGGAGTTCTAAGCTTGGAAAACAAGCTTGGAACCTCTGAACTTCTCACTGGCGTAAGTTACCCAATCAATCAAACTATTCACATTAGGATTCTAGAGGGATTTAGGATCCCTAAATGGGCTCATTTGGAAGGCAATTACTTGACGAGTTTCCCTTTCAATTTTGAGAGGGATTCATCAAGAAATCGCAAAGATCTTGCCCTTTAGAGGTCGTCGGACTTTGTAGGATTAGGATTTCATGGAAGCAGGGACCATTTTGTGAAGATGATGATAAAGTTAGGGATTGAAATGCAAGGTTTTTGAAAGTTAAGGGCATATGTGTGAGATAAAAGAATTAGACAGGACCAAATTGCAAGCTAGGTTAAAACAATCTCAGATTGGGCCCAAATTTTGGCACAAACTTAATTTGGACCTAAAGAATCCAATGGTAAAGTTGGATTTTGGTTTTGACCTAGTTTGACTAGGTAATTTGTGCAAAACCCAAATTAGGGCAAAAGTCTGCTTGTGGCTCTGTTTTAGGTTAAGATGGGTTCTGATGGTCAAATCAAGCATACCAAACCCTAGATAATATTTTTCTATCAATTTTACAGGGATTAGGTGGATTTTATCCAGACCAAAACCTCATTTAATTAAGCAAGTTTATTTTTAGGGTTTTAGATATCCATTAAATCCTATAACTCATGAAAACCCTTTTCTGTCTGTTCTAACCCACTTATTTGACTCTTAAGATCATTTGACCTTTGTTCAACCTCTGAGAAAACCCGTGAGTGTACTGCAATTGAGATATACTATTAAAACTGCAGTTTTACCCTAGTTTTACTATATTACTCTTAGAATGATTATGTAATGAATTACATCTCTCTGGCGGTTATGTAGGAGCATTTAATGACTTAATCATATCAAATTTAGCTAGTTATGGCTCATGATGGTGTTCCCATCATACCCCCATGCCTAGCTTTTGCTAGCCTCTTAGCAAAATCTCATGGAATTAACTCAAGTTCTTGACCATGTCTTTTTATTCTCATATTTCTGCTGTGTGCTTTCTTTTGTAGATTAGGTCAGAATGTCGATAATAGGCCTAGATGTACTCAAGTACCAACCAAGATCCGGACCTGACCAGCTCTAGCCTTATTTCGCCGTGAAGGTTTCTAAGGCCTATAGGAACTAACCTAAGGTTCGTTGAACTCTGCGGTTAAAGCACCCGTGCTTGTAACATGTTTAGCCCAGGTTCAATTTGCATTGCATTTTTGTAAGAGAGAGACAGAAGATTTTTTTATTTTTGGAGAGTTTTCTCACTCATTTCTTTCTTTATTTCTAGCTTCGGATTGGCTTTACAACACGGTCTATATCAGATTCCTAGCTCCCACCATCAATCCTTGCAGGGTCCCTGGCAATCGATGCTTCGAGATAGCACTACCCATGGCAACCCCCAGAATCCTAGCTTTCGAGATTTCAGGATAATCCTGCCCATGGTGTTCTGTACCTAGATCCA
This sequence comes from Thalassia testudinum, assembly GCA_037157565.1. Taxonomy (NCBI): domain Eukaryota; kingdom Viridiplantae; phylum Streptophyta; class Magnoliopsida; order Alismatales; family Hydrocharitaceae; genus Thalassia; species Thalassia testudinum. The sequence continues at coordinate 39,348,099 of JAZHRO010000025.1, forward strand.
GACCCTAGCAATCAACATTTCGTGATAATGCCACCCATGGCATCTGAACCAGCACAAGGTGCTTACATGCCCCTGGTAGGATATTTAGATATCCTAGGAGATAAGCACCGAAGAGACGGTATGTTATTGCTCATCTTCGAGGGGAATTTCCTAGCTCTCCATGCCGGTAACTCTTCTAAATCAACTTGTGTTGATCAACCTCTCCTAATCTAGGTAGCTTTTTCAGAACAGAATTAATGCTTTTACGTGATTTTGATAGTTAAGTGCACCGAACCAGACTGTGTGTGGATTGGGGTGCGTAGGTTACTGAGTCCTGCAAACAAAAAGTCAGTTAATGAGATCAAATAGTCCCTAAGCCTTAGACCTAATACTTAAGCTTCGCATTTTCTCTAACCTCTTGAGGACTATCCAGATCTTAACGGATACTTGAATTTTTAAGCCTAAACACAAGCCCAAGAGGCCTAAGATCAGCATTCATACTAATCTCTTTTGTTTTTTAGCTCTTTTATTTCTTTTATTCTTTCTTTTGATTTAGTCTAGAACTAAGTAGATTCCTTAATCTTTTACTAATGACTCTTTTTATTTCAAAATATGCTCCTTCTTGTCATTTATATCACCTCCCCTTTTTCTCCTTAAAAATGATATGTAAATTAATCTTTCAAAATTTCCTCCCTTCTCCATTTTTTTTTCTATTTCAAATTTTTAATTTTTTTTTATTTTTTGGAATATATAATTTTTTTGATGAAACCTTTTCTTGTGAAGTGATTCTCACAGTGTTTTACACTTTAATACCCACCCATGCGTACGATTTGTAATGTCCTCATTGTAAATTAGGTGGGTTCAAGTTCAACTTAGATCATACATTAGAACAGATTTTCGGTGGGTGGATGGGGCGGGGTGACTATTGCAGACGATTTCAAGCTTGGGTATGGGTACTAGAGATGGAGTCAGCTGTTCTAATGGACAAACCCTAAAGTGCAATATCAGTTCAGTATAAGATGTGTCAAGAAGGGTTTCAGGTTTTTCAAAAAGATGACGAGTTGCCTCCGGTTAAGCGCTGAGTTTAATGCCATCAACCGAGCGCAATGAGCTCAGGGAGACTGGAGATCAAAAGATACCTCAGCCAAGCTTGAACAGTGAGTTCGACAAACGATTTAAGTCTCTAACCGTTCATGATAAAAGGTTCAGAATCAAGGCTGAGTTCACTAATTTCAATGGCTCCATTTCCAAAGATTCATCTTACCAAGAATAGTCCAATCCATTTTGATCTGAGTTTTCCTGGGAATAGTTTGAGTTTAGTATCAAAGAGTAGAACTTTTGGACTAGGGTGGAATGATTTTCATACAATGTGCCTGTCATGGAAGGCTTTGACCCACTCTTTATAGTTATGTGAGTTATCATACGCATCATTGCGTAGTTCCTTGATCTTGCTCCATTGTAACCGGCGATGTATTCCAGCCTTCATCAGATCCAGATTGCACTTCCGTACTGCCCAATAGGCCTTGTGCTCCATCTCGATGGGAAGGTGGCATGCCTTTCCATACACTAATCTAAAGGGAGACATGCTAATTGGGTCTTGTGGGCTGTCCTATAGTCTCACAAAGCTTCCGGAAGGAGAGTAGATCAATCCTTCCTAATAGACCGAATAGTGACCTGAAAGATCTTCTTGATCTCTCGATTTGATAGTTTTGCTAGTCCATTAGTCTATGGGTGGTAAGGAGTCGAGATATGATGTGACACTCCATACTTTTTCATCAGGGATTGGAAGTGTACATTGTTGAAATGAGACCCTCCATCGCTGATGATGGCCTTAGGAACCCCAAATCTGGTAAAGATGTTCTCCTGGATAAATCAGAGGACAACTTTATAATCACTAGTTCTCATGGGGACGGCTTCGATCCATTTAGAGACATAATCAATAGTGAGTAGAATGTACTCGAAGTTGTTAGATCCGGGAAAGGGTCCCATGAAATCCATTCCCCATATGTCAAAGATTTCGCACACAATAATCGGGTTTAAGGGCATCATATCTCACGGGACCATGTTGCCGAGGGTCTGACAATGAGCGCATACCCTACAATTTGTCTGTCCGTCTTTAAACAAAGTGGGCTAGAAGAACCCACATTGGAAAATTTTTGCTGCGGTTTTACGCCTAGAGAAATGCCACCACAGGCCTAGTCGTGACAGAATGAGATCACGTCATTGACCTCATCATCAGGAATGCATCTCCGGATCACCTGATCATTGCCAATGTGGAAGAGATATGGTTCCTCCCAAATATAATACTCAGCCTCGGCAATCAATTTGTCCTGCCTGGATGTTGCCCAATCTGGCGGAACTTTCCTTGTAATGAAGTAGTTTATAACATTAGCAAACCATGGGAGACTGTGAATGGCTAGCAGGTGCTCGTCCGAAAAATGCTTGGTGATCAGACTAGACGGGTCGATTACTAAAGAAGGAAGACGGGACAAATGGTAAGCTGGCACGTTCTGCTTTCCCACCTTAGCATTAATCTCGAGATTAAATTCTTGCAACAGTAAGATCCATCAGATTAGTCAAGGTTTTACGTCCTTCTTCGTGAGGAGGTGCCTCACTGTAGTGTAATCCGAGTATATGATGACACAGGAACCCAAAAGATAAGATTTGAATTTTTCCATGCCAAATACGATGACTAGCAGCTCTTTTTCAATAACTGTATAGTTACACTGAGCCTTGTCAAGTGTCTTGCTAGCGTAGTAGATTGCCATGGGTTTCCCATTTATTTTCTACCCAAGTATCGCACCCACAGCATAATCGGATGCATCGCACATGATCTTAAAGGGTTGATACCAATTAGGGGACTGCAGGATAGGTGCTTGGGTAACTCAATCACGTAGGAGCTCAAATGCCTGAGTGCATTCCTCGGTAATTTCGAAGGGGACATCCTTGGAGAGAAGATTAGTCAGGGGGCACGTGATTTTCAAGAAATTGGGAATGAATCGACGGTAAAAATCAACGTGCCCTAGGAAGGATCGGATGTCCTTGATCGAGCTAGGCATAGGGAGTTTGGAAATCTGATTTACCTTGGCTCGATCAACCTGGCTTCCTTTTCGAGAGATGAGTTGTCCCTGGTCAATTCCCTTAGGTACCATAAAGTGGCTCTTGTCCCAGGAAAGAACCAAATTCACGTCGATGCACTGCCTGAGGATTTGGAACAAGTGTAGGAGGCAATCATCAAAAGATTCTCTAAATACTGAGAAGTCATCCAAGAAGACTTCAAGGTATTCACCTACCAAATCTGAGAATATGGCAAGCATGCACCGTTGAAAAGTAGCAGGTGCATTGCAGAGACTGAACGGCATCCTCCGGAATGCGTATGTTCCGAAGGGGCAGGTGAAAGTAGTCTTCTCTTGGTCCTCAGGATGGATTGTGATCTGGTTATAACCGGAGTACCTATCCAAAAAGTAGAAGAATCGATTTCCCGCTAGTTTCTTGAGGATCTAATCAATGAACGATAGTGGGAAATGATCCTTCTTTGTGGAGGAATTGAGTCTTCTGTAATCAATGCAGACTCTCCATGAGTTTGCTATATGTGTCGGTATGGTTTCTCTGGTTTCAGTCGTGATCACGGTGAGTCCTGCTTTCTTAGGCACAACTTGGATTGGACTCACCCACTGATTGTCGGAGATCGGTTAAATGATCCCTGCATCTAGCCACTTGATGATCTCCTTTTTCATGACATCTTGCAGATTTGGATTTAAGCATCTCTGCATTTCACAGGATGGTCGTGAGCCCTCTTCAGTATAGATATGATGTGTGTAGTATGAGAAGCTGATGCCAGTCAGATCATCGAGAGTCCATCCGATGGCTCTCCAATGCTGTTGGAGAACAAAAATTAGGCATGTTTACTGATCAGATGTGAGTTGGGAGTTGATAATCATAGGAAATGTCTGATTGGAACCCAAAATGACGTATTTGAGATGATCGGGAAGAGGCTTTAATTCCATAATTGGGTTGTCAGTAGCAGCAGGTGGTTCAGGGTAGGTGTCAGGAGCAAAGGAAGGAGCTATGGGTGTATTTAAGTTAGGTTTAGGCTCCTCAAATTGTGGGTTTTGATCTTCTTGTGGTTGATCAAGAATAATCAAATTTTTATCGATACATGGGTTGTCAACCACAGCCTCGATATCGCAAATTTGTTCTATAACTCCGCAATTAATTCCTTGTTGGGCCTCAAAGATGTCAATCATCAGTGTCTTGCTCTCAAATTTTAATTCAATTTGGCCCTCCTCACAATTAATATTGGCTTTAGCTGTGGCCAGAAAGGTGTTCCTAATATGATCGGTGTATTCTTCAAGTTCTCAGGAGCATCCATGTCTAAGACTATGAAATCCACTGGGAAGTAGAAATCTTGTACCCTAACTATGACACCCTCAAGAATTCCTTTTGGTGACTTAATAGATCGATTGGCTAACTGTAAAGTCATCTCTGTTGGTTTAAGCTTAGATTCCTCAAAGTAGTCTAGTAGGGATGTAGGTATCAAATTGATGGAAGCTCCTAGGTTCAATAAGGCTCGGTTAAACTGTATATCACCAATAGCACAGGAGATCAGAGGGGTGCGTGGATCTTTTGCCTTAGGCAGGAGTTTGCTCAAAATGACGGAATTGGCTTGCTCTGACAGTATGATTGGGTTCCTGCTTTTGATTCGCAGCTTACGCTTGAGTGTACACATGTCTTTTTGGAACAGTGCATAAGCCGGTACATGGCATATTGCATCCATCAATAGGATGTTTATTTGGAACTGCTTAAAGAGCTTGACTAGGTCCTCCTCAAGTGCCATGGGTTGGGGTTTCCTTTTTCCTTTGGTCAAGGCCTCTGGAAATGGAACCTTTGTGGGTTCCTCTAGAATGGGTCTAGGTTCTTGCTTTGAGATAGGGGTATCCTGGATGATTATCCTAGGGTTTGGGGTTGCATTACCTGTTGAAAGTGGCTTGGATAAGGTGGGTCCTGTGTTGCTTTACCAGTACGGGTAGTAATAGAATTTAGTCCTGCCTGGTTCTGGGTTGGTGTGGGAAAAATAGGTAATTGCTACTGATAACCCGTGTATGATGTCGACGCCTCCATCTCGTCAGGTAATGGAGCAGAAGGGGCCTGATAAACAAAGTGAGCTTGGCCCTGATTTGGGTTCATAATGTGCCTCTGGTTTGGCACGTTATTTGGGTTAGGCAGAGGTTGTGAAGGAAGTGCACCAGGTTGGCAGGGATTTGCCATCTGGGCGAGTTGATTATGAACCTCTATGATGTCGTCTTTGTGCTATTTTTGCATAGCCGCATTCATTTTCTGAATGTCAGCCAGAGTCTGAAGGATGAGAGTCATCTGATCTTCGTGAGTTGGCCCGGATTGATAAGTTGGGTTGGGCTAAGGTTGAGGCGGATGATATGGATGAGAAGCTTGTGGTCGGGGTTGATATTGAGGTTCTGATTTTGATTATTCCCTGGCCACGTGAAATTAGGATGATTACGTCATCCAGGGTTGTAGGTGTTTGAGAATGGATCATTCTGAATGGCATTATGGTCTTCGCAAGTCTGAGGAGCCTCAGAAAGGTCAGAATACGAGGGTTCAGAGTTCCCCCAACTAGAATAGGCGAGTCCAGAGTTTCCTCCAAACCCTGAATAAGACGGCAGTAGATACAGGTCCATCCCCTGAGAAGATTGATGGTAGATGTTATGCACCGCCTCCCTGCTAGAGGGCAGTTGTGTGAATGGGTTTTGTGTAGAGGTGGCTCGATGCAGATGTCGAGTCAGGTCATCCATCTTCTTCTCAATAATAGAGACCTTGTCCAGGAAATTGTCCATCAGTTCCAAGTCGACGGAAGAGGACAAGCCCTACGTCTCATGTGCTCCCCTTGGATTCGTCAATGCACGGCATTCGTCTGGTCGAACATGACTATGGATTCATTATTAATGGAGTTCTCACACATGTTCTCGAGAATCTCCCACACGGTGTCTTTGTGTTGACCCATGATGTTTCCTCCACAGGTTGCATTGACGAATAGTCGAATATCCTCACGGAGTCCCTAGTAAAAAGACTGGGCTTGTTCCCATTTAGGAACTTCGTGGTGGGGGCACTTTCACATGAGATCTAGAAAATAATCCCATGCCTTATGAAGTGGTTCTCCTGCTTGCTACATGAAATGCGTGATTTGGTGCCATAGAGCATTTGTTCGACCAACAGGGAAGAACTTTTATAGAAACTCAGATTGTAGTTCTACCCATGTGTTGATTGGATGCATTAGGGTTTGGTACTAGTGAGCAGCTTTGTCCATGAGAGAGAAGGAGAACATTTTCATGAGCAAAACATCCCGATTTTGAGCTTCTGACCCGAAGGTCTGGGCCAGATGCTTGAGTTGCTTGATATGCTGGAAAGGATCCTCGGAATTACACCCATGGAATTTGGGAATTGCATGAATCATGTTGGGCTTGAGTTCAGTATTAGGACCTCTAGTTGGGATTTGGACTCGAGGTTCGATCGCCACTTCAGTCGGATTGTAATGATCTTGTATCATAGGACGTTGCGGTGGGTTTACAAAGGCTTGGAATAGATCATTGAGGCGTTGAAGCTTATTTTCAAGATTGTTTTCTTCTACTGGTTGCTCCATGATGATGGATGAAGGAGAGTTAGGTTCAGATGAATCAAAAGAGCTTTTGATATGGTTGGTTGTTGCACAAATAGGGACATTGAGGCTTGGCCTCGACGGGAATGAATAGCTAATGGAGGCCTCAAGGGTGGTCTTAGAGACCTCCTCCTGAACATGCACTGATGGATAAGATGAGGGATAGAGTGTGATGGACCCAATCAAGACACCCAAAAATTTTGGATGACTATAGAGGTTCGGGGCAGATGATACCCCCAAGTCAGAAAGCCGTCCACCTGAGAATTACCTGGGCAGCCAGAGAGGGAGAATCTCGCGAAGACTTCTACATGGTAGAGCACCCCCACGAGTTACAGGGTTTCATCCCCCCCCAACCTCTCTTGTCACTGGGGATCTAGGTAGACTTAGAATGGGGACTTGACCTCTTAGGTCTACCAGTTTTAAGTTAAGAGCAAGGGTGCTTATGATTTCACCAGAACTTTAAGATGTTTTTGTGCAAGGTGACTTAATTTGAAGATTGGCTAACCCAACAAGGTCAGTCAACTTCATTTGTTTTGTCGTTTGAAAATTTTAGGTCCCTCTTTTAGTGTTCAAATGACATTAAGAGCTTGCTTTTAGGATTTTCTTGAATAGATCAATTCAATCAAGGCTTAGGCACACCCTGTTTGGAAAGGTTAATTCTTGATTAAGCAAGTGTGTCTTTAAAACCTTAAATTGGAAACCTTAATTGGCTCTGATTGGTCCAATTTAATTTGTCCAAATATAGTACCTAGGACTCAAGCAAGAAGGTGATAGCCTGAGATACTGTAAGCCTTAAGTAGGTACACAAATCAGAATTTGGATGTTGTGTAAATAGAATGTATCAAATCAGGCAACTTGATGATTAGTCTAAGAATAGAATGCATGTAGCCCTAATTGATTTTTTTCTTTTTTTTTAGCCTTTTCAGAATCAAGGGCTTAGGAAAAATTGGATGGAGTTTACTTGCCCCTGGAGTGGCTGACGTGCGACTGATCTTCCTCCAATGAATGATTGAAACAGATCACAGTCAAAAGATATAGAGAAAGTTAGTACCAAATCAGATATTGTAATCGTGAGATCAAATTCCACATTGCTCCCCGTCAACGGTGCCAAAATGTTGTTTGCTTTGAATCGGGATTTAAAATCATTGCATTGTAGTATATAGTTCGAATTAGTGAGAAAAATAAATAATATTCATACTCGACTATGAGAAATGAAGTCTGAGGTCAAACATAGAGAGTAATTGGTACAAATAGTTCTCAAAATTGCAATTCAACACAATATAAGAAGTTTATAATAGAACTCCCAACCATAAATGAAAGTGAATGTCAGATAATGCAAAAAGAATGGGGTAAAATGGTGATTTGAATCACCAATTACCCCTCACAATTACATCAAATAACTCAATAGTACTAATCAAATAAAGCCACATAGGATAAGTGCACAGTGCACTTTAGATGTCTGCTCAGCCACTTAGATGGCTTAAATTACACTTTTCTTCTTCTCAAGCTTCTCTCTTCTTCTTCACTTCAGCTCCTCTTCTCTTCTTCTCAAGCTTCTCTCTTCTTTTTCTTCCTTTTCTCTTCTCTTTTCCTCTTCCTTCTCTTCTTCCCTCAGCTTCAGAGAAGGCACAACACAGGGCTCAGCATTCTAGCAGAGGCAAAGGCCTCCCTCAGATTTCACAAGTGTTGAGAAGAGGGCAGTAGAGCAAAACCCCCCCACCTCTCTCTCTTTTTCTCTTCTTCCTCTCTCAGAACCAGCAAACTAGAACATACCTGGGTATTTGGGCAAACGGATCAAGCCCAGACCTACCTGGTGTGAGCGTGGGAGAGGGTGTGTGTATGTGTGTGTGTGCGGGGACCTCACCCCCTGTGCGTGCAGAGGCGATAAGCCAATATCACTTTTTCCCTTTATACGCTTGTGCGCGCCCGTCTGTTTCCAATGTGGGACTAATCCCACAGGGCTTCTTCGTGCAGCTATAGGTCGACGTCTTTCGCTTGAATTGGAGCAACAACCGTGTATGATGAAGTCACTTGAAGGCCTGGGCATCTGGAGCACGTAGTCTCGCACCACCTGGAAGTAGTGCCTGGAAGGTCTGACGCAAGAACATCTTCATCAAGGTGTTCGTGGAGCTTCACTAATGGAGGCGGCATGGGAAACACCTGAAAACAAGAACAATGCCTTTCGGTTGTGTCAGAAGACTTCAAAAGTACAGCCAGAGTACGGCAAGTGCAGTGGTGGTCTTGGTGTGGAGCGAGAGTGGATGTGTGACTGTGGCAGTGGCAAAAATGATCGAAGAGAAGTGTGGTGTTTGGTGGGGTGAAAGGATGAGCAATCGGCCCAATAGGTTTAGGGCTTTTGATGAAGGGAGTATGACGAAGGTTTTGGACCAGTTGGTGAAGCGGATGGAGTTGTGGAGCAGTGGAGATGCTTCGTCGGAGATGTGGCCGGAGGTGGAAAAGATGAAGTGCGGGGGAAGTGGTTAGCGGCCGTGTGTGTGTCGTAAAAGAGGTAGAGTGAGAGAGAGAGAGCAAGAGAGGGACTTAGCTAGGTGAAAGAGAGGTGGAAGGAGCCCATTTTGGTCGACCGACACCGAAGGAGGAGGGAATGGCGAGATGACGACAATGAGGTAGATGGAGATATGTCCTCCCTTTGGTTGGGGAGGGTCGTGATGGAAAGAGAAGTTGGGAGAGCTGACTAATTTGGTCGTTGGATGGTCAGAGGAGGATCAAAGAGTGTTGCCGGAGCAGGGGTTTTGGTGGCTAGAGAAGGAGAATCAGAGGTAGTTGATGCACCAAAACTTGCTGAGGAAATGTGCAAGGCCACGAGGGTCCTTTTATAGGGCTCTAGATAGAGTTCTAAGCTTGGAAAACAAGCTTAGAACCTCCGAGCTTATCGCCAGTGTAAGATACCTAATCAATCAAAGCATTCGCATTAGGATTCTAGAGGGATTTAGGATCCCTAAATGGGCTCATTTGGAAGACAATTACTTGAGTTTTCCGTTCAATTTTGAGAGGGATTCGTCAAGAAATCACAAAGATCTTGCCCTTTAAAGGTCGCTGAAGTTTGTAGGATTAGGATTTCATGGCGGCAGGGGCCTTTTTGTGAAGACATTGATAAAGTTAGTTACTGGAATGCAAGGTTTTTGAAAGTTAAGGGCATATGTGTGAGATAAAAGAATTAGACAGGATCAAATTGCAAACTAGGTTGAAACAATCTTAGATTAAACCCAAATTTTGGTACAATCCTAATTTGGACCTAAAAAATTTAATGGTGAAGTTGGATTTTGGTTTTGACTTAGTTTGACTGGGTAATTTATGTAAAAACCCAAATTAGGGCAAAAGTCTGCCTGTGGCTCTATTTTAGGTCAAGACGAGCTCTGTTGGTCAAATCAAGCATACCAAATCCTAAAGAATATTTCTATATGAGTTTTAGAGGATTTAGGTGGATTTTATCCTGATCAGAACCTCAGTTAATTAAGCAAATTTATTTTTAGGGTTTCAGATGTCCATTAAATCTTACAATGCATGAAAACCCTTTTCTGTCTGTTTTAACCCACTTATTAGAGTCATAAGACCATTTGACCTTTGTTCAACCCCTGAGAAAACTCGTGAGTGTCTGCAATTGAGATATATTGTTAAAACTGTAGTTTTACCGTAGTTTTATTGTATTACTCTCAGAATGATTATGCAATGAATTACGTCTCTCTGGCGATTATGTAGGTGCATTTAATGACTTAATCAGATCAAATTGAGCTAGTTATGGCTCATGATGGTGTTCCCATCACTCCTACCCCGTGACCTGCTCCACCACCATCGAAATTGTCGTCGTCTCTACAAGGTGGGTAGTGATAAGAAGTGTGATCCCGACCACTGCCCCATAGAAATGCCATCATCTCTTGCAACTTTGTTCTCTGCTGCTCCATCGCTTGCCTCTACTCCATGAATTGCATCTTGCCAAGCTTGAGTTTGTTGCTGGTGCTGTGAGGTGACATTGTGGAGCTGCTACTGCATTTGATGATTTTCTTACTATAGTGTATGAGCTTGTGTTTGCAGTTTCTGGACGATGGTTGCCAATGATGATCCATTCTGCTTATACCAGTTGAAGATCGACTGACTCCTCCCCCCACTATGAATGAAGCTTCTGTGCTGTGGAGGCATGACATTCTTAAAAGCCTTCTTAGGTGTCATAGGAGGCTGCTATTGAGTTTTGGAGGAGGCATCTGGAGCAGGGGGATTGATTAAGTTTATCATTTCTCCCAACAAATTACAAATTAAATTACGCTAATCAATTTAATGTTATATAAAAGTATAAAACTTAAATGAAATGATAATTAAATGTTATTTACATGCTTTTTTTGGTATGTCACATGTACTCATGTTCGCTCACCGTCGGTGGTGACCTTGCCATGAGTAGTCACATAGACACTAACCTGATTGAGTGTGGACCATAATGTGAATGTGCCTCTAAATATATTTCAAATCGTAAGTACTACTAATAATTACAACTTAAATTAAATGTATAGAAGTGAAATAATAAGGAATTCCTTACATATTTTGCCTTAATTCTATCTATACTCGTTCGACCCAAATAATGGGTCTGTGGTGGAGTTTTGGACCTATTGGCCTTGTTCTTCTTCGCCTAATCCTGTATGTATAACATGTTATAATGAGAAAATAATTAAATCATTTATTACAAAATACCCTTAGAAGTATTTAAATTTACCTCAATTTCAGGCTTATTCCAATGCTCACAACAATCTTTCCAAATATCTGCTAATACTGTAGGAGGCACGTTCCTTAATGCCTCCTCATGTAATGGCATTTTAATATAAAATTAAATTATAAAAATAAAATTTTAAAAGAAATTCATTAAGTAAATAATATAAAAATTGCTAATATTGCATGTTTTTTCTCTCTCTTCCTCGTCATCCTCTAATCACAATGTCGTCTTGCGGCATGACTGGGGATATACTTGGTGACATTCGGATCATCACCTCAAAAAAAAATCGCCTGTATTAAAAAATGATATAAACGAATTAAATATGATCAAACTAACACTTATAAGTATATGTTAAGAATTATCTACCTCCATATTGTTGGTGCAAGAGCACCTCGATCGTTGATTTTGGTGATAACAAAACACTTGTTATTTAATATTTCATTTAAGTTATAGTTTTAGGATAAATGCAAATGGAATTAAGTGTGAAGGAGCTCAAGCTTTCATTCATGGCGGATTGGAGGAACTTGATGGAGAAGAGAAGATGGAGCTTCACATGGAGTGAGAGCTTGAATAAAAGAAGAATAGGATAGATGTCTTTTTGTCTTGCACTTTGTATTTATTATTTATGTTCTTTGCCCTTTATTTTCTTAGATTAAATGTTAAAGAGCCCATAGTAACATACAGTAGTCCTAAGAACACTTACACTATCTTAGGATACTTAGACAATCTTAGAAATAACTTAGAAAACCAAAATAGACTTCAGACAGCCTAATCTAACGTTCAATCTGGACCTTAGACGTTTGATCTTGAACTTTAAGACGTTTGACTGTTTGACCAGATGTCCAAACACCTAGGCTGGAATCAGACTCTCTATCCTTTTACTTCATGACGTCTAGCCCATAGTATAGACGTCTTAGAAGATGTCTGAAGACCTTGCCAAACGTCCAACTAGAGGATCGTTGGCTCGTCAGAAATAATCTTAGAAGATTAACCTATGATTTTATTAACAACTCTTTCTAGACATCCACAGAGCATCCCAGACGTCTGATAAATAGACATTAGGCTAAGATTTGACCCAAATCACTTTTGTTAGATGATTATAACCATTTGAGCATCGGGAAATCAATTCCTGCAGTGGATTATATTTACAGACATCCAGACATCTTGCTAGACGTCTGACCTATCATCTGAGCAACTAGACCCTTGATGTAGACACATCCATTTATGTTAAAATGCCTATTTAGGCATGTTCTTAGGCTTAGATTTGCATTCCATATTATAAATATTGCATAGCATGCATCATCCTGCATTTTGAGTAGTGTATATTTTAGGTTAATTGCATCCTTTTTGTGGTCAAGAGAGAAGGAGATTTATTTCGGAGCCTCGGATTGATGATCCAACCATACGAATCTGACCAGGACGACAATCGGAGTCTAACACCTCTGAAATCGCCTTCATCGGAGTCCTGTAGCACCATATGTAGTCTAAGGAAGATCAATGGCCAAGGGACTAGGTGACGTAATTTGGAGCTTCAAACGACAAATCCGACTGAGTGGATGGATTCAGGTCGACGATCGCAACCTAAAAGCATGAAAATCGACTTAATCCGACCTCTGTAGCAGCCCCTACAATGGAAGGAAGATGGACAACCCAAATCGTGCCATGGATGCGCGTGCGGAGGCAGACGCCCGCGTAGTGGTTGCTGGGCGCATGGGCTGTCTTCAGCGACGTTTGCAGCAAATCTTTAGCGACGTTTATGACCATCACTAAATGTCCTGTATACAAAGTTGATTCTTTCCTCCACTATAAAAGAACCCTTACCCCTCCCATTTTTCTTCATCTCTTCCTTTCCTCCTCTCACCACCTCCAAGGCTCTAGAGAGAGCTTGTCCCAAGCCTGGAAAGCTCCTCTAGAGTAGAAAACAAATGTTTGTTCCCGCCTCCCATCCCCATTCGTGGAGCATCTCGTGGCTGTCCTCTCACCTCCCTTCGGGAAGATGATCCTTGCCGCGACACCGTCCTACCCCACCTCCGTCCTCCAGCTCCATCCTCGTTCGTCCCTCTCCTTACCACCTTCCACCAGGAGAAGTCAGAGCGAGTCGTCCTCTAAGCAACTATCGAGAGGGATTTCTCTCACCTATCTCTATCTTTATTGCTTTCATAGTATAGTTTTCCCACTTTTCTAGTTGTAATAAACATTTGATTATAGAAATACATGATTGTTTCTCTCTGTCTCTGTCTCTTTCTTTTTATTTTACAAGTAGATTAGCTAGAATTCATCGACCTGATCTATTGCCCTACTAAAAATACCAAAAAAATTAGAAAAGGCAAAAACAACAAAAACAAATAAATGCGAAACATGGATTTTCAAAACCAAATGTTTGCCTCCCTGTGTTTGACCTGAGAATCACCTTTCGAGTTTCAGTTATAAATTTTATCTGATCGACGAATTATCTCACAAATCGAACTACGATGATAGGTTTTCCAAACTCCAATCCTTTCTACGTGCGAATCCGACGCAATCATTTTGGCACCGTTGCCGAGGAGGCAATGCTCTTTGGTTTTTTCTTGCTTTTCCCGCATTACTTACATATTTTTCTAACCTATCTTTCTTCTTCTATTTATTATCTTGCAGGAACCCAATCGAGGAGACGAAGGTGGTAGATTGGAGTAAAGTGCAGGTAGAGATATTTGTAAGTTATCCTCCCCACCACCCACTAGATTTCCATTCCATAACCTAATAAGTCAAACCCAAATCAACTTAGGTGCTTGCATAAATGCTAGAATAGTTTTGATTGTTTGATTGTCACTTCGCCTCACCTCACCCACCCGCATCTATTAAAAAATAAAAAAATACTCTTCTCTTGTGGGATTTAATTAAAAGAGACACTTAACACCCACAAATTCTCATCCTATGTCGCACAATCACTTTGAATCTACCACATAATCGGGATCTGACCTATGGACCCGGTACACTTCAACTCAATACACATAAGTGAGTAGAAATTTGGTTATCTGTGGTGTGAATAGGCCAATTGATTGATTTATTTGGGTCACACCACTCAAAATAAAAGCGATCCATCAAGTAGCTTGCCACTTAGGGTTGAACTTTAGGGCTGAACTAGGCACTCCACATTAGTTTTTGATTTCTAAAGGAATATATCATCACCAGTGCTTTCAAAACTTGGAGTGTTCTACTAAACCTGATTGAACAAACCTAAAGATTAAACTGTAAAAGCTACTAAACAAGGTTAAACCCTAAAAGACACATCATCAAATAACCTTGCTTGCAAACCCTGGTTGTGCATGCACACACATTTGAATTGATCATTAAGGGCACAACCCATCTAAAGGGCCCATTACATTCCAAGAGCACGATCATCCCAAGCCTAACTAAAACTAAGTAGATGTTGGCTTTAAGGATTGATTCACTCTTCAAGGCTCAGATTGAGATTGTTTTCGATTAATATGCTTCTATTGGTCCATCTGATGTCTAGCTAGGGGAGTAGCGTCAAACGATTGAGGCTGGGGGTACACTAGGAACCGAAGGCACAAGCCAAAGGAAGAACCTTCTCCCCAACCCCTCCCTCTAACTGGTTGGATTGGTTGGATAGAAGTAGACCAAATCGTTTCTATCAACTCAAGATGGGTCCTGGGAGTTTGTAGATATGTAGGCCAACTCACCTATGGACAGGTTTGGTTGATTGTATTGCAGGGCACCTTTCTTTGTTTGTTTTCCCTCCTGTTTCACTATGTATTCTTCCACATCACACTCTCATTTCCAATCCTACCCTCCTACCAACACTTATCCCCAAGATGATTACTATCCTGACATGACTTATGACTACCCATCTCCTAGGCGGGACAACTTTGATTGGGGATATGAATCCGAACCTCAGTGTCCAGGGCCTAACCCTAGACAACAAGACTATGATTACTATCCTTCCTAGAGCTACAATGATTATAGATCTCCCTCCTTTGATGATCAACCTAACCAGATCTACAAACATGAAGGATATGTTGATTATAACACTTACCCTCTCCAGTATTCCACTGAATATAGGTCGCCACTAATCTTTGAATAACCTGAAACGACCTACCATTAGGGAGGGACCGAGAACCTCGATATCTTGACTCCCCTAGATTAACCCAAACCCACCCAACCTTGAACCGAACCATTCGGTTCAGGTGAACCAGATCAAAGACAGGGTGTTGGCTAACTTGAGGAACACCATACAATCTTTAGAAGCTTAGCCAACACCATGCACTGAAGCATTGGAGCCTATGATAAAAATGATTGATGAGCTGAATAGCTCTTTATTGGATTTGCTCCAAAATGTTAGGGATAGGAGCTTGGGTGAGTTTATACTTGGGAAATTATCGAGGTAAAGGGTGAAATTTGTGGTTGCCCTAGTCCAATCTTGGGATGATTCTCAAGATGTACCCTCTTCAGGAGAGCCAATGTCTGAACTTGCTCAGGCACTTGTTGGGGGGGATACATGTTCTGAGACTGGGAATGACCAGGTTGGGCTAGAGCAACCCATTGGGGGTGAACCGAGTTTCTCACCCGAGATCCCAGAGTCGGGGAATGACGAAAAATATGTCTCCATGGACCATGAAATGACATATGATTTTGAGACATATAAATGAGGATCAAGAATTCTTTGATTCTAAGGGTGAGGAATCTTTGAGTGTCATCTCACTTGCAGTTAAGGAAAATGATTTTAGAGAGACAAATGGGCTTGAGAAGCATGGTGAACAATTTCATAGCCTGATCATTGAATATTGTGATCATGTTGGGGCTAACTTGGACGATTCAAATCCTGATGATTCAATCAGTAGCCCCATTCCTCAACCTCACCCTAAAGAGTTGAATTATGATATTCTTGAGATCACCAAACCCAAGTCAACCTGATTGAGCCACAATTATTGGACTTGGGTATTTTAGACGGGGTGTACAATGATTTGGAGGTCTCGGAAATATTGAGTTTAGAGGATAGGAATTTGGTAATGAAAATCTGGAAGGCAAACTCAGAGGGAAACACAATTTTGGATTTAAGGGTTCCTGTTAACTTAAAACCACCTACTTTTTACCAGGACCCTTATGATATTTTTTAGGTGCAACCCAATCTCAGAATCATTGATTATCCTTTTGAGTTGAAATCTAAAAGGACATCCAAATCTAGTGAATTAAATCTACCTTTTGTCCAACATTTTAGTCTTGGGTTGCATACTACAAAATCGCAGGCCTGGCCTCGTAAGCACAATAATCTTTATTTTTGGGTGATTTTTATCCAGAACCTTAGAACCACTCGACCCTAGGGTATGGGTCTGCACCACAACTTGGTCCATATCTATGGACATCTTCTGCTGGTAGGTCTAAGGATTAATCTTTTGATTTTGATTCTAACCTGCACTTGTAAATTCTCCATTTCTTCCTCGTATGTATTTTATGCCTAAATAAGGCATTAAACTTAGCACGCATGTATACTCTCCTCTCTACGAAGCTGACCAGATTTTCATGAAATTCAGGTGATATTCTGTTTACTCCACTCTTTTCATGTCTTTATTTTTACAATGAGGACATTGCATCATTTAGTCATGGGGGGTGGATAATTAATTCCTGAAATCATTTTGTTAACTTTGTAGAATTTCTTTTAGTTTCTTAAAAAAATTGAAAATTCAAAATGTCAAAAAAAAAAGAAAGAAAGAAAGAAAGAAATTAGGAGAAGATAACTTAGGCATTTGGAAGTTATTAACTTTAGGAAATGATACTTTAGGACCTGAACACTTAGACTCTTCAGGTCTTTGGGCTTAATTAGCCTGAGTGTTCACTTGAATGTGGACTTAGTTTTGAGTCGTCGTCAAGTAATTTTATCTTAATTTGGTAAATAAATTGTGGAGATAAATACACGACTTATCAACTCTCCCTTTGGTTTGAGGGGACTTTATGTCTAAGCATCTATACACTGTTTGCACTGACTCACTTTTCGATGGTTTTTTTCGAAATTGGGTAGCTAATGAACTGTCTAGGGTGGTCTGGCTGGCAAGTTGTCGGTGGTAATAGCCCATTGGCTGGTTGTCTAGAGCCCAGCCACACAACCATTCTCTTCATACTGGCTTTAGGTAAATCTTAGATCAGGGAAGCCACCTACTTAGGAAAAAGAAAAAAAAAGTACCCAAAAAGAAAAAAATAGAAAAAGGAGAAAATAAAAAATAAAAAAGTAAAAAAAATAGAACCACACTTCACTGCACGAGTATGGCTGGTAAGTTGCCGTGGGTAACAGCCCAATGGCCGGTTGTCGAAAGCCCAACTCACAAAAATGCATAAATAATTCCTAAAACACTTAGGGAAGAACCGGGGAAGTAGAATAAATTAGGGATATATACACTGGATTCGCCCTTGTGTTGACCCCATAAAAAATAAAAAAAGTAGGGAGAAAGCTACTGATTGGAAAGATAAACCTCTAGGTAGAAATCTTTAAGGTTACCTAGGGTCGTAGAAACCTGAAGTCCATTTTAACGGTCGCCTAGTGAGTCTATCACCCTTTCACAAGATGCTTAGCACTTAGAGTCCTTTTTGAGTTCTTCGGTGGTCAAGTAGTCGTAAAAAGTTATCTTGAAACTCTTAAACTCCAAAAGTCCAAAAAAATTAGGAAAGAAGAAAAACAAAAAAATGTATCTTCTCTTTTCAAATAAGGCGAGGATTTGGGCGGTCTGCATTTTGGCAGACACCTAGGTACTGTTGAGTTTTTGTAGTTTAGGACCTTAGTTGAAATTTTCTATTGTTAATAAATGACTTAGGCCTAAGAGATTGAGTCCTAATTTTGTTGTATACATAGCATGTAGTTTAATTTTGCTAAGGACTAGCAAAAGATAGGCATGGGGGTATGATGTAGACACATCCATTTAGGTTAAAATGCCAATTTATGCATGCTCCTAGGCTTAGATTTGCATTCCATATTACAAATATTGCATAGTATGCATCATTCTGCATTTAGAGTAGTGTATATTTTAGGTTAATTACATCCTTTTTGCGATCAGGAGAGGAGATTTATTTCGGAGCCTCGAATTGACGATCCGATCGTACGGATCTGATTAGGACGATGATTGGAGTCTAACACCTCCGAAATCGCCTTGATCGGAGTCCCGTAGAACCATATGCAATCTGAGGAAGATCAATAGCTAAGGGACTAGGTGACATAATTTAGAGCTTCGAACGACAAATCCGACCGTGCGGATGGATTCGAGTCGATGATCATAGCCTAATGACGTGAAAATCGACTCAATCAAACTTCTGTAGCAACCCCTACAATGGAAAGAAGATGGATAACCCAAATTGTGCCATGAGGCACAACCCAGGCCGCCCATGTGCACGCATGCGCCATTGCATGCACACAACAGCACAACAGGTGTGCATGGGCATGCGAGCGGAGGCACGCGACACGGGCGTGCAGAGCGCATGCCAGCAATCGGTTGGTGGGCGTGTGGGTTGTCTTCAGTGATGTTTGTGGTGGATCTTCAATGACGTTTATGACTGTCACTAGATGTCCTCTATACAAAGTTGGTTCTTTCCTCCACTATAAAAGGACCCCTACCCCTCCCATTTTTCTTCATCTCTTCTTTTATTCCTCTCACCACCTCCAAGGCTCTAGAGAGAGCTTTTCCCAAGCCTGGGATGCTCCTCTAGATTAGAAAAAAAACATTTGTTCCCGCCTCTCATCCCCATTCGTGGAGCATCCCATGACCATCCTCTCACCTCCTTTCGGGAAGAAGATCCTCGCCGCGACGCTGTCTTGCCCCACCCTCCATCCTTCAGCTCCGTCCTTGTTCATCCTGCTCCTCACCACCTTCCTCCAGGTGACGTTGGAGCTAGTTGTCCTCCAAGAAACTATCGAGGGGGATTTCTCTCACCTATCTCTATCTTTATTGCTTTCATAGTATAGTTTTCCCGCTTTCCTAATTGTAATAAATATTTGATTATAAAAATACATGATTATTTCTCTCTCTGTCTCTGTCACTCTCCTTTTATTTTGCAAGTTGCTTAGCTAGAATTCATTGACCTGATCTCTTGCCTAACTAAAAATGCCAAAAAAATTAGAAAAGAAAAAAATGATAAAAGAAAATAAAAGCGAAGTGCGGATTTTCAAAACCAAATGTTTGCCTCCCCGTGTTCGACTCAGGGCTCACTTTTCGAGTTTCAGTTATAATTTTATTTGATCGACGTATTTTCTCGCAAATCGAACTACGATGACGGGTTTTCCAAACTCCAATCCTTTCCGCATGTGAATCTGACATAATCAACCCTAGAACCCTATTTAGATATGGTCAAAACAGAAACACACCCATCTTATAATTAGACGTCTAATATCTTGTCTAGACATCTTAAAATGATCCGTTAGATGCCCGTCTAGATCCAACCCAGTTTAGGATCATCAACCCTTCTAGATCAGATGACTGACTTGTAGATCAGATGAAGTACTAGATGTCTGAACTTAAATCTAGATGCTTGATAACCCTATCAGACTCAAATGATCCTTAATTCGTTGGGATTTTGGCTTGATCTTTTGTGATTTGTTTCCAACAGCTATGAAAGCCTTCCAAGACCTTTTAAACTTTTCTTAGGGCCTATATAAATAGAGGATCCTTCCTTTGTAAAATACACCTTTATAGAATACTTTCCACCATATTTGTGTCAAAGAAGAGATAGAAAAGAGTTCTTGCTCTCCAAGCCCTATTCAACAAATTTGAGAGCACTGATACTCTGCCGAATTCATGTTGAATCATTTCTAATTTAGGGAATATGCTTTCTCCTATAGTGGCTAAGTTCATTTACCTATTTAGGCTCTATAGGTTTTTGTTTTGTGGCTAGGTATTTGCTTTGCGAATTCCCATCTCCTTCGCAAGATAAAACACTCTTCGTGGAGAAGAGGGATTTGAGGTACGCTACTCTCAGTTCAAAGTAGCATGGTTCTAAGAGGTTGAGAGACCCTCATTTAAGTGACTCGGTTATTGGATTTGATCTACTAGGTAGATCGGGAAATCCTAAATCGAGAGGTTTAGGTGGTTGGTTTTTACCTGAGTTTGGGTTTTCAACTAAAAATCATTGTGTTCTTATGAGATTGCTTTTTATGTGATTGTTTATATATTATATCCGCATTATTTCGTATCATGCAAATCTTACTCCCTTCATTAGGAATTACAATTGGTATCAAAGCAGGTACTCGCATCATCAACATCACAACCTAGTAAGGATCTAATGGAGGGAACATCACCGCCACGAGACACTTGGAGGGATAGTCTATCATTTGACCGCCCTACTTCGATCGAAGCAACTACGCCTACTGGAAGTTGCATATGAGGATGTGGCTTCAAGCCATCGACTTCGCGTTATGGGGAAGATGCAAAACCCCATTTGAGGTCTTGACGAGACTCAAAGGAAGCTACTCGTAGTAGCAGACCTGCAAGTTTTCTCTCAACATGAAAGTAATGAACTCGTTGTACTATGTGTTAAGGCTGAAAGAGTTTAATCGGATCTTGCAATGCACCACCGCATACGAGATATGTCACACACTTGAGGTAACTCACAAAGGTACCTCTAAGTTAAAATCCTCCAAGATCAATGTTCTTTCACAAGAATTTGAATCTTTTTTTATGAAATCTAATGAATCCTTGTGTGAGATGTATACAAGGTTCACTCTTATAGTGAATAACCTAAAGGCCTTAGGGAAACCTTTATAAAGGGGGAGCTTTAAGGACAGCTTCTTCATTCCTTTAGATTAGAATGGGAATAAAAGGTCACTGCCATCAAAGAAGCAAATGAAGTAGAGGAGCTTAGCATGTAGGATCTCTTAGGCAATCTCATGGCCTATGAGATGACGATGAGGCAAAAGAAGAATGATACACTTAAGCCAAAGCCAAGGAAGACCCTCACCTTCAAAGCAGCTTCAGACAATGAGGTAAGTTCTGACGTTAAAGACCTTAGGATTTTATTTATAAAATTTTTTAGGTTTTGGAGGGATTGAAAGAAGGAGAAGAAGGAGAGGAAGGGGAAGAAGGAAAGTCTGACTTGTTGCTATCACTACAACAACAAAGGGCATATTCAACCCAATTACCCTCTTCTAAAGAAAGGAAAGAAGAAAGAGAAGGAGAAGGAGAAGAAATATAAGAAGAAAGAATTCCAAGCTACTTGGGATGATTAAACCTTGGAGGAGGAAGAAGAAGACCCTAAAAAGAAGAACGTAACTGCTTGGATAGCGAGGGTGAAGATGACAATAAGGAGGTAAATTCTTTTAATGAGTTGCAAGAAGCATTTGAAGAATTGTATGAACTTAGTAAATCACTAAAGATAGAGAATAAAAATTTGAAAAAGGAAATTAGTGTTCTAAAGAATGAACTAGATAATCTTGTTGCTACAGATTTAGATCTAAATGCTTCTTTTGATTCTATTAGTTTTGAAAAGAATAATCTTGTTCTAGAAAATCATGACCTTATTTTATAAAATATTAAATTAATAGAAAATAATACATTACTCAAATATGTGATTTCAATTTTAAAAGACAAAATAAGTTTCAATGAAGATGAGCTTGCATGTCTTAAGAAGAACTCTGGAAAATTGTTAAATGGAGTTAGCACCAGTCAAAAGTTGAGAAAGGATCTCCATCAAGGAGACCGACTAACAAGCCTAGATCCAAGCTAACTTGGATACCGAAAAATCAATTAGAAACTTGTTTTGTAGGTTTCAAGGGGGATTTCAATATAAAGGACTGGACCTACAAGATGAATTGGGAGAACCAAAGAGTAGACCAAGGAAGATGACAAGACTGGTGAGACGGCTGGTGGGTGTTCAAACCGCCTTACGTCAACCGTTCGATTGCAGACCGACATTGATACTCGGACCTCTAAGCTTCGGATGGGAACCCATCACTTTTGGCATCAACCTCAAGGGCCATTTTATTGGCCATGGTAAGTGAGGTAAACCCTTAACCCTATATTTGATTATTTTTGAAAATAACATCTAGATAGGGGGGTTAAAAACTAATATGTTTTATGTCCATCATTAAGGGAGAGATAGATAAACTATTCCTATATGATTGGACTCCTTTGATAAGGGGACAATTTGAAAAAAATGATTATAGCTATATTTCCATTAGAAAGGGGGAGTTAATGGTTAAAATAAATATCTATGTTGTTATGACAAAAAGGGGAGTTAACCCAAATTAGAAGAGCATGTATTAAGGGGAGTATAGGATAAATAACTAAAATTGATTAAACCTTTTTGATAATGTCAAAAAGAGGGAGAATTGTTTGGGTTATTATGTATGGTTTTGTCATCATCAAAAAGGGGGATATTATTGGTGCAAAAGCACCTCGATCATTGATTTTGATGATAAAAAAACACTTGTTATTTAATATTTGCATTTGAGTTATAGTTTCAGGATAAATGCAAATGGAATTAAGTGTGAAGGAGCTCAAGCATGCATCCATGGTAGATTGGAGAAGCTTAATGGAGAAGAGAAGATGGAACTTCACGTGGAGCGAGAGCTTGAAGATAAGAAGAATAAGATAGATGTCGTTTTGTCTTTTTTTTCTATTTGTTCTCTATGTTCTTTGCTCTTTATTTTCTTAAATCAAATGTTAAAGAGTCCATAGTAACATACAATAGTCCTAGGAATACTTACACTAACATACAATAGTCCTAGGAATACTTACACTACCCTAGGATACTTAGACAATCTTAGAAATAACTTAGAAAACCAATATAAGCTTCAGACAGCTCGGTCAGATGTCCAATCTGGACCTCAAATGTTTGATCTTAGACTTTAAGATGTCTGACTGTTTGACCAAATGTCCAAACATCTAGCCTGGAATCAGACTCTCTATCCTTTTACTTCCAGACGTCTAGCCCATAGTCCAGATGTCTTAGAAGATGTTTAAAGACCTTGCCAAATGTCCAACTAGAGGACCATTGGCTCGTCAGACATAATCTTAGAATATTAACCTATTATTTTATTAACAACTCTTTTCAGAAGTCCACAGAACATCCCAGGCATCTGATAAATAGATGTTAGGCCAAGATCTGACCCAAATCACTTTTGTCTGATGATTATAGTCGTTTGAGCCTCGGGAAATCAATTCCCGTAGTGGATTGTATTTACAGACATCCAGACATCTTCCCAGATGTCTGACCTATTGTCTAAGCAACTAGACCATAGAACCTTGTTTAGATATGGACAAAACAGGAACACAGTTGTCTTAGAATTAGACGTCTGATATCTTGTCTAGACATCTTAAAATGATATGTTAGACATCCGTCTAGATCCAACCCAGTATAGGATCATCAACACTTCTAGATCAGACGACCAACCTTTAGATCAGATGAAGTACCAGTCGTTTGACTTAAATCTAGACGTCTGATAACCCTATCAGACTCGTAAATGACATTGATTTCGTTGGGATTTTGGCTTGATCTTTTGTGATTTGTTCCCAATGGCCATGAAAGCCTTCAAAGACCTTCTAAACCCTTCTTAGGGCCTCTATAAATAGAGGACCCTTCCTTTATGAAATACACCTTGACAGAATCCTTTCCACCATATTTGCGTCAAAGAAGAGATATAAAAGAGTTCTTGCTCTCCATGCCTTTTTCAACAAATTTGAGAGCACTGATATTCTATCGAATTAACGTTGAATCACTTTTGATTTAAGGAAGATCCTTTTGCCTATAGTAGTTAAGTTCATTTACCTATTTGGGATCTATTGGCTTTTGTTTTTGTCTTTTGTTTTGTGGTTGGGTATTCGCTTGGTGAATTCCCATCTCTTTTTCGAGAGAAAACACTCTTTGTGGAGAAGAAGGATTTGAGGTATGCTACCCTTGGTTCAAAGTAGAGTGGTTGTAAGAGGTTGAGTCACCCTCATTTAAGTGACTTAGTCAGTGGATTTGATTTACTAAGTAGATCGGGAAATCCTAAACCGAGAGGTTTAGGTGGTGGTTTTTACCTAGGTTTGCGATTCCACCTAAAAATCATTGTGTTCTTGTGAGATTGCTTTTTGTGTGATTGTTTATATATTATTTTTGCATTATTTCGTATCACCCAAATCTCACCCCCTTCGTCAGGAATTACACATATTACGAATAAGCTACCTCTTCGCCTTCTTTGGGACCCTCCTCAAGTCTGCTAGCGAAAGGACGATAGTGTGGATCTTCTCCAGCTTCATTGATATGCACATTGATCCTCGTCCCCTCTAGAAGTGCATCTAGATTTGAATTTCTTGTTGGACCCCTTCCCTTTTTTTTCTTACCTGATAAGAAAAATATAAGAAAAATAGAACATTACAAATAAATTTCAATAATTAAATGTTGAATATAAATAAGATATTACCCACAATTCTTACCAGAATTGGTCCTTGCCTCATCTTGAGGGTCCTACTAAGGTGTCTACCGTACCTTAGCATCATTGTCATCACCCTCCCTCTTGCCTCATCCTCATTGCCGCCGTCACCCTCATCCTTGTCCTCATCGTCATCAAGGTAGTGGGTGGCAACTTTTAGCTCTGGCTTTGGCTCTCGCACTACAGGGGTGACCACCTTCTTAGCTTTGTCATGGTACTATCGAGTAAGATCACTAGGTTGGAGATATTTACGAGAGCTCATAAATGTGGGATTAGGCACCATGACGATGGGTTGTGCATAGGGAGTACTGAGAGGGATGTACTCAGGGACGAATTGGAGAGGCTGGGTGCAGGGTGGCTATATGGAAGGTGGCTGGGTGGAAGGTGGCTACTGGGTCGCATCCCTACCCACTGAGGTGCCCTGGTCACCCTTATTACTCGTAAAAGCAAATTTCCTGAATTTCATCTACATGTGCATAAAAAAAAGATTAGTACCTATATAAATATGAAGAAACAAATAAACATAATATAAAATAGGAAAAAAATCGACAGAGTTTCCCCTATATTATGGATATTTTCCCAAATCCTGTATATAGAAAACCACACATCCCACATCTTATTCACAGAAATAATCAAAAGTGAATAGTAGGCAAACCCCACATATGTAATGTAGATAATTATAAGTAAAAAAGCAAAGCACTTAAATATAGCTACTTAAATATATCCTATTTTGAATCCATCATGCTCCAATCCTAGGCTGTTTCAATTATTTTTTGTGTTTTCCTCTTTATTATCTTTTGGATCCTTCTAGTGGAAGGGGTTATGGGTTAATATCGTGGCATTATTTGAAGTCACTCTTTAGGAGTGGAGGGTTTGATGGGGTTCCTTTATACATATGATTTTCTTTCCTATAGTAAATGTGACTTTGCTCTTGCCTAGTTTTGTTGTATTAGACATGGGAAATGACAAAACTTATGGTCGACTTAAATAATCAAATAGAGGAGCCTTTGTTTCACTTTTACATTGTGTTTTATTTAGGTTGAAAGGAGCGAACACTTCCTCATGAGTTCGGATCTTTTCCATGATCATTTCAAAGTGATTCTTTTGATTACAGCAACGATTTTTCTAGTAGAGTACATGCGGTCTTCGAAAATTGTGTCTGAGTTGGATGGGAAAGTAGTAGAATTGCTTAAGCCTTGAGTTAGATATGTTACAAGCACTTGAGTTGATCACTTGGATGGGAAAGTAGTGGAGTATTTGCTCTAATTGAAGTGTGATCTATTACTCTAAGATCCATTTCATCTAAATAACATGCTACTTTGGCACATAATAATAAAAAAAGAAATTGTATAAAATATAATTATATCTTATATCAATATCCATTGCACCTGGACCAACTTATTGTAAGTGTTCTTGATAAGCATCTACTTATAATTCAGGTTCGACATCTTTTTGCTCCTCATAATATCCATGTGGAATTGTTTGAACGGGTATAATCCATCCATTTTTGCTGTTGTTAGGAACGTAGAAGACTTGAGATACTTGACACGCCAATGTGAACGATTTAGAACAATGAAGAATTCAACAATTCTTATTCAAACTTATAAATCATGCTTCTTGTCAAGTTTGAAGCCAGTGCCTTCTTTGAACAAGTCAAATAAATCACACTTGAAAATGAAAACTCGATGATCGTATCTGAAGCTCATCTCAACAATTTCTTCGATTTGTCCATAGTAGCTATCACAACCAGTGTTCAAATCGCAACTAAGAACAACACCAACATGTTGCACGACCTTCACATCATCTATGGATTTTTCTCTGAACCTAATTTTGTTTATAATGTAACCTGAATGATAATGTCCATAATTCAACTATTGATTGGATATTATGTCAAAGTCCTCCACCCATCATGGGTCGTTCTCTTATTTCATTTGAATAACACATTGTCTAAACCACTTGAGGAAGTCAAGCTTGTGTGTTGCTAGATGTAAACACTCAAATTCATTATAAAATAGATCAACTTCCAAAATCTGCATGAGAATGTATAAGTGAGCTAAATGTCGATCGATTTCAGAGATTGATTTGTATTTTGTGTTGAGGATAGACCTTCCTAGAATATAAAATATGTAAAGACAATTGATGTAGACACATTTATTTAGGTTAAAATTCCTATTTATGCATGTTCCTAAACTTAGAGATGCATTCCATATTATAAATATTGTATAGCATGCATCATTCTGCATTTAGAATAGTTTGTATAAATTCTAGGTTAATTCACGTCTTTTTGTGGTCAGGAGAGGAGATTTATTTCAGGGCCTCGGATTGATGATCCAACCGTACGAATCTAATCAGGAAGATGATTGGAGTCCAACACCTCCGAGATCATCTTAACCGGAGTCCCGTAGCGCATTATGCAGTCCGAGAGAGATCAAAGGCCAAGGGGCAAGGTGATGCTAATTCGAACCTTAGATGCCAAATTCGACAACATGGATGGTTCCAGATCGACAATTGTAGCCCAACAATATGGAAATCGACCCAATCCGACGTCCGTGGTGCCATCTACAAAGCAAAGAAGATGGATAGTCATGATGGTGCCACGTGCACCATCACAACCGCCCAAGACCACCCATGAGCCACCGCTACTCCCCCTCTCTATTCGGCCAATAGATCTAGGTTGTTGGATGAAGATCCAATGGCCATGGAAGCTCCATGTCGTTCAAGGAAGGTGTTCATCTTCTTGACATAAAGGGAATAATAGCATGGTGGTCTTGATCCCTTTCGTAAAGGGGAGGTCGCGGGTTCGAGATCCCTAACCGCCCCAAATCTCCAATTGCATGTAGCAGCAGCAAGCGTATAGCATGCGACATGGGTGTGTGGAGCAAGCGTGAACAGCACAACAGTGCAGCAATGAGCACGTAAGCTATCATCAATGATGTCTACGGCGGATCTTCAGCGATGTTTTTGGGTGTCGCTAATTGCCCTATGTGCGAAAAGCCTCTTCTCCTCCACTATAAAAGGGCCCCTACCCATCCCATTCTTCTTCATCTCTTCCTTTCTCTCCTTCACCACCTCCAAGGCTCTAGAGAAAGCTTGACCCAAGCCTGGGATGCTTCTCTAGAGTAGAAAATTAAATATTTTTCCCACCTCTCACCCCCATTCGTTGAACATCCCGTGGTCATCCTCTCACCACCCTCGGGAAGTAGATCCTCACCGCAGCGCCATCCTGCCTCGTCCTCCTTCCCCCGATGCCAATCTCCTTAGTCTAACTTCTCACCACTTTCGTCCGGGGAGCCATCAGAGCAAGTCGTCCTCCAAGCGACCATCGAGGGAGATTCTTCTCACCTCTCTTTATCTTTTTTCTTTCTAGTGTAGTTTTCCGCTTTCTTTTCTATAGCAAACTCTTTGAGATATACATTAATGTTCTCTCTCTCTCTCTCTTTGTCTTATTTTACAAGTAGATTAGTTATATTTCATCGATCTGATCTCTTGCCGTATAAAATACCAAAAAAATTGCAAAAGATAAAAACAACAAAAAGAAATAAAATCAAAGTGCGGATTTCAAAACGAAACGTTCACCTCCCTGTGTTCGACATGGGACTCACTTCGAGTTTTAGTAAATTTATTTCGTAGTGATTTTTTGTGACTATGACAATGGGTTCTCCCAAACCTTGATTTTTTCTCACGAAATTGCTCTCACCATTTTGGCACCGTTGCAGGGAAGGCAATGCTCTCTAGTTTTTCTTGCATTTTTTATCTGATCTTACTATGATTGCATGTACTCTTACGAGGTGGGCCAGAGTAGTTAGATTAGAGAAAAGTGCGGATGAAGGTTTTGTAAGTGTATCCCCACCACCCACCCATTAGATTTCCATTCCATCACCTAATAACTCAAACTCAAATCAACCTAGGTGCTTTTATTAACCCTAAGATAGATCTGATTGTTTGATTGTCACTCCACCTCACCTCACCCCCATATATAAAAGAAAAAAAAAATTTGATTGTGGGATATAGCTAAAATTTACACACCTCACACACCCACAAAATTTTCAACTTAAGGCGCACCTTTTCTTATTTAATCACTTAATTGGGATTTTGACTTGTGGACCCAGTACAATCAAAGTTAACACACAGATAAGTGATTTGAAATCTGAATAGGTTAAGTATTTTTTGTGTGCCTTAACTAAGTAGTGCAACAGGCCAATTGATTGAGCTATTTGGGCCGCACCACTTAAGATAAAAGTGATTCATCAGTAGCTTGCCCCATAGGGTTGATTTGTAGGGCTGAACCAGGCACTCCACATTAATTTTGAGTTTTAAAGGAATATACCAGCAACTGTGATTTCAAAACATAGAGTGTTCTATTGAACCTGATTGAATGAACCTAAATATTAAACCCTAAAAGCTACTAAACAAGATTAAACCCTAAAAGACACGTCATAAAATAACCTTATTTGAAAACCCTAGTTGTGCACACACATACATTTTAATTGATCATTAAGGGCACAAGCCATCTAAAGGGCCCATCACATTCCAAGAGCACAATCATCCTAAGCCTAATTAAAACTAAGTAGATGTTAGCCTTAAGGATTAACTCGCTCTTTGGGACTCCAACTGAGGTTTTTTTCGATTAATCTGCTTCTACTGGTCCATCTGATGTCTAGCTAGAGGAGTAGAGTCAAATGACTGTGGTTAGGGGGTATCAAAGGAACTGGAGGTGCAAGCTAAAGGAAGATCCTTCTCCCCAATCCCTCCCTCTAAGTAGCTGGATTGATCGGATAGAAGTAGACCAAATCATTTCTGTCATCTCAAGATGGGTTTTGTGAGTTTGTAGGTCTTTAAGCTACCCACCTAAGGACAAGTTTGGTTGATTGTATTGCAGGACACCTTTCTCTCCTCTGTTCTCCCTCCTACTTCATCATGTATTCTTCCACACCACACTCGTATTTCCAATCGTACCCTCCTACCAGCACTTATCCCCAAAATGATTACTATCCTGACTCAACTTATGGCTACCCATCTTCTAGCTAGGATAACTTTGATTGGGGATATTTCGTACCTCAATGTCTAGGGTCTAACCCTAGACAGCAAAACTATGATTATTATCTTTCTCATGCCTATACTGATTATAGATCTCCACCCTTTGATGATCAACCTAACCCAATCTACAATAAAAAAGGATATGATGATTACCCTCCCCTAAATTATGTTGAACATAGGTCACCTACATTTTTTGAACAACCTGAAATGATCTACTATTAGGGAGGAGCCAAAGAACCTCAATTTCTTGACTCCCTTAAATTAAACCCAAACCCACCCAACCCTGAATCGAACCATTCGGTTCAAGTGAACTAGGCCAAAGATAGGGTGCTGACCAATTTGAGGAACACTATACGATCTTTAGAAACCTAGCCAACACCCTACAATGAAGAATTGAAGCCTTTGATTCAAATGATTGACGATCTGAATAGTTCGTTATTGGATTGGCTCCAAGATATCGAGGATAAGAGCCCAGGTGAGTTTTTGTTAGGGAAATTGTTGAGATTGAGGATGAAATTCGTGGTTGCCTAGTCCAATCTTGGGATGATTCTCAGGATGAACCCTCTTCAGGAGAGCTAATGTCAGAACCGACCTAGGCACCTATCGGGGGGGGACATTTTCTTTGAAACCAGGGATGACCAGGTTGGTTTAGAGCAACCGATCAAGGATGATGTGATTTTCTCACCCTAAATCCCCAAACTAGTGAGCGAGAAAAAATGTCTCTATAGACCAAGGAACAACATATGATTTTGAGAAATATATAAATGAGGATGAAGAATACTTTAAATCCGAGGGTGAGGAATCTCTTAGTGAAGTCTCACTTGAAGTTAAGGAAAATAATTTTAGAGAGACAAACAAGCTTGAGGAGCATGATGAACCATTTGATAGTTGTTGATGGGCTATCGAGGGATTTTAAGGAGTAATTGTCGTAGCAAAGCCTCAATCTCTCGAAAATAATTAAATTTATATGCTTAGAATCTAAAATGGAGTCCGAGGTCGATCACAGGGAGCAAATATGGAACTCACACAATGATCTTCATTTAAAACAAATGAACATAATGAATTGATTACAAAATAGATATTCAATGAATAAAATTGATCAGATTGATATTCAATGTAATCTAATATCTCAGAAGATCATGGGATCAAAAAGAAAAGAGAATCAAAACAATGGTGATTTGAATCACCACTTATTCCCTTTAATTAAGCATCTGTTCAATTACTCAATTTATTCAAATCAGAATTCAATGTAAACTATAGTACTTAAATCATTCAATAGTGCTATCATCAACTTAGATCAGACGTCTTAAGTGTCACAAGCACAAGGCTCTTCAGAGAGAGAGCCTTCTCTTCTTTTCTTCTTTTCTTCTTTAGCTTCCTTCTTCTTCACAAACCTCTCCTTCCTTCTCAAGCAGAAGCGCAGCTCTTCTTCTTCAGAGGCTTTCTCTCTTCACAACATAAGGGAACCAACTTCCTTCAGCATCTAAGTGTAGAGAGAGATCTCTTTCTTTTCAACACAAGGTCAAGCCCTCAAGAGCAAAACCCTCCCCCCTCTCTCTCACAAATCCTTCCTTTTCCTCTCTCAAAGACTCAGGCATAATTGGGTAACTAGTCGGGTATTCGGGTTTAGAGCATGGACCAGGCTACGGGCGTGTATCGTAGGCGAGGAGTGAGCATAGGCGAGTTATTGGGTGTACGTAGTGGTGAGGGACTCGACCCCTCGTGACTGTGCGAATAGCTCTGATCACGAATTCAACTTATGCACTTGTAAACGTCCTTCACTTGATGATGTGGCACTAAAGTGCCAGCTTCCTTCGTGAAGCACAGCTGAGATCTTTGCTTCAATTGATCACTGGTGCCACTGTTTCTCACTTAATTGAGGGTCTAGACTTCTTTCTGATGTGAGATCGCATCACCTGGAGGTGGTAACGAGTCTGATGAGTGCCCAAAGGAGAGTAGTCACTGATGAAGAAGATGACCAGTAGTGGCGACACTTGAAAACAAGAACATGGCCTCTCGGCCCAATTAAACTTGCTCAGAAGTATCGTCGTAGTGTGAGGAAGGCGATGGTGGTGATGATTTGATGAATGGTGTGTGGTAGTGGCCAGACAAATTTGAAAATGTTGGTGGGCAAGGGTTTTGTCTGGTGAGGGTTTGGAGTGACCAATAGTTCCAATTTTGTTGGGACTTTTAGTCATGAGATCTCGGTGGATGTTTTGGATGTGGAGTGAAGGTGTTTGGTGTGGCGTGGTGAGCGATAGGCTTCACCGGAGCGTCACCGGTTGTGGGGAAGGAGGGATGAAGGGAGGTTAGTTGATCAAAAGTAGGAAAGAGAGGAGGTACAAAAGATCTGGAGAGGGAGAGGAGAAGTTTGAACCTATTCTAAAGAATGAACAGGAAGGATTACGAGCACCGGTGTGATTACCAACATCGTGGAAGAAGCTTGCTCCTTTGAGTGAGATGGCGGCGAGGAGAGGGGAGGCAGCCCTGGCTTAGGCCCACCAAGTGCGGAGGAGGATGAGGAAGGAAGCCATCAGAGTCTAGGTTGGAGGAGGCTAGAGATAGGGAACAAAGAGAATTTTTGGCCTTGTACCTAGCTAAGGAGCACAAATTCATGTCCTGGGTCCTTTTATAGGCCTAAGAGAGGAGTTCCAAGAAAGGAAAAAAG
This sequence comes from Thalassia testudinum, assembly GCA_037157565.1. Classification (NCBI taxonomy): domain Eukaryota; kingdom Viridiplantae; phylum Streptophyta; class Magnoliopsida; order Alismatales; family Hydrocharitaceae; genus Thalassia; species Thalassia testudinum. The sequence continues at coordinate 39,380,560 of JAZHRO010000025.1, forward strand.
CTTTTAAGTTTTGAGAGTTTTGCACATAAAGGATACCCACATCTTCGATGTGTTTGCATAAGATCTTGGGAAGGAGTCAAGGTCCATGGCTGGGTTTATTTGGAAGGGAATTCCTCAAGGAATCTCCCTTTCAATTTTGGGAGTGCTTGATTGAGAATCGAGCAAGAAATCCTCGTTTAAATCTCGACAAGGCTTGATGTGTTCACACCAATGGTGGTAGGGATCCATCTGCAAAGAACGATGACAAATTTAGGGACCTGATTGCAAGGATTTCAAAAGCTAGGGGTGTGAATGAGAGAGAAAGAGTCAGACTGGACCAAAATGCAATCTAGGTCAACATGTACTCTGATTGGGCCCAAATTTTGGTACAAACCTAATTTGGACCTAAGGAATCTGATAGTAAAGTTGGATTTCAGTTTTGACCAAGTTTGACTGAGCAATTTAGGCAAAAACCCAAATTAGGGTAGAATTGTGTTAGTGACTCTGTTTAAGGTCAAAAAAGGTTCCAAAGGTCAAATTAAGGATACCAAATCTCATGGAATACTTTTTTATGAATTTTATTTTGATTGAAACCTCTACTATTTAAGATGATCTGAAATTAGAGTTTTGGGAGTTGAATCAGTTCTCAAAATACGTGAAACCCTATTTCTATCTGTGTGAACCCTCTTATTAGACTTTAATGTTGATTATACCTTATATTAACCCCTGGGAAACCCCATGATTACTTTGAATTCATGATATGCTATTGAAACTGTAGAATTAACCCTGATTTAATATATTCTTCTCAGAAAGGATATGCAGTGAATTACGACTCTTCGACGATTACGTAAGAGCATTTATCTCTTCATTATGACTAATTAAAGCTAGTTATGGCTCATGATGGTGTTAGCATCAATAAATCGATGATAAACATGCATTTATTCATGATTAAATGCTTACTTATGATAGTTTCTGAGCCTAGCATTGCATTCCATAGTATAAATACTGCATAACATTCATCATATTGCAATTAGTGTAATGTGTATAAATTGTACAATAATTCCTGCATTATAATGGCCAGGAGACAGGGATGAAATTTCAAAGCTTCAAATGCAAAATTGAACCATATGGATGAATCCAGAGCAATGATCGTAGTCTGGCAATGCAAAAATCATCTCGATTCGAGCATCATAGCATCTTCTGCAAGCAAATAAAGGTGGATGATCCAAATGGCTCCATGTGGAAACATCCAAAGTGCCCAACGTTGCCTAGCTCCCCTCGAAAGCACCTCATGAGGAGATCTTAGCCGTTGAATCTCAATCCAATGGCTGAGAAACCATCGGTCAACTGCCGCTCATCTCCAAAGGGGGAAGGCCTGATGAAATCTCGACCATTGGATGTTCATCCAACAGTCAAGAGCTGATGATAATGTCATCATCAGCCATAACTATATTTAGTTAGTCAGAATCAATTGACAACTACTCCTACATAACCGCCAGAGAGTCATAATTCATTGCATATCCTTTATGAGCTGAATGCATTAAAATAGGGTTAAATCTATAGTTTTAACAGAAGATCATAAATGCAGAGTAACCATGGGGTTTCCCAAGGGTTAAATGAAGGTTAAATGCACATTAATGATTAACAAGAGGGTTCATGTAGACAGAAACATGTTTTCATGCATTTCGAGAATTAACGGATACCCGAAACCCTAATTTTAGACCCACTTAATTAACATAAGTTATGGCTAGGATAAAATTCACTTAAACATTCTAAAAATTGTAGAAAATTATTCTATAAGGTTTGGTATCCTTAATTTGTCCATTGGAACCCATTTTGACCTAAAAGAGAGTCTTAGAAAGCAAGTTGCCCTAATTTGGGTTTCTGCATAAATTACCGAATCAAACTTGGTAAAAACAAAAATATTACTTCACCATCATATTCCTTAGATCGAAATTAGGTTTGTACCAAAGTTTGGGCCCAATCAGAGATCATCTTGACCTAGTTTACATTTTAATCCAATCAGAATCTTTCTATCTCATGCAAGCCCCTAGCTTTTGAAATCCTTGCGGACAACCCCCCAATATTATCATCTTCTTCGTGTTTAGGTTCCTACCACCATGACCATGTGAACATAGCTTGCTTCCGACCTTCAATCAAGGAGTTCTCCCTGATTTGACACTTAATCTCTTCCAAAATTGGAAGGAGGACTCCTAAGAAGATCCTTTTCAATCTAAGCCGCATCTTGGGCTCTAATTCTTGCCCAAAAAGTTGATGCGAACCATTTGAAATCAAGGGTTTCATTTTGTACGAAAGCTCCAAGATTCCAAGCTTGGAATGACCCCCTAAACCCAATAAAAGATCCCCTGATGCAAACCTCACCTCCTTAGCTTGTTTTTGCCCGGTTTCCCTCCTTCCCTTAGCTCCAGCCAAATCCTCCACGAGCTTTGGCGACCTTCTCTGACTAACTTCTTTGCTCGCTGCCATGGACAATAGTCAGCAAGATCACTTTCCTCATGTTCCTCCTTGCGTCGCATGCTAGCGAGCACCGCTCATACCCCTTCGTCGTCGCCGACCCTTTCTCGGAGACTTCATCTTCCCCATGTCCAGCCATCGCACTGGTATGGGGATCTCCTTCCTATTTGTGCTTAATTTAGGTCCTCTCTACTCATTCTCCCTAGAGTAGGTTACACATCCTTCAAAACCAATTCGACAAATGACCATAGCCTCCCCCATCATCTTCCTTCACTCCATCCAAGCTCCAGTAAGGCTGAGAGCACACTACACACCTCCGTTCTCTACGCTATCACTTCCACAATCTTTGCCAGTCATCCCCGCACAAAACCCCTCAATCGATTTCATGTTTCATCCACTCAAGACTGCCAACGATCACCACCTCCTCCGCGCTTCATCTTCGTCACCGTCCGCGCCCCACATGCCGCCAAGCTCCATGTAAACACTGCCAAGCTCCATGCAAACACAACCATCACATTCGCCAACACCAGGCGAAGCTCCTAAAGTGATTTAATGTGGTCGAGAGACAATTCTTTGGTATTTTAGGTATATGCCAATGCTTTTCCATCGTCACCATCATCTCCACCTTGCTCTTAACGATCTGACCTCGAAAGCTCCAGCCATCACTCCCAAGCTTCGCGGAAACTCTCTAGGTCCCTTCCCAGGTACTCAATTAGAGGTCACACCCATGACTTCAACTTCAATTGGGGAAGGTGTTGTTGCATTCTTGCGCAAGGAGAAGAGTAGTGGGATTAGTCCCACATTGGTTAAGGAAGAAGGCGCAGATACGCATAAAGTGTTTTTGTGAATAGGGCTTACTACCCAATCATTGAGGGGTCAGGTCCCTCACTACACCCCTTCACATCCGATAACTCGCCCATCTCCACTCCTCGGCCACCACACACGCCGATGACCCTGGACACTGTTCGAGGCCTGAATGCTTGAGTATCTAGATCCGAATATGCGCTTGGTCAGGGTCTAAGAGAGAAGGAAGAGGAGGAAATTAGTGAGAGAGTGCGGCAAGGTTTTTCTCTCTGTGGTTCTACACTAGGTGCATGCCTTGTGTTGAAAAGCCTAGCACTTAGGCTCTGTGAAGGAGAAGTTCTGAGAAGAAGAGAAGGGTTGTGCCTTTGAAGAAGAGAAGGAAAGAAGGGAAGGTCTGAAGAAGAAGAGAAGCTGAAGAAAGAAAGAGGAAGACGAAGAGAAAGGCTTTGAGAAACCCTGTGCCTGACACATTTAAGTAGTCTAATTGATATATTTGTAGTCAGATTGGGCATTATTTGAGATACTGTTGCATTATTTAAGTACTATGGTTAGGTTAAATTGAATATGAGATGCATGCTTAATTAGAGGATTTAATTGGTGATTCAAATCGCCATATTTTAGATTCTCACCATTCTTTTTGTCTCTAGATACCTTGGATTTCATTGAATAACTAATGTGACAGGTTATTATTCATTGAATATCTATTTGAATGCTCAATTACTTGTGCTCATTAATTTTGAATGTGATTAATGTTCTGGATTCCATACATGCTCCCTGTGTTTGACCTTGGATTCCATTGTAGATTCTGAGTTTATAAATTTATCTATTTTCGAGCTATTTCGAGTTGCTACGACGATTACATCCTTTAAAACATCGATTTTACTCGATTAATAAGAGCTGGGGAGGCAGCAGCTCTTGGCACGACAATCTAGTGCCTTGCCTCATCAGTTGCACACTCGTCTATCAAAGAAGAGGCATGGGTTCGAGCAGTGATCCATCGTAGCCTCTTCGACGCCAGCGAAATTTGACCTCTCGATCTTGATCGAGCAGTCAGGATTACGCACGCACGATTAGATGCCTGCCCGAAGACACGTGGATGCAAGTCAGATCAGACACGCGTAATCTGGGGTGCCCATTTAGGATGACCATGCATGCTTTCCATCGTCGGATCTTCGTGAAGGTGCGATGCGTGCTCGTTCAAATTTTGTGAAGGCACGATCTGCGTGTGCCCTCAACTCCACGATCACAAATCCAATGGCTGATGTTCTTCCGCCCACCAGCGAGCGCGCGATTGAAATTTAAGCAAGCGGTACCCCCGCTCGATCTGTGCCATCCACTCATGACCTAACAGCTGCAGACACTCCAGCATTTGCTAGTTATGGTGCACGGATGCACTAGTTCCAAGCGCGTGATGCACACGCGTGTGCACTGTGCTGCACGTAGCTCTATGCAGGTGGTGCATGCGCGGGGCATGTTGTGTGCACGGCATTGAAGTGCATGGCCATGGCAAGCCTATTCCCTTCACCTATTTAAACCCCCTTTCACCTCCCCTTTGAGCTTCATCTCTACCTAGCCATTCCTCACCTACTCTAGAGCTCCAAGAAGCCTCCCAAGCTCCCAAGTGCTCATTCCCAAGCTCCACGACCTCTTGTTAGTGTAGCATTCCCCTACTCCACCAAGTATTCAACCATACCTTGACCTCATTCATAGGAGACCGTAGAGCCTTCCCCTCACCTCCATTCAGGTTGACGATCACCTTCACCTCCTCATCACCATTTCCTTAGCTCGATCAAGCGGCCCTCTATCTGGATTCCTACTGCACCTCATCCCTGACGTCCAGCATCTCATCTCCTCCATCCAAGCTGCCACCAAGTGCCGTCGTCTCGCCAGACATCCACTTTGGGAGATTCCTTCTCATCTTCATTCTTTTGTTATTTTGTTTAGCATATTTCTGCTTAGTGTAATAAACAACATCTTGATATATCAGATTCGCTTCATTTCTCTACTCTCTATCTCATTATTTATCCTTGCCCAATGATTATCTTGGCTATTTCTTCATTACAAAAATACAAAAAAAAAATCACAAAACCCTAAAAGGACCAAAAAGAAATAAAGTGAAACATGGATTTCAAAGAAACAAATGTTGCCTCCCCATGTTTGACTTGGGACTCCTTTTTGAGTTTTGGTAAATTTTATTTGATAGCTAGTTTTGCGACTGCAACAACGGGTTTCCTGAAACCCTAACCTTTCTTGGCAAAAACACTTCTACACCCACTCAATCCCAAAATTCAGGATTCCATTCTTCACGAGCTTCCACGGGGCGAGAGTTCGTGAACCAACTAGAGTCGGCTCAACCTATGAGCCAGAATTTCTCGGAACATTATGGGTTCCAAACTGGGACCTTTGATCCCAGTTTTTATGATCATTCCTTCTCATCCTTACCTTATGAGGACGTGCATGCAATACAAGAGAATGCTAGGTCCAACTCGTATTCCAACACGTATAACCCATGTTGGAGGAACCACCCTAACTTCTCTTGGAAAAATCAAGGGCAACAGACCCCAACGCGACCAAGCAGCTATGCACCTCAAAGACCTATGGGTCAGGGTCAAGTATACACCTAGTTGCCCTCAAGACCGATTACTCAGCCATCTTGGAATGCCCAACAACCTGCAGGGTAGGCTGATTTAAACCAACAGATGGTAGAAATGCAAGGATCTATGCTCTAGCTTATGCAGAAAATGAAGACATCACTAGACAACTTGCAATCTAGGCTTATTGCTAACACCCGACAGCCCGGATCTCTACCATCCCAACCTGTACCCAACCGTCACAATGTACAAAATCAGAGCAATAGATCCCAAGGGTACAGGAATCAGTGGGACCCACATGCACATGCTCAGGTGGTTGAGTAGGGTCCTTCGTCTTTTAACCCTGGTTATCTGGTTAATCAATCCCCTCCTATCCTTCTTAACCCTCTCCAAGACCCGAACCCATATGCGTTTGTAAATTCTATCACCTTGGGGAGTGGGAAGCAAACCTAGGTTCCTAAACTACCTTTTTCTAGTAACCAAAACCCTGGTGAGCCTGAGGAGAAAGTTGAAGAAGAAAATGAGGCTCAGGAACCTAAAATTGAGGACACCACCCATATCCCGTTGCCTGAAGCCTTATTAAAAACTAGGAAGAATAAAACCCTAGATAGCAACAAGGAGCTCCTGAATTTATTCAAGAGTGTAGAGATCAATATCTCGCTCCTTGATGCTATTAAGCACATCCCGAGTTATGCTAAGTTCCTAAAAGATTTATGTACCCAAAAGCGTAAGCCAAAAGAACCCACCCCGAGGAAGGTGATTCTCTTTGAGCAGGCAAGTTCTGTTATCCTATACCACCTTCCTCAGAAGAGCAAAGATCCAGGTGCCCCCTTGATTTCATGTGTCATTGGGGATTACACTTTTGATAGGGCACTATTGGATCTAGGTGCATCCATCAACCTAATCCTGACCTCTCTTTATGAAAGGTCTGGGATAGGTGAACTTAGGCCAACTTCAGTACTGCTACAGTTAGCAGATTGTTCGGTCACCACATCGAAAGGCGTTATTAAGGGCGTTATTATCAAGGTCAAGGACTTCTATTTTCCTGTAGATTTCCTAGTCCTTGACATGGATGCACTTGAAGATTTGAGGAACACGCCCATCATTCTAGGGTAACCATTCCTAGCTACCTCTGAGGCTAACATCAATTGTGAGAGCGTCGTATAGAGATCACCTTTGGAGATAGGAAATTGACACTTGATATTTTCAAGGCGATAAAAGGATTTGAGGATTGTGGATTTATTGAAGAGCTCGAGGATCATGATTTCAATGTTGAGACGTGTATGTCGATCAATGTACTCGAGGACTCTACCAGCACTAGCGACCCTAACTCACAACTCACCATGGTAGGCTTACCACACCTTGAAGTGGTTGTTGATTTTGTTCACTCCCAACCTCTTCCACTGGACTGTCTTGATGAATCTTCATCAGCATCCTCCTTATCCACTATATTGAACCCACCTTAGCTAGAATTGAAACCATTGCCTGAGAATTTAAAATATGAGTTCTTAGGACCTAAGAATATGCTCCTTGTGATTGTCAATGTTGATTTGACTAAGGAGCAAGAATTGAGATTGATTAAGGTCCTCAAGAAGAATAAAGAGGCAATTGGTTGGATCATCCACGACCTTAGGGGGATCGAGCCATCTTATTGTAATCATCCTATTTTCATGGAAGATGGATCCCACCCTTCTCGCGAGATGCAAAGGAGACTAAACCCTAATATGGGAGAAGTGGTCAAGAAGGAAATAATCAAGTGGCTCGATGCAGGCATTATTTACCCAATCTCAGATAGCCCTTGGGTTAGCCCCGTTTAGATTGTGCCCAAAAAGGCAGGGATAACTGTAATGGCTAATGAGAAAGGGGAATCCTTCCCCACTCGTTTAGCTTCCACGTGGAGAGTTTGTATCGATTATAGGAAGCTAAACACTGCCACCAAAAAGGACCATTTCCCTTCGCCATTCATTGATCAAATCGTATAAAGGTTAGTTGGGCAAAAGTATTTTTGCTTCCTAAATGGTTATTGAGATATAACCAAGTCCCTATCCATCCTGAAGACTAGGAAAAGACAACTTTCACATGTCCCTACGGAACCTTCGCATTCTGTAGGATGCCTTTTGGGCTTTGCAATGCACCTGCGACTTTTCAAAGGTGCATGCTGGCCATCTTTTCTGACATGGTGGGAGATTGTCTTGAGGTGCTCATGGATGATTTCTCCATTTTCGGAGAGTCCTTCAAGTCATGACTAGCTAACTTGGAATTGATCCCCAAGAGATGCATCAAGATTCGACTGGTCCTTAGCTGGGAAAAGAGGCACTTTATGACTCATGAAGGCATTGTATTGGGTCATGTGGTCTCTAATCAGGGAATTGAGGTTGATAAGGCTAAGGTGGATGTCATCTCTAAACTTCACCCACATCTGTGAAACAAATCTGATCATTCTTGGGTCATGTGGGCTTCTATCGGAGATTCATCAAAGACTTCTTGAAGGTTGCTCGACCCTTGAGTAACTTTTGGCTAAAGACATGCCATTCGAGCTTGATGAATCATGCTGCAAGGCATTTGATTTATTGAAAATGACAGTCACCTACTTCCCTTTATTGCAACCACCGGTCTTGATTGCCCCATTTGAGATTATGGCTGATGCATCTGATTATGCGGTTGAAGCTATTTTGGGTCAGAAAATAGATAAGAAGCCCTCTATTATCTATTATGCTAGCAAAACTATGGACGAGGCCTAAAGGAAGTACACCGTTACTGAAAAAGAGTTTCTAGCTGTAGTCTTTACTTTAGAAAAATTTAGGGCTTATCTTTTAGGTTCTTGTGTTATCATCTACACCGGCCACTCAGCCTTGAAACATCTCTTGGCCAAAGTGGATGCCAAGCCTTGGCTTATTCGCTGGATTCTTTTACTTCAAGAATTTGTTCTTGAAATCAAAGACAAATCCGGGGCACAAAACATAGTGGTGGATCACCTTTCGAGAATCCTGATTGATTCTCCTCATCCGAATATTCCTATCTCTGATACTTTTTCGGATGAGACTATCCTTACAGTCTTGGGTATCTGAACACTGTGGTTTGCGAATATCGTTAATTATTTGGCTATTAGTCAGATCCCCTAGAATTGGACCAAGCAATAGTAGGATAGACTTATGGCTGAGGCCAAATATTATTTTTGGGATGATCCCAAGCTGTACTACATCAGCATTGACCAAATTATTCACCGATGCATCCCAAAAAATGAGTTCCATAGTATACTTGAGTTCTACCATGCATCTGCTTGTGGTGGACAGTTTTCTAGGAAAAAGACAGCGGCAAAAATTCTACAATCCGGATTCTATTGGCCGTTGTTATTTAAGGATGCCTAGGAATTCTCACGGTTGTGCACCTGATGCCAGACACTCAGGAATATGGCCAAGAGAGACATGATGCCCCTAAACCTGATACTTCTTGTCGAAATTTTTGACATTTGGGGCATCGACTTAATGGGTCCCTTTCCTCCTTCCATTGGACACTAGTATATTTTGGTTGCTGTGGATTATGTGTCCATGTGTCCAAATGGATTAAGGCAATTCCCACCTGGACCAATGACCGCAAGGTGGTCATCGATTTTGAGAAGAAAAATATCTTCAGTCGGTTCAGGATTCCTCAAGCCATTATCAGTGATGGTAGCATGCATTTCACTCATGCCCAGTTCAGGAATTTATTGGAAAAATACAGGGTGAATCATCAGATTTCCACACCCTGCCACACCTAGATGAACGGACAGCCCAAGGTCTCCAATCAGGAGATCAAGAACATTTTGCAAAAGATGGTTAGGCCTGATAGGGAGGCTTGGACCCAAAAGCTGCATGATGCTTTTTGGGGTTACTGTATGACATACAAAATTCCTATTGGTATGTCACCATTTCATTTGATGTTTGGTAAGGTGTGTCACTTGCCCATAGAATTAGATCACTAGACATTTTGGGCCATCAAGAAATGAAATCTTGACCTAGAGTTAGTTGGAAACACTAGGAAACTCCAACTATCTGAGTTGGAGGAGCTTAGAAATGATGCCTGATGAGTCCATTTTAATGGACTAATATTACGGCTAAGTAACTTTAATTGTATCTTTTAGATTTGTTAATAACTATATTAAGTTATGGAATGTTTGCATGCATCATGATTTAGGTTTACGTCTATTCTATAACTTAATATGTTATTTTTATGTGCAGGAAAAATAATTGGCAAAAGAATGAGGAGAAAAGGGTAAATTACCCTTTCAATAACCGGCGATTGTTCTTTTCCCCATCCTCCGGGCACCGTCAACAGCCGTCGGCCAGAAATAGTTAAGGGATTTAAAAATCCCTTAACTCTCGCAAGCACAAACTAGGAGGAGTTAAAAGAAGAGGCTGAGAAAGAGGAGAGGAGATCATTGAGAGAGAGAGGGTAACCCCAAGCGTGCATGTGACTAGCGTGCGCCCCACCCTGCAGGTGCACGCCCATCTGCAGGTTCCCCACTGCGAGCCTCAGCCGCGTCCTCACCTCTACCTGCTCTAGCCCTCTTGTAGGCCCAGGCATCGCACACACCATAGCACCCTTCCCCCTCCTATAGGCATCGCCCTCGCCCCTTAGCGCCCACCTACACCACTGCCAAGCCCGCTCCCCTCCACTGCAAGCACGCCCGCTTAGCTTGCCCCACCAGCGCCTTCAACCCCCGCAGGCGCTACACCACGTCGCAGCGTCTCCACCACCCGCTTTTAGCCGCAGGTGCGCACCCTCTCGGTCGTGCGCCATCGCCTCTGCACTACACTACCCTCACCCGCGCCCTACTGCAGTGCACTGACGCCCATTCACGCACCCGCTCCAGTGCATGCGTTGCTCCTCCTCCAGCGCTCTCCATTGTAGAGCGACCCGCAGACACCCCAGCGTGCCTCAACCTCCAGCGCTTGCCTTCGCGTCCATCCTGCAGGCGCATCTACAGACTGCCTCACCCGCACCCCCTCCTTCAGGCAGCCAGGTGCACCCTCGCCCCTGCAGGCGCCCGCAGGCGCTGCTCCGCACCGCCACCCTCGCCTGCAGGCACGCGCCTCAACCTCCAGCACCTTCACAGCAGGTGCACGGCTACAACAGACAGCCTCCTCCGGTCCTCATCTCCTCTACCGGTCGGCCACCTCCAGCCATCTCCGTCGACACTGCAGCCTCCATCAGATAGCCCTCATCCTCGCCAACCTCCCTAGCGAGTCCACTGCCTGCCAGTGCTCTCTCTCTCTCGCGAGGAAGAGAGAGAAAATGCTCTGTTTCCTCTGATATTAAAATTTACATTCACTGCCATTGCCACGGAATTCGGTTTTTTGTTTATTATTATTTTATTATTGCAGAATTGCGCATGCACACTCATATTTCTTGATAATTGCATGTTATTGATATTCACTTGTTTTAAGATTGATTTTGGGATCAACATGTGCACCGATTCTCTCTAGTATATGACACATGAAAATTGCACAAAATCATCATATATTTATTGAAGATTTTAGTGAGGGAAAACTGCACATATACTCTTATCTTTTTAAGTTATTGTGAATCACTTTCCTTCGCATTTTATGTTAGATTTGAATAGGGATTTCGCACTTATCTGAAAGAATATAAAATAATCAAGAGTTTATCGCATAATTGCCTCCCTGTGGGCACGACCCGCTCTTCTGTGAGTGGTTATTTTTATTTTTTTGATTAGTCGATTTTTCCACCACTTAAATACTACAACGCAAAGCAGAAAGTCGACTCTTTCAATGCCTATGAGAATGCCAGAATCTATAAGGCAAGGACCAAAGCTCTTCATGACTAGATGATTTCCTGTGAGAGCTTTGAGTTGAACCAGTGGGTTTGGCTTTTTGATTCTCGACTTAAGCTCTTCCCCAGCAAGCTTCGTCGGTCTTAGTGGAACATCCCATTCATTATTGAGTGAATTTTTTCTAATGGGGCCGTCGAAATATTTGACCCAAAGATGGGTAATTCCTTCAAAGTCAACGGGCAACATCTCAAACCCTATGTTGACCATGTGCTCCCTAAACTCGTCTCGGACAAGGTTGCTCTCACCTGACCCTAATCTTTGTTGGCCAGACATCGCCTAGCTAAAGGCACTAAACTCAGCACGTGTATAGACTGTTTGGAGTTGATCAGAGTTTTATGGAATTCAAGTGATATTCTTCCTATTTTGCCCTCCTGTATGCTTTTATTTTACAATGAGGACATTGCATTAGCTAGGCATGGGGGGGTGGATACTTTGTGATTTAAGCATGTTGTAGGCCAGTAACAGTAATTTCCTGTTAGTTAAAAAGAAAAAAAAACTAGAATTATGAGAAGAGACCTTAGGCATTAGGAGTTGCAAACTTTAGGAAATGATACTTTAGGATCTGAACACTTAGACTCTTTAGGTCTTTGGGCTTAATTAACCTGGGTGTCCACTAAAATGTAGACTTGGTCTTGAGTCCTAGCCAGTTAATTTTATTTTAATTTGGTAAATAAATTGGGGTGATAAGTACATGACTTATCAACCCGCCCTCTGATTTGAGGGGACTTTAAGTCTAAGCATCTACACATTATTTGCACTGACTCACTTTTTTACGATTTTTACGGAAATTAGGTAGCTAATGAACAATTTAGGATAGCATGGCTGACAAGTTGTCGTGGGTAACAACCCATTGGCCGGTTGTCCAGAGCCCAGCTACATGACCATACTCAATCTACTGCTTTTAGGTAAATCTTAGATTAGGGAAGCCACCTACTTTGAAAAAGAAAAAATAATACTCAAAAAAAAAAAAAAGAAAAAGGAGAAAAATAAACCACACTTCATCACACGAGTATGGCTGGTAAGTTGCCGTGGGTAACAGCCCATTGGCCAGTTGTCCAGAGCCCAGCTCACAAAAATGCACAAATAATTCCCAAAACACTTAGGGATGAAGCAAGGAAGTAAAATAAACTGGGGAGATATACACTGGGTTCACCCCTGTGTTGACCCCATAAAAAAATAAAAGAAAGTAGGGAGAAAGCTACCGATCGAAAAGATAATTCTTTAGCTAGAAACCCTTAAGGTCACCTGGGGTTGTAGAAACCTAAAGTCCATTTTAACGATCGCCTAGTGAGTCTATCACCTTTCGCAAGATTCTTAGAACTTAAAGTTCTTTTCGAGTCTTGGGTGGGTTGGGTAGCCATAGAAAGCTGCCCCGAAACCTTAAACTAAGAATATCAAAAAAAAAAAAGAAGAAAAAGCAAAAAACAAGTATCTTCCCTCCTCAAAATAAGGCGAGGACTTGGGTGGTCAGCATTTTGGTAGCCACTCAAGCATTGTTGAGTTTTTGTAATAAGGTCCTTAGATGAAATTTTCTAATGCAATCAACAAATCTTGCCTAAGTAATCAAATCTTGATTCTATTTTTATACATAACATTTAAGTTAATTTTGCTGGGGACTAGCAAAAGATAAGCAAGAGGATATGATAAACACATATGTATTCATGATTAAATGTTTACTTATGATAGTTCTTAAGCCTATCATTGAATTCCATAGTACAAATATTGCGTAACATTCATCATACTGCATTTAGTGTAATGTGTATAAATTGTACAATAATTCCTACATTATTATGGCCAAGAGACAAGGCGTGACATTTCAAAGCTTCAAATGCAAAATCCGATCATACGGATGAATTTGGAGCAATGATCGCAGTCCGACAATGCGAAAATCATCTCGATTCGAGCACCATAGCATCTTCTGCAAGCAAAGAAAGGTGGACGCTCTAGATGGTGCCACATGGCACCATCCAAAGTGCCCAACGTTGCCCAACTCCCCTCCAAAGCGCCTCATGAGGAGATCCCAGTCGTTGGATCTCAATCCAACGGCTGAGAAACCATCGCTCAACCATGCTCAGCTCCAAAGGGGGAAGGCCTGATGAAATCTCGACCGTTGGATCTTCATCCAATGGTCGAGAGCTGGGGAGGCAGCATCTCTTGGCATGAGAATCCAGCACCTTGCCTCATCGGTTACGCATCCATCTCTCAACGAAGAGGCACGTGATCGAGAAGTGATTTGCTGCAGCCTCTTTGACAGTAGCATAATTGGACCACTCGATCTTGATCTAATGGTAAGGATTGCGGATGCACGGTTAGATGCCCATCCGACGACGCGTGGTTGCATGCCAGATCTGATGCATGCAATCTGGGGCGCCCATTTAAGACAACTACGCGCACTCCTCGTAGTCATATCTTCCTGAAGGCGTGATGCGCGCGCATTCAAATTTCACGAAGGCACGATCGGCGCGCGCCCTTAGCTGCACGATCGCAAATCCAACGGCTGATGTTCTTCCGCCAACTAGTGAGAGCGTGATTCAAATTTAAGTGCATGCTACACTACTCGATCTATGCTAACCACTCACGATCTAACGGCTGTGGACGCTTTAGCATTTGCCAGCTACGGTGCGCAGATGAGCCAACGCCAAGTGTGTGATGTGCTGTGTGCAGCTGTGCACGGGTAGTGTATGCATGGCACGTGTTGTGTGCATGGCATTGAAGTGCATGGCCGTGGCAAGCCTCTTCCCTTCACCTATTTAAACCCCCCTTCACCTCCCCTTTAACCTTCATCTCTACCTAGCCATTCCTCACCTACTCTAGAGCTCCAAGAAGCCTCCCAAGCTCCCAAGAGCTCATTCCCAAGCTCCACGGCAACCTATTACTGTAGCATTCCCCTACTCCACCAAGTATTCAACCATGCCCTGACCTCCTTCATAGGAGACCATAGAGATGTCCCCTCACCTCCATTCAGGTTGACGATCACCTCCACCTCCTCATCACCATTTGTTCAGTTTGGTTAAGCAGCCCTCTACTTGGATTCCTCCTGTACCTCCTCTTCGACATCTAGCATCTCATTTTCTCCATCCATGCCACCACCAAGCGTCGTCGTCTCACCAGACATCCACTTTGGGAGATTCTTTCTCATCTTCATTCTCTTGTTATTTTGTTTAGCATATTTCTACTTAGTGTGATAAACAACATTTTGATATATTATATTTGCTTCATTTCGGTACTCTTTATCTCTTTATTTATCCTTGCATGAAGACTAACTTGGCTATTTCTTCATTACTAAAATACAAAAAAAAATCACAAAACCCCAAAAAGACCAAAAGGAAACAAAGCAAAATGTTGATTTCAAAGAAACAAATGTCTTCTCCCCATGTTCGACCTGGGACTCCTTTTTGAGTTTTGGTAAATTTTATTTGATAGCGAGTTTTGCGACTGCAACAACGAGTTTCCCGAAACCCTAACTTTTCTTTGTGAAAACTCACTCATCACCCGATAATTGAGGATTATGATCTGATTGGGTCTGACATGGAGGATTCTGATCCTATTATAATAGATGGTCCAATCGGTAGTCCTAATCTTCAACCACACCCCAAAGAGCTGAATGATCATACTTTTGAGATCATTGTACCCAAGTCAATCCTGATTCAGCCACAATTGTTTGACATGGACATTTTAGGTGGGTGTACAACGATCTAGAGGCCCCAGGAATCCTAAGTTTAAAGGGTAGAAATTTGGAAATGAAAATCTGGGAGGCTACTTCTGAGGGAAATACAATTTTGGATTTAAGGTTTCCTATTGACCTAAAACCACCTACCTTCTATTAGGACCCATATGATATCTTTGACGAGCAACCCAAGTACAGAATAATTGACTCTTTCTTAGCTGAACTCTAAATGGACATCCGAACCTATTGAATCAGATTTACCCAATGTTTGACACTTTAGACATGGGTTGCACACCACAAAATCGTAGTCTTGACCCCGCAAGCATAACAATCTCAGGTTTTGGGTGATTTTCATCCAGAACCTTAGAAGCGCTTGACCTTGGGGCATGGGTCTGCATCATAATATGGTCCACATCTATGGACATCTGCTATTGGCGATTTAAGGATTAATCTTTTGATTCTGATCTTGACCCGCACCTGTGAATTCTTAATTTCTTCCTTGTTTGTATATTATGCCTAGCTAAAGGCATTAAACTTAGCATGTGTGTATACTCCTTTCTCTTTGCGGAGCTGACTGGATCTATCATGAAATTCAGGTGATATTTTGTTTATTCTGCCTTTTTTATGTCTTTATTTTTACAATAAGGACATTGCATCATTTGGGCATGGTGGGGTGTATACTTAATTTTGAGATTATTTTGTTAGCTCCATAGAATTTCTTTTATTTTCTTTAAAAAAATATATAAAATTCAAAATGACAACAAAATTTTTAGTAGTAGAGAACTTAGGCAATAGGGGTTGTTAACTTTAGGAAACGATACTTTAGGACCTGAACACTTAGACTCTTCAGGTCTACGGGCTTAATCAGCCCAGGTGCCAACTAAAATTTGGACTTGGTCCTGAGTCCTCGACTTGTTAATTTTACTTTAATTTGGCTAATAAATTGGGGTGATAAGTACATGACTTATCAACCCGCCCTCTGATTTGAGGGGACTTTGAATCTAAATCATCTACACGTTATTTGCACTGACTCACTTCTTGGGGATTTTTATGGAAATTAGGTAGCTAATGATCTTTCTAGGGTAGTATTGTTGGCAAGTTGTCATGGGTAACAACCCATTGGCCGATTGTCCAGAACCCAGCTAAACGACCATACTCCTTCTATTGTCTTTAGGTAAATCTTAAATCATGGAAGCCACCTACTCAAAAAAAGAAAAAATAATATATACTCAAAAAGAAAATAATAATAATAATAGAAAAATAGAAAAAGGAGAAAAATAAATAAGCCACACTTCACCGCATGAGTATGGCTGGCAAGTTGTCATGGGTAATAGCCCATTGGTCATTTGTCCAGAGCCTAGCTCAAAAAAATGCATAAATAATTCCCAAACACTTAGGGAAGTAGAATAAACCAGGGTGATATACATTGGGTTTGCCCTTGTGTTGACCCCATTTAAATAAAAATAGGGTAGGGAGAAAGCTACCAGTTGAATAGATAAACCTTTAGGTAGAAATTCTTAAGGTCACCTAGGGTTGTAGAAACCTGAAGTCCGTTTTAATGACAACCAAGTGCGTCTATCACTTTTTCATGTTAAGATGCTTAGAACATGAAGTTCTTTTCAAGTCATGGGTGGGTTTGGTAGCCGTAGAAAGCTGCCCCAAAACTCTAAACTCAAAAACCCAAAAAATTAGAAAAGGAGAAAAAGATATAAAAATCTTCCCTTTTCAAAATAAGGCGAGGACTTGGGCAGTTTGCATTTTGGCAGGCACTTGGGCACTTGTGAGTCTTTATAGTTTAGAACCATAGTTGAAATTTTCTATTATTAATAAACAACTTAGGCATAATTAATCGAATCCTAATTCTGCTTTTATACATAGCATTTAGTTTGATTTTACAAGGGACTAGCAAAAGATGGGCATGGGGGTATGATGTAGACACATTTATTTAGGTTAAAATGCCTATTTATGCATGTTCCTAAGCTTAGAGATGCATTCCATATTATAAATATTGCATAGCATGCATCATTCTACATTTAGAATAGTTTGTATAAAATTTAGGTTAATTTACATCCTTTTGTGGTCAGGAGAGGAGATTTATTTCAGAGCCTCAGATTGATGATTCAACATACGGATCTGATCAGGATGAAGATCAGAGTCTAACGCCTCTGAAATCATCTTGATCAGAGTCTCATAGCACATTATGTAGTCTGAGGAAGATCAAAGGCCAAGGGCCAAAGTTGCACCAATCTGAACCTCAAATGCTAAATTCGACTGCATGTATGGATCCAGATCGATGATCGTAGCCCAACAACGTGAAAATTGACCCAATTTGACGTTCGTGGTGCCACCTACAAAGAAAAGAAGATGGACAGCCATGATGGTGCCACGTGGTGCCATCACAGCCGCCCAAGACCGCCCATGAGCCACCACTGCTCCCCCTCTCTATTCAGCCAATGGATTTAGGCCATTGGATGAAGGTCCAATGACCATGGAAGCTCCACGTTGCTCAAGGAAGGTGTTCATCTTCTTGACACAAAGGGAAGGATAGCATGGTGGTCTTGAGCCCTTTCGCAAAGGGAAGGTCATGGGTTCGAGACCCGCAACCCCCCGAAATCTCCAATTGCGTGTAGCAACAGCGCCTAGCACGCAGCGCATGCAACAGCAGCAAGCGCGTAGTACGCGACATGGGCACGCGAATTATGCGCCAATAGCCCAGTAGCACAACATTGCAGATGCAAGCGCCAGTGGGCACTTGAGCTTTCTTCAGGGATGTCTACGACAAATCTTCAGTGATTTTTTTGGGTGTCGCTAATTGCCCCATGTGCAAAAAGCCTCTTCTCCTCCACTATAAGAGGACCCCTACCCCTCCCATTCTTCTTCATCTCTTCCTTTCTCTCCCTGACCACATCTAAGGCTCTAGAGAGAGCTTGTCCTAAGCCCAGGATGCTCCTCTTGAGTAGAAAATCAAATATTTTTCCTGCCTCTCACTCCCATTCGTTGAGCATCCTGTGGCCATCCTCTCACCACCTTTAGGAAGTAGATCCTCGCCGCGACATTGTCCTTCCTCGTCTTCCTTCCTTTGACGTCGTTCTCCTTCGTCTAGCTTCCTACCATCTTCATCCGAGGCACCATCAAAGCAAGTCGTCCTCCAAGCAACCATCGAGGGGGATTCTTCTCACCTTTATCGGTCCTTTTGCTTTCTAGTGTAGTTTTTTGCTTTCTTATCTGTAGTAAACTCTTTGAGATATACATTGATGTTCTCTCTCTCTTTGTCTTATTTTGCAAGTAGATTAGTTAGATTTCATCGATCTGATCTCTTGCTATATAAAATTCCAAAAAAATTGCAAAAGATAGAAAAAAACAAATGGAAATAAAATCAAAGCACGGATTTCAAAACCAAATGTTCACCTCCCTATGTTCGACTTGGGACTCACTTCAGGTTTTGGTAAATTTATTAGGTAGTGATTTTTTGCAACTGCGATGATGGGTTCTCCAAAACCCTGAGTTTTCCTCGTGAAATTGTGCTCACCAACAATCTTCATCATTCTCATTATACCCTCCATCATAATTTCGCTTTAATCGATTAAATCAATTGTTTGTGTCATACATATACATGACACAGAAATTAATGAACTCTTCTACAAGATATCCTTCAACAATAGATCCTTCAGGCTTAGCCTTGTTTAACACATAATCTTTTAGTTCTTTTAGACAACATTCAACTGGATACATCCATCTGTATTGCACAGGCCTAACAATTTTTTCTTCATTTGCAAGATGCAGAGTTAAATGAACCATGACATCAAAGAAGGCTGGAGGAAATCTTTACTTCATTTTACATAATGTGATGACTATTTATTTATCCCAGTACTCTAATATATAAGAATCTAGTGTTTCGAACAAATAGCTTTGAAATATCAACTCATCTCTGTAAATGAATCTACAACTGCATTAGGTAGCACTCCATGAATAGCTAGTGGGAATAGGACTTACTTATAAACATGAGAGTCATAACTCTTTACCCACTAATTTTCTTTTGAGCCTCATTTACACTTCGCGAAAGTTGCGAAGAATAACCATCTGTCTTCTGGAAAGTCTCAACTGCTGTCTTCTTTTTCAATAACATGTAACTTTAGACGAATGCCTAAGGTTATCATGTCCTTCCTCGTCTTCATTATATCCTTTAGACTATCAATTAAGTTGAACACATCCAAAATGTTGTCCATAACATTTTTCAAAATATGCATCACATCAAGATTATGTCTGATTGTCAGCTCTTTCCAATATGGGAGTTCCATGAAGAAAATGCTCTTCTTTTTAAAACTTGAATGTTTCAAAGCTGTTTGATATTTCTTGAACATATGACCTAATTGTATGTTGCCAAGTTGTAAATTCTTCATTACTTGAAAACCTGACAACCTTATTGGGTTTGTGCTAACTTTATTCCTTGTACTACTAGAAGAATACTGAAAAGTTTTACCATCGAACTTGTCCTTACACACTACAGTTCACCATCTATGCTCAATAGGTAGGAATCTATGGTGTCCCAAATAACAGAATTTGTTGCTTTCAGGTAGTCAAAGATGATTAGTGTCATCCATACATACTGAACAAGCAGACTTTCCTTTTGTACTTCATCCCGACAAATTTGCATATGCATGAAAGTCAGTAATGGTCCGCAATAACACAACATGAATATAAAAGAATTTTTTTCTATGTGCATCATATGTATGAATGTTATTATACCACAACAGTTCTAATTCATCTATCAATGGTTGAAGATAAATGTTTATTGAATTCCCTGGCTACTGTTGACCTGGGATGGGGAGAGTCAACATCATAAACAATGATCGCATACAAAGTCATAGAGGTAAGTTGTAAATTACCTTCATGACTGGCCAAATTGAATAAGTCGGGTACATATTCCTAAAAGGATTAAACCTATTGATTGCACGACCCAATCTGACATTTCTTGCATCCTCTACAAATGCTAAAAGAGTGCTGTCAAACATTTTCCACTCTTCTAAATATATGCGATGATGAATGCGACCTTCTTGTGACTTGTTATCCTGTTGCCAAGTCATCAAATTCCCAGTTCTACTTGAAATAAAAAGGCGTTGAAGCTTAGGAATCAATGAAAAGTAATGTAGAGCCTTCTCAGGCTATTTTTTGGCCCTTGTATTTAGTGATTTTCTCACTTTATATCTGTCCACACCATACTATGGACAACTACTCAACACTGCATATTCATTTCTATACAACATGCAATCAGTTGGACATGCGTCAATTTTCTCCCCATTTAAACCAAGGACATGAATCTGTTTCTTTCCTTCATACCATGTCTCTAGATAACCTTTTCGATTTTTTAAAAGCTCTCCAATGAATTAAAGCACCTCAGACATTAATTTAGAGGTTTCCCTATTCATAACATTCATCCGAAATAACTTTAAAAGAAATGACAATCTTGAAATGAATGTGATACCAAGAGCAATAGGTTCATCCACCACCCTAATAGCATCATAGAACTTATTAGAAGTTTCCCCATTAGCTGCCCTAATAGCATCATCTTGAAATGACAATCTCCTGCTCTCATTTCATCAAGCATTTCATTGATGCCATCAACTTCAATATCCATAATAGACTCATTGAAATCTATCGGAGATTGTCTAACTTCCTCTGTAAGATCCTCTCCATGAACAATCCACTTAGTATAATACTGCCACCAACTGTTGCAAATAATGTGCTCAAATATAGTATTCCTATCATAGGAATATCCATTCAAGCACCTCCTACATAGGCAAAAAATCCTTTCGAACTTGTCTCCATGTCTGAATGACTTCCTATTGTCATGAAATGCCTAATCAAGGAACTCGTTCACTCCATTTTTGTATCGGAAGTAATTGGAGTTCCTTAAAGTAATCCAAGACTTGTCCTTGATAATCTACAAAAATAAAATAAAACCACCAATAATTATATTTTGATTTTAACAGTGCTTGTATTTTGATTAGAGTTTTCACTTAATAGCCTATCCTTGAAGATTTGATTACAATGTTACTTGTTACATGCAACTAGAGTGTAGAGAAATTTTGGTAGCACCTCTCCATACTTCTCCAGTATAGCCCCTAAGACTAACCTTAATTACATTCCCATTCGTACCCAATTAAGGATGCTTTAGGAACCTAGCTAAGATCAATTGATATACCAGAGAAGAGTAGGAAGATGATATCAAAATTCCTCTACACACTAGTTACATGCAACAAGTAACCCTATGTTGTGATCGAATATTCAAGGGCCCTCTTTAGCTCGGTACTTCACTGAACTAAAGACTATCGAAACTTATGGCATGCTATAAAGACAACACATCCTGCATGTAAGTGAAGTATACACACACTCTATATCATCCATATAACATGATTATAAGTCTCAATGGGTGAGTATTTTGACACGATTATCCCCTTCTAAAACCTATAACCTAGGGGTTAGAATACTTATTGTTTGGCCTCAAGTGAATCTACATTTGTGCAAGTGTGTGTATATATAAATTTATTAAAATTTTCAGCAGAGTTTCCCCTAAAATATAAATTTCTTCCCATAACAAACACACATAACCAATCGTATAAGCATTCACAAATTAAGTGGGTACACCTTACATTCTAATCATGCATACAAATTGAAATTAAATAAGTTATAAATATAATAAGTTATGAATAGAAAATGAAGATAGTCACAAATTTTTTAAGCAATCATTTCTTACTTTCTCTCCTCTCCCTTCCCTCCTATACCCTATCTCCCCTGCTCTCTACTTTTTTTCTCCTCTCTTTTCCTCTTCTCCCTATCCTTCTTCTCCTCTTTCCCTTCCTTCATATTCTTCTTTATGTATCTATTTCCCTCTTCTCCCTATCCTTCCTCTCCTTCCTTTCTATCATATTCTTTTTTATGTATCTCTTTCCCTCTTCTTCCTCTCTTGTCTAGTTATTTCTGCTTTCTCTTCCCTCTCTCTTTCATTGTAACCTCTTTAATTATTAAAAATTTCGGTAGAACTTTCCATACAATATAAGCTTCTACCAATAATAATTAAATAAACAATCACAAGTAAGTGAGTACATCCTACAATCATTTAAGCAAATTCATTTAACTAAATCAAGTGGGTACACACCACGATCATTCAAATAAATTTATTCAACTAAATCATGTGGGTACACCCCACATTCATTCACAAATTAAAATAACATAACTTTACATAATTAAGTGGGTGCACCCCACAATCATCATATACATGCAAAAGTAAAATTACATGCACATTCATACCTCAACGAAATGCGTAATCAGAGAGAAGGTGTCTAACAACGTGACATACCTAAATCAAATTACAAAAAATTATAAGTAAAAAACTATCAAAATTACAAAAATACAATCAAATTTCAAATTTCATCAAACAAAAAAGTTTTTGGTAGGAGGAGGAGGGGGCAGCTCTGGAGTGTAGTGGGAGGAGGGAGGGGGCTATGGTGAAGGAGGGGGTGGCTATGGGAAGGAAGGGGTGGCTACGGAGAGGAGGGGTCGTGTGGCAGGGGGTGGTGGTGTGATTGGGGATGAGGAGAGGAGACTAAGGGAGGGGCCTCGTGGTCTGGTGCGGTGCAATCTGTATTAGGACTTTACATGATGATTTTAGAAAAAACTATCATTTAAGGTTAGGTAGGGCGCAAAAAAGTGGTGCCTAGCCAAAATTCGCAATTATTATATATGATGATTTTTTGTAAAAGTTGTTGTATTAATAACGTAACGTTAGTTCCTAAAATCGATGTATAAACCAAAGATCAAGGCACCTCTTGACTTACTAATGATGCTTTTACACATTTCTTTTAGGAGATAGTTTTAATGATAACTGTCGTTTGTATTAATAAATGACTGTGTCGAGATCGTCGTATTTGTCAAAGATCCAAAGTTGATGAAGGTCGGGTGGGTAGGCATAGTAGACGATGGTTTTCAAAGAAGCCATTATATATATAGCGTTGCGAATACATTTTTTTTCTAGTAGTGTTGTCCCCTCGCCGCCACCACTTCTCCTTCTCCCCCTCCCTTTCGCAACCACCCCCACCTTCTCTCCTTGCCTCCTACCTTCCCCTGCATGTGCGGTTGTCCCCTCCTCCTACCTTTACTGTTGCCAACTAGTCCTCGCCCTCCCTTCATCGACCACCATTACCTACTCCCATCCTCCTCCCTACCTCCACCACTACCTCCTTCTGACATACACCTCATCCTCCTCCCCTCACTGCCACCACCACCTCCTGATCTCCACCTCTACCCTTGCCACCCCCTTCCTCTTCCTTTAACAACACCAGCACCTCCCCATCCCAAGATACTTTAATTAAGAAATTTTGTTTTAATTTGTAATTAATTAGTTTTTCTTGCATTATTAAAATATAATTTGAATGTTGAATTAAATCGAATGCAGGGTGTGAGTGATCTAAAGAAAACCACAAAGATAAAAAGAGCATTCGTTGTAGAAATAAAATAACAGAGACCTTGGTGAGACCCAGGTCGAACATAGTGAGGCGTAGGATCAAACTAAATGTAGAAATATGAAATCCTAACTAACTATTTTTTTTTTTTTTGTATTTTTGGCTATAAAGATGAAGATGAGAAGGAACACAAATCAAGTAGATAAATAGAGAATGGGGGTGAGAAGGACTTGCAAGTAATATAGACGAAAACTTAACTTTATTACTACTAGAATAAATGTCAAAGTTACAAGTAGAACTAGTAGAACAAGAACTAGAACAAGTAGAAATCTACTAGAACTATAACTATAAAATAATTAGAAGAATAGAAAGAGATGAGATGGAGCATGGTCCATTGATGCTGCCTCCTTGAAGATTAGATAGAGATGAGGTAGAGGCAGAGGATGAGGGGGATGGCCACTAGGAGATGTAGCAGAGGTTGGAGGCTTACTAATGGAGGAAGGGTGGTGAGGTCATAGACTAATTAGGAAGGCCAAGTAGAAGGTGGTGAGATGTTGGAATTATTCTATGCTAAAGAGACTTAATGAAGAAAATGGATGGGGGTAGGATCCTATTTATAGAGTTTCTTAGGTTTTAGATGGATGTCTAGGATTGAACACATGTTTAGGATCAAAGGCTAGGATCTAATCTAGTAGGTTATTTTTGTTGGAATAGGACAGAAGGTAAGGATTTATTAGGAAAGATGATGGATGGTTGGATTTAAAGGAAGGAAAGGATATGCATTTTTGTTCATTAGGAAAAAGGCTTAGGATAAGATCTAAATATAGGCCATAGGATAAGCATCTAAGGGTCCTAAGAGAAGCTATAGTGAAAGTATAGGATTTGGGTTTTCTGCCTTAGGATTAAGGAGCAGAGAAGATAAGGTTTTTGGGTTTTCAGGTTTTAGGACCCAAGTGGGTTAATTTAGCCAACATAAATAGGCCTTAAAATAAGCACTATGTTGACCAAATTGGGTCACTAATTAGACTAGGTAGGTTGGGCCCTAGGTTGGGAAAATTGGGTCCCTAAATAGGTTAGCCTAAATACTAAATAGGTTAGGGTCCATAAAAATACACTACTAGAAAAATTGCAATTTGTAACGGTTTTCTTGGGACGATTTTATAACTATCACTAATTAACATATTTAGCTATGGTTATTAAAGAAACTGTGCCCTAAAGCACCATGCCTCCTCCCCACAAATCAAAATGTACTCACCGGGTCCTGGGTTAAGGTTTAGCGATGGTTAATTAATTAACCGTTGTGAAAGGTTCCCTTAAACTCCAATTCTAGGAACTTTTATTTATTGATTAATAAATTCTCTTAATCGATTAACATGCTCCTTCCTCTCGCGGAGGTGAAATATTCGCCAAATGGCGACGGTTAACTATATAATTGTTGCTAATGTCCTTAAAAATGGGTGCCACCATAAAATTTTAGGGTGAGAACCAATTGAATTAGTGACAGTTAAAGGTAAAACTGTCTCTAAGCATGCCCCCATATTGGCTTTTGGCGACTATGTTAGAGATGGTTCTTAATAACCATCGCTAAAGGTCCAAATATTTTCCATGAGCAATCGACCTTCTCCTCCTCTCCCTCTCTTCATCTCTGACCTCTTCTTCTCTCATGTGACCTCGACGAATGCCGTCGACGTCCACACCTACTCCACCAACCTTGAGCTTCGCCGACCTCCCTAAACCTTCGCTTCTCCAAGACCTTGAGCTTCGCCATGCCACCAACCTCCCTTAAGGTCCCCTACCCCCTGCCACCAAGTCCTCGCCCCTTCGCAGCCCCCCCCCACGCTGCCACCACCCTTATGTTACGTCGCTGCGGCTGGCATACCACCTCCACTACCACTAGCCCTCGTTGCTGCTGACCCAGTCCTTACCTCCTCAACTCCCCTACGCCTTGCACCCCCACCTCCACATACTACCCACCCTGCCCCCCTCTACCACTCCCCTACATGCCCGTTGCCGCCCCCTCCTCATCGTTTCCCCCCACCCCCATAACCCCTGCAGCCCCCCTCCCTACCCTTTCTTCTATTTTAATTTTTATTTTTAATTGAAACTGTTGCTTGTACATTTCTTTTAATTTAATTTTAACAATAAATTATATTTTATAAATTAAATTTTCATGTCAAATTAAATTTACATGTAATTGATTAGTTTTCTTTTTTGGAGAAATGATTATATTTAATAATTTGTAAGAAATGTTAGTTTTGTTTAGGTTTATCAATTGCATGTAATTGATAAATTTTAATTGTGGGGTGTGCCTATATGTTTAAAAAATGGTGAACTAAATTGTGTGTTATTTGATATAAATGTGGGGTGTGCCTGCATATATAGCATGATATGTTGAATTATTTTTGTAGGATGTGGGGAAAGTCTAAATTATAGGGGAAATTATGCTGAAATTTTTTTGGTTTTGAGTTTAAGATTAGGCTTCATGGTACTTAGAATTTAGGATCTTTGAGTTAGTTTAGGATATTGATTTATGACATTTAGGTTTAGAGCTTAGGATATTTGATTTTAGGGTTTTCTTATTAGAGTTAATAATTGTATGGTATATATATTGGGTTTAGAGTTTAGGTTATTGGGTTTAACATTTTGATTTTATAGTTTAGGAAGATGGCTCATGAGGTTTTTAAATTTATAATCATGATTTTTAATTAAGGATTTGAGTTTAAAATTTAAGGTTATAGGATTTAGGTCTAGCATATTGAGTTTAATGTTTAAGGTGTCGAGTCTTTGGTTTACTTTCTAGAATTTTTGATTAACAATCTTTGATTTATGATTTAGGGTTTTTATTTTAAATTTAGAGTTTTTGTTTTAGGTTTGTAGTTGATGCGGTGGAAATTCATTGTGAAAAGGTTTGAATTTGGAAAACCTGTCATAGTAGTTCGATTCACGAGAAAATCTGTCGATTAAATAAAATTTATAATTGAAACTCGAAAGGGAGTCCCAGGTCAAATATGGGGAGGCGAACATTTGGTTTGAAAAATTCACGTTTCACTTTTATTTGTGTTTGTCATTTTTATCTTTTCTTATTTTTTTGGTATTTTTATCAAGTAAGAGATTAGGCTAATGAAAACTTTATCTACTTGCAAAAATAATGGAGAAAGAGAGAAAAAAAGAGAGAGAAACAATCATGGATTTCTAATCAAATGTTTTTTACAACTATGAAAGCGGGAAAACTACACTACAGAAGCAAAAAGAGAGAGATAGGTGAGAAGATTCCCCCTCAACAGTCGCTTGGAGGATGGTTCGCTTTGACGGCACCCCGAAGAAGGTGGTGAGGAGCAGAACCAGGGAGAATGGTGGCGGAGGAAGGAGGATGAGGTAGGACATCATCGCGATGAGGATCTTCTTCCCAAAGGGAGGTGAGAGGTTGGCTGCAGGATGCTCCACGAAAGGGAATGAGGGTTGGGAACAAATGTTTGTTTTCTACTCTAGAGGAGCATCCTGGGCTTGGGACAAGCTCTTTTTAAGGTCTTGGAGGTGGTGAGGAGAAGAAAAGAAACGATGGTGAAGAATGGAGGAGGGTAGGTCCTTTTATAGTGGAAGGAAGAGGAAGAAATTCGTGTAGAGGGCTATAGCGACATCAAATGCATCGCTGAAGATCCATGCCAACCAATGCCTAAAATGTTGCTAAAGCCTATTGGCGCTCGTGCTCTATCCCCATTGACATCTGTTGGAGTGCCTCCCTGCCATTCGATCAAGATCTAAAGGCTCAGGTGCACCCACTGGTCGCTCCCTTTGAAGGCACATACCACTGTCGTTGAAGAGAGGCACGAGCACCACTGGATCAGCATCAGATGGCTGACAACTCCAGCAGATTCTTAAGTTCACGCTCATGTACGATCACGCGTGTGATTTCACATTATCTTATGCGTGTGCGAATCTAGTCCACGGGATTACGCCGTGTGGAAGCTTTGTGGTTGCTCGATGGAGATCTAGCAGCCGAATTTCAACTACTGTGGCGAGGAAGCTTCAGCGGGATTTAACCCTGTGCCATCTGATTGGCGGAGAGCACTTAACCAATGCGCTAAGCCATCCTTTATGTTGCAAAGAGGAGCGTCTGAGGAGCGGCATGGAGGCTACCTAGCGGTTGGATTAAGATCTAGCGACTGGAAATGGAGGGAGCGGATGATGAAGGGTGTAGGCGGTTGTTGCTAGTAGGAGTTGGACAGCCTAGATGACACCACGTGGCTCCATCTGGGCCGTCTATCTTCTTTTTGTTGTAGAGGGTGCCATGGTGCTCAGATCGAGATGATTTCCACGCTGTCGGACTGCAATTGTCGCTTTGGATCTATCCGTACAATCAAAATTTTCATCCGAAGCCCGTAAGGATGTTGCATTGCCCCCTAGCTGTTGATCTTCCTCGAGCTTCATATGATGCTATGGGATTCCGATCTAGACGATTTCGGAGGCGTTATACTCCGATCATCGTCCTAATTAGATCGGTAGGGTCAGATCGTCAATCCGAGGCCCTAAAATAAATCTCCTTCCCTCCTGGCCATAAAGAGGATGCAATTAACCTAAAATATACACAACTACTCTAAATGTATAATGATGCATGCTATGCAATATTTATAATATGAAATACAAATCTAAGCCTAGGAACATGCATGAATAGCCATTTTAACCTAAATAGATGTATCTACTTCATAACCCCATGCCTATCTTTGCTAGTCCCTAGGAAAATTAAACTGCATGCTATGCATAAAACTAGAATTTGGGCTCAATCGCTTAAGTCTAAGTTGTTTATTAATAATAGAAATTTTCAACTAAGGTCCTAAACTACAAAGACTCAACGATACTCGAGTGTCTGCCAGAATGCAGACCGCCCAAGTTCTCGCCTTATTTGAAAAGGGAAGATACATTTTTTTTTGCTTTTTCTCCTTTTCTAATTTTTTGGAGTTTTGGAGTTTGAGAGTTTCGGGATAACATTTTTCAGCTACTAGACCTACGCAAGACTCAAAAAGGACTCTATGTGCTAAGCATCTTGTGAAAGGGTGATAGACTCATTAAGCGGCCATTAAAATGGACTTTAGGTTTCTACGACCCTAGGTGATCTTAAAGATTTTTGCCTAGAGGTTTATCTTTTCGATCACTAGCTTTCTCCCTACTTTTCTTATTTTTTTTTATAGGGTCAACACAAGGGTGAACCCAGTGTATATCTCAGTTTATTCTACTTCCCCGCATCTTCCTTAAGTGTTTTGGGAATTATTTGTGCATTTTTGTGAGTTGTGCTTTGGATAACTAGCCAATGGGTTGTTACCCACGACAACTTGCTAGCCATACTCAAACGGTGAAGTGTGATTTTATTTATTTATTATTATTTTTTTAATTTTGGGAATTATTTGTGCATTTTTGTGAGTTGTGCTTTGGATAACTAGCCAATGGGTTGTTACCCACGACAACTTGCTAGCCATACTCAAACGGTGAAGTGTGATTTTATTTATTTATTATTATTTTTTTTTCTTTTTGGGTATTTCTTTTCTCTTTATTTCTGAGTAGGTGGCTTCCTTATTCTAAGATTTACCTAAAGGTAGTAGGAAAAGAATGGTCGTGTGGCTGGGCTCCAGACAATAGCCGATGAATTGTTACCACTGACAACTTGCCAGTCATACCACCCTAGACTTTTCATTAGCTACCCAATTTCTGTAAAAACTACCGGAGAGTGAGTCAGTGCAAATAGTGTGTAAATGCTTAGACTTACAGTCCCCTCAAATCAGTGGGTAGGTTGATAAGTCGTGTACTAAAGTTGACACATCCATTTAGGTTAAAATGCCTATTTATGCATGGCCCTAGGCTTAGATTTGTATTCCATATTATAAATATTGCATAGCAAGCATCATTCTGCATTTAGAGTAGTTGTGCATATTTTAGGTTAATTGCGACCTTTTTGTGGTTAGGAGGAAGGAGATTTATTTCAGAGCCTTGGATTGATGATCCAACCATACAGATCTAATCAGGACGATGATTGGAGACCAACGCTTCCGAAATTGCCTTGATCAGAGTCCCATAGCACCATATGTAGTCTGTGGAAGATCAACGGCCAAGGAACTAGGTGATGTAATTTAGAGCTTCAAACGACAAATCTGACCTCGCAGTTGGATTTGGGTCGACGATCGCAGCTCAATAGTGCAAAAATTGACTCAATCTGACCTCTATAGCAGGTCCTACAATGAAAAGAAGATGGGCTGCCCAGATCGCACCACGTAGTGCAACCCAGGCCATCCATGCGCACGCACGCGCCACCGCATGCTCACAGCAGCGCATGCGCACATGCACGCGTGGAGGCACTTACGCGTAGCAGCGTACCAGGCGCGCATGGGCACATGAGGAGGCAGCAGCAGCAGTGTGTGCGTAGAGTGCGCGCCAGCATAGCAATGGGTGGGTGCGTGGGCTATCTTCAGCGACGTTTGCGATGGATCTTCAGCGACGTTTATGACCGTCACTAAATGTCCTACATACGAATTTGATTTTTTCCTCCACTATAAAAGGACCCGTATCCCTCCCATTTTTCTTCATCTCTTCCTTTCTTCCTCTCACCACCTCCAAGCCTCTAGAGAGAGCTTATCCCAAGCCCAGGATGCTCCTCTAGAGTAGAAAACCAAATATTTTTCCCTCCCCTCATCCCCATTTGTGGAGCATCCCACAACCGTCCTCTCACCCCCCTTCGAGAAAAAGATCCTTGCCGCGACGCCGTCCTGCCCTACCCTCCATTCTCCGGCTCCATCCTTGTTCTTCCTACTCCTCACCCCCTTCCTCTAGGCGACGTCAGAGCGAGTCATCCTCCTCGAGGGGTATTCTTCTCATCTCTATCTATCTTTTCCACTTTCTAGTGTGGTTTTCTTGCTTTCCTAGTTGTAACAAGCATTTGTTTTGAAATATATGACTATTTCTCTCTCTTTCTTTATTTATTTTGCAAGTAGATTAGCTATATAAAATTTCATCAACTTGATCTCTTGCCCTATTAAAAATATTAAAAAAAATTATAAAAGATAAGAAAATAACAAAAAAGAAATAAAGCGAAACGTGTATTTTTCAAAACCAAATGTTCGCCTCCCTATGTTCAACCCGGGACTCACTTTTCAAGTTTCAATTATAAATTTTATCTGATTGACGGATTTTCTCGCGAATCGATCTACGATGATGGGTTTTCTAAATCCAAACCTTTCTACGACGAATTTCCGATGCTATCATGTACTTATCACCCCAATTTATTTACCAAATTAAAATAAAATTACTTGGCAAGGACTCAAGATCAAGTCCACATTCGAGTAGACACTTGGGCTGATTAAGCCCGAAGACCTGAAGAGTCTAAGTATTTAGGTCCTATCATATCATTTTCTAAAGTTAACAACTTCCAAATGCCTAAGTTCTCTTCTCCTAATTTTTTTTATTTTTTATTAAAATAAAGATAAAAGAATTTCCATGAAGTTAACAAAATGATTTTAGGAATTAATTATCCGCCCCCCATGCCTAAATGATGCAATGTCCTCATTGGAAAAATAAAGACATGAAAAGGGTAGAATAAATAGAATATCACCTGAATTTTGTGAAAATCCGATCAACTCTGTAGAGAGAAGAGAGTATACACACATGCTAAGTTTAATGCCTTTAGCTAGGAATAAAATACAAATAAAGAAGAGGTTAAGAATTCACAGGTACGGGTCAGAATCAGAATTAAAAGATTGATCCTTAAACCAGTTAGCAGAAGATGTCCAGAGATGTGGACCAGATTATGGTGCAGACCCATGCCCCAGGGTCGAGTGGTTCTAAGGTTCTAGATGAAAATCACCCAAAATCAAAGATTATTGTGCTTGCAGGGCCAGGCCTGTAGTTTGTGGTGTGCAACCTAAGACTAAAGTGTCAGACAAAAGTTAGATTTGATTCACTAGGTTCAAATGTCCACTTAAAGTTTAGCTCAGAAATATAGTCAGTTATTCCAAGCTTGGGTTGCACGTCAAAGATATCGTAAGGGTCCTGGCAAAAAGTTGGTGGTTTGAGGTCAATAGGAACCCTTAGATCCAAAATTGTGTTTCCCTCAGAATTAACCTCCCAGATTTTCATTTCCACATTTCTATCCTCCAAAATCAATGTTTCCTGGACCTCTAGATCGTTGTACACCCCATTTAAAGCACCCAAGTCCAACAATTATGGCTCAATCAGGATTAACTTGGGTTTAATGATCTCAAGAATGTCATAATTCAACTCTTCAGGGTGATTGAGTAATGGGGCTATTGATTGAATCATCAGGATTCTGATTATCCAAGTTAGCCCCAACATGATCATAATCTTCAATAATCGGGCTATCAAAAAGTTTGTCATGCTCTTTGAGCCCATTCGTCTCACTAAAATCCTCTTCCTTAAGCTTAAGTGAGACTTCACCTAAATATTCTTCATCCTTAGAGTCAAAGAATTATTCATCCTCATTTACATATGTCTTAAAATCGTATGTCATTTTGTGGTCCATAGAGACATATTTTTTCGCGCTCCCTAGCTTGAGGATCTCGGGTGAAGCAATCGGTTTATCCTTAATGGGTTGCTCTAGACCAACTTGGTCATCTTATGTCTCAGAAAATGTATCCCCCCTGACAAGCGCCTGAGCGGGTTCAGACATTGGCTCTCCTGAAGAGGGTTCATCTTGAAAATCATCCCAAGATTGGACTAGGGCAACCACAAATTTCATCCTCAATCTTGATGATTTCCCAAGTAGAAACTCACTCGGGCCCCTATCGCTAACATCTTGGAGAAAATCCAATAAAGAGCTATTCAGCTCATTAATCATTTTGATCATGGGCTCCAATGCTTCAGTGCATGGTGTTGCCTGAGCTTCTAAAGATTGTATGATGTTCCTCAAGTTAGCCAAAACCCTATCTTGGACCTGGTTCACCTGAACAGAAGGGTTGGGTGGGTTTGGGTTCAATCTAGGGGTGTCAAGGTATTGAGGTTCTCAGGTCCCTCCCTGATAGAAGGTCATTTCGGGTTGTTCAAAGAATGGTGGTGACCTATATTTAGTGGAATATTGGGGAGGGTAGGTGTTATAATCATCATATCCTTCCTGTTTGTAGATCAGGTTGGTTTGGTCATCAAAGGGTGGAGATCTATAACCATTATAGGTGTGAGAAGGATAATAATCATAGTCTTGTTGTCCAGGGTTAGGCCCTAGACACTGAGGTCCGGATTGATATCCCCAATCAAAGTTATCCTAGCTAAGAGATGGGTAATCATAAGTCGAGTTGGGATAGTAATCATCTTGAGGATACGTGTTGGTAGGAGGGTAATATTGGAAATGTGTGAAAGATGTGGAAGGATACATGGTGAAGTAAGGAGGGAAATCAGAAGAGAGAAAGGTGCCCTGCAGAACAATCAAGAAAACCTGTCCTAATGTGGGTAGCCTAAAGACCTACAGACTCCCAAGATTCATCTTGAGATGACAGAAATGATTTGGTCTACTTCTATCCAGTCAATCCAACCAGTTAGAGGGAGGGGCTGGGGAGAAGGTTCTTCCTTTGGTTTACTCCTCCGGTTCCTTTGTTACCCCCCAATTATGGTAATTTGATGCTACTCCCATTGCTAGACATCAAATGGACCAGTAGAAGCAGATTAATTGAAAAAAATCTCAATCTGAGCCCCGAAGACCGAATCAATCCTTAAGGTTAATGTCTACTCAGTTTTAATTAGGCTTGGGATGATTGTACTCTTGGAATGTGATGGGCCCTTTAGATGGGTTGTGCCCTTAATGATCAGTTAATATGTGTGTGCATGCACAACCAGGGTTTGCAAACAAGGTTATTTGATGATGTGTCTTTTAGGGTTTAACCTTGTTTAGTAGCTTTTAGGGTTTAATCTTTAGGCATAATCAATCAAGGTTCAGTAGAACACTCCATGTTTTGAAAGTACTGGTGATGATATATTCCTTTAGAAATCAAAAAATAATGTGGAGTGCCTGGTTCAACCGTAATGATCAACCCTAAGTGGCAAACTACTTGATGGATCACTTTTATCTTAAGTGGTGTGGCCCAAACAGCTCAATTAGTCGGCTTGTTGCACCACTTGATTAAGGCAAACAAAATGTTTAACCTATTCAAATTTTCTACTCACTTATTTATGTGTTGAGTTAAGGTGTACCGTATCCACAAGTCAGATTCCAGTTAAGTGGTAGAATCAATGTAATGTGGTGCACCTTAAGTCGAGACTTGTGGGTGTTAATGTGTGTTTCTTTCAATAAATCCCACAAGAGAAGAGTTTTTTTTTTTGTTTTTCTTTTAATGCGAGGGTAAGATGAGTGGAGGTGGCAAACAAGACAAGCAACTTCTATCCTAGGGTTCGTGGAAACACCTAACTAGATTAGGTCTTGATTATTAAGGTGGCGAAATGAACTACTGGGTGGGGAAGTGGGGGGGGAACTTACAAAAATCTCTACCCTCACTTTACTCCAATCTACAGCCTTCAGCTCCTCGATCGGGTCCCTACAAGACAGTGAATCGAAGAAGAAAGATAGGTTAGAAAAATATCTAAGTAATGCAGAGAAACACAGAAAGAACCAAAGAGCGTTGCCTCGACCTACGCCATCTGATTTGTAGAGAGCACTTAACCAATGCATTAAGCAATCCTTTGTGTTGCGAAGAGGAGCATCTGAGGAGCGGTGTAGAGGCTTCCTAGCCATTGGATCTTTTGGCTGGAAATGGAGGACACAGATGGTGAAGGGTGTGGGCAATTGCTGCTGACCAGCGGCCTAGATGATGCCACATGGTGCCATCTGGGTCTTCCGTCTTCTTTCTATTGCAGAGGGTGCCATGGTGCTCAGATCGAGATGATTTATGCACTGCTGGACTGCGATCATCGCTCCAGATCTATCCGTATGGTCAATTTTTTTTCATTCGAAGCCTGTAAGGATGTTGCATTGCCGCCTGGCCATTGATCTTCCTTGAACTTCATATGATGCTATGGGATTTTGATCTAGATAATTTCGGAGGTGTTAGACTCCGATCGTCATCCTAATCAGATCCATACGATTAGATCATCAATCCGAGGCCTCGAAATTCCAAAATAAATCTCCTTCCCTCCTGGTTAGAAAGAGGATGCAATTAACCTAAAATATACATAACTAATCTAAACGCAGAATGATGCATGCTATCCAATATTTATAATATGAAATGCAAATCTAAGCCTAGGAACATGCATGAATAGGCATCTTAACCTAAATAAATGTGTGTACATTAGTAGTGCTTTTAGGTTATGAGTTTTTGTAAAGTGTTTAGGGTTTTAACTTATGAGTTTAGGTTACAAGTTTAGCTAGTGTTTTAAGGTTATGGTATTCCTTTATTATTCAAATGTAGATTTTAAATTGTTAAATGTTTTATTATCAATTTTTTGTATTATATCATTTAGTCTCACACACTTGCACAAATTTAAATGTACTTCATGGAAAACAGTTAAAAAAATGTAAAGCATTACTTTCATGGTATATATATAGAAATTAGTTTCAATGTATAACTGCTTTCTATTGAATGTTTTGAAAAATTTACGTTATTTTCATGCATTTTTTTATTTATTTTGTGTAATTACATTAAAAAAAATGTAAAGCATTACTGGTGACAGTTTAACAACCGTTGCTAATGCGCATTTGGCAGTAGCCCTAAGAACTTTTATTAATCGATTAATAACTTGGTCTTACCGGACATTTGGTGATTGTTATTAAACTATCCCAATTGGGGATGGTATTTTCAAGAACCGTCACTAAATGTATAGAAATTTTTTGGCACGTAAATTGGGTTCCCGCTAAGAAACATGGCAACGGTTAATTGAGAACCGTTACCAATTCATTTTAGAGATGGTGTGAAACCGTCATCAAAGCCCACTTCCATGATCGCCCGTGCGTGCTCAGAAGGAGACGATAAGGGATTGTAACCATCTCCAAAAGAAAACAACGGTGAGATATACTACGACAGTGGGTGGCGACGGTTTATAGGGTTTTGGCAACAGTTTTGAATCGTCACAAAACCTGTGTACTATTGTAGTGATAGACTCATCCTCCATACATAAGTAAGCTTAATCCTGGAAATCTAATTAGCAAGGATTAAAATTCTTCCAAACATGGTACCTGCACATTATAAATTAAGGACACCAAGGTACCTTATATAGGTTTGGGAAAAATTGCATAGAAACCCAACATTATACAATATTTACAAAATGCATCTATATGACTAAATTAACCTAACTAAATGCATTCTATCTTAATCAACCCTCTAATTAGCATTAGTTAGGAATAATTAATGTAAATATATAGAGAAATATCAATGAGGATGGTGGAGGTGACCAGCGAGGAGGCTATGGTGATTAGTTGTGTGCTTGGTTCGGTTGCCAACACTACTCTACTTGGGCCCCATGGGGAATGAACATGGGTGGTGGGTCTCGTGGGAAGTTCTTTGGAGAGAAAAGAAGAGATTTTGAATGTTATTAGTGTAGAGAAAGGGGGAACTTTGTTGTGGAATGTAGAAATGGTGTCGTCTGCCTCGCATATGGAGGGATTGGGCGCTAGAGGTCCATGTGCCAAAAGTAACGATGTAGTGGGTTGATGCCAAACCCTATCCATCAAACCCCTAGGGATAATGACAATCTTTAGAACCCTCCACTGCCGCCTACACCATCAACCTTCAATGTTGAAGTCCCTTTGTCGTCGAAGGTGTTGGCAGTGGAGACATTACTGCCGAATGCTCTTATTGGGGAGGTCATGGTAGGTGCAACTACGATCGAAGGAATATGACAGCTGGTGAGTTCTCTTTCTCTATCATATTCTATGTGCAAGGTCTCTATTTTAAATGCCTCAGGGTTTCTTATATTCCATTTGGGTGATGGCAATGTTGCAAGGCTTAAGTTTCGTTCTGTCCATGATGACTTACCGATGATTTGGCTAATGGTATCACTGTTTAATAGGGTGCTCCCCGATCGCCTACCACAGTGGGTTCTTATCAGACAGGGGTTGGTTGAAATCACAGGGCTTCCTCGATATTTGCGATTGATGGTTGTGGTGCAACAAGTGGTATCAAGCTTTTCATCTTTGTGGGATGGGACGATGCTATGATTGGGTTGGAGAAAGGTGATGGTTGATCGGTTCGTGTGGAGGTCAATCTTTGCCATGGCTCTCTGTTTCAAGATCATGTGGTCCTTTCTCTGTGGTGGTAGCTCTTAGTTGTTAAATGTTAGGGTTTTAGTTGGCCCTCCTCAACAAGCTATTGCGGTTGCTTGCGACGATGGCGATGAGGTGGTCGGGGAGAAACAATGGCGTGTTGTTGGTCAGGATAGGGGAAAGAGCTTGGGTGATAGGTAAAAGAAGAGTAAGGTGTCAATCCAGGAGCCATCAGGGGCAATCACCGACCCCATGTAGGAGGTGAGCAGCTTTACCATGCATGAATGTGTTGCTCCTTTTGAGAACACTGGTGTAGTAGTGTTAAGACCTTTAAAGGTTGGAGGGAAAGAACAAGGTAATCATGTGGGTGACATGATATTATAATAGAACTAAGAGAAGTTGGGATTTATCTACAACACCAAGGTAGCCTCATTGGTGGTTGGGCTATACAATGTTTGTTCTTCCTCTAATGTTGAGTGTGCTCTGAATTCAAAGGGTAGATACAATTTACGAAGCAGAACTTCAAATAAGGGGCTATGGTTGGATGAAGGTATTATCGTGGAATGTGTATGGGTTGTGGAACTGCACGAGGCATAAGTTGTTGATTCGCTATCTCAGGGAATGGAAGGTTGATTGTGCACTATTGCAAGAAATGCATATTGATCAAGAAGGGGAGGGTATGTGGCAGACGTTCACACGTGATGTTTCTACTAATATTAAATGCTTTCATGCTAATGGTAGGGCAGGAGCTTGTGTATGCGGTGATATAAAGGTTCGTTAAAGATAGAAGATGTTCACATGGGAGGTTTTCTATCACATGCAAATTTCAAAGGGCTAGTTGATGAGTCCAATTTAATGGACTAATATTACACATAAGTAACTTTAATCCTACCTTTTAGGTTTGTTAATAACTACATTAAGTTATAGAATGTTTGCAAGCATCATAATTTAAGTTTACATCTATTTTATAGTATACTATAACTTAATATGTAATGATTTTATGCTCTTTTTATGTGCAGGAAGAATATTTGGCAAAAGAATAAGGAGGGCAGGGTAAATTACCCTTTCAAACAACCGGCAGCATTTCTTTTCCCCATCCTCCAGGCACCCTCAACAGCCGCCGGTCATAAATAGCTAAGGGATTTGAAAATCCCTTAACTGACGCACGCGAGAAGAGGGGAGTAAAAGAGGAGGCGAAGAAAGGAGAGGAGGACTCATCATCTAGGAACAGTGCAACCACCGCGTGCACTGCGCACTAAGTTCTCCACCGCAGCACTTCCCCCCTCTACAGCGCCATCACCTTCATGCCAGCCACAACCTCCACCGCAAGTGTCCCCCCTCCTCCAGCGCTCTCCACTACAGAGCACACCACCCCACCCGTGCCCGCACCAAGCAGCCTGTAGGCTCCTGCCTACAGCATGCTACCACTGCAGGCGTTTCCCCTCCTCCAACGCCCGCAGGCCCGCCTCTAGCACCTCCAGCCAATGCCACTCTAGCGCTAGTGTGCCACCTGCCAGGCCGTACCCACATAGTGCCTCCCTGGAGCACCTCCCCCGTGCGCACCCGCACAGCAGCATCACCGCACCCGCACAGCGCCATCACCTTCCAGCCTACTCCAACTGCCCTGCAGGCGCCCGCTTCACCCTACCCGCGCCCGCAGACGCTTGCACCTTCCAGCACTCACACCTTGCACGCCCCTACCGCGCCCTCACCAAGCAACCTACAGGTGCCCGCTCGCCCATCTCCAGTCGGCCCTGCAGGCGCTAGCACCGCCCCACCTACGCCCGCAGTTGCTTCCCCCTTCCAACCCGCTCACGCACCCACGCAGGAAACCCTCTGCAGCGCCATCACCTCCGCCCACGCCCTCACCAAGCAACCTGTAGGCATGTGCCCTCGCTTCACCAGTGCACCCCGCAGGCAGGCGCTCGCCCTCACCACCAGCGCCCTGCAGGTGCGCACCCTAGCGTAGCCAGACGCACGGCTGTCGCCTTCTCCTCCAACAGGCTGGAGGCCCTTCTCCACCCGCCGGTCACCGCCAGCCACCTCCGGCCGCCGCATCACCATCGTTGCATAGTTCTCCCCGAGCTGCACCTCCCCGTCGACTCACACGCCCAACCGTGCACGGCCTCACACGCGAGGAGGGGAGGAGAAATCCTCTATTTTTGCCTCCATTAATAATTACATTCAATGCCATTGCCACTTTTATATTAATATTTTATTCAGGCCACATTGCATTGATGCACTCAGATTTTCCTGAAATTATTTTACTTGTGCTATGTGCATGTTCCTACATTGAATTTCAAATCAGAATTGCATGAAAGTTGAATTTACATGTTAAGCCATTACACATGCATCATACACATAGTTTTGGAGCTTAATTCCTGATGTGAAAACTGCATAAATGCCCCTGAATCTTTAAGGAAATTGCAAACTTCATTTAACATAGCATATTCCTCGCATTAAAGTTGCAGAAGAGTTTGCGAACTGTGTATTCCTTGACTCATGAATTTATTGGTCTATTTCTCCCTGTTGATACGACATCCGTTATTATGGTTTAAATTCATATCTGTTTAATCTTTGATTGAGAGATTTTCCACCACCTTTTGTGCTGCAACGATTTATTATCTTAATATTAATTATTCAAAGTGAAAATCGCTTTATCAAATTGGCGCCGTTGCTGGGGAGGCAATAGACGCATTAGATTCACGTTATTATTTTGTTTTGAATATTCTGAGTTACGCAATCATCTGATCATATTTTTTATTATGCAAGGAATCTGACACGGCGAGAGGAGTAGTAGAGCAACAACATTGAACCTGAATGACACACATAGCAAAGACGATCTTTTTGGTGGATGACTAGTCGGTTGTTCGCTTTAAAGTCGTTTGCAGTTTAATGTGGTGGAAAAATCAACTAATCAACATTTAAGAAAAAAAATAACCACTCGTAGAGGAGCGGGTCGTATCCACAGGGAGGCAATGATGTATTAAAATTCGCACTAGTTAAAAACGTTTGTTCGTAGCTAGTTTGGACAAGAATCAAGCCAAAATTGCCTTCAGATTAAGGTTGAAGCAAGAAATAATGCTGAAATAGCA
Organism: Thalassia testudinum; assembly: GCA_037157565.1. Lineage (NCBI taxonomy): Eukaryota > Viridiplantae > Streptophyta > Magnoliopsida > Alismatales > Hydrocharitaceae > Thalassia > Thalassia testudinum. Next base: position 39,420,643 of record JAZHRO010000025.1, read on the forward strand.
ATTCTAAGAAACTAGTGGATATTTTTCGCAATGCAGAATCAATAAAATATTATTAAAAAGTGACAATGGCAGAAAATGTAATTTTTAATTGGCAGGTTACTGTAGCAAAATAGGGGATTTTTTTCCCCTTTGCCTTGCGCGACGAGGAGTGGATGGTCGGATGCGGGAAGCTCGGAGGAAGTCCCTTAGACCGAGGGCTTTGAAGCGGTGGTGGCGGCGTGTCGTGCGGCGGCCGGAGGCGGCCGGACGAGCTTCGGCGGAGGTGCTGTAGCCGGTGCCGCAGCTGCTTTGGCATGAGCGTGCGCGGCCTGTTGGTGGTGAGGACTGCCGCGCGTTGCAGCTGTGTGTTGGCTGAAGGCGTGGGCGCGCACTGCAGCTGGTGCGCGCTCTGTTGGCGTGGAGAGCAGGTGCTGCTGGCGGTTCTGTAGGCGCGGGATGTTGCGGGTGACTTCAGGTGGGTGCTGCTGGCGGTTAGCAGAGGGCGCGGGTACGGCTGGAGGTTCTGCAGGCACGGGGAATTTGCAGGTGCTGCTGGAGGTGAGCGGGTGCGGGTGCGGCTGGAGGTGAGCGGGTGCAGCTGGAGGGTGTGGAGATGGCGCTGGAGGTGAAGTGGTCGGATGTGGTTGTGCGGGTGTGGGTGGACTTCAGACGGGTGCGCAGGCTATTGGCAGAGGGCGTGGGTGAGCGGTAAGGTGCAGGCTGAAGGTGAGCGGGTGGCTTCAGACGTCCGGGAAATTTCCCGGACGTCTTAAGTGACTGAAAGGGTGGTTGAACGGTAGCTGCGGTGGTGGTGGTTGGTGACGACGATGAGGGAGAGGCACGCTAAGGTGCTCACGGTAATGCGGACGAGCTTCGGATGGCGGTGTGGCCTATCACACCACACGCCCACGGTGGTGGAGACTCGCCGCCACGATTGAGGCCGGCAATATGGAATGGAAGAAAGGAGATCTCTCCTCTGCACAGTGGTGGTCGATGGTGGAGGCCTCCCAAGCTCGACTGCCTCCCTCCTCCTTTTGTAGTGGCCTACACAAATTTGAAATCAGCTGCCCGACCAGATCCAACACATCCGCTCCTCCTTGAATGGGTTCTTCACTGCGGCAGCTGGTGGCGTTGGTGCGGCAGCCAGCCGTTCCTGCAAGAATAAGAATAAATAAAATAATGTTAAAATATTAGGGTCATTTATATACAGACCCTCAACTTTTATGTTAATGAAAATAATGTACCTAATTGGTTATCTAATTAGATGAATGCCATTCTAAGCTAATTCTAAATGCACTTAAAATATGAATGCAATGCATGGATTATGTAATTAAATTAAAAATATGAATTAATCTATTTACATCCTAATTTATGCTAAATAAATGTTTGAATTAACCTAATGTCTAGGCACTTAAATACTTAAATAGCCCACAACTATGGGCTAATCAAATACCCCCATGCCTAGTTTTTGCTAGTCCCTAGCAAAATTAAGCGAAACCTAGCACTCCAAGTAAACTAATTAACTCACTTAGTCTTCCTTCAGAAGCATATTAAGTTCAGACTCTAGACCCAAGGTTCCTAAGTAGTTGCTAAGTTGCAGACTAGGTCGGCTAAAGACGAGTTGGAGGCACAAGTTTCCCTGATTTCTAACTCTACCCTAAAGTTTATTGATCCCTAAGATTAAAGCATCCGTGCCTGTCAATTGGTCTGAGTTATTTGAGTTAAAGGATTTTATATATATATATACTTTTTTTTTTTTTTTTGATTCTTCTAAGTCTAACCTCAGATCAGCTATCAACACGGTCTGTGTCGGATTCATTGTCCCCATTACCATACCTCGAAGGGTGCCTGGCTTTCAATGCTTCAAGATAGCACCGCCCAAAACGACCCCAAGAACTCCTGGCAATCGACACTTCAAGATAGTATCGCTCATGGATTTCTTAAGCGAATTCAGGCCTATGGCAATCGGCACTTCGAGATAGGGCCGCCCATGGTACCTGAACCGTGCAATGCACTTACATGCCCGCAGTAGGATGGATATCCTAAGAGACAAGCGCCGAGGAGGTAATATGTTATCATCGCATCCTCAAGGTGAGTATATACTCCACCTCTCCTGCGGCGGGAACTCTTCCAATCAAAATGTGTTTTCAAGCCTCTCTTAAGTCAAAACTAGGAGAACCAAATCTCTTTTCAGAAAGATAGAAATTAAGTTAATTACCTGACCATGTGTGTGAAATTTGGATGCTTGGGTTACAAGGACCCGTAAACCAAAAGGTAGAATAAGACTCCAGGTACTACCCCACCTTTTAACTCAAACCCTAGCTTCCCTTCCTCAACCTCTTGAGGAATGGTCCGCAACTTAACTCCTACTTAAGTTTTTAAGTCCACAAAGGACCCTAAAGGTCTAAAGCTAGTAGCTCATTTAGCTTCTAAAGTTTGACCCTAGAATTAACTTAGTCTACCCTAGAGTTCTGATTTGCTTAAGACTGCAAGATCTAGCCAGTTAAGCTCAAAACCTTTTTTTTTTCTCTTTCTCTTTTTTTTTATATATATGCATGCTATAAACAAAATGCCTCAGGTCCTCTCCCCATGCCTGGTCCAAACAATGTCCTCATTGAAAAAAAATAGCTAAAGGAAGATATTACCTGAGGCGGAGAATGGTAGGAGCTACGGCTCCTCAAGAGTGACTTCGTCAACCAGATGGCCATCTAAAGTTATGTATGGTTTTAACCGTTGACCGTTGATGATAAAGGGAGTTACTGAATGATAAACGCCAGTTTATCATCATTTTTATGCATTAAAACAAACTTAGCTCTTAGGATTTTGCTCCTTAAATGGGTTTTTGGGCTGCATTTAGGCATCAATTAGGTTAGGCATGCATTGCACTTTTTATTATCTTTTTAATGTGTTTTTGTGAGTTTAGGGATATGCAGATTGTCAGAACTCCAAAACCCTAGCACTTAGGAAGGCAATTGGTGAAGAAGAAGCTCAAACTAACTGGAACTCAGCTTGATCCAGCTCACCATAGCTGGATTCCAGCTCACTTGAACTAGGGTTAGCTCATCTTAGCTCCATTCAGCTCATCTCAGCTGAATGGCAGCTCAAGAGAGCTCATCTTAGCTCACCCTAGCTCAGGTCAGCTCAGATCCAGCTCAACTTAGCTAAGTCTAGCTCATCTCAGCTCCCATTAGTCCACAGGGAGCTCTAGCTAGCTCAGCTGAGTTGACTGGAGTTCACCCCAGCTCAGGTCAAGCTACATCCAGCTCTACTCAACTCCGGCCAGCTAAAGATGACTTCATTCCAGCTTAGGAAGCTCAAGTCCAGCTCCCGGGGACTCAGCTTAGCTCAACTCAGTTGAGCTAAGATACCTTAGCTGCCTCACCCAGCTTGATCCTCCCCGAGAGCATTAGACCCAGCTCACCTCAGCTCCTTTTAGCAGAAGCCAGCTTGCTTTAGCTTGGCGTAGTAGCTAGCAAAGAACTAGCAAGCTAAGCTAGCTAAGGTAGCTCCTTCCAGCTCTCTTCAGCAGCCACCAGCTCTAGTGCAGCTCAAGATAAATACCTCCAACTCTTCTCCCTGAAAACCTTAGCTCCAAATGCCTCCAACTCTACTCCCTACTAGCTAAGCTAGCTAAGCTATTTAACTTAGCTAGTCTACCTCCATGGCACCAAAACCTACTACCCTACTACCCTACTACCTAAGCTCCAGCAAAAAGACCACCTACTCCTACTTTATTTTGGTGCCAACTATCCCTTCCATCACCACCCTACATCCACCATCAAAACCCATCTCCACCCTCCATTTTTTTTCCCTCCAAAATTGCCTTCTAGAAGGTATTTTTGGAGGGAAAACCAAGGCACCTCTTCATTTGCCTCCCATTTTTCCCTCCAAAAATAACCAAGCACCCCTTCATTTCCCTCCAAAAAAACACCATAACCACCCCCCTTCCCATCCTATAAATACCCTACCCTACCACCACATAATTCCCATCCTCCCTTAGTGTATTTTCTACCTACATCCACCTATACCTACGCCCAAGGAGAAGGAGTAGAGAAGGAGATTAAAGGGGCACACCACCAGCCCTTTTGGTGCCTTCTTCTCCCCACTCTCTTCAACTTGGGCCACGCCAAGGAGGAGGACTCTTCCACTTCAAGGAGGACGGCCAGGCAAGGGAGAAGGACCTAGGGTGGACGTCCACCCTTGGAGAGAAGCTTAGGGCACGCCCCCTTAGGGCTTGCCTTGGAGGACATCACTTTGGTGGAGCACTGCAAGGAAGGAGTTGAAGGACTCTTTTCAAGATTGGGAGCCACCAACCTTGGAGCAAGAAGCCCTCTTCTTCACCATCTATCTAGAGGATTTGTGTTTTCCTTTCTTTATGTCAATTTTCTAGTAGTAGAAGCATTCCTCTACTAGGCATTTTTGTTAAACACTTTTTTTTAATTATCTAGTTGCCTTCTTTGCAATTTCTTGTTTGCATTTCTATTTGCTTGTTTTTAGCATTCCTCACTCCCTCTCCCTAATTATTCTAGACCTCCACTTGCCTAGAGTGAGCTTAGGGAGAGGCTCTACTTGCCACTTAGAAGTAGTATTTTAAATTGAAGTGTAAATCACCTTCCCGTCACCATTCCGTATGTTGTCTTAATTTAAAACAAAAAAAATGATATATTGAAAAATACCAAAAAGAAAGTTGAGATTGTATTCCAAGCAAGAGAATCAATTTTGCAACCATATTGCCTCCTTGGACGACCCTAGATACTCCCCTATCTAGGAATATAAATTTAAGAGTTGATCGGTTTTACGCATTACAACGACGTATTTTAACAAATCGCATGAAATCGCTATCACTTTTTGGCGCCGTTGCCAGGGAGGCACGGCTTTGCATTAATTAATTTGCTCTTGCTTGGAGTGGATCTCATCCCCTTCTCTTTCTTTCTTTTGTGTGTGCAGGAACTACAACGGGAAGGCGGGAATCTGGAAGTGAGAGCTCAAAGATCCTTTTCTTCCCGTGAAATTCAGGTTGGTTCCCCTTTCTTGTCACATTTAGGCTAAAAAACTACCAAAATACACTAAAATTGGCTTTCAGGACCCTAAACACTTTAATTAAGTGGAGTGGTGCATTATAAAATCCATTGTTTGCTTGTATGCTTCTTTAGCACCACTCCATTGCAAGTATTGGTGTTCTATTTTTTGGGTCCAGATTTCTGTCCGAACTTGAAAAATAGATTCCTAACACCACAGGCCTCCTAAAATCATAAAATTTCATAGAGTGATTCCCAATTAAGTTAGGAACATCTTTTCCAAATTTCAGAACAATTGGATTTGTGTTTAATTTTTAAAAATTCGTGGACTGCAGAGGGGTCACACCCTCTAATCTTCCTGTTTTGTTACTGTCCGCGAATTTTTAGAATTTTTGTACTCATCCAATTTTTGTGAAATTTATCTTTCTAGAATCCTTGTAAAATTTTACACATCACATAAAATCACAATAATTTTCTAAGGTCAGTGGTAATACTGAAAAGTCCACAATACCCACGGGTATCATTTCTGAACTTTGACACCAGTATAATTAAAAATTCAAAACAATTACCAAATAAATTCCTAAAATATTAAAAAAATATTTTCTGGAATCCTTGTTTGATTTTACTCAAGGTAGTGGTGTTGGTTGCATTGATTGGATCACTATCTATTCAGAAAGCCTAAAAATAACTCATTAGTAGTTAAATTTTTGTCTTAGGGACAATTGGCTTAGGGTTTCTTTCTTTCTCTCTAGAGACTCAATTTAAAGGAAATATACAATCACTCATACAACTTGTTTTCCTTTGATTGTGGATTTTCAAACTTGTTTGAAAATTTAACTAGAGAAACCCTAAAATACATTTAATTAAATCAAATCCTAAAAGACAAAAATACAAAAAAATTGTGTGACAACTTGATTTTCATTGGAGCCACTCTCTAATTCCTGCACACACACACAAAAATCTAAATAACAGGGCAACATCCCAATAACGCCCTCCACATTCCGTGTGCACTGTAGTATCCTATACCTAACTAAAATTTGTAGCAATTTGACCCCTAAGGTTTCATCAATTTAGGCTTGCTATATAGGATTTAAGTTTTCTCTAGTTAATACCAATTCTGTCATCTATATTTGGTGTTCAGGCTGAGGGGCCGTGTCAAACGACCAGGCGCGGGTTTGTACAAGCACCTGAGGATTTTCCTGGGAAACGCTTGGGCCCAAACCTCCCCTTAAGCAACTTGGCTAGATTTGTTGACAGAACGGGTATTCACTATTGATTACTTGTTTCCTAGGTAGACCAAGTCTTAGGTTAAATTCTAGGGAGTCACAATTAAGTTAGGTCTAGAATTTGATTGCTTGTGTGCACACTTCTCTCATCCCCATCTCTTCTCCTCCCCTACCATTTCTTCCATTTTGCACGGGTGGCGGTCCAAAACTCCACACTTGGAGGGACCACTTGATTTTGCCTCCCCAAAAAAGACTTTTCCTGCATTCTTCCTCTTCTCTCAAAATGGAAAATCAAAATTGGTCCTCTAACCCGCATGCTAATTTTTCTTTCCCCTATTTTTCCACCCAGGAGCTACTTAATCAGGCTCCTCCACCTAATCTCTACTCTATCATGGCTCAGCTACAAGTTAAGCAACAACAGTTGCATAAGGATTTAACAAACCTAGCCAACCAAGGGAGTCCTGCCACACCTACCCAAGCTCCACACATTCCACATCTCACCCCTTTAAACACCCGCAAGAGAGAAAATCTGCATAAATCTCGTGCTGAGTATAATTATTATTCTGAGGCTTTCTATGGTTCAACAGGGAATTATGTTTATCCCAATCATCACCCCACCCAAAATGTCCCTACTTTCCAGGAGAAATTGAAAAATTCCTCTAATAGGGGAAATTATCCGGCTCACTCTTGGACCAATCCAGTTCCACACCAACAACAAAACCCGTTTGGAGGGTATGATTCTAATCAGACTTATCAATCTGGGCAATCTCAAGAAGACATTAGTGCCCATATGATGAAAACCCTGCAGGAGTTACAAAGAAAAACAAAGGAAACAACCCGTCTTATTAACAATCTCAATGATCAAATTGGGGATATTCCGACTCAAAGACCTGCAGGACACTCACCATCCCAACCCACACCAAACTTTATTAATCCTAGGAACCAACACCCAGGTGGATACCAACATCAGAACCACATGGTTCAGCCTCCTATTAACCCAATATCATAGCACCAACCCAGTTTCTATCAAAATCAGCCCCCTCTATCTCCTCCCAGTGACCACCAAGCTGCGTATGCAGAGACTTTGAGGAGTGAGGAAACCAACATGGATTTAAGGCCTTCACACTCAAATGATGAAACTGATTCTCAACCAATGCAGATTGACTCCCCTAACCTCAATAAGGAAGAAGAAAAAGAAATCCCAAAAACACCTGATTCAAACCCTATTTCCCACTCTCAAAAACTACAATCCAACAATCCAAAATCAGAGCCCTCTGACCACAATCCTTTGGACTTATTTGAGCAAGTCAAGAGGAATATTCCCCTCCTAGATTCTCCCCATGCCTCTAAAAAATTTACTTCAAAAAGTCATGATCAGAATCTAGAAAGGTTGGTCCTTTCTAAGACAGCCAGCTCAGTTTTTCAGAGCATGCTGCCTTTCACAAAAAAGGACCAGGGCACATCGCTCATCTCAGTTGTCATAACTGACACCATTTTTTTTCGCGCCCCTCTCAACTTAGGTACCTCTAGTAATCTCATCCCCCCAGTCTTATTTGAGGAATTTCGATTCAGTGATTTAAAACCTCCTAAGGTTCAATTTCAATTGGAAGATCAATCTACCATTCAACCGCGGGGAGTTGTTGAGGATAGTATTATCAAGGTCCGAAATTGTCTATTTCCGGTAAATTTTCTGGTCCTTGACATAGAGGTACCTAAGGCTCTCATTAATACCATTCTTGGAAGACCCCTTTTGATTACCGCAACATCTAATATCCATTCTCATTTTGGGAAAATGAATATAAGTTGTAGTAACCAGACCTTCTCATTAGATTTATTTCTAGCTTCCAAGAGGTCCAGTGATCATAAAATTTTTGAGGATACTGATAATAAAATGAAAGCAGTATTTGAAAAGTATATGTTGATCCAATCTCATTCAGCTTTGACCACTATTGATCTAAATTTTATTGATTCTTATTCTAAGGATAATTATGTGGTCCAAGACTTTCCAGATCAACTAGGGTTTGACTTTCCCCCTTTTCATCTTCCTGAATTTTCACCAAAAATATCCACACTAACTTCACCCATCTTGCATATCACTAACTCCTTTCCCCTCCCTTTTCTATTGGACCTACCACCTGATCCACCTGAGTTTGGCCTTCATCATCAATTCAAACCATGGCCAGACCGGGGTCCTTTTTCCATTTCTCTATTTTATTTTGATCCCTTTATCTTTACCACTCATCTTTTTAGGGATCTTGAGGAAGACGCTTTTATTAAAGACATTCAAGTGTCCAATTATTTACATGATTTTTCGTCTTCCGTGCATACCTTCACGCTCGGCTGAATGACGTGAAAGATAGCACTGGATGGGAGGTAACCCATCAATTTTTCTTCCTTTCCTTTTTTTTTTTCCTCTTTTTCCAGGTTTTGTTCCTCCTAAACCCGACCGTTCTTCACTAAGGTGATCCCTTTTCCCTCCTAATGCATGAGGACATGGCATATCTTAAGCATGGGGGGGTGTTTTTAAATTTGACGATTGATTTAGGATGTCCAAAACCTAAAAACATACATTTTTGTTTAATTTATTTCCTGCTTGCATACCTAAAAAAAAATGCAATTTTCTTTAATTTATTTCCTGCTTGCATACCCAAAAAAAATAAAAATGTTGAAAACTTTTTGAGGAAGAATTTTGAAATCGGGACTAAGGTCGAAAAATTCACTTTTGGTACAATGGGATTTAATCTTTAACAAACTAAGGATGAGGACATGGATATGATCATTAGAATTCCAGGGTCTATTTTAGATTAGATCAGATATCCTTCTCTAAACCTCCACCTGAACTCATGATAGTTCAGGTGACTTGATCCTATTTTGTAATATGGAAAGTATTTGACTTAGCTTCTGATTCAAAAACTTGCGTGTCTTGAGAAACTTTTTGTGTCAAGCCAACACTTAAAAATAATTAAAAATTTGAAAAACTCCCTTGTTTGGACTTAGTAAAAGTTTAAAGCAGATCATTGGTTTGAGTTCCCACCGCCGAGAAGAAGGAAAATACCTCCTTTGAGGATGCGACGTCAACATGTTACCACCTCGGTGCTGCTCCATATCTATATTTCATATCTTTAGAAGGAGCATTAAAGCGCATTTTAGCAGCTTAAGTGTCTTGGACGGTGCTCTACCTATAGTGTCGGAGCAAGAGCTTGAGTTTGCTTGGAGCGCCCCTTTACACCGCATTGTGTTTTGGGGTTGTGAGCTCCTGGGTGGTGTCCTGGACAATGCTATCCCGAAGTACTGGCGCCAGAGCCCCCTCGAGGATTGGTAACGGGAATGATGATCCCGACACATCTGTTGTAAGACTAAGCTGATAATAAGCATGGGGGAGAAAAAAAAAGAATAAATAAATAAATTAACATGCTCCTATAAATGTTGGCTTTTCACAATCACAGACATAAGACTTTAAAGGATTTTTGCAAGTTGCGAATCAGATTCATGAGCCAGAAAAATCCTAAAAATAAAAATTTCAAGTCATCTGAATTAACGAGTTAATTTGCGAAGTTTCTGGAGGATATATTGATCCCGTTTCATCTAAAGGTTGGATCCAAAACAAATCTCGATGCTTATCTTTAACAAATCCTGTACCTCTTGTGTTTAGATCAACCGAGATCCCTTAATCTATTTCTCCTCAAAAGTAGAAAAAAATTAGATTTCCCAAAAATTCCATTTTTTTAAAAAAAAAACAAAATTTAAGTTTTGCTAAGAGACTAGCAAAAGATAAGCATGGGGGTGTGATAAACGCCAGTTTATCATCATTTTTATGCATTAAAACAAACTTAGCTCTTAGGATTTTGCTCCACAAATGGGTTTTTGGGCTACATTTAGGCATCAATTAGGTTAGGCATGCATTGCACTTTTTATTATCTTTTTAATGTGTTTTTGTGAGTGTTAGGGATATGCAGATTGTCAGAACTCCAAAACCCTAGCACTCAGGAAGGCAACTGGTGAAGAAGAAGCTCAAACTAACTGGAACTCAGCTTGATCCAGCTCACCATAGCTGGATTCCAGCTCACTTGAACTAGGGTTAGCTCATCTTAGCTCCATTCAGCTCATCTCAGCTGAATGGCAGCTCAAGAGAGCTCATCTTAGCTCACCCTAGCTCAGGTCAGCTCAGATCCAGCTCAACTTAGCTAAGTCTAGCTCATCTCAGCTCCCATTAGTCCACAGGGAGCTCTAGCTAGCTCAGCTGAGTTGACTGGAGTTCACCCCAGCTCAGGTCCAGCTACATCCAGCTCTACTCAACTCTGGCTAGCTAAAGATGACTTCATTCCAGCTTAGGAAGCTCAAGTCCAGCTCCCGGGGACTCAGCTTAGCTCAACTCAGTTGAGCTAAGATACCTTAGCTGCCTCACCCAGCTTAATCCTCCCCGGGAGCATTAGACCCAGCTCACCTCAGCTCCTTTTAGCAGAAGCCAGCTTGCTTTAGCTTGGCGTAGTAGCTAGCAAAGAACTAGCAAGCTAAGCTAGCTAAGGTAGCTCCTTCCAGCTCTCTTCAGCAGCCACCAGCTCTAGTGCAGCTCAAGATAAATACCTCCAACTCTTCTCCCTGAAAACCTTAGCTCCAAATGCCTCCAACTCTACTCCCTACTAGCTAAGCTAGCTAAGCTATTTAACTTAGCTAGTCCACCTCCATGGCACCAAAACCTACTACCCTACTACCCTACTACCTAAGCTCCAGCAAAAAGACCACCTACTCCTACTTTATTTTGGTGCCAACTATCCCTTCCATCACCACCCTACATCCACCATCAAAACCCATCTCCACCCTCCATTTTTTTTCCCTCCACAATTGCCTTCTAGAAGGTATTTTTGGAGGGAAAACCAAGGCACCTCTTCATTTGCCTCCCATTTTTCCCTCCAAAAATAACCAAGCACCCCTTCATTTCCCTCCAAAAAAACACCATAACCACCCCCCTTCCCATCCTATAAATACCCTACCCTACCACCACATAATTCCCATCCTCCCTTAGTGTATTTTCTACCTACATCCACCTATACCTACGCCCAAGGAGAAGGAGTAGAGAAGGAGATTAAAGGGACACACCACCAGCCCTTTTGGTGCCTTCTTCTCCCCACTCTCTTCAACTTGGGCCACGCCAAGGAGGAGGACTCTTCCACTTCAAGGAGGATGGCCAGGCAAGGGAGAAGGACCTAGGGTGGATGTCCACCCTTGGAGAGAAGCTTAGGGCACGCCCCCTTAGGGCTTGCCTTGGAGGACATCACTTTGGTGGAGCACTGCAAGGAAGCAGTTGAAGGACTCTTTTCAAGATTGGGAGCCACCAACCTTGGAGCAAGAAGCCCTCTTCTTCACCATCTATCTAGAGGATTTGTGTTTTCCTTTCTTTATGTCAATTTTCTAGTAGTAGAAGCATTCCTCTACTAGGCATTTTTGTTAAACACTTTTTTTTAATTATCTAGTTGCCTTCTTTGCAATTTCTTGTTTGCATTTCTATTTGCTTGTTTTTAGCATTCCTCACTCCCTCTCCCTAATTATTCTAGACCTCCACTTGCCTAGAGTGAGCTTAGGGAGAGGCTCTACTTGCCACTTAGAAGTAGTATTTTAAATTGAAGTGTAAATCACCTTCCCGTCACCATTCCGCATGTTGTCTTAATTTAAAACAAAAAAAATGATATATTGAAAAATACCAAAAAGAAGGTTGAGATTGTATTCCAAGCAAGAGAATCAATTTTGCAACCATATTGCCTCCTTGGACGACCCTAGATACTCCCCTATCTAGGAATATAAATTTAAGAGTTGATCGGTTTTACGCGTTACAACGACGTATTTTAACAAACCGCATGAAATCGCTATCACTGAAGAGGAAGGATTTTTGATTTCCACAGCTCCATGCGGAAATACTTTGGTGATTATGTAAGGCCCATCCCAACGAGATTTTAACTTCCCAGGAAAAAGCTTAAGTCTGGAATTGAAAAGCCAGACTTGTTGGTTGGGCTCAAAGGTCTTTCGAAGAATAAACTCATCATGCAAGACCTTAGTTCTTTCTTTATAAGCTTGAGAGGTGTCATAAGCATCATTCCTCAGCTCCTCAAGCTCACTTAATTCTAGAAGTCATGCCTTACCTGCCTTCTCTAAATCCATGTTAACGTTTCGAGTAGCCCAAAGTGCTTTGTGTTCCAACTCAACAGGTAAATGGCATGCTTTTCCATACACAATCCGAAAGGGAGAAGCACCCAAAGGGGTCTTATAGGCCATTCGATAAGCCCACAAAGCATCATCGAGCTTTTCGGACCAGTCTTTCTTATCAGGTCTAACGGTCTTTTCCAAAATATTTTTTATCTCCCTATTTGATACTTCAACCTGGCCACTTATCTGAGGGTGGTAAAGGGTAGCAACCTTGTGAGTCACTCCCAAACTCTTGATTAACCGATTGAAGTGGTGGTTTCGGAAATGAGGTCCCCCATCACTTATAATAATCTTGGGGCAGGCGAAACGGGATATGATATTGGCCTTCACAAATTTCAAAACCACAAAGTGGTCATTTGTGCACGAAGGAATGGCCTCTATCCATTTAGAGACATAATCAACTGGCACCAAGATATATTCAAAACCTTGGGACGATGGGAAGGGGCCCATAAAGTCAATTCCCCACACATCAAAAATTTCAACAGATTGAATAGGATGTTGAGACATTTCATTCTTCTTCCCAGTCATTCCAGTCCGTTGACATCTAATACAGGCCTTAACAAAATTATGAAAATCCTTAAATATGGAAGGCCACCAAAAATTGGACTGGAGAACCTTAAAAGCAGTTTTCTTAGCACCAAAGTGTCCTCCACAATGAAGTTCATGGCAAAAACTCAACACACTTTGTTGTTCCTCTTCAGGCACACAACGTCTCAATACTTGGTCTTGTCCAATTCTAAATAATTCTGGCTCTTCCCAATGAAAATATCTTGCTTGAGAAATGAATCTATTTCTTTTCTGCTCATCCCAAGAGCCAGGAGTTTGTCCAGTGACCAAGTAATTTACAATGTCTGCATACCAAGGTAAAGTTGGTGTTACCGCCATCAGAGTTTCATCGGGAAATGTCTCGCGAATGTCTTCAGAAATAGAGTCATTAAGAGGAAGGCGAGACAGGTTGTCAGCCACAACATTTTCTACTCCTTTCTTTTCACGTATTTCCAAGTCAAATTCTTGAAGGAGTAAGATCCACCTAATCAGACGTGGCTTAGAATCTTTCTTAGCAATGAGATGTTTCACTGCTGCATGATCAGTAAAAATAACCACCTTAGACCCAAGTAGATAAGACCTAAATTTCTCGAGAGCAAAAACTACAGCAAGTAATTCTTTTTCAGTGACGGTGTAGTTTTGCTGAGGTTCGATTAAAGTCTTGCTTTCATAATGCAGCACATGAGGTCTTCCCTCAACCCTTTGTCCAAGGACTACTCCCACTGCATAATCCGAAGCATCACACATAAGCTCAAATGGTAGTGTCCAATCAGGAGCTTGGAGAACAGGTGCAGAGATCAAGGCCTCCTTTAGAGTTTGAAAGGCCTCAACACACTTTGAATCAAAACTAAAGGAAGATTCCTTCGCCAACAAGTCACAAAGTGGCCTAGAAATCTTACTAAAATTTTTAATAAAGCGCCTGTAAAAGCCAGCATGGCCCAGAAAGGATCTAATCTGTTTGACATTTGTAGGCAATGGAAGTTTGGAAATGGAATCAATCTTGGCTTTATCTACTTCCAAACCTTGCTCAGATACAACATGCCCAAGTACAATTCCTTTCTGTACCATGAAGTGACTTTTCTCCCAGCTGAGGACTAAACTAGTCTCCTTACATCATTTCAACACATTCTCCAGGTGGAGGAGACACTGGTTGAAAGACGAGCGATAAATGGAGAAGTCATCCATAAACACTTCAACACACTCGTCAATCATGTCCGAAAAGATAGACATCATACACCGCTGGAAAGTTGCAGGGGCATTACATAATCCAAACGGCATACGCCTGAAAGCAAAAGTACCATAAGGACTCGTGAATGTTGTCTTTTCCTGGTCATCAGGAAAGACTGCCACCTGATTGTACCCAGAATATCCATCGAGAAAGCAATAATACTTATTCCCTGCCAATTTTTTGAGAATTTGATCAATAAAAGGCAAAGGAAAGTGATCCTTCTGGGTAGCGGTGTTCAGCTTGCAGTAATCAATACAGACCCTCCATCCAGTTGAGGGTCTAGTGACAACTTGTTCACCTTGGTCATTGAGTTCCACAGTAAAGCCTGCCTTCTTTAGCACCACATGAATGGGACTGACCCATTTAGTATTAGCAATGGGATATATGATCCCAGCATCCAACCACTTCAGGATTTCCTTTTTTACAACCTCCCTTATATTAGGGTTCAGACGTCTCTGCATGTCCCTAAAAGGCTTGATGGAATCATCAGTATAAATGTGGTGCATGCAGAGTGTAGAGTCTATACCCTTAATGTCAGCAATGCTCCAAGCAATAGCTTCCTTGTGCCTAGACAGGCATTCAATCAAGGCTCCCTCCTGTGTCTCAGACAGCATAGCGGAAATGATAACGGGGAGCGTATCATTAGCACCTAGGAAAACATACTTGAAAGTGTCAGGGAGGGGTTTCAACTCAATGTTGGGGGCTTGTATGGTTGAGGGTTTCATAATAGATGTCCCCATCTCAGGTAGCAAATCTACCTTCGGCGAAAATGATGGGGGAAGAGACTCAGCAGAAACTCCTAGCAATTCCTCTAGTTCTAGTATATCCCCTTCACATTCCTCCAAGAGATGGGAATGCTCATTTAGCATGACATGCTGAAGGGGGTCATCACATAACATTGCAGGAGTTGACTCTTCAATCAGGTCATCTATCACCTCAACTTGAGAACAATCCTCAAGTCCGGCTTGTTTGTAAGCATCAAACACATTAAGCCAGATTTTCCTGTTCCCAAAGCCCACTTTCAATGCCCCAATATTGCAATTAATTGAAGCATGGGAAGTCAGAAGGAAGGGGCGGCCCAAAATGATGGAGGGTTTGGTTGGCTTGTTGGTAGGGTCAGTGTCCAAAACTAAGAAGTCAACGGGAAAGAAGAAATCCTCCACTCTTAAGAGGACATCCTCCAAAATTCCCTGTGGTGTCTTATGTGATCGATCAACAACTTGAAGGATTACAGGGCTAGGCTTCAGATTGCCTCCCCCAAGTTGTTCATACACATAGCTCGAAAGGATGTTCACCCCCTCACCTAGATCAAGTAGAGCCTCATCAATTTGTAAGTCACCAATAACTACAGAGATATATGGGGCTCCTGGGTCCTTAAGTTTCGGGGGTGTGCCATGTTGAATAATTGAGCTAACAGAATCAGGCAGGACAACTTTTGATTGGACCTGTTTTCTAGATTGCCGCTTTTTTGTGCACAAGTCCTTTAAGAAGCGGGCATAAGACGGAATCTGCCTGATAGCTTCAAGCAAAGGCAGGTTAATCTGCACTTGCTTGAAAGTTTCCATAATCTCATCCATCTTATCTTTGGCTCCAGATGAGCCAGCAGAAGTCTGCCCAGAGGTGGATAAGTGCTCTGGAAAAGGCACTCTCGATCTCTGGGTGGAAGGGATATCATGTCGAGTAAGGGGTGGAACGGGGGCAACTTCTTCCAGTGAGGTGATTTCAAGAGAAGAAGATTTGGGCAAATCTTCTCCGGTGGGGGTGAAAGTCGGGGTGGATGGTTTTTTAGGGGGTGAGACTATAGGAGCATCAGTTTTGGAAATTTCTTTCCCACTCCTAAGAATAGTCACCGCCTGAGCATGCTCCCTAAAGACAATCCCTTTTCCTTTAGGATTTTCCTCAGCAGCATTGGGAAACTTCCTAGTCTCCCTCTGTCTAATGGCCTCAACAAGGTGTCCAATTTGTGATTTCATCTCATGTATAGCCTTGTCATGAGATTGGATGTTGACACTTTGACTTTCTTGCATAGTTTTCAACATCGCCTTCAATTCATCCATCTCATAGGTTTTAGGTTGGGCAAAGGTCTGAGGTTGGTTCATTTGATGGTTTTGAAAGGATTGTGGTTTGTAATTCCCTGAATTTGGGACATTTCCTTGTCTCCATGAAAAGTTTGGGTGGTTCCTCCATCCCTCATTATAAGTGTTGGAGAAAGATCATTACGAGGTCTTGGACGGAACCCTTGAGCGGCATTCAAATCCGCTTGTACAAGCTCAGGGAATTGGGAGGCCAAGTGGCAATCCACAGTGGCGTGTGTATTGCCTTGACAAATTACACATTCGGAAGCTTGGGATGTGGAGGTGTTAGGTACGAATGAACTCGGGTTCGACATAAGCCTTTCCATGTTTTGATTCAATAATTGAATTTGATAGGCTAAATTCTGGGTGTCCCTTGCTTCATTCGCCTCCAACTTTCTTTGCGTGAGAGTGGGCTTTCTATCCATGTAAGCAGAATTTAAGTGAATAGAATTCTCACTCAAAGTATCAAATAAGTTCCAAGCTTCATCCTCAGTCTTACATAGAAAGGTTCCTGCACAGGCACCATCCACACTTTGCCTATGCGAATGATTAAGTCCGGTGTAGAACCTTTCAACCAGTTGCCATTTAGGCACTTGGTGATGTGGGCAAAGTCTCAGTAAATCGTTAAAGTGCTCCCACGCATCATGGAATGCTTCCCCATCCTCTTGAACAAAACTCATAATTTCCCTCCTAAAGTGATTTGTTTTGCTCATGGGGAAGTACTTCTTCAAAAACTCCTTCTTCAGGGCATCCAAAGTATTTATATTATCAAGGGTGTGATACCAATACTTGGCTTTGTCCTTTAGGGAGATGGGAAAGAGGGTCCGCATTTGAGCATCATCAGTAATGCCCTGCAGCTTCACCGTGGAACAGACCTCGGTGAATTCCTCAATATGCCTGTAAGGGTCTTCCCTAATAGTACCATAAAAGGAGGGTAGCAAGGATATGGTACTACTTTTGATCTCATACGGATTGTCCCCTCCAGGCCTACATAGTGCTGGGTCAGTTTGATTGGTTGGGATGAAATATTCCTTAAGGCTCCTTTGACCAGCCATTTCTACCCTTGGAAGGTCTCTTCTTAGGATTCTTTCAGGTTCAGGATCAAATACAAGTTGTCTCCTAAGAGAACGCCTACCAAGCATGCACTACAAACACTATTCAAAATGACTTGTTTGGTCTTTACAGATTTAGGCTTTTGACTTTAGTTCAAATTGTAGGTGACAAAACAAGTTGCCCAATCAATTACGTGTCTATTGTCAACCTTCGAAATGCCTAGAAAAACCTAGTTGGAACTTAGGTATTCTTCCCTAAATCTCAAATGGTCAAGTAAATCCAAAGACGGAAGATCGAGGGATGCAAGTAGGCCTAAGCCTTCCTTTGAAGCTGTGCTTTTGCGGTGCTTCTCAACTACCCCCAAAAATCCGTGATAGGGTATCCCCCTCTTTGGATTTACAAAACCTTTGATCTCAAGTTCCGAACACTTCAGAATCCAACGATAGGAGGGCTCTTGTCCTAGTCGTTTCAAGACTTAGGAGTGTCTAAATGAGTGCTGTGGTGCAATAGATATAAGTGTGCATTCACCGCAAAATGATTTTGAATTTTGAATCGCACACCACGTTTCACAATCAAGTCCTTGATTTTTATATGTCCCTCCTTTAATTAGTCCTTTTTTCGAATATATGTGACCACTTGTTAGATCGCTTCAAGACAAACTTTGTGGTCTTTGAATTAAATCCCAAATGCAATGCGTGATCAAGAATAGGATGCAAAGTAAGAGAATGCGTACCTTGCCTCCAGCGATCTACGATGCAAGAATGCACGCAATGCAGAGAAGTAAATCTAGCGGTTGCTCATACAGACCTAAATGGTTCGTCCTAAGGTAGGCAGCTTCTAGCAGGCAGTCATTTTTTTTTTCTATATTTTTTTAGAACTACTTATGCATAAGCAAATAAAAGTAATAAAAAAAAACCTAAATCTAAAGAAAAGGGAACAGGCTCCCAAAAATTACCCAACACGGGCCCAAAACAAAATCGAAGAACAAATCCCTCAAAATATGCCCCAGAACAAGGGTTTCAAACTAACTGCAATGTAAAATTAAATCTAAAGTCTTAATTCTAGTCTAATTAAACTAGCGACTAAATACAATGGTGTCCGTCTCGTCCTCCTCCTTCTCCTCCATTTAAAAATTGCTCGTCCAATTCTCCTTTGGCGACGTCAAGGGTCGCCTCTCATAGTGGCTGATTCTTGCATAAATTTTCTCGCATAGAAAAGAAAATAATAAATGGTCAAATCACTGTGCAATTGACAAATAATCAAAATAAAATCAAGCGAAATTATTGCGTCTACTGCCTCCCCAGCAACGGCGCCATTTGACTGGTCGATTGTTCGCTTTAAAGTCATTTGCAGTTTAATGTGGTGGAAAAATCGACTAATCAATATTTAAGAAAAAAAAAACCACTCGCAGAGGAGCGGGTCATATCCACAGGGAGGCAATGACGTATTAAAATTTGCACCAGTTAAAAATGTTTGTTCGTAGCTAGTTTGGACAAGAATCAAGCCAAAATTGCCTTTAGATTAAGGTTGAAGCAAGAAATAATGCTGAAATAGCAATTCTGAGAAACTAGTGGATATTTTTTGCAATGCAGAATCAATAAAATATTATTAAAAAGTGACAATGGCAGAAAATGTAATTTTTAATTGGCAGGTTACTATAGCAAAACTGGGAATTTTTTTCCCCTTTGCCTTGCGCGACGAGGAGTGGATGGCCAGATGCAGGAAGCTCGGAGGAAGTCCCTTGGATCGAGGGCTTCGAAGCGATGGTGGCGGCGTGTCGTGCGGCGGCTGGAGGCAGCTGGACGAGCTCCGGCGGAGGTGCTGCAGCTGGTGCCGTAGCTGCTTTGGCGTGAGCGCGCGCGGCCTGTTGGCGGTGAGGACTGCCGCGCACTGCTGCTGCGTGTTGGCTGAAGGCGTAGGCGCGCACTGCAGCCGGTGCGCGCTCTGTTGGCGTGGAGAGCCGGTGCTGCTGGCGGTTCTGCAGGCGCAGGATGTTGCGGGTACTTCAGGCGGGTGCTGCTGGAGGTGAGCGGGTGCGGGTGCGGCTGGAGGTGAGCGGGTGCGGCTGGAGGGCGTGGAGATGGCGCTTGTGGTGAAGTGGTCAGATGTGGTTGTGCGGGTGCGGGTGGCTTCTGAAAGGGAGGTTGAATGGTAGCTGCGGCGATGGTGGTTGGTGACGACGGCGAGGGAGATGCACGCTAAGGTGCTCATGGTAATGCAGACGAGCTTCGGATGGCGGTGTGGCCTGTCACACCACACACCCACGGTGGTGGAGACTCGCCGCCACGATTGAGGCTGGCAGTATGGAATGTAAGAAAGGAGATCTCTCCTCTGCACAGTTGTGGTCGATGGTGGAGGCCTCCTGAGCTCGACTGCCGCCCTCCTCCTTTTGTAGTGGCCTACACAAATTTGAAATCAGCTGCCCGACCAGATCCAACACATCCGCTCCTCCTTGAATGGGTTCTTCACTGCGGCAGCTGGTGGCGTTGGTGCGGCAGCCAGCCGTTCCTGCAAGAAGAAGAATAAAGAAAATAATGTTAAAATATTAGGGTCACTTATATACAAACCCTCAACTTTTATGTTAATGAAAACAACGTACCTAATTGGTTATCTAATTAGATGAATGCCATTCTAAGCTAATTCTAAATGCACTTAAAATATGAATGCAATGCATGGATTATGTAATTAAATTAAAAATATGAATTAATCTATTTACATCCTAATTTATGCTAAATAAATGTTTGAATTAACCTAATGTCTAGACACTAAAATACTTAAATAGCCCACAACTATGGGCTAATCAGTGGACCTTGATGCCACCTGGAGGCCAGAAACAGGAACACGTGGGCCTTGATCCCACGCACATAGGCTTACGGAGAAGCCTATTTTTGATTTAGTCAGTAGATCTTAGTTACATTTAGTTTAGATAGACATTATAATTTAATTTCTGTCTTTTGGACCCTTGTCGGGTATTTTTGGGAACGTGTTCCTAGTGCCACTTTATTTCTTATCTTTCTTGTATGCGAGAGCATATTTTCGGGAGCGTGTTCCCATTTATTTAGATTATAGGATTATTTGAACTGTTTGAACTGAATTTCAGTTAGTTAGTTAGATTAGGTCTATTTGTTTATTATTAATATATATATATATTCGAACTGCCTGCTAGATGCTGCATATCTAAAGGACGACCATCTAGGACTGAATGAGCAGCAACTAGTTTATTTTTACTGCATTGCATACATTGCACGAAGAAAGCTAGAGTAAGGTATGTAATCTGTTGAGCATCAATTACCTGTTATGCATATGCATTGAACTTAAATCTAAGACTACTAAGTGCTTGAATCAAATTAATTCAGTGGTCACTTTAAAAATTGGGACTGTTAAGAGGTTGGACTTTAAAATCTATGACTGACAATTATGTGCAAAAGGATCCTGTTTGCAAAATTTCAAAAATCAAAACACAATCGTATGTTTGCACACTTGAGACACTGTGCACCTCACACATAAGGTCACTAGATAAATTTCTACCTCTCCTCTTTTGCACCACAAGGGAAGTTAGTCGGAAATCAACAAGCCTATCCACCAAGTTACTTTGGTTCCTCGTGTGTGGGCTCGATTCGAGACTTCCATCCCTTGCTAGTAGGTTATAGGCACTAGCGAAGGTTGGCCTAGGAAGCGTAATTTTTTTGCAAAACTTGTTTAGCCACCAATTGAACAATTAATTCTATGACCTACAATCTACTAAAAACAAGATCCCACTGAATTTGTGTTTGCTTTGACAGTAGAACTCTCTAGGAAGTTTCTGCTTGTATTCTGAATTCTGCTAAATCCTAAGAGAGTTAAAACTATTTTTCTTAAAGAAATGGATTACCCTTAATCCTATCATTTAGATTATCAGAGTCAATACTTCCCATCTTTTAATCAGGATCCCATGCCCCGAGCGTATCCATCCTTTGATGGGTACATTAACAATTCATGGGATCATTCTTATTCTTATCCTGGGAGTACTAGCTTGATAACTCCCACTTTTGAGCAGAGCTTAGGAGCGGGATTTCACAACCCTGAGATCCCTATTTCCATGCAAACACCCAAACCTCCCACCCTTCATGATTTTCCGTATCGAGGTTGGACCGATACCCCCTAGGCAACCAGAGCTTGAAATTGACTATCCTCCCCAACCTGATAATAGTAGCCTCTCCTCTTTTATGATAGAAATGCAAAAATAGCAAAAGGAAATGATGGAATCAATGGGAGTGATGTTGAGGAATAGTCAACAATTAAATGAAGAAATAAGACAACTTAGATACACGCTTCCCAATAATCCTGATCCCTACCCATACGATCATGATCAAGAAAATAATTCTAAGGAACCTAATGACAATAGGGATCCAATTTTATGTAGCTATCACTTAGACTCTCCCAATGAGACATGGCCACTAGAGGACAACGACCATAGTGATTATCCACCTAAACTATATTGGAGTCAAAAGCAAGGGAAGATGGTACCTCTTGAGGACCTTGACCCCAATGACAGTATTCTCCTTACCCCTACCAACCTGGGTCAAGGTTGTATTATTTCTATCACTTCCCCTATTGATTATTTGGTGGAATCTCATTTTACCCTTAGTGAGCCTACTCTTGACCCTCCACTTAGGGAATCAACACCTACCATTCAGTATCCTGAGGATTTAAATGCACCCAATGAAGGTAACCCTAAGGGAATGGAGGATGAATTAGATCAATTTTGGTCTCAGGGATATAAAGAGTCTATTTCAGAGGATGGGGGTGCCCCAATAAAGGAACCTGGACTGAAAATCTGGAGTGAACCACAGGGGAATTATTTATCATTTGAGGATTTACCTCCAGAGGATAGAAATAATATGATTAAATCCATATTCCTCCCTTCTTTTGAGAGTCATCCTCCATCAAAACAGGAGTTGCTATTAAAGGAGGAAAAACAAAATAGTGAGAAGTCTATGGGAGACTCTCGGGGGCAAAACATGTCAATCGAGGATTTATACCCCGAGAAGAATAACAAATTTAGTAATATAGGCTTGCTTCAAAACATTAAGACTGATCCTCCTTTGGGAATAATTGAGGATACTGATCCAACTCCTAATGAATCACATATACACCCCGACAAAAATTTGAGTGAACCAAACGAATCTGGGGATGAGCTGAATGATAACGATTCTAAAATTTTGACCCTACCATCAAAGAGTTGTAATTTGGAGTCTACCCTTGATTCAAATATGACTCCGATCATTAATGCTAGGCAGGGTAATGTGCAGTTGTCTACAACTGTTAGTGAGTATACACAATCTGAATCATTATTGGAATTAGACGTAACATCGACTACGCCCTCATTGGACTTAACCATTACCTTCCAACACTACAAACAACCCTTATACTCCCTAAACGATCCTTGGCTCAGATCTCTGCTCATGTACATTGTTTCTAGAGAACATATCAGGCCAGTACATCCTCGGGTAGAATGGCGAGTGTGGATTGATGTTTGTACTTTTACTCTCGCCATTCAAGGGTTTGAACTAATAATGTGTATATCTTTTAAAACCCGTCCTGCTCTGGAGGATCCTTGTTATCCTCCACTTATTCTGTTTCGGGAGGTCCCTTTTCATATTCCATTTATTATTCCTAGACCACCCAAGGTAGCCAACGAGGTTCTTCACTTTCATATCTTTTGGCGAGCATTTGGTATTACGTTGCATCATCAGCTCGCCAACATCTGTGGCTACCTGTTTTTTAGGCCCACACTATTACGCATATTTTTTGGGCCTAACCTTCTCTGTTTAGAACTAGACTTACAGGTTCCTTCTAAGTCTGGCTGTTGACGGAAAATGCAGTGCTTGTTGGGAGGCAACCCAAAGGTCTGAATAACACCGTCATCAGATGATTTCTTTCCTTTCTCCCCCTGTTTTAATTTTACAATGAGGACATTGTAGGATTTAGGAATAGGGGGTGCATTCATGCATTTAGGTTAGCACATATAAAAAAAAATATTAAAAAAAAAATCTCTTTTCTTGAGCTGAATGGGTTAGTCCCTAGCAGAATACCTTTCTCATTGGAGGTTTTTATTTCTAAATTATTTCTTAAGTTTTGAATCCAGTACATTTATTTCACGTGCATGTAGACTTGGTAATAGATCCTTGAAGAAAACCAATAAGCATTGGCAGTCTACTAAACCCTTGGACAGTTCATAGGGAGTCAGGCATACTATCTTCTAGTAGATCCACCTCATATTTGTGAGAAGAAAGTAGAGAGATTACTGGTACGCTAAGTCTAGTGCAAGGACTCTTAAGTTTTGGATAATTAGATGATGATACTTCAGAGTTAGAAGTAGATTTCGCTCTCTGTTCCTGTGAGCGTACGTTGTGTGAATTCCTGAGAGTCACCAAATAAGGCAGATACACAGAGATGGAGTCTTAATAAAGCTATGACTATGGTGGATGGTTACGACCATCCTTCATAGAGTCCTCGGCTGAAGGAGGGTAAAAGTGTCAAAGGTTGGAAATACACCTGTCCTATCCATTCCTTCCCGATGCCGAGAATAGGCACTTCCACCAAAGAAGCCACACAACTTCCTTTTGATCATCATCATCCCTAATAATGCCTCGTAAATAAAAGTTTGTATCGTGTTGTGTTGATTGAAAAAGAAACAAAAACAAGAAGAAATAATAATAATAATAAAAAAACAGAAGAGAGAAAAGAAGAAGAAAAAGAAGAAATAGTTATATTACAAAAAAAAAAAAGAAAGAGAGTCCAAGTTCATAATGTAACATTGTTTCTGAGGCAACAGAACACCTTTCGCGTTCCACCAAATATGACCCATACCTACCTTTTAGTATTTCTGATCGCCCGAATACTGGTTGAGGACTCTAACTTAGTTGCAGAATTATTAGGACTTTAATTGAAGTGTGGATGCCTTGTGAGGCCACCAAATAGTGAGTACAATTACTAAATTTGGCGAGATTTGTGATCTCAGAAAGAAAAGAAAGAAAAGAGTGAGCGCCCAGGAACATCAAGAGAGCACAGTTGTTTAGCCTCTCTCTGAGTTGACTTGTCTAATAGTATAGAAATCTAGTGTTTGTAGTACTAGAATACATGTAGCACCAGATGAGTGTGTGCCACCAATTACAAATCCATTCAACTCGATATCTCCTACCTAAGCCAAACGCCAGGGTCAAGTTACAGATTATCGTCTACTATATCCCCGAGGGACGTAGTTGCCTATCCTGATAAAAATATTTACTAAGGGTGAAGTAAAAACTCCCACTGCAAATTGGTTTTTTCACTTGCATCTGTTACTTAGGCTATCATCACTTCACATTTGTCTAGATCTCTAAAGTTTTGAAATGAGAAAAGAAGAAATCTTCTGATTACTTCTATTATTTTTCATTTTTGCTGGGGACTAGCAAATCTTAGGCATGGGGATATTTGATGAGTCTATTTTAATGGACTAATATTATGCCTAAGTAACTTTAATCGTACCTTTTAGGTTTGTTAATAACTACATTAAGTTATAGAATGTTTGCATGCATCATGATTTAAGTTTACATCTATTTTATAATATTCTATAATTTAATATGTAATGATTTTATGTTCTTTTTATGTGCAGGAAGAATATTTGGCAAAAGAATAAGGGGGGAGGGTAAATTACCTTTTCAAACAACTGGCGGCATTTCTTTTCCCCATCCTCCGGGCACCCTCAACAACCGCTGGTCAAAAATAGCTAAGGGATTTGAAAATCCCTTAACTGACACACGCGGGAAGAGGGGAGTTAAAGAAGAGGCGGAGAAAGGAGAGGAGGATTCATCATCCAGGAATGGTACAACCACCGCGTGCACTGTGCACTAAGTTCTCCACCGCAGCGCTTCCCCCCTCTACAGTGCCATCACCTTCACGCCAGCCACAACCTCTACCGCAAGTGCCCCCTCCTCCAGCGCTCACCACTGCAGAGCGCACTGCCCCACCCGCACTTGCACCAAGCAGCCTGCAGCATGCTACCACTGCAGGCATTTCCCCTCCTCCAACTCCCGCAGGCCTGCCTCTAGCGCTGCTCCAGCGCCAGTGCCCCACCTACCTGGCTGTACCCGCACAGCGCCATCACCGCACCCGCACAGCGCCATCACTTTCCAGCCTACTCCAACCGCCCTGTAGGCGCTTGCTCTGCCCCACCCGTGCCAGCAGATGCTTGCACCTTCCAGCGCTCACACCTTGCGTGCCCCTATCGTGCCCTCACCAAGCAGCATGCAGGCACCCACTCGCCCATCTCCAACCGGCCCTACAGGCGCTAGCACCGCCCCACCCATGCCCGCAGGCGCTTCCCCCTTCCAACCCGCTCATGCACCCGCGTAGGGAACCCTCTACAGCGCCATCACGTCCACCCGCGCCCATACCAAGCAACCTATAGGAATGTGCCCTCGCTTCACCAACACTCCCCGTAGGCAGGCGCTCCCCCTCCCGTAGGCGCTCGCCCTCGCCACCAGCGCCCTACAGGTGCGCACCCTAGCGCAGCCAGACGCATGGCTGTCGCCTTCTCCTCCAATAGGCTGGAGGCCCTTCTCTACCTGCCGATCACCGTCGGCCACCTTTGGCCGCCTCATCACCGCCGTTGCATAGTCCTCGCCGAGCTGCACCTCCCCGCTGACTCACGCACCCAACCGTGCACGGCCGTACACGCGAGGAGGAGAGAGGAGAAATCCTCTATTTTTGCCTCCATTAATAATTACATTCAATGCCATTGCCACTTTTATATTAATATTTTATTCAGGCCACATTGCATTGATGCACTCAGATTTTCCTGAAATTATTTTACTTATGCTATGTGCATGTTTCTACAATGAATTTCAAATCAGAATTGCATGAAAGTTGAATTTACATGTTAAGCCATCACACATGCATCATACACATAGTTTTGGAGCTTAATTCCTGACGTGAAAACTGCATAAATGCTCCTAAATCTTTAAGGAAATTGCAAACTTCATTTAACATAGCATATTCCTCGCATTAAAGTTGCAGAAGAGTTTGCGAACTGCGTATTCCTTGACTTGTGAATTTATTGGTCTATTCCTCCCTGTGGATACGACATCCGTTATTATGGTTTAAATTCATATCTGTTTAATCTTTGATTGAGAGATTTTCCACCACCTTTTGTGCTGCAACGATTTATTATCTTAATATTAATTATTCAAAGTGAAAATCGCTCTGCCACTAGTGACTACATTTCTATCTTTATTTCTTGTGTTTATGGGCCATGTTTAGCATTTGATAGGTCATATTTATGGAGTGAATTGACCCAAGTGCCTCAATTTGTGCATGATGGGGCATGGCTAATGGGTGGCGATTTTAACGGTACTCTTTTCTTGGATGACAGACTTGATGGCAGGGTGGACTCATCAACTTTTGGGTTATAATCCATGGTGTCGAATTTGGAATTGGTAATTGATCCCCTACATCTGGGGCAACCTACACATGGAGGATTGGTAATGGTTTGATGTCTCACCTTGATCGCTTCTTATGTAACATTGAACTTATGGGTATTTTTCTTAGCAAATGTTTCTATGCTTGGGCATCCTTTCTCATCTCATACTCCTATTGTATGGGACAGTGGGGATGGAGTTCTTTATGGTTCTTACTTCATGTTTCAGAAATTGTGGTTGCATGAACCTGGTTTTCATGAGACGGTTGCTTCATGGTGGACTACCAAACAAGAAGGTGGGATAGCTAATCAATGTTTAGCGGCCAAGTTGAAGGGGTTTTGGCTAATGCTTAGTAGGTATAACAAGGTTATTGGTGCTACAAGATCTCTGAGAAGGTTAGACGCCATTGAAGGGATGCATGCATTAGATCTAAAGGAGAAGAGTGGCCCCCTTATGGATAGTGAAAATCAACATAGAAACGAGCTACGGATGGTGATTGCTAAGGAGTATCTTGAGAGAAAGATTGATTGGAGAGAAAAATCTCGTCAACTTTGGCTGAAGGAAGGTGATGCAAACACGAAATTCTTCCATGTTGCTGCAAGCTTACAGAGGAGATTTAATCTTATTTCATCCTTGAGATCTAGAGATGATGTGTTTTGTACATCGTTGGAGATCCGTAATGAAGCTAATCGATATTTCTATAGTATTACACGTGCAAGAAAATGGGGTGGTTGGAGGTTAACCTCGGATATGGCCTGACTTGGCGAGGAAGAGGGTACCTTGTTGACTAGACCCATTGAGGAGTCAGAGGTGGTGGAACCCTTGAAGGGGCTCAAAGCAAAAGGGTCACCTACGCTAGATGGTTTCCAAATCTTGTTCTATAAAGAGTTTTGGTCATTGGTGAAAGATGATGTTCTACAGGTAATTGATGAGTTTCAAAGTGGTAACTTCGGGTTTGAGAAACTCAAAAAATCCTTCCTTTTCCTCCTCTTGAAAAAGCAAGGCGCAAAATCACTTCCTGAGTTTAGGCCTATTGCACTACCAAATTCTATTTACTTGGTTGGGAAAATTCTTGTTAACTGATGTAGACACATTTACTAGCTTTAAATGCCTATTTATGAAGGTTCCTAGGCTTATAATTGTATTTAACATTGTGAATACTGCATAACATGCATCATTGTGCATTTAAGGTAGATTATATAAATTGTATATTAATTTACATATTTTAATGGTCGAGGAAAGGCGTCACATTCATGGGCCTCATATTGGAGATCCAATTATACGGATCTGATCAGGGCAACGATTGAAGTTCAACAACTCCGTAATCACCTCGAATAGACCTTCATAGCATCCTTACATAAGCTAGAGAAGAGCAACGGCTAGGGCACAGAGTGATGCAAATTCGTGCACCAAATGACAAATCTAATTGCATGGATGGATTCAAGTTGATGATTGCAGCCCAAGTATGTGAACATCAACTTGATCGGACATCCGTAGCATCACTTATGGAAAAGAGAAGATGGACGACTTAGATGGTTCTATGTGTCACCATCTGAGCTGTCCAAAGTCCCCATTCAACTTTTGATGTACGCTTGAGACGTGATCTTGGTCATTGGGTCTCAATCCAGCAGCCTTGATCTCACCACGTCGACCCATGACAATGCTTCCTCCCCTCCAAAGAAAATTCAAGTTGCAATCTCAACCGTTGGATCGAGATCCAAGGGCTGAGGTAACGCTCCTCGGGATAGTAGCATAGAGGTATCGCGTGTGGCCCCTCACACAAATGGTGCGAGATCGAGACCTAATCTGCCATCCTCTTTAGCATAGGCACCGGTGAAATTCAACCGCATGATCAAGATCGTGAGATCTTAGAGTGGCCACGTCGACGCTTGGCCCTCACACGCTCTCAACCGAGTAATCGTCATCACACAGTGCAAACGTAGCCATGTGGTGTGCTAGATGAGGCAAAGCGGATCATGTGCGATCTGACATGCTCAAGGCATGATCTAAGGGCACATGTGAGGCGTGGTCTCCACCATTCATTAAGCATAGGATGACTAAGGATTTCCTTTCATGCAACAACTACAGCACAATGGGCACCAGCATGTGCATGTGCGTAATGATTGTACTTTACACGACCGTTGCGCCCACCACGTGCTCCATGCGCAGGCATTGAAGGTGTGATGCGCCAAAAGATTTGCTACATGCACCATTCTCCTCAATAAAAAGGCCATGACCCCTCTCCTTTCTCCTCATCCCTTCCTAACTCATTCTTACCCTTTCTAGAGCTTAAGAACCCTCTTGAGCTTGTGTCCGAAGCCCTAAGATGCTCCACTAGAGAAAAATTAAAATAGTTTTCAACCTTCTCACCCCCATTCGTGAAGCAACTGTGGTCATCCTCTCATCTCCGTTCTGGAAGCGGATTCCATGATGGCGATGCCTTGCCTTATCCTCCCTTTGTTTGAGCTTTGTCCTCCTTCCTTCGTCTTTGTTCTCTCTCTTCCAAGCTTTGTCCGGCTGGATTGTCCCCAAGCAGTCGTCGAGGGGGATTTCTCGCTCTCTTTCTATCTTTTACTGCTTTCTAGTGTAGTTTTATTTTATTTAATTAGTTGTAATAAACATTGAGTTGATTATATATATATTCTTCTCTTTCCCTCTCCCTCACTTTCTCTTTAATTACCTACAAGTAGAGTAGATTAGCTAGAAATTATTTCCCTTTAGAAAAGCATAAAACAATGAAAGAAATAAAACCAACGTGGATTTTTATAATCAAACGTTTGGCTCCCGCTGTTCAACTTGTGACTCATTTAGTCTTTGTTAAATTTATCTAATAGCCAAATATTCACATGTACTACAATGTGGGTTTCTTCGAAACCCTAATCATTATTTTCTCCACAAAATTTCCAACTAATCATAATCGCCTCAGAGATGTAATGGGTAACTTGATTAGTCATGCTCAATCTACTTTCCTTAAGGGAAGATCTCTATTGGAATCTTTCATTTTGGAATAGGAGATGGTGTCTGGTTGGATATACAAGAAGAAGAAGGCCTTTATGTGAAAGTCGACTTTTCAAAAGCGTATGACTCTCTCGTGGCCATATCTTTGGGAAATCCTCCGTAGAGAAGGTTTTATTAAGACTTGGGTGCAATGGATGAAGAGATGTATCACAACCTCTTCTTTCTCTCTGCTTATTAATGGCCAGTCAACAGGACATTGGATTCAGCTACAGAAAAGAGTTCACTAAGGATGCCCCATAGCTCCTCTCCTTTTTATTCTTGCTGTAGACATGTTGGCTCATTTTTCTTTCAAAGCATGCTCTGCAGACCTTATGCATGGTTACACTCTCCCTTCCCAACACACTTTAACTTGAGTGCTTTAGTATGCAGATGATATGATTTTTTTTGTTGAAGGGGGTTGTTAGGAGGTTGAATGCGTTAAGTATGTTGTGGATATTTTTTGTTACATATTTGGCCTTAAGATAACTGGGTCCAGGTCATCTCTAATTTGCTTTGGGCTGGTAAATTAGATCAAGGACTCGCTCTCTAATATTCTTCAAACCCTGATTTGCAATCTACCTATTTGTTACTTGGGCATTCCTCTACGTGGGAAGAAGATGGAAAATCTAGATTAGGTTAATTTATCTAAGAAAATTTTTATGTGCCTTGCAAGATGGTGTGGGAGATTTCTTTTTAAGGGAGGCAAACTTGTTTTTCTTAACATTGTTATTTCGTCCATTGATAAACAAACATGAATTCATGATAAAATGCTTATTTATGACAGTTCCTAAGCCTAGCATTGCATATCATAGTTTAAATATTGCATAACATTCATTGTATTGCATTTATGGTAGTTGTATATTATGTACATTAATTCCAACATTTTATATGGCCAGGAGGTAGTGCGACATCTTTATGGGCTTCGAATAAAAAATCCAACCATATGGATGGATCCGGAGTGACGATCATAGTCCGTCAGTGCAAAAATCACTCTAATCAGAGCTCTGTAGTATCCTCTACAATAAGAAGAAGATGGACGGCCTAGATGGCACCATCTAAGCCACCCTACATGAGCCGTAGCCCCTAGCCTCACCTCAAGGAGAGAATTTCAGTCGTTGGATCTTAATCCAATGGCTAAGAATCACCCAAACATCACCTGGCCTCCTCTAAATGCACCTGAAGGAAGATCTGATCACAACCATTGGATCCCCATCCAACGGTCGAGCCGCAGCTGCACCTATCCCTCCGCATGACAATCGGGCACCCTTGTCACAGTGGCAGCACACCTGTTTCGCAAAGAGGGGACGTGAGATTGAGCGACGATTCCCTGCAGCCCCATTAGCTCCCAAAGAAATTGGACCGCTCGATCTTGATCGAGCGGTCAACGTTGCACATGAGCGAGGAAACACCGCTAGACAATGCGTAAACGCATGCTAAAGTAGATGCATGCCATTTGGATCGCTCATTTATGACAACTAGACTCATTATCCGTCGTCCGATCTTAGCGATTGCGCGATGAGAGAGATTCAAATCTCATGAGAGGTGCGATCCGCATGTGCTCGTAAACCACATGATCAAGATTGAATGGTGGAGATGCTTCGTCGACCAGTAAGCACACGATTTGAATGGCCGCGAGGGTGCGATCTACGAGCGCCTTTGTGTCAAACGATGGCAGATCCAATGGCTGCCAGTGATGCGCTCACGTTTGAATCTACGAGCACACACGATCTCCTTGCGATCTCATCCATCCGTGCCTGATCCAACGACTGATGATCTCCTCGCACTATGCTAGCTTCAGTCATGCCTCCTCACGCAAGAAAAGGTTCATGAATGCTATAGCGACACCCCCGGCGGGTCTTTAGCGATGTTTCAAATGTTGCTGAAGACCCGTGCATGCAAAACACCTCCATTCCACCACTATAAACCCCATGACCCCTTCCCTTCCAAACCATCTCTACCTACTCTACTACCACCTACTCCTATGCTCTAGTAGCCTACCAAAGCTCTCTTAGAGCTTATTCCCATGCTCCAGAGGCCTCTTATTAGTGTAATGTTCCTATACCCCCACCAAATATTCATCCTCCATCTCACCACCATCATAAGAAGCCTTGGAGTCGTCCTCCCACCTCCATTCCGGTAGAAGATCACCTCCAGCTCCTCATCCTCATTTCGAAGCCTTAGTGAAGCATTCCTCTACTCGGCATCCTCCTACATCTCATGTCCATCATCCAGCACTTCACCCTTTTGATCCAAGTTGCTGCCGAGTGCTGTCGTCTCACCAAATAACTGATTTGGGAGATTTCTTCTCACCCCTATCTCTTTTACATTTTATCATATTGTAATAGATGTTTGAATGACATTGTGATATATCATATATGTTTCTCCACTTTATGAAGTCATCTTGCTTGCCTTTTTATTATAAAAACACCAAAAAAATCGCAGAACCCTAAAACACCAAAAAAGAAACAACAAGAAGAGCGAATTTCAATGAAAGTAAGCGTTGCCTCCCTGTGTTCGACCCAGGACTCCCTTGGAGTTTTAGTTAAAAATTATATTTGATAACGTGCTTTGTGAACTACGATGACGGGTTTCTCTTAAACCTAATTTTAGTATGTCAAAACTCGTTCATCATTTTGCTGCCGTTGTCGGGGAGGCAACAAAATTTGCTTTCTTGTCTTTGGTGTTTCTTTGCATTAACTTATTATTATCCTCGCTTGCCTTTGATTTACTGTCTTGCAAGTACCCTAGAAAGGAGATCTGGGTGCGGTAGATCGGAGTAAAGTGCGGGTAGAGTAATTTGTAAGTGCCCCCACATCCCCCCCCACTAGTTTCACTTTCGCCACATCCATAATCAAGACCTAATCTACTTAGGTGTTTACATAAACCCTAGGATAGAATTTCTTTGTCTTGTTTGTCACCTCTGCTAATCTCACCCTCGCATATTGTAAAAAAAAGTAAAAAGATACTTCTTGTGGGACAAATCAACTTACACACTACAAACACCCACATTTGAGGCAAATAACCTATCTTGATTTTATCTACTCAATAGGTATTCCAACCTATGGAACCAGTACACCCACTCAACTCATAAAGGAGTAGAAATCAGACTAGGTTAATCACCTTTTGTGTGCCCTAATCGATGGTGCATCTGGGCTAGTTGATTGAATTGTTTGGGTTGCACCACCTAATTTAAAAACAATTCATTTTGTAGCTGCTCCATAGGATTCAATATTTAGGTCAAGCCAAACACTCCATATTTTTCTTGATTTGTAAAGGAAAATACTTGAACTCGTGATTTCAAACTTGGTTTGCCTCCTGGAAATTTGGTTGAATCTACCTAATATTTGAACCCTAAAAGCTACTAAGTAAGATTCGAACCCTAAAACTTAGTTCATCATTAATAATCATGCTTGAAATCTTTTTGGTTGTGCACATACACACATTTTTAATGAATCATTAAGGGCACAATCCATTAAGGGCCCATCACATTCTGAAAGCACTAAATATCCCAAGCCTAACTAAAATTGATTAGATGTTGGCTATAAGGACTAATTCACTCTTCAGGGCCCAGATTGAGATTGTTCATGATTAACTTGCTTATACTAGTCAATCTGATGTCTAGCTAGGGGAGTTACGTCAAATGACCGCGGTTGGCGGGTATCAAAGGAACCGGAGGCGCAAGCTAAAGGAAGAGCCTTCTCCCTAGCCCCTACTTCTAACTGGTTGGATTGAATGGATACAAGTAGAGTAAATTCTCTATAATCTTAAGACAGATTCTGAGAGTCTGCAGACCTTTAGGCTACCCAACCTAAGGACAAGATTGTATTTTTTGTGCTACAGGGTTCCTTCTCTTCCCCATCCTTCCAACTTCCTTCTAGTGTATGCTTGGAAGGAGGTCATTGAACCTTCATTTGGAAGGACCTCTAGACCATTCCTGGAGGTGGAGGTTGAGTTATGGCCAAGCAAATCCCATGGCTGATTAACAACCACCTCCCCCACCCTCAAATTAGCAGGAGATGATTTAGAGGTAGTTGGAAGAATTACAGTAGATGCAGCAATGGTTCCAATGAATGGATGGTTAGGGCACTTGGCCCTTGAAGGATTTCTATGATCCTTCAAACTTTGGGGAATGTCTTGGCGTCATGATTCCTGCCGGAGACATAGAAATCAAGCCCCAAGACTTATGTTTGATTAAGCATTTCCATGGGCTTGGCTTGGAGGACCCATTCCAACACTTAGAGGATCTGACCGCTTTGGTTTAGACCACCAATGTTAGGAATGTGAATGAAGAGCAGATGATCATGAGGCTCTTTCCCCACTCTCTCAGAGATAAGGCCGCACATTGGTATCGAACCATTGGAAGGCTGATAGAAACTTGGGCTGCTCTTAAGTCAGCTTTCCTGAAGAAATTCTTCCCAATCTTACTTACTAATGCCTTGTGACGGGTGATTACCACTTTATCCCAGCAGCCGGGGGAACCGTTTCATGGCTCCTAGGAGAGATTCCAGGAACTTTTGAGGAAGTGTCCACACCACAAGGTGCCGAAATGGCAACTCATGTAGATATTCTATCACAAGTTGGTCGAACAACTTCGTATTCACGTGGATGCCTCCTGCGGAGGTAATTTCCTCAACAGGGATGTAGATAGCGCATATGACCTGTTTGAGGAAATGAGTGACATTTCAATTAATCATGCCTCCATGGATGCCTTCAACCGATCCCAACAACCCAGGTCAAATGCTAATGAGATCCAGGATTCTCATTCATTTGACATGGAATTGATTTGTAACAAGCTTGATAAGATGGACTTGGTTTCTAAAAGAATGGAAGAATGGATGTCTGGGAACTCGGAAAACACGTCTACACCAACTCAATCCCAGAATTCAGGATTCCATTCCTCAAGCTCCCACGGGGTGGGAGTTCGTGAACCAACTTGAATCAGCTCAACCTGTGAGTCAGGATTTCTCGGAACCATATGGGTTCCAAGCTGGGGCCTTTGATCCCAGTTTTTTTGATCCTTCCTTCTCTCTATCCTTGCCATATGAGGATGCATATGCAATAAAGGAGAATGCCAGGTCCAACTCGTATTCCAACACTTATAACATGGGTTGGAGGAACCACCCTAACTTCTCTTGGAAAAGTTAGGAGCAACTGACCCAAACATGACCCAGCAACTATGCATCTCAAAGACCTATGGGTCAAGGTCAAGTATACATCAAGTTGCCCCCGAGACCGATTACTCAGCCACCTTGGAATGCCCAACAATCTGCAGGGCAGGTTGATTTAAATCGGCAGATGGTGGAAATGCAAGGGTACATTCTTCAGCTTATGCAGTAAATGAAGACATCATTAGACAACTTGAAATCTAGATTTATTGCTAACACCTGACAACCCAGATCTCTTCCATCCCAACCTGTACCCAACCCGTGCAATGTGCAAAATCAGGGTAATAGAGCCTAAGGGTACTGAAATCAAAGGGACCCACATGCACATGCTTAGGTGGTTGAGCAGGGTCCCTCCTCTTCTTCTTCCGGATACATGACCAATTAAGGCCCTCCAATCTTCACTAACCCTCCTCAAGAGCCAAACCCCTACGGCTCTATAAACTCCGTCACCTTGAGAAGTGGAAAGCAGACCTAGGACCTTGAATTACCTTCTAGAAGGCAAAACCCTGGGGTGCTCAAGAGAGAAAAGGAGGAGATTGAAGAAGACAATAAGGACCAGGGATCGAAAATTGAAGACACCACCCACATCCCGTTCCATGAAGCCTTATTGAAATCAGGAAGAAGAAACCTTAGATAGCAACGAGGAGCTCCTGAATTTATTCAAGAGTGTAGAGATCAATATTCTGCTCCTCGATGCTATTAAGCACGTCCCAGCTTACGCTAAATTTTTGAAAGAACTATGTACCCAAAAGCATAAGCCGAGAGAACCCACCTTGAGGAAGGTGATTCTCTCTAAGCAGGCAAGTCCTATTATCTTGCATCACCTTCCTCAAAAAAAGAAAGATCCAGGTGCCCCCTGATTTCATGTGTCATTGGGGAGTACACCTACCTCTCTTTATGAGATGTTTGGGTTAGGTGAACTTAAGCCAACCTCAGTAACGCTACAATTAGCAGACCATTCGGTCACCACACTAAAGGGCATTATTGAGGATGCAATTATCAAGGTCAAGACTTCTATTTTCCCGTAGATTTCCTGGTCCTTGACATGGATGTACCTAACAATTTGAGGAACACACCCATCATTCTGGGCACCCATTCCTAGCTACCGCCAAGGCCAACATAAATTGTGAGAGCGGTAGTATGGAAATCACCTTTAGGGATAGGAAGCTAACTCTTGATATTTTCAAGGCGATAAAAGGATTTGAGGATTGTGGATTCATTGAGGAGCTCGAAGACCATGATTTCGATATGGAGACATGTATGCCCATCATTGTACGCGAGGACTCCATTGGACTTAGTGAACCTAACCCACAACCCTCCATGGCAGACTTGCCACATCTTGAAGAGATTATTGATTTTGTTCATTCCCAGCCTCTTCCACTAGATCATCCTGATGAATCTTCATCAGCATCCTCCCTACCCTCTATACTAAACCCACCTCAGCTAGAATTGAAACCATTGCCTAAAAATTTGAAATACAAGTTCTTAGGACCTAAGAATATGCTCCCTGTGATTATTAGTGTTGATTTGACTAAGGAGCAAGAATTGAGGTTGATTAAGGTCCTTAAGAACAATAAAGAGGCAATTGGTTGGACCATCCATGACCATAGGGGGGTTGAGCCATCTTACTGTAATCACCGTATTTTCATGGAAGATGGATCCTACCCTTCTCGCGAAATGCAAAGGAGATTAAACCCAAATATGCAAGAAGTGGTAAAAAAGGAGATAATAAAGTGGCTCATGCAGGCATTATTTACCTGATCTCGGATAGTCCGTGGGTTAGCCTCATCCAGATTGTACCCAAAAAGGCGGGAATAATGTTACACTAACGAGAAAGGAATCCTTTACCACCTGTTCAGCTTCTGCTTGGCAAGTTTGTATTGACTATAGGAAGTTGAACACAACTACCAAAAGGGATCATTTTCCCTTGCCATTCATTGATCAAATCCTAGAAAGTTTAGCTAGGCAAAAGTACTTTTGCTTCCTGGACGGTTATTCGGGATATAACCAACTCCCTATCCATCCTGAAGACCAGGAAAGACAACTTTCACATGTTCCTACGGAACCTTTGCATTCCGTAGAACATCATTCGGCTTTGCAATGCACCTGCAACTTTTCAAAGGTGCATGCTGACCATTTTTTCTGACTTGGTTGGAGACTGTCTTGAGGTGTTCATGGATGATTACTCCATTTTCAGAGATTCTTTCGAGTCTTGCCTAGCTAACTTGGAATTGATCCTCCAGGGATGCATCATGACACAGCTAGTCCTTAGCTGGGAGAAGAGCCACTTCATGACCCAAGAAAGCATTGTCGTGGGTCATGTGGAATCTAATAGGGGTATTGAGGTTGATAAGGGTAAGGTGGATGCTATCTCTAGACTTCCTCCACCTACATCTGTAAAACAAATCCTCACTTTTCTTGGGCATGTGGGCTTTTATAGAAGATTCAACAAGGACTTTTTGAAGGTTGCTCGACCCTTAAGTAACCTTTTAGGCAAAGACACGCCATTCGAGTTTGATGTATCATGCCGTAAGGCATTTGATTTATTAAAAATGGCGGTCACCTATGCCCCGATGTTGCAACCACCGATCTGGACAACCCCATTTGAGATAATGGTAGATGCATCTGGTTATGCAGTCGGGGCTATCTTGGGTTAGGAAATTGAGAAAAAGCCCTCCGTAATCTACTACGCTAGCAAGACTCTGGACGAGGCCTAGAGGAATTATACCATTACTGAAAAAGGGTTGCTGAAAGATGACTTTTCGCTTTGCGTTATGGTATTTAAGTGGTGGAAAAATTGACTAATCAAAAATAATGAAAATAACCACTCGCAGAAGAGCGAGTCATGTCCACAGGGAGGCAATTATGCAATCGATACTTGATTATTTAATGTTATTTCGGATAGTGCAAAATCCCTATTCAAATCTAACTT
Organism: Thalassia testudinum; assembly: GCA_037157565.1. Taxonomy (NCBI): domain Eukaryota; kingdom Viridiplantae; phylum Streptophyta; class Magnoliopsida; order Alismatales; family Hydrocharitaceae; genus Thalassia; species Thalassia testudinum. Next base: position 39,458,500 of record JAZHRO010000025.1, read on the forward strand.
AAAATGTGAAGGAAAGTAGATTTGCAATAACTTAAAAGGATAAGGGTATATGTGTAGTTTTCCCTCACAGAAATCCTCAATAGATTTATGATGAATTTATGCAATTTTCACGTGATATGTACTAAAGACAATTAGTACTTAAGTTAAGCCCAAAAATCAATCTTTAAACTAGTTAATATCAATACCATGCAATTATAAGGAACTATGAGTGTTCAAATGCAATTCTACCATAATATAATAATAATAAATAAAATCAAATTAGGTGGAAATGACATTGAATGTAAATTTTAATTGGTGGGAAAAACAGAGCTTTTCTCCTCTCTCCTCCTCACGAGAGAGAGAGCACCACGGGGCTGTCGCAAGGCTCAGGAGGACGGCGAGGACAAGGGCTCTCCGGTGGTGGCAGCGGTGGCAACGGAGGTGGCCGAAGCTTCGGCCTGTTGAACAAGAAGGTGGAGGTGCATGCAACGCCTGCCTGTGGCATGGTGGCATGCGCGCGCTAGTGCGTGCCCGTGCAGGCGATGAGGCAGAGGCTGGAGTGCGCGAGCGTGCCTGGTGGCACGGATACAGGGTGGAGAGGCAAGCACGCGGGCGGAAGGTGATGCGGTGCGACGTCTGCAGCAGGGCGGTGGGGCGCGCTAGCGAGCAGTGGGGCACGCTGGCGAGCGCCTGCGGCTGGTGACTGCAAGGTCGGCTGGAGATGGCGCTGTGAGTAGGAGGCGACCTGCAGGCATGGTGCAGGTGCCTACGATGCGGTGATGAGGGTGCTCGGAATTGCAGGAAGGAGGAGGCGCGCAAGGAGGGTGCGGCGTCTGCAGCAGGGCGGTGGGGCACGCTGGCGAGCAGTGGGGTAGGCAGGCGTTGCTGCAGAGTGGAGAGGCGCGGGCTTGGTGCGCGTAGGCAGGCGCTTGCAGATGGCGCTGAAGGCTGATGAGCGATAGGGCGTGCAGGCGCTGTGAGCAGGGGCGGCCTGCAGGTGATGGGGCACCTGCTGTGGCGTGGGTTCTATGCACGCGGTGAAGGCAGATGGCGATGAAGGAAGATGAGCTGTAGGGCGCACTGGTGTGCGTCTGCAGTGGCTAGAGGGAGATGCTGTGAGCAAGAGGCGTGAGGTTTTTCCCCGCAATGGGGAAGAAGGCCACAGTGCACACTTCTTCTCTTCCTCAATGGCTTTCCTCTCTGCCCACCTCTTCTTTTTAACTTCTCTCCTTTGCACGTGAGTTAAGGGATTTTCCCCCAAATCCCTTAACTATTTCTGGTCATATTTGTTGAGAAAGGAGGCGGAAGATTACCCTAATGTCCGGTGGGGGAGGGGGGAAAGAGTCGCGGCTGTTATGTGTTGGGGAATTTATCCCTCCACCCTTGTTCTGTCTGAATATTATTACCTGCACATAAAAAGCAAACAAAATCATTACATATTAAGTTATAGAATGTTATAAACTTAAATCATGATGCGTACAAATATTCTACAACTTAATTGCAATTATTAGCACTCCTAAACTGTACGATTAAAGATACTTAGGCTTAATATTAGTCCATTAAAATGGACTCATCAAATGCCCCCATGCCTAAGATTTGCTAGTCCCTAGCAAAAAAATGAAAAATAGTAGAAGTAATAAGAAGATTTCTTCTTTTCTTACTTCAAAACCTTAGAAATCCAGATAAATGTGAAGTGCTGATAGCCTAGGTAACAGATCCAAGTGAAAGAGCCGATTCACATTAGGAGTTCGTACATCACCCTTGGCAAAAATTTCTAACGAGATAGGCAACTACTTCCCTCGGGGATAAAGCATATGATAATTGAAACGTGGGTTTTACCGGGTTTGTTATAACGTTGTAGTAAAGCCAGTTATTACCAACATTTCAAATATAAAAATTTTTTTTACTCGGAAAAATAAAAGAGTTCCCGAGGTCGAACTCAGGGAGCAAGTTGTATTCTAGAGATATACATGTTTCTTTTACAAAAATAAAGAGAGAGAGAAAGAATTTGTTGTTTTCTCTTTGTTCTGCAGAGGGGGATGCTCTTCTTTCTCTCTTTCTTTAGATCTCCTTCTTTCTCTCTGTTCTGCAGAGGTGATATTCTTCTCTTGTAATGGTGATGCTCTTCTTCTTCTTCCTGCTGTTCTTCCGTTGGTGATGTTCTTCTTTCTTCAGAGCTCCTTGTTCTTCTTCTTCTTTGGTTTTCTGCCTTGACCTCTCTTCTTCTTCTTCTGCAATCGTGGTGACCCTTTCTCTTTTCCCTTTTTTTCCTTATGGCTGCAGAGCTTCTGCCTTCAGCTACTAAGTCTTCCTTTCTTCTTCTTCTTCTGCTTTGGCCGTTGCTCTTCCTTCTTCTTCAGCCTGCCTTCTTTCCTGCTCTGGCTGCTGACCTTCCGTCGTCTGACCCGGTGCTTCGACGACTTAACTATGCATTTGCTACAGTGCAGCTCCTTCTTCTTCCGCGGGTCTTCTTCTTCGCCTGTGCCTGCACACTCCAGGGTTTTTCGTCAAGAGGCAAAACCTACTCTACCCCCCTCCCCCCGCGTCTCTCTTCCTCTCTGAAACCACTCTTGGGAAAGCTCTCCCAGAGCTACCGGGTAATCGGGTTCGGGTCACGCCCGGGTCCAGGCCCACCGGCGTGCGGTGGTGGGCGAGGAGTGCAGGTCGGTTTAATCGGGTCGGGCCAGGTCCGCGGAGCGTGGTCACGGACGAGGCCGGGTCGGGTGAGAGGGACCTCACCCCGTGGTCAGGAGGCAGACAGCATAAGGCACTTTTTGCCTTTATGCGTCCGCGCGCCTCCGAGAAGTTCCGAGGTGGGACTAAATGTCCCACCCCAATTGAGCACCCGTCGCGGAGGGAGCAGTGGGCGATCGTGGCTTCACGCGCGGTCTTCGCCCCATCTGTGAGCCTGGGACGTTTCGCTGAGACTTCCCGCGCAACCTGGGAGTCGAACCTGGGCGAAGGCGTGCCTGCACCTGCAGGTGAAGGAGCTCTGCCTGCTCAGTAATGGCGACGGCGGGCGAGTCACCTGGTCACAGAAGAACGGCCTCTCGGCCAAATCAGACAGGCGGGGGACCTTCGCCGTGGCACGGCGAAGGTGGTCAGGGGGTCTGCAGGGGGCGTGATGGAGCCAACAGGTCGTCCTAGGTCAAACTGTGAGCGAAGAAGTGGGTGTGTTCGGTGGATCTGCAGAGGGCGTTTGGTGGGAAGTGGAGGGGCGGAAGAGGATCAGGGTGAGGAGGCGGAGATTCTGCGGTGGTCGGCGAGCCGTGTGGGTCGCTGAGGTGATGGGAGCGGCTCGCTGGAGGGTGGTCGGAGGCGGAGAGGGTGAGGGTGAACAGGAGCGGTCGAGGGTTTAATCAACTAAGAGACAGTGAGGAAAAGAAAGAGGGGGAGGTGGGGAGGAGTTCTGACCTAGCTATGGAGACGAAAGGGGCCGAGACAGGGCGACAGTCGTATCGACTGTCGCCGGAGAAGAAGATGCCCAGGGGAAGGGGCGGCGGCGAGCAGAGGGCTGGAGAGGCGCCAGCTGGGTACGGCGTGGCGCAGGAAGAGCAGGGGAGGAGGTCTCTGCTGCTGGTATTACGGCAGAGCGAAGAGGAGGAGGGGGAGGAAACCGCCGGAGCTGGTGAGCGTCTGCCGGAGAAAGAAGAGAAGGAAGTTGGGGATTTCTCCGTCAGATCCAGGCTGCCCTCGTCGGTGGAGCAGCGGGGGGTATTTATAGGGGTGAAACAGGGAGGAAGGCGGAGGGAGACGACGTGTCTCCCTCGCCGGAGAATGGTCGGAACATGAACCCATACCGTCCGTGCGTTCGCACGGCCGGTATGGTGGGCTACAATGACCAGGGGGGTGCTCCTGCGACGGCTGACGACGCAGGGCACCCCCGGTTTACTTGCCAGGTCCCTCACCTCACCCTGCGCGGCGCCATGCTCCGCGCAAGGTCGCCGGAGCATGGTGCTGGCAGGGTTTTGCAGGAGGGACCTGATTGCAAAGAACGAAGGAGAGTTAGGGGCCAAAATGCGAGGGTTCAAAAGTTGAGGGCCAAAGAGTAAATATATGAGGACCAAAGTGTGAAGTCGGTCAAGGAGGTTTCTTCTTAGGCTCAAGTTTTTATACATGACTAATTAGGACCTAAGGAATCTGATGGTGAATTTTATTTTCATATTAAACCTTGTTTGACCGGTCAATTTGCGCAAAAACCCAAATTAAGTTATTAATTGGGCATGGTTCTCAATGTAGGTCAAAATGGGTTCTAAAGGCCAAATTGAAGGTTCTAAACCCTAGAGATTATTTTTCTATGAATTTTAGAGGGTTTATTCTATTTTTACTTTGCCTCGAACCTTGTGAATTGAAGTGGGTTATTTTAGGGTTACAGATTATCATTTGGTTCCTTGGAAGTGCTGTAGCCCTTGCTAGATCATCTCATCCCACTTTTATTCTTATTAAGCTATTTTGACCTGTGTTTGGTCCCTGAATTACCCTGCATGCAGTTTATACTGGTAAAATTGCACTTTTACCCCTTATGACTGGTTTTCTTCTCAAACTCAGAATTCTCTGAGTTTAAGCCTTTCCTTGAGATATGTAGGAGCTTTTATCCTTTGTATTGGGTCAAAATGAGCTAGTTATGGCTCATGATGAGGTTCTCATCAATAATCTATAATTTGACCCCGACGTTTGGCTTAGGTAGGAGATATCGAGTTGAATGGATTTGTATTTGGTGGCACACACTCATCTGGTGCTACATATAGTTTAGTACTGCAGACTCTAGATCTCTAGACTATTAGACAAGTCAACTCTGAGAGAGGCTACACAACTGTGCTCTCTTAATGTTCCTGGGCACTCTTTCTTTTCTTTCTTTCTGAGATCACGAATCTCGCCAGATTTGGAAATTGTACTCACTATTTGGTGGCCTCACATGGCATCCACACTTCGATTAAAGTCTTAATAACTCTACAACTAAGTTAGAGTTCTCAACCAGAATTTAGGCGATCAGAAATACTAGAAGGTAGGTATGGGTCATATTTGGTGGAACGCAATAGGTGTTCTGCTGCCTCAGAAATAGTGTTACATCATAAACTTAGACATTTTTTTTTATAATATAACTATTTCTTCTTTTTGTTCTTTCTATTTCTTCTTTTTCTACTTCTTTTCTCTTTTCCCTTTTTTTTTATTTTTTTCTTCTTGTTTTTGTTTCTTTTTCAATCAATCACACCACAATACAGACTTTTATTTACAAGGCATTATTAGGGATGATGATGGTCAAGAGGAAGTTGTGTGGCTTATTTGGTGGAAGTGCCTATTCTCGTCATCGGGAAGGAAAGGATAGGACTGGCGTATTTCTGACCTTTGACACTATTACCCTCCTTCAGCTGAGGACTCTATGAAGGACGGTCGTAACCATCCACCATAGTTATAGTTTTATTAAGATAAGACTCAATCTCTGTGTATCTACCTTATTTGGTGACTCTCAGGAATTCACTCAAAGTACACACACAGGAATAGAGAGTGAAAACTACGCCTAACTCTAAAGTATCATCATCTAATTATCCAGAACTTAAGAGTCCTTGCACTAGACTTAGCACACTAGTAATCTCTCTACTTCTTCTCACAAATATGAGGTGGATTTATTAGAAGATAGTATGCCTGACTCTCTATGAACTGTCCAAGGGTTCAGTAGACTACAAATGCTTATTGGTTTTCCCCAAGGATCCATTACTAAGTCTACGTGCACGTGAAATAAATGTATCGGATTCTAAACTTAAGAAATAATTTCGGAAGAAAAACCTCCAATAACAAAAGTATTTTGCTAGGAGCTAACCCAATCAGCTCAAGAAAAGAATTTTTTTTATATATATATATAAATATGTATGCAAATATTTACAAATGCTATAAACATTATAAACATTCTCAGGTTATATCCCCCCATGCCTAAGACTGACAATGTCCTCATTGGAAAAATATAGACATAGAAGAATATCACCTAAGGAGGAGAGTGGGAGGAGCTAAGGCTCCTCAAGCCGTAGTGCATCCAAAACCTAGCCATCTAAAAGAGTAATATACGATTTAAGTCGCTGGCCATTTACTTTAAAGCTCGCACCTGAAATAGGGTTCATGATCTCTACAGCTCCATGAGGGAAGGTATTGATAACAACGTATGGCCCATCCCAATGGGACTTGAGCTTTCCAGGAAATAATTTAAGTCTAGAATTGAAAAGCCAGACCCACTGGTTGGGCTCAAAAGTCTTTCTAATGATGTGCTTGTCATGAAAAACTTTTGTACGTTGCTTGTAAGCTTGAGAAGTTTCATAAGCTTCATTACGAAGCTCCTCAAGCTCACTTAATTCTAACATACATGCTTTTCCCGCTTTATCCAGATTTAAGTTAACGTTTTTAATGGCCCAATAAGCTTTATGTTGGATTTCAACGGGAAGGTGGCACGCTTTTCCGTAGACAAGGCGGAAAGGAGACATACCCAAGGGAGTCTTATATGCAGTTCTGTAGGCCCAAAGAGCATCATTTAGTTTTTTAGACCAATCCTTCTGATCAGGCCTGACAGTTTTTTCTAAAATTCGCTTAATCTCCCTATTAGACACTTCAACTTGCCCACTCATTTGGGGATGATAAGGTGTGGCTATCATGTGGTTGACTCCCAAATTTTGGAGTAGTCTAGTGAAGTGTACATTCTTAAAGTGAGGTCCTCCATCACTTATGATCGTCCTTGGGACCCATACTGAGAAATGATATTAGCCTTAACAAAGCCCAAGACCACAGAATGGTCATTGGTTCGCATGGGGATGGCATCTATCCATTTTGATACATAATCAACAACCACAAGGATGTATTCATATTTGAAGGACACAGGAAAGGGACCCATGAAGTCAATGCCCTAAATATCAAAGATTTCAACAGGGAGGATAGGTTGTTGGGGCATCTCATCCCTTTTTCCAATGGTTCCCGTCTGCTGGCAACGTAGACATGCGCCCACATACATATGTGCATCTCGGAATAATGTGGGCCACCAAAAACCAGACTGAAGAACCTTATGAGCAGTCTTCTTCCCACTAAAATGTCCCCCACAATGGAGGTCATGGCAGAAACTCAGAACACTTCTTTGTTCCTCATCAGGGACGTAACGGTGAAACAGCTGGTTAGGGCCTATTCTAAAAAACTCGGGTTCCTCCCAATGATAAAATTTAGCATTGGCGATAAACCTGTCTCGCTTCTGCTTGTCCCAAGTAGTAGGGGTGATGTCCATGACCAGATAGTTCACTATGTCAGCGAGCCAAGGAGTTTTAGTTTCCACGGCCATTAGCGACTCATCAGGGAAAGTCTCTTGAATATCCCCAGTAGGGTTTGATGCCTCAATAAGGATCCTACACAAATGGTCTGCTACCACATTCTCAACTCCTTTCTTGTTTTTAATTTCCAGGTCAAATTCTTGGAGTAGCAGAATCCAACGAATTAGGCGAGGTTTGGTGTCCTTTTTAGCCAGAAGATGCTTAAGGGCTGAATGATCAGTGAACACCACAACCTTAGATCCCAAAAGATAAGACCGAAACTTTTCCAAAGCAAATACTACAGCAAGTAATTCCTTTTCAGCGACCGTGTAGTTTTGCTGAGGATTCGTAAGGGTTTTGCTGGCATAATGCAGCACATGAGGTTCGCCATCAACCCTTTGACCTAAGATTGCTCCCACTGCCAAATCAGAAGCATCGTACATAAGCTCAAACGAGAGGATCCAATCTGGTGCTTGGAGAATCGATGCGGTAATGAGGCCTTTCTTCAAAGCTTGGAAAGACTCGCTACATCTATCATCAAAATCGAAGGAGACATCCTTCGTTAACAGGTCGTAGAGTGGCTTAGAGATTTTACTGAAGTCTCTAATGAAGTGCCTATAAAATCCAGCATGGCCAAGGAAAGATCTAACTTGACAAACATTGGCAGGCAATGGAAGCTTAGAGATGGAATCGATTTTTGCGGTGTCCACCTCTAATCCTCTCTCGGAAACTACTTGCCCTAACACAATGCCCTGCTGGACCATAAAGTGGCTTTTCTCCCAGCTAAGCACCAGTTTTGCCTCTTCGCAACGGGTTAAGACTTTATCAAGGTGCGAAAGGCATAGGTCAAACAACAATCCATAAATGGAGAACTCATCCATGAAAATTTCAACGAACTCGTCGATCATATTAGAAAAGATAGCCATCATACAACGTTGGAAACTGGCAAGAGCGTTACATAACCCGAATGGCATTCAGCTGAATGCAAAAGTGCCATAAGGACTCGTGAAGGTGCTACACTCCTGATCTTTAGGAAAAATAGCTATCTGATTGTACCCAGAGTACTCGTCAAGAAAAAAAAAGTACTTGTTCACCGCCAATCGTTCCAAAATTTGATCGATAAACGGTAAGGGAAATGGTCTTTCTGGGTAGCCGTGTTTAAACGGCGGTAATCAATGTAGACCCTCCAATCAGTTGAGGGTCTAGTGGTCACTAGTTCTCCTTGGTCATTCTCTTCCACAGTGATTCCTGCCTTTTTCGGAACTACGTGAATAGGACTGGCCCATTTACTATCTGAAATGGGATAGATAATCCCTGCATCCAGCCATTTCAGAATCTCCTTTTTAACAACCTCCCGCATATTTGGATTGAGCCTTCTCTACATATCTTGGAAAGGCTTCACGGACTCATCCGTGTATATATGATGCATGCAAAGAGAGGGATCAACATCCTTAATATCAGCAATTGTCCAGGCAATTGCTTCCTTATGCCTTTGTAAACACTCAAGTAGAGCTCCCTCCTGCAATTCAGATAATGCAGATGAGATAATAACGGGGAGCGTGTTATTATGTCTAAGGAAAGCATATTTCAATGTGCTTAGGAGGGGTTTCAACTCCAATTCAGGAGCCTTTTGGATTGAGGGTTTTAGTTGAGATGTCCCCGCCTAAGGCAGTGGATCTACCTTCATAGTCTAGGGTGGGGGCAGAGACTCAGTGTGTATCCCCAGCAACTCTTCTAGTTCGGGCATTTTCCTTTCAGTTTCTTTAATAATTGAGGGATGGTCCTGAGATATGACCTTCTGAAGGGGATCTCTACATAAGAGTGCTGGAGTAGTCTCTTCAATTATTTCATCAACGACCTCAATTTGAGAACAATCTTCAAATCCGGGTTGCTTGTAAGTATCAAAAACATTCAACCGGATCTTCTTGTTCCCAAAGCCCATTTTAAGTGCCCCGGATCTACAATTTATAGAGGCATTGGCTGTGGGCAAAAAGGGGCATCCCAGAATAATGGACGACTTTGTGGGCTTATTAGATGGGTCAGTATCAAGTACCAGAAGGTCAACGGGGAAAAAGAAATCCTCCACTCTCACAAGGACATCTTCTAACAAACCCCACGGTGTCTTAAGTGATCTGTCTACAACCTGGAGGATTACTGGACTAGGATTCAGCTTTCCTCCTCCCAAAAGGTCATAGACAGAGCTTGGTAGAATGTTTACCCCCGCACCCAGATCGAGCAAAGCCTCGTCAATGTGTTGGTTACCTATAACCATTGAAATATACGAGGCCCCTGGGTCTTTCATTTTTGGGGGTGTTCAATGTGGTTAGGCAGGATGACCTTGGTTTGGACCTGTTTCCTAGATCGGTGCTTTTGGGTGCACAGGTCCTTCAGAAACTTGTCATACGATGGAATTTGTTTAATCACTTCCAACAGAGGCAAGTTAATCTGGACTTGCCTAAAAGTATCCATAATCTCTTCTGTCCTATCCTTGGCTCCAGATGAGCCAACAGAAGATTCCCCAGGAGCAGATAGGCACTCTAGATAGGGCACCCTCGGCTTCTGGGTAGAGGGGTCGTCATGGTGGGAAAGGGGTGGTGGAAGGACGACATCCTCATTGTGGGTGATTTTTTGTGAGGGAGAGTGGTGTGGCTCTTCCTCGGGTGAGATGGAAGTCGGGTCAGGTGTGGAAGGGGAATTCTGAGATGTAACCGTAGGAGTGTTATCAGGCTTGTCAATCTTTTTTCCACTCCTCAACACGGTCACTGCTTGGGCGTGCTCCCAGAATACAACCCCCTTGCCCTTAGGGTTCTCCTCAGAAGAGCTAGGCAACTTCCCCGGATCATGTTGCCTAACTGCCTCAGTAAGATGACCAATTTGGGATTGCATATCAGTAATCATCTTATTCTGAGATTGGATAACCATATTCTAATGCTCTTGCATTGCTTTCATCATGGCCTTCAGTTCATCCATCTCAGAGGGCTTATTCGGAGGAGGGTTTTCATAAGAAGGTTGGTAAGTGGGCTGGGGAGGTAAGGGTCTTGTATTCCCTGAGTTAGAAGCATCAGCTTGCTTCCAAGAGAAGTTTGGATGGTTCCGCCACCCTGGATTATAAGTGTTGGAGTAAGGGTTATTGCGAGGGGGGTGGAAACCTTGGGCCGTGTTCAAGTTGGCCTGAATCAACTCAGGGAATTGGGTTGCCTGATGGCACTCCGCAATGGCGTGCATTGTGCTTTGGCAAATGGAGCATTCTCTTGAAGCCTGAAAAATAGAGGCTGCTTGCGGGTTCATGCCAGGGTTTGCTAAAAGCCTATCAAAGTTTTTATTTAATAGTTGAATCTGATAAGCCAAATCCTGAGAAGCCCCAGCTTCATGGGCCTTTATCTTCCTCTGCAAGATTGATGGTTTTCTTTCTTGATATGCAGAGGACAGATGTATGGAGTTGTCGCTTAAAGTTTCAAATAATGCCCAGGCTTCATCCTCAGTTCTGGTCATGAAGGTTCCTGCACAGGCTGCATCAATGGTTTGCCTATGCCTTTCAGATAATCTGTTATAGAACCTTTCGACCAACTGCCATCTTGGCACTTGATGGTGGGGGCATAACCTAAGAAGGTCATTAAAGCGCTCCCAAGTCTCATGAAATTGCTCCCCTTCCTGTTGAGTAAAACCCATAATCTTTCTTCTGTAATGGTTGGTTTTACTCATAGGAAAATACTTTTTTAAAAATTCTCCCTTAAGGGTAGCCCAATCATTTACCCTTGCATCCAGGGTATGATACCAGTGCTTAGCCTTATCCTTTAGGGAGAAAGGAAATAGAGTCCTCATCAAGGCTTCATCAGTAATGCCTTCGAGCTTCACCATGGAACAGACCTTGGTGAATTCCTCAAAATGCTGGTAGGGGTCCTCCCTAGTAGTACCATAAAAAGAGGGTAATAAAGATATGGTACTACTCTTGATCTCATACGGATTATCCCCTGGCAGTTGTCTTAGTGCTTGTGCAGGTTGGTTGGTACGAATAAAATAGTCCCTTAGGGTCCTTTGTTGATTTGCACCTTGCTCAGCCATTTCTTCTCTTTCTTCTCCTAGGTGAGCTCTCCTAAGAATTCTCTCAGGCTCAGGATCAAACACTAGACTACCCTCAAGAGTGCGTCTACCAAGCATACAAAACACAATTCAGAATTTTTTTTTTTATTAAGTACAACCTCCACTCGAAAGATAAGTGAAAAGATCAAGACTTATCCCTCCGTTCTCATGTAAGTGGTATAAGAGGGGTGTGGACTTGAAATCTTAACCTTCTTTATTGTGGATGTTGAATTACTTAAAATAAATGGCCAAACAAGTTTTTCACTGCATTTACGTGCCTTAATGCAACCATCGAGTGCCCTAGGACCTATACTTTGCTTGGATGATACTCTCAGGTGATCAAAGGAGAAGTTACTCCAAGGACGAACAAAGGGATACAAGTAGGGCGAACCCTTCCTTTGAGGCAATATGTTTGCGGTGCCCCTTAACTACCCCTTTGTTCCTTTAAGGGGTGTCCCCTTCCATGGAGTATCAAAACACTTGATCAAAAGATAGTATCACCACCACCACAAAGCACAATAGGAGGGTCTGCACCGATAAAGAGATCGGTGCCTATAGCCTTAAGGGATCGAGCCTTAGTGCGGTGCCTAATGTGCATGCTCAGTGTCAAAAGTGTGCAACACACCACAAATCTTTGTAATTTCTTTTGAAATCGCAGATAAGTCCCTTAGAATCTGATCAAATGTGAATTGCTTTTAGGGTTGAATCTGATTATTAGTTCCGCTTTTAGTTATGTGACCATTGAATTAGTAAATTCAAACAACTTGGTGGTCTTGAATTTAAGGTTGAATGCAAATGCGTTAATAGAAGCTGGATGCAAAAGTTAAAAAGATATACTTGTCTCCAGCAATCTTCGTGCTAATATGCTTGCAATGCAATAATAAGATCTCATATGCTACTCAATCACCCCTAAATGCGTGCACCTAAGGGCATGCAATTTCTAAATAGGCAGCTCGATATTTTCTTTATTGGTTTTTAAAAGCAAGCAAGTAGAAAATATAATCACTCATGCACCAAAAATATTGTAAGCCCTAGTAGCTAAAGAATGCGGGGACAAACCCCCAAAAATTTAGCCCCAATTACTACAAAGGCGAAAAGATAGAATTAAATTGTTACGACGGAGAATCCTCTGCGAAACAGGATCTTGGTCTCCTTTGTCTTTTCCTCGTGTGGCTTAACTCGTGGTTCCTGTCACTGCTCTGTTGCGCCTCATCGCCTCGGCGGATTCCTCACACAATAATCAAAATGATTAGATAATTTCGCAACTCAAAAGATTTAAAAGAAATAAAGTAAATCTATTACATCTGTTGCCTCCCCGGCAACGACGCCAATTTGAAAGACGACTTTTCGCTTTGCATTATAGTAGTTAAGTGGTGGAAAAATCAACTAATCAAAAATAATGAAAATAACCACTCACAGAAGAGCAGGTCGTGTCCACAGGGAGGCAATTATGCAATCAATACTTGATTATTTAATGTTATTTTGAATAGTGCAAAATCCCTATTCAAATCTAACTTAAAATGTGAAGGAAAGTAGATTTGTAATAACTTATAAAGATAAGGGTATATGTGCAGTTTTCCCTCACTAAAATCCTCAATAAATTTATGATGAATTTATGCAATTTTCATGTGATGTGTACTCAAGACAATTAGTACTTAAGTTAAGCCCAAAAATCAATCTTTAAACTAGTTAATATCAATACCATGCAATTATAAGGAACTATGAGTGTTCAAACGCAATTCTGGCACAATATAATAATAATAAATAAAATCAAATTAGGTGGCAATGGCATTGAATGTAAATTTTAATTGGTGGAAAAATAGAGCTTTTTTCCTCTCTCCTCCTTGTGAGAGAGAGAGAGCACCGAGGGGCTGTCGCAAGGCTCAGGAGGATGGCGAGGACGAGGGCTCTCCAGTGGTGGTAGCAGCGATGACGGAGGTGGCCGGAGCTCTGGCCTGTTGAATAAGAAGGCGGAGGTGCACGTAGCACCTACCTGTGGCGTGGTGGCGTGCGCGCGCTGGTGTGCGCCCATGCAGGCGATGAGGTAGAGGTTGGAGCATGCGGGCGCGCCTAGTGGCGCGGATGCAGGGTGGAGAGGCAAGCGCGCGGGCGGAAGGTGCTGCGGTGTGGCATCTTCAGCAGGGCGGTGGGCGCACTAGCAAGTAGTGGGGCGTGCTGGCGAGTGCCTGTAGCTGGTGACTGCAATGCCTGCTGGAGATGGCACTGTGAGAAGGAGGAGGCCTGCAGGCGTGGTGTGGGTGCCTGTGATGCGGTGATGAGGGCGCTCTGAATTGCAAGAAGGAGGAGGCACACAAGGAGGGTGCGATGTCTGCAGCAGCGCGGTGGGGCGCGCTGGCGAGTAGTGGGGCACACGGGCGTTGCTGCAGAGTGGAGAGGTGCAGGCTTGGTGCGCGCGGGCAGGCGCTTGCAGATGGCGCTGAAGGTAGATGAGCAGTAGGGCGTGCAGGTGCTGTGAGCAGGGGGCGGCCTGCAGGCCGTGCGGGCACCTGCTGTGGCGTGGGTTCTGTGCGCGTGGTGAAGGCAGATGGCGCTGAAGGCAGATGGGCGGTAGGGCGCACTGGTGTGCGCCTGCGGTGGCTGGAGGGAGATGCTGTGAGTAGGAGGCGTGAGGTTTTTCCCCGCAAGGGGGAAGAAGGCTACAGTGCACGATTCTTCTCTTCCTCGATGGCTTTCGTCTCTCCCTGCCTCTTCTTTTTAACTTCTCTCCTTTGCGCGTGAGTTAAGGGATTTTCCCCCAAATCCCTTCACTATTTCTGGTCATATTTGTTGAGAAAGGCGGCGGAAGATTACCCCAATGTTCGGTAGGGGTGGGGGGAAAGAGTCGCGGCTATTATGTGTTGTGGAATTTATCCCCCCACCCTTGTTCCTTTTGAATATTATTACATGCACATAAAAACAAACAAAATCATTACATATTAAGTTATAGAATGTTATAAACTTAAATCTTGATGCGTACAAATATTCTACAACTTAATTACAATTATTAGCACTCCTAAACTGTACGATTAAAGATACTTAGGCTTAATATTAGTCCATTAAAATGGACTCATCAGTAGCTAGCCGTAGCTTTTTCTTTAGAAAAATTTAGGGCTTATCTTTTCGGTTCTCACATTATCATTTACACCGACCACTCGGCCTTGAAACATCTCTTGGCCAGAAAGGATTCCAATCCTTGGCTTATTCACTGGATTCTGTTACTTCAAGAATTTGATCTTAAAATTAGGGACAAAGCTAGGGCACAAAATGTAGTGGAGGATCACTTATCAAGAATCCTAATTGATTCTCCTCATCCGGATATCCCTATCCCTAAAACATTTTCGGATGAGACTATCCTTACAGTCTCAGGTATCCAAACCCCCTGGTTTGCGGATATCGTCAATTATTTGGCTGTTGGTCAAATCCCCCAGGATTGGACCAAACAACAACGGGACAGACTTATGTCTAAGGCCAAATATTATTTTTGGGATGATCTTGAGCTATATCGCATTGGTGCTGACCAGATTATTTGTCGATGCATCCCGGAAAATGAGTTCCATAGTATACTTGAGTTCTGCCATACATCTGCATGTGGTGGACACCTTTCTGGGAAAGAGATGATGGCCAAAATTTTTCAATCTAGATTCTAATGGCCGTCATTATTTAAGGATGCCCATGAATTCTCAATGTCATGTGCCCGATGCCAGACACTCGGGAACGTGGCCAAGAGAGACATGATTCCCCTAAACCCAATTCTTTCCGTCAAAATTTTTGACATTTGGGGCATCGACTTTATGGGACCCTTCCTTCCTTCATTTGGACACCAGTATATTCTGGTCGCTGTTGATTACGTGTCCAAATGGATTGAGGTAATCCCCACCCAGACCAATGACCACAAGGCGGTCATCGATTTTGTGAATAAAATATCTTTAGTCAGTTCGGGATTCCTTGGGCAATTATCAGTGATGGCAGCACACATTTCACTCATTCCTAGTTTTAGAATTTACTAGGGAAATTTAGGGTGAATCATTGAATTTCCACACCCTACCACCCACAAACGAATGGACAGGCTGAGGTCTTCAATCAGGAGATCAAAAACATTTTGCAGAAAACTGTAAGGCCTGATAGGAAGGATTGGACCCAAAAGGTAGATGATGATCTTTGGGCCTATAGTACAGGGTACAAGATCCCTATCGGTATGTCTCTATTTCGTCTTGTGTTTGGTAAATTGTGTCACTTACCTGTACAGTTAAAACATCGGTTATTTTGGGCCATCAAGAAATGTAATTTTGACCTAGAGTTGGTCGGGAAGACCAGTAAACTCCAACTATCTGAGTTGGAGGATCTTAGAAATGATGCCTATGAAAATTCCATAATCTTTAAGGAAAGGACTAAAGCTCTACATGATCAAATGATTTCACGTAAGAGCTTTGAGCCGAACTAGAAGGTCTAGCTTTTCGATTCTCAACTGAAGCTTTTCCCTGGTAAGCTTAGGTTTAAGTGGAATGACCCGTTAGTTATTGAGTGGATTTCTTCTAAGGGGGCCATCGAAATCTCTGACCCAAAGATGGGTAATTCCTTCATGATCAATGGACAACATCCCAAACCCTATGTTGACCCTGTGTTCCCTGAACTCATCTCGGATAAGGTTGCTCTCACCTTGCACTAACCATCGCTGGCAAAACATTACCTAGCTGAAGGCATTAAACTCAGCATGTGTAAAGGCAATTTCGAGTTGACCAGAATCTCACGGAAATCAGGTGCTATCATTTTCCTGCATGCTTTCATTTTAACAATGAGGACATTGCATTAGCTAAGCATGGGGGGGTGGATATCTTATGAAATAATCATCTTTTCAGCCTTAACAGTAATTTCCTGTTATTTTATTCAAAAAGAATAAAATTAGGAGAAGAGAACTTAGGCATTAGGAGTTGCAAAGTTTAGGAATTGATATTTTGGGACCTGAATACTCAGACTCTTCAGGTCTTTGGGCTTAACTAGCCCAGGCATCCAGTCGAATGTGGACTGTCTCAAGTCCTCTCCAAGTAATTTTATTTTAATTTGGCTAATAAATTGGAGTGATAAATACACGACTTATCAACCCACCCTTTGATTGAGGGGACTTTAAGTCTAAGCATCTACACACTATTTGCACTGACTCACTTTTCGACGATTTCTTCGAAAATTACGTAGCTAATGAACTTTCTAGGATAGTATGGTTGGCAAGTTGTCGTGGGTAACTGCCCATTGGCCGGTTGTGTAGAGCCCAACTACTTAACCATGCTTATTCTACTGCTTCTAGGTAAATCTTAGATTAGAGAAGCACCTACTTAGAAAAAGAAAAAGAATGGTACTACAAAATATTAAAAAATTATATTTATATATTGAAGGAAAAAAAAAGAAAAATAAACTACACTTCACTACACGAGTATAGCTGCCAAGTTACCATGGGTAATAGACCATTGGCCGGTTGTCTAGAGCCCAGCTCACAAAAATGCACAAATAATTCTCAAAACACTTAGGGAAGAAGTGGGGAAGTAGAATAAACCGAGGAGATATACACTGGGTTTGCCCTTGTGTTGTCCCCATAAAAAACTTTTAAAAGTAGGGAGAAAGCTACCATTCGGAAAGATAAACCTTTAAGCAGAAACTCTTAAGGTCACCTAGGGTCGTAGATACCTGAAGTCCGTTTTAACGGCCACCTATTGAGTCTTTCACTCTCTTCACAAGATGCTTAGCATTTAGAGTCCTTTTCGAGTCTTGGGTGGGTTGGGTAGCCATAAAAAGTTATCTCGAAATTCTCAAACTCTAAAAGTCCAAAAAAATTAGAAAAGAAGAAAAAGCGAAAAATGCATCTTCCCTTTTCAAATAAGGTGAGGGCTTGGGTGATCAGCGTTCTAGCAGACACCCAAGCATTGTCGAGTGTTTGTAACCAGGTCTTGGGTTGAAATTTTCTAAAGCAACCAAGAAATCGTGCCTAAGTGATCAAATCCTAATTCTACTTTTATAGGTAGCATTTAGGTTATTTTTACTAGGGACTAGCAAAAGATAATCATGGGGGTATGATAAACACGCATGAATTCATGATAAAATGCTTATTTATGATAGTTCCTAAGCCTAGCATTGCATATCATAGTATAAATATTGCATAACATTCATTGCATTGCATTTAGGATAGTTTCATATTATGTACATTAATTCCAACATGTTATATGGCTAGGAGGCAATGCAACATCTTTACAGGCTTCAGATGAAGAATACAACAATGAGGATGGATCCAAAGTGATGATTGCAGTCTGTCAATGCAAAAATCACTCCGATCAGAGCTTCGTGGTATCCTCTACATGAAGAAGAAGATGGATGGCCCAGATGGTGCCACGTGGCGCCATCTAGGCCGCCCTACATGAGTCGTAGCCCCTAGCCTCACCTCAAGGAGAGAATTCCAGTCTTTGGATCTCAATCCCATGGCTGAGAATTGCCCAAACATCACCTGGCCTCCTCCGAAAGCACATCAAGGAAGATCTGATCATGACCGTTGGATCCTCATCAAACAGTTGAGCTGCTACTGCACTTATCCCTCCAGATGAAAATTGGGCACCCTTGTCACAGTGGCAGCACACTTGTTTTTCAAAGAGGGGACACGAGATCGAGTGGCGATTCGCTGCGGTCCCTTTAGTGCTTGAAGCACATGGGCAGGGAAACGTCGCTCGATGATGCGCAGATGCACGCAAAAGTAGACACGGGCCATCTGGAGCACTCATTTAAGACGACTGGGCCCATTAGTCGTCATCCGATCTTCGTGATCACGGGATGAGCGCGATTCAAATCTTATGACAGGAGTGATCCGCGTGTGCTCCTTAGCCACATATCAAGATTGAATGGTGGGGATGCTTCCTTGACCAACAAGCACGCGATTTGAATGACCGCGAGGGCGTGATCTGCGGGTGCCTCCCAGCCGTACGATGGTAAATCCAATGGCTGCCAGTGATGCGCGTGCATTTGAATCCGCGAGCATGCATGATCTCCTCGCAATCTCATCCATCCGCACCCGATCCAACGGCTGACGATCTCCACGCACTATGCCAGCTTAGTTGCGCCTCCTCACGCTAGCCAAGGAGCATGAATGCTAAAGCGACACCCTTGGTGGGTCTTTGGCGATGTTTTAAATGTCACTGAAGATCCATGCATGCAAAACACCTCCATTCCACCACTATATAAACCCCATGACCCCTTCCCTTCCAAACCATCTCTACCTACTCTACTCCCACCTACTCCTAAGCTCCAGTAGCCTACCAAAACTCTCTTAGAGATTATTCCCAAGCTCCAAAGGCCTCTTATTAGTGTAATTCTCCTATACCTCACCAAATATTCATCCTCCATCTCACCACCTTCATAAGAAGCCTTGGAGCTGTCCTCCCACCTCCATTCTGGTAGAAGATCACCTCTAGCTCCTCATCCACATTTTGAAGCCGTCTTGAAGCATTCCTCTACCCGACGTCCTCCTGCATCTCACCTCTATCAACCAGCACCTCACCCTCTTCGTCCAAGCTACCGCCGAGTGCCGTCGTCTCACTAAACAATCGATTTGGGAGATTTCTTCTCACCCCTATCTCTTTTATATTTTAGCATATTGTAATAGATGTTTGAATGACATTGTGATATATCATATTTGTTTCTCCACTTTATGAAGTCATCTTGCTTGCCTTTTTATTACAAAAACACCAAAAAAATCACAAAACCCTAAAACACCAAAAAGAAACAACACGAAGCACAGATTTCAATGAAAGTAAACGTTGCCTTCCTGTGTTTGACCCGGGACTCCTTTGGAGTTTCGGTTAAAAATTATATTTGATAACGTGTTTTGTGAACTATGACGATGGGTTTCTCCTAAACCTGATTTTACTTTGCCAAAACCTGTTCATCAGCCATCCCTTTTTTTATTTATCTATGTTCAGGACTTTTGGAATGATATTGCAGCGATTAGAAGTCATAATAAAATGTTTCAATTGGAAGGGAGCCTCGCATGTAGGTTGCATCCTTCAGCATGTCAAGTTGCGTTATGTGTGCACTTCAAAGAAGAAAGGTAGGATGGGGGTTCGGTCCCTATGAGAGTTTGGTGACTCCATACTTCTTAAACACGGTGTTTTCATTTTACGAGGAGATATTGGGCTGCTGTGAGAGGTTATCAGAGATTCCTATGGAGCCTCGAACTCACTAGCTAGCCAACTGACACCCCATTGGTGTGTCCCCCTTTTGGTCTTCAATCTCAAAGGCAATGGAATAGAGATGGGATTTGTTTTCTCCGATGCTTGGAAATGGTGGAGACTTCAGGTTTTGAATAGATAATTGGACTGGGTTGGGTTCTTTTGATCCCATGTTCTCACATTCTTATGGTTTGGCTCAAGAGAAGCTTTGCACTGTGGTTGATTATTGGAGTTCAATTGGTGACATGTGGTCCTCTCCAACACCCTGCTGTCAGTATGGTCACCATTCTAAACATGGATATGATTGCGAAAAATATGCTTTAGTCGTAGTATAATCACATTAGAAACTCTTAAATTTATATTTAGATCGAACTCATAAATATGAAAATCATAGTTCAAAAATAGAGTCCAAGTTGTTCGCAGGGAGGCATTCAAATTAAAATAACTTTCTGAACATAGAACTAGAACTAAGCAAGTAGGATGATTACTAGAACATGCAGCTTCTAACTAATTATTATAGGAAGCACACAACTTGAAGACAAGTTGAAAAAAATACTAGAACTTTTATTGAATAAATAAGAGTTTAGCACAAATAGAAGTAGTACTACAACTAGTGGAATGCTTCTCAAAGAAAATTACAACTAGAACTAAATTACTACAACCAGAACTAGACTAGAAAAATGTGAAGTAAGGGCTTCGAAGACAAAGTTTCGGAGCGATGGCATAGATACAGATGAGAAGGCGCACCCACCAGAATCACCAAAGATGGCATGGAAGAAAACTATTTCCAGTAGGTGGAGACTATGTGGAAAATTGAATCTAAGGAGGGGGTGGCTAGAGTTTATATAGGATTCGAGGAGGCTTCCTATTGGTCAGTCTAAGGTTCCTAGGATCATTAATTTGGATGGCTAGGATTAATAGGTTAAGGATCAAGGGTTAGGAATAAAGGCTAGGTGTTAGGATAGCTTAGGTTTTGTTGGAAATAAATCTAGGGTCTAAATTAAATTGGAAGGATGTTGGATTGCCTAGATTTAATGATAGGAGGGGTAACAAATTAATTGGAGGAGATAAATTAAGTAGGTGGGTGGGATTGGTGTTTCGGTGGGTGCTTGCATGGCAAGGGATTGGTTACTTGGGGGTCACGTAGGTGAATGGTTTGTTTGTTTGGTGGAAATGGATGTGTGGTTTTTCCTTTGTTTGTTGTTTTGTTTTTGCATGGGATAGGATGTAGTTGGGGCTTGGTTGGGTGTGTGTTTGCATGGGATTTATTTATGATTGGTGTGTGGTGGAGTAGGTGCGTTGTGTTGGTAACGTGGAGTTTGCATGGGGATTAGGATTCGGAGGGGATGTCACGTAGGTGTGAATGGGATTATGTAGGTGAGTTGCATGGGTTTAGTGGGTGAGGTTTGGAATTTAATTAGTGGAGTATGTGGGTTTTTATGCAAGGGTGGTGGCTGTGTGCGGACTTTGAGTTGAGAGAAATATTGGGGAGGGGAATGGGCTACGTAGGTTTAGGTCTTTGCATGGTTGTGGGTCTCAGGTAGGCATTTTTGGTATATAAATAGAATCAAGTAAATGACCAACCATAATGGTGGAAGATTAAGGTGTATTGGTCAACCAAAAAATAGGTTGGTTATGGTTAGAGACTTAGCTACTAGGCCAAGGTCAATTAGGCTCCTAAATAGGCTAGTGGTTAGTTCCAATTGAGTTTCCGAATAAGTCCACCAACTAGGCTCAGTCCCCTTCCAAGTGAGCTCAAATCAGAAAGTCCATTCGGCCTTGCTCCGATCAACTTGAAATTTTGTACCTATACATATAAGAATAAACACATCAAGGTACCAGATACAGTTGCAAGAAAAATTACATAAAAGTCCAAAAGTATGCATTATTCACACAATGACCTAAAATGACTAATCTAACCTATATGGATGCAATCTAATCCAAATTACCCTTAGACTAACATTAGTTAGGCATTAATTATATAAATAATTATGGAAAATATCACACCTCTTTCCTATCTTTTGCTAGTCCTCGACCAATATACTAAGTAAGAAACCTGCTAGAAAATAGTATTTACACAAGAAACCAACTTGTGAGTTTTGAGTTATGTCAAAAATCATCAATCTTGAGTCTTTACTGAAGCAAAAGAATTATACAAAAAACCTTAATGTCGAAGGGTCAGCAGTTCTAAAGTATTAACTCAAATCTGGATCACCCAAATTAAATTAGGAATCCTATTAGCATTGGACTTGGGTCACTAGAGTAACTTTCTCTAAGAAAGTCAATCCACCGAAGATTCAAATCGAATGAGAGAAACAAACATCTTGTGTGTGGAATAATATGACTCACTAGACTGCCAACTAAGTTGATTCTAGGTATTCAATGAGACTTGGAATATTTCTATGCCCTCTCTGGGACAATTTGTCTTCGATTAAGCCATACTAAGATTTAACAGCTTTCTCCTCACCACTTTTCTATCTCGAGGTCAACATACTAGGTGTATATCTCCCTAGCTGGATTCCTGGGTCTCTTATTGGCTATCTCACTATGTTTGGGATGCTCTCGTGTAAGTAAGAGATGAAATGGATATAAATATTTTTATTTTTTTTTAATTATTTTTTTTGTAGCTTCCTCCGACTACTCATTGATAAATGCTAGTTTATCATCATTCTTATGCCCTAAAACTGATCTAGCTCTAAGGGTTTTTAACTCTACAAATGGGTTTTCAGGCTGCATTAGGCATTTACTTAGGATAGGCATTTACCTGAGTGTTAAGGATAGGAAGATAGTTATATCTCATAAGCCTTGGCACTTTGGAGGTCAGAAGATGAAGGAGAAGCCCATATTAGCTGGATCACATCTAGATCCAACTCATCCCAGTTGGATCCCAGCTTATTCCAGCTAGATCAACTCATCCTTAGCTTCATTAAGCTCATCTCAGTTGGGTGGTAGCTCAAGCTAGTTCACCTTAGCTCCATTCAGCTCACCTCAGCTAGATAGCTGCTCAAATTAGCTCAAGACAGTTGATTCCAGCTCCATTCCAGCTCCTTTAGCTCAAAATAGTCCACTGGAAGTTCAACCTGACTAAGACTAGCTACTTCCATCAACTAGCTAGACCTAGTCCAGTGAAGAAGTCATCAATTAGCTCAAGCCAGCTCAAGTCTAGCTCCCGGAGGCTCAACTCAGCACAACTTAGTTGAGTTGAGCTACTTGACCTAAGGTAGCAACTCCAACTAGCTAGTCAATCTCTGGGAAGACCAGACCCAGCTCACCTCAACTCACAATAGAATAAAGCCAGCTCATGTTAGCTAGGCTTAGCTGCTAGTAAAGAACTAGCTAGCTAAGGTAGCTACTGAGTTCCACATTAGCTCCGTTCAGCAGACAACAGCTTCATTGTAGCTTCTTCTCATCTCCTCCTCCAAAACCCTAGCTCCTTCTACCTCCTCTTCCACTACACAACTAGCTAAGCTAGCTTAGCTAACCTCCTACTTCCCTACCATGGCCAATCAACACCCTAAACCCCACCTAGCTAGCTCCATTAAATATACCTAACCCTCATTCCACCTAAGCTACCTAGTGCTACCCATTTTTGGCACCACCTTGTAGCCACCTTTTCACCCTTCAAACACCACCAAAAGGCACTTCAAAGTTGGTGCCAAACCACCTCCAACCAACCTCATTTTTTGTGCCAACAAATTGGTACATATCCACCCTACACCTCAACAACAATTCATCCTAACCATCCCTTTTCCCTCCAAAACCAATCCTTCCAGAACCCACTCCCCTTTGGTGCCAAATGCACATATCCCTAAAACCATGGACGTCCACCAAAGGTAGCCTCCAACCCATAACCACCAACCCTAGCATCCCTTTAGGTGGTGCCACCTAAATCTAGCCATTCATCCCATAACCACCTCCTTAAACCTAATCCCAACCCTCCATCAAGCCACACCAACCAACCCTCTTTCCCTTCCTATTTAAACCCGTACTCTACCACCAAATATACCATCTTTTCCCATAGTGTTAGTTCCACAATAGCCACCTAAACCTACAACCAAGGAGAAGAAGAGAAGAAGATCAAGGGGGCAATAATCGGCCCCCTTGGTGCCTTCTTTCTCCATCTTCCTCTCACTTGTGCCATGCCAATGAGGAGGAGTTCTTCACCTAGAGGGGACAGCCAGGCAAGAGGAGGAGCAAGGTGGTTGATGCCCACCTTGGAGGATAGCTTGGAGGAGGACTACTTGAAGAAGCCAAGGAGAACTCTTTTCAAGTCAGGGCAACTACACTTGGAGCAAGGGCCATCCAAACTTCAACCAGAGGATCTCCCCCTTCTTCTATCATTATTTTATCTTTGTATTAGCTAGTAGTTTACTGTTTTCTTGTTATGAAGCATTCCTCTACCTTGACTCTCTTGCTAGTAATACAAAGTTTGCAATTTGCCTTCTAATTTCTTATTTTCTAGTAGAGTGTTCTTCTTGTAGTTGTAGAGCACACCATACCTTCTTCTTCTAATTACTCTAGGCACACTTTCTTAGGGTGAGCTGAGGAGAAAAGGACTTTTTTCTTGTCACTTAGGTTTAGTGATAGGCATAGCCCTTAGCTTAATCTTTGCTTGCGAATACTTAATTATTCAAAAACCTAAAAACAACAAAAATGAAACTCATAAAAATATATGTGTTGATTTGAGAGGTGAGAGAGAACTATCTTTGTGACAAACTACTTGGCCTCCTTGGATGACCCTATATACTCACCCTATCTAGATATTACAAATTTTAAAAGTTGATTGCAAAGATACGCATCTCAAAGACAAAACACACTTTTTACAAAATCATGAATTTTTGACATCACTTTTTGGCACTGTTGCTGGGGAGGCACGGCTTAGTCATTTGTTTAATCTCTTTCTTGCTTTATTAGATCTTCATGAAATTTTATTTGTCTTGATTTCAGGTGTGAATCAGGAGTACGAGCGGGATTTGGAGCACTTGGAGCAGAAGCTTCAAGTTTCTTTTCTTCCCGCGTACTTCAGGTAGTGACCCTAGGCAATTTCTATTCAGAAATAAAAATAAAAATCTCTTAAAAGTATTTAAATTATCAAAAAAATCAAAAATAAGAAAAATTTAGGGCAATGGAAACCTAAAATTCATTTTATTGCTTGTTTGCCTCACTTTTTCACCACCTTTGCCTTATTAGTGTCTGATTTTTGAAAATCTAGACTTTTGTCTTGATTTTCAAAAATCAGGTTTGGGCACTTAGGAGCTTCCTAAAATCACCAAATTTCATCCAGGGAAGCCCATTTGAGTTAGGAACCTTGGGTCCAATTTTCAAGTAATTGGCTGAATACAAAAAGATAAAAATTTCATAGATTGAATAGGGGTCAGACTTTGTTTCCTTACTATTTTCTTATTGTTCATGAATTTTATAAATTTTTCTACTCATCAAAGTGGGAAAAACTTTATATTGTTGGAAACCTTGAGAAATTATCTACATTATATAAAATTATCAAAAATGTTTTAAGCCATTTGAGGTTTCTACAAAATCAATTCCCCGAATCTATCAATTCTGACTTGACACCAGTAAGAAGAAAATTCCAAAAAAATATCAAACCATTTCCTAAAATAACAAAAAATTCATTTTTGGATTCCTTGTTTGATTTGCTGTCAGGTGGTGGTATTATTTGTCTTATTTGGACCACCACCTTAAAAGAGTTCAAAAAGAAATTCATTGTTTAGGAGTTGCATAACTAGGATTTCCAACTTTTGGGTTTTTTATTCTCTCTTAGTTACATTAATTTTAAAAGGAATTAACCTCCACTAACAACAACTTGTTTGTTATTATTTTGTGGAACATCAAAACCTTGTTTGAATCATTAACAAGAGAGAATCCTAAAAGACATTAAATCTTTATCAAAACCCTAAAACGCTTCAACCAAAAATCCTTGTTTGCAAAACCTTTTGATTTGTCTTGGGCATCACTTCCCACCAAATTCGCACACACCAAAAAAATAAATAATCGAGCATTATCCCAATTAACTCCGATCATATTCCTCGTGCATTTTAAGCTCCTATACCTAATTAAAATTTTGTAGCAACTTTGCTTGCTACCTAGGTTTTAAGTTTTCTTTAGTTGGTAGCAATTCCTCCATCTATATGTAGTGCTAGGCATAGGGGTAGTGTCAAACGACCAGGCGCTGGTTTATACAATCCCCCAGTGATTTTCTTGGGACATGCTTGGGCCCAACCCTCCCCTTAACCAAATTTATTGAGGGAAAAGTTATCCACTATTGATTTCTTATTGCCTAGGTAGACCAAGTCTTAGTAATTTTTAGGGAGTCACCCTCAAGGTTAGGTTTAGAATTTTGTATTGCTTGATTGCACACTTCTTGTCACCTTTCCCTCCTCTCCTCCCCATTTCTTCCATTGTATGCACGGGTGATGGTCCCAATCTCCACACTTGGAGGGACCACTTGATTTTGGCCTTCGCACAAAGAGACCTTTTTTTTACTCATTCTTCCTCTCATCTACATAAAAAAATGGAAAACCAACAAAATAGGTCCACCAACCCATCCACATCCACATCCACATCTCAACTCACCTCTAAACCTTCCACCCAAAATCCACAAGCTAACCCCTCCATCCTTGACAACCCCATGCCTAGCATTCCTAACTTGGAGGTCCTTGAAAATCATGAGTTGCCACCAAATCAAAATGAAGCTCCTGCACCTAATCTGTTATTGATGATGGTTGAACAATTGTTTCAACTTCACACCAATCAACAACAATTGGCTAGGACTATGACGGACCTAGCCAATCAACAAGGCAATTTGCTACTCTAGAATCTTGTTGTTCCTCTAAAGGATTTTACAATCCTTTCAACTATGAAGAAAGACCGAGAGTGGTAATTCAAGTGGGAGACTTTGAGATTGAGTCGGCTATCCTGAACATCATTAAGCATTTTCACTGCCTTCCCAAAGAGGACCCTTTATCC
This sequence comes from Thalassia testudinum, assembly GCA_037157565.1. NCBI lineage: Eukaryota > Viridiplantae > Streptophyta > Magnoliopsida > Alismatales > Hydrocharitaceae > Thalassia > Thalassia testudinum. Next base: position 39,485,021 of record JAZHRO010000025.1, read on the forward strand.
ATTTGGCGGAATTAACAGTCCTCACCCAAACTACTCACTCCTGTAATGTGCAGAAGGACCTTTGGTTCATGAAATTATTTCCTCTCAGCCTTAAGGATAAGGCTGCTTACTGGTTCAAGACTGTTGGTCGACCTATAACCACATGGCCGCAACTCAAAAGTGCATTCCTCAAAATGTTTCTCCCAATCGATTGTACAAATGCATTATGACGATCAATTACGACCTTTCAGCAAAAGCATGGTGAATTGATGTAGACACATTTAATTAGGTTAAAATGTCTATTCATGCATGTTCCTAGGCTTAGATTTGCATTTCATATTATAAATATTGTATAACATGCATCATTCTGCATTTAGAATAGTTGTACATATTTTAGGTTAATTGCATCCTTTTTATGGCCAGGAGGGAAGGAGATTTATTTTGGGGCCTCGGATGGACGATCCGAATGTACGGATCTGATCAGGATGATGATCGGAGTCCAATGCCTCCGAGATCATCCTAATTGGAATCCCGTATCACCTTATGTGATCCAAGGATGATCAATGACTATGGGGCAATGCAACATCCTTACGGGCTTCAGATGAAAAATCCAACTATACGGATAGATCCGGAGCGATGACCGCAGTCCAGCAACGTGGAAATCATCTCAATTCGAGCACTGTGGCACCCTACGAAATAGAAAGAAGATGGATCACCCAGATGGCACCACGTGTTACCACCTAAGCTGCCCAATACTGGCCATCAGTGATTACAGGTGCCCCATCATCTCGCACCACAGCCATTAGATCAAGATCTAACGACTGAGGTTCTTCCACGCCCGCGGCTCCCATGCCCTCCTCACGACATGAAGGCAGGCTTGGTACACTGGTAGTGCGCTTGGTTTCTAAGGGAGGGCGTGGGTTCGAGACATGCAGACCCCTCCTAAATCAACAATTCGGGCACACCGGCCAGCGCACGCGTGCACCCGTGCACACTCACTGCAGTGCTGCGCACAAGAGCAGCGCGCTGCAGCACAACACCAGCATGCGCGTGCATGACATGGTGCGTGATGGGCGCGCAAGCACAACAGCAGCGGGCGTGAGTTGGCGCAGATCTTCAGCATCAGTTGGGTGGATCTTCAGCGACAATTGTAGCTGTCACTAATGCCCTATACATGAATTGACCTCTCCCCTTCCACTATAAAAGGACCTACACCACTCTATTCTTCACCATCTCTTCTTTTCTTCATCTCACCACCTCCAAGGCTCTAGAGAGAGCTTGTCCCAAGCCTGAGATGCTCCTCTAGAGTAGAATCAAATATTTTTCCCTCCCATCATCCCCATTCATGGAGCATCCTGGGCAAGTAGATCCTCATCGCGGCACCATCCTGCCTCATCCTCCAGCCTCCGACTCCGTCCTTGTTCGTCCCGCTCCTCACCACCTTCCTCCGGGCAACGTCAGAGCAAGTTGTCCTCCGAGCAGCTGTCGAGGGGGATTCTCTCACCTATATCTTTCTTTACTGTTTTCTAGTATAGTTTTTCCTACTTTCATAGTTGTAGAAACATTTGATCAAGCAATATATGATTGTTCTTCTCTCTCTATATATATATTATTTTTGCAAGCAAATTAGTTAGACAAGTTTGCATCAACTAGATCTCTTGCTTGATAAAAATACAAAAAAATTATAAAAGATAAAATTGACAAAAACAAATAAAAGGGAAACGCGAATTTTTCAAACCAAACGTCACCTCTCTATGTTTTACAACTACAGCAATGAGTTTATCCGAAGCCCATCTTTTCGTTCACCGAAACACACTCATCATCTTGGTGTTGTTGTCAAGGAGGCAACGCTCTTTGGTTTTCCTCATGTTTTTCCGCCTTACATATCTTTTATCTCACTTTTTCGCTGATCCTATTGTGATTGCAGGTACTCTTCTGAGGTAGGCCAAAGCAGTTAGATTGGAGAAAAGTGTGGATGAAGGTTTTGTAAGTGTACCCCCATCACCCCCACCATAGATTTCATTTCACTACACTAATAACTCAAACTCAAATCAACCTAGGTGCTTTTATAAACCCTAGGATAGATCTAGTTGTTTGATTGTCACTTCGCCTCATCTCGCCCACCCACATAAATTATAAAAATTAAAAAGGTTATCTAAATGTGGGATTTACTGAAAGAGACACACATTAACACCCACAACTCTCGACTTAAGGTGCACCACTTTACATTGATTCTACCACTTGACCAGAATTTAACCTATGTATCCGGTACACCTTAACTCAACACACAAATAAGTGAGTAGAAAATTTGAATAGGTTAAACATTTTGTGTGCCTTAATCAAGTGGTGCAACAAGCCGATTGATTGAGCTGTTTGGGCTGCAGCACTTAAGATAAAAGCGATCAATCAAGTAGCTTGCCACTTAAGGTTGAACTTTAGGGTTGAACCAAGCACTCCACATTATTTTTGTATCATCACCAGTGCTTTTAAAACTTGGAGTGTTCTACTAAACCTAATTGAACAAACCTAAAAATTAAACCCTAAATGCTATTAAACAAGGTTAAACCCTAAAAGGCACATCATCAATAACCTTGTTTGCAAACCCTGGTTGTGCACACACACACATTTTAACTGATCATTAAGGGTACAACCCATCTAAAGGGCCCATCACATTAAAAGATCACGATCATCCCAAGCCTAACTAAGACTGAGTAGATGTTGGCCTTAAGGATTGATTCACTCTTTGGGGCTCAGATTGAGATTTTTTTCAATTAATCTACTTCTACTGGTCCATCTGATGTCTAGCTAGGGGAGTAGCGCCAAATGATGGCGATTGGGGGGCATCATAGGAACCTGAGGTGAAAGCTAAGGGAAGAACCTTCTCCCCGACCCCTACCTCTAACTAGTTGGATTGATTGGATAGAAGTAGACCAAATCATTTCTGTCATCTCAAGATGGGTCCTAGGAGTCTGTAGGTCTTTAGGCTACCCACATAAGGATAGGTTTGGTTGATTGTACTGTAGGGCATCTTTCTCTCTTCTGATTTCCCTCTTTACTTCACATTGTATCCTTCCACATCTTTCACACATTTCCAATCCTACCGTCCAACCAACACATATCCTCAAGATGATTACTATCCTGACTTGACTTATGATTACCCATCTCCTAGCTAAGATAACTTTGACTGGGGATATGAATCTGGACCTCAATGTTCAGGGCCTAACCCTGGACAACAAGACTATGATTATCATCCTTCTCATGCCTACAATGATTATAGATCTCCACCCTTTGATGATCAACCTAACTCGATCTACAATCAAGAAGGATATGTTGACTATAACACCTACCCTCCCCAGGAATATGCTAAATATAAGTCACCACCTTTCTTTGAACAACCCGGAATGACCTACTATCAGGGAGGACCCTAGGAACCTCAATACCTTGACTCCCCTAGATTTAACCCGAACCCACCCAACCCTAAACAAAACCATTCGATTTAGGTGAACCAAATAAAGGATAGGGTGTTGGCTAACTTGAGAAACACTATACAATCTTTAGAAGCTCAACCAACACCATGCACTGAAGCATTAGAGCCTATGATCAAAATGATTGATGTGCTTAATAGCACTTTTTTGGATTTGCTCCAAGATGTTAGAGATAGGGGCCCGGGTGAGTTTCTACTTGGTAAATTGTCAAGATTGAGGATGAGATTTTTGGTTGCCTTAGTCCAAGCTTGGGATGATTCTCAAGATGAACCCCCTTCAGGAGAGCCAATGTCTGAACCCACTCAGGTGCCTGTTGGGGGGGATACATGTTCTGAGACTGGAGATGACCAAGTTGGTTTAGAGTAGTCAATTGAGGATGAACCGATTGCTTCACCTGAGGTCCCTGAGCTAGGGAACGATGAAAAATATGTCTCCATGGATCATGAAATGACATATGATTTTAAGTCATATGTAAATGAGGATCAAGAATTCTTTGACTCTGAGGGCCTTGCATCATTTAAGCATGGGGGTTGGATAATTAATCCTGAAATCATTTTGTTAACTCTGCGGAATTTATTTCTTTTATTTTCTTAAAAAAAGAGAAAAAATAAATTAAGAGAAGAGAACTTAGGCATTTGGAAGTTGTTAACTTTAGGAAATGATACAATAGGACCTAAATACTTAGAATCTTCAGGTCTTTGGGCTTAATCACCCTCAGCCATTGGATTTCCATCCAACGGCTGAAGGCAGCCGTGCATGGCTTTGGAAACACGACAAAGCATGCCCTTAGTGCATTGGCTCACGCGTTTAACCACAAAGCGAAGACGTCGGTTTGAAACACAATCCGTGCGAAATCAGCGAAGACATGCACACAGATGAATTCAGAGCATTGGATCATCGATCGACGGTGTAGATGCAGAGGCGTGGCACGCTGGCAGGCGTCGGATGGCCACACACGTGATGATGTGCAATTGAACGTGCACATGCTCGCATTTGAAATTCAAAGGCAGTGCGAGCGAGGTACTTAGGCCGTCCGATCACGAGATCGAATGAAAGAGGATTGAGCATGGTGAAAGCGCGTGCGGTTGAAGATGCATTAGTGCTATAGGCGAGCAATAGCGACAACCGTCAGATGAAGATCTGAGGGCGTGGAGCGTGCCATGTGTTAGCCAGAGAGCACATTCGAGCATTAGAGACATTTGAAGTGTGATCTGATTTGTTGATCTCCCAATCAATGGATCTGATCAATCTGAGGTTGTTGCAAGAGTAGGAGGGCTCAAATGCCCACTTTGCCCCTCAATGAAGCTATAAAAGGAGCCCCAAGGCCCCTAATTGAAGAACAACTCTCTTTAGACCCTCTCCAACTCTCTAGATCTTCTTTTCTGTCTCTCTCCCTCTCAAGCACCCACCAAGCCACCTTGGTGTACCACTGCTGTTCTCCCCAACTTCTCCAGAAGGCCACCACGGACCACCCGTGGGGCCCTTATTCTGTTAGATTAGATAGTGATTTTGTTCATGTTTTAGTTTATTTCTGCAACTCTATTAGTCATAAACTCTAGTTTGGCACTTCACGATGAACCAGCTTAATTGATTTTCTTTATATATATATATTAATTAATTTGCAAGTAGTAGCAAGCAATTCTAATTCAACTTATGGAATCAGAAGCATTTTCTGCCTCCCTGAGTTCGACTGGGACTCACCTCTCGTTAAAATTATATTTGTTTTGATGTATTTTGTGCTATACTATGACGTATTCATTCTTTTAAACGTGATCTCCGCTTCGAACAAATTGGTGCCATTGCCAAGGAGGCATGGTGATTTTTGGCTTCATATCTGATTTAATGTATTTCTTCTATGTGTAGGAATGAAGCGAGGATCTATGTACAGATCGAGTGCAGGTGAAGATTATTAGGTGCACACATTCAACTTGGTAGCATTTCAGATTTGATTAGGATAGGAGTTATTTGAAAAAAAAAAAATTTAGGATTTGTTAGGTAATTAGGAGTGCTTTGCTTTGAAAAAAAAAAAGTATGAAAACATTTTTGCTATTTTTAGAAACTCAACCAGAAATTGAATGCGAATTTAAAAATTCACTTGCCGTGTTTCTAGTAGTCAAAAAATTTTGAAGTTCGGGTAACAACTATATTTTCAAGTTGTCTTTCCAATGCCATAGTTCCCAAAAAAAAATTCAATTTGTGGATTTTTGAAAAATTTACGGAGTACGTAGGGGTCAGATAGACTGAAAACTAGATTTCTCTAAACTTCAACAATTAATTTCAAATAGCACATGAATTTGATTTACTCAAAAATGGTGGGGTTTGAAAAATAATCAAATTAGTTTTAATTATCATATTGTTCTCAAATTTTTTGATCACATTTGACATTATTTCCAATAGAAAATCCAACACGGTCTCAAAATCTCATATTTTACCCCTTTTTAGTTGAAAATTCATAATTATTTATTGGAAATAGTAGAAGTTTTGAAAAAATATTCTATGAAAACCTTTTTGAGAAAGGAATCTTCCTACCAATTTTCAAATCATTTGTATTCCAGCTTCACCTGAGAGTACATGCTTAACTAGTGGTTGACTGTCTGCAAAAACATAGAAGTGCATGAGCCCTTAGGACCACATTTGACTAACCTGGACTCAATCAAGGCCAATGGTTAGTCGATGAGTCGAGTCACCTTGTGGACCACTCTCCACTTACTGAACTGAAGAAAAGGTTAAAAATTATAGGAACATATCTAATAACCTGCATTTGTCTTGAAACTACTGGGTGATTTCAACCTCTTCTGCCAAACCTGGAGACTAAGCCTACAGGGTAGTGTCAAATGACCATGGCTAAGGGGTACAAAGGAACCAAAGGCAAAAGTCAAAGGAAGAACCTTCCTCTTAGTACCCTCGTAACCATACTGGCCAGGTTAGCATGAGAGGCAAGGATTATCTTCAGTCATTTTCTCGATAAATTTCTTCAATAATCTAAACTTGAATAAAAAATCTGGTCATCTGTTCTTAAGGACCAATCTGATTAACAAGGCCTTAGCCTTGTTTGGCTTTACTACACTAACCCTTCATGTTGGTGTATGCAAGGAAGAAGGTCATTAAGACCTAGACTTGTGGGACCTTGGGAACTAACCCTGAGGCAGCAAAGGTGACTCTCGTCCGACCCTTCTTCCCAACCATCTTCCTCTCAATTAGCTGAGATGGCTAATTCCAATCCTGGAGCTAATCAGGGCCTTGAGAATCAATACCCAATGGCTTGTCTGGAAGCCAAGGTCAACGAGTATGAATAGAGATACGAGTAGAGCATTGACAAGATCCTCACAATGCTAGATAAGATGTAGCATCCACCACGCGTAGAACAACTACGGGACTTTTATGATCCGGCAGTGATGATTATAGCACCTCAGGTTCGGATTCCTATAGGTGATGATGCATTTGAGTTAAAGGCAAACATCATAAGTCTAATTCAGACTCACTTCCATGGAAACTCGAATGAGGATCCCTTCCAACACATTGAAGATCTGACTCAAATTGCAGAGTTAGTTTGACCCAGAAATGTAGACATTAGAATTGTTCTCATGAAGCTTTTTCCTTTCTCTCTCAAGGATAAAGCTTCTTATTGGTACAAGACTATCGGGAGGCAGATTAGAACCTAGGAGGAGTTATGTCGCAAATTCCTCCAAAAGTTCTTCTCAATTGGTTGAACAAATGTAACGAGCCGCATAATCACGACTTTCTCCCAAGGCCCAGGAAAGAAACTACATGACGCCTAGGACAGATTCCAGGATCTTCTCAGTAAATGCCTGCACCATGGTGTACCTAGATGGCACCTTGCACAAGTCTTTTACCATGGGCTAGATGACACTCATCAGTACTTGACCGATGCATCTAGCGGCAGGAATTTTCTTGCGAAGGACGAGAACAGTGCATTCGAACTGTTCAAATCCTTAGCAGAGAACTCAATGAATGTTGCCCTAATGAACTAATTCCAATGACCTGGACAACAATGAGTTAGTGTTTACGAAGCTCATGCCGAATCTGCTTGAGCTGATATGTACATTATCATCGAGAAGCCGGACAAGGTGGATCTGCTCGATAGGAATCTCGACGAATTAATGTAAGCAAATTCGGATTTTCTAGCAGCATGGTTGCATCACACTCCTCTCTTGCATCCCGAGCCCCTCCTGCTCGAGTACATTTATTCACTTGGGATGTTTCTTCTCCATCTCCGCAGGATCCTGCCTATCAAGAACCCATGAATAATCTGGATCTGGCATCGTACAATCAGGGTTACGCACGGCATCACAATTCGAGTGTGTATTCTTTTGATGAATTTTTGTCTGAGACATCCTCAACCTACAAAGATGTCAGTGCTATCCAAGGTTACAGGCGTAATAACCTATATTCCAAGACGTATAATCCTGGTTAGCGCCAGCATCTTAACTTCTAGTTTGGTAACTCACAGAGACCAAATCAAGATCCACACTACCAAACCAGACAATACGGGAATGCGCAAAACACATACTAGAGGCAGTAGCCATTCCGTCTCAGCAGCAAACACATTATGTTTATCAGTTGTTGCACCAAGCTGCCAATTGCCCTCCGAAGCGGGCTGACCCTTTGGAGTCACTGAAGGAAGAATTATAGGAGTCAATTAGGAAATTGACTCATGATAATCTGCAAACTATGAAAGTAATGGTTGATCAAATACAAAGCATGCAGAGTACACAGAATCAGATACCGCAGGAGCATATATCACAGGGAGCCTTGCCCTCCCAACCTGTCATGAACCCAAGATATGTGCACCATAGGGACAAGCACATGCTTTTTTACAAGTACCTCCTGCACCACCTGGTTATGAGCAAGGTCAGCCACCTTTACTACAAAACCCTGTTGATCATCGCAAATGTGTTTGCATAAAAACATTTGTTGTATCGTGTTTTACGACGTCAATTTTAAATAAAGAATCTGATGTGAGTCCAAGTGTCAAACACAAGGTGGCAATAATAGGAATCACTTAGTCGCTTTCGTGTCATAGAAATATGTCATTTGCTTGCTTGAAAATCAATTAAAGAATGAGAAAGAGATAGCGGGAGAGAGAAACAAAAGGAGAGAGAGAGATAGGGTTAGAAAACCATGCTCAAGATATCATAAGATTAATATATCAACAATCTCTTGTCAAATGTGTAATCAACATAACGTAGATGAATGCTTAACAAAATAGATGAACTATAACTATTTAAGAAATCAATACTAAGAACAAGAATGAAGAACGTGTTGATGCAGCCATGGTCGTGAGGGGCTTCCGTCGGCTGCTCGGCTCCTTCAAGACCTTACTTGGAGCTCTAGAAGGTAGTGGTATCTCTTGGGGTATGATCTTTTTGCAAATGGGAGGGGTAGGACCCTTTTTATAGTTGAAGAAAGGGCTCAAATTCTTAACTAGGTCAATAGCGCCACTTAATTCATCGTTAAAGACCCACCGCATCCGTTGCCCATGTCCCCATCCTCGCGCCTTTAACGCTTTGCGCTGTGCCGCACATCCCAGGGGCCGTGTCGCGCGCACATGCTGGTGCACGTTCGTCTTCGCATTGTTGTTGCCCCACCCATGCTACTGCATTGCCACCTACACGCCCACGTGCGCATGCATGCGCTGCTGCGTTGCCGCATGCCTTATGCTGCGCTGACCTATGCGCACTCAATTTCTCAATTGGGGGGGCCATGGGGATTTGAACCCGCGCCCCTCCCTTGGAGGCCAAAGTGTTCACCATTGCACCAAGTTATTGGATTGTCATGGAGAGCATTCCTCGCACATGCCTCTCCAGCCATTGGATGATGGATGAACAGTTGAGATGGAGCGTGAGGTGTGATGAAGGGAAGAGGCCATGGCTGCTGGGGGCGTGAGGGGTGGCCTAGATGGTGCCACATGGTGCCAACTCGACTATCCATCTACTTTCATTTGTAGAGGGTGCCATGATGCTTAGATCAAGTTGATTCCCACGCTGCTAGACTACGATCGTCACTCTAGATCCATCCATACGGTTAGATTTTTTGTTCGAGGCCCATAAGGATGTTGCATTGCCCCCTGGCCATTGATCTTTCTCAGGCTTGTTCTGGGAGCTACGAAGGTCGGATCGAAGTGATTTAGAGTCCGGTGGACTCCGTTCGTCGATCCAGATCCTTCTGTACGGTCTGACCGCTTATCTAAGACCTATTTCAAAATGGACTTGTGCATATTTTCATTAAACATTTATTCTAAGCGATTAAAATGTAAAGATCATGCAATATGCATGCAATGCTCCCAAGCCCATTATAATCTGACATTATTGCACAAGTACCCTTGAAATTGACTCTAATTGATGTTATTAACACTTGTAATTGTAGAGCCATCATACTCCCATGCACACCCCTTGCTAGTCCCTAGCAAGGTTTGATCTAAATGCTATTTACAACTAAAATTAGGAATTGATCGCCTAGGTAGAAGTTTCTTGTCAACTGGAGGAAATTTCTACTAAGAACCTAACTCGCTAAGACTCAACAATTCCCGGGTTGCCTGCCAAAATGCCGACCGACCGAGTCCTCGCCTTATTCTATATGCAAGCAAAGTATATATATATATTTTTCCTCTTTTCTAATTTTTTTGGATTTTCGAAGTTAAGGATTTTGGGATAACTTTTTACCGCTACCCAACCCACCCAAAACATGAAAAGGACTCTTAGTACTAAGCATCTTGTGTGAAAGTGATAGACTCAATGGCAATTTAAACGAACTTTAGATTTCTACGCCCTTAGGTGACCTAAAAATTCTACCTTAGGGTTTATCTTTCCAATCAGTAGCTTTCTCCCTACCTTTATATCCTTTATGGGGTAAACACAAAACTGGATTCAGTGTAGATCTCCCCGATTTTATTCTACTTCCCCTCTTCTTTCCTAAGTGTTGTTGGAATTTGTGTGCATTTTATGAGCTGGGATCTGGACAACCAGCCAATGGGTTGTTACCCACGACAACTTGCCAGTCATACTCGTGCAGTGAAGTGTGCCTTATTTCTTTTTTTCTTTTCTCCTTTTCTATTTTCCTATTTCTTTTTTTTTCCATGTAGGTGGCTTCCCTGCTCTAAGATTTACCTAAAGGCACTAAAAGAGATTGGTCCAGTGGCTGGGCTTTGGACAACCTGCCAATGGGCTATTACCCACGACAACTTGCTAGGAATACCACCCTAGAAGGTTCATTAGCTACCCAATTTCTGTTAGAACTACCGATGAGTGAGTCAGTGCAAAACGTGTGTAGATGCTTAGACTAAAAATCCCCCCAAATTAGAGGGTGGGCTGATAAGTTGTATACTTATCACCCTACTTTATTGATTATATTAAAATAAATTATAGTGGCAAGGACTCGAGACCAAGTCCACATTTTAGTGGACACCCAAACTAATTAATTCCAATGACCTAAAGAGTCTAAGCGATTAGGTCCCTAACATATTATTTCCTAAAGTCGACAAGCTTCTAATACCTATATTTTCTTTTCCTAATTTTAATTTTGTTTTTAACAAAAAAAATTAAAATTAGTTCAAACTGACAATTTGTACTCAGATCCTGAGAATTACCAACCCCCCATGCTTAAGTTGGACAATGTCCTCATTGGAAAAATAAATGTATGCAAGGGAGTAGGGAAAGAAATCACCTAAGATGTAATTATGAATCCGGTCAGCTTGAAACCTCAAGGTTGCCTCCTAGGAAGCTCTGAGTTTAGTGCCTTTAGCTGGGCATGATGCACAAACAAGACTGGTCTGGGTCAAGGAGGTGAAAACAAAATCAGCTAGACCTAGAGTCTAAAGTCTACAGATGTGAACTAGGTTGTGGTGGAGTCCTATCCCTAAAGGACAAGAACTCTGCAAATGGTGTACCATGCATGCCCATGTCTTTTCCTCTCTTATTCTACGGGCATGCAGAGAAATTGATTTGGATGAGTGTAATCCGAAACTAAAATGCTGGACACTAAAAACATAGGTTTTGTAATCAACTTGTGTCCCTTTAAAGTTGTAATCCCCCAAATGTATATCAATTCCAGTGCATTCAGGTTGCAAGATTTCAATTCTGATAGGGCATGCAGCAAAATCAAGAGTTTCATAATAGGCCCTAAGCATGAGGTCGCTCTCTAAAGAAAAATTCATCCCTTCTCCAATTAGGGTGTCATTGCTCGTACCCTCCAATTCCTTGACCCCTAGAATATTATCTTCACCTTTTTCTACATCAGCCTCCATTTCCAAGGTTGCAGTAGAGGTAGGGCCAATTTCATCATCCAACTTAGACTCAGATTCATTCCTTTGGCCCTCCTCTAAACTTGTGATAGGAGTTTCAAATGATTCAAAACCAATTATTTCAAAATTCCATTCCCCATCTTCAATTCTTGATGTCGCTTTCACCAAATCCTTTTCCTCAAGGAGATTGTATTTGGATTCACAGACATCAACCCTTAAGTTCTCAATTTTCTCTTGATTTTTGCCCTCAACCTTTCCCAAGGAATCCTGAATGACATTTTCTAATGAGTTGTCCAACAATGGAGGTGTATCAATGGTGGACTGAACCAATTTTGGGAAACTAGGTGCAATCCAATTGATCATTATGGGGCCTTGCTTCCTGGATTCAGTAAGAGGGGTTGTTTTCAACAATTTTCTTTGGCCCTCTTCCTCTAGTTGTTGGAACATATCCATCATGGCTTGTTGCACTTCAATCAATTCTTGATTCTATCTTTGTAACTCCAACTAAAGGCTATCAAGATCTGATCGTGTGTCATTAGGTTTCCCTTGGATTTGCTCCTTAGTATTTAAATCAGAGTTGGGAGGGTGTGGTTGAGGATGTGTGCTAAAGTACGTACTAGGGTTTAAGTTCTTGGGTGTGTCCTCTATTCTATCATTTTTAGAGTCCAATTCTTCAAGAGGAACCATTTTCTATTTTGTTCTACTCCAGAATAATTGATGTTCTAAGTCCTCCTCCCAGTCAGATTCTTCATCAGGGGTCCAAATCAAAGTTTGATCATTCTTGATTTTCCTAGGTTTATGATCATCCTTTAATTTCCACTTTTCTAGAATCCCTTCCAATCCATAGGTCAAGTAGGAAAGATACTTGAATTCGGATGACTTATCGTCGTTAGGGTCCTAGGAAGGGTGGGAGCCTTGGTGTTCTCCTAGCGCGTAGGTCCCATCAAATTGGTTAGTGGGTGGGTGGGACTTAAAAGAAAAGTCATCACAAGGAGAATCAAGATATGGATCCCTGAGGTTTGGATTGTACCCCTGGGTGGGTGGGTTGTAAGTATCCCAATTGGAGGTTGGTGTAGTCTGGTTAAAATTGGGATAGTTGGGACAAGAGGGGTATTCGGGTACTCAGGTCCTAGATTAAGTCCCCAACTAGGTGGTTGGTTATCCCAAGTAAAACGTTGATATGATCTACTTGGGTTAGGAAACAAATCATGTTGGGGATAGTTTGGGTAGGATGGATAAACATTAAAATCCATGGGTTTGAAGAAGTAGAGGGATGAGCGAAATAAGTGTGCACAATCAAACACGCAAAACTAGGCCCTACAGTTGAGACCTAGGTGACTTAGAAGCCATGAAGAAAGTGATCAAATCTGCAAGCGCTAAAACTTCCTTTCCCAAAGTTAATCCAGCCAGGTTGATTACAAGGGGGTTGAAGGGAAGGTTCTTCCTTTGGCTTGCGCTGCTGGTTCCTTTATACCCCACAACCACGGTCGTTTGACACTTCCCCACAGCCTAGACACTGGATTCCACAATGGGAATTAAGGCCAAGCACTTACAAACCCAATTACACTTCTAGGACTTAGATTGGTCCTATCTGGGTCATGTCTGTGCACAATTGGGTGTAAGGACCCAATGCCAAAACAAGTGTTCTTTATCAAGCAAGATTTAGTTGTGTGGTTTTTAAAATTCGAACCTTGCTTTAATGGATTTTAAAATTCCACTTGTTTATGCATTCAAATAGGGTACAAAAGTATAGTCACATGGTTGGTGAAGATTGATTTTCTTTAAGGCCCTTTGCGTGGCTATAAAATCAAAAGCTCCCTAGAGTGGAAAATCCTAGGGTGTGCAGCTTCTATCCAATGAATTGTTTTTTTAAGATTTTGTCAAGGGTCCAATCAAAATAAGAAATGACCCTATATTGACTGAAATCGAATGTACTTTCCAAAAAAATTAATTTCAAAATTTTTTGAGGATAATAGACTACCCAAATTTACGTTTTTCCAAGAGGGGGTCAATCTATCCAGATCCTCTAGATCAATGTGCAAGTTTAATATCTTGATTAGAACATGCACTAATCAATCTCAAATGCAAAAGTGTTCAATAGATGAAATGTAGATAATTTCAAGATATTTCTAGAAATATAAATCTTTGATAAATCTGAGCTGTGTGGAGTTTGTAGTAGTAAGAACTACAGATCTCCTGAACTTAGGACAACCTTGCATACTTCCAATAGAAAATTTCTCACGGCCAAACCACAAGGATTTTAGCTATAAAATTTGAAGTGGAGTTCTCCTACTGGTAGGGGCACATCTGATATCAAAATTTTTAGAGGTGTTTAGGGTCCTTAAATCATGTCCTCAACCCAAGTGCAGAAAATGGTTTTTTCGAAGTTAACGGGTTGAAGACTTAATGGTGGTGTTTTTCTTTGACAAACAAATGAGAGGGAATTTTTTTTAGCACACCACCATTTTTCTTGGTCCCAAAGATGAGAAGTTACCTTTGGATCATGGGAAGTCAAGATCAAGCCTTCGTGTCGATGGTGGCCTTCTTCTTGCACTTCCTTTGATCCAACCTGACTCGTTCTCCTCCCATTGCCAATGCACGAGGTACCTGCAACCACAAGAAGAGAGAAGATCAAGTTAGATAACACATGTATGGATAATGACCAAGAAGATGAAAGCCAATAAGAAATCTATTGCTTCCCTGGCAACAGTGCCAAAAACTGATCGTCGCAGATGCATTTGCATAGAAACGTTCATTGTAGTGTGTTTTATGATGTCAATTTTAAATAAAGAAATGGATGTGAGTCCAAGTGTCAAGCACAAGGAGGCAATAATAAGAATCACTTAGTCATTTTCGTGTCATAGAAATATGCCGTTTGTTCGCTTGAAAATCGATTAGAGAACGAGAAAGAGATAGAGGGAGAGAGAGATAAAGGGAGAGAGAGAGAGATAGGGTTAGAAAACCATGCTTAAGATATCATAAGATTAATATATAAACAATCCCTTATCAAATGTGTAATCAACATAATGTACATGAATGCTTAACAAAATAGATGAACTACAACTATTGAAAAAATCAAAACTAAGAATAAGAATGAAGAATGCGTCGAGGCAGCCATGGCAGTGGAGGGGCTTCCGTCGGCAGTTTAGCACCTTCAAGACCTTGCTTGGAGCTCTAAAAGGTAGTGGTATTTCCTGGGGTATGAGTTTTTTGCAAAAGGGTGGGGTAGGACCCTTTTTACAGTTGAAGAAAGGGCTCAAATTCGTAACTAGGTCAATAGCGACATTTAATTCATTCGCTAAAGACCCACCACATTCATCTCCCTTGCCCTCACCCTCGCGCCTTTAATGCTCTATGCTGTGCCGCACGTCCCGTGCGCCGTGTCACGCTCGCATGCTGGCACACACTAGTCTCTGCATTGCTGATGCTTCGCGCACGCTGCTGCGCTACCGCACACATGCCCACGCACGCGTGCGCACGTTGCTGTGCTGCTGCATGCCTTGTGCTGTGCTGACCCATGTGCACTCAATTGCTTAATTGGGGGGGCCACAGGGGTTTGAACCCGTGCCCCTCCCTTGAAGGCCAAAGTGTTCACCATTGCGCCAGGTTGTTGGATTGTCATGGAGAGCATTCCTCACACATGCCTCTCCAGCCATTGGATGAAGGATGAACGGCTAAGATGTAGCGTGAGGTGTGATGGAGGGAAGAGGCCATGGCTGCTGGGGGCGTGAAGGGTGGCTTGGATGGTGCCACGTGGCTCCATCTCGATCGTCCATCATCTTTTTATTGTAGAGGGTGCCACGGTGCTCAGATCGAGATGATTCCCACGTTGCCGAACTACGATTGTTGCTCTGGATCCATCCATATGGACGAATTTTTATCAGAGGCTCAAAAGGATGTTGCATTGCCCCCTGGCCGTTGATCTTTCTTGACTTGTTGTGGGATCTACGAAGGTCGGATTGAAGTGATTTAGAATTTTGTTGGACTCCATTCATCGATCTGGATCCATCCGTACAGTTCGACTGCTCATCTGAGACCTGCTTTAAAATGGACTTGTGCACGTGGTCATTAAACATTGATTCTAGGCGATTAAAATGTAAAGAACATGTAATATGCATGCAATGCTCCCAAGCCCATTATAATCTGACATTATCGCACAAGTACCCTCAAATTGACTCTAATTGATGTTATTAACACTTGTAATTGTAGAGTCATCACTTGTGTATTTTGTTCCATCCGCTCCTCCCCTACCTCTTAGACAACATGTCGATGCAAAGGCTGTCACTTTGAGGAGTGGAAGACTACATAGGACCCGTTACCTAGGCAAGCAGGTCATGATTTCTCATGCTCTCTACCGTAGGATGGCTCATCACCTTCTTCCTCTTAGGAGCCACCTTCTGTAGACAACGGAAGGAAGATAGCTGACCTTGAGATTCCCATCCCCTTTCCTGAGGCTTTAACGTGAGATTCAGCCTGGAAAAAGGATACACGGAATTTCGAGGACCTGAAATCCATGTTCAAAGAGGTTCACATTCAGGTCCCTCTCCTCGAGGCAGTAGATCACATCCCTACTGTCGCTAGGTTCTTCAAGGACTACTGTACTCCGAAGCGACAGCAGAAAATCGGACGACAAGCGGTATTGTCAAAAGAGGCTAGCGCTATTATTTTAGTTGACTTACGGCCCAAAAAGAAAGACCCGAGCACACTACTTATTTCCTGCTTATTGTAGGATTCTCCAATTGATCAGGCCCTTCTAGATTTAGGGTCATCCATTAACCTAACTCCCACTACAATATTTAATCGATTTTGATTTGAGGAGTTGAAACCCACCTCGGTTAGCATACAGCTGGCTAACCGATCGGTGAAAACACCGAGGAGGGTGGTTGAAAATGTGATCGTAAAAGTCTAAGGATTATACTTCCTTGTGGACTTTTCCATTCTTGATATGGAGGTTCCTCCTAATCTCCACAATGCACAAAACATTTTTGGTTGCGCATTCTTGGTGATAGCTCGTGCAAACATGGACTGTGCATCTGGGTGTATAGAGATAGCCTTAGGAAGTGAAAAGCATAAACTAGACATTTTTAGGGCATCAAGGAACTTCGACAGTGATTTAATCGAGGAGGATGGTGAAGATGAAGATTCAGCTTTCTGTGGGAACATTGGGCTCCTCTGCAATGATGCAATGGCACATTCACCTTCACTATCATGGTTCTTGGATCTGGATCCACACGGGACAGAGGTTAATGACGTGCGCATTTCATCCTGTAGATCTGATTGACCAGGGTGTTCATCTGATCACAACACTTTGATCCTAATTATCCTGTTGATGGTAATGTCATCATCAACCATATATGGCTTTAATTAGTCATATCCATTAATAAATGCTCCTACATAACAGCTAAAGGACCATAATTCACTGCACATCCTTTCTGAGAGTTTAACATCAAACCAGGGTTAAAACTACAATTTTACCATCATATTATGAATGTAGAATAACCGTAGGTTTTCTCAAGGGTTTATTAAAGGTCAAATATCCATAAATGTGTAATAAGTGGATTCATATAGACAGAAATGGGTTTTCACACATTACGAGAATTAAATGACATCCCAAACCCTAAAAATAGACCTGCTTAATCCACTGAGGTTTTGGTCAGAATAAAATTCACCTAAGCCCTCTAAAAATCATAGAAAAATATTCTCTAGGGTTTGGCATCCTTCATTTGACCATTAGATCCCATTTTAACCTAAAATAGAGTCTCAAATAGATAGTTGCCTTAATTTGGGTTCCTATGCAATTACCCAAAAAAAACTTGGCTAAAACCTAAATCTGACTTCACCATCAGATTCCTTGGATCCAAATTAGGTTTGCACCAAAAGTTTGGGCTCAATTAGAGATCACCTTGACCTAGTTTGCATTTTAGTCCTGTTTGACCTTTTTCTTACATAAATGCCCCTAACTTTTGAATAAATTACAATCAGATCCCTAATTTTATCATCGTTCTTTCCAAAAAGGTCCTCGCACAATTTTTGGAAGGTCAGACCTTCACCGTCGAGTTTCGAGCGAGGATTTCTCACTCGATTCTCAATCAATCAATCCTAGATTTAAACTAAAGATTCCTTGAGGAAATTCTTCCAATCAAACCTGGCCTTGGACTCCAATTCTTTCCCAATCTCCCACGGGAACGCATGGGAGATGTGGGTATCCCACATGCACAAGAAGCTCAAAGTTTCCAACCTATTTTCCAAGCTTGGAACTCCATCCTAAGCCCTATAAAAGCACGCCAAATGTAAGGCCGTGCTCCTTAGCTAGGTTTGGCCTCAAAAATATTTCCTTTTCCCTATCTCTGACCTCCTCTGACCTACGCTCCAGCGGTCCTCCTCATTGTCCTTCATCCGCACCTCCAATTGTCAAATTGGAGGCATAGCTATCCTCCCCTCTTTCCTCTGACGGTGGCCAGCCAAATCCCCATCATTTTTGAACTTTCCTTACTGCCATCTCCCTCAATGGAGAAGTTCTCTTCCATGGTGCCAGGCAATCAAAGCTGACGTACTCCTACCCCTTTCATCTGGTTAGCTTAGTTAGTTAGGTTCCTTTCTCCCTCTACTCTCTTTTCCTCTATCTAAAACCTCAATTCAACCCCCGATGTTGCCATTCGCCCTCCATCTTCTTCATGTCCGACCGCCCTCTGGCGAGGCTTTCCCATTACGACACACCATCACATGCCTTGCCAACACTCTCACAACCTTCACCTCTCATCCCTGCACAAAATGCCTCTACCTATTCGCCACTCCACCCACCTAAACCGCCCACCGAACGCACCCACCTTCACGCTCCTCCTCCGACTCTGACACACCAACACAAGCACCTTCACGCTACAAAACCACCACCACCATCTTCGCCATGCTTTGGCAAAGCTCCTGAGGTATTCTAATGTGGCCATGAGGCCTTATTCAGTGTTTCAGGTGCTCGCCATCACCCTTTGCCGCTGCCATCATCTCCAGCCACAAACGCAGTACTCTGGTCAACTTCACCCAAATCTCCACCTCCAGGTCGTGCGGTTGGTTCATTCCAAGATTGTCAATTGAGGATTCCAGCTACAGGCAGGTGCCACTTGAACGAAGTAGCCATAGCAGTTGAATGTGAGGAAGAGGTAGTGGGGATAGTCCCACATCATGAGAATACAAGCACCCACAAGCCCATAAATTGGATTTGTGCTTTAGGCTATTTGCCCAAGCACTGAGGGGTCGGGTCCCTCACATATCCTCTCCCACTCCTTGTCCGTGCACATGGCACACGGGCCTAGTCCAAACCCGATTACCCGTTAACCTATATATGGATTCGACTATGCTCTGGGTTTGAGAGAAGAGAAGAGGAGAGGAAGGAAAGAGAGAGAGAGCAGGGGAGGGGAGGGTTTTGCTCTGAGTTGGTTTCCTGCTCTCCACTCTTAGCCTTGAAAAGAGTTTAAAAGAAGAAGTGCCTTGTGCTAAGTCTTGAAGAGAAGAAGAAGAGAGGCACTCTACATTTAGCCTTTGAAGGTGGCCTTTGCTGATCCTTAGGAAGAACTCAAGAGGAGAGAGAGGCTTTGCATTTGAAGAAAAGGAAGGGAGGCTCTATTAAGTCATCTAAAAAGAGAATCTGTTGTCTTATCACTGTTGATTCATTTGAGATTAGTTGATGAATGGGATATATGCTTAATAAGTGGTGATCTAAATCACCATTCTTTTTCCTTCTTACTTTCTTTTATCCTAATAAACTTTTGAGTAGTTGAGTTTCTTATATAACATATTTTTTGAGTAAATGAATTATTGAACATCTTTATTATACTTTATTTATTACGCTCATTCATATTTTGGTTAAGGATTAGCGTATGAATTCCATATTTGCTCCATGTGATCGACCTCGGACTTCAAATTCAAGTTATAAATTATATTTGTTTGAGCGCATTTGTCCTATACTACAAGGCATATCTTAAACAATGATGAATTCACCTAAAACATTTCGGTGCCGTTGCCGGGGAACAACACGCAATTCAACGCTATTCTCTTGCTTATTTAATTATATATTTGAGCACTAACTTGCCGTATCTATTTTCTTGTGATTTTGTGAGGTACTTCATGAGGAGATCTTCCGCGTAAATTAGCCACTCCCGAGGCAGGTAATTTCTGTTCTTCTCTAATCAACCTCCTAATCTTGGAAAGATAAAAAAAAGAAATAATCAATTAGGAATCACCTACCTTAGTTTCATAGAAATTTTTTCATCTAAAGGACAAAATTTCCTAATTTGCAGAAAAATTTCATATCTAATTGAAGTTGAGCCGATTTTGATTAGCTATTCCCCATCCTGATTTCCTGTACCTACTAGGGACTATGCTTGATTTCTAAATCACTTTGGGCTAACACACTTCTTGCTTAAAGCCCAAGGTGAACATTTTGAGATTTAATTTGACTTAAAATAAAGCCAATTAGGGTTTCAACAAATAGGGTTTGAAGTGTTAGAACACATTTGCCTGCATAAAGAGAACAAACCCTCTCGCATTTGTGTGCTACCCTAATCAAGAAAAACCCTAAAAATTAGTCTCTAATTTCACTTGAACTCTAAAATCTTGGACCTAATAAACTGTGAGTCAATTTAGGGTGATTTCTGGGTCTTGTCCTAGATTTCATTCTGCCATCTTTTAGGGCAGGTCAGGTGAAGTTGATCTACATTGTGGGCCAACCAACCTCCAAATTAGGTCACGAGTCAAATTAATTTCTAATCAAGTGGAATTAAAGGCACAAATTAAGACGTAAAAGTGGTAGACTTAAGAGGTCAAGTTATCCATTCTGGTCTACCTGGATTCGTAGTGACAAGGAAGGTCAGGTGGGGGAAACCCTGTAACCCGTGGGGACACTCTATCGTGTAGGGGTCTTCATGGGACTCTCCCTTCCTAGTTGCCTAGGTAATTCTCAGGTGGATGACTTTCTGATCTAGGGGTATCATCTGCCTCGAACCTCTATAGTCATCCAAAAATCTTTGGGTGCCTTGATTGGGTCCAATTCATATCCAGTCCCTCATCTATTTTTTAGAGCACACACACAGGAAGGTCCTTGGGTTTTTAACCTAAGAGGCCTCATTAAATCTTCTACGGGATTTTTGATCTGATCAGATCACTTTGATCTAAACCTGAATTTGATCCTACATTCTGATCCACCACCTGATTTGAAGATGCAGCCTGGCAATTTAGGAAGACCATTTAGGAAACCTGAATCCTGAATGTCCATGAGAGATAGAATGATTGAGGATGCCCTGAAATTTTATGGAGTTAATGACAAAACCTCAAATCCAGTTAGCATAGTTCAGGTTAATATCCCAAAAAAAATAGCCATTATTGCAAATTTTGCTCAGTTAATATTGACACAAATAACAAATGGATCAACCCAAGATATTCTCATGATAGGATATATTTAATTAGAGAAATTGCATAACTTTGAATATCTCTAATGTATGACAAATCCTGTACTTTGGAGAAGACACCAAGATGACCTTGAGAAATAGGAAGAGATGATAAAATTGTTGAAATAGATTATCGATAAAAAATACCCATATATTCCACAAGCATTTAGCAAAACATTTTGGAATAAGACTGAGGATCAATCTAATTTCCCAAATCTCGGGTTCGAGAATGAAGGTTGTTGTGGATTCCCAACCCAGATGGAATATGATATAACTTATGTGTAGACTAATATGCTTGATCTTGAGTTGGGTTGGGAAGATCCAATTGCAGGTGTTCCCGATTTCGAGCTAGCCCTAAAGATACGAGAACCTGGTTCTCCTAACTTTTAATTCCCAGACACTTGTAATGATGAGCTTAAAACAAAACTCCTCGAGAATGTAAATCTCGAGCCTTATCTTGTTAAGGCAATTCTTGAGGATGATTCTGACATCCCAATAGAGCCTAGCCTAGATTTTAGTGTTCCAATCCCTACCCTTAACCTAGAATCTAGATTCGAGCCTATTTGGGATAATTATGAGGCCCCATGTGATGAGACTCAGATTTGAGTTGAACTATGATTCTGGGCCTATGTTTGATGACTTCACCTCTCCAAACTCCTCTGAGATACAGATCAATTTGTTGAAAATCACACCAATTTACGACACAGAAATCGAGAAGCTAGAAGTGTTGGGACTCGATTGGGTCTCTCCTAGGAGCTAAGAACCTGAGCCCATTCCTAATAAGGACACCTTTTTGAGTTTGGATTCTGAGTTTAAGTTAGATCCAAGTTAGGTTGCTGCTTCTCCACATCTCAATTCACTCTATGGTGGAATGTCCGATTTGGAATCAGGTTCAGAACACGATCTTCGCAAATTCTCTGACGATTTCGAATCTTACTCTGATTTTGAAGAATCTTTGTTTCCTAATGACTATGAGCCAATTTATGACCTCAGCATCCACGACCCATTCTTCAACTCTGACTCTAACGTCCCAAATCTTGAGATCATCAATTCAAAATCAAGTTCCATTGACTTGAAATCATTCCTTTATGATCTACAGGATTCAGAAACTACAAGTGCCAAGAGTGTATGCAATCCAGAGTTTGAATCCTTTCTTGACTTTGATTTTTATGATCCTATAAGCACTCTCCAAGCATTTACATTTGATTTTGATGGGCTCTATGAGGACTCTCTAGATACAGCTACCTTTGAACCTTTTCTAGAGGAGCCCTCACACACAATTCTCTTGGAAGCCACCTCTTCTATAGCACATACGAAACCCGCTCAAATCCGATCCCACCCCTGCCCCACAACCGAAATCAATTTCTATTCTGATTCTCCTCTCGATGATCCGATTGCATACGATTCTCCTCTTGATGATTCGGTCGCATACGATTCTCCTCCATCTTTTAATCAGGTTTCAGACTTTGATCAGACTACTAATCACATCCCATCCTTCTCTGATCTCTGTTGTAGGGTTCCTACATCCTCCGCAGACTCTTTTGTATTTGAGGATCTCTACTCTGACCAGGCTAAATTGAATCAACCAAACCCTGGATTTTCATTTCCACATCCTTCTAAGTCACAAAGCATCTGGTGGGCACCACACCTTCTAATCCATACTCATCAACCCACCAGACTAATTGGGTTTGGGTTGCTTCATCAGCCTGTAGATTTGAACAAGCACCTGGTTGGACCAACTAGGCATTTGATCAAGGTGCTTGTTCTACAAAATTTGTCTGATTTGACCACTCCTTCTCCATGACCACTTTCTACTCAGCTAAAGGCATTGAATTTAGCACTTAACGGGAGGCAACCAGTTATTTCAAAAACCCAAGACCCTTCTAATTATCCTTTTGAGCTTTACGTCTACTGCACTTTGAGTTCAGAGTTAAAACAGCTGACCCCACCTTTGGTACCTGTACCAGAGCTTGAAATCGTCTACAACAGTCATCTCGACCAATTCACCCACCCTTTTACTCTATTATAACCCATGAACTATGCTAATTTCATACCGTCCGGTTTATAATGAGGACATTGCAAAACTTAGGCATGGGGGGTGTTAAAGTGCAAACACATAGGAATTCAAGTTTCTAAAGGGTTCTCACAAAAATTACATATTTCAAAAAACCAAAAAAAAATAAAAAAATTGAAAAAAAAACAAAAAATAGAGAAAGGGGAGGAAATTTTGAGAATTAGTCGCATATCATTTTAAGGAAAATGGGAGGTGTTTTAAAAGTCGAAAAGGAGCAAAATTTGAAACAAAAAAGGTGATAATCATTAGTAAAAGATTATGTAATCTACTTAAGTTCTAAACCAAATCTAAAGAAAAGAAATTAAGTCCTAGAATAACAGATAGACAATAATATTAGTATGAGTGCTGGTCTTAGGCCTCTTGGTCTTGTTTTAGGGCTTAAAAATTCAAGTATCCATTAAGATCTGGATAATCCTCAAGCGGTTAAGGAAAATGCAAAGCTTACTTATTAGGTCTAAGGCTTAGGGAGTATTCGACCTCATTAACTGACCTTTGGTTTAAGGGATTCGGTAACCTAAGCATGCTAATCCACACACAGTTTGGTTCAGTGCGCTTAATATCAAAATCACGCAATACATTAATTCTATTCTGAAAATGCCACCTAGATTAGGAGGAGTTTATAAACACAAGTTGATTTGGATGAGTTCCGAATACAGAGAGGTGGGAAATTCTCCTTGAAGATGCATAATAACATACTGTCTCCTTGGTGCTTGTCTCCTAGGATATCTAAATATCCTACTGGGGGCATGAAGCACCTTGTGCTGATTTAGGTACCATGGGTAGGATTATCCTCAAATCTCAATCACCAGGGTCTGAATTTAGCTACAGAATGCCATGGGCAGCACTATCTTGAAGTGTCGAAAGCTAGGGTTCTGGGGGTTGCCATGGGCGGTGCTATCTCAAAGCATCAAAAGCTAGGAACCCTACGAGGATTGATGGTGGGAACAAGGAATCCGATACAGATCGTATTTTTAAGCCAATTCAAAGCTAGAAATAATCAAGAAAAAGAGAGAGAAAGCTCTCTAAAAATGAAAAAAATTCTTCTATCCCTCTCTCTTACAAAAATGCATTGCAAACTGAACTTGGACTAACCTTGTTTCAAGCACGGGTGCTTTAATCGCTGGGTTCAATGAACCTTAGGATAGTTCCTGTGTGCCTTAGAAACCTTCGTGGCAGACTGAGGCTAATGTTGGTCAGGTCTTTATCTTGGTTGGTACATGAGTACCTCTAGGCCTACTGTTGGCATTCTGACCTAATTTTTAAAAAGAAGTATAAATCAGAACTTTGAGCTTCAAAGCATGGTCTAGAATCTGAGTTCGTTTCATAAGATTTTGCTAAGGGACTAGAAAAAGTTAGGCATAGGGATATGATGATAATGTCATCATCAGCCATATCTAGCTTTAATTAGTTATATTCCATTAATACATGCTCCTACATAACTGCCAAAGGATCGTAATTCATTACACATCCTTTCTGAGAGTTTAACATCAAAACAGGGTTAAAACTATAATTTTACAAACATATCATGAATGCAGAATAATCATGGGTTTTCTCAGGGGTTTATTAAAGGTCAAATATCCATAAATGTCTAATAAGTGGGTTCAAACAGATAGAAATGGGTTATCACGCATTACGAGAATTAGATGACATTTGAAATCCTAAAAATAGACCTGCTTAATCCACTGAGGTTTTGGTCAGGATAAAATTCATTTAAACCCTCTAAAAATCAGATAGTTGCCCTAATTTAGGTTTCTATGCAATTTACCCAGGAAAACTTGGTCAAAATATAAATCGAACTTCACCATCAGATTCCTTGGATCCAAATTAGGTTTGTACCAAAATTTGGGCGCAATTAGAGGCCACCTTGACCTAGTTTGCATTTCAGTCCTGTCTGACACTTTTTCTTAGATAGATGCCCCTAACTTTTGAATTAATTGCAATCAGGTCCCTAACTTTATCATCATATTTGGAAAAAGGTCCTCACACCATTTTTGGAAGTTCAAACTTTCATCATCAAGTTTCGAGGGAAGATTTCTCGCTTGATTCACAATCAATCAGTCTCAGATTTGAACTAGAGATTCCTTGAGGAATTCCCCTTCAATCAAACCCGGCCTTGGACTCCAATTCCTTCCCAATGTCCCATCAAATACATTGGAGATGTGGGTATCCCACATGAGCAAGAAGATCAGAGTTTCCAAGCTTGTTTCCAAGCTTGGAACTCCATCCTAAAGCCCTATAAAAGCATGCCTAATGCAAGGTCGTGCACCTTAGCTAGGTTTGGCCTCAAAAGTCTTCCCTTTTCCCTATCTCTAACCTCCTCTAACCTACGCTCCGACAGTCCTCCTCATTCTCCTTCATTTGTGCCTCCAATCGTCAAATTGGAGGCACAGCTATCCTCCCTCCGACGGTGGCCAGCCAAAGCCCCGTCGTTTCCAAACTTTCCTCGCCACCGTCTCCCTCAACGGAGAAGTTCTCTTCCATGGCACCGGCCAATCAAAGCCGACGTCATCCTGCCCCTTTCATCTAGTTAGTTTAGTTAGTTAGGTTGCTCTCTTCCTCTGCTCTCTTTTCCCCTATCTAAACCCTCAATCAACCCCCGACGCCGCCATTCGCTCTCCATCTTCTCCACGTCTGACCGGCCTTCGACGAGGATTTCCTGTCACAACACACCACCACACACCTCGCCAACACTCTCACAAGCTTCACCTTTCACCCCCGCAGAAAACCCCTCTACCTATTCTCCACTCCACCCCCCCAAACTGCCCACTGAACTCCACCTTCATGCTCTTCCTCCAACTCCGACACACCAACACATTCACCTTCACGCTACAAAACCGTCGCCACCATCTTCGCCGTGCTTTGGTGAAGCTCCTGAGGTATTCTAATGTGGTCATGAGGCCTTATCCAGTGTTTTAGGTGCTCGTCGTCGCCTTCCGCCGCTGCCATCATCTTCGGCCACAAACGCAGTACTCCAGCCATCTTCACCCAAATCTCCACCTCTAGGTCATGTGGTTTGACTCCAGGTTCATGCCTAGATCGTTAATTGAGGATTCCAGCTACGAGCGGGTGCCACTTGAATGAAGCAGCCACAACAGTTGATGCGAGGATGAGGTAGTGGGGATGGTCCCACATCGTGAGAATGCAAGCGGCCACATGCCCATAAATTAGATTTATGCTTTAGGTTATTCGCCCAAGCATTGAGAGGTCAGGTCCCTCCTCTCATATCCACTTGCACTCCTCGTCCATGCACATGGCACACAAGCCTAGTCCAAACCCGATTACCCGTTAACTCGTATATGGATCTGACTATGCTCTGGGTTTGAGAGAAGAAAATAGAAGAGGAGGGGAGGGTTTTGCTCTGAGTTGGTTTCCTACTCTCCACTCGTAGCCATGAAAAGAGTTTGAAAGAAGTGCCTTGTGTTAATGCTTGAAGAGAAGAAGAAGAGAGGCTCTCTACACTTAGCCTTTGAAGGAGGCCTCTGCTAATCCTTGAAAAGAACTCAAGAGGAGAGAGAGAGGCTTTACATTTGAAGAAAAGAAAGGGAGGCTTTGTTAAGTCATCTGAAAAGAGAATCTGTT
This sequence comes from Thalassia testudinum, assembly GCA_037157565.1. NCBI lineage: Eukaryota > Viridiplantae > Streptophyta > Magnoliopsida > Alismatales > Hydrocharitaceae > Thalassia > Thalassia testudinum. Next base: position 39,511,835 of record JAZHRO010000025.1, read on the forward strand.
GTCTTATCATTGTTGATTCATTTGAGATTAATTGATGAATGGGATATATGCTTAATAAGTGGTGATCTAAATCACCATTCTTTTGCCTTATTACTTTCTTTTATCCTAATAAGCTTTTGAGTACTTGAGTTTCTTATAGAACATATTTTTTGAGTAAATGAATTATTGATCATTTTTATTATACTCCATTTATTGTGCTCATTCATATTTTGATTAAAGATTAGCACGTGAATTCCATATTTGCTTCCAATGTTCAACCTCGAACATTAAATTCGAGTTATAAATTATATTTGTTTGAGTGCATTTGTCCTATGCTACAACGTATATCTTAAACAATGATGAATTTGCCTCAAACACCTGTCCCACCAAGCACTGATCTGCTTCCATTAAGATAGGATTTTATGACCTCTGGAAGCAGATTTCCCGTCAGTCAGGATTGTCAAATTTTTGCCATTAATTCCTCTCCTCCCACATACGAACCTGCTCACCACCCACTGATAATTGAGTTAAAGCCCTTACCTGGTTCACTCAAATATGTGTTTCTGGGTGAAAGTGTGACATACCCAGTGACCATCAATTCTCACCTAATCCCGAGCAAGAACATCAATTGATCTCTGTACTGCAAGCACATAAGCCAACTATCGAGTGGAGCATTGCTGATCTCTGCGGGATTCGCCCCTCATATTGCACTCATCATTTCTACACAGATGAAGGGGTGAAACCAACGGGACAACCTCAAAGGCACCTGAACCCTAATATGTTGAAGGTTGTCAAGAAGGAGATCATTAAATTGCTGGATGCTAACATTATTTATCTAATTTCCAATAGCCAGTGGGTGAGTCCTATTCAGATTGTGCCCAAAAAGGTAGGACTCATCGTAGTCAAGAATGAAACAGGCGAATCCATCCTGACCCACACCACTACTTCATGGTGGGTTTGCATTGATTACAGGAAACTGAACACGGTTACCAAAAAGGATCATTTTCCTTTACCTTTTATTGATCAGATTTTAGAAAGGTTAGTCGGGCCCAATTTCTTCTATTTTTTGGATGGATACTCCAGGTATAAACAAGTCGCGATCAACCCGAAAGACCAAGACAAGGCAACTTTTACGTGCCCCTTCAAAACATTCGCTTTTAAGCGGATGCCCTTCAGCCTCTATAACGCACCAACAACATTTCAACTTTGCATAATGGCTATTTTCTCTGATATGATCGGGGACTATGTAGAAGTATTTATGGACAACTCCATTTTCGGAGATGACTTCTCATCTTGTCTTGATAACCTCACAAATATCTTGAGGAGGTGCATAGACGTTAACCTAGTACTTTCATGGGAGAAAAGCCATTTAATGGTGAGGGATGGCATTGTACTAGGTCATAGAATCTCTTCTAATGGACTCAAGGTCGTTCGAGCTAAGTTCAAAATCATTTCTCGATTACCTTCGCCTTGATCGGTAAAATAAATTAGATCATTCTTAGGGCATGTCAGATTCTACCAGAGATTCATTCGAGACTTCTCAAAAATTGCCCGTCCATTGACAAATCTTTTGGTAGCTGACATCCCCTATGACTTCGATTCATTATATCTCAGCACTTTTGAGACTTTATGAAACGTTGTTTCGAATGCACCTATTCTCCAACCACCTGACTGGTCTCTCAACTTCGAGATGATGTGTGACACCTTAGACTTCACTGTCGGAGCCATTCTAGGCCAACGTTGGGAGCGCCATCCATTCGTAATATACTACGCTAGCAAGACGTTGAACGAGGCTTAGCGTAACTATATGGTTACTGAGAAAGAACTGCTAACCGTAGTATTTGGGTTGGAGAAGTTTAAATCATACCTACTCGGGTCAAAAGTGATTATTTTCAATGACCATTCCACCCTCTGGCATTTGTTGGCAAGAAGGATGACAAACCCTGACTTATTAGATGGATCCTTCTTTTGCAGGAGTTTGATGTCAAGATCCGTGACAAAGTCAGAGTTCATATTGTTGTGGCAGATTACTTATCTCGGCTAGACCCAAAACACATCCCATACTCCCTGCCTATCCTTGATCAATTTCTGGATGAGTCTCTGTTGGCTGTCAACTCTGTTGAGTTTCCTTGGTATGCTAATATTGTAAATTATCTCATGGCAAGCAAGCTGCTTGTAGGGTTATCCAAGGATCGAAATCTTAAGTTTATTTCAAAGGCTAAGTTTTATTTATGGGATGACCCACTACTCTTTCACATTTGGGCCAATTAGATCATCAAAAGATGCATCCCAGACTCAAAAATCTCAAGTGTGTTATCCTTCTGCCACAATGATGCCTATAGGTTTCCTTTCTCAGGTTAAAAACCCGCTGCAAAGATTTTGCAGTCTGGATTCTTCTGGCCAACCATTTTCAGAGACACACACAAGTTTGCCAAATGCTGTAAGCGATGTCAATTGGTCGGTTGTATGACTCGGAGAGACATGATGCCTCTCCAACCTATTCTAGTCATAGAAGTGTTCGACATGTGGGGTATTGACTCTATGGGCCCTTTCTCGAACTCACATGGCTTCAAGTACATACTCTCGCAATTGACTATGTCTTGAAGTGGGTTGAAGCTATCCCGGCAAGACGGGTTGATCACAAGACCATTATTTCCTTCATCCGGGAATTTATTTTCGCGAGATTAGGAGTCCCCTACGCTCTGATTAGCGACAGAGGTAGCCACTTCATCCATGCTCATTTTAGATCTCTATTGAAGAAATACGGGGCACATCACTGAATTGGTATCCCATATCACCCACGGACCAATGGACAGGCTGAAGTATCTAACCATCAAATCAAGCTTATTCTTTAAAAGATGGTTAGACCTGATAGGAAGGATTGGTTCAATCGATTGATCAACGCACTTTGGGTATATCAGACCACGTACAAGGCCCCGCTCAGAATGTCACCGTACCGCATGCTATATGAAAAGCCCTTTCACCTTCCTATTGAGCTGAGCACCGTGCCTTTTGGGTGGTGCAGAAGTGTGATTTTAACCTTGATGAAGGAGGTTATGAAAGGAAGCTCCAGCTCAGCGAGTTGAAGAGATTCAGCGGGAAGCCTATGAGAATGTAAAGATATACAAAGATAAGACTAAGGCTTTCCACGACCGGCACATCCGAAGGAAGGAATTCACGTCTAACTAGTAGGTCTGACTATTTAATTCCCGACTCAAATTCTTTGCAGGAAAGCTCAAGTTCAAGTGGACTAGGCCGTATATGGTGATCCACCCATATTCTAACGGGTCGGTCCAAATTATGGACCTAAAATCTAGGCAAGTTTTTACGGTAAATGGCCAGTGCCTCAATCTATTTTTAGCCCAGGAACCTCCTCTTGTTGATGAAATGATACATCTTCTCGAGGACGTGTGGCTGACATTTTGCCCAACTATAAGCATTAAACTCAGCACCTATACATATATACATATCCTTTATACATAGCATATTTCATTATGGCTTATTCTGCATATTGAGATTACCATTGTAGTGTTGGCATGAGTTGAACGACAAATCAGGAGTAGCTCCAGGTGATTTCTTCCCACTTACACCCTGTCTTGTTTCATTTTCTCTTATTCATGCATGAGGACATGCAAGAACTTAGGCATGGGGGGATAGTACATATAAACTAAAAAATTTTCTACCAACACCTTAGGAAATAGATCTTTTTATCAAGAGGTTTTATTAGAGATTTATTCTTTAGTTGATTCTTGAACTTAGAATCCAGTACACTTTCACACTTGCACATAGAATTTCCAATGGATCCACTATAAAGACCGATAGACATCTCTAGTTTGTCGAGAAGCAGCATTGCTTCTTCTCCTGAACCTTTGGACAATAGCTAGGGAGTTAGGCAAATCATCTTCTAATAGATCCACCAAACATGTGTGAGGTGAAAATAGAGAGTCTACTGGTGCTCTAAGATTAGTGCAAGGAATCTTAATTTCTGGATAATTGGATAATGATACTCGGAGTTAGGCACAGTTTTTGCACTCGGTTCTTGCATGCAAATTTTTTGTGAAAATCCTTGTGAGAGCCACTAAATAAGGCAAATACACAGAGAGAGGGTTATGATAAAATGAAGACTAAGGTGGATGGTTATGACTATCCTTTCCAGAATCCTCAGCTGAAGGAGGGTACTAATGTCAAGGTCAAAAATACATTGCCCTATCCATTCCCTTTCCGATGCCAAGAATAGGCACTTCCACCAAATAAGCCACCCGATATCCTCTTGAACATCCCCAATCCCAAATAATAACTCGTGAATAAAAGTACATATGCTATATTACGTTGTGTTAGTAGATATGGCATTATGTTAGTAGATATTGGTATGAAAAAAAAAGAAAAAGAAAAAAAAAGTATATAGGAAAAGAAAGGAAAAAAAAAGAAAAAAAATTGCCATATTGAGAAATGTAAGTTATGTTTAAGTTTAGTCAAGTACATTGAGGCAACAAAACCTATCACCCTCACGATCCACCAAATACAGCCTTGACCCACTTTTCCTGTATTTCTGACTGCCTGAATACGTGCTGAGGGATTTTGCCTTAGTTATAGGGTTATCAGAATCTAAATGAAGTGTTAATGCCATGAGAGACCACCAAACATATTTATAAATATGGTGAGATGTGAGCTTAAGAAGAAAAAGAAAAGAAAAAGAAAAGAAAAGAAAAAGAGAAAAGAATGAGTACAAAGGACTTAAAGAGAGCATAGTTTTATAGCCTCTCTCTAAGTTGAATTTATTTAATAATCTAGAAATCTAGATTCTGAAATACTAGCCTCTATGTAGCACCAAGGGAGAGTGAGCTACCAAATATAAATCCATTTAACTTAGATATCTTCTACCTAAGCCAAAAAGCCAAGGTTAAAAACTAGAGGTTATTCTACGTCCCTGAGAGACGAGGTTGCCTATCCCAATAGAATTTTACTAAAGGTCAAGCACAAGCTTTAGATATGTATCGAATTTTTCTTGGAACTGTTGCATAGGCTACAAACTATACTTTCATGATTATTTGAATTCTAAATTTCTAGATGAAGACACAAAGAAATAAATCTCAAATCAAACTCTTGCTAGAATGCATTTAGTCTTACACTTGCTAGGGACTAGCAAGATTTAGGCATGGGGGTATGATTGCGTAGCAATCATAGGTCATAATATACCTGAATTAAGTTAGATCTTAGTTTAACTTAGGCATACTACATACACATGAATCATACTTTGCATCATAGTTTATTTATTAGTTTTGTAAATAATAATGTCATATTATGTTCTAATTGAGATTTATAAACAATCGCAGGTAATTCAGGATTGCGGATGACCGATTCAACCATATGGATTTGCTCAAAATGACAACGAGAGTCCAACTCCTCCGAGATCACATCGATCAGACTCCCACACCATCCTATGGAGTCTGCAAAAGAGAAAGGGCTAAGAGGCAAATAGGTGGAAATTAGAACCTTAAATATCAAATTTAACTGCACGGATGGATCATGATCAACAATCGCAACCCAATGGTGCAAAAATCATCTTGATCGGAGACCTACAACGCCATCTACAACGAAGAGAAGATGGATGGCCACAATGGCAACATGTGACACCATCATAGTTGGCCAACGTAGCTGCCCAACCTCTAAAGAAGACCTTCCTCTTGCGTTGTGGGTCATTGGATCATCATCCAACGACCACAATGAGCCCACGTCGAACACTTCCTTGCACCTCATCTAAGGAGGGTTCAATGGCTAAGGGTAGCTGCGCATGGATTTGGAAATGTGACAAAGCGCACCCTTAGCGCATTGGGTCACGCACTCAACCACAAAGTGAGGACGTCGGTTCGAAATGCAATCCATGCAAAATCAGTGAAGACACGGACATGGATGAATTCAGAGCATTGGATCATCGATCGATGGTGCAGTTGTAGAGGTGTGGTGCATTGGCAAGCGTTGGATGGCTATATGCACGATGACGCATAACCGAATGCATGCATGCACATTTGAAATTCAAAGGAGGTGTGGGCAAGGTGCTTAAGTCATCCGATTGTGAGATCAGATGGCTAAGAATTGAGCACGATGATGGTGCATGTGGTTGGAGATTCATTGGCAATGCGGGCGAGTGTGAGCAACAGCCATCCAATGAAGATTCGAGGGTAGGGAGTGTGCCACATGTTAGCCAGAGAGCACATCCAAGCATTGGAGGCATTTTGGAAGCCTTTTGAAATGCAGTTTGATCCGTCGATCTCCCGATCAACGGATCTAATAAATCTGAGGTTGTTGCAGGAGTTGGAGGGCTCAAATGACCACTTTGCCCCTCAATGAAGCTATAAAAAGAGCCCTAGGGACCCAGTTGAAGAACAACTCTCTCCAACTCTCTAGATCTTCTTCTCCATCTCTCTCCCTCTGAGGCACCCACCAAGCCACCTTGGTGCACAGCTACTGCTCTCCCCAACCTCTCAAGAAGGCCACCATGGACAACCTGTGGTGCCCTTATTCTGTTAGATTAGATAGTAATTTTGTTCATGTTCTAGTTTATTTCTACAACTCTATTTGTCATAAACTCTAGTTTGGCACTTCACGATCAACCAGCTTAATTGATTTGCTTTATATATATATCAACTAGTTTGCAAGTAATAGCAAGCAATTCTAATTCAGTTTATGAAATCAGAAGAATTTTCTACCACTCTGAGTTTGACCAGGACTCACCTCTCCTTAAATTATATTTTTTTCGATGTATTTCACACTATACTACAACGTATTCATTCCTTTAAACGCGATCACTTTGAACATTCATGCGGGGGAACTTCTTGAATAAAGAGGCCAAAAGTGCTTACCAATTATTTGAGGGGATGAGTGAAAACTCATTCAACCATTCCTCCATTGATACTCTCGTCAGAAATACTAATCCCAGACTCGACTTAAATGAAATTGATTCTAGATCTGCATCTATTCCAGTAACTCAAGATGATATTCAGATGATTGCACAAAGATTGGATCAAATGCAAATTCACCAAAAGAAACTAGAGGAAAAATTTGATAAAAAACAAACTTCCCATCTTACTCTGCTTAACATCATGAAGAGAGAAAACTTGAACAATGTTGGTATTGTCCCGGTTGAGTCATATTATTTGGAGGATATACCTGATATAACTGGGACATATGATTTTTTCAATTCCTATAACCCTGCTACTGGGAACATCTCTGCTCTTCAAGATAATTTTAGAAATTCTTCCAATTTGAACAATCCTAATTGGAAGAACGACCCAAATTTTTCCTAGAATGCCCCTACTCAAATTCCTTTCCATCAACAAAATCTGTGTGGATTTTATGGGCAAAACAAATATTCTTATGCCATCCCAAAATGATATTAATGGCTAGTTATTGAAAACCCTACAGGGTATGAAAAATCAGATGTTTGAAGTAACCTGCATGGTAACCTCCTTGAAAAGTCAAGTTGAAATTACTTCAGACCAAAGACCTGTATGTCATTTGCCTTCCTACCCCATGCCTAATTCAAATAACTTAAGGAACCGCAACGAGGGTCCAAATCCCAATCATTATCAACCTCCTATCCAACTAGCCCCACAGCATGATGGTAACACCATCATTAACCATAACTAACTTAAATTAGTGGAAATCAAGTGACAAATTCTCATAAATGATCTCCTGAGGGCCATAATTCCATTCAGATCCATTTTTAGGTGAGAACAACAAAAGAGGGTTAATTCTACAGTTTTAACATCACATCATAAATATAGAGTAACCACAGGGTTTGTCAGGGATTAATTGAAGGTCAAATGAGCATTAAAGTTCAAAGAGTGGGTCCACACAGACAAAAACAGGGTTTCACTCATTTCTACAACCGAATCAGAACACAAAACTTTAATTTTAGACCCGCTTGAATTGAAGAGGTTCTAGTCAGAAAAAAATTCATCTAAACCTCATAAAATTCATAAAAGAATATTCTAAGAGATTTGGTACCCTTGGTTTGACCATCTGAACCCATTTTGACCTTGAATAGAGTCTCAGACGGAATTCTGCCCTAATTTAGGCTTCTATGGAAATTTCCTAGTCAAACGTGGTCAAAAATCAAATCCAACTTCGCCATTAGATCTCTTGGGTCTAAATTATATTTGAAACAAAATTTGGGCCCAACTAAAGTCCATCTTGACCTAGTTTGCATTTCAGTCAATTAAATACTATTTCTTTTAGTCAAGCCCCTAACTTTTGAATTAATTGTAGGAACCCCCCCAGATTTATCATCTTCACCAAATTCCCTCTGTCGCCTTCATCTCTAAGGTTTCCCAATCAACCCATCACCACCGACTGAAATCAGGAAAGAACATCATGAAATCATCACCAAATCCCTCCAATTTTGGAGGGATTGGTGTTCAGACAATGGGAACACATTTGAACCAGGTTTGGAATCCGATTTTGAAGAAAGGAAGCTCCAGCAGAGCTTGATTCTTCACAATCTAAAGTTGCCTAATCCACGAAATTTGCTCACTATTTTCCCACTTTAAGCTCAGATTCAAGCTCTATTTAAGCTTAGGGAACTCTCAGCAACTTCCTTAGCTAGGTTTGAGGCTAAGAACCTTCTTCCCTTCCTTCCCCGACCTCCTCTGACCGAAGCTCTGACGAGCACCCTCTCCTCCTCCCTCTCCTCCCTCTACTCCTCGCCAGCCACAGCAAGAGCCACCTTCCCCGTCGTCGTCGCCGCCCAACCTCATCAGAGATTTCGTCACCTCAGGTAACGGCCAATCACAGCCGATGCCAACTCCTTCCCTCTTATCCTTAAATTAGGTCACTTCTCTCCCTCTCTCACTGTAGCTTAGGTTCCACTACTCCTCATCCTATTTCAACAGATGAATCACAGCCTCCCCCTTCATCTTCTCCAATGCCGGCCGCACCTCTGGAGAGGCCATGCGACTGCTTCACGCCACCAAACACCATGCCAATACCCCCATTAGCATCTCCACACCTCCACCTTCAAAATCCCTCTACCTATTTCACCTTCTAGCCAATCTACAGCCCCATCAAACAACCCATCCTTTGTCCATCATCTCCAATCTCGAAGGACCCACCATCCACCATTCATTTCTAATGACATCCAACCATCCTATGCTTGCATGCACCAAATCTACACTGCCACCATCTTCGCCGTGCTTCGGCGATACTGATGAACGCTTTAATTTTGGCCTAGAGCCCATACTTTATGTTTCAGGTCTTCGCCGAAGTATTATCGTCGCCATCGCCTTCCTCAACATTGACTGCTGCATTCCATTCACATCCAGCTTCGAGACAACAACCAATAGGTATGACTTCATCCAAAGAACATGGTTGCAATGTCAATTTGATGAGGCAAACCCCATAGCTATTCAAATCAAGAGTGAAATCCTTAGCAGTAGTGTAAACTGGAAAGAATGGGATTTTAGTTCCACCTCGTTAGCTTCAGACATCCCAAAGGCACATATAAGGAATTTGTCAGTGCCTTATTGCCAATGTACATGGGGGTTGGGTCCCCTTACACTTACCCGCGCACCTTCGGTCGTGCACACATGCACACGAGCCTGGACCTGACCCATATACCCGATTAGTCTTAAACCCGATTCTAGAAGAAAGAGAAAGGAAATTTGAGGTGGGGGGAGGGTTTTTGCCTAGGATCTACCCTGTTGTTTGATAGTCGTAGAGCACATTTTGATAGGACAAGCGTCGTAGTATAGTGTGCAAAATGATCAAGCAAAAAATATTTTTCTAAAGATAACTAGACTTTGAGTCCCGATCGTTCGTCTCTGGGAGGTGTTTGTTTTACTTTTGAATCGATCTTTTACCGCTCTACTTTATTTAAAATCGCACGCCGATTTTCAGTCTTCGGATTAAGATTTTACCACTTTTATTATGAACCCTGATTACGTGCACATGTGTTAAATAGATCACAAAGGTGAAAGTGTGTGTTTCTGTGCGCATGATTCTAGTGAGGTGGTGACTGTTTACAGAAAATACATCTATAGTTAGATTTTCTATATTTTTCGGAAATGACATGCTTATTACAAAATAGATAAATAAGTGAAAACAGGCAACTGGAATTACGCAGAAACGATGGCAATCAATAAGCTCATGGTGATTTCGAAACATAGAGATATATATATATATATAAATGTATGTTTCATCCATTCATTTGGAGAAGTGTTTGCAACAAGAAATGTAGAGGAAAGCTTGTACATGAATGCTTAAAAATGTAAATCTAGCTACCATAAAACAATCACATACAAGAATCTACGGGGGGATTGCTTGCATCATTGGGGTAGAATAAGGACTACACTACTAAGCAGTAAATATAAGTAGTAAATGTAAAGAACTAGCTACTAACCTATCAAAAGTAAGGGCATTCAGAGGTGGGCTCTGATGGCCTTGGAGTGGTAGAAAGGAGAATGAGGGGCGGCCAATGGAGCTTAAGTCGGCCCTCGGAGAGAGGTTGGAGGAGTGGTGCAGCATCCTGGCGTGGTGTCCTTCATGGTGGTGCTCAGCTCATGGAGATGGAGTGGAGATGGTGGTGGCTAGCCTAAATGGAGGTGGATGGAGCCAAGCATGTATGGCCAAAAGTGGATGGAGCCATGAATGTGGATGTATGCAAATGGCCACCCCTTAGGTCATTTTATAGACCTAAGGGAGTCTCTCTAAAGAATTGTGGAACTCTCTAGAGAGAGTCCAAGAGTGGCCGGCCAAGAGAGAGGTTGGTGGTTTCTTAGATCCACCATTTGTGGATCTAAGAATTGAATGCCTCTTGGTTCCTAAATTTGGCAACCAAGAGTTGGCACCACTTCAAGAGAGTTCTAGAGAACTCTAGAGAAGTGTGTGTGCATGAATGGGTGTGTGTGTGTGTGGTCATGCCCTAGGTGTCTAAGAGGTCTAGGTTAGGTCCTAAGGGGTTTGGGTAGGTGCATACCGTGAATTAAGGTTGCAAACCCTAATTGCTAAGGGGAAATTGCAATTAAACTTAACCTAAGTTTAATTGAATGAGTGTGAACCTAATTGAGAGTAAAATAACTCAATGAGGTTGGGTTTAGGTCAATTGGACTCTCACTAAGTCTAATTGAACTTGTGTGGGCTGAGATTTGAGCTCAATTAGACTCAATGAGTCCAATTGGCTTAGGTGATGGTGATTGACTTTGATCTATGTCAATTAGGTTTGGTGAGGTCCTAATTAGGTCCTTCGGTAGGTCTAGAGGTGATGTGCTAGGGTTAGGACACCTTAATTTAGGTTCCTATGGGGTTGGGTTTAGGTCTAGGGAGCTAGAGATCCAAGATCAAGGCTTGAATCTCAAAATAGGGACTGGAGACCAGCCCCAGACGTCAGAAAACATGATCAAATGACTTACACTCAAAAATCAGAAGTCCATACTTCAGTTTTGAATGTCCAATCTAAGTTAGGGGGCATTCTAGGTTCTATTTTGGGTATTCTGCAAAAATTCGATGTCTGACAAAGTGTCTGGACGTCCAATAACACTACAGAAGTGGGTTTGAGGTGTGCAGGGTTGGCTAAGGGTTCTGGACATCCTATAACTTATCTGGACATCCAGATAAGGGTTGGAACTAGGGTTTTGGGCCTTCCTAGGGTGCTGTGACCTAATCTAAAGGTGGTTAAGGCTTAGGGGAAGTCTCTAGGTTATCTTAGGGCTAGAATGGACCTAAGCTCTTCAAATTTTACTGTTTTATTTCTACTTAATAGAATAGCAAACCTTGACTCCCTTACATCATTATTCCCTATGTTTAACCTAAGCCTTCTGCTCTAGCCCTGCTGCAACATTCATTATTCCTGATCCAACTTCAGATCCAGCTCCAGATCCAGTTCTTGATCAGCTTATTGCTTGCAATTGACATAATGCACTTAATCAGTACATTATAACATTACTTTATGCATAGCTAATGTAAAGCAGTAAAGATGCAGATAATGCGTATGCATGCACGAATAACCTAAACTTATGTTAAGTCCTAGCCTAATTTAGGTCAATTAAGACCTATGATTGCTGCGGAATCATACCCCCATGCCTAAATCTTTCTAGTCCCTAGCAAATGCAAGACTAAATTATTCACAGAAAGGATCCCGAAGGGACTGATTATTTTATCAAGTGTATGCCTAGAGATTTTTCTTCTTTTTGTTTTCATCCTATGCTCTAGAAATCCAGACAATCGTGAAGGTGCAACTATGTAGCTTTTGCAACGGATTCGAGTGAAAGACTGATGCACCTCTAAAGCTTGCACTCGATCCCTAATAAAATTCTAGCAGGATAGGCGGACTTCTTCCCTCAAGGTATTCAAGATATTCTATGAATTTCTCCATGGCTTTAGGCTTAGGTAGAGAATCTCTGAGGGAAAAGATTATATATTTGGTGGCTCACTCTCACTTGGTGCTATATAGAGACTGGTACTATAGAATCTAGATTCCCAGATTACTAAGTAACTCAACCTAGAGAAAGATGAGAAAAACTATGCTCACTTTTGATTCCTTTGTATTCATTCTCTCTTTCTCTTTTTCTATGTCTTCTTTTCTTTTCTTGGAGCTCACAATCTCACCAGATTCACACATATGATATGTATTTGGTGGTCTCACTTGGCATTAATACTTTAATTGAGTTTCCATAACCCTAACACTAAGTTGGAATTCCTTAGCCAATATTCGGGCGGTCAGAAATACAAGAAAGGTGGGTTAAGGCCAGATTTGGTGGATCTCAAATTTATTTGGTGGTATTGCCTCAATACAACTGGAATAAATATTCAATCATTTTTCAATTTTTCTTTCTTTTCGTCATTTATTTTTCTCTCTTTTTTTTCAACATAACACAACTAGCACACATCCATGAACTTTATTGAGGAGGCATTATTAGGGATTGGTGGTACTCAAGAGACATTGAGTGGCTTATTTGGTGGAAGTGCCTACTCACGGCACTGGAAGAGATGGATAGGACGGTGTATTTCTAACCTTGACATCAATACCTTCCTTCAGCCGAGGATTCCGTAAAGAGTGGTCATAACCATCCACCTTAGCCCTAGTTTTATTGAAACTCGCTCTCCGCGTATTTGCCTTATTTGGTGGCTCTCACAATTCGCATAGAATGTATACGCAGGAACCAAGAGCAAAAACTATTCCTAATCTCTGAGTATCATTACCTAATTATCTAAGATTTCAAATTCCTTGCACTAATCTTAGAGCACCGGTGCACTCTACTCTCATCTCACACTATTTGGTGGATTTTTTGAAGAAAATCTGCCTGACTCCCAAAACATTGTCCAGGGGTTCAGGAAAAGAAGCACTGCTTCTTCTTAACAAACTAAAGATGTTTATCAGCCTTCGCCGTGAATCCATTGCAAATTCTACGTGTGTGTGAAAAGTTGTACTGGATTCCAGATTACAGGAATCAGCTAGAGGATAAAATCCCTAATGCATTCTCTTAATAAAATAATCTTATTTATGAGTGCAATATGTATATATGCTATAAACAATTAACCTCTTATATTCGTACTTCATGAAATTCCCGTATCGGGTTACATTTAGCTTGACCCTAAATTTAGAACAAGAGGTGAGCGGGTGAGTCGAAAATGGCTGTTGCAGACGATTTCTAGCTCCAATGCGAGCATCAAAGGTGGAGTCGGTTCTTCTATTTAGGGTCCTAAAGTACGTTTTACATGCAGCTCTGAGGTTTTCCTAAATGTTGGCAAAAAAAATTTTTTAGTTTTGTTGTATCTACCCCCCCAGGCCTAAGTTCTTGCATGTCCTCATGCATGAATATAAAAGAAAATAAGTACTGTAGGGAGAGAATGGGTAGAAATTACCTGTAATTGCTCCTAAAATTATACATTCAGCACCGGCCAACCTATCAGTATGTAATATGCAGAAAGAAAATATGCTAACAGAAAAATATGCTATATATAGAAATGCTTATGTATAAAGTGATGGATGAATGTGGGGGTAGATGCTATCTATATGTGTTGAGTTTAACACCTCCAGCTAGGCGAGAATTCAGTCACACGTCCTCAATAAGATGAACAATCTCATCAGGTGGAGGAGGTTCCTAGGCCAAAAATGGCTTGAGGCGCTGGCCATTTACCGTGGATATATGCCCAGATTTTGGGTCCCTAATCTAGACTGTTCCATTAGGATATGGATGAATCACAACATACGGGCCAATCCACTTGGACTTGAGCTTCCCTGCGAAAAGTTTCAATCGTGAATCAAACAACTAGACTTGCTGGTTGGGCGTGAATGCTTTCCTCCGAATGTGGCATTCATGAAAGGCCTTGGTTTTGTCCTTGTATATCAATGCATTCTCATAGGCCTCTCGCTGGATCTCTTCTAACTCGCTAAGCAGGAGTTTCCATTCTTGACCTCCTACATCGAGGTCAAGGTAACATTTTCGCACTGCCCAAAAGGTGCGGTGTTCCAGCTCTACAGGAAGGTGACAGGCCTTGCCATATACCATATGATATGGTGACATTCCGAGTGGGGCCTTGTATGCAGTACGATTTGCCCAGAGTGCATCAATTAATTTATCAGACTAGTCCTTCCTGTATGGTCTAACCATCTTCTGGAGAATTAGCTTGATCTGACGGTTAGACACATTAGCCTACCCATTGGTCTGTGGGTGATACGGGGTGGCTATACGATGATGTACCCCGTATTTCTTTAATAATGACCTGAAATGGGCGTGAATGAAGTGGCTTCCCCCATCGCTAATCAGAGCGTGGGTGACGAGTCGATTCTTCACTTTTAAAGTCGTTTGTCACATAAAATGACGCGTCGTTTGTAGTTCTATGTGGTGGAAAAATTGACTAATCAACAATTAATATAACCACTCAATTAGGAGTGGGTCGTGTCCATAGGGAAGCAATGACGTAATAAAATCTCAATTATTTCATATTCATTCAATCTAGTGAGAAATCCGTAGTCAAATCTAACATGAAATGCGATGGAAAGAAGATGCACAATAACTCAAAAATGTAAGGGTAGATGTGCAATTTTTCCTTAATGAAATATTCAATAAATATGTGATGATTTTATGTAATTTTCAATTGACATGTATTAGAGAAAATTTGTGCACATTTTAATCCCAAAACCAATGTTAATCAATGTTAATCACAAAAGCCACGCAATTGTAAGAAAGCTTGAGTATGGAGTTGCAATTTCACCATAATAAAATAATCATAAATCAAAATTCCTTTTCTTGTCAATGGCATGAAATGTAATTACTAATTAGAACAAAAGCAGAGGATTTTACCTCTTTCCTCCTCGCGATCAGGAGAGAGGTTCAATCGAGGAGAGATTCCCACAGGAGCTTGGCTGAGGTGAGGCCGTCACGGTGGTTGTAGCAGCATGTCGAGAGCTGGCCGGAGTCAGCCTGCCGGAGGAGAAAGGTGGCGGCGGTGAAGAAAGCTATTGCAGCCGTGTGTGCTGCAGGTGTGCAGCTACTGAGGCGTGCGGCTACTGAGGCACGCGGGCGTGAAGGCTGGAGCGCCGCAGGGTGCGCACGGAGGTGGGCGCACATTCTGCAGGCGCGTGGTGAAGCACTGTAGGGAGGCACGGGTGCTATTGCGTGCTGGAGGTGCGCTAGAGGAGGTCGACGAGGGCGCTGAAGGAGTGGGCACATATTCTGCAGGTTGGAGTGCAAGTTGTGGGTGCACGGTCTGCAGGGAGGCACTGTAGGTGCGGCTCTGCAGGTTGCAAGGAGGGCGCGGAAGTGGGCACATGGAGGTGGTGAGCAGCTGCTGTTGCTGCTGAAGGCACATAGATGCACACGAGGAGGCGCACAATGGTTGGCGCTGCAGGGAGTAGGTGCGGGCGTGGGCGCTGGGAACTGTGGTCTGCGGTGGTGGTTGCAGTGGCGCGGGGATGAGAGGTTTTGTTGAAGTGGAGAGGAAACAGAACATAAGAAATAAAAAGAAGATGGAAGAAGATATGGGAGTTCAGACGTCTGGGATCATTCCCAGACGTCTTAACTGGCGGGAGAGATGAAATTGCGGCGGCTGTAGTGGCAGATGTTGGTGATGACGGTGAGGGTGGTGCACGCTGAGGTGCTCACAGTAATGCAGACGAGCTCCAGATGGCGGTGTGGCTTGTTACGCAACACGCCCACGGTGATGGAGGCTCATCACCACGGTTGAGGCCGGTGGTGGTGGAACGGACGAGAGGTCAACTCTCTGCACAGTGGTGGGTCGGGGATGGTGGCCTCTCCCACATGGCAGCTCTCCCTCCTCCTTTTGTAGCCACAGCCTTTGTTTCAAATTCAAAATGGCGTAATGTAAATGTGATGCACAGGAGGAGGAGGCAGAGCCAAAGTCGAAGGAGTTACCTGTCCAAAGGAGAAAAAAATAAAAGAATAAAATATTTTGGTTATTTATGCATAAGCTCTTAACTTCTATGTTAAATTAAAACAATGCATGCAATGCACCTAATTAGTTAACTAATTAAATGAATGCAATTCTAACTTAATTCTAAATGCATTTAGTTATGATTGCAATGCATGAATTATGTAATTAAGTCAGAAATATGAATTTATCTATTTTTATCCTAATGCATGCTAAATAAATGTTAGAATTAACTTAATATCTAGGCACTTAAATACTTAAATAGCCCACAAATATGGGCTAATCAAATACCCCCATGCCTAGTTTTTGCTAGTCCCTAGCAAATCCAAGAAAAACCTAGCACTCCCAGTAGACTAGCCAACCCAATCAGTCTTCCTTTAGAAACATATTAAGTTCAGACTTTAGACCTAAGGTTCCCAAGTAGTTGTTAAGTTACAGACTAGGTCTGCTAAAGACGAGTTGCAAGCACGAGTTTCTCTGATTTCTGACTCTACCCTAAGGTTTATTGATCCTTGAGATTAAAGCATCCGTGCATGTGCATTGATCTGAGTTATTTGAGTTAAAGGAAAAAGGATTTTTTTTAAATAATATATATATAATAATTTTTTTTGTTTGATTCCTCTAAGTCTAACCTCAGATCAGCTATCAACATGGTCTATGTCGGATTCATTGTCCCCATCACCATACCTCGAAGGGTGCCTAGTTTTCGATGCTTTGAGATAGCACTGCACATAACGACCCCAAGAACTCTTGGCAATCGACACTTCGAGATAGTATCACCCATGGATTTCTTAAGCGAATTCAGGCCTGTGGCAATCGACACTTCGAGATAGGGCCGCCCATGGTACCTGAACTGCACAATGCGCTTACATGACCCCAGTAGGATGGATATCCTAAGAGACAAGCATTGAGGAGGTAATATGTTATAATCGCATCCTCAAGGTGAGTATATACTCCACCTCTCTTGCGGCAGGAACTCTTCCAATCAAATTGTGTTTTCAAGCCTCTCCTAAGTCAAAACTAAGAGAACCAAATTTCTTTTAAGAAAGGAATTAAGTTGATTACTTACACTAGACCAAGTGTATGAAATTTGGATGCTTGGTTTACAAGGACCCGTAAACCAAAAGGTAAAACAAGACTCCAGGTACTACCCCACCTTTTAACTCAAACCCTAGCTTTCCTTCCTCAACCTCTTGAGGAATGGTCCGCAACTTAACTCCTACTTAAGTTTTTAAGTCCATAAAGGACCCTAAAGGTCTAAAACTAGTAGCTCATTTAGCTTCTAAAGTTTGACCCTAGAACCAACTTAGTCTCACCTAGAGTTCTGATTTATTTAAGAATGTAGGACCTAGCTAGTTAAGCTCAAAACTTTTTTTTTTATTTATTTATTTAGACTTTTTTTTAATGCAAATGTATGCAACGCAGAATGCTTTAATTAAATGCATGAATGCACTATGCTATGTATATCCCCAAGTACACCCCCCCATGCCTAAAATCTGCAATGTCCTCATTACATAGAAGGATATTACCTAGGTCAGAGATGGGCTGCCATTCATTTGTTAGCAGCCAAGTAGCCAAAGAACCTGCAAATCAGGTTCAAGGATTGCAGAAATAGGCCCTAAAAATGATCAAAGTAATGCCGGCCTAGAAAATAGGTAACCTAGGATGTTGATGAGCTGATGATGAATCCCGATAGCAAATGCTCGCCCAACCAGGATGGGAATAAAATATTCCCAGGTCACCAGAGAAGGTTCTAAAGGATAAACTGGTATAACAACCTCTAAAGGTGTAGGGGGAGGATGATAAGGATCCTCCAAAAGGAATGGGGAAGGAATGGTGCAGAGATAAACCCCCAGGGCAATGGAATGACTAAAGAAATCATCAATCCATACCCGATACTCCATTATAGCAAATATTGGTTTGTTAAGCCCCCCGATCAGAACAAAAGTGAGCAATTCTCTAAGGCAAGGATCGTCTAGGGTGTCCAAGTTTTGAGGTTGCGGGGTAGCCATAAGATCTAGGTTGGGTTTAATTAGCTCGGTGTCCATCCTTAACACTCTTTCCAAATCCTCAATTGCATCCCTAGCATTCCTTGCACCATCACATGTATCTTCCTGCCCTTCATCAGGAGTCACAATTTCGCCTTCAGACATAAGCGAATCAGAGGGTGACTTCGAAATAAATGAAGGCAGCTTGGAAGTAACAGATCTAGGGATTATCCTATCAATGTCATCCCTGGGTTTTTGTTCTTTACTCAAATCTTCCCCAGAGTTTATATGTGAATCCACATAAATCTTAGAAGTTGCTACCAAATTTTCCATCATTTCATCATCAGGAGAAATATCATCAATGGGTGTGCTAAGGAAACCTAATTTGGTCAAATTTGTGACATCCTCAGGGGCTAACTCTTCAAATAAGACATAATCACCCTTAGTGTCACTCCAAATCTTGAATGTAGGTTCCTCATATAATTCATCTTTCTCCTCATCATATGATTCATCACATACCCAAGGTCTAGAATCATTTAATATCTCAGCAGATCCCCTAGGGTACTCTATCTGGGGTAAATGGTTTACATTAGTAACATCAGACTCCTCAAATTGGTCAATTTCTTGAGGGTTAGGTTCCCTAAGGGTGGTTTTGAGTTCCATCTCGTGATTAGAAGGGAGGGTAGGATTAACAACTTGACTTCGACCCACTTCATCAAATGTCACGAAAATACTATCATCTGGGTCGAGGTCTTCCAATGATACCATCATTCCCTTCTTTTGACTCCAATAAAATTCAGGTGGATACTCAACCTTATCATCATCTTCCTCGGGTTGCCACTTTTCTTCATCCAATGCATAACTACTTTCATATGTATCTTCCTCCCACTTAAGGCATGGATCTCTCAAGGAAGTGCCATCTAATGGGGAGGTTTCAAAATCGATCCTCGAAAACTAGCTATTCTCCCTAAAATTTCCCTCCAACTTAAAGTGTAGCTCTCCCACGGGAGATGCATCTATTGTAGAGGGGTGTACGTCATCCTCAATGAGGTAGATTGGGTGGCTAATTTCATCTCTTTCTTGTTGGCCTACTCTCGAAGATTCTCCTAACAATTCAATCATTTCATTTTGCATTTTCTGTATTTCCATCTTCAAGGAGGAGAGGTCATTTTTATCATGAAAGAAGTCAGGCTCAGGCTTATAGTACCTAGGAGTGTCTGTCCAACAATTATAATTATTCAGGGAGGGTGGGTTGGGTATTTCTATGGTGTGTGGGATATTGGGAAAAGGAAATCCCGCTCCTAGGTTTTGCTCACTGATTTGGGGCTTAACCAAGCCAATACTCCTATAATAGGAGTAAAATGGGTCCCAATGATTGTCACTATGTCCATCAAGGGATGGACCATCTCGGTGTATGGGATCAAAGAGTGCAGAGTGGGGGTGAGGGTGTGGGCAAGATGTGAAAGGATGAAAATCAATGTGGTCCATTCTAACTCACACCTCAATCAGAATTCCCCAAACAAAACACAATTCAAAAAGGACTTTTTAGGTCTTTCCCAATTTAGGCTTTTGATTTAAGTCAGATTGTAGGTGACAATACAATTTGTTCAATCAATTTATGCGCTTATTGTCAACCTATGGCGTGCCTAAGAAGACCTAGTTAGAGCTTAGGTGTTCTTCCCTAAATCTCAAATGGTAAAGCAAATCCAAAGATGGAAGATCAAGGGATGCAAGTAGGCCTAAGCCTTCATTTGAAGCTGTGCTTTCGTGGTGCTTCTCAACTACCCCCAAAAATCCGTGATAGGGTATCCCCCTCCTTGGATTTACAAAACCTTTGATCTCAAGTTCCGAACACTTCAAAATCCAACGGTAGGAGGGCTCTTGTCCTAGTCATTCCAAGAGTTAGGAGTGTCTAAATGAGTGTCGTGATGCAAAAGATATAAGTGTGCATACACTGCAAAAAGATTTTGAATTTTGAATCGCACACCACGTTTGAAAATCAAGTCCTTGATTTTTAGATGTCCCTCCTTTAATTAGTCCTTTTTCAAGAATATATATGACCACTTGTTAGATTTATTCAATATAGATTAGGTGGTCTTTGAATTAAGTCCAAATGTAATGAGTGATCAAGAATAGGATGCAAGTAAGAGAATGCGTACCTTGCTTCCAGCAATCAACGATGCGAGAATGCACATAATGCAGAGAAATAAATCTAGAGGTTGCTCATACAGACCTAAATGGTTCGTCCTTGGGGCAAGCAGCTTCTAGGAGGCAGCTCATTTTTTTAGGTTTTTTTTTTTTTAGCTACTTATGCACAAGCAAATTAAAGGCAAACAATCCACAAAATAAATTAAAAACCTGAATCTAAAGAAAAGGGAACAGGCTCCCAAATTACCCAACACGGGCCTAAAACAAAATTGGGGAACAAACCCCTCAAAATATACCCCAGAACAAGGGTTTCAAACCAAATGTGCAATGAAAAAATTAAGTCTAAAGTCTTAATCCTATTCTAATCAAATCAATGACTAAATGTACAGAGATGATCATCGCATCCTCGTCCTTCCCCTCCCTTACAAGGTAGCTCAATCAATTTCTCCTCTGGCAACATCAAGGGTCGCCTCTCATGATGGTTGGTGTGATTGCGAGTCGTAGAATATGTGTCGCAGATCGTTGCACTCGCCTCTCTCTAATTTCTCGCACAAATTCCTCGCACAGAAAAGATAATAAATGGTCAGGTCACTGTGCAATGAGAAATAATCAGAAATGAAAATAGGTGTAATTATTGCATCTGTTGCTTCCCCGGCAACAGCGCCATTTGACGAGTTGATTCTTCGCTTTTAAAGTCATTTGTCACATAAAATGACGTGTCATTTGTACTTCTATGTGGTGGAAAAATTGACTAATCAACAATTAAATAACCACTCAATTAGGAGTGGGTCGTGTCCACAGGGAGGCAATGACATAATAAAATCTCAATTATTTCATATTCGTTCAATCTAGTGAGAAGTCCGTAGTCAAATCTGACATGAAATGCGACGGAAAGAAGATGCACAATAACTCAAAAATGTAAGGGTAGATGTGTAATTTTTCCTTACTGAAGTATTCAATAAATATGTGATTATTTTATGTAATTTTCAATTGACTTGTATTAGAGAAAATTTGTGCACATTTTAATCCCAAAACCAATGTCAAACAATGTTAATCACCAAAGCCACGTAATTATAAGAAAGCTTGAGTATGGAGTTGCAATTTCACCATAATAAAATAATCATAAATCAAAATTCCTTTTCATGGAAATGGCATGAAATGTAATTACTAATTAGAACAAAAGCAGAGGATTTTACCTCTCTCCTCGCGATCGGGAGAGAGGTTCAATCGAGGAGAGATTCCCACAAGAGGTTGGCTGAAGTGAGACCGTCGCGGTGGTGGCAGCGGTATGTCAAGAGGTGGCCAGAGCCGGCCTACCGGAGGAGAAAGGTGGCAGCGGTTAAGAAGCTGCTGCTGCCGCGCATGTTGCAGGTGTGCAGCTGCTGAGGTGTGTGGCTACTGAGGCGCATGGGCGTGAAGGCTGGAGCGCCGCAGGGTGTTCATGGAGGTGGGTGATCGTTCTGCAGGCACATGGTGAAGCGCTGCAGGGAGGCGTGGGTGCTACTGCGTGCTAGAGGTGTGCTAGAGGAGGTCAACGAGAGCGCTGAAGGAGCGGGCGCGCGTTCTGCAGGCTGGAGCACGTGTTGTGGGCACACGTTCTACAGGGAGGCGCTGCAGGTGCTACTCTGCAGGTTGCGAGGGCACGAAAGTGGGCGCGTGGAGGTGTTGAGCAGTTGCTACTGCTGTTGAAGGCATGTAGATGCATACGGGGAGGCACACAGAGGTGGGCACTATAGGGAGTAGGCGCTGGTGTGGGAACTAGGAACTGTGGTGTGCGGTGGTGGTTGCAGTGGCACGGGGATGAGAGGCTTTGTTGAAGTGGAGAGGAAACAGAACATAAGAAATAAAAAGATGATGGAAGAAGATATGGGAGTTCAGACGTCTGGGATCATTCCCAAATGTCTTAACTGGCACGGGGAGATGAAATTGCGGTGGCTGCAGTGGTGGATGTTGGTGATGACGGTGAGGGTGGTGCATGCTGAGGTGCTCATAGTAATGCAGACGAGCTCCAGATGGTGGTGTGGCCTGTCACGCCACACGCCCATGGTGATGGAGGGTCGTCACCACGGTTGAGGCCTGTGGTGGTGGAACGGATGAGAGATCAACTCTCTGCAGAGTGGTGGGTCGGGGATGGTGGCCTCTCCCGCATGGTAGCTCTCCCTCCTTTTGTAGCCACAACCTTCATTTCAAATTCAAAATGGCGTAGCGTAAATGTGATGCACAGGAGGAGGAGGCGGAGCCAAAGCTAGAGGAGTTACCTATGCAAAGGAGAAAAAAATAAAAGAATAAAATATTATGATTATTTATGCATAAGCCCTTAACTTCTATGTTAAATTAAAATAGTGCATGCAATGCACCTAATTGGTTTACTAATTAAATGAATGCAATTTTAAGTTAATTATAAATGCATTTAGTTATGAATGCAATGCATAAATTATGTAATTAAACTAGAAATATGAATTAAACTCTTTATATCCTAATGCATGCTAAATAAATGTTAGAATTAACTTAATGTCTAGGCACTTAAATACTTAAATAGCCCACAAATATGGGCTAATCAGCGGGGTATTCTGAATCTCGCGAAGATATACTGCCATACGAAAGAAATGACGGTCATATGATCAACCCGTCTCACCGGGATGGCCTCGACCCACTTCGAGACATAGTCAACGGCTAGCAATATGTACTCAAAGCCATGCGAGTTTGGAAAAGGGCCCATAAAATCAATGCCCCAGACGTAGAACACTTCTATGACCATGATGGGCTGGAGTGGCATCACGTTTCTCCTAGTCATAGAACCGACCGACTGGCATCGTTTGCAGTGTGGGCATGTTCGTGTGTATCTCTGAAGATGGTTGGCAAGAAAAATTTTGACTGTAAAATTTTTGCAGCGATTTTCCATCCTGAGAAATGACCACCACAAGCATTGTTGTGGCAAAAAGATAACACACTGGGGATATCAGAATCTGGGATACATCTTCGAATAATCTGGTCTGCTCCAATGCGGAAGAGTAGTGGGTCATCCTAGAGGTAGTATTTGGCTTCTGCAGTGAATTTGAGTTTCTGGTCCTTGGATAGATTCGCGAAAATTTTGCCTGCGGCAAGGTAGTTCGCGATATCCACATACCAAGGGAACTTGACAGAATGAACTGCCGAAAGAGATTCATCTGGAAATTGCTCGTAGATAGGTAGGGAATAAGGAATGTGGTCTGGGTCCAGTCTGGATAGGTCATCTGCCACAACATTCAGCTTTCCGGCTTTGTCACGGATTTCGATATCAAAATCCTGCAATAGAAGGATCCATCTAATGAGTCATGGTTTGGCATCCTTCTTTGTCAACAAATGTCGGAGGGCGGACTGGTCAGTGAAAATGATGACCTTAGACCTTAATAAGTACGATCTAAATTTCTCCAACCCGAATACTGCTACTAGCATTTCTTTTTCGGTGAAAATGTAATTACATTGAGCCACATTTAGCGTCTTGCTAGCATAGTATATGACAAAGGGTTGTTTCTCCCGATGCTGGCCTAAAATAGCACCGATGGCAAAATCAGAAGCGTCGCACATCATCTTGAAATCGAGTGACTAGTTGGGTGGTTGGAGAATCGGGGAGTCGGAGACAACGCTTCGTAAAGTCTCGAAGGCACTGAGACACGAGGTATCAAATTCAAATAGGCCATCGGCAACCAGGAGATTCGTAAAGGCCGTGCGATTTTCTAGAAATCACGTATAAATCTTCGATAGAAGCCAAAGTGATCCAAGAATGATCTTATCTGCTTGACCGAGCTAGGTAGCGGTAAGTGGGAAATAATTTTTGATTTAACTAGATCGACCTCTACTCCATTTTTGGAGATCCTGTGCCCTAGTACTATGCCATCCCTCACCATGAAATGGCTTTTATCCCAGGATAGTACTAGGTTTACCTCAATACACCATTTCAGGATCTTGGTGAGGTTATCAAGACAAGATGCGAAATAATCTCCAAAGATGGAGAAGTCATCCATGAACACCTCCACAGAATCCCCAATCAGGTCAGAGAAGATGGCCATCATACAACGCTGAAACATTGCTGGTGCGTTGTAGAGGCCAAAGGGCATTCGCTTGAATGCGAATGTTCCAAAGGGGCATGTGAATGTGGTCTTGTCTTGATCTTCCGGGCTAATCGCTACTTCATTATACCCGGAGTATCCATCCAGAAAGTAGAAGAAACTACATCCGGCTAACCATTCCAAGATCTAATCAATGAAAGGCAAAGGAAAGTGATCCTTCTGGGTAGCCGTGTTTAGTTTCCTATAGTCGATGCAGACCCGCCATGATGTCGCCGTGCGGGTCGGGATGGATTCGCCCTTATCATTTTTTACAATGGTGAGTCCTGCTTTCTTGGGCACTATCTGGATCGGACTCACCCATTGGCTGTCAAAGATTGGGTATACAATACCTGCATCCAGCCATTTGATGATCTCTTTCTTAACAACCTCTAGCATATTCGGGTTAAATCGTCTTTGAGGTTGTCTTGAGGGTTTCACCCCCTCATCCTTGTAGATGTGATGAGTGCAATACGAGGGGCGAATACTGCAGAGATCAACAATCCTCCACCCTATTGTAGCCCTATGGTCTTGTAGCGTAGAAATCAATTGATGATCCTGTTCTTGGGTTAAGTGGGCATTGATAATGACTGGGTATGTCTCACTTTCGCCCAAGAACACATACTTGAGTGAGTCAGGTAAGGGCTTCAATTCTATCATGGGTGGGTCAAATTTAGAAATGGGAGTGGGAGGAGCAGAATCGAGGGTAGTAATCTGCTGATCCGTATGCACGTGAATTCCAACTGAGTCGCTCCTTGTGAAATAATCGGTTGTGACTGCATTAATGGGAAACCCGTTAGCTGTGGTCGCGTCTTCCTGCAACAACAGGGGCAATTCAGTAATGTACGGATCAGGATAGCTAGCTTCAAGAGTGCTATGGTCAGGAGCACACCCTAAACAATCAGATCCTTGGGGAGATATGTGTAGTGTAGTGGTCTCAGTCCTATGCGGATCGAGGTCCAAAAACCCTGATAGTGCAGACGAATGAGACATTGGGTCGTCACAAAGGAGCCCAATGTTACCACAGTATGTCGCATCTTCATCTTCACCATCCTCCTCTATTCGATCACAGTCGAAGTTCTTTGCTGCCCTGAATATGTCCAGTCGAAGTCGCTCATTGCCTAGGGCTATCTCCATACACCCGGATGCACAATCAATGTTCGCTTGGGCTGTCGCTAGAAATGGGCTACCCAAAATAATTGGTGCATCTTAGAGATTAGGAGGAACTTCAATATTGAGAACGAAAATGTCTGCGGGAAAGCAGAATCTGCAGACTTTCACGATCACGTTCTCAACTACCCCCCTTGGTGTTTTAACTGATCTATCAGCCAGCTGAATGGTGACCGAGGTGGGCTTCAACTCCCCAAATCGAAATCGATCAAATACGGTAGTGGGAGTTAGGTTGATGGACGAACCCAGATCTAGAAGGGCCCGATCAAATGGAGAATCCTGCAAGAAGCAAGATATGAGTGGGGTACCAAGGTCTTTCTTTTTCCGCAGCAAGTCAGCTAGATTCACGATGCTGCCTCTTTCGACAGTACCGGTTGTCGTCCAATTCTCGATTGTCGCTTCAAGGTACAATAGTCCTTGAAGAACCTAGCGACAGTAGGAATGTGATCGATTGCCTCAAGGAGGGGGACCTGAATATGTACTTCCTTGAACATCGATTTCAGATCCTCAAAATTCCACGTGTCCTTTTTTCGTACTGCATTCCATGTCAGAGCCTTAGGAAAAGGGACGGGAATCTCAGGGTCAAGTGGCCTCTTACCCTTATCTACCGTAGGTGGCTGCTGAGATGAAGGAGTCGAACCCGCCTGTGGTGAAGGGTGGGAAAAATCAGGACCCGCCTGCCTATGTGGTGGGTCGAATGTCTTCCTTCCACTCCTCAAAGAGATAGCATGTGCATCGACTTGCTGTCCATGAGGTGGTGGGGGAGTGGAAGGGGTAGAATATATAGGGTTCTGCAAAGGTGGTTGGCCTTACGCATAACCGGGTAGTGTAGGAGGCGCCTGTAGTATGTCATGTGCCTATCCCTATGGTTCCTGAAACCTAGGCGAGGCGCCTTGGTTCTGCACATATCTAGGATTCGGGATGGGTTGGGAGGGTAAGGCTCCCTGAGTCCTATGCTCCTGCAACAGCTGGTTTTGCGTGTTCTATATGTAGGATCGTCCCTACCAGGAGGGGTGACGTAATAAATTGCGGAAATAAAAATATAAAGCAATATCACAAGAAATTAAGCAATCACACAATGTACACAGGTATTTTTAGGTGGAAACCCAAACCGGGTGAAAACCACCACCTAACCCTCTCGAGTTAGGATTTTCCGATCAACCTAGTTGATCAAATCCACTAACCGAATCACTTTGAACGAGGGTGATTCAACCTCAATACAACCACGCTACAAGTACGAGGGTAGCGTTCCTCAACCCCTTCTCTCCACGAGAAGGATTTTGTCCCACGAAGGAGACGGGAATTCACAAAGCGAATACCCAACCAAAATAACAAAGATAAAATAAAACAACAAACCTATAGAGCCAACAAAGTAATTAACCTAAGCTTCTATAGGATTTAGGAAACTCCCCTTTGCAAGGAGTGCGTCGACGATGACGCGGGTGCGTGAGCCACGCAACGGCGCAATGTCGCTCTCGTAGACAACGGCGGGAGAGCGGGTGCGCGAAGGGAATGATGCTCTCAAGAGAATGAAACTAGAGCTTGGAGAGCAAGGGCCTCAATTGGACACAAGAGAGTGGAAGTATGTTGCTTAAGTGTGTCTTGTGTTTTTCTAAGTGTATATCTTGTGTGTTTTTGTGTTGCAAAGGCTCCCCTCTATTTATAGAGGCCTTAGGAAGGCTTTGGAAGGCTTAAGAAAGGTTCTATAGCCGTTGGGTGCAAAGCCCAAGAGAATCAGGCCGAAATCAGGACAATGATTGCATTTGACAGGGTTATCAGACGTCTAACTATGGCATCAGACGTCTGGAAGGCCACTTTAAGACGTCTGATTCCAAGGTCAGACGTCTGATTCTGTGCGGGTTTCCTCCTGACTTGAATCAGATCTAAACAGGGTTCTTGTGCAAGTCGATCAGACGACATACAGGACGTCTGGCACTATGCCTGGACGTCTGGAAACCAACTTTTACTGCGCAATGGATTTGCAATGGCTAGAAAATCTCTGAGAAGAGATTTTGGGTCAGCCGAGGCAAAACGGTCATTTATCAGACGTCTGTAAGGTCCTATGGACGTCTGATAAGGCTCTAACGGTCATACTCTTCAGTGTTTTCTAAGCCAGCCAACGGTCCACTGATTGGACGTCTGGCAAAGTCATCAGACGTCTCCTAAGACGTCTGGTCTAAGGTCTGGACGTCTGAATTCATCAGACAGAACTAACTATGTCCAGCCTAACAGTTATCAGACGTCTGAAACAACAGTCAGACGTCTTAAAATGCTTTATCAGACGTCTGATTTGTGAATTAGACGTCTGGGAAGTCTATTTTAACCCTATATTGGTTTTCTAAGTGTTCTACAGAAAACCTAAGTATCCTAGGGTTGTGCCGGTGTTCCTAGGACTACTGTTAGGGTACTTTGAGGCTCTTTAACATAATTTTCTAAGGAAAATAAAGAGCAAGAAAAATAAAGATAAAAGTACATGAAAGGATTAAAAAGAATCTATCCTATTCTTCTTGTCTTCTATCTTCAATCTATCGCTCCACGCGAACCTCCTCTGTTTTCCGTCAAGCTCCTCCAATCCGTCCTGGATGCGAGCTCGAGTTCCGTCTAAACACGTCTTCATTTGCAATTGACCTGAAATCTAGGACTCAAATTGCAAATGTTAAATAACACGTGTTTTGTTATCATCAAAACAAATGATCGTGGTGCTCTAGCACCAACACTATATAGTCTGTATCTGATTAGCCATCGCCTTCATAATCTGCAAGCTATCTTGTGTGGATTTCCTCATTGATTCTTGCAGCCCCTCTTTCAGTGAGTCCAAAGGGTCAACCCTCTTTAGAGGGTGACTGGTAGCTTGGTGCAGTGGCTGGTATAGAGAATGGGGTTGCTGCTACTGAGATGGGAATGGTTGCTGCCTAGGGTACGTGTTTTGCACATTCCCGTATTGCCTGGTCAGGTATTGTGGATCTTGATGTGGTCTCTATGAATTGTCAGACCAGGAGAAGTTCGGATGCCGGTGCCAACTAGGGTTATACGTCTCTGAAGACGGGTTATTACGCCCGTATCCTTGGATAGCACTGGCGTCTTCGTAGGCCGAAGATGTCTAAGATGTATATCCATCAAGGGGATACGCATTATAATCTGCGGGTGGTGCGTAACCTTGGTCGTAGGGTGCCAAATCTGGATTATTTATGGGATCATGATATGTGGGATCTCGTAAATACGGAGAAGATGCATCCTGAGTGAGTAGATTAACTCGAGCAGGAGGGGCTCGAGGTGCGTAGGAGGGTGTTGAGGCGGCAGAGCTCAAGTCAAATTGACCCTGACTAATCTGGTCAATCTTTTTCTCAATTAGATTTATTCTATCTAACTGCTTGATGATGATATCCATGTCGGCTTGAATAGACTCGGTGTGAGCCTCGTGGACACCAACCTGCTGCTGACCAGGCCGCTGGAACTGGTTCATGGATGTGGCATTCATCGAGTTCTCCACCAAAGATTCGAACAACTCAAATGCGTTGTTCTCATCTTTCATGAGGAAATTCCCGCCACTAGATGCATCGGCCAGATCAGATACCGATGTGTATCATCCAGCCCATGGTAAAAGATCTGAGCCAGGTGCCACCTGGGTATACCATGGTGTGGGCATTTCCGGAGAAGGTCATGAAATCTGTCCCATGATTCGTGCAACTTCTCTCTAGCTCCTTGGGAGAAAGTCGTGATTGCGTGCCGCATCATGTTTGTTTGATCTATTGGGAAGAGCTTTTGCAGGAATTCACATCGTAATTCCGGCCAGGTTCCAATTGGCTTCCCAATGGTCTTGAACCAGTATGAAGCTTTGTCCCTGAGAGAAAATGGGAAAAGCTTCGTTAGAACAATCCCAAGATCGATATTCCTAGGTCGAATCATTTCAGCGAGTTGACTCAAGTCCTCTAGCTGCTGGAACAGATCTTCGCTTAAGTTCCCATAGAAGTGAGTGCTGATCAACCCAATCACATTGGGCTTGAGCTCAAACGCATCTCCGCCTACGGAAATTCTGACTAGTGGTGTGACGATTTGTGCGGCTGGGTCGTAGAAATCCTGCAGTTGTTCTCCACACGGTGGGTGCTGCATCTTGTCGAGTGCCATCAAAATGCAATCCATGCTCTGCCGATGCTGGTCAAATTCGACTACTCAGGCTTCCAAGTGAGCCATCGGGTCCAGATTCTCGATTTCCTGACCTGATCTAGGTCCAGGTCCAGGATTAGCCATGGTGGCTACAGGAGTAGAAAAAGTAGGGGGGAAGATGGTCCCGGCAAGGTGACTTGCCTCCTTGGGAGTGGCTCCCAAGGTCCAACCAAGTGAGGTCTAAGTGACCTCCTTCCTTGTATACACCACCCAACCCCTGGGCTGGTGTAGCCAAATTAGACAAGGCTAAGGCCTTGTCAATCAAGTGGTCCTTATGAATCAGATGGTCGGATTTTTCATTTTAGGTTTTAATTTCTAAAGAAAATTTGTCGTACAATCGACTGAAAGCAATTCCCACCTCTTGGCTAACCCAACCAAGAGGTTGAAAGCACCCAGTAGTACGACAACGAATTCAGGTTTTATTTCGTGTTTTAAAATTGATTTTTGCCCGTTTTCTTCAGTTGGGGTTTTCTTTTGGTGAGTGGCCCACAAGGTGACCAAGCTCACCGACTAAGTGCTAGACATGACTAAGTCTAGGTTAGCCCAAGTGTGGTTTCGAAGTTGTAACCCTAAAGATTTAACCCTAAGGTTCATGCACTTCTAGGGTTTTATTCTATTTCAGCAGACCACAAAAATAAAATTCGTTCTCTGACAACAATTGGAATCCAATTAACTTGAAATTTGGTGAGTAGATTCCTTTTCTAATTATCTTTTCATAGAATATTGTTTTGGAATTTTTAATGTTTCAACCGAATTTTTGGGGATTTTTGAATGTCAGGGGGTCAGATTTGGAATTTTGACCCTTGGTCTATTTTTCACTTTGAAATAGTAGCAATTGACCTTCAAAAATTTGGGAAAAGTATGAAAAATAAAGCCAATGAGATCAACTTTCAGACCCCACCATTTTTAGTCAAAACCAATTCACAGATTGCTCGGAATTGCTTTTTGAAATTTGAAAAATTTTGAATCTAGGTTAGTCTGACCCCGTGCACTTTACGAATTTTTAAAAATTTTATATTTGGAATTTTTTAAATCAATGTTGGCATTTGAAATATGGTTTGAAAATGAAGGTTTCTCCTAAATTTCAAAATTTTTTGCTAACTAATTTTTCAACAATCGAATTTTTAAATGAGACTTTGAAGTCTGGCCGAAAATCAGAAGATGGTGGAAAAGCTTGTAAAGTGGGTTGAGTTTGAAATCCAAACTTTCCACCAAAAATGTTTTTTTTTTTCAAAAACTTTTGCACTTTTTTTCTTCAAAAAGGAATTTTTTTTTTCTTTCAAAGGCTTTTCAAATATATATATATATATATATTTTACTTTTCTCAAATTAACCTAGGATTCAAAAGAAACCTAGTCTAGATTTTTTTGAATTTTTTTTTATTTTTTTCTTTTTCACGAAAATGAATAAATAATTTTCTTTTTTTCGAAAGAAATTGCAAAAAATAAATCTACTCCTAAGGTTCGAAGGAAAACCTAATCTAAAGAAAAGATGATGTGCACTTGGATTTGTTTTCCACACTCGTTGTGTGCAGATCCTATTCCTTTTCTATTTTTCCTGCACATCCATAAACAAAGTAGAGGCAAATTTGTCAGTGATAGGTTAAAAGATCGAAATCAAAGAAAATGACGTTGCCTCCCTAGCAACGGTGCCACTTGTTTGATAATCGTAGAGCGCGTTTTGATAGGACAAGCGTCGTAGTATAGTTCGCAATACGATCAAACAAAAAATATTTTTCTAAAGATAATGAGACATTGAGTCCCGATCATTCATCACTGGGAGGCATTTGTTTTACTTTTCAATTCGATCTTTTATCGCTCTACTTTGTTTAAAATCGCACGTCGGTTTCCAATCTTCGGATTAAGATTTCACCACTTCTATTATGAACCCTGCTTACATGCACATGTGCTAAATAGATCACAAAGGTGAAAGTGTGAGTTTCTGTGCACACGATTCTAGTGAGGTGGTGACTATTTACAGAAAATGCGTCTATAGTTAGATTTTCTATATTTTCCGGAAATGACATACTTGTTGCGAAATAGATAAATAAGTGAAAAGAGGCAACTGGAATCACGTAGAAAAGATGGCAATCAATAAGCTCATGGTGATTTCAAAACATAGAGATATATATATATATAAATGTCTCTTTCATTCATTCATTTGGTGAAGTGTTTGCAACATGAAATGTAGAGGAAAGCTTGTACAGGAATGCTTAAAAATGTAAATCTAGCTACCAAAAAACAATCACATACAAGAATCTACTGGGGGATTTTGCATGCATCATTGGGGGAGAATAAGGACTACACTACTAAGCAGTAAATATAAGTAGTAAATGTAAGGAGCTAGCTACTAATCTATCAGAAGTGAGGGCATTCGGAGGTGGGCTCCGATGGCCTTGGAGTGGTAGAGAGGAGATTGAGGGGTGGCCAATAGAGCTTAGGTCGGCCCTTGGAGAGAGGTTGGAGGAGTGATCCAGCATCCTGGCATGGTGTCTTTCATGGTGGTGCTCAGCTCGTGGAGATGGAGTGGAGATGGTGGTGGCTAGCCTAAGTGGAGGTGGATGGAGCCAAGCATGTATGGACAAAAGTGGATGGAGTCATGAATGTGGATGGGTGCAAATGGCCACCCCTTAGGTCTTTTTATAGACCTAAGGGAGTCTCTCTAGAGAATTGTGAAACTCTCTAGAGAGAGTCCAAGAGTGGTCGGTCAAGAGGGACGTTGGTGGTTTCTTAGATCCACCATTTGTGGATGTAAGAATTGAATGCCTCTTGGTTGCTAAATTTGGCAACCAAGAGCTGGCGCCACTTCAAGAGAGTTCTAGAGAACTCTAGAGAAGTGTGTGTGTGTGTGTTTGTGGTCGTGCCCTAGGTGTTTAAGAGGTCTAGGTTAGGTCCTAAGGGGTTTGGTTAGGTGCATACCTTGAATTAGGGTTGTAAACTTTAATTGCTAAGGGTAAATTGTAATTAAACTTAACCTAAGTTTAATTGAATGAGTGTGAACCTAATTGAGAGTGAAATAACTCAATTAGGTTAGGTTTAGGTCAATTGGACTCTCACTAAGTCCAATTGAACTTGTGTGGGTTGAGATTTGATCTCAATTGGACTCAATGAGTCCAATTGGCTTAGGTGATGGTGATTGACTTTGATCTAAGTCAAGTGGGTTTGGTGAGGGCCTAATTAGGTCCTTCAGTAGGTCTAGAGGTGATGTACTAGGGTTAGGACACCTTAATTTAGGTTCCTATGGGGTTGGGATTAGGTCTAGGGAGCTAGAGATCCAAGATCAAGGATTGAAACTCAAAATAGGGACTGAAGACCAGCCCCAGACGTCCAAAAACATGATCAAACAACTTATACTAAAAAATCAGAAGTCCAGACTTTAGTTCTGGACATCCAATCTAAGTTAGGGGGCATTCTCGATTTTGTTTTGGGTATTCTGCAAAAATTGGATGCTGACAAAGTGGGTTTGAGATGTACAGGAGTTGGCTAAGGGTTGTGGACGTCCTATAACTTATTTGGACATCCAGATAAGGGTTGGAACTAGTATTTTGGGCCTTCTTAGGGTGCTGTGACCTAATATAAGGGTGGCTAAGGCTTTGGGGAAGTCTCTAGGCTATCCTAGGGTTAGGATGGACCTAAGCTCTTCACATTTTACTGCTTTATTTCTACTTAATAGAATAGCAAACCTTGACTCCCTTACATCATTATTCCCTATGTCTAACCTAAGCCTTCTACTCCAATCCTGCTGCAACACTCATTATTCCTAATCCAGCTTCAGATCCAGCTCCAGATCTAGCTCCTGATCAGCTTATTGCCTGCAATCGACATAATGCACTTAATCAGCACATTATAACATTATTTTATGCATAGCTAAAATAAAGCAGTAAAGATGCAGATAATGCTTACTCATACATGAATAACCCAAACTTATGCTAAGTCCTAGCCTAATTTAGGTCAATTAAGACCTATGATTACTATGCAATCACCTGTTACGTCAAGATGCATGCATGCTTGCTTTATACTTAGCATCTCTGAGGTCTCTACTGAGGCTTTATCTTTTGGTGCTCTATGCTAAGGCCTTGTACTCGTAAGACTTAAGGCATCTAAGCCTTATATCCGATGTCTAAATTGGTTCTGATTACTGTGACATTATTTGAGTTGATACTTGATATCTAATCTAGCGTGGCTATTTGGAGATTAGTGGTTCAAGACCACTGTTGAGATATTTGATTAAGTTTATATGCTTTGATTTGTGCTTAACTTGAGGGATATCCTTGGTGATCTAAATCACCATTTTTAGTGTTTCTCTCTCTTCTTTTTATCATAGTGACTTCTTTAGATACTACTGATTACAATTGAATATCAATCTAAGTGGTTTATTCATTGCATATCTTTGTGACAATTAATTATTGTTCTCATCTAGTTTATATTGCGATTAGTGTTGTGAATTCTATATTTGTTCCTTGTGAACGATCTCGGACTCACATTATTTTCGAGCTTTATAAATTTAAGTGTTTGTTGCATTTTGTCAACTATACTACAATACATATATTTCTTAATTCGAAGCGAAACACATGCAACACACACCCCTTGGGTTTCCATTACAACCAGGCCCCCCAACCTCCTCCCTGGAATAACCAAACTGTGCAAGCAGTTACATTGAGGAGTGGAAAAACCACCACTGATCCTGGGCCCTCATAACAAAATGATGAAACCCACCCATCCCAAGAACAAGTTGACTAGCCCTCCCCACTTAGGAAGAAATAGAAACACAAAAATCACATGACACGACTCCTGTCCCATTTCCCCAAGGTCTCGACTCTGCCACCAACCGAAAAAAGAAATCTGAGCCCATGACTGAAGAACTCATGGATTTATTCGGGCAAGTTCAGATCAATATCCCTCTCCTAGGTGCATTCAAGTATATACCCACTTATACCAAATTTTTAAAGGATACCTGTCCTAAAAGGAAAATGAAAATCTAAGTAGAATGCATCTTTCGGAGATAGTAAGCTCTATCATACAGAGCCAGCTGCCTCCTAAGATGAAAGACCCATGCGTGCCTTTAATTTCAGCAAGTATTGATGATACTACTTTCAACCGCACCCTTCTCAACCTCAATGCCTTAGTCAATATCATCCCCACTATTTTATTTCAGGAATTTAAGATCGGTAATTTAAAGCTTGTGGAGGTTAGTCCACAACTAGCAGGCCAGTCTTCAATCGAACCTAGGGGGATTTTTGATGATGTAATTGTCAAGGTTCAAAATTAAGTCTATCCTGTAGACTTTCTGGTTCTTGATATTGAGGTACCTAAATGTCTGATTAATGCCTCCACCATCCTGGGATGACCATTTCTAGACACCGCAAAAGCTAATATTAATTTTCATTTAGGAAAATGGACATTACTTGCAATGGCTAAACAATCACTTTAGACATTGTTAAATCCTCCAAGAGATTCCATGATAATGATAACTTCTTTGATGACTTAGATATTAAAATATCCAATTTGGTGGAGGAAACGATGTTGATAGATACTCTCCCTTACCATAATTTTTTCGAGGATTCTAACTCTGAATCAGTGGTCGACGAAATCCAAGACTTGAAGCCTTATCTTCAATTAAAATCTCTTCCTAACTATTCACTTGACCCACCCACTCTAATTTCACCCCAGCCTTGCACACTAACCTCACCCAACACAAACTTCTCTCGCATTCCCTTTCCCTTTGACCTACCACATGACCCACCCGAGTGTGGCTTCCATCATGAACTCAAACCATGGCTAGACTCAAGTCATTCTTCCATTTTTCCATCTCATTTTGATCCCTATATTTCTACCAATCATCTTTTAGGGGATCCAGAGGAAGACCATTTTCATGAGGGCATTCATGTGTCTAATTTTCTCCATGACTGTCCGTCTTCTATGCATTGCTTCACGCTCGGCTGATTGGCGTAAAATATAGCACTGGATGGGAGGTAACCCATCATTTTTACTACTTTCCTTTTATCTTTCTTATCCCAGGTTTTGCTCATCTTGAACTCGATCGCTTTTCACTAGGGTGATCTCTTTTCCTCCCTAATGCACGAGGACATTTCATATCATAAGCATGGGGGGGTGTTTTTAAATTTTAACAATTGATTCAAGATTTTCAAAATCTAAAAAATATGCAATTTTTCTTTTGCATGCATCTTCATAATAGAAAAATTATAAAACTCTTTCAGGAACATTTTAAAATCAGGACCTAAGTTGAAGATTCATTTTACGGTATAATGGGATTTAATCTTTAACAAACTAGGGACTAGGATGCAGATCCAATTTTTACTATTTCCCGGTCTATTCTTAGAATTGATCAAATATCTTTCTCTAAATTTCACCTGAACTCGTGATGATTCAGGTGACTTGATCACTTTCTGTAACCTGGAAATTCCTTGTTTTAGTTTCTGACCCAAAAATTTGCCTCTCTTACAAAATTCTTGTGTCAAATTTCATCCACAAAGCCAACATCTAAAAAACATCTAGAAAATTAGAAAAACCCCCTATTTAGTCTTAGTGAAATCCGAGGCAGATGATTGGTTTGAGTTCCCATCATCGAGAAGGAGGAAAATGCCTCCTTTGAGGATGCGATGTCAACATGTTACCGCCTTAGCACTGCTCTATATCTATATTTCATATCTTTCGATAGAGCATTAAGGTGCATTTTGTGGCTTAAGTGCCTTGGACGGTGCTCTACCCATAGCATTGAAGCAAGAGCTTAAGTTCGCTTGGAGCACCCCTCTACACTGCATTATGTTTTTGGGTTGTGAGCTCCTTGGTGGTGTCTTGGAAAGTACTATCTCGAAGTGCTAGTGCCAGAGCCCCCTCAAGGATTGGTAACTAGAATGATGATTTTAATTGCGCAGCAATCATAGGTCCTAATCTACTTGAATTAAGTTAGATCCTAGCTTAACCTAGGAATAATGCATGCATAAGCATCTTATTTTTCATCATAGTCGATTTGTTAGATTTCTAAATAATAATGCTATATTATGTTCTAATTGAAAGGTAATAATCATTGCAGGTAATTCAAGGCTGCAAATGATGAATCTAATCGTACGGATCTATCAAAACAATGACAGGAGTCCAATGCTTTTGAGATCATCTTTATCGGATTCCCATAACATCTTATGAAGTTCATGGTAGAGTAAATCCAAGAAGCAAGGTGATGCAAATCCAAACCTCAAACGGCAAATCTAATTGCACTGATGGATCTGGACCAACAATCGCAGCCCAACGACCCAAAAATCAACTCGATCGGAGTCCTACAGCACCATCTACAAAGCAAAGAAGATGGACGGCTATGATGGCACCACATGGCACCATCATAACTACCCAAGGCCACTGCCCCATCCACTGAAGGAATTCCACACACTTTGTGGGCCATTGGATCGGCATCCAACAGCCACAAGAGTGCCACATCGCCCTCCTCAGCGCCCCTTCATCAAAGAGAAGTCCATCCCAGCCGTTGGATCTCCATCCAATGCCTGAGGGTAGCCGAGCAGAAAAGAAGAAATGCGACAATCC
Source organism: Thalassia testudinum (assembly GCA_037157565.1). Taxonomy (NCBI): domain Eukaryota; kingdom Viridiplantae; phylum Streptophyta; class Magnoliopsida; order Alismatales; family Hydrocharitaceae; genus Thalassia; species Thalassia testudinum. The sequence continues at coordinate 39,549,311 of JAZHRO010000025.1, forward strand.
ACATGTATAGTGCGTTGGTTAACGCAGTTAAAAATGAGCGTGGGACACTCACTCGAATCGCACGACACTTGAAATTGGCAAGGCGGTGGAGTGCGATGAAATTCAAGTGTCAGATCGTCAATCGATGGCACAAGAGTAAGACACGTGGTGCACAATCAGGTGTCGGATGAGGCAATGCAGCATACGTGCAAATTAACGTGTGTGTGCATGCAATGTTGTATGCATTCTGAAAGGCAATACGGAGCACACTTTTAAGTCATCCGATAGTAAGATCGAACGACCATGGTGAATTGCGCCTGCGCGCACGATGAGAAGGAAAAGGCGGTGAGCGGTGTGTGCACAACTGTGCGATAAGGATCCGAAGTCTCAACGACTGCTACGTGTCGACATCTGGTGAAGTGCGTGCGTATCAAGTGCTATGAAGGCTATTTTGAGGCCAAATCAGAGTCAATCTCTCGATCAATGGATCTGACCGATCCAAGGCCATCGCATGAGTTGAAGGGCTAAATACCTACTTTGCCCCTGATTTTGGCTATAAAAAGGACCCCAGAGCCCCCATTTGAAAGCATATCTCTTCCATCATCTCATCCTCCAATCAACACATCTCTGCCTCCAGACTCCCTCTTCCTCTGAAGCATACATCAAGACCACCTTGGTGCACCACTGTTGCTCTCCCCAACCTCTCCAAAGGCCACCAAGGACCACCCTTGGTGCCCTTGTTCTAGTAGAACTAGATAGCTATTTTTATTTCAGTAGTTCTAGTTCTAGTTATTCTTATATTTGAATAATCTGATCAGAAGAAATTTGCTTCATATATATATATATGTGTTGAATGCAGAAAACTACGCATTTGCAATTGGATTCAAAAACCCATCGTTGTAGTTTTAGTGGAGAAGAAATCCGTTCAATAGATAAAATTTATACCAAAAAAATCCATAAAGAAGTTCTAGGTTGAATATAGGGAGGTGAACATTTGATTAAAAATACACGTTTTATTTGTTTGTCATGAAACAGAATAGCTGGTCGAAAACTTGCTTTCTATTTAACAAATAATAAATAGAAGAGAGAGAGAATATTACAAATAAAAGAGAAAGGGATGTAGAATAAACATGGATTTCATTATAAGAAGTTGTTTAATACACTACACATTACGACTAGAAAGCGGGAAATCTATACTAGAAAGCGGTAAATCTACTCTAGAAAGCAGTAAAAAGAATGGAGAGAGAAGTATCCTCCTCGACGATCGCTTGGAGGATGAGCCAGACTGGATGACACCTTGAAGACGGGGAACAGAGCAGGAAGAAGGAGGATGAAGCGGGAGGAACGGGAATGAAGCAGCACGTCATCGTCGGGGGATCCGCTTCCTAAATGCAGAGAGAGGACAATCGTAGGATGCTCCAAGAAGGGGGACGAAGGTGGAAAAATTATGATTTCTACTCTAGAGGAGCATCCCAGGTGTAGGACAAGCTTTTAGAGCTTTGGAAGGGGTGAGAGAAGAGAAGAAGGGATGAGAAATTCGTAGGGTAGGGGTCTCCTTTTCTAGTTGCAAGGAATAGGGGCATTTTGGACATTTTAATTTCAAAAACATTAATTCAGGACCTTCAGTGATGGATTTATCCATCACTAAGGGCCTGAACATGGCCGACGTGCGTGCGCCGCGCGTGCCTCCTCGCCTTCAGCTGCCTCAGCTCCTGCGCACGATCAAAGCTTAAAAAGCATTCACCCGCTCCTCTTCAACACCTCTACCACACGCCCTCGTGCGATGAGGGGTGCAGAAGCACATCATCACGTGCGTACGTGATCAACGATTCCCCGCTTGCCATGCCTCCTCCCCTCAGTAGCTTGATCTCCATCTGATGGCCCAATCACGCCCGTGCCCATGCCCGTCTGATTTGAAGCGCTTGGCGCGGCTCGAACGCACGCCCTTCGTTCGCAAAGATGTGCTTGACCGCTGCACTGAGCACTCTTCTTTGTCACGCAGATGAATTTAGTGCACGACTCTTGCGGCCGTTGGAGATACGTCGAGCGGGTGAAGAAAAGAGGTGGAGGCGGGTCCTTGCGGCCGGTTGGGTGGCTGAGATGGCACCACGTGGTGCCATCTTGGCCGTCCATCTTCTGAGTGTTGTAGATGGTGCCACGGGTGTCGGATTGGACCAACTTTTATGCCGTTGGGCTGTGATCATCGATCCAAACCCATCCGTGTTGTTGGATTTATCGTGTGAAGTGCGGATTGGTACCATCTTGGCCCTTGATCTTTAGGGCTCCTCGGTCTTTATCTGGTGCTACAGATGTCTGATTAGGGCGATCTTAAAGTCATTGAACTCCAATCATCGCATTGTTCAGATCGGTACAGTTGGATCTTCGATCCGAGGCCTCGATTAACAAGTTGCTCTGTTCCTAGCCATAAAAGGAGATAATTAACCTACATTTTATAGAGACTAACCTAAATGCAAGATGATACATGTTATGCAATATTAATAGTATGTGATGCAATTCTATGCCTAAGAACACGCATAAATAGACAATTTATGTGATATAAACATGTTTACATCAATATGTTAGATTATTCTAGTTATAATTAATTCTAAATCAGTATTTAAATCAAGACCTTTTTCTGCCTCCTTGAGTTCGACCGAGACTCACAATCTCATTATATTTTATTTGTTTCGACGCATTTTTGGCTATCCATCTTAAAATCATAATTTTACGCCTGAGAAAATTGGTGCCATTGTTGGGGAGGCATGGCGATTCTTGATTTAATATCTGATTTAGTGTATTTTTCTTTGATGTGCAGGTATGAAACATGGATCTGCGTACGCATCGAGTACAAGTGAAGAAAATCGATACACGCCAGTAGGAATTTAGATTAGGATTTGACTTTACTTTAAGATAGGAGTTATTTGAAAAAAAAATTAAGAGTTTATTTGTTAGGTAGTTAGGATTTGCTTTGCTTTAAAAAAAAAAATAGGATTGAAAAAAAATTGCAACTACTATTTTTAAAAACTCAGTCAGAAATTGAATACAAATTTGAAAATTCATTTTCCATGTTTCTAGTGGTCTAAAAATCTTACAGATTAGGTAGAAACTAGATTTTCAAACTATCTTTCTAACACCACCATTTTAAATAAAAAATTCAATTTTTGAAATTTTTAAAAATTCGTGGAGTAAATAAGGGTTAGACTGAAATCTGAAGTTTTCTGATCTTCAAAAATCATTTACGATCAACACACAATTTTTATTGACCCAAAATGGTGGGGTTTGAAAGATAATTAAGTGATATTTCATTCCCATATTTTTGCCAATTTTTTGAATCACATTAGCCATAGTTTCAAAAAGAAAAACCAACATAGGGTCAAAATCTTAGATCTGAGCCCTTGTTAATTAAAAATTCATATATATTTATTTGAGAAATTTAAAATTTTGAAAAAATATTCTCTAAAAAGCTTATTGAAAAATAAATATTCCTACCAATTTTCAAATCATTTGGATTCCAATTTTAGCTGATAGCATATTTCTTTGATTTATGGTCTACTGCTTGAAAATATTTAGAAGTGCATGAACCCTAGGACCACATTGGACTAGCCTGGACTCAATCGAGTCCAGTGATTAGTTGGTGAGTTGAGTCATCTTGTGGACCACTCACTATGTACCAAATTGAAGAAAAGGTTGAAGAAAAACATAAAGAATATTTTAATAACCTGCATTTGTCTTTGGACTACTGGGTGGTCTCAACCTCTTTTGCCAAACCTGGTGGCTAAGCTTACAAGGTAGTGTCAGATGACTGCATCTAAGGGGTACAAAGGAACTAGAGGTGAAAGCCGAAGGAAGAACCTTCCTCTTAGTCCCCTCGTAAACAGACTGGTCGGGTAGCTTAAGAGGCGAGGATCATTTTCAGTCAGTTTCTCGACAAATTTTCTTCAACAATTTAAACTTGAATGAAACATCTGGTCATCTGATTCTAAAGGACCAGTTTAATTAACAAGGCCATAGCCTTGTTTGGCTTGGCTACACCAACCCTTGTTGTTGGTGCATGTAAGGAAGAAGGTCTTTGAGACCTAAATTAGTGGAACCTTGGGAACGAAACCCAAGGTGATGAAGGCGACTTTTTGCATCTCCTAGTCCTTCCTTTATACCCTCTTCTTCTCGAGTAGTTGAAATGGCTAACCTAAATTCTGATCCTGGCTATTACGAACAATACCCAATGACTCCACAAAGGACCCCGTCTTATGTTCCAAGTTATGATTTCCATACTTCTACATCTCAACCATGGGACATTGCTAGACCTAATTCACCCCCTAGAAGCTCTGATGAACTACCACTACACATGAGACCACATTTCAGACTATAACAAATGGTAGATAAGTTTAACAACAAGGTTGCAGTTTATCTATATCAGGTTCAAACAATCCTTGAGCTGGGACAGAAACAAGCCATGATTCTAGTCCAAGAATCTTTGATGGTGGCCCTTCAAGAACTAGAATCCTTAACTTGGTTAACCAAATAGCACCACACACTTCAAGAGATACTGCTTTTGCGGTTTCAAGTGGAGGCTACCCTGGAGGACCTTGAAGAATCGAAAGTGGCTACACCTGAAAGTGCTACAAAGGATTCTCTGAAGTAGACACTTGGAATGGATTCAAGGGGGGAGACATCTGAGGTGGTCAAGGGACGCAAGCCAAGAATAACTCGAATGGATTCATCTATGAATCCCATTTAAGGAAGTGATGAGGAAAGAGCTGCTACCCCCAACACAGATTTACAATCTTTGGAGACACCAGACAGAATTAAGGAGGAAAATCAACCTATGGATCAAGTTCTTAATGAAAGCCCTGAGATACAAACCTTTCATTGTGAGGAATCAATCAGTCATGAACCTGATTATGATTTCTATAATTCTCAAGGTGAGGATTTGCAAGACGATCTAGATTCATATGTCACGAATAAATTGGGGGATTTTTGGTAGAGATAGGTTGGATTCAATGAAAATCATGAGATTACTACCTTGGAGACCACAGGTCAGTCACATCTAGGTAATGTGGAGACGATTTTGCCTAGGGATTTCAATAATCACATATGCTTTGATGAATCTGGAGTTGACATGACTACTTAGTTCAAATCACTTCCTTCAAGAAACGAAACTGTTTACACTCCAACATCTTGTGATTCACATTTTTCTCCACCTACTTATCAAGGAAACCTCGAATTTGCATCTTCTACTCCTAATTTTGATTTCTAATTATTGGGGGATACTTCTCAAGATGTAACTTGGGAAATGGAAATGTCACCTAGTGTTGAGGAATCAAATACTTATGAGGGTGAAATTCTAAGTACAATGAATTGGGGACTTATAATCCTAATAAATCTAATGGATGGCTCAACTCAGAGACTAAGATGGATTCCGATGAATCTGAGATTAATATTGATGAGGATGAAATGATTTCTAACATGGATTTTAGTAATCTCTATATAGAACTTCCAATTTCACATATACCCTCATGTAACCTAGGGCCTGGAGAAAGCTTGATTTTCAATGTTAATCACCACTATGAAGACCCTTACGATCTAGACTTTGATGCTGACTTGCATTTCAATTTTCATATTAATCCACTTCCTCAGCAACCTCTCATTGACTTTTGGAACATAACCAATGAGCAAGATTGGCAGCATGACCTTCATCCCAATTATCCTTCATTCTTTGCCCCTATTTCATACTTTCCTATTAAGAGACTCTTTGGAGTAGGGATGCATCATCAGCCGGTTCACATTTGCAGACCACTAATTCTTGGAGTAGACAAGCACATCTTTTTATTAGTCTTGATCATCTCTTCAGTAATCATTGGTCCATCTGATGGAGTTCCGTGGAGCTGGAGGTGTTAAACTCAGCATTTAGACATAGCATTTGCTTCTATACATAGCATATTTCATTTTGGTAAACTGTTCTGCATATTGTGATCATCATTTTAGTGTTAGCATATGCTGAATGGTGAATCAGGAGCAACTCCAGGTAATTTCTATCCACTTACTCCCTGTCTTAATTCATTTTCCTTTATTCATGCATGAGGACATGTAAGAACTTAGGCATGGGGGGGTAGTACATATAAATTGAAAATTTTTTCTACCAACACCTCAGGAAACAATTTTTTCACAAGAGGTTTTATTAGGGATTTATTCATTAGTTGATTCTTGAAATTAGAATCTAGTACAATTTCACACTTGCAGGTAGAATTTGTAGTGGATCCACTGTGAAGACCGATAGACATCTTTAGTTCATCGAGAAGAAGCGTTGCTTCTTTTCCTAAACCCTTGGATAGTAATTAGGGAGTCAAGCAAACCATCTTTTAGTAGATCCACCAAACATTTGCAAGGTGAGAGTAGAGAGTCAACTGGTGCTTTAATTGTAGTACAAAGAATCTTAGTTTTTGGATAATTGGATATTGATACTTAGAGTTAGGTACAGTTTTCACTCTTGGTTCTTGAGTACAAATTCTTGTGTGAATTTTTGAGAGCCACCAAATAAGGCAAATACATAGAGAGATTTCTACTAGAACTAGGACTATGGTGGATGGTTACGACTATCCTTTATGGAATCCTCAACTGAAGGAGAGTATTAATGTCAAGGTCAGAGATATGTTATCCCATCCATACCTTTCCCGGTGCCGATAATAGGCACTTCCACCAAATAAGTCACTCGATATCCTCTTGAACATCACCAATCACGAATAATGCCTCATGAATAAAAGCATGTATGTCATGTTACGATGTGTTGTGTTGGTAGATAAATATGCAAAAGAAAAAAGAAAAAAAATAGAAAAAGAAAAAAAAAGAGAGAAAAAAGTTAAAAAGACTAGAAAAGAAAGTGTTGAGTTGAATTTAGGTCATGCACATTGAGGCAACAATACCTACTACCCTTACGATCCACCAAATACAGCCTTGACCCAATTTTCTTGTATTTATGACAACTCGAATGCTGGCTGAGGATTTCTGACTTAGTTATAGGGTTATCTGAATTTAATTAAAGTTAATGCCATGGGAGACCACCAAATATATTTACAAATTTGGTGAGATTGTGAGCTTTAGAAGAAAAAGAAAAGAAAAGAAAAGAAAAGAGAGAGAGAATGAGTATAAGGAACTTAAGACAACACAGTTTTTTCCGCCTATCTCTAAGTTGATTTATTTGAAAGTTTGGAAATCTAGATTCTGAGGTACTAGTCTATAAGTAGCACTAGAGGAGTGTGAGTCACCAAATACAAATCCACTTGACTCAGACATCTTCTACCTAAGCCAAAAGCTAGGGCTAAAATTAGATATTATTTTATATCCCCAAGAGAAGAAGCTTGTCTATACTAATAGAGTTTTACTAAGGGTCAAGTATGAGATTTAGATGTGGATTGACTTTTTACTTGAATCCGTTACATAGGCTACAACACCATTTTCACAATTATCTGAATTTCTAAATTTTTGGATGAAAACAAAAGAAATAGATCTCTAGTCAAACTCTTGCTAGAATGCATTTAGTCTTACATTTGCTAGGGGCTAGTAAGATTTAGACATGGGGGTATGATTACGTAGAAATCATAGGTCCTAATCCACTTGGATTAAGTTAGAACCTAGCTTAACCTAGGAATAATGCACGCATAGCCATCTTATTTTGCATCATAGTCGATTTGCTAGCTTTGTAAATAATAATGCTATATTATGTTCTAATTGAGAGGTAATAATAATTGCAGGTAATTTGGGGCCACGTATGATGAATCCAACCATATAGATATGTTCAAAACAACGATGGGAGTCTAATGCCTCTGAGATCTGTTGACGCAGCTAGATCGTGTTTTAACAGTCAGTTGCGTCGTAGTATAGGTAACCAAGTGTTGTCAACAAATAAAAATTTATTACTCAAAAACCTAAGTATCCGAGGTTGAACACAGGGAGCAAATGGAATTTATTACTATTCTCAAGAATGTAATTGAACACTTAGAGTTACTCAAAACTTAATTCAGAATATATATGCATGAGTTTAAAAGTTAATTGTGGCAAAAATAGAGAAATTGGACGTCTGATCATGGGATCAGATGTCTTAAAACGATATTTTCTCTCTTATTTCTTCTCATGTCTGCTTCTTGTTCTTGTTTTGACTTTCTTTCTCTGATTTTCCTCTTTTTCTTCTATTCTTCTTTGGTTGTGTGCTTCTTCTTCCTTGTTTCTTCTCTGCAGCTCCTTTCTCTACTCTTGCCTTTCTTCTTCCTTCTTCTTATTTTCCTCTGTCTTCTGCCTTGCCTCTCTTCTGTAGTGCCTTTCTCCTTTTTCCCTACGGGTCTTATTCTTCTTCTTTCCTTGGCTCTGCTTCCCTTGGCTTCAGCTTTTCTTCTTCTTCTACTTCTACTTGTCTTTTCCTTTCTTTCTTTCTTCTTCCTTCTTCAGCCTTAGCTCTCTGACTTCCTCTTCTCTTTGGCTTTGCCTCTTCCTTCTACCTTGTCTTTCCTTCTCTTTTTCCTCTATGAGTCTTCTTTCTTTAGCCTTCCTTCCGTCTTCTTCTTCCCTGCACAAACTAAAGAGCAAAACCTAGCCCTCTACCCACACCCGCATCTCTCTCTCTGTATATCACTCTTCAGTACGCTCTCCCAGAGCCGGGTAATCGGGTTGGGCCGTGTGCCCGGGTCCAGGTGCACAGGCGTGGGTGTGGTGCGTGAGGAGTGCTCGGTAGGATAGTCGGGTCGGGTTGCCAAGTCCGCGGGATCAATTCACGGATGAGGTGTGTATAAGTGAGGGACCTCACCCCATGTGTGTCTCGAGGCAAAGAGACTAAAGCACAAATTCAATTTATTGCACATGCCTCACTCAAACGTTTACGAGGTGGGACTAATGTCCCACCCGGTTTGCTCTCACGGCTGCAGGAGCTCATCCTTCCAATTGCTGCAGTTGCAGGCCTCGAAGTGCTAATTGCCTGCACAGCTGATGCGCGAGACTACCCCAAGCCTTCTAGACTTGGGACCCTGAAGTGCTTCAACCTGGAGCGAGCTTGAAACCTTCTCGAGCCGTCGCTAATGGTGGCTGGTGCTCAGATCCTGCATGACACAAAAGGGGCCTTACGGCTCAATCAGACCACAGGAGGACCTTTGCTGTGTCACAGCGAAGGTGAGGCGATAGGTGGCAGGCTGCGGGGTGACCTAGGCATGCATGCCTAGGTCACTCTGTGGCCAGGTTTATGGGTTAGGTCGGGGGGAATTTGTGGTGGTCTAGGCAGTCTGTGAGTGGGTGGATGATGTTCAGTGGAGTGTGGTAGAGGTTGTGGGGTTGGTGACGAGACGTGTGGAGTTGTGGAATGATGGGTGAGTCTCGCCGAAGGTTGGCTAGAGATAGGGAAGATGGCGGTGGACAGTGGCAGTCGAGGGGTGTTTTGTGAAATAGGTTGAGAGGAATTGAAGATGGGATAGAGATGAGTGGTTCCAACCTAATTAAGTGGATGAAGGAGAAGATAGGGCAGCTGGAAATACCTGCTGTCACCGAAGAAGAAGGCATCTTGTGGAGGGAGACGGCGGTGATGACGGAGCTAGGGATGCCCGCGCGGGTGTTGCGCGATGCAGAGGAGGATGGTGAGGATCGCTTTGCCACTGGTATTGTGGCAGAGAGGCTAGAAAGAGGAGGGAGGCTCGTCAGAGCTCGCTGAACCACTTGGATGGAGGAGAAGAAGAAATTGAGATGGAATTCCAGCCAAGTCGAGCTGAGGAGGTGCGGCGAGGGTTGAGGATCATTTTATAGATGCTGGCAGGGGTTCCTGTGCTTGGAAGACAAGCTTCCAAGCGTGGGAATCCTCACTGGGGATGGAATTAGTTAAGAGACCCAAATCTCTTGTGCGTTCACACGAGAGATTTGGTGCAAATCAGGGATTAGGATCGAGTTCAGATGGAAGGGAATTCCTCAGAGAATCTCCCTTCCAAATCTGGGAAGAGATCTCTGAGGAATCAGGGAGTATTCCCCCTCCATTCCTCGTCGGAGTAGGATTTCTCCCCATTAATGGAGGAGGGACCTGCTTGTAAGAGTGGCCAGGAAGTTAGGGGGGTTTGTGCAATAGTTTTCAAAATATAGGGACCACAATGTAATTGGGTGTACTAATTTGCAAAGTAGGTCAAGATGACCTCCCCTTAGGTCCAAATTTTGGTACAAACCTAATTTGGACCTACGGAATCCAATGGTAAAGTTGGATTTTAGGTTTGACCATGTTTGAATGGACATTTTGCATAATAACCCAAATTAGGTCAATTGATGGGCTAGGACCCTAATCTAGGTCAAAATAGGTTTCAAAGGCCAATTTGAAGGTTCTAAACCCTAGGAGATATTTTTCCATGAATTTTAGAGGGTTTTCTTGATTTTTATCCTGTCCAAAACCCTATTGAATTAAGCAGGTCTATTTTAGGGTTACAAGATGTCATTTAATTCCTTATTTGCATATAAACACATTTCTGACTGAACCAACCCACTTTTTATCTTATTCAGGCCATTTGACCTATGTTTTGCCTCTGAGAAATCCTGTTTATGTACTGCAATGGTAAAATCGTAGTTTTAACCTTTATTTCATGTCTTCTTCTCAGAACACTTATTCCTTGAATTAAGTCATTCTTTAGGTTATGTAGGAGCTCTTATTCTCTTTCTTAGGTCAAAATGAGCTAGTTATGGCTCATGATGAGGCTCTCATCCTACCCCCATGCCTAGCTTTTGCTAGTACCTTAACAAAATTTCATGGTTTTAACTTCTGTTCAAGACCCTGAGTGTCTGTCATCAGTTATGATAAGTGCTTTTCTTTTTCTTTTGTGATTAGGTTAGAATGCTGACAATAGGACTAGAGGTACTCAAGTACCAACCAAAATTCGGACCTGACCCGCTTTAGCCTCAGTCTTCCGCAAAGGTTTTTAAGGCTCACAGAAACTATCCTAGGGTTTGTTGGACTCCGCGGTTAAAGCACCCGTGCTTGAGACATTTTTAGCCTAGGTTCAGTTTGCAATGCATTTTTGTAAGAGAGAGACAGAAGATTTATTTGTTTGGAGAGTTTTCGCTCTCTTTTCTTTTTATTTCTAGGTTCGGATTGGCTTCTTAACATGGTTTGCATCAGATTCCTCATCCCCATCATCAATCCTCAAGGGTCCCTGGCAATCGATGCTTCAAGATAGCACCGCCCATGGCAACCCCAGAACCCTAGCTTTCGAGATGTCGAGATAATCCCACCCATGGTGTTCCATGGCCAAATTCAGACCCTGGCAATCGACATTTCGAGATAATGCCGCCCATGGTATTTAAACCAGTAGAGTGCTTACATGCCTTCGGCAGGATATTTAAATATCCTAGGAGACAAGCACCGAGGAGATGATATGTTGTTACGCATCTTCGAGGGGAATTTCCCGCCTCTCCATGCTGGGAACTCGTCCAAATCAACTTGTGTTGATCGGCCGCTCCTAATCTAGGCAACATTTTTCAGAACATTAAAACACTTTTTACGTGATTTTGATATTTATGTGCACTGAACCAGACTGTGTGTGAATTGGGCTGCTTAGGTTACCGAATCCCACAAACTGAAGGTCAGTTAACAAGGCCGGATACTTCCTAAGCCTTAGACCTAATACTTAAGCTTTGCATTTTCCCCAACCTCTTGAGGATTATCCAAATCTTAGCAAATACGTGAATTTTTAAGCCTAAGAATCTAGCCCAAGAGGCCTAAGATCAGCATTCCTGTTAATCTCTTTTTGTGTCTCCCTAGCACTTTTCTTTTATTTTTCTCTTTTCTTGATCTGGCCTAGAACTTCAGTTAATTCCTTAATCTTTTACTAATAACTATCTCTTTTTCTTTTTCATTTTGTGCTCCTTTTTGTCATTTTTGCTCTTTTTCTCCTCCTTATAATTATGTGGCTCACAAAATTTCCTCCCTCCATTTTTTTTTGTTCTTTTTCATAATTTTTCAATTTTTTTTTTTGCTTTTGACATATGTGAATTTTTTTATCAGAATCCTTCTGACTTTTTCTTGGTTCTGTATGTATGCACTTTATCACCCCCCCATGCCTAAGTTTTACAATGTCCTCATTGTAAACGGAGGGTGTGAAATAGTGTTGAGGTCAGGGACTTAGAACAGGATACATTGGGTGGGTGAATGGGTCGGAAATGACTGATGCGGATGATTTCAAGCTCTGGTACGTGTACCAGAGGTGGGATCAACTGTCTAAGGCTGAACTCAAGGTGCAATGAACTTGGAGTATAGACGGATAATCAGACGGGTCTCTATTTTTGGAATGACCGGTTGCCTCCTGTTGAGTGCTAAATTCAACACCTTCAGCCGAGCGGAAAATGGGGTGGAGGGGGAGTGGTCAAATCAGCAAAATTTTGTAAAACAAGCACCTTGATTAAGAGCCTAGTTGGTCCAACCAGGTGCTTGTTAAGATCAGTGGGCTAATGATGCAGCCCAAACCCAATCAGTCTGGTGGGTTGATAGATGTAGATCAACATATGAGGAACCCACCATATGCAATGTGGCTCGGATGGATATGGAAGTGAAAACTCAGGTTTAGGCTGAGTCGAATCAACCTTGTCAGAGTAGGGTTCCGAAAAATAATCAGTGCATGGTGTGGAAACCCTACAAGGGTGTTCAGAGAATGATGGCTCATGTTTTTCAGTCTGATCGATACTCGATGCCTGGTATAGATGTGGAGTTGAATCATCTGCAAATGGCTTAGTAAGAGGTGAATCAGAATAAAAATTGAGTTCGGTTGCGGGTCGGGGTAGAGAATGGGTTTTGATCAGTTCTGTATGTGTGGAAGAGGTGGCTTCAATGAAAATTGGCTTGTTATAATCAGGAAGCAGATTTTCTCCGATGTTATGGTCAGATTCAAAATCGTCGGAGAGTTTGCGAAAATCAAAATCTGAATGAGATTCAAGATCATGAGTTCCACCATAGAATAAATCATATGCTGTAGATTCAGCAGCCTGACTGGGGTCTAGCCTAGATGTCAATTATGAGCTTAAAAAGGTGTCCTTATCTGATAGAGGCTCAGGTTCTAAGCTGGTAGGGCAGACTGAATTGAAACCCCACTCGTCCAACTCCTTAGTTTCTGTATCGTAAATTGTCATGACTTCCAAAAAATCAATTGGTTCTTCTAAGGATGTTGGTGAGGGATATTCATCAAATAGCAGCCCAAAATCATATCCTTCCTTGAAAAATTTATCTTCCTCATATGGGGCCTCGAAATCTTCCCAATAGGTCTCAGATCTAGATTCTGGGCTTAGGATGTGGGTTGAATCACTAGGATCTAGGTCCGAATAACCTTCGAGGGTCACCTTATCAGAATAAGGGGCGGAATTTACACCCTCGAGAGGTTCAGTTCTACTCTCATTATTGCAAGAGTTTTGGGATTCTAAGCCTGGTGATTCATGGTCTAGAGTGGGCTCAACATTGTGTTTTCCTACAATTGGAGCTTCCCAACCTTCTTCAATATCAGGCACATTGTACTCAATCTAGGTTGGGAGTCCACAACCATTTTGTACCTCAAACCCGAGATCAGATTGATCCTCGATGTTGTCCTAAGATGGTTCATCCTCTGTTTGTGGTATACACGGGTACTTCTGGTCGATAATTTGTTTTAATAATCTCATTTTCTCTTCCCATTTTTCAAGATCATCTTGGTGTTGCTTCCAAAGTCGAGGATTTGTCATGCATTGAAGGTATTCAAGATTGTGCAGTTTTTCTATCTCAATGTATCCTGTGATGAGCAAGTTTCGGGTTGATCCTTTTGTGGCTTCTACCAAAAGTACTTGGGCACAAGTTATGATAAAGGTTGTGGTTGTTGGGACATCAACCTGAATGTTTTCTACTGGTGTTGAGGTTTTGTTTTCTTTTTCATAGAATTTCAGGGCATCCTCAATCATCCTATCTCTCATGGATCTCCGATATTTAGGTTTCTTGAATGGTAGTCCTAAGTGGTTTGGCTACATATTCAGGTGGTGGACTCAAGATGTAGAATCAGAGTTTGAATCAAGATGTAGAATCAAGTTATGAAGTGATTAGATCTGAATAACGAGTCCCACTAAAAATGTATGTGTGTGCTCTACAGAGAAAAGATGAGGGACTGGAGATGCTTTTGACCCAATCAAGACACCCAAAGACGTTTGGATGACTATGGAGGTTCAGGGCGGATGATACCCCTGGATCAAAAGGTCGTCCACCTGAGAATTACCTAGGCAGCCAGAGAGGGAGAGTCCCGCAAAGACCTCTACACGGTAGAGCGTCCCCATGGGTTACAGGGTTTCCCCCACCCAACCTCTCTTATCACTGAGAATCCAGGTAGACCAGAATGGGGACCTTGACCTCTTAAGTCTATCACTTTTATTTCAAAGGTGCTTTAGGGTTCTCACTTGAACTTTAGATGTTTTGATGTTGTGACCTAATTTAGAGGTTGGTTGACCCAAGGGGTCAACTTCACCTGACCTGTCCTAAAGATGGCAGAATGATTCTTGGCTTGGGACCTAGAGATCACCCTGATTTGACTCCTAGTTTATTAGGTCCAAGATTTTAAGATTCAAGTGTTGTTAGAGCTCAACTTTTAGGGTTTGTCTTGTTTAGATCTCTTCAATCAAGGGCTTGGGTCGCATACTGATGCGAGAGGGTTCATTTCATTTTATATAGGCATGTGTGAACTTGCACTCCAAGGCCCTACTGTAGAAACCCTAATTTGGTTCTATTTCCAATCCTCTTTTTCACAAAAAAATCTCTTTGGACTCAAAAGCAAGAAGTGTGTTGTCTGCAGAGATTAAGCATGATTTCTATTTGGCACATGAATTTTGTGGGATAGAATCTAAAAAAATCACTCCAACTTCAAGAAGATTTGAAAAATTTTCGCAAAATTAGGAAACGTTTGCCTTAAAGATGGTGATTACTATAGAAAGAAGGCAATTGATTCCTAAATTAATTGCTTCCTTTTGTCTTTCAAGGATTAGGGGATGGTTTAAGGAAGAAAAGAAACTAGCTACCCTAGAGTAGTTGACTTGCGGGAGGGATCTTCTCGTGAAATACTTGCAAGATCACAACAAAGCAAAGTAGGGCAAGTTAGTGTTCAATATGATAAAAAAAGAATGTAGAGACTAGTGATAACTTGCGCATTGCTCCCCAGCAATGGTGCCAAATTGTTGACGCGATTAGATCGTGCTTTAATAGTCAGTTGCATCAAAGTATAGGTGACCAAGCATTGTCAACAAATAAAAATTTATTACTCAAAAACCTAAGTATCCGAGGTTGAACACAGGGAGCAAATGAAATTTATTACTAATCTCAAGAATGTAATTGAACACTTAGTGTTATTCAAAACTTAATTCAGAATATATATGCATGAGTTTAAAAGTTAATTGTGGCAAAAATAAAGAAATTGGACGTCTGATCATGGGATTAGACGTCTTAAAAAGATATTTTCTCTCTTGTTTCTTCTCCTGTCTGCTTCTTGTTCTTCTTCTGACTTTCTTTCTCTGATTTTCCTCTTTTTCTTTTATTCTTCTTTGGTTGTGTGCTTCTTCTTCCTTGTTTCTTCTCTACAACTCCTTTCTCTACTCTTGCCTTTCTTCTTCCTTCTTCATATTTTCCTCTATCTTCTGCCCTGCCTCTATTCTGCAGTGTCTTTCTCCTTCTTTCTCCATACGGGTTTTCTTCTTCTTCTTTCCTTGGCACTGCTTGCCTTCGCTTCAGCTTTTCTTCTTCTTCTATTTCTGCTTGCCTTTTCCTTTCTTTCTTTCTTCTTCCTTCTTCAGCCTTAGCTCTCTGACTTCCTCTTCTCTTTGGATTCGCCTCTTCCATCTGCCTTGTCTTTCCTTCTCTTTTTCCTTTGCGAGTCTTCTTTCTTTAGCCTTCCTTCCTTCTTCTTCTTCCCTGCACAAATTGAAGAGCAAAACCTACCCCTCTACCCACACCTGCGTCTCTCTCTCTCTGTATATCACTCTTTAGTACGCTCTCCCAGAGCCAGGTAATCGAGTCGGGCTGCGTGCCCGGGTCCAGGCGCACGGGCGTGGGTGTGGTGCGCGAGGAGTGCTCAATAGGATAGTCAGGTTGGGTTGCCAGGTCCACGGGATCAATTCACGGATGAGGTGTGTATAGGTGAGGGACCTCACCCCATGTGTGTCTCGAGGCAAAGAGACTAAAGCGCAAATTCAATTTATTGCATGCACCTCACTCAAACGTTTACAAGGTGGGACTAATGTCCCACCCGCTTTGCTCGCACGCTCGCAGGAGCTCATCCTTCCAATTGCTACAGCTGCAGGCCTCACAGTGCTAATTGCCTGTACAGCTGACTACGCGAGACTACCCCAAGCCTTCTAGACCTGGGACCCTGAAGTGCTTCAGCCTGGAGTAAGCTTGAAACCTTCTCGAGCCGTCGCTAATGGTGGCTAGTTCTCAGATCCTGCATGACACAAAAGGGGCCTTGCAGCTCTATCAGACCACAGGAGGACCTTTGCCGTGTCACGGCGAAGGTGAGGCGATAGGTGGTAGGCTGCAGGGCGGCCTAGGCATGCGTGCCTAGGTCACTCTATGGCCAGGTTTATGGGTTAGGTCGGGGGGCATTTGTGGTGGTGTAGGTAGTCTGTGAGTGGGTGGATGATGTTCAGTGGAGTGTGGCAGAGGTTGTGGGGTTGGTGGTGAGATGTATGGAGTTGTGGAATGATGGGTGCGTCTCGCCGAAGGTTGGCCAGAGATGGGGAAGATGGCTGTGGACAGTGGCAGTCGAGGGGTGTTTTGTGAAATAGGGTGAGGGGAATTGAAGAGGAGATAGAGACGAGTGGTTCTAACCTAATTAAGTGGATGAAAGGGGAGAGAGGGCGGCTGGCAATACCTGCTGTCGCCCGAGAAGAAGGCATCCAGTGGAGGGAGACGGTAGCGACGACGGGGCTAGGGATGCGCGCGTGGGTGTTGCACGATGCGGAGGAGGATGGTGAACATAGCTCTGCCACTGGTATTGTGGCAGAGCGACTAGAAAGAGGAGGGAGGCTCGCCATAGCTCGCTGGACCACTTGGCCGGAGGAGAAGAAGAAGAAGAAATTGAGATGGAATTCCAGCCAAGTTGAGCTGAGGAGGTGCGGCCAGGGTTGAGGTTCATTTTATAGATGCTGGCAGGGGTTCCTATGCTTGGAAGACAAGCTTCCAAATGTGGGAATCCTTGCCGAGGATGGAATCAGTTAAGAGACCCAAATCTCTCATGCGTTTGCACGAGAGATTGGGTGCAAATCAGGGATTAGGATCTAGTTTAGATGGAAGGGAGTTCCTCAGAGAATCTCCCTTTCAAATCTAGGAGGAGATCTCTGAGGAATCAGGGAGTATTCCCCCTCCATTCCTCGCTGGAGTAGGATTTCTCCCCATTAATGGTGGAGGGACCTGCTTGTAAGAGTGGCGAGGAAGTTAGGGAGGTCTGTGCAATGGTTTTCAAAAGATAGGGACCAAAATGTAATTGGGTGTACTAATTTGCAAAGTAGGTCAAGATGACCTCTTCTTAGGCCAAAATTTTGGTACAAACCTAATTTCGACCTAAGGAATCCAATGGTGAAGTTGGATTTTAGGTTTGACTATGTTTGACTATACATTTTGCATAAAAACCTAAATTAGGTTAATTGATGGGCTAGGACCCCAATCTAGGTCAAAATAGGTTTCAAAGGCCAATTTGAAGGTTCTAAACCCTAGGGGATATTTTTTCATGAATTTTAGAGGGTTTAATTGATTTTTATCCTGACCAAAACCTTGTTGAATTAAGCGAGTCTATTTTAGGGTTACAAGATGTCATTTAATTCCTAGTTTGCACGTAAACCCATTCCTGACTGAACCAACCCACTTTTTATTTCATTCAGACCATTTGACCTATGTTTTGCCTTTAAGAAATCCCGTTTATGTACTGCAATGGTAAAATTACAGTTTTAACCTTTATTTCATGTCTTCTCAGAAACGTATTCCTTGAATTAGGTCCTTCTCTAGGTTATGTAGGAGCTTTTATTCTCTTTCTTGGGTCAAAATGAGCTAGTTATGGCTCATGATGAGGCTCTCATCAAGATCGTCTTGATCGGACTCCCAGAGCATCATATGAAGTCCGCAAAAGAGCAAAGGCCAAGAAGTAAGGTGACGTAAATCCAAACCTCAGATGCCAAATCCGACCACATGGATGGATCTAGATCAACCATCATAGCCCAACAGTGTAAAAATCAACTCGATTGGAGCCCTACAACACCATCTACAAAGCAAAGAAGATGGACGGCTACAATTGCGCCATCATAATCGCCCAAGGCTGCTGCCCCATCCACTGAAGGAAATTCATGCACTTTGTGGCCTTCCTCACCACGCCTTCATCAAAGAGAAGTCCATCCCAGCCCTTGGATCTTCGTCCAATGGTTGATAGTAGCCGAGTAGGAAAGAACAAACATGACAATCCACGCGTTTAGCGCATTGGTTAACACACTTAAAAATGAGTGCGGGACACGTGCTCGAATCACACGATGCTTGAAATTGGCGAGGCGGTGGAGTTCAATGAAATTCAAGCATCGGATCATCAATCGATGACATGAGAGTAAGCTGCGTACACACAATTAGGCATCGGATGAGGTGGTGCGGCATACGTCTAGATGAATGCTCGTGTCCACACGCTATCGTACGCAGATTTGAAAGGTGGTGCGGAGCACACTTTTAAGATCAGACAATTGAGGTGATTTGCACGCGTGTACTCAATGAGAAGGTAAGGGTGGTGAGTTGTGTACACAAGACCGTGCGGTTAGGATCAGAAGGCTTAACAGCTGCCACATGTCGACATCTGGTGAAGTGCGCACGTATCAGGCACTATGATGGTTATTTTGAGGTAAAATCAGTGTCGTTGGTCTCTCGATCGATGGGTCTGATTGATCCAAGGCCATTGCACGAGTTGGAGGGCCAAATATCTGCTTTGCCCCTCATTTTGGTTATAAGAATGACCCTAGGGCCCCCATTTGAAGGCATATCTCTTCCTTCCTCGCATCTTCCAGTCAACACATCTCTGCCTCTAAACTCCCTTTTGCATTGAATCATACATCAAGACCACCTTGCTGCACTGCTATTGCTCTCCCTGACCTCTCCAAAGGCCACAAAGGACCACCCTTAGTACCCTTGTTCTAGTAGAACTAGATAGCTATTTTTATTTTAGTAGTTCTAGTAATTTCTTTTAGTTCCAGTTCTAGTTATTCTTATATCTGAACAATCTGATATGAAGAAATTTGCTTCATATATATATATATGTCTGATTATTCTAGTTATAATTAATTCTAAATCGGTATTTAAATCAAGACCTTTTTCTGCTTCCCTGAGTTCGACCGGGACTCACAATCTCGTTATATTTTATTTGTTTTGACATATTTTAGGCTATACTACAGAGTAACCATCTTAAAATCTTAATTTTACACCCGAGCAAATTGGCATCATTGTCAGGGAGGCACAATGATTATTGCTTTAATATCTGATTTAGTGTATTTTTCTTTAATGTGAAGGTATGAAACATGGATCTATGCATGCATCAAGTGGGGGTGAAGAAAATCAGGTACACACTAGTAGGAATTCAGATTAGGGTTTGACTTCACATTCAGATAGGAGTTATTTGAAAAAAAAAATTAAGAGTTTATTTGTTAGGTAGCTAGGATTTGCTTTGCTTTGAAAAGAAATTGCTACTACTATTTTTAGAAACTTGGCCAGAAATTGAAAATGAATTTGAAAATTCATTTGTTGTGCTTTTGGTAGTCTAAAAATCTTGAAATTCAAGTAAGAACTATATTTTTAAACTATCTTTCCAATGCCACCATTGTCAAGAAAAATTTAAATTTGTGGAATTTTTAAAAATTTGTTGAGTTCACAGGGGTTAGATAGACTAAAATCAGAATTTTCTAAACTTCAAAAATCTATTCCAATCAACATACAAATCTGATTGACCTAAAAATGGTGAGGTTCGAAAGATAATTAAGTTAACTTTCATTCCCATATTTTTCCCTAATTTTTTGATCTCATTGATACTATTTCAATAAGAAATACCAACATGAGGTCAAAATCTCAAATCTGACCCCTTGTTAGTTAAAAATTCATATATATTTATTTGAGATAGTAAAAATTCTGGAACAATATTTTATAGAAAGCTTATTGAAAAGGTAATCTTTTGGCCAATTTTCAAATCATTTGGATTCCAATTTTATTTGAGAGAGTACTTCTTTGATTTGTGGTTTGCTGCTTGAAAAAACTTAGAAGTGCTTGAACCCTAGGACCACATTATACTAGCTTGGACTTGATCAAGTCTAGTGATTAGTCAGTGAGTTGAGTTACCTTTTGGACTACTCAACACGTAACCAATTAAAGAAAAGGCTAAAGAAAAACATAACGAATATCTTAATAACCAGCATTTGTCTTTTGACTACTGGGTGGTCTCAACCTCTTTAGCCAAACCTAGTGGCTAAGCCTGCAAGGTAGTGTCAAATGACTACATCTAAGGGGTACAAAGGAACCTGAGGCGAAAGCCAAAGGAAGAACCTTCCTCTAAGTCCCCTCGTAAATAGACTAGCCTTGTTTGGCTTGGCTACACCAACCCTTGTTGTTGGTGTATGCAAGAAAGGTCTTCGAGGCCTAAATTAGGTGAAGGTGACTTTTTGCATCGCATAGTCCTTCCTTTGTACCCTCTTCTTCTCGGGTAATTGAAATGGCTAACCCAAATTCCGATCCTGCCTGTTATGACCATTACCCAATGACTCCGCAAAGGACCCCATCTTTTATTCCATGGTATGATTTTTGTACTTCTACATCTCAACCATGGGACATTAGTAGACCTAATTCAACCCCTAGAAGCCTTGATGAATTGCCACTGCACATGCGACCACATTTCAGACTACAAAAAATGGTAGCCAAGTTTAAAGAGAAGGTTGCAGTTTATCTATATCTAGTTTAGACAATCCCTGAGCTGGGACATAGACAAACCTTGATTCCAACCCAAGAATCTTTGATGGTGGCCCTTCAAGAACTGAAATCCATAACTAGGTTAACAAGACAAAACTGTACACTTCAAGAGATACTGCTTTTGCTGTATCAAGTGGAGACTAGCTTGGAGGACCTTGAAGAACCTAAAGTGGTTGCACTTGAAAGTGCTACAAAGGATTCTATGAAGTAGACACTTGGAATGGATTCAAGGGGGGAGACATCTGAGGTGGTCAAGGGACACGAGCCAAGAATAACTCGAATGGATTCATCTGTGAACCTGAATATGATTTCTATGATTCTCAAGGTGAGGATTCGCAAGATGATCTAGATTTGGGTGTCATGAATAAATTGGGAGAATTTAGGCAGAGACAGGTTGGATTCAATGAAAATCATGAGATTACTACCTTGGAGTCCACAAGTCAGTCATATCTAGGTAATGTTGAAATGATTTTTCCTAGGGATTTCAATAATCACATATGCTTTGATGAATTTGGAGTTGACATGACTACTCAGTTCTAATCACTTCCTCCGAGAAACGAAACTGTTTGCACTCTGACATCTTGTGATTCACATTTTTCTCCACCTATTTATCAAGGAAACCTTGAATTTGCATCTTCTACTCCTAATTCTGATTTCCAATTATTGGGGGGTACTTCTGATGATTTAACTCGGGAAATGGAAATTTCACCTAGCATTAAGAAATCAGATACTTATGAGGGTGAGATTCTGAGTACAATGAATTGGGGACTTACTTATAATCATAGTCAATCTAATGGATGGCTCAACTCAAAGACTAAGATAGATTTCGATGAATATGAGATTAATACTGGCCAGGATTTTAGTAATCTCTATACAGAAGTTCCAATTTCACAACCCAAGGCTTGGAGAAAGCATGACTTTCGATGTTAATCACCACTATGAAGACCCTTATGATCTAGACTCCATTGCTGGCTTGCATTTCAATTTTCAAATGAATCCACTTCCTCAGCAACCTCTCATGGACTTTTGGAACATAATCAATGAGCAGGATTAGCAGCACGACCTTCATCCTGATTATCCTTCATTTGTTGTCTCTATTTAACACTTTCCTATTGAGAGACTCTTTGAAGTAGGGATGCATCATCAGCTGGTTCTCATTTGCAGACCACTAATTCTTGGAGCAGACAAGCACATTTTTTTATTTGTCTTGATCATCTCTTCAGTAATCATTGGTTCGTCTGATGGAGTTTCGCTTAGCTGGAGGTGTTAAACTCAGCAGTTAGACATAGCATTTGCTTTTATACATAGCTTATTTCATTTTGTCATACTATTATGCATATTGTGATCATTATTGTAGCGTTGGCATATGCTAAAAGACAAATTGCTCCAGGTAATTTCTATCCATTTACTCCTTGCCTTAATTCATTTTCCTTTATTCATGCATGAGGACATGCAAGAACTTAGGCATGGGGGGCTAGTACATATAAACTAAAAAAAAATTTTGCCAACACCTTAGGAAACAAATTTTTATCAGGAGGTTTTATTAGGGATTTATTCTTTAGTTGATCCCTAAAATTAGAATCCAGTACAATTTCACTCTTGCACGTAGAATTTGCTATGGATCCACTGTGAAGACTGATAGACATCTTTAGTTGGTTGAGAAGAAGCATTGCTCGTACTTTTCTTAAGATCGGTAAATCCTCAAAATCAAAATTTTCAATATTTTTATAACTCAAACTCTAGAAATCATAATTTTTTTTGAATTTTTTCTTTGTTCTTTTTCTTCTCTTTTTTTTGAGCACACTTTTCAAGAAGATTGCAAATTCGAGAAAAGCCACTATTATCTATAATTCTAGAGATAAATAAGAATGACTCCAAAAAATATTATCTATCCTCTCATTCCTATTTCATGCAATGTCCTCAATGCATGCAATAAAAATAAGCAAAAAAATAGATATTACCTGAAACTTGAGAGTTCTAAGGAAATCAAGACTCAATCATCTCTAGACCAGAATGAAAATTTCAAAGCAAATAACAAGATTATCTACAAACGTTGGATTGCCTCCCAACAAGCACTGACTTTTACATCTACAGCTAGACTCAGTCAAATCCAACTTAAAAAAGATTACAGAAGTGTTGTACTTTCAATCAAAGGTTCCTGACCAACATTCTCATAATAAATCTTCAATCTCTATCCATTTACCACAAATTGTTGCCAACTTTTAGGATCACAAATTCAACAACTCCATTAGAATAAGGTTGAACCACAGTATATAGTCCAATCCATTTGGATTTAAGCTTGCCAGGAAAGAATCTAAGTCTAGCATCAAAGAGCTAGAATTTCTGATTAGGTTCAAAAGATTTCCTGCTGTTATGCTTATCATGAAAGGCCTTAGTATTTTCTTTATAAATCCTAGCACTCTCATAGTTCTCTCTTTTAATTTCATCTAGCTTGTTAAGTTAGAGTTTTCTTTGTTGTCCTACCTTATCCAAATCAAGATTACATTTCTTTATAGCCCAATAGGCCTTATGTTTCAACTCAATGAGAAGATAATAAGATTTACCATAAATTAATATGTAAGGAGACATCCCAATTAGGTTCTTATAAGCTATCCTGTAAGTCCATAAAGCATCATCTATTCTTAATGACCACTCCTTTCTATCAGGTTTGATAGTTTTTTGGAGTATGTTCTTAATCTCTCGATTTGAGACTTCAGCTTGCCCATTATCCGAGGGGGTGATAAGGTGTAGCAATCTTGTGTTGCACCACATATTTACTTAAGAAACCTTGAAATTGGGCATTAGTAAAATGAGTCCCACCATTGGTAATTATAGCTTAAGGCATCCCAAATCTCAAGAAAATATTTTTCTTTACAAATTCAATAACAATCTTATGGTCATTTGATCTTGTGGGGATCGCTTCGATCCATTTAGAAGCACTACAAAAAAAAAAGGTCTTTAATGCCAAATTAGATAGTGGCATATAATGCATTTTCCACTAATTCTTTTGATTTAGTAGCAAATTTTTTGTATATGCCACTATAACATTTTGTTAAATGATAATCAGCATTAATGGCAAATATGTTTGACACTATTGCCTTTGATTTAGTGGCAATTGTTACTTATGCCTCTATAATATTTTTGTCAAATGACAATTATTATTACTGGCAAATATATTTGCCATTATAGTTTTTTATTTAGCAGTAATTTTTATTTATGCCATTATAAATTTTTTTCCAATGACAAAGTAGTGTAGGTGAAAGGAGGCCACTATTTCCTCTTCAACATTTTTTTTAATGACATAAAGAGGGAAAATCTAATTGAAAGTTATCTCTTTAAATAGGAAAAAACTTCTAACTTCATTTAGTGTTAAGATACATGTAGATAGGAATTAGAGTAATATAACAACAATGTTGAAAAAAAAATTTGTTAATTAATGCAGTAAGATATAATTTAAAATGTACTTTCACATAAGTATCCATTTTTTGTGAAAAGGATTAGAGCAAATATTTTGACACCCATTATTTTGAAACGTCTGATAATCCCTTAATCCCTTTCTCTAAAATGCATCTCGTGACTCCAATATTAGAAAATCCTCCAACATTATCACAAAATCCCATCCCTACCTCCACTAAAACCATCCCCCACTTACTCAAAACCTTGTTTCCTCTCTAACCCCCCTCCAAATCCTAATACCCTCACGTTCCCAAGGGCTGAGACCATCCCTTTCCCCAACGATCTCCTCCAACCCCCTCATGATCTCTGTAGGCTTGCCTTTCCTTCTTCAACATGGGGCAGTGATTTTGATTTGAGGCTGCACCTAAGATCTGAGCGGTGGTATTCATATATGAGAGGTGCTGCATCATCTTATCAAGGAGTGTTGGTTGGTGGTCTGCTCGTGCGGTTGAGATTGAAGAGTGTGGTGACGTTGGAGAAGCAGCGACACTAGAGAAGCAGCGACACTAGAGAAGCAACGACACCTAAGGTTTGAAGATGCATGAGCTGTGGCAGCACTGCTGGAGAGGACCATTTGCAATGCCCTGTGTAAGTCATTCCTGGTAGAAGAGGGAGAAGGGGTAGGTGATGATCTCTAATCTGGAGCTAGTTTTGGATAAAAAATGGATGAGTTCCTACCTTAGCTGATTGAAGAGATGTATGGTCGTGATTCAAAGCTGTGAAGATTTAAAGAGGAGGTGGATATTGTTTAGATATGGAGCAATGTTTGGATAGATTTTGGTGACAGTGCTCTATTTGGCACAGCACTCAATTCTTATCTGTCTAGATCTAAGTGGTGCGTGGGGGATTTCTAGAACTATGGGGGAGGTTGCTGTTGCTGATTGTTTAAAGCAGGAGTGGGTTACTGCAGGTAATCTATTATAGCGCTACTTGCCTTCAAACCTAGTATAGTCATAGATGATAATAGAAGTTAAATGGGTGGATCTCATTGTTAAGGAATTATTTTAAAGAAATTTAGGGAAGGTAGTCACATTTTTAGTCGCTTTACCAAAGTAGAATGATTTTTCCAGATTGTTTTTCTTATAGTTCTTTGTATAAAAAGGATTGTGGTTCTCTTTTAATGAAAGAGACACTATGTCATCACTTTCACTTTGGGAAATGTATAGCTTTCAGTAAGTATTTCCATAAACTCTTCTCCATGCCAAGCTTCCAACTAACTTTTATTAATGATGACAATAGTTGGAACACACATAAACAAGCACACCCTATTCATGCATAATTTTTTTTACTTAAACATTTTTATAATCTAATTTCTAAAACTGTCAAATGCTAGATTATGAACACAATGTGAAGAATTGGTTAACTCTCGATGTTCGGGTAACATCATAAAGAAATATGATTCTTAGGAATGAAGATAAGTAGATTAAATAGAGGATCAAAAGGACTAGATGCTATTGAATTGTATTAGTGGCTTTGGATCAAATTTGGCCTCCTATTTCAACTATATCTCTAGGTAGCACCTCTACTTTTTTGTCCTTCAAGGACTTCAAAGTTAGGTAAGGGTGTCCAACACCCGATTGGAGTTCGATGATTGTCTTGGTCTCTACTTTGGACTTGTATTCTTCCTTTGTCAATCTATAACTCATTTTTCTCATTTATTCTTATTCATAGAAATCAAAATAGTCATGCACATGCTAACTACTAAAGAAATGCATTTGCTTTGAATGCAATAGTGGTGCTTTGTAGTTGTATTTAGAGTGTTATAACACAAGTTCAAATGTGAAAATTGTTCAATAGTTTTACTAAAGTCATATAGGATTTAGAAACAATATCAAAATTAGGATAAGAGAAAAGATAGCTGAAGAGTCGATTTTTTGCTTTTGAAAATGATGATTAAGAAGATTTATCATTGCATTTCTAAGTGGTGGAAAATCGACTAATCAAAACAATTAGAATTAAAATTAAACCACTGACAGGAGAAAGGGTCATGTCCACAAGGAGGCAATGACCTATTTAAACTTGCACAAGTTAAAAACAGATGTTCATGATTAATTTCGTCGAGAAATCAACCCAAATCCACCTTCAGATTAAGAAAACATCAAGAGATCATGCTGAAATGGCATTTATGAGAGTGAGGGAGGTCACTTACATAAATTAGCCATAATATTTAATTAATAAATTCAAAATAAAAAGAGTGGCAATGGCATGTGAATGTAAATATTAATATGATAAGAAACAGAGCATTTCCTTCGAGCCTAGCGTGCGTGCATAGCAGGCCACGGCTGGAGGTGAGACTTGGTGTAGGAGATGAGTGAGGCGAGGGCTTCTCGATGGTGATAGCAACGAAGTGCGGGGTGTCCCAAGGTGGCCGGATGGAACAGAGAGGGGCAGCGGCGACGGGTTGGTTGCTGCTACTTTGAAGCAGCTCAACGCACGGCTAGAGGTGAGGAGCGTAGGGGGATGCGCACGCGTGGTGCGGGAGGCTACTGGAGGTGCTGCTCACTGGAGGGTGTGCGGGCGGAGATGCAGCATTCTCTACACGTTGGCAGAGCAATTAGAGGGCGCGCAAGCTAAGCGGCTGGAGGGAGCGCGGGTAGAGGTGCAGGAGGGCGTGTAGGCTGAGCTGCTGGAGGGCATGCCGGCTGAGCTGCTGGAGGGCACTCTGGCGGAGGTGCAGCACGCTCTGTGCCCAAGCGGATTGACTGGTGGGCGTGCAAGTTGAGTTGCTGGAGGGCGTGCGGGCTGAGCTGCTAGAGGGAGCTCAGGCGGAGGTGCGAACATGCGCAAGAGGGAAGTCGGTGAGCTGAGGGGCGTTGGTAGTCACGTGCCTGCCATGGTGGAACTGGAGGGCGGTGCACGCAGCAAGGGCATGCGATCGCTGTTGCAGTGGAGCTGGAGGGCAGTGTTTGCACTTGGTGCGTGCTGTAGGAGGTGCCTGCACGTGAAGAGGGACGTGCGCGGGGATGGTGCTGGTGGTTGAGGAGCTGATAAAGAAGAAGCATGGTGATGCAGGGACTCTGATTGGTGGTGTGAGCTATCACACCACACGCCCATTGTGGTGGAGTCGTGTTGCTATAGTTGAGGCCGGTGGTGAGGAGCGGATGAGAAACTAGGTTCTCTGCATAGTGAGGAAAGGGGTGGTGGCTTAGTCTGAACGGCAGCCATTCCTCCTCCTTTGTAGCCATAGCTACAAAGATTTTGAAATTAAAACAGGCCATCGTCAAGTGAATGCGCAGGAGGAGGAGGCGGAGATGGAGCGGTTACCTGCAAAAAGGAGAAGAGGAATAATAATAAAATAATTAGGGTTATTTATACATAACTCCTTAACTTCTATGTTAATTAAAATAATGTATGTAATGCACCTAATTAATTAACTAATCAAATGTATGCAATCCTAGGTCAATTCTAAATGCATTTATATATGGATGCCACACATGAATTATGCACTAAAAATATGAATTAATTTAATTACATCCTAATGTATGCTATCTAAATATTAAAATTAACTTAATGTCGGGGCACTTAAATACTTAAATAGCCCACAAATATGGGCTAATCAATAGCTGGTTGTCAGGGTGTGTTTTGTGAAATGGTAGTCATGTCAGGTTGATTATTTCAATGTGTAACTATTATTTTACTTGGAAAAAGTTGCTATGCAATTCTGCACAGGCAATGATTTATTGTTTATCAGTGGAATATATATGAAGTATTATCTTTTCTTTTTGGCATCTAAGGAAATATCTGAGGTATGGAATGAATATGAGGAGAATTCCACACCTGAGGCAAAATTTGTGAAAGATTTTGACAAGGTAACAGAAGTGTAACCTATGCTATCAAATAATAATCTACCTTTTCTTTAATCCTAAGATATTTTGCCAATTTGTCTCCTATGTCAAAGGGGAGATTTTTCCTCTTCTATATGGTTTCCAATTTGCCATGTGACAAAGCATTTTCACGTGTGTTTTGAAATAAGTTGGAATTGTAGTATAGTTGCGCTAAACCCTCGATCAAAAAATACTTATTTTAACGAAACTTGCGTAGAGATTTTTTTTCTTTTATAACTTGAGTCCTAGTCATTCATCTCTAGGAGGCATAAAATGTGAGTATTCGAATTGGATCCACTTGTCTAACCTAAATCTAATATAATCTAACCTAACCTAAATCTTTTGGCCTTTTTGTTTTTGCAATGTTTTTTACATTTTTGATTTAGGAAAATAACTTAAATGCGAGAACTACCTAAGCAAAACCCTAAAACCTACATGCATCTTGGTGAGCCCATGGTGGCCATGCATAGTGTGGCTAACCTAAGTAGCATGTATAATACTAGTGAAGAGGCAAACAAACATGAAGATATGCACATAAGAGAATTCAGTTCTAGCATCAATCACAAAAGCAGCAATCATACAATATTATGCACACATAGAAAAATAAAAAATGTCAAATAAAGTCTATACTAGAAAGCACATAAATGGAGAAAATCCCTTACACTGGAAAGTGCCACTAGGGCCATCGACTTTTGTGTGAAGGTGTAGGCTAGACCTTGGGTTGCAAACACCCATCTACATGCCTACCAACAAGAGAGGATGGCCAAGCAAGGCATAGGAAACCTTGTGGCCAACGAAGATAAAGAAGAAAGAGAGGGGCGCATCCTCTCTATGGAGAAGAGAGGACATGCCCAAGTGAAGAGAGGAGAAGAGGGTGTTGCACCCTTTGTGCTCTCCTTCTTCTTGCCACCCATGTGAAGATGCTTGGAGGAGAGCTTCTTCTTCAACCGTCCATGGTGGGGGACCTTGGAGGGAGGTGGTGTCTTGGAGAAGGAAAGAGGACAGCTTGAAGGGGAGAGGGAAGAAGATAGTTGCAAATTGGAGGGGAGAATGAATGTGCGACCCTTTTTTGGTTGGCTTTTATGGGAGGTGCTTCTTTTGGTTGCAAGTTGGTTCTCTCCCAAAATAGAAAATGCCACCTTTGGTGGCCCTTAGAGTTGACGACCAAAAATACGGAGGGTGTATTAGGAAGGTTGATTTTGGAAGGTGTGTGTGTGTGGTTTGAATTTCGTAGAGCTATGTTGTGGGTGTTGGTAGGATTAGGTGCTAAATAGGTTGGGTCAATCTAGATTAGGTGGTGTAGACCTAACTAGGCTTACGAGAGCCTAATTAGAGAGGAGTGAACCTAATTGGGTCTAGGTCAAGTCTAATTGGATGTGTGTGTGTGGTTTGACTAAGGTAATCCTAATAGGTATGAGTCAATTAGATCCTGGGTGGATCTAAATGGGTTCAGGTGCACCCAATTAGGTATGGGCTAGTTCAATTGGGTTAGGGATAGGATAACTAATGGCATGGATAGTGGGCTAGTTCAATTGGAAGTTAGGTTGGACGTCTAATTCTGTGTCAGTGCGAGTTTGGCTTCCTGGATTGAATTTCTGCAGAAAGCAGACGTCCAGCTTAATATCTGGACATCTAGAAAGGTGCTGGAGAGTGGGTTTTGGGTTCTCTAAGGTATGCTTTTGTTCCTAAGTGTTTAGGAGAAGGATAAGGTGGATAAGAACATGGATAGTGCTATCCATGTTTTGGGTTCTAAGGCTAAGATGTCCTAATGGAAGTGGTTTTGGGTTTAGGAAGGCTATCCTAGGGTTTCTAAGGGTAGAGATAAGGCTATCCTCCTCACTCCTCTTGTCTAGATCAGTCTTTTTCTCTCTTTATTGCCTTATTCCACTCTATCTCGCATCCTAGATCACTTTATTACCTGCAAATAGCAATAGAAACATTAAATAGAAAGATATCTCGTCTTATTTTATATAAAATGATGTAATGCATGATATAAATGATATGAATGCAATATTTATAAATTAAGCTAGGTTCAAACATAATTTAGGTTGATTAGGACCTATGATTGCTGCGTAATCACTATGTCATTTTTACTGTCATACTGAAAGTTCCTATTTTGCAACACCTTTGGTATTAGGATTCCAGCCTAGTGCTAAATTGCAAAACCTTTGCTAAAATGCCATCTCTTTCATTCTGCTTGCTTGTTGGCCATGTACCATTTATCTTGATTGAAATGATCTCCTTCATTATAGTAGTGTCTTTGTTTTTGTTCTCATATCCTTAAGATTGTACCAGGTCCTCTTGTTAAACGTGGCAGCCTTTAGCTAGGATGCCTAAATGCATGCATATCTTTTGTATAAGTTCGTTATCCTACTTTTTACAGCCAAGCACTCTTAAACATCAAACAAGGTTAAGTTTGATTTCCTTGTTCACAATAGATTCTAGCAAACTCTTAAGAAATCAACAATCTGAAGGCAAAGCTTAATGAATATGTGCCCTTCAACTTTTCATTGTGAGGTATACTAGCTCTACTCTATTGCTAGATATCATCTCGAAAAGCTAAAAGGTACTCCACTCCATCCAATAGAAACTTTTAGGCATAGAAAGAGAAATAAAATAAATAAACAATAGTTGCTATTATTTTAAAAGCTACTGAATTATGAAGAAAAAAAACAAGGAGTTATCTATCTTATGCATATCGTAAATGGATATACACCCCAATTTCAATAGCCATCCACTACTTCTATGACATGATCCATCTTTACTTTCTCCCTTGTTTCTTTCTTTGTTTTTTTTTGAAGACTCTGGAATGAAAATATTTCTTATTTACAACTAGCCACTTCTTACAAAAAGAATATGTTCCAACTGCTAATCTCCATGCAATAAATCTTCAATCAGCACCTTCTGGAAATTCAAGGACAACATTTTATCTTTGCAGATTTCTTGGTTCTTGCATATGACATATAACTCTATTTCGAGATTACCAACATCCACAGTACAAAGATCAATACATAAGAAGCCCTATAACTATCCAATCTTCTGTTCGAAATTAAAAATTCCCTCGAATTCAAGTTCAAATAGACAATAGTTGTAGTTCTTATTCATTCTTTAAACTATATCATCGTCCTTATAAACTCAAAATTTAAATCTGAAAGATGCAATAGCTCCCTTAATCTTCATAAAACACAAGAAATTCAGAGCTCCCAATACCTAATGAATCAGAGCAGCAACATGCCAATCTTAATCCTTCAAACTCATCATCAACTTTCATCTCTTCATATTTAAATATGAAAATAATTTTAATAGTGCCATCATCTTCTTGATAAAAAAACCATCTCTAAAATAAAATAGAATATAAGCAAGGCACTTAATTTGAAGAATGTGCTACAGTTTGTGTATGTTGTGGTAAAAGTCACAACTATAAGAAAAATTAGTAGTAGAGAATTTACCAACTACTAATACATTCATTGTTCAAGTTCCTTGTTTGGGATGGATGGAATTCATAAACCAAGGTGCATCTTTTGACATGTGGATTCTTTTGTCCCTTCCTTTTGAATGTAGGTGAGTGCTTCTAAAGTTATGGCAAATGCTAAAGGAAGCTACAAATTTAGTAGGTTCTCAAATTCCAAACTTTGTTTATCTTGGAAAGGGTTATGGCAGTGGAAGAAAATTCTTAAGCAAGGTAATTAGGGATTAATTTTCCTTAATTACTGTACTTAGGATTTTTTTTGTTATTACTTGTGCCAAAATCGTTGCTTCGAGAGATGAATTGGAGTGGCTAAATTTTTGAACTAAAGTCATTTTTGCTAAAGATGAGTTTAGCATAAACTACCATCCCCAACTCGTTCTTTCTAAAGATGAGTTTCTGCAAGCTTTTTAAACCCAAAACCCTTCTCTCTGGCCCCCAACCCTCAACCCCTACCCCTCACCTCCTACGCAAGCTGATGTGCATACATCTGAATAGCAAAAAATGTCTATTAATGCATATTCTTAGTATCATATTAGCATCAAGCATTGTAAATATTGCACAACATGCATCATCATGCATTTAGGTCAAATTGTACAAATTGTATAGTAATTTCTTCCTTTTGGTAGCTAGGGATAGGGAGACTTTCAATCGAGGCCACGGATCAAAGAACCAACTGTATGGATCTAATCTGGGGGACAATTGGAGTTCAACGACTCCAAGATCGCCCGATCGAACTTTTGTAGCATCAGATATAATCCAAGGAAGGTCATAGATCAAGGGTCAAAATGGTGTCAATCTGCACTTCAAATGACAAATCTGACCACATGGATGGGTTAGGATCGATGATCGCAACCTAATGGCATGAAAATTGGCGCAATCCAACATCCGTGGCATCTTCTACAAGTCAGAGAAGATGAACGACCAAGATGGTGCCATGTGGCACCAGCTCGGCCGCCCAAACTGACCTAGTTAATACGCGAGGGCCTACCACGCTCTCTCTCTCTCTTAGTGTTAATATCAAATCCATTGTGATTATCCTGCTTCTAAAACAAAAATACAAAAAAATATAATTGTGGATTTTAGATTGACGTAGCCTCCCTATGTTCGATCTGGAATTTGTTTACGAATTTCGGTAAATTTATCTATTGACGGATTTCTTCGCAAATCATACTACATCGACGGATTTTTCAAAATCCAATCCTTTTTGCATAGATTCTCCGTACAACATGAGCCTTCCTTCTCCTCCACACTCCTCTCCTGCACCTATTGCAGTGTCTTAGAAACCCTAAACATGATAGATGATCTTAAAAACCTCATATAGGGCTTTGGAAATGCTTTAATCACTACTGATTTGATCATGCTCCATTTTACCCAATTGCAACTGAGGTTTCATTTAATTGGAGCTACTGAACAAAAACATCCAGTATGAATCTAAAATAAAAACATCCAACTGTGAATTAGAAAAAGAAAAGAATAGCCGTGAATCTAAAATCTTAACTTACCGTATGTCTATACCTGTGGTTGCTTCTCTTGGAAATTGAAAGATGAGGCCCTAAGGGATGCATATGGCACATGAATATATCCTGATAGCTTATTAGGCATCTGCCAAGGACAACACTATTATTAGAAAAAAAATTATGCACTATCTCATCATAAATCTAAACGCATGAAGCTTCATGTGATGGATGCTTGCTATTTCCCAAGTAAAGCATGGAATAGTTCTCCTTTAAGATCACTTGGGAATGATCTTTCCTACAAGCATGTTAGCAAACGTGACAAAAATTGTCATATTAAAAACTTAATGAGGTGATCAGTATAAGATTAACCCACCCTTAATTAAAAAATTAACAAGTGCTCTATCCACTGAAATAAAAATTTAAACCCTAAACCTGAAATTCGAAAGTTTAAAATCTAACTATGAATTTGAAAAACAAAAAGAAAGTATAGCCTAAGATGGACTGTTAATTCTCTATTCTGGTAAAGGGCTTATGAGCAAAGCGATCCAAAGGGATGCTTTGTTAACTGGGCGAAAGTTTCTGTAAAATGGCATGATAATTTATATTCAAAAGATAAAAAGCATGACGCTAGAAAACCATTTTGAATAACAAAATTAAAATTTTTGTTGATGTTTACCTTCAATGGAGGAAAAGATGAAAATAAGAAAATAAAGAAATTAAGTGAAACTTCAAGAAATTCATCAAGAAATTAAGTGGATGCAAAATCAAATAGTGATTGCAGTGAAAATCCAGAAAAAGGATCCTAATAAAATATCCATGAAAATGAGAAAGGATATAATCAACTTGAGTGAATAAGGCAATTCTATACAAACTCATGAATATTTTTTACAACTTGATAATTGGAAACATCATAAGTGGAACATCAAGAAACTTTAAAATTGATGTAGTCATGGGAATCATCTCTAAGACAGAAATGCTCTCCTAAACTGGGTGAAAAGCCCACCAGCCTATGTGGCTACCACTAATAAATCCATTAATCACAAGAGTATATTAAGAAATGTGACCCCCCAGCAAATAGGACTTCTGATCTTTACCCAGTTAAAAATTAGATGCCTTTTTTACCCGTGAACCACTTTTGATCTTTCATGAAAAATCTTTAATTTTTTCTAGAACATCCCAAACTTCTGGGACTACATTCTTCCCATCACTACATATAATAGCATCTCTTGGTGCTCACAAAACAACATGAAGCACTGATCTATTCTCAATGGTATTTATATAATAGGCAACCATAGGAAAGCAGCAAATCACCAAAGTGAACATGTTAAATGTCAATACATAAAGAACTTCAATAGGGAATTTAGCTTTTTGATAACAATGAAAGATAGCATCTAATTTCTAGTTTTTATCATACTTTTGATAGCCAACCATAGTCAATCTCAACTCCAGAAAGGTTAGCTCTTTCTATATGAAGAAATGCATCTTTTTTATTTCCCCACAATTCATTTTGTAGCCAGTTCATTTATGTTTATTTCAGGCCTTTACTATGATAATAAAAACAAAGACTTAATCTCAAGCATGATAGTTTGTTTTTCTACTATCAGGATACTACTATATCAGGATTGCATGGTGCTTTCTCTTTAGGTTAATTTGATTCAGGGCAGTTTTAATTAGGGTGGAGAAGGAAGATGATCTTGTTCTAGTTTTCTTAAAAGATGGAAGTGTCATAAATCACAATAGAATTTCAATTTTGAGGTGGTTACCCTATTCTAGATCTAATAAAAGCTAGTTCCAAAATCAATAATTTAATGTGGTTCATCTGGGTTGGTGTTATCACTGACTTGCACCTAAGGGCTTAAGTTTGATTATTTTATTAGTTGAACTCATGTCAAAGATTTCATCATAATTAGTAGATTTGCAAATTATATTCTCACTGGTTTTAGCTTTTACTGTGACACCTCTTCGAACTACATAGTAGCAAATGTTAAACCCCCAAATTAGTACCTGCTACAAAGCAAACAAGATAAATGGGTTAACACCATGCACATTTGGAAATCTTGATTTTCTTACACCTGAAACTAGCCCTTTCGGTGATGTTCAAGTATAGATTCTTTTGTTTGTCACCCTTGGTTTTAAATTAGGTTGTCTTAGTCTAAGTTGTAATTTTGATTTTACCCATCATTATCCTTCTCTTTTTCTTGATGTGGTTTTAAATCCTTCTTGGCAGGCAAGAAGTGCCGCAAAGCACCCAAGATCTAGAGGTTGGTTACTCCTTGACCCTTCAAAGGAAGAGGGTGAGGATCGTTGAGAAGAAGAGAATTACAAAGTCCAAGGCTAATTAATGGAAAGCTTCTTGAAGCACGAGAAACGTGTTGGTTTAATTATGTCATTGTAGCATGCATTTGCGACATCAGTTTTAATTTAAGATTTGGATTTGGTGAGTCCAAGTGTCGATCTCAGGGAGGCATGAAATCTGATTAGTTTTAGTCACTTTGGGTGTCACACAATGGTAGTGTGGTTTGCTTGCAAAAACAAGAGTGAAAGAGAGAGAAAGAGTAGGGTTAGAGCTTGCATTTAAACATGACAATCACTTTAAGGAGATGTGAACTACAATATAAGAAGCAACATTAACATATACATGCAATTAGAGTTTGTTTACAAATACAACAATAGATGAAAGCTTAAAATAGTGCAACATAAAACTAGAGTAAGAGAGAGTGCGAGGAGGAGGTAAGGTGGCCACAGCGGTGGAGGGGGCTCCATCTGTGGCTCGACAACTCTGAGGGCGGATATGGAGTGTTTGGTGGAGCTAGGAGAGGGCTAGTCTTGCATGGAGAGTGTGTGAGAATTCAATGCTCCTTGAAAGGGGTGGTTGAGGGGGTTTATATAGTAGAAGAGGGCTTCCAAAAGAGGTACGGGTCTTTAGCGAAGTCCAGTACATCGCTAAATCAATTCCAAAAGTGTCCTTGAAGTACCACGCCCACCGGTCCATTCGCCCGTTCTTCTTCTCAAGCCACGCCTATGCATCCTTAGCCATCAAATTTGAGGCACGGATTGCCATCGGACAGCTGAGGATGCACCACGTCGCCCCCCCACCGCGCTCGCAGATGCTGCCCTCACACGATTCGTGTACTCGCAATAGAGGATATCAGATCGCATATCAATGGTTGAAATTACACGCGACTGGGCATGCTGTATTGCGCCCCGCGTGCGGTGAGTGCACGTCATCATGCATGTTTACAATGGACACTCGAGATCATGCTACGTGCCTTTATCTGATCTGTCCACCCACCCATCAATGGTCGAATTTCAATTGCGTGCATCGTGCGTTTGTATGGTGGGGCACTGACTACTGTGCTACCCCCATGCTTTGTCTCAGTTGTGCACCAATGCTCAGCCATCCGATGGCGATCGAAAGGTCGAGATTGAATCTTTGCACGGTGAAGAGCATGTCGGTGAGGCCCGTGCCCTTGCGATTCCTCAGCCATTCGATCCTTGGATCAAACCGCTTAGGATGCTTCTGCGTGATGAAGCGGGGGTGCTGCGTCAATGGGAGCATGATGTATGGCGCCACGTGGCCATTTGTGGGCCATTGATCTGATCTTCTTGGGCTTGTTGGGGGAGCTCCGGATGTTGGATTTAAGCAATTTCAGGTCCGTTGGACTCCGTTCGTCGATCTGGATCCATCCGTGTAGCCCGATTCCTCATCTGAGGCCTATTTCAACATGCACTTGTACACATTGCCATTAAACATTGATTATAAGCAATCTTAATTCGTCATGCATTCAATGCTCCCAATCCTGTTACGGTATGTCACTAAGGCACATATATCCTCAAAACTAACTCTAATTGATGGAATTATCATCATTGGATGTAGAATTATCATACCCTCATGCTCATCCCTTGCTAGTCCTTAGCAAGGTTTATCCTAGCCGTTATTTTCAGTCGAAATTAGGAATTGATTACTTAGACATATGTTGCTTGTCAACGGGAGGAAATATATACTAAGAGCCTAATCCACAGAGACTAAACAGTGCCCATGTGTCTGCCAAAATGCAAACCACCCAAATCCTCACTTTAAAGCATATATACAAATATATATTTTTTTTTCTTTTTCATCTTTTCTAATTTTTTTGGATTTTTGGAGTTGAGAGTGTGTAGGTAACTTTTTACGGCTACCCAACCCACCCACAGCTCGAAAAAGACCATGTACTATGCATCTTGGTGTGAAGATTGTGATAGACTCACTCAAAGGTAATTAAAACAGACTTCGAGTTTCTACGCCTCTAGGTAACCGTAAAAGAAAATGCTTGCCTAAAGGTGTATCTATCCGATCGGTAGCTTTCTCCCTACTTTTATTTTGTGTGAGGTCGACACAAGGGTGCTTCCAGTGTATATCTCCCCGGATTGCTCTACTTCCCTACTTCTTCCTTAAGTGTTTTAGTCTTTTTCATGCATTTAGTGAGCTGGGTTCTGGACAACCGACCAATGGGCTGTTACCCACAATCACTTGCCAGCCATACTCGTGCGGTGAAGTGTGGCATATTTATCCTTTTTTTTATTTCTCCCTTTTTCTTTTCTTTTTCTTTTGTTGTTTTAGTAGGTTGCTTCCCTAATCTAAGATTTACCTAGAGGAAATAATAAAAGAGAATGGTCCCGTGGTTGGGCTCTGGACAACCGGCCAATGGGCTGTTACCCACGACAACTTGCCAGTCATACCACCCTAGAAGGTCCATTAGCTACCCAATTTCAGTTAAAATCTCCAAGGAGTGAGTGAGTGTAAAAATGTGTGCAGATGCTTAGACTAAAAATCTCTCCGACTCGGAGAGCAGGTTGATAAGTCATATACTTATCACCCTACTTTATTGATCAAATTAATGTAAATTAAGGTTGCAAGGATTCGAGGCTAAATCAACATTTTAGTGGACACCTAGGCTGATTAAGCTTGAAGGCCTGAAAAGTCTAAGTGTTCAGGTTCTTCTCGTATTATTTCCTACAGTTGACGAGCTCTTCATGCCTAAGTTCTTCCTAATTTTTTTTTTATTTTTTTTCATATATATATAATTTAGGCTGATAATATAAACTCAGAGAATACGAATTACCTCCCCCCCATGCTTAAGTTGGATAATGTCCTCATTGGCAAATAAATGCATGCAAGGGGGTATAGAAAGAAATCACCTGAGTGCTGCTGTGTACCTGATCAGTCTGAATCTTCTAGGTTGCCTCTCATGAAGCGTTGAGTTTATTGCCTCTAGTTGGGCGAAGCTCCATGTCAACCCTCAATGTGGGTGACTACTTCCTTTAGGGGAACCTGGGCAAGAAAATGTTTTAATCTCTAGCCGTTTACTGTGAAGGTTTGCTCAATGTTAGGATCTGCAATTTCAACCACCCCATTGGGATAAGGTTTGACCACCTGATATGGTCCTGTCCACTTTGATCTCAGCTTCCCAGGGAAAAGTTTAAGTCTTGCATCAAAGAGCCAGACTTGCTGATTGGGCTCGAAGGTTTTCCTATGAATGCGTCTGTCGTGGATGGCTTTTATCTTCTCTTTGTAAAGTCGACTTTTCTCATAAGCATCCTGATGAATTTCCTCGAGCTCAGAGAGTTGGAGTGTCCTTTATGCTCCAACCAACTGGGAATCCATATTGCACTACTTAATAGCTCAGTATGCCCGGTGTTCCAACTTGACTAGAAGGTGGAAAGCCTTGCCAAAGACCAATCGATAAGGCGACATGCCTATCGGGGTCTTAAAAGCGGTCCCATATGCCCAAAGGGCATTATCCAATTGTGTTGACCAATCCTTCCAGTCAGTTCTCACAGTCTTTTGCATAATATTCTTGATTTGCCTATTAAAGTCCTCAATTTGCCCATTTGTTTGCAGGTGATATGGGGTGGCAATGCAGTGAGTAACCCTGTATTTTCTAAGGCATGAAATTGGGCATGAATAAGGTGACTCCCACCATCACTGATCATGGCTTTCGGTATCCCAAATCGAGAGAAGATGTTTTGCTTAACAAAGTCCATGACAGCCTTATGGTCACATCTTCGAGTGGCTACAGCTTTGATCCATTTTGAGACATAGTCCACTAAGACTAATATGTACTTGAAGCTGTTGGATGGTGGGAAGGGACCCATAAAATTGATGCCCAGACATCGAAAATCTCGACAATCAGAATGAGCTGTAGGGGCATCATATCCTTTCTGGCCATAATCCCTAATGTCTGGCACTGAGAGTAAGTCTTCGCAAAGCTGTGTGCATCCTTGAATAAGGATGGCCAGTAAAAATCGGACCGCAAAACTTTTGCAGCCGTCTGCTTCCCAGAGAAATGGCCACCACAGGCTTGGTCGTGATAGAAGGATATCACACTTTGGGCTTCCTCTTCATGAATACACCTCCTAATGATCTGGTCATCATAGAGTCTAAACATCATAGGATCATCCCAGAGATAGTGCTTGGCTTTAGCTAAGAACTTATCCTGTTGCTGTCTGGACCATCCATGCGTAGCTTGACCTACTGTCAGATAGTTGACTAAGTCTGCATACCAGGGTAGCCTCCTTCCTTACACGGCTAGAAGTTGTTCATTAGGGAAGGTGTCGGTTAAGGACAATGAGGGTCCAATGTGGTCCGGGTGAAGTCTGGACAAGTAGTTGGCTATAATGTTCTTGGACCTGGCTTTGTTGCGTATTTCTAGGTCAAATTCCTGTAAGAGCAGGATCCATCTGATGAGCCTGGGTTTAGCATCCTTTTTGGCCAACAAATGTCGAATAGCTGAGTGGTCGGTGTAAACCGTCACGTGGGATCCTAGAAGGTATGATCTGAACTTTTCTAACCTAAAGACTACAACGAGCAGTTCTTTTTCTGTGACAGTGTAATTTCATTGAGCCTCATCCAATGTTTTGCTCGCATAGTAGATCACCATAGGTTTCTTCTCTCTTCATTGTCCTAGGACTGCGTCGACAGCAAAATCTGATGCATCGCACATTATCTCAAAGTCTTGGGACTAGTCTAGGGGTTGTAAAACAGGTGTAGTGGAGACTATTTCCCTAAGGGTGTTGTAGGCCTTGATGAAATCGGGTGTCATGTGAAAAAGGGCGTCATTGGCTAGAATGTCAGCCAAGGGCTTAGAAAGTTTGGAAAAATCCTTAATGAACCTTCTATAGAAGCCAGCATGTCCTAGGAAATTAAATCAACCTTAGCTCAATCAACTTCGATGCCCCTATGCGAGACGATGTGACCGAGGACAATCCCTTCCTGAACCATGAAATGGCTCTTTTCCCAGCTTAAAACTAGGTTGACCTCGATACATCGCTTCAGGATCTTTTCCAAGTTGCTAAGACAATGGTCGAATGAGTTCCCGAACATAGAGAAATCAGACCTCCAGATATTCACCAACCATCTCTGAAAAGATGGCTAGCATGCAACGCTGAAAGGTAGCAGGTGTGTAGCATAACCTGAATGGCATACAACGGAATGCAAACATGCCATACAGGCAAGTGAATGTGGTCTTCTCTTGATCTTCTAGTGCAATAGCAACTTGTTTGTATCTTGAATATCCAATCAAGAAGCAAAAATATTTCTGCCCTGCCAATCGCTTGAGAATCTGGTCAATGAATGGTAGAGGGAAATGATCTTTCTTGGTGACCTCACTAACCTTCCTATAGTCAATGCACACTCGCCATGGGGTAGCGATGTCAGTGGGAATGGATTCACCCTGGTCATTGATGACCACGGTGAGCCCTACTTTCTTAGGTACCACTTGAGTGGGGCTCACCCAGGGGCTATCGGAAATTGGGTAAATGATGTCTGTGTCAAGCCACTTGATTATTTTTTTTCTAATGACCTCTCACATATTCGGGTTCAATCGCCTCTACGTCTGGCAAGAAGGTCAAGCCCCATTTTCCAAATAGATCTTGTGAGTGCAATAGGTAGGGCTAATTCCCCTTAACTCAAAAATTGTCCACCCAATGGTTGCCTAATGTTCAGAAAGGGTTGCAGTCAACCTAAGTTCTTGATCCCTAGTTAAATGGGCATTGATAAACACAGGGAAAGTCTGGTCAGGTCCTAGGAAGACATACTTGAGATTATCAGGCAAAGGCTTTAGTTCAGGTGTAGGTGGGACAACATTTGACAGGTAAGGGAAAGGTGGGAGTTGATCAACATCAATCACCTCAAATGGAGGTTACTGAAGGTAATCAGCTCTACAAAGGTCAACCTCCACAGGCTGGGGTGGGTCAAGGTAGTCATCAATTGTTTGATTCAAATGGTCTGCTATAGAGCTAAGAGTAAGGCATTCTTCCACCAGAGGTTCCACGGGATCGTGCTCCTCAACCCAGCCACAATCAAAAGACTTAGCTGCCCTAAAGATATCCAATTGCATCTTCTTGTCTCCAAAGGTGATTTCCATGCATCCCCTGTTGCAATCAATGTTTGCCTTAGCTGTAGCTAAGAAGTGTCTACTTAGGATGATGGGTGTGTTTTGTAGCTATTCAGGGGCTTCCACGTCGAGGACCAAAAAGTCGATTGAGAAGTAGAAGTTCTTGACTGGAACAATTACGTCCTCAACTACCCCCTACAGGGTTTTGATGGATCTATCAGCCAATTGGATAGTCACAGGTGTGAGTTTCAATTCCCCAAATCCAAACTAGTGATAAAGGGTAGTTGGGATTAGGTCGAATGAAGCACCTAAGTCCAAGAGCACTCTGTCAAATGTCATGTCCCCGATATTACAAGATATTAAGGGCTCTCCTGGGTCAGTTCGTTTGGGAGGTAGGCTACTCAATATCACTGAACTAGCTTATTCTGAGAGCACTACCTTCCTAGGTGCTTGGGTTCTCGTCTTACGCTTCGGCATACAGACATCCTTCAAGAACATAGCGTAAGCTGGGATATGCTTGATTGCTTCGAGGAGAGGAATATTAATCTAAACTTATTTGAAAATCTCTAACAACTCATTCTCAACTACATTTTTCTTTCTCTTCATTTTCTCCAAGGCTTCAGGGTATGGTGTTTGGGTTTGAATTGCTTTAGTCTCCAGGTCCTTGGGTTCCTCCCACTTATCCTCAAAATCAGGCATCTTAAGAAGCGAGGTCACGGGAGGGGTCATCCATTTGGGGTCTTGGGTTTTAGTGCTGCTTCTCAAGGTAACTGCGTTGGTTGAGGTGTTGGGACCATGGATAGATCCTTAAGAAGAAGAACAGGAAGCACCAAACCCAGGTGGTGTCTGTGGGACTTGCTGGATCATGTAGGCATGCCTGGGATTGGCTTGGAACCCTTGAGGATTGGGACCTCTGTTGTTCACATTTCTCAGGTACGGTTGTGGCTGAGAAGGAAGGGACTCTTGTTGTTTGCTATCCAATAGTTGGCTCAATTGTCCCTTCACTAATGCCATTTCCTCTTGATGTTTCTGATTCATATCAGCCATCATTTTTATCAGCGTGTCCATTTGGTTCTGTGGGGGAGGGGCTACCCTATTCTGATTATAGGGTGGTCTAAACGGTGGACTTTGCTGATAGGAGGGAGGGTTTGGCCTGGGTTGGTTCTGGAATTGGTTCGATTTTTGGTTTGTCCAGGCAAGATTCGAGTGATTATGCCATCCAACATTGTAGGTGTTGGAGAAGGGGTTAGGTTTGAAGTTACCTTGGATGGCCTAGACATCTTCAAAGATAGAAGGTGCCGAGGGAGAGAGGAGAGAGTACTCAAGTTTGAGGGAGCAAAGGTCCCTCCCTGGAACATAGTTAGAGGTTGTTCCAAGTGTATTTGGTTCATTGGTTGCACCAAATCTACATTGTGAGCTCCCCTTGCTAGGGTCTATAGTGGGTTTCGGGTTTGGTTCAATAGCTCATCAATCTTTTTGTCCACCAACTCAACTTGATCCAACTTTTTGGCTATAATGTCCATGTCAACCATTCCAGAATTGGCTTGCACCTCATAGATCCCACCATGGGGTTGACTAGATCGATTAAATTGGGTCATGGAGGCATTGTTGAGTGAATTTTTGCTCACAGATTCAAAGAGTTCAAAAGCTCTCTCCTCATCTTTGCTCAAAAAGTTGCCTCCACATGAGGCGTCAACAAAGTTCCTAAGGTTGCTATCCATACCATGGTAGAAGATTTGGGCCAATTGCCACTTTGGAATGTCATGGTGTGGACATTTCCTCAACAATTCATTAAATCTTTCCCATGCCTCATGGAATTGTTCCTCACCTTGTAGTGTGAATGTGGTAATGGCTCTTCTGAGGGCATTGGTTTTACCTATGGGGAAAAATTTCTTCAAGAATGCATGCCTCAGTTCCTCCCAGGTGGAGATGGGTCTCCCTAAGGTTCTAAGCCAGTGAGATGCTTTGTCTTTTAGGGGGAAAGGAAACATCTTAATTAAAACGATATTCAAGTTGATGTTCCTTGGTTTCACAGTCTGGGAGATCCAGTCTACATCCTATAGGTGTTGGAAGGGGTCCTCATTTGAGCTCCCATGAAAGTGACTTTGAATTAAGCTCAGGACATTTGGTTTTAGCTCAAAATCATCTCCCCCTTTGAGGACCCTAAGATGTGGCTCGATCTGGATAGCAGACAGATCATAAAATTCACAGAAAGGCCTTGGTTGGCCCTCGAGAGGTTGTGGTGGGTTAGGTGGGGGTTGCCCTTGCAGGTTTTGCAATCGATGTTTGGCTGGCATGATGGTTTGGGCTTGAATGATGGCCATAGCATCGGGTTGATGTTGGTCCTCAATCTCATCAATTCTTGGGTCAACCATTTCCCTTGAAAAATCAAGTCTCCTCCTGATTTCCCTTTCTAAAACAAACAGCACAGGATGAAGTGATCGTCTCCTGTGCATACACTAGAGAAGAATGGGGAGGGATGCAGAGAGAGACAGGTGCGAGAACTATGTGCACAAACAAGCAAGCAAGTCTAGTCTTTATAGTGTATACCTTAGGTGACCTAGAAGCCTCAAAGGGAATGATTAAATCTGCAAGCACTTAACCTCCCTTCTCGGTGTTAATTTGGCCCGGTTGATTATGAGGGGATTGAGGGGAAGGTTCTTCCTTTGGCTTGTGCCACTAGTTCCGTAGACCCCATAACCGCAGTCGTTTGACACTTCCCCACAACCTAGACACCATATTTTATAAAGGGAATGAAGGCCAAGTGCCTAACAAACCTAATCACACCTCAAACACTTAGACTATTCCCGCCTAGGGCATGTCTACTCAATTTTAATGAGGGCTAGGTTAGTGCTTGTGCTCAGAATATGTGATGAGGCATTGTTTGGGGTTGTGCCTCTTAGTTAGTCCAATTGAGCATCTGCATGCACTCAACAAAACATGATTTTCAAGCA
Source organism: Thalassia testudinum (assembly GCA_037157565.1). NCBI lineage: Eukaryota > Viridiplantae > Streptophyta > Magnoliopsida > Alismatales > Hydrocharitaceae > Thalassia > Thalassia testudinum. Next base: position 39,593,799 of record JAZHRO010000025.1, read on the forward strand.
AGGTTTTTAGATGTGATGTCTTTTAATGATTCATCCTTGTTTTAGTGATTTTTAGGGTTGAAATTCCTTAATGTTTTCAAATAATGTTCAAGTGGGCACACAAGGTTTTGTACACAACAGGCGAAAGTTGATTTCCTTTAGAATGATGTGGCCCTAGAAAAAAAACCCTAGTGTATTCACCCTAGTGTTCATGTAGTTCTACGAAGTGAGTTGATTTTAATTATGGTGAGTGGTGCGGCCCAAGTCAAATCATGGTGGCTTCACAAACACCACCCAAAAGAAAGAAGAACAATCTAGAAAATTTTCAAGAACATTAAAGCACATTTTTTTTTGGTTGGGTGATGAGTTTGGAATGTAGGTCAAGTAGCCATTCACCATGCCAATTTTAGATTTATATTTTTTTGTATTTTTTTTTTAAGCAAGCAAACACTTAATGGGGGGTGGTACTCACAAAAAGTCTTCACAGCACTCTACTCCTTATCTACCATCTCAAATTGCGCTCCTCCGTCTCCAAGGCGTTGAGTTCCTGCAACCAATCAAGTAGAGAGAGAAAATTGAGTCAGAAGATGTGAATACCAATGCAGGATGAAAGTGACAAAAGAAATTCGTAGCCTCCCCAGCAACGACGCCAAAAACTGATGCGCGCGGAACGCATTGTTTTAATTATGTCATTGTAGCATGCATTTGCGACGTCGATTTTAATTTAAGATTTGGATTTGGTGAGTCCAAGTGTCCATCTCAGGGAGGCGTGAAATCAGATTAGTTTTAGTCGCTTTAGGTGTCACAAAATGGTAGCATGGTTTGCTTGCGAAAACAAGAGCGAAAGAGAGAGAGAGAGAGTAAGGTTCGAGCTTGCATTTAAAACATGACAATCACATTAAGGAGATGTGAACTACGATATAAGAAGTAGCATTAACATATAACATGTAATTAGAGTTTGTTTACAAATACAACAATAGATGAAAGCTTAAAATACTACAACATAAAACTAGAGTAAGAGAGAGTACGAGGAGGAGGCGAGGTGGCCACGGCGGTGGAGGGGGGCTCCCTAGGCGACTCGACAACTCCGAGGGCGGATATGGAGTGTTTAGTGGAGTTAGGAGAGGGCTAGTGTTGCATGGAGAGTGTGTGAGAATTCAATGCTCCCTGAATTGGGTGGTTGAGGGGGTTTATATAGTAGAAGAGGGCTTCCGAAAGAGGTATGGGTTTTTAGCAACGTCTGGTGCGTCGCTAAATCCCTTCCAAAAGTGTCGCTGAAGTTCAACACCCACCGATCCGTGTGCCCGTTCATCTTCTTCTCAAGCCACGCCTAAGCATCCTCAGGCATCGGATCTGAGGGTCGAATCACGATCGGACAGCTGAGGACGCCCCACATCTCCCCCTGCAGCACCCACGGATGCTACCTTTGCGCGATCCGTGTGCTCGCAACAGAGGTCGTCCAATTGCGTATCAATGGCTGGAATTGCATGCAACTGGGCATGCTGGATCGTGCCTCGCGTACGGTGAGCGTGTGTCATTGCGCACGTTTATGTTGGACACTCAAGATCGTGCTGCGTGCCTCCATCTGATCCATCCGCACACCCATCAGTGGTCAAATTTCAATTGCGCACATGGACGCAGCCAGTGTGAATCGAACATGCGTCATGACTCATGCAGTGGGGCACTGACCGCTGCGCCACCTCTGTGCTTTGTCTCAGTTGTGCACGAACGCTCAACCTTTCGATGGCTATCTAACGACCGAGATTGAATCTTGGTGCGGTGAAGAGCGCGTTGGCGAGGTCCGTGCCCTTGCGATTCCTCAGCCATCCTATCCAAGGATCAAATAGCTTAGGATGCTTCTACGTGATGAAGCGGGGTGCTGCGTCGGTGGGAGCTCGGCAGATAGTGCCACGTGGTCATTTATGGGCCATTGATCAATGATGATAAACTACCATAAATTCTTGGGCTTGTTGGGGGAGCTTCGGATGTCGGATTTAAGCAATTTTGAGTTCGTTGGACTTCGTTCGTCGATCCGGATCCATCTGTGCAGTTCGATTGCTCATCTGATGCCTATTTCAACATGCACTTGTACACATAGCCATTAAACATTGATTATAAGCAATCTTAATTCGTCATGCATGCAATGCTCCCAAGCCCATTATGGTATGTCATTAATGCACATATATCCTCAAAACTAACTCTAGTTGATGAAACTATAATCATTGGATGTAGAGTTATCACTTCCCATTTACTATCAAAAAAGAAGGCGATGTAGTTGGATTTTCTTGCACCATTTTGTTTTACCTTTTTTTTTGTTTTCTATTTCATTTCTTGTTATCCTTTGAATGATTGAATGAGCTCAGAAGATGCAACCACTACTGCTATAAATCTCATTGTTGTTGCTACTGCTGGCATGAAGATGGAGAATCTGATTTTATTAATATATGCAAGTTTTGATTCTTACTGAGTGGCTTTTCCCTATTGCAAACCAATTTGATCACCTAAGATCTATTTGTTTCTAGGAAGAAATCAATAGATTTGCTCCTTGAAGGATCTACTAACTGAATACGAATGCAACCTATTTACAGTAGGATTTACTTATTATATTCGTACTAATGTTGGGATTAGGTGTGAGGTTCCAATTAGGGGGGATGGTTCTCACTATAGACATTAAAATTTTTAGAGGCCAAAAATCATTTGAAGTTGATTTTATATCCTTTTCTATTTTAGAATGCATTTTTCAGTTTAAAGTCCTTATCGCTTGATAGAGAAGAAAATTCTTTCATGTAGATTCACTATTGTACAAACATTGAAAGATCTTTTTAGTTAGTTTAAATTAGCTTGTGACATTCTCTTGTACTATAAGGGTGGACCATCTCACATTTGATTTATCCAATTAGTGGTAAGCTTTTTCTTATGATTTTCCTTGATTGTTTGGTTTAGTTGATTTGCTAAGCACATTTGTTGGCCTTCTAAAAAATGAAGTACAAAAGTCCCCTTTCAAATAAATAAACCCCTCTCCAATCTAACAAAGGTACTGCATTAATACAATTGGAAGGATGAGGGATGACATTCACGTGCTTTAAAATTCAAGAACTAATTCAAATTTAGCCTTTTTTTGTAATTTTCCTTTTTATTGGGTTTTCTTTCTGTGTGGATGCTTTCCTACAATAGCTTGTCATGAACTTGGAGCACTGGTTTTGGTGGGCCAACATGGTATTCATTTTATTTTTGATAAGTTTCATGAGAAAATGCATTATGATTACGGTTAGGTTTTACTATTAAGTACCTATAGGAAAGAGTTCTGGTAGCTTTGGAGAATGCTAGACTATTTAAATCTACTATCCTGATAAATGATAAGGTATATCAATTGTTTTCCAGTCCTTTCGGGAAAAAAAAAATTCCTATCTAGTTGTGCACTGTATTTAATTCAGTTTAGTGAAGCATACTTTGCAATAACTGATTATGAACTAACCATCGGCTATTTTCTCATTTATAGTTAGATGTTGCAATAATAATTGTGGATCAAAGTTGTTAAAAATTTTAGTAGGAGTTGAGTTGTTATTGCTAGATTGGACAATGGATGCTAGTGCTACTAGTGTTGATATTTTGAAGAAGGTTGAAGCTACAGATGATTGTAGTTGGGTTGAATGTTGATGAAGTACTTCATATTTCAGTTAGATTTGCTGGAATTGATTCTTCATTTTATTTTTTTCTCTTGTATTTTGTTTTCTTTTCCCTTGTATTACCCTTAAGAGGAGAATACATACTTTAATGATTTGGGAAGTCAATAGAAAGGACTCATTGTACTTTTTGAGGATCAATAAATTTGGGGTTATCTGGGCCCTTATGTTTTGGGCTTTTTAAAAAAATTTATTTCTCATTAAAGAATATAATTAAGTGGTATAACAGGGTATCATTCAAGTGAATCAACAGTGGCAAATATGTGATAAAAGAAAGTGTCATTAGAGTAAATCATTAGTGACGATTTAATGGCATAAGAAAGTGTCACTAAAGAAAATCAACAGTGATGATTTAGGGGCACAAATAATTACTATTAAATAATATTATTAGTGGCAATGAAATGGAAACATAAAACGTCATTAAAGTAAATCAATAGTGACAATTTAGTGGCTTAAACAAAAGTCATTAAATGAAGTATATAGCGACATTAATAGTGTCAATTAATTTGACACTAATATAAATCAATAATGGCAAATAAATTGCCATTAAAGAATATCATTAACGACATTATTTACAGCAATTAAAGTGATGCTAATACCATTGATTTGTCGGTAATTATATAATTTTCACTAACCTTTTAGTGACGCCAATGAAGGCAACAATTATTTGAAGTGTTGCTAATTCCATATAGTGGCAAATAGAAGACCTATAGTGGTAAATATTAAATTCGTTAAAGGATATTTTTTTTGTAGTGAAACGTAATCAACAACAAGTAATATATATTGAAATCCATGTGATGCTATGAAGGGAACCATAAAGTCTCTACCCCAAACCTCAAAAATCTTAATAATCAGAATTGGTTGAAGGGGCATCATATCTCTTCTTGTCATACATCCTAAAGATTGACATAAAATATAAGCTCTACAGAAATTATGTGCATCTCTGAATAAATTTGGCCAATAAAATCCATGCTGCAACACTTTTGCAATTGTTTTCTTTCTCGAGAAATGTCCTCAATAGGCCATATTATGAAAAAAGGTCAAGACACTCGATAATTTAGATTCAGACACACATCTCCTAATAATCTGATTCGCACAAAGCCTGAATAACAATGGATCGTCCCAAAAGTAATATTTAGCTTCGGATATTAGTTTCTACTATTTAGTCCATTCATTGGGTATTTTTCTTGTAACTAGGTAATTTGCCAAATTAGCATACTGGGGGAGTCCTTTATGGCCTATGGTCAAGATTTATTCATTGGGAAATTGGTCATGGATTACAGATGTACGGCAAAGATTATCCAGATTGATTCATGAAAGATGGTTAGCCAGAACATTTTGAGTACCGGGCAAGTGTCTGATCTCAAGGTCAAATTCTTGTAATAGTAAAATCCATCTAATCAACCTTGGTTTAGCATCTTTTTTCATCAACAAGGGCATCAGAGTTGTATGATCAGTATAAATAACCACATGAGATCCAATAATATAAGATCTAAACTTCTCAAGTCCAAAAACCACAACTAGCAATTCTTTTTCTATAGTCGTGTAATTTCTTTGAGCATCATCCAATGTTTTGTTAGCGTAATAAATCACAATGGGTTTTTTTCACTATTTTATGTCCAAGGATGGCACCAACAGCAAAATCTGAAGCATCACACATTATCTCAAAAGGATGGGACCAATTAGGTGCTTGCAAGATCTAAGCCTTGGTCATAGAGTCCTTAAGAGTCTGATAAGATCGGGTGCAATCAGGAGCAAAATCAAAGGTGTTATCCTTGGTCAAAAGATTAGTCAGGGGCCTAGAAATCTTCGAGAAATCTTTTATAAATCTTCTATAAAAACCAATGTGCCCCAAGAAAGATCTAACTTGTCGAACCAAGCTAGGAGGTGGTAGATTAGAGATTAAATCAACTTGAGCTTGGTCGACTTCCAAGCCTCTTTTTAAAACTGTGTCCAAGTGCAATCCCCTCTTGGACCATAAAATGACTCTTTTCCTAACTCAAGACCAGGTTCACTTTTATACACCTCAAAATCTTTTCCAGGTTGTCTAAACATTCATCAAAGGAATCTCTAAAAATCAAAAAATTGTCCATGAAGACTTCCAAGTAATCACCAATCATGTCCGAAAAGATTGCCATCATACATGTTTTAAAAGTCGTAGGTGCATTGCATAATCCGAACGACATTCTTTGTAGCAGAATTAAGTCATCTGTAATCAAAGCAGACTCACCATGCAATTGCGAAGCAAGTTGGACTGGATTTGCCTTTGTCATTGGTCACCATCTAATGGGTGGGATTTTCGCGAGAAAAGTTAGAGTTTGAAAACCTGTCATCGTAGTTGCGACAAATCCAGTTATCTGATAAATTTATAACTGAGACTCAGTGAGTCCCAGGTCGAATGCAGGGACACGAACGTTTGATTTATGAAACATCCATGTTTGGTGTTATTTGTTTTTGAGGATTTTCTACTTTTATATTTTTTTGGTATTTTTAGATATCAAATAGCGAGAATATCTAATCTAATCTACTCTACTTGAAAAATATGAGAGAGAGAAAATAACTATATATTAAATCTCAACAAATGTTCACTACAAATTAATGCAGGAAATAAAACTATGCTATGAGAGTAATAAAAGAGAGGTGAGAGAGAAATCCACCTCAATGGCTGCTTGGGGGGACTAGCCGATCGGACGACACTAGGAAGAGAGAACGGAGATGGAGGAAGGAAGACAAAGCTCGGACGAAGGGAGGATGAGGTAGGGCATCACCTTCACGAGATCTGCTTCTGGAACGAAGGTGAGAAGATGGCCACAGGTGCTCCATGAACGAGGGTGAGAAGGTGGAAAATTATTTTTACTCTAAGGGAGCATCCTTGGCAACGGTGCCAAAAATTGGTGTAGCCATCTGGATCGCATCTTAATTAGTTGTTGTTATGGTATAGTATAGTGTCGCAATCTAGATGGATGTCCAATCATTTATTTAATTACATAATTTTTATTGGACTATTCCAGGTCATTCACTGGAAGGAAGTTATTGAAATACATCTCTCTATTACCCAAAAATGCTCTTTTTTTCTAAGGATGTTAAGTTCATTTACAAATGAATCAAAGAATTAATGAATAAATGAATTAAGGTAATTATGTACAAAAGGAATCAATTATAGTTAATTACAATGCCTCAAACATATTTACAATTAAAAAGGCATCAAAAACTAATTAAAACTACTCTATGTTAGTTATTTACAACTATGTTAATCAATACCCAAGTGTAGGTACAAAAATACTGTAAGTATATACTAAAGTAAGATTTACTAACATATACTAATAACTATGGTAACATATACTATATGTACAGTGACAGTTATAAACATCACTAAAACCTTAGTAAAACTATATACAAAACTAAAGTAAAATGGATACTCTACATATACTCTACTTAATCTACATCTATATATGTATATTATATATACATATATATACTACACATATGTATATACACCAGATATACACACACGCTCATTTACACTTAGAAATTCTTACACTCAACACACTACACCAACACATAGTAATTTTTAGCCTTATACTTAGACCAAAATTAATGGTTAGCTGACCTGGTTCAGTTCGCAGGATCAACAACCCTTGCGGGTCAGATCGAACCACTACTATGGATCGATTCCTAATTTATTAGTAGGTGTATTTTTGTGCATTTTAGGCCCATTCAGGCCCACACCCGCATACCTACATATGCCCACACACATGCATCTACACGCACATGCACACACGCCTGCAGGCGTGCAAGTAAATCAAGGAAATAGCCCTATATGCTTATTTTGTGTGCCCAGTGCCGGTGGCCGGGAAGGTCATCAGCGTTGGGGCTAATAAGGCGTTGAAGGAATTCAGAGCTCCATGATGTGGCACTATTAGGTGTTGAAATCAGGCATGGCATTCATGTTGAAAACTATCTAGAGAGGCAAACTTTGGGCCTCGAATTGCGGGTCCAATCAAGGTTTGTTCTTAAAATAAATTGTATGATTTGAAAGCCCTTAGATAGGGCTACACAATTATGTTTAATTTATAATAATTACTTATTTAATTATTTTTAAAAATTGCTTGAAGTTAGTTAAGTTTACATGTTAGACTAGTGCTTAATTACTTAATTAATGTACAAATTAATAATGTAATTACTCAATTGACCTATAAATTAGTTAATATACATAATAAAGTATTTTTTACACATTTTTATTTTATTTTTAGCTCATTGATTTTAATTTATATACATTTATGTACACGATTTTAATGAATATATACTATTATACAGTTTAAATACTATTGTATAGAATAAATACATAATAAATAGGTTGAAAATATTTAAAACTAATATGTACAAATATAGAACATAAATTACTTTAGTAATAACTTAAATTACTAATTTATTTTATTTTAACTTCATAATTTAGCTAATTAACTTAATAATATAATTATATATAATAATTACTTAAATACATATATACTATTTTAGATACTATATACAAGTTTACATATTTATTTATAATTATATAGATATATGCGCATATAATCTATTATAAATTAATAGATAAATATATACTAAAGATATATATAATAATTCAACATAAATATTCATTTAAATATATATAATACAAATATAAATTAGTTATGTACATTGTATACATATATTTTACTATTTACATTTAGCTTATTAATTAATTGATATTTACAGGTGTAAATACTGTATACATGGTATTTTTGGGTATTTTTAGACTTTTCAAGTTTTCATGGTATTTTTAAGTTTTATGGAGATAAGAGAGGAGAGAGAGAAGGTATGAAAAGAGAGAGAAAGTATTCCTTTTGTGTTTTTCAAGTTAAGTTCTTTTATTTAGTTTTAGAGTAAACTGAACCGTCTACTGGTATGTTCTACCAGCTAGATGGTTCAAGATACTTTGAAACTTCACACGCACCTACAAAACTATCTAATCCTACTCAAGATACCTTTGTCTTATTTCTTTATGATTTTTTATAAATTTTTTATATATTTAAAATTTTAACAAAATGTGGCCTAAATGAGTTTGAAGCGATGCAACCAAAGGCCTCTAAGTGAGTTCTATTCGCTGGAATAGGATACAAACATTTAAAAACTTTCCATCTAATACAAGAAAGGTGTTTACACATTTACACAAGATTTTGGCATTTAATTTCATCAAAAACCACAAATGGACAGCTAATACATTTCATGTTACTGACAAAAGATTTAAAATACTCAACATACTGCTCAATCTCAAATTTAACTCAATTCAGTGTACATGAATGCTTGTTATGTGAAGTTCTTTCAGTACAAAACACCTATAGCTCATTAGACTCTCAAATCCGACTCAAAATATCTTCAGACAGTGCTACTACTGCTGCATGTGCAGTAGACCAGATTTAGCAGCTGAGTTAATCAAGCTTAGAAGCCTGATCAGGTGCTCTAGCAAAACACCTCAGATCTAAAAAATCAAATCTAAGGGCCATAAAACACAGAAAAACCTCAGATCACAAAATCACTTGAAACCAGAATTTTAATCCCACTGAATATAGCTACTATGCAGCCTTTAATATGTTAAAATGGGAGATTCAAACTAATCACAAGCTTGTACAAATCCAATAAAGAATTAATTTTCTTTGAAGTCATCTTTAAAACCAAATCTGTGCTTCAAAATAAACATAAATTGCATTGGAATCCAAGTCTTATTTTAGTTCTAGAATGTAGAAATACATTCTAGAACTGGGATGGCTAATTAAATCTCCACACAAGTCATCTCAAATTATCTCCCATTGATTTTGAAATCCAAGGAAACTTAAATTCAACTCTGAAAAAATCATTGAAATCCTAATTTGACCTTTTGTCATACACTATAGATAGTGTAAGGTGAAAATTCACATCAAGCTTTCAAAAGCATTAAATCATAGTTCAGTAGTGTTTAAAACCTTCTTTAATAGATCTAGGACTCGTTCAAACAAGATTAGAACTTGAAGAGCATGAAAAAACCTAATCTAATCTCTCTCGTACTCCATAGATAGCATGAGGAGAGAAAGTAGATCAGTCAATGAAATCCATTAGAAATGAATCCCAAGCCTTCAAATCTCTCAATTTGATTTAAAACCCAAAAGAATGCACTGAAATCCTTTAGATTGAAATCTAAATCTCACCCAAATGAGCATTTAAATCCATGCTAGAGCCTTAAATCAGTAAAACTATTTTTCCTTAGCTCTAACTATCAATGAAGAGAAAAATTCAGGTTAACATCAAATCAGAGGAAATCATTGAGGTACTTTACTCAAAAGCATTGGATGGTCATTATGAATAAGTGGAATGAGTGAGATGACCCTTTGATGGAATTTGGCACTCAAATCAAATCTGAATATTCAAGAGTATCAAATCTGATTTAATGCCTCAGTGGATGGGTGAATGGAGATTAAAATGCAAGGAAAACATTTAGAAGCGAGCGTGAAGTGATGAGGGAGATCAGATGAACACAATGAATGGGCAAATTCATCTCCTCTGATCTGAATTAATCAGAGGAGGTGGATTGGCGAAAGCCTAACTACTTTAATCTACTCCTAAATCTAACAAGCAATCAGTGAAAGTACTATCTAACACTAGTCCTATCTACTCTAGAAAGCAGTAAATCTATGCTACAAATGCATGTAAATTTATCTAAGGGATGAAGGTGACTCTCTAGGATCTATAGCCGGTGGCTAAATAGGATGAAATAGGAGGAACCTCCAATGGAAGAAGACTCTCAAGGGCCAGCAGCTGGTGGCTAAAGGCAACGAATGGAGGGAGCAAGTGGTCTCTGTCACTAGCCACTGAGGAAGGAGATGATGGGATTGGAGGGGTAGACAATGATCATACACAAGGGAAGGGAGCTAAGAAAGGACCCAAGGCTAGCTAGTGAGCTGCTTATGTAGGTGAGGGAGTGATTGCAGTCACCAAGGAGTGGAATTAAGCGATTTGGGTACCAACGGTAGGGATGAAGATAGGTGTGAGAGAAAGATTAGGATAAAATCCCACCATTAAATGGGATCTAGAGATGCTGACAGAGCTTTGCGAGAGTGCACGCAAGGATTAGATCAAGATCAGCCCTTGGATTTCAGGAGCATCAAATGGACGACTGTTGTTCTAGCGATTCTTTGTGATGAACAGTACATGAAGAGAAGAGCTTGGCTACAGGTCTTTTGGTGCAATTGCACCAAGGACTATATACTAAAATGGTGAAGAATTTGCATATCAAACCCATAAGTGACAAGCATGACTGCAGAGTAGTCTTTGAATGCTTACGAAGAAGCCCATGCAGCTTTTTAGCTTAAGAAAATGTTATGGCATGAGAACCTGCATGTGAAAATCTAAATACAAGGTCTTAATGATGTCCAAATGCTATGAGATTTTTATTGGAGCTTAATTGAACACATTAACAATTAATTCAGCCTTTGATTTTTACTTTTGAACTCAAGTATGTGTTTAATTTACATTTTGATCATCAATTTATGCTTATTGAGTGGAATATCTCAAATATTGACCTAATTATGCATTTCTAACACAATTTGAGTGTTTTAGGTCATTTTCATTAATTCCCACACTTAACCCATTTATAATATTAAGAATATAGTGTTTATCCTACTTTTTAGCCTAACTTTGGCATTTTAGCTATGATGAGGCACACATCATCAGCAGATCGGTTATTCGCAATCGGTGACCACACTATCATGGTCGTTGGATGATGATCCAACGATTACAACTGATCTTTGCTTGAAGGAGGGTTGTAGGCAAGCGATGCGGCGTAACAATGACCGTTGGATGGCAATCCAATCGCCATGATGAGATGGGGGCACGCCCCTTTTATATCTGAAGCACGGGGAAGAGGATGATCTTGAACGTTGGATTCTCATCCAAGGGTCAAGATTCTTCAACAGGTGTGCATTAGAATCGAATGGCCAGATGTGGGCAGCTAAGATGGAACCACTTGGTTCCATCTAGGCTGTCCATCTTCTATTATTCGTAGCGGATGCTACAGAGCTCTGATTGAAGTGATTTTCGCGCTGACGGATTGCAATCGTCACTCTGAGTTCATTCGTATAGTCGGATTTCTCGTTTGATGTGTTGCCATGTCCCCTAGGCACCAAAAATGTGTTAATTTATATACAATTTATATAAATCATTCTAAATGCATGATTACACTATTAATGTAATATTTACACATCTAAATGCACCTAAGTTACTACAAAGCCCACATTATAGGCATTTTTGGATAAAATAATGTAGACATATCACCACCATTAGCCTTGCTTTCTTAGTTACTACTTTAATTGGGCTTACCCAAGGACTATCAGAAATGGGGTAAATAATGCTCGCATCAAGCCACTTAATTATTTCCTTTTTCATGACCTCCCACATATTTGGGTTAAGTCTCCTCTATATTTTACGAGAGGGTTGTGCATCCTCTTCCAAGTATATCTTGTGGGTTTAATAAGCAAGACTAATACCCTTCAAATCAAATATGGTCCATCCAATAGCTTGCTTATTTTCACTTAGGACTGATGTATAACCACCTTACATAGTTAATTACTCATTGTTAAGTTATAGTATAGGGAATAAGGTAATTGACACATTTTATAAATTTATACTGGTTAAGTTCAGGTCATCCACTGAGAGGTTAAATTAGTATAAGATTCACCATTTATTCTTAATTTAATTCTTATTAATAATTACTATAATTAACTAGGTATTATATACTTAACTTACGTAGATAGTACCTATATATAACTTAATATCTATTTATTAGTTATAACTTGATAACATAAATATTACTAATTACTTAAATTATAGTTACTTAATTAATACATACTTAATTTACTTATAATTTACTTCCATTCTTAAGTCACATACCTAATTAATCCTTTAGTTAATTAGGCTAATAAATACTTGGTTTACTTAATTAAACTATAAACAAGTTATTAACCTAACTAATTCATTAATTACATTATAATTATTAAGTTACTTAGGATTACTACTTCAATTATACTACTACTTAGTACTTAATATAGTATAGATATTGTTACAGTATAAGTTAACCATAATAATTAACTATATAATAAACTAACTACTTAATTAACTAATTAATTACTGCAATATGTTATCCACATGAATAATTGCATAAAAATGAACAATAATAGCATGGCAATCATTCCATAAGCAAAATGAAATGATAATGCCATGAATAACAAAAGAATTTAAACTAAAAATGTTGTTTTATAACAACTAATGTTCAACATTTTTATTACAAACTTAAGCTTCCAATCATTTAACATTTAAGCATCAAAGCCTTTAGTTCATGCTCAACTCCTCAACACTTAGAATTTTGACTAAGTGTTTACTCAACACTTAAAAAAGGATCAGGGACATATGGCATTTCGCATGGCCTCAACAATTTAAACCAGAGCAGATGCTACTAGGTCACGTGTCACCATCATATTCCCCCACCTGGCACCTGAAATTCTCTCCCCCAGAGCCACACCATCACAAGCATAGGCACATGCTTGCTTACACATGCGCCCAGTGCTCATAACATCTGCTTGGTGATTACGCAGCAATCATAGACTTAATTGACCTAAATTGACTTAGATCTTAGCATAACTTAGGAATAATAAATGCATGAGCTGCACAATTGCATCATACTTGACTTATTTAGTTATGTAAAGAATAACACTATTTTCATGCTCTAATTGATAGATAGTAATAATTTCAAATGATTCAGGGTAGCGGATGATAAATCCAACTGTACGGATGAACTCGGAGCAGCAAATGTAGTCCAATGATGCAAAAAATAACCTTAATTGGAGTCCTGTAGCACCATCTACAAAGGCGGGAAGATAGACAGTCAGGATGGTGCCACGTGGTGCAATCCCAATGGCCCTCCATCGAGCCCTCAACCTCTAAAGGAGTTTCCATGTGATCTGTGGGTTGTTGGATCGTCATCCAATGACCATTGTTATGCCATGTCAACCAACCCAGCACCTCATAGAGAGAAGGCTCATCTCAGCCGTTGGATCGTCATCCAATGGCTGAGGTAGCATGCGCATGAAAGTAGTGGCTCAACACAAATGTGGGGGTAGCACATTGGTTGAGCATGCTATCATGAGTGAGCAATGGCCATTCGAAGCGCGAGGAGCATTGCAATTATGACACCGAGGCACGCATGAAATTCAAGTGTTGGATGCACCATTAGCAGCAGGGAGCGTGCCACATGGCGCTATGGGCCACCGGAGGATCTGCACGAGGTTGATGATGCGCCATCGCATGTAGGTGCGAGTCTCTAATGCATGATGAGCATGCGTTTGACGAAGATTGCAGCCGTTTATCATCAAATCCAACGGCCATGGATGGAGTGTGCACGAGGAGATCGAGCTCAATGAGCTTACGACTACTCGATCACGATTAGATGTGTGCAATGGAGCCACGTCGCAACATTGGGTGGCAGCACGTGATAGAGCACGATTTAAGGCTGTTGTTGATGCGATCTAGGCCCTTGATCATTAGATGGACGATCCAAGATTGATGGCACAGATGAGGGTCCTAAAATACCTATTTTACACCCCAATTTTCCTATTTAAGGGATCAAGGACAACCCCCACATGATTTAACTCATCTCCACCGAGCACTCTTTAGCTCCAACTGCACTTAAGCTCCTCACCTCCCCGTTACAACCAAAAGGGTCAGTTCTACTGCTCTTTCTGAAGTGATCCAAGGCCACCAAAGCACTCCTGGCCAGAGCACCATCAGTGCCCTCATCTCTACTCTCATCTCCTTACCTTTCTCTCTCTATTTCATGTTCTTTTACTACATTCTTAGTAGGAGTGGAAGCATGTATCTAGAAATAGCCAGTTATCTATGAAGCTTTATTTTAATTTTGTTTCTCTTCATTAAAAATAATAATGGCAGTAAAAGTCAAAATTAGTCTGCCACTAATCACCTTCTTGAGTTCGATCGGGACTGATCGAGTTTCATTATAAAAATTATGGTTTAGGTTATTACGTGACTATACTAAATCATAACCTACCTTTTTCACGTAATCCCAACCTAACATTATCATACAACGTAAATACTTTAATATGTCTTCAACTCTTCATCAATTACCGATGTGGGACTATGATGAGAGCCTCATCATGAGCCCTAACTAACTCATTTTGACCTAAGAGAATAAGAGCTCCTGCATAACCTTGAGAAGGGCATAATTCAAGGAACAAGTGTTCTGAGAAAAAAATAAGAAATAAAGGTTAAAACTGTAATTTTACCATTGCAGTACATAAATGGCATTTCTCAGAGGCAAAACATAGGTCAAATGATCTGAATAAGATGAAAAGTGGGATGGTTCAATCAGAAATGGGTTCATGTGCAATCCAAGAATTAAATGACATTCTATAACTCTAAAACAAACCTGCTTAATTCAACAAGGTTTTGGTCAGGATAAAAATCAAGTAAACCCTTTAAAATTCATGGAAAAATATTTTCTAGGGTTTAGAACCTTCAAATTGTCCTTTGAAACTTATTTTGACCTAGATTGGGGTCCTAGCTCATCAATTGACCTAATTTAGGTTTTTGTGCAAAAAGACTAGTCAAACGTGGTCAAACTGAGAATCCAACTTCACCATTGGATTCCTTAGGTCAAAATTAAGTTTGTACCAAAATTTGGACCTAAGGGAAGGTCATCTTGACCTACTTTGCAAAATAGTACACCCAATTACATTTTGACCCCTATCTTTTGAAAACCATTGCATAGACCCCCCTACTTCCTCGCCACTCTTACAAACTAGTCCCTCCACCATTAATGGGGAGAAATCCTACTTCAGCGAGGAATGAAGGGGGAGTACTCCCTGATTCCCTAGAGATCTCCTCCCAAATTTGGAAGGGTGATTCTCTGAGGAATTCCCTTCCATCTGAGCTCGATCCTAATCTCTGATTTGCACCCAATCTCTCGTGCAAACACATGAGATATTTTGGTCTCTAATTGATTCCATTTCCAGTGAGGATTCACGCGCTTGGAAGCTTGTCTTCTAAGCACAGGAACCCCTACCAACATCTATAAAAGGATCCTTAACCCTGGCCGCACCTCCTCAACTCGACTTGGCCAGATATCCACCCCAATTTCATCCTCTTCTCCTTCGGTCAAGCTGTCCAGCGAGCCTCCCTCCTCTTTCTAGTTGCTCTGCCACGATACCAGTGGCAGAGCTATCCTCACCATCTTCCTCTGCATCACACAACACCCACGCGAGCATCTCTAGCCCCGTCGTTGCCATCGTCTCCCTCCACTGGATACCTTCTTCTCCGACAACAGTAGGTACTACTAATCGCCATCTCTCCCCCTTCGTCCACTTAATTAGGTTAGACTTACTCCTCCCTATCCCCTCTTCAATTCCCCTCAATCTATTTCACAAATTACCCTCGACAGCCACTGTCCACTGCCATCTTCCCCATCTCCGGCCGACCTCCAGCGAGATGCATCCGTCACTCCACACCTCCACACGTCTCGCCACCAACCTCACAACCTCTGCCATCGACCACTGAACATCTGTCACCCATCCATCGACCGCCTACACCACCATAAACACCCCCCGATCTAACCCATAAACCTGACCACAGAGAGACCTAGGCACGCACACCTAGACTGCCCTATAGCCTACCACCTACCGTCCCGCCTTCACCTTCTCACGGCGAAGCTTCCCATGTATTTTAATGGGGCCACCAGGCCGTATTCATGTGTGGCAGATCTGAGCACCAGCCGCCATTAGCGATGGCTCGAGAAGGTCGCAAGCTTGCCCCAGGCTGAACTACTCCAGGGTCCCAGGTCCAGAAAGCACGGGTTGGTCTCGCGCATTCATCTGTCCAGGCAATTAGCGCTGCGAGGCCTCCAGCTGTAGCAATTGGAAGAAGGAGCTCCTACAGGTGCACGTAAAAGCGGGTGGGACATTTAGTCCCACCTCATGAACGTAGGAGTGAGGCACATAACATAAATTGATTTTGTGTTTTACTCTATTCGCCGCGAGACACACATGGGGTGAGGTCCCTCGCCCTTAACATGCCTCGTCTGTGAATTGACCCCATGGACCTGGCACCCAACCCGACTAACCTACTGAGCACTCCTCGTACACCACACCCACACCGGTGCACCTGGACCCAGGCACGCGATTGACCCGATAACCTTAATCTGGGAGAGCATTCTGAGGAGAGATACACAGAGAAAGAGAGACGTGCAGGGAGGGTAGGGGAGTAGGTTTTGCTCTTCAGTGTGTGCAGGGAAGGAGGAAGGAAGGCACAGTTGGAGTTAACGAAAGGTGAAGCTGACACTTAGCCATAAATAAAAGAAGTCAGAAGAGAAGAAAGAAAGACAAGGCAGAAGGAGAAGCAAAGCCAAAGAGAAGGGCAAAGTCAGAGAGCTAAGGTTGAAGAAGGAAGAAGCTAAGAAAGAGAGAAGACCTACAAAGGAAGAAGAAGGAGAAAGACACACTATGCCAAAGAGAAGGAAGAAAGCCAAAGCTAAGAAGCATGACTGAAGAAAAAGACAAGCAGAGATAAAAAAAGAAGGAGAAAGGAAAAAGCACAGGACAAAGAAGAAACAAGGGAGAAGAAGTAGACGGCCAAAGAAGAACTGAAGAAAAAGAGCTAAGGAAAGGGGAAAATTAGAGAAAGAAAGTCAGAAGAAGAAGAGAAAGCAGACAGGAAATAGGAGAGAAGAGAGATATCTTTTTAAGATGTCTGATCATAGAATCAAACGTCCAATTTCTCTATTTTTGCCACAATTGACATTTAACTCTTGCATTTATATTCTAAATTAAGTTTTGAGTAACTCTAAGTGTTCAATTACGTTATTGAGATTAGTGAATAAATTCCATTGGCTCCCTGTGTTCAACCTCGGATACTTAGGTTTTCGAGTAATAAATTTTTATTTGTTGTCTACGCTTGGTCACCTATACTACGATGCAACTGACAGTTAAAACATGATCAAGCACTGCAAATGGACTATAAGTGCCCCTTCTATTTTGCGCAACACCTGTATTTAGTACCAACTTCACGCTTCCATTCTAATCGACTCACAAATCCAAATCCTAAGATTAAGGGCTTAATCGAAAGCCCTAAGATTCCTCATTTGATTATTGCATCCAATTTAATTAGAGGATCATAAATGATCTCTAAATTGATCTCTATAAATGGCATGTTGCCATAGATGCACTGCAGCAGCTCTTCAAGTGCAGACCACTAGATCTCTCTCTGACTCATTCTTGAAGACTTTGTATAGTGCCTAAAGTCATTCCACACTCCATGGAATGGGAATGAAGCCTAAGTAGATTGGGAAGTTCATTGAACTTCGGAGCCTCTTGTTGAAGCTCAAAATGGTTGAAACAAAGGATCACATGTCCTAAAAGATAGATTAAGACCTCTAAAAAGATTCTAGACCACTTTAAAAAGTTAGAATCGAGCATTATGAGTTAAATTTAGCTTGGAAACTCAAATGGAACTTAGTGAAGCTCGTTGAGGCTTATACATGACCTAAACTGTGAAGGAATTGAAACAGACCTAAAATTTCATTAAAATTTGCTCAAATCTATTCTAACAAACTCCTAACAACCTGAGTAAGAATAAACTTCTGAAACTAAGATTATAAGATCTAAAATCAAAGAATGACCTTAGGTTGACCACTCGAGCTTATAGGTTGACTTTTAGGTATACAACTTCTTAGATTCAATTAATCATCCATATTCACTCTAAATCATCTTAGAAACACACTTGAATCATCAAAATAGGACTTTGACCTTCCTAACATCAGATTGTAAGTCTGGCACCTGAGATCTCAGGTGAGGTTGTTTGACAAACCAAACTAGTGCTTCAATTGTAGATTTAAATCTTGATCAATATTTCCTAGAACCTGAGGATGCTCTTTGAAGTATCACAAATCCTCGAGAACTAACAGGTCAACCTCCCCATCTCTACCAATGCTGAGGAACACAAACATAGACAGAATGACTTAATGGTTGAAACATAGAGAGAATGTATGGAAATTAATCAATAATCTTTAATTAAGGACTTTGCAGGATCTTAGGAAATTTTGATCAGTGTAACTCATTGATAGAGTCGTCGGAGCTCACACATATCAAATCACCAAAAGTCAAAACTCGATGGAACAATAAAGGAAGTATATCAAAAGCTTCTTGAGCTTATTCTGAAGCTCAAGAACACAACAATTCAATCAATAAAAGCTCAAAACATGCAACTATCTACTTGGTGTCGACAATTTTTATCTAAAGGTGGCAGGCTCATGTTGTTGATTAGCGTGCCTGATAGCGATTTCACGCGGTTTGTTAAAATACGTCGTTGTAACGCGTAAAATCGATCAACTCTTAAATTTATATTCCTAGATAGGGGAGTATCTAGGGTCGTCCAAGGAGGCCAAATGTTTGCAATAGTGATTCTCTTGCTTGGAATACAATCTCAACTTTCTTTTTGGTATTTTTCAATATATCATTTTTTTTTGTTTTAAATTAAGACAACATGCGGAATGGTGACGGGAAGGTGATTTACACTTCAATTTAAAATACTACTTCTAAGTGGTAAGTAGAGCCTCTCCCTAAGCTCACTCTAGGCAAGTGGAGGCCTAGAATAATTAGGGAGAGGGAGTGAGGAATGCTAAAAACAAGCAAATAGAAATGCAAACAAGAAATTGCAAAGAAGGCAACTAGATAATTAAAAAAAAAGTGTTTAACAAAAATGCCTAGTAGAGGAATGCTTCTACTACTATAAAATTGACATAAAGAAAGGAAAACACAAATCCTCTAGATAGATGGTGAAGAAGAGGGCTTCTTGCTCCAAGGTTGGTGGCTCCCAATCTTGAAAAGAGTCCTTCAACTCCTTCCTTGCAGTGCTCCACCAAGGTGATGTCCTCCAAGGCAAGCCCTAAGGGGGCGTGCCCTAAGCTTCTCTCCAAGGGTGGACGTCCACCCTAGGTCCTTCTCCCTTGCCTGGCCGTCCTTCTTGAAGTGGAAGAGTCCTCCTCCTTGGCGTGGCCCAAGTTAAAGAGAGTGGGGAGAAGAAGGCACCAAAAGGGCTGGTGATATGCCCCTTTAATCTCCTTCTCTACTTCTCCTTGGGTTAGGTATAGGTGGATGTAAGTAGAAAAATACACTAATGGAGGATGGGAATTATGTGATGGTAGGGTAGGGTATTTATAGGATGGGAAGGGGGGTGGTTATGGTGTTTTTTTGGAGGGAAATTAAGGGGTGCTTGGTTATTTTTGGAGGGAAAAATGGGAGGGAAATGAAGAGGTGCCTTGGTTTTCCCTCCAAAAATACCTTCTAGAAGGCAATTTTGGAGGGAAAAAAATGGAGGGTGGAGATGGGTTTTGATGGTGGATGTAGGGTGGTGATGGAAGGGATAGTTGGCACCAAAATAAAGTAGGAGTAGGTGGTCTTTTTGATGGATCTTAGGTAGTAGGGTAGTAGGGTAGTAGGTTTTGGTGCCATGGAGGTGGACTAGCTAAGTTAAACAGCTTAGCTAGCTTAGCTAGTAGGGAGTAGAGTTGGAGGCATTTGGAGCTAAGGTTTTCAGGGAGAAGAGTTGGAGGTATTTATCTTGAGCTGCACTAGAGCTGGTGGCTGCTGAAGAGAGCTGGAAGGAGCTACCTTAGCTAGCTTAGCTTGCTAGTTCTTTGCTAGCTACTAAGCCAAGCTAAAGCAAGCTGGCTTCTGCTAAAAGGAGCTGAGGTGAGTTGGGTCTAATGCTCCCGGGGAGGATCAAGCTGGGTGAGGCAGCTAAGGTATCTTAGCTCAACTGAGTTGAGCTAAGCTTAGTCCCCGGGAGCTGGACTTGAACTTCCTAAGCTGGAATGAAGTCATCTTTAGCTGGCCGGAGTTGAGTAGAGCTGGATGTAATTGGACCTGAGCTGGGGTGAACTCCAGTCAACTCAACTGAGCTAGCTAAAGCTCTCTGTGGACTAATGGGAGCTGAGATGAGCTAGACTCAGCTAAGTTGAGCTGGATCTGAGCTGACCTGAGCTAGGGTGAGCTAAGATGAGCTCTCTTGAGCTGCCATTTAGCTGAGATGAGCTGAATGGAGCTAAGATGAGCTAACCCTAGTTCAAGTGAGCTGGAATCCAACTATGGTGAGCTGGATCAAGTTGAGTTCCAGTTAGTTTGAGCTTCTTCTTCACCAATTGCCTTCCTAAGTGCTAGGGTTTTGGAGTTCTGACAATCTGCATATCCCTAACACTCACAAAAATACATTAAAAAGATAATAAAAAGTGCAATGCATGCCTAACCTAATTGATGCCTAAATGCAGCCCAAAAACCCGTTTGCGGAGCAAAATCCTAAGAGCTAAGTTTGTTTTAATGCATAAAAATGATGATAAACTGGCGTTTATCACACCCCCATGCTTATCTTTTGCTAGTCTCTTAGCAAAACTTAAATTTTTTTTGAAAAATGGTATTTTTGGGAAATCTAATTTTTTTCTACTTTTGAGGAGAAATAGATTAAGGGACGTTGGTTGATCTCAACATAAGAGGTACAAGATTTGTTAAAGATAAACATCGAGATTTGTTTTGGATCCAACCATTAGATGAAACGGGATCAATATATCCTCCAGAAACTTCGCAAATTAACTCCTTGTTAATTCAGATGACTTGAAATTTTTGTTTTTAGGATTTTTCTGGCTCATGAATCTGATTCGCAACTTGCAAAAATCCTTTAAAGTCTTGTGTCTGTGATTGTGAAAAGCCAACATTTATAGGAGCATGTTAATTTATTTATTTATTCTTTTTTTTTCTCCCCCATGCTTATTATCAGCTTAGTCTTACAACAGATGTGTCGGGATCATCATTCCCGTTACCAATCCTCGAGGGGGCTCTGGCGCCAGTACTTCGGGATAGCACTGTCCATGACACCACCCAGGAGCTCACAACCCCAAAACACAATGCGGTGTAAAGGGGAGCTCCAAGCAAACTCAAGCTCTTGCTCCGACACTATAGGTAGAGCATCATCCAAGACACTTGAGCTACTAAAATGCACTTTAATGCTCCGTCTAAAGATATGAAATATAGATATGGAGCAGCACCGAGGTGGTAACATGTTGACATCGCGTCCTCAAAGGAGGTATTTTCCTTCTCGGCGGTGGGAACTCAAACCAATGATCTGCTTCAGACTTTTACTAAGTCCAAACAAGGGAGTTTTTCAAATTTTTAATTATTTTTAAGTGTTGGCTTGACACAAAAAGTTTCTCAAGACACGCAAGTTTTTGAATCAGAAGCTAAGTCAAATACTTTCCATATTACAAAATAGGATCAAGTCACCTGAACTATCATGAGTTCAGGTGGAGTTTTAGAGAAGGATATCTGATCTAATCTAAAATAGACCCTGGAATTCTAATGATCAGATTCATGTCCTCATCCTTAGTTTGTTAAAGATTAAATCCCATTGTACCAAAAGTGAAATTTTCGATCTTAGTCCCGATTTCAAAATTCTTCCTCAAAAAGTTTTCAACATTTTTATTTTTTCGGGTATGCAAGCAGGAAATAAATTAAAGAAAATTGCATTATTTTTTTAGGTATGCAAGCAGGAAATAAATTAAACAAAAATGCATGTTTTTAGGTTTTGAACATCCTAAATCGATCGTCAAATTTAAAAACACCCCCCCATGCTTAAGATATGCCATGTCCTCATGCATTAGGAGGGAAAAGGGATCACCTTAGTGAAGAACGGTCAGGTTTAGGAGGAATAAAACCTGGAAAAAGAGGAAGAAAAAAAAAAAAGGAAAGCAAGAAAAATTGATGGGTTACCTCCCATCCAGTGCTATCTTTTTCGCCATTCAGCCGGGCGTGAAGGTATGCACGGAAGACGGAAAATCATGTAAATAATTGGACACTTGAATGTCATTAATAAAAGTGTCTTCCTCAAGATCCCTAAAAAGATGAGTGGTAAAGATAAAGGGATCAAAATAAAATAGAGAAATGGAAAAAGGACCCCGGTCTGGCCATAGTTTGAATTGATGATGAAGGCCAAACTCAGGTGGATCAGGTGGTAGGTCCAATAGAAAAGGGAGGGGAAAGGAGTTAGTGATATGCAAGATGGGTGAAGTTAGTGTGGATATTTTTGGTGACAAATCAGGAAGATGAAAAGGTGGAGTGACCACCTTCAAGATCTCCTCCAAGATCTTCCTTTCCTGGCTTCTCCTTTGGCTGGCGTGACCCAAGAGAGAAGGGAAGAGGGGAAGGCACCAAGGGGACAGAATATCCCCTTAATCTTCTTCTTCTTCTTCTCTCTTGGACGTGGGCTTCTTGGTGGAATATGAGAGTGAAATTGCTAGCCAAGGATGACTTGAATGGTGGTGGGTAGTGGTCTTTTTATAGGGTAGGATGGGGGGTTAAGGTGCCCCTTGAAATGGAGGGCTAGGATGGAAGAATGGAGGTGGTTGGTGATCCTATGGCTAAGGAGAGTTGGTGCCAACTCAAGGGGTGTTAAAGGGGGTAGTTATGGTGGTGTTGGTGCCTTTTGGTGGTGGAGAGACACCACCATGTTGGCGCCAACATGGGGTCTTCTAGAAGGGGGGTTAGGTGGATGGTGGAGATGGGTTCAAGGGGGATTGTGTGGTGGAGATGAGGGGAGATTTTGGAGGGAAAAGTGGCACCATTAAGGGGTGGTTATGGGTAGTTTTTGGCGCCACTTTTAGGTGTCTTTTGGAGGTGGTGGGTAGGTTAGGTTGGTGCCAAGTAGGTTAGCTTATGTGGAGCTTAGGTGGAGCTAGTTGGGTGGAGTTGGTAGGTGGGTTTTTGGGGTGGTACAAGCCAAGGAAGTTGGAGCATAGCTAAGCTAAGGTAAGCTAAGCTAAGCTAGCTTAGCTAATGGAGGAGTAGAGGAGACGGTAATGGAGCTAGGGTTTGGAGGAAGGAGCTGAGGAGGAGAAATCTGGAGCTGGAGCTAGAGTGAACTCCAGTCAACTTAGCTGAGCTAGCTAGAGCTCCCTGTGGACTAATGGGAGTTGAGATGAGCTAGACTCAGCTAAGTTAAGCTGGATCTGAGCTGACCTGAGCTAGGGTGAGCTAAGATGAGCTCTCTTGAGCTGCCATTCAGCTGAGATGAGCTGAATGGAGCTAAGATGAGCTAACCCTAGTTCAAGTGAGCTAGAATCCAACTATGGTGAGCTGGATCAAGCTGAGTTCCAGTTAGTTTGAGCTTCTTCTTCACCAGTTGCCTTCCTGAGTGCTAGGGTTTTGGAGTTCTGACAATCTGCATATCCCTAACACACAAAAACACATTAAAAAGATAATAAAAAGTGCAATGCATGCCTAACCTAATTGATGCCTAAATGCAGCCCAAAAACCCGTTTGTGGAGCAAAATCCTAAGAGCTAAGTTTGTTTTAATGCATAAAAATGATGATAAATTGGTGTTTATCAGTGCCAAAGCAGCCCCTCATCCCAGCCGTTGGATCTCAATCCAATGACTCAAATGTGGCCTTACCATGCCTACTCACCATTAAGAGGCAATCTTTGCATGATCCTCGATTGTTGGATCTCAATCTAACTGTCCACATTCACCCCCAGCTGCAGTAGCACAGTGGTTGCAACTGTGCATTCGCAAAGATGCGATGTGTGCTCGAGACTTGATCAAAGGCACCTCCTCTTATGTGTGTAAAAAAAATTCAACCACTCGATGTGAGATGAGCGGGGGAGATCAAACCACGTCAGCACCATGTTCAATGAAGTGTGATTGATTAGTGCAATCAACATCTGCAATGGCTCCATGAATTGATTAGATGAGGGGGGAAGATCAAATCACATGAAATACGCCATCTCATTCGTGCTTAGAATGCAATCATGAACATGCAATGAGGATCCAACGGGAGCAAGCCTTCCTTGCTTCTCTTGAGTGCACTACGCGCGATTTTTCCCAAAGCACATAGCGTGCGATCGTGAGCGTTGGATTGAAATCCAATGTCCAGCATGCATTTGCACCTTCAATGTGCACAAGACATGATGAGCGTGCCTCATGGGTGCAAATTAGGCTCACTTTGATGCTATTTAACAGAACCATGACCTTTTTGCCCCCTTACATCACCTAGATAATCCCTACCAAGCCCCCCTTCATAAGCCATCCCTTCAAACATCTTCCTACCCTCTCTAAAGCTTGATAAGTACTCTTGAGTTAGTCCCATGACTGTGATGCTCCACTAGGGTACAAAAATAAAGTTTATTCCCTCCCCTCATCCCATTCGTGGAGCACCTGTGATTGTCCTCTCACCTCCGTTTCGAAGGTAGATCCTACAACAGTGACGGCCTGCCTCATCCTCCCTTCATCCGAGTTTCATCCTCCTTCCTTCGTCTTCGTTCTCGCTCTTCCAGGCATCGTCCAACCTGCTCGTCCCCCAGGCAGTCGTTGAGGGGGATCTTCTATCTCTTTCTCTCTTATTACTTTCGTAGCTAGAATTTATTCTGCATATTATTTTGTAATAAACATTGAAGCATTTATCTAGAAGTGATTCTCTCTCTCTCTCCTCTCACTTTAATTATTTGTAGTGTAGAATAGTTAGCTTAAAGATTATTCCAACCTGATCTTCTACGCTATAAAATACCAGAAAAATTACAAAGGCAAAAAATACCAAAATGAAATAAAATCAAATGCAGTTTTTGATCAAATGTTTGTCTCCCTATATTCGACCTAGGACTTACCATCTCAGTTAGAAATTGTATTTGATACGCCAGATTTTCTGCGATTACGATGACACAAGTTTCTCATTTGTGAAACCTTAAAACTCATTTTTCTAGCATGAAAATTTCTTGACTTACCATTTTGGCATCATTGCCAGCGAGGCATTTGACTTTGATTTATTCTTCCGTGTTCTTCCTGTATTTACCTGTCTTCTAACCTCTCTTCTCTTTAATCTATTGCTTTATAGGTACTCGATTGAGGAGAGCCAAAAGCAGTAGATTGGAGGAAAGTGCGAGTTTTTGAAGACTTGTAAGTACACCCCACCTCCCACCCCCTAGATTTCATTCCATCACATAAATAATTCGAACCCAAATCAACCTAGGTGCTTTTACAAACCCTAGGATAGATTTGGTTGTTTGTTTATTACCTCTACCCGTCTCGCCCACCTTCATTTATAAAAAAAATACAAAAAAATTATTCTTCTCTAATTGTGGGAACTGATCTGAAATATACACACCTTATACACTCGTCTCGCCTACCTAAGGCGTGCCACTCTTATTTGATTCAGTCATTAATTGGGGCTTTGAACTGTGGACCCGATACACTGGAACTAACTACACAAAAATTAGTGACTAATTCTTCTGTGTGCCTTATTCAGTGGTGCAAACAACCAATTGTTTGATCTATTTGGGCTACACCACTTAAATTTATTACAAATACATCTAGTAACTATTCGACAGGGTTCACTTTCTAGGACTAAACTAGGCACCCCACATTATTTTTGAATTTTAAAGGAATATACTTACACTAGTGCTTTCAAAACGTGGTTTGCCTCACAGAACTTGATTGCATAAACCTAAAGTTGAATCTTGAAAGATACTAAGAAATATTCGAACCCTAAAATACACCACATCTAAAATAATCTTGCTTGAAAACCTTAGTTGTGCATGGGCACACTCTTTAATTAATTCCTAAGGGCACAACTCATTAAAGGGGCCCATCACATTTCAGATTACATTCAATCCTAAGCCTAATTAATATCGAGAAGACATTGGCCTTAAGGATTGGACTCGCTGATGGGACTTTCAATCCTAACCTAATTTGGTCTAATAAAGTTGATAAAAGCTCCTACATAACCATCAAAGGGTCATATATGCATAATGTTCTATTTTTGAGAAGAAGATAAGAACATAGGGTTTCTTCTGCAATTTTAATTGCATTTCATAAGTACAAAATAACCACGGGGAATTCCAAGGATTAATTAAAGGTTAAATGGTCATTAATGTCTAATAAGAGGGTCCATGCTGATAGAAATAAGCTTTCATGCATTTCGAGAATTAGTAGACATCCGAAACCCTAATTTCAGACCCGCTTAATTAACTTAGGTTTTGGTCCAGATAAAATTCACCTAAACCTTCTAAAAATTATATAAAAATATTCTTTAAGAATTGTTACCTTTGATTTGACTATTGGAACCCATTTTGACCTAAAAAAGTCTCAAACGAATAATTAACCTAATTTGGGTTTCTACGTAAATTACCTAGTCAAACTTAGTAAAAACCAAAATCCTACTTTACAATCATATTCCTTGAGTCCAAATTACACTTTTACCAAAATTTGGGCTCAATCAAAGAACATGTCAACTTAGTTTGCATTTTGGTCCATTCAAACTCTTTCTTTCTCACATACACCCCTAACTTTCAAAAATCCTTACAAAGAACCCCTAACTTCATTATCTTCTTCACATTTGGGTCCACAATGATGATAGCATCATCATCAGCCATATCTAGTTTTATTTAATCATAATCAATTGATAAATGCTCCTACACAACCGGTAAAGAGCCATAATTCGTTTTATATCTTTTTTGAGAGAAATGCATTAAAACATGGGTAAATCTGTAGTTTTAACAGAATATATTAATTGAAGAACAATCATGAAGATTTTTAAGGGTTAAATAAAGGTCAAATGGTCATAAATGTCAAATAAGAGGATAAATGCAGACAAAAATGGGTTTTCACAAGTTTCGAGAATTAAATGACATCTGAAACCCAAAAAATAGACCCGCTTAATTTACTAAGCTTCTAGTTAGGATAAAATTCATCTAAACCTTCTAAAAATCATAGGAAAATATTCTCTAAGGTTTGGTATGCTTGCTTTGACCATTGGAACTTAATTTGACTTAAAATAGAGTCTCGAATAAACAATTGCCCTAATTTAGGTTTCTATGCAATTTACCCAGTCAAACTTGGTCAAAAACTAAATCCAACTTTACCATCAGATTCCTTGGGTCCAAATTAAGTTTGTACCAAAATTTGGAACTAATCAGAGATTATCTTGACCAAGTTTGCATTTCAGTCCAAACAGACTCCTTTTATCACACAATGGCCCCTAACTTTTAAAATCCGTACAAATACCCCCTAACTTCGTTGTCTTCTTCAGACGCGGATCCGTGCCACCATGGCCGTGTGAACCCAACAAAAGCCGACCTTCAATCAGAGTTATCTCCCTGATTTCACGGAGAAACCCTTCCAAAATTGGAAGGGAGACTCCTGAGGAGATCCCCTTCCATCTAATCTCCTCCATGACTTGCCTAAATCGTCCAAGAGTTCATGCGAACTCTTGGAAATTCCTAAACCTAAACCCCTGATTTTCGAGCTTTGAAGCTTGTTTCCAAGCTTGAAGCTCGACCCTATGGCCTATAAAAGGACCCACATTGCAAACCTTACATCCTTAGCTAAGTTTAAGGCCACAAATCCCTCTTCTTCCTCTCCCACGGCCAACTCTGACCTATGCTCTGGCAGCCCTCTCGATCTCTCTCATCTGCACCTCCAACATCCAAATTGGAAGCATAGCAATATTCCTCATCTTCCTCCGACGATGGCCAGCCAAACCTCCGACATCTCCAACCCTTTCCTTGTCGCCGTCTCCCTCCCTGGAGTATTCTACTTCCACGGCATCTGCCAATCAAAGCCGGTGCCTCTCCATCCCTTTCATCCCTTAAAGTAGGTAGTTAGGTCCTATTAATTACTTAGGCTAATTCTCTTATCCAAAAATCCCAAAAACACCCCTCAACACCATCGCCATCCACTTTCGTCTCCATCTCTGGCCACCACTCCGGTAAGGGCTTCCCATCCTTCCACCACACCACACACCTCGTTGAAACCCTCTACACCTCTGCCTCATCACTCCCATCAAAACCCCCATCACCTTCTCATTCACTCATGCTACTTCCCGAACAAACCCATCACCAACCACCTTCTCCATCACTGACCAATCACTCCACACACTCCCACACCCCACGAATGCCGCCATCACATTCCACAACCCACGGCAATCCTCTGGAGCATTTCAACAAGGGCTTTGAGCCCGTACTTTGTGATTCAAGTCTTCAACCGAAGCTCCGCCGTTGCGATGACTTCATCGGTCGTGTTCGTGGTGTTCTAACCATGAAGAGCTCAGGTGCTCACTCTAGGAGTTGCGGAATCAATCCAGGACCCTTCCCAGGTCCTTAATTGGGGACGCCAACCTCAGTTGCATGCTCAATTGGAGGCATCTTCATCTGCGGGCGCATGCAAGTAGAAGGGGTGGGGATAGTCCCACCTCGGAAACACGGAAGGCACTAAAAGTAAATAAATTGATTTTGTGATTAGGGCATATTGCCTCCAACCACAGGGTGAGGTCCCACTATACCCTCACTCACAACCCAACCTAAACCCTCACTCCTCACTCATCACCCACTGTCAATGAGCCTAGACTTGGGTGCACAAACCCGAATACCCGATTACCCTTGTTTGAGAGAAAGAGAAAGGAGGAAAGGAAATAGAGAGGGGAGGAGGGTGGGTTTTTCTCTGAAGAGAAAGAACTATGCAACACTTAGCCATGAGAGCTTGAAAGAAGAAGAGAAGAAAGAGAGGAGCTGAGAAGAGCCAAGGTAGAAGAAGAAAATAAGAGGTTGAAGAAGAAGGTCTGAAGAAGAGGAGAGTTGAAGGCTTTGTACAGGGAAAAGGCAGAGGAAGAGAGGAAGCTGAGATCAGAGAAGAAGAGGTAGTAGAAGAGAAGGAGAAGGAAGTTGAGATCAGTGGAGAACAACAAAAGAAGAGTACTATAGCAAAGAACATTCAAGTCATTTGATTTGAATATTAGGCATGTGAATATTGTTCACTTATTTAACGTTGATTGAACATTTGATATACATGTGGTTAGATTAATAATTGGTGATCTAAATCACCATTATTTTGTCTTAGTTATCCTTTTGGTCTTGAAATACATTAAGCGTCATCGAATACTTAATGTGATAGATTAATATTCATTGAAATATCATTATTGTGCTCAATTTCCTATGCTCATTTATATGAAATTAAAGATTATCGTGTGAATTCCTATTTGCTCCCTGTGTTCGACCTCGCATACTCTTTTGAATTCGAGCTATAAATTGTATTTGTTTTCGTGTGATTTCGACTATACTGCAGCACATCTTTTAAAACATCGATTTCATGCGTTAAACATTTTGGTATCGTTGCCGAGGAGCAACGCACAATTCACCGCTATTCTCTATTTTAATTGATTATATTTGAGCACTAACTTGCCTTGTTTGATTTCTTATGATTTTTGCAAGGTACATCGCGTAGAGATCTTCCGCGCAAAACAACCACTCCTAAGGTAGGTAATTTCTATTCTTCCCTAATCAACCTCCTAATATTGGGAAGATACAAAGGAAACAATTAAATTAGGATTCACCTGCCTTAATTTCTTAGTAAATTATCATTCAAAAGGCAAGTTTCCTGATTTGCGAAAAAAATTCATATCTGATTGAAGCTTGAGATGATTTTTTTTTAGCTATTCCCCATCCTGATTTCCTATACCTACTAGGGATTATGCTCAAGTTCTAAGCATCTTGGACTACATACCTTCTTGTTTGAAGTCCAAGGTGTACATCTTGAGATTTAATTGGACTTGAAATAGAGCCAACTAGGGTTTTTACATTAGGGTTTGAAGTGCTTAGAACACATTCGCTTGCATAAAGAGAATAAACCCTCTTGCATTTGTGTGCTACCCAAGCCCCTGTTTGAAAAGATCTAATAAAAAAATCCTAAAAATTAGGCTCTAAAATCACTTGAACCCTAAAATCTTAGACCTAATAAACTGAGAGTCATTCAGGGTGATTTTTGGGTCTTGACTTAGATTTCATTCTGCCATCTTTAGGGCAGGATAGGTGAAGTTGGTCTACTTAGTGGGCGAACCAACCTCCAAATTAGGTCACAAGTCAAATCAACTTATAATCAAGTGAAATTCAAGGCACTCACTAGGCTAAAATTGGTAGACTTAAGGTCTTAAGTTTGTACATTCCAGTCTACTTGGAACCGCAGTGACAAGGAAGGTCGGTTGGGGTAAACCCTATAACCCATGGGGACGCTCTACTATGTAGGGGTCTTTGTGGGGCTCTCCCTTCCTGACTGCCTAGGTATTTCTTAGGTGTGTGGATTTCTGATTCAGAGGTATCATCCGCCTCGAAACTGCCTTAGTCATCCAAAAATCTTTGGGTGCCTTGATTGGATCCAAATAACATCCAATCCCTCATCTTTTCACTAGAGCACACACAGGAAGGTCATTAGGTTTTTAACCTAAGAGACCTCATTAGATTTTCCTGGGAATTTCTTTCAGATCTAATCAAGTTCCAATCTGATCCTGAGTTTGATTTTACTCTTGATTCCACCACCTAATTCAAAAGTGCAACCTGACATGTTAGGAAAAGTGATTAGAAAACCTGTGTCCCAAATGACCATCAAAGACAAAATAATTGAGGATGCTTACAAACATCATGACGAGTATTCTAGATCCTCAAATCCATTTAGGGAGATTCAGGTTAATAACACATCAAAATTCATTTTTAACCATGATCAGATGATTTTGTCCCAAATGATACTTGGTTCAACCTAGGATGATCTCTTATGAGAATATTTTAAATTGAGGACATTACATGACAATCAGTATTTACAAAGTTGGTCAAACCCCATAGTTTTAGAGAAACACCAAGATCTCATGGAGGCACGTGGTATAGCACTGAATGCATTATATGAAGGCATTAATCAAAAATACTCATCCAAGGAAAATGAGACACCTTAGAGCAACAATAAAGATCAACATTTCTCAAATCCTGGGTTCGAGAATCAAGGTTATAATGGACCCCCAACCCAAATGAATTTAGATTCAAATTTCATAGCAATTAACATTACTGATCTTAATAAGGGTGGGGAAGATCCAATTGCAGGTGTTCCCGATTTTGAGCCAACCCTAGAAAATCAAGAACCTGGTTCACCAAGCTTAGATTTCCCCAACACATGTGATGATGAGCTTAACACAGACATTCTCGAGAATGTAAATCCCGAGCCTTATCCTGTTAAGGTGATTCTCGAGAATGACTCTAACATCCCTGTAGAGCCTAGACTAGATTGTAGTGATCCAATCCTTACCCTTAACCTAGAATCTGGATTCAAGCCTACTTGGGATAATCATAAGGCCCAAAATGATGAAAGTCAGATTTTGAATTTGAAGTTGTATGTGATGAATACACCTCTCCAACTTCCTCTGAGACACAGATCAGTTTCTTGGGAGTCACATTGATCTATGATACAAAAACTGAGTTGAAAGAATTGGGACTCGATTGGGTCTATCCTAGGAGCCAAGAACCTGAACCCATGCATAATAAGGACACCTTTTTAAGCTCAGAATCTGAAACTAGGTTAGATCCAAGCTAGGTTGTTTATTCTATTTATCTTCATTCTTTTTGTGGTGGAACCTTTAATCTAGAATCAAGTTCAGAACATGGTCTTCACAAGTTCCCCGACGATTTCGAATCTTACTCTGATTTCAGAGAATTGTTGTTTCCTAATGACTTCAAATCGATTTATGACCTCAAGAAATACAACCTGCCCTTTGATTCTAACATTCAGGTCAATGATTTAAAAGAAACCACCTCTCCTACACCACATACAGAACCTTCTCGAATCCAAACCCGACCCCGACCCGCAACCGAAATCAACTTCTACTCTAATTCTCCTCTTGATGATCTGGTCGCATATGATTCTCCATCTTTTTATTGGGATTCAAATATTAGTCAGACTACAAATCATGTCCCATCCTTCTCTAATCACTTTCATAGGGTTCCTACATCCTCCACAGACTCTTTTTTATTTAAGGATCCCTACTTTGACCAGGCTAACCCGATTCAGCCAAACCCACGTTTCACATTGCCACATCCTTCTGAGTCACAGAGTATCTGGTGGGCACCATATCTCTTGATCCACATCCATCAACCCACCAGACTGATTGGGTTTGGGCTGCATCATTAGCTTGTTGATCTGAATAAGCACTTGGATGGACCAACCAAGGCTTTTGATCAAGTTGCTTGTTCTACAGAACTCCTCTAATTTGACCACTCCTTCTCCATGACCATTTTCTACTTGGTTGAAGGCATTGAATTTAGCACTTAACGGGAGGCAACCTGTCATTCAAAAATCCGAGACCCTTCTGATTATCCTTTTGATCTTCATGTCTA
This sequence comes from Thalassia testudinum, assembly GCA_037157565.1. Taxonomy (NCBI): domain Eukaryota; kingdom Viridiplantae; phylum Streptophyta; class Magnoliopsida; order Alismatales; family Hydrocharitaceae; genus Thalassia; species Thalassia testudinum. Next base: position 39,626,753 of record JAZHRO010000025.1, read on the forward strand.
CTGCACTCTGAGTTCAATTTTAGAATAGTCGACACCACCTTTGGTATTCATACCAGAACGTGAAATCATCCACAACAGTCATCCCAACCGGTTCGCCCACCCATTGACCCTATTCTAACCCTTGAACCAAGCTGATTCCATACCCTCTGGTTTACAATGAGGACATTGCAAAACTTAGGCATGGGGGATGTTAAAGTGCAAACACATAAAAGTTTAAGTTTCTAAAGGGTTCTCACAAAAAATTACTCATTCAAAAAAATCAAAAAAATAAAAAATTGAAAAAGAACAAAAAAATGGAAAGGGGAGGAAATTTTGTGAGATTAATTACATATCATTTTTTAGGAGGAAATGAGGAGGTGATTTTCAGTGTCAAAAAGGAGCAACAATTTGAAACAAAAAAAATTAGTCATAGTAAATGATTATGGAATCTACTTAAGTTCTAGACCAAAATCAAAAGCAAAAAAAAATTAAGTCCTAGAATTACAGAGAGACAAAGAGATTAGTATGAATGCTGATCTTAGGCCTCTTGGGCTTGTTTTAGGCTTAAAAATTCACGTATTCGTTAAGATCTGGATAGTCCTCAAGAGGTTGTGGAAAATGTGAAGCTTATGTATTAGGTCTAAGGCTTAAAGATTATTCGACCTCGTTAACTGACCTCTAGTTTGTGGGGCTTGGTAACCTAAGTACCCTAATCCATGCATAAGTCTGGTTCAGTGCGCTTAATAATCAAAATCATGCAAAAGCATTTACTATATTATGAAAAGCTACTTAGATTAGGAGTGGCTTATCAACACTAGTTGATTTAGACGAGTTCCCGGTGCGGAGGTGGGAAATTCCCCTTGAAGATGCGTAATAATATACCGTCTCCTCGGTGTTTGTCTTCTAAGATATCTAAATATCCTACCGAGGGCATGTAAGCATCTTATGCTGATTCCGGTGCCATGGGCGAGATTATCCTAAAATATCGATCGCCAGGGCTTGAATTTAGCTATAGGATGTCATGGGCGACACTATCTCGAAGTGTCGAAAGCCAGGGTTCTAGGGGTTGCCATGGGTGGTGCTATTTCGAATCATCGGTTGCCAGGGACCTTGCGAGGATTGATGGTGGGAATAAGGAATCCGATACAGACTGTGCTTTTCTGCCAATCCGAAGCTAGAAATAATCAAGAAAAAGAGAGAGAAATCTCTCTAAAAATGCAAAAAATTCTTCCATCTCTCTCTCTCTCTTACAGAAATGTATTGCAAACTGAACCTGGACTAACAATGTTACAAGCATGGGTGCTTTAACTGTGGGGTCCAACGAACCTTAGGATAGTTCCTGTGGGCCTTAGAAACCTTCGCGGCTGATTGAGGCTAAAACTGGTTAGGTCCGGATCTTGGTTGGTATTTGAGTACCTCTAGGCCTATTATTAGCATTCTGACCTAATTTCTAAAAAGAAGAAAGAATCAGGACTTTAAGCATCAGAGACATGGTCTAGAATTCGGGTCATTCCAAAAGATTTTGCTAAGAGACTAACAAAAGTTAAGCATGGCGATGTGATGATAATGTCATCATTAGCCATATCTAATTTTATTTAGTCATAATCAATTGATAAATGCCTTTACATAACTGGCAAAGAGCCGTAATTCATTGCATATCCTTTCTGAGAAAAATGCATTAAAATAGGGGTAAATTTGCAGTTTTAACAGAATATATTAATTGCATAATAATCACAGGGTTCCTAGGTGTTAAATAAAGGTCAAATGGTCATAAATATCCAATAAGAGGGTTCATGCAGACAGAAACGGGTTTTCATGAGTTTCAAGAATTAAATGACATCTGAAACCCTAAAAATAGACCCGCTAAATTCACTAAGGTTATGGTCAGGATAAAATTCACCTAAACCTTATTAAAATCATAGAAAAATATTTTCTAAAGTTTGGTATGCTTGTTTTGACCATTGGAATCGAATTTAACCTAAAATAGTCTCAGACAGATAGTTGCCCTAATTTAGATTTTTGTGCAATTTACCCAGACATACTTGGTAAAAGCCTAAATCTGACTTCACCATTAGATTCCTTGGGTACAAATTAGGTTTGTACCAAAACTTGTGCCTAATCAGAGATCATCTTGACCTAGTTTGCATTTCAATCCAAAGAGACTATTTTTATCACACAATGGCCCCTACTTTTAAAATCCTTACAAATACCCCCCTAACTTCATTGTCTTCTTCACACACAGGTCCCTGCCACCATGGCTGTGCGAACCCAAAAAGAGCCAACCTTCAATCATAGTTATCTCCCTGATTTCACGGAGAAACCCTTCCAAAATTGGAAGGGAGACTCCTAAGGAGATCCCCTTCCATCTAAGCTCTTCCATGACTTACCTAAATCGTCTAAGAGTTCATGAGAACTCTTGGAAATTCCTAAACCTAAGCCCCTGATTTTCGATCTTTGAAGCTTGTTTCAAAGCTTGAAGCTCGACCCTATGGCCTATAAAAGGACCCACATTGCAAACCTTACATTCTTAGCTAGATTTAAGGCCACAAATCCCTCTTCTTCCTCTCCCACGGTCAGCTTCGACCTATGCTTCGACAACCCTCATGATCTCTCTCATCCACACCTCCAGCAGCCAAATTGGAAGCATAGAAATCTTCCTCATCTTCCTCCGACGGTGGCCAGCCAAAGCCCCGGCATCTCCAACCCTCTCCTCGCTACCGTCTCCCTCCCCAGAGTATTCTCCTTCCACAACGCCGGCCAATCAAAGTCGACGCCTCTCTGTCCCTTTCGTCCCTTAAAGTAGGTAGTTTGGTCCTGTTAATTCCTTAGGTTAATTCTCTTATCCAAAAATCCCAAAAACACCCCTCGACGCCACCACCATCCACTTTTGTCTCCATCTCCGACCACCACTCCGGCGAGGGCTTCCCGTCATTCCACCACACCACACACCTCACTGAAACCCTCTACACCTCCACCTCATCATGCCCATCAAAAACCCCATCTTTATTCACCTTCTCATTCACTCACACGACCCACCGAACAAATCCATCGCCAACCACCTTCTCCATTATCAACTGATCACTCCACGCACTTCCACACCCCACGAACGCTACCATCACATTCCACAACCCACGGCAATCCTCTGGAGCCTTTTAATGAGGGCTTTTATCCTGTACGTTGTGTTTTAGGTCTTCCACCGGAGCTTTGCCGCCGCGACAACTTCATCAGCCGTGTTCATGGTGTTCTAACCACGAAGAGCCAAGTGCTCACTCCAAGAGTTGCAGAATCAATCCAGGACCCTTCCCAGGTCCTTGATTGGGAATGCCAACCTCAGCTTCACACACAATTGGAGGCATTTCATCTGCGGGTGCATGCGAGCAGAAGGGGTAGGGATAGTCCCACCTCAGAAACACAGAAGGCACTGAAATCAAATAAATTGATTTTGTGATTGGGGCTTATCGCCTCCAACCATGGGGTGAGGTCCTGTTGGTCGGGCTTGAATAGGTGTGTTAATATGGTGATTTTATCGTTGAAGTGTGTATAGTGGTTAACCTAAATTGAGCCTAACCATCTCTTTACAAAATTTTTTACCTGGCCTACTTGATTTTATCTTGGTCACTTTTAGGTCCAGGGTCGAACTCAGGGAAGTGGGGTTAGAAGTCAAGTTTCTATGCCTTTCCTACAACGAATCTCTTCCGTTTGTTTATTGTGTTTTTGGTATTTTTCTATTTAAGATTTTTTCTGATAATCTTGGTCCTTGAGGCACACCCTCAAAATTAGGTTCTTGGCTTTGAGCCAAATCAGGGTTCCAAAATGGGTCTTACTATTTGCAAGATGGAGTACCTGCAAGTCAAGGATTATCTTTTCTCTTTTATATATTTTTTTATCTTTTTATTGGCAGGAAAGAGAAACAGAAATAAAGAAAATATAGTATATATATATATGTATATATTATATATGTATAAAGGTGTGGGGGTGGAGGCGAAGATGGAGTGTAGCACGGTGTCGAGCCGATCGTCATCTAGATAGATGCAACCAACAGGATGAGGTGCCGCGTGGAGTGTAGGATGGATCGTGGAAGATGTGTGTGACCACGCTTTTTGTACGCGTGTATCGTGGAATATCAGCAACTGGTGCAACTATTCCCGCGATACAACGTATGGTGTGTGATATGAAAATAAGTATGTATATAGGTAAATATATATATCTATATATATATATATATATATGGTTATAACTATATAGGTATATGTGGACTTATATATATGTATATATGTATATATATATAACTATATAGATGTATATATATATGTATGTATATGTATATAGTAATATATGTATATATATGTATATATGTATATATAGTTATATAGGTAATAATATATATATAGATATATGTATATATATATATATATATAAGTATATAGATATATATATAGACTAATACATAGTTATATAACTACTAATATATGTATAGATATATGTATATATATATATGTATACTAATACTTAGTTATATAAATACTACTATATATATAGATATAAGTATATATATATATGTACATAAATATATGTATATATATCAATATATATATATAATAGTGTATAGGTGTGTGTGTGTGTGTATGAAAGTGTGAGTGTAAGTGTGTGGGTGGGCACTGGGGTAGACTTGGTGAGGGACGCAGGCGCGGGCGCTGGCCGGTTGCAGCGCACCGACTGACAGGATAAGTGAGAAACTCACCGGTCACCCCACTGTAGCCACAGTGTTCCGTAGATTGGTGTGAACAGTGGCAACAGTGTATGGCCGAGCCGCGTGACCAAGTACGCCCGGTGCTGTGAGTGTGGGCAGCTTGCGACTGGCGCGCGCAGGTTGGCGCACGCGTGGAAGAAGAATGTGCCGGTTGGTTGTGGGCGGAAGAGAGAGCGCAATAGGGTGCGCGGAGAGGGAGGCAAGGGTGCCTGCAGGCGCACGTGGTGGCCTGCGTGCGTTACTACCGCCTTGCTGCTGATGCTGTGGAGCTCGGACGGCTGCTGCAGGGGCGTGCGGTGGCCGGTTGAGCTTCAAAGCTGAAGGTTTGTGGTAATGGCTGAAGGTGCTTCAAACGGCGAAACAAGAAAAGAGCCACCACGCCCATCGGCTCTTTGATGAGCTGGGCGGTGGTGGACTCATGGTGGTGGTTGTGCACCACCGTGAGGTGCTCCTGTCCGCAGGGTGTCTCCTCAGAGGAGGAGGGCCTACGTATGGAGGGAGAGGGGAGGGGACGGTGGCTTGGAAGGAGAAGAAGCTGCTGTGTGTTGGGTTTTTTGGCGTGGAGGACCAGGCGCTTTGCAAAGAAGGAGCCGTGTTCTTTTTAAAGAAGAGGAAGCCATGCACAGCCATGCCCTGGCTGTGCATGGCTCATGCATGGCTTGGCAGGGAGTGGCTGCATGCGGCTGTAGGGAGTGGCGAGCAGGGAATGGCGCGAGGAAGAAGAGGTTGCCATGTAGTCGTGGGAAGAGATTTCAAAATCAAGTAAAATAAAAAATAAAAAGATGGTGAATTTTGCAAAGCAGCACTTGAGGAAAAATGTTAATTGCAAGGCCATTTATTCTCTCTCCTCCCCTCTTAATTAAATGCCTGCATGCGTGTATTTTTACAATGCGATTATGGAAACCTAATATGCATTGGTAATGCTAGGAAATAGCACAAGACGACACAATTGTAGGTGTATTTTTGCGGTGCAATCATACCCCTATGCCTATCTTTTGCTAGTCCCTAGCAAAACAGTATTTAGAAATGATCTTTAAGATGAAGATTTTCTTCTGAGGCGACATAGGTGTGTTTATTGTTGGATATTGTGAGAACCATTTGTAGAGAAGACTACCGGTACTTTAAGTCTCACATGACATAGATCATCTCTCAACTAACCAGGACTCTTGATATTTAAACCTTAAGTACGATTTCCAGGACCCAGGAGGTTTTTGCCGTATTCGAGACCTCAAGAGATTATGGCTTGTGCTTAGTGAAGAATCAAGACTGGCCAGATGAATATTAAGACTCAAGCCCAGGGTTTCACGAATTTTTAAGTACAGGTTGGTCCCAGTTTTAGCTCGTGTTTTCGGATTGACCCTTAAAGGATGACGGAAAACTCAACTCCCATTTTCTGACATTTGTGGCTCACAGGAAAATAGGGTATTTGCGACTTGCCCTGAAAAACGTTTTTAGGGTAGAGACTTTACAGACATTTGCGAGATATACTGACTTATTTACAACTTTTTTTTTTTTGAAACAATGTCAGTATATCTTTTACAACATTATTTGGAGGAGCACACTTTTCTTTTTGGTGGGAGAGTTCTTTCTTGGTGGAAAGAGTTGCACCTAAACACAAGACTAAAGCCTGGGATAAAAAGTCTACCAGCGCGCACAGGTAAAGACTCCACCTTCCCTAATGAACACTAGGGTTGGATCTTATGTTCACCTGGTCTTTCTCGATATGTGTAGTGTGAACCAAGTTTACTTAAGCTCTCAAGTAGAAGCAAACCAACGAATCCTGTACTGGTGCCTCAGGTACAAGAATACGTCCTTAGTTAGGAGAGATTCCGATCTGTCTTGTCAATGCTCAAGTGAATTAAGCCGAGCCTGAGCGAATCAAGCTTCTGTGGCCTGGAAAGTCTTCAAAACAGAGGTTGAATATCCATAAACACTTATTGTATTTTTGTTTTAGCCTTCAGATCATTACTAAACACCCTTTTTCATTTTTTTTATTTTTTTATTATTTTTTTAATTTTATTTTATTATATTTTTTTTATATAGAAACTGCATGATACCATAAAATACCCAGATCCTAAGGATGCCTATCCACCCCCATGCCAAACGATGCTATGTCCTCATATGCATGTGGGGAAGGGTAGAGAAAGGACGAAAGATCGAGTAACGAGAGCTGAAGTCAAGGTATACAGTAGGGTGGTAGGGTGGGTGGATGGTGGGTGGTGAAGTGAAAAGTGAAGTGAGCGTGACAGTGAAGTGAAAAGTGATGGTGGATAGTGAGTGTTGTTGGGGTGCCTCCCAACGAGCACTGAATTTAACGTCCCCAGCTGGACTCAAAATGAGGCAAAGAATTAGTTACCCTCCAGCAGGGCAACAGCTTCTCCAATGGGGGCAGGTTCATGAGTAAGATAGGGTTTTAAGCGCTGCCCGTTGACCATAAATTTATGCCCAGATTTGGGATCTTCGATCTCAACGGCCCCATTGAGAAATGGTCTTGAGACCAGGAAAGGACCAGTCCATTTGGACTTCAGTTTCCCAGGAAAGAATTTGACCCGGGCATTATAGAGCCAAACTTGATGAGATGGCTCAAATTCTTTCCGCCGAATACGGCTGTCGTGAAAAGCCTTAGTGTGTTGTTTGAAGGTTAAAGCAGAATCATAGGCTTCACGACGGAGCTCTTCCAGCTCCTGGAGTTGGAGTTTCCTTTCTCGACCACACAGGTCTGGGTCGAGGTTACATTGGCGAACCACCCAATAAGCGTGGTGCTCCAACTCTACGGGCAAATGACAAGGCTTCCCGTAAACGATTCTATACGAAGACATACCAAGGGGAGCCTTGAAGGTGGTCCGATACGCCCAAAGTGCATCAATCAGCTTGTCGGACCAATCCTTACGGTCAGGTCGAACCATTTTCTGGAGAATTTGCTTGATTTGCCTGTTTGACACCTCTGCCTGGCTGTTCGTCTGAGGATGATACGGGGATGAGATACGATGGTGGACTCCGTATTTCCTCATAAGTGCCCGAAAAGAAGCATGGGTAAAGTGGCTTCCTCCATCCGAGATAATGGCTCGAGGGATCCCAAAGCGCGAAAAGATGTGGTCTTTAACAAATCGGGTGGATATAACATGGTCAGCACGGCGCGCAAGAATAGCCTTGATCCATTTCGAAACATAGTCAATGGCTACAAGGATGAATTTGAAGCCGTTGGAAGGAGGAAAGGGACCCATGAAATCAATTCCCCAAATGTCAAAGATTTCTGCAGCTAGGATGGGTTGCAAGGGCATCATGTCACGATGTGACATTGACCCTAATAACTGGCACCTAGTGCAATGCTTGGCATAATTGTGTGCATCCTGGTGAAGGGAGGGCCAAAAGAAATCGCACTGCAACACCTTGGCTGCAGTTTTCCTCCCAGAGAAATGGCCTCCGCAGGCCTGATCATGGCAATAGGATAGCAAACTAGGGAATTTGCTGTCAGGAACACAGCGATGGATGATTTGATCAACACCTATGCGAAAAAGAAGTGGATTATCCCATAAATAATACTTTGCTTCTGCCATGAGACGCTCGCGCTGGTTTTTAGGCCAGCCACGTGGAAGGGATCCAGAAGCAAGGTAATTGGCAATGTCGGCATGCCACGGTCCACTTGCCACATTTATTGCCAATAGGTTTTCATCAGGAAAAATCTCATTGATCGGCAGAGTAAGTCCAATATGGTCAGGGTCCAGTCTGGAAAGGTTATCAGCTACAACATTCTGGGCTCCAGCCTTATTGCGGATCTCAATCTCAAATTCTTGGAGCAGAAGGATCCAACAAATCAGTCTAGGCTTGGCATCCTTCTTGTGCATGAGATGGCGAATGGCCGCATGATCAGTTAAAATAATAACGTGAGAACCCAGAAGGTAAGAGAGGAATTTCTCCAGCCCAAAGACGACCGCCAGTAGTTCTTTTTCAGTGGTAGTATAATTACGCTGGGCCTCATCCAACGTCTTACTGGCGTAGTACACCACAAAGGGGTGTCTATCGCGTCTTTGTCCTAGGATGGCTCTGACTATAAGGTCGGAAGCATCACACATGAGTTCAAAGTCGAGGGACCAATCAGGTGGCTGGAGAATAGGGGCCTTGGTGACAGCATTACGCAGCTGCGTGAATGCTCGTATGCAGTCGGGGCCCATATCAAAGGGTACGTCATTTGATAGGAGATGAGTTAAGGGTCGAGAAATTTTGGAGAAGTCTTTTATGAATCTCCTATAGAAACCGATGTGTCCCAGGAAGGAGCGGATTTGTTTGACAGAGCTAGGCACAGGTAAATCAGCAATTACGTCAAGCTTAGCTCTGTCAACCTCGATACCCCTATCGGAGATGATATGTCCGAGAACAATTCCCTCGTGTACCATAAAATGACTTTTTTCCCAGGAAAGCACGAGGTTTACATCAATACATCTCCTAAGGATAAGAGTCAGGTTGGCAAGACAGTCATCGAAAGATGGTCTAAAGATCGAGAAGTCATCCATGAAGACCTCGAGAAAGTCACCCACCATGTCATGAAATATCGCCAGCATACATCTCTGGAAAGTTGCTGGCACGTTACAAAGTCCAAATGGCATCCTTCTAAATGCAAAGGTGCCGAAGGGGCAGGTAAAAGTGGTTTTCTCTTGGTCTCGGGGGTCAATTGCCACCTAGTTATATCCTGAGAATCCATCCAGGAAACAGAAAAATTTATTTCCCGCTAACCGCTCTAGAATTTGATCAATGAAAGGTAGCGGAAAGTGATCTTTCTTAGTTGCAGCATTGAGTTTCCTATAATCCACACAAACTCTCCAAGATGTAGGAGTGCGTGTAGGGATGGATTCACCCCTATCATTGACACAGATGGTGAGTCCCGCCTTTTTGGGTGCCACGTGAATCGGACTCACCCAGGGGCTATCGCTGATCGGGTAGATTATACCCGCATCCAGCCACTTAATGATTTCCTTCTTAACGACCTCCCGCATGTTAGGGTTGAGACATCACTGCATCTCGTGGGAAGGTCGAGCCTCCTCCTCTGTATATATATGGTGAGTGCAGTAGGAGGGGCTAATGCCAGATAAGTCTGATAAGGACCATCCAATAGCTGCCTTGTGTTCTATGAGGACCTCAATTAGTTTTCACTCTTGCTCCCTGGTCAATTTTGAACTGATGATTACAGGGAGCGTTTCATTTGGTCCCAGGAAAACATACTTAAGTGTATTAGGCAGCTCTTTCAGCTCGGGAGTGGATGCTGAAAGGTCTGGCATTTCTTGGGACGAGAGTGTCCCAGGCGGAATAGAAAACAAGTCAGGGAGAAGAAGTTGGCCCTCAGATTGGCCAAGAAGAGGCGCTTCTTGGATAGATGGATCCAAAAAGGAATAGCCCCAGTGAGAAGTATATGGGCTCAAGGTCCCAGTGTGGATTTGCGAATCCGCCTGATTTGCCGGGGAAGAAAGGGTAATCCGATCTTCAAGAGTGTGGACCGGCGGTGAGTAGCTCGGATATGACTCCGACCATGAGGTATGGGAAGCGAAGAAAACCTCGTCAGAAGTCTGGCAAGGAGGAGATACGGAACAAAGGAGGGATGGGGTAACGTCACAATATGTTTCGGTCAGGTAGTCATCAGTGTTTACAAGTAATCTGCAGCAGTCAGAATAGGTCCCAATTAATCTGATACACGCGTTGACGGCCATGTCCTTGTCAGATGTGTCATCCTCGATACAATCACAATCAAAGTTCTTGGCTGCCTTGAAGATGTTAAGCTTGAGCTTTTCAGATCCAACGGCAATTTCAATACAGCCCGACTCGCAGTCGATATGGGCACGAGCTGTGGCCATGAAAGGTCGATCGAGGATGATTGGACAATCAGAAAGTGAGCTAGGAACTTCCATATCTAAAACAAGAAAGTCAACAGGAAAACATAGACTGTTGACCCTAACCACCACGTCTTCCACCACACCCTTCGGGATTTTGACAGAACGATCTGCCAACTGTAATGTGACAGGGGTGGGTTTCAGATTTCCCAAGGAAAATTTTTCGAGCATGATGGTCGGTATAAGATTTATGGAAGATCCTAGATCAAGCAGGGCACGGTTAAAACTGCAGCCTTGGATGCTACAGGAAATAAGCGGTGTGCCTGGATCTTTCTGCTTCGGTGGTAGGTTTGACAGTATAGCACAACTCTCATGAGGTGAGAGAACCACCGGATTCTTAGTTTTCTTTGACTGTCGCCTGGGTGTTGTGTAGTCTTTGAAAAATCGGGTGACAGTAGGTATGTGGTCGATAGCCTCGAGAAGGGGTACCTTGATTTCTATATCCCTGAACAAATTACGCAGGTTATCAAAGGCCTGCGTATCTTTCTTTTTGCCTTTTGGCTCCCTCAGTAGAGCCTCAGGGAATGGAACTGATTCTGCCACCAATTTGGGTGTATCGTCCTCTCGCGAATGCGGTGCGCATCCCGAAAGAGCGAGCGATGAAGAAGACGGGCCAGGATCAGGTCGAGACAGATCAACAGTCTACTTGCTGCTCCTCGTAGTGATAGCATTGGACGATGCTGGTCTAGTGGGATCATACGGTGGAGGAGGGTTCGCAATAGGGACATAAGAGTGCGGTGCTGCAGCGGGATTAGCCTGAAATCCCGGTGGAATGCTCGAAGCCTGCAGAATCTAATTAACCTACCCCTGAGAAGGTCGTACCTGTGGTTGAGGACCACGGGGTACGAAATTTCACGGGTTTGGAACAGGTTGGGTGGGAAGAGTGCCCTGAGATCGAGTTGCCATGCGTAGTTGACTGATCTCAGCATTCTGCTACGCCAATTGTTGCTGAAGAGAGGTCATGTTCTCTTCATGGTGCTTTGACATTTCCGTCATCATTTGCATCAATTTGTCAAGAGGACTTGATGTGTGTTCTGTTTGCGGTATGCAAGGGCCTAATGGCGGATTTGCCATAGGATTAGACTGGGACCTTGGGATGACAGGTGCGGACAGTCGCATTGGTCCACCCACAGGGTTTTGGTGCTGTGGGTTGTTGGACCATGCGAAGTTTGGATGATTTTGCCACCCTGGGTTATAAGTGGTAGAGAATGGGTTATTCCCTAGGGTGCAAGCATCTTATATGCCAAAAGACTCATTCGCATGTAAGTATGTGTCCGAGCACATGGAGGCTTGGTCCTCCGTGTCGAAATACTGACTCGCAGAAGCCAGATCCACATGACTTACCTAGTTGCTTGGTGCAACACTCGGTAAGGAAGGTCTTACGGGGTTTCTCGGGATAAGCCTGGTGTTGGAAGAATTTGGATTGTGACGAAGTGGTGAAGTGGGGGTGTTTTCCATAGAACGGGCGGGGTTGGCCAGAAGCTCATCCAGCTTCTTGTGCACGACGGAGACTTCAACCAATTTTTGTGCGATAAGGCTGAGATCAGTGGATGAATGGGAGGGTCCCGTGTCAACTTCGTGGACATTTCGAGGCTGGCTGGTACGATTAAAGGTGACAATGGAGGCATTGTTCGTTGAGTTTTCACTCATATTTTCAAATAATTCGAATGCTCCATTCTCGTCGTTATTCATGAAATTCCCTCCGCAGGAAGTGTCTGCAATCTGCTTCAAAGTCTCATTTAGCCCATAGTAGAAAATTTGGGCTATATGCCACTTAGGCAGACCGTGGTGCAGACACTTCCTGACGAGGTCATTATATCTCTCTCATGCCTCATCAAATTGTTCACTGTTTTGTTGCGTAAAAGAGGTGATAGCACGGCGAAGCGCATTGGTTCACCAATTTGGGAAGAACTTCTTGAGAAACGCTATTCGCATCTCTTCCCAAGAGTGGATGGTTCTCCCAAGGGTGCGTAACCATTGCGATGCTTTATCCCGCAATGAAAACGGGAACATTTTCATGAGGACTATAGGTAACCCAATATTTCTTGGTTTAACAGTTTCAGCTAATCGGGTTAGGTCTTCCAAGTGGAGAAAAGGATCTTCACTTGCAAGACCATGGAAGTGAAAATTTATTAGGCCAATTATGTTCGGCTTCAATTCAAAGTCGTCCTCGCCCATGGGGATTCGAATTTGTCCTATGGTCTCTGTAGCAGCGGGATTTTGATAGGAGCTAAGAGACCTAGGCTTCTCTCATTCGGGAGGGTTCTGCATTTCCTCTAATGTTTCCCGAATGGCTTCAATTTTCTCATTATACATTTCCATTTGAGCTTGGAGGCGGGTTATGGGATCTAAGGCTCCACCACCTGGTGGGTTCTGAGGGCGGTTTCCTCCCTCGGGATTTGGGGGTGGGCGTGCAGCCATGTTTGTGGAGGAGGAGGATGATTTGGCTTCTTTTCTAAATTTATCAGGCAATTCCCACAGTTCAGGGTTTTGTGACCTCCTCCCAAACATGCACTACCGCAGGAAGAATTGGGGAGATGAGAAGGGAAAAGAGATGAGAGAAATGACGCCGCAAAGGTACACTTGATGACAAATCAATTCAATCAAATTCCTAACCTCTACAGTTTGCCCTTAGACCTAAAGATCTAAGTTACCTACTATCATGAACTACGGAACCGAATACGAGCACCGCGGAACCACCGGGCCAGATTGAAAGGCCGTTTGCCCTAGTCCTAGACACTCGATAGCACGCAGGAACCCTCACTAGCATGTAGTCGCTACACGCAGGTAGTTAGACCTCCAATCCTTAATAAGGGTCAAGTTGCTACCAATTTTAGTTAGAGGCTTAGGATCAAGTGCTTTTGGAATGTGAAGGGCATTATTTACGGGTAATGCCCAAGTGATTGAATTTCAGAGTGTGTAAAACAAGCATGCAACAAGGAAATCTCCCTGAATTGAAGTTTTAATTGGTGAATGGTTTTTAGAATTCAGCATTAAGCAGTATGGATTTTAGGATTTCGCTGAAATACCAATTCAACCAATCTTCAGGTTTTGCAATAATACAAGTTTTCTTCTAAGCCCAACAAACCCTTCTTCAATGTCAATTGGTTAATGCATGCTAAAATGCAATGGGCTTCCCTAAATGGAGATTTCTATGTGTGGATGCACGAATCGGTTTTAAATTAGTGTGAAAGGGAGCCAAAGCACTTCATTTCACGTGCTCCCAAACACCAAAAATGATTTCCACACAAGGCTCAACCAAAAGATAAAGAAAATCAAATTGTTGAGGTTGAAGTATTCGGGGTCAAATCTTAAGCAAGTTGAAAAGTCGTGGTGGGGTTGGAATCAACTCAATTCCAAGTCTCCCCACCAAAAATGTGATCCCAAATTTGCAGATAAGTGAGGCAAAGACGGGTGCAATCAATCTTTTTATGTTTGACTCAAAGAGTACTTCACATGGAGAAAAATTCAAGAATCAAGATTCTTGGATTTTCGCTATGCGAAGTAAGGCGGGAAATCCCAGGGCGGTGGGAGTAAAGGCAATCAATCAAATAAGTGAATTTTAATCCACTTGCCCCAAGAGATCCCAAGAAGTTTTTCTAGTTTTTTTTTTATTAAGGTGACAAGTCAACCTAAGTTGCTAAGAAAAGAAGACCTACTTGTTCGGCAACGTGTGTGAAGCTCCAGTGCGGTGTCGATGTCTTCACGCTCTCGTTCCCACCTTGGATCTGCCCACATCTCCGACTTCGTCTGCCTGCCTTCTCCTTGCAACAGGTTCACCTGCACAGCAATAAACAAAAACACTCGTGAAGAGAGAAGAGAAAAATGAAAGGAATGGAATAGAAACTTACTTGCAGGTGCACTTCCCCGGCAACGGTGCCAGAAAAGATGGTTGTCGGGCCTGGATAGGTGTGTTAATATGGTGATTTTATCGTTGAAGTGTGTATAGTGGTTAACCTAAATCGAGCCTAACCATCTCTTTACAAAATTTTTTACCTGGCCTACTTGATTTCATCTTGGTCACTTTTAGGCCCAGATGCCTTGCTGCTGCTGCGTGCGGAGCTTTGAGCTTCAAAGCTTGAAGCTCCCGCTCCAATGGCTGAAATGGCTTGAGCGTTGAAACAGGGAATACCACAACGCCCATCGGCTCTTTGATGAGCTGGGCGGTGGTGGTTGTGCACCATCATGAGGGACTCTTGTCAGCAGGGTGTCTCCTCAGAGGAGGAGGGCCTGCGTATGGAGGGAGAGGGGAGGGGACGGTGGCCTGGAAGGAGAAGCTGCTATGTGTCTGGTTTTTTGGCGTGGAGGACCAGGCGCTTTGCAAAGAAGGAGCCGTGTTCTTTTCAAAGAAGAGGAAGCCAAGCACAACCATTACCTGGCTATGCATGGCTCATGCATGGCTTGGCAGGGAGTGGCTGCATGCAGCTGTAGGGAGTGGCGAGCAGGGAATGGCTGAGGAGGGAATGGAGCGAGGAAGAAGAGGTTGCCATGTAGCCGTGGGAAGAGATTTCAAAATCAAGTAAAATAAAAAATAAAAAGATGGTGAATTTTGCAAAGCAGCACTTGAGGAAAAATGTTAATTGCAAGGCCATTTATTCACTCTCCTCCCCTCTCAATTAAATGCATGCATGCTTGTATTTTTACAATGCGACTATGGAAACCTAATATGCATTGGTAATGCTAGGAAATAGCATAAGACGACACAATTGCAAGTGTATTTTTGCGGTGCAATCAGGTCCTACTACACCCTCACTCACAACTAGACCTAAATCCTCACTCCTCTCTCATCACCCACTACCGGTGAGCCTGGACTCGGGTGCGCATACCTGAATACCCGATTATTTTGGTTTGAGAGAAAGAGAAAGGTGGATAGGAAAGAGAGAGCAAGGGAGGGTGGGTTTTGCTCTGAAGAGAAAGAATTGTGCGACACTTAGCCATGAGAGCTTGAAAGAAGAAGAGAAGAAAGGGAGGAGCTGAGAAGAGCCAAGGAAGAAGAAGAAAGAAGAGGTTGAAGAAGAAGGTTTGAAAAAGAGGAGGAGAGTTGAAGGCTTTGTATAGGGGAAAGGCAGAGGAAGAGAGGAAGCTCATATCAGAGAAGAAGAAAAGACAATAGAAGAGAAGAAGGAGAAGGAAGTTGAGATCAAAGGAGAAGAAGAACAACAAAAGAAGAGTACTATAGCACAAAATGTTTAATTGTTCTGATTTGAATATTAGACGTCAGAATACTGTTCATTTATTTAACATTGATTGAACATTTGATATACATGTGGTTAGACTAATAATTGGTGATCTAAATCACTATTATTTTGTCTTAGTTATCTTTTTGGTCTTAAAATACATTGAGCTTCATTGAATACTTAATGTGACAGATTAATATTTATTGAAATATCATTATTATGCTCAATTTCTTGTGCTCATTTATATGCAAATAAAGATTAGCGTGTGAATTCCTATTTGCTCCCTGTGTTCGACCTCGGATACTCTTTTGAATTCGAGCTATAAATTGTATTTGTTTTCATGTGATTTCGACTATACTGCAATGCATCTTTTAAAACATCGATTTCCCACATTAAACACTACCGCTATGGCAGGTGTGAACCCACGTAGCCGAGCTTGAATCAGGGATACGTCCCTGATTTCTCGATCAATCCCTTCCAAAATTGAAAGGGAAGATCTTGAGGTCGTCCCTAAACATTTAAACCTAATCCTAAACTCCAAATCTCCTCATGGAGCTCGTGCGAACTCCTTGAAATCGCAAATCCTATTCCCTGGTTTCCTGAGGTTTCAAGCTTGGTCAAGCTTGGAAGGTCGTCCAATGACCTATATAAGACCCTCCTCGCCTACCTTACCTACGTAGTGAGTTTTTAAGCCACAATTCATCTTCTTTTCCCTATCTCCGGCTTACTCCAACTCGTCTCCGGCGACCTTCTCTATCCAACCTCTTCACCTGTCGCCACATACAATAGGCGGCCGATCCTCCTTCCTTGTTTCAAACCACACCTTTCCATGCCTATGAGGTGATTTCCAACCCCATCCTTGACACCGTCTACCTCATCGGAGCATTTACCTTCTCTAGTGCTGGCCATACCGCAACCGGCACCTCCTCCGTCTCCCTTCATCCAGTTGCTGCTACAATCGATCTCTCGACCTCTAGTGATCATCCCAACAACCTCAGACATCCGCTCGACCACCGTTACGCCTGCTCCAACCTCATCTTCCACCTCACCGGCATACCTTCTGTGAGCTCATGCACCTACTCTACTCCACCAATCTGCTCACTATCAAGCTCCACACCATTGTCATGTCCACGCGAGTAAAACCCCTTAAGAAATTGAGGGGATTTCTGTGCCGATTGCTCCACCAAACACCACCCCCTTCGCCTTCATATTTCGCCTTCGCCAACCATTTATGATGACCTTCACGGTATGCCACCACCACCACCACCCTTGCCACACTCGTGCGAAGCTTCTAAGCTTCTTCAACGTGGCCGCAAGGTCGTGTTTCGTGTTTTAGGTCATCACGCTTAGCCACCATTGACGGAGCTCGTCCAAGCAACCTTAGAGCTGTGTTCTTGCCATAGCAACTCCAAGTCTCACCTCTAGGTGACGCGATTCCCCTCCAGGTGCATCTCCAGGCTCCTAATTAACACCTAGGACAACAACTACTACATCAATTGGACCATCTACCATTAGTTGCTTGCATGCAAAGAACAGCTACACCTTTAGTCCCACATCGTGGGTTGAAGGAGAGTTTCCACTGCATAAATTATTTTTGTGCCTACAACCCCTCGCCCAGGAACATGAGGGGTTGGGTGCCTACACACGCATACCCACTCATGACCCGTTTACTTGCCTATTCACTCCTTGTCTACTACCTACGTCGGTAACCCTAGTCAATCGGATCCCTAAACACCCAATTATTTGCTCGATTATCTGAAAAGAGAAGTGAAAGAGGAGAGAGAGGAGGTGGGGGGGTTTGCACTTCAAGGAAACCCCTTGATACTTATCTACTGAAGAGATTGAGAGACCCTTATGAGTGGAAGAAGAAAGAAAGAAGAAGAATTGAAGGAGAAAAGAGGAAAGGCACTATAGCGGAACCTTTGTTAAGGCATTTGAGCACCTTGCCTGATCATGGGAACACCATCATGAGCCATAACTAACTCAATTTGGTCTGAGAAATTTGATAAAAGCCCCTACATAACCATCAGAGGGTCATATATGCATAATGTTCTATCTTGAGAAGATAATAAATTAGAGTTATTTCTGCAATTTTAACTGCCTTCCACAATTACAGAATAACCATGGGGTATTTCAGGGGTTTCTTAAAGGTCATATGGTCATTAATGTCTAATAAGTTGGTCCATGCAAAACAAAATGGGTTTTCACTCATTTCAAGAATTAATGGACATCTGAAATCCTAAAAGCAAACCCGCTTAATTAATTGGGGTTCTCTTCAAGATAAAATTCATCTAAACCTTCTAAAAATCATAGAAAAATATTCTCTAAGGTTTGGTAACTTTGATTTGACCTTCTGAACCCAATTTGACCTAAAACAGAGTCAGATAGAAAACTACCCTAATTTGGGTTTTTGCATAAATTACCCACCCAAAATTGGTCTAAACCTAAATCTGACATCATCATTAAATTTCTTGGGTCCAAATTAGGTTTGTACCAAAATTTGGGCCCAATATGAGAATATTTCAACCTAGTTTGCATTTTGGTTCAAACCTGACTCTTATTATCACACATTGCCCCTCAACTTTTGAAATATTTACAAAATGCCCCCTAATTTATTTATCTTCTTTGCAGACTAGTCCTTGCTGCAATTGGAGGTCAATCGACCTCTAGGCGAGCATTGATCGTGTAGAATCCTACTCAAACTTCAATCAAATCCCACCAAATTTGGTGGGATTTATGTTCACACCTAGGGAAAACTATTGGGATCAATCTCAATGCCTAACTCCCACAGATTCATGCAAGTGAACCCACGAAATCAGTGGGATTCTTCTTGAATCCCATGAAAGCTATGAAGCTTGTTTCCTGATCTCCAAGCTCCCCTAAGCCCTATAAAAGACCCCCCATGACATTCCTCACCTCCTTAGTGAGAAATAGAGCCAAAAAACCCTTCTTTTTCTCTCAACTTCCAACTTGCTAAACCGCACTCTGGCAACTCCCTACCTCTGGCCTCTTCGTCGGCTGCCACATACCATCGGCGGTCAGTTCCAACTCCCCTCGTCTTTCCACTCCTCACCACACTAGCGAGGCGCTTCTTAACCCTCTGTCATCATCGTTCCCTCTCACCGGAGCATTCATCTCCTTCGGCGATGGCCATACCAGACCCTGTGCCCCCTTTGCCCCTCGTCGACCGCTACTTAGTCTCCTTGACTTCTTATCCTCCGCACATCATCACCGTGCTACTACTTCGCCGTTTCGACCAGTCCTACACCGTCCACGCCTCTATCTTCCACCTCACCAACATACCTTCGGCGAGCCCTAGTGTCCACTACAACCCACCAAATTGCTCACTCTTGAGCTCCACACCATCATCTCGACCCACCGACCAAAACCCCTCAAGAAATTGAGGGGATTGGCCACTTATCTGCCACACTAGACAACACCTCCTCCACACCACTCTCTTGAGGTCTTCAGACCTCCACACTCACCCTCTCGCCACTCCACGCACACCATCACACTCGTTGTTCCATGACGAAGGTTCTAAACTGCTTTCATGCAGTCGAGATGCCTTGTTCATGTTTTCAGGTCACAGGTTGCTGTTGCCATTGTTGAAGCTCCTTCGAAGAGTTTAATGCCGTGTTCATAAGGTGCATGCTCTGGGTCTTCGTTCCAGGCAAAGCGGAAGTTGCCAAGGAAACAACCTAGGTCCTCAGTCAAGTGTCCCTACTGCCTCAATTGAACCAGCCATCAATCACTGCTCGCACGCGAAGAACAAGGGTGGGATTAGTCCCACATCGTAGAGCAGCATGCCTTCAGTAGTGGATAAATTGAATTTGTTCCAAGGCTTTATTTCCTCGACACATGGAGGGTGAGGTCCCCCGCTCATGACGCCGCTCACTCCTTAGTTATTGCCCACTGCCAGTAGCCCTAGACCCAATACTTCTCATACTCAATTACCTGACTACCTACCCGATTATCTAAGAGAGAGGAGGAGGAGGAAATTGTGAGTAAGGGAGGGGGGGTTTTGCTTTACAGAGAAAAAGTTCTACACTTAGCTGTTGTATGAAGCCCCCTTGTGCGTGAGGAGCTGAGAAGAAAAGAAAGAAAGGAAGAAGAGAAGAAGCTGAAGAAAAAGTGAATAATGCCTTTGCACTATAGCTAAAGGCGATTTAAGTCGTCTAATATTGTGTTCCACCGTCTAATTGCTTCTGATAAAGTGCATTGTGCACTTGGCTTGCATGGATTAAATTTGGTTGTTACTGTTGAGATATTTGCTATTATTGTAATTAGGGTAATTAGTGATTCAAATCACCATTTTACCCTAATATTTTCGCACAATTGACATTTGCTATTATATATACATTATTATTGCTTAATTTCTCATTAAATATTGTTATCTTATGCTTAAATTGTGATCTTGAGATTAATTGCAACACTTGCTCCCTGTGTTCGACCTCGGACTTATATTCGAGTTATAAATTATATTTGTTGATGCGCTATTTTGGCTATATTGCAACGAAGTGATTTTAAAACTATGATTTAGCATGTCAACATTTTGGCACTATTGCCGGGAAGCAACGTGCAATTTGATCTATCTGATTACAATTTCTGATCTAGCACTAAATTGCTTTATCTCTTTAGGTGTGATCTATTTAGGGGATTCATTGAAGAAAGAACAGCTGCACATCAAACACTCCAGGGGCAGGTAATCTCATCTCCTTTTCCATTAAGCCCCTAATTCTAAGAAGAGCTAAAAAGATGAAGAAATTAATTAGGATCAACTTTCATTTCTGCTTAGAATTAACCATCAAGTTGCCTGATTTGATTAGAAAAAATCCCAAACCTGATTTTCTACACCTATTAGGGATTAAAGACACCTAGGGCTACTCACCTTCATGATTGAGCCCTAGGTGTCAATTTTGGACAAAAACTGATTGGACCAATTAGAGACAAATTAGGGTTGCCATTTTAGGGTTGAGGATCACACTTGCTTAAAAAAGAATCTACTTCCACAAACTATGTGTTTCCTAAGCCTTGGTTGAATTTACCTAATCAAGCAAACCCTAAAAGCAAGCTCTAAACATCCACTTGAATCATAAAACCTGGACCTAATAATCTTAGGACAGATCAGGTGAAGTTGACCCACCTTGTGGGGTAACCAATCTTCAAATTAGATCTCCACTCACAAATTCATTCGAAAGTTCAAGTGGAATCCTAAGCACCTCATCTAAACTTAAAATTGGTAGACTTAAGAGGTCAAGTTATCCATTCTGGTTTACCTGGATTTGCAGTGGCAAGGAAGGTCAGGTGTGGGAAACCCTGTAACCCATGGGGATGCTCTACTATGTAGGGGTCTTTGCGGGACTCTCCCTTCCTTGCTACCCGGGTAATTATTAGGTGGACGACTTCATGATCTAGAGGTATCATTTGCCTCGAACCTCTATAGTGATCCAAAAATCTTTGGGTGTCTTGATTGGGTCCATCACACCTTCTATCCCTCATCTATTCCATCAGTGTATGTACGGGAGGAGGTCCTTAAGACCACCCTTGAGGCCTCGACTAGTTTTCCACTCTCGTCGAGGCCATGCCACGACTTTCTTGTTTGTGTAACTACCCGATCACATCGACATCTCTTCCAAATCCTCTTCTGAGCTTGAATCTCTAGCCACAACCATGGATCATCCAGAACAACCTAACTTTGAACCACAACAATTCTTTGATTTCAGAGATCGGATCAATGACTACATCAACCCATCGTCACAATCTCAAATGCAAGTTCACTACAATATTGTGGAAGTGGAGATCGAACCTCAAATCAACATTCTTTTGAGAGGACCTGAGGTGGAGCTCAGGCCTAGTATCCTTCACATGACCCCAAAATTTTATGGCTTGAACTCCAAGGATTCTTTCCAGCACATCAAGAATCTGAAGCATCTGGCCCACACATTTGGGGTAGATTTGCATAATCATGACAGTCTACTCTTGAAAATCTTCTTCTCTCTAGCTGACAAAATCGCCAATTGGTTTCAGACATACCCTCACCAGATCAACACATGGGAAAAACTTTAGACTTTTTTCTTACAAAAATTCTATCCCATTGGCTGAACTAATGCAATGTGCCACCAAATCACACCCTTCTCGCAAGGAGCGAGAGAATCTCTACACGAGGCAAGGGATCGTTTTCTAGATCTCATGCACAAATGCCCCCATCACAGAGTCTCGAAGTGGGAATAAGTCCATTCCTTTTACCACGGGCTCTGTAACGACATCAAGCCTTTTGTCAATGCAACCTGTGGTGGAAGCATCATGGGTTAGCATGAAGATGAGATTTGGGGAATTCTTGAAAATATGTGCGAGAATGCCCTAAAAAACTAGTCACTAGGTGCGTACGATCGGATGACCATCGACGCATTGACAAACAATCAGGGGGTACACGAGACCCGAGGCCTTTATGTATCCGGTGACTTGAAGTTGGTAGCCAGTCAATTGGATAAGGTCTCTATCATCTAGAAAAAGGTGGATGACATCACTCGACATCTACACAAGACCACCACTGCACCGCAAAGCAGATATGCACACCCACCCTCAGGTAGGGAGGCCGCACACAATATCTACCACTCTAAGGGGATGGATGCCTATCCACCCTCATCTGATTTCAGTCTTGGAGGAAACTCCAGGCCAGCCTACCACAGTTGGGGGAACTCTGAACCCTTATATCCTGATTACTCTGGAGTTCCTCTGACCTGCGAGGACCTCCATGCCATCCAGAACAATCCCTTTTCTAATACCTACAACCCTGGATGGTGTAATCATCCAAACTTTGCGTGGTCGGGAAATAACCCAAACCCAAGACCTTAATTCCAACCCCGACCACAAGCCCCACACCCATATCAGCTCAATCAACCTAAGCCCAATCAAAATTTCCAACCTGGCCCACCTAAGGATGCTCAGATGGCCCTAATCCTTCAAACCCTAATTGACATTCAAAACCAACACAAAGACGAGATCACAGATGTTCGTAATTAGCTTGCACGGATGGCAAATTCCTGCTATCCTGGCACACTTCCCTCCTAACCTCTACCTAATCCAAACAGCGTGTCGACCCAAAAACACATTGTAAACCAAATCCAGGGTCAAGCATTCTATACCCAACTTGGCCCAACAACTCATACTTGCATATTTTCTCCATCCACCTTAGCTGAGCCAAAACACACCATGACTTACCCAACCCCACTCCCACATCAACGGCAAGGAACGAGTTTCTCCCCTCTACTTCCATAGCATGATTGTGCCATGATCAATACTATAGGTAAAGAACAAAAACCCATCCCTAAAGATAGCCCATCCATTCCCCTTACCAAGTCGTATCCCACCTCTACACTAGAGGATTGTCAGAAATTGATACAACAGGACCTTTAAGGAATGCACAAGTCACTATTCCACTACTTGATATCCACACTCTCAATTCGACCTCACCTAACTTATCCAAAAAAGAGGTGGAAGAACCAACACAAGGGAAGGTAGTACTGTCTAAAAATGTAAGTGCCATAATCCAAAATAGTCTACCTCCTAAGAAATCTGACCCAGGCACCCCATTAATCCCCTGCAATATTGGTGATACAAATTTCAAGTGGGCTATACTGGACCTTGGTGCTTCAGTCAACCTCATCCCTACCACCCTATTTGAAAAATTATGGATCGGACAGCTAAAACCCGCTCATGTCACTTTGCAACTAGCTGAGTGAACTCTGATCACACCGATTGGGATGGTAGAGGATGTGGTAATTAGAGTTAAGGATTTCAGCTACCTAGCTGATTTCCTAATTCTCGACATGGATACGCCACAATAGATACAAGATATGCCAGTGATTTTAAGAAGACCATTCTTGGCTACTACAAGAGCCATAATCAATTGTGAATTAGGGTATATGATGATAACTTTCTGAAATTAATATCTTCGAGGCAACAAAAGGGAAATGCTCGGCAAAACAACTAGGTTTTATCTAGGACCTCATGAGCATATCCTTAGTAGAAGACCTAGAGCTAGAATTAGAAACTTTTCACATCTTAGATGATCCTGACTTGACTGAGCACAATAATAGAAGAATAGTGGAGGTTTTCACCTTTGACCTTGAAGACATACGCTGGGAATTCAGGAAACATGGTGACATACTAGATTCAGATCGTATGGACATAGAGACATTTCATTTGGAGGACTTCCAGGAATCAAGATTTATAGACACTAAGAGTGACCTATACCTAGAGTATGAATCCTTTACAGAATCGGAGTTAGACAATCCGAAAAGCACTCTCAAGCATTCATTTTCAATTGGGATGAGAATTATGGGGAGGAATCATTAGAGGAACCAATCTTTGAGTCATTTCTTGAAGATATGATCTCACATTCAAATGAAAAGAATCAAGATGACTCATTGAGTATTGATTTAATAGGCCATAATGTATGAGAGAAACCACACATCTAGGATACTAGATCCTTCTCTGTTGAGTCCTGGGCTCATGACAAACCTATTTCTAAATCCCATGACCACTACACACTCTGAATGATTCCTCTGCAAGGTTTCAAGAAAGATCATCCAGAAATGAATCAACCTGACCCATATCAAAGACATCCTGGAATGACTCTTCACCATGCTTTAATACTTATCTATGGCCATCAGATTCTCAACCATCAGATCACTCATGCAGCCAATCACATCTCCCTGAGCTTATTGCGCTCAGTTGATGGTGTTAAACTTAGCACTTAACGGGAGGCAACCCATCATCCTTTTGAAAAAACCAAAAATCCTTTTGACATAACTCTTTGCTGAACTCATATTGCACTTTAGGGTTCGTCCATTGGAACAGTCGACTCCACCTCTGGTACACATACCATAGCTTGAAATCGTCCGCAACAGTCACCCCGACTTGTCCACCCACCCTTTAACCCTGTTGTAATGTATGATCTAAGCTAAACTCGAACCCACCTAATTTATGATGAGGACATTGCAAATCGTAGGCATAGGGGGTATTAAAGTGCAAAACATCATGAAAATCAAATCTTAAAAAAGAATTTTGCTCAAAAAAAAAAGGGGGGGAGATTGAAATAGAAGATCCATTTGAGAGAAAATAGAGAAAAAGGAGGGAGGAAAATTGAAAAGAAAAGAAAGGAGCAAAAAGATTTTAAAAAAAAATTGAGTCCCTTCAAAATAATATGGAACTTACCTAACTTCTAGGTTGGATCAAATGATGAATTAAGACCCAGAAGGCTAAAACATAAGGGATTAGTGGCGAATACTGACCTTAGGCCTCTTGGATCTATTATGAGATTTAAACACTCATGTACTTGTCCAGATCTGGATTAATCCTCAAGAGGCTAAGGAAAATGCAAAGCTTATGTATTAGGTCTAAGGCTTAGGTAGTATTCGACCCTGTTAACTAACCTCTGGTTTGCGGGACTAGGAAACTTAAGCACCCTAAATCACACACAGTCTGGTTCAATGTGCTTAAATATGAAATCATGCCAAAAATGCATTTATGCTATTATGAAAATGATCCTAAGATCTAGATTAGGAGCAGTTCGAAAACACAAGTTGATTTGGATGAGTTCCCGGCATGGAGAGGTGGAAAATTCCCCTCGAAGATGTGCAATAACATATCATCTCCTTGGTGCTTATCTCCTAGGATATCTAAATATCCTACCAGGGGCACGTAAGCACCTTGTGCTGGTTCAGATGCCATGGGCGGCATTATCACGAAATGTCGATTGCCAGGGTCTATATTTAGCTACAGAACACCATGGGCGGCACTATCCTGAAGTGTATAAAGCCAAGGTTCTGGTGGTTGCCATGGGCGGTGCTATCTCAAAGCATCGGTTGCCAGGGACCCTTCGAGGATTGATGGTGGGGACAAGGAATCCAATATAAAACATGTGTCAGGCCAATTTGAGGTTGGATCTAAGGAAAAATATAATGAAAAGAAAAAGAGAGAGAAAGCTCTCCATAAATGAAAATCTTCTTCTATCCCTCTCTCTCTTACAAAAATACACTGGAAAACTGAACCTGGGCTAATCATGTTACAAGCATGGGTGCTTTAATCGCTGGGTCCAATGAACCTTAGGATAGTTCCTGTAGGCCTTAGAAACCTTCGTGGCAGACTAACGTGAAAGCTAGTCAGGTCTAGATCTGTGATGGTACTTGAGTACCTTTAGGCCTATTGTTGGTATTAAGATCTGATTCCTAGAGTTGTGGGCTAGTATGGCATCTTGATGGTTACATCCGACCTAGATAACTAGTTTGGTCCACAAGGTTTTGCTAAGGGACTAGCAAAAGCTAGGCATGGGTATATGATGGGAACACCATCATGAGCCAGAACTAGCTCAATTTGGTCTGAGAAAGTTGATAAAAGGTCCTACATAACCATCAAAGGGTCATATATGCATAATGTTCTGTTTTGAGAATAAGATAAGAAACCAAAGTTATTTCTACAATTTTAATAGCCTTCCACAATTACAAAATAACCATGAGGGATTTCAAGGGTTTATTAAAGGCCATATGGTCATTAATGTCTAATAAGTGGGTCCATGTAGAACAAAATGGGTTTTCATGCATTTCAAGAATTAATGGACATCTGAAATCCTAAAAATAGACCTGCTTAATTAACTAGGATTCTGGTCAAAATAAAATTCATCTAAACCTTCTAAAAATCATAGAAAAGTATTCTCTAAGGTTTGATACACTTGATTTGACCTTCTGAACCTAATTTGACCAAAAATAGAGTCATAGATAGAAAATTACCTTAATTTGGGTTTTTGTATAAATTACCTAGTCAAACTTGGTCAAAACCTAAATCTGACTTAACCATTAAATTCCGTGGGTCCAAATTAGGCTTGTACCAAACTTTGGTCCTAATCTGAGATTATTTTGACCTGGTTTGCATTTTGGTCCAAATCTAACTCTTATTATCTCAAATAGCCCCTCAACTTTTGAAATATTTACAAAATTCCCCCTAACCTCTTCATCTTCTTTACAGATTAGTCCTTTCAGCCATTGGAGGTCAACTGGCCTCCAAGAGAGCTTTGACCGAGCAAAATCCTACTCAAACTTCAATCAAATCCTGCCAAATTTGGTGGGAATGATGTTCACGCCTAGGGAAACCTACTAGGATCAATCTCGATGCCTAACTCCCATTGATTCGTGTGTGCGAAGCCACAAAATTAGTGGGATTGTTCTTGAATCCCAAGCAAGCTATGAAGCTTGTTTCCTAATCTCCAAGCTCCCCTAAGCCCCATAAAGGACCCCCCATGACATTTCTCACCTCCTTAGTGAGAAATAGAGCCAAAAAACCCTTCTTTTTCCCGCAACCTCCAGCTCCTTCCACCTCTCTTCGGTGACTCCCTACCTCTGGCCTCTTCGCTGGCCGCCACATACCATAGGTGGTCAATTCCAACTCCCCTCTTCTTTCTGCACCTCTCCATACCAGCGAGGTGCTTCCTAGCCCTCCATCATCGTCGTTCCCTCACACCAGAGCATTCATCTCCACCGATGTCAGCCATACCAAACCCGGCACCCCCTCTGCCCCTTGTCGATCGCTACTTAGTCTCCTTGACGTCTTATCCTCCGTACATCATCACCGTGCTACTACTTTGCCATTTCGATCGATCCTATGTCGTCCATGCCTCCGACTTCCACCTCATTGGCAAACCTTCGGTTAGCCCTAGCATCCACTACATCCTACCAAATTGCCCACTCTTGAGCTCGACACCATCGTCACTACCCATCGACCAAAACCCCTCAAGAAATTGAGGGGATTCGCCACTTATCCACCACACCGGACAACACCTCCTCTGCGCCACTCTCCTGAGGTCGTCAGACCTCCACACTCACCCTTTTGCAACTCCATGCACACCACCACACTTGCCATTCCATGGCGAAGTTTCTGAACTGCTCTGATGTGGCTGAGAGGCCTTGCTCATGTTTTCAGGTCACAGGTTGCCGCCACCAATGTTGAAGCTCCTTCGAAGAGCTTAACACTATGTTCTTAAGGTGCTCGCTCCAGATCATCATTCCAGGCAAAGTGGAAGTCACCCAGGAAACAACCCAAGTCCTCAATTAGAACCATCAAGCATCCCTGCTACCTCAATTGGACCAGCCATCAGTCGCTACTCGCACGTGAAGAAGGGTGGGATTAGTCCCACATCGTAGAGTGGTGCGCCTTCAGTAGTGGATAAATTGAATTTGGGCTAAGGCTTTATCGCCTCGACACATGGGGGGTGAGGTCCCCCCTCACGACACCGCTCACTCCTCGGCTACTACCCACTATTGGTAGCCCTAGACCCGATACTGCTTATACCCAATTAGCCAACTACCTACCCGATTATCTAAGAGAGAGGAGGAGGAGGAAATTGTGAGTGGGGGAGGGGAGGTTTTTCTTTACAAAGAAAAATTTCTACACTTAGCCGTTGTAAGAAGCCCCCTTATGCGTGAGGAGTTGAGAAGGAAAGAAAGAAAGGAAGAAGAGAAGAAGAAGCTGAAGAAGAAGTGAACAGTGCCATTGCACTATATTTGAGGGCAATGTAAGTCGTCTGATATTGTGTTCCACCATCTAATTGCTTCTGACAAAGTGCATTGTGCACTTGGCTTGCGTGGATTAAATTCGGTTGGTACTGTTGAGATATTTGTTATTATTGTAATTAGGGTAATTGGTGATTTAAATCACCATTTGAAACTAATCCTTTTGCACTATTGACATTTGCTATTATATATGCATTATTATTGCTTGAATTTCTCATTAAATATTGTTATCTTGTGCTTAAATTTTGATCTTGAGATTAATTGCAATACTTACTCCTTGTGTTCAACCTCGGACTTATATTTGAGTTATAAATTGATGGGAACACCATCATGAGTCATAACTAGCTCAATTTAATCTGATTAGGTCATTAAATGCTCCTACATAACCACCAGAGGATTGCAATTCATTGCATTAGCATTCTGAGAGAAAGATAAGAAACCAGGGTTAAAACTGTAATTTTACCAACATAACTTGAATACAATACAACCACGGGTTTTCTCAAGGGTTAATTAAGGGCCAAATGATCCTAAAAGGCTAGCAAGTGGGTTAGAACAGACAGAAAAGGGTTTTCGTGTGTTTTGAGAATTAAATGACTTTTAAAACCCTAAAACCAGACCTGCTTAATTAACTGAGTTTCTAGTCAGGATAAAATTTACTTAAACCCTCTAAAATTCATAGAAAAATATTCTCTAGGGTTTGGTACCTTCAAACTGACCATCAGAACCCATTTTGGCCCAAAATAGAGTCTTAGGAAAACATTTACCCTAATTTGGGTTTTTACATAAATTACTTAGTCAAACGTGGTCAAGACCAAAATCCAACTTTACCATTGGATTCCTTAGGTCCAAATTAGGTTGGTACCAAAATTTGGACCCAATCTAAAATTGTCTTGACCTAGTTTGCAACTTGGTCATGTCTGATTACATTTACACCCTTACTTTCAAAATATTTACAAAAAGACCCCTAACTTTATCATCATTTTTACAAATAGGTCCCTGCTGCCATTAATCCTATTCCTACAAGCTCCGGCAACCTAAAATTGGCAACATCTCCTTATTTCCTTGACAAATCCCTTTCAAATTTGAAAGTGAAGTTCGTCAAGGAATTCCCTTCTTTTTGATTCAATTCCCACTCCCCAAAACCTTCCTAGTCTCTCATGCGAATGCATGAGAGATTAGGGTATCAAAAAATTCCCAACTCCAGCAAAGCTTACCAAGCTTGGGAAGCTTGGTTCCCAAGCCCAAAACCTCCTCTAAAGGCCTATAAAAAGACCTCTAGATGAAACCGTTCTCCTCACGCTTGAATTCAACCTTGAATACCTCAAATTCCTCTCTTCTTTCTTGGCGGAATCGCTCCTCGACATCCGGCAATCCTCCCTACCTCCGTCCTCCCTCCGCTCGCAATACCAGCGGTGGAGCTATCTCCGCCATCTTCCTCCGCGTCGAGCCATGCCAGCTGATGCCCCCTTCGCCGTCTTCCTCACCGTTTCCTACCTACAGGAGCTCCCTCCTTCTTCGACGCTGACCATACCTCAATAGGCACCATCCCCTTTCCCCTTCATCTACTACTGCTCTTAGCCAACTCCTCAACTTCTCCTCATCATGCCAGCACATCCAACACACTGTTTCGACCTCGCCAATGCCCTCCACTACTCCATCTACCACCTCGCTGGCATGCTTCCGGTGAGCCCTAGCGGCTTCCACACTTGCCCAAACACGCCACTTCCATGCTCCACATCTATGCCTCATCACGACAATCAAACGCCCTCACTCATTGAGAGCTATTGATCCCCCTACAGTGCCACCTAACACACCCACTTTCACGCACACAGTTTGCCTCCGTCAGCCTTCATCACCCATGCCCATGCCACACCAACCCCCTTAGCAAGTTCTCCATGCTCCAGCGATCATTCCTGAACATTTTGATGTAGTTGAAAGGTCCTTTTGATGATTTTAGGTGCTGACCCTCACCGCCATTAACATGCAAGCTTCGAGCGAAGCTCGAAGCTCACTCCAACACCTGCAGGCTCCAGACAAAACCCCAGGTGCAGTGGAACCTACCCAGGAATGCAACCTAGGAGCCAATTTGGCTTTTTGACTACATCTCTGACCACAATCATGGGAAGAAGCAGCAGTGTAGTGTACGCAGAAGAAGGGAGGTGGGATTAGTCCCACCTCAAAAGCTGAAGAGTGTTCGCAGTGCAATAAGAGGAAAAAGTGTTAGTGGCTTATCGCCTCCTAACACACGAGGGTGAGGTCCTCCTTACCCACTCGCCTCGCCCGTGGCACCACCACATGGACCTGGCTCTGACTCATTAACCTGCCTATTCCTCCTCACTCCTCGGCTATGACCCACACCCGCAGCCCTGGACCCGAGTGCGCTCTAGGTCCGAAAACCTGATAACCCAGTACTATTGAAGGCTTTGGGGGAGGTGACCCAAGAAGAGAAAGAGAGAATAGTGTGCAGGGGCAGGGGGTTTTGCTCTTAGAAGGATTGGCTAACACTTAGCCAAAATTGAGGATCCTTCCCTCTCTACGTGAAGAGTAGAAGAGCAGAGAAAGAAAGAAGAAGAAGAGAAGCACAAGAAGGAAGAAGAACAAGCTTGAGCCATAGAAAGGCAAAGAAGAAAAGAGTTCTGAAGAAGAAGAAAGGAGAAGAGAAAGAGAGCAGCAGAGAAAAGAGACCCTTGAGTCTCTTGGAAGCATTGTACCAACCGACTGTTTAAGTGATTTGATACAAGTCTAGGTCATCTGATTGCATACATTTGAGGTTTTATTTCCTTGATTGATACTATTGATTTAGTTGCTATTACTGTGAGGAGTAATTGGTGACTCAAATCACCATTTTACTCCCTTCTTTTTGCACATTGATACTTGACATTATTATTATTACAATCTTTTATCTCTTTGATTCAAATTGTGATCTTGAGTTTTAAATTGCAATATTGCTCCCTGTGTTCGACCTTGAACTTTCATTCGAGTTTATTTGTTTCAGCGCTATTTTGGCTATATTACAACAAAGTAATTTTAAAACACTGATTTATCAGTTAAACATTTTGGCACCGTTGCCGGGGAGCAACTCACACTTTAGATCTCTTGATTGCAATATCAGATTTGGTACTAACATGCTACATCTCTTTTGATTGTGATCTATTTTAGGGACTCGTTAAAGGAAGATCAACTACACATCAGCCACTCCAGGGGTAGATAAAACACAAATCCAAATTCCTTCTAAGCCCCTGATTCTGAAAAATAAGAAAAAGAAAAATCAATTAAGGTTACTTGCATTATATTCTTAGCTTAATCATCAACTTTCCTGATTTGATACATTATATTTAGGCAACACCCCAACCCTGATTTATGCACCTACTTGAAATTTAAGGTATGTTGGGTTGTCACCTTCTTGTTTGAGCCCTAAGTAGCACATTTTGGAAAAATTAAATTGGACCAAATCAGAGCCAATTAAGGATTCCAGTTTAGAGTTTTAGAGACACACTTGCTTAATCAAGAATTGATCTTTCCAAACCATGTGTGCCTAAGCCTTGATTGAATTGATCTATTTGAGCAAAATCCTAAAATCAGGCTCTTAAATTCATTTGAACACTAAAAGAGGGACCTAAATTTCTCAAAAGGACAATACAGGTGAAGTTGACCCACCTTGTTGGGTTAACCAATCTTCAAATTAGGTCACTTTTCACAAAAACATCTTAAAAGTTGAAGTGAAATCATAAGCACCCTTGCTCTTAATTAAAACTAGTAGACTTAAGAGGTCTAGTCCCCATTCTGGTCTACCTAGATCATCAGTGACAAGAGAGGTCAAGTGGGGGAAACCCTGTAACTCGTGGGGATGCTCTACCGTGTAGGGGTCTTTGCGGGACTCTCCCTCTCTGGCTGCCTAGGTAATTCTCAAGTGGACAACTTTCTAACTAAGGGGTATCATCTGCCCCGAACCT
This sequence comes from Thalassia testudinum, assembly GCA_037157565.1. Lineage (NCBI taxonomy): Eukaryota > Viridiplantae > Streptophyta > Magnoliopsida > Alismatales > Hydrocharitaceae > Thalassia > Thalassia testudinum. The sequence goes on from JAZHRO010000025.1 coordinate 39,659,057, forward strand.
CTATAGTCATCTAAAATTTTGGGTGTCTTGATTGGGTCCATCACATTATGTCTCTCATCTAATCCATCAGTGCATGTTTAGGAGGAGGTCCTTAAGACCATCCTTAAGGCCTCCATTAGATATTCACTCTCGTCGAGGTCGAGCCTTGACTTCCGTGTTTGTGCAACAACCTAATCACATTGACATATCCTCTGATTCAGAACCCACTTCCCCTTCATCAACTATGGATCACCAAGAAGAACAACCTAACCATGAGCAACAATTCCATGACTTCCAAAATCGAATCAATGCCATCATCAACCCATCGCCACGTCCTCAAATGAGAGATCACTATAATCTCACAGCAGTGGAGAACGAACCTCGAATCAACATTCCCGTAGGAGGACCCAAGGTAGATCTTAAGCCTAGCATGCTTCATATGACTCCAAAATTTCATGGCTTGAACTCCGAGGATACTTTCCAGCACATCAAGAACCTAAAACATTTGGCCCACACCTTTGGGGCAGATGTACAAAATCGGGATGGATTACTCCTAAAGCTCTTCTCATTCTCCTTGGCTGACAAAGCTGCTCATTGGTTTCAGACTCAGCCACACACGATCAACACATGGGGAGAACTTCAAACTGCCTTTTTGCAAAAATTCTACCCCATTGGTCGTACCAACACAATGAGGCACCAAATCACACACTTCTCCCAAGGAGTAGGAGAATCTCTACACGAAGCATGGGATCGCTTTCTGGATCTCATGCGTAAGTGCCCCCATCACAGAGTTCCGAAGTCAGAACAAGTCCAATCCTTTTACCATGGACTCTGTGAAGATATCAAGCTCTTTGTCAATGCAACCTGTGGTGGTAGCATCATGGGTCAACATCAAGACATGATCTGGGAAATTCTCGAAAACATGTGCGAGAACTCCCTGAACAATGAGTCATTGGGTGCATACGACTGGACGTCCACCCACGCATTGACAAATAATCGGGGGGTCCACGAATCCCGAGGCCTTTCTGCATCAGTTGATCTGGAGTTGGTAGTCAGTCAATTGGACAAGGTCTCCATTATCGAGAAGAAGATGGACGACATCACTCGTCATCTACACAAATCCACCTCTGCACCTCAAGGCATGCACACCAACCCACCCACGGGAAGGGAGGCTACGCACAACATCTACCACTCCCCGAGGATGGATACATATCCACCTCCGTTTGATAATGGCTTCGAAGACAACTTTGGGTCAGGCCACCTTAGTTGGTGGAACTTTAAACCCCTGTACCCTGATTATCTCGGAGCCCTTCAAACCTGCGAGGATCTTCATGCCGTCCAGAATAATCCTTTCTCCAACACTTACAACTCTGGATGGCGTAATCATCCTAACATTTCGTGGTCGGGTAATAACTCAAATATAAGACCTCAATTCCAACCCCAACCACAGGCTCTGTGACCTTATTAGCCCACCCAACCAAGGCCTACTCAAAACTTCCAATCTGGACCACCTAACGAAGATCATACATCTCTAATTCTCCAGACCTTAGTTGACATGCAAAAACAACACAAAGAAGAGATCTCTAAGTTATGAAATCAATTGGCCCAGCTAGCAAGTGCTCACCAGCCTAGTGCATTTCCCTCTCAACCTCTTCCTAATCCAAATAACGTGCCAAACCAGAGGCACGTTATGAACCAAAATCAGGGCCAAGCTCACTTTGTTTATTAGGCCCCTTCTGCCCCATCACCTAATGAGATGGATGCTTCAACTTAATACTCAGGATTTCAGCAGCAAACACCTATTTTGCCCAACCCAAACCAGAACCAGGCGGGATTGAATTATGTTACTACCCGTAGTGGCAAAGCAACATAGGACCCACCTTATCCAAGCCACTCCCAGCCTGATAATACAAACCCTAACCCTAGATTGGTCATCCAGGATACACCCATCCCAGATCAAGAGCCTGAGCCAATTCTAGAGGAACCGTCTAAGGTTCCATTTCCTGAGGTCTTGACCAAGGGGAAAAGGACAACCAAACCTGTGGCACCTGAGGAGGACCTAGTTAAGCTCTTTGAGTAGGTCCATATAAACATCCCCTTGATGGATGTGATATGCTACGTATCGGCTTACGCATGATTTCTGAAAGATGTATGTACACTTAAGCGTAAGCCGCGAACCAAAAGTGGGAACCCAATTGCACTGTTAGAGCAAGCCAGCTCCGTATTTTAAGCAAACTCCCACCTAAGGCAAAAGACCCAGGCACCCCTCTAATCTCTTGTGCAATCTATGATATACAATTTGACCGAGCTTTATTGGACTTAGGAGCCTACATAAATTTGATACCTACATCCCAACTATACTTAGTGGAATCTGAGCTTAAACCGATAGAAATGGCTTTGCAGCTAGCCGACCGATCTATTAAGTCACCAAAAGGAATTCTTGAGGATGTCATAGTTAAGGTACATGACTTCTATTTTCCAGTGGATTTCATTGTCTTAGATATGGACGCTCCTGAGAATGTGAAGAATACATCGATCATACTATGGAGATCCTTTCTGGCCACTGCTAGGGCCAATATCAATTGTGAGGAGGACCAAATTGAATTAAAATTTGGGAGCAAAACACTAACGATCGACATCTTTAAGGCCCAACAAGGAATTAATTGTGGAGTTATAGAACAAATTTGCGATATCAAGGCTATAGTTGACAACCTATATATCAAGGAAAACCCAACTATTTTTGATCAACCACAAGTGGATCAAAACCCGCAATTAGAGGAGTCTTAAACCAACACACCCATAGCTCCTTCCATTGCCCCCGACATCCACTCTGAACCACCTACTGCTGCTGACAACCCAGTTATGGAATTAAAGCCTCTTCCTGATCATCTAAAATACGTCTTTTTAGGTTCCAATCAGATGTTTCCTGTGATTATCAACTCCTGACTCACACTTGACCAAGAAACACGCTTGATTTCTGTTCTCCAGCAGCATCGGAGAGCCATTGGATGGACTCTCGATGATCTGACTGAAATTAGCCCTTCATACTGCACACATCACATCTACACTGAAGAGGGCTCACAACCATCCCATGAAATGCAAAGATGCCTAAATCCAAATCTGCAGGATGTCATGAAAAAGGAGATCATCAAGTGGTTAGATGTAGGGATCATCTACCCGATCTCCGGCAGTCGGTGGGTGAGTCCAATCCAAGTTGTGCCTAAGAAGGTAAGGCTCACCGTCATCACGACTGAAATTGGAGAAACCATACTGACCCATATAGCAAACTCATGGAGAGTCTACATTGATTACAGAAGACTCAATTCCTTCATGAAGAAGGATCATTTCCCATTACCATTCATTGATCAGATCCTAGAGAAACTAGCAGGAAATTGATTCTTCTACTTTTTGGATGGGTACTCCTATTATAATCATGTTGCAATCCATCCCGAGGACCAAGAGAAGACCACGTTCACTTACCCCTTTGAAATATACGCATTCCAAAGGATGCCATTCGGTCTCTGCAATGCACCCGCCACTTTTCAGCATTGCATGCTTGCCATATTCTTAGATATGGTATGTGAATACCTTGAAATCCTCATGGATGACTTCTCGATATTTGGTGAATCATTTGATGATTGCCTCCTGCACTTGGTCTAAATCCTCAGGCAATGCATTGACGTGAACTTGGTTCTTTCCTGGGAAAAAAGCCACTTAATGGTGCCTAAGGGAATTGTCCTGGGACATCTCATCTCTGAAAAAGGCATCCAAGTTGATCGAGCCAAGGTGAATCTGATTTCTAAACTCCCTATGCCTAGCTCGGTCAAAGACATCCAATCCTTCCTGCGGCACGTTGATTTTTACTGTCGATTCATTCCCGATTTTTCGAAAATTGCATGCCCCCTGGCTAATCTTCTATCTAAGGATATCCTTTTGAAATATCCAAGGAGTGCACTCAGGCATTTGAGATCCTGTGTGATCGAGTTACCCAAGCACCTATCCTGTAGTCCCCTGATTGGTATCAACCCTTTGAGATCATGTGCGATGCATCTAATTATGCTGTAGGAGCAGTACTTGGGCAGAAAATAGACGAGAAACCCGTGGTTATCTACTACGCTTGCAAGACACTTGACGAGGCTCAGCGTAACTATACAGTTACTGAGAAAGAGATGCTAGTCGTAGTATTTGCCTTGGAAAAATTCAGATCATATCTTTTGTGTTCCCGTGTTATCATATACTCAGATCACACTGCAGTGAGCCACCTCCTTGCAAAGAAGGATGCAAAACCTCGACTAATCCGTTAGATCTTACTATTGCAAGAATTTGATCTCAAGATTCATGATAAAGCAAGAAAGCATAATGTGGTAGCTGACCACTTATCCTGCCTTCCTTCTAACAGTATCGACCCTTCCGGACCCATCACAAAACATTTTCCCGATGAGCACCTCCTGACTATTAGTACGGAACTTCCTTGGTTTGCTGATTTAGTGAACTACTTAGCATCACATTAGATCCCATCCGATTGACCGAAGGCCAAAAAAGACAAATTGCTCTCCGATGCCAAGTACTACATGTGGGAAGATCCGTACCTCTTCCGCATTGGTGTTGATCAGATCATCAAACGGTGCATCCCGAAACTAGAAATTCAGGACATTTTGTCCTTCTGCCATGACCAGGCCCGCGGCGGACAATTTTTTGGACATAAAACCACAGCAAAAGTCCTCCAGTGCGGCTTTTATTGGCCCATGAATTTCAGAGACACATACAATTACTGTAAGGCATGCACTCGTTGCTAGACCTTGGGCAACATGAGCCACCATGATATGATGCCTTTACAACTGATTCTCATATGTGAAATCTTTGACATCTGGGGGATTGATTTCGTGGGATCCTTTCCTATTTTGGACGGCTTCGAATACATTCTTCTCGCTGTTGACTACATGTCCAAATGGATCGAAGCCATTCTAACCTGAACCAACGATCATAAGTGGTAATCAAATTCATTGATCAGAACATCTTTTCTCGATTTAGGATTCCACGTACCATTGTCTCTGATGGAAGGACCCATTTCACAAATGCTCAGTTCAAATCATTGATGACCAAATATGGGGTGTCGCACCGAATCTCTACTCCTTATCACCCCCAAACCAATGGTCTAGTTGAGCTATCGAATCGAGAGATCAAGAAAATCCTTCAGGTCATGATCAAATTTTTGTGTGATTTGTAAAATTAGGGTTTTATCGTTGTAACGCATAAAAACCAAGTCGCTTTTACAATTTCTAACCTAGATAGTGGGGTATCTAGGGTCGTCCAAGGAGGCAATTTGTTTGCAAAATACGTCTCTTGCTTGGAAATGAAATTCACCTTTCCTTTTGGTCTTTTAAATATATAATATTTATGTTTTGAAATAATGAAGGCAAAATGCAAATTGTTGGCGGAAAAGCAACAACACCTACAATCACTAAGCCAAAACCTAAGTGACAAATATGACCCCTCCCTAAGCTCACTCTAGGCATGTGGAGGCCTAGAGTAATTAGGAAGTGGAAGTGAAAAAGTGCTAGAACAAAGATAAAGCAATTGCAACAGGAAATGAAAAGAAGGCAAATTGATTTAGTAGAATTTGTGCTTTACAAAAACATGTAGAGGAATGCTTCTACTTAAAATGGAAAATATAAAAGCAATAAAAACACAAATCCTCTTGCAAAATCTGGTGAAGATGAGAGGCTCCTTGCTCCAAGCTCAATGGCTCCTGGGCTTGAAAAGGGGCTTTCCAACTCCTTCCTTTCAAAGCTCCACCAAGATGATGTCCTCCAAGGCAAGCCCTAAAGGGGAGCATGCCTATGCTTCTCCCAAGGGTGGACATGCACCACCCTTCATCCTCCAATTGCCTGGCTATCCTCCTAGTGGAATGCTCCTCCTCCTTGGCGTAACAAAATAAAGTAGGAGTAGGTGGTCTTTTTGCTGGAGCTTAGGAAGTAGGGTAGTAGGTTTTGGTGCCATGGAGGTGGACTAGATAAGTTAAGATGGCTTAGCTAGCTTAGCTAGTAGGGAGTAGGGTTGAAGGCATTTGGAGCTAGGGTTTGAAGGGAGAAGAGCTTGAGGTAGTCATCTTGAGCTGCACTAGAGGTGGTGGCTGCTGAAGAGAGCTACAAGGAGCTACCTAAGCTGGCTTAGCTTGCTAGTTCTTTGCTAGCTGCTAAGCCAAGCTAAAGCAAGCTGGCTTCTACTGAAAGGAGTTGAGGTGAGCTAGGTTTGATGCTCCCGGGGAGGACCTAGCTAGTTGAGGTAGCTATCTTAGCTCAACTAAGTTGAGCTAAGCTGATTCCCCGAGAGTTGGACTTGAGCTTCTTGAGCTAAGATGAAGTCATCTTCAACTGGCTAGAGTTGAGTAGAGCTGGATGTAGCCGGTCCTAAGCTGGGGTGAACTCCAGTCAACTCAGCAGAGCTAACTAGAGCTCCTGGTGAACTGATGCGAGTTGAGAAGAGCTTGACCTAGCTAAGTTGAGCTGGATCTGAGCTAACTTTAGCTAAGGTGAGATAAGATGAGCTCTCTTGAGATGCCATTCAGCTGAGATGAGCTGAATGGAGCTAGGATGAGCTAACCCTAGTTCAAGTGAGCTAGATTCCAGCTATGGTGAGTTGGATCAAGCTGAGTTCCAACTGGTTTAAGCTTCTCCTTCACTAGTTGACTTCCTGAGTGCTAGGGTTCTAGGGATCTGACAATCTATTTATCCCTAACAATCACAAAAACACATCAAAAACACAATAAAAAATGCAATGCATGCCTAACCTAATTAATGCCTAAACGCAACACAAAAACCCATTTGCGGAGCAAAATCCTAAGAGCTAGGTTTGTTTTAAAGCATAAGAATGATGATAAACTAGCGTTTATCATGTCACTATTCGACTTAACAGGAAGGATTGGTCATCCCGACTTCCAGAAGCCTTGTAGGCCTATAGGACCACCCACAAAATCCAATTGGGCATGTCTCCTTTTTTATTGGTGTACCGGAAGGCATGTCACCTCCCCGTCGAGTTGGAGCACAAAGCCTATTGGGCTGTATGGAAGTGTAATCTAGATCTTTCTAAGGTAGGAACCCACAAAATGCTTCAAATGAGAGAGATCGATGAATTACACAATGATGCGTATGAGAACTCACGAATTTACAAAGAGCGGGTTAAGGCCTTTCACAACAAGCACATATCCAGAAAGATCTTTCACCCAGGTCAGAAAGTCCTACTCTTTGATGCCAAACTCAAATTATTTCCAGGAAAACTCATATCAAAATGGATTGGACCATATCTTATCAGACGAATCTTTGGAAATGGAGCCATTGAAATCAACCAACTTAGCCTTGATTCAGAACCCTTTGTCGTGAACGGTCAATGACTTAAGCCATTCATTGAACTCACTGATATTAACAGGGCTGAGGTATCTTTTGATCTCTATTCTCACTGAGCTCATTGTGCCTAGCTAATGGCATTAAACTCAGCACTTAACGGGAGGCAACCCGTCATTTTGAAAAAACCCGAAACCCTTCTTGACACATCTTATGCTGAACTCATATTGCACTTTAGGGTTCCTCCATTAGAATAGCCGACTCCACCTCTGGTACCCATACCCGAGCTTGAAATCGTCCACAACAGTCACCCCGACCCCCACACCCATCCAAAACCTGTTCTAATGTACAATCTAAGCTGAACTCGAACCCACCTAATTTACATTGAGGACATTGCAAATCGTAGGCATGGGGGGTATTAAAGTGCAAAATGTTGTGAGAATCACTTCACAAGAAAGGATTTCATAAAAAAAAAGCACATATTCCAAACACCAAAAAAATAAAAAATATGAAAAAATAACAAAAATAGAAGGGAGGAAATTTTGAATGAATTGATTGCATAACATTTTTTAGGAGAAAAAGGGGAGGAGATAAAAATGTCAAAAAGGAGCACAATTTGAAAAGAAAAGAAAGAGAGATAGTCATTAGTAGAAGATTAAGGAATTGACTTAGTTCTAGACCAAATCAAAAAGAAAGAAAATGAAAGACAGAAAGTGCTAAGAGACAAAAAGAGATTAGTATGAATGCTGATCTTAGGCCTCTTGAGCTTTAGTTTTAGGCTTAAAAATTCAAGTATCCGTTAAGATTTGGATAGTCCTCAAAAGGTTGGGGAAAATGAGAAGCTTAAGTATTAGGTCTAAGGCTTAGGGATTATTCGGCCTCGTTAACTAACCTCTGGTTTGCAGGACTTGGTAACCTAAGCACTCCAATCCACACACAGTCTGGTTTAGTGCGCTTAATTATCAAAATCACGCAAAGGCATTAAATCTATTCTGAAAAAGTTACCTAGAATAGGAGCGGCTGATCAACACAAGGTTATTTCGATGAGTTTCCGGTGTGGAGAGGCAGGAAATTCCCCTCGAAGATGTGCAATAACATATCATCTCCTCGATGCTTGTCTCCTAGGATATCTAAATATCCTATCGGGGGCATGTAAGCACCTTGTGTTGGTTCAGATGCCATGGGCAGCATTATCAGGAAATGTCGATTACCAGGGTTTGAAGTTAGCTACAAAACGTCATGGGAGGGATTGTCTTGAAATCTCAAAATCCAGGGTTCTAGGGGTTGCCATGGGTGGTGCTATCTCGAAGCATCGATTGCCAGGGACCCTGATTGATGGTGGGAACTAGGAATCTGATGCAGACCGTGTTGTAAAGCTAATCTAAAGCTAGAAATAAAAAGAAAAGAAAGAAAACTCTCCAAAAATAAAGAAAAATTCCTCTGTCTCTCTCTTACAAAAATGCACTACAAACTGAACCTAGGCTAAAGCATATTAAAGCACGAGTGCTTTAACCCCGGAGTTCAACGAACCTTAGGTTAGTTCTTGTGGGCCTTAGAAACCTTCGTGGTAAACTGAGGCTAGAGCTGGTCAGGTTCGGATCTTGGTTGGTACTTGAGTACCTCTAGGCCTATTATCAGTATTCTGACCTAATCTACAAAAGAAAGCACACAACTGAGTTTTGAGCATAAAAAGACATTGGGTCTAGAATTTGAGTAAATCCCTTGAAGATTGGCTAAGTGACTAGCAAAAGCTAAGCATGGGGGTATGAAGGGAACACCACAATGAGCCACAACTAGCTCAATTTAATCTGATTAGGTCATTAAATGCTCCTACATAACCACCAGAGGATTGCAATTCATTACATTAGCATTTTGAGAGAAAGACTAGGACCCAGGGTTAAAACTATAATTTTACAATCATAACTTGAATACAGTACAACCATGGGTTTTCTCAAAGGTTACTTAAGAGTCAAATGGTCCTAAAAGGCTAACAAGTGGGTTAGAACAGACAGAAAAGGGTTTTCACGTGTTTTGAGAATTAAATGTCTTTTGAAATCCTAAAAATAGACCCGCTTAATTAACTAAGGTTCTGATCAGAATAAAATTCACCTAATCCCTCTAAAATTCATAAAAAAATATTCTCTGGGATTTGGTACCTTTAAATTGATCATCAAAACCCATTTTGGCCGAAAATAGAGTCTCAGACAGATATTTACCCTAATTTGGGTTTTTGTATAAAATTACCCAGTCAAACATGGTCAAAACCAAAATCCAACTTCACCATTGGATTACATTGGTCCAAATTAGGTTTGTACCAAAATTTGGACCAAACCTGAAATTGTCTTGACCTAGTTTGCAACTTAGTCATGTTTGATTACATTTTTGCCCTTAACTTTCAAAATATTTACAAAAAGACCCCTAATGTTGTCATCATTTTCATAAATAGGTCCCTGACGCCATTAATCCTATTCCTACAAGCTCCGATGACCTAAATTGGCAAGAACTCCTTGATTCCTTGACGAATACCTTTCAAATTTGAAAGGGAAGTTCATCAAGGAATTCCCTTTCTTTTGAGACAATTCCTATGCCCCAAGACCTTCCCAATCTCCCATGCAAACACATAAGAGATTAGGGAATCAAAAAAATCCCAACTCCGGCAAAGCTTTCCAAGCTTGGGAAGCTTGCTTCCCAAGCCCAAAACCTCCTCTAAAGGCCTATAAAAAGACCTTTAGATCAAATCGTTCTCCTCACACTCGAATTCGACCTTGAACACCTCGAATTCCTCTCCTCTTTCTTGGTCGAATCGCTCCTCGACGTCCGACGATCCTCGCTACCTCCGTCCTCCCTCTGTTTACAATACCAGCGGTGGAGCTATCTCCCCCATCTTCCTCCGCATCGAGTCGTACCAACCGACGCCCCTTTTGCCATCTTCCTCGCCGTTTCCTACCTACCGGAGCTCCCTCCTTCTCCAGCTCTGGCCATACGAAAACCGGGGCCATCCCCTTTCCCCTTCATCCGCTAATGCTCTCAGCTGATGACTTAACTTCTACTCATCACACCAGCACATCCAACACTCCGTTTCAACCTCACCAACACCCTCCACAACTCCGTCTTCCACCTCGCCGGTGTACCTCCGGCAAGACCTAGCGGCTTCCACACTCGCGCAAACGTGCCGCTTCCATGCTCCACATCTTCGCCTCATCATGATGATCAAAATACCTCACTCTTTGAGAGCTATTGATCCCCCTACAGTGCCACCAAACACACCCACCTTCACACGCACAGTTCACCTCCGTCAACCTTCATCACCCATGCCCTCGCCACGCCGACCCCCTCAGCAAATTCACTATGCTTCGACAATCATTACTGAATGTTTTGATGTAGTCGAAAGGTCTTTTTGATGATTTCAGGTGTTGACCCTCACCGCCATTAGCACGCAAGCTTCGAGCGAAGCTCGAAGCTCACTCCAGCACCTGCAGGCTCTAGACAAAACCCCAAGCACAGCAAAACCTACCTAGGAATGAAACCCAAGAGCCAATTTGGCTCTTCGACTATGTCTTTGACCACAATCATGGGAAGAAGCAGCAGTGTAGCATACGAAGAAGAAGGGAGGTGGGATTAGTCCCACCTCGGAAGCTGAAGAGTGTCCTCAATGTAATAAGAGGAAAAAGTGTTAGTGGCTTATCGCCTCCTAACACACGAGGGTGTGGTCCTCCTTACCCACTCACCTTGCCTGTGGCACAACCATGCCGGCCTGGGTCTGACCCATTAACCAACCTATGCCTACGCACTCCTGTGCTGTGACCTACGCCTGCAGCCCTAGACCCAAGTGCACTCTAGGTCCAAAGACCCGATAACCCGGTAATGTTGAAGGCTCTGGGGAGCGTGACTTAAGGAGAGAAAGAGTGAATAGTGCATGGGGGCAGGGAGGGTTTTGCTCTGAGAAGGATTGGCTGACACTTAGCCAAATTGAGGATCCTTCCCCCTTTGCGTGAAGAAGAGTAGATGAGCAGAGAAAGGAAGAAGAAGAAGAGAAGCAGAGGAAGGAAGAAGAAAAAGCTTGAGCCATAGAAAGGCAAAGAAGAAAAGAGTTCTGAAGAAGAAGAAAGGAGAAGAGAAAGAGAACAACAGAGAAAAGAGACCCTTGAGTCTCTTGGAAGCACTGTAGCAACCGGCTATTTAAGCCATCTGATACAAGCCTAGATTGTCTGATTGCATACATTTGAGGTTTTATTTCCTTGATTGATACTGTTGATTTAGTTCCTATTATTGTGAGGAGTAATTGGTGATTCAAATCACCATTTTACTCGCTTCTTTTTTAACATTGATACTTGACATTATTATTATTACAATCTTTTATCTCTTTGATTCAAATTGTGATCTTGAGTTTTAAATTGCCATATTGCTCCCTGTGTTCGACCTCGAACTTTCATTCGAGTTTATTTGTTTGAGCGCTATTTGACTATATTACAATGAATTAATTTTAAAACACTGATTTATCGCTTAAGCATAAATTATATTTGTTTACGCACTATTTCAGCTATATTATAACAAAGTGATTTCAAAACCCCGATTTAGCATGTCAATAATCAACGTCTAATCTTGCTTATTTATGTTCCAATGGCTCTTTGGTTACTTATCTATGTGGATTATTTGATTGAGCTTTACTGTTCACTTATTTGGGATATTGTAAGGGATAATTGGTGATTTAGATCACCATTTTACCCCATTCCTTTTGCATTTTGATACCGATTCTCATATAGAAATTATTCTTGAATGGAATTATTGTTCAAATATATGCTAGAATTGTGATCTTTGAGATTAAATTGCAATACTTGCTCCCTGTGTTCGACCTCGAATTTTCTGACGATTCTTCGAGATATAAATTGTATTTGTTTTTGATCTATTTCGGCTATATTACAATAAAGTGATTTTGAAACCCTGTTTTAGTCCATTAGCATTTTGGCGCCGTTGCCGGAGAGGAACGTGCAATTTGATTTCATTGATTACCATTTGTAATATTGAATATAAATTGCTTTATCTGATTTTTTGTGGCTTTGCAAGTACTCAGGAGAAGACCAGCTGCACAACAACCACTCCAGGGGTAGGCAATCTCATCTCCATCTCCATGAGCCCCTATTTCTATGAAAAGCTAAGAAGGAAAATCAATTAGGGTCAACTCGCGTTTCATATTTAGAATTAATCATTTTGAGTTGCCAGATTTGATTTAGAAAATCCCAGTCCAGATTTCTACACCTACTAGGCATTTAAGGTGCCTAGGGCTACTCACCTTCTTGATTGAGCCCTAGGTGCCAAACTTGGAAGAAAACTGCTTGGACCAAATAAGAGACACATTAGGGTTTCCATCTTAGGTTTGAGAAAACACACTTGCCTAAAATAAAAAGAATCTACCTTCTCGCATTGTGTGTTGCCTAAACCCTTGATTGAACTTACCTAATCAAGCGAACCCTAAAATCAAGCTCTAATTACTCACCTGAATCCTAAAATTGGGACCTAATAATCTCAGGACAAATCAGGTGAAGTTGATCCACCTTGCAGGGTCAACCAATCTTCAAATTAGGTCACCACTCACAAATCAACTCTAAAGTTCAAGTGGAATTCCAAGCACCTCAATTCAGATTTAAAATTTGGTAGACTTAAGAGGTCAAGTCACTCATTTTGGTCAATTTGGATCTGCAGTGATAAGGAAGGTCGGGGGGGGGAAACCCTGCAATCCTTGGAGACACTCTACCATGTAGGGGTCTTTACGGCACTCTCCCTTCCTAGCTGCCCAATTACTTCTCAGGTGAGCTATTTTCTGATCAAGAGGTATCATCCACCTCGAACCTCCATTGTCATCCAAAAATATTTGGGTGTTTCGATTGGGTCCATCACATTTTCTGTCCCTTATCTCATTCTCTAGTGTCTGTTCGAGAGGAGGTCCTTGAGACCACCCTTGAGGCCTCCATTAGCTTTTCACTCCTGTCGAGGCCAAGCCTCGACCCCCTTGTGTGTGTAACTTCCCAATCAAATTGACATCTCCTCTGACTCTTCCATTTCTGAGCCTGTATCTCCAGCCACAACCATTGAACCCCATGAAGAAGAACCTTACCTTCAACATCAATTCCATGACCTCAGAGATCAATTCAATGCCCACATCAACCCACCGCAGCGTCCTCAAATGCAAGATCACTACAATCCTATTGTGGTGGAAATCGAGCCTCGAGTGCAAATCCCTGCAGGAGGACCTGAGGTGGAGCACAAGCCAAGTATGCTTCATACAATCCCAAAATTCCATGTCTTGAACTCTGAGGATCCCTTCCAGTGCATTAAACATCTAAAGCTTTTGGCCCAGACCTTCGAGCCAAACATGCAAAATCGAGATAGCTTACTCATGAGAATGTTCTCCTTCTCTCTTTCGGATAAAGCCGCTCATTGATTTCAGACTCTCACTCATCCAATCACCACTTAGTAAGAACTTCAGACCGCTTTCCTACAAAAATTCTTTTCCATTAGTCAGACGAATGCTATGTGGCAGGAGATCACGCACTTCTCGCAAGGAGTAGGAGAACCTCAGCATGAGGCATGGGATCGTTTTTTGGATCTCATGCACAAGTGCCCCCATCACGGAGTTCCCAAATGGGAACAAGTCTAGTCTTTTTACCATGGGCTCCGTGATGATATCAAACTCTTTATCAATGCAACCTTTGGTGGCATCACGGGTTAGCATGAAGAGACGATTTGGGGAATTCTCGAGAACATGTGTGAGAACTCCATAAACAATGAGTCATTGGGTGTGTACGACTGGACGACCAACCACTCATTGACAAATAATCAGGGGTACATGAGACCCGAGGCCTATCCACATCCATTGATCTGGAGTTGGTATCTAGTCAATTGGATAAGGTCTCAATCGTTGAGAAGAAGGTGGATGACATAACTTGACATCTATACCAACCCACCGCTACACCTCAAAGCCCATACGTGCACCCGCTCTCAGGAAGGGAGGGTGATGTAGACACAATTATCGAGGATAAAATGACTATTCATGCATGTTCCTAGGCTTAGATTTGCATTTCATGTTATAAATATTGCATGGCATGCATCATCCTGCATTTAGAGTAGTTGTGTATATTTTAGTTTAATTAAGTCCTTTCTATGGCCAGGAGGGAAGGAGATGTATTTCAGGGTCTAGGATGGATGATCTAACTATACGGATCTGATCAGGACAATGATCGGAGTCCAACACCTCTGAATTCGCTTTGATCGAAGTCTCGTAGCACCATATGCTATCCAAGGAAGGTCAACAGTCGAGGGACTAGGAGACGTAATTCAGAGCTTCAAACGCTAGATCCAAATGCACGGATGTAACCGGATCAATGATAGCAGCCCAACAATGGGAGAATCGACCCAATTCGACATCTGTGGCGCCACCTACAAAGTAAAGAAAATGGATGGCCATGATGGAGCCATGTGGCAACATCATAGCCACCCAAACCAGTCCAAACCTCACCGCTCCATCTCGCAGACGTATCATCACATGATCCTAGCTGTTGGATCATAATCAAACGGTTGAGAATCACCTTAGCATGTCGCTCTACTCCAAAGAAGAATGTGGGGATGAAATCCTGACCATTGGATCGAGATCCAATGGTCAGGAGAGGGTGCGCATGCTTTCATCTTCTCGACAATCCTCGCTGGTAGCGTATTGGGTATCGCCCTCGCCCACGATGCAACGACCACCATTCGAACCCCACCATAATGCCTATCCCATGGAGCATGGAACAATTGAATTGCGTTTGTTGGATGATCATCAAGCGGCGAAGAGTGCGGCAACGTGGCGAGATCAAATTCGCGTGATGCGCACATGCACTAGATCACGCAATAACTCACGCTCGATCACACGCGTGTGATCCGCGGCGCTGGTCCTCAAGCCATCTCAGCCTCTCATCGCTCATCCAACAGCCACAATCCTCTTGCCTGTGCCCGTTCAAAACTTAAGCGTGCGCTTAGCGTGATTTCAAGCATGAGCTCACACAATCATCATCCATCAGATTTAGATCGGATGGTCCTCAACGCTTCAACCTCGCAGTAGCTATGTGTGTGGAGGACACGCAAGCGAGCGCCAACCAACCCTTTAGCGACATCCAAGGCAGATCTACAGCGACGCATTTGATGTTGTTAATGCCCAATGCACGATTTCCTCCTTTTTCCTTCACTATAAAAGGACCCCTACACCTCCCTTTCTTCTTCATCTCTTCCTTTCTTCCTCTCACCACCTCTAAGGCTCTAGAGAGAGCTTGTCCCAAGTCTGAGATGCTCCTCTAGAGTAGAGTCAAATATTTTTCCCTCCATTCATCCCCATTAGTGGAGCATCTCGTGGTCGTCTTCTTACCTATTTCGAGAAGTAGATCCTCGCTATGACGCCATCCTACCCTGTCCTTCGTCCTTCGGCTTCATCCTCATTCGTCCCACTCCTCACCACCTTCCTCCAGGAAACATCAGAGCAAATCATCCTCCAAGAGACCGTCGAGGGGGATTTCTCTCACCTATCTCTATCTTTATTGCTTTCGTAGTATAGTTTTCCTGCTTTCCTAGTTGTAATAAAATTTGATTATAAAAATACATGATTGTGTCTCTCTCTCTCTCGCTTATATTTTGCAAGTAGATTAGTTAGATAAGAATTCATCAACCTAATCTCTTGCTTGCTAAAAATACTAAAATAATTAGAAAAGACAAAAACAACAAAAATAAATAAAAACAAAATGCAGATTTTCAAAACCAAATGTTCGCCTCCCCGTGTTCGGCCCTGGACTCACTTTTTGAATTTTGATTATAAATATTATTTGATCGATGGATTGTCTCGCAAATCAAACTACGACGACAGGTTTTCCAAAGCCCAATCCTTTCTGCATGCGAATCTGCTCATCATTTTGGCATCGTTGCCAGGGATCGAACCTGTCCATCATTTTGGTGCATTGCCAGGGAGGCAACAGAATTTGCTTTCTTGTCTTCCATGTTTCTTTGCATTTACTTATTATTAACCCCACTTGCCTCTAATTTACTACCTTGCAGGTACCCTAGCAAGGAGATCTGAGTGTGGTAGACTAGAGTAAAGTACAGGTAGAGTAATCTATAAGTGCCCCCACATTCCCCCCCCACCAGTTCACTTTCACAACATTCATAACCAAGACCAAACCTACTTAGGTGTTTGCATAAACCTTAGGATAGAATTTGTTTATCATGTTTGTCACCTCCAGTCATCTCACCCTCGCATATTAAAAAAAAACAAAAACAAAAAGATACTTCTTGTCGGACAAATCAACATACACACTACATACACCCACATTTGAGGCACATAACCTAACTTGACTTTTATCTACTCAACCTGGATTCCGACCTATGGAATCGATACACCAATTCAACACATAAAGGAGTAGAAATCATATTAGGCTAATCACCTTTTTGTGTGCCCTAATCAGTGGTGCATCTGGGCAAGTTGATTGAATTGTTTGGGATACACCACCTAATCTAAACGGAATTCATTTTGTAGCTACCCCATAGGATTCAAAAATTAGGCCAAGCCAGGCACTCCATATTTTTTTTGATTTGTGAAGGAAAACACTTGAACTCGTGATTTCAAACTTGGTTTGCCTCCTAGAAATTTGGTTGAATCTACCTAATATTTGAACCCTAAAAGCTACTAAGCAAGATTCAAACCCTAAAACTCACTTCATTATCAATAATCTTGCTTGAAAACCTTTTGGTTTTGCACATACACATTTTCTACGAATCTTTAAGGACACAACCCATTAAGGGCCCATCACATTCCGAAAGCACTAAATATCCTAAGCCTAACTAAAATTGATTAGACGTTGTCCATAAGGACTAATTTGCTCTTCGGGGCCTAGATTGAGATTATTCACAGTTAACCTGCTTATACTAGTTAATCTGATGTCTAGCTAGAGGAGTAGCGTCAAACTACCATGGCTGGGGGGTACACTAGGAACCGAAGGTGCAAGCCAAAGGAAGAACCTTCTCTCCAGCCCCTCCCTCTAACTAGTTGGATTGGCCAGATAGAAGTAGACCAAATCATTTCTATCATCTCAAGATGGGTCTTGGGAGTCTGTAGGTCTTTAGGCTACCCACATAAGGATAGGTTTGGCTAATTGTACTGCAGGGCACGTTTCTCTCTTCTATTTTCCCTCCTACTCTATTATGTATCATTCCACATCTTACACACATTTCCCATCCTACCCTCCTACCAACACATATCCTCAAGATGATTACTATCCCAACTCGACTTATGATTACCCATCTCCTAGCTGGGATACCTTTGATTTGGGATACGATACTAGACCTTAGTGTCCAAGGCCTAACCTTGGCCAACAAGACTATGATTACTATCCCTCCTAGAGCTATAATGATTATAGATCTCCATCCTTTGATGATCAAACCAACCTAATCTACAATCAAGAAGGATATGATGATTATAACATATACCTTCCCCAGTATTCCACTGAATATAGGTCACCTCCATTCTTTGAACAACCTGAAATGACCTACTATCAGGGATGGACCTGAGAACCTCAATATCTTGAATCCCCTAGAATAAACCCAAACCCACCCAACCTTGAATCAAACCATTCGATTCAGGTGAACCAGATCCAAGACAGGGTGTTGGCTAACTTGAGAAACACCATACAATCTTTAGATGCTCAGCCAACACCATGCACTGAAGCATTGGAGCCTATGATAAAAATGATTGATGAGTTGAAAAGCTCTTTATTGGATTTGCTCCAAAATGTTAGGGATAGGGGCTTGGGTGAGTTTCTACTTAGGAAATTATCGAGATTAAGGATGAAATTTGTGGTTGCCCTAGTCCAATCCTGGGATGATTCTTAAGATGAATCCCCTTCTGGAAAGCCAATGTCTGAACCTGCTTAGGTGCCTGTTGGGAAGGATACATGTTCTAAGACTGGGGATGACCAGGTTGGGCTAGAGCAACCCATTGGGGATGAATCGGGTTTCTCACCCAAGATCCCAAAGCTAGGGAATGATGAAAAATATGTCTCCATGGACCATGAAATGACATATGATTTTGAGACATGTATAAGTGAGGATCAAGAATTCTTTGATTCTGAGGGTGAGGAATCTTTGAGTGACATCTCACTTGCAGTTAAGGAAAATGATTTTAGTAAGATAAACGAGCTTGAGGAGCATGACGAACCATTTCATAGCCCGATCATTGAAGATTGTGATCATGTTGGGGCTAACTTGGACGATCCAAATCCTGATGATTCAATCAGTAGCCCCATTCCTCAACCACACCCTAAAAAGTTGAATTATGATATTCTTGAGATCACCAGACCCAAGTCAATCCTGATTGAACCATAATTGTTGGACTTGGGTATTTTAGAAGGGTTTTACAATGATTTGGAGGTCCTGGAAATTTTGATTTTAGAGGATAGGAATTTGGTAATGAAAATCTAGAAGGCTAACTCAGAGGGAAACATAATTTTTGATTTAAGGGTTCCTGTTAACCTAAAACCACCTACTTTTTACCAAGACCCTTATGATATTTTTCAGGTGCAACCCAAGCTCAGAATCATTGATTAACTTTTTGAGTTGAAATCTAAAAGGACATCCTAATCTAGTGAATCAAATTTACCTCTTGTCTGACACTTTAGTCTTGGGTTGCATACTACAAAACCGCAGGCCCAGCCCCACACGCACAATAATCTTCAATTTTGGGTGATTTTCATTCAGAACCTTAGAACAACTTAATTCTGGGGCATGGGTCTGCACCATAATCTGGTCCACGTCAGTGGACATCTTCTGCTGCCAGGTCTGAGGATTAATCTTTTGATTTTGATTCTGACCTGTACTCATGAGTTCTCAATTTCTTCCTTGTATGTATTTTATGCCTAGCTAACGACATTAAACTTAGCACGTGTGTATACTCTCCTCTCTGCGAAGCTAACCAGATTGTCACAAAACTCAGGTGATATTCTATTATTCCACCCATTTCATGTCTTTATTTCTACAATGAGGACATTGCATCATTTAGGCATGGGGGGGGTGGATACTTAATAATCCTGAAATTACTTTGTTAGCTCTGTAAAAATTCTTGTATTTTCTTTAATTTTTTTTTAAATGAAAATTCAAAAAAAGACAAAAAGAAAGAAATTAGGAGAAGAGAACCTAGGCATTTGGAAGTTATTAACTTTAGGAAATGATACGATAGGACCTAAATACTTAAACTCTTTAGATCATTACGCTTAATTAACCTAGGTATCCACTCAAATGTGGACTTAGTCTCGAGTTCTTGCCAAGTAATTATATTTTAATTTGGTCAATAAATTGGGGTGATAAGTACACAACTTATCAACTTGCTCTCTGATTTAAGGGGACTTTAAGCCTAAGCATCTACACACTGTTTCCACTAACTCACTTTTCGACGATTTTTACAGAAATTGGGTAGCTAATGAACTGTCTAGGGTAGTATGGCTGGCAAGTTATCGTGGGTTATAGCCCATTGGTAGGTTGTCCACAACCCAACTACATGACCATACTCATTCTACTACTTTTAGGTAAATCTTAGATCAGGGAAGCCACCTACTTAGAAAAAAAGAGAAAAAAATACTTAGAATAAAAATAAAAATAAAAAGAAAAAGGAGAAAATAAAAAACTATATAAAACCACACTTCACTGCATGAGTATGGTTGGCAAGTTGCCATGGGTAACAACCCATTGGCCGGTTGTCTAGAGCCCAGCTCACAAAAATGCACAATAATTCCCAAAACACATAGGGAACAAGCGGGGAAATAGAATAAACTAGGGAGAAATACACTAGGTTTGCCCTTATGTTGAGCCCATTAAAAAATAATTAGGGAGAAAGCTACCATTTGGAAAGATAAACCTTTAGGCAGAAACTCTTATGATCACCTAGGGTCGTAGAAACTTGAAGTCCATTTTAACAGCCACTTAGTGAGTCTATCACCCTTTCATAAGATGCTTAGCACTTAGAGTCCTTTTCGAGTCTTAGGCAGGTCGGGTAGCCAAAAAAGGTTATCTTGAAACTCTCAAATTCCAAAAGTCCAAAAAAATTAGAAAAGAAGAAAAAAAAATGTATCTTCCCTTTTTAAATAAGGCGAGGACTTGGGTGGTCTGCATTCTAACAAACACCCGGGTACTGTTGAGTTTTCATAGTTAGGACCTTAGTTGAAATTTTCTATTATTAATAAACAACTTAGGCCTAAGCGATCAAGTCATAATTTTGTTTTTATACACAGCATGTAGTATAATTTTTCTAGGGACTAGCAAGAGATAAGCATGGAGGTATGATGTAGACACAATTATTGAGGATAAAATGCCTATTCATGCATGTTCCTAGGCTTAGATTTGCATTTCATGTTATAAATATTACATACCATGCATCATCCATCATTTAGAGTAGTTGTGTATATTTTAGGTTAATTACGTCCTTTTTATGCTCAAGAAGGAAGGAGATTTATTTTAGGGCCTCGAATGGACTATCTGACTGTACGAATCTAATCAAGATGACAATCGGAGTTTAACGCCTCCGAAATCGTTGAGATCAGAATCCCATAGCACCTTATGCGATCCGAGGAAGATCAATGGCTACGGGAAATGCGACATCCTTACGGGCATCGGATGAAAAGTCCAACCGTACGGATAGATCTGGAGTGACAATCACAGTCCGGCAACATGGAAATCATCTCAATCCGAGCACTGGGGCACCCTCTACAACAGAAAGAAGATGGACGACCCAAATAGCACCATGTGGAGCCATCTTGGCCGCCCAACATCGGCCAGCAGTGCCTGCCCGCACCACTCCTCATCAGCGACCTCCATTCCCAGTCGTTGGATCTTGATCCAACAATTGAGAAGCCTCCACCACGCAACCTCAACCCTCCTTCACAACACTTGTGCAAGGATGGAACGTTGGTGGAGGTGTGCACTCTTAAGGGAGGGGCACTGGTTTGAAATCCCAAAGCCCTCGCAATTCACAATTGGAGGCACATTAACCGAACGCACCGTAGCGCACGCATGTACAACCGTACCCACGCACAGTGCAGTGCAGTGCATGATAGCACACACGCGCGTGACACAATGCGAGGGGCACAAGCGCGTGATGTGCACACTAGCGAGGCTAAGGGTTGGCGTAAATCTTTAGCGACAATTAGGTGGATCTTCAGCGATGATTGCAGCTATCACTAATGCCCTATGCATGAATTCCTCCTCTTCCTTCCACTATAAAAGGACCTACACCCCTCCATTCCTCACCATCTCTTCCTTTCTTCCTCTCACCACCTCCAATGCTCTAGAGAGAGCTTGTCCCAAGCTCAGGATGCTCCTCTAGAGTACAATCAAATATTTTTCCCTCCCCTCATCCCCATTCGTGGAACATCCTACGGCCATCTTTTCACCTACTTCGGGAAGTAAATTCTTGCTGCAACGCTGATGGTAACTGCTTTGGCTATTTTTGTGTCTTTAGGTTTATTATAGTGCAGTCATCATAGTATAAGACAAAGCAGCTACAGTTATCATTACAAAAGATTTTTTACTCAGAAATAGTTTTCCCGAGGTCGAACTCAGGGAGCTACTGGAATTCTAGAAGTACAAAGGTTACTCTAATTAGATTACAAAATAAAAGAGAGAGAGAGAGAGATCTTTTCTTCTTCTTCTTTCTTGGCCGCTTTCTCTTCTTCCTCTTCTTCTTCTACCTCTTTACTCTTTTCTTTCTTCTTCTCTTTTCTTCTTCTTCTTCCTCTGGCCGCCTTCTTCTTCTGTTCTTTCTTTTCTTTCTTTTGCTCTGGCGGCAACGTCTTCTTCCCTCTTCTTCTTCTTCTTTTTCTTCTTTTCTTGCTTTATCTCCTGTGGCCGCTACTCAACCGTCGTCTGATGCAATGGTCAGACGACTTGACTGTAGGTTTGCTACAGTGCTCCTCTTCTTCTTCTTCTGTTTCTTCTCTCTTGGTTCTCCTTCTTTCTTTCTTCTGAGCGGCTCAGGCTTCGGCCGCCTTCCTTTCTTCTTCTTCTTCTTCTTCTTCTTCTTCTGCACCTGCACGCTCACACAATGTGTCAGAGAAAAACCTATCCCAACCCTTCCCCGCATCTCTCCCTCTTAGATTTCTCTCATAGGATCGTTCCCCCAGAGTCGGGTATACGAGTACGGGTATCGCGCCTGGGACCAGGCCCACCGGTGTGCGGTGGTGGGCGAGGAGTGCGTGGGTACCAGTAATCGGATCTGGCCCAGACCCGCGGGGCGTGAGCGCGGGCGAGGGCGAGCGTGTGGCGCGTAGCGTGCATGAGGGACCTGACCCCTGTGTTCGAAGGCAGTAAGCTCTAAACACTTTTTCAATATAAGTGTGGGCGTGCAGCCGCACACTTATGAGGTGGGACTAAAGTCCCACCTCCCGATTTCGCGTCCGCAGGCGAGGAGTCCGCGACTAATTGGGTCAGCCTGTGAGGCTTTCGACCCAGCGGCAGGATTGGATGCCTTCGCGACGTTAGCCCACACAACCTGGGACTAGCGCCTGGGCGAGAGCGAACTTGTAGCTGCAGGTGAAGGAGCTTCACTTGCTCAGTAATGGCAGTGAAGGGGGTGTGACCTGAAATCAAGAATACGGCCTCTCGGCCCAATCAGAGGATGCAAGGAGCTTCGCTGGAGTGCAGCGAAGGTAGTGCGGGTGGTGGCGAGGCGTGAGGCAGCGTATGGTGGTAGCCCTAGGTCGGACTGTGGTCGGAGAGATGGGTTTGTCTGGGGGGTCGTTGGGTGACGTGTGGCAGGGAATGGAAAGGGAGGATCTGTTGAGTGGAGTGAGGGGAAGCTTCTGAGGTAGTCGGCGAGGGGTGAGAAGGTCTATGGATGTGGGATGAGCTCACCGGAGAGGGTGGTCGGAGACGGAGCAGGCGGAGATGGAAGTTGTGTGTGGAGGGGCGAAAAGATAAATTGAGTGAGGGAAAATGTAAGGGAGGAGGAGGAGAAGCTATTTACCTAGGTTATGGACGAAGGGGGAGGGCGGAGCCACCGGCTAGTACCTGTCGGAGTTGGGGAAGAAAAGGCCCTGGAGGGGGAGATCGGCGATGAGGAGGCAGGCGGAGGGTGCCGGCGGGTGCAGCACGACACAGACGAGAGGGCTAGGAGAACCCTGCTGCAGGTAAGGCGGCAGAGCGACGAGGAGGAAGAGGAGGGAGTCACCGGAAGCTGCGGGCCGTCTAACAGGGGAGGAGGGGATGAAGTGGGGGGTTATTCTCCGTCAGAGAGAGCTTGCCAGAACTGGCAGGGGGTGTTGGTTCTTATAAAGGGGATGGCGGAGTGGGAGGCGCGGGGTGGCGACATGCCAGCCTCGCCGGAGCATGGTCAGAGACGAGACCAATACCTTCCGTGCGTTCGCACGGAAGGTATGGTGGTCGGCAGGCAGCATGACCGGGTCCCTGCAACAGAGGACGTCGTAGGGAACCTTGCGTCTATTTTGTAGGGCGGTCACCCCTCTCTATGTGGCGCCATGCTCCGCGCAAAGTCGCCGAAGCATGGTGCTGCGCAGAGTTTTGAAGGAGGGACCATTATGCAAAGAACGATGAGAAAGTTGGGGGACAAAATGCAAGGATTTTGAAAACTAAGGGTCAAAAAGTAAATGAAGAGGACCAAATTGCAAAGTCGGTCAAGGAGGTCTCTTCTTAGGCTCAAGTTTTTATACATGACTAATTCAAACCTAAGGATTTTAATGGTGAATTTTATTTCTAGGTTGGACCATGTTTGACCAGCTAATTTACGTAAAAACCCAGATTAAGTCCTTAATTGGGCATGGTCCTCTTTGTAGGTCAAAATGGGTTTCTAAGGTCAAATTGGAGGTTCTAAACCCTAGAGATTATTTTTCTATGAATTTTAGAGGGTTTAGTTGATTTTTATCTTGCCTCAAACCTCATGAATTGAAGTGGATTTATTTTAGGGTTACATAATGTCATTTAATTTCCTAAAGTTGCTATAACCCTTTTTAGATCCAACCATCCCACTTTCCTTCTTATTAGGCTTGTATGACCTGTGTTTGGATCCTTAATTATCCTGTTTGCAAACTGCGTTGGTGAAATTGCAGTTTTACCCCTTATGATTTATTTTCTTCTTAAATTCAGAATTCTCTGAGTTAAGCCTTTCTTTTGGTTATGTAGGAGCTTTTTCTTACATCTCTAGGTTAGATTGTGCTAGTTAGGGTTCATGATGAAGTTCTCATCATACCCCCATGCCTAGCTTTTGCTAGTCCCTTAGCAAAAACTTAAGGTTTCAACCTTTGTTTTAGACCATGAAGTTCTTAATGATTTCAGATAAGTGCTTCTTCCTTTGAAACCTAGATTAGGTTAGAATGCTAACCATTGGACTAAAAGGTACTCTAGTACCAACCAAGATCCGGATCTCTCTAGCCTCAGCCTCAGTCCTTAGCAAAGGTTTTTAAGGCCTACAAGAACTAACCTAAGGTTTATTGGACTTTGTGGTTAAAGCACCCGTGCTTGAAATGATTTTAGCCCTGGCTCAGTTCACAGTGCATTTTGTAAGAAAGAGAGATAGAAGATTTATCTGTTTGGAGAGTTTTCTCTCTCGTTTTCTTTTTAATTCTAGCTTAGGATTGGCTTTTCAACACGGTCTGTATCAGATTCATTGTCCCTATCATCAATCCTCAAGGGTTCATGGCAGTCGATGCTTCGAGATAGCACCGCCCATGGTAACCCCCGGAACCCTGGCTATTGAGATTTCGAGATAATCCCATCCATGGTGTTCCGAGGCCAAATTCAGACCCTGGCAATTAACATTTCGTGATAATGCCATCCATGGAATCTGAACCAACAGAGTGCTTACATGCCCCCGGTAGGATATGTAAATATCCTAAGAGACAAGCACCGAGGAGATGATATTTTGTTACTCATCTTTGAGGGGAATTTCCCACCTCTCCGCACTGGGAACTCGTCCAAATCAACTTGTGTTGATTGGCCGCTCCTACTCTAGGTGTTATTTTCAGAATTTTGCGACGCTTTTGGGTGATTTTGATTTTTACGCTTACTGAACCAGGCTGTGTGTGAGGTTAGGGTGCCTAGGTTACTGAGTCCCGTAAACCAAAAGTTAGTTAATAAGGCCAAATACTTCCTAAGCCTTGGACCTAACACTTAAGCTTTTCATTTTCCTCAACCTCTTGAGGAATGTCTAGATCTTAATGGGTACTAAGGGTCTATCCAACAATGCCTAAGGTTTGCATTCTTACTAATCTTACTATGCACTTGTCAGTTCTTTTCTTGAATGAGGTCTAGATCTTAGGTTAATTCCTTAGTTTCTTACTAATGACTATCACTTTTCTCTCATTTTTGTGCTCCTTTTTCATTTTGTTTCTTTTTCCTTCCTACACAAAATTTCTTTCCTCCTCTTATTTTATTATGATTTTTTTATTTTTTTAATTTTTATGGTGTTTTTGGCATATGTGAATTTTTTGTTTAAAACCTTTTTTTTACAAGTTTTTCACTTTCATACCCCCCCATGCCTAAGATTTGCAATGTCCTTATTGTGACTTAGGGGGGTTTTATTCAACTTAGTTCATTCCTTAGGACAGATATTTTGGTGAGTGAATGGGTCGGGATGACTGTTGCAGATGATTTCTAATCTCAGATGCAAGCACGTGAGGTGGAGTCTACTGTCTCAAAGGATGAACCTTAAGTGCACAAAGGTGTCAAAAAACATTTCAGGTTTTCCAAGAGAATGACGGGCTGCCCCCCATTGAGCATTGAGTTTTACGCCATCGGCTGGGCGCAATAAGCTCATGGGGAATGGAGGATATAAGATGATTCAGCCAAATCAGTAGAAGTTACATCAATGAACGGTTTGAGTCTCTGACCGTTCACGATGAAAGGTTCGGAATCATGGCTGAGTGGGCTGATCTCGACAGCTCCATTTCCAAAATCCTGACGGACCAAGTATGGTCCGCCCCACTTGGATCGCAGCTTCCCAGGGAAAAGTTTGAGTCGGGCATCAAAGAGTAGGACCTTTTGACCAGGATAAAAGATCTTTCTAGAGATATGCTTGTCATGGAAGGCTTTCACCCGCTCCTTGTAGATTCGCGAGTTCTCATACGCATCGAGACATAGCTCATCGATCTCGCTGATTTGAAGCTTTCTGTGGGTTCCAGCCTTCGAAAGATCTAGATTACAGTTCCGTACTGCCCAATAGGCTTTGTGTTCCAGTTCAACGGGAAGGTGACACGCCTTCCCGTACACCAGTCTAATGGGAGACATGCCTAATTGGGTTTTGTGGGCAGTCTTATAAGCCCACAAGGCTTCCGAAAGTCAGGACGACTAGTCCTTCCTGTCAGGCCGAATGGTGACCTGTAGGATTTTCCTGATCTCCCGATTTGATAGCTCAGCTAGACCATTAGTTTGGGGGTGATAAGGAGTGGAGATTTGGTGAGACACCCCGTATTTGGTCATCAGTGACCTAAACTGAGCATTTGTGAAATGGGTCCCTCCATCTGAGATGATAGCACGAGGAATCCCGAACCGTGAGAAGATATTGTGATGAATGAATTTGAGAACGATTTTGTGATCACAGGTTTGGGTCGGTATGGCTTCGATCCATTTGAACACGTAGTCCACAGCCAACAAAATGTATTTGAAACCATCCGAAACAGGAAAGGGGCCCATAAAATCAATCCCCCAAACATCAAAGATTTCGCATATGAGAATCGGTTGCAAAGGCATCATGTCACGGTGGCTCATGTTGCCTAAAGTTTGGCAATGACTGCATGCTTTGCAGTGACTATATGCATCTTTGAACAGAGTGGGCCAATAAAAGCCACACTGGAGGATTTTTGATGCGATTTTGCACCCAGAGAAATGGCCACCGCAAGCCTGGTCATGGCAGAAGGAAAGAATATCATTGACTTCATCTTCCGGGACACATCTCCGGATGATTTGGTCAGCACTTATGCGGAAGAGGTATGGATCATCCCAAATGTAATACTTGGCATCAGAGCACAATTTGTCTTTCTTGGCCTTCGGCTAATCAGACGGGATCTGATGAGATGCCAAGTAGTTTACTATATCAGCAAACCATGGAAGTTTAGTACCAATAGTCAGCAGGTGCTCATCAGGGAAATGCTCCATGATGGGTCTGGAAGGGTCGACAATCTCAGAAGGAAGGCAGGACAAATGGTCAGCTACCACATTTTGTCTTCCCGCCTTGTCGCGAATCTCGAGATCAAATTCTTGCAACAGCAAGATCCATCGGATTAGTCGGGGCTTCGTGTCCTTCTTGTCAAGGAGATGCCTCACAGCCGTGTGATCCGAGTAGATGATGATGTGGGAACCTAGGAGGTAAGATCAAAATTTTTCGAGGGCAAATACAACGGCTAGCAGCTCTTTCTCCGTAACTGTATAGTTACGCTGAGCCTCGTCAAGTGTCTTGCTAGCGTAGTAGATGACCACAGGCTTCCCGTCAACTTTCTACCCCAGAACCGCTCCTACAGCGAAATCAGACGCATCGCACATGATCTCAAAGGGTTGAGACCAGTCAGGGGATTGTAGGATTGGCGCCTGGGTGACTCATTCACGAAGGTTTTCAAAGGCTAGAGTGCATTCCTTGGAGATTTCAAAGGGTACATCCTTAGAGAGGAGAGTTGTCAGGGGGCTCACGATTTTCGAGAAGTCAGGAATGAAACGACGGTAAAAATCGACGTGCCCCAGAAAAGAACGGATGTCCCTGATTGAGCTAGGTATAGGAAGGTGAGAGATTAGATCAACCTTAGCTCGATCCACCTGGATGCCGTTCTCGGAAATAAGATGTCCTAGGACGATCCCCTCAAGCACCATAAAGTGGCTCTTTTCCCAGGAAGGAACCAAATTAACATCGATGCAGCGCCTGAGTATATGGACCAAGTGCTGGAGGCAATCATCAAATGCCCTGAAAACGAAAAGTCATCCATGAAGACTTCCAGATAATCACCTACCATATCAGAGAATATGGCAAGCATGCACCGCTGAAAAGTCGCAGGTGCATTGCAGAGACTGAAAGGCATCCTTCGGAATGCGTACGTTCCGAAGGGGCAGGTGAACGTGGTCTTCTCTTGGTCCTCAGGATGAATAGCTACTTGGTTATAACCGAAGTACCCGTCAAGGAAGCAGAAGAATCGATTTCCCGCTAATTTCTCGAGAATCTGATCAATGAAAGGTAGTGGGAAATGATCCTTCTTCGTGGAGGAATTGAGTTGCCAGTAATCTATGTAGACTCTCCATGAGTTGGCTAATCGGGTAGGTATGACTTCTCCAGTTTCAGTCGTTATGGTGGTGAGCCCTGCCTTTTTAGGCACAACCTGGATTGGGCTCACCCAACGAATGTCGGAGATCGGGTAGATGATCCCTGCATCTAACCACTCGATGATCTCCTTTTTCATGACCTCCTGCAGATTGGGGTTCAGACGTCTTTGCACTTCACGAGAAGGTCGTGCGCCCTCTTCTAAGTAAATATGGTGTGTGCAATAAGAGGGACTTATTCCAGTCAAATCATCGAGAGTCCATCCAATGGCTCTGCAATGTTGCTGGAGAACAGCAATCAAACGAGATTCCTGTTCGGGATTAAGCTTGGAATTAATAATCACAGGAAGGGTCTGATTAGAACCCAGAAAGATGTATTTCAAATGATCGAGAAGAGGTTTCAGTTCAAGGATGGGGTTATCAGCAGCAGCAGGTGGTTCAGGGTAAATGTGAGGTTCAAGGGTTAGAGTTATGGGTCAGTCTAAATCTGGTTTTAACTCCTCTGATTGCATTTCAAAATCTTTTTGTGGTTGATGAGGTATAATCAGGTCATTCTCAAAATGTGTTTCATCAACCAAAGTCCTGATATCACAAATCTGTTCGATGACACCGCAATTGATTCCTTGTTGGGCCTTAAATATATCAATTTTTTGGGTTTGATTTCCAAATTTGAGCTCTATTTGGCCCTCCTCACAGCTAATGTTGGCTCTAACAGTAACCAAGAAAGGTCTCCCTAGAATGATCGGTGTATCCCTAGGGTTTTCAGGTGCATCCATGTCTAAGACTATAAAGTCTACAGGAAAATAGAAATCCCGCACTCTTACAATAACATCCTCGAGAATCCCTTTTGGTGACTTTATAGATTGATCTGCTAATTGTAATGTCACGTCAGTCGATTTTAGCTTAGATTCTTCTAGGTGGTTAAGTAAGGATGTGGGTATCAGATTTATGGAAGCACCCAAGTCTAGCAATGCTCTGTCGAATTGGGTATCACCTATCTTGCAGGAAATCAGGGAAGTACCAGGATCTTCAGCCTTGGGTGGGAGTCTGCTTAGGATTACAGAGCTGGCTTGCTCTGACAGTACAATTGGACTCCCACTCTTGGTTCGCAGCTTACGCTGGGGTGTACACACATTCTTTAGGAATCGTGCGTAAGCCGGTACGTGGCGAATCACATCCATCAAGGGGATGTTTATTTGGACCTGCTCAAAGAGCTTGACCAGGTCCTCCTCAGGTGCCACGGGCTTGGTGGTCTTCTTTCCCTTGGTCAAGGCCTCGGGAAACGGAACCTTGGTTGGTTCCTCTAGGATAGGTCCAGGTCTTTGATCTGGGACAGGGATAGGAACGTCCTGGATTACTTACTAGGGTTGGGATTACTACCAGGCTTGGAGTGGTCTAGATAGGGTGGATCTTGGGTTTCCTTACCACTACGGGTTGTTACAGAGTTTAGCCCTGCCTGGTTTTGGTTAGGGTTGGGTAAGATGGGTTGCTGCTGATAGCCCACATAGGATGTGGAGGCCTCCATCCCGTCGGGTGAAGGAACAGAGGGGGCCTGATAAATCATGTGTGCTTGGCCCGGGTTTGGGTTCATAGCGCGCCGCTGGGTCGACACGTTATTCAGGTTAGGAAGAGGTTGGGAAGGAAGTGTGCCTGGCTAGCGAGAATTTGCCAACTAGGCCAGTTGATTTCGAACCTCTGTAAGTTTGTCCTTGTGTTGCTTCTGAATAGCCGCATTCGTTCTTTGAATGTTAGCCAGAGTCTGAAGGATGAGAGACATTTGGTCCTGATTTGGCCCTGATGGATAGGTAGGGTTGGGCCGAGGCTGAGGCGGCTGGTAAGGACGAGATGGTTGTGAACGTGGGTGAAAGGGTGGTCTCTGGGTTTGGGAATTTCCCACCCACTAGAAGTTGGGATGGTTTCGCCATCCAGGGTTATAGGTGTTGGAGAATAAGTCATTCTGGATGGCGTTGAGGTCCTCGCAGGTCTGAGGAACCTCCAAAGAATTAGAGAAAGGGGGAATGGAATTCCCCGGACTGGTACAGAAAGGATCGGATGACCCTCCGATCCAAGAATCAGATGGGGGTGGATATGGATCCATCCCAGGAGAAGATCGATGGAGAATGTTTTGCACAGTTTCCCGTGTGGAAGGAGGCTGTGCAAAGGAGCTATGCGCAGAGGTGGCTCACTGCAAGTGCTGAGTCAGCTCATCCACCTTCTTCTCAATGATGGAGACCTTGTCCAATCGACTGGCCATTAGTTCCAAGTCGACTGATGCGGACAGGCCCTACGTCTCGTGTGTTCCCGTAAGGTTCGTCGATGCGTGGGTATTCATCCTGTCGAATAAGCCCATGGAATCATTGTTGATGGAGTTCTTGCACATGTTTTCGAGAATCTCCCACATGGTGTCCTCATGTTGACCCATGATATTCCCTCCGCAAGTTGCATTGACAAAAAGCCTGATATCCTCACGGAGTCCCTGGTAAAAAGACTAGACTTGTTCCCATTTAGGAACTCCATGATGGGGGCACTTTCTCATGAGATCCTGAAAGCGATCCCATGCCTCATGGAGAGGTTCTCCTGTTTGCTGAGTGAAGTGAGTAATCTGATGGCGCAAGGCATTGGTCCGACCAACGGAAAAGAACTTCAAAAATTCGGACTGAAGTTCTTCCCACTTGTTGATCGACCGGGTCTGAGTCTGGTACCAATGAGCGGCCTTGTCCATAAGGGAGAAGGAGAACATCTTCATGAGGAGAATGTCTCGATTTTGTTCATCTGACCCAAAAGTTTGGGCCAGATGCTTCAGTTGTTTGATGTGCTGGAAGGGGTCTTTAGAATTAAGCCCATCGAATTTAGGTATAGCATGAATCATATTGGGCTTTAATTCAGAATCAGGTCCTCCAGTCGGGATTCTGACTTGAGGCTCAATAGCCACCGCAGCAGGATTATAATGGTCTCGCATCATAGGACGCTGTGGTGGGTGCACAAAGTTCTGGAAGAGGTCATTGGGTCGCTGGAGCTGATGTTTTCTTCCTCAACTGGCTGAGCCATTGTTGAGCGCGAGAATCTACGCTAACGTGTTTGGTTTTGGAAAACCCGTCGTTGTAGTTCGAAAG
This sequence comes from Thalassia testudinum, assembly GCA_037157565.1. Lineage (NCBI taxonomy): Eukaryota > Viridiplantae > Streptophyta > Magnoliopsida > Alismatales > Hydrocharitaceae > Thalassia > Thalassia testudinum. The sequence continues at coordinate 39,690,801 of JAZHRO010000025.1, forward strand.
CGAAGGATTCGTGTTCAACAAATAAGATTTATACCGAAATAAGAATTCCGGGTCGAACTCAGGGAGGCTACGTTGATCTATATTCGCAATTATGTTTTTTTAGGATTTTTGATAAACAAGGCGAAATAATTACAATGGAGCTATCAAATTGAGAGAGAGAGAGAGAAAGAGAACATGCATTCAATATTTCAATTGTTTATACAAGCAAACGAAATTAAAGTTACACTAGAAAGCGGGAAATCAATTACACTATAAAGCAGGAAAATTCTACACTAGAAAAGCTGTAAATAAGAATGGGAGAGAGAAGTTATCCTCCTCGACGGTCGCTTGGAGGACGAGCCGAACGGAACGACGCCTGGACGAAGGAGAACGAGGCGGGACGAAGGAGGACGAAGCAGAAGAACGGGAACGAAGCAGCACGCCGTCGTCGTCGCGGGATCCACTTCCGAAGGGGGACGAAAATTTGGACTTTATCTCGCGAGAGGCATCCCGGGTGTGGGACAAGCTTCTCTTGAGCTTTGGAGAGGTAGAGAGGAGAAGGAAGGGATGAAAATTTCGTATGGAGGGGGTCTCCTTTTATAGTTGCAAGGAGTGGGGGCAAAATGGACATTACATCTTCAAAATAATAAATAAGGGGTCTTTAGTGACGGATAAAACCGTCGCTAAAGCCCCGCCGTCGCCGTCGCCGCCGCGCCACGCGCGCCCGCTCGGCTGGCCTGCGCGCGTAACGCAGACGCACGTCCGCGTCGTCTCAGCCGTCCGATCGCGAGATCGGACGGCTTAGATCGCGCCCGCGCCCGCTGCGTAGCGCGGCGCCCGCGTGCGATCGCGCGCCCACCAGGGCGTCCAATTGCGCGTCGGCGCTATCGGGCGCGCGCGGCCGTTGGATCTTCATCCGACGCTCGTGCGCGCCCGCTCGCCCGCGCCTTCGACCCCCTCTCCGCGGCTCGAACCCGCGACCTCCGCTTCGCCCGCAGCTGCGTAGCCGCTGCGCTACGCGGCGAAATGGTCGCGCGGACGTTTTTAAACGCGCGCGACCGCAGCCGTTGGATCGAGATCCAACGGCGGAGAGGAGACGTGGCGTGGTCTTCACAGGACTCCTGCGGCCGATTGGGCGGCTGGGATGGCGCCACGTGGCGCTATCTTGGCCGTCCATCTTCTGGAAGTTGTAGATGGTGCCACGGATGTCGGATTGACTTGATTTTTGTGTCGTTCGGCTGCGATCGTCGATCCGAATTCATCCGTGTGGTCGGATTTTCCATCTGAAGTGCGGATTTACACCATCCTGGCCCTTGATCTTCTAGGGTTCCCCGGTCTCTATCTGATGCTACGGATGCCTGATTAGGGCGATCTTGGAGTCGTTGAACTCCAATCGTCGCCCTGATCATATCCATACGGTTGGATCTTTGATCCGAGGCCCCGATAAAATATTTGCCCTGTCCAAGCACATAAAAGGAGACAATTAACCTCCATTTTATTCAAACTACTCTAAATGCAAGATGATGCATGTAATGCAATATTTATATCATGAAATGCAATCCTATGCTTAAGAACATGCATAAATAGACATTTTAAGTAGTGTAAATGTGTTTACATCATACCCCCATGCCTATCTTTTGCTAGTCCCTAGCAAAAACTATATGCTATTTATAAAAGAATTAGGTTAGATTATTTGGACCTGAGTTATTTTCAATCATTAAGAAATTGTCTACTTAAGAACTGAACTTTCAAAGACACAACAGTGCCCGGGTATCAGCCAAAATGCAGACCGCCTCAAGCCTCACCTTATTCAAAGAAAAATTCCTTTTTCTATTTTTACTCTCTTTTTTTTAGATTTTCAAATTTTAGGGTTTAAGAGTGGCTTTCTACGGCCATTCAACTCACCCAAGATTTGATGAGAACCCTAAGTTTTAAGCATCTTATTGTGATTGTGATAGACTCGTTGACCGGCAATTAAAACGGACTTCGGATTTCTACGCCTCTAGGTGACCTCAAAAAGAATTCTGCCTAAAGGTGTATCTTTACAACCGGTAGCTTTCTCCCTACTTTTATTTTTTAACGGGGTCAACACAAGGGTGAATCCAGTGTATATCTCCCCGGTTTATTCTACTTCTCCGCTTCTTCCTAAGTGTTTTGGGAATTTTTAGTGCATTTTCTGAGCTGGGTTCTGGACAACCGGTCGATGAGCTGTTACCACCGACAACTTGCCAGCCATACTCGTGCGGCGAAGTGTGGCTTATTTCTTTTTGTTCTTTTCTCCTTTTTGATTTTTTTTTTTTTTTTTTTTTTTTTTTTTTTTTAAGTAGGTGGCTTCCCTGGTCTAAGATTTACCTAAAGGCAGCAAAAAGAGAAAGGTCCAGTGACTGGGCTCTGGACAACCTACCTATGGGCTGTTACCCACGATAACTTGCCAGCCATATCACCCTAGAAGGTTCATTAGCTACCCAATTTCCGTTAAAATCGCCAAACAACGAGTCAGTGCAAAGAATGTGTGTAGATGCTTAAGACTCAAAATTCCCTCACATCAGAGGGCGGGTTGATAAGTCGTGTACTTATCACCCAAACTTATTTATTCCAATTATAATAGAATTAAGATGGCGAGAACTCAAAGACAAATCCACATTTTAGTAGATACACAGGCTAATTAAGTCCAAAGACCTGAGGGGTCTTTGTGTTCAGATCCTAATGTAAAATTTCTTAGGATTGAAAAGTCCTAATGTCCAACTAATCCTTCCTAATTTTTTTTTTTTTTTTTTTTTTTTTTTTTTAGAAAGAGAGCAATTTATATGGATTTCACAAAGCTGACCAACTAATTCAAAAATGAATCCACCCCCCCATGCCTAGCTGATGCAATGTCCTCATTGAAAAAGAGACATGAAAGAAAGGGTAGAATATGAAAGATGTCACCTGGATATGAAGCTCGTATCAGCCTTGTGTTATATGTACAACTGCTGAGTTTAATGCCGTCAGCTAGGCGAAGTCCAGCCAAAGAAGTCACAGAATGGCTAGAGCAACAGAGTCTGAAACGGGTTCTGGAAGATTATGGTCAACAACAGGCTTCAGACGTTGACCGTTGACTTTAAAGGTGTTACCCGTCTTTGGGTCAGAAATCTGAATGGCACCATTTAGAAAAATCTGATCAATTATGAATGGGCCACTCCATTTAGATCTAAGTTTACCAGGAAAGAGCTTAAGTTTAGAATCGAATAACCAGACCTTCTGGTTTGGCTCAAAGCTCTTGCGGGAAATCATTTGATCATGTAGAGCTTTGGTCCGAGCCTTGTAGATCTTGGCATTCTCATAAGCATCATTTCTAAGCTCCTCCAACTCAGATAATTGGAGTTTCCTGGTCTTCCCAGCTAGATTTAGATCTAGATTGCATTGTTTGATTGCCCAGAATGCCCTGTGTTCAATCTCTACGGGTAGATGACACGCCTTTCCATACACCAGACGGAATGGAGACATGCCGATAGGTGTTTTATACGCCGTACGGTAGGCCCAAAGAGCGTCCTCAAGCTTTTGAGTCCAATCCTTGCGATCGGGCCTAACCGTTTTTTGCAGAATGTTCTTGATCTCTCGATTAGAGATCTCGGCTTGTCCATTTGTTTGGGGATGGTAAGGTGTGGAAATTCGATGATTAACCCCGTATTTGGCCAATAAACTCCGGAATTGGGCATTAGTAAAATGAGTGCCACCATCACTGATGATAGCCCTCGGAATCCCGAATCTACTGAAGATATTTCTCTTGACAAAGTTGATGACCACCTTGTGATCATTGGTTCGGGTGGGAATTGCCTCAATCCATTTAGACACATAATCAACAGCGACAAGAATGTACTGATGTCCAAATGAAGGGATAAAGGGTCCCATGAAATCAATGCCCCAAACATCGAAAATTTCGACAGGAAGAATAGGGTTTAAGGGCATCATGTCTCTCTTAGTTATGCTCCCGAGTGCCTGGCATCGAGGGCATGACTGTGAGAACTCCTGGGCATCCTTGAATAAAGACGGCCAATAGAAGCCAGATTGCAAAATTTTTGCAGCCGTCTTTTTCCCGGAGAAATGTCCACCACACCCAGATGCATGGCAGAACTCAAGTATACTGTTGAATTCATTCTCCGGTATACATCGACGAATAATCTGATCAGAGCCGATGCGATACAGTTCAGGGTCCTCCCAAAAGTAGTATTTGGCCTCAGATTTGAGTCTATCCCGTTGTTGCTTGGTCCAATCCTGGGGGATTTGACCAACGGCCAAATAGTTAACAATGTCAGCAAACCATGGGGTGTGGACACCTAAAACTGTAAGAATGGTTTCGTCCGGAAAAGTGTCAGCAATCGGAATGTCCGGACAAGAAGAATCACCTAGGAGTCTCGACAAATGATCCGCCACCACATTTTGTACCCCGGTTTTATCCTTGATTTCAAGATCAAATTCTTGAAGAAGAAGAATCCAACGAATAAGCCGGGGTTTAGCATCCTTTTTAGCCAAGAGATGTCTCAAGGCCGAGTGGTCGGTATAAACAATAACATGAGACCCCAAGAGATAAGCCCTGAATTTTTCCAACGCAAATACTACAGCGAGTAATTCCTTTTCAGTAACAGTGTAATTCCTCTGGGCTTCATCCAAAGTTTTACTAGCGTAGTAAATGACAAAGGGCTTTCGATCAATTTTCTGACCCAGGACAGCCCCAACCGCGTAATCAGAAGCATCGGTCATGATCTCAAATGGGGTTGTCCAAATAGGTGGTTGCAAAATTGGCGCACAGGTGACTGCCGTTTTTAAGAAATCAAATGCCTTTTGGCATGATTCGTCAAAAATGAACGGTGTTTCTTTGGCAAGAAGATTGCTCAAAGGGCGGGCAACCTTCGAGAAGTCCTTGATGAATCTTCGATAAAATCCCACATGGCCAAGAAATGATCTGATTTGTTTAACTGATGTGGGAGGAGGAAGTTTAGCGATAGCATCAACCTTAGCTTTATCCACTTCAATTCCCCGTTCAGAGATTACATGACCCAAAACGATGCCCTCTTGGGTCATGAAATGACTCTTTTCCCAGCTAAGGACCAATCGTGTCTTGATACATCGCTTAAGAATCATTTCCAAATTAACCAAACAAGAGTCAAATGATTCTCCGAAAACGGAGAAATCATCCATGAAGACTTCCATAAACTCTCCCACCATGTCGGAAAATATGGCTAGCATACACCTTTGAAAAGTCGCAGGTGCATTGCATAACCCGAAAGGCATCCTACGAAAAGCAAAGGTTCCGTAGGGACAGGTGAAAGTAGTTTTTTCCTGATCCTCGGGATGGATAGGAACTTGGTTGTATCCCGAGTAACCATCAAGAAAACAGAAGTACTTCTGCCCGGCTAATTTTTCCAGGATTTGATCAATGAAGGGCAAGGGAAAATGATCCTTTTTAGTGGCAGTGTTCAGCTTCCTGTAATCAATACAAACTCTCCAAGATGAAGCTGAACGAGTTGTGACAGATTCTCCTTTCTCATTAGTCTCAACAGTAATCCCGGCTTTCTTTGGAACAATCTGAACGGGACTTACCCAGGGACTGTCAGAGATTGGATAAATAATTCCTGCATCGAGCCACTTGATGATTTCCTTTTTTACCACTTCTCGCATATTTGGATTCAATCTCCTCTGCATCTGGCGAGAAGGGCGGGATCCATCTTCCAAAAATATTCTATGATTGCAGTAAGATGGCTCGATCCCCCTAAGGTCATGAATGGTCCAACCAATTGCCTCCTTATGTTCCTTTAGAACCTTAATCAATTTAATCTCTTGCTCCTTTGTCAATTTAGCACTGATAATCACAGGGAGCGTATTCTGAGGTCCTAAAAATTGATATTTCAAATTCTCGGGCAATGGTTTCAATTCGAGCTGAGGTGGGGTGATGATTGATGGTCGGGTAGATGCTGAAGATTCAACAAGAGGGAGAGGTTGTGAGTGGACAAAATCAGTAACCTCTTCCGAAGATGTTAAGTCAGAGGGTTGCGGGTCAAATTCATCAACCAAAGAGGAACTTTCAATTGAAGAAACTGTCAAACAAGTTTCAATATTAATATTATCCTCATCAAGTTCCTCAATAACTCCACAATCCTCAAATTTATTGATCGCCTTAAAAATATCTAATTTCATACGTTGGTCCCCAAAGGCGATTTCCATGCTACCGCTTTCACAATTAATGTTGGCCTTTGCGGTAGCCAGGAACGGACGCCCCAGAATGATGGGCGTGTTCCTCAGATTATCTGGTACATCCATGTCAAGGACAAGGAAATCTACAGGAAAATAGAAATCCTTGACCTTAACTATAACATCTTCAATAACGCCTCGCGGGTTTGTGACCGAACGATCCGCTAACTGTAGCGTTACTGAAGTTGGCCGAAGTTCGCCTAACCCAAACTTCTCGTAAAGAGAAGTCGGAATTAGGTTGATGGATGCACCGAGATCCAAAAGTGCTCTATCAAATGTGTAATCTCCGATAACGCAAGAAATCAAAGGAGCACCAGGATCTCTCCTTTTCTGAGGGAGGTAGTGCAGGATAACAGAACTAGCCTGCTCGGAGAGTACCACCTTTCTCGGAACAGATTCTCTCGACTTACGCTTTTGTGTACATAATTCCTTTAAAAATCTTGCGTAAGTCGGTATGTGCTTGATAGCATCAAGGAGCGGGATATTGATCTCAACATTCTTAAATAAATTCAGAAGCTCCTCATTGCTATCAACAGACTTCTTCCTCTTTGCTTTGGTTAAGGCTTCAGGAAAAGGAACACGAGTCAGATCTTTGGAATCGGATTCCTGAGCCTTGATTTCTCCTTTAGAATTCTCTTCTCTCTCCTCAAATTCTTCAGGATTCAAAAGATTAGAATAATGTGGTTGTGGATCCTGAGTCTTCTTACCACTTCTCAAAGTGACAGAATTTGCAGAAGCGTAAGAATTTGGGTCTTGAGGAGGGTTAGGAAAGATTGGAGGGGCTTGATTGACCATGAATTGTTGATTTACAGAAGAAGAAGAGGAGGAACCCTGCTCAACCACCTGAGCATGCGCGTGTGGGTCCCTCTGATTTCCGTACCCTTGGGCTTGATTGCCCGAATTTGTAATGTTTCGTGGGTTGGGTACAGGTTGGGATGGTAGAGATCCGGGTTGGCGAGAGTTAGCAATGAGCCCGGATTGCAAGTTGTCCAGTGAGTTTTTCATTTGCTGCATGAGCTGGAGCATAGATCCTTGCATCTCTACTATTTGATGGTTCAAATCAGCCTGCCCTGCGGGTTGACGGGCATTCCAAGCTGGCTGATTGACCTGATTCGGAGGCAACTGAGTATATACTTGACCCTGACCCATTGGTCGTTGCGGAGCATAATTGCTGGGTCAGAATTGGGTCTGTTGCCCCGGATTTTTCCAAGAGAAGTTAGGGTGGTTTCTCCAACCTTGATTATAGGCATTCGAGTAGGGGTTGGATCTAGCATTCTCTTGTACAGCACAGACATCCTCATAAAGTGAGGATGGAGAGAAAGAAAAGGAAGGATTAGAAAAACTGGGATCAAAGGCCCCAGTTGGGAACCCATGGGGTTCCGAAAAATGCTGACTCATATGTTGAGTCGCATCAAGTTGATTCACGAACTCCCGTCCAGAAAGAGCTCGTGAAGAATGGAATCCCGAATTTTGGGATTGAGTGGATTGAGAGTTGTTCATAGAATTGCCAGCCATCCACTCTTCCATTCTTTTAGCAACCAAGTCCACTTTGTCAAGTTTATTACAAATCAATTCCATATCAAATGAATGAGAGTCATGGACTTCATTGACATTTGATCTGGGTTGTTGGGACCGGTTAAAAGTATCCATGGAGGCATGATTTATTGAATTCTCACTCATTTCCTCAAATAAATCATGTGCACTATCTGCATCTTTATTAAGGAAATTGCCTCCGCAAGAAGCATCCACATGGTTTCTGAGTTGTTCAGTCAACCCATGATAAAAAATCTGCACGAGTTGCCATTTCGGCACCTCGTGGTGTGGACACCTCCGCAATAAGTCCTGGAATCGCTCCCAGGCCACATGAAACTGCTCCCCCGGCCGCTGGGTAAAAGTAGTGATTGCCCGTCTTAAAGCATTGGTACGACCGACTGGGAAAAATTTCTTCAGAAAGGCCGATTTCAACTCATTCCAAGTTGTAATTGGTCTTCCTATTGTCCTATACCAATGCGCGGCCTTATCCCTAAGAGAGTGAGGGAAGAGCCTCATGATCATTTGCTCCTCGTTTACGTTTCGAGACTTGGTGGTCTGGACCAAAGTGGTCAAGTCCTCCAAGTGTTGAAACGGATCCTCGGAGCCAAGCCCATGATAATGTTTAATCAGGCTTAACACCTGGGGCTTGATTTCTACGTCACCGGCTGGAATATGGACGCCGGGACGTTCCCCGTAATTTGAAGGATCATAAAAATCCTTCAAGGGCTGAACGCCCTGCATTCTCTGGAACCATTCTTGCATTCTCTGCATTTGTTCCAGCTGCCTTCGAAATTCTTCCTGTGGATTCCCAGGCAGAAGAGGCTGTTGTTCGGCCATGGGATCAAATTGACCAAAATCTAACTTGCGCCTCCTAGAATGTTCTAATGGTCCTTCTAATCTGGGATTCAATGACCGTCTTCCCAGCATAAACTAGGAGTAGGTCGGAAGGACCGGGGATAGGGACCCTGCAGTACAACAAAACAAGGCTGTCCTTAAGTGAGGTAGCCTAAAGATCTACTGACTCCCAATACCAGCCTTAAGACTGTAACTGATTTACTCTACTTGCGTCTGTATAATCCAACCAGTTAGAAGGAGGGACTGGGGAGAAGGTTCTTCCTTTGGCTTTCGCCTCCGGTTCCTAGTGTACCCCCCAGCCGCGGTCGTTTGACGCTACTCCCCTAGCTAGACATCAGATTAATCAGTACAAGTAGGTTAATCAAAAACAATCTCAGACTAGGCCTTGAAGAGCGAATCAAACCTTAGGGCCAACGTCTACTCAATTTTATTACAGCCTGGGATTGTGGTGCTTATGGAATGTGATGGGCCCTTATAATGGGTTGTGCCCTTAATGATTGATTGAAATTTGTGTAAGTGGGTGCACAACCAGGGTTTTCAAGCAAGATTATTTATAATGTGTGAATTTTAATGTTCAAATCCTGCTTAAGTAGCTTTTAGGGTTTCAAATTAGGTGAATTGCAATCAAATTTCTAGGCAAACCAAGTTGTAAAACACGGGTGAAGATAGTTTTCCTTTAAAATCAGAAAGAAAACGGAGTGCCTAGAATATACCTAGATTGAAAACCCTAAGGAGGAGCTACTTGATGAGTTGGTTTTAAATAAAGTGGTGCGGCCCAAACAACTCAAACAATTGGCCACAATTGCACCACTAAGTTAGGCACTCAAAGATGGTTAACCTAGAATGATTTCTACTCTGTTATGTGTTGCTCTGTGTGTACCGGTTCCACAGATCAGAACCCGGTTGAGTAGAAAACAAATCAAGTTAATCAAGTGCCTTGAATGTGGGTGTGTGTTGTGTGTTTGTTGAAAGTTACCCCACAAAATTATCTTTTTGTTATTATTATTTTTTTTATGAATGAGGGTGAAATAAGTGTGAGTAGAAATCCAAACAACCAAACTATTCCTAGGATTTATGCAAACACCTAGGTTAATTGGAATTTGGATTTAATGTGGCGAATGAAATCTATGGAGGGGGAAAGAATGGGGGAGCACTTACAGTTGTCTTCAACTGCACTTTACTCCAGCCTACCGCTTGTTGATTCCTTGATGGAGGTCTCTGCAAAACAATAGACACAAGAGAAAGCTAGTTAGAAAACAAATAAAGTGCAAGAAATGCGAAGAAAAGATCGGAAATCGTTGCCTCCCCGGCAGCGGCGCCAAAATGTTGAGCGAGAGAATCTACGCTAACGTGTTTGGTTTTGGAAAACTCGTCGTTGTAGTTCGAAAGCGAAGGATTCGTGTTCAACAAATAAGATTTATACCGAAATAAGAATTCCGGGTCGAACTCAGGGAGGCTACGTTGATCTATATTCGCAATTATGTTTTTTTAGGATTTTTGATAAACAAGGCGAAATAATTACAATGGAGCTATCAAATTGAGAGAGAGAGAGAGAAAGAGAACATGCATTCAATATTTCAATTGTTTATACAAGCAAACGAAATTAAAGTTACACTAGAAAGCGGGAAATCAATTACACTATAAAGCAGGAAAATTCTACACTAGAAAAGCTGTAAATAAGAATGGGAGAGAGAAGTTATCCTCCTCGACGGTCGCTTGGAGGACGAGCCGAACGGAACGACGCCTGGACGAAGGAGAATGAGGCGGGACGAAGGAGGACTAAGCAGAAGAACGGGAACGAAGCAGCACGCCGTCGTCGTCGCGGGATCCACTTCCGAAGGGGGACGAAAATTTGGACTTTATCTCGCGAGAGGCATCCCGGGTGTGGGACAAGCTTCTCTTGAGCTTTGGAGAGGTAGAGAGGAGAAGGAAGGGATGAAAATTTCGTATGGAGGGGGTCTCCTTTTATAGTTGCAAGGAGTGGGGGCAAAATGGACATTACATCTTCAAAATAATAAATAAGGGGTCTTTAGTGACGGATAAAACCGTCGCTAAAGCCCCGCCGTCGCCGTCGCCGCCGCGCCACGCGCGCCCGCTCGGCTGGCCTGCGCGCGTAACGCAGACGCACGTCCGCGTCGTCTCAGCCGTCCGATCGCGAGATCGGACGGCTTAGATCGCGCCCGTGCCCGCTGCGTAGCGCGGCGCCCGCGTGCGATCGCGCGCCCACCAGGGCGTCCAATTGCGCGTCGGCGCTATCGGGCGCGCGCGGCCGTTGGATCTTCATCCGACGCTCGTGCGCGCCCGCTCGCCTGCGCCTTCGACCCCCTCTCCGCGGCTCGAACCCGCGACCTCCGCTTCGCCCGCAGCTGCGTAGCCGCTGCGCTACGCGGCGAAATGGTCGCGCGGACGTTTTTAAACGCGCGCGACCGCAGCCGTTGGATCGAGATCCAACGGCGGAGAGGAGACGTGGCGTGGTCTTCACAGGACTCCTGCGGCCGATTGGGCGGCTGGGATGGCGCCACGTGGCGCTATCTTGGCCGTCCATCTTCTGGAAGTTGTAGATGGTGCCACGGATGTCGGATTGACTTGATTTTTGTGTCGTTCGGCTGCGATCGTCGATCCGAATTCATCCGTGTGGTCGGATTTTCCATCTGAAGTGCGGATTTACACCATCCTGGCCCTTGATCTTCTAGGGTTCCCCGGTCTCTATCTGATGCTACGGATGCCTGATTAGGGCGATCTTGGAGTCGTTGAACTCCAATCGTCGCCCTGATCATATCCATACGGTTGGATCTTTGATCCGAGGCCCCGATAAAATATTTGCCCTGTCCAAGCACATAAAAGGAGACAATTAACCTCCATTTTATTCAAACTACTCTAAATGCAAGATGATGCATGTAATGCAATATTTATATCATGAAATGCAATCCTATGCTTAAGAACATGCATAAATAGACATTTTAAGTAGTGTAAATGTGTTTACATCAGCCATTGTGCAAGAAGAAGGTGAGTTGGGTTCGGAGTCGGAGGAGAGGTCGATGTGAAGTGTTGTTTTCTCAAACAAGGGCACTGAGGCTCGGCCTCAAGGAGAGTGAAGTGCTAAAGGAGGTTTCAAGGACCTCCTACTAAACATACACTGTTGGAAGAGATGAGTTTAGCAGGTGCTGGACCCAATCAAGGCACCCAAAATGTTGGGTGACTATAGAGGTGCGGGGTAGATGGATCCCTTGATCAAAAGATCGACCACCAGAGAATTACCTAGGCAACCAGAGAGGGTGAGTCCCGTGAAGACCCCTACACGATAGAGCATCCCCACGAGTTACAGGGTTTCCCCCACCCAACCTCTCTTGTCACTGAGATTCCAAGTAGACCAGAATGGGGATCTTGACCTCTTAAGTCTACCACTTTTAGTTTAAGATCAGGGTGCTTAGATTTTCACTTGAACTTTTAGACTTTTGAGTGAGAAGAGTGACCTAAGTTGAAGGTTGGTTAACCCTAAGGGGTCAACTTCACCTATTGATTCCTTTGAGAACTTATTAGGTCTTTTCTTTTAGGGTTCAAGTGTTTTTAGAGAGCCAATTGCTTAGGGTTTTTCTGAATAGGTATATTCAATCAACGGCTTAGGCACACTTCTTTTGGGATTGCTCAATTATTGATTAAGTAGTGTGTCTCTAAAAACCCTAGTGTTTAATTCCTATGTTGGCTCTACTTGGTCCAGTTAACTCCTTGTTGGGTAATTAGGGCTTCAGGCAAGAAGATGTTAGCCCTTAATTACCCTTAATACTGTGTGCAGGAATATTGGTTTTGAAAACATGCAGCTGTTACTAAGTATGAAAGACAGGTTATACCTATATGTTATGTTTTCCTTTTTCCTCTTTAGAATTTAGGGGTTAAGAGTGAGAGGATAGAAGTTACCTGTCCTTGGAGTGGTTGTTGTGCGGCTGCTTCTTAATTTTTTCTGTACCTGCACACAAGAGAGAAGAGATTATTAGAAACTCCCAAATAGAGAATTTATGGCTTCTAGAATAGCCGTTGCTCCCCGGCAACGGTGCCAAGTGATGGTAACCGCTTTGGCTACTTTTGTGTCTTTATGTTTATTATAGTGCAGTCGTTATAGTATAAGACAAAGCAGCTACGGTTATCATTACAAAAGATTTTTTACCCGGAAATAGTTTTCCCGAGGTCAAACTCAGGGAGCTACTGGAATTCTAGAAGTACAAAGGTTACTCTAATTAGATTACAAAATAAAAGAGAGAGAGAGAGAGATCTCTTTTCTTCTTCTTCTTTCTTGGCCGCTTTCTCTTCTTCCTCTTCTTCTTCTACCTCTTTACTCTTTTCTTTCTTCTTCTCTTTTCTTCTTCTTCTTCCTCTGGCCGCCTTCTTCTTCTGTTCTTTCTTTTCTTTCTTTCTTTTGTTCTTCTCTTTCTTTTCTTTCTTTTGCTCTGGCGGCTATGTCTTCTTCCCTCTTCTTCTTCTTTTTCTTCTTTTCTTGCTTTATCTCCTCTGGCCACTGCTCAACCGTCCTCTGATGCAGTGGCCAGAAGACTTAACTGTAGGTTTGCTACAGTGCTCCTCTTCTTCTTCTTCTTCTGTATCTTCTCTCTAGCTTCTCCTTCTTTCTTTCCTCTGAGCGGCTCAGGCTTCAGCCGCCTTCCTTTCTTCTTCTTCTTCTTCTGCTCCTGCACGCTCACACAATGGGTCAGAGCAAAACCTACCCCTACCCTTCCCCGCGTCTCCCCCTCTCAGATTTCTCTCATAGGATTGTTCTCCCAGAGCCAGGTATTCGGGTACGGGTATCGCACCTGGGACCAGGCCCACCGACGTGCGGTGCTGGGCGAGGAGTGCGTGGGTACGAGTAATAGGATCTGGCCCAGACCCGTGGGGCGTGAGCACGGGCGAGGGTGAGCACGTGGCGCGCGGCGTGCGTGAGGGACCTGACCCCTGTGTTCAAAGGCAATAAGCTCTAAACACTTTTTCAATATAAGTGTGGGCGCGCGGCCGCACCTTACAAGGTAGGACTAAAGTCCCACCTCCCGATTTCGCGTCCGCAGGTGATGAGTCCGCGACCAATTGGGGTAGCCTGTAAGGCTTTTGACCCAGCGGCAGGCTTGGATGCCTTCGCGACGTTAGCCCGCACAACCTGGCACTAGCGCCTGGGCGAGAGCGAACCTGCAGCTGTAGGTGAAGGAGCTTCACCTGCTCAGTAATGGCGGTGAAGGGGCGTGACCTGAAATCAAGAATACGGCCTCTCAGTCCAATCAGAGGATGCAGGGAGCTTCGCCGGAGTGCGGCGAAGATAGTGCGGGTGGTGGCGAGGCGTGAGGCGGCGTATGGTGGTAGCCCTAGGTCAGACTGTCGTCGGAGAGATGGGTTTGTTCGGGGGGTAGTTGGGTGGCGTGTGGCAGGGAATGGAAAGGGGGGATCTGTTGAGTGGAGTGAGGGGAAGCTTCTGAGGTAGTCGGCGAGGGGTGAGAAGATCTGTGGATGTGGGATCAGCTCGCCGGAGAGGGTGGTCGGAGACGGAGCAGGCGAAGATGGAAGTTGTGTGTGGAGGGGCGAAAAGATAAATTGACTGAGGGAAAATGTAAGGGAGGAGGAGGAGAAGCTATTTACCTAGGTTATGGTCGAAGGGGGAGGGTGGAGCCACCGGCTCGTACCTGCCGGAGTTGGGGAAGAAAAGGCCCTGGAGGGGGAGATCGGCGATGAGGAGGCAGGCAGAGGGTGCCGGCAAGTGCAGCACAACAAAGACGAGAGGGCTAGGAGAACCCTGCTGCAGGTAAGGCGGCAGAGCAACGAGGAGGAAGAGGAGGGAGTCACCGGAAGCTGCGTACCGTCTGACGGAGGAGGAGGGGATGAAGTGGGGGGTTATTCTCCGTCAGAGAGAGCTTGCCAGAACCAGCAGGGGGTGCTGGTTCTTATAAAGGGGATGGCGGAGAGGGAGGCGCGGGCTGGTGACATGCCAGCCTCGTCGGAGCATGGTCGGAGATGAGACCCATACCTTCCGTGCGTTCGCATGGAAGGTATGGTGGTCGGCAGGCAGCATGGTCGGGTCCCTGCGACAGAGGACGTCGCAGGGAACCCTACGTCTGCTTTGCAGGGCGGTCACCCCTCTCTGCGCGGCGCCATGCTCCGTGCAAAGTCGCCGGAGCATGGTGCTGCACAGAGTTTTGCAGGAGAGACCGTTCTGCAAAGAACGATGAGAAAGCTAGGGGCCAAAATGCAAGGGTTTCAAAAAATAAGGGTAAAAAAGTAAATGAAGAGGACCAAATTACAAGGTTGGTCAAGGAGGTCTCTTCTTAGGCTCAAGTTTTTATACATGACTAATTCGAACCTAAGGATTTTAATGGTGAATTTTATTTCTAAGTTGGACCCTGTTTGACCGATCAATTTATGTAAAAATCCAGATTAAGTCATTAATTGGGCATGGTTCTCTTTGTAGGTCAAAATGGGTTTCTAAGGCCAAATTGGAGGTTCTAAACCCTAGAGATTATTTTTCTATGAATTTTAGAGGGTTTAGTTGATTTTTATCCTGCCTCGAACCTCATGAATTGAAGTGGGTTTGTTTTAGGGTTACATAATGTCATTTAATTTCCTAAAGTTGCTAGAACCCTTTTTAGATCCGACCATCCCACTTTCCTGCTTATTAGGCTTGTTTGACCTGTGTTTGGACCCTTAATTACCCTATTTACAAAATGCATTGGTGAAATTGCAGTTTTACCCCTCATGATTTGTTTTCTTCTTAAACTCAGAATTCTCTGAGTTAAGCCTTTCTTTTGGTTATGTAGGAGCTTTTTCTTACATCTCTAGGTTAGATTGTGCTAGTTAGGGTTCATGATGAAGTTCTCATCAAACACCATCCTACCTAGCCCTCCATCCTCATTCGTCCCACCCTCACCACCTTCCTCCAGGCGATGTCCAAGTGAGTCGTCCTCTAAGCGACCGTCGAGGGGGATTTCTCTCTTCTATCTCTATCTTTATTGTAGTTTTCTTGCTTTCCTAGTTGTAATAAACATTTTATTATAAAAATACATGATTGTTTCTCTCTCTCTATCTCTCTCTTTTTATTTACAAGTAGATTAACTAGAATTCATCGACCTGATCTCTTGCCTTATTAAAATACCAAAAAAATAACAAAAGATAAAAATGACAAAAATAAATAAAAACCAAAACATGAATTTTTCAACCCAAATTTTTGCTTCCCTATGTTCAACCCAGGACTCACTTTTCGAGTTTCGATTATAAATTTTATCTAATCAACAGATTTTCTTGCGAATAGAACTACAACGACAGGTTTCCAAACTTGAACCCTTAACGCGTACAAATCTAATGCATTAGAGGGTGTACACAACATCTACTCTAGTTGGGGGAACTCTGAACCCTTTTACTCTGATTTTTCTGGAATTCCTCAGACCTATGAGGATCTCCACGCCATCCAAAATAATCCATTCTCAAACACTTATAACCCTGGATGACGTAATCACCCCAACATTGCGTGGTCAGGAAATAACCCAAACCCGAGACCTCAATTTCAACCCTGACCACAAAACCCACAACCTTATCAACTTTCTCAACCAAGGCCTAATCAAAATTTCCAAATCGGGCCACCTAGGGAGGACCAAATGTCTCTGATTCCCCAAACCCTGGTTGACATGCAAAAACAACACAAGGAAGAAATCACAGTGGTTTGCAATCAACTAGCCCATCTAGCAAATGCTCGCCAACCTACCACACTTCGCTTGCAACCTCTGCCAAATCCAAACAACATGTCGACTCAAAAGCACATAGTGAATCAAATCCAAGGTCAAGCAACCTACACTCAACCATGTCCATCTACTCATACCTGTGTGTTTACCTCATCCACCTCAGCAGATCCGAATCATACCATGACTATCCTACTACTCAACAACAGGGGATGACTTTCTCCCCTTCAGCCCCGCATCATGACTGCGCCATGATCAATGTTGTGGACACAAGAAAAGATCACAGGACCAGGGTTTAAGGCTCATCTTCCAAATCTCACCCTACCTTCGATCAACACACCAAGGATAAGGGCAAGACTAAAAGGTGGAAACAGAAACCCATCCCCAAAGGTAACCAATCCATTCCCCTATCTCAGATCTTATCCCACCTCCACACTAGAGGACTGTCGGAATCTGATGTAACGGGACCATTGTGGAACACACAAGTTACTATTCCGTTACTTGATATCCTCACTCTCAATCCTACCTCACTTGACTTATCCAAAGAAGAGGTGGAAGAACCATTACAAGGGAAGGTAGTTCTGTCTAAAAGTCTGAGTGCCATAATCCAAAATAGTCTACCTCCTAGGAAATCCGATCCAAGCACCCTGTTAATCCCCTACAAGATTGGTGGTACAAATTTCAAGCGAGCTGTACTAGATCTTGGTGCTTCGGTCAACCTAATCCCTACCGCACTATTTGAAAAACTACGGATTGGATAGCTAAAACCCATCGATGTTACTCTACAATTAGCTGACCGAACCATAATCACCCTGCTTGGGATGGTAGAGGATGTGGTAGTTAGAGTCAAGGACTTCAGCTACCTAGCTGATTTCCTAATTCTTGAGATGGAGATGCCACAGCAAATACAAGACATGCCCTTGATTTTAGGGAGACCATTCTTGCCTACTGTAGGAGCCATAATCAATTGTGAATTAGGGCACATGTTAATTGCCTCTAGAGATGAATGAACTGAGATTAATATTTTCAAGGAAACTAAAGGAAAAGGAAAATGCTCGGTAGAACAACTAGGTTTTATTCAAGACCTCTTGACTATATCATTAGTAGAAAACCTAGAACCTGAACTGGAAATTTTTCACATAATGGATGATCCTAATTTGACTAAGAATAATTCGAATGACATGAGAGTAGTGGAGGCCTTCACCTTTGATCTTGAGGACATACCAAGGGATTTTGGGGAAAATGATGACACATCAGGTTCAGATTCTTATTCCACGGATTTGGAGACATTTTGTTGTTTTGAGGACCTCCAGGAATCAGGTTTGGCAAATATTGAGAGTGAGCTTCACCCAGAGTATGAATCCTTTACAGAATTTGAGATAGATAGTCCAAAAGGCACTCTCCAAACATTCAATTTTGATTGGGATAAAAATTATAGTGAAGATTCATTGGAAGACCCAATCTTTAAGTCATTTCTTGAGGAGGTGACTTTACATCCAGCAGAAAAAAATCAAGATGACTCATTGGATATCGATTCGTTAGGCCACATAGCACAAGAGGAACCACACATCTGGGATATTGATAGTAGCCATTTTCGTGCATTTTAAAGATATCGAAAATCGTAGTATAGTCGCGCTAAAATGCTCGTCAAAAATGATTTTTGTAAAGATAACGAGACTTGAGTCCCAAACATTTGTCTTTGGGAGGCGTTTATGCAAATGTGAAATTGATCTTTTCTAGCTTTACTTGCTTAAAATCGCATGGTGGTTTATGGTTATTATGTATTTAAGCGTGACATGCTTAGTTGAAAGAATATCACAAAGTAAAAGCAGGCAACTTTAATCACACAAAATATATTGCAACAAGCTCATGGTGATTCTTAACACATAGACATATATATATATAGAAAAATTTCTTTCATTCATTCAAGAGAGTGTTTGCAACATGGAACTAGAGGAAATCTTATAGAGGAAAGCTTAAAAACATTAATCTAGCTAACAAAAAATGATCACATACAGGAATCTATAGGGGATTATGCATGCATCATTGGGGGAGAAGTAAGGAACTACACTACTAAGCAGTAATAAAAGCATGTAAACTATAAACAACTAAGCTACTAGTATGGCAGAAATAAGGGCATTCAGAGGTGGGCTCCGATGGCCTTTAAGTTGGTTGAGAGGAGAAGGAGGGGCGGCCAGTGGTGCTTAGGCCAGCCCTTGGAGAGAGGTTGAGGAGGTGATCCAACATCTTGGTGTGGAGATGGTGATGGCCATGGTGATGCTATTCGTGGAGATGAAGTGGAGGTGGATGTAGCTAAACTAAATGGAAGCTAAGAGTGAATGGCTGCAAATGGCCACCCCTTAGGTCTTTTTATAGACCTAAGAGAAGATCTCTAGAGAATTATGGAATTCTCTAGAGAGGCCTATGGTGGGAGCTCGTGGGAGAGTGAGCGAGAGAGGATAGATGGTGGTTTTTAGATCCACCAAATGTGGATCTAAAAATTGAATGGCTCTTGGTTGCTAATTTTAGCAACCATGGCAACAACACATGGTAGAGAGTTCTAGAGAACTCTAGGCTAGGTATTTTCGTGTGGATGGTGTGTGTTGGTGTGTGTGGGTCAAAACTTAGGTGGCTAGGTTGATTAGGTTAGGTTCTAGAGGGTTTAGGTCAAGGTAGGTCTCAAATTAGGGTTGTAAACCCTAATTCACTAAGGTAAAGTGCAATTAAACTTAATACAAGTTTAATTGGGTGTGTGAAAACTTAATTGAGAGTAAAAGAACTCAATTAAGTCAGGTCTAGGTGTTGAACGCATGAATTGCTACGCTAACGTGTTTGGTTTTAAAACCTTGTCGTTGTAGTTTGAAAGCGAAGAACTCGTGTTCAACAAATAAAATTTATACCGAAATGAAAATTCTGCGTCGAACATAGGGAGGCGGATGTTTGATTTAAAAACTACGCATTTGTTTCTATTTGTCATGAAGTAATTCAATTTAAAACTATCTAACTATTTACAATAAATAGAAGAGAGAGAAAGAGTAAGAGAGAGAGAATATTATAAATAGAAATCAAAACGAGATGTAGAATAAATAGGGAATTCATCATTAAGGAGATTATTTGTTTCACTATTACAACTAGAAGGCAGAAAACAATTACACTAAAAAACAATAAATTTACTCTAGAAAGCATTAAAAGAATGGAGGGAGAAATGTCCTCCTCGACAATCGCTTGGAGGACGAGCAGAACTACTCTAAAAAATAGTAAATCTATACTAGAAAGCAGTAAAAAGAATAGGGAGAGAGATATCCTCCTCGACGGTCACTTGGAGGAGGTGCCAGACGGGACGACGCTTGGACGAAGGAGGACGAAGCAGGACGAAGGAGGACGAAGCAAAAGAACGAGAACAGAGTAGCACGTCGTCGTCGTCACGGGATCCACTTCCCAAGGGGGACGAAAATTTGGACTTTATCTCGCGAGAAGCATCCTGGGTGTGGGACAAGCTTCTCTTGAGATTTGGAGCGGTAGAGAAGAGAAGGAAGGGATGAGAATTTCGTGTGGAGGGGGTCTCCTTTTATAGTTGCAAGGAGTGGGGGCAAATTCGTCATTACATCTTTAAAACATTAAATAAGGGGTCTTTAGTGACGGATAAAACAGTCGCTAAAGCTCCAACGTGGGCATAGTGGCTGCTGCCTGTGCACGCCTGCACGTCTGCTCGCAATCAACGCATGCCACACGTTCAGCGCGATCGGACGGTCCCGATCGCGCCTTCCCCCACCTCACTGCGCGCCTGCCCCAACGCATGCGATGTTGCGTTACACCGCACGTGCAATAGCACGTGAATGCTATCAGGCACACGCGACCGTTAGATTACGATTTGACGGTCGATAATGGCACGCCTGCTCGCTTCAGATTTCGCATGGTGAGGCTCGAACGCACGCCAGTGCCTCGCGATAAGGCGCTGGACCACTGTGCTACCTCGCCCAAAAGGTTGCGCGGACGATTTCAATGAGCCGCATCCACAGCCGTTGGATCTTGATCCAACGACAGAGAAGAGCGATGCAGGAGCTTTAGCGGGTGCGTGCAGGCATTTGGGAGGCCGAGATGGTGCCATATGGCACCATCTTGGCCGTCCATATTCTGGATGATGTAGATGGTGCCACAGGTGTCAGATTGACTCAATTTTTGCATCGTTAGGCTGCGATCATTGATCCGAATCCATCCGTTCGGTCAGATTTGTCATTTGAAGTGCGGATTTACACCATCCTGGCCCTTGATCTTCTAGGGTTCCCTAGTCACTATCTGATGCTACAGATGCCTGATTAGGGCGATCTTGGAGTCGTTGAACTCCAATCGTCGCCCTGATCACATCCGTACGGTTGGATCTTTGATTCAAGGCCCCGATAAAAAGTTTGCCTTGCCCAAGCACATGAAAGGAGATAATTAACCTCCATTTTATTCAAACGACTCTAAATTCAAGGTGATGCATGTTATGCAATATTTATAGCATGCAATGTAATCCTATGCTTAAGAACATGCATAAATAGACATCTTAAGTAGTGTAAATGTGTTTACATCACTAGGTCAATTGGACTCTCACAGAGTCCAATTGAACAGTGTGTGCTGAGATCAGGGCTCAATTGGACTCAATGAGTCCAATTGAATAGACTGAAGAGATTGACCATGATCCAAGTCAATTAGGTTTAGTGAGGACCTAATTAGGTCCTTAAGGAGGTCTAGAGGTGACGTACTAGGGTTAGGGCACCTTAATTTAGGTTCCTAGGTAGTTAAAATTGGGTTTAGGAAGCTAGAGATCCAAGATCAAGGCTTGAATCTAAAAATAGGGTCTGGAGGGTAGTTCTGGACATCTAATAATAGTGTTAGGCCTCTTATAGTGAAAAATTAGAAGTCTAGACTTGTTGTCTGGATGTCCAATCAGAGTCAAGAGGGATTTTGGGTTTTGTTTTGGGTATTCTGCAGAAATTGGACGTCTGACCAAGTGTCTGGACGTCTAATAACACTGCAGAAGTGGGTTTAAGGTGTCCGGGAGTTGGCTAAGGGTTTTGGACATCCTATAACTCATCTGGACATCCAGATAGAGGCTAGAACTAGGGTTTTATGGTTTCCTAGGGTGCGGTGACCTAATCTAAGGGTGGCTAAGGCTTGGGGAGGCTTCTAAGCTGTCCTAGGGCTAGGATGGACCTAAGTTCTTCACAATTTATTGCTTTATTCCTACTTAATAGAATAGCATACCTTAACTCCCTTACATTATTATCTACTACATCTAATCTAGATCTTTCACTCCAGCTCTGCTGCAACACCAGTTATTCTTTATTCTTCAGATCCAGCTTTAGATCCAGCTTCAAATCTAGCTTCTAATTAGCTTATTACCTTCAATTAACATAATGCACCTAATCAGTACATTATAGCATTATTTTATGCATAGCTAAAAGAAAGCAGTAAAGGTGCTAGTAATGCTCATGCATGCATGAATTACCTTAACTTATGCTATGTCCTAGCCTAATTTACGTCGATTATGACCTATGATTGCTGTGCAATCATACCCCCATGCCTAAATCTTGCTAGTCCCTAGCAAATGCAAGACTAAATTATTCACAAAAGGGCCCCTAGGGGATTGATTATTTTATCAAGTGTATGCATAGAGATTTTTCTCCTTTTTGTTTTCATCCTATGCTCTAGAAATCCAGACAATTGTGAAAATGTAGCTATGTAGCTTTTGCAACGGATTCGAGTGAAAAACTAATTCACTTCTAAAGCCTGTACTTGACCCCTAGTAAAAATTCTAGCGGGATAGGAGGACTTCTTTCCTCAGGGTATTCAAGATATTCTATGAATTCCACTCGGCTTTAAACTTAGGTAGAGAATCTTAGAGGGAAAAGATTATATATTTGGTGGCTCACTCTCGACTGGTGCTACATAGAGATTAGTACTATAGATTCTAGATTCCCAAATTATTACGTAACTCAACTCAGAGAAAGACGAGAAAAACTATGCTCTCTTTTGATTCCTTTGTATTCGTTCTCTCTTACTCTTTTTCTTTTTCTTTTTCTTTTCTTTTCTTTCCTTTTCTTAAAGCTCACAATCTCACCAGATTCACATATATGACTTGTATTAGGTGGTCTCACTTGGCATTAACACTTTAATTGAGTTCCCATAACTCTAGCACTAAGTCAAAATCCTCAGCCAATATTCGAGTGGTCAGAAACACAAGAAAGGTGGGTTAAGGCCATATTTGGTGGATCTCAAATTTATTTGGTGGTATTGCCTCAATGCAACTAAAATAAATACTAAATATTCACACACTCTTTTTTTCTTGCTTTTTCTTCTTTTTCTCATTTTTCTTTCTCTTCATCATTTTTTTTATTTTTCTTTTTTTTTCTAGGTTTTTTTTTTTCATTTTTTTTATCTTTTTCAACACAATACAACTAACACACATTCATGAACTTTATTGAGGAGGCATTATTATGGATTGGTGATACTCAAGAGACATTGGGTGGCTTATTTGGTGGAAGTGCCTACTCACGGCACTGGGAAAGATGGATAAGAAGATGTATTTCTAACCTTGACATCAATACCTTCCTTCAGCTGAGGATTTCGTAAAGAATGGTCGTAATCATCCACCTTAGCCCTAGTTTTATGAAAACTCGCTCTCCACGTATTTGCCTTATTTGGTGGCTCTCAAAATTCACACAAAATGTATACGTAGGAACCAAGAGCGAAAACTATGCCTTATCTCTGAGTATCATTACCTAATTATCTAGGATTCTAGATTCTTTGTACTAATCTTAGAGCACCAGTACACTCTACTCTCATCTCACACTATTTGGTGGATTTTTGGAAGAAAATCTGCTTGACTCCCAAAACACTGTCTAGGGGTTCAAGACGTTTATCAGCCTTCACCATAAATCCATTGCAAATTCTACGTGTGTGTGAAAAGTTGTACTGGATTTCAGATTACAAGAATCAACTAGAGGATAAAATCCCTAATGCATTCTCTTAATAAGATAATCTTATTCATGGATGCACTATGTATATATGCTATAAACAAGTAATCTCTTATATTTGTACTTCATGAAATTTCCCTATCGAGTTACATTTAGCTTGACCCTAAATTTAGAACAAGAGGTGAGCGAGTGAGTCGAAAGTGGCCGTTGCGGAAGATTTCTAGCTCCAATGTGAACATTGGAGGTGGAGTCAGTTGTTCTTTCATTTAGGGTCCTAAAGTACGTTTGACATGCAGCTCCGAGTTTTTCCTAAATGTTGGCATAAAAATTTTCAATTTTCTCGTATCTAACCCCCATGCCTAAGTTCTTGCATGTCCTCATGCATGAATATAAAAGAAAGTAAATACAGCAGGGAGTAAATTGGTAGAAATCACTTGGAATTGCTCCTGAACTTTAACGTTTAGCACTGGCCAACCTGATAGTATGCAATATGCAAGAGAAATATGCTTAAAAGAAAAATATGCTTTGTATAAAGTGAGTATGTATAAGGTGATGGATGAATGTGGAGTAGATGCTGAGTTTAACGCCTCCAGCTGGGTGAAAACTCAATCAGATGTATCCGTTCTAGCATAGGAGCTGGTCAAGATTAAGAGAAAGATGTGTTTGTATGCTCCTAAAATCAGTGGTCCGAAGATGCAAACCAGCTGATTGTGCACCCCTACTCCAAAAAGTATAGCCATACGAAAGTGTGGAGTAGTGGTGGAGAATAGAGGATAATCAGAGGGGGGATCATGATGTTGATTCAGCTGATTTATCATGTCCCAAAATTCAGCAGGAAGTTGCTGAGGGAGTAGATCAACATGTTTCTCAGAACCAGAATCTGAGTCATAGGGATCCTCATAGCGGTAATTGACATCAAATATCATGCCCTCTCCAGACTCTGGGTCATATGGGGGTATCCGAGAAAGTAGAAGATCTGTGAGGAGGTCACTAAAATCCTTGCCAGAAATTACTTCATCCTCATCCGTACTCATATCTAATTCATCAGAAGCTAACTCTTCAGGCTCTGAGTCGAGCCATCCATTAGATTGACTAGGATGAAAGGTGCGTCCCTAGGTCATTCTGCTCAAAGCTTCACCCTCATATGCATTGGGTTCCTCAGTAATTCCTACCTCAGGTAGCATATTTATTTCTTCAGTTGAATCATCCATAGCTATTTCTTATCTTCAGATGCCAGGATCAAGGATAGAAAGTGTCATCTCAGAATCTCTAACATCCAAATTAGGTATGTAGATGAAAGAAGAGGAGTGCATATCAAAAGATGTTGGCTCTAGCACAGGTTCACCTACAATGGGAAGTGGCTTAGGCTGATCAGTAGTATCACATGTAATGTTTGCCTCAAGATCCATATCCTCAAATGGATCTACTTCCCTTATTATGGTTGGGTTATCTAACCTAAGAGGTATCTCCCAGAATTTCGGATAATCCGATTGTGGCTCAGTCATGGAGATATCAGTCCTTTCCTCAGTTTCCTGAATGGAGTTCTCAGACAAACCCATTCTGAATATTTTCTACTCCTGTCTCATATCCAAGCTGGATTCTTCTTCCCCTAAATTATCTTCTGGCATCTGCTCCCGAGAATCTTCTGTGTGTTCTTCCGGCATAGTCATTTCAGATTCTTCGAGGTCTTCAATGATATTTTCCACTTGATATCTCAAAAGAAATAGCTCTTGAGTTTCCCGATTTTGTCCAATTAGCCATGTTATCCCTCCTGTTCCCTGAAGGACCTCCATCACAGCTTGTTGATACAGAATCCAACTTTGTCTTTGGTTCGGCTCAGTGATAGCTTGGATTTCGTGTAGATAGAATGTGGCCTTCTCTTTAGTGCTAGCTACAACTCTCTATATTCTATAATGCGGTCGCATATGCACTGATAGTTCTTCAGGGGTTCCAGGGGGTGAATCAGGTCTACCCATATTCCATGGGTGAGAAGCAGGAGTATGAAATCCATATCCTGGGTTATAAGATGTGGCCCTCTGAGGGACCAACTGGTATGGGTCATAATATCCAGGGTTAGGATATGGGTTAACCATTTCAGTAACCCGAGGAGAAGGATCAGGTGAAGCGAAAAGTCATCTTCGCCACCTTGGGTTTTGATCCCAAGGTTGACCTGATTCAGTGACCTAGGCTCTTAGATAAGCTCGTGGGTCCAGCTCTTCTGGATCCTGATTAGGTCCAGATCTAGGGTTAGCCATTACGGCTAAGCAGATAGAAGAAGAGGGTGGGGGAGAAGATGGCCCAGACGAAGTGACTCGCCTCCTTGGGAGCGGCTCCCAAGGTCCAACTAATCAAGGTCTAAGTGACCTCCTTCCTTGCATACACCACCCAACCCCTGGGTTGGTGTAGCCAAGCCAGACAAGGATAAGGCCCTGTCAGTCAGATGGTCCTTACGATCGGGTGACCAGATTTCTCATTTTATGTTCTAATTCCTGAAGAAAAAAATTTGTCGTACAACCGACTGAAGTGATTCCCGCCTCTCAAGCTAACCCAGTCAGTCTAGTTATGAGGGGACTAAGGGGAAGGTTCTTCCTTCGGCTCACGCCTTTGGTTCCGTTACCCCTTAGCCACGGTCGTTTCACACTGCCCCACAAACTTAGTCACTAGGTTCGACAAGAAAGGTTGAAGTCACCCAATAGTACGACAACGAATTTGGGTTTATTTACATGTTTTAAAATTGATTTTAACCCATTTTTCTTCAGTTGGGATTTGTGGTGAGTGGCCCACAAGGTGACCAAGCTCACTGGCTAAGCACTAGACTTGACTAAGTCTAGTCTAGCCCAAATGTATCGTCTCTAGGGTGTAACCCAAAAGATGTAACCTAGGGTTCATGCAATTCTAGGGTTTTTTAATCTTCTTCAGCAGACCACAAGAATAAAACTAGTTCTCTAAACAAAATTGGAATCCAATTAAATTGAAATTTGGCGAGTAGATTTCTTTATGAATTATCTTTTTAGAGAATATTTTTTGTAATTTTTACTATTTCAACCAAATTTATAGAGATTTTTAAATGTCAAGGGGTCAGATCTAGAATTTTGACCCCTGGTCAATTTTTCAAATTGAAACAGTATCAAATGATTTTCAAAAATTCAAGAAAAATATGGAAATTAAATCCAATGAGATCAGATTTCAAACCCCACCATTTTTAGTAAAAATAGATTTGCAGATTTCTCGATATTGCTTTTCGAATTTTGAAAAATCTCACATCTCGGTCAGTCTGACCCCCTTGTACTTTGAAAATTTTGAAAAATATTTTACTTCGAATTTTCTAAAATGAATAGTGGCGTTTGAAAGATGGTTTGAAAATGAAGTTGTAGCCCAAATTTCAGAATTTTTCATTCACTAATTTTTCAGTAATTAAATTTTTAAATCAAAATTTAAAGTCTGTTCAAAAATCAGAGGGTGGTGGAGAAGCTATTAAAAGGTGTTTGAGTTTAAAATTCAAACTTTCCACCAAATTTTCATTTTCAAAAAAAAAATTTTGAAATTTTTTTTTTCGAGAAGGATTTTTTTTTTCAAAAGATTTTCAACTTTTTTTTTGCTTTTTCAAAACTTACCTAAGATTCAAAAAGAAACCTAATCTAACTACCAAGAGTTTTTTTCTTTGATTTTTTTTCCTTTTCACGAAAATGAATAAGATTTTTTTTCTTTTATTTTTTTTCAAATGAAATTGCTAGAAGCAAATCTAACCTAGGGTTCACAAAAAAAAACTAGACTAAAGTAGATACGATGTGCACCTGGAATTTTTTTTCCCGCGCTCGCTGTGTGCGTAGATCCCATTTTTTTCCTATTTTTCCCATACATCCAAAGACAAGTACAGGAAGATTTGTCAGTGATAACTCAAAAGATTGAAATCAAAAAATGGCGTTGCCTCCCAAGCAACAGCGCCATTTGACAGTAGCCGTTTTCACGCATTTCAAAGTCATCGAAAATCATCATATAGTCATGCTGAAACACTCATAAAAAATGATTTTTGTAACGATAACGAGACTTGAGTCCCGGTCGTTCGTCTCTGGGAGGCGTTTATGCAAATCTGAAATCGATCTTTTCTAGCTCTACTTGGTTAAAATCGCATGGCAGTTTATGGTTATTATGTATTTAAGCATGACATGCTTAGTTGCAAGAATATCAGAAAGTAAAAGCAGGAAACTTTAATCACACAAAATATATTGCAACAAGCTCATGGTGATTCTCAACACATAGACATATATATATAGAAAAATTTCTTTCATTCATTCAAGAGAGTGTTTGCAAAATGGAACTAGAGGAAAGCTTATAGAGGAAAGCTTAAAAACATCAATCTAGCTAACAGAAAACGATCGCATACAGGAATCTATAGGGGGATTATGCATCATTGGGGGAGAAGTAAGGAACTACACTACTAAGCAGTAATAAAAGCATGTAAACTATGAAGAACTATGCTACTAATCTAGCAGAAATAAGGGCATTCGGAGGTGGGCTCCGATGGCCTTTGAGTTGGTTGAGAGGAGGAGGGGCAGCCAATGGTGCTTAGGCTGGCCCTTGGAGAGAGGTTGAGGAGGTGATCCAACATCTTGGCATGGAGATGGTGGTGGCCATGGTGATGCTACTTGTGGAGATGGAGTGGAGGTGGATGTAGCTAAACTAAACGGAAGCCAAGAGTGAATGGGTGCAAATGGCCTCCCCTTAGGTCTGTTTATAGACCTAAGGGATGCTCTCTAAAGAATAATGGAATTCTCTAGAGAGACCTACGGTGGGAGCTCATGGGAGAGTGAGAGAGAGAGGATGGATGGTGGTTTTTAGATCCACCAAATGTGGATCTAAAAATTGAATGGCTCTTGGTTACTAATTTTAGCAACCAAGGCAACAACACATGGTAGAGAGTTCTAGAGAACTCTAGGCTAGGTATTTTCATGTGGATGGTGTGTGTGGGTGTGTGTAGGTCAAAAGTTAGGTGGCTAGGTTGATTAGGTTAGGTTCTAGTGGGTTAAGGTCAAGGTAGGTCTCAAACTAAGGTTGTAAACCCTAATTCACTAAGGTAAAGTGCAATTAAACTTAATACAAGTTTAATTGGGTGTGTGAAAACTTAATTGAGAGTAAAATAACTCAATTAAGTCAGGTCTAAGTTAATTGGACTCTCACTGAGTCCAATTGGATAGTGTGTGCTGAGATTAGGGCTCAATTGGACTCAATGAGTCCAATTGAATAGACTAAAGGGATTGACCATGATCCAAGTCAATTAGGTTTAGTGAGGACCTAATTAGGTATTTAGGGAGGTCTAGAGGTGATGTACTTGGGTTAAGGCACCTTAATTTAGGTTCCTAGGGGGTTAGAATTAGGTTTAGGGAGCTAGAGATCCAAGATCAAGGCCTGAATCTCAAAACAGGGTCTGGAAGGCAGTTCTGGACGTCTAATAATAGTGTCAGACGTCTTATTGCGAAAAATCAGAAGTCCAGACTTGTTGTCTGGACGTCCAATCAGAGTCAGGAGGGATTTTGGGTTCTATTTTGGGTATTCTGCAGAAATTGGACATCTGACCAAGTGTCTGGACGTCCAATAACACTGTAGAAGTGGGTTTAAGGTGTGCGGGAGTTGGCTAAGGGTTATGGACGTCCTATAACTCATCTAGACGTCCAGATAGATGCTAGAATTATGATTTTAAGGTCTCTTAGGGTGCGGTGACCTAATTTAAGGGTGGCTAAGGCTTGGGGAGGCTTCTAGGTTGTCCTAGGGCTAGGATGGACCTATGTTCTTCACAATTTATTGCTTTATTCCTACTTAATAGAATAGGATACCTTAACTCCCTTACATTATTATCTACTACATCTAATCTAGGTCTTCCGCTCCAGCTCTGCTGCAACACCAGTTATTCTTTATTCCTCAGATCCAGCTTTAGATCCAGCTTCAGATCTAGCTTCTAATTATCTTATTCCCTTTAATTGACATAATGCACATAATCAGTACATTATAGCATTATTTTATGCATAGCTAAAAGAAAGCAGTAAAGGTGCTAGTAATGCTCATGCATGCATGAATTACCCTAACTTATGCTAAGTCCTAGCCTAATTTAGGTCAATTAAGACCTATGGTTGCTGCGCAATCAGATATGCTGATTCAATTCACCTCTATTGGATTTTGGATCCACGATGATCTTATTTTTGAACTCCATAATTAATACATCTTCGGAGTGATTCCTCTATAGAAACTCCATAAGAGCCATCCATAAAAGAATTAATCCGATCCATATCATAGATCTTCTGGAATGTCCCTTCATCATAATATGATACTCATTTGTGGCCATGTGATTCTTATTCATCACGATCACATATTTTCCCTATCACTCATCATAAAGCATCAATTGACATAACCTTTTTGAGCTCATTACGCCCAACTAATGGCGCTAAACTTGGTGCTTAATGGGAGCCAACCCGTAATCCTTTGAAAGACTTGAAACCCTTTTGACATATCTCTTTGCTAAATTCATATTACACTTTAAGGTTCACCCATTAAAATAGCCGACTCTACCTTTGTTACTTGTATCAAAGCTTGAAATTGTCCGCAACAGTCATCTCAACCCATCCACCCTCCCTTTGACCCTATTCTAATGTACGATCTAAGTTGAACTCGAACCCACTTAATTTACAATGAGGGCATTGCAAATCATAAGCATGGGGAGCTATTAAAGTGCAAAATGCTGTGAAAATCAAATCACAAAAGGATTTTGCATAAAAAACAAAATTGGTGTTTGAGAGAAAGGAAAACCCATTTGAGCTAAATGAAGAAAAAGGAGGGAAGGGAAAGGAAAAGAAAGAAGAAAAAAAGGAGCAAATAAAAAGAAAAAAAAAAAGAGTCCCTTAAAAATAAATATGGAACTTACCTAGCTTCTAGGTTGGATCGAATAATGAATTAAGACCTGGAAGGCTAAAACTTAAGGAATTATTGGCAAATACTGACCTTAGGCCTCTTGGATCTGTTCTAAGGTTTAAACACTCAAGTACTTGTCAAAATCCGGATTAGTCATCAAGAGGTTGTGGAAAATGCGAAGCTTTTATATTAGATCTAAGGCTTAGGGATTATTCGACCCCATTACTTGACCTCTGGTTTGTGGGACTCGATAACTTAAGCACCTTAAATCACATACAGTCTGGTTCAGTGCACTTAAATATGAAATCCTGCCAAAAAGCATTTATGCTATTCTGAAAGTGGTCCTAATGATCTAGCTTAGGAGCGGCTTAACACAAGTTAATTTTAACGAGTCCCCGATGTGGAGAGGTGGGGAATTTCCCTCGAAGATGAGTAATAACATATCATCTCCTTGGTGCTTATCTCCTAGGATATCTAAATATCCGACCGGGGGCATGTAAGCACCTTGTGATGGTTTAGGTACCATGGGTGGGATATCCCAAAATGTCGATTGCTAGGGCCTGAATTTAGCAATAGAATGCCATGGGCGGCACTATCTCAAAGTGTCGAAAGCCAAGGTTCTGGGGGTTGCCATAGCCGGTGCTATCCCGAAGCATTGAAATCCAAGGACCCTTCGAGGATTGATGGTGGGGATAAGGAATCCGTTACAGACCATGTTTAGGGCCAATCCGAGGCTGCATCTCAGGAAAAATGATAAAAAGAAAAGGAGGGAGAAAGCTTCCAAAATGAAAATCTTCTTCTCTCCCTCTGTCTCTTACAAAAAAATGCACTGGCAAACTGAACCTGGGCCAACCATGTTACAAGCACGGGTGCTTTAACCGCTAGGTCCAATGAACCTTTAGATAGTTTTTGTGGGTCTTAGAAACCTTTGCGGCAGACTAAGACTAAAGCTGGTCAGGTCTAGATCTAGGTTGGTACTTGAGTACCTCTGAGCCTATTATTGATATTTAGATCTGATTCCTAGAGATGCAGCTTAGTAAGGCATCTTGATGGTTACATCCGACCTAGATAACTGGCTTGATCCATAGAATTTTTTCTAAGGGACTAGCAAAAGCTAGGCATGGGGGTATGATGGGAACACCATAATGGGCCCTAACTAACCTAATTTGGTTAGATAAAGTTGATAGAAGCTCCTACATAACCATCAGAGGGTCATATATGCATAATGTTCTATTTTGAGAAGAAGATAAGAACACAGGGTTATTTCTACAATTTTAATTGCAATTCATATATACAGAATTTGATTGTATTGATTTGTATCAAGTGTACCTTTGCGGTGTCATTTCTCTCATCTCTTTTCCCTTCGTATCCCCGCAATTCTTCCTACGGTAGTGCATGTTTGGGAGCTCACAAAACCCTGAACTGTGTGAATTGTCTGACAAATTTAGAAAAGAAGTCGAATCGTCCTCCTCCACAAACATGGCTGCACGCCCACCTCCAAATCCCGAGGGAGGAAACTACCCTCAAAACCCACTAGGTGGTGGAGCCTTGGATCCCATAACTCGCCTCCAAGCCCAAATGGAAATGTACAATGAACAAATTGAGGCCATTAGGGAAACATTGGAGGAAATGCAAAACCCTCCCGAATGGGAGGCGCCTAGGACTCCTAGCTCCTATCAGAATCTCGCTGCTACAAAGACCATAGGAGAAATTCAGGTCCCCATGGGCGGGGACGACCTTGAATTGAAACCTAACAAAATTGGCCTGATAAATTTTCACTTCCATGGTCTTGCAATTGAAGATCCTTTTCTCCACTTGGAAGACCTAACCCGATTGGCTAAAACTGTTAAACCAAGAAATATCGGGTTACCTATAATCCTCATGAAAATGTTTCCGTTTTCATTGTGGGATAAAGCATCGCAGTGGTTATGCACCCTTGGGAGAACCATCCACTCTTGGGAAGAGATGCGAACAATGTTTCTCCAGAAGTTCTTCCCAATCGGGTGAACCAATGCGCTTAGCCATGCTATCACTTCATTTATGCAACAAAACGGCGAACAATTTCATGAGGCATGGGAGAGATATAATGACCTCCTCAGGAAGTGTCTGCACCACGATCTGCCTAAGTGGCATATAGCCCAGATTTTCTACTATGGGCTAAATGAGACTTTGAAACAGATTGCAAACGCTTCCTGTGGAGGGAATTTCATGAATAAAGATGAGAATGGAGCATTCGAATTATTTGAAAATATGGGTGAAAACTCAATGAACAATGCCTCCATTATCGTCTTTAATCGTACCAGCCTGCCCCGTAATGTCCACGAAGTTGACACGGGACCCTCCCATTCATCCACAGATCTTAGCCTTATCGCACAAAAATTGGATGAAGTCTCCGTTGTGCACAAGAAGCTGGACGAGCTTCTGGCCAACCCTGCCCGTTCTATGGCAAACACCCCCACCTCACCACTTCGTCACAATCCTAATTCTTCCAACACCAGACTTATCTTGAGAAACCCCGTAAGATCTTCCTTACCGAGTGTCGCGCCGAACGACTCGGTAAGTCATGTGGATCTGGCTTTTGCGAGCCAGTATTTTGACACGGAGGACCAAGCCTCCGTGTTCTCAGATGCGTATTTACATGCGGACGCGTCTTCTGGCATAGAAGATGCTTGCGCCCTGGGAAACAACCTGTTCTCTGCCACTTATAACCCAGGGTGGAGAAATCATCCAAACTTCGCATGGTCCAACAACCTACAGCACCAAAACCCTGCGGGAGGACCAATGCGACCGTCTGCACCCGCCATCCCAAGGGCCCAGTCTAATCCTATGGAGAATACGCCATCGGGTCCTTGTGTGCCGTAAGCGGAACACGCATCAAGTCCTCTTGATAAATTGATGCGAATGATGACGGAAATGTCAAAGCGCCATGAAGAGAACATGACTTCTCTTCAGCACCAATTGGCATAGCATAATGCTGAGATCTGTCAACTACGCATGGTGACTCGATCTCAGGGCACTCCTCCAGCCCAAACTGTTCCCAACCCACGAAATTTCGTACCTCGTGGTCCTCAACCACAGGTACAACCTTCTCAGGTGAAAGTTCATCAGATTCTGCAAGCTCCGAGCATTCCACCAGGATTTCAGGCTAATCCTGCTGTAGCACCTCACTCTTATGTCCCTATTGCAAACCCTCCTCCGCCTTATGATCCCACTGGACCCGCATCGTCCAATGCGATCACTACGAGGAGCGGTAAGCAGACCGTTGATCCGCCTCGACCTGATCCTGGTCCGTCTTCTTCATCGCCCTCTCATTCGAGATGCGCACCGCATTCGCGAGAGGACGATACACCCAAATTGGTGCCAGAATCAGTCCCATTCCTTGAGGCTCTACTGAGGGAGCCAAAAGGCAAGAAGAAGGATATGCAGGCCTTTGATAACTTGCATAATTTGTTCAGGGATGTTGAAATCAAGGTACCCCTGCTCGAGGCTATCGACCACATACCTACTGTCGCCCGATTTTTTAAAGACTACACAGCACCCAAGCGATAGTCAAAGAAAACTAAGAATCCGGTGGTTCTCTCGCCTCATGCGAGTTGTGCTATACTGTCAAATCTACCACTGAAGCAGAAAGATCCAGGCACACCACTTATTTCCTGTAGCATCCAAGGCTGCAATTTTAACCGTGCCCTGCTTGATCTAGGATCTTCCATCAAACTTATACCAACCATCATGCTCAAAAAATTTTCCTTGGGAAATCTGAAACCCACCCCTATCATGTTACAGTTGGCAGATCGTTCTGTCAAAATTCCGAAGGGTGTGGTGGAAGACGTGGTGGTTAGGGTCAACAGTCTTTGCTTTCCTGTTGACTTTCTTGTTTTAGATATGGAAGTTCCTAGCTCACTTTCTGATTGTCCGATCATCCATGGTCGACCTTTCATGGCCACAACCTGCGCCCATATCGACTGCGAGTCGAGCTGTATTGAGATTGCCATTGGATTTGAAAAGCTCAAGCTTAACATCTTCAAGGTAGCCAAGAACCTTGATTGCGATTGCATCGAGGATGACACGTCTGACGAGGACATGGCCGTCAGCGCATGTATTAGACTAATTGGGACCTATTTTGACTGCTGCGAATTACCTTTAAACATTGACGATTGCCTGACCAACACATATTGTGACGTTCCCCCATCCCTCCCTAGTCCCGTACCTTCTCCTGACCAGACTTCTGACGAGGTTTTCTCCGCTTCCCATACCTCGTGGTCTGAGTCATATCCGGGCGACTCACTGTCGGTCCACACTCTTGATGACCGGATTTCCCTTTCTTTCCTGCCAAATCAAGCGGATTTGCAACTACACACTGGGACCTTGAGCCCATATACTACTCACTAGGGCTATTCCTTTTTGGATCCATCTATCCAAGAAATGTCAGACCTTTCACCATCCACTCCTGAGCTGAAAGAGCTGCCTAGTACACTTAAATATGTTTTCCTGGGACCAAATGAAACGCTTCCCATAATCATTAGTTCAAAATTGACCAGGGAGCAAGAGTGCAAACTAACTGAGGTCCTTATGGAACACAAGGCAGCCATTGGATGGTCTTTATTAGACTTAACTGGCATTAGCCCCTCATACTACACTCACCGTATATATACGGAGGAGGAGGCTCGACCTTCCCGCGAGATGCAACGACGTCTCAACCCTAACATGCGGGAGGTAGTTAAGAAAGAAATTATGAAGTGGCTGGATGCGGGTATAATCTACCCAATCAGCGATAGCCCCTGGGTGAGTCCGATTCACGTCATGCCCAAAATGGCAGGACTCACCATCCGTGTCAATGACAGGGGCAAATCCATCCCTACACGCACTCCTACATCTTAGAGAGTGTGTGTAGATTATAGGAAACTCAATGCTGCAACTAAGAAAGATCACTTTCCGCTACCTTTCATTGACCAAATCCTGAGCGGTTAGCGGGAAATAAATTTTTCTATTTCCTGGATGGATTCTCAAGATATAACCAGGTGGCAATTGACCCCCGTGACCAAGAAAAAACCACCTTTACCTGCCCCTTCGGTACCTTTGCATTTAGAAGGATGCCGTTCGGACTTTGCAACGTGCCAGCAACTTTCCAAAGATGTATGCTGGCGATATTTCATGACATGGTGGGTGACTTTCTCGAGGTCTTCATGGATGACTTTTCGGTCTTTGGACCATCTTTCGAAGATTGTCTTGCCAACCTGACCCATATCCTTAGGAGATGTATTGATGTAAACCTCGTGCTTTCTTGGGAAAAAAGTCATTTTATGGTGCACGAGGGAATTGTTCTCGGACATATCATCTCTGATAGGGGTATTGAGGTTGACAAAGCTAAGCTCGATGTAATTGCTGATTTATCTGTGCCTGGATCTGTCAAACAAATCCGCTCCTTCCTGGGACATGTCGGTTTCTATAGGAGATTCATCAAAGATTTCTCCAAGATTTCTTGACCTTTAACTCATCTCCTATCAACCGACGTACCCTTCGATATGGGCCCCGACTGCATACGAGCATTCACACAGCTACGTAATGCTGTCACCAAGGCCCCTATTCTCCAGCCACCTGATTGGTCCCTCGACTTTGAACTCACGTGTGACGCTTCCAACCTTGCAGTCGGAGCCATCCTGGGACAAAGACGCGATAGACACCCCTTCGTGGTGTACTACGCTAGTAAGACGTTGGACGAGACCCAGCGTAATTATACTACCACTGAGAAAGAACTACTGGTGGTCGTCTTTGGGCTGGAGAAATTCCGCTCTGACCTTCTGGGCTCACATCTTATTTTCTTCACTGACCATGCGGCCATTCGCCATCTCATGCACAAGAATGATGCCAAGCCTAGACTGATTCGTTGGATCCTTCTGCTCCAAGAATTTGACACTGAGATCCGTGATAAGGTCGGAGCCAAGAATGTTGTGGCTGATCATCTTTCCAGACTGGACCATGACCATATTGAACTTACTCTACTGATCAATGAGATTTTTCCTGATGAGCACCTATTGGCAATTAATGTGGCAAGTGGATCGTGGTATGCCGACATTGCCAATTACCTTGCTTCTAGATCCCTTCCACGTGGCTGGCCTAAAAACTAGCGCGAGCGTATCATGGCAGAAGCAAAGTATTATTTCTGGGATAATCCACTTCTTTTTTGAATAGGTGCTGATCAAATCATCCGTCACTGTGTTCCTGACAGCGAATTCCCCAGTGTGTTATCCTTCTGCCACGATCAGGCCTGCGGAGGCCATTTCTCTGGGAGGAAAACTGCAGCCAAGGTGTTGAATGCGGTTTGTTTTGGCCCTCCCTTCACCAGGATGCACACAGGTATGCCAAGCATTGCACTAGGTGCCAGTCGTTAGGGTCAATGTCACGTCGTGACATGATGCCCTTGCAACCCATCCTAGCTGCGAAAATCTTCGACATTTGGGGAATTAATTTCATGGGTCCCTTTCCTCCTTCCAACGGCTTCGAATTCATTCTCGTGGCTGTTGATTATGTTTCAAAATGGATCGAAGCTATTCCCACGCACCGTGCTGACCATGTTATATCCACTCAATTTGTCAAAGACCACATTTTTGCGCGCTTTGGGATCCCTCGAGCCATTATCTCGGATGGAGGAAGCCACTTTACCCATGCTTCTTTTCGGGCACTTCTGAGGAAAGATGGAGTCCACCATTGTATCGCATCCCCGTATCATCCCTAGACGAACGGCCAGGCAGAGGGGTCGAATCGACAAATCAAGCAAATTCTCCATAAAATGGTTCGGCCTGACCGTAAGGTTTGGTCCGATAAGCTGATTGACGCACTTTGGGCGTATCGGACCGCCTTCAAGACTCCCCTTGGTATGTCTCCTTATAGAATCATTTACGGGAAGCCTTGCCATTTGCCCGTGGAGTTGGAGCACCGCGCTTATTGGGCGGTTTGCCAATGTAACCTCGACCCATACCTATGTGGTCGAGAAAGGAAACTCCAACTCCAGGAGTTGGAAGAGCTCCATCGTGAAGCCTATGATTCTGCCTTAACTTCAAACAATGCACTAAGGCTTTTCACGACAGCCGTATTCGGCAGAAGGAATTTGAGCCATCTCAGCAAGTTTGGCTCTACAATGCCTAGCTCAAATTCTTTCCTGGGAAACTAAAGTCCAAATGGACTGGTCCTTTCCTGGTCTCGAGACCATTTCCCAACGGGGCCGTTGAGATTGAAGATCGCAAATCTGGGCATAAATTTACGGTCAATGGGCAGCATTTGAAACCCTATCTTACTCATGAACCTGCCCCCGTTGGAGAAACTGTTGCCCTGCTGAAGGGTAACTAATGTTGTGCCTCATCCTGAGTCCAGTTGGGGGCGTTAAATTCAACGCTCGTTGGGAGGCACCCCAACGACACTTCGCCGTTGTCACGCTCACTTCACTTTTCACTTCACCACCCACCATCCACCCACCCTACCACCCTGCTGTATACCCTGCACCTCAGCTCTCGTTACCCGATCTTTCGTCCTTTCTCTACCCTTCCCTGCATGCATATGAGGACATAGCATCATCGGCAAGAGGGGGTGGATAGGCATCCTTAGGATCTAGGTATTTTACGGTATCATGAAGTTTCCACCTATCTAAAAAAAAAAAAAATGGTGTTCAGTAATGATCTGAAAGCTGAAACAAAAATACAATAAGTGTTTATGGATATCCAACCACTGTTTTGAAGACTTTCCAGGCCACAGAAGCTTGATTCGCTCAGGCTCAACTTAATTCACTTGAGCATTGACAAGATTGATCGAAATCTTTCCTAACTAAGGATGTATTCTTGTACCTGAGACACCAGTACAGGATCCGTTGGTTTGCTTCTACTCGAGAGCCTAAGTAATCTTGGTTCACACTACACATATCAAGAAAGACTAGGTGAACATAAGATCCAACCCTAGTGTTCATTAGGGAAGGTGGAGTCCTTACCTATGCGCACAGGTAGACTTTTTATCCCAGGCTTTAGTCTTGTGTTTAGGAGAGACCCTTTCCACCAAAAAGGAACTCTCCCACCAAAAAGAAAAGTGCGCTCCTCCAAATAAAGTTGTAAGAGATATACTGACACGTGTTTCAAAAAAAAAAAAGATGCAAATAAGTCAGTATATCTCGCAAATGTCTATAAAGTCTCTACCCCAAAAAAGTTCTTCAGGGCAAATACCCTATTTTCTTTGAGCCACAAATGTCAGAAAATGGGAGTTGAGTTTTCCGTCATCTTTTTAAGGGTCAATCCGAAGACACGAGCTGAAATTGGGACCAACCTATACTTAAAAATTCATGAAACCCTGGGCTTGAGTCTTAATGTTCATCTGGTCAGTCTTGATCCATCACTATGCACAAGCCATAATCTCTTGAGCTCTCAACTATGGCAAAAACCTCCTAGATCTTGGAAATCGTACTTAAGGTTTAAATATCAAGAGTCCTGGTTAGTTGAGAGATGGTCTATGTCATGTGAGACTTAAAGTACTGGTAGTCTTCTCTGCAATTGGCCTCACAATATCCAACAATAAACACACCTATGTTGCCTCAGAAAAAAATTTTCAGCTTAAGATCATTTCTAAATACAATACAAAAATGTTTTGCTAGGGACTAGCAAAAGATAGGCATGGGGATATGATTGCATAGCAAAAATGCACCAACAATTGTGCCATCTTGTGCTATTTCCAAGCATTACTAGTGTATATTAGGTAGCCATAGTCGCATTTCTGAAAATAAGCACCTGCATGCATTTATTTGAGAGGGGGAGGAGAGTGAAATAAATGGCCTTGTAATTAACAAATTCTTCAAGTGCTGCCTTGCAAATTCATCATCTTTATTTTTATTTTTATTTTTATTTTGACTTTCTTCTCCGCGGCTGCAAAGCATGGCTGGACCTTCCTCGCGCCATTCTCTGCAGCAAGCACTCCCTGCAACCGCATGCACAGCCATGCACAGCCAGGGCATGGCTGTGCTTGCCTTCTTCCTCTTTAAAAGGAGCACAACCTTCTTCCTTGCAGCTGAGCCTAGTCCACATAAAAAAACACAATAGCATCTCCTTCTCCAGGCTGTCTCCTCCCCTCTCCCCTCCATACGCAGCCTCTCCTCTCCTTGAAGAGCCACACTGCGGGCAGGAGCAACTCATAGTGGTGCACAACCACCACTGTGAGTCCCACAACCACCCAGCTCATCAAAGAGCCGGTGGGCGTGGTGGTCTTCTCTCCTCTATTTCGTTGTTCCAAGCAATTTCCGCCATTGCCACAGAGCCGAGCTTTGAAGCTCAAGCACAGCAGCAGCAAGGCACCGACCACCGCGCGCCCTATCATGAAGCTTCTCCGCGCTCGCCAGCAGCCGGTGCAACCCTTTCCGCATGCGCTAGCAGGTTGCCCTTGCCATCCACCGCGCATGCCAACAGTCAGCGCAGACCTTCCGTGTGCGCGCCAGCTTGCGTAACGGTGCCCGCACACACAATGCCGCCAACACCCTGTCGCCCGAGCCGAGCGCGCACTGTAGCCACTATTCACGCGTTTCAACGGAACACTGTGGCTATAGTGCGGTGACCGGTAAGTTTCTCACTTATCCGGTCACCCGGCGCTCTCTCTCCATGCCATGACCATCTGCTGCCCGTCCGTGCACGCTCGCACCCGCGTCTCTCTACGCACCCGCTCTCGCGTACGCCCACCCACTCCAGCGTACGCACCTGCCCACTTCAGCGCCTGCTTCTTCGAGTCCACGCCTGCCTCTTCGCGCAGCGTAGTGCGCTGCGGTCTCTCCCTCGCGCTCACTCCCTCCTGCGTGCGTGCGCCTACCGGCCTGCGCGTGCACGTGAAACATCAGACGACGGCTGGGGCTTCAGACGACTTAACTCCCACACCTCTTCACTCCAGCAGCACGCTCTCTCTCTCTCTCTCTCTCAGACACTCACCTCACACATACACACACACACACTCTCGTACACACACCCCCACTCACTTATACAATACTATATACTTATATATATATATATATATTTTTTTTTATATACATATATATATATACTTATATCTATATATATAGTAGTACCTATATAACTAAGTATAAGTATAGATACATATATATACACATATACTTATACATATATATATATACATATATCTATAATTATAAATACATATAGATATATATATATATCTACATAACATACATAGATACTTATACTAATATATATATATATATACACATATACACATATATATAACTATATACATATATTATTATATATACATATATATCTATATATATATCTATATATCTGTATCTATATATATAGTTATATATGCATACATATCTATCTAATTATAAATATATATAAATATATATACATATACATACATCTGTCTATACATATATTTACATATCTATATACATATACATATATATCCATATATAACTATTTATACATATATATATATATTTTCATATATACATATATATATATATTTTTTTTTTCATATCAAATACCACATGTTGTATCGCGGGAATATCCGCACCGGTTGCTGATATTCCCCGATACACGCGTACAGAAAGCGTTTTTCACACACATCTTTCACCCATCCATCCTACACTACACACGGCACTTCGTCCTGTTGGTTGCGTCTTCCTAGATGACGACCGACTTGACACCGTGCTACACGCCATCTCCACCTCCACCCCCACCCCTATATACATATGCAATATATACATATATATATACTATATTTACTTTATTTCTGTTTCTCTTTCCTGCCAGTAAAAAGATAAAAAAAATATACGAAAGAGAAAAGATAATCCTTGACTTGCAGGTACTCAGTCTTGCGAATAGCAAGACCAGTTTTGGAACCCTAATTTGGCTCAAAGCCAAGAACCTGACTTTGAGGGTGTACCTCAAAGACAAAAATTATCAGAAAAAAATCTTAAATAGAAAAACACCAAAAACACAATAAACGAACGGAAGAGATTCGTTGTAGGAAAGGCGTAGAAACTTCTTCTAATCCCACTTCCCTGAGTTCGGCCCTGGGCCTAAAAGTGACCAAGATAAAATCAAGTAGGCCAGGTAAAAAAATTTGCAAAAGAGATGGTTAGGCTCGATTTAGGTTAACCAATATACTCATTTCAATGATAAAATCACCATATTAACACAATCTATCCAGGTCTACACCACATCTTTTCACTTAGCGAGTTCTAGGCCCAGAAATCCTTCATCTCCTCTACCTTCAGCCAGCTCCAGACACATCTCTGGCGACCTTCTCCCTCCAATCTCCTCACCTGCTGCCACATAACATAGGCAGCAAGTTTTCCTTCCCCAGCCTCATCCGCACCTCGCCATACCTACGAGGGGCTTCCTCACCCTACTGACGTCGTTGCCCTTCCTCTCAGAGCCTCCATCTCCACATCCCCTTCATCAGCAATAACTCTAGTTCGACTCCTCATCTCCCCCTGACTTGATTCACGCCCTCAACACCAACATTATCACGCTCTCTCACCTGCCCCACCGTCATCTTCCACGTCTCCAACGTACCACCGGCGACCTCGCGTAACTGCTACACTGCACCAAACTACTCCCCACCAATCCCAAAAGCTTTGCCATGTCCTCACGACCAAAACCCCTCAAGAAATTGAGGGGATTGGCCATGCACACATGCCACCGAGCTTGAGCTTCACCATACTCCTTTCTCGAGTTTGCCCGACGTCCACAAGCACTCCCACTCCATGCAAGCACCACCAGCACGTTCGCCTTCACATGGCGATCCTCCTGAGCACCTCTGACATGGTAAAGAGGCCATTTTCTCTTTTTCAGGTGATAGTCAGACCTCTGCCACCACCCTCGACTTCTTCGACTTCAGCTGCAGTCCTTCGACCACAATCCCTCAAGACTACACCCCTAGGCTTCACGGCTGAACTCCAGGACTCTTCCCAGGCAGTTAATCGAAGACCGTAGCCTCTCCAACAACCTCAATTGGAGATTCCACTACCTGCTACTACTACATGAAGAAACCGTGCGGATTAGTCCCACATCATTAGTGGGCGTGCTCAAGACCACGCATAAAGGGATTTTGTGACCCCTGCTATTAGCCCAAGAACACGGGGGTCGGGTCCCTCTCACACTTCTATGCACTCCTTGCCTGCCTCCACGTCGGCTGGTCTGGACCTATGATAGTATACCCGATTACCCGGTGCTATTCACCTGGGTCTGAATTGATAGAGAAGAAATAGGATCAGAGAGAGGGGGGAGGGTTTTACTCTTAAGTCCTCCTCTCCTCTCAGGACTTAGCTACTGAAGGCTTGGCGAGGCCCATGTGCCTTGCTCTTGTGAGCCTTATGCTCCTATGCTGCTGTTGTGACTTGGCTCCTCTAAGGAGTGAAGGTTTAAGGCATTTGCACCTTAGTTCTATCGACCGATTGGCTGCTCATATGCTTGGTTCTGATAATTGCTTAGATACTTAATTGCTGTAACTATTCAAATATTTAAGTGGTTGTGAGCTTTAAACTTAAGGATTAATTTGGTGATTTAAATCACTATTTTAACCCGATCTTTTTACACTAATATTCTAATCTTATTGAAATATCATTTCTGATTAATCATTGCTTTCAAATTGCTTATATTTCTTTAGATTGGTGAATTTAAATTGCATCCTTGCTCCTTGTGATCGACCTTGGACTCTATTTCCTAAATTTGAGCATATAAATTTAAATGATTTGAGCGATTTTGTCCTATACTATAAGGCATTTCTTAAACAACAACAATTTCGCCCAAACAGGACTCTTACTAATCTCCTTATCTCTAGACTTAGGACTTAATTCTTGTTTTGGTTTAGTTTAGAACTTAAGTTGATCCCATAATCAATTGCTAAGACTATCGATTCTTTCTGATTGTTTTTGCTTTTTTTTGCATTTTGTATTTCCTCTTTTTCTCCTCAAGAAAGATTTTCAATCATTTCTCAGAACTTTCCTTCCCTTTCTCCTTTTTTTTATTTTTTTTTCAACATGTATTTTTTTGTGAGAACCCCTCAAAGACTTGAATTTCCATTTGTGTTTTGCACTTTAACACTCCCCCATGCCTAAGATTTGCAATGTCCTCATTGTAAACCAGGAGGGTACGAAGTCAGTTTGGTTCAAGGTTTAGAGACTACAAGAATA
This sequence comes from Thalassia testudinum, assembly GCA_037157565.1. Lineage (NCBI taxonomy): Eukaryota > Viridiplantae > Streptophyta > Magnoliopsida > Alismatales > Hydrocharitaceae > Thalassia > Thalassia testudinum. The sequence goes on from JAZHRO010000025.1 coordinate 39,734,129, forward strand.
TTCACTATTGCCGACCATTAAAAACAGTCGACAATGTGAAAAAACTAGTCGAGAAAGAGGGTCGATGAATGTACTGTCACTATTGGGTTTTCTCAACCATTTTAGAATGTCACCGTCAGCCAAAAGGCTGACACTCATTCGATGTGTCATTGTTTCTGTTGTCTATTTTAAACGATCAAGAAAAGTTTTCCTCGACTGTTATAAATGGACTATTGACATAAATATCTACATCGACTGTTATTTAGGCAGTCGATGAATAAAGTATCCTCAACCATTTTTTAATAACAGACGAGAATGTTGATTTTCTCGTCGATTTTAAAATAATAAAAAATAGTAACATTTTCGACCATTATTAAAATTTGGTCGACAAAGTTATTATTTTGTCTATTTTAACATGATTGAGAATATTAATATTTTCAACTATTTTTGTATAATTGTTGAAAATATTAATATTTTTGTCCACATTTAAACCGTCAACAATGCCTTTTTATTTAGTTGCATACTATTCTTGTCCGTTGCAAAATAGTCAACAATAGCTAGAATTTTTTTTAAATTAATCTTTTTCATTATGTGGAAGACCTGTAAAAAACTAAAAATCTTATAAAATCAATCACACAACTTAAATCATTTGCATCTAATTAACACATTAGAAATGAAAATAAAAATTTCATATATGTAATAATGTATACAAAGTTCATTACAAACAGTAATGTATATGAAAAATACAACAATCATGCTGCGGCACCAATGCCTCCAGCACCACCACCACCTAAATCGTCATCATCACAACGATCTCTATACTGATGAAAGGTGAGGTGATCGATACCTCCCTACTAAAGTACCTTTAGGAGTTCCTTGATGATCGTAGTGGACTGTTGCAACTACTCTGTCGACTCTTTGAACTGTGTCACATCATCCTTGACCTACATTGTCAGCTCATCGATCCGTAGCTCTTACTCCTCGTGGAGGCGACATAATGCCACAATCTCCTTCCTCATCTCCTATACCTCTGCTGAAGAGGATGATGCTCCCTTTCTCCCATACCATGTGGAGATGGTCTTGCTCTTCCCTGCGCTACGAATGTACCCACCATGCTTAGGTGGCATGACATTCAGTATGCCTCCTCTACTATCAGTGGCTGTTGAACTGTACCAGAGTTGGCATCTTCAGGAGGATGCATTAAGTTGACCATATTATCCTGAAAGAAATTGAATTACTTAAGTAATTTTATTTAATTATAATTACGAAATGAAATGAAAGTATTGTGTTTTTTAACTTACGTGTCTCTGCTGGTATGTGTCATGAAGTCACTCTCTATTCCCTCAGTACTCATCTTATAATGAGTGGCCTCATATAGTCCCACCCAATCAAGCTGGGCACTTTCATGCATGGTGGACTACAATATTTTGAAACAGTTAATTGAAACAAATTAAAAATATTATAAGGTTCAAATGAAAATGATAATTAAAAATACTTACGTATAGGGATTTCATCCCACCTATGCTCTTCCTACCCAAGACATGGATCTTCAGTGGAGCCTTAGCCCTATTTTCCTTATTCATCTTAGCCTACACCTGAAATAAAAGTATAATTTATTAACTTAGAAATTAGTTAAATGATAATATATGCAATACTTTTACTTGCATCGCTGGATCATGCCAATGGTCGCATGCTTCCTTCCAAGTGTGCATCTGTATCAAAAGAGGCACATTATGTAATGCTTCATCACGATTCCTGTTCTTATAATACTAAAAAATATAATTGTAATGTTAGAAATAATATTTGAATTATGGTAAAAGAAATAAACAAATACAGTTAAAATTTATCTTTTACCTTATTCTTAATCTCCAATCTCTAATCTTTGTGAATCTTCACTGTGCTTGAAGATATATTTGGGGATGTTCGGATCTTCACCCCAATCGAATATGGCCTGCATTAGTAGGAAAACAAAAATTGTTACATAATTTAAAGTTATATAAAGCAATGTATGTAACTTATTAATTTTTACCAATTACCTCTAACTTTCGAATGAGCTGCCTCTTCAACTCGTTTGGTACCATCCTCCAATCAAAGTAGGATAGTGGGATGATCGCCTTCGTCAACATACCCAGTCTACTGACGAATGGAGGATAGTCCATTACTTCCCCCACTAGTGTGATCCTAACTGAAATGTGGACCCCATCGAAATTCTCCCTAAGCCCCTATTTCGCGTGGGACCTCTTCCCCTACGTGCACCTATAGGATAAAATTAAAACATAAAATAAAATAACAAAGAAATAAGTAAATCGTAACATTTACCTAAAATTAATTTCATACCAAAACTATGAAAGGGTGGCGCAGAACATCCCAGCTGAGAATGATCTAGGTCAGCCGACTGTTCTGGTGATCATCCAACCCAACATCCTCCTCATCAACTGAAATACTATCCTCCTCATCCTCATCGGCGGGTGCATCCTCCTCGTAGTCAGAATCCTTTGCCAGGAAATCCGTTGGAGGAGGCATCGACCTCTTCCCCTTCCCCCTACCTCCCCTTCCTTAACTCTGGAAATATCGAGCCATATCTCTAGGACTCAAAAACTGCTGGTGAGGTGCCTGGGGCTCCTCACAGGGGGCTAAGTGGGCTATTGTCGATGGTGAGCTTGAGGCTGAGGCTGCTGGAGGGGGGCCTCAAGCTGCTGGGAGGTGGCACTATCCCTACGACTCCTATTAACCTTCTTCTTTAATATAATCTATGTAAAAACATCACAAATAATCAGATATTTTTCAAAAAAATTTGGCAGCATTTCCCCTATATATTGTGATATTTCGAAAATCCTATATGAAATAAACACATAAATAAATGAAAATAATAAGTGTAGAAAAAAATACCTTCCCCCTACATTTCTTCTTTTTCCTTCCTATTCCCTTCCCCCATTTCCCTTCCCTTTTCCCTTCCTCTTCTTTTTCCTCTTCTTTCCACTTCCCCTCCCACTTCTCCACATTCCCCTTCACCCATCCAAACCCCTTTCCCTCCCTCTTCTTTACATTCTCTTTCACTTCATTTCCCCTCCTTCCCATTTCCCTTCCTCTTTCTTTTCCTTCTCATTCTCCTGTCCATTTCCCTCCCCCTTTCCCTTCCTCTTTCCCACCCTCTTCTTCTTCCTTCTCTTTCCCCCCCTTCATTTCCCTTTCCCCTTCCCCTCCCTCTTCTCCACATTCCCTTTTCCCATTTCCCTTCCTCTTTCTTTTCCTTCTCATTCCCCCCTCTATTTCCCTCCCCCTTTCCCTTTCTCTACACATTCCCTTGCTTCATCTATTTCCCTTTCCCCTTCCACTTCTCCACATTCAACATAAAACATTCAATATACAAAAACTTAAGTGGGCACATCCTACACATAAAATAAACCTAAGTGGGAACACCCTACATTTAACATTAAAAGAGCATTATAAAAAAGAAAGCAATAGAAGAACCTCACCATAGTGATGAAATAGTCCAAAAATGGGGCAGAAACAGTGGAAGAATGCAAAGAACCTATATGAGAAGGCAATAAAATAAATTTTAATTTTGAAAAATAAATGAACATAAGCTTTGAAAAAAGATAAAACAATTTAAAGGAAATTTAAATAAAATAGACAACTAAAAATTTGTTAAATTATTTTAATTTGTGGTTATGGGTTAATACTTTTGGGAAATTACCTTATATATCAATGTCGATTGCACCAGGAGCAACTTCTTCACTTTGTGGGTTTTTTTGATATGCTTCAGATTCAACATCTAGGTCGAGATCTTTTCCTACATCGTATTGTTCATGCGATAAATCTCTAACAGGTATTATCCACCCATTTCTGCTATTATCAGGCATGTAGAATACTTGTGCTACCTAACAAGCTAGTGTGAATGATTCTGATGACTGGAAAATGCAATGGTTCTTACTTAAGCTCAACAAATAGTGTTTCTTATCCACTTTGAATCCAACACCTTCTTTAAAAACATCAAACCAATCACTCTTATGTCACAATTGACGACAACTCTTGCCTGTTGCGTGGCCTTCACATCATCAATGGGCAATACTCTAAATTTGAAATCGTTAATTATGTAACCCAAATGGTAACGCCTGTATGTCAAAGGTGTATCAGCAATTATATTAAAATCATGTACCCACCGTGGATCCCCATCTTCTTTTAGCTTATTTACACGATCCTTGAACCAATGAAGAAACTACAAGTCGTGTGTAGATGACATAGAGGATTCTTTGAATTTATTGTAAAATTCATCCACTTCTGGAATTTTCTTTAGAATGTACAAGCATGCCAATCATAGTTCCATTTCTAAGATGGGCTTAACCTCCGTTCGGAGGATCAACCTTCCTCCGATGTTAAATATGGACAGGCAATCTTCATCATTATCATTAAATTCTCCTTTATAGTTCCATTCAAGATGATTAAATCAATTGTCTATCTCATTCATGAATGTGGCACAGAAGTTAATACATTCCTCTACAAGATAGCCTTCCACGATTGACCCTTCTAGTTTAGCTTTATTCAAGATATAATCATTCAGTTTCTTCAAATATCATTCAATTGGATACATTCATCTGTACTACATGGGTCCAGCAATTCTTGCTTCACTCGAAAGATGAAGCATGACATGAAGGGTGATTTGGGAACCCCACACTTCTCCAATATACCCCCCAAGACTAACCTTAACTACATCCCCAATAGCCCCCACTAAAGGGCACTTTAGGAATGAAGCAAGATTAGTTGGTATACCGGAGAAGAGTGAGAAAATGCGACTGAAATTTCTCCAAACACTAGCTACATGCAAAAAGTAACCCTAAGTTGTAATCAAATCTTCAAGGACCCCCCTTTGTTTAGAACTTCTCTGAACAATGGACGACGACACTTTTGGCATGTTATAAAGACAATGCATCGTGCATGTAAGTGAGGTATACACATACTCTACATTGTCCATATAATATGATCATAAGTCTTGGCAGGCTAGTATTTTGACGCAATTACATCTCTCACACAACCTATTACTTAGGGGTTAAAATTCCTACTATTTGTCATCAGGTGCATCTAAATTTGTGCAAGTGTATGTATCTAAATTTAAACTGATCCTAAAATTAATTAATAAATATCTTCACATAGCAAAACATAAAAGTACTAAGCCTTAAATTGAGTTACTAAACCCAAAGTCATAAATTAAACCTAAACTCTAAATTCTATACTAAAACCCAAAATCATAAAAATAAAGCCCTAAATCATAATTCAATAATCAAAACCATAATTTGAAAATCAAAACCTGAAATCCTAAATCCAAAACTAAAAGACAATAACCAAAACCTAAAATAAAAAATTGTAAACCTAAACTAAATCCAAAAAACCAAAACTTAAACCTTCATAAAAAAAAACTAAATCTAAAATAAAAATCCTATAACCTAAATCTAGAACTCAAAATCTAATACCAAAACGCAAAAATAAAATCCTAAACCTAACCTTAAACATCAAACACAAACCCTAAAACCAAACATAAAATCAAATAACCATAAACCTCAACCACAAACCCTAATCAAAACCCGAAATCTTAAATCCAAAACTAAAAACCTAAAACCAAAATCTAAATTAAATATCGTAAGCCAAAACTAAAACCAAAAAACCCAAACATAAACCTTAAACAGAAAACCCTAAATCAAAAATAAAAACCCATAACCTAAATCCAGAACTCAAAACCTAATACCAAAACCCAAAAAAAAAAATCCTAAACCTAATGTTAAACCTTAAACACTAAATCCTAGAACCTAACCTAAAAATAAATAACCACAATCCTCAACCCTAAACCCTAAAATCCGAAACCCTAAAACCCTAAACCTTAAACCCTAAACCCTAATCAAAACCCAAAATCTTAATTCCAAAACTAAAAACCTATAACCAAAACCTAAATTAAAAAATCATAAACCTAAACTAAAACCAAAAAACCTAAACTTAAACCTTAAATAGAAAGCCCTAAATCTAAAATAAAAACCATATAACCTAATTCTAGAACACAAAACCTAATACCAAAACCCAAAAGAAAAATCCTAAACCTAACCTTAAACCTTAAACACTAAACCCTAAATCCTAACCTAAAAATAAATAACCATAATCCTAAACCCTAAACCCCAATCAAAACCCAAAATCTTAAATCCAAAACTAAAAACTTATAGCCAAAACCTAAAATAAAAACTCGTAAACCTAAACTAAAACCAAAAAACCTAAACTTAATCCTTAAACAGAGAACCCTAAATCTAAAATAAAAACCCTATAACCTAAATCCAGAACTCAAAACTAATACCAAAACCCAAAAAAATAATCCTAAACCTAACCTAAAAATAAATAACCATAATCCTCAACCCTAAACACAAAACCATAAACCCAAAATGTAAAACCTAATCATAAACCCTACACCTATACCTAATCAAATCCTACATACACAAAAGTGAATCACAACAGATGTGGGCACACCCCACATTTCACTTCTATAAATAAAATGTCACACAAGCATTCAAATTAAATGCAAATTTAACTAAACATTTTAATTTAACTAGGAGTAGGAATACCTCACAGCTAATCACTACATATGTGGGCACACCTCACAAATAGCAATTAGTAACAATTTAACTAAACCAAATTAACTAAACATTTAACTAAAAATTCAATATAAACTAATAACATGTTAATTGTTTCAATGCAAGGCAACTAAAAAATATAACTTGTAAAACATCTTAATTGCATTCACATATAAAAGTCAAACCTAAGTGCTTAATAAAAAGAAATTAACCTAGCTATTTGAGAGGAGGGGGTAGTGGTAGAAGGTGGTGATGGCACAAGTGGTGGTGGTAATGCTCGTAGGTGGTAGTGGGAAAAGGATGGAATAGGTGGGAGTGGTGGTTGTTGGTGGTGGTGGTTAGCCACGCAGCGAGGGAAGGGGAGGGGGCATGCGGCCATGGATGGGGAGGGGGAGGAGGAAGCATGAGGCGAGGTGGTGGTGGCGGCAGGAGGAGCTATGGCCGGTTGTGGTTGTGGTGGTCATAGCCACATTTCACAAGGGATGGGGAGAGGGGCTTGGATGGTTGAGGAGGTCGGGTCTCACTGGTGAGGGTAGGCATGGGGAGGGTGGTCTCATGAGAGGAAGGGGAAGGTGCTGGAGGTGGCGGTTGGCTGGTTGTGGTGGCGGCAGAGGGACAAGGCTGGCAAGTAGGATGTGGTGGTGACAGAGGGAGGAGTCAGGCGGAGGAGGAGCTAGGCAGAGGAGGAAAGGGAGGAGGATGGCTACCTGAGGAGGAGGGGTCAGTCGACGAAGAAGACAAGCTGAGGGTGTCATGGAGGAAGGGGATCATGGAGGGGGAAGCTTGGAGGAGAAGAGGATTTGGGAGGAAGGGGGAGGGAGTAGGGGAGCCGTGAGGGTTTTAGTCGATTTTTCTCGATCATTCCATATAAACGATCAATGATGGCATTTGAAAACTACCTTTTTCAAGGTGGCAGGTTATGAAAAGCTTATTGTTGACCATTTTAGGATTAACGGTCGACAAATATCTTATTCGCGACCATGTATAAATGGTCAAGAATAACCTTAAATTATCTTTTGAACATGGCAGTTGATGAAAAGCTTATCGTCGACCATTTTCTATTAATGGTCGAAAAATATCTTACTGTAGACTACTTACATATGGTCGAAAATGACCTCAAATTAACTTTTCAATTTGGTGGTTCATGAAAAGCTTATCGTCGACTATTTTATTATTAATGGTCGATAAATCTCATATTATTGACTATTAGAAACAGTTGAGAATTTCCTCAACCAAAACCCCTACGCAGTAGGTGGGAAACTTAATGCTTGTTGTTTTGGCAACCATTTTACCCAACAATGGTCGAGAATATTATTATTAACAACCATTGTAAAATGGTCAAAAATTTATCGTCGAGAATAACACATTTTCTACTAGTGAGAACAAGGTAAAAGGGTGGGTAAACGGGTCGGGATGACTGTTGTGGATGATTTCAAACTCTAATACAAGTATCAAAGGTGGAGTCAGCTATTCTAAAGTTAAACCCTAAAGCGCAATAGGAGTGTAGCTCAAAAAGATAATTAGAAGTTTCTCGAATTTTTGGAATGACATGTTGCCTCTCATTAAGCGCTAAATTCAATGCCTTCAGCCGAGCAGAAGATGGTCAAGGAGAAGGGGTGGTTAGATTGGAAGTATTCTGCAAAACAAGCACCTTGATGAGTAGCCTGGTTGGTCAACCAGGTGCTTGCTCAGATCAACAGGCTGATGATGCAGACCAAACCCAATCAGTCTAGTGGGCTGATGGATATGAATCAATAGGTGTGGAGCCCACCAGATTCTTTATGTCTCAAAAAGATGTGGAAATATGAATCTAGTGTTTGGTTGAATCGATTCAGCCTGATCAGAGTAGGGGTCCTAACACTACAAAAAAGTAGACTTCAGTGACATTTAATATTTGTCACTATAGACCTTTTATTTGCCGCTATATGTAATTAGCGACACTTATAATAATTACCACTTAATTGACACCTTCGTTTGTGTCATTAAAAGGTTAGCGGCAATTGTATAATCGCCACTAAATCATCGGTATTAATGGCACTTTAATTGCCGCAATTACCGTCGCTAATGATCTTCTTTAATGGTAATTACTTGCCACTATTTCTCCACTATTGAATTATATTAGTGACAATTTAATTGACATTATTAATGTTGTATATACTTCATTTAGCATCATTTAAATTGATACAATTAACATCTCTAATGATTTTCTTTAATGGAAATTTATTTGTCACTATTTCACCACTATTGAATTATATTAGTAGCAATTTAATTGACGCTATTAATGTCAATACATACTTTATTTAACGACTTTTGTTTACGCCACTAAATCATCACTATTGATTTGCTTTTATTATGTATTGTTTTGTCGTTTACTTACCACTATTTATTTTATTTAACAATAATTATTTGTCTCTAAATCGCAACTATTGATTTGCTTTAATGACGCTTTCTTTTGTCATTTAATTACCACGATTAATTCATTTTAATGACACCTTGTTAGACCACTTAATTCCCACTATTGATATTCTTTAATAAAAATTATCTTTATTTGAACAAGATCTAACCATAAAGCCAACCTCAATTTTATTTATCTCCCAATAATAATAAAGTACAATAAGGGTCCTTTAAAGGCATACATCAAAAAATAAGAATAATATAAAATAAGTAACAACAGCCTCAACACCAAAATATCCCTTCTTAAGGGTAATACAAAGAAAGAAATAAAAAAAATTGGAAAATTCTGAAAATACAACGAATCATGAAGACTCAACCACCAAAAGCAACCTCCTCTTAAAATTGTTTCTATCCCAAGTAACTTCAGTCTTCCAAACTTCAATTAAAAGCTAAAAAGCAACATCATGATTAACGGAATCCCTAGCAACACCTCCATCAATATGAAGTCCAAGATGAATAATGTAGGTGGGATTAAATGCTTTTTAGCCATTTTTCTATAGACATCAGCCATGAAAGTAGGTAATGTACTAAAAAACACAACAATCGCTAAACAGGATGCATCAAAGAACAAAAGATAAAATGACTAGATATATAAACTAACAATGGATATTACATCTTACCTTCATAGTGGTGACCATTAAGATGAAAGCTGAACAGGCAAGTGCATCCACTAGGATCATAGTCCTTTGATTAGCAAACAAAACAAAAATAGAAATTAAATACTCAAGAAGATCAATTTTAATCTCTGGCTATTCTTCAGATTCACTTGTATAGCAAAAATAGAAATTAAATACTCGCCAAGATCAATTTCAGTGTCTAACTATTTTCATAAAAGGTAGTGTGCATTAAAGTTCAAGCTCTTTCTTTGATATAGGGAAAAAAATGGCAAACAGTTCCAAAGATAAATTAAATTAATCATTTAAATCCACTTTTGTTAGATATATAAATCTCCATAACAGTAAAACATGGATCTAGACTTGTAAACTAGTTTATTTGCCAATTCCTTTGCATACAGGTTTCACTATTGGTCAAAAGTGAGATGATCATATTTCTCTATAGGTAATAAATCTCTAATGTACTATTCTACTTTTTTCTCACATGAACAATGGACTCAAAGAATAGGCCTTGCCAATAAGCAAGTGATTATGACCGCTTATGGTGTTGGACACAAAAGAATAGGCCTTGCTAATAAATTAAGTTTTTCTAAACTGATAAGAGAATTAAGGAAATTAAAAACATTCCAAGTTCACAAATGAGCTATATAACAACTTCAAATTCCTTTAAACTAATGAGATGTAATCTAGTTTGCAGTTGTAATATACTTAACTACTATGTTTTGGGCTTTTTAAATCTCAACAAGCAGCTCATGGATCAATGCCAGCAGCTTGCATTCTAAAACAAGTTGAGTTTGACCTTCTCACTTGAATGAACATGGTATTTTAATGAGCCAACAAGGCCTATGCTAGATGGCAATTTCTAGTTCAATTTAACCCATTTATTAGCCCTGCATGTATTGTACATGTCAGAGGTGGTTCCAAACATATTAAACTACTAGCAAATAGTTTCTATTTTAGTGATAGTTAGTATTGATTCCTTTTGGAGACAAAGGCTCTGAACAAACTTTGTAAGAGACAAAAGTGGCAACTCTATTAACCTAGAACTCCCTCAAGGCATCAATAACAAAGGATGAGAAGGATAGTCATTTTCTAGTGATTCAATATGTGATAAGCTGACCCTATGTCTTATTCTGATAAAGCCAGTGACATTAAAAAAAATAACCACATGCATGTACACATGCACGCATGCTCAAACAAACACATATAGAGGCCTCCAAATAGATGTAATATACTAGAGTTCAGATTCAAATATGAATCCATATTTTTACCTATTTAAAGGTTTATTGATCATAAATCAAGAAAGTTAATTCTTATTTGATTGGTAAATGAATACAGGTTTAAATGGTGAGGCATCTGTTTTGATTATAATGTTGGTATAAGGGCACCACGATCGTTGATTTTGATGACAACAAAACACTTGTGATTTACATTTGCATTTGAGTTTGTAAGTTTCAGGATAAATGCAAATGAATATAAGTGTGAAGGAGTTCAAGCTCACATCCATGGTGGATTGAAGGAGCTTGATGGAGAAGGAACTTCTCTTGGAGCAAGAACTTGAAGAAGGAAGGAGATGAAGAGTAGGATAGAAATATTCTTTCTTGTATTTTGTATTCTTGTATTTATTTGTCTTGTACTTTACTCTTTTATTCTTTAGATTCTTGTAAAGAGCCCAAAGTACCCTACCTTTGCCTTAGGAAAACTTACACCTCACTAGGACTCTTAGACAAGCACTTAGCAAAATCAGAAAATCAAAATAGGCTTCAGACAGCTTAATCAGATGTCCAATCTGGACCTTAGACATCTGATCTGTGACTTTAAGACGTCTGACCTTTTATCTAAACATCCAAACACTTAAGTTGGACTTAGTGCGTTCTGTCCATTGATTTCAGATGACTAGCCCATAGTCCAGACATCTTAGAAAACATCTAATGCCATTGATAGACATCCAACACTAGGACTGTTGGACTATCATAAGGCAATTCTTGGAGATTACCCTATAATTAGTTCTATAACACTTTCAGATGTCCGTAGAGCCTCCTAGACATTTGATAAATAGAAGTTATGCTAAGATCTGATCTAAATCACCTTTTGTCAACCTTATAGCTGTTTAAGCCTTGGGAAATCAAGTCCCACAGATATCTCTCATTCTAAATGTCCTATATATTGTCTGACCCGTATAACACTAGTACCCTGCTTTGACCTGGTGAAAACGGGAAGCAACCCATCTAGAATTAGATGTTTGATTATTGTCCAAGATGTCTTAAAAGTGAGTTTTAATGTCTATCTTGATCCAACCCTAATCAGATCATCCACCCTTCTAGATCAGATGACCAAACCTTAGATCAGATGATGACCCAGATGTCTGACCATGAAACCAAATGTCTGATAACCCTGTCAAAATCATAAATGACCCTTATTTCAGTGGGATTTTGGACCAAACTCTTATGCCTTGTTCCCAATGGCTACAAGAGGCTTCCAAGGCCTTCCAAAGCCTTCTTAGGACCATTATAAATAGAGCAGCACACTTCCTAAGAAAAAGACACCTTGTAATGCTATTTCCACATCGTTTTGTGTCCAAATATCTTGAGAAGAGATCTTGCTCTCCAAACCTTTATCTACATCTTGAGAGCATCATCCTAGCTATGCACCTGCTCTCCCACCTACAAATACGAGAGCGCCATCGTGCCATTGCGTGGATCATGCACCCCGCGTTGCTAGCCAACGCACTTCCATCAAAGGAAAGTTTTCTTTACCTATAGTAGCTAAATTTAATACATACTTTGTGGCTCTATAGGACATATTGTAATTCTCTTTGCTTGGGTATTCACTTTGCGAATTCCTATCTCTCTCGTGAGAAAAATACTCCTCATGAAGAGGAGAGGTTTGAGGTACGCTACCCTCGTACATAGTAGCGTGGTTGTAAGCAGTTAAGTCACCCTCGTTTAAGTGACTTGGATAGTGGATTTGATCAACTAGGTTGATCGGGAAATCCTAAACTGAGAGGTTTAGTTGGTGGTTTTTACCCGAGTTTGGGTTTCCACCTAAAAATTCCTACGTGCTTGTGAGATTGCAAGTTTGTGAGATTTCCATCTTATTTCTGCATTATTGTTTATCACACTCGATCTCACCCCCTCCCTCTAGGGAATTACATATAAGTCCAATCAACTTGATTAAGTGATTTTTGTTGCTTCCTGTATGTCCTATCTAAAAAGACATGCACTTTCTCATGTCCCCCTTACCTAAAAGACCCCATGACCTTTCTTTATTATCCAAATCTCCACCTTCAATGCAACTATCTTTTGTAAATTCTATCAAAAATTAATGTTACTTTCTCCAATATCTTTGATTTATCAAGATTTGTATAGTAGCCCATACTTTTCAAGAGCCTACAAAGATAACCTGTTTCAGTTGTTGACCTATATCAATACATTATGTGAAAAGTAGTAAGTGTTTCGACCAAATATATGATAATAAAAGATCCTACAAATCCAAGAAAGCATCATCCATATTTTTCAATACCTTAACGACAAAGGAAACGGTGTTCACAAATTGCTAACATTTTGACATGCCCAAGTGTTCCACTTCTAACAATGTCAATGAGTTTGGCAATAGGAGGCATGTACCTGTACTCCAGTCCAAATTGCACAAGGATCTCTGGTCTTTCTTTTGTTGCATCTAAGACCTACAAAGAAGTGCAAAAGTAAGCAAGCTGATGATTAGAACATAACAATATCAGATTTTGTGAAGCTCCAGGCATGCATTTTACTTTGGGAAGAGTTGGACTACTTTGAAGATGGCATTGGTGACTTTTTAACCTTGTGCCCAGACAAGAGTCTAATTTGGAAAAGTAATGTCTTGTGGAACCTCATAAGCACAATCAAATTACCATCACATAGAAAAGTCAATTTCAATTGAGATATCTATCAGTAAGCATGTCCAACTATTTTACAATCTTGGATGGTAGTACATAGAGGCTTCTCAACCAGTAAATGGTGGGGATTCGGATGCCTAATTATATCAATGAGGATATCAAAATGTGTCATGTTGGGAGATGAGATCACCATGGCATCACATCCACTATCCAGAAGCTCAGTGTGACTAGTAAAAACATAGAGAAAAATATAAGTTTAGGCATCAAATTGATTGCACTTAAATAAAAGTAAAAGGGTTCCTACTGCATTTTATGGCAATAGTTTCTTTGGAAAGAAAACAATCTCAACAAGCATTACTACTTCTATATAAATTACATTGGCCATGCTAAAAAAAACTATCTTCCTCCTAGATAAAAAGCCATGAGATTTATTTTAAATCATGTTCGCCAAGAAGGGTGAATTAACTTATGATCATGCTATTGTCAACTTACAAGTTTACTGTTGATACAAAGACAACAATCAAAATTAAAATTCAAAGCATAAAGAAAATTAATTCTGATAAAAATAAATAAATCCAAAAACTAAGATCTATTAATAATAGTAAAAATCTAGATGCCATAACTATTTGGGGAAAAAATCTTGAACAAAAATGGAATCACAACATTAATCAAAATTGGAAAAGTCAATATAAGGCTCTACACATTGAATGGATGAAAATTTTCACTGATTTGTATAACAATCAAAGACCTAACAATATCATTATATTTCTCCAAAGGTGACAAAGTTGGACTTTTTGATTACTTGTTGATATCTGAGAAGCCATTTTACTCCCATCTTCATCAGTAACCTCATCATACTCCACTACATTACTATCTTTATTAACCAATTCAGGAAATGAACCATCCCTGAAGCTATAATCTGGTTTATTTGATTTAATATCTTCACTTTCATCTTCCACCACAAACTTAACCGATTCATGTCTATCTTCTAAAAACTCATCAACAGCTTCCATTGATTTCTCACTTAATAAGGTCTCACCTTGATCTGAATTAGAAACTTCTTTGTCATTGCACACATCAAAATTCTCTTCTAAATATTTTTCAAAAAGAAATTCTCTTCTAAATTGATGATATCTTCAGATCCACCGCCATGAAGATCTTTCTGCATTTCAAAAAATAAATAAATCACTACTATTTCTAAAAGGGGGAGGATGAAAAGCACTGCAGGATTCAAATGAAAAATAGAAAAGAGGGAGACAAACAAAAGGAAATTAGAAAACCTTATTACGAACTTCAATCATATTTTGAATCCTTTCCTTAAAAACCCCAATCTGTTTAAGTACTTATAGGATGGCTAAACACTGCCCATCAACATTCTTAGCACTGGAGTCTATGACATGCTGCAAATCCAAATGAACATATTCTCAACTTGTATCATGCAATACAAAAATGAGTAAATGGTGTACTTTGAGGAACAGGAAAATGTTTTAGTATCATCATAAACATTGGTGACTAGTAAGCATGTTTGGTATCATCCAACTTTATAATTATTAAGTAGTAGAATACAGGAATGTTACACCTGATTACCTTTGTGGCTAAGAGCTTTTTTCTAAGATCAGAGGATTGTTGAAGGAAAATGAAATTCAAGGACCTAGGAAAGGGAACTCACCCATACAACATCTAATGAGTCCTTAATAATTGCAGTAACAACTAAACAACTTTTCAAGCATAGTTATGAAAAATAACCTCCAACAAAAAAAATCCATGGCCAAAATAGGAAAATAAAATTAAAAATAGTCCATATGAAGGAAAATACTTGAGTGTTGTGCACATGGGTGTGTGCACTTCTAAGAATGGCTTGCCAAGGATAAAGGAGTCCATCACAATAGAATATCCAAACATATTGCCGTGCACACACCACTAAATGGGTGTATCCACTCCCAAAATAATCCACCATGTTAGTGACTTGAGAATAAAAATGATTCTTTCTATTTCTGATCCCCCCACCATCCTTGCATCAATATAAGAAACTTCACATCCATATTATAAATCAATAACCTATAATCATTCCACCAATAAAATAGAAGTCATTGCACATAAACAAACTTAAGTTCTTAGCCTTCATTCAAGTTCTTACAAGGAAAAGATATACATTTAAGCTTTTACAAGAAGTCATCTATAATATATTGTTACTAATCTTAGCCTTAATCCTTGAAGTCATTCTCATGAACATCAATGTATCCTGCTATCTCTGCTTCCTACAACTATCTAGAATATCTTCATTATACCATTAAAACAAACAATGGTACCCTAAAAAGGAAATTGACTAAATGAATCACTAGGTTCAAAAATTTGTACAAAAGTTGACAAGCAATAAAACAACCCTATTATGAGAGCCTTGTGTATCTTCAACTCACATGACATATTGTGATCATATAAAGTACAATAATATGAATGTACCTTGTGAAGAAAAAAAAGGTGGAGATGGCATTTGAAATATTCATTTTACGGCCTAAACAACAAATTGTGCAGTTGAGAGTATCTATGGTTTCATGTGTGCCCAATATATAGATAATAAAGGAAACAAGCTTAAAATCATGGGTGCAGTAATGCCCCATTGTTTAATGGATGCTAAATTGAATTAGGTGATCTCCTCCTTAAAAAAAAATGATGTTATTTCTTTCTTTTTATGAGACTCCATGCCCTACATTCAGAAAAAGGGAGAGAGATGTAATACAATTCCTAGAAGAGATGATGAATCAACCAAGAAAATTTAATTCAATAAGTGCACTCATCTTTATATACAAGATTACCAACTGAGACTACTAAGAGTGGAGCATTTAACAGGTGAATATTTGATCAAATAAAACAACTATACTTAGCCACCATGGGATTAGAAAGGTGATAAAACCTCTTCATTGGCATTTAAGGATTACATGATCACCATACCCTCAAAAAAAAAAAAAAGGACCATCCTTAGCACTTAGTGCCTACGTGAATATTATAGAACCATTACCATTATGAACTAGAAATTAAGTCTAGTAAGGAATGTGCTAAGATCTTTTTGGTGTCACACATACATATATGTTTGAAAGAGTGCCGAACTCACATGTGGCCTATCCTAAAAGGGTGCCAAACTTATATGCTATGTGAGATAGAATAATAAGCTATATGAGATAAACAAAAAAAGTTAAACTATGGATGCGACAATCTTTCATAGTTTTGAAGACATCCTATTTTAGCAAAGGAGGAACCCAGAAACCCCCAATAAAGTGAAGAGAAAGACACTACCAAATGAACAAAATTTTTTATGGTTCAAGACAATACCCTTGGCCATTGAGAATCATTAGATAATTCCCTTGAGTTCAATGTCACTGTAAAACTTTCATAAAAGAGCTCATTTCGATAACCTTTTAACTTAATCGACATTAAGTGGCCCATGTACACATCAATCCTAACAAATCATAATAAAAAATGTAAGAAAAGGCCTTCTAATTAGATAGACGTGAAAAAGATATTGCCTATTAAATATCAACCCTATCTAGATGAACCTTAAAATATAGCATTATCATTATTGGTACCCATGAAGAAATGTAATATGCATAGATGCAACGTTCTAGAGTTTACAGGACGTGCTTGGGTATATCCATCACAATGTTACATGTGTACTTGGTAATTAGTGATCAAGTTACGAAGATGCACTTCTCAAGAGTAACTATACACAAGTAACTTGAATTATACGGATGCCCTTAAGTTATGGTCGCCAACCAATAGTCAACTATAATGATTATCCCTACAACAATCACTCACTTTCAAAATAGGCGCTTACTCCTTTTACTTTGAAAGCAACTACATAGAAGAAATTGATAGACACCTAAAAAGTTGCATGGCATAATAAAGTTGATTAGAAGGATACATATCAAGTTTGCTTTTATTTTCCCATGCAACAAAATGGAGATCAAAAAGTTGAAATCAAGGAAAACATACCATAATTAAATTAGAGATGCCGATAACACCATGTCAAAATATATCACTTAGATTAAATGCTTCTATTACAGGGGTGGATTGAGCAACGACAGTAGTCAACAACTTCTCATTGGGAATAATGATCAATCGATGTCTATAATTTTTCACAGGGAGCCACAATTCCATTTTGTGCTTGGACTGCAGCCTTCCCCCTTGAATGAAAATGCCATCCCTTAACAATTATATCTTATTAATAAAATTATTGAAGCAAAAGAGAAAAAAAAGAAAAGCATTGCGAACATGGTGGATGTCAAACATTGATACCTGGTGGGAAACATTGTATAAATGAGAAACATTGCCTATGGTATCCATCCATATCGCAAATTGAAGGTACAGAGGATGGCCAAAATGAAAAATAAAATAAAATAAGTATCCTAATAATCTGGCTCTTAACCATCGCATATGAAAGGAAGAGAAGTGGTTAGCCATTGGTGTTGATGTGGAGGTCGGGCATAATGTGAGGGAGGAGGTGAGGAAAGGACTGGTGGGAGGAGATGAAGGTGGACCTTGCCAAAGGAGGCACAACGTGGCATTTGCCAGAGAAGAGGTCTCACAACTGGAGGAGAGTGATCACGGTTGGAGTGATTAGGACATTGCAACTAGGCAAGGAAGGGGTACAGGTTGATAAATGTCAGGTTATCATCATTCTTATGCCCTAAAATAAACCTACCTCTTAAGATTTTAACTCCACAAATGAATTTTCGAGCTGCATTTAGGCATCAATTAGGTTAGGCATCATTGCATATTTTGTTGTGTTTTTGACGCGTTTATTTGAGTGTTAGGGTTGAATAGATAATTAGATCCCAAAAACCTTAGCACTCAAGCAGGCAACTGGTGAACAAGAAGCTCAATCCAGTTGGAACTCAGCCAAATCCAACTCATCATAGCTAGATACCAGCTTACTTGAGTCAGGGTTAACTCCATTAAGCTCCATTCAACTCATCTTAGCTCACCCGAGATCATGTTAGCTAAGACCCTGCTCAACTTAGTTGAGACTAGCTCACCTCAGCTATAATCAGTTCACTAGGAGCTCTAGCTAGCTCAACTAAGTTGACTGGAGTTCACCTCAGCTCAGGTCTAGCTACTTCCAACTCAAGTCAGCTGAAGATGACTTCAAATAGCTCAGGCCAGCTCAAGTCCAGCTTCCGGGGACTCCACTTAGCTCAACCTAATTGATCTAAGCTATCTTAGCTACTCCAGCTAGTTAGATGCTCCCTAGAAAAATCAGACCCAGCTCACCTCAGTACATTTCAGCAGAAGCTGGCTTACTTTAGCTTGGCTCAGTAGCTAGCAAAGAACTAGCAAGCTACGCCAGCTAAAGTAACTCCTTGAAACTCCCTTCAGTAGCTACCAGCTCCAGACATTCCTCCCTCAGCTCCTCTTCCCTAAACCCTAGCTCCATCCCACCTCCTCCTCTACTCAACTACTAGCTAAGCTAGCTTAGCTAGCTTAGCCCTCCACCCCATGGCCATCCATCACCTATCTAAAACCTTAACATAGCTCCACCTCAACTTGGCTACTAGCTCCTCCTAAAAACACCTCCACATCCTTCCCTTTTTGGCGCCAACCACCAACCTCCACACCTCTTCACACCACCACCTCCAAAGGCCACCAAGAAGTTGGCGCCAAAATCTTCCCTCCAAAAACCCCCTTATCCCCACCTTACTCCTAAGCTACCGAGCCATCCTAACCCTACACCTACCCCCTTATAGAACCCTAAACATGCCGCCAACTCTACACCACCTTAACCACCATATAAGTGGCACCAAAACCACCACCAACACCACTTCATTTGGTGCCACTTAACACCTACCCTTGATCCCAAAACCACAACCACATGGAAGCATGCTAGCCCTTCACAAATCCCACGCCACTTAACCCTTCTAAACCCATCTTAAGTTGGTGCCAAAAGCCTCATTAATCTGCAACTATTTGGCACCAACTAACACCAACATATCCACCCTCCATCCACTTCACAACCACATCCTAACCCTCCATCCTCCAAACCAACCACCAACACCTTAACCCTCCTATGGTTGGCACCATTAATGGTGCCTCTCCACCAACATAACTACCACCCACACACCTCCTCCCTTGGCGCCAAATAACCCTAGCCCTAGGATCATCTAACCACCCTCATAAACCCATCCTAACCCTACACATCACCTACACCTACATCCCTATCGCCAATCCTATATATACCCCCTACCTACCACCATTAATCCCCATCCTTTGGCTTCA
The DNA here is from genome assembly GCA_037157565.1 of Thalassia testudinum. Taxonomy (NCBI): domain Eukaryota; kingdom Viridiplantae; phylum Streptophyta; class Magnoliopsida; order Alismatales; family Hydrocharitaceae; genus Thalassia; species Thalassia testudinum. The sequence continues at coordinate 39,753,925 of JAZHRO010000025.1, forward strand.
TTAATTCCACCATTAATCCACCTTATAGTCAGCAAAGAGAAGAAAGAGAAGAAGAAGATTAGGGGGACACTCTGTCCCTTTGGTGCCTTCCCCTCTTCTCTTCTCTCTTGTGCCTCCACCAGCCAAAGGAACAGCCAAGCAAGGAGGCCTTAGGAGGAGGTCTTGAGGGTGGTACATGCCACCTTAGGAGGAGTCTTGTGGGTGGAGATCTTCCACCCTTGGAGAAGGGTATGCTCACCTAGGGCTTGATAAGGAAGACACCAACTTGGAGGAACTTTTCAAGGGAGGAGAAGAAGGACTTCTTTTCGAGCCTAGGAGTAGCTGAGCTTAGAGCAAAAAATCTCTCCTCTACACCATCATCACAGGAGGATTAGTGTGTTTCATCTTTTGTAATTTTTTTTCAAGTAGTAGAAGCATTCCTCTACTAATGTTTCTTTTGTAAAACAAATCTTCCTTTTTTATAAAAAGTTGCCTTTCTAAAATTCTTGTTGATTTCTATTAGTTAATTATTCTAGCACTTTTCACTCTTTCTCTCTAATTACCCTAGGTTTCGACATACCTAGGGTGAGCTTAGAGAGAAGATTACCTTGTCACTTTAGTGCTAGTATTAGCAATTTAGGTGTGATTATTTTCCCACTTTCAATTGCATATTTGCCTGTTACTTCAAAATACAAAAATTCTTATATTCAAAATTCCCAAAAAGAAAGTTGATGAGAAGGTAAAACATCTTCGGCTCAGGAGAGAGAGGTGCTACAATGTCTGGTGAAATTCGAATTCTCTTTTGGGTAGGAAGCTCCGGCGAGGATGGCTGGCCGCCTGAGGGGGCCCGACGCCCGCGCCGATGGCTCTGATGTGTGGGCGGTATGGTACTCGCGGTCTTGGCGAAGAAATGAGCGTGGCGCCCAATTGTCTGGTGGAGCCAGGACTCTGGATAGGAGGGGCTTTCATGATGGTTGGAGACGAAGCCGTAAGGAAGTGATTTGTTTCAGATGCCGATTTTAGGGGCACTTAGCGGTGATGTGTCGTCGGCCGTTGCTCTGTCTTGCTTGTGGAGGCTTTGGTCACAACTGGGACTCTTGCTTGTGGTCTCGCAGTGGTAGGGGGGCTAGGTTGTGCAATACACCTTCTTTTCCAGAGGGTGAGGCACAGCTGCCTCTTCCACCCCCCCATCAACTCTAGAGGGGCACATTATGGATGTAGAGGTTCCCCTGACTGAGGACGTTAAGGTGGCGGAGATGGTCTTGCATGGGGCCCTGATTGGGGAAGTGATGATGAGTACTCTTTCCCTGGAGAGAGTTCGACAACTGGTAAGCTCTCTTTCCTTATCGACTGACGGTTGGAAAATTGCGGCTATCTCTCCATCGCGATTTGTGCTTTTTGATGTGGGTGTGGTAGATGTCAAGAAATATTATTTTCAGACCAGCAATTTGGGTGGATTGTCAGTGATCTAGCAGTTAGTGTCCCCCTTTGATGGTTCTTTACATGAACGTACCCCTCAAGAGCTGCTCCTAGGTCAGGTTCTCTTGAGATCAGAGGCCTGCCTCTGCATCTGAGGTCTAAGACGGTGGTGGAAAATATGGTCGCTGGGTTTGCATCTGTGGCTGAGGATACTGTTGTTGGTCTAACTGAAGGAGATTCTAGTGTTCTGAAAGTGAGGGTGAATGTCTCCAAGGCTGGGTCTATTCCTGACAAACTAATTCTCAAGTGTGGGGGCAGCTCTTGGATGATCCTGTTGAAATTTCATGTGGCAAACAGGGGTGTGGAGGCGTGTCAGCACCCCCCCTCTTATGCTGAGGTGCTGCGATCCAAAACTCCTTCCTTACAAACAAACTGTGCTAGTCAGGAGTTGGTGGCAGAACACACTAAAAGTTTGGATTTGGTAGATCGGATGGGGAGCTTCAGGGCTAAGGAGATGAGAACTGAAACTCTTGAGGATGGGGCTGGATTACCTTTGATCCAGGATGAATCTACAGTGATGGTTCAAGAAGGGGAGGCAGTTAATGTGATTGATGAAGTTGTGGCTGAGGACCCGAAAGCTCCTGGTGGGGATCCTGATGACTCTGATTTGGTCACTCCCTCTGTGAACTCCTTGGAATTGCAGTGCTGCTCTCTTGTGGCTGATGAATTGCAATTGAAGTCTAAGACTCCTTCTACATCTGGGCTTGGAAAACCTCCACACAAATTAAGGCTAAGAAGACACACTCCTACACAAAAAGTTGATGAGTCTGCCATTGCAGCTGTAATGAAGGTTGGCAAAGCATCTACTGCTAAGAAGGGGTCAGATCTGACTCCTAAATGAGGATTCTTACTTGGAATGTGCATGGGCTGCGTGATAGAAGTAGGAGGGGGTCTTTGCTTAGATATCTGAGTGAATGGGAGATTGATTGTGCCATCCTCCAAGAGATACATATTGATAGTGAATCTGACAGGGCATGGGTGGAGATGAGAGCTGGTCTTGCAAATGCCCTTGTGGTGATCAATTCCAATGGCAAATCTGGGGGAATTGCCATCTGGTGGAGGAAGCATGTGCTGCATTTGGAGGAGTTCTCAGTGGCTAGGCACCTTTTGACTTGCAGGTTCAAAAGAGGCCAGGGGGACAGTGATCTCTTTGTGACAGGTGTGTATGGTCCTAGTGACCCTAGCAGGAGGCAGGAGCTGTGGGAGGATTGGAACCTGGCTGTAGATTTTGTGCATGGGGCGGTTTGGCTTGTTGGAGGGGACTTCAACTGTGTTTTGATGGGGAGTGATAGACCCAATGGGGTGGTGGATAGCTCTGCCACTGGCTTCCAGTTGATGGTCCAGGCTCTGGGCTTGTGTGAGTTTCCCTCTTCAGGTTCTGAATTCACTTGGAGGAATGGTAATGGGCTCATGTCCAAGATTGATAGGTTTTTTGGCAATGCTGGGCTGATGGATCTCTTCCAATTGTCCTTTGTTTGTGGTCTTGAACGTCCCTTCTCTGACCATACACCTTTGGTCTTGGACAATGGTGAGCAAGTGTTGGCTGGATCCTATTTCAAGTTTAGGAAGTTATGGCTAAGGGAGCCAAGGTTTAGAGATATGTTTGCTGGATGGTGGAGGGCCTAGCAGGTTGAAGGCATGGCTACCTTCAGGTTGGCTTCCAAGATTGTGGCTCTGAAAGGAATGCTGAAGGAGTATGGTGATATTGTCTCTATCCTCAGACATCAGAAACGTCGAGAGGCCTTGTTGAAGATTCAGGAATTGGATACCAAGGAAGCTATGGCTCAGCTGTCTGAGCTGGACTTTGCTGACAGAAAGAGGTGGCAGGGGGTGGTGGCTGAAGAAGACCTGAAATTGGAGATGGATTGGAGGGAACGATCAAGGCAGTTGTGGCTAAGTGAGGGGAATGCAAACACTAAATTCTTCCACTTGGCTGCCAGTTCTAGGAGAAGAGCTAATCTGATTTCTTCAATTGTTAAAGAGGGGTAGAGAATTACCTCCATCTATGATATTAGAGCTGAGGCTATCAGATATTTCAAGGAGTCTTCAAGAACTGCAGGTAGGGGCTGTTGGAGGATGGCAGCTAGTGATCTGCCCAAAATTACTGAGGCTCAGGGGTCCAACCTGATTGAACCTATGTCTGAAGCTGAAGTCTTAAAGGCCATTAAGGATCTCAATTTTGAAGGATCACCTGGTCCTAATGGAATCCAAGTTCTCTTCTACAAAGAATTATGGGACATTATGGGCACTGAGGTTATGGAAATGATCAGAGAGTTTGAGAATGGCAATTTTGGCTTTGAAAGAATAAATAGGTCTTATCTATTTCTTTTGCCAAAGACTCCAGGTGCGGAATCTTTTCAGGAGTTTAGACCTATTTCCCTCTCTAACTCTTTGTACTTGGTGATTGGCAAGGTCCTGGCCAATAGATTGAGGCCTGTTTTGCAAGATTTGATCCATCCTGCTCAATCAGCTTTCCTCCCTGGCAGATCTCTACAAGAATCCTTCATCATGGCCTAAGAGATGATCTATGGATGGCATAAGAGAAAATGCAAGGCTTTTCTTTGGAAGGTTGACTTCCGCAAAGCTTATGACTCCATCAGTTGGCCTTATCTTTGGGATGTGCTTAAAAGAATGGGGCTTTCCTTCTACTTGGATCCGTTGGGTGAAAAGATGTATCATCACTGCCTCTTTCACCCCCCTGATAAATGGGAAGCCCTGTGGGTCGTCGATTCAACCCTAATGTGGCATCAGGCAAGGATGTCCCCTGGCTCCCCTGATTTTCAACTTGGCAGTTGACAACCTGGCTTGGTATGCATGTAAGCTTGCTGAAGCAGGTCTTATTAGAGGGTACTCTTTCTCGGGCAGGAGTAATCTGGCTCCCATTCTTCAGTATGCAGATGATATAGTTTTCTTTGTAGAAGGGTCTATGGATGAAGCAATGTCTTTGCACCATATGATTAATATCTTTGGTGAGCTCTCTGTCTTGAGGTTGAATAGGGATAAATCTAGTTTGGTCTACTTTGGCTTATCTGAGGAGGAGCAAGGAGCTCTAGCTGCTGTTTTGATGTCTCCCCGCATCAGTCTTCCTATTAGATATTTGGGGCTGCCTTTGAGGTGCACTAGAATGAAGAAGAGAGATTGGAGCTGCCTCTTTGACAAGATTTCAGTGAAACTGGATGGTTGGCATAGCAGTTTCCTCTCCAAAGGTGGAAGACTTATCTTGCTCAACTCTGTGATCACATCCATCCCTATTTTCTACTTTTCCATATTTAAAGCACCTAACTCCATTTAGAAAAGATTGGATGTGTTGAGAAAGAGGTTCTTTTGAAAGGGAGCTAAACATGAGGGTAGATTCTTGCAGCCACTCAAATGGGAGTAGATTTGTTGTCCAAAAGATAGGGGTGGACTTGGGATTAAGTCCCCGAAACACTTTAATGATGCTTTGCTACTTAAGTGGGCTGTTAAACTCTTGCAAGGAGACCTGAAGCCGTGGACTGTCTTGATCAGAGATAGCTATGGTGCATCCAACATGTGCTGTCCAAACTTCAACCCAGTAGGCCTTCTCCCTTCTGGAAATCAATGATAAGAGCTTTGGCTGATCACTTCCACCTGCTGCAGCCGGCTCTTGGGGATGGTAGGACCTTTAGCTTCTGGAAGGAGCGGTGGTCAGGGCTGGGTGTCTTGAAGGAGCTCTATCCAAGAGCTTTTGCTGTAGCATCAGACAAGGAGGCCACTATCAGTAGGGTCTGGTCTTACAGCAGCAGTAGCTGGAATCTGATTGAGGAGAATTCCAGCAGGAGAGCTACCAAGCTATGGGAAGAAAGGAGGAGGCTAATTTCAAACCTTGAGAGCTTTAAGCCTAGGCCTGGAGTGGAGGACAAGTACCTTTTGGAGGGGATTTATAGTGTGCATTCTGGCTACAATAGAATTTTGAGCCTTGAAAGTGGGTGGAGATGCGATTTTATTGACAAGAAGATCTGGCTTTTAAAAATTTCCCTCAAGGTATAGATTTTTCTCTGGCTATGTTGGAGAGATGGATTTATCACAAGTGATCTGCGACATAGAAGGTTGGGAACTGATCACCATGTTTGTTTTTTGTGTGAGACGAATACTAACAATGTAAATCACCTCTTTTCTTCTTGCCTTGTCACTGATGCTGTTTGGAGAACATGTCAGGAGCTGCTACCAATTTGGGATTCTATTTGGCATGGGTTTGGTATGAGAGGGAAGCCACATGTACGCATGGCTGTCACTCTATGGTGTGTCTGGAAGGCAAAAAATGAGAGACTTTTTTAGGAGAGGCCGGTGTGCTGTGAAAGAATTGTAAGAGAGTGCTGGTCCCTCATACATTTTTAGGGATCTCTTTTGTAATTTCTCTTCCTTGTTTATATAATATACCACTCCAGATTGCTATCGTAAGATGATAGCTTTCCTTTCTATTTCAAAAGAAAAAAAGAAAGTTGATTTCTTTTTTGTCAAGTGAGAGTTTTTAAAGTGCATTCCCACCTCCTTGGAAGACCCTATATGCCACCACTATCTAGGTTTATAAATTATAAAAGTAATTGCAAATTAGCGTGTTACAACAATTTAAAAACCCTAATTACAAATCACTCATTTTTTCGCATCACTTTTGGTGTCGTTGCCGGGGAGGCATGTCTTTGCTTTACCATTATTCTCTTGGTTGATATGCAGATCTCATCCCCTTCTCTCTCTTCTCTATTGTGTGTGTAGGTATTGCAAGAAGAAAGCAGGATTTTGAAAGCAAGAGCTTGAAGTTCCTTTTCTTCCAACAGATTTCAGGTTGGTTCCTTTTTCCTTGTCACATTAACCCTTAAAAACTACCAAAAAAAATACTAAACTAGGTTTTCAGGATCATAAACATTTAAATGAAATAGAGTGGTGTCTTTAAAAAATCATTGGTTGCTTGTTTGCATAGTTTCACACCACTCTACCTTAAGTGTTGGTGTTTTGATTTTCGTGTCCAGACTTCTATTCGGACTTCAAAAATCAATTCCCAACACCACAAGCCTCCTAAAATCTTGAAATTTCACTAAAAGATTCCAAATCAAATCAGGAACATTGTTCCAAATATCAGAGCAATTGGAGTTGTAGAGAATTTTTAAAAAGTCATGGACCACAAGGGAGTCATCTCCTCTAATTTCACTATTTTGCTACTGTCCGAGAATTTTAGGAATTTTTTCTACTTATCCAATTTTTGTGAAATTTATCTTTCTGGAATCCCTATGAAATTCTACATACCATATAAAATCACGAGAATTTTTAGTGGCCGATGGTGGTACTGAAAAGTCCAAAATACCCACAGGTATCATTTCTAGACTTTGACATCAGTACAATGAAAAATCTTTTAAAAATATCAAAAAAATAGTTTTTCGAATCCTTGTTTGCTTTCCTTCTATTAGTGATGTTTCTTGCTTTGTTTGGACTACTACTTAAAAACAAAAGGCTGAAGCAAGTCACTAGTAGTAACATTTCTACTTAAGGATCAAATTCAATTAGGATTTCTTTTCTTTTCTAGAGACCCATATCTTAAAAGGAAATCTACATTCACCAATACAACTTGATTTCTTTTTGTTTGTGGATCTCAAACTTATTTGAAAATTTAAAAAGAAAACCCTGAAAAGACACTAAGCTAAATCAAATCCTAAAAGCAGGAAAACAACAAATTCTTTGACAACTTGAAATTGGCATTGGAATCATTCCTTCCAATTTGCACACACTCAAAAAAATTGAAATAATAGGGCATTACTCCAATCAACACCCTCAACATTCCTGTGCATAATTAGACACCCAAGCCTAAATTAAAATAAGTAGTCATTTGACCACTTAAGGACTTCACCAAAACTTAGGGTTGATATCCAATATCTAAGAATTACTAAGCGCTCCTACTTCCTTTTGAAACACGTGGTGACAGACTTAGAGGGAAGTCAAACGATGGGTGCAGATTTACACAAGCCCCTTGTAATTTTCCCGGGACATGCTTGGGCCCAATCCACCTCTTTTAGTCTAGCCAGGTAATCTTAAGGAGCTAGGTTTTCTTATTAATTTCTTCTTTATTGGGTTCCCAAGTCTTAGGTTGCATTAACTAGTCAACCATAAAATAGATTAGGCCTGGTTGTTTGATTTGCACACTTTCTCTCATCTCTCCCCCCTCCTGTTCTTCCATTAAACTGCATGCATGGGCGAAGGTCCCAGAATCCTCATCTCGAGGGACCATTTGATTTTGCCCCCCGCACCAAAAGATCCTTATTTTCTTCTTCTTCCTCTATTTTTAATATGGAAAACCATTCAAAAAATTCTGCTTCCACTTCCCAACTCGAACCTAACCAATCAGCTGATCCACAAGCTGACTTCACCATTGACACATCGATCTTCGCTTTCGATGAAATTTTAAACATAGAATGACGTGTCGTTATAAAGCTTTTGCGGTGGAAAATCAACTATCAAAATATTTAATTATTCATAATCTAACCACTTTAAAAATAGTTAGGCCATCTCCACAGGGAGAAATCAGCCTATTAGACTAGTGAATGGTGCCTCAATTATTCGAGAAACTCAAAGGGTGTGCATATTACTTAGCGCAACTCATTTTCTCACATAAACTCTTATTCTAAATAATTGATCAGGAATGTAGGTGTTTATATGCAAAATCAGCACAACCTAATAGTCTGTTAAATAGTGATCTTGGCAATGGATATTAATGTAAATATTAATCTCCAACAAAATAAACCTTGTCCACTATAACAAGTATTTCATTCCTTAAAGATATACCTATTCATTCATGCAAAGAAATCAATAAGCAATTAAAATGGATGCAAGGTATACTTCTGCAAATTCACCTTCATAAATTACTTATATCATAAATGAATAGAATTGCAATGGCAGTTAAAGTAAATTGAAATTGGATTGGAAACAAGGGATTCTTCCTCTTTCCTTACACACGGGAGAGAGGTCTATTGGTGCTAGAGCACCGCGATTGTTTGTTTTGATGATAACAAAACATGTGTCATTTAACATTTACATTTGAAGTCTTAGATTTCAGGTTAATTGCAAATGGAGACATGTTTAGACGGAGTTCAAGCTCGCATCCATGGCGGATTGGAGGAGCTTGATAGAGAACAAAGGAGCTTCGCGAGGAGCGATAAGCTTGAAGAAGGAAGGTGATGAAGAATAGGATAGATTTCCTTTCCTTTGTACTATGTATTTTTGTTTCTTTTGTTGCTCTTTATTTTTGTTTCTTAGATTCATGTTAAAGAGCCTCAAAGAACCCTTACAGTAGTCCTAGGAACACTTGTACAATCCTAGGATACTTAGGTTTTCTATAGAGAACTTAGAAAAACAAAATAGGACTCAAACAGCTTTTTCAGACGTCTAATCTGAATTTCAGACGTCTGATAAAAACTTTTAAGATGTCTGACTATTCACTCAGACATTCGATTATTTAGGCTAGACTTAGTTAGTTCTGTCTGATCAAATCAGACATCCAAACCTTAGCCCAGATGTCTCAGGAGACGTTTGATGCCTTTTCCAGACGTCCAATTAGTGGACCGTTGGCTTCCTTAGCGAACGTTGAAGAAATGACCATTAGCCTCGTATCAGACGTCCGTAGACGACCCCAGACATCTGATACATGATCGTTTTGCCTCGACTGACCCAAAATCTCTTCTCAGAGATTTTCTAGCCATTATACCCCCTTAGGAATCCATTTCCACAGACAAATAGGTTTCCAGACATCCAGACCTTGTGCCAGACATCCTGTGTGTCATCTGATGGACTTTCACTAGAACCCTATTTCGATCAAATTCAAGTCAGGAAGGAAACCCGCCTAAAATCAGACGTCTGACTTAGTTCCTAAACGTCTTAAACGGGTTTTCCAGGCGTCTGATGCCAGGATCAGACATCTGATGACCCTGTCAGAATCATGATTAATTCTGACTTCAGCTTGATTCTCTTGGGCCTTGCACCCAACGGCTACGAAAGCCATCCAAGGCCTTCCAAAGGCTTCCTAGGGCCTCTATAAATAGAGGAGGACCCCTTGGCTTGCAAACAATACCCAAGACACACCAAGCAACATACTTTCCACTCTTTTGTGTCAAAAAGAAGATCAAATAGAAGAAAGCTCTTGCTCTCCAAGCCTTGTTCTACACCTAGAGAGCTTGATTCCCGTTGCGCACCCGCTCTCCCTCCACAATTACGAGAGCGACGAAGCGCTACCACATGGTTCACGCATCCGCATCGTCACTTCGATGCACTTCCACCAAGGAGAAGTTTCCTAACTCCTATAGAAGCTAGGTGTTAATATTTGTGGCTCTATAGGATTCTTGTACTTTTATTATTCTTTAGTTTGAGTATTCGCTTTGCGAATTCTTGTCTCCATCGAGGGAAAAAATCCTTCTTGTGAAGAGGAGTTGAGGAACGCTACCCACGCACTTGTAGGTGGTTGTACTTGAGGTTGAACTACCCTCGTTGAAGTAGTTCGTATAGTTGATTTGATCGACTAGATAGATTGGAAAATCCTAACTCGAGAGGGTTAGGTGATGGTTTTTACCCAGGTTGGGTTTCCACCTAAAAATACTTGTGCCTAATTGTGTGATTGCTATTTTTGTGAGATTGTTTATTTTAATTCCGCATTTTTTATGTCATGCTGATCTCACCCCCTCCAAGTAAGGAAATTACAATTGGTGTTAGAGCAGGTTCTGCATTTTCGGTGTTACACACCGGCGAGGATCCGATGAAGGGGAGCAGTTCCATGAAGAGGATTCTGGAGGGGTAGTCTACCACTAGATCGCCATTCTTTGACGGGAACAACTACCTGTACTGGAAGCTGCAGATGAAGACTTGGCTACAAGCCAATGACTTCATAATTTGGGCCAAATGCGAGACGTCGTTTGACATCCCAGAGAAACCCGCAGGAGGCTACTCGCCACAACAAATCCAGGAGCTCTCTCTCAACGCAAAGACAATGAATGCATTGTATTGCGCTTTGAGTCCGGAGGAGTGTAACAGAATCTTGCAATGCACCACCGCATACAAGATTTGGCACACACTCAAGGTAACTCACGAAGGTACCTCAAAGGTAAAGACTTCTAAAATAAATTTACTTTCTCAAGAGTTTGAATCTTTTTCTATGAAGTTTAATGAATCTTTAAGTGAGATGAACACTAGGTTCACTCTCATAGTAAATAGTTTAAAAGCTTTAGGTAAGACCTTCATCAAGGGGGAGCTTCAAGGGAAGCTTCTTCGTTCTCTTGGACCGGAATGGGAGCAGAAGGTCACTGCCATCGAGGAGGCAAACGAGATGGAGGAGCTCAACATGGAAGATCTCCTAGGCAATCTAATGGCCTACGAGACAAAGCTGAAGTAGAAGAAGAAGGATACACCAGAGCCAAAATCGAAGAAGACCCTAGCATTCAGAGCTGCATTAGATAGCGAGGTAAGTTCCGATGATGAAGACTTTAAGTTTTTACTTAAAAAGTTTTCCAAGTTTTGTAGGGAATCAAAGAAAGAAAAGGAGAAGAAGGAAAGCCCGAGACGTTGCTATCACTGCAACAAGAAAGGGCATCTACGACCAGAATGCCCACTTCTCAACAAGGAGAAGAAGAAGGAAAAGGAGAAGAAGTCTAAGAAGAAGGCGTTCCAAGCAACATTGGACGACTCAAGCTTGGAGGAAGAAGAAGGGAATCCCCAGGAAGAAATCGCCTGCATGGGCTTCATGGCGATAGAGGCCGACAGCGAAAGCGACTCCAACAATAAGCTACACTGCAATTTACAAGATGCATTTGATGAGCTATTTGAACTTAGTAAATCACTTAAGATAGAAAATAAAAGTATTAAAAAGAACCTTAGTTTTCTTAAAAATGAAAATGAAAGGTTAGAAAAATAACTTAAGGATCTAGAAGCTAGTCCTAAGGATAATAACTTGTTATTTGAAAATAAAGATTTAATCAATAAAAATACTAAATTGATTGAGGAAAATGTTAGAATAAAATTAGAAATTTCTGATTTAAAGACCAAGATGAATATTATAGAAAAAGAAATCACATGTCTTAAGGAAAATTTCAACAAATTAATCAACAAAATAGATAATTTGTATAGCCCTAAGATTGAGAAAGGATCTCCGTCAAAGAGACCTGCTAACAAATCCGAATCCAATCTCACGTGGATACCAAAGAAAAAATTGGAATCTTGTTTTGTAGGTTTCCAGGGTGACTATAATACAAGAGATTGGACCTACAAGCTCAGGAACGGTCAACTCGAGTTGGGAGGACCAAAGAGTAGACCAAGGAGAAGGACAAGAAGACCGACGAGACGACGAACAACTGAACAACCCGCCGCACGTCGACCGCCAGACTGGAGACTGCCGCCAATGCCTGGACCTCCAAACTACGGATGGGAGCCCCATCTGATGTGGCATCCACCACCTCCATTTGGGCCATTCTATTGGCCATAGTAGGTGAGGTAACCCTTAACCCTATCTTTTTATCATTAACATATAGATAGGGGGAGTTAAAATTATAAGCTATTTGTCAATCATTAAAGGGGAGATCTTGTTAAATTAGCTATATTTCCTTAAGAAAGGGGGATAAAAATAATGGCTATCTTGTTGTTACAAAAAAGGGGGAGGACATTACTTTTGTTAAAAGCAATTCAACCCAATTATAGAAGAGCATGTTTCAAGGGGGAGTTATAAGAAATTTAAAATCAATTAAACCTTTTTGATAATGTCAAAAAGGGGGAGGATTTATGCATTATTATTTATGGTTTTGTCATCATCAAAAAGGAGGAGATTGTTGATACTAGAGCACCACGATTGTTTATTTTGATGATAACAAAACACGTGCTATTTAACATTTGCATTTGAAGTCTTAGATTTCAGGTTAATTGCAAATGGAGACGTGTTTAGATGGAGTTAGAGCACGCATCCATGGTAGATTGGAGGAGCTTGATGGAGAACAAAGGAGCTTCGCTAGGAGCGATAAGCTTGAAGAAGGAAGGAGATGAAGAATAGGATAGATTTCCTTTCCTTTGTACTATGTATTTTTATTTCTTTTGTTGCTCTTTATTTTTGTTTCTTAGATTCATGTTAAAGAGCCTCAAAGAACCCTCACAGTAGTCCTAGGAACACTTTCACAACCTTAGGATACTTAGGTTTTCTATAGAGAACTTAGAAAGCCAAAATAGGGTTCAGACAGCTTTTTCAGACATCTAATCTGAATTTCAGATGTCAAATAAAAACTTTTAAGACATCTGACTATTTTCGCAGACGTCCGATTATTTAGGCTAGACTTAGTTAGTTCTATCTGATGAAATCAGACGTCCAGACCTTAGTCCAGACGTCTTAGGAGATGTCTGATGCCTTTGCCAAACGTCTAATTAGTGGACCGTTGGCTTCCTTAGCAAACGTTGAAGAAATGATCGTTAGCCTCGTATCAGACATCCGTAGAGGACCCCAGACGTCTGATACATGACCGTTTTTCCTCGGCTGACCCAGAAACTCTTCTCAGAGATTTTCTAGCCGTTATACTCCCTTGGGAATCCATTTCCGCAGACAAATAGGTTTCCAAATAGCCATACCTTGTGCCAGAAGTCCTGTGTGTCGTTTGATGGACTTTCACTAGAACCCTATTTCGATCTAATTCAAGTCAAGAAGGAAACCCACCTAAAATCAGACATCTGACTTAGTTCCTAGATGTCTTAAATGGGTTTTTCAGATGTCTGATGCCAGGACCAGACGTCTGATGACCCTGTTAGAATCATGATTAATTCTGACTTCAGCCTGATTCTCTTGGGCCTTGCACCCAACGGCTATGGAAGCCATCCAAGGCCTTCCAAAGCCTTCCTAATCAATCCACCCAATAGCAGACCAGAGGATTTTGTCCAGTCAGAAGGCTTTGGATCCACCCAATAGCACTTGTAAGGCCTTCCAAGCCTAGGGTAGCATTCCAAGGCCTTCCAAAGCCATCCAGGGACAAAATCCTCCTTGTGAAGAGGAGTTGAGGAATGCTACCCTTGCACTTGTAGCGTGGTTGTACTTGAGGTTGAACTACCCTCATTGAACTAGTTCGTATAGTGGATTTGATCGACTAGATCGATCGGAAAATCCTAATTCGAGAGGGTTAGGTGGTGGTTTTTACCCAGGTTGGGTTTCCACCTAAAAATACTTGTGCCTAATTGTGTGATTGCTATTTTTGTGAGATTGCTTATTTTAATTCCGCATTTTTTACGTCAAGCTGATCTCACCCCCTCCAAGTAGGGGAATTACAAGGTCTGCTGGCTTGATGGAGTTCGGAAGAGATCAACTGAGATGAGGGCTTCCCAATGACCTTTCCAGCGTGATTGGAGATGACCAAAGGTGGCCGCCATGCATGGATGACCGACGGTGAGGATGGCGTTGTTGGCAGCAGAGGACTACGAAGCTCAGAGGGTAAGGTTTGTGTGTGGTGGCAGCTGGTGAGGAAGGGGTTGGTGAGCTGCGTGGAGATCCCCAGTGGTGTTGTTGTGGAGAACGAGTGGCCAGAGATGGGAGAGATGCATGGAGTGGTGACTACAAGCTTTGTGTTCTTCTTGCGTGAAGAGTTCCAGAGGGCGCGTGGAAAGGAAGAAGAGAAGGAAGAAGAAGTAGGGGCGAGGGTGGGTTTGGCTGCAGGTGTTGGTGGTATTTGCAATGAGGGGGATGTGGTTAGGACAGGATGCTCTACAGCTGAAGGGTGGACGTGGATGCGTAGAGAGGGTGATGAAGGGGATGCTGTTGGTGGTGAAGGGTTCTCGTGGGTGGACGTTGAATGTGGTGCGATAATGGAATAGAAGCAATGGCAGGAGGTTGAAGAAGAAGTAGTAGAAGAAGAAAGAGGATGGCAGTGGGCGAGGGTGTGGTTGTACGCACACTGTCACCGTGCGCACCTATGGGTCTGGAGGGTGACGAGTGCGGTGGAGTAAGCTTTCGGCCAAGGTATACGTCAGGGGTTCACGGTGCATGCTTGGTTCATGGTGGTGGTGAGGGAGAAGATCCCTACCAGCAGGGCGAGAGAGATCATCCTGAAGAAGATGCATGGAGAAGATATATAAAGAGGGGAGGTAGAACATATGGGTGATTCTGCAGTTGGAGAAAGAAGCGGCGTGGAGTAGGCGGTGCGTTAGGATAGGGAATAGGAGTTGTTGTGAGGAGGATGGCGGTGTTGTAGGGTGGGTACATCAGTCATCTAGATTGTGTTCCAGAAGTCTTAAGTATGAAAATTGGACGTCTGATGTGTACACCAACCTTCTAAAATGATAGATTATGTAGGGAGATAAGGTGACATTGGATTTTACTTATGTAGGGTTAGGTTGTAGGTATAGGTCCTAATCTAATTGGGATTTTGAAGTGGAAATTGGGTTTAGGATAAGTGGGAGAGGCATGCATGGCAACCCGAACCATCTTCTCTAATTATTCCTGCAGCCAGAAGAAATTCTCACAATTATTTATATAACATAGAAAATTATGTAATCCTATGACATGCATTTATTTTGCAAATATTAATACAATCTAAAACATAGGAACTATCAACTTAGGCTAAATAATGGTCCACTAAAGTGGATTTATCAAATACCCCATGCCTAAGTTTTTCTAGGCTCTAGCAAAAGTGAAAAATAATGGAAGTGACCAAAAGATTTCTTCTTTCCTTATCCCAAAAATTTAGAGATCCAGACAAATGTGAAGTGATTGTTGTCTAAATAATAGATCCAAGTGAAAAGCCAACTTGCATCTAAAACTAATGCTTTTCCTTTGATATAATTCTATTATGATATGCAACTATTTCCCTCGGGAAAAAAGCATAAAATGATCTATAATTTGACCCCGGCTTTTTGGCTTAGGTAGGAGATACTGAGTTGAATTGATTTATATTTGGTGGCTCACACTCATCTGGTGCTTCATGTAGTCTAGTACTGCGGACTATAAATCTCTAGACTATCAAACAAGTCAACCCAGAAGAGGCTAAAAACTGTACTCTCTTTGCGTTCCTTTGCTCTCACTCACTCTCACTTTTCTTTTTCTTTTTCTTTTCTTTCTTTTCTGAGATCACATTTCTTACCAAATTTTGTAAATGCACTCAGCATTTGGTGGCCTCACATGACATTCACACTTCAACTAAAGTCCGAATAACCCTACAACTAAGTTAGAAGTCCTCAGCTAGTATTCGGGTGATAAAAAATACTGAAAAGTAGGTATGGATCATATTTGGTGGATCGTAATGGGTGTTTTTGTTGCCTTGAAAAAATTCGACACATGATGAAAAATGACTAAAGATAAAACTATAAACTTAAACTCTTCTTTTTTCTCTCTCTTCTCTTTATATATATATATTTTTTTTTTTTCTTCTTCTTTTTTTTTCTTTTTTTTACAACTTTAAGGAAAAATGATGCAACTTTTATTCACGAGACATTATTGGGGAAAATGATGTTCAAGAGGATATTGTGTGGCTTATTTGGTGGAAGTGCCTGCTCTCGGCATCAGGAAGGAATGGATAGGACAAGCGTATTTCTGACCTTTGACACTACTACCCTCCTTCAGCTGAGGACTCTATGAAGGACAGTCGTAACCATCCACCATAGTCATAGTTTTATTAGAACTCAATCTCTGTGTGTCTGCCTTATTTGGTGACTCTCAGGAATTCACACAATATTCGCATGCAGGAACAGAGAGTGAAAAGCTATGTCTAACTCTAAGGTATCATCATTTAATTATCTATAACTTAAGAGTCCTTGCACTAGACTTAGCACACCAGTAGTCTTTCTACTTTCTCCTCATAAATATTAGGTGGATCTAATAGAAGATAGTATGCCTGACTCCCTTCAATCTATCCAAGGATTTAGTAGACTAAATATGCTTATTGGTTTTCTACAAAGATCCATTACCCAGTTTATGTGCAAGTGAAGTAATTATACTGGATTCTAAACTTAGAAATAATTTAAGAAGAAAATCTTCAATGACACCTCCTTCATAAAGATGTTTTGCTTGGGCTAACCAATTTAGCTCAAGAAAACAAATGAGATTTTTTTTTAATGCACCTAACCTAAATGCATGAATACTGCCTAAAAATGCACCGTCCCATGCCTAAATCATATAATGTCCTCATTATAAAATTAAAATAGGGGGAGAAAGGAAGGAAATCACCTAAAGAAGGTGTTATTCTGGACGTTGGGTTGCCTCCCAACAAGCGCTGCATTTTCTATCAGTAGCCAGACTTAGAGGGAACCTGTAAGTCTGGTTCCAAATAGAAAGAGCTAGGCCCTAAAAATGTGTGTAATAGTGCAGGCCTAGAAATAGGTAGCCATGGATGTTGGCAAGCTGATGATGCAAGGTGATTCCAAATGCTCACCAGATGACATGCTAGAAAACAATCTCGCAAGCTACCTAGAGAGGTCTAGGAAAAGGAGTAATAGAAGGAGGGACCTCTTGAAATGGAATAAGTGAAGGATAACAAGAGTCCTCCAAAGTAGGAAGGGTTTTAAAAGATATAACCATAAATATGTCAGACCCTTGAATGGTGAGAGTAAAAGTACAAGCATCAATCCAAACTCGCCATTCCACACAAGGATGTACTAGCCTAATATGCTCCCCAGAAAGAATGTATGTGAGTAGAGACTTGAGCCAAGGATTAGGTAAGAAGTTTACAGTTTGCTTGAGTAATTGGGTGGTAATTATTAAGTCCAAAGAGGGCTTAGTCTATTCAGGTTCCATTCCCAATAAGCATTCTTCTTCCACATCCTCAAATAACTTAATTGTTTCATGAACCTCCAACTTCTCCCTTACAATAGATGAGTCATGAATAGAATTCAATATCTCAATTTGTGTGCCACTTCATTAACCTTAATACCTTTAGGAGGATGTTCATTCTCAATGTTATGGAGAAAGCCTATATCACTCAATTCGTTGTTATACTTGGGGCATAAATCCTCAATTGATATATATTGTCCCTGAGAGTCTCTCTTAGGCTTCTCAATCTTGCGTTCGTCCTCCTCCAACATCAACTCTATATCTTCCTGATTTTGTAGAGGACGCTTTTCAAAACCAAAAGTAGGAAGGAATCTAGATTTCACCAAATCATTAACATCCTCGGGGGATAATTCCCTCAAGATTCACTCCAAACTCTAAGTCTAGGTTCCTCTATTGGGTTATCATCCTCCTCTAAAATAGAGTCTTTGTATCCCTAAGACCAAAATTGATCCAATTCATCCTCTATTCCCTTAGGGTCACCTTCATTGGGCACATGTAAATCCTCAGAATGTTGAATGGTAGGTGTTGATTCCCTAAGTGGAGGGTCGAGATTAGGTTCACTAAGGGTAGAATGGGGTTCCACCACATGATTAATAAGGGAAGTGGCATGAACAATACAACCTTGACTCGAGTTATCAGGGGTAAAAAAAATACTCTCATTAGGGTCAAGGTCCTCAAGTGGTACCATCTTCCCTTTCTTTTGACTCCAATATAGCTCAGGTGGATAATCATTAAGATAGTTTTTGATGATAAAGTCATCATCAACCATATCTAGCTTAAATTAGTCAATTGATAAATGCTCCTGCATAACCGCTAGAAGACCCTAATTCATTACATATCCATTCTGAGATAAATAGTAAAATAGGGGTAAAACTGTAGTTTTAACCGAATATCTTAATTACAGAATAATCACAAGGCTTCCTAAGGGTTAATAAAGGTCAAATAGTCTTAAATGCCTAATAAGTTGGTTTATGCAAATAGAAACAGGTTTTCACGCGTTTCGAGAATTAAATGACATCTGAAACCCTAAAAGCAGACCTGCTTAATTAACTAAGGTTCTAGTCAAGATAAAATTCACCTTCTAAAAATCATAGAAAAATATTCTATAAGGTTTAGTACCTTTGCTTTGGCCATTGGAATCCATTTTGACCTAAAATAGAGTCTTAGACAGATAGTTGTCCTAATTTGAGTTTCTGCATAATTTTCCCAGTCAAACTTGGTCAAATCAAAAATCCAACTACACCATCATATTTCTTGGGTCTAAATTAGGTTTGGACCAAAATTTGGACCCAATCAGAGATCATCTTGACCTAGTTTGCATTTTGATCCAGTTTGACTCGTTCTTTCTCCTTTATGCCCTTAACTTTCAAAATATTTTCATAAAGCCCCTACCTTCGTCTCCTTCTTCACCAAACGGTCCCTGTGGCCATCCTTCAAGCCAATTCCTAAACCCATCGACCTGCGATTTTCAAGGAAAGGAATCTCCTCCATCAAGCAATCAAGTCCCTCCAAATTTGGAGGGATTAGTCCTGAGAAGATCCCCTATGATTTGCACCTGTTGGTTTCCCAGTTTGGAGCCTCAAGAGCTCCAACGAAGCTCTCAAAGTAAGAAGAAGAAACTTCCCTGTTTCCTAAAATAAACCTCTCTCAGATTAGGAATTGAGCTTGATTTCAAGCTCTATATAAACTTGTGCATCTCCCAGCATCTTCCTTAGCAAGGTTTGGGGCCAAAAACAACTTCCAAACCCTACCTTCGACTGCTCTCCAACCAAGCTCCGATGGTGTTCCTTCCCCGTCTTCCTAGAGGTAGCCAACGGCCAAATTGGCTTGCCCATCTTCTTCCTCATCTTCCTCCATGCCTCACCAGTCAAAGCCAGGGTCGTCATCCCCCTTCATCATCATTCTCCTTGATGGAGAATTCATCTTCCTCACATCCAACAAGGCACGTCGGCCAAGTCCCTCCCCTTGTCTTCCTTAAATTAGGTCCTATAGTTTCCTCTTCCTCTCTACTTCAAATTCCCCTCATTATCCTTTCATTTTGACCCACATCCACATGCCTCCCCCGTCGTCTTCTTCGCCTCTGGCCGAACTCCAGTGAATTCGCACTATCATTACACACCACCAAACTCATCTGTTCCACCTCCACTACCTTCGCCACACTCCATAGAATAAAAGCCCCAAACTTATTGGGACTTTCGCTCATCCAACATCCCCGCCGAACAAATCATCTCCGCACCACCTTCCCCGAGGTCATCCGACCTCCACACTTCACCAAACATCACGAAAACACCACTGCCACACTCTACGACTTCTGGCGATCCTTCCGAGCTTGTTTAATTGGGGCTATAAGCCCATGTTTTTTATTTCAGGTCTCGCCATCCACTTCTCACCACCGCCAATTCGACACTGATCTCCATCGTCAACCGCTGCCCTCCAAACCCATCTCCACCTCCAGGTGTTTCAAAATTCCCTCGCAAACTCAACTACTTCTCCAATAGGTCACAGCATCTTCGCCAATAGTCTCAATTTAGCAAGGACATTCATGGCTACAAACAGGAAGGAGGAAACATTGTTAGTCCCACATCGTGGGATTAGAAGGAGCTGCAACAAAATATATTAGATTTGTGATATTGTCATGTTGCCTCAGACACTTCGGGGCGAGGTCACCTTCACCTAAGCATCCTCATCCATGCCCACATGCATGCGGGCCTGGACCCTTGACCCGATAAGCCTTAACCGAATCCGACTATGCTCTGGGTTTGAGAGAAGAGGAGAGGAAGGAAAGAGAGAAAGCAGGGGAGGGGTGGGTTTTGCTTTAGAGTAGAAAGCCTGACGCTTGTTCGTGCCTGAGAAGAAGAAGAGAAGGATTAAAGAAGAAAGAAGAAGAGAAGAAGAAGAAGGAAGCTGAGATCAGAGAAGAAGAGAAAAAGAAGAAGCTCTCTAAGAAGTACTGTAGCCAACAGTGTTTAAGTCGTCTGATATTCATTACTGATGTCTGATGAGGCAGATTTAGCTTGATACCTTTGCTTGAGTGGAATTAAACTTAAGTGGTTCAAGCCACTGTTCATTTATTTTAGACATTGAGTGATTGATATGTATATACTTAAGACTAATAATTGGTGATTCAAATCACCATTATTTTGCCTTAGACATCTTTTATCCTCATTAAAACTCTTGATATACTCATGTTCTGCATTGAAGATCAACTTTGGGTAGATATTATTCATTGATAATCATTCTTGGCTTGATTCCTTGTGCTCATTTATATATTAATGAAGATTAGTGTGCGAATTCCTATTTTCTCCCTGTGTTCGACCTCGGACTTCATTTTAGATATTCAAGTTATAAATTGTATTTGTTGATTGGGCTATTTAGGAGACTTTACTATAACGAGACACTTTAACCTCCTGAATAGCCTGTTCAACAGTTTTACTCTAGTGGTCATGTCTCATGGGAAGAGTCCAAGCAATAGCAACTCAAAACGAGATCCTTATTGTCCTTTGTTTCCTCAGAATATTTTTGATGATCATGGTTGTACGAGTAGGGATCAGAATCATTAGTAAGAGAGTGGCTAAGCTATCTAATTTTCTCGTTCAATTACTGACTATTCCTCAACATCTCTCCCATAGACTCCATCATTTTCTTTTGTTGCTTTTGCATTTCTGTCATAAAAGAGGAGAGGCTACTATCAGATTGGGAAGGATAGTCAATCTCAGGCTCAGGTTTCCTTGGAGTGTTATTCCAACCTTGATCAGAAAAATCATGAAGGGTGGGAGGGTTAGGCATTGGCAAACTGGAAAATTCTACTCCTAGGCTCTACTCAAAAGTGGGAGTTATCGAGCCAATACTCCCAAAATAGGAATATGATTAATCCCATGAATTGTCATTGTACCCATCAAAGGATGGATATGCTCGAGGCATGGGATCCTGATTAAAATATGGGAAGTATTGACTCTAATAATCTAAATGATAGGAGTAAGGGTGATCCATTTCTTTAAACCAAACAGATTTAATTCTCTTAGGACTTAGAAGAAATCAGGATACAAGCAGAAACTTCCTAGAGAGTTCTACCACTGTCAAAACAAACGTAAATACAATGGGATCTATTTTTAGTAGATTCTAGGTCTTAGAATTAAGTGTTCAGTTGGTGGCCAAATAAGTTTTGCAAGAATTATGCATCCTAGGCTGACCTTCGTTGGTGCCTACAACCTACTCGCAAGGGATGGAAGTCTCAAATCGAGCCCATGCATGAGGAACCGAAGTAACTTGGTGGATAGGCTTGTTGATTTTCGACTAACTTCCCTTGTGGTGCAAAGAGGAGAGGTAGAAATTTATCTATTGAACTTATGTGTGATGTGCACAGTGTCTCAGGTGTCCAAGACATGTACGCATTTTATATTTTGAAACCCCACAATCAAATCCTTTTGCACGTAATTAAAGTCACTGATTTTAAGGTCCAACCTCTTAACAGTCCCAATTCCTTAAAGTGACCACTGAATTAATTAGATTCCTTAAAGTAGTCTTGGATTTAAGTCCAATGTAGATGCATGATAGAGATGTGAAGCTAAAGAGAGGACATACCTTACTCCAGCTTTCTTCAATGCAGGGATGTATGTGATGCAATAAAGATAAACTAGATGCTGCTCATTCAATCCTAGATGGTCGCCCTATAGATATGTAGCTTCTAGTAGGCAGTTCGGATTATTTTTTTTTATGATAATAAGCAAATAAACTTAATCTAATTTAGCTAGCTAACTAACTAACATGCAGTTCAAACAATTCAAATAAACCTATAATCTAAATAAAATGGGAACACACTCCCAAAAAAACACTCCTGCATACAAGAGCGATAAGCAATAAAAAGCATTGGGAACATGTTCCCAAAAATGCCCAACATGGGTCCATAAGACAGAAATTAAATGTTTAATGTCTATCTAGCCTAATCTAAATCTAAAAGAAGAAAACAGGTCCTCGGCCGCCAATCCTCCTTCCATGCACGTGGGATTAGGGCCCACGTGCACACGCGATTATCCTCGAGGTGGCGACAAGGTCCACCAATGTGACGAGCATCCCCCATGTGCTCCTCTTCCTCCAGAATGTACCTCACACAAAAGAAGGGTAGATCAATGAATAGCAATAAATAAGGGTCAATGTAAATAGAAAAATACTTGCGAGTTTACTAGACTCGTTGCCTCCCCAGCAACGGTGCCATTTGACATAGAGATCTTCTCTTGATTAAAAAGATAATAGCAATAAAATGATAATGTCGTATTTTTTTATGTGGTGGAAAATCTCTCTATCAAAATTAATTTAAATCTAATCTAACCACATTGATCATAGTGTCGTACCCATAGGGAGACATTGGCCTATTAAAACTCGCACAAGATGTAAAGCAAATGTTCACAAATATATTCTTAAGTAGTGGAATTAGAATCAAGCGAAAACCCTCCTTAAATTAAGATCACAATGCATGGAATTACTGAAATCGCATTTACGTTAAATAACAGGAGTGTTCATGAAATTTCACTACAATAATGAAATTTGACCATGACATTCACCGCCACTTTTGTTGAAACAAGACAAGAGAATGCCTTCCCTTTAATCAATCAAAAACCTTTTAAATGAATGGAATAATATTCAAATAGTCATTTAATGAAAGAAGAGGGGCATTCTCATCAAAACCACACAATATCCCATTGATTTAATAATATATATAGGAATTAGCAATGGCAAGGCCATGTAAAAACTAATTACTAAGCTCCTGTAGCAAAACAAAGCACATCGCGTGACGACTTCACCCGCGATGAAGGCTTTGCTGGCCGTGAGGCTTGACGGAGGAGATGCACTAGAGGAGAGGCTCGCAACGATGGTAACAGCGAGGCATGGGGAGGCTGAGGTTGGCCACACGGAGAGGAGTGGTGGCCGACAACGGGTGATGCTAGTTGTGGTGGAGGAGCCACCGGTTGATGGTGTAGTCGTGGGCGTGGGTGCAGTTGAGCTCGAGGAGGATGCCAGTGGTGTTAGTAGTGAGGTAGGAGGCCGAGGGTGGCCACACGGCATGGAGTGGTGGTCTGTGGCTGATGGGTTCTACTGGAGAAGAAGATGAACAGTGGGTGTGGTTGGAGAAGAGCAAGAAGAAGGAAACGGAAGAGGAGAGGAAAAAGGAGCGGATGTGGCATCTGTGGTGTGCCACGCATAGGAAGAGGAAGCAGATGGTAAGGGTGGTAGTGCAATGATGGTGGTGGGGGATGGAAGTGAGGATGCGATATGATGGCCACATGTTGTCACCGCATGGTCAATGGTGGTGGAGGTTGCAGTGGCGTGATGGAGAAGATCGCAAAGGTTCATAGTGTACACTATGTGGTCATGGTGTATGCTTGATTTCACGGTGGTGACGATCCCAGCAAGGGAGTTCGATTGGCAGCAGGTGTATGGAGAAGATATATAAAGAGGGGAGGTAGAACCTATGGGTGGTTTTGCAGTTGGAGAAAGAAGCAGCGTGGAGTAGGCGATGCGTTAGGATAGGGAATAGGAGTTGTTGCGAGGAGGAAGGCATCACGTAGGGTGGGTACATCAGTCGTCCAGATTGTGTTCCAGACGTGTTAAGTATGAAAATTGGACATCTGATGTGTACGCCAACCGTCTAAAATGATAGATTATGTAGGGAGATAAGGTGACATTGGATGTGACTTATGTAGGCTTAGGTTGTAAGTATAGGTCCTAATCTAATTAGGATTTTAAAGTGGAAATTGGGTTTAGGATAAGTGGGAGAGGCATGAATGGCACCTCGAGCGATCTTCTCTATTTATTCCTGCAGCCAAAAGAAATTCTCACAATTATTTATATAACATAGCAAATTATGTAATCCTATGACATGCATTTATTTTGCAAATATTAATACAATCTAAAAAGTAGGAACTATCAACAGGTTAAATAATGGTCCACTAAAGTGGACTTATCAACCATCCCTAACCTCCCGCATTTGGAGTTACCAAAAAACACTGAACGGCCACATGGCTCTTTAAATCTAAATTCAAACCCCTTTTCTCTTATGGTCGACCAATTGATTCGACTTCAACAAAACCAACAACAATTGGCTAGGACTGTCATGAACCTAGCCAATCAAAGACTGGGTCAGCCACTCGAAGAACCTCTCATGCTGCTTAAGGATTTTTATGATCCTTCCAATTATGAAGAGAGACTCGAAGTGGTTATACCCTAAGGGGATTTTGAAATTAAACCTGCCATTCTAAACCTAATTAAACATTTCCATGGTCTTTTGAGAGAGGACCCCTTTTGCCACCTCAAGGAGCTAACTGTCCTTGCTCAAACCACCCATTCCCGCAATGTGTAGGAAGAGGTGTGGCCCATGAGATTCTTTCCTCTCTCACTAAAAGACAAAGCATCACCCTGGTTTATAACATTCGGGCATCCCATCATCACCTAACCCCAATTAAAAAGTGCCTTTCTTAAAAAATTCTTTCCGATAGCTCGTACAAATGCTTTACACCAATCAATGACCTTTCAACAAAAATCTGATGAACCACTCCATGAGTCTTGGAAGAGATTTCAAGAACTTCTCAGAAGTGGCCCCCACTATGAAATTCCGTGATGGCAGCCAGTGTAGATCTTCTATCATGGATTAAAAGATCAATTAAAAAGATTCGTGGATACTTCATGTGGGGGTAATTTCCTTAATAAAGACATCGAAAGTGCCTACCTCCTTTTTGAAGAAATGAGTCAAAATTCATTTAATATGGCTTCAATGGACACTTTTGGTAAAACCAACAACCCAGGACTTGGAGTCAATGAAATTGACTCCAAATCCACATTCGTTCTAGTCACTCAAGATGTTTTACACGTGATAGCTCAATGACTGGATCAGATGCAAATCAACTAAAAGAAATGGAAGAAAAGCTCACCCAAAAACAAGCTCCTTATCCTAACTCTCCCCACCTTCTTAACAGAGAGAATCTGCATAATATCAATGCTACCTCTGCTAGGTGGCAATTTTCTTTTGATTTCTCACAAGATCTGTTGACTGGAACTTTTTATTACATGAATCAAAATCTTCTTAACTTCACGACTGAAAACATCTCTACTCTCCAAGAGCAATTTAGAAATCTCTCAAATACTTACAATCAAAACTGGAGAACCAACCCGAATCCCTCCTAGAAAGCCCCAAATCAGGTTCCATTTCCCAAACAAAATCAATTTGGGAATTATGGGCAAAACTTATATCAACCGGGGCCATCCCAAGAAGATATCAACACCTAGGTCATGAAGACTCTACAATGTATGCAATCAAATGACGAAAGTAACCCGCATGATAACCAACTTGCAACATCAAGTTAAAGTTACTTTTGATCATAGACTTGCTGGCAATCTGCCATCCCAACACACGCCCAACCTTAACAATCAACGGAATCAGTATCAAGGTGGATATTCTAGTCAACCTATCTACCCAACACCCCAACACCTGTCGAGTTTTAATCAAAATTAGGCCCCCCATCCTCCTCCCAGAAACAACCATGCTGCAAATGCAGTAACTTGAGGAACAAGAAAATTACTCATGATCCCTTGCTTGCTCAAGAAACCCGCCTAAAAGAAAAGCAGATCATCTCTTCTTCCTCTTCTTCTAACCCCGTTCAGGAACCCAAAAATGCAAAATAGGTACACCCAACACCTTTTCCACAAGCCCTTCACTCTTCACAAACTAGAAAAAAGAAATCTGAGCCCATTGATAAGGAATTGATGGATCTTTTTAGGCAAGTAGAGATAAATATCCCGCTCCTAGATGCCATAAAATACATTCTTGCCTATGCCAAATTCTTGAAAGATTTTTGTACCCCAAAAAGGCAACCTAGAAACCTAGGAAAGGTGATCCTTCCAGAGACAGTAAGCTCAGTTGTGTAGAGAAAATTGCCTTTGAAAAAAAAAGATCCAGGCACCCCCTGATTCAAGTGGTCATTAATGACACTTCCTTTGATCGCACCTTATTGGATCTCAGTGCCTGAATTAATCTCATCCCCACTGTCAGTTTTTAGGAATTCAAGATCGGTGAATTAAAACCTGAGGTAACACTTCAACTAGCAGATCGATCTATAATTAAACCCAAGGGGATTGTCGAGGATGTAATAGTTTGGGTCAAAATTTGTCTATTTGCCGTAGACTTTTTGGTCCTGGACATAGAGGTACCAAAAGCTTTGAAGAATGCCCCTATAATTCTTAGAAGACCATTCCTAGGCACCGCTAAAGCAAATATTGATTGTGACTCTAGAAAGATGAAGATCATGTGTGGCGGTGAATCTATTACCCTAGATATTTTTAAAGCTTCTAGGTATTTCCAAGAACTAGATTTCTTTGATGACTTGGTGATCGCGAAAATACGCGGTTTGTTAATTAGGCAATTTAGTGTCGTTGCAACGTGTAAATCCGATCAACTCTTAAATTTATAAACTAAGATAGTGGGAGTATCTAGGGTCGTCCAAGGAGGCCAAATGTTTCTAAATTAAAATCCCTTGCTTAAAGATGGAACTCAACTTTCCTTTTGGTGTTTTATATATAAGATTTTTTTTTGTTTTGAAATAACAAGAACAAGGCGGGTTGTTGATAGCAAGAAAATTCTCTATACTAATCCACTACACTACTATTATAGTGACAAGTAGAACCTCTTCCTAAGCTCACTCTAGGCATGTGGAGGCCTAGAGTAATTAGGGAGAGGGAGTGAAAATGGTTAAACAAGAATTCTATAAGACTATGCAACAACAAGATTAAAGAAGGCAACTTTGATTAAAAGAGACAGTGTTTTACAAAAAAACCCTAGTAGATGAATGCTTCTACTACTAGATAATTTCAACAAGGAAAATAAAACACAAATCTTCCTGAATTGTTGGTGAAGAGGGGAAGCTCCTTGCTCCAAGCTTATGGCTCCTAGGCTTGAAAAGGGCTCCTCCTTCTCCTTCCTCGAAAATTATGTCCTCCAAGGTGGTAGCTACCACCTTTAATTCTCCTCCTCCAAGGGTGGACGTCCACCCTAGGTCCTTCTCCTTTGCCTGGCAATCCTCCTTGAAGTAGAAAAGTCCTCCTCCTTGGCGTGGCCCAAGTTGAAGAGACTGGGGAGAAGAAGTCACCAAAGGGGCTGGAGATGTGCCCCTTTAATCTTCTTCTCTACTCCTTCTTCTTAGCCGTAGGTGTAGGTGGGTATAGGTAGAAAAATACACTAATGGAGGATGAAGAAAATGTGGGAAGTTAGGTGGGTATATATAGTGTAGGAAGGGGGGTATGGGTGGCTCTTGGATTGGATGGCTAGGATAGGATATGGGGGGTAGTTGGGGATCCTAGGGCTAAGTATAAGTGGCGCCACCTAAGGGGTGCTAAGGGGGTAGTTAAGGCTTTGGTGCCCTTTAGAATTGGTGCCAAAATGGGCCTTCTAGAAGGCCATTAGGTGGCACCACCTTAGGGTTCTAGTAGGGGGGTATGTGGATGGCTAGGATGGGTTATGTGGGTAGGTGTAGGGTGGATAAAGGGGCTGAAAGTTGGCACCAAAAGGGAGGTGGTTAGGGTTAGTTTTGGTGCCAACTTTTGGTGTCTTTTGGTGGTTAGTTGAGGGGTGAAAGGTGGTGAAGAGGTGGTGCCAAAATGAGTAGGATAGCTAGCTTAGGTAGGGCTTAAGTTGGTGGAGCTAGCTAAGGTTGAGTTGAAGGTGGTGGATGGCCAAGGAGCTGGTTGCTAGCTAAGCTAAGCTAAGCTAAGCTAGGTTAGCTAGCTATGGAGTAGAGGAGGAGGTATTGGAGCAAGGGTTTGAAGAGAGGAGCTGAGGAGGAGAAGTCTGGAGCTGGAACTAGAGCTGGCCACTACTGAGGAGGCTGGCATGGAGCTACTCTAGCTGGCTTACCTTGCTAGTTCTTTGCTAGCTGCTAAGCCAAGCTAAAGTGAGCTGGCTTCTACCATAATGAGCTGAGGTGAGTTGGGTCTGGTGCTCCCGAGGAGGATCAAGCTGGTTGAGGCAGCTAAGGTAGCTTAGCTCAACTGAGTTGAGCTAAGTTGAGTTCCCGGGAGCTGGACTTGAGCTTCCTAAGATGGGATGAGTTCTTCTTCAGCTGGATGGAGTTGAGTGGAGCTAGATGTAGCTGGATCTGAGCTGGGGTGAACTCCAGTCAACTCAGCTGAGCTAGCTAGAGCTCCCTGTGGATTTGTGGGAGCTAAAATGAGCTAGACTCAACTAGGTTGAGCTGGATCTGAGCTGACTTGAGCTAGGGTGAGCTAAGATGAACTCTCTTGTGCTGCCATTTAGTTGAGATTAGCTGAATGGAGCTGAGATGAGCTAACCCTAGTTCAAGTGAGCTAGGTTCCAGCTGTGGTGAGCTAGATCAAGTTGAGTTCCAGCTAGTCTGAGCTTCTCCTTCACCATTTGCCTTCTTAAGTGCTAGGGTTTTAGGGATCTGTATATCTGCTCATCCCTAACACTCACAAAAACATATCAAAAAGACAATAAAAAAATGCAATGCATACCTAACCTAATTTATGCCTAAATGCAGCCCAAAAATCCATTTGCGAAGTAAAATCCTAAGAGCTAGGTTTGTTTTAATGCATAAGAATGATGATAAACTGGCGTTTATCACACCCCCATGCTTATCTTTTGCTAGTCTCTTAGCAAAACTTCAATTTTTTTGGAAAATGGAATTTTTGGGAAATCTAATTTTTTTTCTACTTTTGTGGAGAAAAAGATTAAGGGACCTTGGTTGATCTAAACACAGGAGGTGTGGGATTTGTTAAAGATAAACATTGGGATTTGTTTTGGATCCAACCATTAGACAAAACAGGCTCAATATATCCTCCAGAAAATTTACAAATTAACCCCTTGTTAATTCAAATGACTTGAAATTTTTGTTTTTAGGATTTTTCTGGCTCATGAATCTGATTCGCAACTTGCAAAAATCCTTTAAAACCTTGTGTCTGTGCTTGTGGAAAGCCAACATTTATAGGAGCATGTTAATTTATTTATTTATTCTCTTCTTTTTTTTTTTCTTCCCCCATGCTTATTTTTAGTTTAGTCTTACAACAGATGTGTCGGGATCATCATTCCCATTACCAATCCTTGAGGGGGCTCTGGCACCAATACTTCGGGATAGCACTGTCCATGACACCACCCAAGAGCTCACAACCCTAAAACACAATGCGGTGTAAAGGGGCACTCCAACCAAACTCAAGCTCTTGCTCCGACACTATAGGTAGAGCACCGTCCAAGACACTTGAGCTGCTAAAATGCTCTTTAATGCTCCGTCTAAAGATATGAAATATAGATATGGAGCAGCACCGAGGCGGTAACATGTTGATATTGCGTCCTCAAAGGAGCCAAAATCCTCCTCGGCGGTGGGAACTCAAACCAATGAACTGTTTCAGACTTTTACTAAGTCCAAACACGGGAGTTTTTCAAATTTTTAGTTATTTTTAAGTGTTGGCTTGTGTGTGAAAATGGACACAAGAAGTTTCTCAAGACATGCAAGTTCTTGAATTAGAAACTACGCCAAATACTTTCCACATTACAAAATAGGATCAAGTCACCTGAACTATCATGAGTTTAGGTGAAATTTTTAGAGAAGGATATCTGATTTAGTCTAAAATAGACCCTCAAATTCTAATGATTAGATCCACATCCTCTTCCCTAGTTTGTTAAAGATTAAATTCCATTGTACCAAAAGTGAATTTTTCGACCTTAGTCCCAATTTCAAAATTTTTCCTCAAAAAGTTTTCAACATTTCTTTTTTCTTGGTATGCAAGCAGGAAAATAAAATAACTAAAGAAAAATGCATGTTTTTAGGTTTTGAAAATCCTAAATCGATCGTCAAATTTTAAAAACACCCCCCCATGCTTAAGATATGCTATGTCCTCATGCATTAGGAGGGAAAAGGAATCACCTTAGTGAAGAATGGTTGGGTTTAGGAAGATCAAAACTTGGAAAAAGAAGAAACAAAGAAAGCAGGAAAAAATGATGGGTTACCTCCCATCCAGTGCTATCTTTTACGCCATTCAACCGGGCGTGAAGGTATGCACGGAAGATGGAAAATCATGTAAAAGGTTGGACACTTGAATGTCTTTAATAAAAGTGTCTTCCTCAAGATCCCTAAAAAGATGAGTGGTAAAGATAAAGGGATCAAAATAAAATAGAGAAATGGAAAAATGACCCAGATCTGGCCATGGTTTAAGTGCTTGTAAAATGCCAGACTCTGGTGGGTCGGGTGATAGGCCCAATGAAAAGGGATGGGGAATGGAGTCAATGAGATGTAGGGTGGGTGAAGTTAGTGTGGATGTTTTTGGTGAAAAATCAGGAAGATGAAAAGGGGGAAAGTCAAACCCTAGTTGATCTGGAAAGTCTTGGACCACATAATTATCCTTAGAATAAGAATCAATAAAATCTAGATCAATAGTGGTCAAAGATGAATGAGATTGGATCAACATAGACGTCTCAAATACTGCTTCCATTTTATTATCAGTGTCCTCAAAAATTTTGTGATCAATGGACCTCTTGGAAGCTTGAAATAAATCTAATGAGAAGGTCTGGTTACTGCAACTTATATTCATTTTCCCAGAATGAGAATTGATATTAATTGCTGCCATAATTAGAAAAGGTCTTCCAAGGATGGCATTAATGAGAGCCTTGGGTACCTCTATGTCAAGGACCAGAAAATTTACTGGAAATAGACAATTCCGGACCTTGATAATACTATCCTCAACAACTCCCTGCGGTTGAATGGTAGATCGATCTTCCAATTGAAATTGAACCTTAGTAGGTTTTAAATCACTGAATCGAAATTCCTCACATAAGACCGAGGGGATGAGATTACTAGAGGTACCTAAGTTGAGAGGGGTGCGAAAAAAATGGTGTCAGTTATGACAACTGAGATGAGTGATGTGCCCTGATCCTTTTTTGTGAAAGGCAGCTTGCTCTGAAAAATTGAGCTGGCTGTCTTTGAAAGGACCAACCTTTCGAGATTCTGATCATGCCCTTTTGAAGTAAATTTTTTAGAGGCATGGGGAGAATCTAGGAAGGGAATATTCCTCTCGACTTGCTCAAATAAGTCCAAAGAATTGTGGTCATAGGGCTCTGATTTTGGATTGTTGGATTGCAATTTTTGAGAGTGGGAAATAGGGTTTGAATCAGGTGTTTTTGGGACTTCTTTTTCTTCTTCCTTATTGAGGTTAGGGGAGTCAATCTGCATTGGTTGAGAATTTTAGTTTCATCATTTGAATGTGAAGGCCTTAAATTCATGGTGGTTTCCACACTCCTCAAAGTCTTTGCATACACAGCTTGGTGATCACTGGGAGGAGGTGGAGGGGCCTGATGTTGATAGAAACTAGGTTGGAGCTACGATATTGGGTTAATAGGAGGCTGAACCATGTGGTTCTGATGTTGGTATCCACCTGGGTGATGGTTCCTATGATTAATAAAGTTTGGTGTGGGTTGGGATGGTGTGTCCTGCAAGTCTTTGAGTCGGAATACCCCCAATTTGATCATTGAGATTGTTAATAAGACGAGTTGTTTCCTTTGTTTTTCTTTGTAACTCTTGTAGGGTTTTCATCATCTGGGCATTAATGTCTTCTTGAGATTGCCCAGATTGATAATGATTTGAATCATACCCTCTAAATGGGTTCTGTTGTTGGTGTGGAAGCGGATTGGTCCAGGAGTGAACCGGATAATTCCCCCCATTAGAGGAATTTTTCAATTTCTCCTGGAAAGTAGGGACATTTTGGGTGGGGTGATGTTTGGGATAAACATAATTCCCTGTTGAACCAGAGAAAGCCTCAGAATAATAGTTATACTCAGCACGAGATTTATGCAGATTTTCTCTCTTGCGGGTGTTAAAAGGGGTGAGATGTGGAATGTGTGGAGCTTGGGCAGGTGTGGCAGGTTGCCCCTGGTTGGCTAGGTCAGTTAATTCCTTGTGCAACTGTTGTTGCTGAATTTCTAGCTGAGCCATGATAGAGTAGAGATTAGGTGGAGGGGCCTGATTAAGTAGCTCCTAGGTGGTAAGATTGGGGAAAGAATAATTAGCATGCAAGTTAGAGGACCAATTTTTATTTTCCATTTTTAAAGAAGAGGAAGAATGTAGGAAAAGTCTTTTTGGGGAGGCAAATCAAGTGGTCCCTCCAGGTGTGGAGTTTTGGACCGCGGCCCGTGCAAAATGGAAGAAACAGGAGGGGAGGAAAAGAGATGGAGATGAGAGAAGTGTGCATATCAAACAACAAAAGCTAGACCTAACTTAAGTGTGACTCCCTAAAAATAAACCCAAGACTTGGTCTATGTAGGAAATAAGTAATCAATAGTGAATACCCGTTCTGTCAACAAATCTAGCCAAGTTGCTTAAGGGGAGGTTTGGACCCAAAAGTTTCCCAGGGAAAACCCCAGGTGCTTGTACAAACCCATGCCTAGTCGTTTGACACGGCCCCTCAGCCTGAACACCAGATATAGATGATAGAATTGGTATTAACTAAAGAAGACTTAAGACCTATATAGCAAGCCTAAGCTGATGAAGCCTTAGGGGTCAAGTTGCTACGGATTTTAGTTAGGTCTAGGATACTATAGTGCACACGGAATGTGGAGGGCGTTAATTGGGTTGTTTCCCTGTTATTTCAAAATTTTTTTGTGTGTGTGCAGGAATTGGAAAGTGGTTCCAATTAAAAAGAAGTTGTCACACAATTTCTTGTATTTTTGTCTTTTAGGATTTGATTTAATTCAATGTGTTTTAGGATTTCTCTTTTTAAATTTTCAAACAAGTTTGAAACTCCACAGTCAAAGGAAAAATAAGTTGTATTAGTGATGGTTAATTTCCTTTAATGTGAGTCTCTAGAAAAAAAGAAAGAAATCCTAAGCCAATTGTCCTTAAGATAGAAAATTACTACTAATGAATTATGTTTAGTCTTTCTGTATTAAGTAGTGGTCCAAACAAGTCAAAAAACACCACTACTTTGAAGAAGACCAAACAAGGATTCCATAAAATATTTTTGTAAGATTTTAGGAATTTGTTTGATAATTGTTTTGAATTTTTATTTGTACTTGTGTCAAAGTCCAGAAATGATACTCGTGGGTATTTTAGACTTTTTAGTATTACCACTAACCTCATAAAATTTTGGTTATTTTATATAATATGTAAAATTTCACAAGGATTCCAAAAAGCTAAATTTTACAAAAATTGGATTAGTATAAAAATACTAAAAATTCATGGATAGTAGAAAAAAAGGAAGATTAGAGGGTGTGACCCCTCTGTAGTCCATGAATTTTTGAAAATTAAATAAAAAGTTAATTAATCTGAAATTTGGAACAAATGTTTCTAACTTAATTTCAAATCACTGTGTGAAATTTTATGATTTTAGGAGGCCTGTGGTATTAGGAATCGATTTTTCAAGTCCAGAAAGAAATCCGGACCCGAAAAATAGAACACCAATACTTGCAATGGAGTGGTGTTAAAGAAACATTCAAGCAAACAATGGATTTGAAAATGCACCACTCCACTTAATTAAGTTGTTTAGGGTCCTAAAAGCCAAGTTTAGTGTATTTTGGTAGTTTTTTAGGTTAAGTGTGACAAGTAAGAAGAACCAACCTGAATGTTTGCGGGACGACAAGGAACTTTGAACTTTTGCTTTCAAATTCCCACTTTCCCATTGTAGTTCCTGCACACACAAAAGAGAAGAAAGAGAAGGGGATGAGATCCACTTCAAGAAAGAGAAGAAAGAATAAGCAAAGTCGTGCCTCCCTAGCAACGGTGCCAAAAAGTGATCGCGAAAATACGCGGTTTGTTAATAGGCAATTTAGTGTCGTTACAATGCGTAAATCCAATCAACTCTGAAATTTATAAACCAAGATAGTGGGAGTATCTAGGGTCATCCAAGGAGGCCAAATGTTTGCAAAATTAAAATCCCTTTCTTAAAGATGGAACTCAACTTTGTTTTTGGTGTTTTATATATATGATTTTTTTTTTTTGAAATAATGAGAACAAGGCGAGTTTGTTGATAGCAAGAAAATTCTCTATACTAATCCACTACACTACTATTATAGTGACAAGTAGAACCTCTTCCTAAGCTCACTCTAGGCACGTGGAGGCCTAGAGTATAGGGAGAGGGAGTGAAAATGGTTAAACAAGAATTCTATAAGACTATGCTACAACAAGATTAAAGAAGGCAACTTTGATTAAAAGAGAGAGTATTTTACAAAAAAACCCTAGTAGATTAATGCTTCTACTACTAGATAATTGCAACAAGGAAAATAAAACACAAATCTTCCTGAATTGTTGGTGAAGAGGGGAAGCTCTTTGCTACAAGCTTAGTGGCTCCTAGGCTTGAAAAGGGCTCCTTCTCCTTCCTTGAAAATGATGTCCTCCAAGGTGGTAGCTACCACCTTTAATTCTCCTCCTCCAAGGGTGGACGTCCACCCTAGGTCCTCCTTTTCCTGGCCATCCTCCTTGAAGTAGAAAAGTCCTCCTCCTTGGCATGGCCCAAGTTGAAGAGAGTGGGGAGAAGAAGGCACCAAAGGGGCTGGTGATGTGCCTCTTTAATCTTCTTCTCTACTCCTTCTTCTTGGCCGTAGGTGTAGGTGGGTATAGGTAGAAAAATACACTAACGGAGGATGAAGAAAATGTGGGAAGTTAGGTGGGTATATATAGTGTAGGAAGGGGGGTATAGGTGGCTCTTGGAATGGATGGCTAGGATAGGATATGGGGGGTAGTTGGGGATCCTAGGGCTAAGGATAAGTGGTGCCACCTAAGGGGTGCTAAGGGGGTAGTTAAGGCTTTGGTGCCCTTTAGAATTGGCACCAAAATGTGCCTTCTAGAAGGCCACTAGGTGGCACCACCTTAGGGTTCTAGAAGGGGGGTATGTGGATGGCTAGGATGGGTTATATGGGTAGGTGTAGGGTGGATAAAGGGGCTGAAAGTTGGCACCAAAAGGGAGGTGGTTAGGGTTAGTTTTGGCCCCAACTTTTGGTGTCTTTTGGTGGTTAGTTGAGGGGTGAAAGGTGGTGAAGAGGTGGCACCAAAATGAGTAGGATAGCTAGCTTAGGTAGAGCTTAAGTTGGTGGAGCTAGCTAGTGTTGAGTTGAAGGTAGTGGATGGCCAAGGAGCTGGTTGCTAGCTAAGCTAAGTTAAGCTAAGCTAGCTTAGCTAGCTATGGAGTAGAGGAGGAGGTATTGGAGCTAGGTTTTGAAGAGAGGAGCTGAGGAGGAGAAGTCTGGAGCTAGAACTAGAGCCGGCAGCTGCTGAAGAGGCTGGCATGGAGCTACTCTAGCTGGCTTAGCTTGCTAGTTCTTTGCTAGCTGCTAAGCCAAGCTAAAGTGAGCTGGCTTCTACCATAATGAGCTGAGGTGAGCTGGGTCTGGTGCTCCCGGGGAGGATCAAGCTGGTTGAGGCAGCTAAGGTAGCTTAGCTCAACTGAGTTGAGCTAAGTTGAGTTCCCGGGAGCTAGACTTGAGCTTCCTAAGCTGGGATGAGTTCTTCTTCAGCTGGCTGGAGTTGAGTGGAGCTGGATGTATCTGGATCTGAGCTGGGGTGAACTCCAGTCAACTCAGCTGAGCTAGCTAGAGCTCCCTATGGACTTGTGGAAGCTAAAATGAGCTAGACTCAACTAGGTTGAGCTGGATCTGAGTTGACTTGAGCTAGGGTAAGCTAAGATGAACTCTCTTGAGCTGCCATTCAGTTGAGATTAGCTGAATGGAGCTGGGATGAGCTAACCCTAGTTCAAGTGAGCTAGGTTCCAGCTAGTCTGAGCTTCTCCTTCACCATTTGCCTTCTTGAGTGCTAGGGTTTTAGGGATCTGTATATCTGTTCATCCCTAACACTCACAAAAACTTATCAAAAAGACAATAAAAAAATGCAATGCATGCCTAACCTAATTTATGCCTAAATGCAGCCCAAGAACCCATTTGCGGAGTAAAATCTTAAGAGCTAGGTTTGTTTTAATGCATAAGAATGATGATAAACTAGCGTTTATCACTTGGATTCGAAGATTGAAAGTTTAGTGGTGGAAACAATGCAGATTTCACACATGGGTTCCTGTTTTACAATTCACATGGTTCTTGAACAATATGATTTACCCCACCCTCCCTCACTAACCACACCTTCTTCATTTAGCTCTTCATCTAACTCTCTCCCTCTCACTTCACCCCTGACTCCACAAGCAGAAATCATTTCAGAGCTGGGCCCTCAACTGGACTTAAAACCCTTGCCCAACTACCTTAAATATGTTTTCCTAGGTCCAAACCAGACCATGCCCCTGATTATCAATTCTGGATTTATTGGGGCACAAGAGGAAAAACTTCTCTAGGTCTTGAGCAAAAACAGAAAAGCTATTGGCTGGACCCTTTCTGATCTTAAGGCAATTAATCTATCCTATTGCACCCATTGAATTTATCTTGAGGACAATTCTCGGCCCTCCCGCCAACCTCAAAGGCACTTGAACCCTAATATGCAGGAGGTGGACAAAACAGAGATTATAAAGTGGCTTGATGCTGATATCATCTACCCCATTTCTGATAGCTCCTGGGTTAGTCCCACACAAGTAGTTCCTAAAAAGGCTGGACTAACAGTTGTCACTAATGAACATGGGGAAAATATAGCCACTCGGATCGCTTCTTCTTGGCATGTGTGCATTGATTACAGAAAATTGAACACGTCCACCAAGAAGGATCATTTTCTACTCCCTTATATTGATCAAATCTTGGCGCGGTTAATCGGACATGATTACTGTTTTCTTGACGGTTATTCCGACTATAATCAAGTTGCAATCCATCCTGAGGATCAAGACAAAACTACATTCACCTACCCCATCAGAACCTTCGCTTTCCGAGGATGCCTTTCGGTCTTTGCAATGCAACTGTGACTTTTCAAAGGTGTATGCTTGTAATTTTTTTAGACTTGGTAGATGAATGTCTAGAAGTCTTTATGGATGACTTCTCTGTATTTGGAGATTCTTTTGATCTTTGTCTTAGAAATTTGGAAAGAACTCTCAAAAAATGCATAGAAGTTAACCTGGTACTCAGTTGGGAAAAAAGTCACTTCATGGTCCAGGAAGGAATTGTCCTGGGCCATGCTATTTCCAAAAAGGGAATTGCGGTAGATCGAGCTAAAATTGATTCTATCTCCAAGCTCCCACCTCCCACTTCTGTCAAATAGATATGATCTTTTTGGGGCATGTGGCTTCTATTGCCATTTCATTAAGAATTTTTCCCAAATCTCCAAGCCCTTAAGTCAATTACTTACAAAAGACTAGCCTTTTGACTTCAATGCCCAATGCCTAGAAAGTTTTAATCAACAGAAGAAGGATGTCACAAAGGCACCAAATTTACAGGGACCTGACTGGAATTATCCCTTTGAATTAATGACTAATGCCTTTGATTTTGTTGTGGGGGTCGTTCTAGGGAAAAGAATTGACATGAAGCCCGTTGTGATCTACTATGCTAGCAAAACACTTGATGCACAACGAAATTACACAGTTACTTCAAAAGAACTTCATGCCATTGTTTTTGCCCTAGAAAAATTTTGCGCTAATTTGTTGGGGTCACATGTCACAGTATACACTAACCACTCAGCACTTAAATATCTACTGAATAAGAAAGATCCGAAAGCCCTCCTTATCCGTTGGATCCTACTGCTCTAGGTATTTGACCTGGAAATAAAGGATAAGGCAAGATCGTAAAATGTAGTAGCTAATCATCTTTTTCATCTTATGACAAATGATATGTTGACCTGTCTTGATAAATTCCCTGATGAGACAATCTTAGCTGGCAATACCCTCCCTTAGTTTACACCTATTGCAAACTACCTAGCAACAGAACAAATCCCCTCTGATTGGCCAAAAACCAAAAGGGATAAATTTTTTGCTGACATTAAATATTATTTTTTACGAGGAGCCCGACCTTTTCCGCATTTGTGCCGATCAGGTCATTAGATGGTGTGTCCCCAATTTGGAAATTCATGATATTCTGACACATTATCACTCAATGGCTTGTGGCAGACATTTTTCAAGCAAGAAAACTACAGCTAAGGTCCTTAATTCTAGATTCTCTTGGCCCAACTTGCACA
This sequence comes from Thalassia testudinum, assembly GCA_037157565.1. NCBI lineage: Eukaryota > Viridiplantae > Streptophyta > Magnoliopsida > Alismatales > Hydrocharitaceae > Thalassia > Thalassia testudinum. The sequence continues at coordinate 39,792,226 of JAZHRO010000025.1, forward strand.
AAGATGCTCATTCTTTTGTTCGGTCATATGTGCGTTGCTAGAGCATTGGTAACATGACTCGAAAGGATATGATGTCCATAAATCCAATCTTAGAGGTTGAAATTTTCGATGTATGGGGCATTGACTTCATGGGACCGTTCGTCAATTCTTGTGGGTATTTATATATCCTAGTCGCAGTCGATTATGTATCAAAGTGGATTGAAGCAATACCCACACGCACCAATGATCATAAAGTGGTCGTCAAATTTATCAAGAAAAACATTTTCTCAAGATTCGGCATTCCTAAGGCCATCATCAATGACGAAGGATCACATTTCACTCACTCTCAATTGTCACCTTCTTTCTAGATATGGGGTTAATCATAAAATTTTCACTCCTTACCACCCCCAAACAAATGGCCAAGCAGAAATTTCTAACTGGGAGATAAAAAATATTTTACAAAAGATGGTTAGGCCTGATCGTAAAGACTGGTCCAATAAATTGGACAATGCTTTATGGGCCTACCTGACCGCTTTCAAAACTCCACTGGGAATGTCCCCTTTCCGTCTGATTTTTGGAAAGGCATGCCATCTTCCGGTAGAACTTGAACACAGGGCTTTTTGGGCGATAAAATAAGTAAATATGGATTTATTTGAAGCCGGTACCCACAAGAAATTGCAATTAACCGAATTGGAAGAATTACGTAATTTTTCTTTTCAAAATGCGCCGATTTATAAAGACTAAACAAAGAAGTTCCATGATAAATATATTGTTCAGAAACATTTTGATGTTAATCAATGCATTTGGCTTCTTGATGCCCGATTACAAATTTTTCCTGGAAAATTAAAATCCAAATGGATCAAACCATTCATTGTCCTAAAAACATATCCATATAGCGTTGTTGATCTTTTCGATCCTAAGACGAACACTACTTTTCAAGTCAACGGCCAGCGTTTAAAGCCCTATCTCGATAATACTCCAAATCTTCCTTCTGACACGCTTGATTTAACCGACCTACCCCCTAATGATCGTTGGTGCAATTCACATCCGGTTGAATGGCATAAAAGATAGCACTGGATGGGAGGTAACCCACCATTTTTTTTCACTTTTCATTTTTTTTTCAGAGGTTTTGACTATCAAGATTTTGATCACCTTCACCGGGGTAATCTCTTTTCCCTTCCTATTGCATGTGGACATGTCACATCTTGAGCATGGGGGGTTGTTTTTAAATTTTGACGATCAAATCAGGATTTTCAAAACCAAAAAACATGCAACTTTCCTGTTTTATTTTGTGCTTACATACCCAAAAATAATAATAATCATAAAAATGTTGAAAACCTTTTTAGGAAATTTTGAAATCAGGACTAAGGTTGAACATTCACTTTTGGCACAATGGGATTTAATCTTTAATAAACTAGGGATAATGATAGGGATACGATTATTAGAATTTCAGGGTCTACCTTTAGATTAGATCAAATATCCTTCTCTAAAATTCCACTGGAACTCATGATAGTTCAGGTGACTTGATCCTCTTTTATAACATAGAAAGTATCTGGCTTAGTTTTTGATTCAAAAACTTGCATCTCATGCAAATTTCTTGTGTCAAAATTCACACACAAGACAACACCTAAAAAAAACAATTAGAAATTAGAAAAACCCTTTGTTTGGCCTTAGTAAAAGTCTGAAGCAGATCATTGGTTTGAGTTCCCACCATCGAGAAGGAGGAAAATGCCTCCTTTGAGGACGCGATGTCAACATATTACCACCTCGGCACTGCTCCATATCTATATTTCATATCTTTAGATGGAGCATTAAGGCACATTTTTGCAACTTAAGTGTCGTGGACAGTGCACTACCCATGGTGTTGGAGCAAGAGCTTGAGTTTGCTTGGAGTGCCCCTTTACATCACATTGTGTTTTGGGGTTATGAGCTCCTGGGTGGTGTCATGGACAGTACTCTCTCAAAGTATTGCCACTAGAGCCCCCTCAAGGATTGGTAATGGGAATGATGATCCCAACACATTTGTTATAAGACTAAGCTAAGAATAAGCATGGGGGAGACAAAAAAAAAGCTTTAAACCAAAACAAAACCTTATAAATGTGGGCTTTTCACAAGAACAAACACAAAGTTTTATAGGTTATTGTAAGTTGCGAATCGGATTCAAGAGCCACAAAAATCCTAACTACAAAAATTTTGAGTCATCTGAATTAACAATGGGTTAATTTGTGAATTTGTGGAGGATATATTAATACTGATTCATCTAATTTTTTGGATCTGAAAATGAATCATGATGTTTATCTTTAACAAATCCCGTACCTCCCATGTTTTAACCAACCTGGGTCCCATGATCTCTTTCTCCATAAAAAGTTGAAAAAATTAGTTTTCCCAAAAATTTCACTTTGTAAAACTTTGTTTTGCTAAGAGACTAGCAAAAGATAAGCATGGGAGTGTGATAAATGCTAGTTTATCATCATTCTTATGCCCTAAAACAAATCTAACTCTTAGGATTTTAACTCCACAAATGGATTTTTGGGCTTCATTTAGGCATCAATTAGGTTAGGCAAGAATTACATATTTTGTTGTGTTTTTGACACATTTATTGGAGTGTTAGGGTTGAATAGATAATCAAATCCTTAAAACCTTAGCACTCAAGAAGGCAACTGGTGAACAAGAAACTCAATCCAGCTGGAACTCAGCCAAATCCAGCTCATCATAGCTGGATACCAACTCACTTGAGTTAGGTTTAGCTCCATTAAGTTCCATTAAGCTCATCTTAGCTCACCCTAGCTCAAGTTAGCTCAAACCCTACTCAACTTAGTTGAGTCTAGCTCACCTTAGCTCTCATTAGTTCACTAGGAGCTCTAGCTAGCTCAACTAAGTTGACAGGAGTTCACCTCAGCTTAGGTCCAGCTACTTCCAGCTCCACTCAACTCAAGTCAACTGAAGATGACTACATATAGCTCAGGCTAGCTCAAGTCTAGCTCCCGGGGACTCCACTTAGCTCAACCTAGTTGAGCTAAGCTATCTTAGCTACTCTAGCTAGTTAGATCCTCCCCGGGAAAATCAGACCCAACTCACAGATTAGGCTTTTACGCAGTTTGTAAAATTAGGATTTTAGAAGTCATTGTAATGTGCAAAAATTGATTCGCTTTTAAATTTGTAATACCAAGATAGTGGAGTGTCTAAGGTTGTCCAAGGTGGCCAAATTGTTAATCACATGAGTGGTTCTCTCTCTCGCCTCTCAAATCCAGACTTTTTGAGATTTTGATTTTGTTATTTTTATATTTTTCAAAATAATCAGGCTTAAGATATGCGAAGACGAAATTGGCTACAACTACATCTATCACTAAACCTAAGTGACAAGAATGGAGTTCTCTCTTCTAAGCTCACCTTAGGCAAGTGCACCTAGGGTAATTAGAAGAGGAGAGTGTGTGCACTACAACTACAAGCACAACATATAAAACACACTAACTACAACATGAAAATTGGAAGGCAAAATGAATTTTGTATTGCTAGAAGAGTAACATACAAATAGAGGAATGCTTCTACAAGAGTAATAAACTACTAGCTAACACAAAAGATAGAATAGAAGATAAAGAAGAAGGGGTGATTTTGGTAGAAGATCCGGGTGGCTCTTGCTCCAAGTGTGGTTGCCCCACACTTGAAAAGAGTTGTCCTTTTCTTCCTTCTTCAATTGGCCTTCCTTCAAACTCTCCTCCAAGGTGGGCGTCAACCACCTTGTTGGCTCCTCCTTTGACTAGCCGTCCCCTCTAGGTGAAGATGATCTCCTCCTTGGCGTGGCTAAGGGAGAAGAATGAGAGGAAGAAGGCACCAAAGGGGTGGGTAGGTTGCCCCCTTGATCTTCTTCTCTCCTTCTTCTTCCTTGGCGTGGAGATGGGTTGGAAGAATGGTGGACCTAACTAGCGAAAGGGATGCTGTTTAGGTGGTAGATAGGTGGGGAATATATAGAGTAGGTGACGGGTGGTTGGCGTGGGCTTAGGTGTAGGGCTAGGATTTGGTTTGGTGAGTAGTTAAGGGTGGTTATGGGAATCCTAGGGTGTAGGCTTGTTGGCACCAACTTAAGGGTGTGAATAGGGATAGTTGTAGGTGGTGTTGGTGGCTTTTGGTGGTGAAGAGACACATCAAGTTGGCGCCAAAGGAGGGGGTTTCTAGAAGGCTTGGTTGGCACCAAAACATGGATGGTGGAGATCATGGTTGATGGTGGATGAAGGGTTGGGATAAGGAGTTGGGTTGGTGCCATTTTGATGGTGGTTATGGAGGAAGTTTTGGCGCCAAAATATAATGTCCCTTGGTGGTGATGGTGGGTTTAAAGGGTGTGTGAAGTTGGCACCAAAGTGGAGTAGGACTAGTTAGCTTAGGTGGACTTAGGTTTAGGGTTGTTAGGTGGAGTTTAGGTAGGTGGGTTTTAGGGTTAGGTTGGGTTGCCAAGGAGGTGCCTAGCTAAGCTAAGCTAGCTTAGCTAGCTTAGCTAGTAGGGATTAGGGTTGGAGGCATTTGGAGCTAAGGTTTTGAGGGAGAAGAGCTAAAGGCAGTTATCTTGAGTTGCACTGGAGTTGGTGGCTACTGAAGAGAGCTGCAAGGAGCAACCTTAGCTAGCTTAGCTTGCTAGTTGTTTGCTAGCTGCTAAGCCAAACTAAGATGAGCTAGCTTCTTCTGTTGTGAGCTAAGGTAAGCTAGGTCTGGTCTTCCCGGGGATTACCTAGCTAGCTGGAGTAGTTAGCTTAGGTCAAGCAGCTTAGCTCAACTAAGTTGAGCTGAGTTAGGTCTCTGGGAGCTGCACTTGAGCTGGCTTGAGCTGGTTAAGGTCATCTTCAGGTGACCAGGTCTAGCTACTTGATGGTAGTAGCTAGTCCTAGTCAGTTTGAACTTCCAGTGAACTCTTCTGAGCTGGAAGAGCTGGAATGGAGTTGGGATCAACTGTCTTCAGCTAGTTTGAGCTGCTATCTAGCTGAGGTGAGCTGAATGAAGCTAAGGTGAACAAGCTAAAGCTACCATTTAGCTGAGATGAATTGAATGGAGCTAAGGGTGAGTTGATCCAGCTAGAAGGAGCTGGGATCTAGCTAGGATGAGCTGGATCTAGCTAAGATTTAGCTGAAATGAGCTGCATCTAGCTGGGATCCAGCTAATAGGAGCTTCTTCTTCATCTTCTACCTTTCTGAGTGCCAAGATGTGTGGCATCTGACATTCTACCTAATCCTAACACTCAGATAAATGCATCAAGAATACATTAAAATACAATGCCTGCCTATCCAAGGTAAATGCCTAAATGCAGCAAGAAAACTCATTTGCAGAGTTAAAACCCTAAGAGCTAGGTTAGTTTTGGGAATAAGAATGATGATAAACTGGCGTTTACCACTCACCTCAACACATTTCGGCAGAAGCCAACTTACTTTAGCTTGGCTTAGCATCTAGCAAAGAATTATCAAGCTAAGCCAACTAAAGTAGCTCCCTACAACTCCCTTCAGCAGCTACCATCTCTAGACATTCCTCCCTCAGCTCCTCTTCCCTAAACCCTAGCTCCATCCCACCTCCTCCTCTACTCAACTACTAGCTAAGATAGCTTAGCTTAGTTAAGCCCTCCACTCCATGGCCGTCCATCACCTACCTAAAACACTAACCGAGCTCCACCTCAAGTTGGCTACTAGATCCACCTAAAAACACCTCCACATCCTTCCCTTTTTGGCGCCAACCACCAACCACCACACCTCTTCACACCACCACATCTAAAGGACACTAATGCGAGAAATACATTGTTTGTTAATTATACAAAATAATGTCATTGAGAGGCGTAGATCCACAATCAACTCTTAAATTTATAACCTAGATAGTGGAAGTATCTAGGGTCGTCCAAGGAGGCCAATTTTATTAATCACATAAATGGTTCTCTCTATCACCTCTCAAATCCACACTTTATTTTTGTGATTTTTGATTTTATTATTTTTATTCTTTTCAGAAACAAGCGGGTTTGAGGCAACGGCATGCAAAGATTTAATTACGCTACAACTAATCCTAGGTGACAAGAATGAAGTCCTCTCTTCTATGCTCACCCTAGGCAAGTGTGCCTAGGGTAATTAGAAGAGGGGAGTGTGTGCACTACAACTATAAAAACAACATGGAAGAACACATTAATTGCAACATGAAAATTGGAAAGCGAAATAATTTTTGTATCACTAGTAGAGTCAAACATAAGTAGGGGAACGCTTCTATAAGAACATTAACTACTAGCTAACAAAAAAAATAGAGTGGAAGATAAAGAAGAAGGGTTGATTTTGATGGAAGATCCAGGTAGCTCTTGCTCCAAATGTGGTTGCCCCACACTTGAAAAGAGATCTTCTTCTCTTCCTTCTTCAAGTGGCCTTCCTTCAAGCTCTCCTCCAAGGTGGGTGTCAACCACCTTGTTGGCTCCTTCTTTACCTGGTCGTCCCCTCTTGATGAAGGTGACCTCCTCCTTAGCGTGGAGATGGGGTGGAATATTGATGGACCTAACTAAGGGAGAAGAGATGGGAATTATGTGGTGGTAGGGTAGGGTATTTATAGGATGGGAAGGGGGGTGGTTATGGTGTTTTTTGGTGGGAAATGATGGGGTGCTTGGATTTTTTTGGAGGGAAAAATGGGAGGGAAATGAAGAGGCACCTTGGTTTTCCCTGCAAAAATACCTTCTAAAAGGTATTGATTTTGGAGGGAAAAAATGAAGGGTGGAGATGGGTTTTGATGGTGGATGTAGGGTGGTGATGGAAGGGATAGTTGGCACCAAAATAAAGTAGGAGTAGGTAGTCTTTTTGGTGGAGCTTAAGTAGTAGGGTAGCAGGTTTTGGTGACATGGAGGTCGACTAGCTTAGCTAGTAGGGATTAGGGTTGGAGGCACGTGGAGCTAGGGTTTTGAGGGAGAAGAGCTGGAGGTAGTCATCTTGAGCTACACCAGAGCTGGTGGCTGCTGAAGAGAGTTGCAAGGAGCTACCTTAGATAGCTTAGCTTGCTAGTTCTTTGCTAGCTGCTAAGCCAAGCTAAGATGAGTTGGCTTCTGTTGATGTAAGCTGAGGTGAGCTGGGTCTGATATTCCTGGGGAGGACCTAGCTAGCTGGAGTAGCTAAGGTAGCTTAGCTCAACTAAGTTGAGCTAAGTGGAGTCCCCGGGAGCTGGACTTGAGCTAGCCTGAGCTGGTTAAGGTAATCTTTAGCTGACCAGGTCTAGCTAGTTGATGGTAGTAGCTAGTCCTAGTCAGGTTGAACTTCCAGTGAACTCTTCTGAGCTGGAAGAGCTGGAATGGAGCTTGGATCAATTGTCTCTAGATAGTTTGAGCTGCCATCCAGCTGAGGTGAGTTGAATGGAGCTAAGGTGAACTAGCTAAAGCTACCATTCAGCTGAGATGAGCTGAATGAGCTAAGGGTGACTTGATCCAACTAGAAGGAGCTAGGATCCAGCTGGTATGAGCTAGATCTAGCTGGGATTCAGCTAAAATGAGCTAGATCAAGCTAGGATCTAGCTAATAGGTGCTTCTTCTTCATCTTCTAACTTTCTGATTGCCAAGATGTGTGGGATCTGACATTCTGCCTAATCTTGACACTTAGATAAATGCATCAAAAATACATTAAAATGCAATGCATGTCTATCCTAGCTAAATGCCTAAATGCATCCCAAAAACCCATTTGCGGAGTTAAAACCCTCAGAGCTAGGTTAGTTTTGGGGCATAAGAATGATGATAAACTGGCGTTTATCAACCATCAAAAAGTTGGCACCAAAATTTTCCCTCTAAAAACCCCCCTTATCTCCACCTTACACCTAAACTACCTAGCCATCCTAACCCTACACCTACCCCCATCTTGAACCTTAAACTTGGTGCCAACACAACACCACCTTAGCCACCCCATAACCATTATATAAGTGGAACCAAAACCACCACCAACACCCTTTCATTTGGCACCACTTAACACCTACCCTTGATCCCAAAGCCACCACCACATGGAAGCATCCTAGCCCTTCACAAATCCCATGCCACTTAACCCTTCTAAACCCAACTTAAGTTGGCGCGAAAAGCCTCATTAACCTACATCTATTTGGAGCCAACTAACACTAACAAATCCACCCTCCATCCAGTTCACAACCACATCCTAACCCTCCAACCTCCAAACCAACCACCAACACCTTAACCCTCCTATGGTTGGCGCCATTAATGGTGCCTCTCCACCAACATAACTACCACCCACACACCTCTTCCCTTGGAGCCAAATAATCCTAGCCCTAGGATCATCTAACAACCCTCATAAGCCCATCCTAACCCTACACATCACTGATTGCGCAGCAATCATAGGTCTTAATTGACCAAGATTAAGCTAGGACTTAGCATAAGTTAGGGTTATTCATGCATGCATAAGCATTATCTGCATCTTCACTGCTTTCCTTTAGCTATGCATGAAATAATGTTATAATGTGCTGATTAAGTATATTATGTCAATTGCAGGCAATAAGCTGATCAGGAGCTGGACCTGGAGTAGGATCTGAAGTTGGATCAGGAATAACGGGTGTTGCACCAGAGATGGAGCAAAAGGCTTAGATTAGATGTAGGAATAATGATGTAAGGGAGTTAAGGTTTTCTATTCTATTAAGTAGGAATTAAGCAATAAAATGTGAAGAGCTTAGGTCCATCCTAGCCCTAGGATAGCCTAGAGACTTCCCCAAGCCTTAGCCACCCTTAGATTAGGTCACAGCACCCTAGGAAGCCCTAAAACCCTAGTTCCAACCCCTATCTGGACATCCAGATAAGTTATAGGATGTTCAGAACCCTTAGCCAACTCCTACACACCTTAAACACACTACTACAGTGTTATTGGACGTCCAGACACTTGGTCAAACATCCAATTTCTACAGAATACCCAAGACAGAACCTTGAATCCTTCCTGACTCTGATTGGATGTGTAGACAACAAGTCTGGACTTCTGATTTTTTAGTATAAGATGTCGGACACTATTATTAGACGTCCGATACTGCTCTCCAGTTCCTGTTTTGAGATTCAAGCCTTGATCTTGGATCTCTAGGTCCCTAAACCCAATTCTAACCCCACAGGAACCTAAATTAAGGTGCCCTAACCCTAGTACATCACCTCTAGACCTCCCTAAGGACCTAATTAGGTCCTCACTAAACCTAATTGAGAGTCCAATTGACCTATACCTAAATTAATTTAGTTGTTTTACTCTCAATTAAGTTTCCACACACCCAATTAAACTTGTATTAAGTTTAATTGCACTTTACCTTAGTGAATTAGGGTTTATAACCCTAATTTGTGACATACCTTGACCTAAACCCACTAGAACCTAACCTAATCAACCTAGCCACCTAAGTTTCGACCCACACACACCCACACACACCATCCACACAAAAATACCTAGCCTAGAGTTCTCTAGAACTCTCTACCATGTGTGGTTGCCTTGGTTGCTAAAATTAGCAACCAAGAGACATTCAATTTTTAGATCCACATTTGATGGATCTAAAAACCACCATCCATCCTCTCTCTCTCACTCTCCCACGAGCACCCACCATAGGACTCTCTAGAGAATTCCATAATTCTCTAGAGAGCTTCCCTTAGGTCTATAAAAAGACCTAAGGGGTAGCCATTTGCACCCATCCACTTTTTGGCCATACTTGCTTGGCTCCATCCACCTCCACTTAGGCTAGCCACCACCATCTCCACTCCATCTCCACGAGCTGAGCACCACCATGATGGACATCATGCCAGGATGCTAGATCACTCCTCCAACCTCTCTCCAAGGGCCGACCTAAGCTCCATTGGCCACCCCTCTTTCTCCTCTCCACCACTCCAAGGCCATCAAAGCCCACCTCCGAATGCCCTCACTTCTGATAGATTAGTAGCTAGCTCTTTACATTTACTACTTTTATTTACTGCTTAGTAGTGTAGCCCTTATTCTCCCCCAATGATGCATGCAAAATCCCCCCATAGATTCTTGTATGCGATCGTTTTCTGATAGCTAGCTTTACATTTTTAAGCATTCATGTACAAGCTTTCCTCTACAAGTTCATGTTGCAAACACTCAAAATGAATGAATGAAAAATATATTTTCTAGATATATATGTCTATGTGTTGAGAATCACCATGAGCTCATTGCAATATCTTTTGTGTGATTAATGTTGCCTGTTTTCAATTCCTAATATACTTGCAAATAAGCATGTCGTACTTCAATACATAATAATCATAAACCGGCATGTGATTTTAAACAGAGTAGAGTGGTAAAAGATCGAATTCAAAAGTAAAACTAACGCCTCCCACAAACGAAAGACCGAGACTCAAGTCTCGTTATCTTTTATTGAATATCTTTGTTTGATCGTATTGCGCACTATACTATGACACTTTTCCTATCAAAAATGCACTCTACGAATGCCAACCAATCACCTACACCTGCATCCCTATCACCAATCCTATATATACCCCCTACCTACCATAATTAATACCCATCCTTTGGCTTCATTAATTCCACCATTAATCCACCTTATAGTTGGCCAAGAGAAGAAAGAGAAGAAGAACATTAAGGGGACACTCTGTCCCATTGGTGCCTTCCCCTCTTCCCTTCTCTCTTGTGCCCCCACCAGCTAGAGGACCAGCCAGGCAAGGAGGACCTTAGGAGGAGGTCTTGACGGTGGTACACGCCACCTTAGGAGGAATCTTGTGGGTGGAGATCTTCCACCCTTGGAGGAGCAAGGGCACACCCACCTTGGGCTTGCCAAGGAAGACACCAACTTGGAGGAGCTTTTCAAGGGTGGAAAAGGAGGACTTCTTTTCAAGCCCAGAAGCAGCTGAGCTTGGAGCAAGAAGCCTCTCCTCTTCACCATCATCACAGGAGGATTAGTGTGTTTCATCTTTTGTAATTTTTTTCAAGTAGTAGAAGCATTCCTCTACTAGTGTTTCTTTTGTAAAACAAATCTTCCTTTTTATAAAAAGTTGCCTTTCTAAAATTCTTGTTGCATCTCTATTAGTTAATTGTTCTAGAACTTTTCACTCTCTCTAATTACCCTAGGTCTCGACATACCTAGGGTGAGCTTAGAGAGAAGATTATCTTGTCACTTTAGTGTTAGGATTAGCAATTTAGGTGTAATTGTTTTTTCGCTTTCAATTGCTTATTTGCCTGTTACTTCAAAATACAAAAAAATCTTATATTCAAAATTCCCAAAAAGAAAGTTGATTTCCTTTTTGTCAAGCGAAAGTTTTTGAAGTGCATTCCCACCTCCTTGGATGACCCTAGATACCACCACTATCTAGGTTTATAAATTATAAAAGTGGTTGCGAATTAGGATGTTACAATGATTTAAAAACCCTAATTACAAATCACGCATTTCTTCTCATCATAGACAAGGAGGCAGAGAGGAAGAGGACATGAGGGTGCTAGTGGGTGAGGATGAGGTTGGACTCCAGTTCGGCGTCAAGTAGCAATCACAGATGCAGTAGATGGCCAAGAATGATAGAGGATGCAATTGCCGACATGGGTGGAATGGTAGAAAGATGACCATGGTGGTAGGGATTAGCATGGTGGTGAGGGTTTGTGTTTTCGTGAGAGGAGAGAAGGGAAGTCACGAAATTTTTTTTGGGGTTAGGGGGGAAGCGGCAAGCTTGTGTTTTTTTTTTTTTTTTATATTTTTGTTAAAATTGGATTTGAGAATTTGGACGAGGAGGCAAGTCATGTGCAGGTGAAGGAAAGTGAGATTTTTGAGTGGGATTTTTTCAGGGATGGGTGGCGGTGGCATGAGGGGAGAGGGAAGGGGTATCTTTTTTTTCACATATAGGTGGTTAAATGTCAACCTATGTTTCTCATAAGCAATTGTGACTATTCTCGACTATCACAAAAGATTATTATGTTGAAATTTCAAAGATTATATTGATATTATCACAAAAAAAAATATTTTTGTGATAAATTTTACCATCACGTACAACTACCTCAAAAGCACTATTTCCTTATAGTGCCATCATAATGCTTATTGATGCGTGGTTCCACTCAACTCAGTAATAAGTTAATTTCACTTAATTAAGAGTAGAAGAAATCACTTAGGTTAACTCGAAGTTGTATCGATTGTGTAGTATAGGGTCGAATTAACCTAACATTTTAGAAATTTTTACTAGTTGAGTCCAGGTCGTTCACTGGGAGGTATAATAATTTTTCTCCAAATTCACCAATTTTCTTTTATCTCTTTAAGTTTAGGAGGTATAACTAGTTTGATTTTCAAAACATGAATTTTGTCAAAATATTTAAACTATAGAGGATATAGAAAATTCCATATGTAAAACATATTTACTCAAAATGTTGCACTTTATTAACAAGTAAACATGTTAGTTTTTCAATTCAATTTCATTCTAAGAAATTAAGGTAATTAAAAGTTATTCTATAAAAACATGTCTTTTTACAATTAAGAACAAAAAGATAATGATGCAAGAAAAATTCATTTATTTTCATTTATCTCTTCAGCCTCTCATCTCCTTCTCTCTCATATTCTTCTTTCTCTCTTTTATTTTCTTCTCTCGAGCTCTCTTTCTTCTGTTGTTCTTGCCTTCTTCTCTTCTTATTCTTTCTCTTCCCTTAGTCTTCTCCTACCTTCTCTTCTTCCCTTAGGTTTCTCTTTTGTTCCTTAGTCTCTTTTCCTTAACACTCCTTAGCGCTTGTGCTCCTTTAGCTTTCAACTTCAACACTTAGCGCCCTTCAGCGGCTTCTCTTTTCCTTAAACTTTCAGCTGAACTTGGTTTTTTTACTTTTTTAACCAAAAGTTATTTTATTTGCGGCGAAGTCCTTTTGAGGATACACAGCACCCCTGAGACCAGGGTGGGACCAGACCCTACTCGGTCCTCACCTAATTTCAATTAGGTTCATTTTCGGTTCATTTGTTTATCGATTCATAGTCTCGAGCCATTTCGGCTCAACCCGCCCTCCTAGGCCACTCTCACCCTCCCAGGGCACAATCTCATTCACACGCCCCCAAGGGCACACACCTGCAGGCATAAGCCCTCACACACACACATGCAATGCTCAGATCAGATCAAATGGAATCGGTAACCGGTGTGCCGAGCGCTAACGACTGCATAGCCAGAGAAGTGAATTACTTTTATCCCCAGGCACGTGCTCATGAACAACCGAGGTGGGACTATCCTACCTCTTCCAAACCCGAATTCAAATGTTCATAACTTTCTACCTAGAGCTTCAAATTAAGTGATTTCAAGTTTGTTGGAAAGCTCTAAGGGTAATCTACACAATTATAGGGTCAATTTAATGTTTTAATGATGTTTTCCTTTGTAATTTAAAAGATGAAATCAGGGGTTCCTATGGGGTTTTTACTAGCCTGGAAGTAAAATTAAGTCAGGAGAGTCCTCAGATGTACTTCTTTCTTTTATTTAAAGGTTTGTACATGTTATATAAGTGATTCCACATCTGTTAGAATAGGTTTTAAGCTCTTAAAACCTTCAAGACTTGCAGAGAAGCTTTTCACTTCTCTGCAAGCTTCAGAATTCGATTTTTCAGACATCAATATGTGCAACAGAAACTTAAAAGTGTTTCTAATCAATTTAGATTAATTCTAAGGGTTATAACAGATCAATCTGGGCAGGTTTTAAGTTTAAATTTCATCAGAATACTTCTCCTGTTGGTTTGGGTTCGAAAGTAACCCAAATTGGCAGAAAATAAATTCTCACACATTCATTAACCAGAGCTTACTTTATTATTTCTAAAAACATCAAACAAGATCTCAGAAACAGTTTTCACTCCTCAAAATCTCAATTCAAGCTCAGATCTCCATTATCAGACTCATGTTTGACTGTGGAAGCTCGAAAATTGACTATCTGTTCAAAGCTTTCTCCCAAGAAATTAATGCCTCAAATAGAGTCTTCTCATCATCTAGAACATATTCAGATCTTCAGATAGTTGTTCTAACCTTGATTCCTAGGGTTTCAGGCTATCCGCCTGAACTTAAAAACATGTTTGTTCGACAGAGTCATGGGAAGATTGCTACAGTGTTCTAAAGGCTTAAATAGCTTTAGTGTATCGCACTGAAGCTTCTGAGCTCATTAAATGCTCTTCATATCTTTCCTAACAGACTTCTCCAACTCACTAGAGTTGGGGAAGATGAAGTTCAATCTTCAGCTCCAGTGGCTAAATCCTCAAACAAATATCTTCAAAATAGTCAGTGATCCTTATTATACTATTCTAGAGCTACTCAGCAAGTTCTAGAGGCTGAAACTCAAGAATGGCTTGCCGGAGCTCTGGTGAGTCCAGAAAATATAACATTGTATGTACAGATTGTTAAAACTAACCATTTTTTATTCAAAAAGGATCCTGAGGTTACAAGGAACCTCAGTATCACTTTTAATTCTTCATTTATCCACTAGAATTAAGATTTGACAGTGAAATTATTTTCTTAAAAGATTTGAGTGGTTAAAGCTCAGGACTTGTTTAACCACTCGGTTGAGAGGTTAAATCAAGTCAACAGATGTTAATATTCATAAATATATATTTAATTTATAGTTTGAACTGTTCCTGAGCTGCCATGGACAGCAAGCTCAAGAGCTTAATTAAGATTTAGGCATTTAATTATAGATGATAATAATAGGTATTATAATGTCGATTAGGGTTCATAAGTGGTGATAAGTGGTGAAAGAACCCAATGAAGGTGGAATTAAATCGACTACTGTCACCATGGACAGTGATAGTAGTCGGTGAAGGTGAGATTTGAATTAGGTGTTTAGTTGATTTAATTAATGATTAAGTGATTTAGAAATGAACATGGAAGATACAGGAAGGTGTACAATGAATTAAAAGACAAGATTGAAGCTCTGGCGAGCTCAAGGAACTCGTCAGAGTCGGAGGAGATGAAACTAAAATTCTAAAATTACATCTAATCTAACTACCTACCTACCTAACTAAGCTAGCCTACTCCTACTCCTACTCCTAATCTACTGTTACCTGGACGAAGGGGTCAATAGGGTTCCGCCGAAGGTTCATAGCGGACGACAAAATCAAAGGGTTGAAGAAAGATCTCCGACGGGCAGATTTAAGGTGGAGTAGAGGAATCCTTGGGTCGGTGCTTGTGTCAGAGGTGCGGAAGACCACGGCGGATCTCCTCGGCTACTTAAGATGGACGGAGAAAGTCGGAAAATGGAATGGGAAGTCGCTGGAGTTTTGGACGAATAGCCTATTGGGTCGGCTATAGTGTTAGAAGAGGGAAGGGAGCCAACTTAAATAAAATCAGAGGTGTGAGGGGGTATTTATAGTAGTTTGCGGCGAAGAGAGTGGCGGGGTCTGGCCGAAGAAGGAGCTCGAGGAGCTTAACCTCCGTCGTCATCTCCGATTACGGTGAGGTTATCTCCCACTGAAAAATAGGATTCTCAATTAATCCAGATCGATGGATGAAGTGGAGGTGGTGAGCACAAGCTGCAAGAGCTTGGACAAAGAAGAATGATGTCGGCAAGGCGGTGATCGCGCGGTGGGGTGACTCTCTGCCGCCAACCGTTCATTCGGCTGAAGAAGAAGAAAAAGACGAAGAGGGACATAAAAGTAATAAAACTTAAGGACCTGTGTGAGAAATAAGGACTAAAACGTGGGCTTTTTTCACCGGGTTTGTGAGTTTTGTTATAACGTTGTAGTAAAGCCGGTTATTACCAACATTTCAAATATAAATTTTTTTTACTCGGAAAATGAAAGATTTCCCGAGGTCGAACTCAGGGAGCAAGTCGTATTCTAGAGATATACATGTTTCTTTTACAAAATAAAGAGAAAGGGAAAGAATTTGTTGTGATGTTCTTCTTTCTTTCTCTTTCTTCAGATCTCCTTCTTCTTCTTCCTTGGTTTCTGCTATGGTGATAATCTTCTTCTGCAATGGTGATGCTCTTCTTCTTCCTGCTGTTCCTGCGTTGGTGATGTTTTTCTTTCTTCAGAGCTCCTTGTTCTTCTTCTTTGGTTTTCTGCCTTGACCTCTCTTCTTCTTCTTCTGCAATCGTGGTGCTTCTGCCTTCGGCTACTAAGTCTCCCTTCCTTCTTCTTCAGCCTGCCTTCTGTGTTGCTCTGGCTGCTGACTTTCTGTCGTCTGGCCCGGTGCTTCGACGACTTAACTGAGCATTTGCTACAGTGCAGCTCCTTCTTCTTCGCCTGCACTTCTTCTTCCGCGGGTCTTCTTCTTCTTCTTTGGCCTGCACACTTCAGAGTTTTTCGTCAAGAGGCAAAACCTACTCTACCCTCCCCCCCCCGCGTCTCTCTTTCTCTCTGAAACCACTCTTGGGACAGCTCTCCCAGAGCTACCGGGTAATCGGGTTCGGGTCAGGCCCGGGTCCAGGCCCACCGGCGTGCGGTGGTGGGCGAGGAGTGCAGGTCGGTCTAATCGGGTCGGGCCAGGTCCGCGGAGCGTGGTCACGGACGAGGCCGGGTCGGGTGAGAGGGACCTCACCCCGTGGTCAGGAGGCAGACAGCATAAGGCACTTTTTGCCTTTATGCGTCCGCGCGCCTCCGAGAAGTTCCGAGGTGGGACTAAATGTCCCACCCCAATTGAGCGCGCGTCGCGGATGGAGCAGTGGGCGATCGTGGCTTCCCGCGCGGCCTTCGCTCCATCTGTGAACCAGGGACATTTCGCGGAGAGTCCCTGCGCAACCTGGGAGTCAACCTGGGCGAAGGCGTGCCTGCACCTGCAGGTGAAGCAGCTCTGCCTGCGCAGTAATGGCGACGGCGGGCGAGTCACCTGGTCACAGAAGAACGGCCTCTCGGCCAAATCAGACAGGCGGGGGACCTTCGCCGTGGCACGGCGAAGGTGGTCAGGGGGTCTGCAGGGGGCGTGATGGAGCCAACAGGTCGTCCTAGGTCAAACTGTGAGCGAAGAAGTGGGTGTGTTCGGTGGATCTGCAGAGGGTGTTTGGTGGGAAGTGGAGGGGCGGAAGAGGATCAGGGTGAGGAGGCGGAGGTTCTGCGGTGGTCGGCGAGCCGTGTGGGTCACTGAGGTGATGGGAGCGGCTCGCCGGAGGGTGGTCGGAGGCGAAGAGGGTGAGGGTGAACAGGGTCGGTAGAGGGCTTAATTGACTAAATTGAAAGCGGGGAAAGAAAGATGAGGAGAAGGGGAGTAACTCTAGCTTACTTGCAGGGACGAAGGGGGAGGAACAGGGCGACAGTCGTATCGACTGTCGCCGGAGAAGACGATGCTCAGGGAGAGGGGCGGCGGCGAGCAGAGAGCCGGAGAGGCGCCAGCTGGGTGCGGCGTGGCGCGGGAAGAGCAGGGGAGGAAGTCTCTGCTGCTGGTATTGCGGCAGAGCGAAGAGGTGGAGGGGGAGGAAGCCGCCGGAGCTGGTGAGCGTCTGCCGGAGAAAGAAGAGAAGGAAGTTGGGGATTTCTCCGTCAGATCCAAGCTGCCCTCGTCGGTGGAGCGGCGGGGGGTATTTATAGGGATGAAGCAGGGAGGAAGGCGGAGGGAGACGACGTGTCTCCCTCGCCGGAGAATGGTCGGAACATGAACCCATACCGTCTGTGCGTTCGCACGGCCGGTATGGTGGCCTACAATGACCAGGGGGGTGCTCCTGTGACGGCTGACGACGCAGGGCACCCCCGGTTTACTTGCCAGGTCCCTCACCTCACCCTGCGCGGTGCCATGCTCCGCGCAAGGTCGCCGGAGCATGGTGCTGGCAGGGTTTTGCAGGAGGGACCTGATTGCAAAGAACGAAGGAGAGTTAGGGGCCAAAATGCGAGGGTTCAAAAGTTGAGGGCCAAAGAGTAAATATATGAGGACCAAAGTGTAAAGTCGGTCAAGGAGGTTTCTTCTTAGGCTCAAGTTTTTATACATGACTAATTAGGACCTAAGGAATCTGATGGTGAATTTTATTTTCATCTTAAACCTTGTTCGACCGGTCAATTTGCGCAAAAACCCAAATTAAGTTATTAATTGGGCATGGTTCTCAATGTAGGTCAAAATGGGTTCTAAAGGCCAAATTGAAGGTTCTAAACCCTAGAGATTATTTTTCTATGAATTTTAGAGGGTTTATTCTATTTTTACTTTGCCTCGAACCTTGTGAATTGAAGTGGGTTGTTTTAGGGTTACAGATTTAGTCTCTTGGAATTGCTGTAGCCCTTGCTAGATCATTTCATCCCACTTTTATTCTTATTAAGCTGTTTTGACCTATGTTTGGGCCCTGAATTACCCTGTATGCAGATTATACTGGTAAAATTGCACTTTTACCCCTTATGACTTGTTTTCTTCTCAAACTCAGAATTCTCTGAGTTACGCCTTTCCTTGAGATATGTAGGAGCTTTTATCCTTTGTATTGGGTCAAAATGAGCTAGTTATGGCTCATGATGAGGTTCTCATCAAGGACCCGATTTCAACTTTTTATATATGTTAGTAAATAAGGTAAATATTATGTTTACACCTTGAATTTACATTTTTGAGCTTTTTAGGTTAATTTATTAAATTAAGTAAAATTTCTTAAGTTATTATATTTAAGTTACTTATCTTATTAATTAAGGGAATGATTAATAGGATTTCGAGTCCAATTATTATCTAAATTATTAATAATGTTAATTGAATGATAAAATGTCATTTTTAACTTATTTTAAGGTCCTTGACTAAATATCCCTTATTCTATAATTAACCCTTATATACTCATAACCTTAGCTGATTAACTAGGAAGACTAGTTAATTAGGGGTAATTAGAGATCATGATAAGTGTCTCATCATAGTAGTTGATTGAAAACTTTTAATGGAATATAATTTTTCACTATGAAATTACTTTTTAGAGACAGCATATGTTATACATAGAGACATATATATTTGCCATTGATGATAATATTCCTTTGATAAGAAACTTTTAGTGACATATGATTTTCTTGCCACTAAATTATATCTTAAAAGTTATGATAGTAATATAGATATAGCATCATTTATAATTGCCACTAACGTTATTTGTCATTTAACAAAATAAGAATAACGGCATATAATTCTTTTGCCACTATACCATTCTTTCAAAATCACAATAATAATATATTACATGCACATAGTGACATATATATTTGCCACTAATACTAATTGTCCTTTGACAAAAGACATGTAGTGTCATATAAAAATAATTACCACTAAATTACAAGTAATAGCAGCAAAAGTGTTAATTGCCACTATCCAATTTTCCACTAAATGTCATTTTTCTTGTAGTGTCAAATGATAATAGATCTGTGGAAAATGTAGGAACCCTACTGGTGGGATCAAAGAAGGATAAGATGTGGTTATCTATTTGATCAGTGTTCGATTCCCGGTCAAAAGATGGAGGTGAATCATATGCGATCGGATTAGAAAGAGGTGAGTCAGAGTAGAAGTTGATTCTGGTGGCGGGTCGAGGTTGGGATCCAATTTTGAAAGGCTCTATAGGAGGTGTGGCTGCTTCAAAATCTAGGTGCAGTATGGGCTCTATAAATGATTCAAAGATTGGTTCATCTAGACAGTCTTTTTCATTATGCTCATCCCAATCAAATGTAAATGCATGGAGAGTGCTTATAGGATCATGGAAATCTAAGTCAGTAAAAGATTCGAACTCTAGATTGTAGACACTCTCGACACTTATTGCTTCTGATTCCTATAGATCAAATCAGAATGATTACAACTCAATCGAAAATGATTTTGAATTAATGATCTTGGGATTAAGGACCTCAGAGTCAGAATCAAAGAACGGGTCATGGATACTGAGGTCGTACACTAGCTCATAATCATTTGGAAACAAAGGTTCTCTGAAATCAAAGTATGATTCGAAATCATTGGAGAATTTGTGACAATCAGTTTCTGAACCTGATTCAGGATCGAGATTTCCACCACTGAATAAATCATGGTGCATGAGTTATCAACCTGACTTTGGTCTAACCTAGTCTCAAATTCCATACTCAAAGTGGTTTCCTTATTAGGCATAGGCTTAGGTTCTAGGAACCTAGGGTAGATCCAATCAAATACCAACTCTTCCAACTCCTCTATTTCTGTATCGTAAATTGATGTGACTTCTGAAAAGTCAATTTTTTCTTTTGAGGAGTCTGGAGAGGTATAACTATCAAATATTGGCCCAAAATCAAAATTTAGATCTAAAATCTAGTTCTCATCACATTGGGCCTCATGATCATCCTAAATAGGTTCTGATTTAGATTCTAAGTTAGGGGTAGGAATTAGATCACTAGAATCTAGGCATGGCACTATTAGGATGTTAGAATCACTCTCAAGGATTACCTTAACAGAATAAAGTATGAAAATTACATCCTCGAGAGGTTCTAACTCAAGCTCATCACAGGTGTTTGGTAAGTCAAGGTATGATGGACCAACTTTATGGCTCTCTATGGCTGGTTCATAATCAGGAACACCTGCAACTGGATCCACCCAACTGACACTTTGGTCAGGTATGTCATTCTACATAAAGTTCAAATCGGACTCCATTTGAGTTGGGGGTCCACAACAATCTCTACTTTCGAACCTAGGCTCTAGGAAATCATATTGATCCTCAATATTGCTCGAAGATGTCTCATCAATTTTTGAATTTTGATATGAGTTTCTCTTATCAATGGCTTGGTGTAACGAATTTAGCATATACCCACGTTTCTCAATGAGACCCTGGTGTATCTCCCAAAGTTGTGGATTTAACAAACATTGTATATACTCAATATTGTGTAGTCTCCACAATTCACTATATTCTGATAAAAGATCATCCCAGGTTGAACCATGTATCATCTGTGTCATCATTTCGGCACAGTTCATAATCAGGGTTGTTGTTTCTAGTACATTAACCTGAATGTTCCTAGATGGATCTAAGGTTTTGTAATACTCATCATGATGTCTAAGAGCGGCCTTGATCATTTTTTCCTTGATGCTCATACGGGATTCAAGTTTTCTGAACATTCTTCCTAAATTGTCAGGTTGCATTTCCAAGTCAGGTGGTGGATCAGGATGTAGTATCAAATTCAGGTCTAGATTGAATTGATCAAATCAAATCAGAATTTCCTTAAAAGATCAACTCTAATGGAGGCCTCTAGGTCAAACCTAGGGACCTCTCCTATGTATGTGCACTATAGAATAGATGAGAGACTAGATGTGTATTAGACACAATCAAGGCACCAAAAAATTTTTGATGAGTAAAGCTATTTCGAGGCGGATGATACCTCTGGATCAGAAATCCACACACCCGAGAATTACTTGGGTAGCCAGGAAGGGAGATCCTACAAAGACCCCTACACGGTAGAGCATCTCCACAGGTTACAGAGTTTTCCCCACCCAACCTTGCATGTCACTAAGATTCCAAGTAGACCAGAATGTATGAATTAAGACCTAAGTCTACCAAATTTAGGCCTAATTTGTGCCTTGAATTTCACTTGATTTAGAAGTTGATTCAAATTGTGACCTAATTTGTAGGTTGGTTGGTCCACAAGGTGAACCAACATCACCTGGCCTGTACTAAGGTTGAGGATGAAATTTAGGTCAAGACCCAAATCACCCTGAATTGACTCTCAGGTTATTAGGTCCCAACTTTTAGAGTTCAAGTGAATTTAGAGCCTTGATTTTTAGGGTTTACTTGAATAGATTAGCTCAAAAAAGTGCTTGGGTGACACATAAATGCGGGAAGATTAGTTTCCTTTATTGCATGCAAGTGTGTACTAACAATTCATAACCCTAATGTGGAAACCGTAATTAGCACTATTTTCAAGTCCAATTTGATCTCAAATATGGTACCTTGGACTCAAATAAGAATGTGAATAGTTAAAGATGTCGAGAATTTAAGCATAAATCTCTAATAGGTACAGGAAATCATGATGGGGATCTCTAATCAAAATCATCTCAACTTCAATCAGATATCAATCAATTTCACAAATTAGGAAACTTTGCCTTTAAATGATATTACCATGAAAATATGGCAAGTGGATCCTAGTTGATTTTTGTTCCCTTTTCTCTTTCCCAAGATTAAGAGATGATTAGGGAAGAAGAGAAATTTTACATGCCCCTGGAATGGTTGATTGCATGAAAGATCTCGTTATGCACCCCTGTGAGATGTAGTAAGCCCTCTTCGCTTTTTCCTTTTATACGTGGTTGCGAAGTTTGCAATCCAAGATGTGGGACTATCCCCACTCTTCTTCCTCATGTGTAGCTGCAGAGAGTTTGAAGCTTGAATTGTAGCCACTATTGCTCTTCTCTTCGATTGGCGCTATAGGTGGGTTCGGGGGTTGAAGCTGCAACTATTGAGGGTGACCTTGGAGTCGATGGTCAACGATGAACGGTTGATGGAGGCAACGTGAAGCGGAGATCTGGCAGACACGTGCAATCCAAAATATAGGCTCGTGGCACCAATTAATACATTCACAAGCTTCGTCAAGTGGTGGTGAGGATGATGGTGGCGAAATTAGGGCGTGAGATGCTCGGCAGTGGGCTGTCGGAGGTGGAGAAGGTGAGTGGAGGAGGTGTTGTTTGGTGGAGCAAAAGAGTGGATGGAAGGTGAAATTTATTGAGGCCTTTACTGAGTGAGATGAGGCGGAGCTCGTGGAGGTGGTAGTTCGCTCGCGAGAAGCATAAAAGATTAAGTCTTATCATTGTAGTGCGAATCGTGATAAAACAAATAATATTTATAAAGTTCGGTGAATATCGAGTCGTTCGCAGGGAGGCAAACACAATTTCTATGCTAAAGGTTTTCAGAAAGTCATTCTAAACAACTATGTATATATTTATACATGTATATATGTAGGCATCAGATATCCAGATAATCTGAATTTTATTTGGAAATAGTTTTTCACTATAGTGGTAATAACTATGCTAAAGAGATAGAGAGAGAGAGAGATAGAAACATAGAGAGAGTAGATGATGACAACACTGCTTGTGGGATTCTTGTGGGAAGTGCTGCAGTACTTCAGATCCAGAGCACCGGGATGAATGCCAGAGAGGAGTTGCAGAGAGGGAGAGAGGCTAGAGTTGTATCTGGTGGGAATTTGGTGGAAGATATGGTCAACAAGGGGCCCTGATCTTCTTTTATAGCTTTAATGAGGGGTAAAAAGGGCATTTTAGCCCTCCAACTCATGCAACAACCTAGGTACGATCAGATCCGTCGATCGGGAGATCCACGGCTCTAATCAGGCCTCAAAATAACATCATTTGCGCCCCCTACGCTCGGATTTAACCTGGGCTTGACACATGGTGCACCCGCAACCTTCGAATCGCCATCACATGGTTGTCATTGTGCCTTCCTCTTCTTTGCGCATCAGCTTTGCTTTTCTCTCTCCTCACGCATGCCTGCACATTCAAATCACGCACCCTTTGATTTCGGCTATCCAATCTCTTGATCGGATGATTTAAATCACCCGAGCCACTACCTTTGTTTGTGCGCATGTGACGGCACATTCTATTGGCATGCATCTGTGCATGGCCATCCGATGGCTCTGGTCAAGCCACCACTCACCTCCGCGCCATATGATCTTCATCTGATGGTTGAATTTCATTCCAATGCCACCACCTCTTTGATTTCATGCTGAACGTGGATCGATCTCGTGTCCTTTACTCACGTGTGGGTGTGTTGACCACTGTGCTAAGTCCCCTCTTGTGTCATAGTTATGTTTTTAGGCAAGTTCACTCTCAAGCGTTGGATGGAGATCCAACAGCTGAGTTCTTCACTTGGCTAATGAGGCGTGGGGGAAGGGGTGACGTAGGCACATGGTGGTCGTTGGATGATGATCCAATAGCCCACAATGCGTGAGGAGGGCTTCTTCAGAGATTGGGGGCATGGCGAGAGGCGGCTATGATGGCGCCACGTTGTGCCATCGTGGCCATCCATCTTCTCTTCTTTGTAACTGGTGATGTTGGTCACCGATTGGGTTGATTCTTGCATTGTTGGATTGCGATCGTCAATCCGGAGCCATCCATGCGGTCAAATCTTTCATCTAAGGCCTGGATTTCTACCTTTTTGCTCCTTGGCTTTTGATCTTCTATGGGTTGCACATGATTCTACGGATGTCTGATCAAGATGATTCTGGAAGCGTTGGACTCCCATCATCGTCTTGATCAGATCCGTATGATTTGATCTATCATTTAGTGCATCTCCCTTTTCGAGTATAAAATGACAATATTATTTATGTAGCTAACAAACTAACTATTACGACACTTATGCATGCATTATTCCTAAGTTATGTTGGAATCTAACTTAATTCAGGTGATTTAGGTTGCATGATTGCTATGTAATCAATAGCGTGGTGATTTGTGGTGTGTAGCAGGGTGGCCGCCTCGCTGGAGGTGTGGTCGTTGTTGGAGAAGACAACGAGGGAGGCAATGGTTTGTCGGTGGAATTGAGGTGTGAAGGGGCCTAATTTGAACTAAAGAGTAATAGGGAGAGAAGGAGACTAATTACAGGTGAAGGGAGAGAGCATTTGGCATCGGCTTTGATTGGCCAGTGTTAGAGGGGATCAAATCTCCAGTGATGAGAACGACAAGGAGGAAGGGGTTGAGGTAGCTATTGCTTTGACTGGTGAGGAGAGGAAGATGTTGGAGAAGAAGTTCCCTCTGCCTATCGTACATGGCAGAGGGTGATGGAGGAGAATTGAGGAGCTCACCGAAGTCACGGTGGAGGTGGCACAAGGGAGAGAAGGAAGATGATTTGTGGCCTAGATCTGACTGAGGAAAAACTTGGGGCTTAGATGAACCTCAAACCTAAGCTCTAAATCAAGGAATTTGCGTGATTGTGTCGAGATTTGGAATTAAGAATCCCACAGATTTTGTGAGCTTCACCTGAGCTCTAAGGTGCAGATTAGGATCCAAGATCCTAATCAGATGATTCCCTGTAATGTGAACACCAATCACACTAAATTTGGTAAGATTTAGTATAGGTTTGATAGGGTTTTGGGCTTGGTCAAAGGGTCAAGAAGGTTGGTTGACTCGTCAATGTCATCAAGGACTTAAATGTGAGGAAGGTGAGAAACCTAAGGACCTAAATGTAAGAAATTTCAAAAGCTAGGGGCTTTAGGGACTGAAGTGCAAACTAGGTCATGATGGACTCTAATTGAGTCCAAATTTTGGTCCTAACCTAATTTGGAGCCAAGAAATCTAATGGTCAGCTTGGATTTGAGTTTTTACCAATATTTAATGGGAAATTTACACAAAAGCCCAAATTAGGGTAAAATCCCATCTAAAACTCTAATCTAGGTCAAAATAGGTTTAGATGGTAAAACCAAAAGTATCAAACTTTTTAGAGTATTTTTCTATCAATTTTAGGAGGTTTAGATTAATTTTATTCTGACCATAACCTCTTCAATTTAAGCAGGGAGATAATTAGGTTTTTATGTACTATTTCAGTTCTCAAAATGTGTGAATCCCTATTTCTGTTAGTGCAGACCCACTTTTTGGTCTTTAATGATCAATTGACCCTTAATTATCCCTTGGGTGACCTCGTGGTTACTTGGTACTCATGATGTGATTTTAAAACTGCATAATTAACCATTTTTGTTTTCTTCTCAAAACAGATTTGAGTGGAATTACTGTCCTCAGGCAACCATTTAGGAGTATTTATCTCTTGATTTTGACTAATTCAAGCTAGTTATGGGTAATAATGGTTGATGGGAACACTATCATGAGCTCTAACTAGCTCATTTTGATCCAATTGAGTCAATAAATGCTCCTACATAACCAACTGAAGGTCATAATTCATTGCATAACCTTTCTGAGAGAAACACAAGAAACAAGGGGTAAAATTGTAATTTTACTAATGTAGTACAACCACAGGTTTTCTCAAGGGCTAAACAAAGGTCAAATGATGTTAATAAGATAACAAATGGGTTGGATTTGACAGAAAAGGGTTTGTGTGAGTTCTAAGAATTAAATAACTTTTAAAATCCTAAAAACAGACCAACTTAATTAACCAAGGTTATGGTCAGGATAAAATTCACTTAAGCCCTCTAAAAATCATATAAAAATATTCTCTAAGGTTTAGTACCTTCAATTTGGCCATTAGAACCCATCTTGACCAAAAATGGAGTCTCAGATAGATATTTGCAATAATTTGGATTTTTACATAAATTACCCAGTCAAACGTGCTAAAAACCAAAATCAAACTTCACAATTGAATTTCTTAGGTCCAAATTAGGTTTGTATCAAAATTTAAACCCAAGGGGAACTTGTCTTGACCAAGTTTGCAAAAAGGTCCTATCTGATTACATTTCTCCCCTAGCTTTCAAAAACCCTTGCATTTAGCCCCCTATCTTTCTCTTCATCTTCACAAGTAGGTCCCTCCGCCATTATCGCGGAGGAAAGCTACTCCGGTGACCTTTGACAGAGAACATCTCTTTGATTTCTCAGAGAATCTCCTCCAAAATTGGAAGGGAGATCCTCTGAGAAATTCTATCTCATTTAAACCCATTAATGTGCTTTGATTCCTTCCCAATCTCTCATGTGAATGCATGAGAGATTTGGGTATCTCAACAACTCCCATCTCTGGTGACCTTCCAAGCCTGGGAAGCTTGCTTCCTGATTGCACCGCAAAAATACACCTGCAATTGTGCCGTCTTGTGCTATTTCCTAGCATTACCAATGCATATTAGGCATCCATAGTCGCATTTGTAAAAATACACGCATGCATGCATTTAATTGAGAGGGGAGGAGAGTGAAATAAATGGTCTTGCAATTAACATTTTTTCTCAAGTGCTGCTTTACAAAATTCACCATCTTTTTATTTTAATTTTATTTGACTTTGAAATGCTTCCCGCGGCTGCAAGGAATGGCTTCTTCTTCTTCGCACCTTGCCCTGTAGCCGCATGCCCAGCCCCTCCCTGCCAAGCCATGCACAAAGCATGCACAGCCAGGGCATGGCTGTGCATGCTTTCTTCTTCTTTAAAAAGAGCACGGCTCCTCCTTTGCAAGGGAGCCTGGTCCCCACGAAAAAGAAACACACAGCAGCTCTTCTCCAGGCTGCCTCCTCCCCCTCTCCCTCCATACGCAGGCCCTCCTCTGAGGAGCCACTCTGCGGGCAGGAGTCCATCACTGTGGTGCACACCCACCACCGTGAGACCACCACCGCCCAGCTCATCAAAGAGCCTGTGGGCATGGTGGTCTTCTCTTCCCTGTTTCAACTTTCCACACCATTTCCACCATTACCACAAGCTTCAAGCTTTGGAGCTCAACCAGCCACCGCACGCCCCTGCAGCAGCCGGCCAAGCCCCACAGCAGCAGGATCAAGGCGGCGGCAGCGCACGCAAGCCTCCAGCGCGCACCTGTAGGCGCCCTCGCCTCCAGCTTCTTCGCGTACACCCGCCTCTCCGCACCTGCAACCAGCCGGCGCATCCCTTCCACGTGCGTGTCAGCCGCAAGCCACCTGCACTCACAGCACCGTCCGCACCCAGTCACGCGGCTCGCCCGACCACTGTAGCCATTGTTCACGCATTTCAGTGGAACACTGTGGCTACAGTGGGGTGACCAATAAGTTTCTCACTTATCCGGTAACCCGACGCGCCGCAACCAACCTTCTCCCGCGCGTCCCGCCCCACGTCCCGCTCTAGCGACCGCCCGCGCATCTGCGTGCGGTCCTCAGCCAGCGCCTGCTCCCACCCACGTCTTCACCCGTGTGCACCTACATCTGCCCACTCTAGCCCCTCCGCGTAGCACTATGCGTTGCGGTTCTCTCCCCACGCTCACTCCCTCCCAGCGCGCACGTCCTCCCGCGCCTACACGCAACGCGATGCGCTGTGGCCATCAGACGATGCCTCTTTGAGCGTGACGACTTAACCCTCCCAGCCTTCACTCCAGCAGGAAGTTCTCTCTCTCTCTCTCTCTCTCTCTCTCTCTCTCACACACACACACACACAGCACTCTCTCACTCTCTTTGCCGACACTTACACACACATACTCACACTCACACACACACACACACACACCTATACTCTACTTTATACATATATATATACGTACATATATATATTTATATATATATTTTTTTGTATACATATATATATTTATATACATATATATATATATACATATATCTATACATATATTAGTACTTATATAACTATGTATTAGTTAATATACATACATATACATATATATATATACATACACATATATACTTACATATATACATATATTTATATACATATATATATATACATATATATATACATATATCTATATATATATTATTACCTATATAACTAAGTATAAGTATAGATACATATATATATATATATACATATATACACACCTACTTATACATATATATATATATACTTATATATATTTACATATATACATATATATATACATATAACTACATATATACCTATATATTTATAACCATATATACATATAGATATATTTACATATATACATATATATATATATATTTTTTCACACTACTTACCATACGATGTATCATGGGAATATCTGCACCAGTTGCTGATATTCCCCGATACACGCGTACAAAAAGTGTGGTCACACTCATCTTCCATCCATCCACCTTACACTCCACGCAACACCTCGTCTGTTGGTTCCATCTTCTAGACGACGATCGACTCGACACCGTGCTACACTCCATCTCCGCCTCCACCCCCACCCCTTTATACATATATAATATATACCTATATATATATACTATATTTACTTTATTTCTGTTTCGCTTTCCTGCTAGTAAAAAGATAAAAATATATATATAAAAGAGAAAATATAATCTTTGACTTGTAGATACTCCGTCTTGCGAATAGCAGGACCCGTTTTGGAACCCTGATTTGGCTTAAAGCCAAGAACCTAATTTTGAGTGTGTGCCTCAAGGACAAGAATTATCAGAAAAAAAATCTAAATAGAAAAACACCAAAAACACAATAAATGAACAGAAGAGATTCGTTGTAGGAAAGGCGTAGAAACTTGACTTTTAACCCCACTTCCCTGAGTTCGACCCTGGGCCTAAAAGTGACCAAGATAAAATCAAGTAGGTCGGGTAAAAAAATTTTGTAAAGAGATGGTTAGGCTTGATTTAGGTTAACCACTATACAAATTTCAACGATAAAATCACCATATTAACACAACCTAACCGGGTCCGACCACTATCCCTTTCAAATGGCGTCATTGCCAGGGAAGTGAGTATGCAAGTAAGTTTCTATTCCATTCCTTTCATTTTTCTCTTCTCTCTTCACAGGTGTTTTTGTTTATTGCTGTGCAGGTGAACCTGTTGCAAGGAGAAGGTAGGCAGACGAAGTCGGAGACGTGGGTAGATCCAAGGCGAGAACGAGAGCGTGAAGACACCGACACTGCACTGGAGCTCCGCACACGTTGCTGAACAAGTAGGTCTTCCTTTCTTAGCAAGTTAGGTCAACTTATCACCTTACTAAAAAAAAAACTAAAAACTAAAAAACTAGAAAAACTTCTTGGGATCTCTCAGGGCAAGTGGATTAAAATTCACTTGTTTGATTGTCTGCCCTTACTCCCACCGCCCCAGGATTTCCTGCCCTACTTCGCATAGCGAAAATCCAAGAATCTTGATTCTTGAATTTTTCGCCATGTGAAGTATTCTTTGAGGCAAACATAAAAAGACTGATTGCACCCCTCTTTGCCTTACTTATCTACAAATTCAGGATCACATTTTTGGTGGGGAGACTTGGAATTGAGTTGATTCCAACCCCAACACGACTTTTCAACTTACCTAAGATTCGATCCCGAATATTTCAACCCCAACAATTTGATTTTCTTTATCTTTTGGTTGAGCCTTGTGTGTGGAAATCTTTTTGGTAATTGGGAGCACTTGAATTGAAGTGCTTTGGCTCCCTTTCACATAAATCTAAAATCGATTCATGCATCCACACATAGAAATATCCATCTAGGGAAGCCCATTGCATTTTAGCATGCATTAACCAATTGACATTGAAGAAGGGTTTGTTGGGCTTAGAAGAAAACTTGTATTCTCTCAAAACCCGGAGATTGGTGGAATTGGTAATTCAGAGAAATCTTAAAATCCATACTACTTAAAGCTGAAACTCTAAAAACCATTCTTGACCCTTTTTAAGGATTAGAGGTCTAACTACCTACGTGTAGCATCTACGTGCTGGTGAGGGTTCCCACATGCTATCGGGTGTCTAAGACTAGGGCAAATGGCCTTTCAATCTGGTTCAGTGGTTCCACAGTGCTCGCATTCGGTTCCGTAGTTCATGATAGTAAGTAACTTAGATCTTTAGGTCTAAGGGCACACTGTAGAGGTTAGGAATTTGATTGAATTGATTTGTCATCAAGTGTACCTTTGCGGCGTCATTTCTCTCATCTCTTTTCCCTTCTTATCTCCCCAATTCTTCCTGCGGTAGTGCTTGTTTGGGAGGAAGTCACAAAACCCTGAACTGTGTGAATTGTCTGATAAATTTAGAAAAGAAGCCGAATCATCCTCCTCCACAAACATGGCTGCACGCCCACCCCCAAATCCCGAGGGAGGAAATTGCCCTCAGAACCTACCAGGTGGTGGAGCCTTAGATCCCATAACCCGCCTCCAAGCCCAAATGGAAATGTATAATGAGCAAATTGAATCCATTCGAGAAACATTGGAGGAAATGCAGAACCCTCCTGAACGGGAGGAGCCTAGGTCTCTTAGCTCCTATTAGAATCCCACTGCTACAGAGACCATAGGACAAATTCAAGTCCCCATGGTCGGGGACGACTTTGAAATGAAACCTAATATAATTAGCCTAATTAATTTTCACTTCCATGGTCTTGCAAGTGAAGATCCTTTTCTCCACTTGGAAGACCTAACATGATTAGCTGAAACTGTTAAACCTAGAAATATCAGGTTACCTATAGTCCTCATGAAAATGTTCCCATTTTCATTGCGGGATAAAGTGTCGCAGTGGTTACGCACCCTTGGGAGAACCATCCACTCTTGGGAAGAGATGCAAACAGCGTTTCTCAAGAAATTCTTCCCAATCGGGCGAACCAATGCGCTTCGCCGTGCTATCACCTCCTTTACGCAATAAAACGGCGAACAATTTCATGAGTCATGGGAGAGGTATAATGACCTCCTCAGGAAGTGCCCGTACCACAGTCTGCCTAAGTGGCATATAGCCCAGATTTTCTGCTGTGAGATAAATGAGACTTTGAAGCAGATTGTAGACGCTTCCTGCGAAGGGAATTTCATGAATAAAGACGAGAATGGAGCATTTGAACTATTTGAAAATATGAGCGAAAACTCAATGAACAATGCCTCCATTGTCACCTTTAATCGTACCTGCCAGCCCTAAAATGTCCACGAAGTTGACACGGAACCCTCCCATTCATCCTCTGATCTCAGCCTTACCGCACAGAAATTGGATGAAGTCTCCGTCGTGCACAAGAAGCTAGACGAGCTTCTGGCCAACCCTGGCCGTTCTATGGCAAACACCCCCACTTCACCACTTCGTCACAATCCCAATTCTTCCAACACCAGGCTTATCCCGAGAAACCCCGTAAGACCTTCCTTACCGAGTGTCGCATCGAGCGACTCGGTAAGTCATGTGGATCTGTCTTCTGCAAGCTAGTATTTCGACACAGAGGACCAAGCCTCCGTGTGCTCAGAAGCATATTTACATGCGGACACGTCTTCTGGCATAGAAGATGCTTGCACCTTGGGGAACCACCCGTTCTCTGCCACTTATAACCCAGGGTGGCAAAATCATCCAAACTTCGCATGGTCCAACAACCCGCAGCACCAAAACCCCACAGGTGGACCAATGCTACTGTCAGCACCCGTCATCCCAAGGGCCCAGTCTAATCCTATGGCGAATCCGCCATCAGGCCCTTGCATACCACAAGCAGAACACGCATCAAGTCCTCTTGATAAATTGATGCGAATGATGACGGAAATGTCAAAGTGCCATGAAGAGAACATGACCTCTCTTCAGCACCAATTGGCCCAGCAGAATGCTGAGATCAGTCAACTACGCATGGCGACTCAATCTCAGGGCACTCTTCCCACCCAACCTGTTCCAAACCCGCAAAATTTCCTACCCCGTGGTCCTTAACCACAGGTACGACCTTCTCAGGGGCAGGTTAATCAGATTCTGCAGGCTCCGAGCATTCTACCAGGATTTCAGGCTAATCCTGCTGCAGCACCGCACTCTTATGTCCCTATTGTGAACCCTTCTCCGCCGTATGATCCCACTGGACCCGCATCATCCAATGCGATCACTACGAGGAGCGGTAAGCAGACCGTCGATCCGCCTCGACCTAATCCGGGCCCGTCTTCTTCATCTCCCTCTCATTCGGGATGCGCACCGCATTCGCGAGAGGATGATACACCCAAATTGGTGCTAGAATCAGTCCAATTCCCTAAGGCTCTACTGAGGGAGCCAAAAGGCAAAAAGAAAGATACGTAGGCCTTTGATAACCTACGTAATTTGTTCAGGGATGTAGAAATCAAGGTACCCCTGCTCGAGGCTATTGACCACATACCTACTGTCGCCTGATTTTTCAAAGACTACACAACACCCAGGCAACAATCAAAGAAAACCAAGAATCCGGTGGTTCTCTCGCCTCATGCAAGTTGTGCATTACTGTCAAACCTACCACCGAAGTAGAAAGATTCGGGCACACCATTGATTTCCTGTAGCATCCAAGGCTGCAATTTTAACCGTGCCCTACTTGATCTAGGATCTTCCATCAATCTTATACCGACCATCATGCTCAAAAAATTTTCCTTGGGAAATCTGAAACCTGCCCCTGTCACGTTACAATTAGCAGATCGTTCTGTCAAAATCCCGAAGGGTGTGGTGGAAGACATGGTGGTTAGGGTCAACAGTCTTTGTTTTCCTGTTGACTTTCTTGTTTTAGATATGGAAGTTCCTAGCTCACTTTCTGATTGTCCGATCATCCTTGGTCGACCTTTCTTGGCCACAACCCGCGCCCATATTGACTGCGAATTGGGTTGTATTGAGATTGCCGTTGGATCTAAAAAGATCAAGCTTAACATCTTCAAGGCAGCTAAGAACTTTGACTGCGATTGCATCGAGGATGACACGTCTGATGAGGACATGGCCGTCAATGCGTGTATCGGACTAATGGGGACTTAGTCTGACTGCTGCGGATTACCTGTAAACATTGACGATTGCCTAATCGACACATATTGTGACGTTCCCCCATCCCTCCCTTGTCCCGTACCTACTCCTGACCAGACTTCTGACGAGGTTTTCTCCGCTTCCCATACCTCATGGTCTGAGTCATATCCGGGCTACTCATCGTCGGTCCACACTCTCGAAGATCGGATTACCCTTTCTTTCCTGCTAAATCAAGCGAATTTGCAAATCCACACTGGGACCTTGAGCCCACATGCTTCTCACTGGGGCTATTCCTTCTTGGAGCCATCCATCCAAGAAGCCCCTCTTCTTGGCCAATCTGAGGGCCAACTTCTTCCTCCTAACCTATTCTCCAATCCGCCTGGGACACTCTCGTTCCATGAAATGCCAGACCTTTCACCATCCACCATCACTTTTCATGCCACTATCACGATCACTTCACTTTTCACTTCACCACCCACCATCCACCCACCCTACCACCCTGCTGTATACCCTGCACCTCAACTCTCGTTACCTGATCTTTCGTCCTTTCTCTTCCTTTCCCTGCATGCATATGAGGACATAGCATCGTTTGGCATGGGGGGGTGGATAGGCATCCATAGGATCTGGGTATTTTATGGTATCATGCAGTTTCCACCTATTTATAAATATGTAAGAAAAAGAAAAAAAAAATGGTGTTTAGTAATGATCTGAAGGCTGAAACAAAAATGCAATAAGTGTTTATGGATATTCAACCACTGTTTTGAAGACTTTCCAGGCTACGAAGCTTGATTCGCTCAGGCTTGGCTTAATTCACTTGAGCATTGGCAAGATAGATCGGAATATCTCCTAACTAAGGATGTATTCTTGTACCTGAAACACCAGTACAGGATCCGTTGGTTTACTTCTACTTGAGAGCCTAAGTAATCTTGGTCCACACTACACATATCAAGAAAGACCAGGTGAACATAAGATCCAACCCTAGTGTTCATTAGGGAAGGTGGAATCCTTACCTGTGCGCACAGGTAGACTTTTTATCCCAGGCTTTAGTCTTGTGTTTAGGAGAGACTCTTTCCACCAAGAAGGAACTCTCCCACCAAAAAGAAAAGTGTGCTCCTCCAAATAATGTTGTAAGAGATATACTGACACATGTTTCAAAAAAAAAAAAAGGTACAAATAAGTCAGTATATCTCACAAATGTCTGTAAAATCGCCCTACAAAAGTTCTTCAGAGCAAAGACCCTATTTTCTTTAAGCCACAAATGTCAGAAAATGGGAGCTGAATTTTCCATCATCTTTTTAAGAGTCAATCCAAAGACACGAGCTGAAACTGGGACCAACCTGTACTTAAAAATTCGTGAAACCCTGGGCTTGAGTCTTAATATTCATCTGGTCAGTCTTGATCCTTCACTATGCACAAGCCATAACCTCTTGAGCTCTCGAGTGCGGCAAAAACCTCCTGGGTCCTGGAAATCGTACTTAAGGTTTAAATATCAAGAGTCCCGGTTAGTCAAGAAATGATCTATGTCATGTAAGACTTAAAGTACTGGTAGCTTTCTCTACAATTGGTTCTCACAATATCCAACAATAAACACATCTATGTTGCCTCAGAAGAAAATCTTCAACTTAAAGATCATTTCTAAATACAACACAAAAATGTTTTGCTAGGGACTAGCAAAAGATAGGCATGAGGGTATGATTGCACCGCAAAAATACACCTGCAATTGTGTCGTCTTGTGCTATTTCCTAGCATTACCAATGCATATTAGGCATCCATAGTCGTATTTGTAAAAATACATGCATGTCTGCATTTAATTGAGAGGGGAGGAGAGTGAAATAAATGGCCTTGCAATTAACATTTTTTCTCAAGTGCTGCTTTAAAAATTCACCATCTTTTTATTTTAATTTTATTTGACTTTGAAATGCTTCCTGCGGCTGCAAGGAATGGCTTCTTCTTCTTTGCACCTTGCCCTGCAGCTGCATGCCCAGCCTCTCCCTGCCAAGCCATGCACAAAGCATGCACAGCCAGGGCATGGTTGTGCATGCTTTCTTCTTCTTTAAAAAGAGCACGGCTCCTCCTGTGCAAGGGAGCCTGGTCCCCATGAAAAAGAAACACACAGCAGCTCTTCTCCAGGCCGCCTCCTCCCCCTCTCCCTCCATACGCAAGCCCTCCTCCTCTGAGGAGCCACTCTGCAGGTAGGAGTCTGTCACTGTGGTGCACACCCACCAACGTGAGACCACCACCGCCTAGCTCATAAAGAGCCGGTGGGCGTGATGGTCTTCTCTTCCCTATTTCAACTTTCCATGCCATTTCTGCCATTACCATAAAGCTTCAAGCTTTGGAGCTCAACTGGCCACTGCAAGCCCCTGCAGCAGCCGGCCAAGCCCCACAGCAGCAGCAGCAAGGTGGCAGCAGCGCACGCAGGCCTCCAGCACGTACCTGCAGGTGCCCTCGCCTCCAACTTCTTCGCTTACGCCCGCCTCTCCACGCCCGCAACCAACTGGCGCATCCCTTCCACACGCGTGCCAGCCACAAGCCACCCGCACTCACAGCACCATCCGCACCCGATCACGCGGCTCGCCCGGCCACTGTAACCACTGTTCACGTGTTTCAGTGGAACATTGTGGCTACAGTGGGGTGACCGATAAGTTTCTCACTTATCCGATCACCCGGCGCGCCGCAACCGGCCTTAGCCCGCGCGCGCATCCCGCCCCGCATCCCGCTCCAGCGCCCGCCCACGCGTCTGCATGTGGTCCTCTGCCAGCGCCCGCCCACGTCTTCGCCCGCGTGTGCCTGCGTCTGCTGATGAGTGGCTACTCATCATGGCTAGAAAGCTGAAGTTAAGCAAGACACTAAGTAAAACAACATCAGATTAACAAATAAAAAGGGTTAAGTGTGGGAATTAAAGAAAAAGACCTAAAACCTTTAATCTATGTTAAAACTTCATAATTAGGTCACAAAATGAGATATTCTGAAAGCAAAGTACAAATGATGATCCATGTGTCAATTGAACACATAAATAAGTTTAAAAGGCCAAATCAGAAGTATAATCAATGTCTTAAATGTTCAATTAAGCACATATAAAAATTTCAAGGCAATTGGACATCATTTAGGTTATGAAATAGGTAGTTTACACTTAGGTCCTTCATGCATTACACTCTTACCCTTAAAAACTCCTCTTTGGACCTACTTGTAAGTCGCAGGGACCCTTTTGAAAGGCTGCAGGGCCCTTCCAGTCGTAGTTCTTTTCACTTATGGGCCTGCATGCAATTCTTCTACCCCTTCATTCAAGGGTCTGTCTGTAATTTTCCTTTATTTCAGAGAGAGGCCTGCTGCTCTTCGCACGCACTGTAGTGCGCGTAGAACACGGCCAATCTCAGCCGTCCGTCGCTCTTCATGATCTTGATCTGCGGTTAGATTCAAATGGAAGTTTCGCACGATTCGGCGCGTGCGATCACCCCTCTCCCCAGATCTCATCTGACGGTCAGATTTTGTGCTTAGCTCACCACGCTCTCCGCCCCTCTCATCCTCGCCGCCGGTTGCATCTTGATTATCCTCACCTGCGCGGTGATCTCAGCCACTGAGCATGCTACCTAAGCACCTCAGTGGTGTCACACACAAGGGATCACTCCCTCCTACACCTCTTAGCTATCATTCGTCCACTCCAGTCCCTCCTCCCCATCAAGCCTCTGATTTCACAACCACTGGCTGTGAAATCATCACCTCTCGACCTCCTCATCGCTAAGGACTTCGTAGCACCTGAGGACAACCCTGGAGCCTCACTAGTAGACTCTTCCCTCCGCTGGAGTTATCTTCCTCCTTTCTTCCTCAGCCATCGGCTAAGGACCCATAGGTCCCATTCTTCCTGTTAGATTAGGTTTATAATTCTGCATATTAGTTTTAGCTGTAGTTAAGTAGTTTAGAGTAGAATTAAGGTAATTGTTAATGTTCAATTTCGTTGTAGGATAAAGTAGCTGTAGTAGTAGAATTAGGCTTAAAACCTCCCCACTTCACCTCCTCTGATCATTTTAGATCAGAGGGGAAGACTTCATAGAACCATGTTTTCAAATTATCTCCTTCTCCATATTTTCATGTCCAGTTTTGATTTTCCACGACATGTTTTCTCATCTTCCACCCATACACTCTAACCCAATTTCAGATCTGATTGGTTTTCAACCTCAGATCTGAAATTGGCGTCAACAAGCACTTAAGGGGCTTCCCTCTCACCTCACTCTTGGTCACAAAAGGCCCTGATTTTGGGTCAAAATTTTCAGTTTGTCAGATTTCTCCTCAATGTGGATTTTAAGGATTTTTCTTTTTGGTTTTATTCCTGATCTGACGAATTGAATGAAGTTGATTTGAATTCCTTGTTGGCAAGGAATCTGAGATGATTTCTGGTGACAGAAATCATCTCAGAAGAGCCATACATAAATCTGATTTAATAATGTCTTGAATGCATTGAATGCAAGTCAGATCTAAGGATAATTACTGTAGTAATTTGAAGTCCGATCTCGCATTCATAAGTTTTTTTTTATGGTTGTTTGGTGATTTCCTAACCTAAGGAGTTCTCAATACTCCTTAAGGTTTCATGAAACTGGGATTTGAACTAAGGGCTTTAATTGATTGAATTGATTCTTCCTTCATGCTGTCTATAGCATTAGGAAGAGTTAATTCAGTGATATTCGTGGATTTAATTTGAAATGAAGTTTTTGATGAGGGTTTTTGGCATTTGAATTGGAGTATTTAGTGATTTAGTGAGAAATTAAACCCTTGTCAGATTGGGGATTGAGAGAGATTTTCCTTTTCAGTTTGGATTTTTTTTTACTCTGATCCCAATAAACAAAGCAAAGTGCTGCATCTTGCAGCTACATGTTCCCCTTCCAACTCACATTTCTTCTCAAATGGACTAACTGCAGCAGCAGTTAGACCATTTGGACAGTGACTTGAGCTGTTGCAGAGTCTGGAAGGTCTTGTTGCTGCTACTGTCTAGTTAGTTGTAACAGATAGATTCTAGTGTTAAATCCTGTAGACTCTAATTTGATCATAGCTGACAGTAGATTGTGTTTCATCTTATATGTAAACAAACTTTCTTGTTTCAATACTTGACATCTAACTTCTGTGCATGCTTGTCTATTCTTTCCCAATTCTGTCAGCTGGTCTAGTAAAAAATAACCATCCAAACAAGAGTTAACTCTTCCCTTCTTCTCTTCTACTTCTGTCAAACCTGTAACAACAGCAGAAAAATTTAGAAAGAAACACCCAAAAGGACCAGAAGTAAAAATATTTATATATCTATATATATACATATATATATTACTTTGTATATTAAGTATACTTATAAAGACATAAGCTATATATTAGGCTACATATGTAAATAGATAGTGTAAATATATATATACTGTATACTTAACTATGTAAATATAATGAATACTGTAATTTAGGTTTTAGATCTAGTTTAGACAATAAATACAATAATTATATAACTATATATAAATTGAACTAATTTATATGTATTAGTAAACTAACTAGAGCAGTAAATAGTATAATTAAGAGAGTTAAACTATAAAACTATATATATATCTATGTATATGTAGATTATAAGTAAATAAAATCTTTTATCTTAATTTAATCCTTTATAAATAATAAATAATGAATTTATTAAGTTTATAGCTAAGTTGTTAAATTAAATTAGTCAAATTAGTAATTTAGAATTATAATTAAGTTAAATTGAATCTGTATACTAAGACTAATATACTTTAAGTAATTTAGGCTAATTCAAGTATATTTATACCAGATTACATTAAGTTTAACTTAATTTATAAGAAGAACAATTAAAACTGCTATTTAAATGTAAATAACACATACACTAATTCGGAAAAATATAATAAAAATGTGTATAAAATACTTTTGTATGTATTCTAACTCTGTATAAGGTCAATTAGACCATCTAGTAACTAATTTATAAGTAATTAACCAAGAAAACACCAAAATCAATGTGTAAAAATAGGCTACTTGAGTGAATTTATTTATATAGTAAATCTAATTAAAATTTTAAATTAATTGAACAATTATATAGAACTATGTAAATACTTTATTTTCCATAATTTATTTTTATTTTTTAAATAAATTATGGCCCTCGAATTGAGGGCCAAAATCCCTTCCAGCCCACAGCTGCACACGGTTTCTAGCACAGATGTGGCGCTCGAATAGCGCCACATCGTGCGCTGCAAACCGCGTGCAGCGGTATATATTGAATTCGTGTTATAGCTGATTAGTCGTCATGGGTGCCGGGCACCCAAAACAACCTTTACATTCGATTCATCTGAGCATATCTAAGAACGATTTGTGTGGGGCCAGGGGCCCGGAAAGGCGTGTGTACATGGGGCTATGAAGGCCCTGCGTTGAGTTAAGAAAAACGTAATTAAGCGGCCTAATGAGAATTAGGGCGCGCTTAGTAGAGGTTTAGTCCCACCCTCTGGGTGTTGTGTATCCTTCGAAAAGCATGCCCACAAATTAAACACATTTTTAATTACTTAAAGAGAGTTAATGACGATTGTTAATCCCCTCTCAGCCACGATGTTAAACTCACTATGGCAGAATGAAAACACAGAAGAACATCTAATGAAGATTGGTGTGGAGAAGAGAGAGAGATGTTGTACATACGTAAGTAAATACACATACAATAAAAATATAAACATATATATATATGTATACGTAGTATAGCCAATTATTTTTATAAATAAACCCATATATTTACTAACAGAATAAAATGTCACCATAATCGTCGCTACAGACCCCAGTTTCCCTCCTTACGTTTGTATATAGTGTTTTCTGGGATCTAGCGACGCTTACGTCTGTCACTATAACTGTTGTATGTGTTACTGTAGATAACAGACTAGTACGTTAAGTTAATATACTGTCATCTTAATCTATTATGTACTTTCATGTAAGTATTAATACTATAAATTGTAAAGACAGTTTAAAGTATAGTGATAAATTGTTTGGTGCTTGTTTATAGTTAGTTTTTGCAAGCATTACAATTAATTCTTAGTAAGTAGGCAAACCATGTCCACATTCATTCATTCTTTAATAAGATGTAAAGCTTCTTTTTGGAATTAGAGGATAATTTTGAGATCAAAGAGCGATGTAATTCAATAAATTGCCTCCCAGTGAATGACCTGGAATAAAACCAGTAAAAATTAGATAAGTAAATAATAATGGTTGTAATGACTGGTATTCCATACAACTCACCACAATGACACTCATGGTGTTTCAAATCACAACATACTACAACACATCATTATCTCAACAACCAACACCATTGCACAAACATTATCACATCATTATATAACCATCATTGCAACACATTTCGTTATTATCTGCCCGCTCCAGCCCCTCCGCGCAGCACTGTGCACTGCGGTTCTCTCCTCGTGCTCACTCCCTCCCAACACGCACGTCCTTACGCACCTACGCGCAGCGTGGTGCGCTGTGGCCATCAGACGACGCCTCTTCGCGTGCGGACGACTTAACCCTCCCAGCCTTCACTCCAGCAGGAAGCTCTCTCTCTCTCTCACACACACACACACACACAGCACTCTCTCACTCTCTTTGCCGACACTTACACACACACTCGCACTCTCATACACACATACGCACACCTATACTCAACTTTATACATATATATATATATATATACATACATATATACATATATATATATATATATACATATATATATATACATATATCTATACATATATTAGTACTTATATAACTATGTATTAGTCTATATACATACATATACATATATATATATATACACATATATACTTGCATATATACATATATTTATATACATATATATATATACACATATATACACACCTACTTATACATACATATATATATATATATACAAATATACATACATATATAGATATATATCTATATAACTATATATACATATATATATATATACATATCCATCTACATATATCTATATACATATATTACTATATATATATACATACATTTATATACATCTATATAGTTATATATACATACATATACATATATATATATATATATATATATATCTATACATATAGTTACATACATATATATATATATACTTATATATATTTACATATATACATATATATATACATATAACTACATATATACCTATATATTTATAACCATATATACATATAGATATATTTACATATATATATATATATATATTTTTTCACATTACTTACCACACGTTGTATCTCGGGAATATCTGCACCAGTTGCTGATATTCCCCGATACACGCATACAAAAAGCGTGATCACACTCATCTTCCATCCATCCACCTTACACTCCACGCAACACCTCGTCCTGTTGGTTGCATCTTTCTAGACGACGACCGACTCGACACCGTGCTACACTCCATCTCCGCCTCCACCCCCACCCCTTTATACATATATAATATATACCTATATATATACTATATTTACTTTATTTTTGTTTCGCTTTCCTGCTAGTAAAAAGATAAATATATATATATAAAAGAGAAAAGATAATCTTTGACTTGTAGATACTCCGTCTTGCGAATAGCAAGACCCATTTTGGAACCCTGATTTGGCTCAAAGCCAAGAACCTAATTTTGAGTGTGTGACTCAAGGACAAGAATTATCAGAAAAAAAATATAAATAGAAAAACACCAAAAACACAATAAACGAACGGAAGAGATTCGTTGTAGGAAAGGCATAGAAACTTGACTTTTAACCCCACTTCCCTAAGTTTGACCCTGGGCCTAAAAGTGACCAAGATAAAATCAAGTAGGTCAGGTAAAAAAATTTTGTAAAGAGATGGTTAGGCTCGATTTAGGTTAACCACTATACACATTTGAATGATAAAATCACCATATTAACACAACCTAACCGAGTCCGACCACCATCCCTTTCACTTCTCAAGCCCTAACCACCCTTCAGAGCCTTATTTAAAGAAGCCCAAATCTCCCCAACCTCTTCACACTCGAATTCGGTCGCGAATACCCTCAAATTCATATCTTCCCCTCATGGCCGAAGGTTCCTTGATGCCCGATGATTTTCCTTGCTCCTTCTCGTCGTTCGACCGCCATACCTGCGACTGATTCCTCTTCCCTGCCTTTGTCCACGTCTAGTCGTACCAGGAGATGCTGCTCCCTCTTCATCCTCATCGTTCCCACCTCATCGGAGATGCCTTCGTCTCAGGCGTCGGCCATACCAAACCTGACGCCTTCACTGTCCCCCTTCGTTCGTTGACCTCCCAGCTAAGTCTCCTATCCCCTCTACTTTCTTCTCCGCCCTCTATTTTCCAAAATCAATCACTGCTACCCCTTGCACCTTCATCTCCTCCATCTCTGACCACCACCTCCAGCGAGGCCATCCCACCTCCATTAGCCACCAAAACCCTCGACGACAAGCCCACAACCTTCGCCACACTTCACTGAGCACTTCCCCTCACTTTGTTCACCTCTCCACTCACCCAAATCACGGCCCGAACACACCCACTCACACGCACACAGTCTGCCCTAGGCATACACTCATGGCCATTGCCACGCCACGCCACCACCCCTAGCACATCTGTCGTGCTCCAGCGATCCTCCCTGAGCGATTTGATGTGTCCGTGAGGCCGTTCTATTGATTTCAGGTGCAGACCTTAGCCGCCATTGGCTAGCAAGCTTGAAGCTTGCTTGAAGCTACTCCAGGTGCTGCCAAGCCCAGGTTGTTGTCCGAGGCTACGCGGAATTACCTCACGCACGCACCCAAGACTTCAATTGGAGTCAAGAGCCTTAGTAGTAGCATCAATTGCGAAGGTCAATCTCTGTTGCAGGCATGCGAGAAGAGGAGGCGCAGATAGTCCCACCTCGGAAACGAAGAGGCACCCTCACTAGAATAAATTGCAAAAGTGTTGTAAGCTCATCGCCTCAGTTACCACGGGGTGAGGTCCCACTCACCCATACTCGATCTCATTCATGACACTGCCTCCGCGGACCTGGCTGACCCGACTCGACCCGACCTGCACTCCTTGCTCACCATGCACGCCGGTGAGCCTGGACCCAGGTATACGCTAGACCCGATAACTCGAATACCTGTGTGGCTCTGAGACAGTGGATCTTAAGAGAGAAAGAGAGGAGTGTCACGCGAGTATGGGAAGGGTTTTGCTACAGGGATCTTTAGCTGACACTTAGCAGATTTTGAAGAAGAAGAGGCCAAAGACTGAAGCTGAAGAAGAAGTGAAGGCTCTCATAGGGTTGAAGGCAAAGAAAGAAGAAGAGGAAGCCAGAGTAGAAGAAAGCCAAGGCAAAGGAAGAAGAAGAAGAAAGGAGAAGATAGAGAAAGTAAAGGCCAGAATAGAAGTGTTTATAAGGCGAAATCGGGTTTAAAATGAATGCGTCGTAGTATAGGTGAAATAGCTTTGAAAACAAATAAATTTTATTACTCGAAGTTTAAGTCCAAGGTCGAACACAGGGAGTAAATGGAGTTCATGCACTAATCTCAATAATAGATACAATTTGAACACATAAAACTACTCAGAATATAATTCAGAATATCAAGCATGAGTATATGGACAATGAAATGTAGCTAGAAAATATATAAAAGAGAAATTGGGAAGAATTGGACGTCTGATTATAGAATCAGACGTCTTAAAAGTGATTGATTTTTCCTTCTTCTGCTTCTTTGGCTCATTCTTCTCTTTCTCTTCTTTCTTCTCTGTTCTTCTTTCCTTCTTCTTTAGCTTATTTTCTTTCTTCTCTTCTTCTTTCTTCCTTGGCTTTGGTCCTTTCCTTTGTCGTTGGCTTCTTTCTTCTTTGTCTTCTTCTTCCTCCTTTCTTCTTCCTTTCCGCCTTGGCTTTCTCGTCCTTCTTCTCTAGCTTTTAGCTCTTCTTCTTCCTTCTTTCAGCTTCCTTTCTACCTTGGCTTTCTCTTCCTTCTTCTCTGGCTTTCCTTGGCTTCAGTTTCTCTTCAGCTTTGTCTTCTCTTCAATCGTGCCTTCTCCTTCCTTGGCTTCTTTGCCTTAGCTTCCTCTACGACTTCTTCTCCTTAGTTTCTTCTTCCTTAGCTTCTCCTTTAGCTTGCTCTTTCTTCTTCCTTTCCCAGCAAGAGCAAAACCTACCCCTACCCTCCCCCGCGAACTCTCTCTCTTTTCTCTCTTAGGCTCGCTCTCCTAGAGAATTCGCGGGTAAACGAGTCAGGTCAGCACGCCCGAGATCAAGCCCACTGATGTGGGTGGTGGGTGAGGAGTGCATGGGTAATCGGGTTGAGAACCAGGTCCACGAGGGAGTGTGTCACGGACGAGGCTTCATGGGATGAGTGGGACATCACCCCATGTCAGGAGGCAATAAGCCCCTGTCACTTTTGCATCTTATACCACACCGACCACTCGAAAGTTTTTGAGGTGGGAATAAATGTCCCACCTGCTTCTTGCATGCGCCCGTAGGGGTTGCACTCAATTGCTGAAGCTGCAGAGCCCTCCAAAGCCAATCACCTGGCTGAAAGTGTGCGTGATATGAATTCACGTCGCCTGGGACCTGGAGCCTAGAGCGAGGCTGCCTGGTGCAAGCTTGCAAGCAAGCTTCATTCCTGCTTCAATGGCGACGGAGGTCTGAACCTGCATTCAAGCAACACGGCCTTGCGACCTCATCAGAACACGCAGGAGGCTTCGCCGTGGCATGGCAAAGATATCTCGGTGGTCGACGTGGCACGGGGCGGCCTGGGCATGCGTGCCTAGGTCGTTCTGTGGCCGTGGAGTTGGGTGTGTTCGGGGGAAGTGTGTGGAGTGTGTGTTGATCAATGGAAAGGGGGGAAATGATCAGTGAGTTGTGGCGGAGCTTTTGAGGTGTTTGGCAAGGTGGATGGGTGCGTGGAATGATGGGAGCACCTCACCGGTGGT
The DNA here is from genome assembly GCA_037157565.1 of Thalassia testudinum. Taxonomy (NCBI): domain Eukaryota; kingdom Viridiplantae; phylum Streptophyta; class Magnoliopsida; order Alismatales; family Hydrocharitaceae; genus Thalassia; species Thalassia testudinum. The sequence goes on from JAZHRO010000025.1 coordinate 39,837,141, forward strand.
CTGCCGAAGGTGGATAAGATGGTGGTGGTCTGTAAGCGTCGAGGGGTGAAAATAGAAATAGATGAGGGGAAAATAAAGTGAAGAGAGGGGGGAAGTATCTGACCTAGTTTAAGGATGAAGGGGGAAGAGATGGCAGAGAGCTCATATCTTCCACCGCCGTAGACGAAGATCCCAGTTGGAGAGGGACGGCGATGTCAAGAGGGTAGCTGGCACATGCGCAGGTATGGCGCGACGCGGACGACAGAGGTAGAGACAACTTTGCCACTGGTATTGTGGCAGAGAGACGAGAGTAGAAGATATAGGTCGCTGAAGCTCGTTGGGTGTTTGGCCAAAGGAGAAGAGAAGAAATTGGGGGGTTATCTCCGGCCAAACCAAGCTAGGGATGAACGAGAGGACTTGGGGTGTCTTTTATAGTCGCAGGCAGAGGGCCCTATGCTTGGAAGGCAAGCTTCCAAGCACCGGCAGCCTCATCGAACTTGGAAGGTCGAGAGATACCCAAATCTCTCATGCGTTAGCATGAGAGATTTGGTGGAAATCAGAGCTTGAGATTGGGTTCACATGATCGGGAATTCCTCAAAGAATCTCCCTTTCAAATTTGAGAGGGATTCTCTGAGGAATCAAGGAGATACCCCCTCGAATCCTTGCCGGAGTAGGATTCCTCCACTGTAATGGTGGAGGGACCTAATTGCAAAGAATGAGGAGGAATCTAGGGGGTGTCTACAAGGGTTTTCAAAAGCTAGGGGCATAAATGTAATTGGGTTGGATTATTTTGCAAAGTAGGTCAAGGTGGACTCCCCTTAGATCCAAATTTTGGTATAAACCTAATTTAAACCTAAGGAATCCAATGGTGAAGTTGAATTTTGGGTTTGACCACGTTTAACCAGGCGTTTTACATAAAAACCCAATTTAGGGCAAATAATTGACTAGGACCCCTATTTAGGTCAAAATAGGTTCTAAAGGCCAAATTGAAGGTTCTAAACACTAGAGGATATTTTTTCATGAATTTCATAGGGTTTAGTTGAATTTTATCTCGACCAAAACTTTGTTAACTTAAGTGTGTCTGTCTTAGAGTTGCAAGAAGTCATTTAATTCCCAGATTTCACATTAACCCTTTTCTAATTGAACCAACCCACTTTTTATATTGTCATGACCATTTGACCTATGTTTAGCCATTGAGAAATCCTGTTGTTGCATTGCAATGGCAAAATTACAGTTTTATCCTTTGTTTCTTACTTTTCTTTTAAACCAGTTATTCCTTAAGTTAGGCCCTTTATTTGGTTATGTAGGAGCTTTTGTTCTCTTTTCTAGGTCAAAATGAGCTAGTTATGGCTCATGATGGTGTTTCCATCATACCCCCATGCCTAGCTTTTACGAGTCCCTTAGCAAAATTTTAAGGTTTTAACTTCTGTTCTAGACCATGAGTTCCTTTCACATATTATGATGAGTGCTTTTTCTTTTTTTTTTTATTAGGTTAGAATGTCGATAGTAGGCTTAGAGGCACTCAAGTACCAACCAAGATCCGGACCTGACCAGCTCTAGCCTTGATCCTCCGTGAAGGTTTTTAAGGCCCACAGGAACTATCCTAAGGTTCGTTGGACTCTGTGGTTAAAGCACCTGTGCTTGAGACATTTTAGCCTCGGTTCAGTTTGCAATGCATTTTTTTGTAAGAGAGAGACAGAGGATTTATTTGTTTGGAGAGTTTTTTCTCTCTTTTCTTTTCATTTCTAGCTTCAGATTGGCTTCTCAACATGGTCTGTATCCGATTCCTCGTCCCTATCATCAATCCTCAAAGGTCCCTGGCAATCGATGCTTCGTGATAGCACCACCCATGGCAACCCCCAGAACCCTGGCTTTCGAGATTCGAGATAATCCCGCCCACGGCATTCTATAGCTAAATCCAGATCCTGGCAATCGACATTTCATGATAATGCCGCCCATGGCATCCGAACTAGCAGGGTGTTTACGTGCCCCCAGTAGGATATGTAAATATCCTAGGAGACAAGCACCAAGGAGACAATATGTTGTTACACATCTTCTAGGGGAATTTCCCACCTCTCTGCATCGGGAACTCGTCCAAATCAACTTGTGTTGATTGGCCGCTCCTAATCTAGGCAACTTTTTTCTCAGAACATTTAAATGCTTTTGCGTAATTTTGATAGTTATGTGCACTAACCAGACTGTGTGTGGATTGGGGTGTTTAGGTTACCGAATCCCACAAACCAAAGGTCAGTTAACGAGGTCGAATACTCCCTAAGCCTTAGACCTAATACTCAAGTTTCGCATTTTCCCCAACCTCTTGAGGATTATCCAGATCTTAACGGATACTTGAATGTTTAAGCCTAAGAGTCTAGCCCAAAAGGCTTAAGATAAGTGTTCCTACTAATCTTTTTTGTGTCGCATTAGCACTTTTCTTTATTTCTCTTTTCCTTGATGTGGTCTAGAACTTTGGTTAATTCCTTAATTTCTTACTAATGACTATCTCTTTTTTTCTTTTTCTTTTCATTTTGTGCTCCCTTTGACATTTTTCTCTTTTCCTCAAGTTTATATGGCCTCAAAATTTTCTTCCCTCCTCTAATTTTTTTGTTCTTTTTCACAATTTTCTATTTTTTTGGAATTTTTGCATATGTGATTTTTTTGTGAGAATCCTTCTAACCTGATTTCTGTATGTTTGCACTTTACCACCCCTCCATACCTAAGCTTTGCAATGTCATTGTAAACGGAGGGTGTGAACAGTGTTGGGTTCAGGGACTTAGAACAGGATTTATCGAGCAGGCGAAAAGGGTCGGGAATGATTGTTGTGGACGATTTAAAGCTCTGGTACCTGTACCAGAGGTGGGATCGACTATTCTAAGGTTGAACTCAAGGTGCAGTAGACGTGAAGTATAGATGGATAATCAGATGGATCTCGGGTTTTTGGAATGACGGGTTGCCTCCCCTTAAGTGCTAAATTCAACGCCTTCAGTCGAGCAGGAAATGGTATGGAGAGGTAGTGGTCAAATCATCGGAGTTTTGTAGAATAAGCACCTTGATCAAGAGCCTGGTTGGTCCAACTAGGTTCTTGTTCAGATCCATAGGCTGATGATGCAGCCCAAACCCAATCAATCTGGTGAGTTAAATGCAGATTTAGAGATGTGGAACCCACCGTATGCTATGGAGCTCGGATGGATGTGGAAGTGTAAATTCGGGGTTTGGCTGAGTCGAATCAGCCTGGTCAGAGTAGGAATCCATAAAATAATCAATGAATGGTGCGGAAACCCTACAGAGGTGATCAGAAGGTGATGGAGCCTGGTCTTCAATGTTCGAAACCCGGTATAGATGTGGAGTCGAATCATCTACAATCGGCTCAGTAAGAGGGGAATCAGAATAGAAATTGAGTCCGGTTATGGGTTGGGGTTGAAAATGGGTTTGGATGGGTTCTGTATGTGCAGAAGAGGTGGCTTCAATGAGAATTGTGTATGAGGGATCTTCTAGAAAGGAGTTACAGGTGGTTTCATGTAGAGAGTCCTCATAGTAGCTCTCAAATTCAAAAGTGAATGCCTGAAGAGTGTCTATAGGATGATGGAAATTTGAGTCGAGAAAAGATTCGAACTCTAGGTTGCAGTCACTCTCGGCATTTTTTGGTTTTGATTCCTGAGGATCGAAAAGAAATGATTCCATCTCACTGGAACCTGAACTTAAATCAGTGATCTCAGGATCAGGGACCTAAGAGTTGGAGTCGGAGAATGAATCATGTGAGTTGAGGTCATAGATTGGCTCATTGTATTCAAGAAACAGAGGTTCTCCGAAATCATGGTAAGATTCGAAATCGTCGGAGATATTGCGAAAATCAAGTTCTGAATGAGATTTGAGATCATGGGTTCCACCACTGAGTAAATCACATGATGTAGACTTATCAACCTGACTTGGGTCTAGCCTATATGTAAATTCTGAGCTAAAAAAGATGTCCTTATTTGGTCTAGGCTCAAGTTCTAGGCTTGTAGGAAAGACCCAATCAAAACCCCACTCTTTCAACTCCTCGATTTCTGTATCATAGATTGGCGTGACTTTTGAAAAATCGATCTGTATCTCTGAGGATGTTGGAGAGGGATATTCATCAAATAGAGGCCCAAAATCATACTCTTTATTGAAAATTTAATCTTCGTCATACAGGGCCTCGTAATCTTCCCAATAAGTTTCAAATCTAGATTCTAGGCTGAGGATGTGGGTTGAATCACTAGAATTTAGGTCAGAGTTACTGTCGAGGGTAACCTTATCAGAATAAGGGGCGGGATTTACACCCTCAAGAGGTTTAGTTCTACTCTCATCATTGCAGGAGTCTCGGAATTCTATGCTTGGTGACCCAAGATCTAGGGTTGGCTCAAAATCGTGTTCTCCTGCAATTGGAATTTCCCAACCTAATTCAAGATCAAGCATGTTGTATTCCATCTGGGTTGGGAATCCACAATAACTTTGTGCCTCAAACCCAGAGTTTGGGAAATCAGATTGATCCTCAATATTATTCCAAGATGGTTCATCATCTGTTTAGGGCATGTACGGGTATTTCTAATCGATAACTTGTTTCAATAATCTCATCATCTCTTCCCATTTTTCAAGATCACTTTGGTGTTGTTCCCAAAGGACAAGATTTGTCATGCTTTGAAGGTATTCAAAGTTATGCAATTTTTCTATCTCAATGTATCCTGTTATGAGAATGTCTCAGGTTGATCCTTTTGTGGCTTCTGTCAATAACACTTGGGCACAGTTTATGATGAAAGTTGTTGTTGCTGGTACACTAACCTAAATGTCTTCTACTGGTTTTGAGGTTTTGTATTCAATTTCATAGAATTCAAGGGCATCCTCAATCATTCTATCTCTCATGGATCATTGTGGTTCAGGTTTCTTAAATGGTAATCCTAAGTAACCAGGATGCATGTTTGGATCAGATGGTGGAATCAAGATGTAGAATCAGAATTCAGATCTTAGACTGAAGTGTTCTGAATAGAGAATCCCACTGAAAGTCTGTGTGTGCTCTAAAGAGAAGGGATGAGGGACTGGATGTGTTTTTGACCCAATCAAAGCACCTAAAGATGTTTGGATGACTATGGAGGTTCAGGGTGGATGATACCCTTGGATCGGAAAGTCGCCCACTTGAGAATTACCTGGGCACCCAGAGAGGGAGAGTCCCTCAAAGACCCCTACATGGTAGAGCGTCCCCACGGGTTATAGGGTTTCCCCCACCCGACCTCTCTTGTCATTGAGATTCCAAATAGACCAGAATGGGGACCTTAACCTCTTAAGTCTACCACTTTTATTTAAGATCCCTTGAAATTTAGTGGGTTTTCCTCGCAAATTTCATGAGGAATCCACGCTAATTTAGGGCAATATAAGGCCTGTTTGAGCTCCATAAATTCTCTTTCAACCTCAACCATCCTTTCTTGTCAGGTTCAGCCCAAAACCAAGTCTTCTCCTCCAACTCCGGCCACCTCCGACCTCGACTTCAGCGACCTTCTCCCCAATCCTCCTACATCCTCCCAACCATCAAATTGGTTGTTCCAAACTCTTGCCCACGCTCGTTCGCACCTTGTGGGCCAAAGCCAAGGCATCCCAGACCCCTTCTTCCTCGTCGTCTCCCTCACAAAAGGACTTCTTCTTTGCCATCGGCCAATCAAAGCTGGTGCAATCCTCATCCTCTTTGTCCATAAATAGCTTCAACCTCTTCCTCCACCTCCCTAGATCCTCATCGACCCCTTTACTTCTCGATTCGACCGCTGATCCACGCTCTCCCCCTCCGTCTTCTCCAACGTCGGCCGCAACTACAGCGATGTCGTGTGCCCACTACACTCCACCAATCTTCCCACTCTGACTCCCCAAAGCTCTGCCTTACACACCTCTAACCAAAAGCCCTCATCTAATTTAGGGTTCCAGGCACTCCATAACTCCATCGAACACCACGCACCACCATCACCTTCTCCAACCTCGGCAAAGTACTACACACCTCCATACATCACAATAACACTACTGTCGTCTTCGCCATCTCATGACGATGCTTCTGCACCTACTGATTGGGGCATTTAGCTCATATTCATGATTTCAAGTATTCACCATCTCTGCCTACCCCTGCTGTCATCAACCACCTCCTCTAGCCACCATCCTCCAACTTCACCTCTACCACGACCTGAAGCTGCAGGTAGATCTCGTGAAGCCTCCTGGACTGTTAATTCGAAGAAAGAAGTAGAGTAGTTACTTCTATTGGAGAGAACCACTCGGTTGCATCATGCAAAGAAGACAAGGGCACATTTAGTGCCACATCATGAGTGGAGGAGCTGCCAACCATGCATAAATTGATTTCCTACTTGTAGCCTTCGCCTAGCACATGGGGGGTCGGGTCCCCCATGCACATGCTCACCCATGCGCTTTCACTCCTCACCCACGGTACACGCCATATCGGTCTGGACCCTACCCGAATTCAATTACTTTTTTATATATCTGATTAGCCGATTCTGAGAGAAAAGGAGAGGAGAAATCCTAAGGAGGGGGAAGGTTTTGATTCAAAATACCTGCCCTTTGCCTTAAGATGCATGCCTATGTGTTATATACTTATCATCTTTGAGGTCTCTGCTGAGGCTTCGTGCCTTTGTGCTAGTGCTCTATGATCCTACTGTGCCTTGTGATCACTTAAGGCATCTGAGACTTACTTGTGGCATCTAAAGCCTTGGCTTAATTCTAAGCTCTGATACTGTGAACTTATTCATAAGGATAAGTTGTTGGGGCACTATTGGAAAATTTGAGTTAATTGAGACATACGATATATGCTTAAATGTGGGATTTATGTGGTTATCTAAATCACCATTGTTTTGAGGTTCTATTCTTTTTATCCCACTGATCTCTTAAGATGCGAATGCTATTATTATATATTTCTACACATATTATTCATTGAATAACTCTCTGGTCCTTAATTTATTATGCTCATTATTATTAATTGCAATTAATGTGTGAATTCCACATTCGATCCCTGTGAATGACCTCAAACTCAATTTCCTGATTTCACGCACTTCATAAATTTAAATGTTGTAGCATTTTTGTTGACTATACTACGATGCACATTTCATAAATCAATGCAAAATGCTTGCAACAATTCTACACTAATAGGGAGCCTTTGGAGCTTGGGAATAGAGCTTATGGGAGCTTGGAAGGCTTCTTGGAGCTCTTAAGTAGGTGGGAATAGCATAGGTAGAGATGGATTGGAAGGGAAAGGGTCATTGATTGCACAACAATCATAGGTCTTAATTGACCTAAATTAGGCTAGGACTTTGCATAAGTTAGGATAATTCATGCATGCATAAGCATTATCTGCATCTTTACTGCTTTACTTTAGCTATCATAAAATAATGTTATAATGTGCTGATTAAGTGCATTATGTCGATTGCAGGCAATAAGCTGATCAGGAGCTAGATCTGGAGCTGGATCTGAAGCTGGATCTGAGCTGGATTAGAAATAATGGGTGTTGCATCAGAGCTAGAGCAGAAGACTTAGATTAGATGAAGTAGATAATAATGTAAGGGAGATAAGGTATGCTACTCTATTAAGTAGGAATAAAGCAGTGAAATGTGAAGAGCTTAGGTCCATCGTAATCCTAGGATAGCCTAGAGACTTCCCCAAGCCTTAGCCACCCTTAGATTAGGTCACAACAGACTAAGAAGGGCCAAAACCCTGGTTCCAACCATTATCTAGACGTCCAGATGAATTATAGGACGTCCAGAACCCTTAGCCAACTCCCGCACACCTTAAACCCACTTCTGCAGTGTTATTGGACGTCCAAACACTTGGTCAGACGTCCAATTTCTCCAGAATACGCAAGATAGAACCTTGAATCCTTCCTGACTCTGATTGGACATCCATACAACAAGTCTGCACTTCTAGTTTTTGAGTATAAGGTGTCTGACACTATTATTAGACGTCTGATACTGCTCTCCAGTTCCTGTTTTGAGATTCAAGCCTTGATCTTGGATCTCTAGGTCCCTAAACCTAATACCAACCCCATAGAAACCTAAATTAAGGTGCCATAACCCTAGTACATCACCTCTAGACCTCCCTAAGGACCTAATTAGGTCCTCACTAAACCTAATTGACTTGGATCTTAGTCAATTCCATCAGCCTATTCAATTGGACTCATTGAGTCCAATTAAGCCCTGATCTCAGCACACACTATCCAATTGGACTCAGTGAGAGTCCAATTGACCTAGAACTAAATTAATTGAGTTTTTTTACTCTCAATTAAGTTTCCACACACCCAATTAAACTTGTATTAAGTTTAATTTCACTTTACCTTAGTGAATTAGGGTTCATAACCCTAATTTGAGACATACCTTGACCTAAACCCACTAGAACCTAACCTAATCAACCTAGCCACCTAAGTTTCGACCCACACACACCCACACACACCATCCACATGAAAATACCTAGCCTAGAGTTCTCTAGAACTCTCTACCATGTGTGGTTGCCTTGGTTGCTAAAATTAGCAACCAAGAGCCATTCAATTTTTAGATCCACATTTGGTGGATCTAAAAACCACCATCCATCCTCTCTCTCTCACTCTCCCATGAGCTCCCACCATAGTCCTCTCTAGAGAATTCCATAATTCTCTAGAGAGCTTCCCTTAGGCCTATAAAAATATCTAAGGGGTGGCCATTTGCACCCATCCACTTTTTGGCCATACTAGCTTGGCTCCATCCACCTCCACTTAGGCTAGCCACCACCATCTCCACTCCATCTCCACGAGCTGAGCACCACCATGAAGGACACCATGCCAGGATGCTGGATCGCTCCTCCAACCTCTCTCCAAGGGTCGGCCTAAGCTCCATTGGCTGCCCCTCTTTCTCCTTTCCACCACTCTAAGGCCATCGGAGCCCACCTCTGAATGCCCTCACTTATGATAGATTAGTGGCTAGTTCTTTACATTTACTACTTTTAATTACTGCTTAGTAGTGTAGCCCTTACTCTCCCCAAATGATGCTTGCAAAATCCCCCCATAGATTCTTGTATGCGATCGTTTTCTGATAGCTAGCTTTGCATTTTTAAGCATTCATGTACAAGCTTTCCTCTACAAGTTCATGTTGCAAACACTCTCCAAATGAATGAATGAAAAATGTATTTTATATATATGTCTATGTGTTGAGAATCACCATGAGCTCAGTGCGATATCTTTTGTGTGATTAATGTTGCCTGTTTTCAATTCCTGATATACTTGCAACTAAGCATGTCGAACTTCAATACGTAATAATCAGAAATCGACATGTGATTTTAAATAGAGTAGAGCGGTAAAAGATCAAATTCAAAAGTAAAACAAACGCCTCCCAGAGACGAACGATCGGGACTCAAGTCTCGTTATCTTTTATTGAATATCTTTGTTTGATCATATTGCACATTATACTATAATGTTTTCATAGTAACACATGCTCTACGACTAACAAATAGTCGTGGGGTTTATATAATGGTGGGAGGGGGCGTATTGCGTACATGGGTTTAATGGGGGCGCATGGGACATGCATGCATGTCCCACGCACCCGTTGGCCAAGCACTGAAGGCATAGCTGATGAGGAATGAAGGCAACAACTAGATGGCATGGGAAGCACTTGCAGTTGCTTGATTTTCATTACAGGGTAGAGAGAACTTGGATCCCTCACTCCCCAAATTGCGTGTAACATGCTTTTGCTAGTGAAGGCAAATGCCAACCGTCTGATTCGCATCGTCTGGCTGGGGAGAGCACGCGGATCGTGCTTTTGAATCATTTGGGCACATGTGTTTTTACAAGTCCACTTTAATGGACCATTACTTAGCCTAAGGACTCTTTAATTATCTGTTCTTAGTTTCTAATTAATTAGGAGTTAAATGATAATTCACCTTAGTCTGCATATAATTTTATGCATCAATTTTACAACATATGGTTATGATAATCCATATTATTTGATGCAGGCTAGGTGCAAGAGTTAAGTGACCATTATGCTTCTATAAGACGTCTGGAGCTCAGATCGGATGTCTGGAAACCGCCATCGTAGACCCCCTGATGTCTACACTTTTAAGACATCCAGAACTTGGTCTGGGCATCTGATGACGTTACCACCATGCTTATCTTGCCATTCCAACCACTCGCGATCTTTGCCGAGTGGTTGGAGAAGCTTGCGGCCAAAGGAAAAATAGATGGGGAGGTATTTTAAAAAGGGAGGGCCGACCATCTGTAAAGGAGTTCGTCTTCTTCCTCACTGATGGGAACACCATCATGAGCCATAACTAGCTCATTTTGATCTGATTAAGTCAATAAATGCTTCTACATAACTGCCAGAGAACCATAATTCACTGCAAATCCATTCTGAGGGAAAGATAAGAAAATAGGGTTAAAACTATAATTTTACCATCATATCTTTAACGCAGTACAACCATAGATTTTCTCAGGGGTTAATTAAGGGTTAAATAGTCTTAAGTATCCAATAAGTGGGTTAAAATAGTCAGAAATGGGTTTTCGCGTGTTTTGAGAATTAAATGACATCTGAAACCCTAAAAGCAAACCCACTTAATTAACTGAGGTTCTGGTTAGGATAAAATTCACCTAAACCATCTAATATTCATAAGAAAATATTCTCTAGGGTTTGGTACCTTCAATTTGACCATTAAAACCCGTCTTAACCCAAAATAGTCTCAGACTGACATTTTCCCTAATTTAGATGTTTGCATAAATTACCTAGTCAAACGAGGTCAAAACCTTAATCTAACCTCACTATTGGATTCCTTGGGTCCAAATTAGGTTTGTACCAAAATTTGGACCCAATCTAAGATCATCTTGACCTAGTTTGCAATTTGGTCCATTCTGAGTCTTTTCTCTCACAACATGCCCCTAACTTTTGAATTCCTTACAAAAAGGCCCCTATCTTTGTCATCACTCTTTGCAAATAGGTCCCTCTACCATTATCATGTAGGAATTCTTCTCCCACGACATGTGATTGAAGAGAACTCCTTCTCTATTCAATCAATCCCTTCCAAAATTAGAAGGGAGATTCCTTGAGTAGTCCTCTTCCCTTTGAATCTGTCCATGAGATCCATAACCTTCCCAATTTCTCATGCTAATGCATGATTGATTTGGGTTACCTAGCTCTGACAAGCATCTTCTCCATCGTCCTACAGCCTCCTAATGGCCAAATTGGGAGCGTCTTCTTCATCCCCTCCTTCGTCCGCCTCTCGACGACCAACTCAGGGGCTCCTAAATCCCCTTCTTCCTCATCGTCTCTCCCTTCGGAGGTTTGTCTTCCCCACGTCCGACCATCACACCGGCGTGGGAATATCTTCCCCTTTCGTCCCTAACTTTAGGTTCCAACGTTCGCACTCCTTCCCTCCTTTTTCCCTATTTCTATCTCTCAAAACAACCGCCGACCACACGTCTCCCCCTCCGTCTTCTTCTGCTCCGACGACGCTCAACCACTGTTCCACTACACGAATCATGCCACTATCATCTCCATCAGCTTTGCCATGCTCCACTCTTCAAAACCCCTCTCTCCATTCTCTTTATCATCCACTCAAACCCATCATCGAACAACCCACCTTTCCGTCGTCTTCCCCGTCATCGACCGACCACCACACATCCCAATCTGCCACGAAACCACCGCCAACATGCTCCATGTCATTCAACGAAGGTCTTGAGCTAGTTTAACTTGGCCATAAGGCCATATTATTGTTTTTAGGTCGATGCTGTCCTCCACTCATCGTCGCCATTTCCAAAGATTCAAGCTTGCTCGAAGCTCACTCCAGGCCTCAATAGCTCTAGATTCTCACTTCAAGAGGTGTGGAACTCTCCCCAGAATGCGCATGGACCAACCAATTAGGCCCTTGAACAAGGCCTTTGACCGCAATTTGCGAAGAAGCTTCAGCCACTGCTGCACAAAGAAGAGGGTGGGATTTAGTCCCACCTCGATAACACGGGAGCACTTGGAGTGCTATAAGTTGATTTTCTCTCTATGCTTTGTTGCCTCCTAACACGAGGGTGAGGTCCTCCTTACCCGCACAGCCCGACCCGCCTAACCCATTTCCACACCTCGACTACTACCCACGCCAGTAGCCCTGGTCCGAGGTATGCGGATCCTTGGCACCCGATTACCCAAGCATGTGACCCGACATTAAGAAAGAGAAGGGAAAGAGAGAGAGCGTGTGGGGTTAAGGGCGATTTTGCTCTTCAGTGTTCTCGACACTTAGCCAAATTTGAAGAAGCCTTTCCCCCCTATGCATCAAAAGGGCCAATGAGGAAGAAGAAAGAAGAAGAACAGAAGGTAGAAGAGAAGACAAGGCAGGAGAAGTAGAGGACAAAAGAAAGAAAGAAAAAGGAATAAGGCCTCAAAAGAAAGAAGAAGCAGAGTCTAGTTCCCTCTTAGCACTATACCAAGGCTAACTTAAGCCGTCTGGTGAAAGAATCTGTCGTCTGATGGAGTGCATTGTGCACTTGGTTTGAATAGTGATATTATTTGAGTATTTGCTATATATGTTAGACTAATTGGTGATCCAAATCACCATTATTTTGTCTAGATTTCTTTTTGACTCATCATATACTCATGTTTTACATTGCACATTAGATTTTGAGTAATTAACTGTGCTCACTTACATTAATTGTTGAGATTAGCGGTTGAATTCCATATTTGCTCCCAGCGAATGACCTCGAACTTCATTTCTGATATTCGAGTTATAAACTGTATTTGTTTTCAAAGCGATTTCGACTATATTACAATGCAGCACTTATAAACATCAATCTCGCTCTGAAACATTTTAGCACCATTGTCGGGGAGCAATGTGCAATTCACCACTGTTCTCTATATTATTTGATTATATTTGAGCACTGACTTGCCCTATTTGCTTTCTTGTGATCTTGTGAGGTACTTCACAAAGAGATCTTCCACACAAATCAACCACTCCAGGGTAGGTTACTTCTCTATTCTTCCCTAATCAACCTCTTAATCTTGGGAAGACAAAAAAAAAGGAAACAATCAATTAGGAATCACCTGCCTTATTTTTCATAATAATTATCATTTCAAAGGCAAGTTTCCTGATTTGCGAAAATTTTTCAAATCTGATTGAAGATTGAGACGATTTTGTTTAGAATTCCCTACCCCAAATTTCCTGTGCCTATTAGGGATCATGCTTAATTTCTGATCATCTTGGATGACTCACCTCCTTGCTTGAAGCCCAAGGTGAACATGTCAAGAGCAATTGGAATAAAACCAATTAGGGTTTCTACATTAGGGTTTTGGAGTGCTAGTTCACACTTGCCTGCATAAAAGGAAACAAACCCACCCACATTTGTGTGCTACCCAAGCCCTTGGTTGAAAAGATTTAATCAACAAAAACCCTAAAAATCAAGCACTAATCTCACTTGAACCCTAAAATACTTGGACCTAATAACCTGGGAGTTAAATCAGGGTGATTTTGAGGTCTTGACCTAGATCTCATTTTGCCATTTTTAGGGCAGGTCAGGTGAAGTTATCCTACATTGTAGACCAACCAACCTCCAAATTAGGTCACATGTTGAATTAACTTCTAAATCAAGTGAAAATCAAGGCACAAACTAGGACCTAAAATTGGTAGACTTAAGGACTTAAGTTCATACATTCCGGTCTACCTGGACCCTCAGTGACAAGGAAGGTCAGGTGAGGGAAACCCTGTAACCCATGGGGATGCTCTATCGTGTAGGGGTCTTTGCGGGGCTCTCCTTTTCTGGCTGCCCAAGTACTTCGCGAGTGTACGGATTTCTGATTTAGAGGTATCGTCCGCCTCAAAATTGCTTTAGTCATCCAAAAATCTTTAGGTGCCTTGATTGAGTCAAATCTCACATCCAGTCCCTCATCCCTTCTATTAGAGCACACACACAAATTTTCTTGGGAATCTCTTTCTAATCTAATCAATTTCAAATCTTGAATTTTGATTCTACATCTTGATTCCACCATCTGATTCAAAAATGCAGCCTGCCTATTTAGGAAAACCATTGAAGAAACCTGAATCTCAAATATCCATGAAAGATAGAATGGTTGAGGAAGCCCTTAAATTTTATGAGATTGATGACAAAAACTCAAAACCAATTAAAGACATTTAGGTTAATGTGTAGATAACAACAACCTTCATCATAAACTCTGCCCAAATAATTATAACACAAATAACAAATGGATCTTCCCGGGATGTTCTCATGATAGGATACATTGAGTTAGAGAAATTACATAACTTTGAATATCTTTAATGCATGACAAATCCTGTACTTTGGGAAAGACACCAAGATGATCTTGAAAAATGGGAAGAGATGATAAAATTATTAAAGCAAATTATCGATCAAAAATACCCATACATTCCCCAAACATTTAGCGGAACATCTTGGAACAATACTGAGGATCTATCTGATTTTCTAAATCTTGGGTTCGAGAATCAAGGTTGTTGTGGACCTCCAACCCAAATGGAATATGATCAACCTAATATACAGATTGATACGTGATGAGTGGCTACTCATCATAGCTAAAAGGCCGAAATTAAGCTAGACACTAAGCAAAACAATATCAAATTAACATATAAAAAGGGTTAAGTGTGGGAATTAAAGAAAAGACCTAAAACTTTTAATGTGTGTTAAAACCTCCTAATTAGGTCACAAAAATGAGATATTCTGAAAACTAAAGAACAAATGATGATCCATGCATCAATTGAACGCATAAACAAGTTTGAAAAGATAAATCAGAAGTAAAATCAATGTCTTAAATGTTCAATTAAGCACATGTAAAAATTTGAAAGCAATTGGACATCATTTAGGCTTAGAAATAAATAGATTACAATTAGGTCCTTCATGCATTACATTTCTACCCTTCAAAACTCCTTCTTGGACCTTTTTGCAAGCCGCAGGGACCCTTCTGTATGACTGCAAGGCCCTTCCAGTTATAGTTCTTTTCAGTTTTGGACCTGCACGCTATTCTTCTACCCCTTCGTTCAAGGGTCTTCCTGCAAGTTTTCCCTCATTTCAGAGAGAAGCCTGTGTTCTTCACGCGCACTGTAGCACGCGAAGAACACAGCCATTCTCGACCGTCCATCGCACTTTTGATCTCGATCTGCGGCTGGAATCAAATGGAACCTTCGCGCGATTCGGTGCGTGCGTTCACCTCTCTTCCCAGATCTCATCTGACGGTCAGATCTCTCTCTTGACTCGCCGCGCGCTCTACCCATCTCATCCTCACCGCCGGCCTAATTTTGATTAACCTCACCCTTGCGGTGATCTCAATCACCGAGCTGCTACTTAAGCACCTCAGTGGTGTCGTGCGCAAGGGATCGCTCCCTCCTACATCTCTTAGCGATCAGTTCGTCCACTCCAGTCTCTCCTCCTCATCTAGACCCTGATTTCACAGCCACCGGCTGTGGAATCATCGCCTGCTCTCGACCCTCCTCGTCGCTAAGGACCTCGTAGCACCTGAGGACGACCTTGGAGTCTCACTAGCAGACTCTTCCCTCCGCTGGAGTCACCCTCCTCCTTTCTTCCTCCTTAGCCGCCGGCTAAGGACCCATAGGTCCCATTCTTCCTTTTAGTTTAGTTTTTAATTCTGCACAAGTAGTGTTAGATTTAGTTTGCAGTAGTTTAGAATAGATTTAGTTTTAACTGTTAGTGTTTAATGTTAGCTGTAGTTAGATTAGTCTTAGGAGTAGAATTAGTATTAGATCCCCTCCCTCACCTCCTCTGATCAGTCCAGATCAGAGGGGAAGAATCATCTGTTCATTGTTCAATTTATCTCCCTCTTCATGTTTTGTTTTTCCCATCATCCAAATTCTGATTCTTGTTTTTCCTTTTAACGACGAATTTTTCATCAATCACCCACACATCCTGACCCAATTTCAGATCTGATGGCACACTGCCTCAGATCTGAAAGTGGCGTCACAAGCACCATTTGGGGCTTCTCACTCACTCCATTTGTTTCACAAAAGCCCCTCTGTTTTAAATGGATTGCCTCAGTTTGTCAGAGCACTTTTGATTTGGATTTTAAAGGATTTTTACTCTCTGAAATGTTTTGACAGATCTGACAAATTGAAGGGATTTTTGGTTTTCATTGTGGGCAAGGATTCTGAGAAGTTCTCTGGTGACAGAGAACCAATCAGAAGAGCCTTTCATGATTCTGTTTATACTTTGTTTTGAATGCATTCGCCAGCTTCCATTAAATTTCCTTAATGCATTCTTAGTCTCTTTTTGCTATTTCAGAACTGCCATGCACTATTTGTGTTGATGATCATTTCTGTATGGTGATTCTCTAACCTAAGGAGTTTTCCATACTCCTTAAGGTTGCAAGAAACTGGGATTGTGTTTCTTTGGTTTTAATTGATCGAGCTAAGTCTTCCTTCATGTTGTCTATGGCATTAGGAAGACTAACTCAATGCCATTTGAATATTGATCTGAAAGGATGCTTCTGATAAGGTTTTTCCTAATGAGTATTTGAGCTGAATTTACATGAGATTTTCGTGAGATTTAAACCCCTTTCAGATTTGGATTTCATCTCTTCAATGTTTAGTTTGTTTTGAATTTAATCTTGTTCCCAGTTATACAGCAACATGCTGCAACTTGCAGCTACATTTCCCTCCATCTCCAAATTCTCTTCTCCTCCAAATTCCCCTTTCATCTGTGAATTTTTTGTTCCCCTTTCTCCAAGTGGACTAACTGCAGCAGCAATTAGCCATTTGACAGTGGCTTAAGCCACTGCTGCTGCTACAAAAACTCACCCTGAACAGCAACTAAAACCAACACTAAAACAGCACATTCTTCTCTTCTCCATCTCCTCTGACAGTAGCTGCGGCTGCTGTCTAAACTCAAATAAAAACTCAATCAACTCTAATTCCCTAACTTTATACAAAAGCCTAATGACATAGACTTATTTTAAAACTGTAAATATACCTATCCATAGTATTATAACTATAACATATAGCCTAATTATATCAGTTAGATGCATAGTTATACTGTAAATATGTATAAAACCTGTACAGAAATTCATATACATATGTAATCTATGTAAAAATATGTATATATACTAATCTATTATGCATGTATTTACTGATTTATGTATATATGTATGTCCAGATTTATATTTACTTATTTAGTAGCTAAGTTAATAAGTTAGAGCAATAATCAAGTAAATAAATCTATAAACTTGGGAATATATATATATATTAAGTAATTTAAGTTAGTCAAAGTATAATTATACCTAGTATAACTTACTGTAACTTAGTTTTAATTATAAACTACACAGAATTGCTATTTTAGCCTAAATAAAACATAAATAAATTCGTAAAAATATAATAAAAATATGTATTAAATACTTAAGTATGTAAGTTAAAACTGTTTAAGGTCAATTAGACCATTTACTAATTATTTTATAAGTAATTAACTATTTAATCACCTAAATCAACCTGTATAATCAGCCTAGTTTAGCGAATTTATTTGTATAGTAAAAATATTTAAAATTCAAAATTAATTAATCAATTATGTAGTATTATGTAAATATTTTATTTACCATATTTTATTTTATTTTTTTTAATAATTTATGGCCCCCAAATCGAGGGCCAAAAATGCGCACAGACGCAGCTGCGTTTGATTTCCAGCGCACGATGTGGCGCTGGAATAGCGCCACATCGTGTGCTGCAAACCAAACGCAGCCATATAAATATAATTTATGCTGTAGTTGAAGCAGTCGTCACGGCGCCGGGCGCCCGAAACGCGATCCCTTATCCGATTACCCGATCTGTGCTGAACTCTGATATGTGATGATATTGAATATGTGATGTATGTGTGGGGCTGGGAGCCCGAGCGTGCGAGTATGTCTGGCGTTGGGCTGAGGCCCTGCGCTGATACGAAAACGTAATTAAGCCACCTAATCTGAGATTAGGGCGCGCTTAGTAGAGGTCTGGTCCCACCCATAGGGTGCTGTGTATCCCTCGAAAAGCGCGCCCGCTAATTAAACACATTTTACACCCGTCTCCACCGCAACCTCTGAAATACCACACAGAACAAAATGAAAGGACAGACGACTTAAAAAAAAGAGAGAACACGAGATAACAACAGAAAAGACTTACTGTACATACAGCAGTAGAATAAGTAATATACATACGTATAAGTAAACCCACATAATTACTAACAGAATAAAACGACACTATAAATGTCGCTAAAGACCTCAGTTTGCTTCTTTAGGTTGTATATAGTGTTTTCTGAGATTTAGCGACGTTTATATCTGTCACTAAAACTGATATATATGTCACTATAAATAAATGACTAGTAAGTTAAGTTTTTACACTATGGTATCCTAATGTAGTATGAACTAACATATTAGTGTTAATAGTATAACTTGTAAATACATAGTTTAGAGTATAATAATAGATTGTTTGATACTCGTTCATAATTAGTATTTTTTTGCAAGCACTTCTTAGTAACTAGGTAAATAAAACATCCATTCATTCTTTAAATGTAAAGTTTCTTTTTGAATAAGAAGACAATTTCGGAGATAATCAAAGAGTGACCGAATAAAATTCAATAAATTGCCTCCCAGAGAACGACCTGGAACAAAACCAGTAAAAATTAGATAAATAAGCAAATGATAATAATGGTTGTAATGACTGGTACTCACCCATACTCACCACTATACGACATCCTTAATGTTATATTATACACCCTATACTACAACGACATGATCAACAATTATTATCAACAACAACGAACACCAATACGCCTGACATCGAGACGGGTTGGGAGGATCCAATTGCAGGAGAACACGATTTTAAGCCAGCCCTAGAAACATAAAACCCTAGTTCACCAAGCTTAGATTTCCTAGACTCCTGTGATAATAAGATTGAATCAAAACCTCTTGAGGGTGTAAACTCTGCTCCTTATTCTGATAAGGTGACCCTCGAGGGCAATTCCGACATCCCTGTAGAGCTCAACCTAGATTCTAGTGATTCAACCCACGCCCTTAGTCTAGAATCTGAATCTGAGCCTTCTTGAGATAATTACAAGGCCCCTTATAATGAAAATTAGATTTTAAATTTGGATTATGATTCTGGGCCTTTATTTGATGAATACACCTCTCCAACATCCTTAGAAACACAAATTAATTTCTCGGAAGTCACGCCGATCTACGATACAGAAACTAAGTTGGAAAAGTTGGGTTTTGATTGGGTCTTCCCTACAAGCCCAGAACTCGAGCCCAAACCAAATTGGGACACCTTTTTGAGCTCAAAATTTGAAACTAGGTTAGATCCAAGTCAAGTTGCTGAGTCTACATCTTCTTATTTATTCTATGGCAGAACCTCTGATCCCAAATCATATTTAGAACTTGATTCTGGCAAGTTCTCCGACGATTTTGAATCTTACTATGATTTCGGAGAACCATTGTTTCCTGATGACTATGAGCCAATCTATGACCTCAGCGTACATGATCCATTCTTCGACTCTGACTCTGAGATCCCTGATCTCAAGATCATTGATTCAAAATCAAGTTTCATTGAGATGGAATCATTTCTTTTTGATCATCAGGAATCAAAAATAGGAAATGCTGAGAGTGTCTACACTCCAGAGTTCGAATCTTTTCTTGACTCTAATTTTCTTGATCCTATAAACACTCTTCAGGCATTTACCTTTGATTTTGATGGCTACTATGAGGACTCTCTAGATGAACCCACCTTTGAATCCTTTCTAGAGGAGTCCTCACACACAATTCTTATTGATGCCACCTCTTCTACACATGCAGAACCTTCCCAAACCCATCTTCAACCCCGACCCGCAACCGGACTCAATTTTTACTCTGACTTCCCTCTCGATGATCCAGTAGCATATGATTCTCCTTCACATTCTTATCGAGTTTTGGACTTTGATCAGACTACAAATCATGCCCCATCCTTCTCTGATCATTTTCGTAGGGTTCCTACATCCTCCACTGATTATTTTTCATTTGAGGTTCCTTACTCTGATCAGGCTTATTCGACTCAGTCAAACCCTGGATTCACACTTCCGCATCATTCCAAGCTTCAGAGCATATGGTGGGTTCCGCATCTACTCATTCACATCTATCAACCCACCAGACTGATTGGGTTTGGGCTACATATTAGCTTGCTGATCTGAACAAGCACCTGGTTGGACCAACCAAGCTATTGATCAAGGTGCTTGTTCTACAAAACTCGTCTGATTTAACCACTCCTCCATGACCGTTTTCGCTCGGTTGAAGGCGTTGAATTTAGTGCTTAATGGGAGGCAACCCATCATTCCAAAAAACCCAAGATCCTTCTGATTATCTTTCTGTACTTCACGTCTATTGCACCCTGAGTTCAGTTTTAGAATAGTCGACTCCACCTCTGGTACTCATATCAGTGCTTGAAATCATCCGCAATAGTCATTCTCGACCCATTCACCCACCCAATAATCCTATTCTAAATCCTAAACCCAAAACTGTTTCACACCCTCCGTTTACAATGAGGACATTGCAAAACTTAGGCATGGGGGTGGTAAAGTGCAAACATACAGAAATCAAAGTTCGGAAGGGTTCTCACAAAAAATTACATATTCCAAAAAACCAAAAAAATATAAAATTAAAAAAAAAGAACAAAAAATGGAGAAGGGAGGAAATTTTGAAAATTGCATATCATTTTTGAGGAGGAAAAAGGGAGGTGATAAAAATGCCAAAAAGAAGCACAATTTGAAAAGAAAAAAAAAAGAGATAGTCATTAGTAAAAGATTAAGGAATTGACTTAGTTCTAGACCAAATCAAAAAGAAAGAAAACTAAAGACAAAAAGTGCGAAGAGACAAAAGAGATTAGTATGAACGTTGATCTTAAGCCTCTTGAGCTATGATTCTAGGCTTAAAAATTCAAGTCTCCGCTAAGATCTGGATAGTCCTCAAGAGGTTGGGGAAAATGCGAAGCTTAAGTATTGGGTCTAAGGCTTAAGGATTATTCGACCTTGTTAACTGACCTCTGGTTTGCAGGACTCGGTAACCTAAGCACCCCAATCCACACATGGTCTGGTTCAGTAAGCTTAATTATCAAAATCACGCAAATGCATTAAATCTGTTCTAAGAAAAATCTACCTAGATTAGGAACGGCTTATCAACACAAGTTGATTTGGACGACTTCCCAGCGCGGAGAGGCAGGAAATTCCCCTCAATGATGTGCAATAACATATCGTCTCCTTGGTGCGTGTCTCTTAAGATATCTAAATATCCTACAGGGGGAATGTAAGCACCTTGTGCTGGTTCAGAATCCATGGGCGGCATTATCACGAAATGTCGATTTCCAGGGTCTGGATTTAGCTACAAAATGCCATAGGTGGGATTATCTCAAAATCTTGAAAGCCAAGGTTCTGGGGGTTGCCATGGGCTGTGCTATCTCGAAGCATCAATTACCAGGGACCCTACGAGGATTGATGATGGTAACTAGGAATCCGATACAAACCATGTTGTAAAGCTAATCCAAAACTAGAAATAAAAGAAAAGAGAAAGAAAACTCTCCAAAAACAAAGACAAATTCTTCTGTCGCTCTCTTACAAAAATGCACTGCAAACTGAACCTGGGCTAAAATATGTTACAAGCGCGGGTGCTTTAACCGCGGAGTTCAACGAACTTTAGGTTAGTTCCTGTGGGCCTTAGAAACCTTTACGACGGATTGAGGCTAGAGCTGGTCAGGTTCGGATCTTGGTTAGTACTTGAGTACCTCTAGGCCTACTATCGGCATTCTGACCTAATCTACAAAAGAAAGCACACATCAGAGTTCTGAGCATAAAAGGACACATGGTCTAGAATTTGAGTTAAATTCCTTGAGATTTTGCTAAGGGACGAGCAAAAGCTAGGCATGGGTGTATGATATGAACACCATCATGAGCCATAACTATCTCATTTTGATCTAATTAAGTCAGTAAATGCTCCTACATAACTGCCAAAGAATCGTAATTCACTGCAAATCCATTCTGAGGGAAAGATAAGAAAATAGGGTTAAAATTGAATTTTATCATCATATCTTGAATGCAATACAACCACGGTTTTTCTCAGAGGTTAATTAAGGGCCAAATGGTCTTAAATATCCAATAAGTGGGTTAAAATAGTCAAAAATGGGTTTTTGCGTGTTTTGAGAATTAAATGACATCTGAAAGCCTAAAAACATACCAGCTTAATTAACTGAGGTTCTGGTCAGGATAAAATTCACCTAAACCCTCTAAAATTCATAGAAAAATATTCTCTACGGTTTGGTACCTTCAATTTGACCATCAGAACCCGTCTTGACCTAAAATAGAGTCTCAGACTAATATTTGCCCTAATTTATGCTTTTGCATAAATTACCCATTCAAATGAGATCAAAACATAAATCTAACCTCACCATTGGATTCCTTGGGTTCAAATTAGGTTTGTACCAAAATTTGGACCCAATCTGAGATCATCTTGACCTAGTTTGCAATTTGATCCAATCTGAGTCTTTTCTCTCACAACATGCCCCTAACTTTTGAATTCCTTACAAAAAGGCCCCTATTTTTGTCATCACTCTTTGCTAATAGGTCCCTCCACTATTATCGTAGAGAAATCCTTCTCCAGTGACTTTTGATTGAAGAGAACTCCTCTGTTCAATCAATCCCTTCCAAAATTGGAAGGGAGGTTCCTTCAAGAGTCCTCTTCCCTTTGAATCCGTCCATGAGCTCCATAACCTTCCTAATCTCTCATGTGAACACATGAGAGATTTGAGTTACCTAGCCCTGGCGAGCATCTTCCCTGTCGTCCTACAACCTCCCAACGGCCAAATTGGCAGTGTCTTCTTCCTCCCCTCATTCGTTCGCCTCTCGACAACCAACTCAGGGGCACCTAAATCCCCTTCTTCCTCGTCGTCTCTCCCTTCAAAGGTTCATCCTCCCCACATCCAACCATCACACTGGTGTGGGAATATCTTCCCCTTTCATCCCTAACTTTAGGTTCCAACGTTCCCTCTCCTTCCCTCCTTTTTCCCTATTTCTATCTCTCAAAACAACCGCCGACCACACGTCTCCCCCTCCGTATTCTTTCGCTCTGGCAACGCCCAACCGCTGTTCCACCGCACGAATCATGCCGCTATCACCTCCATCTGCTCTGTCGTGCTCCACTCTTCAAAACCACTCTCTCCATTCACTTTATCATCCACTCAAACCCGCCATCGAACAACCCACCTTTCCATCGTATTCCCTATCATCAACCGGCCACCACACATCCCAATCCGCCATGAAACCACTGCCAACATTCTCCCTGTCATTCGGCAAAGGTCCTAAGCTAGTTTAACTTGGCCATAAGGCCGTATTATTATTTTTAGGTCGACGTCGTCCTCTGCTCATTGCCGCCATTGCCAAAGCTTCAAGCTTGCTCAAAGCTCGCTCCAGGTTCTCGCTTCAGGAGGCACGGAACTCTCCACAGAATGCGCGTGGACCAACCAATTAGACCCTTGGACCAGGCCTTTGACCACAATTGGCGAAGAAGCTTTAGCTGCTGCCGCACGAAGAAGTTGGGATTTAGTCCCACCTCGGTAACATGGGAGCACTTGGAGTGCTACAAGGTGATTTTCTCTCCATGCTTTGTCACCTCCTAACATGAGGGTGAGGTCCCCCTTACTTGCACAACCCGACCTGCCTAACCCTTTTCCACACCTCGACTACTACCCACACCAGTAGCCCTGGTCCCAGGTATGCGGATCCTTGACACCCGGTTACCTGAGCATGTGACTCGACATTGAGAAAGAGAAGGGAAAGAGAAAGAACGCGTGGGGTTAAGGGGGGTTTTGCTCTTTAGTGTTCTCGACACTTAGTCGAATTTGAAGAAGCCTTTCCCCCCTGTGCATCAGAAGGGCCAACGAAGAAGAAGAAGAAAGAAGAAGAATAGAAGGTAGAAGAGAAGACAAGGCAGGAGAAGCAAAGGACAGAAGAAAGAAAGAAGGAATAAGGCCCCAGAAGAAAGAAGCAGAGTTCAGTGTCCTCTTAGCACAGTACCAAGGCTGACTTAAGCCATTTAATGAAAGAATCTATCGTCTGATGGAGTGCATTGTGCACTTGGTTTGAATAGTGAGATTATTTGAGTATTTTCTATATATGTTAGACTAATTGGTGATCCTAATCACCATTATTTTGTGTAGATTTCTTTTTTACTCATCATATACTCATGTTTTACATTACACATTAGATTTTGAGTAATTAATTATGCTCACTTATATTAATTGTTGAGATTAGTGATTGAATTCCATATTTGCTCCCAATGAACGACCTCGGACTTCATTTCTGATATTCGAGTTATAAATTGTATTTGTTTTCAAAGCGATTTCGGCTATACTACAATGCAGCACTTATAAACATCGATCTTGCTTTGTCAACACTCGCATGGCCACCGTACACCAAGCTCACATCGTGAAACAGAACATGCACCATGGCCTGAGTAAGCTCCACCATTGCCCTTCTCCTGCAGTGGTGTGTGCAATGACAGCGCGCACACCATCACTGCCATCAACGCCATCAGTCGCAAACCCACCATCACCAAAGCACCTAACACACACCCCTTCCCCTTTCCTCTCTATCTTCATCTCCATCTTCTCCACCTAGAACCCATCACCACCTTCTCAACTGATAGCATACCTTCTCCTTGCCGCAACACCTCTAGCCACGTACCATCACCACATCACCAAACCCCCCCCCCCACCTGCCTTTTCTTCTTCATCATCCTCTCCTTCCAACCGCCCCCTCCCCTTCAACTTCCCGAAGTAACCCAAACTGCACACCATCACCAACCGTCTCAACAGCCATCGACGATGCACCCCTCGACTGTGCTCCACCTCAGATCCACCGTGCTCCACCTCAACAGGCCGCCAATGACCTATGGCCATGCATAACCAAGCGCGGCCCACACACACAGCCAGAGTCACCTACAGGGACCTCGACATCGCCGACCTCTGGCTCACCAATCAGCCACATCTGACTATCGTCAGCTATGCCTCCTAAGCCATCGCGAAGCCCTCGTCAAGACACACCTTCCCCTCGATCATCGCAGTCGACCACAACTCCTCCTCACGCGAGCATGGAGAGCAAATGCTCTGTTTTGGAGCAAATTAAAAATTAAGGGTTATGCCATTGTAGGATTACTATTCATTTATTTAAATGATATTATATTTAGATGATTTTACATGAGAACCCCTCCTGTTCTTAATTAATTGCTTAGAGGATTGAGTTATGTTGGAAATAATGTTGCAAGAGTTTGAATGAGCATCCATTGATAATTCTGAATAGATAAGTCATCATTAATCACTACAATAGGCTAATTTCTCCCTGTGGAAATGACCTAACTATTTTCATGATTAGATTTTGAGTATTAAATGTTTTGAAAAGCGATTTTCTACCACGCAACTACATATAACAACACAACATTTTATGTTAATGAGAATCACTCTTTCAAATGGCATCATTGCCAGGGAGGAAACACACCTATTAATTTTTTTGAGGAATTTATATTATTTTTATGCTATTTCCGAAGTTTTCCTAAATTACTGACATTAGTTCTTTTTGTGTGCGAGCGAACAAATGAACTCGATGGGCGTGCACGACGAAGGCGATACTTTTGGTGGACCTTGACGCCACTTGGAGGATAGAAATAGGTGTCGTGTGGGCCTTGATCCCACGCATGTTAAGGCGTATGGAGGTGCCTTTCTTGATTTAGTCATTAGATCTTGGTTTAGGTTTAGACTAATAGAATTAGTTTAGTATATGTGTTTCTCGCCCTTGCAATTTAGGGGCTTATTTTTGAGGGAGTGTCCCCAGTTCTTTAGATTCTAGGTTTATTCTTAGATAATTAATGTTGACGAGGCGAAATCGTGTTTTAAAAGATGTCATGTTGTAGTATAGATGAAATCGCTGTGAAAACAAATAAGAATTTATTACTCGAAAACCTAAGTATCCGAGGTCGAACACAGGGAGCAAATGGAATTTATTCACTAATTTCAATAATGTAATTGAACACTTAGAGTTACTCAAAACTTAATTCAGAATATAAATGCAAGAATTTAAGAGTCAATTATAGCAAAAATAGAAAAATTGGACGTCTGATTCTATAATCAGACGTCTTAAATGATAGCCTCTTATTTTGTTCTCCTTGCTGCTTTCTCTTCTTTCTTTCTCTTTAGTCTTCTGCTTTTGCCTTTTTTCCTTCTCTTTCTGTCTCTACTTGTCTTCTTCTTCAGCCACTTCTCTTCTTCCTTCTTATCTTTGGCTTTCTTTCTTCTCTTTTGCACAGTGCCCTTCTCCTTCTTCTTCTTTCTTCTTCAACCTTAGCTCTCCTCTTTTTGATTTCTTTCTTTCTTCTCTCTTCTTCAGCCGCACCTCTGCTACAGTGCTCCTCCTTCCCTTGGCTTCTGCCTTTCTTCTTCTTCTTTCTTTACAGTCTTCTATTTCTTCCTACCTTCTCCTGCCTTTCTTCCTTCTTTCTTTCTGTGGCTAAGTCTTAGCTTCACCTTGCCTTGGCCTCAGCTACGCCTTCCTCTTCCCTCTTCTCTTCTTCTTCCCTGCACATGCAGATAGAAGCAAAACCTATCCCCTCCCCTACCTTGCATATCTCTCTCCCTCTATTTCTCTCTTCGGTACGCTCTCCCAGAGCTGAGTAGTCAGGTCGGGTATCGCGCACCTGGGCCTAGGCACACCGGCGTGGGTGTGATGCGTGAGGAGTGCTAGGTTTAGGTAACCAGGTCGGTTGCCAGGTTCGCGGGGCCAGGTCGCGAACGAGGCGTGAGTGAGGGTGAGGGACCTCACCACTGTGTGACTTGAGGCAATCAACTAAAAACACAAATTCTATTTAAGTGTTGCCACTCACCTTTGAGTTTACGAGGTGGGACTAAATGTCCCACCTGTTTCTTTGCTTGCACCTGCGGGAAGTTCCCACCTAATTGGGTGTTCACGGGCGTTTCGTGCGGATTTAAAGCGTATTATGTTGTAGTATAACCGACAAAACGTTCGAACAAATACAAAGTTTTTATTACTCGAAGACTGGAGTATCCGAGGTCGAACACAGGGAGCAAATGGAACTTACCACTAAATCAAAATGTAATTGAACACTCTAATTTACTCAAAATATCAATTCAGGTATGAATGTATGCGATTAAAAGGAGTTAGGGCAAAAAAATATGAAATTGGACGTCTGATCTTGTGATCAGACGTCTTAAAAGCATTTCTCCTTTTCTTCTTGATTATTATTCTTCTTCTTCTGCTGCAGTCTTTGCTCTTTCTTTTCTTCTTCCAATCTCTGCAAAGTCTTCACTTGGCTTCTCTGTGCCTTTGCTTCTGGCTTGCTCTTTTCTTTCTTCCCCTGCGAAGGCTTCTTTCTTGCTTCTTCTTCTCTGCCTTGTTTCTTCCTCTTCTATTCTTCTCTGCCGTTCCTTCTTCTTTCTTTCTTTTCCTTCTCGCGGCCAAGTCCTTCTCCTCCTGCGTTCAGCCTGCCTGCACAGGAGCAAAACCTAACCCTTCTCCCTCTACCCGCGCATCTCTCTCTCTCAAGCAATTCACTCAAACCGCTCTCCCAGAGCCACAGCCATAATCGGTCGGATCGTACCCGGGACCAGGCGCACCTGCAGGTGTGTGATGCGCGAGGAGTGCGTAGGTCTAGGTCGGGTCGGATTCGCCAGGTCCGCGTGGTCAGGTTGCGGACGAGGCGGGTGTGGGATCAGTGAGGGACCTCACCCCTGTGCTTACTGAGGCGATAAGAGTAAAACACAAAAACAACTTATATGGTACCTGAGGGTTGCAATCCCACGATGTGGGACTATCTGGTCTCGCCTTCACGCGCGCCTGCAGAAGCCTCGTCGTGCGATTGCCCCGCAGCTGCTGGCTCTGCTAGCGCTCCTTGGCTGGACTCGTGCACCTTGCGACACTCGCGCTAGTATGCAGCACCTGCAGCCTGGAAGACCGGGTGCCTGGAGCTTCGTGGGAGCTTCATCAGAGGCCGTCCATGGCGGCAGCGGCTCAAACCCTGTCATACACAAAACGCACCTCTCGGCCCAATCAGAATAGCTAGAGACCTTCACCGTGGCACGGCGAAGGCGGTGGGCAGTGCTGCAGGCTGCAGGTCGGCCTAGGCGTGCGTGCCTCGGTCAACCTGTGGCCGGAGATGGTGGGTTGGTCGGGGGGTGATTGTGGAGGGCTGGAGTGGCAGTGGTAGGGTGGAGTGTGTTCCTGGAGGTGAGGCGGAGCTTTCGAGGTGGTTGGCGAGCCGTGTGGAGGGCTGGAGTGGTGTGGGCGGCTCGCAGGAGTGCGGTCGGAGGCGAAGACGATGGAGGTGGTTAGCGTCTGTCGAGGGTCGATCAAGGGAGATAACAGGGGGAAAAGAGAGAGGAGAGGATGGAGAGGAGTTCTAACCTAACTGTAAGGACGAAAGGGGACGGAGGGCGAACAGCAGTACCTGCTGTCGCCGGAGAAGATGACGCCCAGTGGGGGAGGACGACAGCGACGACGGGGCTGAGGCGGCGTGCGCTGGTACTGCGCGACGCGGAGGAAGGTCAGGAAGTTAACTCTGCCACTGGTTTTGTGGCAGAGCGAAGAGGGAGGGGAGGGGGCCTCGCCGGAGCCTACTGGGAGTTTGGCCGGGCAGGAGGAGAGGAATTAGGGGTGGCACCTCGGCCAAACCAAGCTCAGCCTCTTCGGCCGGAGTTGTGGGTTCTTATATAGGCGCTGGACTTGGTGTGCAGGGCATGAAGGGCACGTAATTGCCTGAGGTTGGTCGCCGGAGATGGAAAGGAGTTAGGATACCCAAATCTCTCGTGCGTTCGCACGAGAGATTGGGTTCACACCAGGGATCGATATCGGTCTTAAATGGATGGCAATTCTTCAGAGAATTCTCCTTCCATTTCTGGGAGGGAATCTCTGAGGGATTAGAGAGAAATCCCTCTCCGAACCTCGCCGGAGCTCGGTTCTGCCCTAGCAATGGCGGCAGGACCGGTTTGCAAAGGAGGCGAAGAACCTAGGGGGTTCTCTGCAACGGTATTCAAAAGATAGGGACCAATTTGTGATTTGGGTGTACTAAATTGCAAAGTAGGTCAAGATGACCTATCCATAGGTCCAAATTTTGGTATAAACCTAATTTGGACCTAAGGAATCCAATGGAGAAGTTAGATTTCAGGTTTGACCTCGTTTGACTGGATATTTTGCATAAAAACCCAAATTAGGTTAATTGAAGAGCTAGGACCCTAATCTAGGTCAAACTAGGTTCCAAAGGCCAAATTAAGTGTTCTAAACCCTAGAGTATGTTTTTCCATGATTTGTAGAGGGTTTACTTGCTTTTTGTTCTGACCGGAACCTTGTTAATTTAAGCGGGTCTGTTTTAGGGTTACCAAGTGTCTTTTAGTTCTTAGATTGCACATGAACCCATTTCTGATTGACTCAACCCACTTTTTATCTCATTTAGACCATTTGACCTATGTTTTGCCTCTGAGAAATCCCGTTTATCTACTGCAATGGTAAAATTGCAGTTTTAACCTTTATTTCATGTTTTCTTCTCAGAGCACTTGTTCCTTCAGTTAGGCCTTCTTCTAGGTTATGTAGGAGCTTTTATCTTCTTTATTGGGTCAAAATGAGCTAGTTATGGCTCATGATGAGGCTCTCATCATACCCCCATGCCTAGCTTTTGCTAGTCCCTTAGCAAAATTTCAAAGTTTTAACTTCCGTTCTAGACCCTGAATGTTGTCAACAATGATAAGTGCTTCTCCTTTTCTTTTGTGATTAGGTGGGAATGCCGACAATAGGCCTAGAGGTACTCAAGTACCAACCAAAATCCGGACCTGTTCCGCTTTAGCCTCAGTCTTCTGCAAAGGTTTCTACGGCCCACAGAACCTAACCTAGGGTTTGTTGGACTCCGCGGTTAAAGCACCCGTGCTTGAGATATTTTTAGCCTAAGTTCAGTTTGCAGTGCGTTTTTTGTAAGAGAGAGATAGAAGATTTATTTGTTTGGAGAGCTTTTCTCTCTCTTTTCTTTTTTATTTCTAGCTTCGGATTAGCTTCTCAACACGGTCTGTATCGGATTCCTCGTCCCCATCATCAATCCTCAAAGGTCCCTGGCTTTCGAGATTTCGAGATAATCCCGCCCATGGCAAACCCCGGAACCCTGGCTTTCGAGATTTCGAGATAATCCCGCCCATGGCGTTCCGTGGCCGAATTTAGACCCTGGCGATTGACATTTCGTGATAATGCCACCCATGGTGTCTGAACCAGCAGAGTGCTTACATGCCTCCAGTAGGATATTTAAATATCCTAAGAGACAAGCACCGAGGAGATGATATGTTGTTACGCATCTTCGAGGAAAATTTCCCGCCTCTCCGTGCTGGGAACTCATCCCAATCAACTTGTGTTGATTGGCCGCTCCTAATCTAGGTGACTTTTTCAGAATATTAAACGCTCTTGCGTGTTTTGGATGTTTTATGCGCACTGAACCAGACTGTGTGTGAATTTGGGGTGCTTAGGTTACCGAATCCCGCAAACCGGAGGTCAGTTAACGAGGCTGAATACTTCCTAAGCCTTAGACCTAATACTCAAGCTTCGCATTTTCCTCAACCTCTTGAGGATTATCCAGATTTTAACGGATACGTGAATTTTTAAGCTAAAGATACTAGCCCAAAAGGCCTATGACCAGCGTTCCCGCTAATCTCTTGTTATATCTCCGTAGCACTTTTCTTTTCTTTTTCTTGACTCGGTCTAGAACTTCAGTTAACCCCTTAATCTTTTACTAATGACTTTTTCTTTTTCTTTTCCTTTTGTGCTCCTTTCTTCATTTTTGCTCTTTTTCTCCTCCTTATGATTATATGGCTCACAACATTTCCTCCCTCCCCATTTTTTTTTTTTTTGTTCTTTTTCGTAATTTTTCAAGTTTTTGTGTTTTTGACATATGCGAATTTTTTGTGAGAATCCTTCTGATTTTTTCTTGGTTTTGTATGTATGCACTTTATCACCCCCCCCCCATGCCTAAGTTTTGCAATGTCCTCATTGTAAACAGAGGGTGGGAATTAGTGTTGAGGTCAGGGGCTTAGAACAGGATATATCGGGTGGGTGAATGGGTCGGGAATGAGTGATGCGAATGATTTTAAGCTCTGATACGTGTACCAGAGGTGGGATCAACTGTCTAAGGCTGAACTCAAGGTGCAATAGACGTGGAGTACAGACGGCTAATCAGACGGGTCTCTATTTTTGAGATGACGGGTTGCCTCCCGTTAAGCGCTAAATTTAATGCCTTCAGCCGAGCGAAAAATGGGGTGGAGAGGGAGTGGTCAAATCAATGGAGTTTTGGAAAACAAGCACCTTGATTAAGAGCCTGGTTGGTCCAACCAGGTACTTGTTCAAATCAGTGGGCTGATGATGCAGCCCAAACCCAATAAGTCTGGTGGGTTGATAGATGTAGATTAGCAGATGTGGGACCCACCAAATGCAGTGATGTCCTGATAGATATGGAAGTGAAAACTCGAGTTCGGGCTCAGTCGAATCAGCCTGGTGGGGGTAGGGTTCCGAAAAATAATCAATGTAAGGTGTGGAATCCCTACAGGGACGGTCAAAGGATGGAGGCTCCTGATTTGTGGTCTGATCAGTGTCCGATACCCGGTATAGATATGGAGTTGAATCATCTGCAATCGGCTCAGTGAGAGGTGAATCAGAATAGAAATTGAGTCCGGTTGCGGGTCGGGGTGGGGAACGGGTTTTGATTGGTTCTGTATCTGTGGAGCAGGTGGCTTCAAAGAAGATTGACATGTTATAATCAGGAGGTAGATTTTCTCCGATGTTATGGTCAGATTTGAGATCGTTGGAGAGTTTGCGAAAATCAAAGTTTGAATGAGATTCTAGATCATGAGTTCCACCATAGAATAAATCATATGTTGTATATTCAGCAGCCTGACTGGGATCTAGCCTAAATGTTAATTCTGAGCTTACAAAGGTGTCCCTATCTGGTAGAGGCTCAGGTTCAAGGTTAGTAGGGCAGAGCCAATCGAAACCCCGCTCGTCCAAGTCCTCGGTTTCTGTATCGTAGATTGGCATGACTTCCGAAAACTCGATTAGTTCTTCTGAGGAGGTTGACGAGGGATATTCATCAAATCGAGGCCCAGAATCATATTCTTCATTAAGAGATTGATTTTCTTCATATGGGGCCTTGAAATCTTCAATATAGGTTTCAGATCTAGGTTCTAGTCTTAGGATGTGGGTGGAATTACTAGAATCTAGGTCTGAATAACCTTCGAGGGTCACCTTATCAGAATAAGGGACGGAATTTACACCCTCGAGAGGTTCAGTTCTACTCTCATACTTGCAGGAGTCTTGGGATTCTAAAATGGGTTCATCATGGTCTTTTCCTGCATTTGGAGCTTCCCAACCTTCTTCAATATTAGGTGCATTATACTCCATCTGGGTTGGGAATCCACAACCATTTTGTGCCCCAAACCCGAGATCAGATTTATCCTCGATGTTGTCCCAAGATAGTTCATCCTCTGTTGGCGGTATGTACGGGTATTTCTGATCAATCACTTGTTTTATTAATCTCATTATCTCTTCCCGTTTTTCAAGACTATCTTGGTGTTGCTTCCAAAGTCGAGGATTTGTCATACATTGAAGGTATTCACTATTGTGCAGTTTTTCTATCTCAATGTATGCAGTAATGAGCAAGTCACGGGTTGATCCTTTGTTGGCTTCTGCTAATAGTACTTGGACACAAGTTATGACAAAGGTTGTGGTTGTTGGGACATCAACCTGAATGTTTCCTACTGTTGTTGAGGTTTCTTCATTTTCATAAAATCTCATGGCATCCTCAATCATTTTATCTCTCATGGATCTCCGGTATTCAGGTTTCTCGACTGGTAGTCCTAGGTGGTTCGGCTGCATATTTGGATCAGGTGGTGGAATCACGATCAAAGTTTGACTCAAGATGTGTTATGAAGCGATCAGATCTGAATAACGAGTCCCACTGAAAATGAGTGTGTGTGCTCTATAGA
The DNA here is from genome assembly GCA_037157565.1 of Thalassia testudinum. Taxonomy (NCBI): domain Eukaryota; kingdom Viridiplantae; phylum Streptophyta; class Magnoliopsida; order Alismatales; family Hydrocharitaceae; genus Thalassia; species Thalassia testudinum. The sequence goes on from JAZHRO010000025.1 coordinate 39,870,135, forward strand.
GAAAAGATGCAGGACTGGAGATGTTCTTGACCCAATCAAGACACCCAAAAGATGTTTGGATGACTATGGAGGTTTGGGGCGGATGAACCCCTGGATCCGAAGATCGTCCACCTGAGAATTATCTGGGCAGCCAGAGAGGGAGAGTCCCGCAAAGACCCCTACACGGTAGAGCGTCCCTACGGGTTACAGGGTTTCCCCCACCCGACCTCTCTTGTCACTGAGATTCCAGGTAAATCAGAATGGGGACCTTGACCTCTTAAGTCTATCACTTTTTATTTCAAAGGTGCTTTTAGGGTTCTCACTTGAACTTTAGATGTTTTTGGTATTGTGACCTAATTTAGAGGTTGGTTGACCCAAGGGGTCAACTTCACCTGACCTGTCCTATAGATGGCAGAATGATTCTAAGCTCGGAGCCTAGAGATCACCCTGATTTGACTCCCAGGTTATTAGGTCAAAAGAAAATTTTAAGATTCAAGTGATTTTAGAGCTCAATTTTAGGGTTTGTCTTATTTAACTTTCTTCAATCAAGGGCTTGGGTAGCACACTGATGCGGGAGGGTTTATTTCCTTTTACACAGGCATGTGTGACTAGCGCTTCAAGACCCTAATGTGGAAACCCTAATTTGGTTCTATTTCCAATCCTCTTTTTCTTTTTCAAAAGTTCTCTTTGGACTTATAAACAAGAAGTGTGTGGTCCGCCGAGATTAAGCGTTTATTTTCAATTAGGCACAAGAATTTGTGGGATGGAAAAAAAAATCACTCCAACTTCAAGAATATTTGCAGAAATTTTCGCAAAATCAAGAAATGTTTTGCCTTAGAGATGGTGACTACTATATAAAGAAGGCAATTGATTCCTAACTTGATTTTCTTCCTTTTGTCTTTCAAAGATTAGGGGATGATTAAGGAAGAAAAGAAATTACCTGCCCTGGAGTGGTTGACTTGCGGGAGAGATTTTCTCATGAAGTACCTGCAAGATTACATCAAAGAAAAGTAGGGCAAGTTAGTGTTCAATATGATAAAAAGAATGTAGAGACTAGTGGTAAATTGTGCAGTGCTCCCCGGCAGCGGCGCCAAAATGTTCACGGGCATTTCGTGCGGATTTAAAGCGTATTATGTTGTAGTATAACCGACAAAACGTTCGAACAAATACAAAGTTTTTATTACTCGAACACCGGAGTATCCGAGGTCGAACACAGGGAGCAAATGGAACTTACCACTAAATCAAAATGTAATTGAACACTCTAATTTACTCAAAATATCAATTCAGGTATGAATGTATGCGATTAAAAGGAGTTAGGGCAAAAAAATATGAAATTGGACGTCTGATCTTGTGATCAGACGTCTTAAAAGCATTTCTCCTTTTCTTCTTGATTATTATTCTTCTTCTTCTGCTGCAGTCTTTGCTCTTTCTTTTCTTCTTCTGATCTCTGCAAAGTCTTCACTTGGCTTCTCTGTGCCTTTGCTTCTGGCTTGCTCTTTTCTTTCTTCCCCTGCGAAGGCTTCTTTCTTGCTTCTTCTTCTCTGCCTTGTTTCTTCCTCTTCTATTCTTCTCTGCCGTTCCTTCTTCTTTCTTTCTTTTCCTTCTCGCGGCCAAGTCCTTCTCCTCCTGCGTTCAGCCTGCCTGCACAGGAGCAAAACCTAACCCTTCTCCCTCTACCCGCGCATCTCTCTCTCTCAAGAAATTCACTCAAACCGCTCTCCCAGAGCCACAGCCATAATCGGGTCGGATCGTACCCGGGACCAGGCGCACCTGCAGGTGTGTGATGCGCGAGGAGTGCGTAGGTCTAGGTGGGGTCGGATTCGCCAGGTCCGCGTGGTCAGGCCGCGGACGAGGCGGGTGTGGGATCAGTGAGGGACCTCACCCCTGTGCTTACTGAGGCGATAAGAGTAAAACACAAAAACAACTTATATGGTACCTGAGGGTTGCAATCCCACGATGTGGGACTATCTGGTCTCGCCTTCACGCGCGCCTGCAGAAGCCTCGTCGTGCGATTGCCCCGCAGCTGCTGGCTCTGCTAGCGCTCCTTGGCTGGACTCGTGCACCTTGCGACACTCGCGCTAGTATGCAGCACCTGCAGCCTGGAAGACCGGGTGCCTGGAGCTTCGTGGGAGCTTCATCAGAGGTCGTCCATGGCGGCAGCGGCTCAAACCCTGTCATACACAAAATGCACCTCTCGGCCCAATCAGAATAGCTAGAGACCTTCGCCGTGGCACGGCGAAGGCGGTGGGCAGTGCTGCAGGCCGCAGGTCGGCCTAGGCGTGCGTGCCTAGGTCAACCTGTGGCCGGAGATGGTGGGTTGGTCGGGGGGTGATTGTGGAGGGCTGGAGTGGCAGTGGTAGGGTGGAGTGTGTTCCTGGAGGTGAGGCGGAGCTTTCGAGGTGGTTGGCGAGCCGTGTGGAGGGCTGGAGTGGTGTGGGCGGCTCGCCGGAGTGCGGTCGGAGGCGAAGACGATGGAGGTGGTTAGCGTCTGTCGAGGGTCGATCAAGGGAGATAACAGGGGGAAAAGAGAGAGGAGAGGATGGAGAGGAGTTCTAACCTAACTGTAAGGATGAAAGGGGACGGAGGGCGAACAGCAGTACCTGCTGTCGCCGGAGAAGATGACGCCCAATGGGGGAGGACGACGGCGACGACGGGGCTGAGGCGGCGTGCGCTGGTACTGCGCGACGCGGAGGAAGGTCAGGAAGTTAACTCTGCCACTGGTTTTGTGGCAGAGCGAAGAGGGAGGGGAGGGGGCCTCGCCGGAGCCTGCTGGGAGTTTGGCCGGGCAGGAGGAGAGGAATTGGGGGTGGAACCTCGGCCAAACCAAGCTCAGCCTCTTCGGCCGGAGTTGTGGGTTCTTATATAGGCGCTGGACTTGGTGTGCAGGGCGTGAAGGGCACGTAATTGCCTGAGGTTGGTCGCCGGAGATGGAAAGGAGTTAGGATACCCAAATCTCTCGTGCGTTCGCACGAGAGATTGGGTTCACACCAGGGATCGATATCGGTCTTAAATGGAAGGCAATTCTTCAGAGAATTCTCCTTCCATTTCTGGGAGGGAATCTCTGAGGGATTAGAGAGCAATCCCTCTACGAACCTCGCCGGAGCTCGGTTCTGCCCTAGCAATGGTGGCAGGACCGGTTTGCAAAGGAGGCAAAGAACCTAGGGGGTTCTCTGCAACGGTATTCAAAAGATAGGGACCAATTTGTGATTTGGGTGTACTAAATTGCAAAGTAGGTCAAGATGACCTCTCCTTAGGTCCAAATTTTGGTATAAACCTAATTTGGACCTAAGGAATCCAATGGAGAAGTTAGATTTCAGGTTTGACCTCGTTTGACTGGATATTTTGCATAAAAACCCAAATTAGGTTAATTGAAGAGCTAGGACCCTAATCTAGGTCAAACTAGGTTCCAAAGGCCAAATTAAGTGTTCTAAACCCTAGAGTATGTTTTTCCATGATTTGTAGAGGGTTTACTTGCTTTTTTTTCTGACCGGAACCTTGTTAATTTAAGCGGGTCTGTTTTAGGGTTACCAAGTGTCTTTTAGTTCTTAGATTGCACATGAACCCATCTCTGATTGACTCAACCCACTTTTTATCTCATTTAGACCATTTGACCTATGTTTTGCCTCTGAGAAATCCCGTTTATCTACTGCAATGGTAAAATTGCAGTTTTAACCTTTATTTCATGTTTTCTTCTCAGAGCACTTGTTCCTTCAGTTAGGCCTTCTTCTAGGTTATGTAGGAGCTTTTATCTTCTTTATTGGGTCAAAATGAGCTAGTTATGGCTCATGATGAGGCTCTCATCATCGGGGCAGCAAGGCTCCTTATAGAGCCACTCACTTGGTTAGAGACATGCACACCCACATCGTGCATCACCTGGGATGGTTTGCCTGGAGTGCAGCAACCTGGGATGAAGCTCGCAAGCAAGCTTGCTCCATGCATCAATGGCGGAATGGGCTCAGATCTGAAATACACTTAACACGGCCTTGCGGCCTCATTAGAGCACATGAGAAGCTTTGCTGTATCAAAGGTGAAGGTGAGACGGTGATTGGTTGGCTATGGGTCAACCTAGGCGTGCATGCCTAGGTCACCCTATGGCTGTGCTTATGGGTTAGGTGGGTGGAAGTATTGGGCGAGTGTGGCGGTCAGTGGACGGGTGGAAGGTGATCAGTGGACGATGGCAGAGGTGGTGAGGTGTCTGGCGAGGCATGTGGATGTGCAGAGCGGTGGAAGCGCCTCGCTGGTGAGCAGCCGGAGATGGAGAAGATGGCAGTGGACAGTGGCTGCGAAGGGTCGAAAGTGGAAATAGAAAGAAAGGAATTGAAGAGGGGATAGAGATGAGTAATTCTGACCTAGCTAAATAGACGAAGGGGGAGAGGTGGTGGCAAGTTGTACCTGCTATCGCCGGAGAAGACGGTGTCCAGGGAAGGGTGACGGTGACGACGACGGGGCTAAAGGTGCTCACGCGGGTGTTGCGCGATGCGAAGGAAGATGGTGAGGGCAACTCTACCACTAGTAGTGTGGCAGAGCAACAAGAAAGAGGAGGGAGGCTCGCCGGAGCTCACAGGACTCCTAACTGAAGGAGAAAGAGACGAAATTGGGGTGATTCTCCAGCCAAGTCGAGCTGAAGAGATGCGGCTGGAGTTGAGGATCCTTTTATAGGCACTGGTAGGGGCTCTTGTGCTTGGAAGACAAGCTTCCAAGTGCAAGAGTCCTCGCTGGAGTAGGAAATCCGTGAGATACCCAAATCTCTCGAGCGTTCACATGAGAGATTGGGTGTGATTTGGTCGGGACCAGGATAGGTTGTGTTAATATGGTGAAATTAGCGTTGAAGTGAGTATAGTGGTTAACCTAAATTGAGCCTAACCATCTTTTTACAAAATTTTTAACCTGGCATACTTGATTTTATCTTGGTCACTTTTAAGCCCAGGGTCGAACTCAGGGAGGTGGGAATTAGAGGTGAATAAGTTTCTACGCCTTTCTTGCCACGAATCTCTTCCGTGCGTTTATTATGTTTTTGGTTCTTTTCTATTAAGATTTTTTTTGCTGATAATTTTTGTCCTTGAGGTACACCCTCAAAATCAGGTCCTTGGCTTTGAGCCAAATTAGGGTTCCAAAAACTGGTCTTGCTATTCGTAAGACCGAGTACCTGCAAGACAAGGATTATCTTTTCACTTTTACTATTTTTTTTATCTTTTTAATAACAGGAAAATAGAGGTTGCTTGTAAAGAAATAAATATAGTATATATATATTATATGTATCGAGGTGGGGGTGGAGGTGGAAATGGTGTGTAGCACGGTGTCAAGTTGATCGACGTCTAGGAAGACACAACCAACAGGACGAAGTGCCACATGGAGTGTAGGATGGATGGGTGGAAGTGTGTGTGCGGAGACGATTTCTGTACGCGGGTATCGGGGAATATCAGCAACTGGTGCAAATATTCCCGCGATATAATGTGTGGTAGGTGATATGAATGTAAGTATATATTTATATGTATATATATAGATAGGGTTATAATTATATAGGTGTATATGTAGTTATATATATATATATATGTATATATATATATGTAAATGTATCGATAGATGTATGTATGTATGTATATATATATATATATAACTAGATATATATGTATATATGTCTAACTATATAGATATATATATATATAGTAATATATGTATATAGATATATAGATATGTATATATATATATGTATTTATGTATATAGATATATTAGTATAAGTATCTATGTATATAGATATATGTACATAGATATATATATATATGTATATATATATATGTATGTATGTATTTATATCTATAGATATATATGTATATATGTATGTATATATGTATATATATGTATATAAATATATGTGTATATATATATATATATGTATGTATGTATGTATATATATTTATATTTAGTTGTATAGGTAATAATATGTATATATATATATGTATATAAATATATATATGTATATATATATATATAAGTATATATATAGGCGTGTACAAGTGAGTGTGTGTGTACACGTGAGTGTGTACAAGTGTGGTGTGTGTATGTGTGTGTCTGCTGAGAGTGAAGGAGTGGCTGTGAGAGAGGGCTCGAGAGAGAGAGCTGGAGAGTTAAGGCGTCTGGAGGCTGCAGCCGATGTCTGGATGCCAAGGCACAGGCACAGGCGCATGCACGCGCAGGCACAGCCACGCACAGGCACAGCCGTGCAAGGGTGCGCACGCACACTAGAGGGAGCAGGAGTGAGGGAGCGCAACGCAGCTAACTATGTAGCGCAGCGCACCATGCTGTGGGCTGGAGTGGATGCAGACGAAGACGCGGATGCGAGCACGGGAAGGTGCAGGTGTTGGAGAGAAAGAGGTTGCAGACGCGCATGCGGGTGCTGACGCAGCGACGAGCTAGGGGCGGTTGCAGTGTGGAGAGAGAGCACGTGGTGACCGAATAAGTGAGAAACTTTCCGGTCACCGCATGATGAGAACCTCATCATGAGCCATAACTAGCTCATTTTGACCTAATACAAAGGATAAAAGCTCCTACATATCTCAAGGAAAGGCTTAACTCAGAGAATCCTGAGTTTGAGAAGAAAACAAGTCATAAGGGGTAAAAATGCAATTTTACCAGTATAATCTGCATACAGGGTAATTCAGGGCCCAAACATAGGTCAATGCAGCTTAATAAGAATAAGAGTGGGATGAAATGATCTAGCAAGGGCTACAGCAATTCCAAGAAACTAAATGATAATCTGTAACCCTAAAACAACCCACTTCAATTCACAAGGTTCGAGGCAAAGTAAAAATAGAATAAACCCTCTAAAATTCATAGAAAAATAATCTCTAGGGTTTAGAACCTTCAATTTGGCCTTCAGAACCCATTTTGACCTACATTGAGAACCATGCCCAATTAATAACTTAATTTAGGTTTTTGCATAAATTGACCGGTCAAACAAGGTTTAATATAGAAATGAAATTCACCATCAGATTCCTTAGGTCCTAATTAGTCATGTATAAAAACTTGAGCCTAAGAAGAAACCTCCTTGACCGACTTTACACTTTGGTCCTCATATATTTACTCTTTGGCCCTCAACTTTTGAACCCTCTCATTTTGGCCCCTAACTCTCCTTCGTTCTTTGCGATCAGGTCCCCCCTGCAAAACCTGCAAGCACCATGCTCCGGCGACCTTGCGCGGAGCATGGCGCCGCGCAGGGTGAGGTGGGGGACCTGGCAAGTAAACCGGGGGTGCCCTGCGTCGTCAGCCGTCGCAGGGACACCCCCCTGGTCGTTGTAACCCACCATACCGGCCGTGCGAACGCACGGACGGTATGGGTTCTTGTTTCCGGCCATCCTCCGGCGAGGGAGACACGTCGTCTCCCTCCGCCTTCCTCCCTGTTTGATCCCTATAAATACCCCCCGTTGCTCCACCGACCGGAGCAGCCTGGATCTGACGGAGAAAATCCCCAACTTTCTTCTCTTCTTCCTCCGGCAGACGCTCACCAGCTCCGGCGGTTTCCTCCCCCTCCACCTCTTCGCTCTGCCGCAATACCAGCAGCAGAGACTTCCTCCCCTGCTCTTCCCGCGCCACGCCGCACCCAGCTGGCGCCTCTCCGGTTCTCTGCTCGCCGCCGCCCCTTTCCCTGAGCATCGTCTTCTCCGGCGACAGTCGATACGACTGTCGCCCTGTTCCTCCCCCTTCGTCCCTGCAAGTAAGCTAGAGCTACTCCCCTTCTTCTCCTCTTTCTTTCCCCGCTTTCAATTTATTCACTTAAGCCCTCGACCGACCCTGACCACCTTCACCCCCTTCGTCTCCGACCACCCTCCGGCGAGCCGCTCCCATCACCTCAGCGACCCACACGGCTCGCCGACCACCGCAGGACCTCCGCCTCCTCACCCTGATCAACCTCCGCCCTGCCACTTCCCCCACATCACCCCCTGCAACCCCACCGAACAGACCCATCCTCCGACCCACAGTCCGACCTAGGGCAGCCCTCGCACGCCGCCCCGTGCCTCGCCACCACCCACACGAGCTTCGCCGCACCCTGGCGAAGCTCCTGGCACTTTCTGATTAGGCCGAGAGGCCATTTTCTTGTGAACAGACCACCCGACCTCCGCCGCCATTGCCGCGCAGGAGGAACTGCTTCCGCCTGCAGCTACAGGCGCGCCACGCTCAGCGCCAAGCCCAGATTCAACTCCCAGGCCTTGCGAGGCGTTCTGGCAAAACACCAGGTTCGCAGCTAAGGCAGAAAGCTTCGCGTGACGCCGCAATCTCCTGCTGACTTCCCCACTGCAGGCGCGCAATTGAGGTGGGACATTTAGTCCCACCTCGGAAACGCCTGAAGAGTCGCAGCGACATAAGATGCAAAAGTGCTGAAGGCTTACTGCCTCAGCACACGGGGTGAGGTCCCCTTCACCCACCCGGTTACCCGGTCTCGTCCGCGCTCACGCCCCGCGGACCTGACCCGACCCGACCCGACCCGACTTAAGACTGACCTGCACTCCTCGCCCACCACGCACGCCGGTGGGCCTGGACCCGGGCCTGACCCGAACCCGGTTACCCGGCAGCTCTGGGAGAGCTTTCCCAAGAGTGGTTTCAGAGAGAGAGAGAGACGCGGGGCGAGGGTAGAATAGGTTTTGCCTCTGACGAAAAACTCTGAAGTGTGCAGGCACAGGCGAAGAAGAAAACCCGCGGAAGAAGAAGGAAGCTGACTGTAGCAACAGGTAGTTAAGCCGTCTGATGTGGAAATCAGACGACGGCCTGAAGGGAAAAGTAGAAAGGAGGGGTGACGTCCCTGGCTGAAAAAGAAAAGAAGAGGCTGACACTTAGCCGCAGGGAGGAGAAACAAGAAGAAACCTTCACAGAAGAGACTGCAGAAAAAGAAGAAGAGAGACCAAGACAGAAACCAAGGAAGAAGAAGAAGGAGATCTGAAGAAAGAAAGAGGAGCATCACCTCTGCAGAACAAAGAAGAAGAAGGAGATCTGAAGAAAGAAAGAAAGAAAGAAGAACATCACGAGGAGAAAACAAAGAGAACAACAAATTCTTTCCCTCTCTCTTTCTTTATTTTGTAAAAGAAACATGTATATCTCTAGAATACAACTTGCTCCCTGAGTTCGACCTCGGGAACTCTTTTATTTTCCGAGTAAAAAAAATTTATATATTTGAAATGTTGGTAATAACCGGCTATACTACAACGTTATAACAAACTAAAACCCGGTTATCCCGAAGCCAACCGTTTCACTTTGGCGCCGTTGCCGGGGAGCAACGGCTATTCTAGAGGTAAACATTCCTGTTTCTTTTAATTTTTGATAATCTCCTCTCTTTTGTACAGCTACAGGAACTCAAGAAGATAAGCAACCACACGACAACCACCCCGAAGACAGGTAAATTTTTCCTCTCACTATTAACCCCTAAACTCTAAAGAGGAAGAAAAGAAAAGAACAAGCAATATAGGGCTAACCTGTCTTCCATACTTAGTAACCATAAAGAGTTGCATGTTTTCAACTCATTAGTCCTGCACACTATTAAGGGTATTTAAGGGCTAACACATTCTTGCTTGAGCCCTAATTACCCAACAAAGAATTAACTGGACCAAGTAGAGCCAACCTAGGATCCAACACTAGGGATTTAGAGACACACTCCTTAAGCAAGAATTGAGAAAACCAAATGAAGTGTGCCCAAGCCCTTGTCTGAAAATACCTATTCAAAGAAAACCTAAAACAATTGGCTCTCTAAACACTTGAACCCTAAAAGACAAGACCCAAAAGCTCTCAAAGGAAACAAGAGGTAAAGTTGACCCCTTGGGTCAACCAACCTTAAAATTAGGTCACTTTCTCACTCAAAATACCTAAGAGTTCAAGTGTAACTTTAAGCACCCTGATCTTAAACTAAAATTGGTTGACTTAAGAGGTCAAGATCCCCATTCTGGTCTACCTGGACCCGCAGTGACAAGAGAGGTCGGGTGGGGGAAACCCTGTAACCCGTGGGGACGCTCTACCGTGTAGGGGTCTTCGCGGGACTCTCCCTCTCTGGCTGCCCAGGTAATTCTCAGGTGGACGATCTTTCTGATCAAGGGGTCCATCTGCCCCGCACCTCTATAGTCACCCAACACATTTTTTGGGTGTCTTGATTGGGTCCAGCACCTTTTAATCTCATCACATCCTTCAGTATATGCTTGGAAGGAGGTCCTTGAATCCTCCTTTAGGAATTCACTTGCCCTGAGGTTAGGCCTCAGTTCCCTTGTTTATGCAGCACCACCACATTAATCTTTCCTCTGATACTCCCTTCTTCCATCTTGGCACAACATGAGTCTACATCGAAGCCTTTAATTCCACATCTTGATTCCACCACCTAATCCAAATATGCAGCCAAACCACCTAAGACTACCATTCAAGAAACCTGAATATCGGAGATCTATGAAAGATAAAATGATCGAGGATGCCATAAAATTCTATGAAAAAGAAGAAAAAACCTCAACACCAATAGGAGATATTCAGGTTGATGTCCCAACAACCACAGCCTTCATCATAAACTGTGCCCAAACTCTATTGACAGGAGCCATAAAAGGATCAACCCGAGAAGTTCTCCTAACAGGATACATTGAGATAGACAAATTACACAAATCTGAATACCTTCAATGCTTGACAAATCCTGTACTTTGGGAACAAAACCAAGATGCTCTTGAAAAACGGGTAGAGATGATGAGATTTTTAAAAAAAACTATCAACCAAAAATACCCGTATACACCAGAAATAGAGGATAAGTCATCTTGGAACAGTACTAAAAATCAATCCAGTTTCCCAGACCTCGGGACTGAGGCACAAGGTGGTTGTCGACTCCCAACCCAAATAGAAGATAGCATTAAAATAGGTTGGGAAGTTGCAGGAGAACACAATGCTGAACCAACCCTAGGCCATAAATCACCAAGCTTAGAACTCCAAGACTCCTGCAATAACAAGATTAGAATTGAACCTCTGGAGGGTATAAATTCCGCCCCTTGTTTTGATAAGGTAACCCTCGAAGGTTATTCGGACTTAGGTTCTAATAATTCTACCCACATCCTAAGCCTAGAACCTAGATCTGAAACTTATTGGGAAGATTATGAGGCCCCTTATGAGAAAGATCAAATTTTTACAGAATATGATTCCGGGCCTCTATTTGATGAATGTCCTTTTCCAACATCCTCAGGAAATCTGATTGATTTTTCAGAAAACATGCCAATTTATGATACAGAAACTGAGGAGTTGGATGAGCAAGGTTTTAATGGGGTCTATCCTACCAGCTTAGAGCTTGAACAGAACATCTTTTTGAGCCCAGAAGTGACATATAGGCTAGAACCCAGTCAGGCTGCTGATTCCACATCTGATGATTTGTGCTGTGGTGGAATTCATGATCATTTTCGCCAACTCTCCGACAATTTCAGATCTGACTATAATTGCGGAGAGATTCCCCTTCCTAAACACGCCAGGCCTATCTACGACCTCAGTTCACATGACTCTGACTCTGACTCTGAGGTCCTGATTCCCGAGATCACTAATAACACAGAATCATTCCTTTTCGATCCTCAGGAACCAAAAACAGAAAATGCCAAGAGTGATTGTAACCCAGAATCCAAATTTTTTCTCGAATCCGATTTCTTTCATCCTACAGACACTCTTCCGGCATTTGATAGTTACCCAGAGGACTCTCTACAGGAAACCACCTATCATCCGTCTCTAGAAGAGCCCTCGTACACAATGGCCACCTCATCCGCACACACAGAACGGATCAAAACCTCTTCCCAACCTCAACCTGCAACCGGACTCAATTTCTATTCAGATTCACCTCTCACCAAGCCGATTGCATTTCCACATCGGGTTTCGAACATTGATCAGACTACATACCATGCTCTATCATTCTCTGATCACCCCTGTAGGGTTTCCGCGTCATTCATTGATTATTCTACGGGTCCCTACTCTGACCAGGCTGATTCGACTCAGCCAAACCCTGCGTTTACACTTCCACATCTATCTGAGCTTCATAGTTTATGGTGGGTTCCACACTTTTTTATCCACATCTATCAACCCACCAGATTGATTGGGTTTGGGCTGCATCATCAGCCTGTTGATCTGAACAAGCACCTGGTTGGACCAACCAGGCTCTTAATCAAGGTGCTTGTCTTACAAAACTCTGCTGATTTGACCACCCCCTCTCCATCGCATTTCCCGCTTGGCTGAAGGCATCAAATTTAGCGCTCAACGGGAGGCAGCCCGTCATTCTCTTTGAAAACCTGAAACTTGTTCTGACAGCTTTTTGCACTTGAAGTTCACACTTTAGGGCAGCCGACTCCACCTCAGGTGCTTGCATCTGAGATTCATCAAAACAGCTATCCTAATGTATGAACTTAGTTGAATAAAAACCCCTAGGTTACAATGAGGACATTGCAAATCTTAGGCATGGGGGGGTAGGAAAGTACAAAAACTTGTAAGAAAAAGTTTCAAACAAAAAAAATTCACATATGCCAAAAACACCATAAAAATTAAAAAATTTTCGAAAAAGAATAAGAGGAAAAGAGGAGAAGGAAATTTTGTGAAGGAGAAAAGAAACAAAATGAAAAAGGAGCACAAAATTATAAAAAAGGTGATAGTCATTAGTCAGGAACTAAGGAATTAACCTAAGTTCTAGACCTCATTCAAGAAAATAACTGAAAAGTGCACAATGAGATTAGTAAGAATGCAAACCTTAGGCATTCTTGAATAGACTCGTAGTACCCATTAAGATCTGGACACTCCTCAAGAGGTTGAGGAAAATGAAAAGCTGAAGTATTAGGTCTAAGGCTTAGGGAGTATTCGGCCTCGTTAACTAATTTTTGGTTTACGGGACTCAGTAACCTAAGCACCCTAATCTCACACACGGCCTGGTTCAGTAAGCGTAAAAATCAGAATCACGCAGAAGCGTCGCAAAAATCTGAAAAGATCACCTAGAATAGGAGCGGCCGATCAACACAAGTTGATTTGGACGAGTTCCCAGCGCGGAGAGGCGGCAAATCCCCTCGAAGATGCGTAACAAAATATCATCTCCTCGGTGCTTGTCTCTTAGGATATTTACATATCCTACTGGGGGCATGTAAGCACTCTGCTGGTTCAGATTCCATGGATGGCATTATCTCGAAGTGTCAATTGCCAGGGTCTGGATTCGGCCACGGAATACCATGGATGGGATTATCTCGAAATCTCAATAGCCAGGGTTCCGGGGGTTGCCATGGGCGGTGCTATCTCGAAGCATCGATCGCCAGGAACCCTTGAGGATTGATGATGGGAGCAAGGAATCTGATACAGACCGTGTTGAAAAGCCAATCCTAGGCTAGAACTAAAAAGAAAAAGAGAGAGAAAACTCTCCAAACAGAAAAACTTTCTATCTCTCTCTTACAAAACGCACTGCGAACTGAGCCAGGGCTAAAATCATTTCAAGCACGGGTGCTTTAACCACGAAGTCCAATAAACCTTAGGTTAGTTCTTGTGGACCTTAAAAACCTTTGCTAAAAAGACTGAGGCTAAGGCTAGACAGATTTGGATCTTGATTGGTACTAGAGTACCTTTTAGGCCTATGGTCAGCATTCTAACCTAATCTATGCTCAAATAAAAAAGGCACTTATCTAAAACTATTAAAAACTTCATGGTCTAGAACAAGGGTTGAAACCTTAAGTTTTTGCTAAGGGACTAGCAAAAGCTAGGCATGGGGTATGATGAGAACCTCATCATGAGCCATAACTAGCTCATTTTGACCTAATACAAAGGATAAAAGCTCCTACATATCTCAAGGAAAGGCTTAACTCAGAGAATCCTGAGTTTGAGAAGAAAACAAGTCATAAGGGGTAAAAATGCAATTTTACCAGTATAATCTGCATACAGGGTAATTCAGGGCCCAAACATAGGTCAATGCAGCTTAATAAGAATAAGAGTGGGATGAAATGATCTAGCAAGGGCTACAGCAATTCCAAGAAACTAAATGATAATCTGTAACCCTAAAACAACCCACTTCAATTCACAAGGTTCGAGGCAAAGTAAAAATAGAATAAACCCTCTAAAATTCATAGAAAAATAATCTCTAGGGTTTAGAACCTTCAATTTGGCCTTCAGAACCCATTTTGACCTACATTGAGAACCATGCCCAATTAATAACTTAATTTGGGTTTTTGCGTAAATTGACCGGTCAAACAAGGTTTAATATAGAAATGAAATTCACCATCAGATTCCTTAGGTCCTAATTAGTCATGTATAAAAACTTGAGCCTAAGAAGAAACCTCCTTGACCGACTTTACACTTTGGTCCTCATATATTTACTCTTTGGCCCTCAACTTTTGAACCCTCGCATTTTGGCCCCTAACTCTCCTTCGTTCTTTGCGATCAGGTCCCCCCTGCAAAACCTGCAAGCACCATGCTCCGGCGACCTTGCGCGGAGCATGGCGCCGCGCAGGGTGAGGTGGGGGACCTGGCAAGTAAACCGGGGGTGCCCTGCGTCGTCAGCCGTCGCAGGGACACCCCCCTGGTCGTTGTAACCCACCATACCGGCCGTGCGAACGCACGGACGGTATGGGTTCTTGTTTCCGGCCATCCTCCGGCGAGGGAGACACGTCGTCTCCCTCCGCCTTCCTCCCTGTTTGATCCCCATAAATACCCCCCGTTGCTCCACCGACCGGAGCAGCCTGGATCTGACGGAGAAAATCCCCAACTTTCTTCTCTTCTTCCTCCGGCAGACGCTCACCAGCTCCGGCGGTTTCCTCCCCCTCCACCTCTTCGCTCTGCCGCAATACCAGCAGCAGAGACTTCCTCCCCTGCTCTTCCCGCGCCACGCCGCACCCAGCTGGCGCCTCTCCGGTTCTCTGCTCGCCGCCGCCCCTTTCCCTGAGCATCGTCTTCTCCGGCGACAGTCGATACGACTGTCGCCCTGTTCCTCCCCCTTCGTCCCTGCAAGTAAGCTAGAGCTACTCCCCTTCTTCTCCTCTTTCTTTCCCCGCTTTCAATTTATTCACTTAAGCCCTCGACCGACCCTGACCACCTTCACCCCCTTCGTCTCCGACCACCCTCCGGCGAGCCGCTCCCATCACCTCAGCGACCCACACGGCTCGCCGACCACCGCAGGACCTCCGCCTCCTCACCCTGATCAACCTCCGCCCTGCCACTTCCCCCACATCACCCCCTGCAACCCCACCGAACAGACCCATCCTCCGACCCACAGTCCGACCTAGGGCAGCCCTCGCACGCCGCCCCGCGCCTCGCCACCACCCACACGAGCTTCGCCGCGCCCTGGCGAAGCTCCTGGCACTTTCTGATTAGGCCGAGAGGCCGTTTCTTGTGAACAGACCACCCGACCTCCGCCGCCATTGCCGCGCAGGAGGAACTGCTTCCGCCTGCAGCTACAGGCGCGCCACGCTCAGCGCCAAGCCCAGATTCAACTCCCAGGCCTTGCGAGGCGTTCTGGCAAAACACCAGGTTCGCAGCTAAGGCAGAAAGCTTCGCGTGACGCCGCAATCTCCTGCTGACTTCCTCGCTGCGGGCGCGCAATTGAGGTGGGACATTTAGTCCCACCTCGGAAACGCCTGAAGAGTCGCAGCAACATAAGATGCAAAAGTGCTGAAGGCTTACTGCCTCAGCACACGGGGTGAGGTCCCCTTCACCCGCCCGGTTACCCGGTCTCGTCCGCGCTCACGCCCCGCGGACCTGACCCGACCCGACCCGACCCGACTTAAGACTGACCTGCACTCCTCGCCCACCACGCACGCCGGTGGGCCTGGACCCGGGCCTGACCCGAACCCGGTTACCCGGCAGCTCTGGGAGAGCTTTCCCAAGAGTGGTTTCAGAGAGAGAGAGAGACGCGGGGCGAGGGTAGAGTAGGTTTTGCCTCTGACGAAAAACTCTGAAGTGTGCAGGCACAGGCGAAGAAGAAAACCCGCGGAAGAAGAAGGAAGCTGACTGTAGCAACAGGTAGTTAAGCCGTCTGATGTGGAAATCAGACGACGGCCTGAAGGGAAAAGAAGAAAGGAGGGGTGACGTCCCTGGCTGAAAAAGAAAAGAAGAGGCTGACACTTAGCCGCAGGGAGGAGAAACAAGAAGAAACCTTCACAGAAGAGACTGCAGAAAAAGAAGAAGAGAGACCAAGACAGAAACCAAGGAAGAAGAAGAAGGAGATCTGAAGAAAGAAAGAGGAGCATCACCTCTGCAGAACAAAGAAGAAGAAGGAGATCTGAAGAAAGAAAGAAAGAAAGAAGAACATCACGAGGAGAAAACAAAGAGAACAACAAATTCTTTCCCTCTCTCTTTCTTTATTTTGTAAAAGAAACATGTATATCTCTAGAATACAACTTGCTCCCTGAGTTCGACCTCGGGAACTCTTTTATTTTCCGAGTAAAAAAAATTTATATATTTGAAATGTTGGTAATAACCGGCTATACTACAACGTTATAACAAACTAAAACCCGGTTATCCCGAAGCCAACCGTTTCACCGCACTATAGCTACAGTGCCGCACAGAAACACGTGAATAGTAGCTACAGTGCGCGAGCGGCTCCGACAATCTGTTGCGGCCAGTTCTGCGTGAACGCTGGAGCGAGCCTGCACGCGCGGAAGGAGCTACGCTGGCTGCTAGCGTGCGCGCAGGGGCTTGCACACGTGTGGAGGCTGCTGGTGCTATGCTGCTGCTGCTGTTGAGCTCTGAAGCTCGAAGCTTCGGCAATGGCGGGAAGGGCTTGAACGAAGAAACAGAGAACGAACCCACCACACCCACCTGCTCTTGGATGAGTTGGGCAGTGGTGGAGCTCACAGTGGTGGTCATGGGACCACTGTGAGCTTGCTCCTGCCCACAGCATATCTCTTCAGTGGAAGAGGTGCTGCATATGGAGGGGAGAGAGGGAGGAAGATGGCCTGGAGAAAGGTGGCTGCTATGTGTCTGGACCAGGCCCTCTGCGCAAGGAAGCGAGGAGGGCTTTTTAAAGGAGATTGAGGCATGCACAGCCATGCCATGGGCATGCATGCCTAACCATGTAGTTGGCAGGGCATGCATTGGCAGAGAATGGTGCGAAGAAGAGCAAGCCATGTCCTGTAGCCGCGCGAAGAAGAAGAAGTTCAAAGCAAAATAAAAATGAAGATGGTGAAATTTGCGATGCAACCCTTGATGAAAATGTTAATTACAAGGCCAATTGTTCACTTTCCTCCCCTCTCAAATAAATGCATGCACATGTCAATTTTTACAAATGTAACTATGGCTACCTAATATGTAATGGCAATGCTAGGAAATAACACAAGATGGCATTTTTATTGGTGTATTTTTGCTGTGCAATCATACCCCCATGCCTATCTTTTGCTAGTCCCTAGCAAAACATTTTGTACTGTATTTAGAAATGATCTTAAGCTGAAGATTTTCTTCTGAGGCGACATAGGTGTGTTTATTTATTGGATATTGTGAGAACCAATTGCAGAGAAGACTACCAGTACTTTAAGTCTTACGTGACATAGACCATCTCTCGACTGACCTAGACTTTTGATATTTAAACCTTAAGTACGATTTCCAGGACTCAGAAAGTTTTTGCCGTACTCGAGAGCTCAAGAGATTATGGTTTGTGCATAGTGAAGGATCAAGACTGACCAAATGAACATTAAGATTCAAGCCCAGGGTTTCACAAATTTTTAAGTGCAGGTTGGTCCCAGTTTTAGCTCGTGTCTTTGGATTGACCCTTAAAAAGATGACGGAAAACTCAATTCCCATTTTATTACATTTGTGACTCAAAGAAAATAGGGTAGTTATAACTTTGCCCTGAAACATTTTTGAGGGAGATGAATGTACAGACATTTGCGAGATATACTGACTTATTTGCATAATTTTTTTTTTTTGAAACACGTGTCAGTATATCTCTTACAACTTTATTTGGAGGAGCACACTTTTCTTTTGGTGGGAGAGTTTCTTTTTGGTGGAAAGAGTCTCTCCTAAACACAAGACTAAAGCCTGGGATAAAAAGTCTACCTGCGCGCACAGGTAAGGACTCCACCTTCCCTAATGAACACTAGGGTTGGATCTTATGTTCACCCAATCTTTCTTGATATGTGTAGTATGAACCAAGATTACTTAGGCTCTTGAGTAGAAGCAAACCAACGTATCCTGTACTGGTGTCTCAGGTACAAGAATATGTCCTTAGTTAGGAGAGATTCCGATCTGTCTTGTCAATGCTCAAGTGAATTAAGTCGAGCCTAAGCGAATCAAGCTTCTGTGGCCTGGAAAGTCTTCAAAACAGTGGTTGAATATCTACAAACACTTATTGTAGTTTTTTGTTTTAGCCTTCAAATCATTACTAAATGCCATTTTTTTTTTTATAGATAAATGGAGACTGCATGATACCATAAAATACCTAGATCCTATGGATGCCTATCCACCCCCCCCATGCCAAACGATGCTATGTCCTCATATGCATGAAGGGTAGGGTAGAGGAAGGACCAAAGATCGGGGAATGAGAGCTGAGGTGCAGGTTATACAGCAGGGTGGTAGGGTGGGTGGATGGTGGGTGGTGAAGTGAAAAGGTGCGAAGTGAAGTGTATGTGGTAGAGGCGGAGTGTTGTTGGGGTGCCTCCCAACAAGCGCTAAATTTAACGTCCCCAGCTGGACTCAAGATGAGGCACGACATTAGTTACCCTCCAGCAGGGCAACAGTTTCTCCAACAGGGGTAGGTTCATGAGTAAGATAAGGTTTTAAACGCTACCTATTGACCGTAAATTTATGCCCATATTTGGGATCTTCAATTTCGACAGCCCCATTGGGAAATGGTCTCGAGACTAGGAAAGGACTAGTCCATTTGGACTTCAATTTCCCTGGAAAGAATTTGAGTAGGGCATTGTAGAGCCAAACTTGCTAAGATGGCTCAAATTCCTTCCGCCGAATACGGTTGTCATGAAAAGCCTTAGTGTGTTGCTTGAAAGTTAAGGTAGAATCATAGGCTTCACGACAGAGCTCTTCCAGCTCTTGGAGTTGGAGTTTCCTTTCTCGACCACACAGGTCTGGGTCGAGGTTACATTGGCGAACCGCCCAATAAGCGCGGTGTTCCAGCTCAATGGGCAAATGACAAGGCTTCCCGTAATGATTCTATAAGGAGACATACCAAGAGGAGCCTTGAAGGCAGTCCGATATGCCCAAAGTGCGTCAATCAGCTTGTCAGACCAATCCTTACTGTCAATCCGAACCATTTTCTAGAGAATTTGCTTGATTTGCTGATTCGACACCTCTGCCTGGTCGTTCGTCTGAGGATGATACGGAGATGCGATACGTTGGTGGAATCCATATTTCCTCAGAAGTGCCCGAAAAGAAGCATGGGTAAAGTGGCTTCCTCCATCCGAGATAATGGCTCGAGGGATCCCAAAGCGTGCAAAAATGTGGTCTTTAACAAATCGTGTGGATATGACATGGTCAGCATGGCGCGTGGGAATAGCCTCGATCCATTTGAAACATAATCAACAGCAATTAGGATGTATTCGAAGCCATTGGAGGGAGGAAAGGGACCCATGAAATCGATTCCCCAAATGTCGAAGATTTCCGCAACTAGGATGGGTTACAAGGGCATCATGTCACAACATGACATTGACCCTAGCGACTGGCACCTAGTGCAATGTTTGGCATAATTGTATGCATCCTGGTGAAAAGAGGGCCAAAAGAACCCGCACTACAACACCTTGGCTGCAGTTTTCCTCCCAGAGAAATGGCCTCCGCAGGCCTGATCGTGGCAGAAGGATAGCACACTGGGGATTTTGTTGTCAAGAATACAGCGACGGATGATCTGATCAGCACCTATTTGAAAAAGAAGTGGATTATCCCAGAAATAATACTTTGCTTCTGCCATGAGATGCTTGCACTGGTTTTTAGGCCAGCCTCATGGAAGGGAACCAGAAGCAAGGTAATTGGCAATGTCGGCATACCAAGGTCCACTTGCCACATTAATTGCCAATAGGTGCTCATCGGGAAAAATCTCATTGATCGGCAAGGTAAGTCCAATATGGTCAGGGTCCAGTCTAGAAAGATGATCAGCCACAACATTCTGGGCTCCGACCTTATCACGGATCTCAATGTCAAATTCTTGGAGCAGAAGGATCCAACGAATCAGTCGAGGCTTGGCATCCTTCTTGTGCATGAGATGGCGAATGGCTGCGTGGTCAGTGAAAACAATAACATGTGAGCCCAGAAGGTAAGAGCGGAATTTCTCCAACCCAAAGATGACCGCCAGTAGTTCTTTCTCAGTGGTAGTATAATTACGCTGGGCCTCGTCCAACGTCCTACTGGCGTAGTATACCACAAAGGGGTGTCTATTGCGTCTTTGTCCTAGGATGGCTCCGACTACAAGGTCGAAAGCGTCACACATGAGTTCCAAGTCGAGGGACCAATCAGGTGGCTGGAGAACAGGGGCCTTGGGGACAGCATCACGCAGCTGCGTGAATGCTCGTATGCAATCATGGCCCATATCGAAGGGTACGTCGGTCGATAGGAGATGAGTTAAAGGTCGAGAAATCTTGGAGAATTCTTTGATGAATCTCCTATAGAAACCGACGTGTCCCAGGAAGAAGCGGATTTGTTTGATAGAGCCAGGCACAAGTAAATCAGCAATTACATCAAGCTTAGCTCTGTCAACCTCGATACCCCTATCGGAGATGATATGCCTGAGAACAATTCCCTCGTGTACCATAAAATGATTTTTTTCCCAGGAAAGCACGAGGTTTACATCAATACATCTCCTAAGGATACAGGTCAGGTTGGCAAGACAGTCATCAAAAGATGGTCCAAAGATCGAAAAGTCATCCAAGAAAACCTCTAGAAAGTCACCCACCATGTCATGGAATATTGCCAGCATACATCTCTGGAAAGTTGCTGGCACGTTACAAAGTCTGAATGGCATCCTTCTAAATGCAAAGGTGCCGAAGGGGCAAGTAAAGGTGGTTTTCTCTTGGTCCCAAGGGTCAATTGCCACCTGGTTATATCCTGAGAATCCATCCAGGAAACAGAAAAATTTATTTCCCGCTAACCGCTCTAGGATTTGGTCAATGAAAGGTAGCAGAAAGTGATCTTTCTTAGTTGTAGCATTCAGTTTCCTATAATCCACACACACTCTCCAAGATGTAGAAGTACGTGTAGGGATGGATTCGCCCCTGTCATTGACACGGATGGTGGGTCTCGCCTTTTTGGGCATAATGTGAATTGGACTCACCCAGGGGCTATCGCTGATCGGGTAGATTATACCCACATCCAACCACTTAATAATTACCTTTTTAATGACCTCTCGCATGTTAGGGTTTAGGCGTTGCTGCATCTCGCGGGAAGGTCGAGCCTCCTCCTTCGTATATATATGGTGAGTGCAATAGGAGGGGCTAATGCTAGTTAAGTCTGATAAAGACCATCCAATGGCTGCCTTGTGTTCCATAAGGACCTTTGTTAGTTTGCACTCTTGCTCCCTGGTCAATTTTGAACTGATGATTACGGGGAGCGTTTCATTTGGTCCCAAGAAAACATACTTAAGCGTATCAGGCAACTCTTTTAGCTTGGGAGTGGATGGTGAAAGATCTGGCATTTCTTGGGACGAGAGTGTCCCAAACGAATCAGAAGAAAACGATTCAGGAGGAAGAAGTTGGCCCTCAGATTGGCCAAGAAGAGGGGCATCTTGGATAGATGGATCCAAAAAGGGATAGCCCCAGTGAGTAGTATGTGAGCTCAAGGTCCCAGAGTGGAGTTGCAAATCCGCCTAATTTGGCAGGAAAGAAAGGGCAATCCGGTCTTCAAGAGTGTGGACCAGCGATGAGTAGCCCGAATATGACTCAGACCACGAGGTATGGGAAGCGGAGAAAACCTCATCAGAAGTCTGGTCAGGAGAAGGTGTGGGAAAAGGGATGGATGGGGGAACGTCACAATATGTGTTGGTCAGTCAATCGTCAGTGTTTAAAGGCAATCCGCAGCAGTCAGAATAGGTCCCAATTAGTCCGATACACGCGCTGACGACCATATCCTCGTTAGACATGTCATCCTCAATGCAATCGTAATCAAAGTTCCTGGTGGCCTTAAAGATGTTAAGCTTGAGCTTCTCAGATCCAACGGCAATCTCAATACAGCCCAACCTCTTGAGGATTATCCAGATCTTAGCGGGTACGTGAATTTTTAAGCCTAAGAGTCTAGCTGATTGCGCAGCAATCATAGGTCTTATTTGACCTAGATTAAGCTAGAACTTAGCATAAGTTAGGGAAATTCATGCACGCATAAGCATTATCTGCATCTTTACTGCTTTGCTTTAACTATGCATAAAATAATGTTATAATGTGCTGATTAAGTGCATTATGTTGATTGCTGGCAATAAGCAGATCTGGAGTTGGATCTGGAGCAGGATCTGAAGCTGGATAAGGAATAACGGGAGTTGTAGCAAAGCTGGAGCAGAAGGCCTAGTTTAGATGTAGGAATAATAATGTAAGGGGGTTGAAGGTTTTCTATTTTATTAAGTAGAAATAAAGCAGTAAAATGTGAAGAGCTTAGGTCCATCCTAGCCCTAGGATAGCCTAGATACCTCCCCAAGCCTTAGCCACCCTTAGATTAGGTCACAACACCCTAGGAAGCCCTAAAACCCTAGTTCCAACCCTTATCTGGACGTCCAGATAAGTTATAGGACGTCCAAGACCCTTAGCCATCTCCCGCACACTTCAAACCCACTTCTACAGTGTTATTGGACGTCCAGACACTTTGTCAGACGTCCAATTTCTGCAGAATACCCAAAACAGAACCCGAAATCCTTCCTGACTCTAATTGGACGTCCAGACAACAAGTCTGGACTTCTAATTTCTGAGTATAAGATGTCTGACACTATTATTAGACATCTGATACTACTCTCCAATTCTTGTTTTGAGATTTATGCCTTGATCTTGGATCTCTAGGTCCCTAAACCCAATTCCAACCCCATAGGAACCTAAATTAAGGTGCCATAACCCTAGTACATCACCTCTAGACCTCCCTAAGGACCTAATTAGGTCCTCACTAAACCTAATTGACTTGGATCTTAGTCAATTCCATCAGCCTATTCAATTGGACTCATTGAGTCCAATTAAGCCTTGATCTCAGCACACACTGTCCAATTGGACTCAGTGAGAGTCCAATTGACCTAGAACTAAATTAATTGAGTTGTTTTACTCTCAATTAAGTTTTCACACACCCAATTAAACTTGTATTAAGTTTAATTGCACTTTACCTTAGTGAATTAGGGTTTATAACCCTAATTTGAGACATACCTTGACCTAAACCCACTAGAACCTAACCTAATCAACCTAGCCACCTAAGTTTCGACCCACACACACCATCCACACGAAAATACCTAGCCTAGAGTTCTCTAGAACTCTCTACCATGTGTGGTTGCCTTGGTTGCCAAAAATAGCAACCAAGAGCCATT
The DNA here is from genome assembly GCA_037157565.1 of Thalassia testudinum. Classification (NCBI taxonomy): domain Eukaryota; kingdom Viridiplantae; phylum Streptophyta; class Magnoliopsida; order Alismatales; family Hydrocharitaceae; genus Thalassia; species Thalassia testudinum. The sequence continues at coordinate 39,893,540 of JAZHRO010000025.1, forward strand.
CAATTTTTAGATCCACATTTGGTGGATCTAAAAACCACCATCCACCCTCTCTCTCTCACTCTCCCACGAGCTCCCACCATAGGCCTCTCTAGAGAATTCCATAATTCTCTAGAGAGCTTCCCTTAGGTCTATAAAAAGACCCAATGGGTGGCCATTTGCACCCATTCACTTCCTTGGCATCCATTCCACTTATGCTAGCCACTTCCATCTCCACTCCACCTCCACGAGTAGAGCACCACCATGGAGGCCACCATCTCCACATCAGGAAGCTGGATCAGCTCTCCAACCTCTCTCCAAGGGTTGGCCTAAGCTCCATTGACCGCCCCTCCTTCTTCTCTCAACCACTCAAAGGCCATCGGAGACCACCTCTGAATGTCCTTCCTTCTGCTAGATTAGTAGCTTAGCTTTTCATATATTTACTACTTTTATTACTGCTTAGTAGCGTAGTCTTAACTTCTCCCCCAATGATGCATGAGAAATCCCCCCATTGATTCTTGTATGCAGTCATTTTCTGGTAGCTAGATTTCCATTTCAAGCATTTATGTATAAGCTTTTATCTATGGTTCTGTTGCAAACAACTCTCTCACTGAATGAATAAAAAAAAAATGTTTCATATATATATATCTGTCTCCATGTTATGAAATCACAATGAGCTTATTGATTGCTATCATATTTGCGTGATTCAAGTTGTCTGTCTTAATTGTATATCCATTCTGCAACTAAGCATGTCGTACTTAAATACGTAATAATCATGAACCGATATGCGATTCTAAATAAAGTAGAGCTGGATAAGATCAATTTCAAAAGTAAAAGCAACGCCTCCCAGAGATGAACGACCAGGACTCAAAGTCTCGTTATTTTTACAAAACAATATCTTTGTTGGATCGTATTTCGCAACTATACTACGACGCTTTTATCAAAAACGTAAGCTACGATTTTTCCCAACACTAGCCCAAAAGACCTAAGATCAGCGTTCCTGCTAATCTCTTTGTGCCTCCTTAGCACTTTTCTTTCATTTTTCTCTTTTCTTGATGTGGTCTAGAACTTCGGTTAATTCCTTAATCTCTTACTAATGACTCACTTTTTCTTTTTCATTTTGTGCTCCTTTTTGTCATTTTGCTCTTTTCCTCCTCCTCATGATAATGTGTCCCTCCATTTTTTTGCTCTTTTTCATAATTTTTCAATTTTTTTGTGTTTTTGACATATGTTAATTTTTTTGTGAGATGGCTAACCGCGACGTTGTTTTTGGCGTCTTTATGTTTATTATCATATAGTCATTATAGTATAAGATAAGACAGCTACGATTGTCATTACAATAGAAAATTTCTTACTCGGAAATAGTTTTCCCGAGGTCGAACTCAGGGAGCTACTGGAATTCTAGAAGTACAAAGTTTCTCTATTGAATTACAAAAATAAGAGAGAGAGAGAGGGAGAGAGATAGATTTTTGTCTTGGCTTCTTCTTCTTCTCTTTGTGCTTTCTCTCTGATCCTGTCATCTTCCCTCTTCTTTCTTCTTCTGCTCGTCCTGTCTTCTTCTTCTTCTCTTCTTTCTCTTTTCTTCCTTTGCCTTTCTCTCTTTCTTTCTGGTGGCCAAGTCTTCTTTTTTTTCTTCCTGGCTGCTTGTCTTCTTCTTCTACTCTTCAGCTGCAGAGTCTTCTCTTTTTCCTTATTCTCTTTTCTTCAGCTGCAGAGCCTTCTTCTTTCCTTCTTCTCTGCTTTATATCCTCTGAAGGCTGCTCATCCGTCGTCTGATATAGCAGTCAGATGACTTAACTGCAGTCTTCTACTGTGCTTCTCCTCTTTTCCTTCATTCTCTTTTCTTCTGCACGGCCTCTCTTCTTCTGCTTCTCCTCTCCTTCCTGCGGCTAAGTACTTAGCCTTTCTCCTTCACGCTCTATTCCTGCACACAAGGCACAGCAAAACCTAACCCTTCCCTCTACCTGCACGTCCCTCTCTCTCTCTGTAAACCGCTCACAGGAAGCTCTCCCAGAGCCGGGTTAACGGGTCGGATAGCGTACCCGTGACCAGGCGCACTGGCGTGTGTATAGTGCACGAGGGATGCTCGGTAGTGTTGGGTCGGATCCGCCAAGTCCGCGAGGTGAATCCGCGGACGAGGCGAGGGTGAGTGGGCGAGGGGACCTCACCCCGTGTTCTGAGGCGGTAAGCAAGAAACACAAAAATAATTTAAACCGGTGCGGTGCTTCGTAATTTTATGATGTGGGACTATTTGGTTGCTTCTCCTCGTGCGCACCCGTAGGAAGACCTCGGCCTTGCTTCCGCAGCTGCAGCCTCGATCCCCTTCGCTTGCTAGCTGCCTGCCTTCACACAGCTCACCCGCCTTCGTAGCAACTGATAACCTAGAGCTCTAAAGCCTAGAGCGCACTTGGGATCTTCTCGAGTCGTCGTCAATGGCGGTCGAGGCAGCAGACCTGTCAAGCACTAAAAGGGCCTCTCGGCCTAATCAAACCACTGGGGAACCTTCTCCATGGCACGGCGAAGGTGGTGCGAAGTGCAGCAAGCCACAGGACGGCCTAGGCATGCGTGCCTAGGTCGTCCTATGGTCGGAAAAGTGGGTGTGACCGGGGGTGAGTTGTGGAGGTGTAGAGTGGCAGTGGAGGGGCAGAGGGCGTTTAGTGTGATGAGGCGAAGCTTTTGCGACGGTCAGCGAGTCGTATGGAGTTGCGAAGTGACGGGGGCAACTTGCGGGAGGTTGGCCGAAGGTGAGGAAGGTGATGGTGGACAGGCGTGGTCGTGGGGCAATCAAGTGAAATAGAGTGGGGAAAAGAAAGAGGGGAAGAAGGGGAGTAAATGTAACCTACCTGCAGGGACGAAGGGGGCCGGAGAGGCGGGCAGTCATGTCGACTGTCGCCGGAGAAGAAATACCCAGAGGGTGGGAGCAGCGATGAGGAAGTGGGCAGGGAGGCATGCGCTTGGTGCGGCGCGACGCGAGAAGATGAGATGAAGCTGGCTCTACTGCAGGTATGGCAGTAGAGCGACGAGAAGGAGGAGGAGCGGTCGCCGGAGCTAGTGGGTTTCCTGCTGGAGTGGGGAGAGAGGAATTTTTGAGGGTTTCTCCGCCAAGACCAGTCTCCCAGAACCGACTGGTCCTGGGGTTTCTTTTAAAGGTGCCAGCAGAGGAGCAGATGCACGGAGGGTGAGCGAAGCTCTCATCGGAGGTCGTCGTAGGTACAACACCCATACCTCTCAAGCATTCGCACGAGAGGTATGGTGTGAAACAGGGCATGGGGAGCTACTCAGGCGATAAGGGACTTCTCAGGGAACCCCCCTTTCACATCTGAGAGCAGCTCCCTTGGGAAGAGAGGAGAAATCGCCCTCGAAGCTTCGCCGGAGTATGGGTCTTCTGCTGCATTGGCAAAGGGACCGGAATGCAGAAAGTGACAACAAAAATTGGGGGGGTTTTCGCAAGGGTTTTCAAAAGTTAGGGGCCAGAATGTAATTAGGTGGACTATTTTGCAAAGTAGGTCAAGATGACCTTCCCTTAGGCCCAAATTTTGGTACAAACCTAATTTGGACCTAAGGAATCCAATGGTGAAGTTGGATTTTAGGTTTGACCACGTTTGACTGGACATTTTGCGTAAAAACCTAAATTAGGTCAATTGATGAGCTAGGACCCTAATTTAGGTCAAACTAGGTTCCAGAGGCCTATTTGAATGTTATAAACCCTAGGGGATATTTTTCCATGATTTTTAGAGGGTTTACTTGATTTTTATCCTGATCAGAACCTTGTTGAGTTAAGCGGGTCTGTTTTAGGGTTACCAAATGTCATTTAATTCCTAGATTGCACATGAACCCATTTCTGATTGATTCAACCCACTTTTTATCTTATTTAGACCATTTGACCTATGCTCTGTCTCTAAGAAATTTCATTTATGTACTGCAATGGTAAAATTACAGTTTTAACTTTTATTTCATGTTTTCTTCTCAGAACACTTATTCCTCCAATTAAGCCCTCTTCTAAGTCATGTAGGAGCTTTTATTCTCTTTATTAGGACAAAATGAGCTAGTTATGGTTCATGATGAGGTTCTCATCACCTCCTTCTCATGATAATGTGTCTCACAAAATTTCCTCCCTCCATTTTTTTGCTCTTTTTCATAATTTTTCAATTTTTTTATGTTTTTGACATATGTGAATTTTTTTGTGAGAATCCTTCTAAATTTTTCTTGGCTTTGTATGTATGCATTTTACCACCCCCCATGCCTAAATTTTGCAATGTCCTCATTGTAAACGGAGGGTGTGAAACAGTGTTGAGGTCAGGGACTTAGAACAGGATACATCGGGTGGGTGAATGGGTTGGGAAGTGACTGATGCAAATGATTTCAAGCTCTGGTACATGTACTAGAGGTGGGATCAACTATCTAAGGCTGAACTCAAGGTGCAATGGACGTGGAGTACAGACGGATAATCAAACGGGTCTCTATTTTTTGAATGAAGGGTTGTCTCCTGTTAAGCACTAAATTCAACACCTTCAGCCGAGCGGAACATGGGGTGGAGAGGGAGTAGTTAACTCAGCGGAATTTTGTAAAACAAGCACCTTAATTAAGAGCCTAGTTGGTCCAACCAAGTGCTTGTTAAGATCAGTGGGCTGATGATGCAGCCTAAACCCAATCAGTCTGGTGGGTTGATAGATGTAAATCAACAAATGCGGAACCCACCATATGCCATGTGGCTCGAATGGATATGGAAGTGAAAACTCAGGTTTAGGCTGAGTCGAATTAGCCTGGTCAAGGTAGGGTTCCGAAAAATAATCAGTGCATGGTGTGGAACTCTACAGGGATGATCAGAGAATGATGGATCATGTTTTTCAGTCTGATCGATACCTGATGCCCAGTATAGATGTGGAGTTGAATCATCTGCAAACAGCTCAGTGAGAGGTGAATCAGAATAGAAATTGAGTCCGGTTGCGGGTCGGGGTAGGGACGGGTTTTGATCAGTTCTGTATGTGTGGAAGAGGTGGCTTCAATGAGAATTGTGTATGAGGGCTCTTCTAGAAAGGAATGATAGGTGGTCTCATGTAGACAGTCCTCATAGTAACTTTCAAAATCAAAAGCAAATGCCTAGAGAGTGTCTATGGGATACTAGAAATCAGAGTCGAGAAAAGATTCATATTCTGGGTCGCAATCACTCTTGGCATTTGCTGGTTCTGATTCCTGAGGATCGAAAAGAAATGATTCCATGTTACTAGAACTTGAGCTGAAATCAGTGATCTCAGGAATTGAGACCTTAGAATCAGAGTTAGAGAAAGAGTCATGTGAGCTAAGGTCGTAGATTGGCTTGTTATAATCAGGAAGTAGATTTTCTCCGATGTTATGGTCAAATTCGAAATCGTCGGAGAGTTTGCGAAAATCAAAATCTGAATGAGATTCAAGATCATGAGTTCCACCATAGAATAAATCATATGCTGTAGATTCAGCAGCCTGACTAGTGTTTAGCCTAGATATCAATTCTGAGCTTAAAAGGGTGTCCTTATCTAGTAGAGGCTCAAGTTCCAAGCTGGTAGGACAGACCCAATTGAAACCCCACTCATCCAACTCCTCAGTTTCTGTATCGTAAATTGGCATGACTTCCAAAAAATCGATTGGTTTCTCTGAGGATGTTGGTGAGGGATATTCATCAAATAGAGGCCCAAAATCATATTCTTCATTGAAAATTTGATCTTCCTCATATGGGGCCTTGAAATCTTCCCAATAGGTTTCAGATCTAAATTCTGGGCTTAAGATGTGGGTTGAATCACTAGAATCTAGGTCTGAATAACCTTTGAGGGTCACCTTACCAGAATAAGGGGCGGAATTTACACCCTTGAGAAGTTCAATTCTAATCTCATGATTATAGGAGTTTTGGAATTTAACGCCTGGTGATTCATGTTCTAGGGTTGTCTCAACATTGTGTTCTCATGCAATTGGAACTTCCCAACCATCTTCAATATCAGGCACATTGTACTCCATCTGGGTTGGGAATCCACAACCATTTTGTGCCTCAAACCCGAGATCAGATTGATCCTCGATGTTGTCCCAAGATGGTTCATCCTCTGTTTGTGGCATATACAGGTATTTATGGTCGATAATTTGTTTTAATAATCTCATTATCTCTTCTCATTTTTCAAGATCATCTTGGTGTTGCTCCCAAAGTACAGGATTTGTCATGCATTGAAGGTATTCAAGATTGTGCAATTTTTTTATCTCAATGTATCCTGTGATGAGCATGTCTCGGGTTGATCCGTTTGTGGCATCTGCCAATAGCACTTGGGCACAAGTTATGATGAAGGTTGTAGTTGTTGGGACATCAACCTGAATGTTTTCTACTGGTGTTGAGGTTTTGTCTTCTTTTTCAGAGAATTTTAGGGCATCCTGAATCATCCTATCTCTCATGGATCTCCGATATTCAAGTTTCTTGAATGGTAGTCCAAAGTGGTTTGGTTGCATATTTGGATCAGGTGGTGGAATCAAGATGTAGAATCGGAGTTTGAATCAAGATGTAGAATCAAGTTATGAAGAGATTAAATCTGAATAAATATTCCCATTGAAAATGTATGTGTGTGCTCTAAAGAGAAAAGATGAGGGACTGGAGATGTTTTTGACCCAATCGAGGCACCCAAAAATGTTGGATGACTATGGAGATTCGGGGCTGATGATATCCCTGGATCAGAAGGTCGTCCACTTGAGAATTACCTAGGCAGCAGAGAGGGAGAGTCCCGCAAAGACCCCTACACGGTAGAGCATCCCCATGGGTTACAGGGTTTCCCCCACCCGACCTCTCTTGTCACTGAGATTCCAGGTAGACCAGAATGGGGACCTTGACCTCCTAAGTCTACCACTTTTATTTCAAAGGTGCTTTAGGGTTTTCACTTGAACTTTAGATGTTTTGATGTTGTGACCTAATTTGGAGATTGGTTGACCCAAGGGGTCAACTTCACCTGACCTATCCTAAAGATGGCAGAATGATTCTAGGCTTGGGACCTAGAGACCACCCTGATTTGACTCCCCATTTATTAGATCCAAGATTTTAAGATTCAAGTGATTTTAGAGCTCAATTTTTAGGGTTTGTCTTGTTTAGATCTCTTCAATCAAGGGCTTGGGTAGCACACTGATGTGAGAGGGTTTATTTCCTTTTAACCAGGTCTGTGTGCCTAGCACTCCAAAAACCCTACTATTGAAACCCTAATTTGGTTCTATTTCCAATCCTCTTTTTCACAAAAGTTCTCTTTGGACTCAAAAAAATAAGTGTGTTGTCCACAGAGATTAAGCGTGATTTCTATTAGGCACAGGAATTTTGTGGGATAGGATCTCTAAGAAATTGCTTCCACTTCAATAAGTTTTAAAAAATTTTTGCAAAATCAGGAAACCTTTGCCCTAAATATGGTAATTACTATAAAAAGAAGGCAATTGATTCCTAAGTTGGTTTCTTCCTTTTGTCTTTCAAGGGTTAGGCGATGGATTTTATAGAAGAAGAGGTTACCTACCCTGAAGAGGTTGACTTGCGTGGGAGATTTCTTCTCTTGAAACACCTAGCAAGATCACAATAAAATAAATAGGGCAAGTTAGTGTTCAATATAGTCAAAAAGAATGTAGAAACTAGTGATAAATTGCACGTTGCTCCCCAGCAACAGCGCCAAAATGTTGACGAGGAGAAATCATGTTTTAAAAGATGTCACGTTGTAGTATAGATGAAATCGCCGCAAAAACAAATAAGAATTTATTACTCAAAAACCTAAGTATCCGAGGTCGAACACAAGGAGCAAATGGAATTTATTCACTAATTTCAATAATGTAATTGAACACTTAGAGTTACTCAAAACTTAATTCAGAATATAAATGCAAGAATTTAAGAGTCAATTATAGCAAAAATAGAAAAATTGGACGTCTGATTCTATAATCTGACGTCTTAAATGATAGCCACTTATTTTGTTCTCCTTGCTACTTTCTCTTCTTTCTTTCTCTTTAGTCTTCTGCTTTTGCCTTTCTTCCTTCTCTTTCTGTCTCTGCTTGTCTTCTTCTTCAGCCGCTTCTCTTCTTCCTTCTTAGCTTTGGCTTTCTTCCTTCTCTTTTGCACAGTGCCCTTCTCCTTCTTCCTTCTTCAACCTTAGCTCTCCTCTTTTTGATTTCTTTCTTTTTTCTCTCTTCTTCAGCCGCACCTCTGCTACAATGCTTCTCCTTCCCTTGGCTTCTGCCTTTCTTCTTCTTCTTCCTCTGTAGTCTTCTATTTATTCCTGCCTTCTCCTACCTTTCTTCCTTCTTTCTTTCTGCAGCTAAGTCTTAGCTTCACCTTGCCTTGGCCTCAGCTACGCCTTCCTCTTCCTTCTCTTCTTCTTCCCTGTGCTTGCATATAGAAGCAAAACCTATCCCCTACCCTTCCCCGCATCTCTCTCTATCTCTATTTCTCTCTTCGGTACACTCTCCCAGAGCCAGGTAATCGGGTCGGGTATTGCGTGCCTGGGCCTAGGCGCACCGGCGTGGGTGTGATGCACGAGGAGTGCTAGGTTTAGGTAACCGGGTCAGGTGCCAAGTCCGCGGGGCCAGGTCGCAAACGAGGCGTGAGTGAGGGCGAGGGACCTCACCACTGTGTGACTTGAGGCGGACAACTAAAAACACAAATTCTATTTAAGTGTTGCTACTCACCTCTGAGCTTACGAGGTGGGACGAAATGTCCCACCCGTTTCTTTGCCCGCACCTACGGGAAGTTCTCGCCTAATTGGGCCTGCAAGGCTCCTTACAGAGCCACTCACTTGGCTAGAGACATGCACGCCCACATCGCGCATCACCTAGGCTGGTTTGCCTGGAGTGCAGCAACCTGGGATGAAGCTCGCAAGCAAGCTTGCTCCATGCGTCAATGGCGAAATGGGCTCAAATCTGAAATACACTTAACACAGCCTTGCAGCCTCATTAGAGCACATGAGAAGCTTTGCGATATCAAGGTGAAGGTGAGGCGGTGGTTGGTTGGCTACGGGGTGGCCTAGGCATGCGTGCCTAGGTCACCCTGTGGTCGTGCTTATGGGTTAGGTCGGTGGAAGTATGGGGCGAGTGTGGTGGTCAGTGGATGGGCAGAAGGTGATCAGTGGATGATGGTGGAGGTCGTGAGGTGTTTGGCGAGGCATGTGGAGGTGCGGAGCAGTGGAAGCACCTCACCGGTGGGCGGCTGGAGATGGAGAAGATGGCGGTGGACAGTGGCTGCGAAGGGTCGAAGTGGAAATAGAAAGAGGGGAATTGAAGAGGGGATAGAGAGGAGTAATTCTGACCTAGCTAAGTGGATGAAGGGGGAGAGGTGGCGGCTGGCTGTACCTGCTATCGCCGGAGAATACGATGTCCAGGGGAAGGGTGACGGCGACGACAACAGGGCTAGATGTGCTCGCACGGGTGTTGCGCGATGCGAAGGAATATGGTGAGGGTGGCTCTGCCACTAGTAGTGTGGCAGAGCGATGAGAAAGAGGAGGGAGGCTCGTCCGAGCTCACTGAACTCTTAACCAGAGGAGAAAAAGATGAAATTGGGGTGATTCTTAGGCCAAGTTGAGCTGAAGAGATGCAACTAGAGTTGAGGATCCTTTTATAGGAACTGGCAAGGGCTCTTGTGCTTGGAAGACAAGCTTCCAAGCACAAGAGTCCTCACCGGAGTAGGAAATCCGTGGGACACCCAAATCTCTCGAGCGTTCGCACAAGAGATTGGGTGCAATTCAGATCTTGTGATTGCGCTCAGATGGAAGGAAATTCCTCAAAGAATCTCCCTACCAAATCTGAGAGGAAATCACTGAGGAATCAAGGAGTGCTCCCCCTACATTCCTCGTCAGAGTTGGATTTCTCCCCATTAATGGCGGAGGGACCTGATTGTAAGAGTGGCAAGGAAGTTAGGGGGGTCTGGGTAAGAGTTTTCAAAAGTTAGGGGTCAAAATGTAATTGGGTGGACTATTTCCAAATTTTGGTACAAACCTAATTTGGACCTAAGGAATCCAATGGTGAAGTTGAAGTTTAGGTTTGACCACGTTTGACTGGACATTTTACACAAAAACCCAAATTAGGTCAAATAATGAGCTGAGACCCCAATCTAGGTCAAAAGAGGTTCCAAAGGTCGAATTGAAGGTTCTAAGTCCTAAGGGATATTTTTCCATGAATTTTATAGGGTTTAGTTGATTTTTATTCTAACCAGAACCTTGTTGAATTAAGAGGATCTGTTTTAGGGTTACAGAATGTCATTTAATTCTTGGATTGCACAATAACCCATTTCTAACTGAACCAACCCACCTTTTATCTTATTTAGACCATTTGACCTATGTTTTGCCTCCTAAAAATCCCGTTTATGTACTGCAATGGTAAAATTGCAGTTTTAACCTTTGTTTCATGTTTTCTTCTCAAAACATTAATTCCTTGAATTAGGTCCTTCTCCAGGTTATGTAGGAGCTCTTATTCTCTTTCATAGGTCAAACTGAGCTAGTTAGGGCTCATGATGAGGCCGTCATCAGTTAGTTTCTTTTGATTACGCATTTATTTATTAAAAAATAAAATAAAAATGAGTTGTCTGATAGAACTTGCATATCCATAGGTCGATCATCTAGGAGTGCTTGAGCAGCATCTAGATTCTTCTTATTGCATTGCGTGCATCTCTACATCATAGAGGGATGGAGCAAGGTACGTACTTCCTATCTTTCTGCATCAATTATCTACACACGCATTACATTTGGAATAATTAAAGAAAACCACTTAACCTGATTTGAAAAGATTAATCAAGTGGTAACCACTTAACCTAATTTTAAAAGATTAATCAAGTGGTCACATTACCTCTTTAAAGAAAAGTAAAATATATAGGAAGTGTTTGAATAACTTGATTGCGATTTTCAAAACAAAAATCAATTTTTCACAGTGTGATGCACACTTCCTACATCGAGCACTCACTGTAGGCACCGTACTAGGACTTGGACCCTTAAGGCTATAGGCTTCTATCTCTTTATCGGTGCAAACCCTCCTATCTCGCTTTATGACGGTGGTATTAACTTTTGCTCGAGTGATTTGATACTCTAAGGAGGGGGATACCCCTTAAAGGAATTCAAGGGTAGTTAAGAGGCACCGCTAATGCATCGCCTCAAAGGAAGGGTTCTCCCTACTTGCATCCCTTGGTTCCATCCTTGGAGTACCTTTTTACTTAAGCATTTGAGAATATCATTGCAACAAGGTGTACGTCTTTAGGGCACTCAAAGGTCAATTTAGGTGCATAATTGATTGACAACTTGATTGGTCTCCCAAAAGAACTAAAAGAAACCTCAACCTCATTAACAGACATTGACCAGGAATCTCAAGTGCCTCATTTCTATTATACCACTTACGTGGGAATGGAGAAACTCTGCCTTGACTCTATTTGGCCAAGCTGGAAAGATGGAAGAGGACTTAAAGTACTTTAAATCAACAAAAGACTGATGAGTCCATTTTAATGGACTAATATTAAGCCTAAGTATCTTTAATCGTACCGTTTAGGTGTGTTAATAATTGCAATTAAGTTGTAGAATATTTATACGCATCATGATTTAAGTTTATAACATTCTATAACTAAATATGCAATGATTTTGTTGTTTTTATGTGAAAGTAGTATATTTAGAAAGAGCAAGGGTTGGGGAGCAAATTTCCCCAATAATCGGCGGGATCTTTTCCCTTTCCTCCAGCTAGTCGTAACTCTCCCCTTCAACAACCGCCGGCCAGAAATAGTTAAGGGATTTGAAAATCCCTTAACTCTCACAGGCGCAACCGAGGAGAAGTTAAAAAGAAGAGGCGGATCCAGGGAGAGAGGGAATCATCCAGGAAGAGAAGAACGGGCACCATCTTCTCCAGCGTGCACTGTGGATCATCTTCCCCCTTGCAGGGAGAAACCTCAACTTCAGCACCAAGTGTACCCTCTCGCCTGCACTCCCTCACCATAGCAACCGCACGCCAAGCATCCTCCAACCGCGCCTGTAGGCGTACGCTCCAGCCTCTCCAGCCAGCCTGCAGGCGCACCTCTCCCTCACAGCATCTCCCTCCAGCAGCGCCTAAAGGCGCTGTGTGCCTTCACCACCGCCTACACCGCACCACACTACCTGCAAGTGCCCCTGCAAGCATGCCTACAGGCATCCGCCTTGCGCACCCTCTCGCCCACGCCATCTGCAGGCGCACCCACCTCCCTTCTCCAGTGCCTCCCCACAGGCACCCACACCGCACCAAGCCTGCAGCCGTGCCCTTGCTCCTCTGCAAACCCGCCTCATCGCAGGCACCCCAATCTCTCTAGCGCTCCCTGCAGGCGCACCTCAGCACGCCCATCTTCCACTCGCGCCTCCCCGCTTCGCACGCCTGCAGCTGCACCCTAGCGCAGCACCGCAGGCTCCCTCACAGCGCCTCTAACCCGCGCCATCTACAGGTGCGCTCACCCCCCTCCAGCGGGACCTGCTGGCGCTAGCTCTGCCTCACTGCAGCGCCCGCACCTTCCAGCACCCGCAGGCACCGCACAAGCGTGCACCAGCGCACCCACGCCTCTGCCCACAAGCGCGTGCATGCCAAACGTCGCCTGCCGCCAGCACCTTCAATCTTCAACAGAACCTTCACGCTGGCGTCTTCTCCTCCGTCGGCCAGCCACCTCTGTCGATGCTGCAACCGCCATCAAAGAGCCCTCGTCCTCGCCGACCTCCCTAGCCTCTCCAATGACCGCCGATGCTCTCTCTCTCTCGCGAGGAGAGAAAGCAAATGCTCTGTTTCCTCCACAATTAAAAATTACATTCACTACCATTGTTGATTTTTATTTATTATTATTATATTATGGTGAAATTGCACATGCACACTGATATTCTCTGATAATTGCACATTCATGATATTCATTTATTTCAAGATTGATTTTGGGCTTGACCTGAGCACTAATTTTCTCTAGTACATGTCACATGAAAATTGCATAAATTCATCATAAATTTATTGAAGATTTCAGTGAAGGAAAATTGCACATATACCCTTATCTTTTTAAGTTATTACGAATCTACTTTCCTTCGCATTTTATGTCAGATTTGAATAGGGATTTTGCACTTATCTAAAATAATATAAAATAATTAAGAATTTATTGCATAATTGCCTCCCTGTGGACACAACCCGCTCTTCTGTGAGTGGTTATTTTCATTTTTTTTTATTAGTCTATTTTTCCACCACTTAAATACTACAACACAAAGCGGAAAGTTGGCTTGTCAAATTGGCGCCATTGCCAGGGAGGCAATAGACGCAATAGATTTACTTTATTATTTTTTTGAATATTCTGAGTTGCGAAATTATCTGATCAATTTTTTTACTATGCAAGGAATCTAAAGATGCGACGAGGCGCAACAGAGCGACGACAGCAACCACGAGTTAAGCCACACGAGGAAAAGATGAAGGAGACCAAGATCCTATTTTCATAGAGGATTCTCCGTCATCACAAATTTAATTCTATCTTTTCTCCCTTGTAGTAATTGGGGCTGAATTTTTGGGGGTTTGTCCCCGCATTTTTTAAGCTACTAGGGCTTACAATATTTTTTGTGCATGCGTGATTATATTTTCTACTTGCCTGCTTTTAAAACCAACAAAGAAAATATCGAGTTGCCTATTTAGAAGTTGCATGCCCTTAGGTGCGCGCATTTAGGGGTGATTGAGCAGCACATTAGATCTTATTATTGCATTGCAAGCATATTAGCACGAAGATTGCTGGAGACAGGTATATATCTTTCTAACTTTTGCATCCAACTCCTGTTCACGCATTTGCATTCAAATTTAAATTCAAGACCACCAAGTTGTTTGAATTTACTAATTCAGTGGTCACATAACTAAAAGTGGAACTAATAATCAGATTCAACCCTAAAAGAAATTCACATTTGATCTGATTCTAAGGGACTTGTCTGCGATTTCAAAAGAAATTACAAAGATTTGCGGTGTGTTGAACACTTCTGACACTAAGCACGTAAATTAGGCACTGCACTAAGGCTCGATCCTTTAAGGCTATAGGCACCGATCTCTTTATCGATGCAGACCCTACTATTGTGCTTTGTGGTGGTGGTGATACTATCTTTTGACCAAGTGTTTTGATACTCCATGGAGGGGGACACCCCTTAAAGGAACAAAAGGGTACTTAAGGGGCACCGCATACGCATCGCCTCAAAGGAAGGGTTCTCCCTACTTGCATCCCTTTCTTCGTCCTTGGAGTAACTTCTCAGTTGATCACCTGGGAGTATCATCCAAGCAAAGTATAGGTCCTAAGGCACTCAAAGGTTGAATTAAGGCACGTAATTGTAGTGAAAAACTTGTTTGACCATTTATATTAACTAATTCGACATCCACAATAAAGAAGGTTAAGATTTGAAGTCCACACCCCTCTTATACCACTTACGTGGGAACGGAGGGATAAGTCTTGATCTTTTGACTTACCTTTGGAGTGGAGGTTTGACTTACTCAATAAAAAAAAAAATCTAAATTGTGTTTTGTATGCTTGGTAGACGCTCTCTTGAGGGTAGTCTAGTGTTTGATCCTGAGCCTGAGAGAATTCTTAGGAGAGCTCGCCTAGGAGAAGGAAAAGAAGGAATGGCTGAGCAAGGTGCAAATCAACAAAGGACCCTAAGGGACTATTTTATTCCTACTAACTGTTGGTGAAACGTAGGTCGCATTTTTGATAAAAGCGTCATAGTATAGTTGCGAAATACGATCCAACAAAGATATTATTTTGAAAATAACGAGACTTGAGTCCCGGTCGTTCGTCTCTGGGAGGCGTTGTTTTTGTTTTTGAAATCGATCTTAAGGCCGCTCTACTTTATTTAAACGACATGCTTGTGCGTAATATATAGGCGGTTAAAGAGCAGGCACTTAAATCACTCAAATATGATAATCATTCAGCTCAAGTTGATTTCAAACACATAAGAGATATATATATATATAAAATGAAATTTCATTCATCATGGGAGAGTTGTTGCACAAGGAAATCTAGAGGAAAGCTTATACATGAATGCTTAAAATTAAATCTAACTACCAGAAAATGATTGCATACAAGAATCAACG
Source organism: Thalassia testudinum (assembly GCA_037157565.1). Classification (NCBI taxonomy): domain Eukaryota; kingdom Viridiplantae; phylum Streptophyta; class Magnoliopsida; order Alismatales; family Hydrocharitaceae; genus Thalassia; species Thalassia testudinum. Next base: position 39,908,567 of record JAZHRO010000025.1, read on the forward strand.
GGGGGATTTCGCATGCATCATTGGGGGAGAAGTAAGACTACTCTACTAAGCAGTAAATGAAAGCAATAAAAATTATGAAGAGCATGATCTAGAGCTAAAAGAATAGAGGGCATTCAGGGGTGGTCCCCGATGGCCTTGGAGTGGTCGAGAGAAGGAGGGGCGACCAATGGAACTTAGGCCGACCCTTGGAGAGAGGTAGGGTTGATTCAGCATCCCGGCATGGTGTCCTCCATGGTGATGGTAGTGAACTCGTGGAGGTGGAGTGACTATGGAGGTGGCGTGAATGGCACCAATGGAGTGCAATTGCCAAAGAAGTGAATGGGTGCAAATGGCCACCCATGGGGTCTTTTTATAGACCCAATGGAAGCTCTCTAGAGAATTATGGAATTCTCTAGAGAGGCCTATGGTGGGAGCTCGTGGGAGAGTGAGAGAGAGAGGGTGGATGGTGGTTTTTAGATCCACCAAATGTGGATCTAAAAATTGAATGGCTCTTGGTTGCTATTTTTGGCAACCAAGGCAACCACACATGGTAGAGAGTTCTAGAGAACGCTAGGCTAGATATTTTCGTGTGGATGGTGTGTGTGGGTGTGTGTGGGTGTGTGTGGGTCGAAACTTAGGTGGCTAGGTTGATTAGGTTTGGTTCTAGTGGGTTTAGGTCAAGGTAGGTCTCAAATTAGGGTTATAAACCCTAATTCACTAAGGTAAAGTGCAATTAAACTTAATACAAGTTTAATTGGGTGTGTGGAAACTTAATTGAGAGTAAAACAACTCAATTAAGTCAGGTCTAGGTCAATTGGACTCTCACTGAGTCCAATTGGACAGTGTGTGCTGAGATCAGGGCTCAATTGGACTCAATGAGTCCAATTGAATAGGCTGATGGAATTGACTAAGATCCAAGTCAATTAGGTTTAGTGAGGACCTAATTAGGTCCTTAGGGAGGTCTAGAGGTGATGTACTAGGGTTAGGGCACCTTAATTTAGGTTCCTATGGGGTTGGAATTGGGTTTAGGGACCTAGAGATCAAAGATCAAGGCTTAAATCTCAAAACAGGAATTGGAGAGCAGTATCAGACGTCTTATACTCAAAAATCAGAAGTCCAGACTTGTTGTCTGGACGTCCAATCTGAGTCAGGAAGGATTTCGGGTTCTGTTTTGGGTATTCTGCAGAAATTGGACGTCTGACAAAGTGTCTGGACGTCCAATAACACTGCAGAAGTGGGTTTGAAGTGTGCGGGAGTTGGCTAAGGGTCCCGGACGTCTTAAAACTTATCTGGACATCTAGAGAAGGGTTGGAACTAGGGTTTTAGGGCTTCCTAGGGTGTTGTGACCTAATCTAAGGGTGGCTAAGGCTTGGGGAAGTCTCTAGGCTATCCTAGGGCTAGGATGGACCTAAGCTCTTCACATTTTACTGCTTTATTTCTACTTAATAGAATAGAAAACCTTTAACCCCCTTACATTATTATTCCTACGTCTAAACTAGGCCTTCTGCTCCAGCTCTGCCACAACTCCAGTTATTTCAGATCCAGCTTCAGATCCTGCTCCAGATCCAGCTCCAGATCTGCTTATTGCCTGCAATCGACATAATACACTTAATCAACACATTATAACATTATTTTATGCATAGCTAAAGGAAAGCAGTAAAGATGCAGATAATGCGTATGCATGCATGAATAACCCTAACTTATGCTAAGTCTTAGCTTAATTTAGGTCAATTAAGACCTATGATTGCTGCGCAATCACTAACCAACCTGCACAAGCACTAAGACGACCGGCAGGGGATAATCCGTATGAGATCAAGAGCAGTACCATATCTTTATTGCCCTCTTTTTATGGTACTACTAGGGAGGATCCCTACCGACATTTGGAGGAATTCACCGAGGTCTGTTCCGTGGTGAAGCTCTAGGGCTTTACTGATGAAGCCCTGATGAGGATTCTATTTCCTTTCTCCCTAAAGGATAAGGCCAAGCATTGGTATCATACCCTCGATGCAAGGGTAAATGATTGGGCCACCCTTAAGGGAGAATTTTTAAAAAAGTATTTTCCTATGAGTAAAGCCAACCATTACAGAAGAGAGATTATGGGTTTTACTCAACAGGAAGGGGAGCAATTTCATGAGACTTGGGAGCGCTTTAATGAACTTCTTAGGTTATGCCCCCACCATCAAGTGCCAAGATGGCAATTGGTCGAAAGGTTCTATAATGGATTATCTGAAAGGCATAAGCAAACCATTGATGCAGCCTGTGCAGGAACCTTCATGACCAGAACTGAGGATGAAGCCTAGCCACTATTTGAAACATTAAGCAACAACTCCATACATCTGTCCTCTACCTATCAAGAAAGAAAACCATCAATCTTGCAGAGGAAGATAGAGGCCCATGAAGCTGGGGCTTCTCATGATTTGGCTTATTAGATTCAACTATTGAATAAAAACTTTGATAGGCTATTAGCAAAGCCCGACATGAACCCGCAAGCAGCCTCTATTTTTTAGGCTTCAAGAGAATGCTCCATTTGCCAAAGCACAACGCACACCACTGCGGAGTGCCATCAGGCAAACCAATTCCCTGAGTTGATTCAGGCTGACTTGAACGCAGCCCAAGGTTTCCGCCCCCCTCGCAATAACCCTTACTCTAACACTTATAATCTAGGGTAGTGGAACCATCCAAACTTCTCTTGGAAGCAAGCTGATGCTTCTAACTCAGGGAATACAAGACCCTTACCTCCCCAACCCACATACCAACCTTCTTATGAAAACCCTCCTCCGAATAAGCTCTTTGAGATGGATGAACTGAAGGCCATGATGAAAGCAATGCAAGAGCATCAGAATATGGTTATCCAACCTCAGAATAAGATGATTACTGATATGCAATCCCAAATTGGTCATCTTACTGAGGCAATTAGGCAACGTGATCCAAGGAAGCTACCTAGCTCTTCTGAGGAGAACCGTAAGGGCAAGGGGGTTGTATTCAGGGAGCACGCCCAAGCAATGACCATGTTGAGGAGTGGAAAAAAGATTGACAAGCTTGATAACACTCCTATGGTTACGTCTCAGAATTCCCCTTCCATACCTGACCTGACTTCCATCTCACCCGAGGAAGAGCCACACCACTCTCCCTCACAAAAAATCACCCACAATGAGGATGTCGTCCTTCCACCACCCCTTTCCCGCCATGACGACCCCTCTACCCAGAAGCTGAGGGTGCCCTATCCAGAGTGCCTATCTGCTCCTGGGGAATCTTCTGTTGGCTCTTCTGGAGCCAAGGATAGGATGGAAGAGATCATGGATACTTTTAGGCAAGTCCTAATTAACTTGCCTCTGTTGGAAGCGATTAAACAGATTCCGTCCTATGCCAAGTTTCTGAAGGACCTGTGCACCCAGAAGCGCCGATCTAGGAAACAGGTCCAAACCAAGGTCATCCTGCCTGACCATGTTAGCTCGGTTCTTCAACATGGAACACCCCCCAAAATGAAAGACCCAGGGGCCCCGTATATTTCAGTGGTTATAGGTAACCAACACATTGACGAGGCTCTGCTCGATCCGGGTGCGGGGGTAAACATTCTATCGAGCTCTGTCTATGATCTTTTGGGAGGAGGAAAGCTGAAGCCTAGTCCAGTAATCCTCCAGGTTGCAAACAGATCACTTAAGACACCGTAGGGATTGTTGGAAGATGTCCTTCTGAGAGTGGAGGATTTCTTCTTCCCCATTGACTTTATGGTACTTAATACTGACCCATCTAATAAGCCCACAAAGCCGTCCATTATTCTGGGATGCCCCTTCTTGGCCACAACCAATGCCTCTATAAATTGTAGATCTGGGGCACGTAAAATGGGCTTTGGGAACAAGAAGATCCGGTTGAATGTTTTTGATACTTACAAGCAACCCGGATTTGAAGATTGTTCTCAGATTGAGGTTGTTGATGAAATAATTGAAGAGACTACTCTAGCACTCTTATGTAGAGATCCCCTTCAGAAGGTCATATCTCAGGACAATCCCTCGATTATTAAAGAAACTAAAAGGAAAATGCCCGAACTAGAAGAGTTGCTGGGGGTACACACTGAGTCTTTGTCCCCACCCTGGACTGTGAAGGTAGATCTGCTGCCTAAGGCGGGGACATCTCAACTAAAACCCTCAATCCAAAAGGCTCCTAAATTGGAGTTGAAACCCCTCTCGAGCACATTGAAATATGCTTTCCTTGGCCCTAATAACACGCTCCCCATTATTATCTCGTCTGCATTATCTAAATTGCAGGAGGGAGCTCTACTCGAGTGTTTACAAAGGCACAAGGAAGCAATTGCCTGGACAATAGCTGATATTAAGGGTGTTGATCCCTCTCTTTGCATGCATCATATATACACGGACGAGTCCGTGAAGCCTTTCCGAGATTTGCAGAGAAGGCTCAATCCAAATATGCAGGAGGTTGATAAAAAGGAGATTCTGAAATGGCTGGATGCAGGGATTATCTATCCCATTTCAGATAGTAAATGGGTCAATCCTATTCACGTAGTTCCAAAAAAGGCAGGAATCACTGTGGAGGAGAATGACCAAGGAGACCTGGTGACCACTAGACCCTCAACTAGTTGGAGGGTCTGCATTGATTACCGCAGCTTAAACACGGCTACCCAGAAAGACCATTTCCCCTTACCGTTTATCGATCAAATTTTGGAATGATTGGCGGGGAACAAGTACTTTTGTTTTCTTGACGGGTACTCTGGGTACAATCAAATATCTATTTTTCTTGATGATCAGGAGCGTACCACCTTCATGAGTCCATATGGCACTTTTGTGTTCCGCCGAACGCCATTCGGGTTATGTAACGCTCCTGCCACTTTCCAACATTGTATGATGGCTATCTTTTCTGATATGATCGACGAGTTCGTTGAAATTTTCATGGATGACTTCTCCATTTATGGCTCGTCGTTTGACCTATGCCTTTTGCACCTTGATAAAGTCTTAACCCGTTGCAAAGAGGCAAAGCTGGTGCTTAGCTGGGAGAAAAGTCACTTTATGGTCTAGCAGGGCAATGTGTTAGGGCATATAGTTTCCAAGAGAGGATTAGAGGTGGACACCGCAAAAATTGATTCCATCTCTAAGCTTCCATTGCCCGCCAATGTTCGTCAGGTTAGATCTTTCCTTGGCCATGCTAGATTTTATAGGCACTTCATTAGAGATTTCAGTAAAATCTCTAAGCCACTCTGCGACCTGTTAGCGAAGGATGTCTCCTTCAATTTTGATGATAGATGTGGCGAGGCTTTCCAAGCTTTTAAGAAAGCCCTCATTACTGCGCCGATTCTCCAAGCACCAGATTGGACCCTCCCGTTTGAGCTTATGTGCGATGCTTCTAATTTTGCAGTGGGAGCGGTCTTAGGTCAAAGGGTTGATGGCAAACCTCATGTGCTGCATTATGCCAGCAAGACCCTTACGGATCCTCAGCAAAACTATACGGTCACTGAAAAGGAATTACTTGTTGTAGTATTTGCTTTGGAAAAGTTTTGGTCTTATCTTTTTGGATCCAAGGTTGTGGTGTTCACTGATCATTCAGCCCTTAAGCATCTTCTAGCTAAAAATGACACCAAACCTCGCCTAATTCGTTGGATTCTGCTACTCCAAGAATTTGACCTGGAAATTAAAGATAAGAAAGGAGTTGAGAATGTGGTAGCAGACCATTTGTCTAGGATCCCTATTGAGGCATCAAACCCTGCTGGCGATATTCAAGAGACTTTCCCTGATGAGTCTCTAATGGCCGTGGAAGCTAAAACTCCTTGGTTCGTTGACATAGTGAACTATCTGGTTACGGGCATCACCCTCAGTACTTGGGACAAGCAAAAGCGAGACAAGTTTCTCACCAACACTAAATTTTATCACTGAGAGGAACCCGAGCTTTTTAGAATAGGCCCTGACCAGCTATTTCGCCGTTGCATCCCTGATGAGGAACAAAGAAGTGTTCTGAGTTTCTGCCATGACCCCCACTGTGGGGGACATTTTAGTGGGGAGAAGACTGCCCATAAGGTTCTTCAGTCTGGTTTTTGGTGGCCTACATTATTCCGAGATGCACATACGTATGTGGGCGCATGTCTACGTTGCCAGCAGACGGGAACCATTGGAAAAAGGGATGAGATGCCCCAACAACCTATACTCCCTATTGAAATCTTTGATATTTGGGGCATTGACTTCATGGGTCCCTTTCCTGTGTCCTTCGGATATGAATACATCCTTGTGGCTGTTGACTATGTATCAAAGTGGATAGAAGCCATACCCACATGAACCAATGACCATTCCGTGGTCTTGAGCTTTGTTAAGGCTAATATCATTTCTCGGTATGGGTGCCCAAGGATGATCATAAGTGATGGAGGACCTCACTTTAATAATGTACACTTCACAAGACTACTCCAAAATTTGGGAGTCAACCACATGATAGCCACACCTTATCATCCCCAAACGAGTGGACAAGTTGAAGTGTCTAATAGGGAGATTAAGTGAATTTTAGAAAAAACTGTCAGGCCTGATCGGAAGGATTGGTCTAAAAAACTAAATGATGCTCTTTGGGCCTACAGAACTGCGTATAAGACTCCCTTGGGCATGTCTCCTTTCCGTCTTGTCTACGGAAATGCATGCCACCTTCCCATTGAAATCCAACATAAAGCTTATTGGGCTATTAAAAAAGTTAACTTGAATCTGGATAAAGCAGGAAAAGCACGTATGTTAGAATTAATTGAGCTTGAGGAGCTTCGTAATGAAGCTTATGAAACTTCTCAAGCTTACAAGCAACGTACAAAAGTCTTCCATGACAAGCACATCATTAGAAAGACTTTTGAGCCCAACCAGTGGATCTGGCTTTTCAATTCTAGACTTAAATTATTTCCTGGAAAGCTCAAGTCCCACTGGGATGGGCCATACGTTGTTATCAATACTTTCCCTCATGGAGAAATAGAGATTAGGAACCCTATTTCAGGTGCGAGCTTTAAAGTAAATGGCCAGCGACTTAAACCGTATATTACTCTTTCAGATGGCCAGGTTTTGGATGCACTTTGGCTTGAGGAGCCTTAGCTCCTCCCACTTTCCTCCTCAGGTGATATTCTTCTATGTCTATATTTTTCCAATGAGGACATTGTCAGTCTTAGGCATGAGGGGGTATAACCTGAGAATGTTTATAGTGTTTATAGCATTTATAAATATTTGCATACATATTTATATATATTAAAAAAAATTTTCTCTTTTCTTGAGCTGATTGGGTTAGTCCCTAGTAAAATATATTTGTCATTGGAGGTTTTTCTTCTTGAATTATTTCTTAAGTTTAGAATCCAGTACATTTATTTCACGTGCACATAGACTTGGTAATGGATCCTTGAGGAAAACCAATAAGCATTTGTAGTCCACTGAACCCTTGGACAGTTCATAGGGAGTCAGGCATACTATCTTCTACTAGATCCACCTCATATTTGTGAGAAGAAGTAGAGAGATTACTGGTGTGCTAAGTCTAGTGCAAGGACTCTTAAGTTTTGGATAATTAGATGATGATACCTCAGAGTTAAGCGTAGTTTTCACTTTCTGTTCCTGTGTGCGTATTTTGTGTGAATTCCTGAGAGTCACCAAATAAGGTAGATACACAGAGATTGAGTCTTAATAAATCTATAACTATGGTGGATGGTTACGACCGTCCTTCATAGAGTCCTCGGCTGAAGGAGGGTAATAATGTCAAAGGTCAGAAATACGCCTGTCCTATCCATTCCTTCCCAGTGCCGAGAATAGGCACTTCCACCAAATAAGCCACACAACTTCCTCTTGACCATCATCATCCCTAATAATGCCTCATAAATAAAAGTCCATATCATGTTGTGTTGATTGAAAAAGAAACAAAAACAAGAAGAAATAAAAAAAAAAGTCCAAGTTTCTAATGTAATATTGTTTCTGAGGCAACAAAACACCTTTCGCGTTCCACCAAATATGACCCATACCTACCTTTTAGTATTTCTGATTGCCCGAATATTGGTTGAGGACTCTAACTTAGTTGTAGAATTATTAGAACTTTAATTGAAGGGTGGATGCCATGTGAGGCCACCAAATAGTGAGTATAATTTCTAAATCTGGCGAGATTAGTGATCTCAGAAAGAAAGAAAAGAGAGAGTGCCTAGGAACATCAAGAGAGCACAATTGTGCAGCTCTCTTAGAGTTGACTTGTCTAATAATCTAGAGATCTAGAGTCTGCAATACTAGACTATATGTAGCACCAGATGAGTGTGTGCCACCAAATACAAATCCATTCAACTCGATATCTCCTACCTAAGCCAAACACCGAGGTCAAATTACAGATTATCGTCTGCTTTATCCCTGAGGGAAGTAGTTACCTATCTCGATAGAAATTTTTGCCAAGGGTGATGTATAAACTCCCAATGCGAATCAGCTCTTTCACTTGGATCTGTTACCTAGGCTATCAGCACTTCACATTTGTCTGGATTTCTAAAGTTTTGAAATAAGAAAAGAAGAAATCTTCTGATTACTTCTATTATTTTTCATTTTTGCTAGGGACTAGCAAATCTTAGGCATGGGGGTATTTGATGAGTCCATTTTAATGGACTAATATTAAGCCTAAGTATCTTTAATCGTACCATTTAGGTGTGTTAATAATTGCAATTAAGTTGTAGAATATTTGTACGCATCATGATTTAAGTTTATAACATTCTATAACTTAATATGCAATGATTTTGTTGTTTTTATGTGCAGGTAGTATATTTAGAAAGAACAAGGGTTGGGGAGCAAATTTCCCCAACAACCAGCGGGATCTTTTCCCTTTCCTCTGGCCAGTCGTAACTCTCCCCTTCAACAGCCATCGGCCAGAAATAGTTAAGGGATTTGAAAATCCCTTAACTCATGCAAGCGCAATCGAGGAGAAGTTAAAAAGAAGAGGCGGATCCAGGGAGAGAGGGAATCATCCAGGAAGAGAAGAATGGGCACCATCTTCTCCAGCGTGCACTGTGGATCATCTTCCCCCTTGCGGGGAAAAACCTCATCTTCAGCACCAAGTGTACCCTCTCGCCCGCACGCCCTCGCCATAGCAGGCGCACGCCAAACATCCTCCAGCCGCACCTGCAGGCGTACGCTCCAGCCTCTCCAGCCAGCCCGCAGGTGCACCTCTCCCTCACAGCATCTCCCTCCAGTAGCGCCTAAAGGCGCTGTGCGCCTTCACCACTGCCTGCATCGCACCGCACTGCCTGCAAGTGCCCCTGCAAGCGCGCCTGCAGGCATCCGCCTTGCGCACCCTCTCGCCCATGCCATCTGCAGGCACGCCCACCTCCCTTCTCTAGCGCCTCCTTGCAGGAACCTGCACCGCACCAATCCTACAGCCGTGCCCTTGCTCCTCTGCTGACCTGCCTCACCGCAGACACCCCAATCTCTCCAGCGCTCCCTGCAGGTGTGCCTCAGCATGCCCATCTTCCACTCGTGCATCCCCACTTCGCACGCCTATAGCCGTGCCCTAGCGCAGCACCGCAGGCTCCCTCACAGCGCCTCTTGACCGCGCCATCTGTAGGCGCGCTCACCCCCCTCAAGCGGGACCTGCGAGCACTAGCTCTGCCTCACCGCAGCGCCCTCACCTTCCAGCACCCGCAGGCACCGCACAAGCGCGCACCAACGCTCCCTGCCGACCCGTGCCTCTGCCCGCAAACGCGCGCACGGCAAACACCGCCTGCCACCAGTGCCTTCAACCTTCAACAGAACCTTCACGCCAGCGTCTTCTCTTCCACCGGTTGGCCACCTTCGTCGATGTCGCAGCCACCATCGGAGAGCCCTCGTCCTCACCGACCTCCCTAGCCTCTCCAACGACCGCCAGTGCTCTCTCTCTCTCACGAGGAGGAGAGAGAGCAAATTCTCTGTTTCCTCCACAATTAAAAATTACATTCACTACCATTGTTGACTTTTATTTATTATTATAATATTATGGCAAAATTGCGCATGCACACTTATATTCTCTGATAATTGCACATTCATGATATTCATCTATTTCAAGATTGATTTTGGGCTTAACCTGAGCACTAATTTTCTCTAGTACACATCACGTGAAAATTGCATAAATTCATCATAAATTTATTGAAGATTTCAGTGAGGGAAAACTACACATATACCCTTATCTTTTTAAGTTATTGCGAATCTACTTTCCTTCGCATTTTATGTCAGATTTGAATAGGGATTTCGCACTTATCTGAAATAATATAAAATAATTAAGAATTTATTGCATAATTGCCTCCCTATGGACATGACCCGCTCTTCTGTGAGTGGTTATTTTCATTTTTTTTGATTAGTCGATTTTTCCACCACTTAAATACAACGCAAAGCGGAAAGTCGGCTTGTCAAAGACCTGTTGCCTTGTGTTTGCTTGGTGTATGCTCAGTAGGCGCTCTCTTAGAAGGAGTCTTGTTTTCAACCCGGAACCTAAGAGAATTATTAGTAAAGGCAACCGAGAAAGAAGAAAAATGGTAGAAGAAAGACCTGAAGAAGAGATTAGGGTTGGGGAAAACCAAAGAACCTTCAGAGACTATTTCCTCCCTACAACTCACCAAGCCCTACCTATCCGAAGACCTGGAGTGGATATTCCTTATGAGATAAAGAGAAGCACCATATCTTTGCTCCCCGCTTTCTATGGTACTGCTAGGAAGGATCCCTACAAGCATCTTAAGGAATTCACCAAGGTCTGCTCCACGGTGAAGCTCCAGGGCTTTATTGATGAAGCCCTGATGAGAACTCTATTTCCTTTCTCCCTAAAGGATAAGGCCAAGCACTGGTATCATACCCTCGATGCAAGGGTAAATGATTGGGTTACCCTTAAGGGAGAATTCTTGAAAAAGTACTTTCCTATGAGTAAGACCAATCATTATAGAAGAGAAATTATGGGCTTTACTCAACAGGAAGAGGAGCAATTTCATGAAACATGGGAGCACTTCAATGACCTCCTTAGGTTATGCCCCCACCATTAGGTGCCAAGATGGAAATTGGTAAAGAGGTTCTACAATGGATTATCTAAAAGGCATAGGCAAACCATCAATGCAGCTTGTGCAGGAACCTTCATGACCAAAACTGAAGATGAAGCCTGGGCATTATTTGAAACATTAAGTGATAATTCTATACATATGTCCTCTTCATATCAAGAAAGAAAACCATCAATCTTGCAAAGGAAGATAGAGGCCCATGAAGTCAAGGCTACTCAGGATTTGGCTTATCAGGTTCAATTGTTGAACAAAAATTTTTGATAGGCTTTTAACAAACCCCGACATGAACCCGCAAGTAGCCTCTATCTTTCAGGCTTCAAGTGAATGCTCCATTTACCAAGGCACTATGCACACCACTAAGGAGTGCCACATGGCAAATCAATTCCCTGAGTTGATTCAGGCCAACCTGAACGTGGCCTAAGGTTTCCAACCACCTCTTCATAATAATCCCTATTCCAATACCTATAATCTGGGGTGGTGGAACCATCCAAACTTTTCATGGAAGCAAGGTGATGCTTCCAACTCAGGGAATGCAAGACCCCAACCTCCCTAACTCGTATACTAGTCATCCTATACTAACCCTCCTCAGAATAAGCCTTCTAAGATGGATGAACTAAAAGCCACGATGAAAGCGATGCAAGAGCATCAGAATATGGCCATCCAATCTCAAAATAAGATGATCATTGATATCCAATCCCAAATTGGCCATCTTACTAAGGTAGTTAGGTAGCAAGATTCGGGGAAGCTGCCTAGCTCTTCTGAGGAGAACCCAAAGGGTAAGGGGGTTATATTCAAGGAGCACACTCAAGTTGTGACCATGATAAGGAGCGGAAAGAAAATTGGCAAACCTGATAGCACTCATATGGTCACCTCTCAGAATTCACCTCCTGCACTAAACCCTACTTCCCCCCTCACCGTGGATGAGACACACTGCTCTCCCTCTCTTGAAATCACCCATCCAGAGGATGTTGTCATTCCGCCTCCCCTTTCCTGACATGATGACCCCTCTACCTAGTAGTCAAGGGTGCCCTATCCTAAGCACCTATCCTCTCCTAGGGAATCTTTTGTTGGCTCATCTGGAGCCAAGGATAGGACGGATGAGATTATTGACACTTTCAAGCAAGTCCATCTCAACTTACCTTTATTGGATGCTATTAAATAGATCCCATCCTATGCCAAGTTTCTGAAGGACTTGTGCACCCAGAAGCATCGATCTAAGAGACAGGTCCAAGCTATGGTCATTCTGCCTGACCATGTTAGCTCAGTGCTCCAACATGGAACACCTCCCAAGATGAATGACCCAGGGGCCCCATATATTTTAGTAGTTATAGGTAACCAACACATTGACGAGGCTCTACTTGATCTGGGTGCAGGGGTGAATGTTTTACCAAACTCTATCTATGACCTTTTAAGAGGAGGCTGATGCGAATTGTACGCAGTTTGTAAAATACGTCGTTGTAACACGCAAAATCGATCAACTCTTAAATTTATAAACCTAGATAGGAGAGTATCTAGGGTCATCCAAGGAGGCCAAATGTTTGAAAAATTAATTCTCTTGCTTACAAAATAGATCTCAACTTTCTTTTTGGTATTTTAAATATGTATTTTTTTTCTTTTGTTTTGAAAAGATGAGGGCAAAATGCAAATTGTAGCGGAAAGTACTAACACCTATAATTACTCAACTAAAACTTAAGAGATAGGTATATCCTCTTCCTAAGCTCACTCTAGGCAAGTGGAGGCCTAGAGTAATTAGGAAGAAGAGGTGAGATAAGTGCTAGAACAAAAAAAACAACAATTGCAATAGAAAGTGAAAAAGAAGGCAATTTGATTAACTAGAATTTGTGTTCATTTCCAAGACAAGTAGAGGAATGCTTCTACTAGAAATGAAAAAATCTAAAAGCAATAAAAGAAACACAAATCCTCTTGCAAAATTTGGTGAAGAAGGGAGTCGTCTTGCTCCAAGCCTAGCTGCTTCTTGGCTTGAAAAGAGGGCCTCCTTCTCCTTCCTTGAGAGCTCCTCCAAGGTGGATGCTACAACCTTCAATGCTCTCCTCCAAGGGGTGGGCGTGCGCCACCCTCAAATTCTCCTCCAAGGTGGCGTGGACCACCTTCAAGATCTCCTCCAAAGATCTTCTTTGCCTGTCTCCTCCTTTGGCTGGCGTGGCTCAAGAGAGAAGGGAAGAGGGGAAGGCACCAAAGGGACAGAATATCCCCTTAATCTTCTTCTTCTTCTCTCTTGGGTGTGGGCTCTAAGTATAATATGAGAGTGAATTTGCTAGCCAAGGATGGTTTGAATGGTGGTGGGTAGTGGTCTTTTTATAGGGTAGGATGAGGGGTTAAGGTGCCTCTTGAAATGGAGGGCTAAGATGGGAGGATGGAGGTGGTTAGATGATCCTAGGATTAAGGGTTGTTGGCGCCACCTAAGGGGTGTAAGGGGGGTAGTTAGGGTTGGTCAAGAGGCATCAAAAAGTGGTGCCAACCATGGAGAGGTGCCATGGGTTGGCACCAACTTTGAGGTTTCTAGAAGGTGGGATTATGTGGAGGGTGGAGATGGGTTTAAGGGGAGATGTGTGGTGGAGATGAAGGGGATTTTTGGAGGGAAAAGTGGTGCCAACAAGGGGGTAGTTAGGGTGGTTTTGGCGCCACTTTTAGGTGTCTTTTGGAGGTGGTGGGTAGGCTAGGTTGGCGCCAAGTAGGTTTAGCTTATGTGGAGCTCAGGTGGAGCTAGTTGGTGGAGTTGTTAGGTAGGGTTTTTGGGTGGTACAAGCCAAGGAAGCTAGAGCATAGCTAAGCTAAGCTAAGCTAGCTTAGCTAATGGTGGAGTAGAGGAGGAGGTGTTGGAGCTAAGGTTTGGAGGGAGGAGCGGGTGTGGAGCTGGCAGCTGCTGAAGAGGTCAACATGGGGCTACTCCAGCTGGCTTAGTTTGCTAGTTCTTTGCTAGCTACTAAGCCAAGCTAAAGTGAGCTGGGTCTGGTGCTCCCGGGGAGGATTGAGCTAGTTGAGATAGCTAAGGTAGCTTAGCTCAATAATGTTGAGCTAAGCTGAGTCCCCGAGAGCTGGACTTGAGCTTCCTGAGCTGGGATGAGTTCTTCTTCAGCTGGCTGGAGTTGAATGGAGCTGGATGTAGCTAGATCTGAGCTGGGGTGAACTCCTATCAACTCAGCTGAGCTAGCTAGAGCTCCCTGCGGACTAGTGGGAGCTGAGATGTGCTAGACTCAGCTAAGTTGAGCTGGATCTGAGTTGACCTGAGCTAGGGTGAGCTAAGACGACCTCTCTTGAGCTACCATTTAGCTGAGATTAGCTTAATGGAGTTGGGATGAGCTAACCCTAGTCCAAGTGAGCTATGTTCCAGCTGTGGTGAGCTGGATCAAGTTGAGTTCTAGTTATTCTGAGCTCCTCCTTCACCATTTGCCTTCTTGAGTGCTAAGGTTTTAGGGATTGTATATCTGTTCATCCCTAACACTCACAAAAACACATTAAAACAACAAAAGAAAATGCAATGCATGCCTATCCTAGTTAATGCCTAAATGCAACCCAAAAACCCATTTATGGAGCAAAAATCTAAGAGCTAGGTTTGTTTTTATGCATAAGAATGATGATAAACTATCGTTTATCACACCCCCATGCTTATCTTTTGCTAGTCTCTTAGCAAAACTTTAATTTTTTTGGAAAATGGAATTTTTGGGAAATCTATTTTTTTTTTACTTTTCAGGAGAAAAAGATTAAGGGGCCTTGGTTGATCTAAACACAGGAGGCACAGGATTTATTAAAGATAAACATCAGGATTTGTTTTTGGATCCAACCATTAGACAAAACGGGATCAATATATCCTCTAGAAAATTCACAAATTAACCCCTTATTAATTCAGATGACTTGAAATTTTTGTTTTTAGGATTTCTCTAGCTCATGAATCTGATTAGCAACTTGCAAAATCCTTTAAAACCTTGTGTCCGTGCTTGTGAAAAAGCCAACATTTATAGGGGTGTGTTAATTTATTTATTTATTTGTTTGTTTGTTTGTTTTTTCTTTTTTTTTTCTCCCCCATGCTTATTTTTAGCTTAGTCTTACAACAGATGTGTCAGGATCATCATTCCCATTACCAATCCTCGAGGGGGCTCTGGCACCAGTACTTCGGGATAGCACTGCCCCTGACACCACCCAGGAGCTCACAACCCCAAAACACAATGCGGTGTAAAGGGGTGCTCCAAGCAAACTCAAGCTCTTGCTCGGACACTATAGGTAGAGCACCGTCCAAGACACTTGAGCTGCTAAAATGCACTTTAATACTCCGTCTAAAGATATGAAATATAGATATGGAGCAGCGCCGAGGTGGTAACATGTTGACATCGTGTCCTCAAAGGAGGCATTTTCCTCCTTCTCGACGGTGGGAACTCAAACCAATGATCTGCTTCAAGCTTTTACTAAGTCCAAACAAGGGAGTTTTTCTAATTTTTAGTTATTTTTTCAGTGTTGGCTTGTGTGTGAAAATTGACACAAGAAGTTCCTCAAGAAATGCAAGTTTGTTGAATCAGAAACTAAGTCAAATACCTTCCATATTACAAAATAGGATCAAGTCACCTAAACTATCATGAGTTCAGGTGGAATTTTTAGAGAAGGATATCTGATCTAGTCTAAAATAGACCCTGAAATTCTAATGATCAGATCCACATCCTCATCCCTAGTTTGTTAAAGATTAAATCCCATTGTACCAAAAGTGAATTTTTTTCAACCTTAGTCCCGATTTCAAAATTTTTCCCCAAAAAGTTTTCAACATTTTTGTTTTATTTCATTTTTTTTGGGTATGCAAGCAAGAAAATAAAATAACTAAAGAAAAATGCATGTTTTTAGCTTTTGAAAATCCGAAATCGATCATCAAATTTTAAAAAATACCCCCCCATGCTTAAGATATGCAATGTCCTCATGCATTAAGAGGGAAAAGGGATCACCTTAGTGAAGAATGGTCGAGTTTAGGATGATCAAAACCTGGAAAAAGAAGAAAAAAAGGAAAGCAGGAAAAAATGATGGGTTACCTCCATCCAGTGCTATCTTTTACGCCATTCAACCGGGCATAGTGTGCATTAGTGATCAAGGGTGGCTGGTTCAGTAAAATTAAAAGATTCAGACGGAATTTTAGGCGTATGATCAAAATAAGGCTTTAAACGTTGGCCATTGACTTGAAAGGTCGAATTAGTTTTTGGATCAAAAAGATCAACAGCGTCGTATGGATATGTTTTATGGACAATAAAGGGGCCGGTCTATTTAGATTTTAATTTGCCAGGAAAGAGGCGTAATCTTGCATCGAAAAGCCAAACACGTTGATTAACATCAAAGTGTTTCGGAACAATATATTTATCGTGAAATTTCTTTGTTCGATCTTTATAAATCCTCGCATTTTCATAGGAAAAATTACGTAACTCTTTCAATTCAATTAATTGTAATTTTCTATGGGTATCGACGTCAGATAAATCCATGTTGAGTTGTTTTATTGCCCAAAAAGCCATATGTTCTAATTCTACCAGGAGATGGCATGCCTTCCCAAAAATCAGACGGAAGGGAGACATGCCAAGTGAGGTTTTAAAAGCGGTACGGTAGGCCCATAAAGCGTCATCCAATTTGGTGGACCAATCTTTACGGTCAGGCCTAACCGTCTTTTGTAAAATATTTTTAATTTCCCGGTTAGAAACTTCAGCCTGGCCATTTGTTTGGGGGTGATAAGGTGTGAAAATTTTATGATTAACCCCATATTTAGAAAGAAGGTGGCGGAATTGCGAGTGGGTGAAATGTGAGCCTCCATCACTGATAATGGCTTTTGGTATGCCAAATCTTGAGAAAATATTTTTCTTAAGAAATTCGACAACCACATGGTGATCACTAGTGCGGGTGGGTATTGCTTCTATCCATTTTGAAACATAGTCGATTGCGACTAATATATATAAATACCCACCAGAGTTGATGAACGATCTCATGAAGTCAATGCCCCAAACATCAAAACTTTCAACCTCTAAAATAGGATTAAGGGGCATCATATCCTTCCGAGTCATGTTGCCGATGCTCTGGCAATGCACACAGGATTGAACAAAGTCATGAGCATCTTTGTGCAAGCTGGGCCAATAACATCCCACATTAAGGATTTTAGCTGCAGTTTTCTTGCCTGAAAAATGTCTGCCACAAGCCATTAAGTGACACTGTGTCAAAATATCATGGATTTCAGAATCAGGTACACATCGTCGAATGACCTGATCGGTACAAATGCGGAAAAGGTCGGGCTCCTCCCAAAAATAATATTTAATATCAGCAAAGAACTTATCCCATTTTGTTTTTGGCCAATCAGCGGGGATTCGTTCTGTTGCTAAGTACTTTGCGATGGGTGCAAACTAAGGGAGGGTAGTAGCAGCTAAAATGCTTTCATCGGGGAACTGATCTGGTGGGGTCATTATGTCATTCATCATAAGACGAGAGAGATGGTCGGCCACTACATTGTGCGATCCCGCCTTATCCTTGATTTCCAAGTCAAATTCCTGGAGCAGTAGAATCCAACGGATAAGGTGGGGTTTCGCATCTTTCTTTGTCAGCAAATATTTAATTGCTGAGTGGTCGGTATATACAGTGACATGTGACCCCAACAGATAAGATCTAAATTTTTCTAAGGCAAATACAATGGCAAGAAGTTCCTTTTCAGTAACCGTGTAATTCCGTTGTGCATCATCAAGGGTTTTGCTAGCATAATAGATCACAACAGGCTTCTTGCCAATTCTTTGACCTAGAACAGCCCCTACAGCAAAATCTGAGGCATCTGTCATTAATTCAAAGGGACTATTCCAATCAAGTCCCTGCAATATTGGTGCCTCAGTAACCTCTTTCTTCAACCTCAAAAAACTCTCCAGGCACTTATCATTAAAATCAAATGGCTGGTCTTTAGTGAGAAGTTGACTTAAGGGCTTGGAGATTTAGGAAAAATTTTGTATAAATCGACGGTAGAAACCCACATGACCCAAAAAGGATCTGATCTGTTTGACAGTAGTGGGCGGTGGGAGCTTAGATATAGCATCTATTTTTGCTTTATCTACTGCGATTCCTTGTTTTGAAATAACATGGCCTAAGACAATACCTTCTTGGACCATGAAATGACTTTTTTCCCAACTGAGGACCAGATTAACTTCTATGCATTTTTGGAGAGTTCTTTCAAGGTTTTTGAAACAATGGTCAATAGAATCTCCAAAAATAGAGAAGTCATCTATAAAGACTTCTAAACATTCACCTACCAGGCCTGAAAAAATTACAAGCATGAACCTTTGAAAAGTCGCAGGTGCATTGCAAAGACCGAAGGGCATCCTTCGAAAAGCAAAGGTTCCAAAGGGGCAGGTGAAAGTTATTTTGTCCTGGTCCTCAGGATGAACCGCTACCTGATTATAGCCGGAATAAATGTCCAAAAAATAGTAAAAATCCCGTCCGGCTAACCGCTCCAAGATTTGATCAATAAAGGGGAACGGGAAATGGTCCTTCTTGGTGGCGGTGTTTAATTTTCAGTAATCAATACACACGTGCCAAGAAGAAGCGGTTCGAGTGGCTACATTCTCCCCATTATCATTAGTGACAACTATTAGTCCAACCTTTTTGGGCACAACTTGTGTTGGACTAACCCAGGAGCTGTCAGAAATGGGGTAGATGATATCAGCATCCAGCCACTTAATAATCTCCTTTTTTACCACCTCCTGCATAATAGGGTTCAAGAGCCTTTGTGGTTGGCGGGAGGGGCGAGAATCATCCTCTAAATATATACGATGCGTACAATAGGACGAATGAATACCCTTAAGATCAGAAAGGGTCCAGCCAATAGCTTTTCGATATTTACTCAAAACCTGGAGTTTGTGCTCTTGTGCCCCGGTAAGTCCAGAATTTATAATCAGGGGTAGGGTCTGATTAGGACCCAGGAAGGATATTTAAGGGAGTCGGGCAAAGGTTTTAATTCCAATTATGGGCCCGGCTCCGAAAGAGTTTCTACTTTGTGGGTTAGTGGTGAGGTAAGACTGAAAGGGTCAGCTGGAAGGTTAGCTGGACGTGTGGTTAGGGTGGAAGGGTGAGAAAAAGTGGACTGTTCAGGAACCGTATTGATGGCAAAATAGGAACCTAAATGGGAAATTTGCAAAGTTTCCTCCACAATGTTTTCTATTTCTAAATCCGAATCATCAAAGAAATCTGGTTCTTGGAACCGCCTAGAAGCTTGAAAAATGTCTAGGGTTACAGATTCACCACCACACATGATCTTCATCTTTCCAGAATCACAATCAATATTTGCGCGAGCGATGGCTAAGAATGGTCTTCCAAGAATAATGGGGGCAAACTGTAGTGCTTCTGGTACCTCTATGTCCAAGACTAAAAAGTCTACTGCGAATAGACAATTTTTCACCCAAACAAGAACATCTTCAACAATTCCCCTTGGTTTAATTGTAGATCGATCGGCTAATTGGAGAGTAACCTCAACAGGCTTTAATTCATCGATCTTAAATTCCTCAAAAACAACTGTGGGGATAAGATTAATTGAGGCACCAAGATCCAACAAAGCACAATCAAATGAGGTATCATTAATGATAACTTGGATTAGGTGGGCGCCAGGATCTTTTCTCTTAAGAGGCAGTTGACTCTACACAACTAAGCTAACTGTCTCTGGAAGGATCACCTTTCCTAAATTTCTGGGCTGCCTTTTCAGAGTATATAAATCTTTTAGGAATTTTACATAGGTAGGGATGTATTTAATGGCATCTAGGAGAGGGATATTAATTTCTACTTGCCCAAATAAATCCATTAATTCCTTCTCAGTGGGCTCGGATTTCTTCTTTTTCTTATTTGAAGAGTGGAGGGCTTGTGGAAATGGAGCAGGGTTTCCCTGTTTTGCATTAATTGGTTCCTGAACAATAGGAGGGGGAGATGGGGAAGAGTTGATCTGTGTTTCATTAAAGCGGGTTTCTTTAACAGGAAGGGGATTGTGAGTGGTCTTCCCATTCATCAAAGTAACTGCATTTGCAGGCTGGTTATTTCTAGGATGAGGACGGGAAGCCTGACTGTTATTGAAACCCGGTGGATGCTGAGGTGCTAGTTGAATAGGTTGACTGGGATATCCACCTTGGAACTGATTCCTTTGATTATTTGGGTTGGGCATGGGTTGTGAAGGTAAATTCCCAATAGGTCGATGATCAGGAGTAACCTTAACTTGGTGTTGGAAGTTGGTAATCATGCGGGTTACTTCTGTCATTTGAGTCTACATTCCATGTAGAGTTTTCATGACCTGATTATTAATGTCATCCTGGGATGGTCCAGGTTGATACATAGGTTGCCCATAATTCCCAAAATAGTTTTGTTTGGGAAAAGGAATCGGGTTCGGGTTTTTCCAGGAGTGATTCAGGTTAGTCCTCCAGTTTTGATTGGAAGTGTTGGAGGGGTTTCTAAATTGCTCCTGGAGAGCATAAATATTTTCCGAGGTGGGATCAAAAATATTTTGATCAAAATTCCCAGTCAAATCTTTCAGGAAATCAACCAAAAATTGTTGGCCAACAGATGTGGCATCAATGTTGTGTAGATTTTCTCTTTGGAGAATGTGTGGGGGGTTAGTGTGTGGAGAGTGAATGTGTGGAGCTTGTTTGTTTATGAGCTTTTCTTCCATGTTCTTTTGTTGAATTTGCATCTGGTCCAGTTGTTGAGCTAACATATATAGATCATCTTGAGTGACTGGAACAAAGGTGGATTTGAAGTCAATTTCATGGACTCCTTGTCTAGAGTTTTGTGATCTGCCAAAAGTGTCCATTGAAGTCATGTTAAATGAGTTTTCACTCATTTCTTCAAAGAGGAGATAGGCACTTTCGACATCTTTGTTAAGAAAATTGCCCCCACATGAGGCATCCACAAATCGTTTCAATTGATTTTCTAATCCATGATAGAAGATCTGCACTAGCTGCCATTGTGGAATTTCATGGTGGGGACTTCTTAGAAGTTCCTAAAATCTTTCCCAGGCTTCGTGGAGGGGTTCACCAATTTTCTGTTGAAAGGTCATTATGGATCTTCTTAATGCATTCGTTCGACCGATCGGAAAAAATTTTTTTAGAAAAGCGCTTTTTAATTGGGGCCAGGTGGTAATAGGGTGCCCAACCGTTCTAAACCAATGAGATGCTTTGTCTTTAAGAGAGAGAGGAAAAAGTCTCATTAACCACACGTCTTCCTGCACATTGCGGGAACGAGTGGTTTGAGCGAGGACAGTTAATTCCTCAAGATGACAAAAAGGTCCTCTCTTGGAAGACCATGAAAATGTTTAATAAGGTTTAGAATGGCTGGTTTGATCTTGAAATCCCCTTGTGGTATGACCACCCCTGGTCTTTCCTCATAATTGGAAGGAAGGATCATAGAAATCCTTAAGAGGAACGACAGGCTGTTGGCGAGGTGGTGGATTTTGTCCTTGGTTAGCTAGGTTCGTGACAGTCCTAGTTAAATCTTCTTGATTTTGTTGTAGTCGAACCAAATGGTCAACCATTAAAGCAAAGGGATTTGGATTTTGAGTTATAATTGGAGGGCTACCTGGCCCTACTGGTATTTCTGGTTGCTCCAAGTTATGGAGGGTGAAGTCAGCTTGTGGGTCGGCTGACGGGTTAGAAGTGGAAGCAGAATTTTTTTGTCGGCTTCCTGGGTTTTCCATTTTTTTTTAAGATGAGGGGGAAGAAAACAATGACTTTTTGCTGCGGGGGGGGGGGGGGGGGGGAATCAGATGGTCCCTCAAGGTGTGGTTTTTGGGACCATCGCCCGTGCATGCACTGTTTGGGAAGAATTGGAGGGGAGGAGAAGAGAAAGAGATGAGAGAAAGTGTGCAATTCAATCAAACAAAGCTAGACCTAACTTAAGTGTGACTCCCTAATAATAAACCTAAGACTTGGTCTATGTAGGAAATAAGTATTCAATAGTGAATACCCGTTCTTTTCAAAAAATCTAGCCAAGTTGCTTAAGGGGAGGTTTGGGCCCAAACGTTTCCCAGGGAAAACCCCAAGTGCTTGTACAAACCCACGCCTAGTCGTTTGACACGGCCCCTTAACCTGAACACCAGATATAGATGACAGAATTGGTATTAACTGAAGAAAACTTAAGACCTAGATAGCAAGCCTAAGTTGATGAAGCCTTGGGGGTCAAGTTGCTACAAATTTTAGTTAGGTCTAGGATACTACAGTGCACACGGAATGTGGAGGGCATTAATTGGCTCGTTGCCCTATTATTTCAATTTTTTTGTGTGTGTGCAAGAATTGGAAAGTGATTTCCAATGCAAATCAAGTTGTCGCACAATTTTTAGTATTTATGTATTTTAGGATTCAATTTAATTGAATGTGTTTTAGGATTTCTCTTGTTAAATTTTCAAACAAGTTTGAAACTCCACAATCAAAGGAAAAATAAGTTGTATGGGTGATTGTATATTTCCTTTAAATTGTGGGACTAAAAGAAAGCAAGAAAGAAACCCTAATTGGAGTTGAATCCTAATACAGAAAATGACTACCAATGATTATTTTTAGGCTTCCTGAATAGGTAGTGCTCCAAACAATGCAACCAACACCACTACCTTTTGTGAAATCAAACAATGATTTCAGAAAAAATTTTTGTAACATTTTAGGAATTTGTTTGATAATTGTTTTGAATTTTTAATTGTACTGGAGTCAAAGTCCAGAAATGATACCCATGAGTATTTTGGACTTTTTAGTATTATCACCGACTTCAGAAAATTTTGATGATTTTATATGATGTGTAAAATTTCAAAAGGATTCTAGAAAGATAAATTACACAAAAATTGGATGAGTATAAAAATTCTAAAAATTCACTAATAGTAGCAAAATAGGAAGATTAGAGGGTGTGACCCCTCTTTAGTCCACGAATTTTCAAAAATTAAATACAAAGCCAATTAATCTGAAATTTGGACCAGATGTTTCTAACTCAATTTGGAATCACTGCATGAAATTTTATGATTTTATGAGGCTTGTGGTGTAAGAAATAGATTTTTCAAGTCCAAACAGAAATCTAGACCTGAAAAATAGAATACCAATACTTGCAATGGAGTGGTGTTAAAGAAACATTCAAGCAAACAATGGATTTTAAAATGCACCACTCCACTTAATTAAGTTGTTTAGGGTCCTGAAAGCCAAGTTTAGTGTATTTTGGTAGTTTTTAGGTTAAATGTGACAAGAAATGGGGAACCAACCTGAAATCCACGGGAAGAAAAGGAACTTTAAGCTTCCGCTTCCAAATTCCCGCTTTCCCGCTGTAATTCCTACACACACGAAAGAAAGAAAGAGAAGGGGATGAGATCCACTTCAAGCAAGAGAAAATTGACTAATGCAAAGTCGTGCCTCCCTGGCAATGGCGCCAAAAAGTGATGCGAATTTTACGCGGTTTGTAAAATACGTCGTTGTAACGCGCAAAATCGATCAACTCTTAAATTTATAAACCTAGATAGGAGAGTATCTAGGGTCATCCAAGGAGGCCAAATGTTTGAAAAATTAATTCTCTTGCTTACAAAATAGATCTCAACTTTCTTTTTGGTATTTTAAATATGTATTTTTTTTCTTTTGTTTTGAAAAGATGAGGGCAAAATGCAAATTGTAGCGGAAAGTACTAACACCTATAATTACTCAACTAAAACTTAAGAGATAGGTATATCCTCTTCCTAAGCTCACTCTAGGCAAGTGGAGGCCTAGAGTAATTAGGAAGAAGAGGTGAGATAAGTGCTAGAACAAAAAAAACAACAATTGCAATAGAAAGTGAAAAAGAAGGCCATTTGATTAACTAGAATTTGTGTTCTTTTCCAAGACAAATAGAGGAATGCTTCTACTAGAAATGAAAAAATCTAAAAACAATAAAAGAAACACAATCCTCTTGCAAAATTTGGTGAAGAAGGGAGTCGTCTTGCTCCATGGCTTAAAAGAGGGCCTCCTTCTTCTCCGTCCTTAAGAGCTCCTCCAAGGTGGATGCTACCACCTTCAGTGCTCTCCTCCAAGGGGTGGGCGTGCACCACCCTCAAATTCTCCTCCAAGGTGGCGTGGACCACCTTCAAGATCTCCTCCAAAGATCTTCCTTGCCTGGCTCCTCCTTTGGCTGGCGTGGCTCAAGAGAGAAGGGAAGAGGGGAAGGCACCAAAGGGATAGAATATCCCCTTAATCTTCTTCTTCTTCTTCTCTCTTGGGCGTGGGCTCTAAGTAGAATATGAGAGTGAATTTTCTATCCAACGATGGTTTGAATTGTGATGGGTAGTGGTCTTTTTATAGGGTAGGATGAGGGGTTAAGGTGCCTCTTGAAATGGAGGGCTAAGATGGGAGGATGGAGGTGGTTAGATGATCCTAGGGTTAAGGGTTGTTGGCGCCACCTAAGGGGTGTAAGGGGGATAGTTAGGGTTGGTCAAGAGGCACCTAAAAGTGGCGCCAACCATGGAGAGGTGCCATGGGTTGGCACCAACTTTGAGGTTTCTAGAAGGTGGGATTATGTGGAGGGTGGAGATGGGTTTAAGGGGAGATGTGTGGTGGAGATGAAGGGGATTTTTGGAGGGAAAAGTGGCGCCAACAAGGGGGTAGTTAGGGTGGTTTTGGCGCCACTTTTAGGTGTCTTTTGGAGGTGGTGGGTAGGCTAGGTTGGCGCCAAGTAGGTTTAGCTTATGTGGAGCTTAGGTGGAGCTAATTGGTGGAGTTGTTAGGTAGGGTTTTTGGGTGGTACAAGACAAGGAAGCTGGAGCATAGCTAAGCTAAGCTAAGCTAAGCTAGCTTAGGTAATGGTGGAGTAGAGGAGGAGGTGTTGGAGCTGGGGTTTGGAGGGAGGAGCTGGTGTGGCGCTGGCAGTTGCTGAAGAGGTCAACATGGGCTACTCCAGCTGGGTTAGTTTGCTAGTTCTTTGCTAGCTACTAAGCCAAGCTAAAGTGAGCTGGCTTTTGTTGAATGGAGCTGAGGTGAGCTGGGTCTGGTGCTCTTGGGGAGGATTGAGCTGGTTGAGACAGCTGAGGTATTTTAGCTCAACCAAGTTGAGCTAAGCTGAGTCCCCAGGAGCTGGACTTGAGCTTCCTGAGCTGGGATGAGTTCTTCTTCAGCTGGCTGGAGTTGAGTGAGCTAGATGTAGCTGGATCTGAGCTGTGGTGAACTCCAGTCAACTCAGCTGAGCTAGCTAGAGCTCCCTGTGGACTAGTAAGAGCTGAGATGAGCTAGACTCAGCTAAGTTGAGTTGGGTCTGAGCTGACCTGAGCTAGGGTGAGCTAAGATTAGCTCTCTTGAGCTACCATTCAGCTGAGATTAGCTTAATGGAGTTGGGATGAGCTAACCCTAGTCCAAGTGATCTATGTTCCAGCTGTGGTGAGCTAGATCAAGCTGAGATCTAGTTATTATGAGCTCCTCCTTCACCATTTGCCTTCTTGAGTGCTAGGATTTTAGGGATTATATATCTGTTCATCCCTAACACTCACAAAAACACATTAAAACAACAAAAGAAAATGCAATGCATGCCTATCCTAGTTAATGCCTAAATGCAGCCCAAAAACCCGTTTGCGGAGCAAAACTCTAAGAGCTAGGTTTGTTTTTATGCATAAGAATGATGATAAACTGTCGTTTATCAGAGGCAATTTAAAGCCTAGTCCAATCATCCTCCAAGTCGCAAACAGATCGCTTAAGACACCACGAGGATTGCTAGAAGATGTCCTGGTGAGAGTGGACTTCTTCTTCCCTGTTGAGTTTCTCGTACTTGACACTTACCCATCTAATAAGCCTACCAAGCCGTCCATTATTCTAGGATGCCCCTTCTTGGCCACAGCCAACGCCTCTATCAATTGTAGATCAGGGGCACTTAAAATGGACTTTGGGAATAAGAAGATCCAATTGAATGTTTTTGATACCTACAAGCAATCCAGATTTGAAGACTGTTCTCAGATTGAGGTTGTTGATGAAATCATTGAGGAGACTACTCTAGCACTCTTATATAGAGATCCTCTTCAAATGGTCATATCTAAGGACCATCCTCCGAGTATTGAAGAGAATGAAGGGAATATGGCCGAATTGGAAGAGTTGCTGGGAGTACACACAGAGTCTCTGTCCCCACCCTGGACTCTGAAGGTAGATCCACTACCTGAGGCAGAAACATCTCAACTTATACCCTCGATCCATAAGGTTCCTGAGTTGGAGCTTAAACCCCTCCCAAGCACATTGAAGTATGCTTTCCTTGGCCCTAATGACACGCTCCCCATCATTATCTCATCTACATTATCTGAATCGCAGGAGGGAGATTTGCTCGAGTGTTTACAAAGGCATAAGGGAGTTATTGCTTGGTCAATAGCTGATATTAAGGGTGTTGACCCCTCCCTCTGCATGCAACATATATACACGGATGAGTTTGTGAAGCCCTTTCAAGACATGCAAAGAAGGCTAAACCCCAATATGCAGGAGGTTGTCAAAAAGGAGATTCTGAAATGGCAGGATGTTGGAATTATCTATCCCATTTCAGACAGTAAATGGGTCATCCCAATACATGTGGTGCCCAAAAAGGTAGGAATCACTATGGAAGAAAACAACCAAGGAGAGTTGGTGACCACTAGACCCTCAATTGGCTGGAGTGTCTACATTGATATCATGGTTGGAATACGGCTACCCAGAAAGGCCATTTCCTCTTGCCGTTTATCGATAAAATTTTGGAACAACTGGCAAGGAACAAGTACTTCTGTTTCCTTGACAGGTACTTTGGGTATAATTAGATAGCCATCTTCCCTGACGATCAGGATTGTACCACCTTCACGAGTCTGTATGGCACATTTGTGTTCCGCCGAATGCCATTCGGGTTATGTAATGCTCATACCACATTTCAATGATGTATGATGGCTATCTTTTCTGACATGATCGATGAGTTTGTACAGATCTTCATGAATGATTAATCTATTTATGGCTCATCGTTTGACTTATGCCTCTTGCACCTTGATAAAGTCTTAACCTGTTGCGAAGAGGCAAAGCTAGTGCTTAGCTGGGAGAAGAGCCACTTTATGGTCCAGCAAGGTATTGTTTCGGGCATGTAGTCTCCGAGAGAGGATTAAAGGTGGATACAGCAAAAATCGATTCCATCTCTAAACTTCCATCGCCCACCAATGTTCGTCAAGTTAGATCTTTTCTTGGCCATGCTGGATTCTATAGGCGCTTCATTACAGATTTCAATAAAATCTCTAAGCCACTCTGCGAACTGTTAACGAAGGATGTTTCCTTCAATTTTGATGACAGATGTGGCGAGCCTTTCCAAGTTTTGAAGAAAGCCCATATTACTGCGTCAATTCTCCAAGAACCAGATTGGTACCTCCCATTTGAGCTGATGTGCGATGCTTCTGATTTCACCGTGGGAGTGGTCTTAGGTCAAAGGGTTGATGGAAAACCTCATGTTTGGCATTATGCCCGCATGACCCTTACAAATCCTCAACAAAACTTCATGGACACTGATGAGTTCATTTTAATGGATTATTGTTACGCCTAAGTTAACTCTATTCTTACATTTTATGTTTGTTAATAACCACATTAGGTCATAAAATGATTGCATGCATCATTACCTAAGTTTACATTTATTCTATTGCATTCTATAACTTATTTTGTAATTATTTTATGTTTCACTATTGTAGGACTAATCTTGCAAGAGACCACGAGGGCGAAAAGAATTTCCCCCTCCCCCAACAGCCGCCGGCCTCAACAAATTCAACAGTCGCCAGCCAAGTTTAGTAAGGGATTTGAAAATCCCTTAACTCGCGGATGGGGGGGAGGAGATAAAAGAATGGGCTCTTGGCAAGAGGAAGGTGCCATCTTCCTTCCCACCTGTGGGGATTCCCTCCCTCAGGATCTCCACCTTCCCCACCGTGGAGAAGGCATGCACAGTGAATCCTGCCTGCCCCACTGCGCACCCTGCAAGCGCGCTCCAACCTCTCCAACACCGCAGCCACAGCGCCCTCGTGCGCGCGTTCTATCATTGCAAGCCCCTCCCACTGCACACCTGCAGCCCTTGCCAGCACCACTGCCACAGCCTCCACCGCGCACCGAAAGCATGCAGTGCCCCCCACCACACGCAAAGGACCCAACACCGTAGCCGCAGTGCCCTCATCATGCCCACAACAGCGTGGCCACACGCGTGCACAGTGCTTGCAGTAGCACCTGCCACCGCGCGTACTTCCCGCGTGCCCTTGTGCACGTGTGTGCAGACCACGCTGCCTCTTTTTCGTCTTCTTTCCAAGCCTCCCCTATTTGCAACAAGGAACCCAAAGCACCTCAGCAACAACGTGCGCCACCATCACGCACCATCGCCCTCGCCTAAGCGCCACCCTCGCACGTTGCCTACCCTGCTCTCCCCTCCACATGCGTGCACGCCTCCGTAGTTTCAGCAGCCTGTGCATGCCCCTTCGCACTCACCTTCAGCAGCAATGCCGCCCCCACTGCCGACCACCACTCCTAGCCGTGCGACTAACCTCAACCTCCCCATGCCACGCCATTACCACCATTGTGAGCCTCTCCTCTAGCACATCTCCTCCGTCCAGACTCATGGTGGGTGAAGCCTTCTAGCGTGCACAGCAGCGGCCTATCTCCTCTCCCCTTTTTCTCAACAGTAAAGAGGGTAACAAAAATTACGACTCCTGCCATTGTGGACAACACTATTCACTTATTTATATTATTATTATATTATGGTAGAATTGCATGAATGTCCCTCAATTCTAATTGAATTGCATGCAGTCACATTCATCTCATGACTAAGCAAACATGTATCCTTGTTATGGGGAACAAATTCTAATTTAATTAAATTTGATGTTGCTTGTCAGTATTAAGATAGCAATTCTGGTATTTCCATGGTGGTGATTTTGCATGTGCACCCTCATATTCTTGATTAATTATCTAGATTGAGAATTTATGCTGGAAATGAGAGCACTAGTTAGCATGCACATCAGTTGATATTCCCGATTACTTGATGCATCATTACTCATTTTTGATAGGCTAATTCCTCCCTGTGGAGACGACCTAACTCTTCATGGTTAGTTTTGAGAATTAAAATGTTTTAAAAAGTGATTTTCTACCACGTGATTACATACAACGACACGTCATTTCATGCTAAAGTTTTCAACAAAAACAAAGATCGTTCTTTCAAATGGCGTCGTTGCCGAGGAGGAAACACACCTATTAATTTTTTCAGGAATTTTATGTTATTTTTATGCTATTTTGAAATCTTTTCTGAATTACTAACTGTGAATATTCTTCTATGCAAAAACACGCAACGAACGCGATGGGCACACACGGTGGAGACAATCTTTTTGGTGGACCTTGACGCCACCTAGAGGCCAGCAACAGGAGCATGTGGGCCTTGATCCCATGCATGAAGGCTTACGGAGGAGCCTGTTTCTGACTTAGTCATTAGATCTTAGTTTAGATTTAGTTTAGATAAACATTAGAACTTAATTTCTGTCTTTTGGACCCTTGTCGGGTATTTTTGGGAACGTGTTCCTAGTGTTTCTTTATTTCTTATCGCTCTTGTATGTGAGAGCGTATTTTCAGGAGTGTGTTCCCATTTATTTAGATTATAGGATTATTTGAATTGTTTGAACTACATGTTGGTTAGTTAGTTAGATTAGGTTTGTTTGCTTATTATTATTAAAAAAAAAATTCAAACTGCCTGCTAGAAACTGCATATCTATAGGATGACCATCTAGGACTAAATGAGCAGCATCCAGCTTTTCTTACTGCATTGCATACATTCTTGCACGAAGAAAGCTGGAGTAAGGTACTTTTTTCTTTAGCATTAATTACCTGTCATGCATCTACATTGAACCTAAATCTAAGACCACTAAAGTGCTTGAATCGAATTAATTCAGTGGTAACTTTAAAAATTGGGACTGCTAAGATGTTTGACCTTAAAATCTGTGACTTAAAATTGTGTGCAAAAGGATCTTGTTTGCGAGATTTCAAAACTCAAAAATACGAACATATGATTGCACACCTGAGACACTATGCACCTCACACATAAGGTCACTAAATAAATTTCTACCTCTCCTCTTTGCACCACAAGGGAAGTTAGTTGGAAATCAACAAGCCTATCCACCAAGTTACTTCGGTTCCTCGTGCGTGGGCTCGATTCGAGACTTCCATCCTTTGCGAGTAGGTTATAGGCACCAAAGAAGGTTGGCCTAGGAAGCGTAATTCTTGCAAAACTTGTTTGGCCACCAACTGAACATTTAATTCTAAGACCTACAATCTACTAAAAACAGATCCCACTGGATCTGCGTTTGTGTTGATAACGATAGAACTCTCTAGGAAGTTTCTGCTTGTGTTCTGAATTCTTTTAAATCCTAAGAGAGTTTAACCTGTTTAATTGAAAGAAATGGACTATCCTTACTCTTATCATTTTAACCAGGATCCCATGCCTTCAGCGTATTCATCCTTTGATGGATACATTGACAATTCATGGGATCATTCTTATTCTTATCCTAGGAGTACTGGCCCGATAACTCCCACTTTTGAGCAGAGCCTAGGAGTGGGATTTTCCAACCTTGGAATCCCTACTTCTATGCAAACACCCAACCCTCCCACCCTTCATGATTTTCCATATCGAGGTTGGGCTGATACCTCTAGGCAACCAAAGCCTGAAATTGACTATCCCCCCCAACCTGATAGTAGTAGCCTCTCCTCTTTTATGATAGAAATGCAAAAACAACAAAAGGAAATGATGGAATCTATGGGAGAGATGTTGAGGAATAGTCAGCAATTAAACAAAGAAATAAGACATCTTAGCTACGCTCTTCCCAGTAATTCTGATCCCTACCCAAATGACCATGATCATGAAAATAATTCTGAGGAAACTAATGACAATAAGGATCCCATTTTACGTAGCTATTACTTAGACTCTCCCAACAAGACAAGGCCACTGGAGGAGAATGATCCTAGTGATTATCCACCAGAGCTATATTGGAGTCAAAAGAAAGGGAAGATGGTACCTCTTGAGGACCTTGACCCCAATGACAGTATTTTCCCTATCCCTACTAACCTGGGTCAAGGTCGTATTGTTCATATCACTTCCCCTATTAATTATCTGGTGGAATCCCATTCTACCCTTGGTGAGCCCGATCCTAACCCTCCACTTAGGGAATCAACACCTACCATTCAGCATTCTGAGGATTTAAATGCACCCAATGAAGCTGACCTTAAGGGAATGGAGGATGAATTAGATCAATTTTGGTCTCAAGGATATAAAGAGTCTATTTCAGAGGACGAGAATGCCCCAATGGAGGAACCTAGACTGAAAATCTGGAATGAATCACAGGGAGATTATGTGTTATTTGAGGACTTGCCCCCTGAGGATATAAATCATCTGGTGAAATTTGGATTCCTCCTTTCTTTCAATTTTGAGTCATCCTCCACAAAATCAAGAGTTGATTTTGGAGGAAGGCAAACGCAATAGCGAGAAGCCTAGGGGAGACTCTTAAGGACAATATACATCAATTGAGGATTTATACCCCAAGAAGAACAACGAATTCAGTGATGTAGGCTTGCTCCAAAACATTAAGACTAATCCTCCTTTAGGAATAATTGAGGATACTGATCCAACTCCTCCCGTTACTGATGAATCACATATATACCCCGACAAAAACTCAAGTGAACCAAACGAATCCGGGGATGAAATTAATGATAATGATTATGTTATTTCGACCCTGCCATCAAAGAAATATAATTTGGAGTCTACCATTGATTCACATATACTGAAAGGTGAAAATATGATTCTGATCATTAATGCTAGGCAGGGTAACGTGAAGTTGTCTACAATTGTTAGGGAGAATACACAATCTAAATCATTGTTGGAATTGGACCTAACACCGACTAAGCCCTCATTGGACTTAACCGTTACCTTCCAACACTACAAACAACCCTTACGCTCCCTAACCAATCCTTAGCTCAGATCTCTTCCCATGTACATTCTTTCTGGAGAACATATCAAGCCAATACATCCTTAGGTAGAATGGCGAGTGTGGATTGATGCTTGTACTTTTAGTCTTGCCATTCAAGGGTTTGAAATAATAATGTTTATATCTTTTAAAACCTATCCTACTTTGGAGGATCCTTGTTATCCTCCACTTATTCCGTTTCAGGAGGTCCCTTTTCATATTCCTTTTGTTATTCCTAGACCTCCCCAGGTAACCAATGAGGTTTTCTGCTTTCATACCTTCTGGCGAGAATTTGGGATTACGTTGCATCATCAGCTTGCCAACATCCGTAGCTACCTATTTTCTGGGCCTGTGCTGTTACGCATATTTTTAGCGCCTAACTTTTTCTGTCTGGAACCAAATTTACAAGTTCCTTATAAGTCTGGCTGCTGACAGAAAATGCAGCGCTTGTTGGGAGGCAACCCAGCATTCTGAATAACACCGTCATCAGGTGATTTCCTTCCTTTCTCCCCCTGTTTTAATTTTTACAATGAGGACATTATAGGATTTAGGCATGGGGGGGTGCATTTTTCATTTTAGGAAGTATTCATGCATTTAGGTTAGCATATAAAAAAAAATTCTCTTTTCTTGAGCTGAATGGGTTAGTCCCTAGCAAAACATCTGTGTCATGGAGGTTTTTCTTCTTGAATTATTTCTTAAGTTTAGAATCCAGTACATTACTTCACGTTCACGTAGACTGGGTAATGGATCTTTGAAGAAAACTAATAAGCATTTTTAGTCTACTGAACCCTTGGACAGTTAATAGGGAGTCAAGCATACTATCTTTTAGTAGATGCACCTCATATTTGTGAGAAGAAAGTAGAGAGATTACTGGTGCGCTAAGTCTAGTGCAAGGACTCTTAAGTTTTGAACAATTAGATGATGATACTTTAGAGTTAGGCATAGTTTTCGCTCTCTGTTCCTATGTGCGTACTTTGTGTGAATTCCTGAGAGTCACCAAATAAGGCAGATACACAGAGATTGAGTCTTAATAAAGCTATGACTATGGTGGATGGTTATGACAGTCCTTCATAGAGTCCTCGGCTGAAGGAGGGTAATAGTGTCAAAGGTCAAAAATACGCCTGTCCTATCCATTCCTTCTTAGTGCCGAGAATAGGTACTTCCACCAAATAAGCCACACAATATCCTCTTGACCATCATCATCCTAATAATGCCTCATAAATAAAAGTCGGTGTCGTGTTATGTTGATTTATAAAGAAAAAAGAAGAAGAAGAAGAAACAATTATATTAAAAAAAAAGAGAGAAGAAGAAAAGATAGAGAGAAGAAAAAGAAAAGAGTCCAAGTTTATAATTTTATCTTTGTAACATTGTTTCTGAGGCAACAAAAATACCTATCACGATCCACCAAATATGACCCATACCTACCTTTCAGTACTTCTAATCACCCGAATACTGGCTGAGGACTCTAACTTAGTTGTAGAGTTATTAAGACTTTAATTGAAGTGTGAATGCCATGTGAGGCCACCAAACAGTGAGTACACTTACTAAATCTAGCAAGATTTGGGATCTCAGAAAGAAAAGAAAGAAAAGAGTGAGCACCAAGGAACATCAAGAGAGCACAGTTGTTTAGCCTCTCTCCGAGTTGACTTGTTTAATAGTTTAGAGATCTAGAGTCTATAGTACTAGATTACATGTAGCACCAGATGAGTGTGTGCCACCAAATACAAATCCATTCAACTCGATATCTCCTACCTAAGCCAAAAGCTGGGGTCAAATTATAGATTATCTTTTGCTTTATCCCCGAGGGAAGTAGTTGCCTATCCCGACAGAAATATTTACCAAGGGTGAAGTACGAACTCCCAATGCGAATTGACTTTTCACTTGGATCTGTTACCAAGGATATTATCACTTCACATTTGTCTGGATCTCTAAAGTTTTGAAATAAGCAAAGAAGAAATCTTCTGATTACTTCTATTATTTTTCATTTTTGCTAGGGACTAGCAAATCTTAGGCATGGGGGTATTTGATGAGTTCATTTTAATGGACTATTGTTACACCCAAGTTAACTCTATTCTTACATTTTATGTTTGTTAATAACCACATTAGGTCATAAAATGATTGCATGCATCATTACCTAAGTTTACATTTATTCTATTGCATTCTATAACTTATTATGTAATTATTTTATGTTTCATTATTGTAGGAATAATTTTGCAAGAGACCAGGGGGGTCAAAAGAATTTCCTCCTCCCCCAACAGCCACCGGCCTCAACAAATTCAACAGCTGTCGGCCAAGTTTAGTAAGGGATTTGAAAATCCCTTAACTTGCAGATGGGGGGGAGGACAAAAAAGAATGTGCGCTTGGCGAGAGGAAGGTGTCGTCTTCCTTCCCACCTGCAAGGATTCCCTCCCTCAAGATCTCCACCTTCCCCACCGTGGAGAAGGCGTGCATGGTGAATCTAGCTTGCCCTACAAAGCGCCCTGCAAGCACGCTCCAACCTCTCCAACACTACAGCCACAGCGCCCTCCCGTGTGCATTCTCTCACTGCAAGCCTCTCCCACCGCACTCCCGCAGCCCTTGCCAGCGCGCCACTACCACAGCCACCACCGTGCACCCAAAGTGCGCAGCGCCCCCCCACCGCGCGCAAAGGACCCAACACTGCAGCTGCAGTGCCTTCACCACACCCGCAGAAGCGTTTGCAATGGCACCTGCGACCGCGCGTACTTCCTGCTTGCCCTTGTGCGCGTGTGTGCAGACCGTGCTGCCTCTTCTTCGTCTTCTTTCCAAGCCTCCCCTGTTTGCAGCAAGGAACCCAAAGCACTTCAGCAGCAGCGTGCGCCACCATCACGCACCATCACCCTCGCCTAAGCACCACCCTCGCGTGTTTCCTACCCCGCTCTCCCCTCCACATGCGTGTGCGCCTCCATAGTTCCAACAGACTGTGCATGCCCCTTCGCATGCACCTTCAACAGCAATGCCGCCCCTGCCGCAGGCCACCACTCCTAGCCGTGCGACCAACCTCAGCCTCCCCACACCAAGCTGTTACCACCGTTGCGAACCTCTCCTCCAACACATCTCCTCCGTCCAGACTCATGGCCGACGAAGCCTTCTAGCGTACGTAGCAGCGGCCTATCTCCTCTCCCCTGTTTCTCAACAGTAAAGAGGGTAATAAAAATTATGACTCCTACCATTGTGGACAACACTATTCACTTATTTATCTTATTATTATATTACGATAGCATTTCATGAATGTCCCTCAATTCTAATTGAATTGCATGCAGTCACATTCATCTCATGACTAAGCAAACATGTACCCTTGTTATGGGGAACAAATTCTGATTTAATTAAATTTGATGATGCTTGACAGTATTAAGATAACAATTTGGCTTTTTCAGGAGACCGGTGTGTTGTGAACAAATTGTAAGAGAGTGCTGGTCCCTCATACATACTTGGGGATCTGGATTGTAATTCCTCTTACTTGATTATATAATATAACTTCCCAAATTGTTTTAGCTTTCCTTTTTGTATCAAAAAAAAAAAATTAAGATAGCAATTCTGGTATTTCCATGGTGGTGATTTTGCATGTGCACCCTCATATTCTTGATTAATTATTTAGATTGAGAATTTATGCTGGAAATGAGAGCACTAGTTAGCATGCACATCAGTTGATATTCCCGATTACTTGATGCATCACTACTCATTTTTGATAGGCTAATTCCTCCCTATGGAGATGACCTAACTCTTCATGGTTAGTTTTGAGAATTAAAATGTTTTGAAAGGTGATTTTCTACCACGTGATTACATTCAACGACACGTCATTTCATGCTAAAGTTTTCAACAAAAACGAAGATCGCTCTTTCAGTCACTGAAAAGGAACTTCTCACTGTAGTATTTGCTTTGGAAAAGTTTCAGTCTTATCTATTAGGATCCAAGGTTGTGATGTTCACTGATCATTCTGCTAAGCACCTTCTTGCGAAGGACACCAAACCTCATTTTATTCGTTGCATTCTGCTACTCCAAGAGTTTGATGTGGAAATTAAAGATAAGAAAGGAGTTGAAAATGTGGTAGCAGATCATTTGTCCAGGATCCCTACTGAGACATCAACTCCTGCTGGCGATATCCAAGAGACTTTTCCTGATGAGTCTCTAATGACTGTGGAGGCCAAAACTCCTTGGTTCGCTGATATAGTGAACTATCTGGTCACGAGCATAACCCCCAGTACTTGGAAAAAATAGAAGCGAGACAGGTTTCTTGCCGACGCTAAATTTTATCACTGAGAGGAACTCGAGCTTTTTAGAATAGGCCCTAACTAGTTATTCTGCCATTGCATCCTTGACGATGAACAGAGTGTTATGAGTTTCTGCCATGACCTCCACTATGGAGGGCATTTTAGTGGGAAAAAGACTACCCATAAGGTTCTTCAGTCTGGTTTTTTGGTGGCCCACATTATTCTGAGATGCACATCATATGTGGGCACATGTCTATGTTGCCAGCAGATAAGAACCATCAAAAAAAGGGATGATATGCCCCAACAACCTATTCTCCCTATTGAAATCTTTGAGATTGGGGGCATCGACTTCATGAGTTCCTTTCCTGTGTCCTTCAGATATGAGTACATCCTTGTGGCCATGGACTATGTATCAAAATGGATAGAAGCCATACCCATGCAAACCAATGGCCATGCTGTGGTCTTGGATTTTGTTAGGACTAATATCATTTCTCAGTACGAGTGCCCAAGGACTATAAGTGATGGAGGACCTCACTTTAAGAATGTGCACTTCGCAAGACTACTCCAAAATTTGGTAGTCAACCACATGATACCCACACCTTACCATCCCCAAATGAGTGGACAAGTTGAAGTGTCCAATAGGGAGATTAAATGGATTTTGGTAAAAACTGTTAAGCTCGACCATAAGGATTAGTCAAAAAAATTGAATGATGCTCTGTGGGCCTACAGAACAACTTATAAAACTCCCTTAGGCATGTCTCCTTTCCATCTTGTCTACGAAAAAGCGTATCACCTTCCCATTGAAA
Source organism: Thalassia testudinum (assembly GCA_037157565.1). Classification (NCBI taxonomy): domain Eukaryota; kingdom Viridiplantae; phylum Streptophyta; class Magnoliopsida; order Alismatales; family Hydrocharitaceae; genus Thalassia; species Thalassia testudinum. The sequence continues at coordinate 39,945,506 of JAZHRO010000025.1, forward strand.
TACAACACAAAGCTTATTGGGCTATTAAAAATGTTAACTTAAATCTTGACAAAGTGGGAAAGGCACGCATGCTGGAGTTAAGTGAGCTTGAGGAGCTTCATAATGAAGCATACGAAACCTCTCAAGCTTACAAGTAACGTACAAAGGTCTTCCATGATAAGCACATGGTTAGAAAGACCTTTGAGCCCAACCAGTGGGTTTGACTTTTCAATTCCAGACTTAAATTATTTCCTAGAAAGCTCAAGTCTTGCTGGGATGGGCCATATGTTGCTATCAATGCCTTCCCTCATGGAGCAGTTGAAATTCGGAACCCTACTTCTGGTGCGAGCTTTAAGGTAAATGGCCAATGACTTAAACCATATGTTACTCTTTTAGATGGCTAGGTTTTGGATGCACTTTAGCTTAAGGAGCCTTAGCTTCTCCTTAGGTGATATTCTTCTATATCTTTATTTTTCTAATGAGGGCATTGTCAATCTTAGGCATGAGGGGGTATAACCTTAGGTTGTTTATATCATTTATAAATATTTGCATGCATTTAGGATAGGTGCATTAGTCAAAAAAAAAAAAATCTCTTTTATTTTCTTAAGCTGATTTGGTTAGTCCCTAGCAAGATATCTTTATCAAGGAGGTGTCATTGAAGATTTTCTTCATAAATTATTTCTTAAGTTTAAAATCCAGTACATTTACTTTACTTGCACGTAGACTGGGTAATGGATCTTCGAAGAAAACCAATAAATATTTTAGTCTACTGAATCCTTAGACAGTTAGTAGGGAGTTAGGAAAACTATCTTCTATTAGATCCACCAAATATTTGCAAGGAGAAAGTAGAGAGATTACTGTTGCACCAAGTCTAGTGCAAGGACTCTTAAGTTCTGGATAATTAGATGATGATACCTCAGAGTTAGGCATAGTTTTCGCTTTCTGTTCTTACATGCGAACATTGTGTGTGAATTCTTGAGAGTCACCAAATAAGGCAGATATGTGAAGATTAAGTTCTGATTAAGAGTCACCAAATAATGAAGTTGTGGTTGAGGATCTGAAAACCCATCTTGGTGAGCCTGATGAAGGGTTGACTATGCATGTGATTAATGAGCCTGCTGATTCTGCTATGGTGGACCCCTCTATGAGTTCCTTAAACTTGCAGATTTGTTCTCCTGTGGCTAAAGTCGTGCACTCGAAGTCAAAGACTCCTTCTACTGCTAAGAGTGGGAACCTCCCTATAAGCTGAGGCTAAGAAGGCACACTCCCACAAAAAAGGTTGATGAATCAGTCGTTGCAGCTGTGATGAAGGTTAGAAGGACTTCTGCAGCTGAGAAGGGGATAGACCTAATTCCCAAATGAAGGTCCTAAGCTAGAATGTGCATGGGCTGTGCGATAGAAGCAGGAGGGGGTCTCTACTTAGATATCTGCGTGAATGGGAAATCGACTGTGCCATCCTTCAGGAGACACACATTGATTGTGAGTCTGATAGGGCATGGGAAAAGATGAGGGTAGGATCTGCAAATGACCTTGTGGTGGTCAATTCTAATGGTAGATCTAAGGGAATTGCCATTTGGTGGAAGAAGCAGATGCTGTGCTTGCAGGAGGTGTCTATGGCTAGGCACCTTCTGACCTGTAGTTTCACAAGAGGCCAGGGGGACAGTGTCTTCTATGTGACAGGTGTGTATGGGCCAAACGATCCTAACAGGAGGCAGGAACTATGGGAGCACTGGAATCTAGCTGTAGACTTAGCTTGTTGGAGGTAACTTTAATTGTACTTTAGTGGGGAGTGATAGACCTAATGGGGTGGTCGACAGCTCCTCCACTGGATTTCAGTTGGTGGTCCAGGCCTTGGGGATGTGCGAATTTCCCTCATCAGGGGCTGAATTCACTTGGAGGAATGGTAATGGGCTCATGTCCAAGATTGACAGATTTTTTGGGAATGCTGAGCTATTGGATCTCTTCCAAATGTCATTTGTGTGTGGTCATGAATGTCCATTTTTCGACCATACACCCTTGGTGTGAGACAATGGTGAGCAGGTGGTGGCTGGATCCTACTTTAAATTTGGGAGATATTAGCTGAGGGAACAGGGTTCAGAGACATGTTTGCCAGCTGGTGGAGGTCACAACAGGGTGAAGGCATGGCCACCTCCAAACTGGCTTCTAAGCTTATGGCTTTGAAAGGCATGCTGAAGGAGTATGGAGATATTGTCTCAATTCTCAGACATCAAAAGCGTCATGAGGCCTTGCTGAAAATTCAAGAACTGGATACCAAGGAAGTTGTGGATCATCTATCTAAACTGGATCTTATTGATAGAAGAAGATGGTAGGGGGTGGTAATTGAAGAAGACCTGAAATTGGAGATGGATTGGAGGGAGCATTCTAAGCAGCTATGGCTAAGTGAGGTGGATGCAAACACCAAATTCTTTCATCTGGCTGCTAGCTCTAGGAGGAGAACAAATCTGATCTCGTTAATGGTTATAGAGGGGCAGAGAATTACCTCCTTATCTGATATCAGAGCTGAGGCCGTCAAATACTTCAAGGAATCTTCAAGAGCTGCAGGTAGGGGCAACTGGAGAATGACAGCAAATGATCTGCCCATGATTAATGAGTCTCAGGGGTCCAGCCTGATTGAACCTATATCTGAAGCTGAAGTACTGAAGGCTATTAAAGACCTCAACTGCGAAGGATCGCCTGGTCCTGATGGAATCCAGGTGTTCTTTTACAAAGAACTGTGGGACATTATGGGCTCAGAGGTTATGGAAGTAATTAGAGAATTCCAAAGTGGCAATTTTGGCTTTGAAAGAATTAATAGATCTTATATGTTTCTTTTGCCAAAAACCCCGGGTGATGAATCCTTCCAAGATTTTAGACCCATTTCCCTTTCTAACTCCTTGTATGTGGTGATTGGCAAGGTCCTGGCTAATAGGTTGAGGCTTGTATTACAAGATCTGATCCATCCTGCTCAGTCCGCTTTCCTCCCGGGTAGATCCCTACAAGAATCTTTTATCTTGGCCCAAGAGATGGTTTGTGGCTGGCATAAGAGAAGATGCAAGGCCTTCCTATGGAAGGTTGACTTTGGTAAGGCTTATGATTCAATCAGTTGGCCTTATCTATGGGATGTGCTTAAAAGAAGGGGCTTTCCCTCTACTTGGATAGTTTGGGTTAAGAGATGTACTACCACTGCCCCCTTTACCCCTCTAATAAATGGGAAACCCTGTGGTGCATGGATCTAGCCTCAATGTGGCATTAGGCAAGGATGTCCCCTGGCCCCTTTGATCTTTAATTTGGCAGTTGACAGTTTAGCTTGGTTTGCTTGTAAGCTTTCTAAAGCGGGTCTTGTTAGAGGATATTCACTATCTTGTAGGAACAATCTGGCTCCCATTCTTCAGTATGCAGATGATACTGTCTTTTTTGTTGAAGGATCCATGGATGGAGCGTTGGCTCTGCATCATTTGGTTAATATCTTTGGTGAGCTTTCTGGATTGAGGTTAAATAGGGACAAGTCTGGTTTGGTTTGCTTTAGTTTATCTGAGGAGGAGCAAGAAGCCTTAGCAGCCATCCTGATGACTCCCCACATCAGTCTTCCTATCAGATATCTTGGGCTGCCTTTGAGGTTTTCCAGGTTGAAGAGAGGGGATTGGAACTGCCTTTTTGACAAGATCTCTATGAAACTTGATGGTTGGCATAACAGGTTCTTATCCAGAGGTGAAAGGCTTATCTTGCTCAATTCGGTGATCATCTCCATCCCTGTCTTCTACTTTTCCATTTTCAAAGCACCGAGATCCATTTAGAAAAGATTGGATGTGATGAGGAAGAGATTCTTTTGGAAGGGAGCTAGACATAAGGGCAATTTCTTGCAGCCTCTCAAATGGGATCAAATCTTCTATCCTAAGGAGATGGGTGGTCTTGGGATCAAGTCCTTGTAGCATTTTAATGATGCATTGCTGCTCAAGTGGGCTGTTAAGCTGCTGTAAGGTGATCTGAAACCATGGTCTGCTTTGATCACAGATAGCTATGGAGCTTCCAACAGTAGGTTATCCAGACTTTAGCCCAACTGTCCATCACCTTTCTAGAAATCTATAACTAAGGCTTTGGCTGATCACTTCCATCTGCTGCAACCGTCACTTGGAGATGGCAGGTCTTTCAGATTTTGGAAGGAGGACTGGTCTGAAATGGGTGTCTTGAAGGAGCTCTATCCGAGAGCTTTTGCTGCAGTAGCTGACAAGGATGCTACGATCAGTAAGATCTGGTCCTGCAGCAGCAGCAGTTGGAACCTGGATGGTGTGGAGTCCAGCAGAAGAGCTACCAGGTTATGGGAAGAAAAGAGAAGGCTTTTATCAGACCTTGAAAGTTTCAAACCTAGTCCTGGAATGGAGGACAAATATCTGTGGGAGGGGATCTATAGTGTCCAAGCTGGCTATAGCAGAATGTTAAATTTTGAAGAGGGATGGAGACATGATTCCATTGACAAGAAGATTTGGTTATTAAAAATTCCTCTCAAGGTACAAATTTTCCTTTGGCTGTGCAGGAGAGATGGATTAATCACAAGTGATCTACGCCACAGAAGATTGGGTACTGATCATCATGTGTGTTTTTTATGTGAGATGAGCACTAATAATGTAAATCACCTCTTCTCTTCTTACCTTGTCACTGATGTCATCTGGAGAAAAAATTGTCAGGAGCCATTACCATAGTGGGATTCTATTTGGCATGGGTTTGAGGTGAGAGGGAAACCACATGTCCACATGGCTGCTACTTTTTGGTGTGTATGGAAGGCAAGGAATGAGAGACTTTTTCAGGAGAGGCTGGTATGTTGTGAGAATATTGTAAGAGAGTGCTGGTCCCTCATACATTCTTGGGGATCCTTTTTGTAATCTCCCTTGCTTTGCACATAATATACTGTTCCGGACTGCTATCGCAGGACAATAGCTCTCCTTTCTATTTCAAAAAAAAAAAAGTTCTAATAAAACTATGACTATGGTGGATGGTTATGACCATCCTTCATATAACCCTCGCCTGAAGGAGGGTATCAGTTGCAAAAGTCAGAAATACACTTGTCCTATTCATTCCTTCTCGATGCCAAGAGTAGGCACTTCCACCAAATAAGTCACACAATATCTTCTTGAACATCATCATCCCCAATAATGCCTCATGAATAAAAGTTTACATCGTGTTGTGTTGGTAGTTATAAAAAAAAAGAGAGAAAGAAGAAAAAAGGAAGAAAAAAAAGAAAAAAATATATGTATAGAAAAAAAATATATATGAAAAAAAATAATTAAAAAAAGAAGAGAAAAAAAGAAAAAAGAAAAAAAAATGTTCAAGTTTATAGCTATGTCTTCGTGTCAATTTCATCATGTGTCAATATCATTGAGGCAATAAAAACACCCATTGTGATCCACAAAATATGACCCATACCTACTTTTTCAGTATTTCTGATCGTCCAAATAATGGCTAAGAAATTCTGACTTAGTATAAGGTTATTAGGACATTAATTAAAGTGTGAATGCTATGTAAGGCCACCCAACCTTGAGTATATTTACAGAATCTAGTCAGATTTGTGATCTTAGAAAAAAAAAAGAAAGAGAAAAAAGAGAGTGAGCACAAAGGAACGCAAAGAGAGCACAGTTTTTTTAGCCTCTCTCTGGGTTGACTTGTTTGATAGTCTAGAGATTTAGAGTCTGCAGTATTAGACTACATGTAGCACTAGATGAGTATGAACCACCAAATAGTAAACCATTTGACTCAGATATCTTCTACCTAAGCCAGAAAGCCAGGGTCAAATCATAGATGATTCTCTGCTATATCCCGGAGGGAAGAAGTTGCCTATCCTAATAGAATTTTTACCAAGGGTTAAGTACGAACTTTAAATGTAAAGTGGTTTTTCACTTGTATCCATTACATAGGCTAGTATTACTTCACATTTGTTTGGATCTCTAATTGTTTGGAATAAGAAAGAAAGAAATCTTTTTGATAGCATCATACACCTTGCATTCAATTTTGCTCGGGACTAGCAAAACTTAGGCATGGGGCATTTGATAAGTCCACTTTAGTGGACCATTATTTGGCCTAAGTACTCTTTAATTATCTGTTCTTAGTTTCTAATTAATTAGGATTTAAATGATAATTCACCTTAGTTTACGTATAATTTTATGCATCAATTTTACAACATATGGTTATGATAATCTATATTATTTGATGAAGGATAGGTGCAAGAGTTAAATGACCATTATGCTCCTATAAGACGTCTGGAGCTCAAATCAGGAATCTGGAAATCACCATCATAGACCCCCTTATGTCTACACTTTTAAGACGTCCAGAACTTGGTATGGACGTCTGATGACGTTACCACCATGCTTATCTTGTCGTTCCAACCACTCGTGATCTTTGCTGAGTGGTTGGAGAAGCTTGCAGGCGAAGGAAAAATAGATGGGGAAGTATTTTAAAAAGGGAGGGCCGGCCATCCGCAGAGGAGTTCATCTTCTTCCTCGCACGACCACCGCGCACCAAGCTTACACTATGAAACAGAACGTGCACCGTGGCCTAAGTAACCTCCACCGTTGCCCTTCTCCTGCCGTGGTGTGTGTCATGACAGCGTTCACACCATCACCGCCATCAACACCATCAACCGCAGACCCACCATCACCACAACACCTAACGCACACCCCTTCCCCCTTCCTCTTTGTCTTCATCTCCTTCATCTTCTCCACCTAGAGCCCATCACCACCTTCTCCACTGAAAGCAGACCTTCTCCTTGCCTCAACACCTCCAACCGCAGCACCATCACCACAGCACCTTCCACATCACCAAACCCCCCCACCCGCCTTTTCTTCTTCTTCATCCTCTCCTTCCAACTGCCCCCCCTACAACTTCCCAAAGTAACCCAAACCACACACCATCACCAATCGCCTCAACATCCACCGACAACCCACCCCTCGACCATGCTCCACCACAAATCCACCGTGCTCCACCTCGATAGCCCGTCGAGGACCTACGGCCACGTGCAACCAAGTGCGGCCCACACTGTTAAGACCGTGACATCAAAAACACTTTAAGACATCTGGGAGTTGGTCCAGACATCTGGTCAGATGTCTGGACGCCTTCCCAGGCATCTGGAAATAAATTTTTGCGTACGTACGATCGCGAGTCTATGCACGTGCCACACACAGACTAAAAACCCACTGACCTACAGCACCTTCCCCCCCTGTGCCTACTTATATCCTCCTCTCCCCTCTCCCTCGTTCACCACCCCACCGTCTTCTCCTTCCTCCAGTGCGAGCGCAAGAGCAGGAGGGAGAGCGAGCCGCCGCTGCCAGGTGCGGTGTCGGAGAGGAGAGGTGCAACGAGAAGGAAGAGGAAAGAGCACGCGTGTCATGAGGGAGAGAGAGCTCGCCGGAGTAGCTCAAGGCCGACCGACGGGCGTGCGGAGGAGCGTGGTGCTGGGGAGGTCCCCCCAGTGCTGCTGCAGCTCAGGCAGCAGATAGACTAGGGCGGTGCAGCCGCGCGCAGCGGGAAGAAGACGAAGGAGGTTCTGATACTGGAAATTTTTCTAGAATCAAACGTCTGGACCTACATCTAGACGACGTAGGCGACGTCTAAAGGAAGCTCCAGACGACTGAGAGGTACGTATTTCCTCCTATACCTCCTTTTGTGGATACAGCCATGCAGGCCGTTCCGCCGAGGTTCTGAGACGTGTCGTGTTGAGAAGTTTTCGCCACGCATGCAGGATTCATTTCGGGAAGGCGCGGGGACACTCCCTCCCACGCAGTTCAGACATCTGGGCAAGGCACCAAACGGCGGAGAGTGTCTCCAAACGTCCGGAGAGGTGGTCGGACGTCTGGAACTGGGTCCAGACGGTTCAGCAAGATCCCTAGACATCTGAGGAGCAGCGCAGAGTGAGGTGTGACCTGGACCACTTTTTAAGACATCTGGAAGGTGTTCCAGACGTCTGATTTGAGTCAGAGTTGTCATTTTTGACCCGTTTAGGGTCCGTTCGAGGTCCGATTTCCGCGTTTAAGATTCCGTTCCTCTCATAATTAGTTCCTCTGCTTGTTTGAAATACTTGTATCCTATTCTGAGTGATTCCTTGTGATTGATCCTTGTGTTAGGACCTCGTTCTGTTACGGCTTTGGGGGTTGCGGAGGCACGTGGACCTGCCGATCACGCCCCCATTACTCCCGATTTTGCAGGTAGGGTGGCTCCCCTTAGTTAATTACAAACATTAATGCATCTCTGAAATAAATGATAGATCCTAGGGTATGGCATGAATCCTAGAACCTGAAAACTAGATTGGATGGTGGATCCTAGGGTATGGCATGAATCCTAGGACCTGAAAACTAGACTGAATGATAGATCCTAGGGTATGGCATGAATCCTATGACCTGAAAACTAGATTGAATGATAGATCCTAGGGTATGGCATGAATCCTAGGAACAGAAACACTGAAATGAATGTCTTGAATGCCTGAATTGCAGTCTTGGATAAGTAGATAGAATAATGATAATTGCCTGTAATTGGATAACATGTGCCTTTGAAATGTAGAGTATTGTTGCCAGTAATTGCTACATGTAATTCCTGTTGTTTGGAAACTAAATTCAAGCTGCTTGTATATAAATGGATATTAAATGTTGGGAACGCAGGCTATATGAGAATAAAACTGAAATGATGAAACCTAGTATGGCTTGGCATGAGAAATATGAGCATGAACCCTACAGAGAATTAGGAGTAGAGCTCCTGGAAAATAAATAGAATGGAACTGGGAGAGTGGATAGGGAAGTGAGCTGGCCCTTGAGTACGGAGTACTAAGGAGAGCGACTGTCCCCCTGTTTAGTGTAGAGCGGAGCTAGCCGCCCCAGGGACTCGGGGTTAGGTCTGGCCACTTTGTACCAACTTTTGGCCCTCGCATACATAGTACCGGGGAGAGCTACTAGTGTAGGGAGAGAGCTAGCCACCCCACGTGGCCCGGGGTTCAGCTAGCCATCCTACACCGACTTGTTAGGCTCACTGGGCAAACCAGGGTAGTCAGGCGAGGGTGCGTGGACTGTGGAGGGGCAAGACCCCTGTTTGGTTACTATGGAGGGGCTGGACCCCTGTTACTGAGAGGGCTCTGCCCTATACTGGTTCCGTGCTGTGCTTTGGGTGCACCCGTTAACGGAAACGACTGACCGCATGCCAGTGCGAGGTAGCTACCTGATAAGCGTGGGTTTGACCGGGTTGTGTTATATCGTTGTAGTAAAGCCGGTTGTTACCAACGTTTCATAAAAAATTTTTTACTCGGAAAAATAAAAGAGTTCCCGAGGTCGAACTCAGGGAGCAAGTTGTATTCTAGAGATATACAAGTTCTATTACAAAAATAAAGAGAGAGAGAGAGAGATGAAAATTTGGCTTCTTCTTCTTTTCTTCTTTCTTCCTCTTTGTCTTTGGTTCTTCCTGTTCTTCTTCTTCTTCTTCTTCTGCTTTCTTCAGATTTTCCCCTCGTGCTCTTCTTCTTCTGTTCTTCCTTGTTTCCTTTCTTTCTTTTTTCGTCAGATCGTCTTCTTCTTTTCTTGCTTCTTGCTTCTCTTCATTCCTTCTTCTTCTTTGTCTTCACCTGCCTTGACCTCTCTTTTTCTTCTTTCGCGATGGCCGTTGCTCTTCCTTCTTCTTCAGCGGGTCTTCTTCTTCTTTGGCTGCTGACCTTCCGTCGTCTGCCCCGGTGCTGAGACGACTTAACAATGCCTTCGCTACAGTGCAGCAGCTCCTTCTTCTTCAGCGGGTCTGCTTCTTCTTCTTTGGCCTGCACACTTCAGAGTTTATTCGTCAAGGCAAAAACCTACTCTACCCCCCTCCCCCGCGTATCTCTCTCTCTGAAATCACTCTTCGGAAGCTCTCCCAGAGCGCTACCGGGTAATCGGGTTCGGGTCAGGCCCGGGTCCAGGCCCACCGGCGTGCGTGGTGGGCGAGGAGTGCAGGTCAGTCTAATCGGGTCGGGCCAGGTCCGCGGAGCGTGGTCACGGACGAGGCCGAGTCGGGTCGGGTCGGGTGAGAGGGACCTCACCCCGTGGTAACTGAGGCAAACAGCATAAGGCAGTTTTTGCCTTTATGCGTCCGCGCGCCTTCGAGAGGTTCCGAGGTGGGACTAAATGTCCCACCCCAATTCTCTCACGCCTGCAGCAGGGATGGTGCTTCCAATTGCATCAGCTGTTGAGGCGCACAGCTCCAATTGAGGGCCAGGGTGTGTGCGCGAGACTCTTTCGCGCTGGCCGTGGCTTTTCAACCTGGGATATCTCGGCTTGGAGCAACCTCGAGCAGGCTTCGAGCTTCCTCGCCAATGGCGGTCAAGGCCTGGAACCTGAAATCAATAGAACGGCCTCTCGGCCAAATCAGACAGGCGGGGGACCTTCGCCGTGGCACGGCGAAGGTGGTCAGGGGGTTTGCAGGGGGCGAGATGGAGCTGTCAGGTCGTCCTAGGTCAAACTGTGAGCGAGGGAGTGGGTGTGTTCGGTGGGTCTGCAGAGGGTGTTTGGTGGGAAGTGGAGGGGCGGAAGAGGATCAGGGTGAGGAGGCGGAGGTTCTGCGGTGGTCGGCGAGCCGTGTGGGTCGCTGAGGTGATGGGAGCGGCTCGCCGGAGGGTGGTCGGAGGCGGAGAGGATGAGGGTGAACAGGGTCGGTAGAGGGCTTAATTGACTAAATCGAAAGCGGGGAAAGAAAGAGGAGGAGAAGGGGAGTAAGTCTAACTTAACTGCAGGGACGAAGGGGGAGGAACAGGGCGACAGTCGTATCGACTGTCGCCGGAGAAGATGATGCTCAGAGAGAGGGGCGGCGGCGAGCAGAGGGCTGGAGAGGCGCCAGCTGGGTGCGGCGTGGCGTGGGAAGAGCAGGGGAGGAGGTCTCTGCTGCTGGTATTGCGGCAGAGCGAAGAGGTGGAGGGGGAGGAAGTCGCCGGAGCTGGTGAGCGTCTACCGGAGAAAGAAGAGAAGAAAGCTGGGGGTTTTCTCCGTCAGATCCAGGCTGCCTTCGTCGGTGGAGCGGCGGGGGGTATTTATAGGGTTGAAGCAGGGAGGAAGGCGGAGGGAGACGACGTGTCTCCCTCGCCGGAGAATGGTCGGAATACGAACCCATACCGTCCGTGCGTTCGCACGGCCGGTATGGGGGGCTACAATGACCATGGGGGTGCTCCTGCGACGGCTGACGACGCAGGGCACCCCCGGTACACTTGCCAGGTCCTCCACCTCACCCTGCGCGGCGCCATGCTCCGCGCAAGGTCGCCGGAGCATGGTGCTGGCAGGGTTTTGCAGGAGGGACCTGTTTGCAAAGAACGAAGGAGAGTTAGGGGCCAAAATGCGAGGGTTCAAAAGTTGAGGGCCAAAGAGTAAATATATGAGGACCAAAGTGTGAAGTCGGTCAAGGAGGTTTCTTCTTAGGCTCAAGTTTTTATACATGACTAATTAGGACCTAAGGAATCTGATGGTGAATTTTATTTTCATATTAAACCTTGTTTGACCAGTCAATTTGCGCAAAAACCCAAATTAAGTTATTAATTGGGCATGGTTCTCAATGTAGGTCAAAATGGGTTCTAAAGGCCAAATTGATGGTTCTAAACCCCAGAGATTATTTTTCTATGAATTTTAGAGGGTTTATTCTATTTTTATTTTGCCTCGAACCTTGTGAATTGAAGTGGGTTGTTTTAGGGTTACAGATTATCATTTGGTTCCTTGGAAGTGCTGTAGCCCTTGCTAGATCATCTCATCCCACTTTTATTCTTATTAAGCTGTTTTGACCTATGTTTGGGCCCTGAATTACCCTGTGTGCAAATTATACTGGTAAAATTGCACTTTTACCCCTTATGACTTGTTTTCTTCTCAAACTCAGAATTCTCTGAGTTAAGCTTTTCCTTGAGATATGTAGGAGCTTTTATCCTTTGTATTGGGTCAAAATGAGCTAGTTATGGCTCATGATGAGGTTCTCATCATACCCCCATGCCTAGCTTTTGCTAGTCCCTTAGCAAAAAAAAACTTAAGGTTTCAACCCTTGTTCTAGACCATGAAGTTTTCAATGGTTTTAGATAAGTGCCTTTTTATTTGAGCATAGATTAGGTTAGAATGCTGACCATAGGCCTAAAAGATACTCTAGTACCAATCAAGATCCAAATCTGTCTAGCCTTAGCCTCAGTCTTTTAGCAAAGGTTTTTAAGGCCCACAAGAACTAACCTAAGGTTTATTGGACTTCGTGGTTAAAGCACCCGTGCTTGAAATGATTTTAGCCCTGGCTCAGTTCGCAGTGCGTTTTGTAAGAGAGAGATAGAAAGTTTTTTCTGTTTGGAGAGTTTTCTCTCTCTTTTTCTTTTTAGTTCTAGTCTAGGATTGGCTTTTCAACACGGTCTGTATCAGATTCCTTGCTCCCATCATCAATCCTCAAGGGTTCCTGGCGATCGATGCTTCGAGATAGCACCGCCCATGGCAACCCCCGGAACCCTGGCTATTGAGATTTCGAGATAATCCCATCCATGGTATTCCGTGGCCGAATCCAGACCCTGGCAATTGACACTTCGAGATAATGCCATCCATGGAATCTGAACCAGCAGAGTGCTTACATGCCCCCCGTAGGATATGTAAATATCCTAAGAGACAAGCACCGAGGAGATGATATTTTGTTACGCATCTTCGAGGGGATTTCCCGCCTCTCCGCGCTGGGAACTCGTCCAAATCAACTTGTGTTGATCGGCCATTCCTATTCTAGGTGTTCTTTTCAGATTTTTGCGACGCTTCTGCGTGATTCTGATTTTTATGCTTACTGAACCAGGCTGTGTGTGAGATTAGGGTGCTTAGGTTACTGAGTCCCGTAAACCAAAAATTAGTTAACGAGGCCGAATACTCCCTAAGCCTTAGACCTAATACTTCAGCTTTTCATTTTCCTCAACCTCTTGAGGAGTGTCCAGATCTTAATGGGTACTAAGAGTCTATTCAAGAATGCCTAAGGTTTGCATTCTTACTAATCTCATTTGCACTTTTCAGTTATTTTCTTGAATGAGGTCTAGAACTTAGGTTAATTCCTTAGTTCCTTACTAATGACTATCAACTTTTCTTATAATTTTGTGCTCCTTTTTCATTTTGTTTCTTCTCTCCTTCACAAAATTTTCTTCTCCTCTTTTCCTCTTATTCTTTTTCGAAAAATTTTTTAATTTTTATGGTATTTTTGGCATATGTGAATTTTTTTGTTTGAAACCTTTTCTTACAAGTTTTTGCACTTTCCTACCCCCCCATGCCTAAGATTTGCAATGTCCTCATTGTAACCTAGGGGGTCTCAGTTCAGGGTGAACTTCGAGTGCTGAAAGGTGTCAGAACAAGTTTCAGGTTTTCAAAGAGAATGACGGGCTGCCTCCCGTTAAGCGCTGAGTTTTACGCCATCGGCTGGGCGCAATAAGCTCAAGGGGAAAGGAGGATATGAGATGCCTCAGCCAAATCAGTAGAAGTTACATCAATGAACGGCTTGAGTCTTTGACCATTCACGATGAAAGGTTCAGAATCGTGGCTGAGTGGACTGATTTCGATTGCTCCATTTCCAAAAACCTGTCGGACCAAATATGGTCCGACCCACTTAGATCTCAGTTTTCCTGGGAAGAGTTTGAGTCGGGCATCAAAGAGTAGGACCTTTTGACCAGGATGAAAGATCTTTCTCGAGATGTGTTTGTCGTGGAAGGCTTTAACCCGCTCCTTGTAGATTTGCGAGTTCTCGTACGCGTCTGTGCGTAATTCATCGATCTCGCTGATTTGGAGTTTTCTGTGGGTCCCAGCCTTGGAAAGATCTAGATTACAGTTCCGTACTGCCCAATAGGCTTTATGCTCCAGTTCGACGGGAAGGTGGCATGCCTTTCCGTACACCAATCTAAAGGGAGACATGCCCAATTGGGTCTTGTGGGCGGTCCTATAGGCCCACAATGCTTCCGGAAGTCGGGACGACCAGTCCTTCCTGTCAGGTCGAACAGTGACCTGTAGGATTTTCTTGATCTCCCGATTCGACAGCTCAGCTAGACCATTAGTTTGGGGGTGGTAAGGAGTAGAGATTCGGTGAGACACCCCGTATTTGGTCATCAGTGACCTAAACTGAGCATTTGTGAAATGGGTCCCCCCATCAGAGATTATTGCACGAGGAATCCCGAACCTTGAGAAAATGTGTTGATGAATGAATTTGAGAACGATTTTGTGATCACAGGTTCGGGTCGGTATGGCTTCGATCCATTTGGACACGTAGTCCACAGCCAACAGAATGTATTCGAAACCATCCGAAACAGGAAAGGGGCCCATAAAATCAATCCCCCAAACATCAAAGATTTCGCATACTAGAATCGGTTGCATAGGCATCATGTCGCGATGGCTCATGTTGCCCAAAGTCTGGCAACGACTGCATGCCTTGCAATGACTGTATGCGTCTTTGAACAGTGTGGGCCAGTAAAAGCCGCACTGGAGGACTTTTGATGCGGTTTTATGCCCGGCAAAATGGCCACCGCATGCCTGGTCATGGCAGAAAGAGAGGATATTGTTGACTTCCCCTTCCGGGATACATCTCCGGATGATCTGATCGGCACCTATGCGGAAGAGGTACGGGTCTTCCCAAATGTAATACTTGGCATCGGAGCGTAATTTGTCTTTCTTGGCCTTCGGCCAATCGGACGGGGTCTGATGAGATGCCAAGTAATTTACAATATTAGCAAACCATGGAAGGCTAGTACCAATAGTCAGCAGGTGCTCATCGGGAAAATGCTCAGTGATGGGTCCGGAAGGGTCTATCATTTCAGAAGGAAGACGAGACAAGTGATCAGCTACCACGTTTTGTTTTCCCGCTTTATCGCGAATCTCGAGGTCAAATTCTTGCAACAGCAAGATCCATCGGATCAATCGAGGTTTCGCGTCCTTCTTTGCAAGGAGATGCCTCACAGCCGTGTGATCCGAGTATATGATGACATGGGAACCCAGAAGGTATGATCTGAATTTCTCTAGGGCAAATACTACAGCTAGCAGCTCTTTCTCAGTAACTGTATAGTTACGCTGAGCCTCATCGAGTGTTTTGCTGGCGTAGTAAATGACCACAGGTTTCTTGTCATTTTTCTGCCCCAAAACCGCTCCTACAGCGAAGTCGGATGCATCACACATGATCTCAAAGGGTTGAGACCAATCAGGGGACTGTAGGATCGGGGCTTGGGTGACTCGGTCACGCAGGATTTCAAATGCTTGAGTGCATTCCTTGGAGATTTCGAAGGGAACATCCTTGGAGAGAAGAGTGGTCAGGGGGCGTGCGATTTTTGAAAAATCAGGGATAAATCGTCGATAAAAACCGACATGCCCTAAAAAGGATCGGATGTCCCTGATCGAGCTAGGCATAGGAAGGCGAGAAATCAGATTAACCTTAGCTCGATCCACTTGGATACCTTTCTCCGAAATTGAGTGTCCCAGGACAATTCCCTCAGGCACCATGAAATGGCTCTTTTCCCAGGAAAGAACCAAATTCACGTCGATGCACCGCCTGAGTATCTGGACCAAGTGCTGGAGGCAATCGTCGAATGATGCTCCGAAAACTGAAAAGTCATCCATGAAGACTTCCAGATAATCACCTACCATATCTGAGAATATGGCAAGCATGCATCGCTGAAAAGTAGCGGGTGCATTGCAAAGACCAAAAGGCATCCTTCGGAAAGCGTATGTTCCGAAGGGGCAGGTGAATGTGGTCTTTTCTTGGTCCTCAGGATGGATTGCCACCTGGTTATAACCGGAGTACCCGTCAAGA
The DNA here is from genome assembly GCA_037157565.1 of Thalassia testudinum. Classification (NCBI taxonomy): domain Eukaryota; kingdom Viridiplantae; phylum Streptophyta; class Magnoliopsida; order Alismatales; family Hydrocharitaceae; genus Thalassia; species Thalassia testudinum. Next base: position 39,961,244 of record JAZHRO010000025.1, read on the forward strand.
AAGCAGAAGAACCTATTTCCCGCTAGTTTTTCGAGAATTTGATCAATGAAGGGTAGTGGGAAATGATCCTTCTTCGTGGAGGAATTGAGTCGACGGTAATCTATACAGACTCTCCACGAGTTGGCTAATCGGGTAGGAATGATTTCTCCGGTCTCAGTCGTTATAGTGGTGAGTCCTGCCTTTTTAGGCACGACCTGAATCGGGCTCACCCAACGACTATCGGAGATCGGGTAGATGATCCCGGCATCTAACCACTTGATGATCTCCTTTTTCACGACCTCCTGCAGATTGGGGTTTAAGCGTCTCTGCATTTCACGAGAAGGTCGTGTGCCCTCTTCTGAATAGATATGATGAGTACAATAAGAGGGACTTATTCCAGTCAAATCATCGAGGGTCCATCCGATGGCTCTGCGATGTTGCTGGAGGACAACAATCAGACGGGATTCCTGTTCAGGATTGAGGTTGGAATTGATGATCACAGGAAGGGTCTGATTAGAACCCAAAAAGATGTATTTCAAATGAGCAGGAAGGGGTTTCAGTTCAAGGATGGGGTTTTCAGCAGCAGCGGGTGGTTCAGTATAGATGTGAGGTTCAAGGGTGGGAGTTACTGGGTTGTTCACATCCGGATTGGACTCCTCTATTTGCGGGTCAAGATCCTTCTGTGGTTGATGAGGAATACTCAAGTCATTCTGGAGGTGTGATTCATCAACCAAAGTCTTGATGTCACAAATTTGCTCGATGACGCCGCAATTAATTCCTTGTTGGGCCTTAAATATATCAATTTTCAGTGTTTGATCTCCAAACTTAAGCTCTATTTGGCCCTCCTCACAGCTGATGTTGGCTCTAGCAGTAGCCAAGAAAGGTCTCCCTAGAATGATTGGTGTATCCCTAGGGTTCTCAGGTGCATCCATGTTTAAGACTATAAAGTCCACTGGAAAATAGAAATCCCGCACTCTTACGATAACATCCTCGAGAATCCCTTTTGGTGACTTTATAGATCGATCTGCTAATTGTAATGTCACCTCAGTTGGTTTCAGCTCAGATTCTTCCAGATGGTCAAGTAAGGATGTGGGTATCAGATTTATAGATGCACCTAAGTCTAACAATGCTCTGTCCAATTGGGTACCACCTATCTTACAGGAGATCAGGGGAGTTCCAGGATCTTTTGCCTTGGGTGGGAGTCTACTAAGGATTACAGAGCTGGCTTGCTCTGACAGAACAATTGGGCTCCCTCCCTTGGTTCGCGGCTTACGCTGGGGTGTACATATATTCTTTAGAAATCGTGCGTAAGCTGGTACGTGGCGGATTGCATCCATCAAGGGGATGTTTATGTGGACCTGCTCAAAGAGCTTGACCAGGTCCTCCTCAGGGGCCACGGGTTTGGTGGTCTTCTTTCCCTTGGTCAGGGCTTCGGGAAACGGGATCTTGGTTGGTTCCTCTAGGATAGGTCCTGGTTGTGGGTCTGGAACAGCGGTACCTTGGATAACTATCCTAGGGTCATGATTATCAGGCTGGGAGTGGTTTGGATAACGCGGGTCCTGAGTTGTCTTACCACTACGTGTTGTTACAGAATTTAATCCGGCCTGATTTTGGTTTGGATTTGGTAGGAGGGGTGGCTGCTGCTGAAATCCCGTACGAGAAGTAGAGGCTTCCATCTCGTCTGGAGATGGAGCAGTGGGGGCCTGATAAATCCATTGAGCTTGGCCTAAATTTGGATTCATAACGCGCTTCTGGGTTGGCACGTTATTTGGGTTAGGAAGGGGTTGGGAAGGGAGTGTGCCTGGCTGGCGAGAATTTGCCAACTGGGCCAGCTGAGTTTTAACTTCAGTAAGCTCGTCCTTGTGCTATTTTTGAATGGCCGCATTCGATTTTTGAATGTCAGCCAGAGTCTGAAGGATTAAGGACATTTGATCTTGATTTGGCCCTGATGGATAAGTAGGGTTGGGCCGAGGCTGAGGCGGCTGGTAGTGATGAGAGGGCTGTGGGCGGGAATGAAAAGGTGGTCTTTGGGTTTGAGAATTTCCCGCCCACTGAAAATTTGGATGGTTTCGCCATCCAGGGTTGTAAGTGTTGGAGAATGGGTCGTTCTGGATGGCGTTGAGGTCCTCGCAGGTCTGAGGAACCTCCTGAGAATCAGGGAAAGGGGGGATGGAGTTCCCCCGGCTGGTGAAGAAAGGATCGGATGATCTTCCAGTCCAAGAATCAGATGGGGATGGATATGGATCCATCCCAGGGGAGGATCGGTGTAGGATGTTTTGCACAGTCTCCTGTGTGGAAGGAGGTTGTGCAAAGGAGTTACGCGCAGAGGTGGCTCGCTGCAAGTGCTGAGTCAGCTCATCCACCTTCTTTTCAATAATTGAGACCTTGTCCAATCGACTGGCCATTAATTCCAGGTCGACTGATGCGGACAGGCCCTGCGTCTCATGTGCTCCCTTAAGATTCGTCGCTGCGCGGGTATTCGTCCTGTCGAATAATCCCATGGAGTCATTGTTGATGGAGTTCTCGCACATGTTTTCGAGAATCTCCCATACGGTGTCTTCATGTTGACCCATGATGTTTCCTCCGCAGGTTGCATTGACGAAAAGGCGGATGTCCTCACGGAGTCCCTGGTAAAAAGATTGGACTTGTTCCCATTTAGGAACTCCGTGATGGGGGCACTTCCTCATGAGATCCTGAAAACGATCCCATGCCTCATGGAGAGGTTCTCCTGATTGTTGAGTGAAGTGTGTAATCTGATGGCGCAAGGCGTTGGTCCGACCAACGGGAAAGAACTTTTTCAAAAACTCGGATTGAAGTTCTTCCCAAGTGTTGATCGGCCGGGTCTGAGTTTGATACCAATGGGCGGCCTTGTCCATAAGAGAAAAGGAGAACATCTTCATGAGAAGAATATCCCGATTTTGCGCATCTGATCCAAAAGTGTGGGCCAGATGCTTAAGCTGTTTGATGTGCTGGAAGGGATCTTCAGAATTAAGCCCATGGAATTTAGGTATAGCGTGAATCATGTTGGGCTTTAGTTCGGAATCAGGTCCTCCAATCGGGATTCTAACTCGAGGCTCAATTGCCACCGCAGCAGGATTGTAGTGGTCCCGCATCATAGGACGCTGTGGTGGGTGCACGAAGTTTTGGAAGAGGTCATTGAGTCGCTGGAGCTGGTGTTCCAGATTATTTTCTTCCTCAACTGGCTGAGCCATGATGGGGGAAGAAGAAGAACTTGGTTCTGAATCAGAAGAGAGAATAATGTGAGGGTGTTGCTGCACAAACACGGGCGTCGAGGCTTGGCCTTGACGAGAGTGAATTTCTAAAGGAGGTCTTAAGAGTGGTCTTAGAGACCTCCTTCCGTACATGCACAGTTGGGAGAGGTAAGTTTAGAAGGTGATGGACCCAATCAAGACACCCAAAAATGTGTTGGGTGACTATAGAGGTGCGGGGCAGATGGACCCCTTGATCAGAAAGATCGTCCACCTGAGAATTACCTGGGCAGCCAGAGAGGGAGAGTCCCGCGAAGACCCCTACACGGTAGAGCGTCCCCACGGGTTACAGGGTTTCCCCCACCCGACCTCTCTTGTCACTGCGGTTCCAGGTAGACCAGAATGGGGATCTTGACCTCTTAAGTCTACCAATTTTAAGATCAGGGTGTTTAAGGTTTCACTTGAACTTTAGTCTTTTTAAGTGCAAAGAGTGACCTAATTTAAGGTTGGTTAACCCAAGGGGTCAACTTTACCTATTGTTTTCTTTAAGAGCTTTTAGGTCCTGTCTTTTAGGGTTCAAGTGTTTAGAGAGAGCCAATTGTTTAGGATTTTTCTTGTTAATTATTTTCAATCAATGGCTTGGGCACACCTCTTTAGGATTTCCTCAATTCTTGATTAAGGGGTGTGTCTCTACTGAAATCCTAATGTTTGACCTTATGTTGGCTCTACTTGGTCCATTTAACTCTTTGTTGGGCAATTAGGGCTCAAGCAAGAATGTGTTAGCCCTTAAATACCCTTAATAGTGTGCAGGAGTGATGAGTTGAAAACATGCAACTTTTTATGGTTACTAAGTATGGAAGACAGGTTAGCCCTATATTGCTTTGTTCTTTTCTTTTCTTTCTCTTTAGAGTGTAGGGGTTAATAGTGAGAGAAAAGATTTACCTGTCTTCGGAGTGGTTGTCGTGTGGTTGCTTGTCTTCTTGAGTTCCTGTAGCTGCACAAAAGAGAGGAGATTATCAGAAATTAAGAGATACAGGAATGTTTACCTCTAGAATAGCCGTTGCTCCCCGGCAGCGGCGCCAAAATGATAAGCGTGGGTTTGACCGGGTTGTGTTATATCGTTGTAGTAAAGCCGGTTGTTACCAACGTTTCATAAAAAATTTTTTACTCGGAAAAATAAAAGAGTTCCCGAGGTCGAACTCAGGGAGCAAGTTGTATTCTAGAGATATACAAGTTCTATTACAAAAATAAAGAGAGAGAGAGAGAGATGAAAATTTGGCTTCTTCTTCTTTTCTTCTTTCTTCCTCTTTGTCTTTGGTTCTTCCTGTTCTTCTTCTTCTTCTTCTTCTGCTTTCTTCAGATTTTCCCCTCGTGCTCTTCTTCTTCTGTTCTTCCTTGTTTCCTTTCTTTCTTTTTTCGTCAGATCGTCTTCTTCTTTTCTTGCTTCTTGCTTCTCTTCATTCCTTCTTCTTCTTTGTCTTCACCTGCCTTGACCTCTCTTTTTCTTCTTTCGCGATGGCCGTTGCTCTTCCTTCTTCTTCAGCGGGTCTTCTTCTTCTTTGGCTGCTGACCTTCCGTCGTCTGCCCCGGTGCTGAGACGACTTAACAATGCCTTCGCTACAGTGCAGCAGCTCCTTCTTCTTCAGCGGGTCTGCTTCTTCTTCTTTGGCCTGCACACTTCAGAGTTTATTCGTCAAGGCAAAAACCTACTCTACCCCCCTCCCCCGCGTATCTCTCTCTCTGAAATCACTCTTCGGAAGCTCTCCCAGAGCGCTACCGGGTAATCGGGTTCGGGTCAGGCCCGGGTCCAGGCCCACCGGCGTGCGTGGTGGGCGAGGAGTGCAGGTCAGTCTAATCGGGTCGGGCCAGGTCCGCGGAGCGTGGTCACGGACGAGGCCGAGTCGGGTCGGGTCGGGTGAGAGGGACCTCACCCCGTGGTAACTGAGGCAAACAGCATAAGGCAGTTTTTGCCTTTATGCGTCCGCGCGCCTTCGAGAGGTTCCGAGGTGGGACTAAATGTCCCACCCCAATTCTCTCACGCCTGCAGCAGGGATGGTGCTTCCAATTGCATCAGCTGTTGAGGCGCACAGCTCCAATTGAGGGCCAGGGTGTGTGCGCGAGACTCTTTCGCGCTGGCCGTGGCTTTTCAACCTGGGATATCTCGGCTTGGAGCAACCTCGAGCAGGCTTCGAGCTTCCTCGCCAATGGCGGTCAAGGCCTGGAACCTGAAATCAATAGAACGGCCTCTCGGCCAAATCAGACAGGCGGGGGACCTTCGCCGTGGCACGGCGAAGGTGGTCAGGGGGTTTGCAGGGGGCGAGATGGAGCTGTCAGGTCGTCCTAGGTCAAACTGTGAGCGAGGGAGTGGGTGTGTTCGGTGGGTCTGCAGAGGGTGTTTGGTGGGAAGTGGAGGGGCGGAAGAGGATCAGGGTGAGGAGGCGGAGGTTCTGCGGTGGTCGGCGAGCCGTGTGGGTCGCTGAGGTGATGGGAGCGGCTCGCCGGAGGGTGGTCGGAGGCGGAGAGGATGAGGGTGAACAGGGTCGGTAGAGGGCTTAATTGACTAAATCGAAAGCGGGGAAAGAAAGAGGAGGAGAAGGGGAGTAAGTCTAACTTAACTGCAGGGACGAAGGGGGAGGAACAGGGCGACAGTCGTATCGACTGTCGCCGGAGAAGATGATGCTCAGAGAGAGGGGCGGCGGCGAGCAGAGGGCTGGAGAGGCGCCAGCTGGGTGCGGCGTGGCGTGGGAAGAGCAGGGGAGGAGGTCTCTGCTGCTGGTATTGCGGCAGAGCGAAGAGGTGGAGGGGGAGGAAGTCGCCGGAGCTGGTGAGCGTCTGCCGGAGAAAGAAGAGAAGAAAGCTGGGGGTTTTCTCCGTCAGATCCAGGCTGCCTTCGTCGGTGGAGCGGCGGGGGGTATTTATAGGGTTGAAGCAGGGAGGAAGGCGGAGGGAGACGACGTGTCTCCCTCGCCGGAGAATGGTCGGAATACGAACCCATACCGTCCGTGCGTTCGCACGGCCGGTATGGGGGGCTACAATGACCATGGGGGTGCTCCTGCGACGGCTGACGACGCAGGGCACCCCCGGTACACTTGCCAGGTCCTCCACCTCACCCTGCGCGGCGCCATGCTCCGCGCAAGGTCGCCGGAGCATGGTGCTGGCAGGGTTTTGCAGGAGGGACCTGTTTGCAAAGAACGAAGGAGAGTTAGGGGCCAAAATGCGAGGGTTCAAAAGTTGAGGGCCAAAGAGTAAATATATGAGGACCAAAGTGTGAAGTCGGTCAAGGAGGTTTCTTCTTAGGCTCAAGTTTTTATACATGACTAATTAGGACCTAAGGAATCTGATGGTGAATTTTATTTTCATATTAAACCTTGTTTGACCGGTCAATTTGCGCAAAAACCCAAATTAAGTTATTAATTGGGCATGGTTCTCAATGTAGGTCAAAATGGGTTCTAAAGGCCAAATTGATGGTTCTAAACCCCAGAGATTATTTTTCTATGAATTTTAGAGGGTTTATTCTATTTTTATTTTGCCTCGAACCTTGTGAATTGAAGTGGGTTGTTTTAGGGTTACAGATTATCATTTGGTTCCTTGGAAGTGCTGTAGCCCTTGCTAGATCATCTCATCCCACTTTTATTCTTATTAAGCTGTTTTGACCTATGTTTGGGCCCTGAATTACCCTGTGTGCAGATTATACTGGTAAAATTGCACTTTTACCCCTTATGACTTGTTTTCTTCTCAAACTCAGAATTCTCTGAGTTAAGCTTTTCCTTGAGATATGTAGGAGCTTTTATCCTTTGTATTGGGTCAAAATGAGCTAGTTATGGCTCATGATGAGGTTCTCATCACTACCCGTGCGTTTATTACGCGTGCCGTAGTCACCGTTACGTCTGTCAGCGACCTTGGGGTGGTTGACTGAGGGTAGGACTACCACGGGGGACTCTCTCGGCCAGGAGAGCACCACATGCTACTTCTACTTTTCGGAAAAGAGTGCAATCAAGATCGTTCCCACGAGGAACATTCGAGATCAAGAGAAAGACGTGGGAAATAAATCAAGAATGAGTAAATAGAGAAATAAAGAAAGAAATTAAAAACAACAGCTACTTGTCCACCTTTACTGTTTTTCTTAGCTAGCTGGTTGCCACTCTACTCAGCGTTTCGCTGACGTGTCATATTTGTCACTTTTTTCAGGACAGGGTGTTGAGCAGCCAGAGCCTACGGCTGCGGAGGGTGCTGGGCCTAGTAGAGCCCAGTAGTTGTACTTTTGTTGTACCCATTTTCTGCAGTAGTGAGTATTTCTGTTACACCTTGTACTCTTTTATTGTAAACTTCATATTTCTGTACCTGTTTTGAATTCTCTACTGTTGTGGTGGTATGTACTGTAGTAGTTATTTTCTTTACTACTGTACTTTTGTTACTGTAGTTACTTGCATGGTGAATGTGGTTTATTTTACTGCTTTTTGGTTACTTTCTCGTTGGACGACTAGGTCTTGGGATCAGTCGAGTCGGTCCGATTCTCGTGTCCTGTAGGGATTCGGGAACCGGGTCGTAACACACACAAACAGCCAGAGTCACCTGAAGGGACTTTGACGTCGTCGACCTTCGACTCTTCGGCCGGCCACATCCGACCACCGTCAGCCACACCTCCTATGCCATCGTGAAGCCCTCATCGAGACACACCTTCCCCTCAATCCTAGTAGCCGACCATAGCTCCTCACGCAAGCACGGAGAGCAAATGCTCTGTTTTGGAGATGATTAAAAATTATAGGTTATTCCATTGTAGGGTTACTATTCATTTATTTAAATGATATTATATTTAGATGATTTTACATGAGAACGCCTCCTATTCTTAATTAATTGCTTAGAGGGTTGAGTTATGTTGGAAATAATGTTGCAAGAGTTCGAATGAGCCTCCATTGATAATTTCGAATAGATAAGTCATCATTAATCATTTCAATAGGCTAATTCCTCCCTGTGGAAATGACCTAAATATTTTCGAGGTTAGATTTTGAGTATTAAATGTTTTGAAAAGTGATTTTCTACCGCGTAACTACATATAACGACAACATTTTATGATTAAAGTTTCATCTAAAACGAGAATCGCTCCTTCACGTATCACACTTCTCTTAATATTGGATGGTGGAGAGTGCTCGCAGCGTCTTAAGTAAGAGCACCAAATCGCGCAATGGGCGCACGTGTGATTCGGCGTGTGTTTGTGCATTATCACATGTGTGCAGATCACACAGCACTCAGAACGCCACGTCGCCATCTTGGCTACCGCCCATCTTCAATCGGGCAATCGAATTTCACCGTGCTCGCCTCAACGCAGATTCAATTTGCAGGGCGCGAGTTGATCATGCATCCTATGGATGCGAGTTCCTCTTTGGATCGCTACGTCAAGTGGTCAGGTGTGTCATGTTTATGAATTTCCCTTAGCCAATGGTCGCGTGATCTTAGCCGTTGGATTTTCATCCAACGGCTAGGATCTAGTGTGCGAGGTGCTTTTAAGGAAGAAGGGCAGGCTACATTGAACGATCCAGATGGTGCCACGTGGCTCCATCCACACTGTCCATCTTCTTTTGCTTGGAGAGGTTGCCATGGTGCTCGGATCACAATGATTTTCGCGTTGCTGGACTGCAACCATTGCTCCGAATCCATCCGTACAGTCAGATTTTTCATTTGAAGCTTCGAAATGTATCGCCCTGTCTCCTGGCCATAATAATGCAAAAATTAGAATACAATTTATACAAATCATCCTAAATGCAATATGATGAATGTTATGGCATATTTATACTGTGGAATGCGATGCTAAGCTTAAGAACTGACATAAGTAGGCATTTTATCATGAATAAATGTGTATTTATCAACAGTCTATGTCTACAAAACCTAGCCTTAACCCTACCCACATACAACCCACGAAATTCCTAGCCCAATTCTCTTAAGTTGGTGTCAACTTAAGAAGATTTTATCCCTTAGTGGTTGGCCAAGAGATAAGATCTTATCTCTTGGCAATATTTTATCCCTTGGTAGCCACCCACCTAGGTTGCCTATTTTTAGAAAATCCTCATCTTATCCTAGCCCTACAACTTATATCCTAAGGTCCCTATTCAACCAATCTTAGGTATCAGTTTTGATTAAAACTAAACCATCCAAATTAGTAATTCTAGGCACTTTAGATCAACCAATAGGAAGTCACCTACTTTTCTATAAAAGGACCTAGCCTCTACCCTTTGGAACATAACCTAGATACATAGAGATAGAAAGAAAAAAAGACCACCATAGTGCACGCCCCTTTTCTCACTCTACAGCCTCTCTCTCCGATCTTCTTCTTGGCACCCTAGATTTGAAGTGTTGCCGCACTTCGCACAAGCATCCCACAAGCGACTTCGTCATCTCCGCCACATTTTCTTCTTCTTTTCCTCCTCTATAGTTTATTCCTTTGTTTCATGCTATTACATTAGATTTGTGAGACATTCTTTTCATCAATAAAATGTTTATTTGATCTCATGAATTCTTGTTTATATATACATATATACATATATATAAATATTTTCTTAGAACGTCTTTCCAAAAAGCTTTTGCATAAGAATCTTGTCTTGCTTCCCTGCAAATGACTTGGACTTACTGATTTATAAATTTATTTTGTTTTAGCGTGATTCACAACTACAATGATAAAACCTTTTTACGTGTTTCGAGACGAACAATTGCTACCTAGATAGAATTGAAATTTCCCAATTGGATGAACCAATGCTTTGTAACGGGTGATCACCACTTTAGCCTAACTGCCAGGGGAACTGCTTCATGGGGCCCAGAATTGCTACCTAGATAGAATTGAAATTTCCCAATTGGATGAACCAATGCTTTGTAACGGGTGATCACCACTTTAGCCTAACTGCCAGGGGAACTGCTTCATGGGGCCCAGGAGTGATTCTAGGATCTATTACGAAAGTGTCCATGCCACATGGTGTCTAAATGGTAGCTCGTGCAGATTTTCTATCACGGGTTGACTAATCAACTCCATAATCACGTAGCCACTTCTTCCAGAGGCAATTTCCTCAACAAGGATGCAGATAGTGCATACGACTTGTTTAAAGAAATGAGCAAAAATTTTATAAACCATGCCTTAATACATTGCCAGTTTATCATCATTCATATGCCCTAAAACTGATCTAGTTTTTAGGGTTTTAATTCCGCAAATGGGTTTTCGAGGTGCATTTAGGAATTACTTAGGTTAGCCATGCATTGCATAATTTTTGTCCTTTTAACATGTTTGTTTGAGTGTTAGGGATAAGCTAGATAGTCAAATCCCTAAAACCTTAGCACTCAGGAAGGTAGAAGGTGAAAAGGAAGCTCATTCCATCTAGATTCCAACTCAATTAGGTTGGGTTTAGCTCGTCTGAGCTCCATTCAGCTCATCTCAGCTTGATGGAAGCTCAAGGTATCTCAACTCAGCTTAACTCAGCTCAAATCCAGCTCAACTTAGTTGAGTCTAGCTTATCCTAACTCTAATCAATTCACTGGGAACTCAAGCTAGCTCAACTTAGTTGACTTGAGTTTACACTAGCTCTCCCCAGCTCCACTCAACTTATGGAAGTTGAACTCCCTCTAGTTTAGCTACTTCTTGTCAACTTAGTAGCTAAGCTAGCTAAGGAGTTCTCAAGAGAAGCAAGTTCAGCTCTCCTCAGCTCCAGATAAGTTAAGACCAGATCAACTGGGCTCTACTACTCAAGCATAGCTGCTAGCAGAAAAATTAGCTAGCTAAGTTGAGTAGCTGAGCTCCTAAGATGACCTCTTCAATCATCATCAACTCCAAGCAGATTTATCCAGCTTCAACTAGGTTTAGTGCAACTCCTTTCAGCTCCTTCTCAGCTCCTCAAGCTAAAACCTTAGCTCCTTCCACCTCCTACTAAACCCATCTACTAGCTTAGATAGCTTAGCTTCTTGGACAGCCACCATCTACCCCACTTACACCCCTTTAGGTGGCGTTAAGATACCCCCACCTTAGGATCACCTAACCACCCCAAAACCCATCCTAGCCATCCATCCTAAAGCCACCAATCCCCCCTTCAAATCGCTTTAGTTGGCACCAACAAACCCTAGCCATAGGATCACCTAACCACCTCCATAATTCCATCCTAACCATCCATCCATCTCCACGCCAACTACCCCCTCCCTACTCCTATAAAAACACCATTAACTACCACAAAATAAATCACCCTTGGCTACATCATTTCATAGCATTCTTCCACCTATATTCCACCATTCCCAATGACCAAGGAGAAGGGAAGAAGAAGATTAAGGGGGTGGTCTTGCCCTCTTGGTGCCTTCAACTTCCTCCCTTCTTCTACCTTATGTCCACACCAAGCCAAGGAGTCAAGATAGGAACGAGGATGGCCAAAGAGGAGGAGAATCAAGGGTGGTCCATGTCCACCCTAGGAGGAGTCAAGAAGCAGGCCATCTAGACTTGCAAGGAGGAGCCACGTCCACTTAGGGTTTGCCAAGAGGAGGACATCCAGGAGAGGGAATCCCTTTTGTTTCTGGGGCAACTAGAATTGGAGCAGGAGTTTCAAGCAACAACAAATTCATCACTAAGACTTTCTTTACTTTTATTCTTATTTTGCATTGTAGTGTGTATTTTCTTGTTGGAGATTACAAGTGAGAACACTTCTCACTTGTGAGTTTTCCACATTTTATAAACAATGTTTCTATATAAGACGCATTCCTCTATACTTTTTTTAGTTAGACTTTGTAAGTATTTGTTGTGTTCTTGCTCCTTCATTATTCCAAGCCTCCTGTGCTTAGAGTGAGTTGGAGAAGTGAGGCAATTATTGCCTTAAAATTAGTATTTCTACTTCCCATTTTCTCCACATTCAATTTTTTCCCATATAAAAACTCTAAAAATTATATATTCAAAAATCCAAAAAGAAAGTTAATTTCTATCTTTTAAGCAAGAGATTATAAAAATTTCCTTTCTGCCTCCTTGGACGACCCTAGATACCACCGCTATCTAGGATTATAAATTTAAAAGCAACTGCGATTTCGTGTGTTACAATGACCAAAAATTGCATTTTATAAATCATGTGATTTTAGCAATCATGCCTCCATGAATACTTTTAACTGGTCCCAACAACAAACCAGATCAAATGCTAATGAGGTTCAAGATTCTCATACATTTGATATGGAATTGATCTGTGATAAACTAGATAAAGTGGATCAGGTTGCCAAGAGAATGGAGGAGTGGACAGCTAGCAATTATAGAAATACATCTACATCCACTCAACCCCACAATTCGGAATTCCATTCTTCACAAACTCCTACAAGATAGGAGTTTGTAATCGAACTCGAGTCAGCTCAACCTATGAGCCAACACTTCTCAGAACCTTATAGGTTCCAAACTGGGGCTTTTGATCCCAGTTTTTTTTATTCTTCCTTCCCTTCATCCTCATCTTTTGAGGATGTTCATGCTATACAGAAGAATGTTAGGTCCAACCCGTACTCAAATTCTTATAATTCTGGTTGGAGAAATTACCTTAACTTCTTCTGGAGAGATCAAGGGCAGCAGACCCATTCTCAACCTAACAACTATATACCTCAAAAACCCATGGGTCAAAGTCATGTATATACTTAGTTGCCCCTGGATCAGGTCAATCAATCAATGTGGAATGCCCAACAACTCGCATGGCAGACTAATTTGAACTTGAAAATGGTTTAAATGCAAGGGTCAATGCTCCAACGTATGCAGCAAATGAAAACATTGCTAAATGATGTCAAACTACCTCACTTTGTTAATATGTCGTTATTAAATCATAGTATATTGAGTAAGTTTATATATTTTATAATTTATACTACTTAAGTCCAGATTGTTCACTGGGAGTCTAAATTAGCATAAGATTCACCAAGTATTGTTAGTTTAATCCTTATTCTTTATTACAATAATTAACTAGTCAATGTATATATATTTAACTTATGTTTAGAATAATTATATAACTTATAATAGCTTACTTAATTTACTACCATAAATATATACTTACTTTTAGAACTTAATAACATAAATATTACTACTTAAGTTATGGTTACTTAAATAGTACATAATCAACTTATAATTTACTTCAATACTTAAGTTATACAAGTAATAAATACTTTAATTTATTAGTCTAATAGATACTAGATTTACTTAATTAAACTATAAACATGTTACATTACTACATAATACTTAATTACTAATACATAAACTTAACTAAAAAATAAGTTATTTTTAACATTTAGCTATATAATTAACTAACTTTCAATATGTTATCCACATGAATAATTGCATAGAATTGAACATTAAACTTGGGCAACCATTCCATAAAAATTAAAGAAATATTTGCATTGAATTATAAAAAGAAAATTACAAAACAAAAATGTTTCTTTAGAAGAACACATGAATCCACAATTAGTTATCAAACACTTAGGCCTTATTTCACTAACTACTTAGGCTATTTAAAGCCTTCAAATTCACCACAAGGCCTTCATAAAGCACACTTCACAGATTTAATTAAGTGCTGATTCTCAACACTTAACCTTAAAAAGGATCAGGGACATATGGCTCTTTGTAGGATCAACGACTCACAGAGTTAGATCAATGCCACTACTAGGTCACGTGTCACCATCATATCCTCGCACCTGGTGCCTGGAGGCCACTCCACAGAGCCACGTCAATGGTTAATGGTCAAAGTCAACATCATGCAGGGGCACACGTATGCATGCGTTGCCTACATCGTTGTTGACTGAGGGGACTGGCAGTTTATTTCACTTTATACCACTATAAGCAGTTTGCATCTCTCAAGGTGGGACTATATAAGTCTCATTTTTTCTGCACGCATCTATCTGCAGGTCCAACTTTGCCAACTAATTCCTAGCAACTCAAGGCTTCTTTCTTCAAGATTAAAATCCAAATCAAGAGTCCTATGATATGTCTTCTGATTCCATCCTTTTATTTACTGATCAGATCACACCTTCACTTTTGATTGTCTCCCAAAGGTCAGCTTCTCACCATGGTCAAAAACGCAACAGCTTGAACAGCTTCCCTAGAATTAGGCCTAATTCCACTCTCTCGCTTGTACCTAAGGTATATTCTCAATGCCTGGAGAAATTCCGCACTTTTTGGAGAAGAAATGGATGTCTGGGAAGCTTCTGAAGCTCAGAAAGCTTCAGAGCTTCAAGCTGGAGCTTAGAACAGGCAAGAGAAAGATCCAAATAGGTTAAGCAAGAGATTAGATCCTCTGGAAATGTTCTAGATAGGTTCAGAAGGTTGGAAGCTATTGATCTGGGTTAAATCAAACTCAAAATCTCCTCAAAAACTCTGAGTTAGTCTGAAGATCAAACTGAACACAAAACATGAAAGGAATTAAACTAACTCAAATCATCATCAAAAGTTGTTGAAATTAAACCTAATTGACTTGTAACAACCTGAGGAATTCAAATATAACCTTAGATCTAAGTTTGGAAGCCTAGAGCTCCTTAACATCTTCAGGTTGACCTTCAAAGTGAAAGTGTTGACTTTGAATTATAAAGAGTTTCACACTAAATTATCTACCCAGATCGACTCAAATGATCCTAAGAAATGCATCTAACCAATGAAAACTAAATCTTGACCTATAGAACCTTGGTCTCAGGTTCATCGCTTAAGATCCAAAAGTGATTTGATCTTCAAACCAAACTAAATATAAAAACTCTAAATGAAAGCTTAATCTAGACTCTATAGGTTCTAAAGATTCTCATTGACCTACTGTAGATCTCTGAGAATGACTAGAGATGTTTCCTCAGCTCTGTCGAAGCTAGAGAAGACAATAGTGAACAGAGACATAAAATCATCAAAACAAAGAACTAAAAGATGGAAGCTGATCAATATGACAAAAGAAAGTGATCTGGAGCTTCATGCAAGGTCTCAAGGTACGTGACTGATGTAAACACATTTACACTACTTAAAATGTCTATTTATGCATGTTCTTAAGCATAGGATTGCATTTCATGATATAAATATTGCATTACATGCATCATCTTGCATTTAGAGTAGTTTGAATAAAATGGAGGTTAATTGTCTCCTTTTATGTGCTTGGACAGGGCAAATATTTTATCGGGGCCTCAGATCAAAGATCCAACCGTATGGATATGATCAGGGCAACGATTGGAGTTCAACGACTCCAAGATCGCCCTAATCAGGCATCCGTAGCATCAGATAGAGACCGGGGAACCCTAGAAGATCAAGGGCCAGGATGGTGTAAATCCACACTTCAGATGACAAATCCGACCGCACGGATGAATTCGGATCGACGATCGCAGCCCAACGACACAAAAATCGAGTCAATCCGACATCCGTGGCACCATCTACAACTTCCAGAAGATGGATGGCCAAGATGGCGCCACGTGGCGCCATCTCAGCCGCCCAAACGGCCGCATACATCTTGTGAAGACCGCGCACCCGTCTCCTCTCCGCCGTTGGATCTCGATCCAACGGCTGCAGTCGCTCGCGCTTAAAAGCGTCTGCGCGACCATTTCGTCCGCGTAGCGCAGCGGCGACGCAGTTGCGGGCGAAGCGGAGGTCGCGGGTTCGAGCCACGGTGAGGGGGTGGAAGGCGCGGACGAGCGTCAGATGAAGATCCAACGGCTGCGCACGCTCAATCAGGACGACGCGCGATTGGATGCCGGGCGTAACGCGCGATCGCACGCGGGCGGGCGCGCTACGCAGCGGGCGCGGACGCGATCTAAGCCGTCCGATCTCGCGATCGGACGGCTGAGACTACGCGGACGTGCGTAGGCGTTACGCGCGCGGGCAACCGAGCGGGCGCGCGTGGGCGCGGCGGCGACGGCCACGTCGGGGCTTTAGCGACGGTTTTATCCGTCACTAAAGACCCCTTATTTATTATTTTGAAGATGTAATGTCCATTTTTCCCCCACTCCTTGCAACTATAAAAGGAGACCCCCTCCATACGAAATTTTCATCCCTTCCTTCTCCTCTCTACCTCTCCAAAGCTCAAGAGAAGCTTGTCCCACACCCGGGATGCTCCTCGCGAGATAAAGTCTAAATTTTCGTCCTCCTTCGGAAGTGGATCCCGCGACGACGACGGCGTGCTACTTCGTTCCCGTTCTTCTGCTTCGTCCTCTTCGTCCCTCTTCGTTCTCCTTCATCTAGGCGTCGTCCCGTCCGGCTCGTCCTCCGAGCAACCGTCGAGGAGGATTTCTCTCTCCCTATTCTTTTTACCGCTTTTTAGTATAGATTTACTGCTTTCTAGATTAATCTACTCGTCCTCCAAGCAATCGTCGAGGAGGACATTTCTCCCTCCATTCTTTTAATGCTTTCTAGAGTAATTATTTTATGCTTTCTAGTTGTAATGAACAATCACTTCAATGATAAATTCCTTGTCTATTCTACATCTCATTTTGATTTCCATGTGTAGTATTCTCTCTCTCTCTTACTCTCTCTCTCTCTTCTATTTTGTTGTAGATACTTAGATAGTTTAAATTGAATTTCTTCGTGACAAAATAAAAACGAAACGCGAAGTTTTTAAATCAAACGTCCGCCTCCCTGTGTTCGACCCGGAATTTTAATTTCGGTATAAATTTTATTTGTTGAACACGAATCCTTCGCTTTCAAACTACAACGACAGGTTTTCCAAAATCGAACACGTTAGCGTAGCTTCGTAATCGTTCAACAAAGGTCTCAAGGTACGTGACTCAATATTAAGATTGCTGGAGCTTGTCAAAGCTCCAGTATCAATCGGATTTGAACTATTAGAGATCAAATCTTCATGAAAATTGCTCAAGAATTAGCTTTAAAGACTCATCAAGATCATAGATCATCAGGAACTCAATAATTGCCTTAATTAATCACTAGATAGCAAATTTAGCTTGAAATCCTTAAAAAATTACATCCTGAGTTCAACAGAACTTGAGAGTCATCATCTCACTCAATTGAGTAAGGGAAATTGCACCCTGTATGATCACAAAGGTGTATAAGGAAGGAATTAGGTGGAGAACTCCTCTGGAGCTCCACCATAGACAGCGGACTTCAGAGGTTGAACGATTTGGGTGTTTTGTGTGTAGATGATAATAAGTGAAATTAAGTAGTGGAATGGGGCCCTAGCAGTGTAGTGAGGGTGGTGAAGGGCCCTAATTGAGTGTGTAAACTGCTCTGAGGCTTTGCCATGGACAACAGAGCTTTAGGTGGAGATTGAAGTGGTTTAGACATTTAGGGATGTAATTGAGAAGGAAAGAAGATGAGTTGTGATTGTGGAGTGGTAAGGAAGGTCAAGGAATGAATAATTAGGTGAATTGAGGTCCAATGAGGTCGGATTTGACTTGTCAGAGTCAGAGAAGGAGATAGGAAGAAGGATCTATCTTACATCTACTCTTAAGAATTAATCGCCTAATTCTACTCTAGAAGCTACGCCTAAGAACCAGAACTACTTACTTGACAAAGGGGGTGAGGGATCTCACCATTGGCAGGGTGAGAATAGGAAGAAATCAGACTGGGTAGAGGAGCAGCTCTGGTCATGCAAAATGGAAAGATAAAGGACTGTGGAGTGTCTAACATTGTTGGCAAGGCAGAGGAGAGGAAGAGGAGGTTAGAGAGGTGGCATTCCTCAGTGGATGCCCCCAAGAAAGAAAGGAAGAGACATCGAAGAGGAGGAATACCCTAATGAGCAATCACAGCATAAGAAAGGGAAGGGGGTCGCTAACCGGAGATTGGGGGTAAGGATGCTATTTATAGGGCTTGGCAGAGCTCCTAGAGCTTGAACCTAAATGGAAGAATGTCTAGATACAACCTAACCACCATCGTCATCTCCGATGACGATGAGCTTATTCACCTATGAAAAATAGGATTTAGGACTCATCTGATCCGTTGAATAAGGAGAAGATGGTGAGAAGATGTTTAACGGTCATGGAGATGGAGTTTGAACGTCAGATTGACAGTGATCCAGAGATGTCATTACCGGTGAACAACAGCTGTTCACAAGGAGGAAGAAGAGAAGAAGGTGTTCACAGAGACCCAAGCGCGAACAATGAAGAACTTGGATGTATAAAAAGGACTTAATTGACATGAAACCTAGGGAATAAAATGCAAATAGTCATTTTTATTAAGTAATTTAATTTATTTCTTTTTCAAATTTTTATATATCATTGTAAATATGATAAATAATATATTTATGACATGAGATTACATTTTTGTCCCTTTTAGCTATATTTATTTAAGTGATTAATATTATTAAGTTAATTAACAACTTAGGTATTACAAATAATATAAATTTAGTTATAATTAATTGTAAAAGGATAAATGTATTTAAGTCCTATTATTAATTAAATGCTTACTATATCATAATTAATCTATTTTAACTCATAATTAAGGTCCTCGTGAATTATTACGTTATTATATAATTAACCTTATTTAGTTGTTATTTACTAGTGATTTAACTAGGAAAAGTTGCTAATTTGTGTGAATTAGGAGCCATGATGAGTTCCTCATCACTGGACACCTTGCAATCTGAACATAGTGCAAAGAACCAGTAGCGCGGATCTCTACCATCTTAACCAGTACCAAACCTTAGAAATGTGCAGAACCAAGGCGCTAGGCCTCAAGGGTTTGGTAATGGTGGGAAGCCTTAAGCCCAAGCTCATGCTATCTATCAGGCTACCTCAGTCCCTCCCAAAGCAAACCAAATGCCCACTATAATTAACCAAGAGTCTCCTATTTTGCCTAACCCTCCCCAAGGCACAACCCAACAACACTTTGCCACAGCAAACACCATTGCCATGAGGAGTGGTAACAGACACAAGGGTCCCACCTAACCCAAAAATCAATACCATTAGAACCCATAATAAGAATTCTAAACTTCCGACCAAGAATGTGATCGATAGAAAATGTAAGTTTGAATCTAAGTCAGGAGGAAAGAATATCTTTGTTATAAGCATACAAATTAACAATCGTTTTACTCCTCATGGATATTGGATCAATTCCCACCTAAGCAAAACCTTTACTGAATTCATATAAAGGAAAGAGTAAGGCGGAATCTAAAAGTACTAGGAGGATAGTCTTGTCAGATAACTCATGCAAGAACACTAATCCTAAACAAGCTACCTTCCAAGAAGCAGGACTCTGTGACTTTGAAGCCCCATTGATTTCCTGTACAATAGGAAACATTACTTCTGATTGGGCTCTCCTCGACTTGGGTGCTTCCATTAATGTAAACCCTACCACACTTTATAGGAATTGGATCTAAGCCACTTGAAGCACACTGACATAACCTTACAATTGGTCGATCGATCTATTACAAAACGCAGGGGTCTTTTGGAAGATGTTTTAGTCAAGGTTAATGATTTGCATTATCTTGTTGATTTCATGGTCCATGACATGGAAGCACCAAAGCAACTCAACCACACCCCGATCATTTTAGGAAGACCATTCCTAGCCATTACAAAGGGCTAAGATTAATTATGCATTGGGAGAGATAGAGATTACCTTTGGAAATAAAATGGATCTATCAAAACCTTGTTCCACATCTTGTTTTGGTGTTAACAAAATTCTTATGGATTAATGTTTTCCATTAAGTGTTTTTCAGATTTAGGTGAAGGAGCAAGGCAAACAAGAAATGATGGAAGCATGATGATGAGAAAGAGAAAATGATGACAAGGATGGATCGAGAAGAAGAAGATCATCTTCGACCCTTTGTTTTTTTTAGTTTAGGTTTTCATAGATTATATGCCTCTTAACAAGAGAATTTAACTTAGATCATAAAAATCAATTAGAGATAAATTAGGATTTATATGGCATTCGTTTTCGAAGAACGTAATTGCTTAAATCGCTTAAAATAGGTACTTGTAAGCAAGTACCAGTACTGTTCATCAGTACTGGTATTTGCAAGGCACAGGTTAAGAATTCGTCTCAAACTGTGAGCAATAAGTACCGGTACTATCCATGAGTACCGGTACATGTTGGCCACAGGTTGAAGGCTTAATTCTGGCCTGAACCTTACAAGTATCGGTGCCCATGATGAGTACCAGTACATGTAGGTTACTGTGCCCAAGGAATTCCAAACCTGGGAGTCACAAGTACCGGTACCCATGATGAGT
Source organism: Thalassia testudinum (assembly GCA_037157565.1). NCBI lineage: Eukaryota > Viridiplantae > Streptophyta > Magnoliopsida > Alismatales > Hydrocharitaceae > Thalassia > Thalassia testudinum. The sequence goes on from JAZHRO010000025.1 coordinate 39,981,538, forward strand.
ACCGATACCAGGACTCATGTACTGGTGGCAGTGAGCTGCTAGTACCGGTACAGGTACATTAGTACCGGTACCAGCTAGCCGTTGGCCCAGAACAGAATGGCAGAAATATTAATTCCAACAATGTGAACATTGGGAATTAAATCCCAACATCTAGTAGATGTCCCAACTAGGTCCTAACTCTATAAATAAACCCTTGGACCCTTAGTTTGCATATAAGAAATAGAGAAGAAAAATTCTAGAGCTTGATTTCAAATTTCCACCATTTTTTCAAGAGAGAAAGAAGAAGCTTGCCATTCACTTTCTCTACATTCTTGCAAGCTCAACGACGTGTTTTTCTCACGCATCTACAAAGCGATTCACGTCCATCCTAGGCTCTCAAATTGGTATTCATTTTAATTATTGTTGGGACGCATAGGAATTCTTGTTGTAAGAGTTCTCTTTCTTACACCAGTTCTTATTTGTATTTTGAGCTTGTTGCTCGTTGGGTTGTAACAAACCCGTTATTGTACTTAGGTTGAGGTAACCCGTTAATTACCTTGATTTAGTAAATTGATTCTCTCGGGGTTGAGAGAATCAGGTTTAAAATCCTAAGTTGGGAGGCTTAGGTAGTGGAGTACCAAAGGGAGGGAAACTACTATATATTTTGTGCCTATTTTTGTGGTTTGAATTGATCGTGCAAATCTTTTTGTTATTACTAACATTGTGCTTAGGTATTTGTGTGCGTAGATAGCCATATTCCTCTATTTTTAGATCCTACAAGTGGTATCAGAGCTTTATCAAGTGGTATCAGATCTCCCTTTAATTGGTATCAGAGCGAGGTTGCGAGAAGACGTAACAAATCAACTCGCAATGGCATCTACATCAAGGCGCACCGAAGGATAGTCTTCTACTCGTCCTCCCTATTTTGATGGGATGGACTATGGGTATTAGAAGAGGAGGATGCAAGTCTTTCTCAAAGCAATGGATGAGGAGGCTTGGACCCTCATTCAGGAGAAGTACTCGGATCCGGAGCCACAAGAAGGAGTAGCATGGACAATGGATCAAAAGAAAAGGATCGTGAGCAACGCAAAGGCGATGAACGCACTTTATTGTGTGTTGTCAAGGGAAGAGTTCAACCGAATTTCGGCATGCGAATCCACATATGAAATTTGGAACACTCTCGAGGTCACCTACGAAGGTACAAACAAGGTAAAGGAAACTCATATCTCAATTCTAACTGAAAACTATGAGTGTTTCAGGATGACCAAAGGAGAAATGATCAAAGACATGTACACAAGGTTTGGGGAAATAGTTAACCTCCTAAAGAACCTTGGAGTGAAGTTCACGGAAGAGCAGCTTGTAAGGAAGATCTTAAGATCTCTTACAAGTGATTGGTCTCCAAAGACCACCACCATCCAAGAGGCAAAGGACCTCTCCACTCTCCCCTTGGATGATCTAGTTGGTAGCCTTATGGCTTACAAAGTCCAACTAGAAAACATGAAGAGGAACGAGGAGGAGAAGATGTCCAGCAAAAGGAAGAACATTGCTTTTAGAGCAATTAGGGAGGACTCGGACTCAACAACCTCGAAATCCTAAGATGAAGAGATGGAGACACTTACAAGGAAGTTTCAGAGATTTCTTCAAAAACAAGGTAAGCAAATCAATAAAGTTTCAACTAATGTTATTTGTTATGAGTGCAAGAAAAAGGGGCACTTGAGGAAGGATTGCCCTATGAACAAGAAGAAGGAAGACAAAAGGAAAGGCACAAAAGAAGTCAAGAAGAAGAAGAGGAGAGCTTTAAAAGCAACATGGGATGATAGCGACTCCGACATGGACACCGACTCTAGAGAATTGGATGACGACGAGATCGCTCATCTATGTTTGTCAGCAACTACGGAAGATACAGACAATGAGGTAAACCCTGATTTTTCTTTTGAAGAATTATTAGAAGCTTATGAAGAACTATATCATAAAGCTAGGTTATTTAAAAAGGAAAATAAGGTTTTAAGGAATAATTATCAAACATTAGAAGTAGATAAATCCTGTTTAGAAATAAAATTAGATATGTTCAAAGAAACTAACAATCAATTACATGCAAAAATAGTAGAACTACAAGATATTTATGAACACTTTGAGGACACTTTGAATAATTTAAAAACAACTAGGCTGAATATGGAATTTTGTAATAATTTAAAAGCCAAGTTCAATAATAAGAAGAAAACACAAAATAAATCACATGCACCTAGACATGCATGGATTTATCAAAAGGTCAAGAATCCTAAGAATTATAGATCTAACACTAAAGTGATCTATAAACCTAAGGATTTGAAGGGTACTAACCATCAAAGACCCAAAAGAGAATGGGTACCTAGAAAAGATATTTATTTTATAGGAGTAGATCAAAGTAATCAATGGGTGTTCAAGGCACATAACGGAACACTTCAAACTTTCTATAGGTTGAATGAAGACCAAGAATGTTGGACAAGAGATGCTTGGTATCCACAAGCTCCATTTTACTATTGGTAAATTTTATGGTATAATATTTCTTCATTTTTTTGTGATTGACAAAAAGGGGGAGAAAGATAGAAGGCAAATAGTAATATTTTTAGGGTGAGCATATATTGAGGGGGAGGATTTAATTAAAAGTTTTTTTTTCCTTCATATAACATTGTTAAAAATTATTTTTATTATTATAATTATCTATTTGCAAGATAGTTTTGTCAACACCAAAAAGGGGGAGATTGTTGGAACCTTGTTCCACATCTTGTTTTGGTGTTAACAAAATTATTATGGATTAATGTTTGCCATTAGGTGTTTTTCAGATTTAGGTGAAGGAGCAAGGCAAACAAGAAATGATGGAAGCATGATGATGAGAAAGAGAAAATGATGACAAGGATGGATCGAGAAGAAGAAGATCATCTTCGACCCTTTGTTTTTTTTAGTTTAGGTTTTCATAGATTGTATGCCTCTTAACAAGAGAATTTAACTTAGATCATAAAAATCAATTAGAGATAAATTAGGATTTATATGGCATTCGTTTTCGAAGAACGTAATTGCTTAAATCACTTAAAATAGGTACTTGTAAGCAAGTACCGGTACTGTTCATCAGTACTGGTATTTGTAAGGCACAGGTTAAGAATTCGTCTCAAACTGTGAGCAATAAGTACCGATACTAACCATGAGTACCGGTACATGTTGGCCACAGGTTGAAGGCTTAATTCTGGCCTGAACCTTACAAGTATCGGTGCCCATGATGAGTATCGGTACATGTAGGTTACTGTGTCCAAGGAATTCCAAACCTAGGAGTCACAAGTACCGGTACCCATGATGAGTATCGGTACCAGGACTCATGTACTGGTGGCAGTGAGCTGCTTGTACCGATACTAGCTAGCCGTTGGCCCAAAACAGAATGGCAGAAATATTAATTCCAACAATGTGAACGTAGGGAATTAAATCCCAATGTCTAGTAGACGTCCCAACTAGGTCCTAACTCTATAAATAAACCCTTGGACCCTTAGTTTGCATATAAGAAATAGAGAAGAAAAATTCTAGAGCTATATTTCAAATTTCCACCATTTTTTCAAGAGAGAAAGAAGAAGCTTGCCATTCACTTTCTCTACATTCTTGCAAGCTCAACGACGTGTTTCTCTCACGCATCTACGAAGCGATTCAGGTCCATCCTAGGCTCTCAAATTGGTATTCATTTTAATTATTGTTGGGAGGCATAGGAATTCTTGTTGTAAGAGTTCTCTTTCTTGCACCAATTCTTATTTGTATTTTGTGCTTGTTACTTGTTGGGTTGTAACAAACCCGTTATTGTACTTGGGTTGTGGTAACCCGTTAATTATCTCGATTTAGTAAATTGATTATCTCGAGGTTGAGAGAATCAGGTTTAAAACCCTAAGTTGGGAGGATTAGGTAGTGGAGTACCCAAGGGAGGAGAACCACTATACATTTTGTGCCTATTTTTGTGGTTTGAATTGATCGTGCAAATCTTTTTGTTATTACTAACATTGTGCTAAAGTATTTTTGTGCGTAGATAGCCATATTCCTCTATTTTTAGATCATACAAGTGGTATCAGAGCTTTATCAAGTGGTATCAGATCTCCCTTCAGGATCAATTTAATATTTTTGAGGCATCAAAGAAGAATCAACTTAAGTGTGGTTTGATTGAGGAGCTTGGCAGAATCGAGGAGGTGATGGCTATACACATAATGGAAAACCCCATAATGGCCAACTCAACCAAAACTCGAGAAGAAAATCACGAGGTTGTAAGAACAATTGAGGATAATAACAATGTGTAACCAACTTTTGAATTCTGGGATGATGATTTTACTTACAAGGAAGATATTCTTGGAACTAAAAGCTTGTTGGAAGATTCACTTAATCAATTAAAAGCCCAACAAGATCCTTGTCCCAAATTTTCAGAGTTTAAGGTTCTAGTAGGTGGAAGCCACGAATATCAAAATGGTGGATCTAGAACCCCAACTGTGAGGATAAAATTGAAAAGAAATGTTTGATTCGGTGAAAAATTCTTAGGAAGCCTGACCTAAATTCTAGAACTAGTTTAAGCATCCTAGAGTTGGCACCTGTAAGAACACCCAACACTTCACAAAAGCTTCATATCCTTCTCTTGCCCAACCATTACACAATTCTTGCATCCACCCAAACCTCTTTTATGCTCATCCAGCAAAACTCCTATTGGAGATCATTCAGGCTCTCCCTGCATCACCAGCTTGCCACTTTTATTGATCATCTCTTTGGCAAGCCCACTCTCACTCTTTAGGACCCATATCTTAGGGCCCAACAACCCTACTCTTGTAGCCTCAATATCTATAATTAATATTTGAGGACTTTTCCTAGCTAATGACACTAAACTCAGCATGGTGTACAGTTTATTTTTACTCGAAGCTAACCAACTTCATTACGGAAATTTAGGCAATATCTTCTCTATTGTGCCCATTTCATGCCTTTATTTACAATGTGGACATTGCATAAGCTAGGTATAGGGGGTTGGATATAGTTATTTCTAAATTTTTTTATGAGCTCTGTAGAAGTTTTCTCATTTATTTTCCTTTTATTTAAAAAAAAAAAATTGAATTAACAAGAAAGAAATTAAGCACTAGGAGTTTTCAACCTTATGAAATAATACAGTAGGACCTGAACACTTAGACTCTTTAGGCCTACGAACTTAATTGTCTCGATTGTCCACTAAAATGTGGACTTGCTTCTCGAGTCCTTGCCAATTTTGAATTTATTTTGAATTTGTTAAAGAAGTTGGGTTGATAAGCACCTGACTTATCAACCCACCCTCTGATTTAAGGGGACTTATAGTGTAAGCATCTACACACTTTTTGCATTAGCTTACTTCTCAAGCAGCCTTAATGAAAATTAGGTAGCTAATAAACATACTAGGGTAGTATGGCTAGCACATGGCTGTGAGTAATAGCTCATAGCCAGGTGTCCAAAGCTCAATCACACGACTTAATCTCATTGACCATTGCCTTTACGTAAATCTTAGATCAAGGAAGCCACCTACTTAGAAAAAGAAAAAATAAAAGAAACCAAAAAAAAAAAGAAAAATAGAAAAGAAGAAAAAATAAATAAGTCACACTTCAACAAATGGGTATGGTTGATAAGTTGCCGTGGGAAACCCTCCATTACTGTTTGTCCAGAGTCCAACCCAAGAAAATGCATAAATAACCCCAAAACTTAGGGAGAAGCAAGAAGTAGAATAAACTAGGGAGATATACATTGGATTCACCCATGTGTTGACCCCACAAAAATAAAGGCAGGGAGAAAGCTACCAATCAAAAAGATAGACCTTTAGGCAGAAAACTTTCACTTAGGGTCACCTAGGGTTTGTAGATAACTAAGGTCCATTCTGATTGCTATTAAGTGAGTCAATCACCTTTACACTATAAAGATGCTTACCACTTAGAGTCTTCTCAAGTTTTTGGTGGGTTGGGTAGCCATAGAAAGCTGCCCGAAAACCTTAAACAAAAATTCCAAAAAAATTAAAAAAGAAGAAAAAGGAAAAAAATTATATCTTCTCCTTGTACAAAATAAAGCGAGGACTTGGACAGTCTACATTGTGGCTTGCACCTGGGTGTTATTGAGTCTTTAGAGTTTAGGACCATAGTATGACTTTCCTACTATTGATAAATGACTCATGCCTTAGCAATCAATTTGTAATTATATCCTTATAAATAGCATTTAATTTAATTTTGCTAGTGACTAGCAAAAGATAGGCATGGGCGTGTGATGTATACACATTTATTTAGTGTAAAATGGCTATTTATGCATGTTCCTAAGCTTGTAAAAGCATTCAGCATTATAAGTATCTCATAACATACATCATCGTGCATTTAGAGTAGATTTGTAAAATATATAGTAATTTGCTTAATTTTCTTATCTTAATGACCAAGTGATGTACACACATATATTTAGGTTAAAATGCCTATTCATGCGTGTTCCTAGGCCTAGATTTGCATTTAATATTACAAATATTGTATAGCATGCATCATTCTGCATTTACAGTAGTTGTGTATATTTTAGGTTACTTGCATCCTCTTTATGCCAGGAGGGAAGGAGATTTATTTCAGGTCCTCGGATTGACAATCTGAATGTACAAATCTGATCAAGATGATGATCGGAGTTCAATGCCTCTGAGATCATCCTAATCGAAATCTCGTATCACCTTATGCAATTCGAGAAAGATCAATGGCTAAGGGGAAATGTGACATCCTTACAGGCTTTGGATGAAAAATCCAACCATACGGATGGATCTGGAGTGACGATCGCAGTTCGACAACATGGAAATCATCTCGATCTGAGCACCATGGCACCCTCTGCAACAGAAAGAAGATGGATGGTCCAGATGGTGCCATGTGGCACCATCTCGACCACCCAACACCGGCCATCAGCAACCATAGATGCCTCCTCACCATCAGAGATCTCGCACCATAGCCATTGGTTCAAGATCCAACGGCTGAGGTTCCTCCGCACCCACAGCTCCCATGCCCTCCTCGCAACATGATGGTAAACTTGGTACATTGGTATCGCACCTGGCTTCCAACGGAGGGGCACGGGTTCGAATCCCCATGGCCTCCTTAATTTGGCATTTAGACGTGCGCACAGCACTGGCCACGCGCACAAGCGTGCACAGCGCACGTGCGCATGGCAAGGAGCACGAGGCACGGGCGTGTGATGCGCGTGCCAGCAAGGAAGAAGGTTGACATGGATCTTCAGCGACAGTTAGGCGGGTCTTTAGTGACGATTGCAATGTCACTATTGCCCTATGCACAAATTCCTCCTCTTCCTTCCACTATAAAAAGACCTACCCCCCTCCATTATTCACTATCTCTTCCTTTCTTCTCCTCACCACCTCCAAGGCTCTAGAGAGAGCTTGTCCCAAGCCTGGGATGCTCCTCTAGAGTAGAAATCAAACATTTTCTCGCCTCTCATCCCCATTCGTGGAGCATCCCATGGTCATCCTCTCACCTCCTTCTGGAAGAAGATTCTAGTCACGATGCTGTCCTATCCCATCCTCCTTCCTCCGCCGTCGTTCTCCCTCATCCTGCTCCTCACCACCTTCATCCGGGCACCGTCAGAGTGAGTCGACCTCTAAGAGATCGTCAAGGGGGACTCTTCTTATCTCCATCTTTCTTTACTGCTTTCTAGTATAGTTTTTCCACTTTCATAGTTGTAGGAAACATTTGTTCATCAATATATTGATATTTTCTATATATATATCTCTCTCTCTAATATTTTGCAAGTAGATTAGTTAGACAATATTTTCATCGATCTGATCTCTTGTTTGATAAAAACACCAAAAAAATTATAAGAGATAAAAATGACAAAAAGAAATAAAAGTAAAATGCGGATTTCATAAAACCAAATGTTCGCCTCCCCGTGTTCGACCTAGGATTCCTTTCGAGTTTTGGTTATAAATATTATCTGATTGATGGATTTTCTTGTGAATCAAACTAGGACGATGGGCTTTGAAACTTAAACCTTTTTGCAACAAATCTTCGCCCCATCATTTTGGTGCCGTTGCTGGGGAGGCTGATCGAGAGATTCTCACTTGATTAAAGAGATGATAGCGATAAACTGATATGTCGTAGTCATGTGGTGAAAAATCTCTCAATCAAATATAATAATTAATGTAATAAACCTCATTAGTTTCAAATGCCGTATCCACAGGGAGGTACGAACCAGGTAAACTCACACATACATTGCATTTATGATCACGAATATTTTTCAAAACCCCTACAAATATCACTGAGTAAATCGCATCCTATTCTAAAATATAAGTCACTATAAATCAATGACTAACAAATATATGTAGGTAGAGAAAATCATCCATCAATAACCACAAATATTTCCTGCATCATTCATAGCATAGAGATCGCTAAGCATACACATCAATCGGATAAGTCACAATACATCTAAATATTTGTAAATGCTAAGCTGAGAAGACCAACTAATACCCACATTAAACAATATTTACTGATGGAAACTCCTCGTAGCAAATCTTTAACTCAATTAAATATTCAATCAAAAATAAGTGCATAGTGTTTGGCAATCAAAAAAATCAGAGAAAAACAAATACCCCTTCTACTGTTTGAAAATAGGGGATGAAGAAGCGGCATCATATGCGAGAAGAGGAGGTCGCTGCTGAGCGTGCGACACTGCTTGGAGGTTGACTCGAAGGAGATCTTCGTGATGACAGTGACGGCGAAGATATGGTCACTAGCGGCGGCCGACTTGTGGAGGTGGGTGGCTGTGGTCGGTAACAATGGGTGGCTGCGGTTAGCGGCGATGGGTGGTTGCAGTCAATGGTGGCTCATGTGGATATTTCAGCGGCAATAAGGCAAGCGTGCTAGTGGCATTGGCAGTGACTGGAGACCTGGGAGAACTCCTGCGGGTGGCAGGTGTGATGGAAATGTTTGGTTGGCATGAAAAACAGAGAAAGAGGAAGAAGAAGAAAATGAAGGAAAAGAAGAGGAAGTGGAGTAGGTGGTGGGTTCGGTTGGTGTTGGGATGGCTGTGGCGAGGGGGGCTGAGTGCAGCTAATGGTTGCCGATGGTGTTGGTAGACGGTGGTGGCCTACACGCTGTCACCATGCATGCCATAGAGTCAGTGAAGACGAGCTGCGGTTGAAGGGAACGCTGGACAACGTCTATGCCATAGTGTATGCCCTCGAGTCCACAGTAAGGAACTAGGAAGGAGATGAACATGTCCCCCTGGAGGGGAAGAAGGAAGTCCTGGCTAGATCCCCAGCCGTAGCTCTTATCCCTCTCTAGATCCACAACTTCCGCCTCTCCCTTCGCAAGTGCGTAACTGCTTCATTTGAATGCCAGAGGAGGGAGCAATGGTAATGGGTAATTGTAGGCATACCCCTCATTCAAGTGCTAATCACATTCACTCCCAGTTACATTTCTTTCTACCTGCACATATCAAATAAGAGGCATAAAAGTATGTATTAGAATGTAAAGCAGACACAAAAATATTTGTAAGCTAAGCTTAATTAATACTTAGCTTAATCCATTAAGCCACAAGGAAGCGTACTCCATATGTACTTAAGCCAAATAAATGTCCAATAAATTGGACTTATCCAATGCCCCCATGCCTAAGTTTTGCTAGCCCCTAGCAAAAAGTGAAAAACAATGGAAGTAACCAAAAGGTTTCTTCTTTTCTTATTTCAAAAATTTAGAGATCTAGACAAATGTGAAGTGATAGCAGCCTAGGTAATGGATCCAAGTGAAAATAACCAACTTACATTTGCAGTTCATACTTACCTTTGGTAAAACTTCTATTAGGATAGGCAACTTCTTCTCTCAGGGATAAAGTAGAAAATAATCTATAGTTTGACCCTGACTTTTTGCCTTAGGTAGGAGAAACTGAGTTGAATGGATTAATTTTGGTGGCTCACACTCATCTAATGCTACATGTAGTCTAATACTGCAGACTCTATATCTCTAAACTATTAAACAAGTCAACCCAGAGATAGGCTAAAAACTATGCTCTCTTTGTGTTCCTTTGTGCTTACTCACTTTCTCTTTTCTTCTTCTTTCTTTTCTAAGATCACATATCTCACCAGATTCTGTAGATGTACTCAATATTTAGTGGCCTTACATGGCATTCACACTTCAATTAAATTCCTAATAACCCTAGAACTAAGTTAGAGGACCTCAACCAGTATTCGGGCGATCAAAAATACTGAAAAGTAGGTATGGGTCATATTTGGTGGATCGCAATGAGTGTTTTTGTTGTTGCCTCAAAAACATGGACACCTGATATGAAGATAAAGCTTCAAACTTGGACCCCTTTTTTTTCTAAATATAAATATTTCTCTTTTCTTCTTCTTTCTCTCTCTCTCTATTTTTTTTTTTTTCTTCTTTCTTTTTTTTCTATAACTCCAACACAACATGACGCAGACTTTTATTTATGAGGCATTATTAGGGATGATGATGGTCAAGAGGATATTGTGTAACTTATTTGGTGGAAGTGCCTATTCTCGGCACTAGGAAGGAATGGATAGGATAGGCGTATTTCTGACCTTTGACACTATTACCCTCTTTCAACCGAGGACTCTATGAAGGACAGTCGTAACCATCCACCATAGTCATAGCTTTATTAAGACTCAATCTCTGTGTAGCTACCTTATTTGGTGACTTTCAGGAATTCACACAAAGTACGCACACAGGAACAGAGAGCGAAAACTATGCCTAACTCTGAAGTACCATCATCTAATTGTCCAGAACTTAAGAGTCCTTGCACTAGACTTAGCGCACTAGTAATCTCTCTACTTTCTTCTCATAAATATGAGGTAGATCTAATAGAAGATAGTATGCTTGACTCCCTTTTAACTATCCAAGGGTTCAGTAGATTAAAAATGCTTATTGGTTCTCTTCAAAGATCCATTATCAAGTCTACGTGCAAGTGAAGTAAATGTACTGGATTCTAAACTTAAGAAACAATTTAAGAAGAAAATCTTTAATGTCACCTCCATGACAAAGATGTTTTGCTAGGGACTAACCAATTCAGCTCAAGAAAATAATTTTTTTTTATATGTTAACCTAAATGCATGAATACTTCCTAAAATGCAAAATGCACCCCCCCATGCCTAAATCCTACAATGTCCTCATTGTAAAATTAAAACAGGGGGAGAAAGGAAGAAAATCACCTAATGATGGTGTTATTCTGAATGCTGGGTTGCCTCCCAACAAGTGCTGCATTTTCTGTCAGCAGTCAAAATTATAGGAAACCTATAAGTCTGGTTCCAGACAGAAAAAGCTAGGCCCTAAAAATATGCGTAATAGCGCAGGCCTAGAAAGCAGGTAGCCACAGATGTTGGCAAGTTGATGATGCAACGTTACCCCAAATGCTCGCCAAAAGACATGAAAGCAAATGACCTCGTAGGCTACCGAGGAGGTCTAGGAATAACAAAAGGAATATGAAAAGGGACCTCCAAAACGGAATAAGTGGAGGATAACAAGGATCCTCCAAAGAAGGAAGGGTTTTAAAAGATACAAACATTATTATTTCAAACCCTTGAATAGTGAGACTAAAAGTACAAGCATCAATACATACTCACCATTCTACCCGAGGATGTACTGGCCTAATATTCTCCTCAGAAAGAATGTATGTGAGCAGAGACCTGAGCCAAGGATCGGTTAGGGAGTGTAATGGTTGTTTGTGGTGTTGGGAGGTAATGATTAACTCCTATGAGGGCTTACTTTGTGTTAAGTCCAACAATTCAGATTCTATATTATTCTCCCTAACAATTATAAAAAAAATTCATGTCACCCTGCCTATCATTAATGATCAGAGTCATATTTTCACCTTCTACTATATGTGAATCAATGGTGGATTCCAAATTAGATTCCTTTGATGGCAGGGTCAAAGCAATAGAATCATTTTCATTAATTTCATCCCTGAATTGTTTTGGTTCACTCAAGTTTTTGTCAAGGTGTATATGTGATTCACCAGTAAAGAGAGGAGTTGGATCAATATCCTCAATTATTTCTGAAGGATGATCCATCTTAATGTTCTGGAGTAAGCCTATATCACTCAATTCTTTGTTCTTCTCGGGCATAAATCCTCTATTGACGTGTTTGTCCTCGAGAGTCTCCCCTAGGCTTCTCACTATTGTGTTTGTCCTCCTCCAATATCAACTCTTGGTTTTGTGGAGGATGACTCTCAAAAGAAGGGAGGAATCCGGATTTCACCAGATTATTTATATCCTCCGGGGGTAAGTCATCGAATAACAAATAATCCCCCTGTGATTCACTCCAGATTTTCAGTCCAGGTTCCTCCATTAGGTCATCCTAGTCCTCTAAAATAGACTCTTTATATCCCTGAGACCAAAATTGATCTAATTCATCCTCCATTCCCTTAGGGTCACCTTCATTGGGTGCAGTTAAATCCTTACAATGCTGAATGGTAGGTGTTGATTCCCTAAGTGGAGGGTCAGGATTAGGCTTACTAAGGGTAGAATGGGATTCCACCAGATAACTAATAGGGGAAGTGATATGAACAATATGACCTTGACCCAGGTTATCAGAGGTAAGGAAAATACTGTCATTAGGGTCAAGGTCCTCAATAGGTACCATCTTCCCTTTCTTTTGACTCCAATATAGCTCGGGTGGATAATCACTAGGATCGTTCTCCTCTAGTGGCCGTGTCTCATAGGGAGAGTCTAAGTGATAGCTACTTAAAACAGGATCCCTATTGTCATTGGTTTCCTCATAATTATTTTCATGATCATGGTCATATGGGTAGGGATCAAAATTACTAGGAAGAGCGTAGCTAAGCTGTCTAATTTCTTTGTTCAATTGTTGACTATTCCTCAACATCTCTCCCATAGTCTCCATTAGTTCTTTTTGTTGTTTTTGCATTTCTATCATAAAAGAGGAGAGGCTACTACTATCAAATTGGGGAGGATAGTCAATCTCAGGCTCTGGTTGCCTAGGGGTATCGGTCCAACCTCGATACGGAAAATCATGAAGGGTGGGAGGGTTGGGTGTTTGCATAGTAGTAGGGATTCCAGGGTTGGAAAATTCCGCTCCTAAGCTCTGCTCAAAACTGGGAGTTATTGGGCTAGTACTCCCAGGATAGGAATAAGAATGATCCCATGAATTGTCAATGTACCCATCAAAGGATGGATACGCTCGGGGCATGGGATCCTGGTTAAAATGATAGGAGTAAGGATAGTCCATTTCTTTCAATTAAATGTTTTAACTCTCTTAAGACTTAGATAGATGAAAACAGAAAACTTCCTAGAGAGCTCTATCACGCACACACCAAGCAAACACAAGGCAAGAGGTCTTTTGTTGATTTAAAATTCTTTAAGTCCTCTTCCAACTCTTCAGCTTGGCTAAATATAGTCAAGGCAGTGTTTCTCCGTTCCCACGTAAGTGGTATAAGAGAAATGAGGCACTTGAAATTTCTGGTCAATGACTGTTAAGAAGGTTGAGGTTACTTTTAGTCCTTTTTGGGTGATCAATCAAGTTGTCAAGCAATTACGCACCCTATGGGAGGAATCCCTTTTATGTGCTACACCAAGTTATCCCCACATGATGTGGGACTAAAATGGCATCCCCTTCTTTGTGAGAAGCTGCGTTGTTAATCGCGCTAAGTCGAGTTTTAAAAGTGTTGCATTGTAGTGCAGTTGAAATAGCGTTCAAAACAAATAATTTTATTACTCGAATATATTCCGAGGTCGAACACAAGGAGCAAATGGAATTCATACACTAGACTTAGCAATTAATGCAAATTGAACACATAATATTACTCAAAAACTGAATAGGAATGTAGAGCATATGAGTATGTCAAGAGTAAAAAGAATTGTAGACTAAATAATAGTTATTCAAATTAACTAAAAAAGAAAATATAAATTCAAACGTTTGATTTTACAATCAGATGTCTTAAATGTCTTGTGCTTCTGATTTCTCTTATTCTTCCTTTCTTCTTCTTCTTTCTTTAGCTTTCTCTGTCTTTTCCTTCCTTCTTCTTCTCTTTCTCTGCCTTCTACCTTTGCTTCCTTCTTCTTTCTCTATCTTTGGCCTTCTCTTCCTCTGAGGTCCTTCTCTTTCTCTTCTTCTTCTCTTCCTTAAGCTTTCTTCTCCTTCTTTCTTCTGCCTTAAGCCTTGCAATCCTCTTCTCTCTCTTCTTTTCTTCCTTCTCTGGCTCTTTTTCTCTCAGAATCTGACTAAGTGTCGAGTCAAACTCCTCAGAGCAAAACCCCTACCCCTGCGCAGCTCTCCTCTCTCCTTCTCTCTTCTCTATTTCAGTCTCGCTCTCCCAGAGCCTTTAGCCGGTCGGGTAATCGGACCTATCTCATACTCGGGTCCAGGTTCACTGACGTGGGTGGTGAGAGAGGAGTGTAAGGTCAGATAAGGTAGTTAGGTCCACCAAGTCTGTGTGTTAAGTGTCGCAGACAAGTCCGGTGAAGGGGGGGAGGAGGACCTCACCCTCAATGTTGGAGGTGAACACCCTTTGGCACAAAATCAATTTATGCACATGAAAGCGCCTTGCCATTTTCTAGGTGGGACTAAATGTCCCGCCTTCCTTCCGCGCGCACAGCAGCAGGGTCTTGACCAAATTGAAGGGCTGTGACTACTGGAGCCTTCACTTGAGGGCTTGGATGCGTGCGCGCCTCAAGTCCGCACAGCCTGGGGCTATCTCCTGGAGTAGAGCAAAGCCTCAAGCTTCAAGCTCAGCAACAATGGTGGACCATGGCCAGATACATGAAATCAAGAATAAGGGCCTTATGGCTGCATCAGAATGTTCAGCAGTATCGCCGTGGCACGGCGAATGTAATGGTGGTCGTGGCGTGGAGCGAAGGTGGCTGTGGTGGCCGGACGGTGAAGGGAATGGACGGTGAAAGTGGGTCTGTTCAGGGAGGAGTTTGGGTGGTCAATGGAGTGATTGGAGTGAGGGGAAATTATCAGGAAGGTGCGGTCGAGATTGTAAGGTGGTCGGCGAGGTGGATGGAGGTGCGTAGCGATAGGAGCACCTCGCCGGAGGTATCGTCGGAGATGGAGGAGGTGACAGTGGTCAGTGGCATCGGTGGTCGATTTTAGGAAATAGAGAGAGAGAAAGTGTGAGAGAGAGGGAACTTAAAAACTATTTCTAAGGGATGAAAGGGATAGAGGTCCCACGCCGGTATGGTTGCCGGACATGGGGAAGATGAATCCTTTGTAGGTAAGGCGGCGGCGAAGATGGGGTAGGGATGACATCGGTCGGTATTGCGCGACGTGGAGGACTATGGTGGAGATAACCCGGCCATTGGTATTGTGGTTGGGTGATGAGAGAGCTAGGAAAAGGCCGCTGGAGCTTGCGAAGGGTTGCGGCCGGAGGGGAGAGAGGAATGTGAGGGAATCTGACCCAATTTCAAGCTAAGGAATTCAGTTTTGATCTAGGGCTTCTTAAATAGGTCTTCAGAGAGGGTTTTGTGCTTGGAAGCCAAGCTTCCAAGAAAGGCAAGCTCGCCGGAGATGGAAGCTCTCAAGAGACCTAAATCTCTCATGCATTCGCATGAGAGATTGGGAAGGAATCAGGGCTTATGGACGGGTTCATATTTGAGGGAATTTCTCAGAGAATCTCCCTTCCAATTTTGGAGGAGATTTTCTGAGCAATCAGGGAGAGCTCTCCTTTCAAAGGTCACAGGAGTAGGATTCCTCCGCGATAATGGCGAAGGGACCTATTTGTGAAGATGACGAAGAAGTTAGGGGCAATTCGCAAGGGTTTTTGAAAGTTAGGGGTAGAAATGTAATCAGACTGAACCTTTTTGCAAACTAGGTCAAGATGAATTCCCCTTAGGTCCAAATTTTGGTACAAACCTAATTTGGACCTAAGGAATCCAATGGTGAAGTTGGATTTTGGGTTTGACCACGTTTTCCTGAGAAATTTATGCAAAAATCCAAATTAGGGTAAGTATTTGTCTGAGACCCCATTCTAGGTCAAGATGGGTTCCAATGGCCAAATTAAAGGTACTAAATCCTAGAGAATATTTTTCTATGATTTTTAGATGGTTTAGATGAATTTTATCCTGACCAGAACCTTGGTTAATCAAGTGGATCTGTTAGTAGGATTTCAAGAAGTCATTTAATTCATAAAACATACACAAACCCTTTTCTATCAAATCCAACCTACTTGTTGTCTTATTAAGACCATTTAACCTTTGTTTAGCCCTTGAGAAAACTCGTGGTTGTACTGCATTGGTAAAATTATAGTTTTAGCCCTAGTTTCTTATTTCACTCTCAGAAAGGTTATGCAGTGAATTATGACCTTCAGTTGGTTATGTAGGAGCATTTATTCTCTTCATTGGGTCAAAATGAGCTAGTTACAGCTCATGATGGTGTTCTCGTAACGCGTGATGTCCTTCGAGAAATTACTATTGTGCCTTGCTGCTTTCTTCAATTGTTGCAGCAAGTGAGCTCTCTAGATGGATTCACGTCGAACGCAAGCGATCTAAGGTGGGATGGTGGCCGGTAGGGGGTGAACGCTATCGGAGAAGATAGCGAGGTAGAGTTGATTGGGCGAAGACATGCAAAAAGAAGTACGGGTTGATTGCCCCAATTAGAATATTCACAAAGGTTGCCGTGAAGTGAAGAGTGTGACGATGGTGATGAGTTGGTGTGTGCGCACGTGTGGAGGTCGGCTGGTGATGGAGAGGATGTGCGGAGATGGGTATGTTCGGGGGATTTGTGGAGTGTGTGCTGAGTGGAATTCCTTGAGGGGTTTCAAAGAGGCTGATGCGGTGAAGGTAATGGGAGTGGTGCGTGGAGTTTGGTGGGCTGTGTGACGTGGTGGCTTCGCCAGAGTCGTCATCGAAGGTGGAGAAGACAGAGGGGGAGATCATGATTGGTCTGTTGAATTGAGTTGGGAATGGGTTGATTCTAACCTAAAGAATGAGAGGAAGAATGGCTTATCTACGAACGAAGGAGAGGAAGCTCCGCACTGACTTTGATTGCCCGACGCAAGAGGAGACGAAGGCTCTGGTGGGAGAGACGGTAAGGAGGAAGGGGTCGGAGAGCCCTGGCTTTGGCCCACTAGGCGCAAACGAAGTCGGGGAAGAAGTTCCCTCTACCTATTATACATGGCAGATGACAAAGAAGGGAGATCAAAGAGCTCACTGGAGCTTGGTCGGAGCAGGCCGGAGGAAGGAGAGGAAGGAGTTTTGTACTAAACCTTGCTGAGAAGCACGTAAAAAACATGGGGAAGCTTATATAGAAGAGCCTGGGACTCTAAATTGCACGAAATCAGTGTAATTTCCTTGCGAAATTCATAAGGAATTTGCACTGAAATTCGTGGGTTTGCTAAGGTTTTAGGAAGCGAATCAGGGTTTGGGATTAGGTCCAAGAGTTTGGGAAACTCCTCAAGAGCAATCCCTCCAAATTTGGTGGGATTTGGTCTTGATTTAAGGGAGAAATCCCCTCGAGAATCTTGTTGTAAATGTGTTTCCACTGCCAATGGCAACAGGGACAAAAATATAAGGAAGATGACAAAGTTGGGGACCCATTTGCAAGAAATATGAAAGTTGGGGGTTTAAGTGAAAGAAATAGAGATCTCAGGGACTGAAATACAAACTAGGTCAAGATGAACTCTGATTGGGCCCAAATTTTGGCACTAACCTAACTTGGACCCAAGGAATCTAATGGTGAAGTTGGATTTGAGTTTTGACCATGTTTGACTAGGAAATTTGCATAGAAGCTCAAATTAAGGATATTCCCATCTCAAACTGTATTCAAGGTCAAATGGGTTCAGATGGTCAAACCGAGGGCACCAAGCCTCTTAGAATATTTTTATTTGAATTTTAGGAGGTTTAGATGAATTTTATCCTGACGTGAACCTCTTCAATTCAAGCAAGTCTGAAAATAGGGTTTTGGTGTGCTGTTTTGGTTCTCGAAACGCGTGAAACCCCATTTTTGTTTGTGTTGACCCACTTTTTGGACTTTAATGCTCATTTGACCTCTAATTAATGCCTAGGTTACCTCGTGGTTACTTTGCATTTATGATGTGATGTTAAAACTACAGAATTAACCCTATTTTAATGTTTTATTCTCAATATGGATTTGAGTTGAATTACAGTCCTCAGGCAATCATTCAGGATCATTTTATTTTTAATTGCAAATAATTCTTAAACTAGGAATTAAAACAAGTATGCTAAAGAGTAGAGAGAGAGAGAAATAGATGAAGAGTGGAGCTACTTGAGGGATGCTTGTGTGAAGTACAGCAGTACTTCAGATCCAGAACATCGGGAAGAAGACCAAAGAGATGCTGCAAAAAGAGAGAGACTAGAGATGTGTCTAGTCAAAGTTGCCTCTTTAATGGGGGATCTAGGGCTCTTTTTATAGCTAAAATGAGGGGCAAAGTGGGTAATTTGGCCCTCAAAATGGTGCAACACCTTAGGTTTGATCAGATCCATCAATCAGGAGTTCAATGGATCAGATCGCACCTCAAGACAACCTCCCACGCACCTTCAACGTGCGGACTACACAAGATGGCAACACGTGGCAGTCGCTCAACTGCCTAATCTACTACTCGTGCCCTTCATGTGCGCGTGCACACTTTCAATTTCAACCATCCGATCATCAGCGCTGCACCACCTTAAGAACCCACTTATAATGGGGCATTTGGTAGGGAGTTTGATTGCGCGTGCATCACACCGCCACATCGGTTGAGCCTCATTGCGCCAAGCGGTTGCCTCCTCACCATTCGATCTTCTTCTAATGAAGCAATTTCATGCAAGTGCCACTGCCACTCCAATTTTGCGCTCAGCGCAGATTGATTGCATGTTGCTTGCTTGCGTACAAAGGCTAAGACCAACTGCTACACCACCTCTTGTGTCAATTTTTAGGTTAGCGTGCGGCTGCTCTCAATCGTTGGATCAAGATCCAACGACTGAGATGGATCCTTCTTCTAATGACACGTGGAGAGGGGCGACGTGGCCTCATCGTGGTCGTTGGATGACGATCCAATGACCCACGTTTTATCCTTCAATGGTTGGGGTGCGGCGGTGGGCTGTTGGGATGGTGCCACATGGCACCATCCTGATCGTTCATCTTCCCACCTTTGACGTTGGTGCTACAGGGCTCCGATTGAATAGATTTTTGAGTCATTGAACTACGATCGTTAATCCGGATCCATCCGTGCAGTCAGATTTGACATTTGAAGTTTGGATTTGTGCTATCTTACTCCTTGACCTCTGATATTCTACGGGCTGAATGTGATGCTACAGAAGTTGTAGCAAGACGATTTTGGAAGCATTGGACTCCCATCATCATCCTGATTAGATCCATAAGGTCTGATTTATAATCTGCAGCTCCGAATCATCTGCAATTAATATCACCTCTCTCTTAGAGCATAAAATAGCATTATTATCTATAAAGCTAACAAATCAACTATGATGCAACTTATGATACTCGTGCATGCATTGTTCCTAAGTTAAGCTAAAATATAACATAATTTAGGTAGATTAAGTCCTATGATTGCTGCGCAATCACACTCCCATGCCTGAATCTTGCTAGTCCCTATCAAATGCAAGACTAATTTCTATCAAGAGTTCGACTAGAGTTTTATTTCTTTTGTTTTCGTCCAAAATTTTTGAAATCTAGATAGTCGTGAAAGTGTAGTGTTGTAGCCTATGCAACAGATCCAAGTGAAAAGTCAATCCACATCTAAAGCTCGTACTTGACCCAATTCTTTTAGGATAGGCAAACTTCTTCCCTTTGGGTTATAAAATAATATGTAATTTCGGCCCCAGCTTTTGGCTTAGGTAGAAAATGTTTAAGTCAAGTGAGTTTGTATTTGGTGGCTAACACTCATCCAGTGTTAGAAATAGACTGGAACTTCAGAACCTAGATTTCCAAACTGTCAAATAAATCAACTCAAAGAGAAACGGAGAAACTTTACTCTCTTTTAGTTCCTTTGTACTCATTCTCTCTCTTTCTTTTTCTTTTTGTGTCTTTTTCTTCTCTTTTCTTTTCCTTTTCTTTCCGAGCACACAATCTTACTAGATTTGTTAATATATTTGGTGACCTCTTATGGCATTAACACTTTGATTAAGTTCTGATAACCTTATGACTAAGTCAGCTATCCTCAGCCAGTATTTAGATGGTCAAAAATACAAAAAAGAAGGTCAAGGCTGTATTTGGTGGATTGTAAAGGGAATAGGTGTTGTCGACTCAATGTGCTTGACATAAAATAAACACAATGCAATTAACACTATTTTTTTCTATTTTCTATTTTCTCTTTTCTTTTTTTTTCTATTTTTCCTTTTTTTCTTTTCTTTCTTTTTTTTTTTTACTTCTACCAACACAACGTAATGCAGCACCCATACACATTTTTATTCACGAGGCATTATTCGGGATTGGGAATGTTCAAGAGGATATTAGGTGGCTTATTTGGTGGAAGTGCCAACTCTCAGCACCGGGAAAGGAATGGATGGGACAGTGTATTTCTGACCTTAATATTAATACCCTCCTTCAGCTGAGGATTCCATAAAGGATAGTCGTAACCATCCACCTTAGTCTTAGTTTTATTAGAACCTGCTCTCTACATATTTGCCTTATTTGGTAGCTCTCCAAAAATTCACACACTAAGAATTTGTATGCAGGAACCAAGACTAAAACTATTTCTAACTCTGAGTATCATTATCCAATTACCCATAAACTAAGATTCCTTGTACTAGACTTAGAGCACTAGTAGACTCTGTACTCTTACCTTGCAATTGTTCAGTGGATCTACTAGAAGATGGTTTGTCTAACTCCCTAATTACTATCCAAGGGTTCAGGAGAAGAAGTAGTGCTTCTTCTTGACAAACTAAAGATGTCTATCGGTCTTCACAGAGGATCTATTACAAATTCTACAAGCGAATGTGAAATTGTACTGGATTCTAAATTTAAGAATCAACTTAAGAATAAATCATTAATAAAACCTTCTTGATAAAAATTCTTTATGCATGAATGCAATTTTTTTTTCCTGACATAAGACATGCAATGTCCACCCCCTCATGCCTATTCATTACAATGTCCTCATTGAAAGGTATGCTGAGAAATCAAAATGTAATAAGCGAGAGGAGAGGGTATCACCTGACTAAGCTTGTTAATCCAGGTTAGCTTGGATAGAAAAGTACCTATATAGAATACTGGGTTGCCTCCTAGCTAGCTCTAAGTTTAATGTCATTAGCCAAACTTTGTTTAGCTTTAAGATAATTCTAGGAGGTTAATGTGATTATCAAGCATAGGAGCAAGATTCTGAGTAATATAAGGCTTCAGCCTTTGATCATTTACCTTTATTTCTTGGCCAGTCTTAAGATCCAGAATTAAAATAGCTCCATAAGGGAAAATTTCTATTACAATAAAAGGACCTATCCATTTTGATCTTAATTTTCCCGAAAAGAGCTTTAAGCTCGCATCAAATAACTAAACCTTTTGATTAGGGACAAAGCTTTTTCGAGAGATACATTTATCATGTAAAGCTTTTGTCCTATTCTTATAAATTCTCAGGTTATCATGAGCATCATTTCGGATTTCCTCCAATTCAGACAATTGGAGTTTTCTTTGTCATCCAGATTGATCAAGATTTCGGTTAAAAGTCTTGATTGCCCAATAAGCTTTATCTTTAAGTTCAACTGGAAAATGACAAGATTTTCCGTGGACCAAACGGAATGGAGACATTCCAATCAAGGTTTTATATGCCATCGAGTAGGCCCAGAGAGCGTCATCTAATTTAGTAGACCAATACTTCCAATCTGAGCGGATCATCTTTTGAAGGATTTTCTTAATTTTTTGATGGGAAATTTTGGCTTATCCACTGGTTTGTAGATGGTATGGAGTAGAGATTCTATGAGGGACTCCATACTTAGTTAGTAAGGTCCTGAATTGATTGTGAGTGAAATGGGACCCACCATCACTAACCAGAGCCTTTGGTACACTAAACTGGCTAAAGATGCTTTTCTTTACAAAGTCCATGACCACCTTATGGTCATTGGTTCCGGTCAGGATGGCCTCAATCCATTTGGATACGTAGTCGACTGCAACTAGGATATACAGGTACCTAAAAGAATTGGTAAAAGGACCCATAAAATCAATGTCCCAAACAACAAAGATCTCGACTTCAAGGATTGGATTTAGGGGCATCATATCCTTCCTGGTCATGTTTCCTAAAGTTTGGCAATTAATACATGACCTATAGAAATTGTAAGAGTTGCAGAATAAAGATGGCCAATACAATCCACTTTGCAACACTTTGGCTACTGTCTCTTTTCTTGAGAAGTGACCTCCAAAAGCAAAAGTATGGAAAAATTATATCACACTTATGATCTCCTCATCTGGAACACAATGGTGGATAACTTGATCCGCACATATTTTAAACAGTTCTGGGTCTTCCCAAAAGTAGTATTTGGCATTGAAAATTAACTTATCACGCCTATGCTTGGGCCAATCCATGGGTAATTTTTCGACCGCTAAATAGTTAATAATGTCTGCAAACCAAGATAGTTTACAAACAGTCAAAAGAGTTTCATCAGGGAATGAATCAGAAAATTGAGGAGTTGTAGATTCTACAAGGATTCTGGAAAGATGATTTGCTACTACATTTTGGGCACCAAATTTTTCTTTGATTTCTAAATCAAATTCTTGTAGTAGAAGGATCCATCTGATTAATTTGGGTTTTGCATCCTTCTTAGACATCAAATGCCTTAATGCAGTATGATCTATGAAAATTGTGACATGAGATCTAAGTAGATATGGTCTAAACTTCTCTAGTGTAAAAACTACTGCTAGCAACTCTTTTTCTATAGTGGTATAATTCTTTTGAGCCTCATCAAAAGTTTTACTAGCGTAGTAAATCACAAAAGGTTTCTTATCAATCTTTTGTCCCAAGATCGTGCCAATAGCAAAATCAGAAGCATTGGTCATGATTTCAAATGAGTGATCCCAATTAGGAGGTTGTAGTATGGGTGATTGTGTAATGGCCTCCTTTAGTAGATTGAAAGCCCTTAAGCAACTTGAATCAAAATCAAAGGTTTGATCTTTCACTAGTAGATTACTTAAGGGCCTCTCCACCTTAGAAAAATCCTTAATGAATCAACAGTAAAATCCCACATGTCCAAGAAATGATCTTACTTGTTTAACCGTTGATGGTGGTGGGAGTTTAATGATAGTGTCCACCTTAGCTTTATCCACTTCAATTCCTATTTCAGACACAACATGTGAAGGACTATGCCTTCCCTAAACATGAAGTGGCTCTTTTCCCAAGATAGGAAAAGATTTACCTCTATGCACTTTTGGAAATTTTTCTCCAAATTGATCAGACAAGATTCAAAAGAGTCCTCAAACACAGAAAAATCATCCATAATGATTTCCATAAAATCACCCACCATGTCTGAAAAGATTGCAAGCATGCACCTTTGAAAAGTTGTTGGTACATTGCATAATCCAAAAGGCATCCTACAGAATGCGAATGTTCCGTAGGGACATGTGAAGGTGGTTTTGTCTTGATCGTCAAGGTGGATAGCTACTTGATTGTAGCTAAAGTAGCCATACAAGAAATAGAAAAACTTTTGGCCAGCTAGTCTTTCAAGAATTTGGTCAATGAAAGGAAGTGGAAAGTAGCCTTTCTTAGTTGCATTATTCAGCTTCCTATAATCGATACAAACTCTCCAAGAGGAAGCTGTGCGGGTTGGAATCAACTCCCCATTGTCATTAGTAATCACAGTCAGCACAACTTTCTTTGGAACCACTTGTGAAGGATTGATCCATGGGTTGTCAGAGATCGGGTAGACTATTCCCGCATCTAACCACTTAATCATCTCCTTTTTCACAACCTCCCGCATATTAGGATTCAATCGTCTTTGCATTTCCCGGGAGGCTTTAGATTCGTCCTCAACATATATTCTGTGGGTTCAATAAGTAGGACTGATTCCCTTCAGATCATCCAATGTCCAACAAATTGCCCTGTTGTTTCTTCCCAGAACTTGAATTAATTGATTTTCCTAAGCTTGGGTTAGGTAAGAGCTAATGATTATTGGATAAGTCTGATCAGATCCGATGAAAACTTACTTTAGATAATAAGGAAGAGGTTTCAGTTTAGGTTTGGGTCCTTGGGATGAAAGGTCCAAAGGTGGATCACAGTTATCCTCAAGAGGTCTTGGAATCAAGTTAGTGATTGGGTAACTGACCTCTTGATTGGTTTGGGATCAAGGCCTATAGGGTCAGATTGGGAAACTCCTAACTTCATACAATATTCAATAGTATGGTCCATATCCTCAAAATCTTCTATCATTCCACAATCCTCGAATTGTTTGATGTCCTTAAAATTATTAATCTTTGTCTTCTTGCCCCCGAATTTAATTCCCATACTTCTAGATTCATAGTCAATATTAGCCTTGGTAGTATTTAAGAATGGTCTTCCCAAAATTATTGGGGTGTTCTTCAAATTTTCTAGTTCCTCCATGTCAAGGACCAAGAAATCCACAAGAAAACAAAAATCACAAACCTTGATAATTATATCTTCAATAATTCCCCGCGGTGTGGTCACAGATCGATCAGCCAGTTGTAGTGTGACCTTCGTAGGTTTTAACTCTCCAAAGTTAAATTTTTCATATAACATTGTGGGGATTACATTAATGGAGGCACCTAAATCTAACAAAGCCCTATCAAAGGTAGTGTCTCCAATAACACAAGAAATTAGAAGGGCTCCATGATCTTTTTGTTTTCGGGGTAGGTTTTTAAGGATAACTGCACTAGCTTATTTAGATAACACTACCCTTTTAGATGATTTGGCATGGCGTTTGGATGTGCACATTTCTTTCAAAAATTTTGCACAGGGTGAGATTTCTCAATTGCTTCAAGGAGTGGTATATTCATCTAAACTTATTTAAAAATATCAAGCCACTTCTCATATGGATTGGTTTTCTTTTTCCTAGATTTGTTCAAGGCTTCAGGGAAGGGTGCATGAGAGAAATCATGAGTGTTCGGGTCTTGATCCTTGTCTTCTTGATTGGCTTGGTCTCCTAGATCAGATTCAAACTCCTCAAGATCTTGATTAGATTTAGATTTGGAGGGGTAAGGATCTTGGACTTGTCTCCCAATTCTCAATGTTACAGCACCGATAAAGGCATTATAGTTGGAATGTTGAGGTGGGTTTTGCAAGATAGGTTGAGCTTGGTTAGGATTAGGGTTAGCAAAGCCAAGTGGGTGCTAGGAATTGGGTTGAACTATATGTGCCTGTTGCTCTCGTGTGTTCCTTTGGTTGACCCTATTAAAGTTTCTTTGGTTGGGAATGGGTTGGGATGGCAACATCCCGTGTTGTCTAGAGTCTACTAATTGGTTCAATTGTGCCATCAATTCTGTCCTCAATTGATTCATTTCTTATTTATGTCTCAAATTCATTTCCCACATTTCTTTGAGGACCAGACTCAGATCAGCAAGCTGGGTTTCCTGTGTAGGTTGTAGCTAGCATGTGCACAGTTGTATGTACCTACTGGGTTGCCCAAAAGGACTAGGCTTGGTCAAGTTAGGACCCTAGGCAGGTTTCTGACTTGACCAAGTAAAGTTAGGATGGTTACACCATCAAGGATGGCATTAGCATCCTCATAATAATTAGGCATCGAGATGCCTAATTTAGAATTTGAGGGCATCAAGGTCCCTCCTTGGTACCCAGAAAGAGATGGGTCCATGTAAAGTTGGCTCATGGGTGGAGCCATGGTCAAGTCATTAATATTGTGCACTAATTCCTAACCTAGAGGGTTGGGGAGTTGGGTGCGGGTTAACATAGAAATTCCTTGGGTAGGCATAGGGTTTACTTTGGAATGTGTACCTAAGTAACTCCCACCTTTCAGAAGGTTATCCAATTTTTTATCCAAACTCTCTACATTTTTCCCAACGAGTTCCACCTTATCCAATTGTTGTGCAATCAGTTCTAAATCAACTGAATTTTAATTATCTTTAATTTCATAGACTCCGCTCCTTAGTTGTTGGATCTGTTGAAGGCTGACATTAAGGCATTGTTGAGGGAATTTTCACTCATATTATCTAATAATTGAAGGTCTCACTTAGCATCTTTGCTTAGGAAATTGCCCCCACATGCTGCATCAAAAAAATTCTTCAAATTGTCACTTAACCCATAGTAGAAAATATGGGCCAAGTGCCACTTGGGAATCCCATGATGAGGGCATTTCCTAGCTAAGTCATTAAATCTCTCCTAAGCCTCATGCAATTGTTCCACAGGGTTTTGCTTAAAGGTTGTAATGGCACATCTAAGGGCATTTATTTTTCCTATAGGAAAGAATTTCTTCAGAAAAGTGCTTCTCAAATCTTCCCAAGATAAGATTGATCTACCAATAATCCTCAACCATTGAGCAGCATTATCTTTTACGGAAAAGGAGAACATTTTCATCATTAAGGTATCCTCATTCATGTTCCTAGGGCCAAAGGCCCTTCCTATGTGTAGAAGTTCTTCAAGGTGGTGAAAGGGGTCATCAGAATTGTTGCCATGGAAGTGGGGAATCAGATTGATGATTTGTGGCTTAAGCTCAAAATCATCCCCATCCTGAGGTACCTTGACAAAAGGTTCAGGTTGGGCATTAGGAGAATTGTAGAAATCTCTGAGAGGTTGGTCTGTTCTATCATTTTGGAGTCAGGTAATGGCCTGTACTATGACCTGCATCTGTCTATCATGATGCCGGCTGACGAGTCGATTTTTGCTTTCGAAAATGATGATTAAGATGATTTGCGTATTTCTAAGTGGTGGAAAATCGACCAATCAAAACAATTAAAATAAACTTCTCACAAAGGGAGCAAGTCGTATCCATAGGGAGGTACTAGCTATTACAAACTCGCAAGGGTCAAAAATTGATATTCACTATTAATTTCGTCAAGAAATAGAGCCAAATCAACCTTCAGATTACGAAAATAACAAGAGATCATGCTGAAATGGCATTTATGAGAAAGAGGGAGGTACTTGCATAAATTAGCCATAATATTTAATTAATAAAGTCAAAATAAAAAGAGTGGTAATGGCATGTGAATGTAAAAACTAATACCCTCTTCACTATAGCAAAACACAACAATTTGTGCAAGTGCTCTCCATGCATAAGGGGAAGGGAAGCCAGAGATGAGGAACTTGCCGGAGGGAGAGTAAGCCAACATGCATCTAATGGTGGTGGTGGCAAGGAGCGAGACGGCTGGAGGCGACAGCCGGCTATTTGGATGGAGTTGGGTTCCGGCGGTGATGGGTGGCAGCCTATTGCTACAATGAGCACACAGGCATGGGATGCAAGCACGCTGGGTGTGCGCGGCGCTGATAGAGAGCAAGTCGATGCGTGGCTGGAGGCGAGGAGGGCGCACGGGCACGCACACGCTGTGGAGAGGGTTGCTGCTGTGTTCGTACGGCGTTGGAGGCTGCTGGAGAGATGCTTGCTATTGCGGGCGTGGTGGAGGCACAGCGAGGGGGTGCGCACGCTGGAGGCCAGGGGGAGCGTAGGCTACGTGTGTTGCTGTAGCTGCTGCGTGAGCTGGAGGTGTGCGCGAGCGACGTGGTGAGGGTGGTGACTTTCATTGAGGTGGACTAACAATAAGGAAAGAAGAAATAGATGAAGAAGAAGAAAAATGGAGATGTTGGTGGTGGTGGTGACCGTGGACAGGGGCCTAGACAAACATGCACAGGGTGAGAGGAGGTGCGGAGGTGGTTGTTGTAGGTTACTTCAGACGTCTGGGAACATTCCCAGACATCTTAACCGATGGAAAAGATGAAGGTGCGTGGCTACGGTGGTGGTTGTTGGTGATGGAAGTGAGGGTGGTGCACACTAAGGTGCTCACGATAATGCAAACAAGCTCCAGATGGCGATGTGGCCTATCACGCCACACGCCTACGGTGGTGGAGGCTCATCGCCACAGTTAAGGCTGGTGGTGGAGGCTCATCGCCACGGTTGAGGATGGTGGTGGTGGAGTGAATGAGAGGTCAACTCTTTACACAGTGATGAATCGGGGTGGAGGCCTCCCGAACACAGTCGTCTCCTCCTCCCTCTTGTAGCTGTAGCTAATACATTTGAAATCACAAGAGGCACGAGCAGATCCTCGTGAATGCTGGCAGCTGTGAGGAATGAATGGGCGCGGAGGAGGAAGCAGAGCGGTTACCTGCGAAAGAATAATAATAATAAAATAATTAGGATTATTTATACATAACTTCTTAACTTCTATGTTAATTAAAATAATGTATGTAATGCACCTAATTGGTTAACTAATCAAATGCATGAAATTCTAAGTTAATTATAAATGCATTTAGATATGAATGCCACACATGAATTATGCAATTAAGCTAAAAGTATGAATTAATTTATTTACATCCTAATGTATGCTATCTAAATGTTAAAATTAACTTAATGTCTAGGCACTTAAATATTTACATAGCCCACAAATATTGGCTAATCAAATACCCCCATGCCTAATT
This sequence comes from Thalassia testudinum, assembly GCA_037157565.1. Lineage (NCBI taxonomy): Eukaryota > Viridiplantae > Streptophyta > Magnoliopsida > Alismatales > Hydrocharitaceae > Thalassia > Thalassia testudinum. Next base: position 40,009,984 of record JAZHRO010000025.1, read on the forward strand.
TTTGCTAGTCCCTAGCAAATTCAAGCATGACTTAACACTCCAAACCATCCAAGCTAACTCAATTGACCTTTCCATAGAAATTAGGTTGAACCATCTAACCCTAGATCATAAGGTACCCAAGTAGTTGTTGAGTTACAGACTAGGTCAGCTAAGGACGAGTTGTAGGCACAGGTTTCCTTGATTTCTATCTCTACCCTAGGTTTATTGATCCCAGAGATTAAAGCATCTGTGCATGTGCAATGGTCAGATTTATTTGAGGTTGGTATGATTGCCAACCTAGAAAGAGAGTAAGAGGATATATATATATATATTTTTTGTTTGATTCCTCTAAGTCTAACCTTGGGTCAGCTATCAATATGGTTTGTGTCGGATTCATTGTCCCCATCACCAAACCTCAAAGGGTGCCTGGCTTTCGATGCTTCGAGATAGCATCGCTCATAGTGACCCCAAGAACTCCTGGCAATCGACACTTCGAGATAGTATCACCCATGGATTTCTTAAGCGAATTCAGGCCTGTAGCAATTGGCACTTTGAAATAGGGCTGCCCATGGTACCTAAACTGCACAATGCGCTTACATGCCCCCAGTAGGATGGACATCCTAAGAGATAAGCATCGAGGAGGTGACATGTTATCATTGCATCCTTAAGGTGAGTATATACTCCACCTCTCCTGTGGCAGGAACTCTTCCAATCAAATTGTGTTTTCAAGCTTCTCCTAAGTCAAAACTAAGAGAATCAAATTTTCTTTAAGAAATGAATTAAGGTGATCACTATTTACTCAAGACCAAGTGTGTGTGAAATGTGGATGCTTAGGTTACGAAGACCTGTAAACCAAAAGGTAGAAAAAAACACCAGGTACTACCCAACCTCTAACTCAATCCCTAGCTTTTCTTCCTCAACCTCTTGAGGAATGGTCCGCAACTTAACTCCTATTTAAGAGAGGACCCTAAGGGTCTAAAGCTAGTAGCTCAACTTAGCTTCTAAAGTCAAACACCTAGAGTCAACATAGTCTAACCTAAAGTTCTGGTCTTATGCCTAAGAATGTAGGGTCCAGCTAGTTAAGCTCAATACTACAATTTTTTTTCTCTCTTTTTTTTCCTTTCTTTTTAAAATCAATGCAAATGTATGCAATGCAGAATGTTTTAACTAAATGCATGGATGCACTATGTATAAATGCTATGTATATCCCCAAGTACATCCCCCCATGCCTAAAGTCTATAATGTCCCTATTGCATAGAAGGATATTACCTGGGTCAGAGTTGGGCTGCCGTTATTTTGTTAGTAGATGAATAGCCAAAAAACCTGCAAGTCAGGTACCAAAACTAAAGAAATAGGCCCTAAAAATGAGCAAAGTAATGCTGGCCTAGAAAACAGGTAACCTAGGATGTTGGCGAGCTGATGATGAATCCCGATAGTAAATGCCCAACCATGATGGGAATGAAATCTTCCTAGGTCACCGGAGATGGTTCTAAAGGATAAATTGGCATAACAACCTCCAAAGAGGTAGAGGGAGGATGACAAGGATCCTCCAAAAGGAATGGGGAAGGAATGGTGCAGAAATAAACCCCCAAGGTAATGGACTGACTGTAGAAATCATCAATCCATACCTGATACCTCATTACAAGAGATATTGGTCTGTTAAGCCCCCCAGTCAAAATAGAAGTGAGCATAACTCTAAGCCAAGGATCGTCTAGGGCGTCCAAGTTACGAGGTTGTAGGATGGCCATAAGATCTAGGTTGGGTTTAATCGGCTCAATGTCCATGCCTAACAGCCTTTCCAGTTCTTTAATCATGCCCCTAGCATCTCTGGTAATATCACAAGTATCTACCTACTCTTCATTAGTGATCATTTTTGCATATGGAGTCAAATTTTCGCCTTTAGACAGAGGCAAATCAAAGGGTAACTCCCAATTGTATGAAGGTAGGTTGGAAGCAATAGATCTAGGGATTATCCTATCAATGTCATCTCTGGGTTCTTGTTCTTTACTCAAATACTCTCTGGAGTCTATATGTGAATCCACATTAATCTCAGAAGTTGCTTCCAAATTTTCCATTATTTCATCATGAGGAGAGATATTATCAATGGGTGTGCTAAGGAAACCTAATTTGGTCAAATTTGTGACATCCTCAGGGGCTAATTGTTCAAATAAGACATAATCACCTTTAGTGTCACTCCAAATCTTAAATGTAGGCTCCTCATAGAATTCATCCTTCTCCTCATCATACGATTTATCATATACTCGAGGTTTAGAATCATCTAAAATCTCAACAGAGCCCCCAGGGCAATCTATCTAGGGTGCATGGTTTACACTGGTAACATCAGACTCCTTAGATAGGTGAATTTCTTCAGGGTTAGGTTCCCTATGGGTGGGCTTGAGTTCCATCTCGTGATCAAAAGGGAGGGCGGGATTAACAACTTGACTTTGGCCCACTTCATCAAATGTGACGAAAATACTATCATTTGAGTCGAGGTCTTCCAATGATACCATTATTCCCTTCCTTTGACTCCAATATAATTCAGGTGGATACTCAACATGATCATCATCTTCCTCGGGTTTCCACCTTTCTTCATCCAATGTATAGCTACTTTCATACATATTCTCCTCCCACTTAAGGCATGGACCTCTTGAGGAAGTGTCATCTAGTGGGGAGGTTTCAAAATCAATCCTCGAAAAGTAGCTATTCTCCCTTACATAATCCCCAAAATTTCCCAACTTAGGGTGTGGCTCTCCCACGGGAGATGCATGTAGTGTAGAGGGGTGCACTTCATCCTCAATGGGGTAGATTGTGTGGCTAATTTCTTCTTTTTCTTGTTGGTCTGCTCTCGAAGATTCTCCTAATAATTCAATCATTTTGTCTTGCATTTTCTGTATTTCCATCTTCAATGAGAAGTCATCATTACTATCAGGAGAGAAGTCAGGCTCAAGCTTATAGTACCTAGGAGTGTCTATCCAACCATTACAATCAATCAGGGAGGGTGGGTTGGGTGTTCCTATGGTGTGTGGGATATTGAGCAAGGAAAATCCCGCTCCTAGGTTCTGCTCACTGATTTGGGGCTTAACCATGCCAATACTCCTATCATAGGAGTAAAAAGGATCCCACTGGTTGTCATTTTGTCCATCAAAAGATGGACCATTGTGGCGTATGGGATCAAAGATCGTAGAGTGGGGGTAAGGATGTGGGCAAGAGGTGAAAGAATGAAAGTCAACGTGGTCCATTTTAACTCACACCACAATCAGATTCCTCCCAATACAAACACAAATCAGAGGACTTTTTAGGTCTTTAATCAATTAGGCTTTTGAGATTTAAGTCCACTTGTAGGTGACAAATCAAGTTATCCAATCAATTACGCGTCTATTGTCAACCTACGAAATGCCTAAAAAGACCTAGTTGGAGCTTAAGTGCTTTTCCCTAAATCTCAAATAGTAGAGCAACTCCAAAGATGGAAGATCGAGGGATGCAAATAGGCCTAAGCCTTCTTTTGAAGCTGTGCTTTCACGGTGCTTCTTAACTACCCCAAAAAATCCATGACAAGGTATCCCCCTCTTTGGAGTTACAAAACCTTTGATCTCAAGTTCTGAACACTTCAAAATCCAACGGTATGAGAGCTCTTGTCTTAGTAGTTCCAAGACCTAGGAGTGTCTAAATGCGTGCTTCGGTGCAAAGAGAAAACAAGTGTGCATACACCGTAAAAGATTTGAGTTTGAATTTTGAAACGCACAGCAAGTTTTCAGCTCAAGTTCTTGGTTTTTAGTATTCCTCCTTAACTTAAAGTCCTTTTTCAAGAAAATATGTGACCACTTAGATCTTTTCAATTCAATTAGGTGGTCTTGCAATTAAATCCAGATGCAAATGCGTGAACAAGATAGAATGCAAGGAAAAGAAAACATACCTTGCCTTCAGCAATCAACAATGAAATGCACACAAATGCAAAATAAAATCTAGAGGCTGCTCATTCATGCCTAAATGGTCATCCTAAGGCAGGCAAAAGGCATCTCGTGTTTTTGTTTTTGTTCTTTTTTTAGCTACTTATGCACAAACAAATAAAGGATAAACAACAGAAAAAAGAAAACCTAGATCTAAAGAAAAGGGAACAAGCTCCCGAAAAATATTACCCAACACGGGCCTAAAACAAAATCAGGAAACAAACCCCTAAAAATGTATCCCAAAACAAGGGTCTCAAACCGAATGTGCAACGAAAATAAAATAAAATCTATAGTCTAAAACCTACACTAGTTAGATCAAAGACTAAATGTGTGGAGATGATGATTGTCACGTCCTTGCCCTTCTCCCAATTGGTGGCAACAAGGTTCACCAATGTTCAAGCTCCTCCTTGTACACGTGAAGCTCGATCTCAAGGTCCACCACAACGTTGCTGAGGCTGATGCGACAACTCATATGTAATATGTGTACCACACACCAAATCAGATAAAACAAGTTAAATATGCCTCAATTTAAATCAGCATGAACAAATGAAAAAATGCAAGTTTATTAGGCTCGTTGCCTCCCCGGCAATGATGCCATTTGACGAGTCAATTTTCGCTTTCGAAAATGATGATTAAGATGATTTGTTGTTGTATTTCTAAGTGGTGGAAAATCAACTAATCAAAATAATTAAAATAAACCACTCACAAAGGGAGCGGGTTGTATCCACAGGGAGGCACTAGCTATTACAAACCCGCAAGGGTCAAAAATCGATGTTCACTATTAATTTCGTCAAGAAATAGAGCCAAATCCACCTTCAGATTACAAAAATAACAAGAGATCATGCTAAAATGGCATTTATGAGAAAGAGGGAGGTCACTTGCATAAATTAGTCATAATATTTAATTAATAAAATCAAAATAAAAAGAGTGGCAATGGCATGTGAATGTAAAAACTAATACCCTCTTCACTGTAGCAAAACAGAGCACTTTGTGCAACTGCTCTCCACGCATAAGGGGAAGGGAAGCCAAAGATGAGGAACTTGCTAAAGGGAGAGTAAGCCGACGTACATCCGATGGTGGTGGTGGCAAGGAGCAAGACAGCCGGAGGCGGTGACCGGCCGTTTGGATGGAGGTGGGTTCCGACGGTGATGGGCGGCAGCCTATTGCTGTAGTGAGTGCATAAGCATGGGACGTGAGCGAGTTGGGTGTGCGCAGCGCTGATGGAGAGCAGGTTGACGAGTGGTTGGAGGAGAGGAGGGCGCATGGGCACGCACGCGCTTTGGAGAGGGTTGCTGCTGCGCTCGCACAGCGCGGGATGATGCTGGAGAGATGCTTGCTGCTACGGGTGTGGCGGAGGCGCAGTGAGGGGGATGTGCGTGTTGGAGGCGAGGGGGAGCACAGGCCGTGCGTGTTGCTGTAGCTATTGCGTGAGTTGGAGGTGTGCGCGAGCGGTGTGGTGATGAGGGTGGTGACTTTCATTGAGGTGGACTAACAACAGGGAAAGAAGAAATAGATGAAGAAGAAAAATGGAGATGTTGGTGGTGGTGGTGACCATGGACAAGGGCCTGGACGAACATGCACAGGGTGAGAGGAGGTGTGGAGGTGGTTGCTGTAGGTACTTCAGATGTTTGGGAACATTCCCAGATGTCTTAACTGGCGGAAAAGATGAAGGTGCGTGGCTGCGGTGGTGGTTGCTGGTGATGGCGGTGAGGGTGGTGCACGCTGAGGTGCTCACGGTAATGTAAACGAGCTCCAAATGGTGGTGTGGCCTGTCACGCCACACGCCTACAGTGGTGGAGGCTCATCGCCACGGTTTAGGCCGGTGGTAGTGGAGCAGATGAGAGGTCAATTCTCTGCATAGTGATGAATCGGGGTGGAGGCCTCCTGAACACAGTTGTCTCCTCCCCCCTCTTGTAGCTGCAGCCAATACATTTGAAATCACAAGAGGTAGGAGCAGATCCTCATGAATGCTGGCAGCTGCGAGGAATGAATGGGAGCAAGAGGAGGAAGCGAAGCAGTTACTTGCGAAAGAAGAAGAAGAATAATAATAAAATAATTAGGATTATTTATACATAACTCCTTAACTTCTATCTTAATTAAAATAATGTATGTAATGCACCTAATTGGTTAACTAATCAAATGCATGCAATTCTAAGTTAATTATAAATGCATTTAGATATGAATGCCATACATGAATTATGCAAGTAAGCTAAATATATGAATTAATTTATTTATATCCTAATGTATGCTATCTAAATGTTAAAATTAATTTAATGGCTAGGTACTTAAATATTTAAATAGCCCACAAATATGGGCTAATCACCGGCCCTGCCTGGTAATTTGCCTTTGTAAGAGAGCCATTAGATCTATATTTTGTTCCTCCTCTTCAACCTCATCTTCCTTATGGTGACTAGCCATTGAAGAAGATTTAGATTCAGGTCTTGTACTAGGATTTCTCTCTAAAGGTGGTAGCAAATCAAGGTGTAGAGATCTTCTACCTTGCATGCACCAGAAGAATGTCTACGGATGAGAGAGAGAAGACTGATGCGAGAATACCCACCCTCACAGTATAAACAATCAAGTTAATCTGTAGAGTGTAAGCCCTAATTAAACCTAATCTTGGCTCCCCAAAACACGACTAGGTTAGATCAACCCTTGAATTACTTAGCTGGCCAGAGTGGTGGGACCCCTTAGGACACCTCGCACGGCGAGACACCACTAAGGGTTAATGCGGCTATCGCACCGATCTTTCCTATCACCGGTGGGTCCAAGTAAATAAGGCCTTGACCTTAGCCCAATCTAATTTCAAGTCACCAAGCAAATTAGCCCTACCTAGGCACGTCAACTCAATTTTAGGCTTAGGCTTGAAGTGTTTTTAGAATATGATAGGCGTTAGGCGGGTGTTGCCCTTAAAAATTAATTTCAGAAAGAAAAGTGTACAATCAAGGCATTCAAAATACAAGCTTAATTGATGTGGTTGCTTTTAAGGTTTAAGTACTTGTATTAGTGAATTTTAGTTAAATATGTTTAAGCAATAGTTTTGATGAGGCACATAAGGGGTTTTGCAAATTCCAGTTGTTTGATAGATTTCCTTTAAATATGAAAATGCAAGTGTGCTCTATCTTAATGTGAAACCCTAAGAGCAGATAGTGCTAAATGATTGGATTTAAGTCCAAAATCAGGGAAGTGGTGTGACTCAAACAATGCAATCAATTGGTCTTGTTGCACCACTAAGTAGGCACTGAAAAAATATTTTTTTAGGAATTTAATGCACATCTCAAATTTTCCAAGATTTAAAGTGCACTAGGAGTCTTGTAGTCTATTTTGACCCCTAGTCAGTGAGTGGATAGTATGTGCAATCAAACGTCACTACAAAAAAAATAGCCTTTAGCGGCAAATTAGATAGTGTCATTTAATGCATTTGCCAATAATTCATTTGATTTAGTAACAAATTTTTTGTATATGCCACTATAAACATTTTGTCAAATGATAAGTAGTATTAGTGACAAATATATTTGCTACTATTGCCTTTGAGTAAGTGGCAATTGCTACTTATGCCACTATAATATTTTTGTTAAATGACAATTAGCATTAGTGGCAATTGTAATTATCACTGTATCATTTGATTTAGCAACAATTGTTATTTATGTCACTATAATATTTTTGTCAAATAACAATTAGTATTATTGGCAAATGTAATTGTCGCAATATGTATATTATAAATTAATATTACTAAATTTTAAAGTATAGTTTAGCAAAAAGAATTATGCCACTAAATACTTTTTCTGAAGCATTGGTTGGGACTTCTTGGTGGAATTGAAAGGAAGTCACTAGTTCATATTCAACATTCTTTTTAGTAGCATAAAGAGTGAAAAGATAAATTAAAATTTATCCCTTTAAATGGAAAAAAAATTGATTTCATTTAAGGTTGAAATACACACACGTGAAGTTGAAAATTCTCACGATCAAAAAAATGACATTTATCGACAAATTGTATAGTGGCAAGTAATACCTTTGCCGCTATTACCTTTGGTTTAAAGGTAATTTTTTTATATATGACACTATAAGTTTTTTATTAAAAATAGTTACTATAGTGGTAAATATATATGCCACTATATGTATATAATATATTACTATTATAATTTTTAAAATCATATTATAAAGGCAAAAAAATTATATGCTTCTAATTTTTTTGTTAAATAACAAATAACATTAATAGCAAATATATATACCACTCATTAGAAAAAGTCACATAGAATGACTACGGCAAGAAAATAGGCATTTATCAATAAATTTTTTTATAATTAAAAAATATCATGGGTAAAATAATTTGTTAACGATTTTAGTTCCCACCATCACTAAAGTTTTAAACAACATTTTTTAAAGTGGTAAGGTTCTACATCAATCGTGGTCTTCCTCCCTCCAATTGGTATCTCCCCGTCGATGTCTTTCCCTCCCGTGGTCACAGATGATTTAAGGTTCTCCTCCCTCACTCTTCCTCATCCTCCTCTGTCATCCCTTCACACTCACCCCTTCCTCACCCCATTGCTTTCCTCCTCCACCCTCATACACCAACAGATCAACCCATAACCCCATACAATGAGGACACCCACCCCTCGCACCTCTACATCCTCCTTCCCCAGCCTTGCGATCTCCTCTGCCTCACCATTCACCCCTTAACGATTTACCCTAACCTTTTTTCACCAGTGACCCATCTTCTCCCTCAACCCCACCCATCACACACAACCTCCTCCAACACCTCTCTCTCCATCCAACTGCCCTCCACCATCACTGCTGACCACCTCTTTGCCTCCTCCTCCCAATGCCACCAACCAACTCCAACGCCACCATCACCTCCCCCCCCCGTCTCCTCGCATAGCCCTCACTACCTATAGGATGCCCTATGCGAACACCCCCACTTGACCACCACCTCACCTCATTCCCTCACCAACACTTCTCCCCATTGATCTCTGCTCAACAACCTCTCATATCACTCTTATCGTCCCATCACTTCCCAAGCCAATTATTCGAAACTCTCCAGCACCACTGTCGTCGTGCCTCCACCACACATATGTCCTGCCTCGAGACCACCTCTGTGACGTCACTACCACCTCCCTCAGGCACCACCTTCGGTAACATCTCCTAGCGCCCCCCTCCCCCACAACCACCAAAAAAAAAAGAGTTAACCCTCGTTCTTCTTTCTTTCCACTTCTCTGCAAGGACAAGAGCTATATGTAAATCTCTCCTACTGGATAATTCAACTCCACACTACAAAAAAGATAGCCTTTAGTGACAAATTAGATGGTGGCATATAATGCATTTGCCACTAATTCATTTGATTTAACGGCAAAATTTTTGTATATGTCACTATAACATTTTGTCAAATGACAATTACTATTAGCAGCAAATATATCTGCCGCTATTGCCTTTGATTTAATGGCAATTGCTACTTACGACACTATAATATTTTTGTCAAACAACAATTAATATTAATGGCTAATATATTTGACACTATAACCTTTGATTTAACAGTATCTTTTACTTATGTTACTATAGTATTTTTTTCAAATAACAAATTGGTGTAGGTGAAATGAGGTTAATATTTTATCTTAAATATTTTTTTTAATAACATAAAGAGGAAAAAATTAAATTCAAACAAATCCCTTTAAACAAAAAAAAACTTTTAATTTCATTTAATGTTAAGATACACGTAGGTGAGAATTAGAGTAATGTGACAATAATGTTGAAAAAATATTAATTAATGCACCAAGATATAATTTAAAATATAATTTAACAAAAATATTTATTATTTATAAAAAATATTAAAATAAATATTTTGAGGGCCATTATTTTGAAACATCTGATAACACGTTAATTCCTCTCTCCCAAGTGCATCTCGTGACTCATTCCGAAATCCCAAGCCCGTCTCCACAAAAGCTTACCCACCACTCGCTCAAAACCCCGTTTCCTCCCCCACGCTAGATCCCAATTCCCCCCTGCGATCTCACTTCAAATTCAAATCGCCTCGCTCTCCCAAGGATCGTGACCATCCCTTTCCCCTACGATCTCCGCCAACCCCTCGCGATCTCCATCGGCTTGCCTTTCCTACTCCCTCCCTCCCCCAATCCCCTTCACCATCGACCTCACCGCCTTCGACCCATCAAACTCCCCCAATCTCAACCTCTGTCGCCGTCCTCTCCCCCCACGACCTCTACCATCGAAAACTCTTGAGTGCCCACCCTCATCCCCACCCGCATCGTCGATTACCCTGATTCTCAACCTCCTGCTAGTCGCCAACCTCAGCCCACAACGCCCTCATCAATCTCACATGCCTTCTTGTCACCGCGCTCCTCGGGAACTTCTTCGGGTCGCTCACGTAAGGCAGGTTGGCCTACCCAGGTTTGCTAATCTTAGAATCAGGCTTTACCTTCCAAGTGGCTAATGTCATGGGTGCTGGGAAGAGATTTACTTTCCAACGTTATTAATGGTTGCTATGGGAGAATTCAGCACTAGGAAAACATATGAGGTCTGTGTTTGTTGCTTCATCATTTGTAGGGGCCTAATGCACCTCATATCATTAATTAGGCCTTTTTTATCTGCACAACCTAGTTATGGCATGGATTTTAGCTTTTGGTTTAATGATTAAATGGACAACAAGAGTTTCTTCAAATAGGCTTCCAAGGTTATTTGGTTTATCCATGGATTATGAGGATTTTCTTTCTTATTGAGACATGGAAAATAGTTGGGCTCTTGGAAGCTGGTTGCCAATTGTTATTAGTATTATCCCCAATTGACAAGTTCCAGATTTCTTGCAGCCCCATGAAGACTTACTACATGTACAACCAACTCTTGGTGAATCGAACAAGTAAGTTCAACACGGTGACAACTTCTTTCTTAGGTCAGGATAACAAATGTTTTGTAAATCACCAAGGGGCATTGATGAGGATCTAGAAAACATTTCCAACTAATTTTTAAGAGTAAAGAGCCTTTCAGGATCAAGGTTTTTGCTTGGTTCTTAAGGCATAAGCATCTTATGACAAATGTGTAAAGGAAAAAGTTTGCCCCTTATTTAAATCTAGCTTGTGTCGTCTGTAGGTTGGCTAAGGACAATAGACATTTGTTTCTGAATTTTCCTCTGAAGGAAATTTGGCATAAAACCCATGTCAGTTCAATGAAAAAACATCTGAGGATTCCTTCTGCAAGAGTTCCACTTTAGGAGTGGATCTTGACCAGTAGGTTTCAGGTCAAAGAATGAAATAGTGACACCATTGGCTGTTTTGTGCATTTCTAAGGGGGAAACATTTAGGTGGATTTTTTTTTCTAAAATTAAATAGGACGATCATTGGGCTAGTCATCATCCTACTTCAATATATAAAAGAAATGGATTACACCATAGACTATAGATTAGATGCCCACATCACCTTAGTTGCATTTACAAAAAAAAAATCAACATAAAAAAGCTCTAGACTTAAAGATTCAATTGCTTCATTGGAGCCTCTTACAAAAAAAAAAAGTTTTTTTGGAGTCACAAACACACAAAACTGCAAGAGCATTCCCTCATTCAAACTTTGATCAATAACAAACTAGTCCAATGGAAACATGGGCAATAGGAAAGATTCTCCAAAAAAGCCTCCAAAGATGTGCATACCACCAATCTAATTGAGACCTTCGCTGTGTTTTTTAACGTTTAGAGGAGTTTCTTTGTAGGTGATTTCATCGTGTGCATACCATAGTAAACTAGGGCATTTTATGATTTTAGTTGTCATGTTTGTTTTTTCTTGTACTGCAAATTTCTGCTTTGTGCAAGCCTTTTTATTTTTATTTTTTTGAGAAAATTAAAGAGCCTGAATATAGGCCTTTCAGTTTATAAACCAACATCCATACTTCAAACAATTACTTTAATGTTATCATGTTTCCATAGAAGTCGAAAGTCTATTTAAAAGGAAGTTAATCATAATTTAGTCTAGTTGTGCTAGAACTTGCATGATCGTTGTACACATTAGGGTGATGATTAACACAATAAACAACATAGGCGAATTAAGATTATCTTGTGAAACATAGGCACATGACTATAGCAAAACTAGGAATAAAAGCAAATTGTATGTTTGCTATTATGCTTTTGTGTTTTATGTGTTTGGTATCTTTGTATTGTATTGTTAAGAGGAAACATAAACTTACTGTTACTTGGTTCTTTCAGGATCCTCAGGTTGTGACTGGCTCACATGATATAACAATCAAATTTTGGGACCTACAATTACCTATTTGAACCATTTAGTTGCATGGTTTGTGATGCTCTTGGTGTTTTACATTTATCTTTGACACAATGCCCAGCTAGCTTAAATTTGCAAACAAATCTATGTTAACTTTAGCTAGTTTGGGCAATGGCTTTACATCCCCATGAGTATGTACATTTAATCCTTGATTAGCACATTTGTACAAGAAAATTGCACTGGAACTTGCTTCTACTAAATTGGAGTGTGCATATCTTATTACCACTTCCTTATTTCCAATTCATTTTCTCATTCCTTCTTTAGGCAATCTTTTGTATCAACATCAAAATTTTATTGATAAGATGTTGGGTGAAAAAGTGGCATTTGTGAACCTTAGGAAATAAGTTGGTAATGGAATATGCTGTCACTAAATTGATCTCATCCAGAAGTATTGATTCCCTAGAAATTATTTTTTTGTCAAGCTCATGACTTTCAATTTCGAAAGGGTTCCTTGGAAACTGATTATATGTTAAGCACTAATAAAATTCTTAAGTCTTCTCTCATTTATTGTAAATTGACTGTATGTCATTTGTATGTTGAGCATTGTCATTTCGAAACTCTTTTATCGTATGACAGTTTGCAAGAACTTATCCCTTCTTATCATAGTAAATCTAAAGTTTAGATCTTTAAAAGTATCAAAAATCTCCATTTCTCCTCGAATTCGATCTATTTCTATGCCTCCAATTCCACAACATATGTCTCCTAACCCTCCCCATAAGAACTCTTCTTATGCTAGCAAGAGCATCATCACCATAGGCATCACCATCACTCTCTTTGATGTAAGCATTTCCAATCAGTATCTGCATCACTTTACATAAGCAAGTCAAACATCAAGGGGGATGGAGGAGGTGAGAACCTACCCTTTTCCTCCTTAAAAGCTAGAGAACTGCCATTGGATCTTTTTGATAGAAGGAATTATCTAAGAGGTGTAACCACCACTAGTAAAGATTAATAGAAAAAGGTTGCCTAACGGATCAAGCTGCCACTATTATTTGGAACTAAGTAACTGGCCCATGTTGCAATGAGGACATTGCCCATTTAAGTTGGGGTTGTTGTAATGTCCTCGACAATAGTACCATAGTGGAAACTTAGAAAATCAAGTAGCGAGTTATAAGGATTGACGATAACAACTTGGTCACTTGGGTTTAAACATTGTGGATATTTGAGTTAGGTCCATTTAGCTACCCAAAAAATGATTAGGGTACTCTTTCAAGAAAAAAAAAGAGAGAAAAAGCTATGAGGGTCATTTTTCCACGCTGAGGCCCAGGTCTACACCCACGTCATCAAAGTTGTGTTCACCAACTTGCTCCATTTGATTTACTGCATGTGTCACTTGACAAATTACTTGGCTAGTAACAAGTAATCTGCTACCCTTTTGAATGATTCATTGAATATATTTACCATTATTAACCAACTAAGGCGTATTCAGCAAGTTTTAAAATTCTGCATGGATCATTTTCCTACATGTCTTAGTCATAACTTCTTTAAAAAAAAAATTCCAATCAGGACTGATGTGACTTAGGATTTGTAGCTGACCTTTGCAGTTAGTGCTAATATGCAACCAAGAACTGTGTTTTCCTGTGCTTGACAAGAGTCTAGGGTTGACTCCATCACTGTTACATACGAGAATTTGGAAGAGCAAACACTCAAAATAAAAGTAATGACATTTGCAGTATGTTGGAAAGATGCACATAGACAATGAGTCTGATGGTTTAGATTATGAATGGAATGGTTGTCTCTTGAGAAGTATTGAATACTTTTGTATCAACACTTACCAAGGAATTAAATTGCTAAAGGGTGATGTAATGTTGTTGCTTGTTTTTCATGTTGCTACTTAGCAATGTCAACTGCGCTAGATGATACAATCTATTTTTACTAATTATATCAAGGTTATGTGCAATAAAAGTTAGAACAGTTTAAGATGATCCAGATGTGTAACATGATTCTTTATTGGGAGTTTTGTCTTGTTAAAGTTAAACTAAGTAAAAATCTTAGTTCCTATAAAAATTAAGATTATAATTTAGAATTAGGTAATAATGCAGTTTTGCAAAGTATAGAGGAGAGTGGAGCTGAATGTAATTTGTAATGCTTGAAGCAAATTGAATTGAATGACAACTATATGAATAACTCTGTGATTGGGCAGTTGGAGGATGCAATTGATCTTACACAGACCAGTAGTGCCAATCGTGAGCCAATCTCTAAGGAAAAAATGCTCATTGAGGATCAAACATTGTACATTATAGACAGGAGATGACAACTCTTTCAATCAAAGATTCAAGAGTGGTTGTTCATATAAGAAGATCAAGAACCAGTGGAAATCGTAGAGGTTAAGAAACGGCATGGGTGAAGCAACAATGCTATCCCAAATGCTTAGCTATGCTTATAGGAGTTTTGACAGGCCAAAAGTCCCTCACCTATAATAGTCTGGTGGAGATTACTTTTGTAGTATGGAGAATAGGGTGGAGGGTATGAGAGAATCTCACAGGAGCATTGACCAATGTCATGGGTACCTCATTGGGATTGAAAATGAGATCCCCAGTGACTGTCTTCAGAATTGTCTTCAACACGGGGCAGTGGTCTTGATCTGAGGCTGCATTTCAGATCTAAGCAGTTGTATTCAGATCTAGGAGGTGGTGTGTCATCTTATCAAGGATTGTTGGTCGGCAGTGTGCTCGTGTGGTTGAGATTGAAGAGTGCAACAGCGCTGGAGAAGCAACGACACTTATGGTTCGAAGGCATATGAACTGTGGTGGCACTGTTGGAGGGGACCATTGGCAGTGCCCTGTGTGAATTGTTCCTTGTAGAAGAGGGCAAAGGGGCAGGCGTTGAGCCCTGATCTGGAGTGGCTGTTCATTCGGATAGAAAGTGGATGAGTTCCCACCTTGGTTTGATTGAAGAGGAGGTGTATGGTGGTGACTTAAAGCTGTGAAGATTCGAACAGGGAATGGATATTGTTCAGATCTAAAAGACACTGTCTGGGTAGATTTGGGTGATAGTGCTCTGTTTGTCACAACACTCAGTTTTGACCTGTCTAGATTTGAGTGGTGCATGTGGGATTTCCAGAACTATAGGGGAGGTTGATGTTGCTAATTGTTTGAAGCTGGAGAAGACGTGTTCGTTCCGGAAGCAAAGACAGTTGTAGGAGGGTAGGTGCGGTACCACTTTCGAAGGGGCAATGCCATTCTTGATTGAATCAATACAAAGTACTCTGCTGCTGCGGGTGTTTTAAGTAGCAGCAGGGACATTTGTTTTGGAGGCAAAGGTAACTTCATTGCATTTCATATTTTGCAGCAACGGTGTGTGTTGCTTGGTTTCTTAGCTATTTGACTGCAACGATGAGAATCAAGTTTTCATGCATAAGATTATTTACTAAAGGCTACCTAAATTTTGCTCTAAATGTTCTGTGATTGGTCATTCTTTTCAAACTTGTAGAAAGAGGGGAAATGAGCAAAATGGACAGCATGCTAAGGGAGAATTGGCCGTTTGGTAGAAATGTATTGAATTGTATAATGGGAAACAGCAACATCTTGGGGGTGGGAATTTGAAATGGCAGCCAAAGATAAACGTCAAGAGGCAACATGGGCATGCAAATCCCAACTCTAGTCATTAGGGGCTTGATGGTAATATAAAAAACATTTAGCAGCAGCAGCGACAATATGGAAATCATGCTGATGCTGTTAAATTGCAGCAGCAGCAACAACAAATGGGAGTGGAGTTGAGGCTACAACATCCAATGGTTGGGTAGCAACATGTTGGACAAAAACAGAGCATTAAGAGGGATATTGGGCAACAACAAAAAAAGCAGCAAGTGAGACCATGCTTTGACTTGGCCTCTGCACAAGGGGCATACAAGTTTTACCATTTCTAACTTATTCTTAACAAGCAAATTAGATGTGTTTGGGCAAATTTCTGCATTTTCAGTCTTTGTATATGCCATCTTGAGTTGTTCTAGATAATGCGAAAATCGATAACTCGTCCCACGCATGTATGGATGGCAACCCTTGTATTTTCATATTCTCATCATTTTCAGTGTCTTATTCTTGACAATTTTTAATAACTAATTTCTAGAATAATTGTATGTGCTGAGAGGCTTTCTTTGTTGATTCAAATACGCTTGACGAAGAGGATTTCCAGGAGTAGAACAGAGAGTTCTACTCATTTGCAGGTTATGGTAAGATAGAGCTCAGCAATATGTAGATCAGTGAAAATGTATGGTAGATCAGTGATGGTAAGATAGATCATTTATGGTAGATCACCATAACCTGATCAGGTTATGGTGATACAGCAGGAATCAGCTTATAGCAAAGTTTTCTCTCTTTCATTGACTCCTAATACCTTTCCAAAAAAAATCCTACCATAGCCAACATCTCTTATGAATAAATTTAGTGGCAATCTCTGGTACTTGTATGTTTTGATTTGATGCCACATCAATCTATGCATAGCAGGTTTTGTTTTTAGCACCAAAATGAGTCTTTCACTATAACATGTCATGTAGTGGTCTATGTCCATCTATATATTTACCTATATAAATGGTTCACAGAGCTCTTACAGATAATTTTTTTAGATAGTTTTCATCTTTAGCCATGCTCGACCAATGTATTTTTACCAAATAGCATCATAACTAGCTATTTCTATTTTGCTATTCTGAATAATAGCAACTATGCTTACTAGTTGGTACAATTTTTTCGAGTGGTGTTTACAGATTCTTTAGTCAAGAAGGCATATGATAACTGGATGCATGTCATAGAATATGATGGCAGGGCTCTATTGGAAACTAAGCAGAGCAAAAAAGACAACCAACTCTAAAATGGATTCTGCAATTGCTCCAGGAAGCTATGGTTCTTATGATCAACAAGTTTCCTTGCCTCACCTACCAAGTTCCTCTACTTGAGATGCGTTTTCAATAGAATCAGGCTTAGTTGTTGGAGGTAATCATCCCAATGACTTAATCCAATGAAAGGAATTAGCATATGCCTATTCTGACTCTGAAATCCCATTTTTCATGGTGGAATGGACTTAAGACTACTCAATTTAGCCATTTTATATCAATTTCAAGACATATCTGCATTTCATCTAAAATTAAGAAATTAAGTGTCCAAGACCCCTCACCTTTGCATTCCATGTGAACTGCCACATGAACATCCAAATCATTAGAAACTTTGATTTCCCCAGCAGTCTATATACCACTTATTACCCTTTCTTAATTTGTCCAGCAAATGGCCCCTAAGGAAAAGGTGGAGGAGCTATTTTAATAAGCTTTTCATGAAAATGATAAAGGTGATGTCAGTTTAGAGGACTTAACCAATTTAGAAATAAGAAGCCTATTTTAACAGTAAAAGCCATCGACAAACATAAGCTTGTTTTGAGATGATGAAACCTTAGATTGTTGTAGAATATGATGACATTTTTAGAATTTTGGAAATTAAGGAGGTTCATTTTCAATGCAGGGAGCAAGGACACTTCATCAGGTACCGTCACGATCCCATAAAGTACTGGCAACATGGCAGAGATGGCCATAGACAGAATCAAAGGTTGGGATTTTGAGCTTCTTCAGGCAGCAAGGTCAATTAAGACTGACGAAAACTTTGTTCGTGTCCTAAGTTTTATCCTTACTTGTTATGTTGTTCAATAAAGGAACTTGCAGGCACCTCTAATCCAATTTAGAAATTAGTTTTAGGTTATTTTAAGGGTTATGTTCTAATAGTTAGAGTTGTTGCTGCTGCTGCTGATTTGTTCATGAAACTCTAGGATGGGATGAAAATCATTAAGCAGGAAGTTGATATAGTTGTTGCTGCTGAAGTTCCAGAATATGCTATTTGTTACTGCTGTAATCATTAATCCCAAAGTTTTGAAGGTCTTTGTTGGAATTTTTAGATGATTGACGGTGTGATCTACTGCTGCTTGGAGTTTTATTTTTTGGTTGTATTTTTAATTTTTCTTATATTTTCTCTTGTATTATCCCTTAGAGGAAAATTTGAACTTTAATGATTTTGGAGGTCAATAAAAAGTGTTGTTATTGTACTCTATTCTTTAAGGATTAATAAATTGGGGTTGCTTGGACTCCTAGGTTTCTTAAAAAAATTTTCAATAAAGGATATCAACAGTGGAAATTAAATGATATAATAAGAAATCATTAAAGTGAATGAATAGTGGTAATTAAATGGTAAAAGAAATTGCCATGATGGTAAATACTTAGTGGCAATTTAGTAGCATAAGAAAATGTCATTAAAGTAAATCAATAGTGATGATTTAGAGACAAATAATGGTTACTAAATAATATCAATAAATGCAATTAACTGGTAAAATAAAGTATTACTAAAGTAAATCGATGGTAGTAATTTAGTGACATAAAAATAAAGTCATTAACTGAAATATATAGCGACACTAATAGCGTTAATTAAATTGTCACTAATATAAATCAATAGTGGTAAAATAGTGGTAAATAAATTGTCATTAAAGATCATTAGTGACATTATTTGTGGTAATTAAATTGTCGCTAATACTAATGATTTAGCGGTGATTGTACAATTGTCGCTAACTTTTAGTGATGCCAACGAAGGTGGTAATTAAGTGGTAATTATTTTAAGTATCACTAATTACATATAATTGCAAATAGAAGGCTTATAGTGGCAAATAATAAATGTTGCTAATGGTTATTTTTTTCGTAGTGCGTGCATAAAATATTTTTTTAGATTTTTCCTAAATTTTTTAGTTTTACATGAAGTGCTACAAATTTTAAGTCAAAGTTATATAAAAATTACTATGTTATTTTGAACTCTGAAAAATCAGGAACAATAACAGATTTGATAACTGTCCAATTTGTGAATTTTTAAAATTTTTAGATTACTCATAATTGTTGCCTGGTAGCAATTTCAAAATTTTTGGACATATGAATTTTAGGGAATTGAATTTTTAAACTTTGGTTATTTTAACCCAAAAATATAGGAGGTGGTTTTGTTGATTCTCAAAAGTTAATACCTATCAGCCTAAGATTTTTTTTTAAAGCAAGCAAATATTAATCCTAAGGTTCCAGCAAGGTACCTAATTTTTTTGCATTTTTTTTTCGAAAGGAAATCTAACATAATCTAAGATTCAAGTACTTACTTGAGATTAGAAACCTATAATTTTTTCGTTATCGCATTTCTTCTCGGATTTCAGCATTTCTAGCACACACGAAATCAACAAAAATAAAGTAGATAATAAATCTCAAATAAGTACTAAAAGAGGAAAGCTTCAAGAATTTTCGTTACCTCCCTGACAATGATGTCAATTTGTTTGTCGCGAAATGCGTAAAAAGAATTATACAGCTGTAGTTGCGAATCACGTTAAGGCAAATAAATTTATAAGTTAGAATTGGTGAGTCCTAAGTCGTTCACAGGGAGGCAAAATGATATTTCCAAATCTTTTTGTACTAACTAATCTAACCTAATATTCATAGAATTGGAATTTTATTGCTAATTGCAAACAGTTCGTAAATTAGGAATTAAAACAAGTATGTTAAAGAGTAGAGAGAGAGAAATAGATGAAGAGCGGTGGTACTTGAGGGATGCTTGTGTGAAGTGTAGTAGCTCTTTAGATCCATAATGCTGGGAAGAAAACCAGAGAGATGCTGTAGAGAGAGAGAGACTAGAGATGCTTCTGGTCGAAGTTGCCTCTTAAATGGGGGCTCTAGGGCTCTTTTTATAGCTAAAATGAGGGGCAAAGTGAGTATTTTGTCCCTCGAAACCATGCAACACCTTAGGTCTCAAAACAACCTCCCTCGTGCCTTCAATGCCAAGACTGCACTAGATGGCGACACGTGGCAGCTGCTCAGCCACTCAATCAACGTCTAATCTGACAATCAGATGGCTTAAAATCAGCGTCGCATCACCTTAAGAACCCACGTACAATGGGGTGTCTGGTTGGGCGTTTGATTGCACGTGCATCGCATCGCCACATCGATCGAGCCTCTTTATAGTACACGGCTGCCTCCTCGTCGTTCGATTTTCATCTAATGGCCCAATTTCACACAAGCACCACCGCCTCTCCAATTTAGCGCTCATGCCGAATCGAATGTGTGTCGCTTACTTGTGTGCAAAGGCTGAGACCAACGCACTACACCGCCTCTTGTGTCACTTTCTAGGTTTAACACGCGACCGCTCTCAGTCGTTGGATGAAAATCCAACGGCTGAGATGGATTCTTCTTCTGATGACGCGTGGACAGCGATGACATGGCCTCATTATGGTCGTTGGATGACGATCTAATAGCCCATGGTTTATCCCTCCATGGTTGGGGTGTGGCGGTGGGCTTTTGGGATGGTGCCATGTGGCACCATCCTGACCATTCATCTTCCCACCTTTGTAGTTGGTGCTACAGGGCTCCGATTGAACTGATTTTTATGTTGTTGAACTACAATCATTGATCCAGGTCCATCCATGCAGTTGGATTTGACATCTGAAGTTTGGATTTGTGCTATCTTACTCCTTGGCCTCTGATTTTCTACGGGTTGAATGTGATGCTACGGAAGTCTGATCAAGACGATTTCAGAAGCATTGGACTCCTGTCATCGTCCTGATCAGGTTTGTGCGGTCTGATTTATAATATGTGGCCCCAAATTATCTCCAATTAATATTACTTCTCTCTTAGAGAATAAAATAACATTATTATCTATAAAGCTAACAAATCAACTATGATGCAACTTATGATGCTCATGCATGCATTGTTCCTAAGTTAAGCTAAAATCTAACTTAATTCAGGTAGATTAGATCTTATGATTGCTGCGCAATCAAAACCCAAGGAAGTATTCAAGGAGACCCAGAAGATAAGAGACGGGCATCTTTCTCAGCAAAATCAGAAAGTGCTGAAAATGGTTTGTGGAACACCTCGGCACTCCCAAGTTACATGGTGGCCACTGAATCTGCAAAGGCTAAAATACATGGTCAAATCTCTCTAAGGTTCAGCTTAGATGCCATCGATAAAAATGGCTTTGTTCGTCGTCACTCTCTTCCATCTTCTACCAACGCAAAGTTGGCCTAGCAGCCAAGTTAGAACATCATTAAAATGGGAAGATCATTTTCATCCTCTAAAGATGGAAATGTATTGGCTTCTTGTTCGTGAATTTCCTTCATGTTTATGTTTGCCTAGCTTCTTTGCTAATAAGGGTTCTGTAGAGTTTGGGAAAAGTAGATAATTGTCCTAGTTTCATTCAACAACCTGGATATGGTTTGCATTTTTTAGTTATCATACTTTTCAGTGTTGCTCAAGAACCTGTATCAAAATGTTAGACTATTTCCTATTAACTATAGAAGGCTTGGAAAGCTTTTTAATTTTTTTATTGTTAGTCTTCTATGTCTTGCATACTCAAAGCATGATTTTGCCCCATTTTTCATCATGATTATGCACAAAATTTGTTTGTTTTCAGCCAAGCATGTACATTTTCTTAAGTTCACATCATGGACCTTAAGCTTGAAAATGTGAACTTTCTACATGAATGATAACTTCATTTAGAATATGTCATACAAATTCTTTGATGCATGGATAAATGTAGGAAATATTGTATAAATTTTTTGAAGTCATTCCATTGTAGAAAGGGCCAAAACCTTGTATCATGTTGCAAAGAAAATTCCGATCCTCTTTGTGAGATCTGACTTGCAAAGTGCACTCACTCAAAAGTGAACATGTTCAGAAACTACCATAACTTTTCAGCCACAAGAAAAGACAACCATTCTAAAATTTAGAATTATGAGAAGAAACATTTTTCCCCCGTAAGAAGTGGTTCTTCTCACTTGCCACTTACACTTTTAATGGGTATAAGAGTCATGCAACAGGATTAGCAATTAAATTGGTGACTGCCAATTAATTTGGTACTAAAAAATCAAGCAACTTTAATCTCTGCTCTGCATACCTAATCTCTTGTGGACAAGGAATTATTTTGTTTCAAAATTGAGATACCCAAATCCAGAAAGAAAATAAGGCCTCAGGAAATGCCACGTAAGGACCAGCCTCAGATGTTAGACCACTGCTGTGGTTAGGCCATAGTTACTGTAGTTTGTCCTTGTCCTCTTAGGTGAGATGCCTCCATCCATCACCTTCCTATGGTTGTTCCAAATCTCCGGCTATCATCACAGTTTTACAACCGTGAACGATTTGGTACGGTTTATAACCATGGCCAAAACTCTCGGGCTAGCTACCGGTGGGGCTTTGGTAACGGTTTTCATTGGAACTATGACCAAAGGCCTTTGGTCGTGGTTTCAAACCTACAACAAATGTGGGGACTTTTGGTCCCGGTTTTGAGTGGAACCGTGAATAAAACCCTTCCACCACGTAACTTTTGGTGACGCTAATTGGTGATAGTTTTTAACCCTTTGGTCACAATTTGTAACCGTGACCAAAACCCTTCTTTGTTGTAGTGCTGCTTGTGCCACCTCTCTAGAAATTAAATTGAAATACCAACTCTAGGGTTAGAGGTATTCAAGTACTAGGCAAGATACGAACCTGACTAGCCTCAACCTTGGGTTTGCAATGAAGGTTTCTAAGGCCCCAAAATCAGCCTAGTGGTTCATTGACCTCAGCAGTTAAAGAACCCATGCATTCATGCAGCAAGGTCTAGGTTCAACTTACTAGTGTATTTTTAGAAGAGAGAGATATTTTGAGAATTTTTCTCTTTCTTTTTAGATTCCCCTAAAGCCCACATTAGATTGGCCCTCAACACGGTCTGTATAAGATTCCTTGTCCCCATCATCAATCTTTGAAGGGTCCCTGGCAAACGATGTTTCGAGATAGCACCGCCGATGGCAACCCCCAAAACCTTGGCATTCAATACTTCGTGATAGTGCTGCCCATGGTATTCTGTAGCTAAATCCAGGCCTTGGCAATTGACATTTCATGATAACGCCGCGCATGGTACTTGCACCAGCTCAAGGTGCTTACATGCCCCTGGTAGGGTATTTAGATATCTTAGGAGACAAGTACCGAGGAGACGATATGTTATAATGCATCCTCGAGGGGAGTATTTACTCCTCTCTATGGCAGGAACTCATCTAATCAAGTTGTGTTTTTGAGCCATTCTTAAGTCAAATTTTCGAGAAATATTTTTTTTTAGAGTATAACACTTTATGGCATTATTCTTCGTTAAGCTCACTGAACCAAACCAGTGTGTAAATTTTGAGTGCCTAGGTTATCAAGTCCCACAAACCAAGGGGTAGACAACGAAGCTGAATAATCCCTAAGCCTTAACTTAATAAATTCGCTTCGCAACTCCCTCAACCTTGTGAGGAATGGTCCATATCTTAACAAATACGTGAGTGTTTAAGCCCAAAACAGGCCCAAGAGGCCTAAAATTGGTATCCCTCACTTACCTCCTAAGGTTTATCCCTTTAAGATTTAATTCATCATTCGATCCAATCTAGAACTTAAGTTCTACTCAACTGCTAGGATTAACACAATTTTCTTTTGCTCCTTTTTTCTCTATTTTTCTCCTTTTTTCCTCCTCAAAACAGATTTGGAATTTAGCTAAAAAATTTCCCCCTTTTCATCCTTTTTCTTCTTTTATACGAAACCCCTCAAAAGAATCAAATTTCATGTCATTTTGCACTTTAATAACTGCCATTCCTAAGTTTTGTAATGCCTTTATTGTAAACTAGGTGGGTTCGAGTTCAGCTTCATTTGTAATTTAGAACATGTTCAGATGGGTAGGTGAACAGGTCAGGATGACTGTTGAAAATGATTTTAAGCTCCAATACAAATATTACAGGTGGAGTTGGTTGTTCTAAGGTACGAACCCTAAAGTACAATAAGAATTCAGCTCAAAGATGGGTAAGAAGGGTCTCCGATTTTCAAATGACGAGTTGGCTCCCGTTAAGCGCTAAGTTTAACTCCATCAGCTGGATGCAATGCAACTCATGGTGAATGGAGATCAAACGATTTAGCCACCAGATTCAAATTGGTAAGCTCTTGGAATGGTTTTAGTATTTGACCATTCACTATGAAAGGGTCTAAGTCTTGGGTGAGTTTACTGATTTCGACCGCTCCATTTCCAAAGATCCTCTGGACTAGAAAAGTTTCAGTCCATATTGATCTCAGTTTTCGTAGGAAGAGCTTGAGTCGGGCATAAAAGAGAAGAACTTCCTAACCAAGATAGAAAGATTTCCGTGAGATGTGCTTATCATGAAAGGCATTTATCCGCTCCTTGTAGATACACGAGTTCTCGTATGTGTCATTGCGTAACTCATCGATCACGCTCATGTGCAAACTGCAGTGGATTCCAACCTCCCTGAGATCCAGATTGCACTTCTATACTGCCCAGTATGCCTTATGCTCCATCTCTACAGGAAGGTGACATTCCTTCCCGTAAACAAGTTTGAATGGAGACATCCCTAGCTGGGTCTTATGGGCAGTCCTATAGGCCCATATTGCTTCTAGAAGTTGGCTAGACCAATCTCTTTTGTCAGGTCGAATAGTGACCTGAAGAATTTTTTTAATCTCCCGATTGGAGAGCTCAGCCAGTCCATTAGTATGAGGATGATACGGGCCTGAAATACGATGTGACACCCCATACTTTTTCATCAGGGATTAGAAGTGCACATTCACGAAGTGGGCCCCTCAGTCAGAGATGATCACTCATGGGACACCGAACCGAGAGAAGATATGCTCATGAACAAATTTGATTACAGCTTTATGATCATTGGTTTGGGTTGGAACGACTTCAATCCATTTGAAAATGTAGTCCACAGTGAGAAGAATGTATTCGAAGTTCAAATTTTGGAAAGGACCCATGAAATCAATCCCCCAAATATCAAAAATCTCTCACACAAGAATCAAATTCAAGGGCATCATGTCGTGGTGGCTCTATTGCCTAAGGTTTAGCAATGAGTGCATGTCCTATGATAATTGTGTGCGTCCTTGAAGAGCGTGGGCCAATAGAAGACACACTGGAGGATTTTCTTTGCAGCTTTGTGGCCAGAGAAATGGCCACCACAGGCCTGGTCGTGGTAGCATGATAAAATATCATTGACCTCGGAGTCGGGAATGCATCTTTGGATGATTTGATCAACACTAATGCAAAATGGATAATGTCTTCCCAAACATAGTACTTGGCATCTAAAATTAATTTGTCTTTCTTGGCTTTTGGCTAATTAAATGGGATCTGGTTCAATGCCAAGTAATTGACAATATTCGTGTACCAGGGAAGTCCAGCATCAATGCTCAGAAGATGCTCATCCGAAAAATGCTTAGTAATAGGAACAGAGGGGTCAATGATCGAAGAAGGAAGACGGGACAAATGGTCAGCAACCACATTCTATTTTCCTACCTTATTGCGTATCTCGAGGATGCCTTTCGGTCTTTGCAATGCACCCGCTACTTTTCAGCGATGCATGCTTGCCATATTCTCAGATATGGTAGGTGATTATCTGGAAGTCTTCATGGATGACTTTTCAGTTTTCGGAGCATCATTCGACGATTGCCTCCAACACTTGGTCCAGATACTTAGGCGGTGCATCGATGTGAATTTGGTTCTTTCCTGGGAAAAGAGCCATTTCATGGTGCCTGAGGGAATTGTCCTGGGACACTCAATTTCGGAAAAAGGTATCCAAGTGGATCGAGCTAAGGTTGATCTGATTTCTCACCTTCCTATGCCTAGCTCGATCAGGGACATCCGTTCCTTTTTAGGGCATGTCGGTTTTTATCGTCGATTTATCCCTGATTTTTCAAAAATCGCGCGTCCCCTGACCACTCTTCTCTCCAAGGATGTTCCTTTCGAAATTTCCAAGGAATGCACTCAAGCATTTGAAATCCTGCGTGACCGAGTCACCCAAGCCCCGATCCTACAGTCCCCTGATTGGTCTCAACCCTTTGAGATCATGTGCGATGCATCCGACTTCGCTGTAGGAGCGGTTTTGGGGCAGAAAATTGACGGGAAACCTGTGGTCATTTACTACACCAGCAAAACACTCGATGAGGCTCAGCGTAACTATACGGTTACTGAGAAAGAGCTGCTAGCTGTAGTATTTGCCCTAGAAAAATTCAGATCGTACCTTCTGGGTTCCCGTGTCATCATATACTCGGATCACACAGCTGTGAGGCATCTCCTTGCAAAGAAGGACGCGAAACCTCGATTAATCCGATGGATCTTGCTGTTGCAAGAATTTGACCTTGAGATTCGCAACAAAGCGGGAAAGCAAAATGTGGTAGCTGATCACTTGTCCCGTCTTCCTTCTGAAATAATTGACCCTTCCGGACCCATCACTGAGCATTTTCCCGATGAGCACCTACTGACTATTGGTACTAGCCTTCCATGGTTTGCTAATGTAGTAAATTACTTGGCATCTCATCAGATCCCGTCCGATTGGCCGAAGGCTAAGAAGGACAAATTGCGCTCTGATGCCAAGTATTACATTTGGGAAGACCCGTACCTCTTCCGCATAGGTGCCGATCAGATCATTCGGAGATGTGTCCCGGAAGAGGAATTCAACAATATCCTCTCTTTCTGCCATGACCAGGCATGCGGTGGCCATTTCTCCGGGCATAAAACCGCATCAAAAGTCCTCCAGTGCGGCTTTTACTGGCCCACACTGTTCAAAGACGCATACAATCACTGCAAGGCATGCAGTCGTTGCCAGACTTTGGGCAACATGAGCCATCGCGACATGATGCCTATGCAACCGATTCTAGTATGCGAAATCTTTGATGTTTGGGGGATTGATTTTATGGGCCCCTTTCCTGTTTCGGATGGTTTCGAATACATTCTGTTGGCTGTGGACTACGTGTCCAAATGGATCGAAGCCATACCGACCCGAACCTGTGATCACAAAATCGTTCTCAAATTCATTCATCAAAACATTTTCTCAAGGTTCGGGATTCCTCGTGCAATAATCTCTGATGGGGGGACCCATTTCACAAATGCTCAGTTTAGGTCACTGATGACCAAATACGGGGTGTCTCACCGAATCTCTACTCCTTACCACCCCCAAACTAATGGTCTAGCTGAGCTGTCTAATCGGGAGATCAAGAAAATCCTGCAAGTCACTGTTCGACCTGACAGGAAGGACTGGTCGTCCCGACTTCCGGAAGCATTGTGGGCCTATAGGACCGCCCACAAGACCCAATTGGGCATGTCTCCCTTTAGACTGGTGTACGGAAAGGCATGCCACCTTCCCGTAGAACTGGAGCATAAAGCCTATTGGGCAGTACGGAACTGTAATCTAGATCTTTCCAAGGCTGGGACCCACAGAAAACTCCAAATCAGCGAGATCGATGAATTACGCCTAGATGCGTACGAGAACTCGCAAATCTACAAGGAGCGGGTTAAAGCCTTCCACGACAAACACATCTCGAGAAAGATCTTTCATCCTGGTCAGAAGGTCCTACTCTTTGATGCCCGACTAAAACTCTTCCCAGGAAAACTGAGATCCAAGTGTGTCGGACCATATTTGGTCCGACAGGTTTTTGAAAATGGAGCAATCGAAATCAGTCCACTCAGCCACGATTCTGAACCTTTCATCGTGAACGGTCAGAGACTCAAGCCGTTCATTGATGTAACTTCTACTAATTTGGCTGAAGCATCTTATATCCTCCATTCCCCTTGAGCTTATTGCGCCCAGCCGATGGCGTAAAACTCAGCGCTTAACGGGAGGCAACCCGTCATTTTCCTAAAAATCCAAAACTTTTTCTGACACCTTTTTGCACTTAAGGTTCACCCTTGTAGGCAGCCGACCCCACCTCAGATGCTTGCATCTGGGATTAGAAATCGTCCGCAAAAATTCAACCCGACCCATTCACGCATCCAAATTTCTGTCTTAAGGAATGAACTAAGCTAAATAAAAACCCCCTAGGTTACAATGAGGACATTGCAAATCTTAGGCATGGGGGGGTATGTAAGTGCAAAACTTGTAAGAAAAGGTTTCAAACAAAAAATTCATATATGCCAAAAACACCATAAAAATTAAAAAATTTTCGAAAAAGAATAAGAGGAAAAGAGGAGAAGGAAATTTTGTGAAGAAAAAAAAAAAAAAGTGATAGTCATTAGTAAGGAACTAAGGAATTAACCTAAGTTCTAGACCTCATTCAAGAAAATAACTGAAAAGTGCACAATGAGATTAGTAAGAACGCAAACCTTAGGCATTCTTGGATAGACTCTTAGTACCCATTAAGATCTGAACATTCCTCAAGAGGTTGAGGAAAATGAAAAGCTGAAGTATTAGGTCTAAGGCTTAGGGAGTATTTGGCCTCGTTAACTAATTTCTGGTTTATGGGACTCAGTAACCTAAGCACCCTAACCTCACACACAGCCTGGTTCAGTAAGCGTAAAAATCAGAATCACGCAGAAGCGTCGCAAAATTCTGTAAAGAACACCTAGAATAGGAGCGGCCGATCAACACAAGTTGATTTGGACGAGTTCCCAGCGCGGAGAGACAGGAAATCCCCTCGAAGATGCGTAACAAAATATCATCTCCTCGGTGCTTGTCTCTTAGGATATTTACATATCCTACTGGGGGCATGTAAGCACTCTGCTGGTTCAGATTCCATGGATGGCATTATCTCGAAGTGTCAATTGCCAGGGTCTGAATTCAGCCACGGAACACCACGGATGGGATTATCTCGAAATCTCAATAGCCAGGGTTCCGGGGGTTTCCATGGGCGGTGCTATCTAAAAGCATCGATCGCCAGGAACCCTTGAGGATTGATGATGGGAGCAAGGAATCTGATACAGACCGTGTTGAAAAGCCAATCCTAGGCTAGAACTAAAAAAAAAAGAGAGAGAAAACTCTCCAAACAAAATAACTTTCTATCTCTCTCTTACAAAACGCACTGCGAACTGAGCCAGGGCTAAAATCATTTCAAGCACAGGTGCTTTAACCACAAAGTCCAATAAACCTTAGGTTAGTTCTTGTGGGCCTTAAAAACGTTTGCTAAGGACTGAGGCTAAGGCTAGACAGATTTGGATCTTGATTGGTACTAGAGTACCTTTTAGGCCTATGGTCAGCATTCTAACCTAATCTGAGCTCAAATGAAAAAGCACTTATCTAAAGCTATTAAGAACTTCATGGTCTAGAACAAGGGTTGAAACCTTAAGTTTTTGCTAAGGGACTAGCAAAAGCTAGGCATGGGGGTATGATGAGAACCTCATCATGAGCCATAACTAGCTCATTTTGACCTAATACAAAGGATAAAAGCTCCTATATAACTCAAGGAAAGGCTTAACTCAGAGAATTCTGAATCTAAGGAGAAAACAAGTCATAAGGGGTAAAAATGCAATTTTACCAGTATAATCTGCATACAGGGTAATTCAGGGTCCAAACATAGGTCAAAGCAACCTAATAAGAATAAAAGTGGGATAAGATGATCTGGCAAGGGCTACAGCAATTCCAAGGAACAAATGATAATCTGTAACCCTAAAACAAACCCACTTCAATTCACGAGGTTCAAGGCAAAGCAAAAATGGAATAAACCCTCTAAAATTCATAGAAAAATAATCTCTAGGGTTTAGAACCTTCAATTTGACCTTAGGAACCCATCTTGACCTACATTGAGAACCATACCCAATTAATAACTTAATTTGGATTTTTACGTAAATTGACCAGTCAAACAAGGTTTAATCTAGAAATAAAATTCAACATCAGATTCCTTAGGTCCTAATTAGTCATGTATAAAAACTTGAGCCTAAGAAGAAACCTTCTTGACCAACTTTACACTTTGGTCCTCATATATTTACTTTTTGGCCCTCAACTTTTGAACCCTCGCATTTTGGCCCCTAACTCTCCTTCGTTATTTGCGTTCAGGTCCTCCCTGCAAAACCTGCCAGCACCATGCTCCGGCGACCTTGCGCGGAGCATGGCGCCGCGCAGGGTGAGGGGGAGGGTCTGGCAAGTAAACCGGGGGTGCCCTGCGTCGTCAACCGTCGCAGGGACACCCCCCTGGTCGCTGTAACCCACCATACCGGCCGTGCGAATGCACGGACGGTATGGGTTTCCATCTCTGGCGTCCTCCGGCGAGGGAGACACGTCGTCTCCCTCCGCCTTCCTCTCTGATTCGGTCCCTATAAATACCCCCGTCGCTCCACCGTTCTTCCCAGCTTGGTCCTGACGGAGAAAGACCCCCACTTCCTCTCTTCCCACTCCGACAGGAAGCCCTCCAGCTCCGGCGGCCTCCCCTCTTCCTCCTCGTCGCTCTGCCGCACTACCAGCTGCAGGGTTGCTCTCCCTCGCTCTTCCCGCGCCACGCCGCACCCAGCTGGCGCCTCTCCGACCCTCTGCTCGCCGTCGCCCCTTCCCCCGGGCATCTTCTTCTCCGGCGACAGTCGATACGACTGTCGCCCGCTCCGGCCCCTCCTCGTCCTGCTAAGTAGGTAGAACTCCTCCTCTTCCTCCCCTCTTCCTTTTCCTCACTTTAAACATCTACTGTCGCCCTCGATTCCGACCAATCACCCTCACCTTCTCCGCCTCCGGCCATCCTCCGGCGAACCGCTCCCATCACTCCAGCATCCCACACGGCTCGCCGACCTGCACATAATCTCCGCCTCCTCACCCTGATCCATTTCCGCCCCTCCACTTCCCCCAAATCACCCTCTGCAACTCCACCGAACAAACCCATCTCCCGACCCACAGTCCGACCTAGGGCAGCCCTTAGGCTCCACCCCGCCGCCTGCACACCCCCCGACCACCTTCGCCGTGCCACGGCGAAGGTCCTCCGCGTCTCTGATTGGGCCGAGAGGCCGTTTTTTTTGTGGGCAGGTACCTGCGCTCGTCACCGCCATTGTTGAAGCGAAGCAGCTTCTTCACTTGCTGCCCCAGGTGCGCCACGCCCAGGTTACGCTCCCAGACAGCGCGAGGCGCCTTCGCGAAGTACCAGGCTGCAGTCGAGTCGAAGCTCTCGCGCGAAGCCCCCGTGCTTCGCCTCGACGGCCGCTGCTTCCTCCGCGCAGGCACCGAAATTGGGGTGGGACATTTAGTCCCACCTCGTAACCTTTCAAAGGAGAGCGCCCGCATAAAGGCAAAAAGTGCCTTATGCTCGTTGCCTCCTGAGCACGGGGTGAGGTCCCTCTCACTCACTCGCTCTCTCGACCCGGTCTCGTCCGCGACCACGCCCCGCGGACCTGGCCCGACCCGACTTAGACTGACCTGCACTCCTCGCCCACCACGCACGCCGGTGGGCCTGGACCCGGGCGCGACCCGTACCCGGCTACCCGGCAGCTCTGGGAGAGCTATCCTATGAGCGGATTCTGTGAGAGAGAGACGCGGGGGAGGGTAGAGATAGGTTTTGCCCCTCTCTGATCAAGCTGTGTAAGTGTGCAGGCACAGGTGAAGAAGAACCGTGGAAGAAGACGAAGCTGAAGGAAGGAGGATCACCGAGCGACACTGTAGCAGCGGCGGTTTAAGTCGTCTGATTGGAAAATCAGACGACGTCCTGAAGGCAAAGAAGGAGAAGGAAGGCGAGGCAGAGGAGAACATAGAGAGACAAGCAGAAAGAGCTGAAAGAAGAAGGAGAACGCAGAGAGGCCAAGACAAGAACTGAAAGAAGAAGAGCACGAGAAGAAGAAGGTTTGAAGAAAGGAAAAGAAGAAAGGAAAAGAAGAAAGAAAGAAGAAGAAGAAGAATAGGACCGCAAGGGAGAAGAAAAAGAAAGAGACGAGCAGAAACAAGAACTGAAAGAAGAAGAAAAGCATCACTACTGCTGCAGATAAAGCAGAAGAGCCAAGCAGAAGAAGATAGGCAAAGAGAAAAGAAGAGAAGAAGAAAGAAGCCAACAAATTCTCTCTCTCTCTCTTTATTTTTTTGTACAAGAAACTTGTATCTCTAGAATACAACTTGCTCCCTGAGTTCGACCTCGGGAACTCTTTTATTTCCGAGTAACAAATTGTATTAAACTGGTAATCACCTCTCTATACTATACTACGACGAAATAGTAAAACTATAGAGGAAGGTAGCCCACCAGCCTCTAACCGCCATAGTCACCCAGCCTTGTAGGGTGCTTCGATTGGGTCTAATACACATTCTGTCCCTTATCTGATTCCAAAGTGCATGTACGGGAGGAGGTCCTTAAGACCAGTCTTAAGACTTCCATTAGTAGTTCACTCTCGTCAGGGTCAAGCCCCAACTCAATTGTTTGGGTTCCCATCCAATCAGATCTAAATCTCTTCTGATCATTCCACGTCTGAGCCCAGTTCTCCATCCTCTGCTTCCATGGAGAAGCAAGATCTTGAAGGAGAAGGCCATGTGCCCAAGTTTTAGAATCAATTATAGAATCTCACAGATCTACTTCATGCATTCATAAACCCTCAACCGCATCCACAGATGCAAGATCACTACAATCCCGTGGCGATAGCTATCGAGCCCAGGGTGTAAATCCTAGTTGGAGGACCTAATATTGAATTGAAGCCGAATCTAATTAGTGCGATCCCCAAATTTCACGGCTTGAACTCCGAAAATCCTTTCCAGCATGTCAAACAACTGAAACAACTAGCCAAGACTTTTGGACCACCTGTTCAGAGTTGAGACATCCTACTCATGAAAATGTTCTTCTTCTCTTTTATGGAAAAGGCTACCCATTGGTATCAAACCCTGACTTGACCAATCAACACATGGGAGGAACTACAAGCTGAATTCCTAAAGAATTTCTTCTTGATGGATCGCACCAATTCTTTGAGGCACCAAATCATGCACTTCACGTAGAATGTGAGAGAATCACTTTATGAGGCATCGGACCACTTTTTGGATCTCATGCAGAAATGCTCTCATCGCGGAGTTACTAAATGGGAACAAGTCCAGTCTTTTTATCAGGGACTCCGTGAGGACATTAGATTATTTGTCAATGCAACCTGTGTGGCAACATCATGGGTCAGCATGTAGACACCATTTGGGAGATTCTCAATAACATGTGCGAGAACTCCATAAACAATGAGTCTATGGGTGTGTTCAACTAGACAACCACTCGAGCATTGACAAACACACGAGGGGTACAAGAAGCACGGGACCTATCCGCATCCATTGACCTAGAGTTGGTGGCTAGTCACCTGGATAAGGTCTCCATTATTGAGAAGAAGGTGGATGAATTGACTCTCCATCTACAAAGAGCCACCTCTTCACAGCAAAACACGTATGCACATCTGCCCTCAGGTAAGGAGGTTGTGGATAACATTCACCACCACACACATTAGGAGATGGACATTGATGAGACCACAATTGTAGGCTAAGTAAATGCTTAAATGCCTAATTACTAAATTAATGTTTGCATGTACATAGCATACTTTAATATATAAATAGATTAGTTTATAAATAAGGGCTTACATGCATATTCATACATTCCATTGTAGTGACATGCATTTTATGTATTATTTTAGATTATTTTTACAAATAACCCAATTTTTTTTCTTTTCTCAATTCCTGCAGAATGCGTGACCGCCTCCCCGAGCTTCTCACGACCTTCTCTCTCCTCATAGTTCAGTCATGTGTCTTGCAACCTCACAACAACCTGGTGAGATTGCTGGAGATGATCTCTAGGGAGGAACAAAACTTGAGAGGCGTTTAAAGAGAGGAGGATGGATGGGGGATAGAGGATGGGCAAAGGTCGGTTGACATTGGGGCCAATCTCCACCACCGTGCACCAAGCTTTCATCGTGGAACATAAAGCTCGCACCTTGACACCACTGCAAACTCCTCGTTGATTGGTGGTGCGGTGACAACACACTGCCCCACCGTAGCAACCACCTGTGCGCCCAGCACACCACGCACAACCCTTCCACGCCCCAACAACCACCTATCCCTTTTTCCCTTCATCTCCTTCTTCCTCCATCTTCAACCTCTGCATGCGAAAGGAGCCCATCAACAACCACCATGTAGCCACCTCCTCCTCAGTGTCAACGCCTCTTCGACACCACTGTAATCGTGTGCGACCTCCCACACATAGCCGCCGACGTCCCCGTGTGACTCACGCCACTTGTAGCGGCTTTCGATAGCGGCAACAACCCATCGCCGCTGCACCTCTTCCTCGTCGCCGGCGGCATCTCCAACCACTGTGAGCCGTCGCACCACCATCGGAGTGATCTTCTCCTCTAACCCTACTCCTCCGATGAGCCACGTCACCAGCCGCGGCTCTCCGTGTGCACCCAGCCAAGAGAATCGCCTTGCCTGTTTTGCTATAGGAGGGGGGGTATTAAGTTAAATGATGCATGGTTGAGGGAATTTTTTTTTATAATCATTTTATATTGGGATATTGTTTTAAAAACCCTTCTACTTTCATATAATTTGGGTGAATGCTCATTCTAGCCATCTTTTGATATCATTTGATGCTACAACTTATCTCCGAATCGATTTTGCATCATTGAGACTCATACAACATATTAGAATAATTTACTACAAATATTGGTAATTTATTAGTTTACGCCTCTCTGTGGATATGACCTGACCTTGTGGTTCAATGTCAGCATATTTTTAGTAATTTTTGATTGGAGATTTTCTGCCACATTACATATTGTGACAACTTTTTCTAATTATTTCTGCAAGAGAAATCTTTCCATCAAATGGCACCGTTGCCGGGGAGGCAATAGGCGCAATAAATTCACCTGACTTTATTTCTGATTATTCTGATTGGCGCATTTATCTGATCATTCTTTATCTTTTCTATGCGAGTAATCTGACTAGGTGACAAGAGTAGCTAAGAGACGACGTCGACCTTGAGCGACTTCCACACTCGAAGATAATCACAGGAGCCTGTGGGCCTTGATCCCACATGTGTGGAGACGCGTAGAGGACCATCTAGGAGGATTCTTCCTTTTAGACTTCTGATTCAGCATTTTAAAGTAGACTCCTTAGGTTTAGTCTAGTTATTTGTTTTCTCGCCCTTGTACTCTGGGGCGAGTTTTTGGGGGAGTGTCCCCAATTCTTTAGACTCTAGGTTTATTTTTAGTTAGTTAGTTCTTTTGATTGCGCATTTATTATTAAAAAAAAAATTCGAACTGCCTGCTAGAAGCTGCATATCTTTAGGATGACCATCTAGGATTGCTTGAGTAGCATCTAGATTTTCTTACTGCATTGCATGCATTTCTGCATCGAAGAGTGATGGAGTAGGGTACGCACTTCCTACCTTTTTGCATCAATTATCTGCACATGCATTGCATTTGGATATAATTAAAGAAGACCACTTAAGTTGACTTGAAAAGATTAATCAAGTGGTCACATTGCTTCTAGAAAAGAAAGTAAAATATACAGGAAGTGTTTGAATAACTTGATTGCGATTTTCAAAAGAAAAATCACTTTCCATGGTGTGATACCCACTTCCTGCACTAAGCACGCACTATAGGTACTGCACTAGGACTTGGACCCTTAAGGCTATAGGCATCGATCTGTTTATCGGTGCAAACCTTCCTATCTCACTTTGAAACGGTGGTATTAACTTTTGCCTGAGTAATTTGATTCTCTAAGTAGGGGGACACCCTATAAAGGAATTCAAGGGTAATTAAGAGGCACCGCTAATGCATCGCCTCAAAGGAAGGGTTCACCCTACTTGCATCTCTTGGTTCCATCCTTGGAGTATCTTTTTACTTGAGCATCTGAGAATATCATTGCGGCAAAGTGTACGTCGCTAGGGCACTCAAAGGTCTATTTAGGGTGCGTAATTGATTGACAACTTGATTGGTCACCCAAAAGAACTAAAAGTAACCTCAACCTCCTTAATAGCCTTTGACCAAGAATCTCAAGTGCCTCACTTCTCTTATACCACTTACGTGGGAACGGAGAAATATTGCCTTGACTCCATTTTGTCAAACTAGAAAGGTTGGAAGAGGGCTTAAAGTGCTTTAACTCAACAGAAGACCTCTTGCCTTGTGTTTGCTTGGTGTATGCTTGGTAGGTGCTCTCTTAGAAATAGTCTTCTTTTCAACCCTGAGCCTGAGAGAATTATTAGGAAATCCAACCTAGAAAGAAGAAAAATGGCTAAAGAAAGACCTGAAGATGAGATTAGGGTGGGTGAAAATCAGAGAACCTTGAGAGACTATTTCCTCCCTACAACCCACCAAGCCCTACCTATCCAAAGACCTGGAGTGGATAATCCATATGAAATCAAGAGTAGCACCATATCTTTGATCCCTTCTTTCTATGGTACTGCTAGGGAAGATCCCTACCTTGAGGAATTCACCAAGGTCTATTCCACGGTGAAGCTCCAGGGCTTTATTGATGAAGCCCTGATGAGGACTCTATTTCCATTCTCCCTTAAGGATAAGGCCAAGCACTGGTATCATACCCTCGATGCAAGGTTAAATGATTGGGCCACTCTTAAGGGAGAATTCTTGAAAAAGTATTTTCCTATGAGTAAGATCAACCATTACAGAAGAGAGATTATGGGTTTTACTCAACAAGAAGGGAAGCAATTTCACGAGACTTGGGAGCGCTTTAATGACCTTCTTAGGTTATGCCCCCACCATTAGGTTTCAAGATGGCAGTTGGTAATGAATTATCTGAAAGTTACAGGCAAACCATCGATGCAGCCTGTACAGGAACCTTCATGATCAAAACTGAGGATGAAGTCTGGGAATTATTTGAAACATTAAGTGACAATTACATACATATGTCCTTTGCCTATCAATAAAGAAAACCATCAATCTTGTAGAGGAAGATAGAGGCCCATGAAGCTAGGCCTACTTAGGATTTGGCTTATCAGATTCAATTGTTGAACAAAAACTTTAATAGGCTTTTAGCAAACCCTGGCATGAACCCGCAATAGCCTCTATCTTTCAGGCTTCAAGTGAATGCTCCATTTGCCAAAGCACAACACACACCACTGCGGAGTGCCACTAGGCAAATCAATTCCTTGAGTTGATTTAGGCTGACCTGAACGTTGCCCAAGGTTTCTGCCCACCTCCTCTCAATAACCCTTATTCCAATACCTATAATCTGGGGTGGTGGAACCATCCAAACTTCTCATGGAAGCAAGGTGATGCTTCTAACTCAGGGAATACAAGACCCCTACCTCCCCAACCCATATACCAACCATCCTGTGCAAACCCTTCTCAGAATAAGCCTTCTGAGATGGATGAACTTAAAGCCATGATGAAAGCAATGCAAGAGCATCAGAATATGGTCATCCAATCACAGAATAAGATGACTACTTATATGCAATCCCAAATTGGTCATCTTTTGGAGGTAGTTAGGCAATGAGATCTGGGGAAGTTTCCTAGCTCTTCTGAGGAGAACCCAAAGGGCAAGGGAGTCATATTCAGGGAGCACACCTAAGCTGTGACCATGCTGAGGAGTGGAAAGAAAATCAACAAGCCTGATAGCACTCCTACGATCACCTCTCAAGATTCCCCTCCTACATTAAACCTGACTTCCATCTCCACCAAGGAAGAGCCACATTGCTCTCCCTTGCTTGAAATCACTCACCTTGAGGATGTTGTCATTCCACCACCCCTTTCCTGCCATGACAACCCCTCTACCCAGAAGCCGAGGGTGCCCTATCCAAAGCACTTATCTACTCTTGAGGAATCTTCTGTTGGCTCGTCTAGAGCCAAGGATAGGATGGATGAAATTATAGACACTTTTAGGCAAGTCCATATCAACTTGCCTTTATTGGAAGCTATTAAACATATCCCGTCCTATGCCAAGTTTCTAAAGGACTTGTGCAACCAGAAACGTCGATCTAGGAGACAGGTCTAAGCCAAGGTCATCCTGCCTGACCATGTTAGCTTGGTGCTCCAACATGGAACACCCCCCAAAATGAAAGACCCAGGGGCTCCGTATATTTCAGTGGTTATAGGTAACCAACACATTGATGAGGCTCTGCTCGATTTGGGCGCAGGGGTGAGCATTTTATCGAGCTCTATCTACGACCTTTTTGGAGGAGGTGATTTAAAGCCTAGTCCAGTCATCCTCTAGGTTGCAGACAGATCGCTTAAGGCACCATAGGGATTACTGGAAGATGTCTTGGTGAGAGTGGAGGACTTCTTCTTCCCTGTTGACTTTCTTATGCTAGATACTGACCCATCTAATAAGCCCACCAAGCCGTCCATTATTTTGGGACACCCCTTCCTGGCCACATCCAATGCCTCTATCAATTGTAGATCAGGGGCACTTAAAATGGGCATTGGGAACAAGAAGATCTGGTTGAATGTTTTTGATACCTACAAGCAATTCGGACTGGAAGATTTGTCCCAGATTGAGGTAGTTGATAAAATCATTGAAGAGACTACTCCAACACTTTTATGTAGAGATCCCCTTCAAAAGGTCATATCTAAGGACCATCCTCTGACTATTGAAGAAACTAAAGGGGAGATACCCGTATTAGAAGAGTTGTCGCAGGTACACACAGAGTCTTTGTCCCCTCCCTGGACCGTGAAGGTAGATTTGCTACCTGAGGCAGGGACATCTCAACTTAAACCCTCAATCCAAAAGGCTCTTGTGTTGGAGATGAAACCCCTCCCGAGCACATTGAAGTACGCTTTCCTTGGCCTTAACGACACGCTCCCTATTATTGTCTCGTCTGCATTATCTGAATTGTGGGAGGGAGCTCTGCTTGAGTGTTTACAAAGGCACAAGGAAGCAATTGCTTGGTCGATAGCTGATATTAAGGGTGTTGATCCCTCCCTTTGCATGCGTCATATATACACGAACAAGTCCGTGAAACCCTTCCGAGACATGCAGAGAAGGCTCAACCCCAATATGCAGGAGGTTGTTAAAAAATAGATTATGAAATGGCTAGATGCAAGAATTATCTATCCCATTTTAGATAGTAAATGGGTCAGTCCTATACATGTGGTGCCCAAAAAGGCAGGAATCACTGTGGAAGAAAACGACCAAGGAGAGTTGGTAACCACTAGACCCTCAACTGGTTGGAGGGTGTTTAACGTGGTAAAATTGATTTTAAAATAAAGCATTGTAATATAGTAGAAATTGCTTTGAAAACAAATATAATTTTTATTACTTGAAAAAGGTTCCAAGGTCGAACATAGGGAGCAATATGGGATTTAGAAATCTAGATCACAATTTAAATTATAAGAATTTGCAATAATATCAGTATCAATGTGCAAAAAGATGGGAGTAAAATGGTGATTTAGATCACCAAATACTCCTACAATATCAACCAAGTAACTCAATGTATATGTATGAAATGAAAGCTAATTCTGTTGTTTGATTTGGAAATCAGACGACTTAAACTGATTCTCTTCTTTGTCTTCTTTTCTTCTTCCTTATCTGATTCTTCCTTTCTTCTTCTTCTTCTCTTTCTCTGCTTTCTCTGATTCTTCCTTTCTATGCTTCAGCTATGTCCTTCTCTTCCTCCCTTCTTCTTCTCTTCAGCTCAGGCCTTCACTCCTTTTCTTCTTCTGCCTTTAGCTCTGCAATCCTCCTCTTCTTCTCTTTCTCTGCTTTCTCTGATTCTTCCTTTCTCTGCTTCAGCTATGTCCTTCTCTTCCTCTCTTCTTCTTCTCTTCAGCCTAAGCCTTCACTTCTTTTCTTCTTCTGCCTTTAGCTTTGCAATCCTCCTCTTCTTATGCTTCTTCTTCCTTCTCTGACTTTCCTCTTTAGAATCCGGCTAAGTGTCAGCTGAAGTTCCCTATAGCAAAACCCTCCCCCTACTCGTGCAACTCTCCTCTCTCCCAGAGCCACAGGGTATCTGGGTTATTGGGTCAGGCACGTACTCGGGACTAGGGCTGCCTGCAGTGGGTAGCAGCCGAGGAGTGCAGGCTAGGTGGGTTATCGAGTCGACCAGGTCTACGGGTATGTGTCGTGGACGAGACCGGGTGAGCGGGTGAGAGGGACCTCACCCCGTGAACTGAGGCGAACAGCTTCTTTCACAAATTCAATTTATTAGGGCACGCAGCTTCAACACTTTCCGATGTGGGACTATCTGCGCCCCCTTCTTTGGGTGTCTACAGCAAGGGGTCTCCCTTCAATTGCCTCAACTCGAGAGGCTCGCGTCTTCAATTGAGGACCTGGAATTGTGCGCGAGACACTTCCGCATGACCTGGAGCTGAGACCTGGGCGTAGCAAGACCTGGAGCAACCTTCAAGCAAGCTTGAAGCTTGCTCGTCAATGATGGACAGGGCGAACACCTGAAATCAATGAAATAGCTTCTCAGCCACGTCAGAACGCTTAGGGAGGGTCGCCGGAGCATGGACAACGTGATGGGGGTGGTGCCGTGGAGCGTGGATGTCTGTGAGTGCGTGGCTAGGTCAGATTGTGTACGTGTGAGTGGGTGTGTTCGGGGGTGTGTGTGAGTGAGTGGAGAAGTGAATAAAGAGAGGGAAAATGATCAGGGAGGTGTGGCAAATGTTTTGTGATGGTCGATGAGGGTTTTGGTGGTCTGTGGAGGTGGGATGGTCTCACCGTAGGGGATGGTTAGAGATGGAGGAGATGGAGTTGCGAAGGGTTGTCGGTGGTCGATTTGAAGTGGGGTGAGTGCAAAAATAAATTAAAGAAGGTAAGGGACTTAGCTAGGAGGTAGGTGGACGAAGTGGGGTGACGATGGCGTCGGATGTGGTGTTGCCAACGTCGGAGACGAAGGTGGCTCCAGTGAGGTAGAGACGGTGAGGACGGAGGAAAGGATGTCTGCTGGTACGATGAGACGCGGACGGAGGCGAGGAAGAGAAATCCACCACTAGTATTATGGATGGACGATGAGGAAAGGTAGAGGGGATCATCGGACGTCGAGGAGCCTTCGGCCGTGAA
The DNA here is from genome assembly GCA_037157565.1 of Thalassia testudinum. Classification (NCBI taxonomy): domain Eukaryota; kingdom Viridiplantae; phylum Streptophyta; class Magnoliopsida; order Alismatales; family Hydrocharitaceae; genus Thalassia; species Thalassia testudinum. The sequence goes on from JAZHRO010000025.1 coordinate 40,050,812, forward strand.
AGAGAGAGAGGAATTTTGGGGAATCACAACCAATTTTGAGCGTAAGGATATCAGGGAGCTCTGAGGGTCCTTATAAAGGGTTCTAGAGGGCGGTTAGAGATTGGGAAGCAAGCTTCCCAAGCTTGGAAGGTCATCGGATTTAGGCATTTCTTGAGACCCAAATCTCTCATGCGTTTGCATGAGAGATTGGGAGGGAATCAGAGCACATGGATGGGTTCATATTGGAGAGGATTTCTCAAAGAATCTCCCTTCCAATTTTGGAAGAGATTCGCCAAGAAATCAAGGAGAAATCTCCTGTGAAAGATTGCCAGAGTAGGTTTCCTCCGCGATAATGGTGGAGGGACCTAATTGTGAAGACGATGAAGAAGTTAGGGGGCTGTATGCAAGGGTTTTTGAAAGTTGGGAGTATAAATGTAATCAGACAGGACCATTTTGCAAACTAGGTCAAGGCAAGCTCATCTTGGGTCCAAATTTTGGTACAAACCTAATTTAGACTTAAGGAATCCAATGGTAAAGTTGGATTTTGGTTTTGACTACGTTTGATTGGGTAATGTATGCAAAAACCCAAATTAGGGCAAATATCTGTCTGAGACTCCATGTTAGGTCAAGATGGGTTATGATGGCCAAATTGAAGGTACTAAACCCTATAGAATATTTTTCTATGGTTTTTAGAGGGTTTAGGTGAATTTTATCATGACTAGAACCTTGGTTAATTAAGTAGGTCTATTTTTAGGGTTTCAAAAGTCTCTTAATTCTTAAAACATACACAAACCCTTTTCTGTCTGATCTAACCCACTTATTATCTTATTAAGACCATTTGAGCTTTATTCAGCCCTTGAGAAAATCTGTGGTTGTACTGCATTCATGATAAGTTGGTAAAATTACAGTTTTATCCCTAGTTTCTTATTTTTCTCTTAGAATGGTTATACAGAGAGTTATGGTTCTCTAGCGGTTATGTAGGAGCATTTATTGACTTAATTGAGTCAAAATGAGCTAGTTATGGTTCATGATGGTGTTCCCAGCATACCCCCATGCCTAGCTTTTGCTAGTCCCTTAGCAAAATTTCAAGGTATTAACTTTTGATTTTAGACCATACAAACTTTTGATGCTAAAAAAAAACTTTGCTGTGTGCTTCCTTTTGCAGATTAGGTCAGAATGCTGATAGTAGGCCTAGAGATACTCAAGTACTATCCAAGATCCGGACTTGACTAGCTCTACCTCAGTTTGCCGCGAAGGTTTCTAAGGTCCACAGGAACTAACCTAAGGTTCGTTGAACTCCGCGGTTAAAGCACCTGTGCTTGTAACATGTTTTAGCCTTGGTTCAGTTTGCAGTGTGTTTTTGTCAGAGAGAGATAGAGGAATTTTTCTTTATTTTGGAGAGTTTTCTCTCTCTTTTCTTTTTATTTCTAGCCTCAGATTAGCTTTACAACACGGTCTATATCGGATTCCTAGTCCCCATCATCAATCCTCGCAGGGTCCCTGGCAATCGATGCTTCGAGATAGCACTGCCCATGGCAACCCCTAGAACCTTCGCTTTAGAGATTTCGAGATAATCCTGCCTATGGCATTCTGTAGCTAAATCTAAACCCTAGCAATCGACATTTTGGGATAATACCGCCCATGGCATCTGAATCAACACAAGGTGCTTACATGCCCCCGGTAGGATATGTAGATATCCTAGGAGACAAGCACCGAGGAGACGATATGTTATTGCACATCTTCGAGGGAAATTTCCCGCCTCTCCGCGTCGGGAACTCGTCCAAATCAACTTGTGTTGATCAGCTGCTCCTAATCTAGGTGACTTTTTCAGAACAAGTTAAATGCATTTGCGTGATTTTGATACTTAGGCACACTGAACCAGACTATGTGTGGATTGGGGTGCTTAGGTTACCGAGTCCCGCAAATCAGAGGTCAGTTAACGAGGTCAAATACTCCCTAAGCCTTAGACATAATACTTAAACTTCACATTTTCCCCAACCACTTGAGGATTATCTAGATCTTAATGGGTACTTGAATTTTTAAGCCTAGGATTATAGCCCAAAAGGCCTAAAATTAGCGTTCCTACTAATCTCTTCTCTGTTTCATTAGCACGTTTTGCCTTTCATTTTCTTTCTCTTGATATGGTCTAGAACTAAGTCAATTCCTTAATTTCTTACTAATGACTACCTCTTTTCTTTTTCTTTTCAACTTGTGCTCCTTTTTTGACATTTTTAACTCCTCCCCGTTTTCTCCTCAAAATCTGATATGCCATCAAAATTTCCTCTCCTCTCATATTTTTGTTCTTTTTCAAGAATTTTTTATTTTTTTGGTATTTTTGGGATATGTGATTTTTTTGATGAAACCCTTTCTTGTGAAGTGATTTTCACGGCATTTTGCACTTTAATACCCCCATGCCTACAATTTTCAATGTCCTCATTATAAATTAGGTGGGTTCGAGTTTAGCTTAGATCATTCATTAGAATAGGTGTTGGGTGGGTGAATGGGTCGGGATGACTGTTGCAGACGATTTCAAGCTCGGGTACGGGTACTAGAGGTGGAGTTTGCTGTTTTAATGGATGAACCCTAAAGTGCAATATGAGTTTAGCATAAGAATGTGCGAAGAAAGGTTTCAGGTTTTTCAAAATGATGGGTTGCCTCCTGTTAAGCGATGAGTTTAATGCCATCAGCCAAGCAGAATGAGCTCAGGAAGAATAGAGGGTAAAAGATGCCTTTGTATCGATAAGTTCAATGAACGGTTTGAGTCTCTAATCGTTCACGACAAAAGGTTCTGAATTGTGGCTGAGTTGACTGATTTCGAAAACTCCATTTCTAAAGATTCGTCGGACAAGGTAAGGTCCGATCCATTTTGATATGAGTTTTCCTAGGAATAGTTTGAGTTTGTCATCAAAGAGTAGGACTTTCTGGATATGTGCTTGTCGTGAAAGGCCTTAACCCGCTCTTTGTAAATTCGTGAGTTCTTATACGTGTCGTGGCGTAATTCATCGATCTCTCTCATTTAAAGCTTTCTATGGGTTCCTACCTTAGAAAGATCGAGATCGCAGTTCCGTACTGCTCAATAGGCTTTGTGCTCCAATTCGATGGGGAGGTGACATGTCTTCTCGTACACTAATATAAAGGGAGACATGCCTAATTGGATTTTGTGGGTGGTCCTATAAGCCCACAAAGCTTCCGAAAGTTGGGATGACTAGTCTTTCCTGTCAGGTCGAATAGTGACCTGGAGGATTTTCTTGATCTCCCAATTCGATAGCTCAACTAGACCGTTGGTTTGGAGGTGATAAGGAGTAGAGATTCGATGTGACATCCCATATTTGGTCATTAGTGATCTAAATTGAGCATTAGTGAAATGGGTCCTGCCATTAGAGATTATGGCACGTGGAATCCCAAACTGAGAAAAGATGTTTTGATGAATAAATTTGATAACTACCTTATGATAGTTGGTTCGGGTCAGAATGGCTTTGATCCATTTAGACACGTAGTCAACAGCGAGCGGAATATACTTGAAGCTGTCCGAAACAGGAAAGAGTCCCATAAAATCAATCCCCTAGACATCGAAGATTTCACATACGAGAATCGGCTGTAAGGGCATCATATCACGGTGGCTCATGTTGCCTAAGGTCTAGCAACGAGTGCATGCCTTACAGTGATTGTATGCGTCTTTGAAAATCGTGGGCCAATAGAAGCCACACTGGAGGACTTTTATTGTGGTTTTATGACCAGAGAAGTGTCCATCTCATGCCTAGTCATGGCAGAAGGACAAAATGCCCTGAATTTCCTCTTTCGAGACACATCGTCGGATGATTTGATCAGCACCGATGTGGAAGAGATACGGGTCTTCGCAAAAGTAGTACTTGGCATTGGAAAGTAATTTGTCCTTCTTGGCCTTTGGCCAATCAGACGGGATCTGATGTGGTGCCAGGTAGTTTATTAGATCAGCAAACCATGGAAGCCCCGTACTGATAGTCAGGAGTGTTCATCAGGAAAATGTTCCATAATGGGTTCGAAAGGGTCAATAATGTCAGAAGGAAGGCGAGATAAGTGATCAGCTACCACGTTCTGTTTTCCAGCTTTGTCACGAATCTCGAGGTCAAACTCTTGCAATAGTAAGATCCAGTGGATAAGTTGAGGTTTCACATCCTTCTTTGCAAGGAGGTGCTTCACAGTAGTGTGATTAGAGTAAATGATAACACGGGAACCCAGAAGATATGATCTGAACATTTCCAGGGCAAATACTACGGCTAGCAGCTCTTTCTCAGTAACTGTGTAGTTAAGCTGAGCCTCGTCAAGTGTCTTGCTAGCGTAGTAGATGATCACGGGTTTTCCATCAATTTTTTGCCAAAGTACTGCACCTACACCGAAATCAGATGCATAGCACATGATCTCAAAGGATTGAGACCAATCAGGGGACTGTAGGATCGGAGCTTGGGTAACTCGAGCATGCAGGATCTCAAATGCTTGAGTGCACTCCTTGGAGATTTCAAAAGGGACATCCATAGATAGTAGATTAGTCAGGGGGCACGCGATCTTTGAGAAGTCTGGAATGAATCGATGGTAAAAATCGATGTGCCTCAGGAAAGATCGGATGTCTTTGAAAGAGCTAGGCATAGGGAGTTTGGAGATTAGATTCAACTTGGCTCGATCGACCTGGATGTCTTTTTCAGAGATGAGATGTCCCAGGATAATTCCTTTAGGCACCATGAAGTGGCTCTTTTCCCAGGAAAGAACTAGATTTACGTCAATGCACCGCTTGAGGATTTGGACCAAGTGCAGGAGGCAATTGTCAAATGATTCGCCAAAAATTGAGAAGTCATCCATGAAGACTTCCAGATATTCACCTACCGTATCTGAGAATATGGCAAGCATACACCACTGAAAAGTAGCGGATGCATTGCAGAGATCGAAAGGCATCCTTCGGAATGCATATGTTCCGAAGGGGCAAGTGAAAGTGGTCTTCTCTTGGTCCTCAGGAATTATTGCCACCTGGTTATAGCCGGAGTACCCGTCCAAAAAGCAGAGGAATCTATTTCTCGCTAGTTTTTCGAGGATCTGATCAATAAACGGTAGTGGGAAATGATCCTTCTTTGTGGAGGTATTGAGTCTTCTGTAATCAATGCAGCCTCTCTACAATTTGCTACATGGGTCGGTATGATTTCTCCGGTCTTAGTCATGATCACGATGAGTCCTGCCTTCTTAGGCACAACCTGGATTGGATTCACCCATCGATTGTCGGAGATCGGGTAGATGATCCCAGCATCTAACCACTCAATAATCTCCTTTTTCACGACCTCCTGTAGATTAGGATTCAAACGTCTCTGCATTTCACGAGAAGGTCGTGTGCCTTCTTTAGTATAGATGCGATTTGTGCATTAAGAGGGGCTAATACCAGTCAAATCATCGAGAGTCCATCCAATGGCTCTTCGATGTTGCTGGAGAATAGAAATCAGATGGGATTCCTGATCAGGTGTGAGTCTGGAGTTGATAATCACAGGAAACGTCTGATTGGAACCCAAAAAGACATACTTCAGATGATCAGGAAGAGGCTTGAGTCCCAAAACAGGGTTATCAGCAGCAGTGGGACGTGGACGGAGGCGAGGAAGAGGAATCCACCACTGGTATTGTGGATGGACGATGAGGAAAGGTAGATGGGATCACCGAATGTCGAGGAGCCTTCGACTGTGAAAGAGCGAGAGGAATTGTGGGGATTCATGGCCAATTTCGAGCGTGAGGAGTTCAAGGCGCTCTAAGGGTCCTTATAAAGGGTTCTAGGGGGCGGTTAGAGCTTGGGAAGCGCGGTTAGAGCTTGGGAAGCAAGCTTCCCAAGATTGGAAGGTCACTGGATTTGGGTATTTCTTGAGACCCAAATCTCTCATGCGTTTGCATGAGAGATTGGGAGGGAATCAGAGCACATGGATGGGTCATACTGGAGATGATTTCTCAAAGAATCTCCCTTCCAATTTTGGAAGTGATTCGCCAAGCAATCAAGGAGAAATCTCCTGTTAAAGATCATTGGAGTAGGTTTCCTCCACGATAATGGTGGAGGGACCTAATTGTGAAGATGACGAAGAAGTTAGGGGGCTGTATGCAAGGGTTTTTGAAAGTTGGGGGTATAAATGTAATCAGACAGGATCATTTTGCAAACTAGGTCATGGCAAGCTCATCTTGGGTCCAAATTTTGGTACAAACCTAATTTGGACCTAAGGAATCCAATGGTAAAGTTAGATTTTGATTTTGACCATATTTGTTTGGTAATGTATGCAAAAATCTAAATTAGGGTAAATATCTGTCTGAGACTCCATGTTAGGTCAACATGGATTCTGATGGCCAAATTCAAGGTACTAAACCATAGAGAATATTTTTATATGATTTTTAGAGGGTTTAGGTGAATTTTATCCTGACCAGAACCTTGGTTAATTAAGTGGGTCTGTTTTTAGGGTTTCAAAAGTCATTTAATTATCAAAACATACGCAAACCCTTTTCTGTCTGATCTAACCCACTTATTATCTTATTAAGATCATTTGACCTTTATTTATCCCTTGAGAAAATCCATGATTGTATTACATTCATGATAAGCTGGTAAAATTGTAGTTTTACCCCTAGTTTTTTATTTTTCTCTCAGAATGGTTATACAGTGAGTTATCATTCTCTTGTAGTTATGTAGGAGCATTTATTGACTCAATTGGGTCAAAATGAGCTAGTTATGGCTCATGATGGTGTTCCCATCAGAGGGTCTGCATTAATTATCGCCGTTTGAACACGGCTATCCAGAAAGATCATTTCTCCTTACCGTTTATTGATTAGATTTCGGAACAACTGGCAGGGAACAAGTACTTCTATTTCCTTGACGAGTGCTCTGGGTATAATCAAATAGCCATCTTTCCTGACGATCAGGAGCGTGCCACCTTCATGAGTTCGTATGGCACTTTTGCATTGCACCTAATGCCATTCGGGTTATGTAATGCTCCTACCCAACATTGTATGATGGCTATCTTTTCTAATATGATCGATGAGTTCATTGAGATTTTCATGGATGATTTCTCCATTTATGGCTCTTCATTTGACCTATGCCTTTTGCACCTTGATAAAGTCTTAACCTGTTGCGAAGAGGCAAAGCTGGTGCTTAGCTGGGAGAAATGCCACTTTATGGTCCAGCAAGGCATTATGTAGGAGCATGTAGTTCTGAGCGAGGATTAGAGGTGGATACCACAAAAATTGATTCCATCTCTAAGCTTCCATTGCCCACCAATGTTCGTCAGGTTAGATCTTTCCTTGGCCATGCTGGGTTCTATAGGTGCTTCATTAGAGATTTTAGTAAAATCTCTAAGCCACTCTACGACCTGTTAGTGAAGGATATTTCCTTCGATTTTGATGAAAGATGTGGCGAGGCTTTCCAAGTCTTGAAGAAAGCCCTTATTACTGCGTCGATTCTCTAAGCACCAGATTGAACCCTCCCGTTTGAGCTAATGTGTGATGCTTCTAATTTTGCAGTGGGAGCGATCTTAGGTCAAAGGGTTGATGGCAAACCTCATGTGTTGCATTATGCCAGCAAGACCCTTACGGATCCTCAGTAAAACTACACGATCATTGAAAAGGAACTTCTTGCTGTAGTATTTGCTTTGGAAAAGTTTCGGTCTTATCTTTTGGGATCCAAGGTTGTGGTGTTCACTGATCATTCTGCTTTAAAGCATCTTCTTGCTAAAAAGGACACCAAACCTCACTTAATCCATTGGATTCTGCTACTCCAGGAGTTTGACCTGAAAATTAAAAATAAGAAAGGAGTTGAGAATGTGGTAGCAGATCATCTGTCTCGGATCCCTATTGAGGCATCAACCCCTGCTGGTGATATCCAAGAGACTTTTCCTGATGAGTCTCTGATGGCCGTGGAGGCCAAAACTCCTTGGTTCATTGACAAAGTGAACTATCTGGTCACGTGCATTACCCCCAGTACTTGGGACAAGTAGAAGCGAGGCAGGTTTCTTGTTGATGCTAAATTTTATCACTAGAGGAACCTGAGCTTTTTAGAATTAGCCCTGACTAGCTTTTCTGCCATTGCATCCCTGACAAAGAACAAAGGCATGTTCTAAGTTTCTGCCATGACCTCCACCGTGGAGGGCATTTTAGTAGAAGAAAGACTGCCCATAAGGTTTGTTAGTTTGGCTTTTGGTGGCCCACATTATTCCGAGATGCACATACATATGTGGGCTCATGTCTACGTTGCCAGCAGATGGGAACCATCGGAAAAAGGGATGAGATGCCCCAGCAACCTATTCTCCCCATTGAGATCTTTGACATTTGGTGCATCGATTTCATGGGTCCCTTTCTTGTGTCCTTCGAATATGAATACATCCTTGTGGTTGTGGACTTTGTATCGAAATGGATAGAAGCCATACCCATGCGGACCAATGACCATTCCATGGTCTTGGATTTTGTTAAGGCTAATATCATTTCCCAGTACGGGTGCCCAAGGACGATCATAAGTGATGGAGGGCCTCACTTCAAGAACGTGCACTTCATAAGACTACTCCAAAATTTGGGAGTCAACCACATGATAGCCACACCTTACCATCCCCAAATGAGTGGACAAGTTGAAGTGTCTAATAGGGAGATTAAATGAATTTTAGAAAAAACTATCAGGCCTGACTGTAAGGATTGGTCTGACACTAAATGATGCACTTTGGACCTACAGAACAACGTATAAGACTCCCTTGGGCATGTCTCCTTTCCGCCTTGTCAACAGAAAGGCATGCCATCTTCCTGTTGAAATCTAACACAAAGCCTATTGGGCTATTAAAAATGTTAACTTAAATCTGGAAAAAGCAGGAAGGGCACGCATGCTGGAGTTAAGTGAGCTTGAGGAGCTTCATAATGAACCTATGAAACTTCTTAAGCTTACAAGCAATGTACAAAGGTCTTCCATGATAAGCACATCATTAGAAGGACCTTTGAGCCCAACCAGTGGGTCTGGCTTTTCAATTCCAGACTTAAATTATTTCCAGGAAAGCTCAAGTCCCTTTGGGATGGGCCGTACGTTATCAATACCTTCCCTCATGGAGCAGTAGAAATTCAGAACCCTACTTGTAGTGCGAGCTTCAAGGTAAATGGCCAATGACTTAAACCTTATGTTACTCTTTCAGATGGCCAGGTTTTGGACACACTTTGGCTTGAGGAGCTTTAGCTCCTGCCATTCTCCTCCTCAGGTGATATTCTTCTATGTATTTAATTCTTTTCAATGAGGACATTGTCAGTTTTAGGCATGGGGGAGTATAACCTGAGAATGCTTATAGCATTTATAAATATTTGCATGCATTTAGGATAGTGCATTAGCCAAAAAAAAAATCTTTTATTTTCTTGTGCTGAATTGGTTAGTCCCTAGCAGAAAATTTTTTATCAAGGAGGTCATTGAAGTTTTTCTTCTTAAATTGTTTCTTAAGTTTAGAATCCAGTACATTCACTTCACTTGCACGTAGACTAGGTAATGGATCTTTGAAGAAAACCAATAAGCATTTTGAGTCTGCTGAACCCTTGGATTGTTAATAGGGAGTCAGGCATACTATCTTCTATTAGATCCACCTAATATTTCTGAGAAGAAAGTAGAGAGACTACTGGTGCGCTAAGTCTAGTGCAAGGACTCTTAAGTCTGGATAATAAGATGATGATACATCAGAGTTAGGCATAGTTTTTGCTCTCTGTTCCTGTGTGCAAATAGTGTGTGAATTTCTGAGAGTCACCAAATAAGGTAGATACACAGAGATTTAGTTATAATAAAACTATGACTATGGTGGATGGTTATGACCATCCTTCATAGAGTCCTCGGCTGAAGGAAGGTAATAGTGTCAAAGGTCAGAAATACGATTGTCTTATCCATTCTTTCCCGGTGCCAAGAGTAGGCATTTCCACCAAATAAGCCACACAATATCCTCTTGACCATCATTATTCATAATAATGCCTCATAAATAAAAGTTTGCGTCGTTTTGTGTTAATAGTAGAAAAAAAAGAGACAACAACAAAAGAAAGAAGAAAAAAGAAACATTTATATTTAGAAAAATATGAGTCCAAGTTTGGGGTTTTATCTTCATGTCATTTTTTTTTATATGTCAATGTTTTTGAGGCAACAACAAACACACCCATTGCGATCCACCAAATATGACCCATACCTATTTTTCAGTATTTCTAATCGCCCGAATACTGGCTGAGGACCTCTAACTTAGTTGTAGGGTTATTAGGATTTTAATTGAAGTGTGAATGCCATATGAGGCCACCAAACACTAAGTAGATCTAGAAAATCTAGTGAGATTTGTGATCTCAGAAAGAAAAGAAGGAAAAGAGTGAGCATAAAGGAACATCAAGGGAGCACAGTTTTGTTTAGTGTCTCTTTGGGTTGACTCATTTGATAGTCTAGAGATCTAGAGTCTGCAGGACTAGATTACATGTAGCACTTGATGAGTGTGAGCCACCAAATATAAATCAATTTAACTCTGTATCTCCTACCTAGGCCAGAATGCCGATGTCAAATTATAGATTATTTTCTGCTTTATCCCCAAGGGAAGAAGTTGCCTATCTTGGTAGAATTTTATCAAGGGTTAAGTACGAACTTCAAATGTAAGTTGGCTTTTCACTTGGATTCGTTGCCTAGGCTACTATCACTTCACATTTGTATGGATCTCTTAATTTTTGAAATAAGGAAAGAAGAAATCTTTTGGTTACATCCATTGTTTTTCACTTTTGCTTGGGACTAGCAAAAACTAGGCATGGGAGCATTTGATGAGACCACAATTGTGGGCTAAGTAAATGCTTAAATGCCTAATTACTAAATTAATGTTTGCATGTACATAGCATACTTTAATATTGTTTATTGCTCTGAATTGGGTTTTAAAATCAATGCATGTAGTATAGGTCGAATCAGCGTGAAAAACAAATAGAATTTATTACTCGAATGAAAGTCCGAGGTCGAACATAGGGAGCAATTAATAAAATGATTCTCAAGATTGAAATTCAACACAAATATATAAGCAATAGAATTCCAAGCAAATATGAATGAAAGTGAATGTCAGCTAATGCAAAAAGAATGGGGTAAAATGGTGATTTGAATCACCAATTACCCTTCACAATTATATCAAATAACTCAATAGTACTAAGCAATTAAATTCCACATAAAATAAGTGCACAGTGCACTTTAAATGAAGCTTAGACAATTAGATGGCTTATCCTGCTCAAAGGTATTTCTCTTTTTCTTCCTTTTCTTCTTTGTGCCTTCTCTTCTTCTCCTTCTTAGGCTTCTCTCTTCTTCCTCATCTCTGTCTGTGCCTTCTTTTCTTCTTTCTTCAACTGCTCTCTATGCCTTGGCTTCTCTTCTCTTCTTCTTTCTCCTTCTGCAGACCTTCTTCCTTTTCTCTATCTGTGCCTTCTTCTTCTTTCTCTTTTTGCACAAGGGGAAGGCTTCTTAAATGGCTAAGTGTTGGCCATTGGTCTTGAGAGCAAAACCCCCTTGCCCCCATGCACCTTCTCTCCTCTCTCTGGGATCCGCCCTCCTAGGGCCTTGGGTTATTGGGTATTCGGGTAGAGCGCACCTGGGACCAGGGCTGCCGGTGGTGAGTGGCAGCTGAGGAGTGCTTGGTTAGGTAGGTAATTGGATGCACCAGACTCGCGTGTAGGTGTCGCGGGCGAGTCACGTGAGGGGCGTAGGGACCTCACCCCCTGTGACTTGAGGCGATAAGCCTTAAATGGGAATTCAATTTATATCACTTCACCGCTTCTGTTGTTCCGATATGGGACTAAACGTCCCTGCTTTCTTCCGTGTGCAACTGCTACTGGTGGATTGGTCAATTGTAGGTGGAGGAGTGGTCAATGCTCCTAATTGACCGGCTGGTTGTGATCCTAGAAGGGTGCCATGTGAGCTGGAGCAGATGCCTGGAGCTAGCAAGCCAAGAACATGATCCAGAGCTTCTTCGAAGAAGCTCCAGCAATGGCGGCTTCACTTGTGGCTTGAAAACAAGAACAAGGCCTAATGGCCACGTCAAAATAGTTTAGAACCTTTGTCGAACATTGTGGAGTGCAACGGTGGTGGTGGAGTGCTGTGAGTGCCTGTGAGGAGGTCTGACGACCTCGAGAAGGTTGGCTGGAGATGGGTCTATTCGGTGGAAGGTTTCGAGGAGAAATTGACCTAACTAGGTTAGGGCTTTTGCTCCTAGGGTCGAAGTGGAGGTGTAGGGATGAATGGCGAGGGGTTTGGTGGTGTGTGGAGCAAGATGTGCCTTGCCGGAGGAGTGGCCGGACGTGGAAGGGATGACGGTGAACGGGCGGTAGCGTGGTCGAAATTGAGTGTGGTTGGGATGAAAGTGAAGTAGAGGAGTTAGGGGACTTATCTAGGTAGTTGGCAGACGACGGGGAGTTGAGGCGGTGCCGATTGTGGTATGGTCGGCGTCGGGGAAGAAAGTGCTCCAGTGAGTAGGAGTTAGCGAGGAAGATGGAGGATGGGGCGTCGGCGGGTACAGCACGACACGTAAGAGAGTGAGGGAGATAAATCTGCCGTCGATATTGCATGCAGATGAAGGATGGAGTTGGAGGAGCTCGCCGGACGTTGAGGAGCTTCAGCTAAATGAGGAGAGATGAAATTAAGGGGGAATCTAGTCGAATTCGAGCGGGGAATCTTCGGTCTGATCTAGGGGTCCTTTTATAGACCTCTGGAGGGAGTTTGGGGCTTGGGAAGCAAGCTTCCCAAGCTTGGAAAGCTTCGGTGGAGATAGGAATTCCAAGATACCTTAATCTCTCATCCGTTTGCATGAGAGATTGGGAAGGTTTTAGAGCTTGGGATTTGGTTCAAAAGGAAGGGAATTCCTTGACGAACTTCCCTTTCAAATTTGAGAGGGATTCGTCACGGAATCAAGGAGAACATGCCATGTTTATGTCGCCAGAATTTGTAGGAATAGGATTCATGGTAGCAGGGACCTATTTGAAGAAAATGATGATAACAATAGGGGCCTTTTTTTAAGAAATTCAAAAGCTAAGGACCCATGTGGAAAAAGGAAATAAGACTTGGACCAAAGTGCAAACTAGGTTGAAACAATCTCATATTGAGCTCAAATTTTGGTATAAACCTAATTTGGACCTAAGGAATCCAATGGTGAAGTTGGATTTTGACCTAGTTTGACTGGGTAATTTGCATAATTACTCAAATTTAGGCAAATGTCAGTCTGAGACTATTTTGGGTCAAGATGGGTTCTGATGGTCAGCTTGAAGGTACCAAACCCTAGAGAATATTTTTCTATGAATTTTAAAGGGTTTACGTGAATTTTATCTTGACTAGAACCTCAGTTAATTAAGGAGGTCTACTTTTAGGATTTCAGAAGTCATTTAATTCTCAAAACACGTGAAAACCCATTTTTGTCTGTACTAACCCACTTAGACTTTTAAGACTATTTGACCCTTAATTAACCCCTGGGAAAACCTGTGGTTGTTTTGCATTCAAGATATGATGGAAAAATTACAGTTTTAACCCTATTTTCTTGTCTCTCTCAGAATGATTATGCAATGAATTATGGCCTTTGGATGGTTATGTAGGAGCATTTAATGACTTAATCAGATCAAATTAAGCTAATTATGGCTCATGATGGTGTTCCCATCAAATATATAAATAGATTAGTTTATAAATAAGGGCTCGCATGCATATTCATACATTTCATTGTAGTGACATGCATTTCATGTATTATTTTAGATTATTTTCATAAATAACCCAATTTTTTTGCTTTCTCTAAATTCCTGTATAATGCACGATCGCCTCCCGAGCTTCTCGTGACCTTCGCTCTCCCCATAGTTCAGCTGTGCGTCTCACAACCTCACAACAACCTGGTGAGATTGTTGGAGACGATCTCGAGGGAGGAAACAAAACTTGAGAGGCGTTTAAAAAGAGGAGCATGGATGGGGGATAGAGGATGGGAGAAGGTCGGTTGACACTGGGGCCAATCTCCACCACCGTGGATGAAGCTTTCACCGTGGAACATAAAGCTCGCACCGTGACGCCACCGCGAACTCCTCATCAATCGGTGGTGGGGTGGCAGCATGCTACCCCACTGTAGTAACCACCACGCACAATCCTTCCATGCCCCAACAACCACCTATCCCTTTTTCCCTTCATCTCCTTCTTCCTCCATCTTCAACCTCTGCATGCCGAAGGAACCCATCAACACCCACCGTGCAGCCACCTCCTCCTCGGCGTTAATGCCTCTCCGACGCCAACGTAGTCATGCGCGACCTCCTGCGCATAGCCGCTGATGTCCCCGTATGACTCGTGCCGCCTGCAGCAGCTCTTGACAGTGGCAACAGCCCTCCGCCGCCGCACCTCTTCCTCGTCGCCAACGGTATCTTCGACCACTGCAGGCTGACGCATCACCATCGGAGTGATCCTCTCCACCAACCCTACTCCTCCAACGAGCCACACCGCCGGCCTTGGCTCCCTGTGTGCACCCGGCCAAGAGAATCACCTCCCCTATTTTTCTATAGGAGGGAGGTATTAAGTTAAATGATGCATGGTTGAGGGAAGTGTTTTTTTTATAATCATTTTATATTGGGATATTATTTTAAAACCCTTCTGCTTTCATATAATTTTGGTGAATGCTCATTCTAGCCATCTTTTGATATCATTTGATGCTACAACTTATCTCCGAATTGATTTTGTATCATTTAGACTCGTACAACATATTAGAATAATCTACTGCAAATATTTGTAATTTATTGGTTTATGCCACTCTGTGGATATGACCTGATCTTGTGGTTCAATGTCAGCATATTTTTAGTAATTTTTGATTGGAGATTTTCCACCACATTACATATTGCGATGACAACTTTTTCTAATTATTTCTGCAAGAGAAGTCTCTCCATTAGACATGTATCCAACCTCATCTGATCCATCTTACTCTAGTTGGGGGATCTGTAAACCCTCAAGAGCCCCTCAAACCTATGAGGAGCTCTGCGCCATCCAAAATGATCCTCACTCTAACTATTATAACCCTGGATGGTGCAATCATCCCAATTTCTCTTGGTCAGTGAATAATCAGAATCCCAAACCTTAATTCCAACCCCGACCATAGATTCCTCATTAGTATCAACTCACTCAACCTAGGCCCAACCCAAATTTCCAAATTGGGCCTACTAAGGAAGATCAAATGAGCTTGATTTTGCAGACCTTAGCTGAGATGCAGAAGACCAACGTGGTTATACAGAAACAACATAAGGAGAAAATCACAGAGGTCCGTAGTCAACTCTCACAAATGATGTGGACTTGCCATCCTAGTGCACTTCCTTCTCAACCTCTACTGAATCCAAACAACCTGTCGACCCAGAAACACATGGTGAACCAAATCCAAGGCCAAGCTTGCTACACCTAGCCAGGCCCATCAACTCATACCGGTGTGTTTGGAGCTTCCACCTCAACAGCTAATTTAAATCAAGCCTCAACGATCAACCCTGCAATTCCACAATAGGGTCCAATCCTCTCTCCTCCATCTTCGCATTATGACTATGCTATGATCAATGTTGTTGGGATGAGAAAAGATCAAAAGACCAGGCTCTATGGCCCTTCTCCCAAATGCTACCCAACTCATCATCAACATAACAAGGTAGAGGACAAAACCAAGAGGTGGAAGTAGAAACCCGTCCCTCAAGTTAGTTAATCCATTCCCCTATCCCAAATCTTGCCTCACCTCCACACTATAGGATTATCTGAATCAGACCAAACGGGATCATTGAAAAATGAACAAGTCACTATCCCATTACTTGATATCCTCACTCTCTACTCCATCGTACCTGACTTATCCAAAAAAGAGGTTGAGGAAGCCTCTCAAAGGAAGGTAGCACTGTTCGAAAATGTGAGTGCTATAATCCAAAATAGTTTACCTCCTAAGAAGTCTAATCCAGGAACCCTGCTGATCCCATGCAAGAACGGTGGTACAAATTTCAAACTGGTTGTACTGGATCTTGGTGCATTTGTCAACCTAATCCTGACCACCCTATTTGATAAATTACAGATAGGATAGCTAAAATGTACTGATGTTACTCTATAATTAGTTGACCGAATTGTAATCACCCCGATTAGGCTGGTAGAGGATGTGTTAATTAGAGTTAGAGATTTTAGCTACCTAACTGATTTTCTAGTTTTTGACATGGATGCGCCACAACAAATACAAGATATGCCTTTGATTTTGTGGAGACATTTCCTACCTATTGCAGGAGCCATAATCAATTGTGAATTAGGGCACGTGATAAGCACCTTTGGAGATAAGCGAACTGAGATCAATATTTTCGAGGCATCATCTATAGGAAAGGAAAAATGCTCGATAGAACAGCTAGGTTTGATTCAGGAACTCATGACCATCTCAGTAGTAAGAAACCTAGAACCAGAACTTGAAGTTTTCACATTACAGAGGATCTTAATTTAGTCGAGCATGATTTCAACAAATTGAAAGTATTGGAGGCTTTCACCTTTGATCTTGAGGTGTACACATGGATTTTGGGGAATAGGATGTTGGCATTCGATGGGATTCAGATTTGTATTCCATAAATATGGAGGCATTCTATGATGATGATTATTTTGAGGATCGACGGGAATCGGGCACAGTAGGTGCCGTGAGTGGCCACAATCCAGAGTTTGAATCATTTACAGAATTGAACTTTTATGATCTAATAGTCACTCTCCAGACATTCACCTTTGATTGGGATGAAAATTATAGAGAAGATCCATTACATGAACAAATCTTCTAGTCATTTCTTGAGGAATTGATCTTGCACCCACTGGAAAAAGACCAAGATGACTCGTTGGATAATTGATCTATTAGGCCAGATGGCACGAGAGGAACCAAACAGTTGGGCTATGTTCACTAGGTGCACTTCTATTGGGCCTAGACTCACCACAATCTATCTTCAAAGCCCCTCGATTACTTCATCTTATCTGTGATTCCTCCAGAAAAACTCAATGAGAGATTTTTAGAAATGAATCAACTAGATCCATATCATAGACGTTTTGGATTAACTCTTCAACATGATTTGGTGCTCATTTGTGGCCATCTGGTTCTAATTCAGCATGATCACATATTTTCTCCTGCCACTCATCACAGTGTGCCAAATGACATATCCTTTTGAGTTGCATTGCACCCAGCCAATGGCGTTATACTTAGCACTTAACGGGAGGCAACCTATCATTTGAAAAACCTGAGACCCTTCTTACCTACTTCTGAGCTGAACTCATATTGCACTTTAGGGTTCGTCCATTAGAATAGTCGACTACACCTCCTATATTCGTATTAGAGCTTGAAATCATCCGCAACAGTCATCCTAACCCATTCACCACCCACTCGAACCTGTTCTAATGTGTGATCTATGCTGAAATTGAACCCACCTAATTTACAATGAGGACATTGAAAATCTTAGGCATGGGGGATATAAAAGTGCAAAATGCTATGAAATTCGATTCTTTGAAGGGTTTCATTAAGAAAAAAATGAAGATAAAAGGAGGAGAACTAGAAAAGAAAAATAAAGAAAAAAGGAGCAAACAAAAGAAAATTGTGGTTAGTCCCTGTAATTGAGTATGGAACTTACCTACGTTCTAGGTTGGATCGAATGATAAATTATGACCTAAAGGGCTAAATCTTAGGAGATAAGTGAAGGATACCAACCTTAGGCCACTTAGGCTTATTCTAGGGCTTAAACACTCATGTATTTGTTAAGATCTGGACTATTCCTCAAGAGGTTGAGGGAGTTGCGAGGCTGATGTATTAAGTCTAAGACTTAAGTATTATTCAACCTTGTTGCCTGCCCTTTGATTTGCGGGACTTGGTAACCTAAGCACCCAAAAATCACACACCAATCTATTTCAATGCGCTTAACGAAAAATAATGATAAAAAGTGTTTTGTTCTGAAAATGTTTTTTCGAAGATTCGACTTAGGAGCGGCTCGAAGACACAAGTTGATTGGACCAGTTCCCAACGTGGAGGGGAGGAATAAAAAAAACTCCCCTCGAAGATGCGTTATAACATATCGTCTCCTTGGTGATTGTCTCCTAGGATATCTAAATATCAAACTAGGGGTATGTAAGCACCTTGCGCTGATTCAGGTGCCATGGGTGGGATTATCCCAAAATGTTGATTGCTAGGGCTTGAATTTAACTACAAAATGCCATGGGCGGCACTATCTCGAAGTGTCAAAAGCTAGGGTTCTGGGGGTTACCATGGGCGGTGCTATCACAAAGCATCGATTTCCAGGGACCCTGTAAGGATTGATGGTGGGGACGAGGAATCCAATACAGACCGTGTTTTGGGCCAATCTGATGTTGTATTTAGGGGAATGTAAAAAGAAAAGAGCGAAAGCTCTCAAAATAAATATTCCTCTCTATCTCTCTTACCAAAAATGCACTGGCAAACTGATCCTAGACTTGCTATGTATACGCACGGGTGCTTTAACCACTAGGGTCAACGAACCTCTAGGCAATTTTTGGGGGCCCTAGAAACCTTTGCGGTAGACCTAAGGATGAGGCTAGTCAAGTCTGGATCTTGGTTGGTACTGGAGTACCTCAGGCCTATTGTTGGTATTTTGATCTAATCTTTAGAGATGCGACTCAATAAGGCATCCTAACAGTTAAAATCCAACTTAGAGATTTGGTTTGGTTCATAGGATTTTGCCAGAGCCTAGCAAAAGTTAGGCATGGGGGTTGATGGTAACGCCATCATTCATCATAAATAACTGAAATTAGTTAGATTTAAGTATTAAATGCTCCTTAATGATTGTCTGAAGATCGTAATTCCATATTGAATTGATTTAACAGGAAGATAGGAAAATAGGACTACTTTTGCTATTTTACTATCTCATCACAAATGCAGATTAACCAAGGGGTTAATCAAGTTTCAAATGAACTTAAAAGACCAAGAAGTGGGCTCAGAATAAATTAATTAGGGTTTCACGCATTTCGAGGATTAGTATTGAAAACCCTAATTATCAGCCATACTTAAAGTAAAAGGGTTCTGGTAGAGATAAATTCAATCTAAACCTCTTAAAAATCATTAAAAAATATTATAAGAGTTTTGATACCTTCACTTTGACCATCTGGATCAATGTTGACCAAAAATAGAGATTCAGATGAGAATTTACCCTAATTTGAGCTTTTATGCAATTTACCCAATCAAACGTAGTCAAAACCCAAATCTAAGTACTCCATTAGACTTCTTGGGTTCAAATTAGGTTAAAAAAAAAAATTGAGCTCAATCAGAATCCGTCTTGACATTTTACATTTTTACCCTTAAAATCACTATTTCTCACATCTAAACCCCTAGGTTTCATGTTTTATTACGTATATGCCCCTAACTCTCTCGTCACTTTCACAGAAAGGTCCATGCGGCATAAACTTTGATAAGTTGCCTAAACAGAAGAACAAACCCAAAGTGGCTAATTTCTAATTGGGATTCCTCTCACGTTTGAGCACCAAATCCCTCTAAATTTAGAAGTAGTAATCAAATGATTCCCTATCATTTACACCTGATCTCATGCCCAAATTAGAGCTTGAGAAGTCCCATCGAGCATGGAATTTGCAAAAAGTAAACTCCCTGGTTCCTACTTCAAGCTTTGGAATTCTTCAAATTTGAGCTCGTAATTGAGCTCTATATAAGCTTCATGAAGTTCCACGGTCAATTTTAGTCGATTCTATGCCAGAATTCCCCCTCTTCCCTCCTCTCTGGCTGCAAACTCCATCGGCTCCTATGACCTACTCAATCCCTCTCTTTAGGACATCCGACAACCAAATTGGATGTCCTACCTTCTTCCTCATCTTCTTCTGCGCTTGGTGTACCAGAGCTAGGGCTCTTTATTCCTTCATCATTGCCGCTTCTCATCACCAGAGGTCTTCATCTTCGTCGACTCTGGCATGTCACGTTGGAGTGATGCCCTCACCCTTTTGACCTCGAAAGTAGTTCTTGACCTTCCTCTCTCTCTAGCTTAGGTATAGCTCCTTAGGGTGTAGTTTCGACTGCAAAAACCACCCTCTCCCCCTTGCCTTCTCCATGTCTGATGAAGCTCTGACGAGCTTTGTTCGGTCGCCACATGCCACCAATCGTAACACTGCCACCACCAAAACCTTTTCCACCATCCAATGACCAAAAGCCTTAATAAAATTAGGGTTATTTTCCACTCAACACTGTCACCAACCACACCCATCGTTTGCCTACAACTCTGACATTCACACACCTCCACACACATCCAAACACCATGCAAACACCACCAATGCACTCATCACTTCACCACGATCATCCTAAACCTTATAGTTGGAGGTTTTAACCCATATTATTCATTTTAGGGTTCAATGTTGTCAACATTCAACACTACCGTCGACCACCATCTACCATCGTTCACCGTTCACTGCTCTCAACTCCACCTGTAGGTTGCGTGGAACCACAACAAGAAACTGTCTGGACCCTCAATTGAGCAACACAGCAGTAGCAGCACATTGAATTGAACGAAGAGCTTCTTAGTTGCAGCAACGCAAGAAAAGGGATGGAGATAGTGCTACATTGTGGCATTTTGATTTTTATTTTAATACTTGACATTATGTGTACATAGTCGCATTACCTTCGAACCAAGGTGTCAGGTCCCACCTTACTCATGCCATACGTACGCCCTCGTCCATGACCCCACATACTGTTGGTATGCGAAAATCATCGTTTTAAGGAATATGCGTCGTAGTATAGGATGAAGATCTCAACAACACTTAAATTTATAAAACTCGAAATCAAGAAATGAGTCCAAGGTCGTTCGTAGGGAGCAAATTGGCAATTTCAATCCACTAATCACAATATGAAGAAGAATATATAATTGAAACCACAATATTACTCAAAAGAATATTTCAATAAAATCAGAGAGTCAAATTGTAAAAAGATGGGGTTAAAATGGTGGTTTGAACCACCAATTAACCCTAATGTTTAAGCGATGCAATTATCTCAAATATTTCAAAAGTATCATCCAAATATCTCAAATATTAGAACCAACACAAGTACAGGGTCAGACGTCTGATTAAGGCTTCAGACACCTTATCTCGAGCCTCAGAGAAGCCAAGGCACAACAGCAGCACACCGACACAGAGGTGCAAGGGCCTCTCAAATCTCAGCTAAGTGTTGAGAGAGGAGAGGGAGGGCATGATTCCCGAAGCAGCAAAAACCCCCTTCCTCCCTCTCAGAATTTCCTCTCTTTGTTTTCCAAACTCGAGTGAATAGTAATTGGGTAGTCGTCTATTTGAGTCAGAGCCTAGACCCATGTGCTTGGTGTCACAGGTGAGGGCATGCAAGGCACATGCGGTGAGGGACCTCACCCCGTGCTTTTGGAGGTGAACTGCAGATGACACCATTGCATATTATACGTCTTCACAAGCCTACGTGCTTCCCAGGTGCGACTAATGCCACGGTCTTTCGCGAGCAACTTTGTGTGCCTGTAGCCAAGTGAAGTCCGTTGAATTAAGGCTGCAGATGCTGACGATCCCTTTGCGTGACAACTTGGGAGGCTTCAGGACTCCAGTCTGCTTTGAGTAAGAGTGGCTGCTAGTTGAATGAAGTTGGAGGAGGGTGAGCGACATTGAAGAAGATGGTGGCAGCCACGGCGATCCGGCATACACTTGAAGAAGAAAGCACGGCCTTGTAGCCTTATCAGAAACATTCAGGGGCATCATCGTGAAGAGGCGAATGCA
The DNA here is from genome assembly GCA_037157565.1 of Thalassia testudinum. Taxonomy (NCBI): domain Eukaryota; kingdom Viridiplantae; phylum Streptophyta; class Magnoliopsida; order Alismatales; family Hydrocharitaceae; genus Thalassia; species Thalassia testudinum. The sequence goes on from JAZHRO010000025.1 coordinate 40,072,515, forward strand.
GTGGTGGAGGTTTTAGGGTGTGTGATGGTGTGGGATGGTCTGTCGAAGGTGGAGAAGGTGAATGAAGGAGTGAGTGTTCGGCGGGATGATTGTGAAATTAAAGCCCCAAATTTCTTTGAGGCTGTTGATCAATGGAGCATGGCGATGCTTGTGGGTTCAGTGGTGTGTGATTTCGTGCAATATGGTGGGCGCGTGGCTTTGCCGAAGCTTCACCGGTGTGGGGGAAGAAGTGTGTCAGATCGGTGCAGTGGTTTGCCCTAGAGTCAAAATTCGTGGAAGTGAAGTATAGAGGGAAAGGAAGAGATTGAGAGGGGTTAGGAGTTGAGACAGAGAAGGATCAAGGTTGGCTGTGATGGGTCGGCGCCAGAGAAGGTAAAGACGATGGCGAGGGATCGACGAGGCAGGAGAGAGTGAGAACAGTCAGTCTTTGACTGGACACGGCCACGACGAAGAGGTGAAGATGATGAGCTAGTCAATTTGGTTATTGATCAGGTCGACAAGAGGGGCGGAGAGGCTCACCGGAGCTCGAAGAATCATCGGTTGGAGGAGAGAAGTTGTTTTGGCCTTATTCTGAGCTAAGGAGAATGACCTGGGTGCAGGGGCTTTTTATATGTCTCTTAGAGGCGTGAAAATAGCCAAAATAGGCAACCCTCAAGTAGGTTTCGAGATTGAGACTTTAGGTTTTGCAGGTGGTGAATTCGGCCAAAATTGATCTGAAAACCTAGTCCAATCTATAAAGAAGATCCTTGCGACCATTCTATCCAAAAATTTGGCCTTGATTTGAGGGAGAAAATCTCCCTCGAATCTCACTTCTAAGCTGAGGTTCACAAAAATGGCATTAGGGATTGAAATGAAGAAAATGATGAAAAGTTAGGGATCCATTTGCAATAAATTCGAAACCTAAGGGGCTAAATTGAAAATTAGGTTAAGATGGATTCTGATTGGGCCTAAATTTTGGCACCAACGTAATTTAGACCCAAGAAATCTAATGGTGAAGTTGGATTTGATTTTTGACCACGTTTGACTAGTAAATTTGCACAGAAGCCCAAATTAGGGTAGAATTCCATGTGAAACTCTATTTTAGGTCAAAATGGGTTCAGATGGTAAAACCAAAGGTATCAAACCTCTTGGAATATTTTTTTATGAATGTTAGGAGGCTTAGATGAATTTTATCCTGACTAGAACCACTTTAATTTAAGCAGGTTTGAAATTAGGGTTTTGTGTGTAGTTACGATTTTCGAAAAGTGTGAAACCCTATTTCTGTCAATGTTGACCCACATTTTGGACTTTTGAGTTCATTTGACCTTAATTTAACCTCTACGTGACCCTGTGGTTAATCTGTGTTTGTGATGTGCTGTTAAAATTATAGAATTAACCCTGATTTTCCATTCTTCTCTCAAATCAAAATAATACAGACTTACGACCCTCAGATGGTTATGTAGGAGCTTTTATCAATCATACCTGACTAAAAGTGGCTAGTTAGGGCCTATGATGGTGTTCCCATCTTACCCTCATTACTAGCTTTTGCTAGTCCCTAGCAAAATCCTATGGATCAAACTAGGTTGTTAAGCTGGATGCAACTGTCAGGATGCCCTACTAAACTGCATCTCTAGAGATCATATCAAAATACCAACAATAGGCTTAGAGGTATTCAAGTACCAACTAAGATCCATACTTGACCATCTTTAGTTTTGTTCTATTGCGAAGGTTTCTAAAGCCTACAAAACTACCAAGAGGTTTGTTGATCCCAATGGTTAAAGCACCCGTGCATTGATGTATTGTGTCCAAGTTCAGTTTGTCAGTGTATTTTGATAAGAGAGAGATAGAGAATGATTTTTCATTTTAAGAGTTTTCTCTCTTTTCTTTTTATATTAACCTAGATTTAGCCTTGAATTGGCTCTAAACACGGTCTGTATCGGATTCCTTGTCCCCAACATCAATCCTCGATGGGTCCTTGGCTTTTGATGCTTCAAGATAGCACCGCCCATAGCAACCCCCAGAACCTTGGCTTTCGACATTTCTAGATAGTGCCACCCATGGTGTTCTGTAGTTAAATCCAAGCCTGACAATCGACATTTCAAGATAATCTCGCCCATAGCACCTGAATCAGCGAAAAGTGCATACATACCCTCAGTAGGATATTTAGATATCCTAGGAGACAAGCACCGAGGAGGTGATATGTTAATATACATCTTCGAGGGGAATTTTCCACCTCTCCGTGTCAAAAGCTCGTCTAATTAACTTGTGTTTTCGAGCTACTCCTAAGCTAGATCTTCAGGACAATTTTCTTAAAAGAAAAACTTTTGGCACAATTTCTTTATTAAGAGCACTGAACCAGACTAGTGTGTGGATTTTGGGTGCTTAGGTTACCAAATCCTACAAACAAAAGGGCAAGTAATGGGGCCAAATAATCCTTAAGCCTTAGACCTACTGCATCAACCTCACACTTTCCTTAACCTTTTTAGGACCAATTCGTATCTTAACGAATACGTGAGTGTTTAAGCCCTAGAATAAGCCTAGGAGGCCTAAGGTCGCTGTTCGCCATTAATCTCCTAAGATTTAGCCTTCCAGGTCTTAATTCATCATCTGATCTAGCCTAGAAGTTAGGTAAATTCCATACTTAATTACAAGGGACTATCTCATTTCTTTCTTTTGATTGCTCCTTTTGTTCTCTTTTCTTTTCTTTTCTTTTATTTTCCCTCCTTAATTATTTTCAATTCAGCTCACTTTGATCTCTCCTCTTTTTTTTTTGATGAAACCCCTCCATGAATTGATTCTCATAGCATTTTGCACTTTAATACACCCCATGCCTAAGTTTGCAATGTACTCATTATAAATTAGGTGGGTTTAAATTTAGCTCAGATCAAACATTAGAGCAGGTGGGTGGTGAATGGGTCGGAATGACTGGTGCAAATGATTTCAAGCTTTGATACAGGTACCAAAGGTGGAGTGAATAGGTAATTTTTGCTTTGCAGAAATATATGTCAGAAAAATAGGTCATCGCAGTATGTAAATCGTGGTGGACAAATTTGAAACAAAAACATTTATCAATAATACTAACCATGAAGAGTTTAGGTCGTATCCACAGGGTGGAACATATCAATAAACCCATAAATATTTTTCATTCCTGGTCATAGATGCGAAATCCGCATCAAAATCCCATGCGACATAATAAGATAAGGACGAGTCCGGCGATATTGCAAGAATGCAAGGGTGCAATCATAATTGCTACCATCATAAAATGAATGCAATTAACCCATAATGGCAAGTAATGTAATTATACTTCATAACATTAAATTTCTCATCTAGGTCATGTAGGTGTGAGATGTTATTTAATGCACTTATGTAGGAACCTGAGTCATGCTAAAACAAGTTAAGTGCATGAGAGTAGAAAGGAAGAAATTCAGGGGCCTGCAAACAAAAGACACTCAAATAATTTACTCATAAAAAATAAAGGAATAGTGTCGAAGTTGTCACTAGAGCTCGAGGAAGGTCAAGGTGGACGAGAGTGTCGCATCGATGTTGAAGTTGTGGCTGGATACGGTTGCCGATCATCGGCCGGAGAGGAGAGGGCCATTGGCGGTTGGGACTCCCACTGGCGTGCGTGGGTGGTCTCCGTCGACTCTAGTGGCGTGGTCGAGGTCATGGTGTCGAGGATAGTGTGATTGAGTTAACGGTGAATTGAACAGATGGTTGTGGTGACAGCTATGTGGAGAGGGGCGACGTCGGTGTTGGTTTCTTTTGGAGAGCACCGGAGGAGAAAACGAGAGGTTGAAGATGGTGAATAGTGGGGTGGTGGTGGTCTTTGGTTTGAGGAGAGGCTGGGTTGTTGCGGTTTCAGTGTGGAGGTGGAATAGGTGAGGTGACGTTGGGTTGTTTTTGAGAAGAAAATGAATATTAAAAGGGGTTGGTGTTGGCAAAGGGGGTTTTCGGTGCAGAGGGTGAAGGTGGTGAAGGCTGTGGGAGATGGCTGGTGGTGGTGAACTCTGTCACCGAGCACCACCGAGGTAAAGATGGCATTGAAGGGAATGGTGGAGTTCGTAGAGGTTCACAGTGTATGCTCTAACCACAGTGTAAGCATATTCCACAGGGTCGGTGGATAGATGGGTCCAGCCTCCTGAAGAAGATGATCCTCCTCTCTTTTAAAAACAAAGACTCCTCTATTTGTTTCATTGGTCGAAAGCTACTCCAACCACTCAGTGAAGATCGCGGGTGGTTGGAACGGATGGATAAGTTCTGGTGATTCCCATCAGACGTCTGACCTTATCTCTAGACGTCATAAAAAAATGTAGAATCAAGGAGCTTGTGATGGCAGTTCCCAGACGTCCATTCTGATCTCTAGATGTCTTATAGATACAGATATGGACATCTGAACTCTTGCATCTAGCCTGGATCCATCAAATAAATTATGTTACCATATCATAAGTTATTAAATGTAAAATTAACATATAAAATTATATGCAGACTAAGGTACATTATCATATAACTCCTAATCAATTAATAATTAAGAATAACTAATTAGAGAGTACTTAAGCCAAATAATGATCCACTAAAGTGGATGATAACGACAGATTCGCACGCGGAAAGGTTCGGAGTTTGGGAAACTTGTCGTCGTAGTTCGATTTGCGGGAAAATTCATCGATCAGATAAAATTTATAACCGAAACTCGAAAAGTGAGTCCTGGGTTGAACATGGGGAGGCAAACATTTGGTTTTAAAAAATACGCGTATCGCTTTTATTTGTTTTTGTCATTTTTGTGTTTCTATTTTTTTGGTATTTTTAGCAAGCAAGAGATTAGGTCGATGAATTCTTATCTAACTAATCTACTTACAAAATATAAAGAGAGAGACAGAGAGAGAGAAACAATCATGTATTTTTATAGTCAAATGTTTATTACAACTAAGAAAGCGGGAAATCTATACTACGAAAGTAATAAAGATAGAGATGGGTGAGAGAAATCCCCCTCGACGATCGCTTGGAGGATGACTCGCTCTGACATTGCCTAGAGGAAGGTGGTGAGGAACGGGACGAACAAGGATGGAGTCGGAGGACCGTGGGTGGGGCAGGACGGCGTTGCGGCAAGGATCCTCTTTCCGAAGGGAGGTAAGAAGACGGCCATGGGATGCTCCACGAAGGGGGATGAGAGCTGGAACAAATGTTTATTTTCTACTCTAGAGGAGCATCCTAGACTTGGGACAAGCTCTCTCTAGAGCCTTGGAGGTGGTGAGGAGAAGAAAGGAAGAGATGAAGAAAAATGGGAAGGGTAGGGGTCCTTTTATAGTGGAAAAAAGAATCAAATTTGTATACAAGACATTTAGTGATGGTCATAAACGTCGCTGAAGGTCCACTGCAAATGTCGCTGAAGACAGCCCATGTGCCCACCAATCGCTGCGCTAGCTTGCGCTCCACGCACCCATGCATGCGCACTATGCTGCTGCTGCTACCTCCACAAGCGCCCATGCGCACCTGCTGCATTGCTACGCTTGTGTGCCTTCATGTGCACGCGCATGCTGGTGCTGCGATGGTGCATGCGTGCACATAGGTGGCCTGGGTTGTGCCACATGGTGCGATCTAGGTCATCCATCTTCTTTTCATTGTAGGGGCTGCTACAGAAGCTAGATTAAGTCAATTTTCATGTCGTTGGGTTGCGATCGTCGACCCGAATCCATCCGCATGGTCGGATTTGTCATTTGAAGCTTTGAATTGCATCACCTAGTCCCTTGGTCATTGATCTTCCTCGGACTGCATATGGTGCTATGGGACTCCGATCAAGGCGATTTCGGAGGTGTTGGACTTCGATCGTTGTCCTGATCAGATCTGTTTGGTCGGATCGTCAATCCAAGGCTTCGAAATAAATGTCCTCTCCTGACCACAAAAATATACACAACTACTCTAAATGCAGAATGATGCATGCTGTGCAATATTTATAATATGGAATGCAAATCTAAGCCTAGGAACATGCATAAATAACCATTTTAACTTAAATAGATGTGTCTACATCATACCCGCATGCCTATCCTTTGCTAGTCCTTAGCAAAATTAAACTACATGCTATGTATAAAATAGAATTAGGACTTGATCGCTTAGGCCTAAGTCGTTTATTAACAATAGAAAATTTCAACTATGGTCCTAAACTACAAAAACTCAACAGTACTCGAGTGTCTGCCAGAATGCAGACCGCCCAAGTCCTTGCCTTATTTGAAAAGGGAAGATACATTTTTTTGTTTTTCTTCTTTTCCAATTTTTTTGGTCTTTCGGAGTTTGAGAGTTTCGGGATAACTTTTTATGGCTACCCAACCCGCCCAAGACTCAAAAAGGATTCTAAGTGCTAAGCATCTTGTGAAAGGGTGATAGACTAACTAGGTGGCTGTTAAAACAAACTTCAGGTTTCTACGATCCTAGGTGACCTTAAAGATTTCTGCCTAGAGGTTTATCTTTCTGAATGGTAGCTTTCGCCCTACTTTTAAATTTTTTATGGGGTCAACATAAGGGCAAACCCAGTGTATATTTCCCTGATTTATTCTACTTCTCCGCTTCTTCCCTAAGTGTTATAGGAATTATTTGTGCATTTTTGTGAGTTGGGCTCTGGACAATCGGCCAATGGGCTGTTACCCACTGTAACTTGCCAGCCATACTCGTGCGATGAAGTATGGTTTATTTTTCTATTTTTTTCTCCTTTTTCTTTTCTCTATTTTTTTTTAGTACCATTTTTTTCTTTTTCTAGGTAGGTGGCTTCCCTGATCTAAGATTTACCTAAAAGCAGTTGAATAAGTGTGGTCAAGTAGCTAGGCTCTGGACAATCGACAATGGGTTGTTTACCCACGACAACTTCCCAGCAATACTACCCTAGAAAGTTCATTAACTACCCAATTTCCGAGGAAACCACCGAAAAGTGAGTCAGTGCAAATAGTGTGTAGATGCTTAGACTTAAAATCTTCGCAAATCAGAGGACAGGTTGATAAGTCATGTACTTATCATCCCAATTTATTCACCAAATTAAAGTAAAATTACTTAGCGAGGACTCGATACTAAGTCCACATTCGAGTGGACACCCGGGCTAATTATACACAAAGACCTGAAGAGTCTAAGTGTTCAGGTCCTATCATATCATTTCCTAAAGTTAATAACTTCCAAATGCCCAAGTTCTCTTCTCCTAATTTCTTTTTTTTTCTTTTCAAATTTTTATTTTTTTTAAAGAAACTAAAAGAAATTCTACAGAGTTAACAAATTATTTCAGGAATTAATTATCCACCCCCATGCCTAAATGATGCAATGTAGTCATTGTAAAAATAAAGACATGAAAAGGGCAGAGTAAATAGAATATCACCTGAATTTCGTGAAAATCCGGTCAGCTCTGCAGCTTAGTGGTGCATTTGTGGCCAATTGTTTAAAGCCTCCTTCATGGGCGTCGTGGGTGGCTCGCGCGCACCTGCTCGTGCACGCAAAGCCTGCGCACATCCGCTGAGCCTCAGCCGTTCGATTGCGATATCGGACGGCTTAAGTTGCGCCTTCACCCACTGCGCTGTGAGCCCGCCCGCGTGCGATCGCGCGTCCATGCCGCGCGTTCAAGCGCGCGTGAACACTATCGGGTGCGTTTGGCTGTCCGATCAAGATCCAACGCCCGCCCGCGCCCGATCGCCTGCGCCTTCCAGCCCTTTGCTGTGGCTCGAACTCGCAACCGCCGCTCGCGTAAGCGTGCTCGACCGCTGCGCTACGAGGCGCGGATGGTTGAGTGGACGATTTTAAGTGCGGCTGACCACAGCCGTTGGATCAAGATCCAACGGCGAAGAGCGAGCGGGTGCGGGATCTTCAGAGGTTGCATGCGGCCGTTTGGGCGACCGAGATGGTGCCACGTTAAAAAAGGGTGCGGGATCTTCAGAGGTTGCATGCGGCCGTTTGGGCGACCGAGATGGTGCCACGTGGCACCATCTTGGCCGTCCATCTTCTAGAAGTTGTAGATGGTGCCACAGATGTCGGATTGACTCGATTTTTGTGTCGTTGGGTTGCGATCGTCGATCCGAATTCATCTGTGTGGTCGGATTTGTCATCTAAAGTGCGGATTTACACCATCCTGGCCCTTGATCTTCTAGATTTCCCCGGTCACTATCTGATACTACGGATGCCTGATTAGGGCCATCTTGGAGTCGTTGAACTCCAATCGTTGCCCTGATCACATCCATATGGTTGGATCTTTGATCCGAGACCCCGATAAAATGTTTTCCCTATCCAAGCACATAAAAGGAGACAATTAGCCTCCATTTTATTCAAACTACTCTAAATGCAAGATGATGCATGTTATGCAATATTTATATCATGAAATGCAATCCTATGCTTAAGAACATGCATAAATAGACATTTTAAGTAGTGTAAATGTGTTTACATCATACCCCCATGCCTATCTTTTGCTAGTCCCTAGCAAAAACTATATGCTATTTATAAAAGAATTAGGTTGGATTATTTGGACTTGGGTTATTTTCAATCATTAAGAAATTATCTACTTAGGAACTGAACTTTCAAAGGCACAACAGTGCCCCGGTATCAGCCAAAATGTAGACCGCCTCAAGCCCTCGCCTTATTAAAAGAAAAATTTCTTTTTCTTTTTTTCTCTTTTCTAATTTTTTTGGATTTTCAAATTTTAGGGTTTAAGAGTGGCTTTCTACGACCATTCAACTCACCTAATATTTGATGAGAACCCTAAGTTTTAAGCATCTTATTGTGATTGTGATAGACTCGTTGACTGACAATTAAAATGGACTTCGGATTGCTACACCTCTAGGTGACCTCAAGAAGAATTTGCCTAAAGGTGTATCTTTACAACCGGTAGCTTTCTCCCAACTTTTATTTTTTACGGGGTCAACACAAGGGTGAATCCAGTGTATATCTCCCCGATTTATTCTACTTCTCTGCTTCTTCCTAAGTGTTTTGGGAATTTTTAGTGCATTTACTGAGCTGGGTTCTGGACAACCAGTCGATGAGCTGTTACCATCGACAACTTGCCAGCCATACTCATGTGGCGAAGTGTGGCTTATTTCTTTTTGTTCTTTTCTCCTTTTCTTTTTGATTTTTTTTTTTAAGTAGGTGGCTTCCTTGGTCTAAGATTTACCTAAGGGTAGGAAAAAGAGAAAGGTCCAGTGACTGGGCTCTAGACAACCTACCTATGGACTGTTACCCACGATAACTTGCCAGCCATATCACCCTAAAAGGTTCATTAGCTACCCAATTTCCATTAAAATCGCTGAACAACGAGTTAGTGCAAAGATAGTGTGTAGATGGTTAAGACTCAAAATTTCCTCAAATCAGAGGGTGGGTTGATAAGTCGTGTACTTATCACCCAAACTTATTTATTCCAATTACGATAGAATTAAGATGGTGAGGACTCAAAGAAAAATCCACAATTTAGTGGATACACGGGCTAATTAAGTCCAAAGACCTGAAGGGTCTTTGTGTTCAAATCATATTGTAGTATTTCCTAAGATTGAAAATTTTCTTAAACCCAAATTCTCTTTCTTAATTCCGAATTTTTTTTTTTAATAAAATAAAATAAATCTACGGAGCTGATGAATGAATTCAGAGATAAATATCCACCCCCCATGCCTATCTAATGCAATGTCCTCATTGTATTAAAAAGACATAAAACAGAGTGGAAAAGCGTAGAAAGCACCTGAATTGCGTGAATGTCAGGTCTGCTCCGAGATGAAAACTAAGAAAAACTGTATATGTGTTGAGTTTAGTGCCTCCATCTAGGCACACTATACAAAGAAAAGAAATGAATAATTCTCAAGTGCAGGTCAGAATCAGAATGAACAGAAGAATCCTTTGACCTGTCAGCAGAGGTCCACAGATGTGGACCAGATTGTGGTGTAGACCCACACCCCATAATTGAGAATATCTTAGGTTCTGGATAAAAATTACCCAAAACCTAAAATCAGAATGCAAGCGGGGTCGGGCCTGCGATTTATAAGGATGCAACCCAAGACCAAAAAGTCGGGTTACAGAGAATTGAAGTTCAAAAGGATAATCGTTGAATGTGTGCTTGAGTTTGACATCCTCGAAACAAATGTCGTAAGGGTTCTGATTTGATGGTTTCAGCTTAAAAGGAACCCTTCGACTCAATCTTCCATTTCCTCCAAAATTAACTTCCCAAATCAGAATTTCCCAGCTCCTGTCCTCCTCATTCTGAATATCAAATTCCAGGACCTCTTGTATATTAATCACCCCATTTGGAATCTCCAAGTCTAAATGATGTGGCAGAATCAGAATTGACTTGGGTCTAATTATCTCAGAAACAGAATTATCAATAAGCTCAATGGGGTGTAATTGATAATCAGGGCATTGAATTGATTCCTCCAGAAAATGCGATTCTGGATCCATAATGTGTGCCCTAATAAGATCAGTTTCCTCAGTTATTGGGCTATCAGATTCCTTAGGCCCAATCGTCTCACAGAAATCGTGTCCTGAAAATTCGTGTGAGACTTCGCAACTTGAATCTTCACCATCAAAGAAATCAGGATCCGTATCAATGTATGTCCCAAAATCAGTTGTCACTTTCTGTTCCCAAGAGACATATGTTTCCTCGTAACCCGACTCAGGGATCTTAGGTGAAGAAATCAGATCTTCCTTAACTGGTCGCTTTAATTCAATCTGGTCATAACATGTGTCCCCCACAACAGGTGCCTGAGCAGGCTCTGTCATTGGCTTTCCTGAAGAGGGTTCATCCTGGGAATCATCCCAAGATTGAATCAAAGCAACCATGAATCTCATCCTCAATTTCGCTAATTTCCCGAGTAGAAACTCACCCGAGTTCTTATCCTTAACGTCCTGAGCCAATCCAACAAAGACTTATTCAAATGATCAGTCATTTTAATTAGGGGATCCAATCTCTCAATGCAAGGTATTGGCTGAACTTCTAAAGATTGTATGATATTCCTCAAGTTAGCCAGAACCTTATCTTGAACCTGGTTAACCTGAACCAAATGAGTTGGTTCAGGGTTGGCGGGTTTGGGCTCAATGCAGGGGAATTAACGAATTGAGATTCATTATACCCCTTCCTGATAATAGGTCATTTCAGATTGTTGAAAAGATGGTGATGACCTAAAGGCAGTGAAATCAGAGGATGGGTAAGGATCGGTGTATCCTTCTTGATTGTAGATCGTATTAGGTTGTGCATGAAAGGAAGACGATCTATAATCGATGTAGCTCTGAGAAGGATAGAAATCAGAATCAAAGTGTTCAGGGTTAGACCCTAAACATGGGGGTCCGAAATTGCATCCCCAATCCGAATTATCCCAACTGACTGATGGTTGATTACAATACGAGTTGGGATAATCATCATGTTGAGGATAATTTACAACAGGAGGGAAAGAGCGGGAATGCGTGAAATATGTGGAAGGATTCATGAGACACGGGAGGAAGAAAGGCGCCCTGCAATACAAACAATTAAACCTGTCCTTAAATGGGTTAGCCTAAAGACCTACAGACTCTCAAAACTTGTCTTGAGATAAAGGAATGATTTGATCTACTTCCGTCTGTTCAATCCAACCAGTTAGAAGGAGGGACTGGGGAGAAGGTTCTTCCTTCGGCTTGCGCCTCCGGTTCCTAGTGTACCCCCCAGCCGTGATCGTTTGATTCTACTCCCCTAGCTAGACATCAGATTGAACAGTAGAAATAGACTAATCGAAAATAATCTCGTTCTGAGTTCTGAAGAGCGAGTTCAATCCTTAAGGCCAACGTCTACTCTGTTTTATTTAGGGCTAGGTTTGAATGTGCTTTGGAATGTGATGGGCCCTTTAAATGGGTTGTACCCTTAATGATTGATTGATTTGTGTGTGCGTGCACAACCAGTGGTTTTCAAGCAAGATTATTTTTGATGTGGTGAATTTTAAGGTTCAAATCTTGCTTAGTAGCTTTTAGGATTCAACTTTAGGTGTTTTCAAACAAGTTTCATTGGCACACCAGGTTTTGCAAGCACAAGTGAAGATGTTTTTCTTTAAAGCTTAAAAAGAATGTGGAGTGCCTGGTAAATCCCTAAGAGTTGAACCTAATTGGCAGTTACTTGATGAGTTTATTTTATTTGAAGTGGTGCGGCCCAATCAACTCAAACAATTGGCCACAAATGCACCACTAAGTTAGGCACACAAAGATGGTTAACCTAGAATGATTTCTACTCTTTTATGTGTTGCTTTATGTGTACCGGTTCCACAGATCAAAACCTGGTTGAGTAGAAACAAATCAATTCCGTTAAGTGCCTTTGAATGTGGGTGTACGTTGTGTGTTTGTTGAAAATTGTCCCACAAAATTGTCTTTTTGATTTTTTTTTTATATATAGATGAAGTTGGAATGAATGTGAGTGAGAATCCAAACAACCAAACTATTCCTAGGATTTATGCAAACACCTAGGTTAATTGGAATTTGGATTCAATGTGGCGAATGAAATCTATGGAGGGGGAAAGAATGGGGGATAACTTACAAAACCTTCCACAGCACTTTACTCCAATCTACCGCTTTTGCTCGTCTCAAAAGAGTACCTGCAATTACAATAAGAAAGGAGAAGAGTGAGGTAAATGATTTGTAAGTTACAAAACACGAAGAGAAATCAAAGATCGTCGCCTCCCCGGCAACGGCGCCAAAATGTTGAACGTTCGAATCGCTACGCTAAGGTGTTCGATTTTGGAAAACCTGTCGTTATAGCTTGAAAGCGAAGAATTCATGTTCAACAAAAACAATTTATATCGAAATTAAAATTCCAGGTCGAACACAGGGAGGCGGACGTTTGATTTAAAAACTACGTGTTTCTTTTTATTTTTTGCAGAATAATTCAATTTAAAACTATCTAATTATTTACAATAAATAGAAGAGAGAGAGAGAGTAAGAGAGAAAGAGAATATTACACAGAGAAATCAAAATGAGATGTAGAATAAACAAGGAATTTATTATTAAGGAGATTGTTCATTTCACTCTTACAACTACAAAGCATAAAACAATTACTCTAGAAAGCAATAAATTTACTCTAGAAAGCATTAAAAGAATGGAGGGAGAAATGTCCTCCTCGACGATTGCTTGGAGGATGAGCAAAACTACAATAGAAAGCAGTAAAAAGAATAGGGAGAGAGAAATCCTCCTCGACGGTTGCTTGGAGGACAAGCCGGACGGGATGACGCCTGGACGAAGGAGAACGAAGCAAGACGAAGGAGAAGAACGGGAACAGAGCAGCACGCCGTCGTCGTCGTGGGATCCACTTCCGAAGGGGGACGAAAATTTGGACTTTATCTCGCGAGAAGCATCCCGGGTGTGGGACAAGCTTCTCTTGAGCTTTGGAGGGGTAGGAAGAGAAGGAAGGGATGAAAATTTCGTATGGAGGGGGACTCCTTTTATAGTTTCAAGGAGTGGGGGCAAAATGGTCATTACATCTTCAAAATAATAAATGAGGGGTCTTTAGTGACGGATAAATCCATCACTAAAGCCCCCAACGTGGGCGTAGCTTCCGCGCCCACACGCGGCTCCTCAGCTGCCTACTTCCTCAACACCCACGCACGTTCCTTGATTCTTAGCCGTCCGATCTCGCGATCTTGCAACTATAAAAGGAGACCCCCTCCATACGAAATTTTCATCCCTTCCTTCTCTTCTTTACCCCTCCAAAGCTCAAGAGAAGCTTGTCCCACACCCGGGATGCTTCTCGCGAGATAAAGTCCAAATTTTCGTCCCCCTTTGGAAGTGGATCCCGCGACGATGACGGTATGCTGCTCCATTCCCATTCTTCTGCTTTGTCCTCCTTCATCCTGCTTCGTTCTCCTTCGTCCAGGCGTCGTCCCGTCCGGCTCGTCCTCCAAGCAACCGTCGGGGAGGATTTCTCTCTCCCTATTCTTTTTACTGCTTTCTAGTATAGATTTACTGCTTTCTACAGTAGTTTTGCTCGTCCTCCAAGCAATTGTCGAGGAGGACATTTCTCCCTCCATTCTTTTAATGCTTTCTAGAGTAAATTTATCGCTTTCTAGAGTAATTGTTTTATGCTTTGTAGTTGTAAGAGTGAAATGAACAATCTCCTTAATGATAAATTCCTTGTATATTCTACATCTCATTTTGATTTCTCTATGTAATATTCTCTTTCTCTCTTACTCTCTTTCTCTTCTATTTATTGTAAATAATTAAATAGTTTTAAATTGAATTATTCCGCGACAAATAAAAAGAAACGTGTAGTTTTTAAATCAAACGTTCGCCTCCCTGTGTTCGACCTGGAATTTTAATTTCGGTATAAATTTTATTTGTTGAACACGAATTCTTCGCTTTCAAGCTACAATGACAGGTTTTCCAAAATCGAACACGTTAGCGTAGCGATTCGAACGTTCAACATCCGTCACTAAAGCCTTCTTCGTCGGCGTTGTGGGCGGCTCGCACGCGCAACGCCTGTGCACGTCCGCTGAGCCTCAGCCGTCCGATCGCGAGATCGGACGGCTTAAGTCGCGCCTTCACTCGCTGCACTGCGCACCCGCCCGTGTGCGATCGCGCGTCCATGCCGCGCATTCAATCGCGCGTGAACGCTATTGGGCGAGCGCGGCCGTCCGATCAAGATCCAATGCCCACCCGCGCCCGATCACCTGCGCCTTCCAGCCCTTCGCTGCGGCTCAAACTCGCGCCCGCCGCTCGCGTAAGCGCGCTCGACCGCTGTGCTACGAGGCACGGATGGTCGAGCGAACGCTTTTAAGCGCGGCTGACCACAGCCGTTGGATCAAGATCCAATGGCGGAGAGCGAGCGGGTGCGGTATCTTCAGAGGTTGCATGCGGCCGTTTGGGTGGCCGAGATGGCACCACGTGGGGCCATCTTGGCCTTCCATCTTCTGGAAGTTGTAGATGGTGCCACAGATGTTGGATTGACTCGATTTTTGTGTCGTTGGGCTGCGATCGTCGATCTGAATTCATCTGTGCGGTCGGATTTGTCATCTGAAGTGTGGATTTACACCATCCTGGCCCTTGATCTTCTAGAGTTCCTCGGCTACGGATGCCTGATTAGGGCGATCTTGGAGTCGTTGAACTCCAATCGTCGCTCTGATCACATCCATACGGTTGGATCTTTAATCCGAGGTTCCGATAAAATGTTTGCCCTGTCCAAGCACATAAAAGGAGACAATTAGCCTCCATTTTATTCAAACTACTCTAAATGCAAGATGATGCATGTTATGCAATATTTATATCATGAAATGCAATCCTATGCTTAAGAACATGCATAAATAAACATTTTAAGGAGTGTAAATGTGTTTACATCAATAGAATATCACCTGAATTTCGTGAAAATCTGGTTAGCTCTGTAGAGAGAAGAGAGTATACACACGCGCTAAGTTTAACGCCTTTAGCTAGGCATAAAATACATACACGAAAGAAATAGAGAATTCACAAGTGTGGGTCAGAATCAAAATCAAAAGATTAATCCTCAGACCCACCAGCAGAACGCCTTTAGCTAGGCATAAAATACATACACGAAAGAAATGGAGAATTCACAAGTGTGGGTCAGAATCAAAATCAAAAGATTAATCCTCAGACCCACCAGCAGAAGATGTCCACAGATGTGGACCAGATTATGGTGTAGACCCATGCCCCAGGGTCAAGTGGTTCTAAGGTTCTGGATGAAAATCACTCAGAACCTAAGATTATTGTGCTTGCGGGGCTGGGCCTGCAATTTGGTGGTGTGCAACCCAAGATTAAAGTGTCTGACAACGGATTGATCTGATTCATTAAAATTAGGTGTCCACTTATAGTTCAGCTCAGTAAGATAGTCAATTATTCCAAGCTTAGGTCGCACGTGAAAGATATCGTAAGGGTCCTGATAGAAGGTAGGTGGTTTCAGGTTAATAGGAACCCTCATATCCAAAATCGTATTTCCCTCAAAAGTAGTTTACCAGATTTTCATTTCCACATTTCTACCCTCTAAAATCAATGTTCCTAGGACCTCCAAATCATTGTACACCCCATCTAAAGTACCCAAATCCAACAATTGTGACTGAATCAGAATTGACTTGGGTTTAGTGATCTCAAAAATATCATCATTCAATTCTTTAGGGTGTGGTTGAGGAATGGGGCTACTGATTGAATCATTAGGATTCAAATCATCCAAGTTAGCCCCAACATGATCAGACTCTTCAATGATTGGGCTATCAAATGGTTCATCAGATTCCTCAAGCCCGTTTGTCTCACTAAAATTATCTTCCTTACACTCAAGTGAGACTTCACTAAGAGATTCTTCACCCTCAGAGCCAAAGAATTCATGATCCTCATTTATATATGTCTTAAATCGATTGTCATTTCCTGGTTCAAAGAGACATATTTTTCCTCGCTCCCTGGCTCAGGGATCTCAGGTGAATTAATTGGTTCATCCTCAATGGGTTGCTCTAGCTCAATCTGGTCATCCCCGATCTTAGAAAATGTATCCCCTCGACAGGTGCCTGGACAGGGTCAGACATTGGCTCTTCTGAAGGGGGTTCATTTTGAGAATCATCCCAAGATTTGGCTAGAGCAACCACAAATTTCATCCTCAACCTTAACAACTTTCAAAGTAGAAACTCGCCCAGGCCCTTATCCTTAACATCTTGGAGCCAATCCAATATAGAACTATTAAGTTCATCAATCATTTTGATCATAGGCTCCAATGCTTCAGTGCATGGTGTTGGCTGAGCTTCTAAAGATTGGATGGTATTCCTCAAGTTAGCCAACACCCTATCTTAGACCAGGTTTACCTGAACTGAATGGTTTGGTTCATGGTTGGGTGGGTTTGGGTTCATTCTATGGGAGTCAAGACATTGAGGTTCTCAGGTCCCTCTCTGATAGTAAGTCATTCTAGGTTGTTCAAATAATGGTGGTGACCTATATTTAGTGTAATATTAGGGAGGGTAGGTGTTATAATCATCATATCCTTCCTGATTGTAGATCAAGTTGGTTTGGTCATCAAAAGGATGGAGATCTATAATCATTGTAGGTGTGGGAAGGATAACAGTCATAGTTTTGTTGTCCCGGTTAGAAGCTGGACTCTGAGGTCCGGTATCGTATCCCCAATCAAAGTTATCCTGGCTAGTGGATGGGTAATTATAAGTTGAGTCAGGATTGTAATCATCTTGGGTATAAGTGGTGGTAGGAGGGTAGGATGGGAAATGCATGTAAGATGTGGAAGGATACATGGTAGAATAGAAGGGAAATCAGAAGAGAGAAAGGAGCCCTGCAATACAAGTAATCAACCCTGTCCTTAGGTGGGTTATCCTAAAGACCTATAGACTCCCAGGACCCATCTTGAGATTATAAACAATTTGGTCTACTTCTATCCAGTCAATTCAACCAGTTAGAGGGAGGGGCTGGGGAGAAGGTTCTTCCTTTGGCTTGCACCTCCGGTTCCTAGTGTACCCCCCAACCGCGGTTGTTTAACGCTACTCCCTTAGCTAGACATTAGATGGACTAGTAGAAGGAGATTAATCAAAAGAAAAATCTCAATCTGAGCCTCGAAGAACGAATCAATCCTTAAGGCCAACGTCTACTCAGTTTTAATTAGGCTTGGGATCATTGTGCTCTTTGAACGTGATGGGCCCTTTAGATGGGTTGTGCCCTTAATGATCAATTCAAATGTGTGTGCGTACACAACTAGGATTTGCAAACAAGGTTATTTGATGATGTGTCTTTTAGGGTTTAACCTTGTTTAGTAGCTTTTAGTGTTTAATCCTTAGGTTGGTTCAATCAGGGTTCAGTAGAACACTGCAGGTTTTACAAGCACTGGTGATGATGTATTCCTTTAGAAAAAAGAAAAAAATGTGGAGTGCCTGGTTCAACACTAAAAATCAACCCTAAGTGGCAAGCTATTGATGAATCACTTTTTATCTTAAGTGATGTGGCCCAAAGAGTTCAATCAATTGGCCTATTGCACCACTTAGTTAAGACACACAAAAATGTTTGACCTATTCAGATTTCTACTCACTTATTGGTGTGTTGAGTTAGGGTGTATCGGATCCACACATCAGATTCCAATTAAGTCGTAGAATCGATGTGAAGTGTTGCACCTTAAGTTGAGAGTTGTGGGTGTTAATGGTGTCTTTCAAAAAATCCCACAATAGAGGAGTTTTTTTATTTTTATTTTTTTAATATATGCGGATGGGTGAGGTGAGGCGAAGTGACAATCAAATAATCAAATCTATCCTAGAGTTTATAAAATCACCTAGGTTGATTTGAGTTTGAGTTATTAGTGTGGCAAAATGGAAACTAGGGTGGGGGTGGTGGGCGAAAACATACAAATGTCTCTACCTGTAGTTTACTCCAATCTACCACCTTCAGCTCCTTGATCGAGTTCCTGCAAGATAATAAATCAAAGAAGAAAGATAGGTTAGAAAAATATGTAAGTAATGTGGGAAAATGAGAAAAAAATCAAAGAGGAGGCAACGATGCCAAAATGATAACAGAGGATTTTCACACGGAAAGGTTCAGAGTTTGGAAAACCCATCATCGTAGTTTGATTCATGAGAAAATCCATCGATCAGATAAAATTTATAATCGAAACTTGAAAAGTGAGTCCCGAGTCGAACATGAGGAGGCGAACATTTGGTTTTAAAAAATACACATTTTACTCTTATTTGTTTTTGTCGTTTTTGTCTTTTCTAATTTTTTTGGTAATTTTAGCAAGCAAGAGTTTAGGTCGATGAATTCTTATCTAACTAATCTACTTGCAAAATATAAAGAGAAAGACAGAGAGAGAAACAAGCATGTATTTTTATAATCAAATGTTTATTACAACTAGGAAAGTGGGAAATCTATACTATGAAAGTAATAAAGATAGAGATGGGTGAGAGAAACCCCCCTCGACGGTCGCTTGGAGGATGACTTGCTTTGACGTTGCCTAGAGGAAGGTGGTGAGGAACGGGATGAACGAGGATGGAGTCGGAGGATGGAGGGTGGGGTAGGAAGGCATCGCGGCGAGGATCTTCTTTTTGAAGTGAGGTGAGAAGACGACCACGGGATGCTCCATGAAGGGGGATGAGAGGCAGGAACAAATGTTTGTTTTCTACTCTAGATGTGCATCCCGTGCCTGGGACACGCTCTCTTTAGAGCCTTGAAGGTGGTGAGGAGAAGAAAGGAAGAGATGAAGAAAAATGGGAGGGGTAGGGGTCCTTTTATAGTGGAAGAAAGAATCAAATTTGTATATTGGACATTTAGTGATGGTCATAAACGTCACTGAAGGTTCGCCGCAAATGTCGATGAAGATAGCCCATGCGCCCACCAATCGCTACGTTAGCGTGCGCTCCTTGTGCCCATGTTGTGCATGCGCGCCCATGTGCACCTGCTGCGCTGCTACACGTGCGCGTGCATGCTGCTGTGCGAATGCGGTGGTGCATGCGTGTGCATGGGTGGCCTAGGTGGCACCACGTGGTGCGATCTAGGCCGTCCATCTTCTTTTCGTTGTAGGGGCTGCTACAGAGGTCAGATTGGGTCGATTTTCGTGCCGTTTGGCTACGATCATCGACCTGAATCCATCCGTGCTATTGGATTTTTCGTTTGAAGCTCTAAATTACGTCATCTAGTCTCTTGACCATTGATCTTCCTCAAACTACATATGGTTCTACGGGACTCCGATCAAGGCAATTTTGGAGGTGTGGACTTCGATTGTCGTCCTGATCAGATCCGTATGGTCAAATTGTCAATCCGAGGCTCCAAAATAAATCTCCTCTCTTGACCACAAAAAGGATGCAATCAAACTAAAATATACACAACTACTCTAAATGCAGAGTGATGCATGCTATGCAATATTTATAATATGGAATGAAAATCTAAGCCTAGGAACATGCATAAATGGCATTTAACCTAAATGGATGTGTTTACATTAGTGGACTTATCAAATGCCCCGATGCCTAAGTTTTTCTAGTCCCAAGAAAAAGTGCAAAAATAATGGAAGTAACCAAAAGATTTCTTCTTTCCTTATTTAAAAAATTTAAAGATTCAAATAAAAGTGAAGTGATAATAGCCTAGATAACGGATCCAAATGAAAAGCGAACTTACATCTCAAGCTCATGCTTTACCCTTGATAAAATTCTTTCGGGATAGGAAACTATTTTCCTTGGGGATAAAGTAGAAAATGATCTGTAATTTGACACAACTTTTTGGCTTAGGTAGGAGATACTGAGTCAAGTGGGCTTATATTTGATGGCTCGCACTCATCTAGTGCTATATGTAGTCTAGTACTACAGACTCTAAATCTCTAGACTATCAAATGAGTCAACCCAGAGAGGCTAAAAACTATGCTCTCTTAACGCTCCTGTGCACTCACTCTTTTTCCCTCTTTTCTTTTTCTTTGTCTTCTTTCTTTTCTGAGATCACATATCTTACCAGATTTTGTAAATGTACTCAATGTTTGGTGGCCTCATATGGCATTCACACTTCAATTAAAGTCCTAATAACCCTACAATTAAGTTAGAAGTCCTTAGCTAGTATTTGGGTGATCAAAAATACTGAAAAGTAGGTGTGGGTCATATTTGGTGGATCACAATGGGTGTGTTTGTTGCCTCAAAAACATCGACACATGATGAAAAATGACACGAAGATAAAACTAGAAACTTGAACTCTTTTTTACTTTTTCTCTCTTTTTTTATTTTTCTAAATATATATATTTTCTTTCTTCTTTTTCTTTCTTTTTTTTGTTTTCTTTTTTTCTTTCTCATTTTTTTTTCTAACTACTAAGACAAAATGATGCAAACTTTTTTTCATTAGGCATTATTGGGGAAAATGATGTTCAAGACGATATTGTGTGGCTTATTTGGTAAAAGTACCTCCTCTTGGCACCAGGAAGGAATGGATAGGACAAGCGTATTTCTGACCTTTGGCACTAATATAAAATGATGCAAACTTTTATTCATGAGGCATTATTGGGGAAATAATGTTCAAGAGGATATTGTGTGGTTTATTTGGTGGAAGTGCCTCCTCTTGGCACCGGGAAGGAATGGATAGGACAAACATATTTCTAACCTTTGGCATTAATACCCTCCTTCAGCCAAGGATTCTATGAAGGATGGTCGTAAGCATCCACCATAGTCATAGTTTTATTAGGAATCTCAATGTATCTGCCTTATTTGGTGACTCTCAGGAATTCACACATTGTTTACACACAGGAACAGAGAGCAAAAACTATGCCTAACTCTAAGGTATCATCATCTAATTATCCAGAACTTAAGAGTCCTTGCACTAGACTTTGCCCACCAGTAGTCTCTCTACTTTCTCCTCACAAATATTAGGTAGATCTCATAGAAGATAGTTTTCCTGACTTCCTTCAAATTGTCCAAGGATTTAGCAGACTAAAAATGCTTATTGGTTTTATACAATGATCCATTACCCAGTCTATGTGAAAGTGAAGTAACTGTATAGGATTCTAAACTTAGAAATAATTTACGAAAATCTTTAATGGTAGCTCCTTGATAAAAATCTTCTGCTAGAGCTAACCAATTCAACTCAAGAAAACAAAAGAGGGATTTTTTTTAATGCACCTAGCCTAAATGCATCAATACTGCCTAAAAATGCAAAATGCACCCCCCCATGCCTAAATCATACAATGTCCTCATTGTAAAATTAAAATAGGGGGAGAAAGGAAATCACCTAATGAAGGTGTTATTCTGGACGTTGGGTTGCCTCCCAACAAGCGTTGCATTTTCTACCGGCAGCTAGACTTATAGGGAATCTGTAAGTCTGGTTCCAAATAGAAAGAACTAGGCCCCAAAAATATGTGTAAAAGGGTAGGCCTAAAGAACAAGTAGCCCCAGATGTTGGTGAGCTGATGGTGCGAAGGATTCCAAATGCTTGCCAAAAGACATGAAAACAGAGAACCTCGTAGACTACCTGAAGAGGTCTAGGAAAAAAATAATAGAAGGGACCTCTTGAAACATGATAAGTGGAGGATAACAAGGTTCCTTCAAAGTAGGAAGGGTTTTAAAAGATGTATGCATAATTATTTCAAACCCTTGAATGGCAAGACTAAAAGTACAAGCATCAATCCACACTCGCCATTCCACTTGGAGATGTACTGGCTTGATATGATCCCCATAAAGAATGTATGTGAGTAGAAACCTGAGCCAAGGATTGGTTAGAGAGTGTAAGGGTTGTTTGTGGTGTTGGGTGGTAATGATTAAGTCTAAGGAGGGCTTAGTCCATGTCAAGTCCAGCTCCAACAACAATTCAGATTTTGTATTATTCTCCCTAATAGTTGTTGTAGAAAAATTCACGTCACCCTACTTATCATTAATGATATCCTCAAGAATTGGAGTCATATTTTCACCTTCCAGTATATGGGAACCAATGGTGGACTCCAAATCAAATTCATTTGAGGGTAGGGTTAAAGCAACTGAATCACTATCATCAATTTCATTCTCGGATTCTTTTGATTCACTTAAGTTTTTGTCAGGGTGTATATGTGATTCACCAGTAAAGGGAAGAGTTGCTTTAGTATCTGCAATTATTTCTGAAGGAGGATTAGTCTTAATGTTATGGAGTAAGCCTATATCTCTCAATTCTTTATTCTTCTCTGGGCATATATTCTCAATTGGTATATATTGTCGCTGAGAGTCTCTCCTAGGTTCATCAATCATATGTTGGTCCTCCTCCAACTTAGACTCCATATCTTCCCAATTTTGGGGAGGATGACTTTCAAAATCAAAAGAAGGAATCCAGATTTCACCAGATCATTAATATCCACGGGAGGTAAGTCCTTAAATAACATGTAATCTCCTC
Source organism: Thalassia testudinum (assembly GCA_037157565.1). Lineage (NCBI taxonomy): Eukaryota > Viridiplantae > Streptophyta > Magnoliopsida > Alismatales > Hydrocharitaceae > Thalassia > Thalassia testudinum. Next base: position 40,095,243 of record JAZHRO010000025.1, read on the forward strand.
GAGATTCACTCCAAACTCTAAGTCTGAGTTCCTCTATTGGGTTATCATCCTCCTCTAAAATAGACTCTTTGTTTCCCTGAGAGCAAACTTGATCCAATTCATCCTCCATTCCCTTAGGGTCACCTTCATTGGGCACATGTAAATCCTCAGAATGATGAATGGTAGGTGTTGGTTCCCTAAGTGGAGGGTCGGGATTAGGCTCACTAAGGGTAGAATGGGGTTCCACCACATGATTAATAGGGGAAGTGGCATGAAAAATATGACCTTGACCCGGGTTATCAGGGGTAAGAAAAATACTATCAGCGGGGTCAAGGTCCTCAAGTGGTACCATCTTCTCTTTCTTTTGACTCCAATATAGCTTGGGTGGATAATCATTAAGATAGTTCTCCTCTAGTGGCTGTGTCTCATGGGGAGAGTCTAAGTGATAGCTACTTGATAGACGACTTTTCGCTTTGCGTTATAGTATTTAAGTGGTGGAAAAATCGACTAATCAAAAACAATTAAAATAACCACTCGCAGAAGAGCAGGTCGTGTCCACAGGAAGGCAATTATGCAATCAACACTTAATTATTTAATGTTATTTCGGATAGTGCGAAATCCCTATTCAAATCTAACTTAAAATGTGAAGGAAAGTAGATTTGCAATAACTTAAAAAGATAAGGGTATATGTGCAGTTTTCCCTCATAGAAATCCTCAATAAATTTATGATGAATTTATGCAATTTTCACGTGATGTGTACTAAAGACAATTAGTACTTAAGCCCAAAATCAATCTTTAAACTAGTTAATATCAATACCATGCAATTATAAAGAACTATGAGTGTTCGAACGCAATTCTGCCACAATATAATAATAAAAATCAAATTAGGTGGCAATGGCATTGAATGTAAATTTTAATTGGTGGGAAAATAGGGCCTTTTTCCTCTCTCCTCCCCGTGAGAGTGAGAGAGAACCAGGGGGCTGTTGCAAGGCTCAGGAGGACGGTGAGGTCGAGGGCTCTCCGGTGGTGGCAGCAGCGGCGATGGAGGTGGTCAGCGGAGGTGGCCAGAGCTCTGGCCTGTTGAACAAGAAGGTGGAGGTGCTGCTGCAGTGCTTGCGGCTGGTGGCGTGCAGGCGTGCACGCGCTGGTGTGCAGGTGTGTGCACGCTGGTGTGCCTGCAAATGGGCGGTGGAGCGCACTGCCTGCGGTGGGGCTTGCGGTGGAAGTTGTAGGGCGCGGGTGTCTACTTGAGAGGTTGGAGTGCACGCGGTTAGGTATGCGGGTGCCTGCGGTCTGCTTGTAGGAAGGAGGGTGCCGCAGTGGTGAAGGCGCACGGCTGCAGGCTGAGGCAGGGGTGCTGTGGGGAGGTTGAAGGCATTGGCTTGGATGCTTGCAGGGTGGACGGGGCACGTTGGAAGATGGCCTGAGGGTCTGCAGAAGGGCACGCGGTTGAGAGCGCCTGCAGCAGGGGGCGCTGGAGATGGCGTGCGGGCAGGCGCTTGCAGAGGCTGGAGCAGGCACTGCAGGGCAGGAGGCGTGCTGAAGGAAGATGAGCGGTAGGGCGCACTAGTGTGCGCCTGCAGTGGCTGGAAGGAGCGGGCACCGTGCTGGAGAGCGCTAGGCATGAGCACTAGGCAGTGACGACTTGGTGATGAAGGAGTGGGCATAGGTGGGCGGTGTGCTTGGATTGGAGAAGCAGCTGTAGATGTGCGCATGGAGAAGATGTAGATCCTGGTCCACAGTGCACGCTGGGTAGTTCCCCGCCAGGGGGAAGATGGATTTCCAGTGCACGCCGCCTCTTCTCTTTAACTCCTCTCTCTCTTGCGTGTGCCAATCAAGGGATTTTCAAATCCCTTTTCTAATTTTGGCAGGAGGCTGTTGGGGAGACGCTGACGGCTGTTGAGGGTGGCCAATAGGAAGGGAAAAGAGCAGCCGCCGGTTAAAAGGGTAATTTACCCTTTCCTCCTCATTCTTTTGCCACTTATTTTTCCTGCACATAAAAAGAACATAATCATTACACATTAAATTGTAGAATGTTATAAAATTAAATCATGATGCATTCAATTATTCTATAACTTAGTGTAGTTATTAGCAAACCTAAAATGTACAATTAAAGTTACTTTGGCATAATATTAGTCCATTAAAATGGACTCATCACTACTCAAAACGGGATCCCTATTATCTGTTGTTTCCTTAGAATGTTTTTGATGATCATGGCTGTACGGGTAGGGAGAAGAATCAATAGTAAGAGAGTAGCTAAGCTGATGAATTTTGTCATTCAATTGTTGGCTATTCCTCAACATCTCTCCCATAGACTCCATCACTTCGTTTTGTTGTTTTTGCATTTCTATCATAAAAGAGGAAAGGCTACTATCATATTGGGGAGGATAGTCAATCTCAAGCTCAGGTTGCCTAGGAGTGTTAGTCCAACCTTGATAAGAAAAATCATGAAGGGTGGGAGGGTTGGATGCTTGCATAGTAGTGGGGATTCTAGGGTGGAAAATCCCGCTCTAAGGTTCTTCTCAAAAGTGGGAGTTATCGGGCCAGTACTCCTAGGATAGGAATATGATTGATCCCATGAATTGTCATTGTACCCATCAAAGGATGGATATACTTCGGGCATGGGATCCTAATTAAAAGATGGGAAGTATTGACTTTGATAATCTAAATGATAGGATAAGGGTGATTCATTTCTTTTAAGCCAAACAGGTTTAACTCTCTTAGGACTTAGAAGAAATTAGAATAAAAATAGAAACTTCCTAGAGAGCTCTACACCACTGGCAAAACAAATGCAAATATAGTGGGATCTGCTTTTAGGAGATTCTAGGTTTTAGAATTAAGTGTTCAGTTGGTGGCCAAACAAGTTTTGCAAGAGTTACACCTCCCAGGCCGACCTTCGTTAGTGCCTACAACCTACTGGCAAGGGATGGAAGTCTCGAATCGAGCCCACGCACGAGGAATCGAAGTAACTTGGTGGATAGGCTTGTTGATTTTCGACTAACTTCCCTTGTGGTGCAAAGAGGAGAGGTACGAATTTATCTAGTGACCTTATGTGTGATGTGCACAGTGTCTTAGGTGTGCAACACATGTATGCGTTTTGTGTTTTAAAATCCCGCAAACAAGTCCTTTCACATGCCATTAAAGTCACTGATTTTATCTTCCAACATCTTAGCAGTCCCAATTTCTTAAAGTGACCACTGACTTAATTAGATTCAAACACTTTAGTGGTCTTAGATTTAAGTCCAATGCGGATGCATGACAGGTAATTGATGCTTAAGAAAAAGCGTACCATACTCTAGCTCTCTTCAATGCAGGGATGTATGTGATGCAATTAAGATAAACTAGATGCTGCTGATTCAATCCTAAATGGTCGCCCTATAGATATGCAGCTTCTAACAGGCAGCTCGAATTTTTCTTTTTAATGATAATAAGCAAACAAATCTAATCTAATCTAGCTAGCTAACTAACTAACATGCAGTTTGAATAGTTCAAATAAACCTATAATCTAAATAAAATGGGAACACACTCCCAAAAATACGCTCCTGCATACAAGAGCGATAAGCAATAAAAGCACTGGGAACAAGTTCCCAAAAATGCCCAACACTGGTCCACAAGATAGAAATTTAAATACCTAATGTCTATCTAGCCTAACCTAAATCTGAAAGAAGCAAACAGGTCCTCGACTGCTAATCCTCTCTCCACACGCATGGGATCAAGGACCACATGCACACGAGATTATCCTCTAGGTGGCGACAAGGTCCACCAAGGTGACGAGTGTCCCCTGTGTGCTTCTCTTCCTCTAGAACCTACCTCGCACAGAAGAATGATAGATTAATGAATAGCAATAAATTGGGATCAATGAAAATAGAAAAATACTTGCGAGTTTGCTAGGCCCGTTACCTCCCCGGCAACAGTGCCATTTAAATGGGTAATTTTCGCTTTGCAGAAATATATGTTAGAAAAATAGGTCATTGTAGTATGTAAATCATGGTGGAAAAATCCCAAACAAAAACATTTATCAATAATACTAACTACAAAGAGTTAGGTTGTATCTACAGGGAGGAATAGATCAATAAATCCACAAATATTTTTCATTCCCAGTAATAGATGCAAAATCCGTATCAAATTCCCATGCGACATAAGAAGATAAGGAAGAGTCAGGTGATATTGCAAGAATGCAAGGGTGAAATCATAATTGCTACCATCATAAAATGAATGCAATTAACCCATAATGGCATGTAGCATAATTATACTTCATAACGTTAAATTTCTCCTCTAGGTCATGTGGGTATGCGATGATATTTAATGCACTTATTTAGGAACCTGAGTCATGTTGAAACAAGTTAAGTGCATGAGAGCAAAAAGGAGGAAATTCAGGGGCCTGTAAACAAATGCCACTCAAATAATTTACTCATAAAAAATACAGGAATAGTGTTGCTAATGGCATGTTATGTAAATTTTAATTGAATGCAAAATAGAGGAATTCTTTCTCTTGATCTCGTGCGAAGAAGAGGCGATGGCAGAGGCCGAGGAACTCGAGGAAGATCGAGGTGGATGAGAGCTTCGCATCAGTGTTAACAATGTGGCGGGATACAACCGTCGGTCGCTGGTCGGAGAGGAGAGGGCTGCCGGGGGTTGGGACTCCCACTGGCGTGCGTGGGCAGTCTTTGTTGACTATGGTGGGGTGGTCGAGGTCATGGTGTCGAGGAGAGTGCGGTGGAGTCAATGGCACGTCGAATGGATGGTTGTGGTGACGGCTGCGTGGAGAGGGGCAGTGTCAGTGTTGGGTTCTTTTGTAGAGCACTGGAGATGAAAACAAGAAGTTGAAGATGGTGAATAGTAGGGTGGTGGTGGTCTTTGGTTTGAGGAGAGGATGGGCTATTATGGTTTCGGTGTGGAGGTGGAATAGGCGAGGCAGCGTTGAGTTATTTTTAAGAAGAAAATGAATAGTGAAAGGGGTTGGTGTTGGCAAGGGGGTTTTTGGTGCAGAGGTTGAAGGTGGTGATGGCTATGGGAGATGGCTGGCTGGTGGTGGTGGTGCTCTGATGAGAACCTCATCATGAGCCATAACTAGCTCATTTTGACCCAATACAAAGGATAAAAGCTCCTATATATCTCAAGGAAAGGCTTAACTCAGAGAATTCTGAGTTTGAGAAGAAAACCAGTCACAAGGGGTAAAAGTGCAATTTTACCAGTATAATCTGCATACAGGGTAATTCTGGGCCCAAACACAGGTCAAAACAGCTTAATAAGAATAAAAGTGGGATGAGATGATCTAGCAAGGGCTACAGCACTTCCAAGGAACCAAATGATAATCTGTAACCCTAAAACAACCCACTTCAATTCACAAGGTTCGAGGCAAAGTAAAAATAGAATAAACCCTCTAAAATTCATAGAAAAATAATCTCTAGGGTTTAGAACCTTCAATTTGGCCTTTAGAACCCATTTTGACCTACATTGAGAACCATGCCCAATTAATAACTTAATTTGGGTTTTTGCGCAAATTGACCGGTCAAACAAGGTTTAATATGAAAATAAAATTCACCATCAGATTCCTTAGGTCCTAATTAGTCATGTATAAAAACTTGAGCCTAAGAAGAAACCTCCTTGACCGAATTTACACTTTGGTCCTCATATATTTACTCTTTGGCCCTCAACTTTTGAACCCTCGCATTTAGGCCCCTAACTCTCCTTCGTTCTTTGCAAACAGGTCCCTCCTGCAAAACCCTGCCAGCACCATGCTCCGGCGACCTTGCGCGGAGCATGGCGCCGCGCAGGGTGAGGTGGAGGACCTGGCAAGTGTACCGGGGGTGCCCTGCGTCGTCAGCCGTCGCAGGAGCACCCCCATGGTCACTGTAGCCCCCCATACCGGCCGTGCGAACGCACGGACGGTATGGGTTCGAATTCCGACCATGCTCCGGCGAGGGAGACACGTCGTCTCCCTCCGCCTTCCTCCCTGCTACAACCCTATAAATACCCCCCGCCGCTCCACCGACCAAGGCAGCCTGGATCTGACGGAGAAAACCCCCAGCTTTCGTCTCTTCTTTCTCCGGCAGACGCTCACCAGCTCCGGCGACTTCCTCTCCCTCCACCTCTTCGCTCTGCCGCACTACCAGCAGCAGAGACCTCCTCCCCTGCTCTTCCCGCGCCACGCCGCACCCAGCTGGCGCCTCTCCAGCCTTCTGCTCGCCGCCGCCCCTCTCCCTGAGCATCATCTTCTCCGGCGACAGTCGATACGACTGTCGCCCTGTTCCTCCCCCTTCGTCCCTGCAGTTAAGTTAGACTTACTCCCCTTCTCCTCCTCTTTCTTTCCCCGCTTTCGATTTAGTCAATTAAGCCCTCTACCGACCCTGTTCACCCTCATCCTCTCCGCCTCCGACCACCCTCCGGCGAGCCGCTCCCATCACCTCAGCGACCCACACGGCTCGCCGACCACCGCAGAACTTCCGCCTCCTCACCCTGATCCTCTTCCGCCCCTCCACTTCCCACCAAACACCCTCTGCAGACCCACCGAACACACCCACTCCCTCGCTCACAGTCTGACCTAGGACGACCTAACAGCTCCATCACACCCCCTGCAGACCCCCTGACCACCTTCACCGTGCCACGGCGAAGGTCCTCCGCCTGTCTGATTTGGCCGAGAGGCCGTGCCATTGGTTTCAGGTTCCAGGCCTTGGCCGCCATTGGCGAGGAAGCTCGAAGCCTGCTCGAGGTTGCTCCAAGCCGAGATATCCCAGATTGAATAGCCACGGCCAGCGCGGAAGAGTCTCACGCACACACCCTGGCCCTCGATTGGAGCTGTACGCCTCAACAGCCGATGCAATTGGGAGCACCATCCCTGCTGCAGGCGTAAGAGAATTGGGGTGGGACATTTAGTCCCACCTCGGAATCTCTCAAAGGCGCGCGGACACATAAATTGAAAAACTGCCGTATGCTGTTTGCCTCAGTTACCACGGGGTGAGGTCCCTCTCACCCGACCCGACCCGACTCGGCCTCGTCCGTGACCACGCTCCGCGGACCTGGCCCGACCCGATTAGACTGACCTGCACTCCTCGCCCACCACGCACGCCGGTGGGCCTGGACCCGGGCCTGACCCGAACCCGATTACCCGATAGCGCTCTGGGAGAGCTTCCGAAGAGTGATTTCAGAGAGAGAGAGATACGCGGGGGAAGGGGGTAGAGTAGGTTTTTGCCTTCTGATGAACTCTTGAGCGTGCAGGCACAGGTGAAGGACTGCGGAAGAAGAAGCAGCTGCACTGTAGCAACTGCTCAGTTAAGTCGTCGAAGCACCGGACCAGACGACGGACAGCCAGCAGCCAGAGCAACACAGAAGGCAGGCTGAAGAAGAAGGAAGGGAGACTTAGTAGCCGAAGGCAGAAGCACCACGATTGCAGAAGAAGAAATGAAAAGAAGCAAGAAGCAAGAAAAGAAGAAGACGATCTGAAGAAAAAGAAAGAAAGGAAACAAGGAAGAACAGAAGAAGAAGAGCACGAGGGGAAAATCTGAAGAAAGCAGAAGAAAAAGAAGAAGAAGAAGAAGAACAGGAAGAACCAAAAAGAAAGAGGAAGATCTGAAGAAAGCAGAAGAAAAAGAAGAAGAAGAAGAAGAACAGGAAGAACCAAAGACAAAGAGGAAGAAAGAAGAAAAGAAGCAGAAGCCAATTTTTCATCTCTCTCTCTCTCTCTTTATTTTTGTAATAGAATTTGTATATCTCTAGAATACAACTTGCTCCCTGAGTTCGACCTCGGGAACTCTTTTATTTTTCCGAGTAAAAAATTTTTATATGAAACGTTGGTAACAACCGGCTTTACTACAACGAATTAACAACGAAAACCGACGTTCCATCATTTTGGCGCCGCTGCCGGGGAGCAACGGCTATTCTAGAGGTAAACATTCCTGTATCTTTTAATTTCTGATAATCTCCTCTCTTTTATGCAGCTACAGGAACTCAAGAAGACAAGCAACCACACGACAACCACTCCGAAGACAGGTAAATCTTTTCTCTCACTATTAACCCCTACACTCTAAAGAGAAAGAAAAGAAAAGAACAAGCAATATAGGGCTAACCTGTCTTCCATATTTAGTAACCATAAAAGTTGCATGTTTTCAACTCATTATTTCTGCACACTATCAAGGGTATTTAAGGGCTAACACATTCTTGCTTGAGCCCTAATTACCCAACAAAGAATTAACTGGACCAAGTAGAGCCAACCTAGGATCCAACACTAGGGATTTAGAGACACACTACTTAACTCAAGAATTGAGAAAACCAAATGAAGTGTGCCCAAGCCCTTGTCTGAAAATACCTATACAAGAAAAATCCTAAACAATTGGCTCTCTCTAAACACTTGAACCCTAAAAGACAGGACCTAAAAGCTCTTAAAGAAAACAATAGGTAAAGTTGACCCCTTGGGTTAACCAACCTTAAATTAGGTCACTCTTTGCACCTAAAAAGACTAAAGTTCAAGTGAAACCTTAAACACCCTGATCTTAAAATTGGTAGACTTAAGAGGTCAAGATCCCCATTCTGGTCTACCTGGAACCGCAGTGACAAGAGAGGTCGGGTGGGGGAAACCCTGTAACCCGTGGGGACGCTCTACCGTGTAGGGGTCTTCGCGGGACTCTCCCTCTCTGGCTGCCCAGGTAATTCTCAGGTGGACGATCTTTCTGATCAAGGGGTCCATCTGCCCCGCACCTCTATAGTCACCCAACACATTTTTGGGTGTCTTGATTGGGTCCATCACCTTCTAAACTTACCTCTCCCAACTGTGCATGTACGGAAGGAGGTCTCTAAGACCACCCTTAAGACCTCCTTTAGAAATTCACTCTCGTCAAGGCCAAGCCTCGACGCCCGTGTTTGTGCAGCAACACCCTCACATTATTCTCTCTTCTGATTCAGAACCAAGTTCTTCTTCTTCCCCCATCATGGCTCAGCCAGTTGAGGAAGAAAATAATCTGGAACACCAGCTCCAGCGACTCAATGACCTCTTCCAAAACTTCGTGCACCCACCACAGCGTCCTATGATGCGGGACCACTACAATCCTGCTGCGGTGGCAATTGAGCCTCGAGTTAGAATCCCGATTGGAGGACCTGATTCCGAACTAAAGCCCAACATGATTCACGCTATACCTAAATTTCATGGGCTTAATTCTGAAGATCCCTTCCAGCACATCAAACAGCTTAAGCATCTGGCCCACACTTTTGGATCAGATGCGCAAAATCGGGATATTCTTCTCATGAAGATGTTCTCCTTTTCTCTTATGGACAAGGCCGCCCATTGGTATCAAACTCAGACCCGGCCGATCAACACTTGGGAAGAACTTCAATCCGAGTTTTTGAAAAAGTTCTTTCCCGTTGGTCGGACCAACGCCTTGCGCCATCAGATTACACACTTCACTCAACAATCAGGAGAACCTCTCCATGAGGCATGGGATCGTTTTCAGGATCTCATGAGGAAGTGCCCCCATCACGGAGTTCCTAAATGGGAACAAGTCCAATCTTTTTACCAGGGACTCCGTGAGGACATCCGCCTTTTCGTCAATGCAACCTGCGGAGGAAACATCATGGGTCAACATGAAGACACCGTATGGGAGATTCTCGAAAACATGTGCGAGAACTCCATCAACAATGACTCCATGGGATTATTCGACAGGACGAATACCCGCGCAGCGACGAATCTTAAGGGAGCACATGAGACGCAGGGCCTGTCCGCATCAGTCGACCTGGAATTAATGGCCAGTCGATTGGACAAGGTCTCAATTATTGAAAAGAAGGTGGATGAGCTGACTCAGCACTTGCAGCGAGCCACCTCTGCGCGTAACTCCTTTGCACAACCTCCTTCCACACAGGAGACTGTGCAAAACATCCTACACCGATCCTCCCCTGGGATGGATCCATATCCGTCCCCATCTGATTCTTGGACTGGAAGATCATCCGATCCTTTCTTCACCAGCCGGGGGAACTCCATTCCCCCTTTCCCTGATTCTCAGGAGGTTCCTCAGACCTGCGAGAACCTCAACGCCATCCAGAACGACCCATTCTCCAACACTTACAACCCTGGATGGCGAAACCATCCAAATTTTCAGTGGGCGGGAAATTCTCAAACCCAAAGACCACCTTTTCAGTCCCGCCCACAGCCCTCTCATCACTACCAGCCACCTCAGCCTCGGCCCAACCCTACTTATCCATCAGGGCCAAATCAAGATCAAATGTCCTTAATCCTTCAGACTCTGGCTGACATTCAAAAATCGAATGCGGCCATTCAAAAACAGCACAAGGACGAGCTTACTGAAGTTAAAACTCAGCTGGCCCAGTTGGCAAATTCTCGCCAGCCAGGCACACTCCCTTCCCAACCCCTTCCTAACCCAAATAACGTGCCAACCCAGAAGCGCGTTATGAATCCAAATTTAGGCCACGCTCAATGGATTTATCAGGCCCCTACTGCCCCATCTCCAGACGAGATGGAAGCCTCTACTTCTCGTACGGGATTTCAGCAGCAGCCACCCCTCCTCCCAAATCCAAACCAAAATCAGGCCGGATTAAATTCTGTAACAACACGTAGTGGTAAGACAACTCAGGACCCGCGTTATCCAAACCACTCCCAGCCTGATAATCATGACCCTAGGATAGTTATCCAAGGTACCGCTGTTCCAGACCCACAACCAGGACCTATCCTAGAGGAACCAACCAAGATCCCGTTTCCCGAGGCCCTGACCAAGGGAAAGAAGACCACCAAACCCGTGGCCCCTGAGGAGGACCTGGTCAAGCTCTTTGAGCAGGTCCACATAAACATCCCCTTGATGGATGCAATCCACCACGTACCAGCTTACGCACGATTTCTAAAGAATATATGTACACCCCAGCGTAAGCCGCGAACCAAGGGAGGGAGCCCAATTGTTCTGTCAGAGCAAGCCAGCTCTGTAATCCTTAGTAGACTCCCACCCAAGGCAAAAGATCCTGGAACTCCCCTGATCTCCTGTAAGATAGGTGGTACCCAATTTGACAGAGCATTGTTAGACTTAGGTGCATCTATAAATCTGATACCCACATCCTTACTTGACCATCTGGAAGAATCTGAGCTGAAACCAACTGAGGTGACATTACAGTTAGCAGATCGATCTATAAAGTCACCAAAAGGGATTCTCGAGGATGTTATCGTAAGAGTGCGGGATTTCTATTTTCCAGTGGACTTTATAGTCTTAGACATGGATGCACCTGAGAACCCTAGGGATACACCAATCATTCTAGGGAGACCTTTCTTGGCTACTGCTAGAGCCAACATCAGCTGTGAGGAGGGCCAAATAGAGCTTAAGTTTGGAGATCAAACACTGAAAATTGATATATTTAAGGCCCAACAAGGAATTAATTGCGGCGTCATCGAGCAAATTTGTGACATCAAGACTTTGGTTGATGAACCACACCTCCAGAATGACTTGAGTATTCCTCATCAACCACAGAAGGATCTTGACCCGCAAATAGAGGAGTCAAATCCAGATGTGAACAACCCAATAACTCCCACCCTTGAACCTCACATCTATACTGAACCACCCGCTGCTGCTGAAAACCCCATCCTCGAACTGAAACCCCTTCCTGCTCATTTGAAATACATCTTTTTGGGTTCTAATCAGACCCTTCCTGTGATCATCAATTCCAACCTTAGTCCTGAACAGGAATCCCGTCTGATTGTTGTCCTCCAGCAACATCGCAGAGCCATCGGATGGACCCTCGATGATTTGACTGGAATAAGTCCCTCTTATTGTACTCATCATATCTATTCAGAAGAGGGCACACGACCTTCTCGTGAAATGCAGAGACGCTTAAATCCCAATCTGCAGGAGGTCGTGAAAAAGGAGATCATCAAGTGGTTAGATGCCGGGATCATCTACCCGATCTCCGATAGTCGTTGGGTGAGCCCAATTCAGGTCGTGCCTAAGAAGGCAGGACTCACCACTATAACGACTGAGACCGGAGAAATCATTCCTACCCGATTAGCCAACTCGTGGAGAGTCTGTATAGATTACCGTCGACTCAATTCCTCCACGAAGAAGGATCATTTCCCACTACCCTTCATTGATCAAATTCTCGAAAAACTAGCGGGAAATAGGTTCTTCTGCTTTCTTGACGGGTACTCCGGTTATAACCAGGTGGCAATCCATCCTGAGGACCAAGAAAAGACCACATTCACCTGCCCCTTCGGAACATACGCTTTCCGAAGGATGCCTTTCGGTCTTTGCAATGCACCCGCTACTTTTCAGCGATGCATGCTTGCCATATTCTCAGATATGGTAGGTGATTATCTGGAAGTCTTCATGGATGACTTTTCAGTTTTCGGAGCATCATTCGACGATTGCCTCCAGCACTTGGTCCAGATACTCAGGCGGTGCATCGACGTGAATTTGGTTCTTTCCTGGGAAAAGAGCCATTTCATGGTGCCTGAGGGAATTGTCCTGGGACACTCAATTTCGGAGAAAGGTATCCAAGTGGATCGAGCTAAGGTTAATCTGATTTCTCGCCTTCCTATGCCTAGCTCGATCAGGGACATCCGATCCTTTTTAGGGCATGTCGGTTTTTATCGACGATTTATCCCTGATTTTTCAAAAATCGCACGCCCCCTGACCACTCTTCTCTCCAAGGATGTTCCCTTCGAAATCTCCAGGGAATGCACTCAAGCATTTGAAATCCTGCGTGACCGAGTCACCCAAGCCCCGATCCTACAGTCCCCTGATTGGTCTCAACCCTTTGAGATCATGTGTGATGCATCCGACTTCGCTGTAGGAGCGGTTTTGGGGCAGAAAAATGACAAGAAACCTGTGGTCATTTACTACGCCAGCAAAACACTCGATGAGGCTCAGCGTAACTATACAGTTACTGAGAAAGAGCTGCTAGCTGTAGTATTTGCCCTAGAGAAATTCAGATCATACCTTCTGGGTTCCCATGTCATCATATACTCGGATCACACGGCTGTGAGGCATCTCCTTGCAAAGAAGGACGCGAAACCTCGATTGATCCGATGGATCTTGCTGTTGCAAGAATTTGACCTCGAGATTCGCGATAAAGCGGGAAAACAAAACGTGGTAGCTGATCACTTGTCCCGTCTTCCTTCTGAAATGATAGACCCTTCCGGACCCATCACTGAGCATTTTCCCGATGAGCACCTGCTGACTATTGGTACTAGCCTTCCATGGTTTGCTAATATTGTAAATTACTTGGCATCTCATCAGACCCCGTCCGATTGGCCGAAGGCCAAGAAAGACAAATTACGCTCCGATGCCAAGTATTACATTTGGGAAGACCCGTACCTCTTCCGCATAGGTGCCGATCAGATCATCCGGAGATGTATCCCGGAAGGGGAAGTCAACAATATCCTCTCTTTCTGCCATGACCAGGCATGCGGTGGCCATTTTGCCGGGCATAAAACCGCATCAAAAGTCCTCCAGTGCGGCTTTTACTGGCCCACACTGTTCAAAGACGCATACAGTCATTACAAGGCATGCAGTCGTTGCCAGACTTTGGGCAACATGAGCCATCGCGACATGATGCCTATGCAACCGATTCTAGTATGCGAAATCTTTGATGTTTGGGGGATTGATTTTATGGGCCCCTTTCCTGTTTCGGATGGTTTCGAATACATTCTGTTGGCTGTGGACTACGTGTCCAAATGGATCGAAGCCATACCGACCCGAACCTGTGATCACAAAATCGTTCTCAAATTCATTCATCAACACATTTTCTCAAGGTTCGGGATTCCTCGTGCAATAATCTCTGATGGGGGGACCCATTTCACAAATGCTCAGTTTAGGTCACTGATGACCAAATACGGGGTGTCTCACCGAATCTCTACTCCTTACCACCCCCAAACTAATGGTCTAGCTGAGCTGTCGAATCGGGAGATCAAGAAAATCCTACAGGTCACTGTTCGACCTGACAGGAAGGACTGGTCGTCCCGACTTCCGGAAGCATTGTGGGCCTATAGGACCGCCCACAAGACCCAATTGGGCATGTCTCCCTTTAGATTGGTGTACGGAAAGGCATGCCACCTTCCCGTCGAACTGGAGCATAAAGCCTATTGGGCAGTACGGAACTGTAATCTAGATCTTTCTAAGGCTGGGACCCACAGAAAACTCCAAATCAGCGAGATCGATGAATTACGCACAGACGCGTACGAGAACTCGCAAATCTACAAGGAGCGGGTTAAAGCCTTCCACGACAAACACATCTCAAGAAAGATCTTCCATCCTGGTCAAAAGGTCCTACTCTTTGATGCCCGACTCAAACTCTTCCCAGGAAAACTGAGATCTAAGTGGGTCGGACCATATTTGGTCCGACAGGTTTTTGGAAATGGAGCAATCGAAATCAGTCCACTCAGCCACGATTCTGAACCTTTCATCGTGAATGGTCAAAGACTCAAGCCGTTCATTGATGTAACTTCTACTGATTTGGCTGAGGCATCTCATATCCTCCTTTCCCCTTGAGCTTATTGCGCCCAGCCGATGGCATAAAACTCAGCGCTTAACGGGAGGCAGCCCGTCATTCTCTTTGAAAACCTGAAACTTGTTCTGACACCTTTCAGCACTCGAAGTTCACCCTGAACTAACACCCCCTAGGTTACAATGAGGACATTGCAAATCTTAGGCATGGGGGGGTAGGAAAGTGCAAAAACTTGTAAGAAAAGGTTTCAAGCAAAAAAATTCACATATGCCAAAAATACCATAAAAATTAAAAAAAAAAAAAAAAAAAAAAAAAAAAAAAAATTTTCAAAAAAGAATAAGAGGAAAAGAGGAAAAGGAAAATTTTGTGAAGGAGAAAAGAAACAAAATGAAAAAGGAGCACAAAATTATAAGAAAAGTTGATAGTCATTAGTAAGGAACTAAGGAATTAACCTAAGTTCTAGACCTCATTCAAGAAAATAACTGAAAAGTGCACAATGAGATTAGTAAGAATGCAAACCTTAGGCATTCTTGAATAGACTCTTAGTACTCATTAAGATCTGGACACTCCTCAAGAGGTTGAGGAAAATGAAAAGCTGAAGTATTAGGTCTAAGGCTTAGGGAGTATTCGGCCTCGTTAACTAATTTTTGGTTTACGGGACTCAGTAACCTAAGCACCCTAATCTCACACACAGCCTGGTTCAGTAAGCGTAAAAATCAGAATCACGCAGAAGCGTCGCAAAAATCTGAAAAGAACACCTAGAATAGGAGCGGCCGATCAACACAAGTTGATTTGGACGAGTTCCCAGCGCGGAGAGGCGGGAAATCCCCTCGAAGATGCGTAACAAAATATCATCTCCTCGGTGCTTGTCTCTTAGGATATTTACATATCCTACGGGGGGCATGTAAGCACTCTGCTGGTTCAGATTCCATGGATGGCATTATCTCGAAATGTCAATTGCCAGGGTCTGGATTCGGCCACGGAATACCATGGATGGGATTATCTCGAAATCTCAATAGCCAGGGTTCCGGGGGTTGCCATGGGCGGTGCTATCTCGAAGCATCGATCGCCAGGAACCCTTGAGGATTGATGATGGGAGCAAGGAATCTGATACAGACCGTGTTGAAAAGCCAATCCTAGACTAGAACTAAAAAGAAAAAGAGAGAGAAAACTCTCCAAACAGAAAAAAACTTTCTATCTCTCTCTCTTACAAAACGCACTGCGAACTGAGCCAGGGCTAAAATCATTTCAAGCACGGGTGCTTTAACCACGAAGTCCAATAAACCTTAGGTTAGTTCTTGTGGGCCTTAAAAACCTTTGCTAAAAGACTGAGGCTAAGGCTAGACAGATTTGGATCTTGATTGGTACTAGAGTATCTTTTAGGCCTATGGTCAGCATTCTAACCTAATCTATGCTCAAATAAAAAAAGCACTTATCTAAAACCATTGAAAACTTCATGGTCTAGAACAAGGGTTGAAACCTTAAGTTTTTTTTGCTAAGGGACTAGCAAAAGCTAGGCATGGGGGTATGATGAGAACCTCATCATGAGCCATAACTAGCTCATTTTGACCCAATACAAAGGATAAAAGCTCCTATATATCTCAAGGAAAGGCTTAACTCAGAGAATTCTGAGTTTGAGAAGAAAACCAGTCACAAGGGGTAAAAGTGCAATTTTACCAGTATAATCTGCATACAGGGTAATTCTGGGCCCAAACACAGGTCAAAACAGCTTAATAAGAATAAAAGTGGGATGAGATGATCTAGCAAGGGCTACAGCACTTCCAAGGAACCAAATGATAATCTGTAACCCTAAAACAACCCACTTCAATTCACAAGGTTCGAGGCAAAGTAAAAATAGAATAAACCCTCTAAAATTCATAGAAAAATAATCTCTAGGGTTTAGAACCTTCAATTTGGCCTTTAGAACCCATTTTGACCTACATTGAGAACCATGCCCAATTAATAACTTAATTTGGGTTTTTGCGCAAATTGACCGGTCAAACAAGGTTTAATATGAAAATAAAATTCACCATCAGATTCCTTAGGTCCTAATTAGTCATGTATAAAAACTTGAGCCTAAGAAGAAACCTCCTTGACCGAATTTACACTTTGGTCCTCATATATTTACTCTTTGGCCCTCAACTTTTGAACCCTCGCATTTAGGCCCCTAACTCTCCTTCGTTCTTTGCAAACAGGTCCCTCCTGCAAAACCCTGCCAGCACCATGCTCCGGCGACCTTGCGCGGAGCATGGCGCCGCGCAGGGTGAGGTGGAGGACCTGGCAAGTGTACCGGGGGTGCCCTGCGTCGTCAGCCGTCGCAGGAGCACCCCCATGGTCACTGTAGCCCCCCATACCGGCCGTGCGAACGCACGGACGGTATGGGTTCGAATTCCGACCATGCTCCGGCGAGGGAGACACGTCGTCTCCCTCCGCCTTCCTCCCTGCTACAACCCTATAAATACCCCCCGCCGCTCCACCGACCAAGGCAGCCTGGATCTGACGGAGAAAACCCCCAGCTTTCGTCTCTTCTTTCTCCGGCAGACGCTCACCAGCTCCGGCGACTTCCTCTCCCTCCACCTCTTCGCTCTGCCGCACTACCAGCAGCAGAGACCTCCTCCCCTGCTCTTCCCGCGCCACGCCGCACCCAGCTGGCGCCTCTCCAGCCTTCTGCTCGCCGCCGCCCCTCTCCCTGAGCATCATCTTCTCCGGCGACAGTCGATACGACTGTCGCCCTGTTCCTCCCCCTTCGTCCCTGCAGTTAAGTTAGACTTACTCCCCTTCTCCTCCTCTTTCTTTCCCCGCTTTCGATTTAGTCAATTAAGTCCTCTACCGACCCTGTTCACCCTCATCCTCTCCGCCTCCGACCACCCTCCGGCGAGCCGCTCCCATCACCTCAGCGACCCACACGGCTCGCCGACCACCGCAGAACTTCCGCCTCCTCACCCTGATCCTCTTCCGCCCCTCCACTTCCCACCAAACACCCTCTGCAGACCCACCGAACACACCCACTCCCTCGCTCACAGTCTGACCTAGGACGACCTAACAGCTCCATCACACCCCCTGCAGACCCCCTGACCACCTTCGCCGTGCCACGGCGAAGGTCCTCCGCCTGTCTGATTTGGCCGAGAGGCCGTGCCATTGGTTTCAGGTTCCAGGCCTTGGCCGCCATTGGCGAGGAAGCTCGAAGCCTGCTCGAGGTTGCTCCAAGCCGAGATATCCCAGATTGAATAGCCACGGCCAGCGCGGAAGAGTCTCACGCACACACCCTGGCCCTCGATTGGAGCTGTACGCCTCAACAGCCGATGCAATTGGGAGCACCATCCCTGCTGCAGGCGTAAGAGAATTGGGGTGGGACATTTAGTCCCACCTCGGAATCTCTCAAAGGCGCGCGGACACATAAATTGAAAAACTGCCGTATGCTGTTTGCCTCAGTTACCACGGGGTGAGGTCCCTCTCACCCGACCCGACCCGACTCGGCCTCGTCCGTGACCACGCTCCGCGGACCTGGCCCGACCCGATTAGACTGACCTGCACTCCTCGCCCACCACGCACGCCGGTGGGCCTGGACCCGGGCCTGACCCGAACCCGATTACCCGATAGCGCTCTGGGAGAGCTTCCGAAGAGTGATTTCAGAGAGAGAGAGATACGCGGGGGAAGGGGGTAGAGTAGGTTTTTGCCTTCTGATGAACTCTTGAGCGTGCAGGCACAGGTGAAGGACTGCGGAAGAAGAAGCAGCTGCACTGTAGCAACTGCTCAGTTAAGTCGTCGAAGCACCGGACCAGACGACGGACAGCCAGCAGCCAGAGCAACACAGAAGGCAGGCTGAAGAAGAAGGAAGGGAGACTTAGTAGCCGAAGGCAGAAGCACCACGATTGCAGAAGAAGAAATGAAAAGAAGCAAGAAGCAAGAAAAGAAGAAGACGATCTGAAGAAAAAGAAAGAAAGGAAACAAGGAAGAACAGAAGAAGAAGAGCACGAGGGGAAAATCTGAAGAAAGCAGAAGAAAAAGAAGAAGAAGAAGAAGAACAGGAAGAACCAAAAAGAAAGAGGAAGATCTGAAGAAAGCAGAAGAAAAAGAAGAAGAAGAAGAAGAACAGGAAGAACCAAAGACAAAGAGGAAGAAAGAAGAAAAGAAGCAGAAGCCAATTTTTCATCTCTCTCTCTCTCTCTTTATTTTTGTAATAGAATTTGTATATCTCTAGAATACAACTTGCTCCCTGAGTTCGACCTCGGGAACTCTTTTATTTTTCCGAGTAAAAAATTTTTATATGAAACGTTGGTAACAACCGGCTTTACTACAACGAATTAACAACGAAAACCGACGTTCCATCATGCTCTTTGTCACCGAGCACCACTGGGGTAAAGACAACATTGAAGGGAACGGTGGAGTTCTTAGAGGTTC
Organism: Thalassia testudinum; assembly: GCA_037157565.1. Lineage (NCBI taxonomy): Eukaryota > Viridiplantae > Streptophyta > Magnoliopsida > Alismatales > Hydrocharitaceae > Thalassia > Thalassia testudinum. Next base: position 40,114,050 of record JAZHRO010000025.1, read on the forward strand.
ACAGTGTACACCCTAACCACAGTGTAAGCATATTCCATAAGGTCGGTGGGTAGATGGGTCCAACCTCCTGAAGATGATCCACCTCTCATTTAAGAACAATGACTCCACTGTTTGCTTCATCGGCCGAAACTTCTCCAACCACTCAGCGAAGATCGTGAGTGATTGGAACAGATGGATAAGTTCTGGTGGTTACCATGATATGTCTGACCTTATCTCTAGATGTCTTAAAAGAAATGTAGAATCAAGGAGCTTGTGATGACAGTTCCTAGACGTCCATCCTGATCACCATATGTCTTATAGACGTAGAAATGGACATATGAACTCTTGCACCTAGCCTGCATCCATCAAATAAATTATGTTACCATATCATAAGTTATTAAATGTAACATTGACGCATAAAATTATATGTAGACTAAGGTAAATTATCATATAACTCCTAATCAATTAACAACTAAGAATAACTAATTAGAGAGTACTTAGGTAAAATAATGATCCACTAAAGTGGACTTATCACGAAGTCGGCTGTTCTAATGGATGAACCCTAAAGTGCAATGTGATTTTAGCAATAAGATAGGTCGGAAGGGTCTCGGGTTCTTCAAAATGACGGATTGCCTCCTATTAAGTGCTAAGTTTAATGCCATCGGCTAGCCACAAGGAGCTCAAAAGGATATGTCATCTGCTACATTATGTTGAGTGATAGGAGAAAATATGTGATCATGGTGGATGAGAATCAGATGTCCACAAATGAGTATCAAATTATGATGAAGAGTCATTCCAGAAGGTCTATGATATGGGTCAAGTTGATTCATTTCTGGGTGGCTCTTATGGAGTTTTTGTGGAGGAATCACTCAGAAGATGTAGTAATCATGGGGCTCTGAAGTAAGATTGTCGTGAATCCAGGACCCAACAGAGGTGAATCTAGTCAGCATATCCTAGATGTGTGGTTCCTCTCGTACAGTGTGACCTAATGGATCATTATCCAACGAGTCATCTTGATTCTTCTCTAATGGGTGTAAGATCAATTCCTCAAGAAATGACTTGAAGATTAGGTCTTATAATGATTCTTCTCTATAGTTTTCATCCATATCAAAAGTGAATTTCTGGAGAGTGCCTTTTGGATCATCCAACTCCAAATCTGTAAAGGATTCATACTCTAGGTTGTGGTCACTCTCGGTATCTACCATACCCGATTTCCAGAGATCCTCAAAACAATCATCATAATAAAATGTCTCTAGATCCATGGAGTATAACTCCGAATCTCGTTGAATGTCATCCTGTTCCATGAAATCCATGTGTATGTCCTCAAGATCAAAGGTGAAGGCCTCCAATACTCTCAATTCACTGGAATCATGCTCGACTAAATCGAGATCCTTCATCATACGGAAGACTTCGAATTCTGGCTCTAGGTTTCCTACTACTGAAATGGTCATGAGATCCTAAATCAAACTTAGCTGATCTGCCGAGCACTTTTCTTTTCCTTTAGAAGATGCCCCAAAAATATTGATCTCAGTTCACTTATCTCCAGAGGCAATTTTCATGTGCCTTGATTCACAATTGATTATGTCTCCCGCAGTAGCCAAGAAAGGTCTCCCCAAAATCAAGGGCATATCTTGTATTTGTTGTGGCGCATCCATGTCAAGAACTAGGAAATCAGCTAGGTAGTTGAAATCCTTGGCTTTAATTATCACATCCTGTACTAGCCCAATCAGGGTGATTATGGTTCGGTCAGCTAATTGTAGAGTAACACCAGTGGGTTTTAGCTATCCTATCCGTAGTTTCTCAAATAGGGCAATCGGGAGTGCCAAGATCCAGTACAACCCGCTTGAAATTTGTACCACCAATCTTGTAGGGGATCAGTGGGGTGCCTGGATCAGATTTCTTAGGAGGTAGATTATTTTGGATTATGGCACTCACATTTTCGGATAGTACTACCTTCCCTTGTGAGGCTTCCTCTACCTCTTTTTTGGATGAGTTAGGTGAGGTGGAGTTGAGAGTTAGGTGAGGTGGAGTTGAGAGTGAGGATATCAAGTAACGGTATGGTGACTTGTGCATTCCTCAATGGTCCCGTGATGTCAGATTCTGACAGTCCTTTAGTGTGGAGGTGAGATAAGATTTGGGATACGGAAATGGATTGGCTATCTTTGGTGATGGGTTTCTGTTTCCACCTCTTGGTCTGTCCTCGACCTTGTTGCGTTGATCATGGGTTGGGTGAGATTTGGGAGATGGGCCTCGGGCTTAGTCTTGTGATTTTTTCTCATGCCCACAACATTGATCATATCACAGTCATGATGCTGAGGTGGAGAGAGAATTGAACCCTATTGTCGAACAGTAGGATAAGTAATGGTATGATTTGGATTAGCTGAAGTGGATGCTCCAAATACGTAGGTATGAATCGACGAGCCTGTTTATCGTGCTGAATTGGGGTTTTAAAATCACTTCGTTGTAATATAGCCAAAAATAGCACGTGAAGAAATATAATTTATAGTTCGAAAGAAATCCGAGGTCGAACACAGGGAGTAAGTGATACAATCAATCTCAAGATCACAATTGTAAGCAGAATATAACAATATAATGGAAATCTCAAGCATAAATAATATAAATATAAAAGCAAGAGTCAATGTAGCCAAAAATATTAGGGTAAAATGGTGATTTGAATTACCAATTACCCTAATTACAATAATATAAAATATCTCAACAGTATCAATCAACCAAATGCCACGTAAGATAAGTGCACAGTGCAATCAGAACCAGTAACAGGGGCAATGGCCTCTCTTTCTCAAGCCTCAGGTAGAGGCATAACAGAGCTCAGCACCAACACCAACAGAGGCAAAGGCCTCCCTCATAATTTGCTAAGTGTCGATAGGTGGATAGTGAAGCAAAACCCCCTCACCCCTCTCTCTTCTTCCTTTCCCTTTCTCCTCTCTCAAAAATATGCTAATCGGATCCAGGTATATGGGAAATCGCCCATGTGGCATGACTGTGGACGAGGGCGTGCGTGCACACATGGAGAGGGACCTTACCCTGTGCTCACTGAGGAACGAGACTGAGGCGGAAAAATAACTTATGTACTGTAGGAGGTGTGCTGCTTCATGATGTGGGACTATCCCACAGAGGCTTCGGCGTGTGCAACCATAGGTGCTTCTTCGTCAAATTGATGCGGGAGACACGGTCAACGTCCCCAATTGATTGCCTAGGAAGCTTCTTGGGTCGAGTATGCTTCGAGGCTTGGAGGTGAACACACCGGAGAAGGCAGTAGCAGCGGCGGCTATCCGGTGAAATACCTAAAAAGAGTAGCACTGTCTTTTGACCTTGTCAATCCATCTCAAAAGGTCTGTCAAAGCACGGCAAACATGGTAGTGGTGGTTTCGTGATAAGGGGAGGTGTGTGTGCGCAGGACGAGGACGGGGTGGAGCTTAGAAGGTGGTGGTGTTCGGGGAGATGGTAGAGTGGCTAATCAGTGGAAATAGGTTAAGGCTTTAGTCGGTGGAGTTGTGGTAAAGCTGGTGGGGGTGGTAGCGGCGAGATTTGTGTGATGGCGCAGTGGATAGGCGTTGCCAGAGATTTGCTAGAGCAAAGGAAGGAGAAGGCATTAGGGTTGAGACAATTGGTGTTTGTGTGTGTAAGTGAGAGGGGAGTGAAGTAGAGGGAGAAGGGAAAAGGTAGAGGATCTTAAAGATGAGGAGGTGAGCTGGATAGCTCTGGTAGTGGCTTGACCGGAGCCAAAGAAGGAGAAGAGGACGGCGAGGCGGCGACGATGAGTGAGATAGAGGAACAACCTCTCTTTGGCTGGAGAGGTTCGCGAGTATGAGGCAAGGACGTTGGGCCATCCAATTTGATGGTTGGATGGCCGGAAGAGGGAGAATGGAGGTAGTCACTGGAGAAAAATCCTAAGTTGGCCAGAGAGGATAGAGAGAGGGATTTCTCTGGCCAAAATTTGCTGAGTTAGGGTTCATGCCCCTGCTCCTTTTATAGGCGATGGGGATGGGTTTAAAGATTGGAGACCAAGCTTTCAAGCTTAGTAAGCTTGCTAGAGTAGGATACCCACATCTCTCATGCATTTGCATGAGAGATTGGGAAAGAATTGGAGCCCACGAATAGGTTTGATTTGTAGAGAAATCTCTTAGGAATCTTCCTTCAAAATTTGGAAGAGATTGAGCTTGAAATCAGGGAGAAAACTTTGATTAAAGGTCACCAGAGTTGTAGGAGTAGGACATGGAGGCGATGGGGACCTTTTTGCGAAGAAGACGACAAAGATAGGGGGTTTTGTAAAGAATTTCAAAAGCTGAGGGGTTGTGTGAGAGAAAAAGAGTTAGACTGGACCAAATTGCCAACTGAGTCAGGAGAATCTCTGATTGGGTCCAAATTTTTATACAAACCTAATTTGGACCTAAGGAATCCAATGGTGAAGTTGAATTTTGGTTTTGACATCGTTTGACTAGGTAATTTATGTAAAAACCCAAATTAGGGCAATCGTCTGTCTATGACTCTATTTTGGGTCAAAACGGGTTCAGATGGTCAAATAAAAGATGCCAAACCTTAGAGAATATTTTTATATGATTTTTAGAGGGTTAAGATGAATTTCATCCTAACCAGAACCTCAGTCAATTAAGAGGGTCTATTTTTAGGGCTTCAAATGTCCATTAATTCTTGAAATGCGTGAAAACTTATTTTTGTCTACATGGACCCACTTATTAGGCATTAATGGCTAAATGACCTTTGATAAACCCTTGGCATACCCTGTGGCTATTCTGTATTGTGATAAGATGGTAAAATTACATAAATAACCCTATTTTCATCTTTTCTTCTCAAAACAACTCACCCTACTCTAGAGACCTTCTGTCTGATATGTAGGAGCTTTTAGACCAAATTGAGCTAGTTATGGCTCATGATGGTGTTCCCATCATGGCCTGGTTGAGTGTAACACAATTGACACTAGATTTGATTCACCATGTGTTTTTGGGTCAACATGTTGTTTAATTTAGTAGAGGTTGGGAAAGAAGTGCACTAGGTTGGCGAGTCCACACCATCTATGCGAGCTGATTTCGAACCTCTGTGATCTCATCTTTGTGTTGTTTCTTCATAGTCGTGTTAGTCTTTTGGATGTCAGTCAGAGCTTGAAGAACCATGATTATTTGATCTTCCTTGCTAGGCCTAGATTGGTAATTCAGATTGGGCTTAGGCTGATCGGGCTGATATGGGTGCGGAGCCTGTGATCGGGGCTAGAATTGAGATCTCAGGTTCTGATTATTTCTCAACCACATGAATTTGGGATGATTATTCCATTCATGGTTATAGGTGTTAGAGAATGGATCATTCTGGATGGCTTGGAGATCCTCGCAGGTCTGAGGAACTCTAGAGAAGTCAGAATACAAAGGTACATGGTTCCCCCAACTAGAGTTAGCAGGTTTGGAGTTTCATCCGAAACTAGGATCAGACAGGGGTGGATACGGGTACATCCTCTGGTGAGAGTGGTGGTAAATGTTATGCACTGCCTCCTTATCTGAGGGCGGTTGCGCATACGTGTTCTACTGTGCAGTGGTGGTTCTCTGAAGATGTTGAGCCAATTCATTCACCTTCTTCTCAATGATCAAGACCTTATCCAGGCGACTAGCCACCAACTCCATATCGACAGATGCAGATAGGCCTTGAGTCTCATGTGCCTCTCACTTGTTTGTCAATGCACAGTTGGTCATCCGGTCGAACACACACATAGATTCATTATTTATGGATTTCTCGCACATGTTCTCGAGAATCTCCCAAACAGTATCTTCATGCTGACCCATGATGTGTCCCACCACAGGTTGCATTAACAAAGAGCATGATATCATCATAGTCCCTGGTAAAAAGATTGGACTTGTTCTAATTTAGGAACTCTGTGATGGGGGCATTTCCGCATGAGATCCAAGAAGCAGTCCCATACCTTATGAAGTGGTTCTCCCACATTCTGCATGAGGTCTGTGATCTGGTATCTCAAAGCATTCGTTCATCCAATTGGGAAGAATTTCTTTAAGAATTTAGATTGGAGTTCTACCCAGGTGTTGATCGGATGGGTCAGAGTCTGATACCAATGGGAAGCTTTATCCTGAAGGGAGAAGGAGAACATCTTCATGAGTAGGATGTCGCAATTTTGAACAGGAAGCCTCAAGGTTTGGTCCAGATGTTTTAGTTGCTTGATGTGCTAGAAGGGATCTTTAGAGTTCAAGCTGTGGAATTTGGGTATAGCCTGAATCAGATTCGGCTTGAGTTTTGTATCAAGTCCTCCAGATGGGATTTATACCCTGGGTTTGATCACCACCACAGCGGGATTGTAATGATCTCGCATCTGAGGACACTGTGGTGGGTTCATGAATGCCTAGAATAGATCATTGGCACATTGTAGTTGATTCTGGAGATTGGGTTCTTCTTGATTCTCCATGGATGTGGATGAGGGCGATCTGGGCTCAGAAGCTGATGAGTCGGAAGAGATGTCAATCTGCTTGGGTGGTAGCACAAATAAGTGAGTCGAGGTTCGGCCTCAATGAGAATGGATTGCTAATGGAGGCCTCAAGGGTGGTCTTAAGGTCCTCCTCTTGAACATGCACTAAAGAGCCAGATGAGGGACAGAATGTGTGATGGACCTAATTGAGGGCACCGAAAAATCTTTCGATGACTAAGGCGGTTCGAGGAGGATAATACCTCTTGATCAGAAAGTCACTCACCCGAGAATTACTTGGGCAACTGATGGTAACACCATCATTAGCCATAACTAGCTTTAATTAGTCAAAATAAAGAGACAAATGCTCCTACATAATCGCCTGAGAGCCGTAATTCCATGCAAATCCATTCTGAGAAGAAAACATTAAAACAAGGTTAATCCTGTAGTTTTAACATCACATCATGAATGTAGAGTAGCCATGGGGTATCCCAAGGGTTAATTGAAGGTCAATTGAGCATTAAAGTCCTAAGAGTGGGTCTAAACAGATAAAAATAGGGTTTCACGCATTTTAAGAACTAAATCACAGCCTAAAACCCTAATTTCATGCCCACTTAAATAAAAGAGGTTCTAGTCAAGATAAAATTCATCTAAACATCCCAAAATTTATAAAAAAAATATTCTGAGAGGTTTAGTACCCTTGGTTTGACCATCTGAACCTATTTTGACCTTGGATAGAGTCGTAGACAGGGTTTTGCCCTAATTTGGGTTTCTATGCAAATTTCCTAATCAAACATAGTCAAAACTCAAATTAGACTTCACCATCAGATTCCTTGGGTCTAAATTAGGCTAAGGCCAAAATTTGGGCCCAATCAAAGTCCATATTGACCTTGGTTGCATTTTAGTCTATCAAATCTCTATTCCTCTCAATCAAGCCCCTAAGTTTTGAATTTCTTTGCGTTCAGCCCCCTAGGTTTGTCATCTTCTCTGCAACTAGCCCTCTACCGCCATTGGAGGTCAATCGACCTTCAGGCGAACTTTGACCACCTCAAAACCCAATCAAACTAATACCAAATCCCACTAAATTTGGTGGGATTGATGTTCACATTGCAGGGAATCTTCTGAAGGTGATTTGGGATCTTAACTCGTTAAATCAAGCCCCAGCGAACCCACGAAATTCGTGGGTGTCTTGTGCCTTATTCTCCAAGAAAATAGAGCTGCTTCCCTTGTTTAGAGCTCCGACTTGAGCTCTATATAAGCTCTAGATTCCTCGATGTTCAAAATTAGCTCGATTAAGCCTCAACTTCTTCAAGTTCTTCTCCCTTGGCTACCTCCAATTGCAGCTCTGGCGACCCCTCTACTCTGACTTCTTCGCCCTTTGCCACATACTATAGGCAAAGGGAAACTTCTTCCCTCTGTTTGCTCCTTTCCATACCAGTGAGGACCTCCCAAACACTCACATCATCACTGCTTCTCCCACTAGAGATTTCATCCCCTACGACGTTGGCCAATCAAAGCTGGCATGGATCTCCTTCCTCGACGCCCATTAGTTAGTTCAAAGTCCTCCTCTCTTTCTCTAGATTAGGATTAGCTTCTTATCTTATCGTTTCGATCGACAGCCGCCTCTCTTCTCCATCATCTTCTCCACGTTCGGCATACCTTCGGAGTGGTCGCACGCACTCCACAGCTCACCAAACGCCATGCCACCATTCCCATTAGCTCCGCCTCAACTCCACCTTCAAAATCCCTCTACCTATTTCATCATCCACTCGCTCCTTTGCCCCACCAGACAACCCATCCTCCATTCACTCTCTCCCATGCAATTATCCCCACCGTTAGCTTCACCTCACCACGGTGAAGCTTTCCATGTGTTAACTAGGCCGTAGGGCTGTGTTTTTTGTGCAGGCACCTCCGCCGTCACTGTCGTCTTCTTCTGTGCCGATGTTCGTCATCCGACCATCATTACCACCAACACCACTTCCAGGTGCTGCAAAACCATTCCACGACAAGAATTGCTACTCCAATTGAAGGAAGAACCATCCTTAGTAGCTCAATTTGATGAAGGCTTCCCTACTGCAGCATCGCACGAGAAAGATAGGGACATAGTCCCACATTATGAGCAGACGAGCGCTCAGTTTCACATATAAGTGTTTTGTGCACTCGAACTCTCACCCAAGATATGGGGGTCGAGTCCCCTCTCACACGAGGTTGTGCACTCCTCACCCATGCACACATGCACACGGGCTTAGACCCAATACCCGGATCCAATTAACTGTCCAATGACCCAATTATCTGGTTCTGAGAGAAGAGGAGAAATTGTGAGGAGGAGGGGGAGGGTTTTACTTCAAGTTTGACTCCTCAGGGTACATGCTGAAGAGAGCTAGTACTTAGTCTCTAAGGAAGAATGTTCGCTGATATGCGATGGCGTGAAGAGATAACCGGGTTTTATTGTTATGTCGTTGTAGTATAGCCAGTTATTGCCATCATTTCAAATATATAATTTTTTACTCGGAAAATAAAAGAGTTCCCGAGGTCGAACTCAGGGAGCAAGTTGTATTCTAGGGGTACAAAGTTTCTTTTACAAAAATATAGATAGATAGAGAGAGAGATGAAAATTTGTTGGCTTCTTCTTTCTCGTCTGTCTTCTTCTTTCTTTTCTCTTCTCTTTGGCTTTTGGTTCCTTTATCTCCTTGTGGTCTTCTTCTTCTTTCTGTCTTCTTTTCCTTTCTTCAGACTTTCTTCTTCTCGTGCTCTTCTTCTTCTTTCAGTTCTTGTCTTGGCCTCTCTGCGTTCTCCTCTGCCTCGCCTTCCTTCTCCTTCTTTGCCTTCAGGACGTCGTCTGATTTTCCAATCAGACGACTTAAACCGCAGCTGCTATAGTGCCGCTCGGTGATCCTCCTTCCTTCAGCTTTCGTCTTCTTCCACGGTTCTTCTTCACCTGTGCCTGCACACTTACACAGCTTGATTAGAGAGGGGCAAAACCTATCTCTACCCTCCCCCGCGTCTCTCTCTCACAGAATCCGCTCATGGGATAGCTCTCCCAGAGCTGCCGGGTAGCCGGGTACGGGTCGCGCCCGGGTCCAGGCCCACCGGCGTGCGTGGTGGGCGAGGAGTGCAGGTCAGTCTAAGTCGGGTCGGGCCAGGTCCGCGGGGCGTGAGCGCGGACGAGATCGGGTAACCGGGCGGGTGAAGGGGACCTCACCCCGTGTGCTGAGGCAATAAGCCTCCAGCACTTTTTCGCTTTATACCGCTGCGTTCCTTCAGAGCCTTCCGAGGTGGGACTAAATGTCCCACCCCAATTTCGCGCCTGCGCGGAGGAAGCAGCCGGTAATCGCAGCGTTACGCGAGACCTTCGCGCGAGGGCTTCGACTCGACTGCAGCCTGGTGCTTCGCGAAGGCGCCTTGCGCTGTCTGGGAGCGTAACCTGGGCGTGACTCACCTGGGGCAGCAGGTGAAGAAGCTGCTTTGCTTCAACAATGGCGGCGACGAGCGCAGGTACCTGCCCACAGAAAAACGGCCTCTCGGCCCAATCAGAAACGCGGAGGACCTTCGCCGTGGCACGGCGAAGGTGGTCGGGGGGTGTGCAGGCGGCGGGGCGGAGCCTAAGGGCTACCCTAGGTCGGACTGTGGGTCGGGAGATGGGTTTGTTCGGTGGAGTTGCAGGGGGTGATTTGGGGGAAGTGGAGGGGCGGAAATGGATCAGGGTGAGGAGGCGGAGATTATGTGCAGGTCGGCGAGCTGTGTGGGATGCTGGAGTGATGGGAGCGGCTCGCCGGAGGATGGCCGAAGGCGGAGAAGGTGAGGGTGATTAGTCGGAATCGAGGGCGACAGTAGATGTTTAAAGTGAGGAGAAGGAAGAGGGGAGGAAGAGGAGGAGTTCTACCTACTTAGCAGGACGAGGAGGGGCCGGAGCGGGCGACAGTCGTATCGACTGTCGCCGGAGAAGAAGATGCCCGGGGGAAGGGGCGGCGGCGAGCAGAGGGCCGGAGAGGCGCCAGCTGGGTGCGGCGTGGCGCGGGAAGAGCGAGGGAGAGCAACCCTGCAGCTGGTAGTGAGGCAGAGCGACGAGGAGGAAGAGGGGAGGCCGCCGGAGCTGGAGGGCTTCCTGTCGGAGTGGGAAGAGAGGAAGTGGGGGTCTTTCTCCGTCAGGACCAAGCTCGGAAGAACGGTGGAGAGACGGGGGTATTTATAGGGACCGAATCAGGGAGGAAGGCGGAGGGAGACGACGTGTCTCCCTCGCCGGAGGACGCCGGAGATGGAAACCCATACCGTCCGTGCGTTCGCACGGCCGGTATGGTGGATTACAGCGACCAGGGGGGTGTTCCTGCGACGGCTGACGACGCAGGGCACCCCCGGTTGACTTGCCAGCCCCTCCCCCTCACCTTACGCGGCGCCATGCTCCGCGCAAGGTCGCCGGAGCATGGTGCTGGCAGGTTTTGGCAGGAGGGACTTGAATGCAAAGAACGAAGGAGAGTTAGGGGCAGAAATGTGAGGGTTCAAAAGTTGAGGGCCAAAAAGTAAATATATGAGGACCAAAGTGCAAAGTTGGTCAAGAAGGTTTCTTCTTAGGCTCAAGTTTTTATACATGACTAATTAGGACCTAAGGAATTTGATGGTGAATTTTATTTCTAGATTAAACCTTGTTTGACTGGTCAATTTATGCAAAAACCCAAATTAAGTTATTAATTGGGCATGGTTCTCAATGTAGGTCAAAATGGGATCTGAAGGCCAAATTGAAGGTTCTAAACCCTAGAGATTATTTTTCTATGAATTTTAGAGGGTTTATTCTATTTTTAATTTGCCTCGAACCTCGTGAATTGAAGTGGGTTTGTTTTAAGGTTACAGATTATCATTTAGTTCCTTGGAATTGCTGTAGCCCTTGTCAGATCATCCCACTTTCCTTCTTATTTGGTTTGCTTGACCTGTGTTTGGACCCTGAATTACCCTGTATGCAGATTATACTGGTAAAATTGCATTTTTACCCCTTATGACTTGTTTTCTCCTTAAACTCAGAATTCTCTAAGTTAAGCCTTTCCTTGAGTTATGTAGGAGCTTTTATCCTTTGTATTGGGTCAAAATGAGCTAGTTATGGCTCATGATGAGGTTCTCATCATTCGCCCTTATGCATTTGCTGAGGCTCTATGCTCTGAAGCTTTGTGCTGAGTTGATAAAGGCTTGTGCCTTGTTGTGAGGCTCTGATACTTAAGTCATCTATGGAACTTTGGTGATGACTAATTGAGGTTTCTGTGGATTTATTTGGCTGATACCTGATGATAAGAGGCTCATCATGGCTTCTAATTATCCCTAATTAACTAGTCTTCCTAGTTAATTAGCTAGGAATATGTAAATATATGGGTTAATTATAGAATAAGGGATAAATCATTAAAGGACCTTAAAATAAGTTTAAAATGCTATATTATTATCCAATTAATATTATTAATAATTTAATTAATAAATAGACTTGAAATATCAGTAACTATTTACCTAATTAATGTGTTAATTAACTTAAGCATAACTTATACCTAAGTATGTAATAACTTAAGTAACTTTACTTAATTAAATAAATTAAGCTAAAAGGGTCAAAAATGTAAATACAAGGTTTAAATATAATATTTGTCTAATTTATAATCATATATAAAAAGTTGAAAATGATTTAAATTAAAATAAGCCTTGCAAACCTTAGTTTATGTTCTAGTCCCTAAGTTTTATTTCATTCGAGTCCTTCTTCTTCACTTAGGTCCTTAGTTTCATTGCAGACAGGTCCCTATAAACATCTTCCTCTTCATTTCTTCTTTAGCCTCTTCGACGGCTGACGACAGGAGGTATCTACACCCGTCGATCACCGTCCATCCGACGTCCACCCATCCTTGCCAAGCTCCTGGAGGTTGCGCTCACCGCTCTCTTTTCATCCATTCGTTTGGATGATGCTTGAATCCTATTTAGGGTTTAAAGTTAACCTCACTGGCATCGGAGAAGACACCGGTGGTTACTTCACACCTAGACTTCTTTTCATCCAGATTCACCCTCCTCAGCCGCTGTAACCTATAAATACCCCTCCACCTCTTCAATTTCTGGAGGTTAGCTCCCTTCCCTCTTCCCCCCATTGAACTAGCAAATAGGCTATTCGCTCCAAAATCCGACAACCTTCCTCTGCTTCCTTCGTCTTCCTCCGTTCGTCTTCACTCATCTCTGATCTCCACCGTCGTCTGTTGAGTCTTCTGACACAATGTCGACGTTGGGCTTCTCCTCTACGCTTCACCTACACCAGTCGGACTTCTTCCCTCGCTCCTCTGATTTCCTCCTCCGTTAAGATCCTTCGATGGAGATCCTCTGCCCCTTCGTCCAAGTAACAGTAGGTTAGGTAAGTAGTGTAATTAGAGTAGTTAATTAGGTAGGTTAGTTAGAATTAATGCTAGATTTTCCATCATCTTCCTTAGCTCCGGTGAGCTCTTTGAGATTGACTGGAGCATTCTTTTGTCTTTTGAATTCACTGATCACTTTCCTCAATCCTCCATGATCATCTCTGACACCTCAATTCCCTGATTTTAACACCTAATCTCCTAATCCATTTCCACCTTCACCGACTGCTTCTGCTGTCCACGATGGAAGTAACCGAGGGCAATTTACCTCCACTGGGGCCCTCCATCAATTAATCATCATCTTAGGGCCCCTATCCTCACCTTAATTTGATTAATAATCATTCATCTAATAAACGTCTAAAATACATTCAACCTCCTAAGCTCGTTGTCAATGGTGGCTCAAGAGGAGTGTATCCACCAAATCAATCACCCAAACACCTTCGCCACACTCCACTAACATGTTCTCTCCACTCAATTGAGTGAGAGAACATGTCCTGAGTTTTAGTTAACTCAGGTCACAGTCTTTTTGAATCTAATGCATAACTTTCAGTGTAATCAATAATTGAATGAATTAATGTGTTCCTGAGGTTCCTTGTGACCTCAGGAAACTTTTCAGACCTTCCATGGCCTATTTTGATGATTTTTACAATCTTTTAGCCATTGTCTGAACTCACCAGAGCTCCGACGAGCTCCGACGAGTCAAAATGCACTCTTCAGCCTATAGAACTCCTTGAGAAGCTCCAGATCACTTAATTGAGGCTTAATGATCATTTTGCAATGTTTAATTTGAAGTTTTAAAGACTGGAGCAAGATCTAGACCTCTGTCTTCTCCAGCTCCGGCAGAGTTGGAGAAGACTGTTCATTAGGGTTAAGCTTAATTTTAGGGCCTAGAAGCATCAGATGGATGTCCTAAGGTCAGATTTGAAGATCATTTACTCAGATAGGCATTAGTTTGTTCTGTCGAACAAACTAAATTTAGGACTCAGGCGACAAACCTGAAACCCTAGGGTTATTGGTTAAAACTTCTTTTTGAAACCCTGAACCTGTTCCTGAGGATAATTAGAGATGAATTGAAGTGTTAATTTCATCTGGATAAGCTTTATGAAGAAAGTCAAATATTGAGGTTCAGTGGTCAAAATTAGGTCTGATTGGATGATTCAAACACCAAATAGAGAAATTGATGAGTTTAAATGACTTCTGGGATGATTTTAAATAGATTGGATTCAATTTGGATGAGTTTTATTTAGAGTTTCAGATGAATCCATCTTTTGTTCAGTTTGGGTTCATTTGAACCCAAAACTGACCTCAGTGTCTTTTTCATGAAATTTAAATGTAATTGCTGCCCAATTAGATTCCTAACAACCTTTAGAGGTTGTTAAATTAGATGCAGCTGCCCTTTAGCTATCTGTTTAGCTTTTCAGAGCTTGATTTGAAGCTCTGAAGCTTCTACTTGAAGCTTTTAAGCTTCTTCACCTTCCAGAAGCCTTTTAGCACCTTTTCCCTTCACCTTTGGGAGCGGAATTAGCTTTTGAATCTTTTCAAAACCTCATCTAAGGTCAAAGAGCACTTCTGCAGGTCCTTAGACTTGTGAAACTCATCTGCAAGCCAAAATGGCTGTGGAAACATCTAATTTTCACCCTTCAAATTGAAAGGTAAAATATGTCCTCAGCATCAAATTGATGCTGCAATCCTATAGAACTCTTCTAGAGCTTTCCAACGAGCTTTAGCTAGCTTGATTTGGAGCTCTGAGCTGGCCTATGTCTCCAGCCAAAGTTTGGTTTGGAGGGGACAAGATTAGTCCCACATCGTTCATAAAAGATCACGTACCATGGAATAAAATGAAAAAGTGCAGTGGGTTGTTCGATCGTCAGCGCAGGGCACATAAAGAGCATGTGTGTGTGTGTGGGTGTGTGTAGTGCACGAGACTGGGTGTGTGTGCTCCTATGGGCCTGCAAGCGTAGGCCCGTGAGCAGGCGTGTGCATGATGGGCTTAGGAGGCCAGAGACTATGATGATTAAATCGAAAATAAACCATACCTAATATGAACTAGGCTTGGACCCAGTAGGGTTTGGTCCCACCCTGAGAGGGGTGCTGCGTATCCTCGATCGATCCGAGCCGCCAACCATAAACCAAATTTTTGGTTCAAAACGTGGTTCAAAGGCATAGTTAAAGTGTTGAAAGGAAAAGAAAGAGAGGAGAGTTAAGAGAGATAACAGAGGTGAAGAAGAGCTCGACAGAGAGGAAATAGAGAGCAAAGGAAAAGAATAAAAAGAAAGAGAAGAGAAAAGCTTAAGCAACTTAAGAGAAGAGATGAAAGACTCGAGAAAGGTAAAAAGAGAAGGTTAAAAAGAGAAGTAAAGAGCAAAGGTAAAGACAGCGAGAGAGAAAGAGAAGGCTAAAGAATGAAGAAGATAAATAAAAGGGAAAATTAAAAGTTTTAGACGTCTGATAGTTAAAGCTTATTTTTAAGACATCTAATTTTTGTATTTTAATTCAATACAATTTCTTTTGAGCTTAATTGATGAATAAGGCACTTGTACTTAATTGCATTTCTTTTTCTTGCCTTAATCTTTTGTAAATAAGAAGAAATTAGTAGAAATAAACATGTTTGCTTGTTTTAATAATAGATCACATGTGTAAATATGTTTGTCTTATGGAATGTTGCATGCTTTTTAATTAAATATCCTTTGTGCAAGATTCATGATCTTAAAGTATTGTAAATTATAATTCTAATTGATTAAGTAAGTAGTAATTAATGCTTAGGATTAAATGGTGAATTAAATTAAGTTATGCCTCCCAGTGAACAACCTGGACTCAACCAGTTAAAAAAGAATTAAAATCTAAAATGTTAGGTTAGCTTGACCCTATACTACTCAATCGACATTAAATCAAGTTAACCTAAGTTACTTTCTCTTACACTTAATTAAGCCTAATTAACTTAATTAACTGTGTTGGGAATAAAACCTATCACCTGATTCGGATTACTATTGGAATATTTGGTTAAATTGAACTGTGGGATGTATGCTTAATTAGAGGATTTATGTGGTAATCTAAATCACCATTATTTTTGCATTCTTCCATCCTTTTTCATCCCGTTATTCTTAAGATACATTGGTCTATCATTGAATATCATTCTGAGTAGTTTATTCATTGCATATCTTTGTGACAATTAATTATTGTGCTTATCTATTTTTACATTGCGATTAGTGTTGTGAATTCCATATTTACCCCTGCGAATGTCCTCGGACTTACATTCTCTGTTTTCGAGCTTTATAAATTTAAATGCTATAGTGATTTTGTCGACTATACTACAATGCACATCTTAACACTCGACGAAAATGCATGCAACATTTTGCTGCTATTGCCCGGGAGCAACACGCAATTCACTACTAGTCGTATCTTATTTTATTGATTTGAGCACTAACTTGCCCTATTTGTTTTGTTGTGATTTTTACGAGGTACATCACGAGAAGATCTTCCGCACAAGCAACCACTCCAGGGGCTAGTAAAATTTCTCTTCTTCCCTAGTCAACCTCCTAATCTGGGAAAAGAGAAAGAGGAAACAAACGATTAGGATCCACTTGCCTTATTTCTATAGTAATTATCATTCAGAGGAAAAATTTCTTGATTTGCGAAAAGTGAATTGATATTTGATTGAAGATTGAGACGATTTGATTAGAGATCCCTATCCTGATTTCCTATACCTATTAAGGATTTACGCTTAATTTTCTAAACATCTTGAACTACTCACTTTCTTGTTTGAGTCTAAGGTTTTACATTTGAGATTAAATTGGACTTGAAATAGAGCTAATTAGGGTTTCCACTTTAGGGTTTTCAGGTGGTAGTACACACTTGCATGCAATAAAGGAAATTAATCTTCCTACATTTGTGTGCCACCCAAGCCCTTGTTTGAAAAGATCTATTCAAGTAAACCCTAAAATTAGGCTCTAAATTCACTTGAACCCTAACATTTTGGACCTAACAACCTGAAAGTCAATTCAGGGTAATTTTTGGGTCTTGACCCAAATTTCATCCTCCATATTTAGGGTAGGTCAGGTGAAGTTAGTCCACCTTGTGGGTCAACCAACCTTCAAATTAGGTCACAAATTGAATCAACTTCTAAATCAAGTTAAATTCAAGGCACAAGTTAAGACTAAAATAGGTAAACTTAAGGTCTCAATTCATACATTTCGGTCTACTTGGATTCTTAGTGACAAGGAAGGTCGGGTTGGGTAAACCCTGTAACCTGTGGGGACACTCTACTGTATAGGGGTCTTTATGAGGCTCTCCCTTCCTGGCTGCCCAAGTAATTTTTGGGTGTGGATTTTTGATTCAAAGGTATTATCCACCTCGAAACAACCTTGTCATCCAAAAATTCTTTGGGTGCCTTGATTGGGTCCAATTCACATCTAGTCCCTTATCTATTCTCTAGAGCACATACACAAGAAAGATCCCTAAGTCTGACTTAGAGGTCTCCATTAGAGTTGATCTTCTGTAGGATTTCTGATCTGATCTAATTAATTTGATTTGAACCTGAATTTGATTCTACATCTTGATCCACCACTTGATTTGAAAGCAACCTAACAATTTAGGAAGAACATTTAGGAAACCTGAATCCTAAATGAGCATGAAAGAGAAAATGATTAAGGATGCTCTTAGACATCATGACGAATATTACAAAACCTCGAAGCCATTTAACAATATTTAGGTTTATGTGTCAAAAACAACCCACATTATGAATCGTGTTGCAATGATATTGACACAAATGATACATGGCTCAACCCGGGATGATCTCTTATTAGATATATTGAATTGGGGAAATTACGTCGCAATGAGTATCGACAATGTTGGTCAAATCCCCCACTTTAGGAAAAATACCAAGATCTCATGGAGAAACGTGGAAAATTGTTGAATATGGTGTATAAAGCCATCAATAAAAAATACCCTTATATCCCCTCAGAAGTTGATGAGACATCTTGGAGCAACATTGAGGATCAATATGACTTCCCAGAGCTCGGAATCAAAAATCGAGGTTGTTGTGAACCACCAACCCAAATGGAATCAGATTCAAACTTTGTGCAGAATGATATACTTGATCTTGACATTGGTTAGGCGGATCCAATTGAAGGTGTTCCTAATTCTTTAACCAGCCTTAGAGAGCCATGAGGCTGGTCCATCAAGCCTTAATTTCCTAAACACTTGTGATGAGCATGAATCAGAACCTCTCAAGGATGTAATTCCTAAACCTTATCCTATTAAGGTAATCCTTGAGAGTGATTCTGACATCCCAATAGAACCATGTCTAGATTTTAGTGACCTAAGCCCTACCCTTGACCTAGAATCTATATCTGAGCCTATTTGGGATGATCAAGAGGCCCAATGTGATGAGAATCATATTTTAGATTTGGATCATGATTTTGGGTCTGTATTTGATGATTACACCTCTCCAAACTCCTTAGAGACACAAAGTGCTTTTTCAAAAGTCATACCGATCTACAATATAGAAATAGAGGAGTTGGAAGAGTTGGTATTTAATTGGGTTTACCCTGGGAGCCAAGGACCCAATCCTATGCCTAATAAGGATACCTCTTTGAGCTTAGAATTTGAGATTAGGTTAGATCCAGGTTAGGTTGTTGATTCTATGCATCATGATTTGTTCTGTGGTGGAAATCCCGATTTGGAATTAGTTTCAGAAACTGATTTTCGCAGGTTCTCCAATTGCTTTGAATCCTACTTTGACTTTGGAGATCCATTGTTTCCTAACGATTATGAGCCAGTTTACGACCTTAGCATCCATGACCTATTCTTTGATTTTGATGCTGAGGCCGATGATTTGGACCTCAAAGAAGCCACACCTTCCATCACAAAGCCAGAGTCTTCCAAAATCCAATCCAAACCCCAACCCGCCACTGGAATCAATTTTTACTCTGATTCATCTCTCTTTAATCTGGTTGCATATGATTCACTTCTGATAACACTACACAAGGGGGTGATAATTATGTTAAATAGGACCCATCTTAAGAATAAATGGCACAACATAAGTAGAATGGGAGCATTGCATGCATCATGTACCAAGATTGCTTATAAAACTATATTAATGGCCATTTGTGTAAGCACTTGTCAAAGTAGGCCTCAGACGAGCAATCGGACCACACGGATGGATTCAAAATGACGAATGGAGTCCAACGGACTCAAGATCGGCCAAATCTGACATCCGGAGCTCCTACAATGGGCCCAAGAAGTTCTGATCGTTGATCTGGTGATCAACGGCCCTCGTTGCGCCACGTCACCCCCGCTCCACCGCACACCACCTCTTCATTCAGCTGAGATCAGATCTTAGCCATCTGATTTCAATCGGACGATCGAGAACCGCGTGCCCGCCCGCAGTAGCCGCGACAAAGCGAGGGCGTGGCGCAACGATTAGCGCGCACGCCCGCACGCACGCGATGCGGGTTCGAGCCGCGCGGTGCGTGAAATTGAAGGCGAAGGGAGTGCACGACGAAATTGGGCCGCCCGATCAGCAGCGGGCAGCCAAGATCGCACCACGCGGCGTGCCCACAGATCGCGAGCGCCCACGCGCGCGCGCACACCGGGCGACGACGACCGCACACATGTGCGCCCGAGGAGTATCTAAGGGGAGATCTCAGTCGTCCGATCGAAGATCGGACGGCTCTCATGCAGCAGCCACCGATCGAGCACGAAGAAGAATGGTGCAGGCGGTTGACCGGTGGGCTGGAGGGCTTCACCGACGCTTTTGGAGTGATTTTAGCGATGTCCCGGATGTCGCTAAAGCCCCTTCTTCTTTTAGAAAGCCCTTGACCCTATTTAAACCCCCTCCAACCAGTCATTCAAGGCATTCACTTCCCTTGCAACTACTCCACCCCTCTCTTAGCTAGATTTAGGCCCTCTTATAATCGTCGGAGACGACGAGCCACCGACGGAGCCCCCTCCACCGCCGTGGCTGCCTCGTCACTCTCCCTCCTCTCTCTCTCTCCCTCTCTTTTAAGCTTTCCATTACTTTTGTTTGAGCATGTATTTAATGTTGTAAGCTATGAACTAAAAGTACATGATTAATGAAGTTATTTTCTGTTCAGTTGTTTACTTTAATTTCTGTTTAAGTTGCATGATCAAGCAAGAAACACTCTAACCCTAATCTCTCTCTCGCTTTTCAAACCGCATCTCCGCAAGCAAAAACTCCACGCTTTCCGTGACAACAAGTGATAAGAAAAATCCGATTTTCACGCCTCCCTGAGACCGACACTCGGACTCACCTCCGTTTATTTACTTTAAAATCGATGTTGCAAGTGCGACTATAACGACACTTCTTAACACACACGCACAAGCGCACGCCAGTTTTTGGCGCTGTTGCCAGGGAGGCAACGGATTTGTTTTGTCATCTCCATTCCACATTCATTCTCTCATAGTCTAATGCCCTATTTTCCTTTTTACTTGATGATTGCAGGAATTTGGCGCGTGGACGGTGGAGCGACGCATCCTACGATGGTAGCAAGGGAGTAGGCGCTACGAGGACCGATAGTGAGTAATTCTTCTCTCATGATTGTTCACTTGCGTGAAAAAACTAAAAAAAAAATTGTAAAAATTGAAAAAAATTGGTGTGGTGTATGATTGCTTGACCCACATGCTTAACACATCACCTCACAAAAAAATGTACACTCTAACATTTTGAATAAATTCTTGGAGTGTTCTTTTCTTTTTCTTGAGTGGTGTTTGCGAAGCCACCGTGAGTTGACCTGGGCCGCACCACTTAACCCTAAAATTGACTCATCTAATAGAAGTTGCATGATCATTAGGATGAGTACATTAGGGTTTTAGAGCCTCTACAGAATAAAAGGAAATCTACTTTCACCAAATTGTGTGCAGAACTTGACGTGCCCACTGAAACTTGTTTGAAAACATTAAGACACGTCAACCCTAAAAAGTACTAAAATAAGGATGAAACACTAAAAGACACCACATCTTAAAAATCTTTGCTTGAAAACCATGTTTTGACAGAAGCACACACCTTGAAAGTGGAAAATTAAGAGGCACCACCCCAATCAACGCCTCATCACATAACCCTAGCACAAGCACTATCCTAGCCCTTTAAAACTGAGTAGACGTGCCCTAGGCAGGATTGGGTTAAGTCTCGAAAGGCGAGGTTTTGTCTGCTAGGCACTTGGCTTTCATTCCCTTGGTAGAATATGGTGACTAGGCTGTGGGGCAGTGTCAAACGACTGTGGTTGTGGGGTTTACGGAATCGGAGGCGCAAGCCAAAGGAAGAACCTTCCCTGCAATCCCCTCGTAATCAACCTGGCCAGATTATCCTTGGGAAGGGGAGTCCAGTGCTTACGGACTTAATCACTCTTTATGAGATTTTTAGGTCTCCTAAGGAATACACTGTAAGGACTAGGCTTGTGTGCTTGATTAAAACACATTTCTCGCATCTATCACCCTCCGCATCCCCTCCTGTTCTTCATTAGTGTATGCATGGGAGACACTCACTACATCCCGAGTTGTGTGTTTTGGGGCAGGAATCTAGGCGATGAAATTCTGTTAGAAACATGGCTAAACCTAGGGTAGATGAACCCCCACCAGACGCTATGGCCATCATCCAAGCCCAAATTAATGCAAACCACCAGCTTCAACAACAACAAATCCACACCATCATGCAAGCCATATAACGGTTACAGAACCCACAAGAACAACCACCACCACCTTTCCAAGACATACCAGGGCAACCACCACTTGATATACCACCATTTCAGGATCAGCCAAGGCCCCTCCGCGATTTCTATAATCCCTCCGCTATTAGAGTCGAGCCGCACCTTAGGATCCCCGAAGGGGGAGATGATTTTGAACTGAAACAGAATGTCTTAAGTCAGATCCAGAACCACTTTCATGGAAGCTCAAATGAGGACCCCTTCCAACAATTAGAGGATCTTGACCGCATAGCATGAACTGTGAAACCTAGGAACATTAGCCTTGACATTGTTCTAATCAAGATGTTTCCCTTCTCATTGAGAGACAAGGCTTCTCATTGGCTTAGAACCCTAGGTAGACCCATCACCACCTGGGAAGAACTAAGGCATGCATTTTTAAAGAAATTCTTCCCCATAGGAAAGACCAATGCCCTCAGAAGAGCTATCACTACGTTTACACTCCAGGGTGGGGAACAATTTCATGAGGCGTGGGAAAGATTTAATGAACTTTTGAGGAAATGCCCACACCACGAAGTACCAAGGTGGCAATTGGCCCAGATCTTCTACCACGGTCTGGACAGCAACCTACGAAACTTCGTCAATGCCTCATGAGGGGGGAACCTCCTGAACAAGGATGAGGAGAGTGCGTTTGAGCTCTTTGAGTCTATGAGTGAGAACTCGCTCAACAATGCCTCCATGACCCAGTTCAACAGGTCCAGTCAACCCTGTGGTGGGATTTATGAGGTACAAGCAAATTCTGGAATGGTTGACATGGACATCATTGCCAAGAAATTGGATCGAGTGGAATTGGTGGACAAAAAGATTGATGAGCTACTGAACCAGACCAGGAACCCCTTACAGACTTTCTCCCTAGCAAAGGGAGTGCATAATATTGACCTGGTCCAGCCCTTAACCCAACTGAACCTGGAACAACCCCTGACCACGTTCCAGGGAGGGACCTTTGCTCCCTCAACCCTTGATTACTCCCTTCCCTCTTCATCAACATCAGCTATCCTAGAAGATGTGCAAGCTGTCCAAGGTTATGTGAAACCTGACCCTTTCTCCAACACTTACAACACTGGCTGGCGTAACCACCCCAACTTTGGTTGGACAAACCAGAAACCACCGCAATTCCAGAACCAACCCAGGCCAAACCAACAGCTACACTTGCCCCCCTATCAGCAAGGACCACCAGTTAGACCCTAATATAATCAGAATAGGGCGGCCCCTCCCCCACAAAACCAAATGGATACCCTAATAAAGATGATGGCTGACATGAACCAGAAACATCAGGAGGAAATGGCCTTGGTAAAGGGACAGTTAAGCCAACTCTTGGACTGTAAACAACAAGGATCCCTACCTTCCCAACCACAACCGAACCCGTGAAACATAATTAATAAAGAACCCAATTCACAAGGGTTCCAAAGCAACCCTTGGTAGGCTCACATGGTCTAGCCAGCCCTGCAAACACCTCCTAGGTTTGGTGCTTCTTCATCATCGCCTTCTCAAGGATCAACCCATGGCCCCAATGCCTCTGTGAATGCAGTTACCTTGAGAAGAGACACTAAAACCCATGATCCCAAATGGCTGACTCTCCCGAGACTTCACCCGCTGAAATACCTGACTCAGAGGAGGCACCAACCAAGGACCCAGAAATAGAACGAATCCACATTAAGACACCCTACCCTGAGGCCTTGGAAACAATCAAGAAAAAGAGGAATGTTGTGGAAATTGAGGAGCTGTTGGAGATCTTTAAGAAAGTACATATTAATATTTCGCTCTTGAAGCCGTCAAACACATCCCTGCTTACGCCAAGTTTTTAAAGGATGCCTGTACACCCAAGCGAAAGCCGAGACCTCAAGCACCTAGGAAGGTTGTGCTCTCTGAACAAGCAAGTTCCGTAATATCAAGCAACCTTCCACTCAAGCGAACTGACCCAGGAGCACCCCTGATTTCCTGTAATATCGGGGACATGACATTTGATAGAGCGCTCCTGGACTTAGGTGCTTCTATCAATCTGATTCCAACAACCCTATACCACCAATTTGGTTTTGGAGAGCTGACACCAACCCCTGTCACCATCCAGCTGGCTGATAGGTCAGTGCAAACCCCGAAGGGGGTTGTCGAGGACGTGATTGTATGGGTCAAGGACTTCTATTTCCCGGTCGACTTTTTGGTGCTCGACATGGAAGTCCCTGAAAAATTACAGAATGCACCCATAATCTTAGGTAGACCTTTCTTAGCTATGGCTAAGGCAAACATTGATTGTGACATGGGATGTATGGAAATCGCCTTCAGGGATAGGAAAATGCAATTGGATATCTTCCGGGCGACAAAGTCTTTTGATTGCGATTATGTCGAAGAACATGATCCCGTGGAAACTCTGATCAGGGAATGCCTCACCCTCAGTTCTGTATCAGACCACCAAACCCGTAATGACTATTCTGACCCATCACCATCACGACCCATGGACCTCTGTAAGGCTGAGTACCATCACACGACACCATTTGAGGAAATCGATGTTGATCAACTCCTGCCCTTTCCCTTCCCATCGACTGTGGTTCCACCCGCACCTGAACTTAAGCCATTGCCCGAGAATCTCAAGTATGTCTTCTTGGGACCTGACCAGACCTTCCCAGTGATTATTAATTCTCATCTAACCAAGGATCAGGAACTCAGGTTGACTGCGACCCTTTCAGAACATCGGGCTGCCATTGGTTGGACCATTTAGGACTTAAGAGGAATTAACCCCACCTATTGCACCCATAAGATTTACCTGGAAGACGGGGCACGACCTTCCCACCAGATGCAGAGACGTTTAAACGCAAACATGCGAGAGGTCGTTAAGAAAGAAATTATCAAGTGGCTTGACGCCGACATCATCTACCCTATCTCCGATAGCCCCTGGGTGAGCCCCACTCAAGTGGTTCCCAAGAAAGCTGGGCTCACCGTTGTCACCAATGATCATGGCGAATCCATCCCCACCCGCACCACCACTGCATGGCGGGTGTGTATTGATTATAGGAAGCTCAATGAAGCCACTAAGAAGGATCACTTCCCCTTGCCATTCATTGACCAAATCCTTGAAAGATTGGCAGGGCAGAAGTATTTTTGCTTCCTGGATGGATATTCAGGATATAACCAAGTTGCAATTGCTTCGGAGGATCAAGAAAAGACCACATTCACTTGCCCGTATGGCATGTTTGCATTCCGTCGAATGCCATTCGGGTTATGCAACGCACCTACGACCTTCCAGCGTTGCATGCTAGCCATTTTTTTAGAAATGGTGGGTGAATACTTAGAGGTCTTTATGGATGATTTCTCTGTATTCGGGAATTCATTTGACCATTGTCTGAGCAACTTGGAGAAAATCCCGAAACGATATATCGAGGTTAACCTGGTGTTAAGTTGGGAAAAGAGACATTTTATGGTTCAAGAAGGAATTATCCTTGGTCACATCGTATCGCATAGGGGCATCGAGGTGGATCGGGCTAAGGTTGATTTGATTTCCAAACTTCCTCCACCTAGCTCGGTCTGACAGATTCGCTCATTCCTAGGACATGTTGGCTTCTACCGAAGGTTCATTAAAGACTTTTCCAAGCTTTCCAAACCCTTGACCGACCTTCTAGCCAACGACGCCATATTCCACATGTCTTCTAATTGCATCCAGGCTTATCACACCCTCCGAGACTTAGTCTCCACCGCACCTGTACTTCAACCCCTAGACTGGTCCCAGGACTTTGAGATTATGTGTGATGCATCAGATTTTGCCATAGGCGCTATCCTAGGACAAAGGCAAGATAAGAGGCCCGTGGTGATCTACTACGCGAGCAAAACGTTGGATGAGGCCCAACGAAATTATACGGTCACAGAGAAAGATCTGCTCGCTGTCGTCTTTGGACTTGAAAAGTTCCGATCGTACTTGCTGGGATCCCACGTGATGATTTACACTGACCATTCAGCCATCCGGCACCTGTTGGCCAAGAAGGACGCAAAGCCCAGGCTCATCAGATGGACCCTACTTTTGCAGGAATTTGACCTGGAAATCCGAGACAAGGCCGGATCAAAAAATGTGGTGGCTGACCACTTGTCTAGACTTCATCTAGACCACATTGGACTCTCCCTACCTCTATCTAACGCCTTCCCTGATGAACACATCCTGGCTTTGCAAGACAAGAAAATGCCATGGTATGCTGACTACGTCAACTACCTGGTTGTAGGACAAACCCCGCACAGCTGGTCCAGACAGCAACGGGACAGGTTCTTGGCTGAGGCCAAGCACTATTTCTGGGATGATCCCATGCTGTTTCGCCTCTGTGCTGACCAGATCATCAGGAGGTGTATCCCCGAACACGAAGTTTAGAGTGTGCTTTCCTTTTGTCATGACCAGGCTTGTGGCGGCCACTTCTCTGGAAAGAAAACAGCTGCAAAGGTTTTGCAGTCTAGATTTTACTGGCTGTCCTTATTTAAGGATGCACACAACTTTGCCAAGACTTGCTCACGCTGCCAAACGTTGGGGACCATGACCAAGAAAGATATGATGCCCCTCCAGCCTATTTTGATTATCGAAATCTTCGACGTTTGGGGTATCGATTTTATGGGCCCCTTTCCACCATCCAACGGCTTCGAGTACATCCTGGTCTCGGTAGACTATGTTTCCAAATGGATTGAAGCCGTCGCCACCCGCCGATGCGATCACAAGACTGTCATGGACTTTGTTAAGAAGAACATCATTTCCCGGTTTGGAATACCAAGGCCATGATCAGTGATGGTGGAAGCCATTTTATTCATCCCCAATTTCGTGCCCTACTTAGAAAATACGGGGTGAACCACCACATTGCTACCCCATATCATCCGCAAATAAATGGGAAGACCGAGGTCTCAAATAGACAAATCAAGAATATTTTACAGATGACTGTGAGACCTGACAGGAAAGATTGGTCCACACGACTTGATGATTGCCTGTGGCATACATGATTGCTTTCAAGACCCCGATAGGCATGTCGCCTTATCGCCTGGTCTTTGGCAAAGCCTGCCATCTTCCTGTCGAATTGGAACACCGGGCTTACTGCGCTGTCAAGCAATGTAACATGGATCCCCAGTTAGCCGGTGCGCAGAGGATGCTCCAATTATCTGAGCTCGAAGAAATTTGTTGGGACGCCTTTGACAATAGTCGACTGTATAAGGAGAAAGTGAAAGCCGTCCACGACCGACTCATTCATAGAAAAACCTTTGAGCCTAACCAGCAAGTTTGGCTATTTGACGCCTGCCTAAAACTCTTCTTGGGGAAACTCAGGTCCAAATGGACAGGACCATTTTCGGTGGTTAAGCCCTACTCTGATGGGGCGGTTGAAGTCGCTGATCCTAACACTGGGCACACTATTACAGTTAATGGTCAAAGATTGAAGCATTTCCTGGCCCAGGTTCCCCCAAAGGAGAGTGTCACCTTCGTTGAGGGATGACACGGAGCACCACCTAGCTGGAGGCGTTAAACTTAGCGCTTCCTGGGAGGCAACCTAGAGGATTCAGACTAATCCGGTATTTTACGTCACTCAGGTACTATCTTTTTGAAGCCTTATGCATCCATGTACTTTCCAATGAGCTCATTTAATCAATCTGAATAAATAAATAAATAAATAAAATTTTGAATTTAGGAAGAAAACTTAGGCATTAGAAACTTGTCAATAGTGGGAAATAATATAAAAAGAACTTAAACACTTAGACTTTTCAAGCCTTCAGGATTAATCAGCCCTGGTGTCCATTAAAATATGGATTTAGCTTCGAATCCTTACAACCTTAAGCTATTCTAATCCACCTACTAAATAAGGTGATAAGTATACTACTTATCAACTCACCCTCTAACTCAGAAAAATTGAATCTAAGCATCTGCACACATTTTTGCACAGACTCACTCCTCCGAGATTTTGACAGAAATTAGGTAGCTAATGAACTCTCTAGGGTGGTATGGCTGGCAAGTTGTCGTGGGTAACAGTCCATTGGTAGGTTGTCCAGAACCCAGCCACAAACCATTTCTTCTTCATTTCCTCTAGGTACATTTCAGATCAGGGAAGCCACCTACAAAAAAAAAAGGGGAAGAAAAGAAAATAAACCACACTTCACCGCACAAGTATGGCTGGCAAGTGATTGTGGGTAACAGCCCATTGGTCGGTTGTCTAGAGCCCAGCTCAATAACTACACAAAAAGAATCAAAACACTTAAGGAAGAAGCAGGGAAGTAGTACAAGCTGGGGAGATATACACTGGAAAAATCCTTGTGTTGACCCCAATTAAAACAAACGTAGGGAGAAAGCTACCAATCGAACAAATACACCTTCAGGCAAATATATTTCCTTTTCCGATCACCTAAAGGCGTAGAAACTCGAAGTCTGTCTGAATTACCGTTAAGTGAGTCTATCACAATCTTCACACCAAGATGCTTAGCACTTAGGGTTTTGACCGAGTTTTGGGTGGGTTGGGTAGCCGTAAAAAGTTACCAACCCACACTGAATTCCGAAAAAATTCTAAAATATATATATATACATATACATATGTATAGTTATATACATTAAAGCAAGGATTTGGGCGATTCGTATTTTGGCAGACACTCGGGCGTTGCTTAGACTTTGTAGATTAAGATCTTGGTATATTTCCTCCTATTGACAAGCGACGAAGTGTCTAAGCAATTACTTCTTAAATTTTGAAAGAAAATAATCGCTAGAATAAACCTTGGTAGGGACTAGCAAGGAGTAAGTATGGGGGTATGATAACACTGCACAAGGGGGTGATAATTATGTTAAATAGGACCCATCTTAAGAAAAGGCACAACATAAGTAGAATGGAAGCATTGTATGCATCATGTACCAAGATTGCTTATAAAACTATATTAATGGCCATTTGTGTAAGCACGTGTCAAAGCAGGCCTCAGATGAGCAATCGGACCGCACGGATGGATTCAGAATGACGAACGGAGTCCAACGGACTCAAGATCGGCCAAATCCGACATTCGGAGCTCCTACAATGGGCCCAAGAAGTTTTGACTTTTGATCTGGTGATCAACGGCCGTCGTTGCGCCACGTCACCCCCACTCCACCACATGCCACCTCTTCATTCAGCTGAGAACCGTGCACCCACCCACAGTCGTCGCGATAAAGTGCGGGAGTGGCGTAACGGTTAGCGTGCACGCCCACACGCATGCGAAGTGGGTTCAAGCTGCGTGGTGCGTGAAATTGAAGGTGAAGGGAGTGCACGGCGAAATTGGGCCACCCGATCAGCAGCGGGCGGCCGAGATCGTGCCATGCGGCACACCCACAGATCACGAGCGCCCACGCACGCGCGCATGCCGGGCGACAATGCCCGCGCACACGCACGCCTGAGGCGCGATCCGGGCGCATCCAAGGGGAGATCTCAGTCGTCCGATCTTCGATTGGACGGCTCTCACGTAGCAGCCGCGGATTGAGCGCGAAGAAGAATGGTGCGGGCAGTTGACCGGCGGGCTGGAGGGCTTCACCGATGCTTTTGGAGTGGTTTTAGCGACGTCCCGGACGTCGCTAAAGCCCTTTCTTTTTTTAGAAAGCCCTTAACCCTATTTAAACCCCCTCCAACCACTCATTCAAGGCATTCACTTCCCTTGCAACTACTCCACCCCTCTCTTAGCTAGCTTTAGGCCCTCTTGTAATCGTCGGAGACGACGAGCCGCCGACGGAGCCCCCTCCACCGTCGTGGCTGTCTCGTCGCTCTCCCTCCTCTCTCTCTCTCTCCCTCTCTTTAAGCTTTCCATTACTTTTGTTTGAGCATGTATTTAATGTTGTAAGCTATGAACTAAAATGCATGATTAATGAAGTTATTTTCTGTTCAATTGTTTACTTTAATTTCTGTTTAAGTTGCATGATCAAGCAAGAAACACTCTAACCCTGATCTCTCTCTCTATCTCTCTCTCGCTTTTCAAATTGCATCTCCGCAAGCAAAAACTCCGCGCTTTCCGTGACAACAAGTGATAAGAAAAATTCGATTTTCACGCCTCCCTGAGACCGACACTCGGACTCACCTCCATTTATTTACTTTAAAATCGACGTTGCAAGTGTGACTATAACGACACTTCTTAACACACACGCACAAGTGCACGTCAACCTCCATCTTTAGATCGGGAATTGGACATTGATCAGACCGAGAATCATATCTTATCCTTCTCTAATCTCACCCGTAGGGTTCCTACATCCTCCTCAGATGCATTATCTTTTGAGGACTCCTACTCTCATCAAGCTGAGTCAATTCAGCCAAACCCCCCGATTCACATTTCCATATCTTCTCAAGCCACATAGCATTTGGTGGGCTCCATACCTATTGATTCACATCCATCAACCCACCAGACTGATTGGGTTTGGTCAGTATCATCAGCCTGTTGATCTAAACAAGTACTTGGTTGGACCAACTATTAACGGGCTATTGAGTAGTTTTAAGTCGTTTCATTGTAGCAAAGCCTCAATTACTCAAAAACATTTAAATTTATATTCTCAAAATCAAAAGAGAGTTCAAGGTCAAACACAGGGAGCAATTAATGGCAATTCAAACTCACTAATCACAAGAAATATAAGCAACTATGATCAAAACTATATTTAGAACTAGTATATATGAAATCCAGTAGCAAAGTGCAAAAAGAATGGGTTAAAATGGTGATTTGAATCACCAAATTAATTCTTTGAAATTAAGCTCAAGTATCTCCAATAAATCTCAATCCAATATTCCACATCAACCAGATTAAATGAATCAACAGTATATAGCACTAAAGCACCAGCAGATATCAGACGAAGGCACAAGGCATCAGATGCCTTAAATGCTCAGGGCTCAACTTCAACAGAAGAGGCAAAGGCATCCTCTCTCCTTCCTTCGTAACTCAAGGGAGAGGCAACCACAGCATAGAGGAAAAGGCCTCAAGATTGGCTAAGGGTAGATAGAGCAGAAGGGAAAAACCCCTCCTCTCTCTCTTTTTCCTCTTCTTTTCTCAGAGACCCGGGTTAAGCCAGGTAATTGGTCAGGTAAATGGGCTTGAACAGGACCAGGCTTGCGAGCGTGGGTTGCAAGCGATGAGTGCAGAGGCGGGTTAAGCGGGTGAGGTAGCTGGGGACCTGACCCCCGTGTCTTGGGTGAGGGGTCGGGGAGAGGAAATCCTTTTATCTCTCTCGGGTAGCTTCAGTCTCCACGATGTGGACTATTCATCCCACAGTTGTTCTTCGCGCAAGTGCTGCAGATGGAGCTTTGATTGAGGTAGCAGCTACGGATGACGGCTTTGATTGAGGGCCTGGAGATGCACTTGGAGGAAGTCCGCAGTGTCTGGGGGTGTTACCTGGAGGTATCATGGTTGAAGGACTGTGGACATGGTCGGCAAAATCACGGGTGGCAGCAGAGGTCCAATGGTCACCTTAAAAGCAAAATATGGCCTCATGGCCAAGTCAAATGTGCTCAGAAGGATAGCCATGGAGTGACGAGTGCTTTGGTGGGTATGGTATGGTGTGCGTGTGCATGAGGAGGTTTGACAACCTCGAGATGAAGGTGCGATGATGCTGGTGTTGGGTGTGGTACGTGAGTGGCCAATCCCTTCAATTACTTGAAGGGTTTTGGTTAGTGGAGCTCGGCGATGGTTTCTGGATCGGTGGGGGGCATTTTGGTGTAGTGAGGTGGCTTCGCGAAGTCATCGAAGGTACGCTGGAGTTGAGGGGGATGATGGTGGCATGGGCGTGAGGGCATTCTAAAGCAAGTGTCGAGTGTGTGAAGCAGATCAGTGGGAGGTGTAGAGTCGAATGAGGGTGGTTGCAGATGATAGAGATGAAAAGATGGCACTGACTATGATTGGCCAGTGCCGGAGACGAAGGTGGCTCTGGGGGGTAGAACAGCGACGCTTGAAGGGAGAGAGAACCCCTTACAGGTATGGTGAGGTACGGAAGAACCTGGGGAAGATGGACCTACTGCCTATAGTTTGTGGCAGCAGGCGAGGAGACCGGAGGGAGGAGATCGCCAGAGCAGAGTTGGAGCTGGCTAGAGGTAGAGAAGAAGAGGGTTTTGTGGGCCTAAAACTCGCTAAGGAGTTCGGCTTGGCAAAGGGGACCCTTTTAAAGAACTTCAGGTGAGCTCCCAAGCTTGGAAGCATGCCTGAGAAGCTCAAATTTTTAGGAGGGATATCATTGAAATCTAAGGATTTGCATGAGCAACATGGAGAGATTTGGAGTAAAAATTTAGGTTTAGTCGATAAGGGATTTCCTTAGGATCATCCCTTCCAATTTTGGAAGGGATTGGCCAAGCAATTAGGGTGGAATCCTTGATTGAGAGCTCGTGTGCATGGGTTCACACTTACCATGGCGATAGGAACCCAACTACGAAGAATATGAAGAACTTAGGGGGGTATTTGCAAGGATTTCAAAAGTTAGGGGCTTGAATGAAAGAGAAAGAATCAAACTGGATTAAAATGCAA
Organism: Thalassia testudinum; assembly: GCA_037157565.1. NCBI lineage: Eukaryota > Viridiplantae > Streptophyta > Magnoliopsida > Alismatales > Hydrocharitaceae > Thalassia > Thalassia testudinum. Next base: position 40,145,981 of record JAZHRO010000025.1, read on the forward strand.
ACTAGGTCAAGATGGACTTTGATTGGGCCCAAATTTTGGTTCAAATCTAATTTGGACCCAAGAAATCTGATGGGGAACTCAGATTTTGGTTTTAACCAAGTTTGACTGGGCAATTTGTGTAAAAACCCAGATTAGGGTAACTTTCTATCTGAGACTTTGTTTAAGGTCAAAATTAGTTCTAAGGGTCAAATCAAGGTTACGAAACCTTATGGAATAGTTTTCTATGAATTTTAGAAGGTTTAGATATTTTTTTTTCTGACCAAAACCTTTGTTATTTAAGCAAGTCTGAAATTAGGGTTTTGGGTTACTATTAATTCTTGAAATGTGCGAAAACCCGTTTCCGTTTGCATGAACCCACTTATTAGTCATTAGTGAACATTTGACCTTAGATTAACCCTTAGCGAATCCCTTGGTTATTCTGTGTTCACGATTTGTTGTTAAAATTACATAATTAACCCTAGTTCTTTGTTCTCTTCTCAAAACAACCTGAAGTGGTGGTATGACCCTCAGATGGATATGTAGGAGCTTTTATCTTTTATTCCAAACTAAAAGTTGCTAGTTAGGGCCTATGATGGTGTTCCCATCATACTCCCATGCCAAGCTTTTTCTAGTCCCCTAACAAAACATTCTATGAGTCAAACCAGGTCTCTAGTTTGGATGTAAATTGCAGGGTGCCTTACTAAGCTGTATCTCTAGAAATCAGATTAGAATAGCAATAATAGGCTTAGAGGTACTCAAGTGCCAGCCAAGATCTATACCTGACCAGCTTCTACCTAAGTCTACCATGAAGGTTTCTAAGGCCCACAAAAACTACCTAGAGGTTCGTTGAACCTAGCAGTTAAAGCACTCGTGCATAGACATAACATGTCCAGGTTCAGTTTACCAGTGCATATAACACGGTCTATATTGGATTCCTTGTCCCCACCATCAATCCTTGAAGGGTTCCTGACTTTTGATGCTTCGGGATAGCACCGCCCATGGCAACCCCTAGAACCCTGGCTTTTGACAGTTTGGGATAGTGTTGCCCATGGCATTTTGTAGCTAAATTTAGGCCTTGGCAATCAGCATTTCGAGATAATCCCGCCCATGGCACATAAACCAGCACAAGGTGCTTACATGCCCCGGTAGGATATTTAGATATCCTTGGAGACAAGCACTGAGGAGATAATATGTTATTACGCATCTTCGAGGGGAATTTCCCACCTGTCTGCATCGGCAACTCATCCAATCCACTTGTGTTATCGAGCTGCTCCTAAGCTAGATCTTTGAGATGGCTTTTCAGAATAGAACACTTTTGGCATGATTTTTCTTTATTAAGTGCATTGAGCCAGACTAAGTGTGTGATTTTGGGTGCTTAGGTTACCAAGTCCCATAAATCAAATGGTAGGCAATGGGGCCGAATAATCCCTAAGCCTTAGACCTATTACATCATCCTTGCACTTTCCTCAACCTCTTGAGGATTAATCCAATTCTTAATAAATACTTGAGTGTTTAAACCTTAAACTAGATCCAAGAGGCCTAAGGTTGGTATCCACCACTAATTTCCTAAGTTTTAGCTTTCCAGGTCTTAATTCTTCATCCGATCCAACTTAGAAGTTAGGTAGGTTTCATATTAAATTTCAAGGGACTAATTCATTTTTCTTTTCTTTTTGTTTGCTCCTTTTTCTCTTTTTCTTTTCTTTTCTTCTCTTTTCATTCAGTTCAAACTGACCTCTCCTTTCCTCTTTTCTCCTCTCTTTTTGTTCTCTTTTTTTTTGATATGAAACCCTTCCATGCATTGATTTCATAGCAATTTGCACTTTAATACCCCCTGCCTATGATTTGCAATGTCCTCATTGTAAATTAGGTGGGTTCGAGTTCAATCTAGAGTGTACATTAGAACAGGTGGGTGGTGAACGAGTCAGAATGACTGTTGCGAATGATTTCAAGCTTTGATACATGTACCAAAGGTGGAGTCGGTTGTTCTAATGGACGAACCCTAAAGTGTAATATGAATTTAGCAAAAGGATATGTCAGGAAGGTTTCAGGTTTTTCAAAAGATGGGTTGCCTCCCGTTAAGCGCTAAGTTTAATGTCATCAGCAAGGCACAATGAAGCTCAGAGAGAACGAAGATCAAAAGATACCGCAACCATGTTTGAGTTAGTAAGTTCGACGAACAATTTGAGTCTTTATTCGTTCATGACAAAAGGTTCAGAATCAAGGTTGAGTTCACTGATTTCGACAGCTCCATTTCCGAATACTCGTCTCACCAGAAATGGTCTAATCCATTTAGATCTAAGTTTTCTTGGGAAGAGCTTGAGTTTGGCATCAAAGAGTAGCACTTTCTGACCAGGATGGAAGGATTTTCGTGATATATGCTTGTCATGAAAGGCTTTCACCCGCTCTTTGTAGATTCGTGAGTTCTTGTATGTACCATTGCATAGTTCCTCAATCTCGCTTAATTGCAACTAGTGGTGGATTCCAGCCTTCAAAAGATTTAGGTTGCACTTCCGTACTACCCAGTAGGCTTTATGTTCCATTTCTACAGGGAGGTGACATGCCTTCCCGTACATAAGTCTAAAGGGAGACATGCCTAATTGGGTTTTATGGGGGGTCCTATAGGCCCACAAAGCTTCCGTAAGGCGGGCAGACCAATCCCTCTTGTCAGGCCAAATAGTGACCTGAAGGATCTTCTTGATCTCCCAATTCGACAATTCAACCAATCCATTAGTCTGGGGGTGATAAGGACTTGAGATACAATGTGACACCCCATACTTTTTCATCAGAGCTTAGAAGTGCACATTTGCGAAGTGGGTCCCTCCATCAGAGATGATGGCCTGCAGAATACCGAACCGAGAGAAGATGTACCGATGAATGAATTTAATCACAACCTTATGATCATTGGTTCAAGTTGGGATGGCTTCGATCCATTTGGACATGTAGTCCACGGCTAAGAGAATGTATGTGAAACCATCAAATTTTGGGAAGGGTCCTATAAAGTCAATCCCCCAGATGTAGAGGATTTTGCACACGAGAATTAGCTGTAGAGGCATCACATCACGTCGGCTCATGTTGCCCAAGGTCTTGCAACGAGTGCATGCCTCACAGTAATCGTGTGCATCTTTGAAAATCATGCGCCAATAGAATCCACATTGGAGGACTTTTGTTGAGGTTTTGTGTCCCAAAAAGTGACCACTGCAGACCAGGTCGTGACAGAAGGATAGAATTCATTGAACTCAGATTCTGGAACACATCTTCTAATGATTTGATTAGCACCGATGCAGAATAGATACGAATCTTCCCAAACAAAGTATTTGGCATATGAAAGTAATTTGTCTTTCTTGTCTTTTGGCCAATCAGACGGAATTTGATGCGATGCTAAATAATTCTCCATATCAACATACCATGGAAGTTCCGTTTCGATTGTCAGTAGGTGCTCATCAAGAAAGTGCTCTGTGATAGGTCTAAAAGGGTCAATGAGTGAAGAAGGAAGGTAGAATAACTGGTCAGCTACCACATTCTGCTTTCTTTCCTTGTCACAAATTTCAAGATCGAATTCTTGCAACAGCATGATCCAACAGATTAAACTAGGCTTCGCATTCTTCTTCATGAGTAAGTGCCTCACTGCGGTGTGATCCGAGTAAATGATGACGTGGGATCCCAAGAGGTAAGACCTGAATTTCTCTAGGCCAAATACTACAGCCAGTAGTTCTTTCTCCCTAATAGTGTAATTACATTGAGCCTCGTCCAATGTCTTGCTGGCGTAATATATGACTACTGGTTTCCCATCGATTTTCTAACCTAGCACCACTCCTACTGCATAGTCAGATGCACCACACATGATCTCGAAGGGTTGAGACCAGTCAGGAGATTGCAGAATTGGTGCTTGGGTGACTCGGTCATGCAGGTTCTCAAATGCATGAATGTACTCACTTGACACGTCAAAAGGTGTGTTCTTTAAGAGGAGATTCGTCAAGGGGTGTGCGATTTTAGAGAAATCAAGTATGAATCGACAATAAAATTCAATGTGCCATAGGAATGATCGGATGTCTTTGACCGAGTTAGGCATAGGTAGCTTGGAAATCAAATTCACCTTAGCTCGGTCAACCTGGATCCTCTCTCCGAGATGAGATGTCCAAGAACGATGCCCTCAGGAACCACGAAGTGGCTCTTTTCCTAGGAGATAACTAGGTTCATTTCAATGCATCTTTTGAGGATTTAGACTAGATGTAGGAGGCATTCATCAAAAGATTCACCAAATACCAAGAAATCATCCATGAATACTTCAAGGTATTTACCCACCATGTTAGAGAATATGCCTAGCATGCATCTCTGAAAGGGGGCGAGTGCATTTCATAGCCCAAAAGGCATCCTATGAAACGTGTACGTACTGTAGGGGCAGGTAAAGGTGGTCTTTTCCTGATCCTCTGGATGAATTGCCACCTGATTATACCCGGAGTAACCATCCAAGAAATAGAAGAATCAATTTCCCGCCAATTTCTCGAGAATTTGATCAATAAATGGCAGTGAGAAGTGATCTTTCTTCGTGGAGGCATTCAGTCTTCGGTAATCAATGTAGACTCTCCACGAATTCGCGATGCGGGTCAGGTTGGTCTCTATAGATTCAGTCGTGATAACGGTGAGCCCTGGCTTCTTAGGCACAACCTGGATCGGGCTCACCCAGTGGCTATCGGAGATCGGGTAGATGATCTCAGCATCTAACTACTTGATGATCTCCTTTTTCATGACCTCCTGCAGATTAGGATTATGTCTTCTCTACATCTCTTGGGACGGTCGTGCTCCCTCCTCAGTGTAGATATGATGTGTGCAATATGAAGGATTGATACTAGTCAGATAATTGAGAGTCCATCCAATGGCTCTTTGATGCTATTGGAGGACAAAAATTAGCTTTGTTTCCTAATCAGGTGTGAGTCAGGAATTTATAATCACAGGAAACTTTTGATTTGAACCCAAGAATACATACTTCAGATGATCTGGGAGGGGTTTCAACTCCATAACCGGGTTATCAGCAACAGGTGGGGGTTTGGGATGGGTCTCAGAAGATAGAGTGGGAGCTAAAGGTGAATCTAGGTCAGTTCTGGGCTCCTCTAATTGTGGGTCATAATTTTCTTGTGGTTGAGGATCAACAATAGTTGGGTCTTCCTCTGCAAGTGGGTCCTCAACCATAGAACTAATGTCACATACTTCCTCATTTACCCTATAGTTTATTCCTTTCTGAGCCTTAAAGATATCAATCTTTAATTTCTGGTTCCCAAATTTTAACTCGATCTGGCCCTCTTCACAATTGATAATATCCCTAGCTGTGGCTAGGAATGGTCTCCCTAAGATGATTGGTGTGTTCCTTAGATTTTCAGGAGTCTCCATGTCTAATACGATAAAGTCCACTGGGAAGTGGAAATCATGAATCTGAACTAGAACATCCTCGAGAATTCCTCTAGGTGACTTGATTGATTGGTCTGCTAACTTCAAAGTCACCTCTGTCAGTTTAAGCTCATTTTCTCGAAATGTTCTAGTAGGGATGTAGGTATTAAGTTTATGGAGGCTCTTAAATCCAATAATGCTTGATCAAACTCTAGATCACCAGTTTTGCAGGAGATCAAAGGGGTGCCAGAATCTTTTGCTTTTTGCAGGAGCTTGCTCAAAATGATCGGGTTGACTTGCTCAGACAATATGATCGGACTCCCGTCTTTGGTTCGCGGCTTATGCTTAGGTGTACACAAATCCTTGAGAAATCTTGTGTATGCCAGTATGTGGCAGATCGCATCCATCAAGGGCATGTTTATCTAGACTTGCTCAAAGAGCTTGACCATATCTTCCTTAAGTGCCATGGGTTTGCATTTCCTCTTTCCTTTGGACAAGGCCTCAGGAAATGGAACCTCTGTAGGTTCCTCTTAGATTGGTTTAGGTTCTGGATCTGGGATAGGAGTGTCCTGGATACCCATCCTAGGGTTAGGCTCTGAACTACCAGGCTGGGAGTAGCTTGGATAAGGTGGATCCTGGGTTGTCTTGCCACTACGGGTGGTAACAGAATTAAGTCTCGCCTGGCTCTGGTTTGGATTGGGTAGGAGTGCTGATTGTTGTTGATATCCCGCGTATGATGTCGAAGCCTCCATCCCGTCAAGTGATGGAGCAGAAGGGGCCTAATAGACATAGTGAGCTTGGCCCTGATTTGGGTTCATAACGTTCCTCTGGTTCGACACGTTATTAGGATTTGGTAGAGGCTGAGATGGAAGTGCACCAGGCTTACAAGTGTTCATCAACAGTGCGAGCTGATTACGGACCTTTGTGATCTCACCCTAATGCTGTTTCTGCATAGCTGCATTGGATTTCTGAATGTCAACCAGGGTTTGTAGGATGAGAGTGATTTGATTGTCCCTTGATGGCACGGATTGATAGTTTGGATTGGGCCTAGGCTGAGCAGGCTAATAAGGGTGTGGAGCTTGTGGTCGGGGTTGGAATTGAGATCTCAAATTTTGATTATTCCCTAACCATGCAAAGCTAGGATGATTTTTCCATCCAAGGTTATAAGTGTTAGAGAATGGATCATTCTGTATGGAGTTGAGGTCCTCGCAGGTCTGAGGAACCCCGGAGAAGTCAAAATACGAGGGTTCAAAGTTTCCCCAATTAGTGTAGGAAGTTTCGGAGTTTCCTCCAAAACCCAGATCAGACGGGGGTGGATATGAGTCTATCCCCTGATGAGAGTGATGATAAATGTTATGCATAACCTCCCTACCAGAGGGCGGTTGCTCATATGTGCTCTGTTGTGCTGAGGTGGTTCTCTGTAGATGTCGAGCCAATTCATCCACCTTCTTCTCGATAATAGATACCTTGTCCAGGCGACTGGCCATCAGTTCCAGATCAACGGATGCAGACAGGCCCTGAGACTTGTGTGCACCCCGCATGTTTGTCAATGCTCGGGTAGTCGTCTAGTCGAACATACCCATTGATTCATTGTTTATGGAGTTTTCGCACATATTTTTGAGAATCTCCTAAACAGTTTCTTCATGCTGACCCATGATGCTTCCACCACAGGTTGCATTAATGAATAGTTTGATCTCTTCATGGAGCCCATGGTAAAATGACTGGACTTGTACCTACTTAGGAACTCCGTGATGGGGGCATCTCCACATGAGATCTAGAAAGCTATCCCATGCCTCATGAAGTGGTTCTCCTGGATTTTGAATGAAGTGTGTGATCTGGTGCCTTAAAGCATTCGTCAGACCAATGGGGAAAATTTTCTGTAAGAATTCATTTTGTAGTTTCCCCCAGGTGTTGATTGGATGATCCAGAGTCTAGAACCAATCGACAGCTTTACCCATGAGTGAGAAGAAGAACATCTTCATGAGCAAGATGTCTCAATTTTGTATGGCAGGCCTAAAGTCTGGGTTAGATGTTTTAGCTGCTTGATGTGCTGGAAGGGATCTTCAGAGTTTGAGCCATGGAATTTAGGGATAGCATGGATTATGTTTGGCTTGAGTTCAACATTAGGCCCTCTAGCAGGGATTTGTACTCTAGGTTCGATCTCCACCACGGAGGGATTGTAGTGATCTTGCATCTGAGGACGCATCGGTGGATTGAAATGTGCATGGAATAGATCATTGAGGTGTTATATCTGATCTTGGACATTGGGTTCTTCTGCTTGGTGTTCCATGTTTATGGATGAAGGAGATCTAGGGTCAGATGAATCAGAAGAGATATTGAACTAGTCGGATGGTAGCACAAACAAGCGATCGAAACTTGACCTCGATGAGAATGGACAGCTAAAGGAGGTCTCAAGGGTGGTCTCAAGGACCTCCTCCCAAACATACACTAGGAAACCAGACGAGGGATAGAATATGTGATGGACCCAATCGAGGCACCCAAAAACTTTTGGATGACTAAGGAGGTTTTGAGGCAGGAGATACCTCTTGATCAGAAAATCATCCACCTGAGCAATACTTGGGCAGCTGTTGAAGCTACGAGTTACTATGCTATCGTATTTGGTTTTGAACAACTGTCGTTGTAGTTTGAAAGTGAAAAACTTGTGTTCAACAAATAAAATTTATACCAGAATAGAAATCCCGGGTCGAACTTAGGGAGGTGGATGTTTGATTAGAAGTGTGCGTTTGTTTTATTTGTCACGAAGTAGAATAACTAATTGGAAACTATCTATCTATTTACAATAAATAGAAGAGAGAGAGAGAATATTACAAAAAAAAATAAAAAGGGATGTAGAATGAACATGGATTGCATTATCAAAGAGGTTGTTCATTACACTACTCATTACGACTAGAAAACAGAAAATGATTACACTAGAAAGTAGTAAATCTACTCTAGAAAGCATTAAAAAGAATGGAGAGAGAGATATCCTCCTCGACGGTTGCTTGGAGGACGAGCCAGACGGGGCGACGCATGGAAGACGAAGGACGTAGCAGGAAGAAGGAGGACGAAGCAGGAAGAACAGGAATGGAGTAGCATGTCATTGACGTCGCGGGATGCACTTCCGAAATGGGGGCGAAAATTTGACTTTATCTCTTCAGAAGTATCTCGGGTGTAGGATAAGCTTCTCTTGAGCTTTGGAGAGGGAGAGAAGGGAAAGAAGGGATGAAAATTTCGTATGGAGGGGGTCTCCTTTTATAGTTGCAAGGAGTGAGGGAAATTTGGTCTTTTTAATTTGAAAACAGTAATTCAGGACCTTTAGTGATGGATAAATCCGTCGCTAAAGGTTCGAATGTGGGCGTTGTGGCGGTGCACGTGCACCTGCTCATCTCCTCAAGGCGCAACACTCATTTACGTTCTTGAAATCTTGGTCGTTCGATCGTGAGATTGAACGGCTCAGAGAGATCCTCGCCGCGCCTACGCGTGTGATCTCGTGTTACGCGCGGGCGTGCGATGGTGCTTGAGCGCTATCGAGCACGTGTAGCCGCTCGATCGCGATCAAGCGCTCAATCGTGCCCGCTTGCCACGCCTCAGCATCCGCTCCTCGCGACTCGAACGCGCGCCTCGCCTTCTCGCAAGCACATTCGACCAACGTGCTACAAGTGCGTTTGTGTCGCGCTTATGAGTTGTGCGTGCGTGCCCCACAGCCGTTGGATGAGCATCCAATGGCTGAGAAGCGACGATCAGATGAAGAAGAGAAGGTACGACGGTTGCATCGGTCGGTTGGGCGGTTGAGATGGTGCTACGTGGTGCTATCTTGGTCGTCCATCTTCTAGATGATGTAGATGGTGCCACGGTTGTCGGATTGAGTCAATTTTCACGTCATTAGGCTGTGATCGTCGATTCGAATCCATCCGTGCAGTCGAATTTGTCATCTGAAGTGCAGATTCACACCATCTTGGCCCTTTATATTCTAGGGTTCCTTAATATCTATCTGATGCTATAGATGCCTGATTGAGGTGATCTTAGAGTCGTTGAACTCCAATCGTTGCCCTGATCAAATCTGTATGGTTGGATCTTCGATTCGAGGCCTCGATAAAAATTTGCCCTATCCTTGAACATAAAAGTAGACAATTAACCTCCATTTTATTCAAACTAATCTAAATGCAAGATGATGCATGCTATGCAATATTTATAGTATGTAATGCAATTCTATGTTTAAGAACATGCATAAATAGACATCTTATGTAATATAAACATGTTTACATTACACCCCCATGCCTATCTTTTGCTAGTCCCTAGCAAAACTATATGCTATTTATAAAAGAATTAGGTTGGATTATTTGGGCATGAGTTATTTTCAATCATTAAGAAAATGTTTACTTAGGATTTGAACTTTCAAAGACACAACAGTGCTCAGGTATCTGCAAAAATGCAGGTCACCTCAAGCCCTCGCCTTATTTAAAGAAAAATTTCTTTTTCTCTTTTTCTTCTTTTTTAATTTTTTTTAATTTTTCAATTTAGGGTTTAAGAGTGGCTTTCTACGGCCATTCAACTTACCCAAGATTTGATGAGAACCCTAAGTTCTAAGCATCTTATTGTGAATGTGATAGATTTATTGATCAGCAATTAGAATAGACTTCGGATTTCTACACCTCTAGGTGACCTTAAAAAGAGAGTTCTACCTAAAGGTGTATCTTTTCAACCGGTAGCTTTCTCCCTACTTTTATTTTTATGGGGTCAACACAAGGGTGAATCCAATGTATATCTCTCCAGTTTATTCTACTTCTTCGCTTCTTCCTAAGTGTTTTGGGAATTTTCAGTGCATTTATTAAGCTGGGTTCTGGACAACCGATCGATGAGCTGTTACCACCGACAACTTGCCAGCCATACTCGTGCGACGAAGTGTGGCTTATTTCTTTTATGTTCTTTTTTTTTCTCTCCTTTTCTTTTTCTTTTCTTTTTGACTTTCTTTTTTTTTTTTTAAGTAGGTGACTTCCCTGGTCTAAGATTTACCTAAAGGCATCAAGAAGAGAATGGTCCAATGAGTGGGCTCTGGATAACCTACCTATGGGCTGTTACCCACGATAACTTGCCAGCCATATCACCCTAGAATATCTAAGGTTCTGGATTAAAATTATCCAAAACTTAAAATCAGTATGCAAGTGGGGGAGGGCCTACGATTTATGAGGATGTAACCCAAGACCAAAAAGTCAGGTTACAGAGAAATCAAGCTCCAAAGGATAGTCAATGAATGTGTGCTTGGGTTGGTCATCCTCAGTACAAATGTCGTAAGAGTCCTGTTTAGATGATTTCAGATGAATTGGAACCCTTAGACGTAGTCTTCTACTTCCTCCAGAGTTTGCTTCCCAAATCAAAATTTCCCAGCTCCTATTTTCCTCAGTCAGAATGTCAAATTTTGGAATCTCCTGCATATTAATCACCCTGTCTGAAATTTGTAAGTCTAAAAGATGTGGCTAAATCAGAATTGACTTGGGTCTAGTTATCTCAAAAACAAAATCGTCAGTAAGCTCAATGGGTGTAACTAACAATCGGGGCTTCGGATTGAATCCTATAGAAAATGTGATTCTGGATCCGTCATGTGAGCCCCAATAAGATCAGTTTCCTCAATTATTGGGCTATCAAATGATCTATCAGATTCCTCAGGCCCAATTATCTCATAGAAATCGTGTTCTGTAAACTCACGTGAGACTTCGCAAAATGAATCTTCACCATCAGAATCAAAGAAATCAAAATCCGTATTAATGTATGTCCCAAAATCATCTGTATTTTCTGATCCATGGAGACATACGTTTCCTCGTACCCCAGCTTAGGGATCTCAGGTGAAGAAATCAGATCATCCTTAATTGGTTGATCTAATTTAATCTGGTTAGCCTTGTAACACGTGTCCCCCCAACAGGTGCCTAAGCAGGTTCTGACATTGGCTCTCCTGAAGGGAGTTCATCCTAGGAATCATCCCACGATTGAACTAAAGCAACCACAAATCTCATTCTCAATTTCATTAACTTCCCAAGTAGAAACTCACCCGGGTTCTTACCCTTAACATCCTGGAGCCAATCCAACAAATACTTGTTCAAATCATCAATCATCTCAATCAGGGGCTTCAATTTTTCAATGCAAGGTATTGGCTGCACTTCTAAAGATTGAATGGTATTCCTCAAGTTAGCCAGAACCTTATCTTGAACCTGGTTACCCTGAACCAAATGACTTGTTTCCGGGTTGGGCGGGTTTGGGATCAGTACAGAGGAGTTAACGAATTGAGATTCATGATACCCTTCCTGATAATAGGTCATTTCGGATTGTTCAAAAATTGGTGATGACCTAAAGGCAGTATAATCAAAGGATGGGTAAGGATCAGTGTATCCTCCCTAACTATAGATCTTATTAGGTTGTCCATGATAGGGTGGAGATCTATAATCGATGTGGCTTTGAGAAGGATAGAAATAACAATTATAGTGTTCGGGGTTAGACCCTAAACACGGAGGTCCGAAATTGTATCCCCTATTCGAGTTATCCCAACTAACTGATGATTGATTACAGTACTGATAAACGCCAGTTTATCATCATTCTTATGCATTAAAACAAACCTAGCTCTTAGGATTTTACTCCGTAAACGGGTTCTTGGGCTGCATTTAGGCATAAAATAGGTTAGGCATGCATTGCATTTTTTATTATCTTTTTAATATGTTTTTGTGAGTGTTAGGGATGTACAGATATATAGATCCCTAAAACCCTAGCACTCAAGAAGGCAAATAGTGAAGGAGAAGCCCAGACTAACTGGAACTCAGCCTGATCCAGCTCACCTCAGCTTGATCCAGCTCACCTCAACTTGATCCAGCTCACCGCAGCTGGAACCTAGCTCACTTGAACTAGGGTTAGCTCATCCCAGCTCCATTCAGCTAATCTCAGCTGAATGGCAGCTCAAGAGAGTTCATCTTAGCTCACCCTAGCTCAAGTCAGCTCAGATCCAGCTCAACTTAGCTGAGTCTAGCTCATCTCAGCTCCCACTAGTCCACAGGGAGCTCTAGCTAGCTCAGCTGAGTTGACAGGAGTTCACCCCAGCTCAGATCCAGCTACATCCAGCTCCACTCAACTCCAGCCAGCTGAAGAAGAACTCATCCCAGCTCAGAAAGCTCAAGTCCAGCTCCCGGGGACTTAGCTTAGCTCAATTGAGTTGAGCTAAGCTACCTTAGTTGCCTCAACCAGCTTGAGTCTCCCCGGGACCACCAGACCTAGCTCACCTCAGCTCATCATGGTAGAAGCTAGCTTACTTTAGCTTGGCTTAGCAACTAGCAAAGAACTACCAAGCTAAGCTAGCTAGAGTAGCTCCATGCCAGCCTCTTCAGCAGCAGCCAGCTCCAATTTCAGCTCTAGACTTCTCCTCCTCAGCTCCTCCCTCCAAACCCTAGCTCCAACACCTTCTTCTCTACTCCACCTTTAGCTAAGCTAGCTTAGCTTAGCTTAGCTAGCAACCAGCTCCTTGGCCATCCACCACCTTCAAAGTCAACCCTAGCTAGCTCCATCAACTAAGCTCACCTAAGCTAGCTATCCTACTCCAAGTTGGCGCCACCACCATCACACCCTTTCACCCCATCACCACTACCAAAAGCCACCTATTTTCCCTCCAAAATGACCTTCTAGAACCCTTCCCTTTTGGCACCAACTTTCCCTCCAAAATTTCCTTCATCTCCACCATACACCTCTCCTTAAATCCATCACCACCATCCACCTAACCCCCCTTCTAGAAGACCCTAGGATGGCGCCAAAATGGTGGTGTCTCTCCACCACCAAAAGCCACCAACACCACCATAACCACCCCCTTAACACCCCTTGAGTTGGCGCCAATTGCCCTTAGCCTTAGGATCCCCAACCACCTCCATCTCTCCATCTTAGCCCTCCATTCCAAGAGTCACCTTAGCCCCCCTTCCTACTCTATATAAACCCACCACCTACAACCATTTTAGATCATCCTCCATTAGTGTAATTTGCTACCTAAACCACCTATACCTACGGCCAAGAAGAAGGAGTAGAGAAGGAGATTAAAGGGGCACATCACCAGCCCTTTTGGTGCCTTCTTCTCCCCACTCTCTTCAACTTGAGCCACGCAAAGGAGGAGGACTCTTCCACTTCAAGGAGGATGGCCAGGCAAGGGAGAAGGACCTAGGGTGGACGTCCACCCTTGGAAAGAAGCTTAGGGCATGCCCCCTTAGGGCTTGCCTTGGAGGACATTACCTTGGCGGAGCACTACAAGGAAGGAGTTGAAGGATTCTTTTCAAGCTTGGGAGCTACCAACCTTGGAGCAAGAAGCCCTCTTCTTCACCATCTATCTAGAGGATTTATGTTTTCTCTTCTTAATTGCATTTTTTATAGTAGTAGAAGCTTTCCTCTACTAGGCCTTTTTGTAAAACACTTTTTCAGTTATCAAGTTGCCTTCTTTGCAAGTTTTCTTGTTTGCATTTCTATTTGCTTGTTTTTAGCATTCTTCACTCCCTCTCCCTAATTATTCTAGGCCTCCACTTGCCTAGAGTGAGCTTAGGGAGAGGCTCTACTTGCCACATAGAAGTAGTATTTAAATTTAAGTGTAAATCACCTTTTCCGCCACCAGTTCGCATGTTGCCTTAGCTTAAAAACAAAAAAAATGATATATTGAAAAAAATACCAAAAAAAAAGTTGAGATTTATTCCAAGCAAGAGAATCACTATTGCAAACATATTGCCTCCCTGGACGACCCTAGATACTCCCCTATCTAGGAATATAAATTTAAGAGTTGATCGATTTTGCGCGTTACAACGACCTAATTAACAAACCGCATGAAATCGCTATCAAGTACGAGTCGGGATAATCATCATGTTGAGGATAACTCATAACAGGAGGGAAAGAGAGGGAATGCACATAAAATGTGGAAGGATTCATGATAGACGGGAGGAAGAAAGGTGCCCTGCAATACAAGCAATCAAACCTGTCCTTAAGTAGGCTAGCCTAAAGACCTACAGACTCCCAGAACCTGTCTTGAGATAAAGAAATGATTTGATCTACTTCTGTCTGTTCAATCCAACCAGTTAGAAGGAGGGGCTGGGGAAAGGTTTTTCCTTTGGCTTGCGCCTCCGATTCCTAGTATACCCCCCAGCCATGATCGTTTGATTATGCTCCCCTAGATAGACATCAGATTGAATAATAGAAATAGACTAATAAAAAATAATCTCGTTCTGGTTTCTAAGGAGTGAGTAGAATCCTTAAGACCAACGTCTACTCTGTTTTATTTAGGGCTAGGTTTGAATGTGCTTTTGGAATGTGATGGGCCCTTTATTTGGGTTGTGCCCTTAATGATTGATTGATTTGTGTGTATGCACAACTAGTGCTTTTCAAGCAAGATTATTTTTGATGTAGTGAATTTTAGGATTCAAATCTTACTTAGTAGCTTTTAGGATTCAACTTTAGGTATTTTCAAACAAGTTTTGTTGGCACACCAGGTTTTGAAAGCACAGGTGATGATGTTTTCCTTTAAAACTTAAAAGAATATGGAGTGCCTGGTAAATCCCTAAAAGTTGAACCTATGTGGCAGCTACTTGATGAGTTGATTTTAATTGAAGTGGTGTGACTTAATCAACTCAAACAATTAGCCTGCTGCACCACTTAATTAGGCACACAAGTGATTGCCTAATCTGATTTCTACTCGATTATGTGTTTAGATGTGTGTACCGGCTCCAAAGATCAATTTACCAGTTGAGTTTGAAAATCAGATGAGGTTATGTATCTTTGTGAGATTTTTTTTTTAATTTTTCCTTTTAAATGTGGAGGTTGAGGCAGGTGTAGGTGTCAAACAAACAAAGAAAACTAACCTTAGAGTTTATAAGAACACCTAGGTTGATTGATGTTTGTGTTATTATGTGGTGAAATGAAAACTAATGGGTGGGAGGTGGGGGATAACTTACAAGACCTTCAACAACACTTTTCTCCAATTTACCACTTTTGCTTGTCTCAAAAGGAGTACCTGCAATCACAATAAGAATGGAGAGAAGTGAGGTAAATGATTCGTAAGTTGGAAAACGCAAAAAAAAATCAAAGAGCATCGCCTCCTCGGCAACGATGCCAAAATGTTGAAGCTACGAGTTACTACGCTATCGTATTTGGTTTTGAAAAACCTGTCGTTGTAGTTTAAAAGCGAAAAGCTTGTGTTCAACAAATAAAATTTATACTGGAATAGAAATCCTGGGTCGAACTCAGGGAAGCGGACGTTTGATTAGAAATACACGTTTATTTTATTTGTCACGAAGTAGAATAACTGATTGAAAACTATCTATCTATTTACAATAAATAGAAGAGAGAGAATATTACAAACAAAAACAAAAAGCGATGTAGAATGAACATCGATTGCATTATCAAAGAGGTTATTCATTACACTACTCATTATGACTAGAAAATAGAAAATGATTACAGTAGAAAGTAGTAAATCTACTTTAGAAAGCATTAAAAAGAATTGAGAGAGAGATATCCTCTTCGACCATTGCTTGGAGGATGAGCTGGATGGGACGACGCCTAGAAGATGGAGGATGGAGTAGGAAGGAGGACGAAGTAGGAAGAATGGAAACGGAGCAGCACATCATCGTCGTCGCGGGATCCACTTTTGAAATGGGGGCGAAAATTTGACTTTCTATTGAGAAGCATCCAGGGTGTGGGACAAGCGAATGAGATTTGGAGAGGGAGAGAAGAGAAAGAAGGGATGAAAATTTCATATGGAGGGGGCTTCCTTTTATAGTTGCAAGGAGTGATGGCAATTTGGTCTTTTTAATTTGAAAAACATTAATTCAGGACCTTTAGTGACGGATAAATCCATCGCTAATGGTCCGAACGTGGGTGTAGTGGCGGTGTGCACGCACCCGTTCATCTCCTCAAGGTGCAACGCTCATTCACGTTCTTGAAATCTCGACCATTCGATCGTGAGATCGAATGGCTGAGAGAGATCCTCACCATGCCTCCTCATCGCACTCCTACGCATGCAATCCCACGTTACGCGCGGGTGTACGATGGAGCGTGAGTGCTATCAAGCGTGTGCAGTCGCTCGATTGCGATCGAGTGCTCAATCGCACCCGCTTGCCACGCCTCAGCATCCACTCCTCGAGATTCTTACGCGCGCCTCACCTTCTCGCAAGCGTGTTTGACAACACACTACAAGCCCATTTGTGTCACGCTTATGAGTTGTGTGTACGTGCCCTACAGCCGTTGGATGAGCATCCAACGGCTGAGAAGTGACGATTAGATGAAGAAGAGAAGGTATGACGGTTGCATCGGCCAGTTGGACGGCTGAGATGGTGCCACCTGGCGCTATCTTGGTCATCCATCTTCTGGATGATGTAGATGGTGCCACGGTTGTCGGATTGAGTCGATTTTCGAGCCGTTAGGCTGCGATCATCAATCCAAATCCATCCGTGCAGTTGGATTTGTCATCTGAAGTGTGGATTCACACCATCTTGGCCCTTGATCTTCTAGGGTTCCTCGATCTCTATCTGATGCTACAGATGTCTGATTAGGGCGATCTTGGAGTCGTTGAACTCCAATTGTTGCCCTGATCAAATCTGTACGGTTGAATCTTTGATCCGAGGCCCTGATAAAAATTTACCCAATCCCTGAACATAAAAGGAGACAATTAACCTCCATTTTATTCAAACTAATCTAAATGCAAGATGATGCATGCTATGCAATATTTATTGTATGTAATGCAATTCTATGCTTAATAACATGCATAATAGACATCTTATGTAATATAAGCATGTTTACATTAGCAGCCAGAAAAGGAGAGTCTCGCAAAGACTCTTACACGGTAAAGCGCCCTCACGGGTTATAGGGTTTCCCCCACTTGACCTTCCTTGTCACTGCGAATCCAAGTAGACCGGAATGAATAACTTGACCTCTTAGGTCTACCAAATTTTAACCCTTAATTAAGGTGCTTAGAATTTCACTTAAACTTTAGAGTTGATTGTTATTTGTGACCTAATTTGAAGGTTGGTTGACCCACAAGGTGGATCAATTTCACCTAACCTGCCCTAAAGTTGAGGATGAGTTGGGTAATGAGCCCAAAATCATCCTAGGTGATTTGCAAACAGGTTATTGAGTCCAAATTTTAAAGATTCCAATTAATGATAGAGCCTTCTTTTAGGGTTTTCTGTATTAGGTCAATTCAAGCAAGGGTTTGGGTGACACACAATGCGGAAAAATCAATTCTTTATTTCAAGTAGGTGTGTTTTCTCAACCCTAAGATGGAAACCCTAATTTGGCTCTTTTGGTTCAATCAGCTCTTTCCAAATGTGGCACCCAAGGCTCAATCAAGAGAGTGAACAGCCCTAGGCACCTTAGATCCTTAGTAGGCATAGAAATCTGGATGGGGATCTCTAGAATGAATCAAATCAGGCAACTCAAGTGATTAAGTCTAATAATAAATGCGAGTTGATCATAATTGATTTCTTTTTTTAATTTTTTCCAAAAACAAGGGCTTATGAAAAAGGAAATGAGATTACCTACCCCTGTAGTGGTTGTTGGGTGCATGATCTTCTCAAATGTACCTCTGCACAACCACAACAAAACAGATAGAACAAGTTAGTATCAGATCAGAAATTGTAATTAGTGAAATCAAATTGCACTTTGCTCCCTGATGTGCGCGTGTGCATGTGTTTGGAAGTGCCATTATAGTTTGCACTTGCAACATCGATTTTAAAGTAAAGAAACAGACGTGAGTTCGAGTGTCGGTCTCAGGGAGGCGTAAAAATTGAATTTCTCTTGTCACTTATTGTCACGAAAATCGTGGGGTTTTGCTTGCGAAAAGGCGCAGTTGAAAAGCGAGAGAGAGAGAGATTAGGGTTAGAACTGTTTCATTCATAACATGCAACTTGAATAGAAAATAGAGCAAGCAACTGAATAGAAAACAACTTCATTAATCATGCAGCTTTAGTTCATAAATTACAACATTAGATACATGCTTAAACATAAGTAAAGTAAAGCTTAAAAGAAGGGAAGAAAGAGAGAGAGAGGGAGGGCGGCGAGGCAGCCACGGTGGTGGAGAGGGCTCCGTGGGTGGCTTGTCGTCTCCGGCAATTACAAAAGGGCTTAAAGGTAGCTAGGAGGGGGGTAGAGTAGTTGTCAGTGGAGTGAATGCCTTGAATGGGTGGTTGGAAGGGGTTTAAATAGGGAGAAGGGCTTTCCAAATGAAGAAGGGGTTTTAGCATCGTCCGGGATGTCGCTAAAACCCTTCCCAATGTAGGTGAAGACCCCTGCCCGCTGTTTGCTCCCCCGCAGCCGTTCTTCCTCGCGTCTGATCCGTGTGCACGCACCACAAGCCATCCGATCAAAGATCGGACGGCTGGGATCTCGCGTGAGGCGCTCGCCTGGATCGCGCCCTTGCGTCTGCGCCATCGTGCGCGTCTGGCCAGGGCGCATCTGCGGCACCATGTCTTGCGATCTCTGCCATCCGCTGCTGATCGAGCGGCCCAATTTTGCCCGCACGCGTCATCATCTCTGCATTTTCGCTTCGTGCGACTTGAACCCACGTCGCGTGAGTGCAAGCGTGCGCTCCAACCGCTGCACTACGCCCACTGCTTTGTCGCGGTGAGTGCGAGCGTGCGCACGATTCTCAACTGTTCGATCGGAGATCGACGGCTGAGATCTGTCCTCCTGAAGGTGGCGATCTGGACGTGGTGAGCGGGCGTCACGTGGTGTGCCATGGGCCGTTGATCATTAGATTAACGGTCAGAACTTCTTTGGCCCATTGTGGGAGCTCCGGATGTCGGATTTGGCCGATTTTGAGTCTGTTGGACTTCGTTCGTTGTTCTGAATCCATCCGTGTGGTCCGATAGCTCATCTAAGGCCTGCTTTGACAAGTGCTCATACAAATGGCCATTAATACTATTTTATAAGCAATCTTGACATATGATGCATGCAATGCTCCCATTTTACTTATGTTGTGTTATCTGTGCTTTTTATTCTTAAGATGGGCCCTATTTAGCAGAATTATCACCCCAAGATATAGTGTTATCATACCCACATGCTTACTCCTTGCTAGTCCCTAGCAAGGTTTATTCTAGCCTTTATTTTCTGTCAGAATTTAAGAAGTAATTACTTAGACACTTCGTCACTTGTCAATAGGAGGAAATATACTAAGATCTTAATCTACAAAGAGTAAGCAACGCTGGGGTGTCTACCAAAATACGAATCGCCTGAATCCTTGCTTTCATGTATGTAAATATACATATGTATATATATATTCTTTTAGATTTTTTTCGGAATTCAGAGTGGGTTGGTAACTTTTTACGGCTACCCAACCCACCCAAAACTCGGACAAAACTCTAAGTGCTAAGCATCTTAGTGTGAAGATCGTGATATACTCACTCAATGGTAATTCAGACAGACTCCAAGTTTCTATGCCCCTAGGTGACCGGAAGAGGAAGTATTTTGCCTGAAGGTGTATTTGTTCGATCGGTAGCTTTCTCCCTACGTTTGTTTTAATTGGGGTCAACACAAGGATTTTTCCAGTCTATATCTCCCCGGTTTGTACTACTTCCTCGCTTCTTCCTTAAGTGTTTTGGTTCTTTTTGTGCAATTACTGAGCTGGGCTCTGAACAACCGACCAATGGGCTGTTACCCATGATCACTTGCCAGCCATACTCGTGTGATGAAGTGTGGTTTATTTTGTTTTCTTCTCTCTCTCTATTTTTTTTTTGTAGGTGGCTTCCCTGATATCAAATTTACCTAGAGGCAATGAAGAAGTGGTCCCGTGGCTAGGCTCTGGACAACCTGCCAATGGGCTGTTACCCACGACAACTTGCCAACCATACCACCCTAGAGAGTTCATTAGCTACCCAATTTCTGTCAAAATCTCCGAGTGAGTCTATGCAAAAATGTGTGCAGATGCTTAGACTCAGAGTCCTTCTGAGTTAGAGGGTGAGTTGATAAGTCGTATACTTATCACCTTATTCAGTAGGTGGATTAGAGTAGCTTAAGGTTGCAAGGATTTGAAGCTAAATCCATATTTTAACGGACACCAGGGTTGATTAAGCTTGAAGACCTGAAAAGTCTAAGTGTTCAAGTTCTTTTTGTATTATTTCCCACTATTGACAAGTTTCTAATGCTTAAGTTTCTTCCTAAATTCAAATTTTTCTTTTTAATTTTATTTTATTCAGACTGATTAAATGAACTCAGGATGGTGCAATTTACCACCCACCCCCACGCTTAAGCTGGACAATGTCCTCATTGGCAAATACATGGATGCAACAGGGGTTCAAAAAGATATTACCTGAGTGACGTAAAATACCGGATCAGTTTGAATCCTCTGGGTTGCCTCCCAGGAAGCACTGAGTTTAACGCCTCCAGCTGGGCGGTGCTTCATGTCATCCCTTAATGAGGGTGACACTCTCCTTTGGGGGAACCTGGGCTAGGAAGTGTTTCCATCTTTGACCATTAACTGTAAAAGTGTGCCCAGTGTTTGGGTCAGCGATTTCAACCGCCCCATTAGAGTGAGGCTTAACCACCTGAAATGGTCCTGCCCATTTGGACCTGAGTTCCCCCAAAAAGAGTTTAAGGCGGGCATCGAACAACCATACTTGCTGGTTAGGCTCAAAGGTCTTTCTATGGATGAGTCGGTCGTGGACGGCTTTCATTTTCTCCTTATACAGTCGACTATTCTCAAAGGTGTCCCGACGAATTTCTTCGAGCTCAGAGAGTTGGAGTGTCCTCTGTGCACCGGCTAACTGGGAATCCATGTTACATTGCTTGACAGCCCAGTAGGCCTGGTGTTCCAATTCGACAGGAAGGTGGCAGGCTTTGCCAAAGACCAGACGATAAGGCAACATGCCTATCGAGGTCTTGAAAGAGGTCCTGTATGCCCACAGGGCATCATCTAGTCGTGTGGACCAGTCTTTCCTATCAGGTCTCACAGTCTTTTGTAAAATGTTCTTGATTTGTCTATTTGAGACCTCAGTCTGCCCATTTGTTTGTGGATGATACGGGGTAGCAATGCGGTGGTTAACCCCGTATTTTCTAAGTAGGGCACGGAATTGGGAGTGAATAAAATGGCTTCCACCATCATTGATCATGGCCTTTGGTATTCCAAACTGGGAGAAAATGTTTTGTTTAACAAAGTCCATGACAGTCCTGTGATTGCATCGGCAGGTGGCGACAGATTCAATCCATTTCGAAACATAGTCTATCGAGACTAGGATGTACTCAAAGTCGTTGGATGGTGGAATGGGGCCCATAAAATCGATACCCCAAACATCGAAGATTTCGACAATCAAGATGGGCTGGAGGGGCATCATATATTTTCTGGTCATGGTCCCCAATGTTTGGCAGCATGAGCAAGTCTTGGCAAAGTTGTGTGCATCCTTAAATAGGGAAGGCCAGTAAAATCCAGATTGTAGAACCTTCGCGGCCATTTTCTTTCCAGAGAAGTGGCCACCACAAGCCTGGTCATGACAGAAAGAAAGCATACTCTGAACTTCGTTCTCGGGGATACACCTCCTGATGATCTAGTCGGCACAGAGGCAAAACTGCATGGGATCATCTCAGAAATAGTGCTTGGCCTCAGCCAAGAACCTGTCCCGTTGCTGTCTATACCAGCTGTGCGGGGTCTATCCTACAACTAGGTAGTTGACATAGTCATCATACCAAGGCAGTTTCTTGTCTTGCACAACCAGAATGTGTTCATCAGGGAAGGTGTCAGATAAAGGTAGGGATGGTCCAATGTGGTCTGGGTGAAGTCTAGACAAGTGGTCAGCCACCACATTCTTTGATCCGGCTTTGTCGCGGATTTCCAGGTCAAATTCCTGCAAGAGTAGGATCCATCTGATGATCCTGGGTTTCGCGTCCTTTTTAGCCAACAGGTGCCGGATGACTGAATGGTCGGTATAGATGGTGACGTGTGATCCCAGCAGGTAAGGTCGGAACTTCTCAAGCCCGAAGACTACAGCGAGCAATTCTTTCTCTGTGACTGTATAATTTCGTTGGGCCTCGTCCAATGTTTTGCTCGCGTAGTAGATCACCACGGGTTTCTTATCTTATCTTTGTCCTAGGACAGCGCCTATGGCAAAATCTGATGCATCACACATAATCTCAAAGTCCTGGGACCAATCTGGGGGTTGAAGCACAGGTGCTGTGGAGACTAAGTCCCGGAGGGTGTGATAAGCCTGGATGCAATGAGAGGTCATGTGGAATATGGTGTCATTGGCCAGTAGGTCGGTTAAGGGTTTGGAAAGCTTGGAGAAGTCTTTAATGAACCTTCGGTAGAAGCCAACATGTCCCAGGAATGAGCGAATCTATCGGACCGAGCTAGGCGGAGGAAGTTTGGAAATCAAATCAACCTTAGCCCGATCCACCTTAATGCCCTTATGCGATACGATGTAACCGAGGATGATTCCTTCTTGAAACACCAGATTAACCTCGATACATCATTTCAGGATTTTCTCCATGTTGCTCATATAGTGGTCGAATGAATTCCTAAATACAGAGAAATCATCCATAAAGACCTC
Source organism: Thalassia testudinum (assembly GCA_037157565.1). NCBI lineage: Eukaryota > Viridiplantae > Streptophyta > Magnoliopsida > Alismatales > Hydrocharitaceae > Thalassia > Thalassia testudinum. The sequence continues at coordinate 40,168,870 of JAZHRO010000025.1, forward strand.
TAGGTATTCACCCACCATTTCTGAAAAAATGGCTAGCATGTAATGCTGGAAGGTAGCAGGTGCGTTGCATAACCCGAACGGCATTCGACGGAATGCAAACGTGCCATATGGGCAAGTGAATGTGGTCATCTCTTGATCTTCCGGAGCAATTGCAACTTAGTTATATCCTGAATATCCATGCAGGAAGCAAAAATACTTTTGCCCTGCCAATCTTTCAAGGATCTGGTCAATGAATGGCAAGGGGAAATGATCCTTCTTAGTGGCTTCATTGAGCTTCCTATAATCAATACACACCCGCCATGCGGTGGTGGTGCAGGTGGGGATAAATTCGCCATGCTCATTGGTGACAACAGTGAGCCTGGCTTTCTTTGGAACCACTTGAGTGGGGCTCACCCAGGGGCTATCAGAGATAGGATAGATGATGTCGGTGTTAAGCCACTTGATAATTTCTTTCTTAACGACCTCTCGCATGTTTGGGTTTAATCGTCTTTGCATCTGGCGGGAGGGTCGTGCCCCGTCTTCTAGGTAAATCTTATGGGTGCAATAGGCGGGCCTAATTCCTCTCAAGTCCGAAATGGTCCAACCAATTGCAGCCCAATGTTCTAAAAGGGTCGTGGTCAACCTGAGTTCCTGATCCTTGGTTAGATGAGAATTAATAATCACAGGGAAGGTCTGGTTAGGTCCCAGGAAGACATACTTGAGATTCTCGGGTAGTGGCTTAAGTTCGAGTGTGGGTGGAACAATGGTCGACGGAAAAGGGAAAGGCGGGAGTTGATCAACATCAATCTTCTCAAATGGTGTTATTTGATGGTAATCAGCCTTACAGAGGTCCACGGGTAGCAATGGTGATGGGTTAGAATAGTCGTTACAAGTTTGGTGGTCTGAGATAGAACTAAGGGTGAGGCATTTCTCGACCAGAGTTTCCACGGGATCATGTTCCTCAACACAATCGCAATCAAAAGACTTTGTCTCTTGGAAGATATCCAATTGCATTTTCTTATCTCCGAAGGCGATTTCCATACATCCCGTGTCACAATCAATGTTTGCCTTAGCCGTAGCTAAGAAAGGTCTGCCTAAGATTATGGGTGTATTCTGTAATTTTTTAGGGACCTCCATGTCGAGTAACAAGAAGTCGACTGGGAAATAGAAGTCCTTGACTCGCACAATCACGTCCTCGACAACCCCCTTCGGGGTCTTTACAGATCTATCAGCCAGCTGGATGGTGACAGGTGTGGGTGTCAACTCTCCAAAACCAAATTGGTGGTACAGGGTTGTTGGAATCAGATTGATAGAAGCACCTAAGTCCAAGGGCGCTCTATCAAATGTCATGTCCCCGATATTACAGGAAATCAGGGGTGCTCCTGGGTCAGTTCGCTTGAGCGGAAGGTTGCTTGATATTACGGAACTTGCTTGTTCAGAGAGCACAACCTTCCTAGGTGCTTGGGGTCTTGGCTTACGTTTGGGTGTATAGGCATCCTTTAAAAACTTGGCGTAAGCCGAGATGTGCTTAACGACTTCGAGGAGCGGAATATTAATCTGTTCTTGCTTAAAGATCTCCAAAAGCTCCTTAGTTTTCACCACATTTTTCTTCTTCTTGATTGTCTTCAAGGCCTCAGGGTAGGGTGTCTGAACATGGATCGGGTCTATTTCTGGGTCCTTGGGTTTTTCTGGTGCGTCTTCTGAGCTGGGTATTTCAGCAGGTGAAGTCTCGGGGAGAGTCGGCCATTTGGGATCCTGGGTTTTGGTGACGCTTCTCAAGGTTACCGCATCCATAGAGGCATTGGGACCATGGGTTGATCCTTGAGAAGACGAGGACGGAGAAGCACCAATCCTAGGGGGTGTTTGTGGGGCTAGCTAGACCATGTGAGCCTGCTCGGGATTGCCCTGGAACCCTTGCGAATTGGGGCCCCTGTTAATTATATTTCGTGGGTTCGGTTGTGGCTGGGAAGGTAGGGATCCTTGTTGTTTATAGTCCAAAAGTTGGTTTAACTGTCCCTTAACTAAGGCCATTTCCTCCTGATGTTTCTGGTTCATTTCAGCCATCATCTTTATCAGGGTGTCCATTTGGTTCTGTGGGGGAGGGCTACCCTATTTTGATTATATGGGGGTCTAACTGGTGGTCCTTGCTGATAGGGGGCAAGTTTGGCTGTTGGTTTGGCCTGGGCTAGTTTTGGAATTGCGGTGGTTTCTGGTTTGTCCAACCAAAGTTGGGGTGATTACACCAGCCAGTGTTGTAAATGTTGGAGAAAGGGTCAGGTTTAGCATAACCTTGGACAGCCTATACATCTTCAAGGATAGCAGATGTCGATGGGGAGGGAAGAGAGTAATCAAGGGTTGAGGGAATGAAGGTCCCTCCCTGGAACGTGGTCAGGGATTGTTCCAGGTTTAGTTGGCTTAAGGGCTGGACCAGGTCAACATTATGTACTTCCTTTGCTAGGGAAAAGGTCTGTAATGGATTCCTGGCCTGGTTCAGTAACTCATCAATCTTTTTGTCCACCAATTCCACTCGATCTAGTTTCTTGGCAATGATGTCCATGTCAACCATTCCAGAACTTGCTTGTACCTCATAAATCCCACCATGGGGTTGACTGGATCAGTTAAACTGGGTCATGGAGGCATTGTTGAGCAAATTTTCGCTCATAGACTCAAAGAGCTCAAACGTGCTCTCCTCATCCTTGTTCAGGATGTTCCCCCTGCATGAGGCATCGACGAAGTTTCGTAGGTTGCTGTCCAGACCGTGGTAGAAAATCTGGGCCAATTGCCACCTTGGTACTTCGTGGTGTGGGCATTTCCTCAAGAGTTCATTAAATCTTTCCCATGCCTCATGGAACTGTTCCCCACCCTGGAGTGTAAAGGTAGTAATAGCTCTTCTAAGGGCATTAGTCTTTCCTATGGGGAAGAATTTCTTTAGAAATGCATGCCTCAGTTCTTCCCAAGTAGTTATGGGTCTACCTAGGGTTCTAAGCTAGTGAGAAGCCTTGTCTCTCAAAGAGAAGGGGAACATCTTAATTAGAGCAATGTCAAGGCTTATGTTCCTAGGTTTCACAGTTCGTGCTATCCAGTCAAAATCCTCTAGGTGCCAGAAGGGGTCTTCATTTGAGCTTCCATGGAAGTGGCTCTGGATTAGACTTAAGACATTTGGTTTTAGCTCAAAATCATCTCTCCCTTTGGGTATCCTAAGGTGTGGCTCGACTCTAATAGCGGAGGGATTGTAGAAATTGCGGATGGGCCTCGGTTGATCCTGGAATGGTGGTAAATCAGGTGGTGGTTGCCCTTGTGGGTTCTGTAACCGGTGTATGGCTTGCATGATGGTGTGGATCTGTTGTTGCTGAAGTCGGTGGTTTGCATTAATCTGGGCTTGGATGATAGCCATTGTGTCTGGCAAGGGTTGGTCCTCAACCTTATCTACCCTAGGTTCAGCCATGTTTCTAGCAGAATCAAGTTGCCTGGATTCCCATCCCAAAACAAACAACTCAGGATGCAGTGAGCGTCTCCCGTGCATACACTAGAGAAGAACAGGAGGGGATGCGGAGAGCGACAGGTGCGAGATGTGTTCCATTAAGTCCGTAAGCACTGCTCTCCCCTTCCCAAATCTAATCTGGCCAGGTTGATTACGAGGGGATTGCAGGGAAGGTTCTTCCTTTGGCTTGCGCCGCTGGTTCCATAGACCCCACAACCGCGGTCGTTTGACACTGCCCCGCAGCCTAGTCACCAGATTCTACCAAGGGAATGAAAGCCAAGTGCCCAGCGAACAAAACCATGCCTCTCGAGACTTAACTCAGTCCTGCCTAGGGCACGTCTACTCAGTTTTAAAAGGGCTAGGATAGTGCTTGTGCTAGGGTTATGTGATGAGGCGTTGATTGGGGTAGTGCCTCTTAGTTTTCCACTTTCAATGTGTGTGCTTCTATCAAAACATGGTTTTCAAGCAAGGATTTTTTTCAAGATGTGGTGTCTTTTAGTGTTTCATCATTACTTTAGTGTCATTTAGGATTGATGTGCCTTAATATTGTCAGACAAGTTTCAGTGGGCACGTCAAGTTTTGCACACAATTTGGTGAAAGTAGATTTCCTTTTATTGTGTAGAGGCTCTAAAACCTTAATGTACTCATCCTAATGATCATGCAGCTTCTATTAGATGAGTCATTTTTAGGGTTGAGTGGTGCGGCCCAAGTCAATCCAAGGTGGCTTCGCAAACACCACTCAAAAAGAGAAAAGAACACTCCAAGAATTTATTCAGAATGTTAGAGTGTACATTTTTTTGTTGGGTGATGTGTTAAGGATGTGGGTCAAGTAATCATATGCCACGCCGATTTTTTTCAATTTTACAATTTTTTTAGTTTTTCAAGCAAGCAAACAACCATGAGTGAAGAACTACTCACGATCGGTCCTTGTTGCGCTTACTCCCTTGTTACCGTCACGGGTTACGTTGCTTCACCGTCCAAGCGTTGAATTCTTGCAACCATAAAGTAAAAGGAGACAAGGCGTTATACGATTGTGAGAATGGATGTAAAATGGAAGTGACAAAATAAATCTGTTGCCTCCCTGGCAATGGCGCCAAAAACTGACGTGCGCATGCGCGTATGTTTGGAAGTGTCGTTATAGTTTGCACTTGCAATGTTGGTTTTAAAGTAAAGAAACGGATGTGAGTCCGAGTGTCGATCTCAGGGAGGCATAAAAATTAGATTTCTCTTGTCACTTATTGTCACGAAAATCGTGGGGTTTTGCTTACGAAAAGGCATGGTTGAAAAGCGAGAGACAGAGAGAGATTAGGGTTAGAACTGTTTCATTCATAACATGCAACTCGAATAGAAAATAGAGCAAGCAACTGAATAGAAAATAACTTCATTAATCATGCAGCTTTAGTTCATAAATTACAACATTAGATACATGCTTAAACATAAGTAAAGTAAAGCTTAAAAGAAGGGAAGAAAGAGAGAGAGACGGAGGATGGCGAGGCAGCCACGATGGTGGAGAGGGCTCCGTCGGTGGCTCGTCATCTCCGGCAATTACAAAAAGGCTTAAAGGTAGCTAGGAGGGGGGTAGAGTAGTTGCAAGTGGAGTGAATGCCTTGAATGGGTGGTTGGAAGGGGTTTAAATAGGGAGAAGAGCTTTCCAAATGAAGAAGGGGTTTTAGCGACGTCTGGGACATCGCTAAAACCCTTCCCAAAATGTCGGTGAAGACCCCTGCCCGCCGGTCGCTCACCTGCAACCGTTCTTCCTCGCGCCCGATCTGTGTGCGCGCGCCACAAGCCGTCTGATCAAAGATCGGACGGCTGGGATCTCGCGTGAGGCACTCGCCTGGATCGCGCCCTTGCGTCCACATCATCGTGCGCGTTTGGCCAAGGCGCATCTGCGGGTGCCACGTCTCGTGATCTCTGCCGTCCGCTGCTAATCGGGCAGCCCAATTTTGCCTGCGCGCATCGTCGTCTCTGCATTTCTGCTCCGCGCGACTTAAACCCGTGTCGTGTGAGCGCGAGCGTGTGCTCCAACCGCTATGCTGCGCCCACTGCTTTGTCGCGGTGAGTGTGGGCGTGCGTGCAGTTCTCAGCCGTTCGATCGGAGATCGACGGCTGAGATCTATCCTCGGAGTGAAGGTGGCGATCTGGACGTGGTGAGCGGGTGCCACGTGGTGCACCATGGGCCGTTGATCATCAGATCAACGATCAGAACTTCTTTGGCCCATTGTGGGAGCTCCGGATGTCGGATTTGGCCAATTTCAAGTCCATTGGACTCCATTCGTCGTTTTGAATCCATCCGTGCGGTCTAATTGCTCATCTGAGGCCTGCTTTGATAAGTGATCATACAAATGGCCATTAATACTGTTTTATAAGCAATCTTGACATATGATGCATCCAATGCTCCCATTCTACTTATGTTGTGTTATCTGTGCCTTTTATTCTTAAGATGGGCCCTATTTAATAGAATTATCACCCCAAGATGTAGTGTTATCACTCCCCAACAAGGGTTCCAAAATGTTAACGGGCTATTGAGGAGTTTTAAGTCGTTTTGTTGTAGCAAAGCCTCAATCACTCGAAAACATTTAAATTTATATGCTCGGAATCAAAAGAGAGTCCAAGGTTGAACACAGGGAGTAATTAATGGCAATTCAATCTCACTATTTACAACTATTAAAAATGATGTATATATGAAATCCAATAGCAAAGTGCCAAAAGAATGTGTTAAAATGGTGATTTGAATCACCAAATTAACCCTTTGAAATTAAGCTCAAGTTTCTCAAATAAATGAACAGTAAAACTCAATCCAATATTCCACGTCAACCAGATTAAATGAATCAACAGTATATAGCACTGAAGCACCAGCAGATATCAGACGAAGGCACAAGGTGTTGGTGCTAGAGCATCACGATCATTTGTTTTGATGATAACAAAACACGTGTTATTTAACATTTGCACTTGGAGTCTTAGATTTCAGGTCAATTGCAAATGTAGACGTGATTAGACGGAATTCGAGCTCGCATCCAGGACGGATTGGAGGAGCTTGATGGAGAACAGAGGAGATTCGCGAGGAGCGATAGATTGAAGATGGAAGGACAAGAAGAATAGGATAGAATTCTATTTATTCCTTTCATGTACTTTTGTCTTTATTTTCTTGCTCTTTATTTCCTTAGAACATTATGTTAAAGAGCTTCAAAGTACCCTAACAGTAGTTCTAGGAACACCGGCACAACCCTAGGATACTTAGGTTTTCTGTAGAAAACTTAGAAAACCAATATAGGGTTCAAACAACATTTCCAGACATCTAATTCCCAAATCAGACATCTGATAATGTGTTTTAAGACGTCTGACTGTTGATTCAGACGTCTGATAACATTTAGGCTGGACATAGTTAGTTCTGTCTGATAAAATTAGACGTCCAAACCTTAGACCAGACGTCTTAGGAGACATCTGATGACTTTGCCAGACGTCCAATTAGTGGACCGTTGGCTCTCTTAGCATATACTCAAGGATATGACCGTTAGAGCCTTACCAGACATCCTTAAGCCCTTCCAGACGTCTGATAATTGACCATTTTGCCTCGACTGACCCGAAAATCTCTTCTCAGAGATTTTCTAGCCGTTGCAAATCCATTCCCACGAAAAAGTAGATTTCCAGACGTCCAGACATAGTGCCAGACGTCCTGTATGTCGTCTGATGGAGTTGCGCTAGAACCCTGTTTAGATCTGATTAAAGTCAGGAAGAGACCCGCCCAAAATCAGATGTCTGACCTTATTTTCAGACCTCTTAAAGTGGTCTTCCAGACGTCTGATGCCAGAATTAGACGTCTGATTACCCTTTCAGTGCAATGATTGTTCTTGATTTCAGGCTGATTCACTTGGGCTTTGCATCCAACGGCTATGGAAGCTTTTCCAAGCCTTCCAAAGCCTTCCTAAGGCCTCTATAAATATAGGGGAGCCTTTACAAAACTAGATACACAAGACACACACCTTGCAATACAATTTCAAACCATTTTGTGTCTCTCTTGCTCTCTAAGCTCTAGTTCTACATCTTGAGAGCATCAAGCCTTTGCGCACCCACTCTCCCGTCGTAGTTCACAAGAGCGACGTCGCACCGTCGCGTGGCTCACGCACCCACGTCATCGATTCAACGCACTCCTTGCAAAGGGGAGTTTCCTAATTCCTATAGAAGCTAGGTTTAAATCTTTGTTGGCTCTATAGGGCTATATTTGTTATTTTATCTTTGTTATTTGGTTGGGTATTCGCTTTGCTAATTCCGATCTCCTTCGTGGGACAAAATCCTTCTCGTGAAGAGAAGGGGTTGAGGAACGCTACCCTCGCACTTGAAGCGTGGTTGTAATTGAGGTTGAATCACCCTCGTTTAAAGTGATTCGTTTAGTGGATTTGATCAACTTGGTTGATCGGAAAATCCTAACTCGAGAGGGTTAGGTGGTGGTTTTCACCCGGTTTGGGTTTTCACCTAAAAATTATTGTGTACTCGTGTGATTGAATTTTTTTTGAGATTATTTATATTCTATTCCGCAATTTATTACGTCACCCCTCCTGGTAGGGAAGAATCTACACAAGGCATCAGATGCCTTAAGTGCTTAGGGCTCAGCTTCAACAGAAGAGGCAAAGGCCTCCACTCTCCTTCTTTCATGCCTCAAGGGAGAGGCAACCACAGTACCACAGCACAGAGGCAAAGGCCTCATGATCGGTTAAGGGTAGAGAGAGAAGAAGGGCAAAAACACCCCTCCTTTCTCTCTTTTCCCTCTTCTTTTCTTAGAGACTCGGGTTAAGCTGGGTAATCGATCGGGTAAACGGGCGTGGATAGGACTAGGCTAGCGGGTGTGGGTTGTAAGTGAGGAGTGTAGAGGTAGGTTAAGTAGGTGAGGTGGCTGGGAACCCTACCCCCGTGTCTTAGGCAAGGGGTCAAGGAGAGGAAATCCTCTTATCTCGCTCGGGCAACTTCAGTCTCCATGATGTGGGACTATTTGACCCACAGTTCTTCTTCACGCAAGTGCTACAGATTGACCTCTGATTGAGGTAGCAACTACGGATGAAGGCTTCGATTGAGGGCCTGGAGATGCACCTGGAGGAAGTCCGTAGTGTCTGGGGGTGTTGCCTGGAGGTATTGTGGCTGGAGGACTGTAGATGTGGTCGATGAAATCATAGGCAGTGGCGGAGTTCCAGTGATCACCTGGAAAGCAAAATATAGCCTCGTGGCCAAGTCAAGTGTGCTTAAAAGGATTGCCGTGGAGCGGCGAGTGCTTTGGTGAGTATGGTGTGGTGTGTACATGCGTGAGGAAGTCTTACAACCTCAAGAGGAAGGTGCAAAGGTGCTGGCGTTTGGTGTGGTATGTGAGCAGCCAATCCCCTTAATTACTTAAGGGGTTTTGGTCAGTGAAGCACGGCGAAGGTTTCTGGACCTGTGGGGGGAATTTTGGTGTAGTAAGGTGGCTTTGCGAAGTCACCAGAGGTACGCTAGAGACAAGGGGGATGACGGTGGCACGGGCATGAGTACATTCTGAAGTGAGTGTTGAGTGTGTGAAGCAGATTAGTGGGAGGTGTAGAGTCCAATGAGGGCGATTGCAGATGACAGAGATGCGAAGATGGCACCGGCTATGATTGGCCGGTGCTGGAGATGAAGGTGGCTCCGAGGGGTAGAATGGCAACACTTGAAGGGAGAGAGAGTTTCTCGCAGGTATGGCGAGGTGTTGAAGAACCTAGGGAAGATGGACCTGCTGCCTATAGTATGTGGCAGCAGGCAAGGAGACCGGAGGGAGGAGATCACCACAGCAGAGTTGGAGCCAGCCGGAGGTAGAGAAGAAGAGGGTTTTGTAGGCCTAAAACTCACTAAGGAGTTTGGCTTGGCGAGGGGGACCCTTTTATAGAGCTTCAAGTGAGCTCCCAAGCTTGGAAACGAGCTTTAGAAGCTCGAATTTTCAGGAGGGAGATCCTTGAAATCAAAGGATTCACACTAGCAACATGGAGAGATTTGGAGTTAGAATTTAGGTTTAGTCAATCAGAGATTTACTCAGGATCATCCCTTCCAATTTTGGAAGCGATTGGCTAAGCATTCAGGGAGGAACCCTTGATTGAGAGCTCATGTGCATGGGTTCACACCTGCCATGGCAGAAGGGACCCAACCGCGAAGAAGATGAAGAACTTAGAGCGGTATTTGCAAGGATTTTAAAAGTTAGGGGCATGAATGAAAGAGAAAGAGTTAGACTGGACTAAAATGCAAACTAAGTGAAGATGGACTCTGATTGAGACCAAATTTTGGTTCAAACCTAATTTGGACCCAAGGACCCTAATGGTGTGAAGTCATATTTTGGTTTTGACCAAGTTTGACTGGGCAATTTGCATAAAAATCCAAATTTGGGTAACTTTCTGAGACTCTATTTAAGGTGAAAATAGGTTCTAAGGGTCAAATCAAGGTTACCAAACCTTATGTAATATTTTTATATTAATTTTAGAAGGTTTAGATGAATTTTATTCTGACCATAAGCTCTATTATTTAAGTTGGTCTGAAATTAAGGTTTTGGGTTACTATTAATTATTGAAATATACAAAAACTCATTTGTGTTTGCATGAACCCACTTATTAGTCATTAATGAACATTTGACCTTAGATTAACCCCTAATGAACCCCTTGATTATTCTGTGTTCATGATATGCTGTTAAAATTATAGAATTAACCCTAGTTCTCTATTCTCTTCTCAAAACAGCCTGAAGTGGTGTTATAACCCTCAGATGAATATGTAGGGGCTTATATCTTTTATTCTAGATTAAAAGTGGCTAGTTAGGGCCTATGATAATGTTCCCATCACCAACTAGGCTACTATCATGGTGCTTGTTCTACAAAATTCATCTAATTTGACCAACCCTTCTCCTTGACCACCTTCTGCTCGGCTGAAGGCATTGAATTTAGTGCTTAACGGGAGGCAACCTGTCATTCCAAAAAATCGAGACCTTTTTTATCATCTTTTTGAGCTACACTCCTACTGCACTTGAGAGTTCAACTTTAGAAAAACCAACTCCACCTTTGGTACTTGTATCAAAGCTTGAAATCGTCTACAAATAGTCATCCCAGCCCGTTCACTCACCCTTTGACCCTATTCTAATTCTTGAACCAAGCTAAAATCATACCAACCAAGTTTACATTGAGGACATTGCAAAACTTACGCATGGGGTGTGTTAAAGTGCAAATAAAATGGAAATTCAATTCTCTGAGGGGTTCTCACAAAAAAATATACATTAAAAAAAGGAGAAAGGGGAGAAAATTTTGAGAAATGATTGCAAATCTTTCTTAAGGAGAAAAAGAGGAAATAAAAAAGGTCAAAAAGGAGGAAAATCAGAAAAATTGATAGTCATAGCAATCGATTATGGGATTAACTTAAGCTCTTGACCAAATCAAAGAAAGATTAAGTCTTGAAATGCTAGGGACAAGAAGATTAGTGTGAATGCTGATCTTAGGCCTCTTGAACCTGTATCAGGGTTTAAACACTCACGTATCTGTTAAGATTTGGATTAGTCCTCAACAGGTTGATCAAGAAAGTGCGAAGCTGATGTAGTAGGTCTATGGCTTAGGGATTATTTGGCCCCATTGCCTGCCCTTTGGTTTGTGGGACTTGGTAACCTAAGCACCCAAAATCACACACTAGTCTGGTTCAGAGCACTTAATAAAGAAATCATGCCAAAACTTTCTATTATGAAAGCCCATCTTGAAGATCTAGCTTAGGAGTGGCTCGACAACACAAGTTGATTAGATGAGTTCCCAACGCGAAGAGGTGGGAAATTCCCCTCGAAGATGCATAATAACGTATCATCTCCTTGATTCTTGTCTCCTAGGATATCTAAATATCCTACTAGGGGCATGTAAGCACCTTGTGCTGATTCAGGTTCCATGGGCGGGATTATCCTGAAATGTTGATTGCCATGGCTTGAATTTAGGTACAAAATGCCATAGGTGGCACTATCCCGAAGTGTCGAAAGCTAGGAGTTCTGGGGGCTGCCATGGACGGTGCTATCCCAAAGCAACAAAAGCTAGGGACCCTTTGAGGATTGATGGTTGGGACAAGGAATCTGATACAGACTGTGTTTAGGGCCAATTTGATGTTGGATCTAGGTACATATAAATAGGAAAAGAGAGAAAACTCTCTAAATGAAATATCTTTCTTCATCTCTCTTATCAAAATGCATTGACAAATTGAACCTAGATATGATACGTTTACGCACGTGTTCTTTAACTGTTGGGTTCAACGAACCTCTAGGCAGTTTTTGCGGGCCTTAGAAACCTTCGCGGCAGACTCAGGATGAAGCTGGTCTAGTTTGGATCTTGATTGATACTTGAGTACCTGTAGGACTATTGTTGGCATTCTGATCTAATTTCTAGAGAGAGGCACAAATCAACATTTGAACATCAAAAGCATGGTCTAGAGATCAAGTTCTTTCCATAAGATTTTGCTAGGGGCTAACAAAAGTTCGGCATGGGGGTATAAAGGTAACACCATCATTAGCCATAAATAGCTTTAATTAGTCAAAATTAAGAGATAAATGCTCCTACATAATTACTTAAGAGCCGTAATTCCATGCAAATCCATTCTGAGAAGAAAACATTAAAATAGGGTTAATTATGCAGTTTTAACATCACATCATGAATTTAGAGTAGCCACGAGGTTTCCTAGGGGTTAATTGAAATTCAATTGTGCATTAAAGTCCTAAGAGTGGGTCCACATAGATAGAATAGGGTTTCACACATTTCGAGAACTAAATCAGAACCCAAAATCCTAATTTCAGACCTACTTAAATTAAAGTGGTTATTGATAGAATAAAATTCATTTAAACATCTTAAAATTCATAGAAAAATATTCTGAGAGGTTTGGTACCCATGGTTTGACCACCTGAACCTATTTTGATCTTGAACAAGTCGCAGATGGGGTTTTACCTTAATTTGGGTTTTTATGGAAATTTCCTAGTCAAACGTGGTCAAAACTCAAATCAGACTTCACCATTAGATTTCTTGGGTCCACATTATGCTAAGGCCAAAATTTAGGCTCAATCAAAGTCCATCTTGACCTAGTTTTCATTTCACTCCATTAAATCTCTATTCCTCTCAATCAAGCCCCTAAGTTTTGAATTTCTTTGCATTGAGCCCCCTAGGTTTGTCATCTTCTTTGCAACTAGCCCTCTACTGCCATTGGAGGTCAATCGACCTTCAGGTGACCTTTGACCACATTGATGCTAACATTGCATGGAATCTTCTGAAGGTTATTTGGGATCTTAACTCGCTAAATCATGCCTGAGCGAACCCACAAATTTCGTGGGTGTCTTGTGCCTCATTCTCTAAGAAATAGAGCCTCTTCATTTGTTTAGAGCTCAGACTTGAGCTCTATATAAGCTCTAGATTCCTTGGTGTCCAAAATCAACTCGGTTAGGCCTCAATTTCTTCAATTTCTTCTCCCATGGCTGCCTCTAACCGCAGCTCCGGCGACCCCTCTACTTTGGCTTCTGTTGAACGTTTACGAATCGGTACTCTTACGTTTTTGGTTTTGGAAAACCTGTCATTGTAGTTCGAAAGCGAAGAATTCGTGTTCAACAAATAAAATTTATACCGAAATTAAAATTCCGGGTTGAACACAGGGAGGCGGATGCTTGATTTAAAAACTACGCATTTCTTTTTATGTGTCACAGAATAATTCAATTTAAAACTATCTAATTATTTACAATAAATAGAAGAGAGAGAGAGAGTAAGAGAGAAAGAGAATATTACACAGAGAAATCAAAATGAGATGTAGAATAAACAAGGAATTTTTCATTGAGGAGATTGTTCATTACAACTAGAAAGCATAAAACGATTACTCTAGAAAGCGATAAATTTACTCTAGAAAGCATTAAAAGAATGGAGGGAGAAATGTCCTCCTCGACGGTCGCTTGGAGGACGAGTAGATTAATCTAGAAAGCAGTAAATCTATACTAGAAAGCAGTAAAAAGAATAGGGAGAGAGAAATCCTCCTCGACGGTTGCTTGGAGGACGAGCCGGATGGGACAACGCCTGGACGAAGGAGAACGAAGCAGGACGAAGGAGGACGAAGCTGCACGCCATCGTCGTCGCGGGATCCACTTCCGAAGGGGAACGAAAATTAGACTTTATCTCTCGAGAAGCATCCCGGGTGTGGGACAAGGTTCTCTTGAGCTTTGGAGGGGTAGAGAGGAGAAGGAAGGGATGAAAATTTCATATGGAGGGGGTCTCCTTTTATAGTTGCAAGGAGTGGGGGCAAAATGGACATTACAACTTCAAAACAATAAATGAGGGGTCTTTAGTGACGAATAAATCCGTCACTAAAGCCCCAATGTGGGCATAGCTTCCGCGCCCACGCGCCCCTCCTTGGCTGCCCGCTCATCAATGTACACGCACGTCCAGTGATCGTCAACTGTCCGATCGCGAGATCGGACGGCTTAAGTCGCGCCTTCTCCCGTTGCATTGTGCGCCCGCCCGCACGTCCGATTGCGCGTCCGCACAGCACGTTCAATCGCGCGTCGGCGCTATTGGGTGCGCGCAGACGTCCGATCTCCATCTGACGCTCCACGCACCAGATAGCTTGCGCCCAATTTGGGGCTTGCTCGACTCGATCCCGCGACCTTCGCTTCGCCCGCGGCTGTGTCTCCGCTGCGCTACGCCGTCGAGAAGGTCGCAAGGATGATGTTAAAGCGCCGCGTCCACAGCCAATGGATCGAGATCCAACGACGGAGAGGGGGCGGGTGCATGGTCTTCAAGGAACGTAGGTGGCCATTTGGGCGGCCGAGATGGCACCACGTGGCGCAATCTTGGCTGTCCATCTTCTGGAAGTTGTAGATGGTTCCACGGATGCTGGATTGACTCGATTTTTGTGTCGTTGAGCTGCGATCGTCGATCCAAATTCATCCGTATGGTCAGATTTGTCATCTGAAGTGTGAATTTTCACCATCCTGGCCCTTGATCTTCTAGGGTTCCCCGGTCACTATCTGATGCTACGGATGCCTGATTAGGGTGATCTTGGAGTCGTTGAACTCCAATCGTCGCCCTGATCACATCCATACGGTTGGATCTTTGATCCGAGGCCCCGATAAAATGTTTGGCCTGTCCAAGCACATAAAAGGAGACAATTAACCTCCATTTTATTCAAACTACTCTAAATGCAAGATGATGCATGTTATGCAATATTTATATCATGAAATGCAATCCTATGCTTAAGAACATGCATAATTAGACATTTTAAGTATGTAAATGTGTTTACCTCATACCCCCATGCCTATCTTTTGCTAGTCCCTAGCAAAAACTATATGCTATTTATAAAAGAATTAGGTTGGATTATTTGGACCTGAGTTATTTTCAATCATTAAGAAATTTTCTACTTAGGAACTGAACTTTCAAAGACACAATAGCGCCTGGGTATCAGCCAAAATGCAGACCGCCTCAAGCCCTCGCCTTATTCAAAGAAAAATTTCTTTCTCATTTTACTCTTTTCTAATTTTTTTTTTTTTGAATTTTCAAATTTTACGGTTTAAGAGTGGCTTTCTACGGCCATTCAACTCACCCAAGATTTGATGAGAACCCTAAGTTTTAAGCATCTTATTGTGATTGTGATAGACTCGTTGACCGGCAATTAAAACGGACTTCGGATTTCTACGCCTCTAGGTGACCTCAAAAAGACTTTTACCTAAAGGTGTATCTTTACACCCGGTAGCTTTCTCCCTACTTTTATTTTTTACGGGGTCAACACAAGGGTGAATCCAGTGTATATCTCCCCGGTTTATTCTACTTCTCCACTTCTTCCTAAGTGTTTTGGGAATTTTTAGTGGATTTACTGAGCTGGGTTCTGGACAACCGGTTGATGAGCTGTTACCACCGACAACTTGCCAGCCATACTCGTGCGGCGAAGTGTGGCTTATTTCTTTTTGTTCTTTTCTCCTTTTCATTTTGAATTTTTTTTTTTTTTAAGTAGGTGGCTTCCTTGGTCTAAGATTTACCTAAGAGCAGGAAAAAGAGAAAGGTCCAGTGACTAGGCTCTGGACAACCTACCTATGGGCTATTACCCACGATAACTTGCCAGCCATATCACCCTAGAAGGTTCATTAGCTACCCAATTTCCGTTAAAATCGCCGAACAACAAGTCAGTGCAAAGAAAGTGTGCAGATGCTTAAGACTCAAAATTCCCTCAAATCAGAGGGCGGGTTGATAAGTCGTGTACTTATCACCCAAACTTATTTATTCCAATTGTAATAGAATTAAGATGGCGAGGACTCAAAGATAAGTCCACATTTTAGTGGATACACAGGCTAATTAAGTCCAAAGACCTGAAGGGTCTTTGTGTTCAGATCTTAATGTAGTATTTCCTAAGATTGAAAATTTTCTTAAACCCAAATTCTCTTTCCTAATTCTGAATTTTTTTTTTTATAAAAGAAAATAAAATAAATCTACAGAGCTGACGAATGAATTCAGAGATGAATATCCACCCCCCCATGCCTATCTAATGCAATGTCCTCATTGTATTAAAAAGACATAAAACAGAGTGGAAAAGCGAAGAAAGCACCTGAATTGCGTGAATGTCAGGTCCGCTCCGAGATGAAAATTAAGAAAAACTGTATATATGCTGAATTTAGTGCCTTCAGCTAGGCACACTATACAAAGAAAAGAAATGAAGAATTCACAAGTGCAGAGGTCAGAATTATAATAAACAGAAGAATCCTCTGACCTGTCAACAGAGGTCAACAGATGTGGACCAGATTGTGGTGCAGACTCACACCCCATAATCGAGAATATCTTAGGTTCTGGATAAAAATTACCCAAAACCTAAAATCAGAATGCAAGTGGGGTTGGGCCTGCGATTTATGAGGATGCAACCCAAGACCAAAAAGTCGGGTTACAGAGAATTGAAACTCAAAAGGATAATCGTTGATGTGTGCTTGCGTTGAACATCCTCGAAAATATTGTCGTAAGGGTTCTGATTTGATGGTTTAAGCTTAAAAGGAACCCTTCGACTCAATCTTCTATTTCCTCCAAAATTAACTTCCCAAATCAGAACTTCCCAGCTCCTATCCTCCTCATTCAGCATATCAAATTTCAGGACCTCTTGTATATTCATCACCCCGTCTAAAATCTCCAAGTCTAAATGATGTGGCAGAATCAAAACTGACTTGGGTCTAATTATCTCAGAATTAGAATCATCAATAAGCTCAACAGGGTGTAATTGATAATCAGGGCATTGAATTGATTCCTCCAGAAAATGCGATTCTGGATCCGTAATGTGTGCCCTAATAAGATCAGTGTCCTCAGTTATTGGGCTATCAAATGATCTATCAGATTCCTCAGGCTTAATCATCTCACAGAAATCGTGTTCAGAAAACTCACGTGAGACTTCGCAACTTGAATCTTCACCATCAGGATCCGTATCAATGTATGTCCCAAAATCATTTTTCATTTTCTTTTCCAAGGAGACATACGTTTCCTCGTAACCTGGCTTAGGGATCTCAGGTGAAGAAATCAGATCATCCTTAATAGATTGTTTTAATTCAATCTGGTCAGCCTCGTAACACGTGTCCCCCCCAACAGGTGCCTGAGCAAGTTCTGTCATTGCCTTTCCTGAAGAGGGTTCATCCTGGGAATTATTCCAAGATTGAATCAAAGCAACCACAAATCTCATCCTCAATTTCGCTAATTTCCCAAGTAAAAACTCACCCGGGTTCTTATCCTTAGCATCCTGGAGCCAATCCAACAAAGACTTGTTTAAATCATCAATCATTTCAATCAGGGGCTCCAATCTCTCAATGCAAGGTATTGGCTGAACTTCTAAAGATTGAATGTTATTCCTCAAGTTAGCCAGAACCTTATCTTGAACCTGGTTAACCTGAACCAAATGAGTTGGTTCAGGGTTGGGTGGATTTGGGCTTAATGCAGGGGAATTAACGAATTGAGATTCGTTATACCCTTCCTAATAATAGGTCATTTCAGATTGTTGAAAAGATGGTGATGACCTAAAGGCAGTGAAATCAGAGGATAGGTAAGGATCGGTGTATCCTTCTTGATTGTAGATCGTATTAGGTTGTGCATGAAAGGAAGACGATCTATAATCGATGTAGCTCTGAGAAAGATAGAAATCAGAATCAAAGTGTTCAGGGTTAGACCCTTAACACGGGGGTCCGGAATTGTATCCCCAATCCGAATTATCCCAACTGACTGATGGTTGATTACAATATAAGTTGGGATAATCATCATGTTGAGGGTAATTCACAACAGGAGGGAAAGAGCGGGAATGCGTGAAATATGTGGAAGGATTCATGAGACACGAGA
Source organism: Thalassia testudinum (assembly GCA_037157565.1). NCBI lineage: Eukaryota > Viridiplantae > Streptophyta > Magnoliopsida > Alismatales > Hydrocharitaceae > Thalassia > Thalassia testudinum. The sequence goes on from JAZHRO010000025.1 coordinate 40,186,654, forward strand.
GGAAGAAAGGTACCCTGCAATACAAACAATCAAACATGTCCTTAAATGGGTTAGACTACAGACCTACAGACTCCCAAAACCCGTCTTGAGATAAAGGAACGATTTGATCTACTTCTGTCTGTTCAATCCAACCAGTTAGAAGGAGGGACTGGGGAGAAGGTTCTTCCTTCGGCTTGCGCCTCCGGTTCTTAGTGTACCCCCCAGCCATGATCGTTTGACTCTGGTCCCTTAGCTAGACATCATATTGAACAGTAGAAACAAACTAATCGAAAATAATCTTGTTCTGGGTTCTGAAGAGCGAGTCCAATCCTTAAGGCCAACATCTACTCTGTTTTATTTAGGGCTAGGTTTGAATGTGCTTTGGAATGTGATGGGTCCTTTAAATGGGTTGTGCCCTTAATAATTGATTGATTTCTGTGTGCGTGCACAACCAGTGATTTTCAAGTAAGATTATTTTTTTGATGTGGTGAATTTTAAGGTTCAAATCTTGCTTAGTAGCTTTTAGGATTCAACTTTAGGTGTTTTCAAACAGGTTTCGTTGGCACACCAGGTTTTGCAAGCACAGGTGAAGATGTTTTCCTTTAAAGTTTAAAAGGAATGTGGAGTGCCTGGTAAATCCCTAAGAGTTGAACCTAATTGGCAGCTATTTGATGAGTTTATTTTATTTGAAGTGGTGTGGCCCAATCAACTCAAACAATTGGCCTGATGCACCACTTAATTAGGCACGCAAATGATTACCTAATCTGATTTCTACTCAATTATGTGTTTGAATGTGTGTACCGATTCCTGAGGTCGGTTTACCGGTTGAGTTTGAAAATTAGATGAGGTTGTGTACCTCTTTGAGATTTTTTTAATTTTTTCCTTTTTCTTAATATGGGGGTTGGGGTGAGTATGGGTGTCAAACAACAAACAATCTAACCTTAGAGTTTATAAAAGCACCTAGGTTGATTGATGTTTGAATTATTATGTTGTGGAATGAAATCTAATAGGTAGGGGGTGGGGGATTACTCACAAAACCTTCTACAGCATTTTACTCCGATCTACCGCTTTTGCCTGTCTCGAAAGATTACCTGCAATCACAATAAGAAAGGAGAAAAGTGAGGTAAATGATTTGTAAGTTAGAAAATGCGAAGAGAAACCAAAGAGCGTCGCCTCCTCGGCAACGGCGCCAAAATGTTGAACATTTACGAATCGCTATGCTTACGTGTTTGGTTTTGGAAAACTTGTCATTGTAGTTCGAAAGCGAAGAATTCGTGTTCAACAAATAAAATTTGTATCGAAATTAAAATTCTAGGTCGAACACAGGGATGCGGACGTTTGATTTAAAAATTATGCGTTTCTTTTTATTTGTCATAGAATAATTCAATTTAAAACTATCTAATTATTTACAATAAATAGAAGAGAGAGAGAGTAAGAGAGAAAGAGAATATTACATAGAGAAATCAAAATGAGATGTAGAATAAACAAGGAATTTTTCATTGAGGAGATTGTTCATTACAACTAGAAAGAATAAAACAATTACTCTAGAAAGCGATAAATTTACTCTAGAAAGCATTAAAAGAATGGAGGGAGAAATGTCCTCCTCGATGGTCACTTGGAGGACGAGTAGATTAATCTAGAAAGCAGTAAAAAGAATAGGGAGAGAGAAATCCTCCTCGACAGTTGCTTGGAGGACGAGCCGGATGGGACGATGCCTGGACGAAGGAGAACGAAGCAGGATGAAGGAGGACGAAGCAGAAGAACGGGAACGAAGCAGCACGCCGTCGTCGTCGCGGGATCCACTTCCAAAGGGGAACGAAAATTGGACTATCTCGCGAGAAGCATCCCGGGTGTGGGACAAGCTTCTCTTGAGCTTTGGAGGGGTAGAGAGGAGAAGGAAGGGATGAAAATTTCGTATGGAGGGGGTCTCCTTTTATAGTTGCAAGGAGTGGGGGCAAAATGGACATTACAACTTCAAAACAATAAATGAGGGGTCTTTAGTGATGGATAAATCCGTCACTAAAGCCCCAACGTGGGCGTAGCTTCCGTGCCCACGCGCGCCTCCTCGGCTGCCCGCTCATCAACGTACACGCACGTCCAGCGATCCTCAGCAGTTCGATCGCGAGATCGGATGGCTTAAGTCACGCCTTCTCTCGCTGCATTGTGCGCTCGCCCGTGCGTCCGATTGCGCGTCCGCACCGCACGTTCAATCGCGCGTCGACGCTATTGGGCGTGCGCGGCAGTCCGATCTCCATCTGACGCTCCACGCGCCAGATAGTTGCGCCCAATTTGAGGCTCGCGGGACTCGATCCCGCAACCTCCGCTTCACCCGCGGCTGCATCTCCGCTGCGCTACGCCATCGGGAAGGTCGCAAGGATGATTTTAAAGCGCCGCGTCCACAGCCGTTGGATCGAGATCCAACGGCGGAGAGGGGGTGGGTGTGCAGTCTTCAAGGAATGTAGGTGGCCGTTTGGGCGACCGAGATGGCGCCACATGGCGCCATCTTGGTTGTCCATCTTCTGGAAGTTGTAGATGGTGCCACGGATGCCGGATTGACTCGATTTTTGTGTCGTTGAGCTGCGATCGTTGATCCGAACTCATCCGTGCGGTCGGATTTGTCATCTGAAGTGCGGATTTTCACCATCCTGGCCCTTGATCTTCTAGGGTTCCCCGATCACTATCTGATGCTACGGATGCCTGATTAGGGTGATCTTGGAGTCGTTGAACTCCAATCGTCGCCTTGATCACATCCATACAGTTGGAGGCCCCGATAAAATGTTTGCCCTGTCCAAGCACATAAAAGGAGACAATTAACCTCCATTTTATTCAAACTACTCTAAATGCAAGATGATGCATGTTATGCAATATTTATATCATGAAATGCAATCCTATGCTTAAGAACATGCATAAATAGACATTTTAAGTAGTGTAAATGTGTTTACATCAGCTTCTTTGCCCTTTACCACATACTATAGGTAGAGGGAAACTTCTTCCCTCCTTTGTTCGCTCCCTGCCACAGCAAGAAGCTCCTAGACCTTCTCATCTCGCTACTTCTCCCACTGGAGATTTCATCCCCTCCGACGCTGACTAATCAAAGTCGGTGCGGATCTCCTTCCCCGATGTCCATTAGTTAGTTCAAACTCCTCTCCTTCACTAGATTAGGATTAGCTTCTTATCTCCTCATTTTTACCGATAACTACTTCTCTTCCCCGTCATCTTCTCCATGTCCACCATAGCTCACCAAATGCCATGCCACCACTCCCATTAGCTCCACCTCAACTCCACCTTCAAAAGCCCTCTACCTATTTCATCATCCACTCGCTCCTTTAGCCCACCAGACAACCCATCCTCCATTCACCCTCTCCAACTCAGTTCGACCACACCATACACTCTCCCACATAGTTACCCCCACTGTTAGCTTCGCTTCATCGCAATGAAGCTTTCCATGTGTTTAACTGGGCCCTAGGGCCGTGTTTTCTATGCAAGTGTTTACGCGGCTAGATCGTATTTTAACAGATATCTCGTTGTAATATAGACAAACTCTCCGCGAAAACAAATAAGAATTTAAAACTCGAAAATCAAAGTATCTGAGGTCGAACACAGGGAGCAATTTGGGTATTCCAAAACTTGAGAACACAACTTTCAATAAAAAGCAATAACTAGTTTAACAAAAATAGCAGAGTAATGTTATGGAGAAAGTGCTCAAAAAGAATTGGACGTCTGATATTGTATTAGACGTCTTAAAAATTCAGACTATAATTGGCCTTCAGTCTCTTCTCATCTTTTTTTTTTTTGCTTTGTTCTGTGGCTATGGTTTCTTGTTCTCCTTTTCTTTTTCTTCCTTAGCCGCTCCTGCTTCTCTTCTTCTGTCCTTTGTTGTCTCTCTTCCTGATTCTCTTCCTGCAGCTAAGTCCTGGTCTTTTCTTCTTGTCTTCCTTAGTTTCCTTCTTGTTCTTCCCTTGGTCTGCCACTCCTCTGCTACAATGCATCTCTCTGCTTCTCCTTCTCTTGCTGCGGCTAAGTTCTTCCTTTCCTTCTCTTGTTGTGCCTCTTCCTCCCTTAGCTTCTTCCTGCATAATCACAACACAACAAAACCTATTCCCCTACCCTCCCCGTGCATCTCTCTCTCTGTGTATCTCTCTTCGGTTTGCTCTCCTAGAGCTGGGTTATCGGGTCGGTCGCATGCCTTGGTCTAGGCGCACCGGCGTGGGTGTGGTGCGCGAGGAGTGCACGGATAGGTTATTCGGATCTGGGTGCCAGGTTCGCAGGGGAAGTGTCGCGGACAAGGCGTGATAAGTGAGGGCGAGGGACCTTACCCTAGTGATCTCGAGGTAGACAGCATAAAACACAAAATCAACTTAAACTACACAGGAAGCTCAAACTTACTGAGGTGGGACTAAAAGTTCCACCCACTTCTGCTGGCATCTGCAGGAGAGTGTCTTCACGCAATTGATGCAGCTGCAGGTCTTGCGGCAACTGCTATCAGACTGGATTCACTCTCGCCCTCAATCCGTGCAGCCAGGGGTCCTGAATCTTGAAGCTTGCGGCCTGAAGCTGGAGAACAAGCAAGCTCGTGTGCTTATTAATGGCAGACAGGAGCTCTACCCTGCACAACACAAAAGGAGCCTTGCAGCTCTATCAGACAATAGGAGAACCTTCATCGTGTCACGGCGAAGGTGAGGCAGGTGTTGGCGTGGCTCAGATCGGCCTAGGCATGCGTGCCTAGGTCGAACTGTGACTGTGTGAGTGGGTGTGTTCGGTGGAAGAGTGGAGTGCATGTGGCGGTATATGAGTGGGTGGAAAGTGTTCAGCGATCGATGGCGGAGGTGTTGAGGTTGGTGGCGAGACGTGTGGAGGTGTGGAGTGATGGATGAGTCTCGCCGGAGGTTGGCCGGAGGTGGGGAAGATGAGGATGGGCAGTGGCAGTCGAGGGGTGTTTTGTGAAATAGATTGAGGGAAAAGAAAGAGTAGAAGACGTGGAGCTTATTTGGGGTACTTGGAGTGAAGGGGAGGCGGAGGAGACGAATGGCGCGTTTGTGCCGTTGTCGGAGAAGACAACCCTGAGGGGGAGATAACGGCGACGAGGAAGAGATCAGGAAGGCGTGCGCTGGTGTGGCACAACGTGGAAGAACGAGGCAAAGTGAACCATGCCGCTGGTGTGGCAGCAGAGCGACGAGAGGGGGAAGGAAGAATCGCTAGAGCTTGCGGGCTACTTGACCGGAGAGAGGGGAGATGAATTCTGAGGGAGTCTGCGGCCAAATCAAGCTTGAGGGATTTGCAGAGGACTGGGGATCCTTTTATAGTTGCTGGCCGAGCTTCTGGTGCTTGGAGGGCAAGCCTTCTATCACCGACTCCTTGTCGGAGAAGGAAGGTAGTTGGAAATCCAAATTTCTCGTGCGTTCGCACGAGAGATTGGATGCAAATTAGAGATTGTAATTGAGCTCAGATGGAAGGGAATTCCTCAGAGAATCTCCCTTGCAAATCTGGGAGGAGATCTCTAAGGAATCAGGGAGTACTCCCCTTTCATTCCTCGTCGGAGAAGGATTTCTCCCCATTAATGGTGGAGGGACCTGTTTGTAAGAGTGGCGAGGAAATTAGGGGGTCTGTGTAATGGTTTTCAAAAGATAGGGCCAAAATGCAATTAGGTGTCCTATTTTACAAAGTAGGTCAAGATGACCCCTTAAGTCCAAATTTTTGTACAAACCTAATTTGGACCTAAGGAATCCAATGGTGAAGTTGGATTTTAGGTCTGACCACATTTGACTAGACATTTTGCATAAAAACCCAAATTAGGTCAATTAATGAGCTAAGACCCCAATCTAGGTCAAAATAGGTTCCAAAGGTCAAATGAAGGTTCTAAACCCTAGGGGATATTTTTCCATGAATTTTAGAGGGTTTAGTTGATTTTTAACCTTACCAGAACCTTGTTGAATTAAGCGGGTCTGTTTTAGGGTTATAGAATGTCATTTAATTCCTAGACTGCACATTAACCCATTTCTAATTGAACCAACTCACTTTTTATCTTATTCAGATCATTTGACCTATGTTTTGCCTCTGAGAAATCCCATTTATGTACTGTAATGGTAAAATTGCAATTTTAACCTTTATTTCATGTTTTCTTCTCAGAACACTTATTCCTTGAATTAAGCCCTTCCCTAGGATATGTAGGAGCTCTTATTCTTTTTCTTAGGTCAAAATGAGCTAGTTAGGGCTCATGATGAGGCTCTCATCAGCAGGCACCTCCATCGTTGCCATCGTCTTCTCCGGTGCCGACATTTGTCATCCAACCGTCATCGCCACCAACACCACTTCCAAGTATTGTAGAACCATTCCACGACGATAACCGCTACTCCAATTGAAGGAAGAACCATCCTCAGTAGCTTAATTTAATGAAGGCTTCCTTGCTGCAGATTCGTACAAGAAAGATAAGGACATATAAGTGTTTTGTGCACCCGACCCCTCGCCCAAGACACGGGGGTTGGGTCCCCTCTTACATGAGGCTACGTACTTCTCGCCCGTGCACACATGCACATAGGCCTGGACCCAATACTTGGATCCGATTAACCTCCTAATGACCTGATTATCCGATTTTGAGAGAAGAGGAGAAATTGTGAGGAGGGGGGAGGGTTTTGCTTCAAGTTTGACTCCTCGAGGTGCGTGTTGAAGAAAGCTACCACTCAATCTCTGAGGAAGAGTGTTACCCTTGTGCATTTGCTCAGGCTCTGTGCTTTGAAGCTTTGTGCTGAGTTGATAAAGGCTTATGCCTTGTTATGAGGTTCTGGTACTTAAGTCGTCTGTGGAACTTTGGCAACGACTGATTGAGGTTAATGTGGATTTATTTGGCCGATACTTGATTTGGATTACTGTTGGAATATTTTGTTAAATTGAACTATGGGATGTATGCTTAATTAGTGAATTTATGTGGTGATCTAAATTACCATTATTTTTGCCTTGTTCTATCCATTTTCATCCCGTTATTCTTAAGATACATTGATTTATCATTGAATATCATTCTGAGTAGTTTATTCATTACATATCTTTGTGATAATTAATTATTATGCTCATCTATTTTTCCATTGCAATTAGTGTTGTGAATTCCATATTTACTCCCCGTGAACGACCTTCGACTCACATTCTCAGTTTTCGAGCTTTATAAATTTAAATGTTGTAGCGGTTTTGTCGATTATACTACAACACACATCTTAACACTCAACAAAAATGCATGCAACAGTAGCCAGGAAGAGAGAGCCCCGCAAAAACCCCTACATGGTAGAGTGTCCCCACGGGTTATAGGGTTTCCCCCACCTGACCTTCCTTGTCATTGAAAATTCAAGTCGACCAAAATGAGTAAGCTTGACCCTTAAGTCTACCAATTCTATTTTTGAATAAGTAGGTTGAGTTTCACTTGAACTTTAGAATTGATTATGATTTGTGACCTAATTTGGAGGTTGGTTAACCCACAAAGTGGGTCAACTTCACCTAACCTGTCCTAAAGTTTAGGATGAGTTGGGTAAAGAACCCAAAAATCACCCTGAGTGGTTTACAAACAGGTTATTAGATCCCAAATTTTAGTGATTCAAGTGTTTGTTAGATCCTTCTTTTAGGATTTTCTTGATTATATCAATTCAACCAAGGCCTAGGTAACACACGATGCGGGAAATCAATTCTCTTTAAATTAGGCAAGTGTGTTTTCCTAAAACCCTAAAATAGAAACCCTAATTTGGCTCCATTTTCCAGGTCTAATTCTTTCCAAAGTTGGCACCTAGGGCTTAATCAAGAAGGTGAATAGCCCTATGCACCTTTAGTGCCTAATAGATGCAGATATCTGGATGGGGATTTCTAATCAGATCAACCAAATTAGGCAACTCAGGTGATTAAATCTATGAAATAATGCGGGTTGATCCTGTCTACTTTTTAAACCTTTCCAGAAAAGAGAAGCTTAAGAAGGGAACGAAGTTACCTACCCTTGAAGTGGTTATTGTGTGAAAGATCTCATGATGTACCTCGCAAAATCACAACCAAAACAAATAGGGCAAGTTAGCAATAAGCTCAATCAAATATGACTAGTGGTGAATTGCACGTTGCTCCCTGGTAATGATGCCAAAATGTTAGTACGCGAAAATTATCGTTGTAAGGAATACACATTGTAGTATAGGACAAAAATCGCAACAACACTTAAATTTATAAAACTCAAAATCAAGAAATGAGTCTGAAGTCGTTCGTAAGGAGGAAATTAGCAATTTCAATCCATTAATCACAATATCAAGAAGACTATATAATTGAAACCACAATAATATTCAGAAGAATATTTCAATAAAATCAGGGAGTCAAAATACAAAAAGATGGGGTTAAAATGGTGGTTTGAAGCACCAATTAACCCAAATGTTTAAGCGATGCAATTATCTCAAATATTTCAACAGTATCAATCAAATATCTCAAATATCAGAACCAACACAAGCACGGGGTCAGATGCCTGATTAAGGCTTTAGACACCTTATCTCGAGCCTCAGAGAAGCCAATGCACAGCAGCAGCACAACAACACAAAGGTGCAAGGGTCTCTCAAATCTCAACTAAGTCTTTAGAGAGGAGAAGGAGGGCACAATTCCCGAAGAAGCAAAAACCCCTTTCCTACCTCAAAATTTCCTTTCTTTGTTTTCCAAACCTGAGTGAACAATAACCAGGTAGTCATGTATTCGGGTCAAAACCCAGACCCATGTGCGTGGTGTCGCGAGCGAGGGCATGCAAGGCACGTGCAATGAGGGTCCTCACCCTGTGCTTTTGGAGGCGAACAATAGATGACATCTTTATGTATTTTACGCCTTCACAAGCCTATGTGTTTCTGAGGTGGGACTTGTTCTCAACGATTTTGTGCGGATTTAAAGCGTATTACGTTATAGTATAACCAACAAAATGTTTAAACAAATATAAAGAATTTTATTACTCGAACAACTAGAGTATCCGAGGTCGAACACGGGGAGCAATCTCAGTACTTTGTAAAACCAAAGAATACAACTGTTAAATGCAAATATAATTGATTCAAAGAGAGAATTTTAAAAAGGATTTGGAAAAAAAAGTAGAATTGGACATCTGATTTGTGTATCAGACGTCTTAAATGTGATCTCTCTTTCTCTCTTCTTCTTCGTGGCTCTTCTCCTTTCTTTGCTTTTGTATCTTTCCTTCTTCTCCTGCCTTGCCTTTCTTCTTTCTTCTTCTTCTTCTTCTTTTTCTTCTGATCTCTTTGCAGTCTTCCCTTGTCTTCCTTCTTCGTTCTTCTCTCTCTTCTGCCTTGTCTTCCTTCTTCTTCTTCTTCTTCTTCTCTACGAAGACTTCTCCTTTCACTGCTACACAGCCTCTTCTTTCTTCTCTTCCTGTTCTGCAGCCGCTAAGTGTTCGCTGCCTTGGTCAGTTCTTCCTTCCTGCACACACCACGCAGTAGCAAAAACCTACCCCCGTCCCTCTACCCAAGCATCTCTCTCTCTCAAGCAATTCACTCACGGACGCTCTCCCAGAGCCACACAGGTAGTCAGGTCGGGTTCGCACCCGGGACCAGGCGCACCGGCAAGTGATGATGCGCGAGGAGTGCATAGGTCTAGGTCGAGTCGGATCCGCCAGATCCGCGAGGTCAAGCCGCGGACGAGGCGTGTGTGAGGGCAGTGAGGGACCTCACCCCTATGCTTACGGAGGCACTAAGACAAAAACACAAAAACAACTTATATGCTACCTGAGTGTTGCAATCCCACGATGTGGGACTATCTGGTCTCGCCTTCACGCGCGCCCGTAGAGTTTTGTCGCTCGATTGCCCAAGCTGTTGACTCCTCTGCGCTACTGGCTAGCCTCGGTTGCTTCGCGACACTTGCGAGAGTCTGCTGCACCTATCGCCTGGGAAGCCTGACGCCTGCTGCTGCTCCAAGCTCCCTGCTGCTTCGGCTGTTAATGGCGGCTGGGGCGTACACCTGACATCCAACAGAACGGCCTATTGGCCAAATCAGAATAGCTGGAAACCTTCGCCGTAGCACGGCGAAGGCGGTGGGTGATGCTGCAGGTTGCCGGTCGGCCTAGGTGTGCGTGCCTAGGTCAACCTATGGCCGGAGATGGTGGGTTGGTCGGGGGGTGCTTGTGGAGGTCTGGAGTGGCAGTGATGGGGTGGAATGGGTTCCTGGTGGTGAGGCGAAGCTCACGAGGTGGTTGGCGAGCCGTGTGGAGTGGCGGAGTGGTGTGGGCGGCTCGCCGGAGTGCGGTCGGAGGCGAGGAAGATGGAGGCGGTTAGGTACTGTCGAGGGGTAATCAAGTAAAATAGTTGGGGGAAAAGAGAGAGGAGAGGATGGAGAACATATCTGGGGTTGTCTGGAAGGAAGGGAGGCGGAGGAGAGGATGGCTCGTAACTGCCGTCGTCGGGGAAGAAAGACCCTGGGAGAGAATCTCTGAGGAATTAGAGAGCAATCTCTCTCGAAACTTCGTCGAAGCCCAGTTCTGCCCTAGCAATGGCGGCAGGACCGGTTTGCAAAGGAGGCGAAGAACCTAGGGGGCTCTCTGCAAAGGTATTCAAAAGATAGGGACCAATTTGTGATTTGGGTGTACTAAATTGCAAAGTAGGTCAAGATGACCTCTCCTTAGGTCCAAATTTTGGTACAAACCTAATTTGGACCTAAGGAATAAAATGGTGAAGTTGGATTTTAGGTTTGACCTCGTTTGACTGGACATTTTGCGTAAAAACCCAAATTAGGTTAATTGAAGAGCTAGGACCCTAATCTAGGTCAAACTAGGTTCCAAAGGCCAAATTAAGTGTTATAAACCCTAGAGGATGTTTTTCTATGATTTTTAGAGGGTTTACTTGATTTTTATTCTGACCGAAACCTTGTTAATTTAAGCGGGTCTGTTTTAGGGTTACAGAGTGTCATTTAGTTCTTAGATTGCACATAAACCCATTTCTGATTAACTCAACCCACTTTTTATCTTATTTGGACCATTTGACCTATGTTTTGCTTCTGAGAAATCCCGTTTATGTACTTCAATGGTAAAATTACAGTTTTAACCTTTATTTCATGTTTTCTTCTCAGAGCACTTGTTCCTTCAGTTAAGCCTTCTTCTAGGTTATGTAGGAGCTTTTATCTTCTTTATTGGGTCAAAATGAGCTAGTTATGGTTCATGATGAGGCTCTCATCATACCCCCATGCCTAGCTTTTGCTAGTCCCTTAGCAAAATTTCAAAGTTTTTACTTCCGTTCTAGACCCTGAATGTCGGTCAACAATGATAAGTGCTTCTCCTTTTCTTTTGTGATTAGGTGGGAATGCCGACAATAGGCCTAGAGGTACTCAAGTACCAACCAAAATCCGGACCTGTTCCGCTTTAGCCTCAGTCTTCCGCAAAGGTTCCTACGGCCCACAGAAACTAACCTAGGGTTTGTTGGACTCCGCGGTTAAAGCACCCGTGCTTGAGACATTTTTAGCCTAAGTTCAGTTTGCAGTACGTTTTCTGTAAGAGAGAGATAGAAGATTTATTTGTTTGGAGAGCTTTTCTCTCTCTTTTCTTTTTATTTCTAGCTTCGGATTAGCTTCTCAACACGGTCTGTATCGGATTCCTCGTCCCCATCATCAATCCTCAAGGGTCCCTGGCTTTCGAGATTTCGAGATAATCCCGCCCATGGCGTTCCGTGGCCGAATCCAGACCCTGGCGATCGACATTTCGTGATAATGCCGCCCATGGTATCTGAACCAGCAGAGTGCTTACATGCCCCCGGTTGGATATTTAAATATCCTAAGAGACAAGCACCGAGGAGACGATATGTTGTTACGCATCTTCGAGGGGAATTTCCCGCCTCTCTGCGCTGGGAACTTGTCCAAATCAATTTGTGCTGATTGGCCGCTCCTAATCTAGGTGACTTTTTCAGAACATTAAACGCTTTTCACGTGATTTGGATGTTTATGCGCACTGAACCAGACTGTGTGTGAATTTGGGTGCTTAGGTTACTGAATCCCGCAAACCGGAGGTCAATTAACGAGGCCGAATACTTCCTAAGCCTTAGACCTAATACTTAAGCTTCGCATTTTCCTCAACCTCTTGAGGATTATCCAGATTTTAACGGATACGTGGATTTTTAAGCTAACAAATCTAGCCCAAGAGGCCTAAGACCAGCGTTCTCGCTAATCTCTTGTTATGTCTCCATAGCACTTTTCTGTTCCTTTTTTTGGTTTGGTCTAGAACTTTAGTTAACCCCTTAACCTTTTACTAATGACTATTTCTTTTCATTTTCATTTTGTGCTCCTTTTTGTCATTTTTCTTTCTTTTCCTCCTCTCATTTGTATGACCCTGAATTGTTCCTCCCCTCTATCAAGTCTCTTTTTTTTTTTTATGTGAAACCCTTTCTTGATATGAATTTTCTGACATTTTGCACTTGCATACCCCCCCATGCCTAAGATTTGCAATGTCCCCATTGTAAATTAGGTGGGTTCGAATTCAGCTTAGTTCATGTATTAGGACAGGTGTGTGGTGAGTGAATGGATCGAAGTGACTTGTTGCGAACGATTTCTAATCTCGGGTAGGTGTACCTGAGGTGAAGTCGGCTGTTCTAATGGATGAACCCTAAAGTGCAATATGAGTTCCGCATGGAGATGTCAGAAACGGTTTTGGGTTTTTCAAAGAATGACGGGTTGCATCCCGTTAAGCGCTGAGTTTTACGCCATCGGCTGGGCGCAATGAGCTCAAGAGGAATGGAGGGTAAAGGATGACTCAGCCAAATCTATATCGGTCATGTCAATGAACGGCTTGAGTCTCTGACCATTCACGACAAAGGGTTCAGAATCGTGGCTGAGTGGGCTGATTTCAATGGCTCCATTTTCGAAGATTTGTCGGACTAGGTAGGGTCCGACCCACTTGGATCTTAGCTTTCCTGGGAATAATTTGAGTCGGGCATCAAAGAGTAAAACTTTTTGACCAGGATGAAAGACCTTTCTAGAAATGTGTTTGTCGTGAAAAGCTTTAACCCGTTCTTTGTAAATTTGCGAGTTCTCATACGCGTTGTGGCGTAATTCATCGATCTCGCTCATTTGAAGTCTTCTGTGGGTTCCAGCCTTAGAAAGGTCGAGATTACAGGTCCGTACTGCCCAATAGGCTTTATGCTCCAATTCGACGGGGAGGTGACATGCCTTCCCGTACACTAGTCTGAAGGGAGACATTCCTAATTGGGTCTTGTGGGCGGTCCTATAGGCCCACAATGCTTTCGGAAGCTGAGAAGACCAATCTTTTCTATCAGGTCGAACAGTAACCTGAAGGATCTTCTTGATCTCTCGGTTAGATAGCTCAGCTAGACCATTAGTTTGGGGGTGGTAAGGAGTAGAGATTCGGTGTGACACCTCGTATTTGGTCATCAGTGACCTGAACTGAGCGTTCGTAAAATGGGTCCCTCCGTCGGAAATTATAGCACGCGGAATCCCGAACCTTGAGAAAATGTTTTGATGGAGGAATTTTATAACGACTTTATGATTGTTGGTTCGAGTCGGAATGGCTTCTATCGACTTGGAAACATAGTCAACTGCGAGTAAGATGTATTCGAAGCCATCCGAGGTCGGAAAGGGTCCCATGAAATCAATCCCCCAAATATCAAAAATTTCGCAAACCAAGATCGGCTGTAGAGGCATCATGTCTCTATGGCTCATGTTGCCCAAAGTCTGGCAATGGGAACATGCCTTACAGTGATCGTATGCATCCTTGAAAATTGTGGGCCAGTAGAAGCCACACTGGAGGACTTTCGATGCGGTTTTATGTCCAGAAAAATGTCCACCGCATGCCTGGTCATGGCAGAATGAGAGTAAGTCTTTGATTTCCACTTCCGTGACGCACCGTTGGATTATCTGATCAGCACCAATGCAGAAAAGATACGGGTCTTCCCATTGGTAATACTTGGCATCGGAACGCAATTTGTCCTTTTTGGCCTTCGACCAATCGGGCGGAATCTGATGTGATGCCAGGTAATTAACTATATTGGCGAACCATGGAAGACTTGTACTGATAGTCAGGAGGTGCTCATCAGGGAAATGTTCTGTAATAGGTCCGGAAGGATCAATAATTTCAGAAGGAAGGCAGGACAAGTGATCAGCTACCACATTGTGCTTTCCCGCCTTGTCGCGAATCTCGAGGTTAAATTCTTGCAACAGCAAGATCCAGCGGATTAGTCGAGGTTTCGCGTCCTTCTTGGCAAGGAGATGCCTTACAACTGTGTGATCCGAGTATATGATAATACGGGAACCTAGAAGGTATGATCTGAATTTTTCCAGGCCAAATACTATGGCCAGCAGCTCTTTCTCAGTAACCGTATAGTTACGTTGAGCCTCATCCAGTGTTTTGCTGGCGTAGTAAATGACCACAGGTTTCCCGTCAATTTTCTGCCCCAAAACCGCTCCTACAGCGAAGTCAGATGCATCACACATGATCTCAAAGGATTGAGACCAATCAGGGGACTGTAGGATTGGGGTGTGGGTGACTCGGTCACGTAGGATCTCAAATGCTTGAGTGCATTCCTTGGAAATTTCGAAAGGCACACCCTTGGAGAGAAGATTGGTCAAGGGGCGTGCGATTTTGGAGAAATCAGGGATGAATCGATGGTAGAAACCGACGTGCCCCAAAAAAGATCGGATGTCCTTAATCGAGCTAGGCATAGGGAGCTTGGAAATCAGGTTAACCTTAGCTCGATCCACTTGGATGCCTTTCTCTGAGATTAAATGTCCCAGGACAATTCCCTCAGGCACCATGAAATGGCTCTTTTCCCAGGAAAGAACCAAATTCACCTCGATGCACCGCCTGAGTATATGGACCAAGTGTTGGAGGCAATCGTCAAATGATTGTCCAAAAACTGAAAAGTCATCCATGAAGACTTCCAGATAATCACCTACCATATCTGAGAATATGGCAAGCATGCACCGCTGAAAAGTTGCAGGTGCATTGCAGAGACCGAACGTCATCCTTCGGAACGCGTACGTCCCGAAGGGGCAGGTGAATGTGGTCTTTTCTTGTTCCTCTGGATGGATTGCCACCTAATTGTAACCGGAGTACCCGTCCAGAAAGCAGAAGAATCTATTTCCCGCTAGTTTCTCGAGGATCTGATCAATAAACGGTAGTGGGAAATGATCCTTCTTCGTGGAGGAATTTAGTCTTCTGTAATCAATGCAGACTCTCCACGAATTAGCTATTCGGGTAGGAATGACTTCTCCGATTTCAGTCGTGATGATGGTAAGTCCTGCCTTCTTGGGCACCACTTGTATTGGACTCACCCAACGATTGTCGGAGATCGGGTAGATGATCCCTGCATCTAACCACTTTATGATCTCCTTTTTCATGACCTCCTGTAGGTTAGGGTTTAGGCGTCTTTGCATTTCTCTTGAAGGTCGTGAGCCTTCTTCTGTGTAGATTCGATGTGTGCAGTATGAAGGGCTTATACCAGTCAAATCATCTAGAGTCCATCCAATGGCTCTACGATGTTGCTGGAGAACAGAAATCAAACGGAGTTCCTGGTCAGGTGTGAGTCAAGAATTGATAATCACAGGAAACATCTGATTTGAATCCAAAAAGACGTATTTTAGATGTTCGGGAAGGGGCTTGAGTTCCATGACAGGATTGTCAGCAGCAGCGGGTGGTTCGGGGTTTGTATCGGGAGCAATGGTAGGAGTCATAGGTGTGTCTAGATCATGTTCGCACTCCTCTGTTAGCTGTTTTTGATTCTCTAGTGGTTGATCAGGAATAATCAGGTTGTCCTCTATATGCAGTTCATCAACCACAGCTTCGACATCACAAATTTCCTCTATAACCCCGCAATTAATCCCTTGTTGGGCCTTGAAAATGTCAATCTTCAGATTTTGATTCCTAAATTTTAATTCTATCTGGCCCTCTTCGCAATTTATATTGGCCCTAGCAGTGGCCAAAAAGGGTCTCCCTAATATGATTGGTGTGTCCCTTGGGTTCTTAGGTGCATCCATGTCCAGTACTATGAAGTCCACTGGGAAATAAAAATCTCGTACCCAAACAATGACATCCTCGAGTATTCCTTTGGGTGACTTGATGGATCGATCGGCTAACTGCAATGTCACCTCAGTGGGTTTAAGTTCAGATTCTTCAAGGTGGTCAAGGAGGGATGTAGGTATTAAATTTATGGAGGCACCTAGGTCTAGTAGGGCTCTATCAAGTTGGGTTTCACCAATTTTACAAGAAATCAAGGGAGTTCCTGGGTCTTTAGCCTTGGGTGGGAGTTTGCTCAAGATGACAGAGCTGGCTTGCTCTGATAGTACGATTGGGTTCCCATCCTTGGTTCGCGGCTTACGTTTAGGTGTACATATGTCTTTCAAGAATCTTGCGTAAGCCGGTATGTGGCGAATTGCATCCATTAACGGGATGTTTATCTGGACCTGTTCAAAGAGCTTGACCAGATCCTCCTCAGGAGCCACAGGTTTGGTTGTCCTTTTTCCTTTGGTCAAGGCCTCAGGAAATGGGATCCTAGCTGGTTCCTCTAGGATAGGTCTAGGTTCTTGATCTGGGACAGTAGTATCTTAGATGACTACCCTAGGGTCTTGGCGATTATCAGGCTTGGAGTGGTTCGGATAATGTGGGTCTTGTGTTGTTACAGAGTTTAATCCAGCCTGACTTTGGTTTGGGTTAGGTAGGAGGGGTGGCTGCTGCTGCAATCCTGCATAAGATGTTGAAGCCTCCATCCCGTCTGGTGATGGAGTAGCAGGGGCCTGATAAATCAAATGTGTGTGGCCTGGATTCGGATTCATAAGGCGCCTCTGGGTCGGCACGTTATTTGGGTTGGGCAGAGGTTGCGAAGGAAGGGTGCCAGGTTGGCGGGAATTTGCCATCTGGGCCAGTTGGTTGCGAACCTCTGTGATCTCGTCCTTGTGCTGTTTTTGCATTGCCGCATTCGTCTTTTGAATGTCAGCCAGTGTTTGAAGGATAAGAGTCAGTTGATCCTGATTTTGCCCGGATTGGTAGGTGGGATTGGGCCGAGACTGAGGCGGCTGATATGGACGAGGAGCTTGTGGACGGGGTTGATATGGTGGTTTTTGAGAATTTCCCGCCCACTGAAAGTTAGGATGATTTCGCCATCCAGGGTTGTAGGTATTGGAGTATGGGTCATTCTGGATGGCGTTGAGGTCCTCGCAGTTCTGAGGAACCTCAGGAAAGTCAGAATATGAGGGTTCAGAGTTCCCCCAACTCGAGTAGAAGGGATCGGAGGTCACTCCGGTCCGAGAGGTAGACGGGGGTGGATATGGGTCCATCCCCTTGGCAGGTTGGTGATAGAAGTTTTGCACTATTTCCCTTGCCAGAGGAGGTCGTGCAAAAGAGTTTTGTGCAGAGGTGGCTTGTTGCAAATGTCGAGTTAGCTCGTCCACCTTCTTTTCTATGATAGAGACCTTGTCCAACCGACTGGCCATCAGTTCTAGGTCGACAGAAGTGGACAGGTCCTGCGTCTCATGTGTCCCTCTCAGATTCGTCGATGCGCGGGCATTCGTCCTGTCGAATAAGCCCAAGGAGTCATTGTTTATGGAGTTCTCACACATGTTTTCGAGAATCTCCCACACCGTGTCCTCGTGTTGGCCCATGATGTTTCCTCCACATGTTGCATTGACGAATAGACGAATATCCTCACGGAGTCCCTGGTAAAAAGACTGGACTTGTTCCCACTTAGGAACTCCGTGATGGGGGCACTTTCGCATGAGATCTAGGAATCGATCCCAAGCTTCGTGAAGAGGTTCTCCCAGTTGTTGAGTGAAATGAGTGATC
This sequence comes from Thalassia testudinum, assembly GCA_037157565.1. NCBI lineage: Eukaryota > Viridiplantae > Streptophyta > Magnoliopsida > Alismatales > Hydrocharitaceae > Thalassia > Thalassia testudinum. Next base: position 40,204,400 of record JAZHRO010000025.1, read on the forward strand.
TGGTGGCGCAAGGCATTCGTCCGGCCAACAGGGAAGAATTTTTTCAAAAATTCAGACTGTAATTCCTCCCATGTGTTGATCGGGCGGGTCTGAGTCTGATACCAGTGTGCGGCCTTGTCCAAGAGGGAGAACGAAAACATTTTCATGAGTAGGATATCCCGGTTTTGTACATCTGACCCGAAGGTCTGGGCCAAATGCTTGAGTTGTTTAATGTGTTGGAATGGATCCTCAGAGTTAAGCCCATGGAACTTTGGTATGGCATGAATCATATTGGGCTTCAGTTCAAAATCGGGTCCTCCAATTGGGATTCGTACTCGGGGTTCGATTGCCACCGCAGCGGGATTATAGTGATCTCGCATCATAGGTCGCTGCGGTGGGTTTACAAAGTTCTGAAAGAGATCATTCAAGAGTTGAAGTTGGTGTTCAAGGTTATTGTCCTCTTCATTGGGTTATGCCATGATGGGAGAAGAAGGAGAATCAGGGTTTGAATCAGATGAAAGATTTATGTGGTGGGGTTGCTGCACAAACAAGGGCGTCGAGGCTTGGCCTCGACGAGAATGAATTTCTAAAGGAGGTCTTAAATGTGGTCTTAAGGACCTCCTACCGAACACCACCGAAAGATGTGATGAGATTAGAAGGTGCTGGACCCAATCAAGACACCCAAGAATTGTTGGGTGACTATAGAGGTTCGGGGCAGATGGACCCCTGGATCAGAAGATCGTCCACCTGAGAAATACCTGGGCAGCCAGAGAGGGAGAGTCCCGCAAAGACCCCTACACGGTAGAGCGTCCCCACGGGTTACAGGGTTTCCCCCACCCGACCTCTCTTGTCACTGCGGTTCCAGGTAGACCAGAATGGGGATCTTGACCTCTTAAGTCTACCTTTTTTTTTATTTTAAGATCAAGGTGCTTAATGTTCCACTTGAACTTTTAAGTATTTTGAGTGCAAAAGTGACCTAATATTAAGGTTGGTTGACCCAAGGGATCAACTTCACCTCTTGTTCCTTTGAGAGCTTTTTGGTCCTTCCTTTTATGGTTCAAATGGATTATCAGCCTGATTTGCTTAGGGTTCCTCTTGTATAAATCGTTTCAAACACGGTTTAGGCACACCTCTTTTTGGAAAGTTTGTTTCTTTGTTTTAGAGATGTGTCTCTAAAAACCCTAGCTTTGCAATCCCTAACTTGGCTCTAGTGGGTCCAATTTAGTTGCCATAGAAATTAGCACCTAGGGCTCAATCAAGAAAGTTTTAGCCCTAGTTGCCTTAGTTGGATGAACAGACAAAAATATGTTGAAATGAAAATCAGGCAACTTGATGAGTTACTAAATATGAAACAGGTAGCCCTAAGTTGATTTCTCTCTTTTTTTTTTTCCTTTTTTAGATTGTGAGAGGGTTAAGAGAGAGGGCTTATGGAGATTACCTGTTCCTTGGAGAGTCTGTTGTGCAGTTGCTATTCTTTCCTTTTTGTTTTGCTTTCCCTGCTTGAACACAACAAAAGAGAGAAGTTAAGTCAGATATTAGATAGAAAAGTTGTACTCAAAAGTTTTAAAAGTGCCCGTTGCTCCCCGGCAACGGTGCCAAAAATGTTCTCAATGATTTTGTGCGGATTTAAAGCGTATTACGTTATAGTATAACCGACAAAATGTTTAAACAAATATAAAGAATTTTATTACTCGAACAACTAGAGTATCCGAGGTCGAACACGGGGAGCAATCTCAGTACTTTGTAAAACCAAAGAATACAACTGTTAAATGCAAATATAATTGATTCAAAGAGAGAATTTTAAAAAGGATTTGGAAAAAAAAGTAGAATTGGACGTCTGATTTGTGTATCAGACGTCTTAAATGTGATCTCTCTTTCTCTCTTCTTCTTCGTGGCTCTTCTCCTTTCTTTGCTTCTGTATCTTTCCTTCTTCTCCTGCCTTGCCTTTCTTCTTTCTTCTTCTTCTTCTTTTTCTTCTGATCTCTTTGCAGTCTTCCCTTGTCTTCCTTCTTCGTTCTTCTCTCTCTTCTGCCTTGTCTTCCTTCTTCTTCTTCTTCTCTGTGAAGACTTCTCCTTTCACTGCTACACAGCCTCTTCTTTCTTCTCTTCCTGTTCTGCAGCCGCTAAGTGTTCGTTGCCTTGGTCAGTTCTTCCTTCCTGCACACACCACGCAGTAGCAAAAACCTACCCCCGTCCCTCTACCCAAGCGTCTCTCTCTCTCAAGCAATTCACTCACGGACGCTCTCCCAGAGCCACACAGGTAGTTGGGTCGAGTTCGCACCCGGGACCAGGCGCACCGGCAAGTGATGATGCGCGAGGAGTGCGTAGGTCTAGGTCGGGTCGGATCCGCCAGATCCGCGAGGTCAAGCCACGGACGAGGCGTGTGTGAGGGCAGTGAGGGACCTCACCCCTGTGCTTACGGAGGCACTAAGACAAAAACACAAAAACAACTTATATGGTACCTTAGTGTTTCAATCCCACGATGTGGGACTATCTGGTCTCGCCTTCACGCGCGCCCGCAGAGTTTTGTCGCTCGATTGCCCAAGTTGTTGACTCCTCTGTGCTACTGGCTGGCCTCGGTTACTTCGCGACACTTGCGAGAGTTTGCTGCACCTGCCGCCTGGGAAGCCTGACGCCTGCTGCTGCTCCAAGCTCCCTGCTGCTTCGGCTGTTAATGGCGGCTGGGGCGTACACCTGACATCCAACAGAACGGCCTATTGGCCCAATCAGAATAGCTGGAAACCTTTGCCGTAGCACGGCGAAGGCGATGGGTGATGCTGTAGGTTGCCGATCGGCCTAGGCGTGCGTGCCTAGGTCAACCTGTGGCCGGAGATGGTGGGTTGGTCGGGGGGTGCTTGTGGAGGTCTGGAGTGGCAGTGATGGGGTGGAATGGGTTCCTGGTGGTGAGGCGAAGCTCACGAGGTGGTTGGCGAGCCGTGTGGAGTGGCGGAGTGGTGTGGGCGGCTCGCCGGAGTGCGGTCGGAGGCGAGGAAGATGGAGGCGGTTAGGTACTGTCGAGGGGTAATCAAGTAAAATAGTTGGGGGAAAAGAGAGAGGAGAGGATGGAGAACGTATCTGGGGTTGTCTGGAAGGAAGGGAGGCGGCGGAGAGGACGGCTCGTAACTGCCGTCGTCAGGGAAGAAAGACCCTGAGGGAGGAAGCGGCGATGAAGATGAGGTCAGAAGCGCGCGTGCGGGGTACAGCGCGACGCGGGAGGAGGCGGCGGAGAGGTCTCTGCTGCTGGTATGGCAGCAGAGCGACGAGACGGAGGGGAGGAGGTCGCCGGAGCTTGCGGGTCGTTTGGCCGGAGATGGGAGAGAGGAAATTGGGAGGGGATCTCTGTCAAAAACAAGCTTGCCTTCTGCGGCAGGGTCTGGGGTGTCTTTTATAGGTGCTGGCCGCACCTACCAGCGCGTGGAGACCGCGCAATCAACGCTGTCGGCTCGCCGAAGATGGAAGGAAGGTGGATACCTGAAACGTTGGCTTCGAGAGATAACCGGGTTTTATTGTTATAGCGTTGTAGTATAGCCAGTTATTGCCATCATTTCAAATATATAAATTTTTTACTCGGAAAATAAAAGAGAGTTCCCGAGGTCGAACTCAGGGAGCAAGTTGTATTCTAGGGGTACAAGTTTCTTTTACAAAAATAAAGAAAGAGAGAGAGAGAGAATTTGTTGGCTTCTTTCTTCTTCTCTTCTTTTCTCTTTGCCTATCTTCTTCTGCTTGACTCTCCTGCTTTATCTGCAGCCGTAGTGATGCTTTTCTTCTTCTTTCAGTTCTTGTTTCTGCTCGTCTCTTTCTTTTTCTTCTCCCTTGTGGTCCTGTTCTTCTTCTTCTTCTTTCTTTCTTCTTTTCCTTTCTTCAGACCTTCTTCTTCTCGTGTTCTTCTTCTTCTTTCAGTTCTTGTCTTGGCCTCTCTGTGTTTTCCTCTGCCTCGCCTTCCTTCTCCTTCCTTGCCTTCAGGACGTCGTCTGATTTTCCAATCAGACGACTTAAACCGCCGCTGCTACAGTGCCGCTCGGTGATCCTCCTTCCTTCAGCCTTCGTCTTCTTCCACGGTTCTTCTTCACCTGTGCCTGCACACTTACACAGCTTGATCAGAGAGGGGCAAAACCTATCTCTACCCTCCCCCCGCGTCTCTCTCTCACAGAAGCCACTCTTGGGAAAGCTCTCCCAGAGCTGCCGGGTAGCCGGGTACGGGTCGCGCCCGGGTCCAGGCCCACCGGCGTGCATGGTGGGCGAGGAGTGCAGGTCAGTCTAAGTCGGGTCGGGCCAGGTCCGCGGGGCGTGAGCGCGGACGAGACCGGGTAACCGGGCGGGTGAAGGGGACCTCACCCCGTGTGCTGAGGCAACAAGCCTCCAGCACTTTTTCACTTTATACCGCTGCGCCTCTTCAGAGTTTTCCGAGGTGGGACTAAATGTCCCACCCTGAGTTGGCGCCTGCGCGGAGGAAACAGCTGGTAATCGCGGCGTTACGCGAGGCCTTCACGCGAGGGCTTCGCTTCAACTGCAGCCTGACGCTTTGTCGAAATGCCTCGCACGGCCTGGGAGTCGAATCTGGGCGTGGCGCGCCTGCAGCTGCAGGCGGAAGCAGCTCCTTCTGCACGGCAATGGCGGCGGAGGTCGGGTGACCTGTTCACAGCAAAACGGCCTCTCGGCCTAATCAGAAGGTGCCGGGAGCTTCGCCAGAGTGCGGCGAAGCTCGTGTGGGTGGTGGAGAGGCGTGGGGCGGCGTGCAAGGGCTGCCCTAGGTCGGACTGTGGGTTGGAAGATGGGTTTGTTCGGTGGGGTTGCAGAGGGTGATGTGGGGGAAGTGGAAGGGCGGGGGTTGATCAGGGTGAGGAGGCGGAGGTTCTGCGGTGGTCGGCGAGCCGTGTGGGTTGCTGGGGTGATGGGAGCGGCTCGCCGGAGGATGGCCGGAGGTGGAGAAGGTGAGGGTGAGGGGTCGGAATCGAGGGCGACAGTAGATGTTTAAAGTGAGGAAAAGGAAGAGGGGAGGAAGAGGAGGAGTTCTACCTACTTAGCAGGAGGAGGAGGGGCCGGAGCGGGCGACAGTCGTATCGACTGTCGCCGGAGAAGAAGATGCCCGGGGGAAGGGGCGGCGGCGAGCAGAGGGCCGGAGAGGCGCCAGCTGGGTGCAGCGTGGCGCGGGAAGAGCAGGGGAAGAAGTCTCTGCTGCTGGTATTGCGGCAGAGCGAAGAGGAGGAGGAGGAAGAACCGCCGGAGCTGGTGGGCGTCTGCCGGAGTGAGAAGAGAGGAAAGTTGGGGGTTTTCTCCGTCAGATTCGAGCTGAGAAGAACGGTGGAGCGACGGGGGTATTTATAGGGACCGAATCAGGGAGGAAGGCGGAGGGAGACGACGTGTCTCCCTCGCCGGAGGACGCCGGAGATGGAAACCCATACCGTCCGTGCGTTCGCACGGCCGGTATGGTGGGTTACAGCGACCAGGGAGGTGTCCCTGCGAAGGCTGACGATGCAGGGCACCCCCGGTTTACTTGCCAGGCTCTCCCCCTCACCCTGCGCGGCGCCATGCTCCGCGCAAGGTCGCCGGAGCATGGTGCTGGCAGGTTTTGCAGGGGGGACCTGAACGCAAAGAACGAAGGAGAGTTAGGGGCCAAAATGCGAGGGTTCAAAAGTTGAGGGCCAAAAAGTAAATATATGAGGACCAAAGTGTAAAGTTGGTCAAGAAGGTTTCTTCTTAGGCTCAAGTTTTTATACATGACTAATTAGGACCTAAGGAATCTGATGGTGAATTTTATTTCTAGATTAAACCTTGTTTGACTGGTCAATTTACGCAAAAACCCAAATTAAGTTATTAATTGGGTATGGTTCTCAGTGTAGGTCAAGATGGGTTCCTAAGGTCAAATTGAAGGTTCTAAACCCTAGAGATTATTTTTATATGAATTTTAGAGGGTTTATTCCATTTTTTCTTTGCCTTAAACCTCGTGAATTGAAGTGGGTTTGTTTTAGGGTTACAAATTATCATTTAGTTCCTTGGAATTGCTGTAGCCCTTGCTAGATCATCTCATCCCACTTTTATTCTTCTTAAGTTGCTTTGACCTATGTTTGGACCCTGAATTACCCTGTATGCAGATTATACTGGTAAAATTACATTTTTACCCCTTATGACTTGTTTTCTCCTTAAACTCAGAATTCTCTTAGTTAAGCCTTTCCTTGTGTTATGTAGGAGCTTTTATCCTTTGTATTGGGTCAAAATGAGCTAGTTATGGCTCATGATGAGGTTCTCATCATACCCCCATGCCTAGCTTTTGCTAGTCCCTTAGCAAAAAAAACTTAAGGTTTCAACCCTTGTTCTAGACCATTAAGTTCTTAATAGCTTCAGATAAGTGCTTTTTCATTTGAGCTTAGATTAGGTTAGAATGCTGACCATAGGCCTAAAAGGTACTCTAGTACCAATCAAGATCCAAATCTGTCTAGCTTTAGCCTCAGTCTTTAGCAAAGGTTTTTAAGGCCCACAAGAACTAACCTAAGGTTTATTGGACTTTGTGGTTAAAGCAACCGTGCTTGAAATGATTTTAGCCCTGGCTCAGTTCGCAATGCGTTTTGTAAGAGAGAGATAGAAAGTTATTCTGTTTGGAGAGTTTTCTCTCTCTTTTTCTTTTTAGTTCTAGCCTAGGATTGGCTTTTCAACAGGTCTGTATCAGATTCCTTGCTCCCATCATCAATCCTCAAGGGTTCCTGGCAATCGATGCTTCGAGATAGCACCGCCCATGGCAACCCCCGGAACCCTGGCTATTGAGATTTCGAGATAATCCCATCCATGGTGTTCCGTGGCCGAATCCAGACCCTGGCAATTGACACTTCGAGATAATGCCATCCATGGAATCTGAATCAGCAGAGTGCTTACATGCCCCCAGTAGGATATGTAAATATCCTAAGAGACAGGCACCGAGGAGATGATATTTTGTTACGCATCTTCGAGGGGATTTCCCGCCTCTCCGCGCTGGGAACTCGTCCAAATCAACTTGTGTCGATCGGCCGCTCCTATTCTAGGTGTTCTTTTCAGAATTTTGCGACGCTTCTGCGTGATTTTGATTTTTACGCTTACTGAACCAGGCTGTGTGTGAGGTTAGGGTGCTTAGGTTACTGAGTCCCGTAAACCAAAAATTAGTTAACGAGGCCAAATACTCCCTAAGCCTTAGACCTAATACTTCAGCTTTTCATTTTCCTCAACCTCTTGAGGAGTGTCTAGATCTTAATGGGTACTAAGAGTCTATTCAAGAATGCCTAAGGTTTGCGTTCTTACTAATCTCATTATGCACTTTTCAGTTATTTTCTTGAATGAGGTTTAGAACTTAGGTTAATTCCTTAGTTCCTTACTAATGACTATCACCTTTTCTTATAATTTTGTGCTCCTTTTTCATTTTGTTTCTCTTCTCCTTCTCCTTCACAAAATTTCCTTCTCCTTTTATTCTTTTTCGAAAAATTTTTTAATTTTTATGGTGTTTTTGGCATATGTGAATTTTTTTGTTTGAAACCTTTTCTTACAAGTTTTGCACTTTCATACCCCCCCCATGCCTAAGATTTGCAATGTCCTCATTGTAACCTAGGGGGTTTTTATTTAACTTAGTTCATTCCTTAAGACAGAAATTTGGATGAGTGGATGGGTCGGGTTGAATTTTTTTTTTTTTTTGCGGACGATTTCTAATCCCAGATGCAAGCATCTGAGGTGGGGTCGGCTGTCTACAAGGGTGAACCTCAAGTGCAAAAAGGTGTCAGAACAAGTTTCAGGTTTTCAAAGAGAATGACGGGCTGCCTCCCGTTAAGCGCTGAGTTTTACGCCATCGGCTGGGCGCAATAAGCTCAAGGGGAAAGGAGGATATAAGATGCTTCAGCCAAATCAGTAGAAGTTACATCAATGAACGACTTGAGTCTCTGACCGTTCACGATGAAATGTTCAGAATCGTGGCTGAGTGGACTGATTTCGATTGCTCCATTTCCAAAAACCTGTCGGACCAAATATGGTCCGACCCACTTGGATCTCAGTTTTCCTGGGAAGAGTTTTAGTCGGGCATCAAAGAGTAGGACCTTTTGACCAGGATGAAAGATCTTTCTCGAGATGTGTTTGTCGTGGAAGGCTTTAACCCGCTCCTTGTAGATTTGCGAGTTCTCGTACGCGTCTAGGCGTAATTCATCGATCTCGCTGATTTGGAGTTTTCTGTGGGTCCCAGCCTTGGAAAGATCTAGATTACAGTTTCGTACAGCCCAATAGGCTTTATGCTCCAGTTCTACGGGAAGGTGGCATGCCTTTCCGTACACCAGTCTAAAGGGAGACATGCCCAATTGGGTCTTGTGGGCGGTCCTATAGGCCCACAATGCTTCCGGAAGTCGGGACGACCAGTCCTTCCTGTCAGGTCGAACAATGACTTGTAGGATTTTCTTGATCTCCCAATTAGACAGCTCAGCTAGACCATTAGTTTGGGGGTGGTAAGGAGTAGAGATTCAGTGAGACACCCTGTATTTGGTCATCAGTGACCTAAACTGAGCATTTGTGAAATGGGTCCCCCCATCAGAGATTATTGCACGAGGAATCCCGAACCTTGAGAAAATGTGTTGATGAATGAATTTGAGAACGATTTTGTGATCACAGGTTCGGGTCGGTATGGCTTCGATCCATTTGGACACGTAGTCCACAGCCAACAGAATGTATTCGAAACCATCCGAAACAGGAAAGGGGCCCATAAAATCAATCCCCCAAACATCAAAGATTTCGCATACTAGAATCGGTTGCATAGGCATCATGTCGCGATGGCTCATGTTGCCCAAAGTCTGGCAACGACTGCATGCCTTGCAGTGATTGTATGCGTCTTTGAACAGTGTGGGCCAGTAAAAGCCGCACTGGAGGACTTTTGATGCGGTTTTATGCCCGGCGAAATGGCCACCGCATGCCTGGTCATGGCATAAAGAGAGGATATTGTTGAATTCCCCTTCCGGGACACATCTCCGGATGATCTGATCGGCACCTATGCGGAAGAGGTATGGGTCTTCCCAAATGTAATACTTCGCATCGGAGCGTAATTTGTCCTTCTTGGCCCTCGGCCAATCGGACGGGATCTGATGAGATGCCAAGTAATTTACTACATTAGCAAACCATGGTAGGCTAGTACCAATAGTCAGCAGGTGCTCATCGGGAAAATGCTCAGTGATTGGTCCGGGAGGGTCAATTATTTCAGAAGGAAGACGGGACAAGTGATCAGCTACCACATTTTGCTTTCCCGCTTTGTCACGAATCTCAAGGTTAAATTCTTGCAACAGCAAGATCCATCGGATTAATCGAGGTTTCGCGTCCTTCTTTGCAAAGAGATGCCTCACAGCTGTGTGATCCGAGTATATGATGACACGGGAACCCAGAAGGTATGATCTGAATTTTTCTAGGGCAAATACTACAGCTAGCAGCTCTTTCTCAGTAACCGTATAGTTACGCTGAGCCTCATCGAGTGTTTTGCTGGCGTAGTAAATGACCACAGGTTTCCCGTCAATTTTCTGCCCCAAAACCGCTCCTACAGCGAAGTCGGATGCATCGCACATGATCTCAAAGGGTTGAGACCAATCAGGGGACTGTAGGATCGGGGCTTGGGTGACTCGGTCACGCAGGATTTCAAATGCTTGAGTGCATTCCTTGGAAATTTCGAAAGGAACATCCTTGGAGAGAAGAGTGGTCAGGGGGCGTGCGATTTTTGAAAAATCAGGGATAAATCGTCGATAAAAATCGACATGCCCTAAAAAGGAACGGATGTCCCTGATCGAGCTAGGCATAGGAAGGTGAGAAATCAGATTAACCTTAGCTCGATCCACTTGGATACCTTTCTCTGAAATTGAGTGTCCCAGGACAATTCCCTCAGGCACCATGAAATGGCTCTTTTCCCAGGAAAGAACCAAATTCACATCGATGCACCGCCTGAGTATCTGGACCAAGTGTTGGAGGCAATCGTCGAATGATGCTCCGAAAACTGAAAAGTCATCCATGAAGACTTCCAGATAATCACCTACCATATCTCAGAATATGGCAAGCATGCATCGCTGAAAAGTAGCGGGTGCATTGCAAAGATCGAAAGGCATCCTTCGGAAAGCGTATGTTCCGAAGGGGCAGGTGAACATGGTCTTTTCTTGGTCCTCAGGATGGATTGCCACCTGGTTATAACCGGAGTACCCGTCAAGAAAGCAGAAGAACCTATTTCCCGCAAGTTTTTCGAGAATTTGATCAATGAAGGGTAGTGGGAAATGGTCCTTCTTCGTGGAGGAATTGAGTCGGCGGTAATCTATACAGACTCTCCACGAGTTGGCTAATCGGGTAGGAATGATTTCTCCGGTCTCAGTTGTTATAGTGGTGAGTCCTGCCTTCTTGGGTACGACCTGAATTGGGCTCACCCAACGACTATCGGAGATCGGGTAGATGATTCCGGCATCTAACCACTTGATGATCTCCTTTTTCACGACCTCCTGCAGATTGGGGTTTAAGCGTCTCTGCATTTCACGAGAAGGTCGTGTGCCCTCTTCCGAATAGATATGATGAGTACAATAAGAGGGACTTATTCCAGTCAAATCGTCGAGAGTCCACCCGATGGCTCTGCGATGTTGCTGGAGGACAACAATCAGACGGGATTCCTGTTCAGGACTGAGGTTGGAATTGATAATCACAGGAAGGGTCTGATTAGAACCCAAAAAGATGTATTTCAAGTGAGCAGGAAGGGGTTTCAGTTCGAGGATGGGGTTATCAGCAGCAGCGGGTGGTTCAGTATAGATGTGAGGTTCGAGGGTGGGAGTTACTGGGTTATTCATATCTGGATTCGACTCCTCTGTTTGCGGGTCAAGATCCTTCTGTGGTTGATGAGGCATAATCGCGTCATCCTGGAAGTGTGATTCATCAACCAAGGTCCTGATGTCACAAATTTGTTCGATGACGCCGCAATTAATTCCTTGTTGGGCCTTAAATATATCAATTTTCAGTGTTTGATCTCCAAACTTAAGCTCTATTTGGCCCTCCTCACAGCTGATGTTGGCTCTAGCAGTAGCCAAGAAAGGTCTCCCTAGAATGATTGGTGTATCCCTAGGGTTCTCAGGTGCATCCATATCTAAGACTATAAAGTCCACTGGAAAATAGAAATCCCGCACTCTTACGATAACATCCTCGAGAATCCCTTTTGGTGACTTTATAGATCGATCTGCTAATTGTAATGTCACCTCGGTTGGTTTTAGCTCAGATTCTTCTAGATGGTCAAGTAAGGATGTGGGTATCAGGTTTATGGATGCACCCAAGTCTAACAATGCTCTATCAAATTGGGTACCACCTATCTTGCAGGAAATCAGGGGAGTACCAGGATCTTTTGCCTTGGGTGGGAGTCTACTGAGGATTACAGAGCTGGCTTGTTCTGACAGAACAATTGGGCTCCCTCCCTTGGTTCGCGGCTTACGCTGGGGTGTACATATATTCTTTAGAAATCGTGCGTAAGCTGGTACGTGGTGGATTGCATCCATCAAGGGGATGTTTATGTGGACCTGCTCAAAGAGCTTGACCAGGTCCTCCTCAGGGGCCACGGGTTTGGTGGTCTTCTTTCCTTTGGTCAAGGCCTCGGGAAACGGGATCTTGGTTGGTTCTTCTAGGATAGGTCCAGGTTGTGGATCTGGGACAGTGGTATCTTGGATAACTATCCTAGGGTCATAGTTATCAGGCTTGGAGTGGTTTGGATAATGCGGGTCTTGAGTTGTTTTACCACTACGTGTTGTTACAGAATTTAATCCGGCCTGATTTTGGTTTGGGTTTTGTAAGAGGGGTGGCTGCTGCTGAAATCCCGCATAAGAAGTTGAAGCTTCCATCTCGTCTGGAGATGGAGCAGTAGGGGCCTGATAAATCCATTGTGCGTGGCCTAAATTTGGATTCATAACGCGCTTCTGGGTTGGCACGTTATTTGGGTTAGGAAGGGGTTGGGAAGGGAGTGTGCCTGGCTGGCGAGAATTTGCCAACTGGGCCAGTTGAGTTTTAACTTCTGTAAGTTCGTCCTTGTGCTGTTTTTGAATAGCCGCATTCGTTTTTTGAATGTCAGCCAGAGTCTGAAGAATTAGGGACATTTGATCCTGATTTGGCCCTGATGGATAAGTAGGGTTGGGCCGAGGCTGAGGCGGCTGGTAATGACGAGAGGGCTGTGGGCGGGACTGAAAAGGTGGTCTTTGGGTTTGGGAATTTCCCGCCCACTGAAAATTGGGATGGTTTCGCCATCCAGGGTTGTAAGTGTTGGAGAATGGGTCGTTCTGGATGGCGTTGAGGTCCTCGTAGGTCTGAGGAACCTCCTGAGAATCAGGGAAAGGGGGAATGGAGTTCCCCCGGCTGGTGTAGAAAGGATCGGGTGATCCTCCGATCCAAGAATCAGATGGGGATGGATATGGATCCATCCTAGGGGAAGATCGGTGGAGGATGTTTTGCACAGTCTCCTGTGTGGAAGGAGGTTGTGCAAAGGAGTTACGCGCGAAGGTGGCTCGCTGCAAGTGCTGAGTCAGCTCATCCACCTTCTTTTCAATGATTGAGACCTTGTCCAATCGACTGGCCATTAATTCCAGGTCGACTGATGCGGACAGGCCCTGCGTCTCATGTGCTCCCTTAAGATTCGTCCCTGCGCGGGTATTCGTCCTGTCGAATAATCCCATGGAGACATTGTTGATGGAGTTCTCGCACATGTTTTCGAGAATCTCCCATACGGTGTCTTCATGTTGACCCATGATGTTTCCTCCGCAAGTTGCATTGACAAAAAGGCGGATGTCCTCACGGAGTCCCTGGTAAAAAGATTGGACTTGTTCCCATTTAGGAACTCCGTGATGGGGGCACTTTCTCATGAGATCCTGAAAACGATCCCATGCCTCATGGAGAGGTTCTCCTGATTGTTGAGTGAAGTGTGTAATCTGATGGCGCAAGGCGTTGGTTCGACCAACGGGAAAAAACTTTTTCAAAAACTCGGATTGAAGTTCTTCCCAAGTGTTGATCGGCCGGGTCTGAGTTTGATACCAATGGGCAGCCTTGTCCATAAGAGAAAAGGAGAACATCTTCATGAGAAGAATATCCCGATTTTGCGCATCTGATCCAAAAGTGTGGGCCAGATGCTTTAGCTGTTTGATGTGCTGGAAGGGATCTTCAGAATTAAGCCCATGGAATTTAGGTATAGCATGAATCATGTTGGGCTTTAATTCGGAATCAGGTCCTCCAGTCGGGATTCTGACTCGAGGCTCAATGGCCACCGCAGCAGGATTGTAGTGGTCCCGCATCATAGGACGCTGTGGTGGGTGCACGAAGTTTTGGAAGAGGTCATTGAGTCGCTGGAGCTGGTGTTCCAGATTATTTTCTTCCTCAACTGGCTGAGCCATGATGGGGGAAGAAGAAGATCTTGGTTCTGAATCAGAAGAGAGAATAATGTGAGGGTGTTGCTGCACAAACACGGGCGTCGAGGCTTGGCCTTGACGAGAGCGAATTTCTAAAGGAGGTCTTAAGGGTGGTCTTAAGGACCTCCTTCTGTACATGCACTGTTGGAAGAGGTAAGTTTAGAAGGTGCTGGACCCAATCAAGACACCCAAAAATGTGTTGGGTGACTATAGAGGTGCGGGGCAGATGGACCCCTTGATCAGAAAGATCGTCCACCTGAGAATTACCTGGGCAGCCAGAGAGGGAGAGTCCTGCGAAGACCCCTACACGGTAGAGCGTCCCCACGGGTTACAGGGTTTCCCCCACCCGACCTCTCTTGTCACTGCGGTTCCAGGTAGACCAGAATGGGGATCTTGACCTCTTAAGTCTACCAATTTTAAGATCAGGGTGCTTAAGGTTTCACTTGAACTTTAGTCTTTTAAGTGCAAAGAGTGACCTAATTTAAGGTTAGTTGACCCAAGGGGTTAACTTTACCTCTTGTTTTCTTTGAGAGCTTTTAGGTCTTGTCTTTTAGGGTTCAAGTGTTTAGAGAGCCAATTGTTTTAGGTTTTCTTTTGAATAGGTATTTTCAATCAATGGTTTAGGCACACTTCTTTTGGATTTTCTCCATTCTTGATTTAAGTAGTGTGTCTTTAAAACCCTAAGGTTGAATCTTATGTTGGCTCTACTTGGTCCAGTTAGTTCTTTGTTGGGTAATTAGGGCTCAAGCAAGAATGTGTTAGCCCTTAAATACCCTTAATAGTGTGCAGGACTAATGAGTTGAAAACATGCAACTCTTTATGGTTACTAAGTATGGAAGACAGGTTAGCCCTATATTGCTTGTTCTTTTCTTTTCTTCCTCTTTAGAGTTTAGGGGTTAATAGCGAGAGGAAAAATTTACCTGTCCTCGGAGTGGTTGTCGTGCGGTTGCTTGTCTTCTTGATTTCCTGTAGCTGCACAAAAGAGGGGAGATTATCAGAAATTAAAAAGAGAAACAGGAATGTTTACCTCTAGAATAGCCGTTGCTCCCCGGCAACGGCGCCAAATGAAACGTTGGCTTCGAGAGATAACCGGGTTTTATTGTTATAGCGTTGTAGTATAGCCAGTTATTGCCATCATTTCAAATATATAAATTTTTTACTCGGAAAATAAAAGAGAGTTCCCGAGGTCGAACTCAGGGAGCAAGTTGTATTCTAGGGGTACAAGTTTCTTTTACAAAAATAAAGAAAGAGAGAGAGAGAGAATTTGTTGGCTTCTTTCTTCTTCTCTTCTTTTCTCTTTGCCTATCTTCTTCTGCTTGACTCTCCTGCTTTATCTGCAGCCGTAGTGATGCTTTTCTTCTTCTTTCAGTTCTTGTTTCTGCTCGTCTCTTTCTTTTTCTTCTCCCTTGTTGTCCTGTTCTTCTTCTTCTTTCTTTCTTCTTTTCCTTTCTTCAGACCTTCTTCTTCTCGTGTTCTTCTTCTTCTTTCAGTTCTTGTCTTGGCCTCTCTGTGTTTTCCTCTGCCTCGCCTTCCTTCTCTTCCTTGCCTTCAGGACGTCGTCTGATTTTCCAATCAGACGACTTAAACCGCCGCTGCTACAGTGCCGCTCGGTGATCCTCCTTCCTTCAGCCTTCGTCTTCTTCCACGGTTCTTCTTCACCTGTGCCTGCACACTTACACAGCTTGATCAGAGAGGGGCAAAACCTATCTCTACCCTCCCCCCGCGTCTCTCTCTCACAGAAGCCACTCTTGGGAAAGCTCTCCCTGAGCTGCCGGGTAGCCGGGTACGGGTCGCGCCCGGGTCCAGGCCCACCGGCGTGCGTGGTGGGCGAGGAGTGCATGTCAGTCTAAGTCGGGTCGGGCCAGGTCCGCGGGGCGTGAGCGCGGACGAGACCGGGTAACCGGGCGGGTGAAGGGGACCTCACCCCGTGTGCTGAGGCAACAAGCCTCTAGCACTTTTTCACTTTATACCGCTGCGCCTCTTCAGAGTTTTCCGAGGTGGGACTAAATGTCCCACCCCGAGTTGGTGCCTGCGCGGAGGAAACAGCTGGTAATCGCGGCGTTACGCGAGGCCTTCGCGCGAGGGCTTCGCTTCAGCTGCAGCCTGACGCTTTATCGAAATGCCTCGCACGGCCTGGGAGTCGAATCTGGGTGTGGCGCGCCTGCAGCTGCAGGCGGAAGCAGCTCCTTCTGCACGGCAATGGCGGCGGAGGTCGGGTGACCTGTTCACAGCAAAACGGCCTCTCGGCCTAATCAGAAGGTGCCGGGAGCTTCGCCAGAGTGCGGCGAAGCTCGTGTGGGTGGTGGAGAGGCGTGGGGCGGCGTGCAAGGGCTGCCCTAGGTCGGACTGTGGGTCGGAAGATGGGTTTGTTCGGTGGGGTTGCAGAGGGTGATGTGGGGGAAGTGGAAGGGCGGGGGTTGATCAGGGTGAGGAGGTGGAGGTTCTGCGGTAGTCGGCGAGCCGTGTGGGTTGCTGGGGTGATGGGAGCGGCTCGCCGGAGGATGGCCGGAGGCGGAGAAGGTGAGGGTGAGGGGTCGGAATCGAGGGCGACAGTAGATGTTTAAAGTGAGGAAAAGGAAGAGGGGAGGAAGAGGAGGAGTTCTACCTACTTAGCAGGAGGAGGAGGGGCCGGAGTGGGCGACAGTCGTATCGACTGTCGCCGGAGAAGAAGATGCCCGGGGGAAGGGGCGGCGGCGAGCAGAGGGCCGGAGAGGCGCCAGCTGGGTGCAGCGTGGCGCGGGAAGAGCAGGGGAAGAAGTCTCTGCTGCTGGTATTGCGGCAGAGCGAAGAGGAGGAGGAGGAAGAACCGCCGGAGCTGGTGGGCGTCTGCCGGAGTGAGAAGAGAGGAAAGTTGGGGGTTTTCTCCGTCAGATCCGAGCTGAGAAGAACGGTGGAGCGACGGGGGTATTTATAGGGACCGAATCAGGGAGGAAGGCAGAGGGAGACGACGTGTCTCCCTCGCCGGAGGACGCCGGAGATGGAAACCCATACCGTCCGTGCGTTCGCACGGCCGGTATGGTGGGTTACAGCGACCAGGGGGGTGTCACTGCGACGGCTGACGATGCAGGGCACCCCCGGTTTACTTGCCAGGCTCTCCCCCTCACCCTGCGCGGCGCCATGCTCCGCGCAAGGTCGCCGGAGCATGGTGCTGGTAGGTTTTGCAGGGGGGACCTGAACGCAAAGAACGAAGGAGAGTTAGGGGCCAAAATGCGAGGGTTCAAAAGTTGAGGGCCAAAAAGTAAATATATGAGGACCAAAGTGTAAAGTTGGTCAAGAAGGTTTCTTCTTAGGCTCAAGTTTTTATACATGACTAATTAGGACCTAAGGAATCTGATGGTGAATTTTATTTCTAGATTAAACCTTGTTTGACTGGTCAATTTACGCAAAAACCCAAATTAAGTTATTAATTGGGTATGGTTCTCAATGTAGGTCAAGATGGGTTCCTAAGGTCAAATTGAAGGTTCTAAATCCTAGAGATTATTTTTCTATGAATTTTAGAGGGTTTATTCCATTTTTGATTTGCCTTGAACCTCGTGAATTGAAGTGGGTTTGTTTTAGGGTTACAGATTATCATTTAGTTCCTTGGAATTGCTGTAGCCCTTGCTAGATCATCTCATCCCACTTTTATTCTTATTAAATTGCTTTGACCTATGTTTGGACCATGAATTACCCTGTATGCAGATTATACTGGTAAAATTGCATTTTTACCCCTTATACTTGTTTTCTCCTTAAACTCAGAATTCTCTGAGTTAAGCCTTTCCTTGAGTTATGTAGGAGCTTTTATCCTTTGTATTGTGTCAAAATGAGCTAGTTATGGCTCATGATGAGGTTCTCATCAGTACCCAAATCTCTCGTGCATTTGCACGAGAGATTGGGTTCACACCAGCGATTGTAATTGGCTTTAGAAGGAAGGGAATTCCTCAGAGAATCCCCCTTCCATTTCTGGGAGAGAATCTCTGAGGAATTAGAGAGCAATCTCTCTTGAAACCTCGCCGGAGCTCGGTTCTACCCTAGCAATGGCGGCAGGACCGGTTTGCAAAGGAGGGAAGAACCTAGGGGGCTCTCTGCAAAGGTATTCAAAAGATAGGGACCAATTTGTGATTTGGGTGTACTAAATTGCAAAGTAGGTCAAGATGACCTCTCCTTAGGTCCAAATTTTGGTACAAACCTAATTTGGACCTAAGGAATCCAATGGTGAAGTTGGATTTTAGGTTTGACCTCGTTTGACTGGACATTTTGCGTAAAAACCTAAATTAGGTTAATTGAAGAGCTAGGACCCTAATCTAGGTCAAACTAGGTTCCAAAGGCCAAATTAAGTGTTATAAACCCTAGAGGATGTTTTTCTATGATTTTTAGAGGGTTTACTTGATTTTTATTCTAACCGAAACCTTGTTAATTTAAGCGGATCTGTTTTAGGGTTACAGAGTGTCATTTAGTTCTTAGATTGCACATAAACCCATTTCTGATTAACTCAACCCACTTTTTATCTTATTTGGACCATTTGACCTATGTTTTGCTTCTGAGAAATCCCGTTTATGTACTGCAATGGTAAAATTACAGTTTTAACCTTTATTTCATGTTTTCTTCTCAGAGCACTTGTTCCTTCTGTTAAGCCTTCTTCTAGGTTATGTAGGAGCTTTTATCTTCTTTATTGGGTCAAAATGAGCTAGTTATGGCTCATGATGAGGCTCTCATCAGGAGTAATCCTACGGTCTTTTGCGAGCAGCTTTGCGTGCCTGTAGCTAAGTGAAGTCCATTGAATTGAGGCTACAGCTACTGACGATCCCTTTGTGTGACAACCTGGAAGACATTAGGACTCCAGTCCACTTTGAGTAAGAATGGCTGCTGGTTGAATGAAGGTTGGAGGAGGGCGAGAGATGCCAAAGAAGATGGTGGTGGTGACGGTGATCTGGCATACACCTGAAGAAGAAAGCATAGCCTTGCAGCCTCGTCAGAAATGTTCAAGGGCTTCGCCATGAAGAGGTGAATGTAATGGCAGAGGTTTCAGGGTGTGTGATGGTGTGGGATGGTCTGTCGGAGGTGGAGAAGGTGAACGAAGGAGTGAGTGTTCAGCGGGATGATTGTGAAATCAAAGCCCCAAATTTCTTTGAGGCTTTTGATTAGTGGAGCATGGCAACACTCATGGGTTCAGCGGTGCGTGATTTCATGCATTGTGGTGGGTGCATGGCTTCGCCAGATTTTTGCCGACACGTGAGAAGATGAAGTGCATGAGATTGGTGCAGTGGTTTGCCTTAGAGTCTAAATATGTGGAAGCAAAGTAGGGAGGGAAAGGAAGAGATTGAGAGGGGTTAGGAGTTGAGATGGAGAAGGATCGAGGTCGGCTGTGATCGGTCGACTCTAGAGAAGGTGAAGATGACGGTGAGAGATCGACGAGGCTAGAGAGAATGAGAATGGTCGGTCTTTTACTGGACACGACAGCGACGAAGAGGTGAAGATGATGAGCTGGTCAATTTGGTATTGATCAGCTTAATGAGAGGGGTGGAGAGGCTCACCGAAGCTAGAAGAATCGTTGTTCGAAGAAGTGAAGAAGTTGTTTTTGCCTTATTCAGAGCTAAGTAGAATGGCCTAGGTGCGGGGGCATTTTGTAGGTCTCTCAGAGGCATGAAAATAGCCAGAATAGAAACCCTCAAGTAGGTTTCGAGCTTGAGATTCTAGGGTTTTCCAACGGTGAATCTAGCCAAAATTAATCTCAAAACCTAGTCCAATATGTAGAGAAGACCCTTACGACCATTCTCTCCAATTTTGGAGAAGTTTAGCCTTGATTTGAGAGAGAAAATCTCCCTCAAATCTCGCTGCTGAGCTAGGGTCCACACCAAGTGGTAGGAACCAAAATGAATAAAATGATGAAAAGTTTTGGACCTATTTGCAATAAATTCAAAACTTGAGGGGCTAAATGTAAGAAATAGAGTTTTAAAGGGATAAATTGCAAACTAGGTCAAGATGGACTTTGATTGGGCCCATATTTTGGTACCAACCTAATTTGGACACAAAAATTCTAATGGTGAAGTTGGATTTGAGTTTGGACCATGTTTGATTGAGAAATTTGCATAAAAGACCAAATTAGGGTAGAATTCTGTCTGAAACTCTATTCTAGGTCAAAATGGGTTCAGATGGTCAAACCAAAGGTACCAAAGCTCTTGGAATATGTTTCAATGAATTTTAAGAGGTTTGGATGAATTTTATCCTGACCAAAACCACTTTTATTTAAGCGCGTTTGAAATTAGGGCTTTATGTGTAGTTGTGGTTCTTGAAAACATGAAACCCTGTTTCAGTTAGTGTTGACCCACATTTTTGACTTTTGAGTTCATTTAACCTTCATTTAACCCATGTGTGGCCCTGTGATTAATCTGTGTGATGTGCTATTAAAATTACAGAATTAGCCCAAATTTCCCATTCTTCTTTCAAATCAGAATAATATAGAATTACGACCCTTAGATGATTATGTAAGAGCTTTTATCAATCATACCTAACTAAAAGTGGCTAGTTAGGGCCTATGATGGTGTTCTCATCACGTACGCAGGCCTAGGCTAGTTTGAACCAGGTCTGAATAGGTTTACTTTAGTTTGAATTGGGTCTGGTCTGGTTTGAGAAGGAGAGAATTTGAGAGAGGGGGGTTTTGCTCTATATTGCAATCAGACATTCACACTTAGGTCTAATTTGAGAGTGTAAGTCGTCTGATGGTTGTTCCTGACATCTGATTTGGTTGAATACTAAGTCTTTAAGTTGAAGAAAGGTTTGAGTGTTGAGTCTGAATCTAGCTAAGTGTCCGAGAGTTATGAGAGAAGAAGAGTTGAACTTGAGTGATTAATTGGTGGTTTCAACCACCATTATTTTTATTCTCTCTCTTATCTTTGTCTATTTGACTTTGATATATATCTTTGCTATTCATTGAATATATCTTGAGTTTTGTTTGCATACTTTATTGGTGATTGAATATGATTATTTTGCTCCCTGTGAATGACCTTGGAAACTCACACTTCTCGAGAGTATAAATTTAAATATCAATTCAATTTTCATTGCTATATTACGACACGTTTTTCTAAACTATGGCAAGTACTGATTTAACACTATGAAAGTTCGATCATGATGATTTCAGAGTCATTTGACTCCGATCGTTATCCTGATCAGATCTGTACGATTGGATTTTCAATCCGAGACCCCAAAATATATTGCTTGATCCCCTAGCCACACAAAGATGCGAATTACTTCATAATTTGTAGAAATTATTCTAAATGGAAAATGATGCATGCTATCCAATATTATAATGCATGATGCTTCTATGAACCTTGGAACATGCATAAATATGAAAATTAACATGGATAAATGTAGAGTTATCACACCCCCATGCCTATCTTTTTGCTAGTCCCTAGAAAAATTAAACTAAATGCTATGTATAAACATAATTAGGATCAAATTACTTAGGCAACAATTATTTCTCAACACAAAGAAATTTCTACTAAAGACCTAAACTACAAAGACTCAACAACACCCAAGTGCCTGCTAAAATGCAGATCACCCAAGCCCTCACCTTATTCAAAAGCAAATACATTTTTTTCTTTTTCTTTTTCTTCTTTTCTTTTCTTTTTTTTGGATTTTTTGAGTTTAGAGTTTCAGGACAGCTTTATACAGCTACCCAACCCACCCAAGACTCGGAAAGAACTCAAAGTGTTAAGCATCTTATTGTGAAAATGTGATAGACTCACTAATCGACAATTAGAGCAGACTTCAGGTTTCTACAACCCTAGGTGACTGATGACCGAGAAAATTGTTGCGAAGAAAAGTTGGATTTTGGAAAACCCAAGTCGTTATAAAATCCGCTACCAAATAATTTTTAATCAAAACTCTAATGAGTCTCAGGTCGAATACGGGGAGGCTACGTCGATTATATCCGCAATTATATATATTTTTTTATTTTCATTATAGAGGAAACATTCACAATGGCAGCTAAACTATTTGAAATATAAACAAGAGAGAGTGAAAGAAGGAAACAACTTTATAAGTATGATGATGTCAATTACAACTAATGACTACAACTATAAAGCTGAAAATCTATACTAGAAAGCGATAAAAAGATAGGGGATGAGAGATTATCCTCCTCGACGAATGCTTGGAGGATGAGCTGGACGAATGACACCTGGAAAAAGAAGGGCGAGGATGGAGGATGGAGGGCAAATCTAGAAGAATCGGGGATAAGGCAGGGCGTCAATGTCGCGGGATCCTCTTTCAGAATAAAGGCGAGAGGACAGTTGGCGATAGCTCCGCGAAGGGGGTGAGAAGTGGAAAATTTAATTTTTAACTTTAACGGAGCTTCCTGTAGCTTGGGAGCACTAGAGCGAGCTTGAGAATGTTGTTCCTAGATCTTTGGGAGGTTGAGAAAAGAAGGGATGAAGAATGAGGAGGGGATGTAGGGCCTTTATATAGTGGAGGTTCAAGGACAAAAAGGTCATTTCAAAGCTTAAACACTAATAACAGGGCCTTTCGTGATGTTTATGAGCGTCACTGTAGCTGCACATCATTGAGGGGCCACCTCAACGTGACCCGATCATCGCCGATCTGATACCTCTCATCGTGCCACGTCCCCGTCACTTCTCCTTCAGCCATTCGCGCACTCAATTGTGCACAATCAACCTTAGCGATCGGACAAGTTAGAATTGAGTTCATGCTTTACCTTACCACACACGCAGTGCCCACGTGTGACTGCATGTGATCACATGCTTGTGCGTAGTGTTCTCATTCAGTGCGCCTAGTGCCACCACGTAGCCACGTCTGCAACCGCTCGATGCCAATCCAATGGTTGAATTTAGCCTATGCCTCACTTTAGTGGATTGAATCTGCAAATCGCAGATCGAATGCGTGTCTCTGAGTCGTGCATGAGGACTTTGTCCTCCTGCTTTCTCCATGGATGGTCGCGGAGATGATTTGATGCCCCTGCACTCTCAGCCGTTGGATGAAGATCCAATGGCTGAGATCGAGGTCGCTTTGATGAGAAAGAGGGTCGTCGATGGCTTTGGGCAGCTATGATGGTGCCATCGTAGTCGTCCATTTTCTTTTGCATATAAGTGGTGCCATGGATGTTGGATTGGGTCGATTTTCACATCGTTGGGCTGCGATTGTTGATTCGAACCCATCCATGCGGTTGGATTTGTCATCTGGAGTTTGAATTTTCACTACCTTATCCGTTGACCTTTAATCTTCCTCAGATTGCATCTAATGCTACGGAAATTCGATCGGGGTGATCTCAGAGGTGTTGGACTCCGATCGTCGCCCTGATCAGATCCATTCAGTTGGATCTTCAATCTAAGGCCTAAATAAATATTGCCTTGTCCCTTGACCACAAAAAGGGTAAATTAACCTATAATTTGTTAAATCTATTCTAAATGCAGAATTATGAATGCTATGCAATATTTATAATGTTGAATGCAATTGTATGCCTAAGAACACGCATAAATAGATAGTTTATGTGAAATAAATGTGTCTACATCACACCCCCATGCCTATCTTTTGCTAGTCCCTTGCAGAACAACATTCTATTTATAGATAGAATTAGGATCAATTTACTTGGGAAATAATTATTTCTCAACATTACGAGATTTCTACTAAAGACCTGAACTACAAAGACTCAATAGTGCCCGGGTGCCTGCCAAAATGCAGATCGCCCTAAGCCCTCGCCTTATTCAAAGGCAAATACATTTTTTCTTTTTTTTCTTCTTTTCTAATTTTTTTTGAGATTTTTTGAGTTTAGAGTTTTGGGGCAACTTTCTACGGCTACCCAACCCACCCAAGACTCAAAAAGAACTCTAAGTTCTAAGCATATTTTTGTGACTTTGACAGACTCACTGATTGGTAATTAAAATGGACTTCAGGTTTCTACACCCTTAGGTGACCTTAAGAAGAATTTCTACCTAAAGATGTATCTATTCAATTGGTAGCTTTCTCCCTACTTTTCTTTTGTGGGGTCAACACAAGGGAGAACCTAGTGTATATCTCCCCAGTTTATTCTACTTCTCACTTCTTCCTAAGTGTTTAGGAATTAATTGTCTACTTCATGAGCTGGGTTCTAGACAACCTGGAAATGGGGTGTCAAACCCACGGCAACTTGCCAGCCATACTCGTATAGTAAATTGTGGCTTATTTATTTTTTTTTCTATTTCTCATCAATTTTTTTCTTTTATTTTTTTGAGTAGGCGACTTCCTTAATCTAAGATTTACCTAAAGGCAGCAGAAAGAGAATGGTTGTGTGACTGGGCTCTGGACAACTAGCCAATTGGGCATCAAACCCACGACAACTTGCCAGCTATACCACCATAGAAGGTTCATTAGCTAGTCAATTTTTTTAAAACTGCCAAAAAGTGAGTTAGTACAAATAGTGTATAGATGCTTTAAAATTAAAGCCTCCCAAATCAGAGGTTAGGTTGATAAGTTGTGTACTTATCACCCTAACTTATTTAACTAATTAGAAATAAATTTTAGAATGGCAAGGACTCGAGAAACAAGTCCACATTTTCGTAGACACTCGGGCTGATTAACCCGAAGACCTAAAGAGTCTAAGTGTTCAGGTCCTACCGTATCATTCCTTAAAGTTGAAAAACTCTAATGGCCAAGTTTTCTTTTCCTTTTTTTTAAGTAAAGGAGAAAATAAGGAAAATTTACAAGAAATCCATAAGCTGACAATATGATTCATAAATGAATCCACCCCCTCATGCTAGCTTATGCAATGTCCTCATTAAAAATAAAAGGCATGAGAGAGGGGTAGAATGAAGAAAATATCACCTATATTTTGTGATGCTATGGTCAACCCTGAGTTAGACTGTACAAATGTTGAGTTTAGTGCCATTAGATAGGCGAGGTCCAACCAAAGAAGTTAGATCAAGGTCAAAGCAACCTTGTCTAAGATAGGTTCTGGGATAACACGATCAACATAAGGTTGTAGACATTATCCATCGACCTTAAAAGAGTTACCTGTCTTTGGGTCAGAAATCTCAACTGTCCCATTTGGGAATATCCATCAATGATGAGCATGCCATTCCATTTGGACCTAAGCTTGTCGAGAATGAGCTTAAGTCGAGAATCAAAGAGCCAGACCATCTAGTTCGACTCAAAGCTCTTGCGTGATATCAATTGATCATGAAGAGCTTTAGTCATAGCCTTATAAATCTTAGCATTCTCATATGCATCATTTCTAAGCTCCTCCAACTTAGATAGTTGGAGTTTCCTAGTCTTTCCAGCTAAGCCTAGATCGAAATTGCATTTCTTAATTGCCCAGAATGCCGGTGTTCAATTTCTACGGGTAAATGTCACACTTTACCATACACCAGACAAAATGGTGACATGCCAATAGGCATCTTGTACACCGTACAGTAGGCCCAAAGAGCTTCATTAAGCTTTTAAGTCCAATCTTTCCTATCAAGCCTAACCATTTTCTACAGGATGTTCTTGATCTCCCGATTGAAGACGTCGGCTTGTCCATTCTTTTGGGGGTGGTAAGGTGTGGAAATTCTATGATTCACCTTATATTTTGCCAATAAATTCCTGAACTAGGCATTAGTGAAATGGGTACCACCATCACTGATGATGGCCCTTGGGAACCCGAACTAACTGAAGATATTCCTTGACAAAATCAATGACCACCTTGTAGTCATTGGTTAGGGTAGGAATAGCTTTAATCCACTTGGACACGTAGTCAACAGCTATGAGAATGTACTGGTGTCCAAATGAATGAAGAAAGGGTCCCATGAAATCGATGCCCCAAATGTTTAAGATTTCGATAGGAAGAATCGGGTTTAGAGGCACCATGTCTCTCTTGGCTATGCTTTCGAGTTCCTGACATCGAGAACATGACCTCGAGAACTCTTGGGCATCCTTGAATAAAAATGTCTAATAAAATCCAGAATGCAGAATCTTCGCAATCTTCATTTTTCTGGAAAAATGTTCACCACACGCAGATGCATGGCATAACTCAAGTATGCTTTGAAACTCACTTTTTGGGACACATCGGTGAATAATTTGATCAAAATCGATCTGGTACAGTTTGGGGTCATCCCAAAAGTAATATTTGGCCTCGGATACAAGTCTATCCCATTGTTGCTTGGTCCAATCTTGGGGGATTTGACCAACGGCCATATAGTTGATGATATCTACAAACCAATGGGTTTGGACAACTAAAACTATAAGAATTGTCTCGGCCAAGAAGGTGTCAATAATTGGAATATCCGAATGAAGACAATCAATTAGGATTCTCGAAAGATGATCCGCCACTACATTTTGTGCCCCAGATTTGTCTTTAATTTCAAGATTGAATTCTTGAAGAAAAAGAATCCATCGGATGAGCCAAGGTTTGCCATCCTTTTTGGCCAAGAGGTATCTCAGGGCCGAGTGGTCGGTATAGATGACGACATGAGATCCTAAAAGGTAAACTTGAATTTTTCCAACACAAATACTACTGCTAGTAATTCCTTTTCTATAATAGTATAGTTCCTCTGGGCCTTGTCCAGAGTTTTGCTAGTGTAGTAAATGACAGAGGGCTTTCTATCAATCTTTTAACCCAAAATAGCCCCAACTGCGTAATCAGAAGAGTCGGTCATGATCTCAAGTGGGGCTATCCAGACCGATGGTTGCAACACCGGAGCATAAGTGACTGCCATTTTGAGTAAATCAAATGCCTTGTGGCATGACTCATTAAATTCAAATGGTGCATCTTTGGCCAGAAGGTTGCTTAAAGGCAGAGCAACCTTGGAAAAATACTTGATGAACCTCCTATAAAATCCTACATGACCATGGAATGATCGAATTTGTTTAACAGATGTGGGTGGAAGAAGTTTGGAGATAGCATCCACCTTAGCCTTATCAACTTCAATACCCTAATTAGGGACTACATGACCCAAGATGATGCCTTCCTGTGTCATGAAGTGACTCTTGTCCTAGCTAAGGACCAAACGAGTTTGGATACATCTCTTAATGATCAACTCCAGGTTAGCTAGGCAAGACTCAAAAGAATCTCCAAAAATGGATAAAACATCCATGAATATCTCAAGTCAATCTCCCACCATGTCAGAAAAGCTGGCAAGCATGCACCTTTGAAAAGTCGTAGGTGCATTGCAAAGCCCAAACAACATTCTACAGAATGCAAAGGTTCCATAGGGATAGGTGAAAGTTGTCTTTTCCTAGTCATCGGGATGGATAGGGACTTGGTTATATCCTGAATAACCGTCTAGGAAACAGAAATACTTTTGCCCAGCTAACCTTTCAAGAATTTGGTTGCTGAAGGGAAAAGGGAAATGATCTGTTGTCATGGTTGTGTTCAGCTTCCTGTAATCTATATAGACTCTCCAAGGGGAAGCTGAACGGGTCATGATAGATTCACCTTTCTTGTTTGTTACTACGGTAATCCCAGATTTCTTGGGAACAATTTGCACAGGCTCACCTTGGGAGTATCCAAGATCGGGTATATGATACCTACATCAAGCCACTTGATGATTTCTTTCTTGACCACATCTCTCATATTGGGATTCAGTCTCCTTTGCATCTAGCGAGAAGGGCAAGATCCGTCTTCCATAAAAATCCAATGATTATAATAAGATGGCTTGATTCCCCTAAGGTCATGGATGGTCCAACCAATTGCCTCCTTATGCACCTTTAGGACCCCAATCATTTTTTATTCTTGTCCCTTAGTCAATTTTGCATTAATAATCAAAGGGAGTGTCTTCTTTGGTCTTAAGAACTCATATTTCAAACTATCGGGCAATGGTTTAAGTTCTAGCTAGAGCAGGTTGATAATAGAAGGTAGAAAGGACACTGATGAAAATTCATTAGGAAGATCTAGTGGAAGAGGTTGTGAATGAACAAAATCAATAACCTCTTCAAAATGTGGCTAGTCTGCCACAGAGGGTTATGGTTCTGGTTTATTAGTGTTGAAGGAATCCTTGAAAACAGTGACAGCCATACAAGTCTCAAGATTCAGATCATTACCCTTAAGTTCCTTGATATATCCACAATCCTCAAATTTTTTAATTGCCTTAAAAATATCGAGTTTCAATTTTCTATCCCCAAAGGCAATCTCCATACTACCGCTTTCACAGTTGATGTTGGCCTTAGCGGTAGTGATGAACACACATAAATTCATGATAAATTGCTTATTTTTGATAGTTCCTAGGCTTAGCATTGCATATCATGTTATAAATATTGCATAACATCCATTGCATGGCATTTAGGATAGTTGTATATTTTATATATTAATTCCTCCATTTTATATGGCCAGGGGGGCAATGCGACATCGATACGGGTTTCGGATGGAAAATTCGACCGTACGGATGGATCCGAAGCGACAATCATAGTTCGGCACCGCGGGAATCATCTTGATCTGAGCACCGTAGCACCCTCTACAAGAAGAGGAAGATGGACAACCCAGATGGCGCCATGTGGCACCATCCAGGCTGCCCAACACCAGCCAGTAGCACCGCCGAACTCCTTCTTCATCTGCGCCCTTCAATCCTAGCCGTTGGATCAAGATCCAACGACTAGGAAGCGGACGCACCAACTCGCTCCACACGACACAAGGGAAGGATTGCCGTAATGGTGGGAGCACTGGTTTGCAAAGGAGGGGTGCGGGTTCGAATCCCCGCTCGAATCCCCGCAGCCCCTCCAATTTGCAATTGGGCGGGTGCATGGAGCGGCAGCACCAGCGCAAGGCAGTGCGCGCACGCACGCACATGCCAGTGCATAGTGCACGCGCACGCCAGCACATAGCACACACGCACACAGCAGGGCACGCGCGGTCAGCGCGTGTGATAAGCGGGGTAACTCGACGTGGGCGCAAGGGCGGTTGGCGCCAGCTTTCAGTGACAGTTGGGCTGACCTAAAGCGACACTTACAACTTGATGAGAGCCTCATCATGAGCCATAACTAGCTCATTTTGACCTAATAAAGAGAATAAAAGCTCCTACATGACTTAGAAGAGGGCTTAATTGGAGGAATAAGTGTTCTTAAAAGAAAACATGAAATAAATGTTAAAACTGCAATTTTACCATTGCAGTACATAAATGGGATTTCTCATAGGCAAAACATAGGTCAAATGGTCTAAATGAGATAAAAAGTGGGTTGAATCAATCAGAAATGGGTTCATGTGCAATTCAGGAATTAAATGACATTTGGTAACCCTAAAATAGACCCACTTAATTCAACAAGGTTTCGGTTAGGATAAAAATCAAGTAAACCCTCTAAAATTAATGGAAAAATATCGTCTAGGGTTTATAACATTCAAATTGGCCTTTGGAACCTATTTTGACCTAGATTAGGGTCCTAACTCATTAATTGACCTAATTTGGGTTTTTACACAAAATGTCTAGTCAAACATGGTCAAACCTAAAATCCAACTCCACCATTGGATTCCTTAGGTCAAAATTAGGTTTTTACCAAAATTTAGACTTAAGGTGAGGTCATCTTGACCTACTTTGCAATTTAGTACACCTAACACATTTTGGTCCCTATCTTTTGAAAACCATCACAACAACCCCCCTTAAGTCATGTAGGAGCTTGGCCAATCTTACAATCAAGTCCTTCCGCCATTAATGGGGCAAAATCCTTCTCCGGTGAGGTTGACAGGGGGGATACGCGCAGATCCCTCAGAGATCCCCTCCCAGAATTGGAAGGGAGATTCTCTGAGGAATCCCCTTCCATCTGAGCCCGACCACAATCCCAGATTTGCACCAAATCTCTCGTGCGAACGCACGAGAGATTTGGGTATCTAACCACCTTCCATCTCCGGTGAGACGTCGGTGGCTAGAAGCTTTCCCTCCATGCACCAGAAGCACGGCCAAGCACCTATAAATTAAACCCTAACTCCGGCCAAAACTCCTAAGCTTGACTTGGCCGGAATTCCACCTCAAATTCCTCTCCTTCTTCGGCCAAGAGGTCCAGCGAGCTCCGGCGAGCCCCCCTCCCCTTCCTCTTCGCTCTGCCACAAAACCAGTGGCAGAGTCATTTTCCTCATCCTCCTCCGCATCGCGCAACACTTGCGTGCGCTGCCCTAGCCCCGTCGTCGCTGCCGTCTTCCTCCACTGGGCGCTTTCTTCTCCGGCGACAGTAGGTACTGCCGTCCGCCTCCCCGTCCCCTTCGTCCCTTTAGTTAGGTCAAAACTATTCCCCATCTTCCCCTCTTTCATTTCCCTCACTCTATTTCACACAGCCCACCCTCGACCGTCCCTGTTCACCTTCACCTTCCTGATCTCCGGCCACCCTCCGGCGAGGCGCTCCCATCACCCCACAGTCCCACACGCCTCGCCGACCATCACATAACCTCCGCCTCACCTCACTGAGTAACATCTGCCCATCCACCATCCCTCTATGCTTCCACAATAGTCCCCAGAACTCACCCATCCATCCGGCCACAGGGCGACCTAGGCACGCACGCCTAGGCCGCCCCGCAGTCTGCCACCTAGCTCTTCACCTTCGTTGTGACGAGGCAAAGGTCCCCCGATGATCTGATTAGGCCGTGAGGCTCTTTTCGTGTCTGACAGGTTCCACGCCCTGGTCGCCATTGACGGCAACTTGGAGAAGCTCCACACTTGCTCCAGGCTTCAGGATTGCAAGATTCCAGGAGTAGCTGACTTGGGCAGGCCTTGCGAAGCCAAGGGGTCCAGTGAGCGACCCAATAGAGTCCGCAGTAGTGGCAATTGTAGGAAGGATTTCTGCAGGCGCGCGTGAGAGAAGGGCGGGAGCTTTAATCCCACATCGGTAATTCACGACTCGCTGATATCCTTTATATTGATTTTATGAAATACACTCTTCGCCTCCAGTTACACTTGGGGTGAGGTCCCTCACCTATCTCACTACGCCTCGTCTGTGGTTTCACCTCACGGATCTTGTGCAACCCGACCCAACCCTAAGCACACCTCGCGCACCACCATCACGCCGGTGCGCCTGGTCACAGGCGCGTGATCCGACCCATTTACCCGGCACCTGGGAGAGCATCCTGAGAGTGGTTTACAGAGAGAGAGACGCGCGGGTGTGTGTAGAAGGTTAGGTTTTTGTGCTTTGCTGTGGTTGTGCAGGGAAGGAAGAGGGAAAGAATGAAGCAAACACTTAGCCGCTGCTAGCAAGGGAAGAAGAGAAGGAAGCAGAAGGCAAACAGAGGCAAAAATGAAGAAGAAGGAAGGAAGCCATTGAAAAGAGAAGGAAGAGGCAAAGGAAAAAGAGAAGAACTGAAGAAGAAAAGAAATAGAAGACAAGCTGAAGAAGAAGAGGAACTGAAGCAAAGACAAGTAAGAAGACCCGTAGAAGACAGAAGAAAATAGAAAGAAAGAAGCAAGGCAGAAGAAAATAAGAAGAAAAGCAAGGCACTGCAGAGAAAGAAGAAGAAAGGAAGAAGAATCAAAGAAGGGAAAACACACTTTTAAGACGTCTGATCCCATGATCAGATGTCCAATTCTTTCTTTTTACGTCAATTACTTTTCAAACTCATGCATTTATATTTGAATTAAGTTTTGAGTAATTAATGTGTTCAATTACATTTTAGAGATTAGTAGTAAATTCCAATTGCTCCCTGTGTTCGACCTCGAATACTTAGGTTTTTGAGTAATAAAACTTTTATTTGTTGACGACGCTTGATCACCTATACTACGACATAATTAACTGTTAAAACACGATCGAGTTTCGCGCGACAACACAGCCGTTGCTATTTCATTGCAAGCCAGCAGAGCCAGCTATGGGCGTTGGTGGAGGTGAGCTGTCTACAGCAACGTTTCCAGCGACGGTCTGGAAGTCGCTAAAGGTCCTTTATCCATTTATAGCCTCTTCTCCTCCATTATAAAAAGACCTACACCCCCTTCCTTCCAAGCCATCTCTACCTACTCTACTCCTACCTACTCCCAAGCTCTAACAAGCCTACCAATGCTCCATTAGAGCTATTTCTCAAGCTCCCAAGGTGCCTATTAGTGTAGCGAACCTCTACCCTACCAAATACTCCTTCAACTTCCCATCTCCCTTCATAGGTCACCTTGGAGCCATCCTCTCACCTCTATTCCGGTAGCAGATCAACTCCGTCTTCTCACCTCCATTCCAGAGCTACGCCGAAGCTTTCCTCAACCCGACTCCCTCTAGCATCTCACCTCCATCGTCTCGCTCCTCACCTCCTTCGTCCAAGCTTCCGCCATGTGCCATCGTCTCGCCGAACAGCTGATTCGGGAGATTTCCTCTCACCTCCCTCTCTTTATATGCTTTCATAGTTTCTTGCAATTGACATTGGAAGTAATATATATCAGATTTGTTCCAGATCTCTACCTTGTTATACGATTGCTTGATTTCTTTTATTTCAAAAATACAAAAAAAAAAAAGCAAAACCCTAAAATACCAAAAAGAAATGAAACGAAGTGCAATTTTCAATAAAGTAAACGTCGCCTCCCTGTGTTCGACCCGGGACTCCCTTAGAGTTTCGGTATAAATTTTATCTGATCAATGTGTTTTGCAACTACGACGACGGGTTACTTGTAACCTCAATTTCTAAACACACAAAACACACACGACCATTTTGGTGCCATTGCCGGGGACTCCCGACCATTTTGGCGCTGTTGCCAGGGAGGCAACGGAATTTACTTTATTGTTTATTACGTTTCTTTGCATTTACATAGCATTAACCCTACTTGTCTTTGATCTACTATCTTGCAGGTACCCTAGCATGGAAATCCAAGTGCGGTAGACTGGAGTAAAGTGCGGGTAGAGTGATTTGTAAGTGTCCCCCACACCACCCCCACCTTAATTTTCATTCCATAACCGAATAACTCAAACCGAAATCAACTTAGGTACTTTTTATGAACCTTAGGATAGATTTGGTTGTTTGTTTGCCACCTCCACTCACCTTGCCATCCACATAAATAAAAATAAAAAATAAAAAAAAGGTGTTATTTGATTGTGGGATTTTCTGTAAGCTACACACTTAACACCCACAACTTCTCACCCTAAGGCGCACAATCACATTGATTCTACCACTTAACTGGGATCTGACCTATGGACCCGGTACACTTAATTCAACACACAAATAAGTGAGTAGAAATCTGAATAGGTCAAAAATTTCTGTGTGCCTTAACTAAGTGGTGCAATAGGCCAATTGATTGAACTGTTTGGGCTGCACCACTTAAGATAAAAGCGATTCATCAAGTAGCTTGCCACTTAGGGTTGATTCTTAGGGCTGAACCAGGCACTCCACATTTTTTTCTTTGATTTCTAAAGGAATATATCATCACCAGTGCTTGCAAAACTTGGAGTGTTTTCCTAAGCTTGATTGAATATACCTAAGATTAAACCCTAAAAGCTACTAAACAAGGTTGAACTCTAAAAGACACATCATCAAATAACCTTGTTTGCAAACGCTGGTTGTGCACACACACACATTTTAACTGATCATTAAGGGCACAACCCATCTAAAGGGCACATCACATTCCTGAAGCGCCATTGTCCCAAGCCTAACTAAAATTGATTAGACGTTGGCCCTAAGGACTGGTTCGCTCATCGGGATCCAGATTGAAATTATTCACGATTAACCTGCTTATGCTAGTTAATCTGATGTCTAGCTAGGGGAGTAGCGTCAAACGACCACGGCTGGGGGGTACACTAGGAACCGGAGGTACAAGCCAAAGGAAGAACCTTCTCCCCAATCCCTCCTTCTAACTGGTTGGATTGCCTGGACATAAGTAGAGTAAATCATCCATAATCTTAGGATGGATTTTGAGAGTCAGTAGACCTTAGGCTACCCCATCTAAGGATAGGCTTGTATTCTTATGTTGTAGGGTTCCTTTTTTTTTTCCCCATTCTTTCGACTTCCTTCTAGTGTATGCTTGGGAGGAGGTCATTGAACCCTAGATTGGAAGGACCTTTAGACCATTCTAGGAGGCATAGGTTGAGCTATAGCTAAGCAGATCCCATGGCTGATCAACAACTACCTCCCCCGCCTCCGAACCAGCATGAGCTGATTCCGAGGTAGTTGGAAGAATTGTAGTAGATGCAGCAATGGTTCCAACGCATGCATGGTCAGGGCGCTCAGCCCTTGAAGGATTTTTACGATCCTTCAAACTATGGGGAACGTCCCAGCGTCATGATTCCTACCGGAGACATTGAAATCAAGCCCCAAGTCTTAAGTTTGATTAAGCATTTTCATGGGCTTGGCTCGGAGGACCCATTCCAGCACCTGGAAGATCTAACCACGTTGGTTCAGACCACCGGAGTAAGGAATGTGAATGAAGAGCAAATGATCATGAGGCTTTTCCCCCACTCTCTCAGGGATAAGGTCGCACATTGGTATTGGACTATAGGAAGGCCGATTGAAACTTGGGCTGCTCTTAAGTCGACTTTCTTGAAGAAATTCTTCCCTATCGGAAGGACTAATGCTTTGCAATGGGCAATTACCACTTTCTCCCAG
This sequence comes from Thalassia testudinum, assembly GCA_037157565.1. Taxonomy (NCBI): domain Eukaryota; kingdom Viridiplantae; phylum Streptophyta; class Magnoliopsida; order Alismatales; family Hydrocharitaceae; genus Thalassia; species Thalassia testudinum. The sequence goes on from JAZHRO010000025.1 coordinate 40,238,189, forward strand.
CGGCCGGGGGAACCGCTTCATGGTGCCTGGGAGCAATTCCAGGAACTTTTGAGGAAGTGTCCACGCCACGAGGTGCCGAAATGGCAACTCATGCATATTTTCTATCACAGGTTGGTTGAGCAACGCCGTAATCATGTGGACGCCTCCTGCGGAGGCAATTTTCGCAACAGGGATGCAGATAGTGCATATGACCTATTTGAGGAAATGAGCGAGAACTCAATTAATCATGCCTCCATGGATGCATTCAATCGGTCCCAACAACCTAGGTCAAGTGCTAATGAGATCTAGGACTCTCATTCATTTGACATGGAATTAATTTGTAATAAATTGGATAAAATGGACTTGGTTGCTAAGAAAATGGAAGAATGGATGTGTAGGAATTCAGGAAACACTTCTTTACCCACTCAATCCCAGAATTCTGGATTCCATTCCTCATGAGCTCCCATGGGGCGGGAATTCATGAACCAACTCTTTTCGGCTCAACCTGTGAGCCAGGATTTCTTGGAACTATATGGGTTCCAAATTGGGGCCTTTGATCCCAGTTTCTCTTATCCTTCCTTCTCTTCATCCTTGTTTTATGAGAATGCATATGCAATGTAGGAGAATGTTAGGTCCAACCCGTATTCCAACACTTTCAACTCGGGATGGAGGAACCACCCTAACTTCTCTTGGAAAAATCAAAGGCAACAAACCCAATCTCAACCCAGCAACTATGCATCTCAAAAACCCATGGGTCAGGGTCAAGTATACACCCAGTTGCCCCCGAGACCGGTTAATCAGCCATCTTGGAATGCCCAACAATCTGCAGGGCAGGTTGATTTGAACCGACAGATGGTGGAAATGCAAGGGTCCATGCTTCAGCTTATGCAACAAATGAAGATATCCTTGGATAACTTGCAATCCGGGTTAATTGCAAACACCCAACAACTCGGATCCCTACCATCCCAACCAGTACCAAACCTGCGTAATGTGCAAAATCAGGGCAATAGAGCCCAAGGGTACGAGAATCAAAGGGACCCACACGCGCATGCTCAGGTGGTTGAGTAGGGTCCCTCTTCTTCCTCTTTTGGTTACATGACCAACCAAGGCCCTCCAATCTTCACTAATCCACCTCAAGACCTAAACCCTTATGCCTCTGCAAACTCTGTCACCTTGGGAAGTGGGAAGCAGACCCAGAACCCAGAATTACCTTCTAGAAGTCAAAATCCTGGGGAGCTTGAGAAAGAGAAGGAGGAGGTTGAAGAAGACAATAAGGCCCAGGGATCGAAAATTGAAAATTCCACCCGTATCCCGTTCCCTGAGGCCCTATTGAAAACCAAGAAGAAGAAAACCCTAGACAGCAACGAGGAGCTTTTGAATTTATTCAAGAGTGTAGAGATCAATATTCCGCTCCTCGATGCTATTAAGCACATCCCGGCTTACGCTAAATTCTTGAAAGAACTGTGTACCCAAAAGCGTAAGCTGAGAGAACCCACCTGAGGAAGGTGATTCTCTCTGAGCAGGCAAGTTCTGTAATCCTGCATCACCTTCCTCAAAAGAAGAAAGATCCAGGTGCCCCCTTGATCTCATGCCTTATTGGGGAATACACTTTTGATAGGGCACTATTGGACCTAGGTGCATCCATCAACCTAATCCCAACTTCTATTTATGAGAAGTTTGGGTTAGGTGAACTCAGGCCAACCTCAGTAACGCTACAATTAGCGGACCGATCGGTCACTACACTGAGAGGCGTTATTGAGGATGTTATTGTCAAGGTCAAGGATTTCTATTTTCCTATAGATTTCCTCGTCCTCGACATGGATGTACCTAATGATTTGAGGAACACACCCATCATTTTGGGGCATCAGTTCCTAGCTACCGCCAAGGCCAACATAAACTGTGAAAGCAGTAGTATGGAGATCGCCTTTTGGGATACAAAATTAACTCCGGATATTTTTAAAGCGATAAGAGGATTTGAGGATTGTGGATTCATTGAGGAACTCGAGGATCAGGATCTTGAGACGTGTATGACAATCAATGCACTCGAGGACTCCATTAGCTTTAGCGAACCCAACCCACAACCCTCCTCCATGGTAGACCTACCACATCCTAAAGAGGCTGTTGATTTTGCTCATTCCCAGCCTCTTCCACTGGATCGTCCTGATGAATCCTCATCAACATCCTCCCTTCCTTCTATTCTAAACCCACCCCAACTGGAATTAAAACCATTACCCAAAAATTTGAAATATGAGTTAGGACCTGAAAACACGCTCCCTGTGATCACAGCCCAACGATGTGAAAATCGATCCAATCCGACATCCGTGGCACCACCTATGAGAAATAGAAGATGGATGGCCCAGATGATGCCACGTGGCACCATCCAAGTTGCCCACAGCCACCCGACCTCTTCCTCATTCACTGCACCATCAAATCTTGATCGTTGAATCGAGATATAACGGTTGAGATGCAGCCATATTGCTCTTCCCACTGATGGGCATCAGCTGAAGTTAAACGCTCAACACATCTTAGCCATTGGATCATCATCTAATGGCTGAGGGTGCATGAGTGTTAAAACACAAACCCGACCAAATCGAAGGCATAGTGCAGTGGGCGAGAGCTTTACTCAAAGATAGCACCGTGCATTTGAAGCACGCTGCATCTTAAATCAATCGTGCGGGTGGGCATGGTGAAATTCGCCCGTTGGATCAGTGATGAGCGGCGATGGAGGCGGAGACGTGGCACCACAGATGAGCGAGGATTTGTATGCAGCCGATAACGCGCCATCAGACGCACTTCATGCATGTTGTAAAGAGCGGCTATGGGCAATTGTTGGCTGTGGATACGTGATCTGAGGGCTCTCGCGACACTACATGTCATGATGCTTGGTAGCGTGCCTCAATGGTTGAAGGAGAAGAATCGTCGACGTGGTCACGTGTGGACGCTCCGATCTCCATCTCACGACCAAGGACACACGTGTACTTTAGCGACGTGGGCCTTTAGCGATGTGCCTAAACATTACTACAAGCCTTAAAAGACCCTTTTGCCCTCAATTCTTACACCTATAGAAAGGGCACCCCTACCACCCATTTGAGCATCCCTTCTCTTCTCCTCTAACCCTCTCCAAAGCTCTAAAGAGCTAGTCCCATACCTGGGATGCTCCACAAGAGTCTTAAATATAATTTTTCCATCTTCTCATCCCCATTCATGGAGTGTCCACAGTTGTCCTCTTAATGCCATTCAGGAAGCAGATCTCGCTGCAACGTAGCCCTACTTCGTTCTCCATCCTCCAGCTCCGTTCTCCTTCGTCCAGCATCTCATCCCCATCGTCCAGGTGCTCCATCAACGTGGCTCATCCTCCAAGCAGCCATCGAGGAGGATAACTTCTCACCCCCTTCTCTTTTTATCGCTTTCTAGTGTAGATTTCCAGCTCTCTAGTTATAGAATTTACTTGTAATGAACATATGATTATCAAATATTGGTTCTCTTTCTCTCTCTTTTCTCTATATTATTCTCTCTCTCTCTTTGTAGTATTCTTTTTCTTTCTTCTATTGTTTATTCTTTAAGTAGAATAGGTAGTGTAGATTTAATTCGACCAGCTAATCTACTTCGTGACAATAATTATAAATGCTATTTTTGATGAAATGTTTGCCTCCCCATATTCGACTTGGGACTCACCAGAGTTTCAGTTGTAAATTTTATTTGATAGCAAATTTTTACACACCTACAACGATGGGTTTTCAAAATCAATCTTTACACTTATAAAATATCTAGCTAATAATTTTAATGTATAAATTATGCTCATCATTTTGGCACCGTTGCCAGGGAGGCAATGCTCTTTGGTTTCCCACATTTTTTGCCTTACTTATCGTTTGCCTTACTTGTCTCCATTCTTATTGTGATTGCAGGTACTCTCTCGAGGAGGGCAAAAGTGGTAGATTGGAGCAAAGTGAAGTTGAGGGGTTTGTAAGTATATCCCCACCACCCACCCCTTAGATTTCATTCCACCACCTAATAACACAAACCCTAATTAACCTAGGATCTCGCATAAGCCCTAAGGTTAGTTCTGGTTGTTTGTTTGCCACCTTTGCTCACGTCACCCTCACATATATATATATATATATATTTATTTATTATTTATGGGATTAATTGAAATTTACACACCTTAAACACCTACACACCAAGGTGCACTCTTCTTGATTCTACCACTTAGATGGGATCTGACCTATGGGCCCGGTACACTCTAACCTAATATACATAAGTGAGTAGAAATCTAATTAGGTTAATCATCATGCATGCCTTAATCAAGTGGTGCATCAGGCCAATTGATGGAGTTGTTTGGGCTGCACAACTTTTAGGAATTAACCAGGCACTCCACATTCTTTTTGAGTTTTAAAGGAAGACATCTTCACCTGTGCCTTCAAAACTTAGTGTGCCAACTGAACCTTGATTGAGTAAACCTAAAGTTGAACCCTAAAAGCTACTAAACAAAGTTGAACCGTAAAAGACAAATCATCAATTAACCTTGTTTGAAAACCCTAGTTGTGCACGTACACACAATGAAACTAATCTTTAAGGGCACAACCTAGATAAAGGGCCCATTAAATTCCCAAGCACATTCAAACCTAAGCTTAGCTAAAATTAAGTAGACATTGGCCTTAAGGATTGGACTTGCTCTTCAGGGCCCAGATAGAGATTATTTTCTATTAATTTACTTCTACCATTGAATCTGATGTCTAGGTAGGGGTGCAGTGTCAAATGATAGTGGTTGGGGGGTATCAAAGGAACCTGAGGCAAAAGCCAAAGGAGGAACCTTCTCCCTAATCCCTCCCTCTAATTTATTGGATTGATCGGAAAGAAGTAGACCAAAGCATTCCTTTCATCGCAAGATGTGTTCTAGGAGTCTGTAGATCTTTAGGCTACCCCACTTAAGGACATGTTTGATTGTATTGCAAGGCACCTTTCTTTTCTCTTTCCTCCCACTTTGCCATGGATCCTTCCACATCCTACTCGCATTTCCACTCTTACCCTCCTACCAGCACTTATTTCCAAGATGATTATTATCCCGACCCAACTTATGATCATTCATCCATTAGTCGGGATAACTTTGATTAGGGATATAATTCCTGATCTCCGTGTTCAGGGTCTAATAGTGGATACATGATTTTAATTTTTATCCTTCTCCGAGCCACCCTGATTATAAATCTCCACCCACTGATGATCAATTTAACCTGATCTACAATAAGGAAGGATATCCTTATTATAATCCCTACCTTCCCAGGACTACACTACATATAGGTCACCACACCTCTTTGAATAACCCGAAATGACCTGTTATCAGGGAGGACACCAAGAACCTCAATTTATTGACTTCCCTGGATTGAACCCAAACCCACCCAACCCTAAACCAAATCATTTGATTCAGATAAAACAAGTCCAAGATAATTGTTGGCTAAGTTAAGGAACACTATTCAATCTTCAGAAGCTAAGCCAACACCTTACACTGAAGAATTGGAGCCTCTGATTTAAATGATTGATGATCTTAACAAGTATTTATTTGATTGGCTCCAAGATGTTATGGATAGGGACCTGGGTGAGTTTTTACTTGGGAAATTGTCAAAATTGAGGATGAGATTTGTGATTGCTCTAGTCCAATATTGGGATGATTCCCAAGATGAACCCCCTTCAGGAGCATTAATGTCAGAACCCGCTCAGGTACCTGTAGGGGGGACACATTTTATGAGACCGGGGATGACTTGGTTGGTCTAAAGCAACCAATTGAGGATGAATTGATTACTTCACCTGAGATCCCTAAGCCAGGGTACAAGGAAAAGTATGTCTCCATGGACCAAGAAATGATAAATGATTTTGAGACCAATATAAATGTGGATCTAGAATTCTTTGATTCAGAGGGTGAAGAATCTTTATGTGAAGTCTCACTTGAGTTTGAGGAAAATGATTTTAGTGAGACGACTGGGCCTAAGGAATTCAATGAATCATTTAATAGCCTAGTAATTGAGGAAATTGATCCTGTTGAGGCTAGCTTGGAAGATACAAATCATATTTTCATGGATGATTCAATCAATAGCCTCATTCCTCAATTGCACCCCGTTGAGCATAATGATGATTATCTTCTTGTGATTACCAAACCCAAGTCAATTATGATTGAGTCACAAATTTTGGACTTGGATATTTTAGATGGGGTTGATAACACTTTTGAGGTCCTGGAAACTTTGATTATGGAGGATAGGAATATGGAAATGAAGATCAGGGAAGCCAATTTCGTGGAAAGTAGAAGTCTAAGTCTAAGGGTTCCTATTTGCCTGAAACCACCAGCCTTCTACCAAGACCCTTATGACATTTTCAACTCAGAGGATGTCCAACCTAAGCACAATTTAACTGATTATCTTTTTGATACAAATTTTCCTATTGCCCAACTTTTTGGACTTGGGTTGTATCCTCACAAATCGTAGGCCCGACCCTACTTGCATACTGATCTCATGTTCTGGGTAACTTTTATTCAAAACCTTAAATACACTCGACCCTGGGGCATGGGTCTGCATCATAACTTAGTCCACATCTGTGGACATTCTATGCTGGTAGGCTTTAAGGTTAATATTTTTATTCTGATTCTGACTTGCATTTGTGAATTCTTTATTTCTTCTTTATTTGTATAGTGTGCCTAGCTGAAGGCACTATATTTAGCACGTATACAGTCTGTTTTCATCTTGGAGCTAACCGTGTAGTCATGAAATTTAGGTGCTTTCTTCTCTACTATGCTCTTTTTCATGTCTTTTTAATACAATGAGGACATTGTATTAGATAGGCATGGGGGTGGATATTCATCTCTGAATCATTTTGTTAGCTTCGTAGATTCTTTTTATTTTCTCTTTATTTATTAAAAAATGAATTAGGAAAAGAGAACTTGGGCTTTAGAAATTTGTCAACAACAGGAAATAATACATTAGGACTTGAGCACTTAGACCCTTCAGGTCTTCGGACTTAATCAACCTGGTGTCCACTGAAATGTGGATTTATTTCTCGAGTCCTCACCATTCTAAATTCATTTCTAATTGGTCAAATAAGTTGGGGTGATAATTACACAACTTATCAACTCACCCTATGATTTAAAGGGACTTATAGTCTAAGTATCTACACACTATTTGCATTGACTCACTTTTCGATGATTTTAAAAGAATTTGGGTAGCTAATGAACCTCCTAGGGTGGTATGGCTGACAAGTTGTCATGGGTAACAGCCCATTGACTGATTGTCCAGAGCCCAGCCACATGACCATTCTCTTTCTGTGCCTTTAGGTAAATCTTAGATAAGGGAAGCCACCTATTTAGAGAAAAAGAAAAAAATAGAAAAACGTCAAAAAAAAAAAAGAAATAGAAAAGAAGAAAAATAAATAAGCCACACTTCACCACATGAGTATGGCTGGCAAGTTGCCGTAGGTAATAGCCCATTGGTTGGTTGTCCAAAACCCAGCTCACGAAATGCACAAATAATTCCTAAACACTTAGGAAGAAGCAGGAAAGTAGAATAAGCCGAGGAGATATACACTGGGTTTGCCCTTGCGTTAACCCCATCAAAATAAAAGGTAGGGAGAAAGCTACCGGTCGGATAGATACACTTTTAGGTAGAATTCCTTTTTAAGGTCACCTAGGGGAGTAGAAACCCGAAGTCTATTTTCATTGCCATTCAGTGAATCTATCACAATCACAAAAAGATGCTTAGAACTTAGAGTTCTCTTCAAGTGTTGGGTGGGTTGGGTAGCTGTAGAAAGCTACCCCGAAACTCTAAACTCAAAAATCTAAAAAAAATTAGCAAAGAAGAAAATGAAAAAGATGCTTTTTCTTTTGAATAAAGCGAGGGTTTGGGCGGCCTGCATTTTGGTAGACACCCAGGCACTTGTTGAGTCTAGGTAGTTCAGGTCTTTAGTAGAAATTTCTTGGTGTTGAAATAACTATTGCCCAAGTAATTTGATCCAAATTCTTTTATCAATAGCATGTATTTTTGCTAGGGACTAGCAAAAGATAGGCATGGGGGTGTGATGTAGACACATCTATGTCACATAAACTGTCTATTTATGTGAGTTCTTAGGCGTATAATTGCATTCAACATTATAAATATTGCATAGCATGTATCATTATGCACTTAGGTTAGATTGCACAAATTATGGGTTAATTTTCCCTTTTTGTGGTCAGGGGACAGTGCAATCTCATTTTGAGGCCTTAGGTTGAAGATCCAACTGTACGGATCTGATCAGGGAGACGATCGGAGTTCAACAACTCTAAGATCGCCCTGATCGGACTTTCATATCATTAGATGTAGTCTGAGGAAGATCAGAGGTCAAGGGGAAAGGTGGTGCAAATCCATACTGTAGACAACAAATCCAACTGCACGGATGGGTTCGAATCAACGATCGTAGCCCAACAGCATGAAAATCGGTCCAATCTGACATCCGTGGCACCACCTATGAGCAATAGAAGATGGATGGCCTAGATGGCTCCACGTGGCACCATCCAAGCAGCCCACAGCCACCCGACCTCTTCCTCATTCACCCATGCCATCAGATCTCGACTGTGGGATCAAGATCCAACGGTTGAGATGCAGCCACGTCGCTCATCCCACCGCTGGGCATCAGTTGAAGTTAAATGCTCAATGCATCTCAACCATTGGATCTTCATCCAATGGCGAGGGCATGTGAGTATTAAAATGCAAACGCGACCAAATCAAAGGCACAGCGCAGTGGGTGTACGCTTTAAGCGAAGAGAGCATCGCGCATTCGAAGCGTGCTGTCTCAGATCAACCTTGCAGGTGGGCACGGTGAAATTCGCCCATTGGATCAATGATGAGAGGCGATGGAGGTGGAGACGTGGCAACACGAATGAGCGAGGATCTGTGCACGACTGATAACGCGCCATGAGACGCACTTCGCATGCATTGTGAAGAGCGGCTGCAGGTGATTCTTGGCCGTGGATGCGCGATTTGAGGGCTCTCGCAATGCCACATGTCGCGATGCTTGGTAGCATGACTTAACTGCTGAAGGAGAAGAGTCGTTGACATGGCCGCATGTGGATGCTCTGATCTCCATCTCACGGCCAAGGACACACACGTGCTTCAACGACATGGACCTTTAGTGACATGCATAAACGTCACTAAAGGCCCTACATTTACGTTTAAGGCCTTAAAAGACCCCTTTGCCCTCAATTCTTACACCTATAAAAAGGGCACCCCTACCACTCATTTGAGCATCCCTTCTATTCTCCTCTCACCCTCTCCAAAGCTCTAAAGAGCTAGTCCGATACCTGGGATGCTCCGTTAGTGTCTTAAATATAATTTTTCCATCTTCCCATCCCCATTCGTGGAGTGCCCTTGGTTGTCCTCTTATCGCCATTCGGGAAGCGGATCCCACTGCGACACCACCCTACTTCGTGAAGACTTTATCTATTGTGCTATCTTCGCTGATGGTTGTGGAGATGATTTGATGCCCCCACGCTCTCAGTCATTAGATGAAGATCCAATAGTTGAGATCAAGGTCACTTTGATGAGAAGGAGGGGCGCCAGTGGCTTTGGGTCGCTATGATTGTGCCATGTGGCACCATTATGGCCATCCATCTTCTTTTGCTCGTTGGTGCTGCAATGGATGTCGGATTGGGTCGATTTTTGCGTCAGTGAGCTGTGATCATCGACCCAAACCAATCCGTGTGGTTCGATTTGTCGTTTAGAATCTGGATTTTCACCACCTTACCCCTTGACCTTTGATCTTCCTCGGACTGCATTTGATGCTACGGAAATCCGCTCGGGGCGATCTCAGAGGTGTTGGACCCCGATCGTCGCCCTAATCAGATCCGTACTGTTATATCTTCAATCCGAGGTCCAGATAAATATCACCCTGTCCCTTGATCACCAAAAAGTGCAAATTAACCTATAATTTGTACAATCTATTCTTATGCAAAATGATGCCTGCTATGCAATATTTATAATGTTGAATGCAATTATACATCTAAGAACATGCATAAATAGACAGTTTATGTGAAATAGATGTGTCTACATTGGTGATCCTAATAAAATTTTTTGCCTAAAGGTTTATCTTTTCGATTGGTAGCTTTCTTTCTACTTTTATTTTTATGGGGTCAACACAAGGGAGAACCCAGTGTATATCTTCCCATCTTATTCTACTTCCTCGCTTCTTCCTAAGTGTTTAGGAATTATTTATGCATTTTTGTGGGTTGGGTTCTAGACAACTGGCAATGGGGGGTTACCTACGGTAATGCGCCAGTCATACCTGTGCGGTGAAGTGTGGCTTTTTTTTTCTTATTTTTTTACTTCTTTTCTATATTTTCTCTTATTTTTCTAAATTTCTTTTGAGTTTTTTTTTCCTTTTTCTTTTTCCGAGTAGGTGGCTCCCCTTATTTAGGATTTACCAAAAGGCAAAAGAAAGAGAATGGTCATGTGGCTAGGCATTGGACAACCTTCCAATGGGTGTTACCCATGATAACTTGCTAGCCATACTGATTAGCCCATATTTGTGAGCTATTTAAGTATAGGAATGCCTGGGTATTAAGATATCTTTAACATTTAACTAGCATACATTAGGATGTAAATAAATTAATTCATATTTTTAGCTTAATTGTGTAATTCATGCGTTGCATTCATATCTAAATGCATTTAGAATTAACTTAGAATTGCATGCATTTGATTAGTTAACCAATTAGGTGCATTACATGCATTGTTTATTTTAACATAGAAGTTAAGGGTTTGTGCATAAATAATCCTAATATTTTATTATTTTATTATTCTTCTTCTTCCACAGGTAACGTTTCTGCTTCCTCCTCCGCGCCCATTCACTCCTCACAACTATCAGCATTCATTCGATGGGAAGAGTGGATCTACTCTCGCCTCTTTACAATTCAAATCCGTTAGCTGTAGCTACAAAAGAGAGGAGGAGATGACCGTGCTTGGGAGGCCACCATCCACTCCATCACTATGCTTCACCTCCACCACCGCTTGCCTCAACTGTGGCAGTAAGAATCCACCATCATGGGTGTGTGGTGTGACAGGCCGCACCGCCATCTGGAGCTTGCTCGCATCACCGTGAATGCACGTTGCTCCACCATAAGCACACACACGCGTGCATGCTTCCAACTCACCGCCACTATTCATCTTCCCCATCTTTCTCTATTACCACCAAAGAACCCATAACCTCCACCACCATTCCTGCTCACAACCATCACCTTAGGCAACCACCCGCTCCTCCAACACCAACAGAACCTCGCACCCCTCCCCTTCTCATCTCCACACCTCATCACTCTCCATCTCACTCTTCTTCATTCTTCCTTTTCCTCTATTTCTCCTCCACCTCAACGAAACCTACCACCACCATCACTAACAGCTACCTCCTTCACATGCACGCAGCGTGCCACTACCATCCTTCTCACACGCACGCACCTCCCGTGCATGGCCAGCAGCATGCTCGGACCCCTCTCTCCACGTCCGTAGTTGCTATGCGTAACCTTCTCCTCAACCTTGCACCACCAACTCCTCGCTGCACCTCCAGCCTGCGTGCAACTAGTGCCCCTCTGCCATGGCACTGTGCATGCCCAAGTCTCCCCTTCCATGCGCGGCCAGCAGTGTGGCCACGCGTGCAGTCGCACACACCACCAGCAGCACCACCACCTCTCCCTCGCCTCCCAACCGCAGACCGACTCACTACCATCCTTTTCTCCACGAGCGAGTATCACTGCACCCGCCTCATCATCTATAGCAATGGAGACCTTTGGCCACATGTTGGGGGAGGGAGAATCATAGTCACCATGCGCATAATTGAGGTGGACCTTGAGCCACGATTCGGAGGAGAACATTTCGAGGGAGTGCAATCGTCATCTCCTCCATTCTGAGTAGATAGAATTTAGGTTTTAGAACTTTATTTTTTTCATTATTCTTTCACATTCGTTCGGTTTGAAACCCTTATTCTGGGGTATATTCGAGGGGTTTGTTCCCTGCCATTATTTTAGGCCCCTATGCAGGTAATTTTTTTGTGAGTTTGTTTCCATTTATTTAGACTTAGGTTTTTATTTTCTTTCATGGATTGATTTTCCATTGTTTATGCATAAAGAAAAAAAAACACAAGCTACCTGCCCCTAGGTCGAATCATTTAGGATTGAATGAGCAGCATTTAGATCTAATTTCGTATCTTGCATATTGCATGAAGAATGCTGGAACCAGGCATGCACTTCTAACTTTGCATTTCTACCTGTCATGCAAATGCATTTAGATTAATTTCAAAACCACAATCTATCTTGAAGAGATCTAATAAAGTGTTCACATTTAAGTTTCTAAAAAAGGACTAAATAAAGGAGAAACATTGAAAAACCAAGGACTTGATTTTCAAACATGGCATGCAATTCAAAATTCAAAAACCTCACGGTGTATGCACACTTATATGCTCTTGCACCACGGCACGCATTTAGACATTCCTTAGGTTTGGAACCACTAGGACTAGAGCCTCCTATTACTGGGGTCTGAAGTGACCCAAACTTTAGTTAGAGGTAAAGTTGCCTTCAAACCTTGCAGATTAAGGGTAGTTAAGAAGCACCACAAATCAATGCTTTAATGGAAGGGATTGACCCTACTTGCATCCCTCTTTGTCGTGGTTGGTGGTGACTAAACTTTTTGGGCTTTAGGGAGGATCACCTAAGTCCCAGTTAGGTCTTCTTAGGCATATCGTAGGTTGACAAGTAGGTGTGTAATTGTTTAGATAACTTGATTTGTCACCTATAGCTGGACTTAAATCTTAAATGCCTAAATTAGTAAAGACCTAAAAAGTCCGTTGATTTGTGTTTGTATTGGGAAGAATCTAACTTGGGTGTGAGTTAGAATGGACCAATTTGATCACCTCTCTTCACCTCTTTCCCACACCCTTACCCCCATTCTGTGATCTTTGATTCCATGCACCGAGATGGTTCATCCTTTGATGGACATAATGATAGTCATTGGTATCCTTTTTACTTCTACTATAGGAGTATTGGCCTGGTTAAGCCCCAAATTAGTGAGCAGAACCTAGGAGTAGATTTTGCCTTGCCCAATATCCCACACACCATAGAAATACCCAACCCACCCTCCTTGAATGATTTTAATGGTTGGATAGAAACTCCAAGGTATTATAAGCTTAAGCCTGATTTCTCTCCTGAGAGTAATGATGACCCCTCCTTGAAGATGGAAATACAAAAAATGCAAGACGAAATGATCAAATTATTAAGAGAATCCACTACAACAAATAAGGGTTTTGGTCACGGTCAAAAACCATGACCAAATGGCTTATAGCCATCACCAATTAGTTATAGCAAAAGTTGCGTTGTGAAAGGGTCTTTTGTGATGGTTCCACCCAAAACCATTATGAAGGCTGGAGAGCTTTGGTCACGTTCCACATAAATCCATCACCAAAGCCCCCACCATTAGCTAGGTTCAACAGCTTTGGTCATGGTATAAACTGTGACCAAAGACGTTTAGTCACAGTTCTAGAACCGTGACCAAAGAGAGAGCTTTGATCACGGTTAATAACGATGACCAAAGTTTGGCATGGAAGAAAGAGTGTTCCTTTGGTCACAGTTCCTTAACTGTCACTAAAGGTGCCACCATGACCAAAGGTTACCTTCGGTGATGGCTAACCAACCATCAGCAAAGGTTCTCTTTGGTCACGCTTTATAAATCGTGAGCCAAGGTTGCAGCATGTCCACCACATCTGGTCTTTCCTTCCTGAAGCTTTCACTACTGTCATCCTAAAGGTCATGACAAACACAAACAACTTTTGATAGCTAATTTATGGAAGAAAAAATAGCATATGTTAACCAAAATTACATGTATTTAAAGTGATCATAAAGTGACAACTTTCTATAGCTAAGCTAATGCAGGGCAGAAAAGTTTGCATATTATAGATGACCTGATAACTGGACCAAACTCACTTTAAACAATCATGTATTTGCCCATATGTACAACATCATTAAATAAACAGTAGCTAAGAAAGGTAAATCCTTAAAAGCATGATTTTCTATAGAGGTGCTAAATGCCTAATATAATCAACTCACGTGGGGACATGTAGAGATGTAGTAGGAGCATCTTGAATCCCGCAGAACAACCCTCCATGTTCTGTGATTACATTCACCAGAATAACCTATCTCCTTTAGTATGCTACAACTGTGATGCTAATTTTTATAGAGGCTAGATTGGGTTCTTTGATGGTTCTAGACCTAAGCCTGAGACCTTATTGTTGGTTGCATGATAAAAGCAAGTTTCAGTAAAATACAAGATACATGATTAAAGAAAGAAACAAATAGGCATCCACAGATGGGGACACCATCATGAGCCATTACTAGCTCATTTTAGCCCAATTAAGTCAGTAAATGCTTCTACATAACTGCCAGAGAGTCACAAGTCACTACATAATCATTATGAGGGAAAGATAAGAAACCAGGGTTAAAATTGTAATTTTAGCATCACAACTTGAATGCAGTACAACCACGAGTTTTCCAGGGGTTAATTAAGGGTCAAATTGTCTTAAAAGGATAACAAGTGGGTTAAAACAAACAGAAAAGGGTTTTTCGTGTTTTGAGAATTAAATGACTTTTAAAATCCTAAAAATAGACTCGCTTAATTAACTAAGGTTCTGGTCAGGATAAAATTCACCTAAACCCTCTAAAATTCATAGAAAAATATTCTCTAGGGTTTGGAAACTTCAATTTGACCATTAGAACCTGTTTTGACCCAAAATAGTCTCAGAGAGTCATTTACCTAATTTGGATTTTTTTTTCATAAATTACCCAATCAAACATGGTCAAAATCAAAATCCAATTTAACCATTGGATTCCTTAGGTCTAAATTAGGTTTATACCAAAATTTGGACCCAAGATAAGCTTGTCTCGACCTAGTTTGCAACTTGGTTATGTCTGATTACATTTCTACCCTTAACTTTCAAAATCTTTTCAAATAGGCCCCTAACTGTGTCGTCATCCTCGCAAATAGGTCCCTGACACCATTAAAGGCAACTTTAAGCTTCACCGTTGAGATTGAGCGAGGATTTCTCGCTCAATTCTCAATCAATCAGTCCCAAAATAGATACTCAGATTCCTGACGAAGTTGCCTTCCATTTGAGCCACATCTTGAGCTCCAAGACTTGCCCAAAGTGCCATGCGAATCATTTGAAAATTGGGTTTCCAACTCTGAAGACCTTCTAAGCCTGGGAAGCTTGCTTACCAAGCTCTAACCGCCCTTTTGATGACCTATAAAAAACTCCCTAGATCACAATGGATTTCCCAAGCTTGAATTTGACCAAAGTAACCCTCAAATTCTTCTCTCCTCCTCCGGCCTAATTGCTCCTCAAGCTTCGACGACCCTCCTTGCCTCCCCTCGTCGCCTGACCGCAATACCAGCGGTAGATTCTCCTTCCTTTCCTTCTTCCACGTCGAGCAGCACCAGCCGGCGTCCCTATCTCCTTTATCCTCGCTGTCCACCCCTTATCAGAGCAACTTCATCTCCAGCGCCAGCTATACCTCAACCGGTGCCAACTCCGCTCCTCGTCGTTTGCCACCTCTCCTAAACGACTCCTCATCTTTCACTCTTCGTTTTAGACACTCTCCACTCCCTTTCGACCACTGACTTTCCCCACCATCCTCCGTCTTCCACCTCGCTGGCGTACCTCTAGTGAGCTCGCACAGCCACTACGCTCCACCAACCTGGCCGCCGTTCATCCCTACACCTTCGTCGTGTCCCAGAGAGCAAAAGCCCTCTAGTATTCAAGGCTATTAGCCTCTCCAACGTTCCACCGAACACACCCACTGTCGCGTTCCTCCTCCGACCTCCACAGCCCACCACACACCTCCACGAACCACAAGACCATCCCCTGTGCATTCGCTGTGGTATAGCGAAGCTCATTAATTATTTTAACTGGGGCTTTTAGCTCGTATTCGTGCTTTCAGGTACCCAGGTCTCTGCCGCCATTACCGAAGCTTCAAGTGAAGCTCAAAGCTCGCTTCAGCATCTGTAGACCCCTGGCAAAGTCCCAGGTGCTGTGAAGCAGTTCCAGGATCACAACCCAGGAGCCACTTTGGCTCTTTGACTGCATCTTTGACCGCAATCACAAGGAGCACCAGTTGCAGCTGCACGCAAAGGAAAGGAGGTGGGATAGTCCCACCTTGGAAGCTGATAGGCGCCCGAGTTCGCATAAATTGAATAAGTCCCTTAGGCTTATCACCTCCAAACACGGGGTGAGGTTCCTCTCACCCACACACACCTGCACCTTGTCCGCGACACCTCACCTGCAGACCTGGTGTGCCCGACCCACCTAAGCCCTTCACTTCTCAGCTATGACCACGCTCGCTGCCCTGGACTTGGGTTTGCACCTACCCGGTTACCCGGCTACCCACTAAGAGGCCCTGGGAGGGAGGAGTCTAAGAGAGAAAGAGAAGGAGAGATCGTTCGGGGTAGGGGGGAGGGTTTTGCTGCAAAGAGAATTGGCTGACACTTAGCCAATTCAAGAAGTTTCCCCCTCTGTGCGAAGTAGCTGAATAAAGAAAGAAGAAGAAGGCTTGAGCAGTAGAGGAAGAAGAAACAAAGAAGAAGAAGAAGAGAAGGACCCGAACAAGAAGAAGAGCAGCACAAGAAGAAACAGAGAAGAAGAAGAAGAAACAGAGAAGAAGAAGAAGAAGAAGAAGAAGAAGAAGAAAAGCCTTTGCACTGTAGCATAGGGCTACTTAAGACATCTGGTACTTTAATTGCATATATTTGAGACTTGATTTAAGTGTTATTTGTGAGGAGTAATTGGTGATTCAAATCACCATCTTACTCCATTCCTTTTGGCATATTGGTCCTGATATTATTGCAATCTTTATTCCTGATTTAAATTGTAATCTTGAGCTTTAAATTCCATATTGCTCCCTGCATTTGACTTCAAAACCTTTTCGAGTAAAAAAATTTATTTGTTTGAGCACTATTTTGGCTATACTACAACATGACAATCTTAAAACACCGATTTAGTGCGCAAACATTTTGGCGCCATTGCCGAGGAGTAACGAGCAATTTGGAACTCTTGATTACAGCTCCTAATTTACATTCTAACTTGCTATATCTCTTTTGCTGTGGTTTGTTTCAAGAGGGATACATTCAAGGAAGATCAGCCGCACAGTAAACACGCCAGGGGCAGGTAAGTTCTAACTACTCTCTCTCTTAAGCCCCTCATTCTTAAAAGGTTAAAAAGAAAAAAATCAATTAGGGCTACTTGCATTCTATCCGTAGATAATTCATCGAGTTGCCTGATTTTATACATTTTATTTGGACAACAAATCCTGATTTGTGCACCTACTTAAAGCTTAAGGTATCTTGGGCTATCACATTCCTGTTTGAGCCCTAGGTACCACATTTGGACAAATTAAATTGGACCAAATTAGTGCCAATTAAGGATTCTAGTTTAGGGTTTTTAGAGACACACTTGCTTAATCAAGAAATCATCTTTCCAAACAATGTGTTCCTAGACCTTGATTGAACTAATCTATTCAAGTAAAACCCTAAAAATCAGGCTCTTAAAATCAGTTGAACACTAAAAGAGGGATCTAAGATTCTCAAGTAGACAATACAGGTGAAGCTGACCCACCTTGTTTGGGTCAACCAATCTTCAAATTAGGTCACTTTTGCACTCAACACATTTTAAAGTTCAAGTGAAATTCTAAAGCACCATTGCTCTTAATTAAAACTGGTAGACTTAAGAGGTCAAGTCCCCATTTTGGTCTACCTGGAACATCAGTGACAAGAGAGGTCGGGTGGGGGAAACTCTGTAACCCGTGGGGTGCTCTACCATGTAGGGGTCTTTGCGGGACTCTCCCTCGCTGGCTGCCCAGGTAATTCTCAGGTGGACGACTTTCTAACTAAGGGGTATCATTTGCCCTGAACCTCTATAGTCATCCAAAATTTTTGGGTGTCTCGATTGGGTCCATCACATTCTACCTCTCATCTACTCCATCAGTGCATGTTCGGGAGGAGGTCTCTAAGACCATCCTTGAGGCCTCCTTTAGCCACTCATTCACGTCGAGGCTAAGCCTTAACCTTCTTGTTTGTGCAACAACCCAATCCGATTGATATCTCTTCCAATTCATCTGAACCTGATTCTCCTTCATCCATCATCATGGCACAACCCGCAAAAGAAAATAATCTTGAAAATCAATTTCAGCACCTCAATGATCTATTCCAAGCCTTTGTGAGCCCACCACAGCATCCAATGATGCGAGATCACTACAATCCCGTTGTAGTGGCAATCAAACCTCGAGTACAAATCCCCGTTGGAGGTCCTGACACTGAACTCAAGCCCAACATGATTCATGCCATTCCCAAATTCCATGGGCATAATTCCGAAGATCCTTTCCCGCATATCAAACAACTCAAGCATCTGGTCCAGACCTTTGGGTCAGAAGCTGAAAATTGAGATGTTCTACTCATGAAAATGTTCTCCTTCTCTCTCATGGATAAAGCTGCTCACTAGTACAAACCCAAATGCATCCAATCAACACATAGGCGAAACTTCAATCCAAGTTTTTGAGAAAGTTCCTCCCTGTTGGTTGGACAAATGCTCTATGGCGCCAGATTACACATTTCACACAACAAGCAGGAGAACCACTTCACGAAGCATGGGATCATTTTTTGGATCTCATGCGAAAGTGCCCCCAACACGGAGTCCCTATTGGGAACAAATCTAGTCTTTTTACCAGGGACTCTGTGAGGATATTCGATTATTCGTCAATGCAACTTGTGGAGGAAACATTATGGGTCAACACGAAGACACCGTGTGTGAGATTCTCGAGAATATGTAAGAGAACTCCATCAATAATGAATCCATGGGCATGTTCGACCGGACGAATGCCTGTGCATTGACGAATCTAAAGGGAGCACATGAGACGTAGGGCCTGCCTTCTTCCGTCAACTTGGAATTAATGGCCAGTCATCTGGACAAGGTCTCTATTATTGAGAAGAAGGTGGATGAGCTAACTCGACATTTGCAGCAAGCCACCTCCACGCAAAACCCGTTCACACAACCACCCTCTAGCAGGGAGGCCGTGCACAACATCTATCACCGACCTTCTCAGAGGATGGACCCATATCCACCCCCGTCTGATTCTAGTTACGGAAGAAACTCTAGATCCACCTACTCTAGTTGGGGGAACTCTGAACGCTCATACTCTGATTTTCCCAAGGTTCCTCAGACCTGCGAGGACCTCAACGCCATTCAGAATGATCCATTCTCAAACACCTACAACCCTAGATGGTGTAATCATCCTAATTTCACATGGTTAATAAATAATCAAAATTAGAGACCTCAATATCCGCCCCAACTGTAAGCTCCTCGTCCATATCAGCAGCCTCAACCTCGGCCTAACCCAACTTATCAATCTGGGCCGACTCATACAGATCAAATGACTCTTATCCTTCAAACTCTAGCTGACATTCAGAAGATGAATGCAGCTATGCAAAAACAACACAGAGATGAGATCACAAAGGTTCACAATCAACTTGCCCAGATGGCAAATCCTTGCCAACCTGGTGCACTTCCTTCACAACCTTTGCCTAATCTGAATAACGTGCTGAACCAGAGGCACGTAATGAACCCAAATCCAGGCCAAGCTCACTTTATTTATCAGGCCCCTTCTACTCCATCATCGGACGAGATGGAGGCTTCGATATCATATACAGGTTACCAACAGCAAGGCTCGACTTTTCCCCATCCACCTCCCTACCATGATTGTGCTATGATCAATGTTACGAAACCCACCCTTAAAGATAGCCCATCTACTCCATTATCCCAAGTCAATTCTCACCTCCATACTAAAGGACTGTTAGAAATTGATATAACGGGAACTTTGAGGAATGCACAAATCACTATTCCACTACTTGATATCCTCACTCTCAACTCAAACTCACTTGACTTACCCAGGAAGGAGATGAAAGAACAAACACCAGGAAAAGTAGTACTGTCTGAAAATATAAGTACTGATGAGACACTCATCATGATCTCTAATTACCCCTAATTAACTAGTCTTCCTAGTTAATTAACTAGGGTTATGAATATATAAGGGTTAATTATAGAATAACGGATATTTAGTTAAGGACCTTAAAATAAGTTAAAAATGACATTTATCATTCAATTAACATTATTAATATTTAGATAATAATTAGACTCGAAATCCTATTAATCATTTCCTTAATTAATAAGATAAGTAACTTAAATATAATGTATACCTAAGTATGTAATAACTTAAGTGATTTTACTTTATCTAATAAATTAATCTAAAAAGATCAAAAATGTAAATTCAAGGTGTAAACATAATATTTACCTTATTTACTAACATATATAAAAAGTTGAAAAAGATTTAAGTTAAAATAAACCTTCAAAACCTGGGTTTACATTTTAGTCCTTACTTTTCATTACAATCGGATCCTTATTTCTCACATAGGTCCTTAAGTTTTATTACTTATAAGTCCCTCTTCATCTTCTTCTTCTCCAGCTGAATGAACGACTGGCGGTAGAGAGTCACCCCATCGCGCGATCACCGCCCTACCGACATCATTCCCCTTTGTCCAAGCTCTTGCAGCTTGCGCTCACCAACTCCACTTCATCCATCGGTCTGGATTAACCGAGAATCCTATTTTTCAGCGGGAGATAACCTCACCGTCATCAGAGACGACAACAGAGGTTAAGCTCCTCGAGCTCCTTCTTTAGCCAGACCCCGCCACTTTCTTCGCCGCAAACTGCTATAATACCCCCTCACACCTCTGATTTTAGGCAAGTTGGTTCCCTTCCCTCTTCTAACACTGTAACCTACCCAACAGGCTATTCGTCCAAAACTTCGGCAATTTCCCATTCCATCTTCCAACTTCCTCTGTCCATCTTAAGTAGCCAAGGAGATCCGTCGTGGTCTTCCGCACCTCTGACAAAGGCGCCGACCTAAGGATTCCTCTGCTCCACCTCAAATCTGCCCACCGGAGATCTTTCTTCCACCCTCTGATTTCGTCGTCCGCTATGAACCTTCGGCGGAACCCTATTGACCCCTTGGTCCAGGTAACAGTAGGCTAGGAGTAGTAGGAGTAGGCTAGCTTAGTTAGTTAGTTTAGTTAGTTCGATTAAAGTAATGTTAGAATTTAGTTTCATCTCTTCCGACTCTGGCGAGTTCCTTGAGCTCGCCAGAGCTTTAATTTTGTCTTTTAACTCACTGTACACCTTCCTGTATCTTCCATGTTCACTTCTAATTCACTTAATCATTTAATTAAATCACCTAAACGCCTAATTCAAATCTCACATTCACCGACTACTGACACTGTCTATGGTGACAGTAATCGGCCTAATTCCACCTTCACTGGGTTCTTTCATCACCTATCACTACTAATGAACCCTAATCGACATTATAATACCTATTATTATCATCTATAATTAAACACCTAAATCTTAATTAAGTTCCTGAGCTCGCTGTCCATGGTAGCTCAGGAACAGTTTAAACTATAAATTAAATACATATTTATGAATAATAACAGCTGTCGACTTGATTTAATCTCTCAATCGAGTGGTTAAATCAAGTCCTGAGCTTTAACCACTCAAATCTTTAAGAAAACAAACTTATTGTCAAATCTTACATTTTAATGAATAAATGAGGAATTAAATGTGATACTAAGGTTCCTTGTAACCTCAGGATCATTTTTGGATTAAAAATGGTTAGTTTTGTCAATCTGTACATACAATTCTACATTTTCTAGACTCACTGGAGCTCCGGCGAGCTCTGGTGAGCCAAAGCTGTGTTGCAGCCTCTAGAACTTGCTAAGTAGCTCCAGAATAGTAAAATAAGGATTATTGATTATTTTGAAGATATTTGTTTGAGGATTTAACCACTGGAGCTATAGAAGTAACTTCTTCCCCAACTCCGGCGAGTTGGAGAAGTCTGTTAGGAAGGATTTGAGAAGATTTAATGGGCTCAGAAGCTTCAGTGCGATGCACTGAAGCTATTTTAACCCTCAAAACATTGTAGCAATCTTCCCATGATTCTGTCAAACACACACCTATTTTAGTTCCGGCGGCGAGCCTGAAACCCTAGAAATTAAGGACAGAACACAAATCTAAAGATCTGAATAAGTTCTAGATGATGAGAAGACTCTATTTTAGGCATTAATTTCTTAGGAGGAAGCTTAGAATAGAAAGTCAATTTTCGAGCTTCCACAGTCAAACATGAGTCTGATAATGGAGTTCTGAGCTTGAATTGAGGAATTGAGATGTGAAAATTATTTCTGGGATCTTATTTGATGATCTGAAATTAATTAAAGTAAGCTCAGATGATGTACGTAGTGAAGATTTAGTTTCTGCCAATTTGGGTTACTTTCGAACCCAAACCAACAGGAGTATTGTTCTGATGAAATTCAAACTTAAAACCTACCCAGATTGATTTGTTATAACCCATAGAATTAATCTAAATAGATTAGGAACACTTTAAAGTGTCTGTTGCACTTATTGAAATCTGAAAATCAAACTCTGAAGCTTTCAGAGAAGAGAAAAGCTTCTCTGTAGGTTTTAAAGGTTTTTAGAGTTTAAAACCTACTCTAACAGAAGCGGAATCACTTGTAAAAAATGTACAAACCTTTTAATAGAAGAGAGAAGTCCATCTGAGGACTCTCTTGATTTAAAACTACTTTCAAGCTTAAAAAAAAAACCTGTAGGAACCCCTAATTTCATCTTTTAAATTGAAGAGCAAAACATCATTAAAACATTAAATTAACCCTGAAATTGTGTAGATTACCCTTAGAGCTTTCCAACAAACTTGAAATCTCTTAATTTGGAGCTCTGGGTAGAAAGTTATGAACATTTGAATTTAGGTCTGAAAGGGGTAGGATAGTCCTACCTCGGTTATTCACGAGCGCACGCCTGGGGATAAAACCAATTTGTTTCTCTGGCTCTGCAGTCGTCAGCGCTCGGTGCACCAGTTCCGATTCCTTCTATTCTGATCTGAGCATTGCATGTCTGAGTATGCAGGCTTATGCCTACGGGTGTGCGCCCTTGGGGGCGTGCGGAAGTGATTGTGCCCTGGGAGGGCGAGTGTGGCCTGGGAGGCCGGGTTGAGCTGATGCGGCTCGAGACTGTGAACCGATTAACAAATGAAACAAAAATGAACCTAACTGAGATTAGGCGAGGACCGAGTAGGGTCTGGTCCAACCCTGGTCTCAGGATGCTGTGTATCCTCGAAAGGACCTCGCCGTAAATACAAAAAACTTTTGGTTAAAAAAGTAAAAAAAACCCGATTCAGCTGAAAGCTTTAGGAAAAGAGAAGCCGCTAAAGGATGCTAAGTGTTGAAGCTGAAAGCTAAAGAAGAAGGCACAGGCAGTAAGGAGTGCTAAGAAAAAAATAAAAAGCCTAAGGAACAAAGGAGGAAAACTAGGGGAAGAAGAGAAGGCAGGAGAAGATTAAAGGGAAAAAGAAGAAGAGGAGGAGGATAAGAAGGCAGGAACAACACAAGAAAGGTAAGAAGAAAGAGAGCTTGAGAGAAGAAAATAAAAGAAAGAAAGAAGAAGATTAGAGGCTGAAGAGAGATGAAAATAAATGAATTTTTCTTGCATCATTATCTTTTTGTTCTTAAATGTAAAAAGGCATGCTTTAATTGGATAACTTTTTAATTGCCTTAATTTCTTAGAATGAAATAAAATTGAAAAAAACTAGCATGTTTACTTGTTAATAAAGTAGATCATTTTGAGTAAATATGTTTTGCATATGGAATTTTGTATATCCTTTATGGTTTAAATATTTTGACGAAATTCATATTTTGAAAATCAAACTAGTTATACCTCCTAAACTTAAAGAGATAAAAGAAAATTGGTGAATTTAGAGAAAATTATTATGCCTTCCAGTGAACGACTTGGACTCAACCAGTAAAAATTTCTAAAATGTTAGGTTAATTCGACCCTATACTACACAATCGACACAACTTCGAGTTAACCTAAGTGATTTCTTCTACTCTTAATTAAGTAAAATTAACTTAATTATTGAGTTGAGTGGAACCCACGCATCAAGTACCATAATTCAAAACACTCTACCTCCTAAGAAATCTGATCCAGGCACCCCACTAATTTCTTGCAATATCGGTGATACAAACTTCAAGCGGGTTGTGCTTGACTTGGGCGCCTCAGTCAACCTCATCCCTACCAACCTATTTGAAAAATTACCAATTGGACAGCTAAAACCCGTTCATGTCACTTTGCAACTAGCTGACCGAACCCTAATCACACTAATTGGGATGATAGAGGATGTGGTAATTCAAGTTAAGGATTTCAGCTACCTAGCATATTTCCTAATTCTTGACTTGAAGACACCACAACAGATACAGGATATGCCCGTGATTTTAGGAAGACCATTCTTAGCCACTGCAAGAGCCATAATCAATTGTGAATCAGGACATATGACAATTGTCTCAGGAGATCAACATATTGAGATTAATATTTTTGGGGCAACAAAAGGAAAATGCTTGATAGAACAACTAGGTTTTATACAGGACCTCATGACCATTTCCTTAATAGAAAACCTAGAACCTAAATTAGAAACGTTTTACATCCGAGATGATAATTTAGTCGAGCATAATGACATAAGTACAGTGGAGGCTTTCACCTTTGAACTTGAGGATATACCTAGCAATGTCGGGAAACATGGTGACAGACCAGATTTAGAGTCCATGGATATGGAGACTTTTTGTCTCGAGGACCACCAGGAGTCAGGATTGGACGATACTGAGAGTGGCCTTCACCCAGAATATGAATCCTTTACAGATTTCAAGTTTCATGATTTAAAAGGCACTCTCCAAGCATTCACTTTTAATTGGGATGATGATTATAGAGAAAATTCATTTGAAGACCCAATCTATGAGTCATTTCCTGAGGAAATAATCTCAAACTCAAAAGAAAAGAATCACAATAACTCATCGAGTATCAAGTTGATAGGTCACAGAGCACGAGAGGAACCACACATCTGGGGTATCCTAACTGGACCCATTTCTATTGAGCCTTGGAAACACCATAACCCCACTACAAAATCCCATGATCATTATACCTTCCGAATGTTCCCTCCGCCAAAACTCAAGATAGATCATCCAGAAATAAATCAACCTGACTTATATCTGAGACATTCTGGAATGACTCTCCACCATGCTTTGATACTTATCTGTGGTCATCCAATTCTCATCCATCACGATCATATCATTCATGAAAGCAATCACTTCTCTCTGAGCTCGTTACGCCCGGCTGATGGCGTTAAACTCAGCACTTAACGGGAGGCAACCTATCATTTTGAAGAACACACAACCCTTCCTGACACATCTTATGCTGAACTCATATTGCACTTTAGGGTTCATCCATTAGAACAACCGATTCCACCTCTGGTACCTATACCTGAGCTTGAAATTGTCCACAACAGTCACCCCGACCCATTCACCCACCCAACACCTGTTCTGATGAATGATCTAAGCTGAACTTGAACCCACCTAATTTACAATGAGGGCATTGCAAATCGTAGGCATGGGGGGGTATTAAAGTGCAAAACACCGTGAAAATCACTTCACAAGAAAGGGTTTTATCAAAAAAATCACATACTCCAAAAAACCAAAAAAATAAAAAATTAAAAAAAGAACAAAAATAGGAGAGGGGAGGAAATTTTGAATGGATTGCATATCAATTTTGAAAAAAAAAGGGGAGGAGATAAAAATGTCAAAAAGGAGCACAATTTGAAAAGAAAAGAAAAAGAGGTAGTCATTAGTAAAATATTAAGGAATTGACTTAGTTTTAGACCAAATCAAAAGAAAGAAAATAAAAAGTTCTAAAGAAACAAAGAAGAGATTAGTAGGAACACTGATTTTAGGCCTCTTTGGCTGCAATCCTAGGCTTAAAAATTCAAGTACCTGCTAAGATCTGGATAGTTCTCAAGAGGTTGGGGAAAATGCGAAGCTTAAGTATTAGGTCTAAGGCTTAGGGATTATTTGGCTTCGTTAACTAACCTTTGGTTTGCGGGACTCGGTAACCTAAGCATCCCAACCCACACACAATCTGGTTCAATGTGCCTAAGTATCAAAATCACGCAAATGCGTTAAACCTGTTCTGAAAAAAAAGCTACCTAGATTAGGAGCGGTTGATCAACACAAGTTGATTTGGATGAGTTCCCAGCGCGAAGAGGTAGGAAATTTCCCCCGAAGATGTGCAATAACATATCGTCTCCTCAGTGCTTGTCTCCTAGGATATCAACATATCCTACCGAAGGCATGTAAGCACCTTGTGCTGGTTCAAATGACATGGGTGGCATTATCTCGAAATGTTGTTTGCCAGGGTTTGGATTTAGCTACAGAACGTCGTGGGCAGGATTATCTCGAAATCTCAAAAGCTAGGGTTCTGGGGGTTGCCATGGGTGGTGCTATCTCGAAGCATTGATTGCGAGGGACCCTGCGAGGATTGATGGTGGGGACTAGGAATCCGATATAGACTGTGTTGTAAAGCTAATCCGAAGCTAGAAATAAAAAGAAAAGAGAGAGAAAACTCTCCAAAAATAAAGAAAAATTTCCTATCTCTCTCTAACAAAAACTCACTGCAAACTGAACCTGGGCTAAAACATGTTATAAGCACGGGTGCTTTAACCGCAGAGTTCAACGAACCTTAGGTTAGTTCCTGTGGGCCTTAGAAACCTTCATGGCAGACTGAGGCTAGAGCTGGTCAGGTTCAGATCTTGGTTTGTACTTGAGTACCTTTAGGCCTACTATCGACATTCTAA
Source organism: Thalassia testudinum (assembly GCA_037157565.1). NCBI lineage: Eukaryota > Viridiplantae > Streptophyta > Magnoliopsida > Alismatales > Hydrocharitaceae > Thalassia > Thalassia testudinum. The sequence continues at coordinate 40,264,986 of JAZHRO010000025.1, forward strand.
CCTAATCTACAAAAGAAAGCACACATCAAAGTTTTAAGCATCAAAAGTTTTATGATCTAGAATCAAAGTTAATACTTTGAAATTTTGCTAAGGGACTAGCAAAAACTAGGAATGGGGGTATGATGGGGACATCATCATGAACCATAACTAGCTAATTTTGATCTAATTAAGTCAGTAAATACTCCTACATAATTGCCAGAGAGTCACAAGTCACTGCATAATGATTTTGAGGGAAAGATAATAAACTAGGGTTAAAACTGTAATTTTACCAACACAACTTGAATGCAGTACAGCAACGGGTTTTCCAAGGGGTAATTAAGGGTCAAATTATCTTAAAAGGATAACAAGTGGGTTAGAATAAATAGAAAAGGGTTTTTCGTGTTTTGAGAATTAAATGACTTTTGAAACCCTAAAAGCAGATCCGCTTAATTAACTGAGGTTCTGGTCAAGATAAAATTTACCTAAATCCTCTAAAATTCATAGAAAAATATTCTCTAGGGTTTGGAACCTTCAATTTGACCATCAGAGCCCATTTTAACTTAGAACAGAGTCTCAGACAGTCATTTACCCTAATTTAGTTTTTTTTTCATAAATTACCTAGTCAAACGTGGTCAAAATCAAAATCCAACTTCACCATTGGATTCCTTAGGTCCAAATTAGGTTTATACCAAAATTTGGACCCAAGATAAGATTGTCTTGACTTAGTTTGCAACTTGGTCCTGTCTGATTACATTTTTGCTCTTAACTTTCAAAATCTTTTCAAATAGGCCCCTAACTTTGTCGTTATCCTCACAAATAGGTCCCTGGTGCCATTAAAGGCAACTTTGAGCTTCATCGTTGAGATCGAGTAAGGATTTCTCGCTCGATTCTCAATCAATCAGTCCCAAAATAGATGCTCAGATTCCTGACGAAGTTGCCTTCCATTTGAGCCACATCTTGAGCACCAAGACTTGCCCAAAGTGCTATGCGAATCATTCGAAAATTGGGTTTCCAACTCCGGCGACCTTCTAAGCCTGGGAAGCTTGCTTACTAAGCTCTAATCGCCCTCTGATGACCTATAAAAAACTCCCCAAATCACAATGGATTTCCTAAGCTTGAATTTGACTAGAGTAACCCTTAAATTCTTTTATCCTCCTTCAGCCAAATTGCTCTTCAAGCTCCGGCGACCCTCCTTGCCTCCCCTCGTCGTCTGACCGCAATATCAGTGGAAGATTCTCCTTCCTTGCCTTCTTCTGCATCGAGCAGCATCAGCCAGCGTCCCTATCTCCTTCATCCTCGCCGTCTACTCCGTGTTAGAGCAACTTCGTCTCAAGCGCCGGCCATACCTCAACTGGCGCCAACTCTGCTCCCCGTCTTCTACCACCTCTCCTAAACGACTCTTCATCTTCCACTCTTCATTTTTAGACACTTACCACTCTGTTTCGACCGCCGACTCACCCCACCATCCTCCATCTTCCACCTCGCCGGTGTACCTCCAGTGAGCTCACACGGCCACTACGCTCCACCAACCTGGCCGTTGTTCATCCCTACACCTCCGTCGTGTTCCTGAGAGCAAAAGTGCTCTAGTATTCGAGGCTATTAGCCTCTCCAATGCTCCATCGAACACACCCACTGTTGTGTTCCTCCTCTGACATCTGCAGCCTACCACACACCTCCACGAACCACGAGACCATCCCCTATGCATTCGCTGTGGTCTAGCAAAGCTCATGAACTATTTTAACTAGGGCTTTTAGCCAGTATTCATGCTTTCAGGTACCTAGGTTTCCACCACCATTACCGAAGCTTCGAGTGAAGCTCGAAGCTCGCTTCAGCATCTGCAGACCCCAGGCGAAGCCCTAAGTGCTGCAGAGCAGTTCCATGATCACAACCTAGGAGTCAATTTGGCTCTTTGACTGCGTCTTTGACCGCAATCACAACGAGCACCAGCTGCAGCTACACGTAGAGGAAAGGACGTGGGATAGTCCCACCTCGGAAGCTGATGGGCGGCCACGCTCGCATAAATTGAAAACGTCTCTTAGGATTATCTCCTTTAAACACGGGGTGAGGTCCCTCTCACGCACGCACACCTGTGCCTTGTCCGCGACACCTCACTCGCGGACCTGGTGCGCCCAACCCGCCTAAGCCCTTCACTCCTCAGCTGCGACCACGCCTAGAGCCCTGGACCCAGGTTTACGCCTACTCGATTACTCGGCTACCCACTGAGAGGCCTTAGGAGGGTGGAGCCTAAGAGAGAAAGAGGAGAGATCGTGCAGGGTAGGGGGGAGGGTTTTGCTGCAGAGAGAATTGCCTGACACTTAGCCAATTCAAGAAGTTTCCCCCTCTGTGCGAAGTAGCTGAACAGAGAAAGAAGAAGAAGAAGGCTTGAGTAGCAGAGAAAGAAGAAACAAAGAAGAAGAAGAGAAGGACCTGCACAAGAAGAAGAGCAGCACAAGAAGAAACATAGAAGAAGAAGAAAAACCTTAGCACTGTAGCACAGGGCTACTTAAGACATCTGATACTTTAATTGTATATATTTGAGACTTGATTTAAGTGTTATTTGTGAAGAGTAATTGGTGATTTAAATCGCCATCTTACTCCATTCTTTTTGGCATATTGGTCCTGACATTATTGCAATCTTTTTTCTTAATTTAAATTGTGATCTTGAGCTTTAAATTCCATATTGCTCCCTGTGTTCGACCTTGGAACCTTTTCGAATAATAAAATTTATTTGTTTGAGCGCTATTTTGGTTATACTATAACACAACAATCTTAAAACACCGATTTAGTGTGCAAACATCCACCAACATTCTTGTCATGCAAGGCCCAATGCTCAGAGTAACTGGGATGAACAATCCAATCTCCAAAGACCATTAGAATGAATAAACTAGTCGATCTTTTCCTAAACGAAACCAATAGAACTTGTTATTAGGTGTACCTGAGTAATCAAATTAGGAAGCGTGAATAGAGGGAATCTTAAGATAGCAAAAAAAGGGATGTGAATGCTTTTGCAGGTGTCAAATTGCCTCCAAGTAAAGATTACATTCCAAATGAAATGACCGTCACAAGAACAGCAATGATGTTCAAAAGAAAAATGTTCAGCTGCACCAAAGAAAAAATCAACTTTTAGCAGCATAAGCCCTAAGGCAACAAGTTAGGAACCCATGAAATCTAGGTAGAAGAAAAGAAACCAAATAATGGAAAAATTCATGTAAAAATAACACATCAAGCAATCACCTTTACAAAATTGAGAAAATATTTTGCAGTTAGTACCCACAACATTGGCAACTAAAATGAAGTGATCAGAACTAAGATTTTTAAAGCTTCGTATAAAAGAAAATTTTAAAAAATGTAACAAAAAAGAAAATAGATCAGTTCCTTACTGCACCAAGAAGCTGTGTCTTGCAATGCCAGGACAATTCGTCATTTCTAATAACCTGAACCTTGGATTGGAAACTTTGCTCCCAAGCATAGCATCTATTACAGGTTTAAATATTGAAGTGTATCAAAACAAGTTAACAGATAAATAAATAGATGTCACTGCGTTAAAGTTGTCATACTTGATTGTATCCATTGCTGCCAATACTTCATTCATCAAACCTATTCTATTATCGGTTCTCTGCAAGACCTCAGTCAATTTTCGCATTCTGTCAACGATAAATGCCTTGATGTAACAGAAAATAAAAAATTGTCAGATCACACTACATGTCAATAAATGTAATGCAACCAGTCCAAAAAGAAAGAAAGAGAAAACGCAATTGATGTAGAAATATCATAACTAGCTACCAGTACCATAGTATCTTGCTATTGCATTTTATTTTTTGAAAAGGCTATTGCATAAATTTTTGAATACCTACCTTCCCTTCAGAATTATTAGTATTGGCTTTGGCTACTTTACTTGGGGCTTTCTCTTCATTGCTGGCATAACTATGACCAAAATGATTGGCTTGTGTATCCCTTGTAGGTGTACTTGCACCACATGATGTTACATCTTTTCTGTGATCTATTTTTGTTACATCTGCAGGCAGATGCCCAGAACACTGATCTTCTCTATTCTCAACTTCATGAATGGGGCTACTATCAAATGCCTTAATCTTTGAGCGGACTTTTTGGGTGACCAAAAATCATTGGACTGTTTTGCAGATTTTAACATTAAACGAATAGAACAAGTTAGTACCAAAAATCATGATTATTGATGATATGTTTTATGAGTGTAGATTATAACAACTGCTTTTCTCCTAATTGATCATCACCGAAGAGGAAAAAACCCTACCAAGGTTGTTATTTTCGATAGAGGCTGCTGGATATCTACACCAATTTTATCAGTTAGGCTGATTCTAAGACGACTGGTATGCTCTGCACTAGTAGAAGGAGATGCCACCTCAATGAAGTTGCGTGAATCACTTGAATACATCAGTTTGGCTTACTCACTATGTAGTTCAGGGCAACACACCAAACTACGTAGTTTCAGCTTGTATATGATCAATTCGACTGGCAGCACACCAAAAGGTCATCTTTTGACTAAGATTTTAATTAAGTGTAGCCTGCATAAAAGCTGTCACCGTATTTCTTGACCGATTCAAGTTCTTGATCTAGCTCCAGCAGCTTGACCTGAAAGAAACAGAGTTAGTAGGATCTGTTCTTATTCGATTAGACATAGGGTTTTGTCTCGGTTCAAAATAGGCATTCAAGTTAAGTAGATTCTGATTTTCTTTTCACTTTTAATTAAAGAGAAGGTTTAGAATGAGTACTTCTTACTAATAGTACTCATCCAGTTTATGCCCTCCAGTCTAGTGAAAAAGGAGAAACCTGCTCTAAAGGTTTTATAATGACTATGAGCAACATACCATCAGTTTGTATTAGGTATTTGGTTACAAGAGTTTTTGTTGCTTTTTTAGTTTAGCTCTTCAGTTTAGCATACCTGTTCTTTGCTTGTGATTATGTGGCTGGCAACCGTATTTTGCATGCTATAATGCCTTGAACTTTCAGCCTACAACCACGGATGCAGCCAATTGGCTCCAAGCAATGTGAAATTGGAGAAGAGAAATTTGTTCTTAGCTTGAAAGTTTGTGATCTTGCATTGCTCGATTAGGATTAAAAGGTTCCAAGTTCCATTGCTCTCCCAACCCAAAATTAAACCAATTTCAGATGGATGCTTTTTCTGTCTTTCTTAAAGGTTGTACAATTAAATTTTTGTTGATCTTAATTTCCAATTTGATGAAAGTGACACATATAAGCCAGTGCATCTTTCTTATTCCAGTAGGGAGTTTGCATTACCTATTTGAACCATTCGTAAGATATCAATCCTTTTCAAATTAGTTCTACCGTGTAGGAAGTTCATTTCATCCCAAGTTGTACTTGACCTTAAGCATATTGAAGAAAAAACTGAAGTCTTAAGAAAGGCAAAAATACCAGATTCCGAAGAACCTGTAGCCATGGATTTTATTTTGTACTAGCAGTACTGTAAGCTGTATAGCCGTGTAAGGCATGACCATCAGATGAGCACAAACACTACCTCTTCAGAATCCCTGTCAAATTGACCAATGAGAAAAGCATCCTAGTTATGAAAAAAAAAAAGAAACGACCATTTGACTTGAAAGAGGAACTACACAATTCAATTTTTATTTTGCTTTCCAACTAAATTTTTAATTGCCCAAAAGAGGTGACAGGACTAATACATAATCAAAGCATTACAACCAATTTGATAAGACAACAGAGAATGAGAAGCGTGATGCATACCAGATTGGTAGGTAAACTCTAATGAACATATTCTTTCCCCATTCTCTCTGTGATAACTGAGAAGCATAATGATTCAAACTTTTGGAGTCTTCCTGTTGGGCTCAAAGACATTTTATGAGAGACTCCTTGATTGACAAATGCTCCGGCAAATTGTTAATAAAGCAAGCAACAATTCTATGTTGCATCAACATTTGATGAAATAAAAGTTAGCTAGTAAGTTTTACTAGTAGGTATTTACTTAAACATCTAAAAAATGGCCTTGCATTTGACACATGCTGCAGACAGGTAATTTGCCAGCAGACAGGTAACACAATGTTGACATGGAAAGAGCATCATGTTGTTTAAAACTGAAACCACTTATCTAGGATTTTTCCCTCAGAGACAGTGACCGAAAACACACATCCCTGATATGAGAAAGCAACGTAGATGTCCAACAAATAGATGTGCATAGAGTGAGAATTCACTAATCATTCAACAAACTTAGATAAACGATTATTAACTAAGCATTCACAAGTGCTTTTAAACGAACAGAAAGTTCTACACAAATTACACTAACATAAAAACATAGACAACCAAGAGAAACTAATACAAAAACAATAAAAAATCAAGATTGAAAGATGTTGTGATAGTAACATGAAGCAGATTACTTTTAAAAATAAATTGGTGTTGCTAGGACAAACAACAGGCTATTGCAATCCTCTCAACCCACATTGGCCAGTTCCATGGGAAAGCCATATAGGCCTTTCTCATTTTGTATTGAATGGTATATGTGCATTCGTTGACTGCCCTCTGAAAAATCTGCAGAATGAATCGAAAGAAGATGCACTTTCAAAGGAGCCTTGGCTGATCACATCAGCCGACACTCTTGAAGAAGGTCTTCATCCCTATCTATCAGATGGGGTTGCAAGGCTTCATAAGATTTTCTCAAGACCTCCTCTCACTGCCAATAGTGTTTTTCTAAGGTTTATCGTTTGAAAATCTGCTTCTTTTTCTTTTTTCACAAAATACACTACTATTAGGAAACCTATGGTTTACTGAAGTTCTAGATATAATATATTGATTATCTAGGGAAAACAATCATAGTTTTAGGTGTTTTGACTTTGTAAGAATAATTACATAACAAAGGAGGAACCAGAAATTACAATTACCCTTTGCTGAGAGCATTAAAACACCATGAAGTGGAAATTACAAGCAGTGTTCAATAGGCTTCTCACACCTATCATTACTAATAACTATGAAATTATAATCGCAGCTTTTGAAACACCAGAATGATAATGAGTGTTCTTTACACATTGTACCAACCCTATAATGAGTTTACTGAGAAACAGATTTAAGTAGCATGTTAACTTAAATCTTCATATAATGATGATAAGTCTTTGCACTCAAGAACACTTGAGAAACAATATTTAATTTATGGAAAAAGGTTAAATTTAAGTAGCTTGTTAACTTTAATTCAAATTTATATTTAAGAAAGATTAGTTTTGGTGGAAAATGCTTTTTAAACAATATACTTAAACTCAATGAAGAGTAAGAGCTTTTTTGTCAAACATGAAGTTTAAAAGCAGAATCAAGGGTATAGAGCAATTACATTGTTGGGTACTGAAAAATTACTAAAATCTGGATACAGAGCAGGAACTCCTTGTCGTTGTAAGGCAAATACCTGGATTCCAAAGAAAGGAAATGTAGTAGAACCAGTCTTCTGTGGCCATGCTCCAAGCAAAGGAGTAATTTGCAAACATCATAGACATCACATCAGACATACACAAAAAGAGACTTGATTTTGTACAAGTTAACCTGTATTAAGGAAAATAGACAATGAGCTTTGGCAATTTGTGCATATGGCTTTTTGAAAAAGCACCCTTTAATTGGTAATGCTATGGTTGGGAGGAGCTCAGATGAGTTTACCTTGAAACCACCAGTCTCTATTTGCCACCATCTGTCTGATATAAGGCATTGACAATCACCAACAATGTTGATGAACCACCTAAATCACAAGAAGATGTTAGTATATACTTATTTAACTTGTGATGCGACTCATATGACTAAGGGGTAAAGGACTGACCTCCAAGCACTTGGATTTATAGGCTCTCCCACACTGCCCATAGCTCTCAGGGATTTCTGAGAATAGCGCTTGACATACTGCATGCTAGAACAGAAATGATGAGGATAACAAAATGTTTCATATATAGTTTCCAAGGAAAAAGAACTGCATTGAGATTTTCTTCTAGGTGCTTCAATACTGAGCAAAAGCAACAAAGTAGATCTTGCAATAGTGATCGGAGCCCCCTTTTTATGCCCTGCAGGGATTGTTCATAGAGAAAGGGTCCACTCAAACTAAAGTTGAATCAAGCAACCAAACAAGAATTGGTAACTCAGTGACTGCTATCTGAAGGTGTAAATCTAAGAAGGGAGTAGGAACCTATCCCTATTTCGCATTTCTCCATTATAAGTGTGCTTCACAAACGTTTTCACATAAAAGGAGATTAACACATTGAACACTAATGCTACTTTTGTCGGTTACATATATAGATGGTTTATCAAGTAACAGCTACATCACAAGCACCAATGAAAATTTATGTATGTTGTGATTGCACACGTTGCTGCTTTCAAAAAAAGAAATGGACACTTAACTACCATATATTGATCACCAAAAAAGACTTGAATAACAAGTCCAAAACTAAAATGAATAATACTATTTAACCCAAGCAGTTGATTAGGGAATCAAATGCATAACCTATAAAGGCATAAGGCATTAAAAGAAGTAATGGACATATCATAATTACCCCCATAATAAGAGCAATGCCAGTTACCAGGAGGTCCTCTGATCAAAGTATAAGATATATGCAATACAAATAAGGCATTTAAGTTATTTACCATAGTATTCTTACCCCATTCAAAACCATATACCATTGAAAGTATATTTTACACACCATAGCCTATCCTTATTTTGCATTTCCCTAGCCTTTTCCTAGATTTAGTAGCAACAACCAGGGTTAACTCCGATCCACCAAAAACTTGGTCATATATTCATGTGATACTAGGCCTCAAGAGCGTCATACAGGGTCGACAAATTGTATGATGCCAAAGCCACGAGGTTACCTACAAGCAGCAAAAGCATGAGTCTCTCACATCCCTTGGTCATCACAAGCTTCATGTATTATTACAAGCAGGGCTTCAAATCAGGTATTTCGTGACATGGAAAACAACTTCCACCGATCAGTCTTCAATATTCTTCACTCAATTTATCATATACTGAATCAAATATCTTCATACAGGAACCCTCCATTTTGTTCATGATAAATGCCCTTGAAAATACATAGCCCACTAATCAAGTGGTAACACTACTTGATGCCTCCACCAAACCGGCTTCAACTTAGTTGAAAGAAAAACAACCCTTAGAATAAGTCAAAACACTGCTCACTATAGCAAAGTAGATATAATGCAACATAGCATACAAGAATTATTCCTATATAAAACCATTTTTTGGAAGAGAATAAAAACCACATCAACAATAAGGATGTGGAGACATTGGATGCAAAGAAAAAGTGGATGAGGTAGTCATATAAGGCTTGAATAGTCTTTGGATAGAAATCCTAATTGAAAAAAGAAAAAAAAAGTTAAATGACTTGACCAGAAAGAAAACTGGGCTATTCATTTCCAACTCAGATGGAAGCACCAATCCTACGTGGTCATGCACCATGTGTAACCAGACAACAAGTGTATATCATATGTATATTTATACTCACCCAGTGTAGTAATCCTTGGGCAAGTAAACATCTCTCATAGGACCAAACCTCTCGAACGGAACTCTAAGCTTCTCTTGCCTGAAAAAAGAGGGCACACATGGTCCAAGATAACATCTTGAGAACCCAAAAATAAAAAATAAAAAAGTTATGATTTCTTTTATGACAATAGTATAAAAGAACATGCATGATAGTATCTATGTAACCCAAATTGATAAGACATAACCATTGCACCATTACATCCAAGCTGATACCTACAGTTCAGTGGAACATTTCAAACCAAGAGATTACCATTATTCTATTCTCTATGGCCACCATATCCATCGTATCCTCTACATCTCAGGGGGCTCCTTAGAGGTGGGCTCCTTCCCCTACCTCCATATCCCCTCCTAAGAGGCCTACAATGTGGAGGGCAGTACCTTCTCATGGTAAGCTGCAATTATAATTTAGAAAAAAAAAGGTTAAGGTTTATAGTTAAGCATTTCTTTTATATCAAACACATCAAGCATGATTATTACTTTAGCACTACTTGAGAGTGAACTACTGCATAATATGACTAATCAACATACACAACTACTGGAAAAAATGATCACAAAGGCAATGGAAACTACCGAGCCTGGGGAGTTGGCTCCCTCATCATGCAGATAAGCAAGCCCTTGAGCTATCCCAAGAATTATGTTGAATCTTTGTTTCCAGTTAGGGATCCATGCTATTCACCTATTAGGTAACCGCTAAAAAAAGAACACCAAAAATTAGAGTTAAACAAAAAATGGTGAAAGAAGGAAAAAATGATAGGTAGATCTTACACCTGAGCTCTTTATTGCCAATTATAGAATAATAACAAGAGTCCACTACTGCTGCTGGTGCTACTACCACTGTGAAAGCTTCATACATTCACCTGCCTCAGATATACTTTACAAAGAAATATGTTAACCTGCCTCATACATTCACCACAAATGCAAACATACTGATATTATTATTTCCCAAATTCATATGCCACAAATGCAAACACACTCATATCATTGTTTCCTAAATTCATATACCACAAATGCAAATATATATTCTATCATTCACCATATGCATGATACTCATTCATAAATAAAACACATGTATATATCACATGTTTTGAAATGTATACATAAAACTAGACACATGAAAATAAAAAAAAATCTAGGCAACTATGTAATGGCTTCTATGCCTCCTACTCTAGAACCTCCGCAGTCATCATCAGGTGGATGAGGTGGGAAGTGAAAAGAAGAATGATCTACACCACCTCGTCCCAATGCACTTAAGATTGCTTGAAACTGTTCCTGCATGTGTGCCTGCATCTGCTCCTGTTCTTGTTGTGCTTCATGTCTCTGTCATTCTTGTATATCATTTGTCTTATCCAACTTCAACGTAACATCGTTTAGTTCCTCTTGAAAGGTCTCCACCTGTGTCTGTAACTGTTGCAACCTCTCTGAACCCCCTGATCCCTTTCTTCCATGCCAACTAGTAACAGTATCACTCGCACCAGCACTACGAACAAAACCACCATGCTCGGGGGACATAACTATCCTAAATGCTTGCTCTGCTGTCATAGGCTATAATGGGCCAGTCTCTGATTGCTTATCCATATCATCACTAGAAGGATGCATCAACTCCATCATGTGATCCTACACATAGTTGAGCTTATGGTAAGTTCTCCTAAATGTTTATCACTAAGTTATTCATTACTTGTTTCAATGAGCTTACATCTCTCTTTTGATATAATGGATTAATCCAAACACGGGGGCCATCGGTATTAGACTTGCTATGACTCCTCTCATAGATCGAAACATGATCAAGTTGCACACCATTATGGGTATCTGACTGCATATTTAAGATGTGGTTATAAATTAAGTTATCCTAAATTTTAGCTTCTCTTATTTAATCTCCTAACTTGTAAGTTTTATAATAGATATTATAATCAATAGTTTTTATATCATCAATTAAGCTGGTGAAAATGTACTTACATAATTATCCCTTAAGGTATTTATGCTCATTCATCCCAAGCAGTGGGTTGCAGTCGGATCTTTCGCCCTATTAGCTTTGTTTTTCTTAGCTTGCTCCTATAACAACAAATTATTGAAATTATGTCCTATTCATTTTTATTTTAGAATAGAAGTAATTAATATAAAATATTAATTACCTTTGTGTTTTCCTGATCCCAATATTCGTAGCACTCCACCCAATGATCAGCTTGTACTCCTGCTGGCATGCCTCTCAATGTATCCTCATAATTCTTACCAATAAAGAACTATTTATATATACAGAAAAGTTAGCAACATCAAAAAGTAAATAGTTGTGTTATTGTGTTATTATGAATTCTATTTCTATGCTTATGTCTTACTTGGCTTTTAAGCTCTTCTCTCCAACTACGAAGTGCCCTCGCTGCTGCTTGGACAATATATGTAGTCATCATTGGATTTGTTCCCCAATCATACATCACCAGCATTTATATTACAATGAACAATTAGATAAATGATTTCAAGTAAACCAAATGAATGGCATAACAACAATATCAAATTAATACCCCTAGCTCACAAATGAACTCATCCTTATTTTGCTGAGGAACCTGCCTCCAATCAAAATAGCATGGGGGTATCAATAGCCTCACAAGTGTTGGGATCCTACCATTAAAGGGTGAGTAACATGAACATCTTCCGCTTCAATTTACTTCAACCGTTATTTGAGTCCCTTTAGTTAATTTTCTCAATTCCAAATTCCTTGTCTTACCCCTTGGCTTTGATTTTATACCTTCAGTAAACAAATAGTTAAAATAAAATTATTATAAAGAATTAATATCAAAGAAAATTAATGTGAGAATTTATATACCATTAGACTCTGCTTGACTTTGCTCTTGAGATTGGCTCTATGACTGACTCTATGGCTGACTATTTTGCTGAGATCAGCTATGTGATTAGATCTGAGGAGGATCTACGAACTGAGATGGTGCCTACTACTGGGACTGACTTTGGGGAGGGTGTAGGGGATGAGCTGGTTCCACTACTGGGATTGGCTTTGGGTAGGGTGTAGGGGCTGAGGTCGTGTCTACTACTAGGACTGGCTCTGGGGAGGGTGTAGGGGTTGAGCTCATGTCTGCTACTGGGACTGGCTCTGTGGAGCATGTAGGGGTTGAGTTGGTGTCCACTGCTGGGACTATCTCTACGGAGGGTGTAGGGACCAAGCTCGTGTCCGCTTGTGGGACTGGCTCTGGGGAGGGTGTAAGGGCTAAGCTAGTGTTCGTTACTAGGACTGGGTTTGGGAAGGGTGTAGGGGCTGAGTTGGTGTCCACTGCTGGGACTGGCTCTGGGGAGGGTGTAGGGGTTGAGATCATGTTTGCTACTGGGACTGGCTCTGGGGAGGGTGTAGGGGCTGAGCTCGTGTCTGCTGCTGAGACTGGGTCTAGGGAGGGTATAGGGGCTGAGCTAGTGTCCGCTGCTGGGACTCGCTGTGGGGAGGGTGTGGGGGCTGAGCTCGTGTCTGCTGGTGGGACTAGCTCTGGGGAGGGTGTAAGGGTTGACCTGGTGTTCGCTTTTGGGACTGGGTCTGGGGAGGGTGTAGGGGCTGAGCTGGTGTCCGCCGCTGGGACTGGCTTTGGGGAGGGTGTAGGGGCAGAGATCGTGTCTGTTGTTGGGACTAACTCTGGGGAGGGTGTAGGGCCTGAGCTCATGTCTGCTGCTAGGACTGGCTCTGGGGAGGGTGTATGGGCTGAGCTAGTGTCTGCTGCTGAGATTGGCTCTGGGGAGGGTCTAGGGGTTGAGCTCGTGTCTGCTGCTGGGACTGGCTCTAGGGAGGGTGTAGGGGCTAAGGTTGTGTCTGCTGTTAGGACTGGCTCTGGGGATGGTGTAGGGGCTGAGCTCGTGTCTGCTATTGGGACTGGTTCTGGGGATGGTGTAGGGGTTAAGCTGGTGTCTGCTGCTGAGACTGGCTCTGGGGAAGGTGTAGGGGCTAAGCTCGTGTCTGTTGCTGGGGAGGGTGTGAGGGCTGAGTTGGTGTCTGCTATTGGGACTAGCTCTGAGGTGGGTGTAGGGTTGGGATTGGCTCAGGGGAGGGTGTAAGGGCTGAGGGTGTGCGTGCTTAGGTGCAAGCTGAGAGTGAGGCTGTGTATTTTGTTGACGTCCATGCTGAGGCCTAGATTTTACAAGAGTATGAGGTGGGATCATGGCATGTCGAGTATGAGATCAAAGTCGAGTTTGAGGTAGTGGCGAAGTCTGAAGATTGGGCATGTGGGAAGGCAACTGGAGTTGATGGTCATGCTATGAGTGGGGCTGAGGATCATGTTGGGGCTCAGGCTAGGTGTCGATGCCACCCTTGTGTCCTTGGACCTAGTCATCTGGCTCAAATGAAGAGTCATCATTGCACATATCAAGATGATGCTTTTTGTATGCCATCAACTTCTTAGGTGCCATCTATAGATGTAAAAAAAATTATTAATTACAAAAAATACAATAGAAGGATGATTACATCATCAAATATATTTATCAAAAGATAAATTTTGATAAAGTGAATAAGCACATCTTCTAAATGGAGGATACTATTAAATTCTCCAATGATCAATTTATTTACTCCAACTTGATGCCACTATATGTAAAAATTTCACTTTAATTATTCAAATTGAAATTATTTTACTAGAATAATTTCAATTTGATTATACTTCATGCCACTATGTATAGAAAGCACAAACTTGAAAATAGAGCTTACTCTTATATGATTCATTAAAAAACAAAATCATAACTTTGGTTACAGGAAATAAGAGAGGAGCTACAAATTATAAAAGGATGATGTCATACTTTTTATATAGCCAATTGTGATGAAAGAAGTATGCCAAAGCAAGTAAAAGACCAGCCCAGTAGAATAAGAAAACCTGCAATGGAGAAAATATATGAAAAAATTTTTAAGAATGAAATAGTTAAACTTTAGAAAATAGCTTAATTGAAAACGTTTACCTCAAATATCAATATCCATTGCACCATGACTTATTTCTCCAACTTGTACCACATCTTGGTATGCTTTAGAATCAAAGTCGGGATCCTTATCATGTTGTATATCATAATAATAATGCAGCATTGTTCTTATTGGTACTATCCAGCCATTCATACCATTATCAGGCACGTAAAAAACTTGTTCAACTTGACTAGCTAATGTAAATGGTTCAGATGCTTGAAGAATTGTACGATCCTTATTCAAACTTATGAAACCATTTTCTTTGTCCACTTTAACACCATATCTACTGTGAAAAATATCAAGCCAGTCACACTTAAATAAGATGACTCGGCAATCATGACTATAGCTGACTTCCACAATTTCTTTGATTTTCCAATAGTAACCATCACAACCAGTTTGTATGCTATCACATTTCACAATAACGCCTGAATGTTGTGTCGCCTTCAAATCATCAACTGATTGTACTCTAAATCTGAACCCATTTATTACATATCCAGAGTGATAATGTGCATGACTTAAAAGGTATGTTCATCATTACATCAAAATCTTCTATCCATTGTGGATCATTATTTTGTTTCATTTCCTGTACATGAGTTTTAAACCAGTCAATGAAGTCTTCTTCACATCTAGAAATGTATGAAGATTATCGAAATTCATCATAAAAATCCAAAATCTACTTTAATATATATATATGAGCTAATCGTCGATTATGTTCAAACATTGGTTTAAATTTTGTTTGTATGATTAACCTTCCTCGGATATCAAATACAGAAAAATAATCTTCCACATTTTCACTGTTTTGTCTATCATCATTCCTTTCCAATTGATTGAATCGATTATCTGGACCACCATATACATCGCACAAAAGTTGATGCATTCTTCTACAAGGACGACAAGTGAACCTTCTAGCTTAGCCTTATTGAAGACGTAGTCTTTCAATTTTTTTCAAGAAGCACTCAACTGGATACATCCACCTATACTGAATTGGTCCAGCAATCCTTGCTTCATTCGCTAGGTGGAGTATAAGATGTACCATGACATTGAAAAATGTAAGAGGGAAAATTTGCTCCATCATGCATAGTGTGATCAAAATTTACTTGTCCCAATAGTCTAACAATTTAGAATCCAATGTCTTTGAACATATAACCTTGAAGAATCGGCTTATCTCCATCACAGAGTCAACCACTGGTTGAGGAAGCACTCCACAAGTTGTTAATGGAAACAAGATTTGCAAATAAAAATGGCAATCATGACTCTTTAACCCACTTACCTTCCTCAATGCTTCATTTACGTACGTAGAAAGTTGTGACAAGAATCCATCTGGAACCTTGATATTTTTTAGAAAAGATAATATCTTCAGTCGTTGCTCATCCTTCAAAGTATATAATGTCTTAGGAAAGTCATAAATGCCATCATCTTTACGATTTATGTGCAACTTAAGGTGAATGCCCAACATCTTCAAATCATTACGGGTTTTCAACGTGTCTTTTGGACTATCTGTTAAGTTTAGCATATCTAAAATGTTATCCATAACATTCTTCTCGATATGCATCATATCAAGATTGTGACGAATTGTGAGATCTTGCCAATAAGGGAGCTGCATGAAGAATATGCTTTTCCTTTTAAATCCATAATTACGTAAATCTTTAAGATCTTTTTGAAATAAATGACCCAATCAGATATTACCAATCTGTTGTAACTTCTCCATTATTTTATATCCAGACAACCTAATTATATCTGTTCTTTGAAAATTTTTTGGATTCTTTGATGAATGGCGGCATGATTTACCATCAAATTTGTCTTTAAACTTGGATTGTTGCCATCTATGTTCAATTGGTAAGAATCTACGATGCCCTAAATAACACAATTTATTACTTTCAGGTAAATGCAAGTAATGAGTATCATCCATTCATATAGGACATGCCAACTTTCCTTTAGTGCTCCAACCAGATAAATTTACATAAGCTGGAAAATCATTAATAGTCCACAACAGTGTTGCATGCATCTTAAAAAATTATTTTTTAGCTGCATCATATGTTTCAACCCCATTATACCATAGTAATTTCAACTCGTCGATGAGCGGTTGCATGTAAACATTGATTGCATTTCCTGGTGCCTTTTTCCCAGGGATGAGCAGCGTCAGTATCATAAACGAAGATCTCATACACATCCATGGCGGCAAATTATATGTAAAAATCACCACTGGCCATATTGAATATGACGGATTCATATTTTTGAAAGGATTGAATCCATTATTACAAGACCAAGCCTAACATTACGCGTTTCCTCTACAAATAGAGTATGTTTGTTATCAAATATAGCCCACTCGTCAGAATCTGTAGGATGACACATAAGTCCATCTCGTGATTTGTTATCATGATGCCATGTTGATGCATACACATCCATTTGGGTTAAAGTGGCTATTTATGCATGTTCTGAGGCTTAGATTTGCATTTCATATTATAAATATTGTATAGCATACATCATTCTGCATTTAGAGTAGTTGTGCATATTTTAGGTTAATTGCGCCCTTTTTGTGGTCAGGAGAGGAGATTTAATCGAAGCCTTGGATTGATGATTCAACCATACGGATCTGATCAGGACGACGATCGGAGTCCAATGCCTCTGAAATTGCCTTGATCGGAGTTCCGTAGCACCATATGCAGTCCAAGGAAGATTAATGGCCAAGGGACTAGGTGACGTAATTCAGAGCTTCAAATGACAAATCCAACTATGCGGATGGATTCAGGTCAACGATTGCAGCCCAACGGCATGAAAATCGATTCAATCCGACCTCTATAGCAGCCCCTACAATGAAAAGAAGATGGACGACCCAGATTGTGCCACATGGTGCAACCCAGGCCACCCATGCACATGCATGTGCCACTGCACGTGCACAGTAGCGTGGGCGTGCACCCACACACGAAGGCACGCACGTGCAGCAATGGCAACGCGCATGGGCGTATGCCCCAGCATAGCAGTGGTTGGGCACGTGGGCTGTCTTCAGCGACGTTTGTGATAGATCTTCAGCGACGTTTATGACCGTCACTAAATGTCCTATATACGAATTTGATTCTTTCCTCCACTATAAAAGGACCCTTACCCCTCCCATTTTTCTTCATCTCTTCCTTTCTTCCTCTCACCACCTCCAAGGCTCTAGAGAGAGCTTTTCCTAAACCTGGGATTCTCCTCTAGAGTAGAAAACAAACATTTGTTCCCACCTCTCATCCCCCTTCGTGGAGCAACCCATGGCCATCTTCTCACCTCCCTTCGGGAAGAAGATCCTTGCCGCAATGCCGTCCTACCCCGCCCTTCATCCTTCGACTCCATCCTTGTTCGTCCTGCTCCTCACCACCTTCCTCCAGGCGACGTCAGAGCAAGTCATCCACCAAGCGACCGTCGAGGGGCATTTCTCTCACCTATCCCTATCTTTATTGCTTTTGTAGTATGATTTTTCCGCTTTCCTAGTTGTAATAAACATTTCATTATAAAAATACATGATTGTTTCTCTCTCTCTGTCTCTCTCTTTTTATTTTGCAAGTAGATTAGTTAGATTTCATCGACCTGATCTCTTGCCCTATTAAAAATACCAAAAGAATTAGAAATGACAAAAACAACAAAACAAATAAAAAGCGAAATGCGGATTTTCAAAACCAAACGTTTGCCTCCATGTGTTCGACCCGGGACTCACTTTTTGAGTTTTAGTTATAAATTTTATTTGATCGATAGATTTTCTCAAGAATCAAACTACTACGACGGGTTTTCCAAACTCCGAACCTTTCTGCAATGAGGTCTGACATTATCATTTTGGAGTCGTTGCCAAGAAGGCAACGCTCTTTGGTTTTTTTCACATTTTCCTGTATTACTTACATATTTTTCTAACCATCTTTTTTCTTCGATTTATTATGTTGCAGGAACCTGATCGAGGAGCTGAAGGTGGTATATTGGAGTAAATTGTCGGTAGTGACATTTGTAAGTTTTCCCCCACTTCCCCACCCACTAGATCATTTTGCCACCTTAATAATCAAGACATAATCTATTTAGGTGTTTTCAGAAACCTTAGGATAGAAATTGTTTATCTTATTTGCCACTCCACTCACCTCGCCATCCACATAAATAAAAATAAAAAAAATAAAAAAAAGTTATTGGATTTTGGGATTTCCTGAAAGAGACACACATTAACACCCACAACTCTCGACTTAAGGCACACCATTCCACTTTGATTCTACTACTTAACTGGAATCTGACCTATGGATATGATACACCTTAACTCAACACACAAATAAGTGAGTAGACAATTTGAATAGGTTAAACATCTTGTGTGCCTTAATCAAGTGGTGCAACTGACAAGTTGATTTTCCGCTTTCAATTAAGTTTTGCAAATGAAATAACGCGTTGTTGTAGTATTTAAGTGGTGGAAAAATCTACTAATCAATAATAAAAATAACCACTCACAGAAGAGCGGGTCATGTCCATAGGGAGGCAATGATGCAATAAACTCTCGATTATTTCGTATTCTTTTGATCAAGTGTGAAATCCCTAATTAAATCCGACATGAAATGCGATGGAAAGAAGATGCACAATAACTCAAAAATATAAGGGTATATGTGCAATTTTTCTTCACTGAAATATTCAATAAATATGTGATGATTTTATGTAATTTTCAATTGACATATATTAGAGAAAACTTGTGCACATGTTAATCCCTAAACCAATGTTGAAACATGTGAATATCAATAACGCACAATTATCAGAAAGCATGAGTGCGCAGTTACAATTTTACCATAATAAAATAATCATAAATTAAAATTGATTTTTGGTGGCAATGGCACTGAATGTAATTTTTAATGGGGAAAGAAACAGGGGATTTCACCTCTCTCCTCCTTACGCATGGGAGAGAGGTTCAATCGAGGAGAGACTCCCACGGGAGGTTGGCTGGAGCGAGGTCGTTGCGGTGATGGCAGCGGTGCGTCATGAGTTGGCTGGAGTCGGCTTGCCGGAGGAGAGGACTGGCGGCGGTGGAGAAGCCGCAGCCGACCACGCTGCTGCAGGTGCTGGCGCGTGGTTGTAGGCGGTGGTGCGGGCACTTGCGAAGGCGCTGGAGGGAGGCTGCAGGGGCGCGCGGTCATTCTGCAGTGCCTGCAGAGGGTGCGCCAAGCACTGGAGGGTGAAGGCGATGCAACACCTGCGGGCACTTGAAGGCGCGCCTGCAGGCTTGAAGAATGGCGAGTGCCTGCGGGCGCTTGGCGTGAAGCGCCTGTGGGGCAGGCGCTGGAGGGGCACGGGTCTGGTGCTAGAGGCGAGCACTGGAGGGGGGAAGCACTAGAGGCGGGCGCTAGAGGGGCGCGAGCCTGGCAGGTGCAGGATGCGGGTCTAGCGCTGGAGAGGGGGAAGCACTAGAGGCGAGCGCTGGAGGGGCGCGGGCCTGGCAGGTGCAGGATGCGGGTCTGGCTCTAGAGAGGGGGAAGCACTTGCGGGGAAAAGCACGCTGCGGTGGTAGCGTGCTGCAGGTGGGAGCACTGGTGGGGACACAGGTGCCTGCAGGGGTGCGCCTGCAGCGGAGATGGCGCAGGCGCTTGCAAGTAGTCTAGTAGGGCGCTGGTGCAGGTGCGATGTAGCGGGCACTTGCGGTGGAGGTGCTGATGGCGTGGCTTGCAAGGGTAGGCACAACGCCTGTAGAGTGCTTGGCTGTGCTTGGTTCACGGTGTATGCTCTGACCACAGTGTTGGTGGTGGCTAGGGAGAAGGTGGATCCCTGCAAGAGGGAGGAAGAAGATGCCCCTCATCCAACTTTTCCCAACCTCTTTATCTCCTCTCCCTGTGTGCGTGAGTTAAGGGATTTTCAAATCCCTTTGTTATTTTTGGCCGGCAAGTGTTGAGGGTGGCCAGAGGATGGGGAAAAAAAATGCCGCCGGTTGTTTGAAAGGGGAATTTACCCTCCCCTCCTTGTTCTTTTCCCAATATTCTTCCTGCACATAAAAACATAAAATCATTACATATTAAGTTATAGAATACTATAAAATAGATGTAAACTTAAATCATGATGCATGCAAACATTCTATAACTTAATGTAGTTATTAACAAACCTAAAAGGTATGATTAAAGTTACTTAGGCGTAATATTAGTCCATTAAAATGGACTCATCAGCAACAACAGGCTAATTGATTGAACTGTTTGGGCTGCACCACTTAAGATAAAAATGATTCATCAATAGCTTGCCACAAAGGTTTGATTTTTAGGGCTGAACCAGGCACTCCACATTTTTTCTGATTTCTAAAGGAATACACCATCATTAGTGCTTGTAAAACCTAGAGTGTTCTACTGAACCCTCATTGAACCAACCTAATGATTAAATCCTAAAAGCTATTAAACAAGGTTAAACCCTAAAAGACACATCATCAAATAACCTTGTTTGCAAACCCTGGTTGTGCACGCACACAGATTTGAATTGATCATGAAGGGCACAACCCATCTAAAGGGCCCATCACATTCCAAGAGCACAAACATCCCAAGCCTAATTAAAACTGAGTAGACGTTGGCCTTAAGGATTGATTCACTCTTAAGGGCTCAGATTGAGATTTTTTTCGATTAATCTGCTTCTACTGGTCCATCTAATGTCTAGCTAGGGGAGTAGCGTCAAATGACCATGGATGGGGGGTACACTAGGAATCGGAGGTGTAGTCCAAAGGAAGAACCTTCTCCCGAGCCCCTCCCTCTAACTAGTTGGATTGACTAGATAGAAGTAGACCAAATCATTTATAATCTCAAGATGGGTCTTGGTAGTCTATAGGTCTTTAGGCTAACCCACCTAAGGACATGGTTGATTGCTTGTATTGCAGGGCTCCTTTCTCTCTTCTGATTTCCCTCCTATTCTACCATGTATCCTTCCACATCCTACACTCATTTCCCGTCCTACCCTCCTACCACCACTTATACCCAAAATGATTACTATCCTGACTTGACTTATAATTACCCATCCATTAGCTTGCAAAACTTTGATTGGGGATATGATATCAGACCTCAGTGTCCAGGGCCTAAACCTGGACAACAAAACTATGACTATTATCCTTCCCACACCTACAATGATTATGGATCTCCATCCTTTGATGATCAAACCGACCCAATCTACAATTAGGAAGGATATGATGATTATAACACCTAACCTCCCCAGTATTTCACTGAATATAGGTCACCACCATTCTTTGAAGAACCCAAAATGACCTACTATTAGGGAGGAACTCGAGAACCTCAATATCTGGACTCCCCTAGAATGAACCCAAACCCACCCAACCTTGAACTGAACCATTCGGTTCAGGTGAACCAGGTCCAAGACAGGGTGTTGGCTAACTTGAAGAACACCATCCAATCTTTAGAAGCTCAGCCAATACCATTCACTGAAGCATTGGAACCTATGATAAAAATGATTGATGAGCTAAATAGCTCTTTATTGGATTTGCTCCAACATGTTAGGGATAGGGTCCTGGATGAGTTTCTACTTGAGAAATTGTCGAGGTTGAGGATGAAATTTGTGGTTGCCCTAGTCCAATCTTGGGATGATTCTCAAGATGAACCCCCTTTAGGAGAGCCCATGTCGAAACCTGCTCAGGCACTGACAGAAGCCGTTTTCACGCATTTTAAAGTTGTCGGAAATCGTAGTATAGTCGCACTAAAACGTTCATCAAAAAATGATTTTGTAAAAATAACGAGGCTTTGAGTCCCGATCGTTCGTCTCTGGGAGGCGTTTATGCAAATTTGAAATTGATCTCCTTTTTTCTCTACTTGCTTAAAATCGCATGGTGGTTTATGGCTATTATGTATTTAAGCACGACATGCTTAGTTGCAAAAATATTAGAAGTTAAAAGCAGGCAACTTTAATCACACCAAATATATTGCAATAAGCTCATAGTGATTCTCAACACATGGATGTATATATATATAGAAAAATTGCTCTCATTCATTCAAGAGAGTGTTTGCAACATGGAATTAGAGGAAAGCTTATAGAGGAAAGCTTAAAAACATCAATCTAGCTAACAGAAAATGATTGCATATAGGAATCTATGGGGGATTTTGCATGCATCATTGGGGGAGAGTAAAGAGTTACACTATTAAGCAATAAATAAAAGCATGTAAACTGTGAAGAACTTAAGCTAATCTAGTAGAAAGAAGGGCATTCGGAGGTGGTCTCCGATGGCTTTTGAATGGTTGAGAGGAGGAGGGGCGGCCAATGGTGCTTAGGCCGGCCCTTGGAGAGAGGTTGGAGAGGTGATCCAGCATCCTGGTGTGGAGATGGTGGTAGCCATGGTGAGCAACTCATGGAGGTGGAGTGGAAGTGAATGTAGCTAACCAAAATGGAAGTGAATAATGCCAAGAGATGGATGGGTGCAAATGGCCACCCCTTAGGTCTTTTTATAGACCTAAGGGAAGCTCTCTAGAGAATTATGGAATTCTCTAGAGAGGTCTTTGGTGGGAGCTCGTGGGAGAGAGAGAGAGAGAGAAGATGGATGGTGGTTTTTGGATCCACCAAATGTGGATCTAAAAATTGAATGGCTCTTGGTTGCTAATTTTAGTAACCAAGGCAACAACACATGGTAGAGGGTTCTAGAGAACTCTAGTCTAGGTATTTTTTGTGTGGATGGTGTGTGTGGGTCGAAACTTAGGTGGCTAGGTTGATTAGGTTAGGTTCTAGTGGGTTTAGGTCAAGGTAGGTCTTAAATTATTGTTGTAAACCCTAATTCACTAAGGTAAAGGGCAATTAAACTTAATACAAGTTTAATTGGTTGTGTGAAAACTTAATTGAGAGTAAAATAACTCAATTAAGTTAGGTCTAGGTCAATTGGACTCTCACTGGGTCCAATTGGATAGTGTGTGCTGAGATCAGGGCTCAATTGGACTCAATGAGTCCAATTGAATAGACTGATGGAATTGACTAAGATCTAAGTCAATTAGGTTTAGTGAGGACCTAATTAGGTCCTTAGGGAGGTCTAGAGGTGATGTACTAGGGTTAGGGCACCTTAATTTAGGTTCCTATTGGGTTGGAATTGGGTTTAAGGACCTAGAGATCCAAGATCACGGCTTGAATCTCAAAACAGGAACTGGAGAGCAGTTCCAGACATCCAATAAAAGTGTCAGGCATCTTATAGTGAAAAATCAGAAGTCCAGACTTGTTGTCTGGACGTCCAATCAGAGTCTGGAGGGATTCTAGGTTCTGTCTTGGCTATTATGTAGAAATTAGACGTCTGACCAAGTGTCTAGACATCCAATAACACTGCAGAAGTGGGTTTAAGGTGTGCGGGAGTTGGCTAAGGGTTCTGGACGTCCTTTAACTTATCTAGACATCCATATAGAGGTTGGAATTAGGGTTTTAAGGTTTTCTAGGGTGCGGTGTCCTAATCTAAGTGTGGCTAAGGCTTGGGGAAGCTTCTAGGCTGTCCTAGGGCTAGGATGGTCCTAAGTTCTTCATATTTTACTGCTTTATTCCTACTTAATAGAATAGCATACCTTAACTCCCTTACATTATTATCTATTACATCTAATCTTGGTCTTCCACTTCAGCTCTGTTGCAACACCAGTTATTCCAGCTTCGAATCCAGCTTCTGATCTACCTTTTAGTCAGCTTATTACCTGTAATTGTCATAATGCACCTAATCAGTACATTATAGCATTATTTTATGCATAGCTAAAAGAAAGCAGTAAGAATGCAAGTAATGCTTATGCATGCGTGAATTACCCTAACTTATGCTAAGTCCTAGCCTAATTTAGGTCAATTAAGACCTATGATTGCTGCGCAATCAGGCACCTGTCAGGGGGGTTACATTTTCTAAGACTGGAGATGACCAGGCTGGTCTAGAGCAACCTATTGAGGATGAACCGATTACTTCACCCAAGATCCTTGAGCCAGGGAATGATGAAAAATATGTCTCCGAGGACCATGAAATGACATATGATTTTGAGACATATATAAATGAGGATCAAGAATTCTTTAATTCTAAGGGTGAGGAATCTTTGAGTGACATCTTACTTGAAGTTAAGGAAAATGGTTTTAGTGAGGCAAACGGGCTCGAGGAGTATGACAAACCATTTGATAGCCCAATTATTGAAGATTTGGATTTAGTTGGGGCTAACTTGGAGGATTCGAATCCTCATTTACTAGAAGATTCAATAAGTAGCTCCATTCCTCAACCACACCCCAAAGGGATTGATTTTGATTTGGAAATCATTGTACCCATGTCAATCTTGATTCAACCACAAATATTGGACTTGGGTACCTTAGATGGGGTGTACAACGATTTAGAGGTCTCAGAAATATTGATTTTAGTGGATAGGAATTTGGCAATGAAAATTTGGTAGGCTAACTCAGAGGGAAACACAATTTTGGATCTAAGGATTCCTATTGACCTAAAACCACTAACTTTTTACCAGGACCCTTATGATATTTTTGAGATGCAACCCAAGCTCAGAATCATTGATTACCTTTTTGGGTTGAAATCTAAAAGGACATCTGAACCTATTGAACCATCTCTACCCATTGTCTGACACTTTGGTCTTGGGTTGCATACTACAAAATCGCAGGCCTGGCCTCGCAAGCTCAACAATCTTCGATTTTGGGTGGTTTTCACCCAGAACCTGAGAACCACTCGACCCTAGGGCATGGGTTTGCACCATAATCTAGTCCATATTTGTGGACACCTACTGGCAGGTCCTGTGATCAATATTTTTATTTTAATTCTAACCTGCACTTGTTAATGCCTAATTTCTTCTTTGTATGTATATTATGCCTAGCTGAAGGCATTAAACTTAGCATGTGTGTAAACTCTCTTCTCTTTGCAGAGCTGATCGGGTTGTTATGAAATTTAGGTGATATTCTGTTTACTCCACCCTTTTCATGTCTTTATTTTTACAATGAGGACATTACATCATTTAGGCATGGGGGGGTGGATAATTAATTCCTGAAATCATTTCCTTAACTCCGTAGAATTTCTTTTAGTTTCTTAAAAACAATGAATGAAAATTCAAAAAGTAAAAAAAAAATAGAATTAGGAGAAGTGAACTTAGGCATCAGGTGTTATCAACTTTAGGAAATGATATGAGAGGACCTAAACATTTAAACTCTTCAGGTCTTTGGGCTTAATTAGCTCGAGTGTCCACTCGAATGTGGACTTAGTCTCGAGTCCTCACCAAGTAATTCTATTTTAAATTGGTCAATAAATTGATCACAACATTACTTATTACATGCAACCCATGCCTGGATAAATTTCGACTGCATCTCCCTACACTTCTCCAGTCTACCCCCAAGACTAACCTCAACTAGATTCCTTTAACACCCAATTTAAGATGCTTAAGAAACCTAGGTAAGTTTCGTTAGTATACCAAAGAAGAGTAGAAAGATGTCATCGAGATTTCTCCAAACACAGATTACATGTAACTAGTAACACCTAAGTTGTGATCAAATCTTCAAGAACCCTCCTTAGTTCGAAACTTTACCGAACTGAGGACAATCAAGAATTATGGCATATTATAAAGACAACACATCATGCCTATATGTGAGATAGACATACATTAAGGCATTGTTCGTATCACATGATCATAAGTCTTGAATGAGCAGGTCCATTAATACAATTTTACTTACCCTTTCAACTTGTACCTTAAGGGTTATATTTCTTATTATTTGTCATCGAGTGCATCTAAGGTTGTGCAAGTGTGGATATCTACAAATTGCATAAATAAATACTAACAAAGAAAAGAATAGTAATAACATAAGTCAAATATTATGTTATAAAAATTCACAAACTCCACAATCATAACAATCGCAATCCACAAAATCCTTCTCCCACAAAAAAAAAGAGTTTTTCAGAAATCCCCATAAAAGTGTTAACTTAGGATCATATCAATTTTCAAGTTGCTAGGTACTAGGTGTTTAACAACAAACAAGATAGTTATAGTTCCTAATGCTTCACTAATCAAGGAATAATGTTGACCATCTTTAGAAATTTTTGCAAAGAATAGCGTCGATTATTAGCTAGCTACTACCAAGAATGGAATAAAAATGCATGAGTACACAAACATGTATGAATCTCACACCCTTATAGAGAAATGAATTGTTGGTTTACAAACTTGTAAAGATATTGAACACACTAACCACAACAACCTATTAGTCTTGGTGCATTCAAGTTGAGTTTTGTCACTCATGGGGTTAAAGGACTTGTAAATGTGATAAAAGATATATTATCTTTCATACATTTCTCTAAAGAATAGGATTACTGTAATGTGTCTTTTGATAGGCATATACATTTGATGGTATATATGTCTTTTGTAATGTCCCCATGGGCATATATGTAACCCATGGGCATATATGTAATTATCTTTGATGAAGATAGTACCATTTAGATAGAAAACTTGGTGGAGGAAATGATACATTACAATATAAAAGTTAGGTGGTCATTTTTTAGTCAATTTTAAAGATCACTATAACCAAGTCTAGCATGTTTATAACTTTCATATATCAAAATTAGTAAAATATTTTAGTTCTCTTTGCCATTAATAATGACTAAATGACTCCTAGGTAGATATCACTCATCACTACTATTTCCATTGCCAAGGATGTACATGAATCAAGAAAGATCTTTGAGTCTATGACCCCGTCCTATTTAAGGCTATCTTGTGGGATTTGAATTATTGTTAGGAATTGAATTATATTGTCAAATGAACTCACTCATAAATAAGCCCTTGTTTATAACTTAGAACCTTGGGCCCACCACTACTTCGTGATGGTGAGAGCAAAGTAAGGGGAAAAATTACCATCTTGTCTCTCGAATGCACTGATGGAAACCCAAGTCCCTTTTACCAAAGTTAGGAATTCCCACTGGTTGACCTTTGACGTCAAGGGCAATTAAGAATATCTTGTTACTCAATTTGAAGTAGATTTGGTCAAGATCTGCTTGTTAAAAGGATGATTTATATGGATTCTTATTTAGAATAATATGGCAATTGGACCTAAATTAAAACATCAAAGATTTCTTAACCCTCTAATGCATAACACCTCCCATGCCAGTTTGCCCATCCACGTTGAGCCACTAGTTGCCTAACTCAACCTATCCTACTCAGCCTAGATAATGCTGCTCCTCTCTTCCACCCTCTCTTCCTGACATCTACGATTTTATAGGGATAATATAAATGTAGCAATAACATTCATAAACTTTCAAAAGTTCATGATGTACATTAGGGAAAGAAAACAAAGGGAACCAGTTGTTTTGTTTTAATTGGCCAAAAAAATCCAATCAAATCAAGAAGTATTTGAATTGTATCAAATGATAGGAGACCAATGTTTTTTCTCCTTTCCCATGAAGTAAAATGAAATGATTGATCTTCACAGAGAAAAGAACCCAATAAACATAATATAAATGCCATTGCTTAGACTCTGTAAAGCAAATAGCTTAAAGAGTAAAAATACAAGGTCTGACTTAGGGTTTGTATTGGAAGTCAATTCCCTTCTCATTTTTGTGCTTTTCATCAGGATCGAAACCCTTAAAAGATCGATCGTACCACCATGAAGTATGAATATTTTGATGCCCCTTGTAGAAAGGTCAATACCACATAACCCAGAAATATTACCCTCCATGGAAAGAATAGCTTTCAATGAAGCTGCACTAGTGACTATATTAATGGAGATAAAAATCAGGCATAGATCTTAAAGCAGAGTGAAAGATCCTTATATTACCATCCATTTCTTCCTAAAATTAATAAATCTTAAAAAATTAAACATCATCATAGTTTGGGGGATTCAATCATCTCATTTGATATTGTAATCATGCAATAAAACCTTTGCCGATTTTTAGGATGGTACTTCAACAAAACCTTTGCTGGTAATAAAAAATTATATGTACTTTCTTGAATCTTTAGGATGGTAAAAGAATACATGAGAGATAATAACCTGGTATACATAAGATATAAGGAGTGCTTATATCCACCATGGAAGAACGAACGAGGTGATGCTGTAGTCCTTGGAGGCGAGATGTTGCGATGGTCACGAGAGGGGAGAGGCTTGCCAGAGGGAAGAGGTCTATGGGAGGGAGGCAGTGGAGTCGAGGGGGGAGGGGAGGCACTATTGTTGTCACAGCCACCGCCGTCGAGGGGGAAGGGGAGGTGCCACTGTTGTCGCCATCGCCATTGAGGCATCGTTATTGCGTCAGGAAAGGGAAGGGGGGAGGTGATGTCGTTGGGGATTGGGGTAGTCGGGAGAGGGAAGGGGAAGGTGATGTCATCGGAGATTGGGGAGAGGGAAGGGGAAAGTTGTCATCGGGGATTTAGGGAGGGGATTGGGGAGAGGAAATTCGGGAGAAGGCATGCGGAAGGGAGGGGGAAATTTTTGGAGGGAAGGCTATGGTCATGGTTCC
The DNA here is from genome assembly GCA_037157565.1 of Thalassia testudinum. Lineage (NCBI taxonomy): Eukaryota > Viridiplantae > Streptophyta > Magnoliopsida > Alismatales > Hydrocharitaceae > Thalassia > Thalassia testudinum. Next base: position 40,293,801 of record JAZHRO010000025.1, read on the forward strand.
ACTTGAAACTATCACCAAAGGGAAGGCTATGGTCACGATCCCACTTGGAACCGTCACCAAAGGAAGCCTATGGTCATGGTCTCACTTGGAACCGTCACCAAAGCCTTTTGTCACGGTTCTCAAACCCGTGGCAAAGGTTATAATAGAAAATAGATCTCACTCTCCCACAATGGTCACGGTTTTGAGTGGAAACATCACCATAAGTTACTTTTGGTCACAGTTCCCAAAACCGTCACCAAATACCTGTTACCAATTCTCATTTTCCTAGTAGTGCGGGAATTAGTGAAAAAACACAATGCAACAAACTCCTAAGGATGTAATAAAGGGCCCATCATCATAAACTCCCTTTAATGCTAAGCATAATCACAGGAAGATTCTTATTTCTACCGATTTATGGGTTATCTCCATCTAGAAGGTTGTGGTAGTTCCTCTGATGTAGAGGGCATAGCCAACATTGAACTTGTTACCCCCACTTTCTAGTTCTAATCAGAAGTCATCTTTGCAAAAAAAAAAGTCAGAGAATAGACTTGTTCTTTTTGTCCGAACTGTGAAAGTTGGTTTATTTTGTTGTAAGCCATAATTCCATTGTTTGCTTCATTACTTAAAGTTGTTCTGTACATGTACAAAAATTGCGTCATTTAATTTTAGTGGTTAGATAGGTACAAGTACATGCATAAAACGTGGTAGTCTACTAATTTATTTGTTTTCCTGCTATACTGTTTGAATTAACACTTTGTTTTGACTCATTTCCCTACATTCTATTCCACCCACTTCGTAGGAGGAAATGGATTGATGAAAGGATTCTCTAATTAACTTGAGAATGAAACACAAACCCATATAAAATGAAACCTATGCCCCATACTTATTAGATTCTGTATTGTGATTCTTCTGTTGTTGTAATAATGGTCATTGGTTTAACCATCTATTAATGGCCTGGTCTGTGGCAAAACTACCATGATGTAGATAAGATTATCTAAGAAGCTTCCTAGATGCATGTTGTCTATGACCAAAAAAGGCTTCCTAGTTTCAAAACTTGTTGTCATACCATCAAACACCTGGCGTGTGTGTTAACCCTTAAGCCAATTCGAGGTCAGTAGATCTCCTTGAGCCACTCCGCAGTTAATAGATCCACCAAGTACTGCAACAACAATAATAACAAGAGAGAAAGAAGTGGAGGAATGAAATGAATGAATAAATAAAGAGAAGGAAGAGTGGTGGATTAACCCTAGTTGTAGTAGCGACAGTGGTAATGGAGGTGCTACTGGGGAAGATGAGGGAGGGAGAGAGGTAGCAGTCTTGAGGGGGAGGAGACGTGCTGCTAGGGAGGTGATGGTTAGGGGAGGTACCTTCGTCAGGAAAGGGAAGGGTGTTGGGGATGGTCGAGGGAGGTGACGTTGTCGGGGAGGCAGTCGGAGAGTCAACAGAGGGGGAAGGCAATGGTAGTGGGAGTTGATTTTCTGTGGTGATCTTGAGGGGTAGGAGAGGTGCTGCTGGCGATCTTGAGGGGGAGTTAAGGGAGGCACCACCATCGTCGAGAGAGGGAAGGGGGCAGGCAGTGGTCCAGGGAGCTGACGCTGTCAGGGAGGGAGCCGGGGAGTTGGGGGAGGGGGAAGGTGATGGGGGCGGGAGTGGGTTTTGGGGAAAGTTGGCGGCAAGGAAATTCAGGAGAGGGTGCACGAGAGGGAGGGAAATTTTTGGAGGACCAAAGGAAGCCTATGGTCATGGTTACACTTGAAACCGTTACCAAAGGGAAGGCTATGGTCACAGTCCCACTTGAAACCGTCACCAAAGGAAGCCTATGGTCATGGTCCCACTTGGAACCATCACCAAATCCTTTTGTCACGGTTCTCAAACTCGTCACCAAAGGTTATACTAGAAAACAAATCTCACTCTCCCACAATGGTCATGGTTTCGAGTGGAACCATCACCATAAGTTACTTTTGGTCACAGTTCCCAAAACCGTCACCAAATACCCGTTACCAATTCTCACTTTCCTAGTAGTGATCTTCGAGAGTAGGACAACAAGAAAAAGAAGACATTAGCTAGCCAACCGGATGACGTGCACCCCTTTATGCTAAATGCATCTCTCATGGGAGAGCCATGCCCTAAGTTGGAGGGGAATTTGAAGGATTCTAAAAGGAAGAATAGCTACTTCTATGGGACTAATTTTGAAGCTTCCTTGCTAGATGACGCTTCCTTGAGAGGTCCACATTTTAAGTGGGAAGAGGATATGAATCAAAGTAACTACCATTTGGATTTAGAAAGGTGGCAACTTGAGGAAGATGATGATCATGTTGAGTATCCACCTGAATTTTATTGAAGTCAAAAGAAGGGAATGATGGTACCATTGGAAGACCTCGACCCAGATGACAGTATTTTCGTGACATTTGATAAAGTGGGACAAAGTCAAGTTGTTAATCCCACCCTTCCTTTTGATCACGAGATGGAACTCAAGCCCACCCTTAGGGAACCTGACCATGAAGAAGTTCACCTATCTGAGGAGGCTGATGTTACCAGTGTGAACCATTTGCCCCTGATAGAGCCCTAGGGAACCTGCCGAGATTTTAGATGATTCTAGACCTCAGGTACATGATGAATTGTATGATGAGGAGAATGAATTATGTGAGGAACCTACATTCAAGATTTGGAGTGACACTAAGGGTGATTATGTTTTATTTGAAGAATTAGCCCCCGAGGATGTCACAAATTTTATCAAATTAGGTTTCCTTAGCACATCCATTGATGATATTCTTCCTCATGATGATGAAATAATGGAAAATGAGGAAGCAACTTCTAAGATTTATGTGGATTCACATATAGACTCCGAGGAGGAATTGAGTAAAGAATAAGAACCTGGGGATAAGATTGATAGGGTAATCCCTAAATCTGTTGCTTCCAAGCTGCTTTCATTTGACTGGGAGTCACCCTCTAATTCACCTATGTCTGAAGGCAAAGTTTTGACTCCATACCTTGAACTGATCACTAATGAAGCATAGGTAGATACTTGAGATATTACCAGAGATGCTAGGGACACGATTGAAGAGCTGAAATTGTTGTTAGGAGTGGACACTAAGCCGATTAGACCCAATCTAGATCTTATGTCCATCCCGCAACCTCAAAACTTAGACACCTTAGACGATCTTTGGATTAGGTAATTGCTCACTTTTGTTCTGATCGAGGGTCTTAGCAAACTAATATCTCTTGTAACAGGGTATTGGGTATGGACTGATGCTTTCAATGGTCAATCCATCACCCTGAGGGTATATATTTGCACTATCCCTTCCCCATTCCTTTTGGAGGATCCATGTCATCCTCCCCCTACCCCTTTGTAGGTCGTTATTCTTAACTATCATTTAGAACCTCCTCTGGTGACCTGGGAAGATTTCATTCCCATCATGGTTGGGTGAGCATTTGCTATCGAGATTCATCATCAACTTGCCAACATCTTAGGTTAAGCCAGTATTGTTACGCTCATTTTTAGGGCCTATTTCTACGATCCTTGAACCTAATTTACAGATTCTTTGGCTACTTAGCTGCTAACAAAATAACGACAGCCCAACTCTAACTTAGGTAATATCCTTCTATGCAATTGGGACATTGCAAATTTTAGTCATGGGGGGTGTACTTGGGGATATACATAGCATTTATACATAGTGCATTCATGTAGTTAGTTAAAATGTTCTGCATTGCATACATTTGCATTGATTTAAAAAAAAAAATTGCATTGAGGTTAACTATCTGGGCCCAACATTCATAGGCATAGGACCAAAACTTTAGGTTAGACTAAGTTGACTCTAGGTGTCTGGCTTTAGAATCTAAGTTGAGCTACAAACTTTAGAACTCTAGGGTCCAGTTGGATTTAAAAACTCAAGTAGGAGTTAAGTTGCAGACCATTCCTCAAGAGGTTGAGGAAGGAAAGCTAGGGATTGAGTTAAGGGTTGGGTAGTACCTCGTGTCTTTTTCTATCTTTTGGTTTATGGGTCCTCGTAACCTAAGCATTCACATTTCACACACACTTGTTCTTGTGTAAATAATGATCACCTTAATTCCTTTCTTGAAGAAAATTTGGTTCTCTTAATTCTGATTTAGGAGAAGCTTGAAATCACAACTTGATCGTACAAGTTCCTATTGTATGAGAGGCGGACTATTTAGGTACCATGGGCATCCCTATCTTGAAGTGTCGTTTGCCACAGGCTAAATTTGTTTAAGAAATCCATGGGTGATACTATCTCGAAGTGTTGATTCCCAGGAGTTCTTGGGGTTGCTATAGGCGGTGCTATCTCGAAGCATTGAAAGCCAGGCACCCTTTGAGGTTTAGTGATGAGGACAATGAATTTGACACAGACCGTGTTGATAGTTGATCCAAGGTTAGACTTAAAGGAATCAAACAAAAAAATATATATATTACATGAAAAAAAATCCTCTCACTCTCTTTCTAGGTTGGAAATCATACCAACCTCAAATAACTTAGACCAATGCACATGCACAGATGCTTTAATCTCTGGGACAAATAAACCCTAGGGTAGAGTTAGAAATTAAGGAAACCTGTGCCTACAGCATGTCCTTAACCGACCTAATCTGTAACTTAACAACTACTTGGGAACCTTAGGTCTAAAATCTGTAATTTAACATGTTTCTAAGGGATGACTGATTGGGTTGGCTAGTCTATTTGGAGAGCTGAGTTATTGCTTGAGTTTGCTAGGGACTAGCAAAAACTAGGCATGGGGGCATTTGATTAGCCCATATTTGTGGGCTATTTAAGTATACGAATGCCTAAACATTAAGATATCTTTAACATTTAGCTAGCATACATTAGGATGTAAATAAATTAATTCATATTTTTAGCTTAATTGCATAATTCATGCATTGCATTCATATCTAAATGCATTTAGAATTAACTTAGAATTGCATGCATTTGATTAGTAAACCAATTATGTGCATTACATGCATTATTTTAATTTAACAAAGAAGTTAACGGTTTGTGCATAAATAATCCTAATATTTTACTATTTTATTATTCTTATTCTTCTTCCACAGGTAATGGCTCCGCTTCCTCCTCCCATGCCAATTCACTCCTCATAGTTGCCATCATTCATTCGATGGGATGAGTGGATCTGCTCCCGCCTCTGCAATTCAAATCCATTAGCTGCAGCTACAAGAGAGAGGAGGAGATGACCATGCTCAGAAGGCCACCATCTACTCCATCACTTTGCGTCACCTCCACCATCGCCGACCACAACCGTGGTGGCAAGCCTCCACCACTGTGGTGTGTGGTGTGACAGGCCGCACTGACATCGGGAGCTTGCTCACATCACCGTGAATGTACACTGCTCCACCATAAGCACACACAGGCGTGCATGCTTCCAACTCAATGCCACTGTTCATCTTCCCCATCTTCTTTCTCTGTTACCACCAAAGAATCCATAACCTCCACCACCATTCCCGCTCACAACCGTCACCACAGGTAACCACTAGCTCCTCCAATGCCAAGAGAACCTCGCACCCCTCCCCTTCCCATCTCCACGCCTCATCACTCTCCATCTTATTCTTCTTCATTCTTCCTCTTCCTCTGTTTCTCCTCCTCCTTAAAGAAACCCACCACCACCATCACTAACAGCTACCTCCTTAACACGCACACAGCGCACCACTGCCATCCTTCTCACAGGCGTGCACCTCCCGTTCATGGCCAGCAGCATGCCCGTGCCCCTCTCTCTATGCCCGCAGCTGCTGTGTGCCACCATCTCGTCAACTGCGACCACTAGCTCCTCGCTGCACCTCCAGCCCGCGCTCAACCAGCACCCCTCCGCCACTCCATCGTGCACGCCCACGTCTCCCCTTCCACATGCGACTAGCAGTGCGCCAGCACACGTGGCCACATGCACCAGCAGCAGTAGCACCACCTCTCCGTCACCACCCAGCCGCAGATTGATGCACCACCATCCTTTTCTCCGACCGCCCACCTCCAACCACGCCGTGCCTTGCTGCAGCCACCACAGGAAGCGGCCCGGCAGTAGCTACCTCTAACGGGCTCCTCACCTCTAGCCTTCCCTCCATGCGCGCACACGAGCTTCACGAGAGAATCCCCTACTTCCTTCTCCATTTCTTGTTACATTCAATGCCATTGCCATCGTTTTCATTTTACCTTTATTAATTAAATATTATGGTGGTTTTATGAGATTCCCAATTATCTTTCATGTAAATGAGATTTCAACATATTTAGCGATTGATAGATTAATTTAAAGGAGATTTTGGGTTGATTTTTGGGGGAAATCAATAGTGGACATTGATTTTTAACCCGTGTGAGTTTGTAATAGATAGTTCCTCCCTGTGGACACAACCCACTCCTCATTAATTGATTATTTTAATAGTTTTGAGTAGCGATTTTCCACCACTTTGATACTACTTCGACGCGTCATTTTATGTGCAAAACAACAATGAAAGTGAAACTGTTTGTCACATACCACCCTAGAAAGTTCATTAGCTATCTAATCTCCATTAAAACTATCAAAAAGTGAGTCAGTGTAGATAGTGTGTAGATGCCTAGACTATAAGTCCCCTCAAGTCAGAGGGTGGGTTGATAAGTCGCATACTCATCACCCCAATTTATTTAACCAATTAAAACTGAATTAAAAATGGTAAGGACTCGAGCAACAGGTCCACATTTTAGTGGACACATGGGCTGATTAAGCTTGAAAACCTGAAGAGTCTAAATGTTCAGGTCCTATCGTATTGTTTCCTAAAGTTGAAAAGCTTCTAATGCCTAAGTTTTCTTTTCCTAATTCAATTTTTTTTTAAATTGAAGTTTATTTTTTTATAAAGAGAAAGTAAATAAAGAAAACATCTATGAAGCTGACAAAATAATTTAGAATGGAATGTCCAACCCCATGCCTGGCTAATGCAATGCCCTCATTGTATTAAAAAGACATGAAATAGGGTGGAGTAGAGAAGAAAGCTCCTAAATTCTGTGATTAAATGGTCAGCTCCATAGAGAAAATACACAAGTGTTGCATTTAGTGCCTTCAATTGGGTATGGTTCACAAGCAAAGAAGACATTAAAATTTTAGAGGTGCGGGTCAAAATCAGAATAATAAGCTTGATTTTGGGACCCACTAGAAGAAGATGTGCACAAATGTGGATTAGATTGTGATGCAAACCCATGCCCCAAGGTCGAGTAGTTCTAAGGTTTTGGATGTAAATCACCCAAAATCGGAGATTGTTGTGCTTGCGGGGCTAGGCTTGCGATTTTGTGGTGTGCAAACTAAGTCTAAAATGTTGGATAATAGGTAGGTCTAAATCATGGGGCTTGTTTGTCCATGTAGAATTTGGCTCAAAAATATAATCAATTATTCTATACTTAGGTTTCACATCCTAAGAATCAAAATTGTCATAAGGGCCCTAGTAAAAAGTAGGTGGTTTGAGGCAAACGGGAACCCTTAGATCCACATTTTTGTCTCCCCCGGAATTGGCTTCCCAGATTGTCATCTCCTGATTCCTATCCTAATAAGAGTTTTCAAGACCTCGAAAGTGTCATCAACCTCGTATAAAATATCCAAGTGCCTAAATGGGTTCTGACATTGGCTCTCTTGGGAGAGGTTCATCCTGAGAATCATCCCAAGATTGGACTAGAGCAACCACAAATTTCATCCTCAATCTTGACAATTTTCGAAGTAATAACTCACTTGGGTCCTTATCCTCAATATCTTCAATCCAATACAATAAATAACTATTCAGATCGTCAATCATTTTGATTAGAGGCTCCAATACTTCAATGCAGGGTTTTGGCTAAGCCTCTAAAGATCGAATGGTGTTCCTTAAGTTAACTAGCACCCTATGTTGGACCTAGTTTACTTGAACCGAATGGTATGGTTCAAGGTTGCATGGGTTTGGGTTCACTCCATAAGAGTCAATAAATTGAGGTTCCTGGGGTCCTCCTTGATAATAGGTCATTTCAGGTTGTTCATTAAGGGGTGGTGACCTATATTCAATATAATCCTAGGGAGTGTAGGTGTTATAATCACCATATCCTTCATGATTGTATATCGGTGATGGTAACACCATCACTCTTCATAACTAGCTTAAATTATTTGAAATCATAATATAAATGCTCCTAAATGATCACCTAAGGTCCGTAATTTTATTCTGATCTGGTTTGAGGAGAAGACAATAAAACAAGGTTAACTCTACAGTTTTAACAACATATCATGAATGCAGATTAATCACGGGGTCATCCAGGGGTTAGATATTAGTCAATTGAGCATAAAGACCAAAAAGTGGGTCCACATTGACAGAAATAGAGTTTCACGCATTTCGAGGGAGAAATAGGACACAAAATCCTAATTATCAACCCACTTAAATTGAAGAGGTTATGGTTAGGATAAAATCAATCTAAACCTATTAAAATTTACATAAAAATATTATAAGAAATTTTGTACCCTTAGTTTGACCATCTGAGCCCATTTTGACTTAGAATAGAGTTTCAGATGAGAATCTATCCTATTTGGGCTTCTATGCAAATTACCTAGTTAAACATGATCAAAACTCAAATCCAAGTTCACCATTAGATTTCTTAAGTCTAAATTAGGTTAGGACCAAAATTTAGGCCCAATCAGAGTCCATCTTAACTTACTTTGCAATTTAGTCCTTAAGATCACTATTTCTCACAACCAGCCCCCTAACTTTTAAGTTATTCACAAAAACCCCCTATCTTTATCTTATTGATGAGAGACTCATCATGAGCCATAACTAGCTCATTTTGACCCAATAAAGAAGATAAAAGCTCCTACATAACCTAGAAGAAGGCTTAACTGAAGGAACAAGTGCTCTGAGAAGAAAACATGAAATAAAGGTTAAAACTGCAATTTTACCATTGCAGTACATAAACAGGATTTCTCAGAGGCAAAACACAGGTCAAAAGGTCTAAATGAGATAAAAAGTGGGTTGAGTCAATCAGAAATGGGTTCATGTGTAATCTAGGAAGTAAATGACATGTGGTAACCCTAAAACAGACCTGCTTAATTCAACAAGGTTCCGATCAGGATAAAAATCAATGAAACCCTCTAAAAATCATGGAAAAACATCCTCTAGGGTTTAGAACACTTAATTTGGCCTTTGGAACCTAGTCTGACCTAGATTAGGGTCCTAGCTCCTCAATTAACTAAATTTGGATTTTTACGTAAAATGTCCAGTCAAACGAGGTCAAACCTGAAATCCAACTTCTCCATTAGATTCCTTAGGTCCAATTTAGGTTTATACCAAAATTTGGACCTAAGGGGAGGTCATCTTGACCTACTTTGCAATTTAGTACACCTAAAATCACAAATAGGTCCCTATCTTTTGAATATCCTTGCAAAGAGCCCCCCAAGTTCTTCGCCCCCTTTGCAATCCGGTCCTACCGCCATTGTTAGGGCAGAACTGAGCTCCGGCGAGGTTCAGAGAGGGATTGCTCTCTAATCCCTCAGAGATTCCCTCCCAGAAATGGAAGGGGGATTCTCTGAGGAATTCCCTTCCTTCTAAAGCCAATTACAATCGCTGGTGTGAACCCAATCTCTCGTGCGAATGCACGAGAGATTTGGGTATCCACCTTCCTTCCAACTCCGGCGAGCCAGCAGACCTAATTGCGCGCTCTCCACGCGCTGATAGGAGCGGCCAGCACCTATAAAACACCCCCTAGACCCTGCCGCAGGACGCAAGCTTGATTTTGACGTAGATCCCCTCCAAATTCCCTCTCTCCCATCTCCGGCCAAACGATCTGCAAGCTCCGGCGACCTCCTCCCCTCCTTCTCGTCACTCTGCTGCCATACCAGCAGGAGAGTCCTCTCCGCCTCTTCCTCCCGCGTCGCGCTGTACCCCGCGCGCGTGCTCCTGATCTCATCTTCGTCGCCGCTTCCTCCCTCAGGGTCTTTCTTCCCCGACGACGGCAGTTACGAGCCGTCCTCTCCACCGCCTCCCTTCCTTCCAGACAACCCCAGATACATTCTCCATCCTCTTCTCTCTCTTTTCCCCCTACTATTTTACTTGATTACCCCTCGACAGTACCTAACCACCTTCATCGTTCTTGCCTCCGACCGCCCTCTGGCGAGCTGCCCACACCACTCTGCCCCTCCACACGGCTCGCCAACCCCCTCGTGAGCTTCGCCTCACCACCAGGAACCCATTCCACCCCATCACTGCCACTCCAGACCTCCACAAGCACCCCCCGACCAACCCACCATCTCCGGCCACAGGTTGACCTAGGCACGCACGCCTAGGCCGACCTGCAACTTGCAACATCACTCACCGCCTTCGCCGTGCTACGGCGAAGGTTTCCAGCTATTCTGATTGGGCCAATAGGCCATTCTGTTGGATGTCAGGTGTACGCTCCGGCTGCCATTAACAGCCGAAGCAGCAGGGAGCTTGGAGCAGCTTCGGACATCAGGCTTCCCAGGCTGCAGGTGCAGCAGACTCTCGCGAAGGTCGCGAAGCGAACGAGGCCAGCCAGTCGCACAGAGGAGCCATCATCTTGGGAAATCGAGTGACGAAAGCTCTGCGGGCGCACATGAAGGCAAGAACAACCAGATAGTCCCACATCGTGGGATTGCAAAACTCAGGTATCATATAAATTGTTTTTGTGTTTTCTTCTTACTGCCTCCGTAAGCACAGGGGTGAGGTCCCTCATTGCCCCCACACGCCTCGTCCGCGGCTTGACGTCGCGGATCTAGCGGATCCGACCCGACCTAAACCTACGCACTCCTCGCGCATCACCACTTGCCGGTGCGCCTGGTCCCGGGTGCGAATCCGACCCGACTACCCGTGTGGCTCTGGGAGAGCGTGCTTGAGCAAACTGCTTGAGAAAAAGAGAGACGCTTGGGTAGAGGGACGGGGGTAGGTTTTTGCTACTGTGTGGTGTGTGCAGGAAGGAAGAAGTGACCGAGGCAGCGAACACTTAGCAGCTGAAGAACAGGAAGAGAAGAAAGAAGAGGCTGTGTAGTAGTGAAAGGAGAAGTCTTTGCCGAGAAGAAGAAGAAGAAGAACGAAGACAAGGCAGAAGAGAGAGAAGAACAAAGAAGAGGCCAAGTGAAGACTGCAAAGAGATCAGAAGAAAAAGAAGAAGAAAGAAGAAAGGCAAGGCAGGAGAAGGAAGATACAGAAGCAGAAAGGAGAAGAAGAGAGAAAGAGAGATCACATTTAAGACGTCTGATACAGAAATCAGACGTCCAATTCTACTTTTTTTTCACAAATCCTTGTTAAAATTCTCTCTTTGAATCAATTATATTTGCATTTAACAGTTGTATTCTTTGGTTTTACAAAGTACTGAGATTGCTCCCCGTGTTCGACCTCGGATACTCTAGTTGTTCGAGTAATAAAATTCTTTATATTTGTTTAAACATTTTGTCGGTTATACTACAACGTAATATGCTTTAAATCCGCACAAAATCGTTGAGAACACTTATCCTTCACAAATCTATCCCTGCTGCCATTGATGAGTCAAATCCTACATCGCCACCGTTGATTGACCTAAAACCCCAGCAAAGCTACACCAAATCCTACTAAATTTGGTGGGATTGGTATTCAGACGATAAATAACCATTCAATCAAGATCTGGGACCCTGATTTTAAGCAAAAAAGACCATGCAAACTCGAGATTTCAGGGGATCGTTTTCCCTTGAAACCATGAAGAAATCATGCCTCTTCCTCAACTCAGAGTTCACATTTAAGCTCTATAATAACTCCCCGAGGTGCTAGCATCCTCCTGAGCTTGGTCACGGCCTTAAACCCCTATTTCGTCCCTAGTCCAGCCACCTCCACCACGACTTCAGTGACTCTCCTCAACCTCTTCTCTCCAGCTACTCGACGACCAAATCAAGTGGCCTATGACCTTCCTCTCCTTCTTCTGCCTCTCACAGACCAAAGTGGAGGCTGTCTACCCATTTGTCATCGCCTTACCTCTCATCGGAGACTTCATTGTCCTCTGTGTCAGCCATCACACTAGCAAGTATTCCCCCAATCCCTTCATCCTTAGACTAGGTTTCTTGTCCTCCTCTCCCTCTTTAGATCAATCCTAGCTCCTTAATTTCTCGATTTGACCACCGTTCACCTCTCTTCCCCTCCGTCTTCCTAGTGCCGGCAATGCCTTTGGTGAAGCCACTCACCCGCCACACACTACCATACTCCACGTCGCTACCACCAACAGCTCTGCCGCATCTCTCTCATCAAATCCCCTAGCTTAATTCCATAAATCATCACCGCTCCACTCCACTGGACAACCCACCACAACACTACCTCCTCCGACATCGTTCGATTGCCCGAGCACTCCAATCACCTCACTGCCACCACCAGCATACTCACCACACTAAGGTGAAGCTTCTAAGCTCTTTAATTGGGGCTTTTAGCCCATGTTCATACTTTTACATATCCAGTCGGAGCTCCATCGTAGCCGTCGCCTTCATCAACATCGTCTGTCCATCCTCGACTGTCATCACCATCACCACCACCCTCTATCGACGCAGACTAAAACTGCGAAGCCCTCCAGGCTTCCAATTGGAAGAACAAACCTCAGTAGCAGCCTCGATTCGATGCTCAAAACCCAACTACAGAGCACGAAGGAAGCAAAGGAGAGGGGCACACCAATTAGTCCCACATCGTGTGGGAATAAGCTAAAGTAGTAGCATTAATTGATTTTTTCACAAGGGCTTATCGCCTTATGACATTGGGGTGAGGTCTCTCTTACTCATTACTCTCTACTCCTCACTCACCACCCACACTGGTGAGCCTGGTCCCTATGCTCGGATCCGATTACCTATTACTGTGCATACCTGTATACCCAGTTAAGTGAGGAAATTATGAGGAGGGTGGGGGTGCTTTTGCTTCAGATTGCATGCACATGCCTCGGTATTCATGCCCACACACGCATAGCACTTAGGCATTTCTTTGGTTGATGTTGAGGCTTTGATGACTTAAGGCGTCTATAGTACCTTACCAATGTCTCATCTTGAGTCACTGTGGAAATATTTGAGGCTGAATCTGATAAGTATCTGACGTGGATATCTTGGTGCTAATGTGGCAAGTGATTCAAGACCACTGCTGAGAAATTGAATTGATTTAAGATTTGGGATATGTGCTTGATTGGTGGATTAATTTGGTGATTCAAATCACCATTTTTAGGGTTTTATCATTCTTTTTATCCCACTATTTTTTGGGATACAATTTGCTATTATTAAACATCATTTTGAGTATATTTTCATTATTCATTGAATATCCTATTGAGATTGATTATTGTGTTCAATTTTTTATTGCGATTAGTGTGTGAATTCCATTTTTTCTCCTTGTGATGACCTCAGAACTCATATTTTGTTTTCGAGCACTTATAAATTTAAATGTTGTTGCAATTTTTGTCACTATACTATAATGTTATACTTTTACAAATGACTAACATCTTGGCATCGCTGCCGGGGATAAAAACTCAGCAGTGCGTTAACAGATGAAAATTCGTTGCTCAAAATTTTGGCGACATTGCTAGGGAGTAACGTGCAATTCATCACTAGTCGTATTTTTATTGAGTTGATTTCTAACTTGCTCTATCTACTTTGTTTTGATTTTTTGGGGTACATCATGAGAAGATCTTCCGCACAATCAACCACTCTAAGGGTAGGTAAAATTTCTCGTCTTCCCTAATCATGTCTTAATCTTGGGAAAGAGAAAAAGGAAACAAAATCAATTAGGATCCACTTGCGTTATTTTCCTAGTAATATCATTTAAAGGAAAAAGAGTTTCCTGATTTGCAAGATTAATTAATATCTGATTGAAGTTGAGACGATTTGATTATAGATTTCCTATCCTGATTTCTTGTACCTAATAGGGATTTGTGCTAAATTTCTAAGCATATTGGACTACTCACTTTCTTGTTTGAGTCCAAGGCGTCATATTTGGAATTAAATTTGGACTTGGAAATAGAACCAATTGGGGTTTGCATATTAGGGTTTTGAAGTGTTAGAACACATTTTCCTGCAATTAAGGAAATTGATCCTCCCGCATTTGTGTACCACCCAAGCCCTTGTCTAAAATGATCTATCCAAGTGAACCCTGAAATCAAGGCTCTAAATTCACTTGAACTCTCAAATTTAGGGCTTAATAACCTAAGAACCAATTCAGGGTGATTTGGGTCTTGACCCAAATTTCATCCTCAACCCTAGGATAGGTCAAGTGAAGTTGGTCCACTTTGTGGGTCAACCAACCTCCAAATTAGGTCACAAATTGAAATAACTTCTAAATCAAGTGAAATTCAAGGCACAAATTAAAGCTAAAATTGGTAGACTTAGCTCTCAATTCATACATTCTGGTCTACTTGGAACCTCAGTGATAAGGAAGATTAGGTGGGGGAAACCCTGTAACCCATGGGGATGCTCTACCACGTATGGGTCTTTGTGGGACTCTCCCTTTCTGGTTGCCCAGGTAATTCTTGGGTGTGTGGATTTCTAATCCAAAGGTATCATCCACCACAAAACAGCCTAAGTCATCCAAAATTTTTTGGGTTCCTTGATTGGTCCAATACACATCCAGTCCCTCATCTATTCTATAGTGCACATACACAAGAGAGGTCCCTAGGTTTGACCTAGAGGCCTCCATTAGAGTTGACCTTTTGGGGAAAATCTGATATGATCTAATCAATTCAATCTAGACCTAAATTTGATTCTACATCCTAATCCACCACTTTATGTGAAAATGCAACCTGACAACATAGGAAGAGTGTCCAAGATACCTGAACCCCATACAAGCATGAAAGAGAAAATGATCGAGGCTGCTCTAAGACACCATGATGAGTTTTACAAAACCTCGAATCCCTTTAGAAGCATTCAGGTTAATGTGTCAGAGACAACAACCCTCATTATGAACCGTGCCCATCTGATGTTGACACTAATGATAAGTGGTTCAACCCAGGATGCCCTCATATCAGAATTCAGCGAATTGTGGGAATTGCATAGCATGAAGGGCTTACAATGTTTTACAAATCCACCACTCTAGGAGATACATCAAGGTGACATTGACAAATGTGGAAATATGTTAAATCTGTTGCAACAAGTCATTGATCAGAAATACCCATATCACCACTCAGAAATTGATCAATGTGATTTCCTAGAGCTTGGGTTCAAAGGTAGAGGTTGTTATGGACCCCCAACCCAAATGGAACCAGATTCAGATTTTTTGCATAATGGCATGCCTGATCTTGATGTAGGTTGGGTGGATCTAGTTGTAGGTGTTCCCAATTTTTAGCCAGCCATAAGAAATTGTGAAACTGGTCCATCATGCCTAGATTCTCTAAACACCTGTGATAAGTTAGACTTAGAACCTCTCGAGGATGTAACTCCCACACATTATCTTGTTAAGGTACTTCTCGAGAGTGACTCTGACATTCCAGTAGAGTCATGTCCAGATTCTAGTGACCTAATTACTACCCCTGACCTAGAATCTAGTTCTAAGCCTATTTGGGATTATCATGAGGCCCAATGTGATGATAGGTAGATTTTAGAGCTGAACTATGATGTTGGGCCTATATTTGATGATTATACCTCTCAAAACTCCTTAGCAGAATGAATTGATTTTCGGAAGTCACACAAATTTATGATATAGAATCAGACGAGTTGGAAGAGTTGGGATTTGATTGGATCTATCCTAAGTGTCCGGAACCCGAGCCTATCCCTAGAAAGGATACCCCTTTGAGCTCGAACTTAGAGAATAGGTTAGATCAAAGTCAGGTTGACGATTCCATGCATCATGATTTGTTTAGTGGTGGAAATCTCGATCTTGAATCAGGTTCAAAAACTGATTGTCGCAAGTTCTCTGATGATTTCAAATCATACTCTGATTTTGGAGAGCCATTGTTTCCAGATGATTACAAGCCAGTTTACGACCTCAGTAATTATGACCCATTCTTTGATTCTGATTCTAAGGTCGATGATTTGGAACTTGAAGAAGCCACATCTTTTACAGTCTTTCAAACCCCGATCCAAGGCCCGACCCGCCACCAAAATCAATTTCTATTCTAACTCAACTCTTTCTGATCTGGTCGCATATGATTCACCACCACAATTTGATAGGGAATCGGACAACGGTCCAAATGACAACCACATTCTCTCCCCCTCTAATCCCACTAGTAGGGTTCCTACATTTTCCACAGATCCATTATCATTTGAGGACCCCTACTCTAATAAGGCTGAACCGATTTAGCCAAACCCTAGATTCATATTTCCACATCTTTTCGAGACACAAAGCATCTAGTGGGCTCCACACCTATTGATTTGCATCCATCAACCCACCAGATTGATTGGGTTTGGTCGCATCATTAGCCTGTTGATCTGGACAAGTACCTGGTTGGACTAGTCAAACTACTCATCAAGGTGCTTGTTCTACAAAATTCCTCCAATTTGACCACCCCTTCTCCTTGACCACCTTCTGCTTGGCTAAAGGCATTGAATTTAGCACTTAACGGGTGGCAACCCGTCATTCCAAAAAATAGAGACCCTTTTGATCATCTTTTTGAGCTGCATTCCTACTGCACTTTAGTGTTCAACTTCAGAACAGCAGACTCTACCTTTGATACTTGTATCAGAGCTTAAAATCATTCGCAATAGTCATCTCGATCCACATCCTGTCCCATTCACCCACACTTTGACCCTGTTCTAAACCTTGAACCAAACTGAATTCGTACCCACCTAGTTTACAATGAGGACATTGCAAAGCTTAGGCAAGGGGGGTTCAAGTGCAAAACAAATGGAAATTCAATTCTTTGAGGGGTTCTCACAAAAAAAATACATATTTAAAAAAAAATTGGACAAGGGGAGGAGAAATTTTGAGAATTGATTGAGAAATCTTTCTTGAGGAGGAAAAGAAGAGGAAATACAAAATGTCAAAGGAGCAAAATAAAAGAAAATCAATGGTCTTAGCACTTGATTATGGGATCTACTTAAGTTCTAGACCAAATCAAAATAAGGATTAAGTCTTGAAGTGCTAGAGATAAGGAGATTAGTGAGAGTACTGACCTTAGGCCACATGGGTATATTTTGGGGCTTAAACAATCACGTATTTGTTAAGATCTAGATTAATCCTCAAGAGGTTAAGGAAAGTGCGAGGTTGATGTATTAAGTCTAAGGCTTAAGGATTATTCGACCCCTTTGATAAACGCCAGTTTATCATCATTCTTATGCATTGAAACAAACCTAGCTCTTAGGATTTTACTCCGCAAAAGGGTTTTTAGGCTGCATTTAGGCATAAATTAGGTTAGGCATGCATTGCATTTTTTATTGTCTTTTTGATATGTTTTTGTGAGTGTTAGGGATGAACATATATACAGATCCCTAAAACCCTAGCACTCAAGAAGGCAAATGGTGAAGGAGAAGCTTAGACTAGCTGGAACTCAGCTTGATCCAGCTCACCACAGCTGGAACCTAGCTCACTTGAACTAGGGTTAGCTCATCCCAGCTCCATTCAGCTAATCTCAACTGAATGGCAGCTCAAGAGAGTTCATCTTAGCTCACCCTAGCTCAAGTCAGCTTAGATCCAGCTCAACTGAGCTGAGTCTAGCTCATCTCAGCTCCCACTAGTCCACAGGGAGCTCTAGCAAGCTCAGCTGAGTTGACGGGAGTTCACCTTAGCTCAGACCCAGCTACATCCAGCTCCACTCAACTCCAGCCAGCTGAAGAAGAACTCATCTCAGCTCAGGAAGCTCAAGTCCAGCTCCCGGGGATTCAGCTTAGCTCAACTCAGTTGAGCTAAGCTATCTTAACTGCCTCAACCAGATTGATCCTCCCTGGGAGCACCAGACCCAGCTCACCTCAGCTCATTATGGTAGAAGCCAATTTACTTTAGCTTGGCTTAGCAACTAGCAAAGAACTAGCAAGCTAAGCCAGCTAGAGTAGCTCAATGCCAGCCTCTTCAGCAGTTGCCAGCTCCAGTTCCAGCTCCAGACTTCTTCTCCTCAGCCCCTCTCTTCAAACCCTAGCTCTAATACCTCCTCCTCTACTCCATAGCTAGCTAATCTGGCTTAGCTTAGCTTAGCTTAGCTAGCAACTAGTTCCTTGGCCATCCACCACCTTCAATTCAACCCTAGCTAGCTCCACCAACTTAAGCCCTACCTAAGCTAGCTATCCTACTCATTTTGATGCCACCACTTCACCACCTTTCACCCCTCAACTAACCACCAAAAGACACCAAAATTTGGCGCCAAAACTAACCCTAACCACCTCCCTTTTGGCGCCAACTTTCAGCCCCTTCATCCACCCTACACCTACCCACATAACCCATCCTAGCTATCCACATACCCCCCTTCTAGAACCCTAAGGTGGCGCCACCTAATGGCCTTCTAGAAGGCCCATTTTGGCACCACTTCTAAAGGGCACCAAAGCCTTAACCACCCCCCTTAGCACCCCTTAGGTGGCACCACTTATTCTTATCCCTAGGATCCCCAACTACCCCCCATATCCTATCCTAGCCATCCATTCCAAGAGACACCTATTCCCCCCTTCCTACACTATATATACCCACCAAAATTCCCACATTTTCTTCATCATCCATTAGTGCATTTTTCTACCTATACCCACCTACACCTACGGCCAAGAAGAAGATTAAAGGGGCACATCACCAGTCCTTTTGGTGCCTTCTTCTCCCCACTCTCTTCAACTTGGGCCACGCCAAGGAGGAGGACTTTTCTACTTCAAGGAGGATGGCCAGGCAAAGGAGAAGGACCTAGGGTGGACGTCCACCCTTAGAGAGAAGCTTATGGCACGCCCCCTTAGGGCTTGCCTTGGAGGACATCACCTTGGTGGAGCATAGCAAGGAAGGAGTTGGAGGACTCTTTTCAACCTTGGGAGATACCAAGCTTGGAGCAAGAAGCCCTCTTCTTCACCATCTATCTAGAGGATTTGTGTTTGCTTTTATTTATTACAATTTTTCTAGTAGTAGAAGCATTCATCTACTAGGCCTTTTGTAAAACACTTTTTCATTAATCTAGTTGCCTTCTTTGCAATTTCTTTAGTTGCATTTCTAATTGCTTTGTTTTTAGCATTCTTCACTCCCTAAGAAGCTTTTTTTTATCAAAAGGGTAGTTCAGAGCGGAGCTTCCAATCTCAATGGAATATGTACAGCTCTTCTGAGGAGCCCGGAGTGAGTTCATAGCCTTGTTCAGCAAACCCCCTGGGCCTATCTATAGGAAGTTTGGAGTGACTCTGAGGTGACCTTACTCAAACACTCCACCCTAAACTAATCCCCCTCCACTCCATCAATCAATCTCCCCCGCTGATTCGCTCCTTAACTGATTGTATGAATTCAGGCCTCCACTTGCCTAGAGTGAGCTTAGGGAGAGGCTCTACTTGCCACTTTAGAAGTAGTCTATTGAATTGAAGTGTAAGTCACTTTCCCGCCACAATTTCGCATGTTGCCTTAATTTCAAAAACATAAAAATGATATATTGAAAAAGATCAAAAAGAAAGTTGAATTTATATTCCAAGCAAGAGAATCAATTTTGCAAACATTTGGCCTCCTTGGATGACCCTAGATACTCCCCTATCTAGGAACATAAATTTAAAAGTGAAAGCTGATTTACGCGTTGCAATGACACTAAATTACCTAATTAACAAACCGTGTATTTTCGCTATCACCCGTCGCCTACAATTTGGTTTGTGAGACTTGGTAACCTAAGCACCCAAAATCCACTCACCAGCCTGGTTCAGTGTTCTTAGCGAAAAAATAATGCCAAAAGTTTCTATTCTGAAAAAGGTTTTCCTGAAGATCTAGCCTAGGAGTAGCTCAAAGACACAAGTTGATTAAATAAGTTTTCAGCGTGGAGAGGTGGAATGAAAAATACTCCCCTCGAAGATGCGTAATAACATATCGTCTCCTCGGTGCTTGTCTCCTAAGATATCTAAATATCCTACCGGGGGCATGTAAGCATCTTGTGCTGGTTCAGGTGCCATAGGTGGGATTATCCCAAAATGTCGATTGCCAGGGCTTAAATTTGGCTACAGAACACCATGGGTGGCAATATCTCGAAGTCTTGAAAGCTAGGGTTCTAGGGGTTACCATGGGCAGTGCTATCTCAAAGCATAGAAAGCCAGGGACCCTTCAAGGCTTGATGGTGGGGCAAGGAGTCTGATACAGATCATATTTAGAGCCAATCCGATGTTGGATTTAGGGGAATATAAAAATAAAGGAGAGAAAACTCTCAAAATGAAGAAAATGCCTCTCTATCTCTCTTATAAAAAATGCACTGGCAAACTGAACCTAGATTCGATATGTCTACACATGGGTGCTTTAACTGCTGGGGTCAACGAACCTCTGAGTAGTTTTTGTGGGCCTTAGAAACCTTCGTGGTAGACCCAAGGTTGTGGCTAGTCAGGTTTGGATCTTGGTTGGTACTAGAGTACCTCTATGCCTATTGTTGGTATTCAAATCTAATTTCTAGAGAAGTGGCACAATTAGGCATGTGAACATCAAAAACATGGTTTAGAGATCTAGCTCTTTCCATTAGATTTTGTTAGAGATTAGCAAAAGTTAGGCATGGCGATATGATGGTAATGCCATCATTCATCATAACTAGCTTAAATTAGTTGGAATCACGAGATAAATGCTCCTAAATGATCTCCTGAGGTCCATAATTCCACTCTGATTTGTTTGGAGAAGACAATAAAATAAGGTAAACTCTGCAATTTTAACAGCATATCATGGATGCAGATTAATTACGGGGTCACCCAGGGGTTAATTATAGGTTAATTGAGTATAAAAGACCAAAAAGTGGGTCCACACTAACAGAAATAGGGTTTCACGCATTCGAGGATGAAAACAGGACATAAAATCCTAATTATCAACCCCACTTAAATTGAAGAGGTTTTGGTTAGGAAAAAATAAACCTAAAACTCCAAAAATTTATATAAAAATATTCTAAGAGGTTTGGTACCCTTGGTTTGACCATTTGAACCCATTCTGACTTAGAATAGAGTTTTAGATGGGAATCTACCCTATTTTGGGCTTCTTTGCAAATTACCTAGTCAAACATGGTCAAAACTCAAATACAAGTTTACCATTAAATTATTTGGGTCTAAATTAGGTTAAGACAAAAATTTGGTCCCAATCAGAGTCCATCTTGATCTAGTTTGCAATTTAGTCCTTAAGATCTCTATTTCTAACAACCACCCCCTAACTTTTAAGGTATTTGGAAAAAACCCCTTATCTTTATCTTCTCCTTCACAAATCAGTCCTTGCTGCCATTGATAAGTCAAATCCTACACCACCACCGTTGACCGACCTAAAAGCCCAGCAAATGAACACCAAATCCTACCAAATTTGGTGGGATTGGTGTTCAGACGGTGAAGAACAATTCAATCAAGATCTAGGACCCTACTTTTAAGCAAAAAAGACCATGCCAACTTGAAATTTCAGGGTATCTTCTTCCCCAAAAACTATGAACAAATCACACCTCTTCCTCAACTTAGAGCTTGCATTTGAGCTCTATAAAAACTCCCCAAGGTCCCAGCATCCTCCTGACCTCGGTCACGGCCTTAAACCCCTATTTCTTCCCAGCTTCAAAGGCCGTCTACCTCTTTCGTTGTCCTCAGCATTGGACATCACATCGACAAGGATTCCCCCAATCCTTTCATCCTTAAACTAGGTTTCTTATCCTCCTCTCCCTCTCAATCCTAGCTCCTTAACTTCTAGATTCGACCACCATTCACCTCTCTTCCCCTCCATCTTCCCAACGCCAGCAATGCCTCCGGCAAAGCCGTGCACTCGCCATACACTACCATACATCGCATCGCTACCACTAAAATCTTCACTGCATCTCCCTCATCAAAACCTCTAACCTAATTCCACAAAATCATTGCCACTCCACTCCACCCGACAACCCACCATAGCACTACCTTGTCCAACATCGTCTGGGTGCCTTAGCGCTCCAATCACCTCACTGCTGCCTGTTGAATGCAATTTCTAGGCTAAAAGATTTGAGTTTGAAAACCCTAGCGTTGCATTCGGGTAAAAATCTGTCAAACAAATAATTTAGCCGAAACTTTGGTGAGTCCTAGGTCGAACATGGGGAGGTGAACATTTAATCAAAAATCATGTTTGAATTATTGTCACGAAGTGGAGTAGCTAGTCAAATTAAATCTACCCTAGCTATTCTACTTAAAGAATAATTAATAGAAGAGTAGAAAAGAATAATACAAAGAAAAAGAAAATAGAGAGAGAATGAACAAGAATTTCATAATTATAGAAACATGTTCATTACATCTATGTGCTACATTAGAAAGTGGGAAATCTAATCTAGAAAGTGTTTAAAAGAGAAGAGGGAGAGAAGTTATCCTCCTCGATGGCTACAAGGAAGACAAGCTGCATTGACAGAGCGCCCAGATGAAGGTGGTGAGATGCTGGACGAGGGAGAATGAAGATGGAGAATGTAATAGGGAGATGTTATAGTGGGATCTGCTTCCCGAATGTCGGTTAGAGGACAACTGTGGGATGCTCCACGAAGGAGGTGAGAAGGTAGAAAAATTGTATTTTTAACTCTAATGGAGCATCCCGGGTTTGGGACAAGCTCATAGAGCTTTAGAGGGGGTGAGAGAAGAGAGGAAGAGATGAAGAAAACGTGGAGGGTGTAGGGGCTTTTATAGGTGAGGAATAAGGGGCAAATATGTCATTTTAAACTTAAGACATTAATGTAAAGGTCTTTAGTGACGGATATAACCGTCACTAAAGCCCCACGTCGCTGAACACATGCACGTGCCCTTACCTCTTTAGCTTCAGGCGTTGAAGCGTGCACCCACGATGAGCTCATCTCAACCATCTGATTGAGAGATCAAACGGTTGAGAATCCACTCCCACCTCTTCTTCGCTGCTTAAGTGCATGCGCATGCGATCACATGTTCGATTGCGCGACATCATGTGCATGCGCAATTCGCACTCATCCATGCCGCCACGTCGCACATGCATCCACCGCTTGATTGTGATCTACTGGCCGAATTGAGCCACGCCTTGCTCGCTGCCCTGATTTGAGGCACACAAGGGCTCGATCGCGTGCCTCTGCCTTCGCAAACTGGCGCGTAACCACTGTGCCAAGCCCTCCTTTGAGGCGTGTTCTTGAATTTTCCTCCAAGCACTCATAGCCATTGGATGGAAATTCAACCGTTGAGATTGAGAGGCTTAGATGAAGAAGAGGAAAGTCGGTGGCTATGGGTGGCTTGGATGGTGCCATGTGGCGCCATCTGAGCTGTCCATCTTTTACTCGTAGGTGGTGCCACAGATGTTGGATTGGACCGATTTTCACGTCGTTAGGCTGCAATCATCGATCTGAACCCATCCGTGTAGTTGGATTTTTCATTTGAAGTCCATATTTTACACCACCTTGCCTCTTGACCTCTTATCTTTCTCAGACTGCATTTGATGGTGCGGAAGTCCGATTGGGGCGATCTTAGAGTCACCGAACTTCGATCATCGCCCTGATTAGATTCGTATTGTTGGATCTTTAATCCGAGGCCCCGATAAAAAGTTAACTTAAAGTTTATACAATCTAACCTAAATGCATGAAGATGCATGTTATGCAATATTTATAATGCATGAATACTTCTATGACAGTAGAAACCTGCATAAATAGGCATTTTAGGTCAATTACATGTGTGTGCATCCCACCCCCATACCTATCTTTTGCTAGTCGCTAGCAAAACTACATGCTATTTATAAAAAGAATTAGGATTAGATTTCTCGGGCAGAAGTTATTTTTCAATACTAGAAAATTTATACTAAGACTTGAACTATAGAGAGACAACAGTGCCTGGGTGTCTATCAAAATGCAGATTGCCCAAGCCCTTGCCTTATTCAAAAGCAAAAGGACCTTTTTCTTTTTTTTCTTTTCTAATTTTTTTGGATTTTTGAGTTTAAGGTTTCGAGGTAGCTTTTTACGGCTACCCAACCCACTCAAGACTCGAAAAAAACTTTAAGTACTCTTTTTATGTGAAGTGATAGATTCACTGATTGACAGTCAGAATAGACTTTAGGTTTCTATGCCCCTAGGTGACCTTGAAAGGAATTCTGCCTAAAGGTGTATCTATATGACCGGTAGCTTTCTCCTTACTTTTTATTTTTATGGGGTCAACATAAGAGCGAACCCAATGTATATCTCCCCAGCTTATCTACTTTTTTGCTTCTTCCTAAGTGTTTGGAATTAAACATGAATTTTTAAGCTGGGATCTGGACAATCAGCCGATGAGTTGTTATCACCGACAACTTGCCAGGCATACTTGTGAGGTGAAGTGTGGTTTATTCCTTTCTCTTCTTTTCTTTTTTTTCTATTTCTTTTTCTTTTCTTTTTGTATATTTTTCTATTTTTTTCTTTTTTCCTAAGTAGGTGGCTTCCCTGATCTAAGATTTACCTAAAGGCAGTAGGAAGAGAATGGTTTTGTGGCTGGGCTCTGGACAACTGGCCAATGGGTTGTTACCACCTACAACTTGCCAGCCATACCACCCTAGAAGGTTCATTAGCTTCCCAATTTCCATTAAAATCATCAAAAAGTGATTTAGTACAAAGAGTGTGTAGATGCTTAAGCTTAAATTCCCTCAAATCAGAAGGTGGGTTGGTAAGTCGTGTACCTATCCCCCCAACTTATTGAACCAATTTCAAAGAAATTTATGAATGGCAAGGACTTGAGAAACAAATCCACATTTTAGTGGACACCCGGACTGATTAAGCTCGAAGACCTGAAGAATCTAAGTGTTCAGGTCATATTGTATCATTCCTATGGTTGACAAATTTCTAAAGACCACGTTCTCTTTTCCTAATTGATTTTTTTTTTCAAAAATAAAAAGAAAATAAATGGAATCTATGGAGCTAACAAGATGATTTCGAGAATGATATCCACCCCCTTATGACTATCTAATGCAATGTTCTCATTGTATTAAAAAGACATGAAGCAGAGTGGAGTAGAGTAGAAAGCACCTAAATTTCATGATTACCTGGTCAGCTCCTAGATGATAAGAGACTGTATATGTGTTGAATTTAGTGCCTTCAGCTAGGCACACTATACAAACAAAGAGGAAATAAAGAATTCACAAATGTAGGTCAGGATCAAGATAAGAAAATCTATTTTTGGACCTGCCAGGAGAAGATGTCCATAGATGTGGATGAGGTTGTGGTGCAGACCCATGCCTCATGGTTGAGTGTATCTAAGGATCTAGATAAAAATTACCCAGAACCTAAGATCAGCATGCAAGAGGGGTTGGGCCTATGGTTTGTGAGGATGCAACCTAAGTCCAAAAAGTCGGACAATAGGACAATCAAAATCAAAAAGATAATCAGTGAATTTGTTCTTGTGTTGTACATCCTCAGAATAAAAAATGCTATAAGGGTCCTAGTAGAAGGTTGGTGGTTTCAGGTCTATAGGAACCCTCAGACTCCAATTTCTACTTCCCCCGAAATTGGCTTCCCATATCTTCATTTAAAAATTCCTATCCTCTACAATCAGGATTTCAGATTCTGGGACCTCCTGCAAGTTAATTATCCCATCTAAATTGTCTAAGTCTAAGATTTGTAGCTGAATTAGAATTGACTTAGGTCTACTGATCTCAAAATCAAAATCGTCATTATGCTCAAAAAGGTATAATTGAGGAATAGGGCTATGAATTGAATCCTTCATGAAATCAGGATCTGAACCCACCATTCTAGCCCCAACAAGATCAATTTCCTCAGTTATTGGGCCATCAAATGATTTATCATACTCCACGGGCCCACTTGTCTCACTAAAATTATCTTCCTCAAATTCAGGTGAGACTTCATACAATGATTCTTCACCTTCAGTGTCAAAGAATTCTGAATCTGCATTTATATGCCTCAAAATCATTGATCATTTCCTGGTGCATGAAGACATACTTTTCTTTGTACCCTGGCTCATGGATCTCGGGTGAAGTAATCAATTCGTCCACAATTGGTTACTCTACAACAACTTGTTCATCCTCGATTTCATAAAACATGTCCCCGCTATAGGCGCCTGAGCGAATTCCGACATTGGCTCTTCTGAAGGGGGTTCATCCTAGGAATCATCCCAAGATTGAACTAAAGCAACCACAAATTTCATCCTCAATTTCAACAACTTCCTAAGTAAAAACTCACCTAGGTCCTTATCCTTAACATCTTGGAGCCAATTCAACAAATACTTGTTATGATCATTAATCATTTGAATAAGAGGCTCCAATTCTTCAATGCAGGGTGTTGGCTGAGCTTCTAAAGATTGAATGGTATTCTTTAAGTTAGCCAACACCCTATCTTGGACCTGGTTCACCTAAACCAAATGGTTTGGTTCAGGGTTGGGTGGGTTTGGGTTCAATCCAGGGGAGTCAACAAATTGAGGTTCTTGGTACCCTCCTTGATAATAGGTCATTTCGGGTTCATAGAGGGGTGGTGACCCATATGCAATGTAATATGAGGGAGGATAAGGATCAACATATCCTTCTTGATTGTAGATCATCTTAGGTTGCTCATAGAAAGGCAGTGATCTATAATCGATGTAGCTTAGAGAAGGATAAAAATCAAGATCATGGTGTCTAGGGTTAGACCCTGAATAGGGAGGTCCGGAACTCTATCCCCAATCAGGATTATCCCAACTAGTAGATGAATGAGAATGAGTCTGCTTGGGATAATAATCATCTTGGGAATAAGTTGTGATAGGAGGATAAGATTGGAAATATGAGTAGGATGTGGAAGCTTCCATGGCAAAGCGGGAGGAAGAAAGGTGCCTTGCAGTACAAACAAACCTATCCTTAAGTGGGGTAGCCTAAAGATCTACAGACTCCCAGAACCCATCTTGAGATGAAAAGAACAATTTGATCTACTTCTTTCCAGTCAATCCAACCAGTCAGAGGGAGAGACTAGGGAGAAGGTTCTTCCCTTGGCTTTCGCCTTAGGTTCCTTTGATACACTCCAACCGTAGTCGTTTGACTCTGCTCCCCTAGCTAGACATCAGATTGAATAGTTGAAGTAGATTAATCGAAAATAATCTCGATCTGGGCCTCGAAGAGTGAGTCCAATCCTTAAAGCCAATGTCTACTCTATTTTAATTAGCGTTAGGTTTGAATGTGCTTTGGAATGTGATGGTCCTTTATCTAGGTTGTGCCCTTAAAGATCAGTTTCAATGTGTGTGTATGCATAACCAATGGTTTTCAAAAAAGATTATTTTTTTGGATGCTGTGAATTTTAGGGTTTAAATCTTGCTTAGTAGCTTTTAGGATTCAACATCCAAGTGTATTAGACGAGATTTTGTGAGGCACACCAAGTTTTGAAAGCACAAGTGAAGATATATTCCTTTATAAATAAAAAATAATGTGGTGTGCTTGGTTCAACCGTAAAAATTGACTCCTATGAGGTAAGCTACTGATGGATCACCTTTATCTTAAGTGGTGCGGCATAGATAAATCAGACAAATGGCCTGATGCACCACTAATTATGGCACCCAATCAATTTTAGCCAATTCTGATGTCTAATCACTTATTTGTATAAGTCGTGCAGGTGTACCGGGTCCTCTGGTCAGATTCCCGGTTAAGTGACTGAATTTGATCAAAGTGAGGTGTCGTGTGTGTGTATAAGGTGTGTATGTTTAATAAATCCCGCAATTAGATTTTTTTTTTTAATGCAGGGGTGAGGTGGGTGGAGATGACAAACAAACAATCAATCGTCCTTAGGTTTTATAAGAGCACCTAAGTTGATTTTTGTTTGTGTTATTACGTGGTGGAATGAAAACTAGTGGGTGGGAGGTGGGAGGTGGGGTATACCTACAGAACCTTCATCTGCACCTTTCTCCAATCTAATCGCTCTAGCTCACCTACGAAGAGTACCTGCAATCACAACAAGATCGGAGAAAAAGTGAGATAAAAGTTAGGTAAGGAAAAAAACATAGGAAATTAAAGAGCATTGCCTCCCTGGCAACGGTGCCAAAATGTCGAACGTGATTTGAGTTTGAAAATCCTATCGTTGCAGTCATGTAAAAATCCGTCAAAAAAATAATTTAACTAAAACTCTGGTGAGTCCCAAGTAGAACAGGGGGAGGCGAACGTTTGATCAAAAATTGCATTTGATTTATTGTCAAGAAGCAGAGTAGCTAGTCGAATTAAATCTACCCTAGCTATTCTACTTAAAGAATAATTAACAGAAGAGAGGAAAAGAATAATACAAATAAAAAGAAAATAGAGAGAATGAACAAGAATTTCATAATTGCAAAAACATGTCCGTTGCATCTATGTGCTACACTAGAAAGTGGAAAATCTAATCTAGAAAGCGGTAAAAAGAGGAGAGAAGTTATTCTCCTCAACGACTTCTTGGAGGATGAGTCACATTGACAAAGCGCTTGGACGAAGGTGGTGAGATGCTAGATGAGGGAGAAAGAAGACAGTGGATGGAGGATTGAACAGGGCGACATCACAGCGAGATTCACTTCCCGAACGGAGGTGAGAGGGCAACTGCGGGATGCTCCACGAAGGGGGTGAGAAGGTGGAAAAATTGTATTTTAACTTTAATGGAGCATCCATGGTTTAGGATAAGCTCATAAAGCTTTGGAGGGGTTAAGAGGAGAGGAAGAGATGAAGAAAATGTGGAGGGTGTAGGGACTTTTATAGGTGAGGAATATGGGGCAAATAGGTCATTTTAAACATAAAATATTAATGTAAGGGTCTTTAGTGACGGATATAACCATCACTAAAGCTCCCAGGTTGATAAACATGTATGTGCGCCCTCGCCTCTTCAGCTTTAGGCATTGAACCATGCACCCACGATCAGCTCATCTCAACCGTCCGATTGAGAGATCGAACGGTTGAGAATCCATGTGTGCCTCTTCTTCTTTGCTGCTTAAGCACGCGGGCACCTGCGATCACGCATCATCACGCATGTGCATGATTCATGCTCATCTGTGCCACCACGTCATGCCCACATCCACCGTTCGATCGTGATCCAGCGGCTAAATTGAGTCGCGCCCCACTCGCTGCATTGATTTGAGGCACACGAGGGCTCGATCGTGTGCCTTTGCCTTCATGAGCAGGTGCGTAACCACTGTGCCAAGCCCTCCTTTGAGGTGCATTCTTGCATTTTCCTTAGATGAAGAAGAGGAAGGCTGACGGTTGTGGGTGGCTTGGATGGAGCCACTCGGCGCCATTTGAGCCGTCCATCTTCTTTTACTCGTAGGTGGTGCCACAGATGTCAGATTTGATCGATTTTCATGCAGTTGGGCTGCGATCGTTGATCTGAACCCATCAGTGCAGTTAGATTTGTCATCTGAAGTTCGGATTTTACACCACCTTGCCTTTTGACGTCTTATCTTTCTCGGATTGCATTTGATTCTAGGAGGTCTGATTGGGGTGATTTTGGAGTCGTTGAACTCTGATCGTCACCCTAATTAGATCCGTACGGTTGGATCTTCAATCCGAGGCCCTGATGAATGATGCCCTGCTCCCTGGCTACAAAAAGAGAAAATTAACCTAAAATTTATATAATCTAACGTAAATGCATGATGATGCATGCTATGCAATATTTATAATGCATGAATACTTCTATGACACTAGAAACATGCATAAATAGTCATTTTAGGTCAATTAGATGTGTGCACATCACCACCACCAGTGTACTCCCACACTAAGGTGGTTGCGTGTTTCACTCAACTCAGTAATTAAGTTAATTTCACTTAATTAAGAGTAGAAGAAATCACTTAGGTGAACTCGAAGTTGTGTCGGTTGTGTAGTATAGGGTTGAATTAACCTAATATTTTAGAAATTTTTACTGGTTGAGTCTAGGTCGTTCATTGGGAGGCATAATAATTTTTCTCCAAATTCACTAATTTCCTTTTATCGCTTTAAGTTTAGGAGGTAGAACTAGTTTAATTTCTAAAACATGAATTTTGTCAAAATATTTAACTATAAAGAACATACAAAATTTCATATGAGACATATTTACTCAAAATATTGTACTTTATTAACAAGTAAACATGATAGTTTTTTTTCAATTTTATTTCATTCTAAGAAATTAAGGCAAAAAGTATCTAATTAAAACATGCCTTTTACAATTAAGAACAAAAAGTAATTATGCAAGAAAAAAAGAATTTATCTCTTCAGCCTCTCATCTCCTTTCTTTCTTACCTTAATCTTTTCCTGCCTTAAGTCTTCTTCTCTTGTTCCTGTCACTTTTTCCTTTGTTTTCTCCTGCCTTTCCTTCTTCCCTTAGTTTTTCTCCTTAACACTCAGCGTCTGCACTCCTTTCTTCTTTAGCCTTAGCTTTCTTCAGCGGCTTCTCTTTTCCTTCAGCTTTCAGTTGAACCGGGTTTTTTTACTTTTTAAACCAAGAGTTCTTGTATTTACAGCAAGGTCCTTTCGAGGATACACAGCACCCTGAGACCAGGGTGGGACTAGACCCTACTCGGTCCTCGCCTAAACTCGGTTAGGTTTTGTTGTGGTTTATTTATTTATCGGTTCACATTATCGAGCCACTTTCGGCTCAACCCGGCCTCCTAGGCCTCACTCGCCCTCGCAGGGCACAATCACATTCGCACACACGCCCCCAAGGGCGCACAAATCCTCAGGCCAATGCCCACACTCAGAACAATGCTTAGATGAAATCGATAACCGGTGCACCTTGCGCTTGACGACTGCATGGCCTTAGGAACAAAACAATTTTATACCCAGGCACGCACTCGTGGATATTCGAGGTGGGACAAAGTTAACCCTTCCAGACCCAAATTCAATTGATCACAACTTCCTACCCAGAGCTCCAAATTCGATGATTTAAAGTTCGTTGGAAAGCTCTAAGGGTAATCTATTCAATTTTAAGGTCAATTTAATGTTTTAATTATGTTTGGATCTTCAATTTAAGAGGTGAAATTAAGGGCTCTATGGGTTTTATAACAAGCTGGAGAGTGTTTTTAACTCAGGGAAGTCCTCAGATGGACTTATCTCATCTATTTAAAGGTCTGTATACATTATATAAACAATTCCACTTCTGTTAGGATGGATTTAAAGCTCTTGAGACCTACAGAACCTGCAGAGAAGCTTTTCTCTTCTCTGAAAACTTCAGAGATCAGTTTTCAGATATCAATTTGTGCAACAGACACTTTAAAGTGTTCCTAATCTATTTAGATTAATTCTAAAGGTTTCATCTAATCAATCTGGGCAGGTTTTAGATTTCAATTTCGACAGAACAGTGCTTCTATTGGTTTGGGTTCGAGAGTAACCCAACTTAACAGGAACAAAATTTTCACTAAAAACATCATCTGAGCTAACTTAAATCTTTCTAAAAACATCAAACAGAATCTCAGAAGCAATTTCCACATCTCAATTCCTCAATCAAAGCTCAGAACACAATTATCAAACTCAGGTTTGACTGTAGAAGCTCGAAAATTTGACTTTTTGTTTAAAGCTTCTTCCTAAGAAATTAAGGCCTTGGACAGAGTCTTCTCATCATCTGGAACTCACTAAGATCTTCAAACTTATGTTCTGTCCTTAATCTCTAAGGTTTCAGGCTTGCCGCCTGAACTAAAATAAGTGTTTGTTCGATAGAATTAATTAGTGTTAGTTACAGTGCTTTAAAAGTTAAAATAGCTTCAGTGCATTGCATTGGAGCTTTTGAGCTCCTTAAATGTTTCTTAAATCCCTTATAACAGTCTTCTCCAACTCACCGGAGTTGGGGAAGATGAAGTTAAATCTTAAGCTCCAGTGAATGAAACCTCAAACAAATTTCTTAAAAATGATCAGTAATCCATGTAATAACATTCTGGAGCCACCTAACAAGTTCTAGAGGCTGCAACTCAACTTTGACTCGCTGGAGCTCCGGTAAGTCCAGAAAAATACAAAATGCATGTACAGTTTGACAAAATTAATTATTTTTAATCCAAAAATGATTCTGAGGTTACAAGGAACCTCTGTTTCACATTAAATTCCTTGTTTGTTCATTGAAATAGAATATTTGACAGTAAACTTGTTTCTTAAAAATTTGATTTGTTTAAGCTCAGGACTTGATTTAACTAATCGGTTGAGAAGTTAAATCAGGTCAACAGGTGTTATTAATCATAAATATATATTTAATTTATAGTTTGAATTGTTCCTGAGCCGCCATGGACAGCAAACTCAGAAACTTAAATTAAATTTGGGCGTTTAATTATAGATGATAGTAATAGGTAATATAAAGTCGATTAGGGTTCATTAGTGATGGTAGGTGATGAGAGAACCCAATGAAGGTGGAATTAGGCCGACTTCTGTCACCATGGACAGTGAAGTAGTCGGTGAAGGTGAGATATGAATTAGGCATTTAGGTGATCTAATTAATCTATTTAGTGGATTAGAAATGAACATGAAAGATATAAGAAGGTGAACAGTGAGTTAAAAGACAAAATTAAAGTCTCTGGTGAGCTCAAGGAACTCGCCAGAGCTGGAAGAGATGAAGCTAAGTTCTACAATTACTCTAACCTAACTAACTAAACTAACTAACTAAGCTAGCCTACTCCTACTCCTACTCCTAGTCTACTGTTACCTGGACGAAGGGGTCAATAGGGTTCTGCCGAAGTCTCATGGCGGACGACGAAATCAGAGGGTGGTCGAAGGTGCTCCGGCAGGTGAATTTGAGGTGGAGCGGAGGAATGCTAGGGTTGGCGCCTTTGTTAGAGGTGCGGAAGACCACGATGAATTTCCTCGGCTACTTAAGGTGGATGGAGGAAGTCGGAAGATGGAATGGGGGTTCACCGGAGGTTTTAGAAGAATAGCCTATCGAAGTTGGCTTCGGTGTTGAAGAGGGAAGGGAGCCAACTTGCTAAAATCAGAGGTGAGCGGGGTTATTTATAGCATTTTGCGGCGAAGAGAGGGGTAGGGTTTGGCAGAAGAAGAAGCTCAAGGAGCTTAACCTCCATCGTCGTCTCCGACGACGGTGAGGTTAACTCCCACTGAAAAATAGGATTTTCGGTTAATCCAGACTGATGGATCAAGTGGAGGTGGTGAGCGCAAGTTGCAAGAGCTTGGGCAAAGAGGAATGATGTCGACAGGACGGTGATCACACGGTAGGATGACTCTCTGCCACCAGCCGTTCGTTTGGCTGGAGAAGAAGAAGAAGGAGACGAAGAGGGATCTAAAAGTAATAAAACCTAAGGACCTATGTGAGAAATAAGGACTCGACTGTAATGAAAATTAAGGACTAAAATGTAAACCCAGGTTTTGAAGGTTTATTTTAATTTAAATCTTTTTCAACTTTTTATATATATTAGTAAATAAGGTAAATATTATGTTTACACCTTGAATTTACATCTTTGACCTTTTTAGATGAATTTATTAGATTAAGTAGAATTACTTAAGTTATTACATACTTAGGTATACATTATATTTAAGTTACTTATCTTATTAATTAAGGAAATGATTAGTATGATTTCGAGTCCAATTATTATCTAAATTATTAATAATGTTATTTGAATGATAAAATGTCATTTTTTAACTTATTTTAAGGTCCTTAACAAATTTCCCTTATTCTATAATTAACCCTTATATATTCACAACCTTAGCTAATTAACTAGGAAGACTAGTTAATTAGGGGTAATTAAAGATCATGATGAGTGTCTCATCATAAGGCAAAGCTTCTGAGCTCTTTAACTGGGGCTTTTTGCCCGTATTCATACTTTTAGGTATCCGGTTGGAGCCCGATTGTTGCCGTCGTCTTCATCAATGTCGTCCATCCATCTCTAACGGCCATCACCACCACCACCACCCTCTATCAACACGAATTGAAGCTGCGAAGCCCTCTAGGCTTTCAATTGGAAGAACAAACCTCAACAACAGCCTCAAGTCGATGCTCAAGACCCAGTTGCAAAACACAAAGGAAGCAAAGGAGAAGGGCACACCAATTAGTCCCACATCGTGTGGGAATAAGTTGAAGCAACAGCATAAATTGATTTTTTCACGAGGGCTTATCGCCTTACGACATTAGGGTGAGGTCCCTCTTGCTCCTTACTCTCCACTCCTCGCTCACCACCCATGCTGGTGAGCCTGGTCCCTATGCCCTGATTCGTTTAACCATTACTGTGAATACTCGTACACCTGGTTAAGAGAGAAAACTCTGAGGAGGGTGTGGGTGGTTTTGCCTTGGATTATGTGCACGTGCCTTGATATTCATGCCCACACATGCCTAACACTTAAGCATTGCTTTGGCTGCTGTTGAGGCTTTGGTGACTTAAGGCGTCTATAGCGCCTTACTAACGTCTGATCTTGAGTCACTGTGGAAATATTTGAGGCTGAATCTGATAAGTATCTGATGTGGATATCTTGGTGCTAATGTCATAAGTGATTCAAGATCATTGCTGAGAAATTGAATTTATTTGAGATTTGGGATATGTGCTTGATTGGTGGATTAATTTGGTGATTAAAATCACCATTTTTAGGGTTTTATCATTCTTTTTATCCCACTATTTTTTGAGATACAATTTCCTATTATTGAACATCATTTTTAGTATATTTTTATTATTCAATGAATATCCTATTGAGATTTATTATTATGCTCAATTTTTTATTGTGATTAGTATGTGAATTTCATATTTTCTCCTTGCGATGACTTTGGAACTCATATTTTGTTTTTGAGCAATTATAAATTTAAATGTTGTTGCAATTTTCATCACTATACTACAACGCTATACTTTTACAATGATTCACAATGACCAACATCTTGGCATCGCTGCCAAGGATAAAAACTCCGTAGTGTGCTAACAGACGAAAATTCATTACTCAACAATCGAGTTAGGTTGATCATAGGATTGCTGAGATCTATAATCAGTGTGCGCATAAGAAGGATAGAAATCACAATCTTGATGTCCAAGGTTAGATCCTGGAAATTGAGGTCCAGAACTGTATCCCCAATCCGGGTTATCCCAACTAGTGGATGGATGGTCATAGGTCAAGTTGGGAAAATAATCATCTTGGGAATAAGTGGTGGTAGGAAAGTAGGAGTGGAAGTGTGTGTAAGAAGTGGAAGGATACATGGCAAAGTGGGAGGGAAAAATAGAGAAAAGAAAGGATCCATGCTGTACAAGCAATTCAAGCCTGTCCTTAAGTGAGTTAGCCTAAAGATCTACAGACTCCCATAATTGGTCTTAAGATTATAAATGATTTAGTCTACTTTTATCCAATCAATCCAACCAGTTAAAGGGAGGGATT
Organism: Thalassia testudinum; assembly: GCA_037157565.1. Classification (NCBI taxonomy): domain Eukaryota; kingdom Viridiplantae; phylum Streptophyta; class Magnoliopsida; order Alismatales; family Hydrocharitaceae; genus Thalassia; species Thalassia testudinum. Next base: position 40,328,961 of record JAZHRO010000025.1, read on the forward strand.
GGGAAGAAGGTTGTTCCCTTGGCTTACGCCTCGGGTTCCTTTGATACCCCTAACCATGGTCATTTGACACTACTCTAGCTAGACATCAGATGGACTATTAGAAGTAGATTAATTGAAAATAATCTCGATCTAAGCTCCAAAGAGCAAGTCAATCCTTAAGGCCAACGTCTACTCAGTTTTAGTGAGGCTTAGGTTTGAATGTGCTCTGGAATGTGATGGGCCCTTTAGATAGGTTGTGCTCTTAAAAATCAATTTCAATGTGTGTGCATGCACAATTAGGGGTTTTCAAGCAAGATTATATTTGGTGAGGTGAATTTTAAGGTTGAAATATTGCTTTAGTGGCTTTTAGGGTTCAACTTTAAGTATATTCAATCAGGTTTTATGAGGCAAACCACGTTTTGAAGTCATTGGTGAAGATATATTCCTTTAAAACTAAAAAGAATGTGGAGTGCCTGGTTAGTTCCTAAAAGTTGAACCCTAAGTGGCAACCTACTAGATGGATAAATTTTATATTAAGTGGTGCAGTTCAAACAGTTCAGTCAATTGGCCTGTTGCACCACTGAGTTAAGGGACCAAAAATGATTAGCCTATTCTGATTTCTACTCATTTATGTTGTGTTTTTACGTGCACCAGTTCCTTAGGTCGGAGTCCCGATTGAGTACTAAAATCAGAGAGGTCATGCACCTCGAATTTTTAGGTGTATATAGTGTGCATGTTTAATTGAGTCCCACAATCAGATCATAATAATAATATTTTTTTTATATATACGGGGGTGAGGTAAGATGAAGTGGCAATCAAACAACCAAGTCTAACATAGGGTTTTTGCTAGCACCTAAGTTGGTTTGGTTTGATTTATTAGTATGGTGAAATGGAAATCTAGGGTGTGGGGTTGGGGGGGAAAATAACTTATAGAACCTTCATCTACACTTTGCTCCAATCTAACTGCTCTGGCCTGCCTCGGAAGAGTACCTGCAATCACAACAAGCGAGAATAAAAGTGAGATAAAAGTTAGGTAAGTGCAGGAAACATAGGAAAAATCAAAGAGCATTGCCTCCCTGGCAACAATGGCAAAATGATGACCGAATATTTAGTGTGATGAATGTTTTAAAGTCATTGCATTGTAGAAACTTCACTATAAAATGATTTACCAAAACTCGAGGTGAGTCCCAGGTCGAACATAGGGAGGCAAACATTTGATTAAAAACCACATTTGGAAATTATTGTCATAAAGCAGAATAGCCGATTGAAATCAATCTATGCGAGCTACTCTACTTAAAGAAGAAATAATAGAAGAAAGAGAGAGAATAATACCAAGAGAATAAGAAAGAGAAAAGAGGGCAACTTTATCTATGAATAATGTTCATTAAATAAATTAAATCTACAGTAGGGAAAGTAGTAAAAAGAATAAAGAGAGAAGAAATCCCCCTTGACAATTGCTTGGAGGATGAGCCATGCTGTTGGCACCTGGAAGATGGAGATGGGAAGCTGGAAGAAGGGGGATGGTGTCAGAAGACAGGGATGAGAAGCGAGACTACGCCAGCATGGGATCTGATTCTCGAAGGGAGATGAGAGGATAGCCATGGGCACTCTATGAATGCGGTGAGAGAGAAGGGTAAAAATTATTTTTAAGATCCTAATAGAGCATCCTAGGGATGGGACAAGGTTTAGATTGGTTCTCTTGAGCTTAGGAGGGGAGAAGAAGGGAAAGGAATGGATTTGTAGTCTGAAATCTGGATTTGCACCGCCTTGGCCTCTGATCTTCCTCTAACTGCATATAATGCTACGGAGGAGTCGTTGGACTCTGATTGTCGTCTTGATCAAATTCGTACGATTTGATCTTCAATCCGAGGCCCCAAAACATATTGCGTTATCCCCTAGCCACACAAAGAAAAGAATTAATACATTATTTACAGAAATTATTCTAAATGGAGAATGATGCTTGTTATGCAATATTTATAATACATGATGCTTCTATGAACATAGGAACATGCATAAATAGGCAAATTAACATGGATAAATGTTGATTTATCACATTGCATAGCCCAAATGGCATCTTGTAGAATGCGTATGTACTGTATGGGCAAGTAAAGGTGGTCTTCTCTTGATCTTCAGGATGAATTGCCACTTGGTTATATCTAGAGTACCCATCTAGAAAATAGAAAAATCAAATTCCTGTCAGCCTTTCAAGGATCTGGTCAATGAATGGGAGAGGGAAATGGTCTTTCTTTGTGGAGGTATTTAATTTTTGATAGTCTATACAGACTCTCCACGAGTTTGTAATTCATGTCAGGATGGTTTCTCCAGATTCAGTCGTAATCAAAATGAGTCCTGCCTTATTAGGCACAACTCGAATGGGACTCACCCAGCGGCTATCAGAGATGGAGTAAATGATTACTGCATCAAGCCATTTGATGATATCCTTTTTCACAACCTCCTGGAGATTCAGGTTAACTCTTCTCTGCATCTCGCGAGAAGGTCGTGAGCCCTCTCCAATATAGATATGATGAGTGCAATAAGAGGGACTGATTCTAGTCAAGTCATCTAGAGTCCAACCAATTACTCTACAATGCTACTGGAGGATCAAAATCAGCCTTGTTTCCTGATCAAGCATGAGTCGAGAGTTGATAATCACTGGAAACATCTGATTCGAACAGAAAAAGATGTATTTCATATGATCTAGGAGAGGTTTCAGCTCCAAAATTGGGTTATCAGCAATGGGTGGGGGTTCAAGGTTAGCTTCAGAAGATAAGGTGAAAGCTAAGGATAGGTTTAAATCAGATTCAAGCTCCCTAATCTGTGGGACAAGATCTTCATGTGGTTGAGGTTCTTGGAGAATTGAGTTTACCTTGGGAATCAGATCCTCAACCAAAGAACCTATGTCACATACTTCCTCAATTACCCCACATTTTATTCCTTTCTAGGCCTTAAAGATATTGATCCTCAATGTTTTATCCCCAAATTTTAACTTGATCTAGCCCTCTTTGCAATTGATATTTGCCTTAGAAGTCGCTAGGAATGGTCTCCCCAAGATGATTGGTGTATCTCTCAGATTGTCAAGAGTATCCATATCCAAAACTATGAAATCTTCTGGAAAATAGAAATCTCATACCCTAGCTAGAACATCCTCAAGAACTCCACGTGGTGACTTAATTGATTTGTTAGCCAATTGCAGAGTCACCTCAATCAGTTTGAGCTTGGTTTCCTTAAAGTGATCTAGTAGGAAGGTGGGAATCAAGTTTATGGAGGATCCTAAATCAATAAAGCTTGATTAAACTCTAAATTCCCTAACTTGCAAGAGATCAAAGGGTGCTAGGATCCTTTGCTTTTACAGGAGTTTACTCAAAATTATAGAGCTTACTTGCTCTGACAGAACAATTGGACTTCCGTGTTTGTTTTGCTGCTTACTCTTTGGTGTACACAACTCCTTCAAAAATCATGCATAAGCTGATATGTGGTGGATCACATCCATCAAGGGAACGCTTATTTAGACTTGCTCAAAGACCTTGACCAAGTCCTCCTCAGGTGCCATGGGTTTGGATTTCCTATTTCCTTTGGTCAAGGCCTTGGGAAATGGAACCTCTTTGGGTTTTTCTAGGATTGGTTCAGGATGTGGATCTAGGGTACGTTTGTCCATGATATCCATCTTAGGTTTTGGTCTTGAACTACTTGGACTAGATTGATTAGGATAAGCTGGGTCCTGAGTAGTTTTGCCACTACGTGTAGTGACAGAGTTTAGCCTACCTAGTTTGGATTTGGAGTTGGTAGGAGAGGAGGTTGCTATTGATATCCTGCATATGGAGTAGAAGCCTCTAACCTTTCAGGTGGAGGTACAGAAGGGGCCGATAAACATAATGTGCTTGGCCCTGATTTGTGTTCGCAACGTGCCTTTGGTGCGACACATTGTTTGGATTCGGCAGAGGTTGAGATGGAAGTACACCAGGTTGGTGAGTCCTAGCCATCTGTATGAGTTGGTTTCAAACCTCTATAATTTCTAAATTATGCTACCTCTGCAAGGTAGCATTTGCCTTCTGCATGTCACCCAAAGTCTGTGGAATTAGGCTCATATGGTCTTCCTAGCTAGGCTTGGTTTGAAAGTTCGGGTTGGGCTTAGGATGAGTGGGCTGATATGGTTACGGATTTTGTGGTCGGGGTTGGAATTGAGGTCTAGAGTTCTGATTATTTCCTGACCAGGTGAAATTCATATGATTACACCATCCAAGGTTGTAAGTGTTGGAGAATGGACCATTCTAGACGGCATGAAGCTCCTTATAGGGTTGAGTAGCTCCTGAGTAATTAGGGTATGGGGTTCAGAGATCCCTCAACTAGAGTAGGATGGTTCATAATTTTATTCAAAACCAGGATCAAATGGGGGTGGATATGCATCCATCCCCTGATATGAGTGGTAGTGAATGCTATGCACGGCCTCCCTCCCTGTGGGTAGATGTGCATACATTCTCTGAGAAGAAGTGGCTCTCTACAATTAGTGCGTCAAATCATCCAACTTCTTCTTTATAATGGAGACCTTATCCAATCGACTGGCCACTAACTCTAGATCGACGGATGGAGATAGGTCTCGTGTCTCGTGTGCCCCTCTGGTGTTTTTTAATGTACGGGTAGTCATCTGGTTGAACATACCCATAGACTCATTATTTATGGAGTTCTTGCATATGGTCTCGAGAATCTCCCAAACGGTGTCTTCATCTTTACCCATGAAGTTGCCTCCACAGGCTGTATCGACAAATAATCAGATATCCTCACTGAGTCCCTGGTAAAAAGACTAGACCTATTCCCATTTAGGGACTCTGTGATGAGGGCATTTCTGCATGAGATCCAAAAGGTGATCCCATGACTCAAGAAGTGGTTCCCCTACATTTTGTGTGAAATGCATGATTTGGTGCCTCAGGGCATTCGTGTGTCTGACTGGGAAAAAATTCTTAAGGAATTCCGCTTGTAAACCTTGCCAGGTGCTGATCGGTTAAGTCAGAGACTGATATGGGCAGCCTTATCCTTCAAAGAGAAGGGGAACATCTTCATGAGGTGGGTGTTTCAATTTTGGACATTTAGCCCCAGAGTTTGGGCCAAATGTTTCAACTCCTGGATATGTTGGAAAGGGTCTTCATAGCCCAATCCATGAAAGTGGGGGGTCAAGTTGATTATATTTGGTTTCAACTCAGTACCAGGTCCCTCAGTTGGAATTTGCACCCTCGGTTAAATAGCCACAACTGTGGGATTATAGTGATCTCGCATCTGCGAACATGGACGAGGATTGTCTTGTGTGTGAATCAGATCGGTAAGAGTCTGCAACTAGTTTTGCAGGGTTTGAATCTTACCCCCTTCTTGTTCTGGGTTCTCCATGGAATCAGAGGATGGAGAATTGGGTTCAAATGTAGATGGATCAGAGGAGAACCTAAACAAGTTGATCAAGGTTTGCAATTGACGAGAATGAACCACTAGTGGAGGTCTCAAGATGGGTCTCAATGACCTCCTATACATGCACTAAAGAAATAGATGAAGGGCTGGAAATGTTCTGGGCCCAATCAAGGCACCCAAAAAAATTGGATGACTAAGGTTGTTCAAGGTAGGTGGACCTCTGGGTCAAAAATCCACACACCCAAGAATTACTTGGGCAACTAAAAAAGGAGAGTCCCGCAAAGACCCCTACATGGTAGAGCATCCCCACGGGTTACAAAGTTTCACCTAGCTGACCTTCCTTGTCATCACGATTCAAAGTAGACCGGAATGTGTGAACTGAGACCTTAGTCTACCAATTTTAAACATGAATGTGCCTTGGATTTTCACTTGATTTTAGAAGTTGATTTAAATTGTGACCTAATTTGAGGTTGGTTGATGCACCAAGTGAACTAACTTCACCTAACTTGCCCTAAAGTTGAGAATGAAATTTAGGCTAAGTCACTCGAATCACCCTGTCTTGTTCTCAAACAGGTTATTGGGTTTGAACTTGTAATGATTCAAGTGAATATAGAGCCTTGATTTTAGGGTTTGCCAATAAGATCATTTCAACCAAGGGCTTGGGTGGCACATAAATGCGAGAAGATTTGTTTCCATTTTTGAATGGCAAGTGTGTACTAGAAGTTGAAACCCTAATTGGCTCTATTTCTAAGTCCAATTAATTTCAAAGATGGCATGCTAAATCGGTGTTCTAAAATTGTCACATTGTAGTATAGCTAAAATAGCGCTCAAATAAATAAATTTTATTACTCAAAAAAGTTTCGAGGTCGAACACAGGGAGCAAATAGGAATTCACACACTAATCTCAATAATGCAAATGAGCATAAGAATTTAAACCAAATAAACTTATAAAAAATGGTAATCAGTGTAGAACATGAGTATAACAAGAATTCAACATGATAAGAAGAAATCTATAACAAAATAATGGTGATTTAGATCACCAATTATTAAGTATAGTTATATGTAAACTAGAGTAATAATGCCACAGTAATCAGGACCAAATACTTGCACAGTAGCTTGAATGCTACATAGTAACTAGACGTCTCCCTTGGAGATCAAATGCCTTAAATGGCCCTCTCCTTTGTTTCTCCTTTTTCTTCTTCCTTCTCCTTCTTATGCTTCTGCTTTCTTCTTCTTCTCTAATTCTTCTTTGCATAGAGGGGGAAACTTCTTGAATTGGCTAAGTGTCAGCCAATTCTCTCTGTAGCAAAACCCTCCCCCTACCTCGCACTATCTCTCCTCTCTCTCTTAGGCTACACCCTCCCAGGGCCTCTCAATGGGTAACCGGGTAATCGGGTAGCCGCAATCCTGGGTCCAGGTCTACGGGAGTGGTTGTAGCAGGGGAGTGTAGAGCTTAGGCTGGTCGGGCACACCAGGTCTGCGGGTGAGGTGTCGCGAATAAGGCATAGGTGTGCGTGGGTGAGAGGGACCTCACCCCATGTTTCGAGGCGATAAGCCTAAGAGACTTTTTCAAGTTATGCAGGCGCGGGTGCCCATCAGCTTCTGAGGTGGGACTATCCCACCTCCTTTCCTCTGTAAGCAGCTGTAGCTGGTGCTCCTTGTGATTGCTGTCAAAGACGCAGTCAAAGAGCCAAATTGACTCTTGGGTTGTGATCCTGAAACTACTATGTAATGCCTGGGACTTCTCCTAGGGTCTGTAGATGCTGAAGCGAGCTTCGCTCAAAGCTTTGGTAATGGCGGTGGAGACCTGGGTACCTGAAAGCATGAATACGGGCTAAAAGCCCCAGGTAAAATAGCTCATGAGCTTCGCTAGACCACGGCGAATGCACAAGGGATGGTCTCATGGTTCGTGGAGGTGTGTGGTGGGCTGCGGAGGTCGGAGGAAGAACACGACAGTGGGTGTGTTCGGTGGAGCGTTGGAGAGGCTAATAGCCTCGAATACCAGAGGGATTTTGCTCTCTGAGACACGGCGGAGATGTTGGGATGAACGGCGACCAGGTTGGTGGAGCGTAGTGGTCGTGCGAGCTCGCCGGAGGTACACCGGCAAGGTGGAAGACTGAGGATGGTGGGGTGAGTTGGTAGTTGAAATGGAGTGGCGAGTGTCTAAAAATGAAGAGTGGAAAATGAGGAGTCGTTTAGGAGAGGTGGTAGACAATGGAGAGCGAAGTTGGCACCGGTTGAGGTATAGTCAGAGTCGAAGACAAAGCTGCTCTGATAAGGGGTGGACGGCGAGGATGAAGGAGATAGGGATGTTGGTTGGTGCTACTCGACATGGAAGAAGGCAAGGAAGGAGAATTTGCCGCTGGTATTGTGGTTAGATGATGTGGGGATGCAAGGAGGGTCATTGGAGCTTGAAGAGCAATTTGGCCAGAGGAGGAGAGAAGAATTTAAGGGTTACTCTGGTCGAATTCAAGCTTTAGGGGTTTGTCCTGGCCTATGCTTTCTTTTATAGGTCATCAGAGGGTGGTTAAAGCTTGGGAAGCAAGCTTCCCAAGCTTGGAAAGCTCACCGGATTGGGAAATCCCTTGAGACCCAAAACTCTCATGCGTTCGCATGAGAGATTAGGTAGGTTTCATGGCTTAGGATTGGGTTCAAAAGGAAGGGAATTTTTTGACGAACTTCCCTTTCAAATTTGAAAGGGATTCGTCAAGAAATCAGGAGTTCTTTCCATTTTAAGGTCGTCGGAGCAAGTAGGAATAGGTTTAATGGTGGTAGAGATCTTTTTGTGAGAATGATGACAAGGTTAGGGGCCTATTTGAAAATATTTTGAAAGTTAAGGGTAGAAATGTAATTAGACAAGACCAATTTGCAAACTAGGTCAAGACAAACTCATCTTGGGCCTAAATTTTGGTACAAACCTAATTTGGACCTAAGAAATCCAATGGTGAAGTTGGATTTTGGTTTTGCCTTTGTTTGATTGGATAATTTATGCAAAAACTAAAATTAGGGCAAATATCTGTCTATGACTCTGTTATTGGTCAAAACAGGTTCTGATGGTCAAATTGAAAGTTCCAAACCCTAAAGAATATTTTTCTATGAATTTTAGAGGCTTTAGGTGAATTTTATCCTTAACAGAACCTTAGTCAATTAAGCGGGTCTGTTTTTAGGATTTCAAAAAGTCATTTAATTCTCAGAACACATGCAAACCCTTTTCTGATTAGTTTAACACACTCGTTAGCTTTCTAAGACCGTTTGACCCTTAATTAACCCCTAGAAAAACCTGTGGTTGTACTGTATTCATGATGAGATGGTAAAATTATATTTTTAACCCTAGTTTCTTATTTTTCCCTCAGAATGATTATGTAGTGACTTGTGACTCTCTGGCAGTTATGTAGGAGCATTTACTGACTTAATTGGGTCAAAATGAGCTAGTTATGGCTTATGATGGTATTCCCATCATAGTAGCACCTTCGACTCAATCAAGAAGGTGAATAATCCAAGGTGCTTTATGTCCCTACTAGGTGCAAGTATCATGATTGGGTGTCTCTAATCAAATCAGAATCAATCAAATTTGATCACAATCAAATCAAGATAAATCAGTAAAAACTCTTGCCTTGAATGATGATTACTAGTAAAGTAAGGTAGAATTGACTCCTAATTTCTTTTGTCTCCCTTTCGCTCTTTTTTTTTATCTTTCCAAGAGAGGAGGGGATTATGGAAGAGAGTAAGATGATTACCTTCTCCTAGTGTGGATGATTCAAGCTTGATGATCATGAGTGGTGATTCACCTCAGAACAAACAAATAGAGCAAGTTAGAAATCAAATCAGAATGAATATGACTAGTGGTGAACTACGCGTTGATCCCCAGCAACGGTGCCAAAATGTTATCGTACTTTTGTCAAGTTTAAAATATGCATTGTAGTATAGCAAAGAATGAGACGAATATTACTTAAATTTGTAATGTCGAATGTGAGTACGAGGTCATCTCAGGGAGCAAAATGATTGTAATTAACCACTAATTAGGCACATATAAGGTGAATATAACAAGGCACAATAGCTTAACGCAAAAATGAATGAATTACTCAATGAATATTGATATAAAATCTCCAAAAAGAAATGTAAGTAGAAGGCCAAAAAGTTGTGTTTTCAACTAAGCTTAAGGCCTCAACATTTAAAGAATTTTCACGTCCATCAGACATTCGACACTTAACCATCAGACATCTTAAAGTGGTAAGCTAGAAAATAATCCACAGCTCAGCCCAAACCAAGCTCTATCAGGTCAAAACCCAGCCTACTCCTCTTGGGCCTAACACTATATCTTCTTTCTCTCTAATTGGATCCAGATCCGGCCCAGACCCACCCAGGCATGCATGGACAAATGAGGGTGTGCATGTAAGGGTTGTGGGGACTCAACCCCCTGCTACTAAGCACAGCTTAAGGGGATGCATTTCCTTATGAAGGCATTTCCAATTTGTCTTCCAATGATGTGGCACTAAGTGTGCCACCTTCTTCCTCGTGAGATCAACTGCAGCTCATGGAGGATGAACTCCTCAATTGCTCATCAATAGATCATGGATGACCAATCCAAGGACCTAGCATCCTTTTTTGTTCGATTCTGAATGAAGAGTAGACATAGTTCTTATTGATTGGCCGTCGAAGACGTCGACTGGAGTTGGGGAAGAAATGCACTCCGATGAAGTACCTACACACGTAAAGAATGACCTTTTGGCCCAATTAAGCACATGATAAGGTCCAGTGCTACGTGTCGGACAAAAGCCCTAAGGAGATTGTGGGTATGGGTGGATGGGCGTGGACGGCGATGAAGCTTCGAAGAAGCTTCACCGATGACAATGGAGGGTGAAGATGGTGATGTAGGGTCCAATTGGGTTAGGCAAAAGGTTTATGGAGGTGAGGAGAACCTTTTGCCTAACTCAATTGAGTCAGAGGAAGGTGAATGGCTAGGGACAGTGAAGGTGGTGGTGATGGCAGTGGTCGGCATTGGAGGAGGAGTGGATGAACGGAGCTATGGAGTTCTTTAAACCTAATTAGGGATAGGAGGAGTAGAGGCCCTAAACTAATTGCACTAGAGGATGATGGGGGAAAGGTTTCCATGATCCTAGGTGACTTAAAAGTTTCTGCCTAAAGGTTTATCTTTCCGATTGGTAGCTTTCTCCCTACTTTTAATTTTTTTATCAGGTCAACATAAGGGCGAACCAAGTGCATATCTCCCCAGTTTATTCTACTTCCCCACTTCTTCCCTAAGTGTTTTGGAAATTATTTGTGCATTTTTGTGAGTTGGGCTCTGGACAAATGGCCAATGGGGCATCCAACCGTACTCATGCGGTGAAGTGTGGCTTATTTATTTTTTTCCTTTTTTTATATTTTTTTCTAATTTTTTATTTTTTTGAGTATATATAATTTTTTCTTTTTCTGAGTAGGTGGCTTCCTTGGTCTAAGATTTACCTAAAGGCAGCAATAAAAGAAAAAGGTCATGTGGTTGGGCTCTGGACAACCTGCTAATGGGGCGTCAAACCCACGAAAACTTGCCAACCATACCACCCTAGAAGGTTCATTAGCTACCTAATTTTTGTAAAGATAGTTAAAAAGTGAGTCAGGGTAAATAGTGTGTAGATGCTTTAGACTCAAAGACCCCTCAAATCAGAGGGCAGGTTGATATGTCATGTACTTATCACCCCAATTTATTAGCCAAATTAAAATAAAATTAATGTGGCGGAGACTCGAGAAATAAGTCCACATTTTAGTGAACACCCGAGTTGATTAAGCCCGAAGACCCAAAGAGTCTAAGTGTTCAGGTCCTATCGTATTATTTCCTAAAGTTAATAACTCTTAATGCCTAAGTTCTCTTCTCCTAATTATATTTTTTATTTTTTTTAAATAAAAGAAATTCTATGGAGCTAACAAGATATTTTCGGGATTAAGTATCCACCCCCTACCTAAATGATGCAATGTCCTCATTGTAATAAAGACATGAAAAGGGTAGAATAAATAGAATATCACTTGAATTTTGTGAAAATATGGTCAGCTCTGCAGAGAACATGGAGTATGCACACATGCTAAGTTTAATGCCTTTAGCTAGGCATATTATACAAAGTGAAGAAATTAAGAACTGAGAAGTGTAGGTCAGGATCAGAATCAAAAGATTGATGTCCAGATTAATGTATACTAGATCAAAACTAAAACTTGCTAATAGTAGATGTCCATAGATGTGGACCAGATTATGGTGTAGACCCATGCCCCAAGGTTGAGTGGTTTTAAGGCTCTGAATAATAAAAATCCAGAACCAAAGAATTTCAGCTTGTGAGGTTGAGTCTGCGGTTTATGAGAATGAACCCAAATCCAAAATGTTGGAAATAGGGAAGTCTAGATAAATAGATGTATTTGTCCTCTTAAAATTCAAATCAAAGAGATAATCAATTATTTTACATTTGGGTTGCACATCTTGAAAATCAAAGATATGATAAGGGTCTTGGTAAAAGGTTGGTGGTTTCAAGTCAATAGGAACCCTTAGATCCAAAATTCCATTTCCCTCGAAATTCACTTCCCATAATTTAACTTCCAATCTTCTCTCCTCTAAAGTCAAGTGTTCAATTTTTGGGACCTCTAGCATATTATTCACCCCATGTGATTTACCCAAGTCCAAAAATCATGGCAGAATCAAAATTGACTTGGGTTTGGTGACTTCAAGATCATCATTATATTCTCAGAGGTGTGGTTGAGGAATGGGGCTATTGATTGAATCATCCAATAAATCTAGATTTGAATCCTCCATCTTAACCCCAGTAGGATCAAATTCCTCAATTATAAGGCCATCAAATAATTCATCAGATTCCTCAAGCCTGTTTGTCTCACTAAAATCATTTTCCATAACTTCAAGTGAGACTTCACTAAGAGATCATTCACCCTCAGAATCAAAGAATTCTTGATCCTCATTTATATATGTCTCAAAATTATCTATCATCTCCTAGTCTATGGAGACATATTTTTCCTAGTTCCCTAGCTTGGGGATCTTAGGTGAGAAAATCGGTTCATCCTCAATGGGTTGTTCTAAACCAACCTGATCTCCCTGGTCTCATAAAATGTGTCTCTCTCGATAGGTGCCTAAGCGGTTTCTGACATTGTCTCTCTTGAAGGGGGTTCATCTTGAGAATCATCCCATGAATGGACTAGGGCAACCATGAATTTCATCCTCAATCTCAAAAATTTCCCAAGCAAAAACTCACCCGGGCCCTTATCCATAACATTTTGGAGCCAATCAAATAAAGAACTATTAAGCTCATCAATCATTTTGATCATAGGCTCCAATGCTTCAATGCATGGTGTTGGCTAAGTTTCCAAGGATTGTATGATGTTCCTTAAGTTAGCCAACACCCTATCTTGGACCTGGTTCACCTGAACTGAATGGTTCAGTTCAGGGTTGGGTAGGTTTGGGTTCAGTTCATGGGAGTCAAGGAATTGAGGTTCTTGGGGCCCTCTCTGATATAGGTCATTTCAGGTTGTTCAAAGAAGGATGGTGACCTATGTTCAACAGAATCCAGGGGAGGGTAGGTGTTATAATCATCATATCCTTCTTCATTATAGATCATGTTGGGTTATTCATCAAAGGGTAAAGACCTATACTCGATGTAGCTCTAGGAAGGATAATAATCATAGTTTGCATGTCAAAGATTAAACCCAGGACATTAAGGTCCGGAATCATATCCCCAATCAAAGTTATCCCGACTAGTGGATGGGTAGTCATAAGTCGAGTCAGAATAGTAAACATCTTGGAGATAAGTGGTGGTAGAATGGTAGGAGTGGAAATGTTATAGGATGTGGAAGGATACATGGCAAAGTAGGAGGAAAGAAAAGAAAAGAAAGGAGCCCTGCAATACAAACAATCAAACCTATCCTTATGTGGGTTAACCTAAAGACCTACAGACTCTCAGAACGCATCTTGAGATGAAAGAGATAATTTGGTCTACTTCTATCCGGTCAATCCAACTAGTTAGAGGGAGGGATTATGGAGAAGGTTCTTACTTTAGCTTGTGCCTCCAGTTCCTCTGATACCCCCTAGCCGTAGTCGTTTGACATTACTCTCCTAGCTAGACATCAGATGGGCCGGTACAAGCAGATTAATCGAAAAAAATCTCAGTTGGAGTCCTAAAGAGTGAGTTAATCCTTAAGGCCAATGTCTATTCAGTTTTACTTAGGCTTGGGATGATTGTGCTCTTGGAATGTGATGGGCCATTTAGATGGGTTGTGCCCTTAATGATCAATTAAAGTGTATGTGTGTGCACAACCGGGTTCTCAAATAAGGTTATTTTATGATGTGTCTTTTAGGGTTTAACCTTGTTTAGTAGCTTTTAGGGTTTAATCTTTAGGGTCATTCAATCAGGTTTAGTAAAACACTCCAAGTTTTGAAATCACACATGATGATATATTCCTTTAAAATAAAAAATAATCTGGAGTGCTTGGTTTAGCCCTAAAAATCAACCTTAGAGAGCAAGCTACTGAATGAATCAAATTTTACTTACAGTGGTGCAGCCCAAACAATTCAGACAAGTGGCTTGATGCACCACCTATTAAGGCACACAAGGGTAGTTAGCATAATCTGTTTCTAATCACTTATTTGTATAAGTCATGTAGGTGTACCTGGTCCTCAAGTGAAATTCCCGGTTAAGAGATTAAATCAGATCAAAGTGAGGTGCCTTGGGTGTGTGGGTGCATAAGGTGTGTAACTTTTAGCTTAATCCTACAAGAAGAGAAGAGTAACTTTTTTTTTAATTTTTAATTTATGCAGGTAGGTGAGGTGAGTGAAGTGACAATCAAACAACCAAGACTAACCTAGGGTTTATGCAAGCTCCAAGGTTAATTGGGGTTTAAGTTATTACGTGGTGAAATGAAATCTAGTGGGTGGGGATACACTTAAAGAAGCTTCATCTGCACTTTTCTCCAATATAATCACTCTGGCCTACCTCGAAAGAGTACCTACAATCATAGTAAGATCGGAGAGGAAGCGAGATAAAAGTTAGGTAAGGTGAAAAATGTGAAAAACCAAAGAGCATTACCTCCCTGACAACGGCGCCAAAATGATGAGGGTACTTTTCGCGAGAAGAATTAAGTTATAGAAAACCCGTCGTCGTAGTCGCAAAAGTTTGCTACCAAATAAATTTACTGAAGCTCAAGGTGATCCCCGGGTCGAACATAAGGAGGCAACATTTAATTCTTTGAAAATTGTGCTTTGATTTATTTATTTTTGGTGTTTTTATCTTTTGTGATTTTTTGGGTATTGCTATGAGGTAAAATATCAGGTGAAATAATTGTTGTCTAATCTAATCTACTCTAGCAGAATAAGAGAGAGAGAATATCAATATATATATCTAACCAGAGTTTGCTACTGATAATCAAGAAATTACAACTATACAAGAAAGCGATAAAAGATAAAGGGAGGTGAGAAGAAACCCCTCGATGGTTTCTTAGAGGATGACTCGCTTTGACGATGCCTAGATGAAGGTGGTGAGGAGTTGGAGGAAGGAGAATGGCATTGGAGGAAGGTGGACGGGGTAGGACAGCGTTGCGGCAAGGATCTACTTCCAGATCGGGGTGAGAGGATGGTCACGGGATGCTCCATGAAGTGGGGTTAGAAGTGGGCAAATATTTTACTTTTCTACTCTAACGAGCATCCTGGGCTTGGGACCAACTCCTTAGAGCTTTGGTTGTGGTGAGGGAAGAAGAGGAAGAGATGAAGAAGAATGAGAGGGGTGGTGGACCTTTTATAGTGGAGGACATGAGGCAAAATAAGATCATGGGTCAATAGAGACATTTAAAATCGTCATTATAGCTCTGCCTCAAATGTTGCTAAAGATCATAGTTCACCCTCGCTCACGCGCATGCATCGCTCGCGCATGTGCAATTGTCATCGCGCACCCACCGTTGGATCAAGGATGAACAGTTGGGATCGCACACTAGTCAAGCGCTCGAATCACGCC
The DNA here is from genome assembly GCA_037157565.1 of Thalassia testudinum. NCBI lineage: Eukaryota > Viridiplantae > Streptophyta > Magnoliopsida > Alismatales > Hydrocharitaceae > Thalassia > Thalassia testudinum. The sequence goes on from JAZHRO010000025.1 coordinate 40,344,320, forward strand.
TTAGGTGCACGTCAGATGGTGCATTGAATGGTGCGTCGGATCTCACGTTTGCATCGTTCAATGCTCGTTGTGCCACATTGTTGCTCTCTTCGCCGCTTGATCGCCATCGGACACTCCTATTTCAATTACGTGCTCCCCCAATGAGAATTGGATGCGCAACGGGTCTCAAGCTCGCGCCATGAGTTTGCGAGTGCCGTCTTCGACCACTACGTTGTAGGCGTGGATAGTTGAGTAGACACAATTGATGGCCAGGTGCTCTCGATCGTTGGATCTCAATCCAACGATCAAGATCTTCTCGCGATGTTGCTCTTTAGGGATGAGTGGTAGCTGCAGTAGGTGTTGGATAGCTGTGATGGTACCACATGGTGCCATCATGGCCGTCCATCTTCTTTGCTTTTTAGGTGGCACCACGAATGTTAGATTGGATTGATGTATGCATCGTTGGGCTATGATCGTTGATCCAAATCCATCTGTGTAGTCGGATTTGGCATTTGAGGTTCGGATTGGCACCACCTTGCCCCTTGGCCTTTGATCTTCCCTGGACTACATAAGGTACTATGAGACTCCGTTCAAGGTGATTTCAGAGGCATTGAACTCCGATCGTCATCCTAATTAGATCTGTATGGTTGGATCATCAATCGGACACCCTAAAATAATTCTCCTTTTGTCCTAGCCATAAGAAGAAGCGAATTAGCCTATAATTTATACAATCTATCCTAAATGCAGAGTGATGAATGTTATACAATATTTATAATGTGGAATGCAATGTTAAATTTAGGAACTCACATAAATGGACATTTTATCATGAATAAATGTGTATTTATCAGTGTAATACAACCTAATTGGTTACAACCAACTCTGATTAGGTTCAATTGGAACCTAATCAGGTCAACCTAATTAGACTAGGCAAAGTCTAATTGGACCTAACCCAAATCTAATTGGGTGTGTTTACACCTATCTAGATTAGGTCACCATAGATCCAATTAGGTTCACATCTACCACACTTAGTTTAATTAGACCTGATTAGACAAGAACCTAACCGAACCTAGGTTGAACCAACCCAAACCCAATTTGACCCACAACCTAAGCCTACAAAACCACCCACACACACATCCATGCACATGTCATGCACACACATACACACACACACCCACGTACACTTTTATTAGGCCTTAAGGAAGAGTTCTATCCTCTTGTTGCAACACATAGGAAAGATCTTATCTCTTTGATCTTTCTTATGGAAAGATCAAACGAGATAATATCCTTTGATACCCAAGACCACATTAGGATCTTATCCTAAGGTGGTAGACCAACCTAGCCTCTCACCTCTGTAAAACCACATGGTTGATGACCATGTAGCCCCCCCACACCCCCTCCTCCTTCCTCCTCTCTTCTTCTTTCATAGCATCTTTCCTCCAAGATCCATAGTCGTCCACCTTCCACCTTTGTGGTTGGCCATCCTTTGCCTCCTACCACCTTCCAAGGCCACTAAGGGATCCTCCTTGGTGCCCTGTTTCTAGTAGCCTAGCCTTAGATTATAGTCTTCTTAGTCGCTTTCTTTACTACAGTTTTAGTAGATCTTCTAGTAGTTCTCTTTTTTGTTCTAGTAGTTCTTTTATCTATTCTAGTAGTCTTTATTTAGTAGCAAGTTATTTTTCCAAGCTTTCATCTACTCATAATTTGTTATCTCCTTACTTGATGAATGAATAATTCATTATGTTTTCTTATTGAAATCTCTAGTTCTAGTTGCCATTTACTTTCAAAAATCAAAATCACAAAAAAATATGAAAAAGAAAATTGAAAAAAATATATGGATGGCTGTTCCTGCTCGTATTAATGAACCAATCCTCGACCAAAACTCTCTCGATATGATGCATATAATCATTGAGTTTCGAGACAAGCACTGGTTTTATACTTATTATATCTATTTGCGCTATACTATGATTGTGCATTTTGAAAGTGTGACGGGTGAAGTTACTATTCAAGAAATCTGCCATCATCTTTAGATTTAGTTAGTTTTGTGAGCACGTAAATCAGAATCATTTTGCATCACATCGCCTCTTAGAGATCGAACGGGACTTAACTGGAGTTTCATTTAAATATTTTGTTTAGGTTTTTTTTCATGACTATACTACGACTTTAACTTATTAAAATCATGTTTTCCAACCATTTAACACTAAGGAAGCTATAGGTGGTCAGCTATGGGTGTAGGAGGAGGGCCATAGATGCTAGGATCAAGGGTGTAGATTAGGTCTTGGTGTTATCAAAAGATCTTATCTCTTTTGATCTCTCCATATCAAAGATCAAAGAGATAAGATCTTTCTCATGCTGGGAAGCTAAGAGGATAGACCTCCTGCTTAGGGTCTAAGCAATGTGTGCATGAATGTGTGTGTGTGTGTATGTCTGTGCGTGAACATGTGTGGGTGTGGGTGCGTGAGTTTTGTAGACCCCGATTGTGGGTTTAAGTGGGTTTGGGTTGGTTCAACCTAAGTTGGGTTAGGTTCTAATCTAATTGGGTCTAATTAAACTAAGTGGTGTAAATGTGAACTTAATTGGATCTATGGTGGTCTAATCTAGATAGGTGTAAACTCAATTAGGTATAAGCACACCCAATTCAATTTGGGTTAGGTTCAATTAGACTGACTGAGTCTAATTAGGTTAACGTAATTGTTTGCGAGAGAAATCGAGGTTATAAAAGCTCCGTGATAGTATATGTCAAAATCTCTTGAAAACAAATAAAATTTATAACTCGAATGAAAGTCTGAGGTCATTTGCTGGGAGCAAATAGGAATTCAATCACTAATCTCGATAAATAATGTAAATGAGCATAAGATTCAAGCCAAATAATACCAGTAAATGAATAATAATTACTCAGAAATGATAATTAATGTAAAGCATGAGTTTAACAATAGTTATGCATGGCAAAAAGAATCTCAAAGCAAAATCAATGGTGATTTAGATCACCAATTGTTCAATTTAAGCATATATGCATTAGGTTCAAATAATGCAACAGTGCCATCAACCGTTCAAACTTAGGTACTCAAATATATCAACAGTATCAACCACCTTTACCCAAGTTAGACATCGCCTTAAGCCATTAGACAACTTAAACATGCATTTGCTACAGTACCTTCCCCTTTATTTCTTTTCTTCTTCTTTCTTGCCTTGACTTCTCTTTTCTCTTCTCTGTATGCCTCTTCTGCCTTTCAATTCTTCTCCTCTTCTTCTTCTCTTCTTAACACACAGAGGGGGGTTTCTTCTTCAAACAGCTAAGTGTCAGCCGTTGATCCTCAGATCAAAACCCCCTGCCCCTGCTCTCACTCTCTCTCTTTCTTTCTCTGGGTTTCGCTCTCCCAGAGCCTTCCACAGTAACGGGTAATCGGATTCGGATCTAAGTGCACCCGGGATCAGGGCTACAGCCGTGGGTCACAGCTGAGGTGTGCGCGGGATAGGCGGGTCGGACCAGGCCCACGTGCACAGTGTCATGGGCAAGGAGCATGTGAGGGTGCGGGGGACCTCACCCCCCAAGTGTGTAGGCGAATAGCCCTATGAAGAAAATCAATTTAAGTCACTGCGTCTGGTCTTTAGCAACCGATGTGGGACTAAAGTCCCACACCTTCCTTCGTGCACTGCAGGCAGGACTCCTTCCTTCAATTGCTGCAGCTCATGAGGTCTAGGCGTCCCATTGAACACCTGGGGCAGTGCTTGAGGCGATTCTGCATAGCCTCGGACTTCCACCTGGGGCTATGGAGACTTGGAGCGAGCTTGAAGCTTATCGGTATTGGCGATTGCAGGTCCTATTCCTAAAAACATAAACACAGCCTCGCGGCCACATCAGAAGCACTCAGGAGCTTCATCGTAGGGCGTGGAGTGCGTTGGTGGTAGTTGTGTGGTGGATGGATGTGTGTGGTGGCTGGATGGAGTCGGGATAGGTCGGAGAAGGTGGGTTTATTCGAGGGTGTGTTCAGGTATGGGGTGGAGAGAAATAGGAGAGGAGTTTGACTAGTGGAGCCGTGGCAAAGGTCGTGAGGTGGTTGCCGAGGCTGATGGAGGGGTGTAGCGACGGAGGTGCCTCACCGGAGGTTCGATCGGAGTCGGAGAAGATGGAGATGAATGGCGGCGTTGAGGGTTATTTTTGGGATTTTTGGGTATAAAACTAACCTAAGGATCTAAACTAACTAAACTAATCCTAATCTAATAGATGAAGGGGGGGAGAACGACATCGATGTTGGTAGGTCAGCGTCGAGGAAGAAGACACTCCAGTAGAGGGGGACAGCGACAACGATAGAGGTAGGGCGACGATGACTGGTATTGCACAACGAGGAGGAAGGTGAGGAAGAAGAATCCGCTTTTGGTATTGCTGTCGAACGACGAGGATAGTCAAAGGGAGTCGCCGGAGCTCGAGGTGCTATTCGGCCGAAATAGGAGAGAGGAATTTGGGGAATTTCTGGCTAAAATCGAGTCCGGGATGGATGGCAATGTCTGGGGGTTCTTTTATGGGCCTCTGGAGGATGATTTGAGCTTGGGAAGCAAGCTTCCCAAGCTTGGAAGGTCACCGGAGATGGGGACATGAATTTTTCAAAGGTTCACACTAGGATTGGGCCAATTTTAGAGCTTTGAATCTGGCTCAAAAGGAAGGGAATTCCATGACGAACTTCCCTTTCAAATCTGAGAGGGATCCGTCAAGGAATTAAGGAGAAAATGCCAAATCAAGCTCATTGGAGTTGTAGGGTTAGGATTTCATGGTGGTATGGACCTATTTGAAGAAGGAGACGATAAAGTTGGGGACCTGTTTGTAAAGGATTCAAAAGTTAGGGACATGTGTGTGAGAGAAAAGACTTAGACAAGAGCAAATTGCAAACTAGGTCAAGATGATCTCAGATTGGGTCCAAATTTTGGTAAAAATGTAATTTTGACCCAAGGAATTCAATGGTGAAGTTAGATTTAGGTTTTGACCAAGTTTGACTAGGTAATTTATGCAAAAACCCAAACTAGGGCAAAAGTCTATCTCCGACTCTGTTTTACGTCAAGACAGGTTCTGATGGTCAAATAAAGGATGCCAAACCCTAAATAATATTTTTATATGAATTTTGGAGGGTTTAGGTGAATTTTATGTTGATCAAAACCTTAGTTATTTAAGTGGGTCTATTTTTAGGGTTTCGGAAGTCATTTAATTCCCATAACGTGCGAAAACCCTTTTCTGTCTGTTCTAACCCACTTGTTAGACTCTTAAGATCATTTGACCCTTAATAAATCCTTGAGAAAAATCATGATTGTACTGCAATTGAGATATGCTGTTAAAATTATAGTTTTACCCCTATTTTACTGTATGTCCCTCAGAATGGATTTGTAGTGAATTACATCTCTCTGGCGGTTATGCAGGAGCATTTATTTCTTGATAACGACTAATTAAAGCTAGATATGGCTGATGATGATGTTATCATCAGTAATTAGGTTCAAACTAAACCTAATCAGAGTTGGTTACATCCAATTAGGTTATAGTGCACCTAATTGGATGTGGCTAGGTCTAATAGGTTTAGGTCAGGCATGATTAGACTCAATTGAGTCCAATCAACTTAGGTTTAGTCCAATCAAGTCACATCGACCCAATTGACTCAAACTGAGTGAATTAGGCATGGTATGGACATAAATAGGTTTCTAGGTTAGGGATTGGGTATAGGATAGGTGGACTAGGGTTATTGATAGTAGGATAGGTCTATTGATAGGGTGGATAGGTACATGGGTGATGTTATGCATGTTTTTGCCTTCTGAGCTCAAATATCTAGTTTTGAGATGGTTTAGGGATAGGTATTGGGATAAGGTTATCTTAGGGTTTTAAGGATAGGGCATAGTTATCCTAGTCCCTCTCTTTCCTTCTCAGTTCTTGTGTCTTCATTTTGTATTTATTTTAGCATTACTTTTCAATCAGCTCCTACCTCTGTTACGGCTTCTTTTCTTATCCGACTTTTATTCTTCAATGCTCTAGATTATTCTAAGTCATTTACCTACATTTTTCACAAAAGACTAAAATTAGATAATTATTTATAAAATAAATGCAAAGCCTAAGTATACATGCATGCTTTAAATGCAGTATTTATAAACCTAATGCATGATTTTACAAAGGAGTTAACCTTAGCTTAAGGCAATTAGGGCAATAAATTAGGTTGTTATCACACTCCCATGCCTATCTTTTGCTAGTCCTTAACAAAATCAATATGCGAAATCAACATGCGAAAAACCTGCAGAAATCATGCGAGAATCGCAATATGAGAGTCTTCTTTATTTCCAAAAGTAAAGCATTTTTTTGTATAAAGTTGTTAATGAATCAAGCTAGTTCAAATAAAAAATCGCAATAAGATTTTTCACTAAACAAAGGAAATTTCAGACAAATCCTTAACAGCAAAGACTCAACAGTTCTAAAGTATCGACTTCAATTCGAACCTCTCAAATCAAAGATTTGGGACACCAAAGTTACTTTCTCTGATTAAGTTGCCTTGCCCAAGATTCAAATAAGATGTGAGAAACAAGCATCTTTGGTGTGATTTTTATGTGATCATCAAATGGATAACCAAGTTGATTCCTAGTATTTAGTAAGACTTAGAATGTTTCTATGCTCTTTCTCAGACAACATGTCTTTGGTTAGGCCAGACTTAGACTTGGCAGATTTCTCCTAACCACTTTTCTACCCTAAGGTCAACACACTAGGTGTATATCTCCTTGGTTGGACCAATTAGTCACTTATTCCTAATTTTTTTCTCCGTATTTTTTACTTTTTTTATTCGAAATGGAAAGGGATAGCATCCATATGTAGTGAGATGCTTTTATTTGGTGGAATATATATATTTTTCTTCTTTTTCTATATATATTTTTTTCCTTCTAAGTTTTCTGGTTGAATGTATGTATTTTCTTCTCCAAATCATTTTCCTAGGTGAGTGGCTCTCCTTCATCTATTCTAAATGCCTTCCCCTACAAACAGGAACAGTCCTAAGAGCTAAAAACATAACAAGCTTCTTTGAATCTGCAAGCCTTAAAACTAAATCTTATTGACCACTAAGGACACAACAAAATTATCCATAAGATGAGTTAGTGCATAGTGAAAGTGAAGATGCTTGGAACTCAAAAACCATGCAAACTAAAGGGTGAAACAATAAGTCATTTACTCATCACCCCTTTGACTTGATACTTCTAGCTTTTTCAGACTTCATTCAAAGTCTCAAGAAAATCAATCCAAATTTGGGTAAATACTCAAGAAAATTAATTCTAAAAAGACCTGAGGAGTCTCAGTAGAATGACTTCATTTCACATTTCCTAAAGTCAATAAATTCTCAAAATCAAGAACTCTTTACTTTGCCTGGCTTGAATCTTAAGAACTACACTAAAACCTTCTTTTTTTCTTTTTATTTTATTTTATTTTTTTTAATGAATACTATATATAGGAATGCTAAAAGGATTAGCTGACATATCAAAAGAAGGCATGCAATGTCCACCCCCCCATGCCTATTTATTACAATGTCCTCATTGGAATGTATGTAAAATAAAAATAATCAAAATGCAATAAGCAAGAAGAGGGGATATCACCTGATTGAGCTTGTTGTTCCAGGTTAGCTTAGAAAAACAAAAATCTCAATACCTGTACAGAGTACTAGGTTGCCTCCCAGCAAATGCTAAATTTTAGGTCATTAGCCAGACTAAAACCCCATAAAAGGAAATATGTAATTTGATAGTGTAGGTCAGGATGAGGATTAATGATTGTTGCAGAGAGAGTCAAGATTAATATGAAGATATGATCATGCGGTCCAAGAATCAGTGATCCATAAATGCATACTAGCTGATGGTGTAGCCCCACTTCGAAGAGTTTTTCTAATATGAAGTGTAGAATAAGGCCAGATAGATGAGGACAACGGAAATGAGGTTCATGATGCAGAGCCTACTCATTAATTCGAGTCCATAATTCAAGGAGAGTTTATGGAGCAGGTAGATTGCACTTATGATTAAAATATAAGTCTAGTTCAGAATTAGAATCATAAGGATCCTTATAATGGTGATTGATGTCAAAAATCATGAATTCTCCAGACTCCAAGTCATACGAAGATAAAGGTAGAGCTTGTGAGATTCGAAATTCCATGTAGAATTCCTCAAAATCCTTATCAGAGATGATCTCTTCCTCAACAAAAATAATTTCATTCTCATCAGAATTTGTCTCTCTCAGAATCAAGCCATCCATTATGATTAGTAGGATTATAAGTTTGACCCCAATTGGCTCCATTTTGAACTACATCTTTGAGAGTAGGAGGATATCCTGCGGATCATAATGTATACTAAAGGGGAGGGTTGAATAGTATCACCTTAGAAAAATTATATACACAAATCAAAAATTAATCACAAGAGATTCAAGCACAGAGTACACCTGATTTAGAGTAGAAATCCAAATCAGGTGAAAACCGCTACCTAAGCTTCCCAGCTTAGGATTTTTTCAACTAGTCCAAGCTAGTCAATCCACTAACCCTACCACTTGAATGAGGGTGGCACAACGTCTTACAACCACTTCTCTTTTTATCCTGAAGAGAAGCAAAAACAACCACGGATCTTCCCAACAATCTTGGGATCCGTAAATCAAAGCAACAAAATAGAATAACAGAAATAACTTCTATGGAACCTCAATAAAAGATCAAATCAAATTTTTTGCAGAGGTTCGAGGCATCATGCTTTTGAAAAATGTGAAGAATGGGGTGCGAAGGCTTTTGGAATAAGCACATGAAGCTCTACTTTTTGAGAGGTATTTCTTTTTGAAAGTTATATTATGATGGGCTGCGTACGACCTCTATTTATACTAAAAGTTTTTCCTGAATAGGAAATTAAATTGGTTGATCAAAAGGCAAGTTGGCCGATTAATTAAGGTGGTTGGTCTATCACTAATTGATCAGTCAATTTACTTTGTTGGTCGATCAAAAGGATATTTATCAACTTCCTAAAATGGGCTGATTTGATCGGTTAATGAAGTTGGTTGGTCGATCAAAGTATTTTGGTTGATCAATATCCCTAAAAAGTTGGTTTTGAAAAGATATGTGAAAATCTACTTTTGAGTTTTCATTTGAGGTTCCTTACAATAATGTCCTAGACTCAATTAAAGATAAAAAGACACACATCAATAACTATCTGCACTTGGCTTGAAAAACGCTTTAATCCGAGATAGTCCTGAAATGTTAATCTAGCAATAAGCATAATTTTGGTGCATCAAAACATATGTGTTTACATTTTCCTCCTTTTTTATGACAACAAAATTATAATTATGAAATTTAAAATAGTTTTGCATAATATCTCCCCCTTTTTGTTTCAGCAAAAAGTAAAACATGCTATTGTTGATTTTACATTTAACTCCTCCTTAAACATGTAATTTTAAGCATCAGAAATATCATGCAGTATAAGAGAGTTAAAGAGAAATATAGAATTGAAGGAGATAATCTTCATGCATTTTCATAATGAAAAGAGTCTAGATAAGTAGTGCATAAAAATATAATTATTATGAGAAAAATTAAGTTATACATGCCAACAACAAGAACTAAGTAAAAAAATAATCTAATCATCTAATGATGCCATGAAGGCATCCATTGTGCTCTGAGGATTAGTGTCCAACTCGAGGTTCAACGAATTTGATCTCTTAGAAGATGCAAGCTGACCAAGACAAAGGCAGCACTGAGCTGATGACCTGGGTGTCGGCTACCTAGATGTCCTGCATGGTGGTGTAACCTGCTGATCTGCTGGTGCTGTTGCTAATGTACTAGGTGGAGGAGGAGGTGCTGTAAAGGATGGAGGCATGGTAGTAGATCAGTGAGGTCGAGGAGGTCGGTGAAACTGCTGCTGGATGTCATGAATGGACTCTCCAAGTCTGTCCAAGAACTGACACTGAGCATTCAGGTAGTCGGATACCTAATGCCCATGGCGCATCATCATCAATGAGATACCATTTGTCACATCCTGAATACTCACAAAGTCCCTGCTCGAGAGCTGTTTGTCCAAGTGGCTCCAATCCTAGTCGTAGAAGGATGGAGATGATTTCACTGGAGGAGGACATGTCATTGTAAAGTGCTCATAAAGCGGGAAAGGAGGAGGAACTATTGATGGTTCCTGTTGCTACTGCTACTCCTGGGCTGCTTCCTCACCACGGTCTCCCTGTGCTTGCTCCATCTTCATATAAGTGAGCTTATAAAAAATGGAGACTCTAGTGATGAATTGTTTATGGTTTATACCCATGGGAACACTAAACTCTAGGAAGATTTGGGAGAGAAGTGTCCCAAACTGGAAGGAGTTGGTGGGAGTCTTTCTCATGAGATACATAATTAGGTGGTTCCAGTTGAACCGCTTGTTCTTAAAGAATACGTAAAGAGTGATGAGCATAATACCAGGGCAATTTTCAAATGACGTAGATTTAGACATAAAATTCCATAGAAAAACTCAATTAAGAAAACGTGGAAGACGACGAAAATAGGGCGACTAGGTTGGACGACCCAAGTCAAAGTGAGAGGGAGTGAGTAGGGACTCCCTAATGGTATTCGTCTATGTCCGCTGATGGAGCTCAAGAAACGTGGGACAATAGATGGACAACCGAGAATCTCAGAAAGAACATCTACATTGACCAAAACCTCTATGCCATAGATGTTTGAGGTCAACTCGATGCTGAAATCCTCACGTATATTTTTTAGATTAGCATAAAATAGGTGACAAGCCATGGAGTCAACATCGGGTATGCGGCTATTTGTGGAACTCGCGTAAAAGTTCCACTCAAAAAGGGGTAATAATTGGTGGTAAGCAAATTTTTTGTGGATGCTAGGGAATATAGACTAAAAATAAGTAAAGTCAACGGGTCTACCAACATGCGGTGAAAATTTTGTGAACAAGGAAAAACGGTCATGTGCAGCCTCAGTGATGAAGAAATGATCAAAGGTGTCATCACAATGAGACGAGGAGCAAGTACGTGCGTGTTTTGGAGCCATTCAGAAATCAGAAAAACACGTTGGTCAATCAAAAATATTAGATTGGTTTATCAAAAATGACCCAGATAGAGGTACTAAAAAATAGACTTTTGGTCGATCAACCAAGGTATTTGGTTGACCAAAAGCATAATAGATCTAAAAAAAGGTGTTTGACCAGATGATAAGCTCATATATACTTCTATATTTCGCAATCAAACACAAAAACAAGTAACAATATGAAAGTAGTAAGCCAAAACACATTATAAACTCAAGAAAAATCCAAGGAAATGGATGTATTCAAGGTTTAGAATGTACCAAGATCGAACCAAAAATGGTCGATCAAGGGAGGATGCAGATGGAGGATATGCGAGGAGGTTGCACAAAGAGGCGATGTCGTCGTCGAAGGAGCATGCTCGGAGGATGCACACATGGAGGAGGCATGTGCACGAGATGGTCGATGGCATTGGTCATTGGTCGATCACACGGCCGATGGAGAGGTGTGGGGTCAGGTGTTTGAGTTTTGGTGGAGTGGGGACCAAATATGTAGGGTAGGGTAGTAAAAAATAGGTGTTGGAGTAAAAAAATGAAGTGTTTTATAGAAGACATGAATAGAAAAATAGGTAAATACCCTTAAGGCAAGTAATCAAGTAGGTTAGAAATGGTAAAAGGTTATTGTGAACGTAAATCGAGGAAAAAGATCACAATCTTTGAAAAGAGAATCTACCCAGTTTTGGTCGAAGAAAAAGGGTTTTGGGTCAATCAAAACAAAAAGTGATCGATCAAAAATGTTAATTGGTTGATCAGGGTTTGAACGTTTGGAGGGAAAATTCTTGCCCAACCGGTTTGGTCGATTACACATCTTAATTGATCGATCGAAAGTCAAAATTTTGGAGGGAGATTTCCTGCCAAATATTTTAGTCGATCAAAGTGGACTATTTGATCAATCAAACAGTGAAAAAAAGCATTCAATAGGCAAATTAATTAAGCTCTTTTAATCTTGATAAACCTAGTGAATGATAAATTTGGTTGAATCTTTCTTTTGGCAAAGATTTTGTGAATATTTTAGCTAATTGATTTTCTGTGTTAACAAATTCTAGATTGATATCTTCTTTTAAGACATAATATCTAAGAAAGTGATGTCTAACATCTATATGTTTAGTCCTAAAGTGTTGTACTGGATTTTTGGATAGATTAATGGCACTTGTGTTGTCACACAAAATTTTTTTATTCTTATAAGATAGGCCAAAATCTTATAATGTCTATTTCATCCACAATAGTTGTGAACAAGCTAAAGGTGTAGCTATGTATTCAGCTTTAGTTGTGGATAGTGATACAGTATTTTGTTTTCTAGAGAACAAAGAGACTAGGGAATTTTCGAGAAATTGACAAGTTCCACTAGTAGTCTTTCGGTTTGTGAAACTACCCGCATAGTCAGCATCACAAAAGGAATATAATTCTAATGTATCTGACTTTGGATAGAAAAGTCCTAAGTCTTGTATGTTGTTTAGATACCTAAGTATTCTTTTAACAACATTTAGATGTATTTCTTTAGGGTTTACTTGAAAGCGAGCACACAAACAAGTGCAAAATAGTATATTAGGTCTACTTGCAGTTAAATATAATAATGATCCTATCATGCTTCTATATAGTTTTTGATCTACTGATTTACCTTTGTCATCAGATTTCAATTGGGTAGAAGCTGCCATTGGTGTCTCTTTACCTTTGACTTTGTCCATCGAGAATTTCTTTAGTATCTCTATTGTGTACTTAGTTTGAGATATGAAGATTCCAGAGGATAGCTGATCAATTTGAAGTCTGAGAAAGAACCAAAGTTCTCCCATCATGTTCATCTCAAACTAATACTGCATCACCTTTGCAAAGTCTTGGCAAAACAGATCATTAGTAGCACCGAAAACAATATCATCAACATATATTTGTATTATTAAGATATCATTTTCTTTCCTTTTAGTGAATAAGGTTGGATCTATATTACCAACTTTAAATCCATTGTCAATTAGATATGTTTTTAATCTATCGTACCAAGCTCGTGGAGCTTGTTTAAGTCCATGTAAAGCTTTATTCAGTTTATAGACGTGGTTTGGATTTTTAACATCTTCAAAACTTGGAGTTTGTTTAACATAGACTTCCTCCTTGATAAATCTGTTTAGGAAGGTACTCTTGATGTCCTTTTGAAAAAGTTTGAATTTCATATGGGTGGCAAATGCTAGTAGCAGCATCCTAATGGATTCTAGGCGAGCTACAAGAGCATATGTTTAATCAAAATCAATCCTTCTTCTTGATTATACCCTTGGGCCACAAGTTTAGCTTTATTTCTAACTACTCCTGATTCATTAAGTATGTTCCTAAAGACCCACTTGGTTCCTATAATGTTTGTGATTCAGGCTTTGAAAGAAGTCCCATACTTGATTTCTCTTGAATTGATTTAACTCATCTTCCATTGCAATGATTCAGTGATTATCAGAAAAGGCTTCCTTGACATTTTTGGGTTCTAATTGTGAAACAAATGTAGTGAAAGCTAAACTATTAAAGGAAGATCTACTTTGAACTCCTTTAGTCAATTCATCTATCACCAATTCTTTTGGATGATTTTTCACAAACGAAATATCTCTGGGTAGTTCATTAGAAATATTCTCTTTTGGAATGTTTGATGGGTCAACTATTAAGTCATCATCATCAATTGCAGATGATTTTGGTTGAACTAAAGTTTCATCAACTAAAGTTTCATCAAAAGTTACATGCATGGTTTCCTCAACAACAGAATTCTTGTTAAAAACCCTATAGGCTTTACTTCTGGTTGAATAACCTAAGAAAATTCCTTCTGAACTTGTGGCATCAAACTTATCAAGATTGTCCTTAGCATTGAGTATAAAACATCGACAACCAAATATCTTGAAGTAGGAAATTCTAGCTGTCCTTCCATGATAGAGTTCAAAAGGTGTTTTGTTTAGGATAGGTCTAATCAGTGATCTATTTTGGATATAGCAAGTAGTGTTTACAGCCTCAGCCCAAAAATATCGAGGCAGCTTTGACTCGCACAACGTTGTGCGGGCACACTCTTGCAAAGTCCTATTTTTCCTCTCAACTACACCATTCTGAGGTGTGTTGGTGCTAGAGCACCACGATCATTTGTTTTGATGATAACAAAACACGTGTTATTTAACATTTGCACTTGGAGTCTTAGATTTCAGGTCAATTGCAAATGTAGACGTGATTAAACGGAATTTGAGTTGCATCCAGGACGGATTGGAGGAGCTTGATGGAGAACAGAGGGGATTCGCGAGGAGCGATAGATTGAAGATGGAAGGACAAGAAGAATAGGATAGAATTCCATTTTATTCCTTTCATGTACTTTTGTCTTTATTTTCTTGCTCTTTATTTCCTTAGAAAATTATGTTAAAGAGCCTCAAAGTACCCTAACAGTAGTCCTAGGAACACCGGCACAACCCTAGGATACTTAGGTTTTCTGTAGAGAACTTAGAAAACCAATGTAGGGTTCAAACAGAGTTTCCAGATGTCTAATTCCCAAATCAGAGGTCTGATAAAGTGTTTTAAGACGTCTGACTATTGATTCAGACGTCTGATAACAGTTAGGTTGGACAAGTTAGTTCTGTCTGATGAAATCAGATGTCCAGACCTTAGACCTGACGTCTTAGGAGACGTTTGATGACTTTGCCAGACGTCCAATTAGTGGACCATTGGCTCTCTTAGCAAACACTCGAGGATATGACCGTTAGAGCCTTATCAGACGTCCTTAAGCCCTTCCAGACATCTGATAATTGACCGTTTTGCCTCGACTGACCCGAAAATCTCTTCTCAGAGATTTTCTAGCCGTTGCAAATCCATTCCAACGAAAAAATATGTTTCCAGACGTCCAGACATAGTGCCAGACATCCTGTATGTCGTCTGATGGACTTGCGCTAGAACCCTGTTTAGATCTGATTCAAGTCAGGAAGAGACCCGCCCAAAATCAGACGTCTGACCTTATTTTCAGACGTCTTAAAGTGGTCTTCCAGACTTCTGATGCCAGAATTAGACGTCTGATAACCCTGTCAGTGCAATGATTATTCCTGATTTCGGGTTGATTCACTTGGGCTTTGCACCCAACGGCTATGGAGCCTTTCCTAAGCCATCCAAAGCCTTCCTAAGGCCTCTATAAATAGAGGGGAACCTTTGCAACACAAACACACACCTAGCTACACACTTTCACACTCTTTTGTGTCCAAAAAGACTCTCTTGCTCTCCAAGCTCTAATTCTTCATCTTGAGAGCATCAAGCTTTGCACACCCGCTCTCCCGCCGTAGTTCACGAGAGCGACGTAGAGCCGTCGTGTTGTTCATGCATCCGCGTCGCCGGTGCACTCCTTTCAAAGGGGAGTTTCCTAATTCCTATAGAAGCTAGGTTTAAAATTACTTTGTTGGCTCTATAGGATTATTATTCTTTTATCTTTGTTATTTGGTTGGGTATTCGGTTTGCGAATTCCCGTCTCCTTTGAGGGACAAAATCCTTCTCGTGAAGAGAAGGGGTTGAGGAACGCTACCCTCGCACTTGTAGCGTGGTTGTATTTGAGGTTGAATCACCCTCGTTTAAAGTGATTCGTTTAGTGGATTTTGATCAACTTGGTTGATCGGAAAATCTTAACTTGAGAGGGTTAGGTGGTGGTTTTCACCCGATTTGGGTTTCCACCTAAAAATCTTTGTGTACTTTGTGTGATTGCTTATTTTGTGAGATTGTTTATATTTATTTCCGCAATTATTACGTCACCCCCTCCTAGTAGGAAAATTACAATTGGTATCAGAGCGGGTTCTTGCAAGATCGGAGTAACACCTGGCAAGAAGATCATGGAGGGGAGAACATCCACAATCCAAATCTCCGAGGGGCAGTCCATGTCCTGTCCGCCATTCTTCGACGGGAGCAACTACCCCTACTGGAAGCTGCAGATGAGGACTTGGCTTCAAGCCAATGACTTCACGATTTGGGCCAGGTGCAAGAAGCCATTTGAGATCCCAGAAAAACCCGCGGGAGGCTACTCGCAACAACAAATTCGTGAACTCTCTTTGAACGCAAAGACCATGAACGCCCTCTACTGCACGCTTAGCTCGGAGGAGTTCAACAGAATCTCGTAATGCGCCACTGCATACAAGATTTGGCACACACTTGAGGTAACTCACGAAGGTACCTCTAAGGTAAAAACCTCTAAAATTAATTTATTTTCTCAAGAATTTGAATCTTTTTCTGTGAAGCCTAACGAATCTTTAAGTGAGATGAACACTAGGTTCACTCTCATTGTAAATAATCTGAAAGCATTAGGGAAGACTTTCATCAAGGGGGAGCTTCAAGGGAAGCTTCTTCGTTCCCTCGGACTGGAGTGGGTACAGAAAGTCACCGCCATCGAGGAGGCGAACGAGGTGGAGGATCTCAACATGGAAGATCTCCTAGGCAATCTAATGACCTACGAGACTAAGTTGAAGCAGAAGAAGAAGGATGCACCAGAGCCTAAACCGAAGAAGACTCTCGCCTTCAGAGCCACGTCGGATAGCGAGGTAAGTTCCGACGACGAAGACTTTAGAATTTTACTTAAAAAATTTTCCAAGTTTTGTAGGGAATTAAAGAAAGAGAAAAAGGAGAAGAAGGAAAGCCCGAGACGTTGCTACCACTGCAACGAGAAAGGGCACCTACGACCAGAGTGCTCTCTTCTCAAAAAGGAGAAGAAGAAGGAAAAGGAAAAGAGATCTAAGAAGAAGGCATTCCAAGCCACTTGGGACGATTCCAGCTCGGAGGAAGAAGAATAAGAAAAGTCTGTAGAAGAAGAAACCACTTGCTTCGGTTTCATGGCCAGAGGAAGCGAAAGCGACTCAGACAATGAGGTAAGTTACGACTTACAAGAAGCTTTTAATGAACTTTTTGAAGTTAGTAAAGCACTTAAGATGGAAAATAAAAGCATGAAAAAGAATCTTAGCTTTCTTAAATCTGAAAATGATAGGTTAGAAATAAAACTTAAGGATCTAGAAGCTTGTCCTAAAAATGATAACCTATTATTAGAAAATCATAATCTCATCAATGAAAATAAAAAATTAATTGAGGAAAATGTTAGTCTAGAAATAGAAATTTCTGATTTAAAGACTAAGATGGATATTATAGAAAAATAAATCCCATGTCTTAGGGAAAACTCCAACAAATTAATCAATAAAGTAGATAATTTTTATAGCCCTAAGGTTGAGAAAGGATCTCCGTCAAGGAGACCCGCTAACAGATACGGATCCAAGCTCACTTGGATACTGAAGGAAGATTTGGAATCTTGTTTTGCAGGTTTCAGGGATGACTACAACACAAAGGACTGGACCTACAAGCTCAAAGCTGGTCAACTCAAGTTGGGAGAACCAAGGAGTAGACTAAGGAGGAGAACAAGAAGACCGACGAGATGGCGAACAAACGATGGACCCGCCGCATGTCGACCACCAGATTGGAGACCGGCGCCAATGCCCGGGCCTCCAAGCTACGGATGGGAGCCCCATCCGATGTGGCATCCACCACCACCATTTGGGCCATTTTATTGGCCATGGTAGGTGAGGTAAAACCCTTTACCCTATCCTTTTATCATAAGCATTTAGATAGGGGGAGCAAAAAAATTATAAGCTAATTGTCAATTTTTAAGGGGGAGATATAAGGTAGCTAAATTTCCTTTAGAAAGGGGAGAAAAATAATAGCTATCTTGTTGTTATAAAAAAAGGGGGAGGACATTACCTTTGTTAAAAGAAATTTATAGAAGAGCATGTTTTAAGGGGGAGTTATAGGAAATCAATTAAACCTTTTTGATAATGTCAAAAAGGGGGAGGATTTTTTGCATTTTTATTTATGGTTTTGTCATCATCAAAAAGGGGGAGATTGTTGGTGCTAGAGCACCACGATCATTTGTTTTGATGATAACAAAACACGTGTTATTTAACATTTGCACTTGGAGTCTTAGATTTCAGGTCAATTGCAAATGTAGACGTGATTAAACGGAATTCGAGCTCGCATCCAGGATGGATTGGAGGAGCTTGATGGAGAACAGAGGGGATTCGCGAGGAGCGATAGATTGAAGATGGAAGGACAAGAAGAATAGGATAGAATTTCATTTTATTCCTTTCATGTACTTTTGTCTTTATTTTCTTGCTCTTTATTTCCTTAGAAAATTATGTTAAAGAGCCTCAAAGTTCCCTAACAGTAGTCCTAGGAACACCGGCACAACCCTAAGATACTTAGGTTTTTTGTAGAGAACTTGGAAAACCAATGTAGGGTTCAGACAGAGTTTCCAGACGTCTGATAAAGTGTTTTAAGACGTCTGACTGTTGATTCAGACGTCTGATAACAGTTAGGCTGGACAAGTTAGTTCTGTCTGATGAAATCAGACGCCTAGACCTTAGACCAGACGTCGTAGGAGACGTCTGATGACTTTGCCAGACGTCCGATTAGTGGATCGTTGGCTCTCTTAGCAAACACTCGAGGATATGACTGTTAGAGCCTTATCAGACGTCCTTAAGCCCTTCCAGACGTCTGATAATTGACCGTTTTGCCTTGAATGACCCGAAAATCTCTTCTCAGAGATTTTCTAGCCGTTGCAAATCCATTCCCACGAAAAAGTAGGTTTCCAGACGTCCAGACATAGTGCTAGACGTCCTGTATGTCGTCTGATGGACTTACGCTAGAGCCCTGTTTAGATCAGATTCAAGTCAGGAAGAGACCCACCCAAAATCAGACGTCTGAACTTATTTTCAGACGTCTTAAAGTGGTCTTCCAGACGTCTGATGCCAGAATTAGACGTCTGATAACCCTGTCAGTGCAATGATTATTCCTGATTTTGGGTTGATTCACTTGGGCTTTGCACCTAACGGCTATGGAGCCTTTCCTAAGCCATCCAAAGCCTTCCTAAGGCCTCTATAAATAGAGGGGAACCTTTGCAACACAAACACACACCTAGCTACACACTTTCACACTCTTTTGTGTCCAAAAAGACTCTCTTGCTCTCCAAGCTTTAATTCTTCATCTTGAGAGCATCAAGCTTTGTGCATCTGCTCTCTCGCCGTAGTTCACGAGAGCAACGTAGCGCCGTCATGTTGTTCACGCATCCGCATCGCCGACGCACTCCTTTCAAAGGGGAGTTTCCTAATTCCTATAGAAGCTAGGTTTAAAATTACTTTGTTGGCTCTATAGGATTATTGTTCTTTTATCTTTGTTATTTGGTTGGATATTCGCTTTGCGAATTCTCATCTCCTTCGAGGGACAAAATCCTTCTCATGAAGAGAAGGGGTTGAGGAACGCTACCCTCGCACTTGTAGCGTGGTTGTATTTGAGGTTGAATCACCCGCGTTTAAAGTGATTCGTTTAGTGGATTTTGATCAACTTGGTTGATCGGAAAATCCTAACTCGAGAGGGTTAGGTGGTGGTTTTCACCCGGTTTGGGTTTCCACCTAAAAATCTTTATGTACTTTGTGTGATTGCTTATTTTGTGAGATTGTTTATATTTATTTCCGTAATTATTACGTCACCCCCTCCTAGTAGGAAAATGACAAGGTGTAGCTCTAGGGAAGGCAAATTCATGTTTTATCCCATATTGATCACAGAAATTGGTAAAGGATCCATTCTCAAATTCTCCACCGTGATCACTCCTAATCCTAATTACTTCAGACCCTTTTTCATTTTGTAGTCTTCTAAATAATTTCCTAAAAACATCAAAGGTTAAGTCTTTACTTTTTAAGAAAGATACCCAAGTAAATCTAGAAAAGTCATCAATTATGAGTAAGTAATATCTGCACTCGCTTAGGCTTTCGAATTTGGTTGGTCCAAACAAGTCTAAGTGAAGTAGCTCCAAAGGTTGCGAAGTGCTAACCATCCTTTTTGGTTTGAAGGGATTTTTAGTTTGCCTACCAACTTTACAGGAATTGCAGACTTTGCTTCTCTTGAATTTGATATTTGGCAAACCTTTGACGAGTTCATGTTTCATGAGTCTACTGATGTTCCCCATGTGAACATGACCTAGTCATTTATGCCAAAGTGTTGCTTCTTCGCTAGATACGACCATACATTCAAGATTGTCGCATTTGTCGAAGTTTACAATATAAATCTCTTTATGTCTATTTCCTTTAAGAAAAATTTGTTTTGTTTCTTTATCACGACTTTTGAAACCTTTTGATGTGAAAGTAATTTTATAACCTTTATCACATATTTGACTTACACTTAGTAGATTATGTTTAAAGTCGCTAACTAAGTGTTTATTATTAAAAGAAGCAGAAGAGTTACTAATTTGGCTAGTACCAATAGTACGACGCTTGTGGTTGTATCCAAACATGACCGTACCACCGTCATGATGGTTGAGCTACAAGAATAGGTCTTCCTCGCCGGTTATGTGCTTGGAACAACCGTTTTCCATTATCCATCTTTCTTCTCTTTCCTATCATTGGTTTGTGTTTGTGAGGCTTTATTTGGTAGAGTGGCTTTAGTGTTCCATTTGTTTGTTGGAAAGTCCACTTCTTATAATCTACTGAACCTACAAAACAAGATTGCAATATACTTTTGGGTACCCTTCTTTTTTTGGGTCCACAGAGGTTAATTTGTGTTTCTTGTTTTGGTAGGCTACCTTTCCCTTTGCTAGAACTAGATGCTTCATGATCATTTTTTGGTATATAACCTAACCCAAATTTTGTGGTGCTTTGCGTTTGTGTTCCTAACAATTTATGTAGGTTTCTACTTCCATTTGTGAACTTAGCTAGATCATTTAATAGAATAGAAGAGTTTTCTTTTAGTTTGTCAATATTTACCTTTAATTTGTTTATCTGTGATTTTAATGCAATGATCTCAACAGATAACTCTTTGTTTTGATTATCAAGAATGTCTTTTTATGCTTTTTCTTCACCTAATGCTTTTGCTAGGTTTTTATTTTATAGTTTTAATAATTTTGTTATATCATGCATCTCAAAGAATGCCTCTAACAATTCATCTTGAGTAAAGGAGGTTACCTCATCTTCTAGAGCCATAAGATCAAGGAGAGCTTCTTCTCCCAAGGTTTTTTCTTCCTCTGAACTTTAGTTCAACTCATCCCAAGTTGTCGTGAAAGGTTTCTTCTTTCCATCTTTTCTGAAGGGCTTCTTCCTCTTGTCTGACTCCTTTTTAAGAAGCGGACAGTCCTTCTTGATGTGTCCCCTTCTCTTGCAGTTGTAACAGGTGATTGCATCATTCTTTATTTCTTCTTTCTTCTTCCTCCAGTTCTTCTTGTCTTTGAGGAACTTCCTGAATTTTCTAGAGAGGGGGCTATGTCTTCCTCTTGTTCTCCGCTTGAGGTTTCTTTGGATTCCTGAATAGCTTCAAGAGCTATAGTCTTCTTCTTGGATCCTTCTCCTTCTTGATCCCTCATGTGTTGGAGTTGAACCTCATACGCCATTAGACTTCCAATAAGAACATCCAATTTCAGGGTGGATAGATCTTTTTACTCTTGAATGGCGATAGTCTTGGTTTCCCAGTCGCTGGTGAGTGAGCGAAGGATTTTTCTGACAACGGCTTCATTCTTGATGTCTTGATCAAGATTTTGCAAGGAGATTATGATGTCCATGAATCTTGTGAACATCTCCTTTATCAACTCCTCTTTCTTCATCCTGAAAAGTTTGTAGTTTTGGGTTAAGAGATTTACCCTTGTTTCTTTTACCTTTGATGTTCCCTCGTAGGTAACTTTGAGAATGCTCCATATCTCGTGTACGATTTTGCATGCAAAAACTATTAAATTCTACTCTGGAGAGACCGTAGAATATGGTGTTCATGGCTTTCGCATTGTGTGTAGCCATCTTCTTTTGGTCTGGAGTGATTGCAATGTCGTCTTTGATTTCTGGGTGTGTGTACTTCAAGGCGATGACATCCCATACCTAATAGTCCATTGACTCCAGGAAGATCTGCATCCTAGTCTTCCAATAGCCGAAGTTCTTTCCATCAAATAGAGGAGGTCGAATCACCGAAAAACCCTAAGCATACATGTCAACATTCGACTTTGACATCTCCTGGACAATGCAAGCTCTGATACCAAGTGAGGGTAGAAGGATATCCTACAAATCTCAATGTATACTAGAGGGAAGGGGTGAATAGTATCACCTTAAAAAAATTATATACACATCAAAAATTAATCACAAGAGATTCAAGCACAGAGTACACTTGATTTATAGTGGAAACACAAATCGGGTGAAAACCACTACCTAAGCCTCCCAACTTGAGATTTTTCCGACCAGTCCAAGCTAGTCAATCCACTAACTATACCACTTGAACAAGGGTGGCACGACCTCTTACAACCACTTCTCTTTTATCCTAAAGAGAAGCAAAAACAACAACCATGGATCTTCCCAACAATCTTGGGATCCATAAATCAAAGTAATATGATAGAATAACATAAATAACTTTTATGGAACCTTAATAAAAGATCAAACCAAATTTTCTGTAGAGGTTCAAGGCATCTTGCTTTTGAAGAACGTGAAGAACAGGGCACGAATGCTTTTGGAATAAGCACGAGAAGCGCTACATTTTGAAATGTATTTCTTTTTGAAAGTTATATTAAGATGGGTTGCGTATGACCTCTATTTATACTAAATGTTTTGCCTAAATAGGAAGTTAAATTGGTTGATCAATTAAGGTTAATTGGTTGATCAAAAGGCAATTTGGCTGATCAATTAAGGTGGTTGGTTGATCATTAATTGATTAGTCAATTTACTTGGTTGGTCGATCAAAAGGATATTTATCAACTTCCTAAAATAGGCTGATTTGATCAGTTAATGAAGTTGGTTGGTCGATCAAAGTATTTTGGTTGATCAATTAAATAATTTGGTCGATCAATATCCCTAAAAACTTGATTTTGAAAAGATATGCAAAAATTCGCTTTTGAGGTTTTATTTGAGGTTCCTTACAATAAAGTCCTAGACTCAAATAAAGATAAAAAGACACACATCAGCAACTATCTGCACTTGGCTTGAAAAATGCTTTAATCCAAGATAGTCTTGAAATGTTAGTCTAGCAATAAGCATAATTTTGGTGCATCAAAACAAAGCTGCTTATAATCTTTTGAGGTAATGTCTTTATGTTTCTCATCAATCAAATCAATTCCTCAAAATTACATGATTCAGATGAGTTATTCACTTCCTCAGGCAAATCATCATAAGTCATTGATGGTAACACCATCATTAGCCATAGCTAACTCAAATTAGTGGAAATCAAGTGACAAATGCTCCTGAAATGATCACTTGAGAGCCGTAATTCCACGCAAATCTATTTTGAGAAGAGAACATTAAAATAAGGCTAATTCTATAATTTTAACATCACATCATAATTGCAGAGTAACCACGGGGTCTCCTAGAAGTTAATTGAAGGTTTATTGAGCATTAAAGTTCAAAGAGTGGGTCCACATAGATAGAAACGGGGTTTCACGCATTTCAAGAACCGCATCAGAACACAAGCTAATTTTTGACCCACTTAAGTTGAAGAGATTATGGTCAAGATAAAATTCATCTAAACCTCCTAAAATTCATAGAAAAATATTCTGAGAGGTTTGGTACCCTTGGTTTGACCATCTGAACCCATTTTGACCTTAAATAGTCTTAGATGATATTTTACCCTAATTTAGGCTTTGGTGCAAATTGCCAAGTCAAACGTGGTCAAAACTCAAATCCAACTTCACCATCTGATTCCTTGTGTCCAAATTAGTTTAAGTCCAAAATTTGGGTCCAATCAAAGTTCATCTTGACCTAGTTTGCAATCTAGTTCCTTAAAACTCTATTTCTCTCACTTAAACCCCTAACTTTTAATATTCTTGTAATTAGGTCCCTAACTTCTTCATCTTCCTCGTAGATAGGTCCCTACCGCCATTGCTAGGTCAACCAACCTACATGCATGCTTTGAATTGATGGAAACCTCATCAAATCACCTTAAAATCCCACCAAATTTGGTGGGATTGGAGTTCACACATTGGAGAATCATGTGAACACAATCTGAGACTTTGATTCAAGGCAGAAAGCCCATGCAAACCCAGGAAAATCGTGGAATTCTTTGCTTCTAAATCTGAGCCCTTTTTGCACCTAACTTCCAAGTAGAGCTCATCCTTGAGCTTTAAAAAAGCTTCCCCATGTTCGGCCTTCCTCCTTAGCAACGTTTAGGCCCAAAATTCCTCTTCAACTCCTTCCTCGACCTTCTCTGACTAAGCTCCAATGACACCTTCTCAATCTCTTCTACGACCAGGCAACAGTCAAATTGGCTAGTTCTCCTTCATCCCTAACTTCATCCACTCCTCGACAGCCAACTCAAGAGCTACCTCCCCATCCCCTCGTCGCCATCCTGACCACCGAAGTATTCCTCCACTCCAACACTGGCCAATCAAAGCTGATGCCAAATCCTCATCTATTTTGTCCCTAGATAAGTTCTCTCTCTCTCTCCCTTTCTACTCCAATTCCGCCTACATAGATCTTAGGTTCAACCCCAAAACCACCCTCAACCCCATCATCTTCCCTACTGTCAGCAAAGTCGCTCTGTCGCCACACTCCACCAAATCACCCACGATGACTCCGAAAACTTCCACCTTACCTCCATCTCCAAAAGCCCTATGTCAATTTTGGCTTTCACCCACTCCATGATGCCCTCAACCAACCCACTTCACTGTCATCCCCTCCGACCTTGGCCGACCTTCGTGCACTCCCAATCACCACACCGACACCATTGTCATACTCCTCACACTACGATGAACCTTCTGAGTTGCCTAATTGGGACGATAAGCCCGTTCTTTGTGTTTCAGGTATCATCGTCACTAGTTTCCTTCTCCGTCATCGATCACTCTCCTCCGGCATCAGTAGGTCTTGTTATCACCTTCAGGCACTGCAGAACCAATTCCCGAGGTCACCTGCAACTCCAATTAGTCGAAGAAACCAAAGCAATCACTGCAATAGAAGAACCATCCATGGCTATGACATGTAAGGAAGAAGGTGGGACTTAGTCACACCTCGTTAGCGCCATCACTAAGAATAGCGTATAAGATGCTTTTGTGAAGAGGGACATTTGCCTCTACTCGAGGGTTGAGGTCCCTCACTTCCACTTGTTTCCACATCTCGCTCACCACCCACTACCGGTGAGCCTGGTCCTTATTCATGACCCTATAACTAGGTTACTGTGCACCCGTATACCCGATTGAGGAAGAGAAATTCTGAGGAAGTGGGGAGGGCTTTGCTTTGGGATATGTGCCCTGTGCCATAAGATGCGTGCTGATGTTCTCAACACTTAGATTCCCTGAGGCTTTGCCTTGAGACTCTTGTGTTGTGCTTGAGATATTGGCTCTGAAGCATTGTGCCTCTGCTTGGTAGCTACTACTGTGCCTTGTGTTGCTAAGCCTTGATAACTTAGGGATATGTGCGACATCTGGGGACACTGTTGGATTATTGATTTGATGTGGTAAATGGTTCAAGATACTGTTGAAATATTTGGTTCATTTGAGAATTGTGATATGTGCTTAATTGTGGGATTTCAGTGGTAATTCAAATCACCTTTTTTTATAGTCCTTTCAATTCCTTTTATCCCAATAATTCTTGAGATACAATTGCTCATTATTGAATATAGTTTTGAGAATATTATTTATTGCATATCTTTACTAAAATTTATTATTGTGCTTATTATTTATAATTATGATTAGTGCATGAATTCCACATTTGCTCCCTGCGAATGACCTCTGACTCATTTCTTTATTTTCGAGCACTCATATAAATTTTAAATGTTGTAAAAGCATTTTTGTTGACTATACTACGATTCAAGCATCCCTTTCTCCTCATAACATTGACTCGAACGCTCGCAACATTTTGATGTCGTTGCTGGGGAGCAATGTGCAATTCACCACTAGTCATATTTGATTGAGCTTATTACTAACTTGCCCTATCTGTTTTGGTTGTGATTTCGTGAGGTACACCACGGGAAGACCTTCCACGCAATCAACTACTCTAGGAGTAGGTAAAATTTCTCTTCTTCCCTAATAAACCTTTGAATCTTAGGAAAGAGAAAAAGGAAACAAAATTGATTAGGATCCAGTTGCCTTATTTTTCTAGTAACTATCACTTAAAGGCAAAAGTTTCCTGATTTGTGAACTTGATTTATATCTGATTGAAGACTGAGATGATTTGATTAAAATATTCTCATCTTGATTTCCTGTACCTATTAAGGATTTACGCTTTAATTCTAGACATCTTGGACTACTCACTTTCTTGTTTGAGTCCAAGGTGCCACATTTGAGATCAATTGGACTTCAAATATAGCCAATTAGGGTTTCCACTTTAGGGTTGTGAAGTGTTAGTACACATTTGCTTGCATTAAAGAAACTAATTTTCCTGCATTTGTGTGCCACCCAAGCCTTTGTTTGAAAAGATCCATTCAATGAAACCCTAAAATCAAGGTGCTAAAATTCACTTAAACCCTAAAATTTGGACCTAATAACCTAAGAATCAATTCAAGGTGATTTTGGGTTTTTGACCCAAATTTCATCCTCAATCTTTAGGGTAGGTCAGGTGAAGTTGGTCCACTTTGTCGGTCAACCAACCTCAAAATTAGGTCACAATTTGAATCAACTTCTTAATTAAGTGAAATTCAAGGCACAAATTAGATCTAAAATTGGTAGACTTAAAGTCTCAATTCACACATTCCGGTCTACTTGAAACTGGAGTGACATGAAAGGTCAGGTGGGGGAAATCCTGTAACCCGTGGGGACACTCTACCATGTAGGGGTCTTTGCAGGGCTCTCTCTTCCTGGCTACCCAAGTAATTCTTGGGTGTGTGGATTTCTAATTCAGAGGTATCATCTACCTCAAAACAGCCTTAGTCATCTAAAAATCTTTGGGTGCCTTGATTCGGCTCAAGAAACATCCAATCCCTCATCTATTCTCTAAAGCACATACACAGGAAAGGTGTTGATCGAGTTTTTAGTGTTTCTTTGTTGTAGCAAAATCTCCCAAATAGCTCAATAAACAAATACAATTTATAACTCAAAATCAAGAAATGAAGTTCGAGGTTGAACATAGAAAGTAAATGTTGAATTCACAGGCTAATCTTAATCAAAATAAAAATGAGCACAGGAAATCAAGCAAATAATGATATGCAATGAATAATATCTACTCAAAACTTATCTTCAATGTAAAACATGAGTATATCAAGAGTTTGACAAGGCAAAAAGATATCTAAGACAAAATAATGGTGATTTGAATCACCAATTATTAGTTTAGATACATATATACTAATTACTCAAATAATGCTACAATTTTTTCAACTGTGCAACCTAGGTACTTAAATGTTCTAACAGTATCAACATCAAACCCAAATCTGATGTGGCCTATGCAAATTAGACAACTTAACCTTCACAACAAGGCTCTCAAATAGCCTTTCTCTTCAACTACTTCTATTCACCTTCCTTCTTTTAGCTAGTGCCTCCTTTCTTTTCAGCGACTAAGTGTTGCACAGTGTCATGCCTCAAAGAGCAAAACCCCCCTTCCCCCGCTTTTCTCTTTTCTTCCCTCTTCTTCTCTCAAACCCCAACAAGCTTTCAATTGGATCTGAGTAATTGGGTTATCGAGTCATGAGCATAAGGGACCAGGGTTACTGGTGTGAGGTAGTGACCGAGGTGTGTGGCATATGTGAGGAGGGACCTGACCCCTCAGTGCTTGGGCGATAAAGCCACAACACAAATTCCTCTTCTACGTGTGCAGATGCTTGGCTATTCATGATGTGGCATTAAAGTCACTCCTTCGCGTGCGCCAGTAGCAGGGAGACTTCTCCAATTGGCGTAGCTATTAAGGTCTCGAGTCTCAATTGATGCTGCAGGTGGATGCCTGGTACTGGGCCACAACTATTGAGAGCAGCAATTGGATGGTTGGTGGCTAGAGTGAAGCTGACAGTGACGGAGGTGAGAGCAGCGACGACAAAGCACAGTGATGACCTGAAACATAGAGTATGGCCTCATGGCCACATTAGAACATCTTAGGATGATCGCCAAGTGATGTCGAATGTGGTGGTGGTGTTTGCGTGGTGAATTAGGGCGTGTGGTGGCCAGACGAAGGTGAGAAGGTGGTGCGGATGAGGTTGTGTCCAGTAGAGTTTTGGAAGGGGCGATAGGGTGAAATAGGAGAGGGCTTTGGGTCGTGGAGGAACGGCGTAGCTTTTGGAGTAGGTGGCGAGGTGTTTGGAGGTGTGTAGCGTGCGGAAGACCTCGCCGGAGGAGTAGCCAGAGTGGAGGAAGATGGAGGTGAACGGCGGCGTCGAGGGTTAAAACTAGGGTTTAAGGAGTTCTACGCTAACCTACAGAGCTAAAGGAATCTAACTAACTTAAATCTAAGGAATGAAAGGGATGGAGAGGACTCAACTTTAATTAGCCGATGCCAGAGAAGTGGAAGTCTCTGGTGGGCGAACGGTGACGAGGATGGAGATCTGGGAGCATTTGCTTTGGTAGGCGAGTGGTGGAGGAAGATGAGGAAGAAGATGGGCCACTTGATTTGTCTGTCTAATGGTCAGAAGAAGGGGGTCGAGGAAGCTTGTCGGAGCTTGGTTGGAGAAGGGTCGGAGGTAAGGATTTGAAGAGGGTTTTGGCCCCAAACCTTGCTAAGGAGGATGGTTTGTCCTCAGGGGTCCATTTATAGGCCTCAAGCGAGCTTTCCAATCTTGGAAACCAAGCTTGGAAGCTTTGCGACTTTCGAAAACCCTAACCTTCAAAAGGTTCACACGAGCCTTTGAGTAGGATTCAGAGCCTCACGCGTGGCTCAAATGAAAGGCAATTACGTCAAGAATCCCCCTTTCTATTTTGGGAGAGATTCGTTAATCAATCAAGGAGAAATCCCTAATTGAAGGTTGCCGGAGTAGGACTTCCTTCGCGGTAATGGTGGAGGGACTTGATTGAAAAGAATGACGACAAAGATAATGGGCATTTTTTAAATAATTCAAAAAGCTAGGGGTGTGTCTGTAGGAAAAAGAGTTAGACTGGACTGGAATGCAAACTAGGTCAAGATGATCTCTGATTGGGTGCAAATTTTGTTACAAACTTAATTTTGACCCAAGGAATCTGATGGTGAAGTTAGATTTTGGTTTTGACTAAGTATGACTAGGTAATTTATGCAAAAATCCAAATTAGGGTAACTTCCTACTTGAGACTCTGTTTTAAGTCAAAATGGGTTCCAATGGTCAAATCAAGGATACCAAACCTTATAGAATAGTTTCCATGATTTTTAGAAGGTTTAGATGAATTTTATCCTGACCAGAACCTCAGTTAATTAAGCAGGTTTGAAATTAGGATTTCTGATGTCCATTAATTTTTGAAATACGTGAAAACCCATTCCTTTCTGCATGGACCCTCTTATTAGATATTTATGAACATTTGACCTTCAATTAACCCCTAGGAAAACTCGTGATTGTTCTGAATTTAGGATATGATGTTAAAATTGCATATTTAACCCTGATTTAATGTTTATATCTTAAAAAGGATATGCAATGAATTATGGCTCTTCGGCGGTTATGTAGGAGCCCTGTTGATTATGACTAATTAAACCTAGTCATGGCTAATGATAACGTTATCATCAAAAGGTCCCTAGATTTTTAACCTAGAGGCCTCCATTAGAGTTGATCTTTTGTGGGATTTCTATTCTGATTTGTTCAATTCAATCTGGACTTGAATTTGATTCTCCATCCAGATCCACCATTTGATCTGGAAATGCAACCTGACAACAAAGGAAGACTGTTTAGGAAACCTGAATCCCAAATGAGCATGAAAGAGAAAATTATCGAGGCTACTCTTAAACATCATGATGATTGTTACAAAACCTCATTCATTTAGCCGAGTTTAGGTTAATGTGTCAGAAACAACGGATCTCATTGTGAATCATGCCCATCAATTGTTGACCCAACTGATACATGGTTCAACCAGGGATGCTCTCTTATTAGAATATATTGAATTGGGGAAATTACATAGCAATGACTATCTACAATGTTTGTCAAATCCCTCACTTTGGGAAATGCACCAAGATCTCATTTAGAAACGTGGAAATCTGCTAAATATGGTACATGAAGCCATCAATAAAAAATACCCATACATCCACTCAGAAATAGATGATGAATCTTGGAGCAATGTTGAAGATCAATATGATTTCACAGAGCCTGGGTTCGAAAATCAAGGTTGTTGCAGACCCCCAACCCAAAGGAATCAGATTCAAACTTTGTGTAGAATGACATACCTAATCTTGATGTTGGTTGGGTGGATCCAGTTGCAAGTGTTCCCAATTATGAACCAATCTTAGAAAGCCATGAAGTTGATCCATCATGCCTTGATTTACCAAACACCTATGATGAGCTTGAATTAGAACCTCTCGAGGATGTAATTCCCACACCTTATCCTGTTAAGGTAATCCTCGAGAGTGATTCTGACATCCAAATAGAACCAAATCCAGATTCTAGTGACCCAATTCCTACCCTTAACCTAGAATCTAGATCTGAGACTATTTGGGATGATCATGAGGCCCAATGTGATGAGAACCAGATTTTAAATCTGAATTATGATTATGGGCCCATATTTGATGGTTATACTTCTCCAGACTCCTCAGAAGAATGAATTGATTTTTTGCAAGTCGCACAAATTTACGATACAGAAACAGAGTTTGAAGAGTTTGGATTTGATTGGGTCAACCCTAGGAACCAAGAACATGGGCCTTTGCCTAATAAGGAGACCTCTTTGAGCTCAGAATTTGAGATTAGGTTAGATCCAAGTCAGGTTGTTGATTCAATGCATCATGATTTATTTTGTGGTGGAAATCCTGGTCTAGAATCAAGTTCAGAAACTAATTTTTGCATATTCTCCAATGATTTCGAATCCTACTCTAACTCCAGCGATCCATTGTTTCCTAATGATTGCATGCCAGTTTACGACCTCAGTGTCCATGATCCATTCTTTCATTCTGATCCTGAGGCCAATGATTTAGATCTTAAAGAAGCTACACCTTCCAATCCAAAACCAGAGTTTTTCAAAGATCGATCCCATCCCTGATCCACCATTGGAATAAATTGCTACTCTAACTCACCTCTCTCTAATCCAATTGCAATTGATTTGCCGCCATTTTTTGATCGAGAATCGGACACTGATCAGATCGTTAATCATGTCTTATCCTTCTTGGATCCCACCAGTAGGGTTCCTACATTCTCCAGCGATACATTGAGTTTTGGGGACCCCTACTCTGATCAGGCTGAGCTGATTCAGTCAAACCCGCGCTTCACATTTCCACATCTTTCCGAGCCACATAACATCTAGTGGGCTTCATACCTATTAATTCACATCCATCAACCCACTAGACTGATTGGGGTTGGTTTGCATCGTCAACCTGTTGACTTGAACAAGCATTTAGTTGGACCAACCAGGCCACTCATCAAGGTGCTTGTTCTACAAAATTCCTCCTATTTGATCACCCCTTTTCCTTGACCACCTTCTGCTCAGCTGAAGGCATTAAATTTAACACTTAACAAGAGGCAACCCGTCATTCTAAAAACCCGAGACCCTTCTGACCATCTTTTTGAGCTACATGCTTATTGCACTTTAGGGTTCAAATTTAGAACAGCTGACTCCACCTTTGATACTTGTATCAAAGCTTGAAATTGTCCACAATAATCATCCCAACCCGTTCACCCACCCTTTGACCCTGTTCTAAACACTGAACCAAGCTAAATTTGTACCCTCCTGGTTTACAATGAGGACATTGCAAAACTTAGGCATGGGGGGTGCTAAAGTGCAAACAAATGGAAATTTAATTTTCTGAGGGATTCTCACAAAAAAATACATATTGAAGAAATGGGGAGAAAGGGAGGAAAATTTTGTGAAATAATTACAAATCTTTCTTAAGGAGAAAAAGAGGAGGAAACACAAAATGTCAAAAAGGAGCAAAATTGAGAAAAAAATTGATAGTCATAGTAATTGATTATGGGATTTACTTATGTTCTAGGCCAAATTAAAACAAAGATTAAGTCCTGAAGTGCTAGAGACAAGGATATTAGTATGAGTGCTGATCTTAGGCCTCTTGGATCTGTTTCAGGGTTTAAGCACTCAAGTATTTGTTAAGATCCAAATTAGTCCTCAAGAGGTTGAGGAAAGTGCGAAGCTGATGTAGTAGGTCTAAGGCCTAAGGATTATTCGGCCCCTTTACCTACCCATTGGTTTGTGGGACTTGGTAACCTAATCACCCAAAAGCCATACACTAGTTTGATTCAGTGCGCTTAGTAAAGAAATCATGCCAAAAGTGTCTATTATGAGAAAATCATCCTAAAAATCTAGCTTAGGAGCAGCTCAAAGGCACAAGTTGATTGGATGAGGTCCCGATGTGGAGGGGTGGAAAATTTCCCTCGAAGATGCGTATTAACATATTGTCTCCCCGGTGCTTGTCTCCTAGGATATCTGAATATCCTACTGGGGGCATGTAAGCACCTTATGCTGATTTAGTGCCATGGGTAGGATTATCTCGAAATATCAATTGACAGGGCCTGAATTTAGCTATAGAAAGCCATGGGCGGCACTATCCCAAAGCGTCGAAAGCTAGAAGTTCTGGGGGTTGCCATGGGCAGTGCTATCTCGAAGCATCGAAAGCCAAGGACCCTTTGAGGATTGATGATGGGGAGAAGGAATCTGATACAGATCATGTTTAGGGCCAATTCCAAGCTGGATTTAGGGAAATATAAAAATAAAAGAGAGAAAACTCTAAAAATAAAATATCCTTCTTCATCTCTCTCTTATCAAAATACACTTGCAAATTGAACCTAGACACAATATGCCTATGCACAGGTGCTTTACTGCTAGGGTCAACGAACATCTAGGCAGTTTTAACAGGCCTTAGAAACCTTCCTGGTAGACCTTGCCTGAAGTTGGTCAGGTCAGGACCTTGATTGTTACTTGAGTACCTCTAGGCCTATTATTGTCATTCCAATCTAGTTTCTAGAGAAGTGGCATAAATTAGGCATCTGAACAGCAAAGCATGGTCTAGATATCTAGTTCTTTCTAGAAGATTTTGTTAAGGACTAGCAAAGGTTAGGCATGGAGGTATGATGGTAACACCATCATTAGCTATACTAACATAAATTAGTGGAAATTAGGTGGCAAATGCTCCTGAAATGATCACCTGAGAGCTGTAATTCTATGCAAATCCATTTTTAGAATAGAACATTAAAATAGGGCAAACTCTATAGTTTTAACATCATATCATAATTGCAGAGTAACCACAGGGACTCCCAAGGGTTAATTAAAGGTCTATCGAGCGTTAAAGTTTAAAGAGTGGGTTTACACAAATAGAAATGGGGTTTCATTCGTTTTGAGAATTGCATCAAAGCACAAAACCCTAATTTTAGGCCTACTTAAATTGAAGAGGTTTTCGTCAATATAAAATTCATCTAAATCACTTAAAATTCATAGAAAAAATATTCTGAGAGGTTTGGTACCCTTGGTTTGACCATCTGAACCCATTTTGACCTTGAACAGAGCTCAAAAGGAATTTTGCCCTAATTTGAGATTTGTTGCAAATTTCCTAATAAAACATGGTCAAAACTCAAATCCAAATTCACCATCAGATTCCTTGGTTTGAAAGTAGGTTAAGGCCAAAATTTGAGCCTAATCAGAGTTCATCTTGACCTAGTTTGTATTTAGTCCCTTAAAACTCTATTCCTCTCACTTAAACCCCTAGCTTTCAATATTCTTGCAATCAGGTCCCTAATTTCATCATCTTCTTCATAGACAAGTCCCTACTTCCATTGCTAGGTCAATTGTCCTACAGGCATGCTTTGACTTGATGGAAACCTCATCAAATCACCTTAAAATCCCACCAAATTTGGTGGGATTGGAGTTCACATGTTGGAAAATCATGTGAACACAATTTAAGACTTTGATTCAAGGCAGAAAGCCCATGTGAACCCAGGAAAATTGTGGAATTCTTTGCTTCTAAATCTGAGCCCTTTTTGCACCTAACTTCCAAGTAGAGCTCATCCTTGAGCTTTAGAAAAGCTTCCCCATGTTCGGCCTTCCTCCTTTGTAATGTTTAGGCCCAAAATTCCTCTTCAACTCCTTCCCCGGCCTTCTCCGACTGAGCTCGGGTGAAACCTCCTCGATCTCTTCCTACAGCCAGGCAACAGTCAAATTGGCTGGTTCTCCTTCATCCCTAACTTCTTCCGCTCCTCGATAGCCAACTCAGGAGTTGTCTCCCCCTCTCCTCGTCGCCATCCTGGCAATTGGAGTATTCCTCGTCTCCGACATCGTTCGATCAAGCTAGCGCCAAATCCTCATCCCCTTCATCCGTAGATAATTTCTCTCTCTCTCTCTCTCTCTCTCTCTCCTCCTTTCTACTTCAATTCCACCTACTTAGATCTTAGGTTCGACCCCAAAACCACCCTAAACCTCATCGTCTTCCCTATGGCTAGTAACGCCTTTGACGAAGTCGCTCCATCGCCACACTCCACCAAATCACCCAGGACGACACCTAAAACCTTTGCCTTACCTCCATCTCCAAAAGCCCTCTATTAATTTTAGGTTTCACCCACTCCACAATGCCCTTGACCAACCCACTTCACTATCATCCCCTCCGACCTTGACCGACCTTTGTGCACTCCCAATCATCACACCGACACCTCTGTCATACTCCTCACACTACAATGAACCTTCTGAGCTGCCTAATTGTGGCGATAAGCCCATCCTTTGTGTTTCAAGTATCGTCGCCACCAGTCGCCTTCTCTGTCATCGACCACGCTTGTCCGGCATCAGTAGGTCTCATTATCACCTCCAGGCACTGTAGAACCAATCCGCGACGTCACTTGCAACACTAATTAGGCGAAGAAACCAAAGCAGCCACTGCAATCGAAGAACCATCCATGGCTACAACATGCATGAAATAAGGTGGGATTTAGTCACACCTCGCTAGTGACAGCGCTGAGAATAGTGTATAAGATGCTTTTGTGAAGAGGGCCATTCGCCTCTATACGAGGGGTGAGGTCCCTCACTCGCACTCGTTTCCACACCTCTCTCACCACCCACTACCGGTGAGCCTAGTCCCTATTCATGACTGGATAATGCAGTTATTGTACACCTGTATACTTGATTGAGGAAGAGAAATTCTGAGGAAGTGGGGAGGGTTTTTCTTTGGGATATGTGCCTTGTGCCTCAAGATGCATGCTGATGTTCTCAACATTTAGTGTCTCTGAGGCTTTTCCTTATGACTCTTGTACTGTGCTTGAGATATTGGCTCTGAAGCCTTGTGCCTCTATGTGGCAACTACTGTTGTGCCTTGTGTTGTTGAGCCTTGATAACTTAAGGTGTCTTGGGGATATGTGCGACGTTTGAGGGTATTGTTGGCTTATTGATCTAATGTGGTAAATGGTTCAAGATACTAATGAAATATTTGGTTTATTTGAGAATTGTGATATATGCTTAATTGTGGGATTTAAGTGGTGATTCAAATCATCATTTTTTATAGTCCTTTCTATTCTTTTTATCTCAATAATTCTTGAGATACAATTGCTCATTATTGAATATAGTTTTGAGAATATTATTCATTGCATATCTTTGCTGAAATTTGTTGCTGTGCTCATTATTTCTAATTGTGATTAGTACGTGAATTCCATATTTGCTCCCTGCAAATGACCTCTGACTCTTTTCTTTGTTTTTGAGCACTCATATAAATTTTAAATGTTGTAAAAGCATTTTCGTTGACTATATTACAATGCAAGCATCTCTTTCTCCTCATAACATCGACTCAAATGCTCACAACATTTTGATGCCATTGCTGGGGAGCAACGTGCAATTCACCACTAGTCATATTTGATTGAGCTTATTACTAACTTGCCTTATCTGTTTTGCTTGTGATTTTGCGAGGTACATCACGAGAAGATCTTCCGCGCCATGAACCACTCTAGGGGTAGGTAAAATTTCTCTTCTTCCCTAATCAACCTCTTAATCTTGGGAAAGAGAACAAGGAAACAAAATCAATTAGGATCCACTTACCTTATTTTTCTGGTAGCAATCACTTAAAGGCAAAAGTTTTCTGATTTGCAAACTTGATTTATATTTGATTGAAGACTGAGATGATTTTATTAGAAAATCCCCATCCTGATTTCCTGTAACTATTAGGGATTTACGCTTAAATTCTCAACATTTGGACTACTCACTTTCTTATTTGAGTCCAAGGTGCCACATTTGAGATCAAATTGGACTTGAAATAGAGCCAATTAGGGTTTCCACTTTAGGGTTGTGATGTGTTAGTACACATTTACCTAAATTAAAGGAAACTGATTTTCTTGCATTTGTGTGCCACCCAAGACTTTGTTTGAAAAGATCTATTCAACAAAACCCTAAAATGAAGACTCTAAAATTCACTTGAACTCTAAAATTTGGACTTAATAACCTGAGAGTCAATTCAGGGCGATTTTGGGTTTTTGACCTAAATTTCATCCTTAATCTTTTGGGTAGGTCAGGTGAAGTTAGTTCACTTTATGGGTCAAACAACCACAAAATTGGGTCACAATTTGAATCAACTTCTAAATCAAGTGAAATTCAAGGCACAAATTAGAACTAAAATTGGTAGACTTAAGGTCTCAATCCGCACATTCCGGTCTACTTGGAACTGCAGTGACAAGGAAGGTTGGGTGGGAGAAACCCTATAACCCATGGGAATGGTCTACCATGTAGGGGTCTTTGCGGGGCTCTCCCTTCCTAGCTGCCCAAGTAAGTCTCAGGTCTGTGGATTTCTGATTCAAAGGTATCATCTACCTCAAAATAGCCTTAGTCATCCAAAAATTCTTGGGTGCCTTGATTGGGTTCAAGAAACATCCAGTCCCTCATCTATTCTCTAGAACACATACACAGGAAATATCTCTAGGTTTTTGACCTAGAGGCCTCCATTAGAGCTGGTCTTCTACGGGATTTCTATTCTAATATGATCGATTCAATCTGGATATGAATTTGATTCTACATCCTAATCAACCATTTGATCTAGAAATGCAACCTGACAACATAGGAAGACTGTTTAGGAAACCTGAATCCCAAATAAGCATGAAAGAGAAAATGATCGAGGCTGCTTTTAAACATCATGATGACTAATACAAAACCTCTTATTCATTTAGCAGAGTTTAGGTTAATGTGTCAAAAACAACAGACCTCATTGTGAACTGTGCCCAACAATTGTTGACCCAACTGATGCATGGTTCAACTTGGGATGCTCTCTTTTCAGAATATATTGAATTAGGGAAATTACATAGGAATGACTACCTACAATGTTTGCCAAATCCCCCACTTTGGGAAATGCACCAAGATCTTATTGAGAAATGTGGAAATTTGTTAAATATGGTACATGAAGCCATCAATCAAAAATATCCATATATCCACTCAGAAACTGATGATGAATCTTGGAGTAATGTTGATGATCAAAATGATTTCCCAGAGCCTGGGTTCGAAACACGAGGTTGTTGTGGATCCCCAACCCAAATGGAATCAGATTCAAACTTTGTGTAGAATGACATACTTGATGTTGATGTTGGTTGGGAAGATCCAGTTGTAGGTGTTCCCAATTATGAACCAGCCTTAGAAAGCCATGAAGTTGGTCCATCATACCTTAATTTACCAAACACCTGTGATAAGCTTGAATCAAAACCTCTCGAGGAGGTAATTCCCGCATCTTATCCTGTTAAGGTAATCCTTAAGAGTGATTCTGACATCCAAATAGAACCAAATCCAGATTCTAGAGAACCAAATCCAGATTATAGTGACCCAATTCCTCTCCCTAACCTAGAATCTAGATCTGAGACTATTTAGGATGATCATGAGGCGCAATGTGATGAGAACTAGATTTTAAATCTGAATTATGATTTTGGGCCCGTATTTGATGGTTATACCTCTCTAGACTCAGAAGAATGAATTGATTTTTCAAATGTCACACCAAATTATGATACAGAAACAGAGGAGTTGGAAGAGTTGGGATTTGATTGGGTCTATCGTAGGAGCCAAGAACACGAGCCTTTCCTTAATAAGTACACCTCTTTGAGCTCAGAATTTAAGATTAGGTTAGATCCAAGTTAGGTTGTTGATTCTATGCATCATGATTTATTCTATGGTGGAAATCCCTATCTGGAACCAAGTTCAAAAACTGATTTTTGCAGATTCTCTGATGATTTGGAATCCTACTCTGACTTTGAAGATCCATTATTTCTTGATGATTGCAAACCATTTTATGACCTCAGTGTCCGTGATCCGTTCTTTGATTCTGATCCTGAGGCCGATGATTTAGATCTCAAAGAAGCCACACCTTCCAATCCAGAACTAGAGTCTTTCAAAGCCCGATCCCAACCCTGACCCACCATCGAAATAAAATTCTACTCTGACTCACCTCTCTCTGATCCAATTGCATATGATTTGTTGCCATCTTTTGATCGAGAATCAAATGTTGATAAGACCATTAATCACATCTTATCCTTCTTTGATCCCACCAGTAGGGTTCCTACATTCTCCACCGATCCATTGACTTTTGAGGACCCTTACTCTGATCAGGTTGAGCCGATTCAGCCAAACCCGTGCTTCGCATTTCCACATCTTTTCGAGCCACATAGCATCTGTGGGCTTCATACCTATTGATTCACATCCGTCAACCCACCAGACTGATTGGGGTTGGTTTGCATCATCAACTTGTTGACTTGAACAAGCATCTAGTTGGACCAACCAGGCTACTCATCAAGGTGCTTGTTTTACAAAATTCCTCAGATTTGACCACCCCTTCTCCTTGATCACCTTTTGCTCGGCTGAAGGCATTAAATTTAGCACTTAACGAGAGGCAACCCGTCATTCTAAAGACCTGAGACCCTTTTGACCATCTTTTTGAGCTACATGACTATTGCACTTTAGGGTTCAACTTTAGAACAACCAACTCCACCTTTGATACCTATATCAAAACTTGAAATCATCTGCAATAGTCATCCTAACCCGTTTACCCACCCTTTGAACCTGTTCTAAACCCTGAACCAAGCTGGATTCCTACCCTCTTGGTTTACAATGAGGACATTGCAAAACTTAGGCATGGGAGGTGTTAAAGTGGAAACAAATGGAAATTCATTTTTTTGAGGGATTCTCCCAAAAAAATACATATTGAAAAAAAATGGAGAAAGGGAGGAAAATTTTGTGAAATAATTAAAAATCTTTCTTAAGGAGAAAAAATGCAGGAAACACAAAATGTCAAAAAGGAGCAAAATCAAGAAAAAAATTGATAGCCATAGCAATTGATTATGGGATTTACTTATGTTCTAGACCAAATTAAAATGAAGATTAAGTCCAGAAGTGCCAGAGACAAGGAGATTAGTATGAGTGTTGATCTTAGGCCTCTTGGACCAGTTTTAAGGTTTAAACACTCAAGTAGTCATTAAGATCCAGATTAGTCTTCAAGAGGTTGAGGAAAGTGCAACGTTGATGTAGTAGGTCTAAGGCTTAGGGATTATTCAGCACCGTTGCCTGCCGTTTGGTTTACGAGACTTGGTAACCTAAGCACCCAAAATCCACGCACTAGTCTGGTTCAGTGCACTTAACAAAGAAATCATGCCAAAAGTGTTTGTTATCAGAAAATCATCCTGAAAATCTAGCTTAGGAGTGGCTCGAAGACACAAGTTGATTGGATGAGTTCTTGACGCAGAGATGTGGAAAATTCTCCTTGAAGATGCGTATTAACATATTGTCTCCTCGGTGCTTGTCTCCTAGTGATAAGTTCACTTTCGTGGACCATTATTTGGCCTAAGTACTCTTTAATTAGTTGATCCTAATTGTTAAGTAAGTAGGAGTTAAATGGAAATTCACCTAAGTCTGCATATAATTTTATGGGTTAATTTTACATTTAATAACATATGATATGGTCTATTTATTGAATGCAGGCTAGGTGCAAGTGTGAGACGTCCATTTTGCTTATATAAGATGTCTGGAAACTACCATCGTAGACCCCCTGAAGTCTACATTTTTTAAGATGTCTGATATTTTTATCGGACATCTGATGATTAACAGACAGAATTTATCCTTCTGTTCCAACCGCTCGCAATCTTCGCGAGTGGTTGCGGAATTCAGCCGTAGAGATTTTAAAAAGAGAGCAAGCCATCCTGAGGAGAAGATATCTATCCTTCTCCCCCCAGTGGGGATCTCCTTCCTCCATCATCATGGAACACACGCACCACGTGAACCAAGTGTGCACCGTGACCCCAGCTTGCTCCAACATTGTCACTCATCTCCGACGAAGTGGTGCGTAGTGATAGCACGCACCATACCCTTTCCTGCTCTTCTCTGACAAACGCACCACCAACATCAGCTGCTCCATCCACCGTCACCACCTTCATCTTCTCCACCAAACAAAAAAAAATCCTCCCTCGCCGAAAAGCACCTCTCGTGCACCGCCACACCCACCGTGTGCCACATGCCCTTGCTCACCATTGCATGCGCACCATCGCGCCACCATCCTCACACGCGCGCAACACCACCAAAACCACCATCACCACCATGCAATCCCTCCCATCCATCTTCTCCTTCCTCTTTGTTTTCTTCTTCTTCCTATCTTCCCAACCGTCCCTCCCTACAACTACGAAGGAACCCACCCATGCAGCTCCTCACCACTGCCTCAACATCCAGCCAATGACCACCCCTCGACACGCACAACCTCAGATCACCCGTGCTCCACTTTAACAGGTCGCCGACGCCCTACGGACATGCGCAAGCAAGCGCGACCCTCGCACACAGCCAGAGTCACCGGCAGGAACCTCACTGCCACTGACCTCCAGTACTCCGGCTGGCCACGTACGGCCGCCTCCATCCGCACTTCCTATGCCATCGCACCGCCAACGCGTCGGCTGACCTTCCCCTAGAGCCTTACCGGCCGCCATTCTCCCCGTGCACAAAGAGGAGAGAGGCAAAAACCTTTGTTTCACTTCTAATTAGTAATTACAGAGAATGCCATTGGAAGCTTTCCTATTTATTTATTTACCAAATTAATATATTAAGGTGAATTTGCATGCATATCTCTCTATTCTTGATAAATTGCTTCTGGTTGAGTATCTCATGAATTAGATAAGAGTATGTCACATTGATTACCGTGAACATGTTTTATTGGAAATTAGTATTTACATTGATTACCATTACTAAGATCATTATTTAATAGAATATCATATTATGGTAACTTTGCATATGGTCACCTACATTCCTGAGTAATTGTTTAAAACGAGCATTTATATGGGAAAATGAGTTGCACTAAGTAATGTGCACACTCGTTGAGATTCCTGAATAATTGAGGCACCACTCACTAGTATAATAGGTTGATTCCTTCCTGTGGAGATGACCTAACTATTTTCGT
The DNA here is from genome assembly GCA_037157565.1 of Thalassia testudinum. Classification (NCBI taxonomy): domain Eukaryota; kingdom Viridiplantae; phylum Streptophyta; class Magnoliopsida; order Alismatales; family Hydrocharitaceae; genus Thalassia; species Thalassia testudinum. The sequence continues at coordinate 40,385,697 of JAZHRO010000025.1, forward strand.
GGTTAGATTTTGAGTAATAAATATTTTTTATTGTTGATTTTCCACCACAAAAGCTTACAACGACATGTTATTTTATGTTTAGAATTTCAACGAAAGTGAAGATTGACTTGTCAAATGGCACCATTGCCGGGGAGGAAATGCGCCTATTAATTTTTTCAGGAAATTTATATTTTTTATGCTATTTCTGAAGGTTTTTCGAATTACTGACCTTGTTTCTGTTTGCATGCAAAATTAAACGAACATGACAGGAGTGCACGACAGAGGGGATATTTTTGGTGGACCTTGACGCCACCTAGAGGATAGCAACAGGAACATGTGGGCCTTGATCTTACACGTGTGAAGGAGGATCGACGACCAGAGACATTTGTTTGCTTCTTTTAGATTTAGATTAGGCTTGATTGACATCAGCATTTAATTTCTGTCTTGTGGACCCTTGTTGGGTATTTTTGGGAACGTGATCCCAATACTTTTTATTTCTTATCTCTCTTGTATGCGGGAGCATCTTTTCGGGAGCTTGTTCCCATTTTATTTATATTATAGGATTATTTGAATTGTTTGAACTGCACATTAGTTAGCTAAATTAGATTAGGTTTGTTTGCTTATTAAAAAATTAATAATAAAAATAAATTAAAAAAATAAATATTCGAACTGCTTGCAAGAAGTTGCATATCAATAGGGCGACCATCTAGGATTGAATGAGCAGCATCTAGTTTATATTTCTGCATTGTAGACATCTTGCATGAAGAAAGTTGGGGTAAGGTATGTCTTCTCTTTAGCATCAAATACCTGTCATGCATCTGCATTGGACTTAAATCTAAGACCACTAAAGTCTTTGAATCTAATTAATTCAGTGTTCACTTTAAAAATTGGGATTGCTAAGAGGTTGGACCTTAAAATCAGTGACTTTAAATTGTGTACAAAAGGATTTGATTGTGAGATTTTAAAATACAAAATGCAAACGTGTTGCACACTTGAGACACCATGCACATCACACATAAGGTCACTAGATAAATTTCTACCTCTCCTCTTTTGCACCACAAGGGAAGTTAGTCGGAAATCAACAAGCCTATCCACCAAGTTACTTCGATTCCTCGTGCGTGGGCTCGATTTAAAACTTCCATCCCTTGCGAGTAGGTTGTAGGCACCAATTAAGGTTGGCCTAGGAAGTGTAATTCTTGCAAAACTTGTTTGGCCAACAACTGAACACTTAATTCTAAGACCTAGAATCTACTAAAAAATAGATCCCATTGTATTTGCATTTGTTTTGACAATGGTAGAATCTCTAGAAAGTTTCTGCTTTTGTTCTGATTTCTTCTAAGTCCTACGAGAGTTTAACTTGTTTAACTTAAAGAAATGGACTATCCTTACTCCTATCATTTTAACCAGGATCCCATGCCCTGAGCATATCCATCCTTTGATGGGTACAATGACAATTCATGGGATCAATCATATTCCTATCCTGGTAGTACTGGCCCAATAACTCCAACTTTTGAGCAGAGCCTAGGAGTGGAATTTTCAAGTTTGCAAACACCTAACCCTCCCACCCTTCATAATTTTTCTTATCGAGATTGGACTGATACCCCTAAGCAACCAGAGCCTAAGATTGACTATCCTCCCCAATCTGATGGTAGTAGTCTCTCCTCTTTTATGATAGAAATGCAAAAACAACAAAAAGAAATAATGAAGTCTATGGGAGAGATGTTGAGGAATAGGCAACGACTGAGTGACGAAATTAGTCAACTTAACTACCTTCTTACTAATGATTTTGATCCCTACTTGTACAACATTGATCATCAAAATAATTTTGAGGAAACCAATGACAACAGGGATTTCATTTTGAGTAGTATCTATCACTTAGACAATCCCCATGAGACAAGGCCTCTAGAGGAGAATGATCCTAGTAATTATCCACCTAAGCTATATTGGAGTCAAAAGGAAGGGAAGATAGTACCATCTGAGGACCATGACCCAATTGACGGTATGTTTCTTGCCCTTGATGACCTAGGTCAATGTCTTATTGTTCATATTACTTCCCCTATTAATCATCTGGTGGAACCCCATTCTACCCTTAGTGAGCCTAATCCTGATCCTCCACTTAGGGAATCAACACCTGCCATTCAGCATTCTGAAGATTTAAATGCACCCAATGAAGGCGACCCTAAGGGAATGGAGGATGAATTGGATCAATTTTGGTCTCAGGGATACAAAGACTCTATTTTAAAGGAGGATGATGACCCAATGAAGGAACCTGGACTGAGAGTTTGGAGTGAATCTCGAGGGGATTATGTGCTATTTGAAGACTTAACCCCTGAGGATATACATGATCTGGTGAAATCCGGATTCCTCCCTCCTTTTGATTTTGAAAGTCATCCTCTCCAAAATTGGGAAGATAAGGAGTTGGGGTTGGTGGAGGACGAACACAATAGTGAGAAGCTTAGGAGAGACTCTCGGGGATAATACACATCAATTAAGGATTTATGCCTTGAGAAAAACAAAGAATTGAGTGATATAGGCTTACTCGAAAACATTAAGACTGATTCTCCTTCTGAAATAATTAAGGATACTGATCCAACTCCTCTCTTTACTGGTGAATCACATATACACCTCGACAAAAACTCAAGTGAACCAAAAGAATCCAGGGATGAAATTAATGAAAAAGATTATGTTGCTTCAACCCTGCCATCCAAGGAATTTGATTTGGAGTCCACCATTGATTCACATAAACTAGAAACTGAAAATATGACTCCAATCATTAATGATAGGTAGGGTGATGTGAATTTTTCTACAACTGTTAGGGAGAATAATACAGAATCTAAATTGTTGGACTTGACACAAAGTAAGCCCTCCTTGGACTTAACCATTACCGCCCAACACCACAAACAACCCTTACACTCCCTAACCAATCCTTGGCTTAGGTCTTTGATCATATACATTATTTTTGGGGAGAATATCAGGCTAATACATCATTGGGTAGAATGGTGAGTGTGGATTGATGCTTATACTTTTAGTCTCGTCATTCAAGGGTTTGAAATTATTATGTTTATATCTTTTAAAACCCTTCCTGCTTTGGAGGATCCTTATTATCCTCCACTTATTCCATTTTGGGAGGTCCCTTCTCATTTTCCTTTCGTTATTCCTAGACCTCCCCAGGTAGCCTACGAGGTTCTCTACTTTCATGTCTTCTGGTGAGCATTTGGAATCATGTTGCATCATGAGCTCGCCAACATCCGTGGCTACCTGTTTTCTAGGCCCACACTGTTACCCATATTCTTAGGGCCTAGCTCTTTCTGCCTGGAACCAGACTTACAGGTTTCCTATAAGTCCGGCTGTCGACAGAAAATGCAGTGCTTGTTGTGAGGCAACCCAACATTCAGAATAATGCCTTCATTAGGTGACTTCCTTTCTCCCCTTATTTTAGTTTTACAATGAGGACATTGTAGGATTTAGGCATGTGGGGGTGCATTTAGCATTTATAAATATTTGCATGCATTTAGTTAGCCAAACAAAAAATCTCTTTTATTTTCTTGAGCTGAATTGGTTAGCCTCTAGCAGAAAATTTTATCAAGGAAGTTTCATTAAAGATATTCTCTTAAATTGTTTCTTAAATTTAGAATCCAGTATAGTTACTACACTTGCACGTAGACTGAGTAATGGATCTTTGTAGCAAATCAATAGGCATTTTTAATCTACTAAACCCTTGGACAGTTAATAGGGAGTCAGGCATACTTCTTCTATTAGATCCACCAAATATTTATGAGGAGAAGTAGAGAGATGATTGCGTAGCAATCATAGGTCTTAATTGACCTAAATTAGGCTAGAACTTAGCATAAGTTAGGGAAATTTATGCATGGATAAGCATTATCTGCATCTTTACTGCTTTACTTTAGCTATGCATAAAATAATGTCGTAATGTGCTGATTAAGTGCATTATGTCAATTGCAGGCAATAAGCTGATCTGGAGCTGGATCTGGAGCTGGATCTGAAGCTGGATCAGGAATAATGGGTGTTGCAGCAGAATTGCAGCAGAAGACTTAGATTAGATATAAGGAATAATGATGTAAGGGAGCTAAAGTATGCTACTCTATTAAGTAGGAATAAAGTAGTAAAATATGAAGAGCTTAGGTCCATCCTAGCCGTAGGATAGCCTAGAGACTTCCCTAAGCCTTAGCCACCCTTAGATTAGGTCACCGTACTCTAGGAAACCTTAAAACCCTAGTTCCAACCTTTGTCTGGACGTCCCGATGAATTATAGGATGTCCAGAACCCTTAGCCAACTCCCACACACCTTAAACCCACTTCTGCAGTGTTATTGGACGTCCAGACACTTTGTTAAACATCCAATTTCTGTAGAATACCCAAGACAGAACCTTGAATTCTTCCTCACTCTAATTGGATGTCCAGACAACAAGTCTGGACTTCTGATTTTTGAGTATAAGATGTCTGATTCTGTTTTTGGATGTCTAGAACTACTCTCCAGTTCTTGTTTTGAGATTCAAGCCTTGATCTTAGATCTCTAGCTCCCTAGACCCAATTCCAACCCCATAGGAACCTAAATTAAGGTGCCCTAACCCTAGTACATCACCTCTAGACCTCCCTAAGGACCTAATTAGGTCCTCACCAAACCCAATTGACTTAGGTCAAAGTCAATTACCATCACCTAAGTCAATTGAACTCATAGGGTCCAATTGAGCTCAGATCTCAACCCACACAAGTCCAATTGGACTTAGTGAGAGTCAAATTGATCTAAGCCCAACCTAATTGAGTTATTTCACTCTCAATTCGGTTCACACTCATTGAATTAAACTTAGGTTAGGTTTAATTGCAATTTCCCCTTAGCAATTAGGGTTTGCAACCCTAATTCAAGGCATGCACCTACCTAAACCCCTTAGGACCTAACCTATATCACTTAGACACCTAGGGCACGACTACACACACACAACCATTCATGCACTCCCACACATCTATAGTTCTCTATAACTCTCTTGAAGTGGCACCACTCTTGGTTGCCAAATTTAGCAACCAAGAGGCATTCAATTCTTAGATCAACTTTTTGTGGATCTAAGAACCACTTCTCTCTCACATGGCTGGCCACTCTTGGAGCTCTCTCTAGAGAGTTCCACACTTCTCTAGAGAGACTCCCTTAGGTCTATAAAAAGACCTAAGGGGTGGCCATTTGCACCCATCCATTTCCTTGGCATTCATTCCACTTAGGCTAGCCAGTTTTCATCTCCACTCCACCTCCACGAGGAGCACCACCATGGAGGCCACCATCTCCACGCCAGGATGTTGGATCACTTCTCCAACCTCTCTCCAAGGGCCAGCCTAAGCATCATTGGTTGCCCCTCCTTCTTCTCTCAGCCACTCAAACGCCATCGGAGACCACATCCGAATGCCCTTCCCTTCTGCTAGATTCGTAACTTAGCTTTTCGTAGTTTACTGCTTTCATTTACTGCTTAGTAGTGTAGCTCTTATTCTCCCCCAATGATGCATGCAAAATCCCCCCATAGATTCCTGTATGCGATCATTTTCTGTTAGCTAGATTTACATTTTCAAGCATTCTTGTACAAGCTTTCCTCTACATTCCATGTTGCAAACACTTCTCTGAATGAATGAATAAAAGATATATTTTTACACATATCTCTATGTTTTAAATCACTATGAACTTACTGGTTGACATCTTTTCTGTGTGATTCAAGTTTCCTATTTTTCACTTATATATATATTTTGCAACAAGCATGTCGGTTCTGGAAAATATAGAAGACCTAACTATATATGCATTTTTGTAAATAGCCACCATGTAAAAGGAATTGTGCACACCGAAACTCACACTTTCACTTTCGTTATCTATCTGACATGCGCGCACGTAATCAGAATTCATAATAGAAGTGGCGAAATCTTAATATGAAGATTGGAAACCAACGTGCGATTTTAAATAAAGTAGAGAGATAGAGGATCAATTTCAGATTTGCACAAACGCCTCCCATAGACGAATGACCGGGACTCAAAGTCTCATTACTTTTACAAAATTATTTTTTGACAAATGTTTTTGTACGACTATACTACAATTTTCGACAACTTTAAAATGCATGAAACGTCTTCCGTCAAGAGACTACTGGTGCACTAAGTCTAGGGCAAGGACTCTTAAGTTCTGGATAATAAGATGACGATACCTCAGAGTTAGGCATAATTTTTTCTCTCTGTTCCGGTGTGCAAACATTGTGTGAATTCTGAGAGTCACCAAATAAGGTAGATACCCAGGATTGAGTCTTAATAAAACTGACTATGGTGGATGGTTACGACCGTCCTTCATAGAGTCCACGATTGAAGGAGGGTAATAGTGTCAAAGGTTAGAAATACACTTGTCCTATCTATTCCTTCCCGGTGCCAACAGTAGGCACTTCCAACAAATAAGCCACACAATATCCTCTTGACCATCATCATTCCTAATAATGTCCTATAAATAAAAGTATGCGTCATTTTGTGTTAGTAATAAAAATAAAGAAGAAAGAGAAAAAAAAAGAAGAAAAGAAACAAAAGAAGCATTTATATTTACAAAACTAAAAAAAAACAAAAAACAAAAAATAAAAAGAAAGAGAAAATAGTTCAAGTTTATAATTTTATCTTCATTTTTCATTGTGTCGATGTTTCTGAGGCAACAAAAACACCCATCGTGATCCACCAAATATGGCCTATACCTACTTTTCAGTATTTCTAATCTCTCTAATACTGGCTGAGGACTTCTAAGTTAGTTGTAGGGTTATTAGGAATTTAATTAAAGTGTGAATGTCATGTGAGGCCACTAAAAATTGAGTACATCTGCAGAATCTGGTGAGATATGTGATCTCAGAAAAGAAAGAAGAAGAAAAGAGAAAGTGAGAGAGTGCAAAGGAACACAAAGAGAGCACAGTTTTTAGCCTCTCTATGGGTTGACTCGTTTGATAGTCTAGAGGGTGAGAGTCTGCAGTACTAGACTACATATAGCACCAGATGAGTGTGAGCCACCAAATATAAATCCATTCAACTCAGTATCTCCTACCTAAGCCAAAAAGCTGAGGTCAAATTATAGGTCATTCGTTACTTTATCCCCGAGGGAAATAGTTTCCTATCTCGATAGAATTATATCAAGGGTGAAGTACGAACTTCAAATGTAAGTTGGCTTTTCACTTGGATCTGTTGCCTAGGCTACTGTCACTTTACATTTCTCTAGATGTCTAAATTTTTGAAATAAGGAAAGGAGAGAATCTCTTGGTTACTTCCATTGTTTTTCACTTTTGCTCGGGACTAACAAAACTTAGGCATTGGGCCATTTGATAACTCCACTTTTGTGGACCATTATTTGGCCTAAGTACACTTTAATTAGTTGATCTTAATTGTTAAGTAAGTAGGAGTTAAATGGCAATTCACCTTAGTCTGCATATAATTTATGTGTTAATTTTACATTTAATAACATATGATATGCTCTACTTGTTGAATGCAAGCTAGGTGCAAGGGTCAGACGTCCATTTTGCTTATATAAGACGTCTGGAGCTCAGATCAGATGTTTGGAAACTACCAACGTAGACCCCCTGAAGTCTATATTTTTTAAGATGTCTGATATTTTTATCGGACGTCTGATGATTAACAGACAGAACTTATCCTTCTGCTCCAACCACTCACAATCTTCGCGAGTGGTTGCAGAATTCGGTTGTACAGATTTTAAAAAGAGAGCGAATCATCCTGAGGAGGAGATATCTATCCTTCTCCCCCTAGCAGGGATCTCCTTCCTCCATCACCGAGGAACAAAGGCACCCTATGAACCAAGCGTGCACCATGTCCCCAGCTTGCTCCAACATCACCGCTCATCTCCGACGAAGTGATGTGTAGTGACAGCACGCACCACACCCCTTCCCGCTCTTCTCTGATAAATGCACCACCAACATCAGCCGCTTCGTCCACCGTCAGCACCTTCATCTTTTCCACTAAACAAAAAAAAAGCCTCCCCCATCGTAAAGCACCTCCCATGCACTGCCACACCCACCGCGTGCCACAAGCCCCTTGAGTACCCTTGCACGTGTGCCATCGTGCTACCATCCTCGCGCATGTGCAATGCCACCACAACCACCATCACCTCCACGCAATCCCTCCCATCCATCTTCTCCTTCCTCTTCATTTTCTTCTTCATCCTATTCTCCCAACCACCCTTCCCTGCAATTACGAAGGAACCCACGCACGCAGCTCCTCACCACTTGCTCAACATCCAGCCAACAACCACCCCTCGATCGCGCACAACCTCAGATCACCTATGCTCCACTTTAATAGGCTGCTGATGCCCTACGAACTTGTGCAAGCAAGCCCGATCCATGCTTGTAGCTAGAGCCACCGGTAGGAACCTCGCCGCCGCTGACCTCCAACACTCCAGTCGGCCACGTACAGCCTCCTCCATCAGCGCTTCCTATACCATCGCGAAGCCAACGCGTCGGCCGACCTTCCCCCAAAGCCTTGTCAACCGCCGTTCTTCTCCCCATGCGTAAAGATGAGAGAGGCAAAAACCTCTGTTTCACTTCTAGTTAGTAATTACAGAGAATGCCATTGCAAGCTTTCCTATTCATTTATTTACCAAATTAGTATATTAAGGTGAATTTGCATGCATATCTCTTTATTCTTGATAAATTGCTTCTGGTTGTGTATCTCATGAATTAGATAAGAGTATGTCACATTGATTATTGTGAATAAGGAATGTTTTATTGAAAATTAGTATTTACGTTGATTACCATTACTAAGATCATTATTTAATAGAATATCATATTATGGTAACTTTGCATATAGTCACCTACATTCCTCAGTGATTGTTTCAAATGAGCATTTATATGGGAAAAAGAGTTGCACTAAGTAATGTGCACACCCATTGAGATTCTCGAATAATTAAGGCACCACTCACTAATATAATAGGCTGATTCCTTCCTGTGGAGATGACCTAACTATTTTCGTGGTTAGATTTTGAGTAATAAATATTTTTGATTGCCGATTTTCCACCACAAAAGCTTACAATGACAAGTTATTTTATGTTTAAAATTTCAACGGAAGTAAAGATCGACTCGTCACCTAGGATATTTGAATATCCTACAAGGAGCATGTAAGCACCTTATGCTGATTTAGGTGCCATGGGTTGGTGATGAATGGGTTTTGGCGAAGAAAAATTAGGGTTTCAAGAATCCGTCGTCGTAGCTCGCAAAATGAGTTATCAAATACAATTTATAATCGAAACTCCAAGGGAGTCCCGGGTCAAACACAGAGAGGCGACGTTTACTTTTGTTGAAATCTGCACTTCATTTTGTTTCTTTTTGAGGTTTTAGGGTTTTGTGATTTTTTTTCATTAGTTTTTGCAATAAAGAAGCAGGCAAGATAATGTCACAAAATGAGATGGAAACAAATTTGATATATCATGGAATTGTTTATTACAATAAGCTAATAAATACAAAAGAGATAGGGGTGAGAAGAAATCTCCCAAATTAGCTATTTGGTGAGACGACGGTGCTTGGCAGTAGTTTGGATGAAGGAGGTGAGGTGCTAGACAATGGAGGTGATATGCAGGACGATGCTAGGTAGAGGAATGCTTCACCAAGGCTCTAGAATGAGGATGAGGAGATGGAGGCAATCTTCTACCGGAATGGAGGTGGGAGGACGGCTCCAAGGCTTCTTGTGAAGGTGGTGGGATGGAGGACGAATATTTGGTGGGATATAGGACCATTACACTAATAAGAGGCCCTTGGAGCTTGGAAATAAGCTCTAATGGATCTTTGGTAGGCTACTAGGGCTTAGGAGTAGGTGGAAGTAGAGTAGGTAGAGATGGTTTGGAAGGGAGGGGTCATCGGGTTTATATGGTAGAGGAATGGAGGTTTTTTGCATGCATGAGTCTTCAGCAACATTTAAAACATCGCTAAAGACCTGCCGGGGGTGTTGCTAAAGCATTCATGTGCTTGGCTAGCGTAAGCAGGCATAGCTACAGCTGGCACAATACAAGGAGAGCATCAGCCATTGGATTGGGTGTGGAGGGTTGAGATCACGAGGAGGAAGTGCGTGCTTGATGGAATTTGAATCCTATACTCAACAGCAGTCGTTGGATCTTTCATTACACGGCTGAGAGGCATCTGTGGATCGTGCCTTCACTGGTTTGAACGCACGCGGATCGCATGCCTCGAAGATCCGATGATCGAGAGCACATCCGGCTGTCTTAAATGAGTGCTTCGATGGCGCACATCTACCTTGGAGTACGGTTGCGTGTCGTTGTCCAACGTGCATGCATCATCTCGACCACTTGATCAAGATCGAGCGGTCTGACTACTTCGACGTTGAGGTGGTCGTAGCGGAATGGGACTTGAACTCGCATCCTTTCTTTGTAGGGTGGGCATGCTACCACTTGGCCAAGGTGCTCGATGGTCGCATGAAGTGTTGGTGCAGCTACGCTCTCGACCATTGGATGAAGATCTAACGGTTGAGATCAAGTCTTCCATGAGATGCTTGAGGTCGGGCGATGTAGAGTGCCCCTCAACCGTTGGATTGAGATCCAACGGCTGAGATCACTCCATGCATGAAGCTAGGGAGGCTGTGGCTGGTGTAGGATAGTCTAGATGGTGCCATGTGGCACCATCTGGGCCGTCCATCTTCTTCTCCTTATAGAGGATGCTACGGAGCTCTGATCGAGGTGATTTTCATGCTGACGGACTATGATCGTCGCTCTGGATCCATGCGTACGGTCAGATTCTTCATCCGAAGCCCGTAAAGATGTCACACTGACTCCTAGCCATATAAAATGTTGGAATTAATATACATAATATATAAACTATCCTACATGCAATGTAATGAATGTTATGCAATATTTATACTATGATATGCAATATTAGGCCTAGGAAATATCATAAATAAGCATTTTATCATGAATTCATGTGTGTTTATCAACAGGATTATCCTGAAATGTCTACCGGCAAGGCTTGAAATTAGCTATAAAACGGCATGGGTGACACTATCCCAAAGTGTTGAAAGCCAAAAGTTTTAGGGGTTGCCATGGACAGTGCTATCTCTAAGCATTGAAAACCAGGGACCCTTTGAGGATTGATGGTGGGGACAAGGAATCTGATACAGATAGTGATTAGGGCCATTTTGAGGTTGGATTTAGGGAAATATAAAAAGAGAAGAGAGAAAACTCTCAAAATGAAATATCCTTCTTCATCTCACTCTTATCAATATACACTTGCAAACTGAACCTGGACACAATACGCCTACGCATGGGTGCTTTACCGCTAGGGTCAAAGAACCTTTGGGCAATTTTTGCAGGCCTTAGAAACCTTCGCAGTAGACCCAGGATGAAGCTGGTTAGGTCAGGATCTTAACTGATACTTGAGTACCTTTAGGCCTATTGTTGGCATTCTAATCTAGTTTCTAGAGAACTGGCATAATTCAGGCATCTGAATAGTAAAGCATGGTCTAGAGATCTAGTTCTTTCCATAAGATTTTGCTAGGGACTAGCAAAAGTTAGGCATGGGGGTATGATGGTGGCACCATCATTAGCTATAACTAACTTAAATTAGTGGAAATCAAGTGACAAATGCTCCTTAAATGATCACCTGAGAGTCGTAATTCCACACAAATCTATTTTGAGAAGAGAATAATAAAAGATGGCTAACTGTACAATTTTAAAATCACATCATAATTGTAGAGTAACCATGGTGATGTAGACACATCTATTTAGGTAAAAATTCCTATTCATGCATGTTCCTAGGCTTAGATTTGCATTTCATGTTATAACTATTGCATAACATGCATCATCCTGCATTTAGAGTAGTGTATATTTTAGGTTAATTACATCCTTTTTATGGCCAGGACGGAAGAAGATTTATTTCAGGGCCTTGGATGGACAATCTGACTATGCGGATTTGATCAGGATGACGATCAGAATCTAACGACTTCGAAATCGTCCAGATTGGAATCCCATAGCATCATATGAAGTCTGAGGAAGATCAATGGCTAGAGGGCAATGCGACATTCTTACGGGCTTTGGATGAAAAATCTGACCATACGAATGGATCCGGAGCGATGATCGCAGTTCGGTAGCGTCGAAATCAACGCGATCCAAGAACCATGGCACCCTCTGCAACAGAAAGAAGATGGACGACCTAGATGGTGCCACATGGCGCTATCTAGGTCGCCCAACATCGGCCAGCAGCAACCACCCAAGCCTCTCCCATCCACACCATCAGATCCGGGACATTGGATCTTCATCCAATGACCATAGGCGTGCCATGTCTCTTAAACGATTATGAGGTCTTCTTGACACAAAGACCTCCATAGCTCATTGGTCTCAAGTGCTGTACTGAAAGAAGGGGTGTGCGTTCGAATCCCCGTAGCCCACCCAATTCTCAATCAAATTTTCGTGCACACGCCAGCGCAACAGCAAAGGTAGCGGTTGCGTAGAGTGAGTGCATTCGCACGCTAATCACACATTAGCGCAACACGGCGTGAGGAGAGTGTGGCGTTAGCGAGGATGTGTGTGATTTTTTTTAGCGACATTTAAGGCAAGCCTTTAGTGGCGCTTGCAGTTGTCACTAATGGCCATGTTGACAAGGCGAAATCGGGTTTATAAAATAAATGATGCGTCGTAGTATAGTTGAAATCGCTTTGAAAACAAATAAATTTTATTACTCAAAGTTTAAGTCCGAGGTCGAACATAGGGAGCAAATGGAGTTCATGCACTAATCTCAATAATAGAGGCAATTTGAACACTTAAAACTACTCAAAATCTAATTCAAAATGTAAAGCATGAGTTTATGGTTAAAATGTAGCTAGAAAGTATATAAAAGAGAAATTTGGAAAGAATTGGATGTCTAAGTATGGAATTAGACGTCTTAAAAATGTTTGATTCTTCTTTCTTCTTTTGCTTCTTCTCTTGGCTCTTTCTTCTCTATTCTTCTTCTTCTTTCCTTCTCTGACTTCTCCTTCCTTCTTTCTTATGTTCCTTCTTTGGCTTCTATTCCTTCCTGCTTTGGCCTATGCTCTGGCTTTCAACTACTTTCTTCTTTCTTTCTTCTTCTTCCTTCCTTCTTCTTCTTCCTCTCTACCTTGACTTTCTCTTCCTTCTTCTCTGGCTTTGGCCTTCAGTTCTTCTTCTTTCTTCTTTCTTTGCTTCAGCTTTGCCTTTTCCTCAGTTGTGCCTTCTCCTTCCTTGGCTCTTCTTCATTAGCATCTTCTGCAGCTCCTTCTCCTTAGCTTCCTTCTTCCTTAGCTTGTCCTTCAGCTTCCTCTTCCTTCTTCCTTTCCCTGCAAGTAGGTGCAAAACCTACCCCTACCCTCCCCCGTAAACTCTCTCTTTTCTCTCTTAGGCTCGCTCTCCTAGAGCCATCTTGGGTAAACGGGTCGGGTTAACATGCTCGGGACTAGGCGCACCGCCGTGGGTGGTATGCGAGGAGTGCACGGTAATCGGGTCAGGCTACCAGGTCTGCGGAGTAGTGAATTGCGGATGAGGTGTGGGGAGGGGCGTGGGACCTCACCTTGTGTTAGGAGGCGATAAGCCCCTAACATAATTACAATTTATACTACAACGCACGTTCTAAACTTACCGAGGTGGGACTAAAAGTGCCACCCGCTTCGCATGCGCCCGTAGGAGATGTCACGCTTAATTGCTGCAGCTGCAAGGGTCTCCAAAGCCAATCTCTTGGCTGGAAGCGTGCATGTGACAATTCCGTGCCTCCTGGACCTGGATGTTTGGAGTGAGGTCACCTGGTTCGAGCTTGCGAGCAAGCTTCACGTCTACTTAAATGGCGAAGGAGGTCAGAACCTGCGTTCAAGCAATACGACCTTGTGGCCTCATCAGAACACGCAGGAGGCTTCACCATGGCATGGTGAAGGTGTCTCGGTGGGTGGCGTGGCGCTGGGTGGCCTGGGCGTGCGTGCCTAGGTCGTTCTGTGGCCGTGGTGATGGGTTTGTTCGGGGGTAGTGTGTGGAGGTTGTGGCGATCGATGGAGAAGGGGGAATTGATCAGTGGAAGGTGGCAGAGCTTCTGAGGGGTTTAGCGAGGTGGATGGGTGTGTGGAGTGACGGAGGCACCTCGCTGGTGGTCTGCCGGAGGTGGAGATGATGGTGGTGATCTGTGAGCGTCGATGGGTGAAAATAGAAATAGAGAGAGGGAAAATGGAGAGAAGAGGAAGGGGAAAGTATCTAACCTAGTTTAAGGATGAAGGGGGAAGAGATGGCAGGTGGTGCATACCTGCCGCCATCGGAGATGAAGATCCCAGTTAGAAGGGGACGGCGACGACGAGGAGGTAGCTGGCACATGTGCAGGTATGGCGCGACGCGGACGACGGAGGTAGAGACAACTCTGCCACTGTTATTGTGGCAGAGCAACGAGAGGAGGAGAAATAGGCTGCTGGAGCTCGCTAGGTGTTTGGCCAGAGGAGAAGAGACGAATTTGAGGGGTTGTCTCCAGCCAAACCAAGTTGAGGATGATCGGCAGGATTAGGGGACCTTTAAATAGCCTTTGGCAGAGGGCCTTGTGCTTGGAAGGCAAGCTTCTAAGCACGGGTAGCCTCGCTGGACATGGAAGGTGTGAGATACCTAAATCTCTCATGCATTCGTATGAGAGATTGGGTGACAATCAGAGCTTGAGAATGTGTTCATATATGAAAGGGGAATTCCTCAGAGAATCTCCCTTTCAAATTTGAGAGGGAGTCTCTGAGGAATCAAGGAGAAATCCCCCTTGGATCCTTGCCGGAGTAGGACTCCTCCGTTGTAATGGCGGAGGGACCTAATTGCGAAGAATGATGAGGAAGATATGGGGGTATCTGCAAGGTTTTCAAAAGTTAGGGGTCTAAAAGTAATTGGGTTGGACTGTTTTGCAAAGTAGGTCAAGGTGAACTCCTATTAAGACCAAATTTTGGTATAAACCTAATTTTGACCTAAGGAATCTAATGATGAAGTTGAATTTTAGGTTTAACCACGTTTGACTGGCCATTTTACATAAAAACCTAATTTAGGGCACATATTTGACTAGGACCTCTATTTAGGTCAAAATAGGTTCCAAAGGCCAAATTGAAGGTTCTAAACCCTAGAGGATATTTTTCCAAGAATTTTAGAGGGATTAGGTGAATTTTATCCTGACCAGAACCTTGTTGAATTAAGTGGGTCTGTTTTAGGGTTACAAGAAGTCATTTAATTCCTAGATTTCACATTAACCCTTTTCTGATTGAACCAACCCATTTTTTATCTTGTTAAGACCATTTGACCTATGTTTAGCCCCTGAGAAATCTCGTTGTTACACTACAATGGTAAAATTCTAGTTTTACCCTTTATTTCTTGCTTTTCCTTTAGATTGATTATTCCTTGAGTTAGGCCCTTTATTTGGTTATGTAGGAGCTTTTGTTTTCTTTTCTAGGTCAAAATGAGCTAGTTAGGGCTCATGATGGTGTTCCCATTAGGCCAGTGCGCACCAGCAAAGGAATTGAAGGCTGCGGATCGGATCGTCAGCGACAGTTGTAGGGATCTCTAGCGACGTTTACCGACATCAGTAATGACCCAGATGAGAATTTGTTCTTCCTCCACTATAAAAGGACCTACCCACCACCATTCCAAACCATCTCTTCCTTTCTTCCTCTCACCACCTCCAAGGCTCTAGAGAAAGCTTGTCCCATGCCTGGGATTCTCCTCTAGAGTAGAAAACCAAATAGTTTTCCCTCCCTTCATCCCCATTCGTGGAGCATCCTGTGGCCGTCCTCTTACCGCCCTTCGGGAAGAAGATCCTCGCCGCGACGCTGTCCTACCCCATCCTCCGTCCTCCGGCTCCATCCCCTTTCGTCCCACTCCTCACCAACTTTCTCCAGGCAATATCAGAGTGAGTCATCCTCCGAGCAACCATCGAGGGGGATTCTCTCACCTCTTTCTATCTTTTTCCATTTTCTAGTGTAGTTTTTCTCACTTTCTTAGTTGTAGAAAATATTGGATTCAGAAATATATGTGATTCTCTCTCTCTATTATATTCTTTGCAAGTAGATAAAGTTTTCAACGACCTAATCTCTTGCTTGATAAAAATACCAAAAAAATTAGAAAAGATAAAAATGACAAAAGTAAATAAAAGTGAAATGCAAATTTTTCAAAACCAAACGTTCGCCTCCCCATGTTCGACTCGGGCCTCACTTTTTGAGTTTCGATTATAAATATTATCTGATAGACTCATTTTTTGAGCTATGACGATGGGTCCTCCAAACCCTAATTTTATTTCGCGAAACATGTTGGCATCACATGGTGACTCCTAAGGGTTAATTAAAGGTCTACTGAGCGTTAAAGTTTAAAGAGTGGGACCACACAAACAGAAACGGGATTTCACACATTTCGAGAATTGCATCAGAACACAAAACCCTAATTTCAGACCCGCTTAAACTGAAGAGGTTCTGGTTAGTATAAAGTTTATTTAAACGAGTAGAGTGGGTTGGTTGAAATTGGGACAATCTGTAGGGTTATTTTGGGGATTTGATTGATATCCTAGGTACTGGGGTTCTGAGGCATATCCCCGACCAGGGGAGAGATGCATCTGGTTGAACTGATCAAGATAATTGGTGATGTAGACAATATTATTGGGGATAAAATGCCTATTCATGCATGTTTCTAGGCTTAGATTTGCATTTCATGTTATAAATATTGCATAGCATGCACATCCTACATTTAGAGTAGTTGTATATATTTTAGGTTAATTACATCCTTTTTATGGCCAAGAGGAAAGGAGATTTATTTTAGGGCCTCAGATGGATAATCTGACCATACGGATTTGATTAGAGCTATAATCGAAGTCTAACGCCTCCAAAATCATCTAGATTGGAATCTCGTAGCATCATATGAAGTCCAAGGAAGATCAATGGCAAGGGGGGCAATGCGACATCCATACGACCTTCGGATGAAAAATCCGACCAGATAAATGGATTCGGAGCAATGATCGTAGTTCGGTAGTGTGGAAATCACTCAATCCGAGCACCATGACACCCTCTGCAACAGAAAGAAGATGGATGACCCAGATGGCACCACGTGGAGCCATCTAGGCTGCCCAACATCGGCTAGTAACCACCACCCAACCCGTCATCATCTGTGCCATCATTCCCATCCGTTGTATTTTGATCCAATATTTGAGAAGCTTCATCCATCGCATGCCATATGACGTGTTCTCGACAAACTCATCGACTTGGAGCAATGGTTTGGACATTGGCCTCCAAGGGAGGGGTGCGGGTTCTAATCCATGCAGCCCCCCCAAATTGAGGATTGGAGGTGCACCGACCGCGCACAAGCACGCACAGCTATGCACAGCTACGCACAGCATAGCGTAGCGCATGCCAACGTACATGCGTGTGACAAGGAGCGCGTGGCACAGGCGCATGATGCGCACACCAATGGGGGTAAGGGTTGGCGCGAATCTTCTGCGACAGTTGGGCGGATCTTCAGTGATGCTTGTAGTTGTCACTATAGCCCTCTACATGAGTTTCTTCCTCTTCCCTCCACTATAAAAGGACCCCTACACCTCCATTCTTCACCATCTCTTCCTTTCTTCCTTTCACCACCTCCAAGGCTCTAGAGAGAGTTTGTCTCATGCCTGGGATGCTCCTCTAGAGTAGAATCAAATATTTTTCCCTCCCCTCATCCCCATTCGTGGAGCATCTCACGACCATCTTCTTACCTACTTCAGGAAGTAGATCCTCGTCGTGATCTGCTGTCCTGCCCCTCCCTCCGTCCTTCGACTCCGTCCTCAGTCGTCACACTCCTCACCACCTTCCTCTAGGAGATGTCATAGTGAGTCATCCTTCAAGCGACTGTCAAGGGGGATTGCTCTCACCTATCTCTATCTTTATTGCTTTCGTAGTATAGATTTCCCATTTTCCTAGTTGTAATAAACTTTTGATTATAAAAATAGATGATTGTTTTTTCTCTCTCTGTCTCTCTCTCTCTTATATTTTTCAAGTAGATTAGTTAGATAAGAATTCATCCACCTAATTGCTTGCTTGCTAAAAATGCCAAAAAAATTAGAAAAGACAAAAAAGACAAAAACAAATAAAAGCGAAAGGTGGATTTTCAAAACCAAATGTTTGCCTCCCCGTGTTCAACCTAGGACTCACTTTCTAAGTTTTGATTATAAATTTTATTTGATTAATGGATTTTCTCGCAAATTGAACTACGATGACAGGTTTCCCAAACCCGAACCCTTTACACATGCAAGTTTTGAAAAATGATACGAGAGGACCTAAACACTTAGACTCTTTAGGTCTTCGGGCTTAATTAGCTTGGGTGTCCACTCGAATGTGGACTTAGTCTCGAGTCCTCGCCAAGTAATTCTATTTTAATTTGGTCAATAAATTGGGGTGATAAGTATACGACTTATCAACCTTCCCTCTGATTTGAGGGGACTTTAAGCCTAAGCATCTACACACTGGTTGCACTGACTCACTTTTCGGTGGTTTCTTCAGAAATTGGGTAGCTAATGAACCATCTAGGGTGATATGGCTAGCAAGTTATCAGTGGTAACAGCTCATCGGCCGGTTGTCCAGAGCCTAGCCACACGACCATTCTCTTCCTGCTGCTTTAGGTAAATCTTAGATCAGGGAAGCGACCAACCTAGAAAAAAAAGGAGAAAAAAAGAAATAATTAGAATAAAAAGAAAAAATATAAAAAGGAGAAAACAAAAAAAAAAAAAAAATAAAATCATACTTCACCTCATGAGTATGGCTAGCAAGTTAGCGTGGGTAATAGCCCATTGGCTGGTTGTCCAAAGCCCAGCTCACAAAAATGCATAAATAATTCCTAAAACACTCAGGGAAGAAGCAGGGAAGTGGAATAAATCGGGGAGATACAAACTAGGTTCGCCCTTGTGTTGACGCCATAAAAAAATAAATAAAATATAGGGAGAAAGCTACCGATCGGAAAGATAAACCTCTAGGTAGAAATCTTTAAGGTTACCTAGGGTCGTAGAAACTTGAAGTCC
The DNA here is from genome assembly GCA_037157565.1 of Thalassia testudinum. NCBI lineage: Eukaryota > Viridiplantae > Streptophyta > Magnoliopsida > Alismatales > Hydrocharitaceae > Thalassia > Thalassia testudinum. Next base: position 40,404,680 of record JAZHRO010000025.1, read on the forward strand.
ATTTTAACGGCCATCTAGTGAGTCTATCACCCTTTCACAAGATGCTTAGCACTTAAAGTCCTTTTCGAGTCTTGGGCGGGTCAAGTGGCTGTAAAAAGTTATACCAAAACTCTCAAACCCCAAAAGTCCAAAACAAATAGAAAGGAAGAAAAAGCAAAAAAATGTATCTTCCCTTTTCAAATAAGGCAAGGACTTGGGTGGTCTGCATTCTGGCAAACACCTGGGTATTATTGAGTTTTCGTAGTTTAGGACCTTAGTTGAAATTTTCTAGTGCTAATAAACAACTTAGGTGTAAGCGATCGAGTCCTAATTCTATTTTTATACATAGCATGTAGTTTAATTTTGTTAAGGAATAGCAAAAGATAGGCATGGGGGTATGATGTAAATATAATTATTGAGGATAAAACGCCTATTCATGCATGTTCCTAGGCTTAGATTTACATTTCATGTTATAAATATTACATAGCATGCATCATCCTACATTTAGAGTAGTTGTGTATATTTTAGGTTAATTACATCCTTTTTATGGCCAGGAGGGAAGGAGATTTATTTCACAGCATTGGATGGACAATCTGACCAAACGAATCTGATTAGGACGATGATCGGAATCTAACTCCTCTGAAATTGTCTAGATCGGAATCCTGTAGCATCATATGAAGTCTAAGGAAGAGCAACGGCCAAGGGAGCAATGCGACATCCATACGAGCTTTGGATGAAAAATCCGACCTTACAGATGGATCTGGAGTAATGACCGTAGTCTGGTAACGTAGAAATCATCTCAATGCGAGCACCATGGCACCCTCTGCAATAGAAAGAAGATGGACGACTCAGATGTTGCCATGTGGCACCATATGGGTCGCCCAACATTGGGCAGCAGCCACCGCCCAACCCTTCATCATCCGCACCCTCATTCCCAATAGTTGGATCTTGATCCAATAGCTGAGAAGCTTCGTCCACCGTGTGCCATAAGACGTCTTCTCGACAAACTCATCAACTTGGCATAATGGTTGGGACGTTGGCCTCCAAGGGTGTGTTACGGGTTCGAATCCCTGCAGCCCCCCCAAATTGAGGATTGGAGGCGCATCGGCCGCATGCACAAGCAAGCGTGCACACACAGCAAGTAGCGCATGCCATTGCATGCACCCGTGACAAGGAGTGCGAGGTATGAGTGCGTGATGCCCACACTAGTGGGGACAAGGGTTGGAGTGGTGATAGTTGGGAGGATCTTCAGTGACACTTGCAGCTGTCACTACAGCCCTCTACACGAATTTCCTCCTTCTTCCCTCCACTATGAAAGGATCCCTACACCTCCATTCTTCACCATCTCTTCCTTTCTTCCTCTCACCACCTCCAAGGCTCTAGAGAAAGCTTGTCCCAAGCCTGGGATGCTCCTCCAGAGTAGAATCAAATATTTTTCCCTCCCCTCATCCCCATTCATGGAGCATCCCACGGCTGTCTTCTCACCTACTTTAGGAAGTAGATCCTCGCCGCAACGCTGTCATGCCCCACCCTCCGTCCTTCGACTCTGCCCTCGTTCATCCTACTCGTCACCACCTTCGTTCAGGCGACATTAGAGTGAGTCTTCCTCCAAGCGATCCTCGAGGGGGATTTCTCTCACCTATCTATATCTTTATTGCTTTCATAGTATAGATTTCACGCTTTCCTAGTTGTAATAAACATTTGATTATAAAAATACATGATTGTTTCTCTCTCTTATATTTTTCAAGTAGATTAGTTAGATAAGAATTCATCAACCTAATCTCTTGCTTGCTAAAAATACCAAAAAAATTGGACAAGACAAAAATGACAAAAATAAATAAAAGCGAAACGCAGATTTTCAAAACCAAATGTTTGCCTTCTCGTGTTCGACCCAGGACTCACTTTTCGAGTTTCGATTATAAATTTTATCTGATTGACGAATTTTCTCACGAATTGAACTACGACGACAGGTTTTCCAAACCCGAACCCTTTACGTGTGCAAATTCGCCATCATCAATTGGTCATGTTGATCAGGTGCTGGTCTTGTAGGAAGAGTGTCTCTTGAGATTGTAGAGATCATTGATATCTAGAGATTTGTGTGGAATTCCACAAGGATGAGGTAGGCCTAGCTATACCCATGGAATATGAGGTGTTGGTAAGGGAATCAGGCCAGATGTTGAGGAGAGTTCTCCCATCCTAAAGAAGTTGGAGTAAGGGATGGGTTAGGATAGGGAGAAAAGGAGAAATAGTGGGATGAAAAAGAGTATGGGTCCAAGTTCTCCTCCTCAATTAGTTCTTCCTCATAGTGGTTAGCCATTGGAGGAGGTTGATAAATGTCAGTTTATCATCATTCTTATGCCCTAAAACAGATCTAGCTCTTAGGTTTTTAACTCTGCAAATGGGTTTTCAGGTTGCATTTAGGCGTTTACCTAGGATAGGCATGCATTGCATTTTAGTTGTTTTTTTTTTGTGTTTACTTGAGTGTCAAGGATAGATAGAAAGTCAGATCCCACATAACTTAACACTCACAAAGGCAGAAGATGAAGAAGAAGCTCATATCAGTTGGATCCTAGCTAGATCAAGCTCATCTCAGTTAGTTCCTAGCTCATTCTAGCTGGATCAACTCATCCCTAGCTCCATTCAGCTCATCTCAGCTGAATGGTAGCTCTAGCTAGTTCACCTTAGCTCCATTCAGCTCACCTTAGCTGGATAGCAGCTCAAACAAGCTCAAGTCAGTTGATCCCAACTCCATTTCAGCTCCTTCAGCTTAAAAGAGTTCACTAGGAGATCAACTTGACTAGGAATTGTTACTGCCATCAACTAGCTTGACCTAGGCAGCTGAAGAAGTCATCAACCAGCTCAGGCCAGCTCAAGTCCAGTTCTTGGAGGTTTAACTCAACTCAACTTAATTGAGCTGAGCTACTTGACCTAAGCTAGCTACTCCAACTAGCTAGGTATACTTTAGGAAGACCAGACCCAGCTCACCTTAACTAATTTTAGTAGAAGCCATATTAGCTTGGCTTAGCAGCTAGCAAAAAATTAGCAAGCTAAGCTAGCTAAGGTAGCTCCTTGCAATTCTCTTCAGCAGCCACCAGCTCCAGTGTAGCTCAAGACTACTTCCTCCAACTCTTCTCCCTCAAAATCCTAGCTCCTGTTGCCTCCAACCTTACTCCCTGCTAGCTAAGCTATCTAAGCTAGCTTAGCTTAGCTATGACCACCTCCATGATACCAAAAACCTAACCCTAACTCACCCAACTTAACTCCACCTCACAACCCTACTAAGCTCCACCAAGTAGTCCACCTAAGCTTCCCTACTCCTAACCTATTTTTGGCACCAACAACAGACACCTCAACCACCACCAAAAGACAATTTTTTGGTGCCAAAAATCACCTATAACCACTCCACAATTTCCCTCCAAAAACCCCTCCATATCAACCATACACATACCCTTCAACCCAATCTCCACCATCCAAATTTCCCTCCAAAACCTACCGTTCTAGGAACCCTACTTTTGGTGCCAAAATGGAAGCACCCTTACACCCATGAACATCCACCAAAGGGTGGGTTCCACCCATAACTGCAACCTCCCACATCCCTTGAGATGGCACCAACTTTTGGTGGCCATAGGATCACCTAACTACCTCTACCATTCAATCCTAACCCTACATCGAAAGGTCACGCCAACCCCCTCCATTTTTATATCTACCCCCTTTAACCACCACCATTATCTCATCTCTTCCATTAGTTTAGTTCCACCCTACACTACCTAAACCCACGGCCAAGGAAAAGAAAAGGAGAAGAAGATCAAGGGGGCAACCACCCGCCCCCTTGGTGCCTTCTTCCTCTCCTTCTCCCTTATGCCATGTCAAGGAGGATATCTTCAACTTGAAGGGACAACCAGGCAAGAAGAGGAACAAGGTGGTTGACGCCTGATAAATACGCATTTATTCATGATAAAATGCTGACTTATGATAGTTCTTAAGCTTAACATTGCATATAGAATTATGAATAATGCATAACATTCATTACATTACTTTTAGGATAATTTATGTAATTTTTATATTAATATCCACATTTTATATGGCTAGGGGGCAATGCGACATCTTTGCATGCTCCGGATGAAAAATTCGACCGTACAAATGGATCCAAAATGACGATGGCAGTCCATCGGTGAGAAAACCACTTCGATCAGAGCTCCGTAGCACCCTCTACAAGAAGAAGTTGGACAGCCACAATGGCACCATGTGGCACCATCACAGCCCTCCAGTTTGACCGCAACTGCTCCTCCCAATCCACACTTGTGAAATCTTGACCTTTGGATTCGAATCCAATGGTCGTCAAGAGGCCACGTTGCCTACCTCAAGCCAAGCAGAGAAAAGCTTCACGCAATCTTGGGTGTTAGATCAAAATCCAACGGTCGTGGACTCTTGGACCTTATTTCCTAAGTGATACTCAAACCCATCCCAAGCATAGTGATTAAGGTCTCTACTAACAACACGTGAACGCATGTCCAAAGCCCTCCCGCTGCACCTGATTTCTCGAGTGCAGGTGTGATTAAATTGCGTCTGTTGGATGGCCATCAAGCAGTGGAGGCTTCACCACTTGGTGCTGCCTGATGCACGCAATTTGTACATGCAATATTTGATGCGTAGATGGACATGCTATCATATGAGCGGGTGGGCACGATCTCAAGAGCACGATGCGCGCGAAATTGGGAGCATCCATCTGCAATCCAATGGCCACAATTTATCCATGCTTGATCCAGCTTACACACGCACGTGGATGCCAACGGGGAGAGTAATGACCTTTAGCAATGTCCAAGGCGATTCTTCAGTGATGTTTTAAATGTCACTGTTGACCCATACGCAGAATAGTCCCTCCTCCTACCACTATATAACGCCCTACACCTCTCCCATTTCTCTTCATTCCTTCCTATACTCTCCTCACCTACTCTAGAGCTCAAAGCATACCTTGAGCTTGTGTCCCAAGTCTTTGGGATTCTCCACTAGAGAAAAGAAAATTACTTTCCGCTATCTCACCACCATTCGTGGAGCTCTCATCAGCCGTCTTCTCAACCTCGTTCAGGGAAGTAGATCACGCCACAACGCCGCTCATCCTCCCCTCATCTTCCAATGTCATTCTCTTTCATCCAACTCCTCCACATCTTCATCTTGGAATCGTCAACGCATCTTCGTCCTTCGAGCAGTTGACAAAGAGAATTTTTCTCACCTCCTTTCCCTTTTACTACTTTCATAGTGAGGAATCTATTGTAATAAACATTTTTGAAGCATATATCTAGAAGTAGTTTTTGATTCTCTTTCTCTTTATAATTAGCAAGTAGAATAGTTCTTTCCTGCTTTCTATAATAGCTTAGTGTAGATAATATTCCTGCTTGTTTCCCCATCATCATAAAAGGCCAAGAAAAAAAAGCAAGTACAAAATACCAAAAAGAAATAAACAGAAATGCAGATTTTCAAAGAAACAAACATTGCCTCCTGGTGTTCGACTCGGGGCTCCCTTTTGAGTTTTAGTATATTTATTTGGTAGCGATTTTTGCGACTATAACATTGGGTTTTCCAAAACCCTGATTTTCCATTGTGAAAATACATTCGTCAATGCTCACCTTGAGGAGACAGATTGGAGGAAGAAGAAGAAGCTTAGGAGAACTCTTTTCAAGTGTGGGGCAACCACACTTGGAGTCAGAGCCATGCAGAACTTGTGCTGGAGGATCCCTCTCTTCTTTATCTTTTAGTTTATTCGTTGTATTAGCTAGTAATTTATTGTTATTTCAAGAAGTATTCCTCTACATGTACTCCAAATTCTAGCAATACAAGATCAATTTGCCTTCCAAGTTCTATTTTTTGTTAATGTGTTTTTCGTGCTTTTAGTAGCTTAGTGCACCACACCTTCTTCTAATTACCCTAGGTGCACTTGCCTAGGGTGAGCATAGAAGAAAAGGGTTTTCTTCTTGCCACTTCGGTTAGTGATAGGCATAGTCTTTAGCATAATTATCATACTCGCATTCCGTTGCCTGATTATTTTGAAAACCCCAAAAGAACAACAAAACCAAAATCACAAAAATACTTGTGTTGATTTGAGAGGCGAGAGAGAGAATCATTTCATGTGATTAACAAATTGGCCTCCTTGGATGACCCTAGATACTAGCCTATCTAGGTTTTATAAATTTTAAGAGTTGATTGGTTTTACGCATCTTAACGACAAAAATCCACTTTTAACAAATCATGTATTTTCTGCATCAGAGGTTCAAAAATAGAAAAATTGGGTCTTTTCCTAAGATTACTCTCAAAAGGTGGTACAAAATCAGTGTTCAGAGACCTTCTAGCATCTATGTACCAGAAGAAAGTTGATAGATGAGAGAGAGAAGATAGATGAGAGAATCTTCAATCAAGCATACAAACTAAGCCTTAAAAGTGTATACCTTAATTAGACCTAACCCTGACACCCTGAAATACAATTGAGTTACACCAACCCTTGAATTACTTGGCTGGCCAGAAGGGTGGGATCCCTTAGGACACCCTACACGGTGGAACACCACTAGAGGTTAATGCGGTTACCTCACTGTTTTGCACTCTAAATCGGTGTTTTAAAAGTAATGCTCTGTAGTATAGCCGATAAATTGCGTAGAACACTTAAATTTATAGCTCGAAAGAAATTCTGAGGTTGAACACAAGGAGCAATATAGCAATTTATCTCAAGATCACAATTGTAAGTAAGAATATAGCAATGTAATAACAATTTCAAGCACAAATGATATAAATATAAATTCAAGAGTCTATGTGGCAAAAAGATTAGGGTAAAAATGGTGATTTGAATCACCAAATTACCCTATTACAATTATACTCAAATACTACAATAGTATCAATCAACCAAATGCCACGTCAGCTTAAGTGCTACATTGTCTTAGAACTAGCAACAGAGGCAAAGGCCTCTCTCTTCAAGCCTCAGGGAGAGGCACTGCACTGCACAATACCAATAGAGGCGAAGGCCTCTTCAGATTTTGCTAAGTGTAGAGAGTTAGAAAGCGAGGCAAAACCCCCCCTCTCTCTCTTTTTCCCTTTCTTTCCTTCTTCTCTTTCTCTCAAAGACCCAGGGTTAACTAGGTAATCGGGTAGGAACAGTAACCAAAACTGGGTGTAGGGCTACATGCGTAGGGTCACAGTCGAGCAGTGAAATGGGTCAGGTCAGGTGATCGGGTGCAGGGACCTCACCCTCAGTGTGTCGAGGATAAAGCCTCAACACAAAAAATAACTTATGCGGCTCTGTTGGCTTATCTCCCACCGATGTGGGACTAAAGTGCTGCTTCCTTCTTCATGCGTTAGCTACCATGAAGATGCCTCCAATTAAGGCAGTTGCAGACATTAATGCCCCAATCAAGGAACTGGGAAGGTTCCTGGGACTACTCCACGTGACCTGGGGCACTCGCCTAGAGTGGCTGCCTGAAGAACGTGGTGAGAGCTCACTTGAAGTAGCTACAGCATTGGCACTGTGGCACGAACACCTGAAAACAAGTAACACAGGCTAAGAGCCCCAGTCAGAAGGTTTAAAGGCTTCACAATGGTACGTGGAATGTGATGGCAGCATCCATGGGGTGTGGGAGTATGTGGAGTGGTCGAACAGAGGTGGGATGGTACACGAATGATGGGTTGGTCGTCAGCAGGTTTGAGTGGTCGAGAGGATAAAATAGGTTAGGGGTTTTGGTTGTGGTGGAAAGACAAAGGTGTGGAGCTTGGAAGTGGTGTAGTTGGGCATTTGTGGAAGACACTAGGGCTCATCGGAGGTTCACCGTCGAGGTGGAAGACGAAGTCGTGGATGGTGTAGGAGCAGTCAAAAAGGCAGAGTAGTGGCATGATGATGATGTGCGGAAGGTAAGGAGTCGAGGAGACTAAGTGGTAGTCGATGAAGGGGAGGAGCAACGTCGAGTCTGGTGTGGCTGGTGCCAGAGATGAAGGTGCTCTAGTGTGAGTGAGAACGGCGATGACGAAGGGGGTGGGAGCACCTACTGGTATGGCACGATGTGGAAGAAGGAGAGGAAGGCAAATCTGCCATCGCTGTTGCAAGCGGACAATGAGTATGGTCGGAGAAGGTCTCCGGACGTTGTGAAGCTTTTCAGCCAGAGAGGAGGGAAGAAGTGTAGGGATTCAGGCCAAAAACAAGCGTAGAGAGGATGGTTTGTCCTCAAGGGTCTTCAAATAAGCCTCAGAGGGAGGTTTGAAGCTTGGAAACCAAGCTTTCAAGTTGGTAAGTTTGTCGGAGTAGGACACCCACATCTCTCATGTGTTCTCATGAGAGATTGGGAAAGAGTTGGAGCCCATGAATAGGTTCAAATCGTAGAGAAATCTCTTAGGAATCTTCCTTCCAAATTTGGAAGAGATTGAGCGTGAAATCAGGGAGAAAACTCTGATTGAAGGTCGTCGGAGTTGTAGGAATAGGACTTCTACGTTCATGGAGGTGGCGGGGACATTTTTGAGAAGAAGACAACAAAGATAAGGGCCTATTTGTAATGAATTTCAAAAGCTACGGGCACTTGTGAAATAGAAAGTATCAAACTGGATTGAAATGCAAACTAGGTCAAGACGATCTCTGATTGGGCCCAAATTATGATAAAAACCTCATTTAGACCTATGAAATCCATTGGTGAAGTTGGATTTTGGTTTTGATCTAGTTTGATTGGGTAATTTATGAAAAAACCAAAATTAGGGTAATAGACTATTTGAGATTTTGTTTCAGGTCAAAATGGGTTCAGATGGTCAAATCAAGGATGCCAAACCATAGAGAATATTTTTATATGATTTTTAGAGGATTTAGATGAATTTTGTCCTTTCCAGAACCTCAGTTAATTAAGCAGGTCTATTTTTAGGATTTCAGATGTCCATTAATTCTTGAAATGCGTGAAAACTTATTTCTGCCTGCATAGACCCACTTATTAGACATTAATAACTAAATGACCTTTAATAAACCCCTGGCATACCCCATGGTTATTATGTATTTGTGATAAGATGGTAAAATTGCATAAAAATCCCTATTTTCATCTTTTCTTCTCAAAATAGCTTAACCTACCTAAAAGACCTTCAGACTGATATCTAAGAGCTTTTATTGACTTTATCTGACCAAATTGAGCTAGTTATGGCTCATGATGGTATTCCCATCATCCCCCCATGCCTAGCTTTTGCTAGTCCCTTAGCAAAACTATATAGATCAAACTAGTTATCTAGGTTAGATGTAACCATCAGGATGCCTTACTAAGTTGCATCTCTAGGAATCAGATCACAATACCAACAATAGGCCTAGAGGTACTCAAGTACCAACTGATTGTGCAGCAATCATAGGTCTTAATTGACCTAAATTAGGCTAGGACTTAGGATAAGTTAGGGTTATTCATGCATGCATACACATTATTTGTATCTTTACTGCTTTCCTTTAGCTATGCATAAAATAATGTTATAATGTGATGATTAAGTGCATTATGTCGATTGCAGGGAATAAGCTGATCAGGAGCTGGATCTGAAGCTGGATCAGGGATAACAGGAGTTGTAGCAGAGCTGGAGTAGAAGACCTAGTTTAGATGTAGGAATAATAATGTAAGGGGATTAAAAGTTTGCTATTCTATTAAGTAGGAATAAAGTAGTAAAATGTGAAGAGCTTAGGTCCATCCTAGCCCTAGGATAGCCTAGAGACTTCCTCAAGCCTTAGCCACCCTTAGATTAGGTCACAACACCCCAGGAAGCCCTAAAGCCCTAGTTCCAACCCTTCTCTGGACATCTAGATAAGTTTCAAGATGTCCAGGACCATTAGCCAACTCCTGCACACTTCAAACCCACTTTTGCAGTGTTATTGGACGTCTAGGACCCTTAGCATATCTTTCTCTTAATCTTAGCTGGCTCCTATGCTAGAAATGACACATCTGATTGAGTGCTCGCCTAACTGGAGGCGTTAAACTCAGCACATATAGATACCATTCGCCCCACATTCCACCATCATTTATATATAACCATTTTTATACATAGCATATTTTTGTTTTAGCATATTTCAGTTTTATATTGCATATTAACAGGTTGGCCGGTGCTGAATATAATTTCAGGAGTAATTACAGATGATTTCTACCCATTCTCTCCCTACAGCATTTATTTTCTTTTACATTCATGCATGAGGACATGCAAGAACTTAGGCATGGGGGGGTAGATACAGAAAAACTGAAAAAAATTTTTTGCCAACACTTAGGAAAACCTCAGAGCAGCATGCAAAACGTACTTTAGGACCTTAAATAAAAGAACAACCGACTCCACCTCCAATGCTCTCATTGGAACTAGAAATCATTCGCAACAGCCACTTCCGACTCACCCGCCCACCTTTTGTTCTAAATTTAAGGTCAAGCTGATTGTAACCCGATACGAGAAATTCACGAAGTACAAATTATATGAGGTTACATGTTTATAGCATATATAGATATTGCATTCATGAATAAGATTATTTTATTAAGAGAATGTATTAGGGATTTTATCCTTTAGTTGATTCCTGTAATCTGGAATCCAGTACAACTTTTCACACACACGTAGAATTTGCAACGAATTCACTGTGAAGGCTAATAAACGTCTTCAGTCTATCGAGAAGAAGCAGTGCTTCTTTTCCTGAACCCTGGGACAGTGTTTTGGGAGTCAGGTAGATTTTCCTCCAAAAATCCACCAAATAGTGTGAGAGAGTAGAGTATACTGGTGCTCTAAGATTAGTGCAAGGAATCTGGAATTCTAGATAATTCGGTGATGATACTCTGAGATTAGACATAGTTTTCGCTCTCAATTCCAGCATATACATTTTTGTGTGAAATTGTGAGAGCCACCAAATAAGGCAAATACACGGAGAGCGAGTTTTCATAAAACTAGGGCTAAGGTGGATGGTGATGACCATTCTTTACGAAATCCTCAGCTGAAGGAGGGTATTGATGTCAAGGTCAGAAATGCACCATCCTATCCGTCTCTCCCGGTGCCATGAGTAGGCACTTCCACTAAATAAGCCACCCAATGTCTCTTGAATACCACCAATCCTTAATAATGCCTCCTCAATAAAGTTCATGGATGTATGCCAGTTGTGTTATGCTGAAAAAAAATAAAAAAATAAAAAAAATGAGAAAAAGAAAAAGAAAAAGAATGATGAAAAGAAAGAAAAACTGAAAAAAAAAAATTTAGAAAAAGAAGAAAAAGCAAAGAAAAGAATGAATATTTAGTGTTTATCAAGGTAAATTGAGCTACACCAAATATGGCCTTAACCTATTTTTCTTGTGTTTCTGACCGCCTGAATACTAGCTGAGGAATCCCGACTTAGTGTTAGGGTTATGAGAACTCAATTAAAATGTTAATGCCTAGTGAAACCACCAAATACAGATCCTATGTGTGAATCTGGTGAGGTTGTGAGCTCTAAGAAAAAGAAAGAAAAAGAGTAAGAGAGAATGAATACAAAGGAATCAAAAGGAGAGCATAGTTTTTCTCGTCTTTCTCTGAGTTGAGTTACTTAGTAATCTGGGAATCTGGATTCTGTAGTACTAGTCTCTATGTAGCACCAAGTAAGAATGGACACCAAATATATAATCCTTTCCCTCAGAGATTCTCTACCTAAGCCTAAAGCTGGGGTGGAATTCATAAAATATCTTGAATACCTCGAGGGAAGAAGTTCGCCTATCCTGCTAGAATTTTTATTAGGGGTCAAGTACAGGCTTTAGAGGTGTATTAGTTTTCACTCAAATCCATTGCAAAAGCTACATAGCTGCACCATCACGATTGTCTGGATTTCTAGAGGATAGGATGAAAACAAAAGGGAGAAAAATCTCTATGCAAACACTTGATAAAATAACCAGTCCCTTAGGGACCCTTGCTGTAAATAATTTAGTCTTGCATTTGCTAGGGACTAGCAAGATTTAGGCATGGGGGTATGATTGCACAGCAATCATAGGTCTTAATTGACCTAAATTAGGCCAGGACTTAGGATAAGTTAGGGTTATTCATGCATGCATATGCATTATTTGCATCTTTACTGCTTTCATTTAGCTATGCATAAAATAATGTTATAATGTGCTGATTAAGTGTATTATGTCGATTGCAGGGAATAAGCTGATCAGGAGCTGGATGTGAAGGTGGATCAGGAATAACAGGAGTTGTAGCAGAGCTGGAGCAGAAGACCTAGTTTAGATGTAGGAATAATAATGTAAGGGGGTTAAAAGTTTGCTATTCTATTAAGTAGGAATAAAGCAGTAAAATGTGAAGAGCTTAGGTCCATCCTAGCCCTAGGATAGCCTAGAGACTTCCCCAAGCATTAGCCACCCTTAGATTAGGTCACAACACCCTAGGAAGCCCTAAAACCCTAGTTCCAACCCTTCTCTGGATGTCCAGATAAGTTTTAAGACATCCAGGACCCTTAGCCAACTCCCGCACACTTTAAACCCACTTTTGCAGTGTTATTGGACGTCCAGACACTTTGTCAGACGTCTAATTTCTGCAGAATACCAAAAACAAAACCCGAAATCCTTCCTGACTCTGATTGGACGTCCAGACAACAAGTCTGGACTTCTGATTTTTGAGTATAAGACGTCTGATTCTATTATTAGACGTCTTATACTGCTCTCCAATTCCTGTTTTGAGATTTAAGCCTTGATCTTGGATCTCTAGGTCCCTAAACCCAATTCCAACCCCATAGGAACATAAATTAAGGTGCCATAACCCTAGTACATCACCTCTAGACCTCCCTAAGGGCCTAATTAGGTCCTCACTAAACCTAATTGACTTGGATCTTAGTCAATTCCACCAGCCTATTCAATTGGACTCATTGAGTCCAATTGAGCCCTGATCTCAGCACACGCTGTCCAATTGGACTCAGTGAGAGTTCAATTGACCTAGACCTGACTTAATTGAGTTGTTTTACTCTCAATTAAGTTTCCACACACCCAATTAAACTTGTATTAAGTTTAATTGCACTTTACCTTAGTGAATTAGGGTTTATAACCCTAATTTTTGACCTACCTTGTCCTAAACCCATTAGAACCCAACCTAATCAACCTAGCCACCTAAGTTTCGACCCACACACACCCACACACACCATCCACACGAAAATATCTAGTCTAGAGTTCTCTAGAACTCTCTACCATGTGTGGTTGCCTTGGTTGCCAAAAATAGCAACCAAGAGCCATTCAATTTTTAGATCCACATTTGGTGGATCTAAAAACCACCATCCACCCTCTCTCTCTCACTCTCCCACGAGCTCCCACCATAGGCCTCTCTAGAGAATTCCATAATTCCCTAGAGAGCTTCCCTTAGGTCTATAAAAAGATCCCTTGGGTGGCCATTTGCACCCATTCACTTCCTTGGCATCCATTCCACTTAGAATAGACACTTCCATCTCCACTCTACCTCCATGAGTTGAGCACCACCATGGAGGCCACCATCTCCACGCCAGGAAGCTAGATCAACTCCCCAACTTCTCTCCAAGGGTCGGCCTAAGTTCCATTGGCCGCCCCTCCTTCTTCTCTCAACCATTCAAAGGCCATCGAGGACCACCCCTGAATGCCCTTTAATTCTGCTAGATTTAGATTATGCTCTTCGTATATTTACTGCATTTATTTATTGCTTAGTAGTATAGTCTTACTTCTCCCCAATGATGCATGAGAAATCCCCCCATCAATTCTTGTATGCGATCATTTTCTGGTAGCTAGATTTAATTTTCAAGCATTTATGTACAAGCTTTCCTCTAGATTCCTTGTGCAACAACTCCCAAATGAATGAATGAAAACAGATTTATATATATATATATCTATCTGTTTGAAGTCACTATGAGCTTAATGATTGCTATTATCTTTTGCGTGATTAATGTTGCCTATTTCTAACTCTTAATATTCTTGCAACTAAGCATGTCGTACGTAAATACGTAATAATCACGAACTGACATGCGATTCTAAACAAAGTAGAGCGGCAAAAATATAGATTTCAAAAGTAAAAGCAATGCCTCCTAGAGACGAACGACCGGGAGTCAAGTCTCGTTATCTTTAGAAATCAATTTTTGACGAACGTTTTTGCGCGACTATACTACAATTTCCGATGACTTCCAAATGCCCGAAAATGGCTTTCTGTCACCAGCACAGATCTAGACTTGCCTAGCTTTTGCCTCAATCTACCGCGAAGGTTTCTAAGGCCCACAGGATCTAACCTAAGGTTCGTTGGACCTAGCGGTTAAAACACCCGTGCTTGAAACATGGTTAGTCCAGGTTCAATTTGCCAGTGCATGTTGTAAAAGAGAGGAGATTTTTATTTGTGGAGAGCTTTCCCTTTCCTTTTCTTTTCATTATATTTTTCCTTAGATCCATCCTCTGATTAGCCCTAAACATGTTCTGTATCGGATACCTTGTCCCCACCATCAATCCTCGTAGGGTCCCTGGCAATCGATGCTTCAAGATAGCACTACCCATGGAAAACCCTAGAACCCTGGCTTTCGACCCATCGGGATAGTGCCACCCACGGCGTTCTGTAGCTAAATCCAGACTTTAGCAATTGACATTTCATGATAATGGCGCCCATGGCATCTGAACTAGCGCAAGGTGCTTATGTGCCCCCGGTAGGATATTTAAATATCCTGGAAGACAAGAACTGAGGAGATGATATGTTATTATACATCTTCGAGGGGAATTTCCTGCCTCTCCGCACTAGGAACTCATCCAAATCAACTTGTGTTTTCGAGCCGCTCCTAATCTAGATCTTAGGACCATTTTCAGAACATATTAAAATGTCCTTTGGCATGATTTTATTATTTAAAGTGCACTGAACAAGACTGTGTGTGATTTAGGGTGTTTAAGTTACCGTGTCCCACAAACTAGAGGTCAGTTAACAAGATCGAATACTACCTAAGCCTTAGATCTAATACATAAGCTTTGCATTTTCCCCAACCTCTTGAGGATTAATCCGGATCTTAGCAAGTACGTGAGTGTTTAAATCCAATAAGATCCAAGAGGCCTAAGATTGGTATTTGCCAGTAATCCCTTGAGTTTTAGGCTTCCATGTCTTATTTCATCATTCGATCCAACCTAGAAGTCAAGTAAGTTTCATATTACTTTGAAGGGACTCAATTTCTTTCTTTATCTTTTTGCTTCTTTCTTTTCTTTTTTAATTTTTCTTCCCTCCTTTTTTCATTTTTCTCAAAAATGGTTCTCCTCTCCTCAATCTCCTTTTTTTTTTTTAATGAAACCCTTTTTTTTGTGAATTAATTCTTACAGCATTTTGAACTTTAATACCCCCCCATGCCTACTATTTGCAATGTCATTGTAAATTAGGTGGGTTTGAGTTCAACTTAGATTGTATATTAGAACATGTTCAAAAGGTGGGTGGACGGGTCAAGATGACTGTTGCAGACGATTTCAAGCTCTAATACAAGTATCAAAGGTGGAGTCGGCTGTTCTAATGGATGAACCCTAAAGTGCAATATGAGTTCAACAAAGAGATGTGTCAAAAGGGTTTTGGGTTTTTGAAAAGATGATGGGTTTTCTCTCATTAAGTACTGAGTTTAACGCCATCAGCCGAGCGCAATAAGCTCAGGGAGAATGGAGATTAAAGGATACCTTGCCAAGTTCGTATCAGTGAGTTCAATGAATGACTTGAGTTTCTGGCCATTCGTAATGGAAGGTTTAGAATCAAGGCTGGGTTGACTGATTTTGACGGCTCCATTTCCAAAGATTCATCTCACAAAGAATGGCCCAATCCTTTTAGATCTGAGTTTGCTTGGGAAAAGTTTTAGCTTGGCATCAAAGAGTAGGACCTTCTGACTAGGATGGAAAGTTTTTCTAGAAATGTGTTTGTCATGAAAAGCCTTCACCCTCTCTTTGTAAATTCGCAAGTTCTCATAAGCGTAATTGTGTAGTTCCTCGATCTCACTCATTTGAAGCTGACGGTGGGTTCTGACCTTAAGTAGATCTAGATGCACTTCCATACTGCCCAATAGGCTTTGTGCTCCATCTTGACAGGGAGGTGACATGCCTTCCTGTACACCATTCTGAATGGAGACATACCTAATTCGGTCTTGTGGGCGGTCCTATAAGCCCACAAAGCTTTTGGAAGTTAGGTCGACCAGTCCTTCCTATTAGGCTGAACAATGACCTGGAGGATTTTCTTGATCTCCCGATTAGACAGTTCAGCCAATCCATTGGTTTGGGGGTGGTAAGGAGTTGAGATTCGATGTGACACCTCGTACTTGGTCATCAGGGATCTAAACTGTGCATTTGTAAAATGGGTCCCTCCATCAGAGATAATGTCATGTGGGACACCGAACCGAGTAAAGATGTGCGCTAATGGATAAACTTGATTACCACCTTGTGATCATTGGTTCAGGTCAGGATAGCTTCAATCCATTTAGACACGTAGTCTATGGCACGAAGAATGTATTCGAAGCCGTCTGATTTAGGGAATGGTCCCATGAAATCAATCCCCCATATATTGAAGATTTTGCATACGAGAATCGGCTGTAAAGGCATCATATCATGCTGGCTCATGTTGCCTAAGGTCTGGCAACGAGTGCATGCCTTACAGTAATCGTATGCATCCTTGAAGGTCATGGGCCAATAAAAGCTGCACTGGAGGACTTTAGCTGCGATTTTGTGTTTAGAGAAGTGTCCGCCGCAAACCTGGTCATGGCAAAAGGACAGAATGTCCTGAATTTCCACTTTCGGGATGTATCATCTGATGATCTGATCAGCACCAATGCAGAAGAGGTAGAGCCTTCCCAGATGTAGTACTTGGCATCAGAAAGCAACCTGTCCTTCTTGTCCTTCAACCAATCAGATGGGATCTGATGTGATGCCAAATAGTTAACCAAATCAACATACCAAGGAAGTCTTGCATCGATAGTTAGGAGGTGCTCATCAGGAAAGTGTTCTGTGATTGGTCCGGAAGGGGCGATGATATCAGAAGGAAGGTGGGACAAGTAATCAGCTACCACATTTTGTTTTCCTTCCTTGTTGTGAATCTTGAGGTTAAATTCTTGCAATAGTAAGATCCAGCGGATTAGTCAAGGTTTCGTGTCCTTCACTAGGAAGTGCCTCACTACGGTGTGATCCGAGTATATAATAACACAGGAACCCAAAAGATAGGATCAGAATTTTTCAAGACCAAATACTACAGTTAGCAGCTCCTTCTTAGTAATTGTGTAGTTACGATGAGCCTCATCAAGTGTCTTGCCAACGTAGTAGATGACCACGGGTTTCCCATCTATTTTCTGCCCAAGTACCACACCCACTGCATAGTCAGACACATGACACATGATCTCAAAGGGTAGAGACCAGTTAGGGGATTGCAGGATTGGTGCTTGAGTAACTCGATCACACAGGCTATCAAATGCATGAGTGCATTCCTCGATAATTTTGAAAGGGACATCTTTTGAAAGAAGATTAGTTAGGGGTGCACGATTTTCAAGAAATCAGGAATGAAATAGTGGTAAAAATCGATGTGCCCTAGAAAAGAGCAGATGTCCTTGACCAAGCCAGGCATGAGTAGTTTGGAACTCAAATTAACCTTAGCTTGATCAACCTGGATGCCTTTTTCAGAGACGAGTTGACCCAGGACAATTCCTTCAGGTACCATGAAGTGGCCCTTTTCCCAGGAAAGAACCAGATTCACGTTGATACAACGCCTGAGGATTTGGACCAAGTGCAGGAGACAATCATCAAAAGATTCCCCAAATATCGAGAAGTCATCGATGAAGACTTCAAGGTACTCACCTACCATATCTGAGAATATGGCAAGCATGCATTGTTGAAAAGTGGTGGGTGCATTGCAGACACCAAACGTCATCCTATGGAATGCGTATGCCGCAAAGGGGCAGGTGAAGGTAGTCTTCTCTTGGTCCTCATGATGGATTGCCACCTGGTTATTACTGGAGTACCCATCCAAGAAGCAAAAGACTCGATTCCTTACCAATTTCTCGAGTATCTGATCAATAAATGGCAATGGGAAATAATCCTTTTTCATGGAGGCATTTAGTCTTTGGTAATCAATACAGACTCTCCACGAGTTTGCGATGCGGGTTGGTATAGTTTCTCTGATTTTAGTCGTAATGATGGTGAGTCCTGTCTTTTTGGGCACAACTCACCCAACGACTATCGGAAATTAGGTAGATGATACCTGCATCTAACCACTTGATGATCTCCTTTTTCACGACATCTTGCAATTTCAGATTTAGGCATCTCTGCATTTCACGGGATGGTTGTGAGCCCTCTTCGGTGTAGATGTGATGCGTGCAATATGAGGGGCTGATGCCAGTCAGGTCATCGAGAGTCCAACCAATGGCTCTCCGATGCTGCTGGAGGACAGAAATCATATGTGTTTCCTGATCAGAGGTGAGGTGGGAATTGATAATCACAGGAAATGTCTGATTAAAACACAAAAAGACATATTTGAGATGGTTAGGGAGGAGTTTCAACTCCATGACTAGATTTTCAGTAGCAACAGGTGGTTCAGGGTGAGGTTCAGG
Source organism: Thalassia testudinum (assembly GCA_037157565.1). Classification (NCBI taxonomy): domain Eukaryota; kingdom Viridiplantae; phylum Streptophyta; class Magnoliopsida; order Alismatales; family Hydrocharitaceae; genus Thalassia; species Thalassia testudinum. The sequence goes on from JAZHRO010000025.1 coordinate 40,423,170, forward strand.
AGCAATGACAGGAGCTAAAGGTGTATCTAGGTCTGGTTCAGGCTCCTCTAAGTGTGGGGTTTGATCCTCCTATGGTTGATCATCAAAGATAAGCAAGGTTTTCTCGACTCATGGGTCATCAACCACGGACTCGATGTTGCAAATTTGTTCGATAACCCCACAATTAATTCCTCCTTGGGCCTTAAAGATATCGATCTTTAGTGTCATGCTCCCAAATTTTAACTTAATTTGGCCCTCCTCACAATTGATGTTGGCCCTAGCTGTGGCTAGAAAAGGTCTCCCCAAAATTGTCGGTGTATTCTTCAAGTTCTCAGGAGCATCCATGTCTAAAACTATGAAGTCCATAGGGAAGTAGAAATTGCGTACCCTAACTATGACATCCTCGAGAATTCCTTTTGGTGACTTAATAGATTGATCAGCCAACAGTAATGTCACCTGTTGGTTTGAGCTCAAATTCTTCAAGGTGGTCAAGTAGGGATGTAGGTATTATGTTTATGGAGGCTCCTAGATCCAATAATGCATGGTCAAATTGAATATCACCGATTGTATAGGAGATCAGAGGGGTACTGGGATCTTTTTCCTTAGGCGGGAGTTTACTCAGAATGATGGAGCTGGCTTGCTCCGACAATACGATCAGGCTCCTGCCTTTGGTTAGTAGCTACGCTTTGGTGTACATACATCTTTCAGGAATCTTGCGTAAGCTAGTACGTGGTAGATTGCATCCATCAACGGGATGTTTATTTGGACCTGCTCAAAGAGCTTAACTAGTCCTCCTCGAGAGCCAAGGGTTTGGGTTTCTTATTTTCCTTGGTCAAGGCCTCGGGAAATGGAACCTCATTAGGTTCCTCTAGAATTGATCTAGGTTTTTGATCTGGGACAGGGGTATCTTGGATGACCAACCTAGGGTTTGGGTTTGAACTACCAGGCTGAGAGTGGCTTGGGTAAGGTGGTTCCTGAGTTGTTTTGCCACTACAGGTGGTAACAAAATTCAGTCCTGCCTGGTTCTGGGTTGGGGTCGTCAGAAGAGGTGGTTGCTGCTGCTAACCTGCGTATGATGTTGAAGCCTCCATCTTGTCGGGTGATGGATCAAAAGGGGCCTGGTAGACATAGTGAGCCTGGCCCTGAGTCGGGTTCATAACGTGCCTTTGGTTTGGCGCATTATTTGGATTGGGCAGAGGTTGCGAAGGGAATGCACTAGGTTGGCGGGGATTTGCCATCTAGGTGAGTTGATTGCAAACCTCTGTGATCTTGTCTTTGTGCTATTTTTGCATAGCCGCATTCGTCTTCTGGATGTCAGCCAGAGTCTAAAGGATAAGAGTCATTTGATCTTCTTGAGTTGGCCCAGTTTGGTAAGTCGGGTTGGGCCGAGGCTGAGGCAACTGATATGGACAAGAATCTTATGGTCGGGGTTGATATTTTTTTGAAACAACAAGGAAAGCTATCATACTACGATAGCAATCCAGGAGAGAATTTTATTGATTATTAAAAAATGAGTTTACAAAATGGATCCCCATATACATATGAGGGACCAGCATGCATTTACAATTTGTTCCACACAAACTGGCCTCTCCTGAAATAAAAACTTATTTCTTGCTCTCCAAATGCACCACATCACTGTTGCCATATGTATATGTAACTTATCCTTCGTCAAGAATTTTTTCCATAGCAAGTCCCACGTGGGTAGTGGCTCCCCGCATACTCTCCTCCAAACCGTATTCGTCACCACACATGATGAGAAGATGTGCCTAGAGCTGTCAGTGGGAAGTCCACAAAGCAAGCACAACTGTAGTGCCACACCCATCCTTCTATGTCTGAGATCCCCTGTAACCAATCCATCTCTCTTACACAGCCATAAGAAGATTTGGACCTTTGTTGGAACTTTCAAGAGCCATAGCTTTCTTGCTATCAGATCTGCCTCCTCCGAGTTAGACAAAAGTCTGATCTTGTTATAGGCTTTAGCTGGGGTGAAGATCCCCTCCCATCTGTAGTGATCCTCCAGTTTAGCCACCGGTCTAAATGCCTTCAAGTCTAGCTATAGCCTTGCCTTCTCTTCCCAAGTTCTGGTGCCATCCCTATTGGAAGCTACCCCTTTAATCTACCAGGATGCATTAGATTCTAACAAACAGTGGTTGACTGGTTCCCATTTGTCTTTAGCAGCTGCATATGCTCTTGGATATGCATTTTTTAGCACGCCCAAAGTTGACTACTCCTTCCAGAATTTGAAGGAGCTGCCATCACCAAGGATAGGCTGGAACAACTACCAGTTGTTCCTTACGGCCTGCACCATAGAAGCCCGAAATGGAGACGGTCTGAATGGATAAAGTTTGTTTAGCGGATTGTGTGGCTTGCCATAGCTATCACCAATCAAGATTGCCCAGTTCTTACTATCACCATTAAAAAGCTTGATTGCCCATTTAAGGAGCAAAGCTTCGTTGAATTCCTTTAGAGATTTAATCCCCAAACCACCATGTTTTTTTTGGCTTGGACAGTAGATCCCACTTCAAGGGCTGAAAAAAACTCCCCTCATGCTTTGAACCCTTTCAAAAGAAGCGTTTCCTCAAAATATCAATGCGCTTCCAAATAGATTTAGGTGCTTTAATTTGATAGAAAAGGAAAATGGGGTTGGAGGTTATCACTAAGTTCAAGAGGGTGAGTCTACCCCCCTTAGACAGGTAGCAGCTATTCCAACCTTCCAATTTGATTGCAAATTTATCAAACAGTACATTCCAATCGCTTTTTTTCAGTTTAGAACACTTCAGAGTAGACCCAAGTACCTGATAGGGAGTGTGACCAAGGGCATACCCAAAAGAGAGGAGATGGCCATTTGCTCTCCACCTGTTAACCCAAAACAGACCAATGAAGACTTGGCCCCATTCAATTTCAGACTTGATATTTCTCCAAATATCTTCACCATATGAAACAGAGCTTGTGCTTCTTGTTCTTTCCCTTCTACAAAGAATACCGTGTCGTCGGCATATTGCAAGACTGGAGCCATGGCACTCCTATTTGAGATGGAGTGACCTCTATTCAGACCCACTTCAGATAGTCGACATGCATATCTTGTAAGCATGTCAACCACAAGATTAAAGACAAGAGGGGCGAGAGGACACCATTGTCGAACCCCACATTGAGGTTGAATCCACATCCCACATTGTTTACCATTTATAAGAGGAGAAAAGGACATGGTGGTGATGCACCTTTTCATCCATTGTAGCCATATAGCAGGAAACCCTCGCCTCTTGAATACCTCCCAGAGATATGGCCATGAAACCGAATCATAAGCTTTTCGAAAGTCTACTTTCTATAGAAAAGCTTTGCACTTCCTCTGGTGCCATCCCATCACCATTTCCTGAGCCATTATGAATGACTCTTGTAGAGATTTGTTGGGGAGAAAAGCAGACTAGACTAGGAAGATTTGATCCTACAGGACACTTCGAAGTCTTTTGGCCAGGACTGTACTCACCACCAAATAAATAGAATTCAACAATGCGATAGGTCTAAAGTCGGGGAATTTGTCCACTCCTTGTTTCTTTGGAAGCAAAAAAAGATAAGACCAGTTTATCTTGTCAAAGCCATAGTTACCCCTTTCAAATTCCTTAAGTACCTCCATCACCTCCTCTTTCAATACATTCCAGAATATTTTGTAAAAAAAGACTTGGACTCCATCTGGACCTGGTGCACCTTCATTATTCAAGTCATTTATAGCTTCCAGTACTTCACTTTCAGACATTGGAACCACCGACTTGCCAGCCTGTTCCTCAGAGATTCGAGGAAAAAGTGATCCTGCCATTCTCCACTCTCCCCTAGCTGCTGCCCGTAAGGTTTCCCTGAAGTACCTAGTAACTGCAGCCCGTATTTCTTGTGGACAAGAGGTTCTTTGACCATCCATCTCAATCGAGGAGTTAAAGTTGTGTCTTCTATGTGAGTTGGCTGCTAAATGAAAGTATTTCATATTGGCGTCCCCCTCTTTAAGCCACAATTGTCCGGAGCATTCTCACCAATCCATCTCTCTTTTCAAATCCTCCTTCGCTATAACCTCCTGCCACCTTCTCTTAACTCTCTGTTCATGGTCAGACAGTGGTGCAGTAGATTCCTTTTATTCTCTCAAAGTTGCAACAGTTGACCCATATTCCTTTAACATTTGCCACATGGATGCAAGCTTTGATGCCAGCCTGATCGTAGCCGTACTCTGCACTTGCTGAGCTCGCCACTAGGCCTCCAACATTTCGCAAAAACCCACTTCTTTAAGCCACGCCCATCTGAACTTGAAGTAAGAGCTAGTTTGTACATTCTCACCACTATCCCAGACCAAAGGAGTATGGTCTGAGAAGGGTCGTTGAATCCCAGTGACAAAAGACAGTTGGAAACTCTCCATCAGTTCCACATTTCCAAAAGATCTGTCAAGCTTTGACATCAAAGCACTTCCATTTTTCCATGTAAAAAACCACCCCAGAGGTTAGGAACTCATTAAGACCCAGATTTTGTAAGGTCAACAGGAAACCAATGGAGGCAGTGTCCATTGAACCACTCGGTCTATCCGTCCCAGTCAGAGTACATTTGAAGTCACCACCCGCTAACCACAGCAACCCCTGCACAAGAGATGCAATTGAGGATAAGCCCTCCCATAATTCAGGTCTGAGGTTCACAGCATACGGTCCATAAACGCTTGTGATTATCAATTCCTTCTCGACTTGTATCAACTTGCATCTACAAGATTTCGCATGCCTAGAGTTAATAATTTCAATCACACTTAGGCATGCCTTTTTCCACCAAAAGGCTATACCTCCGGACCTCCCATGAGCGTTTAAAGCCACACAGTCAGAAAAGCCTTCTCTTTTCAGATCACTCCACACATGGTCATTTTCATCCTCTATGTGTGTTTCTTGGATGATTGCACAATCGATCTCCCATTCCCTCAGATACCACATAAGTGAGGCCCTTCTCACTCTGTCATGCAACCCACGCATGTTCCAAGAGAGGACTCGCATCACTCAACCTAGGATCCCCCTTTGTTGGCTTATTGAAGATTTTCAACTTTAAGAGCAGCAACTAAGGAGTTTTCATCCATTCTTGCTAAATGTGCATTTCTTCTTTGTCTCAATTTGTATGGGGATCTCCCAACTCCAAACATAGAAGTAGTTCCCACCCTGAACTTCAGCCCTCCTATAACATGAAAGGATGAGCGATTCTTCAAAGAGTTAACAACGATCTCTTGAAGCACCCTCACTGACCTTTCCTCTTCTACCATGTGAAATTAGGATGATTACGCCATCCAGGGTTGTAGGTGTTTGAGAAAGGATCGTTCTGGATGGCGTTGAGGTCCTTGCAGGTTTGAGGAACCTTGGAAAAATCAGAAGATGAGGGTTCAGAGTTCCCCCGACTACAGTTGGCAGATTCGGAGTTTCCTTCGAACCCTAGATCAGACGGGGGTGGATAGGAATCCATCCCCTAAGAAGATTGGTGGTAGATGTTGTGCACAGTCTCCCTCCTAGAGGGTGGTTGTGCGAATAAGTTTTGTGCAGAGGTGGCTTGCTGCAAATGTCAAGTTAGCTCATCCACCTTCTTCTCAATGATAGAGACCTTGTCCAAGTGACTGGCCATTAACTCCAAGTCAATGGAAGAGGACAGGTCCTGCATCTCATGTGCTCCCGACGAATTCATCAATGCACGGGCAGTCGTCTGGTCGAATATGCCCATGGATTCATTATTGATGGAGTTCTTACACATGTTCTCGACTCCCATATGGTGTCTTCGTGTTGACCCATGATGTTTCCTCCACAGGTTGCATTGACGAACAATCGAATATCCTCATGGAGTCCCTGGTAAAAAGACTGCACTTATTTCCATTTAGGAACTCCGTGGTGGAGGAACTTTCGCATGAGATCCTGAAAGCGATACCATGCCTCACAAAGTGGTTCTCCTGCTTGCTGCATGAAATATGTGATCTAGTGTCGTAAAGCATTTGTCCTCCCAGCAGGGAAGAACTTCTTCAGAAACTCGGATTGTAATTTAGCCCACATGTTGATTGGACGAGTTAGGGTTTGGTATCAGTGAGCAGCCTTGTCCATGAGAGAGAAGGAGAACATTTTCAAGAGTAAGATATCCCGATTTTGAGCTTCTAACCCATAGGTCTAGGCCAGATGCTTAAGTTTCTTGATATGTTGGAAGGGATCTTCGGAATTAAGCCCATGGAATTTAGGTATAGCATGAATCATGTTGGGCTTGAGTTCATTATCAGGACATCCAATTGGGATTTAGACTCGAAGTTCGATCGCCACCGTAGCGGGATTGTAATGATCTCGCATCATAGGATGTTGCGATGGATTCATAAAGGCTTGGAATAGATCATTGAGGCACTGAAGCTGATTCTAAAGATTGTTTTCTTCTTCTGCTGGTTGTTCCATGAGTATGGATGAAGGAGATCTTGGCTCAGATGAATCAAAAGATATGTCGATCTGGTCTGGTGGTTGCACAAACAGAGAAGTTGAAGCTTGGCCTTGACGGGAGTGAATAGCTAATGGAGGCCTCAATGGTGGTCTTAGGGTTCTCCTCGCAAACATGCATCGATGGAGAAGATGAGGGATAGAAGGTGTGGTGGACCCAATCAAGACACCCAAATATCTTTAGATAACTATAGAGGTTTGGGGCGGATGATGCCCCTAGATTAGAAAGTCGTCCACCTGAGAATTACCTGGGCAACCAGGAAGGGAGAGTCCTGCAAAGACCCCTACATGGTAAAGCATCCCCATGGGTTACAGGGTTTCCCCCACCCGACCTTTCTTGTCACTGAGGGTCCAGGTTGACCATAATGGATAACTTGACCTCTTAACTCTACCAATTTTATGTTTAAAGTGTGGGTGCTTAGGATTTCACTTGAACTTTAAGATGTTTTTGTGAGTGGTGACCTAATTTGAAGATTGGTTGACCCCGCAAGGTGGGTCAACTTCACTTGATTTGTCCTTGATTATTAGGTCCTGCTTTTGGGATTCAAGTGTGATTTAGAGCTTACTTCTTAGGGTTTGCTTCTTAGATAAGTTCAATCAAGGCTTAGGACACACAGTTTGGGAAGATTGATTCTTGTTTTAAGCAAGTGTGTCTCTAAAACCCTACAATTGAAACCCTAATTGGCTCTTAATTGGTCAATCAATTAATTCCAAATGTGACACCTAGGGCTCAATCAAGAAGGTGGTAGCCTAGGTGTCTTAAATCCCTTACTAGATGCAAGAATCAAGTTTGGGATGTTTTCTAAAAAGAATGTATCAAATTAGGCAACTTGTGACGATTAATCTAAGAATAGAATGCAAGTTATCCCTAATTGGTTTTTCTTCTTTTAGCTTTTTTAAAATCAGGGGCTTAGGAGAAAGTGGATGGAGTTTACCTGCCCTTGGAGTGTTTGGCGCTTATCTGACTCTCCTTGATTGGATTCCCCTATGCAGATCACAACAAAAAAGATAGAGAAAGTTAGTATCAAATTATAAATTGCAATCAAGAGATCAAATGCATATTGCTCCCTAACAACGATGCAAAAATGTTGAGCACTTTGAATCAGTGTTATAAAAGTAATGTGTTGTAGTATAGTCGATAAATCGCATAGAACACTTAAATTAATAGCTTGAAAGAAATTTCGACTTCGAACGTAAGGAGTAATATAGCAATTTATCTCACGATCACAATTGTAAGTAAGAATATAACAATGTAATAAAAATTTCAGGCAAAAATGATATAAATAAAAATTCAAGAGTTAATGTGGCAAAAAGATTAGGGTAAAAATGGTGATTTGAATCACCAAATTACCCTATTACAATTATACTCAAATAATGCAATAGTATCAATCAACCAAATGCCACATCAACTTAAGTGCTACAGTGTCTCGGAACCAGCAACAAAGGCAAGGCCTCTCTCTTCAAGCCTCAGGGAGAGGCACAGCACAGCACAACACCAATAGAGGCGAAGGACTCTTCATATTTCGCTAAGTGTAGGGAGTTAAAAAGTGAGGCAAAAACCCCCCTCTCTCTTTCCCTTTCTTTCCTTCTCTTTCTCTAAAAGACCCAGGGTTAAGTGGGTAATCGAGTAGGAACAGTAACCAGATCCGAGTGTACGGCTACGTGCTTGGGGTCGCAGTCGAGCAGTGAAACGAGTCTAGTCAGGTGATCGGTCGTGGGGACCTCACCCCAGTGTATCAAGGCGATAAAGCCTCAGCACAAAAACAACTTTTGCGTCTCTGTTGGCTTATCTCCCACCGATGTGGGACTAAAGTGCCACTTCCTTCCTCATGCGTCAGTTGCTATGAAGATGCCTCCAATTGAGGTAGTTGCAAACGTTGGCGTCCCCAATCAAGAACCTGGGAAGGGTCCTGGGACTACTCCGCGTGACCTGGGGCACTCGCCTGGAGTATCTGCCAAAAGAACATGGTGAGAGCTCACTTGAAGCAGCTATAGCAATGGTATTGTGGCAAGAACACCTAAAAACAAGTAACATGGGCTAAGAGCCTGAGTCAAAAGGTTCAAAGGTTTCACAATGGTATGTGGAATGTGATTGCGGCATCCATGGCGACATTCATGGGGTGTGGGAGTACATTGAGTAGTTGGATGGAGGCGGATATGGTATATGGATGATGGGTTGGTCGTTGGGAAGTTTGAGTGGTTGAGAGGATAAACTAGGTTAGGGGTTTTAGTTGTGGTGGAACGACGAAGGTGTGGAGTGTGGAAGCCGCTAGGGCTCGCCGGAGGTTCGTCGGTGAGGTGTAAACGAAGTCGTGAACGGTGAAGGAGCAGTCAAAATGGCAAAGTAGTGGCACGGTGATGATGTGTGGAAGATAAGGAGTTAAGGAGACTAAGTGGTAGTCGATGAAGGGGAGGAGTGATGCTGGCTCTGGTGTGGCCAACACCGGAGACGAAGGTGCTCTTGTGAGGGTGAGAATAGTGATGACGAAGGGGGAGGGAGCACCCGCTGGTATGGCCTGACGGGGAAAAAGGAGAGGAAGGCGAATCCACCACCGGTGTTGCGAGCAGACAACGAGTGTGGTCAGAGAAGGTTGCTGGACGTCGTGGAGCTTTTCGACCAGAGAGGAGGGAAGAAGTATAGGGATTTAGCCCAAAAACGAGCATAAAGCGAACTTGTCCTCAGGGGTCTTTAAATAGGCCTTAGAGGGAGGTTTGAAGCTTGGAAACCAAGCTTTCAAGCTTGGTAAGTTCACCAAAGTAGGACACCCACATCTCTCATGCGTTCACATGAGAGATTGGGAAAGAGCTGGAGCCCACAAATAGGTTCAAATAGTAGAGAAATATCTTAGGAATCTTCCTTCCAAATTTGGAAAAGATTGAGCGTGAAATCAGGGAGAAAACTTTGATGTAAGGTCACTGAAGTTGTAGGAATAAGACTTCTGTGTTCATGGAGGCGACAGGGACCTTTTGGCAAAGAAGACAAAAAATATAGTGGCCTATTTGTAGTGAATTTCAAAAGCTAGGGGCACTTGTGAAATAGAGAGAATCAGACAAGATTGAAATGCAAACTAGGTCAAGATGATCTTTGATTGGGCCCAAATTTTGATAGAAACCTCATTTGGACCTAAGGAATCCATTCATGAAGTTGGATTTTGGTTTTGACCTAGTTTGAATGGGTAATTTATGCAAAAACCCAAATCAGGGTAATAACCTGTCTGAGATTTTGTGTTTGGTGAAAATGGGTTCAGATGGTCAAATCAAGGATGCCAAACCCTAGAGAGAACATTTTATATGATTTTTAGAGGGTTTAGATGAATTTTATCTTGACCAGAACCTCAGTAAATTAGGCAGGTCTATTTTTAGGGTTTCAGATGTCTATTAATTCTTGAAATGTGTGAAAACATTTCTGTCTGCATGGACCCACTTATTAGACATTAATGACTATATGACCTTTAATAAACCCCTGGCATATCCCTTGGTTGTTCTGCATTTCTGATAAGATGGTAAAATTCCATAAATAACCCTATTTTCATTTTTTCTTCTCAAAACAACTTGACCTACCCAAAAGACCTTCTGACTGATATGTAGGAACTTTTATTGACTTTATTAGACCAAATTGAGATAGTTATGGCTCATGATGGTATTACCATCATGCACCAACCTTTCTTGTCACCAATTGGCCCAAGTAGACAAGGCCTTGATCTTAACTCAATCTAACTTTAAGTTACAAAGTAGATTAGTCCTTCCTAGCGCACGGCTACTCACTTTTAGGCTTAGGATAGTGGTGCTCTTGTAGATGATGGGCTTGAGGGGGGTATTTTCCTTTTAGAGATAGATTTGAAATGTGTAGTGCTCAAACAAAGGGTTCACAATACAAGCTTAATTGATGTAGTTGCTTTTAAGGTTTAAGTGCTTGTATTAATGAATTTCAGGGTTCACTTGGTTAAATATATTCAAACAATGGTTCGAGTAAGGCACACAAGAGATTTTGCAAGTCCCAATTATTTGATAAATTTTCTTTAGGTATGGAGATGCAAGTGTGCTCTACTTTAATGTGAAACCTTAAAAGCAAATAGTGCTAAATGATGGAATTTAAGTCCAATAGGCCACACATGGTGCGACCGAATCAAGACAATCAATGGTTCTAATGCACCAATAACTAAGGTTCTCAGAATTTTTTTTTCATTTTTTTTAATGCACGATTAATATCTTTTTCAGATTTAATAGTGCAATGGGGTCTTCAAGTCTATTTTGACACCCTGTCAGTAATTGAATTATCATGCAATCAAACGTGCATGAAATATTTATTTCAAGATTTTCCAAGATTCTCACTTAGCATAGGAATCTAGTACCACAAATTCAAGTTAATCGGAGTTGTACAAAAATTCTTATGATTTTTGGAATTCCAAAAATTTAAGTAGAAAAATACCATAGTAGTCTGCAAAGCTTTAAAAATTAAATATAGATCATATGCATACAAAATTTGGATACAAACTTCCTGACATCAATGCCTACATTTAGGACTAATTTTAGAATTTTTTGACATACAAAATTTGGAAAATGATTTTTAAATCTCAAAATCTATTGCTGTCCGAATTTCACGGAGGTGGTTTTGTTAATTTCCAAGAGATAATACCCACCAAAAAGAGTTCTTTTTCAAAGAAAGCAAGCAAGTACAAGCAAATACTTCTGACCAAAGGATCAAGTAAAGTGCCTAATTTTTCTTGTTATTTTCTTATGTTGAAAGGAAATCTAACCTAACTATGGTAAGAGTACTTACCTTAAGATACCAACTTGCTTTTCTTCCGTTATTGCACTTCTCCACAAATTTGATTCTTGCACGCACGCAATAAATAAGAAGCAAGTGGATTAGTGATCTAAAATAATTACGAAAGTGAAAGGCTAAAAATAACTCTGTGCCTCCTCGGTAATGGTGCCAAATTGATGCTCGCTAAATCTACATGATTAAAATATATGCAATCATTATAATACGTAAATAAAGTGTTCAATTAAATTTCTTTTAATAGCGAACTCAAGGAGTCTAGGCCGAACACAGGGAGGCAATTGATATTTTAAACCTTTTGAGAAGATAATCAAACAATGATAGAATCAAGGTATCACAAGAACAATGAACTTTATTTTTATCTTGAATAGAGTCTTACAAATGAAATCTATACCAAGATTACAACTATGAATCAAAGAAAATAAACTAAAGAGAGAGTAGTAAGGGGGAGAGAGAGCAGAGCTGCTTGAGGGATGCTTGTGCGAAGCTTCTGGTGGAGCATCAAATCCAGGGCATTGAGAGGAAGAAGAAGATCGGAGAGCCTGAAGGTAAAGAGGGAGGGGAATGTGGTAGATTATTTCTCTTAGTGGCTAATTTCCTATATGTAGTAGAGGCTAGGTCTTTTTATAGGAATGTGGGTTTAATGATGGTCGTAGGATATAGATCTATGGGTTAAGTATAAGCTAACAACTCAAGGGAGTGGTTCACCCTTGGATGATGATCTAAGGGTATGTGTGTATGTGTTATTGGTAGTCCATATGGCTTCCTAAGGAAGCCATAGGTGGTCGACTATGGCTGTAGGAGGAGGGCCATAGTTGCTAGGATCATGGGTGTAGATTAGGTCTTGGTATCAAAGAGATAAGATCTTTCTCATGTTAGGCGGCTAAGAGGGAAGACCTCTTGCTTAGGGTCTAAGTAATGTGTGCATGAATGTGTGTGTATGTGTGTGCGTGAACTTATGTGGGTGTGGGTGCGTGAGTTTTGTAGACCTAGGTTGTGGGTCTAAGTGGTGTCGGATCTGAGAACACGCACACTAGAAGAGGGGTCGAATAGTGTGATAAAAAAATTTAAATAAAAATAATTCAAAGCACAAACTGACACCAAATATATAGTGGTTTCCTTTACTTGGGTACTCCACTATCAAAGTCTCTTGACTTAGGATTTTTAACCCAATTCCCTTAACCCAAAGGGAATCAAATCACTACAACAAGAGGTAATTAATGGGTTATTTGATAAACACTAGTTTATTATCACTCTTATGCCCTAAAATAGATCTAGATCTTAGGGTTTTAACTCCACAAATAGGTTTTCGGGATGCATTTAGGAATTTACTTAAGGCATGAATTACATCGCATTACATTTTATTGTGTTTTTGATACATTTACCTATGTCAAGGATAGGCATATAGTCAGATCCCACAAGCCTTGGCACTCTGGAAGGCAGAAGATGAAGGAGAAGCCCATATCAGTTGGATCATAGCTAGATCCAGCAAATCCCAATTGGATCCCAGCTTATTCTAGATGGATGAACTCATCATTAGCTCCATTCAGTTCATATAAATTGAATGGTAGCTCAAGCTAGTTCACCTTAGCTCCATTCAGTTTACCTCAGCTGGATGGCAGCTCAAACTGGCTTAAGACAGTTGATACCAGCCGATTGCACCGCAAAAATGCACCTGCAATAGTGCCTTCTTGTGCTATTTCCTAGCATTACCTATGCATATTAGGGTTCCATAGTTGCATTGTAAAAATACACGCATGCATGCATTTAATTAAGAGAGGAGGAGAATGAAATAATTGGCCTCGCAATTCACATTTTCTTCAAGTGGTACTTCACAATATTCCCATCTTTATTTTTATTTCCATTTGATTTGGAAATCTCTTCCCGCGGCTGCACCTTTCTTCCTCGCGCGCCATGCTTCCCTGCAGCTGCCCTTCCCTACGGCTGCCTCTCCCTACCAAGGCCATGCATGAGCCATGCACAACCAGGGCATGGCCATGCATGGCTTCTTCCTCTATAAAAAGGCACGACTCATCCTTTGCAAGCAGCCTGGTCCCAGCCAAAAAAACCTCCAGCACTTCTTCTAGGCCACCGTCCTCTCCTCCCTCTCCCTCCATACGCCGACCCTCCTCGGAGAAACCCGGTAGGCAAGAGCCCTCACTGTGGTGCACACCACCACAGTGAGACCACCACCGCCCAGCTCTTCAAAGAGCCGGTGGGCGTGGTGGCTCTTTTCTAGTTTCTTTTTCCATTCTAGCACCTTCAGCCATGGCCACAAGCTTCAAGATCTGAAGCTCGAAGCTCGGTGGCAGCAGCAGCAGCGGCAAGGCAGCAGCAGCAGCAGCCCCAGCCATTTCGCGCAAGCCTGCAAGTGCCCCAGCCCCTCCGCGCACGCCTGCAGGCCTCTCTGCCTCCCGCTTCTCCGCTCTGTCACACGCTAGCTTCCGCCTACAACCGGTCTCTGCGCGCCTCTACAGCAGCCGGCCAAGCTCCCTAGCGCATCCCAGCAGCACCCGTAAGCTTCCGCGCACACCTGTAGACACCTCGCCTCCCGCTTCTCCGCTCTGTCACGAGCTTCTTCGCGCCTGCAACCGGTCGGCGCAGACCTCCTTCCTAGTGCGCCAGCCCGTGTGTGCCAGCTGCGAGCTGGCCGCACTCACAGCACCTGTAGCTCCTGGTCACGCGACATGGATGACCACTGTAGCCACTGTTCACGCGAGTCTGCGAAACACTGTGGCTACAGTGGGGTGACCTGTGTGCTTCTCACTTTACCGGTTACCCGGCGCACCACAACCGGCCGTAGCCTGTGTGCACGTCTCCGCCCGCGTTGCCCGCACTCGTTCGCACCCGTCTGCTTCGCCCGCACTCGCCTACGCGTGCTTGCCAGTGACCACTCCAGCCTTCACGTAGCACGGTGTACTACGTGTCTTCTCTCCACGCCCATCGCCCTCCAGCATGCGCTTCTCTGTGTGCACATGCGCCCGCGCGTGAGCTTGAACCACCAGATGATGCCCTTCGCGCCCAGACACCTTAACAGCACCCTCGCCTCTAGCAGAGCGGCTGCTCTTTCTCCCGCTCTCTCTCTCTCCCTCTCTTTCTCTCTCACAACACTCTCTCACTCTCTTCACCGACGCTCACACACACCTACAGTCACACTTCCACACACACACACACACCTATACAATATTATATACGTATACATATATATATTGATATATATACACATATATATATATTTATATTTATACATATAGTAGTACTTATGTACTAGTATACATACATATATATATACATATATCTATATACTTATATACATATACATATATATATACATATATATATCCACATATACTTATACATACATACATAAATAAATAAATATATATATACACACACACACATATATACTTACATATATACATATATCTATATATATATTATTACCTATATAACTAAATATAGATACATATATATATATATATAGATATATACATATATACACACCTACTTATATATACATCTATATATACATATATATATATATCTAGCTACATATATCTATATATACATATATTACTATATACATATACATACATATATATTTACATCTATATAGTTATATACACATACTCATACCTATATATATATATATACCTATACATATATCTATCTATACATATACTTATATATATTTACATACCTATATATATATACATATACATATATACATATATAACTACATATATATACCTATATATTTATAACCATATATTTATATTTTCACATTATTTACCATACGCTTTATCACTGGAATATCTGCACCAGTTGCTGATATTCCCCGATACGTGCGTACAAAAAGTGTGTTCGCATTCATCTTCCACCATCCATCCTACACCTTACACGCGGCACTTCGTCCTGTTGGTTGCGTCTTTCTAGATGACGACCGACTCGATACCGTGTTACACTCCATCTCCGCCTCCACCCCCACCCCTTTATACATATATGGTATATACATATATATCTATACTATATTTACTTTATTTCTATTTCTCTTATATGCCCATAAAAAGATAAAATATATATATATAAAAGAGAAAAGATAATCTTTGACTTGCAAGTAACCCGTCTTGCGAATAGCCAGACCTGTTTTGGAACCCTATTTTGGCTCAAAGACAAGAACCCAATTTTGAGGATGTGCCTCAAGGACAAAGATTACCTGAAAAAAATCTAAATAGAAAAACACCAAAAACACAATAAACGAATGGAAGAGACTCGTTGTAGGAAAGGCGTAGAAACTCGAATTGTAACCCCACTTCCCTGAGTTCGACCCTGGGCCTAAAAGTGACAAGATAAAATCAAGTAGGCCAGGTTAAAAATTTTGTAAAGAGATGGTTAGGTCTGATTTAGGTTAACCACTATACACACTTCAACGATAAAATCATCATATTAACAACCTATTCGGGTCCGACACCACCAGCTCCATTCTAGCTCCTCTAGCTCAAAACAGTTCACTAGAAGTTCAACCTATTTAGGACTAGCTACTACCATCAACTAGCTAGATCTAGTCAGCTGAAGAAGTCATCAACTAGCTCAGGCCAGCTCAAGTCCTGTTCATGGAGGCTTAAATTAGCTCAACTTAGTTGAGCTGAGCTACTTGACTTAAGCCAGCTACTCCAGCTAGCTAGGTAACCTCCAGGAAGACCAGACCCAGTTCACCTCAACTCATAATAGAAGAAAGCCAGCTCAGAATAGCTTGGCTTAATGAAGGAGAGATTTCACTTTTCAGAAAAATATGTCATCGCAGTAATGTAAATTGTGGTGGAAAAATCCCATATCAACAATATATATCAATGAAAACTAACCACGGCGGATTAGGTCATATCCACAGGGAGGTACAGAACCAATAAGATCAAGATATATAACAATCATCTTTATAAAGATGAAAGATGGTTGCATAAAAATATTCATCAAATCAATCAAGGGTTATGCTGCTCTGAATGTAAACTCCTGATTTATAGAGAAGTCAAGGGCTGTTTATGCAAATTTCACTCAATAAATCACATCTCCAAATAAGTGAACAGTGTATGTGTAGTGGCAGATTATGTAATTTTCAATTGCATGTGTACTCAAGTACAAATCTGAATCCCAATTTGATGCAATCAAGGTGATAAGAAAAGAGTTGAATAATAATGCAAGAATGAAAGGGTGTTGCTAGAATTTTACCTCAATAAAATAATAAAAAATAACAGATAAAAAATCTCATAGTGGCATTGAATGAAAATATTATTATGACCCAAAATAGAGCGTTTTCTTTCCTCATGCGTGCGCGAAGAGGAGGCTGCAGTTGGGTGTGCGGAGCTCGATGAAGGTTGTCCGCGATGAGAGCTTTCCGTTGATGGTGGTGGTGTCGACGGAGGTAACTGATGGTTGCCAATCGAAGAGGAGGATGTTGCCAGTGGTGAGGCTTTTCAACTTGTGAGATGATGGCCATTTGATGCGATTGAAGGCATGGCTATGCTGGTGAGGGTGAGGCGAGTCTGATGGAAGCAATGACGTGTCAAACGATGGTATGCATTGGCAGCTACGTGGAAGGCGTGGCCAACAATTTTGGGTTCTTTCAATTGGCAGAGAAGAAGAAGAAGAGGGGGAGGAGGAAGCTAGGCTGTACGTAGCGAGGGGGAAGGCATGGCTACTTGCACGCTTGTGAGGGCACACGGGCTATGGTTATGCACGCGCGTGAGAACACGCACACTAGAAGGTCGTACGTAAGGGCACGCTGGCCACACATCTATGCGTAAGCGGAGGTGGACAGTGCTAGGCACTACTGCAGTTGCATCAAGGGGGTGCGTTGCCAGTGGAGTGTGGTTGTAGGTTGAAGGAGGAGCGCTTGCTAATGTGGGGGAGCCTTTGGCAAGCGATGGAGGGCGCCTACAAGGAGGTCTATGTCAGTGGGTACGTTGAGATGGAGGTACTGTGCGAAGGTGGCCGACATTGGTGGGATGTAGCTGAGGCTATCTGGACATCCGAGAAGGGTTCTGAATGGCTTAAATGAAGGGGAGAGGGGAACGTACAGTGGTAGTCGTTAAGGCGATGGTGGCTTGTGGTGGTGAATGACACGGTCGTGAAGATGAGCAAAGTGTAATGGTGGAGGGTAGCACCATCATTAACCATAACTCGCTTTAATTAGTTGGAATCAAGTGATAAATACTCTTGAATGGTCGCTTAAGGATGCTAATTCCACGCAAATCCATTCTGAGAAGAAAATAATGAAATAAATTCTGTAATTTTAACAGTACATCATGAACATATTAACAACAAGCTCACTCAGGGGTTAAATGAAGGTCAAGTAAGCTCAACAATCCAAAAAATGGGTCAACATTGAAAGAAACAGGGTTTCACGCTTTTCGATAACCAAAATATCACAAAAAGCCCTAATTATCAACCTGTTTAAATTAAAGAGGTTTTATTCAAAATAAAATTCATCTAAACCTCCTAAAATTTATATAAAAATATTACAAGAGGTTTAGTACCCTTGGTTTGATCATCTGAACCTATTTTGACGTAGAATAGAGTTTCAGACGGGATTTTGCCCTTATTTGGGCTTCTATGCAAATTGCCTAGTCAATCGTAGCCAAAACTCAAATCAAACTTCACCATTAGATTCCTTGGGTCTAAATTAGGTTGGTACCAAAATATGGGCCCAATCAAAGTCCATCTTGACCTAGTTTGTAATTTAGTCCCTAAAAATCTTTGGTTTACTCATTTAAGCCCCTAACTTTCGAATTTATTATGTTTACCCCCTAACTTCTCGTCATTTTCTTCATTCCAGTCCCTACTACCATTGGAGGTGGGAGCACACCTCAGGTAAAGATTCTTGGAGAGATTTCTCTCTCAAATCAAGACCAAAGCCCTCCAAATTTGGAGGGATTGATCTTAAGAGATTTCCCAACCACATGGACTAGATCTTAAACCATGATTTGCTTCGTAGAGCTCGAATGAGATCGAGGAAATCCAAGGTTCTTCTTCCCTGATTTTATAGCCAAATCAAGCTATTTTCCTTATTTAGAGCTCATCCTAAAGCCTTATAAAGAGTCCCTTGTCACGACTGTCCTCCTTAGTAAGGTTTCAAGGCCAAAACACTTCTCCTTCCCCATTTTGCTGCAACCAATCTCTGGCGAGCTTCTCGATCTCCCTTTGTCTCCCTCTGCCATGTACAATAGGCAAAGGGAACATCCTCCCTGACATCTTCTGCTCCTTACCGTACCAAGCAAGAACTGCCTCGACCTTTCCTCCTCACCATTCTCATCGCTGGAGCGTTCGTCTTCTCCAGCATCGTCCTATCATAGCCAGTGACAAATCCTCTCTCTCCTCATCCATAGTTGAGTTCTCTCTCTTCCTCTCCCTCTCTACTTCACTTCCCCCTATTTAGATCTTAGGTTCGATCGACACACACCCCATTTTCCCCTTTCTTCCTCGACACCGATCATGCCTCTAGCGAGGCTGTGCAACCACATCCATCCACAAATTTGTTTGCCGCCATTCCCAAAAGCATCGCTGCGACTCCACTATCAAAAGCACTAACCTTATTAGGGTCTTCGCTCACCCGAACACTTGGTTCAAGAACCCATCCTTTCGCCGGTCATCTCTTCACCCTCCAGCCACCATAGACCTCCATCCACCGAATTCTCTTTGCCACCGCATTCACAGTCCTCCAAAGACCACTGCTAGTTGCTTTAATTGGGCTGAGAGGCCGTATACTTGTTTTCAAGTCTTCACCAGAGGATTGCCATTGCCGTCATCATCTTTAGCTTCGTACGCTGCGCATCGACCACTGCAAGACTCAAGACCATGTCCCATCGATGTGGTTTCCTCTCTAGGAGCTTTCTGCACTAGCAATCGAGTGGAAGCAAGTAAGCACATCAACAATTTTGGTCTCAAAGAACTGCAGTTTCACGTGGAAAAGCTCAGGCATTTTTAGTCACACCTCGAAGATTTTAGAGCCCGCAATTGCGTATAATATGCATTGAGTGTGTAACCTAGCTACCCAGTACATGGGTGGTCGGGTTCCCCATGCACATGACCCACACACACCTCTCTCACCTCACATGCCTAGTGAGCTTGGTCCCCTATGCTCATGATCTGATAACCCGCTAACCTATATCTGGTCCTGGGAAAAGGGAAATAAGAGAAATTTTGAGGGTAAGGGTTGGTTTTGCACTGTTCATACCTCAAGATGAGTGCCTACGTGGTCTATACTTAGCCATCTCTGAGGCATTGTGTTTTGGCTTTGTACTAAGGTTGGTGATATTTAAGCCATCTAATCTCCCTTAGAGACGTCTGTTGAGGCCTTGGGCTTGATTATGAACACTGTGGATATATTGGCTCTATGCTGACATGGATTAGCGGTTCAAGACCACTGTTGAGATATTGATTTGAGTTAAATTGAATGCTTTGATATGTGCTTAACTTGACAGATATCTTTGGTTATCTAAATCACCATTTTTAATGTTTCTCTCTTCTTTTTATCATAGCAGTTTCTTGGGATCCTATTGATTATTATTGAATATATTTTTGAGTAGATTATTATTCATTGAATATCTCTCTTGTGTCTAATTAATTGTGTTCATTGATTTAAATTACGATTAGTGTTGTGAATTCCTTATCTGCTCCCTGCAAACATCCTCAGACTCATCATCTATGTTTTCGAGCACTTTACAAATTTTAGATGTTGTAGCAATTTTCATCGACTATACTATGACGCATTTTCCTTAAAACTACGATTTTCACCATGCAACAGTGGTGGTTGCTACAAGGAGGAAGTCGTCAAGGTCGCGGTTGCGAGGATGGTCAAGTACGATTGAGGAGTCGACTAGTCGCGGTGGCAACGTCGAAGCTGTCACCTCCGACCATGGTGATGGTTGATCGTAGTAGGGACGAGAAGCCATGATGATGTTGCAGAAGCAGTAGCGGATGCGGTGCCGTGGAGGGCGCACAGTGGTTTGCTGTTGTGGAGAGATGGCTCTCTTCGTGAGGAAGGAGATGGTTCATGTCCCTACCATCTTTCCTGTTTATAAAGAGAGAGAGAGAGAAAGAGAGAGAGAGAGCGATCCCCCTAAGTGCTGGCCTCCCCCTATTTTTGTCTCATCTAAGATACTAGAAAAGGAAGGGGAAGGGTGATGAATCCCAAATTGGAGAGAGGCAAAGAAATGTGGTGGTGGTTTTACATCCATCACTTTTATTTCCTTTGTTTCTCTTGGTGGAAATCAACACATATTAAGATGGCATTTGATGTGAAGCTTACTAAAATTGTCCTTCTTTGAATGACCTTGCATCCAAAATAAGTAATTAGCCCCTTCATAGAATGATTAATGCAATTAACGCATGAAATGATAATTCTAAAGCTTACACAATTTTGTCAATATCATGCATGCTTTAAATTAAATTTCCATCCTAATAAAAATGTACCTAGGCACTAAATTAGTCCACTAAAGTGGACCTATCAAATACCCCCATGCCTAAGTTTTGCTAGTCCCAAGAAAAATCATATGGATTAGACCAGGTCTCTCGGCTAGGTTTTATCGTTAAGATGCCTTGTCGTGCCACACCTCTAGAGACTAAATTGAAATACCAACTATGGGCCTAAAGCTACTCATGCACCAGCAAAGATACAGACCTGATCAGCCTCAACCTTGGGTTTGCCACGAAGGTTTCCAAGGCCTGCGAAAACTGCTCAGAGGTTTGTTGACCCCAGTGGTTAAAGTATCTGTTAGTATGTACAATAAGTCTAGGTTCAGTTTGCTAGTGAATTTTTTGAGAAGAGATATAGAGAGATATTAATTTTGAGATTTTCCTCTCTTTTCTTTTTAAATTCCCTACAATGCAACATTAGATTGGCTCTAAACATGATCTGTATTAGATTCCTTGTCCTCACCATCAATCCTTGCAGGGTCCCTGGCAGTAGATACTTCAAGATAACATCACCCATGGCAACCCCTAGAACCCTGGCTTTCGACACTCCAGGATAGTGCTGCCCATGGCATTCTGTAGGTAAATTCAGACCCTGACAATCGACATTTTGGGATAATGCCACCTATGGTACTTGAACCAACACAAGGTTCTTCCGTGCCCCCGATAGGATATTTAGATATCTTAAGAGACAAGTACCAAGGAGACGGTATGTTATACGCATCTTCGAGGGAAATATTTTTCATTCCTCCTCTTCGCATTGGGAACTCATCCAATCAACTTGTGTCTTCGAGCTACACCTAAGTCAAATTTTTAGGAAAACATTTTTAGAGCATAACACTTTTTGGCATTATTCTTCATTACGCGCACTGAACCAGACTGGTGTGTAAGTTTTGGGTGCCAAGTTACCAAGTCATGCAAACCAAAGGGTAGGCAATGGGGCTGAATACTTCCTAAGCCTTAGACTTAATACATTAGCCTCGCAACTGCCTCAACCTGTTGAGGAATAACCCAGATCTTAACAAATACGTGAGTGTTTAAGCCCTAGAATAGATCCAGGAGGCCTAAAGTCGGTATCCTTCATTTATCTCCTTCTCTCTAGCACTTTAGGAAGTAATTAATCATTCATTCTAGCCCAGAACTTATGTAACTCTTCCATAATCAAATGCTGGGACTAGCATAATTTTTGCACCATTTCCTCTCTGTGTCTCTCTCTTCTGCTCGCTCTTTTTCCTTCTCAATATACTTGCAATTCAGCTCACAAAGATTCCATCTCCTTTTTTTTTATGCAATTTGGATGCTCTAACTACATGCAAAATATGTATACATGCTATGAACAACCTCAGGTTATACCCCTCCATGCCTAAATCTGACAATGTCCTCATTAGAACGTAAAATCAAGGAAAGATATTAAATGAGGTGGAGTTAGGATGCCTCCCAACAGGTGATTCTTGCAAATTGGGCTCTAGAAGTGAAGCAAAAGGAGACCCAAAGAGGATACATAACAAACTTGGCCTAGCGACTAAGTACCCCAAGATGTTGGTAAGCTGGTGATGGAGAGTGATGCCAAAAGCTCACCAAATGCAGGTGAAAATAGGGTACTCCTAAGCTCTATTTGAAAAGAGGCAATGACTCCATTTGAAAAGATGATTTTCACTTAACAAGATGATAATTAAAATGATTTATCGTTTGTATTTCTAAGTGGTAGAAAATCGACTAATCAAAGTATTAAATTAAAATTAAACCACTCGAGATATGAGCAGGTTGTGTCCACAGGGAGGCAATGTCTATTACAAACTCGTACAGGTCAAGAACAGATGTTCATGATTAATTTCACAAAGAAACCAACTCAAAATGGCCTTTCAATTAAGATAACAAGGTATGATCATGATGATATTGTATTTACGTGAAAGATTGAGGGAGTTCTCACAAAATAACCAGATTAGAATATTATTAAATCTAAAATCCTTCTCTTCCAATGGCAAAGAAATGTAAATATTAATTCAACGAAAAAAGAGCAACTCCTTTGGAGAGCTACTGCATGTACAAGAGGGGGCAGTCGGCTGTGAGGAGCTCACTTGAGCTAGTCGGCTTTGAGTTGCATTTGACGATGGTGGTGCTGCTGCATGGGGTGGCTGGAGCTCGTTAAACGGTAGAGATGAGAGTGGTGGGTGGCCTACTACAAGCTCTGTTTGCCACTTGCAGAGAGGAGAGCGTATGTTGAGGAGAGGTGCGCATTGCTATTGGAGGTGCGTGGGCTATGCGCACAACTACGCATGGAGACACAATGAGGGGAGGCACACACGGGGAGGAGAGGGCACGCATGGCTGTTGAAGGTGCACACAAACTCTCTTGCACACTGGTGAAGGTGTGATGAACGAAAGGAGGCAAGAGCACGTGCAGGTGACCGTCGTGAAACGCATTTGCGTAAAATCGTTCGTTGTAGCATGTTTTACGATGTCAATTTTAAATAGAAGTTTCGGATGTGAGTCCTAGTGTCAAACATCTGGAGGAAAAAATTCGAATCGTTTACTCACTTGAATGTCACGAAAATGTGTTTTTTGTTTTCGCTTGTGAAAAGAATAGAGAAGAGAGAGAGATAGGGAAAGAGAGAGAGAGGGGGGGAGATAGGGTTAGAGAATCACAATAAGTCATTAAAAACACAAGATATCAAAAACATATTCAATTGATTATCAAATGTCATGTTCAACCAAATATAGATGAATGCTTGAATATAAGAAATGACAATTATTAAGGAATTAAAACTAAATGTAAGGTGGTGGATGGTGTTGAGACAGCCATAGAAGTGGAAGGACTTCTATCGGTAGCTCAGCATCTTCACAACCTTGCTTGGGAGCTCTATAGAGTGGTGGAATTGCTTAGGTAGAAAATTGCACAAATGGGAGGGGGTAGGTCTCTTTTATAGTTGAGGAGAGGGCTAAAATTCATCCTCGGGTCAATAGCGACAATCAAAACGTCACTATAGACCCACTGCAAGCATTGCCCTAGCTCTCGCCTTCGCACCTTCAACTAGCATGCTAGCCCACGCTTGCATGCCGGGGGCTTGCGCTGACGCTACGCTACTGCTCCGCGCACGTGCACGCTATGCATGCGCTACCGCTATTGCTGTGCAGCGCCTCAATTGCAAATTTGAGGGGCTATAGGGATTTAAACCCGCGCCCCTCCCTTGGAAGCCAGAACCTCCACCATTGCGCCATGCTACCCGAAGTGTTGAAAAGATGGCATAGGAGTTGCGGGCACGGGAGAACCTCTACCATTTGATCTTGATCCAACAGCTATGGTGCGAGATGATGGGGTGCTTGTAGTCGCTGATGGCTGGTGTTGGGTGGCCTAGATGGCACCATCTAGGCTATCCATCTTCTTTCTATTGTAGAGGATGCCATGGTGCTCGGATCGAGATGATTCCCACATTTTCAGATTGCGATCATCGCTCTGGATCCATTCGTAAGGTCAAATTTTTCATCTGAAGCCTGTAGGATGTTGCATTGCTCCCTGGCTTTTAATCTTTCTCAGGCTTGTTGTGGGAGCTATGGAAGTCGGATTGAGATAATTTTGAGTCCGTTGGACTCCATTCGTTGATCTGGATCCATCTGTACTATCAGATTGCTCATCTGAGACCTGTTTCAATATGGTCTTGTACGCAAGGTCATTAAACATTGATTCTAAGTAATTTAAATGTAGAGATAATGCAATATGCATGCAATGCTCCCAAGCCTACTATAATATGACATTATTACACAAGTACACTCGAAATTGACTCTAATTGATGATATTAACACTAATAATTGTAGAGTCATCATACTCCCATGCCCACCCCTTGCTAGCCCCTAGCAAGGTTTATCCTACAAGCTATTCACAACTAAAATTAGGAATTGATTACTCAGTAGAATTTGCTTATCAACGAAGGAAATTTCTACTAAGAACCTAACCCACAAAGACTCAATAGTGCCCGAGTGCCTGCCAAAGTGCAGACCGCCCGAGTCCTCACCTTATTCTATATGGAAGCAAATACATTTTTTTCTTTTTCATCTTTTCTAATTTTTTTTCTATTTTTGGTGTTGAGGATTTCGAGGTAACTTTTTACAGCTAGCCAATGCACCCAAAGCTCAAAAAGGACTCTTAGTACTAAGCATCTTGTTGTAAAAGTGATAGACTCACTCAACGGCAATTAAAATGGACTTCAGGTTTCTACGCCCCTAAGTGACTCGAAAGAGAAAATGTTGCCTAGAGGTGCATCTATTTGACCAGTAGCTTTCTCCCTACATTTTATTTTTGTGGGGTCAACATAAGAGTGAACCCAATGTAAATCTCCTTGGATTATGCTACTTCCCTGCTTCTTCCTTAAGTGTTTTGGAATTCTTGTGCATTTTATGAGCTGGGATCTAGACAACCTATCAATGGGCTGTTACCCAAGGCAATTTGCCAGCCATACTCGTGTTGTAAAGTGTGGCTTATTTCTTTTTTTTCTTCTTTTTCTATTTTTCTTTTTTTTTTTTATTTTTAAGTAGGTGGCTTTCCTGATCTAAGATTTACCTAAAGGCCGTAGTAAAGGGGAATGGTCATGTGGTTGGGCTCTGGACAACCAACTAATGGACTATTACCCATGACAACTTGCCAACCATACCAACCTAGAAATATCATTAGCTACCCAATTCCCTTTAGAACCGCTAATGAGTGAGTTAATGTAAAATGTGTGCAGATGCTTAGACTAAAAATTCTCCCAAATCAGAGGGTAGGTTGATAAGTCGTATACTTATCACCCTTCTTTATTGACCAAGTTAAAATAATATTACTTGGCGAGGACTTAAGGCCAAGTCCACATTTTAGTGGACACCCGGACTGATTAAGTTCGAAGACCTAAACAGTCTAAGCATTTAGATTCGTAATGTATCATTTCCTGAAGTTGACAAACTTCTAATCCCTAAGCTTTCTCTTCCTTTTTTTTTCATTTTTTTAAAAATAATTCAAGCTGACAATATGCACTCAGAACATACAAATTACCACCCCCGATGCCTAAGTTGGACAATGTCCTCATTGGAAAATAAATGTATGCAAGGGAGTAAGGAAAGAAATCACCTGAGTGTCAATAGTTAATCTGGTTAGCTTGAATCCTCTAAGTTGCCTCCCAGGAAGCTCTGAGTTTAGTGCCTTCAACTGATCATACTACACAAACAATAAAAAAAAATCACTTGAATGGTCTGGGTCAAGAAAGAGATGACAAAATCAGCTAAACCCAGAGTCAAAAGTATGCGGATGCAGACTAGATTATGGTGCAGTCCGATCCCTAAGGGACGGGAACTCTACAACTAGTGTAACATGCATGCCTGTGTTTATTCCTCTCCGAATCTGCAGGCATGTAGAGAAGTTGATTTAAATGAGTGCAACCCGAATCTAAAATGTCAAACATGAAAGATGTAGGCTTTGCTATCAGCTTGTGTCCCTTTAAAGTTGTAATCCCTCAAAGTTATATCAATTCCAGTGAATTCGGGTTGCAGGATTTCAATTCTGATAGGGCATGTAACCAAATCAAGAGTTTGACAATGTGCTTTAAGATTAAGAATGAGGTCACTCTCCAAAGAAAAGTCCATCCCTTCTTCAACTAGGGTTTCATTGCTTATTCCCTCCAATTCCTTAACCCTTATAATATTATCTTCAACCTCTTTCATATCAGACTCAATTTTCAAGGTTGCATTAGAGGTAGGGCTAATTTCATCCTCTAGCTCAGATTCTTTCCCTTGGCCCTCCTCTAAACTTGTGATGGGAGTTTCAAATAATTCAAAATCAATTATTTCAAAATTGTAGTCCCACTCCCCATCTTCACTTTTAGATGCCTCTTCCACCAAATCATTTTCCTTGGGAAGATTAGATTTGGATTCAAAGACATCGTCCCCCAAACTCTCAGTTTTCTCTTAATGTTTGTCCTCAACTCTCCCCAAATCCTGTTCTAAGTAATCCTTAATGACATTTCTAATGAATTGTCCAACACCGAGGGAGTATCAATGGTGGACTGAACCAATTTTGGGTAAATAGGTGTAGTCCAATCAATCACCAAAGGTCCTTGCTTCATGAATTTCGTAAAAGGGGTTGCTTGCAACAGTGCTCTTTGGCCCCTTTCATCCAGTTGTTGGAACATATCAATCATGGCTTGTTTCCCCTAAATCAATTCTTGATTCTGTTTATGTAACTCCAACTGAAGGCTATCAAGAACTGACTAAGTGTCATTAGGTTTCCCTTGGATTTCCTCCTTAGCATTCAAATTAAAGTTGGGAGGGTATGGTTGAGGATGTGTATTAGAGTTTGTACTGGGGTTTAGGTTCTTGGGTGGGTCCTCTATTCTATCATTTTCAAGGTCCAATTCCTCAAGAGGCACCATTTTCTGTTTAGTCCTACTCTAAATAATTGAGGTTCTAAGTCCTCCTCCCAGTCGGATTCTTCATCAGGGGTCCGAAGTAGGGTTTGATCATTCTTGAGTTGCCCAGGTTTATGATCCTCATTTGATTTCCATTTTTTTAAAATCCCTTCCAATCCATAGGTCAATTATGAGAGATCCTTGAATTCAGATGACCTATCTTGGTTAGGGTCCTGGGAAGGGTAGGGGTCTTGGTGTTCTCCTAGAGTGTAGGTCCTATCAGATTGGTTAGTGGGTGGGTGGGACCTAAAAGAGGAGTCATCATAAGGAAAATCAAGATAAGGATCCCCAAGGTTTGGATCGTAAACCTAGGTGGTTGGGTTGGATGTATCCCAATAGGAAGCTGGTGTGGGTTGAGTAAAATTGGGATAAAAGGGGTCTTCTAGATACTTAGGTCCTGGATTATATCCCTAACTAGGCAACTGGTTGTCCCAAGTAAAATCATGTTGGTGATAGTTTGGGAAGGATGGATAAGCATTAAAATCCATGGATGGATTAGGGAAGAACAGATGAGAGAATTATGTGTTCACAATCAAGGAAGCAAAACAAAGCTTTACAGTGTAGACCTAAGCAACTTATGCCTCGGAAGTAGATACCGACCACGGTGAATTCGGTGTTGTCCTTAATCTCGAAGGTGGTAGAGTTGGGAAGGTGAAGCAGGGGGAGCATGTCTCGAAGGCCGTTAATTATGCCAAATCCCAGCTTGCTTAAGTCATTTGAGAATCAGGCCTCCCAACTCAACACCTTTTGTAGCAAGCAGACGTCATTAATTCACTATGCGTTCAAGAAAATACCCTGAAACGAACTCAATGATTCCTAGGGCCAACGTCTACTTAATATTTAGGGCTAGGTCAATGCTTGTGCTCAAGGATTAAGTGAAGAGCGTTAGGGGGTTAATGCCCTTAAAATTTCAGTTTAAGCCATGCACACAACTGGGTGCAAGGACCCAATGCGAAAACAAGTGTTCTTTAACAAGCCAGATTAAGATGTGTGAGTTTTAAAATTTGAATCTTTCTTTAATAGATTTTAAAATTTTACTTGTTTACACATTCAAGCATAGCACAAATGTATAATCACAGTTGGTAAAGATTGATTTTCTTTAAGACCTTTTGTGTGATTATAAAGTTAAAAACTCCCTAGTATTTTTTAAGATTTTGTCTAGAAGAGTCCAATCAAAACAAGAAATGATCCTATCCTAACCAAAATCGAATGATATTTTCAAAAAAATTAATTTCAAATTTTTTTGAGGGTGATAGACCACCCAAATTTACGTTTTCTCAAGAGGGGGTCAATCTGTCCACAACTTCTACATCAGTGCACAAGTTTAAGATCTTGATCAGAACAAGCACTAATAAATTTCAAATGCAAAAGTAGCCTTCATATGAAGTGAAGAGAATTTCAAGATCTTTCCAAAAATATAAATTTATCACAAATCTGAGCTGCGTGGAGTTTGTAGCAGCAAGAGCAACTTACAGATCTCTAACACTCAGGACAACCTTGCACACTTCCAGTATTGAATTTGTCATGGCCAAACCACAAAGAGTTTGGCTATGTAATTTGACGTGGAGTTCACCTACTGGAAGGAACATCTTTGAGATTTTTCTCAAAATGTTTAGAGGTGCTAAGAATCCTTTAATCATGTCCTCATCCCGAATCCAGAAAATGATTTTGCGGAGTTAACGGGTTGAAGACTTAATGGTGGTGTTTTCTTTGAAAAACAAAAGAGAGGCTTTCTTTTATAACACCAACATTTTTTTTTTAAGTCCCAAGATGACGAGTTACCTTTAGATCGTGGGAATATAAGATCGAACCTTCAGATTGATGGTGGTCTTCTTCTTGCACTTCCTTCGACCCAACCTGATTCGTTCTCCTCTCATTGCCGTTGCACGCGTTTCCTACAACCACAAAAAGAGAGAGAAGAGCAAGTTAGATAACACGAATAAAATTAATTTCCAAGAAAATGAAAGCAAGTAAAATAGCTATTGCCTTCTTGGAAATGGTGCCAAAAACTGACCGTCGCGAAATGCATTTGTGTAAAATCATTCCTTATAGCATGTTTTACGATGTCAATTTTGAATAGAAGTTTCAGACGTGAGTCCAAGTGTTGAACATAGGGAGGCAAAAATCCAAATCATTTTCTCGCTTCAATGTCATGAAAATGCGTCATTTTGTTTTTGCTTGTAAAAAGAATAGAGAGGAAGAGAGAGAGATAAGGAGAGAGAGAGAGGGTGAGATAGGGTTAGAGAATCACAATAACTCATTGCAAAGACAAGATATCAAAAACATATTCAATTGATTATCAAATGTCATGTTCAACCAAATATAGATGAATGCTTGAATATAAGGAATAACTACAACTATCAAAGAATTAAAACTAAATGTAAGGCGATGGATGGAGTCAAGATAGCCACAGCGGTGGAGGGACTTCCATCGACCGTTTGGAGTCTTCACAACCTTGCATGGGATCTCTATGGAGTGGTGGAATTGCATAGGTAGAAGATTGGACAAATGGGAGGGGGTAGGTCCCTTTTTACAGTTAAGGAGAAGGCTAAAATTCATCTTTAGGTCAATAGCGACAATCAAAACATCGCTATAGACCCACCGCAAGCATCACCGTAGCCCCCACCCTTATACCATCAATGCACGTGCTAGCTCACACACCCCGCACGGCATGTTGCATGCATGCCATGCACTTGCACTGGAGCTGTGCTGCTGCTCCGAGTGCATGCATGCGCTATGCATGCATCGCCATTGCTGCTGCACCGTGCCTCAATTGCAAATTGGAGGGGGCTGCGGGGATTCGAACCTGTGCCCCTCCTTTGTAAGCCAGAACCTCCACCATTATGCCATGCTACCCGAAGTGTCGAGAAGATGGCGTGGGAGTTGCGGGCGTGGAAGAACATCAGCCATTACATCTTGATCCAACTACTATTGTGCGAGATGATGGGGTACCTGTTGTTGAAGCGACACTGCTCGATCGTGTTTTAACAGTTATTGCGTCATAGTATAGGTGATCAACCGTCGGCAAAAAATAAGGAATTTTTATTACTCAAAAATCGGAGTATTCAAGGTCGAACACAGGGAGCAATTGGAATTTACTACTAATCTCAAATGTAATTGAACACTCTAATTTACTCAAAACTTGAATTCAAATATGAATGTATGCGGTTTAAAAAATAATTGACAAAAGAGTGAAATTAGACGTCTGATCTTGTGATTAGACGTCTTAAAAGTGTTTTCCCTTTTTCTTTTGCTTTCTTCTTCTTTCTCTGCAGTCTCTCTTCCTTTCTTCTTCTTTCTCTCTTCTGCGAAGACTTCTTCTTCTTCCTTGCCTTTGCTTCTTCTCTCTTCTGTCTTCTTCTTCTTTCTCTCCTCTTTCTACGAAGGCTTCTTCTTCCTTGGTCTATTCTCTTCTTTCTCTTCTATCTTCTTCTTCTTAGTAGTCTCTCCTTCCTTTAGATCTCTGCCTCTGCTTCTTTTCTTGCAGTCCTTCTTTCGTCCTTCTCTTCTCTACCTTGCTCAGCCTCTTCTTCTACTTCTTCTCTTCTTCTTCCTCGCGGCTAAGTCTCTCTTCTTCAACCAGCCTGCCTGCACAGAGAGCAAAACCTACCCTTTTCCCTCTACCCGCACGTCTCTCTCTCTCTCTGCAATTCACACAAAGGACGCTCTCCCAGAGCCACGGGTAATCGGGTCGGATTTCAAACCCGGGACCAGGTGCACCGGCAGGTGGGTGATGCGTGAGGAGTGCTCAGGTTGGGTCGGGTCGGAGCCCACCAGATCTGTGAGGTGAAACCGCGGACGAGGCGAGCGTGGGATAAGGTGAGGGACCTCACCCCTGTGCATTCGGAGGCAACGAGCGTATAACACAAAATCAATTTAAAGCATACTCGCATCTCGTATCTCGCCGATGTGGGACTATTAGGCCTGCCCCAATCTCGCGCGCGCCCGCATACGATTCCTCTTCTATTGCCAAGGCTGCAGACGTCGCTGCACTCCTTGCTGAGCCAGATCACTTCGCACTGCTCGCTCGAGTCCGCTGCACCTGAAGCCTGGAGCTGCTGACGCCTGGAGCTGCTTTGAAGCTTCTTCAACCGTTGTCAATGGCAGCAGGGGCTTCGATACTGTCACACACAAAATAAGCCTCTCGGCTTAATCAGACCAGCTGGGCACCTTCGCCGTGGCACGGCGAAGGTGGTGAGCCATGCGGTCAGCCGTGGGATGGCCTAGGCGTGCGTGCCTAGGTCAACCTGTGGCCGAGAGTGTGGGTGTGTTCGGGGGACTGTGGTGGAGGCGTAGAGGGATGATGGATGGGCGGAGGGTGTTCCTTGTGGTGAGGCGGAGCTTATGAGATGGTTGGCGAGCCGTGTGGAGGGGTGGAATGGTGGGGGCGGCTCGCCGGAGGTCGGTCGGAGGCGAGGAAGATGGAAGTGGTCAGCAACGGTCGAGGGGCAATTAAATGAAATAAAAGGGGGAAAAGAGAGAGGGGAAGATGGAGAATGTATTAAGCCTAACTACAGGGATGAAAGGGGATGGAGAGGCAGACAGCTGTACCTACTGTCGCTGGAGAAGAAGCTGCCCAGTGGAGGAAGACGACGGCGACGACGGGGCTGAGGCGGCGTGCGCGGGTGTTGCGCGACACGGAGAATCAGGAAGAAGTCTCTGCCACTGGTTTTGTGGCAGAGTGAAGAGGGAGGGGAGGGGGGCTCGCCGGAGCTCGCTGGGTACTTTGGCTGGGAAGGAAGAGACGAATTGGAGGTGGAAGCCCGGCCAAATTAAGCTGAAAATGAGCGGCCGGGTTTGGAGGTTCTTTTATAGGCACTGGGCCGTGCTTTCAGAGCGTGGAGGGCACGCCATCATCTCCGACAGCTCACCGGAGAAGGAAAGAGGGTGGATACCCAAATCCCTCGTGCGTTCGCACGAGAGATTGGGTTCACACCAGGGATCAAGATTGGCCTTAGATGGAAGGGAATTCCTCAGAGAATCTCCCTTCCATTTCTGGGAGGGGATCTCTGAGGAATTAGAGAGTATTCCCTCTCTAATCCTCGCCGAAGTGGGATTCTGCCCCAACAATGGCGAAAGGACCTGATTGCAAAGGTGGCGAGGAAGTTAGGGGTCTCTCTGCGATGATTTCAAAAGATAGGGACCAAATTGTGATTTGGGTGTACTAAATTTGCAAAGTAAGTCAAGATGACCTCCTCTTAGGTTCAAATTTTGGTAAAAACCTAATTTGGACCTAAGGAATCCAATGGTGAAGTTGGATTTTAGGTTTGACCTCATTTAACTGGATATTTTGCGTAAAAACCCAAATTAGGTTAATTGATGAGCTAGGACCCTAATCTAGGTCAAGCTGGGTTCCAAAGGCCAAATTAAGTGTTCTAAACCCTACAGGATATTTTTCCATGATTTTTAGAGGGTTTACTTGGTTTTTATCCTGACCGAAACCTTGTTGATTTAAGCAGGTCTATTTTAGGGTTACCAAATGTCATTTAATTCCTGAATTGCACATGAACCCATTTCTGATTGACTCAACCCACTTTTTATCTTATTTAGACCATTGACCTATGTTTTGCCTCTGAGAAATCCCGTTTATGCATTGTAATAGTAAAATTGCAGTTTTAACCTTTAATTCATGTTTTCTTCTCAGAGCACTTATTCCTTCATTTAGGCCTTCTTCTAGGTTATGTAGGAGCTTTTATCTTCTTTATTAGGTCAAAATGAGCTAGTTATAGCTCATGATGAGGCTCTCATCACCTGTAGTCGTTGATGGCTGGTGTTGGGTGGTCTAGATGGCACCATGTGGTGCCATCGGGGCCGTCCATCTTCTTTCTATTGTAGAGGATGCCATGATGCTCGGTGAACAAGCTCTGATACCACTTGATAGGATCTAAAGATATGATATATATATTTGGCTACGCACATAAACACTCAAGAACAATATTAGTAATAACAAGAAAGATTTGCATAATCAATTCAAACCATAAAAGGAAACAAAATGTATAGTGGTTCCCCTCCCTTGGGTACTCCACTACCTAAGCCTCCTAGCTTAGGGTTTTTAACTCGATTCGCTCAACCCTGAGGAAATCAATTTACTAAATCGAGGTAATTAACAGGTTACCTCAACCCAAGTACAAAAATGGGTTTGTTACAACCCAACGAGCAAATGCTCAAGAACAAATGAAATGCAGGTGTAAGAAAGAAAACTCTTACAACTAAAACCTAAGCCTCTCAACAAATGTAAATATAATGTTATCGGTTTGAGAGCCTAGAAAGGACGCGAATCATGTTGAATTGCATGAACAAAATGCGCCAATGTGTTTGCAAACCCGTAGCACAATTGGAAAGTAGCAAACACGATTTCTTCTCTTGAATATGTGGTGGAAAATATGAATTATAGCTCTAGGAATTTTCTTCTCTTTTCTCTTATCTCTTTTGTGCAAACAAGGAGTCCTAGGGTCATTTTATAGAGTTTAAGACCTAGGATACTCGTCTACTAGACGTTGGGATTTAATTCCCGATGTTCATATTATTGGAATTAATATTTTTGCCGTTTTGTTTTGGTCCAACAACTAGTTGGTATCGGTACTAAAGTACCTATACCGGTACTAGCAGCTCACTGCCACCAGTACATGAGTCCTGGTACCGGTACTCATCATGGGTACCGGTACTTGTGACTTCCAGGTTTGGAATTCCTTGGGCACAGTAACCTACCTGTACCGGTACTCATCATGGGTACTGGTACTTGTAAGGTTCAGGCCAGAATTAAGCTTTCAACCTGTGGCCAACATGTACCGGTACTCATGGTTGGTACCGGTACTTGTTATTCACAGTTTGGAACGAATTCTCAAACTTATGCCTTGCAAATACCAGTACTAATGAACAGTATCGGTACTTGCTTACAAGTACCTATTTTAAGCGATTTAATCAATTATGTTCTTCGAAAACAAATGCCATATAAATCCCAATTTATCTCTAATTGATTTTTATGATCTAAGTTAAATTCTCTTGTTAAGAGGCATACAATCTATGAAAACCTAAACTAAAAAAGAGAAAAACAAAGGGTCGAAGATGATCTTCTTCTTCTCGATCCATCCTTGCCATCTTGCCTCCTCCTTGTCATCATTTTCTCTTTCTCATCATCAAGCTTCCATCATTTCTTGTTTGCCTTGCTCCACCTAAATCTGAAAAATACTTAATGGCAAACATTAATCCATAATAATTTTTTTAACACCAGAACAAGATGTGGAACAAGGTTCCAACAATCTCCCCCTTTTTGGTGTTGACAAAACTATCTTGCAAATAAATAATTAAAAATTTTAACAATGTTATATGAAGGAAAAATTTTCATTTTAATTAAATCCTCCCCCTCAATATATGCTCCCCCTAAAAATATTACTATTTGCCTTCTATCTTTCTCCCCGTTTTTGTCAATCACAAAAAATGAAGAAATATCATACCATAAAATTTACCAATAGTAAAATGGAGCTTGTGGATACCAGGCATCTCTCGTCCAACATTCTTAGTCTTCATTCAACCTATAGAAAGGTTGAAGTGTTCTGTTATATGCCTTGAACACCCATTGATTACTTTGATCTACTCCTACAAAACAAATATTTTTTCTAGGTACCCATTTTCTTGTGGGTCCTTTAGAGTTAGCACCTTTCAAATTCTGAGATTTATGGAACTTTTTAGTATTAGATCTATAATTCTTGGAATTTTTAGCCTTTTGATACATCCATGCATGCCTAGATGCATGGGATTTATTTTGTATGTTTTTTTTACTTTGAAATTTTGATTTTAATGAATCACAAAATTCAGTGTTTAGCTTAGTTGTTATTTAAAGATTATTTAAAGTTCCTTCAAAGTGCTCGTAAATATCTTCTAGTTCTAATATCTTTGCATGCAGCTGATTATTAGTTTCTTTTGACATTTCTAACTCCATTTCTAAACATGATTTTTCTAATTCTAATGTTTGATAATTATTCTTTAAAACCTTATTTTCCTTTTTAAATGACCTAGCTTTATAATATAGTTCTTCAAATGCTTCTAATAATTTTTCAAAAGAAAATTAGGGTTTATCTCTTCTTTTGTGTCTTCTGAAGTTGCAACAAGACAAAGGTGTGCAACCTCATCTTCATCCGATTCACTAAAGCCAGTGTCTATGTTAGAGTTGCTATCATCCCATGTCGCTTTAAATGCTTTCTTCTTCTTCTTCTTGAGCTCCTTTGTTTCTTTCCTATTGTCCACCTTCTTCTTGTTTAAGGGGCAATCCTTTCGCAAGTGGCCCTTCTTGCGCTCATAATAAATAATATTAGAAGAAATTTTATTTACTTTCTTACCTTATTTCTTGAGGAATTTCTGGAATTTCCTAGTGAGCATTTCCATCTCCTCGTCTTCGAATTCTGATGTTGTTGAGTCTGAGTCCTCCTTGATTGCTCTAAAAGCAATGCTTTTCTTCTTGCTTGTCACCTTCTCCTCGTTCTTCTTGATATTCACCAATTGGACTTCATATGCCATGAGGCTTCCAATTAGATCATCCAATGGGAGAGTGGATAGATCCTTTGCCTCTTGGATCGCTGTGGTCTTTGGAGACCAATCGCTTGTAAGAGATCTTAAGATCTTCCTTACAAGCTGCTCTTCTGTGAACTTCACTCCAAGGCTCTTTAAAGGGCTAACTATTACCCCAAACCTTGTGTACATGTCTTTGATCGTTTCACCTTTTGTCATCCTGAAACACTCATATTCTTCGGTTAGAATAGAAATATGGGTTACTTTTACCTTGTTAGTACCTTCATAGGTGATTTCCAAAGTATTCCAAATCTCGTAGGCAGACTTGCATGCGAAAATTCGGTTGAACTCCTCCCTTGATAATGCACAATAAAGTGCATTCATCGCCTTTGCGTTACCTACGATCTTCTTTTGATCCGTTGTCCAAGCTACGCCTTCCTACAGCTCCGGATCCGTGTATTTCTCTTGAATGAGAATCCATGACTCCTCGTCCATTGCTTTGAGGAAGACTTGCATCCTCCTCTTCCAATACCCATAATTCGTCCCATCGAAATAGGGAGGACGGGTCGACGATTGTCCTTCGGTGCGCCTTAAGGTTGATGCCATCGCGGGCAAGAGCTTTTACTTCTTCTCGCTACCCACTCTGATACCACTTGAACATGCTTTGATACCACTTGATATGATCTAAAGATATGATATATAGGTATTTGGCTACGTGCACAAACACTTAAGAATAATATTAGTAATAACAAGAAAGATTTGCACAATCAATTCAAACCACAAAAGGACACAAAATGTATAGTGGTTCCCCTCCCTTGGGTACTCCACTACCTAAGCCTCCCGGCTTAGGGTTTTTAACCCGATTCCCTCAACCTCGAGGAAATCAATTTACTAAACCGAGGTAATTAACGGGTTACCTCAACCCAAGTACAAAAACAGGTTTGTTACAACCCAACGAGCAAATGCTCAAGAACAAATGAAATACAGGTGTAAGAAAGAAAACTCTTACAACTAAAACCTAAGCCTCTCAACAAATGTAAATATAATGTTACCGATTTGAGAGCCTAGAAAGGACGCGAATCGTATTGAATTACGTGAACAAAATGCGTCAATATGTTTGGAAACCCATAGCACAATTGGAAAGCAGCAAACACGATTTCTTCTCTTGAATATGTGGTGGAAAATATGAATTATAGCTTTAGGAATTTTCTTCTCTTTTCTCTTGTCTCTTGTGTGCAAACAAAGAGTCCTAAGGTCATTTTATAGTGTTTAGGACCTAGGATACTCGCCTACTAGACGTTGGATTTAATTCCCAACGTTCATATTGTTGGAATTAATATTTCTGCCATTCTATTTTGGGCCAACGACTAGCTGGTACCGGTACTTAAGTACCTGTACCGGTACTAGCAGCTCACTGCCACCAGTAGCCTTCAACCTGTGGGCCAACATGTACTGGTACTCATGGTTAGTATCGGTACTTGTTCATAGTTTGAGACGAATTCTCAAACCTGTGCCTTGCAAATACCAGTACTGATGAACAGCATCGGTACTTGCTTACAAGTACCTATTTTAAGTGATTTAATCAATTATGTTCTTCAAAAATGAATGCCATATAAATCCTAATTTATCTCTAATTGATTTTTATGATCTAAGTTAAATTTTCTTGTTAAGAGGCATACAATCTATGAAAACCTAAACTAAAAAAAAAAACAAAGGGTCGAAGATGATCTTTTTCGCAATCCATCTTTGTCATCTTGCCTCCTCCTTGTCATCATTTTCTCTTTCTCATCATCACCCTTCCATCATTTCTTGTTTGCCTTGCTCCTTCACCTAAATCTGAAAAATACTTAATGGCAAACATTAATCCATAATAATTTTGTTAACACTAAAATAAGATGTGGAACAAGGTTCCAGCACTCGGATCGAGATGATTCCTACGTTCCAGACTACAATCGTCGCTTTGGATCCATCAGTATGGTCAAATTTTTTATCGGAAGCCCGTAGGGATGTCTGATTGCTCCTTGGCCATTGATTTTTCTCGAACTTGTTGTGGGAGCTATGAAAGTCGGATTGAGGTGATTTTGAGTCTGTTGGACTCCATTCATCGATCCGGGTCCATTCGTATGCTCTAATTGCTCATCTAAGACCTATTTCAATATGGTCTTGTATACACGGTCATTAAACATTGATTCTAAGCAATTTAAATGTAGAGATAATGCAATATGCATGCAATGCTCCCAAGCCTACTATAATATGACATCGCACAAGTAACTTCGAAATTGACTCTAATTGATGATATTAACACTAATAATTGTAGAGTCATCAACGGATTGTTGGAGGTGTGCGTGGGTGCGCTGCTGGCCATGTGTGAGATGTGAAGGCGAAAGTGTATGTGGTGGTGTGGCTGGTGGCCGCGCGCAAGGTGGAGGAGAAGCAGGTGGCGGTGGTGTTGTTGGGTGCTTTTGGTGAAGATGCAAATGGTGTGCTGTGGGTGGTGGTTCCAGGTGATAAAAAATGGAGAAGATGATGTGAGGGGTAGCAAGTAGTGCTTCAGTTGATGCATTCACGGTAGGTGAGCTACAAGGAGCTTGTGCATGGTGAAGGTCAAGTCCTCCCTCTTGGTGTGACGACCTATCACCTCGATGGCCCACGGTGTAGTGGAGCTTGGCCATGGAAGCCCATGGTGGTGGAATGGACAAGCTCGAAGCACTGCACGGTGGTGGAGTGGGATGATGCTTCCATGAGCACGGTTGCCTTCTGCTTCTTCTTATCGTAGTTGAGGAGATCAGATCCACTTCTCCCTCTCCTCCTTGAATGTAAGTCTTCAATGGTGCGTAGCTGGTGTGAAGAGGTAGCAGCCATTGAAGAAGAAAAGTGAATAAAATAAGAAAAGAAATGAGGCTTATTTATCTACAAACCCTCACATAAAATGTTAATTCTAATACATGCATGTAGTGCAACCTAAAAGACTAATTATTTCAATGCATGTTATCTAAATGAATTCTACATGGTATTTCTATCTAAACCATGCATGTAGTGTCTGAGAAGCATGCATTCAAGCTAATTACAAACTAGTATACTCATGTACTAATGCATGCTATCTAAATGAATGTGTTACCGTGATGTCTGGGCATTTACACATTTAATTAACCACACAATTATGCAGGAGCGAGGGTACTCTTGTTAAATTGAAGTTGCTGCTGTCACTGTTGCGTTCAATTATGACCTTGCTACCTTCCTAATGCCGAACCGCATCTGCTCGATGTGGTGGTAGCAGCATTGGTCGACGGATTGTGGCTGGCAGAGGCGACGATGATGACTGCGACAGGCAAACTCTGGTGAGAACCTAAAAACCAAAACACCAGTTCTATGCCCCAATTAATATGCTCAATAGATTCGTCGAAGTACAGTGAGTGTGTTGGTGGTGTGTGTTTGGTGATTGGTGGACGAGATTGGCCAGACGAAGTCTAGAAGGTCGGTGGAGGATGGGTTCACCTGATGGAGTTGTAAAATGGATGGAAGATGAAATAACAAGAGGGATTTCAATGGTGGAGTCATGGTGAAGCTTTTTGGAGTGGTCGTGGAAGATTTGGTTGAGTGTGGCGGCGACGCGACTTCGCTGGAGGCGTCACCGGCCATAGGGAAGACGATGGGGTTGAGGGTGATTTTGGTGTCGATTCTAAGATCTAAATAGAGGGAAGTGATGTAGAGAGGGAGGGGAAGAGAGGGAACCTAAACTATGGATGAAAGAGATAGGAGTTGGTGCTAGCTATGATTGGTCGATGTTGGAGAGGGCGAATCCTCCAGTGAGAGGAATGGCAGTGAAGATGAGGGGAGTATGCCATGGCTTTAGCTCACTAGGCATGGATGAAGTTGAGGAAGAAGAAGGTCCAGACAATTTGGTCATTGGCCAACCTGAGGAATGAGTTGAGGAAGTTTTCTGGAGCTGCGATTGGAGGCGGCTAGAGGAAGGAGAAGAGGTTTTATGGACTAAACTAGGCTAAAGAGAAACCTGGATGCTCGAGGAACTTATATAGAGCTTGATGCAGCCTAAAGACATGCGAATTCCGCATGTTTACTCCATGGATTTGGCAAATAGTGACCCATTTATTTTGTGAATTTGCTGAAGCTTCTTGCTCCAAATCCAAACCTAGGATTGCGTTTACACGATTCTTCATGATCTGAACTCAAATCCCACTAAATTTAGTGGGATTTGGAGGTGATTTGATGAGGATTTGCTTAAGTTAATGCACGCCTATAGGTCGGTTGACCTATAAATGGAGGTAGGGGTATTTCTGCAAAGAAGATGAAGAAGTTAGGGACTTGTTTGAAAGGAATTTCTAAAGTTAGGGGTCTGAATGTAGGAAATAGAGGTTTTAGGGATTGAAGCGCAAACTAAGTCAAGATGGACTCTGATTGAGCCCAAATGTTGGCCTTAGCCTAATTTGGACCCAAGGAATTTGATGGTGAATTTGGATTTCAGTTTTGACCATTTTTAGTTGGGCAATTTGCACAACAGTCCAAATTAGGGCAAAATCCCATCTAAAGCTCTGTCCAAGGTCAAGATGGGTTCAAATGGTCAAACCAAAGGTACCAAGCCTCTTAGAATATTTTTCTATGAATTTTAGGAGGTTTAGGTAAATTTTATCCTAAAAAGAACCTCTTTAATTCAAGTAGGTCTGAAATTAGGGCTTTATGTATTGTGGTTCTCGAAAAGCATGAAACCCTAGTTACTTTCTATGCAAACTTTAATGTTCATTTGACCTTCAATTAAACCTTGACCAATCCATGGTTAATCTATGTTTATGATGTGCTGTCAAAATTACAGAATTAACCCTAATTTCTTATTCTCTTCTCAAATTTAAGCAATGCGGAGTTACGACCCTTAGATGATTATGGAGGAGCTTTTATCCATCATACCTGTCTAAAAGTGACTATTTAAGGCCAATGATGGTGTTCATATTATACTCCCATGCCTAATTTTTTCTAATCCCTAGCAAAATCCTATGGAAAGAACTAAATCTCTAGACCATGCTTTTGATATTGAGATGCCTCCTTTGTTTCGCACTCTAGAAATTAGATCAGAATGCCAATAATAGGCCTAGAGGTATTGAAGTACCAGCCAAGATCCAGACCTGACTAGCTTTAGCCTAGGTCTACTGTGAAGGTTCCTATGGCCCGCAAAAATTTCCCAGAGGTTCGATGACCCCAGCGGTTAAAGCACCCATGCGTTAGACGTATTGTATCCACGTTTAGTTTGCCAGTGCATTTTTGTAAGAGAGAGATAGAGAAGATTTTTTGTTTTGAGAGTTTTCTCTCTTTTCTTTTTATATTTCCCTAGCTCTAGTGTCGAATTGGCCCTAAACACGATCTATATTGGATTCCTTGTCCCCACATTAATCCTCAAAGGATCCCTAGCTTTCAATGCTTCAGGGTAGCACCACCGATGGCGACCCCTAGAACTCCTAGCTTTTGACACTTCGAGATAGTGCCACCCATGGC
Organism: Thalassia testudinum; assembly: GCA_037157565.1. NCBI lineage: Eukaryota > Viridiplantae > Streptophyta > Magnoliopsida > Alismatales > Hydrocharitaceae > Thalassia > Thalassia testudinum. The sequence goes on from JAZHRO010000025.1 coordinate 40,464,298, forward strand.
GTTCTGTAACTAAATTTAGGCCCTGGTGATTGTACCGCGAAAATACACCTGCAATTGCGTCATCTTGTGCTATTTCCTAGCATTACTAGTGCATATTAGGGTTCCATAGTCGCATTTGTAAAAATACATGCATGCATGCATTTAATTGAGAGGGGAGGAGAGTAAATAAATGGTCTTGAATTTAACATTTTTCCTCAAGTGCATCTTTACAAAATTCACCATATTTTTATTTTTTATTTCTACTTAACTTTGAATTCTTCCCGCGGCTGCATGGATGGATGGACCTTCCTCCTCAGCCATTCCCTGCTCATGCTCTCCTTGCTAAGCCGCATGCAAGCCATGCACAGCCAGGGCATGGCTGTGCATGCTTCGTTCTTCTATAAAAAGAACTCGGCTCCTTCCTTTGCAAAGAGCCTGGTCCTCCACCAAAGAAACACACAACAACTCTTCTCCATGCCATCGTCTCCTCCCTCTCTCTCCATACGCAGGACCTCCTCCTCAGAGGAGCCACTCTGCAGGTAGGAGTCTTCATTGTGGTGCACACCCACCACCGTGAAACCACCATCGCCCAGCTCATCGAGAGCCGGTGGGCATGGTGGCCTTCTTCCCTGTTTCACTTTCCAGTCATTGGAGCAGGAGCTTCAAGCTTTGAAGCTCAAAGCTCCTCACGCAGCAGCAGCCGCCCAGCCCTTTCCGAGCACACCTACAAGCCGCCCTCGCCTCCAGTGTGCTCTTGCAGGCACCCTCGCCTCCCACTTCTTCTCACTGCACTTGCCTGTCCGCCCGCAACCGGCCACGGCGCGCCACTTCAGCGATCGGCCAAGCTTCTCCACACACACCAACCAACACCCGTAGCCCCACCGTGTGCCCTGTCGCGCTCCTTCGCCCGCGACCTAGCCTCTCCACGAACCCTGTTAAGAGTTCCGCCCGCAAGCCACCGGCCGGTGCAACCCTTCCACGCGTGCGCCAGCTCACGCGCGATAGCCCCGAGCCGTCTGCACTCACAGCACCGCCTACTCCTGGTTGCGCGGCTCGACCTCACATTGTAGCCACTGTTCACGCCAGTCTGCGGAACACTATGGCTACAGTGGGGTGACCGGTGGTCTTCTCACTTATCCGGTCACCCGGCGCGTCGTATCCAGCAAGCGCCCGCGCGCACGTCCAGCCCCACGCCCGCCCCAGCGCCTGCGTCGCCCGCACCTGCCCGCTCCTTCGCCCGCTCCTTTTCACCCACGTATGCCTCTCCACGCAGCACTGTGCGCTGCGGCCTCTCGTCTCCCCACACTCACTCCCAGCGCGCGTCTCTTTGCGTGCGTGCGCACCTACGCGTGCGCTTGAAGCCTCCAAACGGCGGGCCTGAAGCTACAAACGCCTTAAACGCCTCTTTTTTTTCTCACAGAAGTCCTCTCTCTTTCATGCTCTCTCTCTCTCTCTCTCTCACAGCACACTCTCCCTCTCTCTCTACAGAAACACATACACACACACTCACTCTCGCACACACAAACTCTCACTTATATATTATTATATACTTATATATATACATATACATATATATATTGATATATATACATATATTTATATGCATATATATATATATACTTATATCTATACATATAGTAGTATCTATATACTTATATATACATATATATTTACATATATACATATACTTATATACATACATACATACATATATATATATACATATATTAGTACTTATATAACTATGTAGTAGTCTATGTACATACATACATATATATATATATCTATATACTTATATATATATATATATACACATATATACTTACATATATACATATATTTATATATATATATACAGATATCTATATATATATATATTTACCTATATAACTAAGTATAAGTATCGATACATATATATATATATATATACATATATACACACCTACTTATACATACACATATATATATATATGTATATATATATATAGACATACATATATACATATATATCTATATAACTATATTTACATATATATATATATATATTTTTTTTTCACATTACTTACCATACATGGTATTGCGGGAATATCTGCACCAATTGCTGATATTCCCCGATACACGCGTACAAAAAGAGTGTTCGCATTCATCTTCCACCAATCCACCTTACACGCGGCACTTCGTCCTGTTGGTTGCGTCTTTCTAGACGACGACCGACTTGACACCGTGCTACACTCCATCTCTGCCTCCACCCCCACCCCTTTATACATATATAATATATACATATATATATATACTATATTTACTTGATTTCTGTTTTGCTTTCCTGCTTGTAAAAAGATAAAAAAAAAATATAAAAGAGAAAAGATAATCTTTGAATTGCAGGTACTCCGTCTTGCGAATAGCAAGATTCGTTTTGGAACCCTGATTTGGCTCAAAGCCAAGAACCTAATTTTGAGGGTATGCCTCAAGGACCAAGTTTATCAGAAAAAAATCTTAAATAGAAAAACTCCAAAAATACAATAAACGAACCGAAGAGATTCGTTGTAGGAAAGGCGTAGAAACTTGACTTGTAACCCCACTTCCCTGAGTTCGACCCTGGGCCTAAAAGTGACCAAGATAAAATCAAGTAGGCCAGGTTAAAAATTTTGTAAAGAGATGGTTAGGTCTGATTTAGGTTAGCCACTATACACACTTCAACGATAAAATCACCATATTAACAACCTATCCGGGTCCGACCACCATCCTTTTCTGGCGCCGTTGCCGGGGAAGTGTGCCTGCAAGTAAGTTTCTATTCCATTCCTTTCATTTTTTTCTCTTCTCTCTTCACGGGTGTCTCAGTTTTTGGTATGCAGGTAAACCTGTTGCAAGGAGAAGACAGGCAAATGAAGTTGGAGACATGGGTAGATCCAAGGTGGGAATGCAAGTGTGAAGACGCCGACACTGCACTGGAGCTCCGCACACGTTGCTGCAAAAGTAGGTCTTTCTTTCTTAGCAACCTAGGTTAACTTGTCACCTTACTAAAAAAAAAAAAAAAACTAAAAACTAAGAAACTAGAAAAACTTCTTGGGATCTCTTGGGGCAAGTGGATTAAAATTCACTTGTTTGATTGATTGCCTTTACTCCCACCGCCCTGGGATTTCTCGCCTTACTTCGCATAGCGAAAATCGAAGAATCTTGATTCTTGAATTTTTCGCCGTGTGAAGTATTCTTTGAGGCAAACATAAAAAGATTGATTGCACCCCTCTTTTCCTCACTTATCTGCAAATTCGGGATCACATTTTTTGGTGGGGAGACATGGAATTGAGTTGATTCCAACCCCACCACGACTTTTCAACTTGCCTAAGATTCGATCCCGAATACTTCAACCCCAACAATTTGATTTTCTTTATCTTTTGGTTGAGCCTTGTGTGGAAATCTTTCTAGTGATTGGGAGCACTTGAATTGAAGTGCTTTGGCTCCCTTTCACACTAATATAAAACTGATTCATGCATCCACACATAGAAATCTCCATTTAGGGAAGCCCATTGCATTGTAGCATGCATTAACCAATTGACATTGAAGAAGGGTTTGTTGGGCTTAGAAGAAAACTTGTATTCTTGTAAAACCTGGAGATTGGTTGAATTGATAATTCAGAGAAATCCTAAAATTCATACTACTTAAGGATGAACTCTAAAAACCATTCAGCAATTAAAAACTTCAATTCGGGGATATTTCCCCGTTGCATGCTTGTTTTACACACTCTGAAAATCAATCACTTGGGCATTACCCATAAACAACGCCCTTCACATTCCAAAAGCACTTGATCCTAAGCCTCTAACTAAAATTGGTAGTAACTTGACCCTTATTAAGGATTGGAGGTCTAACTACCTGCGTGTAGCATCTACGTGCTGGTGTGGGTTCCCGCGTGCTATCGGGTGTCTAAGACTGGGGCAAACGGCCTTTCAATCTGGCCCGGTGGTTCCGCGGTGCTCGCATTCGGTTTCGTAGTTCGTGATAGTAGGTAACTTAGGTCTTTAGGTCTAAGGGCACACGGTAGAGGTTAAAAATTTGATTGAATTGATTTGTCATCAAGTGTACCTTTGCGGCATCATTTCTCTCGTCTCTTTTCCCTTCTTATCCTCCCCAATTCTTCCTGCGGTAGTGCATGTTTGGGAGGAGGTCACAAAAACCTGAACTGTTTGAATTGCCTGATAAATCTAGAAAAGAAGCTGAATCGTCCTCCTTCACAAACATGGCTGCACGCCCACCCCCAAATCCCGAGGGAGGAAACCGCCCTCAAAACCCACCAGGTGGTGGAGCCTTAGATCCCATAACTCACCTCCAAGCCCAAATGGAAATGTATAATGAGCAAAATGAAGCCATTAGGGAAACATTGGAGGAAATGCAGAACCCTCCCAAACGGGAGGAGCCTAGGTCTCTTAGCTCCTATCAGAATCCCGCTGCTACAGAGACCATAGGACAAATTCGGGTCCCCATGGGTGGGGACGACTTTGAACTGAAGCCTAACATAATTGGCCTAATAAATTTTCACTTCCATGGTCTTGCAAGTGAAGATCCTTTTCTTCACTTGGAAGACCTAACCCGATTAGCTGAAACTATTAAACCAAGAAATATCGGGTTACCTATAGTTCTCATGAAAATGTTCCTATTTTCATTACGGGATAAAGCGTCGCAGTGGCTACGCACCCTTGGGAGAACCATCCACTCTTGGGAAGAGATGCGAACAGCGTTTCTCAAGAAATTCTTCCCAATCGGGCGAACCAATGCGCTTCACCATGCTATCACTTCATTTACGCAACAAAACGGCGAATAATTTCATGAGGCATGGGAGAGGTATAATGACCACCTCAGGAAGTGTCCGCACCACGATCTGCCTAAGTGGCATATAGCCCAGATTTTCTACTACGGGCTGAATGAGACTTTGAAGCAGATTGCAGACGCTTCCTGCGAAGGGAATTTTATGAATAAAGACGAGAATGGAGCATTTGAATTATTTGAAAATATGACTAAAAACTCAATGAACAATGCCTCCATTGTTGCCTTTAATCGTACCAGCCTACCCCGAAATGTCCATGAAGTTAACATGGGACCTTCCCATTCATCCACAGATCTCAGCCTTATCGCACAGAAATTGGATGAAGTCTCCATCGTGCACAAGAAGCTGGACGAGCTTCTGGGCAACCCCGCCCGTTCTATGGCAAACACCCCCACTTCACCACTTCATCACAATCCCAATTCTTCCAACATTAGGCTTATCCCGAGAAACCCCGTAAGACCTTCCTTACCGAGTGTCGCACCGAGTGACTCGGTAAGTCATGTGGAACTGGCTTCTACGAGCTAATATTTCGACACGGAGGACCAAGCCTCCGTGTGCTCGGACGCATATTTACATGCGGACGCGTCTTTTGGCATAGAAGATGCTTTCGCCCTGGGGAACAACCCGTTCTCTGCCACTTATAACCTAGGGTGGCAAAATCATCCGAATTTCGCATGGTCCAACAACCCATAGCACCAAAACCCCACGGGTGGACCAATGTGACCGTCTGCACCCGTCATTCCAAGGGCCCAGTCTAATCCTGTGGCAAATCCGCCATCAGGCCCTTGCGTACTGCAAATAGAACACGCATCAAGTCCTCTTGATAAATTGATGCGAATGATGACGGAAATGTCAAAGCGCCATGAAGAGAACATGACCTCTCTTCAGCACCAATTGGCGCAGCAGAATGCTGAGATCAGTCAACTATGCATGGCGACTCGATCTCAGGGCACTCTTAACTCCCAACCTGTTCCAAACCCATGAAATTTCATACCCCGTGGTCCTCAACCATAGGTACGACCTTCTCAGGGGCAGGTTAATCAGATTCTGCAAGCTCCGAGCATTACACCGAGATTTTAGGCTAATCCCGCTACAGCACCGCACTCTTATGTCCCTATTGCGAACCCTCCTCCATCGTATGATCACACTAGACCCGCATCGTCCAATGCTATCACTACGAGGAGCAGTAAGCAGATCGTCGATCCGCCTCGACTTGATCCTAGCCCATCTTCTTCATCGCCCTCTCATTCGGGATGCGCACCACATTCGCGAGAGGATGATACACCCAAATTGGTGCCAGAATCAATCCCATTCCCTGAGGCTCTACTGAGGGAGCCAAAAGGCAAAAAGAAAGATATGCAGGCCTTTGATAACCTGTGTAATTTGTTCAGGGATGTAGAAATCAAGGTACCCTTGCTCGAGGCTATCGACCACATACCTATTGTCGCCTGATTTTTCAAAGACTACACAACACCCAGGCGACAGTCAAAGAAAACTAAGAATCCGATGGTTCTCTCGCCTCATGCGAGTTGTGCTATACTGTCAAATCTACCACCGAAGCAGAAAGATCCGGGTACACCGCTCATTTCCTGCAACATCCAAGGTTGCAATTTTAGCTGTGCCCTACTTGATCTAGGATCTTCCATTAATCTTATACCGACCATCATGATCGAAAAATTTTCCTTGGGAAATCTGAAACCCACCCTTGTCACGTTACAATTGGCAGATCGTTCTGTCAAAATCCTGAAGGGTGTGGTGGAAGACGTGGTGGTTAGGGTCAATAGTCTCTATTTTCCTGTTGACTTTCTTGTTTTAGATATGGAAGTTCCTAGCTCACTTTCTGATTGTCCGATCATCCTTGGTCGACCTTTCTTGGCCACAGCCCGCACCCATATCAAATGCGAGTTGGCTGTATTGAGATTGCCGTTGGATCTGAGAAGCTCAGGCTTAACATCTTCAAGGTAGCTAAGAACTTTGATTGTGATTGCATCGAGGATGACACGTCTGACGAGGACATGGCCGTCAGCGCATGTATCGGACCAATTGGGACCTATTCGGACTGTTGCGGATTACCTAACAATATTGACGATTGCCTGACCAACACATATTGTGACGTTCCCCCATCCCTCCCTTGTCCCGTACCTTCTCCTGACCAGACTTCTGACGAGGTTTTCTCCACTTCCCATCCCTCATGGTTTGAGTCATATCCGGGCTACTCACTACTGGTCCACACTCTTGAAGACCGGATTGCCCTTTCTTTCTCGCCAAATCAGGCGGATTTGCAACTCCACACTAGGACCTTGAGCCCATATACTTCTCACTGGGGCTATTCCTTTTTGGATCCATCTATCCAAGAAGCCCCTCTTCTTGGCCAATCTGAGGGCCAACTTCTTCCCAACTTGTTCTCCGATCTGCCTGGGACACTCTCGTCCCAAGAAATGCCAAACCTCTCACCATACACCATCACTTTTCACGCCACTGTCACGATCACTTCACTTTTCACTTCACCACCCACCATCCACCCACCCTACCACCCTACTGTATACCCTGCACCTCAGCTCTCATTACCCGATCTTTCATCCTTTCTCTACCTTTCCCTCCATGCATATGAGGACATAGCATCGTTTGGCATGGGGGGGTGGATAGGCTTCCATAGGATCTGGGTATGTTATGGTATCATGCAGTTTCCACCTATTTATAAATATGCAAGAAAAAGAAAAAAAAATATACATAAATAGTGTTTAGTAATGATCTGAAGGCTGAAACAAAAATACAATAAGTGTTTATGGATATTCAACCTCTGTTTTGAAAACTTTCCAGGCCACAGAAGCTTGATTCACTCAGGCTCGGCTTAATTCACTTGAGCATTGACAAAATAGATCGGAATCTCTCCTAACTAAGGACGTATTCTTGTACTTGAGACACCAGTACAGGATCCGTTGGTTTGCTTTTACTTGAGAGCTTAAGTAAACTTGGTTCACACTACACATATCAGGAAAGACCAGGTGAACATAAGATCCAACCCTAGTGTTCATTAGGGAAGGTGGAGTCCTTACCTGTGCGCGCAGGTAGACATTTTATGCCAAGTTTTAGTCTTGTGATTAGGAGAAACTCTTTCCACCAAAAAGAAACTCTCCCACCAAAAAGAAAAGTGTGCTCCTCCAAATAATGTTGTAAGAGATATACTGACACGTGTTTCAAAAAAGAAATGCAAATAAGTCAGTATATCTCGCAAATGTCTGTAAAGTCTCTACCCTAAAAAAGTTCTTTAGGGCAAGTCGCAAATACCCTGTTTTCCTGTGAGCCACAAATGTCAAAAAATGGGAGTTGAGTTTTCCGTCATCTTCTTAAGGGTTAATCCGAAAATACAAGCTGAAACTGGGACCAACCTGTACTTAAAAATTTGTGAAACCTTGGGCTTGAGTTTTAATGTTCATCTGGTCAGTCTTGATCCTTCACTAAGCACACGCCATAATCTCTTGAGCACTTGAGTACAGCAAAAACCTCCTGGGTCCTAGAAATCGTACTTAAGGTTTAAATATCAAGAGTCCTAGTTAGTCGAGAGATGATCTTTGTCAAGTGAGACTTAAAGTACTGGTAGTCTTCTCTACAATTGGTTCTCACAATATCCAACAATAAACACACCTATGTTGCCTCAGAAGAAAATCTTTAGCTTAAAGATCATTTCTAAATACATTACAAAAATGTTTTGCTAGGGACTAACAAAAGATAGGCATGGGGGTATGATTGCACTGCAAAAATACACCTGCAATTGCACCGTCTTGTGCTATTTCCTAGCATTACCAGTGCATATTAGGGTTCCATAGTCGCATTTGTAAAAATACATGCATGCATGCATTTAATTGAGAGGGGAGGAGAGTAAATAAATGGCCTTGCATTTAACATTTTTCCTCAAGTGCATCTTTGCAAAATTCACCATCTTTTTATTTTTTATTTCTACTTAACTTTGAATTCTTCCCACGGTTGCATGGATGGATGGACCTTCCTCCTCAGCCATTCCCTGCTCATGCTTTCCTTGCCAAGCCGCATGCAAGCCATGCACAGCCAGGGCATGGCTGTGCATGCTTCCTTCTTCTATAAAAATAACTCGGCTCCTTCCTTTGCAAAGAGCCTGGTCCTCCACCAAAGAAACACACAACAGCTCTTCTCCAGGCCACCGTCTCCTCCCTCTCCCTCCATATGCAGGACCTCCTCCTCAGAGGAGCCACTCTGCGGGTAGGAGTCTTCACTGTGGTGCACACCCACCACCGTGAAACCACCACCGCCCAGCTCATCAAGAGCTGGTGGGCATGGTGGCCTTCTTCCCTGTTTCACTTTCCAGCCATTCCAGCCATTGGAGCGGGAGCTTCAAGCTTTGAAGCTTAAAGCTCCGCACATAGCAGCAGCAGCAAGGTGGCAGCTGTAGCAACGCAGTAACAACCGCCCAGCCCTTTCTGCGCACGCCTGCAAGCCGCCCTCTCCTCCAGTGCACGCCTGCAGGCACCCTCACCTCCCGCTTCTTCTCATTGCACTTGCTTGTCCGCCCGCAACCTACCACTGTGTGCCACTGCAGCGGCTGGCCAAGCTTCTCCGCGCACGCCAGCCAACATCCGTAGCCCCACCACGCGCCCTGTCGCGCTCCTTCGCCCGCGACCTAGCCTCTCCGTGCACCCCGTCGCGAGTTCCGCTGGCAAGCCACCGGCCGGCGCAACCCTTCCACGCGCGCACTAGCTTGCGCATGCCAGCCCCGAGCCGTTCGCACTCACAGCACCGCCCGCTCCCGGTTGCGCGGCTAGGCCTTACACTGTAGCCACTGTTCACGCCAGTCTGCGGAACACTGTGGCTACAGTGGGGTGACCGGTGAGTTTCTCACTTATCTGGTCACCCGACGCACTGCAACCGGCAAGCGCCCGCGTGCACGTCCAGCCCTACGCCCACCGCAGCGCTCCTTCGCCCGCTCCCTTTCTCCCGCGTAAGCCTCTCCACATAGGACTATGCGCTGCAGCCTCTCCTCTCCCCACGCTCACTCCCAGTGCACATCTCTTTGCGTGCCTACGCACCTGCGCGCACGCTTGAAGCCTCCAGATGCCGGGCCTAAAGCTGCAGATGCCTTAAACGCCTCTTTTTTTTCTTAGCAGAAGCCCTCTCTCTCTCATGCTCTCTCTCTCTCTCTTTCTCATAGCACACTCTCCCTCTCTCTCTGCAGAAACACATACACACACACTCACACTCTCGCACACACAAACTCTCACTTATATATTATTATATACTTATATATATATACATATACATATATATATTGATATATATACATATATTTATATACATATATATATATATATACTTATATCTATACATATAGTAGTATCTATATATACTTAAAGTATTAGTATACATACATACATATATATATATATATACTTATATATACATATATATTTACATATATACATATACTTATATACATACATATATATATATATATACATATATCTATACATATATTAGTACTTATATAACTATGTACTAGTCTATATACATACATACATACATACATATATATATATATATCTATATACTTATATATATATATATATACACACATATATACTTACATATATATATATATATATGTATATACAGATATCTATATATATATACATATATACACACCTACTTATACATATATATATATATATATATATATAAATATACATACATATATACATATATATCTGTATAACTATATATACATATATACATATATATACATATCTAGCTACATATATCTATATATACATATATTACTATATACATATACATAAATATATATATACATCTATATAGCTATATATACATACATATACATATATCTATCTATACATAGATTTACATACCTATATATATACATATATATATATAACTACATATATACCTATATATTTATAACCATATATACATATAGATATATTTACATATATACATATATATATTTTCACATTACTTACCATACGTGGTATTGCGGGAATATCTGCACCAGTTGCTGATATTCCCCGATACACGCGTACAAAAAGCGTGTTCGCATTCATCTTCCACCAATCCACCTTACACGTGGCACTTCATCTTGTTGGTTGCATCTTTCTAGACGACGACCGACTCGACACCGTGCTACACTCCATCTCCACCTCCACCCCCACCCCTTTATACATATATAATCTATACCTATATATATATACTATATTTACTTGATTTCTGTTTCTGTTTCCTACTAGTAAAAAGATAAAAAATATATATAAAAGAGAAAAGATAATCTTTGAATTACAGGTACTCAGTCTTGCGAATAGCAAGACCCATTTTGGAACCCTGATTTGGCTCAAAGCCAAGAACCTAATTTTGAGGGTGTGCCTCAAGGACCAAGATTATCAGAAAAAAATCTTAAATAGAAAAACACCAAAAATACAATAAACGAACGGAAGAGATTCGTTGTAGGAAAGGCGTAGAAACTTGACTTGTAATCCCACTTCCCTGAGTTCGACCCTGGGCCTAAAAGTGACCAAGATAAAATCAAGTAGGCCAGGTTAAAAATTTTGTAAAGAGATGGTTAGGTCCGATTTAGGTTAACCACTATACACACTTCAATGATAAAATCACCATATTAACAACCTATCCGGGTCCGACCACCACCTGGCAATCGACATTTTGGGATAATCCAACCCATGGCACTTGAACTAGCATAAGGTGCTTACATGTGGTAGGATATTTAGATATCCTAGGAGACAAGCACCGAGGAGACAATATGTTAATACGCATCTTCAAGGGAATTTTCAACCTCTCCGTGATGGGAACTCATCTAATCAACTTGTGTTGTCGAGCCGCTCCTAAGCTCGATCTTCGAGATGACTTTCCATAACAGAACACATTTGGCATGATTTCTTTATTAAGCGCACTGAACCAGACTTAGTGTGTGGATTTTGGGTGCTTAGGTTACCAAGTCCCTCAAACCAAAGGGCAGGAAATGGGACCGAATACTCTCTAAGCCTTAGACCTACTACTTCAGCTTTGCACTTTCCTCAACCTTTTGAGGACTAATTCAAATTTTAACGAGTACATAAGTGTTTAAGCCCTAAAATAAGCCTAAGAGGCTTAAGATCAACACTCATACTAATCTCCTTGTCTCTAACATTTCAGGACTTAATCTTTCTTTTGATTTGGTCTAGAACTTAAGTAAATCCCATAATTAATTACTATGACTATTACTTTTTCCAATTTTTACTCCTTTTAGACATTTTGTATTTTTTCCTCTTTTCCTCCTCAAGAAAGATTTGCAATCAATTTTTTAAAATTTTCCTCCCCTTTCTCCAATATCATTTTTTTGTGAGAACCCCTTAGAGAATAGATTTTCCATTTGTTTACACTTTAACATCCTCCCACGCCTAAGTTTTGCAATGTCCACATTGTAAATGAGGTGGGTATGAATTCAACCTAGTTCAAGGATTGGAATAGGATCAAAGGGTGGGTGAATGGGTCGGGATGATTGTTGTGGATGATTTCAAGCTTTGATACGAGTACCAAAGGTGGAGTCAAATGTTCTAAAGTTGAACCCTCAATTGCAATTAGAGTGTAACTCAAAAGATGGTCAGAAGGTGGTCAAGGAGAAGGTGGAGTTGTACCCTCAGGTTTTTGGAATGATGGGTTACCTCCCGTTAAGCACTAAATTTAATGCCTTCAGCTAAGCAAAAGGTGGTCAAGGAGAAGGGGTGGTCAAATCAGAAGAATTTTGTAGAACAAGCACCATGATGAGTAGCCTGGCTAGTCCAACCAAGTGCTTGTTCAGGTCAATAAGTTGATGGTGCAAACCAAACCCAATCAATCTGGTGGGTTGATCGATATGAACCAATAGGTGTGGAGCCCACTAGATACTTTGAGGCTTGAAAATATGTGGAAATATGAAGCGTGGGTTTGGCTAAATCGATTCAGCCTAATCATAGTAGGGGTCCTCAAAAGATAATGGATCTTTAGAAACTGTAGAGACCCTACAAGTTAGATCAAAGAAGGATGAATTATGATTATGAGTTTGTTCAATGTCTAATTCCCGATCAAAAGATGAAGCTTAATCCTATGCAACCGGATCAGAGAGAGGTGAATCAGAGTAGAAATTGATTCTGATGGCGGGTCAAGGTTGGGATCAGATTTTCGAAGGCTCTGTATGTGGTGTGGCTACTATGAGGTTTAAATCATTGGCCTCAGCATCAAATCAAAGAACGGGTCATGGATGCTGAGGTCATAAATTGGCTTATAATCATCTAGAAACAAAGGTTCTCTGAAATCAGAGTAGGATTTGAAATCGTCGGATAATCTGTGAAAATAAATTTTTGAACCTAATTCCATATTAGGATTTCCACCACTGAATAAATCATGATGTATAGAATCAACAACTTGACTTGGATCTAACCAATTTCAAATTTCGAACTTAAAGAGGTGTCCTTATTAGGCATAGGCTCAGGTTCTTGGCTCCTAGGGTAAACCCAATCAAATCCTAACTCTTCCAGCTCTGTTTCTGTATTGTAAATTGGTGTGATTTGCAAAAAATCAATTCGTTCTTCTGAGGAGTCTGGAGAGGTGTAATCATCAAATATAGGCCCAAAATCAAAGTTTAGAACTAAAATCTAGTTCTCATCACATTGGGTCTCATGATCATCCCAAATAGGTTCATCTGTAGATTCTAGGTCAGGGTTAGTGATGGCAACACCATCATGAGTCATAACTGGCTCAATTTGATCTAATAAAGTCAATAAAAGGTCCTATATATCAGTTAGAAGGTCTCTTGGGCAAGTTGAGTTGTTTTAAGAATAAAAGAAGAATAAAATGTTATTTCTGCAATTTTACTCGTAATCCACAAATATAGAATAAATCATGGGGTTTTTCAGCGGTTACTAAAGGTCAAATATGCATTTGAGTCTAATAAGGGGGTTCATGTAGATAGAAATGGGTTTTCACATATTTCAAGAATTAAATAACATCTAAAACCCTAAAAATAGACCCACTTAATCTACTGAAGTTTTGGTTAGGATAAAATTCACATAAACCCTCTAAAATTTATAGAAAAATATTCTCTATGGCTTAGCATCTTTGAATTGACCATCAGAACCTATTTTGACCCAAAATAGACTCGTAGACAGATTATTGTCCTAATTTGGGTTTTTGCATAAATTACCCAACCAAACTAGGTCAAAACCAAAATCCAACTTCACCATTGGATTCCTTAGGTCCAAATGAGGTTTGTATCAAAATTTGGGCCCAATCAAAGAACATCTTGACCTAGTTTGCATTTTGGTATAGTTTGACTCTTTCTCTCTCACTCAACCCCTCAGCTTTTGAAATTCCTTGCAAATAACCCCTATCTTTGTTATCACTCTTTACAAAAAGGTTCTTCCACCATTTTTGTGGAGAAGTCCTACTTCGGCAAGCAATATTTTGGTGTCGTTGCTGAGGAGCAACGCACAGTTTGATCTCTTAATTGCAATTTCTAATTTGATACTAACTTGCTCTATCTCTTTTGTTGTGATCTATGTAAGGAATCCAATCGAGGAGAGTCAGCCACGCACCAAAACATTCCAAGGGCAGGTAAATTCCATTCCCTTTTTCTTTAAAAGCCCCTAATTCTGAGAAGAGATAAAAAAGGAAGAAAATCAATTAAGGACAACTTGCTTTTCATTCTTAGAATCAATCCTCACAAGTTGCCTAATTTGATTCATTTGTAGACAAACCCTAACCCTGATTTCTGCACCTACTTAGGGTTTAAGGTATCTAGGGCTATCACCTTCTTGCTTGAGCCTTAGGTACCAAATTTGGATGGAACTAATTGGATCAATCAGAGCCAAAATAGGATTTCTATCCCAGGGTTGAGGACTCCACTTGCTTAAACAAGAATATAGTCTCCCAACTTGTGCGTGTCCCAAGCCGTGCATGAATTGGCCTAATCAAGCAAACCCTAAAATCAGGCTCTAAATATCCACTTGAATCTTAAAAAGCAGGACCTAATAATCTCAAAGGACAAATAGGTGAAGTTGACCCACCTTGAGAGGTCAACCAATCTTCAAATTAGGTCACCTTGCACAAAAATATCTTGAAAGTTCAAGTGGAATCATAAGCACCCTTACTTTTAACTTAAAATTGGTAGACATAAGAGGTCAAGTCACCATTTTGGTCTACCTAGACCCTCAGTGATAAGGAAGGTTGGTTGGGGGAAATGCTGTAACCCGTGGGGATGCTCTACCATATAGGGGTCTTTGCGGGACACTCCGTTCCTGGTTGCCTAGGTAATTCTCAGGTGCACGACTTTCTGATCCAAGGGTATCATCCGTCCCGAACCTCTATAGTCATCCAAAAATCTTTGGGTACCTCGATTGGGTCCGTCTGATATTCTATCCCTCATCTTCTCCATCGGTGCATGTTTGGGAGGAGGTCCTTAAGACCACCCATGAGGCCTTCATTACTATCATCGAGGCTAAGCCTCAACATCAGTGTTTGTGCAACAACCTAATCATATTGACATTTCCTATGATTCTAAGCCCGAACCTCCAATCATAAAAATGGATCAAGTAGAACAACCTAACTTTGTACCACAACAATTCTTTGATTTCAGAGATCAGATCAATGCCTTCATCATCCCACTGCCGCGTCCTCAAATGCGAGATCACTACAATCTCATAGCAGTGGAGATCGAATCATGAATCAATATCCCTGTGGGAGGACCCGAGGTGGACCTTGTTGACGTGACTGCCTCGATCATGTTTTAACAGTTATTGCGTCGTAGTATAGGTGATCAAGCGTCGTCAACAAATAAAAGTTTTTATTACTCAAAAATCGGAGTACCCGAGGTCGAGCACAGGGAGCAATCGGAATTTACTACTAATTTCAAATGTAACTGAACACTCTAATTTACTCAAAAGTTTAATTCAAATGTAAATGCATGAGTTTGAAAAGCAATTATGGTAAAAAGAAAGAATTGGACGTCTGATCATGAGATCAGACGTCTTAAAAGATGTCTTTCCCTTCTTTGATTCTTCTTCCTTTCTTCTTTCTCTGTAGTGCCTTGCTTTTCTTCTGCCTTCTTTCTTTCTTCTCCTGCAGTGTCTCTCTCTCTACTTCTTTTCTTCTGTCTTGTTTGCTCTGTAGTTAGTTTCTCTCTCTGCCTTGCTCAGCCCCTCTTGCTTCCTTGGCAGAACTTCTTTCCTTGCAGCGGCCAAGTGTTGGCTTCTTCCTCTCTTCTTTCTTTCCTGCACACAACACAGCCAAGGAAAAACCTACCCTTCTACCCACACCCGTGCGTTTCTCTCTCTCTCTGTGAACCACTCTCGGGACGCTCTCCCAGAGTCGGGTTAACGAGTTGGATCGCGTGCCCGTGACCAGGTGCATCGGTGTGTGGGTGATGCGCGAGGTGTGCTCGGGGTCGGGTTGGATCGCACCAGATCAGCGTGGTGAAATCGTGGATGAGGCGCCGTGAAGTAGGTGAGGGACCTCACCCCATGTGCGTTCGGAGGCACTGAAACCACATGACAAAAACTATTTAAACCACTCCACCTCTTTGTGAGTCCACGATGTGGGACTAAAGGTTGTTGCCTTCTCTCGCGCGCCTGCAACAGACCACGCCTTTGATTCCCTCAACTGTAGACTCTGTGGCGTCGCTCGCTGGACCAGATATCTTCGCAATGCCTCCCCGAGTGAGTTGCACCTGGAGCCTGGCCGTCCTGAAGCCTGGAGCGAGCTTGGAGCTTCTTCGAGTCAACGTCAATGGCGGCAGGGGCTGGAGAACTGTCAGACACAAAACAAGCCTCTCTGCCTAATCAGATCACTGGGGGACCTTCGCCTTGTCATGGCGAAGGTGAAGGGCAAGGTGGCAGGCCATGGGGTGGCCTAGGCATGCGTGCCTAAGTCGCCTGTGGCTGGATGGATGGGTGAGTTCGGGGGACCGTTGGGTAGGCGTAGCGGGTCTATAGACGGGTGGAGGATACTCAGTGAGGTGAGGCGGAGGTTATGTGATGGTTGGCGAGGCATGTGGGGTTGCGGAGCGATGGGAGAGCCTTGCTGGAGGGTTGCCGAAGGGATGGAAGATGATGGTGGACAGGCGTTGTCGAGGGGCAATCAATTGAAATAGAATGGGGAAAAGAAAGAGGGGAAGTTGTGGAGTAGTTCTAACCTAATTGTAGGGACGAAGGGGGCGGAGAGGTGGGCAGCCGTACCTGCTATTGCCGGAGAAGAAGATGCCCAGTGGGGGAGGACGGCGGCGATGACGGGTCTGAGGCAACGTGCACGGGTATTGCGCGACGCGGAGGAGAATCAGGAAGAAGTCCTTGCCACTGGTTTTGTGGCAGAGCGAAGAGGAAAGGAGAAAAAGCTCGCCGGAGCTCGCTGGGTACCCTGGTCGGGAAGGAAGAGACGAATCTGAGGTGAAACCCCGGCCAGGTCGAGCTGAAATTGAGCGGCTGGGTTTGGGGGTTCTTTTATAGGCATTGGGCCATGTGTTCAGAGCTTGGAGGGCACGTATCCGTCTCCGACGGCTCGCCAGAGAAGGAAAGTGGGGGATACCCAAATCGCTCGTGCGTTCGCACGAGAGATTGGGATCAAATCAGGGATCATGACTGGCCTCAGATGGAAGGGAATTCCTCAGAGAATCTCCCTTCCATTTCTAGGAGGGGATCTCTGAGGAATCAGAGAGTATTCCCTCTCTAATCCTCGCCAGAGAAGGATTCTGCCCCAATAATGGTGGAAGGACCTGATTGCAAGGTTGGCGAGGAAGTTAGGGGGCTCTCTACGATGATTTTCAAAAGTTAGGGACCAAAATGTGATTTGGGTGTACTAAATTGCAAAGTAGGTCCTCCCCTTAGGTCCAAATTTTGGTACAAACCTAATTTTGACCTAAGGAATCCAATGGTGAAGTTGGATTTTAGGTTTGACCCCTTTTAACTGGACATTTTTCATAAAAACCTAAATTAGGTCAATTAATGAGCTAGGGCCTTAATCTAGGTCAAACTGGGTTCCAAGGGTCAAATTAAGTGTTCTAAACCGTAGGGGATATTTTTCCAAGATTTTTATAGGGTTTACTTGATTATTATCCTGACCGAAACCTTTTTGATTTAAGCGGGTCTGTTTTAGGGTTATCATTTAATCCTAGATTGCACATGAACCCATTTCTGATTGATTCAACCCAATTTTTATCTTATTTAGACCATTTGACCTATGTTTTGTCTCTGAGAAATCCCATTTATGTACTGCAATGGTAAAATTTCAGTTTTAACCTTTATTTCATGTTTTCTTCCCAGAATACTTATTTCTTCAATTAAGCCATCTTCTAGGTTATGTAGGAGCTTTTATTCTCTTTATTGGGTCAAAATGAGCTAGTTATGGCTCATGATGAGGCTCTCATCATACCCCCATGCCTAGCTTTTGCTAGTCCCTTAGCAGAATTTCAAGGTTTTAACTTCCATTCTAAACCCTGAGTGTCTGTCAATAGTTATGATAAGTGTTTTTCTTTTTCTTTTGTGATTATATTAGAATGCCGACAATAGGCCTAGAGGTATTCAAGTACCAACCAAACTCCGGACCTGACCTGCTTTAGCCTCAGTCCTCCACAAAGGTTTCTAAGGCCCACAGAAACTAACCTAGGATTTGTTGGACTCCGCGGTTAAAACACCCGTGCTTGAGACATTCTTAGCCTAAGTTTAGTTTGCAGTGTGTTTTTGTAAGAGAGATAGAGGATTTATTTGTTTGGAGAACTTTTCTCTCTCTTTTCTTTTTATTTCTAGCTTCGGATTAGCTTCTCAACATGGTCTGTATTGGATTCCTCGTCCCCATCATCAATCCTCAAGGGTCCCTGGCATTCGAGATTTCAAGATAATCCCGCCCATGGCAACCCCCAGAACCTTGGCTTTCGAGATTTCGAGATAATCCCGCCCATGGCGTTCCGTGGCCGAATTCAGACCCTGGCAATCGACATTTCGTGATAATGTCACCCATGGTATCTGAACTAGCAGAGTGCTTACATGCCCCCAGTAGGATATTTAAATATCTTAAGAGACAAGCACTGACGAGACGACATGTTGTTACGCATCTTCGAGGGGAATTTCCTGCCTCTCCACACTGGGAACTCATCCAAATCAACTTGTGTTGATTGACCGCTCCTAATCTAGGTGACTTTTTCAGAACATTAAACTCTTTTGCATGATTTTGATATTTATGCGCACTGAACCAGACTGTGTGTGAATTTGGGGTGCTTAGGTTACCGAATCCTGCATACCAGAGGTCAGTTAACGAGGCCGAATACTTCCTAAGCCTTAGACCTAATACTTAAGCTTCGCATTTTCCCCAACCTCTTGAGGATTATCCAGAATTTAGCGGATACATGAATTTTTAAGCTAAAGAATCTAGCTCAAGAGGCCTAAGATCAGCGTTCCCGCTAATCTCTTGTTATGTCTCCTTAGCACTTTTCCTTTTATTTCTTTTCTTGATCTGGTCTAGAACTTCAGTTAATTCCTTAATCTTTTACTAATGACTATTTCTTTTTCTTTTTCATTTTGTGCTCCTTTTGTCATTTTTTCTCTTTTTCTCCTTATGAATATGTGGCTCACAAAAATTCCTCCCTCCCCCATTTTTTGTTCTTTTTCATAATTTTTCAATTTTTTTGTGTTTTTGACATATGCAAATTTTTTGTGTGTGAGACTCCTGACTTTTTTCTTGGTTCTGTATGTATGTACTTTATCACCCCCCCATGCCTAAGTTTTGCAATGTCCTCATTGTAAACGGAGGGTGTGAAATAGTATTGAGGTCAGGGACTTAGAACAGGATACATCGGGTGGGTGAATGGGTCGGGAATGACTGATGCGAATGATTTCAGGCTCTGGTACGTGTACCAGAGGTGGGATCAACTGTCTAAGGCTAAACTCAAGGTGCAATGGACATGGAGTATAGACAGATAATCAGATGGGTCTCTGTTTTTGGGATGACGGGTTGCCTCCCGTTAAGCGCTAAATTCAATGCCTTCAGCCGAGCGGAAAATGGGGTGGAGAGGGAGTGGTCAAATTAGCAGAATTTTGTAAAACAAGCACCTTGATTAAGAGCCTGGTTGGTCCAACCAGGAGCTTGTTAAGATCAGTAGGCTGATGATGCAGCCCAAACCCAATGAGTCTGGTGGGTTAATAGATGTAGATTAACAAATGCGGAACCCACCATATGCAATGAAGTTCTGATGGATATGGAAGTGAAAACTCGGGTTTAGGCTGAGTAGACTCAGCCTGGTCAGAGTAGGGTTCCGAAAAATAATCAATGTAAGGTGTGGAATCCCTACAGGGGTGATCAAAGAATGTTGGCTCCTGTTTTTCGATCTGATCAATGCCCGATACCCAATATAGATATGGAGTTGAATCATCTGTAAATGGCTCAGTGAGAGGTGAAACAGAATATAAATAGAGTCCGGTTGTGGGTCGGGGTAGAGAACAGGTTTTGATTAGTTCTGTATATGTGGAGCAGGTGACTTCAAAGAAAATTGGCTTGTTACAATCAGGAAGCAGATTTTCTCCAATGTTATGGTCAGATTCGAAATCGTCGGAGAGTTTACGAAAATCAAAATTTGAATTAGATTCTAGATCGTGAGTTCTACCATAGAATAAATCATATGTTGTATACTCAGCGGCCTGACTGGGGTCTAGCCTAAATGTTAATTCTGAGCTTAAAAAGGTATCCTTATCTGGTAGAGGCTCAGGTTCTAAGCTAGTAGGGTAGACCCAATTGAAACCCCACTCATCCAACTCCTTGATTTCTGTGTCGTAGATTGGCATGACTTCCAAAAAATCGATTCGTTCCTTTGAGGATGTTGGCGAGGGATATTCATCAAATAAAGGCCCAAAATCATATTCTTCATTAAAAGATTGATCTTCTTCATATGAGACCTTGAAATCTTCAAAATAGGTTTCAGATCTAGATTCTAGGTTTCGGATGTGGGTTGAATTACTAGAATCTAGGTCTGAATAACCTTCGAGGGTCACCTTATCAGAATAAGGGACGAAATTTACACCCTCGAGTGGTTCAATTCTACTCGCATACTTGCAGGAGTTTTGGATTTCTAGAATGGGCTCATCATGGTATTTTCCTGCATTTGGAGCTTCCCAACCTTCTTCAATATCAGGCACATTATACTCCATCTGGGTTGGGAATCCACAACCATTTTGTGCCTCGAACCCAAGATCAGATTGATCCTCGATGTTGTCCCAAGATGGTTCATCCTCTGTTTGTGGTGTATACGGGTACTTCTGGTCAATAACTTGTTTTACTAATCTCATTATCTCTTCCCATTTTTCAAGACTATCTTGGTGTTGCTTCCAAAGTCGAGGATTTGTCATACATTGAAGGTATTCAAGATTGTGCAGTTTTTCTATCTCAATGTATGCAGTAATGAGTAAGTAACGGGTTGATCCTTTTGTGGCTTCTACTAATAGTACTTGGGTACAAGTTATGATAAAGGTTGTGGTTGTGGGGACATCAACCTGAATGTTTCCTACTGGTGTTGAGGTTTCTTTTTCATAGAATTTCAGGGCATCCTCAATCTCTCATGGATCTCTGATATTCAGGTTTCTTGAATGGTGGTCCTAAGTGGTTTGGCTGCATATTTGGATCAGGTGGTGGAATCCAGATGTAGAATCAGAGTTTGAATCAAGATCAAGTTATGAGGCAATCAGATCTGAATAACGAGTCCCACTAAAAATGTGTGTGTGCTCTAAAGAGAAAAGATGAAGGACTAGAGGTGTTTTTGACCCAATCAAGACACCCAAAGATGTTTGGATGACTATGGAGGTTCGGGGCAGATGGTACCCCTTGATCAGAAGATCGTCCACCTGAGAATTACCTGGGCAGCCAGAGAGGGAGAGTCCCGCAAAGACCCCTACACGGTAGAGCGTCCCCACGGGTTACAGGGTTTCCCCCACCCGACCACTCTTGTCACTGAGATTCCAGGTAGACCAGAATGGGGACCTTGACCTCTTAAGTCTACCACTTTTATTTCAAAGGTGCTTTAGGGTTCTCACTTGAACTTTAGATAGTTTGATGTTGTGACCTAATTTAGAGGTTTGGTTAACCCAAGGGGTCAACTTCACCTGACCTATCCTATAGATGGCAGAATGATTCCAGGTTTGGAGCCTAGAGGTCACCCTGATTTGACTCCCAGGTTATTAAGTCCAAAAATTTTAAGATTCAAGTGATTTTAAAGCTTCCTTTTCTTTAGGGTTTGTCTTGTTTAGATCTCTTCAATCAAGGTCTTGGGTGACACTGATGCGGGAAGGTTTATTTCCTTTTATGCAGGCATGTGTGACTAACACTCCAAGATCCTACTGTAGAAACCCTAATTCGGTTCTATTTCCAATCCTTTTTTCTTTTTCACAGAAATTCTCTTTGGACTTGAAAGCAAGAAGTGTGTTGTCTATCGAGATTAAGCGTTATTTCTATTAGGCACATGAATTTGTGGGATAGAATCTAAAAAAATCGCTCCAACTTCAAGAAGAATTAAAATTTTTTTGCAAAATTAGGAAATGTTTGCCTTAAACATGGTGATTACTATATAAAAAAGGCAATTGATTCCTAAATTGATTTTCTTCCTTTTGTCTTTTCATGATTTAGGGAATGGTTTAAGGAAGAAAAGAAATTACCTGCCCTGGAGTGGTTGACTTGCGGGAGGGATTTTCTCGTGAAATACCTACAAGATCACAACAAAGCAAAGTAGGGCAAGTTAGTGTTCAATATGATAAAAAGAATGTAGAGACTAGTGATAAATTGCACGTTATTCCCTGGCAACGGCGCCAAAATGTTGACGCGCGAAACTCGATCGTGTTTTAACAGTTATTGCGTCGTAGTATAGGTGATCATGTGTCGTCAACAAATAAAAGTTTTTATTACCCGAAAATCGGAGTATCCGAGGTCAAACACAGGGAGCAATCGGAATTTACTACTAATCTCAAATGTAATTGAACACTCTAATTTACTCAAAAGTTTAATTCAAATGTAAATGCATGAGTTTGAAAAGCAATTATGGTAAAAAGAAAGAATTGGACGTCTGATCATGAGATCAGACATCTTAAAAGATGTCTTTCCCTTCTTTGATTCTTCGTCCTTTCTTCTTTCTCTGCAGTGCCTTGCTTTCCTTTAGCCTTCTTTCTTTCTTCTCCTGCAGTGTCTCTCTCTGCCTTGCTCAGCCTCTCTTGCTTCCTTGGCAGAACTTCTTTCCTTACAGCGGCCAAGTGTTGGCTTCTTCCTCTATTCTTTCTTTCCTACACACAACACAGCCAAGGCAAAACCTACCCTTCTACCCACACCCGCGCGTTTCTCTCTCTCTCTGTGAACCACTCTCAGGGCGCTCTCCCATAGTTGGGTTAACGGGTCGGATCACATGCCCGTGACCAGGCGCACTGGTGTGTGGGTGATGCGCGAGGTGTGCTCGGGGTCGGGTCGGATCGCACCAGATCCGCGTGGTGAAATCGCGGATGAGGCGTCGCGAAGTAGGTGAGGCACCTCACCCCATGTGCATTCGGAGGCACTGAAACCACATGACAAAAACTATTTAAACCACTCCACCTCTTTGTGAGTCCACGATGTGGGACTAAAGGTTGCTGCCTTCTCTCGCGCGCCCACAGCAGACCACGCCTTTGATTCCCTCAACTGCAGACTCTGTGGCGTCGCTGCACCTGGAGCCTGGCCGTCCTGAAGCCTGGAGCGAGCTTGGAGCTTCTTCGAGTCACCGTCAATGGCGGTAGGGGCTGGAGAACTGTCAGACACAAAACGAGCCTCTTGGCCTAATCAGATCATCGGGGGACCTTCGCCTTGTCACGGCGAAGGTGAAGGGCAAGGTGGAAAGCCACGGTGCGGCCTAGGCGTGCGTACCTAGGTTGCCCTGTGGTCGGATGGATGGGTGAGTTCGGGGGACTGTTGGGTAGGAGTAGTGGGTCTATAGACGGGTGGAGGATACTCAGTGAGGTGAGGCGGAGGTTATGTGATGGTCGGTGAGGCGTGTAGGGCTGTGGAGCGATGGGAGCGCCTTGTTGGGGTGTCGCCGGAGGGATGGAAGATGATGGTGGACAGGCTTTGTCGAGGGGCAATCAATTGAAATAGAATGGGGAAAAGAAAGAGGGGAAGTTGTGGAGTAGTTCTAACCTAATTGTAGGGACGAAGGGGGCAGAGAGGCGGGCAGTCGTACCTGCTGTCGCCGGAGAAGAAGATGCCCAGTGGGGGAGGACGGTGGCGATGACGGGTCTGAGGCAGCGTGCGCGAGTATTGAACGACGCGGAGGAGAATCAGGAAGAAGTCTCTGCCACTTGTTTTGTGGCAGAGTGAAGAGGAATGGAAAGAAAGCTCACCGGAGCTCGCTGGGTACCCTGGCCGGGAAGGAAGAGATAAATCTGAGGTGAAACCCCAGCCAAGTCGAGCTGAAAATGAGCGGTCGGGTTTGGGGGTTCTTTTATAGGCATTGGGCCGTGTGTTCAGAGCTTGGAGGGAACGTATCCGTCTCAGATGGCTCTCCGGAGAAGGAAAGTGGGTGGATACCCAAATCCCTCATGCGTTCTCTCGAGAGATTGGGATCAAATCAGGGATCATGACTGGCCTTAGATGGAAGGGAATTCCTCAGAGAATCTCCCTTCCATTTCTGGGAGGGGATCTCTGAGGAATCAGAGAGTATTCCCTCTCTAATCCTCGCCAGAGAAGGATTCTGCCCCAATAATGGTAGAAGGACCTGATTGCAAGGTTGGCGAGGAAGTTAGGGGGCTCTCTATGATGATTTTCAAAAGTTAGGGACCAAAATGTGATTTGGGTGTACTAAATTGCAAAGTAGGTCCTCCCCTTAGGTCCAAATTTTGGTACAAACCTAATTTTGACCTAAGGAATCCAATGGTGAAGTTGGATTTTAGGTTTGACCCCTTTTAACTGGACATTTTTCATAAAAACCTAAATTAGGTAAATTAATTAGCTAGGGCCCTAATCTAGGTCAAACTGGGTTCCAAAGGTCAAATTAAGTGTTCTAAACCCTAGGGGATATTTTTACAAGATTTTTAGAGGGCTTAATTGATTATTATCTTGACCGGAACCTTTTTGATTTAAGCGGGTCTGTTTTAGGGTTACCAAATGTCATTTAATTCCTAGATTGCACATGAATCCATTTCTGATTGATTCAACCCACTTTTTATCTTATTTAGACCATTTGACCTATGTTTTGTCTCTGAGAAATCCCATTTATGTACTGTAATGGTAAAATTGCAGTTTTAACCTTTATTTCATGTTTTCTTCCCAGAATACTTATTCCTTCAATTAAGCCTTCTTCTAGGTTATGTAGGAGCTTTTATTCTCTTTATTGGGTCAAAATGAGCTAGTTATGGCTCATGATAAGGATCTCATCAGACCGCAAGCCTAGTATGCTTCACATGACTCCAAAATTCCATGGCTTGAACTCTGAGGATCCTTTCCAACACATCAAAAACCTGAAGCATCTGTCCCACACCTTTAGGGCAGATATGCAGAATTGAGATCGCTTGCTCTTAAAGATCTCCTTTTCTCTGGCTGACAAAGCTGCCTACTAGTTTCAAACTTATCCACACGTGATCAACACATGGGAAGAACTTCAAATCGCCTTCCTACAAAAATTCTATCCCCTTGGTCGCACAAACGCTATGTGGCACCAAATCACGCACTTCACCCAAGGAGCGGGAGAATCTCTACACCAGGCATGGGATCATTTTCTGGATCTCATGCCCAAATGCCCCAATCATGGAGTCCCGAAGTGGGAACAAGTTCAATCCTTTTACCACGGGCTCTGTAATGACATCAAGCTATTTGTCAATGCAACCTATGGTGGAAGCATCATGGGTCTGCATGAAGATGAGATTTAGGGAATTCTCGAGAACATGTGTGAGAGCTCCCTGAACAATGATTCACTGGGTGCATATGACTAGACGTCCACCCACGCATTGACAAACAATCGAGGGGTACATGAGACCTGAGGCCTTTCTCGCATCCGTTGACTTGGAGTTGGTAGCCAGTCAATTCAATAAGGTCTCTATCATTGAGAAAAAAGTGGACGACATCACTCGACATCTACACAAGACCACCACTACACCGCAAAGCACATATGCACACCTGCCCTCAGGTAGGGATGCTGCACACAACATCTACCACTCTCACGGGATGGATGCCTATCCACCCCCATCTAATTTCGGTCTTGGAGGAAAAGCCCGGCCAGCCTACCACAATTGGGGGAACTCTGAATCCACGTATCCTGATTTTCCTGGAGTTCCCCAGACCTATGAGGATCTCCACGCCATCTAGAACAATCCTTTCTCTAATGCCTACAACCTTGGATGGCGTAATCATCCCAACTTTGTGTGGTTGGGAAATAACCTAAATCCGAGACCTCAATTCCAACCTCGACCACAAGCCCTACACCCATATCAGCTACCACGCACCTATATCAGCCTAGACCCAATCCAAACTACCAATCAGGGCCAAACAAGGATGATCAGATAGCCCTGATCCTTCAAACCTTGACTGACATTCAAAAACAACACAAAGACGAGATCACAGAGGTTCGTAATCAACTTGCATGGGTGAATTCCCGCCATCCTGGTACACTTCCCTCCCAACCTCTGCTTAATCCAAACAATGTGTCAACCCAAAAACACATTGCAAACCAAATCCAGGGTCAAGCATGTTATACCCAACCTGGCCCAGTGACTCATACCTATGTATTTTCTCCATCCACCTTAATAAGCATGGAAATCATGTATTTTGAAATCATTAGAAATTGTAGTATAGTCGCGAAATCCCCTTGACAAAAATATTTATAATAACGAAACTCACTTAGATTTCTTTTCTGTTTAGAACTTGAGTCCTGGTAGTTGTCTTTGGGAGGCGTGAAAAGAAGTCGAGATTTGGATTGGCTTAATCTAACCTAAATCTAATCTAACCTAATATTTTTGTCTTTTTGTGTTTTTGATCTTTATTTTGAAACACGAAATGAAAGCATGCATCAAAGTTGTAAGCCATGAAAATAATAGCATGCATATAAAACCATTAGACAAGAGTATCATGCATAAAAAATTAAGTCAGTATAAAATATGGATACATGGAAATAAAGCTAAACTAAAGAAAGGGATCAACTAAGAGAGGATAAGGAGAAGCCCTCTTGGCCATCCACTAAAGAGAGGAGGATGGGTGTGTGCACCCAAGTAGAGAGAGGAGGGTGGTGCACCCTTTCTCTACCAATGGCCGTCCTTGAGAGGACCTTGAGGGGGGTCTTCTCTATGGCCATCTAAGAAGAAAATAAAATGGGGGCATGGATCTTCTATGGTGGAAGAAGAGGGCATGCCCACAACAAGAAAGGAGAAGGTGTTGCATGCTTATGCTCTTCTTCTTCTTGCCACACTCATGAAGATGCCTTGGAGGAGCTTCTTCTTTAGCCATCCATGGAGGGAGCCTTGGAGGAAGAGGACAGCCTTGAGAGAGAGTGGTGGAGTTGGTGCAATTTCGTGGCTCTTTCTTTGCCCTTATGGAAGGCTCCATTTGGTTGCCACTTTTGGTGGCTCCAAAATTAGCTAATGCCACATTTTTAGGATCTAGGTTTGACACAAGTTTTTATGGCTTGCAAGAGAGTGTGCATGGATTTGGTAGGGGTATAATGGGAAGGTGTGTGTGTGGGTGTGTATTTTTCATAGGACTAGGTTGTGGGTTTTGGTAGGATTAGCTGCTAAATAGTTTGGGTCAATCAAGATTAAGTGGGTGTTGACCAAATTAGGCTTAGGAAAGTCTAACTGGATAGGAATGAACTTAATTAGGTTTAGGTCAAGTCTAATTGGATGTGTGCATGTGATTAGGCTAGGGTAACCCTAATAGGTATGAGTCAATTAGATCCTGGGTGGATCCAATTGGGCTCAAGTGTACCCAATCAACTGTAGATGCACCCAATTAG
Organism: Thalassia testudinum; assembly: GCA_037157565.1. Classification (NCBI taxonomy): domain Eukaryota; kingdom Viridiplantae; phylum Streptophyta; class Magnoliopsida; order Alismatales; family Hydrocharitaceae; genus Thalassia; species Thalassia testudinum. Next base: position 40,492,086 of record JAZHRO010000025.1, read on the forward strand.
GTATGGGATGGTTTAATTGGGATAGGATAAGTAGGGCTATGAATAGTGGACTGGGCTTAGGAGGTTTCTAATTAGGTTTCCTAGGGTGTTCGGTAGGGTTCCTAGGTCAAAATAGGCAACCTAGGGCTTCCAACACCAAAATCAGGAACCAGAGAGTAGTATCAGACGTCTTATACTACTTATGTGCTTTTGTGCGTGTGTGTTAAGGAGTGTCGTTATAGTCGCACTTGCAACGTCGATTTTAAAATAATTAAACGGAGGTGAGTCCGAGTGTCGGTCTCAGGGAGGCGTGAAAATTGGATTTTTACTTTACCACTTGTCACGGAAAGTGCGGAGTTTTGCTTGCGAAAGGTGCAGTTTTGAAAAGTGAGAGAGAGAGATAGAGAGAGAGAAGGTTTAGGGTTAGGAAGCTCTTTGTTTTGATCATGCAACTTGAACATAAATTAAAATGGCAACTGAACGGAAAATAACTTCATTAAACATGCACTTGTAGTTCATGACTTACAACATTAAATACATGTTTCAACAAAAATAATAAAAAGCTTAAAAGAGAGAGAGAGAGAAAGAGAGTGTGTGTGGAGAGCGACGAGGCAGCCACAACGGTGGAGGAGGCTCCGTTGGCGGCTCGTCATCTCCGACGATTACAAGAGTGCCTAAGGCTAGCTAAGAGAGGGGTAAAGTAGTTGCAAGGGGGAGTGAATGACTTGAATGGTGGTTGGAGGGGGTTTAAATAGAGTTAAGGGCTTCCTAAAAGAAGAAGGGGCTTTAGCGACATCCAGAGCATCGCTAAAACCGCTTCCAAAAGCGTCGGTGAAGCCCCCTCGCCGCCGGTCAGCCGCCCGCCTCGTTCCTTCTCCTCGCACGATCCGCGGCCACTGAACGAGAGCCGTCCGATCGAAGATCGGACGGTTGAGAGCCTTCCTCGCCTGCGCTGGGATCGCGCCTCGGGAGCGCGTGTGTGCACGGGTCTCCGCCAGGCATGCGCGCGCGCGTGGACGCTCGTGAGCTGCGGTCGCACCGCGTGGCAAGATCCTGGCCGCTCGCTGCTGATCAGGCGGCCCAATTTCTCCGCGCCAGTCGCCCGTATTCAATTTCCACCCTGCGCGGCTCGAACGTGCGTCGTGTGGGTGCGGGCGTGTGCGCTAACCGTTGTGCCACGCCCGCGCTTTGTCGCGGCGACCGCGGGTGGGCTCGCGGATCTCGGCCGTTCGATCGAAGATCAATGGCCGAGATCTGATCTTGGCTTGATGAAGGTGCGGCGCATGGTGGGGCAGGCCGACGTGGTGCAATCTAGGCCGTTGATCTCCAAATCAACGGTGAAAACTTCTTGGGCCCATTGTAGGAGCTTCGGATTTCGGATTTGGCCGATCTTGAGTCCGTTGGACTCTGTTCGTCGTTCTAAATCCATCCGTGCGGTCCGATTGCTCATCTGAGGACTGCTTTGACAAATGCTTACACAAATGGCCATTAATGCAATTTGTAAGCAATCTTGGTACATGATGCATGCAATGCTCCTATTCTACTTATGTTGTGCCTTTTATTCTAAAGATGGGCCATATTCAACATAATTATCACCCCCTTATGTAGTGTTATCATACCCCCATGCTTACTCCTTGCTAGTCCCTAGCAAAGTTTATTCTAGTCTTTATTTCCTTGCAGAATTCAAGAAGTAATTGCTTAGGCACTTCGTTACTTGTCAAAAAGAGGAAATATACACAGATCTTAATCTACAAAGACTAAGCAGCGCCCAGGTGTCTGCCAAAATACGAATCGCCCGAATCCTTGCTTTAGTGTATATATAACTATACATATGTATACGTATATATATATTTTTTTTAGAAGAATTTTTTTCGGAATTCAATGTGGGTTGGTAACTTTTTACAGCTCCCCAACCCACCCAAAACTCGGTCAAAACCCTAAGTGCTAAGCATCTTGGTGTGAATGTTGTGATAGACTCACTTAACGGTAATTGAGACAGACTTCGAGTTTATACGCCTCTAGGTGACCGGAAAAGGAAACAAATTTGCCTGAAGGTGTATTTGTTCGATTGGTAGCTTTCTCCCTACATTTGTTTTAATTGGGGTCAACACAAGGATTTTTCCAATGTATATCTCCCCGGCTTGTACTACTTCCCCGCTTCTTCCTTAGGTGTTTTGGTCTTTTTTGTGCAATTATTGAGCTGGGCTCTGGACAATCGACCAATGGGCTGTTACCCACGATCACTTACCAGCCATACTTGTGCGGTGAAGTGTGGTTTATTTTCTTTTCTTCTTGTTCCATTTTTTTTTCTTTTTGTAGGTGGCTTCCCTGATCTCAAATGTACCTAGAGGCAACGAAAAAGAAATGGCCTATGACTGGGTTCTGGACAACCTGCCAATGGGTTGTTACCCACGACAACTTGCCAGCCATACCACCCTAGAGAGTTCATTAGCTACCCAATTTCTGTCAAAATCTCCGAGAAGTGAGTCTGTGCAAAAATGTGTGTAGATGCTTAGACTCAAAGTTTTCCTGAGTTAGAGGGTGAGTTGATAAGTCGTATACTTATTACCTTATTTAGTAGGTAGATTAGAATAGCTTAAGGTTGCAAGGATTCGCCGCTAAATCCATATTTTAATGGACACCAGGGCTGATTAAGCCTGAAGGCCTGAAAAGTCTAAGTGTTTAAGTTCTTTCTGCATTATTTCCTACTATTGACAAGTTTCAAATGCCTAAGTTTTCTTCCTAAATTCAATTTTTTTTTAAATTAATTTATTCATTCAGACTGATTAATTGAGCTCAGGATTATGCAATTTACCCCCCCCCCCCCATGCTTAAGTTGGACAATGTCCTCATTGGCAGATTCATGGGTGCAAAAGGGTTCAAAAAGATAGTACCTGAGTGACGTAAACTACCAGATCAGTCTGAATCCTCTGGGTTGCCTCCCAGGAAGCACTAAGTTTAACGCCTCCAGCTGGGCGGTGCTCGGTGTCAGCCCTCAACGAGGGTGACACTTTCCTTGGAGGGTACCTGGGCTAGGAAATGCTTCAATCTTTGACCATTAACTGTAAAATTGTGCCCAGTGTTATGATCAGCGATTTCAACCGCCCCATTAGAATAGGGCTTAACCACCCGAAATGGTCCTGTCCATTTGGACCTGAGTTTCCCTAGGAAGAGTTTTAGGCGTGCATTAAACAACCAAACTCGCTGGTTAGGCTCAAAGTTTTTTCTATGAATGAGTCAGTCGTGGACGGCTTTTATTTTCTCCTTATACAATCGACTATTGTCAAAGACGTCCCGACGGATTTCTTCGAGCTTAGATAATTGCAGCGTCCTCTGCGCACCGGCTAACTGGGGATCCATGTTACATTGCTTGACAGCCCAGTAAGCCCGGTGTTCCAATTCGACAGGAAGATGGCAGGCCTTGCCAAAGACCAGGCGATAAGGCGACATGCATCGCGGGGTCTTGAAAGTGGTCCTGTATGCCCACAGGGCATCATCAAGTCGTGTGGACCAGTCTTTCCTGTCAGGTCTCACAGTCTTCTGTAAAATGTTCTTGATTTGTCTATTAGAGACCTCAGTCTGCGCATTTGTTTGTGGATGATACGGGGTGGCAATGCGGTGGTTTACCCCGTATTTTCTAAGTAGGGCACGGAATTGGGAATGGATAAAATGGCTTCCACCATCACTGATCATGGCCTTGGGTATTCCAAATCGGGAAAAGATGTTCTTCTTCACAAAGTCCATGACAGTCTTGTGATCTCATCGTCGGGTGGCAACGGCTTCAATCCATTTGAAAACATAGTCTATTGAGACCAGGATGTACTCGAAGCTGTTGGATGGTGGAAAGGGGCCCATAAAATCGATACCCTAAACGTCGAAGATTTCGACAATCAAAATGGGCTGAAGGGGCATCATATCTTTCTTGGTCATGGTCCCCAGTGTTTGGCAGCGTGAGCAAGTCTTGGCAAAGATGTGTGCATCCTTAAATAGGGACGGCCAGTAAAATCCAGACTGCAAAACATTTGCAGCTGTTTTCTTTCCAGAGAAGTGGCCGCCACAAGCTTGGTCATGACAAAAGGAAAGCACACTCTGAACTTCATCTTCAGGGATACACCTTCTAATGATCTGATTAGCATAGAGGCGAAACAGCATGGGATCATCCCAGAAATAGTGCTTGGCCTCATCCAAGAACCTGTCCCGTTGCTGTCTAGACCAGCTGTGCGGGGTTTGTCCTATAACCAGGTAATTGACGTAGTCAACATACCATGGCATTTTCTTGTCTTGCACGGCTAGGATGTGTTCATCAGGGAAGGTATCAGATAGAGGTAGGGAGGGTCCAATGTGGTCTGGATGAAGTCTCGACAAGTGGTCATCCACCACATTTTTCGATCCGGCCTTGTCTCGGATTTCCAGGTCAAATTCCTGCAAAAGCAGGATCCATCTGATGAGCCTGGGCTTTGCGTCCTTTTTGGCCAACAAGTGCCAGATGGCTGAATGGTCAGTGTAAATAGTCACGTGGGATCCCAGCAAGTATGAGCGGAATTTTTCAAGTCCAAATACTACAGCAAGCAACTCTTTCTCTGTGACGGTATAATTACGTTGGGCCTCGTCCAACGTTTTGCTTGCGTAGTAGATCACCACGGGCTTCTTGTCTTGCCTTTATCCCAGGACAGCACCTATGGCAAAATCTGATGCATCACACATAATCTCAAAGTCCTGGGACCAGTCTGGGGGTTGAAGTACAGGTGTGGTGGAGACTAAGTCCCGGAGGGTGTGATAAGCCTGGATGCAATCAGGAGACATGTGGAATATGGCGTCCTTGGCTAGAAGGTCGGTCAAGGGCTTGGAAAGCTTGGAAAAGTCTTTGATGAACCTTCGGTAGAAGCCAACATGTCCTAGGAAGGAGCGAATCTGCCGGACCAAACTAGGTGGAGGAAGTTTGGAAATTAAATCAACCTTAGCTCGATCTACCTCGATGCCCCTATGCGAGACGATGTGACCGAGGACAATTCCTTCTTGAACCATAAAATGGCTCTTTTCCCAAATTAACACCAAGTTAACCTCGATACATCGTTTCAGGATTTTCTCCAAGTTGCTAAGACAATGGTCGAATGAATTCCCGAATGCAGAGAAATCATCCATAAAGACCTCCAAGTATTCACCCACCATTTCGGAAAAAATGGCTAGCATGCAATGTTGGAAAGTTGCAAGTGCGTTGCATAACCTGAACGGCATTCGACGGAATGCAAACGTGCCATAAGGGCAAGTGAATGTGGTCTTTTCCTGATCTTCTAGAGCAATTGCGACTTGGTTATATCCTGAATATCCATCTAGGAAGCAAAAATACTTCTGCCCTGCCAATCTTTCAAGGATTTGGTCAATGAATGGCAAGGGGAAGTGGTCCTTCTTAGTGGCTTCATTAAGCTTCCTATAATCAATACACACCCGCCATGCGGTGGTGGTGCAGGTGGGGATGGATTCACCACGATCATTGGTGACGGCGGTGAGCCCAGCTTTCTTTGGAACCACTTGAGTGGGGCTCACCCAGGGGCTATCAGAGATAGGGTAGATGATGTCGGCGTCAAGCCACTTGATAATTTCTTTCTTAATGACCTCCCGCATGTTTGGGTTTAAACGTCTCTGCATCTGGCGGGAAGGTCGGGCCCCGTCTTCCAGGTAAATCTTGTGGGTGCAATAGGTGGGGCTAATTCCTCTTAAATCCGAAATGGTCCAACCAATGGCAGCCCGATGTTCTGAAAGGGTCGCAGTCAGCCTGAGTTCCTGATCCTTGGTTAGATGAGAATTAATAATCACTAGAAAGGTCTGGTCGGGTCCCAAGAAGACGTACTTGAAATTCTCGGGCAATGGTTTAAGTTCAGGTGCGGGTGGGACCACAGTCGATGGGAAGGGAAAGGGCGGTAGTTGATCAACATCGATCTCTTCAAATGGTGTCATGTGATGGTACTCAGCCTTACATAGGTCCATGGGTAATGATGGTGACGGGTCAAAACAGTCACTACGATTTTGGTGGTCTGAGACAGAACTGAGGGTGAGGCATTCCTCGATTAGAGTTTCCACAGGATCATTTTCCTCAATATAATCACAATCAAAAGACTTTGTCGCTCGGAAGATATCCAATTGCATTTTCCTGTCCCCGAAGGTGATTTCCATACATCCCGTGTCGCAATCAATGTTTGCTTTTGCCGTAGCTAAGAAAGGCCTGCCTAAGATTATGGGTGTGTTTTGTAATTTTTCGGGGACTTCTGTGTCAAGCACCAAAAATTCGACCAGGAAATAGAAGTCCTTGACCCGTACAATTACGTCCTCGACAACCCCCTTTGGGGTTTTCACAGATCTATCAGCCAGCTGGATGGTGACAGGGGTTGGTGTCAACTCCCCAAAACCAAATTGGTGGTATAGGGTAGTTGGAGTTAGGTTGATAGAAGCACCTAGGTCCAGGAGCGCTCTATCAAACGTCATGTCCCCGATATTGCAGGAAAGCAGGGGCGCTCCTGGGTCAGTTCGTTTGAGTGGAAGGTTGCTTGATATCACGGAACTTGCTTGCTCAGAGAGTACAACCTTCCTAGGTGCTTGAGGTCTTGGCTTACGCTTGGGTGTACAGGCATCCTTTAAAAACTTGGCGTAAGCAGGGATGTGTTTGACGGCTTCTAGGAGCGGAATATTGATCTGTACTTGCTTAAAAATTTCCAACAGCTCCTCAGTTTCCACAGTATTCATCTTTTTCTTGATTGTTTCCAAGGCCTCAGGGTAGGGTGTCTGAATGTGGATTGGTTCCATGTCTGGGTCCTTGGTTGGTGCCTCTTCTGAGTCGGGTATTTCAACAGGTAAAGTCTTAGGGAGAGTTGGCCATTTGGGATCTTGGGTTTTGGTGCCGCTTCTCAAGGTCACCGCATTTGCAGAGGCATTGGGGCCATGGGGTGATCTTGAGAAGACGAGGATGAAGAAGCACCAAACCTAGGAGGTGTTTGCGGGGCTGGCTGGACCATGTAAGCCTGCCCGGGGTTGCTTTGGAACACTTGTGAATTCGGGCCTCTGTTAATTATGTTTCGCGGGTTCGGTTGTGGTTGGGAAGGTAGGGATCCTTGTTGTTTACAGTCCAAGAGTTGGCTTAACTGTCCCTTTACCAAGGCCATTTCCTCCTAATGTTTCTGGTTCATGTCAGCCATCATCTTTATTAGGGTATCCATTTGGTTTTGTGGGGGAGGGGCCGCCCTATTCTGGTTATATTGGGGTCTAACTGGTGGTCCTTGCTGATAGGGGGGCAAGTGTGACTGCTGGTTTGGCCTGGGCTGGTTTTGGAATTGCGGTGGTTTCTGGTTTGTCCAACCAAAGTTGGGGTGGTTACGCCAGCCGGTGTTGTAAGTGTTGGAGAAAGGGTCAGGTTTCTCATATCCTTGGACGGCTTGCACATCTTCTATGATAGCCGACGTTGATGAAGTGGGAAGGGAGTAATCAATGGTCGAGGGAGCAAAGGTCCCTCCCTGGAATGTGGTCAGGGGTTGTTCTAGGTTCAATTGGGTGAAGGGCTGGACCAGGTCAACATTATGTGCTCCCTTTGCTAGGGAGAAAGTCTGCAAGGGGTTCCTGGTCTGATCCAGTAGCTCATCAATCTTTTTGTCCACCAATTCCACTCGATCCAACTTTTTGGCAATGATGTCCATGTCAACCATTCCAGAATTTGCTTGCACCTCATAAATCCCGCCACGGGGTTGACTGGACCTGTTAAACTGGTTCATGGAGGCATTGTTGAGCGAATTCTCGCTCATAGACTCAAAGAGCTCAAACGCGCTCTCCTCATCTTTGTTTAGGAAGTTTCCCCTGCATGAGGCATCGACGAAGTTCCGTAGGTTGCTGTCCAGACCGTGGTAGAAGATCTGGGCCAATTGCCACCTTGGAACTTCATGGTGTGGGCATTTCCTCAAAAGTTCATTAAATCTTTCCCACGTCTCATGAAATTGTTCCCCACCCTTGGAGTGTGAAGGTAGTGATAGCTCTTCTGAGGGCATTGGTCTTTCCTATGGGGAAGAATTTCTTTAAAAATGCATGCCTCAGTTCTTCCCAGGTGGTGATGGGTCTACCTAGGGTTCTAAGCCAATGAGAAGCCTTGTCTCTTAATGAGAAAGGGAACATCTTGACTAGAACAATGTCAAGGCTAATGTTCCTAGGTTTCACCGTTCGTGCTATGCGATCGAGATCCTCTAGGTGCTGAAAGGGGTCCTCATTTGAGCTTCCATGAAAGTGGCTCTGGATCAGACTTAAGACATTCGGTTTTAGCTCAAAATCATCTCCCCCCTTGGGGATCCTAAGGTGTGGCTCGACTCTAATAGCAGAAGGGTTATAGAAATCACGGAGGGGTCTTGGCTGGTCCTGAAATGGCGGTAAATCAAGTGGTGGTTGCCCTGGTATGTCGTGGAAAGGTGGTGGTGGTTGTTCTTGTGGGTTGTGTAACCGTTGTATGGCTTGCATGATGGTGTGGATTTGTTGTTCCTGAAGCCGATGGTTAGCATTGATTTGAGCTTGGATGATGGCCATAGCATCTGGTGGGGGTTGATCCTCAGCCTCATCTACCCTAGGCTCAGCCATGTTTTCAACAGAATTACGTCGCTTAGATTCTTGCCCCAAAACACACAACTCGGGATGCAGTGAGCACCTCCCGTGCATACACTAGAGAAGAGCAGGAGGGGATGCGGAGGGCGACAGATGCGAGAAATGTGTTTCAATCAAGCACCCAAGCCTAGTCTTTATGGTGTATTCCTTAGGAGACCTAGAAATCTCACAAAGGGTGATTAAGTTCGTAAGCACTGGACTCCCCTTCCCAAGGCTAATCTGGCCAGGTTGATTACGAGGGGATTGCAGGGAAGGTTCTTCCTTTGGCTTGCGCCTTTGGCTCCATAGACCCCACAACCGCGGTCATTTGACACTACCCCGCAGCGTAGTCACCAGATTCTACCAAGGGAATGAAAGCCAAGTGCCTAGCGAACAAAACCTCGCCTTTTGAGACTTAACTCAGTCCTGCCTAGGGCACATCTACTCAGTTTTAAAGGGTTAGGATAGTGCTTGTGCTTAGGGTGATGTGATGAGGCGTTAATTGGGGTGGTGCCTCTTAATTTTCCACTTTCAAAATGTGTGCTTCTAGCAAAACATGGTTTTCAAGCAAGGATTTGTTAAGATGTGGTGTCTTTTAGTGTTTCATCCTTACTTTAGTACTTTTTAGGGTTGACGTGTCTTAATGTTTTCAAACAAGTTTCAGTGGGCACATCAAGTTCGGCACACAACTTGGTGAAAGTAGATTTCCTTTTCTTTTTTAGAGGCTCTAAAACCCTAGTGTACTCATCCTAATGATCATGCAGCTTCTATTAGATGAGTCAGTTTTAGAGTTGAGTGGTGCGACCCAGGTCAACTCATGGTGGCTTCGCAAACACCACTCAAGAAAAAGAAAAGAACACTCCAAGAATTTATTCAGAATGTTAGAGTGTACATTTTTTTTGTGGGGTGATGTGTTAAGGATGTGGGTCAAGCAATCATACACCACGCCAATTTTTTTCAGTTTTTACAAAAATTTTTTAGTTTTTTCACGCAAGCAAACAATGAGAGAGAGGTTACTCACTATCAGTCCTCGAGGCACCTACTCCCTTGCTACCGTCATGGGATGCGTCGCTTCGCCGTCCATGCGCCGAACTCCTGCAACCGCTAAGTAAAAAGGAAAATAGGGCATTAGACGATGTGAGAATGAATGTGGAATGGAGGTGATAAAACAAATCCGTTGCCTCCCTGGCAACGGCGCCAAAAACTGACGTGCTTTTGTGCGGTGTTAAGGAGTGTCGTTATAGTCGCACTTGCAACATCGATTTTAAAATAATTAAATGGAGGTGAGTCCGAGTGTCGGTCTCAGGGAGGCGTGAAAATCGGATTTTTACTTTACCACTTGTTGTCACGGAAAGTGCGGAGTTTTGCTTACGAAAGGTGCAGTTTTGAAAAGCGAGAGAGAGAGATAGAGAGAGAAGGTTTAGGGTTAGGAAGCTCTTTGTTTTGATCATGCAACTTGAACAGAAATTAAAATGGCAACTGAATGAAAAATAACTTCATTAAACATGCACTTGTAGTTCATGACTTACAACATTAAATACATGCTTCAACAAAAATAATAAAAAGCTTAAAAGAGAGAGAGAGAGAGAAAGAGAGTGTGTGTGGAGAGCGACGAGGCATCCAGGCAGTGGAGGAGGCTCCATCGGTGGCTCGTCATCTCTGGCGATTACAAGAGTGCCTAAGGCTAGCTAAGAGAGGGGTAAAGTAGTTGCAAGGGGGAGTGAATGCCTTGAATGGTTGTTGGAGGGGGTTTAAATAGAGTTAAGGGCTTCTTAAAAGAAGAAGGGGCTTTAGCGACATCCAGAGCGTCACTAAAACCGCTTCCAAAAGCGTCGATGAAGCCCTCTCGCCGCCGATCAGCCGCCTGCCTCGTTCCTTCTCCTCGTGCGATCCGCAGCCGCTGAACGAGAGCCGTCCGATCTTCGCCGTACGATCGAAGATCGGACGGCTGAGAGCCTTCCTCGCCTGCGCTGGGATTGCACCTCGGGCATGCATGTGCGCGCGCATCTCCGCCAGGCATGCGCGCGAGCGTGGATGCTCATGAGCTGCAGTCGCGCTGCGTGGCAAGATCCTGGCCTCCCGCTGCTGATCAGGCGTCCCAATTTCTCTGCACCCGTCGCTCGTCTTCAATTTCCACCCCGCGCGGCTCGAACGCACGTTGCATGGCTGCGGGCGTGCACGTTAACCGTTGCGCCACTCCCGCGCTTTGTCGTGGTGACCATGGGCAGGAGCGCGGATCTCGATCATTCGATTGAAGATCGACGGCCGAGATCTGATCTTGGCTTGATGAAGGTGCGGCGCACGGTGGGGTGGGTCGACGTGGCGTAATCTGGGCTGTTGATCTCCAAATCAACGGTCAGAACTTCTTGGGCCCATTGTAGGAGCTTCGAATGTCGGATTTGGCCGATCTTGAGTCCGTTGGACTCCGTTCGTCGTTCTGAATCCATCCGTGCGGTCCGATTGCTCATCTGAGGACTGCTTTGACAAATGCTTACACAAATGGCCATTAATGCAATTTATAAGCAATCTTGGTACATGATGCATGCAATGCTCCTATTCTACTTATGTTGTGCCTTTTATTCTAAAGATGGGCCATATTCAACATAATTATCACCCCCTTGTGTAGTGTTATCAACTACAAAATTGGACCTTTGGACATTAAATTGGACGCCCAATTCTATGTCAATATGAGTTTTGGCTCCCTGGATTATTATTCTGCAGAAATCAGATGTCCAACCAGATGTCTGGACGTCCTAAAAGGTGCTGGAGAGTGGGTTTTAGGTTTTCCGAGGTGGGTTTTGGTTCCTAAGTGTTTGGGAGAGGGATAGGGTGGATAAGAACATGGATAGTGCTATCCATGTTTGGGTTTTGAGGCTAAGGTACCCTAATGGAGGTTGTTTTGGGTTTGGGAAGGCTGTCCTAGGGTTTCTAAGGGTAGGGATAAGGCTATCCTCCTCACTCCTCTTATTTGGATTAGTCTTCTTCCTTTATTGCTTTATTCCACTATCTCCTTCATTGATCACTTTGTTACCTACAAATAGTAATAAAAACCATTAAATAGCAGCATATCTCATCTTATTCTAAATAGACTGATGCAATGCATGATATGCAAGATATGAGTTCAATATCCACAAGTTAAGCTTAGTTCAAACATTATTGAGGTTGATTAGGACCCATGATTATTGTGGAATCATACCCCCATGCCTAAGCTTTGCTAGTCCTTAGCAAATGCAAGACTAAATTATTCACATAAGGGTACCTAAGGGATTGATTATTTTATCAAGTGTATGCCTAGAGATTTTTCTCCTTTTTGTTTTCATCCTATGTTCTAGAAATCCACACAAATGTGAAAGTGCCTCTACATAGCTTTTGCAATAGATTCAAGTGAAAGACCTGATTCACCTCTAAAGCCTGTACTTGACCCCTGATAAAATTCTAGCAGGATAGGCAGACTTCTTCCCTCGGGGTATTCAAGATATTCTATGAATTCCACCCCAGCTTTAAGCTTAGGTAGAGAACTTTAGAGGAAAATGGTTGCTTATTTAGTGTCTCACTCTCACTTGGTGCTTCATAGAAATTAGATTGCGGGAGGTTTTAAAGGACTTGATAATGCCTGTTCAGTCAGCTTTTCTTCCTGGGAGATCATTACAAGAGTCATTCATTGTGGCGCAGGAGATTGTTATGGGTTGGAGAAGGAGAAAATCCAAGGCTTTCTTATGGAAAGTAGATTTTTCTAAAGCCTATGATTCAGTCTCTTGGTCATACTTGTGGGAGATTCTTAGAAGGAGGAAATTTCCACCCTTATTGATACAATGGGTAAAGAGGTGCATTACGACAGCCTCTTTTTCCCCCTTAATAAATGGTAAACCGTGTCATTCTTGGATTCAGCCCCAATGCGGAGTAAGGCAAGGTTGCCCTATTGCCCCTTTGATTTTCAACCTTGCGGTGGATACTTTGGCTAGATTTGCCTGCAAATTGGCTGTGGATGGTTTTATAAGGGGGTATTCAATGTCTAATCATAGGGCTCTAGCCCCTATACTTCAGTATGCTGATGATACTATTTTTCTTGTGGAAGGGGGGAAGAGAGAAGCGCAAGCTTTGTTACATATGGTAAAAATTTTTGGAGAGGTTTCTGGTCTTAGATTGAATGGATATAAATCCTCCCTGGTCTGTTTTGGGATGAATAGTGGGTTACAGAATGAGATCTCCATCATTCTTGGTACACCTGTGGTTCCACTACCGATTAAATATCTGGGTCTACCTTTGAAATGTTCTAAGATGAAGAAAGCAGATTGGTCTTTCCTTTTCGAAAAGGTAGCTACGAAGTTGGAGGGCTGGAGCAGTAGATACCTCTCAAAAGGGGGGAGGTATATATTACTGAATTCTGTTATCACTTCGATTCCTATTTTCTTTTTCTCTGTCCTTAGAGCTCTGAACTCTGTTTGGAAAAAGATGGAGGTGATGCGGAAAAGATTCTTTTGGAAAGGGGCCTCTCATCAAGGGGCCTTTTTTCAACCCTTGAAGTGGGAATCAATTTGCAAACCAAAGAAGATGGGAGGTATGGGTGTTAGATCCCTTAAAGAATTCAATGAAGCTTTACTATTGAAGTGGGCTATTCGGTTACTGCAGGGGGAAAAAAAATTTGGACAGAAATTATCCAGGACAGTTATGGGAGTACCAATGATGAGAAAAATCGTCTTAACCCACGTAAACCATCCCCTTTTTGGTTTTTTGTGGTGCGCACCCTGAAGGAAAATTGGAATTTTTTCAAATCAGTTTTAGGGGATGGAAAAAGCTTCAAGTTTTGGCTAGAAAATTGGGTACATGGAGGGACGTTTAAAGACAGGTTCCCCCTTGTTTATGCTGCAGCTGCAAATAAAAATGCAGTGGTAGCTGATTATTGGGATGTTGATTTGGAGCAGTGGTTGTTAAATAATGGTGGGTGGAATAATCATGAAACAAGAACTCGTGTAGAGAATGAACGTCTCATGCAAGAGCTTGCTGCTTTCAAACCCATGCCTCATGAATATGACACATACAAATGGGAACGTATTTTCTCTACTACGGCTGCTTATAACAGATTGATAATGTCCTCCAGAATGGCAGAAGATGAAGAAATGGGGAAAAAGCTATGGAAGTTAAAAGTACCACTAAAGTTACAAATTTTCTTATGGCTCTGCAGGACGGATGGGTTGATTACTGGAAATCTGAGGCACAGAAGGATGGGGACCCCCACCCAGTTTTGTTATTTATGTGGGCTGCATAATGATTCTAGCATTCATATCTTCTCTTCATGTGCGATCACTGATTATGTATGGAGGAGAGTATGCAACGAGTCCTTACCCACTTGGGGGAATTTGTGGCGCTGTCTTGTGGATGGGAATAAGCTTTATATCCATATGGTGGTTGTGTTATGGGCTATATGGAGAGCTAGAAATGAGTGTGTTTTTCAGGGGACCCCAGTGTATGTGGAAAATATTGTAAATTCATGCTGGAGTCTCATACAGTATTGGGTGTCGAACTTGTAATTATTTGTTATTATTAATAATAGCTCTCCTGGTTTGCTATCGGTGACTTGATAGCATTCCTTTCTTTTCTCAAAAAAAGAAATTAATACTATAGAATCTAGATTTCCAAATTATTAAGTACTCAACTCAGAGAAAGACGAGAAAAACTATGCTCCCTTTTGGTTCCTTTGTATTCATTCTCTTTTTTTCTTTTTCTTTTCTTTTCTTTCTTTTTCTTAGAGCTTACAATCTCACCAGATTCACACATATGACCCGTATTTAGTGGTCTCACTTGGCGTTAACACTTTAATTGAGTTTCCATAACCCTAACACTAAGTCAGAATTCGTTAGCTAGTATTCGGGCGGTCAGAAACATAGAAAAGGTGGGTTAAGGCCTTATTTCGTGGTATTGCCTCAATGCAATTGAAAACACTACATACTCATAAACTCTTTTTTTTTTTAGAAAGTACTCATAAAATCTTTTTCTACTTTTCTTTTTTTTCTTTTTTTTTCTATTTCTAATTTTTTTCTATGTATAATTTTTTTTTTCAACACAACACAAGCTAGCATACATTCATGAACTTTATTGAGGAGGCATTATTAGGGATTGGTGGTACTCAAGAGACATTGGGTGGGTTATTTGGTAGAAGTGCCTACTCACGGCATCGGGAGAGATGGATAGGATGGTGTATTTCTGACCTTGACATCAATACCTTCCTTCAGCCAAGGATTCCGTAAAGAATGGTCGTAACCATTCACCTTAGCCCTAGTTTTATGAAAACTCACACTCTGCGTATTTGCCTTATTTGGTGGCTCTTAAAATTTCATGCAAAAATGTATATGCAGGATCCAAGAGCGAAAACTATGCCTAATCTCTAAGTATCATTACCTAATTATCTAGGATTCCGGATTCCTTGCACTAATCTTAGAGCACCAGTACACTCTACTCTCATCTCACACTATTTGGTGGATTTTTTTGGAAGAAAATCTGCCTGACTCCCAAAACATTGTCCAAGAGTTTAGGAAAAGAAGCACTGCTTCTTCTCGACAGACTAAAGACGTCGATCGACCTTCACCATAAATCCATTGCAAATTCTACGTGTGTGTGAAAAGTTATACTGGATTCCAGATTACAGGAATCAACTAGAGGATAAAATCCCTAATGCATTCTCTTAATAAAACAATCTTATTCATGTATGCACTATGTATATATGCTATAAACAAGTAACCTGTTATATTTGTACTTCATGAAATTTCCCTTTCAGGTTACATTCAGCTTGACCCTAAATTTAGAACAAAAGGTGAGCGGGTGAGTTAGACGTGGCTGTTGCAGACGATTTTTAGCTCCAATGTGAACATTGGAGGTGGAATCGATTGTTCTCAATTTAAGGACCCAAAGGTGCAATTAGCATGATGTACGAAAGGTTTTTCCTAGGTGTTGGCAGAAAAATTTCAGTTTATAATTACTACCCCCCCATGCCTACTTTCTTGCATGTCCTCATGCATGAATACAACAAAAAATAAATTAAGACAGGGAGTAAATGGGTAGAATTCACCTGGAATGGCTCCTGAATTTTGACGTTCCATTTATTCCAACACCTGAAATTGAATATGCAGGAAAATATGCCAAATAAAATATGCTATATATAAGTGCTGAGATTAACACTTCCAGCTGGGTGTACACACAAAAAGGATATACCAATACAGTATTGAGAATGGCAAGTAAAATGATAAGAATTTTAGTCTCATTTGCCAACAGTGGACCGCAAATGCAGACTAGATATCCATGAATTCCAAGCCCAAATAATCGAAAAAATATGTAGATGGGGCTTGGGATTATCTACAGCCAGATGCTACAGAAGAAAGATGGATAATTATGGGTTCCTGGAAGAAATGAAGGTGAAGCCATCCTGAAGAGGTGATGGAGAATGTGGGTGGTTGGGGTATGGGTGGAGTCGTGCAGGGTGAAATCATATGGGTCCTAATAATGGTGATGAATGGAAGGCATGACCCAAGTGATGTGGTTAGATCTGGAAATCAAGGTCCAATGATCAGTCTCTGTCTCTACCAAAGATGTTTGGGTATCATCTTCTTATTTTATCTCTTCAAAAATTTTCAATTCTAATTCCCAATTATCACATGATTCCCCAAAATTTTTAGCTTCCTCCGATAACTCATCATATGTTATCCCAAACAGTCTTTCATTCTCTTGAATATCGTTTTCATAAGGGGATATTTCCTTCTCACTTAGATGAAATTGGTCATTAGATTTAGTAGTGAGTCCCTCTGTGAAAGTGGAATGGGTTGAATCATTGATTGAGGAGTTATTACAGTCCTTTTGATTTTGTTGCTCCGTGTATGAGATCATTTGAATTAATTCATCAATGTCTCCATGGGTATTCTCAAATACAACAACATCATATTCAGGTCCCTTAATGCTTGGTTCCTCAAAATGAAATGATTGGTATTCAGGCCCTAAATCAAGATCAAGATTCTCGAATAAATCTCCATTCTCAACTTCAATAGGATTATCAATATCATCCACCTCGGGTGTTTGATTAATAGAATTTTGCATGACCACCACCGAATCACAAATCGGTTGTGACACACCTGACCCAAATTCAAACGTTTCTGATTTTTGTTGTGCGTCCCAAATTCTATGAAGCTCTTTCCTTATATCATCATATTCTCTTGCACTAGCTTCTTTTAGTTCATGAATCATTTTGATCAATTGAGTAATCTGAAATTCATTGCAAGGGGTAGGGGTTTGAATTGGGCTAGGTCGATCAAGATAAGTCAACCATACCATCAATGATTTGATCTGGTATTGAGGGTGACTTATGTGATCTAGTGGATTGTTGATTCGGGTCATGTGGTTCTACCCAGGTGTCAATTGCCATAGATTCTTCCGAATTGCCCTCCGAATCACTTTCTGTATCATCCAAAAAATACCCTGACTTTGTTTTCTTAGCAGCTGCATAAATATCAAAGTGAATCTTCTCATTGCCGCTACTCATCTCCATACATCTTGAGGAACAGTCAATCCGTGCATTGGCCGTAGCCAAGAAAGGTCGACCCAGAATGATGGGTGAATTACTTAGCTTCTCCAGTATATCCATGTCCAAAATAATAAAATCAATTGGAAAGCTAAGACCTTGCACTTTAATAATCACATCCTGAACTACCCCCTTAGGTGTTTTGATGGAGCCATATGCCATTCTAATGGTGATATGTGTGTGGTGCAAATCTCCAAGTCTGGTGCGGTCAAAAAAGGGCGATAGGAATCAAGCTAATGGAAGACCCTAGATCCACAAGGGCTTTGCTGAAGGTGAATCCCTTTATGGCACAAGATATGAAAGGTTTTCCAGGGTCAGTCATTTTGGGTAGTAGAGTGCTAAAAGCAAATGCACTTATGTTAGCTGATAAAACCACCTCTTTAGGTATGCAAGTCTTTTTCTTCTTTTGTGACTCTTTCTTTAAGGCCTCAGGAAAGGGTATATAGGTCAAATCAACTTCAGAAGCCTTTTTCTTCTTTTTGTCCCTAGAGTCTGAGTCAGAGCTTGATGTGGGTTTGGTCTTATGGTTTTTGGTTGAGCTCAAATCAGATCATTTGGGTGGGCTCTTAGCTTTTCTCTTCCTTTTAGAGGTCATAGATTTGGTCCCCGCATAATAGCATGTATGATAGATTGGAGGAGGAGTTGGAAGAATAGGTGGAGAATAAAAGTGAAAAGGCATTTGCATCTAGGGATAAAGTGATTCTTGAAGTCTCTTGATTTGATCCCCTTGAGATTTCACTTGATTTTCCAACTTAGTCAACCTTTGTTCATTTTTCTTGTCAAAGTCCAACAAAATGTTCATGATATCTGCAAGGGTGGTTGTGGGTTGGGCTGGACTAGATGGTTGCGCTAAAGTGGATTGAGTGGAGTATTGGGCTGGCCTAGATTGATGTTCAGTCTGAGTCGGTCTCTGTAGTGGCCATGAAAGATCAGGATTATTTCTCCACTCAGGGTTATACAAATCTGGATATGAATCAATAGGTGTATCACCCTGAGTGGGGCTGACTATAGAGGGAGTTGGTTGAGAACCTATTATGTGGTCTTATACTTGTGATCCATTATTCCAATTCCTTAGTGATACATCATCAGGTACAGGTGTATCAAAAATGGTGCATTCCTCAAATGATCTACCTAAATCATGGATTAGGTCCACAGGTGCCTTTTGGGTTGGCTGAGTCCGGGATACCTCCCCACGGTAGCAAGAATTAGTAGAGTAGCTAGTGGATCCAAAATATGGGTCACTAGACCCACTAGTCTAGTTGTTCCAGGTCTCTTGTTCCTAGGAGGAGTGATAAGATTGAGATTGTGCCTGAGATCATCTAATTTGCTCCAGAAGCTTGGCACATTGATTTGTATAGTCCTTGTTATATTCTTGAAATTTAGCAACTATGGCTTTCAATTGGTTCTGATCTAGATAAAGATCGGATCCATGAGGTTTAAGTTCTAAATAAGCTGAGGGATAAGGATAATCATATCCCAGCTGGTTAGGATGAGTCTCCAAACCAAGAGTCGAAATCATGGTTGGGTTGGGAAATGGAGGACCCTGAGGGTCGAAAGAATGATATGGGTTCATGGATATTTGAGAAAAGATGTGGATAGAGATAAGAGATAGTCTTTTCTAGGAAGACACAACCAGCTACAAGGGGCTGGTGGAATTAAGGCAAAGGCCTAGGAAGAAAGATGAGAGAGTCCCAAATCAAGCAAACAAGCTAGCCTTAAATTGTATACCCTAATTGGATCTAAACCTGGTATCCTGAGATGGAACTGGGTTAAACCAACCCTTGAATTACTTGCCTGGCTAGAATGGTGGGATCCCCTAGGACACTCCGCACGGCAGGACACCACTAGAGGTTAATGCGGTTACTGCACCGACCTTTCTTGTCACCAGTTGGTCCAAATAGACAAGGCCTTGATTTTTGCCCAATTAAATTTCAGTTACCAAGTAATTTAATCCTTCCTAGAGCACTTCTACTTAGTTTTAAGCTTGGGCTTAGAGTGCTCTTTGGAATGTGATTGGGTGTTTGGGGGTGTTGCCCTTAAAATTAGATTTGTGTGTGTGAAGTGCATAGACAAAAAATTTTCAATACAAGCTTTAGTTGGTGTGGTGGATGTTATGGTTCACGTACTTGTATTAATTTTTTTTTCTTTTAGGGTTTCCTTGTTTAAGTCAATTCAAACAAGGTTGTGGTGGAGCACGCAACAGTTTTTTGCAAGTCCAATTTATTATATGAATTTCCTTTAAGTATGGAATGCAAATGTGCTCTACCCTAGTGTGGAAACCCTAATATCAAATAGGTCTATATGATGCTTTTAAGTCCAACAACGTAGAAGTGGTGCGACCCAATCGAGGAAAACAATGGTCCTAATGCACCACCACTAAGTGAAATAGACCTAATTGGTTGCCTAGGTTGAAATGTATATTAAATTCAATTTAAGTGGATGATGGGGTAGACAACCAATCAAAGCAAATCCCCTCACATGCAATCACACACAAATCAGGCTCAGACGGGTTTGTTTTGGGTCTCTGAATTTAAACCCTAATGTGAAACACCTAGGGTTTATGCTTCTTCTAACAATCAGCAGTCAGACATTAGTTTGAATTGAAATCACTCCCCAAATCAGTTTATAAATCAAAATAAGATGAAATTTGGTAGAGATCTTCTTCTTTTAATAAGTTTTTTAGGGAATATTTTTTTAATATTTTTACTATTTCGTGTAATTTTTCAAGATTTTTTTAGTATCAGGAGGTCAAACAGGCCAGATAGACCCCCTGTGAGTAATTCAGTTTGAAACAATATCAATGGAAATCCAAAATTTTTGAAAATTTATAGAAACAACTAGTTTTCAGTGGCTTTCCAACCCCATAAATTTCAAGTAGATCTGATTTATGTAAAGGTCAGAATTAACATTTAAAGTTATACAAAATCAGAGTGCAGACTATTCTGACCCCTAAAAATTTGTACAGTGCGAATTTTTCCAAATAAAAGGTGGCACTAAAACGCTGGTTTGAAAACCTAATATCAAACTGAATCCCAAGATTTTTGGACACCTAATTTTATGGTAATAAATTTTTGAATATTGTCAATATTTACTGGCTGGATTTCCAAATCTGACTTTGGTGTGTTTAAATAGTTTTCAAGTTAAAACACACACCAAAGAATTTTTTTTTTAAATTCGACTCTGAAAATTTGAATTTGAATTTATATATATATAAATTTATTTTCATGTTTTGTTTTTCTAACCTATGAAAGCAACAAACTAGAGGATGAAGAAAATACCTGCGGTCTTCACCACGGGTCGATGTGTGCGCGGATCCTCGTCTTGACACCCTACAATCAAAACAATAAAAAGTTAAGCAAATACAAATCTAAACTCGTGCGTTGCCTCGCTGGCAACGGCGCCATTTGACAAGCATGGAAATCACGTATTTTGAAATCGTCGGAAATCATAGTATAGTCACAAAATCCCCTTGACAAAAATATTTATAATAACGAAACTTGCTTAGATTTCTTCTCTTTTTAGAACTTGAGTCCCGATCATTTGTCTCTGGGAGGCATGAAAAGAATTCGAGATTTGGATCAGCTTAATCTAACCTAATATTTTTGTCTTTTTGTGTTTTTGATCTTTATTTTGAAACACAAAATGAAAGCATGCATCAAACTTGTAAGCCATGAAAATAATAGCATGCATATAAAACCATTAGACAAGAGTATCATGCATAAAAAATTAAGTCACTATAAAATACGGATACATGGAAATAAAGCTAAAGTAAAGAAAGGGATCAACCAAGAGAGGCTAAGGAGAAGCCTTCTTGGTCATCCACTAAAGAGAGGAGGATGGGTGTGTGCACCCAAGTGGAGAGAGGAGGGTGGTGCACCCTTTCTCTACCAATGGTCGTCCTTGAGAAGACCTTGAGGGGGGGTCATCTCTATGGCCGTCTAAGTATAAAAGAAAATGGGGGTGTGGATCCTCTATGGTGGAAGAAGAGGGCATGCCAAAAAGAAGAAAGGAGAAGGTGTTGCATCCTTATGCTCTTCTTCTTCTTGCCACCCTCATGAAGATGCCTTGGAGGAGCTTCTTCTTTAGCCATCCATGGAGGGAGCCTTGGACGAAGAGGACAACCTTGAGAGGGAGAGGAGGAGGTGTGGTTGCAAGTTGAGAGAAGAAGAGAGTGGTGGAGTTGGTGCAATTTCGTGGCTCTTTCTTTGCCCTTATGGAAGGCTCCATTTGGTTACCACTTTTGATGGCGCCAAAATTAGCTAATGCCACATTTTTAGGATCTAGGTTTGACACAAGTTTTTAGGGTTTCCAAGAGAGTGTGCATGGGTTTGGTAGGGGTAGAATGCGAAGGTGTGTGTGTGTGTGTGGGTGTGTATTTTTCGTAGGACTAGGTTGTGGGTTTTGGTAGGATTAGGTGCTAAATAGGTTGGGTCAATCTAGATTAAGTGGGTGTGGACCAAATTAGGCTCAGGAAAGTCTAATTGGATAGGAGTGAACCTAATTAGGTCTAGGTCAAGTCTAATTGGATGTGTGCTTGTGATTAACCTAGGGTAACCCTAATAGGTATGAGTCAATTAGATCCTTGGTGGATCCAATTGGGCTTAAGTGTACCCAATCAGCTGTAGATGCACCCAATTAGGTATGGGATGGTTTAATTGGGTTAGGGATAGGATAAGTAGGGCTATGGATAGTGGACTTGGCTTAGGATGTCTCTAATTAGGTTTCCTAGGGTGTCCGATGGGGTTCCTAAGTCAAAATAGGCAAGCTAGGACTTCCAACACCAAAATTAGGAACCAGAGAGCAGTATCAGATGTCCAGGATGGTGGTCAGACGTCTTATACTACAAAATTGGATGTCTGGACATTAAATTGGACGTCCAATTCTGTGTCGGTATGAGTTTTGGCTACCTGGATTGTTATTCTGCAGAAATCAGACATCCAACCAGATATCTAGACGTCCTAAAAGGTGCTGGAGAGTGGGCTTTAGGTTTTCGAAGGTGGGTTTTGGTTCCTATGTTTGGGAGAGGGTTAGGGTGGATAAGAACATGGATAGTGCTATCCATGTTTGGGTTTTGAGGCTAAGGTGCCCTAATGGAGGTTGTTTTGGGTTTGGGAAGGCTGTCCTAGGGTTTCTAAGGGTAGGGATAAGGCTATCCTCCTCACTCCTCTTATATAGATCAATCTTCTTCCTTTATTGCTGTATTCCATTATCTCCTTCATGGATCACTTTGTTACCTGCAAATAGTAATAAAAACCATTAAATAGCAGGATATCTCATCTTATTCTAAATAGACTGATGCAATGCATGATATGCAAGATAGGAGTGCAATATCCACAAATTAAGCTAGGTTCAAACATTATTTAGGTTGATTAGGACCCATGATTGCTGTGCAATCACACCTCAGCTGAGCCAAAACACACCTTGACTCACCCAACCCCATTTCAACATCAACAACAAGGAACGACTTTCTCCCCTCCACCTCCACACCATGATTGCACCATGATCAATACTATAGGAAAAGAACAAAAACCCATGCCCAAAGATAGCCAATCCATTCCCCTATCCCAGGTCGTATCCCACCTCCACCCTAGAGGATTGTCAGAAATTGATATAACAGGACCTTTGAGGAATGCACAAGTCACTATTCCACTACTTGATATCCTCACTCTCAATCCTACCTCCCCTGATTTATCCAAAAAAGAGGTAGAAGAACCAACACAAGGGAAGGTAGTATTGTTTGAAAATGTAAGTGCCATAATCCAAAATAGTCTACCTCCTAAGAAGTCAAATCTAGGCACCCTACTAATCCCTTGCAAGATTGGTGATACAAATTTCAAGCGAGCTGTACTGGACCTTAGCACTTCAGTCAGCCTCATCCCTACCACCCTATTTGAAAAATTACGGATTGGACAGCTAAACCCACTCATGTCACTTTGCAATTAGCTAATCGAACCCTGATCACACCGATTGGGATGGTAGGGGATGTGGTAATTAGAGTTAAGGATTTTAGCTACCTAGCTGATTTCCTAATTCTCAACATGGATACGCCACAACAGATACAGGATATGCCTGTGATTTTGGGAAGACCATTCTTGGCTACTGCAAGAGCCATAATCAATTGTGAATCAGGGCATATGATGATTGCCTCAGGAGATCAATGTGCTAAGATTAATATTTTCAAGGCAACAAAAGGAAAATGTTTGGCAGAATAATTATGTTTTATCCAGGACCTCATGGCCATATCCTTGGTAGAAAACCTAGAGCCAGAATTAGAAAATTTTCACATCTTAGATGATCTTGACTTGACTGAGCATAATGACAAAACTACAATAGAGGCTTTCACCTTTGACCATGAAAACATACCTTGGGAAGTTGGGAACATGATGACATACCAGATTCAAATCCTATGGACATAGAGACATTTCATTTTGAGGACCTCCAGGAATCAAGATTGGTAGAAACTGAGAGTGACCTACATCCAGAGTATGAATCCTTTACAAAATTGGAGTTAGACAATCCAAAAGGCACTCTCCAAGCATTCATTGGAGAAAAGTGATTAGAGGAACCAATCTTCGAGTCATTTTTTGAAGAAATGATCTCATATTTAAATGATAAGAATCAAGATGACTGATTAAGTATCAATTTAATAGGCCGTAATGCACAAGAGGAACCACACATCTGGGATACTAGATCCTTCTCTATTGAGTTCTGGACTTATGAAAAACCTATTTCAAAATCCCATGACCACTACACCTTCTGAATGATTCCTACGCAAGATTTCAAGAAAGATCATCCAGAGATGAATCAACTTGACCCATATCAGAGACATCCTAGAGTGACTCTTCACCATGCTTTAATGCTTATATGTGGCCATCAGATTCTCAAACATCATATCACTAATACAGCCAATCACATCACCCTAAGCTTATTGCGCTCAGCTAATGGCATTAAACTTAGTGCTTAACGGGAGGCAACCCGTCATATCTTTGAAAAACCTGAAACCCTTTTGACACATCTCTTTGCTAAACTCCTATTACACTTTAGGGTTCATACATTAGAATAGTCAACTACACCTCTGGTACTTGTACCAGAGCTTGAAATTGTCCACAATAGTCATCCTGACCCATTCACCCACCCTTTTGACCCTGTTCTAATGTACGATCTAAACTGAACTCAAACCCACCTAATTTACAATGAGGACATTATAAATCATAGGCATGGGGGGGTAGTAAAGTTCAAAATAGCTTGAGAATCAATTCACAAAAAGGGTTTCATAAAAAAAAAATCCAAAAATAAGAAAAATGAAAAAAAAATGAAAAATAGAAAAAAATGAGAAAAGGAGGTTGAGGAAAAAGAAGAGCCATTTGAGAAAAAAATGAGAAAAAGAGGGAGGAAAATTAAAAAGAAAAAAATAGAAAAGAGCTAAAAGATTAAAAAAAAAACTAAGTCCCTTCAAAGTAATATGGAACCTACCTAACTCCTAGATTGGATCGATTGATGAATTATGACCTGAAATGCTAAAACTTAAGGGATTAGTGGCGAATACCAACCTTCGGCCTCTTGGATTGATTTCGATTTAAACATTCATGTACTTGTCACGATCCGGATTAATCCTCAAGAGGTTGAGGAAAATGCAAAGCTTGTGTATTAGGTCTAAGGCTTAGGGAGTATTCAGCCTCATTAACTGACCTCTGGTTTGCAGGACTCGGTAACTTAAGCACCCTAAATCACACACAGTCTGGTTCATTGCACTTTAAGTAATAAAATCATGCGAAAGGGCATTTAATCTATTCTGAAAATGGTCCTGAGATCTAGATTAGGTGCAGCTTGAAAACACAAGTTGATTTGGATGAGATCCCAACGCAAAAAGGTAGGAAATTCCCCTCGAAGATGCACAATAACATATCATCTCCTTGGTGCTTGTCTCCTAGGATATCTAAATATCCTATTGCGGGCATGTAAGCACCTTATGCTGGTTTAGGTGCCATGGGCGGCATTATCATGAAATGTTGATTGCCAGGGCCTTGAATTAGCTATAGAACGCCATCGTCGGCACTATCCTGAAGTGTCGAAAGCCAGGGTTCTGGGGGTTTCCACGGGTGGTGTTATCTCGAAACATCGAAAGGTAGAGACCCTTCGAGGATTGATGGTGGGGACAAGGAATCCGATACAGACCGTGTTCAAGGCCAATTTGAGGTTGGATCTAAGGAAAAATATAAAAGAAAAAAAGAGAGGGAAAACTCTTCGAAAATGAGAATATTCTTCTACCCCTCTCTCTCTTACAAAAATGCACTGGCAAACTGAACTTGGACTAACCATGTTTCAAGCACAGGTGCTTTAACCGCTTGGTCCAACGAACCTCAGGATAGTTCCTATGGGCCTTAGAAACCTTCATGACAAACTGAGGCGAAAGCTAATCAGGTCTGGATCTGGGCTGGTACTTGAGTACCTCTAAGTCTATTGTTGGTATTAAGATCTAATTCCTAGAGACGCAGTATAGTAGGGCATCCTGACGGTTACATTCAACTTAGATAACTGGTTTGATTCATAGAATTTTGCTAAGGGACTAGCAAAAGCTAGGCATGGGGGTATGTTAGGAACACCATCATGAGCCATAACTAGCTTAATTTGATTCGATAAGGTCAATAAAATATCCTACGTATCAGTCAGAAGGTCTTTTGGGCAAGTTGAGTTGTTTTGAGAAGAAAAGAAGAATACAAGGTTATTTCTGTAATTTTACCAGTAATCCACAAATACAGAATAAACCATGGGGTTTTTCAGTGGTTACTAAAGGTCAAATATGCATTAGGTCTAATAAGGGTGTCCATGTAGACAGAAATAGGTTTTCACGTATTTCAAGAATTAAGTGAGATCTGAAATCCTAAAACCAGAGCCACTTAATCTACTAAGGCTCTAGTGAAGATAAAATTCACATAAACCCTCTAAAATTCATATAAAAATATTCTCTAGGGTTTAGCATCTTTGAATTGACCATCAGAACCCATTTTGACCCAAAATAGAGTCACAGACAGACTATTGTCTTAATTTGGGTTTCTGCATAAATTACCCAGCCAAACTAGGTCAAAACTAAAATCCAACTTCACCATTGGATTCCTTAGGTCCAAATGAGGTTTGTATCAAAATTTGGGCCCAATCAGAGATCATCTTGACCTAGTTTGCATTTTGATCCAGTCTAACTCTCTCTCTCACTCAACCCCTCAGCTTTTGAAATTCCTTGCAAATACCCCCTATCTTTGTCGTTACTCTTTACAAAAAGGTCCTTCCACCATTTTCTTGGAGAAGTCCTACTCCGGTGAGCTTCATTTAGCGAGAACTCTATGGTTACTTGACGAATACCTCTCAAAATTGAAAGGGAGTTTCGTCAGGTAATCTCCTTCCTTTTGAGCCATGTCCAAGTCTCCAAATCTCTCTAAGAAGCTCCTGTGAATCCTTCAAAGATTCAGGTCTCCTATTTCTAGAAGCTTGGGAGTTTCCAAGCTTGGTTTCCAAGCTTGAAATCTAGCCCCTTGGCCTATAAAAGACCCCCCATGGCATTCCTTACCCCAGCGAGAAATTGAGCCAAATCTAGCCCTATGTCCTCTCCTCCTGAGCTCGCTCCGCCTTGCTTTGACGACCCCTTCATACGAGCTTCTTCACCGATCTCGACTCCCCAGCTTCTTCCGCACCTCGACATACCCCTGAGGCGCTTCCTCCCCCTTCGTTGTCTCCGTTCTCTCCCACCGGAGCTCCGTTCATCTCCGATGCCGGCCATACCAGACTCGACATCGCTCCTACTCTTTATCGTCTGCTACTTACTTAGATCAACTCCCTAGCTTTGCTAGTTCACAACTTCATCTTTGCCATTCCGACTTGACCACCGCATCACCTCCTGCAAATGGCTGATCTCGATTCCCCAACTTCTTCCGCACCTCGACATGCCCCCGAGGTGCTTCCTCCCCCTTCGTCATCTCCATTCTCTCTCACCGGAGCTCCCTTCGTGTTCGGTGCCAGCCATACCAGACCCGACATCGGTCCTCGTCTTCGTCATCTGCTAACTACTTAGATCAACTCCCTAGCTCTGCTACTTCACAACTTCGCCTTTGCCACTCTGACTTGACCACTGCATCGCCTCTCGCGAATTCCTCTCCCTCAGCTTTGGCAACCACTTCGGTGAGGTCTTCCACACACTCCACAGCTCCAAACACCTTGCCAACCACCTCATAAGCTCCACCATGACTCATCCATCAAAACCCCTCTCCCTATTCACCAATCCGCACACCCAAATCATCCACTGAACAACCCACCTTCTCGCTTCCATCTCCGTCATCGTCTGTCATCATCCATGCACGAATCACCCCACGGATGCCGCCATCACATTCCATGCCCTATGGCGATCCTCTTGAATGTTTTAATTGGGGCTTAGCGCCCATATTCTTGATTCTAGGTCTTCCACTGGAGCTCTGTTGCCACGACGACTTCATTGACCAAGTTCATGGTGTTCTAACCATGAAGAACTCAGGTGCTCGTTCCTGGTCGTGCGAAAGGACCCCAGGCTCTGATCCAAGGTTTCAATTGGAATCTTTCCCCTCAGCAGCTGCCCTAATTAGTGAGACATCACCTTCAGCAGCACGTGAAGAAGAGCCCGTGGGATTAATCCCACATCGTGGGATTTGAAGACGATTGACCCGAATATATAATTTTTGTGTTTGGGGCTAAACTCCACCAAACATGGGGTGAGGTCCCCTTCACCATAGCCCTTGCACACCTCTCCGCAAACCCACGCCACATGGATATGGTCCCAAGTATCCGCGTACCCGATTGCCTGAATACCTGCTTGATTGAGAAAAAGAGAAGAGGAGAAAAGGAGTGAAAGAGAGAGCAGGGAAAGGGGGGTTTTGCTCTTGGAAGCCCCTAACACTTAGCCAAAATCTGTAAGTTTCCTCCCTTGTGCATGAAGAGAAAAGAGAGGAAAAGAAGAAGCCAAGGAGAGAAAGGAAAGGAAGAAGAGGAGTAGATAAAGAAGAAGAAGCCATGAAGAAGAGTGCCCTCTTGGCACTGTAGCATATGGATGGTTAAGCCGGTTGATCTCTGATAGGGAGTGCACTGTGCACTCAAATTACATGGCATTTGGTTGACTAGTACTATTGCATTATTTAAGTATAATTGTAATAGGATAATTTGGTGATTCAAATCACTATTTTATCCTAATCTTTTTTGCCACATTGACTCTTGGTTTTATATTTTCATCATTTGTGCTTGAAATTGCTATTACATTGTTATATTCTTGCTTAAAATTGTGATCTTGAGATAAATTACCATATTGTTCCCTGCATTCGACCTAGGATTTCTTCGAGCTATAAATTTTAAGTGTTCTTCGCGATTTATCGGCTATACTATAGCACATTACTTTTAAAACCTTGATTCAGAGCGAGCAACAGTTAGGAATCAAGTCACTAGAATCTTGACATGGTTCTATTGGGATGTTAGAATCACTCTCGAGGATGATCATAACTGGATAAGGTTCGGGAATTACATCCTCGAGAGGTTCTGATTCAAGCTCACTACAGGTGTTTGAAGAATTAAGGCATGATGGACTAGCTTCATGGCTCTCTAAGGCTAGTTCATAATCGAGAACATCGGCAGGTGGATCCACCCAACCAATATCTTGATCAGGTATGTCATCCTGTACAAAGTTTGAATTGGATTCCATTTGGGTTGGGGGTCCACAACAACCTCTATTTTTGAACCCAGGCTTTGGGAAATCATATTGGTCTTCAACATTGTTCCAAGATGTTTCATCAATTTCTGAGTGGACATATGGGTATTTTTTATTGATGGCCTATTTTAATAGATTTATCAAATTCTCCTGCTTCTCAAGGTCATCTTGGTGCATTTCCCAAAGAATGGATTTGTCAGATGATTTAGACACATTTAATTAGGTTAAAATGACTATTTATGTAGGTTCCTAGGCTTAGATTTGCATTTCATGTTATAAATATTTCATAGCATGCATCATCCTGCATTTAGAGTAGTTGTGTATATTTTAGGTTAATTACATCCTTTTTATGGTCAGAAGGGAAGGAGATTTATTTCATGGCCTTGGATGGACGATATGACCATACGGATCTAATCAAGATGATGATCAGAGTCTAATGCCTTCGAAATCATCTAGATCAGAATCCTGTAGCACCATATGATGTCTAAAGAAGATCAATTGCAAGGGGGAAATGCGACATCCTTACGGGCTTCAGATGAAAAATCTGACTATACGGATGAATTTGGAGGGACGATCACAGTCCGACAATGCGAAAATCATCTCAATTCAAGCACCATGGCACCCTCTACAACAGAAAGAAGATGGACGGCCCAGATGGCACCACGTGGTGCCATCTAGGCCACCCCACACCAGCTAGCAATGACTAAAGGTGCCCCCTCATCATCAGAGATCTCGCAGCACAGCCGTTGGATCAAGATCCAATGGCTGATGTTCCTCTATGCTTTCAGCATTCATGCGCTCCTCGTGACTCAAATGCAGCCTTGCCTCAACGGTTGAGCACTTGGCTTGCAAAGGAGCGTAGGATCGAGACCCACGGACCCCTCCAAATCAGCAATTAGGGCGCACCGACCAGCGCATGCGTGCAGACGTGCGCGCACCAGCCTGCACACTCGCACCGCAGCGCCAGCACACGTGAGCAGTGGGCTGCAACGCAGTGCCAGGGCACGCACACGCGACGGGGTGCGTGATGGGCGTGCAAGCATAGTAATAGGGTGCGTAAGTTGGCGCGAATCTTCAACGACAATTGGGCGGATCTTCAACGACGATTGCAGCTGTCACTAATGCCCTATACACGAACTGCCCTCTCTCCTTCCATTATAAAAGGACCTACACCCCTCCATTCTTCACCATCTCTTCATTTTATCTTCATCTATTTTCTTTTTGTCCCATTGATTTTTGAGACACAATTTGCTATTATTGAATATCATTTTGAGTATATTTGATTATTCATTGCATATCTCTGTTGTGAATTAGTGTGCTCATTATTGCTTATTTCAACTAGTGTTTGAATTCCATATTTGCTCTCTACAAACAACCTCGGAACTCACGATTTTTTGAGTATTATAAATTTAAGTGCTGTTTCGCTTTTGTCAATTATACTATGATGCTATACTTTACTAAAACACGGTAGAAGCGTGTCAACAAGATCTGCTTGTCTTTCTTGGCCTGAAAAATAGTTTAATAAATCTGATTTAGGTACCCATTTTCGTTTGTGTCCTTGAATGTTAGTAGCTTTCAAATCCTGAGATTTATAGACCCCTTTTGTGTTAGATCTATAATTCTTAAGATTTTTGACTTTTGATAAATCCATGCATGCCTAGGTGCATGTGATTTATTTTGTGTGTTCTTTTTATGTTGAAATTTAGCTTTCAAAGCATCACAAAATTCAATATTCAACCTATTAGTTGTTTTCAGATTATTTAGAGTCTCCTCAAAATGCTCATAGATATATCCTAATGCTATTATTTTTGCATGCAGCTGAGAGTTAGTATCTTTAGTCATATCTAATTTTATTTCTAAACATGCTTTTTCTATCTCCAAGGTTCGATAGTTATTATGCAAAACTTTTTTTTCCTTTTTAAACAACTTAGCCTTACGATATAACTCTTCATATGCTTGCAACAACTCATTAAAAGAGATTTTAGGAACTACCTCATTTTTCATGCCATCATTGTTTGCCATCAAACATAAATGGGTGACTTCATTTTCCTCAGATTCTTCGGATGAAGATTTGTTGGAATTGTTGTCATCCCAAGTAGCCTTACAAGCCCTTCTTGATGTTTTCTTCTTCTTTCAATCTATTTCTCTTGTCTCTCTCTTCTTTTCTTCTTTTTTCTTTTTGATCAATGGACAATCCTTTTGCACATTCCCTTTTTCTTGCATTCAAAAAAAATTATGTCATTTGAAAACTTATTCACTTTCTTACCTTATTTTCAGATGAATCGTCAAAACTTTCTTGTTAGAAGAGCAAGCTCTTCTTTTTCATCAAAGTCGGAATCATTGATGTATGATTCTTCCCTTATCACTTTGAAAGCAAGATCCTTTTTCTTGCTTATGGTCTTCTCCTCATTCTTTTTCATGTTTCCCAATTGTACCTTGTAAGCCATAAGGCTTCTGTTGAACAAGATCTTTTTGAAAATAATTGGATTTATAGGAAACCCATCATCGTAGTTGCAAAATATCACTACCAAATAAAATTACCGAAGCTCAAGGTGAGCCCCAGGTTGAACAAAGGGAGGCAACGTTTGATTCTTTCAGAACTACACTTTACTTTGTTTCTTTTTAGTATTTTGAATTTGATATTTTTTTGGTATTTTGTGATAGCAAGCCAATAGGAAGAAATATTGTCTAAAATAGACTATTCAATAAAGCAGGAAAGAGATATTCTACTTGCAAATAATAGAAAATTACTTCTAGATATATGCTTGACAAATGTTTATTACAAATGATTCTACATTATGAAAGCAGTAAAAGTGAAAGGGGGTGAGAAAAATCCTCTTTGTCGACTGCTTGGAGGACGAAGCTACATTGACGGGGCCAGGACAAAGATGTTGAGGAATTGGAGGAAGGAGAATGGTGCCGGAAGATGAGGTGAGGACGGGTGGAATCGCGGCGTGATCCGCTTCCCATAACGGGGTTAAGAAGACGGCCGATGAGAGCTCCATGAATGGTGGTAAGATGGTGGAAAAATATTTTATTTTCTCTGGTGGAGCATCCCAAGAGCTTGGGACATAAGCTCAAGATATGTTTTGAGCTCTAGGGTAGGTGAGGAGAGCATAGGAAGGGATGAAGAAGAATGAGAGAGGTGGTGGTTCTTTTATAGTGGAGGTATGAAGGCCAAAAGCATGTATGGGTCAACAGGGGCATTTAAAATGTTGTTGAAAACCCGCTGCAAGCATTGCTAAAGGTCCCATCTCATGCTCGCCGCCATCCTCGTGCATCTGCTGATGCGAGGCTGGAGGGTTGAGGGCTATCGGAACGAACTTGGAGGACTCTGATCGCATGCTCGGATCATTCCTTGAAGTTGTGTACGATCATGCATTTCATGCCCATGCACATCTAGCCATTGGATTCGAATCATGTGGCTAAGGAGAGATCGCAAACTGCACCTTCAAATCATGCAAGCACGCATACCCATCCACCATTGGAGCTACGTGGCTGAATCACAGCTGCCAATCGCGCACCTCAAATCGTGCGATCACAAGATGCGACTGACACAATCGCTCCTCCACCGCTTGATCACAATTGAGAGGATGAAATTGACTTGTGTGCGTCGAGGCTAAGGCGAATTGCAGCTCAAATGGGCGTCTAATCCTTGTGAGTGCCACTTGAAGACCATTGTGCCATGGGTCAAAATGTGTCTCACGGAGGATTTTACTACTCAGGACGCGTAGGCATCCCAGCCATTGGATCTTGATCCAATGATTGCGATGCGAGGGTGAGATGATGTTTGTGGGGCACCTACGGTAGTCCTTGGGCAGTTTGGATGATGCCACGTGGCATCATCTAGACCGTTCATCTTCAAATGCTCCTTGCAAGTGCCACGAATATCGGATTGGACCGATTTTCATGACGTTGGGCTGCGATTGTCGATCTGGATCCATCCATATGGTTGGATTCTTCATTTGAAGCTCTAAAATGTATCACCTAGTGATGTAAACATATTTATATCACATAAACTATTTATTTATGTGTGTTCTTAAGCATAGAATTGCATCACCTACTATAAATATTGCATAACATGCATCATCTTGCATTTGGGTTAGTTTGAATAAAATGTAGGTTAATTGTCTCCTTTTATGGCTAGGAACAGAGCAACTTGTTAATCAAGCCCTCGGATTGAAGATCCAATCATACGGATCCAATTAGGGCGACGATTGGAGTTCAATGACTCCAAGATCTCCCTAATCAGACATTCGTAGCATCAGATAGAGACTGAGGAAACCTAGAGATCAAGGGCCAAGATGGTGTTAATCTGCACCTTAGATGACAAATCCGACTGCACGGATGGGTTCAGATAGACAATCGTAGCCTAACGACGCAAAAATTGGTCCAATCTGACATTCGTAGCACCATCTACAACACACAAAAGATGGACGGCCAAGATGGCGTCACGTGGCACCATCCCAGCCACCCAATCGGCCCCAAGGACCCACCTCCATTTCTCCTCTTCACTCGCTTGATAAATCCCCATCATTGGATGCTCATCCAACAGCCGCAGAGTTGCGCGTACAAAAACATCCACTTGCCTCAAGAGGAAGCGTAGCATAGCGGTCAAGCGCCCCTTCACGAGTGAAGAGCACGCGTTCAAGCCATGCTGCGCTTCAAATTTAGAGGGGGTGCGAACGCAAGTGCGATTGGGCTGTCAGATGGAGATTGAGCGGATGAGGGGAGGA
Source organism: Thalassia testudinum (assembly GCA_037157565.1). Taxonomy (NCBI): domain Eukaryota; kingdom Viridiplantae; phylum Streptophyta; class Magnoliopsida; order Alismatales; family Hydrocharitaceae; genus Thalassia; species Thalassia testudinum. The sequence goes on from JAZHRO010000025.1 coordinate 40,525,687, forward strand.
GGCGTGGCACGCGGAGGTTCGTCGATCACGTACGCATGCGATGACACGCGTTTGCACGCCCCATCGCATGAAGGCGCGCGGCAGTGAAGATTTGAAGGCACTGGCGAAGGGCGTTTTAAGTCGTCCGATCTCCTGATCAGACGGCTGAGCGTGAACGATCATGCATAGGCGTTTGAGGCGTTGAAGGTGAGCGGGCGTGTGCGGCACGCGCACGTCGGCCATGGTCAGGCCTTTAGTGATGGTTAAATTCGTCACTAAAAGTCCTGAATTAATGTTTTTAATGTTGTAATGTCCAAAATGCCCCCACTCCTTGCAATTATAAAAGGAGACCCCTGCCCTATGAATTTCTCATCCCTTCTCTTCTCTCACCCCTTCCAAAGCTATAAGAGCTTGTCCCACTCCCGAGATGCTCCTCTAGAGTAGAAATCTTAATTTTTCCACCTTCGTCCCCCTTCGTGGAGCATATTGCGGTTGTCCTCTCTCTGCATTCAAGAAGCAAATCCTACGATGACGATGATGTGCTGCTTCGTTTCCATTCCTCCCTCTTCGTCCTCCTTCTTCCTGCTCCGTTCCTAGTCTTCCAGGCGTCGGTTTATCCTCCAAGTGATCGTCGAGGAGGATATCTCTCTCCATTCTCTTTACTACTTTCTAGAGTAGATTTACTACTTTCTAGTGTAATCATTTCCCGCTTTCTAGTCGTAATGAGTAGTGTAATGAACAATTTATGATAATGAAATCCATGTTTATTCTACATCCCTTTTGCTTTTATTTGTAATATTCTCTCTCTCTCCTATTCATTATTTGTTCAATAGATAGCTAGTTTTCGACCAGCCAATCTGTTTTGTTACAAACAAATAAAACGTGTATTTTTAATCAAACATCCGCCTCCCTATGTTCGACTCGGAACTTCTTTACAGATTTTTTGATATAAATTTTATCTGTTGAACGGATTTCTTCACGACTCAAACTACAACAACGGGTTTTCGAATCCAATTGCGAACGCGTAGTTTTCCGCAATCAACATTTTGGTACCTTTGCCGAGGAGGTGACGCTCTTTGATTTTTCACATTTTCCAACTTAGGAATCATTTACCTTACTTCTCTCTTTTCTTATTGTGATTGCAGGTACTCTTTTGAGACGAGCAAAAGCAGTAGATTGGAGCAAAGTGCTGTTAAAGGTTCTATAAGTTTTCCTCCACCTCCCACTCATTAGATTTCATTCCACCACATAATAGCACAAACATAAATCAACCTAGGTGTTCTTATAAACCCTAAGGTTAGTTTTTATTATTTGTTTGACACCAACACCCACCTTACCCTCCACATTTAAAAGAAAAATTAAAAAAAAATCTCACAGAGGTACACAACCTCATCTGATTTTCAAAATCAACTGGTAAATTGATTTTTGGAATCGGTACACTCACCCAAACACATAATTGAGTAGAAATCAAATTAGGTAATCATTTGTGTGCCTAATTAAGTGGTGCAATAGGCTGATTGTTTGAGTTGATTGGGCCGCACCACTTTAACTAAAATCAATTCATTAAGTAGTTGCCACATAGGTTCAACTCTTAGGGACTTACCAAGCACTCCACAATCTTTTAAGCTTCAAAGGAAAACATCTTCACCTATGCTTTCAAAACCTGGTGTGCCAACAAAACTTGTTTGAAAATACCTAAAGTTGAATCCTAAAAGCTACTAAGCAAGATTTGAACCCTAAAATTCACCACATCAAAAATAATCTTGCTTGAAAACCACTGGTTGTGCACGCACACACACATCAATCAATCATTAAGGGCACAGCCCAGATAAAGGGCCCATCACATTCCAAAGCACATTCAAACCTAGCCCTAAATAAAACAGAGTAGACGTTGGCCTTAAGGATTGGACTCGCTCTTTGGAACTCAGAACGAGATTATTTTCGATTAGTCTGTTTCTACTGGTCAATCTGATGTCTAGCTAGGGGAGCAGAATCAAACGATCATGGCTGGGGGGTACACTAGGAACCGAAGGTGCAAGTCAAAGGAAGAACCTTCTCCCCAGTCCCTCCCTCTAACTGGTTGGATTGAATAGACAAAAGTAGATCAAATCATTTCTTTATCTCAAGATAGGTTCTGGGAGTGTGTAGGTCTTTAGGCTAGCCCACTTAAGGATAGGTTTGATTGTTTGTATTACAGGGCACCTTTCTTCCTCCCGTCTATCATGAATCTTTCCATGTTTCATACGCATTCCCGCTCTTTCCCTCCTGTTATGTCTTATCGTCAACATGACGATTATCCCAACTCGTACTGTAATCAACCATCTGTTAATTGGGATAACTTGGATTGGGGATATAGTTTCGAACCTCCGTGTTCGAGGTCAAACCTTGAACACCATAATTGTGATTTCTATTCTTCTTCAAACCACATCGATTATAGATCGTAGCCCTTTCATGGACAACCTAATACGATGTACAATCAAGAAAGATACACTAGTCCTTACCTATCCTCTGAATACATTGCCTTTAGGTCATCACCACCTTTTGAACAATCCAAAATAACCTATTATCAGGAAGGGTATTACGAATCTCAATTCATTAACTCCTTTGCACTGATCCCAAACCCACCCAACCCTGAACCAAGTCATTTGGTTCAGGTTAACCAAGTTCAAGATAAGTTTTTGGCTAACTTGAGGAATACTATACAATCTTTAGAAGTTCAACCAATATCTTGCATTGAAGAATTAGAGCCCCTGATTGAAATGATTGATGATCTGAACAAGTATTTGTTGGATTGGCTCTAGGATGTTAAGGATAAGAACCCAGGTGATTTTTTACTTGGGAAGTTAGCGAAATTGAGAATGAGATTTGTGGTTTCTTTAGTTCAATCATGGGATGATTCCCAGGATGAACCCCCATCAGGAGAGCCAAGTCAGAACCTGCTCAGGCACCTGTTGGGGGGGACACGTGTTTCAAGGTTGATCAGATTGATTTACAGTAACCAATTAAGGATGATTTGATTTCTTCGCCTGAGATCCATGAGCCGTGGTATGAGGAAACGTATGTCTCCATGGACCACAAAGTGCTGGATGATTTTGGGACATACATTAATATGGATTTAGATTTCTTTGTGTCTGAGGGTGAAGAATCAATTTGCGAAGTCTCACGTGAGTTTAACACGATTTCTATGAGACAATTGGGCCTGAGGAATCTGATAGATCATATGATGGCCCAATAACTGAGGAAACTGCTTTTATTAGGGCTCACATGATGGATTCAAAATTGAATTTTCTGAGGGATTCAATTCAATGCCCCGATTGTCAGTTACACCCTATTGAGCTTATTGACGATTCTATTTTTGAGATAATTAGACCCAAGTCAATTCTGATTCAGTCACATCTTTCAGACTTGGAAATTTCAGATGGGGTGATTAATATGCAAGAGGTCCTGGAATTTAACATTTTGAATGAGGAGGATAGAAGCTGGGAAATTTTCATTTGGGAAGAAAACTCTGGAGGAAGTAGAAGACCGAGTCTAAGGGTTACAACTAAGCTGAAACCATCAAACTAGGACCCTTACGACATTTGTTCTGAGGATGACCAACATAAGCACACATCCATTGATTATCCTTTTGAGCTTGATTTCTCTGTAACTCAACTTTTTGGTCTTGGGTTGCATCCTCATAAATTGCAGGCTCAACCCTGCTTGCATACTAATCTCAGGTTTTGGGTAATTTTTATCCAGAACCTTAGATATTCTCGACCATGGGGTATGGGTCTGCATCACAATCTCGTCCACATCTATGGACATATGCTGGCAGGTGATGTAAACAAGTTTACATTGCATAAGATGTCTATTTATGCATGTTCTTAAGCATAGAATTGCATTGCATACTATAAATATTGCATGACATGCATCATCTTGCATTTAGATTAGTTTGAATAAAATGGAGGTTAATTGTCTCCTTTTATGTTCAGGGACAGGGCAAAATTTTTATCAGGGCCTCAGATCAAAGATCCAACCGTACAGATGTGATTAGGGCGACGATTGGAGTTCAACGACTCCAAGATCGCCCTAATCTGACATCTGTAGCATCAGATAGATATCGGGGAACCCTAGAAGATCGAGGGCCAAGATGGTGTGAATTCACACTTCAAACGACAAATCCGATCGCACAGGTGGATTCAGATCGATGATCGCAGCCTAACGGCACAAAAATCGACTTAATCCGACATCCGTGGCACCATCTAAATCATCCATAAGATGGATGGCCAAGATGGCACCACGTGGCGCCATCTCGGCTGCCCAACCAGCCGCCCTCAACCACTGAAGCTTCTAGTGCCCACGCATCTCCTCCATTGGATCAAGATCCAACAACTGAGAGAGGAGCTCAACCAACGCTTGAAGACCATGAAGAATTGCTGGAAGGAGCTATCTCGACCGTTGGATCTCAATCCAACGGTCCTGATCGCCTGCTCAGAAGATCGGCCGCCCGCCTATCCATGCACACAGCGTAGTGGATAAGGCGCTCGGTCGCCTTAAGGTGCTCGATTGCCTTAAGGCGCGGGTTCGAATCAGCGTGATGCTGCGATTGGGTGTAGGCAAGCAGGCGCGTGCGACTGCACGATGAGGATCGAGCGGCTACGGGTGCTCGATAGTGCCCATGCGCTATTGCACGTGCGTGCCTCACATGAGATCGCACGCAGGCGTTGCATGCAGAGGAGGCAAGCGTAGGGGCAAGTTAAGCCGTTCGATCGTCGGCTGAATGTGAACTCACGTTTCACGCTTGAGCAAGTGAGCAGGCGCGAGTGCTCCGCCCCACTACGCCCACGATGGGGCTTTAGCGATTGTTTTATCTGTCACTAAAGACCCCGTATTTAATGTTTTGAGATTTAAATGACCATATTGCCCTCACTCTTTACAACTATAAAAGGAGACCCCCTTCACACGAAATTCTCATCCCTTCCTTCTCTTCTCTACCTCTCCAAAGCTCAAGAGAAGCTTGTCCCACACCCAGGATGCTTCTCGCGAGATAAAGTCAATTTTTCGTCCCCCTTTCGGAAGCGAATCCCGCAACAATGATGACATGCTGCCCTGTTCCCGTTCTTCCCACTTCGTTCTCCTTTGTCCTGCTCCCTTCCCTGTCTTCCAGGCATCATCCCGTCCGGCTCGTCCTCCAAGGGACCGTCGAGGAGGATATCTCTCTCCCTATTCTTTTTACTGCTTTCTAGAGTAGATTTACTGCTTTCTAGTATAATCATTTCCCTGCTTTCTAGTCGTAATGTTTAGTGTAGTGAACAATCTCTTTGATGATGAATTCTATGTTCATTCTACATCTCTTTTGGTTTTTGTTTGTAATATTCTCTATCTCTCTTCTATTTATTGTAAATAGATAGATAATTTCTAATCAATTATTCTACTTCTAAAACAAACGTGTATTTTTAAATCAAACGTCCACCTCCCTGAGTTCGACCTGGGATTTCTATTCCAGTATAAATTTTATTTGTTGAACACGAGTCTTCTCTTTCATACTACGACAACAGGTTTTCAAAACCAAACACGTTAGCATAGCAACTCATAGCGTTCAACATTTTGGCACCGTTGCTGGGGAGGGGATGCTATTTGATTTTTTTTCACGTTTTCCAACTTACGAATCATTTACCTCACTTCTCTCCTCTCTTATTGTGATTGTAGGTACTCTTTTGAGACGAGTAAAAGCAACAAATTGGAGCAAAGTACTGTTGAAGGTTCTGTAAGTTATCCCCCACTTCCCGCCCATTAGTTTTCATTTCATCACATAATAACACAAACATCAATCAACCTAAGTGTTCTTATAAACTCTAAGGTTAGATTTTTTGTTGTTTGACACCCACACCCGCCCCAACCTCCACATTTAAAAAGAAAAATAAGAAAAAATCTCACAGAGGTACACAACCTCATCTGATTTTCAAACTCAACCGGTAAATCGATCTTTAGAGCTAGTACACACATCCAAACACATAATTGAGTAGAAATCAGATTAGGTAATCACTTGTGTGCTTAATTAAGTGGTGCAACAGGCCGATTGTTTGAGTTGATTGGGCCGCACCACTTCAATTAAAATCAACTCATCAAGTAGCTACTGATTAGGTTCAACTCTTAGGGATTTACCAGGCACTCCACATTCTTTTAAGTTTTAAAGGAAAACATCTTCACCTGTGCTTTGAAAACTTGGTGTGCCAACAAAACTTGTTTGAAAATACCTAAAGTTGAATCCTAAATGCTACTAAGCAAGATTTGAATCCTAAAATTCACTGCATCAAAAATAATCTTGCTTGAAAACCACTGGTTGTGCACGCACACACAAATCAATCAATCAATAAGGGCATAACCCTAATAAAGGGCCCATCACATTCCCAAGCACATTCAAACCTAGCCCTAAATAAAACAGAGTAGACGTTGGCCTTAAGGATTCGACTCTCTCTTCAGAGCCTAGAACGAGATTATTTTTTATTAGTCTGTTTCTACTATTCAATCTGATGTGTAGCTAGGGGAGTAGAATCAAACGATCGTGACTAGGGGGTACACTAGGAACTGGAGGCGCAAGCTGAAGGAAGAACCTTCTCCCCAGTCCCTCCCTCTAACTGGTTGGATTGAATAGACAGAAGTAGATCAAATCGTTCCTTTATCTCAAGATGGGTTGTGGGAGTCTGTAGGTCTTTAGGCTAGCCCACTTAAGGATGGGTTTGATTGCTTGTATTGCAGGGCACCTTTCTTCCTCCCGTTTATCATGAATCCTTCCACATATTATACATATTCCCACTCTTTCCCTCTTGTTTTGAGTTATCCTCAACATGACGATTATCCCAACTCGTACTGTAATCAACCATCAGTTAGTTGGGATAACTCGGATTGGGGATACAGTTTTGGACCTCCGTGTTTAGGGTTTAACCCTGAACACTATAATTGTGATTTCTATCCTTCTCAGAGCCACATCGATTATAGATCGTCACCCTTTCATGGACAACCTAATACGATCTACAATCTAGAAGGATACACTAATTCTTACCCATCCTCTGATTACATTGCCTTTATGTCATCACCACCTTTTGAACAATCTGAAATGACCTATTATCAGGAAGGGTATAACGAATCTCAATTCATTAATTCCCTTGCATTGATCCCAAACCTGCCCAACCTTGAGCCAACTTATTTGGTTCAGGGTAACCAGGTTCAAGATAAGGTTTTAGCTAACTTGAGGAATATCATACAAACTTTAGAAGTTCAGCCAACACCTTCCATTGAAAGATTGGAGCCCCTGATTGAAATGATTGATGATTTAAACAAGTATTTGTTGGATTGGCTCTAGGATGTTAAGGATAAGAACCAGAGTGAGTTTCTACCTGGGAAGTTAGCGAAATTGAGGATGAGATTTGTGGTCGCTTTAGTTCAATCGTGGGATGACTCCCAGGATGAACTCCCTTTAGGAGAGCCAATGTCAGAACCAGCTTAGGCACTTGTTGGGGGGGACACATGTTACGAGGCTGACTAGATTGAATTAGAACAATCAATTAAGGATGATTTGATTTCTTCACCTGAGATCCCTAACTCAGGGTATGAGGAAACGTATGTCTCCATGGATCAGAAAGTGATAGATGATTTTGGGACATACATTAATACGGATCTTGATTTCTTTGATTCTGATGGTGAAGATTGAATTTGAGAAGTCTCACGCGAGTTCATAGAACATGATTTCTGTGAGACGATTGGGCCTGAGGAATCTGAAAGATCATTTGATAGCCCAATAACTGAGGAAACTGATCTTATTGGGGCTCACATTACGGATCCAAAATCGCGTTTTCTGGAGGATTCAATCCAATGCCCTGATTGTCAGTTACACCCCATTGAGCTTATTGTCGATTCTATTTTTGAGATTACTAGACCCAAGTCAATTTTGATTCAGCCACATCTTTTAGACTTGGAAATTTTAGACGGGGTGATTAATATGCAGGAGGTTCCGGAATTTGACATTCTGAATGAGGAGGATAGGAGCTAGGAAATTTAGATTTGGTAAGCCAATTCCGGAGGAAATAGAAGACTGAGTCGAAGGGTTCCATTTTATCAGAAATCATCAAATGAAGACCCTTACGACATTTGTTCTGAGGATGTTCAACCTAAGCATACATTCATTGATTATCCTTTTGATATCAAATTCTCTGTAACCCAACTTTTTAGTCTTAGGTTGCATCCTCATAAATTGCAGGCTCGACCTCGCTTGCATGCTAATTTTAGGTTTTGGGTAATTTTTATCTAGAACCTGAGATATTCTCAATTATGGGGTATGGGTCTGCACCACAATATGGTCCACATCTGTGGACATTTGCACTATTCCACTCTATTTTATGTCTTTTTAATACAATGAGGACATTGCATTAGATAGGCATGGGGGGTGGATATTCATCTCTGAATTTATTCGTCAGCTTCGTAGATTTGTTTTATTTTCTTTTATGTAAAAAAAATTTGGAATTAGGAAAGAGAACTTGGGTTTAAGAAAATTTTCAATCTTAGGAAATACTACATTATGATCTGAACACAAAGACCCTTCAGGTCTTTGGACTTAATCAGCCTGTGTATCCACTAAAATGTGGATTTATTTTTCGAGTCCTCGCCATCCTAATTCTATTATAATTGGAGTAAATAAGTTTGGGTGATAAGTACATGACTTATCAACCCACCCTCTGATTTGAGGGAACTTTAAGCCTAATGCATCTACACACTTTCTTTGTCACTGACTCGTTAATCGGCGATTCTAACGAAAATTGGGTAGCTAATGAACCTTCTAGGGTGAAATGGCTGACAAGTTATCGTGGATAATAGCCCATAGGTAGGTTGTCCAGAGCCCAGTCATAGGACTTTTGTCTTTTTGCTGCCTTTAGGTAAATCTTAGATTAGGGAAGCCACCTACTTAAAAAAAGAGAGTCAAAAAGAAAAGAAAAGAAAAAAAAGAGAGAAAAGAAGAAAAAGAAATAAGCCACACTTCGCCACACGAGTATGGCTGGCAAGTTGTCGGTGGTAACAGCTCATCGACCGATTGTCCAGAACCCAACTCAATAAATGCACTACAAATTCCCAAAACACTTAGGAAGAAGCAGAGAAGTAGAATAAATTGGGGAGATATACACTGGATTCACCCTTGTGTTGATCCCATAAAAATAAAAGTAGGGAGAAAGCTACCGGTTGTAAAGATACACCTTTAGGCAGAATTCTCCTTTTAAGGTCACCTAGAGGCGTAGAAATTCGAAGTTCGGTTTTACCGTCGGTCAACGAGTCTATCACATTCATAATAAGATGCTTAGAACTTAGGGTTCTCATCAAATCTTGGGTGAGTTGAATGGCCATAGAAAGCCACTCTTAAACCCTAAAACTTGAAAATCCAAAAAAAATTAGAAAAGTGGAAAAAGAGAAAAAGAGGATTTTCTTTGAATAAGGCGAGGGCTTGAGGCGATTTGCATTTTGGTAGATACCTGGGCACTGTTGTGTCATTGAAAGTTCAAATCCTAAGTAGACATTTTCTTAATGATTGAAAATAACTCATACCCAAATAATCCAACCTGATTCCTTTATAAATAGCATGTAGTTTTTGCTAGGGACTAGCAAAAGATAGGCATGGGGGTGTGATGTAAACATGTTTACATTGCATAAGATGTCTATTTATGCATGTTCTTAAGCATAGAATTGCATTGCATACTATAAATATTGCATAACATGCATCATCTTGCATTTAGATTATTTTGAATAAAATGGAGGTTAATTGTCTCCTTTTATGTTCAGGGATAGGGCAAAATTTTTATCGGGGCCTCGGATCGAAGATCCAACCATACAGATGTGATCAAGGTGACGATTGGAGTTCAACGACTCCAAGATCGCCCTAATCAGACATCTTTAGCATCAGATAGAGATCAGGGAACCATAGAAGATCAAGGGCCAAGATGGTGTGAATTCTCACTTCAAATAACAAATCTGACCACACGAATGGATTTAGATCGATGATTGCAGCCTAACGGCGCAAAAATTGACTTAATCCGACTCCTGTGGCACCATCTACATCATCTAGAAGATGGACGGCCAAGATGGAGCCACGTGGTACCATCTCAGCCACCCAACTAGCTACCCTCAACCACTAAAGCTTCTAGCACCCACACATCTCCACCGTTGGATCAAGATCCAACAGCTGAGAGAGGAGCTCAACTGGTGCTTGAAGACCCTGAAGAATCACTGGAAGGAGCTATCTTGACCGTTGGATCTCAATCCAACGGTCCTAATCACGTGCTCAGAAGATCGGCCGCCCATCCATCCACGTACACAGCGCAGTGGATAAGGCACTCAGTCGCCTTAAGGCGCGGGTTCAAATCCGCGTGATGTTGCGGTTGGGCACGGGCGAGCGGGCACATGCGATTGCGTGATGAGGATCGAGCGGCTGTGGGTGCTCGATAGCGCCCACGCGCTATTGCACGTGCGCGCCTCACGCGAGATTGCAAGCAGGCGTTGCGCGCAGAGGAGGCAGGCGAAGGGGCGAGTTAAGTTGTCTGATCGTGATCAGCTGAACATGAACGCGCATTTCACGTGCGAGCAAGCAAGCAGGCGCGCGCGCTCCATCCCACTACGCCCACGATGGGGCTTTAGCGACGGTTTTATCCGTCACTTAAGACCCCTTATTTAATGTTTTGAGATTTAAATGACCAAATTGCCCTCACTCTTTGCAACTATAAAAGGAGACCCCCTCCACACAAAATTCTCATCCATTCCTTCTCTTCTCTGCCTCTCCAAGGCTCAAGAGAAGCTTGTCCCACACCCGGGATGCTTCTTGCGAGATAAAGTCAATTTTTTGTCCCCTTTCGGAAGTAGATTCCGCGACGACGATGACGTGCTACCTCGTTCCCGTTCTTCCCACTTCATTCTCCTTCATCCTGCTCCATTCCCCGTCTTCCTGGCGTCGTCCCGTCCGGCTCATCCTCCAAGCGACCATCGAGGAGGATATCTCTCTCCCCATTCTTTTTTACTGCTTTCTAGTGTAATCATTTTCCCGCTTTCTAGTCATAATGTTTAGTGTAATGAACAATCTCTTTGATGATGAATTCTATGTTCATTGTACATCTCTTTTGGTATTTGTTTGTAATATTCTCTCTCTCTCTTATTCTCTCTCTCTCTTCTATTTATTGTAAATAGATAGATAGTTTCTAATCAATTATTCTACTTCTAAAACAAATGCATATTTTTAAATCAAACGTCCGCCTCCCTGAGTTCAACCTGGGATTTCTATTCTGGTATAAATTTTATTTGTTGAACACGAGTTCTTCAATTTCATACTACGACGATAGGTTTTTCAAAACCAAACACGTTAGCATAGCAACTCGTAGCTTCAACAGCAGGTCTTAGGTTGCATCTTTTTATTCTGATTCTCACCTGCACCTATGAATTCTTTATTTCACTTTTTCGTATAGTGTGCCTAGTTGAAGGCACTAAATTCAACACATATACAGTTCCTTTTTATCTCAGAGCGGACCCATTATTCACGCAATTCAGGTGCTTTCTACTTTATTCCACTCTATTTCATGTCTTTTTAATACAATGAGGACATTACATTAGATAGGCATGGGAGGTGGATATTCATCTCTGAATTACTTCATTAGCTCGGTAGATTCATTTTTCTTATTTATATATATGATGAGAACACCATCATGAGCCCTAACTAGCTCATTTTGACCCATAAAAAAGAACAAGAGCTCCTACATAACCAACTGGAGGTCCTAATTCAATGAATAACCATTTTGAGAGAAAAGTAAGAAATAAGGGGTAAAACTACAATTTTACCATTGCAGTATAACAACAGGTTTCTCAAGGGCTAAGCACAGGTCAAATGGTCTTAACAAAATAAAAAGTAGGTTTGTTCAAACAGAAAAGGGTTCGTGTGAACTCTGGGAATTAAATAACTTCTTGTAACCCTAAAATAGACCTGCTTGATTAAACAAGGTTTTGGTTAGGATAAAATTCACCTGAACCTCTAAAAATCATATAAAAATATTCTCTAGGGTTTCTAAGTGAATAGAAGCCATTCCGACTCAAACCAACAATCACAAAGTTGTTATAAAATTCATTCATCAAAACATTTTCTCAAGGTTCGGGATCCCACGTGCTATAATTTCCGACGGAGGGACCCATTTCACTAACGCTCAGTTCAGGTCACTAATGACCAAATACGGGGTGTCACATCGAATCTTTACTCCTTACCACCCCCAAAATAATGGTTTAGCTGAGCTATCTACCCGAGAGATCAAGAAGATCCTTTAGGTTACTATTTGACCTGATAGAAAAGATTGGTCTTCTCGGCTTCCGGAAGCATTGTGGGCCTATAGGACCACCCACAAGACCCAATTAGGAATGTCTCCCTTCAGACTAGTGTACGGGAAGGCATGTCACCTCCCCGTCGAGTTGGAGCATAAAGCCTATTGGGTAGTACGGACTTGTAATCTAGATCTTTCTAAGGCTGGAACCCACAGAAGACTTCAAATGAGCAAGATCGATGAATTGCGCCACGACGCATATGAGAACTCGCGAATTTACAAAGAACGGGTTAAAGCTTTTCACGACAAACACATTTCTAGAAAGGTCTTTCATCCTGGTCAAAAGGTTTTACTCTTTGATGCCTGACTCAAATTATTCCTAGGAAAGCTAAGATTTAAGTGGGTCGGACCCTACCTAGTCCGACAAATCTTCGGAAGTGGAGCCATTGAAATCAGCCCACTCAGCCACGATTCTGAACCCTTTGTCGTGAACGGTCAGAGACTCAAGCCCTTCATTGACATGACCGATATAGATTTGGCTGAGTCATCCTTTACCCTCCATTCCTCTTGAGCTCATTGCACCCTGCCGATGGCATAAAACTCAGCGCTTAACGGGAGGCAACCCGTCATTCTTTGAAAAACCCGAAACCTTTTCTGACATCTCTATGTAGAATTCATATTGCACTTTAGGGTTCATCCATTAGAACAGCCGACTTCACCTCAGGTATCCCTACCCGAGATTAGAAATCGTTCGCTACAAGTCACTTCGACCCATTCACTCACCACACACCTGTCCTAATGGATGAACTAAGCTAAAATCGAACCCACCTAATTTACAATGGGGACATTGCAAATCTTAGGCATGGGGGGGTATGAAAGTGCAAAATGTCAGGAAAATTCATATCAAGAAAGGGTTTCAATAAAAAAAAAAAAAGACTTGAAGGAGGGGAGGAACAATTTAGGGTCATACAAATGAGAAGAGGAAAAGAGTAAAATGACAAAAAGGAGCACAAAATGAAGATGAAAAGAAATAGTCATTAGTAAAAGATTAAGGGGTTAACTGAAGTTCTAGACCAAATCAAGAAAAAGAAAGAAAGTGCTAAGGAGACATAACAAGAGATTAGCGGGAACACTGGTCTTAGGCCTCTTGGGCTAGATTTGTTAGCTTAAAAATTCACGTATCCGTTAAAATCTTGATAATCCTCAAGAGGTTGAGGAAAATGCGAAGCTTGAGTATTAGGTCTAAGGCTTAGGAAGTATTCGGCCTCGTTAACTAACCTCCAGTTTGCGGGATTTGGTAACCTAAACACCCCAAATTCACACAGTCTGGTTCAGTGAGCATAAACATCCAAATCACGCAAAAGCATTTAATGTTCTGAAAAAGTCACCTAGATTAGGAGTGGCCAATCAACACAAGTTGATTTGGACGAGTTCCCAACGCGGAGAGGTGGGAAATTCCCCTCAAAGATACGTAACAACATATCATCTCCTCGGTGCTTCTCTCTTAGGATATTTAAATATCCTACTGGGGGCATGTAAGCACTCTGCTGGTTCAGATACCATGGGCGGCATTATCACGAAATGTCGATCGCCAAGGTCTGAATTCAGCCACGGAACGCCATGGGCGGGATTATCTTGAAATCTCGAAAGCCAGGGTTCTGGGGGTTGCCATGGGCGGGATTATCTCGAAATCTCGAAAGCTAGGGACCCTTGAGGATTGATGATGGGGACGAGGAATCCGATACAGACCGTGTTGAGAAGCTAATCCGAAGCTAGAAATAAAAAGAAAAGAGAGAGAAAAGCTCTCCAAACAAATAAATCTTCTATCTCTCTCTTACAAAAAATGCACTGCAAACTGAACTTAGGCTAAAAATGTCTCAAGCACGGGTGCTTTAACTTCGGAGTCCAACAAACCCTAGGTTAGTTTTTGTGGGCCGTAGAAACCTTTGCGGAGGACTGAGGCTAAAGCGGGTCAGGTCCGGATTTTGGTTGGTACTTGAGTACCTCTAGGCCTATTGTCGGCATTCCTACCTAATCACAAAGGAAAAGGAGAAGCACTTATCATGATTGTTGACAGACACTCTAGGTCAAGAACGAAAGTTAAAACCTTGGAATTTTGCTAAGGGACTAGCAAAAGCTAGGCATGGGGGTATGATGAGAGCCTCATCATGAGCCATAACTAGCTCATTTTGACCCAATAAAGAAGATACAAGCTCCTACATAACCTAGAAGAAGGCCTAAATGAAGGAATAAGTGCTCTGAGAAGAAAACATGAATTAAAAGTTAAAACTGCAATTTTACCATTGCAGTGCATAAATGGGATTTCTCAGAGGCAAAACATAGGTCAAATGGTCTAAATAAGATAAAAAGTGGGTTGAGTCAAGCAGAAATGGGTTCATGTGCAATTTAGGAATTAAATGACATTTGGTAACCCTAAAACAGACCCGCTTAAATTAACAAGGTTTCGGTCAGAATAAAAATCAAGTAAACCCTCTAAAAATCATGGAAAAATATCCTCTAGGGTTTAGAACACTTAATTTGGCCTTTGGAACCTAGTTTGACCTAGAATAGGGTCCTAGCTCAATAATTGACCTAATTTAGGTTTTTACGCAAAATGTCCAGTCAAACGAGGTCAGACCTAAAATCCAACTTCACCATTGGATTTCTTAGGTCTAAATTATGTTTTTACCAAAATTTGGACCTAAGGGGAGGTCATCTTGACCTACTTTGCAATTTAGTATACCCAAATCACAATTTGGTCCCTATCTTTTGAAAATCCTTGCAGAGAGCCCCCTAATTTCCTCGCCACCTTTGCAATCAGGTCCTATCGCCATTGTTAGGGCAAAGTCAACCTCCGGTGAGGTTTAGAGAGGGATTACTCTCTGATTCCTCAGAGATTCCCCCCCCAGAAATGGAAGGGAGGTTCTCTGAGGAATTCCCTTCCATCTAAAGCCAATCACGATCTCTGGTGTGAACCCAATCTCTCGTGCGAACGCACGAGGGATTTGGGTATCCACCCTCTTTCCTTCTCCGGCGAGCCGGCAGAGGTGATTGCACAGCCCTCCGCACACTAGAAAGTTCGGCCAGCACCTATAAAAGGATCCCCAGACCCGGCCGTAGATCTTCAGACTTGTTTTGGCGGAGATTGCCCCAAATTTTCCTCTCTTCCATCTCCGGCCAAGAAACCCGCAAACTCCGGTGACCTCCTCCCCTCCTTCTCGTCGCTCTACTGCCATACCAGCAGCATAGTCCACTTCGCCTCTTTCTCCCACGTCGCACAGTACCAGGCGCACGTTCTCCTGACCTTGTCCTTGTCGTCGCTCCCTCCCTCAGGGTTCTTCTTCTCCGACGACGGTAGCTACGCACCGTCCACTACCCTGCCTCCCGCCCTTCTAGAACACTCCAGATACCTTCTCCATCTTCCCCTCTCTTTTCCCCCTTTTATTTCATTTAATTGCCCCTCGACCGTCGCTGACCACCCTCATCTTCCATGTCACCGACCGACCTTCGGTGAGCCGCCCCCACCATTCCGCCCCTCCACATGGCTCGCCAACCATCTCATAAGCTCTGCCTCTCCACAAGGAACACTCTCCGCCCATCCACCATCCCTCTACACCTCCACCACAGCCCCCCGAACTCACCCACACCTTCGGTGACAGGACGACCTAGGCACGCATGCCTAGGCCATCCCACGACCTGCTTCACCATGCACGACCTTCACCGTGCCACGACGAAGGTCCCCAGCTGGTCTTATTGAGACGAGAGGCTTGTTTTTTGAGTGACAGTATCGAAGCCCCTGCCGCCATTGACAACGGTTGAAGAAGCTTCAAAGCAGCTCCAGGCGTCAACAGCTCCAGGTTTCAGGTGCAGCGGACTCTGGCGAGCAGTGCGAAGTGATCTGGCTCAGCAAGGAGCACAGCGACATCCGCAACCTTGGCAATCGAAGAAGAATCGTCTGCGGGCGTGAGCGAAAGAAGGCGGGACTTTAGTCCCACATCGTCGAAATGCGAAGAGCAGGTGCGGTATAAATTGTTTTTGTGATATTACCTCGTTGCCTCCGAACACACAGGGGTGAGGTCCCTCACCTTATCCCATGCTCACCTCGTCCGCGGTTTCACCTCGCGGATCTGGTGGGCTCCGACCCGACCCAACCCAACCTGAGCACTCCTCGCACATCACCCACATGCCAGTGCGCCTGGTCCCAGGTGCGAAATCCGACCTGATTACCCGTGGCTCTGGGAGAGCGTCCTTGAGTGAATTTCAGAGAGAGAGAGGAACGTGCGGGTAGAGGGACAGGGTAGGTTTTTCTCTCCTGTGCAGGCAAGTCGGGCGTTGAAGAAAAGAGACTTAGCCGTAAGGAAGAAGAAGAGAAGAAGCAGAAGAAGAGGCTGAGCGAAGAAGAGAAGAGAAGGAAGAAAGAAAAGGACTGCAGAGAGAAGGAAGAAGACCAAGGAAGGAGAAGATTTCGTAGGAAAGAGAAGTTCAAGGAAGAAGAAGACCTGTAGATCAGAAGAAAAGAAGAAGAAGGAACCTACGAAGAAGAAGAAGGCAGAAGAGAGAAGAGCAAGAAAAAATCAGAGAAGGCCAAGGCAGAATCAGAACAGGAAGAAGAATAGTTGCATTTAAGACGTCTGATATAGAAATCAGACATCTAATCCTATTATCTTTTAGCAATTCTTTTTATAACTCTCTGTTTGAATCAATTGTTCTTCATTTAAAAGTTGTATTCCTTAGTTTTAAAAGTACTGAGATTGCTCCCTGTGTTCGACCTCGGATACTCTAGTTTTTCGAGTAATAAAATTCTTTATTTGTTTGAATGCTTTGTCGGCTATATTACAACGTATTATCTTTTAAAATCCGATCAACTGCGATTAAACAACGCCCAATAGTGCCGACGCGCGATTGGACGCGCAGCGTGGACGCGCGATCACATGCGGGTGAAGATGCGATTTAAGCCGTCCGATCTTGTGATCGGACGGCTGAGACTCAGCGTGCGTGCGATGACGTTGAGCGTCCGGGCAGTTGAAGCGGCGCGCGTGGGCGTGGAAGCTACGCCCACGTCGGGGCTTTAGTGACGGATTTATCCGTCACTAAAGACCTCTCATTTATTGTTTTGAAGTTGTAATGTCCATTTTGCCCCCACTCCTTGCAACTATAGAAGGAGACCCCCTCCATACGAAATTTTCATCCCTTCCTTCTCCTCATTACCCCTCCAAAGCTCAAGAGAAGCTTGTCCCACACCCGGGATGCTTCTCGCGAGATAAAGTCTAATTTTCGTTCCCCTTCGGAAGTGGATCCCACGACGACGACGGCGTGCTGCTTTGTTCCCGTTCTTCTGCCTCGTCCTCCTTCGTCCTGCTTCATTCCCCTTCATCCAGGAGTCGTCCCATCGGCTCGTCCTCCAAGCAACCGTCGAGGAGGATTTCTCTCTCCCTATTCTTTTTACTGCTTTCTAGTATAGATTTACTGCTTTCTAGTGTAGTTTTGTTCATCCTCCAAGCAATCGTCGAGGAGGACATTTCTCCCTCCATTCTTTTAATGCTTTCTAGAGTAATTGTTTTATGCTTTCTAGTTGTAATTAACAATCTCCTCAATGAAAAATTCCTTGTTTATTCTACATCTCATTTTGATTTCTCTGTGTAATATTCTCTTTCTCTCTTACTCTCTCTCTTCTATTTATTGCAAATAATTAGATAGTTTTAAATTGAATTACTCTGTGACAAATAAAAAGAAACACATAGTTTTTAAACCAAACGTCCGCCTCCCTGTGTTTGACCCGGAATTTTAATTTCGGTATAAATTTTATTTGTTGAACATGAATTCTTCGCTTTCAAACTACAATGACAGGTTTTCCAAAACCAAACACGTTAGCGTAGCGTTCGCGTACGTTCAACAGAGGCTATACATAATATTCACCACACAGGGATGGATATGAGTCCATCTCCTTCTGACTCAAGGCTCGGAGGAAACTCTAGACCTGTTTATCCTAGTTGGGGGTCCTCTAAACCCCATTATCCTGATTTTTCTGGAGCCCCTCAATCCTATGAGGAACTCCACGCCATCTAGAACAACCCTTATTCCAATTCCTATAATCCTAGATGACATAATCATCCTAACTTTTCTTGGTTGAGGAACTCTTATCCTCAAAATCCTAGACCTCAATATCCACCCCAACCACAAAATCAGCACTCATATCAACTGACTCAACCTAGGCGCAATATGAATTTTCAACATAAACCTAGTAAAGATGATCAAATGAGCATGATTCTTCATACTTTGGATGATATGAAGAATACCAATGCTGCTATGCAGAGGCAGCATACCACAGATATGGTAGATATGCGCAACCAAATTACGCAAATGGCTGGGACTTGCCAGCTAGGTGCATTACCCTTGCAACCACTGCCAAACCCTAACAACGTACCGAACCAGAGGGTTCGGTACGTTGTGAACCCAAAGCAGGGCCAAATTCATTATGTGCAACTAGGCCCTTCTGCACTTATATATCAAGACAGGTCAGAAGCATCAACTTCTGTACCTGACTCATCTCAGCAGCAGCAGCCACCTATCCTACCCACTCCTCTGTACCCACAATGGTAAGTGTACTAAGGATCTTGAGCCTAAGAGATACATTAAACCTAAGCCTAGTACATCTCAATCGAGGGTGATTATTAAGGAAATCCAAGGAACTACAAGCCCACTCCAGATGAGCCTAGGACCACACCTTTTCCTAAGGCCTTGACCAAAGGAAATAAGGGTAGGAAACCACCTCAAATTGATGAGGACTTCATCAATCTCTTTGAGCAAGTCCAGATTAGCATTCCCTTGATGGATGCTATATGTCATGTACTGGCTTACACATGATTTTTGAAGAACTTATGTAAACCAAAGCAAAAGCTGAAGAATTCTGATGGAAGTCCTATTTTGCCATCGGAGCAGGTTAGCTCCATTATCTTGAGCAAGCTTCCACAGAAATTAAAGACCCTGGCACCCCTCTGATCTCTTGCAAGATCGAAGATTTTGATTTCAACCGAGCTCTTCTAGATTTAGGTGCATTCATTAAACTTATTCTCACATCTCTCCTAAAATATTTTGAGGACCTTGAACTTAAACCCATGGAAGTGACCTTGCAGTTAGCTAATCGATCTATTAAGTCAACCTGTGGAATTTTGGTGGATGCAGTTGAAGAGTCTAGGCTTTCTTTTTTCCAGTTGATTTTATTGTATTAGACATGGATACACCAGAAAACCTAAAAGCGACACCAATAATCTTGGGAAGACCGTTCCTAGCAACAACTAGGGAAAACATTAATTGTGAGGAGGGCCAAATGGAAATTAAATTTGCGGATAAGACAACGAAAATTGACATTTTTAAGGCCCATAGAGGAATTAATTGTGGTCTATTTCAGGAGTTGAATAGAATCGACTCACTTCTTGAGGACCCAATTGCTGATAATTTGGATTTGATTACTCCTAAGCAAGAACCTCTAGAAGCCCAATCCCAATTACACCTTGAGGAACCTAGTCCACCTCTAGTTCCCCAGCAGGCTAACGTCGACCTTCTTATTGCTACTGAGAATCAGGTACTTGAGTTGAAATTGCTTCCTGACAACCTCAAGTATGTCTTTTTGTGTTCAAACAACATGTTTCCTATGATTATCAACTCTTCTCTACCCACAGATCAGGAAATGTGCCTGATTTCTATCCTCCGAGAGCATCGCAAGGCCATTGATTGGACCTTGGATGATCTCACCAGCATAAGCCCTTCTTACTGTACCCACCGTATCTTTACAGAAGAATTCTCACGACCTACGCGTGAAGGACAACGCTGACTCAACCCAAATCTTCAAGTGGTCGTGAAGAAAGAGATAATAAAATGGCTGGATGTGGATATTATCTATCCCATCTCTGATAGCTATTAGGTTAGCCCAATTCATGTGGTGCCTAAGAAGGCTGGACTAACCATTATCAAATCTGAGTTTGGAGAATCCATCCCCACCAGGATTGCAAATTCGTGGAGAGTTTGCATAGACTACAGGAAATTGAATACCTCTACAAAGAAGGACCATTTCCTGCTACCTTTTATTGATTAGATTCTTGAAAAACTAGTAGGAAATCGATACTTCTATTTCTTGGATGGATACTCAGGCTATAATCAAGTGGCCATTCATCCTTTAGACTAGAAAAAAACCACATTCACCTGCCTTTATGGGACAATTGCATTCGTAGAATGCCGTTCGGACTTTGTAATACACCTGCCACCTTCCAACGGTGCATGATGGCAATATCATGGTGGGTGAATTTTTAGAGGTCTTGATGGATGATCTTTTCATCTTCGGAAAAAGTTTTGATGAATTTCTAGACCACTTGACGAAGATTTTCCAACGATGCATCGACGTAAATCTGGTCCTGAGCTAGGAAAAGAGCCATTTCATGGTTCCCTAGGGCATCGTTCTTGGACACCTTGTGTCTAAACAAGTATCTAGGTTGACTGAGCAAAGATCAATTTGATATCTAAACTCCCTCCTTCCTCAGACAAAGAAATCAGATCCTTCTTGGGGCACGTCGGATTCTATCAATGTTTTATCTCAGATTTCTCAAAATTCGCCAGGCCCTTGACTTATTATTGAAGGATATTCCCTTCAATTTCTCAGGTGAGTGTGCCGAAGCTTTCAAAATCCTTAAGGATCAAGTCACCAAGGCATCGATATTGCAACCCCTTGACTGGTCTCTTTCCTTTGAGATCATGTGTGATGCGTTAGACTTTGCGGTAGGGGCAGTCCTTGGTCAAAAAGTTGATGGGAAACCCGTAGTGATCTATTATGCAAGTAAAACGTTGGATGACGCCCAACGAAATTATATGATCTTTGAGAAGGAACTTCTGCCTGTTGTCTTTGCCCTAAAGAAATTCCGATCGTACCTTCTCAGGTCCCACATAATCATACACTCGGACAACACTACAATACGGCACTTACTCGCTAAGAGGGATGCGAAGCTTCGTTTGATTCATTGGATCTTACTTCTAAAAGAATTTGATATAGAGTTTCGCGATAAAGTGGGTAAACAGAATGTAGTTGTAGATCATCAATCCCGCCTTCCCTCGTCTATCATTGATCCTTCAGTACCTATTACTGAACATTTCCCAGATGAGCATCTTATGGGCATAGATGCTGGGCTTCCCTGGTTTGCAGACATTGTTAACTACTTGGAATCAAACTAGATTTGTCTGATTAGCCCAAAGGCAAAAATGACAAATTGATTTCAGATGCCAAGTATTATTTATGGGAAGATCCATATCTTTTTTACATTGGAGCAGATCAAATCATCTGGAGATGTATTCCTGACATAGAGGTCAATGATGTTATCTCATCTTGTCATGACCAGGCCTGTGGTGGCCATTTTTCTGGGTGTAAAACTACAGCCAAAATCCTCCAAAGAGGCTTTTATTGGCCGACTTTATTTAAAGATGCACACAATTACTGTAGGGCATGCACTCGTTGCTAGACCCTAGGCAACATGGGCCATTGCGATATGATGCCCTTAAACCCGATTATCGTGTGCAAAATTTTTGATATTTGGGGGATTGATTTTATCAGCTCATTTCCAAACTCAAACGGCTTTGAATATATTCTTCTTGCTGTGGACTATGTGTCCAAATGGATTGAAGGCATTCCAACCTGAACCAATGATCATATGGTCATTATCAGATTTATTCACGATAACATCTTCTCTTAGTTTGGTATCCCTAAAGCAATTATCTCTGATGATGGGACCCATTTTGTGAATGTGCATTTTCAGTACATACTTAGAAAATACGAGGTATCTCACTGCATTTCTACCCTGTATCATCCACAAACAAATAGACTAGCCAAATTGTCAAACTGGGAAATAAAAAAGATTCTACAGGTCACTGTTCGACCTGATAGAAAAGGTTGGTCAACCTAGCTTCCGGAAGCATTATGGGCTTATAGGACCGTCCATAAAACCCAATTAGGAATGTCTCCCTTTAGGACTGTTTATGGAAAGGCATGTCACCTTCCTGTAGAAATGGAGCATAAAGCCTATTGAGCAGTACGAAAATATAATTTAAACCTCGAAAAGGATGGCATTTATTGTCGCTTGCAAATAAGTGAGCTCGATGAGTTATGCAACGATGCATATGAGAACTCATGAATTTACAAGGATCGAATTAAGGCTTTGCATGATAAGCACATATCATGTAAATCATTCAGTCCTGGTCAAAGGTACTTCTATTTCATGCCCATCTGAACCTGTTCCCAAGTAAGCTTAGATCTAAATGGACCAGACCATTTCTGGTTAGGAGGATCTTTGGTAATGGAGTTGTGGAAATCTCACCTCCCGATCTTGACTCTATACGATTTGTTGTTAATGGCCAGCGTCTCAAACCTTTTCTTGAAATTCATGATTTGTGTCTGATAGGTGAGTCTCTTGACCTCCATTCCACTTGAGCCGCATTGCACCTAGCTAATGGCAGTAAACTTAGCACTTAATGAGAGGCAACCTGTCATTCTTTCAAAAAACTGGTGGTCGGGCCTGGATAGGTGTGTTAATATGGTGATTTTATCGTTGAAGTGTGTATAGTGGTTAACCTAAATCGGACCTAACCATCTCTTTACAAAATTTTTAACCTGGCCTACTTGATTTTATCTTGGTCACTTTTAGGCCCAGGGTTGAACTCAGGGAAGTGGGATTAGAAGTCAAGTTTCTACGCCTTTCCTACAACGAATCTCTTCCGTTCGTTTATTGTGTTTTTGGTGTTTTTCTATTTAAGATTTTTTTCTGATAATCTTGGTCCTTGAGGCACACCCTCAAAATTAGGTTCTTGGCTTTGAGCCAAATCAGGGTTCCAAAATGGGTCTTGCTATTCACAAGACGGAGTACCTGCAAGTCAAGACTTATCTTTTCTCTTTTATATATTTTTTTACCTTTTTATTGGCATGAAAGAGAAGCAGAAATAAAGTAAATATAGTATATATATAGGTATATATTATATATGTATAAATGTGTGGGGGTGGAGACGGAGATGGAGTGTAGCACGATGTCGAGTTGGTCGTCGTCTAGAAAGACGCAACCAACAAAACGAGGTGTCGCAGGTAAGCTGGATTGGTGGAAGATGAATGCAAACATGCTTTTTGTACATGTGTATCGGGGAATATCAGCAACTGGTGCAGATATTCCCGCAATACCACGTATGGTAAGTAATGTGAAAAAAAAAATATATATATATATATGTATATATGTAAATATATCTATATGTATATATGGTTATAAATATATAGGTATATATGTAGTTATATGTATATATATATGTATATATGTAAATATATATAAGTATATATACATATATGTATGTAACTTTATGTATATGTATATATATATATATATATGTATATGATACTATATAGATGTATATATATATATATGTGTGTGTATATAGTAATTTATGTATATATAGATATATGTTGATAAATATGTATATATATATATATATATGTATCTATATATAGTTATAGATATATATGTATATATGTATGTATATTTGTATATATATATATGTATATAGATGTACATATATATGTATACGTATATAAGTATATGTATATATGTAGATATATATGTATATAAGTATATAGATGTATATATAAATATATATGTATATGTATATATGTAGATATATATGTGTATATATATATATATGTATGTATATATGTATATTAATACTTTGGTATATAGGTACTACTATATGTATAGATATAAACATATATATATATATATAAATATATAATAGTGTATAGGTGTGTGTGTGTGTATGAAAGTGTGAGTGTAAGTGTGTAAGTGTCGGTAAAGAGAGTGAGAGAGTGCTGTGAGAGAGAGAGAGAGGGAGAGAGAGAGAGAGAGGCTGCTGGAGGGTTAAGGCGTCTGAAGCTTCCAAGCGCCGTCTAGAGGCTCCACTCGTGCGTGCAGGCACATATGCACGCAGACAGGCGCGTGCATGCAGGGGAGTGGGCGTGGAGGAAGGAACGCAGCGCACCGCGCTGCGCGAAGGGCAGGAGCAAGCACTGGCAGGTGCATGCGGGCGAAGATGTGGGCGGGAGCGGGCACTGGCAGAGGACCGCACGCAGACGGGCGGGCGGGCACTGGAGCAGGATGCGGGGCGAGACGCACATGCAGGAGAAGGCCGGTTGTGGCGTGCCGGGTGACTGGATAAGTGAGAAGCTTATCGGTCACCCCACTATAGCCACAGTGTTCCGTAGACTGGCGTGAACAGTGGCTACAGTATGGCCGAGCCATGCGACCGCTTGCTGCAAGTGCTGTGAGTGCAGGCGGCTTGCCGCTAGCGCATGCGGGCTGGTGCACCCGTGGAAGAGGAATGCACCAGTTGGTTGCGGACGGAAGAGAGAGCGCGACAGGGAGCACGGAGAGGGAGGCAAGGGTGCCCGCAGGCGCGTGCGGTGGCCTGTGTGCGCTGCTACTGCTGTGGAGCTCGGCTGGCTACTGCAGGGCGTGCGGTGGCCGGTTGAGCTTCAAAGCTGAAGCTTTGTGGTAATGGCTGAAGGTGCTTCAAATGGCGAAACAAGGAAAGAGCCACAATGCCCACTGGCTCTTTGATGAGATGGGCGGTGGTGGACTCACGGTGGTGGTTGTGCACCACCGTGAGGTGCTCCTGTCTGCAGGGTGTCTCCTCAGAGGAGGAGGGCCTGCGTATGGAGGGAGAGGGGAGGGGACGGTGGCCTGGAAGGAGAAGAAGCTGCTGTGTGTTGGGTTTTTGGCATGGAGGACCAGGCTCTCCCTGCAAGAAGAAGCCGAGCTCTTTTTATAGAGCAAAGTGGCATGCACAGCCATGCCCTGGCTGTGCATGGCTCAGCATGGCCGGCAGGGAGAGGCTGCATGCGGCTGGCAGGGAGAGGCTAAGCAGGACATGGTGCGAAGAAGAAGAGGTTGCCATGAAGCCGTGGGAAGAGTTTCGAAGTCAAGTAGAAATAAAAATTAAAAGATGGTGAATTTTGCAAAGATGCACTTGAGGAAAAATGTTAATTGCAAGGCCATGTATTTCACTCTCCTCCCCTCTCAATTAAATGCATGCATGCATGTACTTTTACAAATGCAATTATGGAAACCTAATATGCATTGGTAATGCTAGGAAATAGCACAAGACGGCACAATTGCAGGTGTATTTTTGCGGTGCAATCATACCCCCATGCCTATCTTTTGCTAGTCCCTAGCAAAATAGTATTTAGAAATGATCTTTAAGCTGAAGATTTTCTTCTGAGGTGACATAGGTGTGTTTATTGTTGGATATTGTGAGAACCATTTGTAGAGAAGACTACCAGTACTTTAAGTCACACATGACATAGATCATCTCTCAACTAACCAGGACTCTTGATATTTAAACCTTAAGTATGATTTCCAGGACCCAGGAGGTTTTTGCCGTACTCGAGAGCTCAAGAGATTATGGCTTGTGCTTAGTGAAGGATCAAGACTGACCAGATGAACATTAAGACTCAAGCCTAGGGTTTCACGAATTTTTAAGTACAGGTTGGTCCCAGTTTCAGCTCATGTTTTCGGATTGACCCTTAAAAGATGATGAAAAACTCAACTCCCATTTTCTGACATTTGTGGCTCACAGGAAAATAGGGTATTTGTGACTTGCCTTAAAAACTTTTTTAGGGTAGAGACTTTATAGACATTTGCGAGATATACTGTCTTATTTGCAACTTCTTTTTTTTTTAAACACGTGTCAATATATCTCTTACAACATAATTTAGAGAAGCACACTTTTCTTTTTGGTGGGAGAGTTCTTTCTTGGTGGAAAGAGTCACTCCTAAACACAAGACTAAAACTTGGGATAAAAAGTCTACCTACGCGCACAGGTAAGGACTCCACCTTCCCTAATGAATACTAGGGTTGGATCTTATGTTCACCTGGTCTTTCTTGATATGTGTAGTGTGAACCAAGTTTACTTAAGCTCTCAAGTAGAAGCAAACCAACGAATCCTGTACTGGTGTCTCAGGTACAAGAATACGTCCTTAGTTAGGAGAGATTCCGATCTATCTTGTCAATGCTCAAGTGAATTAAGCCGAGCCTAAGTGAATCAAGCTTCTGTGGCCTGGAAAGTCTTCAAAACAGAGGTTGAATATCCATAAACACTTATTGTATTTTTGTTTCAGCCTTCAGATCATTACTAAACAACCTTTTTCATTTGTTCATTTTTTTTTATTTTTTATTTTTTATTTTTTATTTTTATATAGAAAATGCATGATACCATAAAATACCCAGATCCTAAGGATGCCTATCCACCCCCCCATGACAAACGATGCTATGTCCTCATATGCATGTGGGGAAGGGTAGAGAAAGGATGAAAGATCGGGTAACGAGAGCTGAAGTGCAGGGTATATAGCAGGGTGGTAGGGTGGGTGGATGGTAGGTGGTGAAATGAAAAGTGAAGTGAGCGTGACAGTAAAGTGTTGTTGGGGTGCCTCCCAACGAGCGCTGAATTTAACGTCCCCAGCTAGACTCAGAATGAGGCAAAGATTTAGTTACCCTCCAGCAGGGCAACGGTTTCTCCAACGGGGGCAGGTTCATGACTAAGATAGGGTTTTAAATGCTACCCATTGACCGTAAATTTATGCCTAGATTTTGGATCTTCAATCTCAACAGGCCCATTGGGAAATGGTCTCGAGACTAGGAAAGGACCTGTCCATCTGGACTTCTGTTTCCGAGGAAAGAATTTGAGTCAGGCATTATAGAGCCAAACTTGCTGAGATGGCTCAAATTCTTTCGGCCGAATACGACTGTCGTGAAAAGCCTTAGTGCATTGTTTGAAGGTTAAAGCAGAATCATAGGCTTCATGATGGAGATCTTCCAGCTCCTGGAGTTGGAGTTTCCTTTCTCGACCACATAGGTCTGGGTCGAGGTTACATTGGTGAACTGCCCAATAAGCGCGGTGCTCCAACTCCACGGGAAAATGGCAAGGCTTCCCGTAAATGATTCTATACGGAGACATACCAAGGGGAGCCTTGTAGGCGGTCCAATACGCCCAAAGTGCTTCAATCAGCTTGTCGGACCAATCCTTACGATCAGACCGAGCCATTTTCTGGAGAATTTGCTTGATTTGCTGGTTCGACACCTCTGCCTGGCCGTTCGTTTGGGGATGATACATGGATGCGATACGATGGTGGACTACGTATTTCCTCAGAAGTGCCCGGAAAGAGGCATGGGTAAAGTGGCTTCCTCCATCTGAGATAATGGCTCGAGGGATCCCAAAGCATGCAAAGATGTGGTCTTTGACAAAGCGAGTGGATATAATATGGTCAGCATGGTGTGCGGGAATAGCCTCGATCCATTTCGAAACATAGTCAACGGCCACGAGGATGAATTCGAAGCCGTTGGAAGGAGGAAAGGGACCCATGAAATCAATTCCCTAAATGTCAAAGATTTCTGCAGCTAGGATGGGTTGTAAGGGCATCATGTCACAACGTGACATTGATGTAGGTTTCCGGCCCTACCAGGAGGGGGTGACGTAATAATTGAGGAATTGAAATATAATCTTACAAATAAGCAATCACACAAAGTACACAAGAATTTATAGGTGGAAACCCAAACCGGGTGAAAACCACCACCTAACCCTCTCGAGTTAGGATTTTCCGATCAACCAAGTTGATCAAAATCCACTAAACCGAATCACATTAAACGAGGGTGATTCAACCTCAATACAACCACGCTACTTAAACGAGGGTAGCGTACCTCAACCCCTTCTCTCCACGAGAAGGATTTTGTCTCGCAAAGGAGACGGGAATTCGCAAAGCGAATACCCAACCAAATAACAAAGATAAAAGAAACAACAAGTCCTATAGAGCTAACAAAGTAATTTTAAACCTAGCCTCTATAGGAAATAGGATGCTTCCCTTTGAAAGGAGTCCGTCGACGACGTGGATGCGTGTACCACACGACGACGCAACTTCGCTCTCGTGAACAACGGCGGGAGAGCGGGTGCGCAACAGCTTGATGCTCTCAAGATGAATGGAACTTGAGCTTGGAGAGCAAGAGCTATCTAGGACACAAGAGAGTGGAACTATGTTGCTTAGGTGTCTCTAAGTGTTTCTTAGTGTTTATTTGTGTTGCAAAGGTTCCCCTCTATTTATAGAGGCCTTAGGAAAGCTTTGGAAGGCTTAGGAAAGGTTCTATAGCCGTTGGGAACAAAGCCCAAGAGAATCAGCCCGAAATCAGGAACAATCATTGCTCTGACAGGCTTATCAGATGTCTAATTATATCATCAGACGTCTGATTTCAAGGTCAGACGTCTGATTTTGGGCGGGTCTCTTCCTGACTTGGATCAGATCTAAACAGGGTTTTTGTGCAAGTCCATCAGACGACATATAGGACGTCTGGCACTATGTCTGGACGTCTGGAAACCTACTTTTACTGTGGGAATGGATTTTCCAAATGTTGCAACGGCTAGAAAATCTCTGAGAAGAGATTTTGGGTCAGCCGAGGCAAAACGGTCAATTATCAGACGTCTGGACAGTACTATGGACGTCTGATAAGGCTCTAACGGTCATATTCTTGAGTGTATGCTAAGCAGCCAACGGTCCACTAATTGGACGTCTGGCAAATCCATCAGACGTCTCCTAAGACGTCTGGTCTAAGGTCTGGACGTCTGATTTCATCAGATAGAAATAACTATGTCCAGCCCAATAGTTATCAGACGTCTGAAACAACAGTCAGATGTCTTAAAATACTTTATCAGACGTCTGATTTGGGAATTAGATGTCTGGAAACTCTGTTTGAACCCTATATTGGTTTTCTAAGTATTCTACAGAAAACCTAAGTATCCTAGGGTTGTGTAGGTGTTCCTAGGACTACTGTTAGGGTACTTTGAGGCTCTTTAACATGAATTATCTAAGGAAATAAAGGGAAACAAAAGAAATGAAAAATACAACAAGTACTAAAGAAGGAAATCTATCCTATTCTTCATTTCCTTCCATCTTTAATATATCACTCCTCGCGAAACTCCTCTGTTCTCCATCAAGCTCCTCCAATCCGTCCTGGATGCGAGCTCGAATTCCGTCTAAACACGTATCCATTTGCGATTGACCTGAAATCTAGGACTCAAAGTGCAAATGTTAAATGACACGTGTTTTGTTTTCTTCAAAACAAATGATCGTGGTGCTCTAGCACCAACAATCTCCCCCTTTTTGATGATGACAAAATCGTAAATAATAATGCAGAAAATCCTCCCCCTTTTTGACATTATCAAAAAGGTTTAATTGATTTTACATTTCCTATAACTCCCCCTTAAGACATGCTCTTCTATAAATTTCTTTTGACAAAGGTAAGGCCTCCCCCTTTTTTTATAACAACAAGATAGCTATTATTTTTCTCCCCCTTTCTAAAAGAAATTTAGCTACCTTATATCTCCCCCTTAAAAATTGACAATTAGCTCATAAATTTTAACTCCCCCTATCTAAATGCTACTGATAAACAAAGATAGGGTCAAGAATTTTTACCTCACTTACCATGGCCAATAAAATGGCCCGAATGGTGGTGGTGGATGCCACATCGGATGGGGCTGCCATCCGTAGCTTGGAGGCCCGGGCATTGGCACCGGTCTTCAGTCTGGTGGTCGACGTGCGGCGGGTCCGTCTCTTGTTCGCCGTCTCGTCGGTCTTCTTGTTCTCCTCCTTGGTCTACTCCTTGGTTCTCCCAACTCGAGTTGACCAGACTTGAGCTTGTAGGTCCAGTCCTTTGTGTTGTAATTATCCCTGAACCCTACAAAACAAGATTCTAATTCTTTTTTCGGTATCCAAGTGGGCTTGGATCCGGATCTGTTAGCGGGTCTCCTTGATGGAGATCCTTTCTCAATCTTAGGGCTATAAAAATTATCAACTTTGTTGATTAATTTGTTAGAATTTTCCCAAAGACATGCAATTTCTTTTTCTATAATACTCATCTTAGTCTTTAAATTAGAAATTTCTATTTTTAGACTAACATTTTCCTCAATCAATTTATTATTTTCATTGATGAGGTTATGATTTTCTAATAATAGGTTATCATCTTTAGGACTACCTTCTAGATCCTTAAGTTTTATTTCTAACCTATCATTTTCAGATTTAAGAAAGCTAAGATTTTTTTTCATGCTTTTGTTTTCTATTTTTAGTGATTTACTAATCTCAAATAGTTCATTAAAAGCTTCTTGTAAATCGAAATTTACCTCGTTGTCGGAGTCGCTTCCGCTTTCGCTGTCGCCATTGCTTCCTCTGGCCATGAAACCAAAGTAAGCGGTTTCCTCCTTCTTGTGATCTTCTTCCGAGCTTGTCTCCTCATGAGTGCCTTCCAACCTCCTCCATATCTCGTGGGCGGTGGTGCACTCTTGGATTTGCTCGAACTCTTTCGAACTCAACGCACAGTACAAGGCATTCATTGCCTTTGCGTTGAGGTTGAGATTCCGAACCTGATCTTCTGAGTAACCTCTTGCGGGTTTCTTGGGAATCACAAATGCGGATTCACATTTTTCCCACTCCCGGAAGTCGTAGGCCTGCAACCACATAGTCATACGATTTTTCCAATAAATGAAATCCATACCTGCAAAGTATGGTGGTCGCGAGGTATCGTGTCCTTTGGTGCACACGAATGCTTTTCCCTCCATATCTAGATCCTCGCCGGTTTGTAACGCCGATTTTGCGAGACCTGCTCTGATACCAAATGTAGGTTTCCGGCCCTACCAGGAGGGGGTGACGTAATAATTGCGGAATTGAAATATAATCTTACAAATAAGCAATCACACAAAGTATACAAGAATTTATAAGTGGAAACCCAAACCAGGTGAAAACCACCACCTAACCCTCTCGAGTTAGGATTTTCCAATCAACCAAGTTGATCAAAATCCACTAAACCGAATCACTTTAAACGAGGGTGATTCAACCTCAATACAACCACGCTACTTAAACAAGTGTAGCATACCTCAATCCCTTCTCTCCACGAGAAGGATTTTGTCTCACGAAGGAGACGGGAATTCGCAAAGCGAATACCCAACCAAATAACAAAGATAAAAGAAACAACAAGTCCTATAGAGCCAACAAAGTAATTTTAAACCTAGCTTCTATAGGAAATAGGATGCTTCCCTTTGGAAGGAGTGCGTCGACGACGTGGATGCGTGTACCACGCGACGGCGCAACTTCGCTCTCGTGAACAACGGCGGGAGAGCAGGTACGCAACAGCTTGATGCTCTCAAGATGAATGGAACTTGAGCTTGGAGAGCAAGAGCTATCTAGGACACAAGAGAGTGGAACTATGTTGCTTAGGTGTCTCTAGGTGTTTCTTAGTGTTTATTTGTGTTGCAAAGGTTCCCCTCTATTTATAGAGGCCTTAGGAAAGCTTTGGAAGGCTTAGGAAAGGTTCTATAGCCGTTGGGAACAAAGCACAAGAGAATCAGCCCGAAATCAGGAACAATCATTGCTCTGACAGGCTTATCAGACGTCTAATTATATCATCAGACGTCTGGAAGTTCACTTTAAGACGTCTGATTTCAAGGTTAGACGTCTGATTTTGGGAGGGTCTCTTCCTGACTTGGATCAGATCTAAACAGGGTTTTTGTGCAAGTCCATCAGACAACATATAGGATGTCTGACACTATGTCTGGACGTCTGGAAACCTACTTTTACTGTGGGAATGGATTTTCCAAACGTTGCATCGGCTAGAAAATCTCTAAGAAGAGATTTTGGGTCAGCCGAGGCAAAACGGTCAATTATCAGATGTCTGGAAAGTCTTATGGACGTCTGATAAGGCTCTAACGGTCATATTCTTGAGTGTATGTTAAGCAGCCAACAGTTCACTAATTGGACGTCTAGCAAATCCATCAGACGTCTGGTCTAAGGTCTGGACGTCTGATTTCATCAGATAGAAATAACTATGTCCAGCCTAATAGTTATCAGATGTCTGAAACAACAGTCAGACGTCTTAAAATACTTTATCAGACGTCTGATTTGGGAATTAGACGTCTGGAAACTCTGTTTGAACACTATATTGGTTTTCTAAGTATTCTACAGAAAACCTAAGTATCCTAGGGTTGTGCAGGTGTTCCGAGGACTACTGTTAGGGTACTTTGAGGCTCTTTAACATGAATTATCTAAGGAAATAAAGAGCAACAAAAGAAACGAAAAATACAACAAGTACAAAAGAAGGAAATCTATCCTATTCTTCATTTCCTTCCATCTTTGATATATCGCTCCTCACGAATCTCCTCTTTTCTCCATCAAGCTCCTCCAATCCGTCCTGGATGCGAGCTCGAATTCCGTCTAAACACGTATACATTTGCGATTGACCTGAAATCTAGGACTCAAAGTGCAAATGT
Organism: Thalassia testudinum; assembly: GCA_037157565.1. Taxonomy (NCBI): domain Eukaryota; kingdom Viridiplantae; phylum Streptophyta; class Magnoliopsida; order Alismatales; family Hydrocharitaceae; genus Thalassia; species Thalassia testudinum. The sequence goes on from JAZHRO010000025.1 coordinate 40,558,353, forward strand.
TAAATGACACGTGTTTTGTTATCATCAAAACAAATGATCGTGGTGCTCTAGCACGAACAATTGACCCTAACGACTGGCACCTAGTGTAATGCTTGGCATAATTGTGTGCATCCTGGTGAAGGGAGGGCCAAAAGAAACCGCACTACAACACCTTGGCTGCAGTTTTCCTCCCAAAGAAATGGCCTCCGCAGGCCTGATCGTGGCAGAAGGATAACACACTGGGGAATTCGCTGTCTGGAACACAGCGACGGATGATTTGATCAGCACCTATGTGAAAAAGAAGTGGATTATCCCAGAAATAATACTTTACTTCTGCCATGAGACGCTAGTGCTGGTTTTTAGGCCAGCCACACGGAAGTGATCCAAAAGCAAGGTAATTGGCAATGTAAGCATACCACGGTCCACTTGCCACATTTATTGCCAATAGGTGCTCATCAGGAAAAATCTCATTGATCGGCAGAGTAAGTTCAATATGGTCAGGGTCAAGTCTGGAAAGGTGATCAGCTACAACATTCTGGGCTCCGGCCTTATCGCGGATCTCAATGTCAAATTCTTGGAGTAGAAGGATCCAACGAATCAGTCTAGGCTTGGCATCCTTCTTGTGCATGAGATGGCGAATGGCCGCGTGATTAGTGAAAACAATAACGTGAGAGCCCAAAAGGTAAGAGCAGAATTTCTCCAGCCCAAAGACGACCGCCAATAGTTCTTTTTCAGTGGTAGTATAATTACTCTGGGCCTCGTCTAACATCTTACTGGCGTAGTACACCACGAAGAGGTGTCTGTCGCGTCTTTGTCCCAGGATGGCTCCGATTGCAAGGTCGAAAGCGTCACACATGAGTTCAAAGTCGACGGACCAATCAAGTGGCTGGAGAACAGGGGCCTTGGTGACAGCATTACGCAGCTGCGTGAATGCTCGTATGCAGTTGGGGCCCATATCGAAGGGTACGTCAATTGATAGGAGATGAGTGAAGGGTCGAGAAATTTTGGAGAAGTCTTTGATGAATCTCCTATAGAAACCGACGTGTCCCAGGAAGGAGTGGATTTGTTTGACAGGGCCAGGCACAGGTAAATTAGCAATTACGTCAACCTTAGCTCTGTCAACCTCGATACCCCTATCGGAGATGATATGTCCGAGAACAATTCCCTCGTGTACCATAAAATGACTTTTTTCCCAGGAAAGCACGAGGTTTACGTCAATACATCTCCTAAGGATATGAGTCAGGTTGGCAAGACAGTCATCGAAAGATGGTCCAAAGACCAAGAAGTCATCCATGAAGACCTCGCGAAAGTCACCCACCATGTCATGGAATATCGCCAGCATACATCTCTGGAAAGTTGCTGGCATCCATCTAAATGCAAAGGTGCCGAAGGGAAAGGTAAAAGTGGTTTTCTCTTGGTCCCGGGGGTCAATTGCCTCCTGGTTATATCCTGAGAATCCATCCAGGAAGAAGAAAAATTTATTTCCCGCTAACTGCTCCAGGATTTGGTCAATGAATGGTAGCGGAAAATGATCTTTCTTAGTTACAGCATTGAGTTTCCTATAATCGACGCACACCCTCCAAGATGTAGGAGTGCGTGTAGGGATGGATTCGCCCCTGTCATTGACAGGGATGGTGAATCCTGCCTTCTTGGGCACAACGTGAATCGGACTCAGCCAGGGGCTATCGCTAATCGGGTAGATTATACCTGCATCCAGCCACTTAATGATTTCCTTCTTAGCGACCTCCCGCATGTTATGGTTGAGACGTCGCTGCATCTCGAGGGAAGGTTGAGCCTCCTCCTCTGTATATATACTGTGAGTGCATTAGGAGGGGCTAATGCTAGATAGGTTTGATAAAGACCATCCAATGGTTGCCTTGTGTTCTATGAGGATCGCAGTTTGTTTGCACTCTTGCTCCCTGGTCAATTTTGAACTGATGATTACAGGGAGCGTTTCATTTGGTCCCAGGAAAACATACTTAAGTGTATTAGGCAGCTCTTTAGACTCGGGAGTGGATGGTGAAAGGTCTGGCATTTCATCGGACAAGAGTGTCCCAGGCGGATTAGAAAACAAGTCAGGGAGAAGAAGTTGGCCCTCAGATTGGCCAAGAAGAGGGGCTTCTTGGATAGATGGATCCAAAAAAGAATAGCCCCAGTGAGAAGTATATGGGTTCAAGGTCCCAGTGTGGATTTGCAAATCCACCTGATTCGGCGAGAAAGAAAGGGCAATCCGATCTTTAAGAGTGTGGACCGGCGGTGAGTAGCCCGGATATGACTCAGACCATGAGGTATGGGAAGCGGAGAAAACCTCGTCAGAAGTCTAGTCAGGAGAAGGTACGGGAATAGGGAGGGTTGGGGGAACGTCACAATTTGTGTTAGTCAGGCAATCGTCAATGTTTATAGGTAATCCGTAGTAGTCTGAATAGGTCCCAAATAGTCCGATACACGCGCTGATGGCCATGTCCTCGTCAGACATGTCATCCTCGATACAATCGCAATCAAAGTTCTTGGTTGCCTTGAAGATGTTAAGCTTGAACTTTTCTGATCCAACGGCAATCTCAATACAACCTGACTCATAGTCGATATGGGCACGGGCTATGGCCAAGAAGGTCGACCAAGGATGATCGGACAATCAAAAAGTGAGCTAGGAACTTCCATATCTAAAATAAGAAAGTCAACAGGAAAACAGAGACTGTTGACCCTAACCACCACGTCTTCCACCATACCCTTCGGGATTTTGATAGAACGATTTGACAACTGTAATGTGACAGGGGTGGGTTTCAGATTTCACAAGGAAAATTTTTTGAGCATGATGGTTGGTATAAGATTGATGGAAGATCCTAGATCAAGAAGGGCACGGTTAAAATTGCAGCCTTGGATGCTACAGGAAATCAGTGGTGTGCCTAGATCTTTCTGCTTCGGTGGTAGGTTTGACAATATAGCACAACTCACATGAGGCGAGAGAACCACTAGATTCTTAGTTTTCTTTGACTGTCGCCTGCGTGTTGTGTAGTCTTTGAAAAATTAGGCGACAGTAGGTATGTGGTCGATAGCCTCAAGCAAGGGTACCTTAATTTCTACATCCCTGAACAAATTACGCAGGTTATCAAAGGCTTGCGTATCTTTCTTTTTGCCTTTTGGCTCCCTCAGTAGAGCCTCAGGGAATGGAACTGATCATGGCACCAATTTAGGTGTATCATCCTCTCGCAAATGCGGTGCGCATCCCGAATGAGAGGGCGATGAAGAAGATGGGCCAGGATCAGGTCGAGGCAGATCGACAGTCTACTTGCCGCTCCTCGTAGTGATAGCATTGGACGATGCGGTCCAGTGGGATCATACGGCGAAGGAGGGTTCGCAATAGGGACATAAGAGTGCGGTGCTGCAGTGGGATTAGCCTGAAATCCCGGTGGAATGCTCGGAGCCTACATAATCTGATTAACCTGCCCCTGAGAAGGTCGTACCTGTGGTTGAGGACCACGGCATGTGAAATTTCGCAGGTTTGGAACAGGTTGGGTAGGAAGAGTGCCCTGAGATTGAGTCGCCATGTGTAGTTGAATGATCTCAGCATTCTACTGCGCCAATTGGTGCTGAAGAGAGGTCATGTTCTCTTCATGGCGCTTCGACATTTCCGTCATCATTCGCATCAATTTGTCAAGAGGACTTGATGCGTGTTCGGTTTGCGGTATGCAAGGGCCTGATGGCGGATTAGCCATAGGATTAGATTGGGCCCTTGGAATGACGGGTGCGGACGGTCGCATTGGTCCACTCGTGGGGTTTTGGCCCTGCGGGTTGTTGGACCATGCGAAGTTCGAATGATTTCGCCACCTTGGGTTATAAGTGGCAGAGAACAGGTTGTTCCCCAGGGCACAAGCGTCTTCCATGCCAGAAGACGTGTTCGCATGTAAATATGCGTCCGAGCACACGAAGGCTTGGTCCTCTGTGTCGAAATACTGGCTCGCAAAAGCCAGATCCACATGACTTACCGAGTCGCTCGGTGCGACACTCGGTAAGGAAGGTCTTACGGGGTTTCTCGGGATAAGCCTGGTGTTGGAAGAATTGGGATTGTGACGAAGTGGTGAGGTGGGGGTGTTTGCCATAGAATGAGCGGGGTTGGCCAGAAGCTCGTCCAGCTTCTTGTGCACGACAGAGACTTCATCCAATTTCTATGCGATAAGGCTGAGATCAGTGGAAGAATGGGAGGGTCCCGTGTCAACTTCGTGGACATTTCGGGGCTGGCTGGTACGATTGAAGGTGACAATGGAGGCATTGTTCATTGACTTTTCACTCATATTTTCAAACAATTCAAATGCTCCATTTTCGTCTTTATTCATAAAATTCCCTTCGTAGGAAGCGTCTGCAATTTGCTTCAAAGTCTCATTTAGCCCATAGTATAAAATCTGGGCTATATGCCACTTAGGCAGACCGTGGTGCGGACACTTCCTGAGGAGGTCATTATATCTCTCCCATGCCTCATGAAATTGTTCATCGTTTTGTTGCATAAATGAAGTGATAGCACGGTGAAGCGCATTGGTTCGCCCGATTGGGAAGAACTTCTTGAGAAACGCTGTTCGCATCTCTTCCCAAGAGTGGATGGTTCTCCCAAGGGTGCGTAACCACTGTGATGCTTTATCCCGTAATGAAAATGGGAACATTTTCATGAAGACTATAGGTAACCCGATATTTCTAGGTTTAATAGTTTCAGCTAATCGGGTTAGGTATTCCAAGTGGAGAAAAGGATCTTCACTTGCAAGACCATGGAAGTGAAAATTAATTAGGCCAATTATGTTAGGCTTCAATTCAAAGTCGTCCTAGCCCATGGGTACCTAAATTTGTCCTATGGTCTCTATAGCAACGGGATTCTGATAGGAGCTAAGAGACCTAGGCTCCTCCTGTTCGGGAGGGTTCTGCATTTCCTCCAATGTTTCCCGAATGGCTTCAATTTGCTCATTATACATTTCCATTTGGGCTTGGAGGCAGGTTATGGGATCTAAGGATCCATCACCTAGTGGGTCCTGAGGGCGGTTTCCTCCCTCGAGATTTGGGGGTGGGCGTGCAGCCATGTTTGTGGAGGAGGAGGACGATTCGGCTTCTTTTCTAAATTTATCAGCCAATTCACACAATTCAGGGTTTTGTGACCTCCTCCCAAACATGCACTACCGCAGGAAGAATTGGGGAGATAAGAAGGGAAAAGAGATGAGAGAAATGACACCGCAAAGGTACACTTGATGACAAATCAGTACAATCAAATTCCTAACCTCTATAGTGTTCCCTTAGACCTAAAGATCTAAGTTACCTACTATCACGAACTACGGATCCGAATGCAAGCATCGCGGAACCACCGGGCCAGATTGAAAGGTCGTTTGCCCCAGTCTTAGATACCTGATAGCACGCGGGAACCCTCACCAGCATGTAGACACTACACGCAGGTAGTTAGACCTCCAATCCTTAATAAGGGTCAAGTTGCTACCAATTTTAGTTAGAGGCTTACGATCAAGTTCTTTTGGAATGTGAAGGGCATTATTTACGGGTAATGCCCAAGTGATTGATTTTCAGAGTGTATAAAACAAGCATGCAATGAGGAAATCTCCCCGAATTGAAGTTTTAATTGGTGAATGGTTTTTAGAATTCAGCCTTAAGTAGTATGGATTTTAGGATTTCGCTGAAATACTAATTCAACCAATCTCTGGGTTTTGCAATAATACAAGTTTTCTTTTAAGCCCAACAAACCCTTCCTCAATGTCAATTGGTTAATGCATGCTAAAATGCAATGGGCTTCCCTAAATGGAGATTTCTATGTGTGGATGCACGGATTGATTTTAAATTAGTGTGAAAGGGAGCCAAAGCACTTCATTTCAAGTGCTCCCAATCACCAAAAATGATTTCCACACAAGGCTCAACCAAAGGATAAAGAAAATCAAATTGTTGGGGTTGAAGTATTCAGGATCGAATCTTAGGCAAGTAGAAAAGTCGTGGTGGGGTTGGAATCAACTCAATTCCAAGTCTCCCCACCAAAAATGTGATCCCGAATTTGTAGATAAGTGAGGCAAAGAGGGGTGCAATCAATCCTTTTATGTTTGCCTCAAAGAATACTTCACACGACGAAAAATTCAAGAATTAAGATTCTTGGATTTTCACTATGCGAAGTAAGGTGGGAAATCCCGGGGCTGTGGGAGTAAAGGCAATCAATCAAACAAGTGAATTTTAATCCACTTGCCCCAAGAGATCCCAAGAAGTTTTTCTAGTTTTTAGTTTTTTTTTTTATTAAGGTGACAAGTTAACCTAAGTTGCTAAGAAAAGAAGACCTACTTGTTCGGCAACGTGTGCGAAGCTCCAATGCGGTGTCGGCGTCTTCACGATCTCGTTCCCGCCTTGGATCTGCTCACATCTTCGACTTCGTCTGCCTGCCTTCTCATTGCAATAGGTTCACCTGCACAGCAATAAACAAAAACACCCATGGAGAGAGAAGAGAAAAATGAAAGGAATGGAATAAAAACTTACTCGCAGGTGCACTTCCCCAGCAACAGCTCCAGAAAAGATGGTGGTCGGGCCCGGATAGGTGTGTTAATATGGTGATCTAATCGTTGAAGTGTGTATAGTGGTTAACCTAAATCGGACCTAACCATCTCTTTACAAAATTTTTAACCTGGCCTACTTGATTTTATCTTGGTCACTTTTAGGCCCAGGGTCAAACTCAGGGAAGTGGGATTAGAAGTCAAGTTTCTACGCCTTTCCTACAACGAATCTCTTCCGTTCGTTTATTGTGTTTTTGGTGTTTTTCTATTTAAGATTTTTTTCTGATAATCTTGGTCCTTGAGGCACACCCTCAAAATTAGGTTCTTGGCTTTGAGCCAAATCAGGGTTCCAAAATGGGTCTTGCTATTCGCAAGATGGAGTACCTGCAAGTCAAGACTTATCTTTTCCCTTTTATATATTTTTTTATCTTTTTATTGGCATGAAAGAGAAGTAGAAATAAAATAAATATAGTATATATATATAGGTATATATTATATATGTATAAAGGGATGGGGATGGAGGCGGAGATGGAGTGTAGCACGGTGTCGAGTCTGTCGTCGTCTAGAAAGACGCAACCAACAGGACGAGGTGCCGCGTGTAAGGTGGATTGGTGGAAGATGAATGCGAACATGCTTTTTGTATGCGTGTATCAGGGAATATCAGCAACTGGTAAAGATATTCCCGCAATACTACGTATGGTAAGTAATGTGAAAAAAAAAAATGTATATATATATGTATATCTGTAAATACATATAAGTATATATATATATATATGTATGTAACTATATGTATAGATAGATATATGTATAGATATATATATATGTATATGTATGTATATGATACTATATAGATGTATATATATATATATGTGTATGTATATAGTAATTTATGTATATATAGATATATGTAGATAAATATGTATATATAGTTTTATATATATATGTATATATGTATGTATATTTGTATATATATATATATGTATATAAGTATATGTGTTTATAGATGTATATATATATGTATACGTATATAAGTATATGTATATATGTAGATATATATGTATATAGATATATATATATATATAAGTATATAGATGTATATATATATATATATAAGTATATAGATATATATATGTATATATGTATATTAATACTTAGGTATATAGGTACTACTATATGTATAGATATAAGTATATATATATATATGTATATAAATATATATAGATATAAATATATATGTATGTATAGATATAAGTATATATATATATGTATATGAAATATATATAGATATAAATATATATATGTATATATATATATAAGTATATAATAGTGTATAGGTGCGTGTGTGTGTATGAAAGTGTGAGTGTAAGTGTGTAAGTGTCGGTAAAGAGAGTGAGAGAGTGCTGTGTGTGTGAGAGAGAGAGAGAGAGAGAGAGCGAGAGAGAGGCTGTTGGAGGGTTAAGGCGTCTGAAACCTCCAAGCGCCGTCTGGAGGCTCCATGCATGCGCGCAAGTGCGTATGCGCGTAGAGAGGCGCACGCACGTAGGGGAGTGGCCGCGGAGGAAGGAACGCAGCGTACCGCGCTACGCAAAGGGCTAAAGTGGGCACTGGCAGGCGCACGCAGGCGAATACGTGGGTGGGAGCAGGTGCTGGCAGAGGATCCCATGCAGACGCATGGGCGGGCACTGGAGCAGGACGCGGGGCGAGACGCATGTGCGGGTGATGGCCGATTGCGGCTCGTCAGGTGATCAGATAAGTGAGAAGCTTATCGGTCACCCTACTATTGCCACAGTGTTCCGCAGACTGGTGTGAACAGTGGCTACAGTGTATGGCCGAGTCACGCGACTGCTTGCTGCAGGTGCTATTAGTGCGGGCGGCTTGCAGCTGGCTTGCGCGGACTAGCACACGCGTGGAAGAGGAATGCGCCAGTTGGTTGCAGGCGGAAGAGCGAGCGTGACACCGTAGAGAGGGAGGCAAGGGCGCCTGCAGGCGCGTGCAGTGGCCTACGTGCGCTGCTGCTGCTGTGGAGCTCGGTCGGCTGTTGCAGGGGCGTGCGGTGGCCGGTTGAGCTTCAAAGCTGAAGCTTTGCGGTAATGGCTGAAGGTGCTTCAAATGGTGAAACAAGGAAAAAGCCACCACGCCCACTGGCTCTTTGATGAGATGGGCGGTGGTGGACTCATGGTGGTGGTTATGCACCACCGTGAGGTGCTCCTGTCTGCAGGGTGTCTCCTCAGAGGAGGAGGGCCTGCGTATGGAGGGAGAGGGGAGGGGACGGTGGCCTGGAAGGAGAAGAAGCTTCTGTGTGTTGGGTTATTGGTGTGGAGGACCAGGCTCTCCCTGCAAGAAGAAGCCGAGCTCTTTTTATAGAGCAAAGTGGCATGCACAGCCATGCCCTGGCTGTGCATGGCTCAGCATGGCTGACAGGGAGAGGTTGCATGCGGCTGGCTGGGAGAGGTTGAGCAGGACATGGCACGAAGAAGAAGAGGTTGCCATGCAGCCGTGGGAAGAGTTTCGAAGTCAAGTAGAAATAAAAATAAAATGATGGTGAATTTTGCAAAGATGCACTTGAGGAAAAATGTTAATTGCAAGGCCATGTATTTCACTCTCCTCCCATCTCAATTAAATGCATGCATGCATGTATTTTTACAAATGCGATTATGGAAACCTAATATGCATTGGTAATGCTTGGAAATAGCACAAGACGACACAATTGCATGTGTATTTTTGCAGTGCAATCAAAAACCTTGAGACCTTTCTTAATCTATTTGAAATTCATTCCTATGGCATTTTATGGTTCTTAATTTAAGAACTAATCTGTTCTAAAATTATGAACTAAACTGAATTGGAACCAAGCCTATTTACAATGAGGGCATTGCAACACTTAGGCATGGGGGGGATTAAAGTGCTAACATCTGAAAGATATTTTTGAAAGGTTCTTGCCAAAAATATGCTTAAAAAAAAAGGAAAGAGAAAAATCAATAGACATTTTTAGTTTTGTAAAACCCTTGGATATTCAGTTATGGAGTCAGGCAAATCTTCCATAAGATCCACCAAATAATTGTAAGGTGAGAGAAGAGTGTCTACTGGTGCTCTAGGTCTAGTATGAGGACTTTTAAGTTCTAAATAATTAGATAATGATACTCGGTGTTAGGCATAGTTTTCGCTGTCAGCACCTTTGTCCAAATATTTTGTGTGAATTCTTGAGAGCCACCAAATAAGGCAAATACGTAGAGAGTGGGTTCTAATAAAGCTATGACTAAGGTGGATGGTTACGACCATTCTTTATGGGGTCCTCGACTGAAGGAGGGTACTAATGTCAAAGGTCAGAAATACACTATCCTATCCGTTCCTTCCTAGTGCTGAGAGTAGGCACTTTCACCAAATAAGCCACATAATGTCCTCTTGAAGACCACCATTTCTAAATGATGCCTCATTAATGAAAATTGTGTTTAGTTGAGTTATATTAAAAAGAGAGAGAGAGAGAAGAAAAAAGAAAGAGGAAAGAAAAAATACATATTAGATATCCTCGAGAAAAAAATATATATTTATATTAAAAAAAAAGAAAAAGATTGTGTTTGAGTGCATAGTTATATTTATGTGTTTTCATTATAAATAAATTTCATTGAGGTAGCATTACCCACCACCATTTATGATCCACCAAATACAGCCTTAACCTACCTTTCTGTATTTCTGACTGCCCGAATACTAGTTAAGGAATTTCAACTTAGTTATATGGTTATTAGAACTTAATCAAAGTGTTAATGCCGTGAGAGACCACCAAACATGTTAGCAAATCTGGTGAGATTGTGAGCTCTTATTGATAAAGAAAAGAGAGAGAGAGCACAAAGGAACTAAAAAGGAGCACAGTTTTTTGAGCATTTCTCCGAGTTGATTTGTTTAATAATCTAGAAATTTAATGTTTGAAGTACTAGATTATATGTAGCACCAAATTAGTATGAGCCACCAAAAATAAAACCCTTCAACTCAGATATCTTCTACCTAGACCTAAAAACCGAGGTTAAATCACAGATCACCTACTATCCCCGAGGGAAGAAGTTTGCCTATCTTGCTTAATTTGTACCAAGGGTTAAAAACAAGCTTTAAATGAGTATTGGTAAATGACAAGGATAAGGAGGAGAATAAATTCTTTAGAGCCAAATAACAGAGATACCCTTGCACTGAACATTTGTGCTAAACTCTAGAATTTACTAAGGAACTAGCAAATGGTAGGCGTGGGGGTATGATGGCATCACCATCATCCTCTATAACTCACCTAATTTAGCTAAGTTCTAAAGTAAAATTGACTCAAATAATACATAGAAGGGTACAATATAATTAGGAGGAGGAATCATCAGAATAAACCCAAAAAGGATAACGAAACAAGTTCAAAATAGCCAATTTAGGGTTTCTTTTGAAATCAAGCTATTAAAGATAACCCTATTTATGGTCTAACTTAGTTTGATAGGATTCTGATGAAAATATTGCAAAGTAAACCTTCTAAAAATTATAGGTAAATATTTTACAAGGTTTAATATGATCAGATAGGTTGAAGGAGACAATTTATCCTAACATAGTGACCTAGGTGAATAATCAATGTCAAATGAGTTTAAATGAGAAATTTACCAACCAAACAATTTCAAAACTTAAAATTTAGATGATCACCAGATTCCGTAGATCCAAATTAAGCTCCCATAAAAAGGTGGACCTAGTTTGATAATGTTGTCACCTACTTTGCGTTTAGGCCCCTAAATTCCTAAAAATCCTTGCAAGTAGGTTCAATTTCATTACTTTTATGTCCTTCCCTTCATCCAAAGCGGTCCCTGGAGTCATCTTCCTCCTTTAGTAGCCACTTTCCATTGATCAAGCTGCTCATCGAGATTCAGGCTCCGTTTACGATAGCCTCGAGCTCTGGCTGACCTCAACCTTTGAGGTGAAGTTGTTCACCTTTTAGTTCCGCATCTTTTGGTGTCCATCTCACCGGTCAATACAGACGCAGAGTTGCGAGGATTTCTCACAACCCCCAACAACAAAATCACTCGTAGTAGCAACTCCATAAAGCCTCGCGACGCTCCTTCGAGAATGGTCATCTGGAATCCTCGTACAAAAACCACCTCCTTCCCTTCCTTCGTACGCTGCCATTGCCAGACCTTGAGGTCTTCTTTGCCCCATTGCTCCGCTACTTCTCGCCATCAAACGAAGTTGTAGCTGCCTTCGCCCCTCTCTCATTGAGCTTCCCAGCAAAGAGCTGACCCTCTACCTTCTTTGTTGACCTCAATTCCTCCGCCGACTCTTCGCCGGCAGCCTTCCACCGCCACCGGTCTCCGTACCTCTTTCCCTTTAATAAAATTAGGGTTTCTCCTCCCCTTCTTATCCTCTACTTTCTTGTCTCTTCAATTTCTTCTTTCGACCGTGTTTTCACCATCACTGGCCACCACCACTTAGAGCTCCAACAAGCTCCGTCGCCACACCTCTACGCACAACCGGCCACCCAATAGATTTAGGGCTTTTCTTCGGGGCTTTGCCCCAAAGCATTTGGTTCTAACGTGAGATCAAAAGACCTCCTATTCTGCCCACAGGTCTTTGCCAGAGTCGGTCTTCGTTGTCTCCTCCAGCAACAGCTCTCCGACGAAGCTTCGCATGTCATCGACAGCCCTGATCTAAAGAGTTGCAGTGTAATTGGAAGCCATGCCAATCCCTCAACCAATCCCCGACCTCATTTGGAAGATTGGACGGTCAACGCATGCCAAGCTAGCCGTACACCTTGTTGCTAGGAGACGCGAGGAGGCAAAGGGACTTTAGTCCACCTCGTGCGCAACCGAAGGAGAAGCAACACGTATCAGGAAAAAGCACCTGAGGCTTATTGCCTTAGAAACCACGGGGTGAGGTCCCCTATGCACACCCATACGCATGCACTCACGCATGCGCACGCCAACGCACCCTCGTCCGCAAATACGCCCGTGGGTCTGGGATGAGGATCCGGTTACCTAGGTCCGGCTGGATTTAGAAGATATTGTGGAGGGTGAAGGCTAGTTTTGCAGCTTGAATCTGGACCTTTCCCCCTTTCAAAGCTTTGCCTTTGTGCTGTGGCTTCATACATTTAAGGCGTCTATGCCTAATACTTGTCATATGAGGGTAAAGTTGCTTACTTCTGTAAACATTTAATCTTTGATAGCTGATATTTGTGCTAAGTATAAAGGGTAAATTTGGTGGTTTAAACCACCACTTTTACTTTGCATTTTTTTATCTCCCTATCTAAAGATACAGTTTATTCATTAAGCAACTACTATCTTTTGATATTGATTATTTGTGCGATTTATTGCTCCCACAGACGACCTCGGATTTATTTTCTAATTCGAGTTTTAAAAAGTTGAAAGGCTTGATTTGCTTTGATCACTATACTACGATGTAACGATTTTAAAACACGATCAAGGGTAGTGGCATAATTTTATTTTGCCTCTAAATCATACATATAGCGGCATATATATTTGTCACAAAAACTAATTGTCACCTACGAAAATATTATAGTGGCATATAGAAAAAAATTATGCCACCTCCTAACCTATAGAAGGGTAGTGTCATAACTTCACCTTAACCACCTACTAACCACTATATAAATGGTGCCAAAACACCACCCACACCCTTTCACCGTAGCGCCATTCATACCTACCCTTGATCCCACAACCACCACCACATGGAACCATCCTAGCCCTTTATAAAGCCCATGCCACTTAACCCACTTGAGCAGTCCTAAAGTTGGTGCCAAAACACTTAACCAACCCACCACACATTCCTTAAATTGGCGCCAACTTACCCTAGCCATCCATCTCCTAACCACCATCCTATGACCTAATCCTAGCCCTACAACACATCAACCTACCCCTTAACTTTAACCCACATAGAGTTGGTGCCAACTCTTCCACCCACCATAACCACCACCTTATGAATCCTTCTACCTCCACGCTAACCCTCATCCACCATTCATCCACCAACTTCCATATCCTAGCCATCCATAACACCACTCTTCCCTTAACCATAGTCAACACAAACCTACACCCACTCCACTCTATAAAAACCCCCATAACCACTACCATTTCCTTCAACCTTTCGCTACATAATTTTCTACTATAGTTCCACCTTCCATAGATGGCCAAGACAAGAAGAAGAAGAAGAAGAAGAAGAAGATTAAGGGGACACTTCATCCCCTTGGTGCCTCCTCTCTTCTCTTCTCTCTTGTGCCCACGCCAGCTAGAGGAGAAGCTAGGCAAGGAAGACCTTTTGGAGGAGGCCTTGAGGATGGTGCATGCCAACCCTTAGAGAAGCTTTTGAGGTGGAAACCAGCCATCTTTGGAGGAGCTATAGCATGCCCCATCTTGGGCTTGCTAGGAGGAGGACACACCTTGGAGGAGCAATTCAAGGAGGAGGAGGAATCCTTTTCAACTACAGGAGCAACCGCAGTTGGAGCAAGGACTTTCTCCTCATCGTCATCATCAGGAAGATATTGAGATTTTATTTTTGCCTTTTTATTTTAGTAGAATCATTCCTTTACTTTTAAAACAATATCTTTCTTTAGTAAAATTTTGCCCTCTTTAAATTTTTGTTGCATTTCTTGTTGCGTCTTGTTACTTTTTCCTTAGTGCACACACACACTCTCTCTAATTACTCTATGTCTTCACGTACCTAGAGTGAGCTTAGAGAAAGAACTTGCTTGTCACTTAGGTTTTAGTTTCGACAACGTATGTGTAGTCGCCTTCTCGCTTTTAGTTTTGCAATTGCCCTGTTATTTCAAAAACCCTAAAAATCTTATTTTGAAAAACCCAAAAAGAAAGGTCATTTCCGCATTTTCAAGTGAGAGATTCTCCTTTGCAAGTATTTGCCTCCTTAGACAACCCTAGATACCACCACTATCTAGGTTATAAATATAAAAGTGAATCAATTTTTGTGCATTATAACAATTCATAAAACCTGCATTTTACAAACTACATAAAAACCCGATCACTTTTTGGCGCCGATGCCGGGAAGCATGGCTTTGCTTTGATTATTTCTTTTTCTTGGATCTCATCCCCTTTTTTCTTTTTCTCTCGTGTGTGCAAGAGTTGTACGAACAATGCAGGATTTTGGAACTTGAAGTACCTTTTCTTCTTGCAAAAGATTCATGTTGATCTCAAACTTGTCACGCTTATTTAAAGCAAAAACTACCAAAAAATTATTAAACTTGGCTTTTAGGATCCTAAACATCTTAATTAAGTGGAGTGGTGACAATTAAAACCCATTGTTTGCTTGTTTGCATAATTTAGCACCACTTCACTTCAAGTGTTCGTGTTCTGATTTTTGGGTCCTGACTTCTGCCCAAACTTCAAAAATCAATTCCTAACACCACAGGCCTCCTAAAATCTATAAATTTCACCTAGTGATTCCAAATCAAGTGAGAAACATCTACTTCAAACTTCAGAGAAATTAGATTTGTATACAATTTTTAAAAATTCATGGATTACACAAGGGTCATCTCCTCTAATCTTTCTATTTTGCTACTGTCCGTGAATTTTAGGAATTTTTTATCATCCAATCTTTATGAAATTTAGCTTCTTGGAATCCTTGTAAAATTCTACAAATCAAAAAAAATTATAAAAAATTTTGGTGTCTAGTGGTGATACTAAAAAGTCCAAAATACCCTCGGGTATCATTTCTGGACTTTGACATCAGTATAAAGAAAAATCTAGAAAAATATCGACAAAATTCCTAAAATCACCAAAGATATTTTTTAGAATTCTTGTTTGATTTGCCTTACAGTAACGGTGTTTTCTGCCTTGGTTGAACCACTACTTAAAAAGAAAATCCTGAAAGAGATTCATTTGTAGTAAATTTCTATTTAAGGAACCAATTCAATTAGGTTTCTTTTTGATTTTTTGTTCCACAATATAAAGGAAAATTAACTTCACCAATACAACTTGATTTTCCTTTGTTTGTGGCATATCAAACCTCTTTGAAAACTTAAAAAGAAAACCCTAAAACACATTAAGCTAAATCAAATCGTAAAAAATAGAAATACATCAAATTTGTGTGTCAACTTGATTGCTATTGGAATCATTTTTCCAATCCTGCACACACTAAAAAAAATTAAAAAAACAAAGCATTATCCCAATTAACTCCCTCCACATTCTCGTGCACATTTAGACACCAAAGCCTAACATAAAACAAGTAGTCATTTGACCCGTTAAGGACTTCATTCAATTAGGCTTGATATCCAATATTTAAGGATCACTAAGCACTCCTACTTCCTTTCGGTAACGGGGTGACAGACTTACAGGGAAGTCAAATGACGGGTGCGAATTTACACAAGCCCTTGGTAATTTTTCTAGGAAATGCTTGGGCCCAAGCCACCTCTTTAGTATAGTTGGGCTCTCTTTCTGGAATTGGGTTCACTTGTTGATTCCTTACTTATTGGGTTCCCAAGTCTTAGGTTTTAAGGAGTCAACCTTAAGACAAGACTAGGCTTGTTTGTTGGAATTGTACACTTTCTTTCATCTCCTCTCTTCTCCTCCCCTCCATTTCTTCCATTAAAAGTGCATGCACAGGCAAAGGTCCCAGAACCTACATCTTGAGGGACCATCTGATTTTTCCCCCTACACCAGAAAATCATTGTTTTCTTCTTCCTCTGTTGTTAATATGGAAAACCCTGGAAATCGACAAAAAAATTCTACTTCCACATCTAACCCGTCAACCGACCCACAAGCTAAATTCTCCATCCCTAACCTCCCTCATTTGGAGCAACCAGAAAACCCTGCAAGGCTAGGTGGCCGTCAAATCCAAACTCAAAATGCAAACCCCTTTGCCCTTATGGTCAACCATTTGGTTCGACTTCAACAAAACCAAGAAAATTCGGATAGGACTATAACAACCCAAGCCAACCAAGGGCAAAAGTCACCACCCCGTCAATAGCCAGTCATTCCTCTTAAGGATTTTTATGATCCTTCCAATTATGAGGAAAGACCTGGGGTGGTCATACCGCAAGGAGATTTTGAGATCAAACCAGCAATTCTAAACCTAATCAAACATTTCCATGGTCTTGCAGGAGAGGACCCTTTCTATCATCTCGAGGAATTAACTATCCTCGCTCAAACCACCCATTCCTGCAATGTGCAGGAAGACGTGTGGTTAATGATACTTTTCCCTCTCTCTTTAAAGGATAAAGCTTCACACTAGTTTAGAATGGTTGGATGCCCTATCACCACCTGGCCCCAATTAAAAAGCGCTTTTCTTAAAAAAAAATTTTCGGTAGGTCGCACTAATGCATTAAGAAGATCCATAACGACCTTTCAACAAAAAAATGGTGAACCCCTCCATGAGTCTTGGGAAAGGTTCTAAGAACTTCTAAGAAGTTGTCCCCACCATGAAATTCCACAATGCCAGTTAGTGCAGATCTTCTATCATGCATTAGAAGATCAATTAAAGAGATTCGTGGATGCCTCATGTGGGGGCAATTTCCTTAATAAAGACATTGAAAGCGCCTACCTCCTTTTTGAAGAAATGAGTGAAAACTCATTTAATATGACTTCAATGGACACTTTCGGCAGAATGCAAAACCAAAGACTTGGAGTCAATGAAATTGACTCCAATTCCACCTCTGTTCTAGTCACTCAAGATGATCTACACATGATAGCTCAACGACTGGACTAGATGCAAAGACACCAGAAAAAAATGGAAGAAAAGCTCACTCACAAACAAGCTCCACACCTTAACTCTCCACACCTTCTCAGAAGAGAAAATTTGCACAACATTGATGCCACACCTGCTGGTCAACAGTTTTCTACTGATTTTACATAAGATATGACTAGGAATTTTGATTACCTGAATCAGAATATTCTTGATCCCACCACTGAAAATATCTATGCTCTCTAGGAGCAATTTAGAAACCCCTCCAACACTTACAATCAAAACTGGAGGACAAACCCGAATCCCTCTTGGAAAGATTCGAACCCAATTTCATTTCCTAAACCAAATCAATTTGGGATTATGGGCAACCTGCAAATCAACCTGGACCATCCCAGGAAGATATTAATACCCAGGTCATGAAGATTCTGCAAGGTATGCAGAATCAAATGACGGATGTAATCCGCATGATAACCAACTTGCAGCATCAAGTTAAGGTTACTCCAGATCATAGACCTGCTGGTAATTTGGCATCCCAACCCATGCCCAACCCTAACAATCAATGGAATCAATTTCAAGGTGGATATCCCGGTCAACCCATTCACCCAACACCTCAGCATTCCCCAGGTTTCAATCACAGTTAGGCTTCTTGTTCTCCTCCTAGAAACAACCATACTACGAATGTAGTTACTTTGAGAACCGAGAAAACCACTCAAGATCCCTTGCCTGCTAAAGAAACCCACTTCAATGAAAAATAGTTCAGCTCTTCTCCCTCTTCCTCTAACCCTATTCAGTAACCTGAAAATGCAAAACAGGAAAACCTAATACCTTTCCCACAAGCCGTTCACTCTTCACACATTAAGAAAAAGAAATTCGAGCCCACTGATAAGGAATTAACGGATCTCTTTGGGCAAGTAGAAATCAATATCCTTCTCCTAGATGCCATAAAATATATCCCTGCCTATGCCAATTTTTTGAAAGATTTGTGTACTCCCAAAAGGCAACCTCGAAATCTATGAAAGGTGATCCATCCAGAGACAGTCAGCTCAGTTATGCAGAGCAAACTGCCTCTTAAGAGAAAAGATCCTGGCACTCCCTTGATTCAAGTAGTCATTAATGACACTTCTTTTGATTGTGCTTTACTGGATCTTGGTGCCTCAATTAATCTTATCCCCACGATTATTTTCGAGGAATTTAAGATTGAAGAATTAAAGCCTGTTGAGGTTACTCTTCAATTAGCAGACCGATCTACAATAAAATCAAGGGGAATTGTTGAGGTTGTCATTGTTCGGGTCAAAAATTGTCTATTTATCGTAGACTTTCTCGTCATGGATATAGAGGTACCAGAAGCTTTAAAGTTTACCCCTATAATTCTTGAAGACCATTCTTAGCCACCACCCGTGCCAGTATTGATTGTGATTCTGGCAGGATGCAGATCATGTGTGGTAGTGAATCTGTTACCCTAGGCATTTTTCAATCTTCTAGGCGATTCCAAGAACCTGATTTCTTTGATGACTTGGATTCAGAACTTGAAAATATAGTGGAGGAAACAATGCAGATTTCACACATGGGTTCCTATTTTGCAATTAACATGGTTCCTGAACAATCCACTTCATCCCACCCCTCCACCCTAACCACACGTTCTTCAGCTAACACTCCAGCTGACCCCTTCCCTCTCACTTCACCTTTAACTTCTAAAGTAGAAATTCTTTCAGAGTTGGTCCCTTAATTGGAGTTCAAACCCTTGCTTGACTCCCTTAAATATGTTTTCTTGGGTTCGAATTAGACCATGCCCCTGATTATCAACTCTAGACTTATTGGGTCACAAGAGGAAAAACTCCTCCTGGTTTTGAGCAAACATAGAAAAGCTATTGGCTAGACCCTTTCTGACCTTAAGTGTATTCATCTGTCCTATTGCACCCATCGCATCTATCTAGAGGACGATTCTCGCCCCTCTCGCAAATCGCAAAGACGCCTGAACCCTACTATGTAGGAGGTGGTAGAAAAGGAGATTATAAAGTGGCTTGATGTTGATATAATCTACCCTATTTCTGACAGCTCCTGGGTTAGTCCCAGTCAAGTTGTTCCTAAAAAGGCTGGACTAACAATTGTCACAAATGAACATGGGGAAACTATAGCCACTAGGACCTCTTCTTCTTGGCGCGTGTGCATTGATTACAGAAAATTAAAAATCGCCACCAAGAAGGACCATTTTCCGCTCCCTTTTATCAATCAAATCTTGGAGCGCTTAGCCGAATGCGAATACTATTGTTTGCTTGATGGTTATTCCGGCTATAATCAAGTAGCAGTCCATCCTGAGGACAAAGACAAAACTACATTCACCTCCCCTTCGGAACCTTTACTTTTCGAAGAATGGCCTTCGGTCTTTGCAACACATCTATGACTTTTCAATGGTGTATGCTTACAGTTTTTTTAGACCTAGTAGGTGAATGTCTAGAAGTCTTTATGGATGACTTCTATGTTTTTGGAGATTCTTTTGACATTTGTCTCCAGAATCTTGAAAGAACCGTCCAAAAATCCATAGAAGTTAATCTCGTCCTCAGCTGGGAAAAAAGCCACTTCATGGTCCAGGAAGGTACTATCCTGGGCCATGTTATTTCTAAAAAAGGAATTGCGGTAGATCGAGCAAAAAATGATGCCATCTCTAAGCTCCCACCACCCAGTACTGTGAAATAGATATGCTCTTTTTTAGGGCATGCAGGTTTCTATTGTCGTTTCATCAAAAATTTTTCCCAAATCTCCAAGCCCTTAAGTCAATTACTTACCAAGGACCAACCATTTGATTTCAATGCCCAATGCCTGGAGAATCTTTTGAGGTTGAAGAAGGATGTTATAGAGGCACCAATTTTATAGGGACCTAACTGGAACTGTTCCTTTGAACTCATGACTGATGCCTCTGACATTGCTGTGGGCACCGTTCTAGGGCAAAAAGTTGACAAGAAGCCCGTTGTGATCTATTATCCTAGCAAAACCCTTGATGATGCACAATGGAATTACACGGTTACTGAAAAAGAACTTCTTGCCATTGTCATTTCCCTAGAAAAATTTCAATCTTATCTCTTGGGGTCACATGTCACCACCGTATATACCAACCACTCAACACTTAAATATGTGCTTACCAAAAAAGATGCGAAACTTTGCCTTATCCATTGGATCTTGCTGCCCCAAGAATTTAACCTAGAAATCAAGGATAAGGCGGCATTGCAAAATGTCGTGGCCGACCATCTCTCTCGTCTTATGACGAATGACATGTTGGCCCCCCTAATCAATTCCCTAATGAGAGCATCTTAGCTGCCAATACATTCCCTTTGTTTGCACCCATTGCAAACTATTTAGCAACAAAACAAATCCCCTTTGATTGGCCAAAGACCAAAAGGGATAAGTTCTTTGCTGATATTAAATATTATTTTTGGGAGGAGCCTGACCTTTTCCGCATTTGTCCCGATCAGGTCATTAGATGATGTGTCCCTGAGTCAGAAATCCATGATATTCTGACACATTGTCACTCAATGGCCTGTGGTGGCCATTTTTTGGGCAAGAAAACTGCAACTAAGATGCTCAATTTTGGATTCTTTTGGCCTAACTTGCACAAAGATGCTCATTCTTTTATTCAGTCCTGTGTGCTTTGCCAGAGCATCAGCAACATGACTCGGAAGGATATGATGGCCCTTAATCAAATTTTAGAGGTTGAAATTTTTGATGTATGGGGCATCGACTTCATGGGACCATTCTTCAACTCTGGTTAGTATTTGTATATACTAGTCGTAGTCGACTACGTATCTAAATTGATTGAATCAATACCTACTTGCACTAATGATCACCATTTTGTTGTCGAATTCATAAAGAAAAATATTTTCTCAATATTCGGCATTCCTCAGGCCATTATCAGTGACAGAGGATCACACTTCACTCACTCACAATTCTGTCACATTCTTTCTAAATATGGGGTTAATCACAAAATTTTCACTCCTTATCACCCCTAAACGAATGGCCAAGTAGAAGTTTCTAACTGGGAAATAAAAGATATTTTACAAAAGAAGGTTAGGCCCGATTATAAAGACTGGTCCAACAAATTGGACGATGCTTTATGGGCCTATCGTACCACTTTGAAAGCCCTGCTTGGCATGTCTCCCTTTCGTCTGATTTTTGGGAAGGCATGCCATCTCCTGGTAGAACCTGAACATAGGGCTTTCAAGGAAATTATTGTACTGGAAAACTATGCGATCAGAGTTGGATTTGAAAACCCATCATAGTTCAATTTGTGACGCAATTCGTCAATAGATAAAATTTAACTGAAATTCATAATGAAATTTCAGGTTGAACATAGGGAGGCTATGTCATCTAAAATCCACGATTATATTTTTTTTTGGTATTTTTGTTTAAAAGCGAGATAATCACAATGGAACTGATATTAACACTAAGAGAGAGAGAGAATAATCACTTGATTTATGAATAATGCTTTTATATCTAGAAAGCGAGAAATGATTACAACTAGAAAGTAGGAAACGATTACAGCTAGAAAGCAGGAAATTCTATTATAGAAAGCGATAAAAAGAAGGGAGAGAGATGTTATCCTTCTCGACGATTGCTTGGAGGACGAGTCGGACGGAGCGACGCTTGGAAGACAAAGGATGGGGCAAGAAGGAGGACGAAGTAGGAAGAAGCAAGAATGAGGTAGACATCATCGTCGTTGTGGGATCACTTCTAGAATGAGGGCGAGAAAACTTTGGATTTGGCTCTAAAGGAGCATCCCAGGTTTGGGACAAGCTTCTTAGAGCTTTGGAGAGGGAGAGAGGTGAAGGAAGGGATGAGAATTTCATAGGGTTGGGGTCTCCTTTTATAGTTGTAAGGATTGGCGGCAATTTGGTCTTTACATATTCAAAAACATTAAATGAGGGGGTTGTTTGTGACGAATTTAAGAGTCACTAAAGACCCCACGTCGTTGTAGCTTTGTGTGCACCTGCCGTCACCTCCTCTCCCACACACCTAATGCACGTGCACATCTAAGCAGTCTCACTCATTCGATCGCGAGATCGGACAGCTCAGATCGCTCCTCAATGATTCAGCTTCGCATGCCCATGCGTGAGATCAGGTGTGAAACTAATTGTGCGTGCGCCCGATTGACCGATCTGGGCCATTTGCAGCTGATCGCGCGATCGAGATCACGTGCATCCACATTTGGGGAGGTGCTTCACATGCGGCTCAAACTCACGCTCTTTGCACGAGCAGTGCCTTAACCACTACGCTATGCAACGATTTGAGGTGCGTCGCTGCTTTTGCGCTCAGCCAATCTTGGCTGTTGGATCTTCATCCAATGGCCGAGATCTCATGTCATACGAGCCTTCAGAAGTTGAGCGGAGCGATGCGGCCAGATGCAGATGGTTGGGATGGTGCCACGTGGCACCATCCTGATTATCCGTCTTCTTTGTGTTGTAGATGGTGCCATAGATGTCGGATTGGATTGATTTTTGTGCCGTTAGGCTACCATTGTCGCTCCGAACCCATCTGTGCTGTCGAATTTTTCGTCAAAGGTGTAGATTGACACCATCTTGGCCCTTGATCTCTAGGCTTTGTCGAACTATATCTGGTGCTACGGATGTCTGATAAGGTGATCTTGGAGTCGTTGAACTCCAATCGTCGTTCTGATCAGATCCGTACAGTTGAATCTTTGATTTGAGGCCCTGATTAAAAGTCACCCTATCCCTGGTCATAAAAGGAGACAATTACTATACAATTTGTACAATTTGATATAAATGCATGATTATGCGTGTTATGCAATTTTTATAATGCATGATGCTAATATGGTACTAAGAACATGCATTAATAGATATTTTTGGCTATTTAGATGTATGCACATCACACCCCCATGCCTATCTTTTGCTAGTCCCTAGCAAAAACTACATGTAATTTATAAAAGAATTAGGATTGGATTACTCGGGCAAAGGTCATTTTCAACATTAAGAAATTTTTACTTAGGACCTGAACTTCAAAGACACAACAGCACCCAGGTATTTGCCAAAATGTAGACCGCCTCAACCCCTCACCTTATTCAAAGAAGGATCTCTTTTTCTCTTTTTCTTCTTTTCTTTTTTTTTTTGTATTTTTGAGTTTAGGGTTTCGGAGCGGCTTTCTACGACCACTCAACCCACCCAAGACTCGATGAGAACACTAAGTTCTAAGCATCTTTTTGTGAATGTGATAGACTCGTTGATTGGCAATCAAAACGGACTTTGGGTTTCTACACCCCTAGGTGACCTTAAAAAGAATTCTACCTAAAGGTGTATCTATACGACCGGCAGCTTTCTCCTTACTTTTATTTTTATGGGGTCAACACAAGGGTGAATCTAGTGTATATCTCTCTAGCTT
This sequence comes from Thalassia testudinum, assembly GCA_037157565.1. Lineage (NCBI taxonomy): Eukaryota > Viridiplantae > Streptophyta > Magnoliopsida > Alismatales > Hydrocharitaceae > Thalassia > Thalassia testudinum. Next base: position 40,581,875 of record JAZHRO010000025.1, read on the forward strand.
ATTCTACTTCTTTGCTTCTTCCTAAGTGTTTTAGGAATTAAATTTGCATTTCTTGAGTTAGGATCTGGACAACCTACCAATGGGTTGTTACCCATGATAACTTACCAGCCATACTCGTGTGGTGAAGTGTGGCTTATTTATTTTATTTCTTTTTCTTTTCTTTTCTCCTTTTCTTTTTCTTTTTCTTTTTTTTTTCTTTTCTTTTTAGACTTTCTTTTTCTTTCTTTAAGTAGGTGGCTTCTCTAGTCTAAGATTTACCTAAAGGCAACAGGAAAAGAATGGTCCTGTGGCTGGGCTCTAGATAACCTACCAATGGGCTGCTACCCATGATAACTTGCCAGCCATACCACCCTAGAAGGTTCATTAGCTACCCAATATCCGTTAAAACTACCGAACAACAAGTCAGTGAGAATAGTGTGTAGATGCTTAGACATAAAGTTCCCTCAAATCAGAAGGTGGGTTGATAAGTCATGTACTTATCACCCGAACATATTTAATCAAATTAAAATAGAATTCAGGATGATGAGGACTTGATAAACAAATCCACATTTTAGTGGATACCTGGGCTGATTAAGCCTAAAGACTTGAAGGGTTTTAGTATTCAGATCCTACTGTATTATTTCCTAAGATTAAAAAGTCCTAATGCCCAAGTATTCTCTCCTAATTCAATTTTTTTATTTTTATTTTTATTTTTTATTATTTTTTTAATAAAGAGAAAAGCAAGTAGAATTTACAAAAAATCCATAGAGCTGACAAAATGATTCAGAAATGAATCCCCCCCCTTGCCTAGTTGATGCAATATCTGCATTGAGAATAAAAGACATGAAAGAAAGGCTAGAGTGTACAAGATATCACCTGAATATGATGCTCGGGTTAGCTCTGAGTCAGACTGTACAACTGCTGAGTTTAATACCATCAGTTAGGTGAAGTCCAGCCAAAGAAGTCACAATGTGATTAGAGTAACCGTGTCTGAGATGGGTTTTGGAATAATACGGCCAATAAAAGGCTTTAGACGTTGACCGTTGACTTTAAATGAATTACCCATCTTCAGGTCAAAGATCTGAATGGCCCCATTTGGAAATATATCAATAATGAATGGGCCATTCCATTTTGACCTAAGTTTTTCGGGAACGAGCTTAACTCAAGAATCAAAGAGCCAGACCTTCTAGTTCAGCTCAAAGCTCTTGTGCGATATCAATTGGTCATGAAGAGCTTTGGTCCGAGCCTTGTAGATCTTGACATTCTCATATGCATCATTTCTAAGCTCCTCAAACTCAGATAGTTGGAGTTTCCTGGTCTTTTCGGCTAAACTCAAATCCAAATTACATTGCTTGATTGCCCAGAATGCTCGATGTTCACTTTCTAAGGGTAAATGGCATGCCTTTTCATACACCAGATGAAATGATGACATGTCGATAGGCATTTTGTACATCGTACGATAAGCCCAAAAAGTGTCCTCACGCGTTTGAGTCCAGTCTTTAATATTAGGCCTAACCATTTTCTGAAGAATATTCTTGATCTCCCAATTTGAGATCTCGGCCTGTCCATTCGTTTGGGGGTGGTAAGGTGTGGAGATTCTGTGATTTACCTTGTATTTTGCTAGTAAATTAGGGAACTGGGCATTAGTGAAGTGAGTACCACCATCGCTGATGATGGCCCTCAGAATCCCAAACCGACTGAAGATGTTCTTTTTGACAAAATCAATGACCACCTTGTGGTCATTGGTTCGGGTGGGAATAGCCTCGATCCACTTGGACATGTAATCAACATCAACGAGAATGTATTAGTGTTCAAATGAAGGGAGGAAGGGTCCCATGAAATCGATGCCCAAATGTCGAAGATTTCAACAGGAAGAGTCGGGTCTAGAGGCATCATGTCTCTCTTGGTTATGCTCCTAAATGCCTGGCATCAGGAACACGACCTCGAGAATTCTTGGGCATCCTTGAATAAAGATGGCCAATAGAATCCAGATTGCAAATCTTTGTAGCCGTCTTTTTCCCAGAGAAATGTCCACCACACGCAGATGCATGGCAGAACTCGAGTATACTTTTGAATTCATTCTCCGAAACACATTGGTGAATAATCTGATCAGAGTCGATGTCGTACAGTTCAGGGTTCTTCCAAAAGTAATATTTGGCCTCAGATTTGATTCTATCTTGTTGATGCTTGGTCCAATCCTGAGGGATTTGACCAACTGCCAAATAATTTATGATGTCTTCAAACCACGGAGTTTGGACACCTAATACTGCAAGAATAGTCTCGTTTGGAAAGGTATCAGCAATCAGAATATCTGGACGAGAAGAATCACTTAGAAGTCTCGAAAGATGATCCACCACCACATTCTGGGCCCTAGATTTATCTTTAATTTCAAGATTGAATTCTTGAAGAACAAGAATCTATCAGATAAGTTGGGGTTTGGCATCCTTTTTGGCCAAGAGATGTCTCAAAGTCGAGTGGCCAGTATAAATTATGACGTGAGACCCTAAGAGATAAGCCCTGAATTTCTCCAAAGCAAATACTACAGCTAGCAATTCCTTCTCAGTAATAGTGTAATTCATCTGGGCCTCGTCTAGAGTTTTGCTAGTGTCGTAGATGACAGAGGGGTTCCTGTCGATCTTCTGACCCAAAATAGCCTTGACCGCATAATTAGAAGCGTCAGTCATGATCTCAAATGGGACTATCCAAACTGGTGGTTGCAACACCGGAGCATAAGTGACTGTCTTTTAAGAAAATCAAATGCCCTATGGCATGATTCGTTGAAATCAAACGATGTATCTTTGGTGAGAAGGTTGCTTAGAGGGAGAGCAACCTTAGAGAAGTCCTTGATGAACCTCCTATAGAATCCCACATGAACAAGAAATGATCAAATTTGTTTGATAGATGTGGGGGGAGGAAATTTAGAGATAGCATCAACCTTAGCTTTATCAACTTTAATTCACCGTTCAGAGATTACATGACCCAAGATTATACCTTTTTGTGTCATGAAATGACTCTTTTCCCAGCTAAGGACCAATCTTGTTTTGATGCATCTTTTAAGGATCATTTCAAGATTAGCCAGGCAAAAATCAAATGATTCTCCGAAAATAGAGAAATCATCCATGATGACTTCCACAAACTCTCCCACCATGTTAGAGAATATGGCTAGCATACACCTTTGAAAAGTCTCGAGTGCATTGCATAAGCCGAATGGCATCCTACGAAAAGTAAAAGTTCCGTAAAGACAGGTGAAAGTCATTTTTTCCTGATCCTCACGATGGATAGGGACTTGATTGTATCCCAAGTAACTATTTAGGAAATAGAAGTACTTCTGCCTGGTTAGTCTTTCCAAGGTTTGATTGATAAAGGGAAAAGGGAAATGATCCTTTTTCGTGTCTATGTTCAGCTTCCTGTAATCGATACAAACCCTCCAAGAGGAAGTTGAATGAGTTGTGACAGATTCTCCTTTCTCATTAGTCACAACGATAATCCTAGCTTTCTTAGGAACAATTTGCATGGGACTTACCCAAGGACTATCTGAGATCAGATAAATGATTCCTGTGTTGAGCCACTTAATTATTTCCTTCTTGACCACTTCTTACATATTAGGGTTTAATCTCTTCTACATTTGGCGTGAAGGGTGGGATCCATCTTCTAAGTATATTCTATGATTGCAGTAAGATGTCTCGATCCCCCTAAGGTCATGAATGGTCCAACCAATTACCTCCTTGTGTTCCTTTAGGACCTTGATCAGTTTAATCTACTGCTCCTTAGTCAATCTAGCACTGATAATCATAGGGAGCATCTTTTGAGGTCCCAAAAACAAATATTTTCAAACTCTCAGGCAATGGTTTCAATTTGAGCTGGGGCAGGTTTAGGATGGAAGGTAAGGATGATGCTGATGAAGATTCATCAAGAGAAAGAGGTTGAAAGTGAACAAAATCAATAACCTCTTCAGAATGTGACTGATTTGCCACAGAGGGTTGCGGGTCAGATTCATCAAAATAGGAAGAACTTTCAAATGCAGAAATTGCCATACATGTTTCAATATTCAAGTTGTCATCCTCAAGTTCCTTTATGAATCCACAATCCTCGAGTTTGTTAATCACCTTAAAAATATCAAATTTCAATCTCTGATCTCCAAAGGTGATTTCCATGCTACTGCTCTCACAGTTGATATTGGCCTTAGCGGTAGCTAGGAATGGACGCCCTAGAATGATGGGCGTGTTCCTTAAATTTTCAAGTATATCCTTGTTAAGGATAAGGAAATATACAGAAAAATAGAAATCCTTAACCCTGACAAGAACATCTACAATAACGCCTCATGGATTTCTGACTAAATGGTCCATTAACTACAGCATTATTGAAGTCGACCGAAGTTCACCTAATCCGAACTTCTCATAAAGTGAAATCAGAATTAGGTTAATAGATGCACCTAGATCCAGAAGTGCCCTATCAAAAGTGTAATCTCCAATGACATAAGAAATCAAAGGAGCACCTAGATCTCTCCATTTCTGAGGAAGGTGATGCAGGATAACAGAACTAGCTTGCTCAGAGAGTACCACCTTCCTCGGAATAGATTCCTTCGACTTACGCTTCTGTGTGCATAAATCCTTTAAAAATTTAGCATGAGCCGGTATGTGTTTGATAGCATCAAGGAGTAGGATATTGATCTCGACATTCTTGAATATAATCAAGAGCTCCTCGTTACTATCAATAGGCTTCTTCTTCCTAGGCTTAATTAAGGCCTCAGGAAAAGGAACATGAGTCAAATCTTTGGAATCAAGTTACTGAGCCTTGATTTCTTCTTTAGAATTCTCCTTTCTCTCCTCAGGCTCTCTAGGATTTGGTAGATCAGAACAGTGTGGTTGTGGATCTTGAGTTTGTTTTCCACTCCTCAAGGTAACTGAATAAGCAGATGCATATGGGTTTGGGTCTTGGCAAGGGTTAGGAAAGATTGGAGGGTCTTCATTAGCCAGAAACCTTTGATTTGAAGAAGTAGAAGAGGAAGGTCTCTGCTCAACCACCTAAGCATGTGCGTGTGAGTCCCTCTAATTCCTGTACCCTTGAGCTTGATTGCTCGAATTCTGGATATTACGTGGGTTGGCTATGGGTTGAGATGGCAGAGATCCAGGTTGATGAGAATTAGCAATGAACCTGGTTAGCAAGTTGTCCAGCGAGGTTTTCATTTATTGCATGAGCTAGAGCATAGATCCTTGCATCTCTATCATCTGATGGTTCAAATCAGCTCGCCTTACAGGTTGACGGGCATTCCAAGCTGGTTGATTGACCTGATTTGGGGGCAGCTGAGTGTAAACATGACCCTGACCCATTGGTCTTTGCAGAACATAGTTGCTGGGTCTGAATTGGGTTTGCTGCCCTGGGTTCTTCTATGAGAAGTTAGGGTGGTTTCTCCAACCCGGATTATAAGCATTTGAGTAAAGGTTGGACCTAACGTTCTCTTGCATAGCATAGACATCCTCAAAGGGCGAGGATGGAGAGAAAGAAAGGGAGGGATCAGAGAAACTGGGATCAAAGGCCCCAATTTGGAACCCATGGTATTCCGAACAATGCTAACTCACAGGTTGAGCTGCATCCAATTGATTCACGAACTCATATCTAGAAGGAGCTTGCGACAAATGGAATCCCGAATTCTGGGATTGAGTGGATCGAGAATTGTTCATTGAGTTTCCAGCCATCCACTCATTCATCCTTTTAGCAACCAAGTCCACCTTATCTTGTTTATTGAAAATGAATTCCATATCGAATGAATGAGAGTCGTGGACTTCATTAACATTTGATCTGGGTTGTTGGGATCAGTTAAAAGTATCCACGGAGGCATGATTGATTGAATTTTCACTCATCTCCTCAAACAAAATGTGCATGCTATCTGCATCTTTGTTGAGGAAATTACCTCTGCAAGAAGCGTCCACGTGATTTTTGAGTTGCTCAGTCAACCTGTGGTAAAATATCTGCACGAGCTACCATTTCGGCACCTCATGGTGTGGACACTTCCTTAATAAGTCCTGGAATCACTCTCAGGCAACATGAAATAGCTCCCCTGACCGTTGGGTGAAGGTAGTAATCACCCATCTCAAAGCATTGGTATGCCCAACTGGGAAGAATTTCTTCAGGAAAGTTGATGTCAGATCATTCCATTTCGCGATCGGTCTTCCTATGGTCCTATACTAATGAGTGGCTTTATCCCTAAGAGATTGGGGAAAGAGCTTGAAAGGACTCATCACCTTTTGGTCCTTTAAGACGTCTGGGATGTTCACCAAATGTCTGTCTAGACATCTGGAGAGAGAACCAGACATCTGAACATGCATTTTCTTTTCGGCATGTACCATGCACATGCCACTCTCTCACCCTCGCCTCAATCCTCACCCTACAACGGCCTCACCTACACCTCGCACCACTCCCTACAACAACCATCCCCCTCCTCCTCTCCACCTCACACCACCACAGCGAGCAGGAGAGAAAGAGAGAGAGCAGGGAGCCAGAGCGAGAGCGAGCAGAGAGTGGAGAGTTGATCGCGTCAGAGCGCGAGAGTAGAGGGTGTTGTGCTATTCTACTGCAGTGCCTGCGGTGAGGAAAGCTAGAGCGATTCCGCAGAAGTCATTTTTCCACGGAATCCAACATCCGAGGCGAAATCTAGACATCTTACCAAATGTCCGAAGAAGTTGGAAGGCAGATCGAGGCAGTTTCAGATGTCCAAGAGCACCTCCAGACATCTGATGAAACCCTTGGACATCGGCACTGCATTCTAGATGTCTGATAGAGGTGCCCCGAGAGAGGTATGCCTGAGAGTTGATTTAAGACGTCAGGGATCTCTCCTAGACGTTTGATTTCTATCAGAACCCTTGTTTTTGGGCTCGTTCAAGGCCCAAACGATGTCAGTTCTCTGTAAACGAAACATCATTGCTTTTCGTATGAATTTCTTCACCTAATGGTAGCCTGTCTGTATCTTTTGGAATCCTTTTGACTTATCCATCCACTTCTTAGGTCTCCAGTCCATCGAGCATACAGGACCTACGGAGATGCCGGGAATTACTGTATGAACCCTCATTCCCCCCGATTATCCTGGTAGAGTGGTTCTAACTAATTCTCCAAGTTAATACAATGCATGCAATTAGTTAAAACTTAGGATGTGAGAAGAATCCTAGGAATAAATAAATGCATGCTCTAGAATATAGCTATTCAAATAAACCCTAGGTTATGACATGAACACTAGGGATAGAAAAGATGCATATGTAGAAAGATGGATGATTAAATAAATCATAAGCTGCCTATAATGAACTACATTATTGATAGAAAGAAAAAGAACTCGTACTGTGGATACAGAGATGCCTATTCTGTATGTAACAAACCAGATATGGAACAAAGAAAAGTTAATGTATGAACCCTACGGGGAATGTAGAATGAGATAAGAACACTACCGTATGAGAGAACTGGAAGGTTTTGGAATTGCTGCTCATGGGCGACCGTTAAGGGAAGTGACCTGACCTTTGTGTACATGGTATTGAACAGAGCAACTATCCCTTGTAGTGTAGAGGGGAGCTTGCCGCCCTTGGGTTGAGACCCAGGGTGGGTTTGGCCACTCTATGTCAACTCTTGCTGGCCCTCGTCTACGTGGCATAGAGGTGAGCTACTTAGTGTAGGGGGGAGCTGATAGAGCGATCTTCGTTTTCATTGAAAACTTTAACATAAAATGATGTGTCATTTTTAATCGCACGGTTGAAAATTGCTTTTCAAAACATTTTAAATTTCAGAATCTAACCACGAATAGTTGGGTCATCTCCACAGGGAGGAATTAACCTATCAAATAAGAGTAATGATGTATCAAGTAATCGGGAATTTCAACGGATGTGCATGCTAATTAGTATTCTCATTTCCAGCATAAATTCTCAATTTAGATAATTAACCAAGAATCTGAGGGTGCACATGCAAAATCACCACTATGGAAATACCAGAATTGCTATCTTAATACTGACAAGCGTCATCAAATTTATCTAAATCAGAATTTAATTCTCATAGCAAAGATACATTTAGCTTAGTCATGAGATGAATATAATGTGACTGCATGCAATTCCATTAAAGTTGAGGGTCATTCATGCACTTCTACTGTACTATAATATTAAGATAAATAAATAAATAGTAGCTTTGACAATGGCAATGCTTGTAATTTTTAATAGGCTTTTTACTATTGCAAAACAGAGCATTGCACTTCTTAGCGCGCACAAGGAGGGCCCACGGTTGTAGGAGAGAAGCCCAGGGGAGGTTGGCCATGACAAGGGGGCCATGATGGCGGTGGTGGCATTGGCTATGGTGGCCTGAGGTCGCTGGCCACCAAGGAGGAACCCGTCGGTGTTGGGTTCTGTCGCACGGTTGTGTGCACGACCTGTAGCATGCTTGCGGCTACGCGCTTGCGCGCGGGTGCGTTGAGGCACTATGTGGTCTGAGGCGTGGCCTGAGGTGCGAGGTGGGGTGCGTGCAAGGGGCGTGGGTGCGGCTACTGCAGTGGGTTCTGGTTAGAGGTGTGAGTGCCTGCGGGCAGTTGCTTGCAGGGCCTAGTGACAAGTGCTTGCGGTGGGAGCGCTGGAGAGGTTGCTTGGTGCAGCACGCGGTGGGCAGGTGCAGCATGCGGTTGGGCAGAAGGGCGATGGATGGCTGTCTGTGGGTGCTGGTTGGAGGTGTGAGCGCCTGCAAGCGGTTGCTTGCATGGCGCGGTGACAAGTGCTTGCGGTGGGAGCGTTGGAGAGGGCGCTTGGTGAGGGCTAGCGTGATTGCAAGGGCGCACGCGTGCGGTGGACAGGCAATGGAAGTTGTAGGAGTGGTGAGGGCAGGCTAGATTCACCGTGCGCACCTTCTCTACAGTGCATGCTCTTTCCACGGTGGGGAAGGTGGAGATAATTCCCTGCCAGGGGGAAGAAGAGGAATAAGATGCCCTCCTTTCCTGTGCAAGTCCCTCTTTTATCTCCTCTCTCCGCCTCTCAAGGGATTTTCAAAAATCCTTTTCTAAATTTGGCCAGCACCATTTTCACTTGTTGAGGGAGGTGTTGAGCACGGCCGGAGGATGAGGAAGGTGTTGAGCCGACCGTTTGTTAAGGAAATTTATCCCCCCCTCCTTTTTTTTTTCCAATGTCATGCCTACAACAACAAAACATAAAATAATTACATACTAAATTATAGAATGCAATAAAATAGATAAAAACTCAAGTAATGATACATGTACTTATTTAATGACCTAATGTAATTATTAACAAACGTACTATGTTAGAATTGAAGTGCTTAGGCATAACAATAGTCCATTAAAAATGGACTCATCAAATACCCCCATGCCTAAGATTTGCTAGTCCCTAGCAAAAAGAAAAAAATAATAGAAGTAATCAGAAGATTTCTTCATTTCTTATTTCAAAACTTTAGAAATCCAGACAAATGTGAAGTGATGATAGCCTAGGTAACAGATCTAAGTGAAAAGCCAATTCGCATTTGCAGCTCGTACTTCACCTTGGTAAATATTGCTGTCGGGATAGGCAACTACTTCCCTCGGGGATAAAGTAGAAGATAATCTGTAATTTGACCCCGACGTCTGGCTTAGGTAAGAGATATCGAGTTGAATGAATATGTATTTAGTGGCACCACTCATCTGGTGCTACCTGTGGTCTAGTACTATAGACTCTAGGTCTTTAGACTATTAGACAAGTCAACTCAGAGAAAGGCTAAGCAACTGTGCCCTCTTGATGTTCTTGGGTGCTCACTCTTTTCTTTCTTTCTTTCTGAGATCACAAATCTCGCAAGATCCAGTAATTGTACTCACTGTTTGGTGGCCTCACATGGCATCCACACTTCAATTAAGGTCCGAATAATTCTACAACTAAATTAGAGTCCTCAACTAGTATTCGGGAGATCAGAAATACTGAAAGGTAAGTATAGTTCATATTTGGTGGAATGCGATAAGTGTTTTTGTTGCCTCAGAAATAATGTTACAACGATAAAATATAACCTTGGACTCTTTTCTTTTTCTTTTCTCTCTCTTTTCTTCTTTTGTTTTTCCTTTTTATTATTATTATTGTTTGTTCTTCTTCTTGTTTTTTATTTCTTTTTATTTTTGTTTCTTTTTCAATCAACACAACACAATATAGACTTTTATTTATGAGGCATTATTAGGGATGATGATGGTCAAGAGGAAATTATGTGACTTATTTGGTAGAAGTGCCTATTCTCGGCACCGGGAAGGAATGGATAGGACATGCGTATTTCGACCTTTGACACTATTACCCTCCTTCAGCCAAAGACTCTATGAAGAACAGTCGTAACCATCCACCATAGTCATAGCTTTATTAAGACTCCTCTGTGTATCTGCCTTATTTGGTGACTCTCAGGAATTCACACAAAGTACGTGCACAGGAACAAAGAGTGAAAACTATGCCTAACTCTGAAGTATCATCATCTAATTATCCAAAACTTAAGAGTCCTTGCACTAGACTTAGCGCACCAGTAATCTCTCTACTTTCTTCTCACAAATATGAGGTGGATTTACTAGAAGATAGTATGCCTGACTCCCTATGAACTGTCCAAGGGTTCAGTAGACTACAAATGCTTATTGGTTTTCTTCAAGGATCCATTACCCAGTCTACTTGCACGTGAAATAAATGTACTGGATTCTAAACTTAAGAAATAATTTAGGAAGAAAAACCTCCAATGACAAAGGTATTCTACTTGGGACTAACCCATTCAGCTTAAGAAAAGAAAATTTTTTTTTTATATGCTAATCTAAATGCATGAATACTTCCTAAAATGCAAAATGCACCCCCCCATGCCTAAATCCTACAATGTCCCCATTGTAAAATTAAAACAGAGGGAGAAAGGAAAGAAATCACCTGACAACAGTGTTATTCGGAATGCTGAGTTGCCTCCCAACAAGCGCTGCATTTTCTGTCAGCAGCCAGAATTAGAAGGAACCTGTAAGTCTGGTTCCGGACAGAAAAGGTTAGGCCCTAAAAATATGCGTAACAGTGCGGGCCTAGAAAACAGGTAGCCACTGATGTTGGCAAGCTGATGATGCAACGTAATCCCAAATTCTTGCCAGAATGTATGAAAGCAGAAAACCTCGTTGGCTACCTGGGGAGGTCTAGGAATAAGAAAGGGAATATGAAAAGAAGCCTCCTGAAATGGAATAAGTGGAGGATAATAAGGATTTTCCAAAACAAGATGGGTTTTAGAAGATAGAAACATTAATATTTGAAACCCTTGAATGGAAAGACTAAAAGTACTAGCATCAATCCACACTCGCCATTCTACCCGAGGATGTACTGGCCTGATATGTTTAGAAAGAATGTACATGAGTAGAGATCTAAGCCAAGGATCGGTTAGGGAGTATAAGGGTTGTTTGTAGTGTTGGAAGGTAATGGTTAAGTCCAATGAGGGCTTAGTCGGTGTCAGGTTCAATTCCAACAATGATTCAAATTGTGTATACTCCTTAGCAGTTGTAGACAATTTCACATTACCCTACCTAGCATTAATGATCGGAGTCATATTTGAATCAAGGGTAGACTCCAAATTACAACTCTTTGATGGTAGGGTCAAAATATTAGAATCAATATCATTAAGCTCATCCCTGGATTTGTTTGGTTCCCTTAAAATTTTGTCGGGGTGTATATGCGATTCATTAGTGAAGACAGGAGTTGGATGACAAAAAGCCATTTTCGCGCATTTGGAAGTCGTCGGAAATTGTAGTATAGTTGCGTAAAAACGTTCGCCAAAAATTGATTTCTAAAGATAACGAGACTTGCGTCCCGGTCGTTCATCTCTAGGAGGTGTTGCTTTTACTTTTGAAATTGATCTTTTTGCCGCCCTACTTTGTTTATAATCGCATGCCAGTTTGTGATTATTACGTATTTAGGTATGACATGCTTAGTTGCAGGAATATTAGGAATCGAAAACAGGCAACTTGAATCACACAAAAAGAATGACAATTATTAAGCTCATGGTGATTTCAAACATATAGAGACAAATATATACATATAAGCATTTTTCATTCATTCAGCGGGAGAGTCGTTTGCAACATAAAACGTAGAGGGAAGCTTGTACATAAATACTTGAAAATTAAATCTAGGTACCAGAAAATGATCGCATACAAGAATCTATGGGGGGATTTCGCATGCATCATTGGGGGAGAAATAAGACTACACTACTAAGCAGTAAATATACGAAGAGCATAATCTAAATCTTGCAGAATGGAAGGGCATTCAGGGGTGGTCCCCGATGGCCTTTGAGTGGTTGAGAGAAGGAGGGGCGGCCAATGGAACTTAGGCCGGCCGTTGGAGAGAGGTTGGGGAGCTGATTCAGCTTCCTGGCGTGGAGATGGTGGCCTCCATGGTGGTGCTCAACTCGTGGAGGTGGAGAGGAGATGGAAGTGGCTACCCTAAGTGGAATGGATGCCAAGGAAGTGAATGGGTGCAAATGGCCACCCAAGGGGTCTTTTTATAGACCTAAGGGAAGCTCTCTAGAGAATTATGGAATTCTCTAGAGAGGCCTATGTTGGGAGCTCGTGGGAGAGTGAGAGAAAGAGGGTGGATGGTGGTTTTTAGATCCACCAAATGTGGATCTACAAATTGAATGGCTCTTGGTTGCTATTTTTGGCAACCAAGGCAACCACACATGGTAGAGAGTTCTAGAGAACTCTAGGCTAGGTATTTTCGTGTGGATGGTGTGTGTGGGTGTGTGTGGGTCGATAGGTGGCTAGGTTGATTAGGTTAGGTTCTAGTGGGTATAGGTCAAGGTATGTCTCAAATTAGGGTTATAAACCATAATTCACTAAGGTAACGTGCAATTAAACTTAATACAAGTTTAATTGGGTGTGTGGAAACTTAAGTGAGAGTAAAACAACTCAATTAAGTCATGTCTAGGTCAATTGGACTCTCACTGAGTCCAATTGGATAGTGTGTGCTGAGATTAGGGCTCAATTGGACTCAATGAGTCTAATTGAATAGGCTGATGGAATTGACTAAGATCCAAGTCAATTAGGTTTAGTGAGGACCTAATTAGGTCCTTAGGGAGGTCTAGAGGTGGTGTACTAGGGTTAGGGCACCTTAATTTCGGTTCCTATGGGGTTGGAATTGGGTTTAGGGACCTAGAGATCCAAGATCAAGGCTTAAATCTCAAAAGAGGAATTGGAGAGCAGTATCAAACGTCTAATAATATAATTAGACGTCTTATACTCAAAAATCAGAAGTCTAGACTTGTTGTCTAGACGTCCAATCAGAGTCAGGAAGGATTTCGGGTTCTGTTTTGGGTATTCTGCAGAAATTGGACGTCTGACAATGTGTTTGGACGTCCAATAACCCTGCAGAAGTGGGTTTGAAGTGTGCGGGGTTGGCTAAGGGTCCTGGACGTCCTATAACTTATCTGGACGTCCAGATAAGGGTTGGAACTAGGGTTTTAGGGCTTCCTAGGGTGTTGTGACCTAATCTAAGGGTGGCTAAGGCTTGGGGAAGTCTCTAGGCTATCCTAGGGCTAGGATGGACCTAAGCTCTTCACATTTTACTGCTTTATTTCTACTTAATAGAATAGCAAACTTTTAACCCTCTTACATTATTATTCCTACATCTAAACTTGGCCTTCTGCTCCAGTTCTGCTACAACTCCTGTTATTCCTGATCTAACTTCAGATCCAGCTCCTGATCAGCTTATTGCCTGCAATTGATATAATGCACTTAATCAACACATTATAATATTCTTTCATGCATAGCTAAAGGAAAGCAGTAAAGATACAGACAATGCATATGTATGCATGAATAACCCTAACTTATGCTAAGTCCTAGCTTAATCTAGGCCAATTAAGACCTATGATTGCTACACAATCATATCCCCATGCCTAAATTTTGCTAGTCCCTAGCAAATGCAAGACTAAATTATTTACAGCAAGGGTCCCTAAGGGATTGGTTATTTTATCAAATGTTTGCATAGAGATTTTTCTCCCTTTTGTTTTCATCCTATGCTCTAGAAATCCAGACAATCGTGAAGGTGCAGCTATGTAGCTTTTGCAATGGATTTGAGTGAAACTAATACACCTCTAAAGCCTGTACTTGACCCCTAATAAAAATTCCAGCGGGATAGGCGGATTTCTTCCCTTGAGGTATTCAAGATATTTTATGAATTTCACCCGGACTTTGGGCTTAGGTAGAGAATCTTTGAGGGAAAGGATTATATATTTGGTGGCTCATTCTCACTTGATGCTACATAGAGACTAGTACTACAGAATCCAGATTCCCGAATTATTAAGTAACTTAACTTAGAGAAAGACGAGAAAAACTATGCTCTCTTTGATTCCTTTGTATTTATTCTCTCTTACTCTTTTTCTTTCTTTTTCTTAGAGCTTACAACCTCACCAGATTCACACATAGGATCTGTATTTGGTGGTCTCACTAGGCATTAACACTTTAATTGAGTTCTCATAATCCTAACACTAAGTCAAGATTCCTCAGCTAGTATTCAGGCGGTCAGAAACACAAGAAAAATAGGTTAAGGCCATATTTGGTGGAGCTCAATTTTATTTGGTGGTATTGCCGTGATAAACACTAAATATTCATTCTTTTCTTCTTTTTTCTTCTTTTTCGAATTTTTTTTTTCCGTTTTTCTTTCTTTTCATCATTCTTTTTCTTTTTCTTTTTCTCATTTTTTTTTAATTTTTTTTTCAGCATAACACAACTGGCATACATCCATGAACTTTATTAAGGAGGCATTATTGGGGATTGGTGGTACTTAAGAGACATTGGGTGGCTTGTTTGGTGGAAGTGCCTACTCACGGCATCGGGAGAGATGGATAGGATAGTGTATTTCTGACCTTGACATCAATACCCTCCTTCAGCCGAGGATTCCGTAAAGAATGGCCGTAACCATCTACGTTAGCCCTAGTTTTATGAAAACTCGCTCTCCACGTATTTGCCTTATTCGGTGGCTCTCACAATTTCGCACAAAATGCATACGCAGGAATAGAGAGCGAAAACTATGTCTCATCTCAGAGCATCATCACCTAATTATCTAGGATTCCAGATTTCTCTCACTAATCTTAGAGCACCAGTACACTCTACTCTCATCTCACACTATTTGGTGGATTTTTGGAGGAAAATCTACCTGACTCCCAAAACATTGTCCAAGGGTTCAAGAAAAGAAGCACTGCTTCTTCTCGACAAACTGAAGACGTTTATCAGCCTTCACCATGAATCCATTGCAAATTCTACGTGTGTGTGAAAAGTTGTACTGGATTCCAGATTACAGGAATCAACTAAAGGATAAAATCCCTAATGCATTCTCTTAATAAAATAATCTTATTCATGAATGCAATATCTATATATGCTATAAACATGTAACCTCAGATAATTTGTACTTCGTGAATTTCCCGTATTGGGTTACAATCGGCTTGACCCAAAATTTAGAACAAAAGGTGAGCGGGTGAGTCGGAATTGGTTGTTGCGAACGATTTCTAGCTCCAATGAGAGCACTGGAGGTGGAGTCGGTTGTTCTTTTATTTAAGGTCTTAAAGTACGTTTTGCATGCAGCTCCGAGGTTTTCCAAAGTGTTGGCATAAAAGTTTTTTTAGTTTTTCTGTATCTACCCCCCCATGCCTAAGTTCTTGCATGTCCTCATGCATGAATGTAAAAGAAAATAAATGCTGCAGGGAGAGAATGGGTAGAAATCACCTGTAATTGCTCCTGAAATTATATTCAGCACCAGCCAACCTGTTAATATGCAATATAAAAGGGAAATATGCTAAAACAAAAATATGCTATGTATAAAAATGGTTATATATAAATGATGGTGGAATGTGGGGCGAATGATATCTATATGTACTGAGTTTAACGCCTCCAGCTGGGTGAAAACTCAATCAGATGTGTCATTTCTAGCATAGGACTCGGCTAAGACTAAGAGAAAGATATGCTTGTATGCTCCCAGAATCAGTGGTCTGGAGATACGAACCAGCTGTTTGTGCACCCCTACTCCAAAAAGTCTAGCTATAAGAAAGTGTGGAGTGGTAGTGGAAAATAGAGGATAATCAGAGGTGGGATCATGATGTTGATTTAGCTGATTTATCATGTCCCACAATTCAGCAGGAAGTTGCTGAGGGAGTAGATCA
Source organism: Thalassia testudinum (assembly GCA_037157565.1). Lineage (NCBI taxonomy): Eukaryota > Viridiplantae > Streptophyta > Magnoliopsida > Alismatales > Hydrocharitaceae > Thalassia > Thalassia testudinum. The sequence goes on from JAZHRO010000025.1 coordinate 40,597,988, forward strand.
ACATGTATCTCAGAACCAGAATCTGAGTCATAGGGATCCTCATAATGATAATTGACATCAAAGATCATTCCCTCTCCAGGCTCTGGGTCATATGGGGGTATCCGTGAAAGTAGAAGATCTGTGGGGAGGTCACTGAAATCCTCATCAGAAATTACTTCGTCCTCATCAATACCCATCTCTGATTCATCAGAGGCTGTCTCCTCAGGCTCAAAGTCGAGCCATCTACTAGGATGATAGGTGCGTCCCCAGCTCCTTCTACTGAAAGCTTCACCCTCATATGCATTGGGTTCCTCAGTAATTCATGCCTCAGGTAGCATATTTATTTCTTCAGTTAAGTCGTCCATAGCTACTTCTGGTTTTCGGTTGTTAGGATCAGGGATAGAAAGTGTCATCTTAGAATCTTTAATATCCGAATTAGGGATGTAGGTTAAAGAAGAGTGCAGATCAGAAGATGTTGGCTCTAGCACAGGTTCACCTACAATGGGAAGTGGTCTAGATTGATCAGTAGTGTCGCATGTCATGTCTACCTTAGGATCCATATCCTTAATTGGATCCGCTTCCCTTATCTCGATTGGGTTATCCAACCCGAAAGGTGTCTCCCAGGATTCAGGATAATCTGATTGTGGCTCAGTCCTGGAGATATCAGTCCTTTCCTCAATTTTCTGTATGGAGTTCTCAGATGAACCCATTCGGCATACTTCCTGCTCCTGTCTCATATCCATGCTAGATTCTTTTTCCCCTGAGTGATCTTCGGGCATCTGCTCCCGAGAATCTTCCGTGTGGTCTTCCGACGTAGTTGTTTCAGATTCTTCGAGGTCTTCAATGCTATTTTCCACTTGATATCTCAAAAGCAATAGTTCTTGAGTTTCCTGATTTTGTCCCATTCGCCATGTTATCTCTGTTGTTTCCTGAAGGAGCTCCATCACAGCTTGTTGATGCGGAATCCGGCTTTGTCTTTGGTTCATCTCAATGATAGCCTGGATTTCGCGTAGATAGGATGCGGCCTTTTCCTTAGCGTTCGCTATAGCTTTCTATATTTTATAATGTGGCCGCATATGCACCGGTAGCTCTTCAGGGGTTCCAGGGGGTGAATCAGGTCTACCCATGTTCCATGGGTGAGAAGCAGGAGTATGAAATCCATATCCTGGGTTATAAGATGCGATCCTTTGAGGGACCGATTGGTATGGGTCATAATATCCAGGGTTAGGATATGGGTTAACCATTTTGGTAACCCGAGGAGAAGGATCAGGCAAAGCAAAAAGTCATCTTCGCCACCTTGGGTTCTGATCCCAAGGTTGAGCTGATTCAGTGACCCGAGCTCTCAGATAAGTTTGTGGGTCCAGCTCTTCTGGATCCTGATTAGGTCCAGATCTAATGTTAGCCATCGCAGCTCAACAGATAGAAGAAGTGACTTGCCTCCTTGGGTGCTGCTCCCAAGGTCCAACCAAGTGAGGTCGAAGTGACCTCCTTCCATGCATACACCGCCCAACCCCTGGGTTGGTGTAGCCACGCAGGACAAGGCTAAGGCCCTATCAATCAAATGGTCCTTATAGATCAAGTGACCAGATTTTTCATTAGGGATTTGAATTCCTGAAGATAAGTTCGTCGTACAACCGACAGAAAGTGAATCCCGCCTCTCAAGCTAACCTAGCCAGTCTGATTACGAGGGGACTAAGGGGAAGGTTCTTCCTTTGGCTTACGCCTCCGGTTCCGTTGACCCCCGAGCCGCAGTCGTTTGACACTACCCCGCAGACTTAGTCACCAAGTTTGGCAAGAGAGATTAAAATCACCCAGTAGTATGACAACAAACTCGGGTTGATTTCGTATTTTAAAGTTAATTTTAACCCGTTTTCTTCAGTGGGGTTTATGGTGAGTGGCCCGCAAGGTGACCAAGTTCACCGACTAACTAGGCTTTATTAAGTCTAAGCTATCCCAATGTGTGGTCTCTAGTTGTGACCCTAAAGGTTCAACCTAAGTTGCATGCACTTCTAGGGTTTTTCTCTATTCCAGCAGACCACAAAAATAATGTTGATTCTCTGATAATAATTGGAATCAAATTAATTTGAAAATTTTCAAGTAGATTCTTTTTTCAATTAGTTTTTCATAGAATATTTTTTTTCAAATTTTTACTGTTTCAACTGAATTTTTAGGGAATTTTGAATGTCAGGGGGCCAGATATGGAATTTTGACCCCTGGTCGGATTTCCGCTTTGAAACATATCAAATGATCTTCAACAATTCAGGAAAAATATGGAAAATAAAGCTAATGAGATTAGCTTTCAAACCCCACCATTTTTAGTCAAAATAGATTCGCGAATTGCTCGGAATCTCTTTTTTATATTTGACAAATTTTGAATCTGGGTCAATCCGACCCCGTGCACTTCGTGAATTTTTAAAAATTTTATACTTGGAATTTTATAAAATAATGGTGGTATTTGAAATATGGTTTGAAAATGAAGGTTTAACCCGAATTTCAGAATTTTTTACCAACTATTTTTTCGGCAATCGAATTTTTAAGTCAAGCTTGAAATCTGGCCAAAAATTAGGAGATGGTGGAAAAGCTTTTTAAAGATGTTTGAATTGAAATCTAAGCTTTCCACCAAAAATGATGTTTTTTTTTTTAAAACTTTTGCATGTTTTTTTTGTTCAAAAGGAATTTTTCAAAAGATTCACGGAAAATATTTTTTTCTTCAAACTAACCTACTCGAAAAGAAATCTAATCTAGATTTCTTTTTTCAAAATTTTCCTTTTTGATTTTTTTTTATTTTTCACGAAAATTGGAAAAATCCTTTTTTTTTTTTTCAAAAGAGTTTACTGAAAGTAGATCTAATCCTAGGGTTCAGAAAATAAATCTAATCTATGATAGATGATGTGCACCTGATTTTTCTTTGCCGTGCTCGATGTGTGCATGGATCCCGTTTTCGTTCCACGTTGTCCTGCACATCAAAAACAAAGTAGAGGCAGATTTGATAATGATAGATTAAAAGATCGAAATCAAGAAAAATGACGTTGCCTCCTCGGCAACGATGCCATTCGACAAAAAGCCATTTTCGCGCATTTGAAAGTCGTCGGAAATCGTAGTATAGTCGCACAAAAACGTTCATCAAAAATTTATTTCTAAAGATAACGAGACTTGAGTCCTGGTCGTTCATCTCTGGGAGGCGTTGCTTTTACTTTTGAAATCGATCTTTTTGCCACTCTACTTTGTTTAGAATCGCATGCCAGTTTGTGATTATTATGTATTTAGGTATGACATGCTTAGTTGCAAGAATATTAGGAATCAGAAACAGGAAACTTGAATCACACAAAAAGAATGACAATTATTAAGCTCATGGTGATTTCAAACATATAGAGACAAATATATATATATAAGCATTTTTCATTCATTCAGCGGGAGAGTCATTTGCAACATAAAACGTAGAGGGAAGCTTGTACATAAATGCTTGAAAATTAAATCTAGCTACCAGAAAATGATCGCATACAAGAATCGATGGGGGGATTTCGCATGCATCATTGGGGGAGAAATAAGACTACACTACTAAGCAGTAAATAAAAGCAGTAAATATACGAAGAGCATAATCTAAATCTTGCAGAATGGAAGGGCATTCAGGGGTGGTCCCCGATGGCCTTTGAGTGGTTGAGAGAAGAAGGGGCGGCCAATGGAACTTAGGCCGACCTTTGGAGAGAGGTTGGGGAGCTGATCTAGCTTCCTAGCATGGACATGGTTGCCTCCATGGTGGTGCTCAACTCATGGAGGTGGAGTGGAGATGGAAGTGGCTAGCCTAAGTGGAATGGATGTCAAGGAAGTGAATGGGTGCAAATGGCCACCCAAGGGGTCTTTTTATAGACCTAAGGGAAGCTCTCTAGAGAATTATGGAATTCTCTAGAGAGGTCTATGGTGGGAGCTCGTGGGAGAGTGAGAGAGAGAGGGTGGATGGTGGTTTTTAGATCCACCAAATGTGGATCTAAAAATTGAATGGCTCTTGGTTGCTATTTTTGGCAACTAAGGCAACCACACATGATAGAGAGTTATAGAGAACTCTAGGCTATGTATTTTCATGTGGATGGTGTGTGTGGGTCGAAACTTAGGTGGCTTGGCTGATTAGGTTAGGTTCTAGTGGGTATAGGTCAAGGTATGTCTCAAATTAGGGTTATAAACCCTAATTCACTAAGGTAAAGTGCAATTAAACTTAATATAAGTTTAATTGGGTGTGTGGAAACTTAATTGAGAGTAAAACAACTCAATTAAGTCAGGTCTAGGTCAATTGGACTCTCAATGAGTCCAATTGGACAATGTGTGCTGAGATCAGGGCCCAATTGGACTCAATGAGTCCAATTGAATAGGCTGATGGAATTGACTAAGATCCAAGTCAATTAGGTTTAGTGAGGACCTAATTAGGTCCTTAGGGAGGTCTAGAGGTGGTGTACTAGGGTTATGGTACCTTAATTTAGGTTCCTATGGGGTTGGAATTGGGTTTAGGGACCTAGAGATCCAAGATCAAGGCTTAAATCTCAAAAGAGGAATTGGAGAGCAGTATCAAACGTCTAATAATATAATCAGACATCTTATACTCAAAAATCAGAAGTCCAGACTTGTTCTCTGGACATCCAATCAGAGTCAGGAAGGATTTCGGGTTCTATTTTGGGTATTCTATAGAAATTGGACATCTGACAAAGTTCTGGACGTCTAATAACACTACAGAAGTGGGTTTGAAGTGTGCGGGAGTTGGCTAAGGGTTCTGGACGTCCTATAACTTATCTGGACGTCCAGATAAGGGTTGGAACTAGGGTTTTAGGGCTTCCTAAGGTGTTGTAATCTAAGGGTGGCTAAGGCTTGGGGAAGTCTCTAGGCTGTCCTAAGGTTAGGATGGACCTAAGCTCTTCACATTTTACTGCTTTATTTTTACTTAATAGAATAGCAAACTTTTAACCCCCTTACATTATTATTCTTACATCTAAACTAGGCCTTCTGCTCTAGCTCTGCTACAACTCCTGTTATTCATGATCCAGCTTCAGATCCAGCTCCTGATCAGCTTATTGCCTGCAATTGACATAATGCACTTAATTAGCACATTATAACATTATTTCATGCATAACTAAAGGAAAACAGTAAAGATGCAGACAATGCATATGTATGTGTGAATAACCCTAACTTATGCTAAGTCCTAGCTTAATCTAGGCCAGTTAAGACCTATGATTGCTATGCAATCATTTGATCAATTTCCTTAATTGTTCCTAAATGAGGATCAGTCTTAATATTTTGGAGCAAGCCTATATCATTGAATTCATTATTCTTCTCGGGGTATAAATCCTCAATTGACGTGTTTTATCCCTAAGAGTCTTTGCTAGCCTTCTCACTATTTTATTTGTCCTCCTCTAATATCCACTCCTATTTTGATGGAGGATGGCTCTCAAAAGAGGGGTGGAATCTGGAATTCACCATATTATTAATATCGTTTGGAGGTAAATCCTTAAATAATAAATAATTCCCTTGTGATTCACTCTAGATTTTCAGTCTAGGTTCCTCTATTAGGGAATCCTAGTCTTCTGAAATAGACTCTTCATATCCCTGAGACCAAAATTGATCTAATTCATCCTCCATTCCCTTAGGGTCACCTTCATTGGGTGCAATTAAATCCTTACAATGTTGAATGGTAGGTGTTGATTCCTTAAGTGGAGGATCAGGATTAGGCTCACTATGGGTAGAATGGGGTTCCACTAGATAACTAATAGGGGAAGTGATATGAACAATATGACCTTGACCCAGGTTATCAGAGGTAAGGAAAATACTGTCATTAGGGTTAAGGTCCTCAAGAGGTACCATCTTCCCTTTCTTTTGACTCCAATATAGCTCGGGTGGATAATCACTAGGATCGTTCTCTAGTGCCTGTGTCTCATGGGGAGAGTCTAAGTGATAGCTACTTAAAACAAGATCCCTATTGTCATTGGTTTCCTCATAATTATTTTCATGATCATGGTCGTATGGGTAGGGATCAGAATTACTAGGAAGAGAGTAGCTAACCTGTCTTATTTCTTCATTTAACTGTTGATTATTCCTCAACATCTCTCCCATGGATTCCATCATTTCCTTTTGCTATTTTTGCATTTCTATCATAAAAGAGGAGAGGCTACTATTATCAGGTTGGGGAGGATAGTCAATTTTAGGCTCTGGTTGCCTAAGGGCATTGGTCAAACCTCGATGAGAAAAATCATGAAGGGTTGGAGGGTTGGGTGTTTGCATAGAAGTAGGGATTTCAGGGTTGGAAAATCCCACTCCTAGGTTCTGCTCAAAAGTGGGAGTTATCGGGCCAGTACTCCCAGGATAAGAATATAAATGATCCCATGAATTGTCAATGTACCCATCAAAGGATGGATACGCTTGAGGCATGGGATCCTGATTAAAAGATGGGAAGTATTGACTCTGATAATCAAAATGATAGGAGTAAGGGTAATCCATTTCTTTAAGCCAAATAGTTTTAACTCTCTTAGGATTTAGAAGAATTCAGAATACAAGTAGAAACATCCTAGAGAGTTCTACTGTCAAAGCAAACGCAAATTCAGTGAGATCTACTTTAAGTAGATTATAGGTCTTAGAATTAAATGTTTAGTTGGTGGCCAAACAAATTTTGCAAAAATTACTCTTCCTAGGCCAACCTTCGCTAGTGCCTATAACCTACTCGCAAGGGATGGAAGTCTTAAATTGAGCCCACACACAGGGAATCAAAGTAACTTGGTGTATATGCTTGTTGATTTCTGATTAACTTCCCTTGTGGTGCAAAAGAGGAGAGGTAGAAATTTATCTAATGACCTTATGTGTGAGGTGCACAGTGTCTCAGGTGTGCAAATATCCGATCGTGTTTTGAGTTTTGAAATTTCGCACACAAGATCCTTTTGCACACAATTTTCACCCACAGATTTTAAAGTCCAACCTCTTAGCAGTCCCAATTTTTAAAGTGACCACTGAATTAATTCTATTCAACCACTTTAGTGGTCTTAGATTTAGGTTCAATGCAGATGCATGACAAGTAATTGATGCTTAAGGGAAGACGTACCTTATTCTAGCTTGCTTCATGCAATGTATGCAATATAGTAAAAATAAACTAGATGCTGCTCATTCAGTCCTAGATGGTCTTCCTATAGATATGCAGCTTCTAGTAGGCAGTTCAAAAATTTTTTTTTCTAATAATAATAAAAAGCAAACAAACCTAATCTAACTAACTAACAAACATGTGGTTTAAACAATTCGAATAGTCATATAATCTAAATAAATGGGAACACACTCCCAAAAATACACTCCAGCATACAAGACCGATAAGAAATAAAGAAGCACTGGGAACACACTCCCAAAAATACCCGACAAGGGTCCCAAAAGACAGAAATTAAATTCTAATGTCTATTTAAACTAAATCTAGCTAAGATCTATTGACTAAATCATAAACATGCTTCTCCATAAGCCTATGCGTGTGGGATCAAGGCCCACGTGTTCCTGTTGCTAGCCTCCAGGTAGCCTCAAGGTCCACCAAAAAGATTGTCTCCGCCGTGCACGCCCGTCGCGTTCATCGTTCGATTCGTGCACACAAAGAGAACCAATGTCAGAAAAGCTTTTTAAAATCGCATCAAAATAATAGAAAATTATTGAAAAAATTAATAGACATGTTTCCTCCTCGGCAACGGTGCCATTTGATAGAGCAATCTTTGTTTTCGTTTAAAAACTTTAGCATAAAATGATGTGTCGTTGTATTTAATTGAATGGTAGAAAATCGCTTTTCAAAACATTTTAAATTTTAGAATCTAACCACAAATAGTTAGGTTGTCTCCACAGGGAGGAATTAACCTAACAAACAAGAGTAATGATGTATCAAGTAATCAGGAATTTCAACGGATGTGCATGCTAATTAGTATTCTCATTTCCAGCATAAATTCTCAATTTAGATAATTAACCAAGAATCTGAGGGTGCACATGCAAAATCACCACTATGGAAATACCAGAATTGCTATCTTAATACTGACAAGCGTCATCAAATTTATCTAAATCAGAATTTAATTCTCATAGCAAAGATACATTTAGCTTAGTCATGAGATGAATATAATGTGACTGCATGCAATTCCATTAAAGTTGAGGGTCATTCATGCACTTCTACCGTACTATAATATTAAGATAAATAAATAAACAGTAGCTTTGACAATGGCAATGCTTGTAATTTTTAATAGGCTTTTTACTATTGCAAAACAGAGCATTGCACTTCTTAGCGCGCACAAGGAGGGCCCACGGTTGTAGGAGAGAAGCCCAGGGGAGGTTGGCCATGACAAGGGGGCCACGATGGCAGTGGTGGCATTGCCTATGGTGGCCTGAGGTCGCCAGCCATCGAGGAGGAACCCGCCGGTCTTGGGTTCTACCGCACGGTTGTGCACATGGCCTGTGGTGTGCCTACGGCTGCATGCTCACGTGAGGGTGCTGCGCGGTCTGAGGCATGGCCTGAGGTGTGAGGTGGGGTGTGTGCAAGGGGCGTTGGTGCGGCTACTGTAGTGGGTTCTAGTTGGAGGTGTGAGTGCCTGTGGGTGGTTGCTTATAGGGCGCGGTGACAAGTGCTTGCGGGGGGAGCACTGGAGAGGGTGCTTGGTGCAGCATACGGTGGGCAGGTGTAGCGCGCAGTGGGGCAGAAGGGCGATGGCTGGCTGTCTGCAGGTGCTGGTTGGAGGTATGAGTGCCTGCAGGCGGTTGCTTGCAAGGCGCGATGACAAGTACTTGCGGTGGGAGCACTGGAGATGGCGCTTGGTGTGGGCTGGCGTGATTACAAGGGCGCGTGCGGGCGGTGGACAAGCGGTTGAAGTTGTAGGAGTGGTGAGGGCAGGATGGATTCACCGTGCGCACCTTCTCCACAATGCATGCTCTTTCCACAGTGGTGAAGGTGGAGATAATTCCCCGCCAGGGGAAGAAGAGGAATAAGATGCCCTCCTCTCTTGTGCAAGTCCCTCTTTTATCTCCTCTCTCCGCCTCTCGAGGGATTTTCAAAAATCCTTTCCCAAATATGTCCAGCACCGTTTTCATTTGTTGAGGGCGGTGTTGAGCCTTGCCGGAGGATTGGGAAGGTGTTGAGCCGGCCATTTGTTGGGGAAATTTATCCCCCCCTCTTTGTTCTTTTCCAATATCATGCCTACAACAACAAAACATAAAATAATTACATATTAAATTATAGAATGCAATAAAATTGATAAAAACTCAAGTAATGATACATGTACTTATTTAATGACCTAATGTAATTATTAACAAACATACTATGTTAGAATTGAAGTACTTAAGCATAACAATAGTCCATTAAAAATGGACTCATTAGGAGCTAGCTGTCCCAGGGAGCCCCGGGATAGGTATGGCCACCTTACACCGACTCTTGTTAGCCCATTGGCTAAACCGGGATAGTCGGACGAGGGTATGCGGACTGTGGAGGGGTGAGACCCTTGAGGGGCGAGACCCCTATTCTGTTCTGTTCTGAGAGGGCAAGGCCCTATACTATTATGCGCTGTACGTTGAGGTGTACCCGCTAGCGGAAATAACTGACCATGTGCCAGTGTGGGGTAGCTAGCCATGTGCTTATCACGTGTGCTGTAGTCACCGCTACGTCATGACCGTGACCTCTAGGTGGTAGACCGTGTGTAGGACTACAACGGAGGGACACTTCTGGCCAGGAGAGTGCCACGTGTGCATCCTACATCATGGGAAATTGCAAGCAAAATCGTTCCTTTAGGGAATAAGAGGATTAATGAGATGAACCCTGATTAGAGATCTCTACACAGAAAATCGTTATAGGAAAATTTTGGATCTAAAAGTAATATGTTAAACTACCTGTTAAATGCATATTTATGCTAGCCACCACTTTACTCAGCGTTAATTGACTCCAGTTCTATAATTTTGTGCAGGTCAGGGATTTGAGCAGCCTAAGCTACCAACTGCTGAGGATGCTGGGCCTAGTCAAGCCCAACTATAGTTTCTACTGCTTGTTGTAGTGAGTTCCTATAGCTATATCTTTCGGCACTTTCCGTTGTGTTCTCTATCTGTACTAGTTCTATTGTGATGGTGGTATTCCTATTTTTGAATGCATGTAATATTCTAGAATTATTGTTCTTTCGTTGCCCTTTTCTTTCTGCTTAGCTACTGTACTTGTGTGGTTGTGGATTGATGCATGTTATTTGGTTATTTCTCGTTGGACGACTGGGTCTTGGGAATAGTTAGGGCGAGCCGGTCTCGGGTCCTGTAGGGATCTGGGTTCGGGTCGTGACAAGATGGTATCATAGCAAGGTCGTCCCGAGAAATAAACCAAATATTTCGACAATCACCACACTTGTACATGTAGCTAGGATAACCATCACAATGTTTTATCTTGATTGTCATTTCTGAGTCTTACATCTCCTCTGTAGCTAAATAGTCACCGACAATCTCGTTTCTTTCCGATCTCCATGCAGGAGATGCCTCGCCAGGGAGCTCTTGAGGCAGGCTACGGACATGGTCGTGGCCGAGGGCGTGGTCGCAAGGGAGGGCAAGTGATGGTCGAGGATGAAGCTGCTCCACCTCTCCTTCCGGGCATTCAGGCCTCGGACCTCGCCTAGCATATCCGAGATTTGTAGGGCCTTTTGAGGTCTTAGAACGGGTAGGACCCATCGCTTATCAGCTTGCCCTTCCTCCTTAGCTCTCTGAAGTGCACTGCGAATTTCACATTTCCAACCTCAGGAGATATATCACCGATCCCAGCCATGTCCTTAGCCACGAGACCATCGAGGTGGGAGATGACCTAACCTATCCCGAGAAGCCGGTATAGATAATAGACAGAGCCTTCCAGAGTCTGAGACAGAAGGAGGTACCCCTAGTGAAAGTCCTGTGGAGAAGCCAACGGTCCGAGGAGGCAACTTGGGAGATTGAGGCGGCAATGCTAGAGCATTACCTGGAGCTTTTCAAGGGTATGTCTCTTCGAACCTACTTTGATCCTCTTTAAGTTTGTTATATACCGCTACGTTTTTCTCTGCACCCTAGTTTGCTCAAGTTTCAGGGCCGAAACCTCCTTTAAGTTTGTTAAATTGAAACGACTTGTCGCCTTTTGGTCCTTTATGACATCTGGGATGTTCACCAGACGTCTGTCCAGACATCTAGAGAGAGAACTAGACGTCTGAAAATGCTTTTTCTTTTCGGCGCGTACCGTGCGCATACACTCTCTCGCTTACGCCTCATGCCTTACCCTGCAACGGCCTCACCCACACCTCGCACCACTCCCTGCGATAGCTATCCCCCTCCTCCTCATCTCCGTATCACACCACCACAACCGAGAGAGAGAGAGAGAGAGAGTAGGAAGCCAGAGCGAGAGCGAGCGGAGAGTGGAGAGCTGATCGCGTCTAAGCGCGAGAGTAGAGGGCGCTGTGCTGTTCTGCCGTAGCGCCTGTTGTGAGGAAAGCTAGAGTGGTTCCACGGAAGTCATTTTCTCGTGGAATCAGACGTTCGGGGTGACATCCAGACGTCTTACCGGACGTTCGCAGAAGTTGGAAGGCGGACCGAGGCAGTTTCAAATGTCTGGGAGCACCTCCAAACATCTGACGAAACCCTTGGACATCGGCATTGCGTTCCAGACGTCCAATAGAGGCACCCTGAGAGAGGTATGCCTGAGAGTTGATTTAAGACGTCTGGGATCTCTCCCAAATGTCTGATTTCTGTCATAACCCTTATTTTTGGGCTCGTTCAAGGCCCAAACGATGTCAGTTTTCTGTAAACGAATCATCGTTTTTTTTTGTACGAATTTCTTCATTTAATGGTAGCTTGTCTGCATCTTTTGGAATCCTTTTGACCTATCCATCAACGTCTTAGGTCTCCAGTCCATCGAGCATACGGGACCTACGGAGACATCGGGAGTTTTTGTACGAGCCCCCATTCCTCCCAGCTATCCTGGTAGAGTGGTTCTAACTAATTCTCCAAGTTAATAAACTGCATGTAATTAGTTAAAACCTAGGATGTGAGATGAATCCTAGGAAGAAATAAGCACATGCTCTAGAATATAGCTATTCAAGTAAACCCTAGGTTATGACATGAACACTAGGGTTAGAAACGATGCATGTGTAGAAAGATGGATGATTAAATAAATCATAAGCTGCCTATAATGAACTACATTAATAATAGAAAGAAAAAGAACTCGTACTATGAAAACAGAGATGCATGCTCTATATATAACAAACCAGATATGGAACAAAGAAAAGTTCATGTACGAACCCTATGGGGAATGTTGAACGAGATAAGAACATTGCCATGCTAGAGAACCGGATGGTTCTGGAATTGCAGCCCACGGGCGACCGTTAAGGGAAGTGAGCTGACCTTCGTGTACATGGTATCGAAGAGGGCAACTATCCCTTGTAGTGTAGAGGGGAGCTTTCCGCCCTTGGGTTGAGACTCGGGGTGGGTATGGCCACTCTACGTCGACTCTTGCTAGCCCTCGTGTACGTGGTACCGAGGTGAGCTACTTAGTGTAGGGGGGACTGGCTACCCCTGGGGGCCTGGGGTTAGGTATGGCCACCCTACATTGACTCTTGTTAGCCCGTTGGGCAAACTAGGATAGTCGGACGAGGGTACATGGATTGAGGAGGGGTGAGACCCCTATTCTGTTATGTTCTGTTCTGAGAGGGAAAGGCCCTATATTGTTCTGTGCTGTACATTGAGGCATACCCGCTAGCAGAAACGACTCACCGCGTGCCAGTGCGAGGTAGCTAGCCACGTGCTTATTACATGTGCCGTATTCATCGCTACGTCACGACTGTGACCTCGGGGTGGTAGATCGGGTGTAAGACTACCACGAAGGGACTCTCTCGGCCAAGAGAGTGCCACATGTGCATCCTACATCATGAGAAACTGCAAGCAAAATCGTTCCTTTAGGGAATAAGAAGATTATTGAGATGGACCCTGATTAGAGATCTCTACACAGAAAATCGTTATAGGAAAATTTTGGATTAGAAAGTAATATGTTAAACTACCTGCTAAATGCATTTTTATGCTAGCCACCACTCTACTCAGTGTTAGTTGACTCTAGTTATATAATTTTGTATAGGTCAGGGATTTGAGCAGCCTGAGCTACTGGCTGCTAAGGACGCTGGGCCTAGTCAAGCCCAGCTGTAGTTTCTACTGCTTGTTGTATTGAGTTCCTGTAGTTATATTTTTTAGCACTTTCCATTGTGTTCTTTATTTGTACTAGTTCTGTTGTGATGGAAGTATTTCTGTTCTTGGAGGCATGTAATATTCTAGAATTACTGTTCTTTCGTTGCCCTTTTCTTTCTGCTTAGCTATTGTACTTGTGTGGTTGTGGATTGATGCATGCTATTTGGTTATTTCTTGTTGGATGATTGGGTCTTGGGATTAGTCGAGGCGAATCGGTCTCGGGTCCTGTAGGGATCTGGGTTTGGGTCATGACAGAGACTCATTATCATCTGCTCTTCATTCACGTTTCACGCTTTGGTGGTTAGGACCAAAGTGATCAAGTCCTCCAAATGCTGAAACAGGTTTTCAGAGCTAAGCCCGTAGAAATGTTTGATCAGGTTTAACACCTGGGGCTTGATTTCAACATCTCTGGCAGGAATCTGGATGCTGGGGCATTCCCCATAATTAGAAGGATCATAAAAATCCTTCAAGGGCTGAGCGCCCTACATTCTCTAGAACCATTCTTGCATTCTCTGCATTTGTTCTAGCTGCCTTTGAAACATCTCCTGTTGATTCTGAGGCAGAGGAGGTTGTTGATCGACCATGGGATCAATTTGGCCAAAATCCAATCTACGCCTCCTAGAATATTCTAGTGGTCCTTCCAATCGGGGATTCAATGACCTCCTTCCAAGCATAAACTAGGAAGAGGTCGGAAGGACTGGGGATAAGAACCCTGCAGCACAACAAAACAAGCCTGTCCTTAAGTGGGGTAGCCTAAGGATCTACAGACTCTCAGACTTCATCTTAAGATTATAGATGATTTACTCTATTTTCGTCTAATCAATCCAACCAGTTAGAAGGAGGGACTGGGGAGAAGGTTCATTTGGCTTACGCCTCTAGTTCCCAGTGTACCCCCCAGCCGCAGTCGTTTGACGCTACTCCCCTAGCTAGACATTAGATTGATTGGTACAAGCAGGTTAATCGTAAACAATCTCAGACTGGGCCTCAAAGAGCGAATCAGTCCTTAAGGCCAACGTCTACTTGATTTTATTTAGGCCTGGGATTGTAGTGCTTATGGAATGTAGTGGGCCCTTAAGATGGGTTGTGCTTTTAATGATCGATTGAATATGTGTGAGTGCATGCACAACCAAGGTTTTCAAGCAAGATTATTTGGATGAATGGATTTTAAGGTTAAAATCTTACTTAAGCAGCTTTTAGGGTTTGGAATTAGGTTAATTCAATCAAGTTTCGAGGTAATCCATATTTTCAAGCATGGATGAAGATATTTTTCTTTTGTAATCAAAAGTAAAGTGGAGTGCCTGGTATTGACCTAAATTGAAAACCCTATAGGGAAGCTAATTGCACAGCAAAAACACACTAACAATTATGCCATCTTTTGCTATTTCCTAGCACTGCTTTTGCATATTAGGTAGCCATAGTGCATTTGTAAAAATAAATGCATGCATGCATTTTTTTGAGAGGGGAGGAAAGTGAATAAAATGGCCTTGTAATTAACGTATTCCTTAAGTGCTGCCTCACAAATTCACCATCTTTAATTTTTTATTTGGCTTTGAATTTCTTCTTCTCTGCACGGCTACAGGGCATGGCTTCTTCTTCATGCCACTCTCTGCCACAGCATGCTCTGCCAACCGCATGCTTAGTCATGCGTAGCCTAGGGCATAGCTGAGCTTGCCTCCTTCTTCTTTAAAAGACCCAACCATCTTCCTTGCGAGGAGAGCCTGGTCCATACAACAAACACAACAGCCCCTTCCTCCAGGCCATCTCCTCCCCTCTCCCCTCCATACGCAGCTCATAGTGGTCCACGACCACCACTGTGAGTCCCACCACCACCCAGCTCATCAAAGAGCCAGTGGGCATGGTGGTTCACTTCTCTGTTTCACCTACTCAAAGCACTTCACGCCATTGCTGCAGACTTGAGCTCTGAAACTCAACCACAGCAGTAGCATAGCACCGGTAGCTCCACGCAGTGCGCAAGCCCCTGCGCGCACGCCAACAACCGGCACCATCTCCTTCCGCGTGCGCAGGCTTGCTCCACAGTGCCCATGCATGTAGGATCGGCCGCAGCCGGTCGTCCGAGCCA
The DNA here is from genome assembly GCA_037157565.1 of Thalassia testudinum. Lineage (NCBI taxonomy): Eukaryota > Viridiplantae > Streptophyta > Magnoliopsida > Alismatales > Hydrocharitaceae > Thalassia > Thalassia testudinum. Next base: position 40,613,247 of record JAZHRO010000025.1, read on the forward strand.
CGTGCGCACTGTAGCTACTGTTCACACATTTCTGCGGAACACTGTAGCTACAGTGCGGTGACTGGAAAGTTTCTCACTTATCCGGTCACCGTGCGCTCTCTCTCCGTGTCGCAACGATCTCCAGCTCGTCCGCACACCTGCTTTCGCGTACGCCAGCGTCCGTGCCCGTCTGTGCCCACGCCTGCATCGGCGTCTGCGTCCGCGTCACTCCAGCCCGCAGCGTGGTGCGCTGTGCTACGCAGCACGCTGCGTTGCAAACTCGTTCACGCCTGCAGCATCCAGCGTGTGTGCGTACCCTCGCGCGCCTGTGCTTGCGCACGCCTGCACCTACGCGTGGGCGTCCAGACGTCGGCTGCGGGCTCCAGACGCCTTAACTCGCCGTGCCCTCTCTCAGAGTCACTCTCTCACTCCCTCCAGCAGACACACACATACACACACCACACTTGTACACACTCACGTGTACACACACACTCTCACTTGTACACGACTATATACTTATATATATATATATACATATATATATATTTATATATATATTTATATACATATATAGAAATACATATATATATACATATATTATTACCTATATAACTAAGTATAAAGATATATATATACATATATATACACATATATTTATACATATATATATATATATATACATACACCTATTCATATCTACATATACACATAGATACTTATACTAATATATGTATATACATAAATACATATATATATATATACATATATATGCATCTATGTCCACATATTACTATATATATATTTATATATACCCATATCTATATAGTTAGACATATATACTTATATATCTAGTTATAAATATATATATATATCTATGTATATATAATTGCATATCTATACTTATATATATACCTATATATATATACATATATATATATAACTACACTTACAGCTATATAATTATAACCCTATCTATATATATACATATATATTTACATTCATATCACCTACCACGCGTTATATCCTGGGAATATCTGCACCAGTTGCTGATATTCCCCGATACCCGCATACAGAAAGCGTCTCCGCACACACTTTCCACCCATCCATCCTACACTCCACACGGCACTTCATCCTGTTGGTTGCGTCTTCCTAGATGACGATCAACTCGACACCGTGCTACACACCATTTCCACCTCCACCCCCACCCCTATATATATATAATATATATATCTATATATATATACTATATTTATCTTATTTCTATTTCTCTTTCATACTATTAAAAAGATAAAAAAAATATAAAAGAGAAAAGATAATCCTTGACTTGCAGGTACTTGATCTTGCGAATAGCAAGACAAGTTTTGGAACCCTAATTTGGCTCAAAGCCAAGAACCTGATTTTGAGGGTGTACCTCAAGGACAAAATTATCAGAAAAAAATCTTAAATAGAAAAAATACCAAAAACATAATAAACGAACGGTGGAGATTCATTGTAGGAAAGGCGTAGAAACTTATTCACCTCTAATCCCTCCTCCTTGAGTTCGACCCTGGGCCTAAAAGTGACCAAGATAAAATCAAGTAGGCCAGGTTAAAGAAATTTTGCAAAAAGATGATTAGGCTCGATTTAGGTTAACCACTATACTCATTTCAACGATTAAATCTCTATATTAACACAACCTAACTGGGTCTACACCAGAAGCTACTTGATGAGTTGATTTTAAGTTAAGTAGTGCGGCCCAAACAACTTAAACAATTGGTCAAAATTGCACCACTAAGTTAGGCACACAAAATGATTGACCTAGATTGATTTCTACTCTTTTATATGTTGATTTGCATGTATCGGTTCCACAGATCAGAATCTCGGTTTAGTAGATAAAAATCAATTAGGTTATGTGCCTTGAATGCGGGTGTATGTAGTGTGTATGTTGATTTATCCCATAAGAAGTATCTTTTTGTTAATTTTTTTTTTACGAGGGTAAGATAAATGTGGGTGGAAATCCAAGCAACCAAACTAACCGTAGGATTTATGCAAACACCTAGGTTAATTGGGGCTTGAATTAATGTTGTGAAATGAAATCTATGGAGGGGGAAGAATGGGGAGCAATTATAGTTGTCTTCAACTGCACTTTACTCTGATCTAACGCTTGAAGATTCCCTATTGCAGTACCTGCAAAATAATAGACGAGAAATAAAGTAAGTTAGAAAATAATAAACTGCACGAAATGCGGAAAGAAAATCGAGAATCGTTGCTTCCCCAGCAATGGCACCAAAATGTTGTAGTGGAAAACTACACGATCAGAGTTGGATTTGAAAACCCGTCGTTGTTCGATTTGCGAAGCAATCCGTCAATAGATAAAATTTAACCAAAATTCGTAAAGAAATTACAGGTTGAACACAGGGAGGCTACGTCGATCTAAAATCTGTGATTATATTTTTTTTTGGTATTTTTGGTTAAAAGCGAGATAATCACAATGGAACTGATATTAACACTAAGAGAGAGAGAGAACAATTACTTGATTTATGAATAATGTTTTTATAGCTAGAAAGTGGGAAATGATTACAACTAGAAAGCAAGAAACGACTACAGCTAGAAAGTGGGAAATTCTATTCTAGAAAGTGATAAAAAGAATGGGGTGAGATGTTATCCTCCTTGACGATTGCTTGGAAGACGAGCTGGATGGAGTGATGCCTGGAAGACGGAGGATGGGGTGGGAAGAAGGAGGGCGAAGCAGGAAGAAGTGGGAACAAGGCATACGTTGTCGTTGTTGCGGGATCCACTTCTAGAACTGGGCGAGAAAACTTTGGATTTGGCTCTAAAGGAGCATCCCAAGTTTGGGACAAGCTTCTTAGAGCTTTGGAGAGGGAGAGAGGTGAAGGAAGGGATGAGAATTTCGTAGGGTAGGGGTCTCCTTTTATAGTTGCAAGGATTGGGGGCAATTTGGTCTTTACATATTCAAAAACATTAAATGAGGGGGTCGTTAGTGACGAATTTAAGAGTCACTAAAGACCCCACGTCATTGCAGCTTTGTGTGTGCCTGCCGTCACCTCCTCTCCCACACACCTAATGCACGTGCACGTCCAAGCAATCACGATCGGATGGCTCAGATCACTCCTCAACAATTCAGCTTCGCACACCCACGCATGAGATCAGGCATGAAACTGGGTGTCCAATTGTGCGTACGCCAGATTAGATGATCTGGGCCATTAGCAGCTAATCGCGTGGTTGTGATCACACGCGTCCACTCGAGGAGACGCGCTTCAAGGGCGACTCGAACTTGCACTCTTTGCACGAGCAGTGCCTTAACCACTACGCTACGCAGTGGTTTGTTCTTTGCTACGCTATGCTACTTTTGCGCTCAGCCAATCTTGGCCGTTGGATCTTCATCAATGGTCGAGATCTCACGTCACACGAGCCTTCAGGAGTTGAGCGAAGGGGTGCGGTCGAGTGTGGATGGTTGGGATGGTGCCACGTGGCACCATCCTGATCGTCCATCTTGTTTGTGATGTAGATGGTGCCACTGATGTCAGATTGGACCGATTTTCATGCCATTAGGCTGCCATCCTACCATGTTGTTGGATTTGTCGTCTGAAGTGTAGATTGACACCATCTTAGCCCTTGATCTCTGAGCTTCCTTGGACTATATCTGGTGCTATGGATGTCTGATCAGGGCGATCTTAGAGTCGTTGAACTCCGATCGTTGCCCTGATCAGATCTGTATGGTTGGATCCTCAGTTTGAGGCCTTGATTAAAAGTCACCCTATCCCTAGCTATAAAAGGAGACAATTACTATACAATTTGTACAATTTGACCTAAATGCATGATTATGCATGTTATGCAATATTTATAATGCATGATGCTAATATGGTACTATGAACATGCATTAATAGACATTTTTGGCTATTTAGATGTATGCACATCAGCAATAAAGCAATTAAATATATATTTATCTGGCACTAGTATTCACAGGAAATTACAATTGACTGAATTGAAAGAATTACGTAATTTTTCTTATGAAAACGTGAGGATTTAAAAAGATCAAACAAAGAAATTTCATGATAAATACATTGTTCAGAAACATTTTGATGTAAATCAATGCATTTGGCTTTTTGATGCAAGATTACGTATTTTTCTTGGCAAATTAAAATCCAAATGGATTGACCCTTTTATTGTCCTCAAAACATATCCTTACGACGATGTTGACCTTTTCGATCCATAAACTAATATTAGTTTTCAAGTCAACGGCCATCGTTTAAAGCCCTATTTGGACCATACCCTGAACCTTCCTTCAGAATCATTTGATTTAACTGACCTAACCACTGGTGATCGCTGATACACATCACTCCAGGCTAAATGACGTAAAAGATTGAACTAGATGGGAGGTAACCCATCATTTTTTTTTGCTTTCCTTTTTTATTTTCTTTCAGTGGCTTTGATTATCCTATTTTTGACTGCATTCATTGAGGTAATCTTTTTTCCCTTCCCATAGCATGTGGACATGCAACATCTTAAGCATGGGAGGGTATTTTTAAACTTTGACGATTAAATCAGGATTTTGAAAACCCAAAAATATGCATTTTTTAATTTATTTCATTTTTGCATGCATACAAAAACCCAAAAACATGCAATTTTCTTATTTTATTTTATGCTTGCATACCCAAAAAAATAAAAATGTTGTAAACTTTTTGAGAAAAATTTTGAAATCAGGACCAAGGTTGAAAACTCACTTCACAGTACAATGGGATTTTATCTTTATCAAAGTAGGAATGAGGATATAGATCTAATCATTAACATTTCAGGGTCTACCTTTAGACTAGATCAAATATCTTTCTCTAAAATTCACCTGAACTCATGATAGTTCAGATGACTTGATCGCCTTTTGTAACATGGAAAGTATATGGCTTAGTTTCTGATTCAAAAACTTGCATCTCATGAAAAATTTCTTGTCAAAATTCATCCACAAGCCAACACCTAAAAACAATTAAAATTTAGAAAAATCCCCTTGTTTGGCCTTAGTAAAAGTTTGAAGCAGATCATTGGTTTGAGTTCCCACTACTAAGGAGGAAAATGCCTCCTTTAAGGATGTGATGTCAACATGTTACCGCCTCGACGCTGCTCTATATCTATATTTCATGTCTTTAGATGGATCATTAAAGCGTATTTTTGAAGCTCAAGTGTCTTGGACGGTGCTCTACCCGTAGTGTCAGAGCAAGAGCTTGAGTTTGCTTGGAGTGCCCCTTTGCACCGCATTGTGTTTTTAGGGTTGTGAGCTCTTGGGTGGTGTCATGGATAGTGCTATCTTGAAGTACTGGCACCAGAACCCCCTCGAGGATTGGTAACGGGAATGATGATCCCGACACATCTATTGTAAGACTAAGCTAAGAATAAGCATGGGGGAGAGAGAAAAAGAAAAGTTTTAAACAAAAAACACGCCCTTATAAATGTTGGCTTTTCACAAGCACATACACAAGGTTTTAAAGGTTATTGTAAGTTGTGAATCAAATTAAAGAGCCAGAAAAATCCTAAATACAAAAATTTTGAGTCATCTAAGTTAATAAAGGATTAATCTGCTCATTTTTTGGAGGATATATTAATCCCGATTCATCTAATTTTTTGGATCCACAAACAAATCCAATGTTTATCTTTAACAAATCTCAGACCTCCTGTGTTTGGATCAACCAAGGTCCTATAATCTCTTTCTCCTCAAAAGTTCAAAAAATTAGATTTCCACAAAATCTTGTTTTGTAAAAATTAAAGTTTTGCTAAGAGACTAGCAAAAGATAAGCATGGGGGTGTGATAAACACTAGTTTATAATCATTCTTATGCATTAAAAAAAACCTTGCTCTTAGGATTTTAACTTCGCAAATGGATTTTTGGGTAGCATTTAGGCATCACGTAGGTTAGGCATGCATTGCATTGTTTTGTTATTTTTTAACATGTTTATTTGAGTGTTAATGTTAAAACAGATAAGCAGAACCCTAAAACCCTGACACTCATGATGGCAAATGATGGAGGAGCTCATTTCAGCTGGGACTTATCTAGATCCAACTCCACATAGCTGGATACCAGCTTACCTAAGCTAGGGCTAGCTCTACTTAGCTCCATTCAGCTCATCTTGGCTGAATGGTAGCTCAAAGCAGCTCATCCTAGCTTAACTTAGCTCAGATCCAGCTCAGCTTGGTTGAGTCTAGTTCATCCCAGCTCCATTCAGTTCACTGGGAGCTCTAACTAGCTCAACTGAGTTGACATAAGTTCAGTTTAGCTCCAGCTCAGCTCATTCCAACTCCACCTAGCTCCTCTTAGCTCATAGGAGATCCAATCAACTTAGCTTAGCTACTAGTTTTTAGCTAGCTAAGCTAAGGTCAGCAGAGAAAGTCCATAACCAACTTTCCCTAGCTCTAGAATAGTTGATACCAGATCAACCCAACTCAACCTACTCAACTTAGTAGCTAGCAAAGAACTAGCTAGCTAAAGTAGAGTGGTTGAGCTCCTACAAGGACTTCTTCTGTAGATGACAGCTCCCACAAGCTTCAAGGTAGCTTAAGGCTCCTTCCTCAGCTCCTTTTCCCTAAACCCTGGCTCCATCCCACCTCCTACTCTACTCAACTACTAGCTAAGCTAGCTTAGGTAAACCCTATCTCCTAATGTCCACCACCTACCTAAAACCCTAACCTAGCTCCACCTTAACTTAACTACTAACTCCACTTAAAAAACACCTCCACTCCCTTCCCTTTCGGTGCCAACCACCAACCCCACATCCCTTCACACCACCACCTCCAAAAGCCACCATAAAGGTGGCACCAAAACCCCCATAACCACATTATACTTGGTGCCACCTTTTACCTCGAAAAACCCCTCCATCACCACCATACACCTACCCCTACAACCTATCCTAACCCTACACCTAACCCCTTTCTAGAAACCCATACTAGGTGCCACCTAATGATCGAAGCTGATGGGGATACCATCATGAGCTATAACTAGCTCATTTTGACCTAATTAAGTCAGTAAATGCTCCTACATAACTACTAGAGAGTCACAAGTCACTGCATAATCATTCTGAAGGAAAAATAAGAAATTAGGGTTAAAACTATAATTTTTCCAGCTTATCGTGAGTGCAGTACAACCATGGGTTTTCTCATGGGTTGAATGAAGGTCAAATGGTCTTAGAAAGTTAACAAGTGGGTTAAAATAATCAGAAAAGTGTTTGCACATGTTCTGAGAATTAAATAACTTTTTGAAACCCTAAAAATAGACTCGCTTAATTAACTGAGGTTTTGATCAAGACAAAATTCACCTAAACCCTCTAAAATTCACAGAAAAATATTCTTTAGGGTTTGGAACTTTCAATTTGACCATCAAAACCCGTTTTGACCCAGAACAGAGTCACAGACAGACATTTGCCCTAATTTGGGTTTTTACATAAATTACCCTATCAAACATGGTCAAAACCAAAATCCAACTTCACCATGGGATTCCTTAGGTCAAAATTAGACTTTTACCAAAATTTGGACCCAAGATGAGTTTGTCTTGGCCTAGTTTGCAAATTGGTTCTGTCTGATTACATTCTACCCTTAACTTTCAAAATCTTTTCAGATTGACCCCTAACTTTGTCATTGTTCTCACAGAAAGGTCCCTGCCACCATTAAACCTATTCTTACTTGCTTCAGCAACCTTAAATTGGAAAGAACTCCCTGATTTCTTGATGAATCCCTTTCAAATTTGAAAGGGAAGTTCGTTAAGAAATTCCCTTCCTTTTGAACCTGATCCTAAGCCCTAAAATTTACCCAATCTCTCATGTGAATGCATGAGAGATTTGGGTCTCAAGGGATTTCCCAATCTGGTAAGCCTTCCAAGCTTGGGAAGCTTGCTACCCAAGCTCTAATCACCCTCTAATGACCTATAAAAGAAAGCCCAAACTAGGCTGAACTTCTCAAGCTTGAATTCGACCAGGGTAACCCCCAAATTCTTCTCTCCTCCTCCAGTCGAATTGCTCTTCAAGCTTTGGCGACCATCCTTGCCTCTCCTTGTCATTTGATCGCAATACCAATGGTAGATCCTCCTTCCTTGCCTTCTTCCGCTTCGAGCAGCACCAACCGGCGTCCCTATCTCCTTCATCCTCGCGTCCAACCCTTATCAGAGTAAGCTTCATCTCTAGTGCCGGCCATATGCTACTCCTAAATGACTCCTCGTCATCTACTACTTCTCCTAAATGACTCCTCAGCCTCCCCTCATCACAACAGCAACTCCACACTTCATTTCAATCCTACCAACGCCCTCCGTGACTCCATCTTCCAACTCGCCGGCAATCCTTTGGCGAGCCCTAGCGGCTTCCACAATTTACCTCCACAGCCGCTTCCACGCTCCACACCTCCACCTTGACCTCAAGAGTAAAATCCCTAACTTTGTTAGGTCAATTGCTCCTCCAGAACCTGCACCCAACTCACGCACCTTCGGCCACCCTTCTTGAGGTCGTCATATCTCCTCACACACGATCACAGCACACCACCACCACCGTTACACTCTCCACTCCACGGTGAATCAGCTGAGCCTTCTGACATGGCCATGAGGCCCTTATTCTTGGATTTCAGGTTCCAACCTCCTTCGCCATTGGAGCAGTAGCCACGAGCTTGCCTGAAGCTCTAATCAGGTCTATAGCTCTAGGATCTCGACTCCAGATAGTGCAGAATTGGCCCAGGAACGTATTCGCGTGGTCAATTGGAGCCTTTGACGACTCCTTACAGTCGAATTGGGCGAAGGAAGGAAGCCGCAGTGTGCACAAGCAAAGTAGGGATGTTTAGTCCCAAATCGGAAACAACTGAAGTGGTGCCATCGCATATATTGAATTTGTGTTGGAGGCTTATCGCCTCTAAACATGGGGTGAGGTCCCTCTCACCCACGTACACCTGTGCCTTGTCCGCGACAATTGACACGCAGACCTGGTGCGCCTGACTTGCCTAAGCTTACACTCCTCAACTGTGACCATGCCCGCAGCCCTGGACTCGGGTACTTGCATACCCGATTACCCGAGTATACATTGAGAGGCCCTGGGAGGTCAAAGCCTTAGAGAGAAAGAGAAGGAGAGCTTGCGCAAGTAAGGGAGGGTTTTGCTACAAAGAGAACTTGACACTTAGCCAATTCAAGAAGCCTTCCTCCTCTGTGTGAAGTAGCTGAACAGAGAAAGAAAGAAGAAGGCTAGAGTAGAAGAAGAAGAAGAGATGCCGCACAGGAAGAAGAAGTACAAGGAGAAGAAGAAGAAGAATAGAGAAGAGAAAGAAGCTAAGAGACCCTTGAGTCTCTAGCACTGTAGCAGAAACTATTTAAGTCATCTGATATCATTTCATTAACATCTACTTGAGGCTTGATTTAAGTATTATTTGTGAGGAGTAATTGGTGATTTAAATCACCATTTTACTCCATTCTTTTTGGCATATTGATCCAGACATTATTTTTTATTGCAATCTTTATTCTCGACTTAAATTATGATCTTGAGCTTCAAATTCCATATTATTCCCTGTGTTCGACCTCGGAACCTTTTCGAGTAATAAAATATATTTGTTTGAATGCTATTTTGGCCATACTACAACATGACAATTTTAAAACAACGATTTAGCGCTCAAGCAAAAGCGGTTTCTCACATGTTTTAGGAAAATAATGTCGTAGGTTGTAGTATAGTCACATGAAACCCTCGATCAAAACTATTTGTAAAATAATGAGACTTTGAGTCCCAGTCGTTGATCTCTGGGAGGTGTTATGGAAATGATTTCGATCTCGTTCACTCTACTTTCATAAAATCGCACGCCAGTTTCTAACCTACGGATCATTGTTTTGCCATTTGCATGATTAACTCTTATCACATGCGCATGCGTTAAGTAAATGACAAATGTAAATGTATGTGTTTCAATATGCACGATCCTAGTTATATGATGGCCATTAATATAGAATGCATTAATGGTTAGATCCTCGATGTTGTCAGGCACCTACATGATAGTTGCAAGAAAGATATAAAATGAGCACAGGCAACTTAATCACAAACAAGTATTACAAGCAAGCGCATGGTGATTTTTCAACACACACACACACACATATATAAATGATTTTTCATTGATTACATCAGGGTGATTGTTGATGGGCGAAGTCGATGTTTTAAAATCATTGCATTGCAGTATAGTCAAAATCGCTTATCAACAAAAACAATTTATAACTCGAATATCAAGAATGAAGTCCGAGGTCGAACACAGGGAGCAAATATGGAATTCATGCTCTAATCTTCAATTAAAATATAAATGAGCACAGGAAATAAGCCAAGAATAATGATATTCAATAAATGCTAATCTGTCGCATTAGATATTCAATGAATAACAAAAGTATTTCAATATTTAAAGAGACACCAAAGATATCTAAGATAAAATAATGGTGATTTGAATCACCAATTATTGGTCTAAGCACATATATATCAAATACTCATTAATGTCAAATAAATGAACAGTGATTAGACGTCTAGATATCAAGTCAGACGACTTAAATGTCACCTGCTATAGTGCTTTTCCTCTTTTGATCTTCTTCTTTCTTTCCTTTCTCTTCTCTGGCATGACCCTTCTTTTCTTCCTTCAGGTCTTCTCCTTTAGTCTCTTCCTTTTCTTCTCTTTTCTTCATGTCTTTCTCTTCCTTCTCAAACCTTTCCTCTTCACGCACAAGGGGAGCTAAGGCTCCGGCAACGAAGTGTTGGAGATCTCTTTTGAAGGGCAAAACCCACCCCTCCCCCACACACTCACCCTTTCCTCCTTTTCTCCTCTTTCTCAAATAGCCAGTTAATCGGGTATTCGGGTCACGTAACTGGGTCGAAGGCTATGTACGTGGTTGTTGCAGCCAAGGAGTGAGAGGGCTTAGACGAGTGATGAGACACTCATCATGATCTCTAATTACCCCTAATTAATTAGTCTTCCTAGTTAATTAGCTAAGGTTATGAACATATAAGGGTTAATTATAAAATAAGGGATATTTAGTAAAGGACCTTAAAATAAGTTAAAAATGACATTTTATCATTCAATTAACACTATTAATAATTTAGATAATAATTGGACTCGAAATCCTATTAATCATTCCCATAATTAATAAGATAAGTAACTTAAACTTAATGTATACCTAAGTATATAATACTTAAGTGATTTTACTTAATCTAATAAATTAACCTAAAAAGGTCAAAAATATAAATTCAAGGTGAAAACACAATATTTATCTTATTTACTAACATATATAAAAAGTTGAAAAAGATCCAAGTTAAAATAAATCTTCAAAACCTAGGTTTACATTTTGGTCCTTACTTTTCATTACAATAGGGTCGTTATTTCTCACATAGGTCCTTAAGTTTTATTACCTTTAAGTCCCTCTTCATCTTCTTCTTCTTCTTCTTCTTCTTCTTCTTCTTTAGTTGAATGAACGGCTGGCGGCAGAGAGTCACACCACTGCATGATCACCTCCCTGCCGACATCAATCTTCTTTGTCCAAGCTCTTGCAGCTTGCGCTCACCACCTCCACTTCATCCTCTAGTCTGGATTAATCAGAAATCCTATTTTTCAATGGGAGATAACCTCACCGTCATCGGAGACAACGACGGAGGTTAAGCTCCTCAAGCTCCTTCTTCGGCCAGACCTTGCCATTCTCTTCACCGCCAACTACTATAAATACCCCCTCACCCTTTGGATTTTACTCAAGTTGGCTCCCTTCCCTCTTCTAACACTGCAGCTGACCCAATAGGCTATTCGTCCAAAACTTCAGCAACTTTCCATTTCACTTTCCGACTGCCTCCATCCATTCTGATCAGCAGAGGAGATCCGCCATGGTCTTTCACATCTCTGACACAGGCGCCGACCCAAGGAACCCTCCGCTCCACCTCAAATCCGCCCGCTAGAGATCTTTCTTCCACCCTCTGATTTCGTCGTCCACCATGAGACTTTGGCGGAACCCTATTGATCCCTTCGTCCAGGTAACAATAGATTAGGAGTAGGAGTAGGAGTAGGCTAGCTTAGTTAGTTAGTTTAGGTAGTTAGATTAGAGTAATTTCAGAATTTTAGTTTCATCTTCTTCGACTTCGGCGAGCTCCTTGAGCTCGCCCGAGCTTTAATCTTGTCTTTTTAAATCACTGTCCACCTTCCTTTAACTTCCATAATCATTTCTAAATCATTTAATCATTTAATTGAATCACCTAATCTCCTAATTCACATTTCACCTCCACCGACTACTAACATTGTCCATGGTGACAGTAATCGAGTTAATTCCACCTCCACTAGGCTTTTCAGCATCTTTCCACCACCTATGGACCCTAATCGACACTATAATACATATTAATATCACATATAAATTAAATGCCCAAATATAATTAAGCTCTTGAGCTTGCTGTCAATGGCGACTCAGGAGCAGTTCAAACTATTAATTAACTATATAATTATAGCTCCTAACACTTGTTGACTTGTTTTAACCTCTCAATCTAGTGGTTAAACAAGTTCTGAGCTTATTTCAAATCAAATTTTTAAAGAAACAAATTCACTGTCAAATCTTAATTCTAATGGAAAAATGAAGAATTAATTGTGATACTAATGTTCATTGCAACCTCAGAATCCTTTCTAAATCTAAAATGACAAGTTTTAATAATCTGTACATAATTTTGCCTTTTTCTGGACTCACCGGAGCTCTGGCGAGCTCCGACGAGCCAAATTTGTATTTCAACCTCTAAAACTTATTGAGAAGCTCCAGAATGATAAAATGTGGATCACTGATTGTTTTTAAGGATGTTTATTTGAGGATTTAACCACTGGAGTTGTAGATAGGTCTTCATCTTCTCCAACTCTAGTGGAGTTGGAGAAGTCTAATAAAGAGATTGAAGAAGCATTGAAGGAACTCAGAAGCTTCAGTGTGATGCACTAAAGCTGTTCGTGACCTAATTCCATTGTAACAACTTCTGAATCTTTCTGTCGAACAAGCATATTTTTAACCTCAGGCGGCGAGCCTGTAACCCTAGGAATAAGGGTCAGAACAGCTATTCGAAGATCTGAATAAGTTCCTGAGGATGAGAAGACTTTATTTGAGGCTTTAATTTCTTGTGGAGAAGCTTTTAATAGAAAGTCAACTTTTTGTGCCTTCACAGTTAACTAAGTCAGATTATGGAGTTCTGAGCTAGAATTGAGGTATTGAGGAGTTTAAATTGTTTCTGAGAATTTGTTTGATGGTTTTAAAGTGATTAAAGTGAGCTCAGATGAGTTATTATGTGAAATTTCAAATTCTATCAATTTGGGTTACTTTTGAACCCAAATTAACAGCAGAAGCATTTTGATGAAATATGAATTTGAATCCTGCCCAGATAAGTCAATTATAACCCTTAGAACTAGTTTAAGTCAATCAGAGATATTTCTCTATGTCTGTTCACCCATTTCAGTCTGAAAATTCGATCTCTGAAGCTTTCAGAGAAGCTTCAACCTTCTGTACACTGTCTGAAGGTCTTGAGAGCCTAAAACTTACTCTAGTAGATGCAGAATGATTTATAAAACCTGTACAGACCTTTAAATAAGAGAGAAAAGTCCATCTGAGGACTTATAGGAACCCTTAATTTTATCTTTCAAATTTAAGAGGAAAATATCATCCAAACCTTAAATTAACCCTGCAATTGCGTAGATCAACCCTAGAGCTTTCTAACAAACTTTAAATCACTCGATTTGGAGCTCTAAGCTGGGAGATATGATTGATTGAAGTTGGGTTTGGAAGGGGTTAGATAGTCCCACATCGTCGGATTCTGAGCGTGCGCATGGGGATAAAACGATTTTGTTGCCCCGGCTATTCAGTTGTCAACGCTCGGTGCACCTATTACAGATCTAATTTGAGCATTCTAAACATTCTGAGCATGTGCATGTGTGTGTGCGGGCTTGTGTGCTTGTGGGTGTACGCCCTTGTGGGTGTGAGTGAGCGAATGTGCCCTGGGAGGGCGAGAGGCCTAAGGCTGGGTTGAGCCGGATTGGCTCGAGACTATGAACCGAAATGAAATAAACTGAAAATGAACCTAATTGATATTAGGCGAGGACCAAGTAGGGTCTGGTCCCACCCTGGTCTCAGGGTGCTGTGTATCCTCGAAAGGCTCTCGTTGCAAATAAAATAATTTTTGGTTAAGAAATGAAAAAAACCCGATCAGCTGAAAGTCTAAGGGAATTGAAAGAGAAGCCGATGGTTGTTAAATGCTAAGTGTTAAGCTGATGGCTAAGTATTGAAAGCTAAGGTTAAGTGAAGAGCTGAAGCAAAGGAAAGAAAGAAGAAGAGGCACTAAGGAAAGAGAAGAAGGCAAGAGAAGACTAAGGGAAAGAAAATAAGAGACAGGAAGAGGAAGTAGGAACAGAAGAAGAAAGGTAAGAAAGACTCGAGATAGAGAAGAAAATGAAAGAAAGAGAGAAGAAGAGAGAGGCTGAAAAAATAAGTAAAGAAAATCTTTTCTTGCATCATTTTAATTACTTTTTGAATTTGTTTTAATTGTAAAAAGCCATATTTTAAATAGAACAAGTTTTATTGCCTTAATTGTTTTGAAATAAAATTGGAAATCTAACATGTTTACTTGTTAATCAAGTACATCATTTGAGTAAATGTGTTTTTCATATGGAATTTTGTATATTCTTTGTAGTTTAAATATTTTGGCAAAATTCATGTTTTAAAATCAAACTAGTTATACCTCCTAAATTTATAAAGGAAAATAAAAGAAAATTGGTGAATGTAGAAATTATTATACCTCCCAGTGAACGACCTGGACTCAATCATTAAAAATTTCTAAAATGTTATGTTAATTCGACCCTATATTACATAACCGACATAACTTCGAGTTAACCTAAGCGACTTCTACTCTTAATTAAGTGAAATTAACTTAATTACCGAGTTGAGTGAAAAGCACGCATCATTTTAATGGCACCGTTGCCAGGGAGGTAATATTTTGCCTCATTCACTCATCAAAATATTCCTTGGCATTGCTCTATCTAACGTTCATTTTAATGGCACCGTTGCCGGGGAGGTAATATTTTGCCTCACTGGAATTAAGTTGGATTAATTGTCTAATTGAGAGGTATTCTTGTTTTTACTAACTTTTGTTCTAATTAGTTGTATTTTATTTTGCTTTTGTTTTTATTTTCTATCTTCTTTTCAGGTTTACCTTCACAGGTGATCTTAGGAGAAGGTGGGAAATAGTTTTGCTATTTTTGTGAGTATTTCTTAATCTTTTGTATTGTTGCATTTTAAAAAGAATTAAAAAATGCATCTTTTTCTGACTAGCACCAACATATACATAGGCATACACTCTTACGAGTGCATTTTCTGCTAGTATTAAAGTGATCTGACTCGGGAATTTTAAACTATTTTTCTCGCATCAGTGGGAAAACACGAGAAAACCCACGTAGGTCCCTATCCTCTGAGAATTAAAAAGACCACATATTTTTGTTTGAAAAGAATTAAGAAAGTGGCCATTATAGTTTAATTGATATATTTTTGAAAAAGATGAATTAAAAAGAGGAAGTAAAAATTGTGACTTAAATCTGATTACAGACTGCATGCGGGTTTTTCAATCGATATCGTCTGTTGCATGCTATTGAGCACACAGCGTGATCACTAGACTCACATGAGTTATTTTTCTATCTCTCCTCTTTGCACCTCTCAGGGCTTTGGCCGAAGATCAACAAGTCTGTCTCACTACTAGAGCCTCAGGGAGCTAGTAGTGAGCGGTCTCGATCCTAGACCTTAGACCTTTGAGCTTTAAGGTATGCACCTGCATAGACACAGATTAGGACGCGTATTTTGATACTGTTATTCTATTTGTTTGCATCAAATTACTTTGCATATCTTAGGAATTTCTTCTTTCCTTTGAAAGAAGAGCAAAACCCACGTCTCTTGCGCTGTTTTGTGGGTTTTTTTGTGCCGCTGTTTTCTTATCAGTGGTGTGTGTGTGCCTTTGCACATTATTTTTCCATTTATGGACGAGAGGCGGTCCTTGCATCCGCCTCTTGCACCACAGTTGACAGGTGATCCTAGGCCGGTTGCAGATAAGCAACCAATGGTTTTCCCATCTGATCCATATACTTCTATGGATCCAATGCAAAATCTAAATCCCGAGATCCCTTCTTCTGGTCAAGGGGAGATGCTGCCTTTTGATGTTCATGAGGCACTCTTGAACCAGAACCTTAGGATGTTAGAGCAAACAAGACAAATTAATCTTTTAACAATAGCCTTAAAAAATTTACAGACTCTTCAAACCCGTTCTTCACCTCGACCTGAGGCGGGTTTTGAAAACCCTGATTTACCAATCAATCATCCAAGGCCTCTACTTAGAGATTATTATAACCCATCTAATGCACAAGTAGAGCCTAATGTTAGAATTCCTATTTGGGAGAATGATCCAGAATTAAAGCAAAATATTATAGGTTTAATCCCCCACTTTCATGGATTTGGATTTGAGGATCCATTTCAACATATTGAAGATCATAAAAATTTATCCCAAACTCTTGGTCCTCGAAATCAAAATAGGGAAATCCTACTAATGAAAATGTTCTCTTTTAGCCTTAAAGATAAATCAGTTTATTGGCATAGAACTATAGCAAGACTAATCTCAACTTGGGCTAAACTTGAATCCACATTTTTGAAGAAATTCTTTCCTATTGGTCGAACCAATGCTTTAAGGCGAGCTATTACTACTTTCAATCAAAATCAAGGAGAACCAATTCATGAAGCATGTGAACGTTTTCATGAATTGCAAAGGAAATGCCCACATCATGACATCCCTCGTTGGCAACTCATGCATATCTTTTATTATGGTTTACAAGAGGGCATTCGCAATCTAGTCGATGCCTCTTGTGGAGGGAATTTTCTAAATCGCGATGCAGAATCTACTTCAGAATTATTTGAAGGGATGGTGGAAAACTTGATTAACAATGCATCTATGTCACAATTTTCGCGGGGAGCAAACACGAATCATCAAAATCCGCATAAGGGCATTCACTAGATCGGTAATCCGTCAAGTTCAAAGGATTTAGAGATTATTGCAGAAAAATTGGGCAAAGTAGATATTGTAGCAAAGCATCTCGACGAGGTTAGAAACACAATGAAGACTCTTACGCCTCTACTTGCTACGAATCCCGCGTATTCACCTGTTTTGCAAATTCCCGCAGGGAGGGAATTTGTGAATAATCTAGATTCTAGAGATCCATCTTCCTTGGGTTTTCTATCTACTTCTTCACTAACCCAAGGAGGGACCTTTGTCCCACAATATTACCCACCATTCTCCCCACCCTTTTCTGTTGCAGAAAACATGCCATATCCTCTTAATTTAAATGCCATTCAGGGATACACGCCAAGATCAAACCCTTATTCAAATTCCTATAATCCTTGATGGAAAAGCCACCCAAATTTTTGGGCTGATAAAAATCAAAATCAAAGACCAAATTATTCGAATCAGACCCATTTTAACCCGCCTCCATTGCCTCCTTAGCAATCAAATTTAAGGCCTAGCCCGATGAGTATGCAGAATTACTCTAGGCCTATTAGAGATACACAACTAGACCAAATTTTAAGAGCTGTGTTAGAGAGTCAGTGACAAAATGCTGAAGCTCTCACTGAGATTCATAGGCAATGTAAGGTAGAATTGGCTGATTTATGAAATCAGATCACGCTTTTGGCTGAGTCTCGTCAGCCAGGTACTCTTCCATCTCAGCCAATTCCGAATCCTAGGAATCTCCTAATTCCTAGGCAAAATCAAGGCCAAGTCCATTTCCTTAATCAGTCCTTTGATTCTAATCATAATCTGTCTTCTGCATTACCTAAAAATAACCCACCAAACCTGCATCAGCAACCTATTTTGTGTCAAAATGATCTACCTATTATTGAGAACCAAAATTGAATTTGCGGATCTTCTGAACTTAGTGGAATCATCTTTTAAATTGCCTCAATCTTTAACATTCTACATCACAACCTAAATCAGATCTAATCTTTAAAAGATTCACTCTAATCTTTCTGAGATTTCACGAGAATCTGATTCTATGATCTGCGAGATCTATTCTAGGCAATTTCTGGATGAGTTTTGATTGGGTGGTTTCTAATATGTTTCCTATTTTCTTTGATCTAATTCTTTCATAACTCCTCTATTTTTACCGTATACCTATTCTTTTTAGGAGTTCTTTACTAGGGTTTATGCCTAGCTGAAGGCGTAAAACTTAGCACTTGTATATAGCTGTTTCCTATTTTTACCCTTTTTGATTTTCTTATACACTTACTTTTAAAATTTCACTTCATATCATATTGATTACCTTTATTTAGTCCGATTGACCACTCTGACCTTTGGTCAGAAATGAAATCGTCCGCACTGAGATTTTTAAATCTCCTCTATTCGACTTCTTCCATCACCCTATACTAAATGACGTATAATATCTTTTCACCCTTCTTACAATGAGGACATTGTAAAATTTTGGCTTTGGGGGGTGTTGAAATGAAAATTTCACTTTAAGTGTGTGTTAAAAAATAAAAATACATAAAAATTAAATATCCACAAAATTTTAAAAAAATAGAAAATATGAAAATGATAGAAATTAAAAAAAACAAAAATTTCATAAAAAAATTGAAAAAATTTTGAAAAATTCATAAAAAATTGGAGAAATCTTATATACATAAATATAAAAATATATAAATACAAAAATTTGAAAAAAGAGAATTCATAAAAATAATAAGAGGGGTTTATTCATTATTAATAAAATGAAAAGAATAAGAATATATATATACTATAATTAAGAGCTTAATTTTCTTTTAGGTAAGAAGTTTAAAATGTATATAGAATATATATAGGTATTTAAGAGCATTCAATTCTTAATTAGATTTTTACTTTAAACATTTTGTAAAAACACACTTTTGTGTTTCAAATTTTTAAATAAGATTTTATTTGAATTAGGAATCTTTTAAATCTTTTAAGGATTTATTTTTCTACTCTTACCTTGAATTAGGAAACTAAGTGTGTTAAGATTTAAAACTTAAGTTTTGGAATTGAATTATAACTTTTTTATCAATTAGATTAAGTAATCCTTTTGTTCTTTTTGAAAATTTGATTTTATCATAAAGTTAAGTAAAAAGGCCAGATATTTAGAGTTAATTAAATAGAGAGTTGGTAGAATTTTAGTTTACAAAACTTACAAGCTAGAGATAAATAACTAGACTTGGTAAATTTTGTCTTGACGAATCCTATAGGAGGAAGCTAAGAATTTAAAGAACCTAAGAGTAAAGGGCTTTGTTGTCGAAGCTATGGTTTGAGAGCTAAGTAACCTAAAAATCTAAATTCACTCACATAGAATTGTCTTGTTGACATCTAAGACCGCGAAAACACAGAGGTTAAGAGATCAGTGCTGAATCCTCTTTAGTCTAAGGATTTCCATGGGGCGGTTCTTGAAAGAGTGAAGGATGTGCCACTCACCTAGAAAAAAGATTTGGAGAATAAAGTTAGTAAGAAAAATGAGAAGGGGGAAAAGAAAAGAAAAAGAAAAGAAAAAGTAAATAAAACACCCTGCAGTTAAGTGCCTTGTTAAAAATGGGTGCTTATGCAGTTTTTCTACATAATAAATAAAAGCATCTCATTACAAATGGATGCTACCCTTCCTTCCATCAAATAAAAAGAACACCTCACTACAAATGGCTGTTCTAACCTTTAGAAAAAGAAAAAAAAATAAATATGGAGAAAAAATTATTAGGAATAAGAGACTTAGTGGTCCACCGGGGAGATATACACAAAAAGTGTTGACCTCGGGATAGAAAACTGGTGAGGAGAAAGCAACCAAACCTGAGTAAGGCCAAGCTGAAGGCTTGAATTGGAATAATTGGGATTGGAAAATGATGTCTAAAGATCTAGATTTTTGCAACTTTGGATGTCTTTAGGACAATTCTCTTCACTAAGCTCAGATGTTTTAAAATCATAGCTACTGAACCTTGGTATTGGGCAGTGAAGCCTAAGAAATTGGGTTTTGAAGATTTTAAGTTGAGAACTAAAGGAGAAGAATTGACAGAATCCTAGGTCTAGAAGTTAATCTTTAGTATTGTAGGCTAGTAAATAAGAGTTTTACTACTCTAAGTTTGATTAATAATGAGTATCTGGTTAATTTGCTTAAACTTATATTGATAAAAGTCAAATATCATAAACAAGGGATTAACTTAAATCTATTTGAGTTTTTGAGTTAAAATTTAATTCTCAATCCTTAAGTTTTGTCTTCTTAAAACACTTTATATTCTAATTTGAGTTAAGAATAGTTACAAAGATTAAGAGATTTTTGAAGAATTCTAATTCAGAATAAAATTCTTGTTTACAAATTATTTTAAGTGTGTTTTTGAAAAATGTTATAAGTATAAGTCTAAGTAAGAAAATTTTCACATATGCTCTATACATTAATCATTTATATTAAACTTAAATTTCTGACCTAAGTTTTCCTCTACATAGTTACTATTTATAATAATTTAAACCCAAGTGCTTTAAATCATCATAGTCTTAGTTAATTTTACTAGGCACTGCCAAAACTTTGGCTTGGGGGTATGATGAGACACTCATCATGATCTCTAATTACCCCTAATTAACTAGTCTTCCTAGTTAATTAGCTAAGGTTATGAACATATAAGGGTTAATTATAAAATAAGGGATATTTAGTAAAGGACCTTAAAATAAGTTAAAAATGACATTTTATCATTCAATTAACAATATTAATAATTTAGATAATAATTGGACTCGAAATCCTATTAATCATTCCCTTAAGTAATAAGATAAGTAACTTAAACTTAATGTATACCTAAGTATATAATAACTTAAGTGATTTTAATTAATCTAATAAATTAACCTAAAAAGGTCAAAAATGCAAATTCAAGGTGAAAGCATAATATTTACCTTATTTACTAACATATATAAAAAGTTGAAAAAGATCTAAGTTAAAATAAATCTTCAAAACCTGGGTTTACATTTTGGTCCTTACTTTTCATTACAATCGTGTCCTTATTTCTCACATAGGTCCTTAAGTTTTATTACCTTTAAGTCCCACTTCGTCTTCTTCTTCTTCTTCTTCAGCCGAATGAACGGTTGGTGGCAAAGAGTCACGCCACCGCATGATCACCTCCCTATCGACATCAATCCTCTTTGTTCGAGCTCTTGCAGCTTGCGCTCACCACCCCTTCTTCATCCTCCGGTCTGGATTAACCAGAAATCCCATTTTTCGGTGGGAGATAACCTCATCGTCATTGAAGACGACGACGGAGGTTAAGCTCCTCAAGCTCCTTGAAAGATAATTTTTCGCTTTGCATTATAGTATTTAAGTGGTGGAAAAATCGACTAATAAAAAATAATGAGAATAACCACTCGCAGAAGAGCGGGTCGTGTCCACAGGGAGGCAATTATGCAATCAATACTTAATTATTTAATGTTATTTCGGATAGTACGAAATCCCTATTCAAATCTGACTTAAAATGTGAAGGAAAGTAGATTTGCAATAACTTAAAAAGATATGGGTATATGTGAAGTTTTCCCTCACAGAAAGCCTCAATAAATTTATGATGAATTTATGCAATTTTCACGTGATGTGTACTAGAGAAAATTAGTACTTAAGTTAATCCCAAAAATCAATCTTTATACTAGTGAATATCAATATCATGCAATTATAAGGAACTATGAGTGTTCAAATGCAATTCTACAGGCTGGTGGCAAGCGTGCACGCACTTGCGGTGAGGTGGTGAGGTAGAGGCTGGAGTGCAGGCGGTTGGCTACAGGCGTGCGGCCTGCAGGTGGGCGGAGGTGCGTTTGTAGATGGCCCTGAAGGGAGGTGAGCGGTGCACTTGCAGATGGCGCTGAGGGGAGCGAGCGGTGGGGCGTGCAGGCGCATGCCTGTAGGGTGGAGAGGTGTGGGCTTGGTGCGTGCAGGCAGGCGCTTGTAGAGGCTGGTGCATGAGCGAATGAGAGAGTGCTGTGAGGGGGCGGCGGTCTGCATGCAGCGCTTGCACTTGGCTGCATGCGGGCTTGGTGGCTGCAGAGGCAGGAGGAAGGCACGCGGGCGGATGGTGATGCGGTGCGCCTGCAGATGGTGCTGAGGGGAGGTGATGCGGTGCGCCTTTGCAGCAGGGCATTCCAAAGGGATGGGTGCACGGGCGAGCGGTGAGGCACGCTAACGAGCGCCTACGGCTGGAGGGAGATGCTATACGGTAGAGGCGTGCGGTTGTGTGCAGTTGGTGATGCAGTGTGGCGTTTGTAGCAGGGCCTTCCAAAGGGATGGGCACGCGCTTGTGCACCCTCGACTGGCTGGAGAGGCTGGAGGGTGCGCGCACTTGGTGAGGTTTTTCCCCGCAAGGGGGAATATTGACCACAATGCATGCTTCTTCTCTTCCTGGATCCACAGTGTCTGTTGGGTAGTTCCCTGCACGGAGGAAGATGATCCTAAATCCCCAGTGCACCTCCTCTCTTTTTAATTCCTCTCTCTCCCCGCGTGCATGAGTTAAGGGATTTTCATTTCCCTTGACTATTTCTGGCCTCGTCAGTTGAAGGAGGGCGGCGGAAGATTAAGCCCATGTGCAGCGGGGGAGGGGGGAAAGAGTTGTGACTGTTATGAGTTGGGAAAATTTATTCCCCCACCCTTGTTCTTTCAGAATATTATTACCTGCACATAAAAATAACAAAATCATTAAGTTATAGAATGTTATAAACTTAAATCATGATGCATACAAATATTCTACAACTTAATTGCAATTATTAACACACCAAAACTGTACGATTAAAGATACTTATGCTTAATATTAATCCATTTTAATGGACTCATCAAATACCCCCATGCCTAAGATTTGCTAGTCCCTAGCAAAAATAATAGAAATAATCAGAAGATTTCTTCTTTTCTTATTTCAAAACTTTAGAAATCTAGACAAATGTGAAGTGCTAATAGCCTAGGTAACAAATCCAAGTGAAAGAGCCGATTCGCATTGGGAGTTCATACATCACCCTTGGCAAAAATTTATGTTGAGATAGGCAACTACTTCCCTTGGGGATAAAGCAGACGATAATCTGTAATTTGACCCCAACATTTGGCTTAGGTAGGAGATATCAAGTTGAATGGATTTGTATTTGGTGGCACACACAACTGGTGCTACATATAGTCTAGTACTGCAGACTCTGGCTCGTTAGACTATTAGACAAGTCAACTCTGAGAGAGGCTACACAATTGTGCTCTCTTGATGTTCCTGAGCACTCTCTCTTTTCTTTCTTTTTGAGATCATGAATCTTGCCAAATTTAGAAATTATACTCACTATTTGGTGGCCTCACATGGCATCCACACTTCAATTAAAGTCCTAATAACTCTATAACTAAGTTAGAGTTCTCAACCAGTATTCAGGCAATCAGAAATATTAGAAGGTAGGTATGGGTCATATTTGGTGGAACGCGATAGGTGTTCTATTGCCTCAAAAAAAGTGTTACATCATAAACTTCAACTTTTTTTTTTGTAATATAACTATTTTTTCTTTTTCTTCTTTCTATTTCTTCTTTTTCTACTTCTTTTCTCTTTTCCCTTTTTTTTATTTTTTTCTTCTTGTTTTTGTTTCTTTTTCAATGAATCACAACACAATATGGACTTTTATTTACGAGGCATTATTAGGGATGATAATGGTCAAGAGGAAGTTGTGTGGCTTATTTGGTGGAAGTGCCTATTCTCGGCACCAGAAAGGAATCGATAGGACAGGCGTATTTCTGACCTTTGACACTATTACCCTCCTTTAGCTGAGGACTCTATGAAGGACGGTCGTAACCATCCACCATAGTTCTAGCTTTATTAAGACTCAATCTTTGTGTATCTACACAATTTGGTGACTCTCAGGAATTCACTCAAAGTATGCACACAGGAACAGAGAGTGAAAACTACGCCTAACTCTGAAGTATCATCATCTAATTACCCAGAACTTAAGAGTCCCTGCACTAGACTTAGCGCACCAGTAATCTCTCTACTTCTCACAAATATGAGGTGGATTTATTAGAAGATAGTATGCCTGACTCTCTATGAACTGTCCAAGGGTTCAATAGACTACAAATGCTTATTGGTTTTCCCCAAGGATCCATTACCAAGTCTATGTGCACGCGAAATAAATGTACTGGATTCTAAACTTAAGAAATAATTCCGGAAGAAAAACCTCCAATAACAAAGATATTTTGCTAGGGACTAACCCAATCAGCTCAAGAAAAGGAATTTTTTTTTTAATATATATAAATATTTGTAAATGCTATAAACACTATAAACATTCTCAGGTTATATCCCCCCATGCCTAAGACTGACAATGTCCTCATTGGAAAAATATAGACATAGAAGAATATCACTTGAGAAGGAGAGTGGGAGGAGCTAAGGCTCCTCAAGCCGTAGTGCGTCCAAAACCTGGCTATCTGAAAGAGTAATATACGGTTTAAGTTGCTGGCCATTTGCTTTAATGTTCGCACCTGAAATAGGGTTCTTGATCTCTACGGCTCCATGAGGGAAGGTATTGATAACAACGTATGGCCCATCCCAACGGGACTTGAGCTTTCCAGGAAATAATTTAAGTCCAGAATTGAAAAGCTAGACCCACTGGTTGGGCTCAAAAGTCTTTCTAATGATGTGCTTGTCATGGAAGACTTTTGTACATTGCTTGTAAGCTTGAGAAGTTTCATAAGCTTCATTACAAAGCTCCTCAAGCTCACTTAATTCTAACATACGTGCTTTTCCCACTTTATCTAGATTTAAGTTAACGTTTTTAATGGCCCAATAAGCTTTATGTTGGATTTCAATGGGAAGGTGGCATGCTTTTCTATAGACAAGACGGAAAGGAGACATGCCCAAAGGAGTCTTATATGTAGTTTTGTAGGCCCAAAGAGCGTCATTTAGTTTTTTAGACCAATCCTTCCGATTAGGCCTGACATTTTTTTCTAAAATTTGCTTAATCTCCCTATTAGACACTTCAACTTATCCACTCGTTTGTGGATGATAAGGTGTGGCTATCATGTGGTTGAATCCCAAATTTTGGAGTAGTCTTGTGAAGTGTACATTCTTAAAGTGAGGCCCTCCATCACTTATGATCATCCTTGGGCACCCATACCAAGAAATGATATTAGCCTTAACAAAGCCCAAGACCACGGAATGGTCATTGGTTTGCGTGGGGATGGCTTCTATCCATTTTGATACATAGTCAATAGCCACAAGGATGTATTCATATCCGAAGGACACAGGAAAGGGACCCAAGAAGTCAATGCCCCAAATATCAAAGATTTCAACAGGGAGGATAGGTTGTTGGGGCATCTCATCCCTTTTTCCAATGGTTCCCGTCTGCTGGCAACATAGACATGAACCCACATACGTATGTGCATCTCGGAATAATGTGGGCCACCAAAAACCAGACTGAAGAACCTTATGAGCAGTCTTCTTCCCACTAAAATGTCCTCCACAGTGGAGGTCATGGCAGAAACTCAGAACACTTCTTTGTTCCTCATCAGGGACGCAACGGCGAAACAACTGGTCAGGGCCTACTCTAAAAAGCTCGGGTTCCTCCTAGTGATAAAATTTAGCATTGGCGATAAACCTGTCTCGCTTCTGCTTGTCCCAAGTACTGGGGGTGATGCCCATGACCAGATAGTTCACTATGTCAGTGAACCAAGGAGTTTTAGCTTCCACGGCCATTAGAGACTCATCAGGGAAAGTCTCTTGAATACTGCCAGCAGGGTTTGATGCCTCAATAGGGATCCTAGACAAATGGTTTGCTACCACATTCTCAACTCGTTTCTTGTTTTTAATTTCCAGGTCAAATTCTTGGAGTAGCAGAATCCAATGAATTAGGCGAGGTTTGGTGTCCTTTTTAGCCAGAAGATACTTAAGGGCTGAATGATCAGAGAACACCACAACCTTGGATCCCAAAAGATAAGACCGAAACTTTTCCAAAGCAAATACTATAGCAAGTAATTCCTTTTCAGTGACTGTGTAGTTTTGCTGAGGATCCGTAAGGGTCTTGCTGGCATAATGCAGCACATGAGGTTTGCCATCAACCCTTTGACCTAAGACTGCTCCCATTGCAAAATTAGAAGCATCGTACATAAGCTCAAATGGGAGGGTCCAATCTGGTGCTTGGAGAATCGGCACGGTAATGAGGGCTTTCTTCAAAGCTTGGAAATCCTCTCCACATCTATCATCAAAATCGAAGGAGACATCCTTCGCTAATAGGTCGTAGAGTGGCTTAGAGATTTTACTGAAGTCTCTATTGAAGCGTCTATAAAATCCAGTATGGCCAAGGAAAGATCTAACCTGACGAACATTGGCGGGCAATGGAAGCTTAGAGATGGAATTGATTTTTGTTGTGTCCACCCGTAATCCTCTCTCAGAAACTACATGCCCTAACACAATGCCCTGCTGGACCATAAAGTGACTTTTCTCCCAGCTAAGCACCAGTTTTGCCTCTTCCCAACGGGTTAAGACTTTATCAAGGTGCGAAAGGCATAGGTCAAACGACGAGCCATAAATGGAGAAGTCATCCATGAAAATTTCAATGAACTCGTCGATCATATCAGAAAAGATAGCCATCATACAATGTTGGAAAGTGGCAGGAGCGTTACATAACCCGAATGGCATTCTGCGGAATGCAAAAGTGCCATAAGGACTTGTGAAGGTGGTACGCTCCTGATCATCAGGAAAAATGGCTATCTGATTGTACCCAGAGTACCTGTAAAGAAAACAAAAGTACTTGTTCCCCGCCAATCATTCCAAAATTTGATTGATAAACGGTAAGGGGAAGTGGTCATTCTAGGTAGCCGTGTTTAAACGGCGGTAATCAATGAAGACGCTCCAACCAGTTGAGGGTCTAGTGGTCACCAGTTCTCCTTGGTCATTCTCCTCCACAGTGATTCCTGCCATTTTCGGAACTACGTGAATAGGACTGACCCATTTACTATCTGAAATGGGATAGATAATCCCTACATCCAGCCATTTCAGAATCTCCTTCTTAACAACCTCCCGCATATTTGGATTGTGCCTTCTCTGCATGTCTCGGAAAGGCTTCACGGACTCATCCGTGTATATATGATGCATGCAAAGAGAGGGATCAACACCCTTAATATCAGTAATTGTCCAGGCAATTGCTTCCTTGTGCCTTTGTAAACACTCAAGCAGAGCTCCCTCTTGCAATTCAGATAATGCAGACGAGATAATAATGGGGAGCGTGTTATTAGGGCCAAGGAAAGCATATTTCAATGTGCTCGGGAGGGGTTTCAACTCCAATTTAGGAGCCTTTTGGATTGAGGGTTTTAGTTGAGATGTCCCCGCCTTAGGCAGTGGATCTACCTTCACAGTCCAGGGTGGGGACAGAGACTCAGTGTGTATCCCTAGCAACTCTTCTAGTTCGGTCATTTTCCTTTTAGTTTCTTTAATAATCGAGGGATGGTCCTGAGATATGACCTTCTGAAGGGGATCTCTACATAAGAGTGCTGGAGTAGTCGCTTCAATTATTTCATCAACGACCTCAATCTGAGAACAATCTTCACATCCGGGCTGCTTGTAAGTATCAAAAACATTCAACCGGATCTTCTTGTTCCCAAAGCCCATTTTAAGTGCCCCAGATCTACAATTTATAGAGGCATTGGCTATGGCCAAAAAGGGGCATCCCAAAATAATGGACGGCTTTGTGGGCTTATTAGATGGGTTAGTATCAAGTACCAGAAAGTCAACAGGGAAGAAGAAATCCACCACTCTCACAAGGACATCTTCCAACAATCCCCATGGTGTCTTAAGTGATCTGTCTGCAACCTAAAGGATTACTGGACTAGGCTTCAGCTTTCCTCCTCCCAAAAGGTCGTAGACAGAGCTCGGTAGAATGTTTACCCCCGCACCCAGATCGAGCAGAGCCTCGTCAATGTGTTGGTTACCTATAACCACTGAAATATACGGGGCCCCTGGGTCTTTCACTTTGGGGGGTGTTCCATGATGAAGAACCGAGCTAACATGGCAAGGCAGGATGACCTTGGTTTGGACCTATTTCATATATTGGCACTTCTAGGTGCACAGGTCCTTTAGAAACTTGGCATAGGATGGAATCTGTTTAATCGCTTCCAACAGAGGCAAGTTAATCTGGACTTGCCTAAAGGTATCCATAATCTCTTCCGTCCTATCCTTGGCTCTAGACGAGCCAACAGAAGATTCCCCAGGGGCAGATAGGCGCTCTAGATAGGGCACCCTTGGCTTCTGGGTAGAGGGGTCGTCATTGCGGGAAAGGGGTGGTGGAAGGACGACATCCTCATTATGGGTGATTTTTTGTGAGGGAGAGTGGTGTGGCTCTTCCTCGAGTGAGATGGAAGTCAGATCAGGTGTGGAAGGGGAATTCTGAGATGTAACTGTAGGAGTGTTATTAGACTTGTCAATCTTTTTCCACTCCTCAACATGGTCACTGCTTGGGCATGTTCCCTAAGTACAACCCCGTTGCCCTTAGGGTTCTCCTCGGAAGAGCTAGGCAACTTCCCCGGATCACATTGCCTAACTGCCTCAGTAAGATGACCAATTTGGGATTGTATATCAGTAATCATCTTATTCTGAGATTGGATAACCATATTTTGATGCTCTTGCATTGCTTTCATCATGGCCTTCGGCTCATCCATCTCAGAGGGCTTATTCGGAGGAGGGTTTTCATAAGAAGGTTGGTATGTGGGCTGGGGAGGTAAGGGTCTTGTATTCCCTGAGTTAGAAGCATCAGCTTGCTTCCAAGAGAAGTTTGGATGGTTCCGCCACCCTGGATTATAAGTGTTGTAGTAAGGGTTATTGCAAGGAGGGCGAAAACCTTGGGCTGTGTTCAAGTCGGCCTGAATCAACTCAGGGAATTGGGTTGCCTGATGGCACTTCGCAGTGGCGTGCATGGTGCTTTGGCAAATGGAGCATTCACTTGAAGCCTGAAAAATAGAGGCAGCTTGCGAGTTCATGCCGGGGTTTGCTAAAAGCCTATCAAAGTTTTTATTCAATAGTTGAATATGGTAAAGCCAAATCCTGAGAAGCCCCAGCTTCATGGGCCTCTATCTTCCTCTACAAGATTGATGATTTTCTTTCTTGATAGGCAGAGGATAGATGTATGGAGTTGTCGCTTAAAGTTTCAAATAATGCCCAGGCTACATCCTCAGTTCTGGTCATGAAGGTTCCTGCATAGGCTGCATCAATGGTTTGCCTATGTCTTTCAGATAATCCATTATAGAACCTTTCGACTAACTGCCATCTTCGCACTTGATGGTGGGGGCATAACCTAAGAAGGTCATTAAAGCACTCCCAAGTCTCATGAAATTGCTCCCCTTCCTTTTGAGTAAAACTCGTAATCTCTCTTCTGTAATGGTTGGTTTTACTCATAGGAAAATACTTTTTAAAAAATCTCCCTTAAGGGTAGCCCAATCATTTACCCTTGCATCGAGTGTATGATACCAGTGCTTAGCCTTATCCTTTAGGGAGAAAGGAAATAGGGTCCTCATCAAGGCTTCATTAGTAAAGCCCTGGAGCTTCACCGTGGAACAGACCTCGGTGAATTCCTCCAAATGCCGGTAGGGGTCCTCCCTAGTAGTACCATAAAAAGAGGGCAATAAAGATATGGTACTGCTCTTGATCTCATACGGATTATCCCCTGTCGGTCGTCTTAGTGCTTATGCAGGTTGGTTGGTAAGAATAA
Source organism: Thalassia testudinum (assembly GCA_037157565.1). Taxonomy (NCBI): domain Eukaryota; kingdom Viridiplantae; phylum Streptophyta; class Magnoliopsida; order Alismatales; family Hydrocharitaceae; genus Thalassia; species Thalassia testudinum. The sequence continues at coordinate 40,642,931 of JAZHRO010000025.1, forward strand.
AATAGTCCCTTAGGGTCCTTTGTTGATTTGCACCTTGCTCAGCCATTTCTTCTCTTTCTTCTCCTAGGTGAGCTCTCCTAAGAATTCTCTCAGGCTCAGGATCAAACACTAGACTACCCTCAAGAGAGCGTCTACCAAGCATACAAAACACAATTCATGATTTTTTTTATTATGTCAAACCTCCACTCCAAAGATAAGTCAAAAGATCAAGACTTATCCCTCTGTTCCCATGTAAGTGGTATAAGACGGGTGTGGACTTGAAATCTTAACCTTCTTTATTGTGGATGTTGAATTAGTTAAAATAAATGGCCAAACAAGTTTTTCACTGCAATTACGTGCCTTAATTCAACCTTTGAGTGCCCTAGGACCTATACTTTGCTTGGATAATACTCCCAGGTGATCAAGGGAGAAGTTACTCCAAGGACGAACAAAGGGATGCAAGTAGGGAGAATCATTCCTTTGAGGCGATGCATATGCGATGCCCCTTAAGTACCCTTTTGTTCCTTTAAGGGGTGTCCCCCTTCGTGGAGTATCAAAACACTTGATCAAAAGATAGTATCGCCACCACCACAAAGCACAATAGGAGGGTCTGCACCGATAAAGAGATCGGTGCCTATAGCCTTAAGGGATCGAGCCTTAGTACGGTGCCTAATGTGCGTGCTCAGTGTCAAAAGTGTGCAACACACTGCAAATCTTTGTAGTTTCTTTTGAAATCGCAGACAAGTCCCTTAGAATCAGATCAAATGTGAATTCCTTTTAAGGTTGAATCTGATTATTAGTTTCGCTTTTAGTTATGTGACCACTGAATTAGTAAATTCAAACAACTTGGTGGTCTTGAATTCCCAGGTGATCAAGGGAGAAGTTACTCCAAGGACGAACAAAGGGATGCAAGTAGGGAGAATCGTTCCTTTGAGGCGATGCGTATGCGATGCCCCTTAAGTACCCTTTTGTTCCTTTAAGGGGTGTCCCCCTTCGTGGAGTATCAAAACACTTGATCAAAAGATAGTATCGCCACCACCACAAAGCACAATAGGAGGGTCTGCACCGATAAAGAGATCGGTGCCTATAGCCTTAAGGGATCGAGCCTTAGTACGGTGCCTAATGTGCGTGCTCAGTGTCAAAAGTGTGCAACACACTGCAAATCTTTGTAGTTTCTTTTGAAATCGCAGACAAGTCCCTTAGAATCAGATCAAATGTGAATTCCTTTTAAGGTTGAATCTGATTATTAGTTTCGCTTTTAGTTATGTGACCACTGAATTAGTAAATTCAAACAACTTGGTGGTCTTGAATTTAAATTTGAATGCAAATGAGTGAATAGAAGCTGGATGCAAAAGTTAGAAAGATATACCCGTCTCCAGCAATCTTCATGCTAATATGCTTGCAATGCAATAATAAGATCTAATATGCTACTCAATCACCCCTAAATACGTGCACCTAAGGGCATGCAACTTCTAAATAGGCAGCTCGATATTTTCTTTATTGGTTTTTAAAAGCAAGCAAGCAGAAAATATAATCACGCATGCACCAAAAATATTGTAAGCCCTAGTAGCTAAAGAATGCGGGGACAAACCCCCAAAAATTTAGCCCCAATTACTACAAGGGCGAAAAGACAGAATTAAATTGTGATGACGGAGGATCCTCTAAGAAATAGGATCTTGGTCTCCTTCGTCTTATCCTCGTGTGGCTGTCACCGCTCTGTTGTGCCTCGTCGCCTCTTCAGATTCCTCACACAATAATCAAAATGATTAGATAATTTCACAACTCAAAAGATTTAAAAACAATAAAGTAAATATATTGCGTCTGTTGCCTCCCCGGCAACGGTGCCAATTTCAAAGATGATTTCTCGCTTTGCGTTATAGTATTTAAGTGGTGGAAAAATCGATTAATAAAAATAATGAAAATAACCACTCGCAGAAGAGCGGGTCGTGTCCACAGGGAGGCAATTATGCAATCAATACTTAATTATTTAATGTTATTTCAGATAGTGCGAAATCCCTATTCAAATCTGACTTAAAATGTGAAGGAAAGTAGATTTACAATAACTTAAAAAGATAAGGGTATATGTGTAGTTTTCCCTCACAGAAATCCTCAGTAAATTTATGATGAATTTATGTAATTTTCATGTGATGTGTACTAGAGAAAATTAGTACTTAAGTTAAGCCCAAAAATCAATCTTTAAACTACTGAATATCAATATCATGCAATTATAAGGAACTATGAGTGTTCAAGCGGAATTCTGCCACAATATAGTAATAATAAATAAAATCAAATTAGCTGGCAATGGCATTGAATTTAAATTTTAATTGTTGGGAAAATAGAACTTTTTTCCTCTCTGCTCCTCAAGAGAGAGAGAGCACCGCGGGGTTGTCGCGAGGCTCTGGAGGACGGCGAGGACAAGGGCTCTCCGGTGGTGGTAGCGGCGGCGATGGAGTTGGTCGGCGGAGGTGGCCGGAGCACCACCTGTTGAACAAGAAGGTGAAGCGGCTGCTGTAAGGATGAAGGTGCACGCAGTGCCTACAGCTGGTGGTGAGCGTGCACGCGCTTGCGGTGAGGTGGTGAGGCAGAGGCTGGAGTGCGGGCAGTTGGCTGCAGGTGGGTGGAGGTGGGCCTGCATATGGTGCTGAAGGGAGGTGGTGGTGTGCTTGCAGATGGCGCTGAGGGGCGTGAGCGGTGGGGTGTGCAGGCGCGTGTCTGCAGGGTGGAGAGGCAAGGGCTTGGTGCGCGCAGGCAGGCACTTGCAGAGGCTGGTGAGTGAGCGGATGAGAGGGTGCTGGGAGGGGGCGGCGGTCTGCACGTAGCGCTTGCAGTTGGCTGCGTGCAGGCTTGGTGGCTGCAGAGGCAGGAGGAAGGCGCGCGGGCGGATGGTGATGCGGTGCACCTGCAGATGGAGCTGAGGGGAGGTGATGCGGGGTGCCTCTGCAGTAGGGCCTTCCAAAGGGATGGGCGTGCAGGCGAGCGGTGAGGCGTGCTGACGAGCACCTGCGGCTGGAGGGAGATGCTGTGCGGTAGAGGCGCGTGGTTGTGTGCAGTTGGTGATGCAGTGCGGCGTCTGCAGCAGGGCCTTCCAAAGGGATGGGCACGCAGGTGTGTGCCCTTGGCTGGCTGGAGGGGCTGGAGGGTACGCGCGCTTGGTGAGGTTTTTCCCCGCAAGGGGGAAGATTGACCACAGTGCACGCTTCTTCTCTTCTTGGATCCACAGTGTCTACTGGGTAGTTCCCCGCAAGGAGGAAGATGATCCTCAATCCCCACTGCATCTCCTCTCTTTTTAATTCCTCTCTCTCCCCATGTGCGTGAGTTAAGGGATTTTCAAATCCCTTAACTATTTCTGGCCTCGTCAGTTGAAGGAGGGCGGCGGAAGATTAACTCCTTGTGCGGCAGGGGAGGGGGGAAAGAGTTGCGGCTGTTATGTGTTGGGGAAATTTATCCCCCCACCATTGTTCTTTCTGAATATTATAAGCTTAAATCATGATGCGTACAAATATTCTACAACTTAATTGCAATTATTAACACACCTAAACTGTACGATTAAAGATACTTAGGCTTAATATTAGTCCATTTTAATGGACTCATCACTCCTTCTTTGGCTAGACCTTACCATTCTCTTTGCTACCAACTGCTATAAATACTCCCTCACCCCTCGGATTTTACTCAAGTTGGCTCCCTTCCCTCTTCTAACACTATAGCCGACCCAATAGGCCATTCGTCCAAAACTTTGGTGACTTTACATTTCACTTTTCGACTGCCTCCATCCATTCTGATCAGCCGAGGTGATCCGCCATGGTCTTTTACGTCTCTGACACAGGCGCCGACCCAAGGAACCCTCCGCTCCACCTCAAATCCGCTCGCTGGAGATCTTTCTTCCACCCTTTGATTTCGTCGTCCGCCATGAGACTTTGGCGGAACCCTATTGACCCCTTCGTCCAGGTAACAATAGATTAGGAGTAGGAGTAGGAGCAAGGTAGCTTAGTTAGTTAGTTTAGGTAGTTAGATTAGAGTAATTTTAGAATTTTAGTTTCATCTTCTCCGACTCCAGCGAGCTCCTTGAGCTTGCCAGAGCTTTAATCTTGTCTTTTTAAATCGCTGTCCACCTTCCTTTAACTTCCATAATCATTTCTAAATCATTTAATTGAATCACCTAATCGCCTAATTCACATTTCACCTCCACCGACTCCTGACACTGTCCATGGTGACAATAATCGAGTTAATTCCACCACTGGGTTTTTCATCATCTTTCCACCACTTATGGACCCTAATCGACACTATAATACATATTAATATCACATATAAATTAAACGCCCAAATATAATTAAGTTCCTGAGCTTGCTGTCAATGGCGGCTCAGGAGCAGTTCAAACTATTAATTAACTATATAATTATAACTGCTAACACTTGTTGACTTGTTTTAACCTCTCAATCAAGTGGTTAAACAAGTCCTGAGCTTATTTCAAATCAAATTTTTAAAGAAACAAATTCACTGTCAAATCTTAATTCTAATGGACAAATGAAGAAATTAATGTGATATTGAGGTTCCTTGCAACCTCAGAATCCTTTCTAAATAAAAAATGACAAGTTTTAACAATCTATACACAATTTTGCCTTTTTTTGAACTCACCGGAGCTCCAACGAGCTCCGGTGAGCCAAATTTTTATTTCAGACTCTAAAACTTGTTGAGAAGCTCCAGAATGATAAAATATGGAAGACTAATTGTTTTAAGGATGTTTATTTGAGGATTTAACAACTGGAGCTGTAGATAGGTCTTCATCGTAGAAGCATTGAAGGAACTTAGAAGCTTCAGTGCGATGCACTGAAGCTATTCCTAACCTCATTCCATTGTAACAACTTCTGAATCTTTCTGTCGAACAAACATATTTTTAACCTCAGGCGGCGAGCCTGTAACCCTACGAATCAGGGTCAAAACACCTATCTGAAGATCTGAATAAGTTCCCGAGGTTGAGAAGACTTTATTTGAGGCTTTAATTTCCTGTGGAGAAGCTTTTAAAAGAAAGTCAACTTTTTGTGCCTTCACAGTCAACTAAGTCTGATTATGGAGTTCTGAGCTAGAATTGAGGTATTGAGGAGTTTAAATTGTTTCTGAGAATTTGTTTGATGGTTTTAAAGTGATTAAAGTGATCTCAGATGAGTTATTGTGTGAAATTTCAAATCTGTCAATTTGGGTTACTTTTGAACCCAAACTAACAGGAGAAGCATTTTGATGAAATATGAATTTGAATCTTGCCCAGATAAGTCAATTATAACTCTTAGAACTAGTTTAAGTCAATCAGAGATGTTTCTCTATGTCAGTTCATCCATTTCAGTCTAAAAATTTGATCTCTGAAGCTTTCAGAGAAGCTTTAACCTTTTGTACATTGTCTGAAGGTCTTGAGAGCTTAAAACTTACTCTAACAGATGCAGAATAATTTATAGAACCTGTACAGACCTTTAAATAAGAAAGAAAAGTCCATCTTTTGATTGGGTTTGTGACATTAATTTCACTTTCCAGGCGATAAATAACCCATAGGAACCCCTGATTTTATCATTCGAATTGAAGAGGAAATTATCATCTAAACCTTAAATTGACCCTGCAGTTGCGTAGATCAACCTTAGATCTTTCTAACAAACTTTAAACCACTCGATTTGGAACTCTAACCTAGGAGATATGATCGATTGAAGTTGGGCCTAGAAGGGGTTAGATAGTCCCACATCATCAGATTCTGAGCACGCGCATGGGGATAAAACGATTTTGTTAACCCGGCTATTCAGTCGTCAGTGCTCAGCTCACCGATTACCGATCTGATCTGAGCATTCTAAACATTCTGAGCATGTGCATGTGTCTGTGTTGTCTTGTGTACCTGCGGGTGTGCGCCCTTGTGGGCGTGAGCGAGCGAATGTGCCCTGGGAGGGCGAGAGCCTAGCAAGCTAGGTTGAGCCGGATTGGCTCGAGACTATGAATTGAAATGAAAAACGATTTTGTTACCCCGGCTATTCAGTCGTTAGTGCTCGGCGCACCGGTTACCGATCTGATCTAAGCATTCTAAACATTCTGAGCATGTGCATGTGTGTGTGCGGGCTTGTGTGCCTGCAGGTGTGCACCCTTGTGGGTGTGAGTGAGAGAATGTGCCCTGGGAGGGTGAGAGGCCTGGGAGGCTGGGTTGAGCCGGATTGGCTCGAGACTATGAATCGAAATGAAATAAACCGAAAACGAACCTAATTGAGATTAGGCAAGGACCGAGTAAGGTCTGGTCCCACCCTGGTCTCAAGGTGCTGTGTTTCCTCGAAAGGTCCTTACCGCAAATAAAATAATTTTTGGTTAAGAAATGAAAAAAACCCAGTTCAGCTGAAAGTCTAAGGGAATTGAAAGAGAAGCCGATGGTTATTAAATGCTAAGTGTTAAGTTGATGGCTAAGTATTGAAAAGCTAAGGGTAAGTGAAGAGCTGAAGCAAAGGAAAGAAAGAAGAACAAGCACTAAGGGAAGAGAAGAAGGTAGGAGAAGACTAAGGGAAAGAAAATAAGAGACAGGAACAGAAGGTAGGAACAGAAGAAGAAAGGTAAGAAAGAGCTCGAGATAGAGAAGAAAATGAAAGAAAGAGAGAAGAAGAGAGAGGCTGAAGAAATAAATAAAGAAAATCTTTTCTTGCATCATTTTAATTACTTTTTGAATTTGTTTTAATTGTAAAAAGGCATATTTTAAATAGAACAAGTTTTATTGCCTTAATTGTTTTGAAATAAAATTGGAAATCTAACATGTTTACTTGTTAACCAAATACATCATTTGAGTAAATATGTTTTTCATATGGAATTTTGTATATTCTTTATAGTTTAAATATTTTGGAAAAATTCATGTTTTAAAATCAAACTAGTTATACCTCCTAAATTTATAAAGGAAAATAAAAGAAAATTGGTGAATGGAGAAATTATTATACCTCCCAGTGAACGACCTGGACTCAACCAGTAAAAATTTCTAAAATGTTAGGTTAATTCGACCCTATACTACACAACTGACACAACTTCGAGTCAACCTAAGTGACTTCTTCTACTCTTAATTAAGTGAAATTAACTTAATTACTGAGTTGAGTGAAAAGCACGCATCAATGGGTCGGGTGTGCGGGTGAGCGGGGACCTTACCCCTAAGTGTCTTGAGGCAAATAGCCGTATAGACAAAATCAATTTATGCGTAGATAAGTGCTTGGCTATTCACGATGTGGCAATAAAGCCACTCCTTTGCATGCACCAACAGCAGGGAGATGTCTCCAATTGCGAGCTAAATCAAGGCTGTGGCCTCTAACCGACGACCTAGGATGAAGCCTAGAGCAACTCCGCACTACTTGGAAATGTAACTTGGAGAAGCATGCCCTCGAACACAGCTCCAAGCTTGCTCAGAGCTTCCTCGTTAATGGAGACAAAGGGTGAAACTTGGAAAATAAGAACACGGCCCCTTGACCCAATCAAAAGCGTTCAGGAGCATCGCCAGACCACGGCGAGTGTGGGTGGTGGTGGCGTGCCATGTGAGGGTGCATGGTGGTTGGACGGAGTAGGGGACGGAGGCGTGAGGAAGGGTTGGTCGATGGTGAGTTTGGGTGGTTGGAGTGCTGAATAGGTAGAGTGGTTTTGCTCTTGGTGTTGTGGTGAAGGTTGTGGAGGTGTTGGCAAGGTGGGTGGACGGGTGTACCGAGCAGATAACCTCGTTGGAGAAGTGGCCGGAGTGGAGGAAGATGATAGCGAGTGTTCGGTCGAGGGGGTATTTTTTGGGTTTTGAGTGGTAGAAATTAAACTAAAGATCTAACTAACCTAACTACCTAACCTAATTAGACGAAGGGGGTAGGATGGCACCGGTTGTGGTATGGTTGGCTCCATGGAAGGTGATGCCTCTGGTGATGGAGTAGCAAGGAGGACAAGGTAGGAAGCATTCGCCGATATTGCGAGACACAGAAGAATGTAGGAAGAGGGAATCTGCCGACTATTGTTCGTGATGACAGATGAGGAAGGTGGATAGAGGGGCTCGTCGAAGCTCGCGGAGTATTCGGTCGGCGAGAAGAGAAGACGGTGGGGAACCAGCCAAAAATGAGCTAAGGAGGTAAGGAAATGTGTGAGGGATCTTTTTATATGCTTTAGGGGGTGCTTCAAGCTTGGAAAGAAGCTTTCAAGCTTTGCACACAAAATGATACCCGAATCTTTCATGCGTTCGCATGAGGATTGGGAAATACTTGGCGTCCAAGGTTGGGTCTAATTGAAAGAGAATTCCTCAAGGAATCTCTAGTTCAAATTTGGGATTGATTGATTGAGAGACGAGTGAGAAAATCTAGCTCAAATCTTGCTAGTGAGCTATAGCTACTCCTAATGGTGGCAAAGACCTAGATGTGAAGGTGATTGCAAAGTTAGGGGGGACTCTACAATATATTTTTAAAGCTGAGTGGCCATTTGAGAGAAGGATTAGACTAGACCAAAATGCAAACTAGGTCAAGATGATCTCTGATTGGGCCCAAATTTTGGTATAAACCTAATTTTGACTCAAGGAATTTGATGATGAAGTAAAATTTAGGTTTTGACCAAGTTTGACTAGGTAATTTGCATAGAAACCCAAATTAGGACAACAGTCCATCTAAGACTATTTTAGGTCAAATTGGGTTCCAATGGTCCAAGCAAGCATACCAAACCATATAGAATAGTTTTATAAGATTTTTAGAAGGTTCAGGTGAATTTTATCCTGATCGAAACCTCAGTTAATTAAGTGGGTCTATTTTTGGGGTTTCAGATGTTCATTAATTCTTGAAATGCGTGAAAACCCATTTCTATCTGCATAAACCCACTTATTAGACATTTATGAACATTTGAACTTTAATTACCCCTAGGAAACCCCATGATTGCTTTGAATTTAAGATATTCTATTAAAACTATAACTTTACCGCTATTTTAATTCATTTCTCTCAAAATGGATATGCAATGAATTACGGTCGTCTGGCGGTTATGTTGAAGCATTTATCAATGGATTATGACTAAATGAAGCTAGATATGGCTAATGATGATGTTATCATCATGGCCCCATGCCTAACTTTCGCTAGTCCCTTAGCAAAATCTTATGGAATTAACTCAAATTCTAGACCATGCCTTTGATGCTCAAAGTCCTGATTCTTTCTTCTTTTTTTTAGAAATTGGGTCAGAATGCTAATAGTAGGCCTAGAGATACTCAAGTATGAACAAAGATCCAGACCTGACCAGCTTTAGCGTTAGTCTGTCGTGAAGGTTTCTAAGGTTTACTGAAACTATCCCGAGGTTCGTTGAACCCAGCAGTTAAAGCACCCATGCTTGTAACATGGTTAGTCCTAGTTCAGTTTGCAGTGAATTTTTATAAGAGAAAGGGATAAAAGAATTTTTGCATTTTTGGAGAGTTTTCTCTCTCATTTTCTTTTCTTTATTTCTAGCTTCGGGTTGGCTCAAAAACATGATTTGTATCGGATTCCTACGTCCCACCATCAATCCTCACAGGGTCCTTGGCAATCGATGCTTCGAGATAGCACCACCCATGGCAACCCCCAGAACCCTAGCTTTCAACACTTCGAGATAGTGCTGCCCATGGTGTTCTGTAGCTAAATTTAGGCCCTAGCAATCGACATTTCGGGATAATCCCGCCCATGGCACCTAAACCAGCACAAGGTGCTTACATGCCCCTAGTAGGATATTTAGATATCCTAGGAGACAAGCATTGAGGAGATGGTATGTTATTGTGCAGTTTCGAGGGGAATTTCTTGCCTCTCTGCATCGGGAACTCGTCCAAATTAACTTGTGTTGATAAGCCACTCCTAATCTAGGTAGCTTTTTCATAACAGAATAAACTCTTTTACGTGATTTTGATTATTAAGCACACTAAGCCAGACTTGCGTGTGGATTAGGGTGCCTAGGTTACCGAGTCCCGCAAACCAGAGGTCAGTTATTGAGGTCGAGTACTCCCTAAGTCTTAGACCTAATATGTAAGCTTCACATTTTCCTCAACCACTTGAGGACTATCCACATCTTAATGGATACATGAATGTTTAAGCCGTAAAATAAGCCCAAGAGGCCTAAGATCAGCACTCATACTAATCTTTATGTCTCTCTATCATTCTCAGACTTAGTTTTTTTTCTTATTGGTCTGGAACTTAAGTAGATTCCATAATCATTTACTAATGACTATCACTTTTTGTTTCAAATTGTATCCCCTTTTTGGCATTTAAATCACCTCCTCTTTTCCTCCTCAAGAATGATATGCAATTAATCTCACAAAGTTTCCTCCCCTTTCTCCATTTTTTGTTCTTTTTCAATGTTTTTATTTTTTTGATTTTTTGAATGAGTAATTTGTTTTTTTAGAACCCTTCAGAAGCTTTAACTTCTATGTGTTTGCACTTTAACACCCTCCCATGCCTATGTTTTTTAATGTTCTCATTGTAAACCAAAGGGTATGAAATCAGTTGGGTTCATGTGTTGGAACAGGGTAAAAAGGGTGGGTGAACGGGTTGGGATGACTGTTGCGAATGATTTCAAGCTCTGGTATACGTACCAATGGTGGAGTCGGCTGTTCTAATTCTAAACTCTAAGTGCAATAGACGTGAAGCTAAAAAGGATGACCAGAAGGGTCTCAAGTTTTTGGAATGATGGGTTGCCTCCCGTTAAGTGCTCAATTCAATGCCTTTAACCGAGCAGAAGGTGTTCATGGAGAAGGAGTGGTCAAATCAGATGAATTTTGTAGAACAAGCACCTTGATCAATAGCCTAGTTGGTCCAATCAGGTGCTTGTTCAGATCAACAGGTTGATGATGCAGCCCAAACCTAATCAGTCTGGTGGGTTGATGGATGTCGATCAATAGATGCGAAACCCACCAGATACTTTGAAGCTTAAATGGATGCGGAAATGAAAATCCACGGTTTGGCTGATTCGATTTAGCTTGATTAAAGTAGGGATCCTGAAATGCAAAAGAGTTTATGGAGGATGTAGGAACCCTACAAGAGTGATTAGAGAAAGATGGGATGTGATTAATAGTCTGATCGATGTCCAAAACCCAATCAAAATATGGAGAATCATATGTGACCGAATCATCGAGAGGAGAATCAGAGTAGAAATTTATTCTGGTAGTAGGTTGAGGTTGAAATTGGATTCGAGAAGGTTTTTAATGGTATGTAGAAGAGGTGGTTTCTTTCAAATCATTGTCCTCAGTGTTAGAATCAAAGGACGGGTCGTGCTCGCTAAGGTCGTAAGCAGGTTTGAAGTCATTAGGAAACAACAGTTCTCTGAAATCAGAGTAAGATTCGAAATCGTCTGAGAACTTGTGAATATCATGTTTTGAATTCGATACCAGATCAGAGGTTCCACCATAGAAAGGATCAAGATAAGTAGAATCAACAACCTGACTTAGATCTAACATAATTTCAGATTCTGAGCTTAAAAAGGTGTCCTTATTAGGCATGGACTCAAGTTGGCTCCAAGGGTAGACCAAAACAATTCCAAACTCATCTAACTCCTCGATTTCTGTATCATAGATTGGCGTGATTTTTGAAAAATCAATTAGTGTCTTTGAGGAGGTTGGAGAGGTGTCTTTGTCAAATACAGGCCTAGAATCATAATTCAAATTCAAAATCCGACTCTCATCATTTTGGGCCTTATGATTATCCCAAATAGGCTTGAATCCAAGTTCTAGGTTAATGGTAAGGGTTGGATGACTATAATCTAGGCTGGGCTCTACTGGGATGTTAGACTCATTCTCAAGAATCACCTTAATAAGATAAGGCTTGGGATTTACATTCTCGAGAAGTCTTGTTTTAAGCTCATCATCACAGGTGTCGAGGAAATCTAAGCTTGATGGACCAGCTTCCTGGTTTCCTAGGGTTGGTTCAGAATTATGAACACTTGCAATTGGATCCTCCCACCCCATCTCAAGATTAGGAATGTTAATTCTTATGAAATTTGAATCTGTATTCATTTGGGTTGGGGGTCCATAATAACCTTGATTCTTGTGCCTGAGATTTGGGAAATAATTTTGATCATTAGAATCACTCCAAGATGTTTTATTAATTTCTGAAGGGTATTTTTGATCAATGGATCGATATAATCTATTCAACAATTCTCCCCATATTTGCAAAAATTTTGGAGGTCTTCTGGAAATGAAGGATTTGACCAACATTGCAGACAATCGTTGTTGTGTAATTTCACCAATTCAGTGTGTTCTGCCAACTTGGGTTGAACCATGGTTCAGTCGTATCCATATCATCTCTATACGATTCAAAATGTGGTCCATTATTTTCTTGAATTTATCCTGAATGTCCCTATTAAAATATTCCTCGTGGTGCCTATAAGTATTCTCAATCATCTTTTCTTTCATGCTCATTTGGGACTCAGGTTTCCTAAACAGTATTCCTAGATTGCCAGGTTGCATTTTTTAATCAGATGGTGGAATTAGGATGTCGAATCAAACTCAGGTTAGATTGAAGTTGATAAGATTTGAAAGAGATTCCCAAGAAGATCTAATGAGGCCTCTTAGGTCAAAAACCTAATGACATTCCTGTGTATGTGCTCTATAGACAAGATGAGGGATTGGATATTATTGGACCCAATCAAGGCACCCAAATATTTTTGTATGACTAAGGCTATTTCGAGGCAGATGATACCTCTGAATCAGAAATTCGCACACGCGAGAAATACTTGGGCAGCCAGGAAGGGAGAGCCTCGCAAAGACCCCTACACGGTAGAGCATCCCCACGGGTTATAGGGTTTCCCCCACCCAACCTTCCTTGTCACTGTTGTTCCAAGTAGACCAGAATGTATGAACTTAAGACCTTAAGTCTACCAATTTTAGCCTAATTAGTGCTTTGGATTTCACTTGATTAGAAGTTGATTTGACTTGTGACCTAATTTGGAGGTTGGTTGGCCTACAATGTAGACCAAGTTTACCTGACCTAACCTAAAGATGGCAGAATGAAATCTAGGTTAATACCTAGAAATCACTCTGAATTGACTCTCAGGTTGTTAGGTCGACAATTTTTAAGGTTCAAGTGAAATTAGAGCCTGATTTTTAGGGTTCTTAATTAGATCATTTCAAATAAGGGCTTGGGTAGCACATTTGAAATGATCTAATGCAGGAAAATGTGTGCTAGCACTTCAAACCCTAATGTTGAAAACCCTAACTGGCTCTATTTGAAGTCTAATTTGATCTTAAAATATTCACCTTGGGCTTCAAGCAAGAATTGTGTTAGCCAAAGTGATTTAGAAATTAAACGTAGTCCATAATAGGTACAAGAAATCAGAATGGGGAATATCTAATCAAAATCGTCTCAGGCTTCAATCAGATATTGATTTTTTTTTGTAAATCAGGACAACTTGCCTTTTAAATGAAAATTACTATGAAAATAAGGTAAGTGATTCCTAATTAGTTTTGTTTCCTTTTCTCTCTTCCAAGGGTTAGGAGATTAGGGAAGAGGAGAGATTACCTGCCCTGAGAGTGGCTGATTTGCGTGGAATAACTCACCTTGTGATGTACCTCGCAAAATTACAAGAAACAAATAGGGCAAGTTAGTGCTCAAATATAATCAAATTAAACAAAGACTAGTGGTGAATTACGCATTGCTCCCTGGCAACAGCATCAAAATGTTGATGGGCGAAGTCGATGTTTTAAAATCGTTGCATTGCAGTATAGTCGAAATCTCTTTTCAACAAATACAATTTATAACTCGAATATCAAGAATGAAGTCCAAGGTCAAACACAAGGAGCAAATATGGAATTCACAGGCTAATCTTCAATTAAAATATAAACGAGCATAGGAAATAAGCCAAGAATAATGATATTCAATAAATGCTAATCTGTCAGATTAGATATTCAATGAATAACATAAGTATATCAAGGCTTAAAGAGACACAAAAGATATCTAAGACAAAATAATGGTGATTTGAATCATCGATTATTAGTCTAAGCACATATATATCAAATACTCATTAATGTCAAATAAATGAACAGTGATCAGATGTTTGGTCATCAAGTCAGACGATTTAAATGTCACCTGCTACAGTGCTTTTCCTCTTCTGATCTTCTTCTTTCTTTCCTTTCTTTTCTCTAGCATGACCCTTCTTCTTTTCTTCCTTCAGGCCTTCTCCTTCAGCCTCTTCCTTTTCTTCTCTTTTCTTCACGTCTTTCTCATCCTTCTCAAACCTTCCCTCTTCACGCACAAGGGGAGCCAAGGCTTTGACGACGAAGTGTTGGAGATCTCTTCTAAAGAGAAAAACCCACCCCTTCCCCACTCTCTCTCTATTTCCTCCACCTTTCCTCTTTCTTAAATAGATGGGTTAATCCGGTATTCGGGTCGCGTAACTGGGTCCAGGGCTGCATGCGTGGGTGTCACAGCCAAGGAGTGATAGCACTTAGGCGGGTTGGGTGTGTGGGTGAGAGGGGATCTCAGCCCCAAGTGTCTTGAGGCAAATAGCCATATAGATAAAATCAATTTATGTGTAGCTAAGTGCTTGGTTGTTCATGATGTGGCATTAAAGCCACTCCTTCGCTTGCACCAAAAGTAGGGAGACGTCTCCAATTGTGAGTGGAATCGAAGCTGTGGCCTCCAATCGACGACCTGGGATGAAGCCCAGAGCAACTCCATGCTACTTGGAGATGCAACCTGGAGCAAGCATGCCCTCGAACATAGGTCCAAGCTTTCTCGGAACTTCCTCGTTAATGGCGACAAATGACGAAACCTAAAAAATAAGAACATGGGCTCTCGGCCCAATCAAAAGCGTTCAGCAGCATCACCGAACCACAGCAAGTATGTGGGTGGTGGTGGCATGCCACGTGAGGGTGTGTGGTGGTCTGACGGAGTTGGGGACGGAGGCACGAAGAAGTGTTGGCCGACAGTGGATTTGGGTGGTTCGAGTGGTGAATAGGTAGAGGGGTTTCATTCATGGTGTTGTGGCGAAGGTTGTGGAGGTGTTGGCCAGGTGGGTGGACGGGTGTAGCAAGCAAATAACCTTGCCGGAGAAGTGGCCGGAGCAAAGGAAGATGGCGGCGTGTGTTCGGTCGAGGGGGTATTTTTTAGGTTTTGAGTGGTAGAAATTAACCTAAAGATCTAAGTAACCTAACTACCTAACCTAATTGGATGAAGGGGGTAGGATGGAGCTGGTTGTGGTATGGCCGGCACCGTGGAAGGTGAAGCCTTTGGTGATGAAGGAGCGTCAAGGAAGATGAGGTAGGAAGCATTCGCAGGTATTGCAAGATGTGGAAGAACGTGGGAAGAAGGAATCAGTTGGCTATTGTCTGTGACGGCAGACGAGGGAGGTGGACAGAGGGGCTTGCCAGAGCTCACAGTGCATTCGGTCGGGGAGAAGAGAAAATGGTGGGGATCTAGCCAAAAATGAGCTAAGGAGGTAAGGAAATGCATGCGAGATCTTTTTATAGGCCTCAGGGGGTGCTTCAAGCTTGGAAAGAAGTTTTCAAGCTTGAGAGCTTTGTGCACAAAATGATACTCGAATCTTTCATGAGTTTTCATGGGAGATTGGGAAAAACTTGGGGTCCAAGGCTGGGTCTAATTGAAAGAGAATTCCTCTAGGAATCTCTGGTTCAAATTTAGGATTGATTGATTGGGGTACGAGCGAGAAAATTTCGCTAGAATCTCGCTGGTGAGCTACAGCCATTTCTAATGGTGGCAGGGATTGAGATGTGAAGGTGATGACAAAGTTAGGGGGGAATCCAATTTGAGTCAGGGGGAATCAGGGTTCTATCTTGAGATTCTGCAGAAATTGGACGTTTAACCAAGTGTCTGGGTGCCCAATAACACTGTAGACATGGGTTTAAGGTGTGTGGGCTATAGCTAAGGTTACTGGACATCGAATAACTTATTTGGATGTCCAGATAAGGGCTGAAACCAGTGTTTTGAGGCTTCCTAGGCTATGGTGACCTAATCTAAGGGTGGCTAGGGCTTAGGATGGCTTCTAGGGCTGTCCTAGGGCTAGGAATGAACCTAAGTTCTTCATAATTTAACTCTACCTTATTCTTACTTAGTAGAATAACAAATCTCAACCCTTACATTATTTCTCTACTACATTTATTCTAAGGTCTTCTGCTCTAGCTCTGATGTAGCACTAGCTTCAGGTCCAGCTTCAGATCCTGCTCCTGAGCTTCTTATTACTTGCAATTTATATAATGCACTTCATTAGTACATTATATCATTATTTCATGCATAGCTAAAGAAAAGCAGTAAAGATACAAGCAATGCTTATGCATACATTAATTTCACTAGCTTATGCTAAGTTCTAGGCGAATTTAGGTCAATTAAGACTTATGATTGCTGCGCAATCATATCCCATGCCTAAATCTTGCTAGTCTCTAACAAATGCAAGACTAAGTTATTTACAGAAGGGTCCCTAGAGGACTGATTATTTTTATCAAGTGTATGACTAGATATTCTTTTCCTTTTCATGTTCAACTTAAAATCTTGAAATCCAGACAATCGTGAAAGTGCAGCTATGTATCTTTTGCAATGGATTCGAGTGGAAAACCTGATTTACCTCTAAAGCCTGTACTTAACCCTTAGTAAAATTCCAGTAGGATAGGAAAACTTCTTCCCTTGGGTTATTAAAGATAATCTATGAATTCCACCCCAGCTTTAAGCTTGGGTAGAGAATGTCTAAGGCAAATGGCTGTGTATTTGGTGGCTCACTCTCATTTGGTGCTACATAGAGACTAGTACTACAGAATCTGGATTCCCAAATTATTAGGTAACTCAACTCAGAGAAAGATGAGAAAAATTACGCTCTCTTTTGGTTCCTTTGTATTCATTCTCTCTCTCTTCTCTCTCTCTTTGTTTCCTTTTCTTTTTCTTTTTGAGCTCACAATCTCACCAGATTTATACATATATTCCATATTTGGTGGTCTCACATGACATTAACACTTTAATAGAGTTCCAATAACCCTCACACTAAGTCAGAATTCCTCAGCCAGTATTTGGGCGGTCAGATATACAAAAAAGTGGGTTAAGGTCATATTTGGTGGATCTCAACTTTATTTGGTGGTATTGCCTCAATGCAAATAAAATAAGCACTAAAATATTTGTATACTACTTTTTTTCTCCTCTCTTTTTTTCTAATAATAATAATTTTTTTCTATATCTATATATTTATATCAACACAATGCAATACAGCACATGACATACACGACTTTTATTCAAGAGGCATTATTAAGGATTGGTGGTACCCAATAGATATCGGGGGGCTTATTTGGTAGAAGTGCCTACTCTTGGAATTGGAAAGAGATGGATAGGATGACATATTCTTGATCTTGACATCAATACCCTCCTTCAGCCGAGGATTCCGTAAAGAATGGTCGTAACCATCCACCTTTGCCCTAGTTTTATGAGAACTCGCTCTCCGCGTATTTGCCTTGATTGGTGGTTCTTAATATTTCACACAAAATGTATATGCAGGAACCAATAGCGGAAACTATTCCTTTTCTCTGAGTATCATCACCTAATTATCTAGAATTCCAGATTCCTTGCACTAATTTTAGAGCACCAGTACTATCTATTCTCATCTCACACTATTTGGTGGATTTTTAGAAGAAAATCAGGCTGACTCCCAAAACACTGTCTAGGGGTTTAGGAAAAGAAGCACTGCTTCTTCTCAATAGACTAAAGACATTTATTAGTCTTCACCGTGAATTCATTGCAAAATCTATGTGTAAGTGTGAAAATTGTACTGGATTCCAGATTATAGGAATCAACTAAGGGATAAAATTCCTACTGCATTCTCTTGATAAAAGTGATCTTATTCATGAATGCATTATATATATATGCTATAAACAAGTAACCTCTTTCATTTGTACCTCAAAAAATTCCCTTATCGGGTTACTTTAAGCTTGGTCTTAAATTTAGAACAAAAAGGTGAGCGGGTGAGTTGGCTGTGGCTATTGCGGACAATTTCTAGCTCCAATGCAGGCATTGGAGGTGGATTATGTTATTCTTATATTTAGGATCCTAAAGTACATTTGACATGCTGCTTCGAGGTTTTCTAGGTGTTGGCATAAAAATTTTTTTCAGTTTTGCTGTATATCTACCCCCCAATGCCTATGTTCTTGCATGTCCTCAAGCATGAGTATAAAGGAAAATAAATTACGATAGGAAGTAAGTGGGTAGAAATCACCTGGAATTGCTCTTGAATTTTAACATTCAGCACAAGCCAACCTGATAGTATGCAATATGCGTAAAGGAAATATGCTAAATGAAAAATATGTTATGTATAAAGCGAGTATGTATAGGGTGATGAAGAATGAGGTAGATGCTGAGTTTAACGCCTCCAGCTGGGCGAAAACTCATTCACAGGTCCTCAATAAGATGAATGACTTCGTCAGCTGGAGGAGGTTCCTGGGCCATTAATGGCTTGAGGTGTTGGCCATTGATTGTAGAGACATGCCCAGATATTGGGTCCTTGATTTGGACTGCTCCATTGGGAAATGGGTGGATAACAATATATGGGTCAGTCCACCTGGATTTGAGTTTCCCTGCGAAGAGTTGCAGTCGAGAATCAAACAACCAGACTTGCTGGTTGGGCGTGAATTCTTTTCTCCGGATGTGGCGGTCATGAAAGGCCTTGGTCTTATGCTTGTATATCGAGGCATTCTCATAGGCCTCCCACCGGATTTCTTCTAATTCACTGAGCTGGAGCTTCCTCTCATGACCTCCCACATCAAGGTCAAGGTTACATTTTAGCACTGCCCACAAGGCGTGGTGTTCTAGCTCGACAAGGAGGTGATAGGCCTTACCGTATACCATATGATATGGCAACATTCCGAGTAGGGCCTTGTAGGCAGTCTGATATGCCCAAAGTGCATCAACTAATTTATCAGAACAGTCCTTACTGTCCAGTCTAACAGTCTTTTGGAGAATCTGCTTGACTTGGTGGTTAGATACTTCAGCTTGCCCATTGGTTTGCAGATGATACGGGGTGGCTATACAATGATGCACCCCGTATTTCTTTAGTAATGACCTAAAATGGGTGTAGATGAAGTGGCTTCCCCCATCGCTAATCAAAGCATGGGGCACTCCGATTCTCTCAAAGATGTATTCCTGTACAAAAGAAATGACGGTTTTATGATCAGCTCATCTTGCTGGGATGGCTTCGATCCACTTTGACACAAAGTCAACAGCAAGTAATATGCACTCGAAGCCATTCAAATTCAGAAAAGGGCCCATAAAATCGATGCCCCAAACATCAAACACTTCTACAACCAAGATGGGTTGGAGAGGCACTGGGCATACTTGTGTGTATCTCTAATGATAGTTGGCTAGAAAAATCTTGACTGCAAAATTTTAGCAGCAGTTTTTCATCCTAAGAAATGACCACCACAAGCATCGTTGTGGCAGAAAGATAACACAATAGGGATCTCAGAATCTGGGATACATCTTCTAATAATCTGATCGACTCCAATGCAGAAGAGTAATGGATCTTCCCAGAGGTAGAATTTTGTCTCCACTGTGAATTTGCATTTCTAGTCCTTCGATAAATTTGTGAGAATCTTCCCTCTGACAAGATAGTTCGAGATATCCACGTACCAAGGAAACTCAATAGAGTGAATTGCCAAAAGAGATTTATCCAGAAATTGATCTAAAACGGAAAGGGAGTATGGGATGTGGGCTAGGTCCAGTCTGGATAAGTAATCCGCCACAACATTTTGTTTTTCAACTTTGTCGCATATTTCAATATCAAGCTCCTGCAATAAAAGGATCCATCTGATAAGACGGGGTTTGGCATCCTTCTTTCCTAACAAAGTCGAAGGGCAGAGTGGTCTATGAAGATTATTACTTTAGACCCTAACAAGTTTGATTGGAACTTCTCCAACCTAAACACTATTTTTAGCAGTTTCTTTTCAGTGACAATATAACTTCGCTGAGCCTCATTTAGGGTCATGCTAGTGTAGTATATGATGAAGGGTTGTTTCTCCTGACGTTGGCCTAAAATAGCTTCGACGGTGAAATCAGAGGTGTCTGATAAATGCCAATTTATCATCATTCTTATGCATTAAAACAAACCTAGCTCTTAGAATTTTGATCTGTAAATGGTTTTTTTGGATGCATTTAGGCATAAATTAAGTTAGGCATGCATATCATTTGTTATTTTATTTTTGGTGTGTTTCGTGGAGTGTTAGGGATAAGCAGAAAGTTAGATCCATAGAACCCTAACACTTGGGAAGCCAACTAATGAAGAGGAAGCTCAATCTACCCTTGGACTGGGGTTAGCTCTGTAAACGGGAATTACCTTCCCCTTTGGCACCACTCTATATCTACCCTTCATCCCATAACTACCACCCACCAACACCATCCTAACCCTACACATAACCTACACGCCACCTAACTCTACTACCATAAAACTTAACCCTAGTCCTCTCTTAGGGTTGGCGGCAAACACCTAACACCCCCCCCATTTTGGTGCCAACCATTATCAACCC
Organism: Thalassia testudinum; assembly: GCA_037157565.1. Taxonomy (NCBI): domain Eukaryota; kingdom Viridiplantae; phylum Streptophyta; class Magnoliopsida; order Alismatales; family Hydrocharitaceae; genus Thalassia; species Thalassia testudinum. Next base: position 40,663,368 of record JAZHRO010000025.1, read on the forward strand.
TAAGATCCCTTAACTACCTCCAACAAGCCATCTTAACCCTCCATCCATTAACTACCTTTAACCCCCTACCATTCCTATATAAACCCGCTACCATCACCATTAAAACTTAACCTTGGCTACATTTTTTTTACCCATATTTCCACCAAAATAGAAGGTTAAGAGAAGAAGAAGAAGAAGAAGATGATGATGATGATGATGATTAAGGGGATACTTTGTCCCCTTGGTGCCTTCCCCTCTTCTCTTCTATCTTATGCCCACGCCAGCCAAGGGAGGAAGCTAGGCATTGGAAGACAACCTAGGGTACATGCCTACCCTAGGAAGAGGAGGATTTGAGGGTGGTTTACTACAACCCTTGGAGGAAGAATCAAAGGTGGTCCACGCCACCTTAAGGAGGAGTTCTTGGAGTGGAAGCCATCCACTCTAGGAAGGAGAAGGCACGCCCATCTAGGGTTTGCCTTCAGAGGACGTCAAGGAAGGAGGAGGAGCCCTTTTCAAGCCTAGGAGCCACTAAGCTTGGAGCAAGGAGCTTTTCCTCTACACCAACAATTCTGAAGGACTTGTGTTTTATTTTATTTGTTGCAATTATCTAGTAGTAGAAGGATTCATCTGCTAGGGTTTTTGTAAAACACTCTCTCTTTCAATCAAAGTTGTCTTCTTTAAATTTTTTTGTTACATAGTCTTGTAGAATTCTTTTTTAACATTTCTCACTCCATATCCCTAATTACTCTAGGCCTCCTCGTGCCTAGAGTGAGCTTAGGGAGAGGCTCTACTTGTCACTATAATTGTAGTGTAGTGGTTTAGTATAGAGAATTTTCTTGCTATCAACAAACCTGCATTGTTCCCGTTATTTCAAAACCTATAAAAATTATATATATAAAACACCAAAAAGAAAGTTGAGTTCCTTTTAAAGCAAGAGATTTGATTTAGAAAACTAATTGGCCTCCTTGGACGACCCTAGATACTCCACTATCTAGGTTTACAAATTTAAGAGTTGATCGATTTTACCCATTACAATGACATATTTTACAAACCATGTAAAATTCACATCAGTGTCGCACATCATCTCAAAATCAAGAGACTAGTCGAGTGGTTGGAGAATCAGGGAATCAGAGACAATGCTTCATAAAGTCTCGAAGGCACTGAGACATGAGGTGTTAAATTTAAATGGGGTATCAGCTACAAGGAGATTCGTTAATGGTCGCATGATTTTTGAGAAATCATGTATAAATCTTTGGTAAAATCTGACATGACCCAAGAATGATCTGATCTGCTTGATGGAGCTAGGTTGGGGTAATCGGGATATGATTTCAAATTTGGCTCGGTTGACCTCGAGTCCATTTACAGAGATCTTGTGCCCTAGTATAATGCCATCCTTACCTTGAAATGGCCCTTCTCCCATGAGAGTACTAGGTTTACCTCAATACATCATTTCAGGATCTTAGTGAGGTTATCAAGACAAGACGCGAAGCCATCTCCAAAGATAGAGAAGTCATCCATGAATACTTCCACATAGTCCCTAATCATGTTAGAGAAGATGGCCATCATACAACGCTGAAATGTCGCAGGTGCATTGCAAAGGTTGAAGGGCATCCGCTTGAAGGCGAATGTTCTGAAGGGACATGTGAAAGTGGTCTTGTCTTGATCTTCAAGCTAATCACTACTCCATTGTACCTAGAGTATCCATCCAGAAAATAAAAGAAACTACATCCAACCAACTATTCTAAGATATGATCAATGGATGGTAAAGAAAAGTGATCCTTCTAGGTAGCCATGTTTAGTTTTCTATAATCTATGCAAACCTGCCATGATGTTGCGGTGTGGGTTGGGATGGATTTGCCCTTATCATTTTTTACTACGGTGAGTCCTGCTTTCTTGGGCACTATCTGGATCGGACTCACCCAATGGCTGTCAGAGATCGAGTATATAATGCCGACATCCAGCCATTTGATGATCTCCTTAACAACCTCTATAATGTTCGGGTTCAGCCATCTTTGAGGTTGTTTCGAAGGTTTCACCCCCTCATCTGTGTAAATGTGATGAGTGCAATACGAGGGGCGAATACTGCGGAGATCAACAATACTCCATCCTATGGCAGCCCTATGGTCTTGTAGCATAGAAATCAGCTGGTGTTCCTATTCTTGGGTTAAGTGAGCATTGATAATGACTGGGTATGTCTCACTTTCACCCAAGAACACATAGTTGAGTGACTCAGGTAAGGGCTTCTATTCAATCAGGGGTGGATCAAACTTACAAGTGGGGGTGAGATTTGGAATGGGAGGAGTAGATTTAGAGGTGGAAGTCTGATGATCCGGATATGCATGAATTCCTGTTGATTCGCCACTTGCAAAGCGGTCGGTCATGACTATGTTAATGGGAAACCCGTTTGCTGTAGTCATGCCTTCTTGCATCAATAGGGGCGATTCAGTACTGTGTGGATCAGGATAGCTAGAGTCAGGGATGCTGTGGTCAGATATACACCCTAGAATTGGATCCTCGGGGAGATAGGTGCAGTGTAGTAGTCAAAATCCCATGTGGATTGAGGTCGAAGAACCTTAACAGTGTAGACAAATGAGACATTGGGTCATTGCAAAGGAGCCCAATGTTACCACAGTATGCCGATTCTTCATTTTCACCATCCTCCTCGATACAATCATAGTAGAAGTTCCTTGATGCCCTGAATATGTCAAGTCTAAGTTGCTTATTACCTAGGGCTATCTCCATACACCTCGATGCACAATCAATGTTTGCTTGTGCTGTCGCCAAATATGGGTGACCTAAAATAATTGGTGCATCACGAAGATTAGGAGGGACTTCCATATCCAAAACGAAAAAGTCTGTGGGAAAGCAGAATCTGCGAACTTTTATGATTACGTTCTCAACCACCCCCTCGATGTTTTCATAGATCTCTCAACTAGCTGAATCGTGACCAAGGTGGGTTTTAACTCCTCGAATTGAAATCGATCATATACGGCGGTGGGAGTCAAGTTAACAAACAAACCCAGATCTAGAAGGGCCCGATCAAATGGAGAATCCTATAAGAAGAAAGAAATGAGTAGGGTACCATGGTCTTTCTTTTTTGGCAGTAAGTCGACTAGAATCATGGCACTAGTCTCCTTCGATAGTACTGCCTGTCGTCTTATTCTTGACTGTTGCTTAAGGGTACAGTAGTCCTTAAAGAACCTAGCGACAGTGGGAATGTGATCAATGGCCTCGAGGGGAGGGACTTGAATTTGTACCTCCATGAACATTGTCTTTAGGTCCTCAAAATTTCACATATCCTTTTTCCGCACTACATTTCACGTAGCCTCTTGCCCTTATCTACCATAGGGGGCTCCTAAGATGGAGTCAAACCATCCTACGGTGAAGGGTGCAAAAAATTAGGACCCACCTGCCTAATTGGCGGGTCGTATGTCTTCTTCCCGCTCCTCATTGAAATAGCTTTTGCATTAGCTTGCTATCCATGAGGTGGTGGAGGGGTGGAAGGGGTAGAGTATGTGGTGTTCTGTATCAAAGGCGGATGACCTTGAGCGTAACTAGGTGGTATAGGAGGAGCCTATAATATGGCATGTGCTTGTCCTTGTGGTGCCTGAAACTTAGGTGGGGCGCTCTGGTTTTGCACATATCGTGGGTTCGGGATAGGTTGGGAGGGCAAGGTTCCCTGGGTCCTATGCTCTTGCAACAACTGGTTTTGCATGTTTTGTATGTTCTATATCTGGTCAGCCATTGCCTTCATGATCTACAAGCTATCTTGTGTAGACTTTTGCATTGATTCTTACAGATCCTCTTTCAGTGCCTCCAAATCGGCCTGCTTTGCAGGGTGACTGGTAGCTTGATGCAGCTGCTGATACATCAAGTGTGATTGCTACTGTTGAGACGGGAATGGCTACTGCCTAGGGTACATGTTCTATGCATTCCCGTACTGTCTAGTCTGGTAGTGTGGATCTTGATGTTGTCTCTGTGAATTACCTTACTGAGAGAAGTTTGGATGCTGGTGCCAACCAATGTTATACGTCTTTAAGTACTGGTTATTATGCTGTATCCCTGAATAGCATTGATATCTTCATAGGCCGACAATGTCTGAGGCATATATTCATCAAGGGAATATGCGTTATAATCATCGTGTGGTGCATGACCTTGATCATATGGAGCCAGATCAAGATTGTTTGTGGGATCCTGATACGCGGGGTCCCATGAATATGGAGGAGGTGCATCTCGAGTGAGTAGATTAACTCGAGTAGGAGGGGCTTGCGGCGCATAAGAGGGTCTCGGGGCAACAAAATTTCCATCCAGATCCTATTGACCTTGAGCTATGTCATCAAGCTTCTTTCCCAACAAATCCACCTTTCCCAGCTGTTTGGAGATGATTTCCATATTAGCTTGAATAGACTCTGCTTGAGCCTCATGGACACTAACTCGTTGCGGTCCAAGCCACTAGGACTGGTTCATTGATGCGGCATTCATTAAATTCTCCACTAGAGACTCGAACAGCTCAAATGCACTATTTTCGTCTTTCGTGAGGAAATTCCCTCCACTTGATGCATCGGCCAGGTAACGATGTGTGTCGTCCAGCCCATGGTAAAAGATCTAAGCTAAGTGCCATCTCAGCACACCATGGTGTAGACATTTTCTCAGGAGATCATGAAATCGATCCCAGGCATCATGCAACTTCTCAAGTCCCTGGGAGAAAGTTGTAATCGCTCGATTCATCACATTCGTATGACCGATCGGGAAGAACTTCTACAAGAATTGACATTGTAATTCCGACCATGTTCCAATCGGCTTCTCGATGGTCTTGAACTAGTATGAAGCTTTACCCTTGAGAGAAAATGGAAAAAGCTTCATCAAAACAATTCCAAGATCTACGTCCCTGGGTTGAGCCATTTCCATGATTCGACTCAGGTCCTCTAGATGCTGGAATGGATCCTCATTCGAGTTTCCATAAAAGTAATTCTTGATCAGCCTAATTAGATTGGGCTTGATCTCGAATGTGTCTCCACCTGCGAGAATCCGGACTAGAGGTGTGACAATCAGCGCTATCGGATCGTAGAAATCCTGAAGTTGTTCTCCTTGTGGTGGATGTTGCATCCTGTCCAAAGTAGTCAAGATACGGTCCATATTCTGTTTCTACCGTTCCTCAGATTTAGCGACCCAAACTTCCAAGAAAGCCATCAGGTCCAGATTTGCTGGATGCTAACCAGGTTCGGGTCCAGGGTTAGCCATCTCATCTAAGAGGATAGAAGAAGAGGGTGGGGGAGAAGATGGCCCGGGGAAGGTGACTCACCTCCTTGGGAGTGGCTCCCAAGGTCCAACCAATTGAGGTCTGGGTGACCTCCTTCCTCACATAAACCAACCAACCCTTGGGTTGGTGTAGCCAACTAAACAAGGCTAAGGCCTTGTCAATCAGATGGTTCTTATGATCAGATGACTAGAATTTTCATTTTAGGTTCGAATTCCAGAAGAAAAATTCGTTGAGAACCAATTGAAAGTAATTCCTACCTCTTAAGCTAACCTGGCCAATCTATGTATGAGGGGACTAAGGGGAAGGTTCTTCCTTCGGCTTTCACCTCTGGTTCCTTTGTACTCTCAAGCTGCAGTCGTTTGACACTACCTTGCAGACTTAGTCACTAGGTTTGGCTAGAGAGGTTGACAACAAATTCGAGTTAATTTCATGTTTTAAAATTTATTTTGACCCTTTTCTTTTTTCTTCACTGGGGTTCGTGGTGAGTGGCCCACAAGGTGACCAAGCTCACTAGCTAAACACTAGACTTAATTAAGTCTAGGTTAGCTCAATTGTGGTCTCTAGAAATTTGACCCTAAATGTTGAAACTAGGGTTCATGCAAATTCTAAGTGTTCAGGAGACCATCAAAATAATTCTCTGAACACAACTGGAATCCAAATAAAGTGAAATTTGTTAAGTACATTCCTTTTTCAATTATCTTTTTGGTGAATATTTTTTATAATTTTTACTGTTTCAATTGAATTTATAGGGATTTTTAAACGTCAAGGGGTCAGATCTGAAATTTTGACCCCCAATCAGTTTTTTGCTTCGAAACAGTATCAAATGATTTTTAAAAATTCAGAAAAAAAAATGAAAATTAAAGTAATGAGATCATCTTTCAAACTCGACCATTTTCAGTCGAAATAGATCTGTAAGTTGCTTGGAATTGATTTTTGAATCTTGAAAAATTTCAAATCTGGGTCAGTTTGACCTCCTTGTACTTCGTAAATTTTTAAAAATTTTGCACTTTTAATTTCTTCAAATAAATAGTGCCATTTCAAAGGTGGTTTGAAAATGAAGTACTTGCCTGAAATTCAGAATTTTTTGCTCACTAATTATTTGGTAATGAATTTTTAATTTGGAAGTTGAAGTCTGGCCAAATTTTAGATAATGGTGGGAAAGCTTTTAAAAGGTGTTTGAAATTCAAATTCAATCTTCCACCAAAAATGATTTTTTTTTATTTTCAAAAATTTTCAAATTTTTTTGGAGGGAAAAACTTTTCAAATTTTTCTCTCTTTTTTTTCAAACAAAAACAAAACTAACCTAAGATTCAAAAAAGAGACCTTGTCTAACAACCTAAAGAATTCTTTTTTTTTTCGAAATATGCATATTTATTTTTTTTTCTCAAAAAGAAATTTCTAGCTAAGAAAAAAATTCTAACCTAGGGTTTGAAAAAAAAAGAATCCTAAGCTAAGAGAGAGGAGATGTGCACCAGCATTTTTTCTCTATGCTCGATGTGTGCATAGATCCCGTTTTTCCTGATTTCCTGCACATCCAAAAACAAGTAAAGGTGGATTTGTCACTAAAAGTCCTAAGATCGAAAATCAATCGCATTGCCTCCCCAGCAATGGTGCCATTTGACCGGGAGGTTTCTCGTGTGTTTTAGGAAAACAATGTTGTAGGTTGTAGTATAGTCGCGTAAAACCTTCAATAAAAAATATTTGTAAAATAACGAAACTTTGAGTCCCAATCTTTCGTCTCTGGGAGGCATTAAGGAAATGATTTCAATCTCGTTCACTCTACTTAAAATCACATGCCGGTTTCTAACCTACGGATCACTGTTTTGCCATTTGCATGATTAACTCTTATCACGTGCGCATGCGTTAAGTAAATGACAAATGTGAATATGTGTGTTTCAGTATGCATGATCCGAGTTACATGAGGGCCATTGACAGGGAATGCATGAATGGTTAGATCCACGATGTTTTCAGTTATAGACATGCTAGTTGCAAGAAAGATATAAAATGAGCATAGGCAACTTAATCACAATGAAGTACTGCAAGAAAGTGCATGGTGATTTTTCAACACATAGATATATATATAAATGATTTTGCATTGATTGCACCAAGGTGATTGTAGAGTAAAGCTAGTAGAAAGCTTGTACATGAATGATTGAAAGCAGAAAACTATCTAGCAGAAAATGACTGCATGCGTGAATCTATATGGGGGATTACACATGCATCATTGATGGAGAATGTGGAGCTACACTACTAAGCATAAATAAAGCAGAGAGATTAGAAGAACAAATTAGCTAGGCTATCAGAAAGAAGGACATTTAGAGGTGGTCTCCAATGGCCTTTGAGTGGAGGTAAGGAGAAGAAAGAGGGGTGGCCAATGGTGCTTAGGCCGACCCTTGGAGGAAGGAGGGAGAGATGATCCTGGCTTGGCGTAATGGTGGTGGAGTCATGGTGGTGGAGCTCGTGCAGGTGCACATGAAGGTGGAGGTGGAGATGGCTATGGTGATGGGTGGATGATAAAACCAAGATGGGAGCAAATGGCCACCCAAGGGTCCTTTAAATAGACCCTTGGCATTCTCTCTAGAGGGATGTATAACTCTCTAGAGAGAGATCCAAGTGTGGCCAACCAAGGTGGGGTGGAGGTGGTTCTTAGGTCCACTAAAAGTGGATCTAAGAGAAGACTCATTCTTAGTTGCTATTTTTGGCAACCAAGGTGGCACCACCTTTGGAACAGCCTAGACGGCACTAGGTGGTGTGGGAGTACGTGAATGGGTGTGTGTGTGTGTGTGTGGGTGTGACCTAGGTGGCTAAGTGGTTTAGGTTAGGTCCTAAGGGGTTTGGGCTTGGGTAGGTCTCAAATTAGGGTTGCAAACCCTAATTTGCTAACGAGAAAATGCAATTAAACTTGACATAAGTTTAATTGAGTGAGTGTGAACTTAATTGAGAGTGAAATAACTCAATTAAGTTGGGCTTAGAACAATTGGACTCTTACTGAGTCCAATTGGACTTGTGTGGGTTGAGATCTGAGCTCAATTGGACTCTATGAGTCCAATTGACTATTATCCAAGTCAATTGGGCTTAATGAGAACCTAATTAGGTTCTTAGAAAGGTCTAGAGGTGTACTAGGCTTAGGGTACCTTCATTTAGGTTCCCAGAGGGTTGGAATTGGGTTTAGGGCCCTAGGAACTCAAGATCCAAGCTTGAATTCCAAAACAGGAACTGGAGAGCAGTTCCAGACATCCAATAAGAGTGTCAGATGACTTATACTCAAAAATCAAAAGTGTAGACCTCTTATCTGGACGTCCAATTTGAGTAAAGGGAGAATTAGGGTTCTGTCTTGGGTATTTTGTAGAAATTGGACATCTAACCAAGTGTCTGGACATCCAATAACTCTGCAGACATGGGTTTAAGGTGTGCGGGCTATAGCTAAGGTTCCTGGACATCCAGATACGGGATGGAACTAGGGTTTTGAGGCTTCCTAGGTTATGGTGACCTAATCTAAGGGTGGCTAAGGCTTAGGAAGGTTTCTAGGCCTCTCCTAGGGCTAGGAATGAACTTAAGTTCTTCATAATTTAACTCTACCTTATTCGTACTTAATAGAATAACATACCTCAGCCCTTACATTATTTCTCTACTACATTTATTCTATGTTCTTCTGCTCTAGCTCTGATGCAGCACTGGCTTCAGGTCCAGCTTCAGATCCAACACCAGATCCAGCTCCTGATCTTCTTATTACCTGCAATTTATATAATGCACTTAATTAGTACATTATATCATTATTTCATGCATAGCTAAAGAAAAGTAGTAAAGATGCAAGTAATGCTTATTCATGCATTAATTACACTATCTTATGCTAAGTTCTAGCTTAATTAAGGTTAATTAAGACCTATGATTGTTATGCAATCACCTAACTTCACCTTAACCACCTCCCAACTGCCATTTAAATGGCGCCAAAACACCACCCGCACCCCTTCACCTTGGCACCATTCATACCTACCCTTGATCCAACAACCACCACCACATGGAACCATCCTAGCCCTTCATAAAGCCCACACCACTTAACCCACCTAAACCCTCCTAAAGTTGGTGCCAAAACACTTAACCAAACCTCCACACATCCCTTAAGTTGTTGCCAACTTACCCTAGCCATCCATCTCTTAACCACCACCCTATGACCTAATCCTAGCCCTACAACACATCAACCTACCCCTTAACTCTAACCCACATAGAGTTGGCTCCAACTCTTCCACCCACCATAGCCACTACCTCATGCATCCTTCTACCTCCGTGCCAACCCTCATCCACCATTCATCCACCAACTTCCACATCCTAGCAATCCATAACACCATTCTTCCCTTAACCATAGTCAACACCAACCTACACACCCTCCACTCTATAAAAACCTCCATAACCACAACCATTTCCTTCAACCTTTGGCTACATAATTTTCTACCATACTTCCACTTTCCATAGATAGCGATGAGAAGAAGGAGATTAAGGGGACAGTCTATCGCCTTGGTTCCTTCCCCTCTTCTCTTTTCTCTTGTGCCCAAGCCAACCAGAGGAGAAGCTAGGCAAGGAGGACCTTTGGAGGAGGTCTTGAGGGTGGTGCATGCCCATCTGATGTAAACACATTTATATCACATAAAACATCTATTTATGCATGTTCTTATGCGTATAATTGCATCATACATTATAAATATTGCATAACATCCTTCATCTTGCATTTAAGTTAGATTGTATAAAGTTTAGGTTAATTTTCTCTTTTTGTGGTTAGGTAATAGGGCAATATCATATAGGGGCCTCAGATTGAAGATCCAACCGTATGGATCTGATTAGGGTAGCGATCGGAGTTCAACAACTCCAAGATTGCCCAAATCGGACTTCTGTAGCATTAGATGCAGTACAAGAAAGATCAGAGGTCAAGGGGCCAGGTGGTGTAAATCCATTCTTAAGACGACAAATCCGATCACACGGATGGGTTAGGATCGACGATCATAGCCCAATGACCTGAAAATTGATCCAATCTAACATCTGTGGCACTACCTACGGGCATTTGAAGATGGACGGCTGGGATGGCGCCACGTGGCGCCATCTCAGCCTCCCAAACCGAAGTAGCTAAAAGAGCAAGGACTCGCTACTCCCTCTCTCTCCTCAACCACGCGATCAGATCTAGGCTGTTGGATCTTGATCTAAATGCCACGAGTGTACAGGCCTTGGATGAAAATGCAACAAGGCCTTGGCCTTGGCGCGTTGGTTCAGTGCTCCACGTGCGAGATGAAGGCGTGGGTTTGAAGCTCATCGCGAGTCTCAAATCGAGTGCAAGCATAGGGTGCAACTTGATTTACCGTCCGATGCACGATGAGCGACTTCGGAAGTGTTGATGTGGCACGATCTGGGCTATCGGTTGAACAAGCGTGATCTCATGAACGCTTGAATGCCTGATCAGACGCACTCCTTAGCGGCATGCGGTGGGCATGATGTGTTTTAAGTCATCCAATCTTGCGATCAGACGGTTGAGGATCAAAGAACATGTGTACATGTTACGTGCATGGAAGAAGAAGAGGCAGAGGCATGGGCACGCATTCAGCGATGTGGGGGCTTTAGTGATGGTTTTATCTGTCATTAAAGACCCCTCATTTAATGTTTTAACAGTAAAATGACCTTTGTGCCCCCTCTAATCTTCACCTATAAAAGGCCCTATGACTCCCACACTTTCTTCATCTCTTCCTCTCTTCTCTCACCCCCTCAAAGGCTCTACGGGCTGGTCTTAAACCTGGGATGCTCCATTAGAGTTACAAAAATAATTTTCCATCTTCTCACCTTCTTCGTGGAGCATCCTGCGGTTGTCCTCTTACCGCCATTCTGGAAGCGGATCCTGTTGCGACATCACCCTGTCCCGTTATTCATCGTTCATCGTCACTCTCCTTCATCCCGCATCTCATCATGTTCTTCCGAGTGCTCTGTCAATGCGGCTCGTCCTCCAAGCAGCCGTCGAGGAGGATAATTTCTCATCTCCCTTCTCTTTACTGCTTTCTAGAGTAGATTTACCCCTTCTAGTTGTAATATTTCCAGCTTTCTACTGTAGTGATTAGTTGTAATGAACTTTGTTCTGTGGTTATGAAATCCATGTTTATTCTATCTCTATCTTGTCTTTATTTGTATTATTAGCTGGTCGAATTAAATCTAAACAAGCTATCTACTTAAAGAATAATTAATAGAAGAGAGAGAGAGAGAATAATACAAATAAAGATAAAATAGAGATAGAATAAGCATGGATTTCATAAACACAAAATAATGTTCATTACAACTAATAACTACACTAGAAAGCTGGAAATATTATAACTAGAAAGCGATAAATATACTCTAGAATGTAGTAAAGAGAAGGGAAGTGAGAAAATATCCTCCTCGACGGCTACATGGAGGAGGAGTTGCGTTGACGGAGTGCCTGGAAGAATGTGGAGCATCTTGCGATTGTCTTCTCACTGCCGTTCGAGAAGTGGATCCCACTACGACATCGCCCTGCCCAGTTCTCCGTCGTCCGTCATTGTTCTCCTTCGTCTCGCATCTCACCACGTTCTTTCGGGTGCTTTGTCAATGCAGCTCGTCCTCCAAGTAGCCGTCGAGGAGCATAATTTCTCACCTCCCTTCTCTTTACTGCTTTCTAGAGTAGATTTACTACTTTCTAGTTGTAATATTTCCAACTTTCAGGTGTAGTGATTAGTTGTAATGAACATTACTCTGTGGTTATGAAATCCATGTTTATTCTATATCCATTTTGTCTTTATTTGTATTATTCTCTCTCTCTTCTATTAATTATTATTTAAGTAGATAACTAGTTTAGATTTAATTCGACTAGCTAATCTGCTTCGTGATAACAAATTAAATGTGATTTTTAATCAAACATCTGCGTCCCTGTGTTCAACTCAGAATTCCTTTTGAGTTTCGGTTAAAATTATCTGTTGACGGATTTTTCTCGCAAATTACATTACAATGATGGGTTTTCCAAACTCAATCCTTTTTGCGACGATTCTCCACTACAACATTTTGGCGCTATTGCCGGGGAGGCGACGCTCTTTGATTTTTCGCATTTTCTGACTTATCGTTTACCTCACTTTTCTCCTTTCTTGTTGTGATTGTAGGTACTCTCACAAGGCTAGCAAAAGTGGTAGGTTGGAGTAATGTACTGTTGTAGGGTCTGTAAGTAACCCTACCTCCCCACCCACTAGATTTCATTCCACCACCTAATAACTCAAACCCTAATTAATCTAGGAGCTTGCATAAACTCTAAGGTTAGTTCTGATTGTTTGTTTGACACTTCCAACCACCTTACTGCCTCACCTTCTGCATATAAAAGAAATTTTTTTAAAAAAAAATCTCACAGAGGTACACAACCTCTTCTGATTCTTCATACTCGACTGGCAACCCGATCTTTGGGATTGGTACACTCATCAACACATAATTGAGTAGAAATTAGATTAGGTAATCACTTGTGTACCTAATTAAGTGATGCATTAGGCCACTTGTTTGAGTTGTTTGGGTCATACCACTTCAACTAAAAATAACTCATCGAGTAGCTACCAAATAGGTTCAACTTTTAGGGATTTACTAGGCACTCCACATTCATTTAAGTTTTAACGGAAGACATCTTCACTTGTGCTTTCAAAACCTGGTGTGACAACTTAACTTGATTGAATATACCAAAAGTTGAATCCTAAAAGCTACTAAGCAAGATTTAAATCCTAAAATTCACCGCATCCAAAAATAATCTTTCTTGAAAACCATTGGTTGTGCACACACATACATATCAATCGATCATTAAGGGCACAACCCAGATAAAAGGGCCCATCACATTCCAAAGAACATTCAAACCTAACCCTAATTAAAACAGAGTAGGCATTGGCCTTAGGGATTTGACTCGCTCTTCGGAGCCCAGATCGAGATTATTTTTTATCAGTCTACTTCTACCGTTCAATCTGATGTCTAGCTAGGGGAGCAGAATCAAACGATCGCAGTTGGGGGGTATCAAAGGAGCCTAAGGCAAAAGCTAAGGGAAGAACCTTCTCCCCAGCCCCTCCCTCCTATTGGTTGGATTGATTGGAAAGAAGTAGATCAAATCGTTTCTTCATCTCAAAATGGGTTCTAGAAGTCTGTAGGTCTTTAGGCTAGCCCATTTAAGGATAGGTTTGATTATTTGTATTGAAGGGCACCTTTCTTCCTCCCATTCTGTCATGGATCCTTTTACATCCTATTCGCACTTCCACTTCTACGCTCCTACCACTACTTATTCCCAAAATGATTATTATACCAACCTATGCTGTTCTCATCCATCTTCTAGTTGGGATAATATTGATTGGGAATATAGTTTCGGACATGCGTGTTTAGGTTCTAACCCTGGACACCATGATCTTGATTCTTATCTTTCTCCAACCTATATCAATTATAGATCATTGCCCTCATTTGGACAATGTAATATGATCTACAATCAAGAAGGATATGCTGATTGAAATGACCCACCACCCCCTTGGCCATTTAAGACGTCTGGGATGTTCACCAGACGTCTGTCTGGACGTTTGGGATGTTCATCAAACGTCTGTCAGGACATCTGGGTTGTCCACCAGATGTCTGGAAATACTTTTAGCACGCAACGTACGAGCGCCATGCTTCCTCCCTCATCGCGCCTCACCACGCCTTACCGCACCTCACTACGACGCCACTCCTCACCCATGCTCGCCTCTCCTCTCCCCTCACCTCCTCTCCCTTTATATACCTCTTCCCCCTCCCATTCGTTGCCATTTCGCAGCAGAGAGCGAGTGGGAGCAGAGTGAAGAGCGGAGGGTCGAGCGAGAGGAAGTGCAAGGGCGAAGGCTGCAGCGGCATTCTGCTGCAGCACCTGCAAGCAAGGAGAGCCAGGGAGATTCTGCGGAAGTCATTATTTCCGTGGAATCAGATAGCCAGAGAAACACCCAGACATCTCACCAGACGTCCGAAGGTATGGCAAGACGTCAAGTAGAGATCTACTTTCCGTACTTTTCCTCTCTAACAAGTCCTGACAGCGTACGTATGTGTCAGAGGGCGGGAGCGTAGTCAAGGCAATTTCAGACGTCTGGAAGCACTCCCAGATGTCTGACAAAGTCCGTGGACGTCGGATTTGAGTTTCAGACATCTGATAGCGGAACACCAAAAGAGGTATCCGTAAGAACTATTTTAAGACATCTGGGACCTTTCCCAGACATCTAATTTTCATCTGATAGCGTGTTTTGGGGCCGTGTAAGGCACTATCATTATCGCTTTTATACAAACGAACCGTCTCTGTTTTACATACAAGTTTCTCTATATAATGATACCTTCTTTACATCCTTCTGAACCTTTTGGCCCATCAATTCATGTTTAGGTCTCCAGTCCGTTGGGAGTACGTGACCTATGGAGACATCAGGAGCCACTGTATGAGTCCCCATTCCACCTGGTTACCCAGGTAGAGTGGTTACAACCTTAAATATCAAATTTAATACATGCGAGTAAGTAATCCTAGGACTTGAGATGAACCCTAGGAAGGATTAAACATATATTCTAGAATACATTCTTGAACCCTAGGTCTTGGCATGAACACTAGGGTCAGAAGAAACTGCATGTGAATGATTGTGTAATCAAGAGCTGCCTGTTTTTAGCTAAAATGGACCCCTACGACATGTGAATAATTGAGTAATCGAAAATTGCCTATTTTTATGCTAAAATGGACCCCTACTATAATAAAATGGAAATTGAACTGTTGACCCGAACATTCCAACCCGAATGTGACAAAGAAATTCCTGTATAAACCCCTCGGGGAAATGTAAACATGAACACAGTACCTCGAAGAACCAGATGGTTCTGGGAATTTGCTGCCTATGGACAGCTGCTAAGGGAGGTAAGCTGAACTTCGTGTACGTAGTACCGAAGAGAGCAACTATCCCTTGTAGTGTAGAGAGGAGCTTGCTGCCCTTGGGTTGGGACCCGAGGTGGGTTTGGTCACTCTACGATGACTCTTACTAGCCCTCGTGTACGTGGTATTGAGGTGAGCTACTTAGTGTAGGGGGAGCTATCCGCCCTAGGGGGCCCGGGGCTAGGTATGGACACCCTACACCGACTCCCATCAGCCCGTTTGGCAAACCGGGGTAGTCGGACGAGGGTATGCAGACTGAGGAGGGGCAAGACCCCTATTTTGTTCTGAGAGAGCAAGGACCTACACCGTTCTGCACTGTACGTTGAGGTGTACCTGCTAGCGGAAACTATTGATCGTGTGCCAGTGTGGGGTAGCTACCCGCGTGCTTATCACGTGTGCCGTAGTCACCGCTACGTCACGATCGTGACCTCGAGGTAGTAGACCGAGTATAGGACTGCCATGGTGGGACTCCCCTGGCCAGGAGAGTGCCATGTGTGCATCCTATATTACGGGAAGCTGCAAGCAAAATCGTTAGCCACCACTCTACTCAACTTTAGCTGACTCCAGTCAAATATATTCTATACAGGTTAAGGATTTGAGCAACCCGAGCCACCAGTTGCTGAGGACACTGGGCCTGGTCGAGCATAGTTTTAGTTCCACTGCCTGCTAGTGAGTTTTATAGTTTGTATTTTGTTACATGTACTCTTCGATGTGATGGCTATAATATCACTATTCTCTTTCAACCTATTGAAACTTTTTTTTTACTTAATTACTGTACTTGTGTGGTTTGTTGAATGTTACTTGGTTATTTT
Source organism: Thalassia testudinum (assembly GCA_037157565.1). NCBI lineage: Eukaryota > Viridiplantae > Streptophyta > Magnoliopsida > Alismatales > Hydrocharitaceae > Thalassia > Thalassia testudinum. Next base: position 40,679,338 of record JAZHRO010000025.1, read on the forward strand.
TTATTGGACAACTAGATCTTGGGATAAACCAAAGCGAGCCAATCCCAGATTCTGTCAGGATTTGGGACCGGGTCGTGACACTGATCCTTACCCTTCCCCAGATTACACTACATATAGGTCATCACCTCCTCATGAACAACCTGAAATGACCTATTATCAGGGAGGGTATCAAGAACTTCAATTCGTTGACTCCCCTGGACTGAACCCAAACCTACCTAATCTTGAACCAAACCATTTGGTTCAAGTTAACCAGGTCCAAGATAAGGTATTGGCTAACTTAAGGAATACTATACAATCTTTAGAAGCTCAGCCAGCACCTTGTACTGAAAAATTGGAGCCTCTGATTGAAATGATTGACGATCTTAACAAGTATTTGTTGGATTGGCACTAAGATGAGTATAAGGACCCGGGTGAGTTTTTACTTAGGAAGTTATTAAAATTGAGGATGAGATTTGTGATTGCTCTAGTCCAATATTGGGAGGATTCCCTGGATGAACCCCTGACAGGAGAGCCGATGTCAGAATCCGCTAAGACATTTGTAAGGGGGACATGTTTTACAAGACCAGGGTTGACCAGGTTGTTCTAGAGCAATCAAATAAGGATGAACTGATTTCTTCACCTGAGATCCTTGAGCCGGGGTATGAAGAAACGTATGTCTCCATGGATCAGAAAGTGATTAATGATTTTGAGACATACATTAATGCGGATGTAGAATTCTTTGATACTGAAGGTGAAGAATCATTATGCGAAGTCTAACCTGAGTTTACAACACACTATTTTAGTGAGACGACTGGCCCTGAGGAATTCGATGAATCATTTGATGGCCCTAAACTTGATGAACTTGATTCTATTGGGGCATGCATGGTGGATTCAGATTCTTTCATTAAGGATTCAATTCAAAGCCCCGATCCTCAATCACACCCCGTTAAGCATAATGAGGATTCTATTCTTGATATCATTCAACCCAAGTCAATTCTAATTCAGTCACAACTCTTAAACTTGGAAATTTCAGATGGGATGATTAATATGCAGGAGGTCTAGGAATAAAAAATTTTGATTATGGAGGATAGGAAGTGGGAAATGATGATTTGGGAAGCCAATTCTGGATGAAGTAGAAGATCGAGTCTAAGGGTTCCTATTTTCCTGAAACTCCCAACCTTCTACCAGGACCCTTATGACATTTTTGATTCTGAGGATGTGCAACCCAAGCACAAATTCATTGATTATCCTTTTGAGGTTGATTTCTCTGTAACTCGACTTTTTGGTCTTGGGTTGCATCTGAAATTGCACTAGAGGGGGGGTGAATAGTGAAATTATAGAGTATTGTAATACAACAAATTCAATCACACAATATACTCAATTATTTTTAGGTGGAAACCCAAGATGGGTGAAAACCACCACCTAAGCCAATCTCTTGACTTAGGATTTTCGATCACAAGGTGATCAATCCACTAACCACACTACTTAAACGAGGGTAGTGTACCTCAATTACAATTCCCACCTCCGATCCCTAAACGAAGGTTTCCCTCTTCAAAATGAAGAGACGGGGACCCGACAGGCCGGATACCCAAAATACAGAAATTAACAAGTAAAAATAACACCTATAGAGCACCCCAATAATTTAGTTGCTTTCTTATCTACTAAGCATGAAAAAAACTCCCTGATGATTTGCAGAACGGAGCGAGCCGGGAGTATCGATTTGCCCTTTGATCAGAGTATTAGCACAGCACAAGGGCAAGATGGAGCTTAGAGTAGTGAGCAAGAGATTTTTCTAATGGAATTGTATCTCAAGAGGTGTGTTTTGCCAAAGAAGAGTTGTAGTCTATTTATAGGCAAGTTTGGAACCTTCAAGAACAATTGGGAGAGCTCTTCTAGCTGTTGGAGACAAATCCCAAGAGTTTAGGACGAAATCCACACAAAATCAGGGCAATGATGATTCTGACAGCAACATCAGACGTCTAATTATAGTATCAGACGTCTTATAGGACGTCTGATTTTTACTCCGGTCGACTAATATTGCAGGACATCCTTAACTGACTCTATTGGATCGAAAGAAGGACGTCTGATATTATGTCGTAAGACGTCTGATTATTTCATTGGACGTCTAATGAATGGTGCATTCGTTCCTGTTATCATCGGATCCAAACAGGGTTCTAGGTTTAGAGGATCAGACGTCGTTATGGACGTCTGAGGACATTAACAGACGTCTGGAAACCTAAATACTCTTCCTTGCTACTTCTACCAAAAGATTATCTGGCCGTAGAGAGATACGCACAGAAAATCATGGCCAACGGTTCAAAGGCAGACGTCTGGAAGTGTGTCAAGATGTCTGGAAATTATTTTTGCCGACAAAAAGTCTAACGGTTAGTATGAGGACGTCTGGGTAAAGAATCAGACGTCTGTGCACGGTTATCGACGTCTGAAAGTGAAGTCCTTCGACTGATGTTTATGAGGAGATGAACAAAGGCAGAAATATTCGAAATTAGACGTCTGATACACATGTCAGACGTCTTATGCTGGAAAATCAGACGTCTGGACTTTTTCATGGACGTCTGATAAAAGTATAAGTGTTGGGTTTTTGTTTCTAATTTATCCTAAGTGTAGAGAGCCTAAGTTAGCTATTTATAGGTTATGTTTGGGGGCTCTTTACAATATTTCTAGACTCAAATAAGATGAAAATTACAACCTTTGAAAGTTTACATGAAAAAAAAGCCTAAGACCTAATACTTATGCTACTCGTCTTCACGCTTTTAATCTCCCGTCTTGGAAAGCTTTTTGAAATCCTGCAAATATGTTATTATAGAGAGAAAACAATATGCTACGCTTTATTTATTATTTCATTTTCTACATTTTGTAAAATCATCAAAATATTATATATGAGTAGTTGAACTAACAATCTCCCCCTTTTTGATGATTTTCAAAATATAGCTGTAGGTTCCTCTTTCCTCCCCCTAAAGGTTGTACTTGATAGCCTTTATCTATTTAAGAAGGTTGTTTTTATATTATTCCTTAATTTCTTACCTACATTCTTCTCCCCCTTTTTGAATATCATCATGAAGGGTTGTTAAAGGGAGTTGAAATCCAAACTACAAGAGTGATATCTACAAAGTAGAGTGCATGAGTAAAACTGCATGTTTAAAAGATGACAAGGCATTAAGGAAAATTTATTAGGAATAGAAATATTTAAGCATGGACTAGCTATTTGTTCCCAAAAATATTAAGTACAGGGTCAAGGCCCCTTAATACAAACTTAGAATAAAAGACAGAAAAATAGAAGCACTAAAACTATTCTTCTTGATCTTGGCGGCGGCGGCGACGAGCGGGTCCTTGTCCTATCTGCAAATTTTGAACATCTGATCTAAGTTCGTCGATGTCGCGGCGCATGCTTCCCATGTAGGTGTACATATCGCCGGTTCGACGCAGCAGGAGGGAGATGCCGGAGGAGAGGGAATCTGTGGCTGGATCCCATGCTCCATCAAAGCTCGAGCGGGGAGCTTCTATTTGAAGGGGCCGTGGTTCATGGAAGTCTGGAAAGGGTGGAAGGGGCTCTTCTTCCATGGGTTCGTCAGCGGGCTCAAGATGTTCTCTAAGTATATGCATCTTGGCGGCTGTGGCCCGGTTGTAAGGCTCAATTTTCTTGTCAACTGCTTGGTCAGTTATGGAAATCCAATGGGATGAAAAGATTTTGGATAGAATAGACCCAAACGGAAGTGATGCCCCATGGTCCTCATTCATGACGCGAACAATGAGGCGACAATAATTGAAAGGAATATGACGAACGGCCGCAAAAAGGAGAGCCTTGTGTTGGCGTGAGATGTAATCAAAACCTCCCGACTTGTTTAGGAGGTCCCACCCAAAAATGCGAGAGAGTAGACGTGGAAGGGGTTTGAGATTTTTGCACGGTAGAGTGCCAAGGTTTTCAACATATTTTTCGGGGAGAACTAACTCTTGATTGATGATTTCTGGGTCGTATTGCCTCAGAATGTCATTGAAATCATTTCCCTCATTGGGGATGGCTAGAAGGTCAGAGATAGTTTCGGATGTGATGTGTATTTCACGACCAAATAGGCGGGTATGGAGTTCAAGTTCATCGTTGCTGTAGTCCTCAACGATGTTGGCATAAAAGAGACGACAAAGATCAGGGAACACACCAAGAGTTCCAATGCCGGAGTGGAATTGACGGTCAAAATATTGGAAAAGATGGAGAGTTTGGAAGTGTTCCCGAAGGTTCAAATGGGCAAAATCATTCCAAACAATAAAACGAGGGCATTTAACTTTGGCATTCGCGAAACGACGAAATCGCTGCCTAGCGATGTCACCCCGCAATTGATCTGCCAAATAAGTGGAAGAGGAACTGGAAGATCCCTCAACTTGCTTCCTACGGGGAGGCATATTTGGTGGAATGGGTGGTTAGGTTTAGGAAAAAAAATGAGTGGTGTGTTGAGGATAGAATGCCTGCAAAAAAGAAACAACCATTCAACCAAACAACATTCACCCAAAACATAGTTTCAAACACTGCAATCATCATGAAAAAATATGTGGCAGTATGCCTTGAGGCAATACAACCTGCCATGTAGTTGTGGCAATATACCTTTGGATGCAAGCCACTAAAATGTCGGCTTGATCCTCATGAGGTAATACCCTTGCCATGGAAGATGCAGCTAGGGCTAACAGGGTTTTCTTGACCGAGGGTTAGGGTTCTAAGGCTGATAATGATATGAAATGCACATGTAGGTCAAGTGAATCAGGAAGGAGAACTAGATGCTACAGGATGCTGCAAGGTCGTGGGTAAAAGATCATGGAGATGCCCTAGGAGTGGAGAGGATATACCCACGGGAGGAGGGAAACCTCCAAATGCGCGGTCGAGAGGCAGGGAGGACGCGCGCAGAGGAGCAGCAGTTCCGTCAGTTGTTGAAGAGGCGCGACGGTCGTCTGGCTGCGAGCAGAACATCGCCAACTGCTGCTGTGGGCCGTCGGGTGTGAGGGAGTGCGGCGCACAGATCTTGTGTGGGGTAGGGATTTTGGACAGGAGAGTGGGACCTTTGCGAAGGGGATCTTATATCCCAAGGTCACGGAGCAAGTCTCCCACCAAAGTTGGGGAGATTTGCATTTCAAACCGTCCAGAGAAAAGCCGCGACGCGCAGATTTTTCCCCGATCAGACGTCTGCAAACGATGTCAGACGTCGGGATTTGCCAGAGGGATTTTAGCCCATTTCAGGGCGACGTCTGTTTTATTCATCAGACAAAAAACCAGACGACTAATTATAATATAGACGTCCGATTTCTGCAGGAATCCTCCCCAGCAAAAAGATTTATTCTCCAGGTTGTCGTCTGATTTCTTACTCAGACGACAAAGAAGACTTCTAAATTAAATATTAGATGTCCGACTTCTGCAGACAGACCTTCCTGGATTTTCGTCTAAAGTTACAGGGTTGTCCGCTTTTCCTGTCAGACGATCTCTACAACGTCTAACCACATATTCAGACGTTCGACAGGCAGTACATGTTCTGTCCCCGAGATAGACGTCTGTCAACACATTTGGACGACATTTCAGACGTCTGTGTGGTGTACCAGACGTCTGATATTTCTGTTTTGTTATATAAAATCGTCGTCTGTCCCAGATGTTTAGACGACGAATTTTAATGTATAACACGTCTGATTATTTAATCAGACGTCTGATATAGGACAGAGTGTGCATTTGGATGTTTGAACTGAGAATGAAGGCTTCTAACTTAGTGAAATCAAGGTTCAATCTATGCTCATGACAAAAGAGGTTCCATTAAATCACTAAATTCTTCAAATATCACTTAGCTTACATATGCCTAGTTTCCTACGTATATAATTAAAGCGATCATAATTCAAAGGTTTAGTGAAAATATCAGCTAATTGCAGTTCAGTACAAATAAATTCAACTTCGATTTCTCCCTTAAGTACATTGTCTCTTAGGAAGTGATGTCGAACATCAATATGTTTTGTGCGAGAGTGATGTACGGGATTTTTCGAGAGGTTGATAGCACTAGTATTGTCACATAATATTTTTATCTTATTAAATATCAAGTTAAAATCCTTCAAAGTATTTTTCATCCAAAGCACTTGGGAACATGCTAGTGTAGCGGCTATGTATTCAGCTTCTGTAGTTGATAATGCTACACTAGATTGTTTCTTTGAGAACCAAGAGACAAGTGATTCGCCTAAGAATTGGCACGTCCCACTAGTACTCTTCCTATCGGTGCGGCTACCTGCGTAGTCCGCATCGCTATATGTAACTAAGTTGAATTGTGGACTTCTAGGGTAGAATAAGCCATAATCAGATGTGTCAACTAGATATCTAAATATTCGTTTTACAGCATTTAGGTGTGATTGTTTAGGATTTGATTGAAACCTAGCGCATAAGCAGGTACTAAACAAAATATCAGGTCTACTGGAAGTTAAATACAGTAAAGATCCAATCATGCTACGATAGAGCTTTTGATCTATGGGCATACCTGATTCGTCCAAGTCTAAGGAAGTTGTGACACTCATAGGAGTGTTCTTCCCTTTACTTTTGTTCATATCAAATCTCTTCAACATCTCCTTTGTGTATTTAGATTGACACACAAAGGTTCCAATTTCGAGCTGAGTGATTTGCAAGCCCAAGAAAAACTTGAGTTCACCCATCAAACTCATTTCGAATTCTTCCTGCATAATTTCTGAAAACTTTCTACACATAGATTCATTAGTAGCACCAAATATAATATCATCTACATATATTTGAACTAATAAAATGTCTTTTCCTTTTCTTTTAATGAATAATGTGGAATCAGCTTCCCCTATAGAGAATTTTGCATTTAACAAGTAGTCTTTGAGCCTTTCATACCAAGCTCTAGGAGCTTGCTTTAGACCATATAGTGCCTTGTTTAATTTGTAGACAAAATGAGGCTTATCATGAGATTCAAAACCAGGAGGTTGTTTTACAAAAACTTCCTCCTTAATGAATCCGTTAAGAAACGCGCTCTTAACGTCCATTTGAAAGAGTTTAAAGCCAAGAAAGGCGGCATAAGCAAGAAGCATGCGAATTGATTCGAGTCGAGCTACGGGAGCGTAGGTCTCATCAAAATAAATTCCTTCTTCTTGGTTGTACCCTTGTGCTACCAACCGAGCCTTGTTTCGAATAACTATACCGGATTCATTCAACTTGTTCCGGAATACCCATTTGGTACCTATTACCGTTTGCCCTTCAGGCTTAGGTACTAGATCCCAAACTTCATTCCTTTGGAATTGGTTGAGTTCCTCCTGCATGGCCATCATCCAAGTTTCTTCGGAGCATGCTTCCTCGACACTCTTCGGTTCAACTTGAGATACAAAGGCGGAGAGACCAAAGGTGCAACTAAAACGAGATCGGGTTTTAACGCCATCAGAAACACTTCCAATGACTTGACTTTCGGGATGATCCCTTTGATATATCCAATCTTTTGGAAGATTATGGATATTGGAGTTTGGAATGTTAGACACATCAATAGAAGAATCATCTTCATCATCCATATTGACTCGGTCAATGGAGGAATGAGGAGATTCATCGAAGGAGACATGAAGGGTTTCCTCCACTATTAATGTGGTCTTGTTAAAAACCCGGTATGCCTTACTACGTGAGGAGTAACCAATAAAGATGGCTTCTTCACCATTGGCATTAAATTTATCTAAATTAGAGCGGGTATTCAAGACAAAACATCGACATCCAAAAACTTTAAAATAACTAATTTTGGGTATTTTCCCATAGTATAGTTCAAAACAAGTTTTTCGCAATCCGGATCGAATTAAGGTGCGATTTAACACGTAACAAGCCGTGTTAACCGCCTCAGCCCAAAAGTACTTCGGTAACCCCGAGTCTATGAGCAATGTTCGAGCACACTCTTGAAGAGTACGGTTCTTTCTCTCAACCACCCCATTTTGTTGAGGTGTTCGAGGAAAAGAGAACTCATGAGCAATACCATGCTCTTGACAAAAATCATCAAACAAGGAATTTTCAAACTCGCCCCCATGATCACTACGGATACGAGTGATTTGGTAGCCTTTTTCAGTTTGAATTTTCCTACAAAAAATAGAAAAGACGGAAAACACTCCTTTAGATCTCAAGAAGGAGACCCATGAAAACCTCGAAAAATCATCTACAATTACAAGGCAATATTTGCATCCACTGAGGCTCTCATATTTTGTTGGTCCAAACAGATCTAGGTGAAGTAGTTCTAAAGGTCTTGATGTGGATATTACTTCTTTGCTTTTAAAACTAGATTTTATAATCTTACCTAATTTACATGAATCACAAATAAGCTCATTTAAAAATTTTCTTTTAGGAAGACCTCGGACTAGTTCATGTTTAGCTAATTTTTGAACCAGCTTCATATGAACATGTCCTAGTCTTTTATGCCATATACTTAACTCATCATTTGCTACAAGACATTCATAAGTGTCATTTTTATCAAATTCTACGACATAGATGTCTTTAAATCTAGTTCCCTTAAGAAGGGTTTCATTGGTTAATGCATGCATAATTTCAAACATTTTAGAAGTAAACACTACTTTAAAACCCTTATCACATATTTGACTTACACTTAAAAGATTATGTTTTAGTCCTTTAACTAGAGAAACATTTGAGATGGGAGAGAGAGGGTTACCTATTTTACCAAGGCCAATAATATGGCCCTTGTGGTTGTTGCCAAATGTAACTGTTCCTCCATCCGTAGGTTGGAGGTCCAAAAATAGGCGCTTGTCTCCTGTCATATGTTTGGAGCATCCGGAGTCTATCACCCGTCGGCCTCCTTGGTGGTGGTGGTCTCCTTGTCTTCCTCCTTGTAGACCTTCTTCCTCCTACAAAGGATCTTCGATGGTGACTTGGTGTTTCTATAGGTCTTTCTAATTTGAGTCGTCCATCCTTCATTTTGTATATCCAATTTTTGACATTATGATGTCCTTTCATCCCTACAAAACAAAGTGAGAGTTGTCTTTTCGGTATCCATTGTAAAGTGGATCCGTATTTGTTAGTGGTCTCCTTTAGAGGAGGGTCCTTTTTCGGCTCACTTTGACTAGGCTCATAAAAGCCTAATCCAAATTTACTTGAGGAAGGTTTTTGATGGGCAATGAGTTTCTCCAAGTTATCTTTCCCCTTTGTAAATTTGGCTAGGTCCTCAAGAAGTTGGTTTGACTTTTCTTTGAGATGATTTATCTCTATTTTCATTATATCTAGTTTATCTTCTAATGCCCTAATCTCTACTCTAAGTAAGCCATTTTCATCCTTTTTAAAAGAGTTTGATTTTTCAAGCACATGGATTTTGTCGAGTAATTCTTCTCTATCTAAAAATTTTTGTTCGCTCATTGCTGTATACAAATCATTTGTTAATGACTCTTTCTCAATCATTAGATTTCTTATTTGCATATTTAAAGCAGTGGTTTCTTTTATAAGAATTAGATTCTTTTCTTCAAGATCATTGATTAATCTCTTATTTTCTAACTTTTCTTCTTTTAAAGCCTTGCTTTGGGTTTTAGTTTTCTTAAGATCTATATATAATGAATCAAAGGCATCTTGTAATTCATCTAAAGAGTAGGGGTTTACCTCAGGTTCCTCAGATTCAGACTCGGAACCATCATTTGTTGCCATTAGTCCCAAGCATGCCGTTTCTTCATTTGTTTCCTCCTCCTCTTCTTCCTCGGAGGTGGAGTCATCCCACGTTGCTTGAAACGCCTTCTTCTTGAATCCTTTCGGTTTGGAGATCTTCTTGTAGTCAGAAGGCTTCTTGGGTTTCTTCTCATCATCCCTTTTGAGTAAGGGACAATCTTTCCTTATGTGACCTCTCTTTTTGCAATTATAGCAAATTAGAGGGTCTTCTTCTTTTTTCCTTCCCTTGATCTCTCTTCTATTTCTGAGAAACTTTTTAAACTTTTTAGCTAATAAAACAAATTCTTCATCATCGGTACTTACCTCATTATCTGAAGTAGCTTTGAAGGCTAAGGTCTACTTCTTTGGCTCCGATGAGATTGACTTCTTCTTTTGCTCCATTTTTTATTCGTAAGCCATGAGATTCCCAAGTAGATTTTCCATGTCTAGATCCTCTACTTGGTTGGCTTCTTCTATTGCCGTTACCTTTTGCTCCCACTCGGGTCCAAGGGAGCGAAGGAGTTTCCCTTGAAGCTCCCCCTTTATAAATGTCTTTCCGAAAGACTTGAGGTTATTCACGATTAACGTGAATCGAGTGTACATGTCCCCAAGTCTTTCATTCTCCTTCATAGAGAAAGTTTCGAATTCCTGCGATAACAAGTTTATCTTTGAGGATTTAACTTTAGATGTACCTTCGTGAGTAACCTCCAAGGTTCTCCAGATCTCGTGGGCGGTTTCGCATTGGCTGATGCGATTGAATTCCTCCGAGCTGAGAGCACAGTAGAGTGAGTTCATTGCCTTGGCATTCAGTCCAAGGTGATGGATTTGCTCCACTGTGTAACCAGTTTCTGGTTTCTCGGGAATGACGTATGCGGATTCGCATTTCTCCCAAATGGAGAAATCGTTGGCTTGAAGCCACATCTTCATTCTCAGCTTCCAGTAAGTGTAGTTGGTTCCTTCGAAGAGTGGTGGTCGAGTGGTGGATTACCCCTCCAATATGCTTGTGGAAATGGCCTTCCCCTCCATGTGATCTTTCCGCGGATGTTACTCCTGTAGGCGGAAAACCTGCTCTGATACCAAATGAAATTGCACTAGAGGGGGGGTGAATAGTGAAATTATAGAGTATTGTAATACAACAAATTCAATCACACAATATACTCAATTATTTTTAGGTGGAAACCCAAGATGGGTGAAAACCACCACCTAAGCCAATCTCTTGACTTAGGATTTTCGATCACAAGGTGATCAATCCACTAACCACACTACTTAAACGAGGGTAGTGTACCTCAATTACAATTCCCACCTCCGATCCCTAAACGAAGGTTTCTCTCTTCAAAATGAAGAGACGGGGACCCGACAGGCCGGATACCCAAAATACAGAAATTAACAAGTAAAAATAACACCTATAGAGCACCCCAATAATTTAGTTGCTTTCTTATCTACTAAGCATGAAAAGAACTCCCTGATGATTTGCAGAACGGAGCGAGCCGGGAGTATGGATTTGCCCTTTGCTCAGAGTATTAGCACAGCACAAGGGCAAGATGGAGCTTAGAGTAGTGAGCAAGAGATTTTTCTAATGGAATTGTATCTCAAGAGGTGTGTTTTGCCAAAGAAGAGTTGTAGTCTATTTATAGGCAAGTTTGGAACCTTCAAGAACACTTGGGAGAGCTCTTCTAGCCGTTGGAGACAAATCCCAAGAGTTTAGGACGAAATCCACACAAAATCAGGGCAATGATGATTCTGACAGCAACATCAGACGTCTAATTATAGTATCAGACGTCTTATAGGACGTCTGATTTTTACTCCGGTCGTCTAATGTTGCAGGACATCCGTAACTGACTCTATTGGATCGAAAGAAGGACGTCTGATATTATGTCATAAGACGTCTGATTATTTCATTGGACATCTAATGAATGGTGCATTCGTTCCTGTTATCATCGGATCCAAACAGGGTTCTAGGTTTAGAGGATCAGACGTCGTTATGGATGTCTGAGGACATTAACAGACGTCTGGAAACCTAAATACTCTTCCTTGCTACTTCTGCCAAAAGATTATGTGGCCGTAGAGAGATACGCACAGAAAATCATGGCCAACGGTTCAAAGGCAGACGTCTGGAAGTGTGTCAAGACGTCTGGAAATTATTTTTGCCGACAAAAAGTCTAACGGTTAGTATGAGGACGTCTGGGTAAAGAATCAGACATTTGTGCACGGTTATCGACGTCTGAAAGTGAAGTCCTTCGACTGATGTTTATGAGGAGATGAACAACGGAAGAGATATTTGAAATTAGACGTCTGATACACATGTCAGACGTCTTATGCTGGAAAATCAGACGTCTGGACTTTTTCATGGACGTCTGATAAAAGTATAAGTGTTGGGTTTTTGTTTCTAATTTATCCTAAGTGTAGAGAGCCTAAGTTAGCTATTTATAGGTTATGTTTGGGGGCTCTTTACAATATTTCTAGACTCAAATAAGATGAAAATTACAACCTTTGAAAGTTTACATGAAAAAAAAGCCTAAGACCTAATACTTATGCTACTCGTCTTCATGCTTTTAATCTCCCGTCTTGGAAAGCTTTTTGAAATCCTGCAAATATGTTATTATAGAGAGAAAACAATATGCTACGCTTTATTTATTATTTCATTTTCTACATTTTGTAAAATCATCAAAATATTATATATGAGTAGTTGAACTAACAGCATCCTCATAAATCGCAGGCCCGACCGCGATTGCATGCCGATCTTAGGTTTTGGATAATTTTTATCCAAAACCTTAGATATTCTTGACCATGGGTTATGGGTTAGCACCACAATCAGGTCCACATTTGTGGACATCTGCTGGCAGGTCATGAGGTGAATCATTTTATTCTGATTCTGACTAGCACCTATGAATTCCTTTTTTGTATAGTGTTCCTAGCTGCAGGCACTAAACTCAGTGCATATACAGTCTATTTTTTATCTTAGAGATGACCGGGTAATCACAAAATTCAGGTGCTTTCTTTTCTACTCCAGTCTTTGTCATGTCTTTTTAATGCAATGAGGACATTGCATTAGATAGGCATGGGGGGGTGGATATTCATCTCTAAATCATTTTGTTAGCTCCGTAGATTCTTTTTATTTAAAAAAAATGGAATTAGGAAAGAGAACTTGGGCTTTAGAAAATTTTCAATCCTAGAGAATAACACTTAGACCCTTCAAGTCTTCAGGCTTAATTAGCCCAGGTGTCCACTAAAATGTGGATTTGTTTATTGAGTCTGCGCCACTCTGAATTTATTTCAAATTGGTTAATAAGTTGGGGTGATAAGTACACGACTTATCAACCCGCCCTTTGATTTGAGAGGACTTCAAGTCTAAGCATTTGATTACATAGAAATCATGCAACCTAAAACACCTGAATTAAACTAGATTCTAGCATAACTAGTATGAAGTCCAATGCATGCATATGCATCATAATTCGCATACTAGTTAGTTTATTAGTCATATAGATAGTATCACCATCTTATGACCTCAAAGAGAGATGATTTTAATCGCAAATGATTGGAAGCTACGGATGTCAAATCAGACTAGACAGATCTGATCAGAATGACGAAGGAAGTCCAACGCTTCTAAAATCATCCCAATCAGATAGCTAGAGCATCGTGTGCAGTGCATAGAAGAACAGAGATGATGGAGCCAAAGGACAAAGATCTGAGCCTCAGATGAAGAATCCAATCACACGGATGAATCCAGATCGACGATTGTAGTCCAACAGTGCAAAAATCAACTTGATCGTAGGACTACAGCACCAGATACAAAGAAAAGAGGATGGATGGCCATAATGGTGCCACGTGGTGCCATCACAGCCACTCCCCCACCACCGCCCCATCTAGGAAGGCCTCACCGCACGCTGTGGGCAATTGGATCTTCATCCAATGACCACAAGAGTACCACATATCCTGCCCAGACTAGACAAGGATAAATACAAATAAACAAGTATATATAATAAAGGGTTTACGTAGTGTAGTGGCTCACGCGCGCGCGTGCATGTGCGGGGTACAGGTTCGAGCCCTGCACTATGCGAAATTGAATCGAGCATGCACGGCGAAATTGCACACAATTGTATGCGACGAAGCACAGTGACGTGGCGCAATCAGAGCGCATAGCGGGTACGTGTGATCTCACGCTGTTCCTTCGACGCTAAGGCAGCGGTGCTCATTACGATCGGACGACTGACGTTAAGGTGGGATTAAGGCTTGAGCGGTGAGAAGGAAAAGATGAAGGGTGCGCGAGGCCATGTGGTCTTCGATCTGTCGCTCCAGCGGCTGCCACATGTTGCCACCAGAGCAAATCCGAGCGTAGAAGGCTTTTTGAAGGCTATTTTGAGGCCAAAACGGAGCTATTGATCTCCTGATCGATGGATCTGATTAGCCAAAGGGTTGTTGCACAAGATTAAGGGTTAAAATGCCCTTTCTACTCTCCATCAAAACTATAAAGAAGGCCCAGGGTGCCCTCATTGAAGGCATCAACTTAGAAGCTCTCCCTCCCATAAACTCCAGATCTCTTCTACCATCTTCTCTGCAATTCTCCATCCTGGCACTCTGGATCTGAGGTGTTGCCGCATCTCACAAAAGCATCCCACAGGCTGCGTCATTTCTCTACCACTTTCTTCTCTCTTTCTCTCTTTCTATCTATCTACCTATCTCTATTAGCATTTTCTATCGTGAAAAACTTTATCTAATTGCAATAAAATTCTGATTCTCTGAATATCTTCTTTATACATATATACATATATATATCTAGTTAGAATTAGTTTTATTGAAATGCTTCTGCAAAAATAGACATTGCCTCCCTGCGAATGACCCAGTACTCACCGGAGTTTTCCAAATTTATTTGTTGACGTGTTTTCACGCTATACTACAAGTAAACCACTTTTAAATGCAAATTACGTGCCAGACAAGTTCGCGCCGTTGCCAGGGAGGAAATGGAAATTTTTGAAGCTTTTTGGTGAGTATTTGAGATTTCTAACTTGCTACATTTTTTGTTGATTTCTTGTATGCAGCAAACGAAGAGATATGAACCAAACATGACAATGGAGAAAGTGCGGATTCGAAACTCAGGTAACTACCCATAGTTTAGATTAGTTAGTTTTAGGATTTGCTTGAACCCTTGGATTAGTTAGAATTTGTTTGCTTATTAAAAAAAAAATACAAAAGAATATTTCTCTTGATTTCGGGCTGAAATAAAACTTTATCTTAAAAATTCAATTTCCAAAGATCCGCATGTCCAAAAATTCTCAATGTCTTACTAGACGTGGATTTCAAAGTGGGAAACAACGTATCCAAATTTTGCAACAATATGAGTTGTTGAAAAAATTTAAAAATTCACATACTGATCTGCTATCAATATAGATTTTATTCCTGATTTTTCAGAGTTCAAAATATCATAAGACTTTTTATATAACTCCGATTGAAGTGAATTTTATGGTAATGAATTTCTGAGAAAATCAAAAATTTTATAAAAATGTGAGAAAAATATTTTTTACTCATTTGGTTG
This sequence comes from Thalassia testudinum, assembly GCA_037157565.1. Classification (NCBI taxonomy): domain Eukaryota; kingdom Viridiplantae; phylum Streptophyta; class Magnoliopsida; order Alismatales; family Hydrocharitaceae; genus Thalassia; species Thalassia testudinum. The sequence goes on from JAZHRO010000025.1 coordinate 40,694,496, forward strand.
CATGAATTATCTAATCATGAACTGGGGAGACAAAACAGATTACAAAACCCTCAGTATAGTTTAAATATGATAAAAATAGAAAACGTGCAGTGAAATTCTTCAGAAAAGTATTTTTTAAGTGCCTAGTTAGTGGTGTAAGGAGGCCAATTAATTGTATTGCTTGGGTCGCAGCACTCATCATTTTGCACCTAAAAGAATCAATTAGAACAATCTGTGTTTAGGGTTTCACGCTAAGGATAGAACACACTTGCATTTCCATACTTAAAGGAAATCTATCAAACAAATTGGGATTTGCAAAACTTTTGTGTGCCTCATCAGAACCTTGGTTGAAAATATTTAATCAAGTGAACCTTAAAATACATAAACACAAGCATTTGAATCTTAAAAGATACTTCATCATAAAAATTTGATTGTAAAACCTTTGCCTGCACACTTCACATCTCTGAAATCAACTTTAAGGGCAAACACCCCCTAATGCCCATCATATTCCACAAGCACATAAAACCCAAACCTAAAATTGAGTAGATGTGCCCTAAGCAAGACTAATAGACTTGGGGACGTGAAACTAGATTGGGCTAAGGTCAAGGCCTTGTCTACTTGGACCCACTGGTGACAAGAAAGGTTGGTGTGGTAACCGTGTTAACCTTTAGTGGTGTCCCACCATGCAGGGTGTCCTAAGGGGTCCCACCCTTCTTGACAGCCAAGTAATTCAAGGGTTGATCTAACCCAGTTGTGTTTTGGAGAGCCAGGATCAGGTCTAATTAGGGTTGCCACTCTAAGGAGTTTGATTGCTTGAATTGAGTGGGCGGGGTTTCACTCCTCTGTCTTCTCTCTCATCTACAAACATTCTTCTGGTGCATGCAAGGTAGAAGATTTCAAAATCTTGATTTTCTACCACCATTAGAAAGAAATCCTAGGAGAAGACATATTTATCCAGGATCTGAATTTAAACCCTCTACAATGGCTAGTCATCACGAGGAAGAAGAGATCAATGAACAAAATCTGGATCCTATGACTCTCTTACAAAGGCAGATCACTAAGCAGAGCCAGCATCATGACCGATAGATAGAAGTCATAGTGCAGGCCATCAATCGACTCCAAAATGGAAGGGCAGACCGGCCCCTCCGTGACTTTTATAACCCTCCTAATGCCCAACCTGAACCCTTTGTTAGGGTTCCTCAGGATGGGGAATATTTTTAACTCAAACCTTAGATCATTAACTTGATTCCCCACTTCCATGGCAGTGAGTCAGATGACCCCTTCCACCACCTTGAAGAGCTCCTACACATAGGAAGAACTTTTGGCCCTAGGAACATGAATGAAGGCACCCTAATGATGAAAATGTTCCCATTCTCCTTGAAAGATGGAGCTGCACATTGGTTGAGGACAATTGGTAGACCAATCCTAACTTGGGAAGATCTGAGAAGCACATTCCTAAAGAAATTCTTCCTCGTAGGAAAAACTAATGCCCTTAGATGTGCCATAACAACCTTTAAGTAGAACCCTGGGGAACAACTACATGAGGCTTGGGAGAGGTTCAATGATTTAGCTAGGAAATGCCCTCATCATAGGATTCTAAAGTGGCACTTGGCCCATATGTTCTATTATGGGTTGAGTGATAATCTAAAGAATTTTGTTGATGCGTCATGTGGGGGCAATTTCCTGACTCGAGATGCTAAGGGAGCCTTTCAATTGTTTGAGAATATGAGTGAAAATTCCCTCAACAATGCCTCAATGTCTGCCTTTAATAGGGCTAATCAACCAAGAAGTAGAGTTTATGAAGTTAAGAACAATTCAAACTTGCTTGATTTAAAGCTAATTGCACAATGATTAGATAAGGTGGAACTCGTGGGAAAGAATGTGGAGAATTTGGATAAGAAACTGGATAACCTTCTAAATGGCTAGAATTCCTTAGGTACGTGACGAATCGATTTTTTTCCTTCAAAGTCATTTGCAGCTTTATGTGGTGGAAAAATCGACTAATCAATATTTAAAAAGAAATAACCACTCGTAGAGGAGCAGGCCATATCCACAGGGAGGCAATGACATATTTAAATTTGCACCGGTTAAAAATGTTTGTTCGTAGTTAGTTTGGACAAGAATCAAGCCAGAATTGCGTTTAGATTAAGGTTGAAATAAGAAATAATGCTGAAATAGCAATTCTGAGTAACTAGAGGATATTTGTCGCAATGCAGAATCAATAAAATATTATTAAAAATTGACAATGGCATAAAATATAATTTTTAATGGCCCGGTTACCGTAGCAAAATAGGGGATTTTTTCCCCTTTGCCGTGCGTGACGAGGAGTGGACGGCTAGAAGCGGGAAGCTCGAAGGAAGTTCCTTGGACCGAGGGCTTTGAAGCAGTGGTGGCAGCGTGTCGCGCGGCGGCTGGAGCCAGTCGGACGGAGCTCCGGTGAAGGTGATTGTGGCCGGTGCTGCAGCTACTGTTGGCGGTGAGGTGCGCGCGGGACTGCTACTGGGAGGCACTGCTGCACGCTGGCTGGAGGCATGGGCGCGCACTGTTGGCGGTGAGCGGGGAGGCGCTGTAGGTTGTGCTGGAGGCGTGGGCGCGCGCTGTGGCGGTGAGCGCAGTTCTACTGGCAGTGGTTGCGTGCGTTGTTGGCGGGCGGTGCGTGCGTGGGCTTCAAAGGCTGGAGGGCATGCGGATGAAGACTGCAGGCGCGGGGATGGTGTTGGAGTAGATGCGGGAAGGCTGCAGGCAGGTGCGCGCTGCCTGTTGGCGGAGGGCGCGGGTGCGGCTGCAGGCTGTGCACGCCTTGCGTGTGGCTGGAGGCGTAGGAAGACTGCTGGCCGTGGGGGTGCCGTGGGTGCGTAGGTTGGAGGGCATGGAGTGAGCGGGTGAGGTTGCAGGCGGAATGTGAGCGGGCGAGTCTGGTTGTTGCAGGAGTGGGAGGTCAAAGCTTCAGACGTCCGGGAAACTTCCCGAACGTCTTAACTGGCTGAGGGGTGATTGCACAGTGGTTGCGGCGGTGGTTGTTGATGACGACGGCGAGGGCAGTGCACGGCGAGGTGCTCACGGTAATGCGGACGACCTCCGGATGACGGTGTGGCCTGTCACACCACACGCCCACGGTGTTGGAGGGTCGTCGCCGCTGTTGAGGCCGGCGGTGTGGAATGGAAGAGAGAAGATCTCTCTACACAGTGGTGGGTCGGTGGTGGAGGCCTCTCGAGCTCGACTGCCTCTCTCCTCCTTTTGTAGCCGCTTGCATTGATTTGAATGGAGAGGCGGGAGCAGATCCACATTCTCCACTCGTCCTTGAATGCAGGCTTCATTGCGGCAGCTGGTGGGGTTGGAGCGGCAGCCGAAGGAAATGCAGCCGCTCCTGTAAGAAGAAAAATAAAGAAAATAATGTTAAAATATTATGGTTATTTATATACAGACCCTTAACTTTTAAGTTAACTAAAGCAATGTACCTAATTGGTTAACTAATTAGATGAATGCCATTCTAAGCTAATTCTAAATGCACTTAAAATATGAATGCAATGCATGGATTATGTAATTAAATTAAAAATATAAATTAATCTATTTACATCCTAATTTTTTCTAAATAAATGTTAAAATTAACCTAATGTTTAGGCACTTAAATGCTTAAATAGCCCACAACTATGGGCTAATCAAATACCCCCATGCCTAGATTTTGCTAGTCCCTAACAAAATTAAGCAAAGCCTAGCACTCCAAGTAGACTAGTCAACTCACTTAGTCTTCCTTTAGAAGCATACTAAGTTCAGACTCTAGACCCAAGGTTCCTATGTAGTTGCTAAGTTACAGACTAGGTCAGCTAAAGACGAGTTGTAGGCACAAGTTTCCCTGATTTCTGACTCTACCCTAAAGTTTATTGATCCCTGAGATTAAAGCATCCATGCCTGTGCATTGGTCTAAGTTATTTAAGTTAAAGGAAAATTTATATATATATATATATATATATATATTTTTTTTTTGATTCTTCTAAGTCTGACCTCAGATCAACTATCAACACGATCTGTGTTGGATTCATTGTCCCCATTACCATACCTCGAAGGGTGCCCGGCTTTCGATGCTTCGAGATAGCACCGCCCATAACAACCCCAAGAACTCCTGGCAATCGACACTTTGAGATAGTATCACCCATGGATTTCTAAAGCGAATTCAGGACTATGGCAATCAGCACTTCGAGATAGGGCCGCCCATGGTACCTGAACCGCACAATGCGCTTACATGCCCCCAGTAGGATGGATATCCTAAGAGACAAGCATCGAGGAGGTAATATGTTATCATCGCATCCTCATGGTGAGTATATACTCCACCTCTCCTGCGGTGGGAACTCTTCCAATCAAAATGTGTTTTCAAGCCTCTCCTAAGTCAAAACTAAGAGAGCCAAATCTCTTTTCAAAATGAAAGAAATTGAGTTAATTACCAGACCAAGTGTGTGAAATTTGGATGCTTGGGTTACAAGGACCCGTAAACCAAAAGGTAGAACAAGACTCCAGGTACTACCCCACCTTTTAACTCAAACCCTAGCTTCCCTTCCTCAACCTCTTGAGGAATGGTCCACAACTTAACTCCTACTTATGTTTTTTAAGTCCACAAAGGACCCTAAAGGTCTAAAGCTAGCAGCTCATTTAGCTTCTAAAGTTTGACCCTAGAATTAATTTAGTCTACCTTAGAGTTCTGATTTGCTTAAGAATGCAAGATCTAGCCAATTAAGCTCAAAACTTTTTTATTATTATTATTATTTTTTTTTTCATTTTCTTTTTTTTTTTTATATGCATGCTATAAACAAAATTCCTCAGGTCCTCTCCCCCATGCCTGGTTCAAACAATGTCCTCATTGAAAACAAAAAATAGCTAAAGGAAGATATTACCTGAGGCAGAGAATGGTAGGAGCTAAGGCTCCTCAAGAGTGACTTCGTCAACCAGATGGTCATCTAAAGTTATGTACGGTTTTAACCGTTGACCGTTGACGATAAAGGGAGTTGCTGAAGAGGAAGGATTTTTGATCTCCACAGCTCCATGCGAAAATACTTTGGTGATTATGTAAGGCCCATCCCAACGAGATTTTAACTTCTCAAGAAAAAGCTTAAGTCTGGAATTGAAAAGCCAGACTTGTTGGTTGGGCTCAAAGGTCTTTCGAAGAATAAACTTATCATGCAAGACCTTAGTTCTTTCTTTATAAACTTGAGAGGTGTCATAAGCATCATTCCTCAGCTCCTCAAGCTCACTTAATTCTAGAAGTCGTGCCTTACCTGCCTTCTCTAAATCCATGTTAACACTTCGAATAGCCTAAAGTGCTTTATGTTCCAACTCAACAGGTAAATGGCATGCTTTTCCATACACAATCCGAAAGGGAGAAGTACCCAAAGGGGTCTTATAGGCCATTCGATAAGCCCATAAAGCATCATCGAGCTTTTGGGACTAGTCTTTCCTATCAGGTCTAACGGTCTTTTCCAAAATATTTTTTATCTCCCTATTTGATACTTCAACCTGGCCACTTGTCTGAGGGTGGTAAGGGGTAGCAACCTTGTGAGTCACTCCCAAACTCTTGATTAACCGATTGAAGTGGTGGTTTCGGAAATGAGGTCCCCCATCACTTATAATAGTTTTGGGGCAACCGAAACGGGATATGATATTGGCCTTCACAAATTTCAAAACCACAGAGTGGTCATTTGTGCACGTAGGAATGGCCTCTATCCATTTAGAGACAATCAACTGCCACCAAGATATATTCAAAACCATGGGACGACGGGAAGGGGCCCGTAAAGTCAATTCCCCACACATCAAAAATTTCAACAGATTGAATAGGATGTTGAGGCATTTCATTCTTCTTCCCAATCGTTCCAGTCCGTTGACATCTAATACAGGCCTTAACAAAATTATGAGAATCCTTAAATAAGGAAGGCCACCAAAAATCGGACTGGAGAACCTTAAAAGCAATTTTCTTAGAACCAAAGTGTCCTCCACAATGAAGTTCATGGCAAAAACTCAGCACACTTTGTTGTTCCTCTTCAGGCACACAACGTCTCAATACTTGGTCTTGTCCAATTCTAAATAATTCTGGCTCTTCCCAATGAAAATATCTTGCTTGAGAAATGAATCTCTTTCTTTTCTACTCATCCCAAGAGTCAGGAATTTGTCCAGTGACCAAGTAATTTACAGTGTCTGCATACCAAGGTAAAGTTGGTGTTACCGCCATCAGAGTTTCATCGGGAAATGTCTCGCGAATGTCTCCAGAAAGAGAGTCATTAAGAGGAAGGTGAGACAGGTGGTCAGCCACAACATTTTCTACTCCTTTCTTTTCACGTATTTCCAAGTCAAATTCTTGAAGGAGTAAGATCCACCTAATCAGACGTGGCTTAGAATCTTTCTTAGCAATGAGATGTTTCATTGCTGCATGATCAGTAAAAATAACCACCGTAGACCCAAGTAGATAAGACCTAAACTTCTCCAAAGCAAAAACTACAGCAAGTAACTCTTTTTCATTGACGGTGTAGTTTTGCTGAGGTTCGGTTAAAGTCTTGCTTGAATAATGCAGCACATGAGGTCTTCCCTCAACCCTTTGTCCAAGGACTGCTCCCACTGCATAATCCGAAGGATCACACATAAGATCAAATGGGAGTGTCCAATTAGGAGCTTGGAGAATAGGTGTAGAGATCAAGGCCTCCTTTAGAGTTTGAAAGGCCTTGAAACACTTTGAATCAAAACTGAAGGAAGATTCCTTCGCCAACAAGTCACAAAGTGGCCTAGAAATCTTACTAAAATTTTTAATAAAGCACCTATAAAAGTGAGCATGGCCCAGAAAGGATCTAATCTGTTTGACATTCGTAGGCAATGGAAGTTTGGAAATGGAATCAATCTTGGCTTTATCTACTTCCAAACCTTGCTTGGATAGAACATGCCCAAGTACAATTCCTTTCTGTACCATGAAGTGACTTTTCTCCCAGCTGAGGACTAAACCAGTCTCCTTACATCGTTTCAACACATTCTCCAGGTGTAGGGGACACTAGTCGAAAGACGAGCCATAAATAGAGAAGTCATCCATAAATACTTCAACACACTCGTCAATCATGTCCGAAAAGATAGACATCATACACCGTTGGAAAGTTGTAGGGGCATTACATAATCCAAACGGCATACGCCTGAATGCAAAAGTACCGTAAGGACTCGTGAATGTCGTCTTTTCCTGGTCATCAGGAAAGACTGCCACCTGATTGTACCCAGAATATCCATCGAGAAAGCAATAATACTTATTCCCTGCCAATATTTCGAGAATTTGATCAATAAAAGGCAAAGGAAAGTGATCCTTCTGGGTAGCGGTGTTTAGCTTGCGGTAATCAATACAGACCCTCCATCCAGTTGAGGGTCTAGTGGCAACTTGTTCACCTTGGTCGTTGAGTTCCACAGTAAAGCCTGCCTTCTTTGGCACCACATGAATGGGACTGACCCATTTACTGTCAGCAATGGGATATATGATCCCGGCGTCCAACCACTTCAGGATTTCCTTTTTTACAACCTCCCTCATACTAGGGTTCAGACGTCTCTGCATGTCCCTAAAAGGCTTGATGGAATCATCAGTATAAATGTGGTGCATGCAGAGTGTAGAGTCTATACCCTTAATGTCAGCAATGCTCCAAGCAATAGCTTCCTTGTGCCTAGACAGGCATTCAATCAAGGCTCCCTCTTGTGCCTTAGATAGCACAGCCGAAATGATAACGGGGAGCATATCATTGGCACCTAAGAAAACATACTTGAGAGTGTTAGGGAGGGGTTTCAACTCAAGGTCGAGGGCTTGTATGGTTGAGGGTTTCATAATAGATGCCCCCATCTCAGGTAGCAAATCTACCTTCGGCGGAAATGATGGGGGAAGAGACTCAGCAGAAACTCCTAGCAATTCCTCTAGTTCTAGTATATCCCCTTCACATTCCTCCAAGAGATGGGAATGCTCATTCAGCATGACATCCTGAAGGGGGTCATCACATAACATTGCAGGAGTTGCCTCTTCAATCAGGTCATCTATCACCTCAACTTGAGAACAATCCTCAAGTCCGGCTTGTTTGTAAGCTTCAAAAACATTAAGTCGGATTTTCCTGTTCCCAAAGCCCATTTTCAATGCCCCAGTATTGCAATTGATTGAAGCATGCGAAGTTGCAAGGAAGGGGCAGCCCAAAATGATGGAGGGTTTGGTTGGCTTGTTTGTAGGGTTAGTGTCCAAAACTAAGAAGTCAACGAGAAAGAAGAAATCCTCCACTCTTATGAGGACATCTTCCAAAATTCCCTGTGGTGTCTTAAGTGATCGATCAGCAACTTGAAGGATTACAAGGCTAGGCTTCAGATTGCCTCCCCCAAGTTGTTCATATACATAGCTCGGAAGGATGTTCACCCCTGCACCCAGATCAAGTAGAGCCTCATCAACTTGTAAGTCACCAATAACTACAGAGATGTATGGGGCTCCTGGGTCCTTAAGTTTCGGAGGAGTGCCATGTTGAATAATTGAGCTAACAGAATCAGGCAGGACAACTTTTGATTGGACTTGTTTTCTAGATTGCCATTTTTTTGTGTATAGGTCCTTTAAGAAGCAGGCATAAGACGGAATCTGGCTGATAGCTTCAAGCAAAGGCAAGTTAATCTGCACTTGCTTGAAAGTTTCCATAATCTCATCCGTCTTATCTTTAGCTTCAGATGATCCAGCAGAAGTCTGCCCAGAGGTGGATAAGCGCTCTGGAAAAGGCACTCTCGATCTCTAGGTGGAAGGGTTGTCATGTCGAGTAAGGGGTGGAATGGGGGCAACTTCTTCCGGTGAGGTGATTTCAAGCGGAGAAGACTTGGGCAAGTCTTCTCCGGTGGGGGTGAAAGTCGGGGTGGATGGTTTTTTAGGGGTGGAGACTATAGGAGCATCGGGTTAGGAAATTTCTTTCCCACTCCTCAGAATAGTCACCACCTGAGCATGCTCCTAAAGACAATCCCTTTTCCTTTAGGATTTTCCTCAGTAGCACTGGGGAGCTTCCTAGTCTCCCTCTATCTAATGGCCTCAACAAGGTGTCCAATTTGTGATTTCATCTCATGTATAGCCTTGTCATGAGATTTGATGATGGCACTTTGACTTTCTTACATAGTTTTCAACATCGCATTCAATTCATCCATCTCAGAGGTTTTAGGTTGGGCAAAGGTCTGAGGTTGATTCATTTAATGATTTTGAAAGGATTGTGGTTTGTAATTCCCTGAATTTGAGACATTTCCTTGTCTCCATGAAAAGTTTAGGTGGTTCCTCCATCCCTCATTATAAGTGTTGGAGAAAGGGTCATTACGAGGTCTTGGACGGAACCATTGAGCAGCATTCAAATCCTCTTGTACAAGCTCAGGGAATTGGGAGGCCAAGTGTCAATCCATAGTGGCGTGTGTATTGCCATGACAAATTAAGCATTCGAAAGCTTGGGATGTGGAGGTGTTAGGTACGAATGAACTCGTGTTCGACATAAGCCTTTCCATGTTTTGATTCAATAATTGAATTTGATAGGCTAAATTCTGGGTGTCCCTTGCCTCATTTGCCTCCAACTTTCTTTGCATGAGAGTGGGCTTTCTATCCATGTAGGCAGAATTCAAGTGAATAGAATTCTCACTCAAAGTATCAAATAAGTTCCAAGCTTCATCCTCAGTCTTAGATAGAAAGGTTCCTACACAGGCACCATCCACAGTTTGCCTATGCAAATCATTAAGTCTGGTGTAGAACCTTTCAACCAGTTGCCATTTAGGCACCTGGTGATGTGGGCAAAGTCTCAGCAAATCGTTAAAGTGCTCCCAAGCATCATAGAATGCTTCCCCATCCTTTTGAACAAAACTCAATTTCCCTCCTAAAGTGATTTGTTTTACTCATGGGGAAGTACTTCAAAAACTCCTTCTTCAGGGCATCCCAAGTATTTATATTATCAAGGGTGTGATACCAATACTTGGCTTTGTCCTTTAGGAAGAAGGGAAAGAGGGTCTACATTTGAGCATCATCAGTAACGCCCTGCAGCTTCACTGTGGAACAGACCTCGGTGAATTCCTCAATATGCCTATAAGGGTCTTCCCTAGTAGTACCATAAAAGGAGGGTAGCAAGGATATGGTACTACTTTTGATCTCATACGGATTGTCCCCTCCAGGTCTACGTAGTGCTGGGCCAGCTTGATTGGTTGGGATGAAATCTTCCTTAAGGCTCCTTTGACCGACCATTTCTACCCTTGGAAGGTCTCTTCTTAGGATTCTTTCAGGTTCAGGATCAAATACAAGTTGTCTCCTAAGAGAACGCCTACCAAGCATGCACTACAAACACAATTCAAAAGGATTTGTTTGGTCTTTACAAATTTAGGCTTTTGACTTTAGTTCAAATTGTAGGTGACAAAACAAATTGCCCAATCAATTATGCACCTATTGTCAACCTTCGAAATGCCTAAAAAGACCTAGTTGCAGCTTAGGTATTCTTCCCTAAATCTCAAATGGTCAAGTAAATCCAAAGACGGAAGATCGAGGGATGCAAGTAGGCCTAAGCCTTCCTTTGAAGCTGTGCTTTCGCGGTGCTTCTCAACTACCCCCAAAAATCCATGACGGGGTATCCCCCTCTTTGGATTTACAAAACCTTTGATCTCAAGTTCCAAACACTTCAGAATCCAACAGTAGGAGGGCTCTTGTCCTAGTCGTTTCAAGACTTAGGAGTGTCTAAATGAGTGCTGTGGTGCAACAGATATAAGTGTGCATTCACCGCAAAAGGATTTTGAATTTTGAATCACACACCACGTTTTACAATCAAGTCCTTGATTTTTAGATGTCCTTCCTTTAATTAGTCCTTTTTCCGAATATATGTGACCACTTGTTAGATCGCTTCAAGACAAACTTTGTGGTCTTTGAATTAAATCCCAAATGCAATGCGTGATCAAGAATAGGATGCAAAGTAAGAGAATGCGTACCTTGCTTCCAGCAATCAACGATGCAAGAATGCACGCAATGTAGAGAAATAAATCTAGAGGCTGCTCATACAGATCTAAATGGTTCGTCCTAGGGCAGGTAGCTTCTAGCAGGTACCTCATTTTTTTTTATTATTTTTTTTAATTTTTAAACTACTTCTGCACAAGCAAATAAAAGTAATCAATAAACTAAAAACCTAAATCTAAAGAAAAGGGAACAGGCTCCCAAAAATTACCCAACACGGGCCCAAAACAAAATCGGGGAACAAACCCCTCAAAATATACCCCAGAACAAGGGTTTCAAATAAAATGCAATGAAAAATTAAATCTAAAGTCTTAATTCTATCAAACTAGCGACTAAATATACAATGATGTCCGTCGTGTCCTCGTCCTTCTCCTCCTTTCCAAAATAGCTCGTCCAATCCTCCTCTGGCGACGTCAAGGGTCGCCTCTCACACTGGCTGATTCTTGCACAAATTTCTCACATAGAAGAGAAAATAATAAATGGTCAAATCACTGTGCAATTGACAAATAATCAAAATAAAATCAGGTGAAATTATTGCGTCTGTTGCCTCCCCGGCAACGATGCCATTTGACGAATCGATTTTTTCGCTTTAAAGTCGTTTGCAGTTTTATGTGGTGGAAAAATTGACTAATCAATATTTAAAAAGAAATAACCACACTTAGAGGAGCGGGTCGTATCCACAGGGAGGCAATGACGTATTTAAATTCGCACCAGTTAAAAATGTTTGTTCATAGTTAGTTTGGACAAGAATCAAGCCAGAATTGGCTTCAGATTAAGGTTGAAACAAGAAACAATGCTGAAATAGCAATTCTGAGTAACTAGAGGATATTTTTCGCAATGCAGAATCAATAAAATATTATTAAAAATTGACATTGGCAGAAAATGTAATTTTAAATGGCCCGATTACTGTAGCAAAACAGGGGATTTTTTCGCCTTTGCCGTGCGCGACGAGGAGTGGACGGTTGGATGTGGGAAGCTCAGAGGAAGTTCCTTGGACTGAGGGCTTCAAAGTGGTGGTGGCGGCGTGTCGCGCGGCGGTCGGAGCCTGCCGGACGGAGCTCCGACGGAGGTGACTGCGGCCAGTGCAGCAGCTGCTGTTGGCGGTGAGGAGCGCGCGGGACTACTGGCGGGAGGTGCTGCTGTGCGCTTGTTGGAGGAGTGGGTGCGCACTGTTGGCAGTGAGTGGGGAGGTGCTGCAGGCTATGCTGGAGGCTTGGGCGTGCACTGTGGTGGTGAGCACGGTTCTGCTGGCGGTGGTTGCGCACGCTGTTGGCGGGCAGTGCGCGCGTGGGCTTCAAAGGGTAGAGGGCATGCGGATGAAGATTACAGGTGCGGGGGTGGTGTTGGAGCAGACGCGGGAAGGCTGCAGGCGGGTGCACGCTGCCTGTTGGCAGAGGGTGTGGGTGCGGCTGCAGGCTGTGCACGCCTTGCGTGCCACTGGAGGCGCAGGAAGACTGCTGGCCGTGGGGGTGGTGTGGGTGCGCAGGCTGGAGGGCGTGGAGTGAGCGGGTGAGGTTGCAGGCGGAAGGTGAGCGGGCGAGTGTGGTTGTTACAGGAGTGGGAGGTCGAAGCTTCAGACGTCCGGGAAACTTCCTGGACGTCTTAAGTGGCTGAGGGGTGATTGCACAGCGGCTACGGCGGTGGTTGTTGATGACGACGGCGAGGGCGGTGCACGGCGAGGTGCTCATGGTAATGCGGATGACCTCCGGATGGCAGTGTGGCCTGTTACACCACACGCCCACGGTGGTGGAGGGTCGTCGCCGCGGTTGAGGCCGACGGTGTGGAATGGAAGAGAGAATATCTCTCTGCATAGTGGTTGGTTGGTGGTGGAGGCCTCTCGAGCTCGGTTGCCTCTCTCCTCCTTTTGTAACCGCTTGCATAGATTTGAACGGAGAGGCAGGAGCAGATCCACATTCTCCACTCTCCTTGAATGCAGGCTTCATTGCGGCAGCTGGTGGCGTTGGCGCGGCAGCCGAAGGAAATGTAGCCGTTCCTACAAGAAGAAGAATAAAGAAAATAATATTAAAATATTATGGTTATTTATATACAGACCCTTAACTTTTAAGTTAACTAAAATAATGTACTTAATTGGTTAACTAATTAGATGAATGCCATTCTAAGCTAATTCTAAATGCACTTAAAATATGAATGCCATGCATGGATTATGTAATTAAATTAAAAATATGAATTAATCTATTTACATCCTAATTTATGCTAAATAAATGTTAAAATTAACCTAATGTCTAGGCACTTAATACTTAAATAGCCCACAACTATGGGCTAATCAGTACGCAATCCAGATTAAATCCTATGCCTACCCAAGGAGTGCCTATATTAACCCACAACCAATTCCCTAACCCATTAGGTCAGGAATCAGTGCACAACAATAATGACCTAACAATGGCTCCACCTATGAGCCAACTGTGCTTGGACCCATCTCTTTCTGGGACCAAGGAGGGACCTTCATGCCCTCGAATTCTGAACTAGGCAGCCCAATGCCTAATTATCCTGAGGATGTGAATGTACTCCAGGGTTACACTAGAAATGAGCCTTATTCAAACACTTGCAACCCTGGACGGCACAACCATCCTAACTTTGCTTGGTCAAGTCAGAAACACACCCAGGGTCCTAACTTGACTAAGCCAAACACTTATGGGCAACCTAGTAGGTATACACAACCACGCACATATCAACCACAACCTACTTAAGAAAACCAGCCCTCTGATTTGAATCTGATCCTCAAAGAAATGAGAGAGATGAATTTGAGACATAAGGAAAAAATGAATCAATTGAGGATAGAATTGACGGGATGATTGGACAAGCTAGTGGATGCTAGACAACACGGGATGCTGCCATCCCAACCTGTCCCAAACCCAAGAAACTTCAATAGGGTTAATTAGCACAACACACAGGAGCAACAAGCACACCTAATTCAGCCTACTCCCTAGCTCCCACCAAGTTTTGTTAACCCTAACCCAACCCAGGCTCAACCCATTTTCCAAAACCCACCTTACTCTTCTAATGCTAATGCACATGCCTGTGCTATCACTTTGAGAAGTGGGAAACAAATCCAAGATCCTTCTACATCAAAATCTTTCCAAGATCTTGAGGAGCCTGAATCTGACCTGGGAAACCAAACTAATTTAGAAAACGAGACTCATGATTTGAATACTCATGATTTTTCTCAAGCACCTTTTCCTGAAGCCTTTATCAAACCCAGGGAAAACAAAACTGACCAACCGAAGGAGTGGATTGAGATTCTAAAGCAAGTCCAGGTAAATATACCACTCCTTGAGGCTATTGAGAACATCCTAGCCTATGTGAAATTTCTGAAGGAAATATGCACACCGAAATGCCAAGCCAAATCATCAAAAACGGTAGTGATTTCTGAACAAGCCAGTGCCATCATCCTAAACAAGCTCCCTCCTAAAGGGAAAGATCCAAGGACCCCCTTAATTTCATGTGCAATAGATGGATTCAACCTGGAATGAGCCTTACTAGACCTTGGTGCCTCCATCAACTTAATCCCTACAGAATTATATGAAGAATGGAATTTAGGCCCCTTTCAACACACTGATGTGACCCTGCAGCTTGCTGATAGGTCAACCAAAGTTCTGATGGGCCTTTATAGAATGTGATTATAAAAGTGAGGGATTTTGAGTACCCTGTGGACTTCCTCAATCTAGATATGGAGGCATCAGAAAACCTGAACCACACCCTGATAATCTTAGGGAGACCTTTCTTGGTAACGGCCAAGGCCCTAATCAACTGTGAGACGGGGATTATGCACATCACCTCTGGAAGGAAAAATTGTCAACTCAAAATCTTTAAAACTTCCCAAAAGAATAAGGTGAATTGTGGTTCCATTAAGGTTTTAGGAACAATTGAACAAGTGTTGGCAATCCATACTAAAGATGATCCAAATCCTACCAAAGCTCAAGACCAGCACGAAGGGAAAGAAGGGGATGTACTCGAGGATAATTTTGATCTACCATCTCCCATGGAAAATCAAATTGAACATGACATTAGTGAGATTGAGAAACTTTTGGGAGTAACTTATGATGAATTGGATGATAATATAAAGAATCCTCAATACATCCACCCTGAAATACAAGAACTTTTGAATTCTGAGGGAGTTCAAGAAAATGGGCAATCTAAGGACATGAACTAGGAAGTAACCCTAGAAGAAGTTCAACACATAATGGACAAGGGAAGAACTTATAAGCCAACTGGTTCAAATGGATGGCTTGACTCAGAAGAAGTGAGTTTGAATAAGGAAGAGGAAATTTCTAATGAAGATTTTGATGAATTCCACACAACTCTACCCCTATCTTCATATGACCCAGAGCCTAGAGAACTCATGATTTTCGATATCAGCTACCATTATGAAGATCCTTATGATTTTGATTCGGAACCAGATCTAAATCTCAATCATTATCTCGATCCAGACCCTCTACCACCTCTTTTTGATCTATGGAACTGGATTAACGAACAAGCTTTGCATCTTCAACCTCATCCTCCTAACCCTATTTCATATTCCAAATCAGAAAGACTCTTTGGAATAGGGCTACATCATCAGCTAGTCTGCATTTGTGGATCACTGATTCTGGGACCAAATGATCATATCTTTCTATTAATCTTGAATTCCACTGCAACTGTTATTACTTCTTCTCTTAACCCACAGTATTGAACTACATATTTTTGGGTTTAAGTCCGGCAAATGACGTTAAACTTAGTGCTAGCTGGGAGGCAACCCAGTATTAATTACAGGTAGCTCTGCATCTTCTACATCCACTCTGACCTGGATTAACAAACATAGTTAGGTGATATCCCCTCCTCTTGCTTATTATATTTTGATTTTCATGCATACATTTCAATGAGGACATTGTAATGAATAGGCATGGGGGGTGGACATTGCTTGTCTTATCTTTATGTCTGAAAAAAAAAATGCATTTAGGCATGAAGAATTTTATTAAGGTTTTATTAGAGATTTATTCTTAAGTTGATTCCTTAGTTTAGAATCCAGTATAATTTCACACTTACATGTAGAATTTGCAATGGATCCTCTGTGAAGATTGATAAACATCTTTACTTTGTCAAGAAGAAGCATTTCTTCTTACCCTAAACACTTGGGCAGTAATTAGGGAGCCAGACAAACTATCTTCTAACAGATCCACCAAACAAGTGTGAGATGAGAGTAGAAACTCTATTGGAGCTCTAAGGCTAGTATGAGGAATCTTAAACTCTAGATAATGAGATAATGATACTCGGAGTTAGGCATAGTTTTCGCTCTCAGCTTCTGCATACAAGTTCTTAGTGCGAACATCTTTTGAGAGCCACCAAACAAGGCAAAATACACAGAGTGCGGGTTCTAATAAAACTTTGACTATGGTGGATGGTCACAACTGTTCTTTACAAAAACCTTGGCTGAAGGAGGCTATTAATGTCAAGGTCAGAAATACATTATCCTATCCATTCCTTTTCCGGTGCCGAGAATGGGCACTTCCACCAAATAAGCCACCCAATATCCTCTTTAACACCCACAATCCCGAATAATGCCTCCTGAATAAAAGTCATATGTGTTACTATGTTGCGTTAGTAGATGTCCGAAAAAAAAAAAGAAAAAAGGTATATATGTCTATGCATATAAAAAAAAATAAACATATACAAAAAAAAATGAGAGGAGTAGAAAAGAAAGAAAAAGCAAAAAAAAAAAAGAGTTCATAAGTGTTTTCTAGAGTTTATTTCAAGTGTATTGAGGTAACAACACCCATCACCCTCATGATCCACCAAATATAGCCTTGACCTACTTTTCTATATTTCCAGCCACCGGAATATAGGCTGAGGAATGCTGACTTAGTCGTAGAGTTATCAGAACCTAATCAAAGTGTTAGTGCCAGGAGAGACCACCAAATATACTGATAAATCTGGTGAGATTGTGAGCTTAAAATGAAAGAAAAGAAAAGAAAAGAAAAGGGAAGAGAAAGAAAGAGAGAATGAGTACAAAGGAATTAAAGAGAGCATAGTTTCTCTCCTCTCTCTGAGTTGAATTTTTAATAATATGGAAATTTAGGTTCTAAAGTACTAGTCTATATGTAGCACCAGAAGAGTGTGAGCTACCAAAAATAAGTCCGCATGACTCAAGGAAAAAATCTTCTACCTAACCCAAAAGCCAGGGCTGAATATACAGGTTACCTTATAACCCTAAGGGGAGAAGTTTGCCTATCCTAATAGATTTTTACTAAGGGTCAAGTACGTGCTCTAGATATGGATTTACTTTTCACTTGGATCCATTGCAGAGACTACAACAAAGTACATTCATGATTATCTGGATTACTAAAGTATTAGATGAAAACAAAAGACATAAATCTCTAGTCAAATTCTTAATAGAAATCTGTCATGTAGGACCACTTTGCATTTAGTCTTGCATTTGCTAGGGACTAGCAAGATTTAGGCATGGAGGTGTGATTACACAGCAATCATGCAACCTGAAACACCCGAATTGAGCTAAATTCTATTATAACTTCGAGTTATTGCATCCATAAGCATCGTAATTCTCATACTAGTTAGTTTATTAGTCATATAGATAATATCAACATTTTATGAGCTAATAGTGATGTGATTTTAATCGTGGATGACTCAAAGCCTGGATGGACCACTTTGCATTTAGTCTTGCATTTGCTAGGGACTAGAAAGATTTAGGCATTGAGGTGTGATTGCACAGCAATCATGCAACCTAAAACACCTGAATTGAGCTAGATTCTAGTATAACTTCGAGTCAATGCATGCATAAGCATCGTAATTCTCATACTAGTTAGTTTATTAGTCATATAGATAATATCAACATTTTATGACCTAATAGTGATGTGATTTTAATCGTGGATGACTCAAAGCTGTAGATGTCAGATCAGACCAGACAGATCTGATCAGAACGACGATGGAAGTCCAATGCCTCTGAAATCATCCCGATCAGATAAGTATAGCATCATGTGCAATCCATAGAAGAATGGAGCCAAAGGACAAAGATCCAAGCCTCAGTTGGAGAATCCAACCGCACAGATGAATCCGGATCGACAGTCGCAGTCCAATGACACAAAAATCAATTCGATCGAAGGTCTGCAACACAAGATACAAAGAAAATAAGATGGACGTCCGTGATGGTGCCACGTGGCACCATCACAGTTGCTCCCTCACCACTGCCCCATCTAGGAGGGCCACACCGCACACTGTGGGCCATTGGATCTTCATCCAACGACCACGAGCGCGCCATGTTGCCTGCCCAGACTGGATAAGGATAAATACAAATAAACAAGTATATATAACAAAGGGTTTGTGTAGCGTAGTGGCTCCTACACGAGGGTAGCATACCGTGGACATTGCATGTCTTATCTTTATGTCTAAGAAAAAAATAATGCATTTAGGCATAAAGAATTTTTATTAAGGTTTTATTAGGGATTTATTCTTAAGTTGATTCCTGAGTTTAAAATCCAGTATAATTTCACACTTATATGTAGAATTTGCAATGGATCTGCTGTGAGGATCGATAAACATCTTTACTTTGTCGAGAAGAAGCAGTGCTTCTTTTCCTAAACCCTTGGACAGTAATTAGGGAGCCAGGCAAACTATCTTTTAACAGATCCACCAAACAAGTGCGAGGTGAGAGTAGAAAGTCTACTGGTGCTCTAAGGCTAGTATGAGGAATCTTAAACTCTGGATAATGAGATAATGATACTCGGAGTTAGGCATAGTTTTCGCTCTCAGTTTCTACGTACAAGTTCTTATTGCGAACATCTTTTGGGAGCAACCAAATAAGGCAAAAATACGCAGAGAATGGGTTCTAACAAAACTATGGCTAAGGTGGATGCTCACGACCGTCTTTTACGGAAACCTCGGCTGAAGGAGGGTATTAATGTCAAGTTCAGAAATACTTTGTCCTATCCATTCCTTTCCCGGTGCCGAGAATAGGCACTTCCACCAAATGTGCCACCGGATATCCTCTTTAACACCCACAATCCCGAATATTGCCTTGTGAATAAAAGTCCTATGTGCTTCTGTGTTGCATTAGTAGATGTCTAAAAAAATAAAGAAGGTATATATTTCTATGCATATAAAAAAAATATACATATACAGAAAAAAGGAGAGCAGTAGGAAAGAAAGAAAGAGAAAGTAAAAAAAAACGAATTCATAAGTGTTTTTTAGAGTTTATTTCAAGTGTATTGAGGCAACAACACCGATCACCCTCATGATCCACCAAATACATTCTTGACCTACTTTTCTATTTTTCTGGCTACCTGAATACAGGCTAAGGATTGCTGACTTAGTCATAGAGTTATCAGAAACTAATCAAAGTGTTAGTGCCAAGAGAGACCACCAAATATACGGATAAATCTGATGAGATTATGAGCTTAAAAAGAAAGAAAAGAAAACAAAAAAGAAAAAGGAAGAGAAAGAAAGAGAGAATGAGTACAAAGGAATTAAACAGAGAATAGTTTCTTGCCCTCTCTAAGTTGAATTATTTAATATAATGGAAATCTAGGTTCTAAAGTACTAGTCTATATGTAGAACCAGATGAGTGTGAGCCACCAAAAATAAATCCACTTGACTCAAAGAAAAAATCTTCTACCTAACCCAAAAGCTGGAGTTGAATATACAAGTTACCTTATAACCCCGAGGGGTGAAGTTTGCCTATCCCAACAGATTTTTAGTAAGGGTCAAGTATGAGCATTAGATGTGGATTGACTTTTCAATTGGATTCATTGCATAGACTACAACAAAATACATTCACAATTATCTGGATTACTAAAGTATTGGATGAAAACAAATGACATAAATCTCCAGTCAAACTCTTGATAGAAATCTGTCATGTAGGACCACTTTGCATTTAGTCTTGCATTTGCTAGGGATTAGCAAGATTTAGGCATGGGGGTGTGATTGCACAGCAATCATGCATCCTAAAACACCTGAATTGAGCTAGATTCTAGCATAACTTAGAGTCAATGCATTCATTAGCTTTGTAATTCTCATACTAGTTAGTTTATTAGTCATATAGATAATATCATCATTTTATGACTTAAAAGAGATATGATTTTAATCACAGATGATTTGAAGCCACAGATGTCAGATCAGACCAGTCAGATCTGATCACAACGACGATGGAAGTGCAATGCTTCTGAAATCGTCCCAATCAGACAACCTAAGCATCATGTGCAGTTCATAGAAGAATGGAGATGATGGAGCCAAAGGACAAAGATCCGAGCCTCAGATGAAGAATCCAATCGCACGGATAAATCCAGATTGACGGTCGCAGTCCAACAGTGCAAAAATCAATTCAATTGAAGGTCTATAGTACTAAATACAAAGAAAAGAAGTTGGACGGCCATGGTGGCACCATGTGGTGCCATCACAGACACTCCCTCACCACTGCCCATCTTGGAAGGACGCACCATGCACTGTGGGTCAGGATCTTCATCCAACGGCCATGAACACGCCACGTCGCCCGCCAAATCTGGACAAGGATAAATACAAATAAACAAGTATATATAACAAAGGGTTTTTGTAGCATAGTGGCTCGTGTGTGCATTCAAAGCGTAAGTAGACATTGCATGTCCTATCCTTATGTTTGAGAAAAAAAATGCATTTAGGCATAAAGAATTTTTATTAAGGTTTTATTGGGGATTTATTCTTGAGTTGATTCCTGAGTTTAGAATCCAGTATAATTTCACACTTACACATAGAATTTGCAATGGATTATTTGTGAAGATCGATAAACATCTTTAGTTCATCGAGAAGAAGCAGTGCTTCTTCTCCTAAACCGTTGGACAGTAATTAGGGAGCCAGGCAAACTATCTTCTAAGAGATCCACCAAACAAGTGTGAGGTAAGAGTAGAAAGTCTACTGGTGGTCCAAGGCTAGTATGAGGAATCTTGAACTCTGGATAATGAGATAATGATACTCGGAGTTAGGCATAGTTTTCACTCTCAGTTTCTACGTACAAGTTCCTAGTAAGAACATCTTTTGGGAGCCACCAAATAAAGCAAAATACATAGAGAGTGGCTTCTAATAAAACTATGACTAAGGTGGATGGTCATGACCATCCTTTATGGAAACCTCGGCTGAAGGAGGATATTAAAGTCAAAGTCAGAAATATGTTGTCCTATCCATTCCTTTCCCAATGCTGAGAATAGGCACTTCCACCAAATATGCCACCCGATATCCTCTTTAACACCCACAATCCCAAATAATGCCTTGTGAATAAAAGTCCTATGAGTTACTGTGTTGCGTTAGTAGATGTCTGAAAAAAAAAAGGTATATATGTCTATGCATATAGAAAAATATACATATATAAAAAAAAGCAGAGGAGTAGAAAAGAAAGAAAGAAAAAGCAAAAAAAAAAAACAAGAGTTCATAAGTGTTTTTTAGAGTTTATTTCAAGTGTATTGAGGCAACAACACCCATCACCCTCATGATCCACCAAATACAGCCTTGACCTACTTTTCTGTATTTTTGGCCACTTGAATACAGGTTGAGGAATGCTGACTTAGTTGTAGAGTTATCAGAACCTAATCAAAGTGTTAGTGCCAGGAGAGACCACCAAATATACTGATAAATCTGGTGAGATTGTGGGCTTGAAAAGAAAGAAAAGAAAAAGAAAAGGGAAGAGAAAGAAAGATAGAATGAGTATAAAGGAATTAAAAAGAGCATATTTTCTCGCCTCTCTCTTAGTTGAATTTTTAATAATATGGAAATCTAGATTCTAAAGTGCCAGCTATGTGTAGCGCCAGATGACTGTGAGCCACCAAAAATAAATCCACATGACTCAAAGAAAAAATCTTCTACCTAGCCCAAAAGCCAGGGCTGAATAAATAGGTTACCTT
This sequence comes from Thalassia testudinum, assembly GCA_037157565.1. Lineage (NCBI taxonomy): Eukaryota > Viridiplantae > Streptophyta > Magnoliopsida > Alismatales > Hydrocharitaceae > Thalassia > Thalassia testudinum. The sequence goes on from JAZHRO010000025.1 coordinate 40,716,330, forward strand.
ATAACCCTATGGGGAGAAGTTTGCCTATCACAGAAGATTTTTACTAGGGGTCAAGTATGAGCTTTAGATGTGGACTGACTTTTCACTTCTATCTGTTGGATAGACTACAACAAAGTACATTTACGATTATCTGGATTACTAAAGTATTGGATGAAAATAAAAGACATAAATCTCTAGTCAAACTCTTGATAGAAATCGGTCATGGAGGACCACTTTGCATTTAGTCTTGCATTTGCTAGGAACTAGCAAGATTTAGGCATGGGGGTGTGATTGCACAGTAATCATGCAACCTACAACAACTGAATTGACCTAAATTCTAGCATAACTTCGATTCAATGCATGTGTAAGCATCGTAATTCGTATACTAGTTAGTTTATTAGTCATATAGATAATATCATCATTTTATGACCTAAAAGAGATATGATTTTAATCGTAGATGATTCGAAGTCGCCGATGTCAGATTAGACCAAATAGATCTGATCAGAACGACGACAGAATTCTAACGCTTCTGAAATCGTCCCGATCAGACAACAAGAGCATCGTGTGTAGTCCATAGAAGAACGGAGATGACGGAGCCAAAGGACAAAGATCCGAGCCTCAGATAAAGAATCCAACTACATTGATGAATCCAGATCGACGGTTGTAGTCCAATGGTGCAAAAATCAATTCGATGGGAGGTCTACAGCTCCAGATACAAAGAAAAGAAGATGGATGGCCATGATGGTGCCACGTGGCACCATCACAGCTGCTCCCTCACCACTGCCCCATCTAGGAATGCCGTATCGCATGCTGTGGGACGTTGGATCTTCATCCAACGGCCACGAGCGCGCCACGTCGCCCGCCAAAATTGGATAATGGTAAATGCAAATAAATAAGTACATATAACAAAGGGTTTGTGAAGCGTAGTGGCTCACGCATGTGTGCGTAGCGTAGGTGGATATTGCATGTCTTATCTTTATGTCTGAGAAAAAAAATGCATTTAGGCATAAAGAATTATTATTAAGGTTTTATTAGGGTTTTATTCTTAAGTTGATTCCTGAGTTTAGAATCCGGTATAATTTCACACTTACACGTAGAATTTGCAATGGATCCTGTTTGAAGATCGATAAACAGCTTTAGTTTGTTGAGAAGAAGCAGTGCTTCTTCTCCTAAACCATTGGATAGTAATTAGGGAGCCAGGCAAACTATCATCTAACAGATCAACCAAACAAGTGTGAGATGAGAGTAGAAAGTCTACTGGTGATCTAGGGCTTGTATGAGGAGTCTTAAACTCTGGATAATGAGATAATGATACTCAGAGTTAGGCATAGTTTTTGCTCTCAGTTTTTGCGTACAAGTTCTTAGTGCAACCAACTTTTGGGAGCCCCCAAATAAGGCAAAATATGTAGAGAGCAGGTTATAATAAAACTATGACTAAGGTGGATGGTCACGACCATCCTTTACGGAAACCTCGGCTAAAGGAGGGTATTAATGTCAAGGTTAGAAATACGTTGTCCTATCTATTCCTTTCCTGATGCCGACAATAAGTACTTCCACCAAATAAGCCACCAGATATCCTCTTTAACACCCACAATCCCAAATAATTCCTTGTGAATAAAAGTCGTATGTGTTACTGTGTTGTGTTAGTCAATGTCTAAAAAAAAAGAAAGGTATATATGTCTATGCATATAGAAAAGAATATACATATACAAAAAAGAGGAGAGGAGTAGAAAAGAATGACAAAGCAAAAAAAAAAAAAAAGATTTCATAAGTGGCTTTTAGAGTTTATTTCAAGTGTATTGAGGCAACAACACCCATCACCCTCATGATCCACCAAATACAGCCTTGACATATTTTTTTGTATTTCTGGCCGCCTGAATACAGGATGAGGAATGCTGACTTAGTCATAGAGTTATCAGAAGCTAATCAAAGTGTTAGTGCCAGGAGAGACCACCAAATATACTGATAAATCTGGTGAGATTGTGAGCTTAAAATGAAACAAAAGAAAACAAAAACGAAAAAGGAAGAGAAAGAAAGAGAGAACGAGTACAAAAAGAATTAAAGAGAGCATAATTTCTTGCCTCTCTCTAAGTTGAATTATTTAATATAATGGAAATCTAGGTTCTAAAGTACTATTCTATATGCAGAACCAGATTAGTGTGAGCCACCAAAAATAAATCCACTTGACTCAAAGAAAAAATCGTCTACCTAACCCAAAGGCCGGAGCTGAATATACAGGTTACCTTATAACCCCGAGGGGTGAAGGTTGCCTATCCCAACAAATTTTTACTATGGGTCAATTACGAGCATTAGATGTGGATTGACTTTTCAATTGGATCCGTTGCAAAGACTACAACAAAATACATTCACGATTATCTAGATTACTAAAGTATTGGATGAAAACAAATGACATAAATCTCTAGTCGAACTCTTGATAGAAATCGGTCATGTAGGACCACTTTGCATTTAGTCTTGCATTTGCTAGGGATTAGCAAGATTTAGGCATGGGGGTGTGATTGCACAGCAATCATGCAACCTAAAAGACCTAAATTGACCTAGATACTAGCATAACTTCGATTCAATGCATGCATAAGCATCGTAATTCGCATACTAGTTAGTTTATTAGTCATATAGATAATATCATCATTTTATGACATTAAAGCGATATGATTTTAATCGCAGATGATTCGAAGCTACGAATGTCAGATCAGAACAGACAGATCTAATCAGAATGACGATGAAAGTCCAATGCTTCCAAAATCGTCCCGATCAGACAACCAGAGCATTGTGTGCAATCCACAAAAGAACGGAGATGATAGAGCCAAAAGACAAAGATCCGAGCGTCAGATGAAGAATCCAACTGAACGGATGAATCCGGATCGACGATCGCAGTCCAATGGCGCAAAAATCAACTCGATCGGAGGTCTACAGCACCAGATACAAAGAAAAGATGGACAGCCATGATGATGCCATGTTGTGCCATCATAGTTGCTCCCTCACCACCGCCCCATCTAGGAAGGCCGCACCGCACGCTGTGGGCCGTTGGATCTTCATCCAATGGCCACAAGCACGCCACGTTGCCTGCCAAGACTGGATAAGGATAAATACAAATAAACAAGTATATATAATAGAGGGTTTGCGTAGCATAGTGGCTCGCGCATGTGCGTGCATGTGCGGGGTGCGGGTTCGAGCGTGCACCGGCAGAATTGCACGTGATTGTAAGTGCTGAAGCGCGGTGACGTGGCTCGATTAGAGCACGTAGCGGGTACGCGTGATCTCACATGGTTGCTTCGACGCTAAGGTAGCAGCACTCGTCATGATCGGATGGCTGACGTTAAAGCAGGATTAAGGCTTGAGCAGCGAGAAGGAAAAGATGAAGGGCTCGCGTAGAGGAAGCGAGGCCGTGCGATCTTTGATCCATCACTCCAGCGGCTGCCACGTGTCTCCACCAGAGCAAATTCGAGCATAGAAAGCTTTTTGAAGGCTATTTTGATGCCAAATCAGAGCTGTTGATCTCCTGATCGACGGATCTGTTTAGCCAAAGGGTTGCTACACAAGATTAGGGGTTAAAATACCCTTTTTGCCCTCCATCAAAACTATAAAGGAAGGCCTAGGGTCCCCCAGTTGAAGGCATCAACTTAGAAGCTCTCTCTCCCATCAACTCCAGATCTCTTCTACCGTCTTCTCTACAATTCTCCATCTTGGCGCTCTGGATCTAAGGTTCTGTCATATCTCGCACAAGCATCCCAAATCAACGGTGTTTCTCTACCACTTTCTTCTCTCTCTCTTTCTATTTATCTATCTGTCTCTATTAGCATTTTCTACTGTGAAAAACTTTATCTAATTGCAATAAAATTCTGATTCTCTGAATATCTGCTTTATACATATATACATATATATATATCTAGTTAGAATTAGTTTTATTGAAATGCTTCTACAAAAATCGAGATTGCCTCCCTACGAATGACCCGGTACTCACCGGAGTTTTACAAATTTATTTGTCAATGTGTTTTCGCACTATACTACAACTAAACAACTTTTAAATGCGAATTACACGTCGGATAGCATCTACAAACTTTTTGCACTGACTCGATTTTCAATGGTTTTAATGGAAATTGGGAAGCTAATGAACCTTATAGGGTGGTATGGCTAGTAGGTTATCGTGGGTAATAGCCCATTGGTCGGTTGTCCAGAGCCCAGCCACACAACCATTCTTTCCCTGTTACTTTTAGGTAAATCTTAAATCATGGAAGCCACCTACTTAGAAAAAAAGAAAAGAAAAATAGAAAAGAAAAAAAGAAAAAAAGAGAAATAAGCCACACTTCATCACACGAGTATGGCTGGCAAGTTATCGTGGGTAACAGCCTATTGGTCGGTTGTCCAGAACCTAGCTCACAAAAATGCATGTTTAATTCCAAACACCTAGGAAGAAAAAAACTAGAATAAACTAGGGAGATATATATTGGGTTCGCCCTTGTGTTGACCCCAGAAAATTAAAAGTAGGGAGAAAGCTACTGGTCGGATAGATACACCTTTAGGCAGAATTCTTTTTAAGGTCACCTAGGGGCATAGAAACCTAAAGTTTGTTCTGTTTGTGGATCAATGAGTCGAGCAGTTCACAAAAAAAAATGCTTAGAACTTAGAGTTCTCATTGAGTCTTGGGTGGGTTGAGTGGCCATAGAAAGCTACTCCAAAACACTAAACTCAAAAATCCAAAAAAATTAGAAAAGAAGAAAAAGAAAAAGATCTTTCTTTGAATAAGGAAAGGGCTTGAGGCGGTCTACATTTTGGCAAACACCCAGGTGCTTTTGTGTCTCTAAAGTTTAGGTTTTAGTTGAAATCCCTAAGTGTTGAAAAATTACTTTTGGCAAGAAATCTGATTGTAATTCTTTTATAAATAACATGTAGTTTTGCTAGGGACTAGCAAAAGATAGGCATGGCAGTGTGATGTAAACACGTTTACATCACATAAACCATTTATTTATGAGTGTTCTTAGGTGTATATTTGTATCATACATTATAAATATTGCATAACATGCATCATCTTGCATTTAAGTTAGAATGTATAAAGTTTAGGTTAATTTTCCCTTTTTGTGGTAAGGTAATAGGGCAATATCATATCGAGGCCTCAGATTGAAGATCCAACCATATGGATCTGATCAGGGTGACAATCAGAGTTCAATGACTCTAAGATTTCCTTGATCGGACTTTCATAGCATCAGTTGTAATCCGAGAAAGATAAGAGGTCAAGGGGCCCGGTGGTGTAAATCCATTCTTCAAATGAAAAATCTGATCACACAGATGGGTTCAGATCAACGATCACAATCCAATGGTGTGAAAATTTGTCTAATTCGACATCTATGGCACCACCTATGAGAAAATGAAGATGGATGGCCAAGATAGAGCCACGTGGCACCATCTTAGCAGCCCAAACCGACCTAGCTAAAAGAGCGAGGACCCGTCGCTCCCCCTCTCTCCTTAACTGCATTATCAGATCTTGGTCATTGGAATAAGATCTAGGCCGTTGGATCTTGATCCAATAGCCATAAATGTATGTGCCTTAGATGAAAACACGACGAAGTCTCAGCCTTGGCGCATTGGTTGAGTGCTCCACGCACAAGATGAGGGTTTGGGTTCGAAGCTCATCGCAAGCCTCAAATCGAGCGCAAGCGTAGGGAGTAGCTCGATTGACCGTCTGATGTGCGATAAGCAGCTTTGGAATTGTCGACATGGCGCGATTTGGGCTACCAGTTGAACACATGTGATCTCATGCACGCTTGAATGCCCGATCAGACGCACTCCTTCTTAGTGGCATAAGGCAGGTGCGATGCGTTTTAAGCCATCCGATGTTGCGATCGGATGACTGATGATCGAAGAACGTGTCTATGCGTTGCATGCATGGAAGAAGAGGTGGAGGCGCGGGCATGCATTCGGCGATGTGGGGGCTTTAGTGACAGTTTTATCTATCACTAAAGGCCTCTCATTTAATGTTTTAAAAGTAAAATGACCTTTGTGCCCCCTCCAATCTTCACTTATAAAAGGCCCTACTACCCCCACACTTTCTTCATCCCTTCCTCTCTTCTCTCACCCCCTCAAAGGCTCTATGAGCTGGTTCCAAACTCGAGATGCTCCATTAGAGTTACAAAAATAATTTTTCATCTTCTCACCTCCTTCGTGGAGCATCCCGCGGTTGTCCTCTCACAGCCATTCAGGAAGTGGATCCTACTGCGACGTTGCCCTACCTCATTCTCCATCGTTCATCATCATTCTCCTTTGTCCCGCATCTCACCACGTTCTTTCAGGTGCTCCGTCAATGCAACTTGTCCTCCAAGCAACCATCGAGGAGGATAATTTCTCACCTCCCTTCTCTTTACTTCTTTCTAGAGTAGATTTACCGGTTTCTAGTTGTAATATTTTCAACTTTCTAGTGTAGTGATTTGTTGTAATGAACATTACTTTGTGGTTATGAAATCCATGTTTATTCTATCTCTATTTTGTCTTTATTTGTATTATTCTCTCTCTCTCTTCTATTAATTATTCTTTAAGTAGACAGCTAGTTTAGATTAAATTCAACTAGCTAATCTACTTCGTAACAACTAATTAAATGTGATTTTTAATCAAGCATCCTCCTCCCTGTGTTCAACTCAGAATTCCTTTTGAGTTTTGGTAAAATTATCTATTGACAGATTTTTCTCCGAAATTACGCTACAATGATGGGTTTTCCAAACTCAATCTTTTTGCGATTATGTTCCGCATCAACACTACCCTTGGAGGAGCTTTTGAGGTGGAAACCAGCCAACTTTGGAGGAGCTAAGGAATACCCCATCTAGGGATTGCCAGGAGGAGGACACACCTTGGAGGAGAAATTCAAGGAGAAGGAGAAGGAGGAATCCTTTTCAACTACAGTAGCAGCTGCAGTTGGACCAAGGACTCTCTCCTCTTCATCATCATCATCAAGAGGATATTGAGTATTCATTTCTATCTTTTTATTTTAGTAGAAGCATTCCTCTACTTGTAAAATAATATCTTCCTTTACTAAAATTTTGCCTTCTTTAAAGTTTTGTTGCTTTTCTTATTACATCTTGTTACTTTTTCCTTAGTGCACACACACACACACTCTCTCTAATTACTCTAGGTCTTCACGTACCTAGAGTGAGCTTAGAGATAGAACTTGCTTGTCGGTTAGGTTTTTGTTTGACAACTTAGGTGTAGTCGCCTTCTCGCTTTTAGTTTTGCAATTGCCCCATTATTTCAAAAACCTTAAAAATCTTATATTGAAAAACCCAAAAAGAAAGGTGATTTTCGCATTTTCATGTGATAGATTCGACTTTGCAAGTATTTTACGCCTTGGATGACCCTAGATACCACCATTATCTAGGTTATAAATTTAAAAGCAAATCGATTTTTGCACATTACAATGATTCATAAAACCCGTATTTTATAAATCACGTAAAAACCCGATCAATGCCTGTTTGTGCCACTTCTCTAGAAATTAGATCAGAATACCAACAATAGGGCCAGAGGTACTCAAGTACCAGCCAAGATCTAGACTTGACCAACCTTAGCTTTGGGTCTGTCGCAAAGGTTTCTAAGACCTGCAAAAACTACCCAGAGGTTTGTTGACCCCATTGGTTAAAGCACCCGTGTGTAAATGTAACAAGTCCAAGTTCAGTTTGCTAGTCCATTTTTGGTAAGAGAGATAGAGAGGGATGTTTATTTTGAGAGTTTTCTCTATTTCTTTTTACATTCCCCTAAATCCAACATAAGATTGGCCTTAAACATGGTCTGTATTGGATTCCTTGTCCCCACTATCAAACCTCAAAAGGTTCCTGGCTTTCGATGCTTCAAGATAGCAATGCCCAGGGAAACCCCAGAACCCTAGCTTTCAACACTTCAGGATAGTGCTGCCCATGGCGTTCTGTAGCTAAATTTAGGCCCTGGCAATCGACATTTAAGGATAATCCCACCCATGTCACCTGAACCAGCATAAGGTGCTTACATGCCCCTAGTAGGATATTTAGATATCCTAGGAGACAAGCACCTAGGAGATAATATTTTATTACGCATCTTCGAGGGGAGTATTTTTCATTTCACCTCTCCGCACTGGAAACTCATTCAATCAATTGTGTCTTCAAGGTGCTCCTAAGCCAGATCTTCGGGAAAACCTTTTTCAAAACATAACACTTTTGGTATTTTTCTTCATTATGCGCACTAAACCAAACATGTGTGATTTTTGGGAGCCTAGGTTTCCAAGTCCCACATACCAAAGGGCAGGCAACGAGGCTGAATAATCCTTAAACCTTAAACTTATTACATTAACCTCGCATATTCCACAACCTCTTGAGAATTAATCTGAATCTTAACAAATATGTGAGTGTTTAAGCACTAGACATGCCCAAGAGGCCTAAGGTCATTACTCTTTACTTATTTCCTTATCTCTAGCACTTCAGGACTTAATCCTTTTTCTGATTTGATCTAGAACTTAAGTAAGATCTATAATCAATTGCTAAGACTATCAATTTTTCTTCTGATTTTGCTCCTTTGACATTCTTTGTATTTCCTCCTCTTTTCCTCCTCAAGAAAGATTTTTCATTCGTTTCACAAAATTTTCCTTCCCTTTTCTCCTTTTTTTTCATTATTTATATATTTTTTGTGAGAACCCATCAGAGAATTGAATTTCCCATTTGTTTTGCACTTTAATACCCCCATGCCTAGGTTTACAATGTCCTCATTGTAAACCAGGAGGGTTCGAATTTAGCTTAGTTCAAAGATTAGAAGAAGGTCAAAGGGTGGGTGAACAGGTCGGGATGCTTGTTGCGAATGATTTTAAGCTTTGATACAAGTATTAAAGGTGGGGTTGGCTGTTCTAAAGTTTGAACCCTAAAGTGCATTAGGAATGTAGCTCAAAAAGGTGATTAGAAGGGTCTCAGGCTTTTGAAATGATGGGTTGCCTCCCGTTAACCACTAAATTCAATGCTTTTTGTCGGGCAGAAGGTGGTTAAGGAGAATGGGTGGTTAGATTGGAGGAATTTTGTAGAACAAGCACCTTGATGAGTAGTCTAGTTGGTCCAACCAGGTGCTTGTTCAGATCAATTGACTGATGATGTAGACCAAACCTAATTAGTCTGGTGGGCTAATGGATGTGAATCAATAGGTGTGGAGACCACCAGATGCTTTGTGAGTCAAATAGATGTGGAAATGCTTTCATGGGTTTTGCATTTCATTCCCTAATCAGCTATATGGGTGAAATAGTCTTATTCATTTTAATTTTGGAGTTGTTATTCAAGTCTGTTTTGGTGATCAACATAAGGTAGTTAAGTGTCCTCCATTTTTTCTTTGAAAGCAACAACGTGTCCAATCACAACATACATAAATTTGCATTGGTGCTTATGATGTAGCTGTTACTTGATAAATCATCTATATATGTAACTGGAGAAAGGGCTATGGTCGACGAGAAATCGAGTGTGGAAAATACATATCGTAGTATGTGTCGAAATCTCGCTACCAAATAAAATTTATAACCGAAGCTCGAGGTGAGCCCTGGGTCGAACATGGGGAGACGGATATTTGATTTTAGAAATCTACATTTGCTTTTATTTGTTTTTGGTATTTTGGGTCCTTGTAATTTTTTTGCCATTTTTAGATAAATAGAATAGTAGGAAGGGATTTATCTAAGTAATCTACTCAACAACTCATTAGAGAGAGAGAGACCAAGTCTATCTTTAAAACCTCAACAAATGTTTACTACAATATTAATGGAGAAAAGAAAACTACACTAGAGAGTGAATAAAAGATAGAGAGAGGTGAGAAGAATCCCCCACGACGGTTGCTTGAAGGATGACTCACTTTGACGGCGCGAGGATGAAGGTGGTGAGAGGCTGAATGAAGAAGAACAAAACTGGAGGATGGTGGGCGGGGCAAGATGGCATCGCAATGAGGATCTACTTTAGGATCGGGGTGAGAGGACGGCTATAGGATGCTCCACGAAGGGGGGTGAGAAGCGGGAAAATCTTTTTACTTTTTTACTCTATGGGAGCAGCCTAGGCTTGGGACTAGCACTTAGAGCTTTGGATGAGGTGAGGGAAGAAGAAGAAGTGATGAAGAGGAATGGGAGGGGTGGTGGTCCTTTTATAGTGGGGCTATGAAGGCAAAAATATGGTATGGGTCAAAAGCGACCTTAAAAGCATCACTGAAGACTCGCCTTGGTCGTTGCTATAGCCATCACACACCGCTGCTGGCATCCGTGCATGCAAGCTAGATTAGGAGAGGCAAAATTGTGGCCGTACGATCGCTGGTGGACGTTCCTGATCTTGCTCGCATCGCGCACTTGAGATCGCACCCACCCACTGCGAATCGTGATCAGCACGCAATTGAGGAATGCGCTGGCCCGTTGGATGCATGATGAAGGGCTAAGATAGCATGAAGATCAGCATGACAGATATCACGATGGACGTGCGTGTGATTGAGAATGTGCTTTCGCATTAATGCGTGTGTGTAGATTGCCCGTCACTCACGTCGCCATGTTTGCTGCCGCTCATCTTTGATCAGGCTATCAAATTTTACTTGTTGCACGTGCTGGCAGATTTGGAGCGCTTGATAGTTTCAAATCGGTGCCAAGGTCTTGTGAGTGGAGTCTTCGACCATCGGGCTATGGCAACGGATGGTCACATGGACAATCTCATGGCCGGGAGCTCTTGACCGTTGTATCTCAATCCAACGGTCGAGGTCACCTCAAAGCTGTCTCCTTTAGAGTTGAGTGGTGCAACTGAGGTGAATCTCAGCCATTGGATTGAGATCCAACAGTTGGGATTGCTCGATAGAGATGCTCTTTGAGGCAAAGTAGGGACTACGACTGGTGTTGGGCAGCCTGGATGGCACCACATGGGGCCATCTGGGCCATCCATCTTCTTTTCTTTGTTGGGACTGCTATGGATGTCAGATCGAGATGATTTTTGCATTGTCAGACTGCAATCGTTGTTCCAGATCCATTCGTATGGTTGGATTTTTCATCCGAAGCTGTAAAGATGTCACATTGTCCCCTGGCCACAGAAAATGTAGAGATTAATATAGAAATTACACAAATCATCCTAAACGCAATATGATGAATGTTATGCATTATTCACAATGTAAATGCAATGTTAAACTTAGGAACTGACATAAGTAGGCATTTTATCATGAATAAATGTGTATTTATCTTACCCCCATGCCTATCTTTTATTAGTGCCTAGCAAAATTAACCTAAATGCTATGCATAAAATAGAATCAAGATATGATCACTTAGGCAAGATTTGTTGATTAACACTAGAAGATATCAAGTAAGGACTTAATTACAAAAACTCAACAGTGCCCGAGTGTCTGCTAAATGCAAATCGCTTAAGTCCTTGCCTTATTTTGAAAAGGGAAGATGCATTTTTTCTACTTTTCTTTTTTCTCTAATTTTTTTTTATTTTTGAGTTTGGAGTTTCGAGGTATCTTTCTACGACTACCCAATCCATCCAAGACTTGAAAAGAACTTTAAGTTCTAAGCAGCTCGTGAAAAGTGATAGACTCACTAAGTGGCAATTAAAACAGACTTCAGGTTTCTACGACCCTAGGCGACTTAAATGTTTTTGCCTAAAGGTTTATCTTTCTGATCGGTAGCTTTCTCCCTACTTTTAAATTTTTTTATGGGGTCAACACAAGGGTGAACCCAGTGTATATCTCTCTGACTTATTCTACTTCCTCGCTTCTTCCGTAATTATTTGGTAATTATTTGTTCATTTTTGTGATTAGGGCTTTGGACAATCAGCTAATGGGTTGTCAAACACACGGTATTTTGCTAGCCATACTCATACAGTGAAGTGTGGCTTATTTATTTATTATTATTATTATTATTTTCCTTTTTCTTTTTTTTATTTTTGAATATATATATATATTTTCCTTTTCTGAGTAGGTGGCTTCCCTGATTTAAGATTTACCTAATGATAGTTGAAACAGAATGGTCATGTAGCTGGGCTCTAGACAACTAGCCAGTGGGCTGTTACACATAATAACTTGCTAGCCATACTAGCCTAGAAAGTTCATTAGCTACCTAATTTCTATAAAAATCGTTGAGAAGTGAGTCAGTGCAAATAGTGCGTAGATACTTTAGACCCAAAGTCCTTTTAAATCAGAGGGTGGGTTGATAAGTCATGTACTTATTTTAGTCAACTCACCTCAAGAAATCCCAATAAGACTCTTATTTAGGGTTTTTGATTTTTTTATTTGTTTATCTTTAACGTGACGAGAACCTAAGTTGCCAAGAGGAAAGGACACCTACCTCCTCAGCAACATGTGCGAAGGTCCAAGCGACACCGGTGACTTCACGCACTCGGTCTCGCCTTGGACTCATCCACGTCTCTGACCTCTGCATGTCACCTCCCTGCAACAGGTTCACCTACACAAAACAAAAAAAAAACCTGTGAAGAGATGGCTGGGAGAAGAGATAATCAAAGGAAAAGAGTAGAAACTGACTCTAGATGGTGCCTCTCCGACTACGACGCTAAAAAACTTATGTTGGAATGTCAGTTGGGTTATTTTATTAGGCAATATTAGCATCAAAAGGTATATAGTGGGAGTCATTACCTACAAGCAATTCTATACTAGTTTATCGAAATATATAAACCTGGACTAAATTAGATTTTAAGATAGTCACTTTTAGGTCGAAGGTCGAACTCAGGGAGGTGGTTTTGGGATTAGTCAGTTTCTACTTGATTTTTAACGATAGATCAATTCCTTTTGCTTATTATATATTTTTGGTTTTTCTTGGTTTTAAATTTTTTTCGATAATCTTATCCTTGAGATACACCCTCAAAAATGGTCCTTATCTAAATGCCAAAATTGTCGAAGTGGTCTTGCCACACGCGAGACCATGTACCTACAGGTCAAGAATTATCTTTTCTATTTTATATTTTTTTTGGTCTTTTCTTAATCAACAAAATAAAATAGAATGATAAAATAAAGAAGAGAAAATGCGGAATTGAAATGCAAAAAGGAAATGAATAGAAATACTTAGCTTATTTATATGTATGTATGATTGCATAGCAATCATAGGTCCTAATTAACCTAAATAATGTTTGAACCGAGCTTAATTTGTGAATATTGCACTCGTATCATCCATATCATGCATTACATCATTTTATAAATAATAAGATGAGACATCTTGCTATTTAATGTTTTTGTTGCTATTTGCAGGTAATAAAGTGGTCCATGATGCGAGATGGAGTGGAATAAAGCAATAAAGAAAGAAGACTGATCCAGACAAGAGAAGCAAGGAGGATAGCCTTATCCCTACCCTTAGAAACACCTTAGGAAACCTAATTAGAGACCTCCTAAGCCTATCCCATTATCCATACCCTTATCCTATCCCTAACCCAACCTATTAGGATTACCTTAGCCTAATCACACACACATCCTATTAGACTTGACCTAGATCTAATTAGGTTCACTACTATCCAATTAGATCTTCCTAAGCCTAATTAGGTCCACACCAACCTAATCTAGGTTGACCTAACCTAGATTTACCGAAACCCACACAACCTAGCTCTACGAAATTCAAAACACACACACACACTTCTTCTACCTAGCCTATTCTAGAACACCTATTCTTAGCCATCCTAATTTTGGTAAACCCACCCTAAGAACCTACTACTAAGCCCCTATGGATGACCAACACTCCAACCATTCTCCCCTCCCCCTCTCAACTTGCGACCACACCTTCCCCTCCACCTCAAGGGCTGTCCACCCTCCTCCTCTCAAGGATGCCCATGGTACTCCTCCAAAGCTCCTCCATGGGTGGTTGAAAAGACAATTTTTGCTTTCGTTGTCATTTTGCACAAAAAATGATGCGTCGAAGTAAGTATCAAAGTGGTGGAAAATCACTTTCAAAATAATTAAATATAAGCACTCGAGAAGAGTGGGTCATGTCCATAGGGAGGCAATGACTTATTAAAACTCGTTGCTATCGAAATTCAATGTTTCCTCTTTATTTCCCTACAAAATCAAGTTAAGATTCCTTTTAGAATAACTAATCAATGACATGACATGATGGAATCGTTATTATGCAGAACAAGTGAGATATGCCTATAAAATCCATGAAATAAAATATTAATATCTAAAAATGCAAACTCCCGCAATGGCATTCGAATGTAATTTTTAATTTGAAGACAAATAGGGGATTCGCTCACAGTGGCTCGTGCGTAATGGAGGATCCACAGTTGGCCCTGCTATGTTCGGAGGTGGTTGAGGATGTGAAGAGGAATCTGATGGCAATGGTGGCTCGACAAACGATGGGTGGAGCTCTCACCGGCGACGAGGCGGAACCGGCGGTGGTGGGTGTAGTTGGCGATCGTGCGGGTTGTCGACGATAGCTTTTGTGGACATGGGTGGCTTCGTGAGGGCGATGCAAGTTCAACGGCATCGATGGAGCGGAGATTGGAGGTTCATGGAGCCGGCTATGTAGAGGAAGGTGGCATCTGTGGTGGGTTCTATTCAGGAAGATGATGAATAGTGCGATATGAGGAAATGCCCACGGGCGTTGCACACAATCACGTAAGGATGTGGAGGTCGTGCACGCACAGGAGTGTGCGTGCGCTGCCTAGCCAGAGGTGCATGCGATGTGTGCGCAACGGTGAGGAGGATACGGGTGGCATGGTCAGTGTGGAGTGAGCTCAGGTGGTGGTAGTGGTCGGTCATGGAGAAGAACAAGAGGAGGAAGAAGAAGGAAACTAAAGAGGAGAAGATGGGTGAGGGCTAGTTGTCATCAGGTCATGCATTGTCACCGCGTGGTCGATGGAGGTGGAGATCTGATGGGTGCATGGTGCATGCTCTATTTCCACGGTGCAGGCGAAAGGTCAATGGTAGGAGCGAGGAAGAATAAGATGATCCTCCTACCATCACTGTACTTCATCTATTAAACACACTCACCATTGGTTTCTTCCACCCGAAGTTTTGGCAACAGGTTGATGACGATCTCAAGGCAGTTGCGAGAAGCTTGGCGCAATAGCAGAGTCGATTTGTTGGCGATAGCGCATGCGTCGACGCGTATGCTCGGCAAGAATAAAATAAAAAAAAAGAGTTATTTATATAAAAACCCAACAGAATGTACTTAATGTATGCATGGCAATGTCAACTAAATTATAATCTAATCTACTTATATTCTAATGAATACTTTCCTATATTTACATATGCATGAAATATGCATGCAAGTAATTTTAGAAGCTAAGCTATTTATATGTTAGAATATGCTATGTACATGTAAATATTAATTTAGTAACTAGGCTTTCAAGTATTTACTTAGCCCACAATTGTGGTCTCATCAAATGCTCCCTGGCTAGTTTTTGCTAGTGGTAAGCAAAAATGAAAAAACAACAAAAGTAACCACAAGATTTCTTCTTTCCTTATTCCAAAAATTTAGAGATCCAGATAGATGTAAAGTGATAGTAGCCTAGGTAACGAATCCAAGTGAAAAGCCAACTTACATTTGAAGTTCGAACTTAACCCTTCATAAAATTCTATTAGGATAGGCAACTACTGCGCTCGGGGATAAAGCCGCAAATGATCTATAATTTGACCCCAGCATTTTGGCTTAGGAAGGAGATACTGAATTGAATGGATTTATATTTGGTGGCTCACACTCATCGGGTGCTACATGTAGTCTAGTACTGCAGACTCTAGATCTTTAGACTATTAAACAAGTTAACCTAGAGAGAGGCTAAAAACTATGCTCTCTTTCCGTTCCTTTGTGCTACTCACTCTCTCTTTTCTTTTTCTTTTTCTTCTTCCTTTTCTGAGATCACATATCTTACCCAATTTTGTAAGTGTACTCACTATTTGGTGGCCTTACATGGCATTCACACTTCAAGTAAAATTCTAATAACCCTATAACTAAGTCAAAATTCCTCATCCAGTATTCGGCCGATCAAAAATACTGAAAAGTAGGTATGGGTCATATTTGGTGGATCGCAATGGTTGTTTTTGTTGCCTTAATAACATGGACACCTGATAAGATTGACACCTAAGACAGCTATAACGTGAACATTTTTTGTTTTCTATATCTATATATATATATTTCCTTTTTCCCCTTTTTTTTCTATATATATCTATTTCCTTTTTTTTCTCTACCCCCATTTTTTTTTTCATAACTCAACACAACATGACGTAGACTTTTATTCAAAGGCATTATTAGGGATGATGATGGGGAAGAGGATATTGTGTGACTTATTTGATGGAAGTGCTTACTCTTGGCACTGAGAAGGAATGGATAGGACAATCGTATTTCTGACCTTTGACACTATTACCCTCCTTTAGCCAAGGACTCTATGAAGGATGGTCATAAACATCCACCATAGTCATAGTTTTATTAGGACTCAATCTCTATGTATCTGCTTTATTTAGTGACTCTCAGGAATTCACACACTATTTACACGCATGAACAGAGAGCGAAAACTATGCCTAACTCTAAGGTATCATCATTTTATTATCTAGAACTTATGAGTCCTTGCACTAGACTTAGAGCCCTAGTAATCTCTCTACTTTCTCCTCACAAATATCAAGTGGATCTAATAGAAGATAGTTTACCTAACTCCCTATTAATAGTCCAAGGGTTCAGCAGGCTCAAAATGCTCATTGGTTTTCTTTAAAGATCCATTACCAAGTCTACGTGCAAGTGAAGTGAATATACTGGATTATAAAATTAAGAAACAAAAGAAGAAAATCTTCAATGACACCTCCTTGATAAAAATTTTCTGTTAGGGACTAACTAATTCAGGTCAAGAAAATAAAAGAGATTTTTTTTTTTGGCTAATGCACCTATCCTAAATGCATGTAAATATTTATAAATGCTATAAACATCCTCAAGTTATACCCCCCCATACCTATGATTGATAATGTCCTCATTGGAAAAATAAAGACATAGAAGAATATCACCTGAGGAGGAGAGTGGGAGGAGCTAAGGCTCCTTAAGCTGAAGTGCGTCCAAAACTTGGTCATCTGAAAGAGTAACATAAGGTTTAACTCATTGGCCATTTACCTTAAAGCTTGCATCAGAAGTAGGGTTCTGAATTTCTACAACTTCATGAGGGAAGGTATTGAAAGCAACGTATGGCCCATCCTAGTGGGACTTGAGCTTTCTTGGAAATAATTTAAGCCTGGAATTGAAAAGTCAAGCCCATTGGTTGGGCTCAAAGGTCTTTGTAATGATGTGCTTCTCATTAAAGACCTTTGTACATTTCTTGTAAGCTTAAGAAGTTCATAGGCTTCATTACGAAGCTCCTCAAACTCACTTAACTCTGACATGCTTGCCCTTCCCTCTTTATCCAGATTTAGGTTAATGTTTTTAATAGCCTAATAGGCTTTGTGTTGGATTTCAACAGGAAGGTGGCATGCCTTTCCGTAGACAAGACGAAAAGGAGACATGCCCAAGGGAGTCTTATATGCTGTTCTGTAGGCCCAAAGAGCATCATTTAGTTTCTTAGACCAATCCTTACAGTTGGGCCTGACAGTTTTTCTAAAATTCGTTTAATCTCCCTATTAGACACTTCAACTTGTCCACTCATTTGGGGATGGTCAGGTGTGGCTATCATATGGTTGACTCCCAAATTTTGGAGCAGTCTTGTGAAGTGCACGTTCTTGAAGTGAGGTCCTCCATCACTTATGATCATCCTTGGGCACCCGTATCGGGAAATTATATTAGCCTTAACAAAATCCAAGGCCACGGAATGGTCATTCGTTCTTGTGGGTATGGCTTCTATCCATGTCGATACATAGTCCACAGCCACAAGGATGTATTCATATCCGAAGGACATAGGAAAGGGACCCATGAGTCGATGCCCCAAATGTCAAAGATCTCAACGGGGAGAATAGGTTGCTAGGGCATCTCATCCCTTTTTCCAATGGTTCCCTTCTGCTAGCAACGTAGACATGCACCCACATATGTATGTGCATCTCGGAATAATGTGGGCCACTAAAAGCCAAACTGAAGAACCATATGGGTAGTCTTTTTTCCACTAAAATGCCCTCCAAAGTGGAGGTCATGGCAGAAACTCAGAACACTCCTTTGTTCTTCGTCAGGGACACAACGGCGGAAAAGCTTGTCATGGCCTATTCTAAAAAGCTCAGGTTCCTCCTAGTGATAAAATTTAGCGTTAGTAAGAAAACTATCTCGCTTCTGCTTGTCCCAAGTATTGGGGGTAATGCCCGTGACCAGATAGTTCACTATGTCAGCGAACCAAGGAGTTTTGTCCTCCACGGCCGTCAGAGACTCATCAGGAAAAGTCTCTTAGCAATCGCCAGTAGGGGTTGATGCCTCAATAGAGATCCTAGATAGATGATCTGCTACCACATTCTCAACTCCTTCAATATCTTTAATTTCCTGGTCAAACTCCTGGAGTAGCAGGATCCAACGAATAAACTGAGGTTTGGTGTCCTTTTTAGCATGAAGATGCCTTAAAGTAGAATGATCAATGAACACCACAACCTTGGATCCTAAATGATAGGATTGAAACTTTTCCAAAGCAAATACTAAAACAAAAAGTTCCTTTTCAGTGACCGTGTAGTTTTGCTGAGGATCCGTAAGGGTCTTGCTGGCATAATGCAACACATGAGGTTTGCCATCAACACTTTGACCTAAGACTGCTCCCACTACAAAATCAGAAGCATCGTACATTAGCTCAAACGGGAGGGTCCAATCTGGTGCTTGGAGAATCAACGTGGTAATAAGGGCTTTCTTCAAGACTTCGAAAGCCTTGCCACATCTATCATCAAAATCAAAGGAAGCATCCTTCGCTAACAGGTCATAGAGTGGCTTAGAGATTTCACTTAAATCTCTAATCAAGCACCTATAGAACCCAACATGGCCAAGGAAAGATCTAACCTGACGAACATTGGTGGGGTATGGAAGCTTAGAGATGGAATTAAATTTTGCAGTATCCACTTCTAATCCTCTCTCGGAAACTACATGCCCCAACACAATGCCCTCCTGGACCACAAAATGGCTTTTCTCCTAATTAAATACTAACCTTGCCTCTTTGCAACGGGTTAAGAATTTATTAAGGTGTGAAAGGCATAGGTCAAATGACTTGCCGTAAATGGAGAAATCATCCATGAAAATCTCAACAAACTCGTCGATCATATCAGAAAAGATAGCCATCATACAATGTTGGAAAGTGGTAGGAGCATTACATAACTCTAATGGCATTCAGCGGAACGCATAAGTGCCATATGGACTCGTGAAGGTGGTATGCTCCTAATGGCTATCTGATTATACCTAGAGTACCCGTCAAGGAAACAGTAGTACTTGTTCCCCGACAGTCATTCTAAAATCTAATCAATAAATAGTAAGGGGAAATGGTCTTTCTGGGTAGTCTTATTCAAACGACGATAATCAATACTGACCATTTAACCAGTTGAGGGTCTAGTGGTCACCAACTCTCCATGGTCATTCTCTTCCATAGTGATTCCTACCCTTTTGGGTGCCACATGTATAGGACTGACCCGTTTACTGTATGAAATGGGATAGATAATTCCTGCATCCAGCCATTTCAAAATCTCCTTTTTAATAACCTCCCACATCTTGGGGTTGAGCCTTCTCTGCATGTCTTCAAAGGGTTTCACTGACTCGTCCATGTATATATGATGCATGTAAAGGGAGGGATCAACACCCTTAATATTAGCTATTGACCAAGCAATTGCTTCCTTGTGCCTTTGTAAACACTCAAGTAGAGCTCCCTCTTGCAATTCAAATACTGCAGATGAGATAATAATGGGGAGCGTGTCATTAAGGCCAAGGAAAGCATACATCAATGTGCTCAGGAGGGGTTTCAGCTCCAACTCAGGAGTCTTTTGGATTGTGAGTTTAAGTTGAGATGTCCCCATCTTAGGTAGCGGATCTACCTTCAGGGTCCAGGGTAGGGATAGAGACTCTGTGTGTACCCCTAGCAACTCTTCTAATTTGGGTATATCCCCTTCAGTTTCTTCAATAGTGAAGGATGGTCCTTAGATATGACCTTTTGAAGGGGTCTCTACATAAGAGTGCTGGAGTAGTCTCTTTAATGATTTTATCAACTACCTCAATCTAGGAACAATCTTCCAGTCTGGATTGCTTGTAGGTATCAAAAACATTCAACCAGATCTTCTTGTTCCTAAAGCCAATTTTAAGTGCCCCTGATCTACAATTGATAGAGGTGTTGGCTGTGGCTAGGAAGGGGCATCCGGAATAATGGATGGCTTGGTGGGCTTATTAGATGGGTTAATATGTAGCACAAGAAAGTCAACAGGGAAGAAGTCCTCCACTCTCACTAGGACATCTTCCAGTAATCCCCGTGGTGTCATAAGCAATCTGTCTACGACTTGGAGGATGACTAGACTAGGTTTTAAATCACCTCTTCCCATAAGGTCATAGACAGAGCTCGATAAAATGTTCACCTCCTCACCCAGATCAAGCAAAGCCTCATCAATATGTTGGTTACCTATAACCACTGAAATATACGAGGCCCTTAGGTCTTTCATTTTGGAGGGTGTTCCATGTTGGAGAACCAAGCTAACATTGTCAGGCAGGATGACCTTAGCTTGGACCTATCTCCTAGATCAGCACTTTCAGGTGCACAGGTCCTTTAGAAACTTGGCATAGGATGGGATCTGTTTGATAGCTTCCAACAAAGGCAAGTTGATCTGGACTTCTCTAAAAGTGTCCATAATCTCGTCTGTCCTATCCTTGGTTCCAAATGAGCCAACAGAAGATTCCCCAGGAGTAGATAAGCACTCTGGATAGGGCACCCTCGGCTTCTTGGTAGAGGGGTCATTGTGTCAAGAGAGGAGTGGTGGACTGACGACATCCTCAGGGTGGGTGATTTCAAGCAAGGGAGAGTAGTGTGGCTCTTCCTCAGTGGAGATGGAAGTCGGGTGTGGTGTAGGAGGGGAATCCTGAGAGGTGACCGTAGGAGTGCTATCAGGCTTGTCGATTTTCTTTCCACTCCTCAACATGGTCACAGCTTGGGCGTGCTCCCTGAATATGACCCCCTTGCCCTTCGAGTTTTCCTCAGAAGAGCTAGGCGACTTCCCTGGATCCCGCTTCTTAACTACCTCAGTAAAATGAGTAATTTTGGATTGCCTATCAGTGATCATCTTACCCTAAGATTGGATGACCTTATTCTAATGTTCTTGTATCACTTTCATCATGGCTTTAAGCTCATCCATCTTAGAAGGCTTATTTTGAGGAGGGTTTGCATAGGATGGCTGGTATATGGGTTGGGGAGGTAGGGGTCTTGCATTCCCTGAGTTAGAAGCATCACCTTGCTTCCATGAGAAGTTTGGATGGTTCCACCACTCTGAATTATAGGTATTGGAATAAGGGTTATTGCAAGGAGGTGAATGGAAACCTTGGGCCGTGTTCAGGTTGACCTGAATCAACTTAGAGAATTGATTTTCCTAGTGGCACTCCGTAGTGGCGTGCATTGTGCTTTGGAAAATGGGGCATTCACTTGAAGCCTGAAAGATAGAGGCTGCTTGCGGGTTCATGCCTAGGTTTGCTAAAAGCCTATGAAAGTTTTTGTTCAACAATTGAATCTGATAAGCTAAATCCTGAGTAGCCCTGGCTTCATGGGCCTCTATCTTCCACTGCAAGATTGATAGTTTTCCTTCTTGATAGGCAGAGGACACATGTATAGAATTATCACTTAGGGTTTCAAATAATGCCCAGGCATCATCCTTAGTTTTGGTCAGGAAGGTTCTTGCACAGGCTGCATCGATGGTTTGCCTGTGCCTTTTAGATAATCCGTTATAGAACCTTTCGACCAACTGCCATCTTGGCACCTGATGGTGGGGGTATAATCTAAGAAGGTCATTAAAGCGCTCCCAAGTCTCGTGAAATTGCTCCCCTTCCTGTTGAGTAAAACCCATAACCTCTCTTCTGTAATGGTTGGTCTTACACATAGGAAAGTACTTTTTCAAGAATTCTCCCTTGAGGGTAGCCCAATCATTAACCCTTTCAATTAAGGGTATGATACTAGTGCATGGCCTTATCCTTTAGAGAGAAAGGGAATAAAGTTCTCATTAGGGCTTCATTAGTAAAGCCCTGGAGTTTCACAATGGAGCAAACCTCGGTGAATTCCTCAATATGCCTGTAGGGATACTCCCTAGCAGTACCATAAAAAGAGGGAAGCAAGGATATGGTGCTAATCTTGATTTCATAAGGATTATCCACTCTAGGTCTATGGATAGGTAGGGCTTGGTGGGTTGTAGGGAGGAAGTAGTCTCTCAAGGTTCTCTGATTTTCACCAACCCTAATCTCTTCTTCAGGTCTTTCTTCAACCATTTTTCTTCTTTCCTGGTTGGCTTTCCTAATAATTCTCTCAGATTCAGGGTTGAAAAGAGGATTTTTTCTAAGAGAGTGCCTACCAAGCATACACCAAGCAAACACAAGGAAAGAGGTCTTTTGTTGAGTTAAAGCACTTTAAGCCCTCCTCCAACCTTTCTAGTTTGGCCAAATGGAGTCAAGGCAGTATTTCTCCATTCCCATGTAAGTGGTATAAGAGAACTGAGGTGCTGGAGATTCCTGGTCAAAGGCTATTAAGGAGGTTGTTGTTACTTTTAGTTCTTTTGGGTGACCAATCAAGTTTTAAATCAATTATGCACCCTAAATAGACATTCGAGTGCCCTAGTGATGTACACTTTGCTGCAATGATATTCTTAGATGCTCAAGTAAAAAGGTACTCCAAGGATAGAACGAGGGGATGCAAATAGGGCGAACCCTTCCTTTGAGGCGATGCGTTAGCGGTGCCTCTTAACTACCCTTGAATTCCTTTATAGGGTGTCCCCTTCCTTAGAGTATCAAATCACTTAGGCAAAAGTTAATACCACCATTTCAATGTGAGATAGGAGGGTTTCCACTGATAAAGAGATCGATGCCTATAGCCTTAAGGGTCCAAGTCCTAGTGTAGTGCCTATAGTTCATGCTCAGTGCAGGAAATGTGCATTAAACCGCGAAAAGTGATTTTTCTTTTGAAAATCGTAATCAAGTTATTCAAACACTTCCTGTATATTTTACTTTCTTTTCAAGAAGCAATGTGACCACTTGATTAATCGTTTCAAATAAATTTAAGTGGTCTTCTTAAATTATGTTCAGATGCAATGCGTGTGTAGATAATTGATGCAGTAAGATAGGAAATTCATACCTTGCTCCAGCACTCTTCGATGCAGAAATGCACGCAATGTAGTAAGAAAATCTAGATGCTGCCCAAGCAATCCTAGATGGTCTTCCTAAAAATATGTAGCTTCTAGTAGGCCGTTTAGATGTTTTTTTAAATAAATAAATGTGCAATCAAGAGAACTAACTACTAAGAATAAACCTAGAATCTAAAGAATCGAGGACACTCCCCTAAAAATGGGCCCTAGGGTACAAGGGCGAGAAAATAAAAAACTAGACTAAACCTAAAGAGTCTACTCTGAAATCAGAAGACTAAGAAGAAGGATCCTCCTAGATGGTCCTTTGTATGTCTCCATGCGTGTGGGATCAAGGCCCACAGGCTCCTACGATTATTTCTGAGGTGGTAGCAAGGTCCACCAAGATGAGTATCTACTGCGTGCGCCCTCTCCTTTGATGTACCTCACACAGAGAAAATGATAGGTCAATGGATTTATAATCTCAATCAGAAATCCCAGGAAATGCATACGAGTTTACTAAACTAGTTGCCTCTCTTGCAATGACGCCATTTGAAAAGATAATTTTCGCTTTCGTTGTCATTTTGCAGATAAAATGATGCATCGAAGTAGTATCAAAGTGGTGGAAAATCACTTTCAAAATAATTAAATATAACCACTTGAGAAGAGCGGATCGTATCCATAGGGAGGCAATGGCTTATTAAAACTCGTTACTATCGAAATTCAATGTTTCCTATTTATTTCCCTCAAAAATCAAGTTAAGATTCCTTTTTGACTAACTAATCAATGACATGATATGCTGGAATCGTAATTATGCAGAACAAGAGGGATATGCTTATAAAATCCATGAAATAAAATATTAATATATGAAAATGTAAACTCTCGCAATGGCATTCAAATGTAATTTTTAATTTGAAGATAGGGGATTTGCTAACAATGGCTCATGTGCAAGGCAAGATCCACGACTAGCCCTATCATGTTTGGAGGTGGTCGAGGATGCGGAGAGGAATCCATTGGTGGTGGTGGCTTGACAAATAGTGGTCAGAGCTCTCATTGGCGACGAGGGGGAACCAGCGACGGTGGGTGTGGCTGGTGGTCATGCAGGTGGTCGACGGTGGCTTTCGTGGATGTCGGTGGCGTCGTGAGGGCAATGCGAATTCAACGATGTCGATGGAGTAGAGATTGGAGGTCCATGAAGCCAACTACGTAGAGGAAGGTGGCATCAGTGATGGGTTTTTTTTGGGAAGATGATGAATAGTGCACGAAAGGGAAACACCCACAGGAGTGTGCATGCATTGGCTGGGTGTTGGAGTGCATGTTATGTGTGCAACGGTGAGGAGGATGTAGGTGGCGTGGTCGTCATGGAGTGAGTTCAGGTGGTGGTAGTGGCTGGTCACGAAGAAGAACAAGAGGAAGAAGAAGGAAATAGAAGAGGAGAAGATGGGTGTGGGCTCGTCAATGTCGGGCCAAATGCTATCACCGCGTGGTCGATGGAGGTGGAGATCTCATGGGTGCACGGTTCATGCTCTACGTCCACGGTACGGGCAAGAGGTCCACGGTAGGAGCGAGGAAGAAGAAGATGATCCTCCTGCCACTGCTGTACTTCATCTTTTAAGCACACTCACCATTAGTTTCTTCCACCCAAAGTTTTGGTAACAGCTTGACGACAATCTCAAGGCGATTGTGAGAAGCTCGCATGATAGTGGAGTCACTTTGTTGGTGATAGCGTGTGTGTCGATGTGTGTGCACTACAGGAATAAAATTAAGAAAAAAAAAGAGTTATTTATATAAAAACCCAACAGAATGTACCTAATGTATTTATGCCAATGTCAACTAAATGATAATCTAATCTACTTATATTCTAATGCATACTATCCTATATATACATATGCATGAAATATGCATGCAAGCAATTTTAGAAGCTAAGCTATTTATATGTTAGAATATGCTTGTATATGCAGATATTAATCTGGTAACTAGGTTTTTAAGTATTTATTTAGCCCACAAT
The DNA here is from genome assembly GCA_037157565.1 of Thalassia testudinum. Lineage (NCBI taxonomy): Eukaryota > Viridiplantae > Streptophyta > Magnoliopsida > Alismatales > Hydrocharitaceae > Thalassia > Thalassia testudinum. The sequence continues at coordinate 40,741,489 of JAZHRO010000025.1, forward strand.
TGTGTCTCTTCAATGGTTGCTATCAAGAAGATGGAGGTCGTCTATCTTCTTCTCCTCTCAACATCAAGGCAGGCTTCCTTTCATCCAAGGGATTCTCTTCCTCCTCCAAGCACCTCAATGGATGGCTAGTAAGGGAAGGTCTACAAGGGTGCATGGCTACCCCTTTCTATCTACTCCTCTCTCAGTGGATGGCCAAGAAGGCTTCTCCATAGCCTCTCTTGGTTAATCCCTTTCTTAGCTATATTTCTTTTCATGTATCCGGATTTATAGTGACTTAATATTTGATGCATGATATTCTTTTGGTTTTATTTGCACCGCTTACGATTTGGATGCACACCTCTTAGTCTCCATAGGAACGACCTCTTTAGGGATAGTCACACCATCCATGGCCACCATGGCCTTATTTAGATGCACGTAGTCATTTAGGTTTTCACTAGCATATTTAGATCTAGGTTTCATGTTGCTTTTCAAAAATCAAAAACACAAAAAAATTGCAAAATACAAAAAGACCAAAAGGATTAGCTTAGGTTAGATTTAGGTTGATAATAAGAAAATTGCAAATCTAAACTCGTTTTCATGCCTCCCAAAGACAAACGACAGGGACTCAAAAGAATAAAAATCAAGCAAGTTTTGTAAATAACTATATATTTTTGATTGAGGGTTTAGTGCAACTATACTATGAATTCTGACATATTTAAAATATGCCCGAAAATGACCTATCAATGTATATAGATAAGATATAGATATATAGCATATAAATATAACTATATGGTATATAATAGGGGGAAAAATTAAATCAAAGATTCAATGGATGTAGCATGGATTATTGTGACCATCGTCTAAAGAGATGGGATCAACACTAACAAAGCGTTGAGTATGTATAAGTGAATGTGTGGGAGGAATATATGTATATGTGTATCTATATACCTATATATATGTATATGTATATATATATATATATATGTATGTATCTATGTATATATGTTAGTATATATGTATATATATGTGCGCGTGTGTGAATATATATAAATGTATGTATGTATATGTGCGTGTGTATATATATGTGTATAAGGGTGTGTGAGTGTCTGTGAGTGGATATGTACAAGTGTGTGAGTGTCTGTGAATGGATGTGTACGGGTGTGTGTGCATATGTATAAGTATGTGTACGTATAGGTTTATGTGTGTGTGTGTGTGAGAGTGTGAGTGCGTGCAGGCGTTGAGTGGGTTGATAGGTGTGAGCACTGGCTAGAGTTGGCCACAGGTAGGAGAGAGATGGCACAGGTAACCAATAAAATGAGGAATGGGCGGTCCCCAAGGCATGTATGAGAGAGAGAGAGAACACAAGGTAAAATTGCACCAGTTGAGGAGATTTTCCACCGGCTAGGTGTAGGTGGAAAGTGGAGAGAGAAGGAACTGGTGCAATTGGCTGAGATAGGCTAAGGCATGGATTGATGTGTGCGTGGCTTCCTTTCACCGGATAAGTGAGGAATGTTCGGTGACCAACGGGGAAAATGAACCATGATGGATCGTGAACAGTGGCTACAAGGGAAAATAGAGCAAACGAAGAACAGAGCTTCTTAGCTACATTAGTGGCGATGAAAACTAGATAAAACAAAAGCAAAGAAAATAAAAAGGAAAAAGAGAACTACTAGGCCCACCTACTCGCGAGGGAGCTGGGTGGTGGTGGAGCTCATCGTGTTGTTTGTGACCATGGAGAGCTCGCTCCCTACTTGCTACGTGCTCTCTCAACTAGTGAGAGAGAGCAGCATATGGGAGAAGGAGGGAGAGAGAAGAGAGGAGGTGATGGCCAGCTATGGATGTGAGTGAGGGAGTGTGTGCATCTGTGAGGGGGGAAAATGGCTATTGGATGGTTGTGGTAGCTGACCCTTTCACATGAAGGAGGTATTGTTGGTTATACAGGTGAGGGGGAATGGGTGACGGCAAGGGAAGTTCGTTATGGAGTGGGATATTTTGGGCTTTTTGCATGTAGGCACTTGAAGTGTTAGAAAATTAGCATAGGTGGTGAAAATGAAATGGGAATGAGGTGAAATTAAGGGGCTCAATCTCTCTCTCAATCTTCCTCTCCATAAAATGCATGCATGCACATATTTACAAAATACATGAATATCTATTTAAACTAAATGCATAAGGCTAGGAAATAACTCAAGATGATTTATCTAATGGCGTGAATTGTTGTGTAATTAGCACGCGATGATGTGCTGGTCGACGTGCACTGTGCATTATATGAAGCACGGGCATGAGCGCTTCTTGAGCATCTGACCTCCATTGAACGATCTTAATTGGTCCATGTGTCGTGGCACTTGGTTGATGCACGCCCAACAGCTGAAGTAGTGAGATTTGATCACGACCATCTGATCTTGATCTCATGGTTCTTGTTTAACATGCCTTCAGCAATGCTTGCCTACAGTAATGCTTACATGCATCATTGAAGGTCGTATATTAAATCTACAGGCCTTGGAAATGACATTTTTGCCACTATCTCTTCACCTTTAAATAACCTACCCCTCCTACCCGTTTCACCATCCCTTCATTCTCTCCTCAACTCTCCTAAGAGCTAAGAACAAAGTTCTAAAGCTCGCTTTAGTTCCCCCAAGCTACAAGAAGCTCTTCTAGAATTAAAAAATAAAATTTTTCTCTTCTCACCCCCTTCGTGGAGCGATTGACAGCTGTCCTCTCATCCCCCATTTTGGAAGCAGATCCCATCGTGACTTTGCCCTTTGCATCTCATCTTCAGGCTTCGTCAATGCAGTCTCATTGATAAATATGCATTTAATCATGATAAAATGCCAACTTATGTTAATTACTAAGCTTAACGTTGCATTTAGTAATGTGAAAAATAAATAACATTCATCAAATTGCATTTAGGATAATTTGTAAAAATTGCATAGTAATTTGTATATTATTGTGGATAGGTGACAGGGTGATATATTTTGGAGCTTCAAATGAAGAATCCAACCGTACAAATGGATCTGGATTGACGATCGTAGCCCAACGACGTGAAAATAGGTCCAATCCGATATCCGTAGCGCTTTTAGGAAGCACTCGAAGATAGACGGCCTAGATGGCACCATGTGGAGAAATCCAGGCTGCCCTTCGTGCACCAGCAGCCACATCCCATTCTCTCCATCACACCACACACTCGATCTCGGCCAACCATTTTCCATCCAACGGCTGGAGAGGGGCGAGCAGCGATCCTCCCCGTGACAATCCAACAACATATCTCATCGGTCAATGAAAGCACACTGAAAGAGAGGGCACGGGTTCGAAACCTACGACCCCCCCTTAATCCTTCAATTAAGTTGAGGCAGCACGCATAGCATGTGTGTGCGCGAAGTTAGGTAGCGCAGCGGCAGCAGCTGCTCATGCAAGCGGGCGGCATAGATCCAGTGCATGCATGCGACACAGTGCTTAGTGCATGGGCTAGAAACGTGGAGCATGTGTGTGATGGGCATGCATGAGCTGGTCTTCAGAGACATTTGAGGCGGACTTTTATTGACGTCTTTGATGTCGTTGTTGACGTAAAGATGATTTTTGCCTCTTTTTCTCCATTATAAAAGGACCCATTATCCTCCACTTTTGGGGCATCTTCTACCAAGCAACTCCACCACTCCAAAGAGCATCCAAGCAAGGTCTTGGAGATGCTGAGCCGTTGACGAAAGCCCCTCCACTGTCGTAGCTGCCTAACCTCACCATTTTGCTAGTTTCTTTAGTTCAGTAGTTGTGGTTATTTTTAAGCTCTCCACTAGTGTTGTAATTGTAAAACGATTCTATCTTTTACAATGAGTTACATTTCTTGGTTTCATAGCTTGCCATAATTGCATCGTCATCATAAATCTCTAACCCTATCATTCTCTTTCTCCTTCTCTCTCTCTCTCCATCCCCCTATCTCTCTCTTTCTCTTGATTTTCGCAAGCGAATCGAATGGCATATTTTTGTGACACATTAAAGCAATAAAATGATTTGATTTCATGCCTCTCTGAGATCGACACTTGGACTCATTTTAATTATCTTTAATTAGAAAATGATGTCGTAAACACACGTTACAAAGAACGAATTAACCTAATGTGTTTCCCAACATCAGTTTTTGGCGCTGTTGCTGGGGAGGCAACGGATCTTTTATTCTCTTTGATGGGCATTATTCATACTTGTGTTATCTATCTTTCCTTTCTCTCTTCTTATTGGTTGTAGGAATCTCGTGCATCGGCAACAGAAGAAGAGTGGATCGGATTGGATCAAAAGAAGCATAAGAGAAGACCACCATCAACCCAAAGGTTTGATATCTTGTCTTCCCACGATCCAAAGGTAACCCTTCATCTCTGGACCAAGGAAGAGTTCTAAGTAGTGGCGCTCTAGAAAAAACCCTCTCTTGTGTTTATTGAAGGAAACACCACCACTAAGTTCTCAACCCATTAATTTCGCAACACTATTTTTTGGACTTGGGTTGAGCACATGATTAGGGGATTCTTAACACCTCTAAAAAATCTTTAAAAAATCTCAGAGGTGATCCTCCTAGTGGGATAACTAAACTTAAAATTTCATAGCCAAACTCTTTGTGGCTTGGCCGTGAAAAATTCTCTAATGGAAACGCACAAGGTTTCTTGATTTTTGGAGACCCATAGGTTGTTTTTGTTACTGCGAACTTCACACAGCTTGGATTTGTAAGAGATTTATATTTCCTGAAAGCTATTGAAATACTGTACATTTCTTATGAAGACTATTTCTTCATTTGAAAAAGATTAGTGCTTGTTCTGATTCAATTCCTAAACTCATGCATTGATTAAGAGGTTCTGGATAGATTGACCCCTCTTGGGAAAACATGAATTTGGGTGGTTTATCATCTGTTAAAAATTCTAAAATTGATTTTTTTGAAAAGCTCATTCGATTTTGGTCAGGATAGGTCATTGCTTCTTTGATTGGACCCTTCTTAATAAAGTATGAAAAAGATTCATTAGAAGTTGCATGCCATAGAATCTTCCACACTAGGGTGCTTTTAACTTCATAGTTACACAAAAGGCCCTAAGAAAAATCAATCTTAACCAACTGTGTGACTACATCTTTGTGTCTTGATTGAATCTGTAAACAAGTGGAATCCTAAAATCCAATAAAGTAAGGTTTAAATTCTAAAAGCTATTCATTACAATCTTGCTTGATAAAGAACACTTATTTTGGCATTAGGTCCTTGCACCCGATTGTGCACATAGCTCAACTGGAAGTTTTAAGGGCATTAACCCCCCTAATTCCCTTCACTTAATCCCTAAGCACAATCACTGACCTAGCCATAAATTAAAATTGAGTAGACGTTGGCCCTAGGATTCATTGAGTCCATTTTAGGGTACTTTTCCTAAACGCATTGTGAATTAGTGATGTCTGCTTGCTCCAAAAGGTGCTAAGTTGGGAGGCCTGATTATCAAATAACTTATATAAGCAGGGGTTTGGCATAATTAACAGCCTTCGAGACATGATCCCCCTTCTTCGCCTTCCCAACTTTTCCACCTTCAGGAGTAATGACAACACCGAATTCGTCCTGTGGTTGGAATTTACTTCTGAAGCGTAGGTCACCTAGGTCTACACTATAGGGCCTAGATTTGTTTGCTTGGTTGTGCACACACCATTCTCACATCTGTTTCCCTTTGCATCCCTCCTTGTTCTTCTCTAGTGTATACATGGAAGGCGATAACTTCATCCTGAATTGGTTACTCTAGATAGAGAGACTAGGAGGAGACTTGATTTTTCAAGGGGAATGACTGAGGAAATGGCCAACCGAAGAGCTAAGGAGGTTGAGGACCAACCCAACCCGATGCCATGACCATGGTTCAGGCTCAGATTATAGCCAACCACCAACTTCAGCAACAACAAATCCTTACCATCATGCAAGCCATACATCGACTACAAAACCCTCAAGGGTAGAAGCCTCAAGGGAAGAACCCTTAAGGGCAACCCCCACTGAACCCACCTAACCCTCCACAACCCATTTAGGGCCAACCAAGGCCTCTCTGTGATTTCTACAATCCGTCTATTGTTCGTGTTGAACCATACCTTAGGGTCCCTGAAAGGGGGAGATGATTTTGAGCTAAAAGCCAATGTCCTTAGCTTAATTCAAAGCCATTTCCATCGGAGCTCAAATGAAGACCCTTTCCAACACCTGGAAGACTTAGATCAGATTGCACGGACTATAAAACCAAGGAACTTCCATTTGGACATTATTTTAATCAAGATGTTCTCATTCTCCTTGAGAGACAAAGCTTCTCGTTGGCTTAGAACCTTAGGAAGACCCATCTCCACTTGGGAGGAATTAAGGCATGCTTTTCTTAAGAAGTTTTTCCCCATAGGAAAGACTAATGCCCTTAGAAGAGCTATTACTACATTCACCCTACAAAGTAGAGAGAAATTCCATGAGGCATGGGAATGATTCAACGAATTACTGAGGAAATGCCCACACCACGAGGTTCTGAGGTGGCAATTGGCCTAGATTTTCTACCATGGTCTAGATAGCAACCTTAGGAATTTCGTCGATGCCTTATGCATCGAGATCTTTGAGTCAATGAGTGAGAACTCGCTTAATAATGCCTCCATGACCAAATTTAATCGGTCCAGTCAACCCTGTGGTGGGATTTATGAGATGCAAAATAATTCTAGGATGCTTGACATGGACATTACAGAAAAGAAATTGGATCGGGTTGAGTTGGTGGATAAGAAAATTGACTAGCTATTGAACTAATCCTGAATCCCATTGCAAAACTTCACCATAGGGAAGGGAGCACACAATATCGACCTGGTTCAGTCTATTAACCAAGTGCACCTGGAACAACCCCTGACCATGTTCCAGGGAGGGACCTTTGCTCCCTCAAACCCTAATTATTCTTTCCCCTCCCCTTTGGCACCTTCTACCTTTGAAGATGCCCATGCCATCTAGGGATATTCTAAGCCTCACCCTTTCTCCAACACTTACAACCCTGGATGGTGCAACCAACCTAATTTTGCCTGGTTGAACCAAAAATCAAACAAATTCCAAAACCAACCCACGCCAAATCCTCCCTCCTATCAGCAAGGTCCACCTGCTAGGCCATCTTATAACTAGAATAGGGTGGCTCTGACACAACAAAATCGAATGGACACTCTGATCAAAATGATGGCTGATATGACAGAAACATCAGGAGGAGATGGCTTTAATGAAGGGACAACTGAGCCAACCATTGGACAACAAGAAATAGTGGTCCCTTCCTTCATAGCCATAACCGAACCCTAGGAATGTAATGAACAGAGGCCACAATCCTCACGGGTTCCAACCAAATCAGGGGCAGGCTCATATGATTCTACAAGCCCCTCAGACACCCCCTAGGTTTTCTACTTATTCTCAAGGACCTAACCCTGGTTCCAATGCCTCAACCAATATGGTTACCTTGAGAAGCGGCACTCAAACCCAAGACCCAAATAGTTGACCCCTCCTGTGACCTTACTACCTGAGATGCTTGATTCTGAGGATGAGCAGGAGGAACCTAAGGATCAGGAACCTGGCCTGGCTCAAACCCAAATCCCATACCCTGAAGCCTTGGATAAGGTAAAGAAGAAGAGAAATGTGGCTAAAAATAAGGTGTTGCTAGAAATTTTCAAGCAAGTATTGATCAATATACCTCTCCTCGAAGCAACCAAGCATATCCCAGCTTACGCGAAATTTTTGAAAGATGTTTTCACACCCAAGAGTAAGCCAAGAACCCAAGCACCTAGGAAGGTAGTTGATGAAGCACGATTTCTTACACGAAAAGATTTGAGTTAGAAAATCCATCGTTGTAGTGCATAGAAATCTGCTACTAGATAAAATTTATAACCTAAAATTGAGGTGAGTCTCGAGTCAAACATGGGGAGGCGAACATTTGATTTTGAAATCTGTGCTTCGATTTTATTTCTTTTTGTTGTTTTTATCTTTTGTAATTTTTTTATATTTTATAAGGCAAGAGATCAGTTTGAAATAATTTCTATCTAATCTACTTGCAGAGAGAGAATGAGAAACAATCACATATATATCTCAAATAGTTTGATACAACTAAGTAAGAGGAAAACTACACTAGAAATCAATAAAAGATATATTGAGGTGAGAAGAGTCCCCCTCGACGATCTCTTGGAGGACGACTGGCTCACATGTCACCCAAAGGAAGGTGGTGAGGAGTGGGACGAACAAGGATGGAGCTGGAGGACGAAGGGTGGGGAAGGATGGCATCGTAGTGAGGATCTTCTTCCGTAACATGGTGAGAGGATGGCCATCGAAAGCTCCATGAAGGGGAATGAGAGGCAGGAAAAATATTTGGTTTTCTACTCTAGAGGAGGATCCTACGCTTGAGACAAGCTCTCTCTAGAGCCTTGGAGGTGGTGAGGGAAAGAAAGGAAGAGATGAAGAAGAATGGTAGGGGTAGGGGTCCTTTTATAGTGGAGGAAATGATCCAATTCGTACATAGGACATTTATTGACAGCCATAACTATCCCTGAAGATCCGCTGCAAGCATCGCCAAAGCTCCAACTCACACACCCCACGTGTAGCGCTCCGCACGCCTGTGTCGCACACGTCCGCTGGCACTCACTGCCTCCACACACTGCGCTCCATGCCTCACGTGTGCCTCGTGCTACCTACTGCAGTGTGTGCCTGTGTGGTGGTGAGTGCGTGCCCATGGGCTACCTGGATAGTGCCACGCGGCTGATCTGGGTCATCCATCTTCTTTCCTTTGTAGGGGCTAGTACAGAAGTCGGATTGGGTTGATTTTCGGGCCGTTGGGCTGCGATCATCGACCCAAATCCATCCGTGATGTTAGATTTGTCATTTGAAGCTCCAAATTGTGTCACCTAGTCCCTTGGCCGTTGATCTTCCTCAGACTGCATAAGGTAATATGGGTCTCCGTTTAAGACGATTTCGGAGGCATTGGACTTCGATCATTGTTCTGATCAGATACGTACGATCAGATCATCAATTCGATGCTCTGAATTAAATCTCCTTTTCTCCTGACTATAAAAGGACGCAAGTAACCTAAGATTTATACAAACTACTTTAAATGTAGAATGATGCATGCTATGTAATATTTATAATATGGAATGCATATCTAAGCTTAGAAACATGCATAAACGGGCAATTTATCTTAAATAAATGTATCTACATCATACCCCCATGCCTATCTTTTGCTAGTCCCTAGCATAATCAAACTAAATGCTATGTATAAAAATAGAATTAGGATTTGATTACTTAGGCCTAAGTTATTTATTAATAATAACAAATTTCAACTAAAGTCTTAAACTACAAAAACTCAATAGTGCCTGGGTGCCTACCAAAATGCAGATTGCCCAAGTCCTCACCTTATTTGAAAAGGGAAGATACACACATTTTTTTTTCTATTTTTCTTCTTTATAATTTTTTTGGATTTTTGAGTTTAAGGTTTTGGGGTAGCTTTCTACGGCTACCCAACCGACCGAAGACTCGAAAAGAACTTTGAGTTCTAAGCATCTTTGTGAATGTGATAGATTCACTAAGCGATCGTTAAAATGAACTTCAGGTTTCTACGATCCAAGGTGACCTTAAGAGTTTCTGCCTAAAGGTTTATCTTTCCAATCGGTAGATTTCTCCCTACTTTTTTTATTTTTTTATGGGCTCAACACAATGGTGAACCCAGTGTATATCTCCTCGGTTTATTGTAGTTCCCCACTTCTTTCCTAAGTGTTTTGGGAATTATTTGTGCATTTTTGTAAGTTGGGCACTAGACAACTGTCCAATGGGCTATTACCTATGGCAACTTGCCGCAATACTCTTGCGGTCAAGTGTGGTTTATTTTTTTATTTTTATTTTCTCCTTTTTTTATTTTTCTATTTTTTTCTTTTTATTTTTGAGTATCATTTTTTTATTTTTCTAAGTAGGTGTCTTCCTTGATCTAAGATTTACCCAAAAGTAGTAGAATGAGTATAGTCATGTAGTTAGGCTCTAGACAATTGGCCAATGGGTTGTTACCTGCGACAACTTACCAGCTATACTACCCTAGAAAGTTTATTATCTACCTAATTTCCTTAAAAATCGTCGAATAGTGAGTTAGTGCAAATAGTGTGTAGATGCTTAGACTTAAAGTCCCCTCAAATCAGAGGACGGGTTGATAAGTCATGTACTTATTACCCCAATTTATTGACCAAGTTAGAATAAAATTACTTGGCGAGGACTAGAGACCAAATCCACATTCTACTGGACACCCGAGCTGATTAAGCCCGAAGACTTGAACAGTCTAAGTGTTCAGGTCCTAAAGTATCATCTCCTGAAGTTAACAACTCCTATTGCCTTAGTTCTCTTCTCTTAATTCCAATTTCTTTTTTTTCTTTTTGAATTTTATTTTTTTAAAAAGAAAATAAAAGAAATTCCATGGAGCAAACAAAATATTTTCAAGACTAAGTATCAACCCCCCATGCCTAAATGATGCAATGTCCTCATTATAGAAATAAAGACATGAAAATGGCAGAATAAATAGAATATGACCTGAATTACATGAAAATCCGATCAGCTCTGCAATGAAAATGGAATATTCGCATGTGCTACGTTTATTTCCTTTAGCTAGGAATATTGTACAAAGAAGAAATTAGGAATTCACAAGTGTAGGTCAGGATCAGAATTAAAATATTGATCATAAAACTCGCCAGCAAAAGATGCCCACAGATGTGGACTAGATTATGGTGCAAGCCCATGCCCCAGCTTCGAGTCATTCTAAGGTTCTGGATGAAAATCACCCAGAATAGGAGATTATTGTGTTTGCGGGGCTGGGCCTATTGTTTTGGGGTATGCAACCCAAGTCTGAAATTCTAGACAAAATAAAGTTCTAAAGTAATAGGAGTATTTGTCCATTTGGAATTTGTCTCGAAAAGATAATCCGCTATTCTATACTAGGGTTGAAAACCCTTAGAACCAAAAATATTGTAACGATCCTGGTAGAAAATAGGTGGTTTTAGGTCAATAGGAACCCTTAAATCCAAACTCTTATTTTCCTTGAAGTTAACTTCCCATATCTTTAGTTCCAAATTCCTGTCCTCCAACATCAAGTGCTTGGGTTCCGGGACCTCTACCATACCATTCATGATGGGAACACCATCATGAGCCATAACTAGCTCAATTTGGTCTTATAAAGTAAATAAAAGCTCCTACATATCAGTCAGAAGGTCTCTAGAGCAGACTGAGTTATTTTAAGAAGAAAAGATGAAAATAGGATTATTTCTACAAGTTTACCATCTCATCACAAATATAGAATAACCACGGGATGTGCCAGGGTTTTATTAAAGGTCATTTAGTCATTAATGTCTAATAAGTGTGTTCATGTAGACAGAAATGGATTTTCACTCATTTCAAGAATTAATAGACATTTGAAACCCTAAAAACAAACTTGCTTAACTAACTGAGGTTTTAGTAAATATAAAATTCACATAAACCCTCAAAAATTCATAGAAAAATATTTTCTGGGGTTTATCATCTTCGAATTGACCATCAAAACCTGTTCTAACCCAAAATAGAGTCACAGATAGACTTTTGCCTTAATTTGGGTTTTTACATAAATTACCCAGTCAGACGAGGTCAAAACCAATCATTGGATTCCTTGGTTTTAAATTAGGTTTGTATAAAAATTTGATCCCAATCTGAAATCATTTTGACCTAGTTTGCATTTTAGCCCAATTCAGACTCTTATTATCCCAAATAACCCCTTAATTTTTTAATTTATTACAAAAAGCCCCCTATCTTTGTCATCACTCTTTGCAAATAGGTCCTTCCACCATTTTCGTGAAGGAATCCTACTCCGGCAAGCTTTATTTGGCAAGAACATGTTGATTACTTGACGAATCCCTCTCAAAATTGAAAGGGAGATTCGTCAAGTAATTGCCTTCCTTTCAAACCTATTCGTGGGCTCCAATTCTTTCCCAATCTCTCATGCGAATACATGAGAGACGCGGGTATCCTTCTCCGACAAGCCTACCAAGCATGGAAGCTTGGTGTCCAAGCCTTAAATCCCTTCCCATGGCCTATAAAAGGAGCAGGGGCAAGAACCCTAGCTCCTTAGCAAGTCTTGTCCTGAGAAACTCCCTCCTCCTTCTTCGGCCTCCTTCGGATTTTGCTCCGATGACCACCTTCGATCCCCCTCTTTCGGCCGTCCAACTATCAAATTGGATGGCCTATCTTCTTCTGCTCATCCTCGCGCACCTCTCTAGTAAAAGGGAGGCCATTCTTCTACCGCAGTTGTCGTCGTTGCTTCGCCGTCCTCTTCTCCTTCTCGGACTCCATTCTGCCACAACCGGAGCCCTATGCCTATCTCCTCTATTCCTAAGTCCCTCTACGTCTTCCCTTCTCCCTCTTCTTCACTTCCATCCCACTTACAATCACAAACACCCACTGTCTCAACCCTAATGCCTTCACCTTCCTCCCCTCCGCTGAATCTCCGACGATGCCTAGCCATCGCGCCACCGCATGAATCGTGCTGCTACCACCCCCTTCAGCTTTGCCACAACTCCACCGACTCAAGCCCTAACCTAATTCCAATGATTAGCCACTCTACCATCTCGCCAAACACCACCACCTCGTAGCTCCACCCCAACCTCGCCTGACGCACACACACCTCCCCCTATCATGAAACTACCACTACCATGTTTGCCATGCTTCGGTAGACCTTTTGAGCTAGTTTGATGAATTCGAAAGACCGTGCTACTCTTTTCAGGTGCTTCACCGAAGTTTCGCCACCGTGATGTCTTCCTTGGCTTTTCTCATGGTGTTCTATCCACGATTGCTCTCGGCAATGTTCCCAAGTGACGTGATTCTCCTCCAGGAGTATCCTCGAGCATTCAATTTGCCAAGATGACAACAAGAGCACACCAATTTGACGGATAACCACCTGCTACCACTACATGAAGGAGGGGGACAAACATAGTCCCACCTCATGGATAGACAACCGCCCATACGCCCTTATATTATTTTTACTCCTCTGCCTCGTTGCCTCAATAAGCACGGGGTGAGGTCCCATTGCACGTGCTCATGCACGCCCTCGCTCGTAGCCACACCATGTGGGTCTGAGCTCTGAACTGATTACCCATATATCTAGATTCGATTAGCATCTCTGAGAGTAGAGGAAGAAAGGGAAAGGAAGAAGAAGAAAGAGAGGCGGAGGGGGGTTTTACTCTGCTGCCCACCTCTCGACACTTAGCAAATTCTGAGGGAGGCCTTTGCCTCTATTGGTGTTGGTTTTGAGCTCTCCTGTGCCTCTCCCTGAGGCTTGAGGAAGAGAGGCTTTGCTTCTATGTGCTGGTTCTGAGTGCACCGTGCACTTATCCTACGTGGATTAACCTTGGTTGATATTGTTAAGATATTTGATATTATTGTAATTAGGGTAATTGGTGATTCAAATCACCATTTTACCCTAATCTTTTTGCACTATCAACATTTTCCATTATATACATATCATTTGAGTTTGGAAATTTCATCATATATTGATATCTTGTGATAGAATTACAATTTTGAGATTTATTGCAACACTTGCTCCCTACGTTTGACCTCAGATTTCTTTCGAACTATAAATTGTATTTATTGACGAGTGATTTTGGTTTGTACTACAACGTATCAATCTTGAACATTGATTTCGCGTATTTAACATTTTGGCTCCGTTGTCGGGAAGCAACATGAAATTTGATCTCTTAATTGCAATATCTAATTTGATACTAACTTGCTCTATCTATTTTGCTGTGATCCGTCCATGGAACTTAGCCAAGGAGTAAGATCAACCGCACAATAGCCACTCCAGGGGTAGGTAATCTTGTTTTCCATCCTCATTAAGCTCCTGATTCTGAAAGGCTAAAATAGGAAAAATCAATTAGGATCAACTTGCATTCTATTCTTAGAATCAATCATCACAAGTTGCCTAATTTGATTTGATTTGACTCTTTGTGTAGACAAACCCTAACCCTAATTCTTGCATCTACTTAGGGTTTAAGGTATCTAGTGCTATCACCTTCTTGCTTGAGCCCTAGGCACTACATTTGGAATCAATTAATTGGACCAATTAGAGCCAATTAGGGTTTCCATCTAAGGATTTTAGAGACACACTTGCTTAAAGAAAGAATCAACCTATCCAAATAATGTGTGCCGAAGCCTTGCTTGAATCTACCTAATCAAGCAAACCCTAAAATCAAGATCAAAATCTCACTTGAATCCTAAAAGTAGGACCTAATATTCTTAAAGGACAAATAGGTGAAGTTGACACACCTTGTGGGGTCAAACAATCTTCAAATTAGGTCACCTTGCACAAAATATCTTAAAGCTCAAGTGAAGTCCTAAGTACCCACTCTCTAAACTTAAAATTGGTAGACTTAAGAGGTCAAGTCACCATTCTGGTCTACCTGGACAACAGTGACAAGGAAAGTTGGGTGGGGGAAACCTTGTAATTTGTGGGGGCGCTCTACCGTGTAGGGGTCTTTGTGTGACTCTCCCTTCCTACCTGTCCAGGTAATTCTTAGGTGGACAACTTTTTGATATAGGGGTATCATCTGCCCCAAACCTCTATAGCCATCCAAAAATCTTTGGGTGTCTTGATTGGGTCCATCGCACATTCTTCCTCATCTACTCCATCAGTGCATGTTTGGGAGGAGGTCCCTAAGACCACCCTTGATGGCTCCATTAGCTATTCACTCCCATCGAGGACAAGCCTTGACTTCCTTATTTGTGCAACCACCTGACCACATTGACATATCTTCTGATTCATGTGAGCCTAGATCTCCTTCATCCATACTCATGGAACAACCAGCATAAGAAGAAAACAATCTCCAGAATTAGCTTCAGTGCATCAACAATCTATTCTAAGCCTTTATGAATCCACCACAGCATCGTATGATGTGAGATCATTATAATCCCACTGCGGTGGTGATTGAACCTCGAGTCCAAATCTTGACTGGAGGTCCTGATAATGAACTCAAGCCCAACATGATTCATGCTATTCCTAAAATCCATGGGCTTAATTATGAAGACCCCTTCCAGCATATCAAGCAACTCAAGCATCTAGTCCATACCTTTGGGTCAGAAGCTCAGAATCGGGAGATCTTGCTCATGAAAATGCTCTCCTTCTCCCTCATGGACAAGGCCGCTCACTAGTACCAAGCTCTGACTCATCCAATCAACACATGGGCTGAACTGCAATCTGAATTCCTGAAGAAGTTCTTCCTTGTTGGTCTGATGAATTCTCTACAGCACTAGATCACACATTTCATGCAGCAAGTAGGAGAATCGCTTCATGAGGCATGGGATCGCTTTCTGGATCTCATGCGAAAGTGCCCCCACCATGAAGTTCCTAAATGGGAACAAGTCCAATCTTTTTACCAGGGACTCCATGAGGTTATTCGACTATTCGTCAATGCAACCTGTGGAGGAAACATCATGGGTCAACACGAAGACACCGTGTGGGAGATTCTCGAGAACATGTGAGAGAATTCCACCAATAATGAATACATAGTCATGTTCGATCGGACGACTGCCAGTGCATTGACGAATCTGCGGGGAGCACATGAGACCCAATGCTTGTCCTCTTCCGTTGACTTGGAGTTAATGGCTAGTCATCTGGACAAGGTCTCTATCATTAAGAAGAAGGTGGATGAGTTGACTCGACATCTGCAGTGAGCCATCTTTGTGCAAAACCCATTCGCACAACCACCTTCTGGGAGAGAGACTGTGCACAACATCTATCACCGCCCTTCCCAGGGGATGGATCCATACCCACCCCCGTCTAATCTAGGGTTCGGAGGAAACTCCAGATCTGCCTACTCTAGTTGGGGGAACTCTAAACCCTCGTCTGCTAATTTCTCCAAGGTTCCTCAAACCTGCGAGGGTCTCAACTCCATCCAGAATGATCCTTTCTCAAACACCTACAACTCTGGATAGTGTAATCATCCTAATTTCACGTGGTTAGGGAACAATCAAAATCAGAGACCTCAATATCAACCCTGACCACAAGTTTCTCATCCAAATCAGTTGTCGCAACCTTGGCCCAACCCAACTTATCAAACCAGGCCAACTCAAGAAGATCAAATGACTCTTATCCTTCAGACTCTGGTTGACATTCAGAAGATGAATGCAGCTATGCAAAAGCAACACAAAGACGAGATCACAAAGGTTCGTAATCAACTCACCCAGATGTCAAATCCTCACCAACCTAGTGCATTCCCTTCGCAACCTCTACCTAGTCCAAATAATGTGCCGAACCAGAGGTGCATTATGAACCTGACTCAGGGCCAGGCTCACTACATCTATCAGGCCTCTTCTGCTCCATCACCCGACGAGATGGAGGCTTCAACATTGTACACGGGTTATCAGCAGCAACCACCTCTTTTGCCTACCCCAACCTAAAACTAGGCAGGACTAAACTCAGTTACAACCCTTAGTGGCAAAACAACTTAGGAACCACCATACTTAAGCCACTCTCAGCCTGGTAGTCCAAAATCAAACCCTAGGTTGGTTATTTAGTATACTCATATCCTAGATCAAGAACATGGACCAATTCTTGGGGAACCTACAGAGGTTCCATTTCCCGAGGCCTTGACCAAGGGAAAGAGGAAACCCAAACCTGTGGTTCTCGAGGAAGACCTGGTCAAGCTCTTTGAGCAGTTCCAAATAAACATCCCTTTGATGGATGTAATTCGCCACCTACCGACTTACATAAGATTATTAAAAGATGTATGTACCACAAAGCGTAAGCCGCGAACCAAAAGTTGGAGCTCGATTGTATTGTTAGAGCAAGCTAGTTCTGCCATTTTGAGTAAACTCCTGCCTAAGGCAAAAGATCTGGACACTCCTCTGATCTCCTGTACAATCGGTGGTATTCAATTTGATCATGCATTATTGGATGTAGGAGCCTCCATAAACCTAATACCTACATCCCTACTTGACCACCTTGAAGAATCTGACCTTAAACCAACAGAGGTGACATTACAGTTGGCTGATAGATCTATTAAGTCACCTAGAAGAGTTCTCGAGGATGTCAAAGTTAGGGTACGTGATTTCTACCTCCCCGTGGACTTTATAGTTTTAGACTTGGATGCTCTTGAGAACTTGAAGAACACAGCGATCATTTTGGGGAGACCTTTTCTGGGCACAGCTAGGGCCAACATCAATTGTGACGAGGGCCAAATTGAGTTAAAATGTGGGAGCAGGACATGAAAAATTGATATCTTTAAGGCCCAAAAATGAATTAATTGTGGGGTTATCAAGCAGATATGTGATATCGAATCCGTGGTTGAAGAGCCCCTTGTTGAGGAAAACCCACTTATCCCTGATATTCAATCGCAAAAGGATCAAACCTCACACTTAGAGGATCTTGAACTAGACTTAGAGATACCTTTAGCTCCTACCATTACTCCTAAACCTCACCCTGAACCCCTGCTACTGCTGATAACCCTGTTATGGAACTAAAGCCTCTTCCTAATCATCTGAAATATGTCTTCTTGGGTTCCGATCAGACCTTTCCTATGATTATCAATTCTCGTCTCACCTCTGATCAGGAGACACGTCCGATTTCTATTCTCCAGCAGCATCGGAAAGCCATTGGGTGGACTCTCGATGGCCTGACTGGCATCAACCCCTCTTACTACACGCATCACATCTACACCAAAGAGGGCTCACGACCATCCTGTGGAATGCAGAGACGTTTGAATCCTAATATGCAGGAGGTTGTGAAAAAGGAGATCATCAAGTGGTTAGATGCAAGTATCATTTACCCGATCTCCGACAGTCGATGGGTGAGTCCAATCCAGGTTGTCCCAAAAAGGCAAGACTCATTGTCATTATGACTGAAACTGGAGAGACTATATCGACCCGTATAGCTAACTCATGGTGAGCTTGTATTGATTACCGCAGACTAAATGCCTCCATGAAGAAGGATCATTTCCCACTACCATTCATTGATCAGATACTCAAGAAACTAGTGGGAAATTGGTTCTTCTACTTTTTGGATGGGTACGCCGGTTACAACCATGTAGCAATCCACCCTGAGGACCAAGAGAAAACCACCTTCACCTGGCCCTATCGGACAAACACATTCCGTAGGATGCCTTTCAATCTCTATAATGTACCCGCTACGTTTCAATGGTGTATGCTTGTCATATTCTCTGATATGGTAGGTGAATACCTTGAAGTCCTTATGGATGACTTCTCGGTATTTGGGGAATTTTTTGATGATTGCCTCCTGCACTTGGTCCAAATCCTCAGGTGTTGTATCAACATGAATCTGGTTCTTTCTTGGGAAAAGACCCACTTCATCGAACCTGAGGGAATTGTCTTGGGTCACCTCGTCTCTTAAAAAGGCATTTAGGTTGATCGAGCTAAGGTTAATTTGATTTCCAAGCAACCCATGCCTAGCTCAGTCAAGAACATCCATTCTTTTCTGGGGCACATTGGTTTTTACCACCATTTCATTCTTGATTTCTCGAAAATTACGTGCCCCATGACTAATATTTGCTCTAAGGATGTCCCTTTCGAGATCACCGATGAGTGCACTCATGCATTTGAGAGCCTACATGATCAGGTTACTCAAGCACCAATACTACAATCCCCTGACTGGTCTCTACCCTTTGAGATCAAGTGTGATGCATCTGACTACGCAGTAGGTGGGGTGCTTAAGCAGAAAGTCGACGGGAAAGCTGCGGTCATCTACTACACCAGCAAGACATTAGACGAGGCTTAGTGTAACTATACACTTATTGAGAAAGAGCTGCTGACTGTAGTATTTGGCTTGGAGAAATTCAGATCTTATCTTCTAGGTTCCCATGTCATCATTTACTCAGATCACACCACTATGAGGCACTGGTCAGGTGCGTGTCTCACGAGTTAGAAATTGGGGTTACAAGTAACCTGTCGTCGTAGTTGCAAAACACGTCGATCAGATAAAATTTATACCGAAACTCCAAAGGAGTCCCGGGTCGAACACAGGGAGGTAACGTTTACTTTAATTGAAAACCGCACTTCGATTTGTTTCCTTTTGCTATTTTAGGGTTTTGTTATTTTTTTATGTTTTTCAAATAAAAGACAAGCAATCACTAGATAGAGATGGAATCAAATGTGATATATTGCATTAATGTCTATTACAATAATCTATGAAAGCATAAAAAGAGAGGGAGGTGAGAGGAAATCTCCCAAATCTGCTGTTCGGTGAGATGACAGTGCCTAGTGGAAGCTTGAACGAATGAGGTGAGGAGCAAGACGATAGAGGTGAGATGTAGAATGACGTCGGGTAGAGGAGAGCTTTGACGTGGCTGCAGAATGGAGGTGAGAAGACGGAGATGATTTGCTATCGGAATGGAGGTGGGAGGATGGCTCCAAGGTGACCTATGAAAGGGGATGGGAAGATGGACAGAATTTTGGTGGGGCAGAGGTTTGT
This sequence comes from Thalassia testudinum, assembly GCA_037157565.1. Taxonomy (NCBI): domain Eukaryota; kingdom Viridiplantae; phylum Streptophyta; class Magnoliopsida; order Alismatales; family Hydrocharitaceae; genus Thalassia; species Thalassia testudinum. The sequence continues at coordinate 40,760,913 of JAZHRO010000025.1, forward strand.
TACACTAATAGGAGCCTTGGGAGCTTGAGAAGAAGCTCTAATGGAGAGTTGGTAGGCTTGCTAGAGCTTGGGAGTAGGTGGGAGTTGAGTAGGTAGAGATGGCTTGGAATGGAGGGGGTGAAGGTCCTTTTATAGTGGAGAAGAGGCAAAAATAGGTATGGGACGATTAGTGACATCCAGGTCGTCACTGGAAGTGTTGCTTTAGGTAGCTCATGCTTGCTCATGCCCATCAACGCCTACATCAGGCTTTGCTGGCACGCGAAGAATTAGCGACGGCTGTAAGCGTCACTGTAAGTCCAGCTAATGCGTCGCTGTAGGTCCAGCTCATGCATAGCTGGCACTGCGCTCCCTCGCCTTTGCCACGCATGCATGCATCCATGCGCTGGCACTGAATTGTGCGCATGCGCACCTACGCGTGCGTACTCGTATGGTGGCACGTGCATGCGTTGGGCGGCCTAGGCTGCGCCATGTGGCGTAGTTTGGGTTGTCCATCCTTTTGTTGTAGGAGCTGCTACAAAGGTCGGATTGAATCGATTTTTGTGCTGTTAGGCTGCGATCGTCGACTCGAATCAATTCGCTTGGTCGGATTTGTCATTTGAAGCTCCAAATTATGTCTCCTAGTCCCTTGGCCATTGATCTTCCTTGGACTGCATATGGTGCTACGGGACTTCGATGAGGCGATTTCAGAGGCATTGGACTTCGATCATTATCTTGATCAGATCCGTACGGTCGGATCGTCAATTCGAGGCTCGAAAATAAATATCCTTCTCTCCTAACCACAAAAAGGATGCAATTAACCTAAATTATATACAACTACTCTATATGTAGAATGATGCATGCTATGCAATATTTATAACATGAAATGCAAATCTAGGCCTAGGAACATGCATGAATAGGCATTTTACCCTCAATAAATGTGTTTACATCATACCCCCATGCCTATCTTTTGCTAGTCCCTAGCAAAATTAAACTATATGCTATGTATAAAAGCAGAATTAGGATTAGATTGCTTAAGCTTAAGTTGTTTATTAACAATAGAAAATTTCAACTAAGGTCCTAAACTTTGAAAATTCAACAGTACCTGGGTGCCTGTCAGAATGTAGACCGCCCAAGTCTTTGCCTTATTTGAAAAGGGAAGATACATTTTTTTTATTGTTTTTCTTCTTTTCTAATTTTTCTATACTTTTCGAGTTTGAGAGTTCCAGGATAACTTTTTATGGCTACCTGACCCGCCCAAGACTCGAAAAGGACTCTAAGTGCTAAGCATCTTGTGAAAGTAGTGAAAGACTCACTAGACGGCCGTTAAAATGGACCTCGAGTTTCTAAGACCTTAGGTGACCTTGCCTAGAGGTTTACCTTTTCGATTGGTAGCTTTCTCCCTACTTTTATTTATGGGGTCAACACAAGGGCAAACCTAGTATATATCTCCCTAATTTATTCTACTTCCCCACTTCTTCCATAGTTGTTTTTGGAATTATTATGCAGCTTTTTGTGAGCTAGGTTCTGGACAACTGGCCGATGAGCTGTTACCACCGATAACTTGCTAGCCATACTCGTGCGGTGAAGTGTGGTTTTATTTACTTTTTTATTTTCTCCTTTTTCTATTTATTTTTCTATATTTTCTTTTCTTTTCTTTTTCTTTCTTTTTTTTAAAGTAGGTGGCTTTCCTAATCTAAGATTTACCTAAAGGCAATACAATGAAAATGATCTTGTGACTGGGCTTTGGACAACCAACCGATGAGTTGTTACCACCGACAACTTGCCAGCCATACCACCCTAGATAGTTCATTAGCTACACAATTTCCAAAGAAACCACTGAAAAGTGAGTCAGTGCAAAAAATGTGTAGATGCTCAGGCTTAAAGTCCCCCCAAATCAGAGGGTGAGTTGATAAGTGGCATACTTGTCATCCCAATTTATTAGCCAAATTAAAAATGAATTTGAATTGGTGTGGACTCGAGACTGAGTCCACATTTGAGTGGACACCTGGGCTAATTAAGCCCAAAGACCTGAAGAGTCCAAGTGCTTAGGTCCTCTCATATTATTTCCTAAAGTTAATAACTTCCAAATTTCTAAGTTCCCCTTTCCTAATTTTTTTCTTTTTTTTATCTTTTTTCAAATTTTCAATTTTTATTTTAATTTTATAAGAAACTAAAAGATATTCCACGGAGTTAACATAATGATTTCAGGAATTGATTATCCACCCCCCATGCCTAAATGATGCAATATCCTCATTGTAAAAATAAAGACATGAAAAGGGCGGAGTAAACAGAACATCACCTGAGTGTCGTGAAAATCCAGTCAGCTCCACAGAGAGAAGAGTGTATACACACATGCTAAGTTTAATGCCTTTAGCTAGGCATAACATACATACAAAGAAGAAATTGAAAATTCACAAGTGCAGGTCAGAATCAAAATAAAAATATTGATCCTCAAACCCACCCACAGAATATGTCCACAGACGTGGACAAGATTATGGTGCAGACCCATGCTCTAGGGTCGAGTGGTTCTCAGGTTCTGGATGAAAATCACCTAGAACTAATGGTTGTTAAGCTTGCGGGGCCGAGCCTGCGGTTTAGTGGTGTGCAACCCAAGACCAAAGTGTCGGACAGCGGGTAAAGATGGTTCAATAGGTGCGGTTGTCCACTTAACATCTAGCTCAGAAAAATAATCAGTTATTCTAGGCTTGGTTCGCACATGAAAGATATCGTAAGGGTCCTAGTAGAAAGTAGGTGGTTTTTGGTCAACAGGAACCCTTAGATCCAAAATCAAAGTTCCCTTAGAATTAGCTTCCCAGATTTTCAATTCCAACTTCCTATCCTCCAAAATCAATGTTTGCGGGACCTCCAAATCGTTGTACACCCCATCTAAAGTACCCAAGTCCAACAATTGTGGCTGAATCAGGATTGACTTGGGTTTGGTGATCTCAAAAATATCATCATTCAATTATTTAGGGTGTGTTTGAGGAATGGGGCTACTGATTGAATCATCAGGATTGGAATTATCCAAGTTAGCCCCAACATGTTCATAATCTTCAATGATCGAGCTATCAAATGATTCGTCATACTCCTCGAGCCCGATTGTCTCACTAGAATCCTCTTCCTTGAGTTCAAATGAGACTTCATCAAAAGATTCTAAACCCTCAGAATCAAAGAATGCATGATCCTCATTTATATAAGTCTCAAAATCGATTGTCATTTCCTAGTTCAAGGATACATATTTTTCCTCGCTCCCTGGCTTGGGGATCTCGGGTGAATCAATCGGTTCATCCTCAATGGGTTGCTCTTACCCAACCTGGTCATCGCCGATTTCAAAAAATGTATCCCCCTCTACAAGTGCCTGAGCAGATTCTAACATTGGCTCTCCAGAAGGGGGTTCATCTTGAGAATCATCCCAAGATTTGACTAGGACAGCAAAAAATTTCATCCTCAACCTCGATAATTTCCCAAGAAGAAACTCACCCAGGTCCCTATCCCTAACACTTTGGAGCAAATCCAATAAAGAGCTATTCAGCTCATCAATCATTTTGACCACAGGCTCCAGTGCTTTAGAGCATGGTGTTGGCTAAGCTTCTATTGTTCCTCATGTTAGCCAACACCCTATCTTGGATCTGGTTCACCTGAATCGACTAGTTCGATTCAGGATTGGGTGAGTTTAGGTTCATTCTAGGGGAGTCAGATATTGAGGTTATTGGGTTCCTCCCTGATAGTAGGTCATCTCAGGTTGTTTAAAGAATGGTGGTGACCTATGTTCAGCATAATTCTTGTGAGGGTAAGTGTTATAATCAACATATCATTCATGGTTGTTGATTTGGTTAGGTTGATCATTAGTGGATGGAGATCTATTCATTGTAGCTCTGGGAAGGATAGTAATCATAGTCTTGTTGTCTATGGTTAGGCCCTAGACATTGAGGTTCAGATTCATATCCCCAATCAAAGCCATCCCAGCTAGTGGATGGGTAATTACAAGTCAAGTCAGAATAATAATCATCTTGGGGATAAGTGGTGGCAAGACGATAGGATTGAAAATGTGTGTAAGATGTGGAAGGGTACATGGTGAAGTAAGGAGGGAAATCAGAAGAGAAAGGAGCCCTGCAATACAAAAATACAAGCCTATCCTTAGGTTGGGTAGCCTAAGGGTCTACAGACACTGTAAGATTATGGATGATTTACTCTACTTATGTCCAGGCAATCCAACCAGTTAGAAGAAGGGATTGGGGAGAAGGTTCTTCCTTTGGCTTGCACCTCCGGTTCCTAGTGTACTCCCCAGCCGCAGTCGTTTGACACTACTCCCCTAGCTAGACATCGGATTGATTAGTATAAACAGGTTAATCATGAACAATCTCAATCTTGATCCCGACGAGCGAACCAGTCCTTAGGTCCAACATCTAATCAATTTTAGTTAGGCTTGGGACAATGGTGCTTCAGGAATGTGATGGGCCCTTTAAAATGGGTTGTGCCCTTAATGATTAGTTAAAATGTGCGTGCATGCACAACCAGGGTTCTCAAACAAGGTTATTTGATGATGTGTCTTTTAGGGTTCAACCTTGTTTATTAGCTTTTAGGGTTTAATCTTTAGGTATATTCAATCAAGGATCAGTAGAACACTCCAAGTTTTGAAAGCACTGGTGTAGATATATTCCTTTAAAAATCAGAAATAAAATGTGGAGTGTTTGGTTCAATCCTAAAAATCAACCCTAAGTGGCAAGCTACTTAATGAATCGATTTTAGATTGAGTGGTGCGGCCCAAATAGCTCAATCAATTGGCCTGTTGCACCACTTAGTCAAGGCACACAAGAATGTTTAACTTATTTAGATTTCTACTCACTTATGTGTTGAATTCATGTACCGGGTCCACAGGTCGGAAGCCCGGTTGAGTAGATGAAAATCAAGTCCGATTATGTGCCTCAAATGTGGGTATATAGAGTGTGTATATTGATTCGTCCCACAGAAAGTATCTCTTCTCTTTTTTCTTAAATGCGGGGGTGAGGTGGATGAAGGTGGCAAACAAGGCAAACAATTCTATCCTAGGGTTTATGCAAACACCTAAGTAGATTAGGTCATGGTTGAGTGTGGTGAAATGAACTAGTGGGGGAGGAATGTGGGGGACACATACAGAGTACTCTACCTGCACTTTACTCTGATCTACCGCACTTGGATCTCCATGCTTGGGTACCTACAAGATAGTAAATCAAAGACAAGTAGGGTTAGTTCTATGTAAATGCAAAGAAATGCAATAAACAATAAAGTAAATTCCGTTGCCTCCCCAGCAACGGTGCCAAAATATTCGAGCGCATGTTTCATGAGTTAGAAATCGGGGTTACAAGTAACCCGTCGTTGTAGGTGCAAAACATGTCGATCAGATAAAATTTATAGCGAAACTCAAAAGGAGTCTCGGGTTGAACATAGGGAGGCAACGTTTACTTTAGTTGAAAACTGTGCTTCGATTTGTTTCTTTTTGGTATTTTAGTGCTTTATTATTTTTGTGTTTTTGAAATAAAAGATAAGAAATCAAAAGATATAGATGGAATCAAATGTGATGTATTGCATTAATGTCTATTACAATAATCTATGAAAACATAAAAAGAGAGGGAGGTGAGAGGAAATCTCCTGAATCGGCTATTCGGTGAGACGACGGTGCCTAGTGGAAGCTCGAATGAAGGAGGTGAGGAGCAGGAGGACAAAGGTGAGATGTAGGAGTATGTCGGGTAGAGGAAAGCTTCGACGTGGCTCCGGAATGGAGGTGAGAAGATGGAGGTGATCTGCTACCAGAATAGAGGTGGAATGAAAGGGGATGGGAAGATGGATGAATATTTGGTGGGGTAGAGGTTTGCTACTCTAATAGGAGCCTTGGGAGCTTGAGAACAAGCTCTAATGGTGTGTTGGTGGGCTTGCTAGAGCTTGAGAGTAGGTGGGAGTAGAGTAGGTAGAGATGGCTTGGGAGGGGGTGTAGGTGCTTTTATAGTTGAGGAGAAGAGGCAAAAATAGGTATGGGACCATTAGTGACATCTAAGATGTCGCTAAAAGTGTCACTGTAGGTAGCTCATGCCCACTCATGCCTACTCACGCCCACATCTAGCTTTACTGGTGCGCAAAAAAATAGGGATGACTGTAAGCATCGATGTAGGTCCAGCTTATGCGTCGCTGTAGGTCCAGCTCGTGCATAGCTGAAGTTGTGCTCCCCTGCCTTTGCCACGCACACGCGCACCCACGCGTTGGCGTTGCACTGTGCGCATGCACACAGATGCACGTGAGCACGTGCGGTGGCGTATGCATGCACTGGGCGGCTTGGGTTGCGCCACGTGGCGTAGTCTGGGCCATCCATCTTCTTATTGTTGTAGGGGCTGCTATAGAGGTCGGATTGAGTCGATTTTCATGTCGCTAGGCTGCGATCGTTGACCTGAATCCATCCGCATGGTCGGATTTGTCATTTGAAGCTCTGAATTATGTCTCCTAGTCCCTTGGCCGTTGATCTTCCTCGGACTGCATATGGTGCTACGGGACTCCGATTGAGACGATTTCAGAGGCATTGGACACCAACCGTTGTCTTGATCAGATCCGTATGATGGGATCGTCAATCTGAGGCTCCAAAATAAATATCCTTCTCTCCTAACCACAAAAAGGATGCAATCAACCTAAATTATATACAGCTACTCTAAATGCAGAATGATGCATGCTATGCAATATTTATAACATGAAATGCAAATTTAAGCCTAGGAACTTGCATGAATAGGCATTTTACCCTCAATAAATGTGTTTACATCAGGCACTTATTCGCAAAGAAGGATGCGAAACCTCAACTAATCTGTTGGATCTTACTGTTGTAAGAGTTTAATCTTGAGATTCGCGACAAGGCAGGAAAACAAAATGTGATAGCTGACCATTTGTCCTGTCTTTCTTCTTCAGTCATTGACCCATATAGCCCAATCTCCGAGCATTTTCTGAACAAGCATTTACTAGCCATTCATGGTCTCCCATGGTTTGCTGATATAGTGAACTACTTGGTTACGAGGAAAGTGCCACCAGGTTGGGTGACTTCTAGGAGGGATAAGCTAATTTCCATGGCCAAGTACTATATCTGGGAGGAATCGTATCTCTTCCACATTGGCAATGATCAAGAGATCTGGAGATGCATTCCTGCCGACGAGGTTAACTGCGTGATCTCATTCTGTCATGACAAGGCTTGCGGTGGCCATTTCTCTGGGTGTAAAACCGCAACAAAAATTCTCCAGCGTGGGTTCTTCTGTCCCACGATGTTCAAAGATGCACAAACATATTGTAGGACATGTGCTCGTTGTTAGACCCTCGGCGACATGGACCCGTGGGATATGATGCCCTTGAACTCGATAATTGTGTGCGAAATCTTTGACATATGGGGAATCAATTTCATGGGACCCTTTCTTGGATCCAATGGCTTCGAATACATCCTACTCACTGTTGATTATGTCTCCAAATGGATCGAAGCCGTCCCTACGAGAACCAGTGATCATAAAGTTGTCCTTCGATTTATCCAGGAGAACATCTTTTCCAGATTTGGGGTTCCTAAGGCCACCATCAGCAATGGCAGGTCTCATTTCAATAATGTGCACTTATAGTCCCTGATGAAAAAGTACGGGGTGTCGCATCATATCTTGACTCCTTACCACCCCCAGACTAATAGACTGACAGAATTGTCAAATTGAAAGATCAAGAAGACCTTTAGGTCAGTGTTCGGCCTAATAGGAAGGACTGGTCTACTCGCCTTCTGGAAGCTTTGTGGGCCTATAGGATAGCCCACAAGACCCAATTAGGCATGTCTCCCTTCATATTAGTGTACGAAAAGGCATGTCACCTTCCCGTGGAGATGGAGCATAAGACCTATTGGGCAGTACAGAAGTGTAATCTGGATCTAATGAAGGCAGGAATACACTGCCAATTGCAATTGAGCGAGATCGAGGAACTACACAATGATGCGTACGAGAACTCACGTATCTACAAAGAGTGGGTAAAGCCTTCCATGACAAGCACATTGTGCGAAAATCTTTCCACCCTAGTCAGAAAGTTTTACTCTTTGATGCCAAGCTCAAACTCCTCTTAGGAAAACTCAGATCTAAGTAGACTAGACCATTCTTGGCAAGACGAACCTTTGGAAATGGAGCCATCGAAATCAGTCAACCCAGCCTTGATTCTGAACCTTTCACCATGAATGACTAGTGACTCAGGCCATTCATTGAACTCACTGATACGAACTTGGCTGAGGTATCCTTTGATCTCCATTCTCCCTGAGCTTATTGCACCCAACTGATGGCGTTAAACTTAGTGCTTAACGGGAGGCAACCCGTCATCTTTTGAAAAGCCCGAAGCCCTTTTGACATATCTCTTTGCTGAACTCATATTGCACTTTAGGGTTCATCCATTAAAACAACCGACTCCACCTCTAGTACTCGTACCAGAGCTTGAAATCGTTCGCAACAGTCAATCCGACCCGTCCACCCACCCTTTGAGCTTGTTCTAACGTACGATCTAAGTTGAACTCGAACCCACTTAATTTACAATGAGGACATTGCAAAACATAGGCATAGGTGGTATTAAAGTGCAAAATGGCATGAGAATCAATTCACAAAAAGGATTTCATCAAAAAAAGAAAAAAGATTAAGGAAAAAGGACAGCCATTTTTGAAAGGAGGGAAGAAAAATTGAAAAGAAAGGAGCAAAAAGATAAAAGAAATTGAGTCCCTTCAAAGTAATATGGAACTTACCTAACTTCTAGGTTGGATCGAATGATGAATTAAGACCTGAAAGGCTAAAACTTAAGGGATTAGTGGTGAATACCAACCTTAGGCCTCTTGGATCTGATTGGATTTAAACACTCATGTACTTGTCATGATCCGGATTAGTCCTCAGGAGGTTGGGGAAAATGCAAAGCTTTTGTATTAGGTCTAAGGCTTAGGTAGCATTTGGTCTCGTTAATTGACCTCTGGTTTGAGGGACTTGGTAACTTAAGCACCCTAAATCACACACAGTCTAGTTCAGTGCAATTTAAATAATAAATTCATGGTAAAGGGCATTTAATATATTCTGAAAATGGTCCTAAGATCTAGATTAGGAGCGGCTCGAAAAAACAAGTGGATTTGGACGAGTTCCCAGCTCAAAGAGGTGGGAAATTACCCTCGAAGATGCACAATAACATATCATCTCCGCAGTGCTTGTCTCTTAGGATATTTAAATATCCTACTGGGGGCATGTAAGCACCTTATGTTGGTTCAGATGCCATAGGCAGCACTATCACGAAATGATGATTGGCAGGGTCTGGATTTAGCTGTAGAACGCCATGGATGGGATTATCCTAAAATATCTAATGCCAGGGTTCTGGGGGTTGCCATCAGCGGTGCTATCTCAAAGCATCGATTGCAAGGGACCCTGTGAGGATTGATGGTGGGGACAAGGAATCTGATACAGATCGTGTTTAGGGCCAATCCGAAAATGGATCTAAGGAAAAATATAATGAAAAGAGAAAAAGAGAGAGAAAGCTCTCCACAAATCAAATTCTCCTTTTATATCTCTCTCTTACAAAATGCACTGGCAAACTGAACCTGGACTAACAATGTTTCAAGCACGGGTGCTTTAATCGCTTGGTACAACGAACCTTAGGTTAGTTCCTACGGGCCTTAGAAACCTTCGCAGCAGACTGAGATGAAAGCTAGTCAAGTCTAGATCTGGGTTGGTACTTGAGTACCTCTAGGCCTATTGTTGACATTAAGATCTGATTCCTAGAGATGTGGCTTAGTAGGGCATCCTGACGGTTACATCCGACCTAAATAACTGGTTCGATGCATAGAATTTTACAAAGGGACTAGCAAAAGCTAGGCATTGGGGTATGATGGGAACAACATCATGAGCCATAACTTGCTCAATTTAGTCTTATAAAGTCAATAAAAGTTCCTACATATCAGTTAGAAGGTCTCTGGAGCAGAGTGAGTTGTTTTGAGAAGAAAAGATGAAAATAGGGTTATTTTTGCAATTTTACCATCATATCACAAATACAGAATAACCACGGGATATGCTAGGGGTTTATTAAAGGTCATTTAGTTATTAATGTCTAATAAGTGGGTTCATGCAAACAAAAATGGATTTTCATGCATTTCAAGAATTAATGGAAATCTGAAGCCCTAAAAATAGACCCGCTTAATTAACTGAGGTTATGGTCAAGATAAAATTCACATAAACCTTCTAAAATTCATAGAAAAATATTTTATAGGGTTTAACATCTTTGAATTGACCATCGGAACCGGTTTTGACCCAAAATAGAGTCACAGATAGACTTTTGCCCTAATTTAGGTTTTTACATAAATTACCCTATCAAACAATGTCAAAATCAAAATCCAACATCACCATTGGATTTCTTGGATTTAAATTAGATTTATATCAAAAATTGAGCAAAATTTGAGATCATTTCGACCAAGTTTTCCTTTTAGTCTAAGTCTGACTCTTATTATCCCAAATAACCCCTTAGCTTTTAAATTTATTACAAAAAACCCCTATCTTTATCGTCACTCTTTGCAAATAAGTCCTTCCACCATTTTTGTGAAGGAATCCTACTCCGGCAAGCTTTGTTTGGCAAGAACTTGTTGATTACTTGACGAATCCCTCTCAAAATTGAAAGGGAGATTCGTCAAGTAATTGCCTTCCTTTCAAACCTATTCGTGGGCTCCAATTCTTTCCCAATCTCTCATGCGAATGCATGAGAGATGCGGGTATCCTTCTCCAACAAGCCTACCAAGCTTGGAAGCTTGGTGTCCAAGCCTTGACCCCTTCCCATGGCCTATAAAAGGAGCAGGGGCAAGAACCCTAGCTCCTTAGCAAGTCTTACCCTGAGAAACTCCCTCCTCCTCCATCCTCCTTCGGATTTTGCTCCGGCGACCAGCTTCAATCCCCCTCCTCCGGCTGTCCAACCATCAAATTGGATGACCTATCTTCTTCCCCTCATCCTCGTGCACCTCTCCGATCAAAGGGAGGCCATTTTTCTACCTCAGTCACCATCGCCACTTCGCCGTCCTCTTCTCCTTCTCTGGCTTCGGTTTGCCACAACCGGAGCCCTCTACCTATCTCCTCTATTCCTAAGTCCCTCTACATCTTCCCTTCTCCCTCTACTTCACTTCCATCTCACTTACACTCATAAACACCCACTATCTCAACCTTAATGCCTTCACCTTCCTCCGCTCTAACGAAGCTCCGTCGACGCCTAGCCACCGCGCCACCGCATGAATCATGCCGCTACCACCCCCATTACCTTCGCCACAGCTCCATCGACTAAAGTCCTAACCAAATTCCACCGGTTAGCTACTCTACCATCTTCCCGAACACCACCACCTTTGCAGCTTTGCCCCGACCTCACCCTATGCACACACACTTCCCCATATCATAAAACCACCACTGGCATGTTCATCATGCTTCGATGAACCTTTTGAGCTGGTTTGATGAGGTCGAAAGACCATTCTACTCTTTTCAGGTGCTTCACCAGAGCTCTGCCACCGCGATGTCTTCGTCGGCTTTGCTCGTGGTGTTCTATTCGCGATTGCTCTAGGCAACATTTCCAGGTGACGCGATTCTCCTCCAGGAGTATCCTTGAGCCTTCAATTGGCCAAGATAGCAGCGGCCGCACACCAATTTGACGAATAACCACCTGCTGCCGCTGCATGATGGAGGGGGACAAACAAGTCCGACCTCGTGGATAGACAACCGCCCGTACTCCCTTATATTGTTTTTACTCCTCTACCTCATTGCCTCAGTAAGCACGGGGTGAGGTCCCCTCACACATGCTCATGCACGCCCTCGCCCACAACCACGCCACGTAGGTATGGGCACTGAACCGATTACTCATATATCTGGATCTGATTAAAATCTTTGAGTGAAGAGGAAGAAAGGGAAAGGAAGAAGAAGAGAGGGGGGAGGGGGTTTTGCTCTGCTACCCACTGCTCGACACTTAGCGAATTCTGAGGGAGGCCTTTGCCTCTGTTGATGTTGGTTCTGATCTCTACTGTGCCTTTCCCTAAGGCTAGAGAAAGAGAGGCTTTGCCTCTGTGTGTTTGTTTTGAGTGCAGTGTGTACTTATCCTATGTGGATTAACCTTGGTTGATACTATTGAGATATTTGATATTATTGTAATTAGGGTAATTAGTGATTCAAATCACCATTTTACACCAATCTTTTTGCACTATCAACATTTTCTATTATATACATATCATTTGAGTTTGGAAATTTGATCATATATTGATATCTTATGATAGAATTGCAATTTTGAGATTTATTGCAACACTTGCTCCCTGCATTCGAGCTCGAATTTCTTTCGAGCTATAAATTGTATTTGTTGATGAGCGATTTTGGTCTGTACTACAATGTATCAATCTTAAACACCGATTTCATGCATTTAACAATTCTCCCCATGTGATTCATCCAAGTTCAAAAATTATGGCTGAATCAGGATTGACTTTGGCACCATGATCTCAAAAGTATGATTATTCAGCTCTTTGTGGTGTGGTTGAAGATTAGGGCTATCGATTGGATCATCTATTATATTAGGATCAAAATCCTCCATGTCAGCCCCAATCGGATCATAATCCTTAGTTATCAGGCTATCAAATGGTTCATCATTCTCGTTGAGCCCATTAGTCTCACTAAAAATCATTCTCCTAAAGCTCAAGTGAGGCTTCACTAAGAGATTCCTCACCATCAGAATCAAAAAATTCATGATCCTCATTTATATATGTCTCAAAATTATCTATCATTTCCTGGTCAATGGAGGCATATTTTTCCTCATTTCTTGGCTCAGGGATCTCGGGTGAGGCAATTGGTTCATCCTCAATCGGCTGCTCTAGGCCAACCTTGTCATCTCCAATCTCAAAAAATGTATCCCCCCGGACGGGTGCCTGAGCGGGTTCAAACATTGGCATTCTTGAAGGGGGTTCATCTTGACAATCATCCCAGGATTGGACTAAGGCAACCACGAATTTCATCCTCAATCTCAACAATTTCCTAAGTAGAAACTCACCTTGGCCCTTATCATTAACATCTTGGAGCCAATCCAATAACAAACTATTAAGCTCATCAATCCTTTTGATCATGGGCTCCAATGCTTCAGTGCATGGGGTTGGCTGAGCTTCTAAGGATTGTATAGTTTCCTCAAGTTAGCCAACAACTTATCTTGGACCTGGTTCACCTGAACTAAATGATTTGGTTCAAGGTTGGGTGGGTTTTGGTTAAAACTAGGGGAGTCAAGAAATAAGGTCCTCCCTGATAATAGGTCGTTCCGGGTTGTTCAAAGAATGGTGACCTATGTTTAGATAATCCTGGGGAGGGTAAGAGTTATAATTATCATATCCTTCTTGATTGTAGATCAGGTTAGGTTTGTCATCAAAGGGCGGAGATCTATAATCATTGTAGGCATGAGAAGGATAATAATGATAGTCATGATGTCCAGGGTTAGGTCCTGGGCATTGAGGTCCGAAATCATATCCCCAATCAAAGTTATCCCGACTAGGAGATGGGTAATCATAAATCGAGTCAAGATAGTAATCATTTTGAGGATAAGCGGTGATAGGAGGGTAGGATTGGAATTGTGTGTATGGTGTGGAAGAATACATGATGAAGTAGGAGGGAAAACAAAATAGAGAAATGTGCCTTGCAATACAATCAATGAATCATATCCTTAAATTGGGTAGCTTAATGACCTATGCTTTAGAAATGAACTCTAACCACACAATGAATTTGGTGTTGTGATTACTTCCAAAGGTGGTAAAGTTGGGCCGGTGAAGTAGGGGGAGCGTGTCCCGAGGGCCGCTAATTATGCCAAACCCCTACTTGCTTAAGTCGTTTGACAATCAGGCCCCCAACTTAGCACCTTTTGAAGTATGCAGACCTCACTAATTATAAATGAGTTCAAGAGAACACCCTGAAATGAACTCAATGAATCCCAGGGCCAATGTCTACTCAATTTTAATTAAGGTTTACGATGATTGTGCTCTTGGAATGTGATGGGCCCTTTAGATGGGTTGTGCCCTTAAAACTCAGTTAATATGTGTGTGCATGCACAACCAATGATTTTCAAACAAGGTTTTAATGATGTGTCTTTTAGGGTTTAATCCTTAGGTTGGTTTAATAAAGGTTTAGTAGAACACTCCAAGTTTTTAAAACGCGTGTTGATATATTCATTTAAAAATAAAAAATAATGTCTGGTGCATGGTTCAGCCCTAAAAATCAACCCTAAATGGCATGCTACTTGATGAATCACCTTTAATTTGAGTGATACAGCCCAAATAGTTTAAGCAATTAGCCTGTTGCACCACTTAATTAAGGCACACAAAATGTTTAACCTAATCAAATTTCTACTCACTTATTTATGTGTTGAGTTAAGGTGTACTGAATCCACTGGTTAGATTCTGGTTAAGTGGTAGAATCAAAGTGATTATGTTCCTTAGGATGAGAATTTGTGGGGTTAAGTGTGTCTCTTTTAATTAAATCCCACAAGAGGAGTATTATTTTTTTATTTTTTTTGAATTTATTCGAGTGGGTGAGGTGAGGTGAAGTGACAGTCAAACAATCAAATCTATCCTAGGGTTTATAAAAGCACCTAGGTTGATTTGAGTTTGAGTTATTGGTGTGGCGAAATGAAATCTAGGGTCCGGGTGATGGGGATACACTTACAAAACCCTTTAATTGCAATTTACTCCATTCTATTTCGCTTTGGCTTGCCTTGGAAGGGTACTTGTAATCACATAAAGAAAGGAGCAAAGTGAGCTAAAAAGTTAAGTAAGGTGGAAAAATGCAGAAAAACCAAAGAGCGTTATCTCCCCAGCAACGGTGTAAAACTGATGAAGCGTGATTTCGTACACAAAAAGATTTGAGTTAGAAAACCTATTGTCGTAGTGCATAGAAATCCACTACTAGATAAAATTTATAATCGAAACTCGAGGTGAGCCCTGGGTCGCCAAAATGATGAGTGTGTTTTCGCGAAGAAAATTTAGGGTTTCAGGAAAACCGTCATCGCAGTCACAAAACTCGCTATCAAATAAAATTTATATCGAAACTCTAATGGAAGTCCTGGGTCGAACACAAGGAGGCGATGATTGTTTCTAGAAATCTGCATTTCACTTTGTGTCTTTTTGGTATTTTTTATTTGCTATTTTTTGTTGGCATTTTATGATAATGTGGGAACAAGCAGAAATATTATCTAAACTAAGTTATTCTAGAAAGCAAGAAAGAACTTTTCTACTTGCTAAGTATGAAGAAAGAGAGAGAGAATCAAAAACTACTTCTAGATAAATGCTTGACAAATGTTTATTACAAATGCTTCTGCACTATGAAAGCAGTAAAAGGGAAAGGGGGTTAGAGAAATTCTCTTTGTCAATTGCTCGAACGACGAAGCTGTGTTGACGTGGCCCGGAAGAGGATGTTGAGGAGTTGGAGGAAGGAGAATGGCGTTGGAAGATGAGTGGAGGACAGGTGGTGTTGCAGCGTGATCTACTTCCCGGAATGGGGTTGAGATGACGGCCGATCAGAGCTCCATAAATGGTGATGAGAGGGTGGAAAATACTTTTTCTTTTCTCTACTGGAGCATCCCTTCCTATGTTCTACTCACCTACTTTAGAGCTCAAAACACACTTTGAGTATGCCAAAATGATGAAGCACATTTCATACATGAAAGGATTTGAGTTTGAAAACCCGTCATCGTAGTGCATAGAAATCCACTACCAGATAAAATTTATAACCGAAACTCGAGGTGAGTCCCGGGTTGAAGACAGGGAGGCGAACGTTTGGTTTTGAAATCCATGATTCGATTTTATTTATTTTTGTTGTTTTTATATTTTGTAATTTTTTTGTATTTTTATAAGGCAAGAGATCAGTTCAAAATAATTTCTATCTAATCTACTTGCAGAGAGAGAGAGGGAGAGAGAAACAATCACACATATATCTCAAATAGTTTACTATAACTAAGAAAGCAGAAAACTGCACTAGAAAGCAATAAAAGATAGATTGAGGTGAGAAGAGTCCCCCTCGACGGTCACTTGGAGGAACACTCGCTCTGATGTTGCTTGGAGGAAGGTGGTGAGGAGTGGGACAAACAAGGATGGAGCCGAAGGACGAAGGGCGGGGAAGGATGGCAACGCAGCGAGGATCGTCTTTTGGAAGGTGGTGAGAGGACGACCACAGCATGCTCCACGAAGGGGGATGAGAGGCGAGAAAATATTTGGTTTTCTACTCTAGAGGAGCATCCCAGGCTTGGGACAAGCTCTCTCTAGAGCCTTGGAGATGGTGAGGGAAAGAAAGGAAAAGATGAAGAAGAATGGGAGGCGTAGGGGTCCTTTTATAGTGGAGGAAAGGATCCAATTTGTACATAAGACATTTTTGACAGCCATAAACATCACTAAAGATCCACCGCAAGCATCGCTAAAGCTCCAACTCATGTGCTTTACGCGCGGTGCTTACGCGCACGCTCCACTTGCCCGTGCTGCATGTGCCCGCTGGAGCTCAGTGCCTTTGCGCTCTGCGCTACGTGCCTCATGTGTGTCGCGTGCTACCTGTTGTTGTATGCACCCACTGCTATGCGCGCCCGTGCGTTGCGCACATGTAGTGGTGCATGCGCACCCATGTGCTGCCTGGATAGTGCCACATGGCACGATTTCGGTTGTCCATCTTCTTTCTTTGTAGGGGCTGCTATAGAAGTCGGATTGGGTCGATTTTCACGTCGTTGGGCTACGATCTCAACTCGAATCCATTTGTGTGGTCAGATTTGTTGTTTTGAAGCTCCAAATTACGTCACTTAGTCCCTTAGCCGTTGATCTTCCTTAGATTGTATATAGTGCTATGGGACTCCATTCAAGATGATTTCAGAGGCATTGGACTCTGATTATCATCCAGATCCGATGAGTACGATCGGATCGTCAATCCGATGCTCTGAATTAAATCTCCTTCTCTCCTGGCCGTAAAAGGATGCAATTAACCTAAAATTTATACAGACAACTCTAAATGCATAATGATGCATGCTATACAATATTTATAACATGGAATGCATATCTAAGCTTAGGAACATGCATGAATAGGAAGTTTATTCTAAATAAATGTGTCTACATCAGTAGTTCTATCTGAGCAGGTGAGTTCAGAGATATTGAGTAGCTTATCTCCTAAAAGAACTAACCCCAGAGATCCTTTGATCTCATGTAATATTGGTGACATGACCTTCGATAGTGCACTCCTAGACTTAGGTGCTTCAATTAACCTAATCCCAACTACCCTTTATCACCAGTTTGGGTTTTGAGAACTAAAGCCCACACCTGTGACAATCCAACTGACCGACCGTCTATGAAAACTCCAAAGTGGGTAGTCAAGAATGTAATTATTCGGGTTAAGGACTTCTACTTCCAAGATGACTTCTTAGTCCTTGACATGGAAGCCCCCAAACAACTACAAAACACACCCATCATCCTAGGCTGACCCTTTCTGCCTATGGCCAAGGCTGACATTGATTGTGACACAGGATATATGGAAATGCCTTTGAAGATAGGAAGATGCAATTGGATATCTTTAGGATGACTAAGTCTTTCAATTGTGGTTGGGTCGAGGAATATGATCTCGTGGAAACCTTGCTTGAAGAATGCCTGACTCTAAGCTCTTTAGAGGACCATTTGATTTGACCAGCTGTTCACTACCCTGACCCATCCCAATCTTTGGAGGTTGAACTCTGCAGAACTAATTACTACCGGCAACCTCCATTTGAGGAGATTGATGTCACTCAACTTCCTCCCTTCCTTTACCCATCAAACATTGTACAACCTGCACTTGAATTGAAATCTTTGCCCAATAACCTTAAGTATGCATTCCTAGGACCTGATCATCCTTTCCTTGTGATTATCAATGCACACTTGACCAGGGACCAAGAACTTAGGTTGACTACTACTCTTTCTAAGCATCAGGAAACAATTGGGTGGACAATTTTTTATTTAAGGGGAATTAGCCCTACTTACTACACTCACAAGATCTATTTGGAAGATTAGGCTCGACCTTCTCGCCAGATGCAAAGGAGACTAAACCTGAACATGCAAGAGATCGTTAAAAAAGAAATAATCAAGTGGCTTGATGAGGAAATCAACTACCTAATTTCTGATAGCCCCTGGGTGAGCCCTACTCAAGTGGTACTAAAGAAGGCCGGGCTCACTGTCGTCACAAATAACTAGGGTGAATCCATCCCCACCCACACAACCACCGTGTGGCAGGTGTGTATTGACTATAGGAAGCTTAATTAAGCCACTAAAAAGGACCATTTCCCCCTACCATTCATTGACCAGATTCTTGAACGATTGGCAGGGCAAAAATATTTTTGCTTCTTGGATGGATATTCAGAATATAACCAAGTTACTATTGCACCCGAGGACCAAGAGAAGACCATGTTCACTTGCACGTATGGCACGTTTGCATTCCGCTGTATGCCATTCGGGTTATGCATTGCACCTACTACCTTTCAGCGTTGATGTTAGCCATCTTCTCGGAGATGGTAGGTGAATATTTGGACGTCTTTATGGATGATTTCTCTATTTTTGGAGACACATTCGACCATTGTCTTAGTAACCTCGAGAAAATCTTGAAACGATGTATCATGGTCAATCTGGTTTTAAGTTGGGAAAAAAGCCATTTCATGGTTCAAGAAGGGATTGTCCTCGATCACATCATTTTGCATAGGAGAAAAGAAGTTGACCGAGCCAAGGTTGATTTAATTTCCAAACTTCCACCTCGTAGCTCGATCAAGCAAATCAAATACTTCCTATGATACGTTGGCTTCTATAGAAGGTTTATAAAAGATTTTTCCAAACTATCCAAACCCTTGAATGACCTTCTAGCCAACAATGTGCTCTTTGACTTGACACCTAATTGCATCAAGGCGTACACTACCCTTAAGATACAGTCTCGACTGCACCCATTTTACAACCCTCAGACTGGTCCCAGGACTTTGAGATAATGTGTGATGCATTAGACTTTTCAATTGGAGTAGTTCTAGTACAACGACGAGAGAAGAAACTTGTGGTGATCTACTATGTGAGCAAAACATTGGATGAGACTCAACAGAACTACACTATTAGAAAAAAAGAGTTTCTCGCCATAGTTTTTGGATTGGAAAAGTTTGATCATACCTTCTAGGACCCCACGTGATCATTTACACTGACCACTCGACGATACAACATTTGTTAGCCAAAAAGGATGCTAAAGCCAGATTGATCAGATGGATCCTGCTTCGGTAGGAATTTGTCCTAGAAATATGTGACAAAGCCGGATCCAAGAATGTTGTAGCCAACCACTTATCCAGACTTCACCTGAAACACATTGGACCCTCACTACTCTTAACTGACACATTTCCTGATGACCAAATTCTAGGTGTGCATGGAAAGAGTTTACCCTGGTTTGCAGACTTAGTTAATTATTTAGTGGTAGGGCAGACTCCGCACGACTGGTCTTGACAGTAGCAGGATAAGTTCTGGGCTAAGGCCAAACATTATTTCTGGGATGATCTTATGTTGTTTAGACTTTGTGCTGATCAAATCATCAGGAGGTGTATCCCTGAAGAGGAAGTTCAAAGTGTGCTATCCTTTTGTCATGATCAAGCCTATGGTGGCCACTTCTCTGGGAAGAAAACGGCCGCAAAAGTTTTACAGTCTGATTTTTACTAGCCATCACTAGTCAAGGATGCATAGAACTTTGCGAAGACTTGCACTAGATGCCAGACCTTAGGGACCATGACCAGAAAAGATATGATTCCTCTACAACCCATTCTGATCATCTAAATTTTCAATGTTTGGGGCATCGATTTCATGGGTCCCTTCTCACCATCTAATGGCTTTGAGTATATACTAATCTCAATGGACTACGTCTAGAAATGGATCGAAGCCGTACCTACCCAAAAATGAGACCATAAGGCTATCATGGACTTTGTTAAGAAAAATTTCTTTTCTCGATTTGGGATACCTAAGGCCATGATCAGCGATGGTGGGAGTCACTTCATTAATGCCCAATTTTGTGCCTTAAGAAATATGGGGTCACTCATCCCATTGCCACCCCATATCACCTGCAAACAAATGGGCAAACTGAGGTCTCAAATAAGTAGAATAAGAATATTATGCAAAAGACTATGAGACCTAACAGGAAGGATTGGTCCACACGATTGGGTGATGCCCTTTGGACATATAGGACCGCTTTTAAAGCCCCGATAGGTATGTCACCATATCGACTGGTCTTTTGCAAAGTTTGCCACCTTCCAGTCAAGTT
Organism: Thalassia testudinum; assembly: GCA_037157565.1. Classification (NCBI taxonomy): domain Eukaryota; kingdom Viridiplantae; phylum Streptophyta; class Magnoliopsida; order Alismatales; family Hydrocharitaceae; genus Thalassia; species Thalassia testudinum. The sequence continues at coordinate 40,781,195 of JAZHRO010000025.1, forward strand.
AGAGCACCGGGCATATTGGGCCGTTAAGCAGTGTAATGTGGATTCTCAAATGGTCGGAACTCAAAAAAAGCTCCAACTCTCAGAGCTTGAGGAGATCTGTTGGGATGATTATGTGAATAGTTGACTCTATAAGGAGAAGATGAAAGCTGTCCCTGACAAGACATTAATAGAAAAACCTTCGAGCTGAATCAACAAGTCTAGCTTTTTGATGCAAGACATAAGCTCTTTCCTGGGAGACTGAGATCTAAGTGGACGGGACCGTATCAAGTGGTTAGACCTTATCCCAATGGGGTAGTAGAAATTTTTAATCTGAAGACTGGGTAAACCTTTACAGTTAATGGCCAAAGATTGAAACCCTTTCTTGCCCATATTCCCCCAAGTAAGTTGTAACCCTCATTGAGGGTTGAACTAGAACTTTGCCTAGCTGGATGCAGTAAATTCAATGCTTCCTGGGAGGCAACCTGGAGGTTTCAAGCTGACCAGATACATGATTACAACTCAGGTGATTTCTTTCCTTTCCCTGTTGCATACATTTAAATTTCAATGAGGACATTGTCATGGTAATTCTCATGATTTGAGTACAAAATTGTTAGCTTGAACTAATTTCTAGTTTTTTTATACATAAAAAAATAGGAAGAGAAAACTTAGGCATTAGGAGCTTGTAAGCTTTAGGAAATGATATGTTAGGGACCTGAACGCTTAGACCTTCAGGTCTTCGGATTTAATCAGTTTGGGTGTCCACTAAAATGTGGACTTGGTCTCGAGTCCTCGCCACCATAAATTATATTAATCTAGTCAATAAAGTAGGGTGATAACTATATGACTTATCAACCTGCCCTCTGATTTGGGGGGATTTTTAGTCTAAGCATCTACACACGTTTTGTACTTACTCATCGACGATTCCAATGGAAATTGGGTAGCTAATGAATCTACTAGGGTGGTATGGCTGGGAAGTGGTCAGTGATAATAGCTCATCGGCCGGTTGTCTAGAGCCCAGCCACTAGACCATTCCCTTTTATTGCCTTTAGGTAAATCACAGATCAAGGAAGCCACCTACTTAAAAAAAAAGAAAAAAAAAGAAATAGAAAAAAGAAATAAGCAGCACTTCACCGCACTAGTATGGCGGGCAAGTTGTCGTGGGTAACAGCCCATTGGCTGGTTGTCTAGATCCTACCTCCTAAAATGCATAAGAATTCCAAAACACTTAAGGAAGTAGGAAAGTAGCATAATCCGGGGAGATATGCACTGGGTTTGCCTTTGTGTTGAGCCCACAATAAGAAAAGTAGGGAGAAAGCTACCAGTTAGATAGATACACCTTTAGGCAGCATTTTATTTTTTAGGTCACCTAGGGGCCTTAGAAACCCAAAGTCAGTTTTAATTGTCGTTGAGTGAGTCTAGCACTTTCACAATAAGATTCTTAGTACTTAGAGTCCTTTTCAAGTTTTGGGTGGGTTGTGTAGCCATAAAAAGTTACCCTGAAATCTTCAACTCCAAAAATAAAAAAATTAGAAAAGATGAAAAAGAAAAAAAAATATATTTGTTTCCATATAGAATAAGGTGAGGACTCGGGCAATCTGCATTTTGGTAGGCAACTCAGGCGCTGTTGAGTCTCTACGTGTTAGGTACTTAGTAGAAATTTCCCCCTGTTGGCAAGTAACTTCTGCCTGAGTTATCAATTCCTAGTTCTGGTTGTAGATAGCATTTAGGTTAATTTTGCCAGGGACTAGGAAAAGATAGGCATCGGGGTAACATAAATACGCATTTATTCATGATAAAATATTTACTTATGTTAATTCCTCAACTTAATGTTGCATTTATCATTGTGAATAATACATAACATTCATTATATTGCATTTAAGATAATTTGTATAAATTGCATAGTAATTTATATATTATTATGACTAGGAGATAGGGTGATATATTTCGGAGCTTCAATTGAAGAATCCAACCATATGAATGGATCTGGATCAACGATCGCAGCCCAAGGACATGAAAATTGATCCAATCCGATATCCGTAGCACTTTCAAGAAGCATTTGCGAATAGATGGCCCAGATGGTGCCACATGGCGCCATCCAGGCCGCCCTTCACACACCAGCAGCCACACCCCCTTCTCTTCACCACACCGCACACTCGATCTCAGCCATCCATTCTCCACCCAACAGCTGGAGAGGGGCGAGCGACGATTCCTCCTTGCAATAATCCAACAACGTAGCTCTTTAGTTGGCTAGAGCACACTCAAAAAGAGGGCGTGGGTTCAAAACCTGCGACCCTGCCTCAATCCATCAATTGAGCCAAGGCAGCGTGCATAGTGTGTGCGCACAACGCATGTGCGCGGAGTGAGGCAGCGCGTGCACGCTGGTAGCATAGAGCTAGTGCATGCATGCGACACGACACGCATAGCATGCGGGCCAACAGCGCGGAGCACGTGCACGACAAGCGTGCATGAGTTGGTCTTCAGCAACATTTAAGGTGGACTTTTAGCATCGTCTTTGATGTCGCTGTTAACCCGAAGATGTTTTTTAGCTGTTTTCCTCCATTATAAAAGGACCCATCGTCCTCCACTTTTGGGGCATCTTCTACCAAGCAACTTCACCACTCCATAGAGCATCCAAGCAAGGTCCCAGAGATGCTGAGCCGCTGACGGAAGCCCCTCCACCATCGTGGCTACCTCACCTCTCCCTTTAGCTAGTTTCTTTTGTTTAATAGTTGTGGTTATTCTTAAGCTTTCCCCAAGTGTTATAATTGTAAGACGGTTCTATCTTTTACAATGAGTTACTTCACTTTTTTTCGTAGCTTACCATAATCGCATCGTCATCATAAATCTCTAACCCTATCTCTCACTTTCTCCTTCTCTCTCTCGGTCTCCCTATCTTTGTCTTTCTCTCAATTTTCGCAAGAAAATCAAATGACATATTTTTGTGACACATTAAAGTGATAAATGATCTGATTTCACACCTCCTTGAGATCGACACTCGAACTCATTTTGATTATCTTCATTTAAAATTTATGTCGTAAATGCACACTACAACTAACAAATTAACCTAACACATTTCCCGATGTCACTCATCCTCTAAGCATTCGTCAAGGAGGATAATATCTCTTTCCCTATCCCTTTACTATTTTCTAGTGTAGATTTTAATTTCCAGCATTAGATTTGTAGCAAGTGGTTTATAATAGAGATTTTTGTAGCTATAAAGTTGTTGTTATCTCTTTCTCTCTCTCTCTCTCATTTTCTCTCTATGTTTATATTACAAGTAGAATAGAATAGTTGTAGATATTGTGAATCTTTCTCTTATAGAAAAAAATACAAAAAAAAAATCTCAGATTTATAATTGATGTAGCCTCTCCATATTTGACCTGGGACTCACTTTGAGTTTTGGTAAAGTTATCTGATTAGCAGATTTTTACACAACTACAATGACAGGTTTTTAACTCAATCTTTTATGTGTTTAAATCTTGCTTATCATTAGGATAAGGTGGGTCTTGAGTAGTTTTGCTACTACGTGTAGTGACAAAGTTTAGACCTACCTAGTTTGGGTTTGGAGTTAGCAGAAGAGGAGGTTGCTGCTGATATTCTGCATATAGAGTAGAAACTTTTGACCTGTCAGGTTGAGGTGCAGACGGGGTCTAATAAATGTAATGTGTTTGGCCCTGATTTGGGTTTGCAACGTACCTTTGGTGTGGCACATTGTTTGCATTCAGCAGAGGTTGAGATGAAAGTGCACTAGGTTGGTGAGTCCCAGCCATCTGTGCGAGTTGGTTGCAAACCTCTGTAATTTTCACATTATGCTACCTTTGCATGGCAGCATTGGTCTTCGACATATTAGCGAAAGTCTGGAAAATCAGGCTCACTTGGTCTTCCTTGCTTGGCCTGGTTTGAAAATTCTACTTGGGCCTAGGATGAGTGGGTTGGTATGGTCACGAATTTTGTGGTTGGGGCTGGAATTGAGGTCTAGAGTTCTGATTATTTCCTGACAATGCAAAATTCGGATGATTACACCATCCCGAGTTGTAAGAGTTGGAGAATGGATCATTTTGGATGATGTGGAGCTCCTCGCAGGGTTGAGTAGCTCCTGAGTAATCAAAATACGAGGGTTCAAAAATCCCCCAACTAGAGCAGGATGACTCAGAGTTTCCTTTGAAACAAGGATCAAAAGGCGGTAGATACACATTCGTCCCCTAATATGAGTGGTGGTGAATGTTATGTATGGCCTCCCTCCTTGCAGGTGGATGCTGATACAAGCTCTGCTGAGAAGAAGTGGCCCTCTAGAGTTGGTAAGTCAAATCATCCAACTTTTCAATAATTGAGACCTTATCCAATCGACTGACCACCAACTCCAGATCAATGGATGTGAGTAGGTCTTATGTCTCGTGAGTCCCTCTAATTTTCGTTAATGCACAGATAGTTGTCCGATTGAACATACCCATTACATCATTGTTTATGGAGTTCTTGCATATGTTCTTGAGAATCTCCCAAACCATGTTTTCATCTTTACCCATGAAGTTGCCACCATAGGCTTCATCGATGAACAAATGTGTATCCTCATAGAGTCCCTGGTGATGTGGGAAAACATGCATTTTGTAAAAGTGGGTTGTTGTGTCATTGTAACACGTAAATCTGCAATCAGCTCTTAAAATTATATTACCTTGAAAGGATGAGTATCTATGGTCGTCCAAGGAGGCCCATTTGTTAGTCACAAAAATGATTCTCTCTCGCCTCTTAATCCGCACTTTGTATTTTTGTATTTTTTATTGTTATTTTTAGGGTTTTGAAATAATGGACACTTGAAAGCGAAAGTAATTATGCTAAAGCTACTCCTATCAACTACTCTAAAGTGACAACAATGTCCTCTCTTCTAAGCTCACCCTAGGCAAGTGCACGTAGGGTAATTAGAAGAAAGTTGTGGTGCACTACAACTACAAGAATATCACACTTGGTTGAACGAGAAATTGGAAGGCAGAAAGTTTTGTATTACTACTAAAGTTAACAACAGGTAGCTGAATGCTCCTTACAAGAAAATGAAAAACTACACTAGCTAATACAAAGAAAATAAGGAAGAAGAAAAGTCATTCAAAGATGAAGAAGGAGTGGTCCTTACTCCAAGCATGGCAACTCCTATGCTTGAAAAGAACTCTCCTTGCTTCCAAGTGATGCTCTTCCAAGTTTGTCCTCGAAGATGCTCCTCCATGGTGGACGTCCACTACCTTGATGAAGATCTCCTCCTTGCCTAGCCGTCCATCAAGATGAATGACTCTCCTCCTTGGTGTGGCACAAGGGAGAAGAAGAGAGAGGAAGAAAGCACTAAGGGGGCGGGTAGGTTGTCCCCTTGATCTTCTTCTTTTTCCTTGGCCTTAGGTGTAGGTGGATATGGGTAGAATAAACTAAGGGAGAATGATGGTATGGTGGTGGTTCTGGGGAGTAGATATAGGAATGGAGAGGGTGGTTGGCATGGCCTTAGATGTATGGCTAGGATGGCTTGATGGATGGCAGTTAAGGATCCAAGGGTGGAGGTGAATGTTGCCAACATAAAGGACTTGTAAGGTGGTAGTTATGGTGGTGTTGGTGGCTTTTGGTGGTGGAAAGTCACCATTAATTGGCACCAAAATAAAGCTTGTAGAAGGGGTCTTAGGTGGCACCAATAATGGATGGTTGGGATGGCTTGGAGGGGTAGATGTTGGGTTGAGATGAGAGGGTAGGTTGCCGCCAATTCTAAGGTGGTTGAGGGGAGGTTTTGGTGCCAATTTGGTGGTGCCTTTTGGCTGTGGAAATGGGTGAAAGGGTGTGTAGGATTAGTGCTAAATTAAAGTGGGAGTAGGGGAGTTTAGGTGGACTATAAGTAGGCATATTTGGTGGAACTAAGTAGGTGGGGATTAAGGTTAGGTTTTGGTGGCCAAGGAGGTGGATTAAGGTAGCTTAGCTATTATATGTGTAGAGTAGGAGGTATTAGGAGTTAGGGTTTGAGAGGAGGAGCTGCATTGAGCTACATTGAAGATGGTTGCATCAGAGCTCATTAGCTAGCTTATTTAGTTCTTTGCTATCTAGTAAGTCAAGCTAAGATGAGTTGGCTTCTACTGTTATGGGATGAGGTGTGGTAAATCTGGTTTTCTTGGAGATTACCTAGCTAGATGGAGTAGCTAGCTTAGGTCAGGTAACTAAGCTCAACCAAGATGAGCTGAGTTGAGTCTCCAGGAGCTAGACTTGACCTGGCTTGAGCTAGTTGAAGACTTCTTCAGCTGACTAGGCTTAACTAGTTGATAATAGTCACTAGTCCTAGTTAGGTAAAGCTTCCTGTGAACTGTCTTGAGCAGGGAGGAGCTGGAATGGAGCTAGGATCAACTGTCTTGAGCTAGTTTGAGCTACCATCAAGCTGAGGTGACTTGAATGGAGCTGAGATGAACTAGCTTGAGCTACCATTCAGCTGAGATGAGTTGAATGGAGCTAAGGATGAATTGATCTAGCTAGAATGAGTTGGGATCTAGCTGAAGTAAGCTACTCCATCATCTTCTGCCTTCTTGAGTGCCAAGGTTTGTGGGATCTGACTTTCTACCTATCCCTGACACTCAAATAAACACATCAAAAACATAACAAAATGCAATGCATGCCTATCCTAAGTGAATGCCTAAATGCAACTTGAAAACCTATTTGGGTTGTTAAAAACCTAAGAGTAAGATTAGTTTTAGGGTATAAGAATGATGATAAACTGGCGTTTATCACAACCCCATGCTTATCTTTCATTTGTCCCTTAGCAAAACTATTTTCACAAAATGGAATTTTGGGAAAGGTTAATTTGTTTACTTTTGAGAAGATTTTTGGACTTTGGTTGATTGAAAGCAGGAAAGGTACGGGATTTCTTAAAGATAAAACATAGGGATTGGTTTTTAGATCCAAAAGCTAGATTAATCGAGATCAATGTATCCTCCAAAAATTCACAAGTTAACTCTTTCTAAATTCAAATAACCCGAAATCATTTTGTAGTTTGAATTTCCTTGGCTCTTAAATTCGGCTTGCAACTCACATAACTTTTAAAACCTTGAGTCAATACTTGTGAATGCCAACATTTATAAGGTCATGTTTTTAAAACTTTTTTTTTGTCTCCCCCATGCTTATTCCTAGCTGAATACTACAACAGATGTGTCAGGATCATCATTCCCATTACCAATCCTTGAGGGGGCTCTGGTGCAGCACTTCGAGATAGTACTATCCAAGACACCACCCAGGAGCTCACAACCCCAAAATACAATGCGATGTAAAGGGGCGCTCCAAGCAAACTCAAGCTCTTGCTCTGACGCTATGGGTAGAGCACCGTCCAAGATACTTGAGCCATTGTTGGTCTCGCAAATTACAATTTTGATAGGAAAACTTCATAATATAGTTGGGAAATCCGATTCAACAAAAACTAAGTAATGAGATGTGAGACACAATCGATTTTTAGGAGGCATTTAGAAAAAATAAAATTGATTTTAATTTCCTCGCTTAAAATTGTACCCCAATCTTTAAGGTGCATGTTAAAGATGCACTAGTCACTTTATTTACGTAGAAAATGTGTGCATGCGTTAGATAGATCATGAATGTAAAGATGTGAGTTGCTGTGTGCACTACTTTGACAATCCGATGATGACTAGCAAAAAACATATCGATTGCTAATTTGTTTATATCTTTAGGGAGAGACATTTTAGTTGCAATATAATATGAAAGTAAATCAGGCAACTTATGATCACAAGAGAGATAATGTAAATAAGGCTTTCATTTCATCAATGGTTGTCATCATTACAAGTAGAGACATGCTTATACATGAAAGCTTAAACACAATATTCTACCTAACAGAATATGGATGCATGCATGGATCTAAGAAAGATTATGCATGAATCCTGCAGGCAAAAGGTTACTACACTACTAGGCAATAAATTAATGCAAAAATTAAACTACGAAGAACAAATCTAGCTAAGAGAGCTTAGGGTATTGGTCTCCAATGGCCTGTGTGGCTTGAGGTGGTAGGAGGGAAGAGAGGGACGGCCAATGGTGGGTAGGCTGGTCCCTTGTCAAGGTGGTGGAGAGTTTCTCTAGCCTTGGATGTGGATGTGGAGTGGAGGTGGTGATGGATCTCGTGGATGGAGGTGCACATGGAATGGAACTAAAATGGGTAGATGATTTTTTTGGTCATCCAAGGGGTCTTCAAATAGATCAGGAGAAACCCTCTAGAGAACTATAGAACTCTCTAGAGAGTCCTCCATCTTGGCATCAAGATGGGTTGGGAGTGGTGTTCTTAGATCCACATTTTGTTGATCTAAGAAGACTAGGTTGGGTTTTCTAGAATTCTCCTAAGGTGGCACCAAGTGTGTGCAGGTGTGTGTGTGATTGTGCATGGGTGTGTGTAGCCATGGGTAAGTGGTCAAGTGGACCAATTAGTGCATGTCTAAGTAGGTCCTAATTGTGTCCAAATAGTAGGTCTAATTAGGTTTCTAAAAATAGGCTCCAAAGACCTAAATCTAAGGTGATAAGTGCAATTGAAATTGCTACATGTTTAATTGAGTGGATGTGTGTCTAATTAGGAGAGAAAGTTCCCAATTAGATTAGGAGTGAGTCAATTGAACTCTTGACTGGGTCCAATTAGACTTGTACTGGTTGATTTGAATCAATCAGATTCAAGTTTCACCCAAATTAGGTTCTACTGAGACTAACTAGACTTGAATTGGTAGAGGTGGCTCAATTGGATCTTGGGTAGACCCAATTGGATTCAGGTGCACCTAATCAAGTAGGAATGCACCCAATTGGATGTAGGCTAGGTGATTGGGTTTAGGGCTGAGTCCAATCAGACTAGTCTGATACCAATTAGATTGGGGTTAGCCCAATCAGGTTCATCTAGATCGAATTAGAATAGAGCTAACCAAATTGCCTCCAATTGAGCTAATTGGGATATCGAAGAACCTAAATGGGATTCCAAGGCAGGAATTGGGTTAGGGATAAGAGGGTTGGGTATAGGGATAGTGGATAGTGGGAATCTGGATAGTGTTATCCAGGTTTGGGCTAAGGTGGGGAAATTTAGGTTTAGGGATAAGGGTATCCTGGAAAGGGGGGTAAGAGTTGGGATAATGTGGATAAGGGAATGGATAGCACTATCCTTGTTTTGGTTTTCAACTAAATTAGCTTAATAGGGAGGTGGCTTAGGGATGGGGACATGGATAAGGTTATTCTAGAGACTAAGGATAGGGTTAGGGTTGTCCTAATGCTTGGGATAAGTGCAGGGATGTCTTAATGTTCTTCATAATTTAATCTAAGCATTAAAATTCCATCAGTAATGTAGTATACCTCTTCTACACTATCTTATTTACAACTTTATTCCAAACTTCCGCTCTAGCTCCGCTGCAGCTCTAGCTTCTTCCCTACTTCAGATCCAGCTTCAGGTCGTCTTCTGAGCTTCTTATTGTCTACAATCCAAATAATGCACTAATCAGTACATTATAACGTTATTTTATGCATATCGAAATAAAATAGGAAAGAAGCAATATATGCTATTTATGCACACATTACACTACAATTATGCTATGTTCTAACTTAATTTAGGCCATTTAAGTCCTATGATTGCTGTGCAATCATACCCCCATACCTAAATCTTGCTAGTCCCTAGCAAATGTGAAACTAAGTTATCTACAACTAGGTCCCTAAAGGATTGATTATTTTTATCAAACATAGGACTTTCATTTTCATCCTATAATCTAGAAATCCAGACAATTGTGAAAGTGCAGTTATGTAGCTTATGCAATAGATTCTAGTGGAAAATCAATTCACCTCTAAAGCCTGTACTTGACCCCTAGTAAAATTCTAGCATGATAGGTGAACTTCTTCCCTTGGGTATCCAAGGTATTCTCTGATTTCCACCCCAGCTTTTAGCTTAGGTAGAGAATGTCTGAGGCAACTAAGTGTGTATTTGGTGGCTCACTCTCATTTGGTGCTACTTATAGATTAGTACTACATAATCTAGATTCCTAAATTATTAAGTAAATCAACTCAGCGGAAATTGAGAAAAACTATGCTCTCTTTGGTTCCTTTGTATTCACTCTTTTTTCTTTTCTTTCTTCTTTTTCTTTCGAGCTCACAATCTCACCAAATTTACACACATAATACATATTTGGTGGTCTCACATAGCATTAACACTTTAATAGAGTTCCAATAACCCTAACACTAAGTCGGAATTCCTGAGCCTTTATTCGGGTGGTTAAGAATACAAAAGGTAGGTTAGGGCCATATTTGGTGGATCTCAAATGTGGTGGGTGATATTGCCTCAATGCTATTAAAATAACTACTAGAGCACTCATACTCTCATCTTTTTTCTGCTTTTTTTTTCTATTCATTTTCAAAAAATATTCTTCTTCTTTTTTTGTATATATATCTCTATTTTTTTTTCTTTATTTCTAGATATCATATCAACACAACGCAATACAGCACATGACATTTGTGACTTTTATTCTAGAGTCCTTATTTGGGATTGGTGGTGTTCAAGAGGATATTGGGTGGCTTATTTGGTGGAAGTGCCTAATCTCGACACCGGAAAGAGATGGATAGGAAGCATATTTCTGACTTTGATATCAGTACCATCCTTTAGCCGAGGATTCCATAAAGGACAGCCATAACTATCCATCTTACTCCTAGTTTTATTAGAACTCGATCTTCGCATATTTGCCTTTACTTGGTGGCTCTAAAAAATTCACAAAAAATTTATACGTGGGAATCGAGAGAAAAACTATGCCTAACTCCGAGTATCATCACTCAATTACCCAGAATTCTAGATTCCTTACACTAATCTTAGAGCACCAGTAACACTCTGCTCTCTTCTCGCACTGTTTGATGGATTTTTTGAAGAAGATTCGCCTGACTCCCTAACACTATCTAGGGATTTAGGAAAAGAAACATTACTTCCTTTCAACAGACTAAAGATGTTTATCAGTCTTTATAGTGAATCCATTGCAAAATCTACATGTGAGAGTTAAATTTTTACTAGATTCCAGATTATAGGAATCAACTAGAGGATAAAAATCCTTAATGCATCCTCTTGATAAAAATCAAATTCATGAATGCAATATGTATATGTGCTATATACAAATAACCTCTTCTAATTTGTACTTTAATGTTGTTCCCTAATCGGGTTACATTCAGATTAGTCCTTAATTCAGAATAATAAGGTGAGCGAACGAGTCAAAAGTAGCTGTTGCGAATGATATCAAGCTCCAATGCAAACATTAGAGGTGGAGTCGGTTGTTCTTAAATTTAGGACCCTAAAGTACATTTAACATGCTTCTCCGAGGTTTTTCTAAATGTTGGCATAAAAATTTTTAGTTTTGATGTATCTACCACCCCATGCCTAAGTTCTTGGATGTCCTCAAGCATGAATATAAAAGAAATAAATTACAACAGGGAGTAAGTGGGTAGAAATCACCTAGAATTGCTCTTGAATTTTTATTTAGCATAGGCCAACCTAACGATATGGAATATGCAGAGAAATATGCTAAATGAAAATATGCTATGTATAGAAAGTATGTATATATGTATAAGTTGTCGAGTTTAACGCCTGATGGGAACACCATCATGAGCCACAACTAGCTCGATTTGATCTGATTAAGTCATTAAATGCCCCTACATAACCGTCAGAGGACTGTAATTAACTACATAATCATTCTGAGAGAAAGATAAGAAAATATGGTTAAAACTATAATTTTACCATCCTATCTTGAATGCAGAATAACCACAGGTTTTTTCATAGGTTAATTAAGGGTCAAATGGTCCTAAAAGGCTAACAAGTGGGTTAGAACAGACAAAAATGATTTTCACGTGTTTTGAGAATTAAATGACTTCTGAAACCCTAAAAACAGAGCCGCTTAATTAACTGAGGTTCTGGTCAGGATAAAATTCACCTAAACCTCTACAATTTGACCATCAGAACCCGTCTTGACCCAAAATAGAGTCTCAAACTGATATTTGCCGTAATTTGCATTTTTGCATAAATTACCTAATCAAACTTGGTTAAAACCAAAATCCTACTTCACCATTGGATTCCTTAGGTCCAAATTAGGTTTGTACCAAAATTTGGGCTTAATCTCTGACTGTCTTGACCTAGTTTGCAATTTGGTCCTGTCTAATTCTTATATATCACACATATGCCCTTAACTTTCAATATTCTTACAAAAGGACCCTAACTTTGTCATCGTTTTCACAAATAGGTCCCCACGCCATTTTTGGAAGGTTAAACCATCACCGTCGAGTTTCGAGCGAGGATTTCTTACTCAATTCTCAATCAATTTCTCCTAAAATTGATACGGGGATTCCTTGGGAAGTTACCTTCCATTTGAGTCATTCCTTGGGCTCTAAGTCTTTCCCAAAAGGCCATGCAAACCCTTCAAAATTTTTGGTACCCAATGTGTGCGTGACCTTCCAAGCTTGGAAGCTTCTTTCTAAGCTTGGAAGGGCTTCCTATGGCCTCTAAAAGAACCCCTGTTGCATTTCACTTCTTTTCAGCAAGTCATGGTGCGTTAAATGGCCTAGAAACCTACCTCCAACCACCGTAGATCCCTGCTCTGGTGACCTCTTCGACCCTCCTCCCCCGGCTATCCAACAACTAAATTGGATGGTCAACTAGCTTCCTTTTTTCCATGCAACCCTCCCCATCTAAAGGGAGGGCGTTCCTCCGTCTGATTCTTCGTCGCCGCCTCGCTGCCTCAACCACCTACTCCAACTTCGATCGACCAACACTGGAGCCCTCCGCCTCTCTACCTCATCACTAAGCCCCTCTATATCTCCCTTTTCCTCTCTACATTATTTCCCCACTCTCGCAACACAAGCATGACCACCGATTCTCCCACAAAGCCGTCACCTCCAGCGAAGCTTCGGCAATACCTACACACCGCCACACTACTCAAAACTCACCGCTATCACCTCCATCAACTCCACCGTGCTCCACTCAACAAAAGCCCTCTCCCAATTCACCCTATTCGCCACTATACGACTCCCCCGAACTCCACCCTCACCACACCCCCGTTCTGAGGTCGTACAACCTTCTTATGCACACACTTGCTTCAGCATGTTCACCATCCTCAAGCGATCCTCCTGAGCATATTTGATGTGGCCGTGAGGTCATTCTTGTGCTTGCTGGTCTTCCAATGAAGCTCCGCCACCGCCACAGCTGCACCAACTATGCCTTCAGTCCTCCAACCACATCCGCTCCAGATTTCTGCCCTAGTTCACGTGGAGTGGTCTCAGGACCCTTCCCAGGTCCTTGACTAGAGTCATTAGTGCCTGCAACTGCCTCAATTTAAGCCATCTTCACTACTGCAACGCATGCGAAGAAAGGGTGGGACTTTCATCACACCACGTTTGTTGCCGGGACCACGAAGATGCTTAACTTGATTTTCTGCCATTGGCTTGTTGCCTCAGTAAGCATGAGGTGAGGTCCCCTCACACGTTCCCATGCACGACCTCTCTCACGCTCATGCCCCGTGGGTCTAGGCTTGGTCTGATTACCCAGATACCCGATTCTGGTTTGGTTTGCTGGTTCTGAGAGAGGTAGAAGAGAAAAAGGAGAGGAGAGGGGGGTTTTGCTTTGCCGCCCTCCTCTTGACTCTTGTGAAATTTGAAGGAGGCCTTTGCCTCTACTGGTGTGTTGAGTTCTGTGCTACGCCTTCTTGGAAGCTAAGGGAAGAAGAGAAGGAAGAGAAAGAGAGACAGAGAAGGAAGAGGAAGAGAAGAAGAGAGAAGCCTCTCCCTGAGGCTTGAAGAAGAAAGAGGAAGGGGCCTTTGCCTCTGTTAAGGCATCTGAGCCTATTCTTTCATCTGATATCTGATACCTTGGTTTTGTTGGTTAAATTGAGTTGTGCTTAGCTTATCTGATCTGTTACTTTTAGTAGCTTGCTAAGCTTAATATTGTAGGGTAATTTGGTGATTCAAATCACCACTTTACCCTCTTATCTTTTTGCATTTTTAACATTAGATTTCATTTATATACCATTGTTGTTTGAAATTCTTATATTGCATTTGAATTGCGATATTGAGAAGTAAATTGCCACTTTCTCCCTGTGTTAGACCTCTGATTTCATTTGAGTAATAAATATTATATGTTTTCGCACTGATTTGATCTATACTACAACGCGACAACTTTAAAACCTGTTTCAGAGCGACGAACATTTTGGCACCGTTGCCGGGGAGCGACGCATAATTAGATCTCTTGATTGCAATATCAGACTTGGTACTAACTTGCTACATCTCTTTTGACTTTGATCTATTTCAGGGATTCATTGAGGAAAGATCAATCACACACGATCCACACCAGAGGTTGGTAAAACACTAATCCAATCTCTTCTAAGTCCCTAACTTTGAAAAGTTAAAAGAGGAAAAAAATTCAATTAGGGCTACTTGCATTCTATTCTCAGACAAATCATCAAGTGCTTGATTTGATACATTCTAGAGAAACATCCAAACCCTGATTTGTGCACCTACTTAAGACCTTAAGGTATCTAGGGCTATCACCTTCTTGCCTGAGCCCTAGGTACCACATTTGGACAAAATTGAATTGGACCAAATTAGAGCCAATTAAGGTTTCTAGTTTAGGGTTTTAGAGACACACTTGCTTAATCAAGAATTAATCTTCCCAAACAGTGTGTGCCTAATCCTTGATTGAATTGATCTATTCAAGCAAACCCTAAAACCAAGCTCTTAATTTCATTTGAACACTGAAAGAGAGACCTAAATTCTTCATAGGACAAAACAGGTGAAGTTGACCCACCTTGTTGGGTTAACCAATCTTCAAATTAGGTCACTTTGCAGAAAAACAACTTAAAAAGTTCAGAGAAATCATCAGCACTCTTGCTCTTAATTTAAAACTGGTAGACTTAAGAGGTTAACCCCCATTCTGGTCTACGTAGATCATCAATGACAAGAAAAGTCGGGTCGGGGAAACCTTGTAACTCATGGGGGTGCTCTACCATGTAGGGGTCATCGCGAGACTCTCCCTCTCTGGCTGCCCAGGTAATTCTCAGGTGGACGACTTTCTGACTAAGGGTATCATCCTCCCCGAACCTTTATAGTCATCCAAAATTTTTGGGTGTCTTGATTGGATCCATCACATTCTACCTCTCATCTACTCCATCGGTGCATGTTCGAGAGGTCTCTAAGACCATCCTTGAGGCCTCCATTAGCTACTCATTCCTGTCGAGGCCAAGCCTCCACCTCCTTGTTTGTGCAACAACCCAACTCGATTGATATCTCTTCTGATTCATCTGAACCTAATTCTCCTTCAACCATCATCATGGAGCAACCAGCAGAAGAAAACAATCTTGAAAATCAGCATCAGCGCCTCAATGATCTATTCCAAGCCTTTGTGAATCCACCGTAGTGTCCCATGATGTGAGATCGTTACAATCTCACTGCAGTGGCAATCGAACCTTCAGTCCAAATCCCTGCTGGAGGTCCTAATACTGAACTCAAGCCCAACATGATTCATGCTATTCCTAAATTCCATAAGCATAATTTCGAGGATCCTTTCCAGCATATCAATCAACTCAAGCATCTGGCCTAGACCTTCAGGTCAGAAGCTCAAAATCGAAATGTCTTACTCATGAAAATGTTCTCCTCTCTCATGGACAAGGATGCACACTGGTACCAAACCCAAACACGTCCAATCAACACCTAGGTGGAACTACAATCTGAGTTTCTGAGAAAGTTCTTCCCTGTTGGTCGGACAAATGCTCTACGGCACTAGATCACACATTTCATGTAGCAAGCAGGAGAATCACTTCATGAGGCATGGGATCGTTTTCTGGATCTCAAGAGAAAGTGCCCCCACCACGGAGTTTCTAAATGGGTACAAGTCCAATCTTTTTACCAGGGACTCCATGAGGATATACGATTATTCGTCAATGTCACCTGTGGAAGAAACATCGTGGGTCAACACAAAGACACCGTGTGGGAGATTCTCGAGAATATGTGTGAGAACTCCATCAATGATGAATCCATGGGCATGTATGACTGGACAAATGCCCGTGCATTGACGAATCCAAAGGGAGCACGTGAGACATAGGGCCTGTCCTCTTCCGTCGACTTGGAACTGATGACCAGTCACTTGGAGAAGGTCTCTATTATTGAGAAGAAGGTGGATGAGCTAACTCGACACTTGTAGTGAGCCACCTCTGTGCAAAACCCATTCGCACAACCGCCCTCTGGCAGGGAGGCTATGCATAACATCTACCATCGATCTTCTCAGAAGATGGACCCGTATTCACCCCCGTCTGATTTAGGGTTCGAAGGAAACTCTGGACCCGCCTATTCTAGTTGGAGGAACTCTGAACCGTCGTATTCTGACTTTTCCGAGGCTCCTCAAACCTACGAGGACCTCAATGCCATTCAGAATCATCCATTCTCAAACACCTACAACCATGGATGGTGTAATCATCCTAATTTCATGTGGTCAGGGAACAATCAAAATCAGAGACCTCAATATCAGCCCCAACCACAAGCTCCTCATCCATATCAGCCGCCTCAACCTCGACCCAACCCAACTTATCAATCTGGGCCAACTCATGTAGATCAAATGACTCTTATCCTTTAGACTTTGGCTGACATTCAGAAAATGAATCCGGCTATGCAAAAACAACACAAAGACAAGATCACAGAGGTTCGCAATGAACTCGCCCAGATGGCAAATCCCTACTAATCTAGTGCACTTCTTTCACAACCTCTGCCTAATCCGAATAACATGCCAAACCAGAGGTGCGTTATGAACCCAACTCAGGGCCATGCTGACTATCTATCAGGCCCCTTCTGCTCCATCACCTAATAGGATGGAGGCTTCGACATCATACGTAGGTTATCAGCAACAATCAGCTCTTTTGCCCACACCAACGTAGAACCAGGCAGATCTAAATTCTGTTACTACCCGTAGTGGCAAAGCAACACAAGACCCACCTTATCCAAGCTACTTTCATCTTGGTAATGCAACCCCAAAACCTAGGATAGTCATCCAGGATACCTTCATCCCAGATCAAAAACCTGGACCCATTCTAGAGGAACCTGCAAAAGTTCCATTTCTAGAGGCCTTGACCAACAGAAAAAGCAAACCCCAACCCGTGGCACCTGAGGAGGACCTGGTTAAGCTCTTTGAGCAGGTCCAAATAAACATCCCCTTGATGGATGCAATTCGCCATGTACCATCTTACGCACGATTCTTGGAAGACGTGTGTACTCCCAAGCGTAAGTTGCAAACCAAAGGTGGGAACCCGATCGTACTGTCGGAGCAAGCTAGCTCTATCATTTTGAGAAAACTCCCACCTAAGGCAAAAGACCCAGTCACCCCTCTAATCTCCTATGCTATCAGTGATATGTGATTAGCCCATATTTGTGGGCTATTTAAATATTTAAGTGCCCAGATATTAAGTTAATTCTAACATTTATTTAGCATGCATTAGGATGTAAATAGATTAATTCATATTTTTGATTTAATTACATAATTCATGCATTGCATTCATGTTTAAATGCATTTAGAATTAACTTAGAATTACATTCATTAAATTAGTTAACCAATTAGGTGCATTGCTTGCATTATATGCATTAACATTTTTATTGAGGGTTTGAACATAATTGACCAATCTTTTTTTATTATTATCATTTGATCTTCTCTCTGCATAATTCGCCACTCCAACGCCACCAGCTGCCACACTAAAACCTACATTCAAGGACGAGCGGACAATGTGGATCTACTCCCGCCTCTCCATTCAAATCCATGCTAGTGGCTGCAAAAGGAGTAGGGAGGCTGCCTTGTACGGGAGGCCACCATCCCAATGACCCACCACTGTGCAGAGAGTTGATCTCTCATCTATTCCACCACCACTGGCCTCAACCGTGGCGACGAGCCTCCACCACCGTGGGCGAGTGGCGTGACAGGCCACACCGCCATCTGGAGCTCGTCTGCATTACTGTGAGCACCTAGCGTGCACCACCCTCGCCATCATCACCAACAACCACCACTGCAACTTCACGTCCCAGTCAGTTAAGACATATGGGAATTCTCCTAGACGTCTGAAACTCCTACAGCACACCTTCATCTTCCTCCCCTATCCTTAGTTTTCTTTCCAACCACCAGTCACAACTACACCACATGCCTCTTCATCTCCTCCAACCTCCAGTGTGCCCACTCCAGAGTCGCACCTCCTACAGCATCCACGACGCATGCCCTTGCTGTGCCTCACCTCCTTCACGCCCGCACCACCCACGTGCGCACCCTGTAGTGCCTCCAGTCACGCACGCAACCGGCGCGCTCGCCAGCATGTAGCACCGGCCATTAGCTCCTCACTCGCGCACATACGCACCTCCTGCAGTAGCGCCCCTCGGCGTGCCTCACCTCCTGTAGCATCGTCTCCAGCATACCCGTTGCACGCGTAGAGGGCGTTGCACTTCCGCCGCACACCTTGCAGCGCATCATCAATGCTTGCAGCGCACGACCAGCAGCATCTAGTAGCAGTGGCACGTCCGCCAGCAGCACCACCCTCCGCACGCATGTAGTCCAGTGCATGCGCCTCCTTGCCAGAACCTCAGCCGTGCCCATCCACGCCCGCAAGACTTGCGGCACTTCAGCAGCCACCGGAACCCACCACCACCGTACCTCCGTCTGGCCACCTTGGAGCATCTCGCACTTCGCCGCGACCGCCATCACGGAGCCCTCGGTCTAGAGATCCTCCTCTGAGCTTCACGCCTTCGGCCGTTCCTTCCTCCTCGTGTGTAGACAAGGGGAAGAAGTTCCCCTGTTTTGCTACAGTAAAAGCCCTATTAATATTTGCATTCTATGCCATTGTCAACTTTTATTAATATTTTATTAAGCTGCATTGCAAAAAATATCCTTTAGTTGTTCAAATTTGTCATTTCAGCATGTTCTCTTGATGCTTTCTTAATCTAAAGGCAGATTTGGCTCGATTCTCGTCGAAACTAATTGTGAACATATGCTTTTAACTAGTGCGAGTTTAAATACGTCATTGCCTCCCTGTGGACACGACCCGCTCTTCTGTGAGTGGTTATTTTAATAACTGATTAGTCAATTTTTCCACCACATAGAACTACAAACGACTTTAAAAGTGAAGAATCGACTCGTAAAATGACGTCGTTGCCAGGGAGGTAACAAACGAAATAATTTCACCTGATTTTATTTTTTATTATTTCTCATTGCACAATGACCTGACCATTTATTATATTTTTTTTCTATGCGAGAAATTTGTGCGAGGAATCAGCCTTCATGAGCGTTGACCCTTGACGTTGCCAGAGGAGAAATTGGTCGAGCTACCTTGCAAAGGAAGGGAAGGACGAGGACGCGACGATCATCTAGTCATTGATTTGATTAGAGTAGGATTAAGGCTTTATACTTGATTTTTCATTGCACATTTGGTTTGAAACCCTTATTCTGGGGTATATTTTGAGGGGTTTGTTCCCTGCTTTTGTTTTAGGCCCGTGTTGGGTAATTTTTGGGAGCCTGTTCCCTTTTCTTTAGAGTTAGGTTTTTTAATTTATTTTGTGGATTGTTTACCTTTATTTGCTTATGCATAAGTAGTTAAAAAAAATAATAATAAAAAAAATGAGCTGCCTGCTAGAAGCTGCCTACCCTTAGGACAAACCATTTAGGTCTGTATGAGCAGCCTCTAGATTTACTTCTTTGCATTGCATGCATTCTCACATCGTTGATTGCTGGAAGCAAGGTACGCATTCTCTTACTTTGCATCCTATTCTTGATCACACATTGCATTTAGACTAAATTTGAAGACCACATAAATTGCCTTGAAGCGTTCTAACAAGTGGTCACATATATTCATAAAAAGGACTAATTAAAGGAGGGACATCTAAAAATCAAGGACTTGATTTTCAAACGTGGTGTGCGATTCAAAATTCAAAATCTTTTTGTGGTGAATGCACACTTATATCTTTTGCACCACGGCACGCATTTAGACACTCTTAAGTCTTGAAACGACTAGGACAAGAGTCGTCCTACCGTTGGATTCTGAAGTGTTTGGAACTTGAGATCAAAGGTTTTGTAAATCCAAAGAGGGGGATACCCTACCACGGATTTTTGGGGGTAGTTGAGAAGCACCGCGAAAGCACAGCTTCAAAGGAAGGCTTAGGCCTACTTGCATCCCTCGATCTTCCGTCTTTGGATTTGCTTGACCATTTGAGATTTAGGGAAGAATACCTAAGCTCCAACTAGGTCTTTTTAGGCATTTTGAAGGTTGACAATAGGTGCGTAATTGATTGGGCAACTTGCTTTGTCACCTACAATTTGAACTAAACTCAAAAGCCTAAATTTGTAAAGACCGAACAAGTCCTTCTGAATTGTGTCTGTAGTGCATGCTTGGTAGGCATTCTCTTAGGAGACAACTTGTGTTTGATCCTGAACCTGAAAGAATCTTAAGAAGAAACCTTCCATGGGTAGAAATGGCTAGTCAAAGGAGCCTTAAGGAATATTTTATTCCAACCAATCAAGCTGGCCCTGCACTACGTAGACTTGGAGGGGACAATCCTTATGAAATCAAAAGTAGTACCATATCCTTGCTACCCCCATTTTATGGTATTGCTAGGGAAGACCCTTACAGGCATATAGAGGAATTCACTGAGGTTTGTTCCACGGTGAAGCTGCAGGGCGTTACTGATGACGCTCAAATGCGGACCCTCTTTCCCTTCTCCCTTAAGGACAAAGCCAAGTATTGGTATCACACCCTTGATAATATTAACACTTGGGATGCCTTGAAGGAGTTTTTGAAGTGCTTCCCCATGAGAAAAACCAATCACTTTAGGATGGAAATTATGAGTTTTGTTCAAAAGGATGGGGAAGCATTCCATGATGCATGGGAGCACTTTAACGACTTGCTGAGACTTTGCCCACATCACCAGGTGCCTAAATGGCAACTGGTTGAAAGGTTCTACACCAGACTTAATGATTTGCGTAGGAAAACTGTGGATGGTGCCTGTGCAGGAACCTTTTTATCTAAGACTGAGGATGAAGCTTGGAACCTTTTTGATACTTTGAGTGAAAATTCTATTCACTTGAATTCTGCCTACATGGATAGAAAGCCCACTCTCATGCAAAGAAAGTTGGAGACGAATGAGGCAAGGGACACCTAGAATTTAGCCTATCAGATTCAATTATTGAATCAAAACATGGAAAGGCTTATGTCGAACCCAAGTTCATTCGTATCTAACACCTCCACATCCCAAGCTTCCGAATGCTTAATTTGGCAAGGCAATACACACGCCACTGTGGATTGCCACTTGGCCTCCCAATTCCCTGAGCTTGTACAAGCGGATCTGAATGCCGCTCAAGGGTTCCATCCTAGACCTTGTAATGATCCTTTCTCCAACACTTATAGTGAGGGATGGAGGAACCACCCAAACTTTTCATGGAGACAAGGAAATGACTCAAATTCAAGGAATTACAAACCACAATCCTTTCAAAACCATCAAATGAACCAACCTCAGACCCTTGCCCAACCTATGACCTCTGAGATGGATGAATTGAAGGCGATGTTGAAAACTATGCAAGAAAGTCAAAGTGCCATCATCCAATCTCATGACAAGGCTATACATGAGATGAAATCACAAATAAGACACCTTGTTGAGGCCGTTAGAGGGAAATTGGGAAGCTCCCCAGTGCTGCTGAGGAAAATCCTAAAGGAGAAGGGATTGTCTTTAGGAAGCATGCTCAGGAGGTGACTATTTTGAGGAGTGGGAAAGAAATTTCTAAACCTGATGCTCCTATAGTCTCACCCCCTAAAAACCCATCCACCCCGACTTTCACCCCCACCGGAGAAGACTTGCCAAAATCTTCTCCGCTTAAAATCACCTCACTAGAAGAAGTTGCCCCCATTCCACCCCTTACTCGACATGACAACCCTTCCACCCAGAGATCGAGAGTGCCTTTTCCAGAGCGCTTATCCACCTCTAGGCAGACTTCTGCTGGCTCATCTGGAGCCAAAGATAAGGCGGATGAGATTATGGAAACTTTCAAACAAGTGCAGATTAACCTGCCTTTGCTTGAAGCTATTAGGCAGATTCCGTCTTATGCCCACTTCTTAAAGGACCTGCGACGAAAAAGCGGCAATCTAGAAAATAGGTCCAATCAAAAGTTGTCCTGCCTGATTCTGTTAGCTCAATTGTTCAACATAGCACACCCCCGAAACTTAAGGACCCAGGAGCCCCATACATCTCAGTAGTTATTGGTGACTTACAAATTGATGAGGCTCTACTTGATCTGGGTGCAGGGGTGAACATCCTTCCGAGCTACATGTATGAACAACTTGGGGGAGGCAATCTGAAGCCTAGCCCTGTAATCCTTCAAGTTGCTGATCGATCACTTATGACACCACAGGGAATTTTGGAAGATGTCCTCATAAGAGTGGAGGATTTCTTATTTCTCGTTGACTTCTTAGTTTTGGACACTGACCCTACCAACAAGCCAACCAAACCCTCCATCATTTTGGGTTGCCCCTTCCTTGCAACTTCGCATGCTTCAATCAATTGCAATACTGGGGCATTGAAAATGGGCTTTGGGAGCAGGAAAATCCAGCTTAATGTGTTTGATGCTTACAAACAAGCTGGACTTGAGGATTGTTCTCAAGTTGTGGTGATAGATGACCTGATTGAAGAGGCAACCCCTGCAATGTTATGTGATGACCCCCTTCAGCATGTCATGCTAAATGAGCATTCCCATCTCTTGGAGGAATGTGAAGGGGATATACTAGAACTTGAGGAATTGCTAGGTGTTTCTGCTGAATCTCTTCCCCCATCATTTCTGTCGAAGGTAGATCTGCTACCTGAGATGGGGACATCTATTATGAAACCCTCAACCATATAAGCCCCCGACCTTGAGTTGAAACCCCTCCCTGACACTCTCAAGAATGTTTTCCTAGGTGCCAATGATATTCTCCCCGTTATTGTTTCAACTGTGCTATCTGAGGCATAGGAGGGAGCCCTGATTGAATGCTTGTCTAGGCACAAGGAAGCTATTGCTTGGAGCATTGCTGACATTAAGGGTATAGACTCTACACTCTGTATGCACCACATTTATACTGATGATTCCATCAAGCCATTTAGGGACATGTAGAGATGTCTAAACCCTAATATGAGGGAGGTGGTAAAAAAGGAAATCCTGAAGTGGATGGACGCTGGGATCATATATCCCATTGCAGATAGTAAATGGGTAAGTCCTATTCATGTGGTGCCAAAGAAGGCAGGCTTTACTGTGGAATTCAACGACCAAGGTGAACAAGTTGTCACTAGACCCTCAACTGGATGGAGGGTCTGTATTGATTACCGCAAGCTGAACACCGCTACCCAAAAGGATCACTTTCCTCTACCTTTTATTGATCAAATTCTCGAGAAATTGGCAGGGAATAAGTACTATTGCTTTCTCGATGGATATTCTAGGTACAATCAGGTGGCAATCTTTCCTGATGACCAGGAGAAGACAACATTCACGAGTCCTTACGGTACTTTTGCATTCAGGCGTATGCCGTTTGGATTATGTAATGCCCCTGCAACTTTCCAGCTGTGTATGATGTCTATCTTTTCGGACATGATTGACGAGTGTGTTGAAGTGTTTATGGATGACTTCTCCATTTATGGCTTGTCTTTCGACCAGTGTCTCCTCCACCTGGAGAATGTGTTGACTATTTATGTAGCTATCACTTAGACTCTCCCAATGAGACGCAGCCACTAGAGGACAACGATCATAGTGATTATCCACCTGAACTATATTAGAGTCAAAAGTAAGGGAAGATGGTACCTCTTGAGGACCTTGACCCCAATGACAGTATTCTCCTTACCCCTACCAACCTAGGTCAAGGCTATACTGTTCCTATCACTTCCCCTATTGATTATTTGGTGGAATCCCATTCTACCCTTAGTGAGCCTACTCCTGACCCTCCACTTAGGGAATCAACACCTACCATTCAGCATCATGAGGATTTAAATGCACTCAATGAGGTGACCCTAATGGAATGGAGGATGAATTAGATCAATTTTGGTCTCAGGGATATTAAGAGTCTATTTTAGAGGATGGGGATGCCCCAATAGAGGAACCTGGACTAAAAATTTGGAGTGAACCATAGGGGAATTATTTATCATTTGAGGATTTACCTCTAGAGGATAGAAATAATATGATTAAATCCAGATTCCTCCCTTCTTTTGAGAATCATCCTCCATCAAAACAGGAGTTGCTATTAAAGGAGGAAAAATAAAATAATGAGAAGTCTATGGGAGACTCTCAGGGACTAAACACGTCAATTGAGGATTTATACCCCGAGAATAATAACGAATTCAATGATATAGGCTTGCTCCAAAATATTAAGACTGATCCTCCTTTGGGAATAATTGAGGATACTGATCCAACTCCTGTCTTCACTAATGAATCACATATACACCCCGACAAATATTTGAGTGAACCAAACGAATCGGGGGATGAGTTGAATGATAATGATTCTTGCATTTTGACCCTGCCATCAAAGAGTTGTAATTTGGAGTCTACCCTTGATTCAAATATGACTCCGATCATTAATGCTAGGTAGGGTAATATGTAGTTGTCTACAATTGTTAGGGAGTATACACAATCTGAATCATTGTTGGAATTAGACCTAACACTGACTAAGCCCTCATTGGACTTAACCATTACCTTCCAACACTACAAACAACCCTTATACTCCCTAACCGATCCTTGGCTCAGATCTCTGCTCATGTACATTATTTCTAGATAACATATCAGGCTAGTACATCCTCGGGTAGAATGGCGAGTGTGGATTGATGCTTGTACTTTTACTCTCTCCATTCAAGGGTTTGAACTAATAATGTGCACATCTTTTAAAACCCATCCTGGTCTGGAGGATCCTTGTTATCCTCCACTTATTTCATTGCAGGAGGTCCCTTTTCATTTTCCGTTTATTATTCCTAGACATCCTAAGGTAGCCAATGTGGCTATTCGCTTTCATATCTTCTGATGAGCATTTGGTATTACGTTGCATCATTAGCTTGCCAACATCCGTGGCTACCTGTTTTCTAGGCTTGCACTGTTAAGCATACTTTTAGGGCCTAACTTTGCCTATTTGGAACCAGACTTATAGGTTCGTTCTAAGTCTGGCTGCTGACAAAAAATGCAGCGTTTGTTGGGAGGCAACCCAGCAGTCGGAATAACACCGTGTCTGGTGATGCTTTTCCTTTCTCCTCCTATTTTAATTTTACAATGGGGACATTGTAGGATTTAGGCATGGGGGGGTGCATTTGCATTTTAGGAAGTATTCAAGCATTTAGGTTAGCATATAAAAAAAAAAAATTCCTCTTTTCTTGAGCTGATTGGGTTAGCCCTAGTAAAATACCTTTGTCATTGGAGGTTTTTCTTCCGGAATTATTTCTTAAGTTTAGAATCCAGTACATTTATTTCACATGGATGTAGACTAGGTAATAGATCCTCGAGGAAAACCAATAAGCATTTGTAGTCCTCTAAACCCTTGGACAGTTCATAGGGAGTCAGGCATACTATCTTCTAGTAGATCCACCTCATATTTGTGAGAAGAAAGTAGAGATTACTGGTGCGCTAACTCTAGTGCAAGGACTCTTAAGTTTTCGATAATTAGATGATGATACTTCAGAGTTAGGCATAGTTTTCACTCTCTGTTCCTGTGTGCATACTTTGTGTGAATTCCTGAGAGTCACCAAATAAGGCGGATACACAGAGATTAAGTCTTAACAAAGCTATAACTACGGTGGATGATTACGACCGTCCTTCATAGAGTCCTCAATTGAAGGAGGGTAATAGTGTCAAAGGTCGGAAATACGCCTGTCCTATCCATTCCTTCCCAGTGCCGAGAATAGGCACTTCCACCAAATATGCCACACAATATCCTCTTGTCCATCATCATCCCGAATAATGCCTCATAAATAAAAGTCTGTGTCGTATTATGTTGATTTACATTATAAAAAAAAAAAAGAGAGAGATAAAAGAAAAGAAGAAAAAGAAGAAATAGAAAAAGAAGAAATATTTATATTACAAAAAAAAAAGGTCCAAGTTATAATGTAACATTATTTTTGAGGCAACAAAATACCTATCGCATTTCACCAAATATGACCCATACCTACCTTTTAGTATTTCTGATTACCCGAATGCTGGTTAAAGACTCTAACTTAGTTGTAGAGTTATTAGGACTTTAATTGAAGTGTGGATGCCATGTGAGGCTACCAAGTAGTGAGTACAATTTCTAAATCTGGCGAGATTTGTTATCTCAAAAAGAAAGAAAAGAGTGAGCACCTAGGAACATCAAGAGAGCACTGTAGTTTGGCCTCTCTCAGAGTTGACTTGTCTAATAGTCTATTAATCTAGAGTCTGTAGTACTAGGCTACATGTAGCACTAGATGAGTGTGTGCCACCAAATATAAATCCATTCAACTCGATATCTCTTACCTAAGCCAAATGCCAGGGTCAAATTACAGATTATCTTCTGCTTTATCCCTAAGGGAAGTAGTTGCCTATCCCGACAGTAATATTTACCAAGGGTGAAGTATAAACTCCCAATGCGAGTTGGCTTTTTCACTTGGATCTGTTACTTAGGCTATTATCACGTCACATTTGTCTGGATCTCTAAAGTTTTGAAATAAGAAGAGAAGAAATCTTCTGATTACTTCTATTATTTTTATTTTTGCTAGGGATTAGCAAATCCTAAGCATGGGGGTATTTGATGAGTCCATTTTAATGGACTATTATTATGCTAATAACTTTAATCGTACCTTTTAGGTTTTTTAATAACTACATTAAGTTATAGAATGTTTGCATGCATCATGATTTAAGTTTACATCTATTTTATAGCATCTATAACTTAATCAGTAATGATTTTATGTTTTTATGTGCAGGAAGAATATTAGGAAAAGAACAAAGAGGTGAGGGTAAATTTTCCTTTCTAACAAACGGTGCATCCTCTGGCCAGCCGCAACTCTCCCCTCAACGCACGCCGGCCAAAAATAGCAAAGGGATTTGGAAAATCCCTTAACTCATGCAAATGGGGAGAGAGGAGTTAAAAAGGAGGCGGAGAAAGGAGAGGAGGATAGGATCTTCCCCCCTGCGGGGAACTATGCCATCTTCTCCACCGTGGAGAGAGAAAACACTATGCACCAAGCACCCATCTCCAGCGCCCCTGCCAGGCTGTTCCCACAGGCGCATCCTCCCATCCAGCACCATCACCTCATCCTACCCTTCAGTAGAACAAGCACCCATCGACCCTCCAGTGCCTCCCTGCAGCGTGTCCCCCACCTCTGTAGACCTGCCTTGCCTCACCAGCCTCTCCATCCATCACTCCCTCCAGCTGCGCCTAAAGGCGCTGCGTGCCGTCACCACTGCCAAGCCCGCACCTGCAGGCGCTGCATTACCGCTCCACACACCCGTGCCGCTGCCAAGCACCGCACCAGCACCCACCTTCGCAACCGCAGCGCTTCCCCTCTCTACAGACTGCCCTAGCCACCTGTAGGTGTTCGCTGCCACCTTGCGCGCTCCTGCACCACCCACCTTCACCCTCCAGCCACGCCCGCAGGCACTCCTGCGCTCACGCCACTCCATCTTGCACGCCCATGCCAGGCCACGCCCTACTGCAGTGTGCCCCCCCTCTCGCCCGCATGCCCGTAGGCGTCCAGCGCTCCCTCCAGCCATGCCTGAAGGCGCTGCGTGCCTTCACCACTACAAGGCCCGCACCTGCAAACACCCCACCGCGCCCTCCAACCAGCCCGCAGGCGCTGCACAGCCACACTGCCTCCTCCGGCATTCTTCTCCTCCATCGGCCGGCCACCTCTAGCCATCTCCGTCGACGCCGCAACCTCCACCGGATCGGCCTCGTCTTCGCTAACTTCCCTTGCGTGTTGACAGCCCCGCCGACGCTCCTTCCCTCACACAAGCAAGAGAGAGAGCAAATGCTCTGTTTTTCATTCAATTGAAATTTGCATCTAATGCCATTGCCACCAGAAATTAATTTTTGATTTATTATTATTTTATTATGGCAAAATTGCGCATGCACACTCATACTTTCTGATAATTGCATGTTATTGCTATTCACCTATTTCAAGATGGGTTTTGGGATTAACATGTGCACCAATTTTCTCTAGTATATGTTAATTGAAAATTACATAAAATCATCATATATTTATTAAAGATTTCAGTGAGGGAAAATTGCACATATACCCTTATATTTTTGAGTTATTGTGAATCTTCTTTCCATCTCATTTTATGTCAGATTTGACTAGGGATTTCACACTTAACTGAAAGAATACGAAATAATCGAGAGTTTATTGCATAATTGTCTCCCTGTGGACACGACCCGCTCCTCTCTGAGTGGTTATTTTTATTGTTGATTAGTCAATTTTTCCACCACTTAAATACTACAACGCATAGCGGAAAATCTACTCGTCAGTAGTAACACCAACTTTACCTTGGCATGCAGATACTGTAAATTACTTGGTCACTAGACAAACTCCTAGCTTTTGGGATGAGTAGAAAAGAAAGAGATTCATTTCCCAAGCAAGATATTTTCATTGGGAAGAGCCAGAATTATTTAGAATTAGACAACACCAAGTATTGAGATGTTGTGTACCTGAAAAGGAATAACAAAGTGTGCTGAGTTTTTGCCATGAACTTCATTATGGACACTTTGGTGCTAAGAAAACTGCTTTTAAGGTTCTCCAGTCTGATTTTCGGTGGCCTTCCTTATTTAAGGATTCTCATAATTTTGTTAAGGCCTGTATTAGATGTCAACGGACAGGAACGATTGGGAAGAGGAATGAAATGCCTCAACATCCTATTCAATCTGTTGAAATTTTTGATGTGTGGGGAATTGACTTTGTGGGCCCCTTCCTGTCGTCCCATGGTTATGAATATATCTTGGTGGCAGTTGATTATGTCTCTAAATGGATAGAGTCCATTCCTACGCGCACAAATGACCACTTTGTGGTTTTGAAATTTGTGAAGGCCAATATTATATCCCATTTCAGCTGCCCCAAGACCATTATAAGTGATGGGGGACCTCATTTCCGAAACCACCACTTCAATCAGCTAATCAGGAGTCTGGGAGTGACTCACAAGGTCGCTACCCCTTACCATCCTCAGACAAGTGGCCAGGTTGAAGTGTCAAATAGGGAGATAAAAAATATTTTGGAAAAGACCATTAGACCTGATAGGAAAGACTGGTCCCAAAAGCTCGATGATGCTTTGTGGGCATATCGAATGACCTATAAGACCCCTTTGGGTACTTCTCCCTTTCAGATTATGTACGAGAAAGCGTGCCATTTACCTATTGAGTTGGAACATAAGGCACTTTGGGCTATTCGAAGTGTTAACATGGATTTAGAGAAGGCGGCTAAGGTACGACTTCTAGAATTAAGTGAGCTTGAGGAGCTAAGGAATGATGCTTATGACACCTCTCAAGCTTATAAAGAAAGAACTAAGGTCTTGCATGATAATTTTATACTTCGAAAGACCTTTAAGCCCAACCAACAAGTCTGGCATTTTAATTCCAGACCTAAGCTTTTTCCTGGGAAGTTAAAATCTCGTTGGGATGGGCCTTACACAATCACTAAAGTATTTCCGCATGGAGCAATGGAGATTAAAAACCCTTCCTCTTCAGCAACTCCCTTTATCGTCAACGGTCAACGGTTAAAACCATACATTACTTTGGATGGCCATCTGGTTGATGAGGTCACTCTTGAGGAGCCTTAGCTCCTACCATTCTCCGCCTCAGGTAATATCTTCCTTTAATTATTTTTGTTTTCAATGAGGACATTGCTTGAACCAGGCATGGGGGAGAGGACCTGAGGCATTTTGTTTATAGCATGCATACATTTGCATTAAAAAAAAAAATCTAAATAAATAAAAATAAAAAAATAACTAGAAAAAAAAAGTTTTGAGCTTAACTGGCTAGGTCTTGCATTCTTAAGTAAATCAGAACTCTAGGGTAGACTAAGTTAATTCTAGGGTCAAACTTTAGAAGCTAAATGTGCTACTAGCTTTAGACCTTTAGGGTCCTTTGTGGACTTAAAAACTTAAGTAGGAGTTAAGTTGCAGACCATTCCTCAAGAGGTTGAGGAAGGAAAGCTAGGGTTTGAGTTAAAAGGTGGGGTAGTACCTGGAGTCTTGTTCTACCTTTAGGTTTACGGGTCCTTGTAACCCAAGCATCCAAATTTCACACACTTGGTCTAGTGTAAGTAAGTAATCAACTTAATCCCTTTTTTTAGAGAGATTTGGTTCTCTTAGTTTTGACTTAGGTGAGGCTTGAAAACACAATTTGATTGGAAGAGTTCCCGCTGCAGGAGAGGTGGAGTATATACTCACCTTAAGGATGAGATGATAACATATTACCTCCTCTACGCTTGTCACTTAGGATATCCATCCTACTGGGGGCCTGTAAGCGCATTTTGTAGTTCAGGTATCATGGGCAGCCCTATCTCGAAGTGCCGATTGCCATAGGCCTGAATTCGCTTAAGAAATCCATGGGCGATACTATCTCGAAGTGTCGATTGCCAAGAGTTCTTGGGGTCGTTATGGGCGGTGCTATCTCGAAGCATCGAAAGCCAGGTACCCTTCGAGGTATGGTAATGGGGACAATGAATCCGACACAGACCATGTTGATAGTTGATCTGAGGCTAGACTTAGAGGAATAAAAAAAAAAGTCCTTTTTCCTTTAACTCAAATAACTCAGACCAATGCACATGCACAGATGCTTTAATCTCAGGGATCAATAAACTTTAGGGTAGAGTTAGAAATCAAGGAAACTCGTGCCTGCAACTCATCTTTAGCCGACCTAGTCTGTAACTTAGCAACTACTTGGGAACCTTAGGCCTAGAGTCTGAACTTAATATGTTTCCAAAGGAAGACCGATTGGGTTGATTGGTCTACTTGGAGTGCTAGGTTTTGCTTGGATTTGCTAGGGACTAGCAAAAACTAGGCATGGGGGTATTCGATTAACCCATATTTGTGGGCTATTTAAATATTTAAGTGCCTAGACATTAAGTTAATTCTAACATTTATTTAGCATGCATTAGGATGTAAATAGATTAATTCATATTTCTGATTTAATTACATAATTCATGCATTGCATTCATGTTTAAATGCATTTAGAATTAACTTAGAATTACATTAATTAAATTAATTAACCAATTAGGTGCATTGCATGCATTATATGCATTAACATTTTTATTGAGGGTTTGAACATAATTGAGCAATCTTTTTTTTATTATTATTATTTTCTCTTCTCTCTGCAGAATTCGCCGCTCCAATGCCACCAGCTGTCGCACTAAAACCTGCATTCAAGGATGAGAGGAGAATGTGGATCTGCTCCCGCCTCTCCATTCAAATCCATGCAGCTGGCTACAAAAGGAGGAGGGAGGCTGCCTTGTACGGAAGGCCACCATCCCAACGACCCACCACTGTGCAGAGAGTTGATCTCTCATTCGTTCCACCACCACCAGCCTCAACCGCAGCGACGAGCCTCCACCACCGTGGGCGTGTGGCGTGACAGGCCACACCGCCATCTGGAGCTCGTCTGCATTACTGTGAGCACCTCAGCGTGCACCACCCTCGCCGTCATCACCAACAACCACCACTGCAACATCACGTCCCAATCAGTTAAGACGTTTGGGAATTCTCCCAGATGTCTGAAACTCCTACAGCAGACCTTCATCTTCCTCCCTTGTAATTAGTTTTCATTCCAGCCACCAGTCACAGCTACACCGCACGCCTCTTCATCTCCTCTAGCCTCCAGCATGCCCACTCCAGAGCAACACCTCCTGCAGCATCCACGGTGCACGCCCTTGCTACGCCTCACCTCCTTCATTCCTGCACCACCCATGCATGCACCCTACAACGCCTCCAGTCACGCACGCAGCCAGCGTGCCTGCCAGCATGCAGCACTGGCCACCAGCTCTTCACCCGCGCACGTATGCACCTCCTACAATAGTAGCCCTCGGTGCGCCTCACCTCCTGCAGCAGCGTCTCCAGCCTACCCGCCGCACGCGTAGAGGACGCTGCACTTCCACCGCACACCTTGTAGAGCATCATTGACGCTTGCAGCACACGGCCAGCAGCATCCAGCAACAGCAGCGCGTCTACCAGCAGCACCACCCTCCGCGTGCGTGCAGTCTAGTGCATGTGCCTCCTCGCCAGAACCTCAGCCGCACTCATCCACGCCCACACGGCCTGTGGTACTTCAGCAGCCATCGGAACCTAGCACCACCGTACCTCTGTCTGACCACCTCAGAGCATCTTGCACTTCGCCGCGACCGCCATCACGGAGCCCTTAGTCTAGAGATCCTCCTCCGAGCTTCACACCTCCGGCCGTTCCTTCCTCCTCGCATGCAGACAAGGGGAGGAAGTTCCCCTGTTTTGCTACAGTAAAAGCACTATTAATATTTACATTCTATGCCATTGTCAACTTTTATTAATATTTTATTAAGCTAAATTGCAAAAAATATCTTTTAGTTGTTCAAAATTGCCATTTCAGCATGTTCTCTTGATGCTTTCTTAATCTAAAGCCAGATTTGGCTCGATTCTCATCGAAACTAACTGTGAACATATGCTTTTAACCGGTGCGAGTTTAAATACGTCATTGCCACCCTGTGGACACAACCCGTTCTCCTACGAGTGGTTATTTTAATAATTGATTAGTCAATTTTTCCACCACATAGGACTACAAACGACTTTAAAAGTGAAGAATCGACTCGTCAATATGTTGTACGACCGAGGCTTACTAGACTTAGGAGCTTCCATAAATTTGATACCTACATCCCTACTAGAGTACTTTGAAGAATCTGAGCTTAAATCGACAAAAATGACCATGCAATTAGCTGATCGATCGATTAAGTCACCAAAAGGAATTCTTGAGGATGCCATAGTTAGGGTACATGATTTCTATTTTCCAGTGGATTTCATTATCTTAGGCATGGATGCTCCTGAGAATGTGAAGAATACACCGATCATATTAGGGAGACCCTTTCTGGCCACTACTAGGGACAATATTAATTGTGAGGAGGGCTAAATTGAATTAAAATTTGGGAGAAAGATACTGAAGATCGACATCTTTAAGGCCTAACAAGGAATTAATTACGGAGTTATAGAACACATTTGCGATATCAAGGCTGTGGTTGACGACCTATGTATTGAAAAAACCTAACTATTTCTAATCAACCACAAGAAGATCAAAACCCGTAATTAGAGGAGTATGAACATAACATAGAAACTCCCATAACTCCTTCCTTTGCTCTCGACGCCCACTCTGAACGACCTGCTATTGCTGACAACCTAATTATGGAATTAAAGCCTCTTCCCGATCATCTGAAATATGCTTTTTTGGGTTCCAATCAGACGTTTCTTGTGATTATCAATTCCTAACTCACACCTGATCAGGAAACACGCCTGATTTCTATTCTCCAGCAGCATCGAAGAGCCATTGGATGGACTCTCGATGATCTAACTGGTATCAGCCCTTCATACTGCACACATCACATCTATACCAATGAGGGCTCACGACAATCCCGTGAAATGCAACGTTGCCTAAATCCAAACCTGCAGGATGTCATGAAAAAGGAGATCAACAAGTGGTCAGATGCAGGGATAATCTACCTAATCTCTGACAGTCGGTGGGTGAGTCCAATTCAAGTTGTGCCTAAGATGGTAGGGCTCACTGTCATCAGGACTGAAATCGGAGAAACCATACTGATCCATATAGCAAACTCGTGGAGAGTTTGCATTGATTATAGAAGAATCAATTCCTCCACGAAGAAGGATCATTTCCCCTACCGTTCATTGATCAGATTCTCGAGAAACTAGTGGGAAATCAATTCTTCTACTTTTTGGATGGGTTCTTCAGTTATAATCAGGTCGCAATTCATCCTGAGTACCAAGAGAAGACCACCTTCACCTACCCCTTCAGAACATATGCATTTCGAAGGATGTCATTCGATCTCTGCAATGCACCCGCTAGTTTCCAGCAGTGTATCTTGCCATATTCTCAGATATGGTAGGTGAATACGCTGAGGTCTTCATGGATGACTTCTTGGTATTTGGTGAATCTTTTGATCATTGCCTCTTGCACTTGGTCCAAATCCTCGGGCGTTGCATCGACGTGAATTTAGTTCTTTCCTGGGAAAAGAGCTACTTCATGGTACCTGTGTGAATTGTCTTGGGACATCTCATCTCTGAAAAGGCATCCAGGTTGATCGAGCCAAGGAGAATCTGATTTACAAACTCCTTATGCCTAGCTCAGTCAAAGACATCCGATCCTTTTTGTGGCACATTGGTTTTTACCGTTAATTCATTCTCGATTTTTCGAACATCGCGTGCCCCCTGACTAATCTTCTATCTAAGGATGTCCCCTTTGAAATTTCCAAGTGCACTTAGGCATTTGAGATCCTACGTGATCGAGTTACCCAAGCATCTATCCTGCACTGCCATGATTGGTCTCAACTCTTTGAGATCATGTGCGATACATCTGATTACGCTGTGGGTGAAGTACTTGGGCAAAAATTAGATGAGAAACCCGTGGCCATCTACTACACTAGCAAGACACTTGACAAGGCTTAGCGTAACCACACAGTTACTGAGGAAGAGCTGCTGATAAGTCCACATTTGTGAACTATTATTTAGCTTAAGTACTATTTAATTATTTGTTCTTAGTTCTTAAATAATTAGGAGTTATATGGCAATTCACCTTGACCTACATTTAATTTTATGCTTCAATTTTTACATTTAATAGCATACCTTATGATAATATAATTGATTTGATAAATGCAGGTTAGGTGCAAGATCAGGAGTTAATTTTTACTTATATAAGACGTCTGGGAGTTGGATTGGATGTCTGGAATTATTAATTACAAATCTGCGGCATTATATTTTTAAGACGTCTGATGCTCCATATAGACGTCTGATGGAGGAACCGGCTGCACTTATCTACCGTTCCAACCACTCGCGATCATCGCGAGTAGTTGGAGATACTTGCGGCCGAAGGAAAAGGAGGAGAGTGGGGTTAAAAAGAAGCGGCGGCCTCCGAGGATAGGGCAGATCTTCCTCCCCTGGTGGGGATCTTCTCCCTCTCACCACTGTGGAACAAATGCACTCTGTGTTTCAAGCTTGCACCGTGGTCTCTGCCCCCTACAACTTCCCTCCGCAAGCGCTTGCCCGCTTGCCATCTTCCAGTGCCCCTCATCACCTGCCGCCCCCTCCGTACCAAGTGCTTGCAGGCATCGCACCATCAGCCTGCCCACAACCCACCCGCGCGCCTCCTTCCTGCAAGTAGACCACAGGCGCCCGCTTGCCAGCGCCCTGCACCTTCCCACCTTTGCACCTTGCAGCATGCACAACTCAGCCACAGCGTAGGCACCACGCCCTTGTGGCCACGCAAAGTGCACAACTGCGCCGCGAACAACCCTGCAGCAAGCACAACCTGCTCACGCGCAAGCGCCCCTCATCACCTGCCGCCTCCACTATTCATCTTCTTCCCAAAAGGAACCCATCGCCAGCCGTCCACCTCCAAGTGCAGCCACCTCCACGCTCCACGAAGCTTCACTCCAACAACGCCAATCACTCCACCTTGACCTCACAAGGGTGCCCACACTCGCGGCAACCCTTCCCGCTGTCCCTATGCATACCGCACGCAAGCCGCCGCCGATAGCATCCAAGGCTCCGACCGACCGCCGCCAGTCATCTCCGTTGACGCTACGACCACCAACACGAAGCCCACATCCTGGCCAATCGACTCCGAGCACCGCACCTCTAGCCGCACCTTCTCCGCATGCGCACGAGGGAATGAAAACCCCTGTTTTGCTACAGTGATTTGTCCACTAAAATTTACCTTAAATGCCATTGCGGAAGTTCCTATTCATTTATTTTATGCATTACATTATTGCAGTGAAATTGCATAGTCCTCCTTCTACTTCACCTAAATTATTTGCACATATATATATATCACATGAATGATTGAATGCATGGATTATGGAGAACAAGTTATGTTTTAGAAATTAGTATTTACGGTGCTTACCAGTATAGAGATCACTACTTTACATGTTATTATATTATGGTGAATTTGCACAATAGCACCTACATTCTTGATTAATTGGTTAAAACAAGCATTTAGGTGAGAAAAAGAAAAGCACGAAGTAGCATGCATATCTATTGAGTTTCCTGAATAAATGTGACACTATTTACTAAATTAAATAGGCTAATTCCTCCCTGTGGAGACGACCTAACTATTCGTGGTTAGATTCTGACAATTAAAATGTTTTTGAAAAGCGATTTTCTACCACGCGATTAAATACAACGTTACATCATTTTATGATAAAGTTTTAAACGAAAACGAAGATCGCTCTTTCAAATGGCACCGTTGCCAGGGAGGAAAAATGCCTATTAATTTTTCAGGAATTTTATGTTATTTTTATGCTATTTTGAAAGCTTTTCTGAATTATTAACTATGGATTTTCTTCTGTGCAAAAACACGCGGCGAATGCGACGGGCACGTACGACGAAGACAATCTTTTTGGTGGACCTTGACACCACCTGGAGGATGACAACAGGAACATGTGGGCCTTGATCCAACGCACATAGGCTTACGGAGAAGCCTATTTCTGATTTAGGCAGTAGGTCTTAGATTTAGTTAGATAGACATTAGAATTTAAATTACAGTCTTTTGGGCCCATGTTGGGTATTTTTGGGAACGTGTTCCCAGTGCCATTTTATTTCTGATCTCTCTTGTATGCGGGAGCGTATTTTCGGGAGCGTGTTCCCATTTATTTAGATTATAGGATTATTTGAACTGTTTTGAACTGCATTTCAGTTAGTTAGTTAGATTAGTTATGTTTGTTATTCTTATTAAAAAAAAAAAAAATTCGAATTGCCTACTAGAAGCTGGATATCTATAGGACGATCATTTAGGACTGAATAAGCAGCATCTAGTTTATTTTTTATTGCACTGTATTCATCGCTACACGAAGAAAGCTGAAGTAAGGTACGTCTTCTCTTGAGCATTAATTACTTGTCATGCATATGCATTGAACCTAAATCTAAGACCACAAAAGTGCGTGAATCAAATTAATTCAGTGGTCACTTTAAACAAATTGGGACTGTTAAGAGGTTGGATTTTAAAATCTGTGATAGAAAATTATGTGCAAAAGGATCCTGTTTGCGGAATTTCAAAAAATCAAAACACGACCGTATGCTTGCACACTTGAGACACTGTGCACCTCACATAAGGTCACTAGATAAATTTCTACCTCTCCTCTTTTGCACCCCAAGGGAAGTTAGTCAGAAATCAACAAGCCTATCCACCAAGTTACTTCGGTTCCTCGTGTGTGGGCTCAATTCGAGGCTTCCATCCCTTGTGAGTAGGTTATAGGCACCAACGAAGGTTGGCCTAGGAAGCATAATTTTTGCAAAACTTGTTTGGCCACCAACTAAACATATAACTCTAAGACCTACAATCTACTAAAACTAGATCCCATTGAATTTGCGTTTGCTTTGACAGTAGAACTCTCTAGGAAGTTTTCTGCTTATATTCTAAATTTTGCTAAAGCCTAAGAGAGTTAAAATTGTTTTGCTTAAAGAAATGGATTACTCTTACTCCTATCATTCAGATTATCAGAGTCAATACTTCCCATCTTTTAATCAGGATCCCATGCTCCGAGCGTATCCATCCTTTGATGGGTACATTGATAATTCATGGGATCATTCTCATTCTTACCTTGGGAGCACTGGCTTGATAACTCCCACTTCTGAGCAGAGCCTAGGAGTGGGATTTTCCAATCCTGAAATCCCTACTTCCATGCAAACACCCAACCCTCCCACCCTTCATGATTTTCCGTATTAAGGTTGGACCGATACCCCTAGGCAACCAGAGCCTGAAATTGACTATCCTCCCCATCCTGATAATGGTAGCCTCTCCTCTTTTATGATAGAAATGCAAAAACAACAAAAGGAAATAATGGAATCAATGGGAGAGATGTTGAGGAATAGTCAACAATTAAATGAAGAAATAAGACAACTTAGCTACACGGTTCCCAATAATCCTGATCCCTGCCCATCCGATCATGATCATGAAAATAATTCTGAGGTACTTAATGACAATAGGGATGCAATTTCATGTAGCGATCACTTAGACTCTCCTAATGAGGCGTGGCCACTAGAGGACAACAATCATAGTGATTATCCACTTGAACTATATTGGAGTCAAAAGCAAGAGAAGATTATTGTTCCTATCACTTCCCCTCTTGATTATTTGGTGGAATCCCATTCTACTCTTAGTGAGCCTACTCCTGACCCTCCACTTAGGGAATCAACACCTATCATTCAATATCCTGATGATTTAAATGCACCTAATGAAGGTGACCCTAAGGGAACAAAGGATGATCAATTCTGGTCTCAGGGTTATGAAGAGTCTAATTCAGAGGATGAGGATGCCCAAACAGAGGAACCTGGACTGAAAATCTGGAGTGAATTACCGGAGAATTATTTATCATTTGAGGATTTAGCTCCAGAGGATAGAAATAATATGATTAAATCCTGATTCCTACTTTCTTTTGATAGTCATCCTCCATCAAAACAGGAGTTGATATTAGAGGAGGACAAGCAAAATAATGAGAAGTCTATGGGAGACTCTCGGGGACAAAACACGTCATTTGAGGATTTATACCCCGAGAACAATAATGAATCCAATGATATAGGCTTCCTCCAAAATATTAAGCTAATCCTCCCTTAGAAATAATTGAGGATACCGATCCAACTCCTAAGGAATCACAGATACACCCAGACAAATATTCCAGTGAACCAAATGAATCTGGGGATGAGCGGAATGATAATGATTCTGACATTTTCACCCTGCCATCAAAGAGTTCTAATTTGGAGTCTACCCTTGATTCAAATATGACTCCGATCATTAATACTAGGCAAGATAACTTGAAGTTGTCTACTACTGTTAGGGACTGTACACAATTTGAATCATTGTTGGAATTGGACCTAACACCTACTAAGCCCTCATTGGACTTAACCATTACCTTCCAACATTACAAACAACCCTTATACGCCCTAACCGATCCATAGCTCAGATCTCTGCTCATGTACATTCTTTCTGGAGAATATATCAGGCTAGTACATCCTAGGGTAGAATGGCGAGTATGGATTGATGCTTGTACTTTTACTCTCGCCATTCAAAGGTTTCAACTAATAATGATTATATCTTTTAAAACCCATCTTGCTTTGGAGAACCCTTGTTATCCTCCACTTATTCCGTTTCTGGAGGTCTCTTTTCATATTCCGTTTATTATCGCTAGACCTCCCAAGGTAGCCAACGAGGTTTTTCGCTTTCATATCTTCTGGCGAGCATTTGGAATTACATTGCATCATCAGCTCGCCAACATCCATGGTTACCTGTTTTCTAGGCCTGCACTGTTACGCATATTCTTAGGGCCTAACCTTTTCTGTTTGGAACCTGACTTACAGGTTCCTTATAAGTCTAGCTGCTGACAAAAAATGCAGCGCCTGTTGGGAGGCAACCCAGCAAACTGTGTCAGGTGATTTCTTTCATTTCTCCTCCTGTTTTAATTTTACAATGGGGACATTGTAGGATTTAGGCATGGGGGAGTGCATTTGCATTTTAGGTGCATTCATGCATTTAGGTTAGCATATTAAAAAAAAAAAAAATTTCTTGAGCTGAATGGGTTAGTCCCTAGCAGAAAACCTTTGTCATTGGAGGTTCCTCTTCTTGAATTATTTCTTAAGTTTAGAATCCAGTACATTTATTTCACGTGCACGTAAACTTGGTAATGGATCCTTGAGGAAAACCAATGTGCATTTGTAAGCCTACTGAACCCTTGGACAGTTCATAGGGAGTCAGGCATACTATCTTCTAATAAATCCACCTCATATTTGTGAGAAGAAGTAGAGAGATTACTGGTGTGCTAAGTCTAGTGCAAGGACTCTTAAGTTCTGGATAATTAGATGATGATACTTCAGAGTTAGGCGTAGTTTTCACTCTCTGTTCCTGGGTGCATACTTTGAGTGAATTCCTGAGAGTCACCAAATAAGGCAGATACACAGAGATTGAGTCTTAATAAAGCTATAACTATGGTGGATGGTTACGACCATCCTTCATAGAGTCCTCAGCTGAAGGAGGGTAATAGTGTCAAAGGTCAGAAATACGCCTGTCCTATCCATTCCCTCCCGGTGCCGAGAATAGGCACTTCCACCAAATAAGCCACACAACTTCCTTTTGACCATCATCATCCTTAATAATGCCTCGTAAATAAAAGTCCGTATCGTGTTGTGTTGATTGAAAAAGAAACAAAAACATGAAGAAATAAAAAGAGAGAGAGAAAGAAAAGAAGAAGAAAAAGAAGAAATAGAAAGAAGAAAAAGAAAAAAAAAATTGTTATATTAAAAAAAAAAAAGGGGTCCTAGTGTATGATGTAACAATATTTCTGAGGTAGCAAATGCCTATCACGTTCCACCAAATATGACCCATACCTACCTTCTAGTATTTCTGATCGCCTGAATACTGGTTGAGGACTCTAACTTAGTTGTAGAGTTATTAGGACTTTAATTGAAGTGTGGATGCCATGTACGGCCACTAAATAGTGAGTATAATTTCTAATTCTGGCGAGATTCGTGATCTCAGAAAGAAAGAAAAGAGAGAGTGCCTAGGAACATTAAGAGAGCACAGTTGTGTAGCCTCTCTCAGAGTTGACTTGTCTAATAGTCTAGAGAGCTAGAGTCTGCAGTACTAGGCTATATGTAGCACCAGTTCAGTGTGTGCCACCAAATACAAATCCATTCAACTTGATATCTCCTACCTAAGCCAAATGCCGGGGTCAAATTACAGATTATCGTCTGCTTTATCCCTGAGGGAAGTAGTTGCCTATCTCAACAGAAATTTTTACCAAGGGTGATGTATGAACTCCCAATGCGAATCGGCTCTTTCACTTGGATTTGTTA
Source organism: Thalassia testudinum (assembly GCA_037157565.1). Lineage (NCBI taxonomy): Eukaryota > Viridiplantae > Streptophyta > Magnoliopsida > Alismatales > Hydrocharitaceae > Thalassia > Thalassia testudinum. The sequence goes on from JAZHRO010000025.1 coordinate 40,822,197, forward strand.
CCTAGGTTATCAGCACTTCACATTTGTCTAGATTTCTAAAGTTTTGAAATAAGAAAAGAAGAAGTCTTCTGATTACTTCTATTATTCATTTTTGCTAGGGACTAGCAAAACTTAAGCATGGGGGCATTTGATAAGTCCACTTTTGTGAACTATTATTTAGCTTAAGTACTATTTAATTATTTGTTTTTAGTTGTTAAATAATTAGGAGTTATACGGCAATTCACCTTGACCTGCATTTAATTTTATACTTCAATTTTTACATTTAATAGCATACTTTATGATAATATAATTGATTTGATAAATGCAGGTTAGGTGCAAGATCAGGAGTTAATTTTTACTTATATAAGATGTCTGGGAGTTGGATTGGACATCTGGAATTATTAATTACAAATCCATGGCATTATATTTTTAAGACGTCTGATGCTCCATATAGACGTCTGATGGAGGAACCGGCCACACTTATCTACCGTTCCAACCACTCGCAATCGTCGCGAGTAGTTGGAGATACTTGTGGCCGAAGGAAAAGGAGGAGAGTGGGGTTAAAAAGAAGCGGCATCCTCCGAGGATAGGGCATATCTTCCTCCCCTAGCAGGGATCTTCTCCCTCTCACCACTGTGGAACAAATGCACTCTGTGTTTCAAGCTTGGACCGTGGTCTCTGCGCCCTGCAACTTCCCTCCGCAAGCGCCTGCCCGCTTGCCATCTTCCAGCTCCCCTCATCACCTGCCACCCCTGCTGCACCAAGTGCTTGCAGGCACCGCACCATTAGCCTGCCCACAACCCGCCCGCGCACCTCCTTCCTGCAAGTAGACCACAGGCGCCTGCTTGCCAGCGCCCTACACCTTCCCAACTTTGCACCTTGCAGCACGCACAACTCAGCCACAGCGCAGGCGCCGCGCCCTTGTGGCCACGCACAGTGCGCAACTGCGCCGCGCACAACCCTGCAGCAAGCACAACCTGCTCGCGCACAAGCGCCCCTCATCACCTGCCGCCCCCACTGTTCATCTTCTTCCCCAAAAGAACCCATCGCCGGCCATCCACCTCCAAGTGCATCCACCTCCACGCGCCACGAAGCTTCACTCCAATAGTGCCATCGACTCTACCTTGACCTCACAAGGGTGCCCACACTCGTGGCAACCCTTCCCGCCGTCCCTATGCATCCCGCATGCAAGCCGCCACCGACAGCATCCAAGGCTCCGGCCGACCACCGCCGGTCATCTCCGTTGACGCTACGACCACCAACACGAAGCCCACATCCTGGCCGATCGACTCCGAGCACCACACCTCCAGCCGCGCCTTCTCCTCCACGTGCACACGAGGGAACAAAAACCCCTATTTTGCTACAGTGATTTGTCCATTAAAATTTACCTTAAATGCCATTACGGAAGTTCCTATTCATTTATTTTATGCATTACATTATTGCGGTGAAATTGCATAGTCCTCCTTCTACTTCACCTAAATTATTTACACATATGTATATATCACATGAATGATTGAATGCATGGATTATGGAGAGAAAGTTATGTTTTAGAAATTAGTATTTACGGTGCTTACCAGTATAGAGATCACTACTTTACATGTTATTATATTATGGTGAATTTGCATAATAGCACCTACATTCTTGATTAATTGGTTAAAATAAGCATTTAGGTGAGAAAAAGAAAAGCACGAAGTAGCATGCATATATATTTAGTTTCCTAAATAAATGTGACACTATTTATTAAATTAAATAGGCTAATTCCTCCATGTGGAGACGACCTAACTATTCGTGGTTAGATTCTGACAATTAAAATGTTTTTGAAAAGCGATTTTCTACCACGCGATTAAATACAACGATACATCATTTTATAATAAAGTTTTAAACGAAAATGGAGATCGCTCTTTCAGCTGCTAGTCGTCGTATTTGGCCTAGAAAAATTCAGATCTTATCTTTTGGGTTCCCACGTCATCATTTACTTGGATCACACTACTGTGAGGCATGTCCTCACATAGAAGGACGTGAAACCTCGACTAATCCGATGGATCTTGCTGTTGCAAGAATTTGATCTCGAGATTCGCAATAAAACGGGAAAATAGAACATGGTAGCTGACCATTTGTCTCATCTTCCTTCTTCCATCATCGACCCATCTGGTTCGATCACCGAGCATTTTTCGGACGAGCACCTACTAGCTATTCACAGTTTCCCATGGTTTGCTGATATTGTAAATTACTTGGTTACGGGGAAAGTTCCGCTAGATTGGGTGACTTCCAGGCGGGACAAATTGATTGCCGAGGCCAAGTACTATATTTGGGAGGAACCATACCTTTTCCACATTGGCAATGATTAGGTGATCCGGAGATTCATTCCTGACGACAAGGTCAATGACGTGATATCATTCTGTCACGATAAGGCCTACGGTGGCCATTTCTCTAGGTGTAAAACTGCAGCAAAAATTCTCCAATGTGGGTTCTTTTGGCCCACTTTGTTCAAACATGCACAGATGTATTATAGGGCATGCGCTCATTGTCAGACCATCGGCAACATGGGCTCGTGGGATATGATACCTTGAACTTGATTATTGTGTGTGAAATCTTTGACATATGGGGAATTGATTTCACGAGATCCTTTCCCGGATCTAATGGCTTTGAGTATATTCTACTCACTGTTGATTATGTCTCTAAATGGATTGAAGCCATTCCCACGAGAACTGGTGATCATAAAGTTGTCCTCCAATTTATCCAAGAGAACATCTTTACCAAATTTGGGGTTCCTAAGGCCATCATCAGCGATGGCAGGTCTCATTTTAACAATGTGCACTTCCAGTCCCTGATGAAAAAGTATGAGGTGATGCATCATATCTCGACTCCTTACCACCCACAGACTAATGGATTGGCAGAATTGTTGAATCGAGAGATCACGAAAATCCTTCAGGTCACTGTTTGGCCTGATAGGAAGGATTGGTCCACTCGCCTTCCGGAAGCCTTGTAGGCCTATACGACCACCCACAAGACCCAATTAGGCATGTCTCCCTTTAGAATAGTTTACGGAAAGGCATGTCACCTTCCCATTGAGATGGAGTACAAGGCTTATTGGGTAGTATGGAAATGTAATATGGATCTAATGATGGCTGGAATACACCGCCAGTTGCAATTGAGCAAGATTGAGGAACAACGCAATGATGCATATGAGAAGTCGCGTATCTATAAAAAGTGGGTTAGGGACTTCCATGACAGGCACATTATACAAAATCTTTCCATCCTGGTCAAAAGGTTCTACTCTTTGATGCCAAACTAAAACTATTCCCAGGAAAACGTAGATCAAAATGGATTGGACCATTCTTGGTGGGTCGATTCTTTGGAAATGGAGCCATTGAAATTAACGAACTCAACCTTGATTCTGAACCTTTTGTCATGAACGGTCAGTGAATCAAATCGTTCGTTAAACTCACTAACTCAAACTTGGCTAAGATATCTTGTGCCCTCCATTCTCCCTGAGCTCTATACGCCTGGCTGATGGCATTAAACTTAGTGCTTATCGGGAGGTAACCCATCATCTTGTTGAAAAGCCCAAAACCCTTCTTGACACATCTTATGCTGAACTCATATTGCATTTTAGGGTTCATCCATTAGAATAGCTGACTCCACCTCTGGTACCCATACCTGATTTTGAAATCATCCGCAACAGTCACCCTAACCCGTCTACCCACCCATAGCTAAATTTGAACCCACCTAATTTACAATGAGGACATTGCAAATCATAGGCATGGGGGGGTATTAAAGTGCAAAACACTATGAGAATCACTTCACAAGAAAGGGTTTCATCAGAAAAATTACATACTCCAAAAAAAAAAACCAAAAAAATAAAAAAACCAGAAAAGGAAAAGAATGGAGAAGGAAGGAATTTTTGAAAGATCAAATTGCATATCATTTTTGAGGAGGAAAAGGGGAGGTGATATAAATGCCAAAAAGGAGCACAATTTGAAAAGAGAGAGAGATAGTCATTAGTAAAAAGTTAAGGAATCGACTTAGTTCTAAACCAAATCAAAAAGAAAGAAAATGAAAGACAAAATGTGCTAAGAGACAAAAAGAGCTTAGCATGAACACTGATCTTAGGCCTCTTGGGCTGTGATTTTAGGCTTAAAAATTCAAGTATTCATTAAGATCTGGATAGTTGTCAAGATGTTGGGGAAAATGCAAAGCTTAAGTATTAGGTATAAGGCTTAGGAATTATTCGACCTTGTTAACTATCCTCTGGTTTTCAGGACTCGGTAACCTAAGCACCCCAATCCACACACAGTCTACTTCAATGCGCTTAATTATCAAAATAACGCAAATGCATTAATTCTGTTCTAAAAAAGCTACCTAGATTAGGAGTGGCTGATCAACAAAAGTTAATTTGGAAGAGTTCCCAGCATGGAGAGGTAGGAAATTCCCCTCGAAGATGCACAATAACATAGTGTCTCCTCAGTGCTTATCTCCTAAGATATCTGAATATCCTATCGGGGGCATGTAAGCACCTTGTGTTGGTTCAAATGCCATGGGTGGCATTATCACGAAATGTCGATTGCCAGGGTCTCGATTTAGCTACAAAACACCATGGGCGGGATTATCCCAAAAACTTGAAAGGCAGGGTTCTGGGGGTTGCCATGGACGGTGCTATCTCGAAGCATCGATTGCCAAGGACCCTGCGAGGATTGATGGTGGGAGCTAGGAATCTGATACAGACCGTGTTGTAAGCCAATATGAAGCTAGAAATAAAGAAAGAAAAGTGAGAGAAAACTCTCCAAAACAAAAAATCTTTTGTCTCTCTCTCTTACAAAAATGCACTGCAAAACTGAACCTAAGCTAAAACATGTTAAAAGCACGGGTGCTTTAACCGTGCAGTTCAACGAACCATAAGTTAGTTCTTGTGGGCCTTAGAAACCTTCGTGGCAGACTGAGACTAAAGCTGGTCAGGTTCAGATCTTGGTTGTTACTTGAGTACCTCTAGGCCTATTATTGGCATTCTGACCTAATCCACAAAAGAAAGCACATAGTAGAAATCTGAGCATAAAAATGTATGGTGTAGAATTTAAGTTAATTCCATGAGATTTTGCTAAGGGACTTGCAAAATCTAGGCATGGGGATATGATGGGAACACCATCATGAGCTATAACTAGCTCAATTTGATCAGATTAAGTCATTAAATGCTCCTACATAACCGCCAGAGGACTGTAATTCATTGCATAATCATTCTGAGAGAAAGATAAGAAAATATGGTTAAAATTATAATTTTACCATCATATCTTGAATGCGAAATAACCATGGATTTTCTCAGGGGTTAATTAAGGGTCAAATGGTCCTAAAAGGCTAACAAGTGGGCTAGAACAGACAGAAAAGGGTTTTCACATGTTTTGAGAATTAAATGACTTTTGAAAACCTAAAAGTAGACCTGCTTAATTAACTGAGGTTCAGGTCAGCATGAATTTCACTTAAACCCTCTAAATTTCATAGAAAAATATTCTCTAGGGTTTGGTACCTTCAATTTTACCATCAGAACTTGTCTTGACCCAAAATAGAGTCTCAGATTGACATTTTCCCTAATTTGGGTTTTTGCATAAATTACCTAGTGAAAATTGGTCAAAACCAAAATCCAACTTCACCATTGGATTTCTTAGGTCGAAATTAGGTTTGTACTGAAATTTGGGCCTAATCTAAGATTATCTTGACCTAGTTTGCAAATTTATCCTATCTGATCTTGTATATCACACATATGCCCTTAACTTTCAATATGCATACAAAAAGACCCCTAACTTTGTCATCATTTTCACAATAGGTCCCCACGCCATTTTTGGAAGGTTAAACCTTCACCATCGAGTTTCGAGCGAGGATTTCTCGCTCGATTCTCAATCAATATCTCCCAAAATTGATACGGGGATTCCTTAGGAAGTTACCTTCCATTTGAGCCATTCCTTGGGCTCTAAGTCTTTCCCAAAAGGCCATGCGAACCTTTCAAAGGTTCAGGTACCTGACATGTGCGTGAGATTCCAAGCTTCGAAGCTTCTTTCCAAGCTTGGAAGGGCTTCCTATGGCCTATAAAAGAACCCCTGTTGCATTTTGCTTCTTTTCAGCAAGTCTTGGTGCATCAAAAGGCCTAGAAACCTACCTTCGACCATTGTAGACCCCTACACCAGCAACCCCTTCAACCCTCCACCTCCAGCCATCCAACGACCAAATTGGACGATCAACTAGCTTCCTCTATTCCTCGCAACCCTCCCTGGCCAAAGGTATGTTGTTCCTCTATCTGATTCATCATCGCCGCCTCGTTGCCTCTACCTCCTTCTCCAGCTCTGGTCAACCAACACTAGAGCCCTCTACCTCTCTACCTCATCTTTAAGTCCCTCTATCTCTCCCTTTTCTTGTCTACATTATTTCCCCACTCTCACAACACACGCATGACCACCAATTCTCCTTCAACACCATCATCTTCTTCTGTTCCTGCGAAGCTCCGACGATGCCTACACATTGCCACACTACTCAAAACTTGCCACTATCACCTCCATCAGCTCCACCATGCTCCACTCAATAAAAGCCCTCTACCAATTCACCCTATTCGCCACTCTACAACTTTCCGAACTCCACTCTCACCACACCTCCATTCCAAGGTCATACGACCTTCTTACGCACACGCTTGCTTCACCACATACACCATCACGTTCACCATCCTCAGGCGATCCTCCTGAGCATATTTTATGCGGCTGTGAGGCCGTTCTCGTGCTTGCAGGTCTTCCACCGAAGCTCCGCCACCGCCCTGGCCGCACCAACTATGCCTTCAGTCCTCTGACAACATTCGCTCCAGATTTCTACCCCAGTTCACGTGGAGTGGTCTCAAGACCCTTCCTTGGTCCTTGACTGGGGTCATCAGTGCCTGCAACTACCTCAATTTGAGGCATCTTCACTACCTGTAGCGGATGCGAAGAAAGGGTGGGACTTTAGTCCAACCTAGTTTGTTGCCGGGCGTATGACATCGCTTAAATTGATTTTCTGCTATAGCCTTGTTGCCTTAGTAAGCACGAGGTGAGGTCCCCTCGCACGTGCCCATACATGCCCTCGCCGGCACTCACGCCCCGTGGGTTTGGGATTGTCCTATTACCCAGATACCTGTGCCTGGTCTGGTTTGCTAATTCTAAGAGATGAAGAAGAGAAAAAGGAGAGGAGAGGGGGGGTTTGCTCTGCTGCCCTCCTCATGACTCTTGTGAAATCTGAAGGAGGCTTTTGCCTCTACTGGCATGTTGAGTTCTATGTTGTGCCTTCTCTAAAGCTAAGGGAAGAAGAGACGGATGAGAAAGTGAGACTGAGAAGGAAGAAGAGAAGAGGAAGAGAAGAGAGAAGGCTCTCCTTGAGGCTTGAAGAAGAAAGAGGAAGAGGCCTTTGCCTCTGTTAAGGTGTCTGAGCCTATTCTATCGTCTGATATCTGATACCTTGGTTCTGTTGGTTAAATTGAGTTGTGCTTAGCTTATCTGATCTAGTTTGAGTAGCTTGCTAAGATTAACATTGTAGGGTAATTTGGTGATTCAAATCACCTTTTTACCCTCTCATCTTTTTGCATTATTAACATCACATTTCATTTATATATCATTATTGTTTGAAATTCATATATTGCATTTGAATTGCAATCTTGAGAAGTAATTTGCCACTTGTTTCCTATGTTTGACCTCGGATTTCATTCGAGTAATAAATATTATATGTTTTCGCACTAATTCAATCTATATTGCAACGCGATGATTTTAAAATCCATTTCAACGTGACGAACAACGCCTCCAGCTAGGCGAAAACTCAATCAGATAGATCAATGATTGCATAAGAGCAGGTCAAGATCAAAAGGAAGATGTGTTCATGTGCTCCTAAAATCAGTGGTCCACAAATGTGAACCAGCTGTTGATGCATCCCTACTCCAAAAAGTTTGTCTATGGTAGAATGTTGAATAGGGGTAAGAAGTGGAGGATAATCAGAATGAGGATCACGATGCCAATTCTACTGATCAATAATGTTCCAGAATTCCATGAAGAATTGCTGAGGAGGTGGATTGATATGATGATCAAAATGCATGTCGACATCAGAGTCTGGATCATAGGAGTCTTCATAATAGTGATCGACATCAAAAATCATGCTCTCGCCAGACTCTGAGTTATATGAGGGTATATGTGACAATGGGGGTTTTGCAAATAGGTCACTGAAATCCTCGGCAGAAACCATCTCATCCTCATTGGCATTGATCTTAGATTCATCGAAAGCTATCTCAGTCTTCGAGTCAAACCATCCATTAGATTGACTAGGATTGTGAGTAAGTCCCTAATTCATTCTACTCAATATTTCACCCTCATATTTAGTAGGTTCCTCATCAGATAGCATTTCCATTTCGGTAGGAAAATAATCCAAAGCCATTCTTGATATTTGGATATCAGTATTAGGAGTAGAGACTGCAGTCTCAGAGTTTCCTTCACCTTCTTGGTAAGTAGATGGAAAAAGATGCAAATTAGATGATGTTGGATTAAAATCTGATTCACTTCCCATGGGAAGTGACTCAGAATAATTAGTAGTGTCAAATCCAGATGTTGTACTCAATTCATCCAAGCACGTATGATCATCAGGAATGATTGATTCTTCCAAATGGAATGCTTGCACCTTAAGGCTTCTATCAAGATCCACATCCTTGCATGGATCTACCTCCTTCCTCTTAGTCGAGTTGTTCAACCCATGAGGTATTTCCTAGGATCCAGGTTATTTAGATCGAGAGTCATTTTTGGGGATACTAATTGACTGGTCGATCTTTCACTTTAAAGTCGTTTGTAGTTTAATGTGGTGGAAAAATCGACTAATCAATATTTAACAAGAAATAACCACTCGCAGAGGAGCGGGTCGTATCCACAGGGAGGCAATGACGTATTAAAATTAGCACCAATTAAAACGTTCATTCATAGTTAGTTTGGACAAGAATTAAGCCAAGATTGCCTTTAGATTAAGGTTTAAGCAAGAAACAATGCTGAAATGGCAATTATGAGAAACTAGAGGATATTTTCCGCAATGCAGAATCAATAAAATATCATTAAAAAATGACAATGGCAGAAAATGTAATTTCTAATTGATGGTTTACTGTAGCAAAACAGGGGAATTTTTCCTGTTTGTCTTGCGCTACGAGGAGCGAATGGCCGGGCGCGGGAAGCTCGGAGGAGGTCCCTTGGACCGAGGGCTTCGAATTGGTGGTGGCGACAAGTCGCACGGCGGTCGGAGGTGGCCGGACGAGCTCCGGCGGAGGTGCTGCAGCCGGTGAGCATGCACGGCTTGTTGGCGGTGAGGACTGCTGCACGTTGCTGCTGGCGTGGCTTCAGCCGGTGTTGCAGTGCGCGTGGCTTCAGGCGGGTGCAGGTGCAGGTGCTGCTACTGGCGGTTCTGCAGGCACGGGAGAAGGGCGCTGCAAGCTGGTGGGCACGGTTGGAGGTTCGGCAGGCATGGGTGCGGTTGCTGTTGGAGTTCTGCAGGCGTGGTTGCTGCTGCAGGTGCGGTTGCTGCTGCAAGCGCAGGAGGTGGGCGCTGCAGGCTGAGGAGGGCGTGCGCGGTCTGGAGGGTGTGGAGATGGCGAAGGCTGATGGTGGGCGCGGTTGCGCTGGAGGCTGGTGGGTGGCGCTGCAGGCGTGGGCGCCCATGGATGAAGGTGCAGGCGCGGGGGTGGTGGTGCGGGCGTGAACGGTGAGGTGGGCGGATGTGGTTGTGCGGGTGCGGGTGGACTTCAGACGGGTACGCAGGCGGGTGATCGCAGGTGAGCAGGTAGCGTCAGACGTCCGGGAAATTTCCCGGACGTCTTAAGTGAATGAGAAGGTGATTGCAGTGATGGTGGTTGCGGCGGTGGTGGTTGGTGACGATGGCGAGGGAGTTGCATGCTAAGGTGCTCACGGTGATGCGGTGAGCTCCGGATGGCGGTGTGGCCTGTCACACCACACGCCCACGGTGATGGAGACTCGTCGCCACAGTAGAGGCCGGTAGTGTGGAGTGGAAGAGAGAAGTTCTCTTTGCACAGTGGTTGGTCGGTGGCGGAGGCCTGCCTCGCTCAGCATCCTCTCTCCTCCTTTTGTAGCGGCCTGCACAAATTTGAATGGAGAGGCGGGAGCAAATCCACCTTCTCCGCCGATCCATGAATGCGCTTTTAGTGAGGTCGGAGGCGTTGCAGCGGCAGCTGAGCCGTTGCTGAGAAGAATAAAGGATATTATTAAAATATTATGGTTATTTATACACAAACCCTCAAGTTTTATGTTAACTAAAACAATGTACTTAATTAGTTAACTAATTAGATGAATGGCATTCTAAGCTAATTCTAAATGCACTTAAAATATGAATGCAATGTATGGATTATGTAATTAAATTAAAAATATGAATTAATCTATTTACATCCTAATTTATGCTAAATAAATGTTAGAATTATCCTAATGTTTAGGCATTTAAATACTTAAATATCCCACAACTATGGGCTAATCACTAATCCTTTCCTCATCACTTTCACGAATGGGATTCTCGGATGAGTCCCTTCGGGATATTCCCAATTCATGTCCCATATCCACACCAGATGTTTCTCCCAATGAATTCATTCCAAGTCTCTGGCCCAACGAATCCCTTGTAGCACTTTCAGGTGCAATCACTTCAAGTTCTTCGAGGTCCTCAAGGCTACTCTCTACTTGATACTGCAAAAGTAGTATTTCTTGAAGTGTCCGATTCTATTTGGTTAGCCTTGTCAAGGATTCTAATTCTTGAAGAGCCGTCATTAAAGATTCTTGGGTTGGAATCCAGGTTCGTCTATGTTCCAGATCAGTGGTAGTCTGGATTTCATGCAGATAAATTGCGACCTTTTCGTTAGTCCTATCTATCAATCGTTACAATATGAAATGTGGTCGCATATGCAATGGCAATTCATCAGGGGTTCTAGATGGTGAGTCAGGTCTACCAATGCTCTATGGTTGGGATGCAAAAGCATGAAATTCATACCCTGGTACATACACTGGGGTTTTTTGGGGAGCCAATCGGTATTGGTCAAAATGACCAGGGTTAGGATTTGGGTTAACAATTTTAGCAACATGAGAAGAAGGATCAGGCGAAGCGAAAAGTCATCTATGCCACCTTGGGTTTAGTTCCCAAGGTTGTTCCGATTCAATGACTCGACCTTCTAGATGAGCCATCGGGTCCAGATCTGCTGGATCCTGACCAGGTCTGTGTCCAAGGTTAGCCATCTTGGCTAAGAGAGTAGAAGAAGGGTGAGAAGATGGTCCTGGCGATGCGACAAATTACGTTCACCTCCTTGGGATTGGCTCTTGATTGCATAGCAAAAATACACCAGCAATTGTGCCTTCTTGTGCCATTTCTTAGCATTGCCAGTGCATATTAGGTAGCCATAGTCGCATTTGTAAAAATACATGCATGCATGCATTTATTTGAGAGGGGAGGAGAGTGAATAAAATGTCCTTGAAATTTACATTTTCCTCAAGTGCTGCCTCGCAAATTCACCATGTTTATTTTTATTTTTTATTTGACTTTCTTCTCCGTGGCTGCATAGCTGGGCCTTCTTCGCGCCATGCTTTGCACAACTGCTTGCCCTACAGCCGCATGCACAGCATGCACAGCCAGGGCATGGCTGTGCTTGCCTTCTTCCTCTTTAAAAAGGGCACAGCTTTCTTCTTTGAGGGGAGCCTGGTCCACACGCCAAAACCCAACACAGCAGCTTCCTCCAAGCCGTCTCCTCCCCTCTCCCCTCCATACGCAGCCTCTCCTCCTTCTCAGGAGCTACTCTGCGGGCAAGAGTAACTCACAGTGGGTGTGTCTCTGCACAACCACCACTGTGAGTCCCACCACCACCCAGCACATCAAAGAGCCGGTGGGCGTGGTCATTCACCACCCTGATTTCGTCGCTCAGCCAACTTCCGCCAATACTGCAGCTCGAAGGTCTGAAGCTCCGCAGCAACAGCAGCAAGGCGGCAGTAGCAGTGCAGGCCACCACGCGCCTCAGGCGCCTGTTTCGCGGCCTCTGCGCATGCCTGCAGGCCACCCTCGCCTCACTCAGTGCAAGCTAGCAGATCGCCCTCGCCACTCTCCACGCAAGCCAGCAGCCGGCGCAGCCTCTTTCGCACGCACGCCAGCCGCTCCACACCGCCCGCACACGCTGAACCAAGCACAGGCGGTCGCGTGAGCTGAGCGCGCACTTTAGCCACTGTTCACGCTAGAGAGTGCGACACTGTGGCTACAGTGCAGTGACCGGTAAGTTTCTCACTTATCCTGTCACCCGACGCTCTCTCTCCGCGTCGCAACTTGTGCTAGCCTGCGCCCGCGTCTCTCCCCGCGCCTGCCCCAGCACCCACTCTCGCATCTACACCCGCCCGCTTCAACGCTTAGCGCCTTCGTTCGCACCTGCCTCACCACGTAGTGCAGTGCACTGCAGTTCCTTCCACACCTGCTCCCTCCTGCGTGCGTGCACGTCTTCGCACGCCTGCACGTGCGCGTGCACGCTCTTGCGTGCACCATCAAACGTCGCCCGCTGCTCCGGACGACTTAACTCACAGCGCCATCTTTAGCAGACGCCTTCTCTCTCTCTCTCTCTCTCACAGGACTCTCTCACTCCTGCAGACACATACACACACACACACTCTCACTTGTACACACCCATATACACACTTATATATATATATACCTATATATATTGATATATATATATATATACATATATATATATACATACATATTAGTACCTATACAATTATATATAAGTGCATATACTTGCATACATACATATATATATATATATATATATATATATATACTTATATATATATACACATATATATTTACATATATACATATATATATATACGTATAAATATATATATATATTTATATATATATATATATCTATACATATATTATTACTCATACAACTAAGTAAAGTATATATACATATATATACACATATATTTATACATATATATATATATATACATATCTATCTACATATATCTATTTACATATGTTACTATATATATATACATAAATATAAATGCATCTATATAGTTATATATACATATATATACATATAAATATATATATAGATCTATACATATATCTATCTATACATATATTTACATATCTATATATATATACAAATATAGCTACATATACACTTATATAATTATGACCATATTATTTATATATACATATATATATATATATTTACATATATACATAAACATATATATATATTTTCATATCACTTACCACACATTGTATCGCGAGAATATCTACACCAGTTGCTGATATTCCCCGATACATGCGTATAGAAAGCATCTTCGCACACATCTTCCACCCATCCATCCTACACTCCACATAGCACTTTGTCTTGTTGGTTGCGTCTTCCTAGATGACGACCGACTTGACACCGTGCTACACACCATCTCCACCTCCACCCCCACCCCTCTATACATACATATATATTACATTTACTTTATTTCTGTTTCTCTTTCCTGCCAGTAAAAAAATAAAAAAATATATATAAAAGAGAAAAGATAATCCTTGACTTACAGGTACTCAGTCTTCGAATTGCAAGACCAGTTTTGGAACCCTAATTTGGCTCAAAGCCAAGAACCTGATTTTGAGGGTGTACCTCAAGGACAAAAATTATCAGAAAAAAAATTTTAAATAGAAAAACACCAAAAACATAATAAGCGAATGGAAGAGATTCGTTGTAGGAAAGGTGTAGAAACTTATTCACTTCTAATCCCACTTCCTTGAGTTCGACCCTAGGCCTAAAGGTGACCAAGATAAAATCAAATAGGCCAGGTAAAAAATTTTGTAAAGAGATGGTTAGGCTCGATTTAGGTTAACCACTATACGCATTTCAATGATAAAATCATCGTATTAACACAACCTGTCCGGGTCTACACCATAACCTTTTCTGGCACCGTTGCCGGGGAAGTGTGCATTCGAGTAAGTTTCTACTCCATTCCTTTAATTGTTTCTCTTCTCACACCCTTCTCTTCATGGGTGTTTTTGTTTGTTGCTGTGCAAGTGAACCTACTGCAAGGAGAAGGCAGGCAGACGAAGTCGGAGACGTGGGCAGATCCAAGGTGGGAACGAGAGCATGAAGATGCCGACGCCACACTGGAGCTTCGCACACGTTGCTGAACAAGTAGGTCTTCCTTTCTTAGCAACTTAGGTCAACTTGTCACCTTAATAAAAACTAAAAAGAAAGGAAAAAAAACTAAAACAAAAACTTCTTGGGATTTCTTGGGGCAAGTGGATAAAAAATCACTTGTTTGATTGTCTGTCATCACTTCCACCGCTCCGAGATTTCCCACCAAACTTCACATAGCGAAGATCCTAGAATCTTGAATCTTTCGTTGTGTGAAGTATTCTTTGAGGAAAAAATAAAAAGATTGATTGCACCCCTCTTTGCCTCATTTATCTGCAAATATGGGATCACCTTTTTGGTGGGGAGACTTGGAATTGAGTTGATTTCAACCCCACCACGACCTTTCACGTTCCTAAGATTCGATCCTGAATACTTTAACCCCAACAATTTCATTTTCTTTATCTTCTGGTTGAGCCTTGTGTGTGGACATCTTTATGGTAATTGGGAGCACTTGAATTGAAGTGCTTTGGCTCCCTTTCACAGTAATCTAAAATTGATTCATGCATCCACACATAGAAATCTCTATCTAGGGAAGCCCATTGCATTTTAGCATGCATTAACCAACTGACATTGAAGAAGGGTTTGTTGGGCTTAGAAGAAAACTTGTATTCTCTCAAAACCCGAAGATTGGTTGAATTGGTAATTCAGCGAAATCCTAAAATACATACTACTTAAGGCTAAATTCTAAAAACCATTCACCAATTAAAACTTCAATTCGGGGAGATTTCCTCATTGCATGCTTGGTTTACACACTTTACAAAATCAATCACTTGGGCATTACCTGTAAATAATGCCCTTCACATTCCATAAGCACCTGATCCTAAGCCTCTAACTAAAATTGGTAGCAACTTGACCCTTATTAAGGATTGGAGGTCTAACTATCTACGTGTAGCACCTATGTGCTGGTGAGGGTTCCCGCGTGCTGTCGGGTGTCTAAGACTGGGGCAAACGGCCTTTCAATCTGGCCCGGTGGTTTCGCGGTGCTCGCATTCGGTTCCGTAGTTCGTGATAGTAGGTAACTTAGATCTTTAGGTCTAAGGGCACACTGTAGAGGTTAGAAATTTGATTGTATTTATTTGTCATCAAGTGTACCATTGCAGCGTCATTTCTCTCATCTCTTTTCCCTTCGTATCCCCCCAATTCTTCCTACAGTAGTGCATGTTTGGGAGGAGGTCACAAAACCCTGAACTGTGTGAATTGCTTGATAATTTTAGAAAAGAAGTCGCATCGTCCTCCTCCTCCACAAGCATGGCTGCACGCCCACCCCTAAATCCACCAGGTGGTGGAGCCTTGGATCCCACAACCTGCCTCCAAGCCCAAATGGAAATGTATAATGAACAAATTGAGGCCATTAGGGAAACATTAGAGGAAATGCAGAACCCTCCCGAATGGGAGGAGCTTAGGTCTCTTAGCTCCTATCAGAATCTCGCTGCTACAGAGACCATAGGACGAATTCGAGTCCCCATGGGCGGGGACAACTTTGAACTGAAACCCAACATAATTGGCCAGATAAGTTTTCACTTCCATGGTCTTGCAAGTGAAGATCCTTTTCTCCACTTGGAAGACCTAACCCGATTGGCAGAAACTGTTAAATCGAGAAATATCGGGTTACCTATAGTCCTCATGAAAATGTTCCCATTTTCATTGCAGGATAAAGCGTCGCAGTGGTTACGCACCCTTGGGAGAACCATCCACTCTTGGGAAGAGATGCGAATAGCGTTTCTCAAGAAGTTCTTCCCAATCAGGCGAACCAACGCGCTTCGCCGTGCTATCACTTCATTTACGCAACAAAACAATGAACAGTTTCATGAGGCATGGGAGAGATATAATGACCTCCTCAGGAAGTGTCCGCACAATGGTCTGCCTAAGTGGCATATAGCCCAGATTTTCTACTATGGGCTAAATGAGACTTTGAAGCAGATTGCAGAGGCTTTTTGCAGAGGGAATTTCATGAATAAAGACGTGAATGGAGCATTCGAATTATTTGAAAATATGAGCGAAAACTCAATGAACAATGCCTCCATTGTCGCCTTTAATCGTGCCAGCCTACCCCGTAATGTCCACGAAGTTGGCACGAGATCCTCCCATTCATCCACTGATCTCAGCCTTATCGCACAGAAATTGGATGAAGTCTCCGTCGTGCATAAGAAGCTAGACGAGCTTCTAGCCAGCCTCACCCATTCTATGGCAAACACCCCCACCTTACCACTTCGTCACAATCCCAATTCTTCCAACACCAAGACCTTCCTTACCGAGTTTCGCGCCGAGCAACTCGGTAAGTCATGTGGATCTGGCTTCTGCGAGCCAGTATTTTGACACGGAGGACCAAGCCTCTGTGTGCTCGGACGCATATTTACATGCGGATGAGTCTTCTGGCATAGAAGATGCTTGTGCCCTGGGGAACAACCCATTCTCTGCCACTTATAACCCAGGGTGGCGAAATCATCCGAACTTCGCATGGTCCAACAACCCGCAGCTCCAAATCTCCGCGGGTGGACCAATGCGACCGTCGACACCTGTCATCCCAAGGGCCCAATCTAATCCTATGGCGAATCCGCCATCGGGTCCTTGTGTACTGCAAACAGAACATGCATCAAGTCCTCTTGATAAATTGATGCGAATGATGATAGAAATGTCAAAGCGCCATGAAGAGAACATGACCTCTCTTCAACACCAATTGGCATAGTAGAATGCTGAGATCAGTCAACTATGCATGGCGACTCGATCTCAGGGCACTATCCCAGCCCAACCTGTTCCCAACCCACAAAATTTTGTACCCCGTCATCCTCAACCATAGGTACGACCTTCTCAGGGGCAGGTACATCAAATTTTGCAAGCTTGGAGCATTCCACTAGGATTTCAGGCTAATCCCACTGCAGCACCTCACTCTTATGTCCCTATTGCGAACCCTCCTCCGCCTTATGATCCCACTGGACCTGCATCGTCCAATGCGATCACTACGAGGAGCAGTAAGCAGACCGTCGATCAGCCTCGACCTGATCCTGGCCCGTCTTCTTCATCGCCCTCTCATTCGAGATGTGCACCGCATTCGCGAGAGGATGATACACCCAAATTAGTGCCAGAATCAATCCCATTCCATGAGGCTCTACTGAGGGAGCCAAAAGGAAAAAAGAAAGATATGCAGGCCTTTGATAACCTGCGTAATTTGTTCAGGGACGTTGAAATCAAGGTACCCTTGCTAGAGGCTACCGACCGCATACCTACTGTCGTCCGATTTTTCAAAGACTACATAACACCCAGGCGACAGTCAAAGAAAACTAAGAATCTGGTGGTTCTCTCGCCGCATGCAAGTTGTGCTATACTGTCAAATCTACCACCGAAGCAGAAAGATCCGGGCACACTGCTTATTTCCTGTAGCATCCAAGGTTGCAATTTTAACCGTGCCCTGCTTGATCTAGGATCTTCCATCAATCTTATACCAACCATCATGCTCAAAAAATTTTCCTTGGGAAATCTGAAACCCACCCCTGTCACGTTACAGTTGGCAGATCGTTCTATCAAAATTCCAAAGGGTGTGGTGGAAGATGTGGTGGTTAGGGTCAATAGCTCTGTTTTCCTATTGACTTTCTTGTTTTAGATATGGAAGTTCCTAGCTCACTTTCTAATTGTCCGATCATCTGTGGTCGACCTTTCTTGGCCACAGCCCGTGCCCATATCTACTGCGAGTCGGGCTGTATTGAGATTGCCGTTAGATCTGAAAAGCTTAAGCTTAACATCTTCAAGGCAGCCAAGAACTGTGATTGCGATTGTATCGAGGATGACACGTCTGACATGGACATGGCCATCAGTGTATGTATCAGACTAATTGGGACATATTGTAATTGCTGAACTTACCTGTAAACATTGACGATTGCCTGAAAAACACATATTATGACGTTCCCCCATCCCTCCCTATTCCCGTACCTTCTCCTGGCCAGACTTCTGACAAGGTTTTCTCTACTTCCCATACCTCGTGGTCTGAGTCATATCCGGGCTACTCACGCCGGCCCACACTCTTGAAGACCGGATTACCCTTTCTTTCCTGCCAAATCAGGCGGAGTTGCAAATCCACACTGGGACCTTGAGCCCATATACTACTCACTGGGGCTATTCCTTTTTGGATCCATCTAACCAAGAAGCCCCTCTTCTTGGCCAATCTGAGGGCCAACTTCTTCCTCCTGACTTGTTTTCTGATCAGACTGGGACACTCTCATCCCAGGAAATGCCAAACCTTTCACCATCCACTCCCGAGCTGAAAGAGCTGCCTAGTGCACTTAAGTATGTTTTCCTGGGACCAAATGAAATGCTCCTCGTAATCATCAGTTCAAAATTGACCAGGGAGCAAGAGTGCAAACTAACTGAGGTCCTTATGGAACACAAGGCAGCCATTGGATGGTCTTTATCACACTTATCTGGCATTAGCTTCTCCTACTGCACTCACCGTATATATACGGAGGAGGAGGCTCGACCTTCCTGCGAGATGCAGTGACGTCTCAACCCTAACATGTGGGAGGTCGTTAAGAAGGAAATTATTAAGTGGCTGGATGCAGGTATAATCTACCTGATCAGCGATAGCCCCTGGGTGAGTCCGATTCACGTTGTGCCCAAAAAGGCAGGACTCACCATCCGTGTCAATGACAGGGGTGAATCCATCCCTACACGCACTCCTACATCTTGGAGAGTGTGTGTAGATTATAGGAAACTCAATGCTGCAACTAAGAAAGATCACTTTCTGCTACCTTTCATTGACTAAATCCTGGAGTGGTTAGCGGGAAATAAAATTTTCTATTTCCTGGATGGATTCTCAGGATATAACCAGGTGGCAATTGACCCCCGGGACCAAGAGAAAACCACCTTTACCAACCCCTTCGGCACCTTTGCATTTAGAAGGATGCCATTCGGACTTTGTAACGCACCATCAACTTTCTAGAGATGTATGCTGGCGATATTTCATGACATGGTGGGTGACTTCCTCGAGGTCTTCATGGATGACTTTTTGATCTTTGGACCATCTTTCGATGACTGTCTTGCCAACCTAACCCGTATCCTTAGGAGATGTATTAATGTAAACCTCGTGCTTTCCTGGGAAAAAAGTCATTTTATGGTACACGAGGGAATTGTTCTCGGGTATATCATCTCCGATAGGGGTATCGAGGTTGACAGAGTTAAGATTGATGTAATTGCTGATTTAGCTGTGCCTGGCTCTGTCAAACAGATCCACTCCTTCCTGGGACACGTCGGTTTCTCTAGGAGATTTATCAAAGATTTCTCCATGATTTCTCGACCGTTAACTCATCTCTTATCGACCGACGTACCCTTCGACATGGGCCTTGACTACATACGAGCATTCATGCAGCTGCATAATGCTGTCACCAAGGCCCCTGTTCTCCACCCACCTGATTGATCCCTCGACTTTGAACTCATGTGTGATGCTTCTGACCTTGCAGTCGGAGCCATCCTGGGATAAAGATGCAATAGACACCCCTTCGTGGTGTACTACGCCAGTAAGACGTTGCATGAGGCCCAACGTAATTACATTACCACTGAGAAAGAACTACTGGCGGTCATCTTTGGGCAGGAGAAATTATGCTCTTACCTTCTAGGCTCACATGTTATTGTTTTCACTGATCACGCGGCCATTCACCATCTCATGCACAAGAAGGATGCCAAGCCTAGACTGATTCGTTGGATCCTTCTGCTCCAAGAATTTGACATTGAGATCCGTGATAAGGTCAGAGCCCAGAATGTTGTGGCTGATCATCTTTCCAGACTAGACCCTGACCATATTGGACTTACTCTGCCGATCAATGAAACTTTTCCTGATGAGCACCTATTGGCAATTAATGTGGCAAGTTGACCGTGGTATGCTGACATTGCCAATTACCTTGCTTCTAGATCCCTTCCACGTGGCTGGCCTAAAAACCAATGCGAGCGTCTCATGGCAGAAGCAAAGTATTATTTCTGGGATAATCACTTCTTTTTCGGATAGGTGATGATCAAATCATCCGTCGTTGTATTCCTGACAACGAATTCCCTAGTGTGCTATCCTTCTGCCACGATCAGGCCTGCGGAGGCCATTTCTCTGGGAGGAAAACTACAGCCAAGGTGTTGCAGTGTGGTTTCTTTTGGCCCTCCCTTCACCAGGATGCACACAATTATGCCAAGAATTGCACTAGGTGCCAGTTGTTAGGGTCAATGTCACGTCGTGACATGATGCCCTTACAACCCATCCTAGCTGCGGAAATCTTCGACATTTGGGGAACTGATTTCATGGGTCCCTTTCCACCTTCCAACGGCTTCGAATTTATCCTCATGGCTATTGATTATGTTTCGAAATGGATCAAGGCTATTCCCACGCGCCGTGCTGACCATATTATATCCACTCGATTTATCAAAAGCCACATCTTTGCGCGCTTTGGGATCCCTCGAGCCATTATCTCGGATGGAGGAAGCCACTTTACCCATGCTTCTTTTCGAGCACTTCTGAGGAAATACGAAGTCCACCATCGTATCGCATCCCCGTATCATCCTCAGATCAACAGCCAAGCAGAGGTGTCGAACCGGCAAATCAAGCAAATTCTCCAGAAAATGGTTCGGCCTGACTGAAAGGATTGGTCCGACAAGATAATTGACACACTTTGGGCATATCAGACCACCTTCAAGGCTCCCCTTGGTATGTCTCCTTATAGAATCGTTTACGAGAAGCCTTTCCATTTGCCCGTCGAGCTAGAGCACCACACTTATTGGGCGGTTCACCAATGTAACCTCGACCCATACCTATGTGGTCGAGTAAGGAAACTCCAACTACAGGAGCTGGAAGAGCTCCATCATGAAGCCTATGGTTCTGCCTTAACTTTCAAGCAATGCACTAAGGCTTTTCACGACAGCTGTATTAGGCAGAAGGAATTTGAGCCATCTCATCAAGTTTGGCTCTACAATGCTCGGCTCAAATTCTTTCCTAGGAAACTGAAGTCGAAATGGACTGGTCCTTTCCTGGTCTTGAGACCATTTCCCAACGGGGCCATTGAGATTGAAGATCCCAAATCTGGGCATAAATTTACGGTCAATGGACAGCATTTGAAACCCTATCTTACTCATGAACCTGCTGCCGTTGGAGAAACTATTGCCCTGTTGGAGGGTAACTAATTTTGTGCCTCATTCTGAGTCCAGCTGGGGACGTTAAATTAAGCGCTCATTGGGAGGCACCCCAACAACACTCACCATCCACCATCACTTTTCACTTCACTGTCAGGCTCACTTCACTTTTCACTTCACCACCCACCATCCACCCACCCTACCACCCTGCTATATACTCTGCTCCTCAGCTCTCGTTACCCGATCTTTCATCCTTCCTCTACCTTACCCTGCATGCATATGAGGACATAGCATCGTTTAGCATGGGTGGGTGGATAGGCATCCATAGGATCTGGGTATTTTATGGTATCATGTAGTTTTCATCTATCTATATATATATATATAATGGTCTTTAGTAATGATCTGAAGGCTGAAACAAAAATACAATAAGTGTTTATGGATATTCAACCACTATTTTGAAGACTTTCTAGGCCACAGAAGCTTGATTCGCTCAGGCTCGACTTAATTCACTTGAGCATTGCAAGATAGATCAGAATTTCTCCTAACTAAGGACGTATTCTTGTACCTGAGACACCAGTACAGGATCCGTTGGTTTGCTTCTACTCGAAAGCCTAAGTAATCTTGGTTCACACTACACATATCAAGAAAGACCAGGTGAACATAAGATCCAACCTTAGTGTTCATTAGGGAAGGTGGAGTCCTTACCTATGCGCTCAGGTAGATTTTTTATCCCAGGCTTTAGTTTTGTGTTTAGGAAAGACTCTTTCCACCAAAAAGGAACTTTCCGAACAAAAGAAAAGTGTGCTCCTCCAAATAATGTTGTAAGAGATATACTGACACATGTTTCAAAAAAAAAAAAAAAGATGCAAATAAGTCAGTATATCTCACAAAATATCTATAAAATCTTCCACTTACAAAAGTTTTCCGTCATCTTTTTAAGTGTAAATCCGAAGACACAAGCTGAAACTGGGACCAACCTGTACTTAAAAATTCATGAAACCTTGGGCTTGAGTCTTAATGTTCATCTGGTCAGTCTAGATCCTTCACTAAGCACATGCCATAATCTCTTGAGCTCTCGAGTACGGCAAAAACCTCAGAGTCCTGGAAATCGTAGTTAAGGTTTAAATATCAAGAGTCTAGGTTAGTTGAGAGATGGTCTATGTCATGTAACACTTAAAGTACTGGTAGTCTTCTCTGCAATTGGTTCTCACAATATCCAACAATAAACACACCTATGTCGCCTCAAAAGAAAATCTTCAGCTTAAGATCATTTCTAAATACAATACAAAAAATGTTTTGCTAGGGACTAGCAAAAGATAGGCATGGGGTATGATTGCACAGCAAAAATACATCAGCAATTGTGCCATCTTGTGCCATTTCCTAGCATTTCCAGTGCATAATAGGTAGCCATAGTTGCATTTGTAAAAATACACGCATGCATGCATGCATTTATTTGAGAGGGGAGGAGAGTGATTAAAATGGCCTTGAAATTTACATTTTCCTCAAGTGCTGCCTCGCAAATTCACCATCTTTATTTTTATTTTTTTTTTGACTTTCTTCTCCACGACTGCATAGCTGGGTCTTCTTCGCGCCATGCTCTGCGCAACTGCTTGCCCTGCAGCCGCATGCACGCCATGCACAGCCAGGGCATGGCTATGCTTGCCTTCTTCCTCTTTAAAAAGGGCATGGTTCCAGAGAATGCAGGGCGCTCAGCCCTTGAAGGATTTTTATGATCCCTCAAATTACGGGGAACGTCCCGGCGTCCAGATTCCAGCCAATGACGTAGAAATCAAGCCCCAGGTATTAAGCGTAATTAAACATTATCATGGGCTTGGCTCCGAAGATCCGTTTCAGCACTTGGAAGATTTGACCACTTTGGTCCAGACTACCAAGGCTCGAAATGTTAACGAGGAGCAAATGATCATGAGGCTCTTCCCCCACTCTCTTAAGGATAAAGCTGCGCAATGGTATAGGACAATAGGAAGACCAATTACAACTTGGAATGAGTTGAAATCGACCTTTTTGAAGAAATTCTTCCCAGTCGGTTGTACCAATGCTTTGAGACGGGCAATCACTACCTTTACCCAGCGGCCGGGGGAGCAGTTTCATGTGGCCTGGGAGCGATTCCAGGACTTATTGCGGAGGTGTCCACACCACAAGGTGTCGAAATGGCAACTCATGCAGATCTTCTATCATGGGTTGAATGAGCAACTCAGAAACCATGCGGATGCTTCTTGCGGAGGCGATTTCCTCAATAAAGATGCAGATAGTGCACATGATTTATTTGAGGAAATGAGTGAGAATTCAATTAATCATGCCTCCATGGATACTTTTAACCGGTCCCAGCAACCCAGATCAAATGTCAATGAAGTCCATGATTCTCATTCATTTGATATGGAATTGATTTGTAATAAACTTGATAAGGTGGACTTGGTTGCTAAAAGAATGGAAGAGTGGATGCTGGCAATTCTATGAACTCTCAATCCACTCAATCCCAAAATTCGGGATTCCATTCCTCACGAGCTCCTTCTGGACGGGAGTTCGTGAATCAACTAGATGCGACTCAACCTATGAGTCAGCATTTCTCGGAACCCCATGGGTTCCCAACTGGGGCCTTTGATCCCAGTTTTTCTGATCCTTCCCTTTCTTTCTCTCCATCCTCACCCTATGAGGATGTCTGTGCTGTACAAGAGAATGTTAGATCCAACCCCTACTCGAATGCCTATAATCCAGGTTGGAGAAACCACCCTAACTTCTCTTGGAAAAATCCAGGGCAACAGACCCAATTCCGACCCAGCAACTACGCGCCGCAACGACCAATGGGTTAGGGTCAAGCATATACTCAGTTGCCTCCGAATCAGGTCAATCAGCCAGTTTGGAATGCTTGTCAACCCGCAGGGCAGGCTGATTTGAACCGTCAAATGGTAGAGATGCAAGGATCTATGCTCCAGCTCATGCAGCAAATGAAAAACTCGCTGGACAACTTGCAATCCGGGCTCATTGCTAACTCTCGTCAACCCGGATCTCTACCATCCCAACCCGTACCCAACCCGCGAAACATTATAAATTCGGGCAATCAAGCCCAAGGGTACGAAAATCAGAGGGACCCGCACCCACATGCTCAGGTGGTTGAGCAGGGTTCCTCGTCTTCTTCTTCTACTAATCAACAATTCATGGTCAATCAAGCCCCTCCAATCTTTCCTAACCCTCCCCATGACCCAAATTCTTACGCTTCTGCAAATTCTGTCACTTTGAGGAGTGGTAAGAAGACTCAGGATCCACAACCACACCATTCTGATGTTTTGAATCCTGAAGAATCTGAGGAGAGAGAGGAGAATTCTAGAGGAGAAATCGAGGCTCAGGAACCTGATTCCAAAGATCTGACTCATGTTCCTTTTCCTGAAGCCTTAGCTAAAGCAAAGAAGAAGTCTGTTGATAGCAATGAGGAGCTTCTGAATTTATTTAAGAATGTTGAGATCAATATTCCGCTCCTTGATGCTATCAAGCACATACCGGCTTACGCAAAATTTTTAATGGAATTATGTACACAAAAGCGTAAGTTGAGAGAATCTGTTCCGAGGAAGGTAGTACTCTTCGAGCAGGCTAGCTCTGTTATCCTGCACTACCTCCCTCAGAAAAAGAGAGATCCTGGTGCTCCTTTGATTTCTTGCGTTATCGGAGATTACACATTTGATAGAGCACTTTTGGATCTCGGTGCATCCATCAACCTAATTCCTACTTCTCTCTACGAGAAGTTTAGGTTAGGTGAACTTCGGCCAACTTTAGTAACGCTACAGTTAGCAGACCGTTCGGTCACAAACCCGCGAGGCATTATTGAAGATGTTATAGTTAAGGTCAAGGATTTCTATTTTCCTGTAGATTTCTTTGTCCTTGACATGGATGTACCAGATAATCTGAGGAACACGCCCATCATTCTGGGGCGTCCGTTCCTGGCTACTGCAAAGGCCAACATTAATTGTGAAAGCGGTAGCATGGAAATCGCCTTTGGGGACCAACGAATGAAATTGGATATTTTTAAGGTGATCAACAAATTTGAGGATTGTGGATTTATTGAGGAACTTGATGAGGATAATGCTAATATTGAAACTTGTTTGACAGTTTCTTCAATTAAAAGTTCCCCTTTGGTTGATGAATTTGACCCGCAACCCTCTGACCTGACATCTTCGGAAGAGGTTACTGATTTTTTTCACTCAAAACCTTTTCCTCTTGTTGAATCTTCAGCATCTACTTTACCATCAATCATTACCCCACCCCAGCTTGAATTGAAACCATTGCCCGAGAATTTAAAATATCAATTTTTAGGACAGCAGAATACTCTCCCTGTAATTATTAGTGCTAAATTGACAAAGAAGCAAGAGATTAAATTGATTAAGGTCCTAAAGGAACATAAGGAGGCAATTGGTTGGACCATTCATGACCTCAGGGGGATCGAGCCATCTTACTGTAATCATAGAATATTTTTAGAAGATGGATCCCGCCCTTCTCGCTAGATGCAGAGGAGATTGAATCCAAATATGCGAGAAGTGGTCAAAAAGGAAATCATCAAGTGGCTCGATGCAGGAATTATTTATCCAATCTCTGACAGTCCCTGGGTAAGTCCCGTTCAGATTGTTCCAAAGAAAGCCAAGATTACTGTTGTGACTAATGAGAGAGGTGAATCTGTCACAACTCGTTCAGCTTCCTCTTGGAGAGTTTGTATTGATTATAGGAAGCTGAACACAGCCACTAAAAAGGATCATTTTCCCCTACCCTTCATTGATCAAATCTTGGAAAAATTAGCCGGGCAGAAGTACTTCTGCTTTCTTAATGGCTACTCGGGATACAACCAAGTTCCTATCCATCCCAAGGATTAGGAAAAATCTACTTTCACCTGTCCCTACGGAACCTTTGCTTTTCGTAGGAAGCCTTTTGGGTTATGCAATGCACCTGCGACTTTTCAAAGGTGTATGCTAGCCATATTTTCCGACAAGGTGGGAGAGTTTATGGAAGTCTTCATGGATGATTTATCTATTTTCGGAGAATCATTTGAATCTTGTTTGGCTAATTTAGAAATGATTCTTAAGCGATGTATCAAGACACGACTGGTCCTTAGCTGGGAAAAGAGTCATTTCATGACCCAAGAAGGCATTGTTTTGGGTCATGCAATCTCTGAACGGGGAATTGAAGTGGACAAAGCTAAGGTTGATGCTATCGCTAAACTTCCTCATCCCACATCTGTTAAACAAATCAGATCATTTCTTGGCCATGTGGGATTTTATCGAAGATTCATCAAGGATTTCTCGAAGGTTGCTCATCCTTTGAGCAATCTTATTGCCAAAGAAACGCCATTTGTTTTTGACGAATCATGCTGAAAGGCATTTGATTTTCTGAAAACGACAGTCACCTGTGCTCCAATTTTGCAACCACCAATTTGGACAGCCCCTTTTAAGATCATGACCGATGCTTCTGATTACGCGGTTGGGTTGTCCTGGGTCAGAAAATAGACCGAAAGCCCTCTATCATTTACTACGCTAGTAAAACTTTGGATGAAGCCCAGAGGAATTACACTATTACTGAGAAGGAATTACTAGCTGTAGTATTTGCGTTGGAAAAATTCAGGGCTTATCTCTTGGGGTCTCATGTTATTGTTTATACCGACCACTCGGCCTTGAGACATCTCTTGGCTAAAAAGGATGCTAAATCCCGACTTATTCGTTGGATTCTTCTTCTTCAAGAATTTGATCTTGAAATCAAGGATAAAGTCGGAGTGTAAAATGTGGTAGCGGATCATTTGTCGAGACTCCTAGGTGATTCTTCTTGTCCGGACATTCCGATTGCTGACACTTTTTTGGACGAAACCATTCTTACAGTTTTAGGTGTCCACACCCCATGGTTTGCTAACACTGTTAACTATTTAGCCGTTGGTCAAATCCCCCAGGATTGGACCAAGCAACAACGGGATAGACTTAAATCTGAGGCCAAATACTACTTTTGGGAGGACCCTGAACTGTATCACATCGGCTCTGATCAGATTATTCACCGATGCATATCGGAGAATGAATTCAACAGTATACTCAAGTTCTGCCATGCATCTGGGTGTGGTGGATATTTCTTCGGGAGAAAGACGGCTGCAAAAATCTTGCAATCTGGCTTCTATTGGTCGTCTTTATTCAAGGATGCCCAGGACTTCTCAAGGTCATGTTCTCGATGTCAGTCACTCGGGAACATAACTAAGAGAGACATGATGCCCTTAAACCCTATTCTTCCTGTAGAAATTTTCAATGCTTGGGGCATCGATTTCATGGGACCCTTTATCCCTTCATTTGGACATCAGTACATTCTTGTTGCTGTTGATTATGTGTCCAAATGGATTGAGGCAATTCCGACCCGAACCAATGACCACAAGATGGTCATCAATTTTGTCAAGAAAAATATCTTTAGTAGGTTCGGGATTCCGAGGGCTATCATCAGTGATGGTGGCACTCATTTTACTAATGCCCAATTCCAGAATTTATTGGCCAAATACGGGGTTAATCATCGAATTTCCACACCTTACCAGCCCCAAACGAATGGACAAGCCGAGATCTCCAATCGAGAGATCAAGAACATTCTACAAAAAATGGTTAGGCCTGATCGCAAGGATTGGACTCAAAAGCTTGAGGATGCTCTTTGGGCCTACCGTACGACGTATAAAACGCCCATCGGCATGTCTCCATTCCATTTGGTGTATGGAAAGGCATGCCATCTACCTGTAGAGATTGAACACAGGGCATTCTAGGCAATCAAACAATGCAATTTAGATCTGAATCTAGCTGGAAAGACCAGGAAACTCCAACTATCTGAGTTGGAGGAGCTTAGAAATGATGCTTATGAGAATTCCCAGATCTACAAGGCTAGGACCAAAGCTCTACATGATCAATTGATTTCCCGCAAGAGCTTTGAGCCAAACCAGAAGGTCTGGTTATTTGATTCTAAACTTAAGCTCTTTCCTGGTAAACTTAGATCTAAATGGAATGGCCCATTCATAATTGATCAGATTTTTCCTAATGGTGCCGTTCAGATTTCTGACCCAAAGACGGGTAACACCTTTAAAGTCAACGGTCAACGTTTAAAGCCTGTTGTTGACTGTAATCTTCCAGAACCCGTCTCAGACTCTGTTGCTCTAGCAATTCTGTGACTTCTTTGGCTGGACTTCGCCTAGCTGACGGCATTAAACTCAGCAGTTGTACATATGACACAAGGCTGATACGAGCTTCATATCCAGGTGACATCTTTCATATTCTACCCTTTCTTTCATGTCTCTTTTTCAATGAGGACATTGCATCAGCTAGGCATGGGGGGGTGGATTCATTCTTGAATTATTTGGTCAGCCTTGTGAAATCCATGTAAATTGTCTCTCTTCTTATTAAAAAAAAAAATTAGGAAGGATTAGTTGGACATTAGGACTTTTCAATTCTAAGAAATTTTACATTAGGATCTGAACACAAAGACCCCTCAGGTCTTTGGACTTAATTAGCCTGTGTATCCACTAAAATGTGGATTTGTTTTTGAGTCCTTGCCATCTTAATTCTATTATAATTGGAATAAATAAGTTTGGGTGATAAGTACACGACTTATCAACCCGCCCTCTGATTTGAGGGAATTTTGAGTTTTAAGCATCTACACACTTTCTTTGCACTGGCTCGTTGTTCGACGATTCTAATGGAAATTGGGTAGCTAATGAACCTTCTAGGGTGATATGGCTGGCAAGTTATTGTGGGTAACAGCCCATAGGTAGGTTGTCCAGAGCCCAGTCACTGGACCTTTTCTAGTTTGCTGCCTTTAGGTAAATCTTAGACTACGGAAGCCACCTACTTAGAAAAAAAAAAAGGAGAAAAGAACAAAAAGAAATAAGCCACACTTCGCCGCACGAGTATGGCTGGCAAGTTGTCGATGGTAACAGCTCATCGACCGGTTGTCCAGAACCCAGCTCAGTAAATGCACTAAAAAAATTCCCAAAACACTTAGGAAGAAGCGGAGAAGTAGAATAAACCAGGGAGATATACACTGGATTCACCCTTGTGTTGACCCCGTAAAAAATAAAAGTAGGGAGAAAGCTACCGGTTGTAAAGATACACCTTTAGGCAGAAGTCTTTTTGAGGTCACCTAGAGGAGTAGAAATCAGAAGTCCATTTTAATTATCGGTAAACGAGTCTATCACAATGACAATAAGATGCTTAAAGCTTAGGGTTCTCATCAAATTTTGGGTGAGTTGAATGGCCGTAGAAAGCCACTCTTAAACCCGAAAATTTGAAAAACAAAAAATTAGAAAAGAGAAAAAGAGAAAAAGAAAATTTTCTTTTAATAAGGCGAGAGCTTGAGGCGGTCTGCATTTTGGCTGATACCCGGGCACTATTGTGTCTTTGAAAGTTCAGTTCCTAAGTAGATAATTTCTTAATGATTGAAAAATAACTCAAGTCCAAATAATCCAACCTAATTCTTTTATAAATAGCATATAGTTTTAGCTAGGGACTAGCAAAAGATAGGCATGGGGGTATGATGTAAACACATTTACATTACTTAAAATGTCTATTTATGCATGTTCTTAAGCATAGGATTGCATTTCATGATATAAATATTGCATTACATGCATCATCTTGCATTTAGAATAGTTTGAATAAAATGGAGGTTAATTGTCTCCTTTTATGTGCTTGGATAGGGCAAACATTTTATCGGGGCCTTGGATCAAAGATCCAACCGTATGGATGTGATCAGGGCAACGATTGGAGTTCAACGACTCCAAGATCGCCCTAATCAGGCATCCGTAGCATCAGATAGTGACTTGGGAACCCTAGAAGATCAAGGGCCAGGATGGTGTAAATCCACACTTCAGATGATAAATCCGACCACACGGATGAATTTGGATCGACGATTGCAGCCCAACGACACAAAAATCGAGTCAATCCGACATCCGTGGCACCATCTACAACTTCCAGAAGATGGACGGCCAAGATAGCGTCATGTGGTGCCATCTCAGCCGCCCAAACAATAGCTTGCATCTTGTGAAGGACCCGTGCTCGATCGCTCTCCGCCGTTGGATCTTAATCCAATGGCTGTGGGCGCTCACGCTTAAAGGCATCCGCTCGACCATCCGCGCCCCATTGCGCAGTGCTCGAGCGCGCTATCGCGAGCGCCGGGCGTGGGTTCGAGCC
This sequence comes from Thalassia testudinum, assembly GCA_037157565.1. Classification (NCBI taxonomy): domain Eukaryota; kingdom Viridiplantae; phylum Streptophyta; class Magnoliopsida; order Alismatales; family Hydrocharitaceae; genus Thalassia; species Thalassia testudinum. Next base: position 40,852,662 of record JAZHRO010000025.1, read on the forward strand.
ATGGCGAGGAGTGGCAGGCGCGAGCGATTGGGCGGGGTGGAGCTTCAGATGGAGATCGGACGGCCGCGTGCGCCCGATAGCGTCAACGTGCGATTGGACACGCAATCGGATGCGCAATCAGATGCGCGGGCGGGCGCGCAACGTAGTGGGCGGAGACGCATTTTAAGCCGTCCGATCTCGCGATCGGACAGCTGAAAAGCGGCGAACGTGCGCAAGCCGTTGAGCGCACGAGCAGCCGAGGAGGAGCACGCGAGCCGACCACGACACCCACGTTGAGGGCCTTAGTGACGGATTTATCCGTCACTAACGAACCCTCTTTTATTATTTTGAAGTTGTAATGTCCATTTTGCCCCCACTCCTTGCAACTATAAAAGAAGACCCCCTCCATACGAAATTCTCATCCCTTCTTTCTCCTCTCTACCGCTCCAAATCTCAAAAGAAGCTTGTCCCACACTTGGGATGCTTCTTGCGAGATAAAGTCCAATTTTCGTTCCCCTTCGGAAGTGGATCCTGCGACGATGACGGCGTGCTGCTCCGTTCCCGTTCTTCTGCTTCGTCCGCCTTCGTCCTGCTTCGTTCTCCTTCGTCAGGCATCGTCCCGTCCGGCTCGTCCTCTAAGCAATCGTCGAGGAGGATAACTTCTCTCTCCCATTCTTATTTACAACTTTTCTAGTGTAGAATTTTCCTGCTTTATAGTGTAATTGATTTTCCGCTTTCTAGTGTAACTTTTATTTAGTTTGATTATATAAACAATTGAAATATTAATGCATGTTCTCTTTCTCTCTCTCTCTCTTTCTTTTAGTCTGATAGCTCCATTGTAAATATATCGCCTTGCTTATCAAAAATCCTAAAAAAATATAATTGCGAATATAGATCAACGTAGCCTCCCTGTGTTCGACCTGGAATTCCTTTTGGTATAAATTTTATTTGTTGAATACGAATTCTTCGCTTTCGAACTACAACGACAGGTTTTCCGAAACCAAACACGTAAGCGTAGCGATTCGAAATACGGTTCAATAGCAGGTCCAAATAAACATCCCCTTGATGGATGCGATCCGCCACGTACAAGCTTACGCACGATTTTTGAAGAATGTCTATACACTTCAGCGTAAGCCACGAACCAAGAGTGGGAGTCCAATTGTACTGTCAGAGCAAGCCAGCTCTGTAATCTTGAGTAGACTCCCACCCAAGGAAAAATACCCAGGCACTCCCCTGATTTTATGCAAGATCGGTGAAACCCAGTTTGATAGAGTATTATTAGACCTAGGAGCCTCCATAAACTTAATACCCACATCCCTACTTAACCATCTATATGAATCTGAGCTCAAACCGACCGAGGTGACATTACAGTTAGCAGACCGATCTATCAAGTCACCTAAAGGAATTCTTGAGGATGTTATTGTAAGGGTGCGGGATTTCTATTTCCCTATAGACTTCATAGTCTTAGATATGGACGCATCTGAAAATCCAAGGGATACACCGATCTTACTAGGGAGACCTCTTCTGGCCATTGCAAGGGCCAACATAAGTTGTGAAGAGGGCCAAATAGAACTGAAATTTGGGAATTAGACTCTCAAAATTGATGTCTTTAAGGCCCAACAAGGGATCAATTGCGGTGTCATTGAACAAATCTGTGTTTTAGAGCTTTGGTTGATGAACCGCAACTTGAGGACAACATGATTATTCCTCATCAACCATAAGAAGATCTTGAACCGCAATTAGAGGAGTCAGACCCTGATTTAGACAAACCTATAACTCCTACCCTTGTACCCCACGCTCACTCTGAACCACCTGCTGCTGCTGATAACCCCATTATTGAACTCAAACCCCTTCCCGATCATTTGAAATACGTCTTTTTGGGTTCTAATCAGACATTTCTAGTGATTATAAACTCCAAACTCACGCCTGATCAGGAAGCCCATCTGATTACTGTGCTCCAGCAACATCGCAGAGCCATTGGTTGGACTCTCGATGACTTGACTAGAATAAGTCCCTCTTATTGCACACACCGTATCTATTCTGAAGAGGGCGCATGACCTTCCCGTGAGATGCAAAGATGCTTGAATCCCAATCTACAAGAGGTCATGAAAAAAGATATCATTAAGTGGTTAGATGTAGGGATCATCTACCCGATCTCCGACAGTCGTTGGGTGAGCCCAATCCAGGTTGTACCAAAAAAGGTAGGGCTCACCACCATTACGACTGAAACCGGAGAAGTCATACCTACCCATACAGCCAACTCATGGAGAGTCTGCATAGATTACCGAAGACTCAATTCCTCCACAAAGAAGGATCATTTCCCACTACCATTCATTGATTAGATTCTCGAGAAATTAGCGGGAAATAGATTCTTCTGCTTCCTTGACGGGTACTCCGGTTATAACCAAGTAGCTATTCATCTAGAGGACTAAGAAAAGACCACATTCACCTGCCCCTTCGGGACGTACGTGTTTCAAAGGATGCTGTTCGGTCTTTGCAATGCACTCGCGACTTTTCAACGGTGCATGCTTGCCATATCCTATGATATGGTAGGTGATTATCTGGAAGTCTTCATGGATGACTTCTTGGTTTTTGGGGCATCATTTGATGATTGCCTCCAGCACTTGGTTCGTATACTCAGGCGTTGCATCGATGTACATCTGGTTCTTTCTTGGGAAAAGAGCAACTTTATGGTGCCTGAGGGGATTGTCCTGGGACTCTTAATTTCTGAGAAATGCATCAAAGTGGATCGAGCCAAGGTTGATCTGATTTCTAGACTTCCTATGCCTAGCTCGATCAGGGACATCCGTTCTTTTCTAGGGCACGTTAGTTTTTACCGATGTTCCATCCCTAATTTCTCAAAAATCGCGTGCCCCCTGACTACTCTTCTCTCCAAGGATGTACCCTTTGAAATTTCCAAGGAATGCACTCAAGCTTTTGAGAACCTTCATGACCGAGTCACCCAAGCCCTGATCCTACAGTCCCCTGATTGGTCTCAACCCTTTGAGATCATGTGCGATGCATTTGACTTCACTGTAGGAGCGGTTCTGGGGCAGAAGATTGATGGGAAACCCGTGGTCATCTACTACACTAGCAAGACACTTAACGAGGCTCAGCGTAACTACACGGTTACGGAGAAAGAGCTGCTAGCCGTAGTATTTGCCCTCGAAAAATTTTGATCTTATCTCCTGGGTTCCGACGTCATAATCTACTCGGATCATATAGTTGTGCGGCATCTCCTTGCTAAGAAGGATGCAAAGCCTCGATTAATCCGATGGATCGTGCTATTGCAAGAGTTCGACCTCGAGATTCTCAACAAGGCGGGAAGACAGAACATGGTAGCTGACCATTTGTCTCCCCTTCCTTCTGAGATCATCGACCCTTCTGGACCCATCATGGAGCATTTTCCTGATGAGCACCTATTGACTATTGGTACTAGGCTTCCATGGTTTGCTGATATAGTAAACTACCTAGCATCTCACCAGATCCCGTCTGATTGGCTGAAGGCCAAAAAAGACAAGTTGTACTCTGATGCCAAGTACTACATCAGGGAAGACCCATACCTTTTCCACATAAGTGTTGACCAAATCATCCGGAGATGTGTCCCGGAGGGTGAAGTCAACGACATTCTCTCCTTCCATGACCAGGCATGCGATGGCCACTTCTCTTGCCACAAAACAACATCAAAAATCCTCCAGTGTGGCTTTTACTGGCCCACTATCTTCAAGGACACATACAGTCACTGTAAGGCATGCAGACGTTGCCAAACATTCGGCAACATGAGCCACCGCGAGATGATGCCTTTGCAGCCGATTCTTGTATGCGAGATTTTTTGATGTTTAGGGGATTGATTTTTTGGGCCCCTTTCCTGTTTCGAACGGCTTCGAGTACATTTTGCTCATTGTGGACTACAGGTCCAAATGGATCGAAGCCATTCTAACCTGAACCTGTGATCACAAGATCATCATCAAATTCATTCATCAGAATATCTTCTCATGATTTGGGATTCCTCGTGCAATCATCTCTGATGGAGGGACCCATTTCACCAATGCTTAGTTCAATTCACTGATGACCAAATACAGGGTGTCTCACCAAATCTCTACTCCTTACCACCCCCAGACTAATGGTCTAGCTGAGCTATCAAATTAGGAGATCAAGAAAATCCTGCAGGTTACTGTTCGACCTGACAGGAAGGATTGGTCGTCCCAACTTCCGAAAGCTTTGTGGGCTTATAGGACTGCCCACAAGACCCAATTAGGCATGTCTCCTTTTAGAACTGGAGTACAAAGCCTATTGGGCAGTACGAAGCTACAACTTAGATCTTTCTACAGCTGAAACCCACAGAAAGCTTCAGATAAGCGAGATTGATGAATTACGCCTTGATGCGTATGAGAACTCGCGAATCTACAAAGAGCAGGTTAAAGCCTTCCATGACAAGCACATATCTAGAAAGATCTTCCACCTTGGTTAGAAGGTCCTACTCTTCAATTCCCGACTCAAACTCTTCCCTAGGAAATTGTGATCCAAGTGGGTCGGACCATATCTTGTCCGATAGGTTTTTGGAAATGGAGCAGTCGAAATCAGTCCTCTCAGCCACGATTCTGAACCTTTCATCATGAACGGTCAGAGACTCAAACCGTTCATTGATGTAACCTCTACAGATTTGGCTGAGTCATCATTTATCCTCCATTCTCCCTGAGATTATTGCACCCAGCCGATGGCGTAAAACTCAGCGCTTAACAGGAGGCATCCTGTCATTCTTTCTGAAAAACCCGAAACCTTTTCTGACACCTCTTTGCACTTTAGGTTCATCCTTTAGGACAGCCAACTCCACCTCAGGTGCTCGCATCTGAGATTAGAAATCATCTGCAACAGTCACCCCGGCCCATCCACTCACCAAAATACCTATCCTAATGCATGAACCAAGCTAAATAAAAACCCTCCTAATTTACAATGAGGACATTGCAAATCTTAGGCATGGGGGGGTATGAAAGTGCAAAATGAATAAAAGCTCATAAGAAAAGATTTCAACATAAAAAAAAATTTATTTTGGAAAGGAGGGAAGAATTCTTATGGATTTTACAAAAGGAGGAGAAAAAGAGCTAAATGATAAAAAGGAGCACAAAATGAAAGAAAAGAGATAGTCATTAGTAAGAAATTAAGGAATTAACCTAAGTTCTAGACCACATTAAGGAAAAAAAAAAGGAAAGTGCATAACAAGATTAGTAAGAATGCAAACCTTAGGCATTCTTGGATAGACTCTTAGTACCATTAAGATCTAGATATTCCTCAAGAGGTTGAGAAAATTGAAAAGCTAAAATATTAGGTCCAAGGCTTAGGAAGTACTCGGCCTCGTTAACTGACTTTTGGTTTACGGGACTCAGTAACCTAAGCACCCAAATTCACACACACAATCTGGTTCAGTGAGCATAAGTATCAAAATCACGTGGAAGCATTTCAAATATTCTGAAAATGTCACTTAGATTAGGAGTAGTCGATCAACACAAGTTGATTTAGATGAGTTCCCATCATGGAGAGGTGGGAAATTCCCCTCCAAGATGCGCAACAACATATCATCTCCTCGGTGCTTGTCTCTTTGGATATTTACATATCCTACTGGGGGCATGTAAGCACTCTGCTGATTCAGATTCCATGGATGGCATTATCACGAAGTGTCAATTACAAGGGTCTGAATTGGGCCACGGAACACAATGGACGGGATTATCTCGAAATCTCGAAAGCCAGGGTTCTGCAGGTTACCATGGGCGGTGATATCCCGAAGCATCGACTGCCAAGGACCCTTGAGGATTGATGATGGGGACAAGGAATCCAATACAGATCGTGTTGAGAAGCCAATCCTAAGCTAGAATTAAAAAGAAAAAGAGAGAGAAAACTCTCAAAACAAATAAATCTTCTGTCTTTCTCTTTTACAAAACGCACTGTAAACTGAACCAATGCTAAAATTATCTCAAGCACGTGTGCTTTAACCACGAAGTCCAATAAACCTTAGGTTAGTTCCTATAGGCCTTAAAAACCTTTGCTAAAGATTGAGGCTAAAGCTAGACAGATCTGGATCTTGGTTGGTACTAGAGTACATTTAGGCCTATGATTGGCATTTTGACATAATCAAGGATACAAGAGGAAAAGCACTTATCTAAACTTGATAAGAAATTCATGGTCTAAAACAAGGGTTAAAACCTTAAAATTTTGCTAAGGGACTAGCAAAATCTAGGCATAGGGGTATGATGAGAGCCTTATCATGAACCCTAACTAGTACATTTTGATCTAAATAAGTGTACAAAAGCTCCTACAAAACCTAAGGGAAAGCCCAAATCAGAGAAATCTAAATTTAAGAATAAAATAATTCACAAGGGGTAAAACTGTAATTTTACCAATGCAGTACACAAACGGGGTGTCTAAGGGTCTAAACACAGGTCAAATGGGCTTAATAAGAAATAAAGTGGGATGACCTAATCCGAAAAGGGTTATAGCGACTTCTAGGAATTCAATGACATTCTCTAACCCTGAAAAAAATCCTCTTTAATTCACGAGGTTCCAGGCAGGATAAAAAACAAGTAAACCCCCTAAAATTCATGGAAAAATATTCCCTAGGGTTTAGAACCTTCAATTTGGCCTTTGGAACCTATCTTGACCTAGATTGAGAACCATGCCTAATTTTTGACCTAATTTGGGTTTTTATGCAAATTAACTGATCAAAAGTGGTCAAACCTAAAATCAAACTTCACCATTGGATTTCTTAGGTCCAAATTAGGTTGGTACCAAAATTTGGGCCTAGGGAAAGACCATTTTGACTGACTTTACAAATTGGTCCTCATGAATTACTTTTTGGCCCTTAACTTTTTGAACCCTTTCACTTTACCCCCTAGCTTTCCTTTTGTTCTTTACATAACGTTCCCTTTGCCACCCCGCGCAGCTGCCCATACCTCCTGTAACTTTGCACGGAGGATGGCACCAGTAGGATATCGGAGCTGCTCTCAAAGATGAAGGGGGAGTTCCCTACGTCGTCCTCTTCCGCGTAGACCCCCTCCCATGACCTGCCACTACCCATGCCTCTCGTGCAAATGCACGAAATGAATGGGTCTCGTCTCTGACCATTCTTCGGCAAGCTCTCCATGCTCTCTCCTCGAGATCCTCTCCTCGCCAATTGCTATTTAAGGACGGCAGGGTCCTCTGGCCATGGCAAGCCTGTTTTGGCCTAGGAAAACCCCCAAACTTCGTCTCCTCCTCCTTCGGTCAAGCACCCGCAGGCTTCGGTGACCCTTCCTCCTCCCCTTCGTCGCTCTGCTGCCATACTTGCAGCAGGGTTCACTCTGCCTCATCCTCCCATGCTAGGCCGCACTAGCTGGCACCTTCCTAACCTCCTCCTCTTCGTCGTTACCCCCCTCTGGGCATCTTCGTCTCCGACGTCGGCAAGCACACATGCACCGAGCGCCTCCTCCTCCCCTTTCTTCAGTTAAGTAGGTAAAAACTCTTTCCCTTACTCTCTCCTTTATTTCCCCCTTATTAATTTGCTGTTTCCACCCACCGACCACCACAGCCCATCACCACCTTCTCCATCTCCGGCTGCCCTCCGGCGAGGTGTTCCCGCTGCTCCACGCCTCCATCCGCCTCGCCAGCTACCCCTTAAGCACCGTGACACCTCACTGACCCTAAATCCGCACTCCATTCACCACTCCATACCTCCAGAACACCCCCCGAACACACTCACTCTCACGCACGCAGTGTGCCCTAGGCGCATGGCCATAAGCACTCTCACGTCTCGTCGACCACCTTTGCACACTCGCCACACCTTGGCGAACCTCCCTAAGCCTTTTGACGTGGCCGTGAGGCCATTTTAGTGTTTTCAGGACCCAGGTGCTCGCCGCCATTGTCGAGCAAGTTGAAGCTGCTTCGCGAGCTTCTTCAAGTCCATCCTACGTTGCCTGGGGCTTACGCATGGAGCGTAAAACACCACGAACAACGAGCCGACTAGGGGGGACACATTTTATGAGGCCAGGGTTAACCAAGTTCTTAAGCAATCAAATAAGGATGAACTAATTTCTTCACCTGAGATCCCTGAGACAAGGTACAAGGAAACGTATGTCACCATACAACAAGAAGTGATTGATGATTTTAAGACATACATTAATGCAGATTTAGAATTATTTGATTCTGAAGGTGAAGAATCATTATGCGAAGTCGCACGAGTTTATAATACACGATTTCAGTGAGATGACTGGGTCTGAGGAATTTGATGAATCATTTGATGGCCCTAAAATTAAGGAACTTGATTCTATTGGGGCTCGCATGGTGGATTCAGATCCTCATTTCATGAAGGGCTCAATTAAAGCCCCAATCCTCAATCACACCCCATTGAGCATAATAAGGATTCTATTCTTGAGATCATTTGACCCAAGTCAATTCCAATTTAGCCACAACTCTTGGACTTGGAAATTTCAGATGGGGTGATTAATATGCAGGAGGTCCCAGAATTCGAAATTCAGATTATGGAAGATAGGAATTTGGAAATGATGATATGGGAAGCTGATTCTGGAGGAAGCAAAAGGCCGAGGCTAAGGGTTCCAATTTGCCTGAAACCCTCAACCTTCTACCAGGACCCTTATGACATTTTTGATTTTGAGAATGTGCAACCCAAGAACAAATTCATTGATTATCCTTTTGAGCTTGATTTCTCTATTATCTGAATTTTTGGACTTGGGTTGCATCCTCACAAATCACAGGCCTGACCTCGCTTGCATACTGATCTCAGGTTCTAGGAAATTTTTATACAGAACCTTAGATATACTCGACCATAGGGTTTGGGTCTGTACCACAATCTGGTCCACATCTGTGGACATCTATTGGCAGGTCCTGAAGTGAATCTTTTTATCCTAATTTTGACCTACATCTGTGAATTCTTTATTTCATCTTTGTAAATTGTGCCTAGCAGAAGGCACTAAATTCAGCACGTATACAGTGTCTTCTTCATCTTGGAACTAGCCTAATAAAATTTAGGTGCTTTCTTCTCTACTCCACTCTATTTTATATCTTTTTAATACAATGAGGACATTGCATTAGATAGGCATGGGGGGGTGGATATCATTATCTGAATCATCTTGTTAGCTTCGTTGATTCTTTTTATTTTCTCTTTATTTTTGAAAAAAGAAAGTTGAATTAGGAAAGAGAACTTGGGCTTTAGAAAATTTTCAATCTTTGAGAATAAAACTATATGACCTAAACACTTAGACCCTTCAAGTCTTAGGGCTTAATCAGCTTAGGTGTCCACTAAAATGTGGATTTGTTTATCGAGTCCTTGCCATTTGAAAATTTGTTTTAAATTGGTTAAATAAGTTGGGGTGATAACTACACAACTTATCAACCCGCCTTCTGATTTGAGGGGATTTTAAGTTTAAGCATCTACACACACTTTGCACTGACTCACATTTCGATGATTTTTATGCAAATTGGGTAGCTAATGAACCTTCTAGGGTGGTATGGCTGGCAAGTTATCATGGGTAATAGCCAATTGGTCAATTGTCCAGGGCCCAGTAACACGACCATTCTTTTGCAGCTGCCTTTAGGTAAATCCTAGATCAAGGAAGCCACCTACTTAAAGAAAGAAAAGAAAAAGAAAAATATCCATAAAGAAAGAAAAAGAAATTAAAAAGGAGAAAACAAGAGAAAAAAAGAAATAAGCCACACTACAACGCACGAGTATGGCTAGCAAGTTAACATGGGTAATAGCCCATTGGTAAGTTGTCCAGATCTCAGCTCAAGAAATGCACGTATAATTCCTAAACACTTAGGAAGAAGCGGATAAGTAGAATAAATCGGGGAGATATACATTGGGTTTGCCCTTGTGTTGACCCCATAAAAATAGTAGGGAGAAAGATATCAGTCGAATAGATATACCTTTAGGCAGAATTCTTTTTAAGGTTACCTAGAGGCGTAGAAACTCGAAGTCCATTTTGATTACCGATCAATGAGTCTCACATTCACAAAAAGATGCTTAGAACTTAGAGTTCTCTTCAAGTCTTGGGTGGGCGGAGTGGCCGTAGAAAGCTGCTTCGAAACCCTAAACTGAAAAAATCCAAAAAAAAATTAGAAAAGAAGAAAAGAAAAGTTCTTTGCATAAGGCGAGGGCTTGAGGCAGTCTGCATTTTGGCAGACACCTGAGTGCTATTATGTCTCTGTAATTCAGGTCATAGTTGAATCCCTAGGTGTTGAAAATGCTATTATGTCTCTGTAATTCAGGTCATAGTTGAATCCCTAGGTGTTGAAAATGCTATTATGTCTCTGTAATTCAGGTCATAGTTGAATCCCTAGGTGTTGAAAAATAACTTTTGCCCAAGAAATCTGACCTAATTCTCTTATAAATAGCATGTAGTTTTGCTAGGGACTAGCAAAAGATAGGCATGGGGTTGTGATGTAAACATGTTTATATCACATAAACCATCTTTTTTTGCTTGTTCTTAGGAGTATAGTTGCATCATACATTATAAATATTGCCAAACATGCATCATCTTGCATTAAGGATGGATTGTATAAATTTTAGGTTAATTTTCTCTTTTTGTGGTCAGGAAATAGGATAATATCTTATCGGAGTCTCAGATTGAACATCCAACCGTACGGATCTGATCAGGGTGACGATTGGAGTTCAACGACTCCAAGATTGCCCCGATCGGACTTCCATAACATCAGATGTAGTACTAGAAAGGTCAAAGGTCAAGGAGCCAGGATGGCATAAATCCATATCTCATATGACAAATCTGACTGCATGAATGGGTTCAGATTGACGATTGTAGCCCAACGGCACAAAAATCGATCCAATCCGACATCCGTGGCACCATCTACAACTCAGAGAAGATGGATGGCCAAGATGGTGCCACGTAGTGCCATCTTAGCCGCCCAACTGGCCTAAGGATCCGCCACTACCTTTCTCTCCTTAAATCCGATCCATTGATCTTAGCCGTTGGATCAAGATCCAATGGCTGAGAGAGCTCGTGGCCATTTCCTCCACACGACGATTCGAGCTAATGGCGCATTGGTCACGTACCTGTGGATAACGAGGAGGTCATGTGTTCGAGACTACATACGCCTCAAATTGAAGGCATGAGCTAGTGCGGGCCAATTGTTGTCGTTGGATCGAGGATGAATGGTGGTAGGAGTGGCCACGTGGCGTCACCAGATCGTGTGGATCGCGAATGCGCCATGCACGTGCGATCTGACATGGGCAAGCGATGAGGCGTGGTGTGTTTAAGCCGTTCGATCTTACGATCGGATGGCTGAGATCGCGAGATCGTGGGCGTGCATTGAAGAAGGCAGAAGGTAAGAAGGTGGCGAGTGCACGCGCACTAAGCCTACATTTAGGGTCTTTAGTGATGCTTAAATCTGACACTAAAGACGTTGAATTAATGTTTTAAAGCATAAAATGACCAAATTGCCCTCAATCCCTACAAGTATAAAAGGGGACCCCTACCACTCGAATTCTTCACCTTACTCCCTCTCAAAAGCTCTAAAGAAGCTTGTCCAAAACTTGGGATGGTCCTCTAGATTTAAAATCCAAATTTTGTCCACTTCTTACCCCGTTCGTGGAGCTCCTGCGGTTGTCTTCTCACCCGCATTTCAGAAGTGGATTCTGTGACGACGACGTCCTACCCCAAACCTGATTTTTCTCGCTCCATTCTCTGTCTTCCGTCTCTACTCTCCATCTTCCAGGCTCTCCCATTCTGGCTGGTCCTCTGAGCAGCCAATAAGGAGGATAATTTCTCACCTCCCTTCTCTTTATTATTTTCTAGCGTAGATTTACCACTTTCTGGTTGTAATGTTTCCAGCTTTCTAGTTGTAAAAATAATATCTCTGTTATAAAGTGTTTTGTTCTCTCTCTCTCTAGTATAGTACTGATTCTTTGTAATTATCCCGTCTTAAAACTAAAATTACACAAAAAAATATAATTGCTGATTGCGAATCGACGTAGCCTCCCTGTGTTCAACCTAGAATTCCTTTTGAGTTTCGATAAATTTATTTGTTGATGGATTTTCTCGCAAATTATGCTACAAGAACAGGTTTTCCAAACTCAATCTTTTTGCAATGATTTTCCACCTCAACACTACTCTAGCCTTCTAATTTGATTGATACTCTCTGAAACAATATGTTCTAGTTACTTTTCTTCAGCTTAGTGCATTTCAACGGTAGCCCCAAATATTTGATTGGTAAAGAGACCAACGGGGTACCTAAAAGAGAAGAGATAGAATTTTGTTCATTCCCGTTCAAACCAAAACATACCAGAGATGATTTTCCTCCATTCAGCTTTAGGCCAGGGATTTTTTCCAAAAATGTTGACCATATGATAAAGAGCTTGGGATTCCCTTAAACTACCTTCCACAAAAAAAATGGTGTCATCTGCATATTGGAGAACAGGTGCCATAGCCCTTCTATTGGATAACGAGTAACCCCTAATCAAACCATTCTCAACAAGTTTACACGCGTATCTGGCTAGATTATCCACTGCAAGATTAACGATCAAAGGTGCTATGGGACATCCTTGTCATAAACCACACTGCGGCTATACCCAGGTTCTGCATGGTTTCCCATTAATCGGAGGAGAGTAAGAAGCTGTTGTGATACATCTCTTCATCCATTGGACCCATACTAGGGAAAGTGTTCTCCTTTTGAGGATTTCCCATAAGTAAGACCATGAGATTCAATCATAAGCCCTTTTAAAGTCTACCTTCCAAAGAAAAGCTTTGCATTTTTTCCTATGCCATCCCATCACCATCTCTTGGGACATAATAAACGATTCTTGTAATGATCTCCCTGGCTGAAAAGTAGATTGGACTTGCATGATTAGATTCTATAGAACACCATGTAACCTATTGGCAAGGATTTTACTTATAATCAAGTATATAGAGTTCGAAAAGGCGATTGGCCTATATTCTGAAAAACACTCAACCCCAGACTTCTTTGGCAACATAAATAAGTATGACTTATTTATCCATTCAAAACCAAAGTTCTCCTTTTCAAATTCATGTATAATTTCCATAACCTCCTCCCTCAGAACGCTCCACATTTCATTATTGAAGAAAACTTGAATTCCATCTGGGCCTAAAGATCCTTCATTATTCAGGCCTTTAATTGCCTCCACAGCCTCCTGATCAGAGATAAGAGCCACCAACACTTTTGATTATTCCTTATTCACACAAGGAAAATCTATAGTAGCTATCTTCCATGTTCCCCTTGGAGTAGCCTTCGAAGTCTCTTTGAAATAGCATGAAGCTTCTACTGTAATCTCCTGAATAGATGAGATTCTTCTATCTCCAATTTAATTGAAGAGATTAGATTGCTTCTTCTTCTAGCACTTGCAGCAAGGTGGAAGTATTTTGTATTGGCATCCCCCTCCTTAAGCCACAGCTGCCTCGATTGCTCTCTCCAGTCCATTTCATTTTTTAGATCTTCCTCAGCAATAGCTTCTTGCCAACATTTTCTCATTTCCTGATTTCAACACTCAGGGCCATCGTAGATTTTTTGATATCTAGCTACTGCATAGTTGCCAACGCCTCAATCTTTTTTGTTCATGAAGGGCCTGCACTGTTTGTCCGTACTCTTTCAGCATAACATGCATGTCTGAAAGTTTGGACACCAGCCTCTGAGTCGTTGATCCAACACTGGTCTTGGTCGCCCACCAATTCGTCAACATGTCTTTGAATCGAACTTCCATGAACAAAGATCTCATGAATTTAAAATAAGATCCCACATAAACATTTTCCCCACTATCCCATACAATTGGTGTGCAGTCTGAAAAGGGTCTTTCCATACCCATAGCTAAAGAAAGCTGAAATCTCTCCAATAGAGCAGTGTTACCAAAGAATTTGTCAAGCTTGGAAAGCTGGCCACTCCCATTTCACCATGTATATTCTACCCCACTGGATGGGAATTCACTCAGACCCAGACTTTATACAGTCAGCTGAAAAGCTATTGCAACACTGACAATACTGGCATGAGGTCTGTCTCCACTCGCCAAGGTGGAATTAAAGTCCCCACCTATAAGCCATGGCCTCTCTTGCACCATCTGATGAGCTACAGTCAGATCTTTCCAAGGCTCCATTCTAATAGATGCTGCACAAGGCCCATACACACAGGTAATGTACCACTCCAAATCTCCTTGATTGTTCTGGCACCTACATGTGAACACATGCCTTGCCATAAGGACATCAACCACTTTAAGGCAAGATTTTCTCCACCAAAATGCCATCCCACCAGATATCCCATTTGCTGCTAGAGCAGTGTGATCAGCTCTGCCAGGCTGCAAGAGCTCCACGTGTGTCTCTTGAATAAGAGCATAGTCAATCTCCCATTCCAACAGAAATCTTGAAAAAGAAGCTCTTCTCACACTGCTGCACATCCCAAGCACGTTCCAAGAAAAGATTCTCATCCCTTAAATTGCATTCCCCCTTGTGCTACCTGCTACACACATTCCACCATGAGAGTCTAGGCAATGACACTCTCATCAATAGGACATTGGTTTTCCTTTCTCCTCCTTCTAAGCATAGAAGGGGATCTCCTAAACCCTTTCTTCAGGCATGTGCCTTTCCCAAAGTTAGGATCTTCAGGTGTGCGGAAAGGTAACTAGTTGTGATCACCCAAAATACTTCTTTCCTTACTGCTACCAATAGCACAATCTCCTTATTAGAAGCCTTGTCAAAAGCCTCCCTCATTCGATGATCATCCACTCCAGAATTTTCCCCCTCCATGTTCTCTATCTGACCCCCATCTGATACAACATGATGATGATCTTTCCTCTTCTTTGGTTCTGGTGCCTCATTAGAGGATTTGCAGCCATCGTACCCCAAAATCTGCTCATCACCTGCCACTTCCTTAAACATCTTATCCTACATTTGCTCTTGATGTATTATCTTAAAAGCACCAAGAGCCAGCTGAATAAGCCAAGAGCTTCCTCTGCATCTAAGTATAATCCTCTCTGGTGCAGATCCACTTCTAAAAACTTCAACGCCAACATTTAGTACATGAGCATCACCTTCCTAAATGGCCACATCAACACCATCTGATAATTTGGCGAAACCAGCAATCATTGAGGCTACCACACCTCTTAATCTCAAATGCGATGGCTGACATTTAATCTCGAGATTAATATGCCTGGTTCCTATTCTCTAAGGAGGTCAATCCAGCAGTGCACCATCAAATGGAGAAACCAATCTCCACAGCACTGTGATATTCTCAAAGCTACTTTATCGAAATCTATGGCTTTCTACATCAATCATCCCCCACCCGAATACAAGAAAACATGATGGGGATAAGGCAGCAATCTTCCAACTCAGTGAAGCAAGGGAAACAGAGCTCACCAGTTGATGAAAGCGTTGAAGTGATGGGTTCCCCGTCATCACCTCTCCTATCAATGCACATCGTAGCACCATCTCCATCAATTGAATGTCTTCTGACATCGGAACCTCAACGTCAACCATATGGCCGAATTTTGTAGGTGGTGGGGAAGGCGATGTTGCATCAAAGTCCTTCAACCTAGGGCATGACTAATTCTCCTTCGCTGGATGCATATCGGCTTTAACGCATGAGTCACGGTTGTGACCATGTCCTCCGCATGCCAAACACACAAGAGGGGAATAGATATCGTAGCCATATGACCTCTTCTTCTACATCGGTAGCAAAGGATGTTACTGCTAGTCCTCCTCCCAACCTCTCTCATCCCACCCTTTACATCCCTTCCATATGGGAGAAATCATCTAGTCTCCCTTCTCCTCCAAGATTTGTGTCTCCAAGTCTTCCATCCATCCTCCTCCCGCTGCTTCCCAACCCTATCCGCCTGGTCACCATTGCCCCTTCCATCCATCACCCTCTATAAATCTTCGATTCCTATAAGATAGACTTGTTAAGTCCATGATTTTTCTATTATGAAGATGCATATAAAAGAAAAATTGAATATTTTTAGGTTTTGAAAATCTTGAATTGATCGTCAAAATTTAAGAACACCCCCCATATTTATGATATGCAACGTCCTCATGCATTAGGATAGAAAAGAGATCATCTTAGTGATAGGAAATTTGGTTCAAGATGGTCAAAACCTGCGAAAAGAAAAATAAAAAGAAAGTAGGAAAAATGATGGGTTACCTCCCAACCAATTATATCTTTTATGCCATTCAGTCTGGCGTGAAGTGATGCATGGGAGACGGATAGTCATGTAGAAAATTGGACATGTGAATGCCCTCAAGAAAGTTGTCTTCCTCTAGATCCCTTAAGAGGTGAGTGGTCAAAATGTGGGGTTCAAAATGAGATGAAAAATGGAAGAGTGACCCGAGTTTGGCCATGGTTTGAGTTTATGATGAAGGCCAAACTTGGGTGGGTTGGGTGGTAGGTCTAAGGAAAAGGGAGTGGGAGAAAAATTAGTGCGATGAAGGGTAGGTGAAGTAGTGTGGGTGGGAGTGGTGATAACTTCGGAAAATCAAGAGTAAAGGTCAAACCTTAATTGATTTGAAATGCCTTTAACCCCATTATCATAACCAGAATCTGAATCAATAAACTCTGGTTCAATGGTGGTCAAAGCAGAGCATGAATGGATCATCATAGATTCCTTAATTACTGCTTCCATTTCATCATCAAAGTCTAAACCATGATCATGGGACCACCTAAAAGCTTTGAAAATATCTAAAGAGATAGTCTGGTCACCTAAAGTTATATCCATTTTTCCAAAATGATAATTGATATTAGCTTTTGCAGTAGCCAGAAAAGGTCTTCTAAGGATAATAGGGCATTCTTGAGTGTCTCAGGTACCTCTATGTCAAGGACTAGAAAATAAACTAGAAATAGACAATTTTGGACCTTGATAATAACATCCTCGACAATTCCTCAATGTTTAATGGTAGATTGGTCTGCCAATTGTAACAGAACCTCAACGAGCTTTAACTCACCAAATTGAAATTCCTCAAATAAGACTGTGTGGATGAGATTTATAGAGGAACCTAAGTCTAGAAGGATGCGATCAAAGGTGGTGTCACTTATGACGATCGAAATGAGTGGTGTGCCCGAGTCCTTTTTCTTGAGAGGTAGTTTGCTCTATACAACCGAGCTTACTGTTTTGGAAAGGACCCCCTGTGGTAGATTCTTGACCTGTTGCTTTGGAGTACACATATCTTTAAAAAATTTAGCGTAGGCAGGGATGTACTTGATGTCATCTAGGAGGGGAATGTTTATCTCGACTTACCCAAATAAGTCCATAAGGTCTTGATGAGAGGGCTCATATTTCTTTTTCTTAAAAGGATTGGATTACAATGCATGACTGTAAGGAGTAGGAATTGAGTCTTGTGATTATTGTGTGTCTTCTTCTTCCTGAGTGGGGGATGAGAGTCAACTTGCATAGGAATAATGCAAGTTTCATCAGGTTATTGTGAAGGCCCAAGAGCAGTTGTTGTTTTCCTACTCCTCAATGTAACTGCATTTGCAATTTGGTTATTCCTTGGAGGTAGTAGGGTGCTTGTGGTTGATAAAAACTGGGTGGTTGTTGTGGTGCTGAGTTAATGGGAGGCTGGTTATGGTTGGTTTGATTTCGATTTTTGTCCTGATAATGGTTCCTTTGAATGTTGGGGTTGGGCATGGGCTTGGAAGGTAAATGTTCTGCCGTTCTTTGGGTTGGAGTAAACCCAATCTAGTTATGGAGATTTGTAACAACACGGGTTACTTTCAACATTTGATTTCGCAATCCTTGCAGTGTTTTCATAACTTGGGCAATGATGCTTTCTTAAGATGGCCCAGGTCGACCCATACCCTTCAAATGGGTTTTGTTTCTAAGAAGGAACCAGGTTGGTCCAAGAGTGAGTTGTGTAGTTTCTCTAGTTAAAGGAATTTCTAATTTGATCCTGAAGGATGGAGATATTTTCAGTGGGGTTGGGATTTAGATATGTGTAATTCACCAGCGAACCATAAAAAGCCTCAAAAAATTGATTATTCTCAGCAGGGACAGTATTGAGGACATGCAAATATTCTCTTTTAGGCATGTTAGGCTAGGTTAGATGTGGAGTTGGTTTGGATTCAGCTTTTCATCAATCTTTTTCTGGTGAATTTGCATCTGATCCAATCTTTGTGCAATTAAATACAAATCATCTTGTGTGACAGGAACAGATGCAGATCTGGAGTCAATTTCATTGACCTTGAATTTGGGTTTGTTGTCCTACCAAAAGTGTTCATCGATGACAAATTAAATGAGTTTTCACTCATTTCCTCAAAAAGCAAGTAGGCACTATCAACATCTTTATTAATAAAGTTACCCCCCAATGAAGCATCCATGAACCATTTTAATTGATCTTTTAATCTATGATAGAAGGTCTGCACTAGCTGCCATTGTTGAATCTCATGGTGGGGACAACTCCTTAATAATTCTTGAAACCTCTCCCAAGACTCATCGAGAGATTTACCAGATTTCTATTGAAAGGTCATAATGTATCATCTTAAGGCATTTGCATAATCGATTGGAAAATATTTTTAAGAAAAACACTTTTTAATTAGGGCCAGGTAGTAAGAGGAAGCCCGACCGTCTTGAACCAATATGATGCCTTGTCTTTTAGGGAGAGAGGGAAAAGTCTCATAAGCCACTGATCTTCCCACAGATTGTGGGAATGAATGGTTTGTGTGAGGACAATTAGCTCCTCGAGGTGGCTAAAAGGGTCCTCTCTCGGAAGACCATGGAAATGTTTAATAAGATTTAGGATAGTAGGTTTGATCTCAAAATCCCCCTTGGGCATAACCACCCCCAGTCTCTCCTCATAATTGGAAGGATCATAAAAATACTTAAGTAGGATGGAGGTTCCCCGAGTGGTTGACTTGGTCTTTGGTTGGCTACATTTGTGACTATGCCAGCCACTTGTTGTTGATTGAATTGAAGTTGTGCCAATTGGTCAACCATCATGTAAATAGGATTAGGTTTTGGATTTTCATTTTGCCCTGGCTATTCTAGATTTGGTAGCTCCAAATGGAAGGTTAGGGATGGGGATTGTTGACGCGGTCTCGATTGTCTCTTAACAAATAGCTACGTCGTAGTATAGGTGATCAAGCATTGTCAACAAATAAAAATTTATTACTCGAAAACCTAAGTATCCGAGGTCGAATAGAGGGAGCAATTGGAATTTATTACTAATTTCAAGAATGTAATTGAACACTTAATTACTCAAAACTTAATTCAAAATATATAAATGCATGAGTTTGAAAATTAATTGTGGCAAAAAGAGAATTTGGATGTCCGATCATGGGATCATACGTCTTAAAAGATGTCTTCTCCTCTCTTGTTCTTCTCTTCTTCTAACTTCTGATTTTCTTCCTTTCTTCTTTGTGCTTCTTCTTGCTTCTCTGCAGTTGCCTTGCTTCTTTCTTCTTATTTTCTTCTGCGGGTCTTCTCCTTGGTTCTGCTTTCTCTTCTTCTTCCTTCCTTGGTTCTGTTTCCCTTGCCTTCAGCTTCTCTTCTTCTGCTTGTCTTTCCCTTTATTTCTTCTTCCTTCTCCAGTTCCTATTCTCTTTTTCCTTCTTCGCCTCTTCCCTCTGCCTTGCCTTTCTCTTTTTCCTCTACGATGGCCTCCTTCCTTCTTCTTTTCCTTCGCTAGTAGTGGCTAAGTGTCAGCTTCGCTTCTCCCTTTTGCCTTCCCTACACAAACCAAAGAGGAGCAAAACCTACCCCTCTACCCACACCCGCATCTCTCTCTCTATATATCACTCTTCAGCATGCTCTCCCAGAGCTGGGTAAATGGGTCGGGTCGCACGCCTGGGTCCAAGCGCATTGACGTGGGTGTGGTGCGCGAGGAGTGCTCAGGAGGGTGTCGGGTCGGGTCGCCAGATCCGTGTGGTGAGCTCACAGACAAGGTGGTGAGTATAGGTGAGGGACCTCACCCCATGTGCTTTCGGAGGCAACCAGCACAAAGCATAAAATCAATTTAAACCACTCCAGCACCTTACAGCTTACCGAGGTGGGACTATTGTTCCACCTCTCTTTCGCGCGTGCCCGCAGGAGAGCGTTCTCCAATTGCAGCACTGCAGGCTTCGCGGTGACACTTGCTGGGAAGACTAGCTTCGCGAGGCCTCCCCGAGTTAGCTGGACCTGGAACCCTGAAGTCTCACAACCTGGAGCAAGCAAGCAGCTTCCTCAAGTCATCGCTAATGGCGGTCGGAGCTCAAAACCTGCCTGACACAAAAAGAGCCTTGTGGCTTAATCAGACCACAGGAGCACCTTCACCGTGTCACAGTGAAGGTGAGGTGCTAGGTGGCAGGCCACAGGGTAGCCTAGGCATGCATGACTAGGTCGCCCTACGGCTGGACGGATGGGTTTGATCGGGGGTAGTTGTGGAGGCGTAGAGGGTCTGTGGATGGGTGGAGGATGTTCAGTGAGGTGAGGCGGAGGTTATGAGGTGGTCGGCGAGATGTGTGGGGCTACGGAGTGATGGGGGTGTCTCGCTGGAGGGTGGCCGGAGATGAAGATGGTGGTGAACAGTGGCGGTCGAGGAGCGTTTGGTGAAATAATATGAGGGAAATGAGAGAGGAGATAGAGAAGAGCAGTTATAACCTAACTAAAGGGACGAAGGGGGTGAGGTGGCGGCTGGTAGTACTTGCTGTCGTCGGAGAAGAAAGCATCCAGTGGAGGAAGACGGCGGCGATGGGGCTAGGGCAGCTAGCGTGGGTGTTGCGCGACACGGAGGAGGATGAGGAAGATGACTCTGGCACTGGTTTTGTGGCAGAGTGACGAGGAAGAGGAGGGGGGCTCGCCGGAGCTTGCTGGACCCCTTGGTTGGAGAAGAAGAGGAAATTGAGGTAGAATTCCGGCCAAGTCAAGCTGAGGAGGTGTGGCCGAAGTTGGGGGTTAATTTATAGGTGCCGGCCGAGCTTCTGGTGCATGGAGGGCAAGTCTTCTACCATCGACGTCTCGCCGGAGATGGAAGGTAGTTAAGAGACCCAAATCTCTCGTGCGTTCGCATGAGAGATTGGGTGCAATTCAAGGATCATGATTGAGTTCAGATGGAAGGGCTTTCCTCAGAGAATCTCCCTTCCAAATCTGGGAGATCTCTGAGGAATCAGAGTATTCCCTCTCTATTCCTCGTTGGAGAAGCATTCCTCCCAATTAATGGTGGAGGGACTTGATTGTAAGATTGGAGAGGAAGCTAGGGGGGTGTATGCAATGGCTTTCAAAAGATATGGACCAAAATGTGATTGGGTGTACTAAATTGAAAAGTAGGTCAAGATGACCTCCCCTTAGGTTCAAATTTTGGTACAAATCTAATTTGGACCTAAGGAATCCAATGGTGAATTTGGATTTTAGGTTTGACTACGTTGGTTGGAAATTTTGCGTAAAAACCCAAATTAGGTCAATTGATGAGCTAGGACCCTAATCTAGGTCAAACTAGGTTCGAAAGGCCAAATTGAATTTTCTAAACCCTAAGGGATATTTTTCCATGATTTTTAGAGGGTTTACTTGACTTTTATCCTGACCAGAACCTTGTTGAATTAAGCGGGTCTATTTTAGGTTACATGATGTCATTTTATTCCTGGATTGCACGTGAACCCATTTCTGATTGAATCAACCAACTTTTTATCTTATTTAGACCATTTGACCCATGTTTTTCCTCTGAGAAATCTCATTTATGCACTGCAATGGTAAAATTGCAGTTTAAACCTTTATTTCATGTTTTCTTCTTAGAACACTTATTCCTTCAATTAAGCCCTCTTCTAAGTTATGCAGTAGCTTTTGTTCTCTTTATTAGGTCAAAATGAGCTAGTTATGGCTCATGATGTGGCTCTCATCATACCCCTATTCCTAGCTTTTGCTAGTCCCTTCGCAAAATTTCAAGGTTTTAACTTCTGTTCTAGACCCTGAGTGTCTGTCATCAATTATGATAAGTGATTTTCTTTTTCTTTTGTGATTAGGTCAGAATGCCGACAATAGGCCTAGAGGTACTCAAGTATCAACCAAAATCTGGACCTGACCTGCTTTAGCCTCAGTCCTTCGCAAAGGTTTTTAAGGCCAACAGAAACAATCCTAGGGTTTGTTGGACTCCGCGGTTAAAGCACCAGTGCTTAAGGCATTTTTAGCCTAGGTTAAGTTTGCAGTGCATTTTTTGCAAGAGAGAGACAGAAGATTTATTTGTTTGGAGAGTTTTCTCTCTCTTTTCTTTTTATTTCTAACTTCGGATTGGCTTCTCAACATGGTCTGTATCGGATTCCTCGTCCCCATCATCAATCCTCAAGGGTCCCTGGCTATCGATGCTTCGAGATAGCACCACCCATGGCAACCCCCAGAACCTTGGCTTTTGAGATTTTGGGATAATCCTGCCCATGGCATTCCGTGGCAAAATTCAGACCCTAGCGATCGACATTTCGTGATAATGCCGCCCATGGTATCTGAACCAGCAGAGTGTTTACATGCCCCCAGTAGGATATTTAAATATCCTAAGAATCAAGCACCGAGGAGATGATATGTTGTTACACATCTTCGAGGGGAATTTCCCACCTCTCCGCATCGGGAACTCGTCCAAATCAACTTATGTTGATCGGCCGCTCCTAATCTAGGTGACTTTTTCATAACATTAAAAGCTTTTGCGTGATTTTGATATTTATGCGCACTGAACCAGACTGTGTGTGAATTGGGGTGCTTAGGTTACCGAATCCTATAAATCGAAGGTCAGTTAATGAGGACGAATACTTCCTAAGCCTTAGACCTAATACTTAAGCTTTGCATTTTCCCCAACCTCTTGAGGATTATCCAGATCTTAGCGGATACGTAAATTATTAAGCTAAAGAATCTAGCCCAAGAGGCCTAAGACCGGCATTCCCGCTAATCTCTAGTTATGTCTCCTTAGCACTTTTTCTTTTTCTCTTTTCTTGATCTGGTCTAGAACTTTAGTTAATTCCTTAATCTTTTACTAATGACTATTTCTTTTTCTTTTTCATTTTGCACTCCTTTTTGTCATTTTTTCTCTTTTTCTCCTCCTTATAATTGTGTGGCTCACAAAATTTCCTCCCTCCCCCATTTTTTGCTCTTTTTCATAATTTTTCAATTTTTTTGTGTTTTTGACATATGTAAATTTTTTTGTGAGAATCCTTCTGACGTTTTCTTAGTTCTGTATGTATGCACTTTATCACCCCCCCCATGCTTAAGTTTTGCAATGTGCTCATTGTAAACGGAGGGTGTGAAATAGTGTTGAGGTCAGGGACTTAGAATAGGATACATCGGGTGGGTGAATGGGTCAGAAATGACTGATGCGAATGATTTCAAGCTCTAGTACGTGTACCAGAGGTGGGATCAACTATCTAAGGCTGAACTCAAGGTACAATGGACGTGGAGTACAGATGGATAGTCAGACGGGTCTCTATTTTTGGGATGACGGGTTGCCTCCTGTTGAGCGCTAAATTTGATGCCTTCAGCCGAGCGGAACATGGGATGGAGAGGGAGTGGTCAAATCAGCGGAATTTTGTAAAAGAAGCACCTTGATTAAGAGCCTGGTTGGTCCAACCAGGTGCTTGTTAAGATCAGTGGGCTGATGATGCAGCCCCAACCCAATAAGTTTGGTGGGTTGGTAGATGTAGATCAACAGATGCGGAACCCACCATATGCAATGAAATTCTGATGGATGTGGAAGTGAAAACTCCGGTTTAGGCTGAGTCAAATCAGCCTGGTCAGAGTAAGGTTCCAAACAATAATCAGTGCATGGTGTGGAAACCCTACAGGGGTAATCAGAGAATGGTGGCTCCTATTTCTCGGTCTAATCAGTACCCGATACTCGGTATAGATATGGAGTTGAATCATCTGCAAACGGCTCAGTGAGAGGTGAATCAGAATAGAAATTGAGTCCAGTTGCTGGTCGAGGTAGAGAATGGGTTTTGATTGGTTCTATAGATGTGGAGCAGGTGGCTTCAAAGAGAATAGGCTTGTTATGATCAGGAAGCAGATTTTCTCCGATGTTATGGTCAGATTCGAAATCGTCGGAGAGTTTGCGAAAATCAAAATCTGAATGAGATTCAGGATCATGAGTTCCACCATAGAATAAATCATATGTTGTAGATTCAGCAGCCTGATAGGGGTCTTGCCTAAATGTCAATTCTGAGCTTAAAAAGGTATCCTTACCTAGTAGAAAAGCTGGTAGGACAGACCCAATTGAAACCCCACTTGTCCAACTTAGTTTCTGTATCGTAGATTGGCATGACTTCATAAAAATTGATTAGTTCTTCTGAGGATGTTATTCATCAAATAGAGGCCTAAATTCATATTCTTCATTAAAAGATGGATCTTCCTCATATGGGGCCTTGAAATCTTCAAAATAGGTTTCAGATCTAGATTCTGGGCTTAGGATGTGGGTTGAATCACTAGAATCTAGGTCTGAATAACCTTCGAGGGTCACATTATCAGAATAAGGGATGAAATTTACACCCTCGAGAGGTTCAGTTCTACTCTCATTATTGCAGGAGTTTTGGGATTCTAAGCCTGGTGATTCATGGTCTAGAGTAAGCTCAACATTATGTTTTCCTGCATTTGGAGCTTCCCAACCTTGTTCAATAACGGGCAAATTATACTCCATCTGGGTTGGAAATCCACAACCATTTTGTGCCTCAAACCCGAGATCAGATTGATCCTCGATGTTGTCCCAAGATGGTTCATCTTCTATTTGTGGTATATATAGGTACTTCTGGTCGATAATTTGTTTTACTAACCTCATTATCTCTTCCCATTTTTCAAGACTATCTTGGTGTTGCTTCCAAAGTTGAGGATTTGTCATACATTGAAGGTATTCAAGATTGTGCAGTTTTTCTATCTCAATGTATCCAGTAATGAGCAAGTGACGGGTTGATCCTTTTGTGGCTTCTGCCAGTAGTACTTGGGAACAAGTTATGATAAAGGTTGTGGTTGTTGGGACATCAACCTGA
This sequence comes from Thalassia testudinum, assembly GCA_037157565.1. Classification (NCBI taxonomy): domain Eukaryota; kingdom Viridiplantae; phylum Streptophyta; class Magnoliopsida; order Alismatales; family Hydrocharitaceae; genus Thalassia; species Thalassia testudinum. The sequence goes on from JAZHRO010000025.1 coordinate 40,877,559, forward strand.
ATGTTTCCTACTAGTGTTGAGGTTTCTTCCTCTTCATAGAATTTCAGGGCATCCTCAATCATCCTATCTCTCATGGATCTCTGATATTCAGGTTTCTTGAATGGTAGTCCTAAGTGGTGTGGCTGCATATTTGAATCTGGTGGTGGAATCAAGATGTAGAATCGGAGTTTGAATCAAGATGTAGAATCAAGTTATGAAGAGATTAGATCTGAATAACGAGTCCCACTGAAAATGTGTGTGTGTGCTCTAAAGAGAAAAGATGAGGGACTGGGAGATGTTTTTGACCCAATCTAGACACCCAAAGATGTTTGGATGACTATGGAGGTTTGGGGCAAATGGTACCCCTGGATCAGAAGATCGTCCACCTGAGAATTACCTGGGCAGCTAGAGAGGGAGAGTCCTGCAAAGACCCCTACACGGTAAAGCATCTTCACGGGTTACAGGGTTTCCCCCACCCGACCTCTCTTGTCACTGAGATTCCAGGTAGACCAGGATGGGGACCTTGACCTCTTAAGTCTATCACTTTTATTTCAAAGGTACTTTAGGGTTCTCACTTGAACTTTAGATGTTTTGATGTTGTGACCTAATTTGGAGGTTGGTTGACCCAAGGGTCAGCTTCACCTGACCTGTCCTATAGATGGCAGAATGATTCTAGGCTTGGGGCCTAGTGATCATCCTGATTTGACTCCCAGGTTATTAGGTCCAAGATTTTAAGATTCAAGTGATTTTAGAGCTTAATTTTTCTTAGGGTTTGTCTTGTTTAGATCTCTTCAATCAAGGGCTTGGGTAGCACACTGATGCGGGAGGGTTCATTTCCTTTTATACAGGCATGTGTAACTAGCACTTCAAGACCCTATTGTAGAAACCCTAATTTGGTTCTATTTCCAATCCTTGCTTTCTTTTTGAAAAGGTTCTCTTTGGACTCAAAAGCAAGAAGTGTGTTGTCTGCAGAGATTAAGCATGATTTCTATTAGGCACATGAATTTTGTGGGATAGAATCTAAAAAAAAAAAATCGCTCCAACTTCAAGAAGATTTGAAAAATTTTCGCAAAATCAGGAAATGTTTGCCTTAAAGATGGTGATTACTATAGAAAGAAGGCAATTGATTCCTAAATTAATTTCTTCCTTTTGTTTTTCAAAGCTTAGGGGATAGTTTAAGGAAGAAAAGAAATTACCTACCCTGGAGTGGTTGACTTGCGGGAGGGATTTTATCGTGAAATACCTGCAAGATCACAACAAAGCAAAGTAGGGCAAGTTAGTGTTCAATATGATAAAAAGAATATAGAGACTAGTGATAAATTGCACGTTGCTCCCTGGCAACGGCGCCAAAATGTTGACACGGTCTCGATCGTGTTTTAACAAATACTTACGTCGTAGTATAGGTGATTAAGCGTTGTCAACAAATAAAAATTTATTACTCAAAAACCTAAGTATCTGAGGTCGAACACAGGGAGCAATTGGAATTTATTACTAATCTCAAGAATGTAATTGAACACTTAATTACTCAAAACTTAATTCAAAATATATAAATGCATGAGTTTGAAAATTAATTGTGGCAAAAAGAAAGAATTTGGACATCTTATCATGGGATCCGACTTCTTAAAAGATGTCTTCTCCTCTCTTGTTCTTCTCTTCTTCTGACTTCTGATTTTCTTCCTTTCTTCTTTGTGCTTCTTCTTTCTTCTCTGCAGTTGCCTTGCTTCTTTCTTCTTATTTTCTTCTACGAGTCTTCTTCTCCTTGGTTCTGCTTTCTCTTCTTCTTCCTTCCTTGGTTCTATTTCCCTTGCCTTCTGCTTGTCTTTCCCTTTCTTTATTTCTTCTTCCTTCTCCAGTTCCTATTCTCTTTTTCCTTCTTCTCCTCTTCCCTCTACCTTGCCTTTCCCTTTTTCCTCTGCGATGGCTTCCTTCCTTCTTCTTCTTTTCCTTTGCTAGCAGCGGCTAAGTGTCAGCTTCGCTTCTCCCTTCTGCCTTCCTTGCACAAACCAAAGAGGAGCAAAACCTACCCCTCTACCCACACCCGCATCTCTCTCTCTGTATATCACTCTTCAGCATGCTCTCCCAGAGCTGGGTAAATGGGTCGGGTCGCACGCCTGGGTCCAAGCGCATTGACGTGGGTGTGGTGCGCGAGGACTGCTTAGGAGGGTGTCGGGTCGGGTCGCCAAATCCGTGTGGTGAGCTCACGGACAAGGCGGTGAGTATAGGTGAGGGACCTCACCCCATGTGCTTTCGGAGGCAACCAGCACAAAGCATAAAATCAATTTAAACCACTCCAGCACCTTACAGCTTACCGACGTGGGACTATTGTTCCACCTCTCTTTCACGCACGCCCATAGGAGAGCATTCTCCAATTGCAGCACTGTAGGCTTCGCGGCGACACTTGCTGGGACGACTGGCTTCGCAAGGCCTCCCCGTGTTAGCTAGACCTGGAACCCTGAAGTCTCGCAACCTGGAGCAAACAAGCAGCTTCCTTGAGTCATCGCTAATAGCGGCCGGAGCTCAAAACCTGCCTGACACAAAAATAGCCTTGTGGCTTAATCAGACCACAGGAGCACCTTCGCCGTGTCACGGCGAAGGTGAGGCTCTAGGTGGCAGGCCACAGGGCAGCCTAGGCATGCCTGCGGTGAGAGAGGAGTGCTCAGGACGGTGTCGGGTCAGGTCGCCAGATCCGTGTGGTGAGCTCACAGACAAGGCGGTGAGTATAGGTGAGGGACCTCACCCCATGTGCTTTCGGAGGCAACTAGCCCAAAGCATAAAATCAATTTAAACCACTCTAGCACCTTACAGCTTACCAAGGTGGGACTATTGTTCCACCTCTCTTTCGCGCGCGCCCGTAGGAGAGCGTTCTCCAATTGCAGTACTGCAGGCTTCACGGTGACACTTTCTGGGACGACTAGCTTCGTGACGCCTCCCCAAGTTAGCTGGACCTGGAACCTTCAAGTCTCACAACCTGGAGCAAGAAAGCAGCTTCCTCGAGTCACCACTAATGGCGGCTGGAGCTCAAAACCTGCCTGACACAAAAATAGCCTTCCGGATTAATGAGACCACAGGAGCACTTTCACCGTGTCACGATGAAGGTGAGGCACTAGGTGGCAGGTCGCGGGGCGGCTTGGGCATGCGTGCCTAGGTCGCCCTGCGGCTGGACTGATGGGTTTGATTGGGGGGTAGTTGTGGAGGTGTAGAGGGTCTGTGGACAGGTGGAGGATGTTTAGTGAGGTGAGGCAGAGGTTATGCGGTGGTCGGCGAGACATGTGGGGCTGCGGAGTGATGGGGCACCTCACCAGATGGTGGCCGGAGATGAAGAAGATGGTGGTGAACAATGGTGGTCGAGGAGCGTTTGGTGAAATAAGTTGAGGGAAATGAGAGAGGAGATAGAGAAGAGAAGTTCTAACCTAACTAAAGAAATGAAGGGGGTGAGAAGGCGATTGGCAGTACCTACTATCACCGGAGAACAAAGCGTCCAGTGGAGGAAGACGGCGGCGACGATGGGGCTAGGATAGCTCGCGCGGGTGTTGCACGACGCGGAGGAGGATGAGGAAGATGACTCTGCCACTGGTTTTGTGGTAGAGTGACGAGGAAGAGGAGGGGGGCTTGCCGAAGCTCCTAGACCTCTTGGCCGGAGAAGAAGAAGGGGAAATTGAGGTAGAATTCCGGCCAAGTCGAGCTGAGGAGGTGCGGCCGAAGTTGGGGGTTAATTTATAGGTGCTAGATGAGCTTCTAGTGCATGGAGGGCAAGCCTTCTGCCACCGAGGTCTCATCGGAGATGGAAGGCAGTTAAGAGACCCAAATCTCTCATGCATTCACATGAGAGATTGGGTGCAATTCAGGGACCATGATTGAGTTCAGATGGAAGGGCATTCCTCAGAGAATCTCCCTTCCAAATCTTGGAGGAGATCTTTGAGGAATCAGAGAGTATTCCCTCTCTATTCCTCGTCGGAGAAGGATTCCTCCCCATTAATGGTGGAGGGACCTGATTGTAAGATTGGCGAGGAAGCTAGGGGGGTGTATGCAATGGCTTTCAAAAGATAGGGACCAAAATGTGATTAGGTGTACTAAATTGCAAAGTAGGTTAAGATGACCTCCCCCTAGGTCCAAATTTTGGTACAAACCTAATTTTGACCTAAGAAATCCAATGGTGAAGTTGGATTTTATGTTTGACCACGTTTGATTGGACATTTTACGTAAAAACCTAAATTTGGTCAATTGATGAGCTAGGACCTTAATCTAGGTGAAACTAGGTTCCAAAGGTCAAATTGAATTTTCTAAACCCTAGGGGATATTTTTACATGATTTTTAGAGGGTTTACTTGATTTTTATCCCAGTCGAAACCTGGTTGAATTAAGTGGGTCTGTTTTAGGGTTACACGATGTCATTTAATTCCTGGATTGCACGTGAACCCATTTCTGATTGAATTAACCCACTTTTTATCTTATTTAGACCATTTGACCTATGTTTTGCCTCTGACAAATCCTATTTATGCACTGCAATGGTAAAATTGTAGTTTTAACCTTTATTTCATGTTTTCTTCTTGGAACACTTATTCCTTCAATTAAGCCCTCTTCTAAGTTATGCTGGAGCTTTTATTCTCTTTATTAGGTCAAAATGAGCTAGTTATGGCTCATGATGAGGCTCTCATGAAGGATGTCAAAGATGGAGGGGTTAGCTTGTGGATTTTAGCTGGAAGGGTTAAAGGCAGGATTAAAAGTAGGGTTAGACGGATTTTGTGGTTGAGAGGTGGAAGTGGTAGTGAACCTAATTTGAATGTTTTCTATTTCTGATGAATGAAAGGAAGATGATCCTTTTGTGCAGGGGCAAAATCAAGTGGTCCCTCCAAGTGTGGAGCTTGGGACCGCCACTCGTGCATATAATTGAAGAAATGGGGAGGAGAGGAGGGAGAGATGAGAAGAAGTGTGCGATCAAGAAATACAAAATTCTAGACCTAACTTAAGTGTGAATCCCTAAGAATTTACCTAAGACTTGGTTTATCTAGGAAATAAGAAATAAATGGTAGATAACCATTCCCTAAGCAAATCTGGCTAGGCTGAATAAGGGGAGGGTTGGGCCCAAACATATCTTAGGAAAATCACCGAGGCCTTGTATAAACTCGCACTTGGTCGTTTGACACTACCCCTCAGCCTGACACTAAATATAAATGAAGGAATTGATACCAATTAAAGAAATCTTAAAACTTAGGTAGCAAGCTTAAGTTTGATGAAACCTTAGGGGTCAAGTTGCTACAAATTTTAATTAGGTCTAGGAGCTTAAGTGCACGAGAATGTGATGGGCATTAATTTAGGTAATGTTGGGTTACTTCTTTTTTTTTGGTGTGTGCGAATTAGGCGGGAAGTGATGCCCAAGCCAAAATAAAGAGGTTTTGCAAATAAGGATTTTTTGAAGTGTTTTAGGATATTGATCAAGAATTAATGTCTTTTAAGATTGATGCGGTGGAAATTCATCATGAAAAGATTTGAGTTTTGAAACCCATAGTCGTAGTTTGATTCGCAAGAAAATCCATCGATCAGATAATATTTATAACCAAAACTCGAAAGGAGTCCCAAGCGAACGTTTGGTTTGAAAAATCTACATTCCATTTTTTATTTATTTTTGTCATTTTTATCTTTTATAATTTTTTTTTGTATTTTTATCAAGCAAGAGATCAGGTCGATGAAAACTTTATCTACTTGCAAAAATAATGCAGAGAGAGAGAGGAACAATCATATAGTTATGAACAAATGTTTCTACAACTATGAAAGCAGGAAAACTACACTACAAAAGCGAAAAGATAGAGATAGGTGAGAAGAATCCCCCACGACGGTCGCTTGGAGGACAACTCGCTCTGACGGTGCTCGGATGAAGGTGGTGAGGAGCGGGATGAGAGAGAACGACAGTAGAGGAAGGAGGATGGGGTAGGATGTCATCGCGGCAAGGATCTTCTTCCCGAAGGAGGTGAATGGACGACCACGAGATGCTCCACGAATGGGGATGAGAGGTGGAAAAATATTTGATTCTACTCTAGAGGAGCATCTCAGGCTTGTGACAAGCTCCCTCTAGAGCCTTAGTGGTGGTGAGGAGAAGAAAGGAAGAGATGGTGAGGAATTGAGGGAGGTAGGTCCTTTTATAGTAGAAAGAAGTGGAAGAAAACCTTTGAAGGGCTTTAGTGATAGCTACAATCGCCACTAAAGACCATACAAGCTATCGCTGAAGATTTGCTCCACCACTGGCATGCACAGCACACGCCCGTGCCTTGCAAGCCATGTCACACGCGTGCACGTTGGCTATGCGATGCACTACTATTGTCGTTGTGCATGATGCGCGTTGGTGTGTGATGTGCGCTGCTTGTGTGCTCGCATCAAGTGCGCTGTGTTGCGTCCGCTAGTGTTGGGTGTGCCTAAATTGTGACTTGGGGGGGTAGGCTGCGTGGATTCAAACCCATGCCTCTCCCTTGGAGGCAGGGTCTTCAACCAAAGCGCCATGTCAATGTTTGTGTCGAGGAGACGTCATATTGGCACGCAGTGGAGGTAGCTTCTCAGTTGTTGGATCAAGATCCAACGATTGAGAATGGATGATCTAGATGTGGGAGGTGGCTACTGGTTGGTGTTGGGAGGCCGAGATGGCGCCACGTGGTGTCATCTTAGTCGTCCATCTTCATTCTTTTGCAGAGGGTGCCATGGTACTTGGATCAAGATGATTTTCGCACTATCGGACTAAGATTGTCTCTTTGGATCTATCCATACGATCATATTTTTCATCTGAAGCCCATAAGATGTCGCATTGCCCCTTGGTCATTGATCTTCCTAGGACTTCATATGATGCTACGAGATTCTTATCTAGACAATTTCGGAGGTTTGAACTCCAACCATTGTCCTGATCAGATCTGTTTGGTCAGATAGTCAATCCGAGGCCCCGAAATAAATCTCCTTCCCTCCTGGCCATAGAAAAGTCGCAATTAACCTAAAATATACACAACTACTGAAGATGTAGAATGGTGAATGCTATGCAATATCTATAGTATGGAATACGTATCTAAGCCTAGAAACATGCATAAATAGAAATTTTAACCTAAATGGATGTGTCTACATCATACCCCCATGCCTATCTTTTGCTAATCCTTAGTAAAACTAAACTACATGCTATGTATAAAAGTAGAATTAGGACTCTATCACTTAGGCCTAAGTTGTTTTTTAATAATAGAAATTTTCAACTAAGGTCCTATACTACGAAAACTCAACAGTACCCGGGTGTCTACCAAAATGCAAACCGGCCAAGTCCTTGCCTTATTTGAAAAGAGAAGATACATTTTTTTGCTTTTTCTTCTTTTCTTTTTTCTTTTGGATTTTTGGAGTTTGAGAATTTCGGGATAACTTTTTACGGCTACCTGAGCCGCCCAAGACTCGAAAAGGACTCTAAGTGCTAAGCATCTTATGAAAGGGTGATAGACTCAATAAGTGGCCCTTAAAATAGACTTCAGGTTTCCATAACCCTAGGTGACCTAAAAAAATTCTACCTAACGGTTTATTTTTCCGATCGGTAGCTTTCCCCTTACTTTTTTTATTTTTTTATGAGGTCAACACAAGGGCAAACCCAGTGTATATCTCCCCGGTTTGTTCTACTTCCTCGCTTCTTCCTTAGGTGTTTTGGGAATTATTTATGCATTTTTGTGAGCTGGGCTCTGGACAACCGACCAATGGGCCGTTACCTACGACAACTTGCCAGCCATACTCGTGCGGTGAAGTGTGGTTTTCTATTTTCATTTTTCTCCTTTCTCTATTTTTCTTTTTTTTTATTTTTACTTTTGGGTATCATTTTTTTATTTTCCTAAGTAGGTGGCTTCCCTGATCTATGATTTACATAAAAGTAGTAGAATGAGTATGCTCATATAGTTGGGCTTTGGACAACCGACCAATGGGTTGTTACCTACGATAACTTGCTAGCCATACTAACCGAGAAAGTTCATTAGTTCCTAATTTCTATAAAAATCACTGAAAAGTGAGTCAGTGCAAATAGTATGTAGATGCTTAGGTTTAAAATCCCCTCAAATTAGAGGGTGGGTTGACAAGTTGTGTACTTATCACCCTAATTTATTGACTAAATTAAAATAGAATTACTTAGCGAGGACTCGAGACTAAGTCCACATTAGAGTGGACACCTAGGCTGATTAAGCACAAAGACCTGAAGAGTCTAAGTATTTAGGTCATATTGTATCATTTCCTAAAGTTAATAACTTCCAAATGCCTAAGTTCTCTTCTCCTAATTTCTTTCTTCTTTTTTTTTTAAGAAAATAAAAATAAAAAAATTTCCAGGGAGTTAACAAAATGTTTCAGGTAAACAGGAACCCTTAGATCCAAAATCCTGCTTTCCCTAAAGTTAACTTCCCAGATCCTTACTTCCAAATTCCTATCGTACAACTTCAAGTGCTCAGGCTCCGAGACCTCTAGCATATCAATCACCCCATTTGACTTACCCAAGTCCAGAAATCATGGCTGAATCAGAATTGACTTGGGCATAATGATCTCAAAAGTATGATCATTTAGCTCTTCGAGGTGTGGTTGAAGAATAAGGCTACTGAATGAATCTTCTAGTAAATGAGGATTCAGATCCTCCAAGTTAGCCCCAACCAGATCACAATCTTCCATACTCGGGCAATCAAATTGTTCATTAGATTCCTCAAGCCTATTTGTCTCACTAAAATCATCTTCCTTAAGCTCAAGTGAGACTTCACCTAAAGGTTCCTCACCCTCAGAATTAAAGAATTATTGATCCTCATTTATATATGTCTCAAAATCACATGTCACTTCCTAGTCCATGGAGACATATTTTTCATCGTTCTCTGGCTTGGGGATCTCAAGTGAAGCAATTAGTTCATCCTGAATCGGTTGCTCTAGGCCAACTTGGTCATCTTCGGTCTCAGAACATGTATCCCCCCTGACAGGCACCTGAGCAGGTTCATACATTGGCTCTCCAGAAGGGGGTTCATATTGAGAATCATCCCAAGACTAGACTAGGGCAACCATGAATTTTATCCTAAATCTTGACAATTTCCTAAGTAGAAACTCACCTGGGTCCCTATCTCTAACATCTTGGAGCAAATCCAATAAAGAGCTATTAAGCTCATCAATCATTTTGATCATAAGCTCCAATGCTTCAGTACATGGTGTTGGCTGAGCTTCTAAAGATTGTATGATGTTGCTCAAGTTAGCCAACACCTTGACTTGGACCTGGTTCACCTGAATTGAATGGTTCGATTCAGGGATGGGTGAGTTTGGGTTTAATCTAGGGGAGTCAAGAAATTGAGGTCCTCCCTGATAATAGGTCATTTTAGGTTGTTCAAAGAATGGTGGTGACCTATGTTCAGCATAATCCTAGGGAGGGTAAGAGTTATAATAATTATATCCTTCTTGATTGTAGATCGGGTTAGGTTGATCATCAAAGGGTGGAGATCTACAATCATTATAGGCATGAGAAGGAAAATAATCATAGTCCTGTTGTCCATGGTTAGGCCCTAGACACTGAGATTTGGATTCATATCCTCAATCAAAGTTACTCCGACTAAGAGATGGGTAATCATAAGTCGAGTTGGGATAGTAATCATTTTGAGGATAAGTGATGGTAGGAGGGTAGGATTGCAAATGAGAGTGTGATCTGGAAGAATACATAGTGAAGTAGGAGGGAAAACAGACAGAGAAAGGTGCCTTGCAATATAGTCAACCAAACCTGCCCTTAAGTGGGTTAGCCTACAGATCTACAGACTCTCAGAACTAGTCTTGAGATGATAAAAATTATTTGTTTACTTCTATCTGGCCAATCCAACCAGTTAGAGGGAGGGGCTGGGGAGAAGGTTCTTCCTTTGGCTTACACCTTCGGTTCCTTTAATACCCCCCAACCACGATCATTTGACGCTACTCCCCTAGCTAGACATTAGATGAACCAGTAGAAGCAGATTAATTGTAAAATCTCAATTTGAGCCTCGAAAAGCGAATCAATCCTTAAGGCCAATGTCTACTTAATTTTAATTAGGCCTGGGATTATTGTGTTCTTGTAATGTGATGGGCCCTTTAGATGGGTTGTGCCCTTAATAATAAGTTAAATGTGTGTGTCTGCATGATGGTAACACATCATGAGCCCTAACTAGTTCAATTTGGTCTGATAAAGTTGATAAAAGCTCCTACATAACCATCAGAGGGTCCTTTGTCCATTCTATGCTATTTTAAGAAAAAGAGAATAACACAAGGTTATTTCTGCAATTTTAAATGCATTTCATAAGTGCAGAGTAATCACGGGAAATTCCAAAGGTTAATTAAAGGTCAAATGGTCATTAATGTCTAATAAGAGGGTCCATGTAGACAAAAATGGATTTTCGTGCATTTCAAGAATTAATGAACATGTAAAATCATAAATTCAGGCACACTTAATTAACTGAGGTTCTAGTTAGGATAAAATTCACCTAAACCTTCTAAAAATCATAGAAAAATATTCTATAAGGTTTGGTATCCTTGATTTTTACCTAAAATAGAGTCTCAGACAGATAGTTGCCCTAATTTGGGTTCTTACATAAATTACCTAGTCAAACTTAGTCAAAACCAAAATCCAACTTCACCATCAGATTTCTTGAGGCCAAATTAGGTTTGTACCAAAATATGGCCTCGATCAGAGATCATTTCAACGTAGTTTGCATTTTGGTCCATTCAGACTCTTTCTTTCTCACATACACCCCTAACTTCTTAAAATCCTTGCAAAGACCCCCCTAACATCATTGTCTTCCTCACATTTGGGTCCCTACCGCCATGGCAGGTGTGAACCCAAAGGTGCCTAGTTTCAATCAGGGATACCTCCTTGATTTCTCAATCAATCCCTTCCAAAATTGGAAGGGATGATCCTAACGTCATCCCTATACACCTAAACCTAAATTTAGATCCCAAATCCATCCAGGAAGCCCATACGAACTCCTTAAATGAAATAATCCCAATCCTTGATTTGTCAGGCTTTCAAGCTTGTTTCTAGGCTTGGAAGCTCATCCAATGGCTTATATAAGACCCTCCTCACCTACCTTACCTCTTTAGTGAATTTTTGAGCCCCAATTCCTCTTCCTTCTCTACCTCTGGCTTGCTCCAACTCATCTCTGGCAACCTTCTACCTCCTGCCTCTTTGCCGTCCGCCACGTACAATAGGCGGCAGTACCTTCATCCTCAACTTCTTCCGCATGTCGCAATACCCACAAGCGCCACCTACCTCCACTCGTCGTCGCCGCTTCACCCATCAGAGAATTTGTCTTCCCAACATTCGACATACCACCGGCATGGGAATCCTCCCCTTTCGTCTGTTAGAATTAGTTTAGTTAGCTTTCTCTCCCTCTTTAGTCTCCTTCCATCTCTTTTAAACCTCGTGTCGACCCCTCAACTCCACCATACGCCACCTTCGTCTCCATCTCTAGCCTCACCTCCGACGAGTCTGCCACACCTCTACAATCCACCAAACAACGCACTACCAAGTCCATGACTTCTGCCTCATCCACCCTAACCAAACCCCCATCATTATTCACCATTTCATCCACTCACGACCTCCACTGAACACCTACGCCTGTGCACTCCTCCTCTGACCTCCCCAGACCACCACACACCCTCAACCACCAGGAAACACCCACCATCAACTTCATCAAGCCTAGGTGAAGCTCCTTAAGTAATTTAATGTGTCTGTGAGGCTGTTCTTGTGAATTTTAGGTTCCACCATCCGTCGCCATCGTCTCCACCATCTCCGACTCCAATTGTAGTCCTCCAACAAGCTCGTAAATCGTATCCACTTCCAGGTGATGCAAATCTGGTCTGTGTATCTATCTGTAGCTATAATTAGAGAGCGAAGCTACTAGCGGCTGCAATCGAGTGGAGGTTAATCTGCAGCACTTGTGCGAATAAGCCAGTGGCTTTAGTGCCACATCGGTCGCGGTAGAGCACGTGATAGAGCATAAATGCTTTTGTGCTCTGGGTTATTCTCCTCAAGAACAAGGGGTCAGGTCCCTTAATGCACGCATTCACACCTTGGCCACGACTCACACCCGGTAGCACTGGTCCCTCTACTAGATTTGAATACTCGCCTGGATACCTAATAAATTATTCGATTACACGGCTCTGAGAGAGACGAGAAGAAAGAGAGAGGGGGGGTTTTGCCCTTGCTCCCTATCACTCTACACTTAGATGTTGAGAGGCCTTTGCCTTTGTGGTGTTGTGTTGTGCCTCTCTGCTGAGGCTCGAGAAGAAAGAAGGAACGAGGCCCTTGAGACTCTTGCAAGCACTATAGCAGGCTTCATTTAAGCGGTCCGACGTTGGATTCTATCATCTGATATCTGTTGGTTCTAAGCTTCTGTGGCTATATTGGTTGCTTACTGACATAACATTTGAGTTGATAATGCTACTCATATATTTGAGATATTTATGGGTTAATATTCTAGGGTTAATTTGGTGATTTAAATCACCATTTTAACCACATCTTTTTGCACTCTAACATTTGATTCTATTAATATATTATTCTATTTCATTTTGAGCAAGATTTTGATCATATTCTTGTATATATTTGTGATTAGTGAATTGAATTGCCATTGTTGCTCCTTGTGAACGATCTTAGATTTTTCTGAGTTATAAATTTAAGTTTTAATGTGATTTTGTCGTATACTATAACGCATTTCTTTAACATCGACAATTTCGCATTAACATTTTGGCGCCGTTGCCGGGGAGCAATGTATAATTTGATTTCATTGATTACAATTTCTGATCATGAATCTAACTTGCTTTATCTAATTTGTTATGGCTATGCAAGGTACATAGGAGAAGATTAGCTACACAACAACCACTCCAGAGGCAGGTAATCTCATCTCCATCTCCATAAGCCCCTATTTCTGGAAAAAAATAAAAAGGGAAATCAATTAGGATCAACTCGCATTTCATATTTAGAATTAATCAACTTGAGCTTTCTGATTTGATTTAGAAAATCCCAGTCCAGATTTCTGTACCTGATAGGGACTTAAGGTGCCTAGGGCTACTCACCTTCTTGATTGAGCCCTAGCTGCCAAATTTGGAAGAAAACTAATTTGACCAAATAAGAGCCACATTAGGGTTTCCATCTTAGGGTTGAGAAAACACACTTGCCTGAAATAAAAAGAATCTACCTTCCCACAATGTATGTTGTCTAAACCCTTAATCGAACTTACCTAATCAAGCGAACCCTAAAATCAAGCTCTAATTATCCACCTTAATCCTAAAATTGGGACCTCATAATCTCAGGACAAATCAGGTGAAGTTGATCCACCTTACGGGATCAACCAATCTCCAAATTAGGTCACCAAGCACAAATCAAATTTAAAGTTCAAGTGGAATTCTATGCACCTCAATTCAGATTTAAAATTTGGTAGACTTAAGAGGTCAAGTCGCTCATTCTAGTCTATTTGGATCCATGGTGACACGGAAGGTTGGGTGGGGGAAACCCTGTAACCCATGGGGATGCTCTACCATGTAGGGGTCATTTCAGGACTCTCCATTCCTGGCTGCCCAATTACTTCTCAGGTCAGCGACTTTCTGATCAAGTGGTATCATCTGCCTCAAACCTCCATAGTCATCCAAAAATATTTGGGTGTCTCGATTGGGTCCATCACATTTTCTGTCCCTCATCTCATCCTGTAGTACATGTTTGGGAGGAGGTCCTTGTGACCACCCTTGAGGCCTTCATTAGCTTTTTACTCTCGTAGAGGGCAAGCCTCGACCCCCTTGCTTGTGTAACATCCAAATCAGATTGACATCTCCTCCAACTCTTCCATTTCTGAACCCATATCTCCAGCCACAACCATGGAACACCACGGAGAAGAACCTGACCTTCAACATCAATTCCATAACCTTAAAGATCGATTCGATGCATACATCAACCCACCATAGCACCCTCAAATGCGAGATAACTACAATCCCACTGTGGTGGAAATTGACCCTCAAGTGCAAATCCCTGCAGGAGGATTTGAGGTGGAGCTCAAGCCAAGTATGCTTCATACAATCCCAAAATTCCATGGCTTGAACTCCGAGGATCCCTTCTAGTGCATTAAGCACCTAAAGCTTTTGGCCTAGACCTTCGAGCCAAACATGTAGAATCAAGATAGCTTAATCATGAGAATGTTCTCCTCTCTTTTGGATAAAGCCACTCATTGGTTTCAAACTCACTCATCCGATCACCACTTGGGAAGAACATTAGACTACTTTCCTACAAAAATTCTTTCCCATTAGTCGGATGAATGCTATGCAGCAACAGATCACGCACTTCTCTCAAGGAGTGGGAGAACCTCTACATGAGGCATGGGATCATTTTTTGAATCTCATGTGCAAGTGTCCCCATCATGGAGTTCCAAAATGGGAACAAGTCTAGTCTATTTACCATGGGCTCCATGACGATATCAAACTCTTTGTCAATGCAACCTATGGTGGCAGCATCATGGGTCAGCATGAAGACACGATTTGGGGAATTGTCAAGAACATGTGGGAGAAATCCCTGAACAATGAGTCATTGGATGTGTACGACCGGACGACCACTCGCATATTGATAAATAATTAGCTGGTACAAGAGGCTCGAGACCTTTCTACATCCGTCGAGCGAGAGATGTAGCCAGTCGCTTGGATAAGGTCTCAACCATTGAGAAGAAGGTGGATGACTTGATTCGACACTGGCAGAGCGCCACCTTGGCGTAGCAAAACATGTTTGCTCAATCGCCCTCTTGTAGAGAGGCTATGCATAACATCTATCACCACTCTTCTGAGGGGATGGATGCCTATCCACCCCCGTCTGATTATGGTCTTGGAGGAAACTCAGGACCAACCTACTCTAGTTAGGGGAACTTTGAACCCTCTTACTTTAATTTTTCTAGAGTTCCTCATACCTGCGAGGATCTCCACGCCATCCAAAATGATCCATTCTCAAACACTTATAACCCTTGATGGCGCAATGACCCCAACTTTGCATGGCTGGGAAATAACCCAAATCGAAGACCTCAATTTCAACCTATACCACAAAACCCATGACCTTACCAACTTGCTCAACCAAGGCCCAATCAAAATTTCCAATCCAGGACACAGAGGATCGAATGTCTTTGATTCTCCAAACCCTGGTTGACATGCAAGAACAACACAAAGAAGAAATCATAGAGGTTTGCAATCAACTAGCCTTATGAGAGCATCATCATGAGCCCTAACTAGCTCATTTTGACCTAAGAAAGAGAATAAGAGCTCCTACATAACCCAGAGAAGGGCTTAATCCAAGGAATAAGTGTTCTGAGAAGAAAACATGAAATAAAGGTTAAAACTGTAATTTTACCATTACAGTACATAAATGGGATTTCTTAGAGGCAAAACATTGGTTAAATGGTTTGAATAAGATAAAGAGTAGGTCGGTTCAGTCAGAAATGGGTTATTGTGCATTCCAAGAATTAAATGACGTTCTGTAACCCTAAAATCGACTCGCCTAAAATTCATGGAAAAATATCCCCAAGGGTTTATAACCTTCAAATTGGCCTTTGGAACCTCTTTTGACCTAGATTGGGGTCTTAGCTCATTATTTGACCTAATTTGGGTTTCTGTGTAAAATATCCAGTTAAACGTGGTCAAACCTAAAATCAAACTTCACCATTAGATTCATTAGGTCAAAAGTAGGTTTCTAACAAAATTTGGACTTAAGGAGAGGTCTTCTTGACCTACTTTGCAAAATAGTACACCCAATTACATTTTGGCCCCTATCTTTTGAAAACCATTGCACAGACCCCCCTAACTCCCTTGCCACTCTTACAAACAAGTCCCTCCACCATTAATCGGGAGAAATCCTACTCTGGTGAGTAATTGAGGGGGAGTAATCCTACTCCCTGATTCCTCAAAGACCTCCTCCCAGATTTGGAAGGGAGATTCTTTGAGGAATTCTCTTCCATCTAAGCGTGGTACTAATCTCTAATTTGCACCGAATCTCTCGTGCAAATGAACGAGAGATTTGGGTCTCCAACGGTTTCCATCTCTGGTGAGGTCTCTTGTGCTTGGAAGGTTGTCTTCCAAGCATAAGAGTCCCTACCAGCGACTATAAAAGCACCACCACCTCCGGTAGCATCTCTTCAGCTCGACTTGGCCAGAGATCCACCCCAATTTCATCTTCTACTCCTATCAAGAAGTCCAGCGAGCTCTAGCGAGCCTCCTTCCTATTTCTTGTTGCTCTGTCACCATATCAGTGGCAGAGTCACCCTTACCATCTTCTTCCGTATCGCGCAACACCCGCACGAGCACCTCTAGCCCTATCGTCGTCGCCGTCTCCATCCACTAGACACCGTCTTCTCTAGTGACAGCAGGTATAGCTAGCCACCAACTCTCCCCCTTCGTCCACCTAGTTAGGTTAGAATTACTCGTCTCTATCCCCTCTTAAATTCTGCTCTCTCTATTTTCCCTTTCGACCCCTCGTAGCCACTGACCACCGCCATCTTCTCCATCTCCGGCCACCCACTGGCATGGTGCCTCCACCGCTCCACATCTCCACATGCCTCGCCAGATACCTCACTACTTCCACCACAGTCCACGGATCACCTTCTGCCCAGCCATTGACCACCATAACCTCTTGTTTGGCAATCGTAGAGTGCGTTTTGATAGGAAAAAGCATCGTAGTACAGTGCACAATACGATCAAACAAAAATATTTATAAAAGGATAACAAGACTTGAGTCTCGGTCATTCATCTCTGGGAGGCATTTGTTTAGTTATGAAATTGATCTTTATCGCTCTACTTTATTTAGAATCACACGCCGATTTATGATTATTACGTATTGAAGTACGACATGCTTAGTTGCAAGTATATCAGGAATTAAATGTAGGCAACATTAATCACACAAAAGACATTGCAATGAGCTCATGGTGATTCTCAACACATAGACTTATATATATATATATATAATATATTTTTCATTCATTCATTCAGAGGATGTTTGCAACATGGATGTAGAGGAAAGCTTGTATAGGAATGCTTAAAAATGTAAATCTAGCCACCAGAAAATGATCGCAAACAAGAATCTATGGGGGGATTTTGCATGCATCATTGGGGGAGAATAAGGGCTCCACTACTAAGCAGTAAATAAAAGCAGTAAATGTAAAGAGCTAGCTACTAATCTATCAGAAGTGAGGGCATTTGGAGGTGGGCTCCGATGGCCTTGGAGTGGTGGAGAGGAGAAAGAGGGGCAGCCAATGGAGCTTAGGCCGACCCTTGGAGAGAGGTTGGAGGAGTGATCCAGCATCCTGGCTTGGTGTCTTGCATGGTGGTGCTCAGCTGGTGGAATTGGAGTGGAGATGGTGGTGGCTAGTCTAAGTGGAGGTGGATGGAGCCAAGCAAGTATGGCCAAAAAGTGGATGGGCGCAAATGGCCACCCCTTAGGTCGTTTTATAGACCTAAGGGAAGCTCTCTAGAGAATTATGGAATTCTATGGAGAGACCTACGGTGGGAGCTCATGGGAGAGTGAGGGAGAGCGGATGGACGGTGGTTTTTAGATCCACCAATTGTGGATCTAAAAATTGAATGGCTCTTGGTTGCTAATATTAGCAACCAAGGCAACCACACATGGTAGAGAGTTCTAGAGAACTCTAGGCTAGGTATTTTCATGTGGATGGTATGTGTGGGTGTGTGTGGGTCGAAACTTAGGTGGCTAGGTTGATTAGGTTAGGTTCTAGTGGGTTTAGGTCAAGGTATGTCTCAAATTAGGGTTATAAACCCTAATTCACTAAGGTAAAGTGCAATTAAACTTAATACAAGTTTAATTGGGCGTGTGGAAACTTAATTGAGAGTGAAAAAACTCAATTAATTTAGGTCTAGGTCAATTGGACTCTCATTGAGTCTAACTGGATAGTGTGTGCTTAGATCAGGGCTCAATTGGACTCAATGAGTCCAATTGAATAGGCTAATGGAATTAACTAAGATCCAAGTCAAATTAGGTTTAATGAGGACCTAATTAGGTCCTTAGGGAGGTCTAGAGGTGATGTACTAGGGTTAGGGCACCTTAATTTAGGTTCCTATGGGGTTGGAATTGGGTTTAGGGACTTAGAGATCCAAGATCAAGGCTTGAATCTCAAAACAAGAACTGGAGAGCAGTATTAGACGTCTAATAATAGTGTCAGACATCTTGTATTCAAAAATCAGAAGTCCAGACTTGTTGTCTGGACGTCTAATCAGAGTCAGGAAGGATTCAAGGTTCTATCTTGGGTATTCTACAGAAATTGGACGTCTGACCAAGTGTCTAGACATCCAATAACACTGCAGAAGTGGGTTTAAGGTGTGTGGGAGTTGGCTACGGGTTCTCGACATCCTATAATTCATCTGGACATTCAGATAAAAGTTGGAATTAGGGTTTTAAGGTTTCCTAGGGTGCGGTGACCTAATCTATGGGTGGCTAAGGCTTGGGGAATTCTCTAGGCTATCCTAGGGCTAGGATGGACCTAAGCTCTTCACATTTTACTGCTTTATTCCTACTTAATAGAATATCAAACCTTAACTCTCTTACATCGTTATTCCTACATCTAATCTAACTCTTCTGCTCTAGCTCTATTGCAACACCCATTATTCCTGATCCAGCTTTAGATCCTGCTCTAGATCCAGCTCCAGATCTTGCTCCTGATCAGCTTGTTGCCTACAATTGACATAATCCACTTAATTAGCACATTATAACTTTATTTTATGCATAGCTAAAGTAAAGCAGTAAAGATGTAGATAATGCTTATGCATGCATGAATTACCCTAACTTATGCTAAGTCCTAGCCTAATTTAAGTCAATTAAGACGTATGATTGCTACGCAATCATACCCCCTAGCCTAAATCTTTCTAGTCCCTAGCAAATGCAAAACTAAATTATTTACAGCAAGGGTACCTAAGGGACTAATTATTTTATCAAGTGTATGCCTAGAGATTTTTCTCCTTTTTGTTTTCTTCTTATGCTCTGGAAATCCAGACAATCGTGAAAGTGCAGCTATGTAGCTTTTGCAACGGATTCGAGTGAAGAACTAATACACTCTAAAGCCTGTACCTGACCCCTAGTAAAAATTCTAGCAAGATAGGCAGACTTCTTCCCTCGGGGTATTCAAAATATTCTGTGAATTCCACCTCGACTTTAGGCTTAGGTAAAGAATCTCTGAGGGAAAAGATTATATATTTGGTGGCTCGCTCTCACTTAGTGCTACATAGAGACTAATACTACTAAATCTATATTCCTGGATTACTAAGTAACTCAACTCAAGGAAAGACAAGAAAAACTATGCTCTCTTTTGATTCCTTTGTATTCATTTTCTCTTACTCTTGTTCTTTTTCTTTTCTTTCTTTTTCTTAGAGCTAACAATCTCACCAGATTCACACATATGATCTGTATTTGGTGGTCTCACTTGGCATTAACACTTTAATTGAGTTTCCATAACCCTGACACTAAGTCAGAATTCCTCAGCTAGTATTCGGGTGGTCAGAAACACAAGAAAGGTGGGTTAAGGCCATATTTGGTGGATCTCAAATTTATTCGGTGGTATTGCCTCAATGCAACTGAACTAAACATTCACTCTTTTTTCTTTGCTTTTTCTTCTTTTTCTAATTTTTTTCAATTTTTCTTTCTTTTCATCATTTTTTTTTCAACATAACACATCCATGAACTTTATTGAGGAGGCATTATTAGGGATTGGTGGTACTCAAGAGACATTGGGTGGCTTATTTGGTGGAAGTGCTTACTCATGGCATCGGGAGAGATGGATAGCATGGTGTATTTCTGACCTTGGCATCAGTACCCTCCTTCAGCTAAGGATTCCATAAAAAATGGTGGTAACCATCCACCTTAGCCCTAGTTTTATGAAAAGTTACTCTCCACGTATTTGCCTTATTTGGTGGCTCTCAATATTTCGCACAAAAATGCATACATAGGAACTGAGAGCGAAAACTATGCCTAATCTCTGAGTATCATCACCTAATTATCTAGGATTCCTGATTCCTTGCACTAATCTTAAAGCACCAGTACACTCTACCCTCATCTCACACTGTTTGGTGGAGTTTTGGAGGAAAATCTACCTGACTCCCAAAACACTGTTTAGGGGTTCAGGAAAAGAATGACTGCTTTCTCTCGACAGACTAAAGACATTTATCAGCCTTCACCATGAATCCATTGCAAATTCTACGTGTGTGTGAAAAGTTGTACTAGATTCCAGATTACATTAATCAACTAGAGGATAGAATCCCTAATGCATTCTATTAACAAAATAATCTTATTCATGAATGCAATATGTATATATGCTATGAACAAGTAACCTCATATATTTGCACTTCATGAAATTACCGTATTGGGTTACATTTAGCTTGACCCTAAATTTAGAACAAGAGGTGAGCGAGTGAGTCAGAAGTGGCTGTTGCAGACGATTTTTAGCTCCAAAGAGAGCATTGGATGTGGAGTTGGTTGTTCTTTTATCTAGGGTCCTAAAGTATGTTTTACATGTAGCTCTGAGGTTTTCCTAAATGTTGTCATAAAATTTTTAGTTTTGCTGTATCTACCCCCCCTTGCCTAAGTTCTTGCATGTCCTCATGCATGAATATAAAAGAAAATAAATATAGTAGGGAGAGAATGGGTAGAAATCACCTGTAATTGCTCCTGAAAGTATACATTCAGCACTGGCCAACTTGTCAACATGCAATATACAAAAAGAAAATATGCTAAAAGAAAAATATGCTATATATAAAATCAGTTATGTATAGGGTGATGGATGTGGAGTAGATGCTGAGTTTAACACCTCCAGTTGGGCAAAAACTCAATGAGATGTATCAGTTCTTGCATAGGAGCCGATCAAGATTAGGAGAAAGATATGCTCGTATGCTCCCAGAATCAGTGGTCCAGAGATGCGAACCAGCTGATTGTGCACCCCTACTCCAAAAAGTCTAGCTATAAGAAAGTGTGGAGTAGTGGTGGAGAATAGAGGATAATCAAAGGGGGGATCATGATGTTGATTCAGCTGATTTATCATGTCCCACAATTCAGCAGGATATTGTTGAGGGAGTAGATCAATATGTATCTCAGAACCAGAATTTGAGTCATAGGGATCCTCATAGCGGTAATTGACATCAATGATCATGCCCTCTCCAGGCTTTGGGTCATATGGGGGTATCCGTGAAAGTACAAGATCTATGGGGAGGTCACTGAAATCCTCATCAGTACTCATCTCTGATTCATCGCAGGCTATCTCCTCAGGCTCAGAGTCTAGCCATTAACTGGGATGATAGGTGCGTCCCCAAGTCATTCTGCTCAAAGCTTCACCCTCATATGCATTGGGTTCCTCAGTAATTCCTGCCTCAGGTAGCATAGTTATTTCTTCGTTCAAGTTATCCATAGCTACTTCTAGTTTTCGGATGTCAGAATTAGGGATAGAAAGTGTCATCTCAGAATCTCTGGAATCCGAATTAGGGATGTAGGTGAAAGAACAAGAGTGCAGATCAGAAGATGTTGGCTCTACCACAGGTTCACCTACAATGGGAAGCAACCTAGATTGATCAGTAGTGTCGCATGTAATGTTTGCCTCAAGATCCATATCCTCAATTGGATCTACTTCCCTTATCTCAATTGGGTTATCTAACACAAAAGGTGTCTCCCAAGGTTTGGGATAATCTGATTGTGGCCCAGTCCTGGAGGTATCAGTCCTTTCCTCCTCAGTTTCCTGAAAGGAGTTCTCGGACGAACCCATTTGGCATACTTCCTACTCCTATCTCACATCCAAGCTAGATTCTTCTTCTCCTGAGTGATCTTTCAGCATCTGCTCCTGAGAATCTGCTGGGTGTTCTTCCGGCGTAATCGTTTTAGATTCTTCGAGGTCTTCAAGGCTATTTTCCACTTGATATCTCAAGAGTAGTAGTTCTTGAGTTTCCCAATTTTGTCCAATTAGCCTTGTTATCTCTGTTGTTTCCTGAAGGAGCTCCCTCATACCCTGTTGATGCTGAATCAAGCTTTGTCTTTGGTTCGGCTCAGTGATAGCTTGGATTTCATGTAGATAGAATGTGGCCTTCTCCTTAGCGCTAGCTATATCTCTCTGTATTCTGTAATGCGGTCGGATATGCACTGGTAGCTCTTCAGGGGTTCCAGGTGGTGAATCAGGTTTGCCCATATTCCATGGGTGAGAAGCAGTAGTATGAAATCCATATCCTGGGGTATAAGATGCGGTCCTTTGAGGGACCGACTAGTATGGGTCATAATATCTAGGGTTAGGATATGGGTTAACCATTTCGGTAACCCGAGGAGAAGGATTAAGCAAAGTGAAAAGTTGTCTTTGACACCTTGGGTTCTGATCCCAAGGTTGAGCTAATTCAGTGACCCGGGCTCTCAAATATGCTCGTGGGTCCAGCTATTCTGGATCCTGATTAGGTCTAGATCTAGGGTTACCCATGGTGGCTCTGGGAGTAGAAGAAGTAGGGGGAGAAGGTGGTCTTGGCGAGGTGACTCGCCTCCTTAGGAGTGGCTCCCAAGGTCCAACCAAGTGAGGTCTAAGTGACCTTCCTCGCATACACCACCCAACCCCTCGGTTGGTGTAGCCAGGCAAGATAAGGCTAAGGCCCTGTCAATCAAGTGGTCCTTATGAATCGGATGATCGGATTTTTTTAATTTTAGGTTTTAATTCCTGAAGAAATTCATCGTACAACCGCCTCTTCGCTAACCCAGCCAAGAGGTTGAAACCATCCAGTGGTACGATAATGAATTCGGGTTTTATTTCGTGTTTTAAAATTTGTTTTAGCCTGTTTCTTCAGTGGGGTT
This sequence comes from Thalassia testudinum, assembly GCA_037157565.1. NCBI lineage: Eukaryota > Viridiplantae > Streptophyta > Magnoliopsida > Alismatales > Hydrocharitaceae > Thalassia > Thalassia testudinum. The sequence goes on from JAZHRO010000025.1 coordinate 40,900,347, forward strand.
TTCTCTTGGTGAGTGGCCCACAAGGTGACCAGGCTCACCGGCTAAGTGCTAGGCTTAATTAAGTCTAGGTTAGCCTAAGTTTGGTCTCTAAATTGTACCCTAAAGATTTGACCCTAAGGTTCGTGCACTTCTAGGGTTTTCTTCTGTTTCAGCAGTGTTCTCACGTTTTGTGCGGGTTTAAAGTATATCACGTTGTAGTATAACCGACAAAACGTTTAAACAAATATAAGGAATTTTATTACTCAAAAAACTAAAGTATCTGAGGTCGAACACAGGGAGCAAGCTCAGTACTTTTTAAAACCAAAGAATACAACTGTTAAATGAAAAGGATTGATTCAAAGAGAGAATTTTAAAAAGGATTTGTGAAATAAAAATAGAATTGGACATCTGATTTCTGTATCAGACGTCTTAAATGTAATCTCCTTTCTCTCTTCTTCTTCGTTCTTCTCTCTCTTCTGCCTTGTCTTCCTTCTTCCTTCTTCTTCTCTGCGAAAACTTCTCCTTTCACTACTACACAGCCTCTTCTTTCTTCTCTTCCTGTTCTGCAGCTGCTAAGTGTTCGCTGCCTCTTTCGCTTCTTCCTTCCTGCACACACCACAGTCAAAGAAAAACCTACACCTGTCCCTCTACCCAAGCGTCTCTCTCTCTCTCAAGCAATTCACTCAACGACGCTCTCCCAGAGCCACATGGGTAGTCGGGTCTGATTCGCACCCGGGACCAGGCGCACCGGCAGGTGGTGATGCGCGAGGAGTGCGTAGGTTTAGGTCGGGTCGGATCCCACCAGATCCGCGATGTCAAGCCGCGGACGAGGCGGGTGTGAGGGCAGGTGAGGGACCTCACCCCTGTGCTTACGGAGGCAATGGGCTTAAAACACAAAAACAATTTATATGATACCTGTGTTTTGCAATCCCACGATGTGGGACTATCTGGTCGGTCCTGCTTTCACGCTCGCAGAGCTTTCGTCGCGCGATTGCTCCTAGCTGCTGGCCTCTCTGTGCGACTTGCTAGCCTCACTCACTTGACGACACTCGCGTGAGTCTGCTGCACCTGCAGCCTGGGAGTCCTGGTACCTGAAGCTGCTATAAGCTCCTTGCTGCTTCGGCTGATAATGGCGGCTGGAGCTTAAACCTGTCACACACAAGAACAGCCTATCGGCCCAATCAGATTGGCTAGAAACATTCGCCGTGGCACGGCGAAGGCGGTGGGCGGTGCTGCAGGCTGCAGGTCGACCTAGGCGTGCGTGCCTAGGTCAACCTGTGGCCGGAGATGTTGGGTTGTTCGGGGGGTGATTGTGGAGGTCTGGAGTGGTAGTGGTGGGGTGAAGTGAGTTCCTGGTGGTGAGGCGGAGCTCACGAGGGGGTTGGCGAGCCGTGTGGAGGGGCGGAGTGGTGTGGGCAGCTCGCCGGAGGGCGGTCGGAGGCGAGGACGATGGAGGTGGTTAGGCATTGTCGAGGGGTAATCAGATAAAATAGCAGGGGGAAAAGAGAGAGGAGAGGAGGGAGAAGGTATCTGGAGTGGTCTGGAAGGAAGGGAGGCGGCGGAGAGGACGGCACGTAACTGCCGTCGTCAGGGAAGAAGGACCCTGAGGGAGGAAGCGGCGACGAAGATGAGGTCAGGGGCACGCGTGCGTGGTACAGCGCGACGTGGGAGGAAGTGGCGGAGTTGACTCTACTGCTGGTATGGCAGCAGAGTGACGAGAAGGAGGGGAGGAGGTCACCGGAGCTTGCGGGCCGTTTGGCCGGAGATGGGAGAGAGGGAATTTGGAGGGGATCTCCGTCAAAATCAAGCTTTGGTTCTGCGGCAGGGTCTGGGGAGCCTTTTATAGGCGCTGGCCGAACCTTCTAGCGCGTGGAGACCACGCAATCACCTTCGCCGGCTCACCGGAGTTGGAAAGAGGGTGGATACCCCAATCTCTCGTGCGTTCACACGAGAGATTGGGTTCACACCAGCGATTGTAATTGGCTTTAGAAGGAAGGGAATTCCTCAGAGAATCCCCCTTCCATTTCTGGGAGGGAATCTCTGAGGGATTAGAAAGTAATCCCTCTCTAAACCTCGTCGGAGCTCTGTTCTGCCCTAACAATGGCGGCAGGACCGGATTGCAAAGGAGGCGGAAAACTTAGGGGGCTCTCTGCAGAGATATTCAAAAGATAGGGACCAAATTGTGCTTTGGGTGTACTAAATTGCAAAGTAGGTCAAGATGACCTCCCCTTAGGTCCAAATGTTGGTACAAACCTAATTTTGACCTAAGAAATCCAATGGTGAAGTTGCATTTTAGGTTTGACCTCGTTTTTCTGGACATTTTGCGTAAAACCCCAAATTTGGTTAATTGAAGAGCTAGGACCCTAATCTAGGTCAAACTGGGTTCCAAGGGTCAAATTAAGTGTTCCAAACCCTAGAGAATGTTTTTCCATGATTTTAGAGCATTTACATAATTTTTATTCTGACCGAAACCTTGTTAATTTATGCGGGTCTGTTTTAGGGTTACCAAGTGTCATTTAATTCTTAGATTGCACATAAACCCATTTCTGATTGACTCAACCCACTTTTTATCTCATTTAGACCATTTGGACTATGTTTTGCCTCTGTGAAATCCCATTTATGAACTGCAATGGTAAAATTGCAGTTTTAACCTTTATTTCATGCTTTCTTCTCAGAGCACTTGTTCCTTCAGTTAAGCCGTCTTCTAGGTTATGTAGGAGCTTTTCTCTTCTTTATTGGGTCAAAATGAGTTAGTTATGGCTCATGATGAGGCTCTCATCATACCCCCATGCCAAGCTTTTGCTAGTCCTTTGGCAAAATTTCAAAGTTTTAACTTCCATTCTAGACCCTAAGTGTCTGTCAACAATGATAAGTGCTTCTCCTTTTGTGATTAGGTAGGAATGCTGACAATAGGCCTAGAGGTACTCAAGTACCAACCAAAATCTGGACCTGTTCTGCTTTAGCCTCAGTCCTCCGCAAAGGTTTCTACGGCCCACAAAAACTAACCTAGGGTTTGTTGGACTCCGCGGTTAAAGCACCCGTGCTTGAGACATTTTTAGCCTAAGTTCAGTTTGCAGTGCGTTTTTGTAAGAGAGAGATAGAAGATTTATTTGTCTCAAGAGCTTTTCTTGCTCTTTTCTTTTTATTTCTAGCTTCAGATTAGCTTCTCAACACTGTCTGTATTAGATTCCTCGTCCCCATCATCAATCCTCAAGGGTCCCTGGCTTTCGAGATTTCGAGATAATCCCGCCCATGGCAACCCCCAGAACCCTGGCTTTCGAGATTTCGAGATAATCCTGCCCAAGGCGTTCCGTGGCCGAATTCAGCCCCTGGCGATCAACATTTCGTGATAATGCTACCCATGGTATCTGAACCAACAGAGTGCTTACCTGCCCCCAGTAGGATATTTAAATATCCTAAGAGACAAGCACCGAGGAGACGATATGTTGTTACGCATCTTCGAGGGGAATTTCCCGCCTCTCCGCACTGGGAACTCGTCCAAATCAATTTGTGTTGATTGGCCGCTCCTAATCTAGGTGACTTTTTCAGAACATTCAACGCTTTTCGCGTGATTTGGATGTTAATGCGCACTGAACCCGACTGTGTGTGAATTTGGGGTGCTTAGGTTATCGAATCCCGTAAACTGGAGGTCAGTTAACGAGGCTGAATACTTCCTAAGCCTTAAACCTAATACTCAAACTTCGCATTTTCCTTAACCTCTTGAGGACTATCCAGATTTTAATGGATACGTGAATTTTTAAGCTAAAGATACTAGCCCAAGAGGCCTAAGACCAGCGTTCCTGCTAAAATCTTGTTATATCTCCGTAGCACTTTTCTTTTCTTTTTCTTGATTCGGTCTAGAACTTCAGTTAACCCCTTAATCTTTTACTAATGACTATTTCTTTTTATTTTCCTTTTGTGCTCCTTTTTGTCATTTTGCTCTCTTTTCTTCCTCTCATTTGTATGACCCTGAATTGTTCCTCCCCTCTATCAAGTCTTTTTTTTTTTTTTTTTTATGAAACCCTTTTCTTGATATGAATTTTCTGACATTTTGCACTTTCATACCCCCCCATGCCTAAGATTTGCAATGTCCCCATTGTAAATTAGGTGGGTTCGAATTCAGCTTAGTTCATGCATTAGGACAGGTGTGTGGTGAGTGAATGGGTCGAAGTGACTTGTTGCGAACGATTTCTAATCTCGGGTAGGTATACCTGAGGTGAAGTCGGCTGTTATAATGGATGAACCCTAAAGTGCAATATGAGTTTCGTATAGAGATGTAAGAAAAGGTTTCGGGTTTTTCAAAGAATGACGGGTTGCCTCCCGTTAAGCGCTGAGTTTTACGCCATCGGCTGGGCGCAATGAGCTCAAGAGGAATGGAGGGTAAAGGATGACTCAGCCAAATCTATATCAGTCATGTCAATGAACGGCTTGAGTCTCTGACCGTACACGACAAAGGGTTCAGAATCGTGGCTGAGTGGGCTGATTTCAATGGCTCCATTTCCAAAGATTTGTCGGACTAGGTAGGGTCCGACCGACTTGGATCTTAGCTTCCCTGGGAATAGTTTTAGTCGGGCATCAAAGAGTAAAACTTTTTGACCAGGATGAAAGACCTTTCTAGAAATGTGTTTGTCATGAAAAGCTTTAACCCGTTCTTTGTAAATTCGTGAGTTCTCATACGCGTCGCGGCGTAACTCATCGATCTCGCTCATTTGAAGTCTTCTGTGGGTTCCAGCCTTGGAAAGGTCAAGATTACAGGTCCGTACTGCCCAATAGGCTTTATGCTCCAACTCGACGGGGAAGTGACATGCCTTCCAGTACACTAGTCTGAAGGGAGACATTCCTAATTGGGTCTTGTGGGCTGTCCTATAGGCCCACAATGCTTCCGGAAGCCGAGAAGACCAATCTTTTCTATCAGGTCGAATAGTAACCTGAAGGATCTTCTTGATCTCTCGGTTAGATAGCTCAGCTAGACCATTAGTTTGGGGGTGGTAAAGAGTAGAGATTAGGTGCGACACCCTGTATTTGGTCATCAGTGACCTGAACTGAGCGTTTGTAAAATGAGTCCCTTCGTTGGAAATTATAGCACGCGGAATCCCGAACCTTGAGAAAATGTTTTGACGGAGGAATTTTATAACGACTTTATGATTGTTGGTTCGGGTCGGAATGGCTTCTATCCACTTGGAAACATAGTCAACTGCTAGTAAGATGTATTCGAAGCCATCCGAGGTCGGAAAGGGTCCCATGAAATCAATCCCTCAAATATCAAAAATTTCGCATACCAAGATCGGCTGTAGAGGCATCATGTCTCAATTTCTCATGTTGCCCAGAGTCTGGCAACGGGAACATGCCCTACAGTGATCGTATGCATCCTTGAAAATTGTGGGCCAGTAAAAGCCACAATGGAGGACTTTTGTTGCGATTTTATGTCCTGAAAAATGTCCACCGCATGCCTGGTCATGGTAGAATGAGAGTATGTCTTTGATTTCCACTTCCGCGACGCACCGTTGGATTATCTGATCAGCATCAATGCGGAATAGATACGGGTCTTCCCATAGGTAGTACTTGGCATCGGAATGCAATCTGTCCTTTTTGGCCTTCGGCCAATCGGACGGAATCTGATGTTATGCCAGGTAATTAACTATATCAGCGAACCATGGAAGACTTGTATTGATAGTCAAGAGGTGCTCATCAGGAAAATGTTCTGTAATAGGTCCGGAAGGATCAATAATTTCAGAAGGAAGGCGGGACAAGTGATCGGCTACCACATTTTGCTTTCCCGCCTTGTCGCGAATCTCGAGGTCAAATTCTTGCTATAGCAAGATCCATCGGATTAATCGAGGTTTCGCATCCTTCTTAGCAAGGAGATGCCTCACAGCTGTATGATCCGAGTATATGATAACACGGGAACCCAGAAGGTATGATCTGAATTTTTCCAGGGCAAATGCTATGGCCAGCAGCTCTTTCTCAGTAACCGTATAGTTACGCTGAGCTTCATCCAATGTTTTGCTGGCGCAGTAAATGACCACAGGTTTCCCATCAATTTTCTGCCCCAAAATCGCTCCTACAGCGAAGTCAGATGCATCGCACATGATCTCAAAGGTTTGAGAACAATCAGGGGACTATAGGATCGGGGCTTGGGTGACTCGGTCACGTAGGATCTCAAATGCTTGAGTGCATTCCTTGGAAATTTTGAAAGGCACATCCTTGGAGAGAAGGTTGGTCAGGGGGCGCGCAATTTTTGAGAAATCGAGAATGAATCGACGGTAGAAACCGACGTGCCCCAAAAAAGATCGGATGTCCTTAATCGAGCTAGGCATAGGAAGCTTGGAAATCAGGTTAACCTTAGCTCGATCCACTTGGATGCCTTTCTCCGAGATTAGATGTCCCAGGATAATTCCCTCAGGCACCATGAAATGGCTCTTTTCCCAAGAAAGAACCAAATTCACCTCGATGCACCGCCTGAGTATTTGGACCAAGTGTTGGAGGCAATCATCAAATAATTCTCCAAAAACTAAAAAATCATCCATGAAGACTTCCAGATAATCACCTACCATATCTGAGAATATGGCAAGCATGCACCGCTGAAAAGTTGCAGGTGCATTGTAGAGACCGAACGGCATCCTTCGAAACGCGTACGTCCCGAAGGGGCAGGTGAATGTGGTCTTTTCTTGGTCCTCTGGATGGATTGCCACCTGATTGTAACCGGAATACCCGTCAAGAAAGCAGAAGAACCTATTTCCCGCTAGTTTTTCGAGGATTTGATCAATAAACGGTAGTGGGAAATGATCCTTCTACGTGGTGGAATTGAGTCTTCTGTAATCAATGCAGACTCTCCACGAGTTAGCTATTCGGGTAGGAATGACTTCTCCGATTTTAGTTGTGATGATGGTAAGTCCTGCCTTCTTAGGCACCACTTGTATTGGACTCACCCAACGACTGTCGGAGATCGGGTAGATAATCCCTGCATCTAACCACTTTATGATCTCCTTTTTCACGACCTCCTGTAGGTTACGGTTTAGGCGTCTTTGCATTTCTCTTGAAGGTCGTGAGCCTTCTTCTGTGTAGATTCGATGTGTGCAGTATGAAGGGCTTATACCAGTCAAATCATCGAGAGTCCATCCAATGGCTCTACGATGTTGCTGGAGAACAGAAATCAAACGGAGTTCCTGGTCAGGTGTGAGTCGAGAATTGATAATCACAGGAAACGTCTAATTTGAATCCAGAAAGACGTACTTCAGATGTTCGAGAAGGGGTTTGAGTTCCATGATAGGGTTGTCAGCAGCAGCGGGTGGTTCGGGGTTTGCATCAGGAGCAATGGTAGGAGTCATAGGTGTATCTAGATCATGTTCGCACTCCTCTGTTAGCGGTTTTTGATTCTCTAGTGGTTGATCAGGAATAATCAGGTTGTCCTCTATATGCAATTCATCAACCACAGCTTTGACATCACATATTTCCTCTATAACCCCGCAATTAATCCCTTGCTGGGCCTTGAAAATGTCAATCTTCATGTTTTGATTCCCAAATTTTAATTCTATCTGGCCCTCTTCGCAGTTAATGTTGGCCCTAGCAGTGGCCAAAAAGGGTCTCCCTAATATGATTGGTGTGTCCCTTGGGTTCTTAGGTGCATCCATGTCTAGTACTATGAAGTCCACTGGAAAATAAAAATCTCTTACCCTAACAATGACATCCTCGAGTATTCCTTTGGGTGACTTGATGGATCGATCGGCTAACTGCAATGTCACCTCAGTGGGTTTAAGTTCAGATTCTTCAAGGTGGTCAAGGAGGGATGTAGGTATTAAATTTATGGAGGCACCTAGATCTAGTAGGGCTCTATCAAATTGGGTTTCACCAATTTTACAAGAAATCAAGGGAGTTCCTGGGTCTTTAGCCTTGGGTGGGAGTTTGCTCAAGATGACAGAGCTGGCTTGCTCTAACAGTACGATTGGGTTCCCATCCTTGGTTTGCGGCTTACGTATAGGTGTACATATGTCTTTCAAGAATCTTGCGTAAGCTGGTATGTGGCAGATTGCATCCATCAACGGGATGTTTATCTGGACCTGTTCAAAGAGCTTGACCAGATCCCCCTCGGGAGTCACGGGTTTAGTTATTCTTTTTCCTTTGGTCAAGGCCTCAGGAAATGGGATCCAAGCTGGTTCCTCTAGGACAGGTCCAGGTTCTTGATCTAGGACAGTAGTATCTTGGATAACTATCCTAGGGTCTTGGCCACTATCAGGTTTGGAGTGGTTCGGATAATGTGGGTCTTGGGTTATTTTACCACTACGTGTTGTTACAGAGTTCAACCCGGCCTGATTTGGGTTAGGTAGGAGGGGTGGCTGCTGCTGAAATCCTGCATAAGAAGTTGAAGCTCCATCCCGTTTGGTGATGGAGTAGCGGGGGCCTGATAAATCACATGTGTTTGGCCTGAATTTGGATTCATAACGCGCTTCTGGGCTAGCACGTTATTTGGGTTGGGCAGAGGTTGCGAAGGAAGGGTGCCAGGCTGGCGGGAATTTGCCATCTGGGCCAGTTGGTTGCGAACCTCTGTGATTTCGTCCTTGTGATGTTTTTGCATTGCCGCATTTGTCTTTTGAATGTCAGCTAGTGCTTGAAGGATAAGAGTCATTTGATCCTGGTTTTGCCCGGATTGGTAGGTGGGATTAGGCTGAGGCTGAGGCGGCTGAAATGGACGAGAGGCTTGTGGACGGGGTTGATATGGTGGTCTTTGAGAATTTCCCGCCCATTGAAAGTTAGGATGATTTCACCATCCAGGGTTGTAGGTATTGGAGAAAGGGTCATTCTGGATGGCGTTGAGGTCCTCGCAGTTCTGAGGAACCTCGGGAAAGTCAGAATACGAGGGTTCAGAGTTCCCCCAACTCGAGTAGAATGGATCGGAGGTTACTCCGGTCCGAGAGGCAGATGGGGGTGGATATGGGTCTATTCCCTTGGCAGGTTGGTGATAGATGTTTTGCACAGTTTCCCTTGCCAGAGGAGGTCGTGCAAAAGAGTTTTGCGTAGAAGTGGCTTGCTGCAAATGTCGAGTTAGCTCATCCACCTTCTTTTCTATGATAGAAACCTTGTCCAGTCGACTGGCCATCAGTTCCAAGTCGACGGAAGTGGACGGGTCCTGCATCTCATGTGCCCCTCTTAGATTCGTCGATGCGCAGGCATTCGTCCTGTCGAATAAGCCCATGGAGTCATTATTTATGGAGTTCTCGCACATGTTTTCGAGAATCTCCCACACCGTGTCCTCGTGTTGACCCATGATGTTTCCTCCGCACGTTGCATTGACGAATAAATGAATATCCTCACGAAGTCCCTGGTAAAAAGACTGGACTTGTTCCCACTTAGGAACTCCGTGATGGGGGCACTTTCGCATGAGATCTAGGAATCGATCCCAAGCTTCGTGAAGAGGTTCTCCCGTTTGTTGAGTGAAATGAGTGATCTGGTGGCGCAAGGCATTCGTCCAGCCAACGGGGAAGAATTTTTTCAAAAATTCGGACTGCAGTTCCTCCCATGTGTTGATCGGACGGGCTTGGGTTTGATACCAATGTGCGGCCTTGTCCACGAGGGAGAACGAAAACATTTTCATGAGTAGGATATCCCAGTTTTGTACATCTGACCCGAAGGTCTGAGCCAGATGCTTGAGTTGTTTGATGTGTTGGAATGGATCCTCAGAGTTAAGCCCATGGAACTTCGGTATGGCATGAATCATATTGGGCTTCAGTTTAGAATCAGGTCCTCCAATTGGGATTCGTACTTAGGGTTCGATTGCCACCGCAGCGGGATTATAGTGATCTCGCATCATAGGTCGCTGTGGTGGGTTTACAAAGTTCTGAAAGAGATCATTAAGGCGTTGAAGTTGGTGTTCAAGGTTGTTCTCCTCTTCAATGGGTTGTGCCATGATGGGAGAAGGAGAATCAGGATCTGAATCAAATGAAAGATTTATGTGGTGGGGTTGCTGCACAAACAAGGGCGTCGAGGCTTGGCCTCGACGAGAGTGAATTTCTAGAGGAGGTCTTAAGGGTGGTCTTAAGGGCCTCCTATCGAACATGCACCGAAAGATGTGATGAGATTAGAAGGTGCTGGACCCAATCAAGACACCCAAAAATTGTTGGGTGACTATAGAGGTTCGGGGCAGATGGACCCCTGGATCAGAAGATCGCCCACCTGAGAAATACCTCGGCAGCCAGAGAGGGAGAGTCCCGCAAAGACCCCTACACGGTAGAGCATCCCCACAGGTTACAAGGTTTCCCCCACCCGACCTCTCTTGTCACTGCGGTTCCAGGTAGACCAGAATGGGGACCTTGACCTCTTAAGTCTACCTTTTTTTTATTTTAAGATCAAGGTGCTTAATGTTCCACTTGAACTTTTAAGTATTTTGAGTGTAAAAAAGTGACCTAATTTTAAGGTTGGTTGACCCAAGGGATCAACTTCACCTCTTGTTCCTTTGAGAGTTTTTAGGTCCTTTTTTTTATGGTTCAAATGGATTAACAGCCTGATTTGCTTACGGTTCCTCTTGTATAGATCTTTTCAAACACGGTTTAGGCACACCTCTTTTTGGAAAATTTGTTTCTTTATTTAAGAGAAGATGTGTCTCTAAAAATCGTAGCTTTGCAATCCCTAACTTGGCTCTAGTGGGTCCAATTTAGTTGCTTTAGAAATTAGCACCTAGGGCTCAATCAAGAAAGTTTTAGCCCTAGTTGCCTTAGTTGGATGAACAGACAAAAATATGTTGAAATGAAAATCAGGCAACTTAATGAGTTACTAAATATGAAACAGGTAGCCCTAATTTGATTTTTCTCTTTTTTTTCCCTTTTAGATTTTGAGAGGGTTAAGAGAGAGGGCTTATGGAAATTACCTGTTCCTTGGAGAGTCTGTTGTGCAGTTATTGTTCTTTCCTTTTTGTTTTGCTTTCCCTGCTTGAAGACAACAAAAGAGAGAAGTTAAGTCAGATATTAGATAGAAAAGTTGTAATCAAAAGCTTTAAAAGTGCTCGTTGCTCCCCGGCAACGGCGCCAAAATGTTCTCACGTTTGTGCCGGTTTAAAGTATATCACGTTGTAGTATAACCGACAAAACGTTTAAACAAATATAAGGAATTTTATTACTCAAAAAACTAAAGTATCCAAGGTCGAACACAGGGAGCAAGCTCAGTACTTTTTAAAACCAAAGAATACAACTGTTAAATGAAAAGGATTGATTCAAAGAGAGAATTTTAAAAAGGATTTATGAAATAAAAATAGAATTGGACGTTTGATTTCTGTATCAGACGTCTTAAATGTAATCTCCTTTCTCTCTTCTTCTTCGTTCTTCTCTCTCTTCTGCCTTGTCTTCCTTCTTCCTTCTTCTTCTCTGCGAAAACTTCTCCTTTCACTGCTACACAGCCTCTTCTTTCTTCTCTTCCTGTTCTGCAGCTGCTAAGTGTTCGCTGCCTCTTTCGCTTCTTCCTTCCTGCACACACCACAGTCAAAGCAAAACCTACACCCGTCCCTCTACCCAAGCGTCTCTCTCTCTCTCAAGCAATTCACTCAACGACGCTCTCCCAGAGCCACACGGGTAGTCGGGTCTGATTCGCACCCGGGACCAGGCGCACCGGCAGGTGGTGATGCGCGAGGAGTGCGTAGGTCTAGGTCGGGTCGGATCCCGCAAGATCCGCGAGGTCAAGCCGCAGACGAGGCGGGTTTTAGGGCAGGTGAGGGACCTCACCCCTGTGCTTACGGAGGAAATGGGCTTAAAACACAAAAATAATTTATATGATACCTGTGTTTTGCAATCCCACGATGTGGGACTATCTGGTCGGCCCTGCTTTCAGGCCCGCAGAGCTTTCATCGCGTGATTGCTCCTAGCTGCTGGCCTCTCTGTGCGACTTACTAGCCTTACTCACTTCACAACACTCGCGTGAGTCTGCTGCACCTGCAGCCTGGGAGTCCTGGTACCTGAAGCTGCTACAAGCTCCTTGCTACTTCGGCTGATAATGGCGGCCGGAGCTTAAACCTGTCACACACAAGAACCGCCTATCGGCCCAATCAGATTGGCTAGAAACCTTCGCCGTGGCACGGCGAAGGAGGTGGGCGGTGCTGCAGGCTGCAGGTCGGCCTAGGCGTGCGTGCCTAGGTCAACCTGTGGCCGGAGATGTTGGGTTGTTCGGGGGGTTATTGTGGAGGTCTGGAGTGGCAGTGGTGGGGTGAAGTGAGTTCCTGGTGGTGAGGCGGAGCTCACGAGGGGGTTGGCAAGCCATGTGGAGGGGTGGAGTGGTGTGGGCAGCTAGCCAGAGGGCGGTCGGAGGCGAGGACGATGGAGGTGGTTAGGCACTGTCGAGGGGTAATCAGATAAAATAGCAGGGGGAAAAGAGAGAGGAGAGGAGGGAGAAGGTATCTGGAGTGGTCTGGAAGGAAGGGAGGCGGCGGTGTGGACGGCGCGTAACTGCCGTCGTCGGGGAAGAAGGACCCTGAGGGAGGAAGCGGCGACGAAGATGAGGTTAGGGGCACGTGCGCGTGGTACAGCGTGACGCGGGAGGAAGTGGCGGAGTTGACACTGCTGCTGGTATGGCAGCAGAGCGACGAGAAGGAGGGGAGGAGGTCGCCGGAGCTTGCGGGTCGTTTGGCCGGAGATGGGAGAGAGGGAATTTGGAGGGGATCTCCGTCAAAATCAAGCTTAGGTTCTGCGACAGGGTCTGGGGAGCCTTTTATAGGCGCTGGCCGAACCTTCTAGCGCGTGGAGACCGCGCAATCACCTCTGTCGGCTCACCGGAGTTGGAAAGAGGGTGGATACCCCAATCTCTCGTCCATTCACACGAGAGATTGGGTTCACACCAGCGATTGTAATTGGCTTTAGAAGGAAGGGAATTCCTCAGAGAATCCCCCTTCCATTTCTGGGAGGGAATCTCTGAGGGATTAGAGAGTAATCCCTCTCTAAACCTCGCCGGAGCTCGGTTCTGCCCTAACAATGGCGGCAGGACCGGATTGCAAAGGGGGCGGAAAACTTAGGGGGCTCTCTGTAGAGATATTCAAAAGATAGGGACCAAATTATGCTTTGGGTGTACTAAATTGCAAAGTAGGTTAAGATGACCTCCCCTTAGGTCCAAATTTTGGTACAAACCTAATTTTGACCTAAGGAATCTAATGGTGAAGTTGGATTTTAGGTTTGACCTTGTTTGTCTGGACATTTTGCGTTAAAACCCAAATTAGGTTAATTGAAGAGCTAGGACCCTAATCTAGGTCAAACTGGGTTCCAAGGGTCAAATTAAGTGTTCCAAACCCTAGAGAATGTTTTTCCATGATTTTTAGATGGTTTACTTGATTTTTATTCTGACCAAAACCTTGTTAATTTATGCGGGTCTGTTTTAGGGTTACCAAGTGTCATTTAATTCTTAGATTGCACATAAACCCATTTCTGATTGACTCAACCCACTTTTTATCTCATTTAGACCATTTGACCTATGTTTTGCCTCTGCAAAATCCCGTTTATGAACTGCAATGGTAAAATTGCAGTTTTAACCTTTATTTCATGCTTTCTTCTCAGAGCACTTGTTCCTTCAGTTAAGCCGTCTTCTAGGTTATGTAGGAGCTTTTATCTTCTTTATTGGGTCAAAATGAGCTAGTTATGGCTCATGTTGAGGTTCTCATCAAGCAGACCACAAAAGTAACGTTCGTTCTCTAGCAATAATTGAAATCTAGTTAACTTGAAATTTGGCGAGTAGATTCCTTTTCCAATTAGGTTTCCAGAGAATATTTTTTTTTGGAATTTTTACTACTTCAACCAAATTTTTAGGGATTTCTAAATGTCAAGGGGTCAGATCTGGAATTTTGACTCCTGGTCAATTTTTTGCTTTGAAACAACACAAATTAACCTTCAAAAATTCAGGAAAAATATGGAAAACAAAGCCAATGAGATTAGCTTTCAAACCCCATCATTTTTAGTCAAAACAGATTCGCAGATTCCTCGAAATTGCTTTTTGAAATGTGAAAAATCTCGAATCTAGGTCAGTCTGAGCCCCGTGCACTTCACGCATTTTTAAAAATTTTATACTTGAAACTTTTTAAAAGAATGGCAGTGTTTGAAAGATGGTTTCAAAATGAAGGTTTAGCACGAATTTCAAAATTTTTTGCTCACTAATTATTTGGCAATCGAATTTTTAAATCAGACTTTGAAATCTAGCTGAAAATCAGAAGATGGTCGAAAAGCCTTTAAAAAGGGTTTGGGTTTGAAATCTAAGCTTTCCACCAAAAAAAACTTTTTTCAAAACTTTTGCACTTTTTTTTTTCTTTTTTTTCTCTTATTTTTTCTTTTCAAAAAGAATTTTTGAAAGGATTCAAAGAAAATATCTCTTTTTTTTTTCTTTTTCAAACTAACCTAAGATTCAAAAAGAAACCTAATCTAGATTTTTTTTCAAAATTTTTTTTTGATTTTTTTTCTTTTTCATGAAAATGAGTAAAACCACTTTTTTTTATTTTCTTTTTTTTAAAAGAAATTGCAGGAAGTAGATCTAGTCCTAGAGTTAAGAAGAAACCTAATCTAAGAGAATGTGGCATGCACCTAATTTGTTTTCCGTGCTTGTTGTGTGCACAGATCCTGTTCTTCTTTTATTGTTCCTACACATCCAGAAACAAAGTAGAGACAAATTTATCAGTGATGGCTTCAAAGATTGAAATCAAAGAAAATGACGTTGACTCCCTAGAACGGTGCCATTTTTTTGGCAATTGTAGAGCTCATTTTGATAGGAAAAAGTGACATAGTATAGTGCGCAATAAGAACAAAGAAAAATGTTTATAAAAGGATAATGAGACCTGAGTCTCGGTTGTTTGTCTCTAGGAAGTGTTTGTTTAGTTCTGAAATCGATCTTTATCGCTCTACTTTCTTTAGAATCACATGCCGATTTATGATTATTACGTATTGAAGCATGACATGCTTAGTTGTAAGTATATCAGGAATTAAAAGCAGGCAACATTAATCACACAAAAGATATTGCAATGAGCTCATGGTGATTCTCAATACATAGACATATATATATATATAAAATATATTTTTCATTCATTCATTCAGAGGATGTTTGCAACATGGATGTAGAGGAAAGCTTGTACAAGAATGCTTAAAAATGTAAATCTAGCTACCAGAAAACTATCGCATACAAGAATCTACAAGGGGATTTTGCATGCATCACTGGGGGAGAATAAGGGCTACACTACTAAGAAGTAAATAAAAGTAGTAAATGTAAAGAGCTAGCTACTAATCTATCAGAAGTGAGGGCATTCGAAGGTGGGCTCCGATGGCCTTGGAATGGTGGAGAGGAGAAAGAGGGGCTGCCAATGGAGCTTAGGTCGGCCCTTGGAGAGAGGTTGGAGGAGTGATCCAACATCCTGGCATGGTGTCCTTCATGGTGGTGCTCAGCTCATGGAGATGGAGTGGAGATGGTGGTGGCTAGCCTAAGTGGAGGTGGATGGAGCCAAGCAAGTATGGCCAAAAAGTGGATGGGTGCAAATGGCCACCCCTTAGGTCTTTTTATAGACCTAAGGGAAGCTCTCTTGAGAATTATGGAATTCTCTGGAGAGGCATATGGTGGGAGCTTATGGGAGAGTGAGAGAGAGAGGATGGATGGTGGTTTTTAGGTCCACCAAATGTGGATCTAAAAATTGAATGGCTTTTGGTTGCTAATATTAGCAACCAAGGCAACCACACATGGTAGAGAGTTCTAGAGAACTCTAGGCTAAGTATTTTCGTGTGGATGGTATGTGTGGTTGTGTGTGGGTCGAAACTTAGGTGGCTAGGTTGATTAGGTTAGGTTCTAGTGGGTTTAGGTCAAGGTATGTCTCAAATTAGGGTTATAAACCCTAATTCACTAAGGTAAAGTGCAATTAAACTTAATACAAGTTTAATTGGATGTGTGGAAACTTAATTGAGAGTAAAATAACTCAATTAATTTAGGTCTAGGTCAATTGGACTCTCATTGAGTCTAATTAGACAGTGTGTGCTTAGATCAGGGCTCAATTGGACTCAATGAGTCCAATTGAATAGGCTGATGGAATTGACTAAGATCCAAGTCAATTAGGTTTAGTGAGGACCTAATTCGGTCCTTAGGGAGGTCTAGAGGTGATGTACTAGGGTTAGGGCACCTTAATTTAGGTTCCTATGCAGTTGGAATTGGGTTTAGGGACCTAGAGATCCAATATCAAGTCTTGAGTCTCAAAATACGAACTGGAGAGCAGTATCAGACGTCTAATAATAGTGTCAGACATCTTATACTAAAAAATCAGAAGTCCAGACTTGTTGTTTGGATGTCCAATCAGAGTCAAGAAGGATTCAAGGTTCTATCTTGGGTATTTTACAGAAATTGGATGTCTGACAAAGTGTCTGGACGTCCAATAACACTGTCGAAGTGGGTTTATGGTGCGTGGGAGTTGGCTAAGGGTTCTGGACGTCCTATAATTCATCTGGATGTCCAAATAAAGGTTGGAATTAGGGTTTTAAGGTTTCCTACGGTGCGGTGACCTAATCTAAGGGTGGCTAAGGCTTGGGGAAGTCTTTAGGCTATCCTAGGGCTAGGATGTACCTAAGCTCTTCACATTTTACTACTTTATTCCTACTTAATAGAATAGCAAACCTTAACTCCCTTACATCATTATTCCTACATCTAAGCTAAGTCTTCTGCTCCAGCTCTGTTGCAACACCCGTTATTCCTAATCCAGCTTCAAATCCTTCTCCAAATCCAACTCCATATCTTGCTCCTGATCAGCTTATTGCCTGCAATCGACATAATACACTTAATCAGCACATTATAACTTTATTTTTTGCATAACTAAAGTAAAGTAGTAAAGATGCAGATAATGCTTATGCATGCTTTAATTACCCTAACTTATGCTAAGTCCTAGCCTAATTTAGGTCAATTAAGACATATGATTGCTGCACAATCACCTCCCTAAACGCCCCTCGACCTAACCCATAATCATGGCCACAGGTTGGCCTAAGCACGCACACCTGGGCTACCCTGCGGCCTGCCACCTACCATCCCACCTTTGCCTTGATACGGCAAAGCTTCCCATGTGTTTTAATGGGTCCACAAAGCCGTATTTGTGTGTGACAGATCTAAGCACCTGGCGCCATTGAAGCACGCAGCAAGAAGGTCGCAAGCTTCGCTCCAGGCTGTGCACTCCAGGCATCAGGGTCCCAGGTGAAGCGGGATGAGTGCACGACTTCATACATCCAGGCAATTGGTTTGGTGAGCAACCCATCAGCAGCAATCGAAGAAGGTCGCCAGCGGATGCGAGGGCAGAAGCGGGTGGAACATTTAGTCCCACCTTGTAAATGCAAGAGAGCGGTGAGTGCCTTAAATTATTTTTGTGCTTTCTTCTCATCGCCTCCAATACACAGGGGTGAGGTCCCTTGCCCTCTCACACCACGTCTGCGACCTTCCCCCGCGAACCTGGCACCCGACCTGATTACCTAACCTAGCACTCCTTGTGCATCACACCCACGTCGGTGCACCTGGACCCGGCCACGCACCCGACCCGATTACCTGGCTCTAGGAGAGCATACGTAAGAGCGAAATAGAGAGAGAGAGACATGGGGGAGGGTAGAGGTAGGTTTTGCTCTTCAGTGTGTGTGCAGGGAAGAAGAAGGAAGAGGAAGGCACAGCTGAGGCTAAGGCAAGGTGAAGCTAGGCTAAGCAAGGAAGGAAGGACTTAGATGCAAAAAGGAAGAAGAAGGAAGAAAGGAAAGAAGTAGAAGAAAGAGAAAGCAAAGAGGGCACGGCCACTAAGAGAAGTCAGAAGAGAAGAAGGAAAGACAAGGTAGAAGGAGAGGCAAGCCAAAGAAGGAAGAAGACCACAGAGGAAGGAGAAAGGCACTGTACAAGAGAAGAAGAAGGAAGAAGAAAGACAAGGCTAGAGCAAAGAAAGGAGCTGCAAAGAAGAGACAAGGAAGAAGAAGCAGACGGCCAAAGTCAAAGAAGAATAGAAGAGAGAGCTAAGGAAAGAGGAAAATCAGAGAAAGAAAGAAGAAGAAGAGAAAGCAGAAAGGAGAAGGAAATATGACAGAGCTAAAAGAGAGATCCTTTTAAGACGTCTGATCATGGAATCAGACATCCAATTTCTCTATTTTTGCTACAATTGGCTCTTACATTCTTGCATTTATATTCTGAATTAAGTTTTGAGTAACTCTAAGTGTTCAATTACATTATTGAGATTAGTGAATAAATTCCATTTGTTCCCTGTGTTCGACCTCGGATACTTAGGTTTTCGAGTAATAAATTCTTATTTGTTATCAACTCTTGGTCACCTATACTACAATGCGACTAACTTATACTCATCTAAAAAGCCCGACAAAGCATTGCAACATTTTGGCACCGTTGCCGAGGAGCAACGCACAATTTATCACTAGTCTCTACATTCTTTTTAACTATATTGAACACTAACTTGCCCTATTTATTTCATTATGATCTTGCAAGGTGTTTCAAGAGAAGAAATCTCCCACGCAAGTCAACCTCTCCAGGGCAGGTAACCTCTCTTCTTCCATCGCCTAACCCTTGAAAGACAAAAGGAAGAAACCAACTTAGGAATCAATTGCCTTCTTTTTATAGTAATTACCATATTCAAGGCAAACGTTTCCTGATTTTGCAAAAATTTTCAAAAACTTATTGAAGTAAAAGCGATTTCTTAGAGATCCTATCCCACAAAATTCCTGTGCCTAATAGAAATCACGCTTAATCTCCGCAGACAACACATTTCTTGTTTTTAAGTCCAAAGAGAACCTTTTCCAAGAAGAAAAGAGGATTGGAAATAGAACCAAATTAGGGTTTCTACAGTAGGGTCTTAGAGTGCTAGTTCACATGCACCTGTATAAAAGGAAATGAACCCTCCTGCATCAGTGTGCGACCCAAGCCCTTGATTGAAGAGATCTAAACAAGGCAATACTCGCCAGCCTAATGCACTTCCTTCCCAACCTCTACCTAATCCAAATAACGTGCCAAACTAGAGGCACATTATGAACCCAAATCAGGGCCAAGCCCACTATGTTTACCAAGACCCTTCTGCTCCATCACCTAATGAGATGGAAGCTTTGACATCATATTCAGTGTATCAGTAGCAGGAAGCTATTTTGCCTCACCCAAACTAGAATCAAGCAAGTCTTAACTCTGTTACCACCCATAGTGTCAAAGCAACCTAGGATCCACCATTCCCTAGCCACGACAAGTCTGAACATCTAGACCCCAACCCTAGATTGGTGATCCCGGAGACCCCTATCCCAGATAGAGAGCCTAAGCCAATTCTAGATGAACCAAATGAGGTACCATTCCCTAATGCCTTCACCAAGGGAAAGAGGAAACCCAAGACTGTAGCACTAGAGGAAGACCTGGTGAAACTTTTTGAACAAGTCTAGATAAACATCCCCTTGGTGGACGCAATTCACTACGTACCGGCTTATGCAAGATTTCTGAAAGATCTGTGTACACCGAAGCAAAAGCCGCGAACTAAGGATGGGAGTCTGATCATCTTGTCAGAGCAAGCTAGCTCCATTTTGAGCAAACTCCTGCCTAAGGCAAAAGATCCTGGTACCCCTCTGATCTCCTACAAAATCGGTGACATAGAATTCGATCGAGCCTTATTGGATCTAAGAGCTTCCATAAACTTGATACCTATGTCCCTACTAGACCACCTTAAGGAATCTAAGCTTAAACCAACAGAGGTGATGTTGCAATTAGCAGATCGATCAATCAAGTACCTAAAGGAATTCTCAAGGATGTTGTAGTTCGAATTTGTGATTTCTACTTTCCAGTGGACTTTACCGTATTAGACATGTATACTCCTGAGAATTCGAAAAACACACTGATTATATTAAGAAGACTGTTCCTAGCCACAGCTAGGGCAAACACAAATTCCAAAGAGGGACAAATCAAGTTGAAATTTGGTAGCAAGATGTTAAAGATTGATATCTTTAAGGCCCAAAAAGGAATTGACTGTGGGGTTATTGAACAAATCTGCGATATCAGTTTTGTGGTCAAGGACCTACTTATAGAGGAAAACTCGATCATTGCTGATACTCGACCACAAGAAGATCACGACCCACAGCTAGAGGAACCTAGACATGACCCAAATACACCTATAGCTCCTACCTTTGCCCCTGAACCCCATTCTGAACCACTTGCTACTGCTGATAACCCTATTATGTAATTGAAACCCTTCCCAGATCATTTGAAATATGTCTTCTTGGGTTCAAACCACATGTTTCCTGTAATCATCAATTCCCAACATACCTTGGATCAGGAAATGTAATTGATTTTTGTCCACCAGCAGCATCATGGAGCCATTGGATGGACTCTCAATGATCTGATTGGTATCAACCCCTCATACTGCACACATCACATCTACATCGAAGAGGGCTCACAACCATCCCAAGAGATGCAAAGATGACTTAATCCATATCTGCAGGATGTCATGAAGAAAGAGATCATCAAGTGGTTGGATGCTGGGATCATCTGCCCAATCTCTGATAGTCATTGGGTGAGCCCAATCCAAGTTGTGCCTAAGAAGGCAGGGCTCACTGTGATCACGACGGAATCTAGAGAGACCATCCCGACCCATATCATAAACTTGTGGAGAGTCTACATTGATTACGAAGACTAAATGCCTCCATGAAGAAGGACCATTTCCCACTACCGTTTATTGATCAGATACTCGAGAAACTGGTGGGAAATCGATTCTTTTGTTTTCTAGATGGGTACTCCGAATACAATCAAGTAGCAATTCATCCAGAGGATCAGGAAAAGACCATCTTCACCTACCCCTACAGTACATACGCGATCCGTAGGATGCCATTTGGACTATGTAATGCACCTACTACTTTTTAGCAATGCATGCTAGCCATATTTTCCGATATGGTAGGTGAGAACCTTGAAGTCTTCATGGATGACTTCTCGGTCTTTGGTGAATCTTTTGATGATTTCTTCCTTCATCTAGTCCAAATCCTTAGATGGTGCATTGATGTGAACCTGGTTCTTTCCTGGGAAACGAGCCACTTTATGGTTCCTGAGGGCGTAGTCCTGGGACATCTTCTATTTGAAAATAGCAACCAAGTTGACCAGGCTAAGGTAAATTTCATTTCCAAACTACCTATGCTTAGCTCGGTCAAGGACATCAGATCTTTCTTGGGGCATGTCAATTTTTACCATCGATTCATTCCCAATTTTTCCAAAATCATGTGCCCCTAGCAAATCTTCTGTCAAAGGACATTCCATTCGAGATAACCGATGAGTGTGTCCAAGTGTTTGAGATCTTTTGTGACCAAGTCACCCAAGCACCTATCCTACAATCCCCTGACTAGTCACAACTCTTTGAGATTATGTACGATGCATCTGACTATGTAGTAGGTGCAATGCTTGGGCAAAAAAATGACGAGAAACCTATGGTCATCAACTACACTACCAAGACACTTGACGAGGCTTAGCGTAACTACACATTTATTGAGAAAGAGCTGTTAGTTGTAGTATTTGGCTTACAAAAATTTAGATCATACCTTCTGGGTTCTCATGTCATCATCTACTGAGATCACACTACAGTGAGGAACTTACTCACGGTGAAGGATGCGAACCTTAACTGATCCACTGGATCTTACTGTTGCAAACATTCAATCTCGAGATTCGTGACAAGGCGGGAAAATAGAATGTGGTAGCTGATCAGTTATCCCACCATCCTTCTTCTGTTATTGACCCTTCCGGACTTTCACAGGGCTCTTTCTAGATGAGCACCTCCTAACTATTGGTATGGGACTTCCCTGGTACATTGACATGTGAATCCCTTGGCATCCCACTAGATTCCATCTAATTGGTTGAATGCCAAGAAAGACAAATTGCTTTTTAACGATAAGTATTACATTTGGGAAGACCCGTACCTCTTCCACATTGGTGCTGATCAAATTATCAGACATTGTGTTCCAGAAGCGAAAATACAGGACATCTTGTCCTTCTTCCATGACCAGGCCTGCGGCAGACACTTCTCCTGACATAAATTCGTAGCTAAAGTCCTCCAGTGCAGCTTTTATTGGCCCATGATCTTCAAGGATGCACACAATTACTATAAGGCATGCAGTCATTGCCAGACCTTGGGCAACATGAGCCACCAGGATATGATGCCTCTACAGTCAATTCTCATGTGCAAAATATTTGATATTTGGGGGATTGATTTCATGGGCCCCTTCCCTAAATACGATGGCTTTGAGTACATTCTACTCGCTGTGGAGTACGTGTGCAAATGGATGATGCGGCGGATTTGCATGCATAAAGGGTTCGGGTTTGGAAAACCTATTGTCATAGTTCGATTCACGAGAAAATCCGTCAATCAGATAAATTTTATAACCAAAACTCAAAAGGGAGTCCTGGGTCGAACGTGGGGAGGCAAAAGTTTGATTTGGAAAATCCGTGTTTTACTTTTTATTTGTTTTTGTCATTTTATCTTTTCTAATTTTTTTAGTATTTTTATCAAGCAAGCGATCAGGTCAATGCAAACTTGTCTAACTAATCTACTTGCAAAAATATATATATATAGAGAGAACAATCATATATTTCTTGATCAAATGTTTCTATAGCTATGAAAGCAGGAAAAACTACACTAGAAAGTAGTAAAGATAGATATAGGTGAGAGAATCCCCCTCGATGGTCGCTTGGAGGAAGACTCGCTCTGACGTCGCCTGGAGGAAGGTATTAAGGAATAGGATGAACAAGGATAGAGCTGGAGGATGGAGGGCAGTGTAGGACGATGTCGCGGCAAGGATCTACTTCCCAAAGTATGTGTGAAGACAGCCGTGAGATGCTCCACGAATGGGGATGAGGAGAGGGAAAAATATTTGATTCTACTATAGAGGAGCATCTTAGGCTTGGGACAAGCTCTCTCTAGAGCCTTGGAGGTGGTGAGGGGAAGAAAGGAAGAGATGGTGAAGAATGTAGGTGTAGGGGTCGTTTTATTGTGGATGGAAGGGGAAGAAATTTGTGTAGAGGGTTGTAGTGACATCAAATGCGTCACTGAAGATCCACGCCAACTGCACACCCAAATGTCACTAAATGTCGGTGCCAACTACGCACGCACCCACGTTTCACAACTGCACGCATGTTGTCAAAGGAGGACCGTTCGATTGGAGACGGACGATCCTGATTGCACAGAGATCGCGTCGCTTGGTTGGCGTTGGATCACAAATGGAGATGTGCGTTGATGCCCGTGTGATCACCTTCGCTAGATCGACGGTCAACTGTGTGCCCATGTAGCTACATCTCGGCCACTCGTCCATGATCGAGTAGTCAAAATTAAGCATGCCTTGCTACTAGGCTGGATTGGAGGCTCGGCGGGATTTGACCCTGATTGCACCGCAAAAATACACCTACAATTGTGCCATCTTATGTTATTTCCTAGCATTACCAGTGCATATTAGGGTTCCATAGTCGCATTTGTGAAAATACATGCATGCATGCATTTAATTGGGAGGGGAGGAGAGTGAAATAAATGGCCTTGCAATTAACATTTTTTCCTCAAGTGCATCTTTGCAAAATTCACCATCTTTTTATTTTTTTACTTTACTTGATTTTGAAATCTTCCCCACGGCTGCAAAGCTTGGACCTTCCTCCTTGTGCCATGCTCTGCAAACAGCTCTCCCTGCAGCCGCATACCCTGCCAGGCCATGCACAGCCGCATGCACAGCCAGGGCATGGCTGTGCATGCCTTTTTCCTTTATAAAATAGAGTGGCTTCTTCTTTGGAGGAGAGCCTGGTCTAGCCAATAGAACCCAACGCAGCTTCTTCTCCAGGCCACCATCTCCTTCCCTCTCCCTCCATACGTAGGCCCTCCTCTGAGGAGACACCCTGCAGGCAGGAGTACCTCACGGTGGTGCACACCCACCACCGTGAGACCACCACCGCCCAGCTCAGCAAAGAGTCGGTGGGCGTGGTGGTATTCCCTGTTTTAACATCCAAAGCCACTTCAGCCATTGGAGTAGGAACTTCAAGCTTTGAAGCTCAAAGCTCCGTACGCAGTAGCAGCACGCAGCAGCAGCCGCCCTCGCCTCCAGCGCGTGCCTGCAGGTGCCCTCACCTCCTTCTTCGCACTGCACTCGCCTTTCCGCCCGCAACCGGCCACCGCGTGCCCCTACAGTGGCCGGCCAAGCTTCATCGCACCCACCAGCCAACACCCGCAGCCCACCCGCAACCCAGCCCTCTCCACACGCTCTGTCGCAACGTTTCGCCCGCAAGCCACCGGCCAGCGCAACCCTTCCACGCACGCGCCAGCCCGCGCGCGCCAACCGCAAGCCGCCCGCACTCGCAGCACCTACAGCAAGCGGTTGTGTAGCTCGCCTGGCCACTGTAGCCACTGTTCACGTGTTTCTGCGAAACATTGTGGCTATAGTGGGGTGACCGGTAAGTTTCACACTTATCCGGTCACCCGACGCGCCGCAACCGGCCTTCGCCCGCGCGCGCGTCTAGCCCCGAGTCCGCTCCAGCGCCCGCCCTCTCATCAGCATGCGATTCTTTGCCAGCGCCCACTCCCTTCGCCGGCGTACGTCTACGTGTGCCCGCTCTAGCTCTCCGTGTAGCACTATGCGCTGCAGCCCTCTCTGTGCTCACTCCCTCCCAACACAGGCCTCTCTACGCGCATACGTGCCTGCACGCGTGCTTGAAGCCATCAGACAATGCCCTGAGTGCTGCAGACGCCTTAAACCCTCCAACCTTCACTCCAGCAGTCTCCCTTTCTCTCTCTCTCTCTCTCACAGCACACACACTCTCTCTCTCTGCAAATACACTTACACACACACTCTCACACTCTCGCACATACACACTCTTGCCTATACACTATTATATACATATATATATACATATATATATTTATATCTATATATATATTTATATACAAATACATATATATATATATGCTTATATCTATACATATAGTAGTATCTATATACTTAATGTATTAGTATACATACATACATATATATATATATATATATATCTATATACTTATATATATATATATATATACATATATACTTACATATATACATATATTCATATACATATATATACATATCTAGCTACATATATCTATATATACATATATTACTATATACATATACGTACATATATATACATCTATATAGTTATATATACATACATATACATATAAATATATCTATCTATACATATATTTACATACCTATATATATATACATATATACATATATAAGTACACATATACCTATATAGTTATAATCATATATATATACATATAGATATATATATATATTTACATTTATACATATATATTTTCATATCACACACCATACGTAGTATTGCGGGAATATCTGTACCAGTTGCTGATATTCCCCGATACATGCGTACAAAAAGCGTGTTCACATTCATCTTCCACCAATCCACCTTACACGTGGCACTTCATCCTGTTGGTTGCGTCTTTCTAGACGACGACCGACTCGACACCGTGCTACACTCCATCTCCGCCTCCACCCCCACCCCTTTATACATATATATATACTATATTTGCTTTATTTCTGTTTCTTTTTCCTGCCAATAAAAACATAAACAAAATATATAAAAGAGAAAAGATAATGCTTGACTTGCAGGTACTCCGTCTTGCGAATAGCAAGACCCATTTTGGAACCCTGATTTGGCTCAAAGCCAAGAACCTAATTTTGAGGGTGTGCCTCAACAACAAGAATTATCAGAAAAAAATCTAAATATAAAAACACCAAAAACACAATAAACGAATGGAAGAGATTCGTTGTAGGAAAGGCGGAGAAACTTGACTTGTAACCCCACTTCCCTGAGTTTCACCCTGGGCCTAAAAGTGACCAAGATAAAATCAAGTAGTCCAGGTAAAAATTTTTGTAAAGAGATGGTTAGGCTCGATGTAGGTTAACCACTATACACACTTCAACGATAAAATCACCATATTAACACACCTATCTGGGTCCTGACCAAAGTCTTTCAAATGGCACTGTTGCCGGGGAAGTGAGCCTTCATGTAAGTTTTTACCCCATTCCTGTAATTTTTCTCTTCTCACACCCTTATCTTCACATGTGTTTTTGCTTATTACTGTGCAGGTGAACCTGTTGTAAGGAGGAGATAGGCAGACGAAGTTGAAGACGTGAGCAGATCCCAGGCGGGAATGAGAGCATAAGACGCTGACACCGCATTGGAGTTTGCACACGTTGCCGAACAAGTAGGTCTTCTTTTCTTAGCAACTTAGGTTAACTTGTCACCTTAGTAGAAAGAAAAAATAAAAACTAAAAAAACTAGAAAAACTTCTTGGGATCTCTTTGGGGCAAGTGGATTAAAATTCACTTGTTTGATTGATTTCCTTTACTCCCACCGCCCTGGGATTTCCCACCTTACTTCACATAGCGAAAATCCAAGAATCTTGATTCTTGAATTTTTCTCCATGTGAAGTATTTTTTGAGGCAAATATAAAAAGATTGATTGCACCGCTCTTTGCCTCATTTACCTGCAATTCGGGATCACCTTTTTGGTGGGGAGACTTGGAATTGAGTTGATTCCAACCCCACCATGACTTTTCAACTTGCCTAAGATTCAATCCTGAATACTTCAACCCCAACAATTTGATTTTCTTTATCTTTTGGTTGAGCCTTGTGTGGAAATCATTTTTGGTGATTGGGAGCACTTGAAATGAAGTGCTTTGGCTCCCTTTCACACTAATCTAAAACTGATTCGTGCATCCACACATAGAAATCTCTATTTAGGGAAGCCCATTGCATTGTAGCATGCATTAACCAATTGACATTGAAGAAGGGTTTGTTGGGCTTATAAGAAAACTTGTATTCTTGCAAAACCCGAAGATTGGTTGAATTGGTATTTCAGCGAAATCCTAAAATCCATACTACTTAAGGTTGAACCCTAAAAACCATTCACCAATTAAAAACTTCAATTCGGGGAGATTTCCCTGTTGCATGCTTATTTTACACACTTTGAAAAATCAATCACTTAGGCATTACCCGTAAATAACGCCCTTCACATTCCAAAAAGCACTTGATCCTAAGCCTCTAACTAGAATTGGTAGTAACTTGACCCTTATTAAGGATTGGAGGTCTAACTACCTGCATGTAGCCCCTACATGCTGGTGAGGGTTCCCACGTGCTATCGAGTGTCTAAGATTGGGGCAAACGGCCTTTCAATCTGGCCCGGTGGTTCCGCGGTGCACGCATTCTATTCTGTAGTCCGTGATAGCAGGTAACTTAGATCTTTAGGTCTAAGGGCACACGGTAGAGGTTAGAAATTTGATTGTACTGATTTGTCATCAAGTGTACCTTTGCGGCGTCATTTCTCTCATCTCTTTTCCCTTCTTATCTCCCCAATTCTTCCTACGGTAGTGCATGTTTGGGAGGAGGTCATAAAACCCTGAACTATGTGAATTGCCAGATAAATTTAGAAAAGAAGCTGAATCGTCCTCCACAAACATGGCTGCACGGCCACCCCCAAATTCCAAGGGAGGAAACCACCCTCAGAACCCACCAGGTGGTGGAGCCTTAGATCCCATAACCCGCCTCCAAGCCCAAAGGGAAATGTATAATGAACAAATTGAAGCCATTCGGGAAACATTGGAGGAAATCAGAACCCTCCCGAACGGGAGCAGCCTAGGTCACTTAGATCCTATTAGAATCCCACTTCTATAGAGACCATAGGACAAATTTGGGTCCCCTTGGGCGGGGACGACTTTGAACTGAAACCTAACATAATTGGCCTAATAAATTTTCACTTCCATGGTCTTGTAAGTGAAGATCCTTTTCTCCACTTGGAAGACCTAACCCGATTGGCTGAAATTGTTAAACGTAGAAATATCGGGTTACCTATAGTCCTCATGAAAATGTTCCCATTTTCATTGTGGGATAAAGCATCGCAGTGGTTACGCACCCTTGGGAGAACCATCCACTCTTGGGAAGAGATGCGAGCAGCGTTTCACAAGAAGTTATTCCCAATCGGGCAAACCAATGCGCTTCGCCGTGCTATCACCTCTTGTACGCAACAAAATGGTGCAAAATTTCATGAGGCATGGGAGTGATATAATGACCTCCTCAGGAAGTGTCCGCACCACGGTCTGCCTAAGTGGCATATAGCCCAGATTTTCTACTATGGGCTAAATGAGACTTTGAAGCAGATTGCAAATGCTTCCTGTGGAGGGAATTTCATGAATAAAGACGAGAATGGAGCATTCGAATTATTTGAAAATATGAGCAAAAACTCAATTAACAATGCCTCCATTTTCACCTTTAATCGTACCAGCCAGCCCCGAAATGTCCACGAAGTTCACACGGGACCCTCCCATTCATCCACTGATCTTAGCCTTATCGCACAAAAATTGGATGAAGTCTCTGTTGTGCACAAGAAGCTGGACGAGCTTCTGGCCAACCCCTCCTGTTCTGTGGCAAACACCCCCACTTCACCACTTCATCACAATCCAAATTCTCCCAACACCAAGCTTATCCCGAGAAACCCCGTAAGACCTTCCTTACCGAGTGTCGAGCTGAGCGACTCGGTAAGTCATGTGGATTTGGCTTCTGTGAGCCAATATTTTGACACGGAGGACCAAGCCTCCGTGTGCTCGGACGCATATTTACATGTAACACGTCTTCTGGCATAGAAGATGCTTACGCCCTGGGGAACAACCCGTTCTCTGCCACTTATAACACAGGGTGGCAAAATCATCCAAATTTCATGTGGTCCAACAACCTGCCGCGCTAAAACCCCGCAGGTGGACCAATGCGACCGTCCGCACCCGTCATCCCAACGACCCAGTTCAATCCTATGGCCAATCCGCCATCGGGCCCTGGCGTACCACAAACAGAACACGCATCAAGTCCTCTTGATAAATTGATGCAAATGATGATGGAAATGTCAAAGCGCCATGAAGAGCACATGACCTCTCTTCAGCACCAATTGGTACAGCAGAATGCTGAGATCAGTCAACTGCGCATGGCGACTCGATCTCAGGGTACTCTTCCTACCCAACCTGTTCCAAACCTGCGAAACTTCGTACCCCGTGGTCCTCAACCACAGGTATGGCCTTCTCAGCGGCAGGTTAATCTAATTCTGCAAGCTCCAAGCATTCCATCAGGATTTCAGGCTAATCCCACTGTAGCACCGCACTCTTATGTCCCTATTGCGAACCCTCCTCCACCGTATGATCCCACTGGACCCGCATCGTCTAATGCTATCACTACAAGGAGTGGTAAGCAGACCGTTGATCCACCTCGACCTGATCCTGGCCCGTCTTCTTCATCGCCCTCTCATTCGGGATGCGCACCGCATTCGCGAGAGGATGATACACCCAGATTGGTGCCAGAATCAGTTCCATTCCCTAAGGCTCTACTGAGGGAGCCAAAAGGAAAAAAGAAAGATACGTAGGCCTTTGATAACCTGCGTAATTTGTTCAGGGATGTAGAAATCAAGGTACCCCTGCTCGAGGCTATCGACCACATACCTACTGTCACCCAATTTTTCAAAGACTGCACAACACCCAGGCGATAGTCAAAGAAAACTCAGAATTTGGTGGTTCTCTCGCCTCATGCGAGTTGCGTTATACTGTCAAACCTACCACCGAAGTAGAAAGACCCAGGCACACCGCTTATTTCCTGTAGCATCCAAGGCTGCAATCTACTTAATCTAAGATCTTCCATAAATCTTATACCGACCATCATGCTCGAAAAATTTTCCTTGGGAAATCTGAAACCCACCCCTGTCACGTTACAGTTGGCAGATCGTTCTGTCAAAATCACGAAGGGTGTGGTGGAAGATGTGGTGGTTAGGGTCAACAGCCTCTGTTTTCCTGTTGACTTTCTTGTTTTAGATATGAAAGTTCCTAGCTCCCCTTCTGATTGTCCGATCATCATTGGTCAACCTTTCTTGGCCACAGCCCGTGCCCTTATCGACTGCGAGTCGGGCTGTATTGAGATTGTAGTTGGATCTGAAAAGCTCAAGCTTAACATCTTC
The DNA here is from genome assembly GCA_037157565.1 of Thalassia testudinum. Classification (NCBI taxonomy): domain Eukaryota; kingdom Viridiplantae; phylum Streptophyta; class Magnoliopsida; order Alismatales; family Hydrocharitaceae; genus Thalassia; species Thalassia testudinum. The sequence goes on from JAZHRO010000025.1 coordinate 40,930,314, forward strand.
AAGGTAGCCAAGAACTTTGATTGCGATTGTATCGAGGATGATACGTCTGACGAGGACATGGCCGTCAGCACATGTATCAGACTAATTGGGACCTATTCTGACTACTGCGGATTACCAATAAACACTGACGACTGCCTGATCAACACATATTCTGACATTCCCCCATCCCTCCCTTGTCCCGTACCTTCTCCTGGCCAGGCTTTTGACGAGGTTTTCTCTGCTTCCCATACCTCGTGGTCAGAGTTATATATGTGCTACTCACCGCTGATCCACACTCTTGAAGATCGGATTGCCCTTTCTTTCCCACCAAATCAGGCGGAGTTGCAAATCCACACTGGGACCTTGAGCCCACATGCTTCTCACTGGGGCTATTTCTTTTTGGATCCATCTATCCAAGAAGCCCCTCTTCTTGGCCAATCTGAGGACCAATTTCTTCCTCCTGACCTGTTCTCCAACCCACCTGGGACACTCTCATCCCAAGAAATGCCAGACCTTTCACCATCCACCATCACTTTTCACTTCACTGTCATGATCACTTCACTTTTCACTTCACCACCCACCATCCACCCACCCTACCACCCTGCTGTATACCCTACACTTCAGCTCTCGTTACCCGATCTTTCATCCTTTCTCTACCCTTCCCTGCATGCATATGAGGACATATCATCCTTTGGCTTGGAGGGGTGGATAGACATCCATAGGATCTGGGTATTTTATGGTATCATGCAGTTTCCACCTATTTATAAATATGTAAGAAAAAGAAAAATATATATAATAATAATAATAAATGGTTTTTAGTAATGATCTGAAGGCTGAAACAAAAATACAATAAGTGTTTATGGATATTCAACCTCTGTTTTGAAGACTTTCTAGGTCACAGAAGCTTGATTCACTCAGGCTCGGCTTAATTCACTTGAGCATTGACAAAATAGATCGGAATATCTCCTAACTAAGGACGTATTCTTGTACCTGAGACACCAGTACAGGATCCGTTGGTTTGCTTCTACTTGAGAGCCTAAATAATCTTGGTTCACACTACATATATCAGGAAAGACCAAGTGAACATAAGATCCAACCCTAGTGTTCACTAGGGAAGGTGGAGTCCTTACCTATCCACGTAGGTAGACTTTTTATCCCAGGCTTTAGTCTTGTGTTTAGGAGAGACTCTTTCCACCAAAAAGGAACCCTCCCACCAAAAAGAAAAAAGTGTGCTCCTCCAAATAATGTTGTAAGAGATATACTGACACGTGCTTCAAAAAAAAAAGAAAAAGATGCAAATAAGTCAGTATATCCCATAAATGTTTGTAAAGTCTTCGCCCTACAAGAAGTTCTTCAGGGCAGGTTACAAATACCTTGTTTTCTTTGAGCCACAAATGTCAGAAAATGGGAGTTGAGTTTCCATCATCTTTTTAAGGGTCAATCCGAAGACATGAGCTGAAACTGGGACCAACCTGTACTTAAAAATTCATGAAACCCTGGGCTTGAGTCTTAATGTTCATCTGGTCAGTCTTGATCCTTCACTAAGCACAAGCCATAACCTCTTGAGCTCTCGAGTATGGCAAAAACCTCCTGGGTCCTGGAAATCGTACTTAAGGTTTAAATATCAAGAGTCCTGGTTAGTCGAGAGATGATCTATGTCATGTGAGACTTAAAGTACTAGTAGTCTTCTCTGCAATTGGTTCTCACAATATCCCACAATAAACACACCTATGTCACCTCAGAAGAAAATCTTCAGCTAAAGATCATTTCTAAATACAATACAAAAAATGTTTTGCTAGGGACTAGCAAAAGATAGGCATGGGGGTATGATTGCACCGCAAAAATACACCTGCATTTGTGCCATCTTGTGCTATTTCCTAGCATTACCAGTGCATATTAGGGTTCCATAGTCGAATTTGTGAAAATACATGCATGCATGCATTTAATTGAGAGGGGAGGAGAGCGAAATAAATGGCCTTGCAATTTACATTTTTTCCCCAAGTGCATCCTTGCAAAATTCACCATCTTTTTATTTTTTTATTTTACTTGATTTTGAAATCTTCCCCGCGGCTGCAAAGCTTGGACCTTCCTCCTCACGCCATGCTCTGCAAACTGCTCTCCCTACAGCCGCATACCCAGCCAGGCCATGCATAGCCGCAAGCACAGCCAGGGCATGGTTGTGCATGCCTTTTTCCTTTATAAAATAGGGCGGCTTCTTCTTTGGAGGAGAGCCTGGTCCAGACAATAGAACCCAACGGAGCTTCTTCTCCAGGCCACCATCTCCTTCCCTCTCCCTCCATACGCAGGCCCTCCTCCTCTGAGGAGACACCCTACGGGCAGGAGTACCTCACGGTGGTGCACACCCACCACCGTGAGACCACCACCATCCAGCTCATCAAAGAGCCGGTGGGCGTGGTGGTATTCCCTGTTTGAACATCCAAAGCCACTTCAGCCATTGGAGCAGGAGCTTCAAGCTTTGAAGCTCAAAGCTCCTCACGCAGTAGCAGCAGCAAGGCGGCAGCATGCAGCAAGGCAGCAGCAGCCGTCCCAACCCTTTCCGCGTACTCCTGCAGGTCACCCTTGCCTCTAGCGTGCACCTGCAGCTGCCCTCGTCTCCGGCTTCTTCGCACTGCAATTGCCGTTCCGCCCGAAACAGGCCACCGTGTGCCCCTGCAGCGGCCGGCCAAGCTTCACCGTGCCCGCAAGCCAACACCCACAGGCCACCGTGCGCCCTGTCGCGCTGCTTCGCCTACAACCCAGCCCTCTCCGCGTGCTTTGTTGCGACGTTCTGCCCACAAGCCACCAGCCAGAGTAACGCTTCCACGCGCATGCCAGCCCGCGCACACCAGCCGCAAGCTGCCCGCAGTCACAGCACCTACAGTAAGTGATTGCGCAGCTTGCCCGGCCACTGTAGCCACTGTTCACGCGTTTCTACAGAACACTGTGGCTACAGTGGGATGACTGGTAAGTTTCTCACTTATCTGGTCACCTGACCCGCAGCAACCGGCCTTCGCCCGCATGCGCGTCTTGCCCCGAGTTCGCTCCAGTGCCCGCCCGTGCGTCTGCCTACGGTCATGTACCAGAGCCCGCTCCCGCCCAATCCCTACACCTGCGTATATCTTTGTGCGCCCGCTCCAGCTCTCCGTGCAGTGCTGTGCACTGTAGCCCTCTCCGCGCTCACTCCCTCCCAGCACGTGCCTCTCTACGCGCATACACGCCTGCGTGCGCTTGAAGCCATCAGACGACGCCCTGAGTGCTGCAGACGCCTTAAACCCTCCAACCTTCACTCCAACAGTCTCCCTCTCTCTCTCTCTCTCTCTCTCTCTCACAGCACACTCTCTCTCTCTCTACAAATACACTTACACACACACACTCACACTCTCACACACACACTCTCACCTATACACTATTATATACATATATATATATATAGGTATATATATTTATAACTATATATATATTTATATACATATACATATATATATATACTTATATCTATACATATAGTAGTATCTATATACTTAAAGTATTAGTATACATACATACATATATATATATATCTATATACTTATATATATATATACATATATACTTACATATATACATATATTCATATACATATATATACATATCTAGCTACATATATCTATATATACATATATTACTATATACATATACATACATATATATACATCTATATAGTTATATATACATACATATACATGTACATATATCTATCTATACATATATTTACATACCTATATATATACATATATATATATACATATATACATATAGATATATACATATATATTTTCATATCACACACCATACGTAGTATTGCGGGAATATCTGCACCAGTTGCTGATATTCCCTGATACATGCATACAAAAAGTATGTTCTCATTCATCTTCCACCAATCCACCTTACACGCGGCACTTCGTCCTGTTGGTTGCATCTTTCTAGACGACGACCGACTCGACACAATGCTACACTCCGTCTCCGCCTCCACCCCCACCCCTTTATACATATATATATACATATATATATATACTATATTTTTCTTTATTTTTGTTTCTTTTTCCTGCCATTAAAAAGATAAAAAAAATATATAAAAGAGAAAAGATAATCCTTGACTTGCAGGTACTCCGTCTTGCAAATAGCAAGACCCATTTTGGAACCCTGATTTGGCTCAAAGCCAAGAACCAAATTTTGAGGGTGTGCCTCAAGGACAAGAATTACCAGAAAAAAAATCTACATAGAAAAACACCAAAAACACAATAAACGAACAGAAGAGATTCTTTGTAGGAAAGGCGCAGAAACTTGACTTGTAACCTCACTTCCCTGAGTTCGACCCTGGGCCTAAAAGTGACCAAGATAAAATCAAGTAGTCCAGGTAAAAAATTTTGTAAAGAGATGGTTAGGCTCGATTTAGGTTAACCACTATACACACTTCAACGATAAAATCACCATATTAACACACCTATCCGGGTCCTGACAATAGTCTTTCAGACCCCGTGCCTCTTGTTTACAAACTGCATGCACTACCATTGAGGCAAGGGTGCATTTGAGTCGTGGGGATAACATGGGAGCCCCGGGTGTGGAGGGACCTCAGACGTTGGATATTGATCCAACGGCTATGGTGCAAGATCTTGGATTATGAGGGGAGCCAGTAGTCACTGATGGCTGGTGTTGGGAGGTTGAGATGGTGACACGTGGTGCCATCTAGGCTGTCCATCTTCCTTCTATTGCAGAGTGCCACGGTGCTAGGATCGAGATGATTTCCACGTTGTCGAACTACGATCGTCACTTCAGATCCATCCGTCTAGTTCGAATTTTCATCCAAAGCCCGTAAGGATGTCACATTGCCCCTTGGCCATTAATCTTCCTTGGATCACATAACGTGATACAAAATTCTGATTAGGATGATCTCAAAGGTGTTGGACTCCGATCATCATCCTGATTAGATCCGTACATTCGTATCATCAATTTGAGGCCCTGAAATAAATCTCCATCCCTCCCGGCCATAAAAAGTATGCAATTAACCTAAAATATACAGAACTATTCTAAATGCAGAATGATGCATGCTATGTAATATTTATAATATGAAATGCAAATCTAAGCCTAGGAACATGCATGAATAGTCATTATAACCTAATTAAATGTGTCTACATCATATCTCCATGCCTATCTTTTGCTAGTCCCTAGCAAAATTAAACTATATGCTATGTATAAAAATGGAATTAGGGCTCGACCGCTTAAAGCATTTGTTGTTTATTAACAAAAGGAAATTTTAACTAAGGTGCTAAACTATGAAAACTCAACAGTACATGGGTGTTTTCCAAAATGTAGATCACCCAAGTCCTCGCCTTATTTGAAAAGGGAAAATACATTTTTTTGTTTTTCTTCTTTTCTTATTCTTTTGGATTTTTTTGAGTTTAGGGTTTTGGGGTAGCTTTCTACAGCTACCCAACTTGCCCATGACTCAAAAAGGACTCTAAGTGCTAAGCATCTTGTGAAAGGGTATAGACTCACTAAGCAGCCGTTAAAACAAACTTCAGGTTTCTACGACCCTAGGTGACCTTAAAGATTTCTGCCTAGAGGCCTATCTTTTCGATGGTAGCTTTCTCCCTACTTTTTGTTTTATGGGATCAACATAAGGGCGAACCCAGTGTATATCTCCTCGATTTATTCTACTTCTCTGCTTCTTCCTAAGTGTTTAGGAATCATTTGTGCATTTTTTTGAGTTGGGGTTTGGACAACCGGCCGATGAGCTGTTACTATCGACTACTTGCCAGCCATACTTGTGCAGTGAAGCATGGCTTTATTTATTTTTCTTATTTTATCCTTCTTCTACTTTTTTTCTTTTGTTTTTTTGGGTTTTTTTTCTCTTTTTTTCTAAGTCGGTGGTTTCCTTAATCTAAGATTTACCTAAAGGCAGCAAGAAGAGAATGGTCGTGTGGCTGGGCTTTGGACAACTGGCCAATGAGCTGTTACCACCGACAACTTCCAGCCATACCACCGTAGATGGCTCATTAGCTACCCAATTTCCATAAAAATCATCGAAAAGTTAGTTAGTGCGAATAGTGTGTAGGTGCTTAGGCTTAAAATCCCCTCAAATCAAAGGGTAGGTTGGTAAGTCGTGTACTTATCACCCCAATTTATTTACCAAATTAAAATAAAATTACTTGGTGAGGATTCAAGACTAAATTCACATTCGAGTGGACACCCAGGCTAATTAAGCCTGAAGCCCTGAAGAGTCTAAGTGTTCAGATCCTAAAGTATCATTTCCTAAAGTTAATAACTTCCAAAAGCTTAAGTTCTCTTCTCCTAATTCTATTTTTTTCTATTTTTTGACTTTTTGAATTTTCACTTTTTTTTAAACAAAATAAGAGAAATTATACAGAGCTAACAAAATAATTTTAGGATTAAGTATCCACCCCCCCATTCCTAAATGATGTAATGTCCTCATTATAGAAATAAAGACATGAAAAGGGTAGAGTAAATAGAATATCACCTGAATTTCATGAAAATCTATTTAGCTCCGTAGAGAGAAGAGAGTATACACACATGCTAAGTTTAATGCCTTTAGCTAAGCATAAAATACATATAAGGAAGAAATTGAGAATTCACAAGTGCAGGTTAGAATCAAAATCAAAAGATTAATCCTCAGACCCGCCAGCAAAAGATGTCCATAGACTTGGACCAGATTATGGTGCAGACCCATGCCTCAGGGTCAAGTGGTTCTATGGTTCTGGATGAAAATCACCCAGAACCTAAAATTATTGTATTTATGGGGCCGAGCCTGCAATTTGGTGGTGTACAACCCAAGACTAAAGTATCAGACAATGGGTAAGTCTAAATCACTATGACTATTTGTCCATGTGGAATTTGGCTAAAAATATAATCAATTATGTTATGCTTGGGTTGCACATCAAAGACATCATAAGGGTCCTTTTAGAAAGTAGGTAGCTTTAGGTTAATAGGAACCCTTAGATCGAAAATCCTGCTTTACCTAAAGTAAACTTCCCAAATCCTCACTTCCAAATTCCTATCTTCCAACATCAAGTGCTTGGGCTCTGGGACCTCTAGCATATCATTCACCCCATATGATTTACCCAAGTCCAAAAATCGTGGCTGAACAGAATTGACTTGGGCATAATGATCTCAAAAGTATGATCATTCAGCTCTTCACGGTGTGGTTGAAGAATAGGGCTACTAATTGAATCTTCTAGTAAAAGACGATTCGGATCCTCCAAGTTAGCTCCAACCAGATCACAATCTTCAATAATCAGGCTATCAAATTGTTCATCAGATTCCTCAGGCCCATTTGTCTAACTAAAATCATCTTCCTTAAGCTCAAGTGAGACTTCAGCTAAAGATTCCTCACCCTCAAAATTAAAAAAATCTTGATCATCATTTATATATGTCTCAAAATCATATTTCATTTTGTGGTCCATGGAGGCATATTTTTCATCGTTCCCTGGCTCGAGGATCTCAGGTGAGGTAATCGGTTCATCTTGAATCGGTTGCTCTAGACCAACCTGGTCATCTTTGGTCTCAGAACATGTATCCCCCCCGATAGGTGCCTAAGCTGGTTCAGACATTGGCTCTCATGAAGGGGGTTCTTCTTAAGAATCATCCCAAGATTGGACTAAGGCAACAACAAATTTCATCTCCAATCTTGATAATTTCCCAAGTAGAAACTCACCTAGGCCCTTATCTCTAACATCTTGGAGCAAATCCAATAAAGAACTATTAGGTTCATCAATCATTTTGATTATAGGTTCCAATGATTCAATGCATGGTATTGGCTTAGCTTCTAAAGATTGTATGGTGTTCCTTAAGTTAGCCATCACCCTGTCTTGGACCTAGTTCACCTGAATTGAATGGTTTGGTTTAGGGTTGGGTGGGTTTGGGTTCATTCTAGGGGAGTCAAGATATCGAGGTTCTTGGGTCCCTCCTTGATGGTATGTCGTGTCAGGTTGTTCAAATAATAGAAGTGACCTATGTTCAGCATAATTCTAGGGAGGGTAGGTGTTATAATCAACATATCCTTCTTGATTGTAGATTGGGTTGGTTCGATCATCAAAGGGTGGAGATCTACAATCATTGTGGCTCTGGGAAGGATAGTAATCATAGTCTTGTTGTCCAGGGTTAAGCCTTGGACACTAAGGATTCGTATCCCCAATCAAAGTTATCCTGGCTAGGAGATGGATAATCATAAGTCGAGTTAGGATAGTAATCATTTTGAGGATAAGTGATGGTAGGAGGGTAGGATTGGAAATGTGAGTGTGATGTGGAGGAATACATAGTGAAACAAGAGGGAAAATAGATAGAAGAAGGTTCCCTGCAATACAATCAACCAAACCTGTCCTTAGGTGGGTTAGCCTATAGATCTACAGACTCTTAGAACCCATCTTGAGATGATGAAAATGATTTGGTCTACTTCTATCTGGTCAATCTAACTAATTAGAGGGAGGGATTGGAGAGAAGGTTCTTCTTTTGGCTTGCACCTCCGGTTCCTTTGATACCCCCAACCACGGTCGTTTGATACTACTCCCCTAGCTAGACATCAGATGGACAAATAGAAGTAGATTAATTGAAAAAATCTCAATCTGAGCCCTGAAGAGCGAATCAATCCTTAAGGCCAACTTCTACTCAGTTTTACTTAGGCTTGGGATGATCGTGCTCTTAGAATGTGATGCTCCCTTTAGATGGGTTGTACCCTTAATGATCAGTTCAAATGTGTGTGTGGGCACAACCAGGGTTTTCAAACAAGGTTATTTAATAATGTGTCTTTTAGGGTTTAACCTTGTTTAGTAGCTTTTAGGGTTTAATCTTTAGGTGTATTCAATCAAGGTTCAGTAGAACACTCCAGGTTTTGAAAGCACTGGTGATGATACATTCCTTTAGATATTAAAAAAATAATGTGGAGTGCCTAGTTCAGCCTTAAAGTTCAACCCTAAGTCGCAAGCTACTTAATGGATCATTTTTATCTTAAGTGGTGTGGCCCAAACAACTCAATCAATCGGCCTATTGCTCCACTTGATTAAGGAACACAAAATATTTAACCAATTCAAATTTTCAACTCACTTATTTGTGTGTTGAGTTAAGGTGTACTGGATACACATGTCAGATCTCGGTTAAGTGGTAGAATCAAAGTGATTATGCACCTTAGGATGAGAGTTGTGGGTGTTAACTGTGTAACTTTCAATTTAATCCCACAAGAAGAGAAGAGTAATTTTTTTTGTATTTTTAGCTTATACAAATGGGTGAGGTGAGGTGAAGTGACAATCAAACTATCAAGATCTAACCTAGGGTTTATGAAAGCACCTAAGTTGATTTGAGTTTGAGTTATTAAGTGATGGAACGAAATCTAGGGTGGGGGTGGTAGGGTACACTTACAGAACCTTCATCTACTCTTTTCTTTGATCTAACTGCTTTGGCTCGCCTCAGAAGAGTACCTGCAATCACAATAAAATTAGAGAAAAAGTGAGACAAAAGTTTAGTAAGGGGGAAAAATGCAAGAAAAACCAAAGAGCGTTGCCTCTGATAAGTCAGTTTTCGCTTTCATTGTTTCGCATTAAGAATGTCGTGTTGTAGTATGCCAGTGGTGGAAAATCGCTAATCAAAACAATAAAAATAACCATTCAATTAGGAGAGGGTCGTATCCACAGGGAAGCAATGTCTATTTAAAACTTGTACAGGTCCAAAAACAGATGTTCACTATTGATTTCCCAAAAATATTGTGTCAAATACTTCATTAGATATGTGTTTTAATAAAAGCACATGCTGAAATTGTATTTATGACAATCAAGAAAGAGTTCAATGCATTGTTCATAACAATAAAATATCAATAAAAAGTGACAAGGGCATTTAAATGTAAATACAAATGTGCACTGAAATAGAGGATATGGTTGGGGGTCTCTCACACATGAAGGAGGGAATGTCTGGCCATGAGGAGTTCACTGGAGGTGAAGTGGAGCGAGGGCTTCGCCACGATGGCGGCGGCGAGTCACGCGGTGGCTGGAGGTGGTTGACCAGCATTGAGAGGGTGTTGGGTGCATGGAGCACACCCCTTTTTTGGGTGTGAAAATGGCAGTGCTGTAGGTGGTGGCTGTGTGAAGATGGCAAGGGAGGGTCGCTTGGCGTGATGCATGCCTGTGCGGAGTGACGCTGGAGGGCAGTGCGTACTAGAGAAGTGCATAGACGATGTTCCGGATGTGCCAGCTATGCGTGTGCATGGGACGCTACTCAAGTAGGCGGAAGCACAACTATGGGCGCACATGGTGCTACTGCTAGGAGTTGTTTGTGCGTAGAAATGGCGAGGGAGCATAGCGAGGGCGTGTGTGTGCATACGCACGGTGGAGCTGGCAAGCGATTATGCAGGGAAGAGTACAAGGTGTGCTGGAGATGCAGCAAGGAGGCATGCGCAGGAGGTTGCGTGTTGCTACACATGCTGATGCACTACTGGCCATGCATGGAAGGGAAGATGTGGGTGCACTGCTGGCTGTGGCGAGGCTGAAGGTGCAGCTGGAGGACGCGCACTACTGCGTCTGCGGGCGGAGTTGCTGCTAGGAGGGTACAGGCGATGCTGGTGGTGCGTGTGATGCGCGGGATAAAGGCAGGGACTTTGGACGTCTGGGAAAGTTCCCAGACATCTTAAGCGAACGTGAAGGTGCGCAGTGGTAGTCATCGAGGGAGGTGATCTGGTGATTGTAATACGGAGCTTTGCGATGCCGATGGGGGCTGTCACCCCAAATGCCCACGGTGGCAAAGTTCCGCTGCGGTTGTGGCTGATCGTAGTGGAGCGGATGAGAACAAATTCTCTTCACGGTGAGGAGTGATGATGGAGGCCCTCTGAACATAGTCGTCACCTCCCCCCTCTTGTAGCTGTAGCCAATACATTTGAAATCACAGAAGGTGGGAGCATATCCTCATAAATGCTAGCAGCTGTGAGGAATTAATGGCCGTAGGACGAGGAGGCAGAGTGGTTACCTGCAGAAGAAGAAAAAGAATAATAATAAAATAATTAGGATTATTTATACATAACTCCTTAACTTCTATGTTAATTAAAATAGTGTATGTAATGCACCTAATTGGTTAACTAATCAAATGCATGCAATTCTAAGTTAATTCTAAATGCATTTAGATATGAATGCCACACATGAATTATGCAATTAAGCTAAAAATATGAATTAATTTATTTACATCCTAATGTATGCTATCTAAATGTTAAAATTAACTTAATGTTTAGGCACTTAAATACTCAAATAGCCCACAAATATGCGCTAATCAGCCTTCCCCGGTAATGGCGCCAAAATGATGTGGCGGATTTTCACACATAAAGGGTTTGGTTTGAAAAACCCATTGTCATAATTCAATTCGTGAGAAAATCTATCGATCAGATAATATTTATAATCGAAACTCGAAAGGGAGTCTCAGGTAGAACACACGGAGGCGAACATTTGGTTTGAAAAATCTGTGTTTCACTTTATATTTGTTTTTGTCATTTTTATCTTTTCTAATTATCTTGGTATTTTTATCGTGCAAGAGATCAGGTCGATGCAAACTTGTCTAACTAATCTACTTGTAAAAATAATATACATATAGAGGGAAGAACAATCATATATTACTTGATCAAATGTTTGTATAACTATGAAAGTGGGAAAAACTACACTAGAAAGTAGCAAAGATAGATATAGGTGAGAGAATCCCCCTCGACAGTCGCTTAGAGGAGGACTTGCTCAGATTCGCATGGAGGAAGGTGGTGAGGAGCGGGATGATGGGTCGGCCCGGATAGGTTGTTAATATGATATTTTTATCGTTGAAATGTGTATAGTGGTTAACCTAATTTGGACCTAACCATCTCTTTACAAAATTTTTAACCTGGCCTAATTGATTTTATCTTATCACTTTCAAGCCCAGGGTCGAACACAGGGAAGTGGGGTTAAAGTCGAGTTTCTACGTTTTCCTTAAAACGCGTCTCTTCCGTTCGTTTATTGTGTTTTTGGTGTTTTTCTTATTTAGGTTTTTTTATGGTAATCCTTGTTCTTGAGGCACACCCTCAAAATTGTGTCCTTGGCTTTTAGCCAAACAGAGTCCCAAAATAAGTCTTTCTACTCGCAAGACGAGGTACCTGCAAGTCAAAGATTATCTTTTCTTTTTTATGTATTTTTTTTTATCTTTTTACTAACAGAAAAGCAAATAGACAGAAAGTAAATATAGTATGTATATATATATATATGTAGTATATATATAAAGGGGTGGGGGTGGAGGTGGCGATGGAGTGTAGCACTATGTCGAGTCAGTCGACGTCTAGAGAGACGCAACCAACACGACTAGGTGCCGCGTGGAGTGTGGATGGAGGATGGATGATGTATGGGACCACACTTTTTTTGTACGCGTGTATCAGGGAATATCAGCAACTGGTGCAGATATTCCCGCGATACAGCGTATAATAAATAACATGAAAATATATGTACATATGTATGTATATAAGTAAATATATCTATATATATATATATATATATATGTATAGTTATATATGTATAGATATATATATATAGATATATATGTGTATATATATATATATTACTATATATATGTATATATATATGTATATAGATATGTATATATATATATGTATATAAGTATATATGCCTATATATATATAAGTATATGTATAAGTATATAGATGTATATATAAGTAGATATATATATATATTATATATATGTATATATATTATATATATGTGTATGTATACATAACTATATAGATATACTATGTATATATATATATATATGTATGTATGTATGTATATATATATTTGTATATATAGTACTATAAGTGTGTGAGTGTGTGTGTATGTGTTGGCATAGGTGTGTGTGCGTCGGTGAACGTGTGTGTGTGTGCGTTGCTGTTAGTGTGTGTCTGTTAGTGAGTAAAAAAGAGAGAGAGAGAGAGATAGAATACGTGAGAGAGAGAGCGGGAGCGGGCAGGAGAGATCAGCAGAGAGAGAGAGCGGGCGAGCGAGAGATCGCGGACGCACGAGTTAAGATGTCTGCCGCCTCCGGCGGACGTCTGACACCGCGTCGTCTGAAGGCGGAGGCAGATGTCTGAAGACGCCTGATGCGGGCGCGGCTTCGCGTAGGGTTCCTGCAGGCGTGCGCGAAGGCGACGGGTGGGCGAAGGCGTGGAGGAGCGAGCGTGGAGGAGGTCTGCAGGTGGTCGCGGAGGGTCGCGGAGGAGGGCAGGGGGTGGCACGAGGCCGTAGCCGGCCGTTGCAGTACGCGCGGCGGACGGCTACAGGTGCAACTGCGGGGACGTCAGGACGGAGGTTGAGCGGGGAATGGCCCTGCAGGCGCGCACGAAGTCGACGGGCGGCTGCGGGGACGGTCGCGGAGGAGCGGGAGGACCTGCTGCTGTGTGGCTGCTGCTGCCGTGGCTTCAAGCTTCGAAGCTTGGAGCGGCGGCAATGGCGTTAAAGAGAAAAAAAATGAAGCGAGGGAATGCACCACGCCCACCGGCTCGTCGAAGAGCTGGGCGGTGGTGCTCCCATTGTGGTGGTGTGCACCACAGTGGGTTCTCCTACTCGTCAGGTGCCTCCTCGACGGAGGGCCGATGTATGGGAGGGGTAAGCGGTGAAGAAGATGGTTACGGGTTTGTTTCGTTGCTGCCGCAGCCTCCCTTGCGAGGATGAAGCTGCAGCTTCTTATAGAGGAGGAGAGAGTGGCGTGCCGGCTGCAGCAGGGAGAGGGTGCGCGAGTTGCAGCTATAGGGAGCGGCGTTGGCAGGGAGAAGTGACGTGGAGTAAATGCATGCGGCTGCTGCGGGAAGAAGTGCAGCCGCAGGAAGAAGAAGAAATCAAGAGAGAAAAAAAAATGAAAGGAGGTGGAATTTGCAAGGAGGCACTTGAGATAAAATGTAACTATGCAAGCTATTGTTTCACTCCTCTTCCTCTCTTGAATAAATGCATGCATGCAAGCGTTTTTACAAATGCGATTACAGGATCCTATTATGCAATGTTAATGCTAGAAAATAGCATAAGAAGGCGTTATTACAGGCGTGTTTTGAGGTGCAAACATATACCCCCATGCCTATCTTTTGCTAGTCCCTAGCAAAATAGTATTTAGAAATAATCTTAAGCTGAAGATTTTCTTCTGAGGTGATATAGGTGTGTTTATTATCGAATATTGTGAGAACCAATTGTAAAGAAGACTACCAGTACTTTAAGTCTCACATGACATAGATCATCTCTCAACTAACCAGGACTCTTGATATTTAAACCTTAAGTACGATTTCCAGGACCCTGGAGGTTTTTGCCGTACTCGAGAGCTCAAGAGGTTATGGTTTGTGCATAGTGAAGGATCAAGACTGACCAGATGAACATTAAGACTCAATCCTAGGGTTTCACGAATTTTTAAGTACAGGTTGGTCCCAGTTTCAGCTCATGTCTTCGAATTGACCCTTAAGATGATGACGAAAAACTCAACTCCCATTTTCTTTTTTTTTTTTTTTTTTGACAACTCTTTTTTTCCTTTTTTTTTTTGAAACATATGTCAGTATATCTCTTACAACACATTTTGAAAGAGCACACCTTTTTTCTTTTTGGTGGGAGAGTTTCTTTTTGGTGGAAAGAGTCGCTCCTAAACACAAGACTAAAGCCTGGGATAAAAAGTCTACCTGCACGCACTGGTAAGGACTCCACCTTCCCTAATGAACACTAGGGTTGGATCTTATGTTCACCTGGTCTTTCCTGATATGTGTAGTGTGAACCAAGTTTACTTAAGCTCTCAAGTAAAAGTAAACCAACGGATCTTGTACTTGTGTCTCAGGTACAAGAATACATCCTTAGTTAGGAGAGATCTTGATCTATTTTGTCAATGCTTTAAGTGAATTAAGCCGAGCCTGAGCGAATCAAGATTTTGTGGCCTGGAAAGTCTTCAAAACAGAGGTTGAATATCCATAAACACTTATTGCCTTTTTGTTTCAGCTTCAAGATCATTACTAAACACCATTTATTATAATATATATATATTTTTTTATTTTTATTTTTTCTTTTTCTTTCATATTTATAAATAGGTGGGAACTGTATGATACCATAACATACCCAGATCCTATGGATGCCTATCCACCCCCCCATGCCAAACAATGCTATGTCCTCATATGCATGCAGGGAAAGGCAGAGGAAGGATGGAAGATCGGGTAACAAGTGCTGAGGTTCAGGGTATAGATCAGGGTGGAAGGGTGGGTGGACGGTGGGTGGTGAAGAGAAAAGTGAAGTGATTGCGAGAGAGGTGTGAAAAGTGATGGTGGATGGTGAGTGCTGTTAGGGTGCCTCCCAACAAGCGCTGAATTTAATGTCCCCAGCTGGACTCAGAATGAGGCAAAGAATTAGTTACCCTCCAGCAGGGCAACGGTTTCTCCAACGGGGGCAGGTTCATGAGTCAGATAGGGTTTCAAACGCTGCCCGTTGACCGTAAATTTACGCCCAGATTTGGGATCTTCGATCTCGACGGCCCCATTGGGGAATGGTCTTGAGACCAGGAAAGGACCAGTCCATTTGGACTTTAATTTCTCAGGAAAGAATTTGAGTCGGGCATTATAGAGCCAAACTTGCTGAGATGGCTCAAATTCCTTCCGCCGAACATGGCTGTCGTGAAAAGCCTTAGTGCGCTGTTTAAAGGTTAGAGCAGAATCATAGGCTTCACGATGGAGCTCTTCCAGCTCTTGGAGTTGGAGTTTCCTTTCTCGACCACACAAGTCTGGGTCGAGGTTACATTGGCGAACCGCCCAATAAGCGCGATGTTCCAACTCCACGGGCAAATGACAAGGCTTCCCGTAAACGATTCTATATGGAGACATACCAAGGGGAGCCTTGAAGGCGGTCCGATACGCCCAAAGTGCGTCAGTCAGCTTGTCGGACCAATCCTTACGGTCAGGCCGAACCATTTTCTGGAGAATCTGCTTGATTTGCCGGTTCGACACTTTCGCCTGGCCGTTCGTCTGAGGATGATATGGGGATGCGATACGATGGTGGACTCCGTACCTCCTCAGAAGTGCCCGAAAAGAAGCATGGGTAAAGTGGCTTCCTCCATCCGAGATAATGGCCCGAGGGATCCCAAAACGCGTAAAGATATGGTCCTTGACGAATCGGGTGGAGATAACATGGTCAGCACGGTGTGCGGGAATAGCCTCGATCCATTTCGAAACATAGTCGACGGCCACGAGGATGAATTCGAAGCCGTTGGATGGAGGAAAGGGACCCATGAAGTCAATTCCCCAGATGTCGAAGATTTCCGCAGCTAGGATGTGTTGCAAGGGCATCATGTCACGACGTGCCATTGACCCTAATGACTGGCACCTAGTGCAATGCTTGGCATAAGTGTGTGCGTCCTGGTGAAGGGAGGGCCAAAAGAAACCGCACTGGAACACCTTGGCTGCAGTTTTCCTCCCAGAGAAATGGCCTCCACAGGCCTGATCGTGGCAGAAGGATAGCACACTGGGGAACTCACTGTCAGGAATACAGCGACGGATGATTTGATCAGCACCTATCCGAAAAAGAAGTGGATTATCCCAGAAATAATACTTTGCTTCTGCCATGAGACGCTCGCGCTGGTTTTTAGGCCAGCCATGTGGAAGAGATCCAGAAGCAAGGTAATTGGCAATGTTGGCATACCACGGTCCACTTGCCACATTTATTGCCAATAGGTGCTCATCAGGAAAAATTTCATTAATTGGCAGAGTAAGTCCAATATGGTCAGGGTCCAGTCTGGAAAGGTGATCAGCCACAACATTCTGGGCTCCGGCCTTATCACGAATCTCAATGTCAAATTCCTGGAGCAGAAGGATCCAACGAATCAGTCTAGGCTTGGCATCCTTCTTGTGCATGAGATGGCGAATGGCCGCGTGATCAGTGAAAACAATAATGTGAGAGCCCAGAAGGTAAGAACGGAATTTTTCCAGCCCAAAGATGACTGCCAGTAGTTCCTTTTCAGTGGTAGTATAATTACGCTGGGCCTCGTCCAACGTCTTACTGGCGTAGTATACCACAAAGGGGTGTCTATCGCGTCTTTGTCCCAGGATGGCTCCGACTGCAAGGTCTGAAGCGTCACACATAAGTTCAAAGTCGAGGGACCAATCAGGCGGCTGGAGAATAGGGGCCTTGGTGACAGCATTACGCAGCTGCGTGAATGCTTGTATACAGTCAGGGCCCATGTCGAAGGGCACGTCGGTTGATAGGAGATGAGTTAAGGGTCGAGAAATTTTGGAGAAGTCTTTGATGAATCTCCTATAGAAACCGACGTGTCACAAGAAGGAGCGGATTTGTTTGACAGAACCAGGCACAGGTAAATCAGCAATGACATCGAGCTTAGCTCTGTCAACCTCGATACCCCTATCGGAGATGATATGTCCAAGAACAATTCCCTCGTGCACCATAAAATGACTTTTTTCCCAGGAAAGAACGAGGTTTACATCAATACATCTCCTAAGGATGCGAGTCAGGTTGGCAAGACATTCGTCAAAAGATGGTCCAAAGACTGAAAAGTCATCCATGAAGACCTCGAGAAAGTCACCCACCATGTCATGAAATATCGCCAGCATGCATCTCTGGAAAGTTGCTGGTGCGTTACAAAGTCCGAACGGCATCCTTCTAAAGGTGAAGGTGCCAAAAGGGCAGGTAAAAGTGGTTTTCTCTTGGTCTCGGGGGTCTATTGCCACCTGGTTATATCCTGAGAATCCATCCAGGAAGCAGAAAAATTTATTTCCCGCTAACCGCTCCAGGATTTGGTCAATAAATGGTAGCGGGAAGTGATCTTTCTTGGTTGCAGCATTGAGTTTCCTATAATCTACACACACTCTCCAAGATGTAGGAGTGCGTGTAGGGATGGATTCGCCCTTGTCATTGACACGGATGGTGAGTCCTGCCTTTTTGGGCACAACGTGAATCAGACTCACCCAGGGGCTATCGCTGATCGGGTAGATTATACCCGCATCCAGCCACTTAATGATTTCATTCTTAACGACCTCCCGCATGTTAGGGTTGAGACGTCGCTGCATCTCGCGAGAAGGTCGAGCCTCCTCCTCCGTATATATACGATGAGTGCAGTAGGAGGGGCTAATACCAGATAAGTCTGATAAAGACCATCCAATAGCTGCCTTGTGTTCTAGGAGGACCTTAGTTAGTTTGCACTCCTGCTCCATGGTTAATTTTGAACTGATGATTACAGGGAGCGTTTCATTTGGTCCCAGGAAAACATACTTGAATGTATTAGGCAGCACTTTTAGCTCGGGAGTGGATGGGGAAGGATCTGGCATTTCTTGGGACGAGAGTGTCCCAGACGGGTAGGAGAACAAGTTAGGAGGAAGAAACTGGCCTTCAGATTGGCCAAGAAGAGGGGCTTCTTGGATAGATGGATCCAAAACTGAATAGCCCCAGTGATAAGTATATGGGCTCAAGGTCCCAGTGTGGATTTGTAAATCCGCCTGATTTGGCGGGGAAGAAAGGGCAATTCGGTCTTCATGAGTGTGGACCGACAGTGAGTAGCCCGGATATGACTCAGACCACGAGGTATGGGAAGCGGAGAAAACCTCGTCAGAAGTCTGGCCAGGAGAAGGTACTGGACAAGGGAGGGATTGGCGAACGTCACAGTATGTGTTGGTCAGGCAGTTATCAGTGTTTCTAGGTAATCCGCAGCAGTCCGAATAGGTCCCAATTAGTCCGATACACGCGCTGACGGCCATGTCCTCATCAGACGTGTCATCCTCAATGCAATCGCAATCAAAGTTCTTGGCTGCCTTGAATATGTTAAGCTTGAGCTTCTCAGATCCAACGACAATCTCAATACAGCCCGACTCGCAGTCGATGTGGGCGCGGGCTGTGGCCAAGAAAGGTCGATCGAGGATGATCGGACAATCAGAAAGTGAACTAGGAACTTCCATATCTAAAACAAGAAAGTCAACAGGAAAATAGAGACTGTTGACCCTAACCACCACGTCTTCCACCACACCCTTCGGGATTTTGACAGAACGATCTGCCAACTGTAACGTGACAGGGGTGGGTTTCAGATTTCCCAAGGAAAATTTTTCGAGCATGATGGTCGGTATGAGATTGATGGAAGATCCTAGATCAAGCAAGGCACGGTTAAAACTGCAGCCGTGGATGCTACAGGAAATCAGTGGTGTGCCCGGATCTTTCTGCTTCGGTGGTAAGTTTGACAGTATAGCACAACTCGCATGAGGCGAGAGAACCACCGGATTCTTAGTCTTCTTTGACTGTCGCCTGGGTGTTTGATGAGTGGCTACTCATCATAGCTAAAAGGCCGAAATTAAGCTAGATACTAAGCAAAACAATATCAAATTAACACATAAAAAGGGTTAAGTGTGGGAATTAAAGAAAAGACCTAAAACTTTTAATGTGTGTTAAAATCTCCTAATTAGGTCACAAAAATGAGATATTCTGAAAACTAAAGAACAAATGATGATCCATGCATCAATTAAACACATAAACAAGTTTGAAAAGACAAATCAGAAGTAAAATCAATGTCTTAAATGTTCAATTAAGCACATGTAAAAATTTGAAAGCAATTGGACATCATTTAGGCTTAGAAATAAATAGATTACAATTAGGTCCTTCATGCATTACATTTCTACCCTTCAAAACTCCTTCTTGGACCTTTTTGCAAGCCGCAGGGACCCTTCTGTATGACTGTAGGGCCCTTCCGGTTATAGTTCTTCTCACTTTTGGACCTGCACGCTATTCTTCTACCCCTTCGTTTAAGGGTCTTCCTGCAAGTTTTCCCTCATTTCAGAGAGAAGCCTGTGTTCTTCACGCGCACTGTAGCACGCGAAGAACACAGCCATTCTCGACCGTCCATCGCACTTTTGATCTCGATCTGCGGCTGGAATCAAATGGAACCTTCGCGCGATTCGGTGCGTGCGTTCACCTCTCTTCCCAGATCTCATCTGACGGTCAGATCTCTCTCTTGACTCGCCGCGCACTCTACCCATCTCATCCTCACCGCTGGCCTGATTCTGATTAACCTCACCCTTGCGGTGATCTCAGTCACTGAGCTGTTGTTTAAGCACCTCAGTGGTGTCGCGCGCAGGGGATCGCTCCCTCCTACATCTCTCAGCGATCAATTCTTCCACTCCAGTCTCTCCTCCTCATCTAGACCCTGATTTCACAGCCACCGGCTGTGGAATCATCGCCTGCTCTCGACCCTCCTTGTCGCTAAGGACCTCGTAGCACCTGAGGACGACCCTGGAGTCTCACTAGCAGACTCTTCCCTCCGCTGGAGTCACCCTCCTCCTTTCTTCCTCCTTAGCCGCCGGCTAAGGACCCATAGGTCCCATTCTTCCTTTTAGTTTAGTTTTTAATTCTGCACAAGTAGTTGTAGATTTAGTTTGCAGTAGTTTAGAATAGATTTAGTTTTAATTGTTAGTGTTTAATGTTAGCTGTAGTTAGATTAGTCTTAGGAGTAGAATTAGTATTAGATCCCCTCCCTCACCTCCTCTGATCAGTCCAGATCAGAGGGGAAGAATCATCTGTTCACTGTTCAATTTATCTCCCTCTTCATGTTTTGTTTTTACCATCATCCAGATTCTGATTCTTGTTTTTTCCTTTTAACGACGAATTTTTCACCAATCACCCACACATCCTGACCCAATTTCAGATCTGATGGCGCACTGCCTCAGATCTGAAAGTGGCGTCACAAGCACCATTTGGGGCTTCTCACTCACTCCATTTGTTTCACAAAAGCCCCTCTGTTTTAAATGGATTGCCTCAGTTTGTCAAAGCACTTTTGATCTGGATTTTAAAGGATTTTTACTCTCTGAAATGTTTTGACAGATCTGACAAATTGAAAGGATTTTTGGTTTTCATTGAAGGCAAGGAATCTGAGAAGTTCTCTGGTGACAGAGAACCAATCAGAAGAGCCTTTCATGATTCTGTTTATACTTTGTTTTGAATGCATTCGCCAGCTTCCATTAAATTTCCTTAATGCATTCTTAGTCTCTTTTTGCTATTTCAGAACTGCCATGCACTATTTGTGTTGATGATCATTTCTGAATGGTGATTATCTAACCTAAGGAGTTTTCCATACTCCTTAAGGTTGCAAGAAACTGGGATTGTGTTTCTTTGGTTTTAATTTATTGAGCTAAGTCTTCCTTCATGCTGTCTATGGCATTAGGAAGACTAACTCAATGCCATTTGCTGTTTTGATCTGAAAGGATGCTTCTGATAAGGTTTTTTTCCTAATGAGTATTTGAGCTAAATTTACATGAGATTTTCGTGAGATTTAAACCCCTTTCAGATTTGGATTTCAACTCTGTAAATTGTAGTTTGTTTTGAATTCTATCTTACTCCCAGTTACACAGCAATATGCTGCATTTAGCAGCTACATTCCCCTCTTCTCTAAACTCCCCTCTTCTCTAAGTTTCCCTCTTCTCTGTAGAATACTTCCCCCCCTCTTCAAGTGGACTAACTGCAGCAGCAGTTAGCCATTTGACAGTGGCTTAAGCCACTGCCACTGTAAATAACACTAAAACAGCACATTGTTCTCTTCTCCATCTCCTCTGACAGTAGCTGAAGCTGCTGCCTAAACTCAAATAAAAAAAATCAATCAACTCTAATTCCCTAACTTTATACAAAAGCCTAATGGCATAGACTTATTTTAAAACTATAAATACACCCATTCATAGTATTATAACTATAGCATATCAGTTAGATACATAGTTATACTGTAAATATGTATAAAACCTGTACAGAAATTCGTATACATATGTAATCTATGTAAAAAATATGTATATATACTAATCTAGTATGTATGTATCTACTGATCTATGTATATATATATGTACAGATTTATATTTACTGATTTAGTAGCTAAGTTAATAGGTTAGAGCAATAATCAAGTAAATAAATCTATAAACTTGGGAATATATATATATATGTATATATTAAGTAATTTAAGTTAGTCAAAGTATAATTATACCTAGTATAACTTACTGTAACTTAGTTTTAATTATAAACTACACAGAATTGCTATTTTAGCCTAAATAAAACATAAATAAATTCGTAAAAATACAATAAAAATATGTATTAAATACTTAAGTATGTAAGTTAAAACTGTTTAAGGTCAATTAGACCATTTACTAATTATTTTATAAGTAATTAACTATTTAATCACCTAAATCAACCTGTATAATCAGCCTAGTTTAGCGAATTTATTTATATAGTAAATATATTTAAAATTCAAAATTAATTAATCAATTATGTAGTATTATGTAAATATTTTATTTACCATATTTTATTTTATTTTTTTTAATAATTTATGGCCCCCAAATCGAGGGCCAAAAACGCGCACAGACGCAGCTGCGTCTGGTTTCCAGCGCACGATGTGGCGCTGGAATAGCGCCACATCGTGGGCTGCAAACGAAACGCAGCTATATAAATAGAATTTATGCTATAGCTTAGTTAGTCGTCATGGCGCCGGGCGCCCGAAACTTCACCTGTTCCGTCTGATCCGATAACCCGATTCTGATATGTGCTGAATACTGAATGCGTGATTCCTATGTGGGGCTGGGAGCCCGAGTGTGTGCGAACTTATTGAAGGCGTTGGGCTGAGGCCCTGCGCTGATACGAAAACGTAATTAAGCACCTAATCTGAGATTAGGGCGCGCTTAGTAGAGGTCTGGTCCCACCCTAAGGGTGCTGTGTATCCCTCGAAAAGCGTGCCCGCTAATTAAACACATTTTACACTAAGGACTCTCCACCGCAGCCTCTGAAAGACTACACAGAACAAAATGAAAGGACAGACGACTTAAAAAAAAAAAAAAAAAAAGAGATAACACGAGATAACAACAGAAAAGACTCTGTACATATGTAAAATTAAACCCACATAATTACTAACAGAATAAAACGACACTATAAATGTCGCTAAAGACCTCAGTTTGCTTCTTTAGGTTGTATATAGTGTTTTCTGAGATTTAGCGACGTTTATATCTGTCACTAAAACTGATATATATGTCACTATAAATAAATGACTAGTAAGTTAAGTTTTTACACTATGGTATCCTAATGTAGTATGAACTAACATATTAGTGTTAATAGTATAACTTGTAAATACATAGTTTAGAGTATAATAATAGATTGTTTGATGCTTGTTCATAGTTAGCATTTTTGCAAGCACTTCTTAGCAACTAGGTAAATAAAACATTCATTCATTCTTTAAATGTAAAGTTTCTTTTTGAATAAGAAGACAATTTTGGAGATAATCAAAGAGTGACCGAATTAAATTCAATAAATTGCCTCCCAGAGAACGACCTGGAACAAAACCAGTAAAAATTAGATAAATAAGCAAATGATAATAATGGTTGTAATGACTGGAACTCACCCATACTCACCACTATACGACATCCTTAATGTTATATTATACACCCTACACTACAACGACATGATCAACAATTATTACCAACAAACATTTACAATCATTCTCAGTATCAGTGTTGTGTAGTCTTTGAAAAATCGAGCGACAGTAGGTATGTGGTCGATTGCCTCAAGCAGGGGTACCTTGATTTCTACATCCCGGAACAAATTACGTAGGTTGTCAAAGGCCTGCGTATTTTTCTTTTTGCCTTTTGGCTCCCTTAGTAGAGCCTTAGGGAATGGGACTGATTCTGGCACAAGTTTTGGTGCATCATCCTCTCGCGAATGCGGTATGCATCCCGAATGAGAGGGCGAAGAAGAAGACGGGCCAGGATCAGGTCGAGGCGGATCGACAGTCAGCTTACCGCTCCTCGTAGTGATAGCATTGGATGATGCGGGTCCAGTGGGATCATACGGTGGAGGAGGGTTTGCAATGGGGATATAAGAGTGTGGTGCTGCAGCAGGATTAGCCTGAAATCCCAGTGGAATGCTCGGAGCTTGCAGAACTTGATTAACCTATCCCTGAGAAGGTCGTACCTGTGGTTGAGAACCACGGGGCACGAAATTTCGCGGGTTTGGAATAGGTTGGGCGGGAAGAGTGCCCTGAGATCGAGTCGCCATGCGTAGTTGACTGATCTCGGCGTTCTGCTGCGCCAATTGGTGCTGAAGAGAGGTCATGTTCTATTCATGGAGCTTTGACATTTCCGTCATCATTCGCATCAATTTGTCAAGAGGGCTTGATGCGTGTTCAGTTTGTGGTACGCAAGGGCCTGATGGCGGATTTGCCATAGGATTAAACTGGACCCTTGGGATGACGGGTGCGGACGGTCGCATTGGTCCACCCGCGGGGTTTTGGCACTGCGGGTTGTTGGACCATGCGAAGTTCGGATGATTACGCCATCCTGGGTTATAAGTGGCAGAGAACGGGTTGTTCCCCAGGGCGCAAGCGTCTTCTATGCCAGAAGATGCATCCGCATGTAGATATGCGTCCGAGCACATGGAGGCTTGGTCCTCCATGTCGAAATATTGGCTCACAGAAGCCAGTTCCACATGACTTACTGAGTCGCTTGGCGCGACACTCGGTAAGGAAGGTCTAACGGGGTTTCTCGGGATAAGCCTGGTATTAGAAGAACTTGGATTGTGACGAAGTGGTGAAGAGGTGGTGTTTGCCATAGATCAGGTGGGGTTGGCCAGAAGCTCGTCCAGCTTCTTGTGCACGACGGAGACTTCATCCAGTTTTTGTGCAATATGGCTTAGATCAGTGGATGAATGGGAGGGTCCCGCGTCAACTTCGTGGACATTTCGGGGCTGGCTGGTACGATTAAAGGCGACAATGGAAGCATTGTTCGAGTTTTCACTCATATTGTCAAATAGCTCGAATGCTCCATTCTCGTCTTTATTCATAAAGTTCCCTCCGCAGGAAGCGTCTGCAACCTGCTTCAAAGTCTCATTTAGCCCATAGTAGAAAATCTGGGCTATATGCCACTTAGACAGACCGTGGTGCAGACACTTCCTGAGGAGGTCGTTATACCTCTCCCATGCCTCATGAAATTGTTCGCCGTTTTGTTGAGTAAATGAAGTGATAGCACGGCGAAGCGCATTGGTCTGCCCAATTGGGAAGAACTTCTTGAGAAACGCTGTTCGCATCTCTTCCCAAGAGTGGATGGTTCTCCCAAGGGTGCGTAACCATTGCGACGCTTTATCCCGTAATGAAAGCGGGAACATCTTCATGAGGACTATAGATAACCCGACATTTCTTGGTTTAACGGTTTCAGCAAGTCGGGTTAGGTCTTCCAAGTGGAGAAATGGGTCTTCACTTGCAAGACCATGAAAGTGAAAATTGATTAGGCCAATTATGTTTGGTTTTAATTCAAAGTCGTCCCCGCCCATGGGGACCCAAATTTGTCCTATGGTCTCTGTAGCAGCGGGATTCTGATAAGAGCTAAGAGACCTAGGCTCCTCCCGTTCGGGAGGGTTCTGCATTTCCTCCAATGTTTCCCGAATGGCTTCGATTTGCTCATTATACATTTCCATTTGGGCTTGGAGGCGGGTTATGGGATCTAAGGCTCCACCACCTGGTGGGTTCTGAGGGCGGTTTCCTCCCTCGGGATTTGGGGGTGGGCGTGCAGCCATGTTTGTGGAGGAGGAGGACGATTCGACTTGTTTTCTAGATTTATCAATCAATTCAAATAGTTCAGGGTTTTGTGACCTCCTCCCAAACATGCACTACCGCAGGAAGAATTGGGGAGATGAGAAGGGAAAAGGGATGAGAGAAATGACGCCGCAAAGGTACACTTGATTACAAATCAATACAGTCAAGTTCCTAACCTCTACAGTGTGCCCTTAGACCTAAAGATCTAAGTTACCTACTATCACGAACTACGGAACCGAATGAGAGCACCACGAAACCACCGGGTCAGATTGAAAGGCCGTTTGCCCCAGTCTTAGACACCCGATAGCACGCGGGAACTCTCACCAGCACGTAGTCGCTACACGCAGGTAGTTAGACCTCCAATCCTTAGTAAGGGTCAAGTTACTACCAGTTTTAATTAGAGGCTTAGGGTCAAGTGCTTTTGGAATGTGAAGGGCGTTGTTTACGGGTAATGCCCAAGTGATTGATTTTAAGAGTGTGTAAGAACAAGCATGCAACGGGGAAATCTCCCCGAATTGAAGTTTTTATTGGCGAATGGTTTTTAAAGTTCAGCCTTAAGTAGTATGAATTTTAGGGTTTTGCTGAATTACCAATTCAACCAATCTCTGGGTTTTTGCAAAAATACAGGTTTTCCTTCTAAAACCCAAGAAACCCTTCTTCAATTATCAGTTAGTTAATGCATGCTAAAATGCAATGGGCTACCCTAAATGGAGATTTCTAAGTGTGGATGCACGAATCAGTTTTATATCAATGTGACAGGGAGCCAAAGCACTTCAATTCAAGTGCTCCCAATCACCAGAAATGATTTCCACACACAAGGCTTCAACCAAAAGATAAAGAAAATAAAATTGTTGGGGTTTAAGTATTCAGGATCGAATCACAGGCAAGTTTGAAAAGTCGTGGTGGGGTTGGAATCAACTCAATTCCAAGTCTCCCCACCAAAAATGTGATCCTGAATTAAATATAAGTGAGCTAAAAGAGGGATATAAGCAATCTTTTTCTTTGCCTCAAAGAATACTTCCCTCGGCGAGAAATCCAAGAATCAAGATTCTCGGATTTTCGCTATGCGAAGTGTGGCGGGAAATCCCGGGGCAGTGGGAGTGAATACAACCAATCAAACAAGTGAATTTTAATCCACTTGCCCCAAGAAATCCCAAGAAGTTTTTCTAGTTTTTTTTTTCTTTTCTTTTTTTTTTTTTTTTTTTGGGTGGCAAGCTAACCCTAGTTTGCTAAGAAAGAGAAAACCTACTGGTTTGGCAACGTGTGCGAAGCTCCAATGCGGTGTCGGCGTCTTCACGCTCTCGTTCCCGCCTTGGATCTACCCTCGTTCCCGACTTCGTCTGCTTTCCTTCTCCTTCCACCAAGTTCACCTGCACAACAAAAACAACAATACCCGTGAAGAGGGAAGAGAAAAATTGAAAGGATTTGGATAGAAACTTACTCGAAGGCGCACCTCCCCGGCAACGGCGCCAGAAAAGTGTGATGGGTCAGCCCGGATAGGTTGTTAATATGATATTTTTATCGTTGAAATGTGTATAGTGGTTAACCTAATTTGGACCTAACCATCTCTTTACAAAATTTTTAACCTGGCCTAATTGATTTTATCTTATCACTTTCAAGCCCAGGGTCGAACACAGGGAAGTGGGGTTAAAGTCGAGTTTCTACGTTTTCCTTAAAACGCGTCTCTTCCGTTCGTTTATTGTGTTTTTGGTGTTTTTCTTATTTAGGTTTTTTTATGGTAATCCTTGTTTTTGAGGCACACCCTCAAAATTGTGTCCTTGGCTTTTAGCCAAACAGAGTCCCAAAATAAGTCTTTCTACTCGCAAGACGAGGTACCTGCAAGTCAAAGATTATCTTTTCTTTTTTATGTATTTTTTTTATCTTTTTACTAACAGAAAAGCAAATAGACAGAAAGTAAATATAGTATGTATATATATATATGTAGTATATATATAAAGGGGTGGGGGTGGAGGTGGCGATGGAGTGTAGCACTATGTCGAGTCAGTCGACGTCTAGAGAGACGCAACCAACACGACTAGGTGCCGCGTGGAGTGTGGATGGAGGATGGATGATGTATGGGACCACACTTTTTTTGTACGCGTGTATCAGGGAATATCAGCAACTGGTGCAGATATTCCCGCGATACAGCGTATAATAAATAACATGAAAATATATGTACATATGTATGTATATAGGTAAATATATCTATATATATATATATATGTATAGTTATATATGTATAGATATATATATATAGATATATATGTGTATATATATATATATTACTATATATATGTATATATATATGTATATAGATATGTATATA
Organism: Thalassia testudinum; assembly: GCA_037157565.1. Classification (NCBI taxonomy): domain Eukaryota; kingdom Viridiplantae; phylum Streptophyta; class Magnoliopsida; order Alismatales; family Hydrocharitaceae; genus Thalassia; species Thalassia testudinum. The sequence goes on from JAZHRO010000025.1 coordinate 40,958,206, forward strand.
TATATATGTATATAAGTATATATGCCTATATATATATAAGTATATGTATAAGTATATAGATGTATATATAAGTAGATATATATATATATATATATTATATATATGTATATATATTATATATATGTGTATGTATATATAACTATATAGATATACTATGTATATATATATATGTATGTATGCATGTATATATATATTTATATATATAGTACCATAAGTGTGTGAGTGTGTGTGTATGTGTTGGTATAGGTGTGTGTGCGTCGGTGAACGTGTGTGTGTGCGTTGCTGTGAGTGTGTGTCTGTTAGTGAGTAAAAAAGAGAGAGAGAGAGAGAGAATACGTGAGAGAGAGAGCGGGAGCGGGCGGGAGAGATCAGCAGAGAGAGAGCGGGCGAGCGAGAGATCGTGGACGCGCGAGTTAAGACGTCTGCCACCTCCAGCGGACGTCTGACGCTGCGTCGTCTGAAGGGGGAGGCAGACGTCTGAAGACGGCGGATGCGGGCGCGGCTTCGCGTAGGGTTCCTGCAGGCGTGCGCGAAGGCGACGGGCAGGCGAAGGCGTGGAGGAGCGAGCATGGAGGAGGTCTGCAGGTGGTCGCGGAGGGTTGCGGAGGAGGGCAGGGGGCAGCACGAGGCCGTAGCCGGCCGCTGCAGTGCGCGCGGCGGATGGCTACAGGTGCAACTGCGGGGACGTCAGGACGGAGGTTGAGCGGGGAATGGCCCTGCAGGCGCGCGCGAAGTCGACGGGCGGCTGCGGGGACGGTCGCGGAGGAGCGGGAGGACCTGTTGCTGTGTGGCTGCTGCTGCCGTGGCTTCAAGCTTCGAAGCTTGGAGCGGCGGCAATGGCGTTAAAGAGAAAAAAAATGAAGCGAGGGAATGCACCACGCCCACCGGCTCGTCGAAGAGCTGGGCGGTGGTGCTCCCACTGTGGTGGTGTGCACCATAGTGGGTTCTCCTGCTCGCCGGGTGCCTCCTCGACGGAGGGCCGACGTATGGGAGGGGAAAGCGGTGGAGGAGATGGTTACAGGTTTGTTTCGTTGCTGCCGCAGCCTCCCTTGCGAGGATGAAGCTGCAGCTTCTTATAGAGGAGGAGAGAGTGGCGTGCCGGCTGCAGCAGGGAGAGGGTGCGCGAGTTGCAGCTATAGGGAGCGGCGTTGGCAGGGAGAAGTGACGTGGAGTAAATGCATGCGGCTGCTGCGGGAAGAAGTGCAGCCGCAGGAAGAAGAAAAGAAGAAATCAAGAGAGAAAAAAAAATGAAAAGAGGTGGAATTTGCAAGGAGGCACTTGAGATAAATTGTAACTATGCAAGCCATTGTTTCACTCCTCTTCCTCTCTTGATTAAATGCATGCATGCAAGCGTTTTTACAAATGCGATTACAGGATCCTGTTATGCAATGTTAATGCTAGAAAATAGCACAAGAAGGCGTTATTACATGCGTGTTTTGAGGTGCAAACACGGGACAAATGAGGATGGAGTCGGAGGATGGATGGCGGGGCAGGACGATGTCACGGTGAGGATCTATTCTCATGGTAGTTGAGAAGACGACCGCAGGATGCTCCACGAATGGGGATGATGGGAGGGAAAATTATTTGATTCTACTGTAAAGGAGAATCCTGGGCTTGGGACAAGCTCTCTCTAGAGCCTTAGAGGTGGTGAGGAGATGAAAGGAAGAGATGGTGAAGAATGGAGGTGTAGGGGTCGTTTTAGAGTGGATAGAAAAGGAAGAAATTCATGTAGAGGGCTGTAGCGAATCAAATGCGTCGTTGAAGACCTGTGCCAACCACGCACCCAAATGTCGCTAAAGGTCGGCGCCAACCATGCACATGCGCATGCTTCACAATTGCGCGTGCGTTGTCGATGGACTTTTCAATTAGAGATGAACAGTCCTGATTGTGTAGAGATCGCACGTGGTGATATGTGTCGACGCCCACGTGATCACCTCCACTGGATCGGCGGTCATCCATGCACCCACGTAGCTGCATTTCGACCGCTCATCCATGATCGAGTGGTCGAAATTAAGCATGCCTTGTTGCTGGGTTGGATTTTAGGCTCGACGGGATTTGACCCCACGCCTCTTGTTTGCAAACCGTACGCTATCGTTGAGGTAAGGGTGCATTTGAGTCATGAGGATAGCATGAGAGCCCGGGGCACAGAGGGACCTCCGCCATTGGATCTTGATCCAACGGCTGTAGTGCGAGATCTCAAATGAAAAGGGGGCGCCTATAGTCACTGACAGCCGGTGTTGGGCAGCCTAGATGGAGCCACATGGTACCATCTGCACCATCCATCATCTTTTGCTATAGAGGGTGCCATGGTGATCGGATCAAGATGATTTATTTGTTCCCAAACTACGATCGTAGCTTCAGATCCATCTGTTCAGTCAGATTTTTCATTCGAAGCCTGTAAGGATGTCGCGTTGCCCCCTGACCATTTATCTTCCTCGAATCACATATGGTGATATGGGATTCTGATTAGGATGATCTTGGAGGTGTTGGACTCCAACAATCATCCTAATTAGATCTGAACATTTGGATCATCAATCTGAGGCCCCAAAATAAATCTCTTTCCCTCCTGGCCATAAAATGAACGCAATTGGCCTAAAATATACACAACTATTCTAAATGCAGAATGATGTATGCTATGTAATATTTCTAATATGAAATGCAAATCTAAGACTAAGAACATTCATGAATAGGAATTTTAACCTAATTAAATGTGTCAGCCTGACCCGAACGAATGATCATAAGGTGGTAATTAAATTCATTCATCAGCACATCTTTTCATGGTTTGGCATTCATGTTCTATCATTTCTGATGGAGGGACCCATTTCACAAATGCACAATTCTGATCCTTGATGATAAAGTATGGGGTGTTACACCAAATCTCAACTCCTTATCACTCCCAGACTAATGGATTGGCAGAACTGTCAAACAAGGAGATCAAGAAAATCCTTCAGGTCACTATTTGGCCTGATTGGAAGGATTGGTCGGTCCGCCTTCTAGAAGCTTTATGGGCTTATAGGACCACTCAAAAAACCCAACTAGGCATGCCTCCTTTTTGACTCTTGTATGGGAAGGCATGTCACCTACTCGTCAAAATGGGGCACAAGGCCTATTGGGTAGTACAGAAGTGCAACCTAGATCTTTGAAGGCTGGAACCCACCGTCGATTACAGATGAGTTAGATCGAGGAACTACGCAATGATGCATATGAGAACTCGAGAATCTATAAAGAATAGGTTAAGACCTTTCATGATAAACACATATCTTGCAAGACTTTCCACCCTTGTTAGAAAGTACTCCTATTTGATGCCAAACTCAAACTCTTCCCAGGCAAACTCAAATTCGTCTCGAACTCGCTGACACGAATTTGGCTGCATTATATTTTGATCTCCAATCTTCTTAAGCTCATTACGTTCAGCTGATGGTGTTAAACTTGGCACTTAACGGGAGGCAACCTATCATCTTTTGAAAAAACCCTAAACCCTTTTTACATATCACTTTGCTGAATTCATATTGCACTCTTCAGTTCGTCCATTAGAACAACTGACTCTACCTTTGGTACTTGTATCAAAGCTTGAAATCATCCACAACAGTCATCTAGACCTGCCCACCCACCCTTTAACCCTGTTCTAATGTACGATCTAATCTAAACTCAAACCCACCTAATTTACAATCAAGGCATTGCAAATCATAAGCATGGGCGGGTATTAAAGTGCAAAACGTTGTGAAAATCAAATCACAAAAGGGTTTGACATAAAAAAAATGGAGGTCGAGAGAAAAGAAAACCCATTTGAACTAAATGAAGAAAAAGGAGGGAAGGGAAAGAAAAAGAAAAGGAAAGAAAGGAGAAAAAAAAAATAAAAAGAAGGAAAGAGTCCCTTAAAAATAAATATGGAACTTACATAACTTCTAGGTTGGATCGAATGATGAATTATGACCTAGAAGGACAAAACTTAGGGAATTAGTGGTGGATACTGACCTTAGGCCTTTGGATCTGTTTTAAGGTTTAAACACTCAAGTATTTGTTAAGATTAAGATTAATCCTCAAGAGGTTGAGGAAAGTGCGAGGCTGATGTATTAGGTCTAAGGCTTAAGGATTATTTGGCCCCATTGCTTGCCTTTCAGTTTGCAAGACTTAGTAACCTAAGCACCCAAAATCACACTCTTAGTCTGGTTCAGTGTGCTTAGCAAAGAAAAATATGCCGAAAGTGTTCTATTATGAAAAATCATCTAAAAGATCTAGGTTAGGAGAGGCTTGACAACACAAGTTGATTGGACGAGTTCCCAATGTGGAGTGGTGGGAAATTCCCCTCAAAGATGTGTAATAACATATCGTCTCCTCAGTGCTTATCTCCTAGGATATCTAAATATCCTACCAGAGGCATGTAAGCACCATGTGCTGGTTCAGGTGCCATGGGCGAGATTATCTTGAAATGTCCATTACTAGGGCCTAAATTTAGCTACAGAATGCCATGGGCGGTACTATCTAAAAGTGTCAAAAGCCAAGGTTTTGGGGGTTGCCATGGGTGGTGCTATCCTGAAGCATCAATTGTCAGGGACCCTTCAAGGATTGATGGTGGGGATAAGGAATCCGATACAAACCGTGTTTAGGGCCAATATAAGGTTAGATTTGGAGAAAAGTAAATAGAAAAGAGTGAAAACTCTCCAAATGAAAATCTGTTTATCTCTTTCTTACAACAATGCACTGGCAAATTGAACTTAGACATGTTACATTTATGCACAGGTGCTTTAACCACTGGGTTCAACGAACCTCTAGGTGGTTTTTGTGGGCCTTAGAAACCTTCATGGCAGACTGAGGCTAAAGCTGGTCAGGTCTAGATCTTGGCTGGTACTTGAGTACCTCTAGGCCTATTGTTAGTATTCTTATATGATTTCTGTAGTTACAGCTTAGTAGGGCATCATGACGGTTACATTCGACCTGGATAATTGGTTTGATCCATAGAATTTTTTACTAAGGGACTAGCAAAAGCTAAGAATGGGGGAATGATGGGAACACCATCATGAGCCTTAACTAGTTCAATTTGGTTTGATAAAGTTGATAAAAGCTCCTACATAACCATAAAGGGTCCTATGTGCATTCTATTCTGTTTTAAGAAAAAGAGAAGAATATAGGGTTATTTCTGCAATTTTAACTACATTTCATAAGTACAAAGAACCATGGGGAATTTCAAGGGTTAATTAAAGGTCAAATGGTCATTAATGTTTAATAAGAGGGTCCATGTAGATAGAAATGGGATTTCGTGCATTTAGGAATTAATGGACATCTGAAACCCTAAATTTAGATCCGCTTAATTAACTAAGGTTATGGTTAGAATAAAATTCATCTGGACCTTCTGAAAATCAAATAAAAATATTCTGTAAGTTTTGGTATCCTTTATTTGACCATTGGAACCCATTTTGACCTAAAATAGAGTCTCAAATAGATAGTTGCCCTAATTTGGGTTTCTACGTAAATTACCTAGTCAAACTTGATCAAAACCAAAATCCAACTTCACCATTAGATTCTGTGAGGCCAAATTAGCTTTGTATGAAAATTTTTGCTCAATCAAAGATCATTTCGACCTAGTTTGCATTTTGGTCCATTCAAACTCTTTCTTTCTCACATACACCCCTAACTTTTGAAAATCCTTATAAAGAGCCTGCTAACTTCATTTCTTACTTGCATTTGGATCCCTGTCTCCATGGCAGGTGTGAACCCAAATGTGCCAAGTTTCAATCAGAGATACGTCATCGATTTCTCGATTAATCCCTTCAAAAATTGGAAGGGATGATCCTGATGTCATCCTTAAACACCTAAACCTAAATTTAGATCCCTAATCCGTCCAGGAAGCCCATGCAAACTCCTTGAAAGCAAGAATCCCAATCACCGATTTTTCGAGCTTTCAAGCTTGGAAGCTCCTCCAATGGCCTATATAAGACCCTCCTCGCCTGCCTTACCTCCTTAGCGAGTTTTTGAGCCACAATTCCTCTTCTTTCCCTACCTCCGGCTCGCTCCAACTCATCTCCAGTTACTGTTGGTCTGACTCGGATAGGTGTGTTAATATGGTAATTTTATCGTTGAAGTGTGTATAGTGGTTAACCTAAATCGAGCCTAACCATCTCTTTACAAAATATTTTTTACCTAGCCTATTTGATTTTATCTTGGACACTTTTAGGCCCAAGGTCGAACTCAGGGAAGTGGAGTTAGAAGTCAAGTTTCTACGCCTTTCCTACAATGAATCTCTTCCATTCATTTATTATGTTTTTGGTGTTTTTTCTATTTAAGATGTTTTTCTGATAATTTTGGTCCTTGAGGCACACCCTCAAAATTAGGTTCTTGGCTTTGAGCCAAATCAGGGTTCCAAAATGAGTCTTGCTATTCGCAAGACAGAGTACCTGCAAGTCAAGGATTATCTTTTCTCTTTTATATATATATTTTTTTATCTTTTTTTTGGCAGGAAAGAGAAACAAAAATAAAGTAAATAGACTATATATATATGTATATATATATGTATAAAGGGGTGGGGGTGGATGTGGAGATGGAGTGTAGCACGGTGTCGAGTCGGTAGTCGTCTAGAAAGACGCAACCAACGGGACGAGGTGCCGCATGGAGTGTAAGAAGGATTGATGGAAGATGAGTGTGACCACGCTTTTTGTACGCGTGTATCGGGGAATATCAGCAACTAGTGCAGATATTCCCGTGATACCACGTATGGTGTGTGAAATGAAAATATATATGTATATAGGTAAATATATATATCTATGTGTATATATATATGGTTATAACTATATAGGTATATGTGTACTTATATATGTGTACATATATATATATATATATAAATATATGTATAGATAGATATATGTATAGATATATATATGTATAGATATATATATATATATGTATATGTATGTATATACAACTATATAGATGTATATATATGTATGTATATGTATATAGTAATATATGTATATATAGATATATGTAGATAGATATGTATATGTACGTATATATGCATATATGGTTATATAGATATATATGTATATATATATATATATATAAGTATATAGATATATATATATGTATGTATGTATATTAATACTTTAAGTATATAGATAATACTATATGTATAGATATAAGTATATATATATATATATGTATATATATCTATATATATAAGTATATAATAGTGTATAGGTGAGAGTGTGTGTGTGCGAGAGTGTGAGTGTGTAGGTGTATTTGTAAATAGAGAGAGAGTGTGTGCTGTGAGAGAGAGAGAGAGAGAGGGAGATTGCTGGAGTGAAGGCTGGAGGGTTTAAGGCATCTGTAGCACTCACGACATCGTCTGATGGCTTCACACGCACGCGCAGGCACGTATCCGCACGAGGACGTGCGTGTTGGGAGGGAGTGAGCGCGGGGAGAGTACCGCAGTGCATAGCGCTGCACGGTGAGTCGGGTGCGGGCAGATGCAGGCGCTGGGAGCAGGTGAGAGTACGTAGGCGAAGACTCTAAAGCGAGCGGGCGCTGGCAGAGGATCGCACGCAAACACGCGGCCGGGCACTGGAGCGGACTCGGGGCAGGACGTGCGTGCGAGCTGCAGCCGGTTGCGGCACGCCGGGTAACCGGATAAGTGAGAAACTTACCGTTCACCCCACTGTAGCCACAGTGTTTTGCAGAAATGCGTGAACAGTGGCTACAGTGGCCAGGCGAGCCGTGTGACCGCTTGCGTCTGGTGCTGTGAGTGCAGACGGCTCAAGGATGGCACGCGCATGGAAGGGGTGCGTCGGTTGGTTGGGGCCGGAGAGGTCGGTGTATGCTAAGAAGCAGGAGGCGAGGGAACCTGCAGGCGCGCGGTGGAGGCCTGCGTGCGCTGCTACTGCCTTGCTACTGTTGCTGTGAGGCTTGGCCGGCTACTGCAGGGGCGTACTGTGGCCGGTTGATCTCCAAAGCTTGAAGCTTTGGTGTAATGGCGGAAATGGCATGGAAAGTGAAACAGGGAAGGGAAGACCACCACACCCACCAGCTCTTTGATGAGCTAAGCGGTTGTGGTCTCACAGTGGTGGGTGTGCACCACAGTGATGTACTCCTGCCCGCAGAGTATCTCCTCAGAGGAGGAGGTCCTGCGTATGGAGGGAGAAGGAAGGGGACAGCCTGGTGGAGCTGCAGTGTGCTTTTTTCTGGTGGACCAGACTCCTCTTGCAAGGAGCCGAGCTCTTTCTATAGAAGAAGGAAGCATGCACAGCCATGCCCTGGCTGTGCATGGCTTGCATGCGGCTGCAGGGAGTGGCGAGCTGGGAATGGCTGAGTAGGACATGGCGCGAGGAAGAGGCCATTCCATGCAACCGCGGGAAGAGTTTCAAAGTCAAATAAAATGAAAATAAAAAGATGGTAAATTTTGCAAAGCAGCACTTGAGGAAAACGTGAATTGCGAGGCTATTTATTCACTCTCCTCCCCTCTCAATTAAATGCATGAATGCATGTATTTTCACAAATGCGACTATGGAAACCTAATATGCACTGGTAATGCCAGGAATAGCATAAGATGGCATAAGTGTAGGTGTTTTCTTGCGGTGCAATCATACCCCCATGCCTATCTTTTGATAGTCCCTAGCAAAACATTTTTGTAATGTATTTAGAAATGATCTTTATGCTGAAGATTTTCTTCTGAGGTGCTAAAGGTGTGTTTATTGTTGGATATTGTAAGAACCAATTGTTGAGAAGACTACCAGTACTTTTAAGTCTTATATGACCTAGATCATCTCTCAACTAACCTTGACTCTTGATATTTAAACCTTAAGTATGATTTCCAGGACCCAGGAGGTTTTTGCCGTACTCGAGAGCTCAAGAGGTTATGGCTTGTGCTTAGTGAAGAATCAAGACTGACCAGATGAACATTAAGACTCAAGCCCAGGGTTTCACGAATTTTTAAGTACAGGTTGGTCCCAATTTCAGCTCGTGTCTTCGGATTGACTCTTAAAAAAATGACGAAGAATACAACTCCCATTTTCTGACATTTGTGGCTCAAAGAAAACAGGGTATTTGCCCTGAAGAACTTTTTTTGTACGAAGAAGACTTTACAGACATTTATGAGATATACTGACTTATTTGTATCTTTTTGTTTTTTTTTGAAACACATGTTAGTATATCTCTTACAACATTATTTGGAGGAGCACACTTTTTCTTTTTGGTGGAAAGAGTCTCTCCTAAACACAAGACAAAAGCCTAGGATAAAAAGTCTACCTGCATGCACAGGTAAGGACTCCACCTTCCCTAATGAACACTAGGGTTGGATCTTATGTTCACCTGGTCTTTCCTGATATGTGTAGTGTGAACCAAGTTTACCTAAGCTCTCGAGTAGAAGCAAACCAACGGATCCTGCACTGGTGTCTCAGGTACAAGAATACATCCTTAGTTAGGAGAGATTTCAATCTATTTTGTCAATGCTCAAGTGAATTAAGACGAGCTTGAGCGAATCAAGCTTCTGTGGCCTGGAAAGTCTTCAAAACAGAGGTTGAATATCCATAAACACTTATTGTATTTTTGTTTCAGCTTTCAGATCATTACTAAACACCATTTATTATTATTATATATAATATATATATTTTTCTTACATAGTTATAAATAGGTGGAAACTGCATGATACCATAAAATACCCAGATCCTATGGATGCCTATCCACTCCCCCATGCCAAACGATGCTATGTCCTCATATGCATGCAGGGAAAAGTAGAGAAAGGACGAAAGATCGGGTAACGAGAGCTGAGGTGCAGGGTCTACAACAGGGTGGTAGGGTGGGTGGATGGTGGGTGGCGAAGTGAAAAGTGAAGTGATCGTGATAGTGGCATGAAAAGTGATGGTGCATGGTGAAAGGTCTGGCATTTCATGGGATGAGAGTGTCCCAGGCGGGTTGTAGAACAAGTCAGGAGGAAGAAATTGGCCTTCAGATTGGCCAAGAAGAGGGACTTCTTGGATAGATGGATCCAAAAAGGAACAGCCCCAGTGAGAAGCATGTGAGCTCAAGGTCCCAGTGTGGATTTGCAACTCCGCCTGATTTGGCGGGAAAGAAAGGGCAATCCGGTCTTCAAGAGTGTGGACTGGCGGTGAGTAGCCCGGATATGACTCAGACCATGAGGTATGGGAAGCGGAGAAAACCTCGTCAAAAGTCTGGCCAGGAGAAGGTACGGGAGAAGGGAGGGATGGGGGAATGTCACAATATGTGTTGATCTGGCAGTCATCAGTGTTTATTGGTAATCCGCAGCAGTCAGAATAGGTCCCAATTAGTCCGATACATGTGCTGATGGCCATGTCCTCATCAGACGTGTCATCCTCGATACAATCGCAATCAAAGTTCTTGGCTGCCTTGAAGATGCTAAGCTTGAGCTTTTCAGTTCCAACGGCAATCTCAATACAGCCCGACTCGCAGTCGATATGGGCGCAGGCTGTGGCCAAGAAAGGTCGACCGAGGATGATCAGACAATTAGAAAGTGAACTAGGAACTTCCATATCTAAAACAAGAAAGTCAACAGGAAAACAGAGACTATTGACCCTAATCACTACGTCTTCCACCACACCCTTTGGGATTTTGACAGAACGATCTGCCAACTGTAATGTGACAGGGGTGGGTTTCATATTTCCCAAGGAAAATTTTTCGATTATGATGGTTGGTATGAGATTAATGGAAGATCCTAGATCAAGCAAGGCATGGTTAAAATTGCAGCCTTGGATGCTACAGGAAATTAGCGGTGTGCCCGGATCTTTCTACTTCGGTGGTAGGCTTAACATTATAGCACAACTCGCATGAGGCGAGAGAACCACCGGATTCTTGGTTTTCTTTGACTGTCACCTGGGTGTTATGTAGTTTTTGAAAAATCGGGCGATAGTAGGTATGTGGTCGATAGCCTCGAGCAGGGGTACCTTGATTTCTACATCCCTGAACAAATTACGCAGGTTATCAAAGGCCTACGTATCTTTCTTTTTTCCTTTTGTCTCCCTCAGTAGAGCCTCAGGGAATGAGACTGATTCTGGCACCAATTTGGGTGTATCGTCCTCTCGTGAATGCTGTGCGCATCCCGAATGAGAGGGCGATGAAGAAGACGAGCCAGGATCAGGTCGAGGTGGATCGACGGTCTGCTTACCGCTCCTCGTAGTGATAGCATTGGATGATGCAGGTCCAGTGGGATCATACGGCAGAGGAGGGTTCGCAATAGGGACATAAGAGTGCGGTGCTGCAGCAGGATTAGCCTGAAATCCCGGTGGCATGCTTGAAGCTTGTAGAATCTAATTAACCTGCCCCTGAGAAGGTCGTACTTTTGGTTGAGGACCACGGGGCACGAAATTTCGCAGGTTTTGAACAGGTTGGGCAGGAAAAGTGCCCTGAGATCGAGTTGCCATGCGTAGTTGACTGATCTTAGCATTTTGTTGCGCCAATTGGTGCTCAAGAGAGGTCACGTTCTCTTCATGACGCTTTGACATTTCCGTCATCATTCGCATCAATTTTTCAAGAGGACTTGATGCGTGTTCTGTTTGCGGTACGCAAGGGCTTGATGGTGGATTTGCCATATGATTATACTGGGCCCTTGGGATGACCGGCGCGGACGGTCGCATTAGACCACCCGTGGGGTTTTGGCGCTGCGGGTTGTTGGACCATGCGAAGTTCCGATGATTTTGCCATCCTGGGTTATAAGTGGCAGAGAACGGGTTGTTCCCCAGGGCGCAAGCATCTTCCATGCCAGAAGACATGTCCGCATGTAAATATGCATCCGAGCACACGGAAGCTTGGTCCTCCGTGTCAAGATACTGGCTTGCAGAAGCCAGATCCACATGACTTACCGAGTCGCTTGGTGCGACACTCGGCAAGGAAGGTCTTACAGGGTTTCTCGGGGTAAGCCTGGTGTTGGAAGAATTTGGATTGTGACAAAGTGGTGAAGTGGTGGTGTTTGCCATAGAATGGGCGGGGTTGGCCAGAAGCTCATCCAGCTTTTTGTGCATGACGGAGACTTCATCCAATTCTTGTACGATAAGGCTAAGATCAGTGGATGAATGGGACGGTCCCGTGTCAACTTCGTAGACATTTCAGGGTAGGCTGGTACGATTAAAGGCGACAATGGAAGCATTGTCCATTGAGTTTTCACTCATATTTTCAAACAATTCAAATGCTCCATTCTCGTCTTTATTCATGAAATCCCTCCGTAGGAAGTGTCTGCAATCTGCTTCAAAGTCTCATTTAGCCCATAGTAGAAAATCTAGGCTATATGCCACTTAGGCAGACCGTGGTGCGGACACTTCCTGAGGAGGTCATTATACCTCTCCCATGCCTCATGAAGTTGTTCGCTGTTTTGTTGCGTAAATGAAGTGATAGCATGGCGAAGCGCATTGGTTCGCCTGATTGGGAAGAACTTCTTGAGAAACTCTGTTCGCATCTCTTCCCAAGAGTGGATGGTTCTCCCAAGGGTGCGTAACCACTGCAACGCTTTATCCCGCAATGAAAATGGGAACATTTTCATGAGGACTATAGGTAACCTGATATTTCTAGGTTTAACAGTTTCAGCCAATCGGGTTAGGTCTTCCAAGTGGAGAAAAGGATCTTCACTTGCAAGACCATGGAAGTGAAAATTTATTAGGCCAATTATGTTAGGTTTCAGTTCAAAGTCGTCCCCGCCCATGGGGACCCGAATTTGACCTATGGTCTCTGCAGCAACAGGATTCTGATAAGAGCTAAGAGACCTAGGCTCCTCCCGTTCGGGAGGGTTCTGCATTTCCTCCAATGTTTCCCTAATGGCTTCAATTTGCTCATTATACATTTCCATTTGGGCTTAGAGGAGGGTTATGGGATCTAAGGCTCCACCACCTGGTGGGTTTTGAGTGCGGTTTCCTCCCTCGGGATTTGGGGGTGAGTGTGTAGCCATGTTGTGGAGGAGGAGGACGATTCGGCTCCTTTTCCAAAGTTATCAAGCAATTCACACAGTTCAGGGTTTTGTGACCTCCTCCCAAACTTGCACTACCGCTGGAAGAATTGGGGAGATGAGAAGGGAAAAGAGATGAGGGAAATGACGCCGCAAAGGTACACTTGATGACAAATCAATACAATCAAATTCCTAACCTCTATAGTGTGCTCTTAGACCTAAAGATCTAAGTTACTTACTATCACGAACTACGTAACCGAATGCGAGCATTGCGAAACCACCAGGCCAGATTGAAAGGCCGTTTGGCCTTGTCTTAGACACCCGATAGCATGCGGGAACCCTCACCAGCACGTAGGCACTACACATAGGTAGTTAGACCTCCAATCCTTAATAAGGGTCAAGTTACTACCAATTTTAGTTAGAGGCTTAGGATCAAGTGCTTTTGAAATGTGAAGGGCATTTTTTTACGGGTAATGCCCAAGTGATAGATCTTTCAAGTGTGCAAAACAAACATGCAACGGCGAAATCTCCCCAAGTTGAAGTTTTTAATTGGTGAATGGTTTTTAGAATTCAGACTTAAGTAGTATGGATTTTAGGATTTCGCTGAAATACCACTTCAACCAATCTCCGGGTTTTGCAAGAATACAGGTTTTCTTCTAAGCCCAACAAACCCTTCTTCAATATCAGTTGGTTAATGCATGCTAAAATGCACTGAGCTTCCCTAAATGGAGATTTCTATGTGTGGATGCACGAATCAGTTTTAGATTAGTGTGAAAGGGAGCCAAAGCACTTCATTTCAAGTGCTCCCAATCACCAAAATGATTTCCACACACAAGGCTCAACCAAAAGATAAAGAAAATCAAATTGTTGGGGTTGAAATATTTGGGATCGAATCTTAGGCAAATGAAAGGTCGAGGTGGGGTTGGAATCAACTCAATTCCAAGTCTCCCCACCAAAAATGTGATCCTGAATTTGCAGATAAATGAGGCAAAGAGGGGTGTAATCAATCTTTTTACATTTGCCTCAAAGAATACTTCATACGGCGAAACATTCAAGAATCAAGATTCTTGGATTTTCGCTATGCGAAGGCGGGAAATCCCGGGGCGGTGGGAGTAAGGGCAAACAATCAAACAAGTGAATTTTAATCCACTTGCCCCAAGAGATCCCAAGAAGTTTTTTTTTTTTTTAGTTTTTAGTTTTTTTTTTATTAAGGTGGCAAGTTAACCTAGGTTGCTAAGAAAGGATGACCCACTTGTGCAGCAACGTGTGAGGAGTTCCAGTGCGATGTCGGCGTCTTCACGCTCTCGTTCCTACCTTGGATCTGCCCACGTCTCCGACTTCATCTGCCTGCCTTCTCCTTGCAACAGGTTCATCTGCACAACAAAAAATAAAATCACCTGTGAAGAGAGAAGAGAAAAATGAAAGGAATGGAATAGAAACTTACTTGAAGGCGCACTTCCTCGGCAACGGCTCCAGAAAAGATGTTGGTCGGACCTGGATAGGTGTGTTAATATGGTAATTTTATCGTTGAAGTGTGCATAGTGGTTAACCTAAATCGAGCCTAACCATCTCTTTAGAAAATATTTTTTACCTGGCCTATTTGATTTTATCTTGGTCACTTTTAGGCCTGGGGTCGAACTCAGGGAAGTGGGGTTAGAAGTCAAGTTTCTATGCCTTTCCTACAACAAATCTCTTCTGTTTGTTTATTGTGTTTTTGGTGTTTTTTCTATTTAAGATTTTTTTCTGATAATCTTGGTCCTTGAGGCACACCCTCAAAATTAGGTTCTTGGCTTTGAGCCAAATCAGGGTTCCAAAACAGGTCTTGCTATTCGCAAGACGGAGTACCTGCACGTCAAGGATTATCTTTTCTCTTTTATATATATATATATATTTTTCTTTTTATTGGTAGGAAAGAGAATCAGAAATAAAGTAAATATAGTATATATATATGTATATATATATATATGTATAAAGGGGTAGGGGTGGAGGTGGAGATGGAGTGTAGCATGGTGTCGAGTCGGTCGTCGTCTAGAAAGATGCAACCAACGGGACGAGGTGCCGCATGGAGTGTAAGATGGATTGATGGAAGATTTGTGTGACCACTCTTTTTGTACACGTGTATTGGGGAATATTAGAAACTGGTGCAGATATTCTCGTGATACCACATATGGTGTGTGATATGAAAATATATATGT
Source organism: Thalassia testudinum (assembly GCA_037157565.1). NCBI lineage: Eukaryota > Viridiplantae > Streptophyta > Magnoliopsida > Alismatales > Hydrocharitaceae > Thalassia > Thalassia testudinum. The sequence goes on from JAZHRO010000025.1 coordinate 40,973,296, forward strand.
ATATAGGTAAATATATATATCAATATGTATATATATATGGTTATAACTATATAGGTATATGTGTACCTATATATATGTATATATGTATATGTATATATATATATGTAAATCTATGTATAGATAGATATATGTATAGATATATATATATATATATATGTATATGTATGTATATATAACTATATAGATGTATATATATGTATGTATATATACATATATATGTATATATAGTTATATAGATATATATGTATATATGTATGTATATTTATATATATATATATATATATATATGTAGAAGTAGGTGTGTATATACGTATATATATATATATGTATGTATCTATACTTATACTTAGTTATATAGGTAATATTATATATATATAGATATATGTATATAAATATATGTATATATGTAAGTATATATGTATATATATATGTATATAAGTATATAGATATATATATATATGTATGTATGTATACTAATACTATAAGTATATAGATACTACTATATGTATAGATATAAGTATATATATATATGTATATGAATATATATAGATATAAATATATATATAAGTATATAATAGTGTATAGGTGAGAGTGTGTGTGTGCGAGAGTGTGAGTGTGTGTGTAGGTGTATTTGTAGAGGGAGAGAGTGTGTGTGCTGTGAGAGAGAGAGAGAGAGGGAGACTGTTGGAGTGAAGGCTGGAGGGTTTAAGGCGTCTACAGCACTTATGGCATCATCTGATGGCTTCACGCGTGCGCGCAAGGACGTGCACGCTGGGAGGGAGTGAGCGCGAGGAGAGAACCACAACGCACAGCGTTGCGTGGAGAGTTGGGTGCGGGCAGACGCAGGCGCTGGGATCGGGTGAGCGTACGCGGGCGAAGACGCTGAAGCGGGCGGGTGCTGGCAGAGGACCGCACACAGACGCGCGGGCGGGTGCTGGAGCGGACTCAGGGCGGGACGTGAGTGCGGGCTGCGGTCGGTTGCGGCACGCTGGGTGACCGGATAAGTGAGAAACTTACCGGTGACCCCACTGTAGACACAGTGTTCCACAGAAACGCGTGAACAGTGGCTACAGTGGCAGGGCGAGCCGCATGACCGCTTGCATCCGGTGCTGTGAGTGTGGATGGCTCGGGGCTGGCGCGCACGAGCTGGCACGCGTGGAAGGGGTGCGCCGGCTGGTTGTGGGCGCAGAGAGGTTGGCGTACGCGAAGAAGCAGGAGGCGAGGGTGCATGCAGGCGCACGTTGGAGGCCTGCGTGCGCTGCTGCCACCTTGCTGCTGCTGCTGTGGGGCTTGGCCGGCTGCCGTAGGGGCATGCGGTGGCCGGTTGAGCTGCAAAGCTTGAAGCTTTGGTGTAATGGCGGAAATGGCGTGGAAAGTGAAACAGGGAAGAGAAGACCACCACGCCCATCGGCTCTTTGATGAGCTGGGCGGTGGTGGTCTCACGGTGGTGGGTGTGCACCACAGTGATGTACTCATGCCCGCAGAGTGCCTCCTCAGAGGAGGAGGTCCTGTGTATGGAGGGAGAGGGAGGGGGACAGCCTGGAGGAGCTGCAGTGTGCTTTTTCTTGGTGGACCAGGCTCCTCTTGCAAGAAGGAGCTGAGCTCTTTTTATAGAAGAAGGAAGCATGCACAACCATGCCCTGGCTGTGCATGGCTTGCATGCTGCTGCAGGGAGTGGCGAGCAGGGAATGGCTGAGCAGGACATGGCACGAGGAAGAGGCCATTCCATGCAGCCGTGGGAAGTGTTTCAAAGTCAAATAAAATGAAAATAAAAAGATGGTAAATTTTTCATAGCAGCACTTGAGGAAAACATGAATTGCGAGGCCATTTATTCACTCTCCTCCCCTCTCAATTAAATGCATGCATGCTTGTATTTTCACAAATGTGACTATGGAAACCTAATATGTACTAGTAATGCTAGGAAATAGCATAAGACGGCACAATTGTAGGTGTATTTTTGTGGTGCAATCAGTGACCTTCTACCTTCGGCCTCTTCGCCGTCCGCCACGTACAATAAGCGGTGGTAACTCCATCCTCAACTTCTTCCACAAATCGCAATACTCGTGAGTGACACCTACCTCCCCACATCATCGCTGCTTCTCCCACTGGAGAATTCATCTTCCCCACTTCCGACGTACCACTGACGTAGGAATCCTCCCCTTTCATCTGTTAGAATTAGGTTAGTTAGGTTTCTCTTTCTCTTTGCTCTCCTTCCCTCTCTTTTAAACCTTGCGTCGACCCCACTACTCCACAATACTCCACCTTCGTCTCCATCACTGGCTGCACCTCTGATGAGTCCGCCACATCTCCACAATCCACCAAACAACTTGCCACCAAGTCCATAACCTTTGCCTCATCCACCCAAACCAAACCCCCATCATTATTCACTATTTCATCCACTCATGACCTCCACCGAACACATACGCCTTTGTGCTCCTCCTCTGACCTCTACAGACCACCACACACCCTCAACCACCATGAAACACCCACCGTTAATTTCGCCAAGCCTAGATGAAGCTCCTAAAGTAATTTAATGTGGTTGTGAGGCTGTTCTTGTGATTTTTTTGTTCCGCCGTCCGTCGCTATCACCACAACCATCTTCAGCTCCAATTGCAATCCTCCGACGAGCTCACAGCCTGTATCAACTTTTAGGTGACACTGCTCTCATTCGTGTATCCATCTACAGCTCTAATTGAAGAAGCGAAGCTTCTAGCGGCTACAATTGAGTGGAGGTTAATCTGCAGCACTTGCTCGAATAAGCCAGTGGCTTTAGTAACACATTGGGTGTAGTAGAGTGCGTGATAGTGCATAAATGGTTTTTGTTCTCTGGGCTATTTGCCTCAAGAACATGGGGTCGGGTCCTTCCTTGCATGCATTCATACCTCGGCTACTACTCACACTTAGTAGCCCTGGTCCCTCTGCCAGATCCTAATACCCGCCTGGATACTCGATAAATGATCCAATTACACGGGTCTGAGAGAGAAGAGAAGAAGAAAGAGAGTGAGGGGGGCTTTTTCCCTTGCTCCCTATCTCTCTACACTTAGTTGCTGAGAGGCATTTGCCTCTCTGGTGTTGTGTTGTGCCTCTCTACTGATGCTCAAGAAGAAAGAAGGAATGAGGCCCTTGAGCCTCTTGCAGGCACTATAGCAGGCTTCATTTAAGCCATCTGACGTTGGATTCTATTGTGTGATATCTGCTGGTTCTAAGCTTCTGTGGCTATATTGGTTGCTTACTAATGTTGCATTTGAGTTGATAATACTATTCATATAATTGAGATATTTGTGGGTTAATATTATAGGGTTATTTTGGTGATTTAAATCACCATTTTAACCACATCTTTTTTCACTCTGACATTTGATTCTATCGATATTTTATTCAGTTTCATTCTAAGCAAGATTTTGATCATATTTCTAAATGTATTTGTGATTAGTGGATTGAATTGCCATTGGTGCTCCTTACAAACAATCTCGGACTTTTATGAGTTATAAACTTAAGTGTTTAATGCAATTTTGTCCTATACTATAACGCATTTCTTAAATATCGACGATTTCGCGTTAAAAATGCACAACCTAGGTTTTCAAACAAGGTTTTTTGATGATGTGCCTTTTAGGGTTTAACCTTGTTTAGTAGCTTTTAGGGTTTAATCTTTAGGTGTATTCAATCAAGGTTCAGTAGAACACTCCAAGTTTTGAAAACATTGGTGATGATATATTCCTTTACAAATGAAAAAAAATAATGTGGAGTGCTAGTTCAGCCCTAAAGTTCAACCCTAAGTGCCAAGCTACTTGATTGATTGCTTTTATCTTAAGTGGTGCAACCCAAACGGCTCAATCAATTGGCCTATTGCACCACTTGATTAAGGCACACAAAATGTTTAACCTATTCAAATTTTCTACTAACTTATTTGTGTGTTGAGTTAAGGTGTACCGGATCCACAAGTCAGATTCTAGTTAAGTGGTAGAATCAATTTAAAGTGGTGCACCTTAAGTCGAGAGTTGTGGGTGTTAATGCTTGTCTCTTTCAGTAAATCGCACAATCAGATAACTTCTTTTAAAAAAATTTTTTAATTTATGTTGGTGGGCGAGATGTTGTGAAGTGACAATCAAACAACCAGATCTATCCTAGGGTTTATAAAAGCACCTAGGTTTATTTGAGTTTGAGTTATTAGTGTATTGAAATGAAATCTAGGGTGGGGGTGATGGGGTATACTTACAGAACCTTTTAATCATACTTTACTCCAATATATCTGCTTTGGCTCACCTTGGAAGGGTACTTATAATCACAGAAAGAAAGGATCAAAGTGAGCTAAAAAGTTAAGTAAGGCGGAAAAACATGGAAGAAACCAAAGAGCATTACGTCCCTGGCAATGGCACCAAAATGATGCGGTAGAAATTCGTCACAAAAAGATTTGAGTTTTGAAACCTGTCATCAAAGTTTGATTCTCAAGAAAATTCATCGATCATATAATATTTATAACCAAAACTCAAAAGGAGTCCCGAGTTGAACACGAGGAGGCGAACGTTTGGTTTGAAAAATCCGCATTTCACTTTTTATTTGTTTTTATCATTTTTATCTTTTATAAATTTTTTTGGTGTTTTTATCAAGCAAGAGATCAGGTCGATGAAAACTTTATCTACTTGCAAAAATAGTGCAAAGAGAGAGAGAGGAACAATCATATATTTATGAACAAATGTTTCTACAACTATGAAAGTGGGAAAACTACATTACAAAAGCGATAAGATAGAGATAGGTAAGAAGAATCCCCCTCGATGGTCCCTTGGAGGATGGCTCACTCTGACAGTGCCCAAATGAAGGTGGTGAGGAGCAGGACGAGGGGAACTGTGGCAGAGGAAGGAGGATGGGGTAGGACGTTGTTGTGGTGAGGATCCTCTTCCTGAAAGAGGTGAGAGGATGGCCACAGGATGCTCCACGAATGGGGATGAGAGGCGGGAAAATATTTGATTCTACTCTAGAGGAGCATCCCGAGGTTGGGACAAGCTCTCTCTAGAGCCTTAGAGGTGGTGAGGAGAAGAAAGGAAGAGATGGTGAAGAGTGAAGGGGGTTAGGTCCTTTTATAGTGGAAGGAAGAGGAAGAAAACCTTGGAAGGGCTTTAGTGACAGTTGTAATCGTCACTAAAGCCAGGCAAGCTGTCGTTGAAGATCCGCTCCACCGCTGGCGTGTGCATCACTCGTCCTGCCTCGCATGCCATGTTGCACGCGCGCATGATGGCAGTGCGATGCATTGCTGCCACTATGCGTGATGTGCACTGCTTGTGCGTGCTTGTCATGTGTGCTGTGCTACGTCTACTGGTGTTGGGCATGCCTCAATTGCAAATTGGGGGGGCTGCAGGGATTCGAACCTGTGCCCCTCCCTTGGAGGTCTGGTCATCAACCAATGCGCCAAGTCAATGTTTGTGCCGAGGAGTCATCTTATGGGCATGTGGCAGAGGAAGCTTCTCAACTATTGGATCAAGATCAAACGGCTGAGAATGGATGATCCAAATGTGGGCAGTGGTTGCTGGCTGGTGTTGGGTAGCCTAGATGACGTCATGTGGTGCCATCTGTGCCATCCATCTTTTTGTTGCAGCGGGTGCCACGATGCTCAAATCGAGAAGATTTCCATGTTGTCGGATTGCGATCGTTGCTTCGGATCTATCCGTAAGGTCGGATTTTTCATTTGAAGCCTGTAAATATGGCGCATTGCCCCCTGGCCATTTATCTTCCTCAAACTTCATATGATGCTACAGGATTCCGATCTAGACGATTTTGGAGGCGTTAGACTCCGATTGTTGTCCTGATCAGATCCATACGGTCAGATCGTCAATCTAAGGCCCCATAAGAAATCTCCTTCTCTCCAGGCCATGAAAAGGACATAATTAACCTAAAATAAACACAACTACTACTATAGATGTAGAATGATGCATGCTATGCAATATTTATAGTATGGAATGCATATCTAAGCCTAGAAACATGCATAAATAGGCATTTTAACCTAAATGGATTTGTTTGCATCAAAGATTCTTGCTTGTTAAGGATTCGATCAAGGTTTTGATGTTCCAAAAAATAATAGTAAACAAGTTCTTGGTGGAAGTCAATTCCTTTAACATTGATGTAATTAAGAGAGAAAAAAAACCCTAAAGTTTGGAAATCCTAGTTATGCAACTCCTAAAAATGAATCTCTTTTCAAAATATTTTTAGGTGGTAGTCCAAACATGACAAACAACAGTACCACCAGACATAAAATCAAATAAAGAATCCAAAAATGACTTTTTTGTGATTTTATAAAATTGTTTGATATTATTTTGGAATTTTTCTTCCTACTGGTGTCAAGAGTCAGAATTGATAGATTTGGGGAATTGATTCAGCAGAAACCTCAAATGGTCTTAAAAGTTTTTGAGAATTGTATATGGTATAGATATTTTCTCAAGGTTTCCAGTAATATAATGTTTTCCAAAATTTGATGAGTAGAAAAATTAATAAAATTCATGGATAGTAATAAAATAGTAAGTGATGTGAAAAATACATAGTTTGTTAAATGATTTAATTAGTGTCGTTGCAACACGTAAATTTACAATCAAACTTTTACATTTATAATACCTAGATAGTGGAGTATCTAAGGTCATCCAAGGAGGCCAATTTGTTAGCCACAGAGAATGGTTTCTCTCTCTCGCCTCTCAAATCAATGCATAACCTTTTGTATTTTTGATTTTGTTATTTTTAGGGTTTTAAGAAATAATCAGGTTTTGTACAAAGATAAATTATGCTACAACTAACCCTAAGTAACAAAAAATGAAGCCTTCTCCTCTAAGCTCACCCTAGGCAAGTGTGCCTATGGTAATTACAAGAGAAGGGGTGTGATGCAATAGCTAATTAAAAGCAAGAAAAGTACACTAAAATTGAAACATGAGCTTGGAAGGCAAACATGATTTGTATTACTAGCAACTGCAAGGAATGTAACGGAATGCTTGTTAAATGAAAATAAAAGCACACTAGCTAATACAAGATATAGGGATAAAGAAGAAGAAACGGGGATCCTCTAGTTGAAGTTGGGATAGCCCTTGCTCCAAGTGTAGTTGCCCCACACTAGAAAAGGGTCTTCCTGTCTTCTTGATGTAGTCCTCCTCCTAGCTATCCATCAAGGTGGGCATCAACCACCTTGCTCCTCTTCTTGCCTGGACGTTTCCTCTAGGTTGAAGATGACCTCCTCCTTGGTGTGCCTAAGGGAGAAGAGAGAGAGGAAGAAGTCACCAAGAGGGCAGGTAGGCTGCCCCCTTGATCTTCTTCTCTCTGCCTCTTCTTCCTTGGCATGGATGTAAGAACCAAAATAATGGTATGGGTGGAACCTATCCATTGGAGAGGAGATGGGAATTATGTGGTGGTAGGGTATTTATAGGATGGGAAGGGGGGTGGTTATGGTATTTTTCTGGAGGGAATTAAAGAGGTACCTTGGTTTTCCCTCTAAAAATACATCTAGAAGGTGTTGAATGTGGAGGGAAAAAATGGAGGGTGGAGATGGTTTGAAGGGGTAGGTGCAGGGTTGGATTTCAAGGGTTTTGGAGGGAAAAAGTTGGTGCCATTTTTGTGTGCTTTTGGAGGGAATTTGGTGGTGTCTTTTGGTGGTAGAGAGGGGTGAAGGGATGTATAGGGTTGGTACCAAGATTGAGGTGGAGTGGTGGTAGCTTAGGTGGACTTAGGTAAGGTTAGTTGGTGGAGCTAGTTAGGTGGGTTTTAGGGTTACGTTTTGGTGGCCAAGGAGGTGACCAGCTAAGCTAAGCTAGCTTAGCTAGCATATCTAGTAGGGAGTAGGGTTGGAGGCATAGGGAATTAGGGTTTTGAGGGAGAAGAGCTGGAGGTAGCTATCTTGAGTTGCACTGGAGCTGATGGCTGCTAAAGAGAGCTACAAGGAGCTACCTTAGCTGGATTAGCTTGCTAGTTCTTTGCTATATGCTAAGCGAAGCTAAGATAAGCTAGCTTCTACTGATGTGAGCTGAGCTAAGCTATGTATGATCTTCCTGGAGATTATTAAGCTAGGTAGAGTAGTTAACTTAGATTAAGTAGCTTAGCTAAACTAAGTTGAGCTAAGTCAAGACTCCGGCAGCTGGACTTGAGTTGGCCAGAGCTGGTTAAGGTCATCTTTAGCTGACCAGGTCTAACTAGTAGCTAGTCCTAGTCAGGTTGAACTTCCAATGAACTCTTCTGAGTTGGAGGAGCTGGAATGGAGTTGGGATCAACTGACTTGAGCTAGTTTGAGCTACCATTCAGCTAAGGTGAGCTGAATGGAGCTAACGTGAACTAGCTAGAGCTACCATTCAACTACGACGAGCGGAATGGAGTTAGGGATGAGTTGATTTAGCTAGAATGAGTTGGGATCCAGTTGTGATGAGTTGGATCTAGCTGGAATCTAGCTGAAAGGAACTTCTTCATCGTTTGCCTTCTTGAGTGTTAAGGTTTTAGGGATCTGACTGTCTATTTATCCCTAACACTTAAATAAATGTGTTAAAAACATAAAAAAATATGCAATGCATGCCTGACCTAATTGATGCATAAATGCAGCCCGAAAACCCATTTGAAGAGTTAAAACACTAAGAGCTAGATCAATTTTATGGTATAAGATTGATGATAAACTGACATTTATCAGTAAGGAAACAAGGTTTGACCTCTGTTCAGTTCGTGAATGTTTTAATTTTTTCTTTTTGTCAAAATTGCTTAAAAATTGGACTTAAGGTTCCTGACTCAAAGGGACTTCCTCGAATAAAATTTGGTGATTTTAGGAAGCTCCTAACTGTCTAAGCCTGATGACAGGAGGCGGTTCTTGCGTGTGTTTTGAAAATAAAGATCTCGTTTTAGTATAGTACGCGAAAATGCTCATAAAAAATAATTTATAAAATAACAAGACTTGAGTCCCAATCGTTCATCTCTGGGAGGCATTTAGAAAATGCAAATTCGAATTCAATCTAGCTCGCTCTACTTAATCAGAAATGCATGCCTGTTTACAGTAATTCATATTGATGCATGACATGCTTAGTTGCAAGAGAATACAAATTTCGTGCATTCAACTTTTATCACAAGGAAATATGGCAATCAGCTCATGGTGATTTTCACACATAGAGATAGAGATATATAAAAGATGATTTCATTGATTGCATCATGGTGGCTACAGAGTGAAGCTTGCGGAAAGCTTGTACAGGAAAGCTTGAAAGCAATAAACTAGCTAACAGAAAACAACTGCATACATGAATCTATGGGGGGATTATGCATGCATCATTGGGGCAGAATATGGAGATACACTACTAAGCAATAATAGAGCATTAATCTTCAAATAACTATGCCACTTATCTAGCTAACAGAAGGAAGGGCATTCGGAGGTAGCTTCAATGGCCTTTAACTTGGTTGAGACGAGGAGGGGCGACCAATGGTGCTTAGGTTGGCCCTTAGAGAGAGGTTGGAGGTGATCTAGGCCTGGCATGGAGGTGATGGGGATGCCATGGTGTGCTCGTGGAGATGGAGGTGGAGTAATGGAGGTGGAATGAAGCTAAAACTAGATGGAAGGCTAGATGGGTGCAAATGGCCACCCAAATGTCCTTTAAGTAGACAAAAGGGAGCCTCTCTAGAGAAGTGTGGAACTCTCTGGAGAGACATATGGTGGGAGCTCGTGGGAGAGTGAGAGAGAGGATGGATGGGTGGTTTTTAGATCCACATTTGGTGGATCTAAAAATTGAATGCATCTTGGTTGCTATTTTTAGCAACCAAGGCAACAACACATGGTAGAGAGTTCTAAATAACTTTAGGCTAGGTATTTTTGTGTAGATGGTGTGTGTGGGTGTGTGTGGGTCGAAACCTAGGTGGCTAGGTTGATTAGGCTAGGTTCTAGTGGGTTTAGGTCAAGGTAGGTCTCAAATTAGGGTTGTAAACCCTAATTCATTAAGGTAAAATGCAATTAAACTTGATACATGTTTAATTGGATGTGTGAAACCCTAATTGAGAGTAAAACAAATCAATTAAGGTAGGTCTAGGTCAATTGAACTCTCACTGAGTCCAATTAGACAGTGTATGCTGAGATTAGGGCTTAATTGGACTTATTGAGTCCAATTGAATAGGCTGATAGAATTGACTAAGATCCAAGTCAATTTTCTTTAGTGAGGACTTAATTAGGTCCTTAGGGAGGTCTAGAGGTGATGTACTAGGGTTAGAGTACCTTTATTTGGGTTCCTATGGGGTTGGAATTGGGTTTAGGGACCTAAAAACAGGAACTAAAGAGCAATTCCAGATGTCTGACAATAGTGTCTGAAGTCTTAAAATGAAAAGTTAGACATCCAGACTTATTGTATGGACATCCAAATAGAGGCAGGGAAGAATTAAGGTTCTGTCTGTAGAAATTGGACGTCTAGACTAAGTGTCAGGATGTCTTAAAATGTTGCAAAAGTGGGTTTTAGGTGCGCGGGTTGTGGCTAAGGGTTCTGGATGCCCTGTAACTCATCTGGACATCCAGATAGAGGTTGGAAATAGGGTTTTAGGGCTTCTTAGGGTATAGTGCCCTAATCTAAGGGTGGTAGGGCTTGGGGAAGCTTCTCAGCTATCCTAGGGCTAGGATGGACCTATGTTCTTCGTAGATTACTGCTTTATTCCTACTTAACAGAATAGAATACCTCAACCCCTTACATTATTGTCTACTACATCCTATTCTTGGTCTTCTGCTCCAGCTCTGCTTCAACTCTGGCTTCAGGTCCAGCTTCAGATCCAGTCTCAGATCCATCTCCTGAGCTTCTTATTTCCTGCAATTTATATAATGCGCCTAATCGGTATATTATAGCAATATTCTATGCATAGTTATAGGAGGAACGGTAAAGATGCAAATAATGCTTCAGCATGCATGAACTACCGTAACTTTTGTTAATGGGGTGAAATAAGTATTTAGAAGATGTTCGTTGCAGTATAAATGAAATCGCCTCAAAAGCAAATAAGAATTTATTACTTGAAAACCTAGGTATTCGAGGTCGAACATAGGGAGCAAATTGGTATTTAAAAAGTAGAATCACAACTTTCAATTTTATAAAATGCAATGACCAATCCAATCAAAGTTATAAAGTGAAAATGAGGTCAATGTATAGAAAAGCTCAAAAAAATGGACGTCTAATGTAAAATCAGGGGCCTTAAGTCTTAGCTGCTACAGTGCTTTCTCTATTCTTTTTCTTCTTTATTCCTTCACTGATTTCTAACTTTGCCTTCCTATTATCTCTCTTCTTCTACCTTCTTTTTTCTTTTTATTCTCTTGTTTCCTTAGCCTTCCTCTGCCTTTGACTATCTAGTTGGCCTCCTTGTCTTATGCCTTTGCCTTCAAGTCTTCCTTCTTTCTTCAACCTCTACTTCTGCGGCTAAGTCCTTCCTTCTCCTTCTTTCCTTAGCTGCTCCTGCCATCAACTTCTTCCTCTTCTTCAGCAACCGCCTCTTTCTCCTTCTTCTTTCCCTGCACAGCACAGAGAAAAACCTACCCCTACCCTCCCACATGCCACTCTCTCTATTTCACTCTTAGGTTCGCTCTCCCAGAGCTGGGTAATCGGGTCGAGTTAAGCATGCCTGGGTCTAGGTGTACCGACATGAGTGGTACGCGAGGAGTGCAGAGTATATGGGTCGGGTACTAGCTTCGCATGGGTGTGTGTCACGGACGAGGCAGGGGCATGGGCGAGGGACCTCACCCCGTGTTAGTTGAGGCAATGAGAAAGAAACACAAAAACAATTTAAACGACTTACCTACGTTGAGAACTTACGAGGTGGGACTAAAGTGTCCCACCCACTTCTTTGTGCCCACAGGGAAGACACTCGCCCAATTGAGGTAATTGTAGTCGTAGATGCTTCTAATTGCTAAGTGTGGAAGGTTCACAAGAGGGATCTGTGCACCTAGGGTGTCTCAACCTGGAGGGGAATGACCTGGAGCTCATGAGCTTGCTGCTTCACGCCTTCGCTAATGGCAGTAGAGGCACGAACCTGAAATGCACGAACATGGCCTCGCGACCTTGTAAAGAAACTTGAGAAGCTTCGCTGTGTCACAGCGAAGGTGAGACGGGGGTTGGTTGGCCACGGGATGGCCTAAGCATGCGTGCCTAGGTCGCTATGTGCCCGTGAAGGTGCATGTGCCGGATGAGGGTGTAGAGCGTGTGTGGTGGTTGGTGAAGGGGCGAAGGATGATCAGTGAGTGATGGCGAAGGTGATGAGGTAGGTGGCGTGGCGTGTGGAGTGGGGGAGTGACGGATTCGCCTCGCTGGTGGTCAGCCGGAGATAAGGGAGACGAAGGTGGACAGTGGCTGTCGAGGGGTAATTTATGAAATTGAATGAGGGAAAATGAAGAGTAGAAGGAGAGTGATAAACGCCAGTTTATCATCATTCTTATGCATTAAAACTAACCTAGCTCTTAGGATTTTACTCCGCAAACGGGTTTTTGGGCTGCATTTAAGCATAAATTAGGATAGGCATGCATTGCATTTTTTATTATCCTTTTAATATGTTTTTGTGAGTGTTAGGGATGTACAGATGCACAGATCCCTAAAACCCTAGCACTCAAGAAGGCAAATGGTGAAGGAGAAGCCCAGACTAGCTGGAACTCAGCTTGATCCAGCTCACCACAGCTGGAACCTAGCTTACTTGAATAAGGGTTAGCTCATCCTAGCTCCATTCAGCTAATCTCAGCTGGATGGCAGCTCAAGAGAGTTCACCTTAGCTCACCCTAGCTCAAGTCAGCTCAGATCTAGCTCAACTTAGCTGAGTCTAGCTCATCTCAGCTCCTACTAGTCCACAGGGAGCTCTAGCTAGCTCAGCTAAGTTGACAGGAGTTCACCCCAGCTCAGATCCAGCTACATCCAGCTCCACTCAGCTCCAGCCAGCTGAAGAAGAACTCATCCCAGCTCAGGAAGCTCAAGTCCAGCTCCCGGGGACTCAGCTTAGCTCAACTCAGTTGAGCTAAGCTACCTTAGCTGCCTCAACCAGCTTGACTCTCCCCGGGAGCACCAGACCTAGCTCACCTCAGCTCATTTTGGTAGAAGCTAGCTCACTTTAGCTTGGCTTAGCAACTAGCAAAGAACTAGCAAGCTAAGCCAGCTAGAGTAGCCCCATGCCAGCCTCTTCAGCAGCAGCCAGCTCCAGCTCCAGCTCCAGACTTCTCCTCCTCAGCTCCTTCCTCCAAACCCTAGCTCCAACACCTTCTCCTCTACTCCACTTTTAGCTAAGCTAGCTTAGCTTAGCTTAGCTTAGCTATGCTCCAACTTCCTTGGCTTGTACCACACCAAAAGCCCACCTACCAACTACACCCAACTAGCTCCACCAAAGCTCCACATAAGCTAACCTACTTGGCACCAACCTAACCTACCCACCACCTCCAAAAGACACCTAAAAGTGTCACCAAAAACTACCCATAACCACCTCTTAATGGTGACACTTTTCCCTCCAAAATCCCCCCTCATCTCCACCACACAATCCCCCTTGAACCCATCTCCACCATCCACCTAATCCCCCTTCTAGAAGACCCCATGTTGGCGCCAACATGGGGGTGTCTCTCCACCACCAAAAGACTCCAATACCACCATAACCACCCCCTTTAACACACCTTGGGTTGGCGCCAACTCACCCTAGCCATAGGATCACCAACCACCCTCATCCTTCCATCCTAGCCTTCCATTTCAAGGGGCACCTTAACCCCCCATCCTACCCTATAAAAAGACCACTACCCACCACCATTTAGGTCATCCTTGGCTAGCAATTTCACTCTCATATTCCACCAAGAAGCCCACGTCCAAGAGAGAAGAAGAAGAAGAAGATTAAGGGGATATTATGTTCCCTTGGTGCCTTCCCCTCTTCCCTTCTCTCTTGGGTCACGCCAGCCAAAGGAGAAGCCAGGCAAGGAAGATCTTGGAGGAGATCTTGAAGGTGGTCATGCCACCTTGGAGGAGCTTTTGAGGGTGGTGCACGCCCACCCCTTTGGAGAGAGCATTAAAGGTGGTAGCTTCCACCTTGGAGGAGCTCTCAAGGAAGGAGAAGAAGGAAGCCCTCTTTTCAATCCAAGGAGCAGCTAGGCTTGGAGCAAGAAGACAACCTTCTTCACCATTGTTACAAGAGGATTTGCGTTTCTTTTCTTGCTTTTAGATTGTTTAATTCTAGTAGAAGCATTCCTCTACTTGTCCTTGAAAAGAACACTCATTCTACTCAATCAGAATTGCCTTCTTTTAGCTTTTTTTTTTATTGCAGTTGTTTGTTTGGGTTCTAGCACTTGTTTCACCTCTTCTTCCTAATTACCCTAGGCCTCCACTTGCCTAGAGTGAGCTTAGGAAGAAGATATTTCTATCTTTTAGATTTTAGTTAATCATTTGTAGGTGTTAGTTCTTTTTGCTACAACCTGCAGTTTGCCCTCGTCTTTTCAAAATACAAAAAAATTACATATTGAAAAATATCAAAAAGAAAGTTGAGATCTATCTGTAAGAAAGAGGATTAATTTTTCAATTTTTTCCTCCTTGGACGACCCTAGATACTCCCCTATCTAGGATATAAATTTAAAAGCGAAAGCGGATTCGTGTGTTACAACGACGTTAAAAACACGCTTTTACAAATCACGCGTATTTCATTATCAGAGAGGAACTTATCTGCGTGTAGCTGGATGAAGGGGAGACAGAGGAGACGAGAGACACGTATGTGCCATTATCGGGGAAGAAGATCCTTAGGTGAGGATGACGACGACGAGGAAGAGGTCAGAGAGGCACGTGTTGGTACAGCACAACGCGGAAGAGCGAGACGAAGATAACTCAGCCACAGGTATGGTGGCAGACCAACGAGAGGAGGGAAAAGGGATCACCGAAGCTTGTGGGCAGTTGGCTGGAGACGAGGAAGGATTTGGGGTGTATCTCAGGCCAATTCAAGCTTGAGATGGCCGAGAGGATCTGGAGCATCTTTTATAGGCACTGGCGAAGGGCCATGTGCTTGGAAGGCAAGCTTCCAAGCATGGCAACTTTACTGGAGTAGGAAATTTGTGCGATACCCATATCTCTCGAGCGTTCACACCAGAGATTGGGTGTGAATCGAATCCTGCGATCATGTTCAAACGGTGGAGAAATACTTAGAGAATCTCCCCTCCAAATCTGGGACGAGATCTCTGAGGATTTGGGGAGATATCCTCCTCAAATCCTCGCCGAAGTGGGATTCCTCCTCTATAATGGTGGAGGGACCTGAATGCAAAGAGTGGCGAGGAAGATAGGGGGGACTATGCAAGGGTTTTCGAAAGTTAGGGGCCAGAATGTAATTGGGTGGACTATTTTGCAAAGTAGGTCAAGATGACCTTCCCTTGAGCCCAAATTTTGATACAAACCTAATTTAGACTTAAAGAATCCAATGGTGAAGTTGGATTTTAGGTTTGACCACGTTTGATGGGACATTTTGCACAAAAATCCAAATTAGGTCAAATACTGAGCTAAGAAATCTATCTAGGTCAAAATAGGTTCCAAAGGATAAATTGAAGGTTCTAAACCATAGGGAATATTTTTATATGAATTTTAGAGGGTTTAGTTGATTTTTATGCTGACCAGAACCTTGTGAAATTAAGTGGATTTATTTTAGAGTTACAGAATGTCATTTAATTCTTAAATCTCACAATAACCCTTTTCTGACTGAACCATCCCACTTTTCATCTTATTAAGTCCAATTGACCTATGTTTAGCCCATGAGAAATCCCATTGATGTACTGTAATGGTAAAATTACAATTTTAACCTTCAAGTTCATGTTTCCTTCCCAGAATAGTAATCCCTTGAATTAGGCATTCCTTTAGGTTATGTTGGAGCTTTTGTTTACTTTCTTAGGTCAAAATGAGTTAGTTAGGGCTCATGATGAGGTTCTCATCATACCCCCATGCCTAGCTTTTTCGAGTCCCTTAGCGAAATTTCAAGGTTTTAACTTCTATTCTAGACCATGAGTTTCTTTTACCAGTTGTGAAAAGTGCTTTTTCTTTTCTTTTGTTATTAGGTCAGAATGCTGATAATAGGCCTAGAGGTACTCAAGTACCAACCAAAATCTGAACCTGACCTACTTTAGCCTCAGTCCTCCGCAAAGGTTTTTAAGGCCTGCAGAAACTATCC
The DNA here is from genome assembly GCA_037157565.1 of Thalassia testudinum. Classification (NCBI taxonomy): domain Eukaryota; kingdom Viridiplantae; phylum Streptophyta; class Magnoliopsida; order Alismatales; family Hydrocharitaceae; genus Thalassia; species Thalassia testudinum. The sequence goes on from JAZHRO010000025.1 coordinate 40,989,403, forward strand.
TAGGGTTTGTTGGACTCCGCGGTTCAAGCACCTGTGCTTGAGAATTTTTGGCCTAGGTTCAGTTTGCGGTGCATTTTTGTAAGAGAGAGACAGAAGATCTATTTGTTTGGAGAGATTTCTCACTCTTTTCTTTTTATTTCTAGCTTCGGATTGGCTTCTCAACATGGTCTGTATCGGATTCCACAACCCCATCATCAATCCTCAAAGGTCCCTAGCAATCGATGCTTTGTGATAGCACCGCCCATGGCAACCCCCAGAACCATGGCTTTCGAGATTTCGAGATAATCTCGCCCATGGCATTCCGTGGCTGAATCCAGACCCTGGCAATCGACATTTCGTGATAATGCCACCCATGGTATCTGAACCAGCAGAGTGCTTACATGCCCCCAGTAGGATATGTAAATATCCTAAGAGACAAGCACGGAGGAGATGATATGTTGTTACGCATCTTCTAGGGGAATTTCCTGCCTCTCTACACCGGGAACTCGTCCAAATCAACTTGTGTTGATCGGCCACTCCTAATCTAGGTGACTTTTTTAGAACATTAAAATGCTTTTGCGTGATTTTGATAGTTATGCGCACTAAACCAGACTATGTGTGGATTGGGGTGCTTAGGTTACGGAGTCCCGCAAATCGAAGGTCAGTTAATGAGGCTGAATACTCCCTATGCCTTAGACCTAATACTTAAGCTTTGCATTTTCCATAACCTCTTGAGGAATATCTAGATCTTAGCAGGTACTTGAATTTTTAAGCCTAAGAGTCTCGACCAAAAGGCCTAAAGTTAGCGTTCCTATTAATATCTTTTTGTCTCCTTGGCACCTTTTTCTCTTTTTTCTTGATGTGGTCTAGAACTTCAGTTAATCCCTTAATCTTTTACTGACTATTTCAAATTTTCCATTTTGTGCTCCTTTTTGGCATTTTTCTCTTTTCCTCATATTTTGTATAGCCCAAAAATTTTCTCTCCCCCCTCAGTTTTTTGTTCTTTTTTCAAGATTTTTCAATTTTTGTGCTTTTTGTGATATGTTATTTTTTTGCTCAAACCTTCTCTTGATATGAGTTTTCATGACATTTTGCACTCTCATACCCCCCATACCTACGATTTGCAATGTCCCCATTGTAAATTAGGTGGGTTCGAATTCAGCTTAATTCATTCATCAGGACAGGTGTTGGGTGGGCGAACGAGTCGAGGTAACTGTTGCAAACGATTTCTAAACTCGGGTATGGGTACCTGAGGTGGAGTAGGCTATTCTAATGGATGAACCCTAAAGTGCAATATGAATGTAGCATAGAAATGTCAGAAAGGTTTCGGGTTTTTCAAAGAATGATAGGTTGCCTCCTTTTAAGCGCTGAGTTTTAAGCCATCGGTTGGGTGCAATGAGCTCAGGGAGAATGGAGGATAAAGGATGTCTCAGCCAAATCTGTATTGGTCATGTCAATGAACGGTTTGAGTCTCTGACCGTTCATGACGAAGGGTTCAAAATTGTGGCTGAGTGAACTGATATCAATGGCTCCATTTCCAAAGATTTGTGAGACTAGGTAAGGTCCAATCCACTTAGATCAACGCTTTCCTAGGAATAATTTGAGTCGGGCATCAAAGAGTAGAACCTTTTGACCAGGATGAAAGATCTTTCTAGAAATGTGCTTGTCATGAAAGGCTTTAAGCCACTCTTTGTAGATTCACAAGTTCTCAAATGTGTTGTGGCATAATTCATTGATCTCGCTAATTTGAAGCTTTCTGTGGGTTCCAGCCTTAGAAAGATGTAAGTTGCAATTCAGTACTGCCTAATAGGCTTTATGCTCCAATTCGACAGGGAGGTGACATGCCTTCTCGTACACCAATCTAAAGGGAGACATACGTAATTGGGTCTTGTGGGTGGTCCTATAAGCCCACAAAGCTTCTGGAAGCTGGGATGACCAATCATTCCAGTCAGGTCGAACAGTAACCTGGAGGATTTTCTTGATCTCCCGGTTTGATAGCTCAGCTAGACCATTAGTTTGGGGGTGGTAGGGAGTAGAGATTCGGTGTGACACCCTGTATTTAGTCATCAGTGACCTAAACTAAGCATTTGTGAAATGGGTCCCCCCATCGAAAATTATTGTAGTGGAATTCTGAACCTTGAGAAGATGTTTTGATGAATGAATTTGATAACAACTTTGTGATCATTGGTTCGGGTCTGAATGGCTTCGATCCACTTGGACACATAGTCAACATCTAGTAAGATATATTCGAAGCCATCCGAGATAGGGAAGGTCCCATAAAATCAATCCCCCAAATGTCCAAAATCTCACATACCAGAATCGGCTGTAAAGGCATCATGTCTCGATAGCTCATGTTGCCTAAGGTCTGCCAACAGGTACATGCCTTACAGTGATTGTTTGCATCCTTGAATATTGTAGGCCAGTAAAAGCCACACTGGAGGACTTTTGATGCGGTTTTGTGTCCTGAGAAATGTCCACTGCATGCCTGGTCATGGCAGAAAGAGAGTATGTCTTTGATTTTCGTTTCCATGACACATCATCAAATTATTTGATTAGCACCAATGCAAAATAGATACGGGCCTTCCCAAAGGTAATACTTGGCATCGGAACACAATTTGTCCTTCTTGGCCTTCGACCAGTCAGACAGGATCTGATGTGATGCCAAGTAGTTTACTATGTTAACAAACCATGGAAGCCCTATATCGATAGTTAAGAGGTGCTCATCAGGAAAATGTTCCTGACAAGTCGATTGTTCGCTTTAAAGTCGTTTGTAGTTTTATGTGGTGGAAAAATTGACTAATCAATATTTAAAAAGAAATAACCACTTGCAGAAGAGCGGGTCATATCCACAGGAAGGCAATGACATATTTAAATTCGCACTGGTTAAAAATGTTTCTTCGTAGTTAGTTTAGACAAGAATCAAGCCAAAATTGCCTTCAGATTAAGGTTGAATCAAGAAATCATGCTGAAATAGCAATTCTTAATAACTAAAGGATATTTGTTGCAATGCAGAATCAATAAAATATCATTAAAAGTTGACAATGGCAAAAAATGTAATTATTAATGGCATGGATACTGTAGCAAAATAGGGGATTTATTCCCCTTGGCTATGCGCGAAGAAGAGTGGACGGTCGGACGTGGGAAGCTCGGAGGAAGTTCTTTGGACCGAGGGCTTTGCAGCGGTGGTGGCGGCGAGTCACGTGGTGGCCGGAGCCGGTCGGACGAAGCTCTGGCGAAGGTGGCTGCCAATGGTGCTGCAGCTGCTATTGGCGGGAAGCGCTACAGGCAGGAGGCGTGGGTGCGCTGCTGTTGGCGGAAGGCGCTGCAGGCAGGTGCGCGCACTGGAGCGGAAGCGGGCTTGATGCTGCTGCAGGCTGCTGGCAGGTGGTGCGCGCGGCCCGTTGTTGCATTCACAGGAGGGAGGCGCTACAGGCGTGGGTGCGCTAGAGGAGGGTGGCTCTGCTGTAGGCGTGCGGGTGAGCACTGCAGCCAGTGCTGCACGCTGGCGAGAGTCGTGGGTGCATGCACGCACTGGTGAGGCACTGCAGGTAGCGGTGGGGAGGCTGCAGGTGGAAGGCCACAGGCGGAAGGCGCATAGGTTGTTGTTGCGTGGACAGGCGGGTGCGCGCACTATTGGCGGTGGGAGCAGGTACGCACGAAGGCTGGAGGGCGTGCGAATGAGGGCTGGCGCTTCAGGTGTGCGGACCAGGGCAGGCGGTTGGCGGTGAAGTGGGCGAGTGTGGTTGTTGCTAGAGTGGGGAGGTCAAAGCTTCAGACATCTTAACTGGCTGAGGGGTGATTGCAGTAGCTGCGATGGTGGTTGTTGGTGACGAAGGTGAGGGAGGTGCACGGTGAGGTGCTCACGGTAATGCGGACGACCTTCGGATGGTGGTGTGGCCTGTCACACCACATGCCCATAGTGGTGGAGGGTCGTCGCCGCAGTTGAGGCTGGCGGTGTGGAATGGAAGAGATAGACTCTGCATAGTGTGGGTTGGGGGTGGAGGCCTCCATAGCTCAGCAGCCACTCTCCTCTTTCTATAGCTGCCTGCACGAATTTGAATGGAGAGGCGGGAGTAGATCCACCTTCTCCGCTGATCCATGAATGTGCTTTAGTGCGGCAGGAGGCGTTGCAGCAGTAGCCGAGTCGTTGCTGGAAAGAAGAAGAATAGGATATTATTAAAATATTATGGTTATTTATATACAAACCCTTTACTTTTATGTTAACTTAAACAATGTACCTAATTGGTTAACTAATTAAATGAATGCCATTCTAAGTTAATTCTAAATGCATTTAAAATATGAATGCAATGCATGAATTATGTAATTAAAGTAGAAATATGAATTAATCTATTTACATCCTAATTTATGCTAAATAAATGTTAGAATTAACCTAATGTCTAGGCACTTAAATACTTAAATAGCCCACAACTATGGGCTAATCAAATACCCACATGCCTAGTTTTTGCTAGTCCCTAGCAAAATTAAGCAAAACCTAGCACTCTAAGTAGACTAGTCAACTCACTTGGTCTTCGTTCAGAAGCATATTAAGTTCAGACTCTAGACCCAAGGTTCCTAAGTAGTTGCTAAGTTACATACTAGGTCGGCTAAAGATAAGTTGCAGGCATAAGTTTCCCTGATTTCTGACTCTACCCTAAAGTTTATTGGTCCCTAAGATTAAAGCATCCGTGCCTGTGCATTGGTCTGAGTTATTTGAGTTAAAGGAAAAAGTTATATATATATATATATATATATATTTTTTTTTTTTGTTTAATTCTTCTAAGTCTAACCTCAGATCAGCTATCAACATGGTCAGTGTCGGATTCATTGTCCCCATTACCATACCTCGAAGGGTGCCTGGCTTTCGATGCTTTGAGATAGCACCGCCCATAACGACCCCAAAAACTCCTGGCAATCGACACTTTGAGATAGTATCGCCCATGGATTTCTTAAGCGAATTCAGGCCTATGGCAATCGGCACTTCGAGATTGGGCCGCCCATGGTACCTGAACCGCACAATGTGCTTACATGCCCCCAGTAGGATGGATATCCTAAGGGACAAGCGCAGAGGAGGTAATATGTTATCATCGCATCCTCAAGGTGGGTATATACTCCACCTCTCCTGCGGCGGGAACTCTTCCAATCAAAATGTGTTTTCAAGACTCTCCTAAGTCAAAACTAAGAGAACCAAATCTCTTTTCAGAAAGAAAGAAATTAAGTTAATTACTAGACTAAGTGTGTGAAATTTGGATGCTTGGGTTACAAGGACCTATAAACCAAAAGGTAGAACAAAACTCCAGGTACTACCCCACCTTTTAACTCAAACCCTAGCTTCCCTTCCTCAACCACTTGAGGAATGGTCCACAACTTAACTCCTACTTAAGTTTTTAAGTCCACAAAGGACCCTAAAGGTCTAAAGCTAGCAGCTCATTTAGCCTCTAAAGTTTGACCCTAGAATTAATTTAGTTTACCCTAGAGTTCTGATTTGCTTATGAATGCAGGACTTAGCTAGTTAAGCTCAAAACCTTTTTTTTTTTTGTCATTTTTTCATTTTTATATATGCATGCTATAAACAAAATGCCTCAGGTCCTCTCCCCCATGCTTGGTTCAAACAATGTCCTCATTGAAAACAAAAATAGCTAAAGGAAGATATTACCTAAGGCGGAGAATGGTAGGAGCTAAGGCTTCTCAAGAGTGACTTCGTCAACCAGATGGCCATCTAAAGTTATGTACGATTTTAACCATTGACCGTTGACGATAAAGGGAGTTGCTGAAGAGGAAGGATTTTTTATCTCCACAGCTCCACGCGGAAATACTTTGGTGATTATGTAAGGTCCATCCCAACGAGATTTTAACTTCCCAGGAAAAAGCTTAAGTCTGGAATTGAAAAGCTAGACTTGTTGGTTGGGCTCAAAGGTCTTTCGAAGAATAAACTTATCATGCAAGACCTTAGTTCTTTCTTTATAAGCTTGAGAGGTGTCATAAGCATCATTCCTCAATTCCTCAAGCTCACTTAATTATAGAAGTCGTGCCTTACCTGCCTTCTCTAAATCCATGTTAACACTTCGAATAGCCCAAAGTGCTTTATGTTCCAACTCAACAGGTAAATGGCATGCTTTTCCATACATAATCCGAAAGGGAGAAGTACCCAAAGGGGTCTTATAGGCCGTTCGATAAGCCCACAAAGCATCATCAAGCTTTTGGGACCAGTCATTCCTATCAGGTCTAATGGTCTTTTCCAAAATATTTTTTATCTCCCTATTTGACACTTCAACTTGGCCACTTGTCTGAGGATGGTAAGGGGTAGCAACCTTGTGAGTCACTCCCAAACTCCTGATTAACCGATTGAAGTGGTGGTTTCGGAAATGAGGTCCCCCATCACTTATAATAGTCTTGGAGCAGCCGAAACGGGATATGATATTGGCCTTAACAAATTTCAAAACCACAGAGTGGTCATTTGTGCACGTAGGAATGGCCTCTATCCATTTAGAGACATAATCAACTGCCACCAAGATATATTCAAAACCATGGGACGACGGGAAGGGGCCCATAAAGTCAATTCCCCACACATCAAAAATTTCAACAGATTGAATAGGATGTTGAGGCATTTCATTCTTCTTCTCAATCATTCCAGTCCATTGACAAGTAATACAGGCCTTAACAAAATTATGAGAATCCTTAAATAAAGAAGGCCACCAAAAATCGGATTGGAGAACCTTAAAAGCAATTTTATTAGCACCAAAGTGTCCTCCACAATGAAGTTCATGGCAAAAACTCAGCACACTTTTTTGTTCCTCTTCAGGCACACAACGTCTCAATACTTGGTCATGTCCAATTTGAAATAATTCTAGCTCTTCCCAATGAAAATATCTTGCTTGAGAAATGAATCTCTTTCTTTTCTGCTCATCCCAAGAGCCAGGAGTTTGTCCAGTGACCAAGTAATTTATAGTGTCTGCATACCAAGGTAAAGTTGGTGTTACCGCCATCAGAGTTTCATCGGGAAATGTCTCGCGAATGTCTCCAGAAAGAGAGTCATTAAGAGGAAGGTGAGACAGGTGGTCAACCAGAGCATTTTCTACTCCTTTCTTTTCACGTATTTCCAAGTCAAATTCTTGAAGGAGTAGGATCCACCTAATCAGACGTGGCTTAGAATTTTTCTTAGCAATGAGATGTTTCACTGCTACATGATCAGTAAAAATAACCACCTTAGACCCAAGTAGATATGACCTCAACTTCTCCAGAGCAAAAACTACAGCGAGTAATTCTTTTTCAGTGACGGTGTAGTTTTGCTGAGTTTCGGTTAAAGTCTTGCTTGCATAATGCAGCACATGAGGTCTTCCCTCAAACCTTTGTCCAAGGACTGCTCCCACTGCATAATCCGAAGCATCACACATAAGCTCAAATGGGAGTGTCCAATTAGGAGCTTGGAGAATAGGCGCAGAGATCAAGGCCTCCTTTAGGGTTTGAAAGGCCTCGGCACACTTTGAATCAAAACTGAAGAAAGATTCCTTCGCCAACAACTCACAAAGTGGCCTAGAAATCTTACTAAAATTTTTAATAAAGCGCCTATAAAAGCCAGCATGGCCTAGAAAGGATCTAATCTGTTTGACATTCGTAGGCAATGGAAGTTTGGAAATAGAATCAATCTTGTCTTTATCTACTTCCAAACCTTTCTTGGATACAACATGCTCAAGTACAATTCTTTTCTGTACCATGAAGTGGCTTTTCTCCTAGCTAAGGACTAAACCAGTCTCCTTACATCATTTCAACACATTCTCCAGGTGCAGGAGACATTGGTTGAAAGATGAGCCATAAATGGAGACGTCATCCATAAACACTTCAACACACTCGTCAATCATGTTCGAAAAGATAGACATCATACACTGCTGGAAAGTTGCAGGGGCATTACATAATCCAAATGGCATACGCCTGAATGCAAAAGTACTGTAAGGACTTGTGAATGTCATCTTTTCCTGGTCATCAGGAAAGACTGCCACCTGATTGTACCCAGAATATCCATCAAGAAAGCAATGGTACTTATTCCCTGCCAATTTTTCGAGAATTTGATCAATAAAAGGCAAAGGAAAGTGATCCTTCTGGGTAGCGGTGTTCAGCTTGTGGTAATCAATACAGACCCTCCATCCAGTTGAGGGTCTAGTGACAACTTGTTCACCTTGGTCGTTGAGTTCCACAGTAAAGCCTACCTTCTTTGGCACCACATGAATGGGACTGACCCATTTACTATCAGCAATGGGATATATGATCCCGGCATCCAACCACTTCAGGATTTCATTTTTTACAACCTCCCTCATATTAGGGTTCAGACGTCTCTGCATGTCCCTAAAAGGCTTGATGGAATCATCAGTATAAATGTGGTGCATGCAGAGTGTAGAGTCTATACCCTTAATGTCAGCAATGCTCGAAGCAATACCTTCCTTGTGCCTAGATAGGCATCCAATCAAGGCTCCCTCCTATGCCTCAGATAGCACAATCTAAATGATAAAGGGGAGCATATCATTGGCACCTAGGAAAACATACTTGAGAGTGTCAGGGAGGGGTTTCAACTCAAAGTCGGGGGCTTGTATGGTTGAGGGTTTCATAATAGATGTCCCCATCTCAGGTAGCAAATCTACCTTCAGCTGAAATGATGGGGGAAGAGACTCAGCAGAAACTCCTAGCAATTCCTCAAGTTCTAGTATATCCCCTTCACATTCCTCTAAGAGATGGGAATGCTCATTTAGCATGACATGCTGAAGGGGGTCATCACATAACATTGCAGGAGTTGCCTCTTCAATCAGGTCATCTATCACCTCAACTTGAGAACAATCCTCAAGTCTGGCTTGTTTGTAAGCATCAAACACATTAGGCTGGATTTTCCTGTTCCCAAGGCCCATTTTCAATGCCCCAGTATTGCAATTGATTGAAGCATGAGAAGTTGCAAGGAAGGGGTGGCCCAAAATGATAGAGGGTTTGGTTGGCTTGTTGGTAGGGTCAGTGTCCAAAACTAAGAAGTCAACAGGAAAGAAGAAATCCTCCACTCTTATGAGGACATCTTCCAAAATTCCCCATGGTGTCTTAAGTGATCGATCAGCAACTTGAAGGATTACAGGGCTAGGCTTCAGATTGCCTCCCCTAAGTTGTTCATACACGTAGCTCGGAAGGATGTTCACCCCCGCACCCAAATCATCAATTTGTAAGTCACCAATAACTACAGAGATGTATGGGGCTCCTGGGTCCTTAAGTTTTGGGGGTGTGCCATGTTGAACAATTGAGCTAACAGAATCAGGCAGGACAACTTTTGATTGGACCTGTTTTCTAGATTGCTGCTTTTTCGTGCACAGGTCCTTTAAGAAGCGAGCATAAGACGGAATCTGCCTGATAGCTTCAAGCAAAGGCAGGTTAATCTACACTTGCTTGAATGTTTCCATAATCTCATCTGTCTTATCTTTGGCTCCAAATGAGCCAGCAGAAGTTTGCCCAGAGGTGGATAAGCGCTGTGGGAAAGGCACTCTCAATCTTTGGGTGGAAGGGTTGTCATGTCGACTAAGGGGTGGAATGGGGGCAACTTCTTCCGGTGAGGTGATTTCAAGCGGAGAAGATTTGGGCAAGTCTTCTCCGGTGGGGGTGAAAGTCGGGGTGGATGGTTTTTTAGGGGGTGAGACTATAGGAGAATTGGGTTTGGAAATTTCTTTCCCACTCCTCAGAATAGTCACCGCCTGAGCATGCTCCCTAAAGACAATCCCTTTTCCTTTAGGATTTTCCTCAACAGCACTGGGGAGCAGTCTCCCTCTATCTAACGGCCTCAACAAGGTGTCCAATTTGTGATTTCATCTCATGTATAGCCTTGTCAAGAGATTTGATGATGGCACTTTGACTTTCTTGCATAGTTTTCAACATCGCCTTCAATGCATCCATCTCAGAGGTTTTAGGTTGGGCAAAGGTCTGAGGTTGGTTCATTTGATGGTTTTGAAAGGATTGTGGTTTTATAATTCCCTGAATTTGAGACATTTCCTTGTCTCCATGAAAAGTTTGGGTGGTTCCTCCATCCCTCATTATAAGTGTTGTAGAAAGGGTCATTACAAGGTCTTGGATGGAACCCTTGAGCGGCATTCAAATCCGCTTGTACAAGCTCAGGGAATTGGGAGGCAAAGTGGAAATCCACAGTGGCGTGCATATTGCCTTGACAAATTAAGCATTCGGAAGCTTAGGACGTGGAGGTGTTAGGTACGAATGAACTCGGGTTCGACATAAGCCTTTCCATGTTTTGATTCAATAATTGAATCTGATAGGCTAAATTCTGGGTGTCCCTTGCCTCAATCGCCTCCAACTTTCTTTGCATGAGAGTGGGCTTTCTATCCATGTAGGCAAAATTCAAGTGAATAGAATTCTCACTCAAAGTATCAAATAAGTTCCAAGCTTCATCCTCAGTCTTAGATAGAAAGGTTCCTGCATAGGCACCATCTATAGTTTGCCTATGAGAATCATAAATTCATATGTAGAACCTTTCAACGAGTTGCCATTTAGGCACCTGGTGATGTGGGAAAAGTCTCAGCAAGTCGTTAAAGCGCTCCCACGCATCATGGAATGCTTCCGCATCCTTTTGAACAAAACTCATAATTTCCCTCCTAAAGTGATTTGTTTTGCTCATGGGGAAGTACTTCTTCAAAAACTCCTTCTTCAGGGCATCCCAAGTATTTATATTACCAAGGGTGTGATACCAGTACTTGGCTTCGTCCTTAAGGGAGAAGGGAAAGAGGGTCCTCATTTGAGCATCATCAATAATGCCCTGCAGCTTCACCGTGGAACAGACCTCAGTGAATTCCTCAATATGCCTGTAAGGGTCTTCCTTGGTAGTACCGTAAAAGGAGGGTAGCAAGGATATGGTACTACTTTTGATCTCATACAGATTGTCCCCTCTAGGTCTACGTAGTGCAGGGCTAGCTTGATTGGTTGGGATGAAATATTCCTTAAGGCTCCTTTGACCAGCCATTTCTACACTTAGCAGGTCTCTTCTTAGGATTCTTTCAGGTTCAAGATCAAACACAAGTTGTCTCCTAAGAGAACGCCTACCAAGCATGCACTACAAACACAATTTAAAAGGACTTGTTAGGTCTTTACAAATTTAGGCTTTTGACTTTAGTTCAAATTGTAGGTGACAAAACAAGTTGCCCAATCAATTACGCGCCTATTGTCAACCTTTGAAATGCCTAAGATGACCTAGTTAGAGCTTAGGTATTCTTCACTAAATCTCAAATGGTCAAGTAAATCCAAAGACGGAAGATCGAGGGATGCAAGTAGGCCTAAGCCTTCCTTTGAAGTTGTGCTTTCGCGGTGCTTCTCAACTACCCCCAAAAATCCGTGACAGGGTATCCCCCTCTTTGGATTTACAAAACCTTTGATCTTAAGTTCTGAACACTTCAGAATCCAACAGTAGGACGGCTCTTGTCCTAGTCATTTCAAGACTTAGGAGTGTCTAAATGAGTGCCGTGGTGCAAAAGATAAAAGTGTGCATTCATCGCAAAAGGATTTTGAATTTTGAATCGCACACCACGTTTTACAATCAAGTCCTTGATTTTTAGATGTCCCTCATTTAATTAGTCCTTTTTCTCGAATATATGTGACCACTTGTTAGATTGCTTCAAGGCAAATTTTGTGGTCTTTGAATTAAATCCAAATGCAATGCGTGATCAAGAATAGGATGCAAAGTAAGAGAATGCGTACCTTGCTTCCAGCAATCAACGATGCAAGAATGCACGCAATGCAGAGAAATAAATCTAGAGGCTGCTCATATAGACCTAAATGGTTCGTCCTAGGGGCAGGCAGCTTCTACCAGGTAGCTTATTTTTCTTATTATTATTATTTTTAAACTACTTACGCACAAGAAAATAAAAGTAATCAATAAACTAAAAACCTAAATCTAAAGAAAAGGGAAAAGGCTCCCAAAAATTACCCAACATGGGCCCAAAACAAAATTGGGGAACAAACCCCTCAAAATATACCCCAGAACAAGGGTTTCAAACAAAATGCAATGAAAAATTAAATCTAAAGTCTTAATTCTATTCTAATCAGATTAGCGACTAAATATACAATGATGATCATCACGTCCTCATCCTTCTCCTCCTTTTCAAAATAGCTCGACTAATTCTCCCCTAGAGACGTCAAGGGTCGCCTCTCATAATGGCTGATTCTTGCACAAATTTCTCGCACAGAAAGGAAAATAATGAATGGTCAAATCACTATGCAATTGAGAAATAATCAAAATAAAATTAGGTGAAATTATTGCATCTGTTGCCTCCCCAGCAACGGTGCCATTTGACGAGTCGATTGTTTACTTTAAAGTCGTTTGTAGTTTTATGTGGTGGAAAAATCGACTAATAAATATTTAAAAAGAAATAATCACTCGCAGAAGAGCAGGTTGTATCCACAGGGAGGTAATGACGTATTTAAATTCTCACTGGTTAAAAACATTTCTTCGTAGTTAGTTTAGACAAGAATTAAGCCAAAATTGCCATCAGATTAAGGTTGAATCAAGAAATCATGCTGAAATAGCAATTCTTAATAACTAGAGGATATTTGTTGCAATGCAGAATCAATAAAATATCGTTAAAAGTTGACAATGGCAGAAAATGTAATTATTAATGGCATGGATACTGTAGCAAAATAGGGGATTTATTCCCCTTGGCCCTGCGCGAAGAAGAGTGGACGGCCGGATGCGGGAAGCTCGAAGGTAGTTCTTTGGACCGAGGGCTTCGCAGTGGTGGTGGCGGCGAGTCGCGCGGTGGCCAGAGCTAGCCGGACGGAGCTTCCGTGAAGGTGGCTGCCAACGGTGCTACAACTGCTGTTGGCAGGAAGCGGTGCAGGTGGGAGGCGCAGGTGCGCTGCTGTTGGCGGAAGGCGCTGCAGGCGGGTGCACGCACTGTAGCAGAAGCGGGCTTGACCCTATTGCAAGCTGCTGGCAGGTGGTGCGCACAGCCTGTTGTTGCATGCACAGGCGGGAGGCGCTGCAGGCGCTGGAGGAGGGCAGCTCTGCTGCAGGCGTGCAGGTGAGTGCTACAGCCGGTGATGCACGCTGGCGGGAGGCATGGGTGCGCGCACGCACTGGTGCAGCACTACAGGTAGTGGTGGGGAGGCTGCAGGCGGAAGGCACGCAGGCTGTTGTTGCGTGGACAGGTGGGTGTGTGCACTGTTAGCGATGGGCGCGGATGAGGGCTGGCACTGCGAAAGGCTGGAGGGCATACGGATGAGGGCTGGCACTTTAGGTGTGCGGACAAGGGTAGGCAGTTGGCGGTGAAGTGGGCGAGTGTGGTTGTTGCTGGAGTGGGGAGGTCGAAGCTTCAAACATCCGGGAAACTTCCTGGATGTCTTAGCTGGCTAAGGGTTGATTGCAGTAGCTGCGACGGTGGTTGTTGGTGACGAAGGCGAGGGAGGTGCACGGTGAGGTGCTCACGGTAATGCGGACGACCTCTGGATGGTGGTGTGGCCTGTCACACCACACGCCCACGGTGGTGGAGGGTCGTCGCTGCGGTTGAGGCGGGCGGTGTGGAATGGAAGAGATGGACTCTGCACAGTGTGGGTTGGGGGTGGAGGCCTCCACCGCTCGGTAGCCTCTCTCCTCCTTCTATAGCTGCCTGCACGAATTTGAATGGAGAGGCTGGAGCAGATCCACCTTCTCCGCTGATCCATGAATGTGCTTTAGTGCAGTAGGAGGCGTTGCAGTGCCAGCCGAGCCGTTGCTGGAAAGAAGAATAAAGGATATTATTAAAATATTATGGTTATTTATATACAAACCCTCAACTTTTATGTTAACTTAAACAATGTACCTAATTGGTTAACTAATTAAATGAATGCCATTCTATGTTAATTCTAAATGCATTTAAGATATGAATGCAATGCATTAATTATGTAATTAAATTAGAAATATGAATTAATCTATTTACATCCTAATTTATGCTAAATAAATGTTAGAATTAACCTAATGTCTAGGCACTTAAATACTTAAATAGCCCACAACTATGGGCTAATCAGTTCCGTGATGGGTCCGGAAGGGTCAAGGATCTCAGAAGGAAGGCGGGACAAGTGATCAGCTACCATGTATTATTTTCCCACTTTGTCACAAATCTCGAGGTCAAATTCTTGCAACAGCAAGATCCATCGGATTAATCGAGGTTTCACGTCCTTCTTTGCAAGGAGATGCCTCACAGCCGTGTGATCAGAGTAGATGATAACATGGGAACCCAAGAGGTATGATTTGAATTTTTCTTGGGCAAATAAAACAGCCAGCAGCTCTTTCTCAGTAATCATGTAGTTACGCTGAGCCTCGTCTAGTGTTTTGCTAGCATAGCAAATGACCACAGGTTTCCCGTCAATTTTCTGCCCCAAAACTGCTCCTACAGCGAAGTCAGATGCATCGCACATAATCTCAAAGGGTTGAGACAAATCAAGGGACTGTAGGATCGGCGCTTAGGTAACTCTGTCATGAAGGATCTCAAATGCTTGAGTGCATTCCTTGGAGATTTCGAAAGGTACATCCATTTGTAGATTCTTCCATAGCAGGAGGGGTGACATAATAATTGCGGAAATAAAATATAAACAATCTCACAAAATACAATCACACAAAGTATACAAAGATTTTTAGGTGGAAACCCAAACCGAGTGAAAACCACCACCTAACCCTCTCGAGTTAGGATTTTCCAATCAACCAAGTTGATCAAAATCCACTAAACGAATCACTTTAAACAAGGGTGATTCAACCTCAATTACAACCACGCTACAAGTGCGAGGGTAGCGTTCCTCAACCCCTTCTCTCCATGAGAAGGATTTTGTCCCACGAAGGAGATGGGAATTCACAAAGTGAATATCCAACCAAATAACAAGGATAAAATAACAAATAATCCTATAGAGCCAACAAAGTAATTTTAAACCTAATCTTCTATAGGAATTAAGAAACTCCCCTTTGCAAGGAGTGCATCGAGTCGATGACACGGGTGCGTGACCCACGCGACGGTGCAACGTCGCTCTCGTGAACTACGTCGGGAGAGCGGGTGCGCGAAGCTTGATGCTCTCTAGATGAAGAATTAGAGCTTGGAGAGCAAGAGATACACAAAATGGTTTGAAAGTGTATTGCAAGGTGTGTCTTGTGTATCTAGGTGTGTGTTGGTGTGCAAGAGGTTCCCCTATATTTATAGAGGCCTTAGGAAGGCTTTGGAAGGCTTGGAAAAGGTTCCATAGCCGTTGGATGCAAAGCCCAAGTGAATCAGCCCGAAATCAGGAACAATCATTGCACTGACAGGGTATTCAGCCGTCTAATTCTGGCATCAGACTTCTGGAAGACCACTTTAAGACGTCTGAAAATAAGGTCAGATGACTGATTTTGGGCAGGTCTCTTCCTAACTTGAATCAAATCTAAACAGGGTTCTAGCGCAAGTCCATCAGACGACATACAGGACGTCTGGCACTATGTCTGGACGTCTGGAAACCTACTTTTTCGTGGGAATGGACTTGCAATAGCTAGAAAATCTCTGAGAAGAGATTTTCAGGTCAGTTGAGGCAAAACGGTTAATTATCAGACGTCTGGAAGGGCTTAAGGACGTCTGATAAGGCTCTAACGGTCATATCCTTGAGCGTATGCTAGGAGAGCCAATGGTCCACTAATTGGACATCTGGTAAAGTCATCAGACGTCTCCTAAGACGTCTGGTCTAAGGTCTGGACGTCTGATTTCATCAGACAGAACTAACTATGTCCAGCCTAAATGTTATCAGATGTCTGAATCAACAGTCAGACGTCATAAAACACATTATCAGACATCTGATTTTGGAATTAGATGTCTGGAAATGCTGTTTGAACCCTATATTAGTTTTCTAAGTTCTTTATAGAAAACCTAAGTATCCTAGGGTTGTGCCGGTGTTCCTAGGACTACTGTTAGGGTACTTTGAGGCTCTTTAACATAATGTTCTAAGGAAATAAAGAGCAAGAAAATAAGGTCAAAAGTACATGAAAGGAATAAAGAGAATTCTATCCTATTCTTCTTGTCCTTCCTTCTTCAATCTATCGCTCCTCGCGAATCTCCTCTGTTCTCCATCAAGCTCCTCCAATCCGTCCTGGATGCGAGCTCGAATTCAGTCTAATCACGTCTACATTTGCAATTGACCTGAAATCTAAGACTCCAAGTGCAAATGTTAAATAACACGCATTTTGTTATCATCAAAACAAATGATCGTGGTGCTCTAGCACCAACACCATGGAGAGAAGAGTAGTTAGGGGGCGTGCGATTTCTGAAAAATTAAGGATAAATCGACAATAAAAATCGATGTGTCCTAGAAAGATCGGATGTCCTTAATCGAGCTAGGCATGGGGAGTTTGGAAATCAATTTAACCTTGGCTCAATCAACTTGGATGCCTTTCTCCGAAATCAGATGTCCCAGGATGATTCTCTCAGGCACCATGAAATGGGTCTTTTCCCAGGAAAGAACCAGATTTACATCGATGCACTGCCTGAGTATTTGGACCAAGTGCTGGAGGCAATCATCAAATGAAGCTCCAAAAATTGAAAAGTCATCCATGAAGACTTCCAGATAATCACCTACCATATCTAAGAATATGGCAAGCATGCACCACTAAAAATTCGTGAGTGCATTGCAGACGAATGGCATCCTTCAAAATGCGTACGTCCCTAAGGGGCAGGTGAACGTGGTCCTTTCTTGGTCGTCTGGATGGATTGCCACTTGGTTATAACCGGAGTACCTGTCAAGAAAGCAGAAGAACCTATTTCTCGCTAGTTTCTCGAGGATCTGATCAATAAATGGTAGTGGGAAATGATCCTTCTTCGTGGAGGAATTGAGTCTTCTGTAATCAATGCAGACTCTCCATGACTTAGCTATTCGAATCGGTATGACCTCTCCAGTTTCAGTCATGATGATGGTGAGTTCGGCCTTCTTAGGCATAACCTGGATTGGACTCACCTAGCGACTGTCAGAGATCGGGCAGATGATCCCTGCATCTAACCACTTGATGATCTCCTTTTTCACGACCTCCTGTCAAATTAGGGTTTAAACGTCTCTGCATCTCTCGAAAAGGTCATGCTCCCTCTTCTGTGTAGATTTGATGTGTACAATAAGAGGGGCTTAGGCCAATCATGTCATCGAGAGTCCATGCAATGGCTCTACGATGTTACTGGAGAACAGTAATCAGATGGGATTCCTGGTCAAGTGTGAGTCGAGAGTTAATAATCATAGGAAACGTCTGATTGGAATGCAAAAAGACATACTTCAAATGATCGGGAAGGGGCTTGAGTTCCAGGATGGGATTATCAGCAGTAGCAGGTGGTTCAGGGTCTATATCAGGGATAAGGGTAGGAGTCATGGGTGTGTCTAGATTAGGTTTAGCCTCCTCTGTTTGTTGGTTTTGTTCTTGTGGTGGTTGATCGGGGATAATCAGGTTGTCCTTAACATGCGATTCATCAATCACGACTTTGATATCACATATTTGCTCTATAACCCCACAATTAATCCCTTGTTGGGCCTTAAAGATGTCAATCTTCAGAATTTGATTCCCAAATTTTAATTCTATTTGGCCCTCCTCACAGTTTATGTTGGTCCTAACAGTGGCCAAAAAAGGTCTCCCTAATATAATTGGTGTATCCCTTGGGTTCTCAGGTGCATCCATATCCAGAACTATGAAATCCACCGGGAAGTAGAAATCCTATACCCTAACAATGACATCCTCGAGTATTCCTTTAGGTGACTTGATGGATTGATCGGCTAACTGCAATGTCACCTTAGTTGGTTTAAGTTCGGACTCTTCAAGGTGGTTAGGGAGGGATGTAGGTATTAGGTTTATGGAGGCACCTAGGTCTAACAAGGCTCCACCAAATTGGGTTTCACTAATTTTACACGAAATCAGGGGAGTACCTGGGCCTTTAGCCTTACGTGGGAGTTTACTCAAGATTACAAAGCTGGCTTGCTCTGACAGTACGATCAGACTCCCACTTTTGGTTCGTGGCTTACGCTTGGGTGTACACACGTCTTTCAAGAATCATACGTAAGCCTCTACGTGGCGGATTGCATCCATCAAGGGGATGTTTATCTGGACCTGCTCAAAGAGCTTGACCAGATCGTCCTCCGGAGCCACGGGTTTGGTTATCCTCTTTCCCTTGGTCAAGGCCTCGGGAAATGGAACCTAGTTTGTTCCTCTAGAATAGGTCCAAGTTCTTAATCTGGGATAGGGGTATTTTGGATTACTATCCTAGGGCTTGGGTTACTAATAAGCTTGGAGTGGTTTGGATAATGTGGGTCTTGGGTCGCTTTACCACTACGAGTTGTTATGGAGTTTAATCCTGCCTAGTTTTGGTTTGGGTTTGGTAAAATGGGTGACTGTTGCTGGAATCCCACATAAGATGTCGAAACTTCCGTCTCGTCAGGTGATGGAACAAAAGGGGCCTGATAAATCATATGTGCGTGCCTGGATTTGGGTTCTTAACGTGCCTCTGGGTCAGCACGTTATTTGGGTTTGGCAGAGGCTGCGAAGGAAGGGTGCCAAGTTGGCAGGAATTCACCATCTGGGCAAGTTGATTGCGAACCTCTCTGATCTCGTCCTTGTGCTGTTTCTGCATTGCCGCATTCGTCCTCTAAATGTCAGCCAGTGCTTGAAGGATAAGAGTCACTTGATCTTGGTGGGGAGGCTGAGGCGGCTGATATGGATGAGGAGCTTGTGGACGGGGTTGATAAGGTGGTCTTTGAGTCTGAGAATTTCCCATCCACTGGAAGTTGGGATGATTTCGCCATCCAGGGTTGTAGGTATTGGAGAATGGGTCATTTTGGATGGCATTGAGATCCTCGCATGTCTGAGGAGCCTCAAGAAAGTCAGAATACAAGTGTTCAGAGCTCCCCAACTAGAATAGAGTGGATCGAAGGTCCCTCCAGTCTGAGAGTCAAATGGGGTGGATACGGGTCCATCCCCTAAGAAGATTGGTGATAGATGTTTTGCATAGTTTCCCTCGCAAGAGGTGGTCGTGTAAAAGAGTTCTGCGTAGAGGTGGCTCGCTGCAGATGCTGAATCAGCTCGTCTACCTTCTTCTCTATGATAGAGACCTTGTTCAATCGACTGGCCATCAGTTCCAAGTCGACGGATGTGGACAGGTCCTGTGTCTCATGTGCTCCCCTAAGATTCATCGTTGCGCAGGCATTCATCCGATTGAATAAGCCCATGGAGTCATTATTGATGGAGTTCTCGGACATATTTTCGAGAATCTCCCACACTATGTCCTCATGTTGACCCATGATGTTTCCTCCACAGGTTGCATTGACGAATAATCGAATGTCTTCATGGAGTCCCTAGTAAAAAGACTGGACTTGTTCCCATTTAGGAACTCCATTATGGGGCACTTTCGCATGAGATCTAAGAATTGATCCCATGCCCCATGAAGAGGTTCTCCGATTGTTGAGTGAAATGAGTGATTTGGTGGCGCAAGGCATTTGTCCGGCCAACGGGGAAGAACTTCTTCAAAAATTTGGACTAAAGTTCATCCCATGTGTTGATTGGACAAGTCTGAGTTTGATACTGTTGAACGTATTATGAATCGCTACGCTAACGTGTCCGATTTTGGAAAACCTGTCGTTGTAGTTCGAAAGCGAAGAATTCATGTTCAACAAATAAAATTTATACCGAAATTAAAATTCCGGGTCGAACACAGGGAGGCAGACGTTTGATTTAAAAACTACGCGTTTCTTTTTATTTGTCACAGAATAATTCAATTTAAAACTATCTAATTATTTACAATAAATAGAAGAGAGAGAGAGTAAGAGAGAGAGAATATTACACAGAGAAATCAAAATAAGATGTAGAATAAACAAGGAATTTTTCATTAAGGAGATTGTTCATTTCACTCTTACAACTACAAAGCATAAAATAATTACTCTAGAAAGCGATAAATTTACTCTAGAAAGCATTAAAAGAATGGAGGGAGAAATGTCATCCTCGACGATTGCTTGGAGGACGAACAAAACTATACTAGAAAGCAGTAAATCTATACTAGAAAGCAGTAAAAAGAATAGGGAGAGAGAAATCCTCCTCGACAGTTTCTTGGAGGACGAGCCAAACGGGACGATGCTTGGACGAAGGAGAACGAAGCAGGACGAAGGAGGACGAAGCAGAAGAACTGGAACGAAGCAGCACGTCGTCGTCGTCGCGGGATCCACTTCCGAAGGGGAACGAAAATTGGACTTTATCTCGCGAGAAGCATCCCGGGTGTGGGACAAGCTTCTCATGAGCTTTGGAGGGGTAGAGAGGAGAAGGAAGGGATGAGAATTTCGTATGGAGGGGGTCTCCTTTTATAGTTGCAAGGAGTGGGGGCAAAATGGACATTACAACTTCAAAATAATAAATGAGGGGTCTTTAGTGATGGATAAATCCATCACTAAAGCCCCCAACGTGGGCGTAGCTTCCGCACCCACGCAGGCCGCTTCAGCTGCCCGCATGCGCAACGGCTTCGCACGCACTATGATTCTCAACCGTCCGATCGCGAGATCGGACGGCTTAAGACCCATCTCCGCCCGCTGCGCTGTGCCCGCCTGGCGCGTACGATCGCGCGTGAACGCTATTGGGCGCGCGTGGCCATCCGATTGCGATCCAACGCCCGCCCACGCCTCCAACCCTCTGCTAGGGCTCGAACCCACGCCCGCCGGTCTCGTAAGCACGCTCGACTGCTGCGCTATGGGGCGCGGATGGTCGAGCGGACGCTTTTAAGCGCGGCCGACCACAGCCATTGGATCAAGATCCAACGGCGGAGAGCGAGCGGGTGCGCGGCCTTCGTAGAATGCGGTCGTTTGGGTGGCCGAGATGGCACCACATGGTGCCATCTTGGCCATCCATCTTCTGGAAGTTGTAGATGGTGCCACAGATGTTGGATTGACTTGATTTTTGTGTCGTTGGGCTGCGATCGTCGATCCGAATTCATCCATGCGGTCGGATTTGTCATCTGAAGTGCGGATCTTCACCATCCTGGCCCTTGATCTTCTACGGTTCCCTGATCACTATCTGATGCTACGGATGCCTGATTAAGGCGATCTTGGAGTCGTTGAACTCCAATTGTCGCCCTGATCACATCCATATGGTTGGATCTTCGATCCAAAGCCCCTATAAAATGTTTGCCCTGTCCAAGCACATAAAAGGAGACAATTAACCTCCATTTTATTCAAACTACTCTAAATGCAAGATGATGCATGTTATGCAATATTTATATCATGAAATGCAATCCTATGCTTAAGAACATGCATAAATAGACATTTTAAGTAGTGTAAATATGTTTACATCATACCCCCAAGCCTATCTTTTGCTAGTCCCTAGCAAAAACTATAGGCTATTTATAAAAGAATTAGGTTGGATTATTTGGACCTGAGTTATTTTCAATCATTAAGAAATTGTCTATTTAGGAACTGAACTTTCAAAGACACAACAGCACCCGGGTATCAGCCAAAATGCAGACCGCCTCAAGCCCTCGTCTTATTCAAAGAAAAATTTCTTTTTCTCTTTTTACTCATTTCTAATTTTTTTGGATTTTCAGATTTTAGGGTTTAAGAGTAGCTTTCTACGGCCATTCAACTCACCCAAGATTTGATGAGAATCCTAAGTTTTAAGCATCTTATTGTGATTGTGATAGACTCGTTGACCGGCAATTAAAACAGATTTCGGATTTCTACGCCTCTAGGTGACCTCAAAAAGAATTCTGCCTAAAGGTGTATCTTTACAACCGGTAGCTTTCTCCCTACTTTTATTTTTTTATGGGGTCAACACAAGGGTGAATCCAGTGTATATCTCCCCGGTTTATTCTACTTCTCCACTTCTTCCTAAGTGTTTTGGGAATTTTTAGTACATTTACTGAGCTGGGTTCTGGACAACTAGTCGATGAGCTGTTACCATCGACAACTTGCCAGCCATACTCGTGTGGGGAAGTGTGGCTTTTTTATTTTTGTTATTTTCTCCTTTTCTTTTTGATTTTTTTTTTTTTTAAGTAGGTGGCTTCCCTGGTCTAAGATTTACCTAAGGGCAGGAAAAAGAGAAAGGTCTAGTGACTGGGCTCTGGACAACCTACCTATGAGCTGTTACCCATGATAACTTGCCAGCCATATCACCCTAGAAGGTTCATTAGCTACCCAAATTCCATTAGAATCGCCGAACAACGAGTCAGTGCAAAGAAAGTGTGCAGATGCTTAAGACTCAAAATTCCCTCAAATCAGAGGGTGGGTTGATAAGTCATGTACTTATCTCCCAAAGTTATTTATTCCAATTATAATAGAATTAAGATGGTGAGGACTCAAAGACAAATCCACATTTTAGTGGATACACCGGCTAATTAAGTACAAAGACCTGAAGGGTCTTTGTGTTCAGATCTTAATGTAGTATTTCCTAAGATTGAAAATTTTCTTAAACCCAAATTCTCTTTCCTAATTTTGATTTTTTTTTTAATAAAAGAAAATAAATCTACGGAGCTGACAAATGAATTCAGAGATAAATATCCACCCCCCATGCCTATCTAATGCAATGTCCTCATTGTATGAAAAAGACATAAAACAGAGTGGAAAAGCGAAGAAAGCACCTGAATTGCATGAATGTCAAGTCCGCTCTGAGATGAAAAATTAAAAAGAACTGTATATGAGTTGAGTTTAGTGTCTTCAACTAGGCACACTATACAAAGAAAAGAAATGAAGAATTCATAAGTGCAGGTCAGAATTAAAATAAACAGAAGAATCCTCTAACCTATCAAAAGAGGTCCACAGATGTGGACCAGATTGTGGTGCAGACCCACACCCCATAATCGAGAATATCTTAGGTTCTGGATAAAAATTATCCAAAACCTGAAATCAGAATGCAAACAGGGTTGGGCCTGTGATTTATGAGGATGCAACCCAAGACCAAAAAGTCGGGTTATAGAGAATTGAAGCTCAAAAGGATAATCGTTGAATGTGTGCTTGAGTTGAACATCCTCGAAACAAATGTCATAAGGGTTCTGATTTGATGGTTTCAGCTTAAAAGGAACCCTTCGACTCAATCTTCCATTTCCTCAAAAATTAACTTCCCAAATCAAAACTTCCCAGCTCCTATCCTCCTCATTCAGCATATCAAATTCCAGGACCTCTTGTATATTCATCACGCCGTCTGAAATCTCCAAGTATAAATGATGTGGCAGAATCAAAATTGACTTGGGTCTAATTATCTCAGAATTAGAATCATCAATAAGCTCAATAGGGTGTAGCTGATAATCAGGGCATTGAATTGATTCCTCCAGAAAATGCGATTCTGGATCCGTAATGTGTGCCCTAATAAGATCAGTTTCCTCAGTTATTGGGCTATCAAATGATCTATCAGATTCCTCAGGCCCAATCGTCTCACAGAAATCGTGTTCATAAAACTCGCGTGAGACTTCGCAACTTGAATCTTCACCATCAGGATCCGTATCAATGTATGTCCCATAATCATTTGTCACTTTCTATTCCAAGGAGACATACGTTTCCTCGTAACCCGGCTTAGGGATCTCAGGTGAAGAAATCAGATCATCCTTAATTGGTTATTTTAATTCAATCTGGTCAGCCTCGTAACACGTGTCCCCCCCCCCAACAGGTGCCTGAGCAGGTTCTATCATTAGCTTTCCTGAAGAGGGTTCATCCTGGGAATTATTCCAAGATTGAATCAAAGCAACCACGAGTCTCATCCTCAATTTCATTAATTTCCCAAGTAGAAACTTACCCGGGTTCTTATCCTTAACATCCTGGAGCCAATCCAACAAAGACTTGTTTAAATCATCAATCATTTCAATCAGGGGCTCCAATCTCTCAATGCAAAGTATTGGCTGAACTTCTAAAGATTGAATGATATTCCTCAAGTTAGCCAGAACCTTATCTTGAACCTGGTTAACCTGAACCAAATTAGTTGGTTCAGGGTTGGGTGGGTTTGGGCTTAATGTAGGGGAATTAACGAATTGAGATTCGTTATACCCTTCCTGATAATACATCATTTCAGATTGTTAAAAAGATGGTGATGACCTAAAGGCAGTGAAATCAGAGGATGGGTAAGGATCGGTGTATCCTTTTTGATTGTAGATCATATTAGGTTGTGCCTGAAAGGATGACGATATATAATCGATGTAGCTCTGAGAAGGATAGAAATCAGAATCAAAGTGTTCAGGGTTAGACCCTAAACACGGGGGTCCGAAATTGTATCCCCAATTCGAATTATCCCAACTAACCGATGGTTGATTACAATATGAGTTGGGATAATCGTCATGTTGAGGATAATTCACAACAGGAGGGAAAGAGCGGGAATGCGTGAAATATGTGGAGGGATTCATGAGACACGGGAGGAAGAAAGGTACCCTACAATACAAACAATCAAACCTGTCCTTAAATGGGTTAGCCTACAGACCTACAGACTCCCAAAACCCGTCTTGAGATAAAGGAACAATTTGATCTACTTCTGTCTGTTCAATCCAACCAGTTACAAGGAGGGACTGGGGAGAAGGTTCTTCCTTCGGCTTGCACCTCCGGTTCCTAGTGTACCCCCCAGCCGCGATCGTTTGACTCTACTCCCCTAGCTAGACATCAGATTGAACAGTAGAAACTGACTAATCGAAAATAATCTCGTTCTGAGTTCTGAAGAGCGAGTTCAATCCTTAAGTCCAACGTCTACTCTGTTTTATTTAGGGCTAGGTTTGAATGTGCTTTGGAATGTGATGGGCCCTTTAAATGGGTTGTGCCCTTAATGATTGATTGATTTGTGTGTCCGTGCACAACCACTGGTTTTCAAGCAAGATTGTTTTTGATGTGGTGAATTTTAAGGTTCAAATCTTGCTTACTAGCTTTTAGGATTCAACTTTAGGTATTTTCAAACAAGTTTCATTGGCACACCAAGTTTTGCAAGCACAAGTGAAGATGTTTTCCTTTAAAGTTTAAAAGGAATGTGGAGTGCCTGGTAAATCTCTAAGAGTTGAACCTAAGTGGTAGCTACTTGATGAGTTTATTTTATTTGAAGTGGTGTGGCCCAAACAACTCAAACTACTGGCCACAAATGCACCAGTAAGTTAGGCACACAAAGATGGTTAACCTAGAATGATTTCTACTCTTTTATGTGTTGCTTTATGTGTATCGGTTCCACAGATCAGAACCCAGCTGAGTAGAAACAAATCAATTTGGTTAAGTGCCTTTGAATGTGGGTGTACGTTGTGTGTTTGATGAAAATTGCCTCACAGGATTATCTTTTTGTTTTTTTTTTAGATAAATGAAGGTGGAATGAATGTGAGTGAGAATCCAAACAACCAAACTATTCCTAGGATTTATGCAAACACCTAGGTTAATTGGAATTTGGATTCAATGTGGCGAATGAAATCTATGGAGGGGGAAAGAATGGGGGATAACTTACAAAACCTTCCACAGCACTTTACTCCAACCTACCGCTTTTGCTCGTCTCAAAAGAGTACATGCAATTACAATAAAAAAGGAGAAAAGTCAGGTAAATGATTTGTAAGTTACAAAACGCGACGAGAAATCAAAGAGCGTCGCCTCTCCGGCAACGGTGCAAAAATGTTGAACGTATTACGAATCGCTACGCTAATGTGTCCAATTTTGGAAAACCTGTCGTTGTAGTTCGAAAGCGAAGAATTCATGTTCAACAAATAAAATTTATACCGAAATTAAAATTCTGGGTCGAACACAGGGAGGCGGACGTTTGGTTTAAAAACTACGCGTTTCTTTCTATTTGTCACAGAATAATTCAATTTAAAACTATCTAATTATTTACAATAAATAGAAGAGAGAGAGTAAGTGAGAAAGAGAATATTACACAGAGAAATCAAAATGAGATGTAAAATAAACAAGGAATTTTTCATTAAGGAGATTGTTCATTTCACTCTTACAACTACAAAGCATAAAATAATTACTCTAGAAATCAATAAATTTACTTTAGAAAGCATTAAAAGAATGGAGGGAGAAATGTCCTCCTCGACGATTGCTTGGAGGACGAACAAAACTATACTAGAAAGCAGTAAATCTATACTAGAAAGCAGTAAAAAGAATAGGGAGAGAGAAATCCTACTCGACGGTTGCTTAGAGGACGAGCCGGACGGGACGACACCTGGACGAAGGAGAACGAAGCAAGACGAAGGAGGACGAAGCAAAAGAACGGGAACGAAGCAGCACGCCATCGTCATCGCGGGATCCACTTCCGAAGGGGAACGAAAATTGGACTTTATCTCGCGAGAAGCATCCCGGTGTGGGACAAGCTTCTCTTAAGCTTTGGAGGGGTAGAGAGGAGAAGGAAGGGATGAGAATTTCGTATGGAGGGGGTCTCCTTTTATAGTTGCAAGGAGTGGGGGCAAAAAGGACATTACAACTTAAAAATAATAAATGAGGGGTCTTTAGTGACGGATAAATCCGTCACTAAAGCCCCCAACGTGGGCGCAGCTTCCGCGCCCACGCACGCCGCTTTAGCTGCCCGCGCGCGCAACGGCTTCGCATGCACTATGATTCTCAACCGTCCGATCGCGAGATCGGACGGCTTAAGATGCATCTCCGCCCACTGCGTTGCGCCCGCCTGGCACGTGCGATCGAGCGTGACGCTGCGCGTTCAATTGCGCGTGAATGCTATTCGGCACGCGCGGCCGTCCGATCGTGATCCAACGCCCGCCCGCGCCTCCAACCCTCTGCTGCGGCTAGAACCCGCGCCCGCCGGTCGCGTAAGCGCGCTCGACCGCTGCGCTACGGGGCGCGGATGGTCGAGCGGACGCTTTTAAGCGCGGACGACCACAGCCATTGGATCAAGATCCAACGGCGAAGAGCGAGCGGGTGCGGGGCCGTCGTAGAATGCGTGCGGCCGTTTGGGCGGCCGAGATGGTGCCACATGGCGCCATCTTGGCCATCCATCTTCTGGAAGTTGTAGATGGTGCCACGGATGTCAGATTGACTTGATTTTTGCGTCGTTGGGCTACGATCGTCGATCCGAATTCATCCGTGCAGTTGGATTTGTCATATGAAGTGCGGATCTTCACCATCCTGGCCCTTGATCTTCTAGGGTTCCCCGATCACTATCTGATGCTACGGATGCCTGATTAGGGCGATCTTGGAGTTGTTGAACTCCAATCGTCGCCCTGATCGCATCCATATGGTTGGATCTTTGATCCGAGGCCCCGATAAAATGTTTGCCCTGTCCAAGCACATAAAAGGAGATAATTAACCTCCATTTTATTCAAACTACTCTAAATGCCAGATGATGCATGTTATGCAATATTTATATCATGAAATGCAATCCTATGCTTAAGAACATGCATAAATAGACATTTTAGGTAGTGTAAATGTGTTTACATCATATACCAATGAGCAGCGTTGTCCATGAGGGAGAAAGAAAACATCTTCATGAGTAGAATATCCCGATTTTGTGCATCTGACCCGAAGGTCTGGGCCAGATGTTTGAGCTGCTTAATGTACTAGAATGGATCGTCGGAGTTAAGCCTATGGAATTTTGGCATGCATGAATCATATTGGGCTTGAGTTCAGAATCAGAACCTCGAGCCGAGATTTAGACTTGAGGCTCGATTGCCACCGCAGTGGGATTATAGTGATCTCGCATCATAGGATGCTGCGGTGGGTTTACAAAGTTTTGGAAGAGATCATTTAGGCACTGAAGTTGGTGCTCAAGGTTGTTCTCTTCTTCAATGGATTGTGCCATGATGGAAGAAGAAGGAGAACTTGGTTTTGAATCAGAGGAAAGATCTATGTGGTGGGGTTGCTGCACAAATAATGGCGTCGAGGCTTGGCCTCGGCGGGAGTGAATTTCTAAAGGAGGTCTTAAGGATGGTCTTAAAGACTTCCTACCAAACTTGTACCGAAGGATTTGATGAGATCAGAATGTGCTGGACCCAATCAAGGCACCCAAAAAATGTTGGGTGACTATAGAGGTTTAGGGCAAATGATACCCCTTAGTCAGAAAGGTCATCCACTTGAGAAATACCTGGGCATCCAGAGAGGGAGAGTCCCGCAAAGACCCCTACATAGTAGAGCATCCCCGCGAGTTACAGGGTTTCCCCCACCTGACCTCTCTTGTCACTGAGATTCTAGGTAGACGAGAATGGGGACCTTGACCTCTTAAGTCTATTTTTTTTAGTTAAGATCAAGGTGCTTAGGGTTCCACTTGAACTTTAGGTCTTTTGAGTGCAAAAAGTGACCTAATTTTAAGGTTGGTTGACCTAAAGGATCAACTTCACCTCTTTGTTCCTTTGAGATCTTTTAGGTCCTTTCTTTTAGGGTTCAAGTGGATTAAGAGCCTTATTTGCTTAGGGTTTCTCTTGATAGATCTTTTCAAACAAGGCTTAGGCACACCTTTTTAAATTTTTGATTCTTTGCTTAAAATAAGATGTGTCTCTAAAACCCTAGATTGAAATCCTTAGGTTGGCTCTATTTGGTCCAATTTAGTTGCCACAAAAATTGGTATCTAAGGCTCAATCAAGAAGGTTTTAGCCCTAGTTACCTTAATTGGATGTGCAATTCAAAATGTGATGAAATGAAGCTGTGGCTGAGGACCTAAAAGCCTATTCTGGTGATCTTGCTGATTCTGTTCTGGTGGACTCCTCTGTGAATTCCTTCTTCTTGCAGAATTGCTCTCTTGTGGCTGATGTCATGCACTTGAAGTCAAAGACTCCTACTACTAGGATTGGGAAACCTCCCTATAAGCTGAGGCTAAGAAGGCACACTCCTACACAAAGAGTTGATGAATCTGTCATTGCAGCTGTGATGAAGGTTGGCAGAGCTTCTGCAGCTATGAAGGGGATAGACCTAACTCCCAAATGAGGGTCCTAACTTGGAATGTGCGTGGGCTGCGCGATAGAAGTAGGAGGGGGTCTCTGCTTAGATATCTGTGAGAATGGGAAATTGACTGTGCCATCCTTCAAGAGACAAACATAGATTGTGAGTCTGACAGGGCATTGGTGGAGATGAGAGCAAGTCTTGCAAATGACCTTGTGGTGATCAATTCCAATGGCAGATCTAGGGGAATTGCCATCTGGTGGAAGAAGCAGCTGCTGTGTTTGGAGGAGGTTTATGTGGCCAGGCAACTTCTGACTTGCAGATTCAAAAGGCCAGGGGGACAATGTCTTCTTTGTGATAGGTGTGCATGGTCCAAATGATCCTAGCAGGAGGCAGGAGCTGTGGGAGGATTGGAACCTAGCTGCAGATTTTGTAGATGGGGGGGCTTGGCTTGTTGGAGGGGACTTCAATTGTACTTTATTGGGGAGTGACAGACCTAATGGGGTGGTGGACAACTCTACCACTAGATTCCAATTGATGGTCCAGGCCTTGGGAATGTGTGATTTTCCTTCGTCAGGTGCTAAATTCACTTGGAGGAATGGTAATGGACTCATGTCCAAGATTGACAGGTTTTTTGGCAATGCTGAGCTAATGAATCTCTTCCAGATGTCCTTTGTTTGTGGTCTTGAACGGCCATTCTCTGACCATACACCCTTGCTGTGGGACAGTGGTGAACAGGTGGTGGCTGGTTCCTACTTCAAATTTAGAAAGTCTTGGTTGAGGGAACCAGGTTTCAGAGACATGTTTGCTAGCTGGTAGAGGTCACAGCAGGGTGAAGGCACGGCTACCTTCAGATTGGCTTCCAAGATTGTGGCTTTGAAAGGCATGCTGAAGGAATATGGAGATATTATCTCTGTCCTCAGACATCAGAAGCATCGTGAGGCCTTGCTGAAGATTCAAGAACTAGATACTAAGGAAGCTGTGGCTCATCTGTCTGAGCTGGACCTTGCAGATAGAAAGAGATGGTAGGGGGTGGTGATTGAAGAAGACCTGAAACTGGAGATGGATTGGAGGGAGCATTCTAGGCAGCTGTGGCTAAGTGAGGGGGATGCAAACACTAAATTCTTTCACCTGGCTGCCAGTTCTAGGAGAAGAACTAATCTGATCTCTTCAATTGTTATAGAGGGGCAGAGAATTACTTCCATATCTGATATCAAAGCTGAGGCTGTCAGGTATTTCAAGGAATCTTCAAGAGCTGCAGGTAGGGATAGTTGGAGGATGAAAGCTAGTGATCTATCGAAAATTAATGAGACTCAGGGGTCCAGCTGATTGAACCCATATCTGATGCTGAAGTCCTGAAGGCCATTAAGGATCTCAACTGTGAAGGGTCCCCTGATCCTGATGGAATCCAAGTTTTCTTCTATAAAGAACTATGGGACATTGTGGGCACTGAGGTTATGGATGTGATTAGAGAGTTTGAAAGTGGAAATTTTGGCTTTGAAAGGATAAATAGATCTTATCTATTTTTTCTGCCAAAGACCCTGGGTGCTGAATCCTTTCAGGAGTTTAGACCTATTGCCCTCTCTAACTCGTACTTGGTGATTGGCAAGGTCCTGGCCAATAGATTGAGGCTCGTCTTGCAAGATCTGATCCATCCTGCTCAATCAGCATTCCTCCCTGGCAGATCTCTACAAGAATCATTTATCATGGCGCAAGAGATGATTTGTGGCTGGCATAAGAGAAAATGCAAGGCCTTCCTTTGAAAGGTTGACTTTCGTAAAGCTTATGACTCCATCAGCTGGCCTTATTTGTGGGATGTGCTCAAAAGAAGGGGCTTTCCTTCTACTTGGATCTATTGGGCTAAAAGATGTATTACCACTGCCTCCTTCACCCCTCTAATAAATGGAAAACCCTGTGGTGCGTGGATTCAGCCCCAATGTGGTATCAGGCAAGGATGTCCCCTGGCTCCCTTGATCTTCAATTTGGCAGTTGACAGCTTGGCTTGGTTTGCTTGTAAGCTTGATGAAGCTGGTCTTGTTAGAGGATATTCATTATCTTGTAGGAATAATCTGGCTCCCATTCTTCAGTATGCAGATGATACTATTTTTTTTGTTGAAGGGTCCATGGATGAAGCATTGGCTCTACATCATATGGTTAATATTTTTGGTGAGCTTTCTGGCTTGAGATGAATAGAGATAAGTCTGGTTTGGTCTGCTTTGGTTTACCTGAGGAGGAGCAAGATGTTTTAGTAGCTGTTTTGATGACTCCCCGCATCAGTCTTCCTATCAGATATCTAGGGCTACATTTGAAGTGTTCCAGGATGAAGAAGAGTGATTGGAACTGCCTTTTTGACAAGATTTCTGTGAAATTAGATGGCTGGCATAGCAGTTTCCTTTCCAAAGGTGGAAGACTTGTCTTGCTCAACTTGGTGGTCACCTCCATCCCTGTTTTCTACTTTTCCATATTTAAAGCACCGAAATCCATTTGGAAAAGGTTGGATGTGATGAGGAAGAGGTTCTTTTGGAAGGGCGCTAGACATGAGGGCAGGTTCTTGCAGCCTCTCAAATGGGATCAGATCTGCTATCCAAAAGAGAGGGGCGGTCTTGGGATTAAATCCCTGAAGCATTTTAATGATGCCCTGCTACTTAAATGGGCTATTAAACTATTGCAAGGCAACCTGAAGCCATGGTCTGTTCTGATTAAAGACAGATATGGAGCATCCAACAGCACGCTGTCTAGACTTCAGCCCAGCTGTCCTTCTCCCTTCTGGAAATCTATGACTAAGGCATTGACTGATCACTTCCATCTGCTACAACCGTCACTTGGAGATGGCAGGTCCTTCAGTTTCTAGAAGGAGGGGTGGTCTGAGCTGGGTGTCTTGAAGGAGCTCTATCCAAGAGCTTTCGCTGCAGCAGCTGACAAGGATGCCACTGTCAGCAAGGTCTGGTCCTGCAGCAATAGCAGCTAGAATCTGGATGATGAGGAGTCCAGCAGAAGAGCTACCCTGCTGTGGAAAGAAAGGAAAGGGCTTATCTTAGACCTTGAGAGCTTCAGACCTAGGCCTAGAATGGAGGACAAATACCTTTGGGAGGGGATTTATAGTGTCCAATCTGACTATAACAGAATGTTGAGCGTTGAAGATGGATGGAGATGTGATTCCGTTGACAAGAAGATCTGGTTGTTAAAAATTCCTCTCCAGGTACAAATTTTTCTCTAGCTTTGTAGGAGAGATGGTCTAATCACAAGTGATCTACGCCATAGAAGGTTGGGAACTGATCACCATGTTTGCTTTTTGTGTGAGATGGATACTGACAATGTAAATCACCTCCTTTCTTCTTGCCTTGTCACTGATGCCATCTGGAGAAAAATATGTCAGGAGCCATTACCAGAGTGGGATTCTATCTGGCATGGGTTTGATGTGAGAGGGAAGCCTCATGTTCACATGGTTGCTGATGAGTCCATTTTAATGGACTAATGTTATGCCTAAGTAATTCTCTTTTAACATTTTAGCTTTGTTAATAACTACACTAAGTTATAGAATAATTGTATGCATCATGATTTAATTTTATAACATTCTATAACTTAATGTGTAATGATTACGTTCTTTTTATGTGCAAGAAGAATATTTGGCAAAATAACAAGGAGGTGAGGAAATTTTCCTTTCTAACAAACAGCGCATCCTCCGACCAGCCGCAACTCTCCCCTCAATGCCCGCCGGTCAAAAATAGCTAAGGGATTTGAAAATCCCTTAAATGACGCACGCGGGGAGAGAGGAGTTAAAAAAGAGGGGAGAAAGGAGCAGAGAAGATCCATCTTTCCCCTGGCGGGGAACAACTCCACCGCACGCACTGTGCCTATGCCCGCTCCTTCACCACCAGGCACCCATCTTCAGCACCAGGCGCACCACAGCCCCCCTCCTGCAAGTGCAAGCACCGCTCGCGCCCTCACCTCTCCCTATTCCAGCCCTACTACAGGCGCAGGCACCGCCACCTTCACCCTGCGCACACGCTCATCTGCAGGCTCCCCACCGCGTGTCTGCAACCGCACCCTCGCAAGACTACCTCGCCTCCAGCGCACACCTATGCAAGCATCCGCCCGTGCACCCTGCCAGGCCGCGCCTACCTCCACGCACCCCTGCAGGCACCGCTCCCACTTCACCTTGCGCACCCCCTCCTCCAGGCAACCAGGAGCACTCACACTCCTGCAGGCATCTGCACCGCCACCTGCGCCCGTAGGCGCACGCCTAAACCTCCAGCGCTCCCCTTCGCGTCCACCCTCCAGTGCCTCTTCTACAGACCTGCGTTGCTCCATCTCGCGCACCCTGCCAGGCCACGCCCGCAGGCGCACCCTCCTTCCAGTGCCTAGCGTCCCCAGTAGGCACCACGCGCCTAAACCTCCATCGCTCCTTCAGGCGCACCCCTCTCCACTGCATTCACCACCGCCACGCCACCGCAAGCGCTTCATGGCAACGCAGCACGGCCCGCTGCCGTGCGCCATCTGCAGCGTGCGTCTCTCTCAAGCAGGTGCTTCACGGCAGCAGTAGCCTCCTCCGATGCCTTCTCCTCCATCGGCTGGCCATCTCCGTCGATGCCGCAACCTCCATCGGATCAGCCTCGTCCTCGCCAACGTCCCTTGCTTGTGAAAGCCCCACCGGTGCTCTCTCTCTCTCGTGAGGAGAGAGAGCAAATGCTCTGTTTTCTCTGATAATAAAAATTACATTCACTACCATTTCCACCAGAATTTGATTTTTATTTATTATTATTATATTATGGCAAAATTGCTCATGCACACTCATATTCTCTGATAATTGCACATTAATGATATTCACTTATTTCAAGATTGGTTTTGGGCTTAACCTGTGCACTAATTTCTCTAGAACACGTCACGTGAAAATTACATAAAATCATCATATGTTTATTGAAGGTTTCAGTGAGGGAAAACTACACATATACCCTTATCTTTTTAAGTTATTGTGAATCTAGTTTCCATTGCATTTTATGTCAGATTTGAATAGGGATTTCACAATTTACCGAAAGAATATAAAATAATCGAGAGTTTATTGCATAATTGCCTCCCTGTGGACACAACCTAACTTTTCGTGGTTAGTTTTGAGAATTTAAATGTTTTGAAAAGTGATTTTCTACCATGCGATTAAATACAATGACACATCATTTTATATTAAAGTTTTCAATGAAAACAATAATCGCTTTATCAGCTGCTACTATTTGGTGTGTATGGAAGGCAAGGAATGAGAGACCTTTTCAGGAGTGGTCAGTATGTTGTGAAAGTATTGTAAGAGAGTGCTGGTCCCTCATACACTCTTAGGGATTCTTTTTGTAATTTCCCTTACGTGTTCATATAATATACTACTCCGGATTACTATCGTAATATGATAGCTCTCCTTTCTGTTTCAAAAAAAAAAAATGTGTTGAAATGAAAATCAGGAAACTTTGGTGAATTACTAAATATGGAAGCAGGTAGCCCTAGATTGATTTTTGTTTATTTTTCTTTTTCAAACTTTGAGGGGATTAAGAGAGAGAGCTATGGAAGTTTACCTGTTCCTTGGTGTGGTTGTTGTGCGGCTGCTTTTCTTTCCTTTTCTTCCCTTGAGACAAAACACAGCAAAAGAGAGGGATTAAGTCAACACTGAATCAGAGGTTGTGATCAAAGTCTCTAAAATGCTTGTTGCTCCCTAGCAACGGTGCCAAAATATTAACGGGGCGAAATCGATTTTAAAAAGATGTTTGTAGCAGTATAAATGAAATTGCCTCGAAAACAAATAAGAATTTATTACTCGAAAACCTAGGTATCCAAGGTCAAACACACGGAGCAAATTGGTATTTAAAAACTAGAATCATAACTTTCAATTTTATAAAATGCAATGACCAATCCAATCAAAGTTATAAAGTGAAAATGAGGTCAATCTATAGAAAAGCTCAAAAATATGGACGTCTGATGTAAAATCATACGTCTTAAGTCTTTGCTGCTATAGTGCTTTGTTTGCGCAGCAATCATAGGTCTTAATTGACCTAGATTAAGCTAGAACTTAGCATAAGTTAGGGAAATTCATGCATGCATAAGCATTGTCTGCATCTTCACTGCTTTACTTTAGCTATGCATAAAATAATGTTATAATGTGTTGATTAAGTGCATTATGTTGATTGGAGGCAATAAGCAGATCTGGAGCTAGATCTGGAGCAGGATCTGAAGCTGGATCTGAAATAACGGGAGTTGTAGTAGAGCTGGAGCAGAAGGTCTAGTTTAGATGTAGGAATAATAATGTAAGTGGGTTAAAAGTTTTCTATTCTATTAAGTAGAAATAAAGAAGTAAAATGTGAAGAGCTTAGGTCCATCCTAGCCCTAGGAGAGCCTAGAGACCTCCCCAAGCCTTAGCCACCCTTAGATTAGGTCACAACACCCTAGGAAGCCCTAAAACCCTAGTTCCAACCCTTATCTGGACGTCCAGATAAGTTTTAGGATTTTCAGGTCCCTTAGCCAACTCCCGCACACTTCAAACCCACTTCTGCAATGTTATTGGACGTCAAGACACTTTGTCAGACGTCCAATTTCTGCAGAATACCCAAAACAGAACCCGAAATCCTTCCTGACTCTGATTGGACGTCCAGAGAACAAGTCTGGACTTCTGATTATTGAGTATAAGACATCTGACACTATTATTAGACATCTGATACTACTCTCTAATTCCTGTTTTGAGATTTAAGCCTTGATCTTGGATCTCTAGGTCCCTAAGCCCAATTCCAACCCCATAGGAACCTAAATTAAGGTGCCCTAACCCTAGTACATCACCTCTAGACCTCCCTAAGGACCTAATTAGGTCCTCACTAAACCTAATTGACTTGGATCTTAGTCAATTCCATTATCCTATTCAATTGGACTCATTGAGTCTAATTGAGCCTTAATTTCAGCACACACACTATCCAATTGGACTCAGTGAGAGTCCAATTGACCTAAACCTAAATTAATTGGCTTCTTTTACTCTCAATTAAGTTTCCACACACCCAATTAAACTTGTATTAAGTTTAATTGCACTTTGCCTTAGTGAATTAGGGTTTATAACCCTAATTTGAGACATACCTTGACCTAAACCCAGTAGAACCTAACCTAATCAACCTAGTCACCTATGTTTCGACCCACACACACCCACACACACTATCCACACGAAAATCCTAGCCTAGAGTTCTCTAGAACTCTCTACCATGTGTGGTTGCCTTGGTTGCCAAAAATAGCAACCAAGAGCCATTCAATTTTTAGATCCACATTTGGTGGATCTAAAAACCACCATCCACCCTCTCTCTTACTCTTCCACGAGCTCCCACCATAGGCCTCTCTAGATAATTCCATAATTCTCTAGAGAGCTTCCCTTAGGTCTATAAAAAGACCCAATGGGTGGCCATTTGCACCCATTCACTTCCTTGGCATTCATTCCACTTAGGCTAGCCGCTTCCATCTCCAGTCCACCTCCACGAGTTGAGCATTACCATGGAGGCCACCATCTCCACTCCAGGAAGCTGGATCAGCTGCCCAACCTCTCTCCAAGGGCCAGCCTAAGCTCCATTGGCCGCCCCTCCTCTCAGCCACTAAAAGGCCATCAGAGACCACCTCTGAATGCCCTTCCTTCTGCTAGATTAGTAGCTTAGATTTTTGTATATTTACTGCTTTTATTTATTGCTTAGTAGATAGTCTTACTTCTACCCCAATGATGCATGCGAAACCCCCCCATCGATTCTTGTATGCAATTGTTTTCTGGTAGCTAGATTTAATTTCCAAGCATTTATGTACAAGCTTTCCTCTACGTCTCATGTTGCAAACAACTCTCCCGCTGAATGAATAAAGAATGCTTTTATATATATATTTGTCTCTATATGTTTGAAATCACCATGAGCTTAATAATTGTCATTCTTTTTGTGTAATTCAAGTTGCCTGTTTCTGATTTTTAATATTCTTGCAACTAAGCATGTCATACCTAAATACGTAATAATCATGAACTGGCATGCGATTCTAAACAAAGTAGAGTAAGATTGATTTCAAAAGTAAAAGCAACGCCACCCAGAGACGAACGACTGGGACTCAAGTCTCGTTATTTTTACAAAATAATATCTTTGTTGGATCGTATTTCACAACTATACTACGACGCTTTTATCAAAAATGCGAGCTACGATTTTTCACCAACAAAATGACGCCGTTGCCAGGGAGGCAACATCATTTTTCTTGATTTCGATCTTTTAATCCATTACTGACAAATCTGCCTCTACTTTGTTTTTGATGTGCAGGACAACACAGAATGAAAACGGGATCTGCGCACACACCGAGCACAGCAAAGAAAAATGAGGTGCACATCATCTATCTTAGATTAGGTTTATTTTCTAAACCCTAGGATTAGATCTACTTTTTGCAATCTCTTTTGTGAAAAAAAAAAATTTCTCATTTTCGTGAAAAAGAAAAAAAATCAAAAAGAAAAATTTTTAAAAAAATCTAGATTAGGTTTCCTTTTGAATCTAGGTTAGTTTGTTTTTTTTAAAAAAAAGATATTTTCTTTGAATCTTTTGAAAAAAATTCTTTTTTAAAAAAAAAACATGCAAAATATTTGAAAAAAAAAAGCATTTTTGGTGGAAAGCTTAGATTTCAATTCAAACCTCTTTAAAAGTTTTTCCACCATCTTCTGATTTTCGGCCAGATTTCAAATCTAACTAAAAAATTTCATTGCTGAAAATTTGTTAGCGAAAAATTCTGAAATTTGAGCTAAATCTTCATTTTTAAATCATCCTTCGAATTCTACCATTAATTTAAAAAAATTCCAAGAATAAATTTTTAAAAAATTCATGAAGTGCATGGGGGTCAAACTGACCCAAATTCAAAATTTTTCAAATTTCAAAAAGCGATTTCGAGCAATCCGTGAATCTGTTTTAACTAAAAATGGTGGGGTTTGAAAGATGATCTCACTAGATTTATTTTACATATTTTTCCTAAATTTTTGAAGGTCATTTGATAATGTTTCAAAGTGAAAAACCATTCAGGGTTCAAAGTTCTAGATCTGACCCCTTGAATTTTAAAATTCGCTAAAAATTAGGTTGAAATAGTAAAAATTCCAAAAAAGTATTATCTGAAAAACTAATTGAAAAAGGAATCTACTTACAAAATTTCAAATTAATTGGATTCCAATTATTATCACAGAATCAGCATTACTTTTGTGGTCTGTTGAAATAGAGAAAAACCCTAGAAGTGCATGCAACTTAGGTTGAACCTTTAGGGTCACAACTAGAGACCACACTTTTGGCTAACTTAGACTTAATCAAGTCTATTTAGCCGGTGAGCTTGGTCACCTTGTGGGCCACTCACCACAAACCCCATTGATGAAAATAGGTTAAAAACTAATTTTAAAACATGAAATCAACCTGAGTTCATTGTCGTACTACTGGGTGTTTTTAGCATCTCTTGCCAAACCTGGTGACTAAGTCTGCGGGGTAGTGTCAAATGACCGCGGCTCGGGGGTCAACGGAAACGGAGGCGTAAGCCAAAGGAAGAACCTTCCCCTTAGTCCCCTCGTAACCAGACTGGCTGGGTTAGCTTGAGAGGCGGGATTCACTTTCGATCAGTTGTACGACGAACTTATCTTCAGGAATTCAAATCCCTAACAAAAAATATGGTCACCTGATCTATAAGGACCATTTGATTGACAGGGCCTTAGCCTTGTGCTGCTTGGCTACACCAACCCAGGGGTTGGGTGGTGTATGTAAGGAAGGAGGTCACTTAGACCTCAACTGATTGGACCTTGGGAGCTGCTCCCAAGGAGGTGAGTCACTTCTTCTATCTGCTGAGCTACGATGGCTAACATTGGATCTGGACCTAATCAGGATGCAGAAGAACTGGACCCATGAGCTTATTTGAGACCCCGGGTCACTAAATTAGCTCAACCTCTAGATCAGAACCCAAGGTGGCGAAGATGACTTTTCGCTTCGCCTGATCCTTCTCCTCAGGTTACCGAAATGGTTAACCCATATCCTAACCCTGGATATTATGACCCATACTAGTCGGCCCCTCAAAGGACTACATCTTATAACCCAGGATATGGATTTCATACTCCTACTTCTCACCCATGGAACATGGGTAGACCTGATTCACCCCCTGGAACCCCTGAAGAGCTACCGGTGCATATGCGGCTGCATTATAGAATACAGAGAGCTATAGCAAGCACTAAGGAAAAGGCCGCATCCTATCTACACGAAATCCAGGCTATCATTGAGCCAAACCAAAGACAAAGCTGGATTCCGCATCAACAAGCTATGATGGAGCTTCTTCGGGAAACAACAAAGATAACAAGGCTAATGAGACAAAATCGGGAAACTCAAGAACTACTACTTTTGAGTATCAAGTGGAAAATAGCCTTGAAGACCTCGAAGAAGCTGAAACAACAATGCTGGAAGAACACATAGCAGATTGTCGGGAGCAGATGCTGAAAGATCACTCAGGGAAAAAAGAATCTAGCGTGGATATGAGACAGGAGCAGGAAGTATGTCGAATGGGTTCATCTAAAATTGAGGAGGAAAGGACAAATATCTCCAAGACTAAGCCACAATCAGATTATCCTGAATCTTGGGAGACACCTCTCGGGTTAGATAACCCAATCAAGACAAGGGAAGTAGATCCAATTGAGGATATGGATCTTGAGGCAAGCATTACATGCGACACTACTGATCAGCCTAAGCCACTTCCCATTGTAGGTGAACATGTGCTGGAGCCAACATCTTTTGACCTACACTCTTCTTCTTTCACCTACATCCCTAATTCGGATGCTAGAGATTTTGAGATGACACTTTCTATCCCCGAGCATGACATCCGAAGACTAGAAATATCAATGGATGCTGGAATTACTGAGGAACCCAATGCATATGAGGGTGAAGCTTTGAGCAGAAGGAGCTAGGGATGCACCTATCATCCTAGTCAATCTAATAGATGGTTCGAATCTGAGCCTGAGGAGACAGCCTCTGATGAATCAGAGATGGGTACTGATGAGGATGAAGTAATTTCTGATGAGGATTTCAGCGACCTCCCCACAGATCTACTTTCATGGATACCCCCATATGACCCAGAGCTTGGAGAGGGCATGATCTTTGATGTCAATTATCATTATGAGGATCCCTATGACTCAAATTCTGGTTCTGAGATACATTTTGATCTACTCCCTCAGCAACTTCCTGCTAAATTGTGGGACATAATAAATCAGCTGAATCAACATCATGATCCCCCTCCTGATTATCCTCTATTTTCCACCACCACTCCACACTTTCTTATAGCAAGACTTTTTGGAGTAGGGGTGCACAATCAGTTGGTTCGCATCTCCGGACCACTGATTCTGGGAGAATACGAGCATATCTTTCTCTTAATCTTAGCCAACTCCTATGCTAGAAATGACACATCTGATTGAGTTTTCGCCTAGCTAGAGGCGTTAAACTCAGCACGTATAAATACCATTCACTCCACATTCCACCAACATCTATACATAACCATTTTTGTACATAGCATATTTTTACTTTAGCATATGTCCCCTTTGTATATTGCATGTTAACAAGTTGGCTAGAGTTGAATATAATTTCAGGAGCAATTATAGGTGACTTCTACCCACTCATCCACTGTTAGATTTATTTTCTTTTATATTCATGCATGACGACATGCAAGAACTTAAGCATGGGGGGTAGATACAACAAAACTGAAAAAATTTTTTTGCCAACACTTAAGAAAACCTCGAAGCTGCATGTAAAATGTACTTTAGGACATTAAATAAAAGAACAACCAACTCCACCTCCAATGCTCGCATTGGAGCTAGAAATTGTTCGCAAAAACCACTTCCGACTCACCCGCTCACCTTTTGTTCTAAATTTAGGGTCAAGCTGATTGTAACCTGATACGGGAAATTCACGAAGTACAAATTATGCGAGGTTACATGTCTATAGCATATATACATATTGCATTCATGAATAAGATTATTGCATTAAGGGAATGCATTAGGGATTTTATCCTTTAGTTGATTCCTGTAATATGGAATCCAGTACAACTTTTCACACAAACATAGAATTTGCAATGGATTCATGGTGAAGGCTGATAAACCCCTAGATAGTGTTTTGGGAGTCAGGCTGATTTTCTTCCAAAAATCCACCAAATAGTGTGAGATGAGAGTAGAGTGTATTGGTGCTCTAAGATTAGTGCAAGGAATCTGGAATCCTAGATAATTAGGTGATGATACTCAAAGATTAGGCATAGTTTCCACTCTCGGTTCCTACATATGCATTTATGTGCGAAATACTGAGAGCCACCAAATAAGGCAAATATGCGGAGAGCGAGTTTTCATAAAATTAGGGCTAAGGTGGATGGTTACGACCGTTCTTTATGGAATCCTCAGTTGAAAGAGGGTATTGATGCCAAGGTCAGAAATACACCGTCCTATCCATCTTTCTCGATGCCGTGAGTAGGCACTTCCACCAAGTAAGCCACCCAATGTCTCTTGAGTACCACCAATCCCTAATAATGCATCCTTAATAAAGTTCATGGATGTGTGCTAGTTGTGTTATGTTGTGAAAAAAAAAAGAAAAAAAATTGAAATGAAAAAAAAATGATGAAAAGAAAAAAAATTGAAAAAAAAAAACTTAGAAAAAGAAGAAAAAGCAAAGAAGAAAAAGAATGAATATTTAGTGTTTATTTCATCGAGGCAATACCACCAAATTGAGCTCCACCAAATATGGCCTTAACCTATTTTTCTTATGTTTCTGACCGCCCAAATACTAGCTAAGGAATTCCGATTTAGTATTAGGGTTATGAGAACTCAATTGAAGTGTTAATGCCTAGTGAGACCACCAAATACAAGTCATATATGTGAATCTGGTAAAGTTGTGAGCCCTAAGAATGAAAAAGAAAGAAAAAAAAAGAGAGCATAGTTTTTCTCGTCTTTTTCTAGGTTGAGTTACTTAATAATCCGGGAATCTAGACTCTGTAGTACTAGTCTCTATGTAGCACCAAGTGAGAATGAGCCACCAAATATATAATCCTTTCTCTCAGAGATTCTCTACCTAAGCCCAAAGCCAGGGTGAAATTCATAGAATATCTTGAATACCCTGAGAGAAGTCCACCTATCCTACTAGAATTTTTACTAGGGGTCGAGTACAGGCTTTAGAGGTGAATCAGTTTTTCACTCGAATCCGTTGTAAAAGTTACATAGCTGCACTTTCACGATTGTCTGGATTTCTAGAGCATAGGATGAAAATAAAAAGGAGAAAAATATCTATGCATACACTTGATAAAATAATCAATCCCTTAGGGACCCTTGCTGTAAATAATTTAGTCTTGCATTTGCTAGGGACTAGCATGCTTTCTCTATTCTTTTTCTTCTTTCTTCCTTCACTGATTTCTGACTTTGCCTTCTGATTTT
Source organism: Thalassia testudinum (assembly GCA_037157565.1). Taxonomy (NCBI): domain Eukaryota; kingdom Viridiplantae; phylum Streptophyta; class Magnoliopsida; order Alismatales; family Hydrocharitaceae; genus Thalassia; species Thalassia testudinum. Next base: position 41,031,596 of record JAZHRO010000025.1, read on the forward strand.
CTCTCTTCTTCTGCCTTCTTTCTTCTTTTTCCTCTCTTGTTTCCTTAGCCTTCGTCTGCCTTTGACTCTCTGCTTGGCCGCACCTTCTCCTTCCTTCTTCTTTCTTCTTCTTCTGCACTTGGCTTTCCTCAGCTTTGGCCTCCTTGTCTTCTGCCTTTGCCTTCATGTCTTCCTTCTTTCTTCATCCTCTACTTCTGTGGCTAAGTCCTTCCTTCTCCTTCTTCTTTCCTTAGCCGCTCCTGCCTTCAGCTTCTTCCTCTTCTTCAGCAGCTACCTCCTTCTCCTTCTTCTTTCCCTACACAACATAGAGCAAAACCTACCCCTACCCTCCCCCACGTCTCTCTCTCTATTTCACTCTTAGGTTTGCTCTCCTAGAGCCAGGTAATCGGGTTGGGTTTTGCATGCCCAGGTGTAGGCGCACAGGCATGGGTGGTGCACGAGGAGTGCAGGGTATACGGGTCGGGTACCAGGTCCATGTGGGTGTGTGTCACAGACGAGGCAGGGGCATAGGCGAGAAACCACACCTCGTGTCACTTGAGGCGATGAGAAAGAAACACAAAAACAATTTAAATGACTTACCTACGTTGAGAACTTATGAGGTGAGACTAAAGTGTCCCACCCGCTTCTTTGCTCCCACAGGGAAGACACCCTCTCAATTGAGGCAACTGTAGCCACGGACGCTTCTAATTGCGAGGTGCAGAAGGTTTGTAGGAGGGTTCTGTGAACCTAGGGCATCTCAACCTAGAGGGGAATGACTTGGAGCTCGTGAGCTTGCTGCTTCACGCCTTAGCTAATGGCGGTAGAGGCACGAACCTAAAATGCACGTACACGGCCTCGCGGCCTTGTCAAACAACTAGAGAAGCCTCATCGTGTCACGACGGAGGTGAGATGGGGGATGGTTGGCCACGGGACGGCCAAGGCGTGCATGCCTAGGTCGCTCTATGGCCATGAAGGTGCGTGTGTTAGGTGAGGGTGTAGGGCATGTCTGGCGGTTGGTGAAGGGGCAGAGGATGATCAGTGAGTGATGGCGAAGGTATTAAGCCGATGGCGAGGTGTGTGGAGTGGGGGAGTAACGGATTCGCCTCACTGATGGTCGGCCGGAGATGAGGGAGACGAAGGTGGACAGTGGCTGTCGAGGGGTATTTTATGAAATTGAATGAGGGAAAATGAAGAGTAGAGGGAGAGGAACTTATCTACGTGTAGCTAGATGAAGGGGAGATAAAGGAGACGAGCAGCGCGTATGTGCCATCATTGGGGAAAAAGACCCTGAGGTGAGGATGACGGCGATGAGGAAGAGGTTGGAGAGGCAAGCGCTGGTACGGCGCAACACGGAAGAGCAAGACGAAGATAACTCGCCATAGGTATGGTGGCAGAGAGATAAGAGGAGGGAGGAGGGATTGTCGGAGCTTGCAGGCGGTTGGCTGGAGACGAGGAAGGAGGAAATTTAGGGTGTATCTCTGGCTAATTCAATCTTGAGATGGCCGGGAGGATCTGGGGCATCTTTTATAGGCATTGGCGGAGGGCCACATGCTTGGAAGGAAAGCTTCCAAGCATGGCAACTTCACTGGAGTAGGAAATCCATGCGATACCCATATCCCTCGAGCATTTGCATGAAAGATTGGGTGTGAATCGAATCTTGGGATCATGTTCAGACGGTGGAGAAATCCTTAGAGAATCTCCCTTCTAAATGTGGGAGATCTCTGAGGATTCGGGGAGATGTCCTCCTCAAATCCTCGCCGGAGTGGGATTCCTCCGCCTTAATGGTGGAGGGACTTGAATGCAAAGAGTGGAGAGGAAGATAGGGGGGCCTGTGCAAGGGTTTTCAAAAGTTAGGGGCCAGAATGTAATTGAGTGGACTATTTTGTAAAGTAGGTCAAGATGACCTTCCCTTGAGCCTAAGTTTTGGTACAAATCGAATTTGAACCTAAGGAATCCAATGTTGAAGTTATATTTTAGGTTTGACCACATTTGACTGGACATTTTACACAAAAACCCAAATTAGGTCAAATACTGAGCTAGGACCCCTATCTAGGTCAAAATAGGTTCCAAAGGCCAAATTGAAGGTTCTAAACTCTAGGTGATATTTTTCCAAGAATTTTAGAGGGCTTAGTTGATTTTTATGCTGACTAGAACCTTGTGAAATTAAGTGGGTTTTTTTAGGATTATAGAATGTCATTTAATTCTTAAATCTCACAATAACCCTTTTTTGACTGAACCATCCCACTTTTCCTCTTATTAAGTCTAATTGACCTATGTTTAGCCCCTGAGAAATCCTGTTGATGTGATGTAGTGGTAAAATTGCAGTTTTAACCTTTAAGTTCATGTTTCCTTCCCAGAGCAGCAATCCCATGAATTAGGCCTTCCTTTAGGTTATGTAGGATCTTTTGCTTACTTTCTTAGGTCAAAATGAGCTAGTTAGGGCTCATGATGAGGTTCTCATCATTTTTGCTAAGTCCTAGCCTAATTCTAGACAATTAAGACCTATGATTGTTGCGCAATCATACCCTCATGCCTAAATCTTGCTAATCCCTAGCAAATGCAAAACTAAATTATTCACAGAAAGGTCCCTAAGGGATTGATTATTTTATCAAATGTATGCCTAGAGATTTTTCTCCCTTTTATTTTCATCCTATGCTATAGAAATCCAGACAAATGTGAAAGTGTAGCTACGTAGCTTTTGCAATGAATTTGAGTGAAAGACTTGATTCACCTCTAAAGTCTATACTTAAACCCTAGTAAAATTCTAGCAGGATAGTCAGACTTCTTCCCTCAGGGTATTCAAGATATTCTATGAATTCCACCCAGGCTTTATGCTTGGGTAGAGGATGTCTGAAGGATACGGGTGTTTATTTGGTGGCTTACTCTCAGTTGGTGCTACATAGAGATTAGTACTTCAGAATCTAGATTCCCAAATTATCAAGTAGCTCAACTCAGCGAAAGATGAGAAAAACTATGCTTTTTTATGGTTTCTTTGTATTCATTCTCTGACCTTGACATCATTACCCTCCTTTAGCCGAAAATTCCGTAAATAATGGCCGTAACCATCTACCTTAGCCTTAGTTTTATGAAAACTCTCTCTCCGCGTAATTGCCTTATTTGGTGGCTCTCAAAATTTCGCACAAAAATGTATACGTAGGAACCGAGAGTGAAAACTATGCTAATCTCTGAGTATCATCACTTAATTATCTAGGATTCCAAATTCCTTGCACTAATCTTACAGCACCAGTACTCTCTATTCTCAACTCATGCTATTTGGTGGATTTTTGGAAGAAAATTTGCCTAACTCCCAAAACACTGTCCATGGGTTTAGAAAAAGAAGCACTGCTTCTCGACAGACTAAAGACGTTTATCAGCCTTCACCATAAATCCATTACAAATTCTTTGTGTGTGTGAAAAGTTGTATTGGATTCCAAATTATAGGAATCAACTAGAGGATAAAATTCCTAATGCATTCTCTTAATAAGATAATCTTATTCATGAATGCACCATCTATATATGCTATAAACTAGTAACTTCTTATATTCGTACTTCGTGAAATTTCTCTTTCGGGTTACATTCAGCATGACCCTAAATTTAGAACAAAAGGTGAGCGGGTGAGTCGGAAGTGGCTGTTGCGGATGATTTTTAGCTCCAATATAAGCCTTGGAGGTGGAGTCGGTTGCTCTTTTATTTAGGATCCTAAAGTACATTTGACATGCAGCTTCGAGGTTTTCCTAAATGTTGGCGTAAAAATTTTTAGTTTGACTTATATACCCCCCCATGCCTAAGTTCTTGCATGTCCTCATGCATGAATATGAAGGAAAATAAATACAGTAGGGAGTAAATGGGTAGAAATCACCTGGAATTGCTCATGAATTTTAACGTTTAGCATCGGTCAACCTGAAAGTATGCAATATGCGAAAAGTAAATATGCTTAAAAGAAAAATATGCTATGTATAAAGTGAGTATGTATAGGGTGATGGTAGAATGTGAGGTAGATGCTAAGTTTAACGCCTCTAGCTGGGCGAAAACTCAATCAGATGTATCAGTTCTAGCATAGGAGCCGATCAAGATTAAGAGAAAGATGTGCTCGTATGCTCCTATAATCAGTGGTCCAGAGATGTGAACCAATTGATTGTGTACCCCTACTCCAAAAAGTCTAGCTATAAGAAAGTGTGGAGTGGTGGTGGAAGATAGAGGATAACCAGAGGGGGGGTCATGATGTTGATTCAGTTGATTTATCATGTCCCACAATTCAGTAGGAAGTTGCTAAGGGAGTAGATCAACATGTATCTCAGAACCAAAATCTGAGTCATAGGGATCCTCATAACGATAATTGACATCAAAGATCATGTCCTCTCCAGGCTCTGGATCATATGGGGGTATCCGTGAAAGTAGAAGATCTGTGGGGAGGTCACTGAAATCCTCGTCAGAAATTACTTCATCCTCATCAGTACTCATCTCTGATTCATCGGAGGTTGACTCTTCAGGTTCAGAGTTGAGCCATCCATTAGATTGACTAGGATGGTAGGTGCATCCCCAACTCATTCTGCTCAAAGCTTCACCCTCGTATGCATTGGGATCCTCAGTAATTCCTGCCTCAAGTAGCATATTTATTTCTTCAATCAAGTCATCCATAGCTACTTCTGGTCTTTGGATGTTAGGATCAGGGATAGAAAGTGTCATCTCAGAATCTTTGGCATCCGCATTAGTGATGTAGGTGAAAGAAGAGTGCTGATCAGAAGATGTTGGCCCTAGCACAGGTTCACCTACAATGGGAAGTGACCTAGACTGATCAGTAGTGTCACATGTAATGTTTGCCTCAAGATCCATATCCTCAAATGGATCTACTTCCCTTATCATGATTGGGTTATCTAACCCAAGAGGTATCTCCCAGGATTCAGGATAATTCGATTGTGGCTAAGTCCTGGAGATATCAGTCCTCTCCTTCTCAGTTTCCTGAATGGAATTCTCAGATGAACCCGTTCTGAATATTTCCTGTTCTTGTCTCATATCCAAGCTGGATTCTTCTTCCACTGAATTATCTTCCAGCATTTGCTCCCGAGAATCTCTTGTGTGTCCATCCGGTGTAGTCGTTTCAGATTTTTCGAGGTCTTCAAGGCTATTTTCCACTTGATATCTCAAAAGCAGTAGTTCTTGAGTTTCTCGATTTTGTCTAATTAGCCTTATTATCCCTGTTGTTCCTTGAAGGAGCTCCATTAAAGCTACTTGATATGGAATCCAGCTTCGTCTTTGGTTTTGATCAGTGGTTGCTTGGATTTCGTTTAGATAGAATGCTGTCTTCTCCTTAGCACTTGCCATGGATCTTTGTATTTTGTAATGCGGTCACATATGCACTGGTAGTTCTTCAGGGGTTCCAGGGGGTGAATTAGGTCTACCCATATTCCATGGGTGAGAAGTAGGAGTATGAAATCCATATCCTAGGTTACAAGATGCGGTCCTTTGAGGGACCGGCTGGTATGGGTCATAATATCTAGGGTTAGGATACGGGTTAACCATTTTGCTAACCCGAGGAGAAGGATCAGGAAAAGTGAAAAGTCATCTTCGCCACCTTGGGTTATGATCCCAAGGTTGAGCTGATTCAGTGACTCGGGCTCTCAGATAAGCTCGTGGGTCTAGCTCTTCTGGATCCTGATTAGGTCTAGATCTAGGGTTAGCCATTGTGGCTAAGCAGATAGAAGGAGGGTGGGGGAGAAGATGGCCTGAGCAAAGTGACTCGCCACCTTGGGAGCAACTCCCAAGGTCCAACCAATCGAGGTCAGAGTGACCTCCTTCCTCGCATGCACCAACCAACCCCTAGGTTGGTGCAGCCAGCCAGACAAGGTCAAGGCCCTGTCAATCAGATGGTCCTTATGGTTAGATGACCAGATTTTTCATTTAAAATTCTAATTCCTAAAGCAAAAATTCGTCATTCAACCGACTGAAAGTAATTCCCACCTCTCACGCTAACCCAGCCAGTCTGGTTAAGAGGGGACTAAGGGGAAGGTTCTTCCTTCCGCTCTCGCCTCCGGTTCTGTTACCCCTTAGCCGTGATCATTTGACACTACCTCGCAGACTTAGCCACCAGGTTTGGCAAGAGAAATTGAAACCACCCAGTAGTACCACAATGAATTCGGGTTTATTTTGAGTTTTAAAATTAATTTTTGCCCTTTTTTCTTCAGCTTAGGTTTATGGTGACTGGCTTACAAGGTGGCCAAGCTCACTGGCTAAACCTTAGACTTGATTAAGTCTAGTCTAGCCCAAATGTATGGTCTCTAGAGTGTAACCCTAAAGGTATAACCTAGGGTTCATGAAATTCTAGGATTTTTTTTTTATTCTTCAGCAGATCACGAAAATAAGAATAATTCTCTGATAAAAATTGGAATCAGAATAAGTTAAAAATTGGCAAGTAGATTCATTTTTCAATTATCCTTTCATGGAATGTTTTTTTTTTAATTTTTACTATTTCAATCGAATTCATAGAAATTTTTAAATGTCAGGGGGTCAGCTACGGAATTTCAACCCTTGGTCGATTTTCTGCTTTGAAGTAGTATCACATGATCTTCAAAAATTTGCAAAAAATATGGAAATTAAAGCCAATGAGATCAGCTTTCAAACACCACCACTTTTAGTCAAAACTGATTCGTTGATTACTCAAAATTGATTTTTGAATTTTGAAAATTTTCAAATCTAGGTCACTTTGACCCCTTTGCACTTCACAAATTTTTACAAATTTTCTACTTTGAATTTCTTCAAATGAATGGTTCCGTTTGAAAGATAGTTTGAAAATAAAAGTATAACTTGAATTTCAGAATTTTTCGCTCATTAATATTTTGGCAATTGAATTTTTAAGTTGAAACTTAAAATTTGGCCAAAAATCAGAATATAGATGGAAAGCTTTTAAAAGGTCTTTGAATTCAAAATTCAAACTTTCCACAAAAATGATTTTTTTTTCTTTTTCATTTCAAAAACTTTTGAATTTTTTATTTTTAGGGAAAAGCTTTTTTTCAATCTTTTTTCTTTTTTTTTAGCAAAGTAACCTAAGATTCAAATAGAAACCTAATCGAACTACCTAACCTTTTTTTTATTTTTTTTCACGAAAATAAATAGGATTTTTTTCTCTCAAATGAAATTGCTAGAAGGAAATCAAACCTAGGGTTCGAAAAAGGGAAATCCTAATCAAAGAGATGTGCACCTGATGATTTTTCTACGCCCGATGTGTGCGCAGTTCCCATTTTTCCTGCTTTCCTACACATCCAACAAACAAGTGGAGGAATATTTACCACCAAAAGCTCAAAATATCAAAATCAATTTCATTGCCTCCTTTACAATGGTGCCATTTGATAGGAGGTGGTTCTAGCGCTTGTTTTGAAAATAGAGATCTCTTCGTAGTATAGTGTGCGAAAAAGCTCATCAAAAATAATTTATAAGATAACGAGACTTGAGTCCTAGTCGTTCGTCTTTGGGAGGCATTTGGAAAATGCAGACTTGAATTTGATCTAGCTTGCTCTACTTATTCAGAAATGCATACCTATTTACAATAATTCATATTGATGCACAACATGCCTAGTTGCAAGAGAATACAAATTTCGCGCATGCAACTTTAATCACAAGGAAATATGGCAATTAGCTCATGGTATAAAAGATGATTTCATTGATTGCATCATGGTGGCTATAGAGTGAAGCTCGTGGAAAGCTTGTACAGGAAAGCTTCAAAGCAATAAACTAGCTGATAGAAAACGACTGCATACATGAATCTATGGGGGGATTATGCATGCATCATTGGGGGAGAATATGGAGCTACACTACTAAGTAGTAATAAAGCATTAATCTACGAAGAACTACGCTACTTATCTAGCTAACAGAATGAAGGGCATTCGAAGGTAGCTCCGATGGCCTTTGACTTGGTTGAGAGGATGAGGGGCGACCAATGGTGCTTAGGCCAGCCCTTGGAGAGAAGTTGGAGGTGATCTAGGCCTGGCGTGGAGGTAATGGGGATGCCATGGCATGCTCGTGGAGATGGAGGTGAAGTAATAAAGGTGGAATGAGGCTAAAACTAGATGGAAGGCTAGATGGGTGCAAATGGCCACCAAAAGGTCCTTTAAATAGGCCCAAGAGAGCCTCTCTAGAGAAGTGTGGAACTCTCTAGAGAGGCCTATAGTGGGAGCTTGTGGGAGAGTGAGAGAGGTGATGGATGGGTGGATTTTAGATCCACATTTGGTGGATCTAAAAATTGAATTTATCTTGGTTGCTATTTTTAGCAACCAAGGCAACAACACATCTTAGAGAGTTCTAGAGAGCTCTATGGTAGGTATTTTCGTGTAGATGGTTGGTGTAGGTGTGTGTTGGTCGAAACCTAGGTGGCTAGGTTGATTAGGTTAGGTTCTAGTGGGATTAGGTCAAGGTAGGTGTCAAATTAGGGTTGTAAACCCTAATTCATTACGGTAAAATGCAATTAAACTTGATACAAGTTTAATTGGATGTGTGAAACTCTAATTGAGAGTAAAACAACTCAATTAAGGTAGGTCTAGGTCAATTGGACTCTCACTGAGTCCAATTGGACAATGTATGCTGAGATCAGGGCTCAATTGGACTTAATGAGTCTAATTGAATAGGCTGATGGAATTGACTGAGATCCAAGATAATTTGGTTTAGTGAGGACTTAATTTGGTCCTTAGGGATGTCTAGAGGTGATGTACTAGGGTTAGGGTACCTTAATTTAGGTTCCTATGGAGCTGGAATTGGGTTTAAGGACCTAGGAATTCAAGATCCAAGCATGAATTCAAAAATAGGAACTAGAGAGCAGTTCCAGACGTTTGAAAATAGTGTTAGACATCTTAAAATGAAAAGTTAGATGTCCAGACTTGTTGTTTGGACATCCAAATAGAGGCAAGGAAAAATTAAGTTTCTGTCTGTAGAAATTGGACATCCAGACCAAGTGTCTAGACGTCTTAAAATGTTGTAGAAGTGGGTTTTAGGTGCGTACGTTGTGGCTAAGGGTTCTGGACGTCTTGTAACTCATCTGGACATCCAGATAGAGGTTGGAAATAGGGTTTTAGGGCCTCCTAGGGTACAGTGACCTAATCTAAGGGTGTCTAAGGCTTGGGGAAGCTTCTAGGTTGTCCTAGGTCTAGGATGGACCTAAGTTCTTCGTAGTTTACTACTTTTTTCCTACTTAATAGAATAGCATACCTCAACACCTTACATTATTGCCTACTACATCTTATTCTTGGTCTTCTGCTCCAGCTTTGCTGCAACTCTGGCTTCATGTCTAGCTTCAGATTCAGTCTCAGATCCAGCTCCTGAGCTTCTTATTTCTTGTAATTTATATAATGCGCCTAACTAGTATATTATAGCGTTATTCTATTCTCTGCTATAGGAGGAACAGTAAAGATGCAAATAATGCTTTTGCATGCATAAACTACACTAACTTATGCTAAGTCCTAGCCTAATTCTAGACAATTAAGACCTATGATTGCTACGCAATCACCTGATTTTTGAAAATCATAAAATCAGTCAGGATTTTCAAAAATCAGACACTAATTAGGCAAAGGTGGTGGGAAAATGGAGCAAAAAAGCAACACATTGAATTTTAAGATTCCACCACACTTAATTTTTCTTATTTTTGATAATTTAAGGATTTTTTTGAGATTTTATTTTTATTTTTGAAAAGAAATGACCTATTGATGATAACATCATCAGCCATATCTAGCTTTATTTAGTCATATTCCATCATTAAATGCTCCTACATACCATCAAAAGGCCATAATTCATTGCAAATTCTTTCTGAGAGAAATATAAGAAACCAGGGTTAAAACTCCAATTTTACCATCATATCATGAATGCAGAATAACTATGGGTTTCTCTAGGGGATAATTAAGGGTCAAATGATCATAAGAGTCTAACAAATGGGTTAGTACAGATAAAAAAGGGTTTTTGCATGTTTTGAGAATTAAATGATTTTCAAAACCTTAAAAATAGACCCACATAATCAAATGAGGTTTTGGTCAGAACAAAATTCACCTAAACCCTCTAAAATTCCTATAAAAATATTCTCTAGGGTTTGGCATCCTTGATTTGACCATTGGAACTTGTCTTAACCCAAAATAGAGCCACAAATAAACTTTTACCCTAATTTGGGTAATTATGCAATTTCTCCAGTCAGACTTAGTCAAAACTTGAATCTAACTTCACCATTATATTTCTTGGGTCTAAATTAGGTTTGTACCAAAATTTGGGCCCAATATGAGATCATCTTGACCTAGTTTGCAACTTGGTCCTGTCTGACTCTTTTCTGTTACACTAATGCAACTAATTTTTAAATTTATTACAAATAGCCCCTCAACTTTGTTGTCTTCTTCTTCAAATAGGTCCATACTGCCCTCAACTCCTAATCCTAAAGCTCCAACGACCTTTAAATGGGAAGATCTCCGTGATGTCTCGCTCAATCCTTTCCAAAATTGGAAGGGAGATTCTTTATGGAATCCTCTTTCTAATGATTCCATCCTTGAGCCCTACAACCTTCTTAATCTCTCATACAAACACATGAGAGATTCGGGTATCTTTCAAGTTTCCCACTCCGACGACCTTCTAAGATTAGGAAGCTTGCTTCCCAAGCTCTAATCACCCATTAATGGCCTATATAAGACTCCCCAGGGTAGACCATTTCGGTTACGCTCGAATTTGGCCAAAGTTAAGCTTGATTTGTCTCTCCTCATCCGGTCGAATCTCCTTGATGTTTGGTGACTTACTCCGTCTCCTTTCATCTTCTGACCGCAATACCAGCGGCCTATCCTTCTTCCTCGCCTTCCTCTGGGTCGAGCCGTACCTACCAACACCTCTCTCTCCGTCATCCTCGTCGTCTTGCCCTCACTGGAGCAGTCATCTTCCCCACATCTGGCATACCTCCAGCATGGGCATTCTCCCTCTTTCATCTATTAGTGTAGGGCTACATTAGTTCCCCTAGGTCCTTAGTTCAGTTTCCTATTCAAAAATCTCAAAAATAACCCTCGACGCTACCACTCACCCTCTCCTTCCTCGTCTCTGACAATCCCTTCAGTGAGGTGTCTCCATTGCTACATCCCTCCACCCACCTCACCGAAAGTTCCACAAGCTCCTCCATTCCACCACGAACAAAAGCCCTCTCCTATTTCTCCTTTTCGCCTACCCAAACCACTTGCCGAACAACCCACCTTTGCACCGGCTTTTCCATCATCATTTGGCCACCATACCCACTCGCACGTAATGCCACCACCACCATTACATTCCACAACGTCCGGCGATCCACCTGAACTTGTTTGACAGAGCGAGTAGGCCATTTTTGTGTTTTCAGGTCTCCAAGTCCACTTTGCCATTGAAGAGCAAGTTTGAGCTCGCTTGAAGCATTCTCTAGCGACTGCAAGTTCCAGGTTTCCACGTCAGGCAATGCGGAACAGATCCAGCTTCGAGTTTGACCTGACAATTGGGTCATTGAGCGACCTCATTGCATGACTGCCCCGCACGGAGAAGAAGGGACAACATAGTCCTACCTTGTTAGTTACTGAATAACTACAGTGAAATAAAGTCAAAAAGTGAAGAGGGCTGATCACCTTAAGTCACATGGAGGGTGAGGTCCCTCGCACCCTTCACCTAGCTTGCCCGTGACACTGTTCCACACTAGCCTGGTCCGATTACTCGCCTAAGCCCACACTTCAGCTACCACCCATGCCGGTAGCCCTGGTCCAGGGTGCGTTCTTGCCCGAATTCGATTACCCGGTACTGTGTATGGCCTTGGGAAGGTGGGAAAGAGGAAAACCTAGAGAAAGAAGGAGAGAAAGCGTGGGGGTTGGGGGGTTTTTGCTCTAAAGATAAACAGCTGACACTTAGGCGTTTGAAGAAGAAATCCCTTATGCTTGAAGAAGGAAGGCCAAGGCAAGAAGAAGAGGAGAAGACCTAAGCCAAGAAGAAGAAGGAAGGAAGAAGGGTAGGATAGTAGAGATAAAGAAGAAGAAGAGCTAAAGGGAATAGAAGAAGCCAAGGAAGAAGAGGAGAGGTTATGAAGAAAAAGAGCAGGCTTAAGATGTCTAATTGCTTGCTTACTGTTGGTTAATTTGAATTGATGGTTGAATCCATTATCTTTTATTCTTTTCTCTTTTTATCCTCATATTCTCGAGATACATTGGATTTCACTGAATATTTGATGTGACAAGTTATTATTTATTGAAAATCTATACTTTGCTTAATTACTTATGCTTATTTATATTATTTCTTAAGATTAGCAATTGAATTCCTATTTCCTCTCAGTGAACGACCTTGGACTTTCATTTGAGTTATAAATTTTATTTGTTTTCAAGCAATTTTGTCCTATACTATGATGCATCTCTTAAACAATGATGAAGTCGCACTTAACACCTAGGATGCTTACCTGAAGTTCATGGGAAGAAAAGAAACTTGAAGTTTCCACTCCAAGTGCTCGAAATCTTGCACCTGCTCTAGATTCACACCTAAACAAAATAAAACACAAAATTCATGAAGACCAAATAAGAAAGAGAGAGATAAAAGGTGTGACTAAGCCATGCCTCCACGACAACGATGCCAAAAAGTGATGCGGGAAAACATGCATTTTGTAAAAGCTGGTTTTTGTGTCATTTTAACATGTAAATCAACAATCAAATGTTAAATTTATTATACCTAGATAGGATAAGTATCGAGGGTCATCCAAGGAGGCTCATTTGTTAATCACAAAAATGATTCTCTCTCTCGCCTCTCAAATCTGCACTTTGTATTTTTGTATTTTTTATTTTTTTATTTTTAGGGTTTTGAAATAACGAGCACTTGAAAGAGAAAGTAATTACGCTAAAGCTATGCTTATTAGCTACTCTAAAGTAACAAGAATGTCCTATCTTCTAAGCTTACCCTTGGTAGGTGGTGTAGACTCGGATAGGTGTGTTGATATGGTGATTTTATCATTATAATGAGTATAGTGGTTAACCTAAATCGAGCCTAACCATCACTTTACAAAAAATTTTTTTTACCTGGCCTACTTGATTTTATCTTGGTCACTTTTAGGCCCAAGGTCGAACTTAGGGAAGTGGGATTAGAAGTGAAGTTTCTACGCCTTTCCTACAACAAATCTTTTCCATTCATTTATTATGTTTTTGGTGCTTTTCTATTTAGATTTTTTTTTGATAATTCTTGTCCTTGAGGCACACCCTCAAAATTAGGTTCTTGGCTTTGAGCCAAATTAAGGTTCCAAAATTGATCTTGCTATTCGCAAGACTGAGTACCTGTAAGTCAAGGATTACCTTTTCTCTTTTATATATCTTTTTATTTATCGTTTTAATGGAAAGAAAGAGAAATAGAAATAAAGTAAATATAGTATATATATGTATATATTACATATGTATAAAGGGGTGGGGGTGGAGGTGGAGATGGCGTGTAGCACGGTGTCGAGTCGATCGTCGTCTAGAAAGACGCAACCAACAGGACGAAATGCCGCGTGGAGTGTAAGGTGGATTGATGGAAGATGAGTGCGAACACGCTTTTTATACGAGTGTATCGGGGAATATCAGCAACTGGTGCAGATATTACTGTGATACAACGTATGGTAAGTAATATGAAAATATATATATATATGTATATATGTAAATATATCTATATGTATATATATATGGTTATAAATATATAGGTATATATGTAGTTATATATGTATATATATATGTATATATATGTAGATATGTAAATATATGTATAGATAGATATATGTATAGATGTATAAATATATATATATATGTATATGTACATATATATAACTATATAGCTGTATGTATATATATGTATATATATATATATATGTATGTATGTATAAGTATATGTGTATATATGTATATATGTATATATATGTATCTATACTTATACTTAGTTACATAGGTATATATATAGATGTATATATATATATATATATATATAGATATACATATTTATACGTATATAAGTATATGTATATATGTAAATATATATGTGTATATATATATATATGTATATAAATATATGTATATATATCAATATATATATGTATATGTATATATATATAAGTATATAATAATGTATAAGTGAGAGTGTGTGTGTGCGAGAGTGTGAGTGTGTGTGTATGTGTATCTATAGAAAGAGAGGGAGAGAGTGCTGTGAGAGAGAGAGAGAGAGCTTCCTGTTGGAGTGAAGGAGGTGAGTTTAAGTCGTCTGCGTGCAGCAGGGCATCGTCTGATGGCAAGCGCACACGCATGCGCGTAGGCGTGTGAAGACGCACGCTGGAGGGAGTGAGCACGCGGGATAAGGATTGCAGCGCATCGCGCTGAGTGAAGAGGCGAAGGGAGCAAGTGAAGGCAGGCGCTGGGAGCATGTGAACACGTAGGTGGGTGCAGGTGCTGGTAGACGGGGGTGCACGCAGACGCGCGGGCGGGCGTTGGAGCGGATGTGAGCGTGGGCTAGGACCGGTTGCGGCGCACTAGGTGACTGGTTAAATAAGAAACTTACCTGTCACCGCACTGTAGCCACAGTGTTCTGCTGAAACGCGTGAACAGTGGCTACAGTGCATGGCCGAGCCGCACGACCAGGCGTATCCGGTGCTGTGAGTGCGGAAGGCGTGGAGCGGCTCGGCATGCACGCGGAAGGGCTACACCGGCTGGGCTTCAGGCAAAACTTCGCGACAGAGTGCGCGGAGAGTGGCCCGGGCGGCCTACTGGCGTGCACGGTGGAGGGGAGGGCGACTTGCTGGCTTGCATAGTTGCTTACACGTGCGGAAGAGGAGTCTGGTGCCGTGCTGCTGCTGTGCGGAGCTTGAGCTTCAAAGCTTGAAGCTCCTGCTCCAATGGCGGAATTGGCTTGAACGGCGAAACAGAGAGAGAACCACCATGCCCACTGGCTCTTTGATGAGCTGGGCAGTGGTGGACTCACTGTGGTTGTTGTGCATCACAGTGAGGTACTCCTGCCGGCAGAGTGGCTCCTCAGAGGAGGAGAGGCTGCGTATGGAGGGAGAGAAGGGAGGAGATGGCTTGGAGAAGAAGGTTCTGTGTCTATGTGGTGGACCAAGCTCTCTTTGCAAAGAAGAAGCCGTGCTTGTTTTATAGAGGAAGAAGGCATGCACAGCCATTCCTTGGCTGTGCATGGCTGTGCTTGCGGCTGCAGGGAGTGGCTTACTGTAGAGAATGGCGCGAGGAAGAGGCTGCCATGCATTGCAGCCACGCGGAGAAGAATTTCAAAGTCAAATAGAAATAGAAAATAAAGATGGAGATTTTGCAAGGCAGCACTTGAAAAAAACGTAAATTTCGAGCCCATTTTATTCACTCTCCTCCCATCTCAATTAAATGCATGCATGCGTGTATTTTCTCAAATGTGACTATGGATACCTAATGTGCACTAGTAATGCTAGGAAATAGCACAAGATGGCACAATTGCAGGTGTATTTTTGCTGTGCAATCAGTAGGTGCACCTAGGGTAATTAGAAGGGAGTTGTGGTGCACTATAGCTACATGAAAATCACACTAAGTAGAACAAGAAATTGGAAGGCAAAAAGCTTTGTATTATTAGTAAAGTTAACAACAGGTGGCTGAATGCTTCTTACAAGAAAGTGACAAACTACACTAGCAAATACAAAGAAAAAAAGGAAGAAGAAAAGTCCTCCAAAGATGATGGAGTGGTCCTTGCTCCAAGCACAGTAGCTCCTATGCTTGAATAGAACTCTCCTTGCTTCCAAGTGATGCTCCTCCAAGGTGGACATTGATGGGAACACCATCATGAGCCCTAACTAGCACATTTTGACCCAATGAAGAGAATAAATGCACCAACATAACCAAGTGAATGTCGTAATTCACTGCATAACCTTTCTGAGAGAAAAATAAGAAACTAGGGGTGAAACTGTAATTATACCAATGCAGTACAACAACAGGTTTTCTTAAGGGCTAAACAAAGGTGAAAAGGTCATAATAAGATAATAAGTGGGTTGGATCAGACAGAAAAGTATTTTTGTGTGTCCTCTAAATTAAATGATTTCTTGGAACCCTAAAATAGACCTACTTGATTAACCAAGGTTTTGGTCAGGATAAAATTCACCTAAACCCTCTAAAAATCATATAAAAATATTCTCTAAGGTTTAGAACCTTTAATTTGGCTATTAGAACCCATCTTGACCAAGAATGGGGTCTCAGACAAATATTTGCCCTAAATTGGGTTTCTACATAAATGTCCTAGTCAAACATGGTCAAACTCAAAATCCAACTTCACCATTGGATTTCTTAGGTCCAAATTAGGTTTGTACCAAAATTTGGACCTAATGGAAACTCATTTTGACCTAATTTGCAAACAAGTCCAACCTGATTACATTTCTACCCCTAACTTTCAAAAACCCTTACAAAAAATGCCCTAGATTCTTCATCACTTTTGCAATTAGGTCCCTCCTCCATTATAGCAGAGGAATCCTACTCTGTCAAGCTTTGGAAGGAGAGTTCTCCATGATTGCTTAGATGATCTCCTCCAAAATTGGAAGGGAGATTCTCTGAGAAAATCCCTCCAATTTGAACCCATCCTTGATCCCAGATTCTTTCCCAATCTCTCTTACAAATGAATGAGAGACATGGGTATCCTAATGGATTTCAACTTCGATGAGCCTTCCTTGCTTGGGAAGCTTGCTTCCGAAGCCCTAACCGACCATCAAGGCTCTATTTAAAGGAGGCCAAACCCTTCCGATCACGGCAAGCTTGAATTCGATCGGAGACCCTCTCAAATTCTTCTCTCCTCCTTCGATCGATTCGCTCTTCAAGCTCTAGTGACCTTCCCTAGTCTCCCTCATCATCTGACCACGATACCAGTGCCAGACTCTTCTTCCTTGCTTTTGTCTGCGTTGCGTAGCATCCGCCGATGCTCTTGCCCCCCTTAATCCTCGCCGACCGTCTCTCTCTGAGCACCTTCGTCTCTGGTGTCGACAGTACGTGTCCGACGCCATCTTCATCTCCCCTTCATACACTACTACCCCAGATAAGTTCCTTGACTTTCCCTCTTCATTTTCATACACTCACCACTTTGTTTCGACTGCCAATTCGCATCACTGTCCTCTATCTTCCACCTCACCAGTGCACCTCTGCCGAGCTCGCACGGCCATTGCACTCCACCAATTTAGCCTCCATCCATCCCTACACCTCCGCCACATCCCAGAGAGCAAAAGCCCTCTGGTCTTAGAAGCCATTATCCTCTCCACTGCACCCCCGAACACACGCACTCTAACACATACATTATGAGGTCATCAGACTTCCTCGCTCTGCTGTTCACCTCCACACCACCATGGTTATGTTTGTCAACATCCGGTGACACTTTTGAATGCTTTTAACAGGGTCGAAGGACCATCTTTTGAGTTTCAAGTTTTGAGCTTTATCCACCATTACTGAAGCAGCTTCGAGTAAGCTTGAGATGCATTCTTGAGGTCTCATCCCCTGGCACAGGTATCAGGTGACGCGGAAGCATCAGGAGAGTGTCTCCAGCTGATCAAGCTGGACATTTGACCAACATATAACATGAATTGACCACGAGAGCTTCACGACAGTAGTAGGCAAAGAAGGGACTCACATAGTCCTACATCGTTGATTCTGAAGCAGCCGCAGTGATATAAGAGTAAAAAGTATCTAAGGCTTATCGCCTTCAAGTCACTGGGGTCAAGTCCCTACTGCACCCTCACACACACAGTGCCCCACACGCTTGCCCTCACCCGTGGTGATGCCCCACGGGTCTAGGTTTGATCCGATTACCTGGGTACCCGGGTCTTGTCTGAAGAGAGAGAACGAGAGATTGCGCAAGGGTAGGGGTAGGTTTCACTGCAGATTGAAGAGAAAGAGAAGCTAAGTCAGAAGCTAAAGAAGAAGAAGTGAAGGCCTGAAGAGAATGAAAAGAAGATAAGGATCAAGGTAGAAGCAAGGCAAAGGAAGGCAAAGGCAGAGAAAGAAGAAGGGGAAGATAAGGAAGAAGGAAGGCAACGGTAGAAAGAAGAAGAAAAAGAGAAAGAAGAAGAGAAGAGGAAGTAGTAGACAAAGAAGAGAAAGATAGAGTTAGAAAAAGAAAGAGGAGTAGAAGTATAAGAAGGAAGAAAGCGAGGAGCTGCAGAAGAGAAGCAGAGAAAGAAGAAATCAGATGGGAAGAGTACTATAGCATCATGTGTTTAAGTCATCTGATTTATAAATCAGACATCTAATTTGAGTTTAATTCATATTCATATACATTGAGCTCCTTAGTTGATATTGTAGGAGTATTTGGTGATCTACATCACCATTTACTCCCATATTTTTGAACTTTGATACTGATATTATTGCATATTCTTTTAAATTTTGAATTGTGATCTTGATTTTTAAATGCCAATTTGCTCCCTGTGTTCGACCTCGGACTTGAAATTTGAGTAATAAAATTACATCTATTTTGAATGCTTTTTCAGCTATATTACAACGTAATACTTTTAAAACCCGATTCAGCGCTCTAAACATTTTGGCGCCATTGCCTAGGAGCAACGGACGATTTAGAATTCTTGATTACAATTCTTGATTTGGTACTAACTTGCTATATCTCTTTTTTGTGGTTGTTTCAAGGAGAAGATTCAAAGAAAGACAGTCACGCATCAAACATGCCAAGGGCAGGTAGCTCCTAATTACTCTCTCTCTTAAGCCCCTCATTCTACAAAAAAAGAAGAAATAAAGTAAAATCAATTAGGGCTACTTGCTTTCCATTCTTAGCTAATCCATCAAGTTGCCTGATTTGATTTCAACAACAAAATTGATTTATGCACCCATTTAAGGTAACTAGGGCTACCACTTTCTTGTTTGAGCCCTAGATACCACATTTGGCAAATTAAATTGGACCAAAAGTAGAGCCAATTAAGGATTTCAAGTTAGGGTTTTAGAGACACACCTTCATAAGCAAGAATCAACTCTCCAAAATGATGTGTGCCTAAGGCTTGGTTGAAGTGATTTATTCAAGAAAACCCTAATATTCAGGCTCTTAATCTCACTTGAATCTTAAAAGAAGGGACCTAAAACATAAAGAACAAATAGGTGAAGTTGACCCACCTTGCTGGGTCAACCAACCTTGAAATTAGGTCACTTTTTGCACTCAATACATCTAAAGTTCAAGTAAAATCTTAAGCACCCTTGCTCTTAATAAAACTAGTAGACTTAAGAGGTCAAGTCCCCATTCTGGTCTAGTTGGAACATCAGTGACAAGAAAGGTGGGGTGGGGGAAACCCTGTAACTCGTGGGGGTGCTCTACCATGTAGGGGTCTTTGCGGAACTCTCCCTCTCTAGTCGCCCAAGTATTTCTCAGGTGGACGGCTTTCTGAATAAGGGGTATCATCTTCCCCGAACCTCTATAGTTATCCAAATTTTTTGGGTGCCTTGATTGGGTCCATCACATTCTGCTCTCATCGAGACCATCAGTGCTTGTTCGGTAGGAGGTCCTTAAGACCATCCTTGAGGCCTCCTTTAGTCATTCACTCCCATCGTGTTTTTGTAGCAACCCCATCACATAGACATCTCCTCTAATTCATCTGAACCTAATTATCCTTCCATCATCATGGCACAACCCATAGAAGAAGAGAATAACCTTGAGAACCAACTTCAGTGCTTTAATGATTTATTCCAAGCCTTTGTGAATCCACCATAGCATCCTATGATGTGAGATCATTACAATCCCGCTGCAGTGGCGATCGAACCTCGAGTACAAATCCCAGTTGGAGGTCCTGATTCTGAACTCAAGCCCAACATGATTCATGCTATTCCAAAATTTCATGGGCTCAATTCCAAAGATCCTTTCCAGTATATCAAACAACTCAAGCATCTGGCTCAGACCATCGAATCAGATGTCCAAAATCGGGATATTCTTCTCATGAAGATGTTCTCCTTCTCTCTCATGGAAAAAGCCACTCACTAGCATCAGACTCAAATGTGTCAAATAAACAAATGGGTTGAACTACAATCCGAGTTTCTGAAAAAGTTCTTCCCAGTTGGTCGAACGAATGCTTTGTGACATAGATCACACACTTCACACAGTAGCCTAGAGAACAACTTCATGAAGCATAGGACCGTTTCCTGGATCTCATGCGAAAGTGTCCCCAACACAGAGTTCCTAAATGAGAACAAGTCCAGTCTTTCTACGAGGGACTCCATGAAAATATCTGTCTATTCGTCAATGCAACTTGCGGAGGAAATATCATGGGTCAACACGAAGACACTGTGTGGGAGATTCTTGAGAATATGTGCGAGAACTCCATCAATATTGACTCCATGGGCTTATTCGACCGGATGAATGCCCATGCATCGACGAATCCAAGGGGAGCACACAAGACGTAGGGCCTGTCCGCATCCATTGACCTGGAATTGATGTCTAGTCGTTTAGACAAGGTCTTTATCATTGAGAAGAAGGTGGATGAGCTAACTCAACATCTACAGCTAGCCACCTCTACGCAAAACCCATTCACACAGCCGCCCTCTGGGAGGGAAGCTGCGCATAACATCTATCACCTATCTTCCCAGGGGATGGACCCGTATCCACCCCCGTCTGACTCTAGGGCCAGAAGAAAACTTCGATCCTACTTACTCTAGTTGGGGGAACTCTGAACCCTCGTACTCTGATTTTTCTGAGGTTCCTCAGACCTGCAAGGACCTCAACGCCATCCAGAATGACCCATTCTTTAATACCTATAACCCTGGATGGCGGAATCATCCCAATTTCCTGTGGGCGGGAAATAATCAGAATTAGAGACCACCATATCAACCCCATCCACAAGATCCTCGTCCATATCAGCCGCCTCATCCTCGGCCCAACCCTACCTACCAATCTGGGCCAACTTAGATAGATCAAATGACTCTCACCCTTTAGACTCTGGCTGACATTCAGAAGACGAATGTGGCTATGCAGAAACAGCATAAAGACGAGATCATAGAAATTCGCAATCAACTCACCTAGATGGCAAATTCCCGCCAACCTGGAACACTCCCTTCGCAACTTCTACTGAATCCGAACAACATGTCGAAC
The DNA here is from genome assembly GCA_037157565.1 of Thalassia testudinum. Lineage (NCBI taxonomy): Eukaryota > Viridiplantae > Streptophyta > Magnoliopsida > Alismatales > Hydrocharitaceae > Thalassia > Thalassia testudinum. The sequence continues at coordinate 41,052,614 of JAZHRO010000025.1, forward strand.
CAGAGGTGCATTATGAACCCAAATCTGGGCCAAGCCCACATGATTTATCAGGCCCCTTTTGCTCCATCACCTGACGGGATGGAAGCTTCGAAATCATATACGGGATTTCAGCAGCAGCCACCTATTTTACCAACACTAAACCAGAACCAGGCAGGACTAAATTCAGTTACAACTCGTAGTGGCAAAGCAACACAAGACCCCCCTTACCTAAGCCACTTTCAGCCTGGTAGTGCTAGCCCAAGCCCTAGGATAGTTATCCAGGATACCCCTGTCCCTGATCAAGAACCTGGACCTATTCTAGAGGGACCTTCCAAGGTTCCATTTCCTGAGGCCTTGACCAAGGGAAAGAGGACAAATAAACCCGTGGCACCTGAGGAGGATCTGGTCATGCTCTTTGAATAGGTTCAGATAAACATCCCCTTGATGGATGCAATTCGCCACGTATTGGCTTACGCACGATTTTTGAAAGACATCTGTACACCTAAGCGTAAGCCGCAAACCAAAAGTGAGAGCCCAATCGTATTGTCAGAGAAAACCAGCTTTGTAATTTTAAGTAAACTCCCACCTAAGGCAAAAGACCCAGGTACTCCCCTGATTTCCTGTACAATTGGTGATATCCAATTTGATAGAGCTTTATTGGATCTAGGAGCCTCCACAAACCTAATACCTACATCCCTACTTGACCATCATGAGGAATCTGAGCTCAAACCGACAGAGGTGACATTATAGTTGGTAGATCGATCTATTAAGTCACCTAAAGGAGTTCTTGAGGTTGTCATTGTTAGGGTTCAGGATTTCTATTTCCCGGTGGACTTCGTAGTGTTGGATATGGATGCTCCAGAAAATCCGAGGAACACACCAATTATACTAGGGAGACCCTTTCAGGATACTGCTAGGGCCAACATAAATTGTGAGGAGGGCCAAATTGAACTGAAATTTAGAAATCGAACATTAAAGATTGACATCTTTAAGGCCAAACAAGGGATTAATTGTGGAGTTATAGAATAGATATGTGACGTTAAGGCTGTGGTTGATGATCCGTATATTGAGGAAAACCTGACTACTTCTGATCAACCACAAGAGGATCAAAACCCGCAATCAGAGGAGTCCGAACATGACCTAGATAGACCCATAACTCCTTCCCTTGCACCTGACACACACCCCGAACCACCCGCTACTGCTGATAACCCTGTTTTGGAACTCAAGCCTCTTCCTGATCATCTTAAGTACGTCTTTTTGGGTTCCAATCAGATGTTTCCTGTGATTATCAGCTCCAGACTCACACCTGATCAGGAATCCCATCTAATTACTATTTTCCAGCAACATCGAAAAGCCATTGGATGGACTCTCGATGATTTGACTGGCATCAATCCCTCTTACTGCACACACCGCATCTATACTAATGAGGGCACACAACCTTCTAGTGAAATGCAGAGACGTCTGAATCCTAATCTGTACGAGGTCATGAAAAAGGAGATCATTAAGTGGTTAGATGCTGGGATCATCTACCCGATCTTTGACAATCGATGGGTGAGTCCAATCCTGGTTATGCCTAAAAAGGTAGGACTCACCATGATCACGACTGAAATCGGAGAAGTCATACCAACCTGTGTAGCGAATTCGTGGAGAGTCTGCATTGATTACAGAAGACTCAATACCTCCACAAAGAAGGATCATTTCCAACTACCATTTATTGATTAAATCCTCGAGAAACTAGCGGGAAATAGGTTCTTCTCCTTTTTGGATGGGTACTGTGGTTATAACCAGTTGGCAATTCATCTTGAGGACAAAGAAAAAACCACTTTCACTTGCCCCCTTGGGACGTACGTGTTCCGAAGGATGCCATTCGGTCTCTGCAATGCACCTGCTACTTTTCAGTGGTTCATGCTTGTCATATTCTCAGATATGGTAGGTGATTAGCTGGAAGTCATCATCGATGACTTTTTAGTATTTGGCGAATCATTTGACGACTGCCTTTGACACTTGGTTCAGATCCTCAGGTGGTGCATTAACGTGAATCTGGTTCTTTCCTGGGAAAAGAGCCATTTCATGGTGCCTGAAGGAATTATCCTGGGACATCTCATATCAAAAAAAGGCATCTAGGTTGATCGAGCCAAGGTGAATCTGATTTCCAAACTCCCTATGCCTAGCTCAATCAAGGACATCCGATCTTTTCTGGGGCATGTTGATTTTTACCATCGATTCATTCTTGATTTCTCAAAGATCGCGTGCCCCTTGACCACAATACTATCTAAGGATGTTCCTTTTGAAATCTCTAAGGAATGCACTCAAGCATTTGAAATCCTATGTGATCGAGTTACTCAAGCTCCAATCCTACAGTCCCTTGATTGGTCTCAACCCTTTGAGATCATGTGCGATGCATCTAATTTCGCTGTAGGAGTGGTACTTGGGCAGAAAATTGACTGGAGACCCGTAGTCATCTACTACGCTAGCAAGACACTTGACGAGGCTCAGCGTAACTACACAGTTACTGAGAAAGAGCTGCTAGCCGTAGTATTTGCCCTGGAAAAGTTCAGATCGTATCTTCTGGGTTCCCGTGTTATCATTTACTCTGATCACACAACTGTAAGGCATCTCCTTACAAAGAAGGACGCGAAACCTCGACTAATCCGCTGGATCTTGCTGTTGCAAGAGTTTGACCTCGAGATTCTTGACAAAGCGGGAAAACAGAATGTGGTAGCTGATCACTTGTCCCACCTTCCTTCTGATATTATCGATCCTTCTGGACCCATTACAGAACATTTTCCCGATGAGCACCACCTGACTATCAGTATAGGGCTTCCATGGTTTACTGATCTATAAACTACCTGGCATCAAATCAGATCCCGTCTGATTAGCAGAAGGCCAAGAAGGAGAAATTGCTTTCTGATGCCAAGTATTACTTCTAGGAAGACCCGTATCATTTTCGCATTGTTGTTGATCAAATCATTTGACGATGTGTCGGGGGCAGAAATTCAAGACATCTTATCCTTCTGCCATGACTAGGCATGTGGTTGACACTTCTCAGGTCATAAAATCGCAACGAAAGTCCTCCAGTGCAGCTTCTATTGGCCCATGATTTTCATGGATGCATACAATCACTGTAGACCATGCACTCATTGTCAGACCTTAGGCAACATGAGCCACCGTGATATGATGCCCTTACAGCCAATTCTCGTATGCGAAATCTTTAACGTCTGGGGGATTGATTTTATGGGACCCTTGCATGTTTCAGATGGCTTTGAGTACATTTTACTTGCTGTTGACTACGTGTCTAAATGGATCAAAGCCATTCTGACCCGAACCAATGATCATAAGGTGGTTATCAAATTCATTCATCAGAACATCTTTTCGCGGTTTGGGATTCCACGTGTAATAATCTCTGATGGGGGACCCATTTCACTAATGCTCAGTTCAGGTCACTGATAACCAAATTCAGGGTATCACAACGAATCTCTACTCCTTATCACCCCCAAACTAATGGTCGAGCTGAGCTATCAAATCGGGAGATCAAGAAAATTCTCTAGGTTACTATTCGACCTGACAGGAAAGACTTGTCATCCCAACTTCCGAAAGCTTTGTGGGCTTATAGGACCGCCCACAAAACCCAATTAGGTATCTCTCCCTTTAGATTAGCATATGGGAAGGCATGTCACCTCCCCATCGAATTGGAGCACAAAGCTTAATGGGTAGTATGAAACTACAATCTAGATCTTTCTAAGGTAGGAACCCACAGAAAGCTTCAAATGAGCGAGATCGATGAATTACTCCACAACACGTATGAGAACTCGCGAATTTACAAAGAGCGGGTTAAGGCCTTTCACGACAAGCACATATCCAGAAAGATCTTTCACCCTGGTCAAAAAGTCCAACTCTTTGATGCTAAGCTCAAACTATTCCCATGAAAACTCAGATCAAATTGGATCAGACCTTACCTCGTCTGACAAATCCTTGGAAGTGGAGCCGTCGAGATCAGTCAACTCAGCCACGATTTAGAACCTTTCGTCATGAATGGTCAGAGACTCAAACCATTCATTGACCTTACCGATACAAATTTGGCTGAGACATCCTTTACCCTCCATTCTCCTTGAGTTCATTGCGCCTAGCTGATGGCGTTAAACTCAGCGCTTAACGGGAGGCAACCTGTCATTTTTGAAAAGCCCAAAACCTTCCTTGACATTCCTATGCTGAATTCATATTGCACTTTAGGGTTCATCCATTAGAACAACCAACTCCACCTCAGGTACCTATACCTGAGCTTGAAATCATCTGCAACGGTCACCTCGACCTGTTCGCCCACCCAGAACCTGTTCTAATGAATGATCTAAGTTGAACTCGAGCCCACTTAATTTACAATGGAAACATTGCGAATCGTAGGCATGGGGGGTATGAAAGTGCAAAACGCCATGAAAATCAACTCATAAGAAAAGGTTTCATCAAAAAAATCACATATTCCAAAAAAACCAAAAAAATTAAAAATTCTTGAAAAAGAACAAAAAATTCTGAGAGGGAAAATTTTGAGGCCAAACAAATCTTGAAGAGAAAAAGAGGAAAACTAAAATGTAAAAAAGGAGCACAAGTTGAAAAGAAAAGAGATAGTCACTAGTAAGAAATTAGGAATTAACTGAGTTTTAGACCATATCAAGAAAAAGAAAAGGAAAAAAGTGCTAATGAAACACAGGAGAGATTAGTAAGAACGTTGATTTTAGGCCTCTTGGGCTATACTCTTAAGCTTAAAAATTCAAGTATCCGTTAAGATCTGGATAGTCTTCAAGAGGTTGGGGAAAATGCGAAACTCAAGTATTAGGTTTAAGGCTTAGGGAGTGTTCGGCCTCGTTAGCTGACCTCTGGTTTGTGGGACTCGGTAACCTAAGTACCCCAATCCATACACAGTCTGGTTCAGTGCGCAAAAGTATCAAAATCACGCAGATGTGTTTAAATTATTCTGAAAAAGTCACCTAGATTAGGAGTGGTTGATCGACACAAGTTGATTTGGATGAGTTCTCGACGCGGAGAGGCAGGAAATTCTCTTTGAAGATGCACAATAATATATCATCTCCTTGGTGCTTGTCTCCTAGGATATCTACATATCTTACTGGGGGCATGTAAGCACACTATGCTGGTTTAGATGCCATGGGCGACATTATCTCGAAATGTCAATTGCCAGGGTCTGGATTTAGCTACAGAACACCATGCGTGGGATTATCTCAAAATCTCGAAAGCCAGGGTTCTGGGGGTTTCCATGGGCGGTGCTATCACGAAGCATCGATTGCCAGGGACCCTTCGAGGATTGATGATGGGGACTAGAAATTTGATACAGACTGTATTAAGAAGCTAATTCGAAGCTAGAAATAAAAAGAAAAGAGAGAGAAAACTCTCCAAATAAAGAAATTCCACTGTCTCTCTCTTACAAAAAAATGCACTACAAACTGAACTAAGGCTAAAATATGTTATAAGCACGGGTGCTTTAACTGTGGAGTTCAACGAACCCTAGCATAGTTTGTGTGGGCCTTAAAAACCTTCGTGGTAGATTGAGACTAGAGCTTGTCAGGTCCAGATCTTGCTTGGTACGTGAGTACCTCTAGGCCTACTATTGGCATTCAAACCTAATCCATAGAAGAAAGCACACATCACAAGTTTGAGCATCAAAAAGATTACATGGTCGAGACTCAAAGTTAAAACCTTAAAATTTTGCTAAGGGACTAGCAAAAGCTAGGCATGGGAGTATGATTGGAACACCATCATGAGCCTTAACTAGCTCATTTTGACCCAACGAAGAGAATAAATGCTCCTACATAACCAAATGAAGGTCCTAATTAACTGCATTACCTTTCTGAGAGAAAAATAATAAACTAGGGTAAAACTATAATTTTACCAATGCAGTATAATAGTGGGTTTTATCAAGGTCTAAACAAAGGTCGAAAGGTCTTAATAAGATAATAAGTGGGTTGGATCAGACAGAAAAGGGTTTTTGTGTGTCCTGTGAATTAAATGACTTTTTGAAACCCTGAAATAGGCCCACTTGATTAACCAAGGTTCTGGTCAGGATAAAATTCACCTAAACCCTCTAAAAATCATAGAAAAATATTCTCTATGGCTTTGAACCTTTAATTTGGCCATTAGAACCCATCTTGACCTGGAATGGGGTTTCAGACAGATATTTGCCCTAAATTGGATTTTTCCATAAATTTCCCAGTCAAATATGGTCAAACCCAAAATCCAACTACACCATTGGATTCCTTAGGTCCAAATTAGCTTTGTACCAAAATTTGGACCTATGGGGAACTCATCTTTACTAAATTTGCAAACCAGTCTAACCTGATTACATTTCTACCCCTAACTTTCAAAAACCTTTACAAACAACACCCTAGATTCTTCATCATTTCACAATTAGGTCCCTCTTCCATTATAGCGAAGGAATCCTACTCCGACGAGCTTTGGAAGGAGAGTTCTCCCTAATTGCTCAAAGGATCTCCTCCAAAATTGGAAGGGAGATTCTCTGAGAAAATCCCTCCAATCTGAACCCATCATTGATCCTAGATTCTGTCCCAATCTCTCATGAGAATGCATGAGAGACATTGGTATCCTAATGGATTCCAACTACCGCAAGCCTTCCTTGCTTGGGAAGCTTGCTTCCCAAGCCCTAGCCGACCTTCAGGGCTTTATTTAAAGGAGCCCAATCCCCTCCGATCACGGCAAGCTTGAATTTGACCAAAGACCCTCTCAAATTCTTCTCTCCTCCTGCAGTCGATTCACTCTCCAAGCTCTAGAAACCTTCCCTTCTCTCTCTCATAGTCTGACCACGATACCAGTGGCAAACTCTTCCTCCTCGCTTTCATCCATGTCCCGCAGCACCTGCCGATGCTCCTGCCCCCCTTCATCCACATTGACCATCTCTCTCTGAGCACCTTCATCTTCAGTGTCGGCCGTATGCGTCCGATGCCATCTTCGTCACCCCTTCATCCACTATCTCCCCAGGTAAGTTCCTTGACTTCCCCTCTTCATATTCAGACACTCACCACTTCGTTTTGATCATTAATTCGCCTCACTGTCCTTCGTCTTCCACCTCACCAGCGCACCTCTAGCAAGCTCGCACGGCCATTACACCCCACCATCCATCCCTACACCTCCACCGTGTCCCAAAGAGCAAAATCCCTTTGGTCTTCGGGGCCATTATCCTCTCCACTACACCCCCGAACACATGCACTCTAACACGCACATTCCGAGGTCATTAGACTTCCTCGCTCTGCCGATCACCTCCACACCATGACAGTTTTGTTCGTCATCATCCGGTGACACTTTTGAATGCTTTTAACAGGGTCGAAAGACCGTCTTTTGAGTTTCAAGTTTGGAGCTTTATCTGCCATTGCTGAAGCAGCTTCGAGTAAGCTCGAGCTACATTCTTGAGGTCTCATCCCCTGGCACAGGTATCAGGTGATGCGGAAGCATCAGGAGAGCATCTCTAGTTGATCAAGCTAGAAATTTGACCAGCATCAAACGTGAATTGACCACGAGAGCTTCACAGCAGCAGCAAGCAAAGAAGGGACTCACATAGTCCCACATCGTGAATTATAAAGCAGCCGCAGTGATATAAGAGTAAAAAGTCTCTAAGGCTTATCGCCTTCGAGTCACTGGGGTTAGGTCCCTACCACGCCCCTTGTACACGCAGTGCCCCACTCACTCGCCCTCGCCTGTGCTCACACCCCACGTGTCTGGGTTTGATCCGATTACCTGGGTCTTGTCTGAAGAGAGAGAATAAGAGATTGCGTGGGGTAGGGGTAGGTTTTGCTGCAGGCTGAAGAGAAAGGGAAGCTAAGTCAGAAGCTGAAGAAGAAGTGATGGCCTAAAGAGGACGAAAAGAAGCTAAGGGTCAAGGTAGATGCAAGGCAAAGGAAGGCAAAGGCAGAGAAAGAAGAAGAAGGAGATGCTAAGGAAGAAGGAAGGAAAAGGTAGAAAGAAGAAGAAAAAGTGAAAGAAGAAGAGAAGTGGAAGCAGCAGAGAAAGAAGAGAAAGACAGAGTTAAAGAAAGAAAGAAGAGGAGTAGAAGCAGAAGAAGAAAGAAGAGGAGACGCAAAAGAGAAGTAGAGAAAGAAGAAATCAAAAGGGAAGAGCATTGTAGCATCAGATGTTTAAGTCATTTAAATCAGACATCCAATTTGAGTTTAATTCATATTCATATACATTGAGTTCCTTAGTTGATATTGTAGGAGTATTTGGTGATCTACATCACCATTTACTCCCATATTTTTGCACTTTGATACTTATATTATTGCATATTCTTTTAAATTCTCAATTATGATCTTGATTTCTAAATACCAATTTGCTCCCTGTGTTCGACCTCAAACTTTAAATTTGAGTAATAAAACTATATCTATTTTGAACGTTTTTCGGGCTATTACAATGCAATACTTTTAAAACCCGATTCAGCGCTCTAAATAGACATCCACTACCTTGATGAAGATTTCCTCCTTACCTAGCCATCCCTCTAGATGAATGATTCTCCTCCTTGGCGTGGCAGAGGAAAGAAGAAGAGAGAGAAATAAGGAATCAAGTGGGTAGGTAGGTTGCCCCCTTAATCTTCTTCTCATCTTCTTTGTTGGCCTTAGGTATAGGTGGATATGGATAGAATGAACTAAGGGAGGAAGATGGTATGGTGGTGGTTATGGGGAATAGATATAGGAATGGAGAGGGTGGTTGGTGTGGCCTTAAGTGTAGGTCTAGGATGGCTTGATGGATGGTGGTTAAGGATCCTAGGGTGGAGGTGAATGGCGCCAACCCAGTGGACTTGTTGGGTGGTAGTTATGGTGGTGTTGGTGGCATTTAGTGGTGGAAAGTCAACATTAATTGGCACCAAAATAGATTTTCTAGAAGGGGTCTTAGGAAGTACCAATTATGGATGGTTGTGATCTCTTGGAAGGGTAGATGTAGGGTTGAGATGAGGGGGTAGGTTGATGCCAATTTTGAGGTGATTAAGGGGAAGTTTTGGCACAAATTTGGTGGTGTCATTTTTTTTTTTTTGAATGAATTTGGTGGTGCCTTTTGGTGGTGGAAATGGGTGAAAGGGTGTGCAGTATTGGTGCCAAATTAAAGTGGGAGTAGGGGAGCTTAGGTGTACTATAGTTAGGCTTATTTGGTGGAACAAAGTAGGTGGGGATTAAGGTTAGGTTTTGGTGACCAAGGAGGTGGACTAGCTAAGCTAAGATAGCTAAGCTAGCTTAGCTAGTACATGAGTAGAGTAGGAGGTGGAAGGAGCTAGGGTGTGAGAGGATGAGCTTCATTGTGTTGCACTGAAGCTGGCTGAAGCTGAAGAGGGTTACATCAAAGCTCAATAGCTAGCTTGGCTAGCACTTTGCTAGCTACTAAGTTAAGCTAAGATGAGCTGGCTTCTATTGATATGAGCAGAGGTGAGCTAAATTTGGCCTTCCTGGAGATTACCTAGCTAGCTGGAGTAGCTAGCTTAGGTCAGGTAGCTAAGCTCAACCAAGTTGAGTTGAGTTGGGTCTCCGGGAGGTGGACTTGAGCTGGCACGAGTTAGTTGAGGACTTCTTCAGTAGATTAGGCTTAGCTAGTTGATAACAGTAGCTAGTTCTAGTTAAGTAGAGCTTTCAGTGAACTGTCTTGAGTTGGGAGGAGCTGGAATGGAGCTGGGATCAACTATCTTGAGTCAGTTTTAGCTACCATCCAGTTGAGGTGAGCTGAATGGAGCTGAAGTGAACTACTTTGAGCTACCGTTCAGTTGAGATGAGCTGAATTGAGCTCAGGATGAGTTGATGTAGCTAGGTCAAGGCTTTACCCTGACAAGAATGAACAAGTAATGGAGGTCTTAAGATGGGTCTCAAAGACCTCGTCTTGTACATGCATTATAGAATTAGATGAGGGACTAGAAATGTTTTGCGATGAATCAAGGCACCCGAAAAGACTGGATGACTAAGGTTGTTCGAGGCAGATAGACCTTTGGATTGAAAATCCACACCTGAGAATTACTTGGGTAGCAGGAAGAAATAGTCCAGCAAAGACCACTACATGGTAGAGCATCCCCACGGGTTATAAGGTTTCCTCCACCAGACCTTCCTTGTCACCACGATTCCAAGTAGACCAGAATGTATGAATTGAGACCTAAGTCTACCAATTTTAAATTAGATTGTGCCTTGAATTTCACTTGAATTTAGAAGTTGATTTCAAATTGTGACCTAATTTGGAGGTTGGTTGATTCACCAAGTGAACCAACTTCACCTGACTTGCCTAAAATTAAGGATGAAAATTGGGTTAAGTCACCCGAATCACCCTATTTCACTTTGCAAACAAGTTATTAGGCCTTAACTTTTAAGATTCAAGTGATCTTAGAGACTGACTTTTGGGGTTGTGATGATTAATCATTTCAAATAGGGGCTAAGGTGGCACACAATGTGGGAAGATTTATTTCCTTTTTAGAAGGCAGATATGTACTAGTCCTTGAAGCCCTAATGTAGAAATCCTACTTTGGCTCTATTCCCAGGTCCAATTGATTCCAAAGATGGCACCTTGGGTTCAAACAAGAAGGTGAATAGCCCAAGGTACTTTAGGTCCTTAATACGTGCAAGTATTAGGATTGGGGATCTCTAATCAAATTAGAATCAATCAAGATAAATCAGGAAAGATTCTTGCCTTGAATGATGATTACAAGAAAAGTAAGGTAGAATTGGATCCTAATTCTGTTATTTCCCTTTTTTATGTTTCCAAGAGATGAGGGGATTATGGACAAGAGTCAGCTGATTACCTACGCCTATCATGGTTGATCCAAGCTTGATGATCTTGAATGATGATTCACCTAGAAACAACACAACAACACAAATGGAGCAAGCTAGAATCAAATCAAACTAAGTATGACTAGTGGTATGTTGCTCCTTGGCAATGACAACAAAATGCTAATGCACTTTTGTCGAAGATTAAGAATGTGTCATAGTATAGTGACTAAAGTGCATCAACATTCAAAATTTATAACTCAAAATCAAGAGAGTTTCGAGGTCGTCTTAGGGAGAAAGAGATCACAATTAAAAGAACTATTCAATGATTGAAATGAAGCACAATATCTTGATGCAAAAAGAAATATATTAATTAGTAATGTCAAGCTCAATAAAAAAAAGTAGGGTCAAGAGGCAAAAAATTTTGTTTTGTCTCTAAGGCCTCCTGAGCCTCAATACCTAAAAATCAAGAGAAACTAAACACTTAGCCATTTTCTCAGTCAAAGAGCCTACTCGGATGGCTTAAAGTTGAAAAGCAGATGTTTGGACAAATGTTTGGGTAAGTAAAACCTGCCCTTCCCTTCTCTAAGATTAAACCCTTCTCTTTCTCTATCTTTCTAATCATATCCGATTCCAAGCCTAGACCCTCCTAGCATAAGGGTAGGTAAGAGCATGTATATGGGTGTGCATGTGGGGACATGACCCCCAATGTTCTTGAGCAAGTAGCTTCAGGCATAAACCCATATGAAGGTGTTTCAAAATCAAATCCCCATGATGTGGGACTATGTTTCCCTTCCTCCTTCGTCTTCAACCCGTAGAGGTGAGGTAGCCAATTAATGGTGCAGTTGGCTTTGGTCCTCCAAATTGAAGGCCCAAGAGAGCTCCTAGGGCTATTCCAAGCTCGAAGAAGGTGGCAACTTAGTGATTGAACATTGGATGATAGTGAACGACACCAGAGAAGATGACCGACACTGTGGTGTACCTGCGAGAAGAATATGGCCCTAGGGCCCAAATTAAATACTCAAGAAGCTTCTCCATAGTACGACGAAGCGTGTAGTGGTGGTGATTGCGTGAGAGGATGCATGTGACAGCCGGACGATGGAGCTTAATGAAGCTCCAGCAATGGGCATCGAGGAAGGTGATGGAGATGATGTAGGATCAAATTAGGTTGAGTGAAAGGTTCGTGAAGGTGTGGGGAGTCTTTTTCCAAACCTAATTTGGGGAGAGGAAGGTTGATGGTGTGGGATTCTAAAGGTGGTCGTGGCGATGAACAGTAGGGGTCGAAGAAGGTGAAGGAAGTGAAGAATGGGGTTGAGAAGCTCCTGAAGGCTAATTGAGGGAGAGAGAAAGGAAAGCCCTAAACCTATTGGAGGAAGGGGGAGGAGAGCAGCTCACCAGAGGCTTGCTGGAGATGAAGCAGCAGTGGCTGGAGGGATTGAGGAGAAATTGGCGGCCGAAGCTTCACATGAAGCTTCGTGGAAGCTTAAAGAAGAGAAACCCTCTGCCTATTGTGCGTGGCAGAGTGTGAAGAAGGGGTATCGAGGAGCTCTGATGGTGGGTCTCTTTGCTTGCATGGAGGATGAAATTAAGGGAGAAACTAGCTTAATTCCACACCAAGAGGTGCTTGTAAATGCAAGACCTCTTAAAAAGATGTGAATCACAACTTAATAAAGCCAAGTTAGGCTTATTTGGCAAGTGCTCCTACCGATTTTTGAGCTCAAGAAATCAATTCTCGCCAATGGTAAAATACTCTAGATTGGAGTTGGTGACATAGCTAGATAGATGGAGATTGATCTCACAACTAATCCCACCAAATTTGGTGGGATTTGGTGTTGATTTGAGGGATCAAATCTCTGATCAAAGATTGCGTGCATGGGTTGATTTGGAGCTATCGTTGCTTGCTACGTTCACATGTAGACGAAGGAGAAGGCGATGGAGGGGTCTTCTTGCAAGATAAATCAAAAGATATGGGCATGGAAGAAATGAAAACACAAAAGATAGGGGGCGTGTAAGAAATAGAGGTTTTCAGGCTAAAATGCAAACTAGGTCAAGATGGACTCTATTTGGGCTCAAATTTTGGGGTTAACTTAATTTGGGGCCAAGGAATCTAATGGTGGCCTCATATTTGAGTTTTGACTGTGTTTAATTGGGAAATCTACACAAAAACCCAAAATAGAGGAAATTCCCACCTAAGTCTATTTTTGGTCAAGATGGATTCCTTTGGTTAAAGTGATGGTTCCAAACCCCTTAGAATATTTTTAAATAATTTTTATGAGGTTTAGATTACATTTATTTCCACCATAACCCATTTAATTGAAGTAAGCCAGTATTTAGGGATTTTATTAATAAAATAATCCTCGAAATGCAAAAAATCATATTTTAGTCAGTCTGTAACCACTTCTTGGAAATTTAAGTTCTTTTGGCAAATAATTAACCCTTGATTAACACGTTAGTTATTCTGCAATTGTGATTAGGTGTTAAAATAATAGAAGTAACGGGATTTCCTTTCTTCTCGTATTCAGTTCAAAACAGAGTTATGATCTTCTGATGAATATCAAGGAGCATCTATCACTGTAATTAGGCTATATTGGGCTGATTAACACCAATGATAATGCTACCATTAGGTTCCTTTGATACCCCCCAACTACTATCATTTGATGGTACTCCCCTAGCTAGACATCAGATGAACCAATAGAAGCAGATTCATCGAAAATAATCTTAGTCTGGGCCTCAAGGAGCGAGTCAATCCTTAAGGTCAACGTCAACTTAGTTTTAATTAGGCTTAGATTTGAATGTTCTTGGGAACGTGATGGGCCCTTTATCTGGGTAGTGCCCTTAAAGATCAATTAAATTGTGTGTGTGCACAACCAGGGTTTTCAAACAATGTTATTTGATGATTTATCTTTTAAGATTTAACCTTGTTTAGTAGCTTTTAGGATTCAATTCTTAGGTATATTTAACCAAGGTCTTTTGAGGCACACCAAACTTTGAAATCACGGATGTATAGATATTCCTTGAAAAATAAAATGAATATGGAGTGCCTGGTGATACAAGAAGTACATGATTTATAAAGGTTGGTTTTTATCGTTGTAGCGTGCAAACCTAGATCAACTTTTGAATTTGTAAAGGTAAGCACCTCTATTTTGATGCATCAAAATTATGCTTATTGCTAAACTAACCTTATAGGACTATCTTGGATTAAAGCATTAAAGCATCTTTCAAGTCAAGTGCAGATAGTTGCTAATGTGTGTCTTTTTATCTTTATTTGAGTCTAGGGCATTCTTTTAAGGAACTTCAAATAAAATTCAAAAATGGATTTTTCGTGTATCTTTTCAAAATCAAGCTTTTACGATTATTGATCGACCAATATAGTAAATTGATCGACCAAATTACCTTGATCAACCAACGAACTTCATTAACCGATCAAATCAGTCCATTTTAGGAAGTTGAAAAATATCCTTTCGATCGACCAACCAAGTTACTTGACCGATCAATTAGTGATCGACCAACCATCTTAATTGATTGACCAAATTGCCTTTTGATCGACCAATTAACCTTAATTGATCGACCAATTTAATTTCCTATTCAAGCAAAACTTTTAGTATAAATAGAGGTCATACTAAGCCCATCTTCTCATAACTTTCAAATAAAAATACCATTCAAAACGTAGAGATTCTCGTACTTATTTCAAAGGTTTCTGCGACTTGTTCTTCACATTTTTTAAAGCACGACTCCTCGAACCTCTGCCGAAAAATTTAGTTTGATCTTTTATTGAGGTTCCATAGAAGTTATTTATGTTATTCTATCTTGTTGCTTTGATTTATGGATCCCAAATTTGCTAGGAAGATCCATGGTTGTTACTTTTGCTTCTCTTTAGGATAAAAAGAGAAGTGATTATAAGAGGTTGTGCCACCCTTGTTCAAGTGGTGCAATTAGTGGATTGACTAGCTAGGACTAGTCAGAAAAATCTTATACTAGAAGGCTTAGGTAGTGGTTTTCACCTCGTTTGGGTTTCTACTATAAATCAGGTGTACATTGTTCTTGAATCTTTTGTGATTTATTTGTACTTATGCATATAACTTTTTAAGGTGATACTATTCACCATTCCCCTTTAGTATATGTTGCGATCCGTAGGATATCCTCCTACTTTCAGTAAAAACATTAATAGTGGAGTATATAGGGTCATCCAAGAAGGAAACTTTAGTTAATAAATCGATTCTCTCTCTTGCTCTCTCAAATCTTTCTTCTTTTTATGTATTTTTGATTTTTTGTAATTTTTAGGGCATTCAAAGAGTTATCGTGTAACAAGATGCAAAACGCACAACTAATGATCTATGCCTAAGTGACAGAAATTATGTTCTCTTCTAAACTCACTCTAGGAAAGTGTGCCTAAGGTAATTAGAATAAAAGAGTGTAGTGAACTAAGATAAACAAAGTACGACAATCACTAGAACTAGCACGTAGTAGAAATCAAAGAAAGGCTATTTCATTAATGAGAGAAAAATCATTTTACAAGTAATCGTAGTGGAATGCTTCTACAATTAAACTAGTACAAAACAAAGACAAAGAATGAAAAATTCTCCCATTGAATTTGAAGATGAAGATTCCTTGATCTAAGTCCAGCAACTCCTAGACTTAAAATGGATCTTCTTCTTGCGATCTTCCGCCTCAAGATGATGCTCTTCTCCTCCTCCTCAAGGTGGACGTCCACCACTCTATGCTCTTCCTTGCCTGGATATCCCCCAAATGGTGCTTGCCCTTTGGTGTGCTCCAAGGAAGAAGAAGGCACCAAGGAGGCAAGGGTTTGCCTCCTTAATCTTCTTCTCTCCTCTTTTTCTTTAGTTGGCCAAGTAGAGTATGATGTAGAAAATAATATGTAGCCAAGGGTGGTTGATATGTGGTGGTTAGTGGTGCTTTTATAAGGTGGAATGGGAGGGTTGGTGATGAGCTTGAAAAATTTGTGAATAAAAATTAGAGTTTGAGAAAACTCATCGTCGTAGTTGTGAAAAATCCAGCTATCAGATAATATTTATAGCCGACACTCAAGGTGAGTCCCGGGTTGAACACGGGGAGGAGAATGATTGATTTAGAGAAATCCGCATTTTTTTTTATTTATTTTTTGCGTTATTGTGCTTTTATACTTTCTTGGTATTTTAACTAGGGCAGAAATCAGATTAAAAGATTATCTGGGCTACTCTACTTGCAAAATAAAAGAGAGAGAGACAGAGAAAGAGATAGATATAGAGAGAGTTTGAGAGAGAAATAAAGATTTCATTTAGATAATTCAAATGTGTATTACATCTATAGGAAGAAATTAAACTCTACTCTAAAAAGTGGTAAAAGAAAAAGATAGAAGAAATATCCGCCTCGACAGCTACTTGGAGGATGAGCCATATTGACAGAGTGCCTAGAAGAGGGTGGTGACATGCTGGATGAAGGAGGACAAAGTAGGAGGAAGGACGATGAAATAAGGCAATGTTGCAGTGGGATCTGCTTCCCGAATAGGGTTGAGAGGACCCCCACAAGCGCTCCACAAATGGGGGTGAGAAGATGGAAAATTAGTTATTTTCAAGTTCTAGTGGAGCATCCCAGGCTTGAGACAAGCTCGTAGAGCTTTGGACGAGGTGTAGAGATAGTAGGAAGGGATGAAGAAGAATGGGAGGTGTAGAGGGGTTTATATAGGTGTAGGGAGAGGTTATTCTCGGCTAGGTGATTAATGGGTGTGCATGGGACATGCATGCATGTCTCATGCTCTCGCTGGCATTGTGGAATGAGATTTTAGCTTGCGGATCCGCGAGGAGGAAAGAGGTCCCTTAGATCATGATCGTATGGCTACTGAGGCTTCAGATCGCACGCTTGCATTCCCTATTATGTGCACGCTTGATGGTGAGAGAGCATCACAGCTTTGGATCAAGGATCAATGGCAACAATTGCAATGAGATTGGCAACAAAAGTCCATCGCTGTTGGATTTGAGATGGACGGTTGTGATCACTTGGGGAGATGTTTTAGGTCGTGCTCTTAGTGTGCTAAGGGCATGCCAGATCGCATTTGTGTGGAATCTGCTACATCCATCACGCTGCGTGGGCACTTCAATTGTAGCTCGATCCAAATCAAATGACTCAATTGTGTGCACCTTGGGTGCACTATGGGTTAGAAGTGTCTGCAGTTTCGAACCTACACCTTTTCACTACGAATAGTGTGTATGACCAATGTGCCAAGCCACTGCATTGTCATGTGAAGGAAAATGATGGCACGATGTTTGGGCCGTCTGATGTTGATCCGACAGTCGATGTTGCACTGGACTCAGACGATGAGATGAGATTAGGGCATGTTGAGATCTAATCATAACCGGCTAAGATTTGATGTAAAGATCTCCTTTACACTTGTGAAGAGGTGGGCATGGATGCATCTCAACAGTTGGATTGGAATCCAACGCCTGGGATCGGCGAGGCGTGGATGAGGGGAGGGTCAGCAGGCATTGAGGGCAGCTTTGGGCGGCTGGGATGGTGCCACGTGGCACTATCCTGGCTGTACGCATTCTTTGGCATGTAAGTGCATTACAGATGTCAGATTGGGTTGATTTTCACGTTGTTGGGTTGTAATCGTTGACTTGATCCCATCCATATGGTCAGATTTGTCGTTTGAAGCTTGGATTCATGTCACCCTGTGCCTTAGACATTAAGATGAGAGAATTAGTATACAATTTATACAATCTACTCTAAATGCATGATGCTGCTATTATGTATTATTTACACTACCAGAAATAACTAACTAGCCTAGGAACATGCATAAATAGGCATTTTATTATGAATAATTGTGTCTACATCTGTTGGCGTGGAGTTAGATGGAGGTTAGATGAGTTTTTCATATGGTGGTTAATTAATCTAGGGCTTAGGAATGTTGGTGCCAGGAGAAGGGTTGTGTAAGGGGTTGGAGGTGTCCTTTGGTAGTCGTCCATGGTGGAGAGACACGTAAAGTTGGAGCCAATTTAAGGGTTCAAGAAGGCGGTAGTTTGGCACCAAATTGAAGGGTGGAGATGGTTGGTTGTGATGATGTGTAGGGTGGAGATTTAATTGTGCAAGTTGGTGTCAAAATGGTGGTTCTTAATGGGTGTATGGATGGCCAACATGGGTAGGTGTAGGTGGTGGTTACATAGCCATTTTGGCACCAATATGGAGAGATGTCAACGAGGTGGTGTTAGGGTTTAGTTGGTGCCAAAGTGGGGAGGAATTGGTGGCGGTTAGGGTGGAGTTTTTGGGTACAGTGGACCAGCATGGAGGTGGAGAAGTAGATGGAGCTTAGCTAGCAAAGTAGTAGGGGAGGATCTATGGTTTTACTACAAGGAGGAAGACTTAAGCTACATGGTGCTTCTAGAGCTAGCAGTAGCTGAAGTAGACATGCCAGTAAACTCAATAGCTAGCTTAGCTAGCTAGTTCTTTGCTAGCTTCTTCTGTTCTAGAGCTGAGGTGAGCTGGAGTTGGTCTTCCCAGAGACTTCCTAGCTAGCTAGCTTAGGTTTGGTAGCTAAGCTTAATTGTGTTGAGCTAGGTTAAGTCTTTGGGAGTTGGAATTTAGCTGATCTGAGCTGGTTAAGGATCTTCAGATGACCAAACTTAGATTGTTGATGAGTTCTAGCTAAGCTTTATCAAATAGAGCTGACATGAGCTATGTTGAGCTAGAGTGAGCTGGATCTAGCTGCATTGAGCTGGGTTGAGGTGGAATTCAGTTGAGATGATTTGGATTGAACTAAGATCCACCCAGAATGAGCTTAATCTTCATCTTCTACCTTTCATATTGCCAGTGTTTAGATGATTTTCACTTTGCAATTATCCTTAACAATAACAAGAAGTGTATGAAAACCAAAATTAAAGGAAAATAATGTAATGCATGCCTAAACTATGAAATGCCTAAATGTAGTCCTAAACCAAATTACAATGTGAAAAACCTAAGAGCTAGATATGTTTTAAGGCAAAAGAGTGATGATAAACTAGTGTTTATCTCACCCCATTTTTATCTTTTTGCTAATCTCTTAGCAAAATGTATTTCACAAAATGGCTTTGGGGTAAACTATTTTTTTTATTTTTGAGGAAAACACATATACGGGACATTGGTTGATGGAGAAGGAAGGCACGGGATTTGTTTAAGATAAACATCAGGATTTATCCTTGGATCCAAAAGTTGGCATGAAACAGATCTGTGTATCTTCCCTAGAATTTGATAAATTTACCCCATCAGACTCCAATTATCCTGTCAACTATTTTAGCAGTAAAAGACCTCCTTGGCCTAAGAAATCGATCTAGACTTTGTGTGAAAATGAAAATTCAAGTGTTAGTGCTTTGTGAATGGCCAACTTTTTTTCTTTTTTCTTTTTTATAGTTTGATGTTTTTGTCATTGTCTCCCCCATGCTTATCCACAGATTAACTTTAACTAGATTTTGGCAAAATCCTTGTCCTCACTACCGATCCACAAGGAGGCTCTTGCTCCAATACTATGAAAGCATCATCTAAGGCACCTCCAAAAGCCCTTCAACACAACACCTTTTGGCACTGTAAGAGGAACTCCCAACAAATCTACACTTGCTTCGATACTTCGAGATAGTATCATTCAAGACACCTAAACCGTAAGATGTGCTTATCTACTTCGTATATAGATATGGAATATAGATATGGAGCAAGCACCAAGGAAGTAACATGGTGGCATTACTTCTTTAGAGAATTTTCTCCTTCTCCATGGTAGGGCTCATCCAATCAAATTGCTTAAAGTTTCACCTTAAGTTAAACACAGTGAATTATTCATTTATGTATTCTTGGGCTTTTTGTTTTTGTTGGCTCATGTGTGTGGAATTTTGACACTTGAGTTTCAAAAGAAATTCAAATTTCTGGATTAAAGACTAGGTCAAGTACTATTTAAACTATTAGATAGAATCAGTGCCAATTGGTTTCTTCAGGGGTCAAGGAGGAATTCTTTAGGAGATACATTAATCGAATGTAAAATTTTTAGTTTTGTTAAAGATTAAATCCCATGTGTAGCTTTATTGGAATAAAGTCACAACCTTAGTCCTGTGTTTTCAAAAATTCCTTGAAAGGTGTTTTGTGATTTTTCTGAAAAATGCATGCAAAAGAAAAGAAAAATTGTATTTTTTTGGGTTTTGAAAATCCTGAAACGACCATCAAAATTTGAAAATATTCCCCCATGCTAAAGGTATGCAATGTCCACATGTATAAGGAAGGGAAAAGATATCACCTGACTGAAGAAAGGTCGGAATTAGGATGGTCAAAACCTGGGAAAAGAAAGGAAAAAGGAAAGCAAGAAAATAGTGGGTTACCTCCCACCTAGGGTTGTCTTAACACCTTTTCAGCTAGGCATAATACGCATCAAGGAGTATCAGGAATGTCATATAAATCTTGGGAATTAGAATGTAGATTTGGAGATTTGTTGAGGTAGGGCTTCAATCATTGGCCATTGACTATTAATGATATGTTTGTTTTACAGTCCAAAATATCAATAGTGCCATGTAGGTGTGTTTTAAGGATGTTGTAAGGATCGATCCATTTAGATTTTAACTTCCTTGGAAAGAATTGTAATCAAGCATCAAAAAGCCAAACACACTGATTTAGATCAAAAATTTTCTGAACGATATATTTCTCATGAAAAAATTTTGTTCGGTCTTTGTGAATTCGTGCATTTTCATAAGCAAAGTGATGAATTTCTTCCAGTTCTGTTAATTGTAATTTATGGTGTTTCCTAGCTTTAGACATGTCAGAATTAAATTATTTGATTGCCCGAAAAGCCCTATATTCCAATTTTACCGGGAGATGGCATGCCTTGCCATAAATGAGGTGAAAAGATGACATGCCAATCGGGGCTTTGAAAGCAGTTTAGTAAGCCCATAAAGTGTCATTCAGCTTGTTGGACCAGTCTTTACAATCAAGACAAACCATTTTTTGGAGAATATTTTTATTTCTCGATTTGAAACTTCTGCCTAGCGACTAGTTTGGGGCTGGTAAGGAGTAGAGATTTTGTGGTCAACCCCATATTCTATGACAACTCGATGATCATTAGTGTGATTATGAACCCAAGAACTTGTTGGAGGATTTACTTGATCAATCAAAAACCCAACACGATCCTTGTCCCAAATTTTTAGAGTTTAAGGTACAAGTTTTGGGTGAACAAGAACTTGTTAATGGTCAAAATAGTTGGATCCAAGACCCCAATTTTGAGGAGGGAATTGAAAAGAAAAGTCTAATTTGAGTAGAAACTCTTAGGAAGACTGACCTGATTTATAAAAATAGCTTAAGCACCCTAGAGTTTACACCTATAAGAACCCCCAACACCTTGCAAAAGCTTTAAAACCCTATTCTTCCCAACCGTCACACAATTCCTACACCCATCCAAACCTCCCATTTATACATTCAACAAAACACCTATTGGAGACCATTTAGGCTTTCTCTGCACCACCAATTTGTCACTTTCTTCGATCATCTCTTAGGCAAGCCCACTCTCACCCTCCGGGACCCATATCTTGGGGCCTAGAGACTCAATTTTTGTAGTCTCATTGTTTATAACTAATATCTGAGGACTATGCCTAGCTGACGATACTAAACTTAGCACTGTGCATAGTTTGCTTTTGCTAGGAGCTGACTAGTTTATCACAGAATTTAGGTGTTCAGGTGTCTTTTCCGCCCTTTTTGCATGCCTTTATTATACAATGAGGAGATTGTATTAGCTAGACATGGAGGGGTGGATATACTTATTTCTGAATTATTTTGACAGCCCTAGAGTTTTTCCATTCATTTTCATTTATTTAAAAAAAAATTAGAATTATGAAAAGAGAATTTAGGTATTAGGAGTTTTCAACTTTAAGAAATAACACTTTAGGGCCTGAACACTTATACTCTTCAAGCTTACAGGCATAATTGGTCTGGGTGTCCACTAAAATGTGGACCTATTTCTCGAATCCTCACCAATGTTATGACTATTTTAATTGGTTAATAAGTTGGGGTGATAGGTACACAACTTACCAACATGCCCTCTGATTTGAGCGGACTTATTCTCTAAGTGTCTACACACATCTTGCACTGACACACTACTCAAGCGGTCCTAACAGAAATTAGGTAGCTAATAAACATAATAGGGTGGTATGGCTAGCTCATTGTCGTGAGTAACAACTTATAGTTGAGTGCCCAATGCCCAACCACGTCACTTAATCTCTTTGGCCATTTTTCTTTATGTAAATCTTAGATCAGGGAAGTCACTTGCTTAGAAAAAAGAAGGAAAAAATATTATTAAAAAATACCCAAAAAGAAAAGAAACGAAAATTGAAAAATAGAAAAAGAACAAAAAGTAAATAAGCTACACTTCACCGCATGGGTATGGCTGACAAGTTGTAATGGGTAGCCCTCCAATGTCAGTTGTCCAGAACGTAGCCCACAAAAATGCACAAATAATCCCTAAATCTATGGAGAAGTAGGGAAGTAGAATAAACTGGGGAGATTTACACTAGGTTTGCCCTTGTGTTAACGCCACAAAAATAAAAGCAGGGAGAAAGCTACTGGTCAGAAAGATAAAGCTTTAGGCAGAATTTTTCTTTAGGGTCACCTAGGGATTGTAGATACCTAAAGTCCATTCTATTTTGCCATTTAGTGAGTCAAAGATATTTACAAATAAAGATGCTTAGTACCTAATGTAAACACATCCATTTAGGTTAAAATGCCTATTTATGCATGTTCCTAGGCTTAGATATGCATTCCATAGTATAAATATCACATAGCATGCATCATTCTGCATTTAGAATAGTTTTTATAAAGTTTAGGTTAATTTGTGTCCCTTTATGGCTATGAGAGAAAAAGATTTATTTCAGGGTCATGAATTGCCGATTCGACCATACAGATCCGATCAAGATGATGATTGGAGTCCAATGCCTCCAAAATCATCGTGATCGGAATCCCATAGCACCTTATGCAGTCCAAGGAAGATCAATGACTAAGGGCCTAGGTGATGCAATTTGGAGTTTGAAACAACAAATCTAACTACACGGATGGATCTGGATCGACGATCGCAACCCAACGATGTGAAAATCAGCCCAATCCGACGTTCGTGGCACCACTTACAAGCATCTAAAGTTAGACAGTCTAAATGGCATCACGTGGCACCTTCTGAACTGCCCAAAGTCACCCAACAGATCCGCTAAATTTCTAAAGCACACATTCCATGCAATTTGGGTCATTGGATGCCCATCCAACGGCCATACGCACACCATGTCACCTGCTTCACTTGAGGAGCTCATCAACTCTGATTCTCGACCGTTGGTTCTCCATCCAATGGTTTAGATCTTGTGCCACTTCGATCATCATCTCAACAATCCACCATCATGCCGCAACGGTCGCACCCGCCACTCTCAATGTGGGGATGGCGATTGAGACCTCACCTGCAAGTTCAATTCATGTCGAAAGGGTGCACAAGAAATTTCACCGCATGATTCCAATCGGATGGAAATGGAGGCGGTGATGTGGCACAACCGATGGAGGCGATTGCGTCAACATGCGGTTTGACGTGCCATCTGACGTGCCACCTGACGTGATCTAGAGAGTGCGACCCTCGTGAGATCGTGACCTTCAATCGAGCATCTGATGGGAAGAAAGTGAGCACGCGAGCAAAGCTGCAAGCGAGCATGAGCTGGAGGCTATGGCGACGTTTAGGGTGGGTCTTCAGCAACATTTATGGACGTCACTAAATGTCCCATGCATGAAATGCCTCCTCTCATCTACTACAAAAGGACCCCTACTCCTCCCATTCATCTTCATCTCTTCCTTTCTCTCGCTCACCAACTCCAAGGCTTTAGAGAGAGGTTGTCCGAAGCCTGGGATGCTCCTTTAGAGTAGAAATCAAACATTTTTTCCCACCTCTCACCCCCATTCGTGGAGCATCCCATGGTCATCCTCTCACCACCTTCGGGATGATGATCCTCGTCGCAACACCATCCCACCCCATCGTCCTTCCTCTGCCACCATTCTCCTTCCTCCAACTTCCCACCACCTTCATCGAAGTGACGTCAGAGCAAGTTGTCCTCCAAGTGACCGTCGAGGGGGACTCTTCTCATCTTTCTCTATCTTTTACTGCTTTCTAGTGTAGTTGTAATTTCTTCCTTGATTATCTGTAGTAAACTTTGGTTGGCTAAATATTGATATTTTGTCATTCTCTCTCTTATTTTGCAAGTTGATTAGCTAGATGTTACCAACTTGATCTCTCACCATATAAAATATCAAAAAAATTGCAACAGATAAAAATAACAAAAAGACATAAAGTCAAAGCGTGGATTTCACAAACCAAACATTTGCCTCCCAATGTTTGACCCGGGACTCACCTTGAGTTTCGGTATAAAGTTTATTTGGTAGTGATTTTTGCGACTACAACAATGGGTTCTCCCGAAACCCTCATTTTACATCGTGAAAGCACACTCATCAGTACTTAGAGTCTTTTCAAGTCTTGGGTGGGTTGGGTAGCTATAGAAAGCTACCCTGAAACTTTAAACTCAAAAAGTTTAAAAACATAGAAAAGAAGAAAAAGAAAAAAATTACATTTTCTGTCACGTATAGGATAAGGCAAGGACTTGGGTGGTCTACATTTTGGTAGTCACTCGACCACTATTGAGTCTTTGGAGTCTAGGTCCTTAGTTGAAATTTTCTATTTTTGACAAATAACTTTTGCCTTGGTAATTAAACCCTAATTCTACTCTTATAAATAGCATGTAGTTTAGGTTTGATAGGGACTAGCAAAAGATAGGCATGGGGCTGTGATAGATACACAACTATTCTCAATAAAATGCTTATTTATGCATGTTCCTAGACTCATAGATGCATTGAACATTCTAAATATTGCATAACATGCATTATCATGCATTTAGAATAGATTATTTAATTTGCATACTAATTTTCCTATTTTTGTGGATAATGAAGAGAGCGATACATCTTTGGGCTTTAGATGAAGAATCAGACCAAACTAATGTGCTCAGGGTGATGATCAGAGTCCAACACCTCCAAAATCATCCCGATCGAGCATCTGTAGCATTCGTTAGAAGCCACAGAAGATCAACAATCGTGGCACAAGATGACGCAAATTTAGACCTCGAATGAAGAATCCAACCATACAGATAGATTTGGGTCGACGATCATAGCCCAACAACGTGGAAATCGACCTGCTCTGACATCCGTAGCATTGCCTACAAAGAGAAGAAAATGGACGATCTATATGTCACCACGTGGTGCCATCTAGACTGCCCAAAGTAACCTAAGGCCACCGTAGCCTTCCCATCAGCGTCGTGAATCCTCAATCGCTGGATCTTCATCCAACGACTTAGAAGAGCCTCCACTTGCTCTTCACATTCTCTATGGGTGCAATCTCAAAAAAATCATAGCTGTTGGATTCCGATCCAATGGTTGTGATCTCACATGATCGCAACCCTCAGATGGGCATCCAATGCACACACGTATGCCCTTAGCATAGCAGAGAGCAGCCCACCCTCTCAACAAGGGGTGCGGGTTTGAATCCCATGCATGCCTCCTCCTCAACATGAGCTAATTGGAAATTGAAGCATTGGATCACGCGGGAATGAATAAAATGGAGCCACGTCAGTCGAAGCCTTGCACTGACATTCTCAAAGGCACGCGTATGCACATTTAGCACTGAAATTTGTTCTCACGTAAAATCATGTTTTTGAATAATTCCATAGTAGTATAGCGCAAAAATACGTCAAAGCAAATAAAATAATGAAACTTGGCAAGCCCTAGTCGAACTCAAGGAGTTAATTGGATTTATTGACTTGATTTCTTTTCTCTTGTTTATGTATATATTCTTTTTTCTTTCCTTTTCTTTTTTCCTTTCCTTTTTGAGCTCATAATCTTACCAGATTTTGTTAATGCACTCAGTATTTCGTGGCTTCACATGTCATTAACACTTTAATTAAAGTTCTGATAACTCTATTACTAAGTTAGAATTTCTCAGCCAGTATTCGAGCAGCCATAAATACAAAAAAGGTAGGTATGGGCCATATTTAGTGGATCAAATTGGCAGTAAGTTTTTTTTTTTGAAACAGAAAGGAAAGCTATCGAATCACCGATAGCAATCCAGGAGAGCTTTTATTTATATATAGGAAAAGATTACAAAATCAAACCCCACATATGTATGAGAATCCAGCACATATTAACAATATTATCCACACTCACTGGTCTCTCCTAAAATAATTTCTCATTTCTAGCTCTCCAAACCAACCATAAAACTGCCACCATGGACACATGAGGCTTATTTGTAACTAGAAAGGAGTTCCATAGATTCTCCCACATAGGGATCGAACTGTTGCAAACCTTTCTCCAAACACAATTTGTAACCATGGAAGAAGAGAAGATGTGGTGGATGCAGTCTTTATGTAACCCACATAGCTAGCAGAACTGAGTAGGGGTGCCCACCCACCTATGCCGCATGTCACCCGTAATCAGGCCATCCCTTCTACATAACCACAAAAAAATTTCCACCTTTAATGGGACTTTCAACTTCCATAAGTTCCTCCCAATCTCATCCACCTCTACCAATCTGGATGATCTAATGAGCCTTTTGTATGCAGACATTGGGGAGAAAATCCCTTCCCATCTGTAACTATCACACTCCTCTACCTTGTGTTTGAAAGCATTCAATTCCTGTAAGGGGCGTTGATTCTCCATCCATGTCCTGGTTTCATAACCATTCCCCTCATCAATATTAATCTTCCACTTTTCTGATTCTATATCCCAATAATCATACACCATCGCATTTTTATCTGAAGCAACTGAGTATGCAAAAGGATATCTATCCTTTAACACCCCATTTGTGCCCATTTTTCATTCCAAAATTTGAAACTTCTTCCGTTCCCCAAGACTAATTGGAACAAATTCCAATTATCAGCCATAGTACGCTCCACAGAGGCCCAAAAAGGAGAAGGCTTGGTAGGATTCAGATGACTTTTCTTATCATTTGCCACTCCGTAGCTATCATGCACAATCTCTATCCAAGGCTTTTGTTCTCCTTGCAACAACCTAACCGCCCATTTTAAGAGCAAGGCATCATTAAATTCTTTGAGAGCTCTTATTCCCGTGCCACCATACTTCTTTGGAGAGCACATTGTATCCCATTTAATAGGATGTAAAAATTTACCTTGGTGAGAGGCTCTATTCCAAAAAAATCTCTTACGCATAACATCAAGTTTCTTCCAAATTGACTTTGGAGCTCTGAGGACGGAGAAGAAGAAGACTGGAATAGATGTAATCATAGAATTCAGCAGTATAAACCTCCCCCCTTTCGATAAGTATCTACTACTCCAGCCTTCTAACTTCATAGCCACCTTCTCAAAGAGAAAGTTCCAATCAATCTTCTTCATCTTTGTACACTTCAGCAGTAGGTCCAAGTATCTGATTGGTAGTGAGACCACAGGTGTGCCTAAGATAGAAGATATATCACTCTAATCATTGCCATTCACGCCAAAACAAACCAAAGAAGATTTGCTTCCATTTAGCTTTAGACCTGAAATTTCTCCAAAGATTTAAACCATATAAGAGAGTGCTTGTGCTTCCCTTTTCCAACCTTCTATAAAAAAGACTGCGTCTTCTGCGTATTGAAGAATGGGGGCTAGAGCCCTTCTACTTGTCCTCGAGTAGCCCCTAATCAATCCATCTTCTGCGAACTTGCATGCATATCTGGCTATAGTACCCGCAACAAAATTAAAAATCAACGGAGCCAGGGGACAACCTTGCCGCACCCCACACTGAGGTTGAATCCAGGCTTTACAAGGTTTCCCATTTATCAAGGGAGAGCAGGAGGCAGTCGTGACACATCGTTTCATCAACTATATCCAGAGGGTGGGGAACTTTCTTCTTTTAAGGATTTCCTATAAGTATGACCACAAAATTGGATCATATGCTTTAGAGAAATCTACCTTCCATAGGAAGGCCTTAGACTTCTTTCGGTGCCAACCCGTCACCATCTCTTGAGACATAATAAATGATTCCTATGAAGACCTCGCAGGTAAAAAAGAAGATTGAACAAGCATAATAAGGCCATGCAGAACACCACGGATTCTATTGTCAAGGATTTTGCTAATGATTAAATATATGGAATTCAACAGCGCAATAGGCCTATAGTCAGAGAAACATTTCGCTCCTGACTTCTTTGGCAACAAGAAGAGGTATGATTTGTTTAGCCTTTTGAATCCAGAATTTCCCTTTTTGAACTCATGTATAACCCCCATCACGTCTTCTTTAAGAACACTCCACATCTCTTTGTAAAAAAAAACTTGAACCGCCTGGAGCTCCCTCATTATTTAAATCTTTGATGGCATCCATAGCCTCCTGTTCAGTAATAAGTGCAACCAGCATTGTAGCTTGCTCATCACTAACACATGGGAATGCAGTCGCAGCCATCCTCCACATACCTCTTGGCACCGCCTTTGATTTTTCCTTGAAGTAGCGCACAGCTTCCTGCCTGATTTCACAAGTGGAGGAGATGTTTCTCTCACCAATTTTGATAGTAGCAATGAGGTTGAATCTCCATCAAGCTCTGGCTGCAAGATGAAAAAAAGTCATATTTACATCCCCGTCCTTGAGGCACAATTGTCTAGACCTCTCATGCTAGTCCATCTCTTTCTTTAAATCCACCTCAGCGATGATTTGCTTCCAATATTTCCTATCTTCCTAATCTTGAGAGTTCAGACCCACTGTGCTTTCCTTCATATCAAGCTGCTATACCTCAGCCAATGCCTCAATTCTCTTCTGCTCTCTAATAGTTGTTACTGTCTGTCGATACTCCCTTAGCAGTATTCGCATGTCTGTCAACTTCAGAGCCAATCTTTTGGTATCAGAGCCTGCAACCTTCTTATTTTTCCACCAGCTACTCAGCATATCTTTGAAACCCTCTTCTCTAAACCAGGATTTTTTGAACTTGAAGTATGAACCAACATTTGCATTCACCCTACTGTCCCACACAATTGGCGTATGGTCTGAAAAAGGCCTCTCGAGGCTCATGGTTGAAGACAATTGAAATTGCTCCAAGTGACTAGAGTTACCAAAGAATCTATCCAATTTGGACATGAGCCCACTGCCATTTCTCCAAGTAAACTCAATACCACTGACAGGGTATTCACTGATGCCTAGATTCTACACAACCAGTTGGAAACCTACCTCTATAGCATTTGAGTTACCCCTAGGATGGTCCCCACTTGAGTGGCTCATCAGGTGTAAACATACACAATTGTGTGGGACAATAAATTAACCTAAAAAGGTCAAAAATGTAAATTTAAGGTGTAAACATAAAAATTACCTTATTTATAATTATATATAAAAAGTTGAAAAAGATCCAAGTTAAAATAAACCTTTAAAACCTGAGTTTACATTTAGATCCTTATTATTCATTTCAATCAGGTCCTTAATTTTCATACAGGTCCTTAGGTTTCATCGCATAAAGGTCCCTATCTTCTTCTTCTTCTTCCTTTAGCCGGTTGAACGGCTAATGAAAGAGGGTGTTTCCACCACTCGATCACTGCACATCCGACGTCGTTCCACCTTCTCCAAACTCCTGGAGCTTGTGCTCACCATTCCAATCACATCCATCGGTCTGGATGATTCTTTAATCCTAATATTAGGTGGGAGTTAACCTCACCATCGTCAGAGATGATGCCGGTGGTTAACCTCCTCTAGCTTCTCACATGTCCAAACTCCGCTACCCTCTTCATCATCATCAACTATAAATAGACCCCACCCCCTCGATTTCTGGAAGTTGTCTCCCTTCCCTCTTCTATCATAGTGTCGACCCAATAGGTATTCGTCTACAACTCCGGCAATCTTCCACATCAATCTCCGACTTCCTCCATCCATCTTGATCAGCTTAGGAATTTCACTGAGGTTTGCCGTGTCTCTGGATAAAGGCGAAGATCAAGGAGATCCTTTGCTCCATCCAAATTCACCCACTGGAGATCTTCCTCAACACCCTCTGATTTCCTCCTCCGTCATGAGCCGTCGACGGAGTCCATTTACCTTGTTCATCCAGGTAAAAGTAAGTATGAGTAGGAGCAGGAGTAGTCTAGGTAGTCAGTTAGTCAGTTTAGCTTAATGTCAGATTTCTGAGATCGTCTTCTTCGACTCAGGCGAGCTCCTTGAGCTTGCTAGAGCTCTTGTTTTGTCTTTTGAATTCGCTGATCACCTTCTTTCATCACTCATGATCACTTCTTAATCATTAAAACACTAATTCTATTATTTAATCGCCTAAATTATATCCACCATCAACAGCTACTGTTGCTGTCCATGGCGGCAGTGGTTGAGCTTAGATTCACATTCACAGGGTTCTTCATCACTTACTCATCATCTAAGGATCCTAATCCACACCTTAATTTGAATAATTATTAACTCTGACGTAAAAACCTAATTCTAATTAAGCTCCTGAGCTCGATGTCAATGGCGGCTTAGGAGTAGTTAAAACTTAAAATTAATTAAGTATTTATGATCACAATTACATTTCGACTTGTCTCAACTACTCCTTTGAGTGGGAGACCAAGTCCTGATCCTCAACCACTAAAATCTATTAAACTTGAATTTCACTGATTAATCATTCATGTAAAAAATTAAAGTGGAATCAAATGTGACTCTAACGTTCCTTATAACCTTAGGATCCTTTTAAGATAAAAAATGGCACGAATTCACTAGTCTGAACACAATTTGAATTTTTCTGGACTCACCAGAGCTCCAGCGAGCTCCAGCGAGTCATTATTGAGCTTCAGCCTTTATAAACTTGTTGAGAAGCTCCAGATTGACATGATATTGATCATTGAGTAGCTTGAGGTCTTTAATTTGGGATTTTAGCCACTGGAGCTCTAAGTGAGATGTCTTCTTCTCCAACTCCGGTGGAGTTAGAGAAGCTTGCACAGAAGTCTTGAAGAAGCATTTAAAGAGTCTAGAAGCTTTAGTGTAGTGCACTGAAGCAAATCCTGACCTCAGTTTAGTGTAGAAACCTCCCAATCATTCTGACGAACAAAGTGCTTTTTGAGCTCAGGCGATGAGTTTCGAACCCTAGATTTTTAGGTTAGAACACCTGATTAAGGGATTGGGAAGATTTCAAATGGTAAGAGGATTCTATTTAAGGTGTTAATTTTGTGAAATGAAGCTTAAATCAGAAAGTCAAAATTTTGAGTTTCACAGTCAAACTGACGTTGAGATTTTGATTCTGAGATCAATCTGAGGAATTAAGGAATTAGAATTGTTTTTGAGATTTTGTTGAATGATTTGTGAGTGATTAAAGTGATCTCAGACTTGTAATTCTGTTGGAAATAACAACCTGCCAGTTTGGGTTGTTTTCGAACCCAAACTGATGGCAGTGTCATTTGGATGAGATTTGATCTCAAATCCTACCCAGATCAATTTGTAACAACCCTTAGAACTTTTTGAAATTGATCAGAAATGTTCTTAAGTGTCTCTTCACTTAATCAGAGTTAGAAATTTGTTCTCTGAAGCTTTCAGAGAAGCTTGAGGCCGCTCTGTAGTCTCAAAAGCTTAAAGAGCTTCAGAACGTTTACCTACAGATGTGGGATTAGCTATAGAACTTATTCAGACCTGTAGTTAAGCTAGAAAAGCCATCCTATAGATGTTGTAAGGATAACCTTAATTTCCAGGCAGTAATAACCCATAGGAGCCCCCTAATTTTGTCTTTCAAATTGAAGAGGAAAGCATCCTCTTAACTTAAAATTGACCCTATAATCTTGTAGAGCCATCTTAGGGCTTTCCATCAAGCTTTGAATCGCTTGATTTGGAACCCTGAGTAGGGAGAAATCCTTACTTGAAATCGTGTATGGAAGGGGAAAACAATGTCCCACATCGGAAGTTGTAGAGCATGCGCATAGGTATAAAATGTTTTTGTGTTTAATGCTCACCATTTGTCAAGCACTCGACGCAGACTAAACCTCTAACCATTCTGAGCATAGCATGTGTGTGTGCGCCTACGGGTGTGCGCCTGAGTAGGCGTATGTGCGATGTTGGCCCTAGGAGGGCGAGGCCTGGGAGGTGGTTGGGTTGGTTCAGCTCGACAAAGAAAAAAAAAAACAAAAATGAACCGTAATAAAATAAGGTGAGGATCGAGTAGGGTCTGGTCCCACCCTCACAAGGTTGCCGTCTATCCTCGAAAGGACCTTGCCGCAAACCTTAAATAAATTTTTGGTTAGAGGAAAAACTCGGTTCAGCTGAAAGGAATGAAGAAGCTGAGAAGGCTAAGTGTTGAAGGAGAAGCTAAGGGTTGAAGGAAAACAGGTGTTGGAGAAGCTAAGGAAAGGTGAAAGAAAATAAGGGAAAGAAAGGTAAAGGGAGAAAGGAGAAAAGCAGACAGGCACTATGGAAAATACTAAAGAAGAAGACTAAGGGAGAAGATAAAGAAGGCAGGAGCAAAAGAGAAAGAAGAGAAGAAAGAGCTCGAAAGAATAAGAGAGAAATTAAAAAAAAAGAATAAAGGAAGAGATAAAGGTAAAGAGAGAAGAAAGGATGAAGAGAAAATAAAGAGTTTTTCATATAGTTTTAATTTTTCTTGCTTTTAATTGTAATAAGGCATATGTTGAATGTATAAACTCTTATTTGCCTTCAATCATTCGAAATAAATGTTGAAAATTATATTTCAAATGGGATTTTGCATGTTACTTCAAATTAAATCAATTTTTGCAAAATTCATGTTTCTATAATTAATTTAACTATACCTCCTATACTTATAAGAAAAATAAAAGTTAATTAGTGAATTTAGAATGAATTATATCGCCCAGCGAACGACCTGGACTCAACCAGTTAAAAAATTCTAAAATGTTAGGTTAATTGGACTCTATACTATTAAATGACACAATTTCGAGTTAACCTAACTGACTTTTCTCTACTCATAATTAAGTAAAATTAACTTAATTAACTGAGTTGAGGTGAGAAACAACCATTTTAATGACGCCGTTGCCGGGGAGGCAATCCCTTAATTCACTACAATTTAGTTGGTTTAATTGTCTAATTAGGAGGTATTTGTAATTAAATTTCTATTTTCAATGTTTTTGTTCTAATTAGTTGTTTTTGTTTTGTTTTCTTTGTTTTCAGGTTTACCATCACGGGTGATCTCATAAGAAGGCAGGATTTTGTTGCTGTTTTTGTTTCTGCCTTTGAAAGTATTTCTAGTCTTAGTCTTTTGTTTCGTTGCATTAAAAAAAATAATAATAATAACTAAAAAATACAAAAATGTGTCTTATTTGACTAACAGCAGCATATTATAGGCATACACTCTTAGGAGTGCATTTTTTGCTAGTATATACCTGCGAATCTATCTCGGGAAAATTCTTTACTGTTTTTCTCGCATCAGCGAGAAAACACAAGAAAAAAACTGCGTAGATCCCTATCTTTTGAGATTTAAAAAGACCACATATTTTGTTTGAAAAGACTTAAAAAGCCGCCATTGTATTTTAGTTGATATATTTTTTTTAAAAAAAAATTAACTAAAAAGAGGAAGTTAAAAATTATGACTAAATCTGATTGCAGAATGCATGAGGGTTTTATTGCAATCATCTGTTGCATGCTATCGCGCACACAGCACGATCACTAGAGTCACACGAGTTTATTTTTCTCTCTCCTCTTTGCACCTCTTAGGGCTTTGGTCGAAGATCAACAAGTCTGTCTTACTACTAAAGCCCCGGGGAGCAGTAGTGAGCAGTCTCGATCCTAGACCTTAGACCTTTGAGCCTTAAGGATACACAACTGTGTAGACTCAAATTAGGATGCATATTTTGATACTGTTACTCTATTTGTTTGCGTCAAATTACTTTTGCGTATCATAGAAATCTCTTCTTTCCATTGAAAGAAGAGCAAAACCCGCATCTTTGCGCTGTTTTGCGAGTTTTGTGCCACTATTTTTTGGTGGTGTATGTGTGCACTTGCACATTCTTTTTCGTTTTATGGATGGGAGGTGATCCTTGCATCCGCCTCTTGCACCGTCTTTGACAGGTGAGCCTAGGCTGGTTGCAGATAAGCAGCCAATAGTTTTCCTGTCTGATCCATCTACTTCTATGGATCAGTTGCAGAATCAAAATCCCAAGATCCCTTCCTCTTCTGGTCTGGGGGAGATGCCGCCTCTTGATGTTCATGAGGTGCTCTTGAACCAGAACCTTAGGATACTTGAGCAGACTAGACAGATTAATCTTTTAACAGCAGCCTTAAATAATTTGCAGACTCTTCAAACCCGTCCTCCACCTCAACCTGAGGCGGGTTTTTACATCCCTAATTTACCGATCAATTGTCCGAGGCCTCTACATAGAGATTAGTACAACCCATCTAATGCACAAGTAGAGCCTAATGTTAGGATACCTATTGGGGAAAATGATCCTGAATTAAAGCCGAATATCATTGGTCTAATCCCTCACTTTCATGGATTTGCATCCGAGGATCCATTCCAACATATAGAAGATCTAAAGAATTTATCTCAAACTCTTGGACCTCGAAATCAGAATAGGGAAATCCTACTAATGAAGATGTTCTCTTTTAGCCTTAAAGACAAAGCTGCTTATTAGTATAGAACTATTAGAAGACCAATCTCAACTTGGGCTGAACTTGAATCTGCATTTTTGAAGAAATTCTTTCCAATTGGTCGAACTAATGCTTTAAGGCGAGCTATTACTACTTTCAATCAAAATCAAGGAGAACCAATTCATGAAGCGTGGGAACATTTTCATTAATTGCAAAGGAATTGCCCACATCATGACATCCCTTGTTGGCAACTCATGCACATCTTCTATTATGGTTTACAAGAGGGCATTTGCAATCTAGTCGATGCCTCTTATGGAGGGAACTTCCTAAATCGCGACGCAGAATCCGCCTCAGAATTATTTGAAGGGATGGTGGAAAACTCGATCAACAATGCATCAATGTCGCAATTTACGCGAGGCTCAAACACAAATCATCAGAATCTGCACAACTGCATTCACGAGATCAGTAACCAATCCAGTTCAAAGGATTTAGAGATAAATGCAAAAAAACTAGACAAAGTTGATATCGTAGCAAAGCATCTCGACGAGGTTAAAAATACGATGAAGACTCTTACACCTCTACTTGCTACAAATCCCATGCATCTACCTATTTCGCAAATTCCCACGGGGAGGGAATTTGTGAATAATTTAGATTGTAGAGATCCATCTTCCTTGGGTTTTCTATCTACTCCTTCACCAACCCAAGAAGGGACCTTTATCCCACAATCTTACCCACCCTTATCTTTTGCAAAAAACGCACCTTATCCTCTAGATTTAAATGCCATTTAGGGATACACACCAAGATCAAACCCATATTAAAATTCCTATAATCCTAGATGGTGTAATCACCTTAATTTCTCTTAGTCTAACCATACACAAAGACCATCATATCCGACTCAGACCAGGCAAACCCACCTACATTGTCGTTTCAGCAACACAATGCGAAGCCATTTTACATGGGTTTGCAAAACCCCGTAGGGCTAAATAGAGATTCACAGCTAGACCAAATTTTAAGAGCTGTGACTGAGAGTCAGCGACAAAATGCTGAGGCTCCTGCTGAAGTCCAACGATAATGTTCAGTAGAATTGGCTGATCTTAGGGGTCAAATCATGTAGTAAGCTAAATCTAGTCAGCTAGGGGCCCTTC
Source organism: Thalassia testudinum (assembly GCA_037157565.1). Classification (NCBI taxonomy): domain Eukaryota; kingdom Viridiplantae; phylum Streptophyta; class Magnoliopsida; order Alismatales; family Hydrocharitaceae; genus Thalassia; species Thalassia testudinum. Next base: position 41,088,021 of record JAZHRO010000025.1, read on the forward strand.
CATCCCAGCCAATTCCAAACCCTAGGAATATCCAGCAAAGACAACACCCGGGAGTTCAAAATCCGAATCAGGGACATGTCCATCTTAATCAATTACCCCTAAATCCAAATCTAAATCCAAATTTAAATCCAAATCTGTATCCACCTACTTCTAATCATGATTTTGAATATACAAATCAACAGTAATAAATTTTGAATCAACCATTAATCAATAATCCATCTTTCCAAATTACACAAGCATCTTCTTCTTCATCAGTTGCTTCTTCTCATGCGGGGTATTAACTCTGTTACAACCCGCCGTGGAACTTCCACTAAGGGATCCATTTATCCAAGGAATCTATCCCAAGACCCTAGTACATCTAGATCAACCCCTGTTTCTACACCTGGAAGAGGTGCAGAACCTAATCCCACAATTCCCACTAATTCGCGAGATAAGGGAAATACCTCAGTAGAATAGGAAATCCACCACCCATTCCCAGAAGCTTTGAAGAAGACTAGGAAGCAAAAATAACCTATTACATTAGATGAAGATTTGATTAAGATTTTTCAACAGGTACACATTAATATCCCACTCCTAGATGCTATCAAACACATTCTGACTTATGCAAGATTTCTTAAGGAATTGCATACTCCTAAGCGTAAGCCGAAGAAAGGAAGCACTGTTGTACTTTCATAGTATGTGAGCTCTATTATTTCAAGTATGTTTCCTTTGAAAAAGAAAGATCCGGGATCTCCATTTATTTCTTGTATAATTGGGGGTCAGTGTTTTGATAGAGTTCTCCTAGATTTAGGAGCTTCTATTAACCTCATTCCTTTCTCTTTGGTAAAACACTTTAAAATAGAAAAACTTAAGTCTACCAATGTAACTTTACAATTAGCTGATAGATCTATTAAGTCACCTAAAGGAATGTTGGAGGATGTTATTGTGAGAGTTCGGGAATTTTACTTCCCTGTAGATTTTATTATTCTTGATTGGGAAGTACCCGAATACGTTAGCCACACCCCAATTATCTTAAGGAGACCCTTTTTGGCTACTGCAAAAGCCAACATTGATTGTGAATCAGGAAAGATATAATTGAAATTTGGGGAGAAGACAATTAAGTTAGATATATTTAGAGCTTCTAGTGGATTTGATTGTGAATGGATTGAGGAAATAAAATCTATAGCAGCTTTTGAGGATGACATTAGTTCTTTAGAACTAGAGAGCACACCTTTTGTTATTCCATACCCTCAAAGCAACGAAATGTTATTGGAATCTCTACTCAATCTCGAATCTAAATCTAAATCTAAATCATCTAATTCACTTTTCACAATTGAAAATCCCACCCCAAATCCTACTGTTGATTCTACTTCTATGCTTGAATTGAAACCATTGCCTGACAATCTTAAATATGTATATCTTGAATTTGATCAAACATATCCTATAATAATCAATTCTCATCTATCTAAATCACAAGAATCTAAATTAATCAAAGTTCTTCGAGATCACAAGAAGGCAATTGGGTGGACTTTACATGATCTCACCGGGATTAGCCCCAATTTTTGTACTCATCGCATCTATATTGAAGATGGGGCATGACCTTCAAGAGAAGCTCAAAGATGTCTAAATCTGAATTTAAAGGAGGTCGGTAAGAAAGAAATAATCAAGTGGCTTGATGCTGATATTATCTATCCCATATCTGATAGCCCTTGGGTGAGTCCAATTCAAGTGGTACCCAAAAAGGTAGGACTCACCATAATCAAAACTAAATCTAGAGAAACCATTCCCACACGAATTTAGAATTCGTGGCGGGTTTGCATTGATTATCGTAAGTTGAATACTGTTACATAGAATGACCATTTTCCTTTACCATTCATTGATCAGATCCTTGAGAGATTAGTTGGTAATAGGTTCTTCTACTTTCTAGATGGTTACTCTAGATATAATCAAGTTGCAATTTATCCCGAAGATCAAGAGAAAATGACTTTCACCTATGTAACGACCCGGTTCCCGAGTCCCTACGAGACACGAGAACCGGACCGACTCAACTAATCCCAAGACCTAGTTGTCCAACGAGGAAGTAACCAAAAGAGCAGTCAAATAAACCACATTCAGCATGAATATAACTAACAGTAAGAAAGTACAGCAGTAAGGAAAGAAACTACCACAGTATGTACCACCACAACAGTAGAACAACATTCATAATATAATTTGAACTGCATGTAAAGAAAGTACAGCAGAAATAAGAACTACTCACTACAACGTAACAAAAAGAGGTACAAGAGACAGTGGTAACTCTACTGGACCCTACTCGGCCCAGCATCCTCTGCAGCCGCTGACCCTGGCTACTTAACACCTGGTCCTGAAAAAGGTAACGAGTGTAACACGTCAGCAAAATGCTGAGTAGAGTGGCAACTAAAACTAAAGACAACAGTAGAGTGTACAGTAGCTGTTATGTTCCATTACTTTCTTTATTCACATCTTTCAATTGTCTCACTATTTCATTTATTCCTCAGATCTTTTTCTTGATCTCGAATGTTCCTCGTGGGAACGATCTTGATTGCAGTCATTTCCAAAAAGTAGAAGTAGCACGTGGTGCTCTCCTGGCCGGGAGAGTCCCCCGTGGTGATCCTACCCTCAGTCAACCACCCCAAGGTCACTGACACATGTAACGGTGACTACGGCACGCGCGATAAACGCACAGGTAGCTAACCCGTACTGGCACGCGATCAGTCGTTTCCGTTAACGGGTGCGCCCAAAGCACAGCACGGAACCAGTCCAGGGCAGAGCCCTCTCAGTAACAGGGGTCCAACCCCTCCACAGTAACCAAACCGGGGCCTTGCCCCTCCACAATCTGCGCACCCTCGCCTGACTACCCTAGTTTGGCCCAGTGGGCCTAAACAAGTCGGTGTAGGAGGCTAGCAGAACCCCGGGGCCCGTGGGGTAGCTAGTGCCCTCCTAACACTAGTAGCTCTCCTTGGTACTACGTACGCGAGGACCAGCAAGTCGGTACAGAGTGGCCAGTCCTAACCTCGGGTCCCTGGGACGGCTGGCTCCGCTCTGCACTAAACAGGGGGACAGTCGCTCTCCTTGGTACTCCGTACTCAAGGGCCAGCTCACTTCCCCAATACTATTCCATTCACCTTCCAGGAGTTCTACTCCTACTTCCCCGTAGGGTTCCATCCTTTTTACTCAAACATCCAGGTTTCACTTTCCAGTTTCACATTCTTACAACCCATGTTCTCAACCACGTTATTTATTCACAACAGGCAGCTGTTAATTCAAATTACAGGCAGCTTTATATCTCTTTCCATTTTCCAAGACTGCAGTATTATACATTCCACTAGTTTTCCCATCCTAGGATTCATGCCATATCCAAGGATCTATCGTACAATCTAGTTTTCCAGCCCTAGGATTCATGCAACACCTAGGAGCTATCATTCCATCTATTTCTCATTCCTAGGATTCATGCAATGTCCTAGGTTCTATTTATGGTTCCATAATTTAACAGATTTTATTAATAACTTAAAGCCACTCTACCAGGTACAACGGGAGAAATGGGGGCGTGGTCGGGAATCCCGCGTGCCTCCACGACCCCCGAGACTGCAACAGAATGGGGTCCTTGTTCAGCGTGGTTTCCCATACGTCCAGAAGTCTGCGGGGACGTCTGGCCTAGCTCCCAGACGTCCGATGGTCACCCCGGACGTCTGGAGGTCGCTTCCGCAGTCTGGTACTACTGCCAGACGTCTGATTCGCAATGGATGGCGAATCACCGAGACTTTCAGACGTCTGGATGGTCTTACAGTCGTCGCCCTCGCCGTCTGGCTATCAACCCAGACGTCTGATTCTGGAAATTTTTCCAGAATCAGGGCGCCACTCGGCCTCCGCTCGCGACGTCGCCCGCGTCGCACCTCGCGCGCCTGCTGCTCAGACCGCAGCAGTCCCCCCTCCGTGTCACTCCGTGCCCCCTGCGTCCTCCACCGGCCGGCCCTAGCAGCCCCGGCGAGCTCGCCCTCACGGCAGAGCTCCGCTCTCGCACGCAGCACCTCCTCCGCGCTCACTGCGGCCGCCACTGCCGCCCTCGCGCTCGCACTCACGCTCACTGGCTGAAGGACAAGAGGGAGGAGATGGTGGTGACGGAAGTGAGGGGAGGCATGGCCTTTTAAGGCCATGCGAGGAGGAGAGAGGACACGGCAGGGCATCTGCAGCCGCAGGGAATAAACGAATATGCGGGTCTGCGCGCTCAGGCGCGCAGACGACCCGCGTGTGTGGAAGATAACGGATTTCCAGACGTCTGGAAACGATCCCAGACGTCTGGTCCGACATCTAGGCCACCTCCCAGACATCTTTTACGTCTGGGGCACGCATTCGTTACAACCTACCCCTTTGGAACCTTTGCTTTGCAAAGAATGCCATTTGGGCTTTGCAACGCACCCGGGACTTTTCAGCGTTGCATGTTAGCCATTTTTACCAAAATGGTGGGTGAATATATGGAGGTTTTTATGAATGATTTTTCAGTCCTTGGGGAGACATTTGATATTTGCTTCGATAATTTGTCGAAGGTTCTAAAAAGATGTTTTGAAGTAAACCTTGTCCTTAGTTGCGAGAAGAGCCATTTTATGATTCCAGAGGGCATAGTACTTGGCCACCTTGTATCTGAGTGGGGTATCCAAGTAGATCGAGCCAAGATCAATCAAATTGCAAATCTTCCAATTCCTGACTCGATCAAAGGCATTAGATCATTTCTCGAGAATGTGGGATTTTATAGGAGATTCATTCTTGATTTTTCAGAAATTGCTCGACCACTCACAAACCTCCTCATAAAGAATGAGACTTTTGAGATGAGTGAGGAGTGTATTATAGCATTTGAAACTTTGAGAGACAAAGTTACACAAGCTCCAATTTTGCAACCACCTAATTGGTATTTACTATTTGAAATTATGTGTGACGCATCAGATTATGCAATAGGAGCTATTTTGGGACAGAAAATTGAGAAGAATCCAGTGGTAATTTACTATGCAAGTAAAACATTGAATGAGACACAAAGAAATTACACAGTTACAGAGAAAGAGTTACTAGCAATAGCATTTGGATTAGAAAAGTTCAGATCTTACATACTTGGATTTCAAATCATAGTGTACTCTGATCACTCAGCTATCCGACACCTTCTATCTAAGAAGGACACAAAACCTCGGTTGATCAAATGGATCTTACTTTTGCAAGAATTTGACCTAGAAATTCGTGATAAGGCAGGTAAGCAAAATGTTGTTGCAAATCATCTTTCCCGTCTTCCTTCTGATACAATTGAATCATCTCCTCCAATCACTGAACATTTCCCTGATGAACATCTTTTGACTATATCCATAATCTTACTTGGTATGCAGATATTGTTAATTATTTGGTTACACATTAATTTCCACCAGACTGGGATGGGAATCGCAAATCACGACTCAAAGCAGAAGCCAAATATTATTTTTGGGAAGATCCATATCTTTTTCGACTCTGTAATGATCAAATCATTAGGCGTTGTGTCACCTCTACTGAGATTGATTCTATCCTATCTTTTTGTCATGACCAGGCCTGTGGTTGTCACTTTTCTGGAAGAAAGACCACTGCAAAAGTTTTGCAATGCAGGTTTTATTGGCCCATGCTATTTGTTGATTCTCAGACTTATTGTAAGGCATGTAGTCGCTGCCAAACACTTGGTGGCATGTCACGAAAAGACATGATGCCTTTTAACCCAATTATAAAATGTGAAATCTTTGATATTTGGGGCATAGACTTTATGGGTCTGTTTCCGTCCTCTTTTGATTTCCACAATATTTTACTTGCTGTTGATTATGTTTCTCATTGGATTGAAGTCATACCCACACGCACAAATGACCATCGAGTTGTCATTCCTTTTATACAATGTCACATTATCGCTCGTTTTAGGGTACCTCGTTCTATCATTTTTGACAGTGGTTCCCATTTTAATAATGCCCAGTTTAGAACATTACTTAGAAAATATAGGGTTACACATCGTATTTCTACACCTTATCATCCCAGACTAATGGGCAAATCGAGGTCTCTAATCGAGAGATCAAAAAGATCCTTCAAATGACAATCCGACCTGATAGGAAGGGTTGGTCTTCCCATTTAGATGAGGCTTTGTGGGCTTATAAGACTACCCACAAAACACCAATAGGCATGTCACCATACAAACTTGTTTACGAGAAACCCTATCATCTTCCCGTAGAAATTGAACACAAGGCCTATTTGGCAATTAATGCCTATAATTTAGACCTCGTGAAGGCTGGTGAAAATCATAGGTTACAGCTTAGCGAACTTGAAGAATTACGTCATGATTCCTATGAGAGTTCAAAGCCGCATAAGGAGAAACTTAAAGCCTTCCATGACAAATTCATTTCCCGCAAATCCTTTACACCTGGTTAGAAGGTGCTATTGTTTGATGCCCGTTTGAAGCTCTTTCCTGGTAAACTTAGGTCTAAATGGCAAGGGCCATTTATTGTAGTTAGTGTCTTCGACAATGGAGCTGTTGAAATCACTTAACCCAACAAGGATCATCCCTTCAAAGTCAATGGTCAACGTTTAAAACCTTCCTTGGAATCACATCCTTTGGGTCATGTTGGAGAATGTTACATGCTCTACTAGGGTTTTTGTATCACCATCCATCCACCATGTCTGTACATAGCTATTTCCTATTTTTACTTTTTGATTTTCTTCTACACTTACTCTGATCTTTCACTTCATATTTTACTGATTACCTTCATTTAGTCTGACTGACCACTCTAACCTTTGGTCAGACTTGAAATCGTTCGCACAGTGATCTTTGATCTCGTCTATTCAACTTCTTCCATCACCCTATACTAAATGAAATGTAATATCTTTTCACCCTTCTTACAATGAGGACATTATAAATTCTTAGCTTGGGGGGTGTTGAAGTGAAATTTTCACTTTAAGTGTGTGTAAATAGACAGAAAAATAAAAAAATCATAAAAATTAAACATCCATGAAACTTAAAAAAATAGAAATTCCAAAAATGATAAAAATTTTTAAAAATAAAAAATTTTGTAAAAATTTGAAAAATTTTAAATTCATAAAAATTGGAAAACCTTATAAACATAAAAATAAAAATATATAAATACAAAAATTTGAAAAATGAAAATCCATAAAAATAATAAGAGGGGTATATTCATCTATAATAAGGAAGCAAAGAAGAAAAATATATATATATATATATATATTTATTTATTAAGGGCTTAATTTTCTTTTAGGTCAGAAACTAAAAATGTATATAGAATATTTAAGAGCATTCAATTCTTAGTTAGATTTTTACTTAAACATTTTGTAAAAACACACTTTTATTTTTAAAATTTTTAAATAAGATTTTATTTGAATTAAGAATCTTTAAATCTTTTAAAGCTTTATTTTTCTATTCTTACTTTGAATTAAGAAACTAAGTGTATTAAGATTTAAACTTAAGTTTTAGGATTAAATTATAACATTTTAATCAATTAGATTTAAGTAATCCTTTTGTTTTTGAAATTTTGATTTTATCATAAAGTTAAGTAAAAAGGCTAGATATTTAGAGTTAATTAAATAGAGTTAGTAGAATTTTAGTTTACAAGTCTTACAGGCTAAAGATAAATAACTAGACTTGGTAAATTTTGTCTTGATGGATCCTATTGGAGGAAACTAAGAATTTAAAGAACCAGAGAGTGAAGGGCTTTGTTGTCTAAGATTTGGTTTGAGTGCTAAGTAACCTAAACATCTAAATTCACACACATAGAATTGTCTTGTTGGCATCTGAGACAGCGAAAGCAAATAGGTTAAGAGATCGGTTTTGAATCCTCTTTAGTCCAAGGATTTCCGTGGGGCGATTCTTGAAAGGGTGAAGGATGTGCCACTCACCTAGAAAAAGGATTTGGAGAATTATGTTAGTAAGAAAAATGAGAAGGGGGGAAATAAAATAAGAAAAAAGAAGAAAAAAAATAATAAAACACCCTGCAGTTAATTGCCTTGTTACAAATGGGTGCTTACGTAGATTTCAATAAATAAATAAAGTATCTCAATACAAATGGATGCTACCCATCCTTCCATCAAATAAAAGAACACCTTGCTATAAATGGGTATTCTAACCTATAGAAAAAGTGAAAAAAAATATGGAGATAAAAATATTAGGAATAAGAGACCCAATGGTCCAACGGGGAGATATACACAAAAGGTGTTGACCTCGGGATAGAAAACTGGTGAGCAGAAAGCAACCAAACCTGAATAAGGCCAAGCCAAAGTCTTGAATTTGAATAATTAGGATTGGAAATTGATGTCTTAAGATCTGTATTTTTGCAACTTTGGATTCCTTTAGGACAATTCTCTTCACTAAGCACAGATGTTTTAAAATCATAGTTACTGAACCTTGGTATTGGGCAATGAAGCCTAAGAAATCAGGTTTTGAGGATTTTATGTTGAGACCTAAAGGAGAAGAATTGACAGAATCCTAGGTCTAGAAGTTGTTTTTAGTGCTGTAGGCTAGTAAATTAGAGTTTTACTACTCTAAGTTTGATTAATAATGAGTATTTGGTTAATTTGCTTAAACTTATATTGATAAAAGTCAAATATCATAAACAAAGGATTAACTTAAATCTATTGAGATTTTGAGTTAAAATTTAATTCCCAACTATTAAGTTTTGTTTCCTTAAAACACTTTGTATTTTAATTTGAGTTAAGAATAGTTACAAAGGAATAAGAGATTTTTGAGAATTCTAATTCTTAATAAAATTTTGGTTAACAACATTATTTTAAGTGTGTTTTGAAAATGTTATAAGTATAAGTCTAAGTAAGAACATTTTCACAAGTGCCTTATATATTAATTATTTATATTAAAACTTAAAATTTTTTTGACCTAAGCTTTCCTCTACATAGTTGTTATTTATATTAATTTAGAACCAAGTACTTTAAATCGTCATATCTTTACTTAATTTTTCTAGGGACTAGCAAAATGTTGGCTTGGGGGTATGATGAGAGACTCATCATGATCTCTAATTACCCCTAACTAACTAGTCTTCCTAGTTAATTAGCTAAGGATATGAGTATATATGGGTTAATTATAAAATAAGGGATATATAGTAAAGGACCTTAAAGTAAGTTTAAAATGATATTTTATCATTCAAATAATATTATTAACAATTTGATTAATAATTGGACTCGAGAACTTACAAATCATTCTTTTAATTAATAAGTTAATTAACTTAAACATAATGTATACCTAAGTATATAATAACTTAAGTAACTTTACCTAATTTAATAAATTAACCTAAAAAGGTCAAAAATGTAAATTTAAGGTGTAAACATAATAATTACCTTATTTATAATCATATATAAAAAGTTGAAAATGATCTAAGTTAAAATAAACCTTTAAAACCTGAGTTTACATTTAGATCCTTATTTTTTATTCCAATTGGGTCCTTAATTTTCATATAGGTCCTCAGGTTTCATCGCACAAAGGTCCCTATCTTCTTCTTCTTCTCCCTTCAGCCGGTTGAACGGCTGACGACAGAGGGCATTTCCACCACTCAATCACCGCACATCCGACGTCGTTCGACCTTCTCCAAGCTCCTGGAGCTTGTGCTCACCATTCCATTCTCATCCATCGGTCTGGATGATTCTTTAATCCTAATTTTAGGTGGGAATTAACCTCACCGTCATCGGAGACGATGCCAGTGGTTAACCTCCTCTAGCTTCTCACACGTCCAGACTCCGCCGCCCTCTTCATCATCGTCAACTATAAATAGACCCCACCCCCTCGATTTCTGGAAGTTGGCTCCCTTCCCTCTTCTATCATTGAGCCGACCCAATAGGCTATTCGTCTACAACTTCGGTGATCTTCCACATCAATCTCCGACTTCCTCCATCCATCTTGATCAGCTTAGGAACTTCATTGAGGTCTGTCGTGTCTCTGGACAAAGGCGACGACCAAGGAGATCCTTTGCTCCATCCAAATTTGCTCGCCGAAGATCTTCCTCAAAACCCTCTGATTTCGTCCTCCATCATGAGTCGTCGACAGAGTCCCTTTACCTCCATCATCTAGGTAACAGTAGGTAGGACTAGGAGTAGGAGTAGGAGAGTCTAGGTAGTTAGTTAACTAGTTTAGCTTAATGTCAGATTTTTGAGATTGTCTTCAACTCCGGCGAGCTCCTTGAGCTTGCTTGAGCTCTTGTTTTGTCTTTTGAATTTGCTGATCACCTTCTTTTATCACTCATGATCACTTCTTAATTGTTAAAACACAAATTCTATCATTTAATTGCCTAAATCGTATCCACCATCAACAGCTACTGTTGCTGTCCATGGCGACAATAACTGAGCTTAGATTCACAATCACAGGGTTCTTCATCACTTACTCATCATCTAAGGACCCTAATCCACACATTAATTTGAATAATTATTAACTCTGATGTAAAACCCTAATTCTATTTAAGCTCCTGAGCTTGCTGTCAATGGCAGCTCAGGAGTAGTTAAAACATAAAATTAATTAAGTATTTATGATCCCAATTACATTTTGACTTGTCTCAACTACTCATTTGAGTGGGAGACCAAGTCCTGAGCCTCAACCACTAAAATCTATTAAACTTGAATTTCACTGATTAATCATTCATGTAACAAATTAGAGAGGAATTAAATGTGATTCTGAGGTTCCTTGTATCCTCAAGATCCTTTTAAGATAAAAGTGGCACGAATTCACTATTTTGAACACAATTTGAATTTTTATGGACTCACCAGAGCTCCGGTGATCTCCGGTGAGTCATTATTGAACTTCTGCCTATATAAACTTGTTGACAAGCCCAGATTGAGATGATATTGATCACTGAGTAGCTTGAGGTCTTTAATTTGGGAGTTTAGCCACTGGAGCTCTAAGTGAGATGCCTTCTTCTCCAACTCTGGTGGAGTTCGAGAAGCTTGCACAGAAGTCTTGAAGAAGCATTAAAGAGTCTAGAAGCTTCAGTGTAGTGCACTAGAGCTGATCCTGACCTCAGTTTAGTGTAGAAACCTCCCAATCATTCTGACGAACAAAGTGCTTTTTGAGCGCAAGAGATGAGTCTGGAATGCAAGAATTTTAGGTTAGAACACCTAATTAAGGGATTGGGAAGATTTCTATGGCTAAGAGGATTCTATTTATGGTGTTAATTTTGTGAAATGAAGCTTAAATCAGAAAGTCAAAATTTCGAGTTTCACAGTCAAACTGAGGTTGAGATTTTGATTCTATGATCAATCTAAGGAATTAAGGAGTTATAATTGTTTCTGAGATTTTGTAGAATGATTTGTGAGTGATTAAAGTGATCTTAGACTTGTAATTCTGTTGGAATTAACAACCTACCAATTTGGGCTGTTTCCAAACCTAAACTGATGGCAGTGTCATTTGGATGAGATTTGATCTCAAATCCTACCCAGATCAATTTGTAACAACCCTTAGAACTTGTTGAAATCGATCAGAAATGTTCTTAAGTGTCTATTCACTTAATCAGAGTTAGAAATTTATTCTCTAAAGCTTTCAGAGAAGCTTGAGGCCTCTATGCAAACTCAGAAGCTTAAAGAGCTTTAGAACCTTTACCTACAGATGCGGAATTACCTGTAGAACTTATTCAGACCCACAGTTAAGCTAGAAAAACCATCCTGTAGATGCTATAAGCATAACCTTAATTTCAAGGCAGTAATAACCTGTAGGAACCCCCTAATTTCATCTTTCAAATTGAAGAGAAAAACATCCTCCTAACTTAAAATTGACCCTGTAATCTTGTAGAGCCATCTTAGAGCTTTCCATTAAGCTTTGAATCACTTGATTTGGAGCTTTGAGTAGGGAGAAATCCTCACTTGAAGTCGGGTCTGAAGGGGGAAAACAATGTCCCACATCGGAAGTTGTAGAGTGTGCACATAAGTATAAAAGGTTTTTGTGTTTAATGCTCACCAGTGGTCAAGCACTCGGCACGAACTGAACCTCTGACCATTCTGAGCATAGCCTGTATGTGTGCGGGTGTGTGCGCCTGTGGGTGTGTGCCCGAGTGGGTGTATGTGCGATGTTGGCCCTGGGAGGGCGAGGCCTGGGAGATGGTTGGGCCGATTCGGCTAGAGAAAGAAAAAAAAAACCAAAATTGAACCTTAATCAAATAAGGCGAGGACCGAGTAGGTTCTGGTCCCACCCTCACAAGGGTGCTGTGTATCCTCAAAAGGACCTTGCTGCAAACCTTAAACCAATTTTTGGTTAAAGGAAAAACCCGGTTCAGCTGAATGGAATGAAGAAGTTAAGAAGGCTAAGTGTTGAAGGAGAAGCTAAGGGTTGAAGGAAAATAGGTGTTGGAGAAGCTAAGGAAAGGTAAAAGAAAACAAGGGAAAGAAAGGTAAAGGGAGAAAGGAGAAGAGAGACAAGCACTAAGGAAAATACTGAAGAAGAAGACTAAGGGAGAAGATAAAGAAGGCAAGAGTAGAAGAGAAAGAAGAGAAGAAAGAAAGAGCTTGAAAGGATAAGAGAGAAGTAAAAAAAAAAAAAGAATAAATAGAATAAAGGAAATAAAGGAGCAGAAGAAGAAGAAAGGAAGAGATAAAGGTAAAGAGAGAAGAAAGGCTGAAGAGAAAATAAAGAGTTTTTCTTATTTTTAATTTTTCTTGCTTTTAATTGTAATAAGGCATAGCGACGAGGAGTGTTGAGAGAAGGTGATGATTTCACAGCTGGTGGCTGTGAAATCAGCGGTTGGATAGGGAGGAGAGACTGGAGTGGACGAATTGATCGCTAAGAGGTGTAGGAGGGAGCGATCTCTTACGCGCGACACCACTGAGGTGCTTAAGTAGCAGCTCAGTGACTGAGATCACCGCGCAGGTGAGAATAAACAAGATGCAACCGGCGGCGAGGATGTGAGGGGCGGAGCGCGTGGTGAGCTGAGCACAAGATCTGACCGTCAGATGAGATCTGGGGAGAGAGGTGAACACACGCACCGAATTGCGCGAAAGTTCCAATAGAATCCAACCGCGGATCAAGATCTAAAGAGCGACGGACGGCTGAGATTGGCCGTGTTCTTCACACGCTACAGTGTGCGTGAAGAGGAGCAAGCTTCTCTCTGAAATGAGGGAAAAATTGCAGGAAGACCCTTGAACGAAGGGGTAAAAGAATTGCATGCAGGCCCATAAGTGAGAAGAACAACAACTGGAAGGGCCCTGCAGCCTTTCAAAAGGGTCCCTGCAGCTTAGAAGCAGGTCCAAAATTGAGTTTTTAAGGGTCAAAGTGTAATGCATGAAGGACCTAAGTGTCAACTATCTATTTCATAACCTAAATGATGTCCAATTGCCTTCAAATTTTTATATGTGCTTAATTGAACATTTAAGACATTGATTATACATCTGATTTGGCTTTTCGTACTAATTTATGCGTTCAATTGACGCATGGATCATCATTTGTATTTTGTTTTTAGAAAATCTCATTTTGTGACCTAATTAGGAGGTTTTAACACAAAGTAAAAGTTTTAGGTCTTTTTCTTTAATTCCCACACTTAACCCTTTTTATCTGTTAATTTGATATTGTTTTGCTTAGTGTCTAGCTTAATTTCAGCTTTTTAGCCATGATGAGTAGCCACTCATCAATATGCTTGTAATCTCTTGATTTATTCCCCATGGGCATGAATTTCTTTAGTTAAAGTATTTAGCCTTTCATCATTTTACTTGTCCCAATCCAACAATAGGTTTGTAATAGTTTCCAATGTAATATTAGGTTGGGTGGAACTCGAAGGTAGCCCTAAAGTGGATTGAGTGGAGTATTGGGCAGATTTGGATTGATCCTAGTTTTGATTTTTATTTTGGGGTGGCCATACAAGATCAGGATGATTTCTCCACTCAGGGTTGTATGAGTTTGGATATGAATCAGGGTGTGCATTGCCCTAAGTGGGGATAATTGTATAAGAAGTTGATTGAGTACCTGTTGTTTGGTCTTGCACTTGTGATCCATTAACCCAATCTTTAAGTGAAATCTCATCAAGTGCAAGAGTATTAGAATTGAGGAGTTCCTCTGAAGATTTTCCCACATTATTATGTAAGTCCAAAGATGCCTGTTGGGTTAGTTGAGTTTGTGACACCTCCTCAAGGCTAAGTAGATCTTGGGTTTGTGCACATCTTTGTATTTGCATTTGGAGCCAACTTTGGTTCCACATCAATTCCTTAATTTGCTCCAACATTTCTTTCAATTCATCATCTTGAATTTTGGGGATTGGACTTACAAGTTTTGAGTAAATTGGAGGGTAACGAATGTATGGAGAACAACCATATCCTGGTTGTTGAGGATAATTCTCCCAACCATGAGAAGTTGAAATCATGGTTGGGTTAGGGGAAGAACCCTGATGGTAGGAAGGATTTGGGTTTATGATCATTGGTGAAGAGAAAGAAAGGAATGAAGAGCGAAAGAGAAGAAGGTAGAAGGTCTTCCTAAGGAAGACAAAAGAGAGGTCCTTGGTACCGCTTAGTACCTACAAGGGGCTAGTAACATGGCCAGATACCCTAATTTAAGGTCTTTTATTTAGGATTCTAAATAAAGGATTTACACCTTGATTAAGAAGATTCAAAAAGGAGTTGTTTCTGGTTTATCAAGGTATAGGAAATTGTTTCACAAGCACAAATGTAATGAATTTTTTTTTTCTTAATTGCCCTACAACTCCTAAGGTGTCCTAAAAGAAAATTCTTATGTGTCCATTTAACAGTTTTAATTATGTAAGTGGGGGTTTAATCTAGCAATCAAGATCCCACCTACCAGAATGAGACACACAATAAGGCTTAATCAACTTGGGTGCGATTTCTAGAAAAATTAAATCCAAGGTTAGAACAACCTAAGGTTCATGCTTCTAAAATTCAAAGTCACCCAAGTTCAAAGAGAGAAAGCAGGAAAACCAATCAACTAAACCCACTATGCCTCGCCGGCAACAACGCCAATTTGACAAAGCGACAAAGCGATTTTTGCACATGATTTAATATGTTGTGAAATTCGAAGTATAGTTGTGCTAACCCCTCAATCAAAAATATTTATTTTATTAGGAAACTCATCTTGATTTATCTTTTTAATTCATGAGTCCTGGTCATCTCTGGGAGGCGTAAAGTGAGAGTATTAGATTTCGATCCGAATTGCTAAACTACCTAATTTTTTGTCTTTTTTTCTCTTTTGAGATTTTTTTATGATTTTGATTTTTGGAAAGTGAAAGCAATACAAAACTAATATGATCCTAAATCTACCCAAATGAACCGAAAACCCTAACTTTGACTTAACTAATGGCGATGTATTTCACAATGATGAAAATAAAAGCATATCACGAATTATTCAAAGGGAAACTAATCATGCACTAACTAATTATATGAAGTTGCAAAAGCACATAAAAATAAACTAGAAGCAAGCAAAGGCTACGATCAACCAAGAAGGTTATGGAGAAGCCTTATTGGCCATCCACTAAGGAGGATGGAGAGAATAGGGTGGAGGAGGGGGGATAAAACTGTTGGAAGTGGTTTCGGTTGTGGGAGAGGGGATATAATAGGATGGAATAAGTAGGAATTGGTTTCATTGATTGAGTACGATGGGTGTGCATGGGTATGTTTAGAGAGGATGTGGTTTTCTGGGGAATAGAAAATAGGTGTAGGTGAGGGATATTTAGAAAATATTTTTAGGATATTTTTAAGTGTGGGACAAGGGGGTCTTGACAGAATTTGGTAGTTTGCATAGGGATATTGTAAGGCCTTGGAGAGGAAATTTACGTAGGGTATTGGATGGGATATTAGGTTACGTGGGTAGGAAATGTTTGGTTTAGGTGGGAAACTATGTTCCTAAGTAAGCTAAAGCTATTGTCCAATTGGGTTAAGGTGCATGGGGCTTTGACCAAAGATGTTGCACGAGAGGGTTCGTGGAATTGGATGGGGATGGGTTAAGGCTTATGTAGGATGGGTATACATTTATTGGATGAAATAGGGACATTGGTGGAAAAGCATGGGAATTTACACAACAATCTACACGTACACTAGCTATAAATAACCATCAGTATAGGCTAAATGATTCACTGTAGGTAGAAAGAGCTATTCTAGCAGTTGTATGTGGCATTGTCTTAAGAGGCATCATTGTAAGCTATACCAACAATAAAAACCATCGGGTTGTACCTATAGCTACAACAACCATCACATTTCCAAATTTTCCTAATTTTGGTGATTGCAGTAATTTCGATAATTGTATTCGTCAGTGTGCAATGAAATCTTGTCGCTAAAACTGTCACTATACGTAATAACTCCAATTTTATTTTAAGCATAACATTAACAACATTGTTTGTCAATAGATTGGTCAGTGTAAATATGATGATCTTCATTATTAGATCCTATTCAATTTGATGATCTTGCAATATTTTACCATATAATCAAAAATAATGTTTACCTTTATTCATTTAAGATCAAAGAAAAATATACAAAATATGACTCTTTTGAAATAACAAATTTAATTATTTATAAACCATAATAGAATAATTTTTCATATAATTATAAAAGGAAATTATGTATCTACAAGCATTATAAGCAGCATGAGCTACAAGTATCCATCGTTCTTGCTCTCTACAATCTTAAATTGGTCGACAACATTCTAGCCTAAGGATAGAAGGTACAAGTAGCTCTTACCCTAAAAGTTGTTCATCAAAATGTAAGCCTCTTTAGGTCTTCCTCTAAGGGTTCATTGGTTTCCAAGTACAGCAACTATGAGATCTTGAGTACCTTATAAAGGTTCTTAATCAACTTGAGGTGATGCACAACTGCAAATCAGTAAACATGATGTTATAGCCCTCATAAAAAAGATGCTACAATTTGCATATACATAAATAAAATCAATAATAGATTATTCATTAAAATCAAAAAGTGCTATTTTAATATTCTAAAATAGTTGTAAAACTCGTTATGATACATCTTAAATTAATTTTTTTACCCCTAGTGGAAAAGGGACATTTTCCAAGAGATGATTTAAAAATTCCAAGTTTACTCGTGGTTATGTACATTTCTAAAGAGCCTTGTAGAAATGAGATAAAGTATCTTCTTCACGAACTGACTTAAGAGATTAATTTGGCATTCTTGCCAAGGATGTGTGAGAATGACATTTAAAAGATAAAAAAGTTGCATTATGTTATTGCAGTAATTTTGTAACCAAGAATTAAGAGGATAAGAAGATATAATGAAATATGGGAAAATGCCAATATTAGGCAATCTAATAAACTAAATTGGATTTCACCATCTTCTAAAGTAGTTGAGTCCCCATTAAAATATGATGAAACCTAATCAATTAAACATAATAGTTATAGAATAGTTGAATACTCTAGTTGGGCACTAGGTTCTTGTAATAAACATAGCTTGGTTGCTTAGGTGGCCTACAAAATGCGTATAGTTCAAAACATTTTAGTTTGGAATAAAACCTAATAGCATGATCTATGGATGTTATCCTCTATACATCCTTCCTATACTTTATAGACCTCTATACCATTTTATCCTAAAAATAGTTAACCAAACATCTTAGGTTGAACATAACATTTCCCTAAATTTCAAAATACAAGTTGCATAACTGTCATGAAGCATGCATGAAATTAGCGTCATGCAATTATTTATAATGCTATTGCACTTCATGATTGCATCTTTGAACAACCCTCCATTTTTGGGTTTGCAATAAAAAAATTCATGAAACATAAAGATTAAAAATGGATGCTTTAACCTAGAACTAAAGAAAAGATGGACTAACTAAGAATTGAACCCGGGTGTGTACCATGGAAGGGTACTATTTGTTCAATGCGAAATCTCATTTTTAAGATAATTAAGTTGTAGTATAGCATGAAAGTGCGTCGAAACAAATAAAATATAACGAGATGGTGAGTCTCGATCGAACTTAGGGAGACAGAAAATGACGTGATTGTAATACAGATTCAAAACTAACTAGAACTAGATTAATCAGCTATTTATAAAATGCAAATCTATTTAGATAATAATAAGGTTGTTCAGATAGAAGAATAACTAGAAGAATCACTAGAAACACTACTAGAACTACAAGAACTAAAACAACGACCTACCTACTAGAACAAGGGCACCAAGGATGGTCCATGGTGGCCTTTATAGAGGTCAGGGAGAGCAACAGCGATGCACCTAGGTGGCCTTGATGGATGCCTTAAAGGAAGAGACCGCTGGAAATGTTTAGAGGGATAGATGGAGGAAGAGAGATGCCTTTAGATGGGGGCTCTATGGTCCTTTTTATAGTTAAATTAAGGGGCAAAGTAGGTATTTGGCCCCCAAACTTGTGTATCAACCTTGGACTAATCATATCTATTTATCTAGAGATCAACGGATCTGATTTCGCATCAAAATAGCCTTCAAAATAAAAGCAAGGTTCAAGGTATTGAGGGTGAAGACACTGGGGCATGGAACATGGGGCGATGAGGCTCTAGCGATAGGAGGGAGAACAAGGGTTGGGAGGTATGGAGATCGAAGAGGTGGAGGCACAAGGAAGATCATAGAGAAGAGGGGGCCACTGTGAAGGGTAGGTGCTAGGCGAATGCATGGGAGGTCCTTTTCTTTAGATGTAGGGCAAGAGGACACATGGCAGCGGTGTGTAGGGGGCCTCTTATTTGTGTAGCTTGTGGTGGAGAAGGCCATAAATGTGATATGTGTAAGAGAGGAGGGACACAGTAGGTAGGAGGAAAGGTCCCACACCATCATCCTCTCTCGGGGCAGAGGGGATCGAGGGCTCCGCCGCCTCCACCCCCAACATTGGCTAGACACTTCCATGACGTAGAGGTCCTACACTCCAAAGACATTCTTGTAGCGGAGATGGATCTAAGGGGATCACTGATTGGGGAGGTGATGACAGGGGCTCCGTCTTTGGATTGGCTTCAGCAGATGGTAAGATCCCTAACCCTAAGCTCACCGAATTAGAAGGTTGCAACCTTGGGTCCTTCTCTCTTCCTTTTGTATGGCTTGGGTATGATGGACTTCGAGTCCCTCCGATTTCAATCAAGCAAGTTTGAGAACATCAATGTGGTCTGGAGGTATGTTTCACCTTTTGATGGGGCATTAAAGGAGCGACCCCGACAGAAGGTGGCATCCAGATAGGGGAGGTTGGAGATTAGTGGTCTATCTTTACATTTGAGAACCAATGTGGTTGTGGAGAAGATGATTGAAAGCTTTGGGGTGCTAAGGGATGTTTCAGAAGTCGTGTTTGGGGAAGGGGATGGGAGGTTGGTTTGGGTGAATGTTGTTTTTGTACGCAGTGGCTCTCTACCGAAAAAAAATCATTCTCTGATGTGGGGGAAGCTTGTGGTTGATCTGGCTTCAAATCTATGTGGATAATGTGGAGATACATGAATGTTGTTTTTGTACGCAGTGGTGGTCTAATTCTGTCCAAGAGAAGGGAGATGGAATCTTTGTAGAGGAGTGACCGGTGATAAAAAAGAGAAAGGAGCACCATGTTGAGGAACATGGAGGGGGCCTGATGATTGAAGCAGCTGAGTCAACACCGAATGAGGACAATATGCGTGAGAGAGGCTTACAGATGATTGTATCAGTGGAGGAGAATGCCGGAAGTGGACCTGGAAAATTGGGGGTGGCAGCTCCCTTCGTCATTGATATGCATGAAGATTTTCGATATGATGTTGGGACCAAAGGCAAAGGGAAAGGTGTATTGACTAAATCCCCATACAAATTGCAGAGAAGGCGAGGTGATGACAGGGTAAGATGGAATTGACCACAGTGGCAAGAGTAGTTGGAGTGATGAGGACTGATGAGGGGCAAGGAAGGGGAAACTTGACATAAGATGAGAGTTCTATCATGGAACATGCATGGGTTGTGCAACGAGGTGAGAAGAGCCTCCCTTGCTAGATATATGAGAGAGTGGGATGTTGATTGCACGCTACTGCAAGAAACACACATTGAGGAGGACGGACAGAACTCGTGGAAGCCGCTTATACAAGAGGGGAGATCTGAAATTACTATTGTGAGGGCCTAAGGAAGATCGGGAGCCATGGCCATATGGTGGAAGCTCGCAAGGTTGCAGCTGACCGAGGTACTGCAAGCTGAGTTTAGTATTGTAGTTTCTTCCCTACCAGGAGGGGGTGACGTAATAAAATGCGGAATAGAATATAAACAATCTCACAGTAAATTTAATCACACAATGTGCACAATTATTTTAAGGTGGAAACCCAAACCGGGTGAAAACCACCACCTAACCCTCTCGAGTTAGGATTTTCCGATCAACCAAGTTGATCAAATCCACTAAACAAATCACTTAAACAAGGGTGATTCAACCTCAATTACAACCACGCTACAAGTGCGAGGGTAGCGTTCCTCAACCCCTTCTCTTCACGAGAAGGATTTTGTCCCACGAAGGAGACAGGAATTCGCAAAGCGAATACCCAACCAAATAACAAAGTAAAATAACAAATATAGTCCCATAGAGCCAACAAAGATTTAAACCTAGCTTCTATAGGAATTAGGAAACTCCCCTTTGCAAGGAGTGTGTCGAATCGATGACGCAGGTGCGTGAGCCACGCGACGGCGCAACGTCGCTCTCGTGAACTACGGCGGGAGAGTGGGTGCACAAAGGCTTGATGCTCTCAAGATGTAGAACTTCAGCTTGGAGAGCAAGAGCTTTTCTTGGACATAAAAGAGTGGAAAGTGTGTTGCTTGGGTGTGTCTTGTGTATCTAGGTGTATCTTGTGTATCTAGGTGTTTCTTGTGTATCTAGGTGTGTGTTTGTGTGCAAGAGGTTCCTCTCTATTTACAGAGGCCTTAGGAAAACTTTGGAAGGCTTTGGAAAGCTTCCATAGCCGTTGGGTGCAAAGCCCAAGAGAATCAGGCCGAAATTAGGAACAATGATTGTACTGACAGGGTTATCAAATGTATGATCCTGGCATCAGACATCTGGAAGATCACTTTAAGACGTCTTGGAACAAAGTCAGACGTCTGATTTTAGGTGGGTTTCTTCCTAAGTTGAATCAGATCTAAACAGGGTTCTCGTGAAAGTTTATCAGATGACATATAGGACGTCTGGCACTATGTCTGGAGGTCTGGAAACCTACTTTTCTGCGGGAATGGATTTCCAAGAGAGTGCAACGGCTAGAAAATCTTTGAGAAGAGATTTTCAGGTCAGTCGAGGCAAAATGGTCATTATCAGACATCTGGAAAGGCTTAAGGACGTCTGATAAGGCTCTAATGGTTATATCCTCTGGTGTTTGGTAAGGCAGCCAATCGTCCACTAATTGGATGTCTGGCAAAAGCATCAGACATCTTCTAAGACATCTGAACTAAGGTCTAGATGTCTGATTTCATCAGATAGAGCTAGCTAAGTCTAGCCTAGTTGTTACCAGACTTCTGAATCAATAGTCAGACGTCTTAAAACACATTATCAGACGTCTGATTTTTGAATTAGACGTCTGAAAAAGCAGTTTGATCCCTATATTGGTTTTCTAAGTTCTCTACAGAAAACCTAAGTATCCTAGGGTTGTGCAAGTGTTCCTAGGACTACTGTTAGGGTACTTTGAGGCTCTTTAACATGTTGTTCTAAGGAACAAAAAGAGCAAGGAAATAAAGATAAAAGTACATGAAAGAAATAAATAGAATTCTATCCTATTCTTCTTGTCCTTCCATCTTTAATCTATCGCTTCTTGCGAGTCTCCTCTGTTCTCCATCAAGCTCCTCCAATCCGTCCTGGATGCGAGCTCGAACTCCGTCTAGTCACGTCTCCATTTGCAATTTGCCTGAAATCTAAGACTCCAAGTGCAAATGTTAAATGACACGTGTTTTGTTATCATCAAAACAAACGATCGCGGTGCTCTAGCACCAACAATCTCCCCTTTTTTGATGATGACAAAATCATAAATAATAATGCAAAAAATCCTCCCCCTTTTTGACATTATCAAAAAGGTTTGATTGATTTTAAATTTCCTATAACTCCCCCTTAAAACATGCTCTTTTATGAATGAGTTGAATTTCTTTTAACAAAAGTAATATCCTCCCCCTTTTTGTAACAACAAGATAGCTATTATTTTTCTCCCCTTTACTAAAGGAAATTTAGCTAACTTTAATCTCCCCCTTAATAATTAACAATTAGCTCATAATTTTTTTAACTCCCCCTATCTAAATGCTTATGATAAAAAGATAGGGTAAAGAATGTTTACCTCACCTACCATGGCCAATAAAATGGCCCAAATGGTGGTGGTGGATGCCACATCGGATGGGGCTCCCATCCGTAGCTTGGAGGCCCGAGCATTGGCGTCGGTCTCCAGTCTGGTGGTTGACGTACGACGGGTCCATCGTTTGTTCACCGTCTCGTCAGTCTTCTTGTTCTCCTCTTTGGTCTACTCCTTGGTTCTCCCAACTCGAGTTGACCAACCTTGAGCTTGTAGGTCCAGTCCTTTGTGTGGTAGTCATCCCTGAAACCTACAAAACAAGATTCTAATTCTTTCTTTGGTATCCAAGTGAGTTTGGATCCGGATCTGTTAGTGGGTCTCCTTGGCGGAGATCCTTTCTCAACCTCAGGGCTATAAAAATTATCTACTTCGTTGATTAATTTATTGGAGTTTTCCCTAAGACATCCAAGTTCATTTTCTATAATATTCATCTTAGTCTTTAAATCAGAAATTTCTAATTTTAGACTAGCATTTTCCTCAATCAATTTAGTATTTTCATTGATTAAATCTTTATTTTCTAATAACAGGTTCTTATCCTTAGGACTAGAGCTACTTTCTAGGTTCTTACATTTTATTTCTAACCTATCATTTTCAGATTTAAGAAAGCTAAGGTTCTTTTTAATGCTTTTATTTTCTATTCCTAATGATTTACTAACATCAAATAGTTCATTAAAAGCTTCTTGTAAATCGAAATTTACCTCGTTGTCAGAGTCGCTTCCGCTTTCGCTGTTGCCATCAGTTCCTCTGGCCATGAAACCAAACCAAGCGGTTTCTTCTTCCTAGCTCGTCTCTTCATGAGTGTCCTCTAACTTCCTCCATATCCCATGGGCGGTAGTGCACTCTTAGATTTGCTCGAACTCTTTCGGACTCAACACGTAATATAGGGCATTCATTGCCTTTGCGTTGAGTGAAAGCTCTCGAATCTGCAGCTGCGAGTAGCCTCCTTGGGGTCGCTTCGGGATCTCATATGGGGTTTCGCAACATCCCCATATCTCAAACTCAGTGGCTTGGAGCCACGTCTTCATCCTCAACTTCCAATATCCGAAGTCCCTCCCGTCGAAATAGGGTGGTCGGATGGTGGACTGCCCTTTGGAGATTCTGATTGCGGATATGCTCCCCTCCATGATCTTCTTGCCGGGTGTTACTCCGATCTCGCAAGAACCTGCTCTGATACCAATTGTAGTTTCTTCCCTACCAGGAGGGGGTGACGTAATAAAATGCGGAATAGAATATAAACAATCTCACAAAAAATTCAATCACACAATGTGCACAATTATTTTAAGGTGGAAACCCAAACCAGGTGAAAACCACCACCTAACCCTCTCGAGTTAGGATTTTCCGATCAACCAAGTTGATCAAATCCACTAAACGATTCACTTAAACGAGGGTGATTCAACCTCAATTACAACCACGCTTCAAGTGCGAGGGTAGCGTTCCTCAACCCCTTCTCTTAACGAGAAGGATTTTGTCCCACGAAGGAGATGGGAATTCGCAAAGCGAATACCCAACCAAATAACAGTGTAAAATAACAAATATAGTCCTATAGAGCCAACAAAGATTTAAACCTAGCTTCTATAGGAATTAGGAAACTCCCCTTTGCAAGGACTGCATCGAATCGATGACGCAGGTGCGTGAGCCATGCGACGACGCAACGTCGCTCTCGTGAACTACGGTGGGAGAGCGGGTGCGCAAAGGCTTAATACTCTCAAGATGTCGAACTTGAGCTTGGAGAGCAAGAGCTTTTCTTGTACACCAAAGAGTGGAAAGTGTGTTGCTTGGGTGTGTCTTGTGTATCTAGGTGTATCTTGTGTATCTAGGTGTGTCTTGTGTATCTAGATGTGTGTTTGTGTGTAAGAGGTTCCTCTCTATTTATAGAGGCCTTAGGAAAGCTTTGGAAGGCTTTGGAAAGCTTCCATAGCCGATGGGTGCAAAGCCCAAGAGAATCAGGCCGAAATCAGGAATAATGATTGCACTGACAGGGTTATAAGACGTCTGATCCTAGCATCAGACATCTAGAAGATCACTTTAAGACATCTTGGAAAAAAGTCAGACATCTAATTTTACGTGGGTTTCTTCTTGACTTGAATCAGATTTAAACATGGTTCTCGTGCAAGTCTATCAGATGACATATAGGACGTCTGGCACTATGTCTGGACATCTGGAAACCTACTTTTCTACGGGAATGGTTTTCCAAGAGAGTGCAACGGCTAGAAAATCTCTGAGAAGAGATTTTCAGGTCAGCCGAGGAAAAACTGTCATTTATGAGATGTCTGGAAAGGCTTAAGGATGTCTGATAAGGCTCTAACGGTCATATCCTCTGGTGTTTGGTAAGGCAGCCAACGGTCCACTAATTGGATGTCTGGCAAAAACATCAGACGTCTTCTAAGACGTCTGGACTGAGGTCTGGACATCTGATTTCATCAGACAGAGCTAGCTAAGTCCAGCCTAGTTGTTATCAGACGTCTGAATCAACAGTCAGACGTCTTAAAACACATTATCAGACGTCTGATTTTTGAATTAGACGTCTGAAAAAGCAGTTTGATCCCTATATTAGTTTTCTAAGTTCTCTATAGAAAACCTAAGTATGCTATAGTTGTGCAGGTGTTCCTAGGACTACTGTTAGGGTACTTTGAGGCTCTTTAACATGATGTTCTAAGGAACAAAAAGAGCAAGGAAATAAAGATAAAAGTACATGAAAGAAATAAACAGAATTCTATCCTATTCTTCTTGTCCTTCCATCTTCAATCTATCGCTTCTCGCGAGTCTCCTCTGTTCTCCATCAAGCTCCTCCAATCCGTACTGGCTGCGAGCTCGAACTCCGTCTAGTCACATCTCCATTTGCAATTTGCTTGAAATCTAAGACTCCAAATGCAAATGTTAAATGACATGTGTTTTGTTATCATCAAAACAAACGATCGCGGTGCTCTAGCACCAACAAGTTTAACCTACAAATTTTAGGCAGTCCACACGGGAGGTTTTTTGTATACCACCTGTGTTTATGGGCCATGCAACGCGACCAGGAGGACTGCCTTATGGTCTGACCTTGCAGAGAGAGTGGAGGGGATCAAGGATAGTCCATCGCTTGTAGGGGCTAACTTCAACTGCACACTTTCCATTCAGGACAAAACTAGTGGGTGCACTAACCAATTTACGCTTGGGTTTCAACTTACGGTTCAGAGCATGGGATTGAGTGAGTACCCCCCTTTGGGTGTGGAATACACTTGGCGCAATGGCAATGGATAGATGTCGAAACTTGATCGTTGCTTTGGGAACTCAATTCTTCTGGACAGGTACCATCTTTCTAGTGTCGCTGGGCAACAAAGGCCATTCTCATAGCACACTCTGTTGATTTGGGATTGTGGTGAAGGCAGCTTAGTGGGCTCCTACTTTAAATTCAGAAGGTCGTGGTTGAGGGAGCCAGGCTGCAAGGAGATTATTGCGAACTCATGGGAGATGAAACTGGTGTCCAGGTCAGCAACCTTGAGGCTTTCTTCGAAGCTAGAGGGGCTGAAAATTATGTTGAAAGAGTATGGATAGATTGTGGTGGTGGTGCATGAACAAAGGAGGGTGGAAGCTCTTGCTTGGCTGTGCATGCTGGATGAGAAAGAGGCTATAGGTTTGCTGATTGAAAATGAGCTGCAGCAGCAGAAACAAATGCAAGAGGTGGTTCTAGATGAGGACTTGATGAGGGAAATGGACTGGCAAGAAAAGTCGAGGCAACTTTGGTTGCACGAAGGAGGTGCCAATACCAAGTTTTTCCACATGGCCACTAGTTCAAGGAGATGCATCAACCATATCTCATCCATCCTCTCGGGAGACCAACGACTCAACTCCATGGCAAACATTCAGGCTACAGCGGTTGCATATTTTTAAGACATTTCTACTACCCCTTCTAGAAGTGCTTGGAAAATGACAACAATGGAGTACCCAAGGGTGGAAGATATGCAGGCTGACAGATTGGTAACCTCTTTTTCTGAACAGGAAGTGATTGATGCCATCAATGACTGATGAGAACCTCATCATGAGCCATAACTAGCTCATTTTGACCCAATACAAAGGATAAAAGCTCCTACATAACTCAAGGAAAGGCTTAACTCAGAGAATTCTGAGTTTAAGGAGAAAACAAGTCATAAGGGGTAAAAATGCAATTTTACCAGTATAATCTGCATACAGAGTAATTCAGGGTCCAAACAAAGGTCAAAGCAACTTAATAAGAATAAAAGTGGGATGAGATGATCTAGCAAGGGCTACAGCAATTCCAAGGAACTAAATGATAATCTGTAACCCTAAAACAACCCACTTCAATTCACGAGGTTCGAGGCAAAGTAAAAATAGAATAAACCCTCTAAAATTCATAGAAAAATAATCTCTAGGGCTTAGAACCTTCAATTTGGCCTTCAGAACCCATGTTGACCTACATTGAGAACCATGCCCAATTAATAACTTAATCTGGGTTTTCGCATAAATTGACCGGTCAAACCAGGTTTAATATAGAAATAAAATTCACCATCAGATTCCTTAGGTCCTAATTAATCATGTATAAAAACTTGAGCCTAAGAAGAAACCTCCTTGACCGACTTTACACTTTGGTCCTCATATATTTACTTTTCGGCCCTCAACTTTTGAACCGTCGCATTTTGGCCCCTAACTCTCCTTCGTTCTTTGCATTCAGGTCCCCCCTGCAAAACCGGCCAGCACCATGCTCCGGCGACCTTGCGCGGAGCATGGCGCCACGCAGGGTGAGGGGGAAAGCCTGGCAAGTAAACCAGGGGTGCCCTGCGTTGTCAGCCGTCGCAGGGACACCCCCTGGTCGCTGTAGCCCACCATACCGGCCGTGCGAACGCACGGACGGTATGGGTTTTCGTCTCCGGCCATCCTCCGGCGAGGGAGACACGTCGTCTCCATCCGCCTCCCTCCCTGTTTTGATCCCTATAAATACCCCCCATTGCTCCACAGGCCTGGGCAGCTCGGATCTGACGGAGAAAATCCCGAACTTTCCTCTCTTCTCTCTCCGGCAGACGCTCACCAGCTCCGGCGGTTCCTCCCCCTCCTCCTGTTCTCTCTGCCGCAATACCAGCAGCAGAGACTTCCTCCCCTGCTCTTCCTGCGCCACGCCGCACCCAGCTGGCGCCTCTCCGGCTCTCTGCTCGCCGCCGCCTCCTTCCCTGAGCATCTTCTTCTCCGGCGACAGTCGATACGACTGTCGCCCTACTGCTCCCCCTTCGTCCCTGCAAGTAAGTTAGAACTATTTCCCTTCTTCTCCTCTTTCTTTCCCTGGTTCCAATTTGTTCAATTAAGCCCTCGACCGACCCTGACCATCGTCACCCCCTTCGACTCCGGCCACCCTCCGGCGAGATGTTCCCATCGCTCCACAGCCTCACACACCTCGCCGACCCTCACCGAACCTCCGCCTCATCACACTGAGCACCCCCCACCCCTCCACTGCCACTCCACACCTCCGTAACGCTCCCCCGAACAAACCCATTCCTCCGGTTGCAGTCCAACCTAGGGTTGCCGCCAGACACCACCTTGCGGCCTGCCGCGCAGCTCCTCACCTTCGCCGTGCCACGGCGAAGGTTCCCCAGTGGTTTGATCAGGCCGAGAGGCCATATTCGTGTCCGACAGGTTTTGAGGTTCGACCGCCATTAACGCACATTGAAGCAGCTTCTCCCGCGCTCCAGGCTTGAGGACTCCAGGTCTCCAGCTGCTGCGGAGTACGGGGAGTCTTGCGAAGGCAGCCAGCCAGCAACCTACGCAAATCGAAGCCGCAGCTGCAGAAGCCAGGTCGCGGTCTCCCAGCAGGCGCACGCGAGGAAAGGTCTGCGTTTAGTCCCACATCGGTAAGCCTCACAACCTTTCCACTGTTTAAATTGATTTTGTGCACTAGCCTTACTGCCTCAGCACACGGGGTGAGGTCCCCTTTCACCCGCCCGGTTACCCGGTCTCGTCCGCGCTCACGCCCCGCGGACCTGACCCGACCCGACTTAGACTGACCTGCACTCCTCGCCCACCACGCACGCCGGTGGGCCTGGACCTGGGCGTGACCCGAACCCGATTACCCGGCAGCTCTGGGAGAGCTTTCCCAAGAGTGGTTTCAGAGAGAGAGAGACGCGGGGGGGAGAGGGTAGAGTAGGTTTTGTTCTCTGACATAAGCTCTGAAGTGTGCAGGCACAGGTGAAGAAGAAGAACCGCGGAAGAAGAAGGAAGCTGAGGGAGACATTGTAGCAACAGGCAGTTTAAGTCGTCTGATTTGGAAATCAGACGACGTCCTGAAGGGAGAAGAAGAAAGAAGGAGGGGCGACGTCCTGACTGAAAAAGAAAAGAAGAAAGAAGGAGGGAGATCTAAAGAACAACAGAAGAAGGCGAGGCAGAGGAGAACACAAAAGAACAAGGGAAGAACTGAAAGAAGAAAAACAAAGAAGAAGAAGAAGAGCATCACCATTGCAGAAGAAAGACATCACCTCTGCAGACAAAGAAGAAGAAGATCTGAGACGAGGAGAAAACAAAGAAAAAAGAAGACAACAAATTCTTTCCCTCTCTCTTTCTTTATTTTTGTAAAAGAAACATGTATATCTCTAGAATACAACTTGCTCCCTGAGTTCGACCTCGGGAACTCTTTTATTTTCCGAGTAAAAAAAATTATATTTGAAATGTTGGCAATAACTGGCTATACTACAACGCTATAACAATAAAACCCGGTTATCTCCCTAAGACCACCGTTCCATTATTTGGCGCCGTTGCCGGGGAGCAACGGCTATTATAGAGGTAAACATTCCTGTTTCTTTTTTTAATTTCTGATAATCTCCTCTCTTTTGTGCAGCTACAGGAACTCAAGAAGACAAGCAACCACACGACAACCACTCCGAAGACAGGTAAATTTTTCCTCTCGCTATTAACCCCTAAACTCTAAAGAGGAAGAAAAGAAAAGAACAAGCAATATAGGACTAACCTGTCTTCCATACTTAGTAACCATAAAGAGTTGCATGTTTTCAACTCATCACTCCTGCACACTATTAAGGGTATTTAAGGGCTAACACATTCTTGCTTGAGCCCTAATTGCCCAACAAAGAGTTAAATGGACCAAGTAGAGCCAACATAAGGTCAAACATTAGGATTTCAGTAGAGACACACCCCTTAATCAAGAATTGAGGAAATCCAAAAGAGGTGTGCCCAAGCCATTGATTGAAAATAATTAACAAGAAAAATCCTAAACAATTGGCTCTCTGTAAACACTTGAACCCTAAAAACAAGGCCTAACTTCTCAAGGAAACCACTAGGTGAAGTTAACCCCTGGGGTAAACCAACCTTCAAACTAGGCCACTTTGTTCACAAAAACACCTAAAGTTCAAGTGAAACCTTAAGCACCCTGATCTTAAAATTAGTAGACTTAAGAGGTCAAGATCCCCATTCTGGTCTACCTGGAACCGCAGTGACAAGAGAGGTCGGGTGGGGGAAACCCTGTAACCCGTGGGGACGCTCTACCATGTAGGGGTCTTCGCGGGACTCTCCCTCTCTGGCTGCCCAGGTAATTCTCAGGTGGACGATCTTTCTGATCAAGGGGTCCATCTGCCCCGCACCTCTATAGTCACCCAACACATTTTTGGGTGTCTTGATTGGGTCCAGCACCTTCTAAACTTACCTCTTCCAACAGTGCATGTACGGAAGGAGGTCCCTAAGACCACCCTTAAGACCTCCTTTAGAAATTCGCTCTCGTCAAGGCCAAGCCTCGTCGCCCGTGTTTGTGCAGCAACACCCTCACATTATTCTCTCTTCTGATTCAGAACCAAGTTCTTCTTCCCCCATCATGGCTCAGCCAGTTGAGGAAGAAAATAATCTGGAACACCAGCTCCAGCGACTCAATGACCTCTTCCAAAACTTCGTGCACCCACCACAGCGTCCTATGATGCGGGACCACTACAATCCTGCTGCGGTGGCCATTGAGCCTCGAGTCAGAATCCCGACTGGAGGACCTGATTCCGAATTAAAGCCCAACATGATTCATGCTATACCTAAATTCCATGGGCTTAATTCTGAAGATCCCTTCCAGCACATCAAACAGCTA
The DNA here is from genome assembly GCA_037157565.1 of Thalassia testudinum. Classification (NCBI taxonomy): domain Eukaryota; kingdom Viridiplantae; phylum Streptophyta; class Magnoliopsida; order Alismatales; family Hydrocharitaceae; genus Thalassia; species Thalassia testudinum. The sequence continues at coordinate 41,118,270 of JAZHRO010000025.1, forward strand.
AAGCATCTGGCCCACACTTTTGGATCAGATGCGCAAAATCGGGATATTCTTCTCATGAAGATGTTCTCCTTTTCTCTTATGGACAAGGCTGCCCATTGGTATCAAACTCAGACCCGACCGATCAACACTTGGGAAGAACTTCAATCCGAATTTTTGAAAAAGTTTTTTCCCGTTGGTCGGACCAACGCCTTGCGCCATCAGATTACACACTTCACTCAACAATCAGGAGAACCTCTCCATGAGGCATGGGATCGCTTTCAGGATCTCATGAGAAAGTGCCCCCATCACGGAGTTCCTAAATGGGAACAAGTCCAATCTTTTTACCAGGGACTCCATGAGGACATCCGCCTTTTCGTCAATGCAACTTGCGGAGGAAACATCATGGGTCAACATGAAGACACCGTATGGGAAATTCTCGAAAATATGTGCGAGAACTCCATCAACAATGACTCCATGGGATTATTCGACAGGACGAATACCCGCGTAGCGACGAATCTTAAGGGAGCACATGAGACGCAGGGCCTGTCCGCATCAGTCGACCTGGAATTAATGGCCAGTCGATTGGACAAGGTCTCAATCATTGAAAAGAAGGTGGATGAGTTGACTCAGCACTTGCAGCAAGCCACCTCCGCACGTAACTCCTTTGCACAACCTCCCTCCACACAGGAAACTGTGCAAAACATCCTCCACCGACCTTCCCCTGGGATGGATCCATATCCATCCCCATCTGATTCTTGGATCGGAGGATCATCCGATCCTTTCTACACCAGCCGGGGGAACTCCATTCCCCCTTTCCCTGACTCTCAGGAGGTTCCTCAGACCTGCAAGGACCTCAACGCCATCCAGAACGACCCATTCTCCAACACTTACAACCCTGGATGGCGAAACCATCCCAATTTTCAGTGGGCAGGAAATTCCCAAACTCAAAGACCACCTTTTCAGTCCCGCCCACAGCCCCCTCGTCATTACCAGCCGCCTCAGCCTCGGCCCAACCCTACTTATCCATCAGGGCCAAATCAGGATCAAATGTCCCTAATCCTTCAGACTCTGGCTGACATTCAAAAAACGAATGCGGCTATTCAAAAACAGCACAAGGACGAGCTTACTGAAGTTAAAACTCAACTGGCCCAGTTGGCAAATTCTCGCCAGCCAGGCACACTCCCTTCCCAACCTCTTCCTAACCCAAATAACGTGCCAACCCAGAAGCGCGTTATGAATCCAAATTTAGGCCACGCTCAATGGATTTATCAGGCCCCTACTGCTCCATCTCCAGACGAGATGGAAGCCTCAACTTCTTATGCGGGATTTCAGCAGCAGCCACCCCTCTTACCAAACCCAAACCAGAATCAGGCCGGATTAAATTCTGTAACAACACGTAGTGGTAAAACAACTGAAGACCCGCATTATCCAAACCACTCCAAGCCTGATAACCATGACCCTAGGATAGTTATCCAAGATACCGCTGTTCCGGATCCACAACCTGGACCTATCCTAGAAGAACCAACCAAGATCCCGTTTCCTGAGGCCTTGACCAAGGGAAAGAAGACCACCAAACCCGTGGCCCCAGAGGAGGACCTGGTCAAGCTCTTTGAGCAGGTCCACATAAACATCCCCTTGATGGATGCAATCCGCCACGTACCAGCTTACGCACGATTTCTAAAGAATATATGTACACCCCAGCGTAAGCCGCGAACCAAGGGAGGGAGCCCAATTGTTATGTCAGAGCAAGCCAGCTCTGTAATCCTTAGTAGACTCCCACCCAAGGCAAAAGATCCTGGGACTCCCCTGATTTCCTGTAAGATAGGTGGTACCCAATTTGATAGAGCATTGTTAGACTTGGGTGCATCCATAAACCTGATACCCACATCCTTACTTGACCATCTAGAAGAATCTGAGCTGAAACCAACCGAGGTGACATTACAATTAGCAGATCGATCTATAAAGTCACCAAAAGGGATTCTCGAGGATGTTATTGTAAGAGTGCGGGATTTCTATTTTCCAGTGGACTTTATATCTTAGATATGGATGCACCTGAGAACCCTAGGGATACACCAATCATTCTAGGGAGACCTTTCTTGGCTACTGCTAGAGCCAACATCAGCTGTGAGGAGGGCCAAATAGAGCTTAAGTTTGGAGATCAAACACTGAAAATTGATATATTTAAGGCCCAACAAGGAATTAATTGCGGCGTCATCGAACAAATTTGTGACATCAAGACTTTGGTTGATGAATCACACCTCCAGAATGACTCGAGTATGCCTCATCAACCCCAGAAGGATCTTGACCCGCAAACAGAGGAGTCGAATCCAGATGTGAACAACCCAGTAACTCCCACCCTTGAACCTCACATCTATACTGAACCACTCGCTGCTGCTGAAAACCCCATCCTCGAACTGAAACCCCTTCCTGCTCACTTGAAATACGTCTTTTTGGGTTCTAATCAGACCCTTCCTGTGATTATCAATTCCAACCTCAGTCCTGAACAGGAATCCCGTCTGATTGTTGTCCTCCAGCAACATCGCAGAGCCATCGGATGGACTCTCGATGATTTGACTGGAATAAGTCCCTCTTATTGTACTCATCATATCTATTCAGAAGAGGGCACACGACCTTCTCGTGAAATGCAGAGACGCTTAAACCCCAATCTGCAGGAGGTCGTGAAAAAGGAGATCATCAAGTGGTTAGATGCCGGGATCATCTACCCGATCTCCGATAGTCGTTGGGTGAGCCCAATTCAGGTCGTGCCCAAGAAGGCAGGACTCACCACTATAACGACTGAGACCGGAGAAATCATTCCTATCCGATTAGCCAACTCGTGGAGAGTCTGTATAGATTACCGCCGACTAAATTCCTCCACAAAGAAGGATCATTTCCCACTACCCTTCATTGATCAAATTCTCGAAAAACTTGCGGGAAATAGGTTCTTCTGCTTTCTTGACGGGTACTCCGGTTATAACCAGGTGGCAATCCATCCTGAGGACCAAGAAAAGACCACGTTCACCTGCCCCTTCAGAACATACGCTTTCCGAAGGATGCCTTTCGGTCTTTGCAATGCACCCGCTACTTTTCAGCGATGCATGCTTGCCGTATTCTCAGATATGGTAGGTGATTATCTGGAAGTCTTCATGGATGACTTTTCAGTTTTCGGAGCATCATTCAACGATTGCCTCCAACACTTGGTCCAGATACTCAGGCGGTGCATCGATGTGAATTTGGTTCTTTCCTGGGAAAAGAGCCATTTCATGGTGCCTGAGGGAATTGTCCTGGGACACTCGATTTCGGAGAAAGGTATCCAAGTGGATCGAGCTAAGGTTAATCTGATTTCTCACCTTCCTATGCCTAGCTCGATCAGGGACATCCGTTCCTTTTTAGGGCATGTCGGTTTTTATCGACGATTTATCCCGGATTTTTCAAAAATCGCGCGCCCCCTGACCACTCTTCTCTCCAAGGATGTTCCTTTTGAAATTTCCAAGGAATGCACTCAAGAATTTGAAATCCTGCGTGACCGAGTCACCCAAGCCCCGATCCTACAGTCCCCTGATTGGTCTCAACCCTTTGAGATCATGTGCGATGCATCCGACTTCGCTGTAGGAGCGGTTTTGGGGCAGAAAATTGACAGGAAACCTGTAGCCATTTACTACGCCAGCAAAACATTCGATGAGGCTCAGCGTAACTATACGGTTACTGAGAAAGAGCTGCTAGCTGTAGTATTTGCCCTAGAAAAGTTCAGATCGTACCTTCTGGGTTCCCGTGTCATCATATACTCGGATCACACAGCTGTGAGGCATCTCCTTGCAAAGAAGGACGCGGAACCTCGATTAATCCGATGGATCTTACTGTTGCAAGAATTTGACCTTGAGATTCGCGACAAAGCGGGAAAGCAAAATGTGGTAGCTGATCACTTGTCCCGTCTTCCTTCTGAAATAATTGACCCTTCCGGACCCATCACTGAGCATTTTCCCGATGAGCACCTGCTGACTATTGGTACTAGCCTTCCATGGTTTGCTAATGTAGTAAATTACTTGGCATCTCATCAGATCCCCTCCGATTGGCCGAAGGCCAAGAAAGACAAATTACGCTCCAATGCCAAGTATTACATTTGGGAAGACCCGTACCTCTTCCGCATAGGTGCCGATCAGATCATCTGGAGATGTGTCCCGGAGGGGGAATTCAACAATATCCTCTCTTTCTGCCATGACCAGGCATGCGGTGGCCATTTCGCCGGGCATAAAACCGCATCAAAAGTCCTCCAGTGCGGCTTTTACTGGCCCACACTGTTCAAAGACGCATACAATCACTGCAAGGCATGCAGTCGTTGCCAGACTTTGGGCAACATGAGCCATCGCGACATGATGCCTATGCAACCGATTCTAGTATGCGAAATCTTTGATGTTTGGGGGATTGATTTTATGGGTCCCTTTCCTGTTTCGGATGGTTTCGAATACATTCTGTTGGCTGTGGACTACGTGTCCAAATGGATCGAAGCCATACCGACCCGAACCTGTGATCACAAAATCGTTCTCAAATTCATTCATCAACACATTTTCTCAAGGTTCGGGATTCCTCGTGCAATAATCTCTGATGGAGGGACCCATTTCACAAATGCTCAGTTTAGGTCACTGATGACCAAATACGGGGTGTCTCACCGAATCTCTACTCCTTACCACCCCCAAACTAATGGTCTAGCTGAGCTGTCTAATCGGGAGATCAAGAAAATCCTGCAAGTCACTCTTCGACCTGACAGGAAGGACTGGTCGTCCCGACTTCCGGAAGCATTGTGGGCCTATAGGACCGCCCACAAGACCCAATTGGGCATGTCTCCCTTTAGACTGGTGTACGGAAAGGCATGCCACCTTCCCGTAGAACTGGAGCATAAAGCCTATTGGGCAGTACGGAACTGTAATCTCGATCTTTCCAAGGCTGGGACCCACAGAAAACTCCAAATCAGCGAGATCGATGAATTACGCCTAGACGCGTACGAGAACTCGCAAATCTACAAGGAGCGGGTTAAAGCCTTCCACGACAAACACATCTCGAGAAAGATCTTTCATCCTGGTCAAAAGGTCCTACTCTTTGATGCCCGACTAAAACTCTTCCCAGGAAAACTGAGATCCAAGTGGGTCGGACCATTTTTGGTCCGACAGGTTTTTGGAAATGGAGCAATCGAAATCAGTCCACTCAGCCACGATTCTGAACCTTTCATCGTGAACAGTCAGAGACTCAAGCCGTTCATTGATGTAACTTCTACTGATTTGGCTGAGGCATCTTATATCCTCCTTTCCCCTTGAGCTTATTGCGCCCAGCCGATGGCGTAAAACTCAGCGCTTAACGGGAGGCAGCCCGTCATTCTCTTTGAAAACCTGAAACTTGTTCCGACACCTTTTTGCACTCAAAGTTCACCCTTGTAGACAGCCGACCCCACCTCAGATGCTTGCATCTGGGATTAGGAATCGTCCGCAAAAATTCAACCCAACCCATCCACTCATCCAAATTTCTGTCTTAAGGAATGAACTAAGTTAAATAAAAACCCCCTAGGTTACAATGAGGACATTGCAAATCTTAGGCATGGGGGGGTATGGAAGTGCAAAACTTGTAAGAAAAGGTTTCAAACAAAAAAATTCACATATGACAAAAACACCATAAAAATTAAAAAAAAAAAAAAAAAAATTCGAAAAAGAATAAGAGGAAAAGAGGAGAAGGAAATTTTGTGAAGGAGAAAAGAAACAAAATGAAAAAGGAGCACAAAAATTAAGAGAAAAGGTGATAGTCATTAGTAAGGAACTAAGGAATTAACCTAAGTTCTAGACCTCATTCAAGAAAATAACTGAAAAGTGCATAATGAGATTAGTAAGAACGCAAACCTTAGGCATTCTTGAATAGACTCTTAGTACCCATTAAGATCTAGACACTCCTCAAGAGGTTGAGGAAAATGAAAAGCTGAAGTATTAGGTCTAAGGCTTAGGGAGTATTTGGCCTCGTTAACTAATTTTTGGTTTACGGGACTCAGTAACCTAAGCACCCTAACCTCACACACAGCCTGGTTCAGTAAGCGTAAAAATCAGAATCACGCAGAAACATCGCAAAATTCTGAAAAGAACACCTAGAATAGGAGCGGCCGATCAACACAAGTTGATTTGGATGAGTTCTCAGCGCGGAGAGGCGGGAAATCCCCTCGAAGATGCGTAACAAAATATCATCTCCTCGGTGCTTGTTTCTTAGGATATTTACATATCCTACTGGGGGCATGTAAGCACTCTGCTGGTTCAGATTCCATGGATGGCATTATCTCGAAGTGTCAATTGCCAGGGTCTGGATTCGGCCACGGAACACCATGGATGGGATTATCTCGAAATCTCAATAGCCAGGGTTCCGGGGGTTGCCATGGGCGGTGCTATCTCGAAGCATCGATCGCCAGGAACCCTTGAGGATTGATGATGGGAGCAAGGAATCTGATACAGACCGTGTTGAAAAGCCAATCCTAGGCTAGAACTAAAAAGAAAAAGAGAGAGAACTCTCCAAACAGAAAAACTTTCTATCTCTCTCTTACAAACGCACTGCGAACTGAGCCAGGGCTAAAATCATTTCAAGCACGGGTGCTTTAACCACAAAGTCCAATAAACCTTAGGTTAGTTCTTGTGGACCTTAAAAACCTTTGCTAGAGACTGAGGCTAAGGCTAGACAGATTTGGATCTTGATTGGTACTAGAGTACCTTTTAGGCCTATGGTCAGCATTCTAACCTAATCTAAGCTCAAATAAAAAAGCACTTATCTAAAGCTATTAAAAACTTCATGGTCTAGAACAAGGGTTGAAACCTTAAGTTTTTACTAAGGGACTAGCAAAAGCTAGGCATGGGGGTATGATGAGAACCTCATCATGAGCCATAACTAGCTCATTTTGACCCAATACAAAGGATAAAAGCTCCTACATAACTCAAGGAAAGGCTTAACTCAGAGAATTCTGAGTTTAAGGAGAAAACAAGTCATAAGGGGTAAAAATGCAATTTTACCAGTATAATCTGCATACAGGGTAATTCAGGGTCCAAACAAAGGTCAAAGCAACTTAATAAGAATAAAAGTGGGATGAGATGATCTAGCAAGGGCTACAGCAATTCCAAGGAACTAAATGATAATCTGTAACCCTAAAACAACCCACTTCAATTCACGAGGTTCGAGGAAAAGTAAAAATAGAATAAACCCTCTAAAATTCATAGAAAAATAATCTCTAGGGTTTAGAACCTTCAATTTGGCCTTCAGAACCCATGTTGACCTACATTGAGAACCATGCCCAATTAATAACTTAATCTGGGTTTTCGCATAAATTGACCGGTCAAACCAGGTTTAATATAGAAATAAAATTCACCATCAGATTCCTTAGGTCCTAATTAATCATGTATAAAAACTTGAGCCTAAGAAGAAACCTCCTTGACCGACTTTACACCTTGGTCCTCATATATTTACTTTTTGGCCCTCAACTTTTGAACCGTCGCATTTTGGCCCCTAACTCTCCTTCGTTCTTTGCATTCAGGTCCCCCCTGCAAAACCGGCCAGCACCATGCTCCGGCGACCTTGCGCGGAGCATGGCGCCGCGCAGGGTGAGGGGGAAAGCCTGGCAAGTAAACCAGGGGTGCCCTGCGTTGTCAGCCGTCGCAGGGACACCCCCCTGGTCGCTGTAGCCCACCATACCGGCCGTGCGAACGCACGGACGGTATGGGTTTTCGTCTCCGGCCATCCTCCGGCGAGGGAGACACGTCGTCTCCCTCCGCCTCCCTCCCTGTTTTGATCCCTATAAATACCCCCCATTACTCCACAGGCCTGGGCAGCTCGGATCTGACGGAGAAAATCCCCAACTTTCCTCTCTTCTCTCTCCGGCAGACGCTCACTAGCTCCGGCGGTTCCTCCCCCTCCTCCTCTTCGCTCTGCCGCAATACCAGCAGCAGAGACTTCCTCCCCTGCTCTTCCCGCGCCACGCCGCACCCAGCTGGCGCCTCTCCGGCTCTCTGCTCGCTGCCGCCTCCTTCCCTGAGCATCTTCTTCTCCGGCGACAGTCGATACGACTGTCGCCCTACTGCTCCCCCTTCGTCCCTGCAAGTAAGTTAGAACTATTTCCCTTCTTCTCCTCTTTCTTTCCCCGGTTCCAATTTGTTCAATTAAGCCCTCGACCGACCCTGACCATCGTCACCCCCTTCGACTCCGGCCACCCTTCGGCGAGATGTTCCCATCGCTCCACAGCCTCACACACCTCGCCGACCCTCACCGAACCTCCGCCTCATCACACTGAGCACCCCCCACCCCTCCACTGCCACTCCACACCTCCGTAACGCTCCCCCGAACAAACCCATTCCTCCGGTTGCAGTCCAACCTAGGGCTGCCGCCAGACACCACCTTGTGGCCTGCCGCGTAGCTCCTCACCTTCGCCGTGCCACGGCGAAGGTTCCCCAGTGGTTTGATCAGGCCGAGAGGCCATATTCGTGTCCGACAGGTTTTGAGGTTCGACCGCCATTAACGCACATTGAAGCAGCTTCTCCTGCGCTCCAGGCTTGAGGACTCCAGGTCTCCAGCTGCTGCGGAGTACGGGGAGTCTTGCGAAGGCAGCCAGCCAGCAACCTACGCAAATCGAAGCCGCAGCTGCAGAAGCCAGGTCGCGGTCTCCCAGCAGGCGCACGCGAGGAAAGGTCTGCGTTTAGTCCCACATCGGTAAGCCTCACAACCTTTCCACTGTTTAAATTGATTTTGTGCACTAGCCTTACTACCTCAGCACACGGGGTGAGGTCCCCTTTCACCCGCCCGGTTACCCGGTCTCGTCCGCGCTCACGCCCCGCGGACCTGACCCGACCCGACTTAGACTGACCTGCACTCCTCACCCACCACGCACGCCGGTGGGCCTGGACCCGGGCGTGACCCGAACCCGATTACCCGGCAGCTCTGGGAGAGCTTTCCCAAGAGTGGTTTCAGAGAGAGAGAGACGCGGGGGGGAGAGGGTAGAGTACGTTTTGTTCTCTGACGTAAGCTCTGAAGTGTGCAGGCACAGGTGAAGAAGAAGAACTGCGGAAGAAGAAGGAAGCTGAGGGAGACATTGTAGCAACAGGCAGTTTAAGTCGTCTGATTTGGAAATCAGACGACGTCCTGAAGGGAGAAGAAGAAAGAAGGAGGGGCGACGTCCTGACTGAAAAAGAAAAGAAGAAAGAAGGAGGGAGATCTGAAGAACAACAGAAGAAGGCGAGGCAGAGGAGAACACAAAAGAACAAGGGAAGAACTGAAAGAAGAAAAACAAAGAAGAAGAAGAAGAGCATCACCATTGCAGAAGAAAGACATCACCTCTGCAGACAAAGAAGAAGAAGATCTGAGACGAGGAGAAAACAAAGAAAAAAGAAGACAACAAATTCTTTCCCTCTCTCTTTCTTTATTTTTGTAAAAGAAACATGTATATCTCTAGAATACAACTTGCTCCCTGAGTTCGACCTCGGGAACTCTTTTATTTTCCGAGTAAAAAAAATTATATTTGAAATGTTGGCAATAACTGGCTATACTACAACGCTATAACAATAAAACCCGGTTGTCTCCCTAAGACCACCGTTCCATTAATGACCTCAACCTTGAAGGATCTCCAGTTTCAGATGGGTTTCAAGTATTATTCTACAAGGAGTTTTGAAGGGTGGTGAGAGGGGAGGTAATGGAGGTGGTTTGCGAGTTCCAATAGGGGAATAGTGGGTTTGAGAAGTTCAACAGGTCCTATTTATTCTTTCTTCCTAGGATGCTTGGGGTTGAGAGGTTCAGTGAGTTCAGACCCATAGCATTATCTAATTCCATTTATTTGATTATATGCAAAGTACTGGCAAATAGATTGAGAGGGGTACTCCAAGAAATGATATTGCTTGTTTAGTCATCCTTCTTGCCAGATAGATAATTGCAAGAGTCCTTTATTGTGGCCCAGGAAATGGTGGCTAGATGGAGTAGGAGAAAAACAAAGGCCTTCATGTGTAAGGCTCACTTCAATAAGGCCTACGACTCGATTTCCTAGCCTTATTTGTGGGAGATACTGAGACGTAGAGGATTCCCTATCATATGGATTAGATGGATGAAGAGATGCATTACTACCTTGGCTTTCTCCCCTTTGATCAATGGTAGACCATGTGGTGCATGGATTCAACCCAGATGTGGGGTCAGACTGGGGTGTCCATTAGCCCCATTGTTATTCAACTTGGCAGTGGATACCTTGGCTCGCTTCACTTTCAAGCTTTCAGAAATGAGGATGATCAAGGGGCATACTTTATTGAGCAGTTAGGCTTTGGCCCCTTTACTCCAATATGCAGATGACACAATATTTTTTGTAGAAGGGGGTACATGGGAGGAGCGCATCATACATCATATGGTGACTATTTTTGGGGAGATTTCAAGGCTGAAATTGAATTGGGAAAATCCTCCCTTATTTGTTTTGGATCGAATAGAGATGTGGGCCACCAACTGTTTGAGATTTTTCACAAGCCAATCATCTCATTGCCGGTTTCCTATCTTGGGTTGCCATTGAAGAGTGGGAACATGAAGAAGAGTGATTGGAACTACTTGTTCAAGAAAATCTCTGCAAAGTTGGAATGTTGGAGCAGTAAACATCTCTTAAAGGGGGAAAATTGATTCCCTTGAACTCTATTATCACAGCGATGCCGGTGTTCATGTTTTCAGTTTTTAGAGCTCCTAAAGCAATTTGCAAGTGCCTAGACATAATGAGGAAATGCTTCTTTTGGAAGGGGGCGAAACATTAGGGACGCTTCCTCCAACCAGTAAAATGGGATAATACGTGTGCACCAAAGAGGCAGGGGGTTTAGAATTAGATCCTTGAAGGAGTTTAACGACTCTCTACTGTTGAAGTGGGCAATAACAATTTTCTAAGGGGAAAATAAATCATGGGTGGAAGTGATAAGAGGAACATATGGTGCTTCACATTCTTTGTCAAATAGACTTTCTCCCATCAAAGCATCACCTTTCCGGAGCTCAGTGGTGACCTTTCTAGAAAATTGGGACCTTTTCTAGCTAGCCTATGGGGACGGACAATCCTTTCTTTTCTGGTTGGAAAATTGGTCATCTTTGGGTCTATTACATAACCAATATCCATGTGTATATGGCCTTGTGTGTGATAAAGAGGCTAAGGTTGCGGACTTCTGGGATGAAGAAGCAAATAGATGGGAGATACCAGGAACGGGTTGTAGGGAGGGGAGTCGCACATGGGGGGAAAGAGCAAGATTGATGCAAGACTTGCAAGCCTTCAAGCCAACAGGGGGTGCTGACACATACAGATGGATGGGGAATTTTTCCACTGCGAAGGCCTATGAAGATATGGTTTCATGGAGACAAAGTGAAGATGATGACATCATTTGTGCAGATTTATGGAAGATGAAAATCCCATTGAAGATACAAATTTTTCTTTGGCTCTGTAGGAGGGACGGGATCATTACTAGTGACTTGAAGCACCGAAGAATGGGGGTGGCTGCTCATACATGTTATCTATGTGGCTTTCATACTGATAGCGTGCGGCATATTTTTTCCTCGTGTGTGATCACTGATTGTGTGTGGAGCAAGGTATGTGGTGGCGGGATACCTGTATGGGAGGGCATATGGGGGCATTTTATTAGGAGTGGGAGGCCTCATTTTTCCATGGTAGTTGTTCTGTGGTGTATTTGGCGTGCAGAAATGAGTGTTTTCTTTAAGGGAAACTTATCAATTCAATACAAATTGTACATGAGTGTCAGGCTCTCATACGTCATTGGAGAAGTTGATGTAATTTTTTTCTTTGATTCTATTAATAAAATCCTCGGATGGTTATCTCCTTAGATAGAGCTTTCCTTATTTTCTCAAAAAAAAAAGCCTTCAAAATGACTTAAACACGTATGTGGCCTCAGATTGCGCCACGTGACACTCTCTTGTCCTTCGAATCTTGATCACATCACGCGTGCGCATGCGCAATTCACCTCAGTTGTCCCACGTTACGATCAGATGACTTAAAATGCACGATGCACCACCTCATTAGACTTGCATACAACAGTGCGTGCATTCCCCATTCAGCACACTGCCTGATCAGACGCACCTCCGCATGCCACGCATCCGTGCTCGTGCCACCTGATTACCATCACACGACCTAATTTCTTCCTTCGCACATCGCCTCTTCAATTTCTGCCCTGAGCATTTCAAATGCTCGACACCTGCTAGATTTTGCATGCATTGACCAACGCACTACACGCTCGGATGGTCGCACATTTATTTTTCTGCTCGGCTACCATCAGCCGTTGAATGGAGATCCAATGGCTAAGGTGATCTTCTCCTTGATGAAGTGCTGGGTAGGTGTCAACAAGGTGCTCTTGTGGCCATTGGATGATGATTCAATGACCCACAAAGCACGTACCATATGCTTCAATCGATAGGACGACGGTGTTGGGTTATTATGATGGCACCACGTGGCACCTTCATGGCCGTTCATCTTCTTTGCTTTGTAGATGGTGTTGTGGGGCTCCGATCGAGTTAATTTTTGCATCATTGGACTACGATCGTTGATCCGGATCCATCTGTGCAGTTGGATTTGCCTTATGAGGTTTGGATTTGCATCTACTTGCTTCTTGGCCTTTGCCCTTTTGTGGGCTTCACAAGATGCTATGGGAGTCTGATCAAGATGATCTCAGAAGTGTCAAACTCCCGTTGAATAGACCCATACGATCGAATCCGTAAGTATTATTACCTCTCACTTAGAACATAAATTAGCATTACTATTTACAAAGCTAATAAATCAACTATGATGCAAAATATGCTGCTCATGCATGCATTATTCCTAAGTTAAGCTAGGATCTAACTTAATTTAGGTAGATTAGGTCCTATGATTGCTATGTAATTATATGGGATAAATGTTAGTTTATCATCATTCCTATTTCCTAAAACAAACCTAGCTCTTAGGATTTTAACTTTGTAAATGGGTTTTTGGGCTACAATTAGTCATTAACTAGGTTAGGCATGCATCGCATATTTTGTCATATTTTTAATATGTTTGTTTAACTGTTAAGGACAAATAGATAGATAGATCCATAAAACCCTAGCACTCATGAAAGCAACTAGTAAAGAGGAAGCTCATTCCACTTGGGACTCAGTCAAATCTAGCTCATCATAGCTGGATACCAGCTCACTTGAGTTAGGGTTAGCTGCATTCAACTCATCTTGGGTGAATGGTACCTCAGGATAGCTCATCTTAGCTTACCCTAGCTCAAGTTAGCTCAGATCCTACTCAACTTAGTTGAGTCTATCTCACCTTAGCTCCAATCAAGTTCATTGGGAGCTCTAGCTAGCTCAGTTAAGTTGATTGGAGTCCACCTTAGCTCTGGTCCAGGTACTTCCAGCTCCACTCAAATCAAGTCAGTTGACTTCATATAGCTCAGGCCAGCTCAAGTCTAGCTCCCAGGGACTCCACTTAGCTCAACCTAGTTGAACAAATCTACCTCAGCTACTCTAGCTGGCTAGGTCCTCCCCGGGAAGATTAGACCCAGCTCACCTCAACATATTTTAGCAGAAGCTAGCTCACTTTAGCTTGGCTTAGCAACTAGCAAAGAACTAGGAAGCTAAGCTAGCCAAAGTAGCTCCCTGCAACTCCCTTCAGCAGCTGCCAGCTCCAGTTCAGCTCCAGACATTCCTTCCTCAGCTCCTCTTCCCTAAGCCCTACCTCCATCATACCTCCTCTTCTACTTACATGCTAGTTAAGCTAGCTTAGCTAATGTCAAAGCTAGCTCCACCAACATGGCCACCCAACCTACCAATCTAACTTCACCAAAAAGAGACCTAAACCTAGTCCACCTAGCTCCTACTCCTAAAACCCCTTTATGGCACCAACCTACTCAGCCCCTTTAAACCTACCAACACCACCAAAGGTCACCACAAAAGTTGCACCACTTTTCCCTTCAAAAACCCCCTCCAACACCACCATACACCTACCCCTTCAAGCCATCCTAACCATCCACCTACCCCCCTTCTTTAACCCCCTTTAGTTGGTGCCAAACCATGGCACCCTTCATGGTTGGCGCAATCTTTAAACACCCCTTGGCGAACCATAACCACCCCCATAGCATCCCCTTAGGTGGCACCAGCTTACCCCCTCCATTGGATCCCTATAACCACCCATAACTACCCTTTGAACCTATCCTATCCCTACAAGTGTCCATGCCGACCTCTCCCTTCATAAGCCCTATATATACCCCCCTTAACCACCACCATATTTTCATCCTTGGCTACATTAATTTCAACTTAGAAATACCTATATTCGGCCATAGGAAGGAGAGGAGAGAAGAAGATTAAGGAGTCTTTCCCTTACCTCCTTGGTCCTTCTTCTTCCCTTCTTCCTTGGTCCAAGTGAAGGAGAAACATCACTAGAAGAACAGCTAGGTAGAGGAAGAGACCTAGGGTACACGCCTACCCTAGGAGGAGGTCTTGTGGGTGGAAGTCATCCACCCTTGAAGGAGCAAGGGCTTGCCCCCTTTAGGACTTGCCAAGGAAGACACCAATTTGGAGGAGCTTTTCAAGGAAGGAGAAGGATAACTTCTTTTTAAGCCCAGGAGTAGCTGAGCTTGGAGAAAGAAGCCTCTCTCTCTTCTTCACCAACATCATCACAAGAGGATTTTTGTTTCTTTTATTTTCATTTGTTAGAGTAGAAGCATTCCTCTACTTGTCCTTTTTTGAAACAATTTTCTCCTTTGGTAAAATTGCCTTCTTTTAAATTCTTGTTGCATCTTTTTGCGTGTTATTATTTTTACGGTAGTGCACTCTCACACTCTCTCTCTAATTACCCTAGGTCTTCATGTACCTAGGGTGAGTTTAGAGAGTGTAATTGCTTGTCACTTAGGTTTTAATTTTAGCAAGTTAGGTGTAGTCGCTTTCCTACTTCATTTCCGTAATCGCCTGTTATTTAAAACTCAAAAAAAATCTTATATTCAAAAATGTAAAAGGAAGGTTGATTTCTATTTTGTCAAGAAAGATTCTTAAAAAGTGCATTTCGGCCTCCTTGGACAACCCTAGATACCACTACAATTTAGGTTTACAAATTTTAAAAGTGACCACAAATTAGCATGTTACAACGATTTAAAAACCTTAATTACAAATAATGCTTTTCTTCGCATCACTTTTTGGCTCCATTACCAAGAAGGCACAGCTTTGCATTTAGTAATTCTCTTGCTTGATAATTGGATCTCATCCCCTTCTCTCTCTTCCCTCTCGTGTGTGCAGGCATTGCAGGAAGAAAGAGGGATTTTGAAAGCAAGAGCTTGAAGTTCCTTTTCTTCCAAAGGATTTCAGGTTTGTTCTTCCTTGTCACATTAACCTTAAAGAAATTACTAGAAAAATATTAAATCAGGCTTTCAGGATCATAAACATAAAAATTAGGTAGAGTGGCAACCTTTAAAAGCAATTGTTTGGCTATTTGAATCATTTAACACCACTTTACCTTACTTAAGTGTTGGTGTTCTGATTTTTGGGTCCAAACTTCTGTTTGGATTTCCAAAATCAATGCCCAACATGACAGGGCTCCTAAAAGCTTGCAATTTCACCCAAAGATTCCGAATCAAATCAGGAACAACTATTCCAAATTTTAGAGTAATTAGAGTTGTAGAGAATTTTTAAAAATTCATGGATCATAGGGGACATCTCCTCTAATTCAACTATTTTGTTACTATCCTTGAATTTTAGGAATTTTTTAACTTATCCAATTTTTGTGAAATTCAGCTTTCTGAAATCCTTGTGAAATTCTACACATTATATAAAATCACAAAAGTTTTTGGCAGCCGGTGGTGGTAATGAAAAGTCCAAACTACCCACAGGTATCATTTCTAGACTTTGACATCGGTACAAAGAAAAATCTTAAAAAAAATCAAACAAATTCCTAAAATCACAAAAAAATATTTTTTGGAATCCTTGTTTAATTTTCCCTTCAGTAGTGGTGTTGCTAGTTTTATTTGTAGCACTACTTAAAGAAAAGCCTAAATCAATTCACTGGTAGTAACATTTCTAGTTAGGGATCAATTCAATTAGGGTTTCTTTTCATTTTTTTAGAGACCCACATTTAAAAGGAAATCTACATTCACTCATACAATTTGATTTCCTTTTGATTATGGAACTCAAGCTTGTTTGAAAACATCAAAAGGAAACCCTAAAAGACATTAATCTAAATCAAATCCTAAAAGCAGAAAAACAACAAAAGGTTTGTGTGACAACTTGTTTGACATTGGAATCACTCCTTCCAATTTTGCACACACCAAAAAATTGAAATAATAGGGCATTACCCCAATCAGCGCCCTCCACATTCTTGTGCATAATTAGACACTCAAGACTAAATTAAAACAAGTAGTCATTTGACCACTTAAGGACTTCACCAAAACCTAGGCTTGATATCCAATATCTAATAATTACTAAGCACTCCTAATTCCTTTTGAAATACGCAGTGATAGTTTGAGGGAAATCAAATGACGGGTGCAGGTTTACACAAGCCCCTGGTGATTTTCCCAGGACATGCTTCGTTTAGTCTAGTCAGGTAATCTTAGGGAACTATGTTATCTTATTAATTTCTTCTTTATTGGGTTCCCAAGCCTCAGGTTGCATTAAGGAGTCAACCTTAGGGCAAATTAGGCCTCGTTGTTTGATTTGCACACTTTCTCTCATCTCTCTCTCTCCTTCTCCTCTCCCATTCTTCCATTTTTTGTACGGGCAACGGTCCCAAACTCCGCATTTGGAGGGAACATTTGATTATGCCCACAGCACCAAAAGACCGCTTTTTCTACATTCTTCTTCTCATTCACATAAAAAAATGGAAACCCAAAAAAATGGTCCACTAACCCATGCACATCCACCTCTAATCCCACTTCTGAACCTTCCACCTAAAACGCACAAACTATCCCTCCCACCTTTGACTTTCCACTCCCTCAACTACCAATCCTGGAGCTTCCTAATGCTGAGATGCCACAACCACAACAACACCCCCTGCCTAATCCTTATTCTATGTAGCTGAGCAGATTGCTCAGCTACAATCCAATCAACAATTTTTGACTAGGAATATAACAAACCTAGCCAACCAAAGGAAAAACCCGCCACCCCGTTAGCATCCTGTCGTTCCTCTAAAAGATTTCAATGATCCTTCTTACTATGAGGACAGACCTAGGGTGGTAATTCCAAAAGGGGACTTTGAGATCAAACCGGTAGTTTTGAACTTGATTAAGCACTTCCATAGCCTTCCTACGGAATACCCATTCAACCACCTTGAAGAACTAACTCTCCATGCACAAACAACTCGTTCTTGCAATCTGCAAAAGGATCTTTGGCTGAAGCAGTTATTCCCATATCTCTCAAAGATAAGGTCGCTTATTGGTTCAGAACCATTGGCTGACCTATTACCACATGGCCTCAGCACAAAAGTGCTTTCCTTAAGAAGTTCTTTCCCATAAGTCGTACTAATTCCCAATGTAGATCTATTATGATGTTTCAACAAAAATCAGGCGAGACTCTTTATGATGCTTGGGAACGATTCCATGATCTCTTAGGAAGTTACCCATGATGGAAGATCTGCACATGCTTTGATTTATTCAAGTGCTTAAGAAGCACTTCCATGGCACAAATTTGAACGTTTCAAATTCGATGTTTCGTCAATGCCTCGTGTGGCAGCAACTTCTTAAATAAAGATGCTGAAAGTGCCTATGATTTATTCAAGGAAATGAGTGAAAACTCCTTTAATCAAGCATCCATGAACACCTTTGGCAGAACTTCAAACCCACAGTTCGGTGTTATGAAATAGGCACTCAATCCATTCCTGTCACCCAAGATGATCTACAAATGATTGCCTAACGACTAGACCAGATGCGAATAAATAAAAGAAATTTGAGGAAAGACTTGCCACACCCATCCAAACACCAAAGATTCCACATCTAACCCCACCTAACATTCCACGGAAAGAAAATTTGCACAATTTAAACACTACCCCTACTGATTATAATCAATATTCTGAGGCTTTCTATGGTTCATTGGGGAATTACACATATCCAAATCCCAATCCCACTAAAAATATCTCTGCCCTCCAAGAGCAATTTAGAAATTCCTCCAATTGGAAGAACTACTCGAACCACTCCTGTAACAACCTAGTTCCTCCCCAAAAACCAAATCAATTTGGAGGGTATCGATCGAATTAGAATTTTTATCAACTTGGACCATCTCAAGATGACATCAATGCCCAGATGATGAAATCCCCGTAGGAAATGCAAAACAAAATGACAGAAGTGACCAGTGCTATTAGAAATCTGAATAGTCAGATTGGGGTTACTCCAAGACCTGCAGGAATTTATCATCCCAACCCATGCCCAACCCTAATAATCAACGGAAGCATTATCAGGGCAAAAATCAAAACCACTATAATCAACCTCCCATCAATCTTACACCTGAGCAACTATCCAGGTTTTCACAACAACAACCCCCTCCCACCTCCTCCGAATAATAATCTGATTGCACATGCAGTTACATTAAGGAGTGGGAAATCCACCATTGGTGCCAGGCCTTCACAACAACCTAGTGAAACCCCTATCATTCCTATGCAAATTGACTCTCGACTCCTCACTCAAGATGAAAAAGAAGCAAAAAAATCACATGACACAACTCCTGTCCCTTTTCCCTAAGCTCTCCACTCCACTACCAAATGCAAAAAGAAATCTGAGCCCACAACTGAAGAAGTCATGGAGTTATTCGGGCAAGTTAAAATCAATATCCCTCTCCTAGATGCAATGAAGTATATACCTGCCTTTACCAAATTTTTAAAAGATATCTGTACTCCCAAAAGGCAGACTAGAAACCTAGGACAGGTGCATCTTTTAGAGATAATAAGCTCTGTTATAGCGAGCAAACTGCCTCCTAACAACATATTTCAGCCGAGGATTCCATAAAGGACAGTCATAACCATCCAACTTAGTCCTAGTTTTCTTAGAACCCGCTCTCTATGTATTTGCCTTATTTGGTGTCTCTCGAAATTCACACAAAGAATATGTACGTAGAAATCGAGAGCGAAAAATGTGCCTAACTCCATGTATCATTATCCAATTATCTGAGCACCAGTAGATTCTTTACTCTCACCTCGCAATTATTTGGTGGATCTACTAAAAGATGGTTTTCCTGACTCCCTAATTACTATCCAAGGGTTCAGGAGAAGAAGTAGTGCTTCTTCTCGACAAACTAAAGATGTCTATCGGTCTTCACAGTGGATCCATTGCAAATTCTACGTGCAAGTGTGAAATTGTTCTAGATTCTAAGTTCAAGAATCAACTAAAGAATAAATCATTAATAAAACCTCTTAATAAAAAAATCTATCTCCTATGGTGTTGGCAGATAAATTTCTCAGTTTATATGTACTACCTCCTCATGCCTAAGTTCTTGCATGTCCTCATGCAGGAATAAGAGGAAAATAAAGTAAAGCGAGGCGTAAGTAGATAGAAATCACCTGGAATTGCTCCTGATTCGTCACTCAACATTTACCAACACTACAATGATGATCACAATATGCGGAATGAAATATTCTATGTAGAAAAGCAAATGTTATGTCTAAATGCTGAGTTTAACGCCTCCAGCTGGGAAAAACTCCATCTGATAGATCAATGATTGCAGGAGAAAGAGTCAAGATGGTAAGCACTTTGAGTTCAATTGTCATCAACGGGCCAAAAATGTAGAGTAGCTGCTCGTGAATACCAAGCCCACAAGGTCAGCAAAATAACATATCAGGGCTTGGAATTGGTTGTAGCCAGATGCTACAGGAGAAATAAATTAGAGTGCTAGTGTGATAGATAGCAAGTGGCAGCCTTGAAGAGTGGCATATGAGTACTGCAAATGAGGTTGATAAGGAGTTGGGAGTAGGAAACAAATCATACGGGTCATGGAAGTGGTGGAAATCGAAAGGAGGGACCCAAGTGGTATAATAAAAAATGGTAATAGGAACCATTTCGTGAGTGGATTTGGGTGTGGGTGGTTGGGGAGTAGGTGCGTCAAATAAGATTCAGTGTTCCATCCTAACAGGTCCAGATTCGCCCAAATCATTCTCATCCCTGGGTTGGTCAAAAATCTCCTACGAATTGCCCAAATTCTATTCATGGTGTGAATCCTCAAATATAATGGGCGACAATTCATTATCCCCAAGGTGTGGAAAATCAGAATCTAAATGCAATAAAGCCTCAAATTCTTTCATTTTCCATTCTGTGGCTTCTGTGAAATCCTTGATATCCAAGAGTGAAGATGTGAAAGAAAATGTGATAGACTCATCCGACTCCAAATCCAAAAATGCCTCAAGATTTTTCAGATTTTCCTCACAATCAGAAATGTGGCTATTTATTAGATTCTTACTCAACTTTGATTGAATTCTTTGACAATTCAAAATCAACCACATGGATGTATGGAATCTCATGTAAATCGATGTATTTATCATCTGAGCTTGTCATGAGGGTTTTAGGCAATTCAACTACAGGTCTCCTAGAATCTAAATCATGTGTCTCATCAATTGCCTTTGGCCGATCAGTGTTCACCACGATGTCAGAATCATTATAGCTCAAATCATTGAGCCTGCCAGAAGCTGTGTGCAGAGTTAATTCGCCAAGAAGTTCTATGTTTGCACAGTGTTCAGGTTAATCATCATCTGAGTCCTCCTCAATAGAATTACAATGTGGGTTCTTGTTTGCCCTAAAAATATCCAATCTAAGTTTCTCATTCCCTAAAGCAATCTCCATACAGCCGAATGCACAGCTAATGTTAGCTTGTACGGTCACCATAAATGGGTGACCTATGATGATAGGTGTATCACAGAGTCTAGGAGGAATGTCCATATCCAAGTTGAAAAAATCCACTGGGAAGTAAAGCCTATGGATTTTTATGACATTCTCCACCACACCTCGGGGTACCTTAACTGATCTATCAGCCAATTGGATAGTGATCGAAGTGGGTTTTGGCTCCCTAAATTGGAAGTGGTCAAATACAGCAGTGGGGGCTAAATTAATGGATGAACCTAAATCCATCAAGGCCCAGTAAAAATGAGCATCTTGTAGCTTATAGGAAATGAGTGGGGCTCCTGGGTCTTTCTTCTTAGGTGGCAGGTCAGATAAAATGACTGCACTAACTTCCTTGGACAATACCACCTTATTGGTCTTCCTCAGCTATCGCTTGCGTGTACAGTATTCTTTAAAGAATTGAGCAACAATAGGAATGTGATCAATGGCATCAAGGAGGGGAACCTAATGTGAACATCTTTGAAGATTTCCTCTAAGTCCTCATTGCTTTTGAATCCCTTTATCTTTCCTTTAGGTTCATGAGTTAGGGCTCTAGGGAAGGGTAAAGGGATGTCGGTGATCTCAATGATTGATTTCTTTCCTTAGGCTGCTCCTTTGAAGGGATAGGATGTGACGAGGAGCTAGCCTGAGAAGTATCATGACCCGCCTAACAACATGGTGGGTCCTTTGTAGTGTTTCCGCTCCTTAGTGTGACAGCATTTGCATCGGCATACTGTTTATGAGGTAGGGGAGGAGCAGAAGTCGTAGATTGGGTGGGATTCGATGATAAGATTGGCTAACTTGAAACATAACTTGGAGGTACAGAAGGTGCTTGTAATACTGCATGCGCTTATCCCTGTGGTGTTTGGAACTTAGGCAGGGCACCTTGGCCATGTACATATATTGGGTTAGGGATAGGTTGGGAGGGCAAGGCTCCCTTTGATCAATGCTTCTATAGTAGCTGGTTCTACGTACTCTGAATGTTCTGAATCAGATCCACCATCATTTTCATCAATTTCAAATTGCCATAATTTGATTAACGCATAGATTCCTTCAATTCCTCTCTCAAAGCCTTGAATGGGTCAGCCCACCCTAGAAGGTGGTTGGTAGCATGATGCAGAAGCTAATAAGTAGAATAGGATCACTGCTGAGCTGGGAATGGATGCTGCCTCGGGTATGTGTTTTGCGCATTCCCGTATTGTCTGGTCTGGTAGCGTGGATCCTGATTTGGTCTCTGTGGGTTACTAGACCAAGGATACGATGCTGGCGCCAACCAGGATTATACCTCTTTGAATACTGGTTATTATGATCGTAACCTTGGATAGCATTGACATCTTCGTAGGTCGAAAATATCTGAGATGCATATTTATCAAAGGAATGCGCACTAGAATCGTCATGGGGTGCATAACCCTAATTGTTTGGTGCCAGATCCAGATTATTCATGGGTTCCTGACATGCAGGATCCCATGAAGATGGAGAAGATACATCTTGAGTGAGTAGATGTACTCGAGTAGGAGGGCTCGGGATGCGAAAGAAGAATGGGATGCAGCTAAATTGCCAGGAAACCTTGGTTGAGCTTGAATTAATTCATCGAGCTTCTTATCGAGCAGATCAACTTTATCCAACTTCTTCGTGATAATGTCCATATCAGCTCAGGAAGATTTGGCATGAGCTTCATGGACACTAACTCATTGCTATCTAGGTTGCTGGAATTGGTTCATCGATGTGGTATTCACTGAGTTCTCTACTAGGGACTCGAATAGTTCAAATGTGTTGTTCTCATCCTTTGTGAGGAAATTCTTGCAACTAGATGCATTGGCCAGGTATCAATGTGTGTCATCTAGCCCATGGTAAAAAACTTGTGCTACGTGCCCTTTGTTACACTGTGGTGCGGGAATTTCTTGAGAAGGTCATGAAATCTATCCCAGGCATCATGCAATTTCTCCCCTGGTCCTTGGGATAAAGTCGTAATTGCATGCCTCATTGCATTTGTTCAACCAATCGGGAAGAACCTTTGGAGGAATTTACGATGTAATTCCATCCAGGTTTTAATCGGCCTCCCTATGGTCTTGAACCAATAGGAAGCTTTATCCTTAAGAGAGAATGGAAGAAGTTTCATGAGAACAATCCCTATATCAATATTTCTAGGTCAAACTGATTCTGTGATTCAACTTAGATCCTCAATGAACTAGAAGGGATCCTCATTCAAGTTTCCAAGAAAATGAGTCTGAATCAGATTTATTATGTTCGGCTTTAGTTCGAATGCATCTTCGCTTGTGGGAATCTAGATTTTAGGTGGCACAATCGTACCTACTAGATCATAAAAGTCCCGTAGTTGTTCTCCGTGTGGTGGATGCTGCATCTTGTCCAGTGTGGTGAGAATCCTGTCAATACTCTACTCATATCTCTAATCTAATTCCTCAACCCTAGCTTCCAGACGAGCCATTGGGTCTAGATTTTCGGGGCCCTGACCAAGTCCAAGAGCAGGATTAGCCATCTCAGCTAATCGAGAGAAAGATGCAAGTTAGGAAGAAGAGTTGTGCGAAAGTCCCCTTCACCGCCTCGAGTTTGGTTCCTAAGGTCCAACTAATTTAGGTCTTAAAGACCTTCTTCTTTGCATACACCAACAACAAGGGTTGGTGTAGGCAAGCCAAACAAGGCTAAAGCCTTGTTAATCAAAATGGTCATTTAGAATCAGATGACCAGATATTTCATTTAGGTTTAAGTTGTTGAAGAAAATTTGTCGAGAAATTGACTAAAAATGATCCCTACCTCTTAAACTAACCTAGCCAGTCTGTTTACGAAAGGACTAAGAGGAAGGTTCATCCTTCATCTTTCGCCTTCGGTTCCTTTGTACTCCTTAGATGCTGCCATTTGACACTACCCTGTAGGCTTGGACACCAAGTTTGGCAAAAGAGGTTGAGACCATCCTGTAGTTAAAAGATGAATACAGGTTATTAAGATATTCATTACGATTTTTTTAGCCAGTTCTTCAATTTGGATGTGTGGTGAGTGGTTCGCAAGGTGACTTAACTCATTGACTAATCATTGGACTCGAGTGAATCCAAGCTAGTCCAATGTAGTCTCTAAATATGGCCCTAAAGGTTAAACCTAGGGTTCATGCAATTGACTAGACAGACCATAATTGGATTTAAAATACTCTCTAAATATAATTAGAATCCCAATGATGTAAAAATTGATGGAAAGATTCCTTTTTCAATAAAATTTTTAGAGAATATTTTTTTAGAATTTTTACTGTCTCAAATAAATATATATGAATTTTTAACTAACAAAGGGTTAGATATGAGATTTTGACCTCGAGTTGGTTTTTCTTTTTAAATAGTATCAAAAGTGATCCAAAAAGTCGGCAAAAATATTAGAATGAAACCTAACTTGGCTATCTTTCAAATCCCACCATTTTTCAGTCAATCAAATTCGTGTACTATTCAGAATTGATTTTTGAAGTTCAGAAAGATTTGAATTTCAATTTATTTGACCCCCGTGCACTCCATGAATTTTTACAAATTCCACAAATTGTATTTTTTCTTTGAAACATTGGTGTTGAAAAGATAATTTGAAAATATAGCACCCACTCAAATTTCAAAAATTTTGGACCACCAGAAACATGACAAATGAATTTTCTAATTCGTATCAGATTTATGGCCAAATTTCTAAAAGTAGTAAGTAATTTTTTCTTTTAATCCTAATTTTTTTTTAAATCAAAGCAAATCCTAACTACCTAACAAATAAACTCCAATCCTTTTTTTTTTTTTCAAATAACTCCAATGAAATCAAATCCTAATCTAATTCCAACTGATGTAGACCAGATTTTCCCCACTTACACTATATGCATGCACCGATCCACGTTTCATACCTGCACATCAAAGAAAAATATGCTAAATCAGGTATTAAATCAAGAATCGCCGTGCCTCCCAGGCAATGGCGCTAATTTGTTCGACATTAAATTATGTTTTTAAGGTAATTAAATTGTAGTATAGCATGAAAATACGTCGAAACAAATAAAATATAACGAGATGGTGAGTCCCATTAAAACTTAGGAAGGCAGAAAATGACTTGATTGTAATACTGATTCAAAACTAGTTAGAACTAGAGTAATAGGATATTTATATAATGCAAATCTATTTAGATAATAATCAGGCTATTTATATAGAAGATTAACTAGAAGAATCAGTAGAAACAGTACAAGAACTGCTAGAACCAAAACAACAATCTATCTACTAGAACAAGGGCACCAAGGGTGGTCCATGTTGGCCTTTGGAGAGGTTGGGGAGAGCAGTAGTGGTGCACCAAGGTGGTCTTGATGGATGCCTCAAAGGAAGAGAGTGTTGGAGATGTCTGGAGGGATAGATGGAGGAAGAGAGAGATCCCTTTAGATGGGGGCTTTGTGGTTCTTTTTATAGTAAACTGAGGGGAAAAGCAGCTATTTTACTCCTAAACTCATGTATCAACCTTGGATTAATTAGATCTATCAATCAGGAGATCAATGGATCTGATTTCGCCTCAAAATAGCCTTCAAAATATCTTAAACACACATGTCACATCAGATTGCTCCATGTGGCGCTCTCTGGTCCTTCGGATCCCAATCACACGGTTGAGACCATGCCACTCACCCACTTTGAATCTTCATCGCGTGTGCACGTGGGTAATTCACCTCAATCATTTGATCTTATGCTCGGATGGCTTAAAACGGGCACCGCACCGCCTCATCAGACCTGCATACAATAGCACGTGGACACGCACGTGCATCCCCACGTTCACCAGACCACCTGATCAGGCGCACCTCTGTGCACCATGCTTCCATGCCCACACCACCCGATTACCATCGCATGACCCAATTTCTTCCTTCGCACACCGCCTCTTCAATTTCCGCTCCGCACATTTCGAACGCTTGATGCACGTTGGATTTTGCACATGCGGATGGTCACGCATTTGCTTTTCCACTCAACTGCCTTCAGCTGTTGGATGGAGATCCAATGGCTAAGGTGATCTTCTCCATGATGAAGCGCTGGGTAGGGGTTGAGGTGGTGCTCTTGTGACCGTTGGATGATGATCAAATGGCCTACAATGTCCGTAGCATATGCTTCAATAGATGGGGCAATGGTGTTGGGTGGTTGTGATGGTGCCATGTGGCACCATCGTGGCCATCCATCTTTGCTTTATAGATAGTGTTGTGGGCCTTTGATAGAGTTAATTTTTGTAGCGTTGGACTACGATTGTTGATCCAGATCCTTCTGTGCAGTCAAATTTGGCATTTAAGGTTCAAATTTGTGTCTCCTTGCTTCTTGGCATTTTTTCTTTTGAGGGCTTCATAAGATTCTATGGGAGTCTGATCAAGATGATCTAGGAAGTGTAGGACTCTTGTTGTCATCTTGAACAGATCCATGTCATCGGATTTATCATCCACGGCCCCAAATTACTTGTAAGTATTATTACCTCTCGCTTAGAACATAAAATAGCATTATTTTTTACAAAGATAATAAATCAACTATGATGCAAAATATGCTTCTTATGCATGCATTGTTCCTAAGTTATGCTAAGATCTAACTTAATTTAGGTAGATTTGGTCCTATGATTGCTGCACAATCACTATTCTACCACTAAACCATTGGTGCTATTCATGTTTCATGAACCTAAACTAATACAAACTAGGAGTGGTCAGAAAATGAATAATATTGAAGTCCTTCCTAATAATTTCAAGAATAATAATGACTTAAAACTTTAATATTTCAATGGCACTTAGATAAGAAATAGAAAATGATAATCAAATGAGCAGCATCTAAAGATTTAGGAACAATTCTCTCCTTCAAATAAGAAATCTATAGAGTTTTGACAAGTCAATTAAGTTCCTCACAAGAAATATACGTCTTCACAACATCTTGAAACATGTGAAGCATATAAAAATAAACAATTAAGTAGTTTACCACTTTCCTTTCCCATTGTTGACATGGTTCATATGTGCACAGACATGCATTTTGAGTGTTGGAATGGTAGGATAAGTATCTAAACATGGCTATATCCAAGACAAAATGTGGGAGTAGAATCTTAAATATGAGCATCCTAGTACACCTTGAAACATTAAAGAGGTTATCAGCTCATACATTGAAAACATAATGATTTGGTCATATGAAGTTAATTTCCTGTAATTTCATATGAATCTTATATGTTAGTATGCAACTTGGCCAAAATTGCAAATACCTGAGTCATGCCGAAATTCCATGATCTAAGTTGATGATATGATCACTATGAAACACAAATATGTTCTAACAATTTTTATTGAAGAAAAGAGTTAACCTCAATGATTTCCAACAATGCACACTCGTTAGAAACTAAAGGTGCAAATCTCTCTTACCTATAGGTTCGAAGATACAGGAAAGGAGGTCAGTAGTAGTGATTAGAAGAAAGCTCTCAACAAATATGTTGTTGCCAATGATGTTGCCAATGCTGTCAAAATGTCTTTAATATGTTATTCCTGTAATTATATATGCCTTCTATTATTCACCCAAATTTTTCAAAGAAAAAGGTTACTAAATATGTTGTTGCTAGTGTTGACTTTAATATTACCTAAAATGTACAAATTTACAAGGACAATTAAGTTAGCTTCTTGGTTCACATCATTATGGACTTCTATGAAATCACCACAATGCATACAAAAGTTGTCTATAATTCCTGCACTATTTGTGAAAATATTAATACAAAACCAGCATTGATTGGATTAGGGAAAAGGTCAAGCGGAATTCTTGTAGAAAGGAACAATTATGAGACTAATAGACAAATAATTAATACCTTGTATGTCATCAATGGAGACATTTCTTTACTTAATAAAAAAAATAAAACTTCAAAAAGAAGGTAAGAGATGCCAGGCAAACCTTGTAGGATCAATATTACAAAAAGTTATAGCTCTTAGTTGGTTGCTATCAGAAAATGAATTGCAGTTGTGGATCCATGGAAAGATTAATTGGCCACTCTCTTATAGGTTGTGTGCTATATAATTCAGAAAATTACAACCAAATATCCTCAAAATAAAAGCAAGAATAATCAGACATACTTATTGATTAAGAATGAAACTTGAGCTGATCATCATGTAATAAGAAAACTTGTTTCATTAGCTTACGAATCCTAAGAAAAAAAAACATTCAGTAGTATATTGACACCATCAACTTCAGAAAAGTAGCATGTGAGTTATGCCCAATTTGTATAGAAAATTAGCATGCAATAGACAAACTTATGTACCTAGAGAGCACACATTCAATTTGGCATGGATTGACAATTCAATTTCTTACTTTTTTTGTGTCATTCCTTTTTTCAACTTAAGATCACCTCATGGTAATTGCCCCCTCTAATTCATAGAAAATTGCATACTTCAAATACATACTTCTTTTCCCCATTAACTCCATATTGCTCAAGTATTTGATTGAATTAACCACATAAGAAATTGGTCATCTATAGGTGTGTTCTAATATAAGAATGCATGCATGAGCTAGCTCCCAACATTACCATGTTTCTTATTATTCATAAAATTTAATAAAATTTGAGAAATGTCTACAACTGAACATAAGAGCCTGTAACCACCGCTTCTTCAGCAACGAAAGTTCTAACAACATGTTTACTAAAATGTATGCTTGCATGTTTCCAACATTGAAAACTATGATTCACTAGTACGTAGGCAAAATAAATGAGCAATAGCTAAAAAAGGTGTCCAACGTAAGAAAAGTTGAGTTTTGATTCAACAGCAACTAAGCAAAAGCAAATGTGCAATAGCTAAATAAAGGCACATGAGGTACTAGTGGACTCACGCAAGGCACAACTTAAAGAAATGACTACACCAATGAGGTAGACACATATCAATATAAGAAATCTCCAGAGCTAGATTTCCAAGTCCAGCATCAGGAACCAAACAGGTTGGAGACCTAAACAAATGAATTGGCTAACTAATGATAACACCATCATGAGCCATAAATAGATTTAATTAGTTGTAATCAAGTGACAAATGCTCTTACATAGTCGCCTGAGAGTCATAATTCCTTACATATCCATTCTAAGAGAAGGACATTAAATCAGGGTTAATTCTGTAGTTTTAACATCACATCATGAAAGTAGAGTAACCACGGAGGTTGTTAGGGGTTAATTGAAGGTCAATTGAGCATTAAATACTAATAAGTGGGTCCATACTAACAGAAATGGGTCTTACATTTCGAGAACCGATATAGCACCCAAAACCCTAATTTCAAATCTACTTGAATTATAGAGGTTCCAATCAGGATAAAATTCATCTAAGCCTCCTAAAATTTATAGAAAAATGTTCTATGAGGTTTTCTATCCTTGATTTGACCATTTGAATCTATTTTGACCTTGAATAGAGTCTTAGATGAATTTCTACCCTAATTTGGGTTTCAACGTAAATTGCCCAATCAAACTTGGTCAAACTCAAATCTAACTTCACTACTAGTTTTCTTAGGTCAAAATTAGGTCTTCATCAAAATTTGAGCCAAATCAGAGCCCATGTTGACTTAGTTTGCATTCTAGTCCCTTAAAACTCTATTCTTGACATATAAGCTGCTAGATTTTGAAATTCTTATCGAATAGCCCCTTATATTTGTCATCTTCTTTCCAAAATGACCCCTTCTACCATTGGAGGTCAACTAACCTCCAAGCTAACTTTGACTGCACCCAATCCCACTCAAATCATCATCGAATCCCACTAAATTTGGTGGGATTGATGTTTACACTATAAGGAATCCATTGAGACAGATCTTGGGCTATGATTCGCCCCAGGAAGGTCGTGTGAAGGCACGAGATTTATCGGCTATTATTGACTCCTAATGAATCCAATTAACATTGTTTCCTTTCATAGAGCTTGCCCAAGAGCTCTATATAAGCTTTAGCATTTTCCACCATCCAGAACTAGCTTGGTTTGGCCTCAACTCTTCACCAGTTCTCCTTCTCCGGCGATCCTTCTTCCTTCAACCTCTTCACCTGCTGCCACATGCTATAGGCAGTGGAACCATCTTCTTCACCTTCATCCGCTCCTCACCATCTATAGCAGGAGTGCCGACAACCTCTTCATCGTTTCTGTTCCACTAGCAGAGAGTTCTCCTTTCCTGGCATCAGCCAATCATAGCCGGCATCTCTCTTCATCCCCTTCATCCATTAGTTAGGTCAACTCCTCCCTCTCCCTCTCAAGATTAAGTACACCTCCTTCCTCTTCTATTTCCACCGCCAACTCGTCCTACAACATTTTGGCACCGTTGCCGGGGAGCAATGCGCAATTCACCATTAGTCTTATCTTTCTTGATTTTTATGTGAGCACTAACTTGCCCTGTTTGCTGTGTTTGTGATTTTGCGAGGTACATCGCGAAGAGATCTTCCATGCAAATCAACCACTCTAGGGACAGGTAAACTCTCTCTTCTTCCCTAATCAATCTTCTATTCTTTTGGAAGAGAGAAAAGGAAACAAATCAATTAGGACCTACCTGCCTTATTTTCTTAGTAATTATCATTTAAAGGCAAGTTTCTTGATTTGCAAATTCAAATCGATATCTGATTGGAGTTGAGATGATTCTGTTTAGAGATCCCTACCCTGTTTTCCTATACCTACTAGGGAGTTACGCTTATTTTCTGATCATCTTGGACTATGCACTTCTTGTTTGAAGTCTAAGGTGTACATTTTGATATCAAATTGGACTTGGAATAGAGCCAACTAGGGTTTCTACTCTAGGGTTCTGAAGTGTTAGTTCACAATTGTTTGAATTAAAGGAAATTGATCTTCCCACATTTGTGTGCTACCCAAACCCTTGCTTGAAAAGATCTAATCAGAAGAACCCTAAATTCAAGCTCTAAATTCACTTGAACCCAAAAATTGTGGACCTAATAACCTGTGAGTCAATTCAGGGTGATCTTTGGGTCTTCACCCAGATTTCATCCTTCATCTTTTAGGGAAGGTTAGGTGAAGTTGGTCTACTTTGTGGGCCAACCAACCTCCAAATTAGGTCACCAATTGAATTAACTTCTAATCAAGTGAAATCCAAGGCACAAACTAGGCTAAAATTGGTAGACTTAAGGCCTTAATTCACACATTCTCGTCTACTTGGAATCGTAGTGACAAGGAAGGTCAGGTGGGGGAACCCCTATATCCTATGGGGATGCTCTACTGTGTAGAGGTATTTACAAGGCTCTCCCTTCCTGATTGCCAAGTACTTCTCAGGTGTGTGGATTTTTGATTTAGAGGTATCATCCGCCTCAAAATAGCCTTAGTCATTTAGAAATCTTTGGGTGCCTTGATTGAGTCCAATTCATATCCAGTCCCTCATCCATTCTTTACAGCACAAACAGTCCCTCATTCATTCTTTACAGCACAAACATAGGAAAGGGCCCTAGGTTTTTAACCTAGAGGCCTCATTAGAGTTGATCTTCTTGGGGATTTCTGATCTAATCTGTCGATTGAATCTGAACCTAAATTTGATTCTACATCTTGATCCACCACCTGATTTGAAAATGCAGCCTGATAATTTAGGAAGAATTTGTAGGAAAACTGAATCCTAAATGAGCATAAAAGAGAAGATGATCGAGGCTACTCTTAGACATCATGATGAATATTGCAAAACCTCAGATCCATCTAAGCATATTCAGGTTAATGTTTAAAAAATAACCTAAATTATGAATCACGTTGAATTGATATTGATACAAATGACACATGGTTCAACTCGGGATGATCTCTTATTTGAATATATTGAATTGAGGAAATTGCATAGCAATGAGTATCTACAATGTTGGTCAATTCCCCTACTTTTGGAAAAACACCAAGGTCTCATGGAGGAATGTGGAAAATTAATGAATAGGGTCGATGTAGCCATTGATAAAAAATACCCAGATATCCCCTCAGTAACTGATGAGATGCCTTAGAACAACATTGAGGATCAATATGATTTCCCAAATCCCGGATTTGAAAATAGATGTTGTTGTGGAGCCCCATCCCAAATGGAATCAGATTCAAACTTTGTGCAGATTGACATGCCTGATCTTGATGAGGGTTGGGAGGATCCAAATGCAAGTGTTCTCGATTCTGAACCAGCCTTAGAGAGCCTTGAAGCTGGTCCATCATGCCTTGATCTCCCAAACACCTATAGTAGGCTTGAGCCAGAACCTCTCGAGGATGTAATTCCTGAACCTTATCCTATTAAGGTAATCCTCAAGAGTGATTATGACATCCTTATAGAACCTAGTCTAGATTCTAATGACCCAATTCCTACCCTTGACCTAGAATCTAGATTTGAACCTATTTGAGATGATCAAGAGGCCCAAGGTGATGAGAATCAGATTTTGGATCTAAACTATGATTATGGACCTTTGTTTGATGATTCACCTCTCTAACCTCATAAGAAATACAAATTGATTTTTCGAAAGTCAAACCAATTTATGATACAGAAATCGAGGAGTTGGAAGAGTTAGGATTTGATTGGGTCTACCCTAAGAGCCAAGAACTTGAGCCTAGGCCTAATAAGGACACCTCTTTGAGCTAAAAATGTGAGATTAGGTTAGATCCAAGTCAGGTAGTTGATTCTATACATAATGATTCATTTTGTGGTGGAATTCATGATCTGGAATTAGGTTCAGAAACTGGTTTTTGCAAATTCTTTGATTATTTCGAATCATACTCTCATTTCATAAAACCTTTCTTTCCTGATGATTACGATCCAGTTTACGATCTCAACATCCAAGATTCGTTCTTTGATTCTGATGCTAAGGCCAATGATTTGAATCTTAAAGAAGCCACACCTTCTGATACACATACAAGCCTTCCAAAATTCGATCCCATCCCTGACCCGCCACTGAAATCAACTTATACTCTAATTTACCTCTCTCTGATCCAGTTGTATATGATTCTCCTCCATCTTTTAATTGGGTTTCAGACATTGATCAGACTGTTAATCACTTCTTATCCTTCTCTGTTCTTACCTGTAGGGTTCCTACATCCTTTCCAAATCCGTTTTCTTTTAAGGATCCCTACTCTGACCAAGCTAAACTGATTCAACTAAACCTTGGATTCACATGTCCATATCTCTTTGAACCTCTCAGTATTTGGTGGGCTCCACACTTACTGATTCATATCCATCAACCCACTAGACTAAATGGGATTGGTCTGCATCATCAGCCTATTAACCTGAACAAGCACCTGGTTGGACTAACCAGGCTATTGATCAAGGTGCTTGTTGAACAAAATTCATCTGATTTGACCACCCCTTCTCCTTCACCACCTTCTGCTAGGTTGAAGGCATTGAATTTAGAGCTTAACGGGAGGCAACCAATCATTTCAAAAACTCGAGGCCCTTCTTATCATCCTTTTGAGCTACACTCCTACTGCACTTTTGAGTTTAAATTTAGAACAGTCAACTCCACCTTTGGTACTTGTATCAAAGCTTGAAATCGTTCGCAATAGTCATATTGACCCGTTCACCCACCCTTTGATCCTGTTCTAATCCTTGAATCAAACTAAATTTGTACCCTCTTGGTTTACAATGAGGACATTACAAAACTTAGGCATGGGAGGATGTTAAAGTGCAAACATATGGAAATCCAACTCTCTGAAGGGTACTCACAAAAAAAATACATATTCAAAATTGATAAAAAAAATAAAAAGAAAGAAAAAAAATAAGAGAAAGGGGAGGAAATTTTGAAAAAAATTGATTGCAAAATTCTCTTGAGGAGGAAAAGAGGAGGAAATTAAAAGGAGTAAAATCAAAAACAAAAATGATAGTCATAGCAATTGACTATGGAATTTACTTAAGTTCTAGATCAAATGAAAAGAAAAAGTCCTAAAATGATAGAGACATGGAGATTAGCATGAGAGCTGATCTTAGGCCTTTTGGGCTTGCTTTAGGGCTTAAAAATTCATGTATTCGTTAGGATCCAAATTAGTCCTCAAGAAGTTGAGGAAAGTGTGGAGCTAATGTAGTAGGTCTAAGGCTTAGGGATTGTTCGGCCTTGTTGCCTACCCTTTGGTTTGTGGGACTTGGTAACCTAAGCACTCAAAATCACACACTAAGTTTGGTTTAGTGAACTTAATAAAGGAAATCAAACCAAAAGTATTATGTTATGAAAAGCCATCTTGAAGATCTAGCTTAGGAGCAGCTTGCCAACACAAGTTGATTAGACAAGTTCCCAGCATGGACTGGTAGGAAATTCCCCTCGAAGATGCATAATAACATATCGTCTCCTTGGTGCCTGTCTCTTAGGATATTTAAATATCCTATCGGGGGCATGTAAGCACCTTATGCTGGTTCAAGTGCCATGGGCAGGATAATCCCAAAATGTTGATTGTTAGGGCCTGAATTTAGCTATAGAATGCCATGGACAGCACTATCCTGAAGTGTCGAAAGTCAGGGTTCTAGGGGTTGCCATGGGCGATGCTATCCTGAAGCATCGAAAGCTAGGGACCCTTCGGGGATTGATGGTGGGGACAAGGAATCCGATATAGACCATGTTAGGGCCAATTTGAGGCTGGATCTAAGGAGAAATAAAAAGAAAAGAGTGAAAACTCTCCAAATGAAAAATCCTTCTCTCTCCCTCTCTTACAAAAATGTACTAGCAAACTGAACCTAGACATGCTACACTCTAAGCACGGGTGCTTTAACCGCTGGGTTCAATGAACCTCTGGGCAATTTTCGTAGGCCTTAGAAACCTTCACTGCAAACTCAGGCTGAAGCTGGTCAGGTCTGGATCTTGATTGATACTTGAGTACCTCTAGGCCTATTGTTGCCATTCTGATCTAATTTCTAAAGTGGCACAAATTAGGCATCTGAACATCAATGCATGGTCTAGAGATCTGGTTCTTTCCATAAGATTTTTCTAAGTGACTAGCAAAAGTTAAACATGGGGGTTTGATGGCAATGGCATCATGAGCCATAACTAGCTTTAATTAGTCATAATCAAGTGACATGCTTCTACATAGTCCCCAGAGATTAATAATTCCTTGCATATCCATTCTGAGAGGACATTAAATCAAGGTTAATGATGTAGTTTTAACATCACATCATGAAAGCAGAGTAACCATGGGGCTTGCTAGGGTTTAACTAAAGGTCAATTGAGTTTTAAATATTGATAAGTAGGTCCATACTAACAAAAATGTGGTTTCACGCATTTCGAGAACTGATCTAGCACCCAAAACCCTAATTTTAGACCTGCTTGAATTATAGGGGCTTTTCTCAAGATAAAATTCATCTAAACATCCTATAATTCATAGAAACATATTCTACGAGGTTTGGCATCCTTAATTTGACAATTTGAACCAATTTTGACCTTAAACAGAGTCTTGGATAGATTTGTGGCCTAATTTGGATTTCTTTGTAAATTTCCTAGTCAAACTTGGTCAAAACTCAAATCTGACCATAGCACTATATTTTTTGGGTCTAAATTAGGTTTGTACCAAAATTTTGGCCCAATCAGAGTCCATCTTGACCTAGTTTGCATTCTAGTCCCTTAAAACTCTATTCTTCACATATAAGCCCCTAGCTTGTGAAATTCTTTTAGAACAGCCCCTATCTTTGTCATCTTCTTTACAAAATGACCTCTGCCTCCATTGGAGGTCAACCGACTTCCAGGCTCACTTTGACTACAGCCAATCCCACTCAAATCATCATCAAATCCCACTAGATTTAGTGGGATTGATGTTCACAATATGATGAATCCATTGAGATGGATCTTGGGCTCTGATTCACCCCAGGAAGGTCGTGCAAATGCATGAGATTCTTGGGTTATTCTTGACTTGTAATGAAGCTCAATCAAGGTTCTTTCCTATTTAAAGCTTGCCCCAAGCTCTATAAAAACTTCCCCTTTGCAAATCCATGCTCTTTAGTCAACTTCAGGCCAAAATCAAGTCTTCTCCTTCAACTCAAGCCACCTCCAACCTCGACTCTAGAAACCCTCTCCCTTGTCTTCCTACGACCATCAAATTGGTAGTGGCAAACTCTTTTTCACACTCATCCGCGCCTGGTAGGCCAAAGCTAGGGCTTCCAACCCCTTTCATCATGCCGTCTACCCCCACCGGAGGAGTTCGTCTGCCTCATGTTCAGAAAGGCATGCCAACACGAGTTTCTCCATATTTCGTCCAATAGATAGCCCTCTTCCTTCCTTTTGCTCAGCTACGATTTAACTTCTTCTCACCCTAATTCGATCACTGAACATGACCTCCACCGCACCATCTTCCTCCGCTCCAACCGAACTCCGGTGGGGTCATACCACCTCCATAGGCCACCAAACCCTTCGCGATCACCTCCAGAACCTCCACCACTTCATGCTTAACAGAACCCCTCAAGAAATTAAGGGGCCCACACTCTCAAACACTCCATCGAACACATGCACACACCCCTGAGGTTGCTAAACCTCCACAAACACCCTCATGCGATGCTACAACCACCATCACACTCGTCGACGTCCGGTGTTCCTTCTAAACTGCTCTGATTGGAACATCAGGCCATATTCCTTGTTTCAAGTACTTAGTCAGTTGCTGCAGCCTTCTACTCCGACCTCAACTGCAGCTCTCCGATCGTGTTCATCAATTTCCCCTCCAGGTGATGTAGCTCCAGGTCTCGAGGGTTCCCAGGGCTTTAATCAAGTGGAAGAGCCTCAGCAGCTGCTCTAGTTGAAGATGCAACTTCAGCTGCCATGCACGAAAGAAGAGTGGGATGTTTAGTCCCACATCGTGAAGTGAAGGGCTCCCACAATCGCTTAAGAGGATTTCGTGAACTCACCTCTTTTCTAAGTACACTGGGGGTTGGGTCCCTACTTCACGCGATTCCTCGCACTCTCACGCCTTGCTTGCGATACACACATGAGCGTCTAGCCTCTTTTAATGACCCGATTACCCATTACTAAACCTGATTAAACCCCGATTCAAAGACGAGAGAGTAGAGGAGAAATTTGTGAGAGGAGGGGGGAGGGTTTTGCTGTGTAACCCTTGGCCTTAGGCATGTGCTAAAGGACAGTTAACACTTAGCTGTGTGCTTGTACTTGAAGGCCTTGCTCTTGAAAGGTTTGAAGAGAGGCTAACACTTAGCCTCTGAGTAGCCTCTGTGTGTTGAAGAAGAAAGGCTCTTGAGAAAGCCTTGTGCTCGGGACGATGTGCTTCTATTAATGCATCTGATGCCTTGTTCCTGTCTTCTGTATGGTTGATGCAGATACTATTGGATTATTTAAGTACCTAAGTTAATGTTGATTAAATGATTGAAGGTACTATTGGTTTACTTGAATAACTTGAATATGAGATGCATGCTTAATTAGAGGGATCTAAATGGTGATCAAAATCACCACTTTTTAGGTTCTCTTTATTGTTTTTGTGTCTACATCTTCTAAAATACATTAGATTACATTTAATATTAATCTGAAAAGTTGTATTCATTACATATCCATTTTTGTGCCCAATTTATTGTGCTTATCTATTCTGAATGAAGATTAATGTGTGAATTCTATATTTGCTCTCTACGAATGACCTCAGACTTCAATTAGAATCTGAGTTTTATAAATTTAAATGTTTTGTTGTGTAATTTAAGAGTGTACTACAACAAACACATAGTAAAATCTCCTCGGTCCGCATTGCGACATTAACATATGAATCTTGTATATCATCTTGAAAAAGGAGTGTATAAATTATCAATCAATGTCTAGTATTTGTAGGAACAAACCTAATTTGTCTATTCTAAGATAGGATTTACTTGTAAAAATATTCGTGAGGTTAAGAATCCATTCAAAGAATTTGACTTCTTAAAGGAACTTCTTGCCAGAGTTCAAAAAAAATAAATAAAAATAAAAAGCATCATTTCATTGCATTGAGAATACCTGATGCTAAAACACTAACTTCTAAATTGGAGGAAATAGCCAAAGAAAATTGGAAATGATAGACGCTAATGCTCATCCCCAACATACAGTTCCCCACCTTAGCCTCATCACCCTCATGTAGTTACATAGGTATGGGATAAGGTCAGGATTCCATGTCTCATGGTTTGTGTTGAATCGATTATTTCAGGAGTTTAAATATGTTTCGTTGTAGCAAACTCTCCGAAATAGCTCAATCAAAAAATATAATTTATAAATTGAATATCTAAATATGATGTCCGAGGTTGAACACAGGGAGGAAGTATTGCAATTCACGCTCTAATCAACATGAATATATAAATGAGCAAAGGAATTTAAGCACAATAATGATATTCAATGAATAACAACTACTCAAATCTGATATTCAATGGACAACATGAGTATTTCAAGAGTTTAAGAAGACAAAAAGATATCTAAGATAAAATAATGGTGATTTAGATCACCAATTATTAGTTTAGAGACATATATATTAACTACTCAAGATATGAAATAAATGCGCAGTGGCTTGAACCACTTAAACTTCAATATTTCCACAGTGTCAGAACCCTGCTTGTTAATCATGCGAAATCAGGTTTTAAAATACTTCATCGTAGTATAGTCGAAATCACACGAAAATAAATAAAATTTATACTCGAATTTGAAGTCTGAGGTCGAACACAGGGAGCAAATAGGAATTCACATGCTAATCTTCAATTAAAACATAAATGAGCATAAGATTTTGAGCATAATAATGATAATCAATGAATATTAATCTATCACATTTGATACTCAATGAAGCTCAATGCAATTCAAGAGTATGAAGATAAAAAGAAAAGAGGGTAAAAAATAATGGTGATTTGAATCACCACATATATCCTTCTTAAGTTAAGCATGCATCCAACTATCAATTATATCAAATAAAGCAACAGTAGCTTGAATGCTACAGTAATTAGACATTGATGATAATGGTAAATCGCCTGTTTTGAAAATGATGTCATAGCTTGTAATATAGTTGTGAAATCTACTCGTCAAAGAGAATTTATAAAATAACGAGACTTGGAGTCCCAGTCATTGTCTCTGTGAGGCGTTTAGGAAAGGCAAAATGAATTTGATCTTGCTCACTCTACTTGCTTAAAATCACACATTGGTTTCTAATCTTCGAATTACTATTTTGCCATTTGCATGATTAACCATTATCACGTGCACATGTGTTAAGTAGATAACGAATGTAAATGTATGGGTTTCAGTACGCACGATCCTAGTTAAAAGATGGCTATTGACAGAGAATGCATTGATGGTTAGATCTTCAATGTTTTCAGGCACCAACATGCTAGTTGTAAGAGAGATGCAAAATGAGCACAGGCAACTTAATCACAATAAAGTATTGCAAGCAAGCACCTGGTGATTTTCACACATAGATATAGAGATATATAAAAATATGATTTCATTGACTGCGTGATGGTGGCTACAGCACAGCTAGAGGAATGCTTGTGCATAAATACTTGAAACATAAACTACTTGCTAGTAGAAAATGACTGCAAAAATGAATCTGTGGGGGGGATTATGCATGCATCATTGGGGGAGAATATGGAGCTACACTACTAAGCAGTAATAAAGTAGTAAATCTACGAAGAACTGCTATCTACTTAGCTAGCAAAAATATAGGCATTCGGAGGTGGGCTCCGATGGCCTTTGAGTAGATGAGAAGAGAAAGAGGGGTGGCCAATGGGGGTTAGGCTGGCCCTTAGAGAGGTGAGGAGGAGGTGATCCAAGATTTTGGTGTGGAGTTGCTGGTGGCCATGGTGGGAACTCGTGGAGGTGGAGGTGTAAAGGTGGAGCTATGCTATGGAAGGTGGATTAAATGGCGCCAAGCTGAATGGGTAGAAATGGACACCCCTTAGGTATTTTTATAAATCTAAGAGAGACTCTATAGAGAAGTGTGAAACTCTCTAGAGAGAGCTCCAAATGTGTCCATCTGAGGGAGAGAGAAGGTGGTTCTTAGATCGACCAAAAGTTGATCTAACTGACGACCCATCCTTGGTTGCTATATTTGGCAACGAAGGTGGCGCCACCTTTGGAAGGACGTAGAATACTTTTGGTGGTGTGGGAGTGCGTGAATGGGTGTGTGTGTGTGTGTGTGGATGTGACCTAGGTGGCTAAGTGGTCTAGGTTAGGTCCTAAGAGTTTTGGGTTAGTGTAGCTCTCAAATTAGGGTTGCAAACCCTAATTGCTAATGGGAAAGTTCAATTAAACTTGACATAAGTTTAATTGAGTGAGTGTGAACTTAATTGAGAATGTAATAACTCAATTAAGTTGGGCTTAGGTCAATTGGACTCTCATTGAGTCATATTGGACTTGTGTGGGTTGAGATCTGAGCTCAATTAGACTCTATGAGTCCAATTGACTAGGCAATGGTAATTAACTATGATCCAAGTCAATTGGGCTTAATGAGAACCTAATTAGTTTCTTAGGAAGGTCTAGAGGTGGTGTACTAGGGTTAGGGTACCTTAATTTAGGTTCCTAAGGGGTTGGAATTGGGTTTAGGGACCTAGGAACTCAAGATCAAGGCTTGAATTCCAAAACAGGAATTGGAGAACAGCTCTAGACGTCCTATAAAAGTATCAGACAACTTATACTCAAAAATCAGAAATCCAGACTTGTTGTCTGGACGTCCAATAACACTGCAAACATGGGTTTAAGGTGTGTGGGTTGTGGCTAAGGGTCTTGGATGTCCAATCACTTATCTAGACATCCAGATAAGGGCTGGAACTAGGGTTTTAAGGCTTCCTAGGCTAGGGTGACCTAATCTAAGGGTGGCTAAGCCTTTGGAAGGCTTCTAGGGCCATCCTAGGGCTAGGATTGATCCTCGGTTCTTCATAGTTTAACTACTTTACTTCTACTTAATAGAATAGCATACCTCAACCCTTTACATTATTTCTTTACTACATTTTATTCTAATCTTCCACTCAAGCTCTGATGTAGCACTAACTTCTGGTCCAGCTTCAAATCCAGCTCCTGAGCTTCTTATTACTTGCAATTTATATAATGTACTTAATTAGTACCTTATATCATTATTTCATGCATAGCTAATGGAAAGAAGTAAGGATGCGAATAATGCTTATGCATGCATGAATTATACTAGCTTATGCTGAGTTCTAGCCTAATTTAGGTTAATTAAGACCTACGATTGCTGTGCAATCATACCCTCATGCCTAAATCATGCTAATCCCTAGCAAATGCAAAACTAAGTTAATTACACAAGGGTCCCTAGAGGACTAATTATTTTTATCAAGTATATGCCTAGAGATTCCTTTCCTTTTCATTTTTAACCTAAAATCTAGATATCCAGACAATCGTGAAAGAGCAGCTATGTAGCTTTTGCAATAGATTCGAGTGAAAAACCTGATTTACCTCTAAAGCCTGTACTTGACCACTAGTAAAATTCTAGCGGGATAGACAAACTTCTTCCCTCAAGGTATTCACAATATTCTATGAATTCCAACCCAGCTTTAAGCTTGGGTAGAGAATGTCTGATGAAAGTAGGTGTTTATTTGGTAGCTCACTCTCATTTAGTGCTACATAGAGATTAGTACTACGGAATCTAGATTCCCAAATTATTAAGTAATTCAACTCAAGAAAGGTGAGAAAAACTATTCTCTCTTTGGTTCCTTTGTTTTCATTCTCTCTTTCTCTTTTCTTTTCTTTTCTTGAGCTCACATTCTAGCTAGATTTACACTTATATTCCATATTTGGTGGTCTCGCATGGCATTAACACTTTAATTGAGTCCCAATAACCCCAACACTATGTTGGAATTCCTTAGCCAGTATTTGGGCGGTCAAAAACATAGAAAAAGTGGGTTAAGTTCATATTTGGTGGATCTCAACTTTATTTGGTGCCATTGCCTCAATGAAAATAAAATAAACACTATCAACTCATGACTCTTTTTCTACTTTTTATTTGTATTTTTTTTTTCTTTTTTTTTCTTTCTCTCTTTTTTTTCACTTTCTCTCTTTTTTCCTATTTTCATTTTCTCATATTTTTTCTTTCTTTTATAAATATTTTTTTCCAATTCACACAATCTAAGACATTCATGAATTTTATTGAGCAGGTATTATTTGGGACTGGTAGTACTCAAGAGAAATTGGGTAGCTTATTTGGTGGAAGTACCTACTCATGGCACAGGGGAAGACAGATAGGACAATGTATTTCTGACTTTGACATCAATACCCTCCTTCAGGTAATGATTCTGTAAAGAATGGTCATAACCATCCATCTTTGCCCTAGTTTTATCAGAACTCGCTCTCCACGTATTTGCCTTGATTGGTGGTTCTCAATATTTCACACAAATGTATACGCATGATTTGAGAGGGGAAACTATGCCGATTCTCTAAGTATCATTACATAATTATCCAAAACTCCAGACTCCTTGCACTAATCTTAGAGCACGAGTACTCTCTACTCTCATCTCACACTATTTGGTGGATTTTTAGAAGAAAATCTGCCTGACTCCCAAAATACTACTCAAGGGTTCAGGAAGCACTACTTCTTCTTGATAGAATAAAGATGTTTATCAGTTTTCATTGTGAATCCCTTGCAAATTCTACGAGTGGGTGTGAAATTGTAGTGGATTCTAAATTACAGGAATCTACTAGAGGATAAAATCCCTAATGCATTCTCTTGGTAAAAATAATCTTATTCATGAATGCAATATGTATGTATGCTATAAACAAGTAACCTCTTTCATTTGTACTCCATAAAATTCCCTTATCGAGTTACATTTAGCTTGGTCCTAAATTTAGAACAAAACACTACTAGAAAAATGGCCTTTCATGATGCTTTTATAGCGACGATTTTTGTTATAATTGTCGTATATATTAGAGTCTAGCGATGACGATTTTAAAACCATCGTATTTTTATAAAAATGATGGTTAACATTAAAACTGTCATATATATTCACCATGAATCTCATATAATAACGGTGGACCCTCATATATTTACACGACGATGTTAATAATAACTATCGTAGATGACGGTTTGATCTTTTAACTGTCATCTATATTGATTACGAATTTTTGTCAGGCGGCATTTTTTGTGCCCTATCTAACTTTACACGACAGTTCGGGCATCTGTTAAAGGGCACAGGAACTTTACACAGCGATTTTGATAAGAACTGTTGTGTAAAGTTCTTGTGCCCCTTAACAGATGCTCGACCCCCCGTGCACAGCAGGTCTTCTTCAACCTCTCGTGTGGTCATACTCCTCCTCAGTGATCTCCTCCTCCTTTGTCAACCTCCACCTCATAAGGCTCTCCACCTCCTCAGAGATCTCACTGCCCCACGCTCCTCCTCTTGATCATCTTCCTGTGCACGTGTTCCTCCTCCTGCTCATCCCCAAGTGCCACCCATGCTCCTCCTCCTGCTCATCATCGCTTCTCCTTCTCTTAAGTGTCACCGGTCACTTGCGTGCAACACCAACCCCCGTCCTCATGTGCCACCACTCCTCCTCCTCCTCCTTCTCCTTCTAGTAGCCGCTACCTCCTCCTCCTTCCAACAGCACCACTATCGCCTCTTCCTTCTTTTAGCAGCGTCGCCACCGCCTTCAACTCCTTCCAGCAGCAGCCACCGTCCTCCTCCTCCTTCCCATCCACAACACCCCTCCTCCTCCTCCTTCCAACAGCCGCAACCCATCCTCCTCCTCCTTGCCGATGCCATAGCTCCTCCTCCTCGTCCCCAAACTGCAGGTATTCCTTCCACCTCATCCCCATTTGCAGGTAGCAGCCTGCTCTCCTACTCCTCCTCATCACCATCCTCAACCCACCTTCCAGCC
Source organism: Thalassia testudinum (assembly GCA_037157565.1). Lineage (NCBI taxonomy): Eukaryota > Viridiplantae > Streptophyta > Magnoliopsida > Alismatales > Hydrocharitaceae > Thalassia > Thalassia testudinum. The sequence goes on from JAZHRO010000025.1 coordinate 41,161,751, forward strand.
CTTCTTCCTCCCATGCATCCGCAGGCCACCCTCCATCTCCTCCTCCTTATCCCCATCCACAAGTAGCCTGCCCTCCTCCTCCTCTTATCCCCATCTGCAACTCGCTTTCCTCCTCCTCATCCCCATCTGCAACCCGCTTTCCTCCTCCTCATCCCCATCCCTAGCCCCTCCTCCTCCTCATCCCATCTATAGCACCCCATGCTCCTTCTCCTCCTCCCATTGCTCCCCCAAATTGCGAAATAATTTGTATTAAGCAAATGTTAATTTTGACTAATTTTTAAATTTGTTTTAGTTATTTACTTGTAAATATTTGTAATTTGATTTAGGTATCTTCTGTGGTCGGACATCTTCTCTGTGATTCATGCACTTTATTGAGGTATGAAATTAAGTTGTCCTAATTTATTTGTGAATGAATGTAGGGTGTGCCCACTTAATTATGTTTAGAATGTGGGGTGTGCCCACTTAGGTTTAGAAAGTGGGGTGTGCCCACTTAGGTTTAGAATGTTAATGAATTTATGATTTGTGAATGAATTATTTTTATTCTGAATGCTTATTTGATTGTATTTATGTGTTAATTTATTACTTTGAAAGTGAAATGAGATGGAGTAGGAGAGGAAGAGGAGGAGGGAAAGAGATGAATAAGGAATAATATGAATTAATGAAGGGAAGGAGGAGAGGAAGGATAGGGAGAAGAGATGAAAGAGAGGATAAATAAATAGACAGTAGATGAATAAGAGGGAGAGAGATGCATAAAGAAGAATATAAAGGAAGGGAAGGATGAGAGAAAGGGTAGGAAGAAGAGAGAAAGAGAGTAGAAAGGAAGTGGTAAGACAGGGAGATAGGAGTGAAGGGAGATGAGGGAAAGAGAGGAAGAATCTACTTTTTATTTGTATATAATTTTTTATTCTTATTGTAAATTTTATTATTTTAATGAATTCATAGATATAAACACTTACATAAATCTTGATGCACCTGAGGCCAAACAATAGGTATTCTAACCCCTAGGTTACAGGTTTTGGGAGGGGATAATCGTGCCAAAATATTTGCCCGTCGACACTTATGATCATGTTATATGGACAATGCAATGTGTTTGTATACCTCACTTACATTCACGAAGCTTTATCTTTATAGCATGCCATAAGAGTCATTGTCCTTTGTTCGGAGAAGTTCTCAATAGAGGAGGGTCCTTGAAAATTTAATCACAACTTAGGGTTACTTATTACATGGAACCAATGTTTGGAGGAATTTTGGTAATATCTTTTTGCTCTTCTCCTGTATACCAACTGATCTTATCTATGTTCCTAATACACCCTTAAATCGAAGTTATTGGGAATGTAGTTAAGGTTAGTCTTGGGGGGTATACTGGAAAAGTGCGAGGAGATGCTGCCGAAATTTCTCCAGACATCGATTACATGTAACAAGTAACATTGTGATCAAATCTTCAAGGATGGGCTATTAAGTAAAAATTTTAATCAAAGTACAAACATTGTTATGAAATTAGATTATAATTATTGGGTGAGTGGTTTTATTTCATTTTTGTAGATCATGCATAAGTCTTGGATTACTTTGAGGAACTCGGATTACTCTCTATACAAGAATGGAGTGAGAGAGTTCCTTGATTGGACATTTCATGATGATAGGAAGTCATTTAGACGAGGAGACAAGTTTGACAGGATATTTTTCCCATGTAGGAGGTGCTTGAATGGATATTCACATGATAGGAACACTGTATACGAGCACATGATTTGCAACAATTGGTGGTAGCATTATACTAACTGGATTGCTCATGGAGAGGATCAAGCAGAGGAAGTCAGATGATCTTCGATAGATTTCGAAGAGACAGCTGTTGACATTAAAGTTGATGACATCGATGAAATGCTTGATGAGATGCAAGTAGGAATTGAATATCTGGCTAGTAGGGAAATTTGTAATTCATTTTATGATGCTAATGGGCAACAGACGAACTTATTGCTCCCGGTATCATGTCCATTTCTAAGTTGTCATTTCTTCTAAAGCTATTTCGGATGAAGGTTATGAATTGAGAAACCTCTAAATTGATGTCCAAGGTGGTTGAATTCATTAGAGAGCTTTTAAATGATCCAAAAGGTTATCCAAAGAGATGGTTTGAAGCAAAGAAATAGATTCGTGGACTTGGTTTAAATTACGAGAAAATTGACACTTGTCCAAATGATTATGTGTTATACAGAAATGAATATGCAGAGTTGAGTAGTCCACAATGTGGTGTTGAGAAACTAAAATTGGGAAATCCACTAAATACAGGGCGAAAAATTCAATGTCATCTAATGAGGAGGCATTAAGAAATGTGCCTCCTACAATGATGTGTGGAGAGAATGCTGTGAGCATTAGAATAAGCCTCAGATAGAGGTAATTACAATTACTTTTAATAGCATTTGAAAATAAATTATTCAATTCTTTCCCATTATAATATAAGTTATATGTACAGGATCAGGCGAAGAGGAACAAGGCCAATAGGGTCAAAGCTCCACCATAGATCCACTGTTTGCGTTGAACTAGCATAGATAGAGTTCAGGCTAAATATGTAGTAATTCCTTTTAATTATGTTACTTTTATGTTTTCAATTAAAGTTTTAATTACAACTATTACATGCAAATCCCTGAGATGTATTTACAAGCACATTCACACGATGGTGCCATGCTCAATCGCGTTGCTGTATATAAGGTTACTCATAGTAAGGCCACCAACGACGGCAGGCAAGCATGGATACATGAGACATAACAGCAAAAACATGTAAGTAACATTTATTTATTAACTACTTAAATTTTTATACTTACTTTAATATGACATTAAATTATTATAATTTGTAGGGAGAAATGATGAACTTAATCAGCCCCCCTACAGACGTTGCTTCTGGCACTCCGCAACACCCTCCTATGACACCTGAGGAGGCTTTTAGGAGCAGCATGCCTCTGGAACATGGAGGTTTTGTTCATAGTGGGGGGAGAAGTCAGACGATGTCCAGCAGGTATGGGTGGAAGGGGTCAATGACATCAACCGTCATCCATCAAATGTAAACATAGCTTCGTGATGTGACATGACAGCTCCACGATGTCACCTCACAGTTCGAGCAGCAAACTCAAGCTTGGTAAGATGCTAAGAAATTCATGGAGGAGTAGAGGAAGAAGATGGAGCAGTAGAGAGCAGATATGAGAGAGATGATGGCATTATTACGAAGTCGCAGTGGAGATCACACTTCCTTTCACTACCCGCCTCACAGAGACGACGATGACCTTGGAGATGGTGGAGTTGGACAAAGGGTAAGAGCTGAGGCATAGCTTATTATTTATCTCTTTTTTAGTTGTTTTTGTATTTTGGCAATATGACATACTTTTATTATTAGGTTTATATATATATTTGTTGAATGTTGTATGTGTGTTTTGTATGTTAAACTTTTATATTGTGTGTTTTGTATGTTATATATGTTTTAAGGTGTTATAAGATTCTAAGATTATAGAATCTTTTAACCCTAAATGTTATATTTTTAAAAAAAAAATACATATTAACATGATGGTTCTACAAATAAACGTTGTGTTAATATACATGATGATCATTCAAATAACTATCATGTATATAAATATAAGACGTTTCAAGAACCATCGTGTATGGTTTACAAGACAATTTATAAATAACTGTCGTGTTAATATAAACAACGGTTCTATAAATAACCTTCGTATATACATGTATACGATGGGTGAAGAACCATCGTGTATGGTTTGCGTATACCATAGACGACGGTGAGAAAAACCACCATTTAAATATTATTTACAATAGTTTGTTGAGACCATTGTCTATAGTATTTACGACAGTTTGTCGAATAATTGTCGTAAATACTATAGACAATGGTTTCTAAAACCATCGTCTAAAAATACGATGGTTTTAATTCAAAACCATCGTGTATACACTTACGCGACACACACTTTCATGACGACTGAAGACAATGGTTTCCAAGACATAGGCGGTGGTTTTCAACCGTTGCGAAAACCCTTCTTTGTAGTGAAAAGGTAAGAGGGTGAGTTGGAAATGGCTATTGCGGACGATTACTAGCTCCATTGTAAGCAATGGAGGTGGAGTCGGTTGTTCTTATATTTAGGATCCTAAAGTACATTTGACATGCTGCTCTGAGGTTTTCGTAAATGTTGGCATAAAAATTTTTCAATTTTGCTATATATCTACCCCCCATGCCTAAGTTCTTGCATGTCCTCATGCATGAATATAAAAGAAAATAAATACAACAAGGAGTAAGTGGGTAGAGATCACATGGAATTGCTTCTGAATTTTAACGTTCAGCATCGACCAACCTGATAGTGTGCAATATGCAAAAAGGAAATATGCTAAAAGAAAAATATGCTATATATAAAATGAGTATGTATAGGGTGATGAAGAATGTGGGTAGATGCTGAGTTTAACGCCTCCAACTGGGCGAAAACTCAATCACACTGATCATTAATTGCATAAGAGCATGTCAAGATCAATCGAAAGATATGTCCGTGTGTTCCTAGAATCATTGGTCCATAAATATGAACCAGTTGATTACGCACCCCTACTCCAAAATGTCTAGCTATAATAGAGTGTGGAGTAGTGGTGGAGGATAGAGGATAATCAGAGGGGGGATCATGATGTTGATTCGGCTAATTTATCATGTCCCACAATTTAGCAGGAAGTTGTTGAGGGAGTAGATCAAAATGTATCTCAGAACTAGAATCTAAGTCGTAGGGGTCTTCATAATGATAATTGACACAAAAGATCATGCCCTCTCCAGGTTCTTGGTCATATGGGGGTATCCGTGAAAGTAAAAGATCAGTGGGGAGGTCATTGAAATCCTCATCAGAAATCACTTCATCATCGTCAATACTCATCTCTGACTCATCAGAGGCTAACTCTTCAGGCTCCAAGTTGAACCATCCAATAGTCTGACTAGGATGGTAGGTAAGTCCTGATTTCATCATGCCCAATGCTTCACCCTCATATGTAGTAGGCTCCCCATTACTTCCTGCTTCAGATAACATGTCTGTTTCTTCAGGCAAGGCATCCCTGGCTGTCTTTGTTCTTTGGGTATCCAAATCAAATGGTGCAATCTTAGAGATTCCAACATCGCCTTGATAAGTGAAAGAAGAAGGGTGCAAATCGGCTGATGCTGGATCAAGAATAAGTATAAATTGATTAGTGGTGTTACATGGAATGCTCGCCTCCACATCCATATCCTCAACTGGATCTTCATCCTTCATCTCAGATAGGTTGTCTGACCTGTAATGTGTCTCCTAGGGTCCAGAGTAATTAGTCTTTCCTCATCATTTTCTCGAATGGAGTTTCTAGCTGAATCCATTCGGGAAGTTTCCTCCTCCTATTCTTCTTGCCCTGAATTGTCTTCAGGCATGGTCAATTCAGGTTCTTTGGGATTGGTCAGGATGTTCTCCACTTGATAATGCAAAAGCAACATCTCCTGAAGTGTGCAATTTTGTTTAAGTTCCCTTGTTATTGATGCCACTTTCTGAAGGGCTTCCATTAAAGTTTCCTTGAGCGGAATCCAGGTTCGTCTTTGGTCTGAATCATTGATAGCCTGGATTCCTTATAGATAGGACCATTTCGGTAACCCGAGAATAAAGATCAGGTGAAGCGAAAAGTCATCTTCGCCACCTTGGGTTTGGTTCCCAAGGCCATTCTATTTCAGTGTCCTAGGCTCCCAGATGAGCCCTTGGGTCCATATTACCTTGATTTTGACTAAATCCATGTCCAGGGCTAGCCATCTCGGCTAAGAAGATTGAAGAAGAAGGTGGGGGAGAAGATGGTCCAGGCGAAGTGACTTGCCTCCTTGGGAGTGGCTCCCATGGTCCAACCAGGTGATGTCTCAGTGACATCCTTCTTCGCATACACCAGCCAAGCCCTGGGTTGGTGCAGCCAGCCAAACAATGCTAAGGCCTTGTCAATCAGATGGTCCTTATGATCAGTTGACCAGATTTTTTCGTTTTGGGTTTGAATTATTGAGAAAAATTCATTGAGAATCGACTGAAAGTAATTCCCGCCTCTCAAGCTAACCCAACCAGTCTGGTTATGAGGGGACTAAGGGGAAGGTTCTTCCTTCACTTGCACCTTCGATTCCATTAACCCTCGAGCCGTGGCTGTTTGACGCTATCCCATAGACTTAGTCACCAGGTTTGGCCAGAGAGGTTGAAAACACCTAGTAGTATGACAACGAATTCAGGTTCAAATTTGTGTTTTAAAATTTATTTTAACCTTTCTTTCTTCATGGGGGTTTGGGGTGAGTAGCCCACAAGATGACCAGGCTCCTCGACTAGACCCTAGACTTGACTGAGTCTAGGTTAGCTCAAATGTGGTCTCCAGCAAATTGACCCTAAAGGTTGAGCCTAGGGTTCATGCAAATTCTAGGTGTTCAGTAGACCACAAGAATCAAACTAGTTCTCTGAGTACAAATGGAATCTAAATATAGTGAAATTTGGTATGTAGATTTCTTTTTCAGTTATCCTTTTAGATAATATATTTTTGTAATTTTTACTATTTTAACTGAATTTATAAGGATTTTCAAATGTCAGGGGTCAGATCTGGAATTTTGACCACTAGTTGAGTTTTTACTTTGAAACAGTATCAAATGATTTTCAAAAATTTGGTAAAAATATGGAAATTAAAGCTAATGAGATTAGATTTAAAACTCCACCATCTTTAGTGAAAAGAAATTCTTGAATTACTCAAAATTGATTTTTTAATTTCTAAATATTTCAAATCTAGGTCAGTTTGACCCACTTGCAGTTCACGAATTTTTTAAAATTTTTTACTTTGAATTTCTGCAAATAAATGTGCCTTTTAAAAAGTGATTTGAAAATGAAATACCTGCTTGAATTTCAAAATTTTTCTCTAACTAATTTTTTGGCAAATGAAATTTTAAATCAGAAATTGAAGTCTGACCGAATTTCATCAAGTAGTGGAAAAGATTTTAGAAGGTGGTTTGAAATTCAAATCACTTTCCACCAATAACAAAAATTTTTTTATTTTCTTTTGAAATGTTTCTTTTTTTCAAAAATTTTTGAAATTTTTTCTTTTTTGTTTTTTTTGGAGGGAAAAACTTTTTCGAAATTTTTTTCCCTTTTTTTTCAAACAAACTAGCCTAAGATTCAAATGGAAACCTAATCTAACAACCTAAAGAATTTTTTTTTTTGAAAATATTCAGATTTTTTTTTCAAAAGGAAATTTCTAGCAAAGAGGAAATATAACCTAAGGTTCAAACAAAAATCCTAAGCTAAGAGAGAGATGTGCACTTGTAATTTTTGTTCTCCGCGCTCGATGTGTGAGGTGATCTCGTTTTTCTTGCACATCCAAAAATAAGCAAAGGAAGATTTGTCGGTAAAAGCTTTAGATAGAAAATCAATTGCGTTGCCTCCCCAGTAACGATGCCATTTGATGAAAATGGTAAATCCGTGTTTTGAAAATGATGACGTAGCTTGTAGTATAGCCGTGAAATCCACTCATCAAGGATAATTAATAAAATAATAAGACTTGGAGTCCCGGTCGTTCATCTTTTGGAGCCATTTAGGAAATGCAAAATGAATTCGATCTTGCTCGCTCTACTTGCTTAAAATCACATGCTGGTTTCTAATCTTCGGATCATTGTTTTTCCATTTGCATGATTAACCCTTATCAAGTGTGCATGCATTAATTAGATAACGAATGTAAATGTATGGGTTTCAGTAGACACAATACTAGTTAAATGATGGCTATCGACAAAGAATGCATTAACGGTTAGATCTTCAATGTTTTCAGGCACTAACATGCTAGTTGCATGAAAGATGTAAAATGAAAACATGCAACTTAATCACAATAAAGTATTGTAAGCAAGCACATGGTGATTTCTACACATAGATATAAAGATATACAAAAAGTTGATTTCATTGATTGCTTGATGGTGGTTACAACACAGCCAGAGGAATGCTTGTACATAAATACTTGAAACGTAAGCTACTCACTAGCAGAAAACGACTGCATACATGAATCTATGGGGGATTATGCATGCATCATTGGAGGAGAATATGAAGCTACACTACTAAGCAGTAATAAAGCAGTAAATCTATGAAGAACTACTATCTACTTAGCTAATAGAAATAAGGGCATTTAAAGGTGGGCTTCAATGGCCTTTAAGTGGGTGAGAAGCAAAAGAGGGGTGGCCAATGGGGGTTAGGCTGGCCCTTGGAGAGTTAAGGAGCAGGTGATCCAAGCTTTTTGGTGTGGAGCTACTATTGGCTATTGTGGGAGCTTGTGGAGGTGGAGGTGTAAAGGTGGGGCTATGTTATTGGAAGGTGGATTAAATTGTGCCAAGCTTGAATGGGTCCAAATGGCCACCCCTTAGGTCTTTTTATAGATTTAAGGGAGACACTATAGAGAAGTGTGGGACTCTCTAGAGAGAGCTCCAAATGTGGCCGTCCAAGGGAGAGAGAAGGTGGTTCTTAGATCAACCACAAGTGGATCTAAGAGATGACCCATCCGTGGTTGCTATATTTGGTAACCAAGATGGCACCATCTTTGGAAGGACCTAGAATACTCTAGGTGGTGTGGGAGTGCGTGAATGGGTGTGTGTGCAGGGGGGGCATGACCTAGGTGGCTAAGTGGTCTAGGATAGGTCCTAAGGGGTTTGGGTTAGTGTAGGTCTCAAATTAGGGTTGCAAACCCTAACTGCTAATGGGAAAGTGCAATTAAATTTGGCATAAGTTTAATTGAGTGAGTGTGAACTTAATTGACAGTGTAATAACTCAATTAACTTGGGCTTAGGTCAATTGGACTCTCATTGAGTCCAATTGGATTTGTGTGGGTTGAGATCTGAGCTCAATTGGACTCTATGAGTCCAATTGACTAGGCAATGGTAATTAACTATGATCCAAGTCAATTAGGCTTAATCAAAACCTAATTAGGTTCTTAAGAAGCCCTAGAGGTGGTGTACTAAGAATTGATCACTTAGGTAGAAGTTGCTTTTCAACAAGAGGAAATTTCTATTAAGAACCTAACTTGCAGAGACTCAATAGTGCTCGGGTTGCTTGCCAAAATGTCGACCGCTAGAGTCCTCGGCTTATTCTATATAGAAGCAAATACATATTTTTTTCTTTTTCATCTTTTCAATTTTTTTTTGGATTTTTGATGTTTAGGATTTTGGGGTAAATTTTTACAGCTACCCAATCCACCGAAGACTCGAAAAGGATTCTTAATATTAAGCATCTTTTTGTGAAAGTGATAGACTCACTCAACAGCAATTAAAACAAACTTCAGGTTTCTATGCCCCAAGGTGACCTGAAAGAAAAAATGTTGCCTAAAGGTGTATTTGTCTGATCGGTAGCTTTCTCCCTACTTTTTATTTTTGTGGGGTCAATACAAGGGTGAACCCAGTGTATATCTCCCCGGATTATGCTACTTCTCCGCTTCTTTAAGTGTTTTGAAATTCTTGTGCATTTTATGAGTTGGGATCTGGACAACCAGCCAATGGGCTATTACCCACGGCAACTTACCAACCATACTTGTGCGATGAAGTGTGGCTTATTTCTTTTTTCTTTTCTCCTTTCCTATTTTCGTATTTCTGTCTCTTTTTTTTTAAGATGGTGGCTTTCTTGATCTAAGATTTACGTAAAGGCAGTAGTGAAAGAGAATGGTCCTGTGGTTAGGCTCTAGACAACCTACCAATGGGTTGTTACCCACGACAACTTGTCAACCATACAACCCTAAAAGGTTCATTAGCTACCCAATTTCCATTAGAACAACTGATGAGTGAGTTAGTGCAAAACGTGTATAGATGCATAGACTAAAAATCCCCTCAATTCACAGGGTGGGTTGATAAGTCGTATACTTATCACCCTACTTTATTGACTAGATTAATATGAACTCTAGTGGTGAGGACTCTAGACTAAGTCCACATTTTAGTGGACACCTGGACTGATTAAGTCGGAAGACCTGAAGAATCTACGCATTTAGGTCTCTAATGTATCATTTCCTAAAATTGGCAAGCTCCTAATACCTAAGTTTTCTTTTCCTAATTTTTTTTAAATAAAAAGAAATAAAAATTAGTTCAAGCTATTAATTTTTTGTACTCAGATCATGAGAATTACCATCCCCCATGCCTATCTTAGACAATGTCGTCATTGGAATTTAAATGTATGCAAGAGGGCAAGGAAAGGAATCACCAGAGTTGTAATCGTGTATCCGGTTAGCTTCAAACCTCTAGGTTGCCTCCCAGGAAGCTTTGAGTTTAGTGCCTTCAGTTGGGCATAGTGCACAAACAACAAGGGGTAAATCACTTGAATGGTGTGGGTCAAGAAAGGAAAGACATAGTCAACCAGACCCATAATCAGAAGTCTGTGGATGAGGACTAGATTATGGTGTAATCCCATCATTAAGGGATAAGAACTTTGCAAATTGTGTGACATGCATGCCCATGTCTATTCCTCTCTTAATCTGCAAGCATGTAGAGAAGTTGATTTAGAAGAGTGCAACCTGAATCTAACATGTCGGACACTAAAGATGTAGGCTTTGTAATCAGCTTGTGCACCTTTAAAGTTGTAATCCTTCAAAGTTATATTGATTCCAGTGAATTTGGGATGCGGGATTTCAATTTTGATAGGGCTTGTAACAAAATCAAGGTTTGACAATGAACCCTAAGATCAAGCATGAAGTCTCTCTCCAAAGAAAAATCCATCCCTTCTTCAACTAGGGTTTCATTGTTTATTTCCTCCAATTCCTTGACCCCAAGAATATTATCTTCAACCTCTTTGATATCAGACTCAATTTCCAAGGTTGCATTAGAGGTAGGGCTAATTTCATCCTCTAGCTCAGATTCTTTCCATTGGCCCTCCTCTAAACTTGTGTTGGGGGTTTCAAATGATTCAAAATTGAATATTTTGAAATTGTAATCCCACTCCCCATCTTCAATTTTGGATGTCTCTTCCACCAAATCACTTTCCTTGGGAAGATTAGATTTGGATTCAAAGACATCGTCAACGAAATTCTCAGTTTCCTCCTGATGTTTGTACTCAACTTTCCCAAAATCATGTTCTGAGGAATCCTTAATGACATTTTCTATTGTGTTGTTCAACTTCTGAGGAGTATCAATGGTGGACTGAACCAATTTTGGGCAAATAGGTGTAGTCCAATCGATCACCATGGGGCTTTGCTTCATGAATTCTGTAAACGGAGTTGCTTGCAATAGTTTTCTTTGGCCCTCTTCATCCAGTTGCTGGAACATATCAATCATGTCTTGTTTCCCTTCAATCAATTCTTGATTCTGTCTATGTAACTCCAATTGAAGGATCTCAAGAACTGATTGAGTGTCATTAGGTTTCCTGTGGATTTCCTCCTTAGCATTCAAATTAGAGTTAGGAGGGTATGGTTGAGGATGTGTATTAGAGTCTGTACTGGGGTTCAGGCTCTTGGGTGGGTCCTTTATTCTATCATTTTCAGGTTCCAATTGCTCAAGAGGCACCATTTTCTATTTAGTCCTACTCCAGAATAAATGAGGTTCTAAGTCCTCTTCCTAGTTGGATTCTTCATCAGGGGTCCAAAGCAGGGTTTGATCAATCTTGATTTGCCTAGGTTTATGATCATCATTTGATTTCCATTTTTCCAAAATCCCTTCTAATCCATAGGTAAAGTAGGAGAGATCCTTGAATTTCGATGACCTATCTTAGTTAGGGTCCTGGGAGGGGTAGGGGTCTTGGTGTTCTCCTAGAGTGTAGGTCCTATTAGATTGGTTGGTGGGTGGGTGGGACCTAAAAGAAGAGTCATCATAAGGAGAATCAATATAAGGATCCCCAAGGTTTGAATCGTAACCCTGGGTGGTTGGGTAGGATGCATCCCAAAAGGAAGTTAGTGCGGGTTGAGTAAAATTGAGATAAGAGGAGTCTTCTAGATACTCTAGTTCTAGGTTATATCCCCGACTTGGTGGCTGGTTATCCAAGTAAACTATGGATACAGTCTACTTGGGTCAGAATACAAATCATGTTAGGGATAGTTTGGGAAGGAAGGATAGGCCTTGAAATCCATGGTTTGGAAGAAGTAGAGGGATGAGCGAAGAACGGATGAGAGAATTAAGTGTGCATAATCAAGCAAGCAAAACTAAGCCCTACAGTTTACACTAAGGCAACTTACACCTCAGAAGTAGATTCTAACCACATGATGAATTCGGTGTTGTCCTTACTCTCAAAGGTGGTAGAGTTGGGAAGGCGAAGCAGGGGGAGCATGTCCCGAAGATCGCTAATTATGCCAAACCCCGACTTGCTTAAGTCATTTGACGATTGGGCCTCCCTACTCAGCACCTTTTGGAGAAAGCAAACGTCACTAATTCACCATGTGTTTTGGAAAATACCCTGAAACGAACTCAATGAGTCCTAGGGCCAACGTCTACTTAATTTTTAGGGCTTGGTCAGTGCTTATGCTCAAGGATTAAGTGAAGAGCGTTAAGGGGGTTAATTCCCTTAAAATTTTAGTTTAAGCCATGCGCACAATTGGGTGCAATGACCCAATGCCAAAACAAGTGTTCTTTAACAAGCAAGATTGAGATGTGTGATTTTTAGGGTTTGAATCTTGCTTTAATGGATTTTAAAAATTCCACTTGTTTGCACATTTAAACAAGGAACAATTGTAGAGTCACATGGTTGGTGAAGATTGATTTTCTTTAAGGCCTTTTGTGTGGTTATAAAATCAAAAACTCCCTAGTGTGGAAAATCCTAGGGTATGTAACTTCTACTTAATGAATTTTTTATTATTTTTGTCAAGAAGGGTCCAATCAAAACAATCAATGAGCCTATCGTGACTGAAATCAAGTGAGCTTTTCAAAAAAAATATTTTCAAATTTTTTGAGGATGATAGTCCACCAAAATTCACATTTTTCCAAGAGGGAGTCAATATGTCTAGAACTTCTAGATTAATGCGCAAGTTTAATATCTTGATTAGAACAAGCACTAATCAATTTCAAATTCAAAAATGATCTCCAGAAGAAGTGTAGAGAATTTCTAGATATTTCAAAAAATATACATTTCCTACAAATCTGAGCTACATGGAGTTTGTAATAGTAAGAATAATCTATAGATCTCTAGAACTTAGGACAACATTACACACTTCCAATAGAGAATTTCTCACAGCCAAACCATGATCAGTTTGGCTTTGAAATTTGAAGGGGAGTTCGCCTACTAAGAGGAGCACCTTTGAGATTTTTCAAAAAATTTTTAGAGGTGTTTAAGGTCCTTAAATTGTGTCATCAACCCAAATCCAGAAAATCATATTGCAAAATTAACGGGTTGCAGACTTAATGTTGGTGTTTTTCTTCGACAAACAAATGAGAGGGCTTTTCTTAACACACCACCATTTTTCTTGGTCCAAAGATGAGAAGTTACCCTTGGATCATGGGAAGACAGGATCAAACCTTTAGGTCGATGGCAGTCTTCTTCTTGCGCTCGTTCTTCTCCAATTACCAATGCATAAGGTTCCTGCAACCACAAGAAGAGAGATAAGAGCAAGTTACATAACACAAATATGAATATTGACCAACAAAATGAAAGCTAATAAGAGATCCATTGCCTCCCTGGCAATGCACCAAAAACTGATCGTCACGAATGCATTTGCGTAAAAATCATTCGTTGTAGCACATTTTACAACGTCAATTTTAATAAGAAGAATCAAACGTGAGTCTAAGTGTCGAACACAATGAGGCATAAAATTGGATCAATTAGTCGCTTCGTATCACAAAAATTTCACTAGTTCGCATGCAAACTGATTTGAGAAAGAGAGAGGGAGCGAGAGATAAAGAGAAAAAGAGAAAGAGAGAGAGAATAGGGTTAGAGAATCGTTATGATGATGCAACACTAACTACAAAAGAGGTAAAAGGCATGATAAGAAAATAGAGAATATATTGCATGAATCATTCATTTCTACAACTACAATGGTATATGAAAGCTTAATCAACACAAATAATAAATTGAAAACTAGCTAAGTGGAGAGGTAAGGCAGCCACGATGGTGGAGGGGCTTCCGTCGATGGCTCGACAACTCCAGGGTTTTGCTCTCAGCTCTAGAAGGTGGTGGGAAATTGTAGGTAGAAGATTGATGCAAATGGGAGGGGTAGGACCCCTTTTATAAGTGAGGAGAAGGTTCCAATTTATATCTGGGTCAATAGCAACATTTAACTTGCCACTGAAGCTCCGTCGTAGGCATTGCTAAAGCCCCAGCTCATGCCTTCAATGCATGCACTGCTGCCTCCACACAAGCACAGTGCCAGGGCAATTTAAGCCATTCGATCATAGATCGAACGGCTGGATTCAAATCTCACTTGCGCCTCTTGATCGCGTATGAGATGGCGCATCAGAGGTGCGTTGACTGGCGCATGCTTCATATTTGCTCATCCATGTGCCTACGTAGCCGCAGTCTCAGTTGCTCACTGGTGATCGGGCTATCCAAATTCGCCTGCAGCTCGCGCCTTCAAATTTTGTGCTGCGATGCGTCTCGATCGCACATCCTCTGTCTTGGGTTGAGGCACTGCCCAACGTGCCAAGGCCGCGGATGGTCTCATTTCTGCACTGGTGTTCACGTGATAGCAATCGTTCGATGGTGGATCTGCGATTAGGATTTCATCTGCGCATGATGAAGAGAGGAAGCGGGTGTGATTGATGAAGGAGCGGGTACCACATGTCGCGTTTAGGGCCGTTGATCAGTGGATCAATGGTCAGGAATTCTTGAGCTTGTTGTGAGAACTACGAAGGTTAGATTGGGATGATTTTAAGTCTGTTGGACTTCGTTCGTCAATCTGGATCCATCTGTATGGTCTAATCACTCATCTAAGACCTATTTCAAAATGGACTTGTGCACATGGTCATTAAAAATTGATTTTAAGTGATTAAAATGTAAAGATCAAGAAATATGCATGCAATGCTCCCAAGCCCATTTTAATATGTCATTATTGTACAAGTATCCCTAAAATTGACTCTAATTGATAATATTAACACTGAACATTGTATAGTCATCAAGGGACTTGATATTATTTGGACCCAATCAAGGCACCCAAAGATTTTTGGATGACTAAGGCTGTTTTGAGGCAGATGATACTGAGAATTACCTAGGCAGCTAGGAAGGGAGTGCCCTGCAAAGACTCCTACATGATAGAGCATCCCAATAGGTTATAGGGTTTCCCCCACCCAACCTTCCCTGTCTCTGTGGTTCCAAGTAGACCGGAATGTACGAACTTAAGACCTTAAGTCTACCAATTTTTAGCCTAATTAGTGCCTTGACTTTCACTTGTTTGGAAGTTGATTTGTCTTGTGACCTAATTTGGAGGTTGGTTGGCCTACAATGTAGACCAACTTCACCTAACCTACCCTAAAGGAATAAGGATGAATTCTAGGTCAAGATCTAAAAATCACCCTGATTTGACTCTCAGGTTATTAGGTCCAAGAGTTTTAGGGTTCAAGTGAAATTAGAGCTTGGTTTTAGAATTTTTTTTTATTAGATCTTTTCAAACAAGGGTATGGGTACACACAAATGCAGGAGGGTTTATTCTCTTTAATGCAGGCAAATGTGTACTAACACTTCAAATCCTAAATGCTGAAAACCCTAATTGGCTCTATTCCAAGTGCAATTTGATCTTAAAATGTTCACCTTAGGCTTCAAGCAAGAAGTGTGTTAGCCCAAAGTGATTTAGAAATTAAGCGTAGTCCTTAATAGATATAGGCAATCAAGGTAGGGAATCTCTAAACAGAATCATCTTAAACTTCAATCAGATATGAAAATTTTTCGCAAATCAGGAAACTTCCCGCTTTAATGAAGGTTACTATGAAAATACGACAGGTAGTCCTTAATTGATTTATCTTTTTTATCTTCCAAAGATTTAGGGAAGAAAAGACAGTTTACCTACCCTGGGAGTGGTTGAATTACGTGGAAGATCGCCTCGTAAGATACCTTGCAAAAATCAGAAGAAACAAACAGGGCAAGTTTGTGCTCAGATATAATCAAATAGAACATAGAGTAGCAATGAATTGCACGTTGCTTCTCGGCAACGGCGCCAAAATGTTGAATCGAGTTTTTCAGGAGTTTAAATATGTTTTGTTATAGTAAAATCTCCTAAATAGCTCAATCAACAAATATAATTTATAACTCGAATATCTAGAAATGAAGTCTGAGGTCGAACATAGGGAGGAAGTATTGCAATTCACGCACTAATCAAGATGAATAAATAAATGAGCATAGGAATTTAAGCACAATACTGATAATCAATGAATAACAACTACTCAAATCTGATATTCAATGGAAAGCATGAGTATTTCTAGAGTATAAGAGGATAAAAAGATATCTAAGACAAAATAGTGGTGATTTAGATCACTAAATATTAGTTTAGATACATATATATTAACTACTCAAGATATGAAATAAATGCATAGTGGCTTGAACCACTTAAACTTCAATATTTCCACAGTGTCAGAACCTTGCTTTAGCCAATCAGATGTCGCCTTCTTAATATTTGACTACTTAAGCATCACCTTCACAGCACAGCACAAGGCTCTCAAGGCCTCTCCTCTTCAGATCTTCTTCCTTTACAAAGCCTTCTTCTTTTCTTCTTTCTTTCTTCGAAGCTTCCCTTCCCTCACAGAACACAAGGGCTCAAAATCTCTACAGTGACTAAGTGTCGTACAATGCTTATAGGAGCAAAACCCCCCTCCCTCCTCCTCACAAATTCCTCTCCTTTCTCCCAAATATATGGGTAATCGGGCATTAACCAGGTTAACGGATCCAGACATGGTCCAGGTCCACCGGCATGTATGGCAAACGAGGGTGCTTGCATGAGCGGAGGACCCAACCCCCCGGTGTCTTGGGCAATAAGCCCTCTTCACAAAATCATAATAAGTATGCATAGCTGCTCATCTATTCATGATGTAGGACTAAGTCCCTATCCTTCTACTCGAGCGCAGCTATAGGGAAGACTTCCTTCAATTGGAGTAGCAGACGAGGTCGGGGTCTTTAATTGACCACCTGGGAGGCTTTATGATTTGAGACCGCATCAATCAAGAGTTGCAGTAGGTTGCTTCGAAGCCTAGAGGTGAAGAACACACCGGAGAAGATGATGGTGATGGTGGCTGTCCAGTGAAGCACCTGAAACACGGAAACAGCCTTACAACCATGTCAAAACAAGTTCAAGAGGTCTCCTGTGGTGCGGTGAGTGTGATGGTGGTCATGGTGTGGCAAGTGGGTGAGCGTAGAGGTCAGACGATGGCGGGAAATGTCATGTGAAGGTGGGTCGTTCGGTGGTGGTCGTGAGTGGGTGAAAGGTGAAATTGGTTGAGGGTTTTGTGCGAGGGAGTGGCGGTGGTTGTGATGGTGTTGGAGAGGTGTTTAGACATGTAAGGTGGGTGGAAGATCTCACCAGAGGTATGGCCAGAGCGAAGGAAGATGGAGGTGAACGGTAGCGTCGGGAGTTAAATCTAGGGATAAGGAGTCCTAAACTAACCTACAGAGCTAAAGGAAGCTCAATAATTTAAATCTAAGGGATGAAAGGAAGGATCCGCACTGGTTTTGTCAGGCTGGCGATGGAGAAGATGAAATCTCTGACGGTGAAGTAGCGGTTAGAAAGACGAGGAAGGTGGCATTCGTCGGTACGATACGTCGAAGAACGTGGGGAAGAATAAGCACCTGCTATTGTCTATGAGGGTGGACAAAGAAGGTGGTCGGAGGACTCATTGGAGTTGGTGGAGGTTGGTGAGAAGGGAAGAAGGGGGTATTTGGCCTCCAAACCAAGCTAGGGAAGAACGGTTGTGCACGTCGGCTCTTTATAGAGCTTTAGGGAGAGCTCTAGAGTAGGAAAGGAGCTTGATTGAGCTCCATTAGGAATCAAGAGTTACCCATTGCTTTGACCATTCGTGTACACGAATCATAGGTTTTTAGGAGTTAGAGACGATCTCAATAGGTTTCCCAAGGTGTGAACATCAATCCCACCAAATTTGGTGGGATTTGATTGAGATTGGAGTAGGAATTGGCTTGGTCAAAGCCTGCCTGGAGGTTGGTTGACCTCCAATGGCTGCAGGAACTAGCGTGCGAAGAGGATAACAAAGTTAGGGGCCCTTTTGTAAGGAAATCAAAAAGTTAGGGATGTGTGTAAGAAAAAGAGTCTGACTATACTGGAATGCAAACTAGGTGAAGATGATCCCTAATTGGGCCCAAATTTTGGTAAAAACTTCATTTGGACCCAAGGAATCTAATGGTGAAGTCAGATTTTGGTTATGACTGAGTTTGACTAGGTAATTTGCATAAAAACCTAAATTAGGGAAACTTCCTATCTAAGACTATTTTAAGTCAAAATAGGTTCCAATGGTCAAATCAAAGGTACCAAACCTTATAGAATATTTTTCTATGATTTTTAGAAGGTTTAGATGAATTTTATCCTGACCAGAACCTCAGTTAATTAAGCGGGTTTGAAATTAGGGTTTGAAATGTCTATTAATTCTTGAAATGCATGAAAACTCGTTTCTTTCTGCATGGACTCTCTTATTAGACATTAATGACCATTTGACCTTTAATTAACCCCTGGGAAAACCCATGATTGTTCTACATTTAGGATATTCTATTAAAATTGTAGATTTACCCTTGATTTAATGTATTCTTCTCAGAAAGGATATGTAATGAATTACGATCTTCTAGTGATTATTAGGAGCATTTATCAATGGATTATAACTAGTTAAAGCTAGATATGGCTAATGATGATATTATCATCAATATGTTTGGTTGCCATGAATGAACAAGGGTCATGCACGCAATTATTTTGGAGTGGCTTCTTGGAGTTTGGTACTTGCACCTAATGGGTCTATTATTTTTCACATACAATGAAATCTCAGGTTGAACACAGCAGGGGAGATGGTGCCAAGAAGGAAAGTCTATCTCAAATAGGAAAATTACCTTTAAATCATGTTCATTCATATATTGTTGCTTCTTGTTTTAATCATCCAATCTCAGGCAAATGGTTGAGTAATAAGCTGACTACTTAGCTAACTAACTACTTAGATAGGCTAAGGGGTCAAGTAGGATTACTTGGCTGATTAATTGGCCTATTCAGCCAAGTTCTGCAACCATGTTCCTGGTGCTTGCCATGTGGAGGTGTAGGTCACCTATGACTATTTCCATTTGGGAGAACACTAAAACTAGTCATGGGGTTATAGTAATATTAAACTACTTATATCAGATAGCAGAGATCCTTTTCAAAAAAAAAAAAAGCAGATAGCAGAGATGCACTAGAGGTGATTACATGCCTTTCAAGATCATAAAGCATTTGTCTTGGTGCTATATTGGAATCTCTTCAGCCCTATTGAAGTCACTAGATAAGGTGTGACATGCTTCACAAAAGGTGTTTCTTCACAAAAGGGTTTGGGGTTGGGGAAGTGGGGTTGCTCTCACCTTCTCTGTCACCATTACTCTCTCCGCTAGTAAATATGAGCATAGAATTGGCTTCTCCAACAATTAAGGCATTATTGTAAATAAATCCTGGTTCCATGCCACTTTGCAAAATCAAATGGCAAAACTAAGGAAATAATCACATACTAATGAAGATGAGAGCAAAATCGATGAAATAAATTGCATTCTTGCAATGAAAGATAAATGCTACATGTCATTGCGTAGAATATAAAAGGTAAACAATTATTGATAAATAATTCATTTAAATAAATTTGGAAATAGGAAAAAGACTAGATAAAAGGCAAACGAAAATCATATTTCTAGCTAGTATGATTTTGATAAGGTAGTGCAATGGTTCTTCCAAAAGGTATATTTTGATTAGGTAGCAAAAGAAGTGTAAGTGATAAAAGAATAGAAAGCAACCAGGATGTTTATTTATTACAAATACCATATTTTGGAAAAATATGGTATTAGTGAGAGAACCTTCAACAAGAAGCAACTGAAATCACACAATTAAGAAGCCATTGAATTAGAAACCTATTTTATTCTCAGATTGTACCAATGTTAAACCTTGAGAAATTTTCTAGTGTGAAAATAACTAGGAATCTTCCAAAATTAAGGAGAGCTTTTAGTGGTACATGGTTCTTAACAAAAATTGGAAATTCTAACAATTAATTGCACCATGTGCCTACTCATGAAATTGAATCCTAATTATTCGATAATTCGATGATGAAAATGCATTTTGAATATGGACAAAATGGAAAATCAGATTCCAGACCTTCCAAAAATAAGAGCAGTCAGTGTAGTTGTGCCTAATTGATTGCTTGCATTAGCTAATGCATGATTTACTCTAACAAATGCACTTTTTATTGCCTTCTCAATGGAGATTGGGAAATGGTTGTCATCAATTATAAACTTCAAAATGTTTTCCCAAATGAATGTTGCTACATCCACTCCATTATGCCCATCAAACACCTACATTTCTTCATAACGTAGTTTAGAAACTATGTTGCTGAGCCACCTATCAGTTCATTGAGATCATTATATGGCCAATAAACACATAAAAGTACTTAAAAGATATATGATTTGAGGTTTACAAAATTAAAAAAACATTAAGACTGTGTTTTGAGATGGCTCTAATATGCTTTAAAAGGCATAGTGATGCTCAAAAGTATTCCAAGCATTTCCTACCAGCAATATCTACTGATCTCTAACTCCATGAAGAGCGCAGTGCATTTCATTTTACTCTTCCCATAGAAAGCACCTGGTGATGGGAAATTCGCACCAGCACCAAGATGGATGAGTAGCCTGTCTATGCATATATGTTCATCTTCCATGTATTCTTTCTTACCTTTATCAGAACAGCTACCTAAGTGGAAAACTAGTAAAAAGTAGGTCCCTTCCATCAAAGATCTCAAGCTCATGCTCCCTTGTTCCTTGCCACGCAAAAATGAAGTTGGGTAAGTTCCATTTACCAAAAGTTCCATCTTTCCACCTTTATTGGGAAAATTCAGCAACAACATCAGGTGTTTCTGCCATTTTGGTACTGCTTATGCAATGGTGCATAACTGAGAGGTGATGGGGAGGCTTCACTGCTTTCTTCTATTTTTGTATCCTCTAGAGAGTTGGACTCCCAGCATCCTGTGTAGATGTATTTTCCTCTTTATTCTCACCTACTGAGCCTACTGCCATTCTCCCTTATCAACAAGCTCCAACTGATCCTTTTGAAATCAAAACTATGAGGCTTCTAGTTCTTCCAAATCTCTATGATGGTAAATTGCCAGGAACTTTCACACACCAAGATATTTATTCAAATCAAACCTTGATGAGAGGCTCATCATGATCTCTAATTACCCCTAATTAACTAGTCTTCCTAGTTAATTAGCTAAGGTTATGAACATATAAGGGTTAATTATTAAAAAAGGGATATTTAGTAAAGGACCTTAAAATAAGTTTAAAATGATATTTTGTCATTCAATTACATTATTAATAATATAGTTAATAATTGGACTCGAAATCTTATTAACCATTTCCTTAATTAATAAGTTAAGTAACTTAAACATAATGTATGCATAAGTATATAATAACTTAAGTAACTTTACCTAATTTAATAAGTTAACTTAAAAAGGTCAAAAATGTAAATTCAATGCGAAAATATAATATTTATCTTATTTGCTAACATATATAAAAAGTTGAAAAAGATCTAAGTTAAAATAAACCTTCAAAACTTGGGTTTACATTTTGGTCCTTAATACTCATTGTAATCGGGTCCATAAGTTTCATTGCATGGAATTCCCTGACGCCTTTTTCTTCGTCTGTTTGGACGGCTGGCAACGGAGAGTAACGCCATCGCACGATCACCGCCCTGCCGACATCATCCTTCTTTCTCCAAGCTCTTGCAGCTTGGGCTCACCACCCCATCTTCATCCACCAGTCTAGATTAATTGGAAATCCTAATTTTCAGTGGGAGATAACCTCACCATCGTCAGAGACGACATCGGAGGTTAAGCTCCTCAAGATCCTTCTTCATCCAGACCCCACCACTCTCTTCGTCGCCAACCACTATAAATACCCCCTCATCCCTCCGATTTAACTCAAGTTGGCTTCCTTCCCTCTTTTAACACTACAGCCGACTTCGATAGGCTATTCGTCCGAAACTCTGGCGACCTTCCATCTCACTCTCCGACTTCCTCCATCCATCTTGATCAGCTGAGGAGATCCGCCGTGGTCAGTCGCATCCCTGGGCACAAGCTACGACCAAGGAAATCCTCTACTCTGTCCAAATCCGCCTGCTGGAGATCTTTCTCTTACACCCTCTGATTTCGTTGTCCGCTATGAACCTTCAGCGGAACCCTATTGACCCCTTCATCCAGGTAACAGTAGACTAGGAGTAGGAGTAGGAGTAGGGTAGTTTAGGTAGGTAGTTAGGTAAGTAGTTAGTTGTAATTTTAGATTTCAAATGTTCATCTTCTCCGACTCCGGCGAGCTCCTTAAGCTCGCCAGAGCCTTAGTTTTATCCTTTGAAATCGCTGATCACCTTCTTCTTTTAGCCACGACCATTTCCAATCCACTTAACAACTAATTGAATCATTTAATCACCTAATTCACCTTCACCTCCACCAACTACTGTCGCTGTCCATGGCAACAGTAGCTGAGTTTAGAACCACCTTCATAGGGTTCTCCATCACTTATTCATAACCTAAGCACCCTAATTGACACTATAATATGTAGAATTATCGCACATAATATACTACTCCGGAATGCTATTGTAGGACGATAGCTCTCATTTCTGTTTCAAAAAAAAAAAATGTAGAAATACCATATATAACTTAAATGCCCAATTTTAATTAAGCTCCTGAACTCGTTGTCCATGGCGGCTCAGGAGCAGTTCAAATCCTTAATTAGATATATATTTATGATCTTAAATACTTCTTGACTTGTTTTAGCCACTCAATTGAGCGGTAAAATAGGTCCTGAGCATTAACAACACAGATCCTTTAAGAAAATGAATTTCACTGTCAAACCTTAATTCCAATAAGCAAACAAAGAATTAATTGAGTCCCTGAGGTTCCTTGCAACCTTAGGAACCTTTTAAGATTAAAAATGGCATGTTTTTACAATCTGTAGATAGTTTGCACTTTTTTTGGACTCACCGGAGCTCCAGCGAGGTCCGACGAGTCAAAATTGAGCTTCAGCCTACAGAACCTGGTGAAAAGCTCCAGAATGATATAAGTGCGATCAATGATTAATTTGAGGTCATTTAGTTGGAATTTTAACCACTGGAGCTGTAGATTGTGGTCCATCTTCTCCAACTTCGGCAGAGTTGGAGAAGTTTGTCAGTTAGGATAAAGATGCCTTTAAGAGTTCTGGAAGCATCCATGCTTTACCCTTAGTTCATTTCTGTGATCCAATCTATGAAATAATCTTTCAATTGCTCTGAGGAACAAAGTGGTTTTGGATCTCAGGCAACAAGCCTGAAACACTAATTTCTTGTGTTAGAACACCTATCTAAGAGTCTGAATGAATTCCTGATGTTGAGGAGATTCTATTTGGGGCATTAATTTCTTTTAAGAAGGCTTTAATCAGATAGTGAAAATTTGAGGCCTTTCAGTCAAACCTGGGAAGAAGATTCTCATTTTGAGCTCAAAATGATGAATTGATGGATTCAAACTATTTCTGGGAAGATTGTGAATGATTTAAACGAGAATTGAGTGAGCTCTGATGGATTAATTGATAGGATTTGATTTCAGTCCAATTTGGGTTACTTTTGAACCCAAACTAACGACAGTGGTATTTTGATGAGATTCAATCTTGAATCCTGCCTAGATTAGTCAATTTTAATCCTTAGAATCTGTTTAAATCAGTTAAATATGTTTCTAAGTGTATGTTACACATTTTTAAGTTGTAAAATCTGTTCTCTGAAGCTTACAGAGAAGCTTGAAGTTTCTTTGTGTTGCCTAAAGCTTTGAGAGCTTCAAATCCCACTTCTGAAGTTGTAGAATCATTTGTATAACCTATTTATGCCTTTAAATAAGATAGATAAGTCCATCTAAGGAAACTGTGAAACTTAAAACCATTTCCAGGCATTATAACCCATAGGAACCCCTTTATTTCACTCTTCAAATTGAAGAGGAAATCATCCTCTTATCTTAAAATTGACCCTGCAACCTTGTAGATCTATCTTAGAACTTTCCAACAAGCTTTGAATCACTTGGAACGGAGCTCTGAGTAGGAAGATATGATTGGTTGAAGTCGGGTCTGGAGGGGGGAACATAGTCCCACATCGGAAAGATACGAGCGGGCGCCTTGGAATAAAAGTGATTTATTGCATAGCCGATTCAGTCGTCAAGCGCTTGGCGCGATCTGAGCATTTGAACCTTCTGAGGTTGTGTGTGTGTGCGGGCATGTGTGCCTACGGGTGTGTGCCCGAGTGGGCGTGAGCGAATGTGGGCCTAGGAGGGCGAGGCCTGGGAGGCGTGAACCGGTTCGGTTTGAGAGAGGGCCGGTTTGGCTCAAATGAAATAAACCAAAATCAAATGTTAATGAAATTAGGTGAGGACCGAGTAAGGTCTGGTCCCACCCTGATCTCAGGGTGCTGTGTATCCTCGAAAGGACCTCGCCGCAAATAAAAGTAATTTTTGGTTAAAGGAAAATAAACCCAGTTTAGTTGGCTTAAGGAAAAGAAGAACTGATGGCTAAGTGCTGAAGGTTAAATATTGAGGAAGAAGTGCTAAGGCTCAGCAGCTAAGGAAAGAAAGAAGAAGAACAAGCATGAAGACTAAGGAGAAGCTAAGAAGGAAAGATTAAGGGAAGAAGAAGGTAGGAGCAGAAGAAGAGAAGAAAGAAAAAGAAAGAGAGCTCGAGAGAGTAAAAGATAAAGGCTAAATAAAAGGAAAAGAGAGAAAGAAAGAAAGAAGAAGAAAAGAGAGAGAGGCTGAAGAATAAAAAGAAGAATTTTTTTTCTTGTTATATGTAAAATTTCGTTTTACTTGCAATTGTTGTAATAAGGCATGTTCTAGCTAAATAAACTTTTCTTTGCCTTAAAACATTTGAATAAATTCATATGTCTTTAATGTTGAAAATTCATATGGGATTTTATATATTTCTTAAAGTTTAAATCATTTGGCAAAATTCATGTTTCTAAATTAACTTAAATATACCTCCTAAATTTATAAAGAGAAATAAAGATAACTGGTGAATTTGGAATGAATTATACCTCCAAACGAATGACCTAGACTCAACCAATAAAAATTTCTAAAATGTTAGGTTAATTCGACCCTATACTACACAACCAACATAATTTTAAGTTAACCTAAGTGACTTTTCTCTATTCTTAATTAGGTAAAAATAACTTAATTAATGAGTTGAGGTGAGGAACTATCATTTTAATGACGCCGTTGCCAGGGAGGTAATATTTTGCTTCATTTCACTCATGAAAACATTCCCTGGCACTATTTCGTCTAATTATCAAACCCCTTTCTAAAATAACAAGCAAAGGCAATTCTTTGCCAAGCTTCTAACAAACCAACAAAGTACTAAACCAAAAAAACTTCCAAAGTTTCCTTTCAAATTACCAAAACAAAACACTTTTGTTATTCTACTCTAGGTAAAACATCCAACGATCCAAAGACCACTGAAAACCAAACAAGGTAATGAAACTTCCACCAAGACAACAGCTGCTCCTTGAATCAATTTTAGCCATATAAGATTTCTTTTATTACATCTTTAGCCATTACAAATTGTATCAATGTTACTGCAAAATCTTGAGTTAGCATAAACAATGCATCAGTTCTAAAGAAATGATCAATGTTGTGCTAGATTATTTACTTGAGGTTATAAATAACTCATTTATTAGTCTTGAAGCTGATTAGCTTCAACCACCAAATTTAATTCCCTAAACAACCCCTGGGGTTGCATCAATAATTGATTTAACAAACAAATTGCCTTTTCCTTAGTCTTATTGCTTTTATCACTCGCATCAGAGTCAAATTCATCACTAAAATCATCATCAGAGCCCATGAAGTCATCCTAATCATCATTTGAAATATCAATAGACTGGTTACTTTCACAATGCTTCTCAGGTTCATCTATTCCAACCTAGCTATTTTGGAGATGTATATTCAAATGCATTTTTGTTCCTCCCATTGCTAATAGTTTGCATTTGAGAGGAAGATGAGCAATTTTTTGTTGCCAACTACCAACCATCTTCAATGGGGGAGTGTTGGTACACGAAAGTCATCGTTTAAAGTATAGTGTCGTAGTATAGTGACAAAAATCGCAACAACATTTAAATTTATAAACTCAAAAATAAGAAATGAGTTCGAGGTCATTCATAGGGAGCAAATTGGAATTCGCACACTAATTGCAATTAATAACATTGGGCACAATAAGATATTCAACGAATAATAGAATTTAACTCAAAATGAAGTTCAATAATAACAAATGTATCTCAAAATTATTGGGATTAAAAGAATAGAAAAGCTCTAAAAATGATGATTTAGATAACCAATTAACTCCCTCATTTAAGCACATCCCAAATATCTCAATTTCTCAACCAACTCAAAATTTCCAATAATGGTCTCAACCACTTATTCCTCAAATTCCACGTTAACTAGATGTCAGATTCAAGCATCAAATATCTCAACAATAATTCAACATCAGATGTCGGCCACAAAGACCAGATGCCTTAAGTATCTTCAAGCAGCACAAGCAACCAACACCTCTTCCAAGCATAAAGCCATAGAAATGACTAAGTATAGAACACATGGGCATGCATCATGAGGCACAGGATGCAAAACCTAAGGCAAAACCACCCCCCACCCTCTTCGAAGTTTCCTAATTGGGTTGCTAATTGGGTAAATGGATTCAGGTTGGGTACAAGCTCACCGGGTGTGAATAGTGAGCAAGGAGTGGAGTCAGGAATGAGAGGGACATCACCCCTCATGTGAAGAGGTAAAGAGCCAAATGCACATTTTCCTTTTATGCACTTCACGAATTTTGTCCCCCATGATGTGAGACTAAACTTGGAGCTTCTTTTTGTGCTTGCAGTTGCTGTGAGGATTGAAGCAATTACTATTGATGTGGTTGTTGCATCGCCCAATCAAGGGCTAGGTTGGCTTTAATAGAGAGGTTTGCATCGATTAGGAGCAGTAGTGTAGTCAGAGGACGATAGATGGTGGCGTATGACGGTGATGGAGTGGTAGAGGATGGTGGTGATTCAGCGAAGCTGAAACTCAAGGAAAACAACCTCTAGGTGCAATTGAAAGCATTCAAGAGCTTCTCCTAGATCTAAGGAAGGTGATGGCGGTGGTGAGGAGGTGATTTGAAGTCGGAGGTGACTGGATGATGATGGAGAACGATGACGAAGGTGGGTGTGTCCGGTGGGTCATATGTGTGATCGAAAGTCCTAATAAAGTTGGGGCTTTTGATCAGGGAGTTAGGGCAGAGCTTTTGGTGGCAATGGTGAGTGTTTTGGTGGTTGGTAGCATCGGCGTGAGCTTGCCAGATCTCTTGTCGAAATTAGGGAAGATGGAGGGGGAGAGCGATGAACAACGTTCGATCTGAGAAGCAAAGGAGATGGGAAAGATCTAGAGAGGGAAAGAAAGAGATTGGACCTAACTAGCAGACGAAAGTGGGGGAATTTGGTGGCGGCTGTTGTTGGAACGATAATTCGATGTTTTAATATTACCTCGTTGTAATATAGCCGAAATAGCACTCAAACAAATAAATTTATTACTCAAATGAAAGTCCGAGGTCGAACACAGGGAGCAAATAGGAATTCACACACTAACCTCAAATAGTACAAATGAGCACAAGAATTTAAACCAAATAAACTACTCAAAAATGATAATCAATGCAAAACATGAGTATAACAAGAATTCAACATGATAAAAAGAGATCTATAAGGAAATAATAGTGATTTAGATCACCAACTATTTAGTATAGTTATATGTAAACTAAGGTAAACAATAATGCCACAGTAATCAGGACCAAATATCCTCACAATAGCTTGAATGCTACAGTAATCAGATGTCTCCTTTGGAGATCAGATGCCTTAAATGGCCTTCTTCTTTCTTTCTCCTTCTTTCTCTTCTCTCATTTTACCTTCTCCTTCTCTTCTTTTGCTTCTACTTTCTTCTTCTTTCCTTCTTCATCGGTTCCTCTCTTCTTCTTTCTTTTCCTTCTTATCTTCAAGTCTTCTTCTTTGTTTCTTTCCTTCTTTGCCTTCTCTTCACGCACGAGCCTCCTTCCCTTCTTCCTTTTCTTCCTTCTTTCTTCACACATAGAAGGCAACCATCTCAGATTTTGGCTAAGTGTCGCACGGGGCAAAACCCTCCCCTACCCTACTCTCTCTCTCTTTCTCTCCTCTTAGGTTTCGTCCTCCTAGGACCACTCAGGGTAGTTGGGTAATTGGGTAGGTGCACACCCTGGTCTAGGCTCACCGGCAGTGGGTGGTGAGTGAGGAGTGAAGGCTTAGGCGGGTCGGATGCACTAGGTCCGCAGGGGATATGTCACAGACAAGGCACATGAGGGCACGGGGACCTCACCCCCTGTGTGTCACTTGAGGCAATAATCTCATGTGACAAAAATAACTTTTGCTGCTTCAGGAGCTCCTCAACCCACGATGTGGGACTAAATCCCACTGCCTTTCTCTGTATGCGAATGTAGCTGCTTCTATGTGTGATTGTGGTCAAAGGCTCAGTCAAAGAGACAAATTGGCTCCTTGGTTGCTCTCCTGGAGATGTTCCGCTGTGCCTAGAGCAAACACCTGGGCGGATCCTTGCACAAAGAAGGCCTGAAGCTCGTGGAGAAGCTTAACAATGGCGGTGAAGGGACTTGTTACCTGAAACATGAAATAAGGCCTCGTGGCTACATTAGAATAGTTCAGGATCTTCACCGGACAATGGCAAGTGTGGTGGAGGTGGTATCATGGAAGATGGTGGTCTGTGGTGGCTGGTCGATGACGAGGAACGCGACAGAAAGGTGGGTTGCTCGACGACGGGTTTGAGTGGATGATAAAGCGAATGGAGAAAGGGGTTTTGAAGAGGGTGTAAAGGTGAAGGTTGTGGGCTTGTTGGCAGGGTGGATGGAGGTGCGTAGTGGTGGAAACACCTTGCCAGGGGATTGGCCAGAGCAGAGGACGAAGAGCGTGAACGGCAGCATCAAGGGTTGAATTCAATGATAGAAGAAAGGAAGAGGGAGTAGAGGGGAAGGAGGAGTTATAGGACCTAGTATTAAGGACGAAAGAGGTAGGGCGACGTTGGCTGTGGTTGGCCGGCGCCGTGGAGGAAAGGTTTTCCGATGAGGGAGACGGCGAGGATGAAGGGGCTAGGGTGGCTCTGAGTTGGCTGTCGAGAGGAGGAGGAACTTAGGGAGGAAGAAGATGCTCCCAATTTGGCCATTGGGAGGTTGTAGGACTACGGAGGGAGATGCTCGCCGGAGCTAGGTCGAAGGAGACCAGAGGTAGGGTTCAGAAGGGCTTTTTGGCCTTAGAACTAGCTACCCTCCACGGCCGTGCTCTGGGGATCTTTCTATAAGGCTCAGGAGGGGGTTTTGAGCTTGGAAGCCAAGCTTCCAAGCTAGCAATTGTCATTGGAGTAGGAAACCCAATTGTTCAATGAGTTCGCATTAGGATTTGGGTGAGAATTGGAGCCTAAGATGTGCCTAAAATTGTAGGGAAACCTGTTAAAAATCTCCCTTCCAATTTTGGAAGGGATTCGCCAATCAATCAAGGCGAACTCCCTAGTCGAAGGTCGTCGGAGTAGGATTCCTCCGTGATAATGGCAAAGGGACCTATTTACAAAGAGTGACAACAAAGATATGAGAGTTTTTGTAAGGATTTCAAAAGTTAGGGGCATGTATGTGAGAGAAAAGACTTAGACTACACCAAATTGCAAACTAAGTCAAGATGATCTCAGATTGGGTCCAAATTTTGGTACAAACCTAATTTTGACCCAAGGAATCCAATGGTGAAGTTAGATTTATGTTTTGGTCATGTTTGATTGGGTAATTTATGCAAAAGTCTAAATTAGGCTAAATGTCTATCTGAGACTCTATGTTGGGTGAAGATGGGTTCTAATGGTCAAATTGAAGGTTCTAAACCCTAGAGAATATTTTTACATGAATCTTATAAGGTTTAGGTGAATTTTTTCTTGACCAGAACCTCTGTTAATTAAGCGGATCTATTTTTATGATTTCAGAAGTCATTTAATTCTCAAAACACGTGCAAATCCATGGTTGTATTGCATTCAAGATATGATGGTAGTTAACCTTATTTTCTTATCTTTCCCTCAGAATGGATTTGCAGTGAATTATGGCTCTCTAGTAGTTATGCAAAGGCAGTTACTGGCTTAATTAGATCAAAATGAGCTAGTTATAGCTCATGATGGTGTTCCCATCATAGCTCCATGCCTAGCTTTTGCTAATCCCTTAGCAGAACCTATTGGAATTTAACTTTAATTCTAGACCATATGCTTTTTATGCTCAAAACTCTGATCTGTGCTTTCTTTTGTAGATTAGGTTAGAATGCTAATGGTAGGTCTAGAGGTATTCAAGTACCAACCAAGATCCGGAC
Source organism: Thalassia testudinum (assembly GCA_037157565.1). NCBI lineage: Eukaryota > Viridiplantae > Streptophyta > Magnoliopsida > Alismatales > Hydrocharitaceae > Thalassia > Thalassia testudinum. The sequence goes on from JAZHRO010000025.1 coordinate 41,192,267, forward strand.
CTAACTAGCTCTAGCCTCAGTCTACCGTGAAGGTTTCTAAGACCCACAGGAACTAGCCTAAGGTTCATTGAACTTCGCAGTTAAAGCACCCATGCTTGTAATATGTTTTACCCAGGTTAAGTTCACAGTGCGTTTTTTAAGAGAGAGACAGATGAATTTTTCTTTGTTTTTGGAGAGTTTTCTTTCTCTTTTCTTTTTATTTGTAGCCTTGCATTAGCTTTACAACATGGTCTGTATCGGATTCCTAGTTCCCACCATCAATCCTCATAGGATCTCTGGCAATCGATGCTTCGAGATATCACCGCCCATGGTAACCTCCATAACCTTGGCTTTTGAGATTTCGAGATAATCCCGCCAATGGCATTTTGTGGCTAAATCCAAACCCTGGCAATTGACATGCTGCCCATGGCATTTGAACCAGCACAAGGTGCTTACATACCCCCGGTAGGATATTTAGATATCCTAGGAGACAGGCACCGAGGAGACGATATGTTATTGCCCATCTTCGAGGGTAATTTCCCACTTCTCCGTGTCGAGAACTCATCCAAATCAACTTGTGTTGATCAGCCGCTCCTAATCTAGGTAACTTTTTTAGAATAGATTTAATGCCTTCGCGTGATTTTGATACTTAAGTGTACTGAACCAGACTGTGTGTGGATTGGGGTGCTTAGGTTACCGAGTCCCGCAAATCATAGGTCAGTTAACGAGGCCAAATAATCCCAAGCCTTAGACCTAATACTTAAGCTTCGCATTTTCCCCAACCTCTTGAGGACTTTCAAGATCTTAACGGATACTTGAATTTTTAAGCCTAGAATTATAGCCTAAGAGGCCTAAGATTAGCGTTCATACTAATCTCTTTTTGTTTCTTAGTACTTTTTTTCTTTCATTTTTGATTTGGTCTGCAACTTAGTCGATTTCTTAAGCTTTTACTAACGGCTATCTCTTTTTTTTCTTTTCAAATTATGCTCCATTTTGACATTTGTATCCCCTCCTCTTTTCCTCTTCAAGAATGCTATGCAATTAATTGACTCAAAATTTCCTCCCTTCTCTAATTTTTTGTTTTTTCTCAATTTTATTATTTTTTTTTATTTTTTGGAATATGTAATTTTTTTTTGTGAGAATGATACAGATTTTATGCAGTTTGAAAAATACGTTGTTGTAACGCGCAAAATCGATCAACTTTTAAATTTATAAACCTAGATAGTGGGGTATCTAGTGTCGTCCAAGGAGGCAATATATTTGCAAAATTTAGGTGTCTTGCTTGGTAATAGAAATCACCTTTCTTTTTGGTCTTTTCAATGATATCATTTTTTTTTGGGTTTTGAAATAATGAGAGAAAACATAAGTTGTTGGTGAAAAAGTAAATAACAACTACGATTACTAAGCTAACACCTAAGCGACAAGTAATTCCTCTTCCTAAGCTCACTCTAGGCACGTGGAGGCCTAGAGTAATTAGGGAGAGGGAGTGAAGAGTGCTAGAATCACAGTAATCAAAATGCAACTAAAAGAAATTGCAAAGAAGGCAACTAGATTAATGAGAAAGTGTTTTACAGAAAAACCTAGTAGATGAATGCTTCTACTACTAGAGAATTGGAATAAATAAAATAAAACACAAATCCTCAAGATAGATGGTGAAGAAGAGGGCTTCTTGCTCCAAGCTTGGTAGCTCCCGAGCTTGAAAGGAGTCCTCCAACTCCTTCCTTGCTATGCTTCACCAAGGTGATGTCCTTCAAAGAAAGCCCTAAGGGGGTGTGCCCTAAGATTTTCTCCAAGGGTGGACGTCCACCCTAGGTCCTTCTCCTTTGCCTGGCCATCCTCCTCCTTGGCATGGCTCAAGTTGAAGAGAGTGGGAAGAAGAAGGCACCAAAGGGGCTGGTGATGTGCCCCTTTAATATTCTTCTCTACTCCTTCTTCTTGGCCGTAGGTGTAGGTGGGTATAGGTAGAAAAATACACTAATCGAGGATGAAGAAAATGTGGGAAGCTAGATGGGTATATATAGTGTAGGAAGGGGGGCATAGGTGGCTCTTGGAATGGATGGCTAGGATAGGATATGGGGGGTAGTTGGGGATCCTAGGGCTAAGGATAAGTGGTGCCAACTAAGGGGTGCTAAGGGGGATAGTTAAGGCTGTGGTGCTCTTCAGAATTGGCACCAAAATGGGCCTTCTAGAAGGCTATTAGGTGGCTCCACCTTAGGGTTCTAGAAGGGGGGTATATGGATGGCTAGGATGGGTTATGTGGGTAGGTGTAGGGTGGATAAAGGGGCTGAAAGTTGGTGCCAAAGGAGAGGTGGTTACGGTTAGTTTTGGCACCAACTTTTGGTGTCTTTTGGTGGTTAGTTGAGGGGTGAAAGTTGGTGAAGGGGTGGCGCCAAAATGAGTAGGATAGCTAGCATAGGTAGGGCTTAAGTTGGTGGATCTAGCTAGGGTTGAGTTGAAGGTGGTGGATGGCCAAGGAGCTGGTTGCTAGCTAAGCTAAGCTATGCTAAGCTAGCTTAGCTAGCTATGGAGTAGAGGAGGAGGTATTGCAGCTAGGGTTTGAAGAGAGGAGCTGAGGAGGAGAAGTCTGGAGTTGGAACTTGAGCTGGCAGCTGCTAAAAAGGCTGGCATGGAGCTACTCTAGCTGGCTTAGCTTGCTAGTTTTTTGCTAGGTGCTAAGCCAAGCTAAAGTGAGCTGGCTTGTACCATAATGAGCTGAGGTGAGCTGGGTCTGGTGCTCCTGGGGAGGATAAAGCTGGTTGAGGTAGCTAAGGTAGCTTAGCTCAAATGAGTTGAGCTAAGCTGAGTCCCCGGGAGCTGGACTTGAGTGTCCGGAGTTGGGATGAGTTCTTCTTCAGCTGGTTGGAGTTGATTGGAGCTAGTTGTAGCTGGATCTGAGCTGGGGTGAACTCCAATCAACTCAGCTGAGCTAGCTAGAGCTCCCTGTGGACTTGTGGGAGCTAAAATGAGCTAGACTCAACTAGGTTGAGCTGGATCTGAGCTGACTTGAGCTAGGGTGAGCTAAGATGAACTCTCTTGAGCTGCCATTCAGCTGAGATTAGCTGAATGGAGCTGGGATGAGCTAACCCTAGTTCAAGTGACCTAGGTTCCAACTGTGGTGAGCTGGATCAAGCTGAGTTCCAGCTAGTCTGAGCTTCTCCTTCACCATTTGCCTTCTTGAGTGCTAGGGTTTTAGGGATCTGTATATCTGTTCATCCCTAACACTCACAAAGACTTATCAAAAAGACAATAAAAAGTGCAATGCATGCCTAACCTAATTTATGCCTAAATGCAGCCCAAAAACCCATTTGCGGAGTAAAATCCAAAGAGCTAGGTTTGTTTTAATGCATAAGAATGATGATAAACTGGCATTTATCAGAGAACCCTTTCGATCTTGTGAAGTTTTGTATGCTTGCATTTTACCAACCCCCCATGCCTAAGTTTTGCATTGTCCTCATTGTAAACAGAGGGTGTGAAATAGTTAGGCTTCAGTAGTTTAGAACAAGATTATCGGGTGGGCGAACGAGTTGGGACTGACTATTGAAGACAATTTCCAACCCTAATATTAGTACCAAAGGTGGAGTTGACTGTTCTAAAATCGAATTCAGGGTGTAATAGATGTGAAGTTAAAAAAAGATAATTAGAAGGATCTCAGGTTTTTGGAATGACGGGTTGCCTCCTATTAAGCATTAAATTCAATGCCTTTAGCCGAATGGAAAATGGTACGGAGAAGGAGTGGTCAAATCTGATGAATTTTGTAGAATAAGCACCTTGATTAATAGCCTGGTTGGTCCAATCAGGTGCTTGTTTAGATCAACAGGTTGATGATGCAGCCCAAGCCCAATCAATCTGGTGGGTTGATAGATGTAGATCAAGAGATGTGGAACCCACCATATGCTGTGGAGATCAAAAAGATGTGGAAGTGTGAATCCAGGGTTTGGATGAGTCGAATCAGCCTGGTCAGAGTAGGGATCCTCAAAGGAGTCACTGGAAGATGTGAGATCCCTACGAGAGTGATCAGAGAAGGATGGGGCATGATTTATAGTCTGATCGAAGTCCAAAACCTGATTTTAATGTGGAGGAGAATCATCTGCAACCGGATGGAGAGGAGAATCAGAGTAGAAATTGAGTCTGGTGGCTAGTTGGGGTTGAGAACGGGTTTGGGAAGGTTCTGCATTTGTAGAGGAGGTGATTTCAAGAATAATTGTGTATGAGGGCTCCTCTAGAAAGGATTCATAGTTAGGTTCTTTTAGAGAGTCCTCATAGTACCCATCAAACTCAAATGTAAATGCTTGAAGGGTGTTTATAGGATGAAGGAAAACTAAGTTAAGAAAAGATTCGAACTTTGGGTTGTAGACACTCTCGGCAATTTCTATTTTTGATTCCTGAGTATCAAAAAGAAATGTTTCCATTTCAGTGGAACTTGATTTTGAATCAGTGATCTTGGGATCAAGGACCTTAGAGTCAGAGTCGAATAATGGATCATGTATGCTGAGGTCGTAGTTTGGTTCATAGTCGTTAGGAAACAATGGTTCTTCAAAATCATAGTAAGATTCGAAATCGTCGGATAACTTGCGAGAATCAAGTCTTGAATTTGATTCGGGATCAGAGGTTCCACCACAGAATAAATCACCAGATGTAGACTCAGCAACTTGACTTGGGTCTAGCCTAATCTCATATTCCGATCTCAAAAAGGTGTCCCTATTAGGTCTAAACTTGGGTTTTTGGCTTGTAGGGAAGACCCAATCAAGACCCAACTCTTCCAACTCCTCGGTTTTTGTATCATAGATAGGCGTGACTTCCTAAAAATCAATATGGATTTCTGAGGATGTTGGAGAGGTGCATTCATCAAATAAAGGCCTAGAATCATAATCCAAATTCAAACTCTGATTTTCATCACACGAGGCCTTGTAATTATCCCAAGAAGGCTTAGATCCAGATTCTAGGTTAAGGGTGTGGATTGGATCACTAGAATCTAGGTTGGGCTCTATAGGGATGTCAGAATTGCCCTTGAGGGTCACCTTATCAGAGTAAGGAGCAGAATTTACACCCTCAAGAGGTTCTGATGCAATCTCATTATCATAGGAGTCTAGGAAATCTAAGCTTGGCGAACCAGGGTTTTGTGCTTCTAGGGCTGGCTCGAAATCATGTTCTCCTGCAATTGGATCCTCACAACCCATCTCAAGGTTAGGTGTATCAATCTGTATATTAGGTTGATCAGATTTCATTTGGGTTGGAGGTCCACACAAACCTTGATTCTCGAACTCGAGATTTGGAAAATCAGATAGACCCTCAGTATTATTCCAAGATGTTTCGCAAAATGTTTGGGGAATGTACGGGTATTTTTGATTGATAATCTGCTTTAATAATTTTATCATCTCTTTTCATTTTTCAAGATCATCTTGGTGTCTTTCCCAAAGTACAGAATTTGTCATGCATTGAAGATATTCAAAGTTATGCTATTTCTCTAACTCAATGTATCCTGTCATGAGAACATCCCAGGCAGATCCATTTGTTACTTGTGTTATAATTACTTGGGCACAGTTTATGATGAAGGTTATTGTTAATGATACATTAACTTGAATGTCTTCAATTAGTTTTGAGGTTTTGTCAACAATCTCATAAAATCTAAGGGCATCCTCAACCATTCTATTCTCATGGATATTTGAGATTCAGGTTTCTTCAATGGTTTTCCTAAATATCCAAGCTGCATTTTTAAATTAGATGGTGGAATCAAGATGTAGAATCAAAATTCAAGATTAGATTGAAATCGATCAGATCTGAAAAGGGATTCCCAAGAAAATCTGTGTATGTGCTCTAAATAGAAGGGATGAGGGACTAGATGTGAGATTGACCCAATCAAGGCACCCAAAGATTTTTGGATGACTAAGGCAATTTTGAGGTGGATGGTACCTCTGAATCAGAAATTCGCACACCCGAGAAGTACCTAGGCAGCTAAGAAGGGAGAGCCCCACAAAGACCCCTACACGATAGAGCGTCCCCATGGGTTACAGGGTTTCCCCCACCTGACCTTCCTTGTCACTGAGAGTCCAGGTAGATCGGAATGTAGGAACTTAAGTCCTTAAGTCCTAGTTTGTGCCTTTATTTTCACTTGTTTAGAAGTTAATTTCAACTTGTGACCTAATTTGGAGGTTGGTTAGCCTACAATGCAGACTAACTTTACTTGACCTGCCCTAAAGATGGCAGAATGAGTTCTATGTTAAGACTTAGAAATCACTCTAATTTGACTCCCAGGTTATTAGGTCCAAGGATTTTAGGGTTCAAGTGAATTAAAGCCTGATTTTAGGGTTTTTCTTGATTAGTTCTTTTCATCAAAGGGCTTAGGTAACAAACAAATGAGGGAGGGTAACTTTCCTTTAATTCAGACAAACATGTGTACTAGCAGTTCAAAAACCCTAATTGGCTTTATTTCCAGTTGATTTTTAAAAATGGTCACCTTGGGTTTTAAGCAAGAAGTGTGTTAGCCCAAAGTGATTTAGAATTTAAGCGTAGTCCCTAATAGGCACAAGAATTGGGGTAGGATCTCTAAATAGAATCGCTTCAACTCAATGGGATTTGAAAACAATTTCGCAAATCAGGAAACTTGCCTTTTAAATGATGATTACTAAAAAATAAGGCATGTGATTCCTAATTAAATATTTCCTTTCTTTTGTCTTCCCAAGATTAGGAGGATGATTAGCGAAGAATAGAGAAGTTACCTGTCTTCGAGTGGTTGATTTGTGTGGAAGATCTCCTCTTGAAGTACCTCACAAAATCACATGAAAGTAGACAGGGTAGGTCAGTATTAAAATATAATCAAATATAGAAAGAGAATAGTGGTGAATTGCGTGTTTCTCCCCAACAACGGTGCCAAAATGTTGGAACGATAAATCGGTGTTTTAAAATTGCCTCATTGTAATATAGCCAAAATAGCACTCAAAGAAATAAATTTACTACTCGAATGAAAGTCCGAGGTCGAACACAGAGAGCAAATAGGAATTCACACACTAATCTCAAATAGTGCAAATGTGCAAAAGAATTTAAACCAAATAAACTGCTCAAAAATGATAATCAATATAGAACATGAATATAATAAGAATTCAACATGATGAAAACAAATCTATAACAAAATAATGGTGATTTAGATCACCAATTATTTAGTATAGTTATATGTAAACTAAGGTAATTAATAATGCCACAGTAATTAGGACCAAATATCCGCACAGTAGCTTGAATGATACAGTAATCAGACGTCTCCTTTGGAGATCAGATGCCTTAAATGGCCTTCTTCTTTCTTTCTCCTTTCTCTTCTCTCATTTTTCCTTCTTCTCTTCTTCTACTTCTACTTTCTTCTTCTTTCCATCTTCGGTTCTTCTCATCTTCTTTCCTTTCCTTCTTATCTTCAAGCCTTCTTCTTTATTTCTTTCCTTCTTTGCCTTCTCTTCATGCATGAGCCTCCTTCCTTTCTTCCTTTTCTTCTTTCTTTCTTCACGCACAGAGGGCAGCCATCTCAGATTTTGGCTAGGTGTCTCATGGGACAAAACCCTCCCCTGCCCCGGGCACTCTCTCTCTTTCTCTCCTCTTAGGTTTTGCCCTCCCAGGGCCACTCAGGGTAGTTGGGTAATCGGGTAGGTGCGCACCCAGCTCCAGGCTCACCGACAGTGGGTGGTGAGTGAGGAGTGAAGGCTCTGGCGGGTCGGGTGCATCAGGTCCACGGGGGGTATGTCACGGACGAGGCATGTGAGGGCACGGGGACCTCACCCACTGTGTGTCACTTGAGGCGATAAGTTCATGTAACAAAAACAACTTTTCCAACTTCAAGTTCTCCTCAGCACACAATGTGGGACTAAATTCCATCGCCTTTCTCTATGTTCGACTAGGGTTGTTTCTTCATGTGATTGTGGTCAAAGGCTCAGCCAAAGAGCCAAATTGGCTCCTTGGTTGCTCTCCTGGAGCTATTCCGCTGTGCCTGGAGCAAACACCTGGGCGGATCCTTGCACAAACAAGGCCTAAAGCTCGTGGAGAAGCTCAAGAATGGCGATGAAGGGACCTATTACCTGAAGCATGAAATAAGGCCTCGTGGCTTCATTAGAATAGTTCAGGATCTTCACCGGACCACGGCAAGTGTGATGGAGGTGGTCTCATGGAAGATGGTGGTCAGTGGTGGCCGGTCGATGATGGGGAAGACGACCGAAAGGTGGGTTGCTCGACGACGGGTTTGAGTGGATGATAAAGCGAATGGAGAAAGGGGTTTTGAAGAGGGTGTAAAGGTGAAGGTTGTGGGCTTGTTGGCAGGGTGGATGGAGGTGCGTAGTGGTGGAAACACCTCATCGGGGGATTGGCCGTAGCGGAGGATGAAGAGGGTGACCGGTGACGTCGAGGGTCGAATTCAATGATAGAAGAAAGGAAGAGGGAGTAGAGGGGAAGGAGGAGTTATAAGACCTAGTATTAAGGATGAAAGAGGTAGGGTGACTTTGGTTGTGGTTGGCTGGTGCAATGGATGAAAGGTTTTCCGATGAGGGAGACGGCGAGGATGAAGGGGCTAGGGTGCCCCTAAGTTGGGTGTAGAGAGGCGGAGGAAGTCAAGGAGGAAGGAGACGCTCCCAATTTGGCCTTTAGGAGGCCATATGATGATGGAGGGAGATGCTCGCCGGAGTTAGGTTGAAGGAGGCCGAAGGTAGGCTTAGGAAGGGCTTTTTGGCCTTAAAACTAGCTGCCCTCCACAGCCATGCTCTAGGGATCTTTCTATAGAGCACAGGAGGGGGTTTTGAGCTTGGAAGCCAAGCTTCCAAGCCAGGAATTGTCATCAGAGTAGGAAACCCAATTGTTCCATGAGTTCGCATTAGGATTTGGGTGAGAATTGGAACGCAAGATGTGGCTAAAATTGTAAGGAAACCTGTCAAGAATCGCCCTTCCAATTCTGGAAGGGATTTACTAGTCAATCAGGGTGAACTCCATAGTCGAAGGTCGCCAGAGTAGGATTCCTCTGCGATAATGGTGGAGGGACCTATTTTCAAAGAGTGACGACAAAGATATGGGAGTGTTTGTAAGGATTTCAAAAGTTAGGGGCATGTGTGTGAGAGAAAAGACTCAGACTGGACCAAATTGCAAACTAGGTCAAGATGATCTCAGATTGGGCCCAAATTTTGGTACAAGCTTAATTTCGACCCAAGGAATCGAATGGTGAAGTTAGATTTAGGTTTTGATCAAGTTTGACTAGGTAATTTATGCAAAAATCCAAATTAGGGCAAATGTCTGTCTGAGACTCTATTTTGGGTCAAGATGGGTTTTGATGGTCAAATTGAAGCTTCCAAACCCTGGAGAATATTTTTATATGAATTTTAGAGGGTTTATGTGAATTTTATCCTATCCAAAACCTCATCTAATTAAGCAGGTCTATTTTTAGGGCTTCAAAATCATTTAATTCTCAAAATAAGCGCTAACCCTTTTCTGTCTGTTCTGACCCACTTGTTAGACTTTTAGGATCATTTGGCCCTTAATAACCCCCTAGGAATACCTGTGGTTGTATTGCATTCAAGATATGATGGTAAAATTACAATTTTAACCCTATTTTCTTGTCTTTCCCTTAGAATGGATTTGTAGTGAATTATGGCTCTCTGATAGTTATGCAAGAGCAGTTACCGACTTAATTAGATCAAAATTAGCTAGTTATGGATCATGATGGTGTTCCCATCAGCTGTTATTGGCCAATGCCAGAGAAGGTGAATCCTCTGGGGGAAGGAGTGGTGAATAAGAGAGGGGTAGGTAGCTCTTGTTGTGGCTGGCAAGGAGCGGAGGAAGGTGAGGAACATGGAGGGCTACTCAATTTGACTATTGAGTGACCGAGGTTTGACGATGCTCACCGAAGACATGACAAAGGTGGCCAGAGTTTGAGGAAGAAGAATTTGTGGCCGTAACAGGGAAAAAATTCACGCTATGAACTAGAGGAACTTATATAGAGTAAGACTTGGGCCTCCAATGTCAGGATGTCACAATTTCAAGTCGACCTTTTAGGAAACAAGATCCACGATTTCCTTGAGCTCGCCTAAGCTCTAGGGTCCACATTAGGACTCAAGATCCGATCCAACATATTGGGAAACCTCTCAAGATCAATCCCTCCAAATTTGGGGGGATTTGGTCTTGATTTGCGAGAGAAATCCCCTCGAGAATCTCGGCTTGAGGTGCATTTAGATTATAATGGAGATAGGGACCTAAAGTGAATAAAATGATGATAAGTTAGGGACCCAAATGCAATAAATCTGAAAGTTAGGGGCTTAGATGTGAAGAAAAGAGATCTTAAGGATTAATTTGCAAACTAGGTCAAGATGGACTTTGATTGGGACTAAATTTTGGGCTTAAAATAATTTGAACTCAAGGATTATAATGGTGAACTTGGATTGAAGTTTTTCTCACATTTGATTGGGAAATTTGCGCAAAAGCCATAATTAGGGGAAAATCCCGTCTAAAACTCTATTATAGGTCAAAATAGGTTCAAATAGTCAAACCAAGGGTACCAAATCTCTTAGAATACTTTTCTATGAGTTATAAAAGGTTTAGATGAATTTTATCTTATCCAAAATCTATTCAATTCAAGCCGATCTGATAATTAGGGTTTTGTGTATTGTTTCAGTTCTCAAAATGTGTGAAACCCTATTTCTCTCTATGTTGACCCACTTTTTGGTCCTCAATGCTTATTGGACCTCTAGTTAACCCCTATATGACCCTATGGTTATTCTAAATTCATGATGTGATGTTCAACTACAGATTTATCCCTATTTTATTGCTCTCTCCTCCAAACATATCTGAGTGGAATTAGTATCCTCAGTTGATCATTCAAGAGCATCTATATCTTGATTCCAACTAATTCAAGCTAGTTATGGTGAATGATGGTGTTACCATTAGGGATGAATGACAGGAGATGGTAGAGGAGGTGCCATGTATGCAGCTTCCCAACTAGATGCTTGCATCTTCAGATTGACCTTGTTACTAGGTTTATTAGGAGATTTCCCAGCAAAATTATTAGCTATTAACCTTGTACTTTACATCTCCTGTTGACTCCAAGATTTAGGTACACCATTTGATGTGCCCAACCCAAGCATTTGAAGCATTAGCACCACTGCTATTTCATGATTTCTTAGTAAAATCTTCCTATCCACTATTTGCTAAATTTACACTTACTGTTGCCATGTCCTGACTAAGTTGATTAATGCTTTCATTATTCCTTCCACATCCAGAACTCTGAAGGCACTTTCTTTTTGCTATAAAATTGCTACTGCTATTTGTTTTCATTTTGATCAGAGCTTTTTATGCATTGAAGGCCAATACAGATACATGGATCTGAGTAATGAACCACGTAGGCCCCAGAGATGTAGTTGCAATTTGTAACCACAACAATATTGTAAAGAAACTTGAGTCAAACACTATAAAGCAATCTTTGAAAGCTTAAAAAATTATATACCGATGAAATTTGGTCCTAACAAGCCAAGGTTGAAACAACCCATATGGACACAATTAAGTACTTTCTGTATGGACACAAATTAAGCATAAACCAAAATTCACTTCTTTGACATTTGGTATTTGCCCCAAGTGAATCTAATTGAATAGTTGGGAAAAAATACACACATTCCCTGGATGGAGGATAGATAGTCAAATGACTAAATCCTTAATCCTTCCCCTTGAATTGGAGCATGTAAATCTAGCTTAGAGTAAATGGGAGAGCTCATCTGATCATGGATGAAAGAGATCTAATCATGTAGGAGAGATCATTTGATCAAGTAGAATCCGATCAATAGAACAATGAGAAAGATCAAGAAAGAGAGGGATTGATTTGAAAAGGGAAATTATGAGTGCAACATCAGATCATTTGAGTGCAGATTTGAGTGAGAGATTAATCCACAACCCCAAAAGAGAGCTCTACCTTCGATAATCTCTGATTAGGGCATATCATAATCTAAGAGATCAAGAGCTTTAACAAACCTGAGTTGATGAGAATGGGGAGCTCAATCCAGGGTGACGACTCTGAGGTCAGAGAATGTAAGAATGGTGTCGCCTCTAAGCTCAACCAGGAAGAAGAAGAGTCAACTCCAACATCCAATTATTGGCATCAAGTGATGTCACTCTGAGGTCAAGGCGAAGTATCGTGAATAGGCATCGCTTTGAGGTTAGCGAGGAACAACATCACTGGTTAAGAAAAAGGTGATCGAAGGTTAATAGAAGGATTAGGTGAAAGAGACACATTTGCCCCCATGTTTTTCCTTTTCTCCCAAAGTTGTCTGCTGGTGTAGGGTGGAACAATAGTAACTTATTAAAGAACTCACAACAACATATATTAGATGTCAGTGTAGGTAGACCGTTGGTGTAAGGTAATTTTCTTGTGTTATTTCATAGCTTGGGTAAACGTGTGTGGGTATGGGAATTCAGTTTTGCAAAGGGATAAGGTGAGGGTATGTGTAACTTGATGTGCATGGGTATGGGTATGCATGCATGTGCATGTGTGGGTGTGTTTGAGTTCCTAAGTGCTTAAGTAACCTAAATAGGTTTCGGGCACTAGGTTCCTAGGGTTTCTAAGGTTTAAGGTAGGGTCAGGGATAGTGTGGATAGAAACATGGATAGTGCTATCTATATTTTAGGTCCTACGGCCAAGATGTCCTAATGGAAGTGGTTTTGGGTTTAGGAAGGCTGTCTTAGGGTTTCTAAGGGCATGGATAGGGATATCCTTCTCTTTCCTCTATTTGGATCTAGCTTTCTTCTTTCTTCTTTTCCTTGCTTCATTCCATATTATTTCTCACCCTAGCTTTATTTGGATCTCCTTATTACCTGTGAATAGCAACAAAATCATTAAATAGCAAGATAATATCACCTAATTTTATGTAGGTCAATACAAAATGATGCAATGCATGATATGCATGATATGAATGCAATATTTACAAATTAACCTAGGTTCTAACATTATTTAGGTTCATTAAAATCTATGATTGCTGTGTAATCAAGCACCGTTAGATCTTGGCTAGGCGATGTGTAAACCACCACATGGTGCACTGGATGAGGCTATGCAGCAAATGCACGAACATACGCACAGCCTTAGCATGATGTCATGTATGATCAGCATACGATCGTGGCCATCCATTGATGATCAAATGGCTGATATGCACCCTCATTGCAATCAAATGGATGCATGCTAAAGAGTCAATTTTCACTTAGGAAAATGATAAAAAAATGATTTGTCGTTGTACTTCTATGTGGTGGAAAAATCGACTAATCAAGGTATTAAATTGAAATTAATCACTCACAGGAGAGCGGGTCGTATCCACAGGGAGGCAATGACCTATAAAAACTTGTAAAATGAGAGAAAAGATGTTCACTAAGATTCTCCCCAACTGAGTCCAAAATCCTCTTTAAATCAAGATAACAATGAGAAGATATGCTAAAATTGAATTTGTGTGAAAGTGGAGGGGTATTCAAGCAATGGAATCACAATATAATATTAATTAAATTAAAAATGAAGTTTGGCAATGTCACTCCACCATAAATTTTAATTGAAACAAAAATAGGGATTTCGTCGAGAGGCTTGTGCTCACGCAAGGAAGCCTTCTTGGCAGCAATGTTTGCGGTGGAGGATAAGTCAGTCGAGGGCTACTCAACGACGGTCACGGCATGGCGAATGGTGGCTAGAGCTATTGGAGTTGTTGCCAATGAAGAGGAAGTCGACGGTGGGCGAGTTGTGTGATGGTAGTCAACGAGGAAGAGGCCAACGAGTTGCGTGGAGATCCATGATGGTGTTGGTGGAGAGATTGGGCAGCCGGAGATGGGTAGCATCGTGGATTGGTGGCTACTGCTTTGGGTTCTTTTGTTCATGGCAGGGATGGTGCAGGGAGATGAAGAAGAAGAAGCTATTGGTGGAGCACGGCCGCAGGTGCTGCTGCTATGGGTGTGGCGGAGGTGCAATGAGGGGGGTGCGTAGGCCATGCAGGCACGTGCGTGGGATGGCTTTGCTGCGCTGGGCATGGGAGAAGCAGGCGAAGGCGTAGTGCTCTATAGTGCACGGACGAAGCTACTACTGGTGGTGTAGCGTTCAGCATAGCCCGAGTATGGAGGAGATGGACATGCGCTGCAAGTGAAGGCTACAGAGGTGCTGTGCGGAGGCGTAGCGAGGGGGTATCAGACGTCTGGAAACTTTTCAGACATCTTAACTAGCGAGGGAGATGAAGGTGTAGGGTGTGGAGTTGTAGTAGTTGCTGATGTTGGTTATGGTGGCAACGCACACTGAGGTGCTCACGGTAATCTACACAAGCCAACGGTGATGTAGCAGTCTGTCACCCTGCTTGCCTATGGTGGTGTGGACTTATGCTCGTGGTTGTGGCCGATAGTGGTGGAATGGAGGGCTTGACTCTCTGTGCACTAGTGGATCGAGGATGATGGCCTTCCGTGATGGTGCGGCTGGAGCCTTCTTTTCTGGTTACAGGAACATGGAGAAGAGGGAGTGACATGGAGAAGAGGAAGCGACGATGATGTGTAGGATCCACTCCCCTCAGCCATTAAGGTGCGCATTCAGTATTGGGAGGCCGTTGTTGTAGAGAAGAAGCTAACAAAAAATAAAATGATTATTGGGTTATTTATATGTAAGACCTTAACTTCTATGTTAAATCCAAAATACTATATGTATTGCAACCTATTTCAATGCATGATATTATAAATAAATTCTAAATGATATTATCAATGCGTGTAATGCATTAAATGCATGAAAAAGGTAATTTTATGTCATCCTATTTACATAATAATGTATGCTATATAAATGTACATGTTAACTTAATGACTAGGCATTAAAATACATAATTAGCCCACGAATATGGGCTCATCATACACGTGTTGAGAGGAGCGATTCATGGTTCTTCTCAGCCATGCGATCAAGATCAGATGATCCTCATTCCTTCACGTGGATCTGCCAGCTGAGAGACCTCTCTCCATTGCTAGTAGGTGTGTGAGACATGCATGCATGCTCCATGCATGCCCATTAAGCCCTATGACCGAATTTTGCCCTCTCCCTCCACTATATAAACCCCATGACACCCCCATATTCTTCTTCATCCCTTCCTAGCTCATTCTCACCCTCTCTAGAGCTCAGGTACTCTCTTGAGCTTGTGTCCCAGGCCTCGGATGCTCCACTAGAGAAAAACTAAAATAATTTTCAACCTCCTCACCCCTATTCGTGGAACACCTATGGTTTTTTTCTCACCTCAGTTTCAGAAGTGGATCCCATGAAGGCGATGCCCTACCTCATCCTCCCTTCATCTGAGCTTCATTCTCCTTCCTCTATCTCCGTTCTCTCCCTTCCTGGCATCATCCGACCGACTCATCCTCCAAGTAGTTGATGAGGAGTATTTTTCTCACCTCTCTCTATCTTTTACTGCTTTCATAGTTAGATTTATTTTCTCACAATATATTCAGTAATCAAACACTTGTTTAGTTATTTAGTTAGAATTATTCTCTCTCTCTTTTATCCTACAAGTAGAATAGCTAGACTAGAGTTGGTTAGATAATCTCTCGACCTGATTTCTTGCTATTTGAAGTACTAAAAAAATTACAAAAGAAAAAAAAACACCAAAAACAGATAAAACAAAGCGTGGATTTTGATAAATCAAATGTTGCATCCTCGTATTCATTACACAACTAACCGAGTCTCAATTAAATTTATTTGATAAGTCATAATTTTCTATGAAAATATGACTCGGGTTTCTCTTTCTTAAAACCCTAACTATTCTTATTCACACAAATTTTCTCGACAATTAGCAATGGCACCAAAAAAGTGTTCTAAACGCGGATGAGATACACAAAAGCACTTTTGCTGAAGTGGTTGCATGTAGAAACTCTTAAATTTATATTTGAAATTGCACTCAAGAAATATGAGACAAAGTTTTCAAAATGGAGTCTGAGTTGTTCGTAGGGAGTTAGTGAGTCAAATTCACTTTTCTATGTTTTGAGAAGCAGATAAAAAGATCTAGATGCGGAATTGCTAGTATCTAGAACTAGAATTAAAGTAGAAATTACTTAGAACTAATAGCATGAAAGTACTGAAAGAGCAATCTTCATTTTCGATAAAAATTTCAACAAAAAATGTCACGTCATTGTATTTCATTGCATGATAGAAAATCGCTTTTCAAAAATATTTAATAATCCAAAACTAACCACCAAAATAGTTAGGTCATCTACATAGGGAGGAATTAGCCTATTGGACTAGTGCATAGTGCTTCGTTTATTCGGGAATCTCAACGGGTGTGCACATTACATAGTGCAACTCATTATCTCACATAAATGCTTGTTTTAATCAATTGATCATGAATGTAGGTATTTATATGCAAAATTACCATAATATAATATTCTATGAAATAGGGATCTTGGTAATGGTAATCAGTGTAAATACAAATTTCCAATGAAACATTCCTTATTTGTGATAATCAATGTGGCATGCTCTTAATTAATTCATGAGATAACCAGAAGTAATTTATCAAGAATAGAGAGATATGCATGAAAATTTACCTTAATATATTAATTTGGTAAATAAATGAATAGGAAAGCTTGCAATGGCATTCTCTATAATTACTAATTGGATGGAAAACAAAAGTTTTTGCCTCTCTCCTCTTTGCGTACGGGGAGAAGAATGGCTGCTGACAAGACTCTGGGGGAAAGGTCAGCCGGCGCATTGGCTTTGCGATGACGTAGGAAGCATGGCTGACGGCCTCCGAACGTGGCCGGATGGAGGAGGAGAGCTTGCCAACGGTGGGTGTCGCCACACTCGCGTGTGGGTAGCAGGAAAAGCTACTGGAGGTGTGGGCGGCCTCGTGAGGGTGAGGCGAGTCCACCGACATTGTCGGTGTGTCGAACGATAGCCTGGAGTGGTTACTATGTAAATGGGGGTAGTGTTGGTGATGGGTTCTTCACCCCCTATTGAGGGTGAAGAAGGAGAGGAGGGGTGACCGGCTTTTGCAGCTTGCGCACACGCATGCAAGGAGTACGCGCGAGGCTGTGGTAACATGCGCACATGGGCAGGTGGCGTGCGGCTAATGGCTCCTGATGGTGTTGGTAGGCGGTGGTGGGATTGCGTTCTCTGTTGGATGGGTAGAATAGGAGGACAAAAGGAATATGAAGATGAACAAGGAGGGGGGTTGGGTGGTTTCTAGCTATGAGGGAGAGGAGAGGTGGTATGGGTGCTTGATGAGTGCACGTTGTCACCATACACTCGTCGGTGGTGAAGGCAGCAGGGCGGAGGTGGAGAAGCTCATAAAGGTCTCTTTGTGTATGTTCTTGATCACGGTGCATGCCTCCTTCATGGTGGAGAGGGTGGAGGCGATCCCCACCAGGGAGAGCAGATGGAGGTCTAGAAGCCTCGGTGAAGATGATCCTCCCTTTTAAAAACAAAGGTCCGCTTGTTTGTTTCCTCACCGAAAGCTTCTCCAACCACTCACGATCTTCATGGGTGGTTGGAACAAATGGATAAGCGCTGGCGGTTCCCATCAGACATCTAATGTTAACTCCGGACGTCTTAAAACATGTAGAAATAGGAACTTGTGATGGCCATTTCCCAGATGTCCATACTAATCTCTAGACATCTTATAGATGTAGAAATGCTCGTTTAAACTCTTTCACCTAGCTTGCATTCATCAAATAAATTATATTATCATATCATATGTTATTAAATGTAAAATTAGCGTAGAAAATTAAATGCAGGATAAGGTAAATTGCCATTTAACTCCTACTCAATTAACAATTAAGGAAACTAATTAAAGAGCACTTAACCCAAATAATGGTCCACAAAATTGGGCTTATCAAATGCCCCCATGCCTATGTTTTGCTAGTCCTGAGCAAAAGTGAAAAACAATGGAAGTAACCAAGAGATTTCTCCTTTCCTTATTGCAAAAATTTAGAGATCCAGAGAACTGTGAAGTGATAGTAGCCTAGGCAACAGATCCAAGTGAAAAGCCAACTTATATTTACAGTTTGTACTTAACCCTTGGTAAACATTTTATTAGGATAGGCAACTTCTTCCTACGGAGATAAAGCAAAAAATAATTTGTAGTTTGACCCCAGCTTTTTAGCTTAGTTAGGAGATGCAGAGTTAAATGAATTCATATTTGGTGGCATACACTCATCTGGTGCTATATGTAATCTAGTACTTTAGACTCTAGATCTCTAGACTATCAAACAAGTCAACTTAAGAGAAAGGCTAAACACTGTCCTCTCTTTGTGTGTCCTTGCACTCACTCACTCTCAATTTTTCTTTTTCTTTTTTTCAACTACTGACACAAAACGACAGACCACCTCTCATTTCCATCTCTCTTTTCTTTTTCTTTTTCTTCTTTCTGTTCTTAGATCACATGATTTTATAAATGTACTCAATATTTGGTGGCCTCACATGGCAATCACACTTCAATTAAAATCCTAATAACTGTACAACTAAGTTAGAGGAACTCAGCCTATATTCCAGCGATCAGAAATACTGAAAAGCAGGTATGGGTTATATTTGGGTGATTGCAATGTGTGTTTTTGTTGTTGCGTCAAAAACATCGGCATAAAATAAATGACAAGAAGATAAAACTCCAAACTTAGACTCTTTTTTTCTTTTTCTTTTTCTTCTTGTTTTTTTTTATATTTTTCTAAATATAAATATTTCTCTTTCTTTTTTTTTTTCTATATACATCTATATATTCCTTCTTTATTCTTTTTCATAAATCAACATAACATGACATAGAGTTTTATTCATGAGGCATTATTAGGGATGATGGGCAGGAGGATATTATGTGGTTTATTTGGTGGAAGTGCCTACTCTTAGCACCGGGAAAGAATGGATAGGACAATCGTATTTCTGACCTTTGACATTACTACACTCCTTCTGCCGAGGACTCTATGAAGGATGGTCATAACCATCTACCATAGTCATAGTTTTATTCAGACTCAATCTCTATGTATCTGCATTATTTGGTGACTCTCAGGAATTCACACAATGTTTGCACAAAGGATAAGGAGTGAAAACTAGGCTTAACTCTGACGTATCATCATCTAGTTATCCAAAACTTAAGAGTCCATGCACTAAACTTAGTGCACCAGTAATCTCTCTACTTTCTTCTCATAAATATTATTTAGATCCTGACTCCCTTCAAACTGTCCAAGGATTTAGCAGACTAGAAATGCTTATTGATTTTTTACAAAGATCCATTACCTACTTTATGTGCAAGTGAACTAAATGTACTGGATTCTAAGCTTAAGGAACAATTTAAGACGAAAATCTTCAAAGACACCTCCTTGTCAACGATGTTTTGCTAGGCTAACTGATTCAGCTCAAGAAAAGAGAGATTTTTTAATTACTATTTTTTTATTTTTATTTATTTATTTATTTTATGCTAATGCACCTAACCTAAATGCATGAATACTGCCTAAAAATGCAAAATGCACCCCACATGCCTAAATCCTACAATGTCTTCGTTGTAAAATTAAAATAGGGGGAGAAAGGAAGGAAATCACCTGATAAAGGTGTTATTCTGAATGCTAGGTTGCCTCCCAACCAGTGCTGCATTTTCTATCGGTAGCTAGACTTATAGGGAACCTATAAGTCTGGTTCCAGACGGAAAGAGCTAGGCCCTAAGAATATGCGTAACAATGCGAGCCTAGAAAATAGGTAGCCATGAATGTTGGCAAGCTGGTGATGTAGTGTGATTCCAAATGCTTGCCAGAAGATATGGAAACAAAGAACCTCGTAGGCTACCTCGGGAGGTCTAGGAATAACAAAAGGAATATGAAAAGGGACCTCCCGAAACTGAATAAGTAGAGGAAAACAAGTGTCCTCGAAAGCAGGAAGGGTTTTAAAAGATATAAACATAATTATTTCAGATCCTTGAATGGCGAGACTAAAAGTACAAGCATCAATCCACACTAGCCATTCTACTCGTGGATGTACTTGCCTGATATTCTCCTTAGAAATAATGTATATGAGTAGTGACTTGAGCCAAGGATTGGTTAGGGAGTGTAAGGGTTGTTTGTGGTGTTGGGCGGTAATGGTTATGTCCAAGGAGGGCGTAGTCTGTTTAGGTTCCAAGAATTTGTCTTCCACATCCTTACATAAGTTCATTGTTTTATGAACCTCCAACTGCTCCTCTACCAAAGATGAGTTATGAATAGAATTCAATATCTCATTAGTAGACTCATGATCAACATGTTTTGATGGCAGTTGGGTTTCTTGGGAAGTAGCGAGATCCGAATTATCATCAAATCCATCCTCGGGTTCTTTCTTGTCAATTACATCCTTTCTGGGGACTTTGTGTGCTACTTCATTATCCTTAATATCTTTAGGAGGATTATCATCTTTAATGTTATGGAGAAAGCCCATATGACTGAATTCTTTGCTCTTCTCGGGCCATAAATCCTCAATTGATGTGTATTGCCCCCGAGAGTCTCCCATAGGCTTCTCACTATTGTGTTTGTCTTCCTCCAACATCAACTCCCTATCTTCCCAATTTTGGGGAGGATGACTTTCAAAATCAAAAGAAGGGATGAATCCGGATTACACCAGATCATTTACATCCTCAGGGGGTAAGTCCTCGACTAACACATAATCCCCCTGAGATTCACTCCAGACTCTAAGCCTGGGTTCCTCCATTGGGTCATCATCATCCTCTAAAAGAGAGTCTTTATATCCCTGAGACCAAAATTGATCCAATTCATCCTCCATTCCCTTAGGGTTACCTACATTAAGTATATGTAAATCCTCAGGATGTTGCATGGGAGGTGTTGGCTCCCTAGGTGGAGGATCAAGATTAGGCTTACTAAGAGTAGAATGGGTTTCCACCACATGATCAATTCGGGAAGTGATATGACTAGCACGACCTTGACTTGGGTCATCAGGGGTAAGAAAAATACTGTCAATCGGGTCAAGGTCTTCAAGAGGTACCATCTTCCCTTTCTTTTGACTCTAATATAGCTCAGGTGGATAATCATTAGGGTCGTTCTCCTCTAGTGGCCATGTCTCATGTGGAGAGTCTGAGTGATAGCTACTCAAAATAGAATCCTTATTATCATTAGTTTCCTTAGAATTATTTTGATGATCGTGGTTGTACGAGTAAGGATCAGAATAAGTAGTAGGAATGTAGCTAAGTTGACTAATTTCCTCATTCAGTCGTTGACCATTCCTCAACATCTCTCCCATAGACTCCATCATTTCTTTTTGCTATTTTTGTATTTCTATCATAAGAGAGGAGAGACTACTACTATCAGATTGGAGAGGATAGTCAATTTCTGGCTCTGGTTGCCTAGGGGTATCAGTCCATCCTCGATAAGGAAAATCATGAAGGGTGGGAGGGTTGGGTGTTTGCAAACTCGAAAATTCCACTCCTAGGCTCTACCCAAAATTGGGAGTTATCGGGCCAGTACTCTCAGGATAAGAATATGATTGATCCCATGAATTGTCATTATACCCATCAAAGGTTGGATACACTCAGGGTATGGGATCCTTGTTAAAATGATAGGAGTAAGGATAGTCCATTTCTTTAAGCCAAACAGGTTTAACTCCCTTATGATTTAGAAGAAATCAAACAAAAGAAGAAACTTCCTAGAGAGTTCTACTACTGTCAAAACAAATGCAAATACAGTGGGATAGATTTTTAGTAGCTTCTAGGTCTTAGAATTAAGTGTTCAGTTTGTGGCCAAACAAAATTTGCAAGAATTACGCTTCCTAGGCTGACCATTTTTGGTGCCTACAACCTACTCGCAAGGGATGAAAGTCTCAAATCAAGCCCACACACGAGGAACCGAAGTTACTTGGTGGATAGGCTTGTTGATTTCCGACTAACTTCCCTTGTGATGCAAAAGAGGAGAGGTAGAAATTTATCTAGTGACCTTATGTGTGATGTGCACAGTGTCTCAGGTGTGCAACATATGTTCGCATTTTGTATTTTAAAATCTCACGATCAAATCCTCTGCATGCAATTTCAAGTCACTTATTTTAATGTCCAACCTCTTAACAGTCCCAATTTCTTAAAGTGGCCACTGACCTAATTAGATTTAAACACATTAGTGGTCTTAGATTTAAGTTTAATGCGAATGCATGACAGGTAATTGATTACAAAGAGTAGATGTAACGTACTCCAGCTTTATTCATGCAAGATGTCTACAATGCAGAAATATAAACTAGTTGCTGCTCATTCAATCCTAGATGGTCGCCCTATTGATATGCAGCTTCTAGTAGGTAGTTCAATTTTTTTTTTTGATAAGCAAATAAACCTAATCTAATTTAGCTAACTAACTAACATGCAGTTCAAATAATCCAAATAATCCTATAATCTAAATAAAATGGGAACATGCTCCTGAAAAGATGCTCCCGCATGCAAGAGCGATAGAAAGTAAAAAGTATTGGGAATACGTTCCCAAGAATACCCAACAGGGGTCCACAAGATAGAAATGAAATGCTAATGTCTATCTAGCCTGATCTAAATCTAAAAGAAGCAAACAAATACCTCTGGTCGTTGATCCTCCTTCCACACGTGCAGGATCAAGGCCCATGTGCTCTTGTTGCTGCCCTCTAGGTGGCATCAACGTCCACCAAAAGTATCCCCTCTGTTGTGCGCTCCAGTTGCATTCACTTAATTTTGCACACAAACAGAAACTAAGTTAGCAATTCATAAAAGCTTCAGAAAAATCAAAACAATATTACAAATTTCCCGAAAAGATTAATAGGTGTACTTCCTCCCTGACAACAGCGCCTTTTGAAAGAGTGATCTTCATTTTCGATAAAGATTTTAACATAAAATGTCACATCGTTGTATTTGGTTGCGTGGCAGAAAATCACTTTTCAAGAATATTTAATAATTCAAAACTAACCACGAAAATAGTTAGGTCGACTCTACAGAGAGGAATTATCCTATTGGACTAGTGCGTAGTCCTTCAATTATTCGAGAATCTCAACGGGTATGCACATTACTTAGTGTAACTCATTTTCTCACATAAATGCTCATTAAAATCAATTGACCATGAATGTAGGTATTTATATGCAAAATTACCACAATGTAATATTCTATTAAATTAGAATCATGGTAATGGTAATCAATGTAAATACTAATTTCCAATAAAACATTCCTTATTTGCGAAAACCAATGTGACATGCTCTTATCTAATTCATCAGATACTCAACCAGAAGGAATTTATCAATAATAGAGAGATATGCATGCAAATTCACCTTAATAAATTAATTTGGTAAATAAATGAGTAGCAAAGCTTACAATGGCATTGTCTATAATTACTAATTGGATGGAAAAGAGAGGTTTTTACTTCTGTCATCTTTGCGCACGAGGAGAACAACGGTCGGCGAGGCTCTTGCGGAAGGTCTGTCAGCGCGTTGGCTTAACGATGGCGTAGGAAGCACAGCTGGTGGTGGCCAGACGTGGCCGGATGGAGGAGGAGAGCTTGCTGGTGGTGGCTGTCTCCATGCTCACACATGCGTAGCGGGTGGTGCTATTGGAGCTGTGGACGTCCTCGTAAGGGCAAGGTGAGTACACTGATGTCATCAGCATGTCTAACGGTGGCTTGGAGTGGTAGCTGCGCTGAAGGTGGCGATGCCAGTGATGGGTTCTTCACCCCTTGCTGATGGAGAAGAAGAAGGAGAGGAAAGGTGACCAGCTTCTGCAGCTTGCGCACACGCATGTAAGGAGTACACGCGAGGCTGTGGTAGCGTGCATGCACGGGGGGGTGGCGTGCAACTAACGGCTGCTGATGGTGTTGGTAGGTGGTGGTAGGATTGGGTTCTCTATTGGATTGGTAGAATAGGAGGACAAAAGGAAGAAGAAGATGAACAGGGAAGGGGGTTTGGTGGTTTCTATCTATGAGGGAGAGGAGAGGTGGTATGGGTGCTTGATGAGTGCATGCTGTCACTGTGCACTCGTCCATGGTGAAGGAAGCAGGGTAGAGGTGGAGAAGCTCGTAAAGGTCTCACTGTGTATGCTCTTGATCACAGTGCATGCCTCCTTCATGGTGGAGAGGGTGGAGGTGATCCTCGCCAGGGGGAGTGGATGGAGGTCCAGAAGCCTCAGAGAAGATGATCCTCTTTTTTAAAAACAATGGCCCGCCAGACATGTACCTCTTTTCTTTCCGCACCAAAAGCTTCTCCAACCACTCACGATCTTCGCAAGTGGTTGGAACAGATGGATAAGCGCTAGTGGTTCCCATTAGACGTCTGATGTTAACTCCGGGAGTCTTAAAACATGTAGAAACAAGAACTTGTGATGGCAATTTCCCAGATGTCCATTCTGATCTCCAGACATCTTATAGATGAAGAAATGCTCATCTAAACTCTTTCACCTAGCCTGCATTCATCAAATAAATTATGTTATCATATTAAATGTAGAAGTAGCGCATAAAATTAAATGCAGGATAAGGTAAATTGGCATTTAACTCCTACTCAATTAACAATTAAGGACAACTAATTAAAGAGTACGTAAGCCAAATAATGGTCCACAAAAGTTGACTTATCAAGTACTATAACTAGCAACTAGAATAAGTACAGAAATAAACAAATAACTTGAAGGAAAGTGGAGGAAAAATAAATAGAACTTTATTTAATCTCACAAGTTAGAACATGTGGAAGGAAGACTACATCTAGAAGAATGCTTGAAAGCAGATACGGTTACAACTAGAACTAGACTAAAAACACTAGAGACTAATGGCTTCGAAGAAGTCTGGTGCAATGGCATAGTAGCAAATGACAAGGTGCATCCAAGTACTCCAAGGGGAGGGCATGCAAGTAGAGGGAGGAAGGCTAGCTCTAGTTGGTGGCACTACTTGGAAGTAGGAAAAATTAAGTTCCCCAAGGGGGGACGGCCATAGGTATTTATAGGGATTGGGGAGGTTTCCTATTGGTCAATTTAATGTGCTTAGAATGGATGAGGTTGTGGGCTAGGATTTAATCCAAGTGGGGCGACTAAGCTAGGTTGGAGGTGGGCCATAGGATTATGAATGAAGGGAGGAGATGCAACACATGTTTTTGGGGTTTTCCTACTTAAGGTGATCGACCACTTAAGGGTTTGTTTCAAGGGATTTAGCCAGCCACTTTGGTTGGTTTTGGAGGGATAAAGGTGATGCGTAGGTGGTTTTAGGGTTTAGGCTTAAAGGGATGCATACTTAGGTCATTAGGTAGGATATGTTCTAAGTACTAAGTGGAGTTGATAGCCCCTGGATTTGGGTTTAAGGGTGAAGATGATGTGGCCAGACATAAGGGGGTATTAGGACTAATTATGGCAAGAGAAGAGCGAAGGATAAGATAATGGAGGTGGTGACTAGAGTTAGGTAGGAAGGATAGGGTGTAGGTTGGTTTAGGTTTAGTGTTTCCTAGTAGGGTTAAGATCTAGTTTGGCCAACCAAATTAGGTTAGAAATCAAGGCTCATGGTCAACCATTTATGTTGGATAATTAGCTTAGCTGGTAGGGTGTAGGTCTACAATAATTAATCTCCTAAATTGACTAGGGTTTTAGGTCCAATTGGGTTTCCAAATAGGTTCATCAACTTGATTCAACCTTCCTTTCTAAGTGAGCTCAATTTAAGATCTTCCTCCAACTGTGGTCCAACCAATATGATACCTAGCACCTACACACATATGAACTGAGACATCAAGGCTCCAGATGTAGCTAAGGGTAAAATTGCGTAAAAACCTAAACTTATGCATTATTTATAGAATGCACTAAAATGATTAATCTAACCTATCTACATGCATTCTAACCCAAATTACCCTCAAACTAACATTAGTTAGGAAATAATTAATGTAAATAAATATGAAATTATCAAGAGCACGCCTTCTTCATATTCTTTTATTGTTGCGTTGGTGTACAATAATCATTGAAGAATCGGGCAACAGCAGGGATGTGATCTATAGGCTCGAGGAGGGGGACTTGTATATTAACATCTTTGAACATTGTCATGAGGTCCTTGTGATGCTTCAATCCCTTGGTTTTCTTCACAATCTCATGATTTAGGGCAGTAGGAAAGGTGATGTATACACATCTATTTAGGTTAAAATGTCAATTTATGCATGTTCCTAAACTTATAAATGCATTTCATATTATAAATATTGCATAGTATGCATCATTCTGCATTTAGAATAGCTTATATAAATTATAGGTTAATTTATTTTTTGTTGTGGCTAGGAGAGAAGGAGATTTATTCCAAGGCCTTAGATTAACGATCTAACTGTACGGATCTGATCAGGATGACGGTTGAAATATAAGGCCTCTGAAATCACCTTGATTGGAGTTCCATAGCATCATATGTAATCTGAGGAAGATCAACGACCAGACCAGGGGACAAGGTGATGTAATTCGAAGCTTCAAATGACAAATCCAATCACATGGATGGATCTAGATCAACAATTGCAGCCCAACGACGTGAAAATCGACCCAATCCGATATCTGTGGCACCACATACAAACATCTTAAGTTGGATGATCCAGATGGCACTACATGGCACCATCTAGACCATCCAATCCAGTTAGCAGCACCCGCAACACCTCCTCTTCATCCACACCATCAACTCTTTGTCGTTGGATCAAGATCCAATGACTGAGAATCTACCTTCACCATGCCTCAGAAATTCATCTTCTCGACACTCTCATGGGGGTAGCGCAACAGTCGGGCAGAGTAATCACATTGTGAAGACACTAGTTCAAGACCTCGTAAGGTCTCCAATTCACTGCACATGAGAAGCTCACCAAATTTGGCTGTTGAATCTTCATCGGGTGGACCCTGAGCTACCACATGGCACGTGGAGATGTGCATGCGATGCACATGAGACTCAACGCACTAGTCCACACAAAATCGTATCCGCAGTGACAAGATCTAAAGCGTGCTCCAGTGCACAATCAAGGCCCCATGACTGAAGATCAACGGCTGGTGGGTGGCACCTCACGATGACAGTTGCAGTTGCACATACGTGTGCGCTACATATGCATGTGCGCAGGTGAGAGGGATGTCTTGCGTGAGCATTCAATGCTGAGCATGGTAAAATCATTTGCCACATGCTCCCATTCACCTATAAATACCCCCATAGCCCTCATTCCTCCTCTTCATCTCATCCTCTTCTTTCCTCACCTCCTCCAAAATCTCTAAGGGGCTGGTCCCAAGCCCAGGATGCTCCTTAGAGTAGAAAAGTAAAATATTTTCCTGCTTCTCACCCCCCTTGTGGAGCATCCCGTGGCTGTCCTCTCACCACATTCAGGAAGCAAATCCTCATCGCGATGGCATCTTGCTCTGTCCTCCATCCACTATTCTATTCTTCTTTGTACAACCTCTTTCCACCTTCATCTAGGCATCGTCAAAGTGAGTAATCCCTTAGGCAGCCATTGAGGGGGATTTTCTCACCTCTCTCTATCTTTAAATACTTTCATAGTTAGATTTATCTTCTTGCGTTATATTTTGTAATCAAATGATGGCTTAATCATTTAGTTAGAATTATTCTCTTTCTTTCTTACTCTCTCTCTATCTCTCTCCCTCTTTCTTATTTTGCAAGTAGATTAGTTAGATACAGATATTGTCAACCTGATCTCTTGCCTTATAAAAATGCCAAAAAAATCACAAAAGATAAAAACACCAAAACCAAATAAAAGGAAATGTGAATTTCTTAAATCGAACTTTCGCCTCCCTGTGTTTAACCTAGGGCTCACCTCGAGTTTCGGTTATAAATTTTATTTGATAGTAAGATTTCAACATATACTGCGACATGTATTTTCCATGCTCGATTTCTCGCTGACCAAAAGGGTATTGGGATGTTAGGGTCAGAGCTCAAAGGTTCTTTTCCTTTATCCTCCTTAGGTGGCTCCTTATCAAGATCACAATGGGAAGTAGGAGTGCTCATTTGCTTTAAGTAAAATTTGATTAGAATTTCATTGTAGTATAGGACATCGCGTAAATCCAAACAAAATTAAGGAAACTCTATTTTTAGAATGTGAGTCCCGATCGAACTCTGGGAGGCGATTGGCTATTTCATTTAATGATGTTTCTTTTTTATTTTTTTGATAAGCAACTAACCTAATCGAAACCTAAAACTAACCTAATCTAGATCTAATCAGGATTTACTCACCCGTGGCATTTGTCTCACAAACATAGAGTGTGTGCATCAACAAAATGTAAAATGTAAACGTAAATTGATCATTATGAACTATTTTGATTATTTGCACACTCTTAAGTGAGTTTAGAAAAATGTTTGCGTCGTTAACATGCACAAGAACTGCCATACACTATTTTAGATCTTCTTATTAAAGCAAAAACCCTGATCTAATTGGAGAAGGGTGATGGTGATGATGTAGGTGGTGTTTTGGTCCATTGGTGCATGGTATGTGCCAAATGTAGGAAGGGATAAAGAGTGAACGTAGTGGTAATAGGCATAATGATGAGGAAACCTAGGATCTATATTTTTCTTTTTGCTTTATAATTTTTTTTAAATTTTTCATTTTGAAAACAACAACAAATATTAATCCTAAGATGACTAAACCTAACTACATGAAGTGAAACCCTAATCTTATCAAATCTAGCTAAGGGAGGGTGTGGATATGTTGATGGTGAAGGTGATGGCAAAAATGAATGCGAAATTGAGATTGAATCAAAGCGAGGGTGAAGCACTACTTATAAATATAATCTTAATCAGATTCACGTCATAGTTCATACATAAATGCTTAGAACAATAACGAAAACACAATCAACATGGATAACATAGAAATGACAAAATAATATCTAGCTAAGAGAAAACCACCCCACCGATAGTGCTCCAAGGAGCCGTCAGCTTTTGGAGGGTTGTGGTGGCTATGCCTTGGTCACGAAGACCGTGTATATGCCATGAGGAGCTAGAGCACTTCCAACCTTTGGAGAAGGTGTTCTCAAGGAGAGAGGGAGGAGCACATGCACAAAGTAAAAGAATAGAGAGGAGGAGGGGATGGCATGCTTGAAGGGGATGGGAAGAGGATGGTGGTGGTGCTCCAAGGAGGAGGGCACCATTAGCCTTGATGTTGGTGGAGGTAGGAGGCTGGCCAACCAAGAAGGAAAAGGGGATGACCTTAAGGTGGATGGGAGGGGAGGAAATTGGTGGTGGCAACTTGGAGAGGAAGGCAATGATTGGTTGTGGGTTGTGAGAGGTGGGGTGTTATTTGGATGGATTAGGTCTAGGTTGGCACCTTTAGTGGTGTAAGTTGTGGTATGCTTTGAAGTGTGTGTGTGTGTGTGTGTGTTTGTGTTTAAATTTTGTAGGCTAGGTTGTGGGGTTTACGTGGATTTAGGTTGGGTAAACCTAGTATAGATGGTGGTGAGGTCTTTTGAGTCCAATTAGGTGGTAGGTGAATCCAATTAGGTTTAGGTTAGTCTGATTAGGTCTAAGTGAACTGATTTTACTATATATATTTACATTAATTATGCCTAGCTCATGCTAATCTTAGGATTGAGGGTAGAATGCATTTAGTTAGGTCAGTTTAGTCATGTAGGTGCAGTTTGTAAATGTTGCATAAGTTTGGATTTTTCTACAATTTCCCTAAACTTATATTTGGTACGTTGAAATCTCTTTTGTAATATGTGCAGGTATCAGGTTTGGTGCAATTTGGAGCCTTGTAGATAGAAGATTCAAGATTGAACTCATTTATGACGAGGTCAAGTCAATTTCTACATCTGGACCCTAACCTATTTAACCCTAGAGCTAGCATAATTAAGAACCCAATTTTCCTTAATCCTAGACCTGACCACCTAGCCTAATTACCAACCTATTTTGCTGACCATGAACGTATTTGGAGATCCATATATGGTCGGCCATAGGAACCTATTTAAATCCCAAAATCCAATGTTATCCTAACCTTATTCCTTCGTTAAAACCTAAGTGCAAAAACCTAGATCTCATCCTTATCCTTTCCTAATGTGCAAAAGTGCATGTCCCTTCCTTATTAATCCTAGCACTTAAATCCTCATCTAGGTCCTAAACCACCTTATCCTTAGCCACCACCAAATAAACACTAGTTTATGATAATCCTTAAGCTAAAATCACACTTAATTCCTAATGTTTTGCATTCGCATTATTGTATTAGGCTACATTTAGGCATTTACGTTAATTTAGGGTTTAGGCATGCATTATTAGTTTTCTCATCATTTTATGTATTGATACATCTCATTTGTTTTGTCAGGGATGAGGACACAGTAGGAATTAATTAAACCCTAAAAATGTGAAAGGCAGAAAGACAAGAAGATAGAAGTCTCAACCAGTTGGATCTCGGTTCATTCCAGCTCATCTTCAACTCCTTCGATCTCATGGTAGCTAAATTCCAAGGAGCTTAGCTACTAGCCTTGAACTAGCTAGCTAACCTAGTTGAAGAGTCATCGACCAGCTGAATTCCAGTTTAGGATAGCTCATCTCCAACTTAAGAAGCTCAACTCAACTCAACTCCTTCAAGCTTACCTACTAGTTGAGAACTAGTTAGCTAAGCAAGCTAAGGAGTCTTTAGAAGCTCAGCCCTAGATCACCTCAACTCCAGAAAAGCTAAAGTCAGCTCCATTCTGTTAAACCCTACTTAGCTTAGCTGCCAACAAAGAAATAGCTAGCTAAACTAGTTGCTAGCTCACAGGGAACTCTTCATCAACTTCAAGCAGCCCTATGCAGGCTCAGACAAGCTCAAAGTAGCTCCTCCTAACTACTCCTAGCTCCTACAACTACTAGCTAGCTAAGTTAGCTCCTCCACCTAGTTCCCTACTCACCTCATCAAAAATGTGGTGCCAACTTTTTCCCTATAGAAATCACATAACTACCACCAAAGGCACCTCTTCTTTTCCCTCCCATTTTTCCCTCCATAAACATCCATGCATCCCTTCATTTCCCTCCAAAAACATACACCCCTTCATTTCCCTCGAAAAATACCATAACCACCACCCTCCTACAATTCTATATAATACTCCCACAACCACCACCTTAGTACCATCCTTGGTTAGCAAAATTTTTCTACCTATATCCACCTTCATAAATGGACAAGAAAGGGGACGAGTGAAGGTGATTAGGAAGACCCCTTGTCATCCTAGTACCATCTTCTTCCCTCTTACTTGGTCCATAACCAAGGAGCAATCACCATTGGAGGATGGCCAGGCAAAGAAGAAGGGTGGTAAATGTCCACCCTTGGAGGAGGCTAGAAAGGAAAAGCATCTTGAAGCATTTCATTTAAAGAGAAGAGCCAAAGAGGATTTTGATTGGCATGATTCCGTACGCTTATGGATTTGAGTTAGAAAACCAGTCATTGTAGTACGTAGAAATCCGCTACCTGATAATATTTTACTAAAACTCGAAAGGGAGTCCTTAGTTGAACATAGGGAGCTGAACATTCAATTTTGAAATCAGCACTTCAATTTATTTGTTTTTGTTCCTTTTATCTTTTATGATCTTTTTTTAGTATTTTTATAAAACAAGAGATCAGATAGACAAAAATTTCTCTAACGAATCTACTTGCGAAATAAGAGGGAGAGAGAGAGAGAGAAACAGTCAATATATATATCTAAAGAGTTTGCTACAAATTGAAAAGTGGAAAACTACACTAGAAAGCTGTAAAAGATAGAGGTGAGAAGAGTCCACCTCAATGGTCGCTTGGGGAACGACTCACTCTGATGTCGCCTGGAGGAAGGTGGTGAGGAGTGAGACGAAGGGGAAAGGCATCTGAGGATGGAGGGTGGGATGAGAAGGTGTCGCGGCAAGGATCTTCTTCCAGAAGGGGTGAGGGGATGACCACGGGATGCTCCACGAAGGGGGATGAGAGGTAGGAAAAAATCTTTCTCTTCTATTCTAGAGGAGCATCTCGGGCTTAGGACAAGCTCTATCTAGAGCCTTGGAGGTAGTGAGGGAAAGAAAGGAAGAGATGAAGAAAAATGGGAGGGGTAGGGGTCCTTTTATAATGGAGGAAAGATTCCATTTTCTACATAAGACATTTAGTGACAACCATAAACGTCGTTGAAGATCTGTTGCAAGCGTCGCTAAAGATCCTACTCATGCACTTCATGCACGGTGCTCACGCAGGCACTCCTCATGTCCTTGTCTTATGCACTTGCTGGTGCTACGCTGCCTCCACATGCTGTGCACACTGTGCTACTTCTGCATGTCCGCTGCTACATGCGTGCTGTGGTGCATGTGCACCCATGTGTAGCCTAGATGGCACCACGTGGCGCAATCTAGGCTGTCTATCTTCTTTCCTTAGTAGTGGCTGCTACAAAAGTCGAATTGAGTTGATTTTAACACCGTTGGGCTGCGATCATCAATGCGAATCCATCCGTTCGGTCATATTTGTCATTTGAATCTTCGAATTGTAGCAGTTAGTCCCTTAGCCGTTGATCTTCCTTGGACTGCATAGAGTGCTATGGGACTTTGATCAAGATGATTTTAGAGGTGTTGGACTTCGATTGTTGTCCTGATCAGATCCGTATGGTCGGATAGTCAATCCAAGGCTCCAAATTAAATCTCCTTCTCTCCATGACATAAAAGGAAGCAATTAACCTAAAATTTATACAGACTCCTCTAAATGCAGAATGATGCATGCTATGCAATATTTACAACATGGAATGCATTTCTAAGCTTATGAACATGCATAAATAGGTAGTTTATCCTAATTACATGTGTCTTCATCATACCCCCATGCCTATCTTTTGCTAGTCCCTAGCAAAATCAAACTAAATGCTATGTATAAAAATAGAATTAGGATCTGATTACTTATGCAAGATTTGTTGATTACAATAGAAAAGTTCAACTATAGACCTAATTACAAAAGCTCAACAGTACCCAGGTGTCTACCAAAATGCTGACCGCCCAAGTCCTCGCCTTATTTTGAAAAGGGAAGATACATCTTTTTATGTTTTTTCTTCTTTTCAATTTTTTTTGGATTTTTTAGTTTAGTGATTTGGGGCAACTTTCTACAGCTACCCAACCCACCCAAGACACGAAAAGAACTTTAAGTTCTAAGCATCTTTGTGAATGTGATAGATTCGCTGAGCAGCCGTTAAAACAGACTTTAGGTTTCTACGACCTTAGGTGACCGCAAGAGTTTCTGCCTAAAGGTTTATCTTTCCGATCGGTAGCTTTCTCCCTACTTTTTTATTTTTTTTGGGGTCAACAAAAGGGCGAACCTAATGTATATCTCCCCAATTTTTCTACTTACTCGCTTCTTCCCTAAGTGTTTTGGGAATTATTTATGCATTTTTGTGAGCTGGGCTCTGTACAATAGGCCAATAAGCTGTCACCCATGGCAACTTGCCAGCCATACTCGTGTGGTGAAGTGTGGTTTATTTTTCTATTTTTATTTTTCTCCTTTTTCTATTTTTCTATTTTTTTCTTTTTAATTTGAAGTATCATTTTTTTTCTTTTTTTAAGTAGGTGGCTTTCGTAATCTAAGATTTACCTAAAAATAGTTGAATGAGTATGGTCATGTAGCTAGGCTCTCGACAATCAGCCAATGGGTTATTACCCATGACAACTTGCCAGTCATACTATCCTAGAAAGTTCATTATCTGCCAAATTTTCATAAAAACTACCAAAAAGTAAGTCAATGCAAATAGTGTGTAGATGCTTAGGCTTAAAGTCCCCTCAAATCGGAGGATGGGTTGATAAGTCGTGTACTTATCACCCCAATTTATTTACCAAATTAAAATGAAATTAACTTGGAGAGGAATGGAGACCAAGTCCACATCTTAGTTGATACCTAGGCTGATTAAGATCGAAGGCCTGAAGAGTCTAAGTGTTCAAGTCCTTAAGTATCGTCTCCTAAAGTTAACAACTCCTAATGCCTAAGTCCTCTTCTCCTAATTCTATTTTTTTTAATAAAATAAAAGAAATTCCATAAATATAATAAAATATTTTTAGGACTAAGCAACCACCCCCTTACGCCTAAATGATGCAATGTCCTCTGTGTAGAAATAAAGATAGGAAGAGGGTAGAATAAACATAATATCACCTGAATTTCATGAAACTCTAGTCAGCTCCATAAAGAAAATGGAATATCCACACGTGCTAAGTTTATTGCCTTCAACTAGGCATATTATATAAACAAAAAAGTGGTTAAGAATTCACAGGTGCAGCTCAAATTAAAATAAAAATATTGATCTCAGGACCTGCCAAGAAGTGTCCATAGATGAGCAAATTATGGTGTAGGCCCATGCCCCAGGGTCAACTGGTTCTAAGGATCTGGATGAAAATCACACAGAATTGGAGATTATTGTGTTTGTGGAGCTAGGCCTGCGGTTTGGCAGTGTGCAACCCAAGACTAAAGTGGCAGACAATGGGTAGATTTGGTTCAATAAATTCATGTGTCCACTTAGAGTTCAACTCAAAAAGATAGTCAAGTATTCCGAGCTTGGGCTGCACGTCAAAGATATCATAAGGGTCCTGATAGAAGGTAGGCGGTTCAAGTCAATAGGAACCCTTAAATTCAAAATCCTATCTTCCTCGAAGTTAACTACCCAAATCTTAATTTCCAAATTCCAATCCTCAAAGATCAAGTGTTCAGTTTCCAGGGCCTCATGATCGTTGTACACCCCATCAAAGATATCTAAGTCAAATAATTGTGACTGAATCAGAACTGACTTGGATTCAATCATTTACAAATCAAAATCAATCTCTTTAGGGTCTATTCGAAGATTAGGGCTACTGATTAGATCATCTATTATAATAGGAACAAATTCCTCCATGTCAGCCCCAACCGGATCATAATCCTCAATTATCGGGCTATTAAATGGTTCATCATGCTTGTCGAGCCCATTAGCCTCACGAAAATCATTCTCCTTAAACTCAAGTGAGACTTCACTAAGAGATTCCTTACCCTTAGAATTAAAGAATTCATGATCCTCATTTATGTATGTCTTAACGTTATCTATCATTTCCTGGTCAATGGAGACACATTTTTCCTCATTTCCTGGCTCAGGGATCTCAGGTGAGGTAATTGGTTCATCCTTAATTAGTTGCTCTAGGCCAACCTGGTCATCTCTAGTCTTAGAAAATGTATCCCCCCCGACGGGCGCCTGAGCAGGTTCTAACATTGGATCTACTAAAAAGGGTTCATCTTAAGAATCATCCTAAGATTGGACTAAGGCAACCATGAATTTCATCCTCAATCTCGACAATTTCCCAAGTAGAAACTCACCTGGGCCCCTATCATTAACATCTTGGAGCTAATCCAATAATGAATTATTAAGCACATCAATCATTTTGATCATGGGTTCCAATGCTTCAGTGCTTGGTGTTAGCTAGTTTCTAAAGATTGTATAGTGTTTCTCAAGTTAGCCAACACCCTATCTTGGACCTAGTTCACCTGAACCGAATGGTTCAGTTCAAGGTTGGCTGGTGACAGGAGGCAGTTCTCACACGTGTTTTGAAAATAGAGATCTCATCATAGTATAGTGTGCGAAAACGCTCGTCAAAAATAATATATAAAATAATGACACTTGAGTCCTGGTCGTTCATCTCTGGGAGGCATTTAGAAAATGCATATTTGAATTTGATCTAGCATGCTCTACTTTTTCAAAAATGCATGCCCGTTTACAATAATTTGTATTGATGCATGACATGCTTAGTTGCAAGAGAATACAAATTTTGTGTATGCAACTTTAATCACAAGGAATATGGTAATCAGCTCATGGTTATTTTCACACATAGACATAGAGATATATAAAGATGATTTCATTGACTGCATTATGGTGGCTACAGAGTGAAGCTCGCAGAAAGCTTGTACAAGAAAGTTTGAAAGCAATAAACTAGCTAACAGAAAATGATTGCATACATGAATATATGGGGACATTATGCATGCATCATTGGGGGAGAATATGGAGCTACACTACTAAGTAGTAATAAAGCATTAATCTACGAAGAACTACGCTACTTATCTAGCAAATAGAATGAAGGGCATTTTGAGGTAGCTCCAATGGCCTTTGACTTGGCTGAGAGGAGAAGGAGGGGCGGCCAATGGTGCTTAGGATGGCCCTTGGAGAGAGGTTGGAGGTGATCTAGGCCTGGCGTGGAGGTGATGGGGATGCCATGGTGTGCTCGTGGAGATGGAGGTAGAATGAAGCTAAAACTAGATGGAAGGCTAGATGGGTGCAAATGGCCACCCAAAGGTCCTTTAAGTTGACCCAAGGTAGCCTCTCTAGAGAAGTATGGAACTCTCTAGAGAGGCCTATGGTGGGAGCTCATGGGA
Source organism: Thalassia testudinum (assembly GCA_037157565.1). Lineage (NCBI taxonomy): Eukaryota > Viridiplantae > Streptophyta > Magnoliopsida > Alismatales > Hydrocharitaceae > Thalassia > Thalassia testudinum. Next base: position 41,228,445 of record JAZHRO010000025.1, read on the forward strand.
GAGTGAGAGAGAGGATGGATGGGTGGTTTTTAGATTCATATTTGGTGGATAAAAATAGCAACCAAGGCAACAACACATGATATTGAGTTCTAGAGAACTCTAGGCTAGGTATTTTTGTGTAGATGGGGTGTGTGGGTCGAAACCTAGGTGTCCAGGTTGATTAGGTTAGCTTCTAGTGGGTTTAGGTCAAGGTAGGTCTCAAATTAGGGTTCTAAACCATAATTCATTAAGGTAAAATGCAATTAAACTTGATACTTGGATGTTGAAACCCTAATTGAGAGTAAAACAACTCAATTAAAGGAGGTCTAGGTCAATTGGACTCTCGCTGAGTCCAATTGGACAGTGTGTGCTGAGATTAAGGCTCAATTGGACTCAATGAGTCCAATTGAATAGGCTGATGGAATTGACTACAATCCAAGTCAATTTGATTTAGTGAGGACTTAATTAAGTCCTTAGGGAGGTCTAGAGGTGATGTACTAGTGTTAGGGTACCTTAATTTAGGTTCCTATGGGGTTGGCATTGGGTTTAGGGACCTAGGAATTCAAGATCCAAGCTTGAATTCAAAGATAGGAACTAGAGAGCAGTTCCAGACGTCTGACAGTAGTGTCAGACGTCTTAAAATGAAAAGTTAAAATAGAGGCAGGGAAGAATTAAGGTTTTGTCTATAGAAATTGGACGTTCAGACCAAGTGTCTGGATGTCTTAAAATGCTGCAAAAGTGGATTTTAGGTGCGCAGGTTGTGGCTAGGGGTTCTGGATGTCTTGTAACTCATCTGGACGTCCAAATAGTGGCTGAAAATAGGGTTTTAGGGCTTCCTAGGGTACAATGACCTAATTTGAGGGTGGCTAAGGCTTGGGGAAGCTTCTAAGATGTCCTAGGACTAGGATGGACCTAAGTTCTTTGTAGTTTACTTCGTTATTCCTACTCGACAGAATAGCATACCTCAACACCTTACATTATTATCTACTACATCCTATTCTTGGTCATCTACTCCAGCTCTACTGCAACTCTGGCTTAAGGTCCAGCTTCATATCCAGTCTCAGATCCAACTCCTGAGCTTCTTATTTCCTACAATTTATTTAATGCACATAATTAGTATATTATATCATTATTCTATGCATGGCTATAGGAGGAACAGTAAAGATGCAAATAATGCTTATGCATGCATGAACTATCCTAACTTATGCTAAGTCCTAGCCTAATTTTGGACAATCAAGACCTATGATTGTTGCACAATCAGGTGAGTTTGGGTTAAAAATAGGGGAGTCAAGAAATTGAGGTCCTCCTTGATAATAGGTCGTTTCAAGTTGTTCGAAGAATGGTGGTGACCTATGTTCAGCATAATCCTAGGGAGGGTAAGAGTTATAATTGTCATATCCTTCTTGATTGTAGATCGGGTTAGGGTGATCATCAAAGGGTGAAGATCTATAATCATTGTAGGCATGAGAAGGATAATAATCATAGTCATGTTGTCCGAGGTTAGGCCATGGACACTGAGGTCTGGATTCATGTCCCCAATCAAAGTTATCCCGACTAGTGGATGGGGAATCATAAGTTGAGTCAGGATAGTAATCATCTTGAGGATAATTGTTGGTAGGAGGATAAGATTGGAAATGTGTATAGGATGTGGAAGCATACATGGCAAAGTAGGGGGGAAAGCAGAACAAAAAAAGGTGTCCTGCAATACAATCAATCAATCCTGTCATTTAATTGGGTAGCTTAAGGACCTATACTTCAGAAATGAACTCTGACCACACAACAAATTTGGCGGTCCTTACTCCCGAAGGTGGTAAAGTTGGGCCGGCGAAGTAGGAGGAACGTGTCCCGAGGGTCGATAATTATGCCAAACCCCTACTTGCTTAAGTCGTTTGACAATCAGGTCCCCCAACTTAGCATCTTTTGAAGTAAGCAGACGTCACCAATTCAAAACGTGTTCAAGAGAACACCTTAAAATGGACTCAATGAATCCTAGGGCCAATGTCTACACAATTTTAATTAAGGCTTAGGATGATTATGCTCTTAGAATGTGATGGGCCCTTTAGATGGGTTGTGCCCTTAATGATCAATTTGAATGTGTGTGCATGCACAACAAGGGTTTGCAAATAAGGTTATTTGTTGCTGTGTCTTTTAGGGTTTAACCTTGTATAGTAGCCTTTTAGGGTTTAATCTTTAGGATCGTTCAATTAGCTCCAAGTTTTGCAAGCACCGGTGATGATATGTTCCTTTAAAAATCAAAAAAGAAAAATGGAATGCCTAGTTCAGCCCTAGAAATCAACCCTATGGGCCAAGCTATTGATGAATCACTTTTATCTTTAGTGGTGCAGCCCAAACAGCTTAATCAATTGGTCTGTTGCACCAATTAGTTAAGGCACACAAATGTTTAACCTATTCAAATTTTCTACTCACTTATTTCTATGTTGAGTTAGGGTGTATCGGATCCACAGGTTTCATTCCAGTTAAGTGGTAGAATTAGGGTGATTGTGCGCCTTAGGATAAGAATTTGTAGGTGTGAAGTGTGTAGCTGTGTAGCTTTCAGTTAAATCCCACAGAATAAGAGTATTTTTTTTCTATTAGTTTTTAATTTATGTGGGTGGGTGAGGTGAAGTGAAGTGACAATCAAACAATAAGGATCTAACCAAAGGTTTATGCAAGCACCCAAGTTTATTTGAGTTTGAGTTATTAAGTTATGGAATGGAAAACTAGTGGGTGGGTAGGGGGGACAAACTTACTAAACCTTCTAGCTGCACTTTACTCCAATCTATTCTGCTTTAGCTTGCATTGGAAGGGTACCTGTAATCACAGAAAGAAAGGAGCAAAGTGAGCTGAAAAGTTAAGTAAGGTGGGAAACGTGGAAAAAACCAAAGAGTGTTGCCTCCCCGGCAACGACGCCAAAATGATTAGTGTGATTTCGTATGCTTAAAAGTTTGAGTTAGAAAACTTGTCATCATAGTACGTAGAAATCTATTACCAAATAAAATTTTACCGAAACGCTAAAGGGTGTCTTCGGTCAAACACAGGGAGGCAAACATTCGATTTTGAAATCCGCACTTCGATTTTATTTGTTTTTGTTGCTTTTATCTTTTATAATTTGTTTTGGCATTTTGATAAAGCAAGATCGACAAAACTTTATCTAACTAATCTACTTGTGAAATAAGAGAGAGAGAGAGAGACAATCAATATATATATCTAAAGAGTTTGCTACAAATTGAAAAGTGTGAAACTAAACTAGAAAGCAGTAAAAGATAGATAGAGGTGAGAAGAGTCCCCCTTGACGATCGCTTGGAGGACGACTTGCTCTGATATCGCTTGGAGGAAGGTGTGAGGAGCAGGACGAAGGAGAATGGTGTCGAAGGATGGAGGGCTGGACGAGACGATGTCGCGGTGAGGTTCCTCTGAAAGGTGGTGAGGGGACGACCAAGGTATTCTCCATGAAGGTGGACGAGAGGCAGGAAAAAATCTTTCTTTTCTATTCTAGAGGAGAATCCCGAGCATGGGATAAGCTCTCTCTAGAGCCTTGGAGGTGGTGACGGAAAGAAAGGAAGAGAAGAAGAAAAATGGGAGGGGTAGGGGTCCTTTTATAGTGGAGGAAAGAATCCATTTTGTACATAGGACATTTAGTGACAGTCATAAACGTCGTTGAAGATCCACCTTAAGCATCGCTAAAGCTCCAGTTCACGCGATACATGCATAGCGCTCGCACGCAAACACCGCACGCCGATGTCACGTGCGCCCGTTAGTGCTACACTGCCTCCGCGTGCTGTGCACACTGTGCTACTTCCACGCGCCCGCAATTACATGCATGAGGTGGTGCATGCGTGCCCATGGGCGGCGTAGGTAGCACCATATGGCGTAATAAGGGCCGTCTATTTTCTTTCCGTTGTAGGGGCTACTGCAGAAGTTGAATTGAGTCAATTTTTGCGTCGTTGGGCTGCGATCGTCGACCCAAATCCATCTGTGCAGTCAGATTTGTTGTTTGAAACTCCTAATTGCATCACCTAGTCCCTTGGCCATTGATCATCCTCGGACTGCATATTGTGCTACAACACTCTGATCAAGATGATTTTGGAAGAGTTGGACTCCTATCATCGTCCTGATCAGATCCGTATGATCGAATCGTCTATCCAAGGCTCCAAATTAAATTTCCTTCTATTCTGGCCATAAAAGGTTGCAGTTAACCTGAAATTTATACAAGCTGCTCTTAATGTAGAATGATGCATGCTATGCAACATTTATAACATGGAATGCATATCTAAGCTTAGTAACAGGCATAAATAGGTTGTTGATGAATGGTTTTACACGAGGGAAAGATAGGGTTAGGAGAAAATTATTGCTGTAGTCGCAAAACAAATTATCAAATAAGATTTTTACTGAAACTCCAATGGAGTCCCGGGTCGAACATAGGGAAGCGATGTTTGTTTTCATTGAAAACCACGCTTCGTGTTGTTTCTTTTTGGTATTTTAGGGTTTTGTTATTTTTTCATGTTTTTGTAATAAAGAGACAAGCAAGATAACTTCACAAAGTGGAAAGAAAAAATTTGATATATCTTAATGTGAGACAAATGTTATTACAATATTCTAAGAAAATATAAAAGAGATAGTGGTGAGAAGAAATCTCCTGAATCGGCTGTTCGACGAGATGACGGCACTTGGCGGCAGCTTGGACAGAGAAGGTGAGAGGCTAGACGACGGGGATGAGATGTTGGACGACGGCAGGTAGAGGAATGCTTCTCCAAGGCACGGGACAGAGATGAGGAGGTGGAGGTGATCTTCTACTGGAATGGATGTTGGAGGATGGCTCCAAGGCTCCTTATGAAGATGGTGAGAGGGATGAGGAATATTTAGTGGGGTAAGGGATCGCTGCACTAGTAAGGCACCTTTGGAGCTTGGGAATGAGCTCTTAGGAGCTTTGATGCCCTTCTAGAGCAATAGAATAGGTGGGGATAGTAAAGGTAGAGATGAAGCTCAAAGGGAAGGTGTGTAGGTCTTTATATAGTGGATGAGAGGAGGCTAAAATAGGCATAAGACAAATAACGACTTCCAGGGAGTCGTTGTAGGTCTAACTCAAATGTTGCCGTAGCCAACTCATGCCAGTCATGCGCGTGCTGCGCCAGCCCTCCATCTTGTGAGTTGATCGTGCTCGAGACTCGCTGGCTGTCCATCATGCATCGCCAGCTGCCATCACAAGCATCCATCAAGCATCTGCTGACACATGCTGATCCGAGTGAAGTGAACCACCACCCTTGGATGGCAAATGAAGGACTCTGAGCACATGGGAGAGAACACTTTGGATCGTGCCCCCAACCGATCAGAAGGTGCATATTGCGTCAAACAACCTAAAAGAGTGCCCTGGATGAGCTGTGTCTGATCTGGCTTGCGTATGTGTGCCATCGAGCTATGTTTGATTGCGCGTGTGCCACGATGATCGCTCGATCAAGATCAAGCAGTCCAATTCCTTCTGGCGCTGAAGTGGTTGGGGAGCATTGAAGCTTGAACTTGCATCTTTCCCTTGTGGAGCAAGCACGCTACCACTTGGCCATATGTACTGGTTGGTAGTGTGGAGGTGTTGGTGTAGCTGCAGCCTTGACCGTTGGATGATCTAATGGTCGTGGATCTTCCTTTTAGAGCTTTGGAGGAGGTCGGGTGAGGTTGGGTGCTTCTCAGCCATTGGATTAAGATCCAATGACTGGGATCTTTCCTTGCAGTGAGGTGTTTATCGCGCTTGATCAGGTTTTAAAAGATAACACATTGTAATATAGCCGAAAAAGCATTCAAAATAAATAAAGATTTTTATTACTCGAAAATCGGAGTATCCGAGGTCGAACACAGGGAGCAATTAGAATTTACTACTAATCTCAAATGTAATTGAACACTCTAATTTACTCCAAACTTGAATTCAAATATGAATGTATGCGGTTAAAAAGTAATTATGACAAAAGAGTAAAATTGGACGTCTGATCTTGTGATCAGACGTCTTAAAAGTGTTTTCCCTTTTTCTTTTGCTTTCTTCTTCTTTCTCTGCAGTCTTCTTCTTCTTTCTCTTCTCTTTCTGCGAAGGCTTCTTTTCTCTTCTGTCTTCTTCTTCTCAGCAGTCTCTACTTCTTCCTTCAGATCTACAGGTCTTCTTCCTGCCTTGATCTTCTTCCTGCCTTTGCTCCTTTTCTTGCAGTCCTTTCTCTCTATAGTCTCTCTTTCTTCCTTCTCTTCTCTTCTTCGCTCAGCTTCTTCTTCTGCTTCTTCTCTTTGCGACTAAGTCTCTCTTCTTCAACCAGCCTGCCTGCACAGAGAGGTGGAAGCAAAACCTACCCTGCCCCTCTACCTGCACGTCGCTCTCTTTCTAAAGTTCACTTAAGGAAGCTCTCCCAGAGCCACGGGTAATCGGGTCGGATTTCACACCCGGGACTAGGAGCACCGGCGTGAGGGTGATGCGCGAGGTGTGCTCAGAATGGGTCGGGTCGGATCCCACCAGATCCGCGAGGTGAAACCGCAGACGAGGCGAGCGTGGGTCAGGTGAGGGACCTCACCCCTGTGCATTCGGAGGCGAAGAGCATGTAACACAAAAATAATTTATACCGCACCTGCGCTTCGCATTTCGACGATGTGGGACTATTAGTCCTGCCCCGCTCTCGCGTGCGCCAGCAGACGATTCTTCTTCGATTGTCAAGGCTGCGGACGTCGCTGCTCTCCTTGCTGGGCTAGATCACTTCACACTGCTCGCCCGAGTCTGCTGCACCTGAAGCCTGGAGGTCCTGACGCCTGAAGCTGCTGAAGCCTGGAGCTGCTCCAACCGTCAATGGCGACAGGGGTTGGAATCCTGTCAAACACAAATACGGCCTATTGGCCTAATCAAACTAGCTAGGCACCTTCGCCGTGGCACGGCGAAGGTGGTGAGCCATGCGGTACGCCGTGGGATGGCCTAGGCGTGCGTGCCTAGGTTAACTTATAGCCGAGGGTGTGGGTGTGTTCGGGGGATTGCTGTGGAGGCGTAGAGGGATGGTGGATGGGCGGAGGTTGTTCCCTGTGGTGGGGCGAAGCTTATGAGACGGTTGGCGAGCCGTGTGGAGGGGTGGAATGGTGGGGGCGGCTCGTCGGAGGTCGGTTGGAGGCGAGGAAGATGGAGGTGGTCAGCGACGGTCGAGGGGCAATTAAATGAAATAAAAAGGGGAAAAGTGAGAGGGGAAGATGGAGAATGTTAAGCCTAACTACAGGGATGAAGGGGGATGGAGAGGCAGACAGCTGTACCTGCTGTCGCCGGAGAAGAAGCTGCCTAGTGGGGGAGGACGGCGGCGACGACGGGGCTGAGGCGGCATGCGCGGGTGTTGCACGACGCGGAGGAGAATCAGGAAGATGACTCTGCCACTGGTTTTGTGGCAGAGCGAAGAGGGAGGGGAGGGGGGCTCACCAGAGCTCGCTGGGTACTTTGGCCGGGAAGGAAGAGACGAATTGGAGGTGGAAGCTCGGCCAAATCAAGCTGAAATTGAGCGGCCGGGTTTGGGGTTCTTTTATAGGCACTGGGCCGTGCTTTCAGAGCGTGGAGGGCACGCCATTACCTCCGCCGGCTTGCTAGAGAAGGAAAGAGGGTGGATACCCAAATCCCTCGTGCGTTCGCACGAGAGATTGGATTCACATCAGGGATCACGACTAGCCTCAGATGGAAGGGAATTCCTCAGAGAATCTCCCTTCCATTTCTGGGAGGGGATCTCTGAGGAATCAAAGAGTATTCCCTCTCTAATCCTCGCCAGAGCAGGATTCTGCCCCAATAATGGCGGAAGGACCTGATTGCAAGGTTGGCGAGGAAGTTAGGGGGCTCTCTGTGATGATTTTCAAAAGTTAGGGACGAAAATGTGATTTGGGTGTACTAAATTGTAAAGTAGGTCAAGATGACCTCCCCTTAGGTCCAAATTTTGGTACAAACCTAATTTGGACCTAAGGAATCCAATGGTGAAGTTGGTTTCTAGGTTTGACCTCTTTTGACTGGATATTTTGCATAAAAACCCAAATTAGGTTAATTGAAGAGCTAGGACCCTAATCTAGGTCAAACTGGGTTCCAAAGGACAAATTGAATGTTATAAACCCTAGAAGATATTTTTACATGAATTTTAGAGGGTTTACTTGATTTTTATCCTGACCGGAACCTTGTTGATTTAAGCAGGTCTATTTTAGTGTTACCAAATGTCATTTAATTCCTAAATTGCACATGAACCCATTTCTGATTGACTCAACCCACTTTTTATCTCATTTAGATCATTTGACCTATGTTTTGCCTCTGATAAATCCCGTTTATGTACTGCAATGGTAAAATTGCAGTTTTAACCTTTATTTCATGTTTTCTTCTCAAAACACTTATTCCTTCATTTAGGCCTTCTACTAGGTTATGTAGGAGCTTTTATTCTCTTTATTGGGTCAAAATGAGCTAGTTATGGCTCATAATGAGGCTCTCATCATGAGGCTGGGGAGGCTACGGCTAATGTAGGGCAAACTAGATGGTGCCACGTGGTGCCATTTGGGTCATCCATCTTCTTCTTCTTGTAGAGAATGCTACGGTGCTCTAATCGACGTGATTTTTAGCTGACGGACTGCTATCGTCGTTCCAGATCCATCCGTATAGTTGGAATCTTCATCCAAAGCCCATAAGTTGTTACACTGCCTCCTGGACATACAAAATGTCAGAATTAATATACAGAATACACAAACTATCCTAAATGCAATGTAATGAATATTATGCAATATTTATACTATGAGACGCAATGCTTGCCCTAGGAATTATCATAAATAAGCATTTTATCATGAATTATTGCATGTTTATCATACCCCATGCTTACTTTTGCTAGTCCCTAGCAAAATTAACCTAATTGCTATGTATAAAAGTAGAATCGGGGTTTGATTACTTAGGCGAGATTTGTTGGTTTCTTTAGAAAATTTTAACTCAAGACCTAGTTACAAAAACTTGACTGTGCCTGAGTGTCTGCCAAAATGTAGACCGCCCAAGTCCTCACCTTATAAAAAAATGGAAGATACATTTTTTTTTGTTTTTCTCTTCTTTTCCAATTTTTTTATACTTTTGGAGTTTGAGAGTTTCGGGATAACTTTTTATGGCTACCCAATCCACCCAAGACTCGAAAAAGATTCTAATGGCTAAGCATCTTATGAAAAGAGTGAAACACTTACTAGGCGACCATTAAAATGAACTTTTGGTTTCTACAACCTTGGTGACCTTAAGTGTTTCTGCCTAAAGGTTTATCTTTCCGAATAGTAGCTTTCTCCCTACTTTTTAATTTTTTATGGGGTCAACACATGGATGAACCCAATGTATATCTCCCTGGTTTATTCTACTTCCCCGCTTCTTCCGTAAGTGTTTTGGGAATTATTTGTGCATTTTTGTGAGTTGGGCTCTAAACAACCAGCCAATTGGCTGTTACCCATGGCAACTTGCTAGCCATATTCATGCAGTGATATGTGGTTTATTTTTCTATTTTTATTTTTTTCTCCTTTTTCTACTTTTCTATTTTTATTCTTTTTATTTTTGAGTAACATTTTTTCTTTTTCTAATTAGGTGACTTCCCTGATCTAAGATTTACCTAAAAGCAGTAGAATGAGTATGATCATGTACCTGGGATCTGAACAACCGATCAATGGGCTATTACACATGACAACTTGCCAGCCATACTACCCTAGAAAGTTCATTGATATAGGGACATCTATTTAGGTTAAAATACTTATTTATGCATGTTCCTAAGCTTAGATTTAAATTCCATATTATAAATATTTCATAGCATGCATTATTTTGCATTTAGAGTAGTTGTGTATATTTTAGGTTAATTATGTCCTTTTTGTTGTCAGGAGAGAAGGAGATTTATTTTGAAGTATTGGATTGACGATCCGACTATGCGAATCTGATCAGGATGACGATTGGAGTCCAACGCCTCTGAAATCGCATTGATCGAAGTCCCGTAGTATGCAATCCGAGGAAGATCAATGGCCAAGGGACTAGGTGATGTAATTCAGAGCTTTAAATAACAAATCCAACATCACAGGTGGATTTGGGTTGACGATCGCAGCCCAACAGCGCGAAAATCGACTCAATCCTACCTCTATAGCAGCCCCTACAAGAGAAAGAAGATGGATGGCCTAGGTCGCGCCACGTGGTGCAACCTAGGCCGCCATGCGCATTCAAGTGCCACCGCATGCACAGTAGCACGAGTGTGCATGCGCATGCGTAAGCATGAGTGCAAGGCAGCGACAGCAGCAGCAACATTAGCGTGCACGGGTGTGAGGCATGTAGGTACATAGCGTGCGTGCATGCTCGATAAGGGCACGTGGAGCGCACTCCAGCGGTGCAGTAGTAGAGGTGTGAAGCGTGTGCCAGCGCAGTAGTAGCGTGGGTGCAAGGTTGTCTTTGGCGACGTTTGCAACAAATCTTCAACGACATTTATGACCATCACTAAATTTCCTGTATACAAATTTGATTCTTTCCTCCACTATAAAAGGACCCCTACCCCTCCCATTTTTCTTCATTTCTTCCTTTCTTCCTCTCACCACCTCCAAGGGTCTAGAGAGAGCTTGCCCCAAGCCCAGGATGCTCCTCTAGAGTAGAAAATAAATATTTGTTCCCACCTCTCATCCCCCTTCGTGGAGCATCCCGTGGCCGTCTTCTCACCTCCCTTCAGGAAAAAGATCATCGCCGTGATGCCGTCCTACCCTACCGTCCATCCTGTAGCTTCATCCTCATTCATCCCACTCCTCACCACCTTCCTCCAGGTGACGTTAGAGCGAGTCATCCTCCAAGCGACTGTCGAGGGGGATTTCTCTCACCTATCACTATCTTTATTGCTTTCGTAGTATAGATTTCCTACTTTCCTAATTGTAACAAAATTTTGTTTCAAAATATATGACTATTTTTCTGTCTCCCTTTCTCTCTCTCTTATTTTACAAGTAGATTAGCTAGATAAAATTTCATCTATCTGATCTCCTACCCTATTAAAAATACCAAAAAATTAGAAAAGAGAAAAATGATAAAAACAAATAAAAGCGAAACATGTATCTTTCAAAACCAAACGTTCACCTCCCTATGTTTGACCCGGGACTCACTTTTCGAGTTTCAATTATAAATTTTATTTGATCGATGGATTTTCTCACGAATCGAACAATGACGACGGGTTTTCCAAACCCAAACCCTTTCCGCATGCAAATCCATCGTCATCATTTTGGCACCGTTGCCGGGGAGGCAACGCTCTTTGGTTTTTTTCTCATGTTTTCTCGTATTACTTACATATTTTTCTAACCTATCTTTCTTCTTTGATTTATTATCTAGCAAGAACCCCATCGAGGAGTCGAAGGCGGCAGATTGGAGTAAAGTACAGGTAAAGACATTTGTAAGTTATTCCCTCCACCCACCCACTATTTTTCCATTCCATAACCTAATAACTCAAACTCAAATCAACTTAGGCGCTTCCATAAACCCTAGGATAGATTTGATTGTTTGATTGTCACCTCGCCTCACCTCACCCACCCGTATATATTAAAAAATAAAAAAAATACTTTACTCTTGTGGGATTTAATTAAAAGAGACACACTTAACACCCACAAAATCTCATCCTAAGGTGCACAATCACTTTGATTCTACCACTTAACCAGGATTTGACCTATGGACCCAATACACTTCAATCCAATAGACATAAGTGAGTAGAAATCTGAATAGGTTAAACATTTGTGTGCCTTAACTAAGTGGTGCAACAGGATAATTAATTAAGCTATTTGGGCCACACCACTGAAGATAAAAGTCATTCATTGGTATCTTGCCACTTAGGGTTAATGATAGCGAAATACGCGTGATTAGTAAAAGTGGATTTTTAACGTCGTTGTAACACGCGAATCCGCTTTCGCTTTTAAATTTATATCCTAGATAGGGGAGTATCTAGAGTCGTCCAAGGAGGCAAAAATTGCAAAATTAATACTCTTGCTTACAGAGAGATCTCAACTTTCTTTTTGATATATTTCAATATATAATTTTTTTTTTGTTTTGAAAAGACGAGGGCAAAATGCGAATTGTAACGAAAAGTACTAACACCTACAAATGCTTAAATAAAATTTAAAAGATATAAATATCTTCTTCCTAAGCTCACTCTAGGCAAGTGGAGGCCTAGAGTAATTAGGAAGAAGAGGTGAAACAAGTGCTAGAACCAAAAGTAACAACTGCAATAAAAAGCTAAAAGAAGGCAATTTGATTGAGTAGAATGAGTGTTCTTTTCAAGGACAAGTAGAGGAATGCTTCTACTAGAACTAAACAAATCTAAAAGCAAGAAAAGAAACATAAATCCTCTTGCAAAAATGGTGAAGAAGGGCGTCTTCTTGCTCCAAGCCTAGCTGCTCCTTGGCTTGAAAAGAGGGCCTCCTTCTCCTTCCTTGAGAGCTCCTCCAAGCTGGAAGCTTCCACCTTCAATGCTCTCTCCAAGGGGTGGGCGTGCACCACCCTCAAAATCTCCTCCAAGGTGGCATGGACCACCTTCAAGATCTCCTCTAAAGATCTTCCTTGCCTGGCTTCTCCTTTGGCTGGCGTGACCCAAGAGAGAAGGGAAGAGGGGAAGGCACCAAGGGGACAGAATATCCCCTTAATCTTCTTCTTCTTCTCTCTTGGACGTGGGCTTCTAGGTGGAATATGAGAGTGAATTTGCTAGCCAAGGATGACTTGAATGGTGGTGGGTAGTGGTCTTTTTATAGGGTATGATGGGGGGTTAAGGTGCCCCTTGAAATGGAGGGCTAGGATTGAAGGATGGAGGTGGTTGGTGATCCTATGGCTAAGGTGAGTTGGCGCCAACCCAAGGGGTGTTAAAGGGGGTCGTTATGGTGGTGTTGGTGTCTTTTGGTGGTGGAGAGACACCACCATTTTGGTGCCAACATGGGGTCTTCTAGAAGGGGGGTTAGGTGGATGGTGGAGATGGATTCAAGGGGAATTGTGTGGTGGAGATGAGGAGGAATTTTGGAGGGAAAAGTGGCGCCATTAAGGGGGTGGTTAGGGTTAGTTTTTGGTGCCACTTTTAGGTGTCTTTTGGAGGTGGTGGGTAGGTTAGGTTGGTGCCAAGTAGGTTAGCTTATGTGAAGCTTAGGTGGAGCTAGTTGGGTGGAGTTGTTAGGTGGGTTTTTGGGGTGGTACAAGCCAAGGAAGTTGGAGCATAGCTAAGCTAAGCTAAGCTATCTTAGCTAATGGAGGAGTAGAGGAGAAGGTGTTGGAGCTAGGGTTTGGAGGGAGGAGCTGAGGAGGAGAAGTCTGGAGCTGAAATTGGAGCTGGCTGCTGCTGAAGAGGCTGGCATGGAGCTACTCTAGCTGGCTTAGCTTGCTAGTTCTTTGCTAGCTACTAAGCCGAGCTAAAGTAAGCTAGCTTCTACCATAATGAGCTGAGGTGAGCTAGGTCTGGTGCTCCCGGGGAGAATCAAGCTGGTTGAGGCAGCTAAGGTAGCTTAGCTCAACTGAGCTGAGCTAAGCTAAGTCCCCGGGAGCTGGACTTGAGCTTCCTGAGCTGGGATGAGTTCTTCTTCAGCTGGCTGGAGTTGAGTGGAGCTGGATGTAGCTGGATCTGAGCTGGGGTGAACTCCTGTCAACTCAGCTGAGCTAGCCAGAGCTCCCTGTGAACTAGTAGGAGCTGAGATGAGCTAGACTTAGCTAAGTTGAGCTGGATCTGAGCTGACTTGAGCTAGGGTGAGCTAAGATGAACTCTCTTGAGCTACCATTCAGCTTAGATTAGCTGAATGGAGCTAGGATGAGCTAACCCTAGTTCAAGTGAGCTAGGTTCCAGCTACGGTGAGCTGGATCGAGCTGAGTTCCAACTAGTCTGGGCTTCTCCTTCACCATTTGTCTTCTTGATTGCTAGGGTTTTAAGGATCTGCATATCTGTACATCCCTAACACTCACAAAAACATATTAAAAAGACAAATAAAAAATGCAATGCATGCCTAACCAAATTTACGCCTAAATGCAGCCCAAAAACCCGTTTGCACAGTAAAATCCTAAGAGCTAGGTTTGTTTTAATGCATAAGAATGATGATAAACTGGCATTTATCAGTTAGTCTTTAGGGCTGAACCAGATACTCCACATTATTTTTTGATTTCTAGAGGAATATATCTTCACTAGTGCTTTCAAAACTTGGGGTGTTCTCTTGAACTTGATTGAATACACCCAAGATTAAACCCTAAAAGCTACTAAGCAACGTTAAACCCTAAAAGACACATCATCAAATAACCTTGTTTGCGAACCCTGGTTGTGCAAGCATGCACATTTGAATTGATCATTAAGGGTACAACCCATCTAAAGGGCCCATCACATTCCAAGAGCACAATCATCCCAAGCCTAATTAAAACTGAGTAGACGTTGGCCTTAAGGATTGATTTTCTCTTCGGGGCTTAAACTGAGATTTTTTTTTATTAATCTGCTTTTGCTAGTCCATCTGATGTCTAGCTAGGGGAGTAGCTTGAAACGACCGTAGTTGGGGGATACACTAGGAATCGGTGGTGCAAGTCAAAGGAAGAACCTTCTCCCTAGCCCCTCCCTCTAACTGGTTGGATTGACTAGATAAAAGTAGCCCAAATCGTTTATAATCTGAAGATGGGTCTTGGGAGCCTGTAGGTCTTTAGGCTAACCCACCTAAGGACAGGGTTGATTGCTTGTATTGTATGGCTTCTTTCTCTCTTCTAATTTCTCTCCTATTCTACCTTGCATCCTTCCACATCTTACACGCATTTCCCATCCTACCCTCCTACCAACACTTATGCCCAAGATGATTACTATCCCAACTTGAATTATGACTACCTACCCACTAGTCGGGATAACTTTGATTGGGGATACAATACCAGACCTTAGTGTCCAGGGTCTAACCCTGGACAACAAAACTGATTGTTATCCTTCCCACACCTACAATGATTATAGATCTCCATCCTTTGATGACCAAACCAACCCAATCTACAATCAGGAAGGATATGATGATTATAACACCTACCCTCCCCAGTATTCCACTAAATATAGGTCACCACCATTCTTTGAACAACATAGAATGAGCTACTATCAGGGAGGGACCCAAGAACGTCAATATCTTGACTCCCATAGAATGAACCCGAACCCACCCAACCATGAATCGAACCATTCAATTCAAGTAAACCAGGTCTAAGATAGGGTATTGGCCAACTTGAGGAATACCATCCAATCTTTAGAAGCTCAGCCAACACCATGCACTGAAGCATTGAAGCCTATGATCAAAATGATTGATGAACTTAATAGTTCTATATTGGATTGGCTCCAAGATGTTAAGGATACGGGCCTGGGTGAGTTTCTACTTTGGAATTTGTCAAGGTTGAGGATGAAATTTATGGTTTCTCTAGTCAAATGCTAGGATGATTCTCAAGATGAACCCCCTTCAGGAGAGCCAATGTCTGAACCAACTAAGGTGCCTGTCAGGGGGGATACATTTTCTAAGATCGAGGATGACCAGGTTGGGCTAGAGCAACCCATTGATGATGAGTCGATTGATTCACTCGAGATCCCTGAGGCACGGAGCGAGGAAAAATATGTCTCTTTGAACTATGAAATGACAATTGATTTTGAGACAATATAAAAGAGGATCATGAATTCTTTGACTTTAAGGGTGAAGAATCTCTTAGTGAAATCTCACTTGAGCATAAAGAAGATAATTTTAGTGAGACAAAAGGGCTTGAGAAATCTGATGAACCATTTGATACCCCAATCATTGAAGAGTATGATCATATTGGGGCTAACTTGGACGATTTGAATCCTGATGATTCAATTAGTAGCCCCATTCCTCAACCATACACTAAATAATTGAATGATGATATTTTTGAGATCACCAGACCCAAGTCAATCCTGATTCAGCCACAATTGTTGGACTTGGGTACTTTAGATGGGGTGTACAATGATTTGGATGTCCTGAGAACATTGATTTTAGACGGTAGAAATGTGGAAATGAAAATCTGGGAAGCTACTTCTGAGGGAAATACAATTTTGGATATAAGGGTTCCTGTTGACTTGAAACCAGCTACCTTCTATCAGGACCCTTACGGCATCTTTCACGTGAGCCCCAAGCTTGGAATAATTGACTATCTTCCTAAGTTGAACTATAAGTGGAAACTCGATTTTGATGAATCAGATCAATCCATTGTCTGACACTTATGTATTGGGTTGCACACCACCAAACCGCAGGCCCGGCCCTGCAAGCATAATAATTTTAGGTTCTGGGTGATTTTCATCCAGAACCTTAGAACCACATGACCTTGCAGCATGATTTTCACCATAATCTAGTCCACATCTGTGGACATCTTCTCTTGGCAGGTCTGAGGATTAATCTTTTAATTTTGATTCTGATCCGCATTTGTGAATTCTCCATTTCTTCCTTGTATGTATTTTATGCCTAGCTAAAAGCATTAACCTTAACATATGTGTATACTCTCTTCTCTCTGTGAAGCTGATTAAATTTTCATGAAATTCAAGTGATACTCTATTTACTCTGCCCTTTTCATGTCTTTATTTTTATAATGAAGATATTGCATCATTTAGGCATGGGGGGTGGATAATTAATTCCTAAAGTCATTTTGTTAACTATGTAGAATTTCTTTTAGTTTCTTAAAAAAAATGAAAATTCAAAAAGAAAAAAAAGAGAAAAGAAATTAAGAGAAGAGAACTTAGGCATTTGGAAGTTATTAACTTTAGGAAACGATATGATAGGATCTGAACACTTAGACTCTTCAGGTCTTCGGGCTTAATTAACTTGATTGTCCACTCGAATGTGGACTTAGTCTCGAGTCCTCGCCAAGTAATTTTGCTTTAATTTTGTGAATAAATTCGTATGATAAGTACACAATTTATCAACCCGACCTCTGATTTAAGGGGATTTTAAGTTTAAACATCTACACGCTATTTACACTGACTCACTTTTCGACAATTTTTACAGAAATTAGGTGAAAATGAACTGTCTAGGGTGGCATGGATGGCAAGCTGTTAGTGGTAGCAACTCATTGGCTGGTTGTCCAGAGCCCAACCACACAACCAGTCTCTTCATATTACCTTTAGGTAAATCTTAGACCAGGGAAGCCACCTACTTAGGAAAAAGAAAAAAAGAGTACCCAAAAAGAAAAAAAAAAAAGAAAAAGGAGAAAAAAAATAAAAGATAAAAAAAATAAACCACACTTCATCGCACAAGTATGTCTGGCAAGTTACTGTGGGTATCAGCCCATTGGCTTGTTGTCCAGATCTCAGCTCCCAAAAAAGCACAAATAATTCCCAAAACACTTAGGGAAGAAGCAGGGAAGTAGAACAAATCGGGGAGATATACATTGGGTTTGCCATTATGTTGACCCCACCAAAAAATAAAAGAAAGTAGGTAGAAAGGACCGATCGGAAAGATAAACCTCTAGGTAGAAATCTTTAAGGTCACCTAGGGTCGTAGAAACCTAAAGTCCATCTTAACAGTGCCTAGTGAGTCTATCACCCTTTCACAAGATGTTTAGCACATAGAGTCCTTTTCGAGTCTTGGGTGGGTCAGGTAGCCGTAAAAAGTTATCCCGAAACTCTCAAACTCCAAAAGTTAAAAAAAAATTAGAAAAGAAGAAAAAATAAAAAAATGTGTCTTCCCTTTCGAAATAAGGTGAGGACTTGGGTGGTCTGCATTCTGGTAGACACCTGGGTACTATTGAGTTTTCATAGTTTAGGACATTAGTTGAAATTTTCTATTGTTAATAAATGACTTAGGCCTAAGAGATAGAGTCCTAATTTTGTTTTTATACATAGCATGTAGTTTAATTTTGCTAGGTCTAGCAAAAGATAGTCATGGGGGTATGATGTAGACACATTCATTTAGGTTAAAATGCCTATTTATGTATGTTTCTAGGCTTAGATTTGCATTCCATATTACCATCCATTAGGTTATGAGTTTGGGTTCCTTCCTAGCAAGCTAGCTAGGAAACATATCGCGTACTTTTAAAACTAAATCATATATAAAGTATGAGTTAGAGGAGCTTTTTGAGTAAATAAGATGCATCATTCTACATTTAGAGTAGTTGTGTATATTTTATGTTAATTGCATCCTTTTTGTGGCCAGGAGAGGAGATTTATTTTGGAGCCTCGGATTGACGATCTGACCATATGGATCAGATCAGGACGACGATAGGAGTCCAACGCCTCTGAAATTGCCACGATCAGAGTCATGTACCACCATATGCAGTCCGAGGGAGATCAACGGCCAAGGGACTAGGTGACGTAATTCAGAGCCTTAAACGACAAATCTGACTACACGATGGATTCGAGTAGATGATCGTACCCCAACGGTGCAAAAATTGACTCAATTCGACCTTTGTAGCATCCCCTACAACAAAAAGAAGATGGACGACCTAGGTCGCGCCACGTGGCGCAACCTAGGCCGCCCATGCTCATGCACCAGCCACCGCACGCACACTGCAACGGGGGTGGGCACTTGCACGGAGGCATGCGCGCATGCAGGCGTAGTAGCTCAAGTGAGCGCGTGCATGTGGAGGCATGCACATAAGGTAGTGACAGTGGCAACAGAGCAGGGTGAGAGTGGGTGAGGTGCATAGGCACGTAGCACGCCTGCGCGTGCGACAACGATGCATGGAGCGTGTGCCAGTGGTGTGGTGGCAAAGGCGCGAAGCACGTGACAACGCAGCAGCAGCGTAGGCGTAAGGTTATCCTCAGCGACGTTTTCAATGGATCTTCAGTGACGTTTATGACCGTCACTAAATGTCCTATATACGAATTTGATTCTTTCCTCAACTATAATAGGACCCCTACCACTCCCATTTTTCTTCATCTCTTCCTTTCATCCTCTCACCACCTCCAAGGCTCTAGAGAGAGCTTATCCCAAGCTCAGGATGCTCCTCTAACATAGAAAACAAATATTTATTCCCGCCTCTCATCCCCCTTCATGGATCATCCCATGGCCATCTTCTTACCTCCCTTCAGGAAGAAGAACCTTACCGTGATGCAGTCTTGCCCCATCCTACGTCCTCCGGCTTCATCCTCGTTCGTCTCACTCCTCACCACCTTCCTCCAGGCGACATCAGAGTGAGTCATCATCCAAGCAACCGTCGAGGGAAATTTCTCTCACCTATCTCTATCTTTATTGCTTTCATAGTATAGGTTTCCCACTTTCCTAGTCGCAACAAACATTTGTTTCAAAATATATGACTATTTTTCTTTCTCTCTCCCTCATATTTTGGAAGTAGATTACCTAGATAAAATTTCATCTACCAATTTTCTTGCCCTATTAAAAATACTAAAAAAATTAGAAAAAACAAAAATGACAAAAATAAATAAAAGTGAAACGTGTATCTTTCAAAACCAAATGATCGCCTCCCCATGCTTGAATTGGGACTCACTTTTCGAGTTTTAGTTATAAATTTTATATGATCGACGGATTTTCTCGTGAACCGAACTACAACAATGGGCTTTCCAAACTCTAACCCTTTCCGTATGTGAATCTACCGTCATCATTCATTAGCTACCCAATTTTCATAAAAATCGTCGAAAAGTGAGTCAGTGCAAATAGTGTGTAGATGCTTAGACTTAAAGTCCCCTCAAATCAGAGGGTAGGTGATAATGGCGGATTCACACGCGGAAAGGATTGGATTTGGAAAACCCGTCGTTATAGTTTATTCGCGAGAAAATATGTCGATCAAATAAAATTTATAACTGAAACTCGAAAAGTAAGTCCTGGGTCGAACACTGGGAGGCGAATGATTGGTTTGAAAAATCTACGTTTCGTTTTTATTTGTATTTGTCATTTTTTGTCTTTTATAATTTGTTTGTATTTTTAACAGGGCAAGAGATTAGGTCGATGAATTCTAGCCAATCTACTTGCAAATAAAAAGCGAGAAACAGAGAGAAAGAAAAAATCACGTATACTTTTGAAGCAAATGTTTTCAACAACTAGGAAAGTGGGAAAGACTACACGAGAAAAGCAAAAAGCAAGAAATAGGTGAGAGAATCCCCTTCGACGGTTGCTCAGAGGACGACTCGCTCTGACGTTGCTTGTAGGAGGGTGGTGAGGAGTGGGACGAACGAGGATGGAGGTAGAGGATAGAGGGCGAGTGATGGGAACACCAACATGAGTCCTAACTAGCTCATTTTGACCCATGGAAGAGAACAAAAGCTCCTACATAACTAACTTGAGGTCTTAACTCAATGAATAACCCTTCTAAGAGAAAAGTAGGAATTAAGGGGTAAAATTACAATTTGACCATTGCAGTACAACAATGGGATTTTTCATGGGATGAACATAGGTCAAATGGTCTTAACCAGATAAAAGGTTGGTTGGTTCAAATAGAAAAGGGTTCATGTGAATTCTAGGAATTAGATGACTACCTAAAACTCAAAAATAGACCCACTTAATTTAACAAGGTTTTGGTCAGAATAAAATTCACCTAAATCATCTAAAAATCATGAAAAAATATTCTCTAGGGTTTATAACCTTCAATTTGGCCCTTGGAACCTATTTTGACCTAAATTGGGGTCTAAGTCAAATATTTAACCTAAGTTGGTTTTTTTCATAAATCACCCAGTGAAACATGGTCAAACCAAAAATCCGACTAAACCATTGGATTCCATAGGTCTAAATTAGGTTTGTACCAAAATTTGGACCTAGGGGGAATTCATCTTGATCTACTTTGCAAACAGGTCCAACCTAATTACATTTCTGCTACTAACTTTTGAAAACTTCTGCAGAAACCCCCCTATCTTTGTCTTCATTCTTTGCAATTAGGTCCCTCTACCATTATAGCGGAGGGAATCCTACTTGAGGATGTAATTGTTAGGGTGCGGGATTTCTATTTCTCGGTGGATTTCGTAGTTGTGGATATGGATGTTCCAGAAAACCCAAGGGATACACCAATTATACTAGGGAGACCCTTTCTGGCCACTGCTAGGGCCAATGTAAATTTTGAGGAGGGCCAAATTGAATTGAAATTCAGGAACCAAACACTAAAGATTGACATCTTTAAGGCCCAACAAGGGATTAGTTGCGGTGCTATAGAACAAATATGTGATATCAAGGCCATAGTTGATGAACCACATATTGAGGACAACCTGATTACTTCCGATCAACCACAAGAAGATCAAAACCCGCAATCAGAGGAGTTCGAATCTGACTTAGATACACCCATAATTCCTTCCCTTGCTCTTGACACACACCCTGAACCGCCCACTGCTACTGATAACCCATTCTGGAACTCAAGCCTCTTCCCGACCATCTGAAGTACATCTTTTTTGGTTCCAATTAGACGTTTCCTGTGATTATCAACTCCAGACTTACACCTGACCAGGAATCCTATTTGATTACTATTCTCCAACAACATCGTAGAGCTATTGGATGGACTCTCAATGATTTGACTGGTATCAGGCCCTGTTACTGCATACATCGTATCTACACCGAAGAGGGCACACGACCTTCCTGTGAAATGCAGAGATGTTTGAATCCTAATCTGCAGGAGGTTGTGAAAAAGGAGATCGTCAAGTGGTTAGATACAGGGATCATCAACCCGATCTCCGACAGTTGGTGGGTGAGTCCAATCCAGGTTGTGCTTAAGAAGGCAGGACTCACCGTTATTACGACTGGAATTGAAGAAGTCATACCAACCCTTGTGGCAAACTCTTTGAGAGTCTGCATTGATTACAGAAGACTCAATTCCTTCACGAGGAAGGATCATTTCCCACTATCGTTTATTGATCAGATCCTCAAGAAACTAGCGGGAAATAGGTTCTGCTTTTTGGACAGGTACTCCGGTTATAACCAGGTGGCAATCCATCCTGAGGACCAAGAAAAGACCACTTTCACCTACCCCTTTGGGACGTAAGCGTTCCAAAGGATGTTGTTCGGTCTTGGCAATGCACCTGCTACTTTTGAGCAGTGCATGCTTGCCATATTCTCTGATATGGTTGGTGATTATCTGGAAATCTTCATTGATGACTTTTCAGTATTCGGAGAATCATTTGACGATTGTCTCCTACACTTGGTCCAAATCCTCAGCCGGTGCATTGACGTGAATCTGGTTCTTTCCTGGGAAAAGAGCCATTTCATGGTGCCTGAAGGAATTATCCTGGGACACCTCATTTAGAAAAAGGCATCCAAGTCGATCAAGCCAAGGTGAACTTGATTTCCAAACTACCTATGCCTAGCTCGATCAAGGACATCCGATCTTTTCTGGGGCATGTCGATTTTTACCGTCGATTCATTCCTGATTTCTCGAAGATCATGCACCCCCTCACCACTTTTCTTTCTAAGGATGTACCTTTCGAAATCTCCAAGGAATGAAGTCAAGCATTTGAAATCCTTCGTGACCGAGTTACCCAAGCCCCAATCCGACAGTCCCCAGATTGGTCTCAACCCTTTGAGATCATGTGTGATGCATCTGATTTCGCTGTAGGAGCGGTACTTGGGCAGAAAATTGATGGGAAACCTGTGGTCATCTACTACGCTAGTAGGACACTTGACGAGGCTCAGCGTAACTACACAGTTACTGAGAAAGAGCTGTTAGCGTAGTATTTGCCCTGGAAAAATTCAGATCTTATCTCCTAGGTTCCTGTGTTATCATTTACTTGGATCACACAGCTGTGAGACATCTTGCAAAGAATGACGCGAAACCTTGATTAATCCACTGGATCTTGCTGTTGCAAGAGTTTGACCTCCAGATTCGCGACAAAGTGGCAAAACAGAATGTGGAGCTGATCACTTGTCTCATCTTCCTTCTGAGATCATCGACCCTTCTGGACCCATCATGGAACATTTTCCTGATGAGCACCTCCTGATTATCAATACGGAGCTTCCATGGTTTGCTGATATAGTAAACTACCTGGCATCACATTAGATCCCGTCCGATTGGCCTAAGGCCAAGAAGGACAAATTGCTTTCCGATGCCAAGTACTACTTCTGGGAAGACCCGTATCTTTTTCACATCGACGCTGATCAGATCATTCGATGATGTGTCGCGGAAGCAAAAATTCAAGACATATTGTCTTTCTGCCATGACCAGGCATGCGGTGGACATTTTTCAGGTCATAAAACCACAACAAAAGTCCTCCAGTGCGGCTTCTATTGGCCCACAATTTTCAAAGACACGTACAATCACTGTATGGCATGCACTTGTTGCCAGACCTTAGGCAACATGAGCCATCGTGATATGATGCCCTTACAACTGATTCTTGTATGCGAAATCTTCGACATATGGGGGATTGATTTTATGGGACCGTTCCCTGTTTTGGATGGCTTTGAGTACATTTTCTTTGCTGTTGACTACGTGTCCAAATGGATTGAACCAATGATCATAAAGTGGTTATCAAATTCATTAATCAGAACATCTTTTCACGGTTCGGGATTCCACGTGCTATAATCTCTGATGGAGGGACCCATTTCACTAACGCTCAGTTCATGTCACTGATGACCAAATATGGGGTGTTGCATCGAGTCTCTACTCCTTACTACCCCCAAACTAATGGTCTAGCTGAGCTATCAAATCAGGAGATCAAGAAAATCCTCCAGGTTACTGTTCGACCTGAAAGGAAGGATTGGTCATCCTAACTACCAGAAGCTTTGTGGGCTTATAGGACCATCCACAAAACCCAATTAGGTATGTCTCCCTTCAGATTGGTGTACGGGAAGGCATGTCACCTCCCCGTAGAATTGGAGCACAAAGCCTATTGGGCAGTACGAAACTTCAACCTAGATCTTTCTAAGGCAGGAACCCACAGAAAGCTTCAAATGAGTGAGATCGATGAATTACACCACGACGCGTATGAGAACTCACGAATTTCAAAGAGTGGCTTAAGGCCTTTCACGGCAAGCACATATTTAGGAAGATCTTCCACCTTAGTCAAAAAGTCTTACTCTTTGATGCCAAGCTTAAACTATTCCAAGGAAAGCTACGATCAAAATGGATCGGGCCCTACCTCGTCCGACGATTCTTTGGAAATGGAGCCATTGAGATCAGTCCACTCAGCTATGATTCAGAACCTTTCATCGTGAACGATCAGAGACTCAAACTATTCATTGACTTGACTGGTACAAATTTGGCTGAGATATCCTTTACCTCCATTCTCCCTGAGCTCACTGCACCGAGCCGATGGCGTAAAACTCAATGCTTAATGGGAGGCAACCCATCATTCTTAAAAGACTCAAAACCTTTCTTGACATTCCTATGCTGAATTCATATTGCACTTTAGGGTTCATCCATTAGAGCAGCCGACCCCACCTCAGGTACCTGTACCTGAGTTTTGAAATCGTTCGCAATAGTCACCTTGACTCGTTCGCCCACACAAAACCTGTTCTAATGAATGATCTAAGTTGAACTCGAACCCACCTAATTTACAATGGGGACAATGCAAATCGTAGGAATGGGGGGGTATGAAAGTGCAAAACACCATGAAAACTCAACTCACAAGAAAGGTTTAAACAAAAAGGTCACATATCACAAAAGCACAAAAAAATGAAAAAATCTTGAAAAAGAACAAAAAAAATTCTGAGAGGAGAAAAATTTTGAGGCCATACAATTCATGAGGAAGAAAAGGGGAAAAGTGAAAAATGTCAAAAAGGAGCACAAAATGAAAAGAAAAAAGAAGAGAGTCATTACTAAGAAATTAAGGGATTAACTAAGTTCTAGACCATATCAAGAAAAAGAAAATGAAAAGAAAAAGTGCTAATGAGACACAAAAGAGATTAGTAGGAATGCTGATCTAAGGCCTCTTGGGCTAGACTCTTAGGCTTAAAAATTCAAGTATCCGCTAAGATCTGGATAGTCCTCCAGTGGTTGGGGAAAATGCGAAGCTTAAGTATTAGGTCTAAGGCTTAGGGAGTATTCAGCCTCGTTAACTGACCTTTGGTTTGCGAGACTCGGAAACCTAAGCACCACAACCCATACACAGTTTGGTTCAATGCGCATAATTATCAAAATCATGCAAAAGCGTTTAAGTGTTCTGAAAAGGTCGCCTAGGTAAGGAGCGGTCAATCAACACAAGTTGATTTGGACGAGTTCCCGGTGCGGAGAGGTGGGAAATTCCCCTCAAAGATGCGCAATAACATATCATCTGCTCGGTGCTTGTCTCCTAGGAAATCTACATATCCAACTGGGGGCATGTAATCACCCTTTGCTAGTTCATATGCCATGGGCGGGATTATCACAAAATGTTGATTGCCAGGGTCTGAGTTAGCTACAGAATGCCATAGGCGGGATTATCTCAAAATCTCGAAAGCCAGGGTTCTGGGGGTTGCCATGGGCAGTGCTATTGATAAACGCCAGTTTATCATCATTCTTATGCAATAAAACAAACCTAGCTCTTAGGATTTTACTTCGCAAACGGGTTTTTGGGCTGCATTTAGGCATAAAAAAGGTTAGGCGTGCATTGCATTTTTTATTGTCTTTATGATATGTTTTTGTGAGTGTTAGGGATGAACAGATATACAGATCCCTAAAACCCTAGCACTCAAGAAGGAAAATGGTGAAGGAGAAGCTCAGACTAGCTGGAACTCAGCTTGATCCATCTCACCACACCTGGAACCAAGCCCACTTGAACTAGGGTTAGCTCATCCCAGCTCCATTCAGCTAGTCTCAGCTGAATGGCAGCTCAAGAGAGTTCATCTTAGCTCACCCTAGCTCAAGTCAGCTCAGATCCAGCTCAACTTAGCTGAGTCTAGCTCATCTCAGCTCCCACTAGTCCATAGGGAGCTCTAGCTAGCTCAGCTGGGCCGACAAGAGTTCACCCCAGCTCAAATCCAGCTACATCCAGCACCACTCAACTCCAGCTAGTTGAAGAAGAACTCATCCCAGCTCAGGAAGCTCAAGTACAGCTCCCGGGGACTCAGCTTAGCTCAACTGAGTTGAGCTAAGCTACCTTAGCTGCCTCAGCCAGCTTGATCCTCTCGGGGAGCACCAGACCTAGCTCACCTCAACTCATTATGGTAGAAGCTCGCTCACTTTAGCTTGGCTTAGCAGCTAGCAAAGAACTAGCAAGCTAAGCCAGCTAGAGTAGCCCCATGCCAACCTCTTCAGCAGCAGCCAGCTCCAGTTTCAGCTCCAGACTTCTCCTCAGCTCCTCCACCCAAACCATAGCTCCAACACCTTCTCCTCTACTCCTCCATTAGCTAAGCTAGCTTAGCTTAGCTTAGCTATGCTCCAGCTTCCTCGGCTTGTACCACCCCAAAAACCCACCTAACAACTCCACCCAACTAGTTCCACCTAAGCTCCACATAAGCTAACCTACTTGGCACCAACCTAGCCTACCCACCACCTCCAAAAGACACCTAAAAGTGGTTCCAAAACCACCCTAACCACCCCCTTGATGGTGCCACTTTTCCCTCCAAAAACCCCCTTCATCTCCACCATACACCTCTCCTTAAATCCATCTCCACCATCCACCTAACCCCCCTTCTAGAAGACCCTAGGTTGGCACCAAATTGGTGGTGTCTCTCCACCACCAGAAACCACCAACACCACCATAACCACCCGGATTAACACCCCTTGGGTTGGCACCAAATTCCCTTGGCCATAGGATCACCAACCACCTCCATCCTTCCATCCTAGCCCTCCATTTCAAGGGGCACCTTAACCCCCCATCCTACCCTATAAAAAGATCACTACCCACCACCATTCAAGGCATCCTTGGCTAGCAAATTCACTCTCATATTCCACCTAGATTCCCACGTCCAAGAGAGAAGAAGAAGAAGAAGAAGAAGAAGAAGATTAAGGGGATATTCTATCCCCTTGGTGCCTTCCCCTCTTCCCTTCTCTCTTGGGTCACGCCAGCCAAAGGAGAAGCCAGGCAAGGAAGATCTTTGGAGGAGATTTTGAAGGTGGTCCACGCCATCTTTGAGAAGCTCTTGAGGGTGGTGCACGCCCCCCCCTTGGAGGAGAGCATTGAAGGTGGTAGCTTCCACCTTGGAGGAGCTCTCAAGGAAGGAGAAGGAGACCCTCTTTTCAAGGCAAGGAGCAACTAGGCTTGGAGCAAGAAGACTCCCTTCTTCGCCATTTTTGCAAGAAGATTTGTGTTTCTTTTCTTACTTTTAGATTTTTTTTTATTTTAGCAGAAGCATTCCTCTACTTGTCCTTGAAAAGAACACCAATTCTAGTCAATTAAATTGCCTTCTTTTAGCTTTTTATTGCAATTGTTACTTTTTGTTCTAGCACTTGTTTCACCTCTTCTTCCTAATTACTCCAGGCCTCCACTTGCCTAGAGTGAGCTTAGGAAGAAGATATTTCTATCTTTTAAGTTTTAGTTAAGCAATTGTAGGAGTTAGTACTTTCCGTTACAATTCTCACTTTGCCCTCGTCTTTTCAAAATAAAAAAATTACATATTTAAAATACCAAAAAGAAAGTTGAGATCTATTTGTAAGCAAGAGGATTAATTTTGCAAACAATTGGCCTCCTTGGACGACCCTAGATACTCCCCTATTTAGGATATAAATTTAAAAGCGAAGGCAGATTCGCGTATTACAACTACGTTAAAAACCCGCTTTTACAAATCACGTGTATTTTGCTATCACTTTTTGGCGCCGTTGCCGGGGAGGCACGGCTTTGCTATTCTTTCTCCTCTTGCTTGAAGTAGCTCTCATCCTCTTCTCTTTCTTCTCTTTCATGTGTGCAGGAACTATTGCAAGAAGAAAGCGGGAATCTGGAAGCGAGAGCTCAAAGTTCCTTTTCTTCCCGCGATATTCAGGTTGGTTCCTCTTTCTGGTATCATAATTAATTAAAACTACCAAAAAAATATTAAACTTGGCTTTCATGATCCCAAACAACTTGATTAAGTGGAGTGGTGCATTTTAAAATCCATTGTTTGCTTGAATGCTTCTTTAGCACCACTCCATTGCAAGTATTGGTGTTCTGTTTTTCTGCTCTAGATTTCTGTCTGGACTTCAAAAATCGATTCCTAACACCACAGGCCTCCTAAAATCATAAAATTTTATACAGTGATTCCCAATTAAGTTAGAAACATATGTTCCAAATTTCAGATCAATTGGATTTGTACTTAAGTTTTAAAAATTCGTGGATTGCAGAGGGGTCACACCCTCTAATCTTCCTATTTTCCTATTGTCTGTGAATTTTTACAACTTTTATGCTCATCCAATTGTTGTGAAATTTTTCTTGCTGGAATCCTTGTGAAATTTTACACATCGCATAAAATCACAAAAATTTTCTGAAGTCGGTGGTAATACTGAAAAGTCCACAATACCCACGGGTATCATTTTTGGACTTTGACACCAGTACAATTAAAAATTCAAAACAATTATCAAACAAATTCCTAAAATCTTACAAAAAACTTTTCTGGAATCTTTGTTTGATTTGACTCAAGGTAGTGGCATTGGTTGCATTGATTGAACCACTATCTATTTAGAAAGCTTAAAAATAACTCATTGGTAGTTAAATTTTTGTCTTAGGGACAATTGGCTTAGGGTTTCCTTCTTTCTTTTTAGAGACTCAATTTAAAGGAAATATACAATCACCCATACAACTTGTTTTCCTCTGATTGTGGATTTTGAAACTTGTTTGAAAATTTAACTAGAGAAACCCTAAAACACATTCAATTAAATTGAATCCTAAAAGACGTAAATACAAAAAAATTGTGTGACAACTTGATTTTCATTGGAGCCACTCTCTAATTCCTTCACACACAAAAAAAAAATTGAAATAACAAGGCAACAACCCAATTAACGCCCTCCACATTCCGTGTGCACTATAGTATCCTAGACCTAATTAAAACTTGTAGCAACTTGACCCCTAAGGCTTCATCAACTTAGGCTTGCTATCTAGGTCTTAAGTTTTCTTTAGTTAGTACCAATTCTGTCATCTATATCTGGTGTTCAGGCTGATGGGCCGTGTCAAATGACCAGGCGCGGGTTTGTACAAGCACCTAGGGTTTTCCCTGGGAAACGTTTGGGCCCAAACCTCCCCTTAAGCAACTTGGCTAGATTTGTTGACAGAACGGGTATTCACTATTGACTACTTATTTCCTATATAGACCAAGTCTTAGGTTTATTATTAGGGAGTCTCATTTAAGTTAGGTCTAGTTTTGTTTGTTTGAATTGCACACTTTCTCTCATCTCTTTCTCCTCTCCTCCCCTCCAATTCTTCCAAGTAGTGCATGCACGGGCGACGATCCCAAAAACCACACCTCGAGGGACCATCTGACTTCACCACCCGCAGTAGGAAATCATTGTTTTCTTCGCCCTCCTCTTCTAAAAATATGGATAACCCAGGAAGCCGTCAAAAAAATTTTGCTTCCACTTCTAACCCGTTAGCCGACCCACAAGCTGACTTCACCCTCCCTCACCTTCCTAACTTGGAGCAACAAGAAATACCAGCAGGGCCAGGTGGCCCTCCAATTATAACCCAAAATACAAATCCCTTTGCATTAATGGTCGACCATTTGGCTTGACTACAACAAAATCAAGAAGATCTAGCTAGGACTGTCACGAACCTAGCTAATCAAGGACAAAATCCACCACCCCACCAACAGCCTGTCGTTCCTCTTAAGGATTTCTATGATCCTTCCAATTATGAGGAAAGACCAGGGGTGGTCATACCACATGGGGATTTCAAGATCAATCCAGCCATTCTAAACCTTATCAAGCATTTTCATGGTCTTCCAAGAGAGGACCCTTTTTGTCATCTCGAGGAATTAACTATCCTCACTCAAACCACTCGTTCCCGCAATGTGCAGGAAGACGTGTTGTTAATGAGACTCTTTCCTCTATCTCTTAAAGACAAAGCATCGCATTGGTTTAGAACGGTTGGGTGCCCTATTACCACCTGGCCCCAATTAAAAAGTGCTTTTCATAAAAAAAATTTTCCAATCGGTCGAATGAATGCATTAAGAAGATCCATAACGACCTTTCAACAAAAAATTGGTGAACCCCTCCACGAAGCCTGGGAAAGATTTCAGGAACTTCTAAGAAGTTGTCCCCACCATGCAATTCCACAATGGCAGTTAGTGCAGATCTTCTATCATGGATTAGAAGATCAATTGAAACAATTTGTGGATGCCTCATGTGGGCGCAATTTTCTTAACAAAGACGACGAAAGTGCCTATCTTCTCTTTGAAGAAATGAGTGAAAACTCATTAACGTGATTTCAATGGATACTTTTGGCAGATCACAAAACCCCAGACACGGAGTCCATGAAATTGACTCCAAATCCACCTCTGTTCCAGTCACGCAAGATGATTTATATATGCTAGCTCAACGACTGGACCAAATGCAAATTCACCAAAAGAAATTGGAAGAAAAGCTCATAAACAAACAAGAACCACACGTCCACTCTCCACACACTAACCCCCCACACATTCTCCAAAGAGAAAATCTACACAAGATTGATGCCACATCTGCTGGCCAGCAATTTCCGGCTGATTTCCCACAAGATTTGATCGAGAATTTTGATCAAAATATTTTTGATCCCAGCTCGGAAAATATTTATGCCCTCCAGGAGCAATTTAGAAACCCCTCCAACACTTCCAATCAAAACTGGTGGACTAACCCGAATCACTCCTAGAAAAACCCGAATCCGATTCCTTTTCCCAAACAAAACTATTTTGGGAATTATGGGCAGCCTATGTATCAACCTGGACCATCCCAGGATGATATTAATAATCAGGTCATGAAAACTCTACAAGGAATACAGATTCAAATGACAGAAGTAACTCGCATGATTACCAACTTGCAACACCAAGTTAAGGTTACTCCTGATCATCGACCTATTGGGAATTTACCTTCCCAACCCATGCCCAACCCAAATAATCAAAGGAATCAATTCCAAGGTGGATATCCCAGTCAACCCATTCAGCCAGCACCTCAGCATCCACCAGGTTTCAATAACAGCCAGGCTCCCCGTCCTCATCCTAGAAACAACCAGACTACAAATGCAGTTACCTTGAGGAATGGGAAAACCACTCACAATACCCTGCTTGTTATAGAAACCCGCTCTAATGACACACAGATTAACTCTTCCCCTCCTATTGTTCAGGAACCAATTCATGCAAAACAGGGCAACCCTGCCCCATTTCCACAAGCCCTCCACTTTTCAAAAAAGAAAAACCCAAAATCTGAGCCCACTGAGAAGGAACTAATGGATTTATTTGGGCAAGTAGAAATTAATATCCCTCTCCTAGATTCCATTAAGTATATCCCTGCCTATGCAAAATTCTTAAAAGATTTATGAACTCCAAAAAGGCAGCCCAAAAATTTTGGAAGGGTAATTCTTCCAGAGACAGTCAGCTCAGTTGTGCAGAGCTGACAGCCTCTTAAGAGAAAAGATCGGCGCCCCCTAATCCAAGTTATCATTAATGATACCTTATTTGATTGCGCTTTGTTGGATCTTGGTGCTTTAATTAATCTTATCCCCACAGTAGCTTTTGAGGAATTTAAGATCGATGAATTGAAGCCTGTTGAGGTTACTCTCTAATTAGCCGACCGATCTACGATTAAACCAAGGGGAATTGTTGAAGATGTTCTTGTCTGGGTCAAAAATTGTCTATTCGTAGTAAACTTTTTAGTCCTGGAGATAGAGGTACCTGAAGTACTTAAGTTTGCCCCCATTATTCTTGGAAGACCATTCTTAGCCACCGCCTGTGCCAATATTGATTGTGATTCTGGAAAGATGAAGATCATGTGTGGCTGTGAATCTGTAACTCTAGACATTTTTCAAGCTTCTATGTGGTTCCAAGAACCAGATTTCTTTGATGATTCGGATTCAGAAATAGAAAACATTGTGGAGGAAACTTTGCAGATTTCCCATTTAGGTTCCTGTTTTGCTGTAAATATGGTTCCTGAACAATCCACTTTTTCTCTCCCTTCCACCCCAACCACACGTCCAGCTAACATTCCAGCTGACCTTTTCACTCTCACCTCACCTCTAACCCACAAAGCAGAAACTCTTTCGGAGCCAAGCCCACAATTGGAATTAAAACCTTTGCCCGACTCCCTTAAATATGTCTTCCTAGGTCCAAATCTAACCCTGCCCCTGACTATAAATTCTGGACTCACCGGGGCACAAGAGCACAAACTCCTCCAGGTTTTGAGTAAATATTAGAAAGCTATTGGCTGGACCCTTTCTGATCTTAAAGGCATTCATCCGTCCTATTGTACACATCGTATATATTTAGAGGATGATTCTCGCCCCTCCCGCCAACCACAAAGGTGCTTGAATCCTATTATGCAGGAGGTGGTAAAAAAGGAGATTATTAAGTGGCTGAATGCTGATGTCGTCTACCCCATTTCTGACAGCTCCTGGGTTGGTCCAATACAAGTTGTCCCCAAAAAGGCTGGACTAACAGTTGTCACTAATGATAATGGGGAAAATGTAGCCACTCGAACTGCTTCTTCTTGGCGCGTGTGCATTGATTATCGAAAATTAAACACCGCCACCAAGAAGGATCATTTCCCGCTCCCTTTTATTGATCAAATCTTGGAGCGGTTAGTCGGATGGGATTTTTACTATTTTTTGGACGATTATTCCGGCTATAATCAAGTAGCGGTTCATCCTGATGACCAGGACAAAACAACTTTCACCTGTGCCTTCAGAACCTTTGCTTTCCGAAGAATGCCCTTCGGTCTTTGCAACGCACCTGCGACTTTTCAAAGGTGCATGCTTGCAAATTTTTCAGACCTGGTAGGTGAATGTTTAGAAGTCTTTATGGATAACTTCTCTGTTTTTGAAGATTCTTTTGACCATTGTCTCAAAAATCTTGAAAGAACTCTCCAAAAGTGCATAGAAGTTAATCTGGTCCTCAGCTGGGAAAAAAGTCATTTCGTGGTCCAAGAAGGTATTGTCTTGGGCCATGTTATTTCAAAACAAGGAATCGTGGTAGATAAAGCAAAAATAGATGGTATATCTAAGCTCCCACTGCCCACTACTGTCAAACAGATCAGATCCTTTTTGGGTCATGTGGGTTTCTACCATTGATTCATACAAAATTTTTCCCAAATCTCCAAGCACTTAAGTCAGCTTCTCACTAAAGACCAACCATTTGATTTTAATAATAAGTGCCTGGAGAGTTTTCTGAGGTTGAAGAAAGAGGTTACTGAGGCACCAATATTGCAGGGACCTGATTGGAATAGTCCCTTTGAATTAATGACAGATGCCTCAGATTTTGCTGTGGGGGCCGTTCTATGGCAAAGAATTGGCAAGAAGCCCATTGTGATCTATTATGCTTGCAAAACCCTTGATGATGCACAATGGAATTACACGGTTACTGAAAAGGAACTTCTTGCCATTGTATTTGCCTTAGAAAAATTTAGATCTTATCTGTTGGGGTCACATGTCACTGTTTATACCGACCACTCAGCAATTAAATATTTGCTACAAAGAAAGATGCGAAACCCCGCCTTATCCATTGGATTCTGCTGGTCCAGGAATTTGACCAGGGAATTAAGGATAAGGCGGGATTGCACAATGTAGTGGCCGACCATCTCTCTCGTCTTATGACGAATGACATAATGACCCTACCAGATTAGTTCCCCGATGAAAGCATTTTAGCTGCTACAACCCTCCCTTGGTTTACGCCCATCTCAAACTACTTAGCAACAGAACAAATCCCCGCTGATTAGCCAAAAACAAAACAAGATAAATTCTTTGCTGATATTAAATATTATTTGTGGGAGGAGCCCGACCTTTTCCGCATTTGTGCCGATCAGGTCATTCAACGATGTGTCCCCGATTCTGAAATCCGTGATATCTTGACACATTGTCACTCAATGGCCTGTGGCGGACATTTTCCTGGCAAGAAAACTACAGCTAAAATCCTTAATTCGGGATTTTATTGGCCCAGCTTGCACAAAGATGCTCATGACTTTGTTCGGTCCTATGTGCGTTGCCAGAGCATTGGCAACATGACTCGGAAGAATATGATGCCCCTTAATCCTATTTTAGAGGTTGAAATTTTTGATGTTTGGGGCATCGACTTCATGGGACCGTTCATCAACTCTGGTGGGTATTTATATATATTAGTCACAATCGACTATGTTTCTAAATGGATAGAAGAAATACCCACCCACACTAGTGATCACCGTGTGGTTGTCGAATTTCTTAAGAAAAATATTTTCTTAAGATTCGGCATACCAAAAGCCATTATCAGTGACGGAGGCTCACATTTCACCCACTCACAATTCCATCACCTCCTTTCTAAATATGGGGTTAATCATAAAATTTCCACACCTTATCACCCCCAAACAAATGGCCAGGCTGAAGTTTCTAACTGGGAAATTAAAAATATTTTACAAAAGACGGTTAGGCCCGACTGTAAAGATTGGTCCACCAAATTGGACGACACTTTGTGGGCCTACCGTACCGCTTTTAAAACTCTGCTTGGCATGTCTCCCTTTCGTCTGATTTTTGGGAAGGCATTCCATCTCCTTGTAGAATTAGAACATAGGGCTTTTCAGGTAATAAAACAACTTAATATGGATTTATCTGACGCCGGTAATCATAGAAAATTACAATTAACTGAATTGGAAGAATTACGTAATTTTTCCTATGAAAATGCGAGGATTTATAAAGATCAAACAAAGAAGT
Organism: Thalassia testudinum; assembly: GCA_037157565.1. NCBI lineage: Eukaryota > Viridiplantae > Streptophyta > Magnoliopsida > Alismatales > Hydrocharitaceae > Thalassia > Thalassia testudinum. Next base: position 41,262,998 of record JAZHRO010000025.1, read on the forward strand.
TTCACGATAAATATATTGTTCGGAAACACTTTGACGTTAATCAACGTGTTTGGCTTTTCGATGCGAGATTACGTCTTTTTCCTGGCAAATTAAAATCTAAATGGATCGGCCCCTTTATTTTCCATAACACATATCCATACGGCACTATTGACCTTTTTGATCCGAAAACTAATTCGATATTTCAAGTCAATGGCCAATGTTTAAAGCCCTATTTTGATCATACACCTAAAATTCCGTCTGAATCTTTTAATTTTACTGAGCCAGCCACCCTTGATCACTAATGCACATTATGTCCAACTGAATGGCATAAAAGATAGCACTGGATGGGAGGTAACCCATCATTTTTTCCTGCTTTCTTCTTTTTCTTCTTTTGCTAGGTTTTAATCATCCTAAACCCGACCATTCTTCACTAAGGTGATCCCTTTTCCCTCCTAATGCATGAGGACATGGCATATTTTAAGCATGGGGGGGTGTTTTTAATTTTAACAATCGATTTAGGATTTTCAAAACCTAAAAACATACATTTTTCTTTAATTTATTTCCTACTTGCATACCCAAAAAAAAAAATTGATGAAAAACTTTTTGAGGAAAAAAATTTTTTCGGGACTAAGGTTGAAAAACTCACTTTTGGTACAATGGGATTTAATCTTTAACAAACTAATGATGATGATGCGGATCTGATCATTAGAATTTCAGGGTCTATTTTAACTAGATCAGATATCCTTTTCTAAAATTCCACTTGAACTCATGATAGTTCAGGTGACTTGATCCTATTTTGTAATGTGGAAAGTATTTGACTTGGCTTCTGATTCAAAAACTTGCATGTCTTCAGAAACTTCTTGTGTCACTCTTCACACACAAGCCAACACTTAAAAATAACTAAAAATTTGAAAAACTCCCTTGTTTGGACTTAGTCAAAGTCTGAAGCAGATCATTGGTTTGAGTTCCCACCGTCGAGAAGGAGGAAAATGCCTCCTTTGAGGATGTGATGTCAACATGTTACCGCCTCGGCGCTGCTCCATATCTATATTTCATATCTTTAGATGGAACATTAAAGCACATTTTAGCAACTCAAGTGTCTTGGACGGTGCTCTACCTATAGTGTCGGAGCAAGAGCTTGAGTTTGCTTGGAGCGCCCCTTTACACCGCATCGTGTTTTGGGGTTGTGAGCTCATGGGTGGTGTCATGGACAGTGCTATCCCGAAGTATTGGCGCCAGAGCCCCCTCGAGAAATGGTAACAGGAATGATGATTCCGACACATCTGTTGTAAGACTAAGCTAAAAATAAGCATGGGGGAGAAAAAAAAAGAAAAAAAAAAGTAATAATAAATAAATTAACACGCCCTTATGAATGTTGGCTTTTCACAAGCATAGACACAAGGTTTTAAAGGATTTTGCAAGTTGCAAACAAGATTCATGAGCCAGAAAAATCCTAAAAACAAACATTTCAAGTCATCTGAATTAACAAGGGGTTAATTTGTGAATTTTCTGGAGGATATATTGATCTCGTTCTGTCTAAAGGTTGGATCCAAAAATAAATCCCGATGTTTATCTTCAATAAATCTCGTACCTCCTATGTTTTAATCTACCAAGGTCCCTTAATTTCTTTTTCTCCTCAAAAGTCAAAAAAATTAGATTTCCCAAAAATTCTGTTTTCTAAAAAATTAAAGTTTTGCTAAGAGACTAGCAAAAGAAAGGCATGGGGGTGTGATAAACGTCAGTTTATCATCATTCTTATGCATTAAAACAAACCTAGCTCTTAGGATTTTACTCCGCAAATGGGTTTTTGGGCTGCATTTAGGCATGAAATAGGTTAGGCATGCATTGCATTTTTTATTGTCTTTTTGATATGTTTCTGTGAGTGTTAGGGATTAATAGATATACAGACCCCTAAAACCCTAGCAATCAAGAAGGCAAATGGTGAAGAAGAAGCTCAGACTAGTTGGAACTCAGCTTGATCCTGCTCACCACAGTTGGAACCTAGCTTACTTGAACTAGGGTTAGCTCATCCCAACTCCATTCAGCTAATCTCAGCTGAATGGCAACTCAAGAGAGTTCATCTTAGCTCACCCGAGCTAAAGTCAGCTCAGATCCAGCTCAACTTAGCTGAGTCTAGCTTATCTCAGCTCCTACTAGTCCACAGGGAGCTCTAGCTAGCTCAGCTGAGTTGACAGGAGTTCACCCCAACTCAGATCCAGCTACATCCAGCTCCACTCAACTCCAGCCAGCTGAAGAAGAACTCATCCCAGCTCAGGAAGCTCAAGTCCAGCTCCAGGGGACTCATCTTAGCTCAACTCAGTTGTGCTAAGCTACCTTAGCTGCCTCAACCAGCTTGATCCTCCACGGGAGCACCGGACCTAGCTCACCTCAGCTCATTATGGTAGAAGCTAGCTCACTTTAGCTTGGCTTAGCAGCTAGCAAGGAACTAGCAAGCTAAGCCAACTAGAGTAGCTCCATGCCAGCCTCTTAAGCAGCAGCCAGCTCCAGTTTTAGCTCCAGACTTCTCCTCCTCAGCTCCTCCCTCCAAACCCTAGCTCCAACACCTTCTCCTCTACTCCTCCATTAGCTAAGCTAGCTTAGCTTAGCTTAGCTATGCTCCAACTTCCTTGTCTTGTACCACCCCAAAAACCCACCTAACAACTCCACACAACTAGCTCCACCTAAGCTCCACATAAGCTAACCTACTTGGCACCAACCTAGCCTACCCACCACCCCCAAAAGACACCTAAAAGTGGTGCCAAAACCACCCTAACCACCCCCTTGATGGTGCTATTTTTCCCTCCAGAAACCCCCTTCATCTCCACCATACACCTCTACTTAAATCCATCTCCACCATCCACCTAACCCCCCTTCTAGAAGACCCTAGGTTGGCACCAAATTGGTGGTGTCTCTCCACCACCAAAAGCCACCAACACCACCATAACCACCCCCATTAACACCCCTTAGGTTGGCACCAAATTCCCTTGTCCATAGGATCACCAACCACCTCCATCCTTCCATCCTAGCCCTCCATTTCAAGGGGCACCTTAACCCCCCATCCTACCGTATAAAAAGATCACTACCCACCACCATTCAAGGCATCCTTGGCTAGCAAATTCACTCTCATATTCCACCAAGAAGCCCACATCCAAGAGAGAAGAAGAAGAAGAATATTAAGGGGATATTCTGTCCCCTTGGTGCTTCCCCTCTTCCCTTCTCTCTTGGGTCACGCCAGCCAAAGGAGAAGCCAGGCAAGGAAGATCTTTGGAGGAGATTTTGAAGGTGGTCCACGCCATCTTGGAGGAGCTCTTGAGGGTGGTGCACGCCCCCCCCTTGGAGGAGAGCATTGAAGGTGGTAGCTTCCACCTTGGAGGAGCTCTCAAGGAAGGAGAAGAAGGAGGCCCTCTTTTCAAGCCAAGGAGTAGCTAGGCTTGGAGCAAGAAGACTCCCTTCTTGACCATTTTTGCAAGAGGATTTGTGTTTCATTTCTTTCTTTTAGATTTTTTTTTTATTTTAGTGGAAGCATTCCTCTACTTGTCCTTGAAAAGAACACCAATTCTAGTCAATTAAATTGCCTTCTTTTACCTTTTTATTGCAATTGTTACTTTTGGTTCTAGCACTTGTTTCACCTCTTCTTCCTAATTACTCTAGGCCTCCACTTGCCTAGAGTGAGCTTAGGAAGAAGATATTTCTATCTTTTAAGTTTTAGTTAAGCAATTGTAGGTGTTAGTACTTTCCGTTACAATTCGCATTTTGCCCTCGTCTTTTCAAAACAAAAAAATTACATATTTAAATTACCAAAAGAAAAGTTGAGATCTATTTGTAAGCAAGAGGATTAATTTTGCAAACAATTGGCCTCCTTGGATGACCCTAGATACTCCCCTATTTAGGATATAAATTTAAAAGCGAAAGCGGATTCGCATGTTAGAATGACGTTAAAGACCTACTTTTACAAATCATGTGTATTTCGCTATCAGCTGTCACGAAGCATCGATTGCTAGGGACCCTTTGAGGATTGATGATGGGGATGAGGAATCCGATACAGACTGTGTTGAGAAGCTAATCCGAAGCTCAAAATAAAGAGAAAAGAGAGAGAAAACTCTCTAAACGAAGAAAATCCTCTGTCTCTCTCTTACAAAAATGCACTGCAAATTGAATCGGGGCTAAAATACGTTCCAAGCACGGGTGCTTTAACCGTGGAGTCCAAGAACCTTAGGATAGTTCCTGTGGGCCTTAAAAACCTTCACGAAGGACCGAGGATAGGGCTGCTCAGGTCTGAATCTTGGTTGGTACTTGAGTACCTCTAGCTGTACTGTCGGCATTCTAACCTAATCAGAAAGAAAAAAAGCACTCATCATAATTGGTGAACATCAAGGAACTCATGGTCTAGAATAGAAGTTAAAACCTTAAAATTTTGCTAAGGGACTAGCAAAAGCTAGGCATTGGGGTATGATGGGAACACCATCATGAGCCCTAATTAGCTCATTTTGACCCATAAAGGAGAACAAAAGCATAACCAACTGGAGGTCTTAACTCAATAAATAACCCTTCTAAGAGAAAGGTAAGAAATAAGGGGTAAAACTGTAATTTTACCATTGCAGTACAACAACGGGATTTCTCATGGGCTAAACATAGGTCAAATGGTCTTAACCAGATAAAAAGTTGGTTGGTTCAAACAGAAAAGGGTTCACGTAAATTCTAGCCATTAAATGATTTCTTGGAACACTAAAATAGACCTACTTAATTTAACAAGGTTCTGGTCTGGATAAAGTTCACCTAAACCCTCTAAAAATCATGGAAAAATATTCTCTGGGGTTTAGAACCTTCAATTTTCCCTTGGACCCTATTTTGACCTAAATTGGGGTCTCAATTAACTATTTTCCCTAATTTGGATTTTTGCATAAATTGCCCAGTCAAACATGGTCAAACCAAAAATCCAACTTCACCATTGGATTCCTTAGTTCTAAATTAGGTTTGTACCAAAATTTAGACCTAAGGAGAATTCCTCTTGATGTACTTTGCAAATAGGTCCAGTCCAATTACATTTCTACCCCTAACTTTTGAAAACTTTTGCAGAAACCCCCTATCTTTATCTTCATTCTTTGCAATTAGGTTCCTCTGCCATTATAGTGGAGGGAATCCTACTCTGGCGAGGTTTCGAAGGAAAGATCTCTCTAATTTCTCAGAGAATCCCCTTCAAAATTGAAAGGGAGATAATCTGAGAAATCCCCTCCAGTTTAAACACAATCAAAGGCCTTATTTGTCACCCAATCTCTCTTGCGAATGCATGAGAGATTTGGGTCTCCTAATTTCCATCTCCAGTGAGGATGCCGTGCTTGGAAGCTTGGCTTCCAAGCACAAAACTTTCGACGAGGACCTATAAAAGCACTCCCAGATCACCTCGCATCCTCCACGCTTGAAATTGGCTAGAGAATCCCCTTACTTCATCTCTTCCCCCTCCGGCCAGTGACTCAGCAAGCTTCGGCGACATCCCTCTCTTTCCTTAGTCTCCCAGCCACAATACCAGTGGCAGGGTTCTCTTCCTCCTGTTCGTCCGCATCGCGCCACACTCGGCGACGCTCCTGCAACCCCCTCGTCATCGCCGTCCTCCCTCCAATGAGTGATTTGTCTCCGACGACGGCAGAACGAGCCGACTACGATCTCTGCATCCCCCTTCATCTATCTATGCTTAGCTAAGTCCTCTCTCCCTACTAATAATTTTTCTCTCTTTATTTCTTCAAAACATTCCTCGATGCACGCAGCCACCATCACCTCCTTCATCTCCGGCCAGACCTCCGGCGAGGCATCCCTACCGCTCCATGCCTCCATTTGCATCGCCAACTACCCCATAAGCATCGCCACACCTCACTGATCCTAAACCCTCATTCCACTCACCACGCCAAGCCCCCAAATCACCCCCCAAACACACCCACTTTCATGCACACAGGGTGCCCTAGGCACACACTCCAGCCACCCCACACCACGCTGACCACCGCACTACATTCACCATGTCTCAGCGAAGCTGTCTGAGCTTTCTGACGAGGTCATTTTCTTGTTGACAGGTGTAGGCATCTTCGCCTTGACTCACGTGAGGAGCTTGCTTGCAAGCCTCTTCCAGGTCTCTCTGCTCCAGGTGAAGCACCCCAGGCTACGCGGAATCATCTCACACATAGCCCCAGCCAAGCAATTGTCACTGAAAACTTAGGTGGCCACTGCAATCAAGGAAGCTCCTACTGCGGGCACGCGCAAAAGAAGGTTGGATGTTTAGTCCCACCTCAGTAAGTTTTGAGCAGGCGCAGCAAAATAAGAGGAAAAAGTGACATAGCCTCTTCGCCTCCTGACCACAGGGTGAGGTCCCACTCACCTCTCACTGCTTTGTCCGTGACCTGATCCTCACGAGCCTGGCCTGACCCATATACCCGACTTGCACTCTTCGCCCACAACCGCACGTCGGTGAGCCTGGTCCTAGGTGTGCACCCGACTAACTACCCAAGAAGTAGCTCTGGGAGAGCAAGCCTAAGAGAGAAAGAGGAAGAGAGATTGCAGGGGTACGTAGGGGTAGGTTTTTCTCTCTCGCAGGCAAGGAGAAGTAGAAGCCAAGGAAGAAGAGGGTGGAAGCCAGAGAAGCCAAGGAAGGAGAAGGCAAGGACTGAAGAGGAAGAAGCTGAAGAAGGGCTGAAGAAAGAGAAAGAGAAAGAGAAGGAGCTGAAGGCAGAAGAAAGAGGAGCCGCAGAGAAAGAAGAAAAAGAAGAAGACAAAGGCTAGAGCAGTTAAAGGCAGAAAGGCAATGACACAAGAACAGAAGAAAGAAGAGAAAGAAGAAGGAAGGAAGCAACTAGAGACAGATTAGAGAAGAGAAATAAAGCATTGTAGCAGCCCTAAGTTTAAGACATCTGATTCACAAAATCAAATGTCCATTTTTTGTTCTCTCTTTACATACATTGTCATTCTGTGTTTATTCCATTACAACTCCGATTTACATATTTTATTCAATTTCAAAGTTGTGCTCTTGATTTTTAAGCCCCAATTTGCTCCTTGTGTTTGACCTCGGATTTAAAACTTCGAGTAATAAATTCTATTTATTTTCGAGCGATTTCAACTATACTATGATGCATCGACTTTAAAACATTAATCTCGCCCGTTAAACAGCGAGGCAGGACGACATCGCGACGAGGATCTTCCTCCCGAAGGAAGGTGGGAGGATGACTGCAAAATGCTCCACAAATGGGGTTAAGGGGAGGGAAAAATATTTTATTCTACTCTAAAGGAGCATCCCAGGCTTAGGAAAAGGTCTCTCTAGAGCCTTGGAGGTGGTAAGAGGAAGAATGGAAGAGATGGTGAAGAAAAGATAGGTAGGGGTTCTTTTATAGTGGTGGGAAGACGAAGAAATTCATGTAGAGGGTTGTAGCGGCATCAAATTCGTCGCTGAAGATCTGTGCCAACCACATCCCCAAATGTCGCTAAAGGTCGGTGCCAACCATGCACACGCCCACGCTCTGCTATCGCTATGGTTGGAAGCATCGTGACCGTTGGATATGAGTGGAAGGTTAAGATGGTGTAGAGATCGTGCCTTTTGATCTCACGTGAGATGGTGCATCCAGAGGTGTGTCGATGGCTACGTGCTGCATCCGCGCTCATCAGTAGCCTCATCTCGGTCGCTCGTGCACGATCAGGAGATAGAAATTAAGGCACCTCTCTTCTACGGCCAATTAGAGGAGCTTGGGAGAGTCAAACCCGCTCTAGGGCTATGCGAGCTCCTCTCGAGGCCACTGTGCCACGCGCTAAAGATGTTGTGATTTTGAATTAACCACAGCCGGTGGACAAGCGATCCTAGCTGTTGGATTTTCAACCAACAGTTAAGATCGTGCGATGGAGGTTCTCTTGAAGAAGGGTGGGCAACGTGGCTTCACAAGAGCCGTTGGATGGGGCATAAAACGACCCATATCTTGTGAATGGAGACGCCTTTTAGGAGGAATGGCTACTACTGGTCGGTGTTGGGCAATCTAGAAGGCACCACGTGGCACCATCTGGGTCATCCATCTTCTTTCTGTTGTAGAGGGTGCCACAGTGCTTGGATCGAGATGATTTCTATGTTGCCGAACTACGATCGTTGCTCTGGATCCATTTGTATGGTTGGATTTTTCATCCGATGCCCGTAAGGATGTCACATTGCCCCCTTGACTGTTGATCTTCCTCGAATCGCATATGGTGATATGGGATTCCGATCAGGACGATCTCAGAGGCATTGGACTCCGATCATCATCCTGATCAGATTCGTACATTCAGATCGTCAATCCGAGGCCCCAAAATAAATCTCCCTCCCTCCTAGCCATAAAAAGGATGTAATTAACTTAAAGTATACACAACTGCTCTAAATGTAGGATGATACCTGCTATGTAATATTTATAACATGAAATGCAAATCTAACCCTGAGAACATGCATGAATAGGCATTTTAACCTAATTGGATGTGTCTACATCATACCCCCTTGCCTATCTTTTGCTAGTCCCCAGCAAAATTAAACTATATACTATGTATAAAAATAGAATTAGGACTCGATCACTTTGGCCTAAGTCATTTATTAACAATAGAAAATTTCAACTATGGTCCTAAACTATGAAAACACAACAATACCCGGGTGTTCGCCAGAATGCAGACTGCCCAAGTCCTTGCCTTATTTGAAAGGGGAAGATACATGTTTTTGTTTTTCTTCTTTTCTAATTTTTTTGAACTTTTGGAGTTTAAGAGTTTTGGGATAATGTTTTACGACTACCTGACCTGCCCAATAATCAAAAGGGACTCTAAGTGGTAAGCATCTAGTGAAAAGAGTGAAAGACTCACTAGGCAGCCGTTAAAATGGACTTTGGGTTTCTATGAACCCTAGTCACCTTAAGAGTTTCTGCCTAAAGGTTTATCTTTTCGAATGGTAGCTTTCTCCCTGCATTATTTTTTATGGGGTCAACACAATGGTGAACCCAGTGTATATCTCCCCAGTTTATTTTACTTCCTCGCTTCTTCCCTAAGTGTTTTGGGAATTATTTGTGCATCTTTGTGAGCTAGGCTCTGAACAACCAGCCAATGGGTTGTTACCCACGGCAACTTGCCAGCCATACTCATGTAGTGAAGTATGATTTTATTTTATTTTTTATTTTCTTTACTTTCTATTTTTTTCTTTTTTCCTTTTTATTCTAGGTATTTCTTTTTTCCCTTCTTTTCTAAGTAGGTGGCTTCCCTGATCTAAGATTTACCTAAAAGTAATAAAATGAGTATGGTCATGTAGCCAAGCTCTGGACAACCAGCCAATGGGCTATTACCCATGATAACTTGCCAGCCATACTACCTTAGACTGTTCATTAGCTACCCAATTTTCGTAAAAATCATCAGAAAGTGAGTAATGCAAATAGTGTGTAGATGTTTAGACTTAAAATACCCTCAAATCAGAGGGCGAGTTGATAAGTCATGTATTTATTATCTCCATTTATTCACCAAATTAAAGCAAAATTACTTGGCAAGGACTCAAGACTAAGTCCACATTCTAGTGGACACCCAGGTTAATTAAGTCTGAAGACCTGAAGAGTCTAAGTATTTAGGTCCTATCGTATCATTTCCTAATGTTAATAACTTCCAAAAGCCTAAGTTCTCTTCTCCTAATTCTATTTTTTCTTTTTTTTGTCTTATTGAATGTTAATTTTTTTAAAGAAAATTAAAGAAATTCTATAGAGCTAACAAAATAGTTTTAGGATTAAGTATCCACCCACCCATGCCTAAATGATGCAATGTCCTTATTGTAGAAATAAAGACATTGAATGGGCGAAATAACAAAATATCATGTGAATTTTGTGCCAATCCGGTCAGCTCCGTCGGGAGAAGAGAGTATACACGTGCTAAGTTTAATGCCTTCAGCTAGGCATAATATACATACAAAGAAGAATTTGAGAATTCACAAGTGTGGGTCAAAATCAAAATAAAAAATTATTCCTCAAACCCACTAACAGAAGATGTCCACAGATGTTGACCAGATTTTGGTGCAGACCCATGCCCCAAGGTCGAGTAGTTCTCAGGTTCTAGATGAAAATCACCTAGAGTCAAAGATTATTGTGCTTGCAGGGCCGAGCCAACATTTTGGTGGTGTGCAACCCAAGACTAAAGTGGCGGACAATGGGTAGGTCTGATTCAATAGACTTGGATGTCCTTTTAGATTTCAACTGAAAAAGATGATCAATGATTCTAAGCTTGGGTTGCATGTGAAAGATATCATAAGGGTCTTGGTAGAAAGTAGGTGGTTTCATGTCATTAGAACCCTTAGATCCAAAATCGTAGTTCCCTCAGAAGTAGCTTCCCAAATTTTTATTTCCAGCTTCCTATCCTCTAGGATCAAGGTTTTTGGGACCTCTAGATTGTTGTACACCCCATCTAAAATACCCAAGTCCAACATTTATGGCTGAATGAAGATTAACTTGGGTACAATGATTTCCAAATCAAAATCAATCCCTTTGGGGTGTGGTTGGGGAATGGGGTTACTAATTGATTCTTCTAGTAAATGAGGATTCGAATCCACCAAGTTAGGCCCAATCGGATCACAATCTTTAATAATCGGGCTATCAAATGGCTCATCTTGCTCCTCGAGCCCATTAGTCTCACTAAAATCATTCTCCTTAAGCTCAAGTGAGACTTCACTAAGAGATTCCTCACCCTCAGAATCAAAGAATTCATAATCCTCATTTATATATGTCTCAAAATCATATGTCATTTCATGGTCCATGGAGACACATTTTTCATCATTCCCTAGCTCAGGGATCTTGTGTGAGAAACTTGGTTCTTCCTCAGTGGGTTGCTTTAGCCCATCCTGGTCATCCCTTGTCTTAGAACATGTATCCCCCCCGATAGGTGCCTAAGCAGGTTCAAACATTGGCTCTCTTGAATGTGGTTCATCTTGAGAATCATCCCAAGATTGGACTAGGGCAACCACAAATTTCATCCTTATCCTTGACAATTTCCCAAGTAGAAACTCACCTAGGCCGTTCAACATTTTGGAGCAAATCTAATAACGAGCTATTCAGCACATCAATCATTTTTATCATAGGCTCCAATGCTTCAGTGCATGGTGTTGGCTGGGCTTCTAATGATTGTATGGTGTTCCTCAAGTTAGCCAACACCCTATCTTGGATCGAGTTCACCTAAACCAAATGGTTTGGGTCTGTTTAGGTTAAATCTATAGGAGTCAAGATATCGAGGTTCTCGGGTCCCTCCCTGATAGAAAGTTATTTCAGGTTGTTTAAAGAATGGTGGCGACATATATTCAATGAAATATTGGGGAGGGTAAGTGTTATAATCAGCATGTCCTTGATTGTAGATCGGGTTGGTTCAGTCATCAAAGGGTGGAGATCTATAATTATTGTGGCTCTGGGAAGGATAGTAATCATAGTCTTGTTGTCCAGGGTTAGGCCCTAGACTCTGAGGTCAGGTATCATCTCCCCAATCAAAGTTATCCTGGCTAGTAGTGGATGGGTAATTATAAGTCGAGTCGAGATACTAATCATCTTGGGTATATAAGTGGTGGTAGGAGGGTAGGATGGAAAATAGTGTAGGATGTGAAATGATAAATGGTAGAATAGGAGGGGAAATCAAAAGAACGAAAGGAGCCCTACAATACAAGCAATCAACCCTGTCCTTAGATGGGTTAGCTTAAAGACCTACAGACTCCCAGGACCCATCTTGAGATTATAATCGATTTGGTCTACTTTTATCTGATCAATCCAACCAGTTAGAAGGAGGGGCAAGGGAGAAGGTTCATCCTTTGGCTTGCACCTCTGATTCCTAGTGTACCCCCCAGCCGTGGTTGTTTGATGCTACTCCCCTAGCTAGACATCAGATGGACCAGCAGAAACAGATTAATGGTAAAAACATCTCAGTTTGAGCCCCAAAGAGTGAATCAATCCTTAAGGCCAACGTCTACTCAGTTTTAATTAGGCTTGGGATGATTGTGCTCTTGGAATGTGATGGGCCCTTTAGATGGCTTGTGTCCTTAATGATCAATTAAAATCTGTGTGCGTGCACAACTAGGGTTTGCAAACAAGGTTATTTGATGATGTGTCTTTTAGGGTTTATCCCTGTTTAGTAGCTTTTAGGGTTTAATCTTAGGTGTATTCAATCAAGTTGAAGAGAGTACTGCATGTTTTGAAAGCCCTAGTGATGATATATTCCTTTAGCAATCAAAAAATAATGTGGAGTGCCCTGTTCAGCCCTAAAGATTAACCCTAAGTGTCAAGCTACTGACGAATGACTTTTGTCTTCAATGGTACAGCCTAAACAGCTCAATCAATTGGCCTGTTCCACCCCTTAGTTAAGGCACACAAATGTTTAACCTATTTAGATTTCTACTCACTTATGTGTATTGAGTGAAGTACACCAGATCCGTAGGTCAAATCTCAGTTAAGTGGTAGAATCAAAGTGGAATGGTGCACCTTAAGTCGAAAGTTGTAGGTGTTTAATGTGTGTCACTTTCAGTAAATCCCACAAGGGAAGAGTTTATATATATATATATATATAGATGCAAGGATGAGATCGGTGGAGGTGGCAAACAAACAACCAAATCTATCCTGGGGTTTATAAAAAGCACCTAAGTTGATTTGGGTTTGAGTTAGTAGTGTGCTGAAATAAAATCTAGAGTGGGGGTGGTGGGGGAAAACTTACAAATATCTCTACCCGCACTTTATTCCAATCTATTGCCTTCGGCTCCTTGACCGGGTTCCTGTAAGACAATAAATAGAAGAAGAAAGATAGGTTAGAAAAATATGTAAGTAACGAGGGAAAATGCGAAAGAAACCAAAGAGCGTTGCCTCCTTGACAACGGTGCCAAAATGATAACTGCAAATTCACACGTGGAAAGGATTGGATTTGGGAAACCCATCGTCGTAGTTCGATTTGTGTGAAAATCAGTCAATCAGATAAAAAATATAACCAAAACTTGAAAAGTGAGTCCCGGGTCAAACACTGGGAGGCAAACGTTTGGTTTGAAAAATCTACGTTTCACTTTTACTTGTTTTTGTCATTTTTTATCTTTTATAATCTTTGTATTTTTAACAGGGCAAGAGATTAGGTCGATGAATTCTAGCTAATCTACTTGCAAAATAAAAAGCGAGAGATAGAGAGAGAGAAACAATCACATATATTTCTGAAGCAAATGTTTTCTACAACTAATAAAACGGGAAAGATTACACTACAAAAGTAAAAAGAAAGATATAGGAGAGAGAATCCCCCTCGACGGTTCCTCGAAGGATGACTCGCTCTGATGTCTCCTGGAGGAATGTTGTGAGGAGCAGGACGAATGAAGACGGAGCTGGAGGACAAAGGGTGGGGTAGGATGGCATTGCGGTGAGGATCTTCTTCCTAAAGGGAGGTGAGAGAGGACGGTTGCAGGATGCTCCACGAATGGGGATGAGGGGAGGGAAAAATATTTGATTCTACTCTAAAGGAGCATCCTAGTCTTGGGACAAGCTCTCTCTAGAACCATGGAGGTGGTGAGAGGAAGAAAGGAAAAGATGGTGAATAATGGAGGTGTAGGGATCATTTTATAGTGGAGGCAAGGAAGGGGAAGAAATATGTGTAGATGGCTATATTGACATCAAATGCATCATGGAAGATCTGTGCCAACCATGTCCCCAAATGTTGCTAAAGGTCGGTGCCAGAATGCACACACTCACGCTCTCTTGTCGCTAAGGTTGGAAGTGTCGCCGTCGTTGGATCATAAGTGGACGGCTGAGATGGTGTGGAGATCGCGCCACTTGATTGCACGTGAGATGGCACATCCAGAGGTGCGTCGATGGCCACATGCTGCATCTGTGCCCATCTGTGCGCCTACGTAGGCTCATCTTGGCCTCTCATGCGTGATCAAGCGATCGAAATTAAGGCGCTTGCGTTCTGTCGCCATTTAGAGGAGCTTGGGAGAGTCGAACTCGCTCCACGGCTATGCGAGCTCCTCTCGAGGCTGCTGCGCCATATGCCAAAGATGTTACGATTTTGAATTAACCGTAGCTTGTGGTCAAGCGATCCTAGCCATTGGATTTTCATCCAACGGTTAAGATCGCACGATGGAGGTTCTCTTGAAGAAGGGTGGGCGACATGGCTTCACAAGAGCCATTGGATGGGCATCAACGGCCCAGATCTCACGAGGGTAGATGCCTTTGAGGTGGAGCAGCTACTGTTAGTTGGTGTTGGGTGGTCCAGATGGAACCACATGGCGCCATCTAAGCCATCCATCTTTCTGATGTAGAAGGTGCAACAGTGCTTGGATCGAGATGATTTCCATGTTGTCGGACTACGATCGTCACTTTGGATCCATCTATATGGTCAAATTTCTCATCCGAAGCTCGTAAGGATGTCGCATTGCCCCCTGGCCGTTGATGTTCGTTGGATCGCATTTGGTGATACAAGATTCTGATTAGGATGTTCTCGGAGGCATTGGACTCCGATCATCATCCTGATTAGATCCGTACATTCGGATCATCAATCCAAGGCCTCAAAATAAATCTCCTTCCCTCCTGGCCATAAAAAGGACGTAATTAATCTAAAATATACACAATTACTCTAAATGTAGGATGATGCATGCTATGAAATATTTATAATATTAAATGCATATCTAAGCCTAGGAACATGCATGAATAGGCATTTTAACCTAAATAGATGTGTCTGCATCAGCAGGTTGATAAGTTGAGAATCAAAAAGCCATACCATCTTGTTTGGCTCAAAGCTCTTGCATGAAATCATATGGTCATAAAGAGCTTTGGTCCTTGCCTTATACTTTCTGGCTTTCTCATAGGCATCATTTCTAAGCTCCTCCGACTTAGATAATTGGAGTTTCTTGGTCATCCCGGACAACTCTAGGTCGAAATTGCTTTTCCTGATGGCTCAAAATGCTTGGTGTTCTAACTCTACGGGTAAGTGATGCGCCTTACCAAATAGCAAATAGAATGGAGACATACCGATAAGCATTTTGTATGCCATACGGTGGGCCTAAAGAGCATCATCTAGCTTTTGGGTGTAATCCTTCCTATCAAACCTTACGATTTTCTGCAAAATGTTTTTGATCTCCCGATTGGAGACGTTATCCTGTCCGTTCGTTTGGGGTGGTAAGGTGTGGAAATCTGATGATTCACCTTGTATTTCACTAGTAAATTCCTGAACTGGGCATAAGTGAAATGCATGCCACCATCACTGATAATTGCCTGAGGAATCCCGAATTGACGGAAGATACTTTTCTTCACAAAATCAATGACCACCTTAGGTCATTGGTACGGGTGGGAATTGCCTCAATCCACTTGGGCACATAATCAACTGCGACGAGAATAGATTGATGTCTAAATGAAGGAGGGAAGGGTCCCATGAAATCAAAGCCCCAAATGTCAAAAATTTCGATGGGAAGTATCGGGTTTAGGGGCATCATGTCTCTCTTGGCCATGTTCCTGAGTGTCTGGCATTGGGCACATGACCTTGAGAATTCCTAGGCATCCTTAAATGTGATAGCTAGAAGAATCTAGATTGCAAAATTTCTGCTGCCATCTTTTTCCCAGAAAAGTGTCCACCATAGGAAAATGCATGGCAGAACTCAAGTATACTATGGAACTCATTTTCTGGGATGCATTGGCGAAAAATTTGGTTGGCGCCAATGCGGTACAGCTCGGGATTGTCCCAAAAATAGTATTTGGCCTCGGACATAACTCTATCCCGTAGTTGTTTGGTCCAATCTTAGGGGATTTGACCAACAGCCAAATAATTGACAATATCTGCAAACCAAGGGGTTCAGATACCCGAGATTGTAAGGATAGTTTCATCTGAAAAAGTTTCAGAGATAGGGATATCTAGATGAGAAGAATCAATTAGGATTCTCGACAGGTGATCTGCCACTACATTTTATGCCCCAGCTTTGTCCCTGATTTTAAGGTCAAATTCTTGAAGTAATAGAATCCAGTGAATAAGCCGGGGCTTGGCATCTTTTTTGGCCAAGAGATGTTTCAAGGCTAAGTGATCGGTGTAAATGATAACATGAGAACCTAAAACATAAGCCCTGAATTTTTCTAAGGCGAAGACTACAACTAGTAACTTCTTTTCAGTAGCAGTGTAATTCCTCTCGGCCTCATCCAGCTTCTTGCTAGCATAGTAGATCACAGAAAGCTTCTTATCTACTTTTTGACCCAAGATAGCCCCGATGACATAATAAGATGCATCAGCCATGATTTCAAATGGGGTTGTCCAAACTGGTGGTTACAACACCAGGGCACAGGTGACTACCATTTTCAATAAATCACATGCCTTACAGCATGACTCATCAAACACGAATGGTGTGTCTTTAGCCAAAAGGTTACTCAAGGGATGAGCAACCTTCGTGAAGTCCTTGATAAATCTTTGATAAAAACTCACATGCCCAAGGAATGATCGAATCTATTTCACGGATGTGGGTGGAGGAAGCCTAGAGATAGCATCCACCTTAGCCCTATCAACTTCAATACCCTGATTAGAAACCTCGTGACGCAAGACAATACCTTCTTGGGTCACAAAGTGGCTTTTCTCCCAGCTAAGGACCAGCTGTGTCTTGATGCATCTTTGGATGATCAATTCCAAGTTAGCTAGGCATGACTCGAAGGAATCTCCGAAAATGGAGAAATCATCCATGAACACCTCAAGACAGTCTCCCACCAAGTAAGAAAAGATGGCCAGCATGCACCTTTGAAAAGTCATGGGTGCATTGCAAAGCCTGAATGACATTCTATGGAATGCAAAGGTTCCATAGGGACATGTGAAAGTTGTTTGTTCCTGGTCTTCGAGATGGATAGGGACTTTGTTATATCTTGAATAACCGTCCAGGAAGCAAAGGTACTTTTGCTTAACTAACCTTTCTAGGATTTGATCAATGAATGGCAAGGGGAAATGATCCTTTTTGGTGGCTATGTTCAACTTCCTATAGTCAATACAAACTCTCCAGGCAGAAGCTAAATGGGTGGTAAGGGATGCCCCTTTTTTGTTAGTCATAATGGTTATTCCTGCCTTTTTGGGTACAATCTGAATGTGGCTAACCCACGAACTATCCGAGATCTGGTAAATAATGCTTGCATCGAGCCACTTTATTATCTCCTTTTTGACCACTTCTCATATATTCGGGTTTAATCTCCTTTACATTTCACGAGAAGGGCAGGATCCATCTTCCATGAAAATACGGTGATTACAGTAAGATGGCTCGATCCCCCTAAGATTGCAGATGGTCTAACCAATTTCCTCTTTATTATTCTTAAGGACCTTAATCAATCTCAATTCTTGCTCCTTAGTCAAATCAGCACTAATAATAATAGGGAGCATATTCTTAGGTCATAAGAACTCGTATTTTAAATTTTCTGGCAATGGTTTCAATTCCAGCTGAGGTGGGTTTAGTATAGAGGGTAAGGAGGAGGCTGATGAAAATTCATTAGGATGGCCCAGTGGAAGAGGTTGGGAATGAACAAAATCAACATCCTCTTCCGAGTGTGGCGAGTCTACCACAGAGGGTTGTGGGTTGGGTTCGCTAAAGCTGGTGGAGTCCTCGAGTACACTGATCATTATACAAGTCTCAACATTAAAATCATGATCCTCGAGCTCCTCAATGAATCCATAATCCTCAAATCCTTTTATCGCCTTGAAAATATCAAGAGTCAACTTCCTACTGCTCTCACAATTTATGTTGGCCTTGGTGGTAGCTAGGAATAGACACCCTAGAATGATGGCTGTGTTCCTCAAGTCTTCAGGTACATCCATGTCAAGGACCAGGAAATCTATAGGAAAATAAAAGTCCTTGACCTTGACAATAATGTCCTCAATAAAGCCTTTCGGTGTGGTGATCGAACGGTCCACTAACTGTAGCATTACTGAGGTTGGCCTAAGTTTACCCAACCCAAACCTTTCATAAAGAGAGGTCGGGATTAGGTTGATGGATGCACCTAGATCCAATAGTTCCCTATCAAAAGTGTAATCTCCAATGATGCATGAAATCAAGGGGGCACCTGGATCTCTCTTGTTCTAAGGAAGGTGGTGCAAGATGACAGAACTTGCCTGCTCAAAGAGAATCACCTTCCTCAGGGTGGGTTCTTTTGGCTTATGCTTTTGGGTACATAGATCTTTCAGGAATTTAACGTAAGCTGGAATGTGCTTAATAGCATCGAGGAGTGGGATATTGATCTGTACACTCTTAAATAAATTCAGGAGCTCCTCATTGCTATCTAGGGTTTCTTCTTCCTAGTTTGCAGTAAGGCTTCAGGGAACGAGATTTGGGTGGTGTCCTCAATTTCGTGTCCTTGGGCCTTATTGTCTTCTTCAATCTCCTCCTTTTCTCTCTCAAGCTCCCCAGGGTTTCAGTTTCTAGAAGGTAATTTAGGGTCCTGGGTCTGCTTCCCAATCCTCAAGGTGACGGAGTTTGCAGAGGCATATGGGTTTGGATCTTGAGGCGGGGTAGAAAAGATTGGAGGACCTTGATTGGTCAAATATCCAGGAGCAGAAGAAGAGGAGGGTCTTTACTCAACCACCTGAGCATGTGCGTGTGGGTCCCTTTGATTTCCATACCCTTGGGCTCTATTGCCATGATTTTGCACACTACATGGGTTGGGTACAGGTTGGGATGGTAGAGATTTGAGCTGTCAAGTGTTAGCAATAAGCCCAGATTGCAAGTTGTCCAATGATGTCATCATTTGTTGCATAAGCTAAAGCATGGACCCTTGCATTTCTACTATCTACCGATTTAGATCAGCCTGCCCTGTGGATTGTTGGGCATTCCAAGATAGCTGAGTAACTGGTTTCAGGGGCAACTGGTTGTATACTTGACCCTAGCCCATATGTCTCTGAGGTGCATAGTTGCTGGGTCATGTTTAGGTATGTTGCCACTGAGTTAGGAGAAGTTAGGGTGGTTCCTCCAACACGGGTTGTAGGTGTTAGAATATGGGTTGGACCTAACATTCTCCTGTATTGCATACGCATCCTCATAGGGCGAGGATGGAGGAAAAGAAGGATCAAAAAAGCTGGGATCAAAGGCCCCAGCTTGGAACCCATAAGGTTTCAAGAAATTCTGGCTCATAGGTTGAGCTGATTCTAACTGATTCATGAACTCCCACCCCGTGGAAGCTCGTGAAGAATGGAATCCTGCATTTTGGGATTGAGTGGGTGTAGAAGTGTTTCTTGAATTTCCATCCATCCACTATTCCATCCTTTTCGCAACCAAGTCTACCATATCTAATTTGTTGCAAATCAATTCCATGTCAAATGAATGAGAATTCTGGATCTCATTAGCATTTGACCTGGATTGTTTGGACCAGTTGAAGGTATCCAAGGAGGCATGATTTATTGAATTTTCTTCCATTTCCTCGAACAAGTCGTATGTGCTATCTGCATCTCTATTGAGGAAATTACCTCCACAGGAGGCATCCACATGATTACGGAGTTGTTTGATAAACCCGTGATAGAATATCAGCACAAGTTGCCATTTCGGCACCTCATGGTGTGGACACTTCCTCAAAAGATCCTGGAATCTCTCCCAGGCACCATGAAATGGTTCCCCTGGCCATTGGGCAAAAGTGGTAATCGCCCGTTGCAAGGCATAAGTCCATCCAATTGGGAAGAATTTCTTCAGGAAAGCCAACTTAAAAGCAACCCATGTTTCTATCGGCCTTCCAACGGTCTGGTACCAATGTGTGGCCTTATCCGTGAGAGAGTGGGGAAAGAGTCTCATGATCATCTACTCTTCATTCACATTCCTAGCTTTGGTGGTCTGAACCAGAGTGCTCAGATCCTCCAAGTGCTGTAATGGGTCCTCCAAGCCAATCCCATGGAAATGCTTAATCAAAATTAAGACTTGGGGCTTGATTTCTACTTCTCTGACAAGAATCATGATGCCAAGATGTTCCCCATAGTTTGAAGGATCATAGAAATCCTTCAAGGGTTGAGTGCCCTGACGATTCATTCGTTGGAACCATTGATGCATCTGTTGCAATTCTTCCAACTGCCTCTGAATCAGCTCCTGCTGGTTTGGTGGCGGGGGAGGTGGTTGTTGATTAGCCATGGGATCTGCTCGGCTATAAATCAACCTCCACTTCTAGAAATGGTCTAAAGGTCCTTCCAAATGAGGATTCAATGACCTCTTTCCAAGCATACACTGGAAGGAAGTCCGAAGGATGGGGAAAAGAAGGAACCCTACAACACAAAAATGCAAGCCTATCCTTAGGTTGGGTAGCCTAAAGATCTACAAACTCTCAAAATCTATCTTAAGATTATAAACGATTTACTCTACTTTTATCCAGTCAATCCAACAAGTTAGGAAGCACTAGGGAGAAGGTTCTTCCTTTAGCTCGCACCTCCAATTCCTTTGATACCTCCCAGCCACGATCGTTTGACTCTACTCCCCTAGCTAGACATCAGATTGACCAGCATAAGTAGGTTAATCGAGAACAATCTCAATCAGGGCCCTTAAGAGCGAATCAATCCTTATGGCCAATGTCTAATCAATTTTAGTTAGGCTTGGGATATTGGTGCTTTTGGAATGTGATGGGCCCTTAATGGGTTGTGCCCTTAATGATTCATTTGAGAATGTGTGTATGTGCGCAACCAAAAAGCTTTCAAGCAAGATTACTGAGGATGAAGTGAGTTTTAGGATTCAGATCTTGTTTAGTAGCTTTTAGGATTCAAGTATTAGGTATATTCAACCAAATGTTCGAGAGGCAAACCAAGTTTGAAAGCGCGTGTTGAAGTATTTTCCTTTATAGACCAAGAAAATGTGGAGTGCCTTGCTTGACCTAACTATTGAATCCTACAGGGCAACTACAAGGTGAATTTCTTTTATATTAGGTGGTGCAGCCCAAATAATTCAATCAACTGGCCCAGATGCATCACCAATTAAGGCACACAAAAGGTGATTAACCTAGTCTAATTTCTACTCCATTATGTGTTGATTTGTATGTGTACTGGTTCGAAAGGTAGGAATCTCGGTTGAGTTGATAAAATCACAAGAGGTTATGTGCCTCAAATGTGGGTGTATGTAGTGTATATGTTGATTTGTCCCACAATCAAAATTTTTTTTTTTTGTTTTTCTTTATATGCGGGGTGAGACAAGTGTCGGTGGCAAACACGACAATCAAATTCTATCCTAGGGTTTATGCAAACACCTAAGTAGATTAGGTCTTGCTTATTGATGTGGCGAAAGTGAAACTAGTGTGGGGAATGTGGGGCACTTACAAACCACTCTACCCACACTTTACTCTGATCTACCATACTTGGATCTCCTTGCTAGGGTACCTGCTAGACAATAAATTAGAGGCAAGTGGGGTTAGTAATAAGTAAATGCAAAGAAACACATAATACAAGAAAGTAAATTCTATTGCCTCCTCGGCAACGGTGCCAAAATGATGAATGGGTTTCACAAGGGAAAGTTGGGGTTAGGAGAAATCCGTTACTGCAGTCGCAAAACACATTCTCAAATAAGATTTTTTATCGAGACTACAATGGAGTCCCGAGTCGAACATAGGGAGGTGACGTTTGTTTTCAATGAAATCTGCGCTTCGTGTTGTTTCTTTTTGGTATTTTAGGATTTTGTTATTTTTTTGTGTTTTTGTAATAAAGAGACAAGAAAGATAACTTCACAAAGTGGAAAGAACAAACTCGATATATCTCATTGTGGTGCAAATGTTTATTACAATATGCCAAGAAAATATAAAAGAGATAGGGGTGAGAAGATATCTCCCGAATTGGCTATTCGGCGAGACGATGGTGCTTGGCGGCAACTTGGATGGAGAAGGTGAGAGGCTAGACGATAGGGATGAGATGCCAGAGGACACTAGGTATAGGAATGCTTCAACAAGGCATGGGATGGAGATGAGGAGGTGGAGGTGATCTTCTACCGGAATGGAGGTGGGAGGATGACTCTAAGGCTCCCTATGAAGATGGTGAGAAGGACGAGGAATATTTGGTGGGGTAAGGGATCACTGCACTAGTAGGGCACCTTTGAAGCTTGGGAATGAGCTCTTGGGAGCTTTGATGGGCTTCTAGAGTTCTAGATTAGGTAGGGATAACAAAGGTAGAGATGAATATCAAGGGGAAGGTGTGTAGGTCTTTATATAGTGGATGAGAGGAGGCTCAAATAGGCATAAGACAAATAATGACCTCCACGACGTCGCTGTAGGTCTAGCTCAAGTGTTGCTGTAGCCAACTCATGCCCACTCATGTGCATGTTGAGCTGGTCCCCCATCTCATGCGTTGATCGCACTCGAGACTCACTGGTCATCCCTCTCACATCACTAGTTGCCATCACAAGCGTCCATCAAGCATCAACTGGCGTCCGCTGGCACATGCTGATCCAAGTGAAGTGAACCACCACCCTTGGATGGTGGATGAAGGGCTCTAAGCGCATGGGAGAAAATGCTCTGGATCGAGCCCCCACCCGATCAGATGGCAGATATTGCATCAGACAACTTAAAAGAGCACCCTGGATGAGCCATGTCTGATCTGGCATTTGTATGTGCATCATCGAGCGGCTTTTGATTGTGCATGTGCCACACTGACTGCTCGATCAAGATTGAGCGATCCAATTCCTTTTGGCACTGAAATGATTGCGAAGCATTGAAGCTCGAACTTGTGTCCTTCCTTTGTGGAGCAGGTGAGCTACCACTTGGCCATAGGCACTGGTTGGTCGCGTGGTGCTGGTGTAGATGCGGCCTCGACTGTTGGATGAAGATCCAACGGTCCTGGTTCTACCTTGTAGAGCTTTGAAGGATGGAGGGTGAGGTTGGGTGCTTCTCAGCCATTGGATTGAGATGCAACGACTAGGATTTTTTCTTACGGTGAGGATAGGGAGTCTACGGCAAATGTAAGGCTGCCTAGATGGTGCCACGTGGTGCCATCTGGGCCATCCATCTTCTTCTTCTTGTAGAGGGTGCTACGATGCTCTGATCAACGTGATTTTTGCGTTGACGGACTGCGATCATCGCTCCAGATACATTCGTACGGTCAGATTCTTCATCCGAAGCTCATAAAGATGTCGCACTACCTCCTGGCCATATAAAATGTTAAAATTTTATATACAGAATACACAAACTATCCTAAATGCAATGCAGTGAATGTTATGCAATATTTATACTATGAGATGCAATGCTAGGCCCAGGAACTATCATAAATAAGCATTTTATCATGAATTCATGCGTGTTTATCAGCAGTTTATCCTAATTACATGTGTCTTCATCAAATTCTCTTCAAGTGAGGGAGCAACCGCATTTGGAGCAAGGATTGTTTGAGGCTTCAATTGAAGGACTTCTATCTACTTCTATCACTTTTATTTTTTTCTAGTGGCTTTATTTATGTAAAAGCATTCCTCTACTTGTGACACAACTTTTATTAGCAATACAAAAATCAAGTGCCTTTCAATTTTCTTCTTATTTGCTTCTTAGATTTTTAAGTGACTATTTTTGCACACTCCATCATTCTAATTACCCTATGTGCACTTTCCTAGGGTGAGCTTAGAAAGGTGTTAACTGGCTTCTACTGTGTTTTAAAAATGGATTCATTGCAGTAGAGACCACAAAAGTGCATTTAACATTTAAAATATATAAACTCAAATTAAATGTATCCCAAGGTCATTCGTTAGGAGCAACGAAATTGCACAGATACCACTATTCTGGGTTTCATAATTGTAAGGAAATTAGGAAACTAAGGGCTAAAATGCAAACTTGGCGAAGATGTAGTTTAAATGTGCCCAAATTTTTATAATGACCTAACTCGGACATAAGAAATTTAATGGTTAGTTCAATTTTGGGTTTTGGTAAAGTTCTCATGGTCAATTTACGTTTAGACCCAAAATATACCAAATACCCACCTACATTTGTGTTTTAGGTCAAAACGAGTTTCGATTGTCAAATTGACTGTGCCAAACCTTATAAAATATTTTTAAATGATTTTTAGAAGGTTTAAATTACATTTATTTCCATTGAAACTATTTTAATTGAATCGAGTCGAAATTAGCCATTTTAGTTAATGATTAACACACAATTTGAATGAAAATCCTCAATTACTCAGTATCAATCCACTTTTAGGAAATTTAAGATAAATTTACCTTTGATTAATCATGGTTCACCCCTTACCATTCTACATTTATAATTGTTTGTGAAAATTATAGAATTAACCCCTATTTTTATCATTTCTCTTTTCAACCCTGATTGAGTTATACCCTTTTAATGTGTTAATTAGGTTAATTTAACCTTAGAACTTATCTAAATTGGGTTAGATGCAGCGGATGATGGCGATGCAATCATCCCCCCATGCCTATCGTTTGCTAGTCCCTTAGCAAATTCTAGAGTTCGGTATAGATTTTCAGTATAAAGGTAATTTTGGCATTTAGCTCAAAAAGATTTGTTCCTCCTCTTTTGACAACTTTATTTATTATACTTTTTTCTTGGGATTAAAAGAAAATCAAGACTTTGATTGTGTTTTCAGAATAATGTAGGTATGAGATTTTGTTAAAGATAAGACGTCAAAATGAATCTTTTGGATACTAAGATTAGCATAATTAGGACCTACGTATCCACTCAGGAACCCTCTAATCTACCCTTTTTTGGTTCTTACAAGTCCTAAAACCCATTTTCCCAGTTAAACCCTCCTTAACCTAAGAACTCGTACCGCAGCTTGCGTGACACCGAAAATCCAAGTGTCAATGCTTCTATGATTAGCCAACTTTATTTGTTTTAGAGTGTCTTTACAAGACTTATTTATCACGATAGAATGAATGAATTTTTTTTTGCTCCCCCATACCTAGACTTGGATCAACCCAATACAGTTGTGTCGGGATCATCATTCCCATCACCAAATCCTCAATGGAGGCTCTAGAGCCAACACTCACGAATCACTGCCATGACACACCCTAGAAGCTCACAACCATAAACAAAAAGCATCGTAAGGGGCGCTCCTAGTAGGCTCAAGCTCACGCCCCGATGCTTCGAGATAGCACCATTCAAGACACCTGAGCTACGAAATGAGCTCTATATGCTCTCTATAGAGATATATGATTAAGATTCAGAGCGAGCGCCGAGGCGGTGACATATTTTCATTATGTCATCAATGGAAATTTTTTGTTCTAGATGGTAGGAACTCAAACTAATCAACTGCTTTAGACTTTCACAAAGACTAAAGTATGAGAAAACATATTTTCATTATGTCATCAATGGAAATTTTTTGTTCTAGATGGTAGGAACTCAAACTAATCAACTGCTTTAGACTTTCACAAAGACTAAAGTATGAGAAATTATTTACTTATGTAATTCTTTTGGCTTTTTGAGGTTGTTGGCTGTGTGTGTATCGATTTTGACACTTGGTTTTCAAAAGTCATTCAAGCTTTTGAACGATAATCAAGCCAAGTACTACTCAAGTCACTAAACTGATTTCAGAACTCAAAACCGTCAAGGGTCGAAAAGGATTTCTTTGAGAGATAAACTGATTTGATCTAAATTTTAGGCCTAAAAGGTCTAACAATAGGATCCTCAAACTAAATCCTAAGTCTGTTAATGATAAAATGCCTTTGTGTACCTTTTTGGAAATAATGTACAATCTTAGTCCCTTTCTTCTTGAAATCTCTCTTTTTTCTTCTCTTTTTTGTTTCTTTTTTTCTTAATAGAATCTGTATGTATTTTTTGTGAGAACCTTGTAGACATAGATTTCAAATGATTGCACTTTAATACCCCCCCATGCCTCAATTTTTTAATGCCCTATTGCAAATAGGATGGGTTTGCATTTATCTTAGCTCATAATTTTAGAATAGGTTTATAAGGGTGGGTAGTCCAGTCGAATATGGCTGTTGTGGATGATTTTTAACTCCAATATAAACATTGGAGGCAGAGTCGATTGTTCTTAAATTAGGAACTCTAAAGTGCAGTAGAAATGGTTTGCTTAGAAAAGAGTAAGAAAGGTCTCAGGCTTTTGGAAAATGATGGGTTCCCTCTCGTTAAGCACTGAATTTAATGCATCCAGCCTGGTGGGAGATGGTCAAACAATGGAGTAATCAAATTGGAAGAATTTTGTAAAACAAGCACCATAATAATTAGCTTGGTTGGTCCAACCAGGTGCTTGTTTTGATCTACTGGCTGATTATGCAGACCAAACCTAATCAATCTGGCGGGTTGAGGAATGTGGATCATTAAATGCACAACCCAACAAGTGTAATTTGGCTCAAGCTGATTTGGAAATGAATAGTAATGGTTTGGATGCATAGGTTCATCCAGCTCAATGTAAGGGTCCTCAAATAATAATGGATTAGTGAAAAATATAGGAACCCTGCTGATGGAATCAAAAATAATTCACAGTTGGCTCTCAGTTTGATTAATGTCCCATAAATTATCAAATTGAGGTGGCAAATCATCTCCAGCCGGATCAGAATGAACTACTTCAGGATACAAATGGATTTCGGTGCAGTCTTATTGCGGAGACCAATTGCTGAGGAGCTTAAACAACCATTCCTGCATGGTCTCCTGATTAGGTGGTGCAATTACTTCAAAATCAAAATTAATGACCTCGGAATCAGAATCAAGGAACGGGTGATGGACATCAAGGTCATCAATCGAATCATAATCCTATGAAAATAAGGATTCTCCTGAATCAAAATAAGGTTCAAAATCAACATCAACGTAGGAGATTTCAAGAACAAAACACGGGTGATAAGATTTTTTTGAACCTGAATCAAAATTACGACCACCACGAGAAGAATCAAAATCCAAAAAGTTATCAACCTAAGAATGGTCTAACCTAGATTCTGGTGAGGAGCTAATAAGGATATCCTCATTAGGCATAAGATTGGGTTCAAGATATCTAGGATAGATCCAATCTAAACCTAACTCTTCAGATTCCTTTAATTCTATATCATAAATTAGTTTCAATTTGAATGAATCATTATGCTCCTCCGAGGAATTTGGAGAGATTTCATCGTCAAAAATAGGCACATCGAAATCCTGATATTTCAACTCTACGACTTCATTCTTTTTAGATTGAGCCTTATTACCATACCAAATAGGTTTAGAACTAGATTTTAAGTCAAATGTAGGAATAGGTTCACTAGAATCTATTTTGAAATTTCAATCAATTGGGATGTCACAATTATGCTCGAGGAATTCATAATCAAATGCATCATAGGTATTTTGAAATTCCAATTGAGTTGAACCAGTTTTAATAATTTCGATTTCTGGTTCAAAATCAAGAACACCTGTGATGGAATCCTTCCAACCCAAGAGTTGATTTTCTATATCAGGTGATTCCTTATACTCAAAATCATCATTTAAATCAAATCAAATTGGGGATTCAACACAAAACCCATCTTCTTCCCACTCGGAATTGGAAAAAATCTTTATTATCCTCAAAATTATCCCAAAATTCATAATTAGGATCCGGATGGGGGTCTGGATATCATTCATCAATCAATTCTTCTAATTGATCTAACAAATCCCCATGTTTAAAGAAATCTTTGTACTTTTCCCATAATTTCGGATTTGCAAGATATTGTACCCCCTCAGTTTTATGAAGTTTTCTTAGAGCTCTCATTTGTTCCAAGAGGGCCTCCCAGGATGAACCACAAGAAATCTGGATTGCAATCATTTAGATGTGGTTCATAATTGGGTTCACAATACTGGGTTCACTAGCTTGATTCCCGCTAAAAGTGGTTGAGGTTCCAGAAGATTCTTCACTGCACCTAATAACATCCTCAATCATTCTATCCTTCATGCTCATACAAAGTGTAACGAGCGCGTGCCCCAGACGTCTTTTAAGACGTCTGGGAGGTGACCCAGACGTCTGTCAAGACGTCTGGGATCACATCCAGACGTCTGACCAGACGTCCGGGATAGTTTACAGACGTCTGGCGAACAGTTATGCTCGCACGGGATATTCGTCTGCGCGCCTGTGCGCGCAGACCTGCGATCCTGCCTCTTTCTCTGCGGCTGCAGGCGACTGCGACCGCCTTCTCTCTCCTCTCCGCGCGGCGTTAAAAGGGGGGCGCGCCTGCCCTCCCGTCTCCACCATCTTCCTCCTTCTTCTCCTGCCTGTGCGCGAGAGCGAGCGGACGCGAGGGCGCAGCGGCAGCGGCAGCCGCAGTAAGCGCGGAGGAGCTGCGGCGTGCGAGGGCGGGGCTCTGCCGTGAGGGCAAGCTCGCCGGGAGCGGCTTGGCCGACCGGCGGAGGGCGTAGGGGGGCGCAGAGCGTCGCGGAGAGGGACCTGCTGCGGGCGGAGCAGCGTACGCGCGAGGTGCGACGCGGGCGGCGTCGCGAGCGGAGGCCGAGTAGGGCTCTGATTCTGGAAAAATTTCCAGAATCAGACGTCTGGAGTGATATCCAGACGGCAAGGTCGACGTCTGTGAGATCATACAGACGTCTGAAAGGTGAGTTTCCGCTTTCTCCTCCCTTTTTGTCGACTGACCGTACTGAGGGAGGGGGGTTGGCTGTGCGCAGGTGTTCTGATTCGTCATCCTTTGCGAATCAGACGTCTGGAAGTTGTACCAGACGGCGGGAGTGACCTCCAGACGTCCAAAGTGACCATCGGACGTCTTGGATCTAGGCAGACGTCCCCACAGACTTCTGGACGTCCGGGGAACCAAGCCGAACAGGTAATTCTCTGATCCACCGTTTAAGACGTCTGGAAGGAGTTCCAGACGTCTGATTTTGCACAGTATTGTCTTTCTCGACCCGTTTAGGGCCCGTTTGGGCTCCGTTTTCCGCGATTCGAGTTGCGTTCGTTTCAGAATTTATTCCTCTACCCGCCTACAGTAGCTATACACTATTTTGAGACACTCCTTGTGTTTGATCCTTGTGATAGGACCTCGTTCGGTTACAGTCTTGAGAGTCGCGGAGGCGCGCGGGATTCCCGATCACGCCCCCATTACTTCCGTTGTACCTGGTAGAGTGGTTTTAAGTATTAATAAAATCTGTTAAAGTATGGAACCATAACTAGAACCTAGGGCATTGCATGAATCCTAGGAATGAGAAATATATGGAATGATAGCTCCTAGGTGTTGCATGAATCCTAGGGCCGGAAAACTAGTTTGTATGATAGATCCTAGGATATGGCATGAATCCTAGGATGGAAGAACTAGTGGAATGTATATTACTGCAGTCTTGGAAAAAAAAATGGAAAGGAATATATAAAGCTGCCTGTAAATTTAATTAACAGCTGCCTGTTATGAATAAAGAAACATGTTTGAGATCATGGAATTTGAGAACGTGAATCTGGAAAGTGAAACATATGATGTTCTGAAATAAAGAACTGGAACCCTACGGGGAGTTAGGAGTGGAACTCCTGGAAAGAAAAAGGAATGGAACTGAGATGTAGTTTGTACTGTCTCTTGGGTACGCAGTACCAAGGGAAGTACCTGTACCTGTTTTAGTGCAGAGTGGGGCCAGCCGCCCCAGGGACCCGGGGTTAGGCTTGGCCGCTCTGTACCGACTTGTTGGCCCTCGTGTACGTAGTACCGAGGAGAGCTAGTAGTGTTAGGAGAGTACTAGCTACCCCACGGGCCCCGGGGTTCTGCTAGCCTCCTTCACCGACTTGTTAGGCCCACTAGGGCAAACCAGGGTAGTCAGGCGAGGGTGCGCGGACTGTGGAGGGGCAAGGCCCCGGTTTGGTTACTGTGGAGGGGTTGGACCCCTGTTACTGAGAGGGCTCTGCCCTGGTTCCGTGCTGTGCTTTGGGCGCACCCGTT
The DNA here is from genome assembly GCA_037157565.1 of Thalassia testudinum. NCBI lineage: Eukaryota > Viridiplantae > Streptophyta > Magnoliopsida > Alismatales > Hydrocharitaceae > Thalassia > Thalassia testudinum. Next base: position 41,292,699 of record JAZHRO010000025.1, read on the forward strand.
AACGGAAACGACTGACCGCGTGCCAGTACGGGCTAGCTACCTGTGCGTTTATCGCGCGTGCCGTAATCACCGTTACGTCTGTCAGTGACCTTGGGGTGGTTGACTGAGGGTAGGATCACCACGGGGGACTCTCCCGGCCAGGAGAGCACCACGTGCTACTTCTACTTTTGGAAAAGACTGCAATCAAGATCGTCCCACGAGGACATTCGAGATCAAGTAAAGGATCTGAGAAATAAATGAAATAGTGAGAAAAATTGAAAGATGTAAATAAAGGAAGTAATAGAACATAATAGCTACTGTACACTCCACTGTTGCCTTTAGTTAGTTTGCCACTCTACTCAGCGTTTTCCTGACGAGTTACACTCGTTACCTTTTTCAGGACCAGGTGTTGAGCAGCCAAGGTCGGCGGCTGCAGAGGACACTGGGCCGAGTAGGGTCCAGTAGAGTTACCACAGCTTTGTACCCCTTTTTGTTTCTGTTCTAGTGAGTAGTTTCTGTTTCCGCTGTACCTTCTTTACTTGCAGTTTTGTTATATCATAAATGTTGTTTTTACTGTTGTGGTGGTGCCTACTGTAGTAGTTTCTTTCCTTACTGCTGTACTTTCTTACTGTTAGTTATATTCATGCTGAATGTGGTTTATTTTACTGTCTTTTGGTTACTTCCTCGTTGGACGACTGGGTCTTGGGATTAGTCGAGTCGGTCCGGTTCTCGTGTCTCGTAGGGACTCGGGAATCGGGTCGTTACACAAAGTTTAAGACTAGTGGTCATTTTCTTAGGTTTCAGGTTGATTTCCAAGTATCTAAATCAGGTCAGGTGGTGGATCAAAAGATGGAGAATCATGTTCAGGTTCAGCAATCAAGAGTGGAAGTTGATTTAGGACTTAGAGAAAAATTCTCCAATCATAGGGTTGACATGGTCTAGTCGTGATTCCAAGTCGATGGGTGGTAGGAAATGAACGTAATATGGCTCTGTATCAAGAGAATCACTCAGGTGCATCTGAGTGATCTCTGATCGTGCATGCATTATTTAGAAGAAGAAGAGGGGACTAGAGTGTATTGACCCAATCAAGCACCCATTAAACAATTAGGTGATGACTTAGTCGAGGCAGATGGCCTCTAGATTAATGAACTCACTTGCACCAAGAACTACTTGGGTAGCCAGGAAAGGAGAGTTTCACAAAGGCCCCTACATGGTAGAGTGCTCCTGTAGGTTGCAGAGTTCCCCCTCCTACCTTTCCTTGTCACTACAAGTCCAAGAAGACTAGTAACAAGTGAGTTGGTCCTAGTCTCTACCAATTTTAGAGCATAATAGTGCCTTGGGTCTTTCACATGGATTAAGAATATTCAATTTTTGTGACCTAGTCAAAGTTAATTGCATTACAAAGTGACCTAAATCAACTTGACATATCCTATGGGTTAAGGATGTAACTTAGGTTAAAATTAACCTATTCCACCCTCTATCCTATCCAATTATTAGGTCACCAAATTTTAGGGGGCAAGTGTAGTATTAGTTCAATTTTAATTTGGTCACACTTATTTAGATATTTTCAAACAAAGTTCGAATTGAACCAATAAATCACACAAGTGTGGTTGAGATCTTTTTCCTCTACACTTTGTCGAACTAACTCTTCAACCTTAAATATGAAACCTATGGGGGCACTAGAGTGAGTCAAATTTTACCTTGGTTAAGTGACTCGAGCCCAAACAAGAAGTGGGAGACCCAAACCACACAAATAAGTAAGAGAAATTTGTTCCCCATCTTTTTTTTATTTTGTTCAATCCCCCACACTCCTTCAAAAATGCTGTCAATCAAACCCAACCCTGGGAATTGAAATATCGCAAGTCAAATGCAGTGAATGACAAGTATTCAGTATTTAGTGATTGCGCAGCAATCATAGGTCTTAATTGACCTAAATTAGGCTAGGACTTAGCATAAGTTAGGGTAATTCATGCATGCATAAGCATTACTAGCACCTATGCTACTTTCTTTTAGCTATGCAAAAAATAATGCTATAATGTACTGATTAGGTGCATTATGTCAATTGCAGGCAATAAGCTAATCAGAAGCAAGATCTGAAACTGTATCTAAAGCTGGATCTGAAGAAAAAAGAATAACTGGTGTTGCGGCAGAGTTGGAGTAGAAGACCTAGATTAGATGTAGTAGATAATAATGAAAGGGAGTTAACGTATGCTATTCTATTATGTAGGAATAAAGCAATAAATTGTGAAGAACTTAAGTCCATCCCAGCCCTAGGACAGCCTAGAAGCCTCCCCAAGCCTTAGCCACCCTTAGATTTGGTCACCACACCCTAGGAAACATTAAAACCCTAATTCTAGCCTCTATCTAGACATCCACACAAGTTATAGGACGTCTAGAACCCTTAGCCAACTCCCGCACACCTTAAACCTACTTCTATAGTGTTATTGGACGTCCAGACACTTGGTTAGACGTCCAATTTTTGCAGAATACCCAGAACCCAAAATCCCTCCTGACTGTCATTAGACGTCCAGACAACATGTTTGGACTTTTGATTTTTCACTATAAGACGTCTGACACTATTATTAGATGTCCAGAACTGCCCTCCAAACCCTGTTTTGAGATTCAAGCCTTGATCTTAGACTCTAGCTCCCTAAACCCAATTCTAAACCCTTAGGGACGTAAATTAAGATGCCCTAACCCTAGTACATCACCACTAGACCTCCCTAAGGACCTAATTAGGTCCTCACTAAACCTAATTAACTTGGGTCTTAGTCAATTCCATCAGTCTATTCGATTGGACTCATTGAGTCCAATTGAGCCCTGATCTAAGCACACACTACCCAATTGGACTCAATGAGAGTCCAATTGACCTAGACCTGACTTAATTAAGTTATTTTACTCTCAATTATGTTTTCACACACCCAATTAAACTTGTATTAAGTTTAATTGCACTTTAGCTTAGTGAATTAGGATTTACAACCCTAATTTGAGACCTACCTTGACCTAAATCCACTAGAACCTAACCTAATCAACCTAGCCACCTAACTTTCGACCCACACACACCCACACACACCATCCACATGAAAAATACCTAGCCTAGAGTTCTCTAGAACTCTCTACCATGTGTTGTTGCCTTAGTTGCTAAAATTAGTAACCAAGAGCCATTCAATTTTTCGATCCACATTTGGTGGATCTAAAAACCACCATCCATCCTCTGTCTCTCACTCTCCCATGAGCTCCCACCATAGGCCTCTCTAGAGAATTCCATAATTCTCTGGAGAGCTTCCCTTAGTTCTATAAAAAGACCTAAGGGGTGGCCATTTGCACCCATTCACTCTTGGCTTCCATTTAGCTTAGCTACATTCCAACTCCACTCCACCTTCAAGAGTTGCTTCACCATGGCCACCACCATCTCCACGCCAAGATGTTGGATCACCTCCTCAACCTCTCTCCATCAGTCGACCTAAGCACCATTGGCCGCCCCTCCTCCTCTCAACCAAATCAAAGGCCATTAGAGCCCACCTCCGAATGCCCTTATTTATGCTAGATTAGTAGCTTAGTTCTTCACAGTTTACATGCTTTATTTACTGCTTAGTAGTGTAGCTCTATATTCTTCCACAATGATGCATGCATAATCCCCCTTTAGATTCATGCATGCGATCATTTTCTGCTAGCTGGAGTTGTGTTTCCAAGCATTCCTCTATAAGCTTTCCATGAGTTCCATGTTGCAAACACCATGATGAATCAATGAAAGTTCTTTTTCTATATATATATCTATGTGTTGAGAATCACCATGAGTTTATTGTAATATATTTTGTGTGATTAAAGTTTCCTGCTTTTAATTATTATCTGTTGCGACTAGCATGTCGATACCTGAAAATATCGACGATCTAACTATTAACGCATTTTCCATAAACAGCCACCATATAACTAGAATCGTGCATACTAAAACTAACACTTTCACATTTGTCATCTATCTAACACATGTGCACGTAATTAGGCTTCATAATGAAAGTGACCGAACATTGATCTGATGATTAGAAACCAGCGTGCAATTTTAAACAACTAGAGTGAGTGAGATCGATTTCAAATCTACCTTTCCATAAATGCCTCCCAGAGATTAGCGACCGAGACTCCAAATCTCATTATCTTTATAAATTATTTTTGTTGATCATATTTCATAACTATACTACGACACATTCTGATCAAATACGTGCTATACGATTCGCAACAAATGGCATCGTTGCCGGGGAGGCAACATCATTTTTTATTTTGATCTCTAGAATTATAAGTAATAAATCTTGCTCTGCTTGTCCTTTGATGTGCAGGAAATAGGAAAAAATGGGATCTGTGCACACAACGAGCGCAAAAAAAAATACCAAGTGCACATCATATCTTCCTTAGTCTAGGTTTGATTTGAACCTTAGGCTAGATTTCCTTCTAGAAATTTCAATTGAAAACAAAAAAAAAAATCCTATTTATCTTTGCGAAGAAAAAAGAAAAAAAAATTTAGGTAGTTAGATTAGGTTTCCATTTGAATATTAGGTCAATTTGCTTGAGAAAAAAAAGAGAAAAGAATCTTTTTTCTTCTGAGAAAAAAAGCACTTTTCCCTTAAAAAAAATCAAAAGTTTTGAAGAAAAAAATCATTTTGGTGGAAAGTTTGAATTTCAAATTGAAACATCTTTTCAAAAGCTTCCCCACCACCCTCTGATTTTTGACTAGGCTTAAAAGTCTGATTTAAATATTCAATTGCCGAAAAATTAATGAGCAAAAAATTCTAAAATTTTGGCTAGACCTTCATTTTTAAACCACCTTTCAAACAACACCATTCATTTGAAAAAATTTCTGGACCAAAATTTTAAAAAATTCGCGAACTGCAAGAGGTTAAACTGACCCAGATTTGAAAATTTTTAAAATTCAAAAAGTAATTTCGATCAATCTACGAATCTGTTTTGACTAAAAATGGTGGGTATGAAAGCTAATCTCATTAGTTTTAATTTCCATGTTTTTTCTAAATTTTTGAAATCATTTAGTACTATTTCAAAGCAAAAAACCGACCAAGGGTCAAAATTCCAGATCTGAACCCTTGATATTTAAAAATCTCTATAAATTTGGTTGAAATAGTAAAAATTATAACAAAATATTCTATGAAAAGATGATTGAAAATGGAATCTACTTGTCAAATTTCAACTTATTTTGATTCCAATTTTTATCAGAGAATTGGTCTTAATTTCATGGTTTGCTGAAAAAAAAACCCTAAAATTGCATGAACCCTTGGTTACACCTTTTGGGTTATACTCTAGAGACCATATTTGGGCTAACCTACACTTAATCGAGTCTAGTGTTTAGCCAATGAGCTTGGTCACCATGTGGGCTACTCACCACAAACCCCAACCGAAGAAAAATGAGTTGAAATTAATTTTAAAACACATAAGCAAACCAGAATTCATTGTCGTACTACTGGTGGTTTCAACCTCTCTTGCCAAACTTGGTGACTAAGTTTGCAGGGTAGTGTCAAACGACCGTGGCTAAGGGGTAACGGAACCCGAGGCGTAAGCTAAAGGAAGAACCTTCCCCTTAGTCCCCTCGTAACCAAATTGGCTGGGTTAGCTTGAGAGGCGAAAATCACTTTTAGTCGGATGTACGACAAATTTTTCTTCAAGAATTTGAACATAAAGCAAAAAATCTGGTCATCTGATTATAAGGACCATCTGATTGATAGGAACTTATCCTTGTCTGGCTTGGCTACACCAACCTAGGGTTGGGTGGTGTATGCAAAGAAGGAGGTCACTCAGACCTTGACTGGTTGGACCTTGGGAGCTGCTCCCAAGGAGGCGAGTCACTCCGCTCGGGCCATCTTCTCCCCCACCTTCTTCTTCTATCTGCTTAGCCGCAATGGCTAACCCTGGATCTGGACCTAATCATAATCCAGAAGAGTTGGACCCACGAGCTTATCTGAGAGCCTGGGTCATTGAGTCAGCTCAACCTTAGGATTAGAACCCAAGGTGGCAAAGATGACTTTTCGCTTAGCCTAATCCTTCTCTGGTTACCGAAATGGTTAACCCATATCCTAACCCTGGATATTATGACCCATACCAACTGATCCCTCAAAGGACCGCATCTTATAACCTAGGATATGGATTTCACACTCCTGCGTCTCACCCATGGAATATGGGTAGACATGATTCACCCCCTGGACTCCCTGAAAAGCTACCAGTGCATATACGACCGCATTATAGAATACAGATAGCTATAGCTGGCACTAAGGAAAAGGTTGCATCCTATCTACACGAAATCCAAGCTATCACTGAGTCGAACCAAAGACAAAGCTGGATTCTGTATCAACAAGCTGTAATGGAGCTCCTTCAGGGAACAACAGGGATAACAAGGCTAATTGACAAAATCGGGAACTCGTGAACCACTGCTTTTGAGATATCAAGTGGAAAATAGCCTTGAAGACCTCGAAGAATTTGAAATGACTACGACGGACGGACACACAGGAGATTCTTGGGAGTATATGCTGGAAGATAATTCAGGGGAAGAAGAATCTAGCTTGGATATGAGACAGGAGTAGGAAATGTTTCGAATGGGTTCATCTGAGAACTCCATTCAAGAAACTGAGGAAAGGACAGATATCTCCAGGATTGAGCCACAATCGGATTATCCTGAATCCTGGGAGATACATCTTGGGTTAGATAACCCAACCGTGATAAGGGAAGTTGATCCATTTGAGGATATGGATCTTGAGGCAAACATTACATGTGACACTACTGATCAATCTAGACCACTTCCCATTATAGGTGAACCCATGCTAGAGCCAACATCTTCTGATCTGCACTCTTCTTCTTTCACCTACATACCTAATTCATATATTAGAAATTATGAGATGACACTTTCTATCCTTGATTCTGACATCCAAAGACTAGAAGTAGCTATGGATGTTTTGACTAAAGAAATGGATATGCTACCTGAGGCAGGAATTAGTATGGAGCCCAACGGATATGAGGGTGAAGCTTTGAACAAAATGAGTTGGGGACGCACCTACCATCCTAGTAAATCTAATGGATGGCTCGACTCCGAGCCTGAAGAGTCAACCTCCGATGAATCAGAGATGAGTACTGATGAGGATGAAGTAATTTCTGATGATGATTTCAATGACCTCCCCATAAATCTTCTACTTTCACGGATACCCCTATATGATCCAGAGCCTGGAGAGGGCATGATCTTTGATGTCAATTATCGTTATGAGGATCCCTATGACTCAAATTCTGGTTCTGAGATACATTTTGATCTACTCCCTCAGCAACTTCCTATTGAATTGTGGGACATGATAAATCAGCTAAATCAACATCATGATCCCCCCTTTGATTATCCTCTATTTTCCACCACCACTCCACATTTTCTTATAGCTAGACTTTTTGGAGTAGGGGTGCACAATCAGTTGGTCTGCATCTCTGGACCACTGATTCTATGAGCATACGAGCACATCTTTCTCTTAATCTTGACCAGCTCCTATGTAAGAATCGATACATCTGATTGAGTTTTCGCCCAGTTGGAGGGGTTAAACTCAGCATCTACCTCACATCAACCTATACATACTTGCTTTATACATAGCATATCTTATTTTAAAGTATATTTCTTTTTCGCATATTGTATACTATCAGGTAGGCTGATGCTGAACGTTAAATTTCAGGAGCAATTCCAGGTGATTTCTACCCATTTACTCCCTACTGTATTTATTTTTGTTTATATTCATGCATGAGGACATGCAAGAACTTAGGCATTGGGGGGTGGATATACATCAAAACTGAAAATTTTTACGCCAACACTTACAAAACCTCGGAGCTGCATGTCAAACGTACTTTAGGACCCTAAATTAAAGAACAACTGACTCCACCTCCAAGGCTCACATTGGAGCTAAAAATTATCTGCAATAGCCACTTCCGACTCACCCACTCACCTTTTGATCTAAATTTAGGGTCAAGCTGAATGTAACTCGATAAGGGAAATTTTATGAAGTACAAATATAAGAGGTTACTTATTTATAGCATATATATATAGTGCATCCATGAATAAGATTATCTTATTAAGAGAATGCATTAGGGATTTTATCCTCTAGTTGATTCCTATAATCTGCAATCCAGTACAATTTTTCACACACACGTCGAATTTGCAATGGATTTACGGTGAAGGCTGGTAAACATCTTTAGTCTGTTGAGAAGAAGTAGTACTTCTTCCCTTGAACCCCTGGACAATGTTGTGGGAGACAGGAAAATTTTCCTCCAAAAATCCACCAAATAATGTGATATGAGAGTAAAGTGTACTGGTGCTCTAAGATTAGTGCAAGGAATCAGGAATCATAGATAATTAGGTGATGATACTCAGAGATTAGGCAAAGTTTCTGCTCTCAGTTCCTGCGTATACATTTTTGTGCAAAATTTTGAGAGCCACCAAATAAGGCAAATATGCGGAGAGTGAGTTTTCATAAAACTAGGGCTAAGGTGGATGGTTACGACCATTCTTTACGGAATCCTCGACTAAAGGAGGGTATTGATGTCAAGGTCAGAAATACACCATCCTATCTGTCTCTCCCACTATCGTGAGTAGGCACTTCCACCAAATAAGCCTCCCAATGTCTCTTAAGTACCATGAATCCCTAATAATGCCTCCTCAATAAAGTTCATGGATGTATGCTAATTGTGTTGTGTTGAAAAAAGATTTATACATTAAAGAAAAAAAGAAAAATTGAGAAAAAAAATAGAAGAAAAGCAGAAAAAAAAAGAGTGAATATTTAGTGTTTATTTCAGTTACTTTGAGGCAATACCACCAAATATGGCCTTAACCCACCTTTCTTGTGTTTCTAACCACCTGAATACTAGCTGAGGAATTCTGACTTAGCGGTAGAGTTATAGAAACTCAATTAAAGTGTTAATGCCAAGTGAGACCACCAAATATAGGTCATATGTGAGAATCTGGTGAGATTGTCAGCTCTAAAAAAAAAAAAAACAAAGAGAGTAAGAAAGAATGAATACAAAGGAACCAAAAAGAGAGCATAGTTTTTCTCGTCTTTCTCTGAGATAAGTTACTTGATAATCCGGGAATCTAGATTCTGTAGTACTAATCTCTATGTAGCACCACGCTAGTGTGAGCCACCAAATATATAATCTTTTCCCTCTAAGATTCTCTACCTAAGCTTAAAGTCGAGTGGAATTCATAGAATATCTTGAATACCCCGAGGGAAGAAAATTAGCCTATCCCGCTAGAATTTTTACTAGGGTTCAAGTACAGGATTTAGAGGTGAATTAGTTTTTCACTCAACTCCGTTGCAAAAGTTACATAGCTACACTTTCACGATTGTCTGATTTCTAGAGCATAGGATGAAAACAAAAAGGAGAAAAACAACTAGGAATACACTTGATAAAATAATCGATCCCTTATGGACCCTTATGTGAATAATTTAGTCTTGCATTTGATAGGACTAGCAAGATTTAGGCAAGGAGGTATTATTGCGTAGCAATCATATGTCTTAATTGACCTAAATAAGGCTAGGACTTAGCATAAGTTAGGATAATTTATGCCTGCAAAAGCATTACTAGCACCTTTATTGCTTTCTTTTAGCTATGAATAAAATAATGCTATATTGTACTGATTAGGTGCATTATGTCAATTGTAGGTAATAAGCTAGTTAGAAGCTAGATCTGAAGCTGGATCTAAAGTTGGATCTTAAGAATAAAGAATAACTGGTGTTGTAGCAGAGTTGGAGCGGAAGACCTAGATTAGATGTAGTAGATAATAATGCAAGGGAGTTAAGGTATGTTATTCTATTAAGTAGGAATAAAGCAATAAATTGTGAAGAACTTAGGTCCATCCTAGCCCTAGGACAGCCTAGAAGTCTCCCCAAGCTTTAGCCACCCTTAGATTAGGTCACCGCACCCTAGGAAACCTTAAAATCCTAATTCTAGCCTCTATCTGGACTTCTAGATGAGTTATAGGATGTCCAAAACCCTTAGCCAATTCCCGCACACCTTAAACCCACTTTTGCAGTGTTGTTGGACGTCCAGACACTTGGTCAGACGTCCAATTTCTACAGAATACCCAAAACAGAATCCAAAATCCCTCCTGACTCTGATTGGATGTCTAGAGAACAAGTCTAGACTTCTAATTTTTCACAATAAGACGTCTGACACTATTATTGAACGTCCGGAACTACCCTGCAGACCCTGGTTTGAGATTAAAGCCTTGATCTTGGATCTCACCTCCCTAAACTCAATTCTAACCCCCTAGGAACCTAAATTAAAGTGCCATAACCCTAGTACATCACCTCTAGATCTCCCTAAGGACCTAATTAGGTCCTCACTAAACCTAATTGACTTGGATCTTAATCAATTCCATCAGTATATTCAATTGGACTCATTGAGTCCAATTGAGCTCTGATCTCAGCACACAATATCCAATTGGACTCAATGAGAGTCCAATTAACCTAGCCCTGACTTAATTGAGCTATTTTACTCTCAATTAAGTTTTCACACACCCAATTAAACTTGTATTAAGTTTAATTGCACTTTACTTTAGTGAATTAGGGTTTACAACCCTAATTTGAGACCTACCTTGACCTAAACCCACTAGAACCTAACCAAATCAACCTAGCCACCTAACTTTTGACCCACACACACCCACACACACCATCCACATGAAAAATACCTAGCCTCGAGTTCTCTAGAACTCTCTACCATGTGTTGTTGCCTTGGTTGCTAAAATTAGCAACCAAGAGCCATTCAATTTTTAGATCCACTAAAAACCACCATCCATCCTCTCTCTCTCATTCTCCCACGGGCTCCCACCATAGGCCTCTCTAGAGAATTCCATAATTCTTTAGAGAGCTTCCCTTAGGTCTATAAAAAGACCTAAGGGGTGGCCATTTGCATCCATTCACTCTTGGCTTCCATTTAGCTTAGCGACATTCCACCTCTACTCCACCTTCACGAGTTGCTTCACCATGGCCACCACCATCTCCATGCCAAGATGTTAGATCACCTCCTCAACCTCTCTCCAGGGGCCAGCCTAAGCACCATTGGCCGCCCCTCCTCCTCTCAACCAAATCATAGGCCATTGGAGCCCACCTCAGAATGCCCTTATTTCTGTTAGATTAGTAGCTTAGTTCTTCATTGTTTACATGCTTTATTTACTGCTTAGTAGTGCAGTTCTATATTCTCCTCCAATGATGCATGCATAATCCCCCTCTAGATTCATGCATGCGATCATTTTCTGCTAGCTAGATTTGTGTTTCTAAGCATTCCTCTATAAGCTTTCCATGAGTTCCATGTTGCAAACACCTCGATGAATAAATGAAAGATCTTTTGCTATATATATATCTATGTGTTGAGAATCACCATGAGCTTTTTTCTATATATTTTGTATGATTAAAGTTGCCTGCTTTTAATTATTATCTATTGCGACTAGCATGTCGATACCTGAAAATATCAACGATCTAACTATTAACGCATTTTCCGTAAACAACCACCATATAACTCGAATCGTGCATATTGAAACTCACACTTTCACATTTGTCGTCTATCTAACACAAGCACACGTAATTAGGGTTCATAATGAAAGTGGCCGAACATTGATCCGACGATTAGAAACCGGTGTGCAATTTTAAGCAAGTAGAGCACGTGAGATCGATTTCAAATCTGCATTACCATAAATGCCTCCCAGAGACGAAGGATCGGGACTCCAAATCTCGTTATCTTTATAAATTATTTTTGTTGATCGTATTTCACAACTATACTACAATGCATTCTGATCAAATACATGCTATACGATTCCCAACACTTAGCAATATAATTCAAAGCGATATTTGGCTTTTAGAAGCAAAATAAAATAGCAACCTTAAAATGGATGTCGTATGTCAAGTGGCTTCTAACATATAGCATGATTTTTTTTGTGTGTGTCTTTTTATATATACCTAGAAAAGGGAGAGGGGAAGAAGAGAAAATTTCACCTATCCTTTGTAGTGGTTGAACCATTCGAAGTGGCTGGCCATTTCAAGTGAAACAATGACTCAGCGGGTCTAGTCGAACAATAATATCAACCAGCTCAAAAAAAAATGAGTTAGAAAAATAAATATATACTAAAATATGCATAATAATAGTGGTAAGCACGCGTTGCTCCCTAGCAACGGTGCCAAAATGTTAACTGGCTTCTACCGTGTTTTAAAAATGGATTCATTGTAGTATAGATGATAAAAGCACATTTAACATTTAAAATTTATAAACTCGAAATAAAAATATCTCGAGGTCAATCGTTTGGAGCAACAAAATTGCACAGATACCACTATTTTGGGTTTCGCAGTTGAACTTGTATATCTTCACAAATTAGACAAGTTCAAATTTACACTTGGCTCGACGAATAAAGAAATTAAATCCAAACTCATAGGCAATGATTAATTAATGCTTAATAAAATAAATTAATCAAGGTGGAATGAGACTAAGCATCAAATAGTTATTAGCAACAATGTTTGCACAATTTATAGCAATGAAAACTCTTTCGGAAATAAATTTTGAATCAATTTAATCACGATTGCAATTCAATCCTTGTATTGTTGCATTTCAATCCATACGAGGATTTTTTTTGTTTACGTTGAGGCCCGTAGCCTTCTTCCTCTTCTTGCCCTTCTCCTTTAGCCAGCAGAGCTTACCGGAGGAGCGATGACATGCCGTCGAAAATGAACTTTGGCTATGGAACTTCGTCAACAAGCAGCAGAGGAGCTTCGTCAGAGCAGTACCCACCTGATGGCGTCATTGGCTTTGTTTCTTGAGGCAGGGGGAAGGTGGATACGACGGTGGTGAGTGGTTAGTTCGATGGTGGTCGACGGTGGTCGTCGGGGCATAAAAATCCTCCCAGACAGTCGCAAAAGGTGCCTCGTGCCCTCAGGAAGCTTGGCATGAAGCTTACGAACTTGAGGCTGGCTAGAGGTGGGTCATAATGGTTGAGGAAGATGGCGGCAATGACAGCGATCAGTCGGGCATGGGAGGAAGTCTCAGCCTCAGGAAAATGGCCAAAGAGCTTCACTTGTGGTTGAGGAATGTGATGGCGATGTCAATTTGTTGAGAGGACGTCAAAGATGGGCCGGTGAACTAGAGGAAGCTGGCGGTTGAGAGTGGAGTCTGGTGGAGTGAGGGTGGTGTTGAAACCCACAATAAGTAGAGGAGTTTTGATCCTCTTACCAAGGTGGAGCTTCATGGGTGGTTGGAGAGTGGAACGATGGACGGATGCAAGGAGGAGCATCTCGCTGAAGGTATGTTGGAGACCGGCCAGAGTGCGTGAAGATGACAGAGAGGGAGGAGATATGGTGGTCGAATCTTGGAGTTAGGAAGCCTACACTAATATAGAGAGATAGGGAAAGAAGAAGATCTACTCGAGAGTGGACGAAGGAGACAAAGATGTGGTCGGCGTGGTGGCCGGCCATGAGGAATAAGATGTCGGCGAGGGGAGTTGAAGCGACGAGGGGGTAGAGGAACCGATTACCTTGATGGGGAGAATGGCAATGACGAGAGGACGAGAAGCCCTATAACAATTTCAACAATAGAGTAGCAGAGGACGTAGGTTGAGAAGCTCCAAGGTCATCGTTAATGTTGCAATCGAAGGGGAAGGAGGGTAATGGCACACCAAAATGCGAAGAGATGAAGCGACGTGACTTAAGGGAGCATGATCACTCCTTAGAATGAGAGAAGAGGGGTAGTCATTGCATGCAGCAACTTGCCAGAGTTCGCAGCTGATGGATGCGGAGGTGGAAGGTGGAGGTGCTGCGGTAGGGGGGTCTTAGTAAGAAAATGGAAAGTTATGGGGGTAGTTGTAAGGAAATAAGGAAACTAAGGGCCAAGATGCACACTTGGCCAAGATGGAGTCTGAATGAGCCCATACTTTTATGGAAACCTAATTTGGACATATGAAATTTAATGGTTAATTTTGTTTTTTGATGAAGTTTGCATGGTTAATTTACATTTAGACCCAAAATGTACTAAGTACCTACCTATGTTTCTCTTTTAGGTCGAAACGAGTTCTAATTGTCAAATTGATTGTGGTAAATATTATAAAATATTTTAAAATAACTTTCCAAAGGTTTTGATTACATTTATTTCCTTCAAAACTATTTTAATTGAAGCGAGGTCGAAATTACCCATTTTAATTAATAATAACACAATTTGAATGACAATCCTAAATTACTCAGTATCAACCCACTTTTAGGAAATTTAAGCTCAATTGACCTTTATTTAATCATGGTTCACCCCTTACCATTTTGCATTTATAATTGTTCGTGAAAATTGTTAAATTAACCTCTATTTTTATCAATTCCTCTCTCTTCAGCCCTGATTGAGTTATACTCTTTTAATGTGTTAATTAGGTGAATTTAACCTTAGAACTTAACCAAATTAGGTTAGATACAACAGATGATGGTGATGACATCAAAAGGTAGGATTTATTCATATCACATAGGCATAGTTTGTTCAATTCTCATATCGTTGCCTCAATTTCCAAATCCCTAAAAAGCAAAAAAGAGGATTTTAGAAAGCAAGAAAGAGATTACCAATTTTATAACTATTATTTGCCTCCTTGGATGACCACAGATACTCCACCTTATTTAGGTTACAAATTTAAAAGTCGATCAGATTTTATGCGTACAACATTAGTTTGCATCTTTAACAAACCGCGCATTTTTTACAGCACCCTCTTAGGTACATCTTGACACTTGATCATCTCTTCAAACACATCTTGGCCATTCATTGAATTCCAACAAAAACAACCTATCTTTCTAGTTGAAATTTAGATCATAAGCCTTGAATTCTTATAACCTAATCCTAGCCATACACATCATTGATCTTAGTCACATTAGTTGGACCAGTAGGAAGCCTCCCCTATCTCTGTAAAAGCATAGGTGCACCCTCCTCCATAATGAATTCCTCCACCAAAAAAAATCCCTCTTCCACCTTCTTCCACCACCTACTTTAGAGTAGAATCCCTAGCTGTCCCTTAGGTTTTCTCCTCCACCAAGCATTCCTCTATAGGTCTCTATTGAGAGAGCTAGATAGGGAGGTTTAAAATGTTTCATTGTAGCAAAATCTCCTAAATAGCTCAACCAACAAATAAAATTTATAACTCGAAACCTAAAAGAAAAGTCCCAGGTCTAACCCAGGGAGCAAGTGTTGTAATTCACCTGCTAATCAAAATGAACATATAAATGAGCACAGGAATTTAAGCACAATAATGATATTGAATGAATAACAACCACTCAAATCTGATATTCAATGGAAAACACGAGTATTTCAAGAGTTTAAGAGGATAATATGACATCTCAGATAAAATAATGGTGATTTAAATCACCAATTATTAGTTTAGACACATGTATATGAATTAGTCAAATAATACTATAGTATTTTCATTCGTGTAACTTAGGTACTTAAATGTTTCAACAGTACTCAAATCAGACGTTGACTTTATAAGTCTGACAACTTAACTTCAGCCCTACTATAGTGCTTTATAGAGAGCCTTCTTATTCATTTCCTCTTCTTTCCCTCTTCTTCTTCTTCAACTCTCCTTTTCTTCCTTTCCTTCTCACGCACAAAGGGAGCCAAGGCTTTTTGTGACTAAGTGTCACATAGGGGGACCCAACTCAGAGCAAAATCCACCCCTCCCCCTCTCTCTCTCTTTCCTTCCTTTCCTCTTGTAGATATTCGGGTTGTAATTGGGTATTCGGATCATGCAATATCGGGTCCAAACTCACCCAGGGTGGTGATGAGCGAGGAGTTAGGGTTGAGTGATGGAGGGACCTCGACCATCTGTGTCGAGGCAATAAGGCCCTTGTAAGAATTTCATTTATACATGGCCAAACGCTCGTCTCTTTATAATGTGGGACTAAATGTCCCACATCCTTCTCATGCAGCTGTAGCGAAGGTCTTTGAGAAATTGTTGAGCTGCAACTACTAGGGCCATCAATTGTGGACCTGGGAGAGATCCTAGGATGCATCTGTGCGGCCTAGAGGTAGTAGCCACGAAGAACACAGCCGAAAGTGCACGTATGGTGTCGGAGAAGACGGTGGCGGTGGCAGTTGTCCAGTGAAGACCTGAAAACATGAAATAAGGACTTAAAACCGCATTAAAATGTTTTAGAAGCTTCATCTGGTCTTGGCGAAGGTGATGGTAGTGGTAGCATGTCGTGTGAGGGTGCAAGGTGGCCTAGCAAAGTCTGCAAGGGTGAGCAGCGATGGGTTTGTTCGGTGGGCATTTTAGGAGGTAAAAGGTCCCAATAAAGTTAGGGATTTTATTCTAAGGGCCACGGCAGAGGTTTTGGAGTAGGTGGCAAGGTGTTTGGTACAGTGGAGCATGCGGAAGACCTCACTGGAGAAGTGGCCAGAGAGGGGACTGAAGGTGGATGGCAGTGGCGTTGAAGGTTGAAACTAAGAGAGAAGAGTCGGGAAAGATTTACGAGAAGGAGAGTAAAAGTTTAGGACCTAGATTGAGGATGAAAGAGGGAGGATTTGGTGTTAGTGTGATTGCCTATCCCGGAGAAGGAAAGAGCTCCTTAAGGGTGATGATAGTGAGGAAGGGGAGAGGACACCCTCGCTGTGGCTGGCGAGGCACGGACAAATGTGAGAAAGAGGTTGGACAGGCCAATTTGTCCATTGGCCATCAGTAGGAAAATGGGGAAGGAGGCCGCCAGAGCTAAGGTGGAGCTTGGCCGGAGATGGAGGAAGAACGGGTATTTGGCCTCAAAACCTTGCTAAGGTGGTAAAGCAGGTGTCCTGGGTTCTTTTATAGGCCTAAAGGGAACTTTCCAAACTTGGAAGCTTCGAAGCTTCATGCAATACAAGCCTTGATCCATCAAATGGTTCGCATGAGCCTTTGAGTAGGAATTAGAGCCCAATGTGCAGCTCAAATGGAAGAGGGTTTCGCAAGGAATTCTCCTTCTAATTTTGAAAGGGATTCATGAAGAAATCAGAGAGAAATCTCTGATTGAAGGTTGTCAGAGTTGGAGTTCTTTCATGATAATGGTGGAGGGACCTGATTGCAGAGAAGATGACAAACTTAGGGACCCATTTGTAAGGAATTGAAAAAGCTAGTGGTGCATATGTGAGAAAAAGAGTCAAACTGAACTAAAATGCAAACTAGGTCAAGATGATCTCTGATTAGGCCCACATTTTGGTACAAACCTAATTTGGACCTAAAGAATCTGATGGCAAAGTTGGATTTTTGTTTTGGCCAAGTTTTATTGGGTAATTTAAGTAGAAACCCAAATTAGGGCAACTTCTTATCTAAGACTATATTTTAGGTCAAAATGGGTTCCAATGGTCAAATCAAAGGTACCAAACCTTATAGAATATTTTTTTATGATTTTTAGAAGGTTGAGGTGAATTTTATCCTGACTGAAACTTCAGTTAATTAAGTAAGTCTATTTTTAGGGTTTCAAATGTCCATTAATTCTTAAAATGTATGAAAACCCATTTCTGTTTGCATGAACCCACTTATTAGATATTAATGACCATTTGACCTTTGATAAACCCCTAGAAAAACCCGTGGCTATTCTGCATTTATGATATGATGGTAAAATTATAATTTTAACCCTGGTTTTATGTTTAACTCTCAGAAAGGATATGCAGTGAGTTATGACTCTTTGGCGGTTATGTAGGAGCATTTATCTTTTGATTGTGACTAATTAAAGTTAGATATGGCTGATGATGACATTATCATTAGTCACCTTCTTCTGCATCCTCTTCGACTCCGTCGACAAATCTATCCACCGTCGTAACTTTGCTTTGGATTCTTTTTATACTTATTGTTACTTTCGTTCTAGTTAGATTTTTGGAAAACTGTAGTTATAATTATTGTTCTAGTAGAAATAAATTTCTTTTTGTGATCTGATCTCTATCTTTTACTCTCTCTACCTCTCTATTATTATTATCGTAATTTGTCGAGTCCATATTTTCTTTCACATTAGAAATAAAAATGAAAAAAAGTACGTAACCAAAGTTCTATTTTTGACTCCCTGTGGTTGACCCGGACTAACAATCCAGTTATCTTTACAATTGTTAGTGAGTTTATGCACTACAACGAACACTATTTACATATCGTGTAGATCCACTATCATGAACCTAATTAGATCTAGGTAAATATCATTGATAATTAGCCAACCCAATTGACTCAGGGAGAGTCAAATTGAGTTGCCTCTAGCCTACTTGGAAGCCTAAAAGGATAATAAGGATAGGAATAGTGAAATTCAAATATAGGTAGGTTGATTAGGATAGCAGATAGTAAGGATACGATTGTGGATAGTGCTATCCGAGTTTTAGGTTATAGGATTAGGTCAACTAAGGTATAGGTGGTTTTAGGGTAGGGTTAGACTATTCTAGGGTTTTGGGACTATGTTAGAGTTAACCTCCTCTCCTCTTCTTGATTATGTGCCATTTTCTCTCTCTTTTCTTCGTCTATCAGTAGTCTTCTCTACTTCACTTTATTCCATGTCCGTCTCAGAATTATCCTCTAATCCTCTTATTTCCAGCAAACATGAATAAAACATCAAATAGCAATATAAGCTTTCATTGGTTTATGTAGAGCTAGATGAAGTAGCGCAATGCATGATATACTAAATATGAATGCAATATGTACAATGTAGCTTTGTTTCTAACATTATTTAGGTCAATTAAGTCTTATGATTCTTGCACAATCATACCCCCATGCCATGCTTAAACTTTCCTAGTCCCTGGCAAAAATTACATGAATTCTTTTATCTCCAACTAGAGTTTTGTAGATTAACTAAACACTCATTGTCAATCAACTTTTAGAGTGAAAGTTAGGACTCTTATTCCAATCTATCTATAGTGTCATGGACGGACTTCTACACCCAGGTGGCTAAATCTTTCAGTCTCTTTTAAGCTTTAACCTTTAGCTTTCGAAGTTTACATTCTTAGGTTTTGATAGATACACTTTTATATAGCAAAAAATGCCTATTGATTCATGTTCCTAGGGTAGTAGATGAATCAAGCATTGTAAATAATGCATAATATCCATCATCATGCATATAGAGTAATTTGTGTAAATTGTATATTAATTTATCTACTTTAATGGCCAAGGCACAAGGCAATGCACATCTGAGCTGCAAACAACAAAACCTATATGGACTTTGAAATTGGGGAGATGATTGGAGTCCAATGCCTTTGAAATTGCCTCAATTAGACCATCATAGCACTATCTATGAAAGAACATGGACGACTATGGTGGTGCCCATAAGGACCCGCACAAGCTGAACATGCTCCCAATGCTTGCTCTCATTTGTTGGATGCTCATCCAATGGCCACGGGAGAGCCACGTCAACCGCATCACCGCCCTCAAAAATCAAACGCCTAATCATACTTGTGTGGCCTTTGCCGCATGATCATGATTTGATGACCTTGATGCATCCACATCGTGCTCGCACATTCTTAACAAGAGATTAGTGTGCAACCTCCACCAAAAGATCTACAATTAACGATTTAGATGAGCCCCAGCTCTCCTCAGCACAACGGGAACGATTGAACACTCACAAACGCAGACATGAGTTCAATCTGCGATTGGCAATGCGAGTGTGAATTAATTCAATAGATTGATGGAGATCGAATGGTGGATAACATGCCACGTCACCGCCTTACGTGAAGTAAGCATGATGCGTGCGTAGGCGAGCATGATTAACAGTGTGGATTATGACACATGGCATTAGCGAATCTTCTTGAAATGCTGAGTGAACAATGCGCGATGGGGATCTTGACACGTGTCAACCCATGATGCGTGTGAGCGCAATTAGGCATGATTTGATGCATGCAATCTTGGTCTTCCATTCTTGATCCGATAGCTACCACTTTTCCTCATCTCTCCAGCACAACGGTGCGGAATGCATGCGCGTGTTGCATGCGGGCATTGCGTGCAATGGCCAAACAAGTGCATAGGTTGTGTGAGTGGTGGCCAAGCGATGCTCATTGATTTCACTACCTTGCACAATGATTGCCTGAGCACACCTCCTCCTCCCCTTTTTAAAGAGGCTATGACCCCCTCCTTTTCCATTCATCCCTTCCTAGCTTCTCCCTTCCCCCTCTAGAGTTCATGAGCCTCTTTTGAGCTCATTTCTAGTGTCCTAAACTTGTGGGAAGCTCCACTAGAGAAAAATAAATAATTTTTATCCCTCCCCTCATCCCAATTAGTGGAGCTCATGCTGACCATCCTCTCACCCCCATTTAAGGAAGTGGATCACCGTGACGCCAACCTACGTCTTGTCTCCCACCTCCAACTCCGTTGTTCGTCTGCCTTCGTCTAAGCACCGTCAAAACTGTCATCCCCCAAGTAGCCATCAAGGGGGAATTCACTGTCTCTATTTCTTATTTTCATTTTCTAGTGTACTTTATTTTTTGCAATAGACATTTATCGTATAATAAACATTTTTCTTGCTTTAGTATAGTTATTTGTTATCTCTCTCTCTTTACTTTATTGGTTAGCATAGATTAATTCCATCCTGATACTCTACCTATATAAAATACCAAAAAAGTTAGATAGTCCAAAATACCAAAAATAAATAAACAAATGTAGTTCTCAAACGTTCGTCTCTATGTGTTCGATTTGGGACTCACATCCTGGTTAGAAATTTTATTTGATAGCAAGATTTTGCGATAAAATGATGCAGATTTCTTCAAGACCCTAATCTATTTTCTTTGCTAAATTTTCATTTATCATTTTGCGCCCTTGCCAGGGGCAACAGACTTTGATTTTCACGTTCTTTCTACATTTACTTATTTTTTAACCTCTCTTTTGCTTAATTTACTATTTTCTGGGGACCTAATCGAGGTGAGCCAAAGATAGTAGATCAGGGTAAAGTACGAGTTTTCAAAATCTATAAGTGCACTTCACCTTGCTCATAGATTTCATTTCGCCATTAAATAACTCAGATCCAAATCAACTTAGGTTTTCGCACAAACCTAGGTTAGTTTTGGTTGTTGTTTGTCACCTTCACCTGCCCCACCCACCACATAAAAAATTAAATACCAAAAAATAATATTCTTTCTAATTGCGGGACAAGATTGTTTGTACATCTTAAACACCCACAAACTTAAGGCACACTATTTCTCTAATTTAGTCACTAACTAGGATTCTGACTTGTGGACCTGGTACACTCAAACCGACTACACACACAAGTGACTAAAAATATGATTATTTTCTGTGTACCTTGATCAGTGGTGCGAAAGGCCAATTGTTTAATCTATTTAGGCCACACCACTTAATTTAAAATTGATTCATCTAGTAGCTTGCTTCGTAGGACTAAATTTTTGGGAACTAATTAGGCACTCCACATTATTTTTGATTTATAAAGGAATATACTCACACTCGTGATTTCAAAACCTAGTGTGCCTCACAGAGCTTTGATTGCATACACCTAAATTGAATCCTAAAAGCTACTAAAATAAGGTTGAACCCTAAAAGACACTTCATCTTTAATAACCTTGTTTGAAAGCCCTAGTTGTGCAATCACATACACATTAACTGATTTTTAAGGGCTCAACACATCAAAAGGGCCCATCACATTCCAGAGCACACTCATTCCCAAGCCTACTTAAAATTGAGTAGACATTGGCCTTAAGGATTGACTCACACTTAGAGGTTCAAATTTAGATTATTCTCGATTAATCTACTTCTATCAATCCATCTGATGTCTAGCTAAGGGAGTACCATCAAATGACAATAGTTGGGGGCTATTAAAATAATCAGAGGAATAATCCAAAGGAAAAACCTTCTACCTAATTCCTCCCTCTAACTAGTTGAATTGATTAAATAGAAGTAGACCAAATCATTTTAAATCTTAAGATGAGTTCTGAGAGTTTGTAGGTCTTTCGGCTCCCATGCCTAAGGACAAAATTATTTTCTTGTGCTGTAGGGCTCATCTTTCTGTCCTTTCGACTTCCTTCCAATGCATGCTTGGAAGGAGGTCATTGAAGCCTAGTTTGGAAGGACTTTAGACCATTCTAGGAGGCGAAGGTTGAGTTATAACCAAGCAAATACCATGGCTAACAACCCACCATGACCTCCACCTCCAAACCAATAGGAGCCGATTCAGAGGCAGTTGAACTAGTTGCAGTAGATACAAGCACGGTTCCAGCGTATGAATGGTCAGGGTGCTTGAACCTTGAAGGTTTTCTATGATCCTTTAAATTACAGGGATCATCTCGATGTAATGATCCCCACTGGAGATGTTGTAAACAAGCCTCAAGTTTTAAGCCTTATTAAACATTTTCATGGGCTTGACTTTGTGGATCCATTCCAGCATTTGGAGGATCGGACCACTTTGGTTTAGACCAGCAAATCCAGGAATGTAAATGACGAGCAGATGATCATGAAGCTTTTTCCCCACTCACTCATGGATAAGGCAGCGCATTGGTACCATATTATAAGAAGACTGATAGCTACATGGACAGAGTTAAAATCAGCCTTCCTAAAGAACATCTTTCCTGTTGGACAGAGCAATGCTTTACAACAAGCAATTACTACTTTTGCCCAGTAGCTGGGGAAAATCCTTCATGATGCCTGGGAGAGATTCCAAGATTTATTGTGGAAGTGTCCACACCATAAGGTGTCCAAGTGGCAGCTCGTGTAGATTTTCTATCACGGGTTCACTGATCAACTCTGGAACTGCATGAACGCTTCTTGTGGAGGTAATTTCCTCAACAAAGATGCAGATAACACATACAAATTGTTTGAGGAAATGAGCAAGAATTTTATAAACCATGTCTCCATGGACACTTTTAACCGATCCCAACAATACCCAGATCAAATGCCTCTTAAGCTCAAGTCGATTCTTATAAATATGATATGGAATTGATTTGTAATAAATTAGATAAGGTTGATCTGGTTGCCAAGAGAATGTAGGAGTGCATGACTGGCAATTCTAGAAACACATTTAGATCCACTCAATCCCATGGTTCGGGATTCCATTCTTTGGAAACTCATACAATATAGTAGTTTGTGAACAAACTTGAGTTGACTCAACCTTCAAGCCAACACTTCTCGAAACCCTATAGGTTGCAAACTGGGGCCTTTGATCCTAATATTTCTAATCCTTATTGCTCACCATCCTCGTCATATGAGGATGTGCAAGTTATACAGGACAATGCCAGTTCCAACTCGAATTCCAACATTTATAATCTTTGTTGGAGAAATCACCCTAACTTCTCCTAGAAAAACCAGGGCCAACATAACAAAACTCTACCTGACAGCTATGTTACACAGAAACTTAAGGGTCAGGCTCATGTATTTACCCAGTTGCCCCCAAATAAGGTTAATCAACCCATGTGGAATGCCTCACAACCCATAAGGTAGGCTGATTTGAACCTAAAGATGGTAGAAATACAAGGTTCAATGCTCCAGCTAATGTAGCAAATGAAAACTTCGCTGGACACCTAGTAATCCTAACTTAGTACAAACAATCGACAACCTAGATCTCTATTGTCCCAACCATTACTGAACCCAAGGAATGTGTAGAATTGAGGCACTGGTACTCAAGGGTTTAGTAATGGTGGAGAGCCACAAGATCAGGCTCATACAATCTATCAGGCTGCCCTAAACCCTCCTAGAGTTAACGAAATGCCCACCATAATTACTAGAAGTCACCTATTTTGCCCAACCCTCCTCAAGTAATAAACAAATAGCACTATGCGATAGCAAACACCATCACCTTGAGGAGTGGTAGTAAACTGAAGGGTCATACCCAACCCCAAGTTAATAACCCTATGACCCATAATAAGCAATCAAAACTCCCGACCAAGAATTTGATCGACATAAAACTTAAGCTTGAATCTAATTCAAGACTATGATATTGTTGCACGGGCAAACAGAAAAAGTTGTTGGAGAAACCCAAGGAAAAAATATCTTTGATAAAAGGATTTAAATTAATAATTACCCTACTCCTCGTAGCCAATGGATTCATTCCCTCCTACACTAGATCTTTACTGAGTTCATTTAAGGAAAAGCATAAGGAAAAATTTAAACACTTTAGGAAGGTAGTTTTGTCAGACAAAACTAGTTCTTTGATCTCAAGCAAGCTACCTCATAAGAAGGACTTGAGAGCCGTGCTTATTTCCTATACAACAGGTAACATTACCTCTGACCGAGCCCACCTTCACCTAGGTTCTTCTATTAATGTGATCCTTACTACACTCTGGAGGAAACTTCATCTAGGGCACCTCAAACCCATTGACATAATCCTACAGTTGGAAGACCAATCAATTACAACACCTAGAGGTCATCTAGATGATGTTTTAGTCAAGGTCAATAAGTTCAATTACCTTGCGGACTTTATGGTCCTTGACATAGAAGCACCAAGACAACTTAATCACACCCCAATCATTTTAGGAAGACCTTTCCTGGCCATCGCAGAGGCAAAGGTTAATTGTGAGTTGGGAGATATAGAGATTGCCTTTGGGAATTAGACAAATCATTTTAATATTTTTGTGGCATCAAAGCAAAAAAAGTTAATTATGCTTTGGTTGAGGAGCTAAGAAAAATAGAGGAGGTTATGGCCATACACACAATAGAAAACCCCTTGAACAGGCAATTCAACTCATACTCAGGGAGATAGTCACAAGGTTATAATCATGATTGAGGATAGTAATGATTTGCAACCAACTTTGAAAAGTCAGGAAGAGGATCTTACTTGCACGAAAGATATCCATGAACCCAAAACCTTGTCGGAGGATTTATCTAATCAATAAAAAACCCAATAAAACCCTTGTCCTAAATTACTAGAGTTTGAAGTTCAATAAGTAGGTGAAAACACATGAAGATAAAGATGGTTGGATCTAGTACCCACAGTCTATGACTGAGAAGAAATTTCTGATTTGGGGAGAGACTCTTAAGAAGCCTGACCTAACTCGGGAATCATCTTAATCATCCTAGTGTCTTCACCTATTTTACTCTTAAGAACCCCTAACACCTTCAAGAAGCCTTTTAATCTTCTCTTTCCCAACCGTTACACAATTCATGCACCCACCCAAACCTCCTATCTGTACATCCAAGAAAACACCTATTGGAGACCATTCAGGCTCTTCCTGCATCATCACCTTGCCACCTTTCTTGACTATTTCTTTGGCAAGCCCATTCTCATCACTAGGACCGACATGTTGGGGTCTGGAAACTTGACTTTAGTAGCCAATTTCTAGAGTTCATATCTGTGGCTAGACAATGCTTAATTGAAGGCACTAAACTCATCGTTTTATGTAGCTTCTATATATTCAGAGCTAGCTAGATTTATAACGAATTCAAGTGCTCTCTTCTTTATTCTGTTATCATACATGAGGACATTGCATTGGCTAAGAATGGGGGGTGGGTATACTCATTTCTAAATTATTTTGTCAGCTTTGTAGAATCTTTCAATTTACTTTTCATTTATTTTTATTTTTAAAAAAAGTTAGAAAAAGACAAAAAAAGTAAGGAATCAGGAAATGAGAATCTCGACATTACAAGTTTTCAACTTTAGGAAATAATATAGTAGGATCTGAACACTTAGACTCTTCAGGTCTACAGGTTTAATTTACCCGAGTGTCCACTAAAATGCGGACTTATTTCTTGAGTCCTTGCTAATTTAGAATATATTCAAAGTGGTTAAATAAGTTGGGGTGATAAGTATGTGATACGAAAAATACGTGATTTTGTACATGCTAATTTTAAGTCATTGAGATGCATATAAATCGATCAACTTTTAAAATTTGTAAACCTAGATAGGGCAAGTATCTAGGGTCGTCAAGCAGGCAACTTTAGTTAAGAAACTGGTATTCTCTTTCTCACCAACTCAAATCTTCTATTTAAATTTTTTGATTTTGCTATTTTTAGGGTTTTTGGAAATTAGGGCAATAAAACTAGAAATGATCCTAAGTGAATCAAAATAAACTCCAACCTTTCTGAGCTCACCCTAAGTAAGTGCGCCTAAGGTAATTAGAAAGGTGGAGTGGGTGCAACAAAAACTACTAATCTAGGAAGTAAAGAAATTGAAAGGCAAAGGCTTTTTGTATTGCTCAAATTTGTATAGTCACAATTACAAGAATGCTTACTAATACAAAATAAAAGATAGCTAATACAAAAGAAGAAGATAGTAATCCTCAAAATACTACTTGGAATGAACTTCTCTTCAAGCATAGCTGCTCCCATACTTGAAGAAGAACCTCTTTTGCTCTTCTCCTAGATGATGATGATGTGCTCCTCTTGATGATGCTCCAAAGGGTGGACGTCCACCACCCTTGTCTTCTCTCCTTGCCTAGCAATCCTCCAAATAGAAAAGCTCCTTGTCTTTGCACCAAGAAAGAAGGTAGTCACCAAGGAGACAAGATAGCCTCCTTAATCTCCTTCAATCTCCTCCTTCCTTGGTCGGCTATGTAGGTAAATATAGGTAGAAATTTATTTGGACAAGGATGGTTTTCAAGGTGGTGTATGGGTTGTATTTATAGGGTGAGGTATGGCAATGTTCGTGCCAACTTAAGATGGTGGTTGGAACCAATTGTGAGGGTGGATATGGTGGTGATCATGGAATCAATGGTAGGGGATGATTGGTGCCAATTAAGGTGTGTTGGTAGGGCGAAAATCATCTTTTAAAGAATGTATCACGTTGAAGTCGATGAAAATCGCTTTACAACATTTAAAACTCATGGAGTGCTCGAAAACAAGAATTGAGTCCAAGGTCATTCGTACGGAGCAAATGTGGAATTCACTCACTAATCGCAATTAGAAATAATGAGCACAATTAATTAAACATAAGAAAGATATTCATTGAATAAGTTCTGCACAATATGATATTGAATAATAACAATAGTATGTCAAGAAATCAGTGGGGACAAAAAGAATAAGAGAACTATAGAAATGGTGATTTGAATCACCAATTAAATCCTCAATTGAAACATATATCCCACAACTCAAATTTTGCTACAATGGTTAGAACAACTAATGTCTCAAATATCCATGTCAAATAAGATATCAAATAACTCCACATACCCCAACCAATATCAGACGTCGGGCATAATCCCCAGAAGCCATAAGTATCAAGCCACAATAGGCACAATGGTGCCTAGCACAGAGCAGAAACATCTTAAAGATGCTAAGTGTTGACCATCTAGGCATGAATACTAAGCTGCAGAACCTACCCCTACCCTCCCCAAATTTCCTCTTCTTTTTCCTCTATTTAGAATTGGGCATAGGGTAGCCAAGTATACAGTAACCGGGCAATCGGGTTAGATTTGTTGTCCAGACCTGTGTGCATGTGGGCACTGGTGAGGAGTGAGAGGCAGAGTGAGGTAGGGACCTCACTCCCACTGTGTTGGGGCGAAGAGGCTTATGCACGATTTGCTTTTATGTGGCACTGCCAAGTTGTCTATATCTGATGTGGGACTAAATCCCACTTGCCTTCTTCGTGCTACAACAGTGGAGGACTTGTGTTGATTGCAGCTGCTTGTGAGGCACTATTCTCTAATTGGAAGCCTGGATCGTGTCACGGAGGGATTCTGCAGCACCTGGATGTTGAATGGCAGTTGAGGGTGGTCGGAGCATAGTGGTCAGAGACGAGGATGAAGAAGGTGACGGCAGTGGCCTGAAACTCAAAGTACGAGCTCTAGTTCCCAATTAAGATGTTCATAAGATTCTCCATGTGTTGGCAATGGCGATGGCGTTGGCGATGGTGATTTGATGATTGGAGGTCTATGGAGGTTGGGCGATGTTAGGGAGGACAACAAAGGTGTGGGTTGTCTGGTGAGTTATTTGAGTGGGTGAAAGGTGAAATTTGTAGAGGGATTTTGAAGGTGGAGGTGAGGCAGAGCTAATGGGTGTGGTGGCATGAAGTTTGGTGGGCTGTAGCGGCGTGGCGAGCTCATCGAAGCTACGTCGAAGGTGGAGAAGATGGAGGGGGAGAGGGTGAATAAGTTATTGAATTGAGGTATGATAAATGCCAGTTTATCATCATTCTTATGCATTAAAACAAACCTAGCTCTTAGGATTTTACTCCGCAAACGGGTTTTTGGGCTGCATTTAGGCATAAATTAGGTTAGGCATGCATTGCATTTTTTATTGTCTTTTTGATATGTTTTTGTGAGTGCTAGGGATGAATAGATATACAGATCCCTAAAACCCTAGCACTCAAGAAGGCAAATGGTGAAGGAGAAGCTCAGACTAGCTAGAACTCAGCTTGATCCAGCTCACTTGAGCTAGGGTTAGCTCATCCCAGCTCCATTCAGCTAATCTCAGTTGAATGGCAGCTCAAGAGAGTTCATCTTAGCTCACCCTAGCTCAAGTCAGCTTAGGTCCAGCTCAACTTAGCTGAGTCTAGCTCATCTCAGCTCCCACTAGTCCACAGGGAGCTCTAGCTAGCATAGCTGAGTTGACAGGAGTTCACCCCAGCTCAGATCTAGCTACATCCAACTCCACTCAACTCCAGCCAGCTGAAGAAGAACTCATCCCATCTCAGGAAGCTCAAGTCCAGCTCCGGGGACTTAGCTTAGCTCAACTTAGTTGAGCTAAGCTACCTTAGCTGCCTCAACCGGCTTAATCCCCCCCGGGAGCACCAGACCTAGCTCACCTCAGCTCATTATGGTAGAAGTTAGCTTACTTTAGCTTGGATTAGTAGCTAGCAAAGAACTAGCAAGCTAAGCTAGCTAGAGTAGCTCCATGCCAGCCTCTTCAGCAGCAGCCAGCTCCAATTTCAGCTCCAGACTTCTCCTCCTCAGCTCCTTCCTCCAAACCGTAGCTCCAACACCTTCTCCTCTACTCGTCCTCTAGCTAAGCTAGCTTAGCTTAGCTAGCAACCAGCTCCTTGGCCATCCACCACCTTCAATTTAACCCTAGCTACCTCCACCAACTTAAGCCCTACCTAAGCAAGCTACCCTACTCATTTTAGCGCCACTTCTTCACCACCTTTCACCCCTCAACTAACCACCAAAAGGCACCAATTTTGGCGCCAAAACCAAACCCTAACTACCCCTCTTTTTGGCGCCAACATGCACCCCCACATCCACCATACACCTAACCCTACAACCCATCCTAGCCATCCACCTACCCCACCTTCTAGAACCCTTCTTGGCACGAACTTAGACCCCCTTCTAGAAGCCATTTTGGTGCCAACATCAAGGGGTGTCAACACCCATAACCACCCCCAAGGTGTCCCTTAAGGTGGTGCCAATTAACCTTGGCCATTGGATCCTTAACCACCTCCATCTCTTCATCTTAGCCCTCCATTCCAAGAGTCACCTTAGCCCCCTTCCTATTCTATAAAAACCCACCACCTACCACCATTTGGGGGCATCCTCCATTAGTGTATTTTGCTGCCTATACTGATAAACGCCAGTTTATCATCATTTTTATGCTTTAAAACTAACCTAGCTCTTAGGATTTTACTCTGCAAACGGGTTTTTGGGCTGCATTTAGGCATAAATTAGGATAGACATGCATTGCATTTTTTATTGTCATTTTAATGAGTTTTTGTGAGTGTTAGGGATGTATAGATGCACAGATCCCTAAAACCCTAGCACTCAAGAAGGCAATTGGTGAAGGAGAAGCCCAGACTAGCTGGAACTCAGCCTAATCCAGCTCACCTCAGCTTGATCCAGCTCACCTCAGCTTGATCTAGCTCACCGCAGCTGGAACCTAGCTTACTTGAACTAGGGTTAGCTCATCCCAGCTCCATTCAGCTAATCTCAGCTGGATGGCAGCTCAAGAGAGTTCACCTTAGCTCACCCTAGCTCAAGTCAGCTCAGATCCAGCTCAACTTAGCTGAGTCTAGCTCACCTCAGCTCCCACTAGTTCACAGGGAGCTCTAGCTAGCTCAGCTGAGTTGACAGGAGTTCACCCCAGCTCAGATCCAGCTACATCCAGCTCCACTCAACTCCAGCCAGCTGAAGAAGAATTCATCTCAGCTCAGGAGGCTTAAGTCCAGCTCCCGGGGATTCAGCTTAGCTCATCTCAGTTGAGCTAAGCTACCTTAGCTGCCTCAACCAGCTTGATTCTCCCCGATAGCACCAGACCTAGCTCACCTTAGCTCATTTTGGTAGAAGCTAGCTCACTTTAGCTTGGCTTAGCAACTAGCAAAGAACTAGCAAGCTAAGCCAGCTAGAGTAGCCCCATGCCAGCCTCTTCAGCAGCAGCCAGCTCCAGCTCCAGCTCCAGACTTCTTCTCCTCAGCTCCCTCCTCCAAACCCTAGCTCCAACACCTTCTCCTCTACTCCTCCATTAGCTAAGCTAGCTTAGCTTAGCTTAGCTTAGCTTAACTTAGCTATGCTCCAACTTCCTTGGCTTGTACTACCCCAAAAACCCACCTACCAACTCTACCCAACTAGCTCCACCTAAGCTCCACATAAGCTAACCTACTTGGCACCAACCTAACCTACCCACCACCTCCAAAAGACACCTAAAAGTGGCGCCAAAAACTACCCATAACCACCCCTTAATGGCGCCACTTTTCCCTCCAAAATCTCCCCTCATCTCCACCACACAATCTCCCTTGAACCCATCTCCACCATCCACCTAACCCCCCTTCTAGAAGACCCCATGTTGGCGCCAACATGGTGGTGTCTCTCCACCACCAAAAGACACCAACACCACCATAACTACCCCCTTTAACACCTCTTGGGTTGGCGCCAACTCTCCTTAGCCATAGGATCACCAACCACCTCCATTCTTCCATCCTAGCCCTCCATTTCAAGGGGCACCTTAACCCCCCATCCTACCCTATAAAAAGACCACTACCCACCACCATTCAAGCCATCCTTGGCTAGCCATTTCACTCTCATATTCCACCAAGAATCCCACGTCCAAGAGAGAAGAAGAAGAAGAAGATTAAGGGGATATTCTGTCCCCTTGGTGCCTTCCCCTCTTCCCTTCTCTCTTGGGTCACGCCAGCCAAAGGAGAAGCCAGGCAAGGAAGATCTTGGAGGAGATCTTGAAGGTGGTCACGCCACCTTGGAGGAGTTTTTAAGGGTGGTGCACGCCCACCCCTTTGGAGAGAGCATTAAAGGTGGTAGCTTCCACCTTGGAGGAGCTCTCAAGGAAGGAGAAGAAGGAGGCCCTCTTTTCAAGCCAAGGAGCAGCTAGGCTTGGAGCAAGAAGACAACCTTCTTCACCATTGTTACAAGAGGATTTGTGTTTCTTTTCTTGCTTTTAAATTGTTCAATTCTAGTAGAAGCTTTCCTCTACTTGTCCTTGAAAAGAACACTCATTCTACTCAATCAAAAATTGCCTTCTTTTAAGCTTTTTATTGCAGTTGTTTGTTTTGGTTCTAGCACTTATTTCACCTCTTCTTCCTAATTACCCTAGGCCTACACTTGCCTAGAGTGAGCTTAGGAAGAAGATATTTCTATCTTTTAGAATTTTAATCATTTGTAGGTGTTAGTTCTTTTCGCTACAATCTGCCGTTTGCCCTCGTCTTTTCAAAATACAAAAAAATTACATATTGAAAAATATTAAAAAGAAAGTTGAGATTGTATTCCAAGCAAGAGAATCACTATTGCAAACATTTGGCCTCCTTGGACGACCCTAGATACTCCCCTATCTAGGATATAAATTTTAAAAGCGAAAGCGGATTTACACGTTACAACGACGTATTTTAACAAACCGCGTGAAATCGCTATCACTTTTTGGCGCCGCTGCCGGGGAGGCACGGCTTTGCATTAACTCATTTTCTCTTGCTTGAAGTGGATCTCATCCCCTTCTCTTTCTTTCTTTTGTGTGTGCAGGAACTACAGCGGGAAAGCGGGAATCTGGAAGCGAGAGCTTAAAGATCCTTTTCTTCCCGTGAAAATTCAGGTTGGTTCCTCTTTCTAGTCACATAATTAATTAAAACTACCAAAAATATATTAAACTTGGCTTTCAGGACCCTAAACACTTAAATGAAGTGGAGTGGTGCATTTTAAAATCATTGTTTGCTTGTATGCTTCTTTAGCACCATTCCATTGCAAGTATTGGTGTTCTGTTTTTCGGGTCTATATTTCTGTCCAGACTTGAAAAATCGATTCCTAACACCACAGGCCTCCTAAAATCATAAAATTTCATAGAGTGATTCCCAATTAAGTTTGGAACATCTGTTACAAATTTCAGATCAATTGGATTTGTATTTAATTTTTAAAAATTCGTGGATTACAGAGGGGTCACACCCTCTAATCTTCCTGTTTTGCTACTGTCCGCGAATTTTCAGAATTTTTATACTCATCCAATTTTTGTGAAATTTATCTTGTTGGAATTCCTGTGAAATTTTACATATCATATAAAATCATAAAATTTTCTGAGGTCTGTGGTAATACTGAAAAGTTTATAATACCCACGGGTATTATTTCTAGACTTTGACACCAGTATAATTAAAAATTCAAAACTATTATCAAACAAATTCCTAAAATCTTAGAAAAATATTTTCTGGAATCCTTGTTTGATTTTCTTCAAAGTAGTGGTGTTGTTTGACTTGTTTGGACCACTACTTAATTCTGAAAGCTAAAAATAATTCATTGGTAGTTAAATTTCTGTCTCAGGGATAATTGGTTTAGGGTTTCTTCTTTCTCTTTAGAGACTCAATTAAAAGGAAATATACAATCACACATACAACTTGTCTTTCCTTTGATTGTGAACTTTCAAACTTGTTTGAAAACTTAAAGAGAAAAACCCTAAAATTCATTTAATTAAATCACATCCTAAAAGACAAAAATATAAAAAAATTGTGTGACAACTTGATTTTCATTGGAGCCACTCTCCAATTCCTGCACACACACAAAAAATCAAATAACAGGGCAACAACCCAATAAACGCCCTCCACATTCCGTGTGCACTATAGAATCCTAGACCTAATTAAAATTTGTAGCAACTTGACCCCTAAGGCTTTATCAACTTAGGCTTGCTATTTAGGTCTTAAGTTTTCTTTAGTTAGTACCAATTCTGTCATCTGTATCTGGTGTTCAGAGGGGCCGTGTCAAACGACCAGGCGCGGGTTTGTACAAGCACCTGGGGTTTTCCCTGGGAAACGTTTGGGCCCAAACCTCCCCTTAAGCAACTTGGCTAGATTTGTTGATAGAACGGGTATTCACTATTGACTACTTATTTCCTATATAGACCAAGTCTTAGGTTATTATTAGGGAGTCACAATTAAGTTAGGTCTAGTTTTTGTTTGTTTGAATTGCACACTTTCTCTCATCTCTTTCTCTTCTCCTCCCCTCCCCGTTCTTCCATTTTATGCACGGGCGACGGTCTCAAAATCCGCACTTGGAAGGACCATTTGATTTCGCCCCCCACGTAAAAAGACCACTTTTTCTGTCTTCTCCTAAAAAAATGGAAACACAACAAAATAGGTCCACTGACCCTTCCACGTCTACCTCTAACCCCACCTCTAACCCTAATTCTAACCCTTCCACTCAAAACCCAACCACCAGTAACTTTCCACACTTGGAGCTCCCCAATCTTGAGTTGCCCCACACACAACATCAAGACCCCCTACCTGATCTTTTAAAATTGATGGCCGATCAGATTAATAAATTAAATTCCAATCAACAAACATTGACTAGGAACATCCAAAACCTAGCCAATCCAAGGCCAAACCCACCACCCCGTCAGCAGCCTGTTGTTCCTCTAAAAGATTTCTATGATCCTTCTTATTATGAGGAACGACCAGGGGTGGTCATACCGGAGGGGGATTTTGAGATCAAGCCAGCCGTCCTGAACCTGATTAAACACTTTCATGGCCTTCCTAGGGAAGACCCTTTCAGCCACCTTGAAGAACTAACTCTTCTTGCACAGACAACCCATTCCCGAAATGTGCAAGAAGACATATGGCTGATGCGGCTTTTTCCATTATCTCTTAAAGATAAGGCCGCTTATTGGTTCAGGACCATTGGCCGACCCATTACAACATGGCCTCAACTCAAGAGTGCCTTCCTCAAGAAATTCTTTCCCATAGGTCGTACCAATTCCTTACGAAGATCTATTACGACCTTTCACCAAAAATCTGGCGAAACTTTCCATGATTCTTGGGAAAGATTTCAGGACCTTTTAAGAAGTTGCCCGCACCACGAGATTCCTTTGTGGTAGCTCGTGCAAATCTTCTATCATGGATTAGAAGATCAAATCCGACAATTTGTCGACGCCTCGTGTGGCGGCAACTTCTTAAATAAAGATGCTGAAAGTGCTTATGATCTATTTGAAGAAATGAGTGAAAACTCATTTAACCAAGCTTCCATGAACACATTTTGCAGAACCCACAACCCGCAGTTTGGTGTTCATGAAATAGGCGCTCAATCTATCCCAGTCGCCCAAGACGATCTTCAAATGATTGCTCAGAAACTCGACCAGATGCATATTAATCAGAAGAAAATTGAGGAAAGACTCGCCACATCAATTCAAGCTCCACGACCACATCTAACCCAACCTAACTTTCCACAAAGAGAAAATTTGCACAATCTCAACACCACTCCTGCTGATTATTCTGAGGTTGCCCATGATTCACTGGGGAATTTCATTTATCCAGATCTTAACCCCACCCAAAATATTTCTGCCATCCAGGAGCCCTTTAAAAATTCTTCCAATTGGAAAAATTACCCGAACTACTCCTGGAATAATCAAGTTTCCTCCCAACCATATCATTTTAATGGGTATGGGTCGAATCCAAATTTCCATCCTGGGCCATCCCAACAAGATATCAATGCCCAGATGCTACGGACCCTGCAGGATATGCAAACAAAAATGACGGAAGTAACCCGCAACATCACAAATCTGAACAATCAGATTGGGGTTGCTCCCACGCAAAGACCTGTAGGACATCTTCCGTCCCAACCCATACCCA
Organism: Thalassia testudinum; assembly: GCA_037157565.1. Lineage (NCBI taxonomy): Eukaryota > Viridiplantae > Streptophyta > Magnoliopsida > Alismatales > Hydrocharitaceae > Thalassia > Thalassia testudinum. The sequence continues at coordinate 41,327,528 of JAZHRO010000025.1, forward strand.
ATCCCAATCACCAAGGGAACCATTATATGGGCAGAAATCCACATTATCCAAATCAGCCTCCTCCTAATCCACCTCAGCAGCCGCCCAGGTTCCTGCAATCACAGGCCCCCCCACCTCCTCCAAATAATAATCCGACTGCACATGCAGTTACCTTGAGGAGTGGGAAAACCACCATTGACCCCGAGCCTTCGCACGAACCTGGTAAGATACATGTGCAAGTTGACTCCCCACCTCCCCATCAGGAAGAAAAAGAACAACAAAAATCTCAAGACAAGATTCCTATCCCTTTCCCACAAGCTCTCTACCCTACCACCAACAAAAGAAAGAAATCTGAGCCCACTACAGAAGAACTCATGGAGCTATTTGGGCAAGTTCATATCAATATCCCTCTCCTAGATGCTATCAAATATATACCTGCCTATGCTAAATTTTTGAAGGAAATTTGTACTCCTAAAAGGCAGGCCAAAAATCTAGGACAGGTGCATCTTTTGGAGACAGTAAGCTCTGTCATACAGAGTAAGTTGCCTCCTAAGATGAAAGATCCGGGGGCGCCTTTAATTTCTGTAATTATTGATGACACTACATTTAATCGCGCCCTCCTTGATCTTGGTGCCTCTGTAAATATTATTCCCACAAGTTTATTCGAAGAATTTCAGATCGGTGAATTAAAACCCGTCGAGGTTACCCTGCAATTAGCCGACCGATCTACAATCAAACCTCGTGGGATTGTCGAGGATGTATTAGTCAAGGTCCAGAATTGTGTCTTCCCTGCAGACTTTCTGGTTCTTGACATTGAGGCACCCGAATCATTACTGGACTCCCCGATAATCCTTGGACGCCCCTTTTTGGCTACTGCAAAGGCAAATATCAATTGCCACACAGGCAAAATGGATATCAACTGTGCAGGCCAAACTATCACCTTAGATATTTTTAAATCCTCCAGGAGATTCCATGATGATAACTTCTTTGAGGACTCAGATACTGAAATTTCTAATATGGTGGAGGAGACAATGTTAATAGATACCCTTACCGACCACAGTTTTTTTGAGGACTCTGATTCAGGCTCAGTGGTCGGCGAGATCTGTGATCCGGAAACTTGTCTTGACTCCAAATTTGTTCCTGATACCCCCCCTAACCCACCCACTATTCACGTACCTAATTTTTCCACACTAACTCACCATTCCTTCCCCGACCCCTTTCTTACGGACCTGCCACCAACCCCGCCCGAGTTTGGCACCCAACCTGAATTAAAACCATGGCCAGACTCGGGCCACACTTATCAATTTCCATCTCACTTTGATCCCAATATTATTTCTAATCAATTTTCTAGGGATCTAGACGAAGACAATTTTTTTTGCGGGCATCCAAGTGTCCAATTATTTACATGATTTTCCGTCTTCTGTGCATACCTTCACGCCCGGCTGAATGGCGTAAAAGATAGCACTGGATGGGAGGTAACCCATCATTTTTTTTCTTGCTTTCCTTTTTTCTTCTTTTTCCAGGTTTTATTCATCCTAAACCTGACCGTTCTTCACTAAGGTGATTCCTTTTCCCTCCTAATGCATGAGGACATGGCATATCTTAAGCATGGGGGGGTGTTTTTAAATTTTTACGATCGATTTAGGATGTTTAAAACCTAAAAACATGCAATTTTCTTTAATTTATTTCCTGCTTGCATACCCAAAAAAAAAAAAAAAAAAAAAAAAAAAAATATATATATATATATATATATATATATATATATATTGAAAACTTTTTGAGGAAAAATTTTGAAATCGGGACTACGGTCGAAAAATTCACTTCTGGTACAATGGGATTTAATCTTTAACAAACTAAGGATGAGGATATGGATCTGATCATTAGAATTCCAGGGTCTATTTTAGACTAGATCAGATATCCTTCTCTAAAATTCCACCTGAACTCATGATAGTTCAGGTGACTTGATCCTATTTTGTAATATGGAAAGTATTTGACTTAGTTTTTGATTCAAAAACCTGTGGTTCTTGAGAAACTTCTTGTGTCAATTTTCACACACAAGCCAACACTTAAAAATAACTAAAAATTTGAAAAAACTCCCTTGTTTGGATTTAGTAAAAGTCTGAAGCAGATCATTGGTTTGAGTTCCCACCGTCGAGAAGAAGGAAAAAAACCTTCTTTGAGGACACGATGTCAACATGTTACCGCCTCGGTGCTGCTCTATATCTATATTTCATATCTTTAGACAGAGCATTAAAGCGCATTTCAGCAGCTCAAGTGTCTTGGACGGTGCTCTACCTATAGCGTCGGAGCAAGAGCTTGAGTTTGCTTGGAGCGCCCCTTTTCACCGCATCGTGTTTTGGGGTTGTGAGCTCCTGGGTGGTGTCATGGACAGTGCTATCCCGAAGTACTGGCGCCAGAGCCCCCTCGAGGAATGGTAACGGGAATGATGATACTGACACATCTGTTGTAAGACTAAGCTAAAAATAAGCATGGGGGAGAAAAAAAAAAAATAATCATAATAATAATAATAATAATAATAATAACACGTCCTTATAAAGGTTGGCTTTTCACAAGCACAGACACAAGGTTTTAAAGGAATTTGCAAGTTGCGAATCAGATTCACGAGCCAGAAAAATCCTAAAAACAAACATTTCAAGTCATCTGAATTAACAAGGGGTTAATTTGTGAATTTTCTGAGGATATATTGATCCCGTTCTATCTAATGGTTGGATCCAAAAATAAATCCTGATGTTTATCTTCAACAAATCCCGTATCTCCTGTGTTTTAATCTACCAAGGTCCCTTAATCTCTTTTACTCCTCAAAAGTCAAAAAAAAAATTAGATTTCCCAAAAATTCCGTTTTCCAAAAAAATTAATGTTTTGCTAAGAGACTAGCAAAAGATAAGCATGGGGGTGTGATAAACGCCAGTTTATCATCATTTTTATGCTTTAAAACTAACCTAGCTCTTAGGATTTTACTCTGCAAACGGGTTTTTGGGCTGCATTTAGGCATAAATTAGGATAGACATGCATTGCATTTTTTATTGTCATTTTAATGAGTTTTTGTGAGTGTTAGGGATGTATAGATGCACAGATCCCTAAAACCCTAGCACTCAAGAAGGCAATTGGTGAAGGAGAAGCCCAGACTAGCTGGAACTCAGCCTAATCCAGCTCACCTCAGCTTGATCCAGCTCACCTCAGCTTGATCTAGCTCACCGCAGCTGGAACCTAGCTTACTTGAACTAGGGTTAGCTCATCCCAGCTCCATTCAGCTAATCTCAGCTGGATGGCAGCTCAAGAGAGTTCACCTTAGCTCACCCTAGCTCAAGTCAGCTCAGATCCAGCTCAACTTAGCTGAGTCTAGCTCACCTCAGCTCCCACTAGTTCACAGGGAGCTCTAGCTAGCTCAGCTGAGTTGACAGGAGTTCACCCCAGCTCAGATCCAGCTACATCCAGCTCCACTCAACTCCAGCCAGCTGAAGAAGAATTCATCTCAGCTCAGGAGGCTTAAGTCCAGCTCCCGGGGATTCAGCTTAGCTCATCTCAGTTGAGCTAAGCTACCTTAGCTGCCTCAACCAGCTTGATTCTCCCCGATAGCACCAGACCTAGCTCACCTTAGCTCATTTTGGTAGAAGCTAGCTCACTTTAGCTTGGCTTAGCAACTAGCAAAGAACTAGCAAGCTAAGCCAGCTAGAGTAGCCCCATGCCAGCCTCTTCAGCAGCAGCCAGCTCCAGCTCCAGCTCCAGACTTCTTCTCCTCAGCTCCCTCCTCCAAACCCTAGCTCCAACACCTTCTCCTCTACTCCTCCATTAGCTAAGCTAGCTTAGCTTAGCTTAGCTTAGCTTAACTTAGCTATGCTCCAACTTCCTTGGCTTGTACTACCCCAAAAACCCACCTACCAACTCTACCCAACTAGCTCCACCTAAGCTCCACATAAGCTAACCTACTTGGCACCAACCTAACCTACCCACCACCTCCAAAAGACACCTAAAAGTGGCGCCAAAAACTACCCATAACCACCCCTTAATGGCGCCACTTTTCCCTCCAAAATCTCCCCTCATCTCCACCACACAATCTCCCTTGAACCCATCTCCACCATCCACCTAACCCCCCTTCTAGAAGACACCATGTTGGCGCCAACATGGTGGTGTCTCTCCACCACCAAAAGACACCAACACCACCATAACTACCCCCTTTAACACCTCTTGGGTTGGCGCCAACTCTCCTTAGCCATAGGATCACCAACCACCTCCATTCTTCCATCCTAGCCCTCCATTTCAAGGGGCACCTTAACCCCCCATCCTACCCTATAAAAAGACCACTACCCACCACCATTCAAGCCATCCTTGGCTAGCCATTTCACTCTCATATTCCACCAAGAATCCCACGTCCAAGAGAGAAGAAGAAGAAGAAGATTAAGGGGATATTCTGTCCCCTTGGTGCCTTCCCCTCTTCCCTTCTCTCTTGGGTCACGCCAGCCAAAGGAGAAGCCAGGCAAGGAAGATCTTGGAGGAGATCTTGAAGGTGGTCACACCACCTTGGAGGAGTTTTTAAGGGTGGTGCACGCCCACCCCTTTGGAGAGAGCATTAAAGGTGGTAGCTTCCACCTTGGAGGAGCTCTCAAGGAAGGAGAAGAAGGAGGCCCTCTTTTCAAGCCAAGGAGCAGCTAGGCTTGGAGCAAGAAGACAACCTTCTTCACCATTGTTACAAGAGGATTTGTGTTTCTTTTCTTGCTTTTAAATTGTTCAATTCTAGTAGAAGCTTTCCTCTACTTGTCCTTGAAAAGAACACTCATTCTACTCAATCAAAAATTGCCTTCTTTTAAGCTTTTTATTGCAGTTGTTTGTTTTGGTTCTAGCACTTATTTCACCTCTTCTTCCTAATTACCCTAGGCCTACACTTGCCTAGAGTGAGCTTAGGAAGAAGATATTTCTATCTTTTAGAATTTTAATCATTTGTAGGTGTTAGTTCTTTTCGCTACAATCTGCCGTTTGCCCTCGTCTTTTCAAAATACAAAAAAATTACATATTGAAAAATATTAAAAAGAAAGTTGAGATTGTATTCCAAGCAAGAGAATCACTATTGCAAACATTTGGCCTCCTTGGACGACCCTAGATACTCCCCTATCTAGGATATAAATTTTAAAAGAGAAAGCGGATTTACGCGTTACAACGACGTATTTTAACAAACCGCGTGAAATCGCTATCATATACCACCTATACCTACGGCCAAGAAGAAGGAGTAGAGAAGGAGATTAAAGAGGCACATCACCTGCCCTTTTGGTGCCTTCTTCTCCCCACTCTCTTCAACTTGGGCCATGCCAAGGAGGAGGACTCTTCCACTTCAAGGAGGACGGCTAGGCAAAGGAGAAGGACCTAGGGTGGACGTCCACTCTTGGAGAGAAGCTTAGGGCACGCCCCCTTAGGGCTTGCCTTGGAGGACATCACCTTGGCGGAGCACAGCAAGGAAGGAGTTGGAGGATTCTTTTCAAGATTGGAATCCACCAACCTTGGTGCAAGAAGCCCTCTTCTTCACCATCTATCTAGAGGATTTGTGTTTGCTTTTCTTATTTGCAATTTTCTAGTAGTAGAAGCATTCCTCTACTAGGCCTTTTTGTAAAACACTTTTTCATTTATCTAGTTGCCTTCTTTGCAATTTCTTATTTGCATTTCTACTTGCTTTGTTTTTAGCATTCTTCACTCCCTCTCCCTAATTATTCTAGGCCTCCACTTGCCTAGAGTGAGCTTAGGGAGAGGTTCTACTTGCCACTTTAGAAGTAGTTTATTAAATTTGAAGTGTAAATCACCTTCCCGCCACCATTTCGCATGTTGTCTTAATTCAAGAACAAAAAAATGATATATTGAAAAATACCGAAAAGAAAGTTGAGATTTGTATTCCAAGCAAGAGAATCAATTTTGCAAACATTTGGCCTCCTTGGACGACCCTAGATACTCCCCTATCTAGGAATATAAATTTAAGAGTTGATCGATTTTGCGCGTTACAACGACGTATTTAACAAACAGCGTGAAATCGCTATCACTTTTTGGCGCCGTTGCCGGGGAGGCATGGCTTTGCTTATTCTTTGTTTTCTTGCTTGAAGTGGATCTCATCCCCTTATCTTTCTTTTCTTTTGTGTGTGCAGGAACTATTGCAGGAAGAAAGCGGGAATCTGGAAGCGAGAGCTCAAAGTTCCTTTTCTTCCTGCGAAATTCAGGTTGGTTCCCCATTTATTGTCACATTTAGGCTAAAAGACTTCCAAAAAAAATTATTAAACTTGACCTTCAGGACCCTAAACACTTTAATTAAGTGGAGTGGTGCCCATATAAAATCCATTATTTGCTTGAATGCTTCTTTAACACCACTCCATTGCAAGTATTGGTGTTCAATTTTTCGGGTCCAGATTTCAGTCTGGACTTGAAAAATCGATTCCTAACACCACAGGCCTCCTAAAATCATAAGCATTCAAACAATGATTCCAAATTAAGTTAGGAACATCTCTCCCAAATTTCAGATCAATTGGATTTGTATTTAATTTTTAAAAATTCGTGAACTGCAGAGGGGTCACACCCTCTAATCTTCCTACTTTGCTATAGTCTGCGAATTTTTAGAATTTTTATACCCATCCAATTTTTGTGAAATTTATCTTGTTGGAATCCTTGTGAAATTTTACATGTCATACAAAATCACAAAAATTTTCTGAGGTCGGTGGTAATAAGAAAAAGTCCAAAATACCCACAGGTATCATTTCTAGACTTCAACACTAATACAATTAAAAATTCAAAATAATTATCAAAAAAATTCCTAAAATCTTACAAAAATCTTTTTTGGAATCCTTGTTTGATTTTCTTCAAATTAGTAGTGTTGTTTGACTTGTTTGGACCACTACTTAATACAAAAAGTCTAAAATTAATTCATTGGTAGTAATTTTCTATCTTAGGAATAATTGACTTAGGGTTTCTTTCTTTCTTTTTAAAGGCTCACATTAAAGGAAATTAACCATCACCAATACAACTTGTCTTTCCTTTGATTGTGAAGTTTAAAACTTCTTCGAAAATTTAGAAAGAAAAACCCTAAAACACATTTAACTAAATCAAATCCTAAAAGAGAAAAATACAAAAAAATTGTGTGACAACTTGATTTTCATTGGAGCCACTCTCCAATTCTTGCACACACACAAAAAAGATCGAAATAACAGGGCAACAACCCAATTAACGCCCTCCACATTCCGTGTGCACTGTAGTATCCTAGACCTAATTAAAACTTGTAGCAACTTGACCCCTACGGCTTCATCAACTTAGGCTTGCTATCTAGGTCTTAAGTTTTCTTTAGTTAGTACCAATTCTGTCATCTATATCTAGTGTTCAGGTTGAGGGGCCGTGTCAAACGACCAGGCGCAGGTTTGTACAAGCACCTCAGGTTTTCTCTGGGAAACGTTTGGGCCCAAACCTCCCCTTAAGCAACTTGGCTAGATTTGTTGACAGAACGGGTATTCACTATTGACTACTTATTTCCTACATAGACCAAGTCTTAGGTTATTATTAGGGAGTCGCATTTATGTTAGGTCTAGTTTTGTTTGTTTGAATTGCACACTTTCTCTCATCTCTCTCTCATCTCCTCCTTCCCGTTCTTCCATTTTATGCATAGGCGACAGTCTCAAAATCCGCACTTGGAAGGACCATTTGATTTCGCCCCCCGGGCAAAAAGACAACTTTTTCTGTCTTCTCCTAAAAAAATGGAAACACAACAAAATAGCTCCACTGACCCTTCCACTTCCACCTCTAACCCCACCACTAACCCTAATTCTAACCCTTCCACCCAAAACCCACCCACCATTAACTTCCCACACTTGGAGCTCCCTAATCTTGAGTTGCCCCAAACACAACATCAAGACCCCCTACCTGATCTTTTAAAATTGATGCTCGAGCAGATTAATAAATTAAATTCCAATCAACAAACATTGACCAGGAACATCCAAAACCTAGCCAATCTAAGGCCAAACCCACCACCCCGTCAGCAGCCTGTTGTTCCTGTAAAAGATTTCTATGATCCGTCCTATTATGAGGAACGACCAGGGGTGGTCATATCGGAGGGGGACTTTGAGATCAAGCCTGTTGTCTTGAACCTAATTAAACACTTTCATGGCCTTCCTAGGGAAGACCCTTTCAGCCACCTTGAAGAGCTAACTCTTCTTGCACAGATAACCCATTCCCGAAATGTGCAAGAAGACATATGGCTGATGCAGCTTTTTCCATTATCTCTTAAAGATAAGGCCGCTTATTGGTTCAGGACCATTGGCTGACCCATCACAACTTGGCCTCAGCTCAAGAGCGCCTTCCTCAAGAAATTCTTTCCCATAGGTCGTACCAATTCTTTGCGAAGATCTATTACGACCTTTCACCAAAAATCTAGTGAGACTTTCCATGATTCTTGGGAAAGATTTCAAGATCTTTTAAGAAGTTGCCCGCACCACGAGATTCCTTTATGGCAGCTCGTGCAAATCTTCTATCATGGATTAGAAGATCAAATTCGACATTTTGTCGACGCCTCGTGTGGCGGCAACTTCTTAAATAAAGATGCTGAAAGTGCCTATGACCTGTTTGAAGAAATGAGTGAAAACTCATTTAATCAAGCTTCCATGAACACATTTTGCAGAACCCAAAACCCGTAGTTCAATGTTAATGAAATAGGCACTCAATCTATCCCTGTCACCCAAGACGATCTTCAATTGATCTCTCAAAAACTCGACCAGATGCATATTAATCAAAAGAAAATTAAGGAAAGACTGGCCACATTAACTCAAGCTCCACACCCACATCTAACCCAACCTAACTTTCCACGAAGAGAAAATTTGCACAATCTCAACACTACTCCTGCTATTTATTCTGAGGTTGCCCATGATTCACTGGGGAATTACAACTATCCAAATCTTAACCCCACTGAAAACATTTCTGCCATCCAGGAGCCCTTTAAAAATTCTTCCAATTGGAAAAATTACCCGAACTACTCCTGGAATAATCAAGTTTCCTCCCAACCATATCATTTTAATGGGTATTGGTCGAATCCAAACTTCCATTATGGGCCATCCCAACAAGATATCAATGCCCAGATGATGTGAACCCTGCAGGAAATGCAAACAAAAATGACGAAAGTAACCTGCACCATCACAAATCTGAACAATCAGATTGGGGTTACTCCCACGCAAAGACCTGCGGGACATCTTCCGTCCCAACCCATGCCCAACCCTAATAACCAAGGGAACCATTATACGAGTAGAACTCCACACTATTCGAATCAGCCTCCTCCTAATCCACCACCTCAGCAGCCGCCCAGGTTTCTACAATCATAGGCCCCCCCACCTCCTCCAAATAATAATCCGACTGCACATGCAGTTACTTTGAGGAGTGGGAAAACCACCACTGATCCCGGGCCTTCACACAAACCTGGTGATATACCTGTGCAAATTGACTCCCCACCTCCCCATTAGGAAGAAAAAGAAATACAAAAATCTCAAGACAAGACTCCTATCCCTTTCCCACAAGCTCTCTACCCCACCACCAACAAAAAAAAGAAATCTGAGCCCACTACAGAAGAACTCATGGATCTATTTGGGCAAGTTCATACCAATATTCCTCTCCTAGATGCTATCAAATATATACCTGCCTATGCTAAATTTTTAAAGGAGATTTGTACTCCTAAAAGGCAAGCCAAAAATCTAGGACAGGTGCATCTTTCGAAGACAGTAAGCTCTGTCATACAAAGTAAGCTACCTCCTAAGATGAAAGATCCGGGGGTACCTTTAATTTCTGTAATTATTGATGACACTACCTTTAATCGTGCCCTCCTTGATCTTGGTGCCTCAGTTAATATTATTCCCACGAGTTTATTTGAAGAATTTCAGATCGGTGAATTAAAACCCGTCGAGGTTACCCTGCAAGTAGCCGACCGATCTATAATCAAACCTCGTGGGATTATCGAGGATGTTTTGGTCAAGGTCCAGAATTGTGTCTTCCCTGTAGACTTTCTGGTTCTTAACATTGAGGTACCTGAATCATTACTGGACTCCCCAATAATCCTTGGACGCCCTTTTTTGGCCACTGCAAAGGAAAATATCAATTGCCACACAGGCAAAATGGATATCACTTGTGCAGGCCAAACTCTCACTTTAGATATTTTCAAATCCTCTAGGAGATTCCATGATGATAGCTTTTTTGAGGACTCAGATACTGAAATTTCCAATATGGTGAAGGAGACAATGTTAATAGATACCCTTACCGACCATAATTTTTTTGAGGACTCTGATTCAAAATCAGTGGTCGGCGAAATCTATGATCTGGAAACTTGTCTTGACCCCAAATTTATTCCTGATACACCCCCTAAGCACCCTAACCCACCCACTATTCACACACCTAATTTTTCCACACTAACTTCACCCAATCCTCACCATTCCTTCCTCTACTCCTTTCTTACGGACCTGCCACCAACCCTGCCCGAGTTTGGCATCCAACCTGATTTAAAACCATGGCCACACTCTGGCTACACTTATCATTTTCCATCCAACTTTGATCCCAATATTGCTTCTAATCAATTTTCTAGGGATCTAGAAGAAGACACCTTTTTTGCGGGCATCCAAGTGTCCAATTATTTACATGATTTTACGTCTTCCGTGCATACCTTCACGCTGACTGAATGGCGTAAAAGATAGCACTGGATGGGAGGTAACCCATCATTTTTTTTTTGCTTTCCTTTTCTCTTCTTTTCCAGGCTTTGTTCATCCTAAACCCAACCATTCTTCACTAAGGTGACCACTTTTTCCTCCTAATGCATTAGGACATGGCATATCTTAAGCATGGGGGGGTGTTTTCAAATTTTGACGATCGATTTAGGATTTTCAAAACCTAAAAATATGTATTTTTCTTTAATTTATTTCCTGCTTGCATACCCAAAAAAATAAAAATGTTGAAAACTTTTTGAGGAAAAATTTTGAAATCGGGACTAAGGTTGAAAAATTCACTTTTGGTACAATGGGATTTAATCCTTAACAAACTAAGGATGAGGACATGGATCTGATCATTAGAATTCCAGGGTCTATTTTAGACTACATCAGATATCCTTCTCTTAAATTCCACCTGAACTCATGATAGTTCAGGTGACTTGATCCTATTTTGTAATACGGAAAGTATTTGACTTAGTTTCTAATTCAAAAACTTGCATGTCTTGAGAAACTTCTTGTGTCAATTTTCACACACAAGCCAACACTTAAAAATAACTAAAAATTTGAAAAACTCCCTTGTTTTGACTTAGTAAAAGTCTAAAGCAGATCATTGGTTTGAGTTCCCACTGCCGAGAAGGAGGAAAATGCCTCCTTTGAGGACGCGATGTCAACATGTTACCACCTCAGCGCTGCTCCATATCTATATCTCATATCTTTAGATGGAGCATTAAAGCGCATTTTAGCAGCTCAAGTGTCTTAGACGATGCTCTACCTATAGTGTCGGAGCAAGAGCTTGAGTTTGCTTGGAGCGCCTCTTTACACCACATCGTGTTTTGGGGTTGTGAGCTCCTGGGTGGTGTCATGGACAGTGCTATCCTAAAGTACTGGTGCTAGAGCCCCCTCGAGGAATGGTAATGGGAATGATGATCCCGACACATCTGTTGTAAGACTAAGCTAAAAATAAGTATGGGAAAAAAAAAGAAGTAATAATAAATAAATTAACACGCCCTTATAAATGTTGGCTTTTCACAAGCACAGACACAAGATTTTGAAGGATTCTGCCAGTTGCGAATCAAATTAATGAGCCAGAAAAATCCTAAAAATAAAAATTTCAAGTCATCTGAATTAACAAAGGGTTAATTTATGAATTCTCTGGAGGATATATTGATCCCGTTCTGTCTAATGGTTTAATCCAAAAATAAATCCCGATTTTTATCTTTAATAAATCTTGTACCTCCTGTGTTTTAATCTACTAAGGTCCCTTAATCTCTTTTTCACCTCAAAAGTCGAAAAAATTAGATTTCCCAAAAATTCTATTTTTCAAAAAAAATTGAAGTTTTGCTAAGAGGCTAACAAAAGATAAGCATGGGTTGTGATAAACGGTAGTTTATCATCATTTTTATGCATTAAAACAAACCTAGCTCTTAGGATTTTACTCCGCAAATGGGTTTTTGGGCTGCATTTAGGCATAAATTAAGTTATGCATGCATTGCATTTTTTATTGTCTTTTTGATATGTTTTCGTGAGTGTTAGGGATGAACAGATATACAGATCCCTAAAACCTAGAACTCAAGAAGGCAAATGGTGAAGGAGAAGCTCAAACTAGCTAGAACTCAACTTGATCAAGCTCACCACAGCTGGAACCAAGCTCACTTGAACTAGGGTTAGCTCATCCCAGGTCCATTTAGCTAATCTCAGCTGAATGGCAGCTCAAGAGAGTTCATCTTAGCTCACCCTAGCTCAAGTTAGCTCAGAACCAACTCAACTTAGCTGAGTCTAGCTCATCTCAGCTCCCACTAGTCCACAGGGAGCTCAAGCTGGCTCAGCTTAGTTGACAGGAGTTCACCCCAGCTCAGATCTAGCTACATCCAGCTCCACTCAACTCCAGCCAGCTGAAGAAGAAATCATCCCAGCTCAGGAAGCTCAAGTCCAGCTCCCGGGGACTCAGCTTAGCTCAACTCGGTTGAGCTAAGCTACCTTAGCTGCCTCAACCAGCTTGATCCTCCCAGGGAGCACCTGACCTAGCTTACCTCAGCTCATTATGGTAGAAGTTAGCTTACGTTAGCTTGGCTTAGCAGCTAGCAAAGAACTAGCAAGCTAAGCCAGCTAGAGTAGCTCCATGACAGCCTCTTCAGTAGCAGCAAGCTCCAATTTTAGCACCAGACTTCTCCTCCTCAGCTCCTCCCTCCAAACCCTAGCTCCAACACCTTCTCCTCTACTCCTTAGCTTAGATTAGCTAGATTAGCTTAGATTAGCTAGCAACCAGCTCCTTGTCCATCCACCACCTTCAATTTAACCCTAGCTAGCTTCACCAACTTAAGCCCTAGTTAAGCTAGCTAGCCTACTCATTTTGGCGCCACTTCTTCACCACCTTTCACCCCTCAACTAACCACCAAAAGGCACCAATTTTGGCGCCAAAACCTAACCCTAACTACAGCTCTTTTTGGCGCCAACATACACCCCCACATCCACCATACACCTAACCCTACAACCCATCCTAGCCATCCACCTACCCCACCTTCTAGAACCCTTCTTGGCATGAACTCAGACCCCCTTCTAGAAGCCATTTTGGTGCCAACATCAAGGGGTGTCAACACCCATAACCACCCCCAAGGTGTCCCTTAAGGTGGTGCCAATTAACCTTGGCCATTGGATCCTTAACCACCTCCATCTCTTCATCTTAGCCCTCCATTCCAAGAGTCACCTTAGCCCCCTTCCTATTCTATAAAAACCTACCACCTACCACCATTTGGGGGCATCCTCCATTAGTGTATTTTGCTACCTATACCACCTATACCTACGGCCAAGAAGAAGGAGTAGAGAAGGAGATTAAAGAGGCACATCACCTGCCCTTTTGGTGCCTTCTTCTTCCCACTCTCTTCAACTTGGGCCACGCCAAGGAGGAGGACTCTTCCACTTCAAAGAGGACGGCCAGGAAAAGGAGAAGGACCTAGGGTGGACGTCCACCCTTGGAGAGAAGCTTAGGGCACACCCCCTTAGAGCTTGCCTTGGAGGACATCACCTTGGTGGAGCACAGCAAGGAAGGAGTTGGAGGATTCTTTTCAAGATTGGAATCCACCAACCTTGGAGTAAGAAGCCCTCTTCTTCACCATCTTTCTAGAGGATTTGTGTTTGCTTTTCTTATTTGCAATTTTCTAGTAGTAGAAGCATTCCTCTACTAGGCCTTTTTGTAAAATACTTTTTCATTTATCTAGTTGCCTTCTTTTCAATTTCTTATTTCCATTTCTACTTACTTTGTTTTTAGCATTCTTCACTCCCTCTCCCTAATTATTCTAGGCCTCCACTTGCCTAGAGTGAGCTTAGGGAGAGGTTCTACTTGCCACTTTAGAAGTAGTTTATTAAATTTGAAGTGTAAATCACCTTCTCGCCACCATTTCGCATGTTGTCTTAATTCAAGAACAAAAAAATGATATGTTGAAAAATACCAAAAAGAAAGTTGAGATTTGTATTCCAAGCAAGAGAATCAATTTTGCAAACATTTGGCCTCCTTGGACGACCCTAGATACTCCCCTATCTAGGAATATAAATTTAAGAGTTGATCAGTTTTGCGCGTTACAACGACGTATTTAACAAACCGCGTGAAATCGCTATCAAGGTATGAAGGGGTTAAAGCTAATCTAGGGAGAAGGAGGGAGAGAGAGATAGAGAGAGAGAGAACCTAATTATAGATGGTGGGGATGGGAGATCCACGTCGGATTTGATTGGCAGGCATCGGAGGAGATGAAGGCTTCGGCGGTGAGGATGGCGAGGAGGAAGGGGTCTGAGAGCCCTGCCTTTGGCCCACCAGGCGTGGATGGAGTGGAAGATGTTCCCTCTGCCTATTTTACATGGTAGAGGGTGATGACAGAGATTGGATGAGGTCACCGGATCTTGGTCAGAGCAAGCTAGGGAAGGAGGAGAAGTGTTTTGTCCTTCAAAGCTTGCTACGGAGGACGATCTAGGGTCGCTGAGCTTATATAGAGCTCAAAGCCAAGCCTAGTCAGGGAAATATATCATGATTTCATCACAATCTAATTTGGTTTTCCTCACAGATTTCAAGAGCTTCGCCTGAGCTCTATGGTGCGAATTAAGGCTTAGGATCGAGTTCAATCGTTGAGGAATCTCCTAAAGTTGATTGATAAATCAAGGAGAAATCCCTGATTGGTACTTGGCGGTTTAGGTTTGAGGTATGTTCAAACCTAAACATGGTAGTCGGGACCAAATCGTCAAGGAGATGACAAAATTGGGGGCCCATTTGCAATAAAATAAAAAGTTAGCGGTTTAAGTGAGAGAAATAGAGATCTTAGGGACTAAAATGCAAACTAAGTCAAGATGGAGTTTGATTGGGCCCAAATTTTGGCCTTAGCATAATTTGGACCCAAGGAATCTAATGGTGAACATGGATTTGAGTTTGACCACATTTGATTTGGAAATTTGCATAGAAGCCCAAATTAAGGCAAAATCCTATCTAAAGCTCTATTCTAGGTCAAAATAGGTTCAGATGGTCAAAACAAGGGTACCAAACCACATAGAATATTTTTATAAGAATTTTGGTAGATTTATATGAATTTTTTCATGACCATAACCTCTTCAATTCAAGTGGATCTAAAATTAGGTTTTTGTTGTGTTGTTTTGGTTCTCGAAATGCATAAAACCCCATTTCTATCTGTGTGAACCACTTTTTGGACTTCTGAGCTCATTCGACTTTTATTTAAGCCTTGAGTGACCCCATGGTTAATCTGTGCTCATGATGTGCTGTTAAAATTACATAATTAACCTCATTTTAATGTTTTCTTCTCAGAATGGATTTACATGGAATTACTCTCCTCAGGTAATTATTCAGGAGCATTTGTCACTTGATTTCAACTAGTTCAAGTTAGTTATGGCTAATTATGGTGTTACCATCATAACCCCATGCCTAACTTTTGCTAGTCCTTAGCAAAATCCTATGGAAAGAACTAGATCTCTAGACTATGCATTTGATGTTCAGATGGCTAATTTATGTCACTCTCTAGAAATTAGATTGGAATGCCAACAATAGGCCAAGAAGTACTCAAGTACCAGCCAAGATCCAAACCTGACCAACTTCAGCCTGGGTCTGCTACAAAGGTTTCTAGGGCTCGCAAAAACTACCCAGAGGTTCGTTGATCTCAACGGCTAATGCACTCATGCGTATAACATATCAAGTCCAAGTTTGGTTTTCCAGTGCATTTTTCATAAGAGAGAGATTGATGTAAGCACATTTACACTACTCAAAATGTCTATTTATGCATGTTCTTAAGCATAGGATTGCATTTCATGATATAAATATTGCATAACATGCATCATCTTGCATTTAGAGTGGTTTGAATAAAATGGAGGTTAATTGTCTCCTTTTCTGTGCTTGGACAGGGAAAACATTTTTCGGGACCTCGAATCAAAGATCCAACCGTATGATGTGATCAGGGCGACGATTGGAGTTCAACGACTCCAAGATCGCCTTAATTATGCATCCGTAGCATCAGATAGTGACCAAAGAACCCTATAAGATCAAGGGCCAGGATGGTGAAAATATGCACTTCAGATGACAAATCCGACCGCACGGATGAATTCGGATCGACGATCTCAGCCCAACGACACAAAAATCGAGTCAATCCGACATCCGTGGCACCATCTACAACTTCCAGAAGATGGATGGCCAAGATAGCACCACGTGGCACCATCTCAGCCGCCCAAATGGCCGCTTCATCTTGTGAAGGCCCCACACCCGATCACTCTCAACCGTTGGATCTTAATCCAATGGCTATGGGCGCTCGCATTTAAAAGCGTCTGCTCGACCATCCATGCCCCATAGCGTAGTGGTCAAGCGCACTATCGCGAGCGCGAGGCGCGGGTTCGAGCCGTGGAGTGGGGCTGGAAGGCACGGCGATTACGCAGGTGGAGTGTCAAATGGAGATCGGACAGCCGCACGTGCCCGATAGCGTCGACGGGCGATTGGACGCGCAATCGGACGCACAATCAGACGCGCGGGCGGGCGCGGAACGCAGTGGGCGCAGACGCATCTTAAGCTGTCCGATCTCGCGATCGGACGGCTGAAAAGCGGCGAACGTGCGCAAGCCGTTGAGTGCGCGAGCAGGCGAGGAGGCGCCCGCGAGCTGGCCACGACGCCCACGTTGAGGGCTTTAGTGACGGATTTATCGGTCACTAAAGACCCCTCTTTTATTATTTTGAAGTTGTAATGTCCATTTTGCCCCCACTCCTTGCAACTATAAAAGGAGACCCCCTCCAAACGAAATTCTCATCCCTTCTTTCTCCTCTCTACCCTTCCAAAGCTCAAGAGAAGCTTGTCCCACACCCGGGATACTTCTCGAGAGATAAAGTCCAATTTCCGTTCGCCTTCGGAAGTGGATCCCGGGACGACGACAGCGTGCTGCTTCATTCCCGTTCTTCTACTTCGTCCTCCTTCGTCCTGCTTCGTTCTCCTTCGTCCAGGCGTCGTCCCGTCCGACTCGTCCTACAAGCAACCGTCGAGGAGGATTTCTCTCTCCCTATTCTTTTTACTGCTTTCTAGTATAGAGTTACTGCTTTCTAGATTAATCTACTCGTCCTCCAAGCAACCGTCGAGGAGGACATTTCTCCCTCCATTCTTTTAATGCTTTCTAGAGTAAATTTATCGCTTTCTAGAGTAATTGCTTTATGCTTTCTAGTTGTAATGAACAATCTCTTCAATGAAAAATTCCTTGTTTATTCTACATCTCATTTTGTTTTCTCTGTGTAATATTCTCTTTTTCTCTTACTCTCTCTCTCTCTTCTATTTATTGTAAATAATTAGATAGTTTTAAATTGAATTATTCTGTGACAAATAAAAAGAAACTCGTAGTTTTTAAATCAATCGTCCACCTCCCTGTGTTCGACCCGGAATTTTAATTTCGGTATAAATTTTATTTGTTGAACATGAATTCTTCGCTTTCGAACTACAACGACAGGCTTTCCAAAATCGAACACGTAAGCGTAGCGATTCGCGAAAAAATCGTTCAACATTTTGGCACCATTGCCGAGGAGGCAACGATTTCCGATCTTTCCTTCGCATTTCTTGCACTTTATTTGTTTTCTAACTAGCTTTCTCTTGTGTCTATTGTTTTGCAGAGTCCTCCATCAAGGAATCAACAAGTGGTAGACTAGAGTAAAGTGCAATTGAAGACAACTATAAGTGCTCCTCCATTCTTTCCCCCTCCATAGATTTCATTCGCCACATTAAATACAAATCCCAATTAACCTAGGTGCTTGCATAAATCCTAGGAATAGTTTGGTTGTTTGCATTTTCACTCACATTCATTCCACCCTCATCCATAAAAAAAAAAAAAAAAACAAAAAGATAATCTTGTCGGGTAATTTCCAACAAACACACAACAAACACCCATATTCAAGGCATTTGATCAACTCGATTTGTTTTCTACTCAACCGGGTTCTAATCTGTGGAACCGGTACACACAAAGCAACACATAACAGAGTAGAAATTATTCTAGGTTAACCATTTTTGAGTGCCTAACTTAGTGGTGCATTTGTGGCCAATTGTGTGAGTTGTTTGGGCCGCACCATTTTATTTTAAAACCAACTCATCAACTAGCTCCTCCTTAGGGTTTTCAATAAAGGTATATTCCAGGCACTCAACTTTCTTTCTGATTTTAAAGGAAAACAATCTTCACCCGTGTTTTAAAACTTGGTTTGCCTAGAAACTTGATTGCAATTCACCTAATTTGAAACCCTAAAAGCTACTAAGTAAGATTTGAACCTTAAAATTCACCACATCAAAAATAATCTTGCTTGAAAACCACTGGTTGTGCACACACACACAAATCAATCAATTATTAAGGGCACAACCCATTTAAAGGGCCCAGCACATTCGAAAGCACATTCAAACCTAGCCCTAAATAAAACAGAGTAGACATTGGCCTTAAGGATTGAACTCTCTCTTCAGAACTTAGAACAAGATTATTTTCGATTAGTCTATTTCTACTGTTCAATCTGATATCTAGCAAGGGGAGCAGAGTCAAACAATCGCGGCTGGGGGATACACTAAGAACCGGAGGCGCAAGCTGAAGGAAGAACCTTCTCCCCAGTCCCTCCTTCTAACTGGTTGGATTGAACAGACAGAAGAAGATCAAATCGTTCCTTTATCTCAAGACGAGTTTTGGGAGTCTGTAGGTCTGTAGGCTAACCCATTTAAGGACAGGTTTGATTGTTTGTAATGCAGGGTACCTTTCTTCCTCCCTTGTCTCATGAATCCTTCCACATATTTTACCCATTCCCGCTCTTTCCCTCATGTTGTGAATTATCCTCGACATGACGATTATCCCAACTCGTATTGTAATCAACCATCAGTTAGTTGGGATAATTCGAATTGGGGATACAATTCCGGACCCCCATGTTTAGGGTCTAACCCTGAACACTTTAATTCTGATTTCTATCCTTCTCAGAGCTACATCGATTATAGATTGTCTTCCTTTCGTGCACAACCTAATACGATCTACAATCAAGAAGGATACACCTATCCTTACCCATCCTCTGATTTCACTGCCTTTAGGTCATCACCATCTTTTCAGCAATCTGAAATGACCTATTATCAGGAAGGGTATAACGAATCTCATTTCGTTAATTCCTCTACATTGATGTCAAACCCACCGAACCCTGAACCAACTCATTTGGTTCAGGTTAACCAGGTTCAAGATAAGGTTCTGGCTAACTTGAGGAATATCATACAATCTTTAGAAGTTCAGCCAATACCTTGCATTGAGAGATTGGAGCCCCTGACTGAAATGATTGATGATTTAAACAAGTCTTTGTTGGATTGGCTCCAGGATGCTAAGGATAAGAACCCGGGTGAGTTTTTACTTGGGAAATTAGTGAAATTGAGGATGAGATTCGTGGTTGCTTTGATTCAATCTTGGAATAATTCCCAGGATGAACCCTCTTCAGGAAAGCCAATGACAGAACCTGCTCAGGCACCTGCTGGGGGGGACACATGTTACGAGGCTGACCAGATTGAATTAAAGCAATCAATTAAGGATGATCTAATTTCTTCACTTGAGATCCCTGAGTCGGGTTACGAGGAAATGTATGTCTCTAGGGAACACAAAGTGACAATTGATTTTGGGACATACATTGATACGGATCCTAATGGTGAAGATTCAAGTTGCGAAGTCTCACGCGAGTTTTCTGAAAATGATTTCTGTGAGACGATTGGGCCTGAGGAATCTGATAGATCATTTGATAGCCTATTAACTGAGGAAACTGATCTTATTAGGGCACACATTACGGATCCAGAATCGCATTTTCTGGAGGAATCAATTCAATGCCCTGATTATCAGTTACACCCTGTTGAGCTTATTGATGATTCTAATTCTGAGATAATTAGACCCAAGTCAATTTTGATTCTGCCACATCATTTAGACTTGGAGATTTCAGACGGGGTGATGAATATACAAGAGGTCCTGGAATTTGATATGCAAAATGATGAGAATAGGAGCTTGGAAGTTCTGATTTGGGAAGTTAATTTTGGAGGAAATAGAAGATTGAGTCGAAGGGTTCCTTTTAAGCTGAAACCATCAAATTAGAACCCTTACGACATTTGTTTCGAGGATGTTCAACTCAAGCACACATTCAACGATTATCCTTTTGAGCTTCAATTCTCTGTAACCTGACTTTTGGTCTTGGGTTGCATCCTCATAAATCGAATTCCCGACCCCACTTGCATTCTGATTTTAGGTTTTGGGTAATTTTTATCCAGAACCTAAGATATTCTCGATTATGGGGTGTGGGTCTGCACCACAATCTGGTCCACATCTGTGGACCTCTGCTGATAGGTCAGAGAATTCTTCTATTTTTTCTAATTCTGACCTGCACTTCTTAATTCTTCATTTCTTTTCTTTGTATAGTGTACCTAGCTGAAGGCACTAAACTCAGCACATATACAGTTCTTTTTAATTTTTCATCTCGGAGCGGACCTGACATTCACACAATTCAGGTGCTTTCTTCACTTTTCCACTCTGTTTTATGTCTTTTTAATACAATGAGGACATTGCATTAGATAGGCATGGGGGGGTGGATATTTATCTCTGAATTCATTCGTCAGCTCCGTAGATTTGTTTTATTTTGATTAAAAAAAAAAATCAAAATTAGGAAAGAGAATTTGGGTTTAAGAAAATTTTCAATCTTAGGAAAAACTACAGTAAGATCTGAACACAAAGACCCTTCAGGTCTTTGAACTTAATCAGCCCATGTATCCACTAAAATGTGGATTTGTTTTTCGAGTTCTTGCCAACTTGAATTTTATTTTAATTGGAATAAATAAGTTTGGGTGATAAGTACCCGACTTATCAACCTGCCCTCTGATTTGAGGGAATTTTGAGTCTTAAGCATCTACACACTTTTTTTTTGCACTGACTCGTTGTTTGGCGATTCTAACGGAAATTGGGTAGCTAATGAACCTTCTAGGGTGATATGGTTGGCAAGTTATCATGGGTAACAACCTATAGGTAGGTTGTCCAGAGCCCAGTCACTGGACCTTTCTCTTTTTCCTGCCCTTAGGTAAATCTTAGACCAGGGAAGCCACCTATTTAAAAAAAAAAAATCAAAAAGAAAAGGAGAAAAGAACAAAAAGAAATAAGCCACACTACGCCGCACGAGTATGGCTGGCAAGTTGTCGGTGGTAACAGCTCATCGACTGGTTGTCCAGAACCCACCTCAGAAAATGCACTAAAAATTCCCAAAACACTTAGGAAGAAGTGAAGTAGAATAAACCGGGGAGATATACACTGAATTCACCCTTGTGTTGACCCCGTAAAAAATAAAAGTAGGGAGAAAGCTACCGGTTGTAAAGATACACCTTTAGGCAGAAGTCTTTTTGAGGTCACCTAGAGGCGTAGAAATCCGAAGTTCGTTCTAACTGTCGGTCAATGAGTCTATCACAATCACAATAAAATGCTTAAAGCTTAGGGTTCTCATCAAATTTTGGGTGAGTTCAATGGCCGTAGAAAGCCACTCTTAAACCTGAAAATTTGAAAATCAAAAAAATTAGAAAAGAGAAAAAGAGAAAAAGAAATTTTTCTTTTAATAAGGCGAGGGCTTGAGGCGGTTTGCATTTTGGCTGATACCCAGCCACTGTTGTGTCTTTGAAAGTTCAGTTCCTAAGTAGACAATTTCTTAATGATTGAAAAATAACTCAAGTTCAAATAATCCAACCTAATTCTTTTATAAATGCCATATAGTTTTTGCTAGGGACTAGCAAAAGATAGGCATGGGGGTATGATGTAAACACATTTACACTACTTAAAATGTCTATTTATGCATGTTCTTAAGCATAGGATTGGATTTCATGATATAAATATTGCACAACATGCATCATCTTGCATTTCGAGTAGTTTGAATAAAATGGAGGTTAATTGTCTCCTTTTATGTGCTTGGACAGGGCAAACATTTTGTCGGGACCTTGGATCAAAGATCCAACCGTATGGATGTGATCAGGGCGACGATTGGAGTCCAACAACTCCAAGATCGCCCTAATCAGGCATCCGTAGCATCAGATAGTGACCGGGGAACCCTAGAAGATCAAGGGCCAGGATGGTGAAAATCCGCACTTCAGATGACAAATCCGACCGCACGGATGAATTCAGATCGACGATCATAGCCCAACGACACAAAAATCGAGTCAATCCGACATCCGTGGCACCATCTACAACTTTCAGAAGATGGACGGCCAAGATAGCACCACGTGGCGCCATCTCAGCCGCCGAAACGGCCGCTTAATCTTGTGAAGGGCCCGCGCCCGATCGCTCTCCGCCGTTGGATCTTAATCCAACGGCTGTCGGCGCTCGCATTTAAAAGCGTCCGCTCGACCATCCGCGCCCCATAGCGCAGTGGTCGAGCGCGCTATCGCGAGCGCGGGGCGCGGGTTCGAGCCATGGAGAGGGGCTGGAAGGCGTGGCGATTGGGCGCAGGTGGAGCGTCAGGTGGAGATCGGACGGCCGCGCGTGCCCGATAGCGTCGACGTGCGATTGGACACGCAATCGGACGCGCAATCAGACACGCGGGCGGGTGCGCAATGCAGTGGGCGCGGATGCATCTTAAGTGGTCCGATCTCGCGATCGGACGGCTGAAAAGCGGCGAACGTGCGCAAGCCGTTGAGCGCGCGAGCAGGATAGGAGGCATGCTCGAGCCGGCCACGACGCCCACGTTGAGGGCTTTAGTGATGGATTTATCTGTCACTAAAGAACCCTCTTTTATTATTTTGAAGTTGTAATGTCCATTTTGCCCCCACTCCTTGCAACTATAAAAGGAGACCCCCTCCATACGAAATTCTCATCCCTTCTTTCTCCTCTCTACCCTTCCAAAGCTCAAGAGAAGCTTTTCCCACACTCGAGATGCTTCTCGCGAGATAAAGTCCAATTTCCGTTCACCTTCGGAAGTGGATCTCGCGACGACGACGGCGTGCTGCTTCGTTCCCGTTCTTCTGCTTCATCCTCCTTTGTCCAGGCGTCGTCCCGTCCGGCTCGTCCTCCAAGGAACCGTCGAGGAGGATTTCTCTCTCCCTATTCTTTTTACTGCTTTCTAGATTAATCTACTCGTCCTCCAAGCAACCGTCGAAGAGGACATTTCTCCCTCCATTCTTTTAATGCTTTCTAGAGTAAATTTATCGCTTTCTAGAGTAATTGTTTTATGCTTTCTAGTTGTAATGAACAATCTCTTCAATGAAAAATTCCTTGTTTATTCTACATCTCATTTTGATTTCTCTGTGTAATATTCTCTTTCTCTCTTACTCTCTCTCTCTTCTATTTATTGTAAATAATTGGATAGTTTTAAATTTAATTATTCTGTGATAAATAGACAGAAACACGTAGTTTTTAAATCAAACGTCCGCCTCCCTGTGTTAGACCCGGAATTTTAATTTCGGTATAAATTTTATTTGTTGAACACGAATTCTTCACTTTCGAACTACAACGACAGGTTTTCCAAAATCGAACACGTAAGCGTAGCGATTGGTGAAAAAATCGTTCAACAGAGATATAGAAGGCTTTTTCATTTAGGGAGTTTTCTCTCTTTTCCTTTTATATTTCCCTAGATCCAACCTCAGATTGGCCTTAAACATGGTCTGTATTGGATTCCTTGTCCCCACCATCAATCCATGAAGGGTCATTGGCTTTCGACGCTTTGAGATAGCAACACCCATGGCAACCCCCATAACTCCTGGCTTTCGACACTTTGGGATAGTGTAGCTCATGTCGTTCTGTAGCTAAATTTAGGCCCTGGTAATCGACATTTTGGGATAATCTCACCCATGGCACCTGAACCAGTACAAGGTGCTTACATGCCCTCGGTAGGATATTTAGATATCCTAGAAGACAAGATCGAGGAGATGATATGTTAATATGCATCTTCGAGGGGAATTTTTGACCTCTTCGCATCAGGAACTCGTCCAATCAACTTGTGTTTTTGAGTTGCTCCTAAGCTAAATCTTCGAGACAACTTTTCAAAACAGAACACTTTTGGCATTATTTCTTCGCTAAGCGCACTAAAATAGACTAGTGTGTGATTTTGGGTGCTTAGGTTACCAAGTTCCGCAAACTAAAGGGCAGGCAACGAGGCTAAATAATCCCTAAGCCTTAGACCTAATACATCAACCTTGCATTTCTTCAACCTCTTGAGGACTAATCCAGATCTTAATCAATACGTGAGTGTTTAAGCCCTAAAAAAAGCCTGAAAGGCCTAAGATTAGCACTCTTTACTAATCTCCTTGTCTTTAGTAGTTAGGACTTTAATCTTTATTTTGATTTGGTTAAGAACTTAAGTAGATCCCATAATCAAATTCTAGGACTATCATTTTTTTCTTGATTTTTGCTCCTTTTTGACATTCTACATTTCCTCCTTTTTTTCTCCTCAAAAAGGATTTTCAATCATTTCTCAAAATTTTCCTCCCCTTTCTCCTCTTTTTTTAATTTTTTTCATATGTATTTTTTTGTGAGAACCCTTCAGAGAATTGAATTTCCATTTATTTTCACTTTAATACCCCCAATGCCTAAATTTTGCAATGTCGTCATTGTAAATTAGGTGGGTACAAATTTAGCTTCGTTCAAGGTTTAGAACAAAGTCAAAGAATGGGTTAACTAGTAAGGATGACTATTGTGGATAATTTCAAGCTCTAATATAAGTATCAAAGGTGGAGTCTGTTGTTCTAAGGTTGAACCCTAAAGTGCAATAGGAGTATAGCTCAAAAGGATGATCAAAAGGGTCTTGATTTTTGGAATGTTAGGTTTCCTCCCATTAAGCACTAAACTCAATGCCTTCAGCAGAGCAGAAGGTGGTTAAGGAGAAGGGGTGGTCAAATTGGTGGAATTTTGTAGAGCAAACACCTTGATAAGTAGCCTGTTTGGTCCAACCAAGTGCTTATTCAAATTAATAAGCTAATGATGAAAACAAAACCCAATTAGTCTAGTGGGTTGATGGATGTGAATCAATAGGTGTCGAGCCCACCAAATACTTTGTGACTCAAAAAGATATGGAAATGCAAATCTAGGGTATGGCTGAATCAATTTAGCCTAATCAGATTAGGGGTCCTCAAACGATAATGGATCTATGGAAAATGTAGGAACCCTACTGGTGGGATCAGAGAAGGATAAGATGTGATTGTTAATCAAATCAGTGTCTGATTCCTGATCAGAAGATGGAGGCAAATCACATGCAATAGGATTAGAAAGAGGCGAGTCAGAGCAGAAATTGATTTTGATGGTAGGTGTTCAACCACGAAACGCGTTGAAAATTACTTTTGTTGTTGTAGTGCAAATCGCGATGAAACAAATAACATTTATAGATATTTCGGTGAGTATCGAGTCGTTCGCATGGAGGAAAAACATAATTTTTATGCAAAAGCTTTTAAGAAAAGTCATACTAAGCAAATATTATATATGTATATATAGACATCAGATATCCAAAGAATTAGAATTTATTACTATTTGGGAATAATTTTCAAAACAATTATTTTAAGGAGTAGAGAGAGAGATTGAGAGATAGAGCTAGAAAGAGATAGTAGATGAAGGATGACGTCGCTTGTGGGATGCTTGTGAAAAGTGTAGTAGCACTTCAGATCGAGAGCTCTTGGAAGAATGCCAAAGAGGAGTTGTAGAGAGAGAAAGAAGCTGAAGATCTATCTGGTGGGAGTTGCCTCTCAATTGGGGACCCTAGGGATCTTTTTATAGCTTTAATGAGGGGCAAAGTAGGTATTTAGGCCCTCCAACTCGTGCAACAACCTCAAATTGATCAAATCCATTGATCGGGAGATCAACTGCTCTAATCGTACCTCGAAATAACCTTAAATGTGCCTTCCACACTCGGACTGCTTCTGGTGCTGACACATGGCATGTTTAGCATCCTCGGATCGCCATCTTTCGATCCTCGCCTGCACCCCATGCTCTTCGTGAGTGCTTGATTTTAAATCGTGCGCATTCAATCTCGGTCGTCTGACTTTATGATCGGATGGCTTAGGGTAAGTGCAGCACACCTTTGTTAATGCATGTGCAATGGCACGTTCACGTTAGGCATTAGAGAGTGTGTCATCACACTGCCACATCCAATGATCACCATCGCTCCATGCACCCACATCCACACCATTTGCTTTATCTAACCGTCCAATTACGTTTGAGCACCACCACCTCTTCGCATGGCACGAACGTGCGCCTCATGTTCTGGTGCAGAAGCTACGACCAACATGCTGCGGCCATGCTTGAGTCATGTTTTGGTTTTATCTCCTCTCTACTGATGATGCATGGGGGCAACGTGTCTTTTTTAAGGCCATTGGATGTCAATCCAATGGTCCTCGTTTCTTCCTTCAGAGGTTGAGGGCACAGCGAGGGCTGCTGGGATGGCGCCACGTGGCACTATCTTGGCTATTCATCTTCCTTACTTTGTAGATGGCGTTGTAGGCCTCCAATTGAGATGCTTTTTGAACTATTGCATTGCAATCGTTGATTCATATCCATCGGTGCGACCAGATTTGACACCGAAGGTCTGGATTTCTACCATCTTACTTCTTGGCCTCCGTTCTTCTATGGATTGTACGTGATGCTACGGATGTCTGATCAAGATGATTCTGGAAGTGTTGGACTCCCATCGTCATCCTGATCAGATCCGTACGATCTGATATATCATTTGTAGCCTCAGATCATCTATAATCAATTTCATCTCTCTTTTAGTGCATAAAATGACAATATTATCTATAAGGCCATCAAATTAACTACTATGAAAATTATGATGCTTATGCATGCATTGTTCCTAAGTTATGCTATAATCTAACTTAATTCAGATAGATTACGTCATATAATTGCTGTGCAATCACACCCCCATGGCTAAATCTTGCTTGTCCCTAGCAAATGCAAGACTAAATGCAAATTCATCCTACATGACTGATTTCTATCAAGAGTTTGATTAGTGATTTATTTCTTTTGTTTTCATCCAAAACTTTAGAAATCCAAACAGTCATGAAAGTGTATTGTTGTAGCCTATGCAACGGATCCAAGTGAACAACCAATCCACATCTATGGCTTGTACTTGACCCTTAGTAAAATTCTATTAGGATAGGCAAACTTCTTCTAGCGGGGTTATAAAGTAATCTGTAAATTCAGCCCTAGCTTTTGCCTTAGGTAGAAGATATTTTGAGTCAAGTGGACTTGTATTTGGTGGCTCACACTCATCTGGTGCTATATATAGACTAGTATTACAGAACCTAGATTTTCAAACTATTAAATAAATCAACCCCAAGAGAGGCTGAGAAATTATGCTCTCTTCAGTTCCTTTACACTCATTCTCTCTCTTTATTTCTTCTTTCTTTCTTTTTTCTTCTCTTTTCTTTTCTTTTCTCTTTTCTTTTTGAGCTCACAATCTCACCAAATTTGTAAGTATATTTGGTGGCCTTTCATGACATTAACACTTTCATTAAGTTCTGATAACCCACTAACTACGTCAGAATTCCTTAGCCCATTTTCAGGTGGTCAAAAATACAGAAAAGTAGGTCAAGGCTATATTTGGTGGACTGTGAAGGGAATGGGTGTTGTTGCCTCAATGTGCTTGACATGAAATAGACACAACGTAATTAACATTTTTTTCTACTCTTTCTTTTTTTATTCTTTTTTTTTATATAATTGTATCTAACAACTCAACGAAATGTAACACTCATGCACATTTTTATTCATGAGGCATTAGTCGGGATTGAGGGTGTTCAAAAGGATATTGGGTAGCTTATTTGGTGGAAGTGCCTGCTTTCGATACCGAGAAAGGAATGGATGGGACAATGTATTTTTGACCTTGATATTAATACCTTCCTTTAGTCCATGATTCCATAAAGGATGGTCGCAATCATCCACCTTAGTCATAGTTTTATTAGAACCCGTTCTTTGCATATTTGCCTTATTTGGTGGCTCTCCAAAAGTTCACACAAAGAATTTATATGAAAAAATCAAGAGCAGAAACTATGCCTAATTCTGAGTATCATTATCCAATTATCCAGAAATTAGGATTCCTTATACTAGCATTAGAGCACTAGTAGACTTTCTACTCTCACCTCACAGTTGTTTGGTGGATCTACTAGAAGATGATTTTCCTGACTCCCTAATTATTATCCAAGGGTTTAGGAGAAGAAGCATTGCATCTTCTCGACAAACTAAAGATGTTTATCAGTCTTCATAGAGGATCCATTACAAATTCTATTTGTAAGTGTGAAATTATACTGGATTCTAAGTTTAGGAATCAACTTAAGGATAAATCCTTAATAATACCTTCTTGGTAAAAATTCTTTATGCATGAATGCAGATTTTTTTTTTGACATAAAAATAAGACATGCAATGTCTAGCCCCCCACGCCTATTCATTACAATGTCCTCATTGAAATGTATGCAAGAAAATTAAAATGTAATAACCAAGAGGAGGGGATATCACCTGACTAAGCTTGTTAATCCAGATCAGCTTGTTAATAGGAATGCCTATATAGAATACTAGGTTGCCTCCCAGCCAGCACTAAGTTTAACGTCATTTTCCTGACTTAAACCCAAAAATTAATGATCAAATTAATGGGTTGAGTCAGGATTAAAATGAAGATATGATCAAGTAGCCCAAGAATCAGTGATCCACAAATGTGGATCAACTAATGGTGAATACCAAGCCTAAAAGGTTGAAAAAATAAAATAAACAAGCTTGGAATTATTTGTAACCAGGTGCTACAAAAGAGAGAAAAATAATTGCTGGAGCCAGAGTGGAAGTAGATAGTGGCAACCCTATAAGTAAGCAGATGAGGTGGGTAAAGAGTGGTTGATTGCACAACAATCATGCAACTTAAATCACCTGAATTGAGCTAGATTCTGGCATAACATAGGAATAATGCATTCATAGGCATCGTAATTTGCATAATAGCTAGTTTATTAGTCATATATATAATATCGTCATTTTATGACCTAAAAGAGAGATGATTTTAATCACTGATGATTCAAAGCCACTGATGTTAGATTAGACTGGATATATCTGATCTAAACGACGACGGGAGTCAAACGCTTCTAAAATCATCTCGATCAGACAATTAGGGCATCTTGTGTAGTCCATAAAAGAATGGAGATCATAAAGATAAAAGATAAAGGTTCAAGCCTCAGATGAAGAATCCAACCACACGGATGAATCCGGATCGACAATTGCAGTCCAACGGTAGAAAAATCAACTCAATCGGAGATCTACATCACCAGATACAAAGAAAAGAAGATGGATGGCCATGATGGCAACACGTGGTGCCATCATAGCCGCCCCCACATCACCGCCCCATCTGTGAAGGTCCTTCACAATGCGGTGGGGACCGTTGGATCTCCATCCAATGGTCGCGAAAGTGGCACGTCGGCCGTCCACCGGCGCTACATCAAAGAGGAGTGACTCTTGACCGTTGGGTCTTCATCCAACGGCCGAGAGTGCACGTCTTCAAAATGAAAATGCAGCAAGCACTAGGAATGGCGTGTTGGTTAGCACCCCCTCTGTGGAGTGATGGGTGCCTGATCGAACAGCACCTCACATGAAATTATGAGGGGCGCGCGAGCAGAGGAAATTGGGCCGTCAGATGTTAAGCAGATCACGACTAAACGAGGGATCTGACATGCGTTTAATGTGCGATCCCATGTGCTTCTTCCAAACAGAAGAGATGAGCAAACGCTCAAGCCATCCATTCTCTCGATCGGACGGCTGACATTGAAGCACTCAGCAAAGGCGAGTGACAAAGCGAAGAAGTGAAGCACACGTGCGAGGAGTGATCTGGAGTATCAGTTGGCCATCCAATGATGCAGAGCATGCCATGTGTCAGCACGATGTTAAATCCGAGTATAGAGAAGGATTTTGAAGGTGTTTTGAGGCCTAATCAGTTTCGTTGATCTCCTGATCGATGGATCTGATTAGCCTAAGGTTGTTACATGAGATAGTGGGCCGAAATATCCTTTTCTCCCTCCATAAATACTATAAAAGAAGGCCAAAGCCCCACTTGGATGCATCATCAACTCCATACAACTCTCTCTCTCCAGACCAAGCTCTCCCTCCGACATTCGTCTCAGTGCTCTAGATCTGAGGTACTGCCGCATCTCACACAAGCATCCTATAGGCGATGGCATTTGCCTTATTCCACACACACTCACTCTCTCTCTTTCTATCTATCTACTATTTATCTATCTCTATTAGATCTTCTATTGTGAAAAACTCTATCTAATTGCATTAAATTCTAATTCTCTGGATATCTACTCTGTGCATATATACATATATATATCCATTTAGAGTTAGTTTTATTGAAAAGCTTCCTTTAAAATTGAGATTTCCTCCCTACGAATGACCCAATACTCACTGATTTTATAAATTTATTTGTCAACATGTTTTCACACTATACTACAACTCAATTAAGTTTTAAAATGTGAATTACACGCCAAACAAGTTGGCACCATTGTTGGGGAGGCAACGAAAATTTTTTAAGCTTTCTTTGGTGCAAATTCGAGATTTCTAACTTGTTATTTCCGTTGAATTCGTGTGTGTAGGAAAGTAAGGAAATCAGAATGAAACATGACAATAGGAATTGTGGGTTCGAACCTCAGGTAAGTACCCATAGTTTAGATTAGTTAAATCTAGGATTTTCTTGAACCCTAGGATTAGTTAGAATTTGTTTGCTTATAAAAAAAAATACTTAATTTTCGTGTTGAAATAAAGTTTATCTTAAAAATTCAATTTCCAGATATTCGTAGGTCCAAAAATGCTCAAATGTTAATTGGACGTAGATTTCAAAGTTACGAACTACATAACCAAATTTCGCATAAATCTGAATTATACAAAAATTTTAAAAATTCTCGTACTGATCTATTATCGATACGGTTATTGTTCCTGATTTTTCAGAGTTCAAAATATCATAGGAATTTTTACACAATCCGATTGACTTGAAATTTGAGGCACTGAATTTCTAAAATAATAAAGAATTTAGAAAAAATATGAAAAAATTATTTCTTACACCTTTGGTTGCATGGATTGTCCAATCACCAACTATGGGTCAAAACATATTACAAAACCCCCAGTACACTTTAAATTAGAAAAAAATAGAAAACGTGCATTAAAAATTCTTAAAAAATATCTTCTGAGTGCCTTGTTAGTGGTGCAATAAGACCAACTGATTGCATTGCTTGGGTCGCACCACTCATTTGATTTTGAACTTAAAAGAATCTTCTAGCATTATCTATGCTTAGGGTTCCACATTAAGGATAGAGCACACCTGCATTCCATATTTAAAGAAAATCTATCAAACAAATTGGGATTTGCAGAACTCTTGTGTGCCTCATCAAAACCTTGATTGAAAATATTAACGCAAGTGAACCCTAAAATGCATTAACACAAGCATTCGAATCTTAAAATTCACCTCATCATAAAGGAATTGCTTATGAACCCTTTGCTTGAGCACTTCAAACATCTGAAATCAACTTTAAGGGAAAACACCCCCCTAACGCCCATCATATTCCAAAAGCACATCAAACCCATGCATAAAACTGAGTAGACGTGCCCTAGGCAAGACTGATTACGCAGCAATCGTAGGTCATAATTGACCTAAATTAAGCTAGGACTCAGCATAAGTTAGGGTAATTCATGCATTCATAAGCATTATCTGCATCTTTACTGCTTTCTTTTAGCTACGTATAAAATAATGCTATAATGTGCTGATTAGGTGCATTATGTCAATTACTGGTAATAAGCTAGATCTGAAGCTGGTCAGGAATAATGGGTGTTGCAGCAGAGATGGAGCTGAAGACTTAGATTAGATGTAGTAGATAATAATGTATGGGAGTTAAGGTATGCTACTCTATTAAGAAAGAATAAAGCAGTAAAATGTGAAGAACTTAGGTCCATCCTAGCCCTAGGATAGCCTAGAGACTTCCCCAAGCCTTAGCCACCCTTTGAGTAGGTCACTACACCCTAGAAAACTTTAAAACCCTAATTCCAACCTTTATCTAGATGTCTAGATGAATTATAGGACATCCAGAACCATTAGCCAACTCCCGCACATCTTAAACCCACTTCTGCATTGTTATTGAACGTCCAGACACTTCGTCAGATGTCCAATTTCTGCAGAATACCCAAGATAGAACCTTGAATCCTTCCTGACTCTTATTGGACATCCAAACAACAAGTCTGAACTTCTGATTTTTGAGTATAAGACGTCTGACACTTTTATTGGATGTCTGGAACTGCTCTCCAGTTCCTATTTTGAGATTCAAGCCTTGATCTTGGATCTCTAGCTCCCTAAACCCAATTCCAAACCCCATAGGAACCTAAATTAAGGTGCCCTAACCCTAGTACATCACCTCTAGACCTCCCTATGGACTTAATTAGGTCCTCACTAAACCTACTTGACTTGGATCTTAGTCAATTCCATCAGCCTATTCAATTAGACTCATTGAGTATAGTTGAGCCCTGATCTCAGCACACACTATCCAATTGGACTTAGTGAGAGTCCAATTGACCTAGACCTAACTTAATTGTGTTATTTTACTCTCAATTAAGTTTCCACACACACAATTAAACTTGCATTAAGTTTAATTGCACTTTACCTTAGTGAATTAGTGTTTACAACCCTAATTTGAGACGTACCTTGACCTAAACCAACTAGAACCTAACCTAATCAACCTAGCCACCTAAGTTTTGACGCACACACACCCACACACACCATCCACACAAAAATATCTAGCCTAGAGTTCTCTAGAACTCTCTACCATGTATTGTTGCCTTGGTTGCTAAAATTAGCAACCAAGAGCCATTCAATTTTTAGATCCACATTTGGTGGATCTAAAAACCACCATCCACCCTCTCTCTCTCACTCTCCCACTAGCTCCCACCATAGGCCTCTCTAGACAATTCCATAATTCTCTAGAGAGCTTCCCTTAGGTCTATAAAAAGACCTAAGGGGTGGCCATTTGCACCCATCCCATTCTTAGCACTCATCCATCTAGGTTAGCTACATTCGACCTCCAGTCCACCTCCACGAGGAGCACCACCATGGAAGCCACCATCTTCACACCAGGATGCTGGATCATCTCGCCAACCTTTCTCCAAGGGCCAGCCGAGGCACCATTGGCTGCCCCTCCTCCTCTCAACCACTCAACGGCCATCGGAGCCCACCTCCGAATGCCCTTCTTTTCTGCTAGATTAGTAACTTAGCTCTTCATAGTTTTACTACTTCTATTTGCTGCTTAGTAGTATAGCTCTTTATTCTCCCCCAATGATGCATGCAAAATCTCCCCATAGATTCCTGTATGCGATCATTTTCTGGTAGATAGATTTACATTTTCAAGCATTCCTGTACAAGCTTTCCTCTACATTTCATGTTGCAAACACCTTCCTGAATGAATGAATGAAAGAAATATTACATATATATATATATCTCTTTGTGTTGAAAATCACCATGAGCTTATTGATTGCCAAATATTTTGTGTGATTAAGGTTGCCTACTTTTCATTATCATCTATTGCAACTAAGCATGTCATGTTTAAATACATAATAACCATAAACCGCCAAGTGACTGTAAACATGTAGAGCGAAAAGATCAATTTTAGATTTGAACAAACACCTCCTAGAGACGAATGACTGGAACTGAAGTCTCATTATCTTTTATTAAATATCTTTGTTTGATCATATTGCACACTATACTATGACACTTTCCCGATCAAAATGGGCTCTATGACTGCCAAACAAAGACTAATAGACTTGGGGACTTGAAACTAGATTGGGCTAAGGTCAAGGCCATGTCTACTAAGACACACTAGTGACAAGAAAGGTCGGTGCGGTAACTGCGTTAACCTTTAGTGGTGTCCCACCGTGTGGAGTGTCCTAAGTGGTCCCACCCTTCTAGCCAACAAAGTAATTCAAGGGTTGATCTAACCTAGTCAAGTTTTAGGGAGCTAGGATCAGGTCTAATTAGGGTTGACACTCTAAGGACCAGTTTGATTGCTTGCATTTAGCAGGTGTGGTTTCTCTCATCGATCATCTCTCTCGTCTACAGACATTCTTCTGGTGCATGCAAGGTAGAAGATCTCAAAATCCGGATTTGCTACCACCATTAGAAAAAAATCCTAGGAGAAGACCTATTTATCCAAGATCTGAATTTAAACCCTCTACAATGGTTAGTCATCACAAGGAAGAAGAGATTGATAAACAAAATTTGGGTCCTATGACTCTCTTACAAAGGTAGATCACTAAGCAGGGCCATCATCATAACCGACAAATGGAAGTCATAGTGCAGGCCATCACTCAACTCCAGAACGGAAGGGCAAACCAGACCCTTCAACTTTTATAACCCTCCTAATGCCTAACCTGAACCCTTTGTTAGGGTACCTCAGGATGAGGAAGATTTCAAACTAAAAGCTCATATCATTAACTTGATTCCCCACTTTCATGGTCGTGAATCAGATGACCCCTTCCACCACCTTGAAGAGCACCTAGACATAGGAAGATCCTTTGGCCCTAGAAACATGAATGAAGGTACACTGATGATGAAAATGTTCCCATTCTCCTTGAAAAATAGAGCTGCACATTGGTTGAGGACAATTGGTAGACCAATCCTAACTTGGGAAGACCTGAGAAGCACATTCCTAAAGAAATTCTTCCCTGTAGGAAAAACTAATGCCCTTAGATGTGCCATAACAACCATTAAGCAGAACCCCGGGGAACAACTACATGAGGCTTGGGAGAGGTTCAATGATTTGCCTAGGAAATGCCCTCATCATGGGATACCAAAGTGGCACTTGGCCCATATTTTCTATTATGGGTTGAGTGATGTTGAGCGCGAGAATCTACGCTAACGTGTTTGGTTTTTGGAAAAACCCGTCGTTGTAGTTCGAAAGCGAAGGATTCGTGTTCAACAAATAAAATTTATACCGAAATAAGAATTCCGGGTCGAACACAGGGAGGCGAACGTTTGATTTAAAAACTCCGCGTTTCTTTTTATTTTGTCACAAAGAAATTCAATTTAAACTATCTAAGTATCTACAACAAGTAAAAGAGAGAGAGGGAGTAAGAGAGAGCGAAGGAATACTATACATGGAAATCAAAATGAGATGTAGAATAGACAAGAAATTAATCATAAAAGAGTTCATTCGTTACAACTAGAAAATATAAAACAATTACTCTAGAAAGCATTAAAAGAATGGAGGGAGAAATGTCCTCCTCGACGATCGCTCGGAGGACGAATAGTCTACTCTAGAAAGCAGTAAATCTATACTAGAAAGCAGTAAAAAGAATAGGGAGAGAGAAATCCTCCTCGACGGTCGCTTGGAGGACGAGCCGGACGGGACGACGCCTGGACGAAGGAGAACGAAGCGGGACGAAGGAGGACGAAGCAGAAGAACGGGAACGAAGCAGCACGCCGTCGTCGTCGCGGGATCCACTTCCGAAGGGGGACGAAAATTTGGACTTTATCTCGCGAGAAGCATCCCGGGTGTGGGACAAGCTTCTCTTGAGCTTTGGAGAGGTAGAGAGGAGAAGGAAGGGATGAAAATTTCGTATGGAGGGGGTCTCCTTTTATAGTTGCAAGGAGTGGGGGCAAAATGGACATTACATCTTCAAAATAATAAATAAGGGGTCTTTAGTGACGGATAAAACCGTCGCTAAAGCCCCGCCGTCGCCGTCGCCGCCGCGCCACGCGCGCCCGCTCGGCTGGCCTGCGCGCGTAACGCAGACGCACGTCCGCGTCGTCTCAGCCGTCCGATCGCGAGATCGGACGGCTTAGATCGCGCCCGCGCCCGCTGCGTAGCGCGCCGCCCGCGTGCGATCGCGCGCCCACCAGGGCGTCCAATTGCGCGTCGGCGCTATCGGGCGCGCGCGGCCGTTGGATCTTCATCCGACGCTCGTGCGCGCCTGCTCGCCCGCGCCTTCGCCCCCCTCCCCGCGGCTCGAACCCGCGACCTCCGCTTCGCCCGCAGCTGCGTAGCCGCTGCGCTACGCGGCGAAATGGTCGCGCGGACGTTTTTAAACGCGCGCGACCGCAGCCGTTGGATCGAGATCCAACGGCGGAGAGGAGACGTTGCGTGGTCTTCACAGGACTCCTGCGGCCGATTGGGCGGCTGGGATGGCGCCACGTGGCGCTATCTTGGCCGTCCATCTTCTGGAAGTTGTAGATGGTGCCACGGATGTCGGATTGACTTGATTTTTGTGTCGTTCGGCTGCGATCGTCGATCCGAATTCATCCGTGTGGTCGAATTTTCCATCTGAAGTGCGGATTTACACCATCCTGGCCCTTGATCTTCTAGGGTTCCCCGATCTCTATCTGATGCTACGGATGCCTGATTAGGGCGATCTTGGAGTCGTTGAACTCCAATCGTCGCCCTGATCATATCCATACGGTTGGATCTTTGATCCGAGGCCCCGATAAAATATTTGCCCTGTCCAAGCACATAAAAGGAGACAATTAACCTCCATTTTATTCAAACTACTCTAAATGCAAGATGATGCATGTAATGCACTATTTATATCATGAAATGCAATCTTATGCTTAAGAACATGCATAAATAGACATTTTAAGTAGTGTAAATGTGTTTACATCATACCCCCATGCCTATCTTTTGCTAGTCCCTAGCAAAAACTATATGCTATTTATAAAAGAATTAGGTTAGATTATTTGGACCTGAGTTATTTTCAATCATTAAGAAATTGTCTACTTAAGAACTGAACTTTCAAAGACACAACAGTGCCCGGGTATCAGCCAAAATGCAGACCGCCTCAAGCCTCGCCTTATTCAAAGAAAAATTTCTTTTTCTGTTTTTACTCTCTTTTTTTTAGATTTTCAAATTTTAGGTTTAAGAGTGGCTTTCTACGGCCATTCAACTCACCCAAGATTTGATGAGAACCCTAAGTTTTAAGCATCTTATTGTGATTGTGATAGACTCGTTGACCGGCAATTAAAACGGACTTCGGATTTCTACGCCTCTAGGTGACCTCAAAAAGAATTCTGCCTAAAGGTGTATCTTTACAACCGGTAGCTTTCTCCCTACTTTTATTTTTTTAACGGGGTCAACACAAGGGTGAATCCAGTGTATATCTCCCGGTTTATTCTACTTCTCCGCTTCTTCCTAAGTGTTTTGGGAATTTTTAGTGCATTCTCTGAGCTGGGTTCTGGACAATCGGTCGATGAGCTGTTACCACCGACAACTTGCCAGCCATACTCGTGCGGCGAAGTGTGCTTATTTCTTTTTGTTCTTTTCTCCTTTTTGATTTTTTTTTTTTTTTTTTTTTTTTTTTTTTTAAGTAGGTGGCTTCCCTGGTCTAAGATTTACCTAAAGGCAGCAAAAAGAGAAAGGTCCAGTGACTGGGCTCTGGACAACCTACCTATGGGCTGTTACCCACGATAACTTGCCAGCCATATCACCCTAGAAGGTTCATTAGCTACCCAATTTCCGTTAAAATCGCCAAACAACGAGTCAGTGCAAAGAAAGTGTGTAGATGCTTAAGACTCAAAATTCCCTCACATCAGAGGGCGGGTTGATAAGTCGTGTACTTATCACCCAAACTTATTTACTCCAATTATAATAAAATTCAGGTTGGCAAGAACTCGAAAAACAAATCCACATTTTAGTGGATACATAGGCTGATTAAGTCCAAAGACCTGAAGGGTCTTTGTGTTCAAACCATAATATAGTATTTCTTAAGACCGAAAATTTTCTTAAACCCAAATTCTCTTTCCTAATTTCGATTTTTTTTTTTTTTTTTTTTTTTTTTAATAATAAAACAAATCTACGGAGCTGACGAATGAATTCAAAGATAAATATCCACCCCCCCATGCCTATCTAATGCAATGTCCTCATTGTATTAAAAAGACATAAAACAGAGTGGAAAAGCGTAGAAAGCACCTGAATTGCGTGGATATCGGGTCTGCTCGGAGATGAAAATGAAAAAGAACTGTATATGTGCTGAGTTTAGTGCCTTCAGCTAGGCACACTATACAAAGAAAAGAAATGAAGAATTCACATGTGCAGGTCAGAATTAGAATGAACAGAAGAATCCTCTGACCTGTCAGCAGAGGTCCACAGATGTGGACCAGATTGTGGTGCAGACCCACACCCCATAATCGAGAATATCTTAGGTTCTGGATAAAAATTACCCAAAACCTAAAATCAGAATGCAAGCGGGGTCGGGCCTGCGATTTGTGAGGATGCAACCCAAGGCCAAAATGTCGGGTTACAGAGAATTGAAGCTCAAAAGGATAATCGTTAAATGTGTGCTTGAGTTTGACATCCTCGAAACAAATGTCGTAAGGGTTCTGATTTGATGGTTTCAGTTTAAAAGGAACCCTTCGACTCAATCTTCCATTTCCTCCAAAATTGACTTCCCAAATCAGAATTTCCCAGCTCCTATCCTCCTCATTCGGCATATCAAATTCCATGACCTCTTGTATATTCATCACCCCGTCTGAAATCTCCAAGTCTAGATGATGTGGCAAAATCAAAATTGACTTGGGTCTAATTATCTCAGAATTAGAATCATCAATAAGCTCAACAGGGTGTAACTGATAATCAGGGCATTGAATTAATTCCTCCAGAAAATGCGATTCTGGATCCGTATCGTGTGCCCTAATAAGATCAGTTTCCTCAGTTATTGGGCTATCAAATGATCTATCAGATTCCTCAGGCCCAATCGTCTCACAAAAATCGTGATCTGAAAACTCGTGTGAGACTTCGCAACTTGAATCTTCACCATCAGGATCCGTATCAATGTATGTTCCAAAATCATTTGTCACTTTGCGTTCCAAGGAGACATACGTTTCCTCGTAACCCGGCTCAGGGGTTTCAGGTGAAGAAATCAAATCATCCTTAATTGGTTGTTTTAATTCAATCTGGTCAGCTTCGTAACACATGTCCCCCCCAACAGGTGCCTGAGCGGGTTCTGTCATTGGCTTTCCTGAAGAGAGTTCATCCTGGGAATTATTCCAAGATTGAATCAAAGCAACCACGAATCTCATCCTCAATTTCGCTAATTTCCCAAGTAGAAACTCACCCGGGTTCTTATCCTTAACATCCTGGAGCCAATCCAACAAAGACTTGTTTAAATCATCAATCATTTCAATCAGGGGCTCCAATCTCTCAATGCAAGGTATTGGCTGAACTTCTAAAGATTGAATGATATTCCTCAAGTTAGCCAGAACCTTATCTTGAACCTGATTAACCTGAACCAAATGAGTTGGTTCAGGGTTGGGCGGGTTTGACATCAATGTAGAGGAATTAACGAATTGAGATTCGTTATACCCATCCTGATAATAGATCATTTCAGATTGTTCATAAGATGGAGATGACCTAAAGGCAGTGAAATCAGAGGATGGGTAAGGATCAGTGTATCCTTCTTGATTGTAGATCGCATTAGGTTGTTCATGAAAGGAGGACGATCTATAATCGATGCAACTCTGAGAAGGATAGAATTGAGAATCAAAGTGTTCAGGGTTAGACCCTAAACACGGGGGTCCGGAATTGTATCCCCAATCCGAATTATCCCAACTAACTGATGGTCGATTACAATACGAGTTGGGATAATCGTCATGTTGAGGATAATTTACAACAGGAGGGAAAGAGTGGGAATGCGTGAAATATGTGGAAGGATTCATGAGACACGGGAGGAAGAAAGGTGTCCTGCAATACAAACAATCAAACCTTTCCTTAAATGGGTTAGCCTACAGACCTACAGACTCTCAAAACCCGTCTTGAGATAAAGGAACGATTTGATCTACTTCTGTCTGTTCAATCCAACCAGTTAGAAGGAGGGACTGGGGAGAAGGTTCTTCCTTCGGCTTGCGCCTCCGGTTCCTAGTGTACCCCCCAGCCGCGATCGTTTGACTCTGCTCCCCTAGCTAGACATCAGATTGAACAGTAGAAACAGACTAATCGAAAATAATCTCGTTCTGAGTTCTGAAGAGCGAGTCCAATCCTTAAGGCCAACGTCTACTCTGTTTTATTTAGGGCTAGGTTTGAATGTGCTTTGGAATGTGATGGGCCCTTTAAATGGGTTGTGCCCTTAATGATTGATTGCTTTGTGTGTGCGTGCACAACCAGTGGTTTTCAAGCAAGATTATTTTTGATGTGGTGAATTTTAAGGTTCAAATCTTGCTTAGTAGCTTTTAGGATTCAACTTTAGGTGTTTTCAATCAAGTTTCATTGGCACACCAGATTTTGCAAGCACAGGTGAAGATATTTTCCTTTAAAGTTTAAAAAGAATGTGGAGTGCCTGGTAGATCCCTAAGAGTTGAACCTAATTGGCAGCTACTTGATGAGTTGATTTTATTTGAAGTGGTGCGGCCCAAACAACTCAAACAACTGGCCTGATGCACCACCTAATTAGGCACACAAATGATTACCCAATCTGATTTCTACTCAATTATGTGTTTGGATGTGTGAACCGGCTCCTAAGATTGGTTTACCGGTTGAGTTAGAAAATCAGATGAGGTTGTGTACCTCTGTGAGATTTTTTTTTTTTTTTTTTTTTTTTTTTTTTTTTAATGTGGGGGTTGGAGTGAGTATGGATGTCAAGCAACAAACAATCTAACCTTAGAGTTTATAAGAACACCTAGGTTGATTGATGTTTGAATTATTATGTGATGAAATGAAATCTAATGGGTGGGAGGTGGGGGGTAACTTACAAAACCTTCCACAGCACTTTACTCCGATCTACCGCTTTTGCCTGTCTCAAAAGAGTACCTGCAATTACAATAAGAAAGGAGAAAAGTGAGGTAAATGATTTGTAAGTTACAAAACGTGAAGAGAAATCAAAGATCGTTGCCTCCCCGGCAACGGCGCCAAAATGTTGAGCGCGAGAATCTACGCTAACGTGTTTGGTTTTTGGAAAAACCCGTCGTTGTAGTTCGAAAGCGAAGGATTCGTGTTCAACAAATAAAATTTATACCGAAATAAGAATTCCGGGTCGAACACAGGGAGGCGAACGTTTGATTTAAAAACTCCGCGTTTCTTTTTATTTTGTCACAAAGAAATTCAATTTAAACTATCTAAGTATCTACAACAAGTAAAAGAGAGAGAGGGAGTAAGAGAGAGCGAAGGAATACTATACATGGAAATCAAAATGAGATGTAGAATAGACAAGAAATTAATCATAAAAGAGTTCATTCGTTACAACTAGAAAATATAAAACAATTACTCTAGAAAGCATTAAAAGAATGGAGGGAGAAATGTCCTCCTCGACGATCGCTCGGAGGACGAATAGTCTACTCTAGAAAGCAGTAAATCTATACTAGAAAGCAATAAAAAGAATAGGGAGAGAGAAATCCTCCTCGACGGTCGCTTGGAGGACGAGCCGGACGGGACGACGCCTGGACAAAGGAGAACGAAGCGGGACGAAGGAGGACGAAGCAGAAGAACGGGAACGAAGCAGCACGCTGTCGTCGTCGCGGGATCCACTTCCGAAGGGGGACGAAAATTTGGACTTTATCTCGCGAGAAGCATCCCGGGTGTGGGACAAGCTTCTCTTGAGCTTTGGAGAGGTAGAGAGGAGAAGGAAGGGATGAAAATTTCGTATGGAGGGGGTCTCCTTTTATAGTTGCAAGGAGTGGGGGCAAAATGGACATTACATCTTCAAAATAATAAATAAGGGGTCTTTAGTGACGGATAAAACCGTCGCTAAAGCCCCGCCGTCGCCGTCGCCGCCGCGCCACGCGCGCCCGCTCGGCTGGCC
Organism: Thalassia testudinum; assembly: GCA_037157565.1. Taxonomy (NCBI): domain Eukaryota; kingdom Viridiplantae; phylum Streptophyta; class Magnoliopsida; order Alismatales; family Hydrocharitaceae; genus Thalassia; species Thalassia testudinum. The sequence continues at coordinate 41,369,448 of JAZHRO010000025.1, forward strand.
TGCGCGCGTAACGCAGACGCACGTCCGCGTCGTCTCAGCCGTCCGATCGCGAGATCGGACGGCTTAGATCGCGCCCGCGCCCGCTGCGTAGCGCGCCGCCCGCGTGCGATCGCGCGCCCACCAGGGCGTCCAATTGCGCGTCGGCGCTATCGGGCGCGCGCGGCCGTTGGATCTTCATCCGACGCTCGTGCGCGCCTGCTCGCCCGCGCCTTCGCCCCCCTCCCCGCGGCTCGAACCCGCGACCTCCGCTTCGCCCGCAGCTGCGTAGCCGCTGCGCTACGCGGCGAAATGGTCGCGCGGACGTTTTTAAACGCGCGCGACCGCAGCCGTTGGATCGAGATCCAACGGCGGAGAGGAGACGTTGCGTGGTCTTCACAGGACTCCTGCGGCCGATTGGGCGGCTGGGATGGCGCCACGTGGCGCTATCTTGGCCGTCCATCTTCTGGAAGTTGTAGATGGTGCCACGGATGTCGGATTGACTTGATTTTTGTGTCGTTCGGCTGCGATCGTCGATCCGAATTCATCCGTGTGGTCGGATTTTCCATCTGAAGTGCGGATTTACACCATCCTGGCCCTTGATCTTCTAGGGTTCCCCGATCTCTATCTGATGCTACGGATGCCTGATTAGGGCGATCTTGGAGTCGTTGAACTCCAATCGTCGCCCTGATCATATCCATACGGTTGGATCTTTGATCCGAGGCCCCGATAAAATATTTGCCCTGTCCAAGCACATAAAAGGAGACAATTAACCTCCATTTTATTCAAACTACTCTAAATGCAAGATGATGCATGTAATGCACTATTTATATCATGAAATGCAATCTTATGCTTAAGAACATGCATAAATAGACATTTTAAGTAGTGTAAATGTGTTTACATCAAGTGATAATCTGAAGAATTTTGTTGACGCAGCATGTGGGGGAAATTTCCTGAGTTGAGATACTGAGGGATTCTTTCAATTGTTCAAAAATATGAGTGAAAATTCCCTCAACAATGCCTCAATGTCCACCTTTAACAGAGCTAATCCACCAAGGAGCGGAGTTTATGAAGTTAACAATAATTCAAACTTGGTTGATTTAGAGCTAATTGCACAACGATTAGATAAGGTGGAACTCGTGGGAAAGAATGTGGAGAATTTGGATAAGAAATTGGATAACCATCTAAAGGGTGGGAATTCCTTAGGTACACAATCCAGATTAAATCCTATGCCTACCCAAGGAGTGCCTATATTAACCCACAACCAATTTCCCAACCCACTAGGTCAAGAATCAGTGCACAACATTAATGACCTAACCATGGCCGCACCTATGAGCCAACGTACTTGGACCCATCACTTTCTAGGTACCAAGGAGGGACCTTGATGCTCTCGAATTTTGAACTAGGCAGCTCGATGCCTAGTTATTCTGAGGATGTGAATGCACACTACGGTTACACTAGAAATGAACCTTATTCAAACACTTACAACCCTGGATGATGCAACCATCCTAACTTTGCTTGGTCAAGTTAGAAACCCTCCTAGGGTCCTAACTTGACTAAACCAAATACATATGGGCAACTTAGTAGGTACACACAACCACGCACGTACCAGCCACAACCTACTCAGGAAAACCAGCCCACTGATCTGAGCCTGGTCCTCAAAGAAATGAGAGAGATAAATCTGAGACATAAGGACGAAATGAATCAATTGAGGACAGAATTGACGGGATGACTGGATCAGCTAGTAGATGCTAAACAACACGGGATGCTGCCATCCCAACCTGTCCCAAACCCAAGAAATTTCAATAGGGTTAACTAGCACAACACAAGAGTGCAATGGGCACATTTAGATCAACCTACTCCCCAGCACCCACCTAGTTTTACCAACCCTAATCAGGCTCCACCTATTTTGCAGAACCCACCTCAACTTTCTAACCCTAACGCTTTTGCTAGTGCAGTAACCTTGAGAGGTGGGAGACAAATCCAAGATCCTTAACCCTCTAAATCTAAATCTAAACAAGATCTTGAGGAGTTCAAATCTAACCTAGGAGATCAAGAAGACAAGGATCAGGACCCAAACACTCACGATTTCTCTCAAGCTCCCTTTCCTGAAGCCTTGAACAAACCTAGAAAAAAGAAAACCAATCGATCTGAGGAGTGGCTTGATATTTTTAAATGAGTCCAGGTGAACATACCACTCCTCGAAGCTATTGAGAATATCCTAGCTTGTGCAAAATTTTTAAAGGAAATGTGCACACCTAAATGCCAAGCTAAATCATCTAAAAGGGTAGTGTTATCTGAACAAGCTAGTGCAATTATCCATAGAAACCTACCCCGAAATAGAAAGATCCAGGAGCCCCTCTGATCTCATGTGTTATTGGAGATACTACTTTTGATAGGGCTCTGTTAGATTTAGGTGCCTCCATAAATTTAATCCTCACTATGTTATATGAAAAATTTAACTTTGGAGAGTTAAAACCTACTGAGGTCACAGTACAACTAGCTGATCGATCTATGACTACACCATGGGGAATTGTTGAGGATATAATTGTCAAGGTCCGGGATTTTTATTTTCATGTGGATTTCTTGGTCTTGACATGGAGGTACCAGAGAACTTAAAGAATACCCCAATAATTCTAGCAAGACCATTTTTAGCTACTACCAAGGCAAATATTGATCGTGAATCTGGTAGTATGAAAATCAAATTCAGGGATAAGAAGACAAAAATTGACATCTTTAAGGCCATCAAACAATTTGAGGATTGTGGAATGATAGAAGATTCTGAGTACAATACCATTGAATATTGTATGGAATTAGGAATAACCCAATTTGATCCTATAGGCCTTGAACCCTAAACCAATCAAGAGGTCAACCCAATAATCACTAACTTGATTCCAAGACCTCTTGAGGGTAACTGTGATCCACCACTGGACCCTTTATCCCAAGGACCCAAATCTGAACTTAAACCTCTTCCAGATCATCTAAAATATGTTTTCTTCAGATCTGATCAGACTTACCCTTTAATCATTAGCACTCATCTAACCCAAACTCAAGAAAAGTAATTGATTCAAGTGTTGGGAGGAAACAGTAGAGCAATTGGTTTGACATTAGATGATTTGAAGGGAATCAATACCACTTACTGCACCCACAGAATCTATACTGAGGACGGATCGAGACCCTCAAGAGAAATGCAGAGATGGTTGAATCCTAACATGCGAGAGGTAGTGAAAAAGGAAATAATCAAGTGGTTAGACACGGGAATAATCTACCCAATCTCTAATAGCTCGTGGATCAGTCCTGTACAAGTGCTTCCAAAGAAAGCCAGGCTGATTGTGATTACTAATGATAATGGGGAATTGATTCCAACCGCACAGCTTCCTCTTGGGGAGTTTGTATCGACTATAGGAAGCTGAATATTGCAACCAAGAAAGACCACTTTCCACTTCCCTTCATTGATCAAATCCTGGAAAGACTAGCTGGCCAACAGTTCTTTCGTTTCTTGGATGTCTATTCCAGCTATAATCAAGTAGCTATCCACATCAAAGATCAAGAGAAAACCACCTTCACATGTCCCTACGGAACATTTGCCTTTCATAGAATGTCTTTTGGATTATGCAATGCACCAGCAACCTTTCAAAGGTGCATGCTTGCAATTTTTTCAGGCATGGTGGGTGATTTCATGGAAATCTTCATGGATGATTTTTCTATGTTCGGGGACTCTTTTGAATCATGTCTGATCAATCTTGAAATGACTTTACAAAAATGCATTGAGGTGAATCTTGTTCTATCTTGGGAAAATAGTGACTTCATGGTCAAGGAGGGCATAGTTCTTGGCCATGTTATGTCTGAATAAGGAATTGAAGTGGATAAAGCCAAGGTGGACACTATAATCAAACTTCTGCCACCTTTGATGGTTAAGCAAGTAAGATCATTTCTTGGATATGTGGGACTTTACCATCGATTTATTAAGGACTTTTCAAAGGTGGCGAGGCCCTTAAGCAACTTACTGGTAAAAGATCAATCCTTTGATTTTGATTCAAATTGCTTAAAGGCTTTTAAGCAATTGAAGGAGCCTATTACACAATCACCCATCTTACAACCTCCTAATAGGGATCATTCCTTCGCAATCATGACCGATGCCTCTAATTATGTCATCGGGGCAATCTTGGGACAAATGGTAGACAAGAAACCATCTGTGATTTACTACGCTAGTAAAACTCTGGATGAGGCTGAAAGAAACTACACCACTATAGAAAAAGAGTTTCTTGCCGTAGTGTTTGCTTTGGAGAAGTTTAGACCTTACCTACTGGGATCTCATGTCACAATCTTCACAGATCACACTGCATTAAGGCACTTGATGTCTAAAAAGGATGCAAAACCCAGATTAATCAGATGGATCCTTCTGCTGTAAGAATTTGATTTAGAAATTAAAGGAAAATCTGGTGCCCAAAATGTAGTAGCAGATCATCTCTCCAGAATCCTTGTAGACTCTACAACTCCTCAACTCTATGATTCTTTCCCTAATGAGACTCTCTTGACTATTTGCAAACTACCTTAGTTTGTAGATATTGTCAACTACTTGGCCATTGGAAAACTACCCATGGATTGGCCTAAGCATAAGTTCGATAAGTTGATTTTCGATGCCAAATACTACTTTTGGGAGGACCCGAAGCAGTTCAAAGTTTGCATGATTCAGATTATCTGTCATTGTATTCCAGATTAGGAGATCACAAGTGTACTAGAATTCTGCCACACTTTTGCTTGTGGAGGTCACTTCTCAGGAAAAAGGATGGTAGCCAAGGTACTGCCGTGTGGATTGTATTGGCTGCCTTTATACTGTGACTCGTACAACTTCTGTAAGTCATGTATCAATTGCCAAACTTTAGGAAACATGACCAGGAAAAACATGATGCCCCTAAACCCAGCCCTTGAAGTTGAAATCTTTGACATTTCGGGCATTCATTTTATGGGACAGTTTACCAATTCATTTGGGTACCTGTACATTCTAGTGGTAGTTAATTATGTATCAAAATGGATTGAGGCCATCCTGACTAGAACTAATGATCATAAAGCGGTCATGGATTTTGTAAAGAAGAACATCTTTAGTCAATTCGGTGTGCCCAAAGCTCTGATTAGCGATGGTGGGTCCCATTTCACTCACAACCAATTCAGGACCTTACTAGCCAAGTATGGAGTCACTCACAGAATCTCTACTCCATACCATCCGTAGACCAACAGACAAGTCGAAATCACCAATTGAGAAATTAAAAAGATCCTTCAAAAGATGATCCTCTCGGATCAAAAGGATTGATCTACCAAATTGGATGACGCTCTCTAGGCCTACTGGATTGTGTATAAAACTCCAATTGGAATGTCTCCATTCTGTCTGGTCTACGAAAAATCTTTCCATCTGGCCGTTGAGCTTGAACATAAAGCTTATAGGACAATCAGAACATTTAAATTAGATCTCGATCGATCTGGACGATAAAGGAAACTCCAATTGATTGAATTGGATGAAATCTGAAATGATGCTTTTGAGAGCACGAGAATCTATAAGAATAGGACAAAAGCTTGACATGATAAGTACATCTCTAGAAAAAGCTTTGCCCCTAATAAAAGTTTTGGTTATTTGATGCATGCTGGAAGCTCTTTCCAGGAAAATTAATTTCAAAGTGGATAGGTCCCTTCATTATAAGAAAAGTCTACCATCATGGAGCTGTGCTTATCTTGGATCCCAAGACCAGCAATGAAACAAAGATAAATGGTCAGAGATTGAAGCCTTTTATCACGCAAAACTGTGATCCCATTCCCGATGGTCACATCAACCTTCTAGAATCTTCTTAAGGTGAACTGAGTCCAGTATGCTATACAAGTAGCTCTACACTCTTTGTATTCATGCTGACCTGGACTAACAAGTATAGTCAGGTGATATTCCCTCCTCTTGCTTATTATATTCTGATTTTCATGCATACATTTCAATGAGGACACTGTAATGAATAGGCATGGGGGGGGGGTTGATATTGCATTGTTATTTTTATGTGAAAAAAAAATCATTTATGCATAAAATTTTTTTATTAAGGTTTGATTAGGGATTTATTCTTAAGTTGTTCCCTATGTTTAGAATCCAATATAATTTCACACTTACACATAGAATTTGCAATGGATCCTCTATGAAGACCGATAAACATCTTTAGTCTATCGAGAAGAAGCAATGCTTCTTCTCTTGAACCCTTGGACAGTAATTAGGGAGTCAGACAAACTATCTTTTAACAGATCCACCAAACAAGTGTGAGGTGCGAGTAGAAAGTCTATTGGTGCTCTAAGGCTAATATGAGGAATCTTAAACTCTAGATAATGAGATGATGATATTAGGAGTTAGGCATAGTTTTCGCTCTCGATTTCTGCATACAAGTTCTTAATACAAATCTCTTGAGAGTCATCAAATAAGGCAAATATGCAGAGAGTAGGTTCTAATAAAACTAAGACTGAGGTGGATGGTCATGACCATCTTTTACGGAATCCTCGGTTGAAGAAGGGTATTATGTCAAGGTCAGAAATACATTGTCCTATCCATTCCCTTCCAGTGCCAAGAATAGGCACTTCCACCAAATAAGCTACCTGATATCCTCTTGAACACCCATAATCCCAAATAATGCCTTGTAGATAAAAGTTCGTATGCTGCATTGCGTTAGTAGATATTTGGATGCAAGAAAAAAAGGAAAAATAAAAAAGAAGAATATATATATACATGCATAAAAAAGAAATTTAGAAAAGGAAAAAGCAGAAAAAAAGAGTTTGAGTTAGAATTTATTTCATGTGTAATGAGGCAACAACACCTACCACCCTCACGATCCACCAAATAGAACCTTGACCTACTTTTCTGTATTTCAAGCCACCTGAATAGGGCTAAGGAATTCTGACTTAGTCTTAGAGTTATTAGAACCTAATCAAAGTGTTAATGCTAAGAGAGACCACCAAATATACTGATAAATCTGGTGAGATTGAGAGCTCAAAAATAATGAAAGAAAAGAAAAGATAAGAAAAAGAAAAAGAAAAAGAAAGAGAAAGAAAGAGAGAGAGTCCAAAGGAACTAAAAAGAGCACAGTTTCTCGCATCTCTCTGAGTTTAATTATTTCATAATCTGGAAATCTAGGTTCTAAAGTACTAGTCTATACGTAGCAGCAGATGAGTATGAGCTACCAAGTACAAATCTACTTGACTTAGAAATCTTCTACCTAAGCCAAAAGCCAGGGCTGAATATACAGGTTACTCTATAAGCCTGAGGGAAGAAGTTTTCCTATCCCAATAGATTTTTACTAAGGGTCAACTACGACCTTTAGATGAGGATTGGCTTTCACTTGGATCCGTTGCATAGGCTACAACAAAACACATGATTATCTGGATTACTAAAGCTTCGAATGAAAATAAAAGACATTAACCTCTAGTCAAACTCTTGATAAAAATTACTCATGTAGGACCACTTTGCATTTAGTCATGCATTTGCTAGGGACCAGCAAGATTTAGGCATGGGGGTGTGATTGCATAGCAATCATGTAACTTAAATCGCCTAAATTAAGCTAGATTCTAGCATAACTTAGGAATAATGCATTCATAGGCATTGTAATTTGAACAATAGCTAGATTTTTAGCTATATAAATAATATCATTATTTTATAAAGTAAAAGAGAGATGGTTTTAACCACAGATGATTTGAAGCCACAGATGTTAGATCAGAACAACGATGGAGTCCAAAGCTTCTGAAATCGTCTCGATCAGACAACCAAGGCATATTATGCAGTCCATAAAAGAATAGAGATCATAAAGCCAAAAGACACATATCCAAGCCTCAGATGAAGAATCCAATCGCACGGATGAATCTGGATCAATGATCATAGTCCAACGGCAGAAAAATCAACTCAATCGGAGATCTACATCACTAGATATAAAGAAAAGAAGATGGACAGCCATGATGGCACCAAGTGGTGCCATCACTACCGCCCCCGCATCTCCACCCCATCTATGAAGGTTCTTCACCACGCGCTGAGAATCGTTGGATCTCTGTCCAATGGAAACGAACAGGCCACGTAAGCCATCCACCCACGCTTCATCAAAGAGGAGTGACTCTTGACTGTTGGATCTTCATCCAATGACCGAGAGTGATCATCTTCAAAATGAAAATGCAACAAACAATAGGAATGGCACATTGGTTAGCGCCCTCTCTGCGAAGCGATGGGCGCCTGATCGAACCACGCCTCGCGTGAAATCAAGAGGGGTGCGTGAGCAAACGAAATTGGGTCATCAGATGTCAAGCAAAGCACGGTGATGCAACCACGTGGTGAAATGAGAGCGGATCACAATCGAATGTGGGATCCGACACGTGTTTAATGTGCGATCCCACACGCATCTTTGAAACAATAGAGATGAGCACGCATTTAAGCCATCCGATCTCTTGATCTGACAAGTGATGTAGAGGCACTCAGCAAAGGCAAGTGGCGAAGCGAAGAAGTGAAGCATGAGTGCAAGGAGAGATATGGAGCATCCGATGGTCATCCGAAGATGCAGAGTGTGCAACACGTCAGCACGAGGTTAAATCTGAGCATAGAAAAGGATTTTGAAGGTGTTTTAAGGCCTAATCAGGTCTGTTGATCTCCCAATTGACGGATCTAATTGGCCTATGGTTGTTGCATGAAATAAAGGGCCAAAATACCCCTTTTTCCCTCCATAAAAATAATAAAAGAAGGCCAAAGCCCCCTTGGATGCATCAACTCCATACAACTCTCTCTCTCTAGACCAAGCTCTCCCTCTGCAACTCCACTCCGACCTCCGTCCCAGCACTCTAGATCTGAGGTGCTATCGCATCTCATTCAAGCATCTTACAAGCGGCGGCGTCTCTCTGCCTTATTCCTCTCTATCTTTCTCTCTCTCTCTTTCTATCTATCTACTATCTATCTGTCTCTATTAGATTTTCTATTGTGAAAAACTCTATCTAATTGCAATAAAATTCTAATTCTCTAGATATCTGCTCTATACAAATATACATATATATATATCCATTTAGAATTAGTTTTACTGAAAAGCTTCCGTTAAAATTGAGATTGCCTCCCAGCAAATGACTCAGTACTCACCGATTTTATAAATTTATTTGTCGACGTGTTTTCTCACTATACTACAACTAAATTAACTTTTAGAGCGTGAATTACGCACCAAACAGTGGTCAGTGGGGAATAAATCATACGGGTCCTAAAAATGATGGGAAATGAAAGGAGGAACCCGAGTGGTGTAGTCTAAAATGGTATAAGGAACCACTATGCAAGTCAAGTCAGGTATGGAAGGATGTAGAGGAGGTGAGTCAAATAAAATCTCGTGGTCCATCTCAATAGTTCCAGATTCACCCAAATTATGCTGGATATCAGTATCCTGAAGCTCAACCCTATGGTGATAAAAAATCTCATATGAGTTGCCCAAATCATATCTTAATTCATGATGCAATGCAATGGGTGAAAAGTCCTTTTTCCTTAGAATCATTTCCCCAAGGGGAGTAAGATTGGAATCTAGATTAATGAAGGTCTCAAATGCTTTTTGTTTTGTGAATTTCTGAGTAGGATTATAAATTTGATTCCAGTTATTTTTCTCTTGAACTACATCTTCTGACAGAATGACTTCTTGTTTCTCATTAATCAAATCAAGTTCCTCAAAATCCCATGATTTTGCTAAATTCTTTTCTTCCTTAGATAAATCATCATAAGTCATCCCTAATAATTTTACAATCTCTTGAACATCTTTTTCATAAGAGGATTTCCTGCTTTGTTCAATCTTGAGATGTTGAGGATAAGAGTCAAGGTTTTCCTCAGGACTCTGGTGGATGGGAAGAGAAGGGTGTGAATTAGCTGATACAGAAGTGGAGGCAAATTCGACTTCTATATGGAATATATCAGAATGATTAATATCATCGAATCCAGATATCGAATTCTTTAAGCACATCTGATCATGGTAATCCTCAGACAAAATCATATCAGAACCATCCAACCATGCCTGGCTGGGAGTGTCACTATCCCCAATCCTTCTATCTTCTAGATGGGGCTCTTCACAATCTTGTTCTAATTCTCCCAAATTTTTTGAGGTATCCAAATCCAAATCATTCGCGTGGTACAATTGTGCATCTTTTGACATAAAGGATTGTAATTCAGGTTCTAAATCAAGATTTAGATCCTCGAGTAAGTATTTCTCCTCAAAGTTAGTCTTTGGGATATCAGAATTATTAATTAGTTCAAATGTAGGTCTGGGTAGGATCTATTCTGGATAATCACAGGGCTAGTGGGTAGACTTGGTATATGTATAGGATGGAATTGGATACGATGTCATACTTAAGGTTGGAACCTCAACCTTAACTGTCGTACCACCAACTTATGGCACTCTCTAACCAGGTCTATGACATTGTGCTTCCCAGATTTTATTAAGCTCTTTTGTTAGGTTATCCATATTTCTTCTATTATATTTTGTCATGTCTTGGACTACTTGGAGTAATTGGGTAATCATAGGATCACCGCTATGGTCAGGGGTTTCAGTGGGCTGAGGATAATAATTTGCAAGATATCTAGCCTCAATCAAATCAGAATATCTATCATTGTCAAGATTTGAATACCAAGGGTAAGAATCATATCCTTGGTTGGGTGGTGTAGGGTTATCCCAATAAGATGGTGGAGTGGTTTGGGTGGAATTGGGATAATTTGTAAAGTGATTTCGAGGATAGGATTGATATTCTAGGTGTTGGGACTCTATGGCATATCCCTAACCAGGGGGAGATGAGTTCGTTCAAGATAGTTGGTCATGCCAATCAGGTGGTAGTCTTATATGGAGAGTGTCTCTTGAGATTGTAAAGATCCTTGATATCCAGAAATTTGAGTGAAATTCCATAAGGATGATGTAGGCCTGGATATACCCAGGGAATATGAGGTGTAAGCAAGGAAATAAAGTCCTGGGTGTTGAGGAAGGCTCTCCCATCTAGAAGAAGTTTGAGTAAGGGATGGGTTGGGATAGGGAGAGAAAGAGGAATAGTGGGAGAGAAAGAGTATGGATCCAAGTTCTCCTCAATTAATTCCTCCTCATGGTAATTACCCATGGGAAAGGATTCAAACACAGAAAAATTGGGTCTTCCCCTTAGATTACTCTCTATAGGTAGTACCAAATCAGGGCTCAGAGACCTTCTAGCGTGAATGTACTAGAAAAAAATTAATAGATGTGAGAGAGAAGACGGATGAGAGAGTCCCCACCCTCATAGTACAAACAATCAAGCTAATGTTTAGAGTGCAAACCTTAAATAGACCTAACCTTGGCTTCCCAAAATATGGCTAGCTTAGATCGACCCTTGAATTACTTGGTTGGCTAGAAGGGTGGGACCCCCTAGAACACCCCACATGGTGGGACACCACTAAGGGTTAACGTGGTTATCACATCGACCTTTCTTGTCACTAGTGGGTCCAAGTAGACAAGGCCTTGACCTTAGCCTAATTTAATTTCAAGTCACCAAGAAAATTAATCCTACCTAGGACACGTCTACTCAATTTTAGTCTTAGGCTTGAGCAGCTTTTGGAATATGATGGGATTTAGGGGGTGTTGCCCTTAAAATTGATTTAAGAAGTGTGAAGAGAACATGCAAGGGGTTCACAAGCAATTTTTTATGATGAAGTGAATTTTAAGGTTCAATTGCTTGTATTAGTGAATTTTTGGGTTCACTTGAGTATCTTCAAACAATAGTTTTGATGAAGCAGACAAGAGGTTTTGTAAGTCCCAATTATTTGATATATTTCCTTTGAGTATGGAAATGCAAGTGTGCTCTACCTTATTGTGAAACACTAAGAGTAGATAGTACTAGGTTGCCTTTTAAAGTCCAAATTCAGGGAAGTGGTGTGACCAAAATAATGCAATCAATTGGTCTTATTGCACCACTAACTGGGCACTCAAAAAATATTTTTTCAAGAATTTCAATGCACGTTTTCTAGTTTTTTCAGATTTAAAGTGTACTGGGGGTTCTAAAGTCTGTTTTGACCCTCAGTTCGTGATTGAGTAATCTGTGTAATCAAACGTGCAAGAAATATTTTTTCAGAATTTTTCCTAAATTTTTTATTTTTGTAGGAATTCAATGATAAATTTTGAGTCAATTGGAGTTGTATAAAAAATCCTATAATATCTTGAACTTTGAAAAATCAGAAGCAATAACTGATTTGATATCAGTTCAGTTAGTGAACTTTTAAAATTTTTGTATAACCTAGAATTATCCAAAATTTGGATATGTTGTTCCTGACTTCAAAACCCACATCAAATAAAAATTTTAGAATTTTGAGACATGGGGATTTTTGAAAATTAAATTTTTAATATGAGAGCTTGTTTCAACCCGAAAATCACTAACAAGAGGGAATTTTTATTTTTGAAAGCAAGCAAATGCTAACTAATCCTAAGGTTCAAGCAAAACACCTTTTTTCTTTTGAAGTCGAAACTAATCTATGCTACAAGTACTTATTTGAGATTAAGAACCCATTTTTTTCCAATGTTGTGCATGTCTTTTCACAATTTTGTGATTCCTACGCAACCAAAAATAGCAAGTTAGAATCTCAAATAGGTACTTTACAGGAAAAGCTTTTAAAAATTTCCATTGCCTCCACAGCAACGATGCCAACTTGTTCGACCACGAAACACGTAAAAAATTAGTTCTGTTGTTGTAGTGCGAATTGCGATGAAACAAATAACATTTATAGAGATTTCAGTGAGTATCGAGTCATTTGCAGCGAGGCAAAATGCGATTTTTATGCAAAAGCTTTTCAAAAAAGTCATTCTAAGCAAATATTTAAATATGTATATATAGACATTAGATATCCAAAGAATTAGAATTTTATTACTATTTGGGAACAGTTTTCAAAATAGTTATTCTAAGGAGTAGAGATAGAGATAGAGATAGAGATAGAGAGATAGCAGATGAAGGACGACGCTGCTTGTGGGATGCTTGTGTAAAGTGTGGTAGCACTTTAGATCCAGAGTGTTGGGGCGAATGACAGAGAGGAGTTGTAGAGAAAAGAGAGGTTGGAGATCTATCTGTTGGGAGTAGCCTCTCAATTGGGGGCCTTGGGGTCTTTTTATAGCTTTAATGAGGGGCAAAGTAGCTATTTAGGACCCCCAACTCGTGCAACAACTCAGATTGATCAAATCCATCGATCGAGAGATCAACGCTCTGATCGTGCTTAAAAATAACCTCAAATGCACCTTCCATGCTCGGATCGATTCTGGTGCTAACACGTAGTGCGTTTAGTATCCTCGAATCACCATCGTGTGGTTCTCGCGTGCACCTCACGCTCTTTGTATGTGCTCAATTTAAAATCACACGCATTCAATCTCAGCAGTGCAACCGTAAGAGTGAGCAAGCATGCCTTCGTTAATGCACGTGCAATAGTGCATTCGCATTGGGCGTTAGAGAGTGCGTCATTGCACCACATCCAATGATCACCATAGCACCCGCAGCCACATCCGCACCGTTCATCTTCATTTAATGGCCCAATTACATTCAAATGCCACCGCCTCTTCCAATTTCACCCTTCACGTAGCTCGAACACATGGTTCGCATTCTAGTGCGGAAGTTATGACCAATGCACTGCGGTCGCATTTGAGTCGTGTTTTGGTTTTGTGCTCAGACTCTCTCGGCTGATGATGTGTGGGGGCAATGTTGCTTCTTTGAGGCTGTTGGATGACGATCCAAAGGTCTTTGTTTCTTCCTTTAAAGGTTGGTGGCACAGCAAGGGCTGCTGGGATGGCATCATGTGGTACTATCCTAGCCGTTCATCTTCCTTGCTTTGTAGTTGGTGATGTAAACCTCCGATTGAGATGCTTTTTTGCGCTGTTGGACTGTGATCGTTGATCTGGATCCATCCGTCAGTTGGATTCGGCATCTGAGGTCTGAATTTCTACCATCTTACTTCTTGGCCTCCGTTCTTCTATGGATTGTACGTGATGCTATGGATGTCTAATTAAGACGATTCTGGAAGCATTGGACTCCCGTTGTCATCCTGATCAGATCCGTATGATCTGATCTATCATTTGCGGGCTCGGATCATCTGCAATCAATTTCATCTCTCTTTTAGTGCATGAAATGACAATATTATCTATAAGGCTATCAAACTAACTACTATGCAAATTATGATGCTTATGCATGCATTGTTCCTAAGTTATTCTAGAAAATAATTTAATTTAGGTAGATTAGGTGGTATGATTGCTATGAAATCAATGGGTTGGGGTTGGGATCAAATTTTGAAAGGCTATGAATGAGGTGTGGCTGCTTTGTGGTTTAAATCATCAACCTCAGAATTAGAATCAAAGAATGGATCATGGATATTGAGGTCATAAACTGGCTCGTAATCATCAGGAAACAAAGGTTCACCGAAAACTGAGTATTATTCGAAATCATCATAGAATTTGCGACAATCAGTTTCCGAACCTGATTTTAGATCAGGATTTCCACCACAGAATAAATCATGATTCATGAAATTATCAACCTGACTTTGATCTAACCTAGTCTCGGATTCTGAGCTCAAAGGGGTGTCCTTATTAGGCGTAGGCTCAGATTATGTGTACCTAGAGTAGATCCAATCAAATCTCAACTCTTCCAAGTCCTCTATTTCTATATTGTAAATCGATGCGAATTCTGAAAAATCAATTTGTTCCTCTGAGGAGTCTGGAGAGGTACAATAATCAAATATAGGCTCAGAATCATAGTTCATATCTAAAATTTGATTCTCATCATATTGGGCCTCATGACTATCCCAAATAGTCTCAGATCTAGATTCTCAATTAAGGGTAGGAATTAGGTCACTAGAATCTAGACATGGTTCTATTGGGATGTTAGAATCACTCTCGAGGATTACCTAAATAGGATAAGGTGCAGGAATTACATCCTTGAGAGGTTTTGACTTAAGCTCATAAATCAAGCCATGATGGACTTGCTTCATGACTCTCTATGGCTGGTTAATAATTCGGAACACCTGCAACTGGATCTACCCAGCCCATGTTTTGATCAGGTATATCATTCGACATAAAGTTTAAATCTGATTCCATTTGGGTTGGGGGTCCACAACAACCTCTATTTTCGAATTCAGGTGATCTGGGAATCATATTGATCCTCAAAATTGTTCCAAGATTCATCACAAAGTTCTAGGTAGGGATCGGGATATTTTTGATTGATGGCTTCATGCAATAGATTTAGAATATTTCCACGTTTCCAATGAGATCTTGGTGTATTTCCCAAAGTGGAGGATTTAACAAACATTATAAACACTCATTGCTATGTAATTTCCCTAATTCAATGTATTATGATAGGAAAGCATCCCAGGTTGTAGCCATGTATCATTTGGGTCAATAATAGATGGGCACGGTTCACAATGAGGTTTATTGTTTCTGACGCATTAACCTGAGCTTTACTAAATGGATATGAGGTTTTGTGAAACTCTTCCTTTTGTTTAAGGGTAGCTTCGATCATTTTCTCTTTGATTTTCATTTGGGATTCAGGTTTCCTAAAAAGTCTTCCTATGTTGTCAAGTTACATTTTCAAATCAAGTGGTGGATCAGGATGTAGAATCAAATTCAGGTCCAGATCGAATTGATTAGATCATATTAGATTTCCTCAAAAGATCAACTCTAATCTAGGCCTCTAGGTCAAACCTAGGGACCTTTCATGTGTATGTGCTCTAGAGAATAGATGAGGGACTGCATGTTTATTGGATCCAATCAAGGCACCCAAAGATTTTTGAATGACTAAGTTGTTTCGAGGTGGATGATACCTCTAAATTAGAAATCCACACACCCAAGAATTACTTGGGCAACCAGGAAGGGAGAGTCCTGCAAAGACCCCTACAAGGTAGAGCATCCCCACAGGTTATAGGGTTTCCCCCACCTGACCTTTCTTGTCACTGCAGTTCCAAGTAGATCAGAATATATGAATTGAGACCTTAAGTCTACCAATTTTAGACTTAATTTATGCCTTGAATTTCACTTGATTAAGAAGTTGATTCAATTTATGACCTAATTTATAGGTTGGTTAACCCACATAATGGACCAACTTCACCTGACTTTCCCTAAGGTTGAGGATAAAATTTGGGTCAAGACCCAAAATCACCCTAAATTGACTTTCAGGTTATTAGGTCTAAATTTTAGGGATCAAGTGAATTTAGAGCCTTGATTTTATGGTTTACTTGAATAGATCAGTTTAGACAAGGGCTTAGGTGGCACACAAATCCGAGAAGATCTGTTTCCTTTAATCCGTGCAGGTGTGTACTAACACTTTAGAACCTTAATGTGGAAACCCTAATTGGCTCTATTATCACGTCCAATTTGAATTTCAAATGTAACACCTTGGACTCAATCAAGAAAATGAGTAGTCGAAGATGTTGTGAAATTTAGCGCAAATCCCTAATAGGTATGGAAAATCAGGATAGGGGATTTCTAGTCAAATCATCTCACTTTAATCAAATTTAAATCATTATCACAAATCAAGAAATTTTGCATTTAAATGATCTTACTAGGAAAATATGGCAGGTGAATCCTAATTGATTTTTGTTTCCTTTTCTCTTTCCCAACATTAAAAGATGATTAGGGAAGAAGAGAAATTTTACCTACCCTTGCAGTGGTTGATTGCGCGGAAGATCTCTTTGTGATGTACCTCACAGAATCAAAGCAAACCAGATTGGGCAAGCTAGAAATCAAATCAATCAATCAAGAAAGATAAGACTAATGGTGAATTATGTGTTACTCCCCGGCAACGGTGCCAAAATGCTATAATGCTTCCGTTGAGTTTTAGGAGATGTGCATTGTAGTATGATCAATAAAAAATGTTACAACATTTAAAATTTATAGAGTGCTCGAAAACAATAATTGATGATAACGTCATCATCAGTCATATCTAGCTTTATTTAGTCATATTCCACTATTAAATGCACCTACATAATAGCTAGAGGACCATAATTCATTGCATAATCATTCTGAGAGAATAACAAAGAAACAAGGGTAAAACAGCAGTTTTAATAGTATATCTTATTTATAGAACAACAATGGATTTTCTCGGGGGTTAAATAAAGATCAAATTATCTTAAATGTCTAACAAGTGAGTTCGTACCGATAGAAAAGGTTTTTCACGCATTTCAGGAAATAATGACATTCGAAACCTTAAAAACAGAACCGCTTAATTAACTAAGGTTCTAGTCAGGATAAAATTTACCTAAACCCTCTAAAATTCATATAAAAAAATCCTCTAGGGTTTGGTACCTTCAATTTGACCATCAGAACTCATTTTTACCTGAAATTGAGTCATAGACAGACCTATGCCCTAATTTGGGTTTTTGCATAAATTACCCAGTCAAACTAGGTCAAAACAAAAATCCAACTTCATTATTGGATTCCTTGGGTCTAAATTAGGTTTGTACCAAAATTTAGGTCCAATTTAAGATTTTCTTGACCTAGTTTGTAATTTTGTCCTATTTGAGTCTTTTCTCTCACACACATGCTCCTAACTTTCAAAATCCTTACAATTAGGCCCCTTTCTTTGCCATCACTCTTTGCAAATAGGCCCCACCACCATTATCGCAGAGGAATCCTTCTCCGGTGACCTTTGATTAAAGAGAACTCCTCTAATCAATGAATCCCTTCCAAAATTGGAGGGGAGATTCTCTAAGAAATTCTCTTTCCAATGAATCCAGTCTTGAGCCCAACAACCTTCCCAATCTCTCATGCAAATGCATGAGAGATTTAGGTATCTCATAGGTTTCCTACTCCGATGAGCCTTCCAAGCTTGGGAAGCTTGCCTCCCAAGCTCTAACTGCTCCCTAAGACATATAAAAGGAACCCCAGTGCAAGGCCGTGCTTTCCAAGCTTGATTTCAGCCGTGAAACCCCCTTCCTCTCTCTACTCCGATCTAGAAGCTCTGCAAGCTTCGGCGACTCCTCCCAATCTCCTTCATCGTCTGTCCACAATACCAGTGGCCAGCTTTCCTTCCTCTATCTCATCCGCTCTTGGCCATACCACTAGGAGCCTCCTTCCTATCATCGTCGCCGCTTCTACCTCACTGGAGCCTTCACCTTCTCCAGAGCCAGTGTACCACCGGTAAGGAGAATCCACCCTCTTTGTCTTAATATCTAAGGTTAGATTAGTTTCTCTCCACTTTTAGGTTATATTTCCCTCTTTTTATCCCTGTTTCAACCACCTGACACCGTCACAAGCCACCTTCATCTCCATCTCCAGCAACCACTCCGGCGAAGTCTTCCACCCACTCCACTGCTCCAAACACTTCACTGACAAGCCTACGACCTCCGCCTCGCCTTCCCGCACAAAACCCTCATACTTATTCCACCTTTCGCCAAGCTATAGCAGTGCATGAATTGGCGAAGGACGTTAGCCGTAGCTGCATACGCGAAGATGGTGGGACATTTAGTCCCACCTAAGAAACCACTAAGCACCCACAGTGACATAAAAGGAAAAGGTGCCTACTATTGTTTGCCTTGACACATAGGAGGTGAGGTCCCTCACACGCACCCTCACACACCTCACCCATGACACCACCATGCAGGCCTAGCTCGGACCCATTTACCCACCTATGCCCACGCACACCTCAGTTGCTACCCCATGGCAGCAGCCTTGGTCCCAGGTGTGCTCTAGACCGATTACCCAAATGGCCAGTATTGTGCATGGACCTAGGAGGGTGTGAAAGAGGAGAACCCAGAGAGAGGAAACAAGATAACATACGAGGTTAAGGGTGGTTTTGCTCTTCAGTGTTCTCGACACTTAGTTGATTTCAGAGGTGAGTTCTCCCCTGTGCATGCAGAGAAAGAAGGAAGAAGAGGAGAGGTTCTGAAGAAAAAGAGAAGGCTTGTGCTTACCTTCTATTATGACATCTGATTGCTTGCCTACAGTTGGTTGATTTGAATTGATGGTTGAATGCATGCTTAAACTTTAGAGGATATAAGTGGTGATTCAAATCACCATTGACTTTTATTCTTTTTTCTTTTTATCCTCATATTCATGAGATACATTAGATTTCACTGAATATTTAATGTGACAGGTTATTATTCATTGAAAATCTATATTTTGCTCAATTTCTTGTGCTCATCTACACTAATTATAGAGATTAACGCGTGAATTCCATATTTTCTCCCAACAAATGACCTTGGACTTCATTTCATAATTCTGAGTTATAAGTTTTACCTGATTTTTGATTTATTGTGGATTTCAAACTACAACGACAATACATTGATTTAAATCCCCGATAGATCGCTTTGAACATTTTGGCGCTGTTGTCGGGGAGGAATGCGTAATTCACCGCTATTCTCTTGCTATATTTTTATATTTAAGCACTAACTTGCCCTATTTGCTTTAATGTAATTTTGCGAGGTACTTCACGAGGAAATCATCCATGCAAATCAACCACATCAGGGCAGGTAACTTCTCTATTCTTCTCTAATCAACCTCCTAATCTTGGGAAGATAGAAAGGAAGCAATCAATTAGGAATCACCTGCCTTATTTTTCATAGTAATTATCATTTAAAAGGCAAGTTTCATTATTAGCAATTTTTTTTTTTCAAATCTGATTGAAGATTGAGACGATTTTGTTTATAATTCCCTACCCCAAATTTCTTTTGCCTATTAGGGATGCTTAATTTCTGATCATCTTGGACTACTCACCTTCTTGTTTGAGTCCAAGGTGTACATGTTGAGATCAAATTGGATGCAGAATAGAGCTAATTAGTGTTTGACATTTGGGTTTGGAGTGCTAGTACACATTTTTGCCTGAATTAAAGGAAAGTTACCCTCTAGCATTTGTGTGCTACCCAAGCCCTTGATTGAAAAGATCTAATCAACAAAAACCCTAAAATCAAGCTCTAATTTCACTTGAATCTTAAAATCTTGGACCTAATTACCTGGGAGTAAAATCAAGATGATTTCTAGGTCTTGATCTAGATCTCATTCTGCCATCTTTAAGGCAGGTCAGGTGAAGTTGGTCTACATTCTATGCCAACAAACCTCCAAATTAGGTCACAAGTTGAATTAACTTTTAATCAAGTGAAACTCAAGGCACAAATTAGGACATAAAATTGGTATACTTAAGGTCTTAAGTTCGTACATTTCAGTCTACTGGACCCTCAGTGACAAGGAAGGTCAGGTGAGGGAAACCCTGTAACCCGTGGGGACACTCTACCATGTAAGGGTCTTTGCGGGGCTCTCCCTTCCTGCCTGCCCAGGTACTTCTCGGGTGTGCAAATTTCTAATTTAAAGGTATCATCCACCTCAAAATTGCCTTAGTCATCCAAAAAATCTTTGGGTGCCTTAATTGGGTCAAAAAAAAATTCACATCCAATCCCTCATCCCTTCTATTTAGAGCACATACACAGATCATCTTAGGGATTTCTTTCAGATTAGCTTCCAATCTAATCTTGAGTTTTGATTCTACATCTTGACTTCACCACTTGGTTCAAAACTGCAGCTTGACATGTTAGGAAAGGTGATTAGGAAACCTGAGTCCCAAATGACTATCAAAGATAAGATGATTGAGGGTGCTTATGGATACCATGAAGAATATTATAGAGCCTTAGATGGGGACATTCAGGATAAATTTGCAGAAACAACAACCTGCATTATGAACCATGTTGAAATACTTTATACACGAGTCTTACATGGTTCAACCCGGGTGGATCTTTTATCATAATTCAGTGAATTATGCAGATTGCACAGCACCGAGTGTCTACAATGTTGTTCGAATCCACAATTTTGGGAAACATATCAAAGTCTCATAGAAAAAAGTGGGGACATGCTAAATACACTACAAAAGACAATTATTCAAAGATACCCATACATTCCTTTAGAAGATGATGAGACATCTTGGATCAACATTGAGGAGCAAAATCTTCCAAATCCTGGGGACAAGAATCAAGGTTGTTGTGGACCCCCAACCCAGATAGAACTTAATCCAAAATATGTAAAGACTAATACACCTAATTTTGAGTTGGGTGGGGAAGCTCTGATTGCAAGTGAACGATTTGAGCCATCCCTAGAAAATCAAGAACCTGGTTCACCAAGCTTAGATTTCACAAACACCTGTGATACTAAGATTGAATTAGAACCTCTCGAGAGTGTAAATTTTGTCCCTTATTCTAATAAGGTGACTCTCGAGAGCAATTCTGA
The DNA here is from genome assembly GCA_037157565.1 of Thalassia testudinum. Lineage (NCBI taxonomy): Eukaryota > Viridiplantae > Streptophyta > Magnoliopsida > Alismatales > Hydrocharitaceae > Thalassia > Thalassia testudinum. The sequence continues at coordinate 41,390,627 of JAZHRO010000025.1, forward strand.
CATCCCTAAAGAGCCCAACCTAGATTCTAGTGATCCAACCCACACCCTTAACCTAGAATCTGGATTTGAGCCTTATTAGGATGATTACAAGGTCCCGTGTGATGGAAATAAGAATTTCAATTTGGATTATGATTCTGGGCTTGTATTTGATGAGTGCACTTCTCCAACCTCCTCAGAGATACAGATTGATTTTTGGAAGGTCACTCCAATCTACAATACAGAAATTGAGGAGCTGGAAGAGTTGGGTTTTGATTGGGTCTTCCCTACAAGCCAAGAAATTGAGCCCATGCCTAATTGGGACACCTTTTTGAGCTCAGATTCTAAGTATAGGTTAGACCCAAGTCAGGTTGCTGAGTCCACATCTCTTGATTTATTCTATGGTGGAACCTCTGATCTGGAATCAGATTCAGGACATGATTCTTGTAAGTTCTCCGACAATTTCGAATCTTCCTCTGATATCGGAGAACTGTTGTTTCCTAAAGATTACGAGCTAATCTACAACCTCAGCATCCACAACCCATCTTTTGATTCTGATGCTGAGGTCAATGATTTAAAAGAAAATGCCACTTCTGCAACAAATACAGAACCTTCCAAAACCCATTTTCAACCCCAACCTGCAACTGGACTCAATTTCTATTGTGATTCTCCTATTGATAAGCCGATTGCACATGATTCTCCTCCACATTTCAATCGGGTTTCGGACTTTGATTAGACTCATAATCATGCCCCATCCTTCTCTGATCACTCCTGTAGGGATCTACTCCATGATTCATTTTCTTTTGAGGATCCCTACTCTGACTAGGCTGATCCGACTTAGCCAAACCCTAGCTTTTCACTTCCACATCATTCCGAGCTTCACAGTATCTGGTGGGCACCGCATCTCTTGATCCACATCTATCAACCCACGAGATTGATTGGGTTTAGGCTGCATCATCAGCTTGCCGATCTACACAAGCACCTAGTTAGACCAACCAGGCTTTTGATCAAGGTGCTTGTTCTACAAAATTCGTCTGATTTGACCACTCCTTATCCATGACCATTTTTTGCTCAGCTGAAGACATTGAATTTAGCACTTAACGGGAGGCAACCCGTCATTCCAAAAACCTGAGATCCTTTTGATTATCCTTATGTACTTCACGTCTAATGCACTTCGAGTTCAATTTTAGAATAGTCAACTCCACCTCTGGTACTCATATCAGAGCTTGAAATCGTCTACAACAGTCATCCCAACCTATTCGCCCACCCGTTTATCCCGTTCTAACTCCTAAACCCTAACTGTTTCATACCCTCCATTTACAATGAGAACATTGCAAAACTTAGGCATGGGGGGGTGTTAAAGTACAAACACATAAAAATTTAAAGTTCTGAAGGGTTCTCACAAAAAAAATACATATTCCAGAAAACCAAAAAAATAAAAAAATAAAAAAGAACAAAAAAATGGAGAAGGGAGGAAAATTTGAGTGAATTAATTGCATATTATTCTTGAGGAGGAAAAAAAAGGGTGGTAATTTAAATGTTAAAAAGGAGCACAATTTGAAATAAAAAGAGATAGTCATTAGTAAAAGATTATGGAGTCTGTTTAAGTTCTAGACCAAATCAAAAGAAATAAATAAAAGTCAAAAAGTGCTAAGAGATACAGAGAATAGTATGAACACTGATCTTAGACCTCTTGGGCTTGTTTTAGGGTTAAAAATTCAAGTATTTGTTAAGATCTGGATAGTCTTCAAGAGGTTGAGGAAAATGCGAAGCCTAGGTATTAGATCTAAGGCCTAGGGATTATTCGACCTTGTTAATTGACGTCTGGTTTGTGAGACTCGGTAACCTAAGTACCCTAATCCACACACAATCTGGTTCAATGCGCTTAATAATCAAAATCATGCAAATGCGTTAATTCTGTTCAAAAAATGATACCTAGATTAGGAGAAACTTGCTAACATAAGTTGATTTGGATGAGTTCCTGCCGTGGAGAGGCGGGAAGTTCCCCTCGAAGATGCACAATAACCTACCGTCTCCTCAATGCTTGTCTCCTAGGATATCTAAATATCCTACCAGGGTCACCTAAGCACCTTGTGCTGATTTAGGTGCCATGGGTGGGATTATCCTGAAATGTCAATTGCTAGGGCAAGAATTTAGCTACAGAACACCATGGGCAGCATTATTTAGAAGTGTCGAAAGCTAGGGTTCTAGGGGTTGCCATGGGCGGTGCTATCTCAAAGCATCGAAAGCTAGGGACCCTCGAGGATTGATGGTGGGAGCTAGGAATCTGATACAGATCATGTTGTAAAGCAAATCCAAAGCTAGAAATAAAAGAGAACTCTCCAAAAAAATGTAAAAAGAAAAGAGACAGAAAACTCTCCAAAAATGCAAAAAAATTCTTCTATCTCTCTCTTACAAAAATGCACTGCAAACTGAACCTCGACTAACTATGTTTTAAGCATGGGTGCTTTAACCGCAGAGTTCAATGAACCTTAGGTTAGTTCCTGTGGGCCTTAGAAACCTTCATGGCAGACTAAGGCTAAAGCTGGTTAGGTATAGATCTTGGTTGGTACTTGAGTACCTCTTGCCCTACTATTGGCATTTTAACCTATTTTAACAAAAAAAACACATATCAGAGATCTGAACACATGGTCTAGAATTCAAGTTAATTCCGTAAGATAATGCTAAGGGATTAGCAAAAGTTAGGCATGGGGGTACGATGATAATGTCATCATCAGCCATATCTAGCTTTATTTAGTCATATTCCATCATTAAATGCTCCTACGTAATAGCCAGAGGATCATAATTCATTGCATAATCATTCTGAAAGAATAACAGGAAAATAGAGGTAAAACTACAGTTTTAATAGCATATTTTAATTGCAGAATAACCATAGGTTTTCTTAAGGGTTATATAAAGGTTAAATGATCTTAAATGTCTAACAAGTGAGTCCGTACAGAAAGAAAAGGGTTTTCATGCATTTCAGGAATTAAATGACATATGAAACCCTAAAAATAGACCTACTTAATTAACTGAGGTTCTGATCTAGATAAAATTCACCTAAACCCTCTAAAATTTACATAAAAATATTCTCTAGGTTTTTGTACCTTCAATTTGACCATTAGAACCCATTTTGACCTAAAACTGAGTCACAGACAGACCTATGCCCTAATTTGGGTTTTTGCATAAATTACTAATTCAAATGAAGTCAAAAGCAAAATCAAACTTCACCATTGGATTCCTTGGGTCCAAATTAGGTTTGTATCAAAATTTGAGCTTAATCTGATATCATCTTGACCTAGTTTGCAATTTGGTCTTGTCTAAGTCTTTTCTCTCACACACATGCCCCTAACTTTCAAAATCCTTGCAATTAGGCCCCTATCTTTGTCGTCACTCTTTGCAAACAGGTTCCTCCACCATTATCATAGAGGAATCCTTCTCCAACAACCTTTGATTGAAGAGAACTCCTCTGATCAATGAATCCCTTCTAAAATTGGAAGGGAGATTCTCTGCGAAGTTCTCTTTCTAATGAATCTGGTCTCGGGCCCAACAACCTTCCCAATCTCTCATGTGAACGCATGAGAGATTCGGTTATCTCATAGGTTTCCTACTCTGGCGATCTTCCCAAGCTCTAATCGCTCCCTAAGACCTATAAAAGGAACCCAATTGCAAGGCTGTGCTTTCCGCTCTTTCCTCTCTCCTATCTGGTCGAGAGGCTCCGCAAGTTCCGATGACTCCACTCGAACTCCTTCATTGTCCGTTTGTAATACCAGTGACTGGATTTCCTTCCTCTCTCTCATCTGCTCTTGGCCGTACCAGTAGGAGCCTCCTTCCTATCATCATCGCTGTTTCTACCTCACTGGAGCCTTCGTCTTCTCTAGAGCCGACGAACCCCCAGTAAGGAGAATCCTCCCCTTTCGTCTGATTATCTTAGGTTAGATTAGTTTCTCTCCACTTTTAGGTTATATTTCCCTCTTCTTATCCTCGTTTCGACCCCTTGACACCGTCGCCAGCCACCTTCGTCTCCATCTCCAACAACCACTCCGATGAAGTCTTTTGCTCACTCCACTGCTCCAAACACTTCGCCGACAAGCCTACGACCTCCACCTTGCCTTCTCGCACAAAACCCCCATATTTATTCCACCTTTCACCCACTCACAACCACCACCAAACAATGCACCTTCACGTCATCTTCTCCTTTACCGACCACCCTCTACATGCTGCCATCCTCCACAAGACCGTCACCATCACCTTCGTCATGCTACAACGAAGCTAAGGAGCCATTTAACTAGGGCCTTCAAGCCCGTATTCATGCTCTAGATCTTCATTGGTTCTTCGCCACTCCCGCCACCATCCCCTACCATGACCGGCTCCTCCAGCGTCGAGATGACCTGGTGCCACTCTCAATCGACACGGCTATGTCCCAAGTTCTACTCCAGGTCTTGGATTAAAGACCCCAAGCTGCAGCAGTGCTCCAATTAGTGAAGAACATCAACCGCAACTGCATACGCGAAGATGGTGGGACATTTAGTCCCACCTCAGAAACCACTAAGTGCCCACATTGACATAAAAGGAAAATGTGTCGACCGTTGTTTGCCTCGACACACAGGGGGTGCAGTCCCTCGCATGCACCCTCACATGCCTTGCCCGTGACACCACCACGCGGGCCTGGCTCCGACCCATTTACCTGCCTATGCACGCGCACACCTTGGCTACTGCCCCACGTCGGTAGGCCTAGTCCTAGGTGGTCTCTAGAACGATTACCTGAATACCAGGTATTGTGCATGGCCCTGGGAGGGCGTGAAAGTGGAGAACCGAAAGAGAGGAAAGAAGATAGCACGCGGGGTTAAGGGGGGGTTTTGCTATTTAGTGTTCTCGACACTTAATCGATTTCAGAGGTGAGTTCCCCCCTGTGCACGTAGAGAAAGAAGAAGGAAGAAGAGGAGAGGTTTTGAAGAAAAATAGAAGGCTTGTGCTTGCCCTCTGTTGAGACGTCTGATTGCTTGCCTACATTTGGTTGATTTGAATTGATGGTTGAATGCATGCATAAACTTTAGAGGATATAAGTGGCGATTCAAATCACCATTGTCTTTTATTCTTTTTTCTTTTTATCCTCATATTCTTGAGATATATTGGATTTCACTGAATATTTAATGTGACAGGTTATTATTTATTAAAAATCTATATTTTGCTCAATTTCTTGTGCTCATTTACATTAATTGCTGAGATCAGCATGTGAATTCCATATTTGCTCCCAGCGAACGTCCTCGGACTTCATTTCATAAATCTGAGTTATAAATTTTATTTGTTTTTCGATTTATTGTGGATTTCAAACTACGACGACAATACATTGATTTAAATCCCCAATAGATCACTTTGAACAAGAATTGAGTCCAAGGTCATTTGCAAGGAGCAAATGTGGAATTCACGATCTAATTGCAATTAGAAATAATAAGCACAATTAATTAAGCACAAGAGAGATATTCAATGAATAAAATCTACTCAAAATGATATTCAATAATAACAATAGTATCTTAAGAAATCAATGGGGACAAAAAGAATAAGAGAACTATAAAAATGGTGATTTGAATCACCAATTAAATCCTCAAATGAAGCATATACAACTTAAATTTTGCTACAATGGTTAGAACCACTAATGTCTTAAATATCCATGTTAGATAAGATATCAAATAACTCCATAATACCTCAACCAATATCAGATGTTGGGCATAATCCCCAAACACCTTAGGTATCATGCCACAATAGGCGGAAAGGTGACAAGCACAAAATAGAAACCTCTTAGAGATGCTAAGTGTTGACCATCTAGGCACGAATACCAAGGTGTAAAACCTACCCCTACCCTCCTCAAATTTCCTCCTCTTTTTCCTCTATTCAGAACCGATAGTACGACAGTCGCGTATATGGTAACTAGGCAATTGGGTCAGGTTTGCTATCTGGACCCATGTGCACGTGGGCACGGGTGACGAGTGAGAGGTAGAGTGAGGAGGGGACCTCACTCCCGTTGTGTTGTGGGGAAGAGGCTTATCCATGATTTGCTTTTATGTGGCGTTGGCAGGTTGTTTATATCTGATGTGGGACTAAATCCCACTTATCTTCTTCATGCTACAGTTGTGGAGGACTTGCGATGATTACAACTGTTGCTGAGGTGCCCCACTACAATTGGAAGCCTAGATCATGTTGTGGAGGGATTCTGCAGCATGTGGAAGTTGAATGGTAGTCAAGGGTGGTCGGAGCACGGTGGTCGAAGACGAGGACGACGATGGCGGTCACGATGGCTTGAAACATAAAGCACGGACTCTAGGCCCCAATTAACATGTTCAAAAGATTCTCCATGTGTTGGCAAAGGTGATGGCGGTGGTGATTTGATGATTGGAGGTCTGTGGAGGTTGGGAGAAGTTGGGGAAGACAACGAAGGCATGCGTTGTTCAGTAAGCTATTTTAGTGGGTGGAAGGTGAAATTTGTAGAGGGCGTTTAAAGGTGGAGGTGAGGTAGAGCTAATGGGTGTGGTGGCATGAAGTTTGGTGGGTTGTAGTAGTGTGGCGAGCTTATCAGAGCTACACCAGAGGTAGAAAAGATAGAGGGGGAGACGATGAATAAGCAGTCAAATTGAGGTGTGAAGGGTTTAAAGCTAATCTAGGAAGAAGGATAGAGAATGAGAGAACCTAATTATAGATGACAGTGAAGGGAGATCCACCCCAGCTTTGATTGGACAACGCTGGAGTAGATGAAGGCCTTAGTGGTGAGTACGAGGAGGAGGAAGGGGTCTGAGAGTCCTGGCTTTAGCCCACCAGGCGCGAATGATGGAGAGGAAGATGTTCCCTTTACCTATTGTACATCATAGAGGCGATGACGAAGATTTGAGGAGCTCTCCGGAGCTTGGTTGAAGCAAGCCAAGGAAGTAGGAGAAGTGTTTCGGCCATGAAACCTCACTAAGGAGGATAGTCTACGGTCGTCAAGCTTTTATAGAGCTCAAAATCGAGCTTAATCAGGGAAATCTATCGCTATTTCATCACAATCTAATTTCGATTTCCTCACAAATTTCAAGAGCTTCGCCTGAGTTCTATGGTGTGAATTAGGACGTAGATTGAGTTTAATTGCTGGGGAATCTCCTAATGATCATTCCCTCCAAATTTGGAGGGAATTGATTGACAAATCAAGCAAAAATCCATGACTGATACTTGGTAGTTTGGGTTTGAGTTATGTTCAAACCTAAACATGGCAGTAGGGACCAAATCATGAATGAAATGACAAAGTTGGGGGCCCATTTGCAATAAAATCAAAAGGTAGGGGTTTAAGTGAGAGAAATAGAGATCTTAGGGACTAAAATGCAAACTAGGTTAAGATAGACTTTGATTGGGAAATTTTGGCCTTAGCCTAATTTGGACCTACGGAATCTGATGGTGAACTTGGATTTGAGTTTTGACGACGTTTGACTATGCAATTTTCATAGAAGCCCAAATTAGGGCAAAACCCCGTTTGAAACTCTATTCTAGGTCAAAATACATTCAGATAGTCAAACCAAGGGTATTAAACCACTTAGACTATTTTTATATGAATTTAGGAGATTTAGATGAATTTTATAATGACCATAACCTCTTCAATTCTAGTGGGTCTGAAATTAGGGTTTTGGTGTGCTGTTTTGGTTCTAGGAATGCATGAAACCCCATTTCTATCTGTGTGAACCACTTTTTGGACTTTTGAGCTCATTTGACCTTTATTTAAGCCTTGAGTGACCCCATGGTTAATCTGTGTTAATGATGTGCTATTAAAATTGCAGAATTAACCTTATTTTAATATTTTCTTCTCAGAATGGATTTACGTGGAATTACTGTCCTCAGGCAATTATTTAGGAGTATTTGTCACTTGGTTTCAACTAATTTATGTTAGTTATGGCTAATGATGGTGGTATGATTAAGGACTGGTGATGGGTGGTCATGGTGGCCGTTCACCATGGAGAGTTATCACCAAGTTGATGATAAGTGCGAAAATCGTCGTAGTTTAGAAATGTATTGCGTCGTAGTATAGCGACAAAAAGCAAATCAATATTTAAATTTACAGTGCTTGAAAAACTATGAGTTCCGAGGTCATTTGCAGGGGGCAAATATGGAATTCAAGCTACTAATCAAAATAATAGAAATATGAGCACAATAATCAATCACAAGATATGCAATGAATAATTAGTTCTCTAAAAGATATTCAGTTAGCATCCAAAATGTATCTCAATAATCAAATGACAAAAAGATAATAGAGCCTAAAAAGTGGTGGTTGAAACCACCAATTAACCCCATCAATTTGGCACAAAACCCAAGTCAAATCTCAGCCAATAGTAACCAATATCACCAAATTCCACAATCAGACGGGGTAAGGCATTAGACACCTTAAATATCAAACCCCAAATCACCTCAAGAATGCACCTAAGTGTTAGGCATGATTCCCAAGGATGAACAGTGCAAAATCCCCCTCCTTCCCTTAGAATTTCCTCTCCTTTTTCTCTTTCCAAAATCAGGTTTAGGGTAACTGGGTGAACAGATCTGGGTCCAGGCCTGTCGACGTGCATGGCAAGTGAGGAGTGCTAGGATAGGTGAGAGGGACCTCACCCCAGTGTCTTGAGGCGAATAGCTATAGTAGCGAATGCATTATAAATGCATTTTAGATTTAGGATTTGATGATGTGCCACTAAGGTACTACCTTCTTTGTTGCGTGTCCTTGTGTGCTGCAACAAAGGGCTTTGTACAATTGCTATAGTTGTGGTTGCTTGTGTCAAATTGAAGCTGCAATGAGTCTCTTGAGGTGACTCCGCGACGCTACAAGGTGATGGCAAGGTCGGAGAAGGATGGCAAACGATGGATGATGGAGAAGATGTGGGATGGTCTGGCGAACCCCTGAAATAATAAGCATGGGCTTTAAAACCCAATTAGAAGGTTCTTTAGGATCGCCATGGTGTGAGGAACATGGTGGTAGGTGCAGCTTGGTGAATTAAAGTTTGTGGTGGCTGGGCAATGTCGGAGATGACGACAAAGGTGTGGGTCGTTCAACCGAAGGTTGGAGTGATGGAAGCACTCAATAAGTTGGGGGCTTTTACTTAGTGGAGGGAGAGGAAGGTTCTAGTGGTGGTAGTTCATTGTTTGAGTGCGTGTGCTGGCCGAGGGGTCTAAACTAGGTTCTAGAATCCTAAAACTAACCTAGAGAGGTAGAGGGAGTAGGAGACCTAGTCTAAGGGACAAAAGGGGTAGGATCCATTCTTCCATGCCTTGCCGGACAAGGAGAAGATGAATTCTCCAGTGAGGAAGAAGGTAGAGGATGCACCTACTTTGATTGGCGGCGAGTGGACAAGGATGAGGGAGAGTTTGTCTCTCCCAATTTGATGTTTGGGAGTTCGTAGGAGGATGGACGAGGAGGTCACCGGAGCCACGGTCGGAGGCGGTCGGAGTTGAGGAGGAAGAGGGTTTTTAGGCATAAATCGGGGTTGTTTTGATCGTGAATCTTTATAGAGCTTATATAGAAGTAAAATTTGAGCTCTATTTGGAAGAATTAGGTCGTGGGATTAGAATTTTAGAAGAAGAAAAATTGGCAACTCACGAGCTTGCCAGAGCTTTCCTCTTGGAGTTGGGATCCACAGTCTCGCTCATTAAATTCCTCGTGGTCTGAACACCAATCTCTCAAAATTTGGAGGGATTTTTTGAAGATTTGATGAGGATCTTCTCAAGTCAAAGTTGGCGATTTTGGATCATTGACCCTGTTTAGGAATTAGCCGATAGGGACCTATATGCGAAGAAGATGATAATGTTAGGGTCATTTTGGTAAGGAACTTGAAACCTAGCGGTATGGATGCAGGAAATAAAGTTTTTATGGACCAAAATGTAAACTAGGTCAAGATGGACTCTGATTAGGCCCAAATTTTAATGTTAACTTAATTTGAACCTAAGGAATCTAGTGATGAACTTGCATTTGAGTTTTTATCATGTTTTACTGGGTAAACTACACAAAAGCCCAAATCAAGATAAATTCCCGTTTGAATCTCTGTTCATGGTCAAAATGGGTTAAGATGGTCAAATTAAAGGTACCAAACCTCTTAGAATATTTTTCAATAATTTTTAGGAGTTTATATTGAATTTATCTCAACTAGAATCCTTTCAATTCAAGTGGGGCTGATAATTAGTGTTTTTAGTATTATTTTCACCCTCAAAATGTGTAAAACCCTAATTTAGTCAGTGTGACCCCACTTCTTGATCTTTTAAGTTCATTTGACCTTTAATTAACCCCTGAGCAATCTCGTGGTTAATCTGCATTTTTGATGTGCTGTTAGAATAGCAGAATTAACATTATTTTCTTATCTTCTTCTCAGATTAGTTCAGCATGGATTTACGATCCTCAAATGATCATTGGGAGCATTTATCACTTGATTTAGACTAAATTAAGTTAGTTATGATGAATGGTGGAATTACCATCATAGCTCCATGCCTAACTTTCTCTAATCCCTAGTAAAATCCTATGGAAAGACGAGATCTCTAAACTGCATTTTTGATGTTCAGATGCCTATCTGTGCTACTTCACTAGAACTTCTCTAGAAATTAGATTAGAATACCAATAATGGGCCTAGAGCTACTCAAGTACCATCCAGGATCCAGACCTGACCAGCTTTAGCCTTGGGTCTACCATGGAGGTTTCTAAGGCCCTAAAAAATTGCCTAGAGGTTCGTTGGCCCCAGTGGTTAAAACACCCGTATGTATACATAGTAAGTCTAGGTTGAGCTTGCTAGTGCATTTTTTATAAGAGAGAGAGAGAAGGATATTTATTTTGAGAGTTTTATCTCTTTCCTTTTTATATTCCCCTAAATCGAACATCAAATTGGCCCTAAACATGATTTGTATCAGATTCCTTATCCCTACCATCAATTCTCGAAGGGTCACTGGCTTTCGATGCTTCTGGATAGCACTGCCCATGGCAACCCCAGAACCCTGCCATTCAATACTTCGGGATAGTGCCATCCATGCAATTCCCTACTAAATTCATTCCCTGGAAATCGACATTTCAGGAAAATCCTACCCATGGCATCTGAACCAGCACAAGGTGCTTACGTGCCCCCGGTAGGATATTTAGATATCCTAGGAGACAAGCACCTAGGAGATGATATGCTATAATGCATCTTCGTGGGGAGTATTTTCATTCCGCCTCTCCATGCTGGGAACTCATCCAATCAACTTGTGTCTTCAAGCTGCTCCTAAAATAGATATTTGAGAAAACATTTTTAGAACATAACACTTTTGTAATTATTCTTCATTAAGCGCACTGGACTAGATTGGTGTGTGAGTTTTGGGTGCTTAGGTTATCAAGTCTAGCAAACCAAAGGGCAGGCATTAGGGTTGAATAATCCCTAAGCCTTAGACTTAATATACTAGCTTTGCACTTTTCTTAACCTCTTGAGGATTAATTTGGATCTTAACAAATACGTGACTATTTAACCCTTAGAATAGGCCTAAGATGCCTAAGGTGAATATCCTTACTTATCTCCTTGTCTCTAGCACTTCAGAACTTAATCCTTGTTTTGATTTAGTTTAGAACTTAAGTAGGATCTATAATCAATTGCTAGGACTATTAATTTTTCTGATTTTGCTCCTTTGTCATTCTTTGTATTTCCTCCTCAAGAAAGATTTTTCATTCAATTTACAAAATTTTTCCTCCCCTTTCTTCATTCTTTTCTTTTGATATATATATATTTTTGTGAGAACCCCTTAAAGAATTGAATTTCCCATTTCTGTTGCACTTTAATATCCCCCATGCCTAAGTTTTGTAATGTGCTCATTGTAAACTAGGTAGGTTTGAATTCAGCTTAGTTCAAAGGTTAGAATAGGGTCAAAGGGTTGGGATGACTGTTGCAAACGGTTTCAAGCTCTGATATGAGTATCAATGGTGGAGTCAGCTATTCTAAAGTTTGAACCCTAAAGTGCAATAAGAATGGAGCTTAAAAAGAATCATAAGGGTCTCAGGTTTTTGAAATGACTGGTTGCCGCCTGTTAAGCACCAAGTTTATAGCCTTCAACCTAGCATAAGGTGGTTAAGGAGGTCTGGTCAGATTGGAAGAATTTTGTAGAACAAGCACCTTGATGAGTAGTCTGGTTGGTCCTACCAGGTGCTTGTTTAGATCAATTGACTGATGATGCAGACCAAACCCAATTAATTTGGTGGGTTGAGAAATGTGAATCAATAGGTGTGGAGCCCACCAGAAACTTTGTGGCTCAAGTAGATGTGGAAATGCGAAACAAGGGTTTGGCAGTATTGGCTTAGCCAGATTAGAGTAGGGGTCCTCAAAAGATAATGGATCGATGAAAAATGTAGGAACCCTACTTGTGGGATTAGAGGGGTACAAAAGATAATTTTTGATCTGATTAGTGTCCCATTCACTGTCGAAACATGGTGGTGAATCATGTGCAACCAGATCAGAAAGTGGTGAGTCCAAATATAAATTAATTCTGATGGCGGGACGGAGCTGGGATTGGTTTCTGAAAGGCTCTGTAGTAGGTAGGGCTGCCTTAAGTTCCAAAACATCGACCTCAGAATCAAAGTCAAATAATCGATCATGGATACTGAGGTTGTAAGTTGGCTTGTAATCATCTGGAAACAATGGTTCTCCGAAATTAGAGTATGGATCAAAATCAAATGACTATTTGCGAAATGCAACTTCTAAACTTGATTCAAGATCGGGATTTCCACCATAGAATAAATCAAGATGCATGGAGTTGTCAACCTGACTTTGGTCTAACCTTGCCTCAAATTCCAAGCTCACTGGGATGTCCTTATTAAGCATATGCTCAGGTTCAGGGCATCTAGAGTAGACCCAATCAAATCCCAACTCTTCCAACTGCTCTGATTCTGTATCGTAAATTGATGTGACTTTTGACAAATCAATTTATTCTAAGGAGTTTGGAGAGGTACAGTCATCAGATATAGGCCCAAGATCATACCTCATGTCTAAAATCTTGTTCTCATTGCATTGGGCTTCATTATCATCCCAACTAGGCTTATATCTAGATTCTAGGTTGGATGTCGGAATTGGGTCACTAGAATCTGGACTTAGGTCTATTGGGATGTCAGAATTACTCTCAAGGAGTACCACAACAGGACAAGGTACAGGAATTACATCCTCGAGAGATTCCGAGTCTAATTCATCACAGGTGTTTTGAAAATCTAAGCATGATGGACCAACTTCACAGCTTCTTATGGCTAGCTCATAATTGGGAACACTTGTAACTGGACCTGCCCAACCCACATCTTGATCAAGTATGCCATTCTGTACAAAATCAAAATTCGATTCCATTTGGGTTGGGGGTCCATAACAACCTCCATTTTCATACCTGGGCTCTGGGAAATTGTATTGATCCTTAAAATTGTTCAAAGGTGTCTCATTGGTTTCTGAGTGGGAATATGGGTATTTCTTATCAATGGCTTCTTGCAACATAATTAGTACATTTGCATGTTTTTCAATGACATCCTGGTGTATTTCCCAAAGTGGTGGATTTGCCAAACATTGTTGACACTCAGTGCTATGCAATCTCAATAATTCACTGTACTCCGATATGAGAGCATCCCAGGATGAACCATGTATCATTTGTGTTATCATCATCTTGGCATGGTTCATAATGAGGGTTGTTGTTTCTGATAGACTAACCTGAATGCCACTGAAGGGATCTGGGGTCCTATCAAATTCTTTCCTATGCCTAAGGGCTGCCTCTAGCATTTTCTCTTTTATGCTCAAGTGGGATTCAAGTTTATTGAACATCTTTCCTATGTTGTCAGGTTACATCTCTAAATTAGGTGGTGGATCAGGATGAGGAATCAAATCTAGGTTCAAATTGATTTGATCAGATTAGATTTCACCCACAAGATCAACTCTAATGGAGGTCTCTAGGATAGACATAGGGACCTCTCCTGTGTATGTGCACTAAAGAATAGATGAGGGACTAGATGTGTATTGGACCCAATCAAGGCACCCAAAAAATTTTGGATGACTAAGGTTGTTTGAGGCAAATGGGCCTCCTAATAAAAAATCCACGCACCTGAGAATTACTTGGGCAACTAGGAAGGGAGAGTCCCGCAAAGACCCCTACATGGTAGAGCATCCCCGTGGGCTACAAGGTTTCCCCCACTCGATCTTCCTTATCACTGCCGTTCAAAGTAGACTAGAATGTATGAATTGAGACCTAACTCTACCAATTTTAGCCCTAATTGTGCCTTGAATTTCACTTGATTTAGAAGTTATTTCAAATTGTGACCTAACTTGTAGGTAGGTTGATACACAAAGTGAACCAACTTCCCCTTACCTATCCTAAGTTTGAGGATGAAATTTGGGTCAGAGCACCCAAATCACCCTGAATTGGCTCTCAACAGGTTATTAGGTCCCAAATTTTAGGATTCAAGTAAATTTAGAACCTTGATTTTAGGGTTCACTTGAGTAGATCAGTTTAAACAAAGGCTTGGGTAGCAGACAAATGTAAGAAGATCAATTTCCTTAGTTGCAGGCAAGTGTGTACTGATCACACGTGTTTCGCGAGTTTGAAATCAGGGTTATGAGTAACTCATCATCGTAGTTGAAAAAATTGTGATCAAAGAAAGTTTATACCGAAACTCTAAGGGAGTCTCAGGTCGAACACAGGGAGGTGAATGTCTAGTTTTGAAAATCCACATTTCTTTTTTTTTTATTTATTTCATTTTTGTCTTTTCTAATTTTTTTGGTATTTTTAATAGGGCAAGAGATTAGGCCAATGAAAACTTTATCTACTTGCAAAAATGTAAGAGAGAGAGGGAGAAAGAGAGAGAGAAATAATCATTTATTCATGAACAACTGTTTGTTACAACTATGAAAGTAGGAAAATTACACTACAAAAGAATAAAAATATAGAAAGAGGTGAGAGAAATCCCCCTCGACGGTTGCTCGGAGGATGACTCGCTCTGACGTTGCCTGGAGGAAGGTGGTGAGGAGCGTGAAGAAGGAGGACAGAGCCGGAGGATGGAGGATGGAGCAGGACGGCGTCGCGGCGAGGATCTTCTTCCTAAAGGGCGGTAAGAGGACAACCACGGAATGCTCCACAAATGGGGATGAGGGGAGGGAAAACTATTTGGTTTTCTACTTTAGAGGAGCATCCTGGGATTAGGATAAGCTCTCTCTAGAGCCTAGGAGGTGGTGAGAGAAAGAAAAGAAGAGATGGTTTGGAATGGAGGTGGGTAGGTCCTTTTATAGTGGAGGAAGAACAAATTCGCATCTGGGTCATTACTAACGTCCATAAACATCGCTGCAACTATCACTGAAGATCCGCCCTTCAATTCCTCTTGCTGGTATGCACTGACCATTAGTGACACTTGCAAGTGTAACTAAAGGCCCACGTCGTTGAAGATCCGCGTCTATCCTCCACTGGCATGCGCATTGCACACTGCGCGCTTCACGCACCCATGCTCCCCGCGCCTTGTGTGCGCGCATGAACTGGCATGCGCTACGCTGCTACTGCGCACAACTGCAGCTATGTGCAGTGCATTGCTGCTGGCCAGTGTTGGGTGGCCTGGATGGCGCCACGTGGCGCCACCTAGGCTGTCCATTCTTCTTTCTTTTGTAGAGGGTGCCACGGTGCTTAGATCGAGATGATTCCCATGCTGTTGGATTCCAATCGTCGCTCCGGATCCATCCATACAGTCAGATTTTCAATCCAAATCCCGTATGGATGTTACATTGGGCCCTGGCCGTTGATCTGCCTCGGACTTCGTATGATGCTACGGCTGTCCAATTTAGACGATTTCAGAGGCGTTAGACTCCGATCGTCGTCTTAATTAGATCTGTACAGTCCAATCATCCATCCATGGGCTTGAAATAAGTCTTCTTCTCTCTTGACCATAAAAAGGACCTAACTAACCTAAAATATATACTACTACTGTAAATGCGAAATGATGCTTGTTATGCAATATTTATAACATGAAATGCAAATCTAAGCCTAGGAACATGCATGAATAGGCATTTTAGCGTAAATAGATGTGTCTATATCATACCCCCATGCCTTTCTTTTGCTAGTCCCTAGAGAAAGTAAACTACATGCTATGTATAAAATAAAAATTAGGATTAGATTGCTTAGGCCTAAGTCATTTATTAACAATAGAAATTTCAACTAAGGTCATAAACAATGAAACCTCAATAGTACTCGGGTGCCTGCCAGAATGCAGATCGCCCAAGTCCTTGGCTTACTTGAAAAGGGAAAATACTTTTTTTTTCTTCTTTTCTAATTTTTTTGTACTTTTGGAGATTGAGAGTTCCGGGATAACTTTTTACGGCTACCCAACCTACCCAAGACTCAAAAAGGACTCTAAGTGCTAGGCATCTAGAGAAAAGAGTGAAAGACTCACTAGGCAGCCCTTAAAATGGACTTCAGGTTTGTACGACCCTAGGTGACCTTGCCTAGAGGTTTATCTTTTCGAATGGTAGCTTTCTCCCTACTTCTTTTGTTTATGTGGTCAACACAAAGGCAAACCCAGTGTATATCTCCCCAGTTTTTTCTACTTCCCTAAGTGTTTTGGGAATTATTGTTCATTTTTTTGTGAGCTAGGTTCTGGACAACCAGCTATTGGGCTATTACCCACGACAACTTGCCAACCATACTTGTGCAGTGAAGTGTGGTTTTGTTGATTCTTTTTTCTACATTTTCTTTTTTTTTCTTTTCCTTTTGTTTTTTTTTTTAAAGTAGGTGGCTTCCCTGATCTAAGATTTACCTAAAGGCAGTACAATGAAAATGGTCTTGTCACTAGGCTCTAGACAACCGGCCGATGAGCTGTTACCACTGACAACTTGCCAGCCATTCCACCCTAGATAGTTCATTAGCTACTCAATTTCCAAAGAAACTGTCGAAAAGTGAGTCATTGCAAAAAAACTGTGTAGATGCTTAAGCTTAAAGTCCCCCCAAATCAGAGGACAGGTTGATAAGTCGCATACTTATCATCTCGATTTATTTACCAACTTAAAATGAATTTTAATTGGCGAGAAATCGAGATTAAGTCCACATTCGAGTGGACACCCGGGCTAATTAAGCCCGAAGACTTGAAGAGTCTAAGTGTTTAGGTCATCTTGTATCATTTCCTAAAGTTAATAACTTCCAAATGCCTCAGTTCCCTTTTCTAATTTCTTTCTTTTTTTATCTTCTTCAAATTTTCAATTTTTCTTATTTTATAAGAAACTAAAAGAAATTCTATGGAGTTAACAAAATGATTTCAGGAATTGATTATCCACGCCCCCATGCCTAAATGATGTAATGTTGTCATTGTAAAAACAAAGACATGAAAAGGCCAGAGTAAACAGAATATCACCTGAACATCGTGAGGAATCCAGTCAGCTACACAGAGAACGTGAAATATAAAGACATGCTAAATTTCATGCCTTTAGCTAGGCATAAAATACATACATGGAAGAAATTGAAAATTCACAAGTACGGGTCAGAATCAAAATAAAACTATTGATCCTAAAACCTGCCAGTAGAAGATGTCCATAGTCGTGGACCAGATTATGGTGCAAACCCATGCCCCAGGGTCGAGTGGTTCTCAGGTTCTAGATGAAAATCACCTAGAACTGAAGGTTGTTGTGTTTGTGGGGCCAAGCCTATGGTTTAGTGGTGTGAAACCCATGACCAAAGTGTCGGACAACGGGTAAAGATGATTAAATAGGTGTGGTAGTCCACATAACATCTAGCTCAGAAAAATAATCAGTTATTTCGAGCTTAGGTTGCACATGAAAGATATCATAAGGGTCCTGGTATAAAGTAGGTGGTTTCAGGTCAATAGGTACCCTTAGATCCAAATTCAAAGTTCCCTCAGAATTAGCCTCCCAAATTTTTATTTCAACAATTCTATCTTCTAACATCAAGGGCCTAGGCTCCGGGACCTCCAGTATATCATTCACCCCATATGATTCTCCCAAGTCCAGAAATCATGGTTGAATCAAGATTGACTTGGGCACAATGATCTCAGAAGTCAGCTCTTTGGGGTGTAGATGGGCAATGGGGTCATTGATTGAATCATCATGTAAATGAGGATTTGAATCCTCCAAGTTAGCCCCAACCGAATCAAAATCTTCAATGACTAGGCTATCACATGGTTCATCATGCTCCTCAAGCCCATTTGTCTCACTAAAATCATCTTCCTTAAGCTCAAGTGAGACTTCACTAAGAGATTCCTCACCCTCAGAATCAAGGAATCCATGATCCTCATTTATATATGTCACGAAATCATATGTCATTTCATGGTCTGTGGAGACATATTTTTTGTCATTCCCTGGCTCTAGTATCTCTGGTGAGAAAGTCGATTCATCCTCAAAAGGTTGCCCTACCGCAACCTGGTCATCTCCAATTTCAAAATATGTATCCCCCCCGACAAGCACCTAAGCGGGTTCAGACATTGGCTCTCCTGAAGGGTGTTCATCTTGAGAATCACCCCAAGATTTGACTAGGGTAACCACAAATTTCATTCTCAACCTCGACAATTTCCCAAGAAGAAACTCACCAAAGTCCTTATCCTTAACACTTTGGAGCAAATCCAGTAAAGAACTATTAAGTTCATCAATCATTTTGATCATAGGCTCCAGTGCTTCAGTGCATGGTGTTAGCTGAGCTTCTAAAGATTGTATAGTGTTCCTCAAATTTGCCAACACCCTATCTTGGATCTGGTTCACCAGAACCGTCTGGTTCGATTCAGGTTTGGGTGGGTTTGGTTTAAATCTAGGGGAGTCAAGATGTCGAGGTTCTCGAGTCCCTCCCTAATAGTAGGTCATTCTAGGTTGTTCAAAGGATGGTGGCAACCTATATTCAATGGAATACTGGGGAGGGTAGGTGTTATAATCATTATATCCTTCCTGATTGTAGATCGGGTTGCTTTGGTCATCAAAGGATGGAGATCCATAATCATTGCAGGTTTGGGAAGGATAGCAATCATAGTCATGTTGTCCAAGGTTAGGCCCTAGACATTGAGGTCCAGATTCATATCCCCAATCAAAGTTATCCCAGCTAGTGGATGGGCAATTACAAGTCAAGTCAGAATAGTAATCATCTTGGGGATAAGTTGTGGTTGGAGGATAGGATGGGAAATGCATGTAAGAAGTGGAAGGATACATGGTAGAATAGGAGGGAAAACAGAAGAGAGAAAGTTGCCCTGCAGTACAAGCAATCAACCCTATCCTTAGGTGGGTTAGCCTAAAGACCTGCAGACTCCCAGGACCCGTCTTGAGATTATAAACGACTCGGTCTAGTTTTATCCGGTCAATCCAACCAGTTATAAGGAGGGACAGGGGAGAAGGTTCTTCCTTTGGCTTGCGTCTCCGGTTCCTAGTGTACCCACAACCGTGGTCATTTGATGCTACTCCCCTAGCTAGACGTCAGATGGACCAACAGGAGCAGATTAATCATAAAAAATCTCTGTCTGAGCCTCGAAGAGCGAATCAATCCTTAAGGCCAACGTCTACTCAGTTTTAATTAGGCTTGGGATGATTGTGCTCTTGGAATGTGATGGGCTTTTTAGATGGGTTGTGCCCTTAATGATAAGTTAAAATGTGTGTGCGTGCACAACCAGGGTTTGCAAACAAGATTATTTGATGATGTGTCTTTTAGGGTTTAACCTTGCTTACTAGCTTTTAGGGTTTAATCTTAGGTATATTCAATCAAGTTTAGGAGAACACTCCAAGTTTTGCAAGCACTGATGATGATATATTCCTTTAGAAATCAAAGAAAAAATGTGGAGTGCCTGGTTCAGCCCTAAAAATCAACCCTAAGTGGCAAGCTACTTGATGAATCGCTTTTATTTTGAGTGGTGCGGCTCAAATAGTTCAAGCAATTGGCCTATTGCACCACATAGTTAAGGCACACAGAAATGTTTGACCTATCCAAATTTCTACTCAGTTATTTGTGTTTGGTTAAGTGTACTGGGTCCATAGGTCAAATCCCGATTTAGTGGTAGAATCAATGTGATTGTGTACCTTAGGGTGAGAAGTTGTGGGTGTAAACTGTGTAGCTTTCAAAAAAATCCCACAAGAGAAGAGCATTACTTTTTTTATATATATGCGAGGGTGAGATGGGTGGAGGTACCAAACAAACAACCAAATCTATCCTAGGGTTTACAAAAAGCACTTAAGTTGATTTGGGTTTGAGTTATTAGGTTATGGAATGAAAACTAGGGTGGGGGTGGTGGGGATAAACTTACAAAACTCTTTAACCGCACTTTACTCCGATATATCTGCTTTAGCCCATCTTGGAAAGGTACCTGTAATCGCAGAAAGAAAGGAGCAAAGTGAGCTAAAAAGCTAAGGAGGAAAAATGCGAGAAAAATGAAAGGGCGTAGCCTCGCAGGCAACGGTGCCAAAATGATCGCACGTGTTTCGTGAGTTTGAAATTGGGGTTACAAGTAACCCGTCATCGTAGTTGTAAAACTCGTAGTCAAATAAAATTTATACCGAAACTCCAAGGGAGTCCTGGGTCAAACAAAGGGAGGCAAACGTTTGGTTTTGAAAATTCACGTTTCTCTTTTTATTTGTTTATTTCATTTTTGTCTTTTCTAATTTTTTTGGTATTTTTAATAGGGCAAGAGAATAGGTTGGTGAAAACTTTATCTACTTGAAGAAATGTAAGAGTGAGAGGGAGAGAGAGAGAGAGAAATAATCATCTATTCATGAACAACTGTCTGTTACAACTACGAAAGCAGGAAAACTGCACTACGAAAGCGTAAAAAGATAGAAAAAGGTGAGATAAATCCCCCTCGACGGTTGCTTAGAGGACGACTCACTCTGACATCTCCTGGAGGACGGTGGTGAGGAGAGAGATGGAGGACAGAGTCGGAGGATGGAGTATGGGGCAGGATGGCAATGCAGTGAGGATCTTCTTCCCGAATGGCGGTGAGAGGATGGCCATGGGATGCTCCACAAATGGGGATGAGGGGAGGGAAAACTATTTGTTTTTCTACTCTAGAGGAGCATCCTGGGCTTGGGACAAGCTCTCTCTAGAGCCTTGGAGGTGGTGAGAGGAAGAAAGGAAGAGATGGTTTGGAATGGTGGTGGTTAGGTCCTTTTATAGTGGAGGAGGAAGAAAAAATTCACATCTGGGTCAATACTGACATCCATAAATGTCGTTGCAGCTATCGCTGAAGATCTGCCCTTCAATTCCTCTTACTAGCACATGTAGACCATTAGTGACAACTGCAAGCATCACTAAAGGCCCACGTTGTTGAAGATTCGTGCCTATCCTCCACTAGCACCCGCTCCGCTGGCGTGCACATCGTGCGTTGCATGCTTCACGCCCTCGTGCCCCCTGCACCATGCATGCACGTGTGCACTGGCATGTGCTACGCTATTACTGCTTGCGGCTGTGGCTATGCACGGTGTGCTGCTGCTAGTCTACGTTAGGCGGCCTGGATGGTGCCACGTGGGACCACCTGGGCCATCCATTCTTCTTTCTTTTGTAGAGGGTGCCACGGTGCTCAGATCGAGATGATTCGTGCAATGCTGGACTGCGATCGTTGCTCCGGATCCATCCGTATGGTCGGATTTTCCATCCAAAACCTATATGGATGTCGCATTGCCACCTAGCCGTTGATCTTCCTCGAACTTCGTATGATGCTACGGTTCTCTGATCTAGATAATTTCAGAGGCGTTAGACTCCGATCGTCATCTTAATCAGATCCGTACGGTCCAATCATCCATCCGAGGCCCTGAAATAAGTCTTGTTCTCTCCTTACCATAAAAAGGTCCTAATTAAGCTAAACTATATACAACTGCTTTAAATGCAAAATGATGCATGTTATGCAATATTTATAATACGAAATGCAAATCTAAGCCTAGGAACATGCATGAATAGGCATTTCAACCTAAATAGATGTGTCTATATCATTTACTAACACTCCAAAACCCTAATGTGGAAACCCTACTTGGCTCTAATTCCAAGTCTAATTTGATTCTAAATATGACACCTTGGACTCAAGCAAGAAAGTGGGTAGTCCAAGGTGTGGAGAAATATTAGCATGAATCCCTAATAGGTATAGGCAGTAAGGATGGGGAATCTCTAATCAAATCGTACCAACTTCAATCTGATTTCAATTAATCTCACAAACCAGGAAACTCTTTCCCTTTAAATGATAATTATTAGGAATGTAAGGCAAGTGGATCCTAATTGATTTGTTTCCCTTTCTCTTCCTAAGATTAGAAGATGATTTGGGAAGAAAAGAAATTTTACCTGCCCTTGATGTGTCTAATTGCAAAGAAGATCTCTTCGTGATTCATCTCGCAATAACAAAACAAAGCATATAGGGCAAGTTAGAAATGAACTCAATAATCAAGAATGATATGACTAGTGGTAAAATGTTGGCTCGAAAATTATCATAGATTAGAAATGTATTGTATCGTAGTATAGTTACAAAAATCGAATTGACATTTACATTTACAGTGCTCGAAAAATCATGAGTTCCGAGGTCATTTGCAAGGAAAACATATGGAATTCAAGCTACCTATCAAAATAATAGAAATATGAGCACAATAATCAATCACAAGATATGCAATGAATAATTAATCCACTAAAAAGATATTCAATTAGCATCCAAACTATATCTTAATAATCAAGTGACAAGATAATCAAGCCTAAAAAGTGGTGCTTGAAACCACCAATTAAGCCCCTAAATCCCAAGTCAAATTTTAGCCAACAGTAACCAATATCAGTAAATTCCATAAACAGATGTCAGGCTAAGGCATCAGACACCTTAAGTGTCAAACCCCAAATCACCACAAGAATATGCCTAAGTGTTAGGCATGATTCCCAAGGATGAATAATGCAAAACCTCGCTCCTTCCCTTAGAATTTCCTCTCCTTTCTCTCTTCCCATAATCAGGTTTAGGGTAATCAGGTAAACGGATCTAGGTCTAGGCCTGCCGGCATGCATGGCGGGTGAGGAGTGCTAGGGTAGAAGAGAGGACCTCACCCTAGTGTCTTGGGGCAAATAGGTACAATAGCGAATGCATTATAAACACATTTCAGATTTAGCATTTTATGATGTGACACTGAGGTGCTGCCTTCTTTGTCGCATGTCCTCACGTGCTGTAATGAAGAGCTTTGTGTGATTACTAATGTTGTGGTTGGTCTTGTGTCAAAGTGAAGCTACAACGAGGCTCCTGAATTTACTTCGCGACATTGTAAGGTGTGGCAAGGTTAGAGATGGATGGTGAACGATGGACGACGGCGAAGATGTGGGATGGTCTGACGAACTCCTAAAAGGGCAAGCACGGGCTTTATGCTCCAATTAGAAGATTCTTTAGGATCGTTGTGGTGTGAGGAACACGACGATGGGTGAGGCTTGGTGAATAGAAGTATATGATGGCCAAATGATGTCGATGATTGATAAGTCCACTTTTTTGGCCTATTATTTAGCTTAAGTACTATTTAATTATTTATTCTTAGTTCTTAATTAATTAGGAGTTATATGGCACTTCACCTTGGCCTGCATTTAATTTTATGCTTCAAATTTACATTTAATAGCATATGTTATGATAATATAATTTATTTGATAAATGCAAGTTAGGTACAAGAATTAGGAGCTAATTTTTACTTATATAAGATGTCTGGGACTTGGATTGGACGTCTGGAATTACTGTCACAAATTCATGGCATTATTTTTTTAAGACGTCTGATGCTCCAGTTAGACGTCTGAAGAAGGAACCGCCCGTGCTTATCTACCTTTCCAACCACTCTCAATCATAGTGAGTAGTTGGAGATACTTGTAGCCGAAGGAAAAGGAGGCGAGTTTGGTTCAAAAAGAAGCTGCGTCCACCGAGGAGAGGGGTTAATCCGCCTTCCCCCTGGCGGGGAATTATCGTCCATCTCCACCATCGTGAAGGAAGCATGCACCGTGGTCTCTGAGCACCACCATCCTCTCACCGCCCTCACCGCGCACTACACCATCTCCAACCTGAGTGCACACACAACAGATTCTGCTCTCCAGCCACGTGCAGCCTAAGGTGCGCACAACTAGCCCCGCGCGCACTGTGTGCATGCCCACGTGCCATCGCCCAACCTGCTTGCACACCTTCTCCACCGACAGGAAGGACCTAAGGCAGCTACAGCGGCGCACTGTGTGCACGCCCGCGCACATTGTGCCACTCGCCTGCACTCCAACCAGTGTGCCCGCGCTCTTCGCATGTGCAGGCATGTGCGCGACGCCAACAGTCCTCTTCGCCTTCTTCCTCCCAACAGGCTGCTTGCAACTCCACCTAAAGAACCCATCAGCCACCGGCCTTCCCCACGCCGTGCGGTCCCCCTCTGATCTCCATTCTCGTCACCGACACCACTGTTGAGACACCCTCACTCCATCGTTGCTCCCCTCCGCTCACGCCACCAGCCAATGCCTGCACACGGCCTCCTTAGGACCCACCGTTATCGCACCTCTTCCTCATCGCTAGCGGCATCTCCGACCATCGTAGGCTACCATGCCACCACCGGAGTGTTCCTCTCCTCCGACCTAGCTCCTTCGACGACTCTTGCAGCCAGCCGTGCCTTCTCCTCCACGTGCGCACGAGGGGAACAGAATCCCCTGTTTTGCTATAGTACTACCTCAATTAATATTTACGTTAAATGCCATTGTGGAAGTTCCTATTCATTTACTTTGGGCATTACATTATTGAGGTGAATTTGCATAGTCCTCCTTCTACTTCATCTAAATTATTTGCATATGTATATATCAAATGAATGATTCAATGCATAGATATTATGGTAAACAGGTTATATTCTAGAAATCAGTATTTATAGTATTTACTGGTATCTAGATCACTTGTTAACAAAATATTATATGGTGGTGATTTTGCATCTAAACACCTACATTCTTGATTAATTGGTTAAAACAAGTAGTTATGTGAGAAAAAGAATCGCACGAATTAGCATGTACACCCATTGAGTTTCCCGAATAAATGAGACACTATTTAATAGTTTAAATAGGCTAATTCCTCCCTATGGAGATGACCTAACTATTCGTCGCTAGAATCTGAAAATTAAAATGTTTTGAAAAGCTATTTTCTACCACGCGATTAAATATGACACATCATTTTATGTTAAAGTTTTCAATGATAACGAAGATCACTCTTTCAGTGATGATGGCTGAGGTGTGGGTCATTTGGCCGGAGCTTGGAGTGATAAAAGCCCTCAATAAGTTGTGGGCTTTTACTCAGTGGAGGGAGAGGAAGGTTTTGGTGGTGGTAGTTCATTGTTTGAGTGCATGTGGTGGTCGTGCGAGCTCACAGAAGCTTCGTCTACCATGGAGAAGACAAGGAGGGAGAGTGGTTAGAGAGGGGTCTAAACTAGGTTCTAGAATCCTAAAATTAACCTAGAGAGGTAGAGGAAGTAGGAGATCTAGTCTAAGGGACAAAAGGGGTAGGATTCGTGTCGACGTGGCTTGTCGGACATGGAAAAGATGAATTCTCTGGTGAGGTCGAGCAACGAGGAAGAAGGTGGGGGACGCCCCTGCTTTGACCAGCTAAGAGCAGACATGGTTAAGGGAGAGTTTGGTGCTTTGAATTTGATGGTTAGGAGGCCATAGGAGAACAAAGGAGGTTGCGGGAGCCACGGTTGGAGGGAGCTGGAGTTGAGGAGGAAGAGGGTTTTTAGGCCTAAACCAGTCTTATTTTGATCGTGGAACTTCATAGAGCTTATATAGAGCTCAAATTTGAGCTCTATTTGGAAGAATTACGTCATGGGATTAGGATTTCAGGAAGAAGAAAAGTTGGCAACTCTCGAGCTCGCTAGAGCTTTCCTCTTTGAGTTGGGATCCACAATCTCTCTCATTAGATTCCTCATGGTCTAAACACCAATCCCTCCAATTTTGGAGGGATTTGGTGAAGATTTAATTAGGATCTTCTCAAGTCAAGGTTGACAGTTTTGGGCTATTGACCCTATTTAGAAATCAGGCGATAGGGACGTACGTGCTAAGAAGATGATAAATTTAGGGGCATTTTGGTAAGGAACTTGAAACCTAAGGGTGTGGATGTGGGGAATAGAGTTTTTATCGGCAAAAAATGCTAACTAGGTTAAGATGGACTCTGATTAGGCCCAAATTTTGTTGTTAACATAATTTGGACCCAAGGAATCTAGTGGTGAACTTCGATTTGAGTTTGACTATGCTTGAGTGGGTAAATTACATATAAACCCAAATTAGGATAAATTCTTATCCGAATCTTTGTTCTTGGTCAAAATGGGTTCAGATGGTCAAACCAAAGGTACCAAACCTATTAGAATATTTTTCAATGATTGTTAGGAGGTTTAGATTGAATTTATCTTGATCGAAACCCTTTCAATTCAAGTGGGCCAGATAATTAGGGTTTTTAGTATTATTTTCAATCTCGGAATGCGTAAAACCCTAATTCAGTTAGTGTGAGCCCACTTCTTGGTCTATTAAGTTTATTTGACTTTTAATTAATCCCTGAGCAACCCCATGGTTAATCTGCATTTGTGATGTGTTGTTAAAATAATAGAATTAACTCTATTTTCTTGTCTTCTTAGATCAATTCAACGTGGATTTACGGTCCTCAGATGATCATTTAGGAGCATTTATCACTCTATTCTAACTAAATTAAGTTAGTTATGGTGACTGATGGCCTTACCATCAGTTGACACCAACATGTTGGCTTCTGGAAGGGGATATTTTGGTGCCAAGATGGAGGACGTAGATGGAGGTTGTGTTGAGGTGTAGGGTAGGGATTTTTAGGGAATATTGGCACCAAAATAAGAGGTGGTTATGGGGGTGTTTTGGTTCCAATATGAAGAGGTGTGAAGGTGGTGGATGTTAGGGTTATTCTTGGCACCAAAAGTAGGAGAGGAGGTAGGGGGATGTAGGGAGGAGGGTGGTCGACCATGAGGAGTTAAGAGGAGGTAGGATGGGAGCTAGGTTAGCTAGCTAAGTAGAGAACTAGCTTAGCTAGCTAGTAGAGGACAGGAGCTGGAAATAACTTGGAGGAAGCTTGAGCTGACTATTTCTTCATGGAGCTTAGATGAGGCTAAAGAAGAGATATGAACTTAACGACCAACTTATCTAACTAGTTCTTTTCTAGCTAATAAGTTGAGTAATGCTAAGCTACGTTGAGCTAGCTTCTATTTATCTAGTGCTAAGGTGAGCTGGAACTGATCTTCCTGAAGTCTTCCTAGCTAGCATAGCTAACTAGCATACGTCCAATAGCTAAGCTAAACTAAGTTGAGCTGAGTTGAGTCTTCATGAGTTGGAGATGAGCTAACCTAAGCAGGTTGTTGACTCTTCAGGTAACTTAGCTTAACTAGTTGAGGACTAGTAACTAAGCTAAGCTAAGTTGAGCTGCCATATGCTAAGTGGAGCTAGGATGAGCAAGATCCAGCTGAGATAAGCTAGTTTGAGCTAGAATCTAATTGAGGTGAGCTGGATTGAGCTGGGGTCAAGCTGGAATGATCTTCTATCTTCTTCTATGGAGTTCGTTTCACATTGCTAGGGTTTTAGATTATTTCTATTGTATTCTCATCCCTAGCAAACAAATGGACAATTGAGAACATGAAATGATAAAAAAACACTAATGTAGGCCTAAACCTAAAATGCAAGTGAATGCCTAAATATGACACAATACTATGGTGTAGTGTAGAAAACCTAGGAGCATGATGTGAATTTTAGCCTAAGAGTGATGATAAACTGGTGTTTATCACACTCGCATGCTTATCTTTTTGCTTGTCCCTTAGCAAAAATTATTTCAGAAAATTGGTATTAGGGGAAACTATATTTTTTATTTTTGAGGAAAACATTTTTATGGGACTTTGGTTGGTTTGAAAAGTAAGGAAGGTACAGGATTTGTTAAAGATAAAATATCAGGATTTATCCTTGGATCGAAACGTTAGCATAAATAGGATCTACGTATCTACCCAAGAATTCAACAAATTTCCCTCTCCAGGTTCCAATTATCCCATCAACCATTTTTACAGTAAGAACCCCTTTCACTTAAGAAAACGATCAAAAATTTGCATGACGATGAAAAATCAAGTGTCAGTGCATTGTGAATAGCCAACATTATTTTTTTGAGATTATATTTTGATTTTCTTGCTATTTTCTCCCCCATGCTTAGCTTCAAATTAACCTTAACAAAACTGTGTCAGAATCCTTGTCCCTATTACCGATCCTTGAGGAGGCTCTTGCTCCGACGCTATAAAAGCACCGTTCAAGACACCTCCGGGAACCCTACAACTCGACACCTCGTGGCACCATGAGAGGAACTCCCAGCGAATTCAGGTTCTCACTTTGATACTTCGGGATAGTACCATCCAAGATGCTTGAATTGCAAGATGTGCTTATATGCTCCGTATATAGATATGGAACAAACACTAAGGGGGTAACATGTTGGCATCACTTCCTCAAAGAAGAGTTTTCTCCTAATCCATGGAGGGACTTATCCAAGCAGAACTGCTTTAGGTTTCACCTTAAGTTAAACATGATAAATTATTTATATATGTGTTTGTGGGCTTTTTGTTGTTTGTTAGGTTGTGTGTGAAATTTTTGACGCTTGAGTTTCAAAAGAAATTCAAATTTCTAGATTGAGAATAGGGTCAAGTACTATTCAAAACACTAATAGGATCAAGGACAGTCAGTTCCTTCAAGGGTTCAAGAGGATTTCTTGGGAGATAAACTGATCGAGTCTAAATTTTTTGACCTGAAAAGTCTAACCAAAAGATCCTTAGAATCATCCTTAAGTTTGTTAAAGATTAAATCCCATGCGTACCATGTTTTGAAAAGTTACAACATTTGTCTCAAGTTTTTGAAATTCCTCAAAAAGTTTTTGAATATATAATTTTTGTAAGTTTATTTTTTAAAAAAGAAATGCATGCAAAAAGGAAGAAATTTTTGTGTTTTTGGGTTTTGAAAATCCTAGAAAGACTAACAATTTAATGCATCCCCCTACGCTAAGAATATGCAATATGTTCATGACTACGGAAGGTAGAAAGATGTCACCTAAGTGAGAGAGGTCAAATTTAGGATCTTCAGAACCCGAGAAAAGTGGAAAATAAATGAAAAATAGGAAAAATGATGGGTTACCTCCCATTCAGTGTTGTCTTTTATGACTTTTAGTCGACCGTGAAGCTTACCAATGATCATTGTTGGGTGATAGGTCACAACACCAATGCACATCCTAGGGGGAGGATAACCTTCCTCCATGACCTTCTTCCTACTACCTTCTGATAAATACACATTAATTTATGATAAAATGCCTACGTGTGTTGGTTCCTAAGCTTAACATTTCATGTAGCAATGTGGATAAGGCACAACATTCATTACATTGCATTTAGGATGATTTGTTTAATTTGAATATTAATCTTTACATTTTGTGTAGCCAGGGAATAATGTGACATCTTTATGGGTTTCAAATGAAAAAATCCGACCGTACAGATGGATCCGAAACGACGATTGTAGTCCGACAACATAAAAATCATCTTGATCCGACATTCGTAGAAGTTCCAACAAAGGAACAAAGATGAATGGTCCAAACGGTGCCACGTGGCACCATCCAAGCCACCCAACATCAGCCGCAGCACCCACGCCTCACCTCAAGAAGAGATCTCAGCAGTTGGATCTCAATCCAATGGCTGAGACGCATCGCTAGTCACCAATTAAGTTTCAAAGGAGAGCCTTGATGGAATCTTGATCGTTGGATCCTCATCCAATAGTCGAGACCACGGCTAAATCAAGCCTTCAGCATAGCAATCTAGCACTCAGCCATGGTAGTAGCATGCTTGTTCCTCAACGAAGAGGTGCAGGTTCGAGCGGCGATCCGCCACAGCTTCTTCGACTCTAGCAAATTGTACCACACGATCTCGATCATGCGATCAGGATTTAAATGCGTGGATGGATGCCCGTGCCATATGCGCAATCACACGCGAAGACCAGGTGTGCTTCAAATAGTGATCTCAGCACTTCATCCACGATTGAATGGTCACCATCCTCTCCCGCCAACGAGCGTGCGATTTAGATGCAAGCATGTGATCCACGATGTCCACCTGCGATCCAAAGGTGCAATCTTCGCACAATATCCACCCTCCAGCTGTGATCGAATGGTCGTGATTCCTCTCGCCAGTAATCGCGCGATTCAAACGCATTGAGCACAATCCCAAGCATGCGACATCTACTCAATCCACGTCGTCCATTAGAGATCCAAGGGTCACCGAGTAAGGCACAGCTACGTAGCGCCATCCAGCTGCTGTGTGCGAGATGCACGTTCGGTGAGTGTTGTTTGCATGACATTGAAGTGTACGGCCAAGGGAAACCACTTCCCTTCACCTATTTAAACCCCTCTTCACCTCCCCATTGAGCTTCATCAGTTCCTATGCTATTAACACCTACTCAAGAGCTCTAAAAGCCTATCAAAGCTCCCAAGAGGTCCCTCTCAAGCCCTAGGCCACCTTCCCATCCACCAAATATTCAACCCTCCTCTCACCACCTTCATAGGTGACCAAATGGTTGTCCTCCCACCTCCATTCAGAAAATTGATCATCTCCGATCTTCATCACCATTCCCACAAGCTTGGCGAAGCTTTCCTTTACCCAGATTTGTGTTGCGCCTTGTCCCCAACATCCAAGCACCTCACCTCCTCTGTCCAAGCTACTGCCAATCATTGTCATCTCGTCAGACATTCGTTTTGGGAGATTTCCTCATGCCATTTTCTCTTTTAGTTTACTTAGCTTATTGTGATTATAATGAACATTATTTCATCTCAAGTTATTAAGTTGTGTTTCATTTGTCTACTCTATTTATTTAGTTTGCAAGTGGTTTTATTATTCTCCTTAAATACCAAAAAAATAACAAAACCCTAAAAACACCAAGAAGAATCAAAATGAGATGTGGATTTCAAAAGAAACAAATGTCGCCTCCTCGTGTTTGACCCGGGACTCCCTTTCGAGTTTTGGCAAATATTATATGGCAGCGAGTTTTGCGACTACGATGACTAGTTTCTCAAAAACCCTAATTTTCCATTGCAAAAATATGCTCACCATTTTGTTGCCATTGCCAGGAGGCAACGGAATTTGCTTTCTTTTTCCGTGTTTCTTTACATTTACTTATTGACTAAGCCCTCTTGCCTTTGATTTGTTGTCTTGCAGGAATCCTAGCAAGCATATACAAGTGCGGTAGGCTGGAGTAAAGTGCGGGTGAAGCGGTGAAGCGGTTTGTAGGTGTTTCCCCCACTTCCCCACCCACTAGATCATTTCACCACCTTAATAATCAAGACCTAATCTACTCAGGTGTTTTCACAAACCCTAGGATAGAAGTTGTTTGTCTTGTTTGCCACCTCCATTCATCTCATCACCGCTTATATAAAAAGAAAGAAGAAAAAAAGATACTTCTTCTAATTGTGGGACAAGAATTAACATACTACACATACCCATATTTGAGGCACATAACCTCTTTTGATTTTATCTACTCAACCAGGACTCCGACCTGTGGAATCGGTATATGCACAAATCAACACATAAAAGAGTAGAAATCAGACTAGGTTAATCACCTTTTGTGTGCCTTAATCGATGGTGCATCAGGGCCAATTGGTTGAGTTATTTGGGCTGCACCACCTAATTTAAAATAGATTCATCTTGTAGCTACCCCATAGGATTCAAATAGCTAGGACAAGCTAGGCACTCAATATTTTCTTGATCGATAAAGGAAAATACTTGAACCCAAGCTTTCAAACTTGGTTTGCCTCTCAAAAACTTGGTTGAATATACCTAATATTTGAATCCTAAAAGCTACTAAGCAAGATTCGAATCCTAAAACTCACTTCACTCTCAATAATCTTGCTTGAAAATTCTTGGTTATGCACATTCACACATTTTCAAATGAACTATTAAGGGCACAATCCATTAATAGGGCTTATCACATTCCAAAAGCACTACTATCCCAAGCCTAACTAAAATTGATTGGACGTTGGCCCTAGTATTCACAAAGTCTATTTCAGGGTACTCTCTTGAACTCACTTCGAATTAGTGACATCTACTTGCTTCAAAAGGTGCTAAGTTGGGAGGCCCGATTGTTAAGGACTTAAGTAAGTAGGGGTTCGGCATAATTAGCAGCCTTTGGGACACGCTCCCCCTACCTCGCTGACCCAACTTTACCATCTTCGGAAGCAAGGGCAACACCAAATTTGTGGTGTGGTTGGAGTTTATTTCTAAGGCGTAGGTCCTTAGGCTACTGATGCAAGCATATTTATATTACATAAAATGTCTATTTATGCACGTTCTTAAGCATAGAATTGCATTACATACTATAGATATTGCATAGCATGCATCATCTTGCATTTAAATTAGTCTAAATAAAATGGAGGTTAATTGTCTCCTTTTATGTTTAGGGATAGGGTGACTTTTTATCGGGGCCTCGGATCGAAGATCCAACCGTACAGATCTAATCAGGGCGATGATTAGAGTTCAACAACTCCAAGATCACCCTAATCGGATATCCGTAGCATCAGACAGAGACTGAGGAACCCTAGAAGATCAAGGGCCAAGATGGTGTGAATCTGCACTTTAGACAACAAATCCAACCGCACAGATGGATTTAGATTGATAATCGCAACCTAACGACATGAAAATCGACTCAATCCAATACTCGTGGAGCCATCTACATCATCTAGAAGATGGACGGCCAAGATGGCACCACGTGGTGACATCTTGGCCACCCAACCGGCTGGCCACAACTGTTGAAGCCTTTAGCGCCCACGCCTTTCCGCTGTTGGATCAAGATCCAACTGCTGAGAGTGAATCCCAACCGGTGCCTTCATTCTCTGAAGCCCAATTGAAGATGCAGCCTCGACTATTGGATCTCAATCCAACGGTCAAGATCACGTGCCACTAACGCACACTGCCCTCCCATCCACATGCGTAGCACAGTGGATAAGGTGTTCGGCCACGATAGGGCATGGGTTCGAGCTGCGAGAAACGCCTCAATTGGAATGGTCACACAGGCGTGATCAACCACCCGATGAAGATCCAGCGACTGTGTGCACCTGATAACGTCCACGCACCATCTCACACCACCGCGTGACACGAGATCGCACGTGTATGCATGCACAGAGGAGGCATAGCGAGGAGCGCTCTCTACTGTTAGATCTCACGATCAAATGGTCGAGATTTGGAGGATGTGAAAGTGCATTGAGGCATGGGAAGGTGAGCGGGCGTGCATGAGCCACCCACTACGGCCACGTTCAGGCCTTTAGTGACGGATTTATCCGTCACTAAAGGTTTTGAATTAATGATTTTCAACTTGTAATGACCAAATTGCCCTCACTCCTTGCAACTATAAAAGGAGAGCCCCTCCATACGAAATTCTCATCCCTTCCTTCTCTTGTCACCCTCTCCAAAGCTCAAGAGAAGCTTGTCCCACACTCGAGATGCTCCTCGAGAGATAAAGTCAAATTTTTGCCCTCATTTTGGAAGCAGATCTCGCGATGACGATGACGTGCTGCCCTGTTCTCGTTCCTCCTACCTCGATCTCCTTCTTCCCACTCCGTCCTTCATCTTCCAGGCGTCGTCCCATCTGGCTCGTCCTTCAAGCGATCATCGAGGAGGATAGCTTCTCTCTCCCATTTCTCTTTCCAGCTTTCTAAAGTAGAATTTTCCTACTTTCTAGTGTAATAGTTTTCCTGCTTTCTAGTGTAATTTCTCACCGATTTAATTATATAAACATTTTGAAATATTGAGTGCTTATTTTCTCTCTCTTTCTCTCATTCTGATTATTTACATTGCTTCATTGTAATTACTCCGTTTTCAACAAAAAAACCCTAAAAAATATAATTTTGAATTTAGATGGACGTAGCCTCCCTGAGTTCGACCCGGGATTTCTATTCCGGTATAAATTTTATTTGTTGAACACGAGTTCTTCGCTTGCAAACTACAACGACAAGTTTTCAAAAGTAAATACGATAGCGTAATAACCCGTAGCTTCAACATTTTGGTGTCGTTGCCTGGGAGGCAACAATTTCCAATCTTCTTTTCACATTTCATGCACTTTATTGTCTTCTAACTTACTTTCTCTTGTGTCTATTGTTTTGCAGAGATGTCCATCAGGAAATTGTCAAGCTGTAGACCGCAGTAAAGTGCAGTTGAAGACAACTGTAAGTGCTCCCCATTCTTCCCCCCTCCATAGATTTCATTTGTCACATTAAATTCAAATTCAAATTAACCTAGGTGTTTGCATAAATCCTAGGATAAGTTTGGCTGTTTGGATTCTCACTTACACACTCATTCCACCTCGCTTATAAAAAAAACAAAAAGATAATTTTGTGGGATAATTTTCAACAGACACACAGTATACACCCACATTCAAGGCACTTAACCTATTTGATTTGCTTCTACTCAACCAGGTTCTGATCTGTGGAACCGGTGCACACAAAGCAACATGAAAAAGAATAGAAATCATTCTAGGTTAACCATCTTTGTGTGCCTAATCTAGTGGTGCAGTTGTGGCCAGTTTGAGTTGTTTGGGCCACACCACTCAACCTAAAATAAACTCATCAAGTAGCTTCTTCTTAGGGTTTTCAATCTAGGTTTATTCCAGGCACTCCACTTTATTTCTGGTTTTAATGGAAAGCAATCTTCACCCATGCTTGGAAACTTGGTTTGCCTCAAACTTGATTGAAATCAACCTAATTTTAAATCCTAAAATCTGCTTAAGCAAGATTTGAACATTAAAATCTACACATCACAAATAATCTCGCATGAAAACCCTGGTTGTGCACACACTTACACAATTCTCAATCAATCATTAAGGGCACAACCCATTTTAAGGGCCCATCACATTCCATAAGCACTACAATCCCAGGCCTTAATAAAATCGAGTAGATGTTGGCCTTAAGGATTGATTCGCTCTTTGAGGCCTAGTCTGAGATTATTTTTGATTAACCTACTTGTACTGATTAATCTAATGTCTACCAAAGGGAGTAGCGTCAAATGACCATGGCTGGGGGTACACTAGGAACAGGAGGCGCAAGCTGAAGGAACAACCTTCTCCCAGTCCCTCCATCTAACTGGTTGGATTGAGCAGACACAAGTAGAGTAAATCATTTATAATCTTAAGGTGAGTTTTGGGAGTCTGTAGATCCTTAGGCTACCCCACTTAAGGATAGCCTTGCTTTATTGTGCTACAGGGTCCTTATCCCCAGTCCTTCCAACCTTCTCCTAGTTTATGCTGGGAAGACGGTCATTGAATCCTCGATTGGAAGGACCACTAGAGTATTCTAGGAGGCACAAATTGGATTTTGGTCAAATTGATCCCATGGCTGACCAATAGCCTCCTCTGCCTCGGGAACCACAGGAGGAATTCTGAAGGCAGCTGGAACAAATGCAGAGAATGCAAGAATGGTTCCAGAGAATGCAGGGTGCTCAACCCTTAAAGGATTTTTATGATCCTTCAAATTACGGGGAACGTCTCTGATGTAAACACATTTACACTACTTAAAATGTCTATTTATGCATGTTCTTAAGCATAGGATTGCATTTCACGATATAAATATTACATAACATGCATCATCTCGCATTTAGAGTAGTTTGAATAAAATGGAGGTTAATTGTCTCCTTTTATGTGCTTGGACAGGGCAAACATTTTATAGGGGCCTCGGATCAAAGATCCAACAGTATGGATATGATCAGGGTGACGATTGGAGTTCAACGACTCCAAGATCCCCCTAATCAAGCATCCGTAGCATCAGATAGAGACCGGGGAATCCTAGAAGATCAACGGCCAGAATGGTGTAAATCCGCACTTCAGATGACAAATCCGACCGCATGGATGAATTCGGATCGACGATCGCAGCCCAACGACACAAAAATCGAGTCAATCCGACATCTGTGGCACCATCTACAACTTCCAGAAGATGGACGGCCAAGATGGCGCCACGTGGCGCCATCTCAGCCGCCCAAACGGCCGCTGGCATTTTGTGAAGGCCCCCACCCGATCGCTCTCCGCCGTCAGATGGAGATCCAATGGCTGTGGCCGCCCGGCGCTTAAAACGTGCGCTAGACCATCCGCGCCCCGCAGCGCGGCGGTCGAGCGCGCTTATGCGAGCGCGGGGAGCGAGTTCGAGCCGCGGTGAGGGGATTGGAGGCACAGGTAATTGAGGCACGTGGAGCGTCGGATGGAGATTGTGCGGTCGCGGGCGCCCGATAGCACCGACGAGCGATTGGACGCCCCGCGTAACGCGCGATCGCACGCACAGGCGGGCGGGTTGCCGCGGGCGCGGACGTGATTTAAGCCGTCCGATCTCGCGATCGGACGGCTGAAAAGCACTGGACGTGCGCGAGCGTTGAGGAGCGGGCAGCCGAGGAGGCGCGCGTGGGCGCGGCGGCGACGGCAACGTCGGGGCTTTAGTGACAGATTTATCCGTCACTAAAGACCCCTTATTTATTATTTTGAAGATGTAATGTCCATTTTGCCCCCACTCCTTGCAACTATAAAAGGAGACCCCCTCCATATGAAATTCTCATCCCTTCTTTCTCCTCTCTAGCCCTCTAAAGCTCAAGAGAAGCTTGTCCCACACCCGGGATGCTTCTCGCGAGATAAAGTCCAATTTTCATTCCCCTTCGGAAGTGGATCCCTCGACGACGATGGCGTGCTACTTTGTTCCCGTTCTTCTGCTTCGTCCTCCTTCGTCTCGCTTCGTTCTCCTTCGTCTAGGCGTCGTCCCGTCCGGCTCGTCCTCCAAGCAACCGTCGAGGAGGATTTCTCTCTCCCTATTCTTTTTACCGCTTTCTAGTATAGATTTACTGCTTTCTAGATTAATCTACTCGTCCTCCAAGCAATCGTCGAGGAGGACATTTCTCTCTCCATTCTTTTAATGCTTTCTAGAGTAAATTTATTGCTTTCTAGAGTAATTGTTTTATGCTTTCTAGTTGTAATGAACAATCTCTTCAATACAAAAATTCCTTGTTTATTCTACATCTCATTTTGATTTCTCTGTGTAATATTCTCTTTCTCTCTTACTCTCTCTCTCTTCTATTTATTGTAAATAATTAGATGGTTCTAAATTGAATTATTCTGTTACAAATAAAAAGAAACGCGTAGTTTTTAAATCAAACGTCTGCCTCCCTGTGTTCGACCCGGAATTTTAATTTTGGTATAAATTTGATTTGTTGAACACGAATTCTTCACTTTCGAACTACAATGACAGGTTTTCCAAAACCGAACACGTTAGCGTAGGTTCGTAAACGTTCAACATTTTGGCGCCGTTGCCGGGGAGGCAACGATCTTTGATTTCTCTTCGCGTTTTGTAACTTACAAATCATTTACCTCACTTTTCTCCTTTCTTATTGTAATTGCAGGTACTCTTTTGAGGCAAGCAAAAGCGGTAGATTGGAGTAAAGTGCTGTGGAAGGTTTTGTAAGTTATCCCCCATTCTTTCCCCCTCCATAGATTTCATTCGCCACATTGAATCCAAATTCCAATTAACCTAGGTGTTTGCATAAATGCTAGGAATAGTTTGGTTATTTGAATTCTCACTCACATTCATTCCACCTTCATTTATATAAAAAAAAGCAAAAAAGATAATTTTGTGGGGCAATTTTCAACAAATACACAATGTACACCCACATTTAAAGGCACTTAACCGAATTGATTTGTTTCTACTCAACCGGGTTCTGATCTTTGGAACCGGTACACATAAAGAAACACATAAAAGAGTAGAAATCATTCTAGGTTAACCATCTTTGTGTGCCTAACTTAGTGGTGCATTTGTGGCCAATTGTTTAAGTTGATTGGGCCGCACCACTTCAAATAAAATCAACTCATCAAGTAGCTGCCAATTAGGTTCAACTCTTAGGGATTTACCAGGCACTCCACATTCTTTTTAAGATTTAAAGGAAAATATCTTCACCTGTTCTTGTAAAACTTGGTGTGCCAGCGAAACTTGATTGAAAACACCCAAAGTTGAATCCTAAAAGCTACTAAGTAAGATTTGAATCTTAAAATTCACCACATCAAAAACAATCTTGCTTGAAAACCACTGGTTGTGCACTCACACACAAATCAATCAATCATTAAGGGCACAACCCATTTAAAGGGCCCATCACATTCCAAAGCACATTCAAACCTAGCCCTAAATAAAACAGAGTAGACATTGGCCATAAGGATTGGACTCGCTCTTCAGAACCCAGAACGAGATTATTTT
This sequence comes from Thalassia testudinum, assembly GCA_037157565.1. Classification (NCBI taxonomy): domain Eukaryota; kingdom Viridiplantae; phylum Streptophyta; class Magnoliopsida; order Alismatales; family Hydrocharitaceae; genus Thalassia; species Thalassia testudinum. The sequence continues at coordinate 41,428,806 of JAZHRO010000025.1, forward strand.
CGATTAGTCTGTTTCTACTGTTCAATCTGATGTCTAGCTAGGGGAGCAGAGTCAAACGATCGCGGCTGAGGGGTACACTAGGAACCGGAGGCGCAAGCCGAAGGAAGAACCTTCTCCCCAGTCCCTCCTTCTAACTGGTTGGATTGAACAGACGGAAGTAGATCAAATCGTTCCTTTATCTCAAGACAAGTTTTGAGAGTTTGTAGGTCTTTAGGCTAACCTATTTAAGGACAGGTTTGATTGTTTGTATTGCAGGGCACCTTTCTTCCTCCCGTGTATCATGAATCCTTCCACATATTTCACGCATTCCCGCTCTTTCCCTCCTATTGTAAATTATCCTCAACATGATGATTATCCCAACTCGTATTGTAATCGACCATCAGTTAGTTGGGATAATTCGAATTGGGGATACAATTCCGGACCCCCGTGTTTAGGGTCTAACCCTGAACACTTTGATTCTGATTTTTATCCTTCTCAGAGCTACATCGATTATAGATCGTCCTCCTTTCATGAACAACCTAATACGATCTACAATCAAGAAGGATACACTGATCCTTACCCATCCTCTGATTTCACTGCCTTTAGGTCATCACCATCTTTTTAACAATCTGAAATGATGTATTATCAGGAAGGGTATAACGAATCTCAATTCGTTAATTCCCCTACATTAAGCCCAAACCCACCCAACCCTGAACCAACTAATTTGGTTCAGGTTAACCAGGTTCAAGATAAGGTTCTGGCTAACTTGAGGAATATCATTCAATCTTTAGAAGTTCAGCCAATACTTTGCATTGAGAGATTGGAGCCCCTGATTGAAATGATTGATGATTTAAACAAGTCTTTGTTGGATTGGCTCCAGGATGTTAAGGATAAGAACCCGGGTAAGTTTCTACTTGGGAAATTAATGAAATTGAGGATGAGATTCGTGGTTGCTTTGATTCAATCTTGGAATAATTCCCAGGATGAACCCTCTTCAGGAAAGCTAATGATAGAACCTACTCAGGCACCTGTTGGGGGGGGACACGTGTTACGAGGCTGACCAGATTGAATTAAAATAACCAATTAAGGATGATCTGATTTCTTCACCTGAGATCCCTAAGCCGGGTTACGAGGAAACGTATGTCTCCTTGGAATAGAAAGTGACAAATGATTTTGGGACATACATTGATACGGATCCTGATGGTGAAGATTCAAGTTGCGAAGTCTCACGCGAGTTTTATGAACACAATTTCTGTGAGACGATTGGGCCTGAGGAATCTGATAGATCATTTGATAGCCCAATAACTGAGGAAACTGATCTTATTAGGGCACACATTACGGATCTAGAATCGTATTTTCTGGAAGAATCAATTCAATGCCCTGATTATCAGTTACACCCTGTTGAGCTTATTGATGATTCTAATTCTGAGATAATTAGACCCAAGTCAATTTTGATTCTACCACATCATTTAGAATTGGAGATTTCAAACGGGGTGATGAATATACAAGAGGTCTTGGAATTTGATATGTTGAATGAGGAGGATAGGAGCTGGGAAGTGTTGATTTGGGAAATTAATTTTGGAGGAAATGGTAGATTGAGTTGAAGGATTCCTTTTAAGCAGAAACTATTAAATCAGAACCCTTACGACATTTGTTTCGAGGATGTCAAACCCAAGCATACATTCAACGATTATCCTTTTGAGCTTCAATTCTCTGTAACTCGACTTTTTGGTCTTGGGTTGCATCCTCATAAATCGCAGGCCCGACCCCGCTTGCATTCTAATTTTAGGTTTTGGGTAATTTTTATCCAGAACCTAAGATATTCTCGATTATGGGGTGTGGGTCTGCACCACAATCTGGTCCACATCTGTGGACCTTTGCTGATAGGTCAGAGGATTCTTCTATTCATTCTGATTCTGACCTGCACTTGTGATTTCTTCATTTCTTTTCTTTGTATAGTGTGCCTAGCTGAAGGCACTAAACTCAGCACATATACAGTTCTTTTTCATTTTCATGTCGGAGCGGACATGACATTCACGCAATTCAGGTGCTTTCTACGCTTTTCCACTCTGTTTTATATCTTTTTAATACAATGAGGACATTGCATTAGATAGGCATGGGGGTGTGGATATTTATCTCTAAATTCATTTGTCAGCTCCGTAGATTTGTTTTATTTTCTTTTATATAAAAAAAAAATAATCAGAATTAGGAAAGGGAATTTGGGTTTAAGAAAATTTTCAATCTTAAGAAATACTACATTAAGATCTGAACACAAAGACCCTTCAGGTCTTTGAACTTAATCAGCCCGTGTATCCACTAAAATGTGGATTTGTTTTTCAAATTCTCGCCAACTTGAATTTTATTTTAATAGGAGTAAATAAGTTTGGGTGATAAGTACACGACTTATCAACTCGCCCTCTGATGTGAGGGAATTTTGAGTCTTAAGCATCTACACACTTTCTTTCCACTGACTCGTTGTTCGGCGATTTTAACGGATATTGTGTAGCTAATGAACCTTCTAGGGTGATATGGCTGGCAAGTTATCGTGGGTAACAGCCCATAGGTAAGTTGTCCAGAGCCCAGTCACTGGACCTTTCTCTTTTTGCTGCCTTTAGGTAAATCTTAGACCAGGGAAGCCACCTACTTAAAAAAAAAAAAAATCAAAAAGGAGAAAAGAACAAAAAGAAATAAGCCACACTTCGCCGCACGAGTATGGCTGGTAAGTTGTCGGTGGTAACAGCTCATCGACCGGTTGTCTAGAACCCAGCTCAGAAAATGCACTAAAAATTCCCAAAACACCTCGGAAGAAGCGGAGAAGTAGAATAAACCGAGGAGATATACACTGGATTCACCCTTGTGTTGACCCCGTTAAAAAATAAAAGTAGGGAGAAAGCTACCAGTTGTAAAGATACACCTTTAGGCAGAATTCTTTTTGAGGTCACCTAGAGGAGCAGAAATCCGAAGTCCGTTCTAATTGCCGGTCAACGAGTTTATCACAATCACAATAAGATGCTTAAAACTTAGGGTTCTCATCAAATCTTGGGTGAGTTGAATGGCCGTAGAAAGCCACTCTTAACCCCTAAAATTTGAAAATCCAAAAAAATTAGAAAAGAGTAAAAAGAGAAAGAAAATTTTCTTTGAATAAGGCGAGGGCTTGAGGCGATCTGCATTTTGGCTGATACCCGGGCACTGTTGTGTCTTTGAAAGTTCAGTTCCTAAGTAGACAATTTCTTAATGATTGAAAATAACTCAGGTCCAAATAATCTAACCTAATTCTTTTATAAATAGCATATAGTTTTTGCTAGGGACTAGCAAAAGATAGGCATGGAGGTATGATGTAAACACATTTACACTACTTAAAATGTCTATTTATGCATGTTCTTAAGCATAGGATTGCATTTTACGATATAAATATTGCATAACATGCATCATCTCGCATTTAGAGTAGTTTGAATAAAATGGAGGTTAATTGTCTCCTTTTATGTGCTTGGACAAGGCAAACATTTTATAGGGGCCTCGGATCAAAGATCCAACCGTATGGATATGATTAGGGCGACGATTGGAGTTCAACGACTCCAAGATCGCCATAATCAGGCATCCGTAGCATCAGATAGAGATCGGGGAACCCTAGAAGATCAAGGGTCAAGATGGTGTAAATCTGCACTTCAGATGACAAATCCGATCACACGAATGAATTCAGATCGACGATCGCAGCCCAACGACACAAAAATCGAGTCAATCCGACATCTGTGGCACCATCTACAACTTCTAGAAGATGGACGGCCAAGATGGCGCCATGTGGCGCCATCTCAGCTGCCCAAACGGCTGCTGGCATTTTGTGAAGGCCCCCTCCCGATCGCTGTCCGCCGTCAGATGGAGATCCAACGGCTGTGGCCGCCCGGCGCTTAAAACGTGCGCTCGACCATCCGAGCCCCGCAGCGCAGCGGTCGAGCACGCTTACGCGAGCGCCAGGAGCGGGTTCGAGCTGCGGTGAGGGGATTGGAGGCGCGGGTAATTGAGGCACGTGGAGCGTCGGATGGAGATCGTGCGATCGCGGGCGCCCGATAGCGCCGACGCGGGATTGGACGCCCCGCAGAACGCGCGATCGCACGCACAGGAGGGCGGGTTGCAGCGGGCGCGGACGTGATTTAAGCCATCCGATCTCGCGATCGAACAGCTGAAAAGCGCTGGACGTGCGCAAGCGTTGAGGAGCAGGCAGCCGAGGAGGCACGCGTGGGCGTGACGGCGACGGCCACGTCGGGGCTTTAGTGACGGATTTATCCGTCACTAAAGACCCCTTATTTATTATTTTGAAGATGTAATGTCCATTTTGCCCCCACTGCTTTCAACTATAAAAGGAGACCCCCTCCATACGAAATTCTCATCCGTTCTTTCTCCTCTCTACCCCTCCAAAGCTCAAGAGAAGCTTGTCCCACACCTGGGATGCTTCTCGCGAGATAAAGTCCAATTTTCGTTCCCCTTCGGAAGTGGATCCCGCGACGACGACGACGTGCTGCTTCGTCTGGTTCTTCTGCTTCGTCCTCCTTCATCCCGCTTCGTTCTCCTTCGTCCAAGCGTCGTCCCGTCCGGCTCGTCCTCCAAGCAACCGTCGAGGAGGATTTCTCTCTCCCTATTCTTTTTACCGCTTTATAGTATAGATTTACTGCTTTCTAGATTAATATACTCATCCTCCAAGCAATCGTCGAGGAGGACATTTCTCTCTCCATTCTTTTAATGCTTTCTAGAGTAAATTTATCGCTTTCTAGAGTAATTGTTTTATGCTTTCTAGTTGTAATGAACAATCTCTTCAATACAAAAATTCCTTGTTTATTCTACATCTCATTTTGATTTCTCTGTGTAATATTCTCTTTCTCTCTTACTCTCTCTCTCTTCTATTTATTGTAAATAATTAGATGGTTCTAAATTGAATTATTCTGTAACAAATAAAAAGAAACGCGTAGTTTTTAAATCAAACGTCTGCCTCCCTGTGTTCGACCCGGAATTTTAATTTCGGTATAAATTTTATTTGTTGAACACGAATTCTTCGCTTTCGAACTACAACGACAGGTTTTCCAAAACCGAACACGTTAGCGTAGGTTCGTAAACGTTCAACAGTCTCGGCATCTAGATTCCAGCCGAAGACGTAGAAATCAAGCCCTAGGTGTTATGCCATATCAAACATTACCATGGTCTTGGCTCCGAAGACCTGTTTCAGCACTTGGAGGACTTGACCACTTTGGTCCAAACCACCAAGGCACAAAACATGAATGAGGAGCAAATGATCATGAGGCTCTTCCCCTACTCTCTTAGGGATAAAGTAGCTCATTGGTACAAGACTATAGGAAGACCAATTGTAACTTGGAATGAGTTGAAATTAGCCTTTCTGAAGAAATTCTTCACTGTCGGACGTACCAATGCCTTGAGATGAGCAATCAGTACCTTTACCCAGAAGCCGGGGGAGCAGTTTCTTGTGGCCTGGGAGTGATTCCAGGACCTATTGCGGAGGTGTCCACACCATGAGGTGTCGAAATGGCAACTTGTGCAGATCTTCTACCATGGGTTGAATGAGCAACTCAGAAATCACGTGGATACTTCTTACGGAGGCAATTTCCTCAACAAAGACGCAGATAGTGCACACGATTTGTTTGAGAAAATGAGCGAGAATTCAATCAATCATGCCTCCATGGATACCTTTAACAGGTCCTAGCAACCCAAATCAAATGTTAATGAAGTCCATGACTGTCATTCATTTGATATGGAATTGATTTGAAACAAACTTGATGAGGTGGACTTTGTTGCTAAGAGAATGGAAGAGTGGATGGCTGGAAATTCTATGAACAACTCTCAATCCACACAATCCCAAAATTTGGGATTCCATTCTTCGCGAGCTCCTTCTGGATGGGAGTTCATGAATCAACTCGATGCGGCTCAACCTGTGAGTCAACATTATTAGGAACCCCATGGGTTCCAAACTGGGGCCTTTGATCCCAGCTTTTCTGATCCTTCCCTTTCTTTCTCTCCATCCTCACCCTATCAGGATATCTATGCTGTACAGGAGAATGTTAGATCCAACCCCTACTCTAATGCTTATAATCCGGGTTGGAGAAACCACCCTAACTTCTCCTGGAATAACCTAGGGCAACAGACCCAATTCCAACCCAGCAACTATGCTCCACAACAACCAATGGGTCAGGGTCATGTGTGTACTCAGTTGCCCCCAAATCAGGTCAATCAACCAGCTTGGAATGCCCATCAACCTGTAGGGCAGGCTGATTTGAACCGACAAATGGAAGAGATGCATGGATCCATGCTCCAACTCATGCAGTAAATGAAAACCTCGTTGGACAACTTGCAAACCAAGCTCATTGCTAACTCTCGTCAACCTGGATCTCTACCATCCCAACCCGTAGCTAACCTGCGAAATATTTTGAATCCGAGCAACCAAGCCCATGGGTATGAAAATTAGAGGGACCCACACACGCTTGCTCAGGTGGTTGTGATGAGTCGACTTTCCGCTTTGCGTTGTAGTATTTAAGTGGTGGAAAAATCGACTAATCAATGATAAAAATAATCACTCACAGAAGAGCGAGTCGTGTTCACAGGGAGGCAATTATGCAATAAACTCTTGATTATGTCGTATTCTTTCGATCAAATGCGAAATTCCCAATCAAATCTAACACAAAATGCGATAGAAGGAAGATTCACAATTACTAAAAAATATAAGGGTATATATGCAATTTTCCCTCACTGAAATCTTCAATAAATATATGATGATTTTGTGTAATTTTCAATTGTCATATACTTGAGAAAATTGGTGCACGTGTTGATCCCAAAACCAATCTTGAAACAGGTGAATATCATTAACGTGCAATTATCAGAATATATGAGTGTGCATGCGCAATTTTGCCATAATAAAATAATAATAATTAAATAATCAAGTGTTGGCAATGGCAGAAAATGTAATTTTTAATTACAAGGAAAGTAGAGCTTTCACTCTCCTCCTCGCGGGAGAGAGAGAGCACTGGCGACGGAGCTGCTATGGGGGAAGATTGCCCAACGCGTGGGGATCACGATGACAGTGACAGAATGGAGTGAGGTGGCCGGTGGTAGCCGGCAGGCAGAGGAGGGTCGCCGGCCTATTGGAGAAGAAGGCTACAGCCGCACCCGCGTGCCTGCCTACAGGGAGCGTGAGCAGTGCCTGTAGGGGTGCGGGTGAGCGGTGTGCACCTGCAGGAGTGTAGGTCAGTAGTGTATGCCTGCAGGAGGGGGCACGCAAGGTGGAGTGGGAGCGATGCCTGCAAGGGTGCGCAGAGGTAGGCACGACCTGGAAGGGGCGTGCAAGGTGGCAGCGAGCGCTTGCGGGCTGGTTGGAGTGCGCGGTGGGGTGTCTGTAGGTGCACGGAGGTGGGCGCGGCCTGGCAGGGGCAAGCAAGGTGGCAGTGAGTTCCTCTGGCTGGTTGGAGGGTGCGGTGGGGTGTCTGCAGGTGCATGAAGGTGGGTGCGGGCTTGGTAGTGGTGAAGGCGCACAGTGCCTTCAGGCGTGGCTGGAAGGAGTGCTGGATGCTTGCGGGCATTGGGTGTGAGGCAGAGCGATTGCTGGCGCTGTAGAGGGGTGCACCTGCGGGAGCGGGCGTCTGCAGCGGTTGGGTGCAGGTGCAGGCTGGACCGGTGATGGTGTGGCTTGCAGGGGCAGACGCAGCGCCTGCGGGTGCTTGAAGGCGGGTGCAGGCGGTGTGCGCCTGCAGTGGCAGCTGGAGAGGAGCGGTGGAGAAGGGGTGGGTGCCTGGCGGTTTGGTGCACAGTGCACGCGATGGAGTAGTTCCCCGCAGGGGGGAAGATGCAGATGCCCCTCTCCTTTCTCCGCCTCCTCTTTTAACTCCTCTCTCCCCGAGTGCGTGAGTTAAGGGATTTTCCAAATCCCTTTGCTATTTTTGGCCAGTAGGCATCGAGGGGAGAGTTATGGTTGGCCGAAGGAAAGGGAAAAGATGCCGCCGGTTGTTGGGGAAATTTACTCCCCAACCCTTGCTCTTTCTAATTATCATTCCTGCACATAAAAACAACATAATCATTACATATTAAGTTATATAATAGATGTAAACCTAAATCATGATGCATGCAAACATTCTATAACTTAATGTAGTTATTAGCAAACCTAAAAGATACAATTAAAGTTACTTAGGCATAATATTAGTCCATTAAAATAGACTCATCAAATACCCTGATGCCTAAGATTTGCTAGTCCCTAGCAAAAATGAACAATAATAAAAGTAATCAGAAGATTTCTTCTTTTCTTATTTCAAAACTTTCGAGATCCAGGCAAATCTGATGTGATAATAGCCTAAGTAACAGATCCAAGTGAAAAAGCCAATTCACATTGGAAGTTCGTACTTCACCCTTGGTAAATATTGCTATCGGGATAAGCAACTACTTCCCTCAGGGATAAAGCAGAGGATAATCTGTAATTTGACCCCGACGTTTGGCTTAGGTAGGAGATAACAAGTTGAATGGATTTTTATTTGGTGGCACACACTCATCTGGTGCTACATATAGTCTAGTACTGTAGACTCTAGATCTCTAGACTATTAGACAAGTCAACTCTAAGAGAGGCTACACAACTGTGCTCTCTTGATGTTCCTAGGCACTCACCCTTTTCTTTCTTTCTGAGATCACAAATCTCGCCAGATTTAGAAATTGTACACACTATTTGGTGGCCTCACATGGCATTCACACTTCAATTAAAGTCCTAATAACTCTACAACTACGTTAGAGTCCTCAACCAATATTCGGGTGATCAGAAATACTAAAAGGTAGGTATGGGTCATATTTGGTGCAATGCGATAGGTGTTCTACTACCTTAGAAATAATGTTACATTATAACGAGGACTTTTTCTTTTGTAATATAAATATTTCTTCTTTTTCTGTTTCTTCTTTTTCTTCTTCTTTTCTTTTCTCTCTCTCTCTCTTTTTTATAATATAAATCAGCATAATACAACACAGACTTTTATTTATGAGGCATTATTCAGGATGATGATGGACAAGAGGATATCGTGTGGCTTATTTGCTGGAAGTGCCTATTCTCGGCACCGGGAAGGAATGGATAGGAAAGGCGTATTTCTGACCTTTGACACTAATACCCTCCTTCAGCCGAGGACTTTATGAAGGATGGTCGTAACCATCCACCATAGTTAAAGCTTTATTAAGACTCAATCTCTGTGTATCTGCCTTATTTGGTGACTCTCAGGAATTCACACAAAGTACACACGTAGGAACAGAGAGTGAAATCTATGCCTAACTCTGAAGTATCATAAACTTAAGAGTCCTTGCACTAGACTTAGCGCACCAGTAATCTCTACTTTCTTCTCACAAATATGAGGTGGATCTACTAGAAGATAGTATGCCTGACTCCCTATGAATTGTCCAAGGGTTTAGTAGACTACAAATGCTTATTGATTTTCTTCAAGGATTCGTTACCCAGTCTACGTACACATGAAATAAATGTACTGGATTCTAAACTTAAGAAATAATTCTGGAGGAAAAACCTCCAATGACAAAGGTATTTTGCTAGGGACTAACCTAATCAGCTCAAGGAAAGAGGAATTTTTTTTTCTTTTTATATGCTAACCTAAATGCATGAATACTTCCTAAAATGCAAATGCACCCCCATGCCTAAATCCTACAATGTCCCCATTGTAAAATTAAAATAGGAGGAGAAAGGAAAAACATCACCTGTCAATGGTGTTATTCTGATCGCTGGGTTGCCTCCTAACAAGCACTGCATTTTCTGTCAGCAGCCAGACTTAGAAGGAACCTGTAAGTCTGGTTCCAAACAGAAAAAGTTAGGCCCTAAAAATATGCGTAACAGTGCAAGCCTAGATAATAGGTAGCCACGGATGTTGGCGAGCTGATGATGCAAGGTAATTCCAAATGCTCGCCAGAAGACATGAAAGCGAATAACCGCGTTGGCTATCTTGGGATGTCTATGAATAATAAATGGATAATGAAAAGGGACTTCCCGAAATGGAATAAGTGGAGGATAACAAGGATCCTCGAGAGCAGGACAGGTTATAAAAGATATACACATTATTAGTTCAAACCCTTGAATGGCGAGAGTAAAAGTACAAGCATCAATCCACACTCGCCATTCTACCCGAGGATGTACTGGCCTAATATGTTCTCTAGAAAGAATGTACATGAGCAGAGATATGAGCCAAGGATCGGTTAGGGAGTATAAGGGTTGTTTGTAGTGTTGGAAGGTAATAGTTAAGTCCAATGAGGGCTTAGTCGGTGTTAGGTCTAATTCCAACAATGATTCAGATTATGTATACTCCCTAACAGTTGTAGACAACTGCATATTACCCTGCCTAACATTAATGATCGGAGTCATATTTGAATCAAGGGTGGACTCCAAATTACAACTCTTTAATGGCAGGGTCAAAATATTTGAATCATTATTATTAAGCTCATCCCCGAATTCATTTGGTTCACTCAAATTTTTGTCAGGGTGTATATGTGATTCATTAGGAGTTGGATCAGTATCCTCAATTATTTCTAAAGGAGGATCAGTCTTAATATTTTGGAGCAAGCTTATATCATTGAATTCATTATTGTTCTCGGGGTATAAATCCTTAATTGATGTGTTTAGTCCCAGAGAGTCTCCCATAGATTTCTCATTATTTTGTTTGTCCTTTTCTAATATCAACTCTTGTTTTGATGGCGGATGACTCTCAAAAGAAAGGAGGAATCTAGATTTAATCATATTATTTCTATCCTCTGGAGGTAAATCCTAAAATGATAAATAATTCCCCTGTGATTCACTCCAGATTTTCAGTCCAAGTTCCTCTATTGGGGCATCCTCATTTTTTGAATTAGACTCTTCATATCCCTGAGACCAAAATTGATCTAATTCATCCTCCATTCCATTAGGGTCACCTTCATTGGGTGCATTTAAATCCTCAGGATACTGAATGATAGGTGTTGATTCCCTAAGTGGAGGGTCAGGAGTAGGCTCACTAAGGGGAGAATGAGATTCCATCAAATAATCAATAGGGGAAGTGAAAGGAACAATACAACCTTGACCTGGTTTGGTAGGGGTAAAGAGAATACTGTCATTGGGGTCAAGGTCTTCAAGAGGTACTATCTTCCATTGCTTTTGACTCCAATAAGGTTCAGGTGAATAATTACTATGATCGTTGTCCTCTAGTGGTCGTGTCTCATTGGGAGAGTCTAAGTGATAGCTACATAAAATTGGATCCCTATTGTCATTAGGTTCCTCAGAATTATTTTCATGATCATGATCATATGAGTAGGGATCAGGATTATTGGGAAGCGTGTAGCTAAGTTGTCTTATTTCTTCATTTAGCTGTTGACTATTCCTCAATATCTCTCCCATTGATTCCATCATTTCCTTTTGCTGTGTTTGCATTTCTATCATAAAAGAGGAGAGGCTACTATTATCAGGTTGGGGAGGATAGTCAATTTCAGGCTCTGGTTGTCTAGGGGTATCGGTTCAACCTCGATACGGAAAATCATGTAGGGTGGGAGGGTTGGGTGTTTGCATGGAAGTAGGGATTTCAGGGTTGGGAAATCCCGCTCCTAGGCTATGCTCAAAAGTGGGAGTTATCAAGCCAATACTCCCAGGATAAGAATAAGAATGATCCCATGAATTGTCAATGTACCCATCAAAGGATGGATACGCTCGGGGCATGGGATCTTGATTAAAAGATGGGAAGTATTAACTCTGATAATCTAAATGATAGGAGTAAGGGTAATCCATTTCTTTAAGCAAAACAATTTTAACTCTCTTAGGATTTAGCAGAATACAAGTAGAAACTTCCTAGAGAGTTCTACTGTCAAAGCAAATGCAAATTCAGTGGGATCTTGTTTCTAGTAGATTGTAGGTCTTAGAATTAAATGTTCAATTGGTGGCCAAACAAGTTTTGCAAAAAAAATTACGCTTCCTAGGCCAACCTTCACTGGTGCCTATAACATACTCGCAAGGGATGGCAGTCTTGAATCGAGCCCACACACGAGGAACTGAAGTAACTTGGTGGATAGGATTGTTGATTTCCGACTAGCTTCCCTTGTGATGCAAAAGAGGAGAGGTAGAAATTTATCTACTGACCTTATGTGTGAGGTAAATAGTGTCTCAAGTGTGCAAACATACCATCGTGTTTTGATTTTTGAAATTTCGCAAACAGGATCCTTTTGCACATAATTTTCAGTCACAGATTTTAAGGTCCAACCTCTTAGCAGTCCTAATTTTTAAAGTGACCACTGAATTAATTTGATTCAAGTACTTAATGGTCTTAGATTTAAGTTCAATGCATATGCATGACAGGTAATTGATGCTCAAGAGAAGACGTATCTTACTCCAGCTTTCTTCATGCAATGTATGAATGCAATGCAATAAAAACAAACTAGATGCTGCTCATTCAGTGATAAATGGTCGTCCTATAGATATGCAGCTTCTAGTAGGCAGTTCGAATATTATTTTTTTTTAATAATAAATAAATAGACCTAATCTAACTAACTAACCGAAATTCAGTTCAAATAGTTCAAATAATCCTATAATCTAAATAAATGGGAACACGCTCCCAAAAATACGCTCCCGCATACAAGAGCAATAAGAAATAAAGTGGCACTTGGAACACGTTCCCAAAAATACCCAACAAGGGTCCAAAAGATAGTAATTTAATTATAATTTCTCTCTAAGCTAAATCTAGCTAAATCAGAAATAGGCTTCTCTGTAAGCCTATGTGCGTGGGATCAAGGACCACGTGTTCCTATTTCTGTCCTCCAGGTGGTGTCAAGGTCCACCAAAAAGATCGTCTCCACCATACACGTCATTCAGGGCCAATGTCGTCGTTTTACTGTGCCTGTCGCTGTGTCAAATTCCTCAAGCAATAATAAAAATGATCAGATGATTATGCAACTCAGAATATTCAAAAAAAATAATAACATGATTCTATTGCGTCTGTTGCCTCCCCGGCAACATCGCCAATTTGACGAGTCAACTTTCTGCTTTGCGTTGTAGTATTTAAGTGGTGGAAAAATCAACTAATCAACGATAAAAATAACCACTCACAGAAGAGCGGGTCATGTCCACAGGGAGGCAATTATGCAATAAACTCTCGATTATGTCGTATTCTTTCGATCAAATGCGAAATCCCCAATCAAATCTGACACAAAATGGGATTGAAGGAAGATTCACAATTACTCAAAAATATAAGGGTATATGTGCAATTTTCCCTCACTGAAATCTTTAATAAATATATGATGATTTTGTGTAATTTTCAATTGTCATATACTAGAGAGAATTGGTGCACGTGTCGATCCCAAAACCAACCTTGAAACAGGTGAATATCATTAACATGCAATTATCAGAAAATATGAGTGTGCATGTGCAATTTTGCCATAATAAAATAATAATAAATCAAAAATCAAGTGTTGGCAATTGTAGCAAATGTAATTTTTAATTGCAAGGAAAACAGAGCTTTCACTCTCTCTCCTCCTTGCGAGAGAGAGAGGGCACCGACGACGAAGCTGCTATGGGGGAAGATTGCCCAACACGTAGGGATCACGATGACGGTGATAGAACGGCGTGCGGTGGCTGGCGGCAGCTGGCGGGCAGTGGAGGGCAGCCGACCTATTGGAGAAGAAGGCTACAGCCTCAACCATGCGCCTGCCTGCGGGGAGCATGAGCGGTGCCTGCGGGGGTGCGGGCGAGTGGTGTGTGACTGCAGGAGTGCGTGTGAGCGGTGTACGCCTGCAGGAGGGGGCACGCAAGGTGGAGTGGGAGCAGTGCTTGCAAGGGTGCACGGAGGTAGGCGCGGCCTGGCAGGGGCGCGCAAGGTCGTAGAGAGCACTTGCGGGCTAGTTGGAGGGTGCGGTGGGGTGTCTGCGAGTATGCGGAGGTGGGCGTAGCCTGGCAGGAGCATGCAAGGTGGTAGCGAGCACCTGCGGCTAGTTGGAGGGCTCGGTGGGGTATCTGTGGGTGCACGGAGGTGGGTGCGGGCTTGGCAGTGGTGAAGGTGCGTAGCGCCTTCAGGCACGACTGGAAGGAGCGCTGGATGCCTGCGAGCGTTGGGTGTGAGGCAAAGCGGTTGCTGGCGCTGTAGAGTGGTGCGCCTACGGGAGCGGGCAGGGTGGAGCGAGCATCTACAGCGGTTGGGTGCAGGTGCTGGCTGGTGCGGTGATGTTGTGGCTTGCAGGGGCAAACGCAGCGCTTGCGGGTGCTTGAAGGCGGGTGTAGGCGGTGTGCGCTTGTAGTGGCGGCTGGAGAGGAGCGGTGAAGGAGCAGGCGCCTGGCAGTTTGGTGCACAGTGCACGCGGTGGAGCAGTTCCCCACAGGGGGAAGATGCATATGCCCCTCTCCTTTCTCCACCTCCTCTTTTAACTCCTCTCTCCCCACGTGCGTGAGTTAAGGGATTTTCCAAATCCCTTTGCTATTTTTGGTCGGTAGGCATTGAGGGGAGAGTTACGGCTGGCTAAAGGAAAGGGAAAAGATGTCGCCAGTTTTTGGGGAAATTTACTCCCCAACCCTTGTTCTTTCTAAATATCATTCCTGCACATAAAAACAACAAAGTCATTACATATTAAGTTATAGAATAGATGTAAACCTAAATCATGATGCATGCAAACATTCTATAACTTAATGTAGTTATTAGCAAACCTAAAAGATACAATTAAAGCTACTTAGGCGTAATATTAGTCCATTAAAATGGACTCATCAGGTTGAGCAGGGTCCTTCCTCTTCTTCTTCTTCTGCACATCAACAATTTTTGGCTAATCAAGCCCCTCCAATCTTTCCTAACCATCCCCAAGACCTAAACTCCTATGCATCTGCAAATTCTGTTACCTTCAGGAGTGGTAAGCAGACTTAGGATCCACAACCAGACTGTTCTGATATACTGAATCCTGAAGAACATGAGGAGAGAGAGGAGAATTCTGGAGAAGAAATCAAGGCTTAGGAAAATGATTCCAAAGATCTGACTCATGTTTCTTTTCCTAAAGCTTTGATCAAATCAAAGAAGAAGAAGTCTGTTGATAGTAATGAGGAGCTTCTAAATATTTTTAAGAATGTTGAGATCAATATCCCGCTCCTCGATGCTATCAAGCATATACCGGCTTATGCGAGATTTTTGAATGATTTTTGTACACAAAAGCATAAGTCGAGAGAAACTGTTGCGAGGAAGGTGGTACTCTCCGAGCAGGCTAGTTTTGTTTTCCTGCACCAGCTTCCTCAGAAAAAGAGAGATCCAGGTGCTCCGTTTATTTCTTATGTCATCGGAGATTACACGTTTGATAGAGCACTTCTGGATCTGGCTGCATCCATCAAATTAATTCCTCCGACTTCTCTTTATGAGAAGTTTGGATTAGGTGAACTTCGGCTGACTTCAGTAATGCTACAGTTAGCGGACCGTTCGGTCACAAATCTGCGAGGCGTTCTTGAAGATGTTATAGTTAAGGTCAAGGATTTCTATTTTCCTATAGATTTCCTTATCCTTGACATAGATGTACCAGAAAATCTAAGGAACACACCCATCATTCTAGGGCGCATGTTCCTGGCTACCGCTAAGGCCAACATTAATTGTGAAAGCGGTAGCATGGAAATTGCCTTTGGGGATCAACGAATGAAATTGGATATTTTTAAGTCGATTAATAAATTTGAGGATTGTTGATTTATTGAGGAACTTGAGGAGGATAACATAAACATTGAAACTTGTTTGATGGTTTCTTCAATTGAATGTTCCTCCTTTGATGATGAATTGGACCTGCAACCCTCTATGGCAGACCTGCCATCTTCTGAAGAGGTTATTGATTTTGTTCACTCTCAACCTCTTCTTCTTGATGAGTCTTCAGCACCTTCCTTACCTTCAACCATCACCCCACCCCAGCTTGAACTAAAACTGTTGCCTAAGAATTTGAAATATCAATTTTTATGACCACAGAAGATGCTCCCTATGATTATCAGTGCTAAATTAATAAAGGAGCAAGAGATTAAATTGATCAAGGTCCTGAAAGAACACAAGGAGGCAATTGGTTGGACCATTCATGACCTTAGGGGGATCGAGCCATCTTACTGCAATCATAGAATATTCTTAGAAGATGGATCCCACCCTTCTTACCAGATGCAAAGGAGATTAAATCCAAATATGCGAGAAGTGGTCAAAAAGGAAATCATTAAGTGGCTCGATGTAGGAATTATTTATCCAATCTCTGATAGTCCCTGGGTAAGTCCCGTGCAGTTTGTTCCCAAGAAAGCCGCGATTACCATTGTGACTAACGAGAGAGGAGAATCTGTCACAACTCATTCAGCTTCCTCTTGGAGTGTTTGTATTGATTATAGGAAGCTGAACACAACCACGAAAAAGGATCATTTCCCCCTGACTTTCATTGATCAAATCTTAGAGAGACTAGCCGAGCAAAAGTACTTGTATTTTCTTGATGGCTACTCGGGATACAACCAAGTTCCTATCCATCCCAAGGATCAAGAAAAAACTACTTTCACCTATCCCTACAGAACCTTTGCTTTCTATAGGATGCCTTTCAGTTTATGCAATGTACCTGCAACTTTTCAAAGGTGTATGTTAGCCATATTCTTTGACACGGTGGGAGAGTTTATGGAAGTCTTCATGGACGATTTCTCTATTTTTGGATAATCGTTTGACTCTTGTTTGGCTAATCTAGAAATGATTCTTAAGCGATGTATCAAAACATGATTGGTCTTTAGCTGGGAAAAGAGTCATTTCATGACACAAGTCATCGTCTTGGTTCATGTAATCTCTGAACGGGGAATTGAAGTGGATAAAGCTAAGGTTGATGCTATTGCTAAACTTACTCCTCCCACATCTGTTAAACAAATTTGATCATTTCATGGTCATGTGGGATTCTACAGAAGATTCATCAAGGATTTCTCGAAGGTTGCTCGTCCCCTGAGCAATCTTCTTGTCAAAGAAGTGCCATTTGTTTTCAAAGAATCATGTCGTAAGGCATTTGATTTCCTGAAAACAGCAGTCACTTGTGCTTTAGTGTTGCAACCACCAATTTGGATAGCCCCTTTTGAGATCATAACCGACGATTCTGATTACACGGTCGGGGCTATTTTGGGTCAAAAAATAGATAGGAAGCCCTCTGTCATCTACTACGCTAGTAAAACTTTGGATGAAGCCTAGAGGAATTACACTGTTACTGAAAAGGAATTGCTAGCCATAGTATTTGCTTTGGAAAAATTCAGGGCTTATCTCTTAGGGTCTCATGTCATCATCTATGCCGACCACTTGGCCTTGAGACATCTCTTAGCCAAAAAGGATGCCAAATCCCAGCTTATTCATTGGATTCTTTTGCTTCAAGAATTTGATCTTGAAATCAAGAATAAAACCAAGGTACAAAATGTGGTGGAAGATCATTTGTCAAGACTCTTAAGTGTTTCTTCTCGTCCGGACATCCTGATTGTTGATACTTTTCGGGACGAAGCTATCCTTGCAGTTTCAGGTGTCCAAACCACATGGTTTGCTGACATTGTTAATTATTTGGCCGTTGGTCCAATCCCCTAGGATTGGACCAAGCAACAACAGGATAGACTTGAATCTGAGGCCAAATATTACTTCAGGGAGGGCCCTGAACTCTACCCCATCGGCTCTTATCAGATTATTCGTCGATGTGTTTTGGAGAATGAATTCAACAGTATATTCGAGTTCTGCCATGCATCTGCGTGTGGTGGACATTTCTCCAGGAAAAAGACGGCTGCAAAAATTTTGCAATCTGCCTTCTATTGGCCATCTCTATTTAAGGATGCCCAGGATTTCTCAAGGTCATGTTCTCAATGTCAAGCACTCGGGAGCATAACTAAGAGAGATATGATGCCCCTAAACCCAATTCTTCTTGTCGAAATCTTCGATGTTTGGGGCATCGATTTCATGGGACCCTTTCTCCCTTCATTTGGACATCAGTACATTCTTGTTGCTGTTGATTATGTGCCCAAATGGATTGAGGCGATTCCCACCCGAACCAATGACCACAAGGTGGTCATCAATTTTGTCAAGAAAAATTTCTTCAGCAAGTTCGGGATTCCAAGGGCCATCATCAGTGACAGTGGCACTCATTTTACTAATGCCCAATTTCAGAATTTATTGGCCAAATACGAGGTTAATCACCGAATCTCCACACCTTACCATCCCCAGACGAATGGACAGGCCGAGATCTCCAATCAGGAGATCAAGAATATTCTGTAGAAAACGGTTAGGCCTGATCACACGAACTGGACTAAAAAGCTTGAGGATGCTCTTTGGGCTTACCGTACGGCGTATAAAATGCCCATCGGCATGTCTCTGTTTAGTTTGGTGTATAGAAAGGCATGTCATCTACCCGTAGAGATTGAGCATAGGAAATTCTGGGTGATCAAGCAATGCAATTTAGATCTGAATTTTGTTGGGAAGACCAGGAAATTCCAACTATCTGAGTTGGAAGAGCTTAGAAATGATGCATATGAGAATGCCAAGATCTACAAGTTTTGAACCAAAGCTTTACATGATCAATTGATTTCACACAAGAGCTTTGAGCCGAACCAGAAGGTCCAGTTATTCGATTCTTGACTTAAGCTCTTTCCTGGCAAACTTAGATCTAAATGGAATGACCCATTCATTATTGACCTGATTTTTCCAAATGGAGCCATTCAGATCTCTGACCCAAAGATGGGTAACACATTTAAAGTCAACGGTCAACGTCTAAAGCCTGTTATTGACCGTACTCTTCCAGAACCCGTCTCATACACGGTTGCTCTAGCCATATTGTGACTTCTTTGGCTGGACTTCGCCTAGCTGATGGCACTAAGCTCAGCAGTTGTACATATGACACAAAGTTGACCCAAGCTTCATTTTCAGGTGATATCTTTCATACTCTACCCTTTCTGTCATGTCTCTTTCTCAATGTGGGCATTGCATCAGCTAGGCATGGGGAGGTGGATTCATTTCTGAATCATTTTGTCAGCTTTGTGAAATTCTTGTAAATTGTATTTTTCTTCTTATATATACATAAAAAAAACTTTAGGAAGGAATATTTGGACATTAGGACTTTTTAATCTTAGGAAATATTACATTAGGATCTAAACACAAAGACCCTTTAGGTCTTTAGACTTAATTAGCCCGTGTATCCACTAAAATGTGGATTTGTTTTTCGAGTCCTCACCATCTTAATTCTATTGTAATTTGAGTAAACAAGTTTGGGTGATAAGTACACGACTTATCAACCCACCCTCTGATTTGAGGGAACTTTGAGTCTTAAGTATCTACACACTTTCTTTTCATTAACTTGTTGATTGTCGATTTTAACGAAAATTGGGTAGCTAATAAACCTTCTATGGTGATATGGCTAGCAAGTTATCATGGGTAACAGCCTATAAGTAGGTTATCCAGAGCTCAGTCACTGGAATATTCTCTTCTTGCTGCCTTTAGGTAAATCTTAGACCAGGGAATCCACCTACTTAAAAAAAAAAAAGTCAAAAGGAAAAAGAAAAAAAAAGAAGAAGAAAAGGAGAAAAGAAAAACAAAACAAAAGAAATAAGCCACACTTAGCCGCACGAGTATGGCTAACAAGTTGTCAGTGGTAATAGCTCATCGATTGATTGTCCAAAACCTACCTCAAGAAATGCACTGAAAATTCCCAAAACACTTAGGAAGAAGCAGAGAAGTAGAATAAATCAGGGAGATATACACTGGATTCACCCTTTTGTTGACCCCATAAAAATAAAAGTAGGGAGAAAGATACCAGTTGAAAAGACACACCTTTAGGCAGAACTCTCTTTTAAGGTCATCTAGAGGCGTAAAAACCCAAAGTCCGTTCTAATTGCTGAACAATGAGTCTATCACATTCACAATAAGATGCTTAGAACTTAGGGTTCTCATCAAATCTTGGGTGAGTTCAATGGCCGTAGAAATCCACTCTTTAACCCTAAACTCAAAAGCCCAAAAAAATTAGAAAAGAAGAAAAAGAGAAAAATAAAATTTTCTTTGAATAAGGCGAGGGCTTGAGGTGGTCTGCATTTTGGTAGATACCCGGGAACTATTGTTTCTTTGAAAGTTCAGATCCTAAGTAAACATTTTCTTAATGTTGAAAATAACTTATGCCCAAATAATCCAACCTAATTCTTTTATAAATAGCATATAGTTTTTGATTGGGACTAGCAAAAGATAGGCATGGGGGTGTGATGTAAACATGTTTATATTACATAAAATGTCTATTTATGCACGTTCTTAAGCATAGAATTGTATTACATACCATAGATATTGCATAGCATGCATCATCTTGCATTTAGATTAATCTAAATAAAATGGAGGTTAATTATCTCCTTTTATGTTCAAGGACAGGGTGACTTTTTATCGGGTCCTCGGATCAAAGATCCAATCATACGAATCTGATCAGGGTGACGATTCGAGTTTAATGACTCCAAGATCGCCCTAATCGGATATCCGAAGCATCAGATAGAGATTGAGGAACCCCAGAAGATAAAGGGCCAAGATAGTATGAATCCGCACTTCAAACGACAAATCCAACCGCACGGATGGATTCGGATCGACGATCCCAGCCTAACAGCACAAAAATTGACTCAATCCGATACTTGTGGCACCATCTACATCATCTAGAAGATGGACAGCTAAGATGACGCCACGTGGTACGATCTCAGCTGCCCAACCGGCTGCCTACAACCGCTGAAGCATCTAGTGCCCAGCCTCTCCGCCGTTGGATCAAGATCCAATAGCTGAGAGTGGATCCCAACTGGAGTTTTCATTCTCTGAAGCCAAATTGAAGATGCAACCTCGACCATTGGATGTCAATCCAACGATCCAGATCGCATGCCACTAATGCACATTGCCCACCCATCCACGCGCATAGTGCAGTGGATAAGGCGTTCGGCCATGATAGGGCACCGGTTCGAGTCATGAGAAATGCCTCAATTAGAATGGGCACGTTGGCACAATCGACCACCCAATGAAGATCCAGCGACTGTGTACGCCCAATAATGTCCATGTGCCATCGAAAGCCCCCACGTGACGTAGGATCGCACGTGTATGCACGCGTAGAGGAGGCGCGGCAAGGAGCGCATCAGTCGTTCGATCTCACAATCGAATGACCGAGATTTGGAGGACTTGAACGTGCATTGAGGCATGGGGAGGTGAGCGGGAGAGCGCAAGCGGCCCACTACGGTCATGTTTAGGCCTTTAGTGACGGATTTATCCATTACTAAAGGTCCTGAATTAATGATTTCAACTTGTAATGACCAAATTTCCCTCACTCCTTCCAACTATAAGAGGAGACACTCTCCATACGAAGTTCTCATCCCTTCTCTTCTCTCCCTCTCCAAAGCTCAAGAGAAGCTTGTCCCACACCTGGGATGCTCCTTGAGAGATAAAGTCAAATTTTCGCCCTCATTTCAGAAGCGGATCCCACGACGACGATGACGTGCTACCCCATTCTCGTTCCTCCTGCCCTGACCTCCTTCTTCCCACTCCATCCTTCATCTTCCAGGCATCGTCCCGTCTGGCTCGTCCTCCAAGTGATCATTGAGAAGGATAACTTCTCTCTCCCATTTCTCTTTCTAGCTTTCTAGAGTAGAATTTTCCAGTTTCTAGTGTAATAGTTTTCCTGCTTTCTAGTGTATTTCTCAGTGATTTAATTGTGTAAACATTTTGAAATATTTAGTGCATGTTTTCTCTCTCTCTCTCTCTCATTCTGATTATTTATATTGCTTCATTGTAATTACTCTGCTTTTTAACAAAAAAACCTTAAAAAATATAATTGCAAATTTAGATCGATGTAGCCTCTTTGAGTTCGACCCGAGATTTCTATTCCAATATATATTTTATTTGTTGAACACGAGTTCTTCGCTTCTAAACAACAGCGACAGGTTTTCAAAACCCAATACGATAGCGTAGTAACCTGAAGCTTTAACAGCTACCCAATTTAAGGACATGCTTGCATTTTTGTGCTATAAGGTTCCTTTTTCCTCATCCTTCTGACTTCCTTCCAGTGCATGCTTGGAAAGAAGTCATTGAATCCTTGCTTGGAAGGACCTTTAGACCATTCCTAGATGCGGAGGTTGAGTTATAGCCAAGCAAATCCCATGTCTAATCAACAAGCACCTCCCTTGCCCTCGAACCAACAGGGGCTGATTCAGAGGTTGTTGAAAGAGCTGCAGCAAAAGTTCCAACGATTGAATGGTTAAGGCACTCAACCCTTAAAGGATTTCTATGATCCTTCAAATAACGAGGAACATCCTGGCATCATGATTCATGCCAGAGATGTTGAAATCAAGCCCCAAGTCTTAAGTTTGATTAAACATTTCCATGGGCTTGGCTCGAAGGACCCATTCCAGCACTTGGAGGATTTGACCACTCTAGTTCAGCCACCAAAGCTAGGAATGTTAATGAAGAGAAAATGATCATGAGGCTTTTCCCCCATTCTCTCAGGGATAAGGCCGCACATTGGTATTGGACCATTGGAAGGCCAATAGATGCATGGGCTGCTCTTAAGTTGGCTTTCCTGAAGAAAATTTTCCCAATTGGACAAACCGATGCTTTGTAATGGACGATTGCCACTTTCGCCCAGTGGATGAGGGAACTGTTTCATGGTGCCTGGGAGTGATTCCAAGATCTTTTGAGGAAGTGTCCACACCACAAGGTGCCGAAATGGCAACTCATGCAGATATTTTATCATGGGTTGGTCAAACAACTCCGTAATCATGTGGATGCCTCTTGCGGAGATAATTTCCTCAACAGGGATGTAGATAGTGCATATGACCTGTTTGAGGAAATAAGTGAGAATTCACTAAATCATGCCCCCATGGATACTTTCAACTGATTCCAACAACCTAGGTCAAATGTTAATGAGATTCAGAACTCTCATTCATTTGACAAGGAATTGACTTGCAACAAATTAGATAAGGTGGACCTGGTTGTAAAAAGGATGGTAGAGTGGATGGTTGCAAACTCAGGAAACACTTCTACACCCACTCAATCCCAGAATTTCGATTTCCATCCCTTACGAGCTTCCACAGGGTGGGAGTT
The DNA here is from genome assembly GCA_037157565.1 of Thalassia testudinum. Taxonomy (NCBI): domain Eukaryota; kingdom Viridiplantae; phylum Streptophyta; class Magnoliopsida; order Alismatales; family Hydrocharitaceae; genus Thalassia; species Thalassia testudinum. The sequence goes on from JAZHRO010000025.1 coordinate 41,451,845, forward strand.
CGTGAACCAACTAGAGTCAACTCAACCTATGAGCCAGAATTTCTCAGAACCTTATGGGTTCCAAACTAGGGCCATTTATCCCAATTTTTCTGATCCTTCCTTCTCTCCATCCTCGCCTTATGAGGATGCATATGCGATATAGGAGAATGCTAGGTCCAACCTGTATTCCAATGCTTATAACTTGGGTTGGAGGACCCACCCTAACTTCTCTTGGAGAAATCAGAGGCAATAGACCCAAATACGACCTAACAACTATGCACCTCAAAGTCCTATAGGTCAGGGTCAACTATACACCCAGATGCCCTGAGACTTGTTACTCAACCATCTTGGAATGCCCAATAATCCACAAGGTAGGCTGATTTAAACCGGTAGATGATAGAAATGCAAGGATCCATGCTCTAGCTTATGCAGCAAATGAAGACATCATTGGACAACTTGCAATCCAGGCTTATTGCTAACATTGGACAGCCCGGATCTCTACCATCTGAACCCGTACCCAACCCTTGCAATGTACAAAATCAGGACATAGACCACAAGGGTACGGAAATCAAAGGGACCCACACACACATACTCAGGTGGTTGAGCAGGGCACTTCCTCTTCTTCTGCTCTTGGATATTTGGCCAATCAAGGCCCTCCAATCTTTCCTAACTCGCCTCAAGACCTGAAGCCGTACGCCTCTGCAAACTCTATCACCTTAATGAGCGGGAAGCAAACCCAGGACCCCGAACTACTTTCTAGCAACCAAAACCCTGGGGAGCCTGGGGAAGAAAAGGAGGTTGAAGAAGAAAACAAGGCCCAGGAATCTAAAATTGAGGACACCACCCACATCCTATTCCCTGGGGCCTTATTGAAAATCAGGAAGAAGAAAACACTAGATAGCAACAAGGAGCCCCTGAAATTATTAAAGAGTGTAGAGATCAATTTCCCCTCCTCGATGCTATTAAGCACATCCCGGCTTACTCTAAGTTCCTGAAAGATCTATGTACTCAAAAGTGTAAGCGAAAAGAACCCACCTCGAGGAAGGTGATTCTCTCTGAGTAGGTGAGTTCTATTATCCTGCACCATCTTCCTTAGAAGAAGAGAGATCTAGGTGCCCCTTGATTTCATGCGTCATTGGGGAGTACACCTTTTATAGGGCACTATTGGGTCTAGGTGCATCCATCAAATTAATCCCGACCTCTCTTTATGAGAGGCTTGGGTTAGGAAAACTTAGGCCAACCTTAGTAATGCTACAGTTAGCAGATCGTTTGATCACCACACTGATTATTGAGGACGTTATTGTCAAGAACTTCTATTTTCCCATAGATTTCCTGGTCCTTGACATGGATGTTCTTGAAGACTTGAGGAACACGCCCATCATTCTAGGGTGCCCATTCCTTGCTACTACCAAGGCCAACATCAATTGCGAGAGCGGTAGTATGGAGATTGCCTTTGGAGACAGGAAATTAACAGTTGATAATTTCAAGGTGGTAAAAGGATTTGAGGATTGTGGATTTATTGAGGAGCTCGAGGATCATGATTTCAATGTTGAGACGTGTATGTCAATCAATGTACTCGAGATCCACCAGCCTTAGAGAACCTAACCCATAACCCTCCATGGTAGACTTGCCATACCCTCTGAAGAAGTTATTGATTTTGTTCACTCCCAACCTCTTTGACTAGACCATCCTGATGAATCCTTGTCAGCATCCTCCTTAACCTCTATCCTGAATCCACCTCCACTGCAATTGAAACCATCGCCTGAGAAATTAAAATATGAGTTCTTAGGATCTAAGAATACACTCCCTGTGATTATTAGTGCTGATTTAACTAAGGAGTAGGAATTGAGATTGATTAAGACCCTTAAGAAGAATAAAGAGGCAATTGGTTGGACCATCCACAACATTAGGGGGATCGAGCCATCTTACTGTAATCATAGTATTTTCATGGAAGATGGATCCTGCCCTTCTCGCAAAATACAAAGGTGACTAAACTCAAATATGCGTGAAGTGGTCAAGAAGGAAATAATCAAGTGGCTCGATGCAAGCATTATTTACCCGATCTCAGATAGCTCGTGGGTTAGTCCCATTCAAATTGTGCCCAAAAAGGCAGTGATAACCATCACGACTAATGAAAAAGGGGAATTTTTCACCACCCATTCAACTTCTGCTTGGAGAGTACGTATCGACTATAGGAAGCTAAACACAACCACCAAAAAGGACCATTTCCCTTTGCCATTCATTGATCAAATCCTAGAAAGGTTAGCAGGGCAAAAGTACTTTTGCTTCCTGGATTGTTATTCGGGATATAACCAAGTCCCTATCCATCCCGAAGACCAGGGAAAGACAACTTTCACATGTCCCTATGGAACCTTTGCATTCCGTAGAATGCCATTTGGGCTCTGGAATGCACTTGAGACTTTTCAAATGTGCATGTTGGCTATCTTTTCTGACATGGTAGGAGATTGTCTTTAGGTATTCATGGATGATTTCTCCATTTTTGGAGATTCCTTTGAGTCATCCCTAGCTAACTTGGAATTGATCCTCAAGAGATGCATCAAGACACAGTTGGTCCTTAGCTGGGAAAAAAGCTACTTTATGACTCAAGAGGGCATTGTCTTGGGTCATGTGGTTTCTAATCGGGGTATCATGGTTGGTAAGGCTAAGGTGGATGCCATCTCTAAACTTCCTCCACCCACATCTGTGAAACAAATCCGATCATTCCATGGTCATGTGGGTTTTTATCGGAGATTCACTATGGACTTCTCAAAGGTTGCTTGACCCTTGAGTAACCTTCTGGCCAAAGACGCATCGTTTGAGTTTGATGAATCATGCCACAAAGCATTTGATTTATTGAAAATAGCAATCACCTGCGCCCCGGTGTTGCAACCACTGGTCTGGACAGCTGATTGCACAACAATCATAGGCCCTAATTTGCTTGAATTAAGGTAGAACCTAGCTTAACATGGGCATTCTACATGCATACACATCGTACTTTGCATCTTAGATGATTTATATGTTTTATACATAATAATGTGCTATGTGAGAGGTATTAAAAATTGCAGGTAATCCATGGCTGCAGATGACCGATCCAACCTTATGGATCTATTTGGAATGATGACAGGAGTCCAACGCTTCCAAGAGTGCATCAATCAAACTCCCATAGAACCCTAGGTAGTCTACAGAAGAAGCAAGAGCCAAGGGGAAAATTGAAAAATATTTGGACCTTAGATGACAAATCCAATCGCAAGAATGGATTCAGATCGATGTTCGCAATCCAACGGTGTATAAATCAACTCAATCGGAGGCCTACAACATTAGATACAAGGAGAAGTAGATGGATGACCACGATGGCACCACGTAATCACCCCTCACTGCACCCCAATCTAGAAAGGAGAACCATGGGCTATTTGATCATCATCCAACGATCGTGATGCAGCTACATCACCTGCCTCTAGCCACCTCATCACGCACAAGCGAGATCTCGACCATTGGATTCCCATCCAATGGCCGAGGGCAGCCGCACAGGAATTGGAAATCATGACAATCCGCGCACGTAGCACAGTAGAGAGAGCACCTAATAGCCAACACTGGACATGGGATCGAAGCACGATTTGGGAGTCGGGCGCCCGCGGATGAAATCGCACCACCAGATCTTCATCAGGCGGATCAACAGCGAACACATTGCAGGTGTGGAAGTGTTCGATGCAGACCCCCACGATGACGCACGCCCTTAGGATTTAGAGGGCACTGAGCACGTTCTTTAAGCCATCCAATCGAGAGATCAGACGGCTGAGGAGAATTAGGACTTGAGGTGCGTTTGACCACTAAGCGATGGGCAGCAGGTGCACGGGTGAGCTGAGCCGTTTGATTTGGATCAAAGGGCACATAGAGCACGACGTGGCAGCATTACAGCAAATCGAGGATAAAAGAAGGATTTGGAAGGCTTAATCAGGGCCATTGATCTCTTGATCAACGAATTTGATTAATCTTAAGCCTTTGCATAGGAATAAGGGTTCAAATACCCTAAATGCCCTTCACTAAAGCTATAAAAGGAGGGCTAAGGGCCCCCTTTGAAAGGCATTCCTCTTACTTTCTTCTTCCTCCTTCTACACCTTCTCTCTTCTTCTTCTTCCCATCTTCTCTGCATCTGTCTCTACACCTCCATCTGAAGCATCCGTTGGGCCACCTCCCAACCTCTCCAAAAGGCCACCATGAACCACCCATGGTGCCTTAGTTCTGTTACATAAGTAGTTTACATTTATGTTAAGCTTTGTTTAGTTAGATGTATGCAATTCATGTTCAAACTCCTTAATTGATATATGTATTGTGTCTATACTATTTAGTAATCATATTGAGAACAAACGTATGAAATCAAATGTGCTTTCTACCTCCTTGTGATCGATTAGGACTCACCAGTTCCATTAATTATTTGCTCGAGATGTATTTCATGATATACTACAACGTGCTCATCTTTTATGCGATCTATGCCATGAACAAATTGGCACCGTTGTCGGGGAGGCATGGCGACTTTTGATTTTATCTTTAATATTATATTTTGTGTGCAGGTACAGTGACACAAAGTGGCCAATGAGGAAAAGCGGGCACTGCAAAAATCAGGTGCACACATTCTTATTAGAAATTCGGCAAGAAAGTAAGTCTCACCTTTAAAATTCAATACCTGTGTTTGTAATGCTCCAAAAATCCTGAAATTTGGATTGGAACTAGATATTCAAATTATCTTTCAAACACCACCTTTCCCAAATATAAATTTCTTTTGTGGGATTTTTGAAAATTTGTGGAGTACATACTAGTTAGATTGCTTGAAAATAGAAATTTTATGAACTTTAGAAATAAATTATGACTAAAATACAAATATGATTACTCACGATCTATGGAGTTTGAAAGATAATCAAATTATCTTTCCATATCATACTTTTACAAAATTTTTGGAGCATATTTGTATAGTTTCTAGCTGAAAAACCAACACAGGGTCTAAATCCCATATTTTGACCCCTAGTTTGTTAAAAATTCATAACTAATTGTTGAAAATAGTAAAAATTTTGGAAAAATACTTTTTTGAAACTTTATTGAAAAAGAAATATTCATGCTAAGTTTCAAATAATTTTGATTTAATCTTACTTGAGAGTACACATTTGAATTGTGATCTTCAATTTAAAAAAGAACTTAGAAGTGCATTAGCCTATAGGACCACATTAACTAATTTGGACTTCAACGTGCCCAAAAGTTAGTTGGTGATGTGAGTCACCTTGTGGACCACCCACCATCTATTAAATTGAAGAAATAGGTTAAAAATTCAAGAAAATCTATCAAATAACCTGCATTTGGCTTGAAACTACTAGGTAGTTCCAACCTCTCTTGCAAGACCTGGTGTCTAAGCTTGCACGGTAGCGTCAAACGACCATGGCTGTGGGGTAACGTAACCATAGTCGAAATCCCAAGGAAGAACCTTCCTCGTAGTCCCCTCATAGCCAGACTGACTGGGTTAGCTTGAGAGGCGGGAATTCCTTGCAGTCGATCTCTCGCCAAATATTTTTTAATGACACAAGCTTAAATGAAAAATCTGGTCATCTGATCTAAAAGACCACTATGATTAATAAGGCCTTAGCCATGTTCTGCTTGACTAGACCAACCCTTTGAGTTGGTGTATGCAAGGAAGATGGTCATTAGGAACTAAACTTATGGGACCTTGGCTACCGAACCCAAGGTGGTAAAGGCGATTTTCGCCCAACATCTCTTCTAACCTTCTTCCACTCAATTAGCTGAGATGGCTAATTCCGATCCTCAATTTCATCAGAACCCTAAAAATCAGGACCCAATGGCTTGTTTGGAAGCCAGGGTCGAGGAAACGAAACAAAAATACGACCAGAGCATTGATCAAAATCTCACAACACTCGACAGGATGCGGCATCCACCATGCAGTGAACAACTGTGGGGCTTCTACGATCCGGTGGCAACAATTAGAGCACCTTAGGTCTTGATTCTTGCAGGTAAAGATGCATTCGAGTTAAAGCCGAATATCATAAGTCTGATTCAGACACATTTTCATGGAAACTCGAATGAGGATCCCTTCCAGCACATCGAAGATCCGAGTCAGATTGCAAAGTTAGTTCAACTTAGGAATGTAGATATTGGAATTATTCTCATGAAGCTTTTTCCTTTTTCTCCCAAGGATAAAGCTGCTTATTGGATCAAGACCATCGGGAGGCCAATTGGAGCCTGAGAGGAATTACGTCGAGAATTCCTCCAAAAGTTCTTCCCGATCGGTCGAACAAATGCTATGAGGCATGCGATCATGACTTTTGCCTAAGACCCTGGAGAGAAGCTGCATGATGCCTGTGATAGATTTCACGATCTTCTCAGGAAGTGCCTACACCATGGTGTACCCAAATGGCACCTCACTCAAGTATTTTACCATGGGCTGGATGACACACATCGATACTTGGCCAATGGATCTAGCTGTGGGAATTTCCTTGCGAAGGACAAGAACAGCGCATTTGAACTGTTTGAGTCCTTAGCAGAGAACTCGATGAATGCTGCCTCGATGAACTAGTTCCAGCGACCTGGATAGCAACGAGTCAGTGTCAACGAAGCTCAAGCCGAGTCTGCCCGAGCCAACATGGACATTATCACCAAAAAGCTGGACAAGGTGGATCTACTTGATAAGAAGCTCGATGAATTAATGCGAGCAAGATTTGGATCTTCTGGCAGAACTGCTCCATCTTACTTCTCTCAAGCATCCCGAGCCCCCTCTGCTCGTACATATCCATTCACGCGGGATGTTTTCTCTCCATCTCCGCAGGATACTATGTACCAGGAACCCGTGAACAATGTGGATTTGGCATCGTGCAATCAGGGTTATGCACCACATGACGATGCAAGTGCATATTTTTTTTATGGATTTGCTCCGAGACATCTTTGGCCTATGAAGATGTCAATGCTATTCAGGGTTATGGGTGTAACAACATGTATTCTGAAACATATAACCCTAGTTGGCGCCAACATCCCAATTTCTCCTAGCCTGGTAACTCTTAGAGACTGAGTCAAGTTCCATACTACCAGGCCAGACAATACAGGAATGCGCAGAACACGTATCCTAGGCAGCAGCCATTCCCGTCTTAGCAGCAATAGACACGCTCTATCTATCAGTCATTGCACCAAGCTGGCAACTATCCTCCAAAGTGGGCCGACCCTTTGAAGTCTCAAAAGGAGGAATTGCAGGCATCAATTCAGAAATCTACTCATGACAACCTACAAATAATGAAGGCAATGGTTGTCCAAACAAAACCAGATGATGCAGGAGCATAGGTCACAGGGAGCTTTGCCCTCCTAACCTATCCCAAACCCAAGAATGTGTAGAATCAAGGCACCCCGCCTAGATTCCCAACACCACAGGGCAGGCACACACTGTTCTGCAAGCACCTTCCGCACCACCTGGTTATGGGCTCGATCAGCTACCTCTATTGCCAAACCCTGTGTATCTAGACCAACTTGCTCCTCTGCCACTTCATGGATAGCACGTCGATGCAAAAGCTCTTACCTTAAGGAGTGGAAAGACTACACAGGACCCGCTACCTAGGCAAGTGGGTAATGATTTTTCCTGCTCTCTATCATAATATGGCTCACAACCTTCTTCCTCTCACAAGTCCTCTTCACTAGATAAAGGAAAGAAGCCCCTAGACCCTAAATTCCCATCCTTTTTCCTACGACTCTAACGTGAGATTCAGCATGAGAAAAGGACATGTGGAATTTCAAGGAACTGAAATCTATGTTCAAGGAAGTTGACATCCAGGTCCCCCTCCTTGAAGCAATATATCACATCCTTATTGTTGCTAGGTTCTTAAAGGACTACTATACTCCGAAGTGACAGTAGAGAATCGGACAACAGGCGGTATTATCCAAGGAAGCCAGTGCAATTATTTTATCCTACTTACGGCCCAAAAAGAAGGACCCACGCACACCACTGATTTCCTACTTTTTGCAAGAGTCCCCTTTTGATTGGGCCCTTCTTGACTTGGGCTCGTCCATCAACCTAACTCCCACCACAGTATTTGATCTATTTCGATTTGGGGAGTTAAAGCCCACCTCGGATACCATACAGTTAGCCGACCGATTGGTGAAAACGCCAAAGGGGGTGGTTGAAAATGTGATCGTAAAAGTCCAAGGATTCTGCTTTCCAGAGGACTTTTCTGTTCTTGATATGGAGGTTCCTCCTAATCTCCGTGATGCACCGATTTGGCAACTGTCTATGCAAACATCAACTGTGCATCAAGGTGCTTGGAGCTTGCCCTAGGGAATGAAAAGCATAGACTGCACATTTTCAGGGTATCAGAGAACTTTGATTATGATTTAATTGAGGAGGGTAATGAAGACGAAGATTCAGCTTTCTGTGGGAACATTGGGCTCCTCTTCAATGACACAATGGCACATTCATTTTCACTATAAGGGGTCATAGATGACGATCCACACGAGATTGAGACTAATCACATACACATTTCGTCCCATGGATCTTGTTGTCATAGGTGTTCATCTGCTCCTAACAATTCTAATCCTAACTATCCTGTCCTATCCAGCACTGATATCTTAAGGTAGGATTGCATGACCACTGCAGGTGGATTCTCCAGAAGTCAGGATCAGTAAATTTTTGCTATTGTTTCCTCTCCTCCCCTGCATAAACCCCCTCCCAACCCTCTGCTACTAGAGTTACAACCCTTACTTGATTTGCTCAAGTATGTGTTTGTGGGAGAAAGTGAGACTGTTACTCTCTCTAAAATGGGTTTTAAAATCATCGCGTTGCAATATAAATCAAATTAGTGCGAAAAACAAATAATATTTATGCTCGAAAGAAGTCCAAGGTCATTTGCTGGGAGCAAGTGGCAAATATGAATCTTAGGATCACAATAGATAAGTAATTTTAGCCAAAACTTAATTCTTAATAATATGTCAAGAATTCAAATATCAACTTGCAAAAATAATAAGGTAACAGGGTGATTTGAATCACCAATTACCCTTGTACAATAATAGCAAATATCCAAATAGTATCAACTAATCAAACCAAGTGCATAGTTCACTCCCTGTTAAATAGATCAGGCGACAGAGCTACAGTGCCAAGAGGGCACTCTTCTTCTTCTCTTCTTCCTCTACTCTTCTTCTACTCCATCTCCTTTCTTCTCGCGACTAGGTGTTGCACAAGTGCCTGCAAGAGCAAAACCCCCCTCTATCCCCATGTTCTCTCTTTCTCTCTTCCCCTTCTCTTTCTTAATTTCTCGTCAAATGCTCGGGCAATCGAGTATTCAGGGTTTTGCGTACCTGGGACCAAGGCTACAGGTGTGGGTCATAGCTGAGGTGTGAGGGCATAGGTAGGTGAGTGTGTGAGTGAGGGTGTGGGACCTCACCATGTGTTCCGAGGCGGTAAGCCCAGAACACGTTTTCAATTTACACTGCTTTAGCTGCTTTCCCACTTCTGATGTTGGACTAAAGATAGCACCTTTCTTTGCGTAGCTAGCATCAGCTATTCCTTCGTCAAATTGGTGGTCAAGTTGTGGTCAAATGCTCCAATTGATGATCCAAGAGTGGTCTTGGGATGATTTCGTAGCAGCTGGAGTCGAGGCTTGGGGAAGGCAAGACCTGAAGCTAGCTTCAAGCAAGCTTGAACTCGCTCGTTAATGGTGGAGATGACCTGAAGACCTGAAATAAACAAAACAACCTCTCGACCCTTTTAAACAAGTTCAAGAGCTTCGTATGAGTGCGGCGAATGTGATGGTGGCAATGGCATGCTGTGGGAGTGCGTCTGTGCATAGGGTGAGGTTAGGAAGTGAGTGTGGCGATGGAGGTGTTCGGTAGGTGGTTAGGAGGGGCAATCGACCTAACTAAGTTAAGGCTTTTGCTCCTAGGATCGAGGCAAAGGTGTAGGGATAAGTGGCACCCAATTTGCTGGAGCGTAGTGGCCATGCAAACTCGCCGGAGGTGTGCCGGTGAGGTGGAAGACGGAGAGCGAACAATGGAGATGGCGGTCAAAACAGAGTATGGTTGGTGTGTGAATGAAGTAGAGGAGTTAGGGAACTTATCTACGTGGTTTGGCAAACGACGGGGAGTAGAGGCTACGCCGATTGCTGTATGGTTGGCACCGGGGAAGAAGGTGACTCTGGTGAGAAGGAAACGGCAAGGAAGATGAAGGGAGAGATGCCTGCTGATATGTCGCGACGCGAAGGAAGATGAGGAAGATGAATCCGCCGTTAGTATTGCAGACGGACAAACAGGGAGGTCGGGATGAATCGCCGGAGCTCGAGCAGCCTTTCAGCCAGAATAGGAAGGAGGAATGTGGGGAATTTCCAACCAAAATCGAGCTTGGAGAGGAGAAGAAGGTTTTGGGGTACTTATATAGGCAGTAGAGGGCAGTTGAAGCTTGGAATCCAAGCTTTCAACCTTCGAATGTCACCGGAGTTGGAAACCCACTCCTTTGAAGGATTCACATGAGGATTTGGGCAATTTTTGGGACTTCAGATTTGGCTAAAAAGGAAGCTAATTTCTTGACGAATTCCCCTTTCAAATTTGGAAAGCATTTGTCAATAAATCATAGAGATCTTGCCAAATGAAGCTCACCGGAGTAGTAGGATTAGGATTCTAGGGCGGCAGGGACCTTTTTGTGATGGGGACAAAGAAGCTGGGGGCTCCTTGTGAGGAATTCAAAAGCAGAGGAGCTATTGGAGATAAAGAAAGTTAGACTTGGACCAAAGTGCAAGCTACTTCTAAACAATCTTAGATTAGGCCCAAATTTTGATGCAAATCTAATTTGGACCTAGGGAATCTAATGGTGAAGTTGGATTTTGGTTTTGACATCGTTTGACTAGGTAATTTATGCAAAATCCCAAATTAGGGCAAAAGTCTCTCTGTGGCTCTGTTTTTACATCAAAATGGGTTCTGATGGTCAAATTGATGGTACCAATCCGTAGAGAATATTTTTATATGAATTTTAGAGGGTTTAGGTGAATTTTATAATGACTGGAACCTCAGTTAAATAAGTGGCTCTATTTTTAGGGTTTCAGATGTCATTTAATTCCCGTAACGCATGAAAACTCGTTTCATTCTGCATGAACCCCCTTAATAGACTCTAAAGCATATTTGAACTTTATTCAACCCTTGAGAAAACCCTGTTTATTAGACTCTAAAGCATATAAATCGATGGTTATTTTATTTTTGTGATAGAATGGTAAATTTGTAGAAATAACCCTACATTCTTGTCTTCTCCTAAAATCAATGTTTTATGCCCTTAAGACCTTTTGAAAGATATATACGAGATTTTATTGACTTAATCAGATCAAAATGAGCCAGTTATGGCTAATGATGGTGTTCCCATCAGATACGTATCCCATGATTATCATTGCTCACCTAACTCTAGATCAGGAACACCAGTTGCTTTTCATTCTACAAGCACATAGGGCTACTATCAAGTGGGGCATTACTGATCTCCATGGGATTTGCCCCTCATATTTGACGTGCGGTTGTGTGTGTGTGCTAAGAAGTGTCATTATAGTCATACTTGCAACTCTAGTTTTAAAATAAGTAAACGGAGGTGAGTCCGAGTGTCAGTCTCAGGGAGGCATGAAAATCGGATTTTGCTTATCACTTGTTGTCACGGAAAGTGCGGAGTTTTGCTTGTGAAAGGTGTGATTTTGAAAAGAGAGAGAGAAATAGAGAGAGAGAGAGATTAGGGTTAGAGCGTTCCTTGTTTGATCATGCAACTTAAACAGAAATTAAAGTAACAACTGAACAGAAAATAGCTTCATTAATCATGTACTTTTAGTTCATAGCTTACAACAATAAATACATGCTCAAACAAAAGTAATGGAAAGCTTAAAAGAGAGAGAGAGAGAGAGAGAATGGAGAGTGACGAGGCAGCCATGGCGGTGGAGGAGGCTCCATCAGCGGCTCGTTGTCTCCGACGATTATAAGAGGGCCTAAAGCTAGCTAAGAGAGGGGTGGAGTAGTTGCAAGGGAAGTGAATGCATTGAATGAGTGGTTGGAGGGGTTTTAAATAGGATTAAGGGTTTTCTAAAAGAAAAAGGGGCTTTAGCGACGTCTAGAACGTCACTAAAACCACTCCAAAGGCATCAGTGAAGCCCTCCAGCCCGGCGATCAATCGTGCGCATTATTATTCTTCACGCTCAATCTACGGCCGCTATGTGAGAGCCGTCCGATCGAAGATCAGACGGCTGAGATCTCTTCTTGGCTGCGCTTGGATCGCACCTCGGGTGCGTGTGTGCGCACACGTCGTCGCCCGGCGTGCACGCACGCGTGGGTGCTCGCGATCTGTGGGCACGTCGCGTGGCACGATCTCGGCCGCCTGCTGCTGATCGGGCGGCCCAATTTCTCCGCGTGCGTCCTTCGTCTTTGATTTCACGCACCACGCAGCTCGAACCCGCATCGCGTGCATGCGGGCGTGCGTGCTAATCGTTGCGCCACGCCCGCACTTTGTCACTGCGATTGCGGGTGGGCGCACGAGTCTAGGCCATCCGATCGAAGATCGACGGCTGAGATCTGATCTCGGCTGGATGAAGAGGTGGCGTGCGGTGGAGCGGGGATGACGTGGCGTAATGAGGGTCGTTGATCTCCAAATCAACGGTCAGGACTTCTTGGGCCCATTGTAGGAGCTCCGGATGTCGGATTTGGCCGATCTTGAGTGCGTTGGACTCCATTCATCATTTTGAATCCATCCGTGCTATCCGATTTCTCATCTGAGGCCTGCTTTTACAAGTGCTTACACAAATGGCCATTAATATAGTTTTATAAGCAATCTTGGTACATGATGCATGCAATGCTCCCATTCTACTTATGTTGTGCCTTTTATTCTTAAGATGGGCCATATTAAACATAATTATCACCCCCTTGTGCAGTGTTATCACACCCCCATGCTTACTCCTTGCTAGTCCCTAGCAAGGTTTATTCTAGCCTTTATTTCCTTTAAGAATTTAAGAAGTAATTGCTTAGACACTTCGTCACTTGTCACTAAGAGGAAATATACCAAGATCTTAATCTACAAAGACTATGCAGGGTCCGGGTGTTTGCCAAAATATGAATCGCCCAAATCCTTACTTTAATTTATATAACTATGCATATGTATATGTATATATATATATTTTTAGAATTTTTTAGGAATTCAGTGTGGGTTGGTAACTTTTTACGGCTACCCAACCCACCCAAAACACGGTCAAAACCCTAAGTGCTAAGCATCTTGGTGTGAATGTTGTGATAGACTCACTTAACGGTAATTTAGACAGACTTCGGATTTCTACGCCTCTAGGTGACCGGAAAAGGAAATAAATTTTGCCTGAAGGTGTATTTGTTCGATTGCTAGCTTTCTCCCTATGTTTGTTTTAATTGGGGTCAACGCAAGGATTTTTCCAGTGTATATCTCCCCGTCTTGTACTACTTCCCCCACTTCTTCCTTAAGTGTTTTGGTTCTTTTTGTGCAGTTATTGAGCTGGGCTCTAGACAATCGACCAATGGGCTGTTACCCACGATCACTTGCCAGCCATACTTGTGCGGTGGAGTGTGGTTTATTTTCTTTTCTTCTCCTTTTTTTTTTCCGCGTAGGTGGCTTCCCTAATCTCAAATGTACCTAGAGGCAATGAAGAAGAAATGGTCTATGGCTGGGTTCTGGACAACCTACCCATGGGCTGTTACCCACGAGAACTTGCAAGCCATACCACCCTAGAGAGTTCATTAGCTACCCAATTTCTGTCAAAATCTCTGAGAAGTGAGTCTGTGCAAAAATGTGTGCAGATGCTTAGACTCAAAGTTTTGCTGAGTTAGAGGGTGAGTTGATAAGTCGTATACTTATCACCTTATTTAGTAGGTGGATTAGAATGGCTTAAGGTTGCAAGGATTCGAAGCTAAATCCATATTTTAACAGACACCAGGGCAGATTAAGCCCGAAGGCCTGAAAAGTCTAAGTGTTTAAGTTCTTTTTGTATTATTTCCCACTATTGACAAGTTTCTAATGCCTAAGTTTTCTTCCTAAATTCAATTTTTTTTTATTTGATTCAAACTATATAAATGAGCTCAGGATTATGTAATTTATCACCCCCCCATGCTTAAGTTGGACAATGTCCTCATTGGCAAGTACATGGATGCATATGGGTTCAAAAAGATAGTACCTGAGTGACGTAAAATACCGGATCAGTCTGAATCCTCTGGGTTGCCTCCCAGGAAGTGCTGAGTTTAACGCCTCCAACTGGGTGGTGCCCTGTGTCAGCCCTCAACAAGGGTGACACTCTCCTTTTGGGGAACCTGGGCTAGGAAATGCTTCAATCGTTGACCATTAACTGTAAAAGTGTGCCTAGTGTTAGGATCAGCGATTTCAACTGCCCCATTAGAGTAGGGCTTAACCACCTGAAATGGTCCTGTCCATTTGGACCTGAGTTTTCCCGGGAAGAGTTTTAGACGGGCATCAAATAGCCAGACTTGCTGGTTAGGCTCAAAGGTTTTTCTATGAATGAGTCGGTCGTGGACGGCTTTCATTTTCTCCTTATACAGTCAGCTATTTTCAAAAGCATCCCGACGAATTTCTTCGAGCTCAGATAATTGGAGCATCCTCCGCTCACCGGCTAACTGGGGATCCATGTTACATTGCTTGACAGCCCAGAAAGCCTACTGTTCCAATTCGACAGGAAGATGGCAGGCTTTGCCAAAGACCAGGCGATAAGGCGACATGCCTATCGGGGTCTTGAAAGCAGTCTTGTATGCCCACAGGGCGTCATCAAGTCGTGTGGACCAGTCTTTCTTGTCAGGTCTCACAGTCTTCTGTAAAATGTTTTTGATTTATCTATTTGAGACCTCGGTCTGCCCGTTTGTTTGCAGATGATATGGGGTAGCAATGCGGTGGTTCACCCCGTATTTTCTAAGTAAGGCACGAAATTGGGAATGAATAAAATGGCTTCCACCATCACTGATCATGGCCTTGGGTATTCCGAACCGGGAAAAGATGTTCTTCTTAACAAAGTCCATGACAGTCCTGTGATCGCATCGGTAGGTGGCGATGGCTTCAATCCATTTAGAAACATAGTCGACTGAGACTAGGATGTACTCGAAGCCGTTGGATGGTGGAAAGGGGCCCATAAAATCGATACCCCAAATGTCCAAGATTTCGACAATCAAAATGGGCTGAAGGGGCATCATATCTTTCTTGGTCATGGTTCCTAGCGTTTGGCAGCATGAGCAAGTCTTTGCAAAGTTGTGTGCATCCTTAAATAGGGACGGCCAGTAAAATCCAGATTGCAAAACTTTTGCAGCTGTTTTCTTTCCAGAAAAGTGGCCACCACAAGCCTGGTCATGACAGAAGGAAAGCACACTCTGAACTTCGTCTTTGGGGATACACCTCCTGATGATCTGGTCAGCGCAGAGGCGGAACAGCATGGGATCATCCCAGAAATAGTGCTTGGCCTCAGCCAAGAACCTGTCCCGTTGCTGTCTGGACCAGTTATGCTGGGTTTGTCCTACAACCAGGTAGTTGACGTAGTCAGCATACCATGGCATTTTCTTGTCTTGCACGGCCAGGATGTGTTCATCAGGGAAGGTGTCAAATAGAGGTAGGGAGGGTCCAATGTGGTCTGGATGAAGACTAGACAAGTGGTCAGCCACCACATTCTTCAATCTGGCCTTGCCTTGGATTTCTAGGTCAAATTCCTGCAAAAGCAGGATCCATCTGATGAGCCTGGGCTTTGTGTCCTTCTTGGCCAATAGGTGCCGGATGGCTGAATGGTCAGTGTAAATAGTCAAGTGGGATCCCAGCAAGTACGATCGGAACTTTTCAAGTCCAAAGACTACAGCGGGCAACTCTTTCTCTGTGACTGTATAATTACGTTGGGCCTCATCCAACATTTTGCTCTCATAGTAGATCACCACAGGCTTCTTGTCTTGCCTTTGTCCCAGGATAGCTCCTATGGCAAAATATGATGCATCACACATAATCTCAAAGTCCTGGGACTAGTCTGGGGGTTGAAGTGCAGGTGCGGTGGAGACTATGTCCTGGAGGGTATGATAAGCCTGGATGCAATCAGAAGACATGTGGAATATGGCGTCGTTGGCTAGAAGGTTGGTCAAGGGTTTGGAAAGCTTGGAAAAGTCTTTAATGAACCTTCGGTAGAAGCCAACATGTCCTAATAAGGAGCGAATCTGTCGGACCGAGCTAGGTGGAGGAAGTTTGGAAATTAAATCAACCTTAACCCGATCTACCTCGATGCCCCTATGCGATACGATGTGACCAAGGATAATTTCTTCTTGAACCATAAAATGGCTCATTTCCCAACTTAACACCAGGTTAACCTCGATACATCATTTTAGGATTTTCTCCAAGTTGCTTAAACAATGGTCGAATGAATTCCCGAATACAGAGAAATCATCCATAAAGACCTCTAAGTATTCACCCACCATTTCTGAAAAAATGGCTAGCATGCAACGCTGAAAGGTCGCAGGTGCTATCGGAGATAGGGTAGATGATGTCGGCGTCAAGCCACTTGATAATTTCTTTTTTAACGACCTCCCACATGTTTGGGTTTAAACATCTCTGCATCTGGCAGGAAGGTCAGGCCCTGCCTTCCAGGTAAATCTTATGGGTGCAATAGGTGGGGCTACTTCCACTTAAGTCTGAAATGGTCCAACCAATGGCGGCCTGATGTTCTGAAAGGGTCGTAGTCAACCTGAGTTCCTAATCCTTGGTTAGATGAGAATTAATAATCACTGGGAAGGTTTGGTCAGGTCCCAGGAAGACATACTTGAGATTTTCGGGCAATGGTTTAAGTTCAGGTGCGGGTGGAACCATAGTCGATGGGAAGGGAAAGGGCGGGAGTTGATCAGCATCGATCTCCTCAAATGGTGTCGTGTGATGGTACTCAGCCTTACAGAGGTCCATAGGTAATGATGGTGACAAGTCAGCACAGTCACTATGGGTTTGGTGGTTTGATACAGAACTGAGGGTGAGGCATTCCTCGATCAGAGTTTCCACGGGATCATGTTCCTCAACGCAATCGCAATCAAAAGACTTTGTCGCCCGAAAGATATCCAATTGCATTTTCCTATCCTCAAAGACGATTTCTGTACATCCCATGTCGCAATCAATGTTTGCCTTAGCCGTAGCTAAGAAAGGTATGCCTAAGATTATGGGTGCATTCTGTAATTTTTTAGGGACTTCCATGTCGAGCACCAAAAAGTCGACCGGGAAATAGAAGTCCTTGACCCATACAATCATGTCCTCGACAACCCCCTTCGGGGTTTTCACTGATCCATCAGCCAGCTGGATGGTAATAGGGGTTGGTGTCAGCTCTCCAAAAGCAAATTGGTGGCACAGGGTTGTTGGAATCAGATTGATAGAAGCACCTAGGTCTAGGAGCACTCTATCAAATGTCTTGTCCCCGATATTGCAGGAAATCAAGGGCGCTCCTGGGTCAGTTCTCTTGAGTGGAAGGTTGCTTGATAATACGGAACTTGCTTGTTCAGAGAGTACAACCTTCCTAGGTGCTTGAGGTCTCGACTTACGCTTGGGTGTACAGGCATCCTTTAAAAACTTGGCGTAAGCAGGGATGTGTTTGACGGCTTCAAGGAGCGGAATATTAATCTGTACTTGCTTAAAAATTTCCAATAGCTCCTCAGCTTCCACAAAATTCTTCTTTTTCTTCATTGTTTCCAAGGCCTCAGGGTAGGGTGTCTGAATGTGGATTGGTTCTATTTCTGGGTCCTTTGTTGGTGCCTCTTCTGAGTGCGGTGTTTCAACGGGTGAAGTCTCTGGGAGAGTCGGCCATTTGGGATCCTGGGTTTTGGTGCCGCTTCTCAAGGTTACCGCATTCGCAGAGGCATTGGGGCCCTGGTTGATCCTTGAGAAGATGAGGACAAAGAAGCACCAAGCCCAGGAGGTGTTTACGGGACTGGCTGGACCATGTGAGCCTGCCCGAGGTTGCTTTGGAACCCTTGCGAATTGGGGCCTCTGTTAGTTATGTTTCACAGGTTTGGTTGTGGTTGGGAAGGTAGGGATCCTTGTTGTTTACAGTCCAAGAGTTGGCTTAACTGTCCCTTTACCAAGGCCATTTCCTCCTGATGCTTCTGGTTCATGTCAGCCATCATCTTTATTAGGGTATCCATTTGATTTTATGGGGGAGGGGCCACCCTATTCTGATTATATTGGGGTCTAACTGGTGGTCCTTGCTGATAGGGGGGCAAGTGTGGCTGCTGGTTTGGCCTAGGCTGGTTTTGGAATTGTGGTGGTTTCTGGTTTGTCCAACCAAAGCTTGGGTGGTTACACCAGCTAGTGTTGTAAGTGTTGGAGAAAGGGTCTGGTTTCGCATAACCTTGGACAGCTTGCACATCATCAAGGATAGCCAATCATGATGGAGAGGGAAGGGAGTAATCAAGGATTGAGGGAGCAAAGGTCCCTCCCTGGAACATGTTCAGAGGTTGTTCCAGGTTCAGTTGGGTTAAAGGCTGGACCAGGTCAATATTATGTGTTCCCTTTGCTAGGGAGAAAGTCTGTAAGGTGTTCCTGGTCTGGTTCAGTAGCTCATCAATCTTCTTTTCCACCAATTCCACTCGATCCAATTTCTTGGCAATGATGTCCATGTCAACCATTCCAGAATTTGCTTGCACCTCATAAATCCCGCCACGGGGTTGACTGGACCTGTTAAACTGGTTCATGGAGGCATTGTTGAGTGAATTCTCGCTCATAGACTCAAAGAGCTCAAACGCGCTCTCCTCGTCTTTGTTCAGGAAGTTTCCCCCGCATGAGGCATCGATGAAGTTCCGTAGGTTGCCGCCCAGACCGTGGTAGAAGATCTAGGCCAATTGTCACCTTGGTACTTCGTGGTGTGGGCATTTCCTCAAAAGTTCATTAAATCTTTTCCATGCCTCATGAAATTGTTCTCCACCCTAGAGTGTAAAGGTAGTGATAGCTCTTCTGAGGGAATTGGTCTTTCCTATGGGGAAGAATTTCTTTAAAAATGCATGCCTTAGTTCTTCCCAGGTGGTGATGGGTCTACCTAGGGTTCCAAGCCAATGAGAAGCCTTGTCTCTTAATGAGAAGGGAAACATCTTGATTAGAACAATGTCAAGGATAATGTTCCTAGGTTTCACAGTTCGTGCTATGCGGTCGAGATCCTCTAGGTGCTGAAAGGGGTCCTCATTTGAGCTTCCATGAAAGTGGCTCTGGATTAGACTTAAGACATTCGGTTTCAGCTCAAAATCATCTCCCCCCTCAGGGATCCTAAGGTGTGGTTCGACTCTAATAGCAGAGGGATTATAGAAATCGTGGAGGGGCCTCGGCTGATCCTGAAATGGTGGTATATCAAGTGGTGGTTACCCTGGTATGTTTTGGAAAGGTGGTGGTGGTTGTTCTTGTGGGTTCTATAACCGTTGTATGGCCTGCATGATGGCGTGGATTTGTTGTTGCTGAAGCCGGTGGTTAGCATTAATTTGGGCTTGGATGATGGCCGTAGCATCTGGTGGGGGTTGATCCTCAGCCTCATCTACTCTAGGCTTAGCCATGTTTCCAATAGAATTACGTCGCCTAGATTCCTACCCCAAAACACACAACTCGGGATGCAGTTAGCGTCTCTCATGCATACACTAGAGAAGAGCAGGAGGAGATGTGGAGGGCGACAGATGCGAGAAATGTGTTTCAATCAAGCACACAAGCCTAGTCCTTATGGTGTATTCCTTAGGAGACCTAGAAACCTCACAAAGGGTGATTAAGTCCGTAAGCACTGGACTCCCCTTCCCAAGGCTAATCTGGCCAGGTTGATTACGAGGGGATTGTAGGGAAGGTTCTTCCTTTGGCTTGTGCCTCCGGTTCCGTAGACCCCACAACCGCAGTCGTTTGACACTGCCCTGCAGCCTAGTCACCAGATTCTAGCAGGGGAATGAAAGCCAAGTGCCCAGCAAACAAAACCTCTCCTTTTGAGACTTAACTCAGTCCTGCCTAGGGCACGTCTACTCAGTTTTAAAGGGTTAGGATAGTGCCTGTGCTTAGGATTATGTGATGAGGCATTGATTGGGTTGGTGCCTCTTAATTTTCCACTTTCAAGGTGTGTGCTTCTAGCCAAACATGGTTTTCAAGCAATGATTTTTTAAGATGTGGTGTCTTTTTGTGTTTCATCCTTACTTTAGTACATTTTAGGGATGATGTGTATTAATGTTTTTAAACAAGTTTCAGTGGGCACGTCAAGTTTTGCACACAACTCGGTGAAAGTAGATTTCCTTTTATTCTGTAAAGGCTCTAAAACCCTAATGTACTCATCCTAATGATCATGCAGCTTCTATTGGATGAGTTGGTTTTAGGGTTGAGTGGTGCGGCCCAGGTTAGCTCACGGTGGCTTCGCAAACACCACTCAAGAAAAAGAAAAGAACACTCCAGGAGTTTATTCAGAATGTTAGAGTGTACATTTTTTGTGTGGTGATGTGTTAAGGATGTGGGTCAAGCAATCATACACCATGCCAATTTTTTTCAATTTTTACAATTTTTTTAGTTTTTTCATGCAAGCAAACAATCATGAGAGAACAGTTACTCACTATCGGTCCTCCTAGCGCCTACTCCCTTGCTACCGTCGTGGGATGCGTCACTTCGCCGTCCACGTGCCGAATTCCTACAACCATCAAGTAAAAAGGAAAATAGGGCATTAGACGATGTGAGAATGAATGTGGAATGGAGGTGACAAAACAAATCCATTGCCTCCTAGCAACGACGCCAAAAACTGACGTGCGGTTGCGCGTGTGTGTTAAGAAGTATCCTTATAGTCGCACTTGCAATGCTGATTTCAAAATAAGTAAACGGAGGTGAGTCCGAGTGTCGGTCTCAGGGAGTCATGAAAATCGGATTTTGCTTATCACTTGTCACGGAAAGTGCGCAGTTTTGCTTGCGAAAGGTGCGATTTTGAAAAGCGAGAGAGAGATAGAGAGAGAGAGAGATTAGGGTTAGAGAGTTCCTTGTTTAATCATGCAACTTAAACAGAAATTAAAGTAACAACTGAATAGAAAATAACTTCATTAATCATGTACTTTTAGTTCATAGCTTACAACAATAAATACATGCTCAAACAAAAGTAATGGAAAGCTTAAAAGAGAGAGAGAGAGAATGGAGAGCGACGAGGCAGCCACGGTGGTGGAGGAGGCTCCGTCGGCGGCTCGTCGTCTCCGGCGATTACAAGAGGGCCTAAAGCTAGCTAAGAGAGGGGTGGAGTAGTTGCAAGGGAAGTGAATGCCTTGAATGAGTGGTTGGAGGGGGTTTAAATAGGGTTAAGGGTGTTCTAAAAGAAGAAGGGGCTTTAGCGATGTCCGGAACGTCGCTAAAACCACTCCAAAAGCATCAGTGAAGCCCTCCAGCCCACCGGTCAACCGCACGCGTCGTTCTTCTTCGCGCTCAATCCACGACCGCTGCGTGAGAGCCGTCCGATCGAAGATCAGGAGGCTGAGATCTCTTCTTGGCTGCGCTTGGATCGCGCCTCGGGCGCGCGTGTGTGCACGCGTCGTCGCCCGACGTGCGCGCACACGTGGGCGCTCGCGATCTGTGGGTGCGTCACGTGGTACGATCTCGGCCACCCACTGCTGATCGGGTGGCCCAATTTCGCCGCACGCGTCCCTCGTCTTTGATTTCACGCACCACACGGCTCGAACCCACGTCGCGTGCGTGCGGGAGTGCGCGCTAACCGTTGCGCCACGCCCACGCTTTGTTACGTCGATTGTGGGCGAGCGCACGATTCTCAGCCGTCTGATTGAAGATCGACAGCTGAGATCTGATCTAGGATGGATGAAGAGGTGGTGTGCGGTGGAGCGAGGGTGATGTGGCACAATGAGGGCCATTGATCTCCAGATCAACAGTCAGGACTTCTTAGGCCCATTATAGGATCTCCTGATGTCGAATTTGGCCGATCTTGAGTCCGTTGGACTCCGTTCATCGTTCTGAATCCATCCGTGTGGTTCGATTGCTCATCTGAGGCCTACTTTGACAAGTGCTTACACAAATGGCCATTAATACAGTTTTATAAGCAATATTGGTACATGATGCATGCAATGCTCCCATTCTACTTATGTTGTGCCTTTTATTCTTAAGATGGGCCATATTCAACATAATTATCACCCCCTTGTGCAGTGTTATCAATATTGTACTCAACATATCTACATTTATGAAGGGGTGAGATCGTCGAGACAACCTCAGAGGCACCTAAATCCAAATGTGTTGGAGGTTGTCAAGAAGGAGATCATTAAATGGCTGGATGCAGGCATTATCTATCCTATTTCCGACAACCAATGGGTCAATCCCACTCAAATCATGCCCAAAAAGGTGGGACTTACAGTAATGAAAAATGAATTGCATGAATCCATCCTGACCCGCACCATGACTTCTTGGCAGGTTTGCATTGATTACAGGAAGTTAAACTTCACTACCAAAAAGGATCATTTTCCTTTACCCTTTATTGATCAAATTCTAGAACGGCTGGCCAGGCGTAGCTTCTTGTACTTTCTGGATGGATACTCCGGGTACAATCAAGTAGCAATCAACCCGGAAGATCAAGACAAGATGACTTTTTCGTGTCCCTTCGGAACATTCACTTTTAAGCGAATGCCTTTAAGCCTCTGCAATGCACCAGCTACTTTTTAGCAATGCATGATGGCCATCTTTTCAGACATGATCGGGGACTACGTAGAAGGGTTCATGGAGGACTTCTCTGTGTTCGAAGATGATTTTTCATCTTGTCTTGATAACCTCACAAGAATCCTGAGGAGAAGTATAGAAGTTAACCTAGTACTTTCATGGGAAAAATGCCATTTTATGGTGAGGAATGGATCGTATTAGGTCACAGGATCTCCTCTAATGGACTCAAGGTTGACCAAGCTAAGTCTAAAATCATTTCAAGAATACCTCCACCTAGCTCGGTCAGGAAAATTAGATCATTCTTAAGGCATGTTGGATTTTACCAAAGATTCATTAGAGATTTCTCGAAAATTGCTCGTCCTTTAATGAATATTGTGGTAACCGACATGCCCTTTGATTTTGACTCCTCATGTCTTAGCGCTTTCGAGACCTTGCAAAGAGTTGTCTTAAATGCACCTATTCTCCAACCCCCCGACTAGTCACTCGACTTCGAAATGATGTGTGACGCCTCCGACTACATTGTCGGAGCCGTTCTTGGCCAGCATTAGGGGCATCAACCATTTGTAATATACTATGCTAGCAAAACATTAAATGAGGCTTAGTGTAACTATACAGTTAATGAGAAAGAATTGCTAGCTATGGTATTTAGGTTGGAGAAATTTAGGTCATACTTACTCGGGTCCAAAGTTATTATCTACACTGACCATTCCACCCTCCGACATTGTTGGCAAAGAAGGATGCCAATCCTCGCCTTATAACATGGATCCTTCTTTTGCAGGAGTTTGATGTCGAGATCAGCAACAAAGTTGGAGTACATAATGTGGTGGCGAATCACTTGTCTTGGCTAGACCCAGACCACGTTTCGTACTCCTCGCCAATATCAAACCGATTTCTAGATGAGTCTTTGTTGTCTATCAACTCTATTGAGTTTCCTTAGTACATTGATATAGCAAACTATCTACTCGCAGGCAAGCTACCTGAGGGGTTATCCAAGGATCAAAAACTAAAATTTATATTAGAGGCTAAATTCTATTTTTGGGATGACCCATTGCTCTTCCTCATTGGGGCTGATTAGATCATCCGTAGATGCATCCCTGATTCGAAAATCTCTAGTGCACTATCCTTCTACCACAACGATTCTTGTGGGGGTCATTTTTCGGGTCGAAATACCTCTACAAAGATTTTACAGTTTGGATTTTTCTGACCAACCATTTTTAGAGATACACACGAGTTTTCCAAGTGTTGTAAGCGATGCCAAGCAGTTGGTTCTATGACCCAAAGAGACATGATTCCTCTCCAATCCATTCTTGTCGTAGAACCGTTCGATGTCTAGAGCATCAACTTTATAGGCCCCTTCCCGAACTTACATGGCTTTCAGTACATACTCCTTGCAGTAGACTATCTCAAAGTGGGTAGAAGCTATCCCAGCAAGACGAGCTGATCATAAGACTGTTATATCCTTCGTCTAGGAATTCCTTTTTGCGAGATTCGGAGTTCCCTACACCCTAATAAGCAATGGGGGTAGTCACTTCATCCATGCCCATTTCAGGTCATGATGGGAACACCATCATGAGCCCTAACTAGCTCATTTTGACCTAGAAAAGAGAACAAAAGCTCCTGCATAACCAAATGGAGGGCCTAACTGAAGAAATAATTAGTCTAAGAGAAAAGCAAGAAACAAAGGGTAAATATGTAATTTTACCATTGCAGTGCAACAACGGGATTTCTCAGGGGCTAAACATAGGTCAAATGGTCTTAACAAGATCAAAAGTGGGTTGGTTCAATATGAAAAGGGTTAATGTGAAACTTGGGAATTAAATGACTTCTTGTAACCCTAAAACTGACCCACTTAATTTAACAAGGTTTTGGCCAGGATAAAATTCAAATAAATCCTCTAAAATTCAAGGAAAAATATCCTCTATGTATTAGAACCTTCAATTTGGCCTTTGGAACCTATTTTGACCTAAATAAGGGTCCTAGTCAAATATTTACCCTAAATTGGGTTTTTGTGTAAAATACCCAATCAAACGTTGTCAAACCTAAAATCCAACTTCACCATTGGATTTCTTAAGTCCAAATTAGGTTTATACCAAAATTTGGACCTAAGGGGAGTTCACCTTGACCTACTTTGCAAAACAGTCCAACCCAATTACATTTATGCCCCTAGCTTTTGAAAACCCTTGCATTCACCTCTTAGCTTCCTCATCGTTCTTTGCAATTAGGTCCCTCCACCATTACAGCAGAGGAATCCTACTCCGGCGAGGATTCAAGGGGGATATCTCCTTGATTCCTCAGAGACTCCCTCTCAAATTTGAAAAGGAGATTCTCTAAGGAATTCCCGTTCGTATGAACCCAGTCATGAGCTCTAATTTCCACCCAATCTCTCATGCGAACACTTGAGAGATTTGGGTATCTCTTGACCTTCCAAGTCTGGCAAGGTTGCCGTGCTTGGAAGCTTGCCTTCGAAGCATAAGGCTCTCTGCCTACGACTATAAAAGAGACCCCAGATCCTCCCAGCGAGCTCCGGCGACCTCTATCTCCTCTCATTGCTCTGCCACAATACCAGTGGCAGAGTTGCCCTTGCCTCCATCATCTGCGTCACACCATACCTACGCACACACCAGCTACCTTCTCGTCATCGCAGTCCCCCTCCAACTGGCATCTTCGTCTCCGGTGGTGGCAAATACGAGCCATCCAACATCTCTTCCCCCCTTGGTCTTTAAACTAGGTCAGATACTCCCCTTTCTCTCCTCTTCCTATTTTCCCCTCTTTATTTCCCAAAACATCCCTTGACGCTCACAGACCACCACCATCTTCTCCACCTCCGACAGACCATCGGCAAGGTGCATCCACCACTCCACGCAACCACCCACCTCGCCAGCCACCTCAGAAGCTCCGCCACATTCCACTGATCATTTTCCCCCTTTCCATTGACCGCCACATGCTCCACACTCTTCCCCCGAACAAACCCATCTCCATGGCCAGAGAATGACCTAGGCACACAAGCCCAGGCCACCCAGCACCACGCCGACCACCGAGGCATCTTCGCCATGCCACAGTAAAGCTTCCTGCAAGTTTTAATGAGGCCGCAAGGCCATGTTGCATGAATGCAGGTTCAGACCTTGACCGCCATTAGAGCTGGCTCGAAGAAGCTTGAAAACTTCATCTACTGGCCCAGGCACCAGGATTCTAGGTCCCAGACAAGCGGGCACTCTTCACGAACCACTCACGCCCAACAATTGGAAGCCAAAGCACCTGCAGCCCCTGCAATCAAGTGACGACCCCTGCGGGTGCACGTGAGAAGCAGGTGGGACATTTAGTCGCACCTCGATCGTTTTAGAGTGGGTGCTGTGGTATAAATTGAAAAGGTGTCTCGAGCTTATCGCCTCTTGACACGGGGTGAGGTCCTACTCGCCCACCATGCCTCGTCCGTGCCCCATGCTCTGCGGACTTGGTATTTGACCCGACTACCTGTGCACTCCTTGCCCGCCACGCACGCCGATGGACCTAGTCCCGGGTGCACTGACCCAACCCATTTACCTTAGAAGGCTCTAGGAGAGTGAGCCTACGAGAGAAAAGAGAGAGAGTTCACGAGGGAGGGTTGGGGTAGGTTTTGCTCTTGCAAGGAAAGGAAGAAGAAAGAGGGAGCTGAAGGAGAAGCTAAGGAGAAGAAGCCACAGAGGAAGATAAGGAAAAAAAGCTAAGTAAGGAGAAAACGTGGCTGAAGAGAAGGCAAGGACTGAAGGAGGAGGGAGCTGAAAAGGAAGCTAAGGGCTAAAGGCAGAAGAAAGCTAAAGAGGATCAGAGTTGCAGAGAAGCTAAGGAAAGAAGAAGAAAGGAAGAAGAAGACAGTTGAGGCTCGCAAGGCCAAAGCCAGAGAAGAAGCAAGAGAAGAAAGAAAAGAAAGCCAAAGAAGAGAGAAGCCAAAGAGGAAGGAAAGAAGAACAGAGAAGAAGCAAGAGAAGAAAGAAGAGAAAGAGAAGAACGAACCAAATAAAGAAGCAGAAGAAGAAGGAAAAATCAATCATTTTTAAGAGGTCTGATTCTATAATCTGACATCCAATTCTTCCCAATGTCTCTTTTATATGTTTTCTCGCTACATTTTATTATTCATAAACTCATGCTTGACATTCTGAATTATATTTTGTGTAGTTTTAAGTGTTCAAATTGCCTCTAATATTGAGATTAGTGCATAAATTCCATTTGTCCCTTTGTTCGACCTCGGACTTAAACTTCGGGTAATAAAATTTATTTATTTTCAAAGCGATTTCAACTATACTATGACGCATTCATTTTAAACCTGATTTTGCTTCAACGAACAGGTTATTATTGAAGAAATATGGGGTGCAGCATCGCATTGCTACCTGTATAGCCCATAGACCAATGGGCTGGTTGAAGTATCAAACCGTCAAATCAAGCTTATCCTTCAAAAGATGGTTAGACCTGATAAGAAGGATTGGTTTGATCGATTGATTGATGCACTATGGGCATATCGGACTGCATACAAGGCCCTACTCGGAATGTCGCCATACCGCATGGTGTATGGAAAGGCCTGTCACCTTCCTGTAGAGATGGGGCACCGTGCCTTTTGGGTAGTGCAGAAGTGTAATTTTAACCTCGAGGCTGGAGGTTATGAAAGGAAGTTCCAGCTCAGCGAGTTAGAGGAGATTAGGTGGGAAGCTTACGAGAATGCAAAAATATACAAAGACAAGACAAAGGCTTTCCATGATCAACACATTCAGAGGAAGGAGTTCACACCCAACCAGTAGGTTTGGTTGTTTGACTCCTGACTCAAATTCTTTATGGGAAAGCTTAAGTCCAAATGGACAGGGCGGTTTCTGGTGGTCCACTTGTATCCTAACAGGGTGGTCCAAATTAAAGGCTCGAAATCTGGGCACGTTTTTATGGTTTATGGCCAACGCTTCAAACCATTCCTTACCCAGGAACCTCCTCCTATTGACAAAATGATACATCTTCTTAAGGATGCATGACTAATGAGTTGCCCAGCTGGAGGTTTTAAACTCAGCACATATACATAAATACATACCATATATACATAGCATATTTCATTTTCACATATTGTTTCACATATTGTGTATGGCATTGCAGTGATGGCATGAGCTGAACGACAACTCAGAAGTAGTTTTAGGTTATTTCTATCCACATACACAATACCTTATTTCTTTTATTCATGCATTAGGACATGCAAACACTTAGGAATGGTAGGGGTAGTCCATAAAAACTAAAAATTTTTTCCCAACAAGTGGGGTATTAGATAGTTTTATCAAGAGGTTTTATTAAAGATTTATTCTTTAGTAGATTCTTAAGCTTAGATTCCAGTATAGCCTCACATCTGCATGTAGAATTTGCAATGGATCCATTGCGAAAATCGATAGACATCTCTAGTTTATCAAGAAGAAGCATTACTTCTTCTCCTGAACCCTTGGACAGCAATTAGGGAGTCAGGCGAACCATCTTCTAGTAGATCCACCAAAACATACGTGAGATGAGAGTAGAGAGTCTACTGGTGCTCTAAGGCTAGTGTAAGGAATCTTTAATCTTTAATAATTGAATAATACTTCGAGTTAGGCATAGTCTTCGTTCTCAGTTCTTTCTTACTAATTTTGTGAGAAATTTTGTAGAAGAGCCACTAAATAAGGAAAAAACACAAAGAGCAGGTTCTAATAAAGCTAGGACTGAGGTGGATGGTTGGGACCGTCCTTTACAGAATCCTCAGCTGAAGGTGGGTACTAATGTCAAGGTCAGAAATACGTCACCCTATCCGTTCCCTACTCAGTGCCGAGAGTAGGCACTCCCACCAAATAAGCCACAAGCGATCCTCTTGGTCATCCCCAAAAATCTTAAATAACACCACATAAATAAAAGTATGCATGTCGTGTTGAATTGTTGCGTTATGTCATGTTGGTAACGGCATTGTGCCAGTGTATATATAAAAAAAGAAAAGAAAAAAAGCATACAAAAGAGATATTTGCTTGGGAAAAAAAAAGTGTTATGTTAAGAAGTTTGAGTTATGTAAATCAGAGTGTTTTGAGGCAAAAACACCTACCATTGCCACAGACCACCAAATACAACCTTAACCTATTTTTCTATATTTCTGATCGCCTGAATATGGGCTGAGGAGTCTGACTTAGTCATAGGGTTATTAGAATCTAATTAAAGTGTAATGTCATGCAAGACCACCAAATATAGTTGCAAATCTGGTAAGATATGAGCTCAGGAAGAAAAAGAAAAAGAGAGAGAGAGAAAGAGGAAAAAGAGAAAGTATAAATGATTAAAGAGAGCAGAGTTTTCCAGCCTTTCTCTAAGATAATTTATTCAATAATCCAAAAATCTAGATTCTGAAATACTAATCTCTATGTAGCACCAGAAGAGAGTGAGCCACCAAATACAAATCTAGTTAACTTAGGCATCTTCTACCTAAGCCAAAAGCTAGGGCTAAAATCAGAGAATACTTTATATCCTCGAGAGAAGAGGTTTGCCTATCCCAACAGAATTTTACTAGGGGTTAAGTACAAGCTTTAAATGTGTATCGACTCTTCACTTGGATCCATTGTAGAGGCTACAACATTACATATTCATGGTTATTTGAATTCTGAATTTTTGGATGAAACAAAAACAAATAAACCTTTAGTTAAATTCTTGATAAAATGCATTTAGCCTTACACTTGCTAGTGACTAGCAAGATTTAGGCATGGGCGTATGATTACGTAGTAATTATAGGCCTTAATTTGCCTAAATTAAGGTAGAACGTAGCTTAACATGGCATTCTGCATCCATACACATTGTAATTTGCATCTTAGATGATTTATATGTTTTATACATAATAATGTGCTATTTGAGAGGTATTATTAATTGTAGGTAATCCAAGGCTACAGATGATCGATCCAACATTATGGATCTATTTGGAATGACGGGAGTCCAATGCTTCTGAGAGCTTATCAATCAGACTCTCGTAGCACCCTAGGTAGTCCGTAGAAGTAGGGGCCAAGCAAAAAATTGAAGAATATCCGGACCTCAAATGACAAATCCAACTGCACAGATGGATCTGGATAGATGTTTGTAGTCCAATGGCGTAGAAATCAACTCAATTGGAGGCCTACATCATCAGATACAAGGAGAGGAAGATGGACAGCCACAATGGCACCATGTCATGCCATCGCAGCGGCCCCTTACCGCACCCCAATCTAGAAAGGAGAACTATGGGCCATTGGATCACCATCCAATGGCCATGATGTAGCCACATCACCTACCTCCAGCTGCCTCTTCACGCACGGGTGAGATCTCGATCGTTGGATTCCCATCCAATGGTTGAGAGTGGCTACATAGAAATTGGAAAGCGTAACAATTCGCATGTGTAGCGTAGTGGAGAGTTCACTTAATAGCTAGCGCTCGATGCGTGATCGAAGCACGATTTGGGAGTCGAGCACCTGCGGATGAAATTGTACTATCGGATCTTCTTCGAGCTGATCGGAAACGAACACGTGGCGAACGTAGAAGCATTGGGTGTAGAAGCATGCGATGACGTGCACCCTTAGGATTCAGCTAGTGCTTGGCATGCTCTTTAAGCTGTCCGATCGAGAGATCGGATGACTGAGGAGCGTTAGGACTTGAGGCGCGTTTGAGCACTGAGCGATGGGTAGCGGGCGAAGCAGCCAGCTCACGGGCTAGCTGAACCATCAAATTTAGATCTAAGGGTGCTTAGAGCACCACGTTGCAGCATCAGAACAAACTAAGGATAAAAGAAGGATTTGGAAGGCTTAATCTGGACCATTAATCTCCTGATCAATGGATCTAATTAATCTGAAGCCTTTGCATGGGATTAAGGGTTCCAATACCCTAAATGCTCTTCACTAAAGCTATAAAAAGAGGCCAAAGGGCCCCTTTTGAATAGCATTCCTCTTACTTTCTTCTTCTTCCTCCTTCTACACCTTCTCTCTCTTCTTCTTCTTCCCATCTTCTCCGCATCCGTCTCTGCACTTCCGTCTAAAGCATCCGTTGGGCCACCCGGATGGATCGTTGCTGCTCTTCCCAACCTCTCTAGAAGGCCACCACGAACCACCCTTGGTGCCCTCATTCTATTACATAAGTAGTTTACATTTATGTTAAACTTTGCTTAGTTAGATGTATGCAATTCATGTTCAAACTCTTTACTTGATATATGTATTGTGTCTGTACTATTTAGTAATCATATTGAGAACAAATGTATGAAATCAAAAGTACTTTCTTCCTCCTTGTGATCGACCGGGACTCACTAGTTCCGTTAATTATTTTCTCAAGACGTATTTTGCACTATACTACAATGTGCTCATCTTTTATGCGATCTACGCCATGGATAACAGCCCCATTTGAGATTATGGCTGATGCATCTTATTATGCGGTCTGGGGTATTTTGGGTTAGAAAATAGATAAGAAGCCCTCTGTTATCTACTATGCTAGCAAGACTCTAGACGAGGCCTAGAGGAACTACACTATTACTGAAAAAGAGTTGCTAGCCGTAGTCTTCGCTTTGGAAAATTTAGGGCTTATCTTTTAGGATCTCACGTTGTCATCTACACCGACCACTTGGCCTTGAAACATCTCTTGGCCAAAGAGGATGGCAAGCCTCAGCTTATTTGCTAGATTCTTTTACTTCAAGAATTTGATCTTAAAATCAAAGACAAATCCGAGGTGAAAAATATAGTGGCAGATCACCTTTCGAGAATCCTAATTGATTCTCCTCATCCGGATATCCCTATCTTAGACACTTTTCTAGATGAGACTATCCTTATAGTCTCGGGTACCCGAACCCCCTAGTTTGCAGACATCATTAATTATTTGGCCGATGGTCGAATCCCCCAAGAATGGACCAAACAATGGGATAGACTTATGTCTGAGGCCAAATATTATTTTTGGGATGATCCTGAGTGTACCACATCAATGCCAACCAGATTATTTGCTAATGCATCCCGAAAAATGACTTTGTTAGTATACTTGAGTTTCGTCATGCATCTGCGTGTGGTGGACAATTTTCTGGGAAAAAGACAGCAGCAAAAGTTTTGCAATCTGGATTCTATTGGTCGTCATTATTTAAGGATGCCCAGGAATTCTCAAGGTTGTGTGCCTGATGCTAGACACTTGGGATCATCGCCAAGAGAGATATGATGCCCTTAAACCCAATACTTCCCACTGAAATCTTTGACATTTGGGGCATCGATTTCATGGGACCCTTTCCTCCTTCATTTGGACATCGGTATATTCTAGTTGCTGTGAATTACATGTCCAAATGGATTGAGGCAATTCCCACCAAGACCAATGACCACAAGGTGGTCAATTTTGTGAAGAAAAATATCTTCAGTTGGTTCGGGATTCCTCGGGCCATTATCAGTGATGGTGGCACGCATTTCACTCATGCCCAGTTCAGGAATTTACTAGCAAAATATTGGGTGAATCATCATATTTCCACACCTTACCACCCCAAACGAATGAACAGGTTGAGGTCTCCAATCGAGAGATAAAGAACATTCTATAGAAAATGATTTGGCTTGATAGGAAGGATTGGACCCAAAAGTTGCATGATGCTCTTTGGGCCGACCTTACAGTGTTCAAAATGCCTATTGGCATGTTTTTGTTTTGTCTGGTGTATGGTAAGGAGTGTCACTTGCCTGAAGTGTTAGAACACCAGGCATTTTGGGCCATCAAGAATTGCAATCTTGACCTAGAGTTAGCTGGGAAGACCAGGAAACTCCAACTATCTAAGTTGGAGGAGCTTAGAAATGATGCCTACAAGAATGCCAGAATCTATAAGGCAAGAACCAATGCTCTTAATGACCAGATGATTTCTTGTAAGAGCTTTAAGTCAAACTAGAGGGTTTGGCTTTTTTATTCTCAACTTAAGCTCTTCCCGGGAAGCTTAGGTCTAAGTGGAATGACCCGTTCATTATTGAGAAAATTTCTCCTAACAGGGTCGTCGAAATATCTGACCGAAAGACTGGTAATTCCATCAAGGTCATTGGGCAATGTCTCAAGCCCTATGTTGACCATGTGCTCCCTGAACCCATCTCGGACAAGGTTGTTCTCACCTTGCCCTAATCTCTGTTAGCTGTACATCGCCTAGCTAAAGCACTAAACTCAGCACATGTATAGACTGTTTGGAGCTTACTGGAGTTTCACGAAATTCAGGTGATATTCGTCCTATTCTACCCTCCTATACACTTTTATTTTACAATAAGGACATTGCATTAGCTAATCATGGGGGGTTGGATACTTTGTGATTTGATCATGTTGTCAACTCGTAACAGTAATCTCCTGTTATTCTAAAAAAAAACTAGAATTAGGAGAAGACAACTTAGGCATTAGGAGTTGCGAACTTTAGGAAATGATACTTTAGGACCTGAACACGATGACTCTTTAGGTCTTCGGGCTTAATTAGCCTAGGTGTCCACTCGAATGTGGACTTGGTCTCGAGTACTTGCCAAGTAATTTTATTGTAATTTGACCTATAAATTGGGGTGATAAGTACATGATTTATCAACCGACCATCTAATTTGAGGAGACTTTAAGTCCAAGCATCTACACACTATTTGCACTGACTCTCCGACAGTTTTTACGGAAATTGGGTAGCAATGAACTGTCTAGGATGGTATGGCTGGCAAGTTATCAGCGATAACAGCTCATCGGTCGATTGTCCAGAGCCTAGCCACATGACCATTCTCTTCCTTCTGGTTTTAGGTAATTCTTAGATTAGGGAAGCCACCTACTTAGAAAAAAAAAGGAAAAAGAAATACCCAAAATAAAGGAGAAAAAATAAAACAAAATAAGCCACACTTCACCGTATGATTATGGCTAGCATGTGGTTAGTGGTAACAACTCATCAGCCGGTTGTCCAGATCCCAACTCACAAAAAAGCACAAATAATTCCTAAAACACTTAGGAAAGATGTGGGAAGTAGAATAAACTGGGGAGATATAGATTGCGTTCGCCCTTGTGTTGATCCCATAAACATTAAAAGTAGGGAGAAAGCTACCAGTCGAATAGATAAACCTTTATGCAGAAATTCTTAAGGTCACCTAGGGTCATAGAAGCCTGAAGTCCGTTTTTATGGCCTCTTAGTGGGTTTATCACTTTTTTACAAGATGCTTAGAACTTAAAGTTCTTTTTAAGTCATGGGCAGGTCAGGTAGTCGTAAAAAGTCATCCCAAAACTCTCAAATCCAAAATTCCAAATAAATTAGAAAAGAAGAAAAAACAAAGAAAATGTATCTTCTCTTTTCAAATAATGAAGGACTCGGGCGGTCAGCATTTTGGTAGGCACCTGGCGACTGTTGAGTTTTTGTAATTAGGTCCTTGAAAGTTGCTAATGTAATCAACAAATTTTGCTCAAGTAATTAGATCTTGATTCTATTTTATACATAGCATTTTGTTAGTTTTTCTAGGGACTAGTAAAAGATAGGCATGGCGGTATGATAAATACACATTTATTCATGATAAAATGCCTACTTGTGGTAGTTCCTAAGCTTAACATTAAATGTAGCATTATGGATAATGCATAACATTCGTTACATTGCATTTAGGATGATTTGTATAATTTGTATATTAATCTTTACATTTTATGTGGCCACGGGATAATGCGACATCTTTACGGGTTTCGAATGAAAAATCTGACCATACGAATGGATCCAGAATGACGATTGCAGTCTGACAACGTAAAAATCATCTCGATCCGATATCCATAGTAGTCCTAAAAAAGGAACAAAGATGGACGGTCCAGATGGTGCCACATGGCACCATCCAGGCTGCCCAACATCGACCGCAATAGCTGCACCTCACCTCAAGAAGAGATCTCAATCATTGGATCTCAATCCAATGACTGAGATGTGTCGCTGGTCGCTGATCAAGTTTTAAAGGAGAGCCCTGATGGAATCTCAACCGTTGAATCCTCATCCAACGGTCGGGACAGCAGCTACATCAAGCCTCAACACGACAATCCAGTGCTCTACCACAATGGTAGCGTGCCCGTTCCTCAACGAAGAGGCAAAGGTTTGAGCGGCGATCCGCTACAGCCTCTTCAACGCCAGCAAATTGGACCGCATGATCTCAATCCTGTGGTTAGGATTCAAATGCGCTAATGGATGCTCGCATCATACATGCAATCACATGCGACGACTAGGCGCACTTCGAAGAGTGATCTTAGAGCTTCATCCATGATCGAACGATTGTGATCCTCTCTCGCTAGTGAGGGCACAATTCAAACACAAGCACGCAATCCATGACATCCACTCGCGATCCAAAGGCGCGATCTTCGTGTAATCTTCGCCCTCCATCAGCAATAGAACAGTCGCGATTCCTCCCTCTAGCGAGCACGTGATTCAAAAGCACTGAGCGAGATCCCAAGCACACGACATCTGCTCAATCCACGCCGTCCATGAGAGATCCAAGCATCACCGAGCAAGGCATAGTTGCATAGTGCCATCCAGCTATTGTGCGCACGATGCGCCTGCACTGTGCTATGCGCAGCGGTGCACGTGTGGTGCACGCACGACATTGAATTGCATGGCCATGGAAAACCTCTTCCCTTCACCTATTTAAACCCCCCTTCACCTCCCCATTGAGCTTCATCACTTCCTATGCTATTCGCACCTACTCTAGAGCTCTAAAAGCCTATCAAAGCTCCCAAGAGCTCCCTCTCAAGCCTTAGGCCACCTATTAGTGTAGGACACCTTCCCATCAACCAAATATTAAACCCTCCTCTCACCACTTTCGTAGGTGACTAAAGTGTTGTCCTCCCACCTCCATTCAAGAAGTTGATCATCTTCGATCCTCATCACCATTCCCATGAGCTTGTCGAAGCTTTCCTCTACCCGGATTCAACTTGCGCCTCATCCCTGACATCCAAGCACCTTACCTCCACTGTCCAAGCTACTGCCAACCGCCGTCATCTCTCCAGACATCCATTTTGGGAGATTTCCTCTAACCTTTATCTCTTTTATTTTACTTAGCTTATTATGATTGTAATAAACATTATTTCATCTCAAGTTATTTAGTTGTGTTTCATCTCTCTACTCTCTTTATTCAGTTTGAAGTGGTTTTATTATTCTCCTAAAATACCAAAAAAATAACAAAACCCTAAAAGCAACAAAAAGAAACAAAGTGAGATGTGAATTTCAAAAGAAACAAACTTTGCCTCCCTGTGTTCTACCTGGGACTCCCTTTTGAGTTTCGGTAAATTTTATTTGGTAGCAAGTTTTGCGACTACGATGTCAGGTTTCTCAAAAACCCTGATTTTCCATCCCAAAAATACGCTTACTATTTTGGTGCCGTTCCTGGGGAGGCAACGGAATTTGCTTTCTTTTTCCGTGTTTCTTTACATTTACTTATTGACTAACCCCTCTTGCCTCTGATTTGTTGTCTATAATAAGTAAATCTCCTTGTCATTGCCAAAGTAATTATTTTGATTTTAATATTTGTTATTGATGAGAGCCTCATCATGAGCCATAACTAGCTCATTTTGACCCAATAAAGAAGATAAAGCTCCTACATAACCTAGAAGAAGGCCTAACTGAAGGAACAAGTGCTCCGAGAAGAAAACATGAAATAAAGGTTAAAACTGCAATTTTACCATTGCAGTACGTAAACGGGATTTCTCAGAGGCAAAACAGAGGTCAAATGGTATAAATGAGATAAAAAGTGGGTTGAGTCAATCATAAATGGGTTCATGTGCAATCTAAGAACTAAATGACACTTGGTAACCCTAAAACAGACCCTCTTAAATTAACAAGGTTCCGGTCAGAACAAAAGCAAGTAAACCCTCTATAAATCATGGAAAAACATACTCTAGGGTTTAGAACACTTAATTTGGCCTTTGGAACCTAGTTTGACCTAGATTAGGGTCCTAGCTCTTCAATTAACCTAATTTGGGTTTTTACGCAAAATGTCCATTCAAACGAGGTCAAACCTGAAATCTAACTTCGCCATTGGATTCCTTAGGTCCAAATTAGGTTTGTACCAAAATTTGGACCTAAGGAGGGGTCATCTTGACCTACTTTGCAATTTAGTACACCCAAATCACAAATTGGTCCCTATCTTTTGAATACCGTTGCAGAGAACCCCCTAGGTTCTTCGCCTCCTTTGCAAACCGGTCCTGCCGCCATTGCTAGGGCAGAACCGAGCTCCGACGAGGTTCGGAGAGGGATTGCTCTCTAATCCCTCAGAGATTCCCTCCCAGAAATGGAAGGAGGATTCTCTGAGGAATTCCCTTCCTTATAAAGTCAATTACAATTGCCGGTGTGAACCCA
This sequence comes from Thalassia testudinum, assembly GCA_037157565.1. Lineage (NCBI taxonomy): Eukaryota > Viridiplantae > Streptophyta > Magnoliopsida > Alismatales > Hydrocharitaceae > Thalassia > Thalassia testudinum. The sequence continues at coordinate 41,488,765 of JAZHRO010000025.1, forward strand.
ATCTCTCGTGCGAACGCACGGGAGATTTGGGTATCCTAACTCCTTTCCTTCTCCGGCGACCAACTTCAGGCAATTACGTGCCCTTCACGCCCTGCACACCCAGTCCAGCGCCTATATAAGAACCCACAACTCCGGCCGAACAAGCTAAGCTTGATTTTGACGGAGATCCCTTCCAAATTCCTCCCTCTCCCATCTCCGGCCAAACGACCCACAAGCTCCGGCGACCTCCTTCCCTCCTTCTCGTTGCTCTGCTGCCATACCAGCAGCAGAGTCCTCTCCGCCGCTATCTCCCGCGTCGCGCTGTACCCCGCGCACGCACTTCTGACCTCGTCTTCGTCGCCGCTTCCTCCCTCAGGGTCTTTCTTCCCCGACGACGGCAGTTACGAGCCGTCTTCTCCGCCGCCTCCCTTCCCTCCAGACAACCCCAGATACGTTCTCCATCCTCTCCTCTCTCTTTTCCCCCAACTATTTTACTTGATTACCCCTCGACAGTACCTAACCGCCTTCATCTTCCTCGCCTCCGACCGCACTCCGGCGAGCCGCCCACACCACTCCGCCACTCCACACGGCTCGCCAATCACCTCGTGAGCTCCGCCTCACCACCAGGAACTTGCTCCACCCCACAACTGCCACTCCAGACCTCCATAACTACCCCCCGAACAACCCACCATCTCCGGCCACAGGTTGACCTAGGCGCGCACGCCTAGGTCGACCGACAACCTGCAGCATCACCCACCACCTTCGCCGCGCTACGGTGAAGGTTTCCAGCTATTCTGATTGGGCCAATAGGCTGTTCTGTGGAATCTCAGGTGAACGCCCCAGCCGCCATTAACAGCCGAAGCAGCAGGAAGCTTGGAGCAGCAGCAGGCGTCAGGCTTCCCAGGCGGCAGGTGCAGCTGGCTCTCGCAAGTGTCGCGAAGTGACTGAGTTCAGCAGGGAGCACCAGCAGGGCCTTCAGCGTGGGCAATTGCACACGAGAGTCTGCGGGCGCGCGCAAAGGAAGGGCGGAACGTTTAGTCCCACATCGTGGAATCTCAAGGCACAGGTATGGTATAAAGAGTTTTTGTGATATAGCATTACTGCCTCGAAAGCACAGGGGTGAGGTCCCTCACTGACCCCACCCGCCTGGTCCGCGGCCTGACCACGCGGACTTGGCGGATCCGACCCGACCTTGACCTACGCACTCCTCGCGCATCACACCACCTTCAGGTGCGCCTGGTCCCGGGTACGATCCGACCCGATTAATGCTTGTGGCTCTGGGAGAGCGGCTCTGAGTGAATTGCTTGAGAGAGAGAGACGTGCGGGTAGCGGGAGAAGGGTTAGGTTTTGCTCCTGTTCGCAGGAGAAGGACTTGGGCACTGCAGAAGAAGGAAAAGCAAGCCAAAGAAGAAGACAGAAGAAGAAGAAAGAAGCCTTCGCAGGAGAAGGAAAACAGAAAGATTAGAAGTCTTCGCAGAGAAGAAGAAGAAGGACAAGGGAAGATTGCAAAGAGATCGGAACGGCAAAGCAGAAGGAAAGACACAGAAGCAGAAAGGAGAGAAGGAAGAAAGGAAGAAAGATCACATTTAAGACGTCTGATACATAAATCAGACGTCTAATTCTACTTTTTCTAAAAACTCTTTGAATCAATTATATTTGAATGTAACAGTTGTATTCTTGGGTTTTCCAAAGTACTGAGATTGCTCCCTGTGTTCGACCTCGGATACTCCGGTTTTCGAGTAATAAAAATCTTTATTTGTTTTGAATGCTTTCGCGGCTATACTACAACACGATATTATCTTTTAACAAACCGCACAAAAGCGTGACGAATAGTTATATTGAGTTGCTTTTGCTCTGGTGCCCTCGCATTCTTTTTTTTTTCTCTTTTGCTCTTCATTGGGACTTAGACAATACTCTTATGATCAAAAATTGTATTATCATTCCATGTGAGCATTCTTCATAAAGTATTTGTGAGTTTATTGGTTCATGCCTCCCTATGGATATGACATCCTAACTTTGTGGTTAGTTTCTACTGATAAATATTTTTGTTTGAGATTTTTCCACCATGCAATTTACTACAACGACACATCTGATGATCATCATTTCTCAATATTTTCTAAAGCAGAATTTTTCTGATCAAATGTCGTTGTTGTCAAGGAGGCAACAGATGCAATAGATTTATGCGATTATATTTCTGATTCATTCTGAGGTTCACATTTATCTGACTATTATATATTTTTCTGCACAAGGAATCGACGAGCTAAGATAACAGGTGTAGCTGACCCACGACGTCGACCTTGAGTGATGACCACACATAGAGAAGACACGAAGAGAAGGAGACCTAGATCCCAGTTTCACAGGGGATTCTCCTTCGTTGCTGATTTGATTACATTTCCATCTTCTCACCCTTGTAGCATTGTGGCTGGTTTTCGGTGGTCTGTCCCCACTTTCTTTAGCAACTAGCGCTATTTCTCTGTGGTGTGAACTATTCAGTTTTTGCTTGCTTCTGAAAGAAAAAGAAAATAATATCGAGCTACCTACTTAGGAGTTGCATAGCCTTAGGTGCGTGCATTTAGGGGTGATTGAGTAGCACATTAGATCTACTTCTTCGCATTGTGCACACTGTCTGCATGGAGATTGCTAGAGTTAGGTATACTTTTCTATCTTTACATCTAGCTCCTATTCACGCATTACATTTGGGCTAAAAATTCATGACCACCAAATTGATTAAATGTACCTAATTAGTGGTCGCTTAATTGAAATTGGGACTGCTAATCAAATTTGGCCCTAAAATCAAAATCACACTTGATCTGATCAAAGGGACTTACGTGTGACTCTTTACAAAAATAAAAAATAAAATAAATTGATTTGCAGTGTGATGCACGCTTCTAGCACTGAGTACGTACTATAGGCAGCACATTAGGTCTTGATCCCTTAAGGCTATAGGCATCTATCTCTTTATCGATGCAGACCCTCTTATTTCACTTTATGGTGATGGCATTATCCTATGACCAAGTGTTTTGATACTCCAAGGAGGGGGACACCCCTTAAAGGAATAAATGGATAGTTAAGAGGCACTACATTCGCATCGCCTCAAAGGAAGGGTTTGCCCTACTTGCATCCCTTAGCTCCGTCCTTGGAGTAACTTCTCACTAGATCACTTGAGAGTATCATTGAAGTATGGTATAGGTCCTAAGGCACTCGAAGGTTGGCATAGGTCACGTAATTGCATTGAATCGAGTTGGTAGGGACCTATTCAAATTGCTGCGGCATACCCCTGGAGAATCACAATCACCTGACTAGCCTTTATTGTGACATTTCACCACCCCTCCCTTTACCGTTATCTCTTCCTGAACAAACCCCTAAGAAGGCCCACTCTGCTTCTTACACCTCGTGGTCTGAGTCATTACCAGGTTGCTCACCTCCAGTCTACCCCTTTGAAGATCGCTGTGTCCATTCTTTCTCGCCAAATCAGGTAGAAGCGACTTTCCACACTGGGACCTTATTTCGAAATGTTGATCACTAGGGCTTTCCTTTCTTTGATCCATCAATCCAAGATGCCTCTATCTTTGGCCAACCTGAGGGCCAATTTCCTTCACCACTCATTCTTCCCTCTGATCCTTTTGGGACACTCTCATCCCAAGATTTGCTAGATCTTTCACCATACACTCTTGAGCTAAAAGCACTTCCTGACACGCTAAAATATGATTTCTTAGGACCAAATGAAATGCTTCCTGTAATCATCGGTTCAAATTGTCCAAGAAACAAGAGTCAACCTAATGAAGGTCCTAATTGAACATAAGGCAGCCATTGGATGGTCTCTTTCTCATCTAACTAACATTAGCCCCTCCTACTGCACTCATCGTATATACATAGAGAAGGAGGCTTGAGCTACCTGCGAGATGCAGCGACGTCTCAATCCTAATATGAAGGAGGTCGTTAAGAATGAAATTATTAAGTGGCTTGGTGCAGGCATCATTTACCTGATCAACGATAGCCCTTGGGTGAGCCCGATTCATGTACCCAAAAAGCAAGTCTTACCATCCGTGTCAATGACAGGGGCTAATCCATCTCTACACACACTCCTACATCTTGGAGAGTGTGTGTAGATTATAGGAAACTCAATACTACTACCGAAAATACCATTTTCCGCTAGCTTTTATCGACCAAATCCTAGAGTGGTTAGCAGGAAATCAGTTCTTCTATTTCCTGGATGGATTCTCAAGCTATAACCAGGTGGCTATTGACCCCCATGACCAAGAGAAAACCACTTTCACCTGCCCCTTTGGCACCTTCGCCTTTAGAAGGATGCCATGTGGACTTTGTAATGTGCTAGGTACCTTCCAAAGATGCATGCTGGCAATATTCCATGATTTAATGGGTGATTTTCTGGAGGTCTTTATGGATGACTTTTCGATCTTTGAACCAACCTTTGATGACTGTGTAGCCAACCTGACCTGTATCCTTCGGAGATGTATTGTTGTAAACCTTGTGCTTTCCTAGGAGAAAAGTCATTTTATGGTGCATGAAGGTATTGTTCTAGGGCATACCATCTTCAAAAGGGGTATTGAGGTAGACAAAGCTAAGCTTGATGTGATAGATGATTTACCAATACCTAGCTCTATCCGGCAAATCTGCTCCTTGTTGGGTCATGTCAATTTCTATAGGAGATTTATCAAGGATTTCTCTAAGATTTCTAGACCCTTGATGCATCTCCTATCGACCAATTGACCCTTCGACATGGGCCCTGACTGTATTCGAGCATTTACGCAGCTGTGTGATGCTATCACTAAGGACTCTGTTCTCTAGCTACCTAATTGGTCCGTCAACTTTAAGCCGATGTGTGATGCTTCTGACCTAGCTATTGGAGACATCTTGGGACAAAGACGCGATAAACACCCCTTCGTGGTGTATTATGCCAATATGACATTGGATGAGGCCCAACATAATTACAAGACCATTGAAAAGGAGCTACTAGTAGTTGCCTTTGGGTTGGAGAAATTTCGATCGTATCTTCTAGGTTCTCATGTTACCATCTTCATAAACCACGCAGCCATTCGTCTTCTCATACATAGGAGGGATGCAAAGCCTCGATTGATTCATTGGATCTTTCTGCTTCGAGAATTTGATCTTAAGATAAAAGATAAGGCTGGAGCCCATAACGTAGTCACTGACCATCTTTCAAGACTTGACTCGGACCATATTAGATGTACCTTGCCATTAAATGAATCTTTTCTTGATGAGAACCTTCTAGAGATAGATGTGGCATGTGGATTGTGGTATGTCGATATCACTAACTACCTTGCTTCTGGATCTCTTCCACGAGGCTGGCCTAAAAACTAGCACGAGCGTCTCATTGAAGAAGAAAAGTATTATTTCTGGGATAATCCACTTCTCTTTAGAGTGGGTGTTGATCAGATTATCTGTTGCTATGTTCCTGACAGTGAGTTCCCCAGTGTGCTATCCTTTTACCATGATCAGGCCTATGGAGGCCACTTTTCTAGGAGGAAAACTACAACCAAGGTGTTGCAATGCGGATTCTTTTAACCCTCCCTTCATCAGGATGCACACAATTACACTAAGCATTGTGCTAGGTGGCAATCCCTAGGGTCAATGTCACATCGCGACATGATGCCCTTGCAACCCATCCTAGCTACAGAAATTTTTGATATTGGGGAATTGATTTTAGGGGCCCTTTTGCTCCTTCTAATGGTTTCGAGTACATCTTTGTTTCCAGTGATTATGTCTTGAAATGGATTGAGGCTATTCCTGTGCACTGTACTGATCATGTCATTACCACCAAATTCATCAAGGACTACATCTTTGCATTCTTTGGGATCCCTCTAGCCATCATTTCGGATGGAGGAAGCCATTTCACTCACTTGTCATTCCGGGCACTTTTGAGGAAATACAGAGTTCACCACCGTATCACTTCTTCGCATCTTCCTCAACTGAATGGCCAGGCAAAGGTCTCAAACTGGCAGATCAAGCAAATCCCCCAGAAAATGGTTCAGCTTGACCGTAAGATTGGTCTGACAAGCTGATTGACGCCTTATGAGCATATCGGACCACCTTCAAGGCTCCCCTACATATGACTCTGTACAAGATTATTTTCAGGAAGCCTTGCCACTTGCCCGTGGAGTTGGAGTACAGAGCTTATTGGGTGGTTCGCCAGTGTAACCTCGACCTAGACATGTGTGGTTAAGAAAGGAAACTCCAACTCCAGAAATTAGAAGAGTTGCGTCATGAGGCCTATGACTCTGCTTTGACCTTTAAACAATGAACCAAGGCCTTACATGACAGTCGCATTAGGCGGAAGGAGTTTAAGCCATCATAACAGGTTTGGCTTTACAATGCCCAGCTCAAATTCTTCCCTGGAAAACTGAAGTCCAAATGGACTAGTCCTTTCCTGTTCTCTAGACCTTTTCCCAATGGTGTCGTTGAAATTAAAGATCCCAAATCTAGGCAGAAATTTATGGTTAATGGGAAGCAGTTGAAATCGTATCTCATGCATGAGGCTGCCCCATTGGTGAAACAGTTACCCTGCTAGAGGGTAATTAACTTTGGCGTCACTCTGAGTCCAGTTGGAGATGTTAAATTCAGCGCTTGGTTGGAGGAACCCCTAAACCCTTTCACTTTCACCCCACATTCCATTCCATTTGACTTTATTTCACTTCACTCCACTTCACAATTCACCACCCACAATCTGCCCACCCATCCACCTTGCTATATACCTCTCACTTCACCCTTTCACCTGGACCCTTTGACCCTATCTAACCCTTTTTTGCATGCATATGAGGGCATAGCATGATTTGGCATGGGGGGGTAGATAGGCATCCATAGGATCTGGGTATTATATGGGTACTATGCAGATTCTTGTACATTATACATATCCATCAGTAGTATATATAGATAGCCTTATTGAAAAAACCCATAAAAATTAAAAATTTTGAAAAGTTCCAAAAAAAAAAGTATAAAACACAGAAAGTCCATAAATATTGAAAATTCAAAAACTCAAAAAAATGTTTTCAAAATTATTTAACCATGATCTAAAAGTTGAAGCAAAACCAAAATAAGTGTTTGTGGACATTCAACCTTTGCTTTGAAGACTTTCCGGGCCACAGAAGCTTTATTCACTTAGGCTTTGGCTTAATACACTCAAGCATTAACAAGATAGAGTAGGATCCCTCCTAACTTACGACGTATTCATGTACCTAAGTCACCAGTATAGGATTCGTTGGATTGCTTCTACTTGAGAGTCTAGGTAACCTTGGTTTACACTATACAGAGTCAGGAAAAGCTAGATGAACATAAGATCCAACCCTAGTGTTCATTAGGGAAGGTGAAGTCCTTACCTATGCGTGCAGGTAGATTTTTTATCCCAGTCTTTAGTCTTATGTTTAGGAGAAGCTCTTTCTACTAAAGTACTCACCCACAAAATAAATGTGCTCTTCCAAATAAAGTTGTAGGAGACATACTGACATTTGCTTCCACAAGGAAGAAAAAAAGGTCAAAAAAAAAGAGAAGAAATATTCTTTGAATAAGTTAGTATGTTCTCCAAATTCCTGTAAATTCTTCCACCAAAAAGTTTTTCATGGTGCATTACAAATACCCTATTTCCACCAAATATTCTTTGAGCCACAACACAATAAGAGTTGAGTTGAGTCTTTACTCATTTTTGAGAGTTGATCCGAAGACATGAGTTGAAGCTAAAACCAACCTGGACTTAAAAAGACATGAAACCTTGGGCTTGAGTCTTAATGTTCATCGAGTTAGTCTTGATCAATCACTATGCACAACCATAACCTCTTAGCTTTTGAGCTTTGCAAAATCCTCTGAGTCCTGGAAATCGTACTTAAGTTTTAAATATCAAGAGTTTTTGTTAGTCGAGAGATGGTCTATGTTATGTAAGACTTGAGTTCTTGTAGTCTTCCTTGCAATTGGTTCTCACAATGTCTAATTGATAAACACAATATTATTGCTTCAGAAAAAATCTTCAAATTAAGATCATTTCTAAACACTACTACCTTACTATTAAATAAGTGTTTTGCTAGGGACTAGCAAAATATAGGCATTGGGGTGTGATTGAGCAACAATTCACACATTAATTATTCCTGCTTATGCTATTTCCCAGCCTTGTGCATTTCTACTAGGTAGATATTCATTCATTTTGTAAATATGTGCATTCATGCATTTTATGGAGAGGAACATAGAGAGAGAGATTGAGCCCCCCTATCCCATTCATTTCTACCACCTAATACCACAAAACACAATACCACGCTACACCACCTACAATAATTCCCTAAGACTTCAAGTGCTTACCCATAAATTACCCAAGAATATCCCATCCTAATAGTACTCTTATCGTCACCTCAACCCTTACACTTTACGTGTGCCCTACTCCATCCCATCCCTACCTATATAATAGGACCCAACCCCCCCAAGCAAAGACGTTAGCTCCCCCCCACTAGCACTCAATTTCCCCTTCCAAAGACGCACACACTCCCTCACTCACAACAATAGTCGGCCACACCACTCTCAACTCTTCTCTCTCCCTCTCTTCCTCTCCCATATGTTGCTCTCTCTCACTAGTTGAGAGAGCACGCAGCAGGTAGGGAGCAAGTTCACCGTGGTCACAACCACCACGGTAAGCTCCACCACCGCCTAGCTTCTTGATGAGTAGGTGGGCATGGTGGTTCTTTTATTTTCTTTCCTCTTTATTTTGCTTTTGTTTTATCATTTTCCATCGCCATTAGCAAGCTATGAAGAGTTCTGCTCTATTTTTGTTTTCTATAGAGCTATAGTTCATTCATCGCAACTCATTTTTCATGACAGCCACCGACCACTTCTCACTTTACCAGTGTTATCACCCATCCAAAACACACGCACGCACAGCCAACTAATTTTCCCAACCGATTGCACTACACATTTCCACCCTTACTCACTCTTAGTCGGTTGGCACACACCAACCCACCTCCCTCTCACTCCCTGTTTGCACCTCATCCACTTTCTCTTCACCACCCTCTCCCTCACCAGTACACATACATACATACATACATATATATACGCATACATATATATATATATAGACACACACACATATCCATCCACCTCATCCACTCTCACTACCACACCCACCAACACATACACACACCTGCCTACAGACATATATACTTACACACACATATTCACCTATCCACACACTCAAACACACACACACAGATATATAAATACTTATACATATAGATATATACTTATATATATATACATAGTTACGTACATATATATATATATATATATATACACACACATACATACTTATAAATAGATATTTATACATATGCATATATATATATATTCACACACATTGCCTCGTACATACATTCACATATACATAGTCCCACCCACAATACCATTCACATTTCCATCATTGTGCATTTTATCCCAAGTGGGCACGCACCAGTTGCGTACTCACTTGAGAAATTTGTGCACATTAAATCATCTAACACACACACCCACACGTCTGCTCCACACCCGCACACAGCACATAGCTAGGTTAATCATATCTCTCTAGACGACGATTAACCCACCGTGGTGGTACATTCCATTAAATCTTTGATTCAATCCGTACCTTATTACTTATTATATAGTTATATATATGCCTATATTATATATCTATATCTTATATATATATAAGCTAGGTATTTCATTCGTTTCCATTCCGTATTTCCTTTCCACAATTTCTTTTATATTCTCTTTTATTTTGTTAAAGAAAAGACCAAAAAAATCTAAAATAGAAAAGATAACTCTTGTCTTCGCAGGTACATGATCTCGCGTGTACCGAGATCAGTTTTTGAACTTGATTTTGGCAAATTGCCATGGACCAATTTTTGGCATGTAGCCAAGGATAATTTTGAGGGTGTACCTCTAGGATATGACTATCCGAAAAAAATCTAAAGCTAAGAAAATCCCAAAAATTCAATAAGCAAATGCAAATCACCCGTCATTAGGAATCATGTAGAAATTGATTAACTCCAAAAAATCACCTCCCTGTGTTCGACCCTAGGCCTAAAACTAACAATTTTAAAATTTGATTTAGTCCAGGTAATAAATTTCGATAAACTAGTGTAGATTTGCTTGTAGGTAATCACTCCCACTACATACTTTTCGACACTAATTTCACCTAATTAAAAAACCCTACCTGCATTTCGATAGGCACCAAGATCAAGAAGGCCACGATCAAAAGTAGTGTCATTAATGACAACCCGAATCAGAGGAGTGCCTGGATCTTTCTTTTTCAGATGTTGTTCGCTCTGTATAGCTGATCAAACTGTCTCTAAGAGGATCATCTTTCCTAGTTTTCTAGACTGCCTTCTAGAAGTGCATAATTCTTTTAAAAACATAGCATAGGTAGGAATTACTTAATTACATCTTCGAGAGGGATGTTTATTTCTACTTGCTCAAAAAGTTCCATCAGCTCCCTATCAAAGGGCTCACATTTCTTTTTCTTTTTGATGGTGGAATGATGTGTTTGTGGAAAAGGGACAGGGATATGCTCTTTTGTAGTTGAACATTCTTGAATTAAGGTGGAAGGAGAGTTAACTTGCTTTTCTCTGGACCAAGTTCCATGCATGGAAGTCGAAGGCCCAAGATCCTGAGTAATTTTCCCACTCCTCAGAGTTACTACCACTACTAGAAAAATGGGCTTTCGCGATGCTTTTATAGTGACAGCTTTTGTTAAAACTGTCATCTATAGCTAATTGTGCAGTAATCATACGACTTAAATGACCTAAATTAAGATAAGCTTAGGCTAATTGTAGTGTAATTCATGGGTGGATAGCATACACTGCATCTTTTCCTGCTTTATTTAGATATGCATGAAATATGTTATAATGTCTTGATTAGTGCATTATTTGAATTATAGGCAATAACAAGCTCAGGAGATGGCCTGAAACTAGACCTGAAGATGGGAGGAAGCAAGAGCTACAGCAGAGCTGCAGCAGAAGCCTTGGAATAATGAGGAAGAAATAATGTAGGGAAAGGTATACTAATCTACCAAGTAGAATTTTAATGTAAGAGTTAAATTATGAAGAACATAGGACCTTTCCTAACCTTAGGATAGCCTTAGAGACCCTCCTAAACCCTAGCCACCCTTAGATTAGGTCACCTTAGCCTAGGATACCTCAAAACCCTCATTCCAGCCCATATATGGACGTCTAGGTAGGTGGCTGGAGGTACAGAACCCTTAGACACCACCTGCAAACCTAGAACCCAATTCTGCTAGAATATTGGACATTTCGACAAAGTGTCAAACATCCAATTTCTTCAGAATTCCAAGACAAAACCAAAGCTCCTCCCTGACTCAACTTTGGATGTCCAAACCATAGCTTTGGACTTCTAATTTTGAAGTATAAGTCGTATGATTGTTAAATCAAACGTCTGGAACCCTTCTCCAATCCCTATTTTTGAAATCAAGCTTGGATCTTGATTTCCTAAGCCCCTAAACCCAATTCTACACCTTAGGGAACCTAAATTAAGGATCCCTAAGCCTAGTACACTACCCTTTGAAGAACCTAATTTGGTTCTCACTAAACCCAATTGACTTGGATCTAAGTCAATTACACTTCACCTATTCAATTGGACTCATGGAGTCCAATTGAGCATGGATCTCAAGCAACACAAGTCTAATTGGACTTAGTCATAGTCCAATTGACTCAAGCTTGACCTAATTAGGTATTTTATCACCCAATTAGATGCACATCCACTGAATGAAGCTTGTATAAAGTTTAATTGCACTTTAAAATTAGTATTAGGGTTTATAACCCTAATTCTAAGAGCCTACATAAACCCAATCACCTAGACCTATAGGACTCGACCTAGACCACCTGACCACACCCACCTAGTCACGCACACACACCCACACACACACACATAGCTGCCCACTCTAGAGTCCTCTAGAGTATTCACTAGATGGTGCCACTTTGGTTACCAAAAATAGCAACCAAGTTGGTCCATTCTTAGATCCACAAATTGTGGATCTAAGAAGACTCACTCCTATCCATCTTGATGCCAAGATGGAGGCTCTTCTAGGGAATTCCACACTTCTCTAGAGGAACCATCCCTTGGTCTATAAAAACACACCTTTGGATGGTCATGGACCCCCATCTAGCCTTAGCTTCCATTCATGTGCACTCCTTCGCATGAGCACCATCACCTCCATCACTTCCACCAACATGTCCAATGCTAGAGCACCTCTCCACCACCTTCTTAAGAGGCTGGCCAACCACCTTGGCCATCCCTCTCTTCCCTCCTACCACCTCAATCCACATAGGCCATTGGAGACCAACTACAATGCCCTAAGTTCTATTTGCTAGATAGATGTTCTTCGTAGTTAATTTCTGCATTAATTTTCTATGTAGTAGTGTAGTAATCCTCTTCTTGAATGATGCATGCATAATCTTTCTTAGATCCATTCATGCATCCATTTTCTGTTAGCAGAAATTGTTGCTTTAAGCTTTCATGTACCTGTGATTGTAATGATGACATATTTTGAAGAAATGAAATCACCATGTGCTTTATCAATATTGTGATCATCAGTTGCCTGGTTTAATTTCTTTTCAAATTGCAACAAAATGCCAGTTCCTAAAGATATCAATGACCTTGCGATTGACGTGTTTCCGTTAATAGCCATCATGAAGTTAGAATGGTGTGCACTAGTTCTCACACATTCACATTTATTATTTATCTGAAGAACACACATGTAGTTCGAGTAAACAATGCAATGGGCAAAACTTACATTCACTACCTTGAAATCGGCGTATGATTTTAAGCAAGTAAAAAGAATCAAGAATCAATCTCAAATGCCACCCTGAGATTGATCGGGACTTACCATCTCATTAATTAAATTTTTTATTGAATCGGACTTTACAGCTATATTGCGATGCTATTTTAATCAAAAATGCGATTTGCAATCACACCAAATGGTGCCGTTGCGAGGGGGCAATGTGATTTTGTTTTTTGATTTCTTTGAACTTAACATTGACAATTCTGTTTCTACTTGCTTTTTGATGTGCAGGAGTAGGAAAAGCAGATTCTGCATGCACATCAGGCACAGTTGAAGAATCAGGTGCACATCACCATCTTAGTTTTAGGATTTCCATTGGAACTCTAGGTATATTTGATTTCTAGGTAGATTTGATTTCTAAAAAATGAAATATGCATATTCTTGTGCAAAAACAATGAAAAAGTTTTTAGAATTAGGGTTCTTTTAAATCTAGGGTTTGAGATTTGTCTCAAAAAAAAGGAAAAGAAAATTTTTGAAAAATTTTCCCTCCAAAAATAAAAAAATTTTAAAAAGTTTGAAAAGGTTTTGAAAAAAAATTTGCAAAAGAAAAAAATTATTTTGGTGGAAAAGGCTTGATTTTGAATTTCAAACCCTTTCATAAGACTTTTCACCCTTCACAAAAAATCGACCTGATTTTAATCATGAATTCAAAATTCAATTGCAAAATATTTATTAACCAAAAAATTCTGAAATTTGGGCAAAAGCTATATTTTCCAATCATCTTTCAAGCAGCACCATTTATTTGAAAAATTTTTAATCATGTGATCTTAAAAAATTCATGAATTACAAGGGGGTCAAACTGACTTAGATTTGAAAATTTTTAAATTTCAAAAATCAATTCCGAACAACCTATGAACCAAATTTGACCAAAAATGGTTGGGTTTGAAAGACTATCAAACTAGCTTTCATTTCCATATTTTTCTCAAATTTTTGGAGTTAATTTGATACTATTTCAAGAAGGGTCAAAATTCTATATCTGACCCCCCGATAATTAAAAATTCATATTTATTCGGTTGAAATAATAAACATTGAAAAAAAAATATTCTTTAGAAATCTAATTGTAAAACAAATCTGCTTGTGAAATTTCAAATCAATTAGATTAATATTTTAACATGGAGAATAGTTTGAAGTGAAATGTTGGTCTGCTGGACACTTTGAAATTGCATGAACCCTAGGCTCAACCTTTAGGGTTACATTCTAGAGAACACATCTGGCTAACCTGGACTTAGTCGAGTCTAGTGGCTAGCCGGTGAGCTTGGTCACCTTGTGGACCACTCACCAAAAACCCTAATTTGAAGAAAGAGCTTGGTAAAAACTATATAAAACATATTAAATAACCTAAATTCATTGTTGTACTACTGGGTCATCACAACCGCCCTAGTCGAACCTTTGCCGAATCTGTGGGACAATATCAAAGAATTGAGGCTCAGGGGTACAAAGGAACCAGAGGCGAAAGCTGAAGGAATAACCTTCCCCTTAGTTTGCTTGTACAGATTGGCTAGGTTAGCTTGGGGGGTTTGGATTACTTGCAGTTGGTTGCACGATGAATTTTTCTTCATAAATTAGAATCTTAATGAAAAATCAGGTCACCTGATCTGAATGACCACTTCATTAACAAGGCCTTGCCTTGTTTGGCTTGGCTACACCAACCTAGGGGTTGGTTGGTGTATGCAAGGGAGGAGGTCACTTAGAACTCAACTAGTTGGACCTTGGGAGCCACTCCCAAGGAGGCGAAGGTGATTCATCACATCGCCCGAACCATCTTCGCACCCTTCTTCTTCATCCAGTCTCTTAGTCGAGATGGCTAACCTGGGACCCAGACCTGATCAGGACCGAGGAAATCTTGACCCAATGGCTCGCCTGGAAGCACAGGTCGTCGAATCAGAGGAGCAATATTAGCAGAATATCGACAGAATCTTGACAACATTAGATGGAATGCAGGATCCGCCCTGAGGAGAACAACTACGGGATTTCTACGATTTGTCAGCACTAATTCTCGTAACTCAAGTCCGGATTCTCGCAGGCGGAGATGCATTCGAGTTGAAACCAACATGATTACCTTGATCCAGAATTATTTCTATGGGAACTTGAATGAGGATCCATTCCAGCATATAGAGGACCTGAGTTGAATCACATAAATGGTTTGACCTAGGAATGTTGATCTGGGAATTGTTCTCATGAAGCTTTTTCTATTTTCTCTCAAGGATAAAGCTTCATATTGGTTCAAGACCATTGGGAGGCCAATTGGAACCTAGGTGGAATTACAATGTGAATTCCTGCAAAAGTTCTTCCAGATAGATCACACGAATACAATGAGGAATGCGATTACGACTTTCTCCAAAGGGCCTGGGGAGAAGTTGCATGATGTCTAGGATCGATTTTACGATCTCCTAAGGAAATGCCCGCACCATGGTGTGCCTAGATGGCACCTGGCTCAAATTTTTTATCATGGGATGGATGACACACATCGGTATCTGGCTGATGCATCTAGTGGCGGGAATTTCCTCACAAAAGATGAAAAATTGCATTTGAGTTGTTCTAGTCTTTGGCAGAGAATTCAATGAATACCGCATCCATGAACCAATTCCAATGACCTAGACAGCAATGGGTTAGTGTCAATGAGGCTCACGTCGAGTCTGCTCGAGTCGATATGGACATCAACACCAAGAAGCTGGATAAAGTGGATCTGCTAGATAAGAAGCTCGACGAACTGATTCGAGCTCGACCTGAATTCACCAAAAATTCAACTATATCTAGATCTTCTTATGCACCCCAAGCCCCTCTAGCTATAGTTAATTTGCTCACTCGGGATGCATCTTCTCCATATTTATGGGATCATGCATATTAGGATCTCATGAATAATCTCGATCTAGCACCACATGTCAATTTTAATGTGCATTTCCTTGACAAATATACGTCTCTGACATCATCAGCCTATGAAGATGTTAATGCTATTCAAGGATATGGGCATAATAACCCGTGCTCAGAAACGTATAAGACTAGTTAGCGCCAACATCCAAATTTCTCCTGGTCTGATAACCTACAAAGACTAGATCAAGATCCACACTACCAGACCAGGCAATACGGGAATGTGTAGAACATGTACCCAAGGTGGCAACCATTCTCGCCTCAATAGCAGCAATCCCATTCTATATATCAGCCATTGCATCAAGCTACCAGTCACCCTCCAAAGAGGGTTGACTCTTTAGAGGCACTGAAAGAGGAGCTGTAAAAATCGATGAGGAAATTTACGTAGGATAGCTTGCAAATAACATGACCAAATGCAGAGCATCCAAAACACGTAGAACTAGCTATTGCAGCAGCATAAGACTCAGGGAGCCTTACCCTCCCAACCTGTCCCTAACCCACAATATGTGTAGAACCAAGGTACCCCGCCCAGGTTTCAGGCAGCACAAGGGCAGGTGCATGCTATCTTACAGGCACCTCTTGCACCACCCTGTTATGCTCAAGGCTGGCCAGCTTTACTGTAGAACCTTGCATATTCTGCACCTTCCTCTCCATCACCACCTCATGGACAACATGCCGATGCAAAAGCTATTACATTGAGGAGAGGTAAGAAGACATATGACCCACCATTTATGATGGCAGGTCCTAATTCTTTTCATCCTTCACTGCAAGATGGTTCGACCCCTTCTTCATCTTAGGAGCCATCTATGGTAGACAAGGCCAAGAGGTCAATTGACCCTGAGATTCTCGCCCCTTTTCGTGAGGCTTTGACACAAAATACAATGCGGAAAAAGGATATGCAAAATTTCGAGGACCTAAAATCAATGTTTAAGGAAGTTCATATTCAAGTCCCTCTCCTCAAGTCTATAGATCACATTTCTGCTATCGCTAGGTTCTTTAAAGACTATTGTACCCTGAAGGGACAACAGAAGAATGGACGACAAGTAATACTATCGAAGGAGGCTAGCGCCATGATTCTAACTGACCTATCGCCTAAGAAGAATGACCCTAGTACCCCACTCATTTCCTACTTTTTGTAGGATTCTCCATTTGATCAGATGCTTCTTGATCTGGGCTCATCCATCAACCGAACTCCCACTGCCATTTATGATCGATTTCGATTCAGGGAGTTAAAGCCCACCTTGGTCACAATTCAACTAGCTGATCGGTTAGTGAAAACAACGAGGGGATGGTTGAGAATGTGATCATTAAGGTCTGTGGATTCTGCTTTCCCACAGACTTTTTCGTTCTTGATATGGAGGTTCCTACTAATCTCCGTTATGCATCAATCGTTTTGGGTCACCCGTTTCTGGCGATAGCCCGAGCAAACATTGAGTGTGCATCTAGGTGTGTGGAGATTGCCCTAGGAGATGAACGACATAGACTTGATATATTCAGGGCATCAAGGAACTTCGATTGTGATCGCATCGAGGAGGACGATGAAAAGGAGGCATCAGCTTTCTGTGGTAACATTGGGCTCCTTTGTGATGACCAATGTTGTATTTGTCTTCACTGTCAGGGCTTTTAGACCTAGATCCACATAGGACTGAGACCACCGCATTGCACATTTCGTCTCGCGGATCTGATTGCCTGGGGTGTTAATCAGACCACAATTTCCCTGGCTCTGACTATCTTGATCCACATATTACTGAATCACCCTTGCTAATATAGGAAGTCGCAACTACAACAAATGGGTTCCCCATTAATGCAGTCACGACTAACTATTTAGCAGATGGTGAATCAATAGGAATCCATGCATATCAAGATCATCAGATTCTCACCATTGATTCTACTCCTCCCACTCTTACCCCCACTTCTGATTTTGACCTACCCGTGATTGAACTGAAGTCCTTACCTGACTCCCTCAAATATGTGTTTTTGGGCAGAGGTGAGACATACCAAGTCATTATTAGTGCTCACCTAACCCAAGAATAGGAATATCAATTGATTTCTATGTTACAAGACCATAGGGCTGCTATAGGGTGGAGTATTGCTGATCTCCACTAGACTCGGCCCTTGTATTGCATTCATCACATTTACACAGATGAGGGGATGAAACCATCGATACAACCTCAAAGACGGCTGAACTCGAATGTGCTAGAGGTTGTTAAGAAGGGGATCATCAAATGGCTGGACACAGGCATTGTATACCCAATTTCTGAAAGCCAATGGGTGAGTCCTATCCAGATTGTGCCTAAGAAAGTAGGACTCATTGTAATAAAGAATGACAAGGGAGAATCCATCCCAACCCGCATCGCAACATCATGGCAGGTTTGCATAGATTAGAGGAAATTGAATATGACTACCCAATCATTTTCCTTTACCGTTCATTGATCAGATTTTAGAACGGTTAGCCGAATGCAGTTTCTTTTTCTTTTTGGATGGATACTCAAGCTATAATCAGGTAGTGATTAGCCTAGAAGATCAAGACAAGACCATGTTCACATGTCCCTTTGGAACATTCGCTTTTAAGCGAATGTCCTTCGGACTCTGCAACGCACCAGCGACACTTCAACGTTGTATGATGGACATCTTTGATATGATTGGGGATTTATGTGGAAGTATTTATGGATGATTTCCCCATTTTCAGAGATGACTTTGCATCTTGTCTTCATAACCTCACCAAGATTCTGAAATGGTGTATTGATTAAACCTAGTACTGTCATGGGAGAAAAGCCATTTCATGGTGAGGGATGGCATTGTACTAGGACACAAGATCTCATCTAATGAAATCGATGTCGACTGAGGTAAATATGAATTATATCCTAATTACCTCCACCTAGATCGGTTAAATAGATCAGATCGTTCTTAGGTCATTTTGGGTTTTATCAAAGAATTATATGTGATTTCTTGAAAATCGTATGCCCTTTGATGAATATCCTGGTAACCGACGTCCCATTTGATTGTAATACCTCATGTCTCAGCTCCTTCGAGACTTTGTGAAGTGTTTTTTCTAGTTCTCCAATTCTCCAACCACCCAACTGGTCGTTCAATTTTGAGATGATGTGCGATGCCTCCAATTTCACCGTCGGAGTTGTTTTGGGCAAAAATTGGGAGTAGCAACCTTTTGTTATATATTATGCTAGCAAGACGCTGAATAAAGCTCAGTGTAATTATACTTTCATTGAAAAAGAACTGCTAGCGGTAGTATTTGGGTTGGAGAACTTCTGATCATACTTGCTAGGGTCCAAAGTGATAATTTTCATAGTCCATTTCGCCCTTCGGCATTTGTTGGAGAAGGATGCAAAACCCCGTCTTATCAGATGGATCCTTCTCTTGCAAGAATTTGATGTTGAAATATGTGACAAAGTTGGAGCATAAAATGTTGTGGTGGATTACTTATCCAGATTAGACCCAGCCCACATCCCCTATTCCCTGCCCATTTCAGACAAATTCCCAGATGAATCTCTTTTGGCAATCCATTCTATCGAGTTTCCCTAGAATGTGGATATCGTGAGTTATCTTGTCACAGGCAAGATTCCCATGAATTTATCTAAGGACCAGAAACTTAAATTTATATCTGAGTCCAAATTCTATTTCTAGGATGACCCTTTGCTCTTCCGCATTAGAGCGATCAGATCATCAGGAGGTGCATCCCAGATTTTGAAATCTCGAGTGTGTTATCTGATAAACACGCATGAATTTATGATAAAATGCTTATTTATGATAGTTCCTAGGCCTAGCATTGCATACCATATTATAAATATTGCATAACATTCATTGCATTGCATGTAGGATAGTTTGTATATTCTGTATATTAATTCTAACATTTTATATGGCTAGGAGGCAATGCGACATCTTTATGGGCTTCGGATTAAGAATATGATAGTATGGATGGATCCGGAGCAACGATCGTAGTCTGTCAGTGCGAAAATCACCTCGATCAGAGCTTCGTAGCATCCTCTATAAGGAGAAGAAGATGGACGACCCAAATGGAGCCATCCAGGCCACCCTACACAAGTCGCGGCCTCCCTAGATTCACACAAGGAGTGATCCCAGCCATTGGATCTCAATCCAACGGTTGAGAAATGCACTACATCGACCGATCTCTCCTCCAAAGCACAGCAAGGAAGGCTTCATCTTGACCGTTGAATCTTCATCCAACGATCGAGATGCGCAACCGCACCTCACCTCTACGTGCCAAAGCAATTCTTTGGTCAAATGGTGAAGCCCCCAGTCTGCAAATGAGAGGCACGAGTTCAAGCCTCGATCCTTTGCTCCCACTCTAGCATCAGCAAAATTGGACTACTCGATCTTGATCGAGTGGTCGAGATGACGAATGCATGCTAGACGACGATGTGCAACCGTACGCCAAGGCAGATGCACTCCATCTAGAGCGCTCATTTAAGTTGACCGGGCACAGTAGCTATCATCCAATCATCATGATCATGCGATAAGCATGATTAAAATTGATGTAGGCGTGATTTGCGAGCACCTCGCAGCCACACGATGGTGGATCCGGCAGCTGCCGGTGATGTACGTGCATTTGAATCCATGAGCACCCACAATCTCCTCGTGATCTCATCGATCCGCACCCATTCCAACAGCTAACGATCTCCTCGCACTATGCCAGCTGCAGCCACACCTCCTCACGCCAGTTAAGGTACATGAATGCCATAGCGACACCCCTGACGAGTCTTTAGTGACTTTTTAAATGTCGCTGAAGGCCTGTGGACGCAAAACACCTCCATTCCACCACTATATAAACCCATGACCCCTTCCCTTCCAAACCATCTCTACCTACTCTACTCCCACCTACTCCTAAGCTCCAGTACCCTACCAAAGCTCTGTTAGAGATTACTCCCAAACTCCAAAGGCCTCTTATTAGTGTAATGCTCTTATACCCCACTAAATATTCATCCTTCATCTCACCGCCTTCATAAGAAGCCTTAGACCGTCTTCCCACCTCCATTCTGGTAGAAGATCACCTCCATCTCCTCATCCCCATTCTTAAGCCTTGGTGAAGCATTCCTCTACCCGACATCCTCCTGTATCTCACCTCCATCATCCAACACCTCACCCTTTTCACCCAAGCTACTGTCAACCACCATCGTCTTGTACAACAGTCGATTTGGGAGATTTCTTCTCACCCTTATCTCTTTTGTATCTCTTAGCATATTGTAATAAACATTTGCATGATATATTAGATTTGTTTCGATCTCCTTTGAGAGTTATCTTGCTTGCCTTTCTTTACAAAAACACCAAAAAAATCACAAAACCCTAAAACACCAAAAAGAAACAATATGAAGCACAGATTTCAATGAAAGTAAACATAGCCTCCTTGTGTTCGACCCGGGACTCCCTTGGTGTTTCGATTAAAAATTTTATTTTATAATGTGTTTTGTGAACTATGATGATAGGTTTCTCCTAACCCTGATTTTACTTCACCAAAACCCATTGATCATTTGGACACTGTTGCTGGGGAGGCAACGGAATTTGCTTTCTTGTCTTTCGTGTTTCTTTTCATTTACTTATTATTCACCCTGCTTGCCTCTGATTTATTGTCTTGCAGGTACCCTAGCAAGGAGACGCAAGTGCGGTAGACTGGAGTAAAGTAAGGGTAGAGTAATTTGTAAGTGCCCCCACATTTTCCCCCACTAGTTTCACTTTCGCCACATTCATAACCAAGACTTAATCTACTTAGGTGTTTGCATAAACCCTAGGATAGAATTTGTTTGTCTTGTTTGTCACCTCCACTCATCTCACCCTCGCATATTAAAGAAAGACAAAAAGATACTTCGTGTGGGACAAATCAACATGATCACTCCATACACCTACATTTGAGGCACATAACCTAACTTGATTTTTATCTACTCAACTGGGATTCTGACTTGTGGAATCGGTACATGCAAATCAACACATAAAGGGGTAGAAATCATACTGATTTATCATCCTTTTTGCATGCCTAATTGGTGGTGCGTTTGGGTCACTTGTTTGAGTTGTTTGGGGTGTACCACCCAATTTAAAAATAATTCATTCTGTAGCTGCCCCATAGGATTCAATATTTAGGCCAAGCCAGGCACTCCATATTTCTTTTTGATTTGAATAGGAAAACACTTGAACTCATGATTTTAAACTTGGTTTGCCTCCTGGAAATTTAGTTGAATGTACCTAACATTTGAACCCTAAAAGCTACTAAGCAAGATTCAAACGCTAAAACTCATTTCTTCGTCAATAATCTTGCTTGAAGACTTTTTGGTTGTGCACATACAATTTCAATGAATCATTAACGGCACAACCCATTAAGGACCCATCACATTCGGAAAGCACTAAATATCCCAAGCCTAACTAAAATTGATTAGACATTGGCTTTAAGAACTGATTCACTCTTTAGGGCCTAGATTGAGATTGTTCATGATTAACGTGCTTGTACTAATCAATCTAATGTCTAGTTAGGAGAGTAGCATCAAATGACCATGGTTGGAGGGTAGACCAGGAACCAAAGGCACAAGCCAAAGGAAGAACCTTCTCCCCAGCCCCTCCTAACTAGTTGGATTGACTGGATACAAGAAGAGTATGATGAGCCCACATTTGTGGGCTATTTATGTATTTTAATCCCTGGACATTAAGTTAACATGTACATTTATATAAAATACATTGATATGTAAATATGGTAACATAAAATTACCTATTTCATGCATTACATGCGTTGATAATATCATTTAGAATTTATTTAGAATATCATGCATTAAAATAGGTTGCATTACATGCAGTTTTGATTTAACATTTCTTCTAAGGTCTTGTAGATAAATAACCCTAGATTTATTATTGTATTTTATTAACTTTTCCTCTCCTCAATGGCTGCAGTGACGACGCCTTTACTCGTTGCTTTGATGATCGCAAAATAGGGATCTGGTTGGAGCAACCGCGACTACAAGGGAGAGGAGGAGGCAACCATGTGACATAGGGCCTCCACCACGGTTCACCACTGTGCAAAGAACCTAGCTTCTCATCCGTTCCACTACCACTAGCCCCAACTGTGGTGGAGCTTCACCACCATGGGCGCACGGGGTGATAGCCCGCACCGCCAGCGCAAAACTCCGCATTACACCACCACCATCTTCACTTCTTCCTCTTCGTTTCTTCTTCTTTTTCATCTGCAACCAAAACAACCCTACATCACCAACCTCCAACAACCACCTTTATCACCACCTTCACCACCCTCGCTTCACCCCAAGCAGTCAACGGATGCTGAAACCTCCTCGCGCACACCATCCTCCTTGTATGCGCACCTCCGCGTGCAGTAAGTAGTAGTGAGCATCACCTTCCACATGTGGCCAGCTGATAAATGCCAGTTTATCATTATTCTTATGCATTAAAACAAACCTAGCTCTTTGGATTATGCTCCGGAAATGGGTTTTTGGGTTGCATTTTGGCATAAATTATGTTAGGCTTGCATTGCATTTTTTATTGCATTTTTAATGTGTTTTTGTGAGTGTTAGGGATAAATAGATTGCCAGATCCCTTGTACCCTAGCACTCAGGAAGGCAACTGGTGAAGGAGAAGCTCTCACCAGCTGGAACTCTGCTTGATCCAGCTCACCATAGTTGGAATTCAACTCACCTGAATTAGGGTTAGATCATCCTAGCTCCATTCAGCCCATCTCAGCTAAATGGCAGCTTAAGAGAGCTCATCTTAGCTCGCCCTAGCTCAGGTCAGCTCAAATCCATCTCAACTTAGCTAGGTCTAGCTCATCTCAACTCCCATTAGTCCACAGGGAGCTCTAGCTAGCTCAGCTGAGTTGACTGGAGTTCACCCCAACTACATCCAGTTCTACTGAACTCCAGCCAGTTGAAGATGACTTCATTCTAGCTTAGGAAGCTCAAGTCCAGCTCTTAGGGACTCAGCTTAGCTCAACTCAGTTGAGCTAAGCTACCTTAGCTGCCTCAATCAGCTTGATCCTCCCTGGGAGCACAAGAACTAGCCCACCTCAGCTCATTATGGTAGAAGCTAGCTCACTTTAGCTTGGCTTAGCAGCTAGCAAAGAACTAGCAAGCTAAGCCAACTAGAGTAGCTCCATGCCAACCTCTTCAGCAGCTGCCAGCTCCATTTCAAGCTCCAGACTTCTCCTCAGCTCCACTCTTCAAACCTTGCCTCACATTACCTACTCCTCTACTCCATAGCTAGCTAAGCTAGCTTAGCTTAGCTAGCATCCAGCTCCTTGGCCATCCACCACCTTCAACTGAACCCTAGCTAGCTCCACCAACTAAGCTTACCTAAGCTAGCTATCCTACTCCAAATTGGCACCACCACCTAGCCACCTCTTCACCCCATCATCACCACCAAAAGGCACCAATTTTGGCACCAAAACCTAACCCTAACAACCCCACTTTTTGGTGCCAACATCCACCCCCATATCCACCATACACCTAACCCTACAACCACATCTGGCCATCCACCTAACCCCCCCTTCTAGAAGCCAAAATTGGCGCCAACTCTAGGTGCCTTTTGGCCACCATAACCACCCCCTTAGCACCATTTAAGGTGGCACCAACTAACCCTAGCCCTAGGATCATTCTAACCACCCATAACCACCACCAAACTCCATCCTAGCCCTCCACCTATTCACACCAACTACCCCCCTCTCCACCTCTATATAAACCCACCATATCACCCCATAAAAATGATCCTCCATTAGTGTTTAATTCCACCTAAACCCACCTACACCCACGGCTAAGAAGAGGAAGTAGAGAAGAAGATTAAGGGGGCACATCACTCGCCCCTTTGGTGCCTTCTTCTCCCCACTCTCTTCAACTTGTGCCACGCCATGGAGGAGGAGCATTCTACTTCAAGGAGGACAGCCAGGAAAAGGAGAAGGACCTAGGGTGGACGTCCACCCTTGGAGGAGGGGAATTGAAGGTGGTAGCTTCCACCTTAGAGGACACCATCTTGGAGGAGCATAGCAAGGAAGGAGTTGGAGGACTCTTTTCAAGCTTGGGAGCTACCAGGCTTGGAGAAAAAAACCTCCACCTCTTCTTCACCATCATCATCATCAGGACCATTAGTTTTATTTCATTTTTGTTGTACCTTGATAGTTGTAGTAAAAGCTTTCCTCTATTAGGGTTCTTTGTAAAATAGTTCTTGGTCCTAGTTTAAAGTTGCTTTCTTTTTGCAATCTTTATCACATTATATTACTTTGTTTTTTTTTAGCACTTTTCACTCCCTCCCCCTAATTACTCTAGGCCTCCACGTGCCTAGAGTGAGCTTAGGGAGAGGAATTAATTGTCGCCTAGGTGTTAGCATAGTAATTATAGGTGTTAGTCTCTTTCACCAACAAAATCCAAGTATTCCTGTTATTTCAAAAATCCATAAAAGTATATATTTAAAAGACCAAAAAGAAAGGTGATTTCCATGTTTTCAAGAAAGGGATTTTGATTTGCAACTTGCCTCCTTAGACGACTCTAAATACTCCCCAATCTAGGAATATAAATTTAAAAGTGTATGCGATTTCGCGTGTTACAATGACTTTAAAAACCCTAATTACAAATCACACTATTTTTCGCATCACCAGCAATGTGCCCACACGCCACCCTCCTCACGCACACACCTCTGCGTACAACAGCCAGCAGTGCACAGTAGCTCCACCGCCGGAACCCACCTCCATCGTAGCTCAGTTCGGCCACCTCGAACCGCCTTGCATTTTGCCACAACTGCCTTCGCGAAGCCCTCAGCCCAACGGATCTCCGATGAGCTTCACGCCTCCAACCGTCACTTCCTTCGTTTGTGGAGAACTCTCAAAGGGAATGCTCTATTTCCTTCTCCATTAGTTATTACATGCAATACCATTGCCACCATTTTATTTTTGGTTAATTAATATTTAATTATGGATGTTTTATGATACAAACCCTCATGTTTTACATAAAATGCTCATTCAACATATCTAGAAATTGTTAGCATATTCTAGAGGGGATTTCAGCTCAATGTTTGGGGGAAATTTTTGGTGAACAATTGTTTGTGACTTTTGCGAGTTTAGATGGGCTACTGTCTCCCTGTGGACATGACCCACTCTCTTGTGAGTGGTTAATTTCAATTCAGTACTTTGATTAGTTGATTTTCCACCACTTAGAAATAAGACGACAAATCATTTTAACTATCATCTTATTAAGTGAAGATCATCTCATCAAATGCCGTCGTTGCCAGGGAAGAACAGGCTTGCTAAACATGCATTTATCCATTTATTTGTTCACATTTTATTTGAGACATATTTAATGTGTTCTATCTGATTTGGTGCGAGGTACGCATATTATATATGAGTTGTCACACCCACCTTAGCAACTCCTTGGTGGACCTTGTTTCCACCGGTCGAGTAGATGTCTAGAGGACCACATCCTCATCTCATCCATTCAGCTGTAGATAGTTTTTATTTTTCTTTCTTCTCTTTATTTCAATACATTCATTTGAAAGGCCCTTGTTCTGGGGTCACGATTTTTGGGGTTTGTTCCCCGACTTTCTTTTAGGCCCGTGTTGGGTAATTTTTTGGGAGCCTATTCCCTTTTCTATAGATTTAGGTTTTTATTTTCTTTCATGGATTGATTTTCCATTATTTGTGCATAAGAAGGTAAAAAGAAAAAACAACAAAACAGGAGCTGCTTTCTAGAAAATGCCTATCCCTAGGACAAATCATTTAGGTGTGTATGAGTAGCCTCTAAATTTTTTTTCTATATTGCGTGCATTCTCGCATCGCTAATTGCTGAAAGCAAGGTACGCATCCTCTTACTTTGCATCCATATCTTGTTCGTGCATTTGCATCTGGATTTAATTGCATGACCACCTAATTAAATTGAAAAGATCTAAGTGGTTACATATTTTTCTTGAAAAAGGACTTTAACTAAAGGAGGAACATTAAAAACCAAGGTCTTGAATTGAGAACTTGTCATGTGATTCACAAAACTCAAACACAAAATTTTATAGTGAATGCACATGTGCATGACTGCGCACTAAAGCACACATTTAGACACTCCTAGGTTTTTTACCTATTAGGAAATAACTCTCCTATAGTTGGATACCAAAATACTTGAAAATTAAGTTCAAAAGATTTGTAACTCCAAGGAGGGGGATACCCTGTCATGGATTTTTGAGGGTAGTTAAGAAGCACCGCAAAAGCACAACTTCAAAGGAAGGCTTAGGCCTACTTGTATCCCTTGATCTTCCATCCTTGGAGTACTTTACCATTTGAACTTTAAGGCAAAGCACCTAAGTTCCAACTAGGCCTTTATTAAGTCATTTCGTAGGTCGACAAAAGGCATGTAATTGATTGGGCAATTTGCATTGCCACCTACAACTGGACTAAAATCTTAAAGGCATTAATTGATTAAAGACATAAAAGTCCTTTTGAATTTTATTTGCACTATTAGTGTATGCTTGGTAGGCGATCTCTAAGTAGACAGCTCATGTTTAATCTAGAAGGAATCCTTAGGAGAGCCAACCAAGAGAGAAGAAAGATGGCCAAGGAAGGAGAAAATAGAATTGTGGACAACCAACGTTCTTTGAGAGACTATTTTATCCCTACCAACCAACCCGGTCATACGCTGAGATGACCTAGGGGGAACAATCCTTATGAAATCAAGAGTAGTACCATAGCTCTATTGCCCTCATTCTATGGTACTTCTAGAGAGGACCCCTACAAGCATCTGGAGGAATTCATCGAGGTTTGTTCCACGGTGAGATTGCAAGGTGTTACTGATGATGCCCAAATGCGAACTCTCTTTCCCTTCTCCCTCAAGGATAAGGCGAAGCATTGGTATCACACTCTAGATGGGAGAGTGGATACTTGGGATGCCTTGAAGGGAGAGTTGTTGAAAACATACTTCCCCATGAGCAAAACTAATCACTGTAGGAGGGAAATCATAGGTTTTGCTCAATAAGATGAAGGACAATTTCTTGATGAATGGGAGCGCTTTAAATATTTGTTACACTTATGTCCCCATCATCAAGTGCCAAGATGGCAACTTGTAGAAAGGTTCTACACTGGATTAAATGACAAGCACAGGCAAACAGTGGATGGTGCCTGTGCAGGAACCTTTCTCACAAAAACTGAAGATGAGTCTTGGGAGCATTTTGAGAACTTGAGTGAGAATTCTAACCATCTAAATTCTTACTATGTGGATAGGAAACCCACTCTTATGCAATGAAAGATTGAGGCAAATGAGGCTAGGGATACCTAGAATTTAGCCTTTCAGATTCGATTGTTGAACCAAAATATGGAAAGGCTTATGTCAAACCCTAACCAACTTACGCCTAATGCCTTGACTTCCCAAGCTTTTGAATGCTCCATTTGCTAAGGCAATACACACGCTACTGTGGATTGCCACTTGGCTTCTCAATTCTCTGACCTTGTACAGGTAGACTGTTGCAAAAATACAAGTGATTTGTAATTAGGGTTTCAAATCCTTGTAACATGAGAAATCGCAAATGCTTTTAAATTTTTAAACCAAGATGGTGGGGTATCTAGGATCGTCCAAGGAGGAAATTGTTGCAATTATAAATCTCTTACTTGAAAATGCAAATCAATTTTCTTCTTGGTGTTTTTGAATTGATTTTTTTATGTTTTGAAATAATGGCGAAAACGTGAGTTGTTGGCGGGAAAGCAACTAACAACTGCAATCACTAAGCTAAAACATAAGTGACAATTAATTTCTCCCACTAAGCTCACCCTAAGCATGTGGAGGCCTAGAGTAATTAGGGAGAGGGAGTGAAGAGTGTTAGAGAGAAAGAAAACAAATGTGACAAAAGAATTGTAAAGAAAGCAACCTGATTTAATAAGGAAGATTGTTTACACGAGAACCCTAGTAGAGGAATGCTTTCTACTACTAGAAAAACTACAAAAAATGACAGAAACACCAAACCTCCTGTAATGATGGAGAAGATGAGAGGCTCCTTGATAAGTCCACTTTCGTGGATCATTATTTAGCCTAAGTACTGTTTAATTATTTGCTCTTAGTTGTTAATTGACTAGGAGATATATGGTAATTTACCTTAGTCTACATATTATTTTATGCGTTAATTTTGCATTTAACAACATATGATATGATAATATAATTCATTCGATGAATGCAGGCGAGGTACATGAGTTTAGACATCCATTTCTACATCTATAAGACGTCTAGAGAAAATGACGGGAGTTTGGGACCGCCAGCAATAACTTACTGATATCTACATTTTTAAGACTCTGAAGGTCTGATCAGACGTCTGATGAAGAAGTTTCCTAACATATTCTACCGCTCCAACCACTCGCATCCTTCACGGGTGGTTGGAGAAGCATTCGGCGGAAGCAACAAATTGCAAATAAGAAGAGCGGCTTAAGGACTCAAGCCATCCATCCTCTCCCCCTATCGGGGATATCTTACCTTCTCCTCCACCATGCAACAGGCGTACACCGTGGACCTCAGCGAACACCGTGGATCACCGCGTGCTCCAACCTCGCCTCCATCTCCACTCATGCACGTAGTGACAGTGCGTTCAAGCCCCCGCCCCTCACCTTAACCCAACAGCCATGCACTGCATGCATCTACCCTCATCGGCTTCTTCTCCATCGTCGACCTGTGACCACATGCAGCCTCTGTGCAACCGATAGCATGTGCACCCTAGTGTGCAGCGTGTGCCATCCACCATCATTGCGTTCAACCAGCCCTCCTCAACACATCACCTTCCACACGCACCAGTAGCATGCGAAGCCTATGCTCCAGCCGCATGCGTGCGTAGCCGAAGTGCACGCACCCATCCACGGCCGAGCAGCCGCATGCCCGTGCTCCAGCCAGCGTGCGTGCACCCGGCGTCTTCTCCCTCTTCTCCTTCTTCTTCAACCCGCCTACTGCTCTGCGGGGAGGAACCCAAAGCCACCATCCCCCCTCCATGCAGCCACTCCTCTGAGCCTCTGCAAATCGCCGAACTCGACATCGAGCACCATCGAGCATCTCGTGAGCTATAGAGGCCTCGAACGGCCAAGAATGCAAAACCTCCACCTCAACCTCCGCCGACATCCTCTTCCTCCGGTCGGCTACCTCCAGCCTCCTCCGACCGTGAGACCAACATCATCAGAACCCCTTCTGCACCCTCTACATCCTCCGAGCACCTCATGGCCAACCGTGGTTCACACATCACGCAAGGAGGAGAGAGGAGAAATCCTCTGTTTACTCTCCTATTAATAATTACGTTAAATGCCATTCTAGAAAATACTATTCATTTATTTATCTCCTAATTATATTAAGATGGATTTGCATGAATGTCCCTCAGGTTTATTTTAATGATGAATAGTGCATTTATCTCTTAACCAATCAAGTATGGGATATTGATTATAGGGAATGGGTTCGATTTTGATTTATATTGATGATGTTTGTCAGTACTACGATTACGACTCACGTATGCCATAGTAGTGATTTTGCATATAACCTCCCTATATTCTTAAGTAGTTACATAAATGGTAAGCTTATGTTGAAAATGAAGTGCAATAACTAGTGTGCATGCCCACTGAGATTCTCGAATAAACGAAGCATAACGCACTACTTTAATAGGCTAATTCCTCCCTGTGGAGACAACCTAACTATTTTCGTGGTTAGATTCTAAGAATTAAAATGTTTCGAAAAGCAATTTTCTACCACGTGATTAAATACGACACATCATTTTATGTTAAAGTTTTCAACGAAAACGAAGATCGCTCTTTCAAATGGCACTGCTACTGAGGAGGAAACACACCTATTAATTTTTTGGGGAATTTTATGTTATTTTTATGCTATTTTGAAAGCTTCTCTGAAGTACTAACTATGGATATTTTTCTATGCGAAAACACAAATGAACGCCGCAGGCACGCACGACGAAGGTGATACTTTTGGTGGACCTTGACGCCATCTGGAGGCCAGCAATGGGTGCTTGTGGGACTTGATCCCACACACGTAGGCATATGGAGGAGCCTTTTTCTGATTTAGTCATTAGATCTTAGTTTAGATTTAGTTGAGATAGACCTTAGACATTTAATTTTTGTCTTGTGGACCCTTGTTGGGTATTTTTGGGAACGTGTCCCAGTGTTTCTTTATTTCATATCACTCTTGTATGTGGAAGCATATTTTCAGGAGCATGTTCCCATTTTATTTAGATTATAGGATTATTCAAATTATTTGAACTACATTTTGGTTAGTTAGTTAGATTAGGTTTGTTTGCTTTTTATTATTAAAAAAAAATATTCGAACTGCCTGCTAGAAGCTGCATATTTATAGGGCGACCATCTAGGATTGAATGAGTAGCATCTAGTTTTTCTTAATTACATTGCAGACATCCCTGCATTGAAGAAAGTTGGAGTAAGGTACATCTTTTTCTTGAGCATCAATTACCTGTCATGCATCTACATTAAACCTAAATCTGAGGCCACTAAAGTGCTTGAATCAAATTAATCCAGTGGTCACTTTAAAAATTGGGGCTGCTAAGAGGTTGGACCATAAAATCTGTGACTTAAAATTATGTACAAAAGGATCTTGTTTGCGAGATTTCAAAGCTCAAAACACAAACGTATGATTGCACACCTGAGACACTATGCACCTCACACATAAGATCACTAGATAAATTTCTACCTCTCCTCTTTGCACCACAAGGGAAGTTAGTTGGAAATAACAAGCTTATCCACCAAGTTACTTTGGTTCCTCGTGCGTGGGCTCGATTCGAGACTTCCATCCCTTGCGAGTAGGTTGTAGGCATCAACGAAGGTCAGCCTAGGAAGCGTAATTATTGCATAACTTGTTTGGCCCCCAACTGAACACCTAAGACCTAGAATCTACTAAAAATAGATCCCATTGTATTTGCATTTATTTTGACAGTGGCAGAACTCTCTAGGAAGTTTCTGATTTCTTTTAAATCCTAAGAGAGTTTAACCTGTTTAATTGAAAGAAATGGACTATCCTTACACCTATCATTTTAGCCAGGATCCCATGCCTCGAGCATATCCATACTTTGATGGGTACATTGACAATTTATCAGATCATTCATATTCCTATCTTAGGAGTACTGGCCTGATAACTCCCACTTTTGAGCGGAGCCTAGGAGTGGGATTTTTCAACCCTAGAATCCCTACTACTATGCAAACACCCAACCCTCACACCCTTCATGATTTTCCGTATCAAGGTTGGACTGATACCCCTAGGCAACCAAAGCATGAAATTGACTATCCTCCCCAACCTGATAGTAGTAGCCTCTCCTCTTTTATGATACAAATGCAAAAACAACGAAAGGAAATGATGAAATCTATGGGAGAGATGTTGAGGAATAGTCAACAATTAAACAAAGAAATAAGACATCTTAGCTATGCTCTTTCCAATAATTCTGATCCCTACCCATACGGTCGTGATCATGAAAATAATTCTGAGAAAATCAATGACAATAGGTATCCCATTTTACGTAGCTATCAGTATGACTCCCCTAATGAGACACGGCCACTAGAGGAGAACGATCCTAGTAATTATCCACCCAAGCTATGTTGGAGCCAAAAGAATGGTAAGATGGTACCTCTTGAGAACCTTGACCCTAATGACAGTATTTTCGTTACCCTTGATATCCTAGGTCAAGGTTGTATTGTTCCTATCACTTCCCCTATTAACTATCTGGTGGAACCCCATTCTACCCCTAGTGGGCCTAATCCTGACCCTCCACTTAGGGAATCCACACCTACCATCCAACATTTTGAGGATTTAAATGCGGCCAATGAAGGAGACCCTAAGGGAATGGAGGATGAATTGAATCAATTTTGGTCTCAAGGGTACAAAGAGTATATTTTAGAGGAGGATGATAACCCTATGGAGGAACCCAGCCTTAGAATCTAGAGTGAATCACAGGGGGATTATGTGTTATTTGAGGACTTGCCCCTTGAGGATATAAAAAATCTGGTGAAATCTGGATTCCTCCCTTCTTTTGATTTTGAGAGTCATCTCCACATAACTAGGAGTTGATATTGGAGGAGGACAAACACAATAGTGAGAAGCCTAGGAGAGACTCTTAGGGACAATACACGTCAATTGAGGATTTATGCCCCGAGAAGAACAAAGAATTAAGTGATATAGGCTTACTCCAAAATATTAAGACAGATCCTCCTTCAGAAATAATTGAGGATATTGATCCAACTCGTGTCTTTACTGATGAATCACATATACACCCAAACAAAAACTCAAGTGAACCAAAAGAATCCAAGGATTAAATTAATGATAATGATTCTGTTGCTTCGACCCTACCATTAAAGGAATCTAATTTGGAATCCACCATTGATTCACAAATACTGGAAGGTGAAAATATGACTCCGATCATTAATGATAGCCATGGTGATGTGAGTTTTTCTGCATTAATTGTTAGGGAGAATACACAATCTGAATCGTTGTTGGAATTGGACCCAACACCCACTAAGCCCTCACTAGACTTAATCATTACCTCCCAACACCACAAACAACCATTACACTCCCTAACCAATCCTTGGCTCAGGTCTTTGCACACATACATTCTTTCTGGGAAGCATATCAGGCCAGCAGATCCTCGAGTAGAATGGCAAGTTTGGATTGATGCTTGTACATTTAGTATCGACATTCAAGGGTTTGAAATAATTATGTTTATATCTTTTAAAACCCTTCCTGCTTTGGAGGATCCTTGTTATCCTTCACTTATTCCATTTCGAGAGGTCCCCTTTCATATTCCTTTTGCTATTCCTAGACCTACCCAGGTAACCTACGAGGTTATTTGCTTTCATGTCTTCTGGCGAGCATTTGGGTTAACGTTGCATCATCAGCTCGCCAACATCTGTAGCTACCTGCTTTCTATGCTCGCGCTGTTATGCATATTTTTATGGCCTAGCTTTTTCTATCTGGAACCAGACTTATAGGTTCCCTGTAAGTCTGGCTGCTGACAAAAAATGCAGCACTAGTTGGGAGGCAACCCAGTGTTTTGAATAACACCATCATCAAGTGATTTCCTTCCTTTCTCCCCCTGTTTTAATTTTACAATGAGGACATTATAGGATTTATGCATGGGGGGGTGCACTTTGCATTTTAGGAAGTATTCATGCATTTAAGTTAGCATATATAAAAAAGAAAAAAAAATTGAGCTGAATTGGTTAGTCCATAGCAAAACATCTTTGTCTTGGAGATGTCATTATAGATTTTTCTTCTTAAATTGTTTCTTAAGTTTAGAATCCAGTACATTTACTTCACTTGCATGTAGACTATGTAATGGATCTTTGAAGAAAACAAATAAGCATTTTTAGCCTTCTGAAACTTTGGACTGTTAGTAGGGAGTCAGGCATACTATCTTCTAGTAGATCCACCTCATATTTGTGAGAAGAAAGTAGGGAGACTATTAGTGTGCTAAGTCTAGTGCAAGGACTCTTAAGTTTTGGATAATTAGATGATGATACCTCAGAGTTAGGCATAGTTTTTTCTCTCTATTTCTGTGTGCATACATTGTGTGAATTCCTGAGAGTCTCCAAATAAGGCAGATACACAGAGATTGAGTCTTAATAAAGCTATGACTATGGTGGATGGTTACGACCATCCTTCATAGAGTCCTCAGCTGAAGGAGGTTAGTAATGTCAAAGGTCAGAAATATGCTTGTCCTATCCATTCGTTCCTGGTGTTGAGGATAGGCACTTCCACCAAATAAGCCACACAATATCCTCTTGACAATCATCATCCCTAATAATGCCTCATAAATAAAAGTCTTCATTGTGTTATGTTGATTTATAAAGAAAGAAAAAGAAGTAAAAAAGAAACAATTATATTAAAAAAGAAAAAAGAGAAAAGAGAGAAAGAAAAGAAAAAGAAGAGTCCAAGTTTATGTTTTATCTTCGTGACGATGTTTCTGAGGTAACAAAAACACCCATCGTAATCCACCAAATATAACCAATACCTACCTTTCAGTATTTCTGATCGCCTGAATATTGGCTGAGGACTCTAACTTAATTGTAGAGTTATTAGGACTTTAGTTAAAGCGTGAATGTTATGTGAGGCCACCAAATAGTGAGTACATTTACTAAATCTAGTCAGATTTGTGATATCAAAAAGAAAAGAAGTAAAAGAGTGAGAACAAAGGAATATCAAGAGAGCATAGCTGTTTAGCCTCTCTCCGAGTTGACTTGTTTAATAGTCTAGAGATCTAGAGTTTGTAGTACTAGATTACATGTAGCACCAGAAGAGTGTGTACCACCAAATACAAATCCATTCAATTCAGTATCTCCTACCTAAGCCAAAAAGCCAGGGTCAAATTATAGATTATCCTCTGCTTTATCCTCGAGGGAAGTAGTTGCCTATCCTGATAGAATTTTATCAACGGTTAAGTAAGAACTTCAAATGTAAGTTGCTTTTTCACTTGAATCCATTACTTAGGCTACTATCACTTCACATTTGTCTGGATATCTAAACTTTTGGAACAAGGATAGAAGAAATCTTCTGATTACTTCTATTATTTTTCATTTTTGCTCGGGACTAGCAAAACTTTGGCATGGGGGTATTTGATAAGTCCAATTTCGTGGATCATTATTTAGCCTAAGTACTATTTAATCTTTTGCTCTTAGTTATTAATTTGATTAGGAGATATATGGTAATTTACCCTAGTCTACATATTATTTTATGCGTTAATTTTGCATTTAACCACATATGATATGATAATATAATTCATTCTATGAATGCAGGCTAGGTACATGAGTTTAGACGTCCATTTCTACATTTATAAGATGTCTGGATAAAATGATGGACGTCTGGGACCGCCAGCAGGAACTTACTGATATCTACATTTTTAAGACGTCTGAAGGTCTGATCAGACATCTGATGAAGAAGTTGCCTAACAGATTCTACTGCGCCAACCACCGCATCCTTCACGGGTGGTTGGAGAAGCATTCGGCGGAAGCAACAAATTACAGATAAGAAGCGCAGCTTGAGGACTCTCACCATCCATCCTCTCCCCTGGTAGGGATATCCTCCCTTCTCCTCCACCATGCAACAGGCGTACACCGTGGACTTCAGCGAACACCGTGGATCACCGCGTGCTCCAACCTCGCCTCCATCTCCACTCATGCACGTAGTGACAGTCGTTCATGACCCCACCACTCACCTTAACCCAACAGCCATGCACTGCACACATCTACCCTCATCGGCTTCTCCATCGTTGACCCACAGCCACATGCAGCCTCTGTGCAACCGGCAGTGTGTGTGCCCTCGCGTGTAGCACGCGCCATCCACCATCATCGTGTACAGCCAACCCTCCTCAACGCATCACCTTCCACACGCTCCAATAGCAAGAAAAGCCCATGCTCCAGCCACGTGCGTGCGTAGCCGAAGTGTGCGCACCCATCCACGGCCGCGCAGCCGCATGCTCGCACTCCAGCCCTCGTGTGTGCGCTTAGCGTCTTCTTCCTCTTATCCTTCTTCTTTTACCTGCCTGCAGCTCTACGAGAAGGAACCTAAACCCACCGTCCCCTCCTCCATGCAGCCACTCCTCTGAGCCTCTGTAAACCACTGAACTCGACGCCAAGCTCCGCCGAGCACCACCGAGCATCTCGTAGGCCATAGAGGCCACGATCGGCCAAGAATGTAGAACCTCCACCTCAACCTCTGCCAGCATCCTCTTCCTCCATTCGGCTGCCTCCAACCGCCTCTAGCCGTGAGACCAACGTCATCGAAACACCCTACGTGCCCTCTACGTCCTCCGAGCACCTCACGACAAACCGTGGTTCGCACATCACGCAAGGAGGAGAGAGGAGAAATCCTCTGTTTCCTCTCCTATTAATAATTATGTTAAATGCCATTCTACAAAATACTATTCATTTATTTATCTCCTTATTATATTAAGACGGATTTGCATGAATGTCCCTCAGGTTTATTTTAATGACGAATAGTGCATTTATCTCTTAACTAATCAAGTATGGGGTATTGATTATAGGGAGTGGGTTTGGTTTTGATTTACATTGATGATATTTGTCAGTACTACGATTACGACTCACATATGCCATAGTGGTGATTTTGCATATAACCTCCCTACATTCTTAAGTAATTACATAAATGCTAAACTTTTGCTGAAAATGAAGTGCAATAACTAGAATGCATGCCCACTGAGATTCCCGTGTAAACGAAGCACAATGCACTACTTTAATGGGCTAATTCCTCCATGTGGAGATGACCTAACTATTTTCGGGGTTAGATTTTGAGAATTAAAATGTTCTGAAAAGTGATTTTCTACCACGCGATTAAATACAACGACACGTCATTTTATGTTAAAGTTTTCAACGAAAACAAAGATCTCTCTTTCACTCCTTGCTCCAAGCTCAGTGGCTCCTAGTCTTGAAAAGGAGCTTTCCAACTCCTTCATGCAAAGTTCCTACAAGATGATGTCCTTCAAGGCAAGCCCTAAAGGGGGGCATGCCTATTCTTCTCCAAAGGGTGGACGTGCACCACCCTTCCTCCTCCAATTTCCTGGCCGTCCTCCTAGTGGAATGCCCCTCCTCCTTGGTGTAGCACAAGAAGAAGAGAGAAGGGGAAGAAGACACCAAAGGGCCAGGTAGGATGCCCCCTGAATCTTCTTTTCTCCTTCTTCTTCTTGGCAATAAGATGTAGGTGGATATAGGGTAGAAAATATACTAATGGAGGATGATTTTTTTTTGTGGTAGGTGATGTGTTTTTATAGAGGTGGAAGGTGGTGGTTGGCATGGAGATGAAGTGTAGGGCTAGGATGAGATTTGGGATGGTGGTGAAGGATCCTATGGTGGAGATCATTTGGCGCCAACTCAAGGGACTTGTAGGGTTTAGTTATGGCAGTAAAGGAATGCAAGGTGTTGGTGTCAACCATGAAGGGGAGCCTAGGTTTGGTGCCAAAGAGAAAGCTTCTAGAATGGGGGTGAGGTGGATGGTGGATATCTCTTGGAGGGGCTAGGTGTAGGGTGTAGATGGGGGATGAAGTTTGCGCCAAAATGGAGGTGGTTAGGGTTAGGTTTCGTGACAACTTTTGGTGGTTGGTTGAGGGGTGAAAGGTGGTGAAGGTGGTGGCACCAACTAGGATTAGGAGTAGGTAGCTAGGTAGACTTGAAGTGGGAGCTTATGTAGGTGGAGTTAGGGTTACGTTGAGTAGATGGTTGGCCAAGTGAACTGGAGCTTAGCTAAACTAATCTAAGCTAAGCTAAGCTAGCTTAGCTTGTTATAGAGTAGAGGAGGAAGCAATTAGAGCTATGCTTTGAGGGGAGGAGCTCGACAAAAGAAGTCTGGAGCCGAACTGGAGCTGGCAGCTACTGAAGAGGATGGCATGAAGCTACTTTAGCTGGCTTAGCTTGCTAGTTCTTTGGTAGCTGCTAAGCCAATCTAAAGCAAGCTGGCTTCTACTGAAATGACTAGAGGTGAGCTGGGTCTAATGCTCCTAGGGAGGACCTAGCTAGTTGAGGTGGTAAGGTAGCTTAGCTCAACTAAGTTGAGCTAAGCTGAGTCCCTGGGAGCAGGACTTGAGGTTCCTGAGCTAAGATGAAGTCATCTTCAATTGGCTAGAGTTGTGTGGAGCTGGATGCAGTAGGTCTTGTGCTAAGGCGAACTCCAGTCAACTCAACTGAGCTGGCTAGAGCTCCTAGGGAACTAATGGCAGCTGAGATGAGCTATACTCAGCTAAGTTGAGCTAGATATGAGCTGACTTAAGCTAAGGTGAGCTAAGATGAGCTCTCTTGAGCTGCCATTCAGCTGAGATGAGTTGAATGGTGAGCTAACCCTAGTTCAAGTGAGCTGGATTCTAGCTATGGTGAGATGGATCAAGCTGAGTTCCAACTGGTTTGAGCTTCTCCTTCACCAATTGCCTTCCCGAGTGCTAGGGTTCTAGGGATCTGACAATCCTAGCACTCACAAAAACATTTCAAAAAGACAATAAAAAAATAAATGCATGCCTAACCAAATTTATGCCTAAATGCAACCCAAAAGCCCATTTGTGGAGCAAAAGCCTAAGAGCTAGGTTTGTTTTAATGCATAAAAGTGATGATAAACTAGCGTTTATCACACCTACATGCTTATCTTTTGCTAGTCTCTTAGCAAAACTTTAATTTTTATAAAATGGAATTTTAAGGAAATCTAATTTTTTCTACTTTTGAGGAGAAAGAGATTACGAGATCTTTGTTGGTCTAAACATAGGAGGTACGAGATTTGTTAAAGATAAACATCGGGATTTGCTTTTGGATCCAAAAATTAGATGAAATCAGGATCAATATATCCTCCGAAAAAATTCACAGATTAACCCCTTGTTAATTTAGATGACTGGAAATTTTTCTTTTTAGGATTTTTCTGGCTCTTGAATTTGATTTGCAACTTGCAATAACCTTTAAAAATTTGTGTCCATGCTTGTGAAAAGGCAACATTTATAAGGGTGATTTTTTGGTTTTAAACTTCTTTTTTTGTCCCCCATGCTTATTTTTAGCTTAGTCTTACAACAGATGTGTCGGGATCATCATTCCTATTACCAATCCTTGAGGGGGCTCTGGCACCAATACTTCAAGATAACACTGTCCATGACACCACCCAGGAGCTCATAACCCCAAAACACAATGCAGTTTAAAGGGGCGCTCCAAGCAAACTCAAGCTCTTGCTCTGACACTATAGGTAGAGCACCGTCCAAGAAACTTGAGCTGCAAAAATGCGCTTTAATGCTCCGTCTAAAGATATGTAATATTGACATAGAGCAGCGCCAAGGGAGTAACATGCTGACATCTCATCCTTAATGGAGGCATTTTCGTCCTTCTCGGCAGTGGGAACTCAAACCAATGATCTGCTTTAGACTTTTACTATGGCCAAACTTTAGGGGTTTTCTAATTTTAGTAGTTTTTAGGTGTTGGCTTGTGTGTGAAATTTGACATAGGAAGTTTTGCATGAAATGCAAGTTTTTGAATCAGAAACTAAGCAGATACTTTTTATATTACAAAAGAGGATCAAGTCACTTAAACTATCATGAGTTCAGGTGGAATTTTGGAGAAAGATATATGCTCTAGTCTAAAAAATAGGCCCTGAAATTCTAACGACCAGATCTGTATCCTTATCCCTAGTTTGTTAAAGATAAAATCCTATTGTACCAAAAGTGAGTTTTCAACCTTAGTCCCGATTTCAAACTTTTCCTTAAAAAGTTTTCAATATTTTTATTTTTTTGGGTATGCAATCAAAAAATAAGAAAATGACAAAAGAGAAAATTCATATTTTTAGGTTTTCAAAATGCTAAATTGATCGTCAAAATTTTAAAAACACCCCCCATGCTTAAGATATGCAATGTCCTCATGCATTAGGAGGGAGAAGGGATCACCTTAGTGAAAGGCGGTCAGGTTTAGGATTGTCAAAACCTAGAAAAAGAAAGAAAGTAGGAAAAATGATGGGTTACCTCCCATCCAGTGCTATCTTTTACACCATTCAGCTGGGCGTAGTGTGCATCAGTGATCAGCTATGGTTGGTTCGGTTAAATCAAAAGATTCTGAAGGAAGATTCGGGGTGTGATCAAAATAGGACTTTAGACGTTGGCTGTTGACCTGAAAACTCATATTAGTTCTGGGATCAAAAAGATCAACAGTGCTGTAAGGATATGTTTTTAGAACAATAAAGGGGTCAGCCCATTTTGATTTTAACTTTCCAGGAAAAATATGTAATCTTCCATCAAAAAGCCAAACCTGTTGATTGATGTCAAAATGTTTTCGAACAATGTATTTATCATGAAATTTCTTTATAGATCCATGCATTTTCATAAGAAAAATTATGTAATTCTTCCAGTTCAGTCAATTGTAATTTTGTGGATACCGGCGTCAGATAAATCCATATTTAATTACTTGATTGCCTAGAAAGCCCTTTGTTCAAGTTCTACCAGAAATGGCATGCCTTCCCAAAAATTAGACAGAAGGGAGACATGTCGAGAGGGGTTTTGAAAGTGGTACGATAGGCCCATAAATCATCGTCCAACTTGGTGAACCAATCTTTACGATCTGGCCTAACTGTATTTTGTAAAATATTTTTGATTTCCTGGGTAGAAACTTCTGCTTGGCTATTTGTTTAGGGGTGATATGGTGTGGAAATTTTGTGATTAACCGCATATTTAGAAAGAAGGTGACAGAATTGTGAGTGAGTGAAGTGTGAGCCGTCACTGATAATGCCCTTTAGAATGCCGAATCTTGAGAAAATATTTTTCTTAATAAATTTGACAACCACACGGTGATCATTTGTGTGGGTGGGTGTTGCTTCAATCCACTTAGAAACATAGTCGACCACAACTAGTATATACAAATACCCACAAGAGTTGATGAACAGTCCCATGAAGTCGATGCCCCATACATCGAAAATTTCAACCTTTAAAATTGGATTAAGGGCATCATATCCTTCTGAGTCATGTTGCCGATGCTCTGGTAATGCAGACAGGACTGAATGAAAGAATGAGCATCTTTATGCAAGCTGGGCCAGAAGAATCTAGAATTAAGGATCTTAGCTATAGTTTTCTTGCCCGAAAAATGTCTGCCACTGGCCATTGAATGACAATATGTTAGAATATCATGGATTTCTGAATCAGGGACACATCGTCTAATGACCTAATCGACACAAATGTGGAAAAGGTCAGGCTCCTCCCAAAAATAGTATTTAATATCATCAAAGAACTTATCCCTTTTGGCTTTTGGCCAATCAGAGGGGATTTGTTCTATTGCTAGATAGTTTGCGATGGGTGCAAACTAAGGGGGGGTATTGCCAACTAAAAGGCATTCATCAGGGAATTGATCAGAGGATCATCATGTCATTCGTCGTAAGATGAGGGAGATGGTTGACCACTACATTTTGCAGTCCCACCTTATCCTTGATTTCCAGGTCAAATTCTTGGAGTAGCAGGATTTAACGGGTAAGGTGGGGTTTCACATCCTTTTTTGTCAGCAAAATATTTTAGTGCTAAGTGGTCGGTATATACAGTGACATGTGACCCCAAAAGATAAGATCTAAATTTTTCTAGGGCAAATACAATGGCAAGAAGTTCTTTTTCAATAACCATGTAGTTCCGTTGTGCATCATCAAGAGTTTTGCTAGCATAATAGATGACAATGGGCTTCTTGTCAATTCTTTGCCTTAGAACAGCCCCCACAGCAAAATCCGAGGCACCAATCATAAGTTCAAAGGGACAATTCCAATTACGTCCTTGTAAAATTGGTGCCTTGGTAACATCCTTCTTTAACCTGAAAAAACTCTCTAGGCATTTACCATTGAAATCAAATGGCTGGTATTTAGTAAGTAATTGACTTAAGGGTTTGGAGATTTGGGAAAAATGTTAATGAAGCAGCAGTAGAAACCCACATGCCATAGAAAGGAGCAACTCTACTTCATTGTAATGGGTGGTGGGAGCTTAGAGATGGCATCAATTTTAGCTCGATCTACCACGATTCCTTTTTTAGAAATAACATGGCCTAGGACAATACCTTCTTGGACCATGAAATGACTTTTTCCCCAACTGAGGATGAGATTAACTTCTATGCATTTTTGGAGGATTCTTTCAAGATTCTGAAGATAAAGGTCAAAAGAATCTTCAAAAATAGAGAAGTCATCTATAAAGACTTCCAAGCATTCACCTACCAGGTCTGAAAATACTGTGAGGATACACCATTGAAAAGTCACCAGTGCATTGTAGAGATCAAAGGGCATTCTTCGGAAAGCAAAGGTTTTGAAGGGGCAGGCGAATGTTGTTTTGTCTTGGTCCTCAAGGTGGACCTTACTTGATTATAGCTGGAATACCCATCAAGAAAATAATAGTATTCGTGTATAGCTAATCGCTCCAAGATTTAATCAATAAAGGGAGCAGAAAATGGTCCTTCTTGGTGGCGGTGTTTAACTTTCTGTAATCAATGCACACGAGCCAAGAAGAAGTGGTCCTAGTGGCTATGTTCTTCCCATTTTCATTGGTGACAACTGTTAGTCCAGTCTTTTTAGGAACAACTTTAGTGGAACTAACCCAGGAGCTATCAAAAATGGGGTAGATGATATCAGCATCAAGCCACTTTATAATCTCCTTTTTTACCACCTCCTGCATAGTAGGGTTCAGGCGTCTTTGTGGTTGGCGAGAGGGGTGAGAATCGTCCTCAAGATAGATGTGATGAGTGCAATATGACGGATGAATACCCTTAAGGTTAGAAAGGGCCCAACCAATAGCTTTTTGATTTTTACTTAAGACCTGGAGAAGTTTTTCCTCTTGTGCCCCAGTAAGTCCAGAATTTATGATCAAGGCAGGTCTAATTTGGACCCAGGAAAGCATATTTAATGGAGTCGAGCAAAGGTTTTAACTCCAGTTGTGGACCTAACTTCGAAAGAATTTCTACTTTAGGAGTTAGTGGTGAAGTGAGACTGAAGGGGTCAGCCAAAGTGTTAGTTGAAGAATGTGTGGTTAGGGTGGGAGGGTGGGATGAAGTGGATAGTTTAGGAACCATGTTAATGGCAAAATAGGAGCCCAAGTGTTAAATCTACAAAGTTTCCTCCACTATATTTTACATTTCTGAATCCGAATCATCAGGTTCTTGGAATCACCTGGATCTTGGAAAATATCTAGGGTAACAAATTCACCACCACACACGATCTTCATCTAGCCAGAATCACAATCAATATAAGCACGGGCAGTGGTTAGGAATGGTCTTCTGATTGTGCAACAATCATAGGTCTTAATTGACCTAGATTAAGCTAGGACTTAGCAAAAGTTATGGTTATTCATGCATGAATAAGCATTATCTGCATCTTTACTGCTTTTCTTTAGCTATGCATAAAATAATGTTATAATCTGCTGATTAACTGCATTATATCGACTGTAGGGAATAAGCTGATCAGGAGCTAGATCTGGAGCTGGATTTGAAGCTGGACTAGGAATAATGGGAGTTGCAGTAGAGCTGGAGTAGAAGGCTTAGTTTAGATGTAGGAATAATAATGTAAGGGAGTTAAAGGTTTTCTATTCTATTAAGTAGAAATAAAGCAGTAAAATGTGAAGAGCTTAGGT
Organism: Thalassia testudinum; assembly: GCA_037157565.1. Taxonomy (NCBI): domain Eukaryota; kingdom Viridiplantae; phylum Streptophyta; class Magnoliopsida; order Alismatales; family Hydrocharitaceae; genus Thalassia; species Thalassia testudinum. The sequence goes on from JAZHRO010000025.1 coordinate 41,532,515, forward strand.
CCATCCTAGCCCTAGGATAGCCTAGAGACCTCCCCAAGCCTTAGCCACCCTTAGATTAGGTCACAACACCCTAGGAAGCCTTAAAACCCTAGTTCCAGCCCTTATCTAGATGTCCAGGACCCCTACCCATCTCCCGCACACCTCAAACCCACTTTTGCAGTGTTATTGGACGTCCAGACACTTTGTCAGACGTCCAATTTCTGCAGAACACCCAAAATAGAAACATGATTTCCCCCTGACTCAGATTGGACATCCAGAACTGAAATCTGAACTTCTGATTTTTGAGTATAAGTCGTCTAATCACATTACTGGACGTCTGATACTGGTCTCCAGTCCCTATTTTGAGATTCAAGTCTTGATCTTGGATCTCTAGCTCCCTAGACCAAATCCCACCCCATAGGGACCTAAATTAAGGTGTCCTAACCCTAGTACATCACCTCTAGACCTACCTAAGGACCCAATTAGGTCCTCACCAAACCCAATTAACTTATATCAAAGTCAATTACCTTCACCTAAGTCAATTGGACTCATTGAGTCCAATTGAGCTTAGATCTCAACACACACAAGTTCAATTGAACTTAGTGAGAGTCCAATTGACCTAAACCCAACCTAATTGAGTTAGTTCACTCTCAATTAGGTTCACACTCATTCAATTAAACTTAGGTTAAGTTTAATTGCATTTTCCCCTTAGCAATTAGGGTTTGTAACCCTAATTCAAGACCTACACCTACCCAAACCCCTTAGGACCTAACCTAAGCCACTTAGACACCTAGAGCATGACCACACACACACACACACACCAATTCATGCACACAAACTTCTCTAGAGTTCTATAGAACTCTCTTGAAGTGGCGCCACCTCTTGGTTGCCAAATTTAGCAACCAAGAGGGATTCAAATTGAGATCCACAATTTTTGGATCTCAAAGACCATTTCTATCCTCATGTGGCTGGCAACTCTTGGGCTCTCTCTAGAGAGTTCCACACCTCTCTAGAGAGAAGCCCTTGAGTCTATAAAAAGACCCCATCGGTGGCCAAGTGACCCCACTCACATCCCTTGGTTTTCCAATTCACTTCCTTGGCAATTCACACCCTTGGCTCCATTGGTTCCATTCACTCCCACTTCCACTTAGCTAGCCACTCTCCACCACCACAAGCTCACTACCACATCATGGAGGACATCGTTGGATCAATCCTCCCTCTCTCCAAGGGTCGACCTAAGCTACGTTGGCTGCCCCTCATTCTCCTCCCGACCACTCCAAGGCCATCGGGGACCACCCCTAAATGCCCTTCCATTCTGCTAGATTTAGTTTATGCTCTTCATAATTTTATTGCTTTTATTACTGCTTAATAGCGTAGTCTTACTTCTCCCCCAATGATGCATGCAAAATCCCCCCATTGATTCTTGTATGCAGTCATTTTATGGTAGCTACATTTCTACTTTAAGCTTTCCATTATAAGCATTCCTCTACTTCCATGTTGCGAACACCTTCCTAAATGAATGAAAGAAATTTTTCTATATATATATGTGTCTATGTGTTGGGAATCACCATGAGCTCATCGATTGCAATATATTTGGTGTGATTAAAGTTGCCTACTTTTCATTATCATATATTGTAACTAAGCATGTCGTATCCAAATATGTAACAATCATAAACTGCAAAGCGATTTCTAAACAGAGTAGAGCAGCAAAAAATTGATTTCAAATGTAAAACAAATGCCTCCTAGAGACAAACGACCGGGACTCAAGTCTCGTTATTTTTACAAACTCAATTTTTGATGAACAATTTTGTGCAACTATACTATGATTCCGACGACTTTCAAAATGCACAAGAACGGTTTCCGTCAAATGGCGCCGTTGTCGGGGAGGCAATGTCATTTTCTTTGATTTCGATTTTTAGACTATCATTGACGAACTTCTCTCTACTTTGTTTTTGATGTGCAGGAAAAATGGAAGAAAAATGGGATCTGCATACACAACGAGTGCGGAAAACAATCCAAGTGCACATCATCATTCTCTTTAGATTAGGTTTTCCTTTCTACAATTTCCTTTGAAAAATTCTTTGTAAAAAAAAAAGAGGAAAAGATTTTACTCATTTTCATGAAAAAGAAAAAAAAATCAGAGAAAAAAATTTTGAAAAAAAATCTATATTAGGTTTCCTTTCGAATTTTAGGTTAGTTGAAAAAGAAAAAAAAAAGATATTTTCGTTGAATCCTTTGAAAATTTCTTTTTGAAAAAGAAAAAACGTGCAAAAGTTTTGAAAAAAAAATTTTTTTGGTGGAAAGCTAAGATTTCAAGTTCAAATTCTTTAAAAGCTTTTCTACCATCTTCTGATTTTCTTCCAGAATTCAAGTCTAATTTAAAAATTCGATTACCGAAAAATTAGTAACCGAAAAATTTTGAAATTTGGGCCAAACCTTCATTTTCAAACCTCCTTTCAAACTCCAATGTTCTTTTGGAAAAATTTTAAATATAAAATTTTCAAAAATTTGTGAAGTGCACAAGGGTCAGACTAACTTAGATTCAAAATTTTTCAAATTTCAAAAAGCGATTCCGAGCAATCAGCGAATCTGTTTTGACTAAAAATAGTGAAGTTTGAAAGCTGATCTAATTAGATTTATTTTCCATATTTTTCTGGAATTTTTTAATGTCAATTAATACTATTTCAAAATGAAAAATCGACCAGGGGTCAAAATTCTAAATCTGACCCCTAAAGTTCAAAATTCCCTAAAAATTCGGTCGAAACAATAAAAATTTCAAAAAGATATTCTCTAAAATCTAATTGAAAAAGAAATCTACTCGTAAAATTTCAAGTTAATTGGACTCCAATCACTGTCAAAGAACGAACATTACTTTTGTGGTCTGCTGAAATAGAAAAATAAAAAAAACCCTAGAAGTGCATGAAACTTAAGTTGAATCTTTAGGGTTACAACTTAGAGACCACACCTTGGGCTAACCTAGACTTAATCAAGTCTAGTGCTTAGCCGGTGAGCTTGGTCACCATGTGGGCCACTCACCACAAACCCCACTGAAGAAAACGAGTTAAAATTAATTTCAAAACACAAAATCAACCCGAGTTCGTTGTCATACTACTGGGTGTTTTTAACCTCTCTTTCCAAAGCTGGTGACTAAGTCTGTGGGGCAGTGTCAAACAATCGCAGCTTGAGGGTTAACAGAACCGAAGGTGTAAGCCAAAGGAAGAACCTTCCCCTTAGTCCCCTCGTAACCAGACTGGCTAGGTTAACTTGAGAGGTGGGAATCACTCCAGTCAGTTGAACGATGAACTTCTCTTCAGGAATTCAAACTTCTAATGAAAAATCTGGTCACCTGATCCATAAGGACAATTTGATTGACAAGGCCTTAGCCTTGTCCTCCTTGGCTACACCAACCTAGGGGTTGGGTGGTGTATGCAAGGAAGGAGGTCGCTTAGACCTTAACTGATTGGACCTTGGCAGCCACTCCCAAGGAGGCAAGTCACTTCTTCTATCTGCTTAGCCGCAATGGCTAACTCTGGATCTGGACCTAATCAGGATCTAGAAGAGCTGGACCCACGAGCTTATCTGAGTGCCTAAGTCACTGAATCAGCTCAACCTTGGGATCAGAACCCAAGCTGGCGAGGATGACTTTTCGCTTCACCTGATCCTTCTCGTCGGGTTACCGAAATGGTTAACCCATATCCTAACCCTAGATATTATGATCCATACCAGTCGGTCCCTCAAAGGACCGCATCTTATAACCCAGGATATGGATTTCATACTCCTGCTTCTCACCCATGGAACATGGGTAGACCTGATTCACCCTTTGGGACCCCTAAAGAGCTACCGGTGCATATGCAGTCGCATTACAGAATACAGAGTGCTATAGCAAGCGCTAAGGAAAAGGCAGCATCCTATCTACACGAATTCCAGGCTATCATTGAGCCAAACCAAAGACAAAGATGGATTCCACATCAACAAGCTGTGATGGAGCTTCTTCGGGAAATAGCAGAGATAACAATGCTAATGAGACAAAATTGGGAAACTCAAGAACTACTACTTTTGAGATATCAAGTGGAAAATAGCCTTGAAGACCTCGAGGAATTAGAAACGATTATGTCGGAAGGACACACAGAAGATTCTCGGGAGCAAATACTGGAAGATCACTCAGGGGAAAAAGAATCTAGCGTGGATATGAGACAGGAGCAGGAAGTATGCCAAATGGGTTCATCTGCAATGGATGAGGAAAGGACTGATATCTCCAGGACTGAGTCGCAATCAGATTATCCTAAATCCTGGGAGACACCTCTCGGGTTAGATAATCCAATCGAGACAAGGTAGATCCAATTGAGGATATGGATCTTGAGGCAAGCATTACATGCGACACATATGATCTACCTAAGCCATTTCCCATTGTAGGTGAACCTGTGCTAGAGCCAACATCTTTTCATATGCACTCTTCTTCTTTCACCTACATCCCTAATTCGGATGCCAGAGATTTTGAGATGACACTTTCTATCCCCAAGCCTAACATCCGAAGACCAAAAATAGCTATGGATGCCGGAATTACTGAGGAACCCATTGCATAAGAGGGTGAAGCTTTGGGTTGGAGATGGGGACACACCAATCATCCTAGTCAATCTAATAGATGGCTCGACTCTGAGTCTGAGGAGACAGCCACTTGTGAATCAGAGATGGGTACTGATGAGGACGAAGTAATTTTTGACGAGGATTTCAGTGACCTCCCCATAGATCTTCTACTTTCACGGATAACCCCATATGACCCAGAGCCTGGAGAGGGCATGATCTTTGATGTCAGTTATCATTATGAGGATCCCTATGACTCAGATTATGGTTCTGAAATACATTTTGTTCTACTCCCTCAGCAACTTCCTGCTGAATTGTGGGACATGATAAATCAGCTGAATCAACATCATGATCCCCCCTCTGATTATCCTCTATTTTCCACCAGCACTCCATACTTTCTTATAGCTAGACTTTTTGGAGTAAGGGTGCACAATCAACTGGTTCACATCTCCGGACCACTAATTCTGGGAGTATACGAGCATATCTTTCTCTTAATCTTAGCCAGCTCCTATGCTAGAAATGACACATCTGATTGAGTTTCCGCCCAGCTGGAGGCGTTAAACTCAGCACATATAGATAGCATATATCCCACATTTCACCATCATCTATACATAACCATTTTTATACATAGCATACTTTTCTTTTAGCATATTTTCTTTCAACATAGTGCACACTGACAGGTTGGCCAGTGCAGAATGTATATTTTCAGGAGCAATTCCAGGTGACTTCTATCGACTCATCCTCTATCAAATTTATTTTCCTTTTTATTCATGCATGAGGACATGCAAGAACTTAGGCATGGGGGGGTAGATACAACAAAACTGAAAAAATTTTATGCCAACATTTAGGAAAACCTCGGAGCTGCATGTAAAATGTACTTTAGGATCTTAAATAAAAGAACAACTGACTCCACCTCCGGTGCTCACATTGGAGCTAGAAATCGTCTGCAACAGCCATTTTCGACTCACCCGCTCACCTATTGTTCTAAATTTAGGGTCAAGCTGATTGTAACCCGATACGAGAATTTCATGAAGTACAAATTATAAGAGGTTGCTTGTTTATAGCATACATACATAATGCATTCATGAATAAGATTATTTTATTAAGAGAATGCATTAGGGATTTCATCCTCTAGTTGATTCCTGCAATCTGGAATCCAGTACAACTTTTCACACACACGTAGAATTTGCAATGGCTTCACGGTGAAGGCAGATAAACATCTTCAGTCTGTTGAGAAGAAGTAGTGCTTCTTTTCCTAAACCCCTGGACAGTGTTTTAGGAGTCAGGCTGATGTTCTTCCAAAAATCCACCAAATAGTGTGAGAGGAAGAGTAGAATGTACTGGTGCTCTAAGATTAGTGCAAGGAATCAGGAATCCTAGATAATTAGGTGATGATACTCAGAGATTAGGCATAGTTTCCGCTCTCGGTTTCTGCATATGCATTTATGTGCGAAATACAGAGAGCCACCAAATAAGGCAAATATGCTAAGAGCGAGTTTTCATAAAACTAGGGCTAAGGTGGATGGTTATGACCATTCTTTACGGAATCCTCAGCTGAAAGAGGGTATTGATGCCAAGGTCAGAAATACACCATCCCATCTGTCTTTCCTGGTGCTGTGAGCAGGCACTTCCACCAAATAAGCCACCTAATGTCTCTTGAGTACCACCAATCCCTAATAATGCCACCTCAATAAAGTTCATGGATGTGTGCTAATTGTGTTATGTTGAAAAAAAAAATTTAAGAAAAAGAAGAAAAAGCAAAGAAAAAAAGAGTGAATATTTAGTTGCATTGAGGCAATACCACCAAATAAATTTGAGATCCACCAAATATGGCCTTAACCCACCTTTCTTGTATTTCTGACTGCCGGAATACTGGTTGAGGAATTTTGACTTAGTGTTAGGGTTATGGAAACTCAATTAAAGTGTTAATGCCTAGTGACACCACCAAATACTGATCATATGTGTGAATCTAGTGAGATTGTGAGCTCTACAAAAAAGAAAAAGAGTAACAGTGATTGAATACAAAGGAATCAAAGGGGAGCATAGTTTTTATCATCTTTCTCTGAGTTTAGTTACTTAGTAATCTGGGAATTTAGATTCTATAGTACTAGCCTCTATGTAGCACCATGTGAGAGTGAGCCACCAAATATCTAATCTTTTCCCTCAGAGATTCTGTACCTAAGCCTAAAGTCGGGGTAGGATTCATAGAATATCTTGAATACCCTGAGGGAAGAAGTCCGCCTATACCGCTAGAATTTTTACTAGGGATCAAGTATAGGCTTTAGTGGTGTATTAGTTTTTCACTCGAATCCATTGCAAAAGCTACATAGCTGCACTTTCACGATTGTCTGGATTTCTAGAGCATAGGATGAAAGCAAAAAGGAGAAAAATCTCTACGCATACACTTGATAAAATAATCAGTCCCTTAAGGACCTTTGTGTAAATAATTTAGCCTTGCATTTGCATCAGCCATCCTTTTCCTGGAGAAATGTCTACCACACCTAGATGCATGGCAGAACTCGAGTATTCTGTTGAATTCATTCTCCGATATACATCGGCGAATAATCTGATCAGAGCCAATGCGGTACAGCTCAGGGTCCTCCCAGAAGTAGTATTTGGCCTCAGATTTGAGTCTATCCCGTTGCTTGGTCCAATCCTGGGGGATTTGACCAACGGCCAAATAATTAACAATGTCAGCAAACCATGGGGCGTGGACACCTAAAAGTGTAAGAATAGTTTCGTCCGGAAAAGTGTTCGCAATCGGAATGTCCGGACGAGAGGAATCACCTAGGAGTCTCAACAAATGATCCGCTACCATAATTTGTACCCCGATTTTATCCTTGATTTCAAGATCAAATTCTTGAAGCAGAAGAATCCAACGAATAAGCCGAGGTTTAGCATCCTTTTTGGCCAAGAGATGTCTCAAGGCTGAGTGATCGGTATAGATGATAACATGAGAGCCTAAGAGATAAGCCCTGAATTTTTCCAAAGCGAACACTACAGCTAGTAATTCCTTCTCAATAATAGTGTAATTCCTCTCAGCTTCATCTAGAGTTTTACTAGCATAGTAGATGACAGAGGGCTTTCTATCAATTTTCTGACCCAAGACAGCCCCGATCGCATAATCAGAAGCATCGGTCGTGATCTCAAAAGGGGTTGTCCAAATTGGTGGTTGCAAAACTGGAGCACAGGTGACTGCCATTTTCAGGAAATCAAATGCCTTTTGACATGATTCGTCAAAAACAAACGGCATTTCTTTGGCAAGAAGATTGCTCAAGGGACGAGCAACCTTCGAGAAATCCTTGATGAATCTTCAATAGAATCCTACATGGCCAAGAAATGATCGAATTTGTTTAACAGATGTGGGAGGAGGAAGTTTAGCGATAGCATCAACCTTAGCTTTATCCACTTCAATTCCCCGTTCAGAGATTCCATGACCCAAAACGATGCCTTCTTGGGTCATGAAATGACTCTTTTCCCAGCTAAGGACCAATCGTGTTTTGATACATCGCTTAAGAATCATTTCCAGATTAGCCAAACAAGAGTCAAATGATTCTCCGAAAATAGAGAAATCATCCATGAAGACTTCCATAAACTCTCCCACCATGTCAAAAAATATGGCTAGCATACACCATTGAAAAGTCGCAGGTGCATTGCATAACCCGAAAGGCATCCTACGAAAAGCAAAGGTTCCGTAGGGACAGGTGAAAGTAGTTTTTTCCTGATCCTTATGATGGATAGGAACTTGGTTGTATCCCGAGTAGCCATCAAGAAGACAGAAGTACTTCTACCCGGCTAATCTTTCCAAGATTTGATCGATGAAGGGCAAGGGAAAATGATCCCTTTTAGTGGTTGTGTTCAGCTTCCTATAATCAATACAAACCCTCCAAGAGGAAGCTGATCGAGTTGTGACAGATTCTTCTCTCTCGTTAGTCACAATGGTAATCCCAGCTTTCTTCAGAACAATCTGTACGGGACTTACCCAGGGACTATTAAAGATTGGATAAATAATTCCTGCATCAAGCCACTTGATGATTTCCTTTTTTATCACTTCTCGCATATTTGGATTCAATCTCCTCTGCAACTGGCAAGAAGGGCGGGATCCATCTTCCAAGAATATTCTATGATTACAGTAAGGTGGTTCGATCCCCCTGAGGTCATGAATGGTCCAACCAATTGCCTCCTTATGTTCCTTCATGAACTTAATCAATTTAATTTCTTGCTCCTTTGTCAATTTAGCACTGATAATCACAGGGAGAGTCTTCTGATGTCCTAAAAATTGATATTTCAAATTCTCAGGCAATGGTTTCAATTCAAGCTGGGGCAGGTTGATGACTAATGGTAGGGTAGATGCTGAAGATTCAACAAGAGGAAGAGGTTGTGAGTGAACAAAATCAATAACCTCTTCAGAAGATGGCAGGTCAGCCATAGAGGGTTGCGGGTCAAATTCGTCATCCAAGGAGGAACTTTCGATTGAAGAAACCATCAAACAAGTTTCAATGTTTTCATTATCCTCGTCAAGTTCCACAAAAAATCCACAATCCTCATATTTATTAATCGCCTTAAAAATATCCAATTTCATTCGTTGATCACCAAAGGCGATTTCCATGCTACCGCTTTCACAATTAGTGTTGGCCTTAGTGGTAGCCAGGAATGGATGCCCCAGAATGATGGGCATGTTCCTCAGATTATCAGGTACATCCATGTCAAGGACAAGGAAATCTACAGGAAAATAGAAATCCTTGACCTTGACTATAACATCTTCAATAACACCTCGTAGATTTGTGACCGAGCGGTCTACTAACTGTAACGTTACTGAAGTTGGCCGAAGTTCACCTAACCCAAACTTCTTGTAAAGAGAAGTCGGAATTAGGTTGATGGATGCACCCAGATCCAAAAGTGCTCTATCAAATGTGTAATCTCCGATGGCGCAAGAAATCAACGGAGCACCAGGATCTCTCTTTTTCTGAGGGAGGTAGTGCAGGATAATAGAACTAGCCTGCTCAGAGAGTACCACCTTCCTCGGAATAGATTCTCTCGACTTACGCTTTTGTGTACATAAATTCTTTAAAAATCTTGCGTAAGCCGATATGTGCTTGATCGCATCAAGGAGCGGGATATTAATATCAACATTCTTAAATAGATTCAGAAGCTCCTCAGTGATATCAACAAACTTCTTCTTCTTTGATTTGGTTAAGGCTTCAGGAAAAGGAACATGAGTCAGATCTTTGGAATCAGGTTCTTGAGCCTTGATTTCTCCTCCAGAATTCTCCTCTCTCTCCTCAGGTTCTTCAGGATTCAAGAGATCAGAATAGTGTGGTTGTGGATCCTGAGTCTACTTACCACTCCTCAAAGTGACAGAATTTGCAGATGCATAAGAATTTGGGTCTTGGGGAGGGTTAGGAAAGATTGGAGGGGCTTGATTAGCCATGAATTGTTGATTTGCAGAAGAAGAAGAGGACGAGGAACCCTGCTCAACCACCTGAGCATGTGCGTGTGGGTCCCTCTGATTTTTGTACCCATGGGCTTGGTTGCTCGAATTCATAATATTTCACGGGTTGGGTACCGGTTGGGATGGTAGAAATCTGGGTTGACAAGAGTTAGCAATGAGCCTAGACTGCAAGTTGTCCAGCAAGGTTTTCATTTGCTACATGAGCTGGAGCATGGATCCTTGCATCTCTACCATTTGTTGGTTCAAATCAGCCTACCCTGCGGGTTGACGAGCATTCCAAGCTAGCTGATTGACCTGATTCGGAGGCAACTGAGTGTATACATGACCCTGACCCATTGGTCGTTGTGGAGCATAGTTGCCGGGTCAGAATTGAGTCTGTTGCCTCGGGTTTTTCCAAGAGAAGTTAGGGTGGTTTCTCCAACATGGATTATAAGCATTAGAGTAGGGGTTCGATCTAACATTCTCTTATACAGCACAGACATCCTCATAGGGTGAGGATGGAGAGAAAGAAAGGGAAGGATCAGAAAAACTGGGATCAAAGGCCCCAGTTTGGAACCCGTGGGGTTCCAAAAAATGTTGACTCACAGGTTGAGCCGCATTGAGTTGATTCACGAACTCCCATCCAGAAGGAGCTCGTGAAGAATGGAATCCCGAGTTTTGGGATTGAGTGGATCGAGAGTTGTTCATAGAATTGCCAGCCATCCACTCTTCCATTCTCTTAGCAACCAAGTCCACCTTATCAAGTTTGTTACAAATCAATTCCTTATCAAATGAATGAGAGTCATGGACTTCATTGACATTTGATCTGGGCTGCTGGGACCGGTTAAATGTATCCATGGAGGCATGATTGATTGAATTCTCACTCATTTCCTCAAATAAATCATGTGCACCATATGCATCTTTATTGAGGAAATTGCCTCCGCAAGAAGCATCCACATGATTTCTAAGTTGCTCAGTCAACCCATGATAAAAGATCTGCACGAGTTGCCATTTCGACACCTCGTGGTGTGGACACCTCCGCAATAAGTCCTGGAATCACTCATAGGCCACAAGAAACTGCTCCCCTGACTGCTGGGTAAAGGTAGTGATTGCCCATCTCAAAGCATTGGTACGTCCGACTGGGAAGAATTTCTTCAGAAAGGCCGATTTCAACTCATTCCAAGTTGTAATTGGTCTTCCTATTGTCCTATACCAATGCGCCGCCTTATCGATAAGAGAGTGGGGGAAGAGCCTAATGATCATTTGCTCCTCGTTTATGTTTTGTACCGTGGTGGTCTGGATCAAAGTGGTCAAGTCCTCCAAGTGCTGAAACGGATCTTCGGAGCCAAGCCCATGATAATGTTTAATCAGGCTTAACACCTAGGGCTTGATTTCTACGTCACCAGCTGGAATCTAGACACCGGGACATTCCCCGTAATTTGAAGGATCATAAAAATCCTTCAAGGGCTGAGTGCCCTGCATTCTCTGGAATCATTCCTACATTCTCTGCATTTGTTCCAGCTACCTTTGAAATTCTTCCTGTGGATTTCCAAGCAGAGGAGGCTGTTGGTCAGCCATGGGATCACTTTGACCAAAATCCAATTTGCACCTCCTAGAATACTCTAATTGTCCTTCCAATCGGGGATTCAATGACGATCTTCCCAGCATAAACTAGGAGAAGGTTGGAAGGACTGGGGATAAGGACCCTACAGCACAACAAAACAAGGCTGTCCATAAGTGGGGTAGCCTAAGGATCTACTGACTCCCAAAACCTGCTTTAAGACTATAAATGATTTACCCTACTTGCGTCTATTCAATCCAACCAGTTAGAAGGAGGGACTGGGGAGAAGGTTCTTCCTTTGGCTTTCGCCTCTGGTTCATAGTGTAGCCCCCAGCCACGACCGTTTGACGCTACTCCCCTAGCTAGACATCAAATTAATCAGTACAAGTAGGTTAATCAAAGACAATCTCAGACTAGGCCCTGAAGAGCGAATCAGACCTTAAGGCCAATGTCTACTCAATTTTATTAGGCCTGTGATTGTGGTGCTTATGGAATGTGATGGGCTCTTAAACTGGGTTGTGCCCTTAATGATTGATTGAGATTTGTGTAAGTGCGTGCACAACCAGGGTTTTCAAGCAAGATTATTTGTGATGCGTGGATTTTAATGTTCAAATCTTGCTTAAGTAGCTTTTAGGGTTTCAAATTAGGTGGATTGCAATCAAGTTTCTAGGCAAACCAAATTGTCAAACTCGGGTGAAGATTGTTTTCCTTTAAAACCAGAAAGAAAGTGGAGTACCTGGAATAGACTTAGATTGAAAACCCTAAGGAGGAGCTACTTGATGAGTTGATTTTAAGTAGAGTGGTGCGGCCCAAACAACTCAAACAATTGGCCACAAATGCACCACTAAGTTAGGCACACAAAGATGGTTAACCTAGAATGATTTCTACTCTTTTATGTGTTGCTTTGTGTGTACCGGTTCCATAGATCAGAACCGGGTTGAGTAGAAACAAATCAATCCGGTTAAGTAACTTGAATATGGGTGTACGTTGTGTGTTTATTGAAAAATTACCCCACAAGATTATCTTTTTATTTTTTTTTATATATATAAATGAGGGTGGAATTAATGTGAGTGAGAATCCAAACAACAAAACTATTCCTAGGATTTATGCAAACACCTAGGTTAATTGGAATTTGGATTTAATGTGGCGAATGAAATCTATGGAGGGGGAAAGAATGGGGAGCACTTACAGTTGTCTTCAACTACACTTTACTCCAGTCTACCACTTGATGATTCCCTGATGGAGGTCTCTGCAAAACAATAGGTACAAGAGAAAGCAAGTTAGAAAACAATAAAGTGAAAGAAATGCGAAAAGAAGATCAGAAATCGTTGCCTCCCCGGCAACGGTGCCAAAATGATGAACGTACGGGTTGCCTCGCTAACGTGTTTGGTTTTGAAAACCTTGTCGTTGTAGTTTGAAAGCGAAGAACTCGTGTTCAACAAATAAAATTTATACCGAAATGGAAATTCTGGGTCGAACAAAGGGAGGCTACATCAATCTATATTTGTAATTATATAATTTTTTTATAATTTTTCCTAAAAAGCGAGGCGATGTAATTACAATGAAGCCACAACAACAATCAGACTAAAAAGGGAGAGAGAGAGAGAGAAAACATGCATTCAATAATTCAAAATGTTTATACAATAAAACCAAATAAGAATTACAGTAGAAAGTAGGAAAATTCTACACTAGAAAGTTATAAAGAAGAATGGGAGAGAGAAGTTATACTCCTCGACGATCACTTGGAGGACGAGCCGGACAGGATGACACCTGGACGAAGGAGGTCGAAGCAGAAGAACGGGAACGGGGCAGCACGTCATTGTCGTCGCGGGATCCACTTCCAAATAGGGAATGAAAATTTGACTTCATCTCACGAGGAGCATCCCGGGTGTGGGACAAACTTCTCTTGAGCTTTGGAGAGGTAGAGAAGAGAAGGAAGGGATGACAATTTCGTGTGGAGGAGGTCTCCTTTTATAGTTGCAAGGAGTGGGGGCAATTTGGTCATTACAACTCTTAAAACATTAATTTAGGACCTTTAGTGACGGATAAAACCGTTGCTAAAGGTCCGAACGTGGGCGTAGTGGGCGACGCGCGCACGCTCACTCACTTCCCCATGCGCTCAACGTACGCACATGTCCAGCCATTCTCAGTCGTCCGATCGCGAGATCGGACCGCGATCAGATGGCTTAGAGTGTGCCTTCGCCCGCCTGCATTGCGTGCCCGCCCACGTACGATCCCACGTTACGTGCGGGCGTGCGCAAGCACGTCATCTTGACTGAGCTCCTGCGACCATTGGATCGCGATCGTGCGGTCGATCGAAGGCGCACCTTCGCTCCAATTTCAGCGTGGCGAGGCTCGAACGCACGCTCTTGCTTCGCGTTAGAGCGCTCGACCAATGCGCTATGGGCTCGTTTGTGTCGAGCACCTAACTTTAGTGCAGGCGTGTCGCATCCCTTGGATCTTGATCCAACAGTGGGGAAAGGCGGATGTGGAAGCCTTCAGCGGGTGCGTGCGGATGATTGGGTAGTCGAGATGGTGCCACGTGGTGCCATCTTGGCCGTCCATCTTCTGGATGATGTAGATGGTGCCACGGGTGTTGGATTGACTCAATTTTTGCATCGTTAGGCTGCAATCATCGATCCGAATCCATCCGTGCTGTCGGATTTGTCGTTTGAAGTGTAGATTCACACCATGTTGGCCCTTGATCTTCTAGGGTTCCCCGGTCTCTATCTGATGCTACAGATGTCTGATTAGGGCGATCTTGGAATCGTTGAACTCCAATCGTCACCTTGATCACATTTGTATGATTGGATCTTTGATCCGAGGCCCCGAGAAAAAGTTTGCCCTGTCCATGAACATAAAAGGAGATAATTAACCTCCATTTTATTCAAACTACTCTAAATGCAAGATGATGCATGTTATGCAATATTTATAGCATGCAATGCAATCTATGCTTAAGAAATGCATAAATAGACATCTTAAGTAGTGTAAATGTGTTTAGATTAATTTGTAATTAGGGTTTTAAATCGTTGTAACATGCGAAATTGTAAACGCTTTTAAATTTTAAACCTAGATAGTAGGGTATCTATGGTCATCCAAGGTGGTAATTGTTGCAATTATAAATCTCTTACTTGAAAATGGAAATCAATATTTTTTTTGGTGTTTTTAAATTTACAATTTTTTTTGCTTTGAAATAACGGTGAATACGCCAGTTGTTGGTGGAAAAGCAACTAACACCTGTAATACCTATGCTAATACCTTAGTAACATTTAATTCCTTCCCCTAAGCTCACCCTAGGCACGTGGAGGCCTAGAGTAAATAGGGAGAGGGAGTGAAGAGTGCTAGAGGGAAAGAACACAATTGCGACAAAAGAATTGTAAAGAAAGCAACTTGATTTAATAAGGAAGATTATTTACATGAGAACCCTAGTAGAGGAATGCTTTCTACTACTAGAGAAACTAGAAAAAATGACAAAAACACCAATCCTCCTATAATGATGGTGAAGATGAGAGGCTCCTTGCTCCAAGCTCAGTGGCTCTTGGGCTTCAAAAAGGCACTTTCCAACTCCTTCCTTGCAAAGCTTTGCCAAGATGATGTCCTCTAAGGCAATCCCTAAAGGGGGGCATGCCTATGCTTCTCCCAAGGGTGGATGTGCACCACCCTTCCTCCTCCAATTACTTGGCCATCCTTCTAGTGGAATGCTCCTCCTCCTTGGCGTGGCACAAGAAGAGAGAAGGGGAAGAAGGCACCATGGGGGTAGATAGGATGCCCCCTTAATCTTCTTTTGTCATTCTTCTTCCTGGCCTTGAGATGTAGGTGGATATAGGGTACAAAATATACTAATGGAGGATGATTTTTTTTGGTGGTAGGTGATGGGTTTTTATAGATGTGGAAGGTGGTGGTTGGCGTGGAGATGAAATGTAGGGCTAGGATGGGACTTGGGATGGTGGTTAAGGATCCTATGGTGGAGATCATTTGGTGCCAACACAAGGGATTTGTAGGGGGTAGTTATGGTGGCTAAGGGATGCAAGGTGTTGGCGCCAACCATGAAGGGGAGCCTAGGTTTGTAACCAAAGGGAAAGCTTCTAGAATGGGGGTGAGGTGGATGGTGGATATGGATTGGAGGGGGTAGGTGTAGGGTGTAGATGGGGGATGAAGTTGGCGCCAAAAGGGAGGTGGTTAGGGTTAGGTTTGGTGCCAATTTTTCATGTCTTTTGGTGGTTGGTTGAGGGGTGAAAGGTGGTGGTGCCAACTCCAATTAGGAGTAGATATCATGGTGCACTTGAAGTGGGAGCTTATGTAGGTGGAGTTAGGGTTAGGTTGAGTTGATGGTTGGCCAAGGGAACTGAGTTTAGGTAAGCTAAGCTAAGCTAAGCTAGCATAGCTTGTTATAGAGTAGAGAAGGAGGCAATTGGAGCTACGCTTTGTGGGGAGGAGCTCGACAGAAGAAGTCTGGAGCTAAACTGGAGCTGGCAGCTGTCGAAGAGGGTGGCATGGAGCTACTTTAGCTGGCTTACCTTGCTAGTTCTTTGCTAGCTGCTAAGCCAAGCTAAAGCAAGTTGGCTTCTGCTGAAATGAGCTGAGGTGAGCTAGGTCTGATGCTCTCGGAGAGGACCTAGCTAGTTGAGGTAGCTAAGGTAGCTTAGCTCAACTAAGTTGAGCTAAGCTGAGTCCCAAGGAGATGGACTTTAGCTTCCTGTGCTAAGATGAAGTCATCTTCAGTTGGCTGGAGTTGAGTGGAGCTGGATGTAGCTGGTCCTGAGTTGAGGTGAACTCTAGTCAACTAAACTGAGCTAGCTAGAGCTCCCAGAGAACTGATGGAAGCTGAGATGAGCTAAACTCAGCTAAGTTGAGCTGGATCTGAGATAACTTAAGCTAAGGTGAGCTAAGATGAGCTCTCTTGAGCTACCATTCAGTTGAGATGAGTTGAATGGAGCTAGGATGTACTAACCCCAGTTCAAGTGAGTTGGATTCCAGCTATGGTGAGCTAGATCAAGCTATGTTCCAGCTGGTTTGAGCTTCTCCTTCACCAATTGCCTTCCTGAGTGCTAGGAGTCTAGGGATCTGAGAATCCTAACACTCACAAGAACATATCAAAAAGTGAATAAAAAAGTAAAATGCCTGCCTAACCTAATTTATGCCTAAGTGCAACCCAAAATCTCTTTTGTGGAGCAAAAACCTAAGAGCTAGGTTTGATTTAATGCATAAGAATGATGATAAACTGGCATTTATCACGGACTTGAATGTCGCCCAAGGGTTCTTTCCCAGACCTCGTAATGACCCTTTTTCTAACACTTATAACGAGGGTTGGAGGAACCATCCTAATTTTTCATGGAGATAGGGAAATGTCTCCAATTTAGGGAATTATAGACCCCAACCCTTTTAGACTCAATAGTATAATCAACCTCCTATCACCTCCCAACCGCCCAAGACATCTGAGATGGATGAGCTTAAGGCCATGCAGGAGAATCAAAGCATGATCATCCAATCTCATGAC
Organism: Thalassia testudinum; assembly: GCA_037157565.1. Lineage (NCBI taxonomy): Eukaryota > Viridiplantae > Streptophyta > Magnoliopsida > Alismatales > Hydrocharitaceae > Thalassia > Thalassia testudinum. Next base: position 41,549,564 of record JAZHRO010000025.1, read on the forward strand.
AAGGAAATCAATGAGATGAAATCCCAAATTGGGCAACTTGTCGAGGCTATGAGCAAGAGGGAGACTGGGAAGCTTCCTAGTTCATCTAAGGAGAACCCTAAAGGGAAAGGGATTGTTTTTAGGGAGCATGCCCAAGTGATGACTATTCTGAGGATTGGGAAAGATATTCCCAAACCTAATGCTCTTATAGTCTCACCTTCTGAAAAACCATCCACCCTGCCTTTCGCCCCCACCGGAGAAGAGCTGCCAAACTCTTCCCCACTTGAAATCACCTCACCAGAAGAGGTTGTCCCTGTTCCCCCACTTACCTGACATGACAACCGTTCCACTTAGAGACCGAGAGTGCCTTTTCCAGAGCACTTGTCTGACTCTGGGTAGACTTCTGCTAGCTCATTTGGAGCCAAAGATAGGACAGACGAAATCATGGAGGCTTTCAAACAAGTGCAAATTAACATACCCTTTCTTGAAGCTATTAGGTAGATTCCATCCTATGCCCACTTTCTAAAGGACCTATGCATGAAAAAGCGACAATCGAAAGATCAATTATACAACATGGGACACCCCCGAAAATTACGGACCTAGGAGCCCCATACATCTCAGTGGTCGTTGGTGACCTACATATAGACGAAGCTCTACTTGAGCTGGGTGCGAGGGCAAACATTCTTCCGAGCTACATATATGAACAACTTGGAGGAGGCAATCTGAAGCCTTCTCCCATAATCCTCCTAGTTGCAGACCGATCCTTGAAGACACCATGGGGCCTGTTGCAGGACGTCCTTGTGAGAGTGGAAGATTTCTTCTTCCCCATTGACTTTCTAGTGTTGGACACTAACCCTACCAATAAACCAACCGAGCCCTCCATCATCTTGGGCTGCCCTTTTCTTGAAACTTCTAATGCTTTAACTAATTGTCACAATCGGGCATTAAAAATGGGCTTTGGGAACAGGAAAATTCAGCTTAATGTATTTGATGCTTATAAACAAGCTGGATTTGAGGATTGTTCCTAGGTTGAGGTGGTAGATGACCTGATTGAAGAGACAACTCCTGCAAGTTTTTGTTATGACCCCCTTCAGCATGTCATGCTAAATGAGCATTCCCATCTCTTGGAGGAATGTGAAGGGGATGTACTAGAACTTGAGGAATTGCTTGCAGTTTCTATTGAGTCTCTCTCCCCATCACCTGCCTAAGGTAGATCTACAACCTGAGAATGGGGACATCCATTATGAAACCGTCAACCATACAAGCCCCTGATCTTGAACTGAAACCCCTCTCGAACTCTCTCAAGTATGTATTCCTTGGGCCAAATGATATGCTCCCTGTAATCATCTCATCTGCACTAACAAATGTGCAAGAGGGAGCCTTGCTAGATTGCTTATCAAGGCACAAGGAAGCCATAGCTTGAACAATCGTTGATATTAAGGGTATAGACTCTACGCTTTTCATGCATCACATTTATACTGATGATTCCATCAAACCATTTAGAGACATGCAGAGATGTCCTAACCCCAACATGAGGGAGGTCGTTAAAAAGGAGATTCTGAAATGGTTGGATGTTGGGATCATATATCCTATCACGGATAGCAAACGGGTTATTCCAATCCATGTGGTGCCGAAGAAGGCAGGCTTTACGGTAGCAACCAATGACCAAGGAGAACAAGTGGTGACCAGACCCTCAACTGGCTGGAAGGTCTGCATTGACTACGGCAAACTGAACACTACTACCGAGAAGGATCACTTTCTCTTACCCTTTATTGACCAGATGCTCAAGAAATTGTCAGGGAATAAGTATTTTTGCTTTTTAGATGGATATTCTAGGTATAACCAGGTTGCAGTCTTCCCTGATGACCAGGATAAGACAACTTTTACTACTCCCTATGGTACTTTTGCATTCAAGCGTATGCCATTTGGATTATGTAATGCACTAGCAACCTTCCTGTGGTGTATGATGTCCATTTTTCACACATGATTGACAAGTGTGTTGAGGTTTTTATGGATGATTTCTCCATTTACGGCTCATCTTTTGACCACTGTCTCCTGCACCTAGAGAATGTGTTGAGGAGATGTGAGGAGACTGGTTTAGTCCTCAGCTGGGAGAAAAGCCACTTTATGGTACAGAAAGGCATTATAGTTGGGATGTAGTGCCTGAAAGGGTCTAGGAAGTAGATAAGGCTAAGGTTGATTCTATTTCTAAACTCCCATTGCCCACAAATGTCAAACAGATTAGATCCTTTCTGTGCCATGTGGGCTTTTATAGTCGATTTATTAAGAATTTCAACAAAATTTCTAGGCCACTTTGCGACCTGTTGGGGAAGGAATCTTCTTTCAATTTTAATTCAAAGTGTGCCAAGGCTTTTCATACATTGAAGGAGGCCTTGACCCCTATGCCTATTCTTCGAGCTTGAGATTGGGCACTCCCATTCGAGCTGATGTGTGATGCTTCGGATTATGCAGTGGAAGCAATCCTTGGACAAAGGGTTGAAGGAAGACCACATGTGTTGCACTATGCCAGCAAGACTTTAATTGAACCATAGCAAAACTACACAGTCACTGAAAAGAAATTACTTGCTGTAGATTTTGCTCTAGAGAAGTTTAGGTCGTATCTTCTTGGATCTAAGGTGGTCATTCTTACTGATCATGTAGTAATGAAATACCTCATTGCCAAGAAGGACTCTAAGCCACATTTAATTAGGTGGATTCTACTCCTTCAATGGTTTGACTTGGAGATTCATGAAAAGAAAGGAGTGGAAAATGTAGTGGCTGACCACCTGTCTCGCCTCCACTTGATGACTCTCAATCTAGAGACATCCACGAGACATTTCCTGATGAAACCCTTATGGTGGTAACATCGACTTCACCCTGGTATGCTAATAATGTTAATTACTTAGTCACTGGGGGAACTGCTGGCTCTTGAGATGAGATTCATTTCCCAAGCAAGATTCTATCATTAGGAAGAGCTAGAATTATTTAGACTTGGGCAAGACCAAGTATTGAGACGATGTGTGCCTGAAGAGGAGCAACAAAGTGTGTTGAGATTTTGCCATGAGCTTCATTCTGGTGGAACTTTCATGCTAAGAAAATGGCGTTTAAGGTTCTCAAATCCGATTTTTGGTGGCCTACTTTATTTAAGGATTCTCATAACTTTGTTAAGGCCTATATTAGATGTCAATAGACAGGAATGATTGGGAAATAGATTGAGATGCCCCAACACCCTATCCAACCTGTGGAAATTTTTGACGTTTGAAGGGTAGACTTCATGGGTCCCTTCCCTTTGTCCCATGGATATGAGTATATCTTGGTGGGAGTGGATTATGTTTCTATGTGGATAGAGGTCATTCCTACATGCACAAATGACCACTCTGTCGTCTTCAAATTTGTGACGGCCAATATCATATCTCGCTTTGGCTGCCCCAAGATGATTATAAGTGATGGGGGTCCTCATTTCCTGAACCACCACTTCAATCGGGTACTCAAAAGTCTGGGAGTAACTCACATGATTGAGACCCCTTACCATCCTCAGACGAGTGGCCAAGTTGAAGTGTCAAATACGGAGATCAAGAACATTTTGGAAATGACTATTTGGCCAGATAGAAAGGATTGGTCCCAAAAGCTGGATGATGCTTTATGGGCTTATCGGACAACCTACAAAACCCCTTTAGGTATGTCTCCATTCCGTATAGTGTATGGGAAAATGTGCCATTTACCCATTGAGCTTCAACATAGGGCACTTTGGACTATCAAAAGTGTCAACATAGATTTAGAGTAAGCAAGGCATGATTACTGGAGTTAACTAAGCTTTAGGAGCAGAGGAATGATGCTTATGACATCTCCCAAGCTTACAAAGAGGGAACTAAGGTCTTGCATGATAAGTATATCCTTAGAAACACCTTTGAGCCCAACCAACAAGTCTACCTTTTCAATTCTAGACTTAAGCTTTGTCTAGGGAAATTAAAATCACATTGGGTTGGGCCTTACATAATCACCAAAGTTTTTCTGCATGGGGCTGTGGAGATCAAGATCCCTTCCTCTTCAGCAACACCCTTTACCATAAATGGCCAACAATTAAAACCATATGTTGCTTTGGATGGCCATCTGGTTGATGAGGTCACTATCGAGGACCCTTAGCTCCTTACATTCTTCGCCTCTGGTAACATCTTCCCTTGGCTATTTTACTTTCAATGAGGACATTGTTTGAAACAGGCATGGGGGGATAGGACCTGAGGCATCTGTTTATATCTTGTATACATATTGCATTCATGCATTCATATTCATTGAGGAGAAAAAAATTGCATTATTGAGCTTAACTGGCTAGACCCTACATTCTTAGGTACACCAAAACTTTAGGATAGACTATGTTGACTTTAGGTGTCTGACTTTAGAAGTTAAGTTGAATTACTAGCTCTAGACCTTTAGGGTCCTTTGTGGACATAAAAACTTAAGTAGGAGTTAAGTTACGAACCATTCATCAAGAGGTTGAGGAATGAAAGTTAGGGACTGAGTTAAAGGCTAGGTAGTACCTGGTATCTTTTTCTACCTATTGTTTTACGGGTCCTCATAACCTAAGCATCCACATTTCACACACACTTGGTCTTATGTAAATAATGATCACCTTAATTCTTTTCTTGGAGAAAATTTGGTTCTTTTAATTCTAACTTAAGAGAACCTTGAAATCACAACTTGATTGGACGAGTTCCTGTCGTAGAAGAGGTGGAGTGTATACCCACTTTGATGATGCAATAATAACATGTCACCTCCTCAACGCTTGTCTCTTCGGATATCCATCCTACTGGGGGCATGTAAGCACATTGTACTATTCAGGTACAGATGAGAGCCTCATCATGAGCCATAACTAGCTCATTTTAACCTAATAAAGAGAATAAAAGCTCCTACATAACTTAGAAGAGGGCTTAATTTAAGGAATAAGTGCTCTGAGAAGAAAATAAGAAATAAAGGTTAAAACTACAATTTTACCATTGCAATACATAAACAAGATTTCTCAGAGGCAAAACATAGGTCAAATGGTCTAAATGAGATAAAAAGTGGGTTGATTCAATCAGAAATGGGTTCATATGCAATCCAAGAATTAAATGACATCTGGTAACCCTAAAATAGACCCGCTTAATTCAACATGGTTCTGGTCAGGATAAAAATCAAGTAAACCCTCTAAAAATCATGGAAAAGTATCCCCTAAGGTTTAGAACATTCAATTTGGCCTTTGGAACCTACTTTGACCTAAATTAGAGTCCTAGCTCATCAATTAACCTAATTTGGGTTTTTGCTCAAAATGTCAAGTCAAACGTGGTCAAACCTAAAATCCAACTTCACCATTGGATTTCTTAGGTCCAAAATAGGTTTGTACCAAAATTTGGACCTAAGGGGAGGTCATCTTGACCTACTTTGCAATTTAGTACACCCAATAACATTTTGCTCCCTATCTTTTGAAAATCATCACATAAACCCCCTTAGCTTTCTCGCCAATCTTATAATCAGGTCCCTCCGCCAATAATGGGGAGGAATCCTTCTCCGACGAGGAAGGCAAGGGGGATACTCTCTGATCCCTCAGGGATCTCCTTCCAGAATTGGAAGGGAGATTCTCTGAGGAATCCCCTTCCATCTGAAATCAATCATGATCCTAGATTTGCACCCAATCTCTTGTGCGAACGCACAAGAGATTTGGGTATCTAACTACCTTCCATCTCCGGTGAGATGTCGGTGGCAGAAGGCGTGCCCGCCACGCACCAGAAGCTCGGCCAACACCTATAACCCCAACTCCGACAGCACCTCCTTAGCTCGACTTGGCCGGGATTCCACCTCAAATTCATCTTCTTCTTCTCTGGCCAAGGGGTCCAGCGAACTTCGGTGAGCCCCCCTCCTCTTCCTCGTCACTCTGCCACAAAACCAGTGGTAGAGCCACCCTCCTCATCCTCCTCCGTGTCACGCAACACCTGTGCAAGCTACCCTAGCCCCATCATCGCCGCCGTCTTCCTCCACTGGACACTTTCTTCTCCGATGACAGCAGGTACTGCCGGCTGCCTCCTCGTCCCCTTCGTCCCTTTAGTTAGGTTAAAACTATTCTTCTCTATCCCCTCTTTCATTTCCCTCATCTCATTTTACCAAACACCCCTCGACCGTCGCTGTTCACCACCATCTTCTTCATCTCCGGCCACCCTCCGGCGAGATGCTCCCATCGCTCCGCAGCCCCACACACCTCGTTGACCATCGCATAACCTCCACCTCACCTCATTAAATAACCTTCGCCTGTCCATAGACCCTCTACGCCTCCCCAACAGCCCCCCGAACACACCCATCCGTCCAGCCACAGAGCGACCTAGGCGCGCATGCTTAGACCACCTCGCGGCCTGCCACTTAGCGCTCCACCTTCACCGTGACACGGCGAAGGTCCCCCGGTAATCTGATTAGTCTGCGAGGCTCTTTTTGTGTCAGACAGATTTCAAGCTCCGGCCGCCATTGGTGGCAACTCGAGGAAGCTTCTTCCTTGCTCTAGGTCACAGGACTGTAGGATTCCAGGTGCTGCAAACTTGGACATGTCTTGCGAAGACATTCGACCCAGCGAGTGACACCAACAGAGCCTGCAGTTGTGGGAATTGAAGGCACGGTCTGTTGCGGGCACACGAGAGAAAGCGGTGGGCATTAGTCCCACATTGGTAAGTCACAAAGTGCATGTATCCTTTATATTGTTTTTGTGTTATAGCCTCGTTGCCTCCAGTTACACTTGGGGTGAGGTCCCTCACCTAACCACTGTGCCTTGTCCGTGAGTTCACCACGCGGATCTGGTGCGACCCAAGCCGACACTACCCTGACCACTCCTCGCACACCACACCCACGGCGGTGCGCCTGGACTCGGGCACGTGACCCGACTCGTTTACCCGACTCTAGGAGAGCGTGCTAAAGAGTGGTATACAGAGAGAGAGACATGCGGGAAGGGTAGGGGAGTAGGTTTTGTTGTGTGCTTGTGTGTAGGACATAGGGACTTAGCCGCTGCAAGCAAAGGAGAAGAAGGAAGGAGGCTCTGCTGAGGATAAAGAAAGGCAAGGCAGAGAAGAAGAAGCAAGGCCAAGGAGAATAGAATTGAAGAAGGAAGAAGAAAAAGACAAGGGGCAGACAAATATTCAAGAAAGCAAAGGAAAAGAAAAGGAAGAAGAAAGAGAAGACCACTTAAGAAGAGGAAAGCCAAACCTTGGTCGCAAATCAAGAAGAAAAGAAATAAAGAAGAGGAACAGAAGTATCAAGGGAAGAGAAGAAAAGGAGCTACTTTAAGACGTCTGATATTGTATCAGACGTCCTTTTTTTTTCCTTGAGCAATTTCTTTCTATATCACTCTCATTGAACTAGTCATTTCTTCTCATTTAAAAAGTTGTGTTCTCAAGTTTTGGAAATACTTAGATTGCTCCCTGTGTTCGACCTCGGATACTCTGATTTTTGAGTTATAAATCTCTATTTGTTTTCGTGGAAAGCTCGTCTTTATTGCAACGCAATATTTGTTAAAGCTCGATCTAGCCGCGTCAACAGGTACCATGGGTGGCCCTATCTCGAAGTGTTGATTGCTGCAGGCCTGAATTCGCTTAAGAAATCCATGGGTGATACTATCTCAAAGTGTCGATTGCCAGGAGTTCTTGAGGTAGCTATGGGTAGTGCTATCTCAAAGCATCGAAAGCCAGGCACCTTTCGAGGTTCGGTGATGGGGACAATGAATCCAACACAGACCGTGTTAATAGCTAATCCAAGGTTAGACTTAGAGGAATCAAACAAAAATATATATATTACAGAAAAAATATCCTTCTTACTGTCTTTCTAGGCTGGCAATCATATCAACCTCAAATAACTCAGTCCAATGCATATGCAAGGATGCTTTAATCTCTGGGACCAATAAACTCTAAGGTAGAGTTAGAAATCAAGAAAACTTTTGCCTGCAACTCATCTTTAGCTGACCTAATTTGTAACTTAGTAACTACTTGGGAACCTTAAGTCTAAGGTCTGAACTTAACATGCTTCTAAAGGAAGACCGATTGTGTTGCCTAGTCCACTTGGAGAGCTGGGTTATTACTTAAATTTGCTATGGACTACCAAAAACTAGGCATCGAGGCATTTGATGAACCCACATTTGTGGGCTGTTTATGTATTTTAATGCCTGGATATTAAGTTAACATGTACATTTATATAACATACATTGATATGTAAATAGGGTAACATAAAATTACTTATTTCATGCATTTCATTCATTACATGCATTGATAATATCATTTAGAATTTATTTAGAATATCATATATTAAAATAGGTTGCATTACATGTAGTGTTTTGATTTAACATTTCTTCTAAGGTCTTGTACATAAATAACCCTTGATTTATTATTTTATTTTATTAAGCTTTCTCTCCTCAGTGGCTGCAACAATGCCTTCACTCGATGCATTGATGACCGCGAAATAGGGATTTGGTCGGAGCAACCTAGACTACAAGGGAGAGGAGGAGGCAACCATGCGACAATAGGGCCTCCACCTTGATTCACCACCGTGTAGAGAACCTAGCTTCTCGTCCACTCCACTACCACCAGCCATAACCGCGGCGGAGCTTCACCACCGTGGGCGTGCGGAGTGCCACCCCACACCGGCATCGCAAAGCTCTGCATTACAACCTTACTGTGCCATCACCATATCACCTTCCTCTATCCACAGTCACCACCACCACCATCTTCACTTCTTCCTCTTCGTTTCTTCTTCTTTTTTCTCTGCAACCAAAACAACCCAACATCACCAACCTCCAACAACCACCTGTAGCACCTTCACCACCCTCGCTTCACCCTAAGCGGTCAATGATGAGACACACATCATGATCTCTAATTACCCCTAACTAACTAGTCTTCCTAGTTAATTAGCTAGGGTTATGAATATATAATGGTTAATTATAGAATAAGGGATATTTAGTTAAGGACCTTAAAATAAGTTTAAAATGACTCAATTAACATTATTAATAATTCAGATAATAATTGGACTCGAAATCTTATTAATCATTTCATTAATTAATAAGATAAGTAACTTAAATATAATGTATACCTAAGTATGTAATAACTTAAGTAATTTTACTTAATCTAATAAATTAATCTGAAAAGGTCAAAAATGTAAATTCAAGGTGTAAACATAATATTTACCTTATTTACTAACATATATAAAAAGTTGGAAAAGATCTAAATTAAAATAAACCTTTAAAACCTGGGTTTACATTTTAGTCCTTAATATTCATTATAGTTGGGTCCTTATTTCTCACATAGGTCCTTAAGTTTTATGACTTCTAAGTCCCTCTTCATCTTCTTTTTCTTCTCTAGTCGAATGAACGGCTGGAGGCAGAGAGTCATCCCATCGCACGATCACCGCCCTGCCGACATCATTCCTCTTTGCCCAAGCTCTTGCAGCTTGCGCTCACCACCTACACTTCATCCATCGGTCTGGATTAACCGAGAATCCTATTTTTCAGTGGGAGATAACCTCACCGTCGTCAGAGACGATGACGAAGGTTAAGCTCCTCGAGCTCCTTCTTCGACCAGACCCCACACCTCTCTTCACCGAAAACTGCTACAAATACCCCCTCACACCTCTGATTTTAGGCAAGTTGGCTCCCTTCCCTCTTCTAACACTGCAGCCGACCCAATAGGCTATTCTTCCAAACCTCCGGTGATTTCCAATTCCACCTTCCAACTTCCTCCATCCATCTTAAGTAGCCGAGGAGATCCGCCATGGTCTTCCGCACCTCTGACAAAGACGCCGACCCTAGGATTCCTCTACTCCACCTCAAATCCGCTCGCCAGAGATCTTTCTCCCAGCCTTTGATTTCGTCGTCCGCCATGAGACTTCGGCGGAACCCTATTGACCCCTTCGTCCAGGTAATAGTAGACTAGGAGTAGGAGTAGGAGTAGGCTAACTAAGTTAGTTTAGTTAGTTAGAGTAATTTCAAATTTTAGTTTCATCTCCTCCGACTCCGACGAGTTCCTTGAGCTCACCAGAGCTTTAATTTTGTCTTTTAATTCACTGTACACCTTCCTATATCTTCCACGTTCACTTCTAATTCACTTAATCATTAATTAAATCACCTAAACACCTAATTCAAACCTCACCTTCACCGACTACTACACTGTCTATGGTGACAGTAATCGGCCTAATTCCACCTTCACTGGGTTCTCACATCACCTATCACCACTAATGAACCCTAATCGACATTATAATACCTATTATTATCATCTATAATTAAATGCCTAATTCTTAATTAAGTTCCTGAGCTCGTTGTCGATGGTGGCTCAGGAACAGTTCAAACTATAAATTAAATATATATTTATGAATAATAACATCTGTTGACTTGATTTAACCTCTCAATTGAGTAGCTAAATCAAGTCCTGAACTTAAACCATTCAAATCTTTTATGAAACAAACTTACAATCAAATCTCACATTTTAATGAATAAATGAAGAATTTAAAGTGATAATGAGGTTCCTTGTAACCTCAAGATCATTTCTGGATCAAAAATGGTTAATTTTGTCAATCTGTACATACAATTTACATTTTCTGGACTCACCGGAGCTCCGACGAGCCAAAGTTGTGTTACAGCCTCTTAAACTTGCTAAGTAGCTCCAGAATAGTATAATAAAGATTAATGACTATTTTAAAGATATTTGTTTGAGGTTTTAACCACAGGAGCTTTAGATTTGAACTTCATCTTCCCCAACTCCGACGAGTTGGAGAAGTCTATTATGAAGGATTTGAGAAACATTTAAGGAGCTCGGAAGCTTCAGTGCGATGCACTGAAGCCATTTTAACCTTCAAAACATTGTAGCAATCTTTCCTTTTTTCTGTCGAACACACACCTATTTTAGTTCAGGCGGCAAGCCTGAAACCCTAGGAATTAAGGGTAGAAATAAATCTAAAGATTTGAAAAGGTTTCTGATGATAAGGAGACTCTGATTGAGGCATTAGTTTCTTAGAAGGAAGCTTTAAATAGAAAGTCAATTTTCGAGCTTCCATAGTCAAACCTGAGTCAGATAATGGTGTTCTGAGCTTGAATTGAGGAATTGAGATGTGAAAACTGTTTCTTGGATTTTATTTGATAATTTGAAATTAATTAAAGTAACCTCAGATGATGCAATTAGTAAAGATTTAGTTTCTGCCATTTTGGGTTACATTTGAACCCAAACCAACAGAAATACTGTTCTGATAAATTCAAACCTAAAACCTGCCGAGATTGATTTGTTATAACCCTTAGAATTAATCTAAATAGATTAGGAACACTTTAAAGTGTCTGTTGCACTTATTGAAATCTAAAAATCAACCTCTAAAGTTTTCAAAGAAGAGAAAAGCTTCTCTGCAGGTTCTGTAGGTCTTTAGAGTTTAAAATCTATCCTAACAAAAGTGGAATTGTTTATATAATATGTACAGACCTTTTAATAGATGAGAGAAGTCCATCTGAGGACTTCCCTGACTTTAATTTCACTTTCCAGGCTTTTTAAAACCCGTAGGAACCCCTGATTTCATCTCTTAAATTGAAGAGCAAAACATCATGAAAATAATAAATTGACCCTAAAATTGTGTAGATTACCCTTAGAGCTTTCCAACAAACTTTAAATCATCCAATTTGGAGCTCTGGGTAGAAAGTTACGATTGTTTGAATTCGGGTCTGAAAGGGTTAGCTTTGTCCCACCTCAGATATTCATGAGCGCACGCCTGGGGATAAAAGTGATTTGTTCCTGTGGCTATGCAGTCGTTAGTGCTCAGTGCATCGGTTCTGATTCCTTCTGATCTGATCTGAGCATTGTGTGTTCGGTGTGTACGGGCTTATGCCTACGGGTGTGCGCCTTTGGGGGTGTGCGGAAATGATTGTGCCCTGGGAGGGTTAGTGTGGCCTGGGAGTCCAGGTTGAGCCGATGCGGCTCGAGACTGTGAACCGATTAACAAATGAACCGAAATAAACTTAACTGAGATTAGGCGAGGACCGAGTAGGATCTAGTCCCACCCTGGTCCCAGGGTGCTGTGTATCCTCGAAAAGACCTCGCCGCAAATAAAAAAACTTTTGGTTTAAAAAGTAAAAAAAAGCCTGATTCAGCTGAAAGTTTAAGGGAAAAGAAGCTGCTGAAGGATGTTAAGTGCTAAAGGAAAAGGCACAGGCGCTAAGAAGTGTTAAGGAAAGAGACTAAGGAACAAAAGAGAAAAACTAAAAGAAAAAGGAAGAGGAGGATAAGAAGGCAGGAACAACACATAAAGATAAGAAGAAAGAGAGCTCAAGAGAAGAAAATAAAAGAGAAAGAAGAAAAGAAAGAATAAGATTAGAGGCTGTAGAGAGATGAAAATAAATAAATTTCTCTTGCATCAGAATCTTTTTGTTCTTAAATGTAAAAAGGCATGTTTTAATTGGATAACTTTTTAATTGCCTTAATTTCTTAGAATGAAATAAAATTGAAAAAAATAGCATGTTTACTTGTTAATAAAGTACGACATTTTGAGTAAATATGTTTGCATATGGAATTTTGTATGTTCTTTATAGTTTAAATATTTTGACAAAATTCATGTTATGAAAATTAAACTAGTTTTACCTCCTAAACTTAAAGAGATAAAAGAAAATTGGTGAATTTGGAGAAAATTATTATGCCTCCCAGTGAGCGACGTAGACTCAACCAATAAAATTTCTAAAATGTTAGGTTAATTCGACCGTATACTACACAATCGACACAACTTCAAGTTAACCTAAGTGATTTTTTCTACTCTAAATTAAGTGAAATTAACTTAATTACTAAGTTGAGTGTACCCACGCTTCCATTTTAATGGCGCCATTGCCAAGGAGGTAATATTTTGATTCACTAAAAATTTTAAAAAATGATTAATTGTTTAATTAGGAGGTATTTTTGTAAATGTTTTTGTTTTTACTAACTTTTGTTCTAATTAATGTGTTCTGTTTTGCTTTTGTTTTATTTTTGTTTTATTTTCTATCTTCTTTTCAGGTTTACCTTTGCAGGTAATCTCAGGAGAAGGTGGGAATCTGTTTTACTATTTTCATTTTTGTAAGTATTTCTTAATCTTTTGTTTTGTTGCATTTAAAAAAATGAAAAAAATACAAAAATACATATTTTCTGTCTAGCAGCAGCATCACATAGGCATACACTATTAGGAGTGCATTTCCTGCTAGTATTAAGAGCGATCTGACTTGGGAAATTTTTTTGACCTGTTTTTCTTGCATCAGCGGGAAAACACGAGAAAACCCACGTAGATCCCTGTCTTTGAGAATTAAAAAAAGACCACATATTTTTGTTTGAAAAAATATAAAAAGTGGTCATTGTAGTTTAATTGATATATTTTCGAAAAAAAAAGATTAACTAAAAAGAGGAAGTAAAATTGGTGACTTAAATCTGTTTGCAGAATGCATGCGGGTTTTTATATCGATATCGTCTATTGCATGCTATCGTGCACACAGTGCGATCACTGGAGTCACACGAGTCTATTTTTCTATCTCTCCTCTTTGCACCTCTTAGGGCTTTTGCCAAAGATCAACAAGTCTGTCTCACTACTAAAGCCCCAGGGAGCTAGTAGTGAGCGATCTCGATCCTAGACCTTAGACCTTTGAGCTTTAAGGTACGCACCTGCATAGTCACGAATTAGGATGCGTATTTTGATACTGTTACTCTATTTGTTTACGTCAAACTACTTTGCGTACTTTAGGAATTTCTTCTTTCCTTTGAATGAAGAGCAAAACCCGAGTCTTTTGCGTTGTTTTATGGGTTTTCTGTGCCGCTGTTTTTATATCGATGGTGTGCATGTGCCTTTGCACATTATTTTCCATTTATGGATGGGAGGCGATCCTTGCATCTGCCTCTTGCACCACCATTGACCGGTGATCCTAGGCTGGTTGCAAATAAGCAACCAATGGTTTTCCCATCTGATCCATCTACTTCTATGGATCCAATGCAGAATCTTAATCCCGAGATCCCTTCTTCTTCTAGTCAGGGGGAGATGCCGCCTTTTGATGTTCATGAGGCGCTCCTGAACCAAAACCTTAGGATGCTAAAGCAAACGAGATAAATCAATTTATTAACAGTAGCCTTAAATAATCTACCAACTTTGCAAACCCATTCTTCACCTCGACCTGAGGTAGGTTTTGAAAATCATGATTTACCGATCAATCATCCAAGGCCTCTACTTAGAGATTATTATAACCCATCTAATGCACAAGTAGAGACTAATGTTAGGATTCCTATTGGGGAGAATGATCCAGAATTAAAGCCAAACATTATAGGTTTAATCTCCCACTTTCACGGATTTGCATCCGAGGATCCATTTCAACACATTGAAGACCTTAAAAATTTACCTCCAACTCTTGGTCCTCGAAATCAAAATAGGGAAATCCTACTAATGAAAATGTTCTCTTTTAGCCTTAAAGATAAAGCAGCTTATTGGTATAGAACTATAGCAAGACCAATCTCAACTTGGGTTGAACTCGAATCCACATTTTTGAAGAAATTCTTTCCAATTGGTCGAACCAATGCTTTAAGGCAAGCTATTACTACTTTCAATCAAAATCAAGGAGAACCAATTCATGAAGCGTGGGAACGTTTTGATGAATTGCAAAGGAAATGCCCACATCATGACATCCCTCATTGGCAACTCATGCATATCTTTTATTATGGTTTACAAGAGGGCATTCGCAATCTAGTCGATGCCTCTTGTGGAGGGAATTTTCTAAATCGTGACACAAAATCCGCTTTAGAATTATTTGAAGGGATGGCGGAAAACTTGATCAATAATGCATCTATGTGGCAATTTTTGCGAGGCACGAATACGAATCGCCAAAATCCGCATAACGGCATTCACGAGATAGGTAATCAGTCCAATTCAAAGGATTCAGAGATTATTGCAGAAAAACTAGATAAATTCGATATCATAGCAAAGCATCTGAACGAGGTTAGAAACACAATGAAGAATCTTATGCCTCTACTTGCTACGAATCCTGCGTATTTACCTATTTCGCAAATTCACGCGGGGAGGGAATTTGTGAATAATCTGGATTCTAGAGATCCATCTTCCTTGGGTTTTCTATCTACTCCTTCACCAACCCATGGAGGGACCTTTGTCCCACAAGCTTACCCACCCTTTTCCCCACCCTTTACTGTTGCAGAAAACATGCCATATCCTCTTGATTTAAACGTCATTCAAGGATACACACCAAGATCAAACCCATATTCAAATTCCTTTAATCCTGGATGGCGTAATCACCCTAATTTTTCTTGGTCTGACCATACACAAAGACCATCATATCTGACTCAGACCAGACAAAACCCACCTACATTGTCGTTTTAGCAACACAATGCGAGGCCATTTTATGTGAGTTTGCAAAACCCCGTAGGACCAAATAGAGATTCACAGCTAGACTAGATTTTAAGAGCTATGATAGAGAGCCAATGACAAAATGCTGAGGCTCTTGCTGAAGTCCAATGACAATTTTCGGTAGAATTGGTTGATCTTAGGGTCAAATCACGCAGTTAGCTGCGTCTCGTCAGCTAGGGACCCTTCCATCCCAGCCAATTCCAAACCCTAGGAATATCCAGCAAAGACAACACCTAGGAGTTCAAAATCTAAATCAGGGACATGTCCATCGCCTTAATCAATTACCCCTGAATCCAAATCAAAATCAAAATCTGAATCCACCTATTTCTAATCTTGATTTTGAATATCTAAATCAACAGCAATCAGTTGCGAATCAACCATTAATTAGTGATCTATCTTTCCAAAATTCACAAGCATCTTCTTCTTCAGTTGCTTCTTCTTCTCATGCGAGTATTAACTCTGTTACAACCCACCATGGAACTTCCACTAGGGATCCAGTTTTTCCAAGGAACCTATCCCATGACCCTAGTACATCTAGATTAACCACTGTTTCTACATCTGGAAGAGGTGCAGAACCCGATCCCGTAATTCCCGCTAATTGCAAGATCAGGAAAATACCTCAGTAGAACAGGAAACCCACGTCCCATTCCCAAAAGCTTTGGAGAAGGCTAGGAAACAAAAATAACCTATTACATTAGATGAAGATTTGATTAAGATTTTTGAACAGGTACATATTAATATCCCACTCCTAGATGCTATCAAACACATTCCGACTTACGCAAGATTTCTTAAGGAATTGTGTACTCCTGAGCGTAAACCGAAGAAAGGAAGCACTGTTGTACTTTCAGAGCATGTGAGCTCTATTATTTCAAGTACGCTTCCTTTAAAAAAGAAAGATCCAGGATCTTCATTTATTTCCTGTATAATTGGGGGTCAGTGTTTTGATAGAGTCCTCCTAGATTTAGGAGCTTCTATTAACCTCATTCCTTTCTCTTTGGTAAAACATTTTCAAATAGAAAACCTTAAGTCTACCAATGTGACTTTAGAATTAGCTAATATATCCATTAAGTCACCAAAAGGAATGTTGCAAGATGTTATTGTAAGAGTTCAGGATTTTTACTTTCCTGTAGATTTTATTGTTCTTGATATGGAAGTACCCGAATATATTAGCCACACCCCAATTATCTTTGGGAGAACCTTTTCGGCTACTGCAAAAGCCAACATTGATTGTGAATCAGGAAAGATTGAATTGAAATTTAGGGAGAAGACAATTAAGTTAGATATATTTAGAGCTTCTAGTGGATTTGATTGTGAATGGATTGAGGAAATAAAATCAGTAGAAGTTTTTGAGGATGACATTAGTTCTCTAGATTTAGAAGACACATCTTTTGATATCCTATACCCTCAAAGCAATGAAACATTATTGGAATCTTTACTCAACCCTGAATTTGACTCTGAATCTGAATCACTTTTCACAATTGAGAATCCAGCCCCAAATCATGCTGTTGATTCAACTCCTATGCTTGAATTGAAACCATTACCTGATAATCTTAAATATGTATATCTCGAATCTGATCAAACATATCCTGTAATAATAAATTCTCATCTCTCTGAATCACAAGAATCCAAATTGATCAAAGTACTTTGAGATCACAAGAAGGCAATTGGGTGGACTTTACATGATCTCATCGAGATTAGCCCCAATTTTGGTACTCATCGCACCTATATTGAAGATGGGGCACGACCTTCAAGAGAAGCTCAAAGATGCCTAAATCCTAATCTAAAGGAGGTCGTTAAGAAAGAAATAATCAAGTGGCTTGATGCTGATATTATTTATCCTATATCTGATAGCCCTTGGATGAGTCCAATTCAAGTGGTACCCAAAAAGGCAAGACTCACCATAATCAAAATTGAATATGGAGAAACCATTCCCACACGAATTGCAAATTCGTGGAGAGTTTGTATAGATTATCGAAAACTGAATTCTGTTACAAAGAAGGACCATTTTCCTTTACCATTCATTGATCAGATCCTTGAGAGATTAGCTGGTAATAGGTTCTTCTGCTTTTTAGATGGTTACTCTGGATATAATCAAGTTGCAATTTATCCGGAAGATCAAGAGAAAATGACTTTCACCTGCCCCTTCAGAACCTTTGCTTTCCGAAGAATGCCATTTGAGCTTTGTAATGCACCCGCGACTTTTCAGCGTTGCATGTTAGCCATTTTTACTGAAATGGTGGGTGAATATGTGGAGGTTTTTATGGATGATTTTTCAATCTTCGCAGAGACATTTGATATTTGCTTGGATAATTTGTCGAAGGTTCTAAAAAGATGTATTGAGGTTAACCTTGTCATTAGTTGGGAGAAGAGCCATTTTATGATTCCTGAGGGCACAGTACTTGGTCATCTCATATTTGAGCGAGGTATCCAAGTAGATCGAGCCAAGATCAATCAAATTGCAAATCTTCCAATTCCTGACTCGATCAAAGGCATTAGATCATTTCTCGGGCATGTGGGATTTTATAGAAGATTCATCCTTGATTTTTCAAAAATTGCCCGACCACTCACAAACCTCCTCACAAAGGATGTGATTTTTGAGATGGTTGAGCAGTGTATTCTAGCATTTAAAACTTTGAGAGACAGAGTTACACAGGCTCCAATTTTGCAACCACCTAATTGGGATTTGCCATTTGAAATCATGTGTGATGCATCAGATTATAAAATAGGAGCTATTTTAGGACAGAAAATTGAGAAGAATCCGGTGGTAATTTACTATGCTAGTAAAACATTGAATGAGACACAAAGGAATTACATAGTTACAGGGGAGTTACTAGAAATAGTATTTAGATTAGAAAAATTTAGATCTTACATATTCGGATCTCAAATCATAGTGTACTTTGATCACTCAGCTATTCGACACCTTCTATCTAAGAAGGACATGAAACCTAGGTTAATCAGATGGATCTTGCTTTTGCAAGAATTTGACCTAGAAATTCGTGATGAGGCGGGTAGGAAAAATGTTGTTGCAGATCATCTATCCCGTCTTCCTTCTGATACAATCGAATCATCTCCACCAATTACAAAACACTTCCCTGATGAACATCTTTTGACTATATCCACAAATCTTCCTTGGTATGCAGATATTGATAATTATTTGGTTACACATCAATTCCCGTCAGATTGGGATGGGAATCGCAAATCACGACTTAAAGCAGAACCAAATACTATTTTTGGGAATATGCATATCTTTTTAGACTCTGTAATGATCAAATCATCAGGCATTGTGTCACCTCTTCTGAGATTGATTCTATCCTATCTTTTTGTCATGACCAGGCCTGTGGTGGTCACTTCTCTAGTAGAAAGACCGCTGCAAAAGTTTTGCAATGCAGGTTTTATTGGCCCACGTTATTTGCTGATTCTCATACTTATTATAGAGCATGTAGTCGCTGCCAAACACTTGGTGGCATGTCTCGGAAAGATATGATGCCTTTGAACCCAATTCTAGTCTGTGAAATCTTTGACATTTGGGGCATAGATTTTATGGGTCCATTTCCATTGTCTTTTGGCTTCCATTATATTTTACTTGCTATCGACTATGTTTCTCGTTGGATTGAAGCCATACCCACACACACAAAAGACCATCGAGTTGTCATTCCTTTTATACAGAGTCACATTTTCGCTCGTTTTGGGGTACCTCCTGCTATTATTTCTGATGGCAGTTCCCATTTTAGTTAACGCCTAGTTTAAAACTTTACTTAGAAAATATGGGGTTGCACATCATATTTCTACACCTTATCATCCCCAGACTAATGGGCAAACCGAGGTCTCTAATCGAGAGATCAAAAAGATCCTTCAAATGACAATCCAGCTCGATAGGAAGGATTGGTCTTCCCATTTAGATGAGGTTTTGTGGGCTTATAGGACTGCCCACAAAACACCAATAGGCATGTCACCAAATAGACTTGTTTACGGGAAACCCTTTATCTTCCCGTAGAAATTGAACACAAGGCCTATTGGGCAATTAAAGCATGTAATTTAGACCTCTTGAAGGCTGGTGAAAATCATAGGTTGCAGCTTAGTGAACTAGAGGAATTACGTCATGATTCCTATGAAAGTTCAAAGCTGTATAAGGAGAAACGTAAAGCCTTCCATGACAAATTCATTTCCCGCAAATCCTTTTGCACCTGGTCAGAAGGTGTTGTTATTTAATGCCCGTTTGAAGCTCTTCCCAGGTAAACTTAGGTCTAAATGGCAAGGGCCATTTATTGTAGTTAGAGTCTTCGACAACGGAGCTGTCGAAATCACCAAACCCAACAAGGATCAACCCTTCAAAGTCAATGGCCAACGTCTTAAACCTTTCTTGGAATCACATCCTTTGGGTCTTGTTGGAGAATGTTACTGGCTCCACTAGGGTTTTCTATCCATCCACCACACTGGTACATAGCTGTTTCCTATTTTCATCCTTTTTGATTTTCTTATACACTTACTTTTAAAATTTCACTCCATATCATATTGATTACCTTCATTTAGTCCGACTGACTACTCTAAACTTTGGTCAGACTTGAAATCGTCCACACAGAGATTTTTAATCTCCTCTTTTCGACTCCTTCCATCACCCTATACTAAATGAAGTGTAATATCTTTTTACCCTTCTTACAATGAGGACATTGTAAAATTTTAGCTTGGGAGGTGTTGAAGTGAATTTTCACTTTAAGTGTTGGTTTAAAAAATAAAAACACATAAAAATCAAAAATCCACGAAATTTAAAAAAAATTCTAAAAATGATAAAAATTTTTAAAAATTCAAAAATTTCATAAAAATTTAGAAAAATTTTGAAAAAAAAAATTATCATAAAAAATTGAAAAAATTTTTATACATAAAAATAAAAATATATAAATACAAAAATAATAAGAGGGGAATATTCATTCATTAGTGAAAAAGAAGAAAAGAAGAAGAATGTATATATATATATTATAATTAAGAGCTTTAATTTTCTTTTAGGTCAGAAGTTTAAAATGTATATATATATAGGTATTTAAGAGCATTCAATTCTTAATTAGATTTTACTTAAACATTTTGTAGAAAGACACTTTTGTGTTTAAAATTTTTAAAATAAGATTTTATTTGATTTAAGGAATCTTTTAAATCATTTAAAGATTTATTTTTCTATTCTTACTTGAATTAAGAAAGTAAGTGTGTTAAGATTTTAAACTTAACTTTTGGAATTGAATTATAACTTTTTAATCAATTAGATTAAGTAATCTTTTGCTTTTTGAAAATTTGATTTTATCATAAAGTTAAGTAAAAAGCCAGATATTCAGAGTTAATTAGATAGAGAGTTGGTAGAATTTTAGTTCACAAAACTTACAAGCTAGAGATAAATAACTAGACTTGGTAAATTTTATCTTGATAGATCCTATAGGAGGAAACTAAGAATTTGAAGAACCTAAGAGTAAAGGGTATTGTTGTCCAAGCTCTGGTTTGAGAGCTAAGTAACCTAAACTTCTAAAATTCAATTCTGAATCCATGAAAACACAGAGGTTAAGAGATCAATTCTGAGTCCTCTTTAGTCCAAGGATTTCCGCAGGGTAGTTCTTGAAAGGGTGAAGGATGTACCACTCACCTAGAAAAAGGATTTGGAGAATAATGTTAGTAAGAAAAATGAGAACGGGGGAAAAGAAAAAAAGAAAAAGAAAAAAATAAATAAAACACCCTGCAGTTAAGTGCCTCGCTAAAAATGGGTACTTATGCAGTTTTCCATAAATAAATAAAAGCATCTCGTTACAAATGGATGCTACCCTTCCTTCCATCAAAAATAAAAAGAACACCTCGCTACAAATGGGTGTTCTAACCAATAGAGAAAGAGAAAAGAAATATGGAGAAAAAAATATTAGGAATAAGAGACCTAGTGGTCCACCGGGGAGATATACACAAAAAGTGTTGACCTCGGGATAGAAAACTGGTGAGGTGAAAGCAACCAAACCTGAGTAAGGCCAAGCCAAAGGCTTGAATTGGAATAATTGGGATTGCAAAGTGATGTCTTAAGATCTGGATTTTTGCAACTTTGGATGTCTTTAGGACAATTCTCTTCACTAAGCACAAATGTTTTAAAATCATAGCTACTGAACCTTGGTATTGGGTAGTGAAGCCTAAGAAATTGGGTTTTGAAGATTTTAAGTTGAGACCTAAAGGAGAAGAATTGACAGAATCCTAGGTCTAGAAGTTAATCTTTAGTGTTGTAGGCTAGTAAATTAGAGTTTTACTACTCTAAGTTTGATTAATAATGAGTATCTGGTTAATTTTCTTAAACTTATATTGATAAAAGTCAAATATCATAAACAAAGGATTAACTTAAATCTATTTGAGTTTTTGAGTTAAAATTTAATTCTCAATCCTTAAGTTTTGTTTTTCTTTAAACACTTTGTATTCTAATCTAAGTTAAGAATAGTTACAAAGATTAAGAGATTTTTGAAGAATTCTAATTTTGAATAAAATTCTTGTTTACAAATTATTTTAAGTGTGTTTTGAAAATGTTATAAGTATAAGTCTAAGTAAGAAAATTTTCACACATGCTCTACACATTAATCACTTATATTAAACTTAAAAGATTTCTAACCTAAGCTTTCCTCTACATAGTTACTATTTATAATAATTTAAACCCAAGTGCTTCAAATCATCATAGTCTTAGTTAATTTTGCTAGGGACTAGCAAAACTTTGGCTTGGGGTATGATGAGACACTCATCATGATCTCTAATTACCCCTAATTAACTAGTCTTCCTAGTTAATTAGCTAGGGTTATGAATATATAAGGGTTAATTATAGAATATGGGATATTTGGTTAAGGACCATAAAATAAGTTAAAAATGACTCAATTAACATTATTAATAATTCAGATAATAATTGGACTCGAAATCTTATTAATCATTTCCTTAATTAATAAGATAAGTAAATTAAATATAATGTATACCTAAGTATGTAATAACTTAAGTAATTTTACTTAATCTAATAAATTAATCTAAAAAGGTCAAAAAATGTAAATTCAAGGTGTAAACATAATATTTACCTTATTTACTAACATATTCAAAAAGTTGAAAAAGATCTAAATTAAAATAAACCTTCAAAACCTGGGTTTACATTTTAGTCCTTAATATTCATTATAGTCAGGTCCTTATTTCTCACATAGGTCCTTAAGTTTTATTATTACTAAGTCCCTCTTCGTCTTCTTCTTCTTCTTCTCCAGCCAAATGAACGGCTGGCGGCAGAGAGTCATCCCACCGTGCGATCACTGCCCTGCCGACATCATTCCTCCTTACCCAAGCTCTTACAGCTTGCGCTCACCACCTACAGTTCATCCATCAGTTTGGATTAACCGAGAATCCTATTTTTCAGTGGGAGATAAACTCACCATCGTTGGAGACGATGATGGAGGTTAAGCTCCTCGAGCTCCTTCTTTGGCCAGACCCCACTGCTCTCTTCGCCGAAAACTGCTATAAATACCCCCTCACACCTCTGATTTTAGGCAAGTTGGCTCCCTTCCCTCTTCTAACACTGCAGCCGACCCAATAGGCTATTCTTCCAAACCTCCGGCGATTTCCCATTCCATCTTCCGACTTCCTCCGTCCATCTTAAGTAGTCGAGGAGATCCGCTGTTGTCTTCCGCACCTTTGACAAAAGCGCCGACCCTAGGATTCCTTTGCTCCGCCTCAAATCTGCTCGTCGGAGATCTTTCTCCCACTCTCTGATTTCGTCATCCGCCATGAGACTTTGGCAGAACCCTATTGACCCCTTCATCCAGGTAACAGTAGACTAGGAGTAGGAGTAGGAGTAGGCTAGCTTAGTTAGTTAGTTTAGTTAGTTAGGTTAGAGTAATTTCAGATTTTAGTTTCATCTCCTCCGACTCCAGCGAGTTCCTTGAGCTCGCCAGAGCTTTAATTTTGTCTTCTAATCCACTATACACCTTCCTATATCTTCCATGTTCACTTCTAATTCACTTAATCATTAATTAAATCACCTAAACGCCTAATTCAAACCTCACCTTCACCGACTACTACACTGTCTCTGGTGACAGTAATCGGCCTAATTCCACCTTCACCGGGTTGTCACATCACCTACCACCACTAATGAACCCTAATCGACATTATAATACCTATTATTATCATCTATAATTAAACGCCTAAATCTTAATTTAGTTCCTGAGCTCGTTGTCCATGGCGTCACAGGAATAGTTAAAACTATAAATTAAATATATATTTATGAATAATATCTGTTGACTTGATTTAACCTCTCAATTGAGTAGTTAAATCAAGTCTTGAGCTTAAACCATTCAAATCTTTTAAGAAACAAACTTACTGTCAAATCTCACATTTTAATGAACAAATGAAGAATTTAAAGTGATAATGAGGTTCCTTGTAACCTCAGGATCATTTCTGGATAAAAAATGGTTAATTTTATCAATCTGTACATACAATTTACATTTTTTGGACTCACCGAAGCTCCGACGAGCTCCAGCGAGCCAAAGTTGTGTTACATCCTCTTAAACTTGCTAAGTAGCTCCAGAATAGTATAATAAAGATTAATGACCATTTTAAAGATATTTGTTTGAGGTTTCAACCACTGGAGCTTTAGATTTGAACTTCATCTTCCCCAACTCCGACGAGTTGGAGAAGTCTGTTATGAAGGATTTGAGAAACATTTAAGGAGCTCAGAAGCTTCAGTGCGATGCACTGAAGCTATTTTAACCATCAAAACATTGTAGCAATCTTTCCTTTATTCTGTTGAACGCACACCTATTTTAGTTCAGGCAGCGAGCCTAAAACCCTAGGATTTAAGGATGGAACATAAATCTAAAGATCTGAATAAGTTTTTGATGACAAGGAGACTCTGATTGAGGCATTTAATTCTTAGGAGGAAGCTTTAAATAGAAAGTCAATTTTCGAGCTTCCATAGTCAAACCTGAATCTGATAATGGTGTTCTGAGCTTGAATTGAGGAATTGAGATGCAAAAACTATTTCTGGGATCTTATTTGATGATTTGAAATTAATTAAAGTAAGCTCAGATGATGTAATTAGTAAAGATTTAGTTTCTGCCATTTTGGGTTACTTTTGAACCTAAACCAACAGAAGTACTGTTCTGATAAAATTCAAACTTAAAACCTGTCCAGATTGATTTGTTATAACCCTTAGAATTAATCTAAATAGATTAGGAACACTTTAAAGTGTCTGTTGCACTTATTGAAATCTAAAAATGAACCTCTGAAGTTTTCAGAGAAGAGAAAAGCTTCTCTACAGGTTCTATAGGTCTATAGAGTTTAAAATCTATCCTAACAAAAGCAGAATTGTTTATATAAAGTGTACAGACCTTTTAATAGATGAGAGAACTCCATCTGACGACTTTCCTAACTTTAATTTCACTTTCCAGGCTTTTTAAAATCCGTAGGAACCCCTGATTTCATCTCTTAAATTGAAGAGCAAAACATCATTAAAACAATAAATTGACCCTAAAATTGTGTAGATTACCCTTAGAGCTTTCCAACAAACTTTAAATCATCCAATTTGGAGCTCTGGGTAGAAAGTTAGGATTGTTCGAATTCGGGTCTGAAAGGGTTAGCTTTGTCCCACCTCGGATATTCACGAGCGCGCACCTGGGGATAAAACTGATTTGTTCCCGTGGTTATGCAGTCGACAGCACTCGGCGCACCAGTTCCAATTCCTTCTGATATGATCTGAGCATTGTGTGTTTTGTGTGTGCGGGTTTATGCCTGTAGGTGTGCGCCTTTAGGGGTGTGCGGAAATGATTGTGCCCTGGGAGGGCGAGTGTGGCCTGGGAGGCCGGGTTGAGCCGATGTGGCTCGAGACTGTGAACCGATTAACAAATGAACTGAAACAAACCTAACTGAGGTTAGGAGAGGATCGAGTAGGGTCTGGTCCCACCCTGGTCCCAGGGTGCTGTGTATCCTCGAAAGGACCTCACCGCAAATAAAAAACTTTTGGTTTAAAAAGTAAAAAAAAACCCGGTTCAACTGAAAGCTTAAGCGAAGAGAAGCCACTGAAGGATGTTAAGTGCTAAAGGAGAAGGCACAGGCGCTAAGAACTATTAAGGAAAGAGACTAAGGAACAAAAGAGAAAAGCTAAAAGAAAAAGGAAGAGAAGGAGGATAAGAAGGCAGGAACAACACAAGAGAGGTAAGAAGAAAGAGAGCTCAAGAGAAGAAAATAAAAGAGAGAAAGAAGAAAAGAAAGAAGATTAGAGGCTGTAGAGAGATGAAAATAAATAAATTTCTCTTGCATTAGTATCCTTTTGTTCTTAAATGTAAAAAGGCATGTTTTAAATGGATAACTTTTTAATTGCCTTAATTTCTTAGAATGAAATAAAATTGAAAAAACTAACATGTTTACTTGTTAATAAAGTACAACATTTTGAGTAAATATGTTTGCATATGGAATTTTGTGTGTTTTTTATAGTTTAAATATTTTGACAAAATTCTTGTTATGAAAATTAAACTAGTTTTACCACCTAAACTTAAAGAGATAAAAGAAAATTGGTGAATTTGGAGAAAATTATTATGCCTCCCAGTGAACGACCTGGACTCAACCAGTAAAAATTTCTAAAATGTTAGGTTAATTCGATCCTATACTACACAATTGACATAACTTCGAGTTAACGTAACTGATTTCTTCTACTCTTAATTAAGTGAAATTAACTTAATTACTGAGTTGAGTGAACCCACACTACCAGTCAATGGCCACTGAAACCTCCTCGCATGTGCCACCCTCCTGGCGTGTGCACCTCTGCATGTAGCAACCAGTAGCACTCATTGCCTCCCATGCATGGGAAGCAATGTGCCCAGACACCACCCACCTCGCACGTGGGCAGCAGCCAGCTATGCACAGTAGCTCCACCGCTGGAACCCACCTCCACCATAGCTCCATCTGGCCACCTCGGACCGGCCCACATCTTGCCGTGACCGCCATCACGAAGCCCTCAACCCAACAAATCTCTGACAGGCTTCATGCCTTTAGCCGTCGCTTCCTCCGTGCATGGAGAAGCATGGAGAACTTTCGAAGGGAATGCTCTATTTCCTCCTCCATTAGTTATTACATGCAATGCCATTGCCACAATTTTATTTTTGGTTAATTAATATTTAATTGTGGATGTTTTATGATACAAAGCCTCATCTTTTACATAAAATGCTCATTCAACATATCTAGCAATTGTTAGCATATTCTATAGGGGATTTTGGCTCAATGTTTGGGGGAAATTTTTGGTGAACAATTGTTTATGGCTTTTGCGAGTTTAGATGGGCTAATGTCTCCCTGTGGACATGACCAGCTCTCCTGTGAGTGGTTAATTTCAATTCAATACTTTGATTAGTTGATTTTCCGCCACTTAGAAATATAATGACAAATCATTTTAATTATCATCTTATTAAGTGAAGATTGTCTCATTAGAGTAAATTGTCTACAATCTTAAGACGGATTCTGAGAGTTTGTAGACCATTAGGTTACCCAACCTAAGGATAGGATTGTATGTTCTATGCTTTAGGGTTCCTTCTCTTCCCCGTCCTTCCAACTTCCTTCCAGTGTATGCTTGGAATGAGGTCATTGAACCCTCATCTGGAAGGACCTTGAGACCATTCTCAGAGGTTGAGGTTAAGTTATAGCCAAGAAGATCCCATGGCTGATCAACAACCACCTCCCCCGCCCCCGAAATAGTAAGAGCTAATTCAGAGGTAGTTAGAAGAATTGTAGTAGATGTAGCAATGGTTCCAATGAATGTATAGTCAGGGCGCTCAGCCCTTGAAGGATTTCTATGATCTTTCAAACTATGGGGAATGTCCAGACGTCATGATTCCCGTTGGAGATGTAGAAATCAAGCCCTAAGTCTTAAGTTTGATCAAACATTTCCATGGGCTTGTCTCGGAGGACCCATTACAACACTTCGAGGATTTGACCACTTTGGTTCTGACTGCCAAAGCGAGGAATGTGAACGAAGAGCAAATGATCATGAGGCTCTTTCCCTACTCTCTTAGGGATAAGGCTGCACATTGGTACTGGAATATTGGAAGGCCGATAGAAACATGGGCTACTATTAAGTCGGCTTTCCTAGAGAAATTCTTTTCTATCAAATAGACCAATGACTTGCGACGGGCGAATACCACATTCGCCCAACGGCCGGGGGAACCATTTCATGGTGCTTGGGAGCGATTCCAAGAACTTTTGAGGAAGTGACCACACCACGAGGTGCCAAAATGGCAACTCGTGCAGATATTCTATCACAGGTTGCTTGAACAACTTTGTAATCACGTGGGCACCTCCTACGGAGGTAATTTCCACAACAGAGATGTAGATAGCACATGCAACCTCTTTTAGGAAATGGGCAAGAATTCAATTAATCATGCTTCCATGGATTCCTTCAGCCGGTCCCAACAATCCAAGTCAAATGCTATTGAGATCAAGGATTCTCATTCATTTGACATGGAATTGATTTGTAACAAGCTTGATAAGATGGACTTGGTTGCTAAAAGAATGGAAGAATGGATGTCTAGGAATTCGGGAAACACATCTACACCCACTTAATCCCAGAATTTGGGATTCCATTCCTTACAACCTCCCACGGGGCAGGAGTTCGTGAACCAACGTGAGTTGGGTCAACCTATCAGCTAGGATTTCTCAGAACCATATGGGTTCCAAATTGGGGCCTTTGGTCCTAGTTTTTCTAATCCTTCCTTCTCTCCATCCACGCCCTATGAGGATGTGTATGCAATACAGGAGAATGCTAGGTCCAACCCATATTCGAACACTTATAACTCGGGTTGGAGGAACCACGCTAACTTCTAGACAAGTTAGGGGCAACTGACCCAAACACGACCTAGCAACTATGCACCTCAAAGACCTATGTGTTAGGGTCAATTATACACCCAGTTGCCCCCAAGACTGGTTACTCAGCTACCTTGGAATGCCCAACAATCTGTATGGCAGGGTGATTTAAACTACCAGATGGTAGAAATGCAAGGGTCCATGCTTCAGCTTATGCTGCAAATGAAGACATCATTGGACAACTTGCAATCCAGGTTTATTGCTAATACCCGACAACCTAGATCTCTACCATCCCAACCTGTACCCAACTCGCGCAATGTGCAAAATCAGGGCAATGGAGCCCAAGGGTATAGAAATCAAAGGGACCCACACGCATATGCTTAGGTGGTTGAGCAGGGTCCTCCTCTTCTTCTTTTGGATACATGACGAATCAAGGCCCTCCAATCTTCACTAACCTGCCTCAAGACCCGAACCCATACGCCTTTGCAAACTCTGTTGTTGAACAATTACGAAGCTACGCTAACGTGTTCGGTTTTGGAAAACCTGTCGTTGTAGTTTGAAAGCGAAGGATTCGTGTTCAACAAATAAAATTTATACCGAAATTAAAATTCCGGGTCGAACACAGGGAGGTGGACGTTTGATTTAAAAAACTTCGCGTTTCATTTTTATTTTGTCACGAAGAAATTCAATTTAAACTATCTATGTATCTACAACAAAATAGAAGAGAGAGAGAGAATACTACACATGGAAATCAAAATGAGATGTAGAATAGACAAGGAATTTATCATAAAAGAGATCGTTCGTTACAACTAGAAAGAATAAAGCGATTACTCTAGAAAGCAGTAAATCTATATTAGAAAGCAGTAAAAAGAGTAGGGAGAGAGAATCCTCCTCAACGGTCGCTTGGAGGACAAGTAGATTAATCTAGAAAGCAGTAAATCTATACTAAAAAGCGGTAAAAAGAATAGGGACAGAGAAATCCTCCTCGACGGTCGCTTGGAGGACGAGCAGGACGGGACGACGCCTGGATGAAGGAGAACGAAGAAGGATGAAGGAGGACGAAGCAGAAGAACGGGAATGAAGCAGCACGCCGTCATCGTCGCGGGATCCACTTCCGAAGGGGGACGAAAATTTGGACTTTATCTCGCGAGAAGCATCCCGGGTGTGGGACAAGCTTCTCTTGAGCTTTGGAGAGGTAGAGAGGAGAAGGAAGGGATGAAAATTTCGTATGGAGGGGGTCTGCTTTTATAGTTGCAAGGAGTGGGGGCAAAATGGACATTACATCTTCAAAATAATAAATAAGGGGTCTTTAGTGACGGATAAAACCGTCGCTAAAGCCCTGACGTGGCCGTCGCCGCCGCGCCCACGCGCGCCCGCTCGGTTTCCCGCGTGCGTAACACCTACGCACGTCTGCGTAGTCTCAGCCATCCGATCGCGAGATCGGACGGCTTAGATCGCGTCCGCGCCCGCTGCGTAGCGCGCCCGCCCGCGTGCGATCGCGCGTTACGCCCGGCGTCCAATCGCGCGTCGTCCTGATTGAGCGCGCGCAGCCGTTGGATCTTCATCTGACGCTCGTCCGCGCCCGCTCGCCCGCGCCTTCCACCCCCTCACCGCGGCTCGAACCCGCGACCTCTGCTTTGCCCACCGCTGCGTCCCCGCTGCGCTACGTGGACGAAATGGTCGCGCGGACGCTTTTAAGCGCGAGCGACCGCAGCCGTTGGATCGAGATCCAACGGCGGAGAGGAGACAGTGCGCGGTCTTCACAAGATGCATGCGGCCGATTGGGCGGCTGAGATGGCGCCACGTGGCGCCATCTTGGCCGTCCATCTTCTGGAAGTTGTAGATGGTGCCACGGATGTCGGATTGACTCGATTTTTGTGTCGTTGGGCTGCGATAGTCGATCTGAATTCATCCGTGCGGTTGGATTTATCATCTGAAGTGTGGATTTACACCATCCTGACCCTTGATCTTCTAGGGTTCCCCGGTCTCTATCTGATGCTACGGATGCCTGATTAGGGCGATCTTGGAGTCGTTGAACTCCAATCATCGCCCTGATCACATCCATACGGTTGGATCTTTGATCCAAGGTCCCGATAAAATGTTTGCCCTATCCAAGCACATAAAAGGAGACAATTAACCTCCATTTTATTCAAACTACTCTAAATGCAAGATGATGCTTGTTATGCAATATTTATATTATGAAATGCAATCCTATGCTTAAGAACATGCATATATAGACATTTTAAGTAGTGTAAATGTGTTTACATCATCTGTCACCTCAAAAAATGGAAAGAAAACCCAGGATCCTGAATTTCCTTCTAGAAGCTATAGCCCTGGGGAGCTCGAGAGAGAAAAGGAGGAGATTGAAGAAGACAACAAGGCCCAAGGACTGGAAATTGAAGACACCAACCACATCCTATTCTTTGAAGCGTTCTTGATAACTAGTAAGAAGAAAACCATAGATAGCAATGAGGAGCTCCTAAATTTATTCAAGAGTGTAGAGATCAATATTCCACTCCTCGATGCTATTAAGCACATCTTGGCTTAAGCTAAATTCCTAGAAGATCTAAGTACCCGAAAGAGTAAATCAAGAGAACCCATTGATGATAATGTCATCATCAGCCATATCTACCTTTAATTAGTCATAATCCATTGATAAATGCTCCTACATAATAGCCAGAAGACCGTAATTCACTGCACATCCTTTCTGAGAGGTTAATAGTAAAACATCGGTAAAACTGTAGTTTCAACAGAATATCCTAAATGTAGAGCAACTATGGGTTTCTCAAGGGTTCATTAAAGGTCAAATGGTCATTAATGTCTAATAAGAGGGTTCATGCGAAAGAAACGGGTTTTCACTCATTTTGGGAATTAATGGACATCTGAAACCAAAAACAGACCTGCTTAATTAACTAAGGTTCTGGTCAAGATAAAATTGACCTAAACCTTCTAAAAATCATAAAAAATTTCTATAAGGTTTGGCACCTTTGATTTGACCATTGGAACCCAATTTGAACTAAAATAGTCTCAGACAGATAATTACCCTAATTTGGGTCTCTAGGCAAATTACCTAGTCAAACATGGTCAAAACCTAAATCTGACTTCACCATCAGATTCTTTAGGTCCAAATTAGGTTTTTCCCTAAATTTGGGCCCAATCAGATATCACCTTGACCTAGTTTACATTTCAGTCTTGTCTGACTCTTTTCTCTCACACATATGCCCCTAACTTTTGAAATCCTTGTAAATACCCCCTAACTTCATCATCTTCTTCACCAACGGGTCCCCACCACCTTCAAACTCGTAAACCCATCACCGACAACCTTCAATTAGGGATTACCCTCTGATTTTCAGGTCAAACTCTTCCAAATTTGGAAGGAAGAATCGTGAAGAGCTTCCCTACAATCTGAGTCGCATCTTGGGCACTAATTCCTACTCAATTCCTCATGCAAACCTTTCAATGGTTCTTATTTCCTACTCTTGTGAAAGCTTCAAGCTCTCAAGCTTGGAATCCAAGCTTGAAATGACCCCCTAAGCCCTATAAATGGACCCACATTGCATGGCTGTGATCCTTAGCTTTGTTTGGAGGTTAGACACCCACTCTTCCCTTCTCCCCGACCTCCTTCTCCACCAAATTCGACGAGTCATGAAACCACCTTCCTCATCCACCCTCACTGACAATAGCAGGGGAGTCCTTCTTCCCCACCTTCGTCCGCATCTCGCAATACCAGCAGACGTCATCTACCTCGTCTTCCTCGCCGCTCCATCATCGGAGGCTTCATCCTCTCCATTGCCAACCTGCCAGAATCGACGCGAACTCTACCACATTCATCCAATTAGAGTAGGTAGATTAGTTCCCTTAGTTCCCTAGGTTTTATCCCTCTATCGAAAACCCAAAACCACCCCTCGACTTAACCTCACACCGTCATCTCTTTCCACTCCGAACACCTCTCTGGCAAGGTCATTCGCTCACCTCACACCTCCATACACCTTGCCAAACCTCCCAAAAGATCTGCCATCCACCCACCATCAAAATCCCTATCCTACTTCATCCTCTCGACCTCCCAAACCACCCACCAAACAAACTCACATTCTCCAACCTTCTTCACATCCACCACACTCAAACATGCTCTCTCGCAGCATGCCTCCACCAGCAACACCTTCATTGCAGCATTATGATCCTCCTAAGCTTTTTAACTAGGGCTTATAGCCCATATTTCTGTTGTAGGCACCTTCATTAGAGCTTCACAGTCGCCTTGACATCTCTAGCTTCACCTTCAGTTCTCCAGTGTCGAAAAACCCAGGTGCTACACCCAGGAGATGAGGATTCACTCCAGGAATGTTTTCAGGTCAACAATTGAGGATCCCAGATGTAGTAGCCAGACCAATTGGCCACATTCCCTTCAACGCCTGCTATGGTCATGTGCAAAGCAAAGAGCGAGCACTTTAGTCCCACATTGCTGTTGGATCTCAATCGAGTAGTAGCGCATATATTATTTTTGTCAAGTGGCTTTATTGCCTCAACACTTGGGGATGAGGTCCCCTTCACCCTTGCGCATACCCGACCTACCTATTAGCTTCACTCCTTGGCTACGACCCACAGTCGATAGCCCTGAACCCAATTACTATTTGACCCAAATACCCGATTAAACTGGATGTCTAAGATAAGAGAAGGAAAGAGGAAGGAAAGAGAGAGAGAGCAGGGGAGGGGAGGGTTTTGCTCTGAGTTGATTTCCCCTACTCCACACTTAGCAGTGAAAAGAGTTTGAAAGCAGAAGGACCTTGTGCTGAGAAGGCCCTGAGAAGACTTGAAAGGAGAAGGCTAAGATAGAAGAAAAGAGGCTATGTTTGAAGACTTTGAGAGGAAGAGAAGAAGTGCTGAAGAGGAGAAGACTTTGGAGAAGAAAACCTTGAAGGAAAGCACTTTAGCAAGAGACATTTAAGTTGTCTGACTTGAGAGGTAGACGTCTGATTACTATTGAATTATTTGGTTTAATTGTGATATTTGAGATGCATACTTAAAGGGCTTAGTTGGTGATTTAAATCACCACTTTTGCCTTTTTCTTTTTATCTCAAGATACATTGAGCTTCATTGAATATTTAATATGACAGATTAGCATTCATTGAAATATCTTTATAGTACTTCATCCATTGTGCTCATTTTATTTTAATTGAAGATTAGTTCGTGAATTCCATATTTCTCCCTATGTTCGACCTTGAACTTACTTTAGATATTCTAGTTATAAATATTATTTGTTGAATAATGATTTGTCAGTTATACTACAATGCATTTCCCTAACATTGACAAAAATCCCATCAACATTTTGGAGTTGTTGCCAAGGAGCAATGCTCAATTCACCTCTATTCTCTATTTTATTTCATTATATTTGAGCACTAACTTGCCCTATTTGATTTCTGGTGATTTTATGAGGTACATCACGAGGCAATCTTCCACGCAAAACAAGACACTCCCAGGGTAGGTAATCTCTCTTCTTCCCTAATCTCCTAATCCTTGGAAGAGAAAAGGAAACAAATCAATTAGGAACTACCTGCCTTATTTTCTTAGTAAATTATCATTAAAGAGGTAAGTTTCCTGATTTGCAAAAAATCATTATCTGATTGAAGCTTGATGCGATTCTATTTAGAAATCATGACCTTGATTTCTTGTACCTACTAGGGATTTCGCTTAATTTCTAATCTTCTTAGACTACACACTTATTGTTTGAATTCCAAGAAGAACAACTTGAGATTTAATTGGACTTGAAATAGAGCCAATTAGGGTTTCAACATTAGGGTTTGAAGTGTTAGTACACATTTTCCTACACCAAAGAGAATTAACCCTCTCGTATTTGTATGCTACCCAAGCCCCTGTTTGAAAAGATCTAATCAAGAAGAACCCCAAAAATCAGGCTCTAATTTCACTTGAACCTTAAAAATTGTGGACTTAATAACCTAAGAGTCATTTAGGGTGATTTCTGGGTCTTGACCTAGATTTCATTCTGCCATCTTTAGGGCAGATCAGGTGAAGTTGGTCTACTTTGTGTGCCAACCAACATCCAAATTAGGTCATAAGTCAAATCAACTTCTAATCAAGTGAAATTCAAGACACTAATTAGGCTAAAATTGGTAGACTTAAGGTCTTAATCGTACATTCCGGTCTACTTAGAAATGTAGTGATAAGGAAGGTCGTGTGGGGGAAACCCTGTAACCCGTGGGGATGCTGTACTGTGTTGGGGTCTTTGCTGGGCTCTCCCTTCTTGGCTGCCCAGGTATTTCTTGGGTGTGCGAATTTTTGATTCAGAGGTATCTGATAGCGAAAATACGCGGTTTGTTAATTAGGCCGTTGTAACACGTAAATCCGCTTTCACTCTTAAATTTATAATCCTAGATAGGGAAGTATCTACGGTCGTCCAAGGAGGCAATATGGTTGCAAAAATTGATTCTCTTGCTAGGAATATAAATCTCAACTTTCTTTTTGGTATTTTTTTTAATATATCATTTTTTTATTTTTAAGCTAAGGCAACATGCGAACTGATGGCGGGAAAAGTGATTTACACTTCAATTTAAATACTACTTCTATGTGGCAAGTAGAGCCTCTCCCTAAGCTCACCCTAGGCAAGTGGAGGCCTAGAATAATTAGGGAGAGGGAGTGAAGAATGCTAAAAACAAGCAAATAAAAATGCAAACAATAAAACTTGCAAAGAAGGCAACTTGATAACTGAAAAAATGTTTTACAAAAAGGCCTAGTAGAGGAAAGCTTCTACTACTATGAAAATGCAAATAAGAAGAGAAAAGACAAATCCTCTAGATAGATGGTGAAGAAGAGGGCTTCTTGCTCCAAGGTTGGCAGCTCCCAATCTTGAAAAGAGTTCTTCAACTCCTTCCTTGCAGTGCTCTGCCAAGGTGATGTCCTCCAAGGCAAGCCCTAAGGGGGCGTGCCCTAAGCTTCTCTCCAAGGGTGGACGTCCACCCTAGGTCCTTCTCCCTTGCCTGACCGTCCTCCTTGAAGTGGAAGAATCCTCCTCCTTGGCGTGACCCAAGGTGAAGAGTGTGGGGAGAAGAAGGCACCAAAAGGGCTGATGATGTGCCCCTTTAATCTCCTTCTCTACTCCTTCTCCTTGGGCGTAGGTATAGGTGGATGTAGGTAGAAAAATATACTAATGGAGGATGCCCCAAAATGGTGGTAGGTGGTGGCTTTGTTATAGAATAGGAAGGGGGCTATGGTGACCTTTGAATTGGATGGCCAAGATGAGTTGATGGAGGTGGTTGGAGAGCCCTTGGCCAAGGAGAGTTGGTGCCACTTTAAGGGACACCAAGGGGGTAGTTATGGGTGTCGACACCCCTTAGTGTTGGCGCCAAAATGGGCTTTCTAGAAGGCTATTAGGTGGCGCCACCTTAAGGTTCTAGAAGGGGGGTATGTGGATGGCTAGGATGTGTTATATGGGTAGGTGTAGGGTGGATGAAGAGGCTGAAAGTTGGCGCCAAAATGGGGGTGGTTAGGGGTGGTTTTTGGCGCCAACTTGAAGTGTCTTTTGGTGGAGATAATGGGGTGAAGGGGTGGCTAGGTGGTGGCGCCAACTTAAGTAGGGTAGCTAGCTTAGGTAGGCTTGAGTTGGTGGAGCTAACTAGGGTTGATTTTTAAGGTAATGGATGGCCAAGGAGCTGGTTGTTAGCTAAGCTAAGCTAAGATAAGATAGCTAAGCTAGCTTAGCTAAAGGTGGAGTAGAGGAGAAGGTGTTGGAGCTAGGGTTTGGAGGAAGGAGCTGACGAGGAGAAGTCTGGAGTTGGAGCTGGAGTTGGGCTACTGCTGAAGAGGCTGGCATGGGGCTACTCTAGCTGGCTTAGCTTGCTAGTTTTTTGCTAGTTGCTAAGCCAAGCTAAAGTGAGCTAGCTTCTACCAAAATAAGCTGAGGTGAGCTAGGTCTGGTGCTCCCGGGGAGAATCAAGCTGGTTGAGGGAGCTAAGGTAGCTTAGCTCAAGTGAGATGAGCTAAGCTGAGTCCTCGGGAGCTGGACTTGAGCTTCCTGAGCTGAGATGAATTCTTCTTCAGCTGGCTGGAGTTGAGTGGAGCTGGATGTAGCTGGATCAGAGCTGGGGTGAACTCCTGTCAACTCAGCTGAGCTAGCTAGAGCTCCCTGTGAACTAGTGGGAGCTGAGATGAGCTAGACTCAGCTAAGTTGAGCTGGATCTGAGCTGACTTGAGCTAGGGTGAGCTAAGGTGAACTCTCTTGAGCTGCCATCCAACTGAGATTAGCTGAATGGAGTTGGTATGAGCTAACCCTAGTTCAAGTAAGCTAAGTTTCAGCTGTGGTGAGCTGGATCAAGCTGGGTTCCAGCTAGTCTGGGCCTCTCCTTCACCATTTGCCTTCTTGAGTGCTAGGGTTTTAGGGATCTGTGCATCAGTACATCCCTAACACTCACAAAAACACATTACAATGACAATAAAAATGCAATGCATGCCTATCCTAATTTATGCCTAAATGCAGCCCAAAAACCCATTTGCGGAGTAAAATCCTAAGAGCTAGGTTAGTTTTAAAGCATAACAATGATGATAAACTGGCGTTTATCACACCCCCCATGCTTATCTTTTGCTAGTCTCTTAGCAAAACTTTAATTTTTTTGGAAAACGGAATTTTTGGGAAATCTAATTTTTTGACTTTTGAGGAGAAAAAGAGATTAAGGGACCTTGGTAGATTAAAACACAGGAGGTACGGGATTTATTGAAGATAAACATCTGGATTTATTTTTGGATCTAACCATTAGACAGAACGGGATCAATATATCCTCCAGAAAATTCACAAATTAACCCCTTGTTAATTCAGATGACTTGAAATGTTTGTTTTTAGGATTTTTCTGGCTGGTGAGTCTAATTCGCAACTTGCAAATTCCTTTAAAATCTTGTGTCTGTGCTTGTGAAAAGCCAACATTTATAAGGACGTGTTATTATTATTATTATTATTTTTTTTTTTTCTCCCCCATGCTTATCTTTAGCTTAGTCTTACAACAGATGTGTCGGGATCATCATTCCCGTTACCATTCCTCGAGGGGGCTCTGGCGCCAGTACTTCGGGATAGCACTGTCCATGACACCACCCAGGAGCTCACAACCCCAAAACACGATGCGGTGAAAAGGGGCACTCCAAGCAAACTCAAGCTCTTACTTCGACGCTATAGGTAGAGCACCGTCCAAGACACTTGAGCTGCTGAAATGCGCTTTAATGCTCCATCTAAAGATATGAAATATAGATATAGAGCAGCGCCGAGGCAGTAACATGTTGACATCGCGTCCTCAAAGAAGGTATTTTCCTTCTTCTCGACGGTGGGAACTCAAACCAATGATCTGCTTTAGACTTTTACTAAATCCAAACAAGGGAGTTTTTCAAATTTTTAGTTGTTTTTAAGTGTTGGCTTGTGTGTGAAAATTGACACAAGAAGTTTCTTGAGACCCGCAAGTTTTTGAATCAGAAACTAAGTCAAATACTTTCCATATTACAAAATAGGATCAAGTAACCTGAACTATCATGAGTTCAGGTGAGATTTTAGAGAAGGATATCTGATCTAGTCTAAAATAGACCCTGAAATTCTAATGATCAGATCCATATCCTCATCCTTAGTTTGTTAAAGATTAAATCCCATTGTACCAGAGGTGAATTTTTCGACCTTAGTCCTGATTTCAAAAATTTTTTCCTCAAAAAGTTTTCAACATTTTTTCTGGGAATGCAAGCAGGAAATAAATTAAAGAAAATTGCATGTTTGTAGGTTTTGAACGCCCTAAATCAATCGTAAAAATTTAAAAACACCCCCCCATGCTTAAGATATGCCATGTCCTCATGCATTTGGAGGGAAAAGGGATCACCTTAGTGAAGAACGGTCGGGTTTAGGATGAACAAAACCTGGAAAAAGAAGAAAAAAGGAAAGCAAGAAAAAATGATGGGTTACCTCCCATCCAGTGCTATCTTTTACGCCATTCAGCTGGGCGTGAAGGTATGCACAGAAGACGGAAAATCATGTAAATAATTGGACACTTGGATGCCCACAAAAAAGATGTCTTCGTCTAGATCCCTAGAAAATTGATTAGAAATAATATTGGGATCAAAGTGAGATGGAAATTGATAAGTGTGGCCCGAGTCTGGCCATGGTTTTAATTCAGGTTGGGTGTCAAACTCGGGTAGGGTTGGTGGCAGGTCCGTAAGAAAGGGGTTGGGGAAGGAATGGTGAGTTAGTGTGGAAAAATTAGGTGCGTGAATAGTGGGTGGGTTAGGGGGGTTATCAGGAATAAATTTGTAGTCAAGACAAGTTTCCGGATCACAGATTTCGCCGACCATTGAGTCTGAATCAGAGTCCTCAAAAAAATTATGGTCGGTAAGGGTATCTATTAACATTGTCTCCTCCACCATATTGGAAATTTCAGTATCTGAGTCCTCAAAGAAGTTATCATCATGGAATCTCCTGGAGGATTTAAAAATATCTAAAGTGATAGTTTGGCCTGCATAGGTGATATCCATTTTTCCTGTGTGGTAATTGATATTTGCCTTTGCAGTGGCCAAAAAGGGGCGTCCAAGGATTATCGGGGAGTCGAGTAATGATTCGGGTGCCTCAATGTCAAGAACCAGAAAGTCTGCAGGGAAGACACAATTCTGGACCTTAACTAATACATCCTCGACAATCCCACGAGGTTTGATTGTAGATCGGTCGGCTAATTGCAGGGTAACCTCGATGGGTTTTAATTCACCGATATGAAATTCTTCGAATAAACTCGTGGGAATAATATTTACTGAGGCACCAAGATCAAGGAGGGCGTGATTAAATGTAGTGTCATCAATAATTACAAAAATTAAAGGCTCCCCCGACTCTTTCATCTTAGGAGGTAGCTTACTCTGTATGACAGAGCTTACTGTCTCCGAAAGATGCACCTGTCCTAGATTTTTGGCCTACCTTTTAGGAGTACAAATCTCCTTTAAAAATTTAGCATAGGCAGGTATATATTTAATGGCATCTAGAAGAGGGATATTGATATGAACTTGCCCAAATAGCTCCATGAGTTCTTTTGTAGTGGGCTCAGATTTCTTTTTTTTGTTGGTGGTGGGGTAGAGAGCTTGTGGGAAAGGGATCTTGTCTTGAGATTTTGGTTTTTCTTTTTCTTCCTGATGGGGAGGTGGGGAGTCAATTTGCACAGGTATTTCACCAGGTTTGTGTGAAGGCCCGGGGTCAGTGGTGGTTTTCCCACTCCTCAAAGTAACTGCATGTGTAGTCGGATTATTATTTGGAGGAGGTGGGGGGCTTGTGATTGCAGAAACCTGGGTGGCTACTGAGGTGGTGGATTAGGAGGAGGCTGATTCGGATAGTGTGGAGTTCTGCCTGTATAATGGTTTCTTTGGTGATTAGGGTTGGGCATGGGTTGGGACGGAAGATGTCCTACAAGTCTCTGCGTGGGAGTAACCCCAATCTGATTGTTCAGATTTGTGATGGTGTGGGTTACTTCCGTCATTTTTGTTTGCATATCCTGCAGGGTTCGCATCATCTGGGCATTGATGTCTTGTTGGGATGGCCCAGGATTGAAGTTTGGATTCGACCCATACCATTAAAATGATATGGTTGGGAGGGAAACTTGATTATTCCAGGAGTAGTTCGGGTAATTTTTCCAATTGGAAGAATTTTTAAAGGGCTCCTGGATGGGCAGAAATATTTTGAGTGGGGTTAAGATCTGGATAGTTGTAATTCCCTAGTGAATCATGGGCAACCTCAGAATAATCAGCAGGGGTAGTGTTGAGATTGTGCAAATTTTCTCTTCGTGGAAAGTTAGGTTGGGTTAGATGTGGGTGTGGAGCTTGAGTTAATGTGGCCAGTCTTTCCTCAATTTTCTTTTGATTAATATGCATCTGGTCAAGTTTTTGAGCAATCAATTGAAGATCGTCTTGGGTGATAGGGATAGATTGAGTGCCTATTTCATGAACACCGAACTGTGGGTTTTGGGTTCTGCAAAATGTGTTCATGGAAGCTTGATTAAATGAGTTTTCACTCATTTCTTCGAACAGGTCATAGGCACTTTCTGCATCTTTATTTAAAAAGTTGCCGCCACACGAGGAGTCGACAAAATGTCGAATTTGATCTTCTAATCCATGATAGAAGATTTGCACGAGCTGCCATAAAGGAATCTCGTGGTGCGGGCAACTTCTTAAAAGGTCTTGAAATCTTTCCCAAGAATCATGGAAAGTTTCACCAGATTTTTGGTGAAAGGTCGTAATAGATCTTCGTAAGGAATTGGTACGACCTATGGGAAAGAATTTCTTGAGGAAGGCACTCTTGAGTTGAGGCCATGTTGTGATGGGTCGGCCAATGGTCCTGAACCAATAAGCGGCCTTATCTTTGAGAGATATTGGAAAAAGCCGCATCAGCCATATGTCTTCTTGCACATTTCGGGAATGGGCTGTCTGTGCAAGAAGAGTTAGCTCTTCAAGGTGGCTGAAAGGGTCTTCCCTAGGAAGGCCATGAAAGTGTTTAATTAGGTTCAGGACCGCAGGCTTGATCTCAAAGTCCCCCTTTGATATGACCACCCCTGGTCGTTCCTCATAATAAGACGGATCATAGAAATCTTTTAGAGGAACAACAGGCTGCTGACGGGGTGGTGGGTTTGGCCTTGGGTTGGCTAGGTTTTGGATGTTCCTAGTCAATGTTTGTTGATTGGAATTTAATTTATTAATCTGATCGGCCATCAATTTTAAAAGATCAGGTAGGGGGTCTTGATGTTGTGTGTGGGGCAACTCAAGATTAGGGAGCTCCAAGTGTGGGAAGTTACTAGTGGTTGGGTTTTGGTGGAACGGTTAGAATTAGGGTTAGTGGTGGGGTTAGAGGTGGACGTGGAAGGGTCAGTGGACCTATTATGTTGTGTTTCCATTTTTTCAGGAGAAGAAGACAGAAAAAGTGGTCTTTTTGCGTGGGGGGCAAAATCAAATGGTCCTTCCAAGTGCAGATTTTGAGACCGTCGCCCGTGCATAAAATGGAAGAACGGGAGGTGAGGAGAAGAGAAAGAGATGAGAGAAAGCGTGCAATTCAAACAAATAAAACTAGACCTAACTTAAATGTGACTCCCTAATAATAACCTAAGACTTGGTCTATATAGGAAATAAGTAGTCAATAGTGAATACCCGTTCTATCAACAAATCTAGCCAAGTTGCTTAAGGGGAGGTTTGGGCCCAAACGTTTCCCAGGGAAAACCCCAGGTGCTTGTACAAACCCGCACCTGGTCGTTTGACATGGCCCCTCAGCCTGAACACCAGATATAGATGACAGAATTGGTACTAACTAAGGAAAACTTAAGACCTAAAAAGCAAGCCTAAGTTGATAAAGCCTTAGGGGTCAAGTTGCTACAAATTTTAATTAGGTCTAGGATGCTATAGTGCACACGGAATGTGAAGGGCGTTTATTGGGTTGTTACCCTGTTATTTGATTTTTTTTTGTGTGTGTGCAGGAATTGGAGAGTGGCTCCAATGAAAATCAAGTTGTCACACAATTTTCTTGTATTTATGTCTTTTAGGATTCAATTTAATTAAATGTGTTTTAGGGTTTTTCTAATTAAATTTTCAAACAAGTTTGAAAATTCACAATCAAAGGAAAACAAGTTGTATGGGTGATTGTATATTTCCTTTTAATTGAGTCTCTAAAAAGAAAGAAGAAACCCTAAGCCAATTATCCCTAAGACAGAAATTTTACTACCAATGAATTATTTTTAGGCTTTCAGAATTAAGTAGTGGTCCAAACAAGTCAAACAACACCACTACTTTGAATAAAATCAAACAAGGATTCCAAAAAAGATTTTTGTAAGATTTTAAGAATTTTTTTGATAATTATTTTAAATTTTTAATTGTACTGGTGTCAAAGTCCAGAAATGATACCCATGGGTATTGTTGACTTTTCAGTATTACCACCGACCTCAGAAAATTTATGTGATTTTAAATGAAGTGTAAAATTCCACAAGGATTCTAGCAAGCTAACTTTCATAAAAATTAGATGAGTATAAAAATTATAAAAATTCACGGACAGTAGCAAAATAGGAAGATTAAAGGGTGTGACCCCTCTGCAATCCACGAATTTTTAAAAATTAAATATAAATCTAATTGATCTGAAATTTGTAATAGATGTTCCAAACTTAATTGGGAATCACTTTAAGAAATTTTATGATTTTAGGAGTCCTGTGATGTTAGGAATCAATTTTTCAAGTCCAGATAGAAATCTGGACCAGAAAAACAGAGCACCAATACTTGCAATGGAGTGGTGTTAAAGAAGCATATAAGCAAACAATGGATTTTATAATGCACCACTCCACTTAACTAAGTTTTTTGGGATCCTGAAAGCCAAGTTTAATATATTTTTGGTAGTTTTAATTAATTATGTGACCAGAAAGAGGAACCAACCTGAATTTCGCGGGAAGAAAAGGAACTTTGAGCTCTCGCTTCCAGATTCCCGCCTTCCCGCTGTAGTTCCTGCACACACAAAAGAAAGAAAGAAGAAGGGGATGAGATCCACTTCAAGAAAGAGAAAATGAGTTAATGCAAAGCCGTGCCTCCCCGGCAACGGCGCCAAAAAGTGATAGCGAAAATACGCGGTTTGTTAATTAGGTCGTTGTAACGCATAAATCCGCTTTCCCTCTTAAATTTATAATCCTAGATAGGGAAGTATCTAGGGTCATCCAAGGAGGCAATATGGTTGCAAAAATTGATTCTCTTACTAGGAATATAAATCTCAACTTTCTTTTTGGTATTTTTTTCAATATATCATTTTTTTGTTTTTAAGCTAAGGCAACATGAGAACTGATGGCGGGAAAAGTGATTTACACTTCAATTTAAATACTACTTCTATGTGGCAAGTAGAGCCTCTCCCTAAGCTCACTCTAGGCAAGTGGAGGCCTAGAATAATTAGGGAGAGGGAGTGAAGAATGCTAAAAACAAGCAAATAAAAATGCAAATAAGAAAACTTGCAAAGAAGGAAACTTGATAACTGAAAAAATGTTTTTCAAAAAGGCCTAGTAGAGGAAAGCTTCTACTACTATGAAAATGCAAATAAGAAGAGAAAACACAAATCCTCTAGATAGATGGTGAAGAAGAGGGCTTCTTGCTACAAGGTTGGTAGCTCCCAATCTTGAAAAGAGTTCTTCAACTCCTTCCTTGCAGTGCTCCGCCAAGGTGATGTCCTCCATG
The DNA here is from genome assembly GCA_037157565.1 of Thalassia testudinum. Lineage (NCBI taxonomy): Eukaryota > Viridiplantae > Streptophyta > Magnoliopsida > Alismatales > Hydrocharitaceae > Thalassia > Thalassia testudinum. The sequence continues at coordinate 41,592,938 of JAZHRO010000025.1, forward strand.
GCAAGCCCTAAGGGGGGGTGCCCTAAGCTTCTCTCCAAGGGTGGACGTCCACCCTAGGTCCTTCTCCCTTGCCTGGCCATCCTCCTTGAAGTGGAAGAATCCTCCTCCTTAGCGTTGCCCAAGTTGAAGAGAGTGGGGAGAAGAAGGCACCAAAAGGGCTGGTGATGTGCCCCTTTAATCTCCTTCTCTACTCCTTCTCCTTGGGCGTAGGTATAGGTGGATGTAGGTAGAAAAATACACTAATGGAGGATGCCCCAAAATGGTGGTAGGTGGTGGCTTTTTTATAGAATAGGAAGGCGGCTATGGTGACCTTTGAATTGGATGGCCAAGATGAGTTGATGGAGGTGGTTGGAGATCCCTTGGCCAAGGAGAGTTGGCGCCACTTTAAGGGACACCAAGGGGGTAGTTATGGGTGTCGACACCCCTTAGTGTTGGTGCCAAAATGAGCTTTCTAGAAGGCTATTAGGTGGCGCCACCTTAAGGTTCTAGAAGGGGGGTATGTGGATGGCTAGGATGTGTTATATGGGTAGGTGTAGGGTGGATGAAGAGGCTGAAAGTTGGCGCCAAAATGGGGGTGGTTAGGGGTGGTTTTTGGTGCCAACTTGAAGTGTCTTTTGGTGGAGATAATGGGGTGAAGGGGTGGCTAGGTGGTGGCGCCAACTTAACTAGGGTAGCTAGCTTAGGTAGGCTTGAGTTGGTGGAGCTAGCTAGGGTTGATTTTTAAGGTAATGGATGGCCAAGGAGCTGGTTGTTAGCTAAGCTAAGCTAAGATAAGATAAACTAGGCTAGCTTAGCTAAAGGTGGAGTAGAGGAGAAGGTGTTGGAGCTAGGGTTTGGAGGAAGGAGCTGACGAGGAGAAGTCTGGAGTTGGAGCTGGAGTTGGCTGCTGCTGAAGAGGCTGGCATGGGGCTACTCTAGCTGGCTTAGCTTGCTAGTTTTTTGCTAGTTGCTAAGCCAAGCTAAAGTGAGCTAGCTTCTACCAAAATAAGCTGAGGTGAGCTAGGTCTGGTGCTCCCGGGGAGAATCAAGCTGGTTGAGGGAGCTAAGGTAGCTTAGCTCAAGTGAGATGAGCTAAGCTGAGTCCTCGGGAGCTGGACTTGAGCTTCCTGAGCTGAGATGAATTCTTCTTCAGCTGGCTGGAGTTGAGTGGAGCTGGATGTAGCTGGATCTGAGCTGGGGTAAACTCCTGTCAACTTAGCTGAGCTAGCTAGAGCTCCCTGTGAGCTAGTGGGAGCTGAGATGAGCTAGACTCAGCTAAGTTGAGCTGGATCTGAGCTGACTTGAGCTAGGGTGAGCTAAGGTGAACTCTCTTGAGCTACCATCCAACTGAGATTAGCTGAATGGAGTTGGGATGAGCTAACCCTAGTTCAAGTAAGCTAAGTTTCAACTGTGGTGAGTTGGATCAAGCTGGGTTCCAGCTAGTCTGGGCTTCTCCTTCACCATTTGCCTTCTTGAGTGCTAGGGTTTTAGGGATCTGTGCATCAGTACATCCCTAACACTCACAAAAACACATTAAAATGACAATAAAAATGCAATGCATGCCTATCCTAATTTATGCCTAAATGCAGCCCAAAAACCCGTTTGCGGAGTAAAATCCTAAGAGCTAGGTTAGTTTTAAAGCATAAGAATGATGATAAGCTGGCGTTTATCAGTATCATCATCCTTGAAACTGCCTTAGTCATCCAAAAATCTTTGAGTGCCTTGATTGGGTGCAAATAACATCCAGTCCCTCATCTTTTCTATAGAGCACATACACAGGAAGGTCATTAGGTTTTAACCTAATAGACCTCATTAGATCTTCTTTGGAATCTCTTTCAGATTTGATCAACTTCAATCTAACCTGAGTTTGATTCTACATCTTGATTCCACCACCTGATTTAAAAATGCAACCTGGCAATCTAGGAAGACTGTTTAGGAAACCTGAGCCCAAATGAGCATGAAAGAAAAGATGATTGAGGATGCTTATGGACACCACGAGGAATATTGTAAAAGGGACATTCAGGATAAATTTAAGAAAACAATGGACCACATTTTGAACTGTATGGAGATAATACGGATACAACTAAACCACAGTTCAATCTGGGAGGATCTCTTAGCAAAACACATTGAATTGGTGAAATTCCACAACAACGATTATCTGCAATATTGGTCAAATCCTTCAGTTTCGGAAGAAATCCATATTTTTTTAGAAAAATGAGGAGAATTGCTTAATAGGTTATATAAATCCACTGATAAAAAATACTTGTCAGAAGTTAACATAACATCCTGGAGTGATTCTAGTGGTCAACCTAATTTCCCAAATCCCGGGTTTGATGATCATAGTTGTTATGGACCCCAACCAAAATGAATTCTAATTCAAACCTCATAACAATTGAATACCCTGATCTTGATGAGAGTTGGGAGGATCCAATTGCAGGTGTTCCCGATTCTGAACTGGCCCTAGGAAACTAGGAAGCTGGTCCATTCAGCTTAGATTTCACCGACACCTGTGATAGTGAGCTTAAAACAAAACTTCTCGAGAATGTAAATCCTGAACCTTAACCTATTAAGGTGATTCTCAAGAATGATTCTGACGTCAGTGTAGAGCCCAGCCTAGATCTTAGTGACCCAATGCTTACCTTTAACCTTGTATCTAGATCAGAGCCTAATGGGATGAGTATGAGGCCCCATGTGATGAAATACAGATTTCAAATTTGAAATACGATTCAGGGCATGTATTTAATGAATACACCTCTCCATCCTCATCAAAGACATAAATTTCTTTTTCGGAAGTCATGTCGATTTATGATATAGAAACCAAGGAGTTGGAAGAGTTGGGAATCGAGTAGGTCTACCCTAAGAGCCAAGAACCCAAGCCTATGCATAATCATTACACCTTTTTAAGCTTGGAATCTGAAAATAGGTTAGATCTAAGTCAGGTTGCTAATTCTACACATGTTGATTCTCTCTGTGGTGGAACTATCGATCTAGAATCATATTCGAAAACTTATTCTTGGAAATTCTCTGATGATTTCGAATCCTACTCTGATTTCGGAGAACCTTTGCTTCCTGACGACTATGAACCAATTTACGACCTTAGCATCCATGATCTATTCATCGACTCTGACTCTGATGTCCCTAATCCCAAGATTATTGATTAAAAATCAGGTTCCATTGAGATGGAATCATTCCTTTTCATCTTCAGGAATCAGAAGTAACTGCCGAGAGTGTGCAATCTAGAGTTCAAATCTTTTCTTGACTTCGATTTTCATGATCCTATAGCACTCTTCAGGCATTTACATTTGATTTTGATGGACATTACATGGACTCTCTAGATGAACCAACCTTTCAATCCTTTCTAGAGGAGCCCTCAACACACATTTCTTAAGGAAGCCACCTCTTCGAATCCACATACAAAACCTTCTTGAATCCGATCCCAACCCTGACAAGCCACTGGAATCAATTTCTACTCTGATTCTCCTCTCGATGATCCAGTCATATATATTCTTCTTCATCCTTTTCTGATCACTTTCGTAGGGATCTCACATCATCCACAGATCAGTTCTCTTTTGAGGATCCCCACTCTAACCAAGTTGATTGGAGTCAGCCAAACCAGCGATTCTCACTGCCACATCCGTTTGAACTCCAAGGTATCTGGTGGGCTCCACATCTCCTGATTCACATCCATCAATCCACTAGATTGATTGGGTTCGGGCTACATCATCAGCTTGTTGATCTGAACAAGCACCTAGTTAGACCAACTAGGCTATTGATTAAGGTGCTTGTTCTACAAAATTCATCTGATTTGACCACTCCTTCTCCTTGACCACTTTCAACTCGGCTGAAGGATTGAATTTAGTGCTTAACGGGAGGCAACTGTCATTTCAAAAACCTGAGACCCTTCTAATCATCTTTTGAGATTCACGTCTACTGCACTTAGAGTTCAGAGTTAGAATAGCGAATCCCATCTTTGGTACACATACCAAAGCTTGAAATCGCTCGCAATAGCCATCCTGATCCATTTGCCTACCCTTTGATATTGTTTTAATATTTGAACCCAACTGATTTAATACCCTCCGGTTTACAATGAGGACATTGCAAAACTTAGGCATGGGGGGGTGTTAAAGTGCAGACACATAGAAATTAAAGCTTTTGAGGGGTTCTCACAACAAAATACATATTCAAAAAACCAAAAAAAAAATAATTTTTTTTTTGAAAAAGAACAAAAAAATGGAAAGGGGAGGAAAATTTTGAGAGATAATTTCATATCATTTTGAGGAGGAAAAGAGGTGATTTAAATGTCAAAAACGAGCTACAATTTGAAACAAAAAAGGGATAGTAATTACTAAATGATTATGTAATCTACTTAAAGTTCTAGACCTAGTCAAAAGAAAAAAATTACATCCTAAAATGATAAAGAGACATAGAGATTAATATGAGTGCTGATCTTAGGCCTCTTTGGTTTGTTTTCTGGCTTAAACATTCACGTATCCGTTAAGATCCTAATAGTCCTCAGGAGGTTGAGGAAAATTCGAAGCTTACATATTAGGTCTAAGGCTTAGATAGTATTCAGCCTTGTTAATTGACCTCTGGTTTACGGGACTTAGTACTTGAGCACCCTAATCCACACACAAGTTTGGTTCAGTGCGCTTAATCAATCAAAATCATGCAAAAGTGTTTATTTTATTATGAAAAGGCTATCTAGATTAGGAGCGACTTATAGACATAAGTTGATTTGGACGAGTTCCCAGCGTGGAGAGGTGGAAAATTCCCATCGAAGATGTGCAATAACATAACGTCTCCTTGGTGCTCGTCTCCTAGGATATCTAAATATCCTACCAGGGGCATGTAAGCACCTTGTGCTAGTTCAGGTGCCATGGGTGGGATTATCCCAAATTGTCGATTGCCAGGACCGGAATTTAGCTACAGAATGCTATGGGCAACACTATCTCGAAATGTTGAAAGCCAAGGTTCTGGGGGTTTCCATGAGCAGTGCTATCTCGAAGCATCAATTGCTAGGGACCCTATGAGGATTGATGGTGGGGACAAGGAATCTGATACAGACAATGTTTTTATGCTAATCTGAAGGTAGAAATAAAAATAGAGAGAGAGAAAGCTCTCCAAAAATTCATTGCAAACTGAACCTGGACTAACCATGTTACAAGCACGGGTGCTTTAACCTTTGGGTCCAACAAACCTTTGGATAGTTTCTGTGGGCCTTAGAAACCTTTGCGGCAAACTGAGTCTAAAGCTAGTCGGGTCTGGATCATGGTTGGTACTTGAGTACCTCTAGGCTTACTATTAGCATTCTGACCAAATTTCTAAAAAGAAGAATAAATCAGGACTCTGAACTACAAAGCATGGTCTAGAACTCTAGTTCTTTTCATAAGATTTTGCTAAGGGATTAGCAAAAGCTAGGCATGCGTGTACGATGATAACATCATCATCAGCCATATCTAGCTTTAAATAGTCATAATCCATTGATAAATGCTCCTACATAACACAAGAAAATCGTAATTCACTACACATCCTTTCTGAGAGGTTAACAATAAAGCAGGGGTAAAATTGTAGTTTTAACAGAACATCCCAAATGTAGAGCAACCATGGGTTTCTCAAGGGTTAATTAAAGGTTAAATGGTCATTAATGTCTAATAATATGGTTCATGCAAACAGAAACGGGTTTTCACACATTTTGAGAATTAATGGACATTTGAAACCCTAAAATCAGACTCACTTAATTAACTAAGCTTATGGTTAGGATAAATTTTACCTAAACCTTCTAAAAATCATAGAAAAATATTCTATTTGGTTTCGTACCTTTGATCTGACCATTGGAACCCAATTTGGCCTAAAATAATCTCAGACAGATAATTACCTTAATTTGGGTTTCTGTGCAAATTACCCAGTCAAACTTGCTTAAAACCTAAATCCCACCTTACCATCAGATTCCTTGGGTCCAAATTAGGTTTGTACCAAAATTTTTGCCCAATCAGAGATCACCTTGACCTAGTTTACATTTCAGTCTTATTTGACTCTTTTCTCTCACATATATGCCCCTAACTTTTTAAATCCTTATAAATAGCCCCTAACCACATCATCATCTTCACCAACAAGTCCCCACCGCCTTAAAACTCCTAAACCCATCACTGGTGACCTTCAATCAGGGATTACTCCTTGATTTCACGACCAAACTCTTCCAAATTTGGAAGGAAGAATCATGAAGAGCTTCCCTACAATCTGAGCCGCATCTTGGGCTCTCATTCCTACTCAATTCCTCATGCGAACCTTTCAAAGGTTTGGGTTTCCTACTCTTGCAAAAGCTTCAAGCTTTCAAGCTTGGATTCCAAGCTTGAAATGATCACCTAAGCCTTATAAAAGGACCCACATTGCATGGTTGTGATCCTTACTTGGTCTGGAGGCCGGATACCCCCTCTTCCCTTCTCCCCGACCTCCTCTCCAACTCCGGTGAGTCCTTCGACCACCTTCCTCATCCACCCTCACGGAAAATAGCGAGTGGATCCTTCTTACCCACCTTCATCCGCATCTTGCAATACCAGCAGATGTCATCTACCTCATCTTCCTCGCCACTCCTTCATCACCAGAGGCTTCATCCTTTCCACCGTCGGCCTACCAAAACTGATGCAGACTCTATCTCTTTCATCCAATTATAGTAGGTCGATTAGTTCCCTTAGTTCCCTAGGTTTTATCCCTCTATCCAAAACCCAAAAGCACCCCTCGACGTAACCGCACACCATCATCACTTTCCACTCTGTCCACCTCCCCAGCGAGGTCATTCGCTCACCTCACACCTCCATACACCTTGCCAAACCTCCAAAAAGATCCATCGTCCATCCACCATCAAAAGCCCTCTCCGATTTCATCCTCTCAGCCTCCCAAACCACCCACCGAACAAACCCACATTCTCCAACCTTATTCGCATCTGCCACACCCACACATACTCTCTCGTAGCATCTCACCACCTCCAACACTTTTGCCACAGCATTGCGATCCTCCTGAGCATTTTAATTATGGCTTATAGCCCGTATTTCTATTGCAGGCACCTTCATCGGAGCTCCACTGTCACCTTGACATCTTTGGGTCCACCTTCAGTTCTCTGGCATTGAAAGACCCAATAGATGCGAATTCGCTCTAGGAACGTTTTTAGGTCCTCAATTGAGGATCCCAGATGTAGCAGCTAGACCAATTGGAGGCATTCCCTTCAATGCCTGCTACGGTCATGCGCAAAGCAAAGAGGAGGCGTTTTAGTCCCACATTGTGGGATCTCAGTCGAGCAACAACACATATATTATTTTTGTCAAGTGGCCTTATCACCTCAACACTTGCAGGTGAGGTCCCCTTCACCCTTACACATACCCGACCCACCTATTAGCTTCACTCCTTGGCTACTACCCACTGTCGGTTGCCCTGGACCCGGTTACTATTCGACGTGAATACCCGATTAAATCAGATGTCTAAGTGAAGAGAAGAGAGGAGGAAGGAAAGAAAGAGAGAGCGGGGGAGGGGAGGGTTTTGCTCTGAGTTGGTTTCCCCTGCTCCACACTTAGCCGTGAGAAGAGCTTGAAAGCAGAAGGACCTTGTGCTATGAAAGCCCTGAGAAGACTTCAAAGGAGAAGGCTAAGATAGAAGAGCAAGAAGATGCCATGTTTAAAGACTTTGAGAAGAAAGAAGAAGAGTTGAAGAGGAGAGACTTTAAAGAAGAAAACCTTGAAGGAAAGCACTATAGCATGCAACATTTAAGTCATTTGACTTGAAAGGTAGATGTCTAATTACTGCTAAATTATTTGGTTTAACTGTGATATTTGTGATGCATACTTAGAGGGCTTAGTTGGTGATTTAAATCACCACTTTTGGCTTTTGCTTTTATCTCGAGATACATTGAGCTTCATTGAATATTTAATGTGATAAATTAGTATTCATTGAAATATCTTTATAGTGCTTCATTCATTGTGCTCATTTATATTTTAATTAAAGATTAGCATGTGAATTCCATATTTGCTTCCTATGTTTGACCTCAGACTTCCTTTAGATATTCGAGTTATAAATATTATTTATTGAAGAGCAATTTGTCAGTTATACTACAACGAATTTCCCTAACATTGACAAAAGGCCATCAACACCCACCCCGAGGAAGGTGATTCTCTCTGAGCAGGCAAGTTCTATTATCCTGCATCACCTTCCTCAAAAGAAGAAAGATCCTAGTGCCCCCTTGATTTCATGCATCATTGGGGAGTACACTTTTGATAGGGCACTATTGGATCTAGGTGCATCCATCAACCTAATCCCTGCCTCTCTTTATGAGAGGTTTGGGTTAGGCGAACTTAGGCCAACCTCAGTAATGGTACAATTAGCAGACCGTTCGATCACCACACCAAAGGGCGTTATCGAGGATGCAATCATCAAGGTCAAGGACTTCTATTTTCTGATGGATTTCCTAGTCCTTTTATGTGGATGTACCTAACAATTTGAGGAACACGCCCATCATTTTGGGGTGCCCATTCTAGCTACCTCCAAGGCCAACATAAATTGTGAGAGCGGTAGTATGGAAATCACCTTTGGGGATAGGAAGCTAACTCTTGATGTTTTCAAGGTGATAAAAGGATTTGTGGATTGTGTATTCATTGAGGAGATTGAAGATCATGATTTCGATTTGGAGACATGTATGTCCATCAATGTACTCGAGGACTCCACTGGACCTAGCAAACCTAACCCATAACCCTCCATGGCAGACCTGCCACACTCTGAAGAGGTTGTTGATTTTGTTCATTCTCAGCCTCATCCACTGGATCATCCTGATGAATCTTCATTAGCATCCTCCCTTCCCTCTATACTAAACCCACCTTAGCTAGAATTGAAACCATTGCCTAAAAATTTCAAATACGAGTTCTTAGGACCTAAGAGTACACTCCTTGTGATTATCAGTGCTGGTTTGACCAAGGTGCATGAATTGAGGTTGATTAAGGTCCTTAAGAAAAATAAAGATGCAATTGGTTGGACCATCCATGACCTTAGAGGGATTGAGCAACTATAATCACCATATTTTCATGGAAGATGGATCCTTCCCTTCTCGCAAAATGAAAAGGAGACTAAACCTTAATATGCGAGAAGTGGTCAAAAAGGAGATACTAAAGTGACTCAATGCAAGCATTATTTACGCAATCTCAGATAGTCCATGGGTTAGCTCCATTGAAATTATACCCAAAAAGGCGAGAATAACCGTTATGACTAACAAGAAACGGGAATCCTTTACCACCCATTCAGCATCTACTTGGAGAGTTTGTATTGACTATATGAAGTTGAACACAACCACCAGAAAAGATCATTTCCCCCTACCATTCATTGATCAAATCCTAGAAAGGTTAGCAAGGCAAAAATACTTTTGCTTCCTGGATGATTATTTGGGATATAACTTAGCCCCTATCCATCCCGAAGACTAGGAAAAGGCAACTTTCACATGTGCCTATGGAACCTTTGCATTTGTAGAATGCCGTTCAGGCTTTGTAATGCACTTGTGACGTTTCAAAGGTGCATGCTGGCCATCTTTTCGGACATGGTAGGAGATTGTCTTGAGGTATTCATGGATGATTTCTCCATTTACGGAGAATCCTTCGAGTCATGCCTAGTTAACTTGGAATTGATCCTCCAGAGATGCATCAAGACACGACTGGTCCTTAGCTAGGAGAAGAGCCACTTCATGACCTGAGAAGGCATTGTCTTGGGTCATGTGGTTTCTAACCGGGGTATTGAAGTTGATAAGGCTAAGGTGGATGCTATCTCTAGACTTCCTCCACTCACATCTGTGAAACAGATCGGATCATTCCTTGGGCATGTGGGTTTTTATCGAAGATTTATCAAGGACTTCTCGAAGGTTGTTTGACCCTTGAGTAACCTTCTAGCCAAAGACACGCCGTTCGAGTTTGACGAATCATGCCGTAAGGAATTTGATTTATTTAAAACAGCAATCACCTATGCCTCGGTGTTGCAACCACCGATCCGGGCAGCCCCATTTGAGATAATGGCAGACGCATCTGATTATGCAGTCGGGGTTGTCTTGGGTCAAAAAATTGAGAAAAAGCCCTCTGTAATCTACTACACTAGCAAGACTTTGGACGAGGCCCAGAGAAATTACACTATTACTGAAAAAGAGTTACTAGCTGTAGTTTTTCTTTAGAATAATTTATGTCTTATCTTTTAGGTTCTCACATTATCATTTTCATCGACCACTTGGCCCTAAAATATCTCTTGGCCAAAAAGGATGCCAAGCCCTAGCTTATCCTCTGGATTCTGTTACTTCAAGAATTTGATCTTGAAATCAAGGATAAAGTCGGGGCACGAAATGCAGTGGAGGATCACCTATTGAGAATCCTAATTGATTCTCCTCATCCGAATATCCTTATCTCTAAAACATTTCCAGATGAGACTATCCTTACAATCTCGGGTATCCGAACCCCTTGGTTTACGGATATCATCAATTATTTGACCGCTGGTCAAATCTCCCACGATTGGACCAAACAACAACAAGACAAACTTTTGTCCAAGGCCAAATATTATTTTTGGGACGATCCCGAGCTACACCATATTGGCACCGACTAGATTATTCGTCGATGCATCTCAGAAAATGAGTTCCAAGTATACTTGAGTTCTACCATACATCTGCATGTGGTGGAAATTTTTATGAGAAAAAGACGGCAACAAAAATTTTGCAATCTAGATTCAATTGGCCATCGTTATTTAAGGATGCCCAGGAATTCTCAAAGGCGTGTGCCCGATGCCAGACACTCGAGAACATGGCCAAGAGAGACATGATGCCCCTAAACCCAATACTTTCCATTGAAGTTTTCGACATTTGGGCCATCGACTTCATGGGACCCTTCCCTCCTTCATTTGGACACCATTATATTCTAGTCGTTGTTGATTACATGTCCAAATGGATTGAGGCAATCCCCTCCTAGACCAATGACCACAAGGTGGTCATCGATTTTGTGAAGAAAAATATCTTCAGTCAGTTCGGGACTCCTCAGGAAATTATCAGTGATGGTGGCACACATTTCACTCAAGCCCAGTTTCAAAATTTACTGGGGAAATATGGGGTGAATCATCAAATTTCCACAACCTAGCACTGATTGCATAGCAATCATAGGTCTTAATTGGCCTAAATTAGGCTAGGACTTAGCATAAGTTAGGGTAATTCATGCATGCATAAGCATTATCTGCATCTTTACTACTTTCCTTTAGCTATGCATAATATAATGTTATAATGTGCTGATTAAGTGCATTATGTCAATTACGGGTAATAAGCTGGATCTGGAGCTGGATCAGAAGCTGGATCTGAAGATCGATAAGGAATAATCAGTGTTGCAGCAGGACTGGAGCAGAAGACTTAGATTAGATGTAGTGAATAATGATGTAAGGGAGCTAAGGTATGCTATTCTATTAAGTATGAATAAAGTAGTAAAATGTGAAGAGCTTAGGTCCATCCTATCACTAGAATAGCCTAGAGACTTCCCCCAAGCCTTAGCCATCCTTAGATTAGGTCACCGCACCATAGGAAACCTTAAAACCCTAGTTCCAACCCTTATCTGGATGTCTAGATGAATTATAGGGCATCCAAAACCCTTAGCCAACTCTCTCACACCTTAAACCCACTTTTGCAGTGTTATTGGACATCCAGACACTTGGTCAGACTTCAAATTTCTGCAGAATACCCAAGACAGAACCTTGAATCCCTCCTGACTCTGATTGGACATCCATACAACAAGTCTGGACTTCTAATTTTTGAGTATAATATATCTGATTCCATTTTTGGACGTCTGGAACTGCTCTCTAGTTCCTGTTTTGAGATTCAAGCCTTGATCTTGGATTTCTATCTCCCTAAACCCAATTCCAACCCCATAGGAACCTAAATTAAGGTACCCTAACTCTAGTACATCACCTCTAGACCTCCTTAAGGACCTAATTAGGTCCTCACTAAACCCAATTGACTTAGATCATAGTCACTTACCATTAACTAAGTCAATTAGACTCATAGGGTCCAATTGAGCTCAGATCTCAACCCACACAACTCCAATTGGACTTAATGAGAGTCCAATTGACCTATGCCCAACCTAATTGAGTTATTTCACTCCCAATTAGGTTGACACTCATTCAATTAAACTTAGGTTAAGTTTAATTACAATTCTCCCTTAGCAATTAGGGTTTGCAACCCTAATTTGAGGCTTACACCTACCCAAACCCCTTAAGACCTAACCTAGACCACTTAGCCACCTAGAGCATGGCCAGACACACACACACACTGTTAACAGGGAAAAATCTATTTTAAAAAGATATGCATTGTAGTATAAATGAAATCACCTTGAAAACAAATGAGAATTTTATTACCCAAAAACCTAAGTATCTAAGGTCGAACACAGGGAGAAATTGGTCATTAAAAACTAAGATCACAATCTCAAATTACTCAAAATATGATGTTCAACAATAATATCAATGCAATTCAATGTATATGAAAGCTAGAGAGAGAAAATGTAAAAAGAAATAGAATGTCTCTCTTCTTTCTTCTTCTCTTTTCTCTTTCTTCTTCTTTCTTTCTCTTTTTCTTTCTGTTATTTTCCTCTGCCTTTGATTCTCTATGGATCGTTCCTTTCTTCTTTGGTTCTTCTCCTTCTCTGCATGCTTTGGCCTTAGCTTTTCTTCTTCTCTTCTTCCTTGACTTCTTTGCCTTTCGCTTCTCTTTGCTTGGCTTCGCTGCTTGACCTTGGCTTCCTTCTCCTTCTTCAGCTTCTGCTTCTTCTACCTTTGGCTTTCCTCAGCTCCTGCCTTCAAGTCTCTTGGCCTCTTCTTTCTCTGTCCTTCTTCAGCTGCTGCTTCCAAGTCCTTCTTCTTCCTTCAGTTCTTCTGCTATGCCCCTTCCTTCTTTCTTTTTCCTTCATTCCTTGCACACAACGGAGAAAAACCTACCCCTACCCTTCCTCGCGAACACTATCTCTCTGTTTCTCTATTGGGTTTGCTCTCCCAAAGCCAAGTTGGGTAATTGGGTCGATTTTGCATGCCCAGGTCCAGGCGCACCGGCGTGGGTGTGGTGCACGAGGAGTACGAGGGTTAATCGGGTCGATCATGCCAGGTCCGCGTAGAGGTGGTCGCGGACGAGGCTGGTGGAGTGGGCGAGGGACCTCACCCCATGTTACTTGAGGCGAAGAGATAGAAACACAAAAACAACTTCAAGCACTTACCTGCGTTGAGAACTTCCAAGGTGGGACTAAAGTCCCACCCGCTTCTGCTTGCTTGCCCGCAGGAAGCTTCACTCAATTTCCACATTGCAGTCGCTTTTCAGGCTGCTAACTTGGCTGGATGTGTGCGTGCATGCCTCGCGTGTCACCTGGGACTTGTCTGCCTAGAGCACATGACCCGGAGCGAGGATACTAGCTCCTTCAAGCTTCCTCCAATGGCGGCGAAGGTCGGAGCTGAAATTTCACAAAGACGGCCTTGTGACCTCGTTAAACCACATTAGGGGCATCACCATGGCACGACGAAAGTGGTGCAGTGGTTGGTTGGCCACGGGGCGGCCTAGGTGTGCATGCCAAGGTCGCCCTGTGGCCGTGAAGGTAGGTTAGGTCGGGGGGGCGTTTAGGGAAGTGATGGCAGTTAGTGAAGGGGTGGAATGTGCTCAGTGGATGATGGTGGAGGTGATGAGGTAGGTGGCGAGGCATGTGGAGGTATGGGGGAAGTGCCTTCGCTGGTGGTCGACCGGAGGTGGAGACAATAGAGGTAGTCTGCGGCATCGTGGGGATAAAAATAGCAATAATGATAGGGGAAATAAAGAGGGGAAAGAGTGGAAATGTTCTGAGCTAGTTTAATGGACGAAGGGGGGGTAGAAAGGTGGCTAGTCGTACTTGCCGCCGCCAGAGAAGAAGGCTTCCATTGGAGGGAGAACAACGATGATGAAGGGGATAGAGCACGCGCAGGGGTATTGCGCGACATGGGGGAAAGGGATGAAGCGGGCCCTGCCACTGGTATTGTGGCTGAGCGATGAGAAGGATGGAGATAGGTCACCGGAGACTACTGGATACTTGGCTGGAGGAGAAGGGATGAATTGGAGATGGTTCTCCGTCCAAGTCAAGCTGAATGGGAGCAGCTTGAGGTTGTGGTCCTTTTATAGGCACTGACAGGGGCTCTTGTCTTGGAAGGCAAGCTTCCAAGTGCAAAAGTCCTCACTGGAGAAGGATTTCAGGGAGATACCCATATCACTCGTGCATTCACACAAGAGATTGGGTGCAACACAAGTCATGGGATCATGCTCAGATGGAAGGGAATTCCTCAGAGAATCTCCCTTCCAAATCTGGGAGGAGATCTCTAAGGAATCAGGGAGTAATCCCCCTCAATTCCTTGCCAGAGTAGGACTCATCCATTTTAATGGGGAAGGGACCTAATTGTAAGTGTGGTGAGAAAGTTAGGGGGGTCTATGCAAGAATTTTCAAAAGCAAGGGTCTAGAATGTAATTGGGTGAAATATTTTGCAAAGTAGGTCAAGATGACCTCCCCATAGGTCCAAATTTTGGTACAAACCTAATTTAGACCTAAGGAATCCAATGGTGAAGTGGGATTTTAGGTTTGACCATGCTTGACTAGACATTTTTCACAAAAACCCAAATTAGGTCAAATAATGAGCTAAGACCCCAATCTAGGTCAAAATAGGTTCCAAAGGCCAATTTGAAGGTTCTAAACCCTAGGGGATATCTCTCCATGAATTTCAGTGCTCAGTGGATGATGGAGGAGGCGATGACGTAGGTGGTGAGGCGTGTGGAGGTATGGAGGAAGTGCCTTCGCCGGTGGTCGGCCGGAGGTGGAGACAATGGAGGTGGTCTGCGACATCGAGGGGATAAAAATAGCAATAAAGATAGGGGAAATAAAGATGGGAAAGAGAGTAAACATTCTGAGCTAGTTTAATTGACGAAGGGGGGGTAGAAAGGTTGCTGGTTGTACCTACCGCCGCCGGAGAAGAAGACTTCCAATAGAGGGAGAACATCAATGATGAAGGGGCCGGAGGATGCACGTGGGTATTACGCGACGCGAAGGAAAGAGACGAAGCTAGCTCTACCACTGGTATTGTGGCAGAGCGATGAGAAGGAGGGATAGGTCGTCGGAGCCTGCTGGATACTTGGCTGGAGGAGAATGGACGAATTGGAGGTGGTTCCCCAGCCAAGTCAAGTAGAATGGGAGCGGCTGGAGGTGGTGGTCCTTTTATAGACACTGACAGGGCCTCTTGTGCTTGGAAGGCAAGCTTCTAAGCGTAAAAGTCCTCACTAGAGAAGGATTTCAGGAGATACCCATATCTCTCGTGCGTTCGCATGAGAGAGTGGGTGCGACTCAAGTCATGGGATCATGCTCAGATAGAAGGGAATTCCTCAGAGAATCCCCCTTCCAAATCTAGGAGATCTCTGAGAAATCAGGGAGTAATCCCCTCAATTCCTTGTCGGAGTAGGACTCCTCTGCTTTAATGGTAGAGGGACCTAATTGTAATGGTGGCAAGGAAGTTAGGGGGGTCTGTGCAAGGATTTTCAAAAGTTAGGTGCCATAATGTAATTGGTGGATTATTTTGCAAAGTAGGTCAAGATGACCTCCCCTTAGGTCCAAATTTTGGTACAAACCTAATTTGGACCTAAGGAATTCAATGGTAAAGTTGGATTTTAGGTTTGACAATGTTTGACTGGATATTTTGCATAAAAACCCAAATTAGGTCAAATAATGAGCTAGGACCCCAATATAAGTCAAAATAGGTTCCAAAGTTCTAAATCCTAGGGGATATTTTTCAATGAATTTTAGAGAGCTTAGTTGATTTTTATCCTGACCAGAACCTTGTTGAATTAAGCGGGTCTGTTTTAAGGTTACAAGATGTCATTTAATTCCTAGACTGCACATAAACCCATTTCTGACTGAAGTAACCAACTTTTTATCTTATTCAGACCATTTGACCTATGTTTTGCCTTTGAGAAATCCCATTTATGTAATGCAATGGTAAAATTATAGTTTTACCCTTTATTTTATGTTTTCTTCTCTAAGCATTTCTTCCTTGAATTAGGCCCTTCTTTAGGTTATGTAGGAGCCCTTATTCTCTTAGGTCAAAATGAGCTAGTTAGGGCTCATGATGAGGTTCTCATCATACCCCCATGCCTAGCTTTTGCTACTCTCTAAGCAAAATTTCAAGGTTTTAACTTCTGTTCTGGAACATGAGTTTCTTCCGTCGGTTATGATAAGTGCTTTTCTTTTTCTTTTGATTAGGTTAGAATGCTGACAGTAGGCCTAGAGATACTCAAGTACTAACCAAGATCCAGACCTAACCATCTTTAGCCTTGGTCCTCCATGAAGGTTTTTAAGGCCCGTAGAAACTATCATAGGGTTCATTGGACTCATCGGTTAAAGTGCCTATGCTTGAGACATATTTTAGCCTTGGTTCAGTTTGCAGTGTATTTTTGTAAGAGTGAGACAAAGGATTTGTTTGTTTGGAGAGTTTTCTCTCTCTTTTCTTTTTATTTCTAGCTTCGGATTGGCTCTCAACATGGTCTATATCGGATTCCTTATCCCCATCATCAATCCTCAAAGGTCCCTAGCAATCGATGCTTCGTGATAACACCGCCCATGGCAACCCCCAGAACCCTGACTTTCGAGATTTTGAGATAATCCTGCCCATGGCATTCTGTGGTCGAATCTAGACCCTGGCAATCGACATTTCGTGATAATGCAAACCATGGTATCTGAACTAGGAGAGTGCTTACATGGCCTCAGTAGGATATTTAAATATCCTAGGAGACAAGTACTGAGGAGACGATATGTTGTTACGCATCTTCGAGGGGAATTTCTCACCTCTCCACGTCGGGAACTCATCCAAATCAACTTGTGTTGATCGGCCGCTCCTAATCTAGGCAACTTTTTCAGAACATTTAAACGCTTTTGCGTGATTTTTATAGTTATGCGCACTGAACCAAACTGTGTATGGATTGGGGTGCTTAGGTTACCGAGTCCTGCAAACCGAAGGTCAGTTAACGAGGCTGAATACTTCTTAAGCCTTAGACCTAATACCTAAGCTTCGCATTTTCCCCAACCTCTTAAGGATTATCTAGATCTTAGCGGATACTTGAATTTTTAAAACTGAGTCTAGACCAAAAGGCCTAAGATCAGCGTTCCTGCTAATCTCCTTTTGTGTCTCATTAGCACTTTTTTTTCTTTTATTTCTCCTTTTCCTTGATGTGGTCTAGAACTTCGGTTAATTCCTTAATCTTTTACTAATGACTATCTCTTTCTTTATTTTTTCTTTTATGCTCCTTTTTGTCATTTTGCTCTTTTCCTCCTTATGATTATGTGGCTTCAAAATTTCCTCCCTCCATTTTTTTGTTCTTTTTCATAATTTTTCAATTTTTTGTGTTTTTGAAATATGTGAATTTTTTTGTGAGAATCCTTCTGACTTTTCTTGATTTTGTATGTATGCACTTTACCACCCCCCCATGCCTAAGTTTTGCAATGTCCTCATTGTAAACGGATGGTGTGAAACAGTGTTGGGATCAGGGGCTTAGAATAGGATAAATTGGGTGGGTGAATGGATTGGGAAGTGACTGATGCAGACGATTTCAAGCTCTAGTACGTGTACCAGAGGTGGGATAAACTGTCTAAGGCTGAACTCAAGGTGCAATAAATGTGGAGTACAGATGGATAATCAGATGGATCTCAGGTTTTTTGGAATGATGGGTTGCCTCCAATTAAGAGCTAAATTCAATGCCTTCAACCAAGCAGAACATGGGATGGAGAGGGAGTGGTCAGATCAGCAGAGTTTTGTAAAATAAGCACCTTGATTCAGAGCCTGGTTGGTCTAACCAGGTGCTTGTTAAGATAAACAGGCTGATGATGCAACCCAAACCCAATCAGTCTGGTGGGTTGATAGATGTAGATCAATAGATGTGGAACCCACCAAATGCAATAGAGCTCGGATGGATGTGGAATTGTAAACACAGGTTTAGGCTAAGTCGAATCATCTTGATCAGAGTAGGGACCCAAACAATGATCATTGAATAATGTGGAAGCCCTAAAGGGGTGATCAGAGAATGATGGATCATGTTTTTCAATTTGATCAATGCCCAAAACCTGGTATATATGTGGAGTTGAATCATCTGCAAATAGCTCAGTGAGAGGTGAATCAAAATAGAAATTGAGTTCGATTGCGGGTCGGGGTTGAAAACGTGTTTTGATTGGTTCTGTATATGTGGAAGAGGTGGCTTCTATGAGGATTGAGTATGAGGACTCTTCTAGAAAGAAGTGACAGGTGGTATCGTGTAGAGAGTCCTCATTTTCTCCAATATTATGGTCAGATTCGAAATCATCAGAGATATTGCAAAAATCACATTCTGAATGAGATTCAAGATCATGAGTTCCACCATATAATAAATCACATGATGTGGATTTAGCAGCCTGACTTGGGTCTAGCCTATATGTAAATTCTAAGCTCAAAAAGGTGTACTTATTTGTTCTAGGCTCAAGTTCCAAGCTAGTAGGACAGACCTAATCAAAACCCCACTCGTCCAAATTGGTTTCTGTATCGTAAATTGGCATGACTTCCGAAAAATCGATTTGTCTCTCTGGGAATGTTGGCGAGGGATATTCATAAAAAAGAGGCCCAAAATCATATTCTTCATATGGGGCCTCGTAATCTTCCCAATAGGTTTCACATCCAGATTCTCGGCTTAGGATGTGCATTAAATCACTAGAATTTAGGTCCGAATAATCTTCAAGGGTCACCTTATCAAAATAAGGGGCAGAATTTACACGCTCGAGAGGTTCAGTTCTACTCTCATTATTGCAGGAGTCTTGGAATTCTGTGCTTAGTGATCTAGGATCTAGTGTTGGCTCAACATTGTGTTCTCCTGCAATTTCCCAACCTAATTCAATATCAGGCATTCTGGTTGGGAATTCACAACCTCTTTGTGCCTCAAACCCAAGATCTGGGAAATCGGATTGATCCTCGATATTGTTCCAAGATGGTTCATCATCTGGTGTGTACGGGTATTTCTGATCGATAATTTGTTTCAATAATCTCATCATTTCCTTCCATTTTTGAAGATCATCTTGGTGTTGTTCACATAGTACAGGATTTGTCATGCATTGAAGGTATTCCAAATTGTGTAATTTTTCTATCTCTATGTATCCTATGATGAGAATGTCTCGGGTTGATCCTTTTGTGGCTTCCGTTAATAAAAGTTGGGCACAGTTTATAATGAAGGTTGTGGTTGTTTGGACATCAACCTGAATGTCTTCTATTGGTGTTGACGGCTTATAATCAATTTCATAGAATTCAATGGCATCCTCAATCATCCTATCTCTCATGGTTCGCTGTGATTTAGATTTTTTGAAAGGTAGTCCTAAGTAGTTCAGCTGCATACTTGGATCTGTTGGTGCTAGAGCACCACGATCATTTGTTTTGATGATAACAAAACACATGTTATTTAACATTTGCACTTGGAGTCTTAGATTTCAGGTTAATTGCAAATGTAGACGTGTTTAGACAGAATTCGAGCTCGCATCCAGGACGGATTGGAGGAGCTTGATGGAGAATAGAGGGGATTTGTGAGGAGTGATAAATTGAAGATGAAAGGACAAGAAGAATAGGATAGAATTCCATTTTATTCCTTTCATGTACTTTTGTCTTTATTTTCTTACTCTTTATTTCCTTAGAAAATTATGTTAAAGAGCCTCAAAGTACCCTAACAGTAGTCCTAGGAACACTGGCACAACCCTAAGATACTTAGGTTTTCTGTAGAGAACTTAAAAAACCAATGTAGGGTTCAAACAGAGTTTCCAGACGTCTAATTCCCAAATCAGACGTCTGATAAAGTGTTTTAAGACGTCTGACTGTTGATTTAGACGTCTGATAACAGTTAGGCTAGACAAGTTAGTTCTGTCTGATGAAATCAGACGTCCAGACCTTAGACCAGACTTCTTAGGAGACGTCTGATGACTTTTCCAGACATCCAATTAGTGGACCGTTGGCTCTCTTAGCAAACACTCGAGGATATGACCGTTAGAGCCTTATTAGATGTCCTTAAGCCCTTCCAGACGTCTGAAAATTGACCGTTTTGCCTCGACTGACCCAAAAATCTCTTCTCTGAGATTTTCTAGCCGTTGCAAATCCATTCCCAAGAAAAAGTAGGTTTCCAGACGTCCAGACATAGTGCCAGACATCCTGTACGTCGTCTGATGGACTTGCGCTAGAACCCTATTTAGATCTGATTCAAGACAGGAAGAGACCTGCCCAAAATTAGACGTCTGACCTTACTTTCAGATGTCTTAAAGTGGTCTTCCAGACATCTGATGCCATAATCAGACGTCTGATAACCCTGTCAGTGCAATGATTGTTCCTGATTTTGGGTTGATTCATTTGGGCTTTGCACCCAACGGCTATGGAGCCTTTCCTAAGCCATCCAAAGCCTTCCTAAGGCCTCTATAAATGGAGGGGAACCTCTTGCACACCAACACACACCAAGAAACACAAGACACACCTAGCTACACACTTTCACACTCTTTTGTGTCCAAAAAGACTCTCTTGCTCTCCAAGCTCTAATTCTTCATCTTGAGAGTATCAAGCTTTGCGTACCCGCTCTCCCGCCATAGTTCACGAGAGCGACGTAGCGCCGTCATGTTGTTCACGCATCCGCATCGCCGACGCACTCCTTTCAAAGGGGAGTTTCCTAATTCCTATAGAAGCTAGGTTTAAAATTACTTTGTTGGCTCTATAGGATTATTGTTCTTTTATCTTTGTTATTTGGTTGGGTATTCGCTTTGCGAATTCCCGTCTCCTTTGAGGGACAAAATCCTTCTCGTGAAGAGAAGGGGTTGAGGAACGCTACCCTCGCACTTGTAGCGTGGTTGTATTTGAGGTTGAATCACCCTCGTTTAAAGTGATTCGTTTAGTGGATTTTGATCAACTTGGTTGATCGGAAAATGCTAACTCGAGAGGGTTAGGTGGTGGTTTTCACCCGGTTTGGGTTTCCACCTAAAAAATACTTGTGTACTTGTGTGATTGTCTATTTTGTGAGATTGTTTATATTTATTTCCACAATTATTACGTCACCCCCTCCTAGTAGGGAATTTCATTTGGTATCAGAGCAGGTTCTTGCAAGATCGAAGTAACACCCGGCAAGAAAATCATGGAGGGAAGCATAGCCGCAATCAGAATCTCCGATGGGCAGTCCACCGTCTGACCACCCTATTTCGACGGGAGGGACTTCGGATATTGGAAGTTGAGGATGAAGATGTGGCTCCAAGCCACTGAGTTCAAGATATGGGGATGTTACGAAACCCCATACGAGATCCCGAAGCGACCCCAAGGAGGCTACTCGCAACTGCAGATTCGAGAGCTTTCACTCAACGCAAAGGCAATGAATGCCTTGTATTGCGCGTTGAGTCCGAAGGAATTCGAACAAATCCAAGAGTGCACCACCGCCCACGAGATATGGAGGAGGTTGGAAGGCACTCATGAGGAGACAAGCTCGGAAGAAGATCTCGAGGCGAAGGAAACCACGTGCCTTGGTTTCATGGCAATCGGAGAAAGTGACAACGACAGCGACGACAGCGACAATGAGGTAAACTCGGATTTACAAGATGCTTTTAATGAGTTGTATGAGCTTAGTAAATCACTAAAAATAGAAAACAAAAGCATGAAAAAGAATCTTAGTTTTCTTAAATCTGAAAATGATAGGTTAGAAATAAAACTTAATGATCTAGAAGCTAGTCATAAAAATGATAACCTATTATTAGAAAATCAAAACCTCATCAATGAAAATAATAAATTGATTGAGGAAAATGTTAATCTAAAAATAGAAATTTCTGATTTAAAGACTAAGATGAATATTATAGAAAATGAACTTGCATGTCTTAGGGAGAAATCAAATAAATTGATAAATAGGGTAGATAACCTATATAGCCCTAAGGTTGAGAAAGGATCTCCGTCAAGGAGACCCGCTAACGGATCCGGATCCAAGTTGACTTGGATACCGAAGGAAGATTTAGAATCTTGTTTTGTAGGTTTCAGGGATAACTACAACATGAAGGACTGGACCTACAAGCTCAAGGCTGGTCAACTCGAGTTGGGAGAACCAAGGAGTAGACCAAGGAGGAGAACGAGAAGACCTACGAGACGGTGAACAAACAATGGACCCGCTGCACGTCGACCGCCAGACTGGAGACCGGCGCCGATGCCCGGGCCTCCAAGGTATGGGTGGGAGCCCCATCCGATGTGGCATCCACCACCACCATTCGGGCCATTTTATTGGCCATGGTAGGTGAGGTAAAAACCATTTACCCTATCTTTTTATCATAAGCATTTAGATAGGGGGAGCAAACAAATTACAAGCTAATTGTCAATTTGTAAGGGGGAGATATAAGGTAGCTAAATTTCCTTTAGAAAGGGGGAGAAAAATAATAGCTATCTTGTTGTTATAAAAAAAGGGGGAGGACATTACCTTTGTTAAAAGAAATTTATAGAAGAGCTTGTTTTAAGGGGGAGTTATAGGAAATCAATTAAACCTTTTTGATAATGACAAAAAGGGGGAGGATTTTTTGCATTTTTATTTATGATTTTGTCATCATCAAAAAGGTGGAGATTGTTGGTGCTAGAGCACCACGATCATTTGTTTTGATGATAACAAAACACATGTTATTTGACATTTGCACTTGGAGTCTTAGATTTCAGGTCAATTGCAAACGTAGACGTGTTTAGACGGAATTCGAGCTCGCATCCAGGACAGATTGGAGGAGCTTGATGGAGAACAGAGGGGATTCGCGAGGAGCGATAAATTGAAGATGGAAGGACAAGAAGAATAGGATAGAATTCCATTTTGTTCCTTTCATGTACTTTTGTCTTTATTTTCTTACTCTTTATTTCCTTAGAAAAGTATGTTAAAGAGCCTCAAAGTACCCTAACAGTAGTCCTTGGAACACCGGCACAACCCTAGGATACTTAGGTTTTCTGTAGAGAACTTAGAAAACCAATGTAGGGTTCAAACAGAGTTTCCAGACGTGTAATTCCCAAATCAGACGTCTGATAAAGTGTTTTAAGACGTCTGACTGTTGATTCAGACATCTGATAACAGTTAGGCTAGACAGGTTAGTTTTGTCTGATAAATCAGACGTCCAAACCTTAGACCAGACTTCTTAGGAGACGTCTGATGACTTTGCCAGACATCCAATTAGTGGACCATTGGCTCTCTTAGCAAACACTCGAGGATATGACCGTTAGAGCCTTATCAGACATCCTTAAGCCCTTCCAGACGTCTGATAATTGACCGTTTTGCCTCGACTGACCCAAAAATCTCTTCTCAGAGATTTTCTAGCCGTTGCAAAACCATTCCCACGAAAAAGTAGGTTTCCAGACGTCCAGACATAGTTCCAGACTTCCTGTATGTCGTCTGATGGAGTTGCGCTAGAACCCTGTTTAGATCTGATTCAAGTCAGGAGGAGACCCGCCCAAAATCAAACGTCTGACATTACTTTTAGACGTCTTAAAGTGGTCTTCCAGACATCTGATGCCATAATCAGATGTGTAATAACCCTTTCAGTGCAATGATTGTTCCTGATTTCGGGTTGATTCACTTGGGATTTGCACCCAACGGCTATGGAGACTTTCCTAAGCCATCCAAAGCCTTCCTAAGGCCTCTATAAATAGAGGGGAACCTCTTGCACACCAACACACACCAAGAAACACAAGACACACCTAGCTACACACTTTCACACTCTTTTGTGTCCAAAAAGACTCTCTTGCTCTCCAAGCTCTAATTCTTCATCTTGAGAGCATCAAGCTTTGCACACCCGCTCTCCCACCGTAGTTCAGGAGAGCGACGTAGCACCATCGTGTTGTTCACGCATCCGCGTCGCCGACGCACTCCTTTCAAAGGGGAGTTTCCTAATTCCAATAGAAGCTAGGTTTAAAATTACTTTGTTGGCTCTATAGGATTATTGTTCTTTTATCTTTGTTATTTGGTTGGGTATTCGCTTTGCGAATTCCCGTCTCCTTCGAGGGACAAAATCCTTCTCGTGAAGAGAAGGGGTTGAGGAACGCTACCCTCGCACTTGTAGTGTGGTTGTATTTGAGGTTGAATCACCCTCATTTAAAGTGATTCGTTTAGTGGATTTTGATCAACTTGGTTGATCGGAAAATCCTAACTCGAGAGGGTTAGGTGGTGGTTTTAACCCGGTTTGGGTTTCCACCTAAAAAATACTTGTGTACTTGTGTGATTGTCTATTTTGTGAGATTGTTTATATTTATTTCCGCAATTATTACGTCACCCCCTCCTAGTAGGGAATTTCAGGATCAAGTGGTGGAATCAAGATGTAGAATTAGAATTTTGGCTCAAGATCAAGTGGTGAAGTGAATCGATCTGAAGAAAGAGTCCCACTGAAAATGTATGTGTGCTCTAAAGAAAGGAGATGAGGGACTGGAGATGTTTTTGACCCAATCGAGGCACCAAAAGATGTTGTATGACTATAGAGGTTCGGGGTGGATGATACCCCTGGATCAAAAGGTTGTCCACCTAAGAATTACCTAGGTAGCTAGAGAGGGAGAGTCCTGCAAAGACCCCTAGACGGTAGAGCGTTCCCACGAGTTACAGGGTTTCCCCCACCCGACCTCTCTTGTCATTGAGATTCAAGGTAGACCAGAATGGGGACCTTGACCTCTTAAGTCTACCACTTTTAAGATCGAAGGTGCTTTAGGGTTTTCACTTGAACTTTAGATGTTTTGGTTTTGTAACCTAATTTGGAGGTTGGTTGACCTAAAGGTCAACTTCACCTAACTTGCCCTAAAGATAGTGGAATGAGTCTAGGTTGAGACCTAGAGATCACCTTGATTTGACTCCGAGGTTATTAGGTCCAATGATTTTAAGATTCAAGTGATTTTAGAGCTCAATTTTTAGTGTTTGTCTTGTTTAGATCTCTTCAATCAAGGGCTTGGGAAGCAGTAGATGCGGGAGGTTTTATTTCCTTTTAAACAAGCATGTGTGACTAGCACTCCAAAAACCCTATTATAGAAACCCTAATTTGCTTCTATTTCCAATCCTATTTTCTTTTCACAAAAAGTTCTCTTTGGAGTTAAAACAACAAGTGTGTTGTCCGCGGAGATTAAGCGTGATTTCTAGTAGGCATAGGAATTTGTAGGGTACTCTCTAAAAATCGCTTCTACTTCAATAAGTTTTGAAAAATTTTCGTAAAATTAGGAAACCTTTGCCTTAAAGATGGTAATTACTATAAAAGATGACAGTTGGTTCCCAATTTGGTTTCTCCATTTTGTCTTATCAGAATTAGAAGATGGATTTTAGGGAAGGAGAGAGATTACCTGCCTTGGAGTGGTTGACATGTGTGGGGGATCTTCTCGTGAAGTACCTCGCAAGATCACAGCAAAACAAATAAGGCAAGTTAGTGTTCAAATATAATAAAAAAGAATGCAAAGATTAGTGATAAATTGCGCGTTTCTCCCCGGCAACGGTGCGAAAATGTTAGCATGGCGAAATCAATTTTAAAAAGATGTGCATTGTAATATAAATGAAATCGCCTTGAAAACAGATGAGAATTTTTTTATCTAAAAACCTAAGTATCCGAGGTTGAACAAAGGGAGCAAATTGGTCTTTAAAAACTAAGATCACAATCTCAAATTACTCAAAAGATGATGTTCAATAATAATATCAATGCAATTCAATGTATATGAAAGCTAGAGAGAGAAAATGCAAAAAGAAATAGAATGTCTCTCTTCTTTCTTCTTCTCTTTTCTCTTTCTTCTTTCTTTCTCTTTTTTTTTTCTTTTGCTTTCCTCTGCCTTTGATTCTCTATGGCTCCTTCCTTTCTTCTTTGGTTCTTCTCTTTCTCTGCATGCTTTGGCCTTGGCTTTTCTTCTTCTCTTCTTCCTTGACTTCTCTGCCTTTGTCTTGTCTTCTTTGCTTAGCTTCACTGCTTGGCCTTGGCTTCCTTCTCCTTCTTCAGCTTCTGCTTCTTCTGCCCTTGGCTTTCCTCAACTCCTGCCTTCAATTATCTTGGCCTCTTCTTTCTCTGTCCTTCTTCAGCTGCTACTTCCGAGTCCTTCTTCCTTCACTTCTTCTGCTACGCCTCTTCCTTTCTTCTTTCTCCTTCTTTCCCTGCACACAGCAGACCAAAACCTACCCCTACCCTTCCTCACGTACACTCACTCTCTGCTTCACTCTTGGGTTCGCTCTCCTAGAGCTAGGCTGGGTAATCGGGTCAGGTTTCGCGTGCCTGGGTCCAGGCACACCAGCATGGGTGTGGTGCGCTAGGAGTGCAAGGGTTAATCGGGTTAGTCACACCAAGTCCACGTAGGGGTGGTCGTGGACAAGGCGGGTGGAGTGGGCGAGGGACCTCACCCCGTGTTACTTGAGGCGACGAGATAGAAACACAAAAATAACTTAAAGCACATGCCTGCGTTGAGAACTTCCATGGTGGGACTAAAGTCCCACCCGCTTCTGCTTGCGCGCCTGCTGGAAGCTTCGCTCAATTTCCACAATTGCAGTCGCTTTTCAGGCTGCTAACTTGGCTGGATGTGTGCGTGCATGCCTCGCGTGTCACCTGGGACTTGTCTGCCTAGAGCACATGACCCGGAGCGAGGATACTAGCTCCTTCAAGCTTCCTCCAATGGCGGCGAAGGTCGGAGCTGAAATTTCACAAAGACGGCCTTGTGACCTCGTTAAACCACATTAGGGGCATCACCATGGCACGACGAAAGTGGTGCAGTGGTTGGTTGGCCACGGGGCGGCCTAGGTGTGCATGCCAAGGTCGCCCTGTGGCCGTGAAGGTAGGTTAGGTCGGGGGGGCGTTTAGGGAAGTGATGGCAGTTAGTGAAGGGGTGGAATGTGCTCAGTGGATGATGGTGGAGGTGATGAGGTAGGTGGCGAGGCATGTGGAGGTATGGGGGAAGTGCCTTCGCTGGTGGTCGACCGGAGGTGGAGACAATAGAGGTAGTCTGCGGCATCGTGGGGATAAAAATAGCAATAATGATAGGGGAAATAAAGAGGGGAAAGAGTGGAAATGTTCTGAGCTAGTTTAATGGACGAAGGGGGGGTAGAAAGGTGGCTAGTCGTACTTGCCGCCGCCAGAGAAGAAGGCTTCCATTGGAGGGAGAACAACGATGATGAAGGGGATAGAGCACGCGCAGGGGTATTGCGCGACATGGGG
This sequence comes from Thalassia testudinum, assembly GCA_037157565.1. Taxonomy (NCBI): domain Eukaryota; kingdom Viridiplantae; phylum Streptophyta; class Magnoliopsida; order Alismatales; family Hydrocharitaceae; genus Thalassia; species Thalassia testudinum. The sequence continues at coordinate 41,620,141 of JAZHRO010000025.1, forward strand.
GAAAGGGATGAAGCGGGCCCTGCCACTGGTATTGTGGCTGAGCGATGAGAAGGATGGAGATAGGTCACCGGAGACTACTGGATACTTGGCTGGAGGAGAAGGGATGAATTGGAGATGGTTCTCCGTCCAAGTCAAGCTGAATGGGAGCAGCTTGAGGTTGTGGTCCTTTTATAGGCACTGACAGGGGCTCTTGTCTTGGAAGGCAAGCTTCCAAGTGCAAAAGTCCTCACTGGAGAAGGATTTCAGGGAGATACCCATATCACTCGTGCATTCACACAAGAGATTGGGTGCAACACAAGTCATGGGATCATGCTCAGATGGAAGGGAATTCCTCAGAGAATCTCCCTTCCAAATCTGGGAGGAGATCTCTAAGGAATCAGGGAGTAATCCCCCTCAATTCCTTGCCAGAGTAGGACTCATCCATTTTAATGGGGAAGGGACCTAATTGTAAGTGTGGTGAGAAAGTTAGGGGGGTCTATGCAAGAATTTTCAAAAGCAAGGGTCTAGAATGTAATTGGGTGAAATATTTTGCAAAGTAGGTCAAGATGACCTCCCCATAGGTCCAAATTTTGGTACAAACCTAATTTAGACCTAAGGAATCCAATGGTGAAGTGGGATTTTAGGTTTGACCATGCTTGACTAGACATTTTTCACAAAAACCCAAATTAGGTCAAATAATGAGCTAAGACCCCAATCTAGGTCAAAATAGGTTCCAAAGGCCAATTTGAAGGTTCTAAACCCTAGGGGATATCTCTCCATGAATTTCAGAGGACTTAGTTGATTTTTATCCTGATCAGAACCTTGTTGAATTAAGCGGGTCTATTTTAGGGTTACAAGATGCCATTTAATTCCTAGACTGCACATGAACCCATTTCTGAATAAACGAACCCACTTTTTATCTTATTCAGACAATTTGGCCTATGTTTTGCCTCCAAGAAATCTCATTTATGTACTGCAATGGTAAAATTGTAGTTTTACCCTTTATTTTATGTTTTCTTCTTTAAGCATTTCTTCCTTCAATTAAGCCCTTCTTTAGGTTATGTAGGAGCTCTTATTCTCTTTCTTAGGTCAAAATGAGCTAGTTAGGGCTCATGATGAGGCTCTCATCACACGCCCATTCACCCACACGCACCCACCTAGAGTTATCTAGAACTCTCTTTAAGTGGCACCATTCTTGGTTGCCAAATTTAGCAACCAAGAGTCATTCAATTCTTAGATCCACTTTTTATGGATCTAAGAACTACTCTCTCTCTCACCTGGCCAGCCACTCATGGGACTCTCTCTAGAGAGTCCCACACTTCTCTTGAGAGACTCCCTTAGGTCTATAAAAAGACCTAAGGGGTGGCCATTTGCACCCATCCCATTCTTGCCACTCATCACAATTATAGGTCATAATTGACCAAGATTAGGCCAGGACTTAGCATAAGTTAGGGTATTTCATGCATGCATAAGCATTATCTGCATCTCTACTACTTTCCTATAGCTATGCATAAAATAATGTTATAATGTGCTGATTAAGTGCATTATGTCAATTACAGGTAATAAGCTGAATCTGGAGTTGGATCTAAAGTTGGATCTGAAGCTGGATCAGGAATAATCAGTGTTGCAGCAAGACTGGAGCAAAAGACTTAGATTAGATATAGTGAATAATGATGTAAGGGAGTTAATTTATGCTATTCTATTAAGTAGGAAAAAAGCAGTAAAATGTGAAGAGCTTAAGTCCATCCTAGCCCTAGGATAACCTAGAGACTTCCCCCAAGCCTTAGCCACCCTTAGCTTAGGTCACCACACCTTAAGAAACCTTAAAACCCTAGTTCCAACCCTTATCTGGATGTCCAGATGAATTATAGGACGTCCAGAACCCTTAGCCAACTCCCGCACACCTTAAACCCACTTCTGCAGTGTTATTGGACTTCCAGAAGCTTGGTCAAACGTCCAATTTCTACAGAATACCCAAGACAGAACCTTGAATCCTTCCTGACTTTGATTGGACGTCTAGACAAGTCTGGACTTCTAATTTTTGAGTATAATACATCTGATTCCATTTTTGGATGTCTGGAACTGCTCTCCAATTCCTATTTTGAGATTCAAGCCTTGATCTTGGATCTCTAGCTCCCTAAACCCAATTCCAACCCCATTGGAACCTAAATTAAGGTACCCTAACCCTAGTACATCACCTCTAGACCTCCTTAAGGACCTAATTAGGTCCTCACTATACCCAATTGACTTAGATCATAGTCAATTACCATTACCTAAGTCAATTGGACTCATAGGGTCCAATTGAGCTCAAATCTCAACCCACACAAGTCCAATTGGACTTAGTGAGAGTCCAATTGACCTAAGCCCAACCTAATTGAGTTATTTCACTCTCAATTAGTTTCACACTCATTCAATTAAATTTGGGTTAAGTTTAATTGCAATTCCCCCTTAGCAATTAGGGTTTGCAACCCTAATTTGAGGCCTACACCTACCCAAACCCCTTAGGACCTAACCTTGACCAATTAGCCACCTAGGGCACGACCACACACTCACACACACACACACCCATTCATGTACACACACCCACCTAGATTTCTCTAGAACTCTCTTGAAGTGGTGCCACTCTTGGTTGCCAAATTTAGCAACCAAGAGTCATTCAATTCTTAGATCCACTTTTTTTGGATCTAAGAACTACTCTCTCTCTCACTTGGCCAGCCACTCATGGGACTCTCTCTAGAGATTTCCACACTTCTCTAGAGCGACTTCCTTAGGTCTATAAAAAGACCTAAGGGGTGGCCATTTGCACCCATCCCATTCTTGGCACTCATCCACTTAGGTTAGCTACATCTCCACCTCCAGTCCACCTCCACGAGGAGCACCACCATGAAGGCCACCATCTCCACACTAGGATGTTGGATCATCTCTCCAACCTCTCTCCAAGGGTTGGCCTAAGCACCATTGGCCACCCCTCCTTCTCCTCTCAACCGTTCAAAGGCCATTGGAGCCCACCTCCGAATGCCCTTCTTTTTTGCTAGATTAGTAACTTAGCTCTTCGTAGTCTTACAGCTTTCATTTACTGCTTTGTAGTGTAGCTCTTATTCTCCCCCAATGATGCATGCAAAATCCCCCCATAGATTCCTATATGCGATCATTTTCTCCTAGCTAGTTTTATGTTTTCAAGCTTTCCTTTACAAGCTTTCCTCTACATTCCATGCTGCAAACATCCTCTGAATGAATGAATAAAAGATATATTTTTATATATATGTCTCTATGTTGGAAATCACCATGAGCTTATTGGTTGCAATATAATTTGTGTGATTCAAGTTGCCTGCTTTTCATTTATGTATATACTTTGCAACAAGCATGTCAGTTCCGAAAAATATAGAAGATCTAACTATAAATGCATTTTTTGTCAACAGCCACCACATCACAAGAATTGTGCGCACTGAAACTCATACTTTCACTTTCGTTATCTATCTGACACACGCATGTAATCAAAATTCATAAAAGAAGTGACGAAACTTTAATCCAAAGATTGGAAACTAGCATGCGATTTTAAATAAAGTAGAGCGATAAAGGATCAATTTTAGATTTGAACAAACACCTCTCAGAGATTAACGACCGGGACTCAAAGTCTCGTTATCTTTTTATAAATATTTTTGTTTGATCGTATTGTGCACTATACTACGATGCTTCTTCATATCAAAATGCACTTCATGACTATCAAACAACCACCCACAGACGAATGGACAGGTCGAGGTCTCCAATCAGGAGATCAAAAACATTTTGCAAAAAATCATAAGGCCTGATAGGAATGATTGGACCCAAAATCTAGATGATGCTCCTTGGGCCTACTGTACGATGTACAAAACGCCTAAAGGTAAGTCTCTGTTCCATCTAGTGTTTGATAAGGCGTGTCACTTACCCGTAGAGTTAGAACACCGGGAACTTTGGGCCATCAAGAAATGCAATTTCGACCTAGAGTTGGCTGGGAAGACCAAGAAACTCCAACTATCTGAGTTGGAGGAGCTTAGAAATGATGCCAATGAAAATGCCAAAATCTATAAGGCAAGGGATAAAGCTTTTCATGACCAAATGATTTCACATGAGAGCTTTGAGCTGAACCAGAAGGTCTGGCTTTTCGATTCTCGACTGAAGCTCTTCCTTGGTAAGCTTAGGTCTAAGTGGAATGGCCCATTAGTTATTGAGCAGATTTTCTCTAATGGGGTTGTCGAAATCTCTCACCTAAGGATGGGTAATTTCCTCAAGGTCAATGGACAATGACTCAAATCCTATATTGACCATGTGCTCCCTGAACCTGTCTCAGACAAGGTTACTCTCACCTTGCCCTAGCCACCGTTGGCCAAAGATCGCCTAGCTGAAGGCACTAAACTCAGCACGTGTAAAGGCTATTTTGAGCTGACTAGAATCTCATGGAAACCAGGTGCTATTCTTCAAATTCTACTCTCCTGCATGCTTTCACTTTAACAATTAGGACATTACATTAGCTAAGCATGGGGGGGTGGATATCTTATGAAATTTTTGTGTCGTTGAGCTGCGATCGTCGATCCGAATTCATCTGTGCGGTTGGATTTGTCATCTAAAGTGTGGATTTTCACCATCCTGGCCCTTGATCTTCTAGGGTTCTCCGGTCACTATCTGATGCTACGGATGCCTGATTAGGGCGATCTTGGAGTCGTTGAACTCCAATCATCGCCCTGATCACATCCATACGGTTGGATCTTTGATCCGAGGCCCCGATAAAATGTTTGCCCTGTCCAAGCACATAAAAGGGGACAACTAACCTCCATTTTATTCAAACTACTCTAAATGCAAGGTGATGCATGTCATGCAATATTTATATCATGAAATGCAAGCCTATGCTTAAGAACATGCATAAATAGACATTTTAAGTAGTGTAAATGTGTTTACATCAGGGTGACTTCTCCATCCAGGATTATAGGTATTAGAATAAGGATTTGATCTTGGAATGCTTTCCTGGATGACATGTAAACCAAAAAGATATGGCGTGTTTTCTGCAACAGGAAAGGGTGGGGAAAAGGGTGGGAAAGATTGTGGGACAAAGGTCCCTCCTTGGGTTGGTGTAGGAGTAGATAAAAAAATCAAGGAAGATGGATCTCTAGAATCTATATTATTCACAAATTCCCTCCCCATGGGAATTTGCAAAACAGGTAAATGCACGGACTTTTGCATAGCAAGTAGAGGTGTAAGAGTTTTCATTGTATTTCGGACCTCATCAAGATGCTTTGCTACGATGTCAACTTTGTCCAATTTTTTGGCAATAATCTCTAAATCCTTGGAACTAGACAGATTACAGATCTCATGAATGCCCTTATGCGGATTTTCATTGTTGTATTAGTGCCTCGCATAAATTACGACATAGATGCGTTATTGATTGAGTTTTCTGCCATCCCTTCAAATAATTCTAAAGCGGATTCTACGTCGCGATTTAGAAAATTCCCTCCACAAAAGGCATCAACTAGATTGCAAATGCCTTCTTGCAATCCATAATAAAAGATGTGCATTAGTTGCCAATGAGGGATGTCATGATGTGGGCATTTCCTTTGTAATTCATGAAAGCGTTCCCATGCTTCATAAATTGGTTCTCCTTGATTTTTATTAGAAGTCATGATAGCTCGCCTTAAAGCATTAGTGCGACCAATAGGAAAAAATTTCCTTAAAAATGCAAATTCAAGTTCAGTCCAAGTTGAGATTGGTCTTCTTTTGAAACAGAAAGGAAAGCTATCGTCTTACGATAGCAATCCAGAGCAGTATATTATATAAACAAGAGAAATTACAAAAGAGATCCCCAAAAATGTATGAGGGACCAGCACTCTCTTACAATTCTTTCACAGCACATAGGCCTCTCCTGAAAAAGTCTCTCATTTCTTACCTTCCACACACACCATAGAGTGATAGCCATGCGTACATGTGGCTTCCCTCTCATACCAAACCCATGCCAGATAGAATCCCAAACTGGTAGCGGCTCCTGACATGTTCTTCTCCAAACAACATCAGTAACAAGGCAAGAGGAAAAGAGGTGATTTACATTATCAATATTCATCTCACACAAAAAATAAACATGGTGATCAGTTCCCAACCTTCTATGTCGCAGATCACTTGTGATCAATCCATCTCGCCTACATAGCTAGAGAAAAATCTATACCTTGAGAGGAATTTTTAGAAGCCAGATCTTCTTATCAATAAAATCGCATCTCTACCCACTTTCAAGGCTCAAAATTGTGTTATAGCCAGAATGCACACTATAAATCCCCTCCCAAAGGTATTTCTCCTACACTCCAGGCCTACGCTTAAAGCTCTCAAGGTCTAAAATTAGCCTCCTCCTTTCTTCCCATAGTCTGGTAGCTCTCCTGCTGGAATTCTCCTCAATCAAATTCCAGTTGCTGCTGCTGCAAGACTAAACCCTTCTACCAGTGGCCTCCTTGTCAGATGCTACAGCGAAAGCTCTTGGATAAATCTCCTTCAAGACACCCAGCCCTGACCACCCCTCCTTCCAGAAGCTGAAGGTCCTGCCATCCCCAAGAGCTGGCTACAGTAGGTGGAAGTGATCAGCCAAAGCTCTTATCACTGATTTCCAGAAGGGAGAAGTCCTGCTGGGTTGAAGTCTAGAGAGCACACTGTTGGATGCACCATAGCTTTCTCTGATCAGGATAGTCCACAGCTTTAGGTCTCCTTGCAAGAGTTTAACAACCCACTTAAGTAGCAAAGCATCATTAAAGTGTTTTAGGGACTTAATCCCAAGTCCACCCCTATCTTTTGGACAACAAATCTGCTCCCATTTGAGTGGCTACAAGAATCTACCCTCATGTTTAGCTCCCTTCCAAAAGAACCTCTTTCTCAACACATCCAACCTTTTCCAAATGGAGTTAGGTGCTTTAAATATGGAAAAGTAGAAAACAGGGATGGATGTGATCACAGAGTAGAGCAAGATAAGTCTTCCACCTTTGGAGCAGAAACTGCTATGCCAACCATCCAGTTTCACTGAAATCTTGTCAAAGAGGCAGCTCCAATCTCTCTTCTTCATTCTAGTGCACCTAAAAGGCAGCCCCAAATATCTAATAGGAAGACTGATGCAGGGAGACATCAAAACAGCAGTTAAAGCTCCTTGCTCCTCCTCAGATAAGCCAAAGCAGACCAAACTAGATTTATCCCTATTCAACCTCAAGCCAGAGAGCTCACCAAAGATATTAATCATATGATGCAAAGCCATTGCTTCATTCATAGACCCTTCGACAAAGACAATTGTATCATCTGCATACTGAAGAATGGGAGCCAGATTACTCCTGCATGACAAAGAGTACCCTCTAATAAGACCTGCCTCAGCAAGCTTACAAGCATAGCAAGCCAGGTTGTCAACTACCAAGTTGAAAATCAGGGGAGCCAGGGGACATCCTTGCCTGATGCCACATTGGGGCCGAATCCACGATCCACAGGGCTTCCCATTTATCAGGGAGGTGAAAGAGACAGTGGTGATACATCTTTTCACCCAACGGATCCAAGTACAAGGAAAACCCCTTCTTTTAAGCACATCCTAAAGATAAGGCCAACTGATGGAGTCATAAGCTTTGCGGAAGTCAACCTTCCAAAGAAAAGCCTTGCATTTTCTCTGATTCCATCTATAAATCATCTCTTTGGCCATGATGAAGGATTTTTGTAGAGATCAGCCAGGGAGGAAGGCTGATTGAGCAGGATGGATCAAATCTTGCAAAACAGGCCTCAATCTATTGGCCAAGACCTTGCCAATCACCAAGTACAAAGAGTTAGAGAGGGCAATAGGTCTAAACTCCTGAAAAGATTCAGCACCTGGAGTCTTTGGCAAAAGAAATAGATAGGACCTATTTATTCTTTCAAAGCCAAAATTGGCATTCTCAAACTCTCTGATCATTTCCATAACCTCAGTGCCTACAATGTCCCATAATTCCTTGTAGAAGAGAACTTGGATTCCATCAGGACCTGGTGATCCTTCACAATTGAGATCCTTAATGGCCTTCAAGACTTCAACTTCAGACATAGGTTCAATCAGGCTGGACCCCTGAGCCTCAGTAATTTTGGGTAGATCACCAGCTGCCATCCTCCAACAGCCCCTACCTACAGCTCTTGAAGACTCCTTGAAATATCTGATAGCCTCAGCTCTGATATCAGAGATGGAGGTAATTCTCTGCCCCTCTTTAAAAATTGAAGAGATCAGATTGGCTCTTCTCCTAGAACTGGTAGCCAAGTGGAAGAATTTGATGTTTGCATCCCCCTCACTTAGCCATAGCTACCTTGATCGTTCCCTCCAATCCATCTCCAGTTTTAGGTCTTCTTCAGCCACCACCCCTTGCCACCTCTTTCTGTCAGCAAAGTCCAGCTCAGACAGCTGAGCCACAGCTTCCTTGGTATCCAATTCCTGAATCTTCAATAAGGCCTCTCGACATTTATGATGTCTGAGGACAGAGACAATATCACCATACTCTTTCAGCATTCCTTTTAGAGCCACAATCTTGGAAGGAACCTGAAGGTAGCCATGCCTTCAACCTGTTGGGCCCTCTACCATCCAGCAGACATATCTCTGAACCCTGGTTCCCTTAGCCATGACTTGTTAAACTTGAAATAGGATCCAGCCAACACCTGTTCACCATTGTCCCAGACCAAAGGTGTATGGTCAGAGAAGGGACATTCAAGACCACAAATGAAGGACAACAGGAAGAGATCCATCAGCCCAGCATTGCCAAAAAACCTATCAATCTTAGACATGAGACCATTACCATTCCTCCAAGTGAATTCAGAACCTGAAGAGGAAAACTCACACAAGCCCATAGCCTGGATCATCAAAGGGGAGCCAGTGGTAGAGATATCCACCACCCCATTGGGTCTGTCACTCCCCATCAAAACACAGTTGAAGTCCCCTCCAACAAGCCAAACTGCCCCATTCACAAAATCTGCAGCCAGATTCCAATCCTCCCATAGCTCTTGCCTCCTGCTAGGGCCACTAGGACCATACACACCTATCACAAAGAGATCACTGTCCCCTTAGCCTCTTTTGAACTTGCAAGTCAAAACGTGCCTAGCCACTGAGAACTCCTCCAAACATAGCACATGCTTCCTCCACCAGATGGCAATTCCCCTAGATTTGCCATTGGAATTGATCACCACAAGGTCATTTGCAAGATCGGCTCTCATCTCCACCCATGCCCTGCCAGATTCACTATCAATAAGTGTCTCTTGGAGGATGGCACAATCAATCTCCCATTCACACAGATATCTAAGCAAAGACCCCCTCCTACTTCTATCGCGCAACCCATGCACATTCCAAGTAAGAATCCTCATTTGGGAGTCAAATCTGGCCCCTTCTTAGCAACAGATGCTTTGCCAACCTTCATCACAGCTGCAATGACAGACTCATCAACTTTTTTTGTAGGAGTGTGTCTTCTTAGCCTCAATTTGTATGGAGGTTTCCCAAGCCAAGATGTAGGAGTCTTAGACTTCAATTGCAATTCATCAGCCAAAGGAGAGCAGCATTGCAATTCCAAGGAGTTCACAGAGGGAGCTACCAAATCAGAGCCAACAGGATCCCCACCAGGAGCTTTCAAGTCCTTAGCCACAGCTTCATCAATCACATTAACTACCTCCCCTTCTTTAACCATCATTGCAGATTCATTCTGGATCAGAGGTAATCCAGCCCCATCCTCCAAAGTTTCAGTTCTCATCTCCTCAGCCTTGAAGCTCCCCACCCCATCTACCAAATCCAAACTTTTAGTGTGTTCTGCCACCAACTTCTGACTAGCATAGTTTGTTTGTAAGGAAGGAGTTCTGGATCGCAACACCTCACCACAAGAGGAGGGGTGCTTACTTGCCTCCACACCCCTGTTTGCCACGTGAAATTTCAACAGGATCATCCAAGAGCTGCCCCCACACCTGAGAATCAGTTTGTAAGGAATAGACCCAGCCCTGGAGACATTCACCCTCACTTTCAGAACACTGGCATCTCCTTCAGTCAAACCAACAACAGTATCCTCAGCCACAGATGCAAACCCAGCGACCATATTTTCCACCACTGTCTTAGACCTCAGATGCAGAGGTAGGCCTCTGATCTCAAGAGAACCAGACCTGGGAGCAGCTATTTGAGGGGGACGTTCAGGTAAAGAACCATCAAAGGGGGACACTAACCACCAAATCACTGACAATTCACCCAAATTGCTAGTCTGAAAATAATATTTCTCGACATCTACCACACCCACATCAAAAAGCACAAACCACGATGGAGAGATACCCGCAATTTTCCAAGCATCAGTCGATAAGGAAAGAGAGCTTACCAGTTGTTGAACTCTCTCCAAGGAAAGAGTACCCATCATAACTTCCCCAATCAGGGCCCTGATTGGGCAGCAATCATACGTATTAATTGGCCTAGATTAAGCTAGGACTTAGCATAAGTTTGGGTTATTCATGCATGCATACGCATTATCTGTATCTTTACCGCTTTCCTTTAGTTATGCGAAAAATAATGTTATAATGTGCTGATTAAGTGCATCATTTCGATTTTAGGGAATAAGTTGATCTGGAGCTGGATCTGAAGCTGGATCAAGAATAGCAGGAGTTGTAGTAGAGCTGGAGCAGAAGGCCTAGTTTAGATGTAGGAATAATAATGTAAGGGGGTTAAAAGTTTGCTATTCTATTAAGTAGGAATAAAGTAGTAAAATGTGAAGATCATAGGTCCATCCTAGCCCTGAGATAGCCTAGAGACGTCCCCAAGCCTTAGCCACCATTAGATTAGGTCACAACACCCTAGGAAGCCCTAAAACCCTAGTTCCAACCCTTCTCTAGACGTCCAGATAAGTTTTAAGATGTCCAGGACCCTTAGCCAAATCCCGCACACTTCAAACCCACTTCTGCAGTGTTATTGGACATCCCGACACTTTGTCAGACGTCTAATTTCTGCAGAATACCCAAGACAGAACCCAAAATCCTTCCTGACTCTGATTGGACATCCAGAAAACAAGTCTGGACTTCTGATTTTTTAGTATAAGACATCTGATTATATTATTAGACGTTTGATGCTGCTCTCCAATTCCTGTTTTGAGATTTAAGCCTTGATCTTGGATCTCTAGGTCCCTAAACCCAATTCCAACCCCATAGGAACCTAAATTAAGGTGCCCTGACCCTAGTACATCACCTCTAGACCTCCCTAAGGACCTAATTAGGTCCTCACTAAACCTAATTGACTTGGCTCTTAGTCAATTCCATCAGCCTATTCAATTGGACTCATTGAGTCCAATTGAGCCCTGATCTCAGCACACACTGTCCAATTGGACTCAGTGAGAGTCCAATTGACCTAGACCTGACTTAATTGAGTTGTTTTACTCTCAATTAAGTTTCCACACCCAATTAAACTTGTATTAAGTTTAATTGCACTTTACCTTAGTGAATTAGGGTTGATAACCCTAATTTGAGACCTACCTTGACCTAAACCCACTAGAACCCAACCTAATGAACCTAGCCACCTAAGTTTCGACCCACACACACCATCCACACGAAAATATCTATCCTAGAGTTCTCTAGAACTCTCTACCATGTGTGGTTTCCTTGGTTGCCAAAAATAGCAACCAAGAGCTATTCAATTTTTAGATCCACATTTGGTGGATCTAAAAACCACCATCCACCCTCTCTCTCTCACTCTCCCACGAGCTCCCACCATAGGCCTCTCTGGAGAATTCCATAATTCTCTTGAGAACTTCCCTTAGGTCTATAAAAGACCCCTTGGGTGGTCATTTTCAACCATTCACTTCTTTGGCAATTCACTTCCTTGGCATCCATTCCACTTAGTCTAGCCACTTCCATCTCCACTCCACCTCCTTGGGTTGAGCACCACCATGGAGGCCACCATCTCCACGCCAGGAAGCTGGATCAGCTCCCCAACCTCTCTCCAAGGGCCGGCCTAAGTTCCATTGGCAGCCCCTCCTCTCAACCACTCAAAGGCCATCAGGGACCACCCCTGAATGCCCTTCCATACTGCTAGATTTAGATTATGCTCTTCGTATATTTACTGCTTTTATTTACTGCTTAGTAGTGTAGTCTTATTTCTCCCCTAATGATGCATGCGAAATCCCCCCATCGATTCTTGTATGCGATCATTTTCTGGTAGCTAGATTTAATTTCCAAGCATTTATGTACAAGCTTTCCTCTAGATTCCTTGTGCAGCAACTCCCAAATGAATGAATGAAAACACATTTATATATATATATATATATATCTCTATCTGTTTGAAATAACCATGAGCTTAATGATTGCTATTATCTTTTGCATGATTAATGTTGCCTGTTTCTAACTCTTAATATTCTTGCAACTAAGCATGTCGTACGTAAATACGTAATAATCACAAACCGGCATGCGATTCTAAACAAAGTAGAGCGGCAAAAAGATCGATTTCAAAAGTAAAAGCAACGCCTCCCAGAGACGAACGACCGGGACTCAAGTGTCGTTATCTTTAGAAATCAATTTTTGACAAACGTTTTTCCGCGACTATACTACGATTTCCGACGACATTCAAATGCGTGAAAATGGCTTTTTGTCAAAATGGTGCCATTACCGGGGAGGCAACGTCATTTTCTTTGATTTCGATTTTGGAACTATCAGTAATGAATTGGCCACTACTTTGTTCTTGATGTGCAGGACAACACGGAAGAAAAACTGGATCTGCGCACACAACGAGCGCGGAAAAGAAATCAGGTGCATATCACATTCTCTTAGATTAGGTTTATTTTCTGAACCCTAGGACTAGATCTACGTCCTGCAATTTCTTTTGAAAAAAAAAGGAAGATTTTTCTCTTTTCGTTAAAAAATAAATAAAAAAAAAGAGGAGAAAAATTTTGAAAAAAAATCTACAATAGGTTCCCTTTTGAATCTAGGTTAAAAAAAAAAAAAAAAGAGATATTTTCATTGAATCTTTTGAAAAAATTCTTTTTGAAAAAAAGAAGTGTGCAAAAGATTTTCAAAAAAAAATTTTTGGTGGAAGGCTTGAATTTCAAGTTCAAACCTCTTTAAAAGCTTTTCCACCACCTTCTAATTTTCGGCCAGATTTCAAATCTCAATTAAAAATTCGATTGCCGAAAAATTTGTCAGCGAAAAATTCTAAAATTTGGGCTGAACCTTCATTTTGAAACCATCTTTCAAATTCCACCGTTACTTTTAAAAAGCTCTAAGCATAAAATTTTAAAAAATTCACGAAGTGCATGGGGGTCAGATTGGCCCAGATTCAAAAATTTTCAAATTTCCAAAAGCAATTCCGAGCAATCCGCGAATCTATTTTGACTAAAAACTGTGGGGTTTGAAAGCTAATCTAATTGGATTTATTTGCAATATTTTTCCCAAATTTTTGACGATCATTTGATACTATTTCAAAGCAAAAAACCATCCAGGGGTCAAAGTTCCAAATCTAACCCCCTGATATTTAAAATTCCCTAAAAGTACTGTTGAAATAGTAAAGATTCCTAAAAAATATTCTTTGAAAAACTTATTGAAAAAGGGATCTACTCACAAAATTTCAAATTAATTGGATTCCAATTATTATTATAGAATCAACATTATTTCTGTGGTCTGTTGAAATAGAGAAAAACCCTAGAAGTGCATGCAACTTAGGTTGAACCTTTAGGGTCACAAATAGACACTTTTGGCTAACCTAGACTTAATCAAGTCTAGTTAGCCAGTGAGCTTGGTCACCTTGTGGGCCACTCACCACAAACCCCAGTGAAGAAAATAGGTTAAAAACTAATTTTAAAACACAAAATCAACCCGAGTTCGTTGTCGTACTACTAGATGAGTTTAATCTCTCTTACTAAACCTAGTGACTAAGTCTGCGGGGTAGTGTCAAACAACCGCGGCTCGGGGGTCAACGGAACCGGAGGCGTAAGCCAAAGGAAGAACCTTCCCCTTAGTCCCCTCGTAACCATACTGGCTGGGTTAGCTTGAGAGGTGGGATTCACTTTCAGTCGGTTGTATGACGAACTTATCTTCAGGAATTCAAATCCCTAACGAAAAATCTGGTCACCTGATCTATAAGGACCATTTGATTGACAGGGCCTTAGCCTTGTCCTGCGTGGCTACACCAACCCAGGGGTTGGGTGGTGTATGCACGGAAGGAGGTCACTCAGACCTCAACTGATTGGACCTTGGGAGCCGCTCCCAAGGTGGCGAGTCACTTCTATTTGCTGAGCCGCGATGGCTAACATTGGATCTAGACCTAATCCGGATCCAGAAGAGTTGGACCCACGAGCTTATCTGAGAGCTCGGTGTTGGTGCAAGGGCACCACGATCATTTGTTTTGATGATAACAAAACACGTGTCATTTATCATTTGCACTTGGAGTCTTAGATTTCAGGACAATTGCAAAGGGAGACATGATTAGACAGAGTTCGAGCTCGCATCCACGACGGATTGGAGGAGCTTGATGGAAAACAGAGGAGGTTCGCGAGGAGCGATAGATTGAAGAAGGAAGGAGATGAAGAATAGGATAGATTTCCTTCTCTTGTACTCCTTACTTTTTTCGTTTCTTTTGTTGCTCTTTATTTTTGTTACTTAGATTTTTGTTAAAGAGCCTCAAAGTACCCTAACAGTAGTCCTAGGTACACCGGCACAACCCTAGGATACTTAGGTTTTCTGTAGAGAACTTAGAAAACCAATATAGGGTTCAAACAGCATTTACAGACGTCTAATTCCAAAATCAGACGTCTGATAATGTGTTTTAAGACGTCTGACTGTTGATTCAGACATCTGATAACAATTAGCCGGGACGTAGAAGTTCTGTCTGATGAAAATCAGACGTCCATACCTTAGACCAGACGTCTTAGAAGATGTCTAATGACTTTGCCAGACGTCCATGTAGTGGACCATTGGCTGGCTCAGCAAACACTCAAGGATATGATCGTTAGAGCCTTATCAGACGTCCTTAGGCCTTTCCAGACGTCTGATAAATGACTGTTTTGCCTCGACTGACCCAAAGTCTCTTCTCAGAGATTTCCTAGCTGTTGCACTCTCTTAGAAATCCATTCCCATGAAAAAGTAGGTTTCCAGACATCCAGACATAGTGCCAAACGTCCTGTATGTCGTCTGATGGACTTGCACTAGAACCCTGTTTAAATCTGATCCATGTCAGGAAGAGACCCGCCCAAAATCAGACGTCTGACCTTATTTTCAGATGTCTTAAACTGGCTTCCCAGACTCTGATGCCAGGATCAGACGTCTGATAACCTTGTCAGTATAATCATTGTTCCTGATTTCGGCCTGATTCTCTTGGCTTTGCTCCCAACGGCTATGGAAGGTTTCCAAAGCCTTCCAAAGCCTTCCTAAGGCCTCTATAAATAGAGAGGAACCTCTTGCACACTAAGACACACTAAGATACACCAAGAGACACCAAAAGACACCTAGATACACAAGAAATACTTTGTAATACACTCTCACACTCTTTTGCGCCCAAGCAAGCTCTTGCTCTCCAAGCTCAAGTTCTTCATCTAGAGAACATCAAGCTATTGCACACCCACTCTCCCACCGTAGTTCACGAGAGCGACGTTACGCCATCGCGTGGCTCATGCACCTGCGTCATCGATTCGACGCACTCCATGCAAAGGGGAGTTTCCTAATTCCTATAGAAGCTTAGGTTAAAAATTACTTTGTTGGCTCTATAGGATTATTTGTTATTTTATCTTTGTTATTTGGTTGGGTATTCGCTTTGTGAATTCCTGTCTCCTTCGAGGGACAAAATCCTTCTCGTGTAGAGAAGGGGTTGAGGAACGCTACCCTCGCACTTGTAGCGTGGTTGTAATTGAGGTTGAATCACCCTCGTTTAAGTGATTCGTTTAGTGGATTTGATCAACTTGGTTGATCGGAAAATCCTAACTCGAGAGGGTTAGGTGGTGGTTTTCACCAGGTTTGGGTTTCCACCTAAAAATAATTGTGCACATTGTATGATTGTTTATTTTGTGAGATTGGTATATTTTTAATTTCACATTTTTTACGTCACGCTGATCTCACCCCCTCCGAGTAGGGAATTACAATTGGTATCAGAGCAGGTTCTTGCGAGATCGGAGTAACACCCGGCAAGAAGGTCATGGAGGGGAGCATAGCCGCAATCAGAATCTTCGAAGTGCAGTCCACCGTCCGACCACCCTATTTCGACAGGAGGGACTTCAGATATTGAAAGTTGAGGATGAAGACGTGGCTCCAAGCCGCTGAGTTCAAGATATGGGAATGTTGCGAAACCGCATATGAGATCCCGAAGCGACCCCAAGGAGGCTACTCGCCGCTACAGATTCGAGAGCTTTCACTCAACGCAAAGGCAATGAATGCCCTGTATTGCGCGTTGAGTCCGAAGGAGTTCGAGCAAATCCAAGAGTGCACTACCACCCACGAGATATGGAGGAAGTTAGAAGACACTCATGAAGAGATGAGCTCGGAGGAAGAAGAATCAGAGAAAAAGAATGAAACCGCTTGCATGGGTTTCATGGCAATCGGAGAAAGCGACATTGACAGCGAAAGCGATTCCGACAATGAGGTAAACCCGAACTTACAAGACGCTTTTAATGAGCTTTTTGAAGGTAGTAAAACAATAGCATGAAAAAGAGTCTTAGTTTTCTTAGAAGTGAAAATGATAGGTTAGAAATAAAACTTAATGACCTAGAAAGTAGCTTTAGTCCTAAGGATAATAACCTGTTATTAGAAAGCAAAGATTTAATCAATGAAAATACTAAATTGATCGAGGAAAATGCTAGTCTAAAATTAGAAATTTCTGATTTAAAGAGTAAGATGAATATTATAGAAAATGAACTTGCATGTCTTAGGGAGAAATCAAATAAATTGATAAATAGGGTAGATAACCTATATAGCCCTAAGGTTGAGAAAGGATCTCCGTCAAGGAGACCTGCTAACAGATCCGGATCCAAGCTCACTTGGATACTGAAGAAAGAATTGGAATCCTGTTTTGTAGGTTTCAGGGATGACTACAACACGAAGGACTGGACCTACAAGCTCAAAGCTGGTCAACTCATGTTGGGAGAACCAAGCAGCAAACCAAGGAGGAGAACAAGAAGACCGATGAGACAGCGAACAAACAATGGACCCGCCGCACGTCGACCACCAAACTGGAGACCGGCGCCAATGCCTGGGCCTCCAAGCTACGGATGGGAGCCCCATCCTATGTGGCATCCACCACCACCATTTGGGCCATTTTATTGGCCATGGTAGGTGAGGCAAAAATTCTTTACCCTATCTTTTTATCATTAGCATTTAGATAGGGGGAGTTAAAAAATTTATGAGCTAATTGTCAATTTTTAAGGGGAAGTTGCAAGTTAGCTAAATTTTCTTTAGTAAGGGGGAGAAAAATAACAGCTATCTTGCTGTTACAAAAAAGGGGAGGGCATTACTCTTGTTTAAAAGAAATTCATAGAAGAGCATGTTTTAAGGGGGAGTTATAGGTAATTTAAAATCAATCAAACCTTTTTGATAATGTCAAAAAGGGGGAGGATTTTTTTTGCATTATTATTTATGGTTTTGTCATCATCAAAAAGGGGGAGATTGTTGGTGCTAGAGCACCACAATCATTTGTTTTGATGATAACAAAACACGTGTCATTTGCACTTGGAGTCTTAGATTTCAGGACAATTGCAAATGGAGACGTGATTAGACGGAGTTCGAGCTCGCATCCAGGACGTATTGGAGGAGCTTGATGGAAAACAGAGGAGATTCGCGAAGAGCGATAGATTGAAGAAGGAAGGAGATGAAGAATAGGATAGATTTCCTTCTCTTGTACTCGTTTTTTTCGTTTCTTTGTTGCTCTTTACTTTTGTTACTTAGATTCTTGTTAAAGAGCCTTAAAGTACCCTAACAGTAGTCGTAGGAACATCGGCACAACCCTAGGATACTTAGGTTTTCTGTAGAGAACTTAGAAAACCAATATAGGGTTCAAACAGCATTTACAGACGTCTAATTCCAAAATCAGACGTCTGATAATGTGTTTCAAGACGTCTGACTGTTGATTCAAACGTCTGATAACAATTAGCCTGGACGTAGAATTTCTGTCTGATGAAAATGAGACATCCAGACCTTAGACCAGACGTCTTAGTAAAGGTCTGATGACTTTGCCAGACGTCCATGTAGTGGACCGTTGGCTGGTTCAACAAACACTCAAGGATATGACCGTTAGAGCCTTATTAGACATCCTTAGGCCTTTCCAGACATCTGATAAATGACCATTTTGTCTCGGCTGACCCAAAATCTCTTCTCAGAGATTTCCTAGCCATTGCACTCTCTTGGAAATCCATTCCCACAAAAAAGTAGGTTTCCAGACGTCCAGACATAGTGCCAGATGTCCTGTATGTCGTCTGATGGACTTGCACTAGAACCCTGTTTAAATATGATCCAAGTCAGGAAGAGACACGCCCAAAATCAGACGTCTGACCTTATTTTCAGACGTCTTAAACTAGCTTCCTAGACATCTGATGCCAGGATCAGACGTTTGATAACCCTATCATTGAAATCAATGTTCCTGATTTCGGCCTGATTCTCTTGGCTTTGCTCCCAACGGCTTTGGAAGCTTTATTTTTTTTGCATTATTATTTATGGTTTTGTCATCATCAAAAAGGGGGAGATTGTTGGTGCTAGACCACCACGATCATTTATTTTGATGGTAACAAAACACGTGTCATTTAACATTTGCACTTGGAGTCTTAGATTTCAGGACAATTGCAAATGGAGACGTGATTAGATGGAGTTCAAGCTCTCATCCAGGATGGATTGGAGGAGCTTGATGGAAAATAGAGGAGATTCACGAGGAGCGATAGATTGAAGAAGGAGATGAAGAATAGGATATATTTCCTTCTCTTGTACTCCTTATTTTTTTCGTTTCTTTTGTTGCGCTTTATTTTTGTTACTTGGATTCTTGTTAAAGAGCCTCAAAGTACCCTAACAGTAGTCCTAGGAACACTGGCACAACCCTAGGATACTTAGGCTTTTTGTAGAGAACTTAGAAAACCAATATAGGGTTCAAACAGCATTTACAGACGTCTAATTCCAAAATCAGACGTTTGATAATGTGTTTTAAGACGTCTGACTGTTGATTTAGACGCCTGATAACAATTAGCCTGGATGTAGAAGTTCTGTCTGATGAAAATGAGACATCCAGACCTTAGACCAGACGTCTTAGAAGACGTCTGATGACTTTGCCAGACGTCCATGTAGTGGACCGTTGGCTGGCTCAGCAAACACTCAAGGATATGACCGTTAGAGCCTTATCAGACGTCCTTAGGCCTTTCCAGACGTCTGATAAATGACTGTTTTGCCTCGACTGACCCAAATTCTCTTCTCAGAGATTTCCTAGCCATTGCACTCTCTTGGAAATCCATTCCCACGAAAAAGTAGGTTTCCAGACGTCCAGACATAGTGCCAGACGTCTTGTATGTCGTTTGATGGACTTACACTAGAACCCTGTTTAAATCTGATCCAAGTCAGGAAGAGACCCACCCAGAATCAGACGTCTGACCTTATTTTCAGACGTCTTAAACTGGCTTCCTAGACATTCTATGCCAGGATCAGACGTCTGATAACCTTGTCAGTGCAATCATTGTTCTTGATTTCGGCCTGATTCTCTTGGCTTTGCTCCGAACGGCTATGGAAGCTTTCCAAAGCCTTACAAAGCCTTCCTAAGGCCTCTATAAATAAAGAGGAACCTCTTGCACACTAAGACACACTAAGATACACCAAGAGACACCAAAAGACACCTAGATACACAAGAAACACTTTCTAATACACTCTCACACTCTTTTGTGTCCAAGCAAGCTCTTGCTCACCAAGCTCAAGTTCTTCATCTAGAGAGCATCAAGCTATTGCGCACCCGCTCTCCCGCCGTAGTTAACGGGAGCGACGTTGCACCGTATCATGGCTCACGCACCCGCGTCATCGATTCGATGCACTCCTTGCAAAGGGGAGTTTCCTAATTCCTATAGAAGCTTAGGTTAAAAATTACTTTGTTGGCTCTATAGGATTATTTGTTATTTTATCTTTATTATTTGGTTGGGTATTCGCTTTGCAAATTCCTATCTCCTTCGAGGGACAAAATCCTTCTCGTGAAGAGAAGGGGTTGAGGAACGCTACCCTCACACTTGTAGCGTGGTTGTAATTGAGGTTGAATCACCCTCATTTAAGTGATTCGTTTAGTGGATTTGATCAACTTGGTTGATCAGAAAATCCTAACTCGAGAGGGTTAGGTGGTGGTTTTCACCCGGTTTGGGTTTCCACCTAAAAATAATTGTGCACATTGTATGATTGTTTATTTTGTGAGATTGGTATATTTTCAATTCCACATTTTTTACGTCACGCTGATCTCACCCCCTCCGAGTAGGGAATTAAAGTCGGGTTTCTGAATCAGCTCAACCTTGGGATCAGAACCCAAGGTGGTGAAGATGACTTTTTGCTTCTCTTGATCCTTCTCCTCAAGTTACCGAAATGGTTAACCCATATCCTAACCCTAGATATTATGACCCATACCAGTCGGTCCCTCAAAGGATCGCATCTTATAACCCAGGATATGGATTTCATACTCCTGCTTCTCACCCATGGAACATGGGTAGACCTGATTCACCCCCTGGAACCCCTGAAGAGCTACCGGTGCATATGCGGCCACATTATAGAATACAGAGAGCTATAGCGAGCGCTAAGGAAAAGGCCGCATCCTATCTATGCAAAATCCAGGCTATCATTGAGCCGAACCAAAGACGAAGCCGGATTCCGCATCAACAAGCTGTGATGGAGCTCTTTTAGGAAACAGCAGAGATAACAAGGCGAATGGGACAAAATCGGGAAACTCAAGAACTATTGCTTTTGAGATATCAAGTGAAAAATAGCATTGAAGATCTCGAAGAATCTGAAACAACTACGTCGGAAGAACACACAGAAGATTCTCAGGAGCAGATGCCCGAAGATCACTCAGGGGAAAAAGAATCTAGCATGGATATGAGACAGGAGCAGGAAGTATGCCGAATGGGTTCATCTGAGAACTCCATTCAGAAAATTGAGGAAAGGATTGATATCTCCAGGACTGAGCCACAATCAGATTATCCTGAATCCTTGGAGACACCTTTTGGGTTGGATAACCCAATCGAGATAAGGGAAGCAGATCCAATTGAGGATATGGATCCTAAGGCAGACATTACATGCGACACTACTGATCAATCTAGACCACTTCCCATTGTAGGTGAACCTATGCTAAAGCCAACATCTTCTGATCTGCACTCTTCTTTCACCTACATCCCTAATTCGAATATTAGAGATTCTAAGATGACACTTTCTATCCCTGATCCTAATGTCCAAAAAGCAGCAGTAGCTATGGACGACTTAACTGAAGAAATAAATATTCTACCTGAGGCAGGAATTACTGAGGAACCCAATGCATATGAGGGTGAAGCTTTGAGCAGAAGGAGCTAGGGACGCACCTATCATCCTAGTAGATGGCTCGACTTTGAGCCTGAGGAGACAGCCTCTGATGAATCAGAGATGGGTACTGATGAGGACGAAGTAATTTCCAGATTTCAGTGACCTCCCCACAGATTTTCTACTTTCACGAATACCCCCGTATGACCTAGAGCCTGGAGAGGGAATGATCTTTGATGTCAATTATCATTATGAGGATCCCTATGACTCAGATTCTAGTTCTGAGGTACATTTTGATCTACTCCCTCAGCAACTTCCTGCTGAATTGTGGGACATGATAAATCAGCTGAATCAACATCATGATCCCCCCTCTCATTATCCTCTATTTTCCACCACCACTCCACACTTTCTTATAGCTAGACTTTTTGGAGTAGGGGTGCACAATCAGCTAGTTCATATCTCCGGACAACTGATTCTGGGAGCATACGAGCATATCTTTCTCTTAATCTTAGCCGGCTCCTATGCTAGAAATGACACATCTCATTGAGCTTTCGCCCAGCTGGAGGTGTTAAACTCAGCACATATAGATGCCATTCGCCCCACATTCCACCATCATTTATATATAACCATTTTTATACATAGCATATTTTTGTTTTAGCATATTTCCCTTTTATATTGCATATTAACAGGTTGGTCGGTGTTGAATATAATTTCAGGAGCAATTACAGGTGATTTCTACCCATTCTCTCCCTACAGCATTTATTTTCTTCTACATTCATGCATGAGGACATGTAAGAACTTAGGCATGGGGGGGTAGATACAGAAAAACTAAAAAAAAAATTTTATGCCAACAATTAGGAAAACCTCGGAGCTGCATGCAAAATGTACTTTAATACCTTAAATAAAAAGACAACCGACTCCACCTCCAGTGCTCTCATTAGAGCTAGAAATCATTCGCAATAGCCACTTCCAACTCACCCACTCACCTTTTGTTCTAAATTTAGGGTCAAGCTGATTGTAACCCGATACGGGAAATTCACGAAGTGCAAATTATATGAGGTTACATGTCTATAGCATATATACATATTGCATTCATGAATAAGATTATTTTATTAAGAGAATGCATTAGGGATTTTATTCTTTAGTTAATTCCTGTAATCTGGAATCCAGTACAACTTTTCACACACACATAGAATTTGCAATGGATTCACGGTGAAGGCTGATAAACGTCTTCAGTCTGTCGAGAAGAAGTAGTGCTTCTTTTCCTAAATCCTTGGACAGTGTTTTGGGAGTCAGGCTGATTTTGTTCCAAAAATCCACCAAATAGTGTAAGAGAGTAGAGTATATTGGTGCTTTAAGATTAGTGCAAGGAATCTGGAATCCTAGATAATTAGGTGATGATACTCTGAGATTAGACATAGTTTTCGCTCTCGGTTCCCGTGTATACACTTTTGTGCGAAATTGTGAGAGCCACCGAATAAGGCAAATAAACTAGGGCTAAGGTGGATGGTTACGACCATTCTTTTTGGAATCCTCGGCTGAAAGAGGGTATTGATGTCAAGGTCAAAAATACACCATCCTATCCGTCTCTCCCGGTGTCGTGAGTAGGCACTTCCACCAAATAAGCCACCCAATGTCTCTTGAGTACCACCAATCCCCAATAATGCCTCCTTAATAAAGTTCATGGATGTATGCTAGTTGTGTTATGCTGAAAAAAAAAAATTAAAAAAAAAAGAGAAAAAGAAAAAGGATGATGAAAAGAAAGAAAAACTGAAAAAAAAATAGAAAAAGAAGAAAAAAGAAGAAAAGAATGAATATTTAGTGTTTATCAAGGCAATACCACCAAATAAAATTGAGCTCCACCAAATATGGCCTTAACCTATTTTTCTTGTATTTTTGACTGCCCAAATACTAGCTGAGGAATCCTGACTTAGTATTAGGGTTATGAGAACTCAATTAAAGTGTTAATGCCTAGTGAGACCACCAAATACAGATCCTATGTGTGAATCTGGTGAGGTTGTGAGCTCTAAGAAAAAGAAAGAAAAAGATCAAGAGAGAATGAATACAAAGGAATCAAAGAGAGCATAGTTTTTCTCGTCTTTCTCTAAGTTAAGTTACTTAGTAATTTGGGAATCTGGATTCTGTAGTACTAGTCTCTATGTAGCACCAAGTGAGAATGAGCCACCAAATATATAATCCTTTCCTTCAGAGATTCTCTACCTAAGCCCAAAGCCGGGGTGAAATTCATAGAATATCTTGAATACCCCGAGGGAAGAAATCCGCCTATCCCGCTAGAATTTTTATTAGGGGTCAAGTACAGGCTTTAGAGGTGTATTAGTTTTCACTCGAATCCGTTGCAAAAGCTACATAGCTGCACCTTCACGATTGTCTGGATTTCTAGAGCGTAGGATGAAAACAAAAAGGAGAAAAATCTCTATGCAAACACTTGATAAAATAACCAGTCCCTTAGGGACCCTTGCTGTAAATAATTTAGTCCTGCATTTGCTAAGGACTAGCAAGATTTAGGCATAAGGGTATGATTGCGTAGCAATCATAGGTCTTAATTGGCCTAGATTAAGCTAGGACTTAGCATAAGTTAGGGTTATTCATGCATGCATATGCATTATCTGCATCTTTACTGCTTTCCTTTAGCTATGCATAAAATAATGTAATAATGTGCTGATTAAGCGCATTATGTCGATTGTAGGGAATAAGTTTATCAGGAGCTGGATCTGAAGCTGGATCAGGAATAATAGGAGCTGTAGTAGAGCTGGAGCAGAAAGCCTAGTTTAGATGTAGGAATAATAATGTAAGGGGGTTAAAAGTTTGCTATTCTATTAAGTAGGAATAAAGCAGTAAAATGTGAAGAGCTTAGGTCCATCCTAGCCCTAGGATAGCCTAGAGACTTCCCCAAGCCCTAGCCATACTTAGATGAGGTCACAACACCCTAGGAAGCCCTAAAACCCTAGTTCCAACCCTTCCCTAGATGTCCGGATAAGTTTTAAGACGTCCAGGACCCTTAGCCAAATCCCGCACACTTTAAACCCACTTCTGCAGTGTTATTGGACGTCTAGACACTTTGTCAGACGTCTAATTTCTACAGAATACCCAAAACAGAACCCGAAATCCTTCCTGACTCTGATTGGATGTCCAGACAACAAGTCTGGACTTCTGATTTTTGAGTATAAGACGTCTGATTCTATTATTAGACATTTGATACAGCTCTCCAATTCCTGTTTTGAGATTTAAGCCTTGATCTTGGATCTCTAGGTCCCTAAACCCAATTCCAACCCCATAGGAACCTAAATTAAGGTGCCCTAACCCTAGTACATCACCTCTATACCTCCCTAAGGACCTAATTAGGTCCTCACTAAACCTAATTGACTTGGATCTTAGTCAATTCCATCAGCCTATTCAATTGGACTCATTGAGTCCAATTGAGCCCTGATCTCAGCACACACTGTCCAATTGGACTCAGTGAGAGTCCAATTGACCTAGACCTGACTTAATTGAGTTGTTTTACTCTCAATTAAGTTTCCACACACCCAATTAAACTTGTATTAAGTTTAATTGCACTTTACCTTGGTGAATTAGGGTTTATAACCCTAATTTGAGACCTACCTTGACCTAAACCACTAGAACCCAACCTAATCAACCTAGACACCTAAGTTTCGACCCACACACACCCACACACACCATCCACACGAAAATATCTATCCTAGAGTTCTCTAGAACTCTCTACCATCTGTGGTTGCCATGGTTGCCAAAAATAGCAACCAAGAGCCATTCAATTTTTATATCCACATTTGGTGGATCTAAAAACCACCGTCCACCCTCTCTCTCTCACTCTCCCACGAGCTCCCACCATAGGCCTCTCTGGTGAATTCCATAATTCTCTAGAGAGCTTCCCTTAGGTCTATAAAAAGATCCCTTGGGTGGCCATTTGCAACCATTCACTTCTTTGGCAATTCACTTCCTTGGCATCCATTCCACTTAGGCTAGCCACTTCCATCTCCACTCCACCTCCATGAGTTGAGCACCACCATGGAGGCCACCATCTCCACTCCAGGAAGCTGGATCAGCTCCCCAACCTCTCTCTAAGGGCTGGCCAAAGTTCCATTGGCCGCCCCTCCTTCTCTCAACCACTCAAAGGCCATTGGGGACCACCCCTGAATGCCCTTCCATTCTGCTAGATTTAGATTATGCTCTTCATATATTTACTGCTTTTATTTACTACCTAGTTGTGTAGTCTTATTTCTCCCCCAATGATGCATGCGAAATCCCCCCATCGATTCTTGTATGCGATCATTTTCTGGTAGCTAGATTTAATTTTCAAGCATTTATGTACAAGCTTTCCTCTAGATTCCTTGTGCAACAACTCCGAAATGAATGAATGAAAACACATTTATATATATATATATCTCTATCTGTTTGAAATCACCATGAGATTAATGATTGCTATTATCTTTTGCATGATTAATGTTGCCTGTTTCTAACTCTTAATATTCTTGCAACTAAGCATGTCGTACGTAAATACGTAATAATCACAAACCGGAATGCGATTCTAAACAAAGTAGAGCGGCAAAAAGATCGATTTCAAAAGTAAAAGCAACGCCTCCCAGAGACGAACGACCGGGACTCAAGTCTCGTTATCTTTAGAAATCAATTTTTGACGAACGTTTTTACGCGACTATACTACGATTTCCGACGACATTCAAATGCGCGAAAATGGCTTTTTGTCAGGCCCCATGCAAGACCATTCCTCCACCTTAACATCCTCAGTCAAGGGAACCTCTACATCCATAATGTGCCCCCCAAGAGTTGATAGGGGGTGGAAGAGGCAACTGCGCCTCACCCTCGGGAAATGAAGGTGCATTGCGCAACCTACCCCCTACCACTGCGAGACGTCAGGCAAGAGTCCCACTTGTGACCAAAGCCTCCACAAGCAAGACAAAGCAACGGCCAACAGCACATCGCCGCCAAGTGCCCTCGAAGTTGGCATCTGAAACAAATCACTTCCCTACGGCTTCGTCTCCAACCACCACGAAAGCCCCTCCTGTCTAGAGTCCTGGCTCCACTAGACACCTGGTCACCACGCTCATTTCTTCGCCAAGACCGCGAGTGCCATATTTCCCACCCATCAGAGCCGTCGGCGTGGGTGTTGGGCCCCCTCAGGTGGCCAGCCATCCTCGCCGAAGCTTTCTGCCCAAAAGAGAATTCGAATTTCCAAGTTGAGATCGGTCTTACAATAGTTCTATACCAATATGCAGCATTATCTTTAAGGATAAAAGATAACATTTTCATTAGTAGGATTTCCCTATTCTGATTTCGAGGTCCAAGAGTTTGAGATAAATTTTTAAGATCTTCAATATGTTGAAATGGATCCTCGAATGCAAATCCATGATAATGTGGGATTAGATCTATAATGTTTGGCTTTAATTCTGGGTCATTCTCCCCAATGGGAATCCTAACATTTGGCTCTATTTGTGCATTAGATGGATTATAATAATCTCGTAGTAGAGGCCTAGGACGGGGGATCGATAAATTAGGGAGATCAAAACCCACCTCAGGTTGAGGTGGAGGATGGGCTTATAGATTTTGCATGTTATTAAGAGCAGTCGTCAACAAATTAATTTAGCGATTCTGCTTGAGCATTCGAAGATTCTGGTTCAAGAGTGCCTCATGAATATCAAAAGGCAACTTCTCTCCCTAATAAGAAGAAGGGATATCGGGATTTTGATTCTGCAATTGATCCCTAGAATCAAATGAAGAAAAAATAGATGAATCAAATGGGAAATTTATTGGTTGCTTAGCTGCAACCAGTTTAGGAATACCTGTCAATGGAGTTACAAGAGGCGGTTTCAAGGATCGCCTCCCATGCATAAAACAAAAAGAATGTGCAAAATCACACTCACACCACTAAAAATAGCAACAACACGACCTGTAAAATAGCACGAAAAAGAGAGTTTTTCTCTTCTTTCAAAGGAAAGAAGAGAGTCCTAGAATACGCAAAATACTTTGGACGCAAACAATTATAATATTAGTATCAAAATACGCATCCTGAACCCATGTCTACGCAAGTGCATATCCTTAAAGCTCAAAGGCCTAAGGTCTAGGATCGAGACCACTCACTACTGGCCCCCCAGGGCTCTAGTAGTGAGACAGACTTGTTGATCTTCGACCAAAGCACTAAGAGGTGCAAAGAGGAGAGATAGAAAAATTAGACTCGTGTGACTCTAGTGATCGCGCTGTGTGCATAATAGCATGCAACAGACGATAGCGATAAAATCGGCATGCATTTTGCAAACAGATTTAAGTCACAAATTTTATTACCCTCTTTTTTACTTAATCTTTTTCACAAAAAAATAATAGAAATAAGTAAACTGACCATTTTTTAAGTATTTTTAGACAAAAATATGGCCTTGTTATTACCCTTAAGATAGGATCTACGCAGTTTTGCGCGTGTTTTCCCGCTGATGCGAGAAAAACAAAAGAAGGATTTTCCTGAGTCAGATCATAGAACTACTAGCAGGTATATGCACTCCTAAGAGTGTATGCCTAGAACATGCTACTACTAGTCAGAAAGTATGTGTATTTTTATATTTTTTTAAATTTTTAACTTGCTAAATGCAGTAATACAAACTATACTAGAGACTAAGAAAGAAATACTCACAATGGTATGTATAATGAAAAACAAAACAGAAATAGAAAACCCGCCTCCTTTCCTGAGAATACCTGCAGAGGTAAACCTAAAAGGAAGACAGAAAACAAAACAAAACAAGACTAATTAGTACAAAACAAAACAACTAAAAATAGTAATGGTGAATGTAATTTACAATTACCTCCCCGGCAACGGTGCCATTAAAATAATCATTAACTTTCTCAACACAGTTAATTAAGTTAATTATGCTTAATTATGTGCAAAAGAAAGTAACTTAGGTCAACTTGAGTTCATGTCGATTGAGTAGTATAGGGTCAAGTTAACCTAACATTTTAGATTTTAGTTCCTTTTAACTAGTTGAGTCCAGGTCACTCACTCGGATGCATAACTTAGTTTAAATTCACCACAAAATCCTAAGCTACTTATGAGAATTATAATTAATTTTACTTTAAGAATATGAATCTTGCTTAAGGATTTCCAATTGAAAAACATGCAAAATTCCATAAGGAAAACATATTTACACATATGATTTGCTACTACAAACAAGTAAAGATGTTTATTTCTTTTAATTTCTTCTTATTTACAAGAGATTAAGGCAAGAAAAGAGGAATTTAAATGAATATATGCCTTATTACATCATTTAAGCTCAAATAGAAGTTATATTTAAGTAAAAATTACAAAAAGAAATTCCATTCTTTCTTCTTAATCTTTAGCCTCAATCCTTCCTCTCTTCTTCTACCTTTCTCTCTCTCTCTCTCTCTTCTCTTTTTACCTTTCTCTTAATCATTCTGTCTCGAGCTTTTCTCCAAACACCGAACTCCAAAGGTCCAAAGAAATTAGAAAAGAAGAAAAAGCAAAAAATGTATCTTCCCTTTTCAAATAAGGCGAGGGCTTAGGCAGTTTGCATTCTGGTAGACACCAGGGCACTGTCGAGTTTTTGTAACCAGGTCTTCGGTTGAAATTTTCTAAAGCAACCAACAATTCGTGCCTAAGTGATCAAATCCTAATTCTACTTTTATACAAAGCATTTAGGTTAATTTTTCTGGGGACTAGCAAAAAGTAAGCATGAGGGTATGATAAACACGCATGAAGTCATGATAAAATGCTTATTTATGATAGTTCCTAGGCCTAGCATTGCATTTCATAGCATAAATACTGCATAACATTCATTGCATTCAATGTAGGGTAGTTTGTATATTGTGTATATTAATGCTAACATTTTATATGGCTAGGAGACAGTGAGACATCTTTACTGGCTTTAGATGAAGAATCCAATCATACGGATGGATCTAGAGCGACGATCGCAGTCTATCAGCACAAAAATCACCCCGATCAGAGCCTTGTAGCATCCTCTATAAGGAGAAGAAGATGGACGGTCCAGATGGGGCCACGTGGTGCCATCCAGGCCGCCCTACACGAGCCACAGCCTCCCCAGCTTCACGCAAGGAGCGATCCTAGCCGTTGGATCTCAATCCAATGGCTGAGAAATGCTCTACATCGGTCAGTCTCTGCTCCAAAGCGCAGCAAGGAAGGCTTCATCTGGACTATTGGATCTTCATTCAATGGTCTAAATGCGCGACTGCACCTCACCTCCATGTGACAAAGCAATTCTTTGGCCAAATGATGAAATGCCCACTCCGCAAATGAGAGGAGTGGGTTTGAGCCTTGATCCTTCACGCCTGCTCCAGCATTGGCTAAATTGGACCACTTGATCTTGATCGAGCGGTCGAGATGACGCACACATGTTGGACGATGATGCACAACCACACACCAAGGCAAACGTGCTCCATCTGGTGCGCTCATTTAAGTCGATCAGGCACAGTAGCTGTCGTTCAATCATCGCAATCGTGCGGTTAGCGTAATTCAAATTGATGAAGGCACAATCTACGAGCGCCTCCTAGCTGCACGATGTGGGCGCATTTGAATCCGTGAGCACGTGCGATCTCCTCATGATCTCATTCTTCCGTACTCGATCCAACGGCTGATGATCTCCTCACACTATGCCAGTTGCAGCTGCGCCTCCTCACGCCGACCAAGGTGCATGAATGCTATAGTGACACTCCAGTGGGTCATTAGCGATGTTTTAAATGTCGATGAAGACCCATGCATGCAAAACACCTCCATTCCACCACTATATAAACCCCATGACCCCTTCCCTTCCAAACCATCTCTACCTACTCTACTCCCACCTACTCCTAAGCTCTATTAGCCTACCAAAGCTCTCTTAGATCTTATTCCCAAGCTCCAAAGGCCTCTTATTAGTGTAATGCTCCTATACCCCACCAAATATTCATCCTCCATGTCACCACCTTCATAAGAAGCGTTGGAGCCATCCTCCCACCTCCATTCATGTAGAAGATCACCTCCAGCTCCTCATCCTCATTCCGAAGCCTTGGTGAAGCATTCCTCTACTCGATGTCCTCCTGCATCTCACCTCCGTCATCCAGAACCTCACCCTCTTCGTCCAAGCTATCGCCAAGCGCCATTGTCTCGCAAAACAACCAATTTGGGAGATTTCTTCTCACCCTTATCTCTTTTGTATTTCTTAGCATACTGTAATAAACATTTGCATGATATATGATATTTGTTTCCATCTCCTTTGTGGGTTATCTTGCTTACCTTTTCTTTACAAAAACTCCAAAAAGATCACAAAACACTAAAACACCAAAAGGAAACAACATGAAGTGTCGACTTCAACGAAAGTAAACATAGCCTCCCAGTGTTCGATCCAGGGCTCCCTTGGAGTTTCAGTTAAAAATTGCATTTGATAACGTGTTTTGCGAACTATGACGATGGGTTTCTCCTAACCCTGATTTTACTTCGCCAAAACTAATTGATCATTATCTTTTTGCCAAAACGAAGCCTGTGGTGGTCATTTCTCGAGTCAAAAAATCGCTGCAAAAATTTTGCAATCAGGATTTTTCTGGCCAACTATATTCAGAGATACACACTATTATAACAAGTGCTACAAACGATGCCAATCAGTTGGTTCTATGACCAGGAGAGACATGATGCCTCTCCAACCCATTTTGGTTATAGAAGTATTCGATGTTTGGGGCATCGATTTTATGGGCCCGTTCTCGAATTCGCATGGCTTTGAGTACACACTTCTCGTTGTTGCTTATGTCTTGAAGTGAGTCAAAGACATCCCTGAGAGATAGGCTGATCACAAGACAGTCATTTCTTTCGTACGAGAATATATTTTTACGAGATTCGGTGTACCCCATGCGCTAATTAGCTACGGGGGTAGTCACTTCATCCACGCCCACTTCAAGTCATTATTACAGAAATATGGGGTACATCATCGTATAGCCACCCCGTATCATCTGCAGACCAATGGGCAGGTTGAAGTATCTAACCGTCTAATCAGGCTAATTCTCCAGAAGATGATTGGACCAAATAGAAAGGACCGGTCCGATAGATTAATTAATGCAATTTGGGCAGACCACATACAAGGCCCTACTCGGAATGTCTCCATATCGTATGGTATATGGAAAGGCCTGTCACCTTCCTATAGAGGTGGAGCACTGCTCCTTTTGGGTAGTACGAAAATGTAATTTTAACCTTGATGCGGGAGGTTATGAAAGGAAGCTCCAGCTCAATGAATTAAAAGAGATCTGGCGGGAGGCCTATGAGAACTAATTTGCATACATCTAAATAGCCAAAAATGTCTATTAATGCATGTTCTTAGTACCCAATTAGCATCATGCATTATAAATAATCCATAACACACATAATTATGCATTTAGGTCAAATTGTACAAATTGCATAGTAATTGTCTCCTTTTATGGCTAGGGACAGGGCAACTTTTAATCAGGGCCTCAGACCGAGGATCCAACCATACGGATCTGATCAGGGCGACAACTGGAGTTCAACGACTCTAAGATCGCCCCGATCGAACATCCGTAGGACCAAATAAAGTTCAAGGAAACTCAGAAATCAAGGGCCAAGATGGTGTCAATCCACACAATAGATGATAGATCTGACTACACGAATGGGTTTGGATTAACGATTGTAGCCTAATGGTGCAAAAATCAATCTAATCCGACATCTGTGGCACCTTCTACAAGTCTCCAAAGATGGATGGTCTGGATGGCACCACGTGGCGCCATCCCAACCGCCTAATCTTGACCATGAACGCCTGTTGCTCTCCTCTTCAAATGATTGCCAAATCTGGGCCGTTGGATATTGATCCAATGGTCACAAGCGTGCGTACTTTGGATGAACCTGTGACTAACTCTCGGCCTTGGCGCAATGGTCATGTAGCTACGAGTGAGACAGAGGTCACCTATTCGAGCCTCTTCGAGCACCTCCATTCAATCGGGGAGTGGGGCGCATTGATTCTGGCCGTCAGATGAAGATCGTTCAGGCGAGGAGTGGGAGATGTGGCGCGTGGAGGAGCTCTGGATCACATACGCACGTGATGACGTGCCTCTACACATGGGGGCACTGTAGCTGAAGAAGATGAAGAGGTGAAGAACAACTTCAACAGGTGCGCATGTATGGCCACGATTGGTTCTTTAGTGACTCTTAATTCCATCACTAAAGACCCCCTCATTTAATGTCTTGAATATGTAATGACAAAATTGACCCCAATCCTTGCAACTATAAAAAGAGACCCCTACCCTATGAAATTCTCATCCCTTCCTTCACCTCTCTCCCTCTACAAAGCTAGAGAAGCTTGTCCCACGCTAGGGATGCTCCTTTAGAGCCAAATCCAAAGTTTTCTCGCCCCCATTCCGGAAGTGGATCCCACAATGATGACGATGTTCTGCCTCATTCTCGCTTCTTCTTGCTTCATCCTCCTTCTTCCAGCCCCGTCCTCTGTCTTCCAAGCGTCGCTTCATCCGGCTCATCCTCCAAGCAATCGTCAAGGAGGATAACATCTCTCTCCCTTCTTTTTATCACTTTTTATAATAGAATTTCCCATTTTCTAGCTGTAATCATTTCCCGCTTTCTAGTTTTAAAAATAATATTCATATATTAAGTGATTGTTCTCTCTCTCTCTTAATGTTATTATCAATTCCATTGTAATTATCTCGCTTTCAAACAAAAATTTCAAAAATATATATATATAATCACGGATTTTAGATCGACGTAGCCTCCATGTGTTCGACCTGGAATTTCTTTTCAAATTTCAATAAAATTTTATCTGTTGACGGATTGCTTCTCAAATTGAACTACAATAACAGGTTTTTCAAATCCAACTCCGATCGTGTAGTTTTCCGCTTCAACAAGAACGCATCAATATATAAGGACAAGACCAAGGCCTTTCACGATTGCCACATCCGGAGAAATGAATTTACACCCAACAAGTGAGTCTGGTTATTTGATTCACATCAAAAATTCTTTGCGGGAAAACTCAAGTGCAAGTGGACTAGCCCTTATATTGCGATCCACCCCTATTCTAATGGGGCAGTCCAAATCATGGACCCGAAATTTTAGCATGTTTCCACAGTAAATGGCCAGCGCCTCAAGCCATTTATGGACCGGGAACCTCCTACTGGCGAACTCATTCATTTTACTGAGGATGTGTGATTGAGTTTTCACTTAGCTGGAGGCATTAAACTCAGCAACTTATACATATATACATATCTTTATACATAGCATATTTTCTTTTAGCACATCTCTAGGCATATTGCATATCGTCAGGTTGGACGGTGCTGAATGAGAATTCAGGAGAGATTCCAGGTGATTTCTAGCCACTTACTCCCTGTCGTACCTTATTTCTGTTATATTCATGCATGAGGACATGCAAGAACTTAGTCATTGTGGGGGTAGATACATCAAAACTAAAAATTTTTGTGCCAACATATAGAAAAACCTCCAAGTAGCATGTTAATTGCACCTTAGGGTCGTTGATTTAAGAACAACCGACTCCACCTCCAATGCTTGCATTGGAGCTAGAAATTGTCTGCTATAGCCACTTCTGACTCATGCACTCACCCTTTTGTTCTGAATTAAGGACTAAGCTGAATGTAACCTGATAAGGGTACAATATTAAAGTACAAATCATAAGAGGTTATTTGTATATAGCATATATACATATTGCATGGATGAATAAGATTTTTATCAATAGGTTTCATTAGGGATTTTATCCTCTAGTTGATTCCTGTAATTTAGAATCCAATACAATTTTCACACTCACATGTAGACTTTGCAATGGATTCACTGTGAAAATTGATAAACGTCCTTGGTTTGTTAAGAGGAAGCATTGCTTCTTTTCATGAACCCCTAGACAGTGATTAGGGAGTCAGGCAAACCTTCTTCCAGAAAATCCACCAAATAGTGTGAGAAGAGAGTAGAGTGCACTGGTGCTCTAAGATTAGTACAAGGAATCTGGAATTCTGGATAATTAGGTAATGATACTCAGAGTTAGGCATAGTTCTCACTCTCGGCACTCGTGTATAACTGATTGTGTGAAATTCAAAGAGCCACCAAATAAGGAAAATATCCAGAGATCGAGTTCTGATAGAAGTAGGACTAAGGTGGATGGTTACAACCATTCTTTATAGAATCCTCAGCTGAAGGAGGGTATTGATATCAAGGTTAGAAATACGCTGTCCTATCCATCTATTTCCTAATGCCGAGAGTAGGCATTTCAACCAAATAAGCCACCTGATATCCTCTTAAACACCACCAATCCCCAATAATGCCTCTAGAATAAAAGTCGTATATGTCGTGCACTGTATTGCATTGTGTTGAAATGATAAGAAAAAGAAAAAGAAAAAGAAATTCTTTTAGAAAAGAAAAAAAGAAAAAAAAGAATGATGAGCTTTTAGTATTTATTTTAATAGCATTGAGGCAGCATTACCCACCACATTTGAGATCCACCAAATATGACCTCAGCCAACCATTTTGCATTTCTAACTGCTCGAATACTGGCTGTGGAATTCCGACTTAGTGTTGGAGTTATTGGAACTCCATTGAAGTGTTGATGCCATGTGAGACCACCAAATATGGATCATATGTGTCTAGTGAGATTGTGAGCTCGAAAGAGAAAGAAAAGAAAAGAAGAAGAAAAGAAGAAAAGGAGAGAGAATGAATACGAAGGAACCAAAGAGGGCATAGTTTTCCTCACTTTTCTTTCTGTTCATTTACATAATAATTTGGGGAATCTAGATTCTGTGGTACTAATATACATGTAACACCAAATGAGAATGAGCCACCAAATACAAACCTACTTGACTCCAACATTATCTACCTAAGCTAAAAGCTAGGGTAGAAATTATAGAATATGTTGTTATACCCCGAGGGAAGAAGTTTGCCTATCTTTCTAGAATTTTACAACGGGTCAAGTATAGGCTTTAGAGGTGAATTGGCTTTTCACTCAAATCCGTTGCAGAAGGTACATAGATGCACTTTCACAATTGTTTGGATTTCTAGATTTTAGGATGAAAACAAAAAGGAAAAGAATCTCTAGTCTTATGCTTGATAAAAATAATCAGTCCTTTAGGAACCCATTTGTTGATAACTTAGCTTTGCATTTGCTAGGGATTAACAAGATTTAGGCAAGGGGGTATGATTGTGCTGTAATCATAGGACTTAAATGACCTAAATTAAGTTAGAGCTTAGCATAATTGCAGTATAATTCATGCATGAATAGCAAACATTGCATCGTTTCCAGCTTTATTTAGGTATGCATGAAATAATGTTATAATGTACTGATTAGTGCATTATTTGGATTGTAGGCAATAAGAAGCTCAAGAGATGGCCTGAAGCTGGACTTTATGAAGGGAGGAAGCAAGAGCTGTAGCAGAGTTGGTGTAGAAGCCGTGGAATAAAGAGGAGGAAATACTGTAGGGAGAGGTATACTACTCTACCAAGTAGAATTTTAATGTAGGAGTTAAATTATGAAGAACGTAGGACCTTTCCTAGCCTTAGTATGGCCTTAAAGACCCTCGTAAACCCTAGCCAACCTTAGATTAGGTCACCTTAGCCTAGGATACCTCAATACCCTCATTCTAGCCCATATCTGGACATCCATGTAGGTGGATGGACGTCCAAAACCCTTAGAAACCACCCACAAACCTAGAACCTAATTCTGTTGGAATACTGGACATCCAGACAAAGTGTCAGATGTCTAATTTCTATAAAATTCCAAGACAGAACCTAAACTCCTCCCTAAATCAACTTTGGATGTCCAAACCAGAGTTTTGCACTTCTGATTTTGAAGTACAAGTCGTTAGATTGTTAAATCAGACATCTGGAGCCCTTCTCCAATCCTTATTTTTGAAATCAAGCTTGGATCTTGATTTCCTAAGCCCCTAAACCCAATTCTACACCCTAGGAAGCATAAATTAAGGTACCCTAAGCCTAGTACAATACCCTAAGATCCTCCTAAGAACCTAATTAGGTTCTCACCAAACCCAATTGACTTGGATCTAAGTCAATTATACTTCACCTATTCAATTGGACTCATAGAGTCCAATTGAGCTCAGATCTCAACCAACGCAAGTCTAATTGGACTTAGTGAGAGTCCAATTAGACTTAGTGAGAGTCCAATTGACTCAAGCCTGACCTAATTAGGTATTTTCTCTCCTAATTAGACACACATCCACTCAATTAAACTTGTGTTAAGTTTAATTGACTTTCACATTAGTATTAGGGTTTATAACCCTAATTCTAGGAGCCTACCTAAACCCAATCACCTAGACCTATAGGACTCAACCTAGACCACCTAACCATACCTACCTAGTCACACATGCACACCCACACACACACACATAGCCGCCCACTCTAGATTCCTCTAAAGTCTTTACTAGATGGCGCCACTTTGGCTGCCAAAATTAGCAACCAAGTTGGTCCATTCTTAGATCCACAAATTGTCGATCTAAGAAGACTTACTCATACCCATGTTGATGCCAAGATGGAGGCTCTTCCAGAGAATTGCACACTTCTCTGTAGGAGACATCCCTAAGTTTATAAGAACACACCCATGGACTGCCATGGACCCCCATCTAGCCTTAGCTTCCATTCATGTGCACTCCATCTCACGAGCTCCAACACCTCCATCACTTCCACCTACATGTACAATGCTAGAGCACCTCTTCACCACCTTCTCAAGAGGCCATCCAACCACCTTGGCCGTCCCTCAGTTCCCTCCTACCACCTCAAGCCACACAAGGCATTGGAGACCACCTCCAATGCCCTAAGTTCTATTGGATAGATAGATGTTCTTCGTAGTCAATTTCTGCATTAATTTTCTACGTAGTAGTGCAGTAATCCTCTTCCTAAATGATGCATGCATAATCTTTCTTAGATCCATGCATGCATCCATTTTCTGTTAGCTAGAAATTGTTGCTTTAAGCTTTCATGTACAAGCTTTCCTCTACCTATGATCGTAAAGATAACATATCTAGAAGAAATGAAATCACCATGTGCTTTATCTATATTGTGATCATCAGTTCCTTGATTTAATTTCTTATTATATTGCAAAAAAATGCCAGTTCCTGAAGATATCAATGACCTTGTGATTAATGCATTTTCCGTTAATAGCCATCGCAAAGTTAGAATGGTGCACCCTAGTACCCACACATTTACATTTACTATTTTATCTGAAACACACACATGTAGTTCGAGTAAACAACGTGATAAGAAAAACTTACATTTCTAGGCCCGAAACCGACGTACGATTTTAAGCAAATAAAAAAAATCAAGAATCAATCTCAAATGCCTCCCAGAGATCAACTGGGACTCACTGTCTTGTTAATTAAATTTTTTGTTGAATCGAACTTAGCAACTATACTGCAATGCTATTTTAATAAAAAATGTGATTTACAATCGCAATAATAGCAAAATATTTAAATAGTTTTAAAACTATCTTATTGACGATATAGACAATGGTTTTAATTAAAATTGTCGTTTATATTAACTGTCAATACCCCATCTTGTGTGCAGAGGTCCCTGCATTGATGTATACAATGGTTTTATATAAAAGCATCATGTATATCATTCGCCACAATTCCCTTTAGAAAGAAATCTCACACCCTAACCCAACTTTAGATGATGGTTTTATATAGAACCATCGTTAAATGTGCAATATTAGCCCACAGTGCCTGATCCCCCAAAACCCTCCCCTTTCTTTCCTTCCTCTCTTCTTCCCCGAACTCGGCATCCGTCCTCTAGTCGCATTGCTTCCTCTTCCTCGGTGAGCATTGCTCCTCCTTCGATGGTCATCCTCCTCCTCCCATTATACTCCTCGTCCTCCCATGGGCGTCCCCCTCCTAGTCACCTACCTCCTCCTTCCACGGCATAGCCCACCTCCTCCACACGAAATCACTGCCCCCTCCTCGTCGATCCCCACAGCGTCGCCCACCTCTTCCTCCACATGCAGCCGCCACCCCCTCCTCCTCGACTACCACCCGCCCACCTCCCTATTGAAGCATAATTGTCGAGTGTTAAGAAATATATGTGTCATAGTATAGTCAACAAAAGCGCAACAACATTTAAATTTATAAAACTCGAAATCGATGTGAGTCTAAGGTAGTTCCCTGGGAGCAAATGGAATTCACACACTAACCTAATAATAATGAGCTCAATCATTTAACTACCAAAGAGATATTCAATAAATGAAATCCATTCAAATTGATATGCAATTATAGCTCAAATTGTATCTCAAGAAGTCGTGGGATAAAAAGAATAATAAAACCTAAAAATGGTGATTTAGATCACCAGTTAAATCTTCTAATTAAGCCTATATCCCACAACTTAATTTAACTCAAATATTGCTATAGTGGTATCAACTACTTATTCCTCAATTCCGCATCAACACTAGCCAAATGTATCCACAGTATTAGATCAAACGCCTACTATAACCCCTAGATGTCTTAAAGTTGGCAACCCTCAAACTGGAACAAGGGTGCCAATCATAGAAGTAGCCTTAGCACAAGGCTTCAGAGCACCACTGATGAGCGGATATTTGTGGGCTAATTAGTTACTTAATTGCCTAAACATTAGATTAATATTGACAAATAAATAGCATACAATAGGATGTAAATAGATTAATTTATTTTTGACTTAATTACATAATTCATGCATTGCATTCATAATTAAATGCATTTGGAATTGACTTAGAATGGCATGCAATTAGGTGCATTACAAGCATTATTTTGGTTTAACATAGAAGTTAAGGGTTTGCACATAAATAACCCATCATTTATTTATTTATTTATTTATTCTCTTCTTTGTTAACAACACAAGGGATCGACTAGCCACCATTGAAGGCCATTGAAGGCTTGGAAGGAGTGGATCTCCATCACTCCATTTTAAATGCAGACGGCTACAAGAGAGGGGGAGCTGTTGCCATGCTCATGGAGACGTTGCCCCACCTCACCACTATACTTTCCGTCCACCACCATGGTCTCCACGGCCAAGCTCCACCACACTGTGGGCCGACGAGGTGACATCTCACCACACCAAGCTAGTGGACTCATGCCAACACCATACACATGTGTCTCTGATAGCCACGCAACCATCACCATGCTTCACCAGTATCAACATCATCTCCACGACCACCACAATCACCAACTCAATGCCACCTTTCATCTTCTTCTTCTTCTTTCATCTTCTTCCTCTGTTTCTTTTCACCTTAAAAGAACCCAACACTGCCACACCTTCACTGCGCCCACCAGCGCCCCTTCGGCACACCTACTCGGCTCCAGACCGAGCACACAGCACCTCTGAGAGCATAACACCACATGCTCCTCCTCGTCTTCGGCCTACACATGCAACCAAGCGCATTGCCTGAGCCCCAGTTGTGTACGCGTGCAACACTTCAGCATGCAGCAACCATCCGTGCGACCTTTGCCAGCTCCTCGCACACACCACTCTCCTCGACGCCACTCTCCTCATGTGTGCTCCTTCATGTGCAATAGCTAGTAGCACGCCAACACCTCCCACATGTGCACACCATCCACCGTGAACCACACCTCCAACAGCAGTAGCAAGTAGCCACCGCTGCCGCTTCTCTCCACTTCATCCGGCCACCTTCGATCACTATCCGCCACACCGCTACCACCACCAGATGTGCACCGACCTCGCTTAGTTCCAGTGAGCTCCTCATCACCAGCTAGCACCTCCCCTCTGCATGCACGCCACTTGAAGGGAATCCCTTGTTTCCCTTAGTATTAGTTATTACATCATATGTCATTGCCATAATTTTGATTTTTATTTTATTAATTAAATATTATGGTGAGTTTATGCAAAGGACCTCCCTTTTTCTCATAAATGCAATATCAGCTCATCTAATCATTCTTACATTGATTTAAAGGTGATTTTGATTCGATTTCTTAGGGAAATTAATCGTGAACATCTGCTTTTGACCCTTGCGAGTTTTAAAATGCCACTACCTCTCTATGGATACGACCTGCTCTTTTGAGTGATTATTTTTACTTTGTGTTGATCGAGAGTTTTCCACCACGCAATATAATATGACATTATCATTTTATTGTGATCATCCCGTTTAAGCAGAAACCTCTCTTTCAAATGGCACCATTGCTGGGGAGGCATCTAGCCTGTTAAACTCACATTCACTTATTTTTTTATTCACATGTTATTTGAGGCACATTTAAATTCGATTATTTGTTTGGTGAGAGGTACGCGTATTTGGTTACATCTTGTCACACCAGCCTCAGAGATCAGACGAACCTTAATGTCGCTAGTGGAGTTGTAACACTGAGAAAAGGAGCATCACACCAGCCTCAACAATGCCTTCGTCGACCTTATTTCAACTGCCAGAGGAGGACATCCTGAGTGATTATCATCTTCATCTCCGCTGATCATCAGTAGTTAGATTTTGAACACTATTTTCTGTACATTCATTGGAAGGCCCTCATTCTAGGATCGCGTGTACGTTTCAGGGGTTTGTTTCCCACCATTGCTTTAGGCCCATACGTGGGTAACTTTTTTGGAGTCTGTTCCCATTTATTTAGACTTAGATTTTTATTTTCTTTCGTGGATTGATCTTTCATAATTTATGCATAAGTAGGTAAAAATAAAAAAATAAAAAAAGTACACGAGCTACCTGCTAGAAGCTACCTGCCCTTAGGTCAAACCATTTAGGATTGAATGAGCAGCATCTAGATCTAATTTCCTATCTAGCATATTGAATGAAGAATGCTGGAATCAGGTATGCATTTCTAACTTTGCATTTCTACTTGTCATGCAAATGCATTTGGATTAATTTCAAGACCACCTAATCTGTATTGAATAGATCTAACAAGTGGTCACATTTATTTTTTTTGAAAAAAGGACTAATTAAAGGAGGGATATTTAAAAACCTGAGAAGAGGCAGTTATTGCACTTATTTTGAAAATAGAGATCTCGTCGTAGTATAGTGCATGAAAACGCTCGTGAAAAATAACTTATAAAATAATGAGACTTGAGTCCCTATCATTCGTCTCCGATAGGCATTTAGAAAATACATATTTGAATTCGATCTAGCTCACCCTACTTATTCAGAAATACATGCCCGTTTACAATAATTCCTATTGATGCACGACATGCTTAGTTGTAAGAGAATACAAATTTTGCGCATGCAACTTTAATCACAAGGAAATATGGCAATTAGCTCATGGTGATTTTCACACATAGACATAAAGATATGTAAAAGATGATTTCGTTGATTTCATCATTAGGAGAGAATATGGAGCTACACTACTAAGCAGTACTAAAGCATTAATCAATGAAGAACTATGCTACTTATCTAGCTAACAGAATGAAGGGCATTCGGAGGTAGCTCCGATGGCCTTTGACTTGGTTGAGAGGAGAAGGGGCAGCCAATGGTGCTTAAGCCAGCCCTTGGAGAGAGGTTGGAGGTGATCTAGGCCTGGTGTGGAGATGATGAGGATGCCATGGTGCACTTGTGGAGATGGAGGTGGAGTAATGGAGGTGGAATGAAACTAAAACTAGATGGAAAGCTAGATGGGTGCAAATGGCCACCCAAAGGTCTTTTAAGTAGACCCAAGGGAGCCCCTCTAGAGAAGTGTGGAACTCTCTAGAGAGGCCTTTGGTGGGAGCTCGTGGGAGAGTGACAGAGAGGATGGATGGGTGGTTTTTAGACCTACATTTGGTGGATCTAAAAATTGAATGCATCTTGGTTGTTATTTTTAGCAACCAAGGCAACAACACATGGTATAGAGTTGTAGAGAACTCTAAGCTAGGTATTTTCATGTAGATGGTGTGTGTGGGTTGAAACCTAGGTGGCTAGGTTGATTAGGTTAGGTTCTAGTGGGTTTAGGTCAAGGTAGTTCTCAAATTAGGGTTGTAAACCATAATTCACTAAGGTAAAATGCAATTAAACTTGATACAAGTTTAATTGGATGTGTGAAAGCATAATTGAGAGTAAAACAAATCAATTAAGGGAGTTCTTGGTCAATTAGACTCTCACTAAGTCCAATTGCACAGTCTATGCAGAGATCAGGGCTTAATTGGACTCATTGAGTCCAATTGAATAGGCTGAAGGAATTGACTAAGATCCAAGTCAATTAAGTTTAGTGAGGACTTAATTAGGTCCTTAGGGAGATCTAGAG
This sequence comes from Thalassia testudinum, assembly GCA_037157565.1. Classification (NCBI taxonomy): domain Eukaryota; kingdom Viridiplantae; phylum Streptophyta; class Magnoliopsida; order Alismatales; family Hydrocharitaceae; genus Thalassia; species Thalassia testudinum. The sequence goes on from JAZHRO010000025.1 coordinate 41,662,744, forward strand.
GTGATGTAGTAGGGTTAGGGTACCTTAATTTCAGTTCCTATGGGCTTGGAATTGGGTTTATGGACTTAGGAATTCAAGATTCAAGTTTGAATTCAGAAACAGGAACTAGAGAGTAGTTCCAGACATCTGACAATAGTGTCAAAAGTCTTAAAATGAAAAATCAGAAGTCTAGACTTATTTTCTGGACATCCAATCAAAGTCAAGAGGGATTCTAGGTTCTATCTTGGGTATTCTGCAGAAATTAGATGTCTAATCAAGTGTTTGGATGTCTAATAATGCTGTAGATGTGGGTTTGAGGTGTGCGGGTTGTGGCTAAGGGTTCTGGATGTCCTATAACTCATCTGGACAACCAGGAATAGGCTAGAATTAGGGTTTTATGGCTTCCTAGGGTGAAGTGACCTAATCTAAGGGTGGCTAAGTCTTGGGGAAGCTTCTTAGTTGTCAATGGGCTAGGGTGGGCCTAAGTTCTTCACAATTTACTGCTTTATTCCTACTTAAGAGAATAGCATACCTCAACTCCTTACATTATTGTCTACTACATCTTATTCTTGGACTTTTGCTCCAGCTCTGCTGCAACTCTGGCTTTAGGTGCAGCTTTAGATCTAGTCTCAAATCCAGCTCCTTAGCTTCTTATTTCCTACAATTTATATAATGTGCGTAATTAGTATATTATAACATTATTCTATGCATAGCTATAGGAGGAACAGTAAAGATGCAAATAATGCTTATGCATGCATGAGCTACCCTAACTTATGCTATGTCCTAGCCTAATTCTGGACAATTAAGACTTATGATTGTTGTGCAATCATTCCCCCATGCCTAAATCTTGTTAGTCCTTAGCAAAAGCAAAACTAAATTTTTTGCAGAAGGGTCACTAATGGATTGATTATTTTATAAAGTGTATGCCTAGAGATTTTTCTCCTTTTTGTTTTCATCCTATGCTCTAGAAATCCAGAAAAATGTGAAAGTGTAGCTACGCAGCTTTTGCAACTGATTTGAGTGAAAGACCTAGTTCACCTCTAAAGCCTGTACTTGACCCCTAGTAAAATTCTAGCGGGATAAGCGGACTCCTTCCCTCAGGGTATTCAAGATATTCTATGAATTTCACCCTGGCTTTAAGCTTGGGTAGTGGATGTCTGAGGGATACGAGTGTTTATTTGATGGCTTACCCTCAGTTGGTGCTACATAGAGATTAGTACTTCAAAATCTAGATTCCCAGATTATCAAGTAACTCAACTCAGCGAAAGAAGAGAAAAACTATGCTCTTTTCTTGTTCCTTTGTATTCATTCTCTCTTACTCTCTCTGTTTTTTTTCTTAGAGCTCACAATCTCACCAGATTCTCACGTATGATCTATATTTGGTGGTCACACTTGGCATTAACACTTTAATTGAGTTCCATAACCCTAACACTAAGTTGGAATTCCTCAGCCAGTATTCAGATGGTCAAAAACATAGAAAGATAGGTTAAGGCCTTATTTAGTGGATCTCAAATTTATTTGGTGGTATTGCCTCAATGCAACTAAAATAAACACTAAATATTCACACTCTTTGTTTCTTACTTTTTCTTCTTTTTCTAAATTTTTTTTCTTTTTTTTTCATTTTTTTTTTTTTCTTCTTTTTTTTCCATGTATTTTTTTTTTCAACACAACACAAGCTAGCATACATTCATAAACTTTATTGAGGAGGCATTATTAGAGATTAGTGGTACTCAAGAGATATTGGGTAGCTTATTTGGTGAAAGTGCCTATTCACAGCATCGGGAGAGACGGATAGGATGGTGTATTTCTAACCTTGACATCAATACCCTACTTCAGCCGAGGATTCCGTAAAGAATGGTTGTAACCATCCACCTTAACCCTAGTATTATGGAAACTCACTTGCCACGTATTTGCCTTATTTGGTGGTTCTCAAAATTTCACACAAAAATATATACGTAGGAATCAAGAGAGAAAACTATGCCTAATCTCTGAGTATCTAGGACTCCAGATTCCTTGCACTAATCTTAGAGCACCAGTACTCTTTATTCTCATCTCACACTATTTGGTGGATTTTTGGAAGAAAATCTGCCTAGCTCCCAAAACACTATCCAAGGGTTCAGGAAAGGAAGTACTACTTCTTCTCGACAGACTAATGACGTTTATCAGCCTTCACCATAAATCCATTGCAAATTCTGTGTGTGTGAAAAGTTGTACTGGATTCTAGATTACAGGAATCAACTAAAGGATAAAATCCCCAATGCATTCTCTTAAAAAGATAATCTTATTCATGGATGCACTATGTATATATGCTATAAACAAGTAACCTCTTATATTCATACTTCATGAAATTTCCCTCTTGGGTTACATTCAGCTTGACCCTAAATTTAGAACAAAAGGTGAGAAGGTGAGTCGGAAGTGACTGCTGCAGATGATTTTTAGCTCCAATGCAAGCATTGGAGGTAAAGTCGGTTGTCCTTTTATTTAGGGTCCTAAAGTATGTTTGACATGCATCTCCAAGGTTTTCTTAAATGTTGGCATAAAAAATTTCAATTTTGTCATATCTACCCCCCCATGACTAAGTTCTTGCATGTCCTCATGCATGAATATAAAAGAAGATAAATATAGCAGGGAGTAAATGGGTAGAAATCACCTGGAATTGCTCTTGAAGTTTAACGTTCAGCACCGACCAACCTGACAGTATGCAATATGTGAAAAGGAAATATACTAAAAGAAAAATATGCTATGTATAAAAATGGTATGTATAGGTGATGGTAGAATTTAGGGTAGATGCTGAGTTTAACGCCTCCAGCTGGGCGAAAACTCAATCACACGTCCTCAATAAGATGAATGACTTCGTTAGCTAGAGGAGGTTCCTAGGCCAAAAATGGCTTAAGGTGTTGGCCATTGACATTGGAGACATGCCCAGATTTTGGGTCCATGATTTGGACAGCTCCATTGGGATAAGGGTAAATCACAATATAAGGGCCAGTCCACTTGGACCTGAGTTTCTCCACAAAGAGCTTCAGTCATGAATCAAACAACCAGACCTACTGGTTGGGTGTGAATGCTTTCCTCTGGATGTGGCAGTCATGAAAGGCCTTGGTCTTATCCTTGTATATCGATGTGTTTTCATAGGCCTCCCACCGGATCTCTTCTAATTAGCTAAGCTGGAGTTTCCTTTCGTGACCATCCGCATCGAGGTCAAGGTTACACTTTCGTACTGCCTAAAAGGCATGGTGTTCCAGCTCGACAGGATGGTGACAGGCTTTACCATATACCATACGATATGGTGACATTCCAAGTGGGGCCTTATAGGTAGTCCGATATGCCCAGAGTGCATCAACTAATTTATTGGAGCAGTCCTTCCTGTCTGGTCTAACCATCTTTTGGAGAATTAGCTTGATCTGAGGGTTAGACACTTCAGCCTGTCCATTGGTCTGTGGGTGATACGGGGTGGCTATACGGTGATGTACCTCGTATTTCTTTAATAACGACCTAAAGTAGGTGTGGATGAAGCGACTTCCCCCATCGCTAATCAGGGCACAGGGCATTCCAAATCTTGCAAAGATATATTCCCATAAGAAAGAAACAATGGTCTTATGATTAGCCAGTCTCGCTGGGACGGCCTCAACCCACTTCTAGACATAGTTAACAGTTAGCAATGTGCACTCGAAGCCATGCAAGTTTGAAAAGTACCCTTAAAATCGATGCCCTAGATGTTGAACACTTCTACGACCATGATGGGTTGGAGAGGCATCATGTCTCTCTTAGTCATAGAACCAACCGACTGGCATCGTCTACAGCACTAGGCGAACTCATGTGTATCTCTGAAAATAGTTGGCCAGAAAAATACCGACTGCAAAATTTTTGCAGCGGTTTTCCATCCTGAGAAATGACCACCACAAGCATCGTTGTGGCAAAAAGATAACACACTAGGGATCTCAGAGTCTGGGACACATCTTTTAATAATTTGATCGGCTCCAATGTAGAAGAGCAGTGGGTCATCCCAAAGGTAGAATTTGGCCTCTGCAGTGAATTTGAGTTTCAGGTCCTTAGATAGGTTCACAGGAATCTTTCCTACGACAAGATAGTTCAGGACATCTGCGTACCAGGGAAACTCAATAGAGTGAACTGCCAAAAGTGATTCATCTAGAAATTAGTCAGAAATAGGCAGAGAATAAGGAATGTGGGCTAGATCCAGTCTGGATAGGTGATCCGGCACAGCATTTTGCTTTCCGACTTTGTCGGGGATTTCAATATCGAATTCCTGCAATAGAAGGATCCATCTGATAAGACGGGGTTTGGCATCCTTCTTTTCCAACAAATGCCGAAGGGCGGAGTGGTCAGTGAAGATGATAACTTTGGACTCTAATAAATAAGATCTAAATTTCTCCAACCCGAATACTACTGCTAGCAGTTCTTTTTTGGTGAAGGTATAATTACGCTGAGCTTCATTCATCGTCTTGCTAGCATAGTATATGACAAAGGGTTGCTTCTCCCGATGCTGGCTTAAAACAGCACCGGCAACAAAATCTGAAGCATCACACATCATCTCAAAATCAAGAGACCAATCAGGTGGTTGGAGAATTGGGGAATCAGAGACAACGCTTCATAAAGTCTCAAAGGCACTGAGACACGAGGTGTTGAATTCGAAGGGGGTATTGGCTACCAAGATATTTGATGAGACACTCATCATGATCTCTAATTACCCCTAATTAACTAGTCTTCCTAGTTAATTAGCTAAGGTTATGAACATATAAGGGTTAATTATAGAATAAGGGATATTTAGTAAAGGACCTTAAAATAAGTTAAAAATGACATTTTATCATTCAATTAACATTATTAATAATTTAGATAATAATTGGACTCAAAATTCTATTAATCATTTCCTTAATTAATAAGTTCAGTAACTTAAACATAATCTATATCTAAGTATATAATAACTTAAGTAATTTTACTTAATCTAATAAATTAATTTAAAAATGTCAAAAATGTAAATTAAAGGTGGAAACATAATATTTACCTTATTTACTAACATATATAAAATGTTGAAAAAGATCTAAGTTAAAATAAACCTTCAAAACCTGAGTTTATATTTTGGTCCTTAAAACTTATTACAATTGGGTCCTTATTTTTCACACAGGTCCTTAAGTTTTATTACATTTAAGTCCCTCTTTGTCTTCTTCTTCTTCAACCGAATGAACGGCTGGCGACGGAGAGTCACGCCACCGCATGATCATCGCCCCGCCGACATCAGCCTTCTTTGTCCAAGCTCTTGCAGCTTGCGCTCACCACCTCCTCTTGATCCATCGATCTGGATTAACCAGAAAGCCTATTTTTTAGTGGGAGATAACCTCATCGTCGTCAGAGTCGACGTCGAAGGTTAAGCTCTTCAAGCTCCTTCTTCGACCAAACCCCGCCACTCTCTTCATCGCCAACTGCTATAAATACCCCCTCACCCCTCAGATTTTACTTAAGTTGGCTCCCTTCCCTCTTTTAACACTGCAGTAGACCCAATAGGCTATTCGTCCAAAACTCTGGCGACTTTCCATCTCACATTCCGACTTCCTCCATCCATTCTAATCAGCCGAGGAGATTCGCCATGGTCTACCGCATCTCTAACATAGGCGCCGACCAAAGGAGTCCTATGCTCCACCTCAAATCTGCCCGCCAAATATCTTTCTTTCACCCTCTGATTTCGTCGTCCGCCATGAGACTTCGACGGAACCCTATTGACCCCTTCATACAGGTAACAGTAGATTAGGAGTAGGAGTAAGAGTAGGAGTAGGAGTAGGTTAGCTTAGTTAGTTAGTTTAGGTAGTTAGATTAGAGTAATTTTAGAATTTTTGTGTCATCTTCTCTGACTCCAGCGAACTCCTTGAGCTCGCCAGAGCCTTAATTTCATCTTTTGAAATTGTTGTCCACCTTCCTTTATCTTCCATGACCATTTCTAATCCACTTAATCATTAATTGAATCACCTAATCGTCTAATTCATCTTTCATCTCCACCGACTACTGTCACAGTCCATGGTGACAGTAGTGGGCCTAATTCCACCTTCATAGGGTCTTTCATCATCTTTCCACCACTTATGGACCCTAATCAACACTATAATACATAGAATTACCACATATAAATTAAATGCCCAAATATAATTAAGTTCCTGAGCTCGCTGTCCATGGTAGCTCAAGAGCAGTTCAAATCCTAAATTAAATATATATTTATGAATATAAACACTTGTTGACTTGTTTCAACCACTCAATTGTGTGGTAAAACAGATCCTGAGCTTTAACCACTCATATCCTTTAAGAAAATAAATTCACTGTCAAATCTTACATTTAAAGAGATAATGTGGAATTAAATGTGATTTTGAGGTTCCTTGCAACCTTAGGATCCTTTTCAGATTAAACATGGTACATTTTACCAATTTGTACACAGTTTTCACATTTTCTGGACTCATCGGAGCTCCGACGAGCTCCGGCAAGCCAAATCTGCGCTTCAACCATTATAATTTGTTGAGAAGCTCCAGAATGATGTAACATGGATCACTAGTTAATTTGAAGTCATTTAATTGAGGATTTAGTGACTGGAGCTCAGATTGGGTCTTCTTCTTCTCCAACTCCGGCAGAGTTGGAGAAGTCTGTTAGAAGAGATCTGAGAAGAATTTAAGGTACCTAGAATATTCAGTGCAATGCACTGAAGCTGTTTAAACTCTTAGAATACTGTAACAACCTCTGAATGGCTCTAATGAACACACGCCTTTTCAAGCTCAGGTGGCGAGCCTGAAACCCTAGAAATCTTGGTCAGAGTGCCTATTTGAGAATCTAAATGAGTTTATGAGGTTAAGAAGATCCTATTCGAGGCTTTGATTTCTTGAGAGAAGGCTTTGAACATAAAGTCAAATTTTTGTGCCTTCACATTCAAACTGAGTCTAATAATGGAGTTCTGAGCTCAATCTGAGAAATTGATGAGATTAAGTTGTTTCTAGGATCTTGTAGGATAGTTTTAGAATTATTTAACTGAGCTCTGGTGAATAATTGTGTGAGAATTCAAACCCTGTTAATTTGGGTTATTTTCAAACCCAAACTAACAGTAGAAGTATTTTGATGAGATATGAACTTGAATCCTACCCAGATAAGTTTGTTACAACCCTTAGAACTTATTTAAATCGATCAATAATGTTTGTCTGTGTCTATTTATCTATTTCAGTCTGAAAATTCGAACTCTGAAGCTTTCAGAGAAGCTTAGAGCTTTTGAGTTGTTCCTGAAGGTCTTGAGAGCTTAGAAACTACTCTAGCAAATGTGGAATAACTTGTATAACCTGTATAGACCTTTAAATGAGAGAGAAAAGTCCATCTGAGGACTCTGTGAAATTAATTTCCATTTCCAGGCAATAAATAACCCATAGGAATCCCTTATTTCACTCTTTAAATTGAAGAGGAAAACATCCTCTTATCTTTAAATTGACCCTGCAATCCTATAGAGTATCCGTAGAGCTTTCTAGCAAACTTGAAATCACTTGAAACAGAGCTCTGAGCTGGGAGATTTGATTGGTTGAAGTTGGGTCTGGAAGGGGTTAATATAGTCCCACATCGTCAGTTTCTGAGCGTGCGCATGGGAACAAAAGCAATTTGTTATCTTGGCCCTTCAGTGGTCAGCGCTCGGCTCACCAGTTACCGATCTGAGCATTCTAAATCTATCTGAGCATGTGTATGTGTGTGTGTGGGCATGTGTGCCTACAGGTGTGCACCCGAGTGGGTGTGAGCTAGTGTGCCCTGGGAGGGCGAGGCCTGGGAGGCTGGGTTGAGCTGGAATGACTCGAATCTATGGCTCAACTGAAATAAACTGAAATCAAACCTAATTGAGATTAGGCGAGGACTAAGTAGGGTCTGGTCCCACCTTGGTCTCAGGGTGCTATGTATCGTCGAAAGGACCTCGCCGTAAATAAAATAATTTTTGGTTAAAAAGTAAAAAAAATCCGGTTCAAGTGATGGATTAAAGGAAAAGAAAAGAAAAGCAGAGAAGCTGATGGCTAAGTACTGAAAGCTAAAGTTAAGTGTTGAGAAGGCAATAGCTAAGCAAAGGAGCACAAGCACTACTAAGGCACTAAGGAAGGAGAAGACTAAGGGAAAAGAAGAAAAAGGCGGGAACAGAAGAAGAGAGGTAAGAAGGAGAGCTCGAGATAGAGAATAAAAGGAAAAGAACAAAAGAAAGAGAGAAGAAGAGAGAGGCTGAAGACTAAAAAGGAATTTGTTTTACTTGCATTTCTTTTTGTTCTTAATAATTGTAATAAGGAATGTTTTAATAGAACAATTCTTATTGCCTCAATTTCCTTTGAAATAAAATTGGAAATCTAACATGTTTACTTGCTAATAAAGTAGATCATTTGAGTAAATATGTTTTTCATATGAAATTTTGTATATTCTTTATAGTTTAAATATTTTGGCAAAATTCATGCTTTTATAATCAACCTAGTTTACCTCCTAAACTTGAAAGGAAAATAAAAGAAAATTGGTAAATGTAGAAAAAATTATACCTCCTAGTGAATGACCTGGACTCAACCAGTAAAAATTTCTAAAATGTTAGGTTAATCCGATCCTATACTACACAACTAACACAATTTTGAGTTAACCTAAGTGACTTTTTCTACTCTTAATTAAGTGAAATTAACTTAATTACTGAGTTGAGTAAGCCGCATGATTAAACGTCGTGTGATTTTTGAGAAGTCACGTATAAATCTTCAGTAAAATCCGACATGACCCAAGAATGATCTAATCTACTTGACCAAGCTAGGTGGGGGTAATCAGGATATGATCTCAGATTTAGCTCGGTCGACCTCGAGGTCGTTTACAGAGATCTTGTGCCCTAGTACAAGGCCATCCCTTACCATTAAATGGATCTTTTCCTAGGATAGTACTAGGTTTAACTCAATACATCATTTTAGGATCTTGGTGAGGTTGTCAAGACAAGATTGAAATTTGTCTCCAAAAATGGAGAAGTCATCCATAAACACTTCCATGTAATCCCCAATCATGTCAGAGAAGATGAACATCATACAACGCTGAAATGTTGCTGGTGTGTTGCAGAGGCCGAAGGCCATCTGCTTGAAGGCGAATGTTCCGAATGGACATGTGAAAGTGGTCTTGTCTTGAACTTCCAGGCTAATCGCTACCTGATTGTACCCGGAGTATCCATCCAAAAAGCAAAAGAAACTGCATCCGACTAACCGTTCTAAGATCTGATCAGTGAACGGTAAAGGAAAGTGATCCTTCTGGGTAGCGGTGTTCAATTTTCCATAATCTATGCAAACCCACCATGATGTTGTAGTGCAGGTTGGGATGGATTCGCCCTTCTCATTTTTCACGACAGTGAGTCCAGCTTTCTTGGGCACTATCTAGATCGGTCTCACCTATTGGCTATCAGAGATTAGGTATATACAATGCCCACATCCAGCCATTTGATGATCTCCTTCTTAACAACCTCTAGCATATTCAGGTTTAAGTATCTTTGAGGTTGTCTAGAAGGTTTCACCCCCTCATCCGTGTAAATGTGATGAGTGCAATATGAGGGGTGAATACCACTAAGATCAGCAATGCTCCACCCTATAGCAGCCCTATGGTCTTGTAGCGTACAAATCAGTTGATGCTCCTGTTCTTGGGTTAAGTGGGAACTAATAATGACCGGGTATGTCTCACGTTTTCCCAAGAACACATATTTAAGTGAATCAGGTAAGGGCTTCAATTCAATCACGGGTGGGTCGGAGTCAGAAATGGGAATAGGATGAGCAGAATCGAAGGTGGGAATCTGATGATCTGGATGCACGTGAATTCCCATTGATTCGCTACATGTGAGATAGTCAGTTATGACTGCATCATTGGGAAACCCGTTAGCTATGGTCACGTCTTCCTGCAACAATAGGGGCGATCCAGTACTGTACAGATTAGGATAGCTAGAGTCAGGGGTGTTGTGGTCAGATATACACCCTAAATAATTAGATCCTTGGGGAGATATGTGCAATGCAGTGGTCTTAGTCTCATGTTGATTGAGGTCCAAGAACCCTGATAGTGCAGACGAATGAGACATTGGGTCATTGCAAAGGAGCCCAATGTTACCACAGTTTGGTGAATCTTTGTCTTCACCATCCTCCTCGATTCGATCATAGTTGAAGCTCCTTGATGCCCTTAATATATCAAGTCAAAGTCGCTCATTACCTAGAGCGATCTCCATACACCTGGATGAACAATCAATTTTTGCTTGGGCTATCGCCAGAAATGGGCGACCTAAAATAATTGGTGCATCACGAAGATCAGGAGGAACCTCCATATCGAGAACGAAAAAGTCTATGGAAAAGCAGAATCTGCAGACTTTTACGATCACGTTCTCGACCACACCCCTCGGTGTTTTCACAGATCTATCAGCCAGCTGAATTGTGACCGAGGTTGGTTTTAACTCCCCGAATCGAAATTGATCATATACTGCAGTGGGAGTCAGATTGATGGACAAACCTTGATCAAGAAGGGCCCGATCAAATGGAGAATCCTATAAGAAGCAGGATATGAGTGGGGTACCAGGGTCCTTTTTCTTCGATGGTAAGTTGGCTAGAATCGTAGTGCTAGCCTCCTTTAACAGTACCGCCTGTCGTCCAATTCTCGGCTGTCTCTTCGGGGTACAGTAGTCCTTAAAGAACCTAGTGACATTGGGGATGTGATCAATGGCCTTGTAGAGAGGGACCTGAATATGTGCTTCCTTGACCATATCTCTCAGGTCCTCATAATTTCGCGTGTCCTTTTTCCATACTACATTTCGTGTTAGCACCAAGGGAAAAGGAATAGGAATCTAAGGGTCAAGTGGGCTCTTGCCCTTATCCACCGTAGGTGGCTCCTGAGTTGAAGGAGTCAAACCATCCAGCGGTGGAGGGTAAGAAAAATCAAGACTCGCCTGCCTATATGGTTGGTCAAATGTCTTCCTTCCGCTCCTCAACAAGACAGCCATTGCATCGTCTTGTTGTCCATGAGGTGGTGGAGTGGAAGGGGCAGAGTATGCAGAGTTTTGTATCAAAGGCAGCTGGCCTTGGGCATAACCAAGTGGCATAGGAGGCACCTGTAATATGGCATGTGCTTGTCCCTATGGTGCCTGAAACCTAGGCGGGGCACCCTAGTTCTGCACATATCGTGGGTTTGGGACAGGTTGGGAGGGCAAGGCTCCCTGGGTCCTATGCTCTTGTAGTAATTGGTTTTGCATGTTTTGTATGTTCTTTATCTAGTCGACCATCGCCTTCGTGATTTGCAAGCTATCCTATGTAGACTTTCGCATCGATTCTTGCAGCTCCTCTTTTAGTGCCTCTAAATCGGCTTGCTTTGGAGGGTGATTGGCAGCATGATGCTGTGGCTGGTATATAGAATGGGGTTGTTGCTATTGAGATGGGAATGGCTGCTGCCTAGGGTACGTGTTCTACTCATTCCCATACTTCCTGGTCTGGTAGTGTGGATCTTGATGCGGTCTCTATGAGTTACCTGACCAGGAGAAGTTTGGATGCTAGTGCCAACTAGGGTTATACATCTCTGAGTACGAGTTATTACGCCCGTATCCCTGAACAACGCTAACATCTTCATAGGCTGAGCATGTCTAAGGCATATATTCATCAAGGGAATATGTGTTATAATCATCGTGTTGTGTGTAACCCTAATGATACGGTGCCAGATCGGGATTGTTAATGGGATCTTGATACACATGGTCTCGTGAATACGGAGGAGGTGCATCCCGAGTGAGCAGATTAACTCTAGCAGGAGGGGCTCGGGGGTGCATAAGAAGATTTAGGAGCAGCAGGGCTTGCAGGCAGCTCTGATCGAACATGAAGTACTTCATCAATTTTGTTTCCCAGCAAATCCATCTTACCCAGCTCCTTGGCGGTGATGCTCATGTTAGCTCGGATATACTCTGCTTGAGCCTCATGAACACTCACTCTCTGTTGTCCAGGTTGCTGGAACTAGTTCATCGATGCAGCATTCATTGAATTCTCCACTAATGACTCGAACAACTCAAATGCACTATTCTCATCTTTAGCGAGGAAGTTCCCACCACTGGATGCATCGGCCAGGTATCGATGTGTGTCATCCAGCCCATGGTAGAAAATCTGAGCTAAGTGCCATTTGGGCACACCAAGGTGTGGGCATTTCCTTAGGAGATCATGAAATTAGTCCTAAGCATCATGCAACTTCTCCTTAGGTCCTTGGGAGAAAGTCATAATCGCACGCCTCATCGCGTTCGTGCGACCGATTGGGAAGAACTTCTGCAGGAATTCATGTCGTAATTCCAGCCATGTTCCAATCGGCTTCCCGATGGTTTTGAACCAGTATGAAGCATTATCCCTGAGAAAAAATGGAAATAGCTTCACTAGAACAATTCCAAGATCTACGTCCCTGGGTCGACCCATTTTCGCAATTCGACTCAGGTCCTCTAGATGCTGGAATGGATCCTCATTTGAGTTTCCATAGAAGTAATTCTGAATCAGCCCAATTAGATTGGGCTTGAGCTCGAACGCATCTCTACCTACGGGAATCCAGACTAAAGGTGTGACAATCTGTGCTGCCAGATTGTACAAATACCGAAGTTATTCTCCTCGTGGTGGATGCTGCATTCTATCCAAAGTGTTCAAGATATGATCTATACTCTATTTCTACCATTCCTCAGATTCAACGACCCGGGCTTCCAGATGAGCCATCGGGTCTAGATTTGCTGGATCCTGACCAGGTCGGGGTCCAAGGTTAGCCATTGTGGCCAAGTAGATAGAAGAAGAGGGTGGGGGAGAAGATGGCTCGAGCGAAGTGACTTGCCTCCTTAGGAGTGGCTCCCAAGGTCCAACCAATTGAGGTCTGAGTGACCTCCTTCCTTGCATATACCAACTAACCCCTAGGTTGGTGCAGCCAGCCAGACAAGGGTAAGGCCCTATCAATCAGATGATCCTTATGATCAGATGACCAGATTTTTTGTTTAAAATTCTAATTCCAGAAGAGAAAATTTGTCGTTTAATCGACTGGAAGTAATTCCCGCCTCTCAAGCTAACCCAGCCAATCTGGTTATAAGGGGACTAAGAGGAAGGTCTTCCTTTGGCTCATGCCTCTGGTTCCGTTACCTCTTAGCTATGGTCGTTTGACACTACCCTGCAGACTTAATCACCGGGTTTGGCAAGAGTGGTTGAAACCACCCAGTAGTACAACAATGAATTCGGGTTTATATTATGTTTTACAATTTATTTTGACCCCTTTCTTTTCATCTAGGGTTCATGGTGAGTGGCCCACAAGGTGACTAAGCTCACCAACTAAACCTTAGTCTTGATTAAGTGTAGTCTAGCCCAAATATATGGTCTCTAGAGTGTAACCCTAAAGGTGTAACCTAGGGTTCATACAATTACAGGGTTTTTTTTTTCTTCTTTAGCAGACCAAGAAAATAAGAACAATTCTCTAATAAAAATTGGAATCAGAATAAGTTGAAAATTGGCAAGTAGATTCCTTTTTTAATTATATTTTCATAGAATATTTTTTAATAATTTTTACTATTTCAACTGAATTTACAGACATTTTTAAAAGTCAGGGGGTCAGATTTGGAATTTTGACCCCTGGTTGGTTTTCTGCTTTGAAATTGTATAAAATGATCTTCAAAAATTCAGAAAAATATGGAAATTAAAGCTAATGAGATAAAATTTCAAACACCACCATTTTTAGTAAAAATAAATTCACGGATTACTCGGAATTGATTTTTGAATTTTGAAAATTTTCAAATCTGGGTCACTCAGACCCCCTTGCACTTCATAAATCTTTGAAAATTTTGTACTTTGAATTTCTTCAAATGAACTATACCATGTGAAAGATGGTTTGAAAATGAAGGTATAGCTCAAATTGCAAAATTTTTCGCTTATTAATTTTTCAGTAATTGAATTTTTAAATCAGAATTTGAAATCTGGCCGAAAATCAGAGAATGGTGGTAAAGCTTTTAAAAAGTGTTTGAATTCAAAATTCAAACTTTCCACCAAAATGATTTTTTTTTCTCATCAAAATTTTTTCTCAAAAAATTTTGAATTTTTTTTTCAAAAAAATTTGAATTTTTTTTTGAAGGGAAAAGATTTTTTTTCAATTTTTTTTCCAGCAAACGAATCTAAAATTCAAATGGAAACGTAAGCTAACTACCTAGACTTTTTTTTATTTTTTTTTCACGAAAATAAATAGGATTTTTTTTCGAATAAAATTGTTAGAAGGAAATCTGACCTAGGGTTCAAAAAAGGGAAATCCTAATCTAAGAGGAGATGTCCACATGATTTTTCTGCACCCGATGTGTGTGCAGATCCCGTATTTCCTACTTTACTACACATCCAACAAACAAGCAGAGGAATATTTTTCACTGAAAGCTCAAAAGATCAAAATCAATTTTGTTGCCTGCTCGGCAATGGTGCCATTTGAAAAGAGGTGGTTCTCACACGTGTTTTGAAAACAAAGATCTCGTCGTAGTATAGTGCACGAAAACGCTCGTCAAAAATAATTTATAAAATAACGAGACTTGAGTCCCGGTCGTTCATCTCTTGGAAGCATTAAGAAGTTGCAGATTTGAATTAGATCTAGCTCACTCTACTTATTCAGAAATGCATGCCCGTTTACAATAATTCGTATTGATGCATGACATGCATAGTTGCAAGAGAATACAAATTTCACGCATGCAACTTTAATCACACAGAAATATGGAAATTAGCTCATGGTGATTTTCACACATAAACAAAGAGATATATAAAGATGATTTCATTGATTGCATCATGGTGGCTATAGAGTGAAGCTCGTGAAAAGCTTGTACAGGAAAGCTTGAAAGCAATAAACTAGCTAACAGAAAACGATTGCATACATGAATCTATGGGGGGATTATGCATGCATCATTGGGGGAGAATATTGAGCTTCACTACTAAGCAGTAATAAAGCATTAATCTATGAAGAACTATGCTACTTATCTAGCTAATAGAATGAAGGGCAATCATAGGTAGCTTTGATGGCCTTTGACTTGGTTGTGAGGACGAGGGGTGGCCAATGGTGCTTAGGCTGGCCCTTGGAGAGAGGTTGGTGGTGATCTAGGCCTAGCGTGGAGGTGATGGGGATGCCATGGTGTGCTCATGGCGATGGAGGTGGAGTAATGGCGGTGGAATGAAGCTAAAACTAGATGGAAGTCTAGATGGGTGAGAATGGCCACCCAAAGGTCCTTTAAGTAGACCCAGGGGAGCCTCTCTAGAGAAGTGTGGAACTCTCTAGAGAGGCCTATGGTGGGAGCTTGTGGGAGAGTGGGAGAATGAGAGAGACGATGGATGGGTGGTTTTTAGATCCACATTTGGTGGATCTAAAAATTGAATGCATCTTGGTTGCTATTTTTAGCAACCATGGCAACAACACATGGTACAGAATTCTAGAGAACTCTAGGCTATGTATTTTTGTTTAGATGACGTGTGTGGGTTGAAACCTAGGTGGCTAGGTTGATTAGGTTAGGTTCTAGTGGGTTTAGGTCAAGGTAGGTCTCAAATTAGGGTTATAAACACTAATTCATTAAGGTAAAATGCAATTAAACTTGATACAAGTTTAATTGGATGTGTGAAACCCTAATTGAAAGTAAAACAACTCAATTAAGGTAGGTCTAGGTCAATTGGACTCTCACTGAATCCAATTGGACAGTGTGTGCTGAGATCAGGGCTTAATTAGACTCAACGAGTCCAATTGAATAGGCTGATGGAATTGACTAAGATCCAAGTCAATTAGGTTTAGTGAGGACTTAATTAGGTCCTTAGGGAGGTCTAAAGGTGATGTACTAGGGTTAGGGTACCTTAATTTAGGTTCCTTTGAGGTTGGAATTGGGTTTATGGACCTAGGAATTTAACATCCAAGCTTGAATTCAAAAACAGAAACTAGAGAGCAGTTCCAGACATTTGACAATAGTGTCAGACATCTTAAAATGAAAAATCAGAAGTCCATACTTATTTTCTAGATGTGCAAGCAGAGTCAAAAGGGATTCTGGGTTCTGTCTTGGGTATTCTACAGAAATTGGATGTCTAACCAAGTGTCTGGATGTCCAATAATATTGCAGATGTAGGTTTGAGGTGTGCGGGTTGTGGCTAAGGGTTCTGGATGTCCTATAACTCATCTGGATGTCTAGGAATAGGCTAGAATTAGGGTTTTAGGGCTTCCTAGGGTGCAGTGACCTAATCTAAACGTGGGTAAGTCTTTAGGAAGCTTCTTGGCTATCTTAAGGCTAGGGTGACCTAAGTCCTTCACAATTTACTGCTTTATTTCTACTTAAGAGAATAGCATACCTCAACTGTTTACATTGTTGTCTACTACATCTTATTCTTGGTTTTCTACTCCAGCTCTACTGCAACTCTGGCTTCATGTCCGACTTCAGATCTAGTCTCAAATCCAGCTCCTGAGCTTCTTACTTCCTGAAATTTATATAATGCACCTAATTAGTATATTATAGCATTATTCTAGGCATAGCTATAGGAGGAACAGTAAAGATGAAAATAATGCTTATGCATACATGAACTACCCTAACTTATGCTAAGTCCTAACCTACTTCTGGACAATTAAGACCTAAGATTGCTGCACAATCAAAACCAAGGACTTGATTTTCAAACTTGGTGTGCGATTCAAAATTCAAAATCTTTTGCAGTGTATGCACACTTGTATCTTGTGCACCGAGGCACGCTTTTAGACACACCTTAGGTTTGGAACCACTAGGACTAGAGCTTCCTATTACTAGGGTCTAAAGTGACCCAAACTTTAGTTCAGAGGTGAAGTTGCCTCCAAACCTTGTTGATTGAGGGTAGTTAAGAAGCACCGTGAAAGCAACGCTTCAAAGGAAGGGCTTGACCCTACTTGCATCCCTCTTTGTCATGTTTGGTGGTAACTAAACATTTTGGGCTTTAGGGAGGATCACATAAGTCCCAGTTAGGTCTTCTTAGGAGTATCGTAGGTCAACAAGTAGGCGTGTAACTATTTAGATAACTTGATTTTTCACCTACAAGTGGACTTAAATCTCAAAACCCTACCTGATTAAAGACCTAAAAAGTCCTTTGATTTGTTTTTGTATTGGGAGGAATTTGATTATGGTGTGAGTTAGAATGGATCATGTTGACTTTCTTCCTTTCACATCTTGCCCACACCCTTACCCCCACTCTGCGATCTTTGATCCCATACACCGTGATGGTCCATCTTTTCATGGACAAAATGACAACTAGTGGGATCCTTTTTACTCCTATTATAGTATTGTACTGGTTAAGCCCCAAATCAGTGAGCAGAAACTATGAGTGGGATTTGCCTTGCCTAATATCCCACACACCATACAAATACCCAACTCACCCTCCCTGAATGATTATAATGGTTGAATAGAAACTCCTAGGAACTATAAGCCTGAGCCTGGCTTCTCTCCTGATAGTAATGATGACCTCTCCTCCTTGAAGATGGAAATACAGAAAATGCAAGATGAAACGATTGAATTATTAGGAGAATCTTCGAGAGCTAGCCAACAAGAAAAAAAAGAAATTATCCACCCAATCTACCCCATTGAGGATGGCATGCACCCCTCTATGCTAGATGCATCTCCCATGGGAGAGCCACACCGTAAGTTGGAGGAGAATTTTGGGGAGTAAGGGAGAATAGCTACTTTTCGAGGATTGATTTTGAAACCTCCTCACTAGATGACACTACCTTGAGAGGTCCACACCTTAAGTTGGAGGAGGATATGTATGAAAGTGGTTATAAATTGGATGAAGAAAGGTGGCAACCCAAGGAAGATGATGATCAGGTTGAGTATCCACCTGAATTATGTTGGCATCAAAAGAAGGGAATGATAGTACCATTGGAAGACCTCGACCTAGATCATAGTATTTTCGTCACATTTGATGAAGTGGACCACAAAGTCAAGTTGTTAATCCTACCCTCCCTTCAGATCACGAGAAGGAACTCAAGCCCACCCTTAGGGAACCTAACCCTGGAGAAATTCACCTATCTAAGGAGTCTGATGAAACAATTAGGAACATTTTACCCCATATAGAGTGCCCCAAGGGATCTACGGAAATGTTAGATGAATTTAAACCTCAGGTGAATGATGAATTGATGATTGAGTATGAATTATGTAAGGGGCCTGAACATAGGATTTGTAGTGACAATAAGGGTGATTATGTCTTATTTGAAGAATTAGCTCCTAAAGATGTCACGAAGTTGATTAAATCAGGTTTCATTAGTACATCAATTGATAATACTCTTCCTCATGAAGATCAAATAATGGAAATGTGGAAGCAACTTTTGAGATTTATGTGGATTCACATTTAGACTCCGAGGAGGATTTTAGTAAAGAACAAGAACTCAAGGATGACATTGATAGGATAATCCCAAGATCTGTTGCTTCCAACCTGCCTTCATTTCATTCGGAGTCACCCTTTGAATCGCCTATGTCTGAAGGTGAAATGTTGGCTCCATACGTTGAAATGATCACTAATGAAGTGCAGCTAGATACTTGTGATAGTACAAGGGATGCTAGGGATGCAATTGAGGAATTGGAAAGATTATTTGGGATGGACACCGAGCCAACTAAACCCAACCTAGATCTTATGACCATCCTGCAACCTCGATACTTGGACACCCTAGATGATCCTTGGCTTAAAGACATGCTCACTACTATTTTGGCCAGGGGGCTTAACAGACCAATATCTCTTGCAATGGGGTATCGGGTATGGATTGATGCTTTCCATTGTCAGTCCATCACCCTGGGGGTTTATTTCTGCACCATTCCTTCCCCATTCCTTTTGGAGGATCCTTGTCATCCTTCCCCTACCCTTATGGAGGTTATTATGCCAGTTTATCCTTTAAAGCCTCCTTTGATGACATGGGATAATTTCATTCCCATCCTGGTTGGGCGAGCATTTGCTATCGGGATTCATCATCAACTCGCCAACAATCTAGGTTACCTATTTTCTAGGCTAGGATTACTTTGCTTAGTTTTAGGGCCTATTTCTTTGGTTTTGGAACCTGACTTGTAGGTTCTGTGGCTACTTGGTTGCTAACAAAATAACAGCAGCCCATCTCTGACCCAGGTAATATCCTTCTATGCAATGGGGACATTGCAGATTTTAGGCATGGGGGGTGTACTTGGGGATATACATAGCATTTATGCATAGCTCATTCATGCATCTAGATAAAACATTATGCATTACATACATTTGCATTGATTTAAAAAAGAAAAAAAGACAAAAAATTGCATTTAGGCACATAATTAAATTCAGCTTAGCTGGTTGAGCCTTACATTCTTAGGCATAAGACCAGAACTTTAGGTTAGACTAAGTTGACTCTAGGTGTCTGACTTTAGAAGCTAAGTTGAGCTACTAGCTTTAGACCCTTAGGGTCCTTTGTGGACTTAAAAACTTAAGTAGGAGTTAAGATGCAGACCATTCCTCAAGAGGTTGAGGAAGGAAAGCTAGGGATTGAGTTAAAGGCTGGGTCATACCCGGTGTCTTTTTCTACCTTTTGGTTTACGGGTTCTCGTAACCTAAGTATCCACATTTCACATACACTTGGTCTTGTATAAGTGATGATCACCTTAATTTCTTAAAGAAAATTTGCTTCTCTTAATTCTTACTTAGGAGAAGCTTGAAAACACAATTTAATTGGACGAGTTCCCACTGCAGGAGAGGTGGGGTGTATACTCACCATGATGATGCGATGATAACAAGTCACTTCCTAGGTGCTTGTCTCTTAGGATATCTATCGTACTGGGGGCATGTAAGCGCATTGTGCGGTTCAGGTACCACGGGCGGCTCTATCTTGAAGTGCCGATTGCCACAGGCCTGAATTCACTTAAGAAATTCATGGGCAATACTATCTCGAAGTGTCGATTGCTAGGAGTTCTTAGGGTTGCTATGGGTGGTGCTATCTTGAAGCATCAAAAGTCAGGCACCCTTTGATGCTCGGTGATGGGGACAATGAATCCGACACAAACTGTGTTGATAGTTGATCGAATGTTAGACTTAGAGGAATCAAACAAAAATATATATATTACAAAAAAAAATCCTTCTTACTCTCTTTCTAGGTTAGCAATCATACCAACCTCAAATAAATCAGACCAATGCACATGCACGAATGCTTTAATCTCTGGGACCAACAAACCCTAGGATAGAGCTAGAAATCAAGGAAACCTATGCCTGCAACTCATCCTTAGCTGACCTAGTTTGTAACTTAACAACTACTTGGGAACCTTAGGTCTAAAGGCTAAACTTAACATGTTTCTAAAGGAATGCTGCTTTGGTTGGCTAGTCTACTCGAAGAGTTGTGTTATTGCTTGAATTTGCTAGGGACTAGCAACCATCTTTAGAAATGGTAAGTATAAAGCACATGGGTACATTTCCCGGGGTGGAACAGTGCAAAACCCCCCATAGCCCTCCTTAGAATTTCTCCTCTCCCCTGCTCAAGAATCAGGTATAGGTTTAGGTGGGTAATCGGATCCAGATATGGTCTAGACCCACGAGTAGTGTATCATAGATGAGGAATGTACAAGCTGAGGTGAGAGGGACCTCACCCCTCGATGTAGTGGCGAAGAGCCCTGCTCACTTTTTCCATTTATATGGTGTTGGTGGCCCTTCTCTTCATGAGTTGGGACTAAATGTCCCACATTTCTTCTTCTCACAACAGCAGATGGATCTTCGGCCAAATTAAAGCTACTGCGGGGGTTGCTTCCCTCAATTGAAGCCCCAAGTGAATTCTTGTCTTCAATCCACACTGCCTAGATGTGTAAGTGGTGAGGGTGATGGCCAGGCAATGGTTGATGAAGTCAGAGAAGATGAACGAAGTAGTGGAGCTCTAGTGAAGAACCTACAATGATGAATACCAGCTCAAAAGACCTGGTTAAAATGTTCTTTAGCATCACCAAGTGGTGGTGAAGGTGATGGTGACGTTTGTAAGCTGTGAGGAGGTGTGTGATGAAGTAGCAAAGCCTGAGAAGATAAGCGGAAGGTGTGGTGTTTGGGGGAGTGATGGGGTATGTGAAACCTCAAATTTGTTTAGGGCTTCTAGTTAGAGGCATATTGCAGAGCTTCTGGGAGTTGCAACAGGTGGTTTAGGTGACTGTGGTGATGTGGCGAGCTCGTCGGAGCTACGCTGGAGGCAAAGAAGACGGAGGGAGAGGTAGTGGTTCATTGGTTGAATCAGGAAGAGGAGGAAGTAATAGAGATCTAGAGAGGGAGAGGAAGAGGTCAGACCTAAATTAGGGACAAAAGGGGGAGGATTTGGTGCTCTGATGTGATTGCCAATGCTGAAGATGAAGGTTGCTGCAAAGATGAGAACGGCGACGAGGAGAGGGGGAGGCAACTCCCGCTTTGGCAAGGAGGGAAGGAGATTTACTTCATGGCCTCAGATGGATGATCTGACTGTATGGATCTGATAAGGACGATGATTGAAGTCTAACGCCTCTGAAATCGTCTAGATCGGAATCCCGTAGCACCATATGAATTCCAAAGAAGGTCAATGGCCAGGGGGCAATGCAACATCCTCATGAAATTCGAATGAAAAATTCGACCGTACGAATGGATCAGGAGTGACGATCGTAGTCCAGCAATGCGGAAATCATCTCAATCCGAGCACCGTGGAACCCTTTGTAACAAAAAGATGGATGGCCAGATGGCACCACGTGGCACCATCTAGGCCACCCAACACTGGCCATCAATGACTACAGGCACAACATCATATCACACCACAGCCGTTGGATCAAGATCCAACAGTTGAGGTTGCCCTTCACTTGTAGCTCCCATGCCATCCTCTCAACACTTCAGGTAGCATGGTGCAATGGTGGAGGTTATGGCTTCCAAGGGAGGGGAGTGGGTTCGAATCCCCATAGCCCCACAAAATCGCAATTGGATGCACCGACTGCACGCACAACACAGCCTTTCAACGTCCACAAGCATGCAGTGCATCCATGGTGTGCACAAGCTTAGCACCATTGTGCCTACGTGTGATAAGGTGCGAGGGGCATGGGCTCATGATGCGCACACCAGCGGTGGAGTGGATCTTCAGCGACAACTTGCATGATCTTTAGTGATGATTGCCATTGTCACTAAAGCCCTTGGATGGATTTCTTCCTCTTCCTTCCACTATAAAAGGACCTACCCCCCTCCATTCTTCACTATCTCTTCCATTCTTCTCCTCACAACCTTCAAGGCTCTAGAGAAAGCTTGTCCCAAGCCCGGGATGCTCCTCTAGAGTAGAATCAAACATTTTCCTGCCTCTTATCCCCATTTATGGAGCATCCTGCGACCATCCTCTTACCTCCTTCGAGAAGAAGATCCTCGCTGCGACGTCGTCTTGCCCCATCCTCCTTCCTCCACCGTCGTTCTCCCTCATCCCGCTCCTCACCACATTCTTCGGGGCACTGTTAGAGTAAGCTATCCTCCAAGCGACCGTCGAGAGGGATTCTTCTCACCTATCTCTATCTTTTCACTTTTGTAGTGTAGTTTTTCCACTTTCAGAGTTATAGAAACATTTGATCAGAAATATATGATTTTGTCTCTCTCTTGTTCTCTGCATTATTTTTTCAAGTAGATAAAGTTTTCATCGACCTGATCTCTTGCTTGATAAAAATACAAAACAATTATAAAAGATAAAAATGACAAAAAGAAATAAAAACAAAACGTGAATTTTTTTAAACTAAATGTTCACCTCCCCGTGTTCGACCCAGGACTCACCTTTTGAGTCTCGGTTATAAATATTATCTGATTGATGGATTTTCTTGAAAATAAAACTACAATGACGGGTTTCGAAACTCAAATCTTTTCATGATGAATCTCCACCTCATCATTTTGTCGTCATTGCCAAGGAGGCAACGCTCGTTGATTTTTCTCACATTTTTCCACTTTACCTAACTTTTATCTCACTTTTTCTCTAATCTTAGCATGATCGCAGGTACTCTTCCAAGGCAGGCCAAAGCGGTTAGATCGAAGAAAAGTGTAGGTGAAGGTTTTGTAAGTGTATCCCCCATCACCCGCACCCTAGATTTCATTTTGCCACCTTAATAGTCAAGACCTAATCTACTTAGGAGTTTTCACGAACCCTAGGATAGAAATTGTTTGTCTTGTTTGCCACCTCCACTCATCTCACCCCGCATATATAAAGAAAAAAGAAACAAAAAATATATATATATACTCTTCTCTTGTGGGATTTACTAAAAGAAACACACATTAACACCCATAAGTCTTAACTTAAGGTGCACTACTTTACATTGATTCTACCACTTAACCAAAATCTGACCTGTGGATCTAATACACCTTAACTCAATACACAAATAAGTGAGTAGAAAATTTGAATAGGTTAAACATTTTGTGTGCCTTAATCAAGTGGTGTAACAAGCCGATTGATTGAGCTGTTCGAGCCACACCACTTAAGATAAAAGCGATCCATCAAGTAGCTTGCCACTTAGGGTTGATCTTTAGGGCCAAACCAAGCACTCCATATTATTTTTTGATTTCTAAATGAATATATCATCACCAATGCTTTAAAAACTTGGAGTGTTATACTAAACCTAATTGAACAAACAAAAAGATTAAACCCTAAAAGCTACTAAACAAGGTTAAACCATAAAAGACACATCATCAAATAACCTTTGCAAACCCTGGTTGTGCACGCACACACATTTTAACTGATTATTAAGGGCACAACCCATCTAAAGAGCCCATCACATTCCAAGAGCACAATCATCCCAAGTCTAATTGAAACTAAGTAGATGATGGCCTTAAGGATTGATTCACTCTTCAGGGCTCAGATTGAGATTTTTTTTTATTAATCTACTTCTAATGGTCTATCTGATGTTTAGCTAGGAGAGTAGCATCAAACGACCGTGGTTTGGAGGTGGTATCGAAAATACACGATTTGTTAAAATTGTATTTTAGTCATTGTAACGAGTAAATCTGCTTTCGCTTTTAAAATTTATAACCTAGATAGTGGGGTATCTAGGGTCGTTCAATGAGGCAATTTGTTTGCAAAATACGTCTCTTACATGGAAATGAAATTCACCTTTCTTTTTGCTCCTTTTAATTATATAGTTTCTATGAGTTTTGAAATAAGGGGACAAAGTGGATTTTGTTGATGGGAAAGAGAGACTATCACTACCTTGGTAACTAAGTGGCAAGAGTAACTTCTTGCCAAGCTCACCTTAGGCAAGTGAAGGCCCAAGATAATTGGGAAGAGGTTGTGAGAATCCTAACACAAACTAAAGTAGAGAACAAAGTACACAAATTTGAAAAAGCATCTTTACAAAAGCATATTTTTGTTCAACAGTTGTATAGGAAAGCTTCTATAACAACAAAAAAAATTACAAAACAAGCAAAACAAAAAATCCTGATGATGAAGATGGCAAAAATGATGAAGCCCTTCTTCCAACTACAACTACTCCTATAGTTGAAAAGAACTCCTCCAACTCCTCATTGTAAGCTCCTTCAAGGTGAGGTTTCCTCCCTCTAGGAAAGCCTTATGGTGGGCATGCCCTGGCTCCTCTAAGGTGGAAGCTACCACCTTAATTGATCTCCTCCAAGGGTGGGCGTGCACCACCCTTGCTTCTCCTTGCTTGGCCATCCTCCTTGAGGGGAGAATGTCCTCCTCCTTGGCATGGCACAAGGGAGAAGAGAGAAGTGGAAGAAGGCACCAAGGGGGAAAGTAAGATGCCCCCTTAATCTTCTTCTCTTCTTCTTCTTCCTTGGCCTTTGGTTATGGTGGGCATATGTAGAATAATACTAAAGGGAGGATGGGGAAAATGGTGGTGGTTATGGGTCTTTTTATAGAGTAGGATGGGGGGTAGAGGTGGCTCTTGAAATGGATGGCTAGGATATGATTTGGGAGGTAGTTGAGGATCCTATGATAGAGATCATTTGCCGCCAACTTAAATTGTGTTAGGGGGGTGGTTATGGTGACCAAAAGGCATCTTGAGTTGGCGCTAAAATTGGTTTCTAGAAGGGAGCTAGGTGGCACCAACTTAGGGTTCTAGAAGGGGGGTTATGTGTAGGGTGGATGAGGCTTGGAAGGGGTAAGTGTAGGGTGTAGATGGGAGGTCATTTTGGTGCCAAAAGGAGGGGGTTCTAGAAGGGTTAGTTGGCGCCAACATGGGTCTCTCTTGGTGGTGGTTGAGGGGTGAAAGGGTGGTTAGGTGGTGGCACCAACTTAGAGTAGGGTGGAGCTAGCTTAGCTGGGCTTAGGTAGGGTTTAGTTGGTGGAGCTAGTTAGGTAGGGTTTTAGGGTGGTGAATGGCCAAGGGAGCTGGAGCCTAGCTATGCTATGCTAAGCTAAGCTAGCTAAGCTAGTAATGGAGTAGAGGAGGAGGTAGTGGGAGCTATGGTTTGAGGGGAGGAGCTGAATAGAAGAAGTCTGGAGATGAACTGGAGTTGGCTACTGCTGAAGAGGCTGGCATGGAGCTACTTTAACTGGCTTAGCTTACTAGTTCTTTGCTAGCTGCTAAGCCAAGCTAAAGCAAGCTTGCTTCTGCTAAAAGGAGTTTAGGTGAGCTGGGTCTGATGCACCCGAGGATGATCTAGCTAGTTGAGGTAGCTAAGGTAGCTTAGCTCAACTAAGTTGAGCTAAGCTGAGTCCCAGAGAGCTAGACATGAGCTTCCTGAGCTAAGATGAAGTCTTATTCAGCTGGCATGAGTTGAGTGGAGTTGGATGTAGCTGGTCCTTAGCTGAGGTGAACTTCAGTCAACTCAGCTGAGCTAGCTAGAGTTCCCAATGAACTGATGGGAGTTGAGATGAGCTAGACTTAGCTAAGTTGAGTTGAATCTGAGCTAACTTGGGCTAAGGTGACGTAGGATTAGCTCTCTTGAGGTATCATTAAGTTGAGATGAGCTGAATGGAGCTAGGATGAGCCAACCCTAGTACAAGTGAGCTGGAATCCAGCTATGGTAAGTTTGATCAAGCTGAGTCCTAGTTGGTTTGAGCTTCTCCTTCACTAGTTGCCTTCCCGAGTGCAAGGGTTCTAGGGATCTATCTATCTGTCTATCCCTAATACTCAATAAAACATATCAAAAAGACAATAAAAAGTGAAATGCATGCCTATCCTAATTTATGCCTATATGCAGCCCAAAACTCGTTTGCAGAGAAAAATCCTAAGAGCTAGGTTTGTTTTAATGCATAAGAATGATGATAAACTGGCGTTTATCTCACCCCCATGCTTATGTTTTACTAGTCTCTTAGCAAAACTTTAATTTTTATAAAATGGAATTTTCAAGAAATTTAATTTTTTTGACTTTTGAGGAGAAAGAGATTTTGGGACATAGGATGAACCAAACACAGGTGGTACGAGATTTGTTAAAGATAAACATCGGGATTTATTTTCAGATACAAAAATTAGACAAAAACAGGATCAATATATCCTCCAAAAAATTCACAGATTAACCCCTTGTTAATTAAGATGACTTGAAATTTTTGTTTCTAGGATTTTTCTGGCACTTGAATCTGATTCACAACTTGCAATAACCTTTAAGACTTTGTGTCCGTGCTTTTGAAAAGACAACATTTATAAGGGCACGTTTTTGATTTAAAACTTTTTTTTTCTTCCCCCATGATTATTTTTGGCTTAGTCTTACAACAGATGTGTCCAAATCATCATTCTCGTTACCAATCCTCGAGGGGGCTCTGGCGCCAGTACTTCAAGATAGCACTATCCATGACACCACTCAGGAGCTCACAACCCCAAAACACAATGCGGTGTAAAGGGGCACCCCAAGCAAACTCAAGCTCTTGCTCCGACACTATAGGTAGAGCATCATCCAAGACACTTGAGCTACAAAAATGCACTTTAATGCTCTGTTTAAGGATATGTAATATAGATATAGAGCAGCATCGAGGTGGTAACATGTTGGCATCACATCCTTAAAGGAGGCATTTTCCTCCTCGGCAGTGGGAACTCAAACCAATGATCTGCTTCAGACTTTTACTAAGGTCAAACAATGGGGTTTTTCTAATTTTTAGTAGTTTTTAGTTGTTAGCTTGTGTGTGAAATTTGATACAAGAAGTTTCACATTAAATGCAAGTTTTTGAATCAGAAACTAAGCCAGATACTTTCTACATTACAAAAGAGGATCAAGGCACCCGAACTACCATGAGTTCAGGTGGAATTTTGGAGAAGGATATTTGATCTAGTCTAAACAGTAGACCCTAAAATTCTAATGATCAGATCCATATCCTTATCCCTGGTTTGCTAAAGATAAAATCTCACTATACCAAAAGTGTGTTTTCAACCTTAGTCTTGCTTTCAAAATTTTCCTCAAAAAGATTTCAATATTTTTATTTTTTTGGGTATGCAAGCAGAAAACAAGAAAATGACAAAAGAAAAAAATGCATATTTTTAGGTTTTGAAAATCCTAAATCGATCATCAAAATTTTAAAACACCTCCCCATGCTTATGATATGCAATGTCCTCATGCATTAGGAGGGAGTTGGGATCACCTTAGTGAAAGGTGGTCGGGTTTAGGATGGTCAAAACTTGGAAAAAGAAAGAGAAAGGGAAAGTAGGAGAAATGGTTGGTTACCTCCCATCCAGTGCTATCATTTACTCCATTCAGCCGGGTGTGAAGGTATGCACAAAAGACGGATAATCGTGTAAATAATTGGACACCTGGATGCCCACAAAAAATACATCTTCTTCCGGATCCCTGGAAAATTGATTGGTAGAAAGATAGGGATCAAAGTTTGGTGGAAAATGATAAGTGTGGCCTGAGTTTGGCCATGGTTTTAAATTGGGTTGATCTGGTGGTAGGTCCATAAGAAAGGGGTCAGGGAAGGGATGGTGAGGATTGGGTGGAGTTAGTGTGGAAAGGTGGGGTGAGGGAAGAGTGGGTGGATCAGGGTGATCAGAGGGCTCATCAGGAATGGATTTTTGGTCATGACAAGTCTCCAAATCAAAGATTTCACCGACCACTGATTCTGAGACTGATTCCTCGAAAAGTTTATGGTCAGGAAGGGTATCTGCCAACATTGTCTCCTCCACCAAATTTGAAATTTTAGCATTTGAGTCCTCGAAAAAGTCATCATCATGGAATCTCTTGGAGGATTTAAAAATATCAGGAGTAATAGTTTGGCTTCCACAGGTGATATCCATTTTGCCTGTGTGGCAATTAATGTTTGCCTTTACAGTGGCCAAAAAGGGTCGTCCAAGGATTATCAAGGCATTCATCAAAGATTCAGGTACCTCAGTGTCAAGGACCAGAAAGTCTATAGGGAAGGCACAATTCTAGACCTTGATCAAAACATCCTCAACAATCGCATGAGGTTTGATTGTAGATCGGTCAACTAATTGAAGGTTAACCTCAACAAGTTTAAGTTCACCTATCTGAAATTCTTTAAATAAAATCGTGGGAATGATTTTAACAGAGGCACCAAGATCAAGGTGGGCATGATCAAAAGTAGTATCTTCAATAATCATTGAAATTAATGGCACCCTCAGATCTTTCATCTTAGGAGGTAGCTTGCTCTATATGATAGAGCTTACTGTCTCAAAAAGATGCAGCTGTCCTAGGTTTTTGGCCTGCCTTTTAGGAGTACAAATCTCCTTCAAAAATTTGGCATATGCAAGTATATATTTAATGGCATCTAGGAGAGGAATATTGATTTGAACTTGCCCGAATAGATCCATGAGTTCTTCTGTGGTGGGCTCAAATTTCTTTTTTCGATTGGTGGTGGGGTGGAGAGCTTGCGGAAAAGGGATAGGAGTCATGTCCAAAGATTTTTATCTTTCTTTTTATTCCTGATGTGGGAGTGGAGAGTTAATTTGCACAGGAATGGGAATTTCACCAGGTTTTTGTGAAGGCCTGGGATCAGTGGTGCTTTTTCCACTCCTCAACGTAATTGCATGTGCAGTCAGATTATTATTTGGAGGAGGTGGGGGGTCCTGTTGTTGTGGAAACCTAGGAGGCTGCAGAGGTTGTGGATTAATAGGAGGTTGATTCGTGTAGTTTTGATTCTGCCCAGATACTGGTTCCTCTAGTGATTAAGGTTGGGCATGGGTTGGGAGGGTAATGTCTTGCAGGTCATTGAGTGGGAGTAACCCCAATCTAATTATTTAGATTTGTGATGGTGTGGGTTACTTCTGTCATCTTTGCTTGCATTTCCTGCAGGGTTCTCATCATCTAGGCATTGATGTCTTGTTGGGATGGCCTAGGTTGAAAGGTTGAATTAAACCCATACCCATTAAATTGGTTTGGTTGGGGAGGAACCTGGCTATTCCAAGAGTGATTCACGTAATTCTTTCAATTGGTGGAATTTCTAAATGGCTCTTGGATGGCAGAAATATTTTGAGTGGGGTTAAGATCGGGATAGTTGTAATTCCCTAGTGAATCATGGGCAACCTCAGAATACTGGTAACAATCAATAGGAGTAGTGTTGAGATTGTGCAAATTTTATCTTCATGGAATGTTAGGGTGGGTTAGATGTGGAATGTGTGGAGTTGGGGTTGATGTGGTGAGTCTTTCCTCAATTTTCGTTTGATTAATGTGCATTTGGTTGATTTTTTGTGAAATCACTTGAAGATCATCTTAGGTTACAGGAATAGATTGGGTGCCTACTTCATGAACACCGAACTACCGGTTTGAATTTCTATAAAATGTGTTTATGGAAGCTTGATTAAATAAGTTTTCACTCATTTCTTCAAATAGGTTGTAGGCAACTCAGCATCCTTATTCAAGAATTGCTGCCACATGAGGCACCGATGAAACGTCGTATTTGATCTTCTAATCCGTGATAGAAGATTTGCACGAGCTGCCATAAACAAATCTCGTGGTGCAGGTAACTTCTTAGGAGATCTTGAAATCTTTCCCAGGATTCATGGAAAGTCTCACCAGATTTTTGTTGAAAGGTCATAATAGATCTTCACAGGGAATCAGTATGACCTATGGGAAAGAAATTCTTGAGGAAGGCACTCTTGAGCTGTGGCAAAGTTGTGATGGGTCGGCTAATAGTCCGAAACTGGTAAGCGGCCTTATCTTTAAGAGATAATGGAAATAGCTTCATCAGCCATAGGTCTTTTTGCACATTTCAGGAGTAGGTTGTTTGTACAAGAAGAGTTAGCTCTTCAAGGTGGCTGAATGGGTCTTCCCTAGGAAGGACATGGAAATGTTTAATAAGGTTCAGAACCGTTCTCTTGATCTCAAAGTCCCCCTCTGGTATGACCACCCCTGGTCACTCCTCATAGTAAGAAGGATCATAAAAATCTTTTAGAGGAACAATGGGCTGTTGACAGGGTGGTGGGTTTGGCCTTTGGTTGGCTAGGTTTTGGATATTCCTAGTCAATACTTGTTGATTGGCATTAAGTTGAGAAATTTGCTCTACCATCAAGGTGTAAAGATCAGGCGGGGGCCTTGGTGTTGTGATTTAGGCAAATCAACATTAGGGAGCTCCAAGTGCGAGAAGTCAAAAGGTGGGGGCGTTTTAGGTGGAAGGGTCAGAATTAGGGTTAGTAGTGGGGTTAGAGCTAGGATTAAAGGTGGAAGTGAAAGGGTTAGTGGATCTGTTTTGTTGATTTTCCCTTATTTTAGAAGAAGAAGATGGAAAATTGATCTTTTTATGCATGGGGTGAAATCAAATGGTCCCTCAAAGTGCGGATTTTGAGACCGTCACCCGTGCATAAAATGGAAGAGCAGGAGGGGAGAAGAGATGGAGATGAGAGAAAGTGTGTACACAACCAATCAAAATTCTAGACCTAACTTAAATGTGACTCCCTAAAAATTAACCTAAGACATGATCTACCTAGGAAATAAGAAATCAATAGTGAATACCCGTTCTATCAACAAATCTGGCCAAGTTGCATAAGGGGAGGTTTGGGCCCAAGAATTTCCCATGAAAATCCCTAGGGGCTTGTGCAAACCCGCGCTAGGTCATTTGACATGGCCCCTCAGCCTGACGCTATATATAGATGATAGAATTGGTATTAACTAGAGAAAACTTAAGACCAAGATAGTAAGCCTAAGTTGATGAAACCTTAGGGGTCAAATTGCTAAAACTTTTAGTTAGGCCTGGGATAATATTGTGCACACAGAATGTGGAGGGCGCTGATTGGGGTATTGCCTAGTTATTTCAATTTTTTCTATGTGTGTGTGTGTGAGAATTGGAAGTTGATTCCAATGAAAAGAAAGTTGTCACACAATTTAATGTATTTCTATCTTTTAGAATTAGATTTAAGTTAGTGTGTTTTAGGGTTTCCTTCTTAAGAGTTCAAACAAGTTTCAAGCTCCACAATCAAAGGAAACCAAGTTGTATTGGTGAAGATCAATTTCCTTTTAAAGTGAGTTTCTAGAAAATGAAAAGGAAAACCCTAATCCAATTAGTCCTAAGACAGAAAATTAACTACCAATGAATATGTTTTAGGCTTTCTGTATTAAGTAGTGGTCCAAATAAATCAAACAACACCACTACTTTATGTAAAATCAAACAAGGATTCTAGAAAATATTTTTTTAGGACTTTAGCAATTTTTTGGATACTTTTTAGAATTTTTTTTTGTGCTGGTGTCAAAGTCGAAAAATGATACCCAAGGGTATTTTGGACTTTTCAATACCATCACCGACCTCAGAAAAGTTTTTTTGATTTTATGTGATGTGTATAATTTCACAAGGATCCCAGAAAGCTAAATTTCACTAAAATTGAATGAGTATAAAAATTCTAAAAATTTACAAATAGTAGAAAAATAGGAAGATTAGAGGGTATGACCTCCTGTAGTCCATGAATTTTTAAAAATTAAGTATAAATCCAATTAGTTTGAAAGTTGGAACAGATGTTCCTTGCTTGAATTGGAATCACTGGGTGAAATTTCAAGATTTTAGGAGGACCGTGGTGTCAGGAATTGATTTTTGAAATCTAGATAGAAATCTGGATTCGAAAATCACTTGAAGTGGAGTGGTGTTGATGGTGCAAACAAGCAACAAATGAGTTTTAATTTGCACCACTTTACTTAATTAAAATGTATAGGATCCTGAAATCCAAGTCTAGTATTTTTTTGGTAGGTTTTAAGGCTTTTTGTGACAAGAGAAAAGGAGCCAAAATGAAATCACAGGAAGACAAGGAATTTGAAGTTCTTCTTTCAAGAATCCTGCTTGCTTCCTATAGTTCCTGCACACATGAGAGAGAAAAAGAGAGAAGGGGATGAGATCCACTTCAAACAAGAAACTAAATGAATGCAAAGCTGTGCCTCCCCAGCAACGGTGCCAAAAAGTGTTACAAAACATACGTGGTTTGTTAAAATTGTGTTTTAGTCGTTGTAACGTGTAAATCAGCTTTCACATTTAAAATTTATAACCAAGATAGTGGAGTATCTAGGGTCGTCCAAGGAGGCAATTTGTTTGCAAAATATGTCTCTTGCTTGGAATTGGAATTGACCTTTCTTTTTGCTCTTTTTAATTATATAATTTTTATGAGTTTTGAAATAAGGGGACAAAGCGAATTTTGTTGACGGGAAAGAGAGACTATCACTACCTTAGTAACTAAGTGGCAAGAGTAACTTCTTCCCAAGCTCACCCTAGGCAAGTGAAGGCCTAGGATAATTAGGAAAAGGGTGTGAGAGTCCTAACACAAACTAAATTAGAGAACAAAGGACACAAATTTGAAAAAGCAACTTTATACAAGTGGATTTTTGTTCTACACTTTTAGAGGAGAGCTTTTATAACAACAAAAAAACTACAAAACAAGCAAAAAAAATCCTGATGATGAAGATAGTGAAGATGATGAAGCCCTTGTTCCAACTACTGCAGCTCCCGTAGTTGAAAAGAACTCCTCCAACTCCTTCTCTTTGTAAGCTCCTTCAAGGTGAGGTTTCCTCCCTTTTAGCAAGCCCTAGGGTGGGCGTGCCTTGGCTCATCCAAGGTGGAAGCTGCCACCTTAATTGATCTCCTCCAAGGGTTGGCATGCAACACCCTTGCTTCTCCTTACCTGGCCGTCCTCCTTGAGGGGAGAATGTCCTCCACCTTGTTGTGGCATAAGGGAGAAGAAAGAAGGGGAAGAAGGCACAAGGGGGCAGGTTGGATGCCCCATTAATCTTCTTCTCTTCTTCTTCTTCCATGGCCTTAGGTTATGGTGGGTATAGGTCGAATAATACTAAAGGGAGGATGGGGAAAATGGTGGTGGCTAAGGGTCATTTTATAGAGTAGGATGGGGTGTAGAGGTGGCTCTTGAAATGGATGGCTAAGATATGATTTGGGAGGTAGTTGGGGATCCTATGGCAAAGATCATTTGGCACCAACTTAAAGGGTGTTAGGGGGGTGGTTATGGTGGCCAAAAGGCACCTAGAGTTGGTGCCAAAAATGGCTTCTAGAAGGGAGTTAGGTGTCACCAACTTAGGGTTCTAGAAGGGGGTTATGTGTAGGGTGGATGAGGCTTGGAAGGGGTAGGTGTAGGATGTAGATGGGAGGTCATTTTGGCTCAAAAAGGAGGGGTTCTAGAAGGGTTACTTGGCACCAAAATAGGTGTCTCTTAGTGGTGGTTGAGGGGTGAAAGGGTGGCTAGGTGGTGGCACCAACTTGAAGTAGGGTGGAGCAAGCTTAACTGGGTTTAGGTAGGGTTTAGTTGGTGGAGCTAGTTAGGTAGGGTTTTAGGGTGGTGAATGGCCAAGGGAGTTGGAGCCTAGCTAAGCTAAGCTAGGCTAAGCTAGCTTAGCTGGTAATGGAGTAGAGGAGGAAGCAATGGGAGCTATGGTTTGAAGGGTGGAACTAAATAGAAGAAGTCTAGAGCTGAACTAGAGTTGGCAGCTGCTGAAGAGGTTGGCATGGAGCTACTTTAACTGGCTTAGCTTGCTAGTTCTTTACTACCTTCTAAGCCAAGCTAAAGCAAGCTGGCTTCTGCTCAAAGGAGCTGAGGTGAGCTGGGTCTGATGCTCTCGGGGATGATCTACCTAGTTGAGGTAGCTAAGGTAGCTTAGCTCAACTAAGTTGAGCTAAGTTGAGTCCCTGGGAGCTGGACTTGAGCTTCCTGAGCTAAGATGAGGTCATCTTCATCTAGCTAGAGTTGAGTGGAGCTGGATGTAGTTGGTTCTGAGCTTAGGTGAACTTTAGTCAACTCCGCTCAGCCCTAGCTCAACCCAGCTCATGGCAACTGGATGCCAAGTTAGCTGGGCTACTACTTGTCAACTAGTAGCTTAGCTAGCTCTAGAGTTCTCATCAGAGGCAGTTCCAGCTTAACCAAGCTCTTGCTAGGTTGAGGTTAGCTCAATTGAGCTCAACTACCCAAGCTTGGCTACTTGCATAAGAACTAAGTAGCTGAGCTCAGTAGTTGAGCTCCCCTTGAAGCTGCCTCAGCAAACCCAGCTCCAACATAGCTTCCATCAGCTCCATAGTCTTCTCTCCCAACTCCTCCTTCATGAAACCCTAGCTCCTCCACCTCTACTTTACTATCTAAGCTAGCTTAGCTAAGCTCGAGCTCCACCTAAAAATCCATGGCCATCCACTCCACCTTAAACCTAATTAACCATAACCTAATGCAAATCTTTTTGGCTCTAATCCACACCAACTACCACAATTCATACCCCTTCATGTTGGCACCAAAAACACCACATGCATCCCTTCATTTTGGCACCAACATGTGCCTAAATCCTAGCCCTACACATCACCACATAAAGCCATCCCTACCACCCACCTAATCCCTTCTAGAAACCCACCTTTGGTGACAACCTTAACCCCCCTTAACTACCCTAAACTACACCCTAGTTGGTGCCAAAATTTGCCACCCACATCCCCTCATTTTGGCGCCACCTATATCTACCTTTAATCCCTTAACAACCACCACACGGAGCCATCCTAACCCTTCCTAAAACCCACGCCAATTAACCCACCTAAACCCTCCTAGAGTTTGAGCCAAAACACCTAACCACACCTCCACATATCCCTTAAGTTGGCACCAACTAACCCCAGCCATCCATCTCCTAACTACCACCCTATGATCTAATCGTAGCCCTACAACACACTAACCTATCCCTTAACCCTACCCTACATTATGTTGGCGCCAACTCTTCTAACCACCATAACCACCACCTCATACACCTCTCCACCTCCACACCAACCTTCATCCACAATCCATCAACCGGCTTCCACATCCTAGCCTTCAATCACACCACCATTCCTTTAACCCTAGTTAACTATCCTTACCTCCTGATAAATGCCACTTTATCATCATTCCTATGCATTAAAATAAACCTAACTCCTAGGATTTTACTCTGCAAATAGGTTTTTGGGCTACATTTAGGCATTAACTAGGTTAGGCATGTAATGCATTTTCTTTTGTTATTTTAATGTGTTTTTGTGAGTGTTAGGGATGAACAGATATACAGATCCCTAAAACCCTAGCACTCAAGAAGGCAAATGGTGAAGGAGGAGCTCAGACTAGCTGAAACTCAGCTTGATCCAGCTCACCACTGCTGGAACCTAGCTCACTTGAACTAGGCTTAGCTTATCCCAGCTCCATTCAGCTAATCTCAGCTGAATGGCAGCTCAAGAGAGTTCATCTTAGCTTACCCTAGCTCAAGTCAACTCAGATCCAGCTCAACCTAGTTGAGTCTAGCTGATTTTAGCTCCCAGTAGTCCGCAAGGATCTCTAGCAAGCTCAGCTAAGTTGACTTGAGTTCACTCCAGCTTAAATCCAGCTACATCTAGCTCCACTCAACTCCAGCCAGCTGAAGATGACTTCATTCTAGCTCAGGAAGCTCAAGTCCAGCTCCTGGGGACTCAGCTTAGCTCAACTTAGTTGAGCTAAGCTACGTTAGCTGCCTCAACCAGCTTGATCCTCCCCAGGAGCACCAAACCCAGCTCACCTCAACTCATTATGGTAGAAGCCAGCTCACTTTAGCTTGGCTTAGCAACTAGCAAAGAACTAGCAAGCTAAGCCAGCAAGAGTAGCTCCATGCCAGCCTCTTTAGCAGTTGCCAGCTCTAGTTCAAGCTCCAGACTTCTCCTCCTCAGCTCCTCTCTTCAAACCATAGCTCACATTACCTACACCTCTACTCCATAGCTAGCTAAGCTAGCTTAGCTTAGCTTAGCTAGCATCCAACTCCTTGGCCATCCACCACCTTCAACTCAACCCTAGCTAGGTCCATCAACTAAGCTCACCTAAGCTAGCTATCCTACTCCAAGTTGGCACCACCACCATCACACCCCTTCGCCACATCACCACTACCAAAAGCCACCTATTTTCCCTCCAAAATAACCTTCTAGAACCTTTCCCTTTTGGCGCCAACTTTCCCTCCAAAATTCCCTTCATCTCCACCATACACCTCTCCTTAAAATCATCTCCACCGTCCACCTCATTTACTTTCTAGATGCCCTATAGTTGGCACCAAAAATAGGTGCCCTTTCACCACCATTACCACCCCATGGCACCCCTTGGGTTGGCGTCAATTACCCTTAGCCGTAGGATCCCCAACCACCACCATCTTCCCATCTTAGCCCTCCATTCCAAGAGTCACCTTAGCCCCTTTCCTACTCTATATAAACCCACCGCCTACCACCATTTTAGAGCATCCTCCATTAGTGCCTACTTCCACCTACATCCACCTATACCTACGACCAAGAAGAAGGAGTAGAGAAGAAGATTAAAGGGGCACATCACCAGCCCCTTTGATTCCTTCTTCTCCCCACTCTCTTCAACTTGGGCCACGCCAAGGAGGAGGACTTTTCTACTTCAAGGAGGACAGCCTGGAAAAGAAGAAGGACCTAGGGTGGATGTCCACCCTTGGAGAAAAGCTTAGGGCACACCCCCTTAGGGCTTCCTTTGGAGGACATCACCTTGGTGGAGCTATAGAAGGAAGGAGCTGAAGATCTTCATTTCAAGCCCCGGAGCTACCAAGCTTGGAGCAAGAAGAGCTTCAACCTCTTCATCCCCATCATCATCTAAAGGATTTGTCTTTATTTTGTTTTCAATTTATTTTTTTTGTAGAATCATTCATCTACTAGTAGACAATTTCCTTTAGTATAAAAAAGAAGTTGCCTTAATTTCTTGTTGCACTCTTTCTTTTTGCATTACCTTGCTTTATCTTTAGTATAGTTGCACTCCTCCTTTCTAATTAACCTAGGCCTCCACGTGCCTAGGTTGAGCTTAGAAAGAGGATAATTTTTGTCACTTAGATTAGCATAGTAGGTGTAGTAATTTTTCCTGCCAACAACTTCGCATGTTGCCTTAATTTCAAAAACATAAAAATGATATATTGAAAAAAGACCAAAAAGAAAGTTGAGATTTATATTCCAAGCAAAAGATTTAATTTTTGCAAACTAGCTTCCTTGGATGACCCTAGATAGCCCCACTATCTAGGTTTATAAATTTAACAGTTGATCTATTTTGCACGTTAGAACGACGTATTTTGCAAACCGCGTAAAATCTGTATCATTTTTTGGCGCCGTTGCCGGGGAGTCATGGCTTTGCATTAGTCATTTTTCTTTTGCTTAAGGTAGATCTCATCCCCTTCTCTTTCTTTTCTTTCGTGTGTGCAGGAATTACTGTGGGAAAGCGGAGATTTGGAAGCAAAAGCTTAAAGTTCCTTTTCTTCCCGTCGATTTCAGGTTAGTTCCCCATTTCTTGTCACATTTAGGCTAAAAGACTACCAAAAAAAATATTAAACTTGGCTTTCAGGACCCTAAACACTTTAATTAAGTGGAGTGGTGCCCATAAGAATTCATTGTTTGCTTGAATGTTTCTTTAACACCACTCCATTGCAAGTATTGGTGTTCTATTTTTCGAGTCCAGATTTCAGTCTACACTTGAAAAATCAATTCCTAACACCACAGGCCTCCAAAAATCAAAACATTTCATGCAATGATTCCAAATTGAGCTAGGAACATCTATTCCAAATTTCAAATCAATTGGCTGTGTATTTAATTTTTAAAAATTCATGGACTACAGAGGGGTCACACTCTCTAATCTTCCTATTTTGTTATTGTCTGTGAAT
Organism: Thalassia testudinum; assembly: GCA_037157565.1. Lineage (NCBI taxonomy): Eukaryota > Viridiplantae > Streptophyta > Magnoliopsida > Alismatales > Hydrocharitaceae > Thalassia > Thalassia testudinum. The sequence goes on from JAZHRO010000025.1 coordinate 41,700,675, forward strand.
TTTTAAAATTTTTATACTCATTAAATTTTTACAAAATTTTTCTTTCTGGAATCCTTGTGAAATTTTACACATCATATAAAATCACCAAAATCTTTTGAGGTCAGCAGTAATACTGAAAAGTCCAAAATATCCATGGGTATCATTTCTGGACTTTGACACTAGTACAAGAAAAAATTCAAAAGAATTATCCAAAAAATTCGTAAAATCTTACAAAAATATTTTGTAGAATCCTTGTTTGATTCTTTTCAAAGTAGTGGTGTTGTTTGAATTGTTTAGACCACTACTTAATATAGAAAGACTAAAAATAATTCATTAGTAGTAATTTTCTGCCTTAGGGACAATTGGCTTAGGATTTCTTTCTTTTTAGAGACTCACATTAAAGGAAATTAACCATCACCAATACAACTTGATTTCCCTTTGATTGTGGAGTTTCAAACTTTTTTGAAAATTTAAAAAGAGAAACCCTAAAACACATTTAATTAGATCAAATCCTAAAAGACAAAAATACAAGAAATTGTGTGACAACTTGCTTTTTAATTGGAACCACTTTCCAATTCCTGCACACATACAAAAAAAATTGAAATAACAGGGCATCAACCCAATTAACGCCCTCCACATTCCGTGTGCACTATAGTATCCTAGACCTAACTAAAATTCGTAGCAACTTGACCCCTAAGGCTTCATCAACTTAGGCTTGCTATATAGGTCTTAAGTCTTCTTTAGTTAATACCAATTCTGTCATCTATATCTGGTGTTCAGGCTGAGGGGCCATGTCAAACAACTAGGCGCGAGTTTGTACAAGCACCTAGGGTTTTCCTTGGGAAACTTTTGGGCCCAAACCTCCCCTTAAGCAACTTGGCTAGATTTGTTGACAGAACGGGTATTCACTATTGATTACTTATTTCCTACATAAACCAAGTCTTAGGTTTATTTTTAGGGAGTCACACTTAAGTTAGGTCTAGCTTTGGTTGTTTGATTTTCACACTTCTCCAATCTCCATCTCTTCTCCTCCCCTCCCATTTCTTCCATTTTGCACAAGCAGCGGTCCAAAACTCCACACTTGGAGGGACAACTTGATTTGCCTCCCCAAAAAGACTTTTCCTGTATTCTTCCTCTTCTTTAAAAATGAAAAATAAAAATTGGTCCTCTAACTTGCATGCTAATTATTCTTTCCCCAATCTTTCCACCCAGGTGCTACTTAATTAGGCCCCTCCACCTAATCTCTACTCTATCATGGCTCATGTAGAAATTCAGCAACAACAGTTGCATGAGGAATTAACTGACCTAGCCAACCAGGGGCAACCTGCCACACCTGCCCAAGCTCCACACATTCCACATCTCACCCCTTTTAACACCCATAAGAGAGAAAATCTGCATAAATCTCATGCTAAGTATAATTATTATTCTGAGGCTTTCTATGGTTCAATAGGGAATTATGTTTATCTCAATCATCACCCCACCCAAAATGTCCCTACTTTCCAGGAGAAATTGAAAAATTCCTTTAATGAGGGGAATTATTCGGTTCACTCCTGGACCAATCCGGTTCCACACCTACAACAGAACTCGTTTGGAGGGTATGATTCAAATCAGACTTATCAATCTAGCAATCTCAAGAAGACATTAATGCCTAGATGATGGAAACCCTGTAGGAGTTACAAAGAAAAACAAAGGAAACAACCCGTCTTATTAACAATCTCAATGACCAAATTGGGGATATTCCGACTCAAAGACCTGCAGGACACTCACCATCCCAACCCACACCAAACTTTATTAATCACAGGAACCAACACCTAGGTGGATACCAACATCAGAACCACACAGTTCAACCTCCTATTAACCCAATATCGCAGCACCAACCCACTTTCTGTCAACATCAGGCCCCCCCACCTCCTCCCAGTGATCACCAAACTGCGCATGTAGAGACTTTGAGGAGTGAGGAAACCACCATGGATTTAAGGCCTTCACATTCAAATGATGAGACTGATTCTCAACCAATGCAGATTGACTTCCCTAACCTCAATAAGGAAGAAGAAAAAGAAATCCCAAAAACACCTGATTCAAACCCTATTTCCCACTCTAAAAAACTACAATCCAACAATCCAAAATGAGAGCCCTCAGACCACAATCCTTTGGGCTTATTTGAGCAAGTCAAGAGGAATATTCCCCTCCTAGATTCTCCCCATGCCTCTAAAAGTTTACTTCAAAAGGGCATGATCAAAATCTAGAAAGGTTGGTCCTTTCAAAGATAGCCAGCTCAGTTTTTCAGAGCACACTGCCTTTCACAAAAAGGACCAAGGCACATCACTCATCTCAGTTGTCATAACTGACACCATTTTTTTTTTATGCCCCTCTCGACTTAGGTACCTCTAGTAATCTCATCCCCTCGGTTTTATTTGAGGAATTTTGATTTAGTGATTTAAAACCTACTAAGGTTCAATTTCAATTAGAAGACCGATCTACGAATCAACCGCAGGGAGTTGTTGAGGATAGTATTATCAAGGTCTGGAATTGTCTATTTCTAGTCAATTTTCTGGTCCTTGACATAGAGGTACCTAAGGCTCTCATTAATGCCATCCTTGGAAGACCTTTTCTGATTATGGCAGCAGCTAATATCAATTCTCATTCTGAGAAAATGAATATAAGTTGCAGTAACCATACCTTCTCATTAGATTTATTTTAAGCTTCCAAGAGGTCCATTGATCAGAAAATTTTTGAGGACACTGATAATAAAATAGAAGTAGTATTTGAGAAGTCTATGTTTATCCAATCTCATTCATCTTTGACCACTATTGATCTAGATTTTATTGATTCTTATTCTAAGGATAATTTTGTGGTCCAAGACTTTCCAGATCAACTAGGGTTTGACTTTCCCGCTTTTCATCTTCCTGATTTTTCACCAAAAATATCCACACTAACTTCACCCATCCTGCATCTCACTAACTCCTTTCCCCTCCCTTTTCTATTGGACCTACCACCTGATTCACTTGAGTTTGGCTTTCATCATCAATTCAAACCATGGGCAGATCAGGGTCCTTTTTCCATTTCTCTATTTTATTTTGATCCCTTTATCTTTACCACTCATCCTTTTAGGGATCTTGAGGAAGACACTTTTATTAAAGACATCCAAGTGTCCAACTATTTACATGATTTTCCATCTTTCGTGCATACCTCCATGCTCGGTTGAATGGCGTAAAAGATAGCAGTGGATGGGAGGTAACCCATCATTTTTCCTACTTTCCTTTTTTCTTTCTTTTTCTAAGTTTTGACCCTCCTAAACCCGACCGCTCTTCATTAAGGCGATCCCTTTTCCCTCCTAATGCACAAGGACATTACATATCTTAAGCATGGGGGGCTGTTTTTAAAATTTGACGATCGATTTAGGATTTTTAAAACCTAAAAACATGCATTTTTCTTTAGTTATTTTATTTTATTTTCCTGCTTGCATACCCAAAAAAATAAAAATGTTGAAAACTTTTTGAGGAAGAATTTTGAAATCGGGACTAAGGTTGAAAGATTTACTTTTGGGTACAATGGGATTTAATCTTTAACAAACTAGGGATGAGGATGTGGATCTAATCATTAGAATTTCAGGGTCTATTTTAGACTAGATCAGATATCCTTCTATAAAAATTTGATTTGATCCTATTTTGTAATATGGAAAGTATTTGACTTAGTTTCTGAATCAAAAACTTACATTTCTTGAGGAATTTCTTGTGTCAAGTTTCACACACAAGCCAACACTTTAAAACAACTAAAAATTTGAAAAACTCCATTGTTTGGACTTAGTAAATGTCTGAAGCAGATCATTAGTTTGAGTACCCACCACCGAGAAGGAGGAAAATGCCTCCTTTGAGGATGCGATGTCAACATGTTACCGCCTTGGCGCTGCTCCATATCTATATTTCATATCTTTAGATGGAGCATTAAAGTGTATTTTAGCAGCTCAAGTGTCTTGGATGGTGCTCTACCTATAGTGTCGGAGCAAGAGCTTGAGTTTGCTTGGAGCGCCCCTTTACACAGCATTGTGTTTTGGGGTTGTGAGCTCCTAGGTGGTGTCATGGACAGTGCTATCCCGAAGTACTGGTGCCAGAGCCCCCTCGAGGATTGGTAACGGGAATGATGATCCCAACACATCTGTTGTAAGACTAAGCTAAAAGTAGGCATGGGAGAGAACAAAAAAAGAATAAATAAATAAATTAACACGCCCCTATAAATGTTGGCTTTTCACAAGCACGGACACAGGGTTTTAAAGGATTTTGCAACTTGCGAATCAGATTCATGAGTCAGAAAAATCCTAAAAATAAAAATTTCAAGTCATCTGAATTAACAAGGGGTTAATTTGTGAATTTTCTGGAGGATATATTGATCCCATTTTGTCTAATGGTTGGATCCAAAACAAACCCCAATGTTTATCTTTAACAAATCCTGTACCTCCTATGTTTAGATGAACCAAGGTCCCTTAATCTTTTTCTCCTCAAAAGTAAAAAAAAATTAGATTTCATAAAAATTCTGTTTTCTAAAAAAATTGAAGTTTTGCTAAGAGACTAGCAAAAGATAAGCATGGGGGTGTGATAAACGCCAGTTTATCATCATTCTTATGCATTAAAACAAACCTAGCTCTTAGGATTTTACTCCACAGATGGGTTTCTGGTTTGCATTTAGGCATTAACTAGGTTAGGCATGCATTGCATTTTCTTTTGTACTTTTAATGTGTTTTTGTGAGTGTTAGGGATGAATAGATATACAGATCTCTAAAATCCTAGCACTCAAGAAGGCAAATGGTGAAGGAGGAGCTCAGACTAGCTGGAACTCAGCTTGATCCAGCTCACCACAGCTGGAAGCTTGCTCACTTGAACTAGGTTTAGCTCATCCCAGCTCCATTTAGCTAATCTCAGCTGAATGGCAGCTCAAGAGAGTTCATCTTAGCTCACCCTAGCTCAAGTCAGCTCAGATCCAACTCAACCTAGTTGAGTCTAGCTCATTTTAGCTCCCACTAGTCCATAGGGAGCTTTAGCTAGCTCAGCTAAGTTGACTGGAGTTCACCCCAGCTCAGGTCTAGCTACATCCAACTCCACTCAACTCCAGCCAGCTGAAGATGACTTCATTCCAGCTCTGGAAGCTTAAGTCCAGCTCTCGGGGACTCAGCTTAGCTCAACTCAATTGAGCTAAGCTACATTAGCTGCCTCAACCAGCTTGATCCTCCCTGGGAGCCCCAAACCTCGCTCACCTCAGCTCATTATGGTAGAAGCAAGCTCACTTTAGCTTGGCTTAGCAGCTAGTAAAGAACTTGCAAGCTAAGCCAGCTAGAGTAGCTCCACGCCAGCCTCTTCAGTAGCTGCCAGCTCCAATTCAAGCTCCAGACTTCTCCTCCTCAGCTCCTCTCTTCAAACCTTAGCTCACATTACCTACTCCTCTACTCCATAGCTAGCTAAGCTAGCTTAGCTTAGCTTAGCTAGCATCCAACTCCTTGGCCATCCACCACCTTCAACTCAACCCTAGCTGGCTCCATCAACTAAGCTCACCTAAGCTAGCTATCCTACTCCAAGTTGGCACCACCACCATCACACCCCTTCACCCCATCACCACTACCAAAAGCCACCTATTTTCCCTCCAAAATAACCTTCTAGAACCTTTCACTTTTAGCGCCAACTTTCCCTCCAAAATTCCCTTCATCTCCACCATACACCTCTCCTTAAAATCATCTCCACCATCCACATCACCTACTTTCTAGAGCCCCATAGTTGGCGCCAAATATAGGTGCCCTTTCACCACCATAACCACCCCATGGCACCCCTTGGGTTGGCGCCAATAACCCTTAGCCATAGGATCCCCAACCACCTCCATCTTCCTATCTTAGCCCTACATTTCAAGAGTCACCTTAGCCCCCTTCCTACTCTATATAAACCCACCACCTACCACCATTTTAGAGCATCCTCCATTAGTGTCTACTTCCACCTACATCCACCTATACCTACGACCAAGAAGAAGGAGTAGAGAAGAAGATTAAAGGGGCACATCACCAGCCCCTTTGGTGCCTTCTTCTCCCCACTCTCTTCAACTTGGGCCATGCCAAGGATGAGGACTTTTCTACTTCAAGGAGGACGGCCAGGCAAAGGAGAAGAACCTAGGGTGGACGTCCACCCTTGGAGAAAAGCTTAGGGCACACACCCTTAGGGCTTGCTTTAGAGGACATCTCCTTGGCGGAGCTATAGAAGGAAGGAGCTGAAGTTCTTCTTTTCAAGCCCAGGAGCTACCAGGCTTGGAGCAAGAAGAGCTTCATCCTCTTCATCACCATTATCATCTAAAGGATTTGTCTTTATTTTGTTTTCAATTTATTTTTTTTGTAGAAGCATTCATCTGCTAGTAGACAATTTCCTTTAGTATAAAAAAGAAGTTGCCTTAATTTCTTGTTGCACTCTTTCTTTTTGCATTACCTTGCTTTATCTTTAGTATAGTTGCACTCCTCCTTTCTAATAAACGTAGGCCTCCACGTGCCTAGGTTGAGCTTAGAAAGAGGATAATTTTTGTCACTTAGATTAGCATAGTAGGTGTACTAATTTTTCCTGCCAACAACTTCACTTGTTGCCTTAATTTCAAAAACATAAAAATGATATATTGAAAAAAGACCAAAAAGAAAGTTGAGATTTATATTCCAGGCAAGAGATTTAATTTTTGCAAACTTGCCTCCTTGGACGACCCTAGATACCCCACTATCTAGGTTTATAAATTTAAGAGTTGATCCGTTTTGCATGTTACAACGACGTATTTTACAAACCGCGTAAAATCCACATTACCCCCCACCACTCCTATATATACCCATACCTACCTCAATTAACAAGCATCTTTGGCTACATATTTTCCACCTATATTCTACCTTATAGCCCACGAACAAGAGATAAGAAGAAGAAGAAGATTAAGGGGACACTCTATCCCCTTGGTGCCTTCCCCTCCTCTCCTCTCTTGTGTCCACACTAGCCAAAGGAAGAAGCCAGGAAAGGAGGATCTTGGAGGAGATCTTAAGGGTGGTACATGCCCACCCTTGGAGAAGCTTTTGAGGTTGAAATAATCCACTTGTGGAGGAGCTAAGGCATGCCCCATCTAGGGCTTGCCAGGAGGAGCACATACCTTGAAGGAGCAATTCAAGGAGAAGGAGAAGGAGGAATCCTTTTGAGCTGGGTTGAGCTAGGGCTGAGCTGAGATGGGCACCTGTCAACTTAGTTGAGCTAGCTAGAGCTCCCAGTGAACTGATTGGAGCTGTGATGAGCTAGACTCAACTAAGTTGAGTTGGATCTGAGCTGACTTGAGTTGAGTTGAGCTGAGATGAGCTGTCTTGAGCTACCATTCAGCTAAGGTAAGCTAAATGGAGCTAACCCTTGTCCAAGGGAGCTGGTATCCAGCCATGATGAGCTAGAATTAGCTGAATCCTAGCCTGATTGACCTTCCTCTTCATCAATTGCCTTCAAGAGTGCTAGGGTTTTAGGGATCTGTCAATCTGCTTATCCCTAACAGTTGAAGAAACACATTAAAAAGACAATAAAAAGTAAAATGCATGCTTATCCTAATTTATGCCTAAATGCAGCCCAAAAACTCATATGGGGAGCAAAATCCTAAGATCTAGGTTTGTTTTAATGCATAAGATCGATGATAAACTGGCATTTATCAGGGGGTATCAAAGGAACCGAAGACACAATCCAAAGGAAGATCCTTCTCCCCAGCCCCTCCCTCTAACTGGTTCGATTGACCAGATAGAAGTAGACCAATTCATTTCTGTCATCTCAAGATTGGTCCTGGGAGTCTGTTGGTCTTTAGGCTATCGACAAAAGGACAGGTTTGGTTGATTGTACTGTAGGGCACCTTTCGCTCTTCTGCTTTTCCCCCTACTCCACAATGTATCCTTCCACATCTTTCACACATTTCCAATCCTACCCTCCTATCGACACGTATCCTCAAGATGATTACTATCTCGACTCGACTTATGATTACCCATCTCCTAGCCAGGATAACTTTGATTGGGGATATGAATCCAAACCTCAATGTCCAGGGCCTAACCCTGGACAACAAGACTATGATTATTATCCTTCTCACGCCTACAATGATTATAGATCTCCACCCTTTCGTTACCAAACCAACCCGATCTACAATCAGGAAGGATATGATGATTATAACACCTACCCTCCCCAATATTCCACTGAATATAGGTCAACACCAATTTTTGAACAACCCGAAATGACCTACTATCAGGGAGGACCTCGAGAACCTCAATATCTTGACTCCCCTAGATTTAACCCGATCCCACCCAACCCTGAATCGAGCGATTTGGTTCAGGTGAACTAGGTCCAAGATAGGGTGCTGGCTAACTTGAGGAACACCATGCAATATTTAGAAGCTCAGCCAACACCATGCACTAAAGCATTGTAGCCCATGATCAAAAAGATTGGTGAGCTGAATAGCTCCTTATTGGATATGATCCAAGATATTAAGGATAGGGGTCTGGGTGAGTTTCTACTTGGGAAATTGTCGATATTGAGGATGAAATGCGTGGTTGCCCTAGTCCAGTCTTGGGTTGATTCTCAAGATGAACCCCCTTCAGGATAGCCAATGACTGAACCCGCTTAAGTGCTTGTCAGGGGGGATACATTTTCTGAGACCTGAGATGACCAAGTCAGTCTAAAGAAAACCATTGATGATGAATCGATTGCTTCCCCAAGATCCTCGAGCCAAAGAGTGTGAAAAAATATGTCTCTATGGACCAGGAAATGACATATGATTTTGAGACATATGTAAATGAGGATCAAGTATTCTTTGTCTCTGAGGGTGAAGAATCTTTAGGTGAAATCTCACTTGATCTTAAGGAAGAGGATTTTAGTGAGACAAATGGGCTCGAGGAGCATGACGAACCTTTTGATAGCCCGACAATCAAAGATTATGATCATCTTGAGCCTAACTTGGATGATTCGAATCCTAATGATTCAATCAATTTCCCCATTACTCAACCATACCCTGAAGAGCTGAATTATGATATTCTTGAGATCACTAGACCCAAGTCAATCCTGATTGAGCCACAATTATTGGACTTGTGTACTTTAGATGGGGTGTACAATGATTTGGCGGTCCCGATAACATTGACTTTAGAGGATAGGAATTTCACAATAATAATCTTGAGCACGCACAACCTTGCAGTGCTCACAAGCACGTAGTGCATCCGCAACGTGCACAAGCTCTATGCCAGCGGTGGAGTGGATCTTCAGTGACAACTTGCATGGTCTTTAGTAGTGATTGCTGCTATCACTAAAGCCCTTGGATGGATTTCTTCCCCTTCTTTCCACTATAAAAGGACCTACCCACCTCCATTCTTCACCATCTCTTCCTTTCTTCTCCTCACCACCTCCAAGGCTCTAGAGAGAGCTTGTCCAAAAGCTCGGGATGCTCCCCTAGAGTAGAATCAAATATTTTCCCACCTCTCATTCCCATTCGTGGAGCATCCCACGGCCATCCTCCCACCTCCTTCGGGAAGAAGATCCTCGTCGCGATAACATCCTACCCTGTCCTCCTTCCTCCACCATCGTTCTCCCTTGTCCCACTCCTCACCACCTTCTTCGGGGTGCCGTCAGAGCGAGCTGTCCTGGAAGCGACCGTCGAAGGGGATTCTTCTCACCTATCTCTCTCTTTTTGCTTTTGTAGTGTAGTTTTCTCGCTTTCATAGTTGTAGTAAACATTTAATGAGAAATATATGATTGCCTCTCTCTCTGTCTTATTTTTGCAAGTAGATTAGATAGAAATTATTTCTACCCAATCTCTTGCTTGATAAAAACACCAAAAAAATTATAAAAAATAAAAATGACAAAAAGAGATAAAAGCAAAATGCAGATTTCATAAAATCAATCTTTCACCTTCCTGTGTTTGACCTGGGACTCACCTCGAGTTTCGGTTATAAATATTATCTGATTGATGGATTTTCTTGCATATTGAACTACTACGATGGGTTTCGAAACTCAAATCTTTTTTCGCGATGAATTTCCACCTCATCAATTTAGGTTATAGTCGTCATTGGATGCATGCACGTCAATACACATGTTTTGCAAGGTATGAATGTGCACATTTTTGTATTAAATATAGTGTTATATTTGTATGCATGAACGTAGGGTGTACCCACTTTAATTTTAATGTTTAGATTGTGGGGTGTGCCCACTTAGGTTTAGAATGTGGGGTGCACCCACATAGGTTTAGAATGTTAATTGTTTTATGATTGTGGGGTGTACCTACTTGTTTTATTAAATTAAATTTGTTTCATTGATCGTGAGGTGTACCCACTGATGTAAGCACATTTACACTACTTAAGATGCCTATTTATGCATGTTCTTAAGCATAGGATTGCATTGCATGCTATAAATATTGCATAACATGCATCATCTTGCATTTAGAGTAGTTTGAATAAAATGGACGTTAATTGTCTCCTTTTATGTGCTTGGACAGGGCAAACTTTTTATCAGGGCCTTGGATCGAAGATCCAACTGTACAGATGTGATCAGGGTGACGATTGGAGTTCAACGACTTCAAGATCGCCCTAATCAAGCATCTGTAGCATCAGATACTGACTAAGGAACCCTAGAAGATCAAGGGCTAAGATGGTGTAAATATGCACTTCAAATGACAAATCTGACCACACAGATGGATTTGGATCGATGATCGCAGCCTAACGACGCAAAAATCGAGTCAATCCGACACTCGTGGCACCGTCTACATCATCCAGAAGATGGATGGCCAAGATGGTGCCACGTGGCACCATCTCAGCCGTCCAACAGACACCCAGCACCGCCGCACCTTCTCTTCTTCAATCAGAGCTTTGCTTCTCTGCCGTTGGATCAAGATCCAACAGCTGTGGATGCAGTGCCTTTAAAACGTCCGTGCCACCATTTGGATGATGCAGCACAGTGGTCCAGTACCTTATCGCAAGGCGCCGGCACAAGATCGAGCCCCCGCGAGCCTCAAATCAGGTGCGGGACAGCAGGTGCATGGAGCATCAAATCACGATCCAACGGCTGCGCGCGCTTGATAGCACCCACGCGCTATTGCATGGACGATGATAACACGGCATCACACGCAGGTGGGCACGCGTTGAGGAGTAGGGAAGGCGCAACTTAAGCTGTCCGATCTCGCGATCGGATGGCTGAGATTCAACGGATGTGCGTAGGTGTTGCACGCACGGGCAAGCGAGCGGGTGCGCACGCGTCGCCCACTACTCCCACATTCAGACCTTTAGCGACGGTTTTATCCGTCACTAAAGGTCCTCAATTAGTGTTTTTAAAGATGTAATGACCAATTTGCCCCCACTCCTTGCAACTATAAAAGGAGACCCCCTCCACATGAAATTCTCATCCCTTCCTTCTCTTCTCTACCTCTCCAAAGCTCAAGAGAAGCTTGTCCCACACCCAGGATGCTCCTCGCGAGATAAAGTCCAAATTTTCTTCCCCGTTCGGAAGTGGATCCCGTGACGACGATGACGTGCTGCCCCATTCCCATTCTTCTGCTTCGTCCTCCATCATCCTGCTCCGTCATCCTTTGTCCAGGCATCGTCCCGTCCGGCTCATTCTCCAAGCGATCGTCGAGGAGGATAACTTCTCTCTCCCATTCTTCTTTACAGCTTTCTAGTGTAGAATTTTCTTGCTTTCTAGTGTAGCTGATTTTCTGCTTTCTAGTGTAATTCTTATTTGGTTTATTGTATAAACATTTTGAAATATTGAATGCATGTTTTCTCTCTCTCTCTCTCTCTTCCTTTTATTCTGATTATTGTAATAGCTTCATTGTAATTACATCGCCTCACTTTTCAAGAAAAATTCTAAAAAAAATATAATTGCAAATATTGATCGACGTAGCCTCCCTGTGTTCGACCCAAAATTTCAATTTTGGTATAAATTTTATTTGTTGAACACGAGTTCTTCACTTTCAAGCTACAACGACAAGGTTTTAAAACCAAACACGTTAGCGTAGCAATTCGTACGTTCAACATTTTGGTGCCGTTGCTGGGAAGGAAACGATTTTCGATCTTATTTTCGCATTTCTTTCAATTTATTATTTTCTAACTTGCTTTCTCTTGTGTCTATTGCTTTGCAGAGACCTCCATTAGGGAATCATCAAGCAGTAGACTGGAGTAAAGTGTAGTTGAAGACAACTGTAAGTGCTACCCATTCTTCCCCCCTCCATAGATTTCCTTCGCCACATTAAATCCAAATTCCAACTAACCAAGGTGTTTGCATAAATCCTAGGAATAGTTTGGTTATTTGGATTCTCACTCACATTCATTCCACCCTCATTTATAAAAAAACAACAAAAAGATAATCTTGTGGGGTAATTTTCAACAAACACACAACATACACCCACATTCAAGGCACTTAATCAAATTGATTTGTTTCTACTCAATCGGGTTCTGATATGTGGAACTGGTACACACAAAGCAACACATAAAAGAGTAGAAATCATTCTAAGTTAACCATCTTTGAGTGCCTAACTTAGTGGTGCATTTGTGGCCAATTATTTGAGTTGTTTGGGCTGCACCACTCTACTTAAAATCAACTCATCAAGTAGCTCCTCCTTAGGGTTTTCAATCTAGGTCTATTCCAGGCACTCCACTTTCTTTCTGGTTTTAAAGGAAAACAATCTTCACCTGTGTTTGACAACTTGGTTTGCCTAGAAACTTGATTGCAATCCACCTAATTTGAAACCCTAAAAGCTACTTAAGCAAGATTTGAACATTGAAATTCACGCATCACAAATAATCTTGCTTGAAAACCCTGGTTGTGAATGCACTTACACAAATCTCAATCAATCATTAAGGGCACAACCCATTTTAAGGGCCCATCACATTCCATAAGCACCACAATCCCAGGCCTTAATAAAATCGAGTAGACGTTGGCCTTAAGGTCTGATTCGCTCTTCAGGGCCTAGTCTGAGATTGTTTTTGATTAACCTACTTATACTAATTAATCTGATGTCTAGCTAGGGGAGTAGCGTCAAACAACCACGGCTGGGGGGTACACTAGGAACCGGAGGCGAAAGCCGAAGGAAGAACCTTCTCCCCAGTCCCTCCTTCTAACAGGTTGGATTAAACAGATGCAAGTAGAGTAAATCATTTACAGTCTTAAGGTGGGTTTTGGGAGTCAGTAGATCCTTAGGCTACCCCACTTAAGGACAACCTTGTTTTATTGTGTTGCAAGGTCCCTATCCCCAGTCCTTTCGACCTTCTCCTAGTTTATGCTGGGAAGACGATCATTGAATCATCGATTGGAAGGACCATTAGAACATTCTAGGAGGTGCAAGTTGGATTTTGGTCAAATTGATCCCATGGCTGACCAACAGCCTCCTCTACTTGGAAATCCACAGGAAGAATTTCGAAGGCAGCTGGAATAAATGCAGAGAATGCAGGAATGGTTCCAGAGAATGCAGGGCGCTCAGCCCTTGAAGGATTTTTATGATCCTTCAAATTATGGGGAACGTCCTGGCATTCAGATTCCAGCCAGTGACAGAGAAATCAAGCCCCAGGTGTAAAGCCTAATTAAACATTATCATGGGCTTGGCTCCGAAGATCCGTTTGAGCACTTGGAGGACTTGACCACTTTGGTCCAGACCACCAAGGCTCGAAATGTAAATGAGGAGCAAATGATCATGAGGCTCTTCCCCCACTCTCTTATGGATAAGGCCGTGCATTGGTATAGGACAATAGGAAGACCAATTACAACTTGGAATGAGTTGAAATCAACCTTTCTGAAGAAATTCTTCCCAGTCGGACGTACTAATGCTTTGAGACGGGCAATCACTACCTTTACTCAGTGGCCAGGGGAGCAGTTTCATGTTGCCTGGGAGTGATTTCAGGACTTATTGCGGAGGTGTCCACACCACGAGGTGCCGGAATGGCAACTTGTGCAGATCTTCTATCATGGGTTGCTTGAGCAACTCAGAAATCATGTGGATGCTTCTTGCGGAGGCAATTTCCCCAATAAAGATGCAGATAGCGCACATGATTTATTTGAGGAAATGAGTGAGAATTCAATCAATCATGCTTTCATGGATGCATTTAACTGGTCCCTGCAGCCCAGATCAAATGTCAATGAAGTCCATGACTCATTCATTTGATATGGAATTGATTTGTAACAAACTTGATAAGGTGGACTTGGTTGCTAAAAGAATGGAAGAGTGGATGGTTGGCAATCTATGAACAACTCTCGATCCACTCAATCCCAAAATTCGGGATTCCATTCCTCACAAGCTCCTTCTGGACGGGAGTTCGTGAATCAACTCGATGTGGCTCAACCTGTGAGTTAGCACTTTTCGAAACCTCATGGGTTCCAAACTGGGGACTTTGATCCCAATTTTTCTGATCCTTCCCTTTCTTCCTCTCCATCCTCACCTTATGAGGATGTCTGTGTTGTAGAAGAGAATGTTAGATCCAACCCCTACTCTAATGCCTATAATCCAGGTTGGAGAAACCACCCTAACTTCTCTTGGAAAAATCCGGGGCAACAAACCTAATTCTGACCTAGCAACTATGCTCCGCAACGACCAATGGGACAGGGTTAAGTATATGCTCAGTTGCCTCCGAATCAGGTCAATCAGCCAGCTTGGAATGCCCGTCAACCCGCAGGGCAGGCTGATTTGAACCGTCAAATGGTAGAGATGCAGGGATCCATGCTCCAGCTCATGCAGCAAATGAAAACCTCGATGGACAACTTGCAGTCCGGGCTCATTGCTAACTCTCGTCAACCCGGATCTCTACCATCCCAACCCGTACCCAACCCGCGAAATATTATGAATTCAGGCAACCAAGCCCATGGGTACGGAAATCAGAGGGACCCACACGCACATGCTCAGGTGGTTGAGCAGGGTTCCTCGTCCTCCTCTTCTTCTTCTACAAATCAACAATTCATGGTTAATCAAGCCCCTCCAATCTTTCCTAACCCTCCCCAAGACCAAAATTCTTATGCATTTGCGAATTCTGTCACTTTGAGTGGTAAGAAGACTCAGGATCCACAACCACACTATTCTAATCTTTTGAATCCTGAAGAACCTGAGGAGAGAGAGGAGAATCCTGAAGGAGAAATCAAGGCTCAGGAACCTAATTCCAAAGATCTGACTCATGTTCCTTTTCCTGAAGCCTTAACCAAATCAAAGAAGAAGAATTCTGTTGATAGCAATAAGGAGCTTCTGAATCTATTTAAGAATGTTGAGATTAATATCCCGCTCCTTGATGCTAACAAGCACATACTAGCTTATGCAAGATTTTTAAAGGAATTATGTACACAAAAGCGTAAGTCGAGAGAATCTATTCCGAGGAAGGTGGTACTCTCCGAGTAGTCTAGTTCTGTTATCCTGCACTACCTCCCTCAGAAAAAGAGAGATCCTGGTGCTCCATTGATTTCTTGCATCATCGGAGATTACACATTTGATAGAGCACTTTTGGATCTGGGTGCATCCATCAACCTAATTCTGACTTCTCTTTACGAGAAGTTTAGGTTAGGTGAACTTCGGCCAACTTCAGTAACACTACAGTTAGCGGACCGCTCGGTCACAAACCCACGAGGCGTTATTGAAGATGTTATAGTTAAGGTCAAGGATTTTTATTTTCCTATAGATTTCCTTGTCCTTGACATGGATGTACCTGATAATCTGAGGAACATGCCCAACATTCTAGGGCATCCGTTCCTGGCTACCGCAAAGGCCAACATTAATTGTGAAAGTGGTAGCATGGAAATCACCTTTGGGGATCAACAAATAAAATTGGATATTTGTAAGGCGATCAACAAATTTGAGGATTGTTCATTTATTGAGGAACTTGATGAGGATAATGATAACATTGAAACTTGTTTGATGGTTTCTTCAATCAAAAGTTCCTCCTTGGATGATGAATTCGACCCGTAACCCTCTATGGCTGACCTGCCATCTTCTGAAGAGGTTATTGATATTGTTCACTCACAACCTCTTTCTCTTGTTGAATCTTCAGCATCTACCCTACCATCAATCATCAACTCGCCCCAACTTGTATTGAAACCATTGCTTGAGAATTTGAAATATCAATTTTTAGGACCTCAGAAGACGCTCCCTGTGATTATCAGTGCTAAATTGACAAAGGAGCAAGAGATTAAATTGATCAAGGTCCTGAAGGAACATAAGGAGGCAATTGGTTGGACCATTCACGAACTCAGGGGGATCGAGCCATCTTACTGCAATCATAGAATATTTTTGGAAAATGGATCCCGCCCTTCTCGCCAGATGTAGAGGAGATTGAATCCAAACATGTGAGAAGTGGTCAAAAAGGAAATCATAAAGTGGCTTGATGTAGGAATTATTTATCCAATCTCTGATAGTCCCTGGGTAAGTCCCGTTTAGATTATTCTGAAGAAAGCCAGGATTACCGTTGTGACTAACGAGCGAGGAGAATTTGTCACAGCTCGTTCAGCTTCCTTTTGGAGGGTTTGTATTGATTATAGGAAGCTGAACACAGCCACTAAAATGGATCATTTTCCCCTGCCCTTAATTGATTAAATCTTGGAAAAATTAGCCAGGCAGAAGTACTTCTGTTTTCTTGATGGATACTCGGGATACAACCAAGTTCCTATCCATCCCGAGGATCAGGAAAAACTACTTTCACCTGTCCCTACGGAACCTTTGCTTTTCATAGGATGCCTTTCAGGTTATGCAATGCACCTACGACTTTTCAAAGGTATATGCTAACCATATTTTCTAACATGGTGGGAGAGTTTATGGAAGTCTTCATGGATGATTTCTCTATTTTCATAGAATCATTTGACTCTTCTTTAGCTAATCTGGAAATGATTCTTAAGCGATGTATCAAAACGCAATTGGTCCTTAGCTGGGAAAAGAGTCATTTCATGACCCAAGAAGGCATCATTTTGGGTCATGTAATCTCTGAACGGGGAATTGAAGTGGATAAAGCTAAGGTTGATGCTATCACTAAACTTCCTCCTCCCACATCTGTTAAACAAATCCGATCATTTCTTGGCCATGTGGGATTTTATCAAAGATTCATCAAGGATTTCTCGAAGGTTGCTCGTCCCTTGAGCAATCTTCTTGCTAAAGAAACGCCGTTTGTTTTTGACGAATCATGTCGAAAGGCATTTGATTTCCTGAAAATGGCAGTCACCTGTGCTCCAATTTTGCAACCACCAATTTGGACAACCCCTTTTGAGATCATGACCAATGCTTTTGATTACGCGGTCGGGGCTATCCTGGGTCAGAAAATTGATAGAAAGCCCTCTGTCATCTACTACGCTAGTAAAACTTTGGATGAAGCCCAGAGGAATTACACTGTTACTGAAAAGGAATTACTAGCTGTAGTGTTTGCTTTGGAAAATTTCAGGGCTTATCTCTTAGGGTCTCATGTTATCATCTATACCGACCACTCGGCTTTGAGACATCTCTTGGCAAAAAGGATGCTAAACCCTGGCTTATTCGTTGGATTCTTCTGCTTCAAGAATTTGATCTTGAAATCAAGGATAAAATTGGGGTACAAAATGTGGTAGTGGATCATTTGTCGAGACTCCTAGGGGATTCTTCCTGTCCGAACATTCCGATTGCTGACACTTTTCCAGACAAAACTATTCTTACAGTTTTAGGTGTCCACACCCCAAGGTTTGCTGACATTGTTAACTATTTGGCCGTTGGTCAAATCCCCCAGGATTGGACCAAGCAACAACGAGATAAACTCAAATTTGAGGCCAAATACTACTTCTGGGAGTACCCTGAGCTATATCGCATCGGCTGTGATCAGATTATTCGCCGATGTATACCGGAGAATGAATTCAACAGTATACTCGAATTTTGCCATGCATCTAGGTGTGGTGGACATTTCTCGAGGTAAAAGATGGCTGCAAAAATCTTGCAATCTGGCTTCTATTGGCCATCTTTTTCAAGGATGCCCAGGATTTCTCAAGGTCATGTTCTCGATGTCAGGCACTTGGGAGGATAACTAAGAGAGACATGATGCCCATAAACCCTATTCTTCCCATCAAAATTTTTGATGTTTGGGGCATCGATTTCATGGGACTCTTTATCCCTTCATTTGGACATCAGTACATTCTTGTTGATGTTGATTATGTGTCCAAATGGATTGAGGCGATTCCCACCCGAACCAATGACCACAAGGTGGTCATCGATTTTGTTAAGAAAAATATCTTTAGTAGGTTCAGGATTACGAGGGCTATCATCAGTGATGGTGGCACTCATTTTACTACTACCCAATTCCAGAATTTATTGGCCAAATATGGGGTTAATCACCGAATTTCCACACCTTACCATCCCCAAACGAATGGAAAAGCTGAGATCTCCAACCGAGAGATCAAGAACATTTTGCAGAAAATGGTTAGACCTGATCGCAAGGATTGGACTCAAAAGCTTGAGGATGCTCTTTGGGCCTATCGTACGGCGTATAAAATGCCCATCAGCATGTCTCCATTCCGTTTGGTGTATGGAAAGGCATGCCATCTACCCGTAGAGATTGAACACAGGGCATTCTGGGCGATCAAACAATGCAATTTAGATTTGAATTTAGCTGGGAAGACCGGGAAACTCTGACTATCAGAGTTGGAGGAGCTTAGAAATGATGCTTATGAGAATGTCAAGATCTACAAGGCTCGGACCAAAGCTCTACATGATCAACTAATTTCTCGCAAGAGCTTTGAGCCAAACTAGAAGGTCTGGTTATTCGATTCTAAACTTAAGCTCTTTCCTGGCCAACTTAGATCTAAATGGAGTGGCCTATTCATAATTGACCAGATTTTTTCAAATGGAGCCGTTCAGATTTCTGACCTAAAGATGGGTAACACATTTAAAGTCAACGGTCAACATCTGAAGCCTGTTATTGACCGTATTCTTCCAGAACACATCTCAGACTCAGTTGCTCTAGCCATTTTGTGACATCTTTGGCTGGACTTCGCCTAGCTGACAGCATTAAACTCAGCAGTTGTACATATGACACAAGGCTGATATGAGCTTCATATGTAGGTGACATCTTTCATATTCTACCCTTTCATGTCTCTTTTTCAATGAGGACATTGCATTAACTAGGCATGGGGGTGTGGATTCATTTTTGAATCATTTGGTCAGCTTTGTGAAATTCATATAAATTATTTTTCTCTACTTATTTATACATAAAAAAAAATCAAAAATAGGAAGGATTAGTTGGACATTAGGATTTTTCAATCTTAGGAAATTTTACATTAGGATCTGAACACAAAGTCCCTTTAGGTCTTTGGACTTAATTAGCCTGTGTATCCACTAAAATGTGGATTTATCTTTCGAGTCCTCACCATCTTAATTGTATCGTAATTGGAATAAATAAGTTTGGGTGATAAGTACAAGACTTATCAACCCACCCTTTGATTTGAGGGAATTTTTGAGTTTTACGCATCTACACACTTTCTTTGCATTGACTCATTGTTCGACAATTCTAACGGAAATTGGGTAGCTAATGAACCTTCTAGGGTGATATGGCTGGTAAGTTATCGTGGGTAACAACCTATAGGTAGGCTGTCCAGAGCCCAGTCACCGGACCTTTCTCTTTTTGCTACCTTTAGGTAAATCTTAGACCAGGGAAGCCACCTACTTAATAAAAAAAAGAAAAAAAATCAAAAAGAAAAGGAGAAAAGAATAAAAGAAATAAACCACACTTCTCGCACGAGTATGGCTGGCAAGTTGTCGGTGGTAACAGCTCATCGACCGGTTGTCCAGAACCCAACTCAATAAATGCACTGCAAATTCCCAAAACACTTAGGAAGAAGCAGAGAAGTAGAAAAAATCAGGGTGATATACACTGGATTCACCCTTGTGTTGACCCCGTAAAAAAAATAAAAGTAGGGAGAAAGTTACCGGTTGTAAAGATACACCTTTAGGCAGAATTCTTTTTAGGTCACCTAGAGGCGTAGAAATCTGAAGTCTATTTTAATTGTCGGTCAACGAGTCTGTCACATTCACAATAAGATGCTTAAAACTTAGGGTTCTTATCAAATCTTGGGTGAGTTGAATGGCCATAGAAAGCCACTCTTTAACCCTAGGACTTGAAAATCCAAAAAAATTAGAAAAGAGGAAAAAGAGAAAAAGAAATTTTTCTTTGAATAAGGCGAGGGCATGGGGCGGTCTACATTTTGGCAGATACTCGGGCATTGTTGTGTCTTTGAAAGTTCAGATCCTAAGTAGACAGTTTCTTAATGATTGAAAATAACTCATGCCCAAATAATCCAACCTAATTCTTTTATAAATAGCATATAGTTTTTTCTAGGGACTAACAAAAGATAGACATGAGGGTATGATGTAAATACATTTACACTACTTAAGATGTCTATTTATGCATGTTCTTAAGCATAGGATTGCATTGCATGCTATAAATATTGCACAACATGCATCATCTTGCATTTAGAGTAGTTTGAATAAAATGGAGGTTAATTGTCTCCTTTTATGTGCTTGGACAGGGCAAACTTTTTATCAGGGCCTTGGATCAAAGATCCAGCCGTACAGATGTGGTCAGGGCGACGATTGGAGTTCAACGACTCCAAGATCGCCCTAATCAAGCATCTGTAGCATCAGATAGTGACTGGAGAACCCTAGAAGATCAAGGGCTAAGATGGTGTAAATCCACACTTCAAACAAAAAATCCGACTGCACAAATGGATTCGGATCGATAATCGCAGCCTAACGACGCAAAAATCGAGTCAATCCGACACCCGTGGCACCATCTACATCATCCAGAAGATGGACGGCCAAGATGGCGCCACGTGGTGCCATCTCAGTCGTCCAACCGGCCCTCAGCACCGCCGCACCTTCTCTTCTTCAATCAGAGCACCGCTTCTCTACCGTTGGATCAAGATCCAACGGCTGTGGATGCAGTGCCTTGAAAACATCTGCGTGACCATTTGGACGATGCAGCACAGTGGTCCAGCGCCTTATCGCGAAGCGCTGGCGTGGGATTGAGCCCCCGCGAGCCTCAAATCAGGCGCAGGCGAGCGGGTGCGTGGAGCGTCAAATCGTGATCCAACGGCCACGCGCAACCGATAGCGCCCACGCGCTATTGCACGCGCGGCAGCAATGCGGCATCACACGTGGGCGGGCCCATGTTGAGGAGAGAGGAAGGCGCAACTTAAGCTGTCCGATCTTGTGATTGGACGATCGAGATTCAGCGGACGTGCGCAAGCGAGCGGGCGCGTGCACGTCGCCCACTACGCCCACGTTCATACCTTTAACGGTGGTTTTATCCGTCACTAAATGTCCTGAATTAATGTTTTTAAAGATGTAATGACCAATTTGCCCCCACTCGTTGCAACTATAAAAGGAGACCCCCTCCACACAAAATTCTCATCCCTTCCTTCTCTTCTCTACCTCTCCAAAGCTCAAGAGAAGCTTGTCCCACTCCCGGGATTCTCCTCGCGAGATAAAGTCCAAATTTTCATCCCCGTTAGTGGATCCCGCGACGACGATGACGTGCTGCCCCGTTCCTGTTCTTCTACTTCGTCCTGCTCCGTCCTCCTTCGTCTAGGCATCGTCCCGTCCGGCTCATCCTCCAAGTGATCATCGAGGAGGATAACTTGTCTCTCCCATTCTTCTTTACAGCTTTCTAGTGTAGAATTTTCCTGCTTCCTAGTGTAGCTGATTTTCCGCTTTCTAGTGTAATTCCTATTTGGTTTTATTGTATAAACATTTTGAAATATTGAATGCATGTTCTCTCTCTCTCTCTCTCTCTTCCTTTTAGTCTGATTATTGTAATAGCTTCATTGTAATTACATCACCTCGCTTTTCAAGAAAAATTCTAAAAAAAATATAATTGCGAATATAGATCGACGTAGCCTCCCTATGTTCGACCTGGAATTTCAATTTCGATATAAATTTTATTTGTTGAACACGAGTTCTTCGCTTTCAAGCTACAATGACAAGGTTTTAAAACCAAACACGTTAGCGTAGCAATTCATTCGTTCAACACCCACTTTCTTCTAAATGTTTATTTGATTGTATTATGTATGCCTGATTGATTTAGCAATTTGAACAATTAAATCCACATTTCACTTGTCATAATAACTCTAAGAATAATCTAAAACTCACTAAAAACCAAATCAGAGGTTGGAAAACCCTAAAACACTAATTTGGTTTTCACATCATGCTATAGACAATGTGAACATGAGATCTCAAATCAGGCCTTAAATTCTTTATAAAACCATCTCCAAATCTTCGTTTAAACCTTCGAAACATCAATTACCCTTTAGTCTTTAGATTAAACTCTTTTTGGATTAAGACACAATACCGCTAAGGTTGGGCTTTTAATTTGAATGCACCCAGGTGATTTGATCACCTAGATCTCCTAAACAGTAACAATTAGTGTTCAGGAACTCAAGGCAATTCTAAGAAAACTAGATGGGTCATGACTAAGCCTCATCTCAGTGCATCTAAGATTCCTTGGCCCAAAACAAGGAACAAATTGGGTGTATGCTCATCTGAGACTAGAAATCCAATTAGAACCCCCCAGATTCATCATAATACATCCAGTTAAGTGAATAAAAACTTAATTCACTCAATTAATTATGTTTCAAACCAAATTGAATCCCAAACTCTTGATTGGGCATAATCTCTCAATTCACTCTTGATTGTGTAGTGTACCCACTTTCTTCTAACTGTTTATTTGATTTTATTATGTATGTTTGATTGATTTAACAAATTAAATTTTATTCTGTTATGTACCCACTTTATATTTGTTTGATGTTATTATTTTAATGAATTTATAGATACACACACTTGCACAAATCTAGATGCACTTGAGGCCAAATAATAAGTATTCTACCTCCTAGGTTATAGGTTTTGGGAGGGGATAATCGTGTCAAAATACTTGCCCCTCGACACTTATGATCATGTTATACGGAAAATACAAAGTGTTTATATACCTCACTTACATTTACGAAGCTTTATCTTTATAGCATGCCATAAGAGCCATTGTCCTTTGTTTAGAGAAATTATGAACAGAGGGGTGTCCTTGAAGATTTGATCACAACTTAGGATTACTTGTTACATGTGATGATCATAACCCCTCACTCATATCACATAAACACTCACCCAAGCACACCCTCGAACACACCCATACACACGCACACAATGTGCCCTAGGCATGCTCACTCAGGCGTTCCCACACCACGTCGACCTCTGCAACACACTCGCCGTGCCTCGGCGAAGCTCCCTGAACATTTTGATGTGGCCGCGAGGCCATTGTGGTGATTTCAGGTGTAGGCGATCATCTGCCATTGAAGCGAAGCTCGGATCTTGCTTGTATGAGCTCCAGGCTGTGCCAGCCCCAGGCTCGTGTCCCAGGCTATGCGGAACATCTTCGCACACAACTCCAGGTATCCAAGTGAAGCCGAGGGTAGTCAAAGCTGACACAATCAAGGTGAGCACCTTTGCTGCAGGCGTGCGCAAGGAAGGTGGGAAGAGAGTGCCACCTCAGAATTGGAAGGAGCGCAGCGCCGGCATAAGTTGATTTCCTGCCAGTGGCTTATCACCTCCAACTCATAACGTGAGGTCCCTCCCAACTGCCCCGACTGCCTCGTCCACAACCATGCCCTGTGGACCTGGTAGACCCATCCTGATTAGCACACCTCGCCCACCACCGCACGCTGGTGGGCCTGTTATCGGGCACGTACCTGACCCGATTACTTGAGAAAAGCATGGCTCTAGGGGAGCAGAACCTAAGAGAGAAAAGAGAAAGAGAGTTCATGTGGGTAGGGGGTAGGTTTTGCTCTGTAGGCTAAGAAGATGAGAAGCGAAGCTGAAGAAGCAGAAGAAGGCTAAGGGCTGAAGTAGAAGAGGAAGGAGTTGAAGGAAAGAGAAGAGCCGCAGAGGCTAAGGCAGAGAAGGAAAAGAGAAGGAAGAGGAAGCTGAAGGAAGAAAAGGCAACAAGCCAAAGGAAGAAGACAACCGATAGAGAGAGAAAGAAGAAAGCCAAAGAAGGAGAAGCAAGCAGAGAAAGCTTAAGGAAAGGCTAAGGCAGGAAAGCTGAAGAAGAGAGAAAGCCAAAATCAGAAAGAAAAAGAAAGGAGGCAGAAGCCAGAGAATACAGAAGAAGGAAGATAAAGAAGAAGAGAAAGAAAGAAGAAGATTGAAGCCAAAGGGGACCGACAAAAGAAGCACTGTAGCATCGTCATTTTAAGACGTTTGATTTACAAATCAGACATCTATTTTGGAGTTTCATTCATATACGTTGGTTTCATTTGTATTTTGTGCCCTACATTTACTCCTATCTTTTTGCACTGTGACATTGATATTATTTCATATTCTTTTAAATTCTAAGTTGTGATCTTGATTTCTAAAACACCAATTTGCTCCTTGTGTTTGACCTCGAACTTTAAAATTTGAGTAATAAAATTGTATTTGTTTTGAACACTTTTTCAGCTATATTACAATGCAATATTCTTAAAACTCGATTCAGCGATCGTTAAACATTTTGGCGTCATTGTTTGGGAGCAATGGGCAATTTAGAAATCTTGATTACAATTGCTGATTTGGTACCAACTTGCTATATCTCTTTTTTGTTGTGATTGTTTCAGGGGAGAAGATTCAACAAAAGATAGCCGCACATCAAACATACCACGGACAGGTAATTTCTGATTATTTTCTCTTAAGGCCCTCATTCTGAAAAGGAAGAAAGAGACAAAATCAATTAGGTCTACTTGCTTTCCATTTCTAGCTAATTCACCAAGCTGCCTAATTTGATTTCAACAACAACACTGATTTATGCACCCATTTAAGGTAACTAGGGCTAGCACCTTCTTGATTGAGCCCTAGATACCATATTTTGGCAAACTAAATTTCACCAAGATTAGAGCCAAATTAAGGATTTCAATCTAGGGTTTTAGAGGCACACCTTCATAAGCAAGAATTAACTTTCCAAAGAGAGGTGTGCCTAAGCCTTGGTTGAAGAGATTTATTCAAGAAAACCCTAAAATTCAGGCTCTTAATTTCACTTGAATCCTAAAAGAAGGGACCTACAACTTCTCAAAGGACAAATAGGTGAAGTTGGCCTACCTTGTTGGGTCAACAAACCATGAAATTAGGTCACTTTTTGCACTCAATACATCTAAAGTTCAATTGGAATCTTAAGCACCCTTGCTCTTAATTGAAACTGGTAGACTTAAGAGGTCAAGTCTGATTAGCCTATATTTGCAAGCTATTTAAGTGTCTAAACATTTAGACATTAAGTTAATTTAACATTTAGATAGAATACATTAGGATCTAAATAAATTAATCCATATTTCTAGCTTAAGTGCATAATTCATGCATTTAGAATTAACTTAGGGTTGCATACATTTAATTAGTTAATTAATTAGGTGCACTATTTTAATTAGCATAGAAGTTAAGGAGTTATGCATAAACAATCGTAATTATTTTATTATTTTATTTTTCTTCTCCTTTGCAGGTAACTCCTTCGTCTCCGCCTCCTCCTCCTTTGTATCACATTGATTCTACGATGTTTTCAATTTCAAATCCTTGTAGCTGTGGCTACAAAAGAGAAAGAAGAGCTGCCGTTGAGGGGGAGGTCTCCACCCCTTTGTTCCTCACTATGCTCAGAGAACATTGCTTCTCTTCCATCCATAGCACCGGCCTCCCACCGCGGCAGTGCGACTCCATCACCATCGACGTGTGGGGTGACAGCCCACACTGCTAAGAGTCCCTGCAAATTGCTTCTACCTTACGCCATCACCCATGCCCGCACCTTCATTCTCAGCACCCACGCTTCAACACCTACCTCCAGCGCACCTACCACCCCTCCCTCAGACTCCACTACACGCCTTCACCAGTAGCTCCAACCTACGCATCAGCACCTACGCCACCGCGCGCCCTCACCTCAGCCAGCGCACATGCCAGCACCTGCACACCCTCACTCGCACGCCAGCAGCCCCCCCCACCCACTCCATCCAACCATGCCCGCACCTCCTCGCCTCCACCAGAACCTCCAGCACCCTCGCCAAGCATACCTGCCCACCGCACGCTCTTACACCAGCGCCCTCACCTCACGCCATCAGACCACACCTGCACCTTCACCTCCAACGCCCTCGCGCCCGTACTCCAGTACCTCCCAACAGCACCTGCAGCCTGTGCCAACATAACCCACCACGTGTGCCTTTGCGCCCACAGAGAACCGCTGCTCCACCGCCCATGCCCCGAGAGCACCTACAGTGCCTACAGTGCCTGCATGCACTGCCCTCCTTGCACCTGCAGCACGCACGGCCAACAGCAGCCTCCTCCACCACCGCCACTTCTCTCCTCCGATAGGCCAGCTCTGGCCGTCTCGCAACTTGCCACCGCCACCGTTGCAGAGCCCTCGCTCCGGCCAATCTACGTCTAGAAGAGTTCTTCGAACAATCCTCTCTCCCATGAGCATGGAGGAGAGAGGTAGAATCCTCTTTTAATGGTGGAATTAATAATTACATTTCATGCCATTACCATGAAAATGAATTTTGATTTATGATTATTTTATTGTGGTGAACTTGTGACTTCATACTCATGCTTTCTTATAATTATGTAGCTTTTGTTATTCACATCTTTTGACATTGGTTTTGGATTAAGATGTGCACAAACTCTCTCTAATGCATGTCAATTGGAAATTACATAGATTCATCACATATTTATTGAATATTTTAGTGAAGAAAAATTGCACATATACCCTTACATTTTGAGTTATTATGTATCTTCTTTTCATCGCATTTCATGTCAGATTTGATTTTGGATTTTGCACTTGATTGAAGGAATACAAGAAAAAAAAATATTCGTGATTTTATTGCATCATTGTCTCCTTGTGGACACGACCTGCTCTTCCGTGAGTGGTTTAATTTTTATTTTAATTGTTTTGTTAAGCGATTTTCCACCACTTTGATCATACAACGACAAATCATCTTAATACATTATTCGAAAGCGAAAATCGACTTATCAAATGGCGCCGTTGTCGGGGAGGCAATAGACGCAATAATTTCACCTGATTTTTATTTCTGATTATTTCTCATTGCATAGTGATCTAACCATTTTTATTTTTTCTGTGCGAGGAATTTGAGAGAGGAATTTGAGCAAGGAAATTGAGAGAGGTGATAGGCACATCTGGGAGAAGATGTTGACCATGAGCGACACCTACACGCGGCGAAGACGAAAGAGACCTGGATCCCGCCTCCACAGGAGATTCTCCGTGTCATAAGTTTTAATTCTATTTTCTCACCCTTGTAGTAATTCAGGCTGATTTTTTTGAGCATGTTCCCTTTTCTTTAGATTTAGGCTTTTAATTTATTTTGTGGATTGTTTACCCTTAATTTGCTTGTGCATAAGTAGCTAAAAAAAACTAAAAAAAACACGAGCTACCTGCTAGAAGCTGCCTGCCCTTAGGTCGAATCATTTAGGACTGAATGAGCAGCATCTAGATTAATTCTTGTCTTGCATATTGCATGAAGAATGCTGGAATCAGGTATGCATTGCTAACTCTGCATTTCTACCTGTCATGCAAATGCATTTGGATTAATTTCAAGACCACCTAATTTGTATTGAAGCGATCTAACAAGTGGTCACATATATTCTTGAAGAAGGACTAATTAAAGGAGGGACATTTAAAAATCAAGGACTTGATTTTAAAACGTGGCATGCGATTCAAAATTCAAAATCTTTTTGCGGTGTATGCACACTTATATCTTTTGCACCACGACACGCATTTAGACACTCCTAAGTCTTAGAACTACTAGGACAAGAGCCCTCCTACCGTTGGATTCTGAAGTGTTCGGAACTTAAGATCAAAGGTTTGTAAATCCAAAGAGGGGGATACCCTGTCACAGATTTTTGGGGGTAGTTGAGAAGCACCGCAAAAGCACAGCTTCAAAGGAAGGCTTAGGCCTACTTGCATCCCTCAATCTTCCATCTTTGGATTTTCTCTACCAATTGAGATTTAGGGAAGAACACCTAAGCTCCAACTAGGTCTTTTTAGGCATTTCGAAGGTTGACAATAGGCACGTAATTGATTAGGCAACTCGCTTTGTCACCTACAATTTGAACTAAAGTCAAAAGCCTAAATTTGTAAAGACTGAACAAGTCCATTTGAATTGTGTTTGTAGTGCATACTTGGTAGGCGTTCTCTTAGGAGACAGCTTTTGTTTGATCCTAAACCTGAAAGAATCATAAGAAACCTTCCAAGGGTAGAAATGGTTGGCCAAAGGAGCATTAAGGAATATTTCATTCCAACCAATCAAGCTGGCCCTGCACAACATAGACCTGGAGGGGACAATCCTTATGAGATCAAAAGCAGTACCATATCCTTGCTGCCCTCCCTTTGTGGTACTGCTAGGGAAGACCCTTACAGGCATATAGAGGAGAGGTCTACTCTATGGTGAAGCTGTAGGGCGTTACTGACGACGCTCAAATGTGGACCCTCTTTCCCTTCTCCCTTAAGGACAAAGCCAAGTATTGGTATCACACCCTTGATGATATTAACACTTGGGATGTCTTAAAGAAGGAGTTTTTGAAGAAGTATTTCCCCATGAGCAAAACCAATCACTTTAGGAGGGAAATTATGAGTTTTGTTGAAAAGGATGGGGAAGCTTTCCATGATGCGTGGGATCACTTTAATGACTTGCTGAGGCTTTGCCCACATCACCAAGTGCCTAAGTGGCAACTAGTTGAAAGGTTCTACACTGGACTTAATGATTCGCATAGGCAAACTATAAATGGTGCCTGTGTAGGAACCTTTCTAAGACTGAGGATGAAGCTTGGAACCTTTTTGATACTTTGAGTGAGAATTCTATTCACTTGAATTCTACCTACATGGATAGAAAACCCACTCATGCAAAGAAAGTTGGAGGCGAATGAGGTAAGGGACACCCAGAATTTAGCCTATCAGATTCAATTATTGAATCAAAACAGGGAAAGGCTTATGTCGAACCCGAGTCAATTCGTATCTAACACCTCCACATCCCAAGCTTCCGAATGCTTAATTTACCAAGGCAATACACATGCCACTGTCGATTGCCACTTGGCCTCCCAATTCCTTGAGCTTGTACAAGTGGATCTGACTATCGCCCAAGGGTTCCGTCCTAGACCTCATAATGATCCTTTTTCCAACACTTATAATGAGGGATGTAGGAACCACCCAAACATTTCATGGAGACAAGGAAATGTCTCAAATTAACGGAATTATAAACCACAATCCTTTCAAAACCATCAAATGAACCAACCTCAGACCTTTGCCCAACCTAAGACCTCTAAGATGGATGAATTGAAGGCAATGTTGAAAACTATGCAAGAAAGTCAAAGTGCCATCATCAAATCTCATGAAAAGGCTATACATGAGATGAAATCATAAATAGGACACCTTGTTGAGGCCGTTAGACAGAGGGAAACTGGGAAGCTTCCCAGTGCTGTTGAGGAGAATCCTAAAGGAAAAGGGATTGTCTTTAGGGAGCATGCTTAGGCAATGACTATTCTGAGTGGGAAAGAAATTTCCAAACCTGATGCTCCTATAGTCTCATCCCCAAGAAACCATCCACCCTGACTTTCACCCCCACCGAAGAAGACTTGCCCAAATCTTCTCTGCTTGAAATCACCTCACCGAAAGAAGTTGCCCCTGTTCCACCCCTTACTTGACATCACAACCCATCCACCCAGAGATCGAGAGTGCCCTTTCCAGAGTGCTTATCCACCTCTAGGTAGACTTCTGCTGGCTCATCTGGAGCCAAAGATAAGATGGATGAGATCATGGAAACTTTCAAGCAACTGCAGATTAACCTTCCTTTGCTTGAAGCTATCAGCCAGATTCCGTCTTATGCCCACTTCTTAAAGGACCTGTGCATGAAAAAGCGGCAATCTAGGAAATAGGTCCAATCATGCCTGATTTTGTTAGCTCAATTGTTCAATAGGGTACACCCCTGAAACATAACGACCCAGGAGCCCCATACATCTCAGTGGTTATTGGTGACTTACAGATTGATGAGGCTCTACTTGATCTGGGTGCAGGGGTGAACATCCTTCCGAGCTGCGTGTATGAACAGCTTAGGGGAGGCAATCTAAAGCCTAGCCCTGTAGTCCTTCAAGTTACTGATCGATCACTTAAGACATCGCGGGGAATTTTGGAAGATGTCCTTGTAAGAGTGGAGGATTTCTTCTTTCTCATTGACTTCTTAGTTTTAGACACTAACCCTACCAACAAGTCAACTAAAACCTCCATCATTTTGGGATGCCCCTTCCTTGCAACTTCGCATGCTTCAATCAATTGCAATACTGGGGCATTGAAAATGGGCTTTGGGAATAGGAAAATCTGACTTAATGTGTTTGATGCTTACAAACAAGTCAAACTTGAGGATTGTTCTCAAGTTGAGGTGATAGATGACCTGATTGAAGAGGCAACCCCTGAAATGTTATGTGATGACCCCCTTCAACATGTTATGCTAAATGAGCATTCCCATCTCTTAGAGGAATGTGAAGGGGATATACTAGAACTTGAGGAGTTGCTGGGTGTTTCCACTGAGTCTCTTCCCCCATCATCTCTACTTAAGGTAGATCTGCTACCTGAGATAGGGACATCTATTATGAAACCCTCAACCATACAAGCCCCTAACCTTGAGTTGAAACCCCTCCTTGATACTCTCATGTACGTCTTCCTAGGAGCCAATGATATGCTCCCTGTTATCATTTCGACTGTGCTATCTGAGGAATAGGAGGGAGCCCTGATTGAATGCTTGTCTAGGCACAAGGAAGCTATTGCTTGGAGCATTGCTGACATTAAGGGTATAGACTCTACACTTTACATGCACCACATTTATACTGGTGATTCCATCAAGCCATTTAGGGACATGCAGAGACGTCTGAACCCTAATATGAGGGAGGTGGTTAAAAAGGAAATACTGAAGTGGTTGGACGCGGGGATCATATATCCCATTGCAGATAGTAAATGGGTAAGTCCTATTCATGTGGTGCCAAAGAAGGCAGGCTTTACTGTGGAATTCAATGACCAAGGTGAACAAGTTATCAGTAGACCCTCAACTGGATGGAGGGTCTGTATTGATTACCGCAGGCTGAACACCGCTACCCAGAAGGATCACTTTCCCTTGCCTTTTATTGATCAAATTCTCAAGAAATTGGCAAGGAATAAGTACTATTACTTTCTTGATGGATATTCTGGGTACAACCAGGTTGTAGTCTTCCCTAATGACCAGGAGAAGACGACATTCATGAGTCCTTACGGTACTTTTGCATTCAGGCGTATGTTGTTTGGATTATGTAATGCCCCTGCAACCTTCCAGTGGTGTATGAGGTCTATTTTTTCGGACATGATTGACGAGTGTGTTGAAGTGTTTATGGATGACTTCTCCATTTATGGCTCGTCTTTCGACCAGTGTCTCCTGCACCTGGAGAATGTGTTGAAGCGATGTAAGGAGATTGGTTTAGTCCTCAGTTGGGAGAAAAGTCATTTCATGGTACAGAAAGGAATTGTACTTGGGCATGTTGCGTCTAAGCGAGGTTTGGAAGTAGATAAAGCCAAGATTGATTCTATCTCCAAACTCCCATTCCCCACGAATGTCAAACAGATTAGATCCTTTCTGGACGATGCCAACTTTTATAGGCGCTTTATTAAAAATTTTAGTAAAATTTCTAGGCCACTTTGTGACTTGTTGGCGAAGGAATCTTCTTTCAATTTTGATTCAAAGTTTGTTGAGGCATTTCAAACTCTGAAGGAGGCCTTGATCTCTGTGCCTATTCTCCGATCTCCTGATTAGAAACTCCCATTTGAGTTGATGTGTGATGCTTCGGATTATGTAGTGGGAGTAATCCTTGGACAAAGGGTTGAGGGAAGACCTCATGTGCTGCATTATGCCAGCAAGACTTTAACCAAACCACAACAAAACTACATCGTCACTGAAAAAGAATTACTTACTATAGCTTTCGCTCTGGAGAAGTTTAGGTCTTATCTGCTTGGGTCTAAGGTGGTTATTTTCACTGATCATGCAGCAGTGAAACATCTCATTGCTAAGAAAGATTCTAAGTCACGTTTGATTAGGTGGATCCTACTCCGTCAAGAATTTGACTTGGAGATACGTGAGAAGAAAG
The DNA here is from genome assembly GCA_037157565.1 of Thalassia testudinum. NCBI lineage: Eukaryota > Viridiplantae > Streptophyta > Magnoliopsida > Alismatales > Hydrocharitaceae > Thalassia > Thalassia testudinum. Next base: position 41,732,781 of record JAZHRO010000025.1, read on the forward strand.
GAGTAGAGAATGTTGTGGTTGACCACCTGTCTTGCCTTCCACTTATTGACTCTCTTTCCGAAGACATACACGAGATATTTCCCGATGAAACCCTAATGGCGGTAACACCAACTTTACCTTGGTATGCTGATACCGTAAATTACTTGGTCACTAGAGAAACTCCTGGCTCTTGGGATGAATAGAAAAGAAAGAGCTTCATTTCCCAAGCAAGATATTTTCATTGGGATGAGCCTAAATTATTTAGAGTTGGATAAGACCAAGTATTGAGATGTTGTGTACATGAAGAGGAACAACAAAGTGTGCTAAGTTTTTGCCATAAACTTCACTATGGAGGACACTTTGGTGCTAGGAAATCTGCTTTTAAGGTTCTCTAGTCCAGTTTTTGGTGACCTTTGTTATTTAAGGATTCTCATAATTTTGTTAAGGCCTGTATTAGATGTCAATGGATTAGAACAATTGGGAAGAGGAATGAAATGCCTTAACACCCCATTCAATCTATTGAAATCTTTGATGTGTGGGGAATTGACTTTATGGGTCCCTTCCCTTCCTCTCATGGTTATGAATATATCTTGGTGGCAGTTGATTATGTCTCTAAATGGATAGAGGCCATTCCTACGCGCACAAATGACCACTCTGTGGTTTTGAAATTTGTGAAGGCCAATATCATATCTCGTTTCGGTTGCCCCAAGACCATTATAAGTGATGGGGGACCTCATTTCCGAAACCACCACTTCAATCAGCTAATCAGGACTTTGGGAGTGACTCACAAGGTCGCTACCTCTTACCATCCTCATTCGAGTGGCTAGGTTGAAGTGTCGAATAGGGAGATAAAAAATATTTTAGAAAAGACCGTTAGACCTGATAGGAAAGACTGGTCCCAAAAGCTCAATGATGCTTTGTGGGCATATAGAACGGCCTATAAGACCCCTTTGGGCACTTCTCCCTTTTGGATTGTGCAAGGGAAAGTGTGCCATTTACCTATTGAGTTGGAACATAAGGCACTTTGGGCTATTCGAAGTGTTAACATGGATTTAGAGAAGGCGAATAAGGCACGACTTTTGGAATTAAGTGAGCTTAAGGAGCTGAGGAATGATGCTTATGACACGCCTCAAGCTTATAAGGAAAGAACTAAGGTCTTGCATGATAAGTATATACTTCAAAAGACCTTTGAGCCCAACCAACAAGTCTGGCTTTTCAATTCTAGACTTAAGCTTTTTCCTGGAAAGCTAAAATCTCGTTGGGATGGGCCTTACATAATCACTAAAGTGTTTTCGCATGGAGCTATGGAGATTAAAAGCCCTTCCTCTTCAGCAACTCCCTTTATCGTCAACGGTCAACGATTAAAACCATACATCACTTTGGATGGCCATCTGGTTGACAAGGTCACTCTTGAGGAGCCTTAGCTCCTACCATTCTCCGCCTCAGGTAATATCTTCCTTTAACTATTTTTGTTTCCAATGAGGACATTGTTTGAACCAGGCATGGGGGAGAGGACCTGAGGCATTTGTTTATAGCATGTCTACATTTTGCATTCATTTATGCATATTGCATTTTTTAAAATAAATAAAAATAATATATAATAAAAATAAAAGTAATAATAATAATAATAATAAAAGTTTTGAACTTAACTGGCTAGGCCCTGCATTCTTAAGCAAATCAGAACTCTAGGTGAGACTATGTTGATTCTAGGGTCGAACTTTAGAAGCTAAGTGAGCTACTAGCTTTAGACCTGTAGGGTCCTTTGTGGACTTAAAAGCTTAAGTAGGAGTTAAGTTACTGACCATTCCTCAAGAGGTTGAGGAAAGAAAGCTAGGGATTGATTTAAAAGGTAGGGTAGTACCTGGACTCTTGTTCTACCTTTTGGTTTATGGGTCCTTGTAACCCAGGCATCCAAATTTCACACACTTGGTCTTGTGTAAGTAATTGATCAACTTAATTCCTTTCTTAAAAGAGATTTGGCTCTCTTAGTTTTGACTTAAGAGAGGCTTGAAAACACAATTTGATTGGAAGAGTTCCCGCCGCAGGAAAGGTGGAGTATATACTCACCTTAAGGATGCGATGATAACATATTACCTCCTCGATGCTTGTCTCTTAGGATATCCATCCTAGTGGGGGCATGTAACCACAATGTGTGGTTCAGGTACCATGGGCGGCCCTATCTCGAAGTGCTGATTGCCACAGGCTTGAATTTGCTTAAGAAATCCATGGGTGATACTATCTCGAAGTGTCAATTGCCAAGAGTTCTTGGGGTCGCTATGGGCGGTGCTATCTCGAAGCATCGAAAGCCAAGCACCCTTCAAGGTACGGTGATGGGGACAATGAATCCGATACAAACCGTGTTGATAGCTGATCAGAGGTTAGACTTAGAGGAATCAAACAAAAAAAAAATATATATATATTATTAGAAAAAAAAAAAGGTTGCCAATCATACCAACCTTAAATAACTCTGACCAATGCACATGCACGGATGCTTTAATCTCAGGGATCAATAAACCTAGGGCAGAGTCAGAAATCAGGGAAACTTGTGCCTGCAACTGGTCTTTAGCAGACCTAGTCTATAACTTAGCAACTACTTGGGAACCTTAGGTCTAAAGTCTGAACTTAATATGTTTCTAAATGAAGACCAATTGGGTTGGCTAGTTTACTTGGAGTGCTAGGTTTTGCTTGGATTTGCTATGGACTAGCAAAAACTAAGCATGGGGGTATTTGATTAGCCTATATTTGTGGGCTATTTAAGTATCTAAATGTTTAGACATTAAGTTAATTTTAACGTTTAGATAGCATACATTAGGATGTAAATAAATTAATTCATATTTTTAGCTTAAGTGCATAATTCATGCATTTGGAATTAACCTAGGGTTGCATATATTTAGTTAGTTAATTAATTAGGTGCACTATTTTAATTAAGATAGAAGTTAAGGAGTTATGTACAAATAATCCTAATTTTTTTATTCTTTTATTCTTCTTCTCCTTTGCAGGTAACTACTCCGTCTCCACCTCCTTCGCATCACATTGATTCTACGGTGTTTTGAATTTTAAATCCTTGTAACCGTGGCTACAAAAGAGAAGGAAGAGCTGCCTTTGAAGGGGAGGTCACCACCCCTTTGTTCCTCACTATGCTCAGAGAACATTGCTTCTCTTCCATCCATACCATTGGCCTCCCACCACGGCAGTGCGACTCCATCACCGTGGGCATGTAGGATGATAGCCCACACCGCCAAGAGTCCCTGCAAATTCCTTCTGCCTCACGCCATCATGCATGCTAGCACCTTCATTCTCAGCACCCATGCTTCAACAACCACCTCCAGCGCACCCTGCCAAGTGCGCCTGCCACCGCTCCATCGTACTCCACTGCGTGCCTTCACCAGCAGCTCTAACATACGCATCAGTACCTGCGCCACCTTGCGCCCTCACCTTAACCAGCGCACACGCCAGCACTTGCACACCCTTGCCCGCATGCCAGCAGCCCCCCTGCTCCATTAGACCATGCCCGCAGCTCCTCACCTCCACTAGAACCTCCAGCGCCCTCGCCAAGCACACCTGCCCACCGCACTTTGTCACCCCAGCGCCCTTGCCTCACGCTATCAGACCACACCTGTGCCTTCACCTCCAACGCCCCCATGCTCACGCTCTAGCGCCTCCCTGCAGCACCTACAGCCAGCACCAACAGAACCCACCACACATGCCTTTGTGCCCACAGAGTGTCGCTGCTTCATGCACCCATGCACCGCACGAGCCTGCAGCGCTTGTAGTGCCTGCGCTCGCTGCCCTCCTTGCGCTTGTAGCAAGCACGACCAGCAGTAGCCTCCTCCACTGCCGCCACTTCTTTCCTCCGGCAGGTCAGCTTCGGCCATCTCGCAACTTGCTGCCGCCATCATTGCGGAGCCCTCTCTCCGGCCAATTTACGCCCAGAAGAGTTCTTCGAACAATCCTCTCTCCCATGCGCGAGGAGAGAGGTAGAATCCTCTGTTAATGGTGGAATTAATAATTACATTTCATGCCATTGCCACAAAAATGAATTTTGATTTATGATTATTTTATTATGGTGAAATTGCGACTTCATACTCATGCTTTCTTATAATTATGTAGCTTTTGTTATTCACATCTTTTGACATTGGTTTTGGATTAAGATGTGCACAAACTCTCTCTAATGCATGTCAATTGAAAATTACATAGATTCATCACATATTTATTGAATATTTCAGTGAGGAAAAATTGTACATATACCCTTACATTTTCTAGTTATTGTGTATCTTCTTTTTGTCGCATTTCATGTCAGATTTGATTTTGGATTTCTCACTTGATTGAGTGAATACGAGAAAAAAAAATATTCATGATTTTATTGCATCATTGCCTCCCTGTGGACATGACCCACTCATCTGTGAGTGGTTTAATTTTTATTTTAATTATTTTGTTAAGCGGTTTTCCACCACTTTGATCCTACAACTACAAATCATCCTAATACTTTATTCGAAAGCAAAAATCGACTTATCAAAGTCCCAATTCTGGTCTACCGGGAACATCAGTGACAAGAGAGATCAGGTGGGGGAAACCCTGTAACTCGTGGGGGTGCTCTACCGTGTAGGGGTCTTTGCGGGACTCTCCCTCTCTGGATGCCCAGGTATTTCTCAGGTGGATGACTTTCTGACTAAGGGGTATCTTCTGCCCCGAACCTCTATAGTCATCCAAATTTTTTGGGTGTCTTGATTGGGTCCATCACATTCTACTCTCATCCAGACCATCGGTGCATGTTCGGCTGGAGGTCCTTAAGACCATCCTTGAGGCCTCCTTTAGTGATTCACTCCCGTAGAGGCCAGGCCTCGACTTCCATCTTTGTGTAGCAACCCCATCACATAGACATCTCCTCTAATTCATCTGAACCCAATTCTCCTTCCATCATCATGGCATAGCCTGTAGAAGAAGAGAACAACCTTAAGAACCAACTTCAGTGCCTTAATGATTTATTCCAAGCCTTTGTAAACCCACCGCAGCGTCCTATGATGCAAGATCACTACAATCTCGCTACGGTGGTGATCGAACCTCGAGTACAAATTCCAACTGGAGGTCCTGATTCTGAACTCAAGCCCAACATGATTCATGCTATTCCAAAGTTTCATAATCTTAATTCCGAGGATCCCTTCCAGCACATCAAACAACTCAAGCATCTGGCCTAGACCTTCGAGTCAGATGTCCAAAATCAGGATAATCTTCTCATGAAGATGTTCTCCTCTCTCATAGACAAAGCAACTCACTAGTATTAGACTCAAATGCATCCAATCAACACATGGGTTGAACTACAATCCAAGTTTCTGAAAAAGTTCTTCCTAGTTGGTCGGATGAATGCCTTACGACACCAGATCACACGCTTCACCCAGCAGTCTAGAGAACCCCTTCATGAAGCATGGGACTATTTTCTGGACGTCATGCGAAAGTGCCCCCATCATGGAGTTCCTAAATGGGAACAAGTCCAGTCTTTTTACCATGGACTCCATGAAGATATTCGCTTATTCGTCAATGCAACCTGCGGAGGAAATATCATGGGTCAACATGAAGACACTGTGTGGGAGATTCTCAAGAATATGTGTGAGAACTCCATCAATAATGACTCCATGGGCTTATTCGATCGGACGAATGTCCGTGCATCAACAAATCCAAGGGGAGCACACGAGACACAGGGCTTGTCCGCATCAGTCAACTTGGAATTGATGACCAGTCGGTTGGACAAGGTCTCTATCATTGAGAAGAAGGTGGATGAGCTAACTCGACATCTGCAGCAAGCCACCTCTACGCAAAACCTGGTTGCACAGCTACCCTCTGGGAGGGAAGCTGTGCATAACATCTATCACCAATCTTCTCAGGGGATGGTCCCATATCCACCCCCGTTTGACTCTAGGACCAGAGGAAACTACGATCTTGCCAACTCAAGTTGGGGGAACTCTGAACCCTTGTACTCTAACTTTCCTGAGGTTCCTCAATCCTGCGAGGACCACAACGCCATCCAGAATGACCCATTCTCTAACACCTATAACCCTGGATGGCAGAATCATCCCAAATTCCTATGGGTGGGAAATAATCAAAGACCACCATATCAACCCCGTCGACAAGCTCCTCATCCATATCAGTTGCCTCAGCCTCAGCCCAACCCCACCTATCAATCTGGGCCAACTCAGATAGAGCAAATGACTCTATTCTTCAGACTCTGGCTGACATTCAGAAGACGAATGCGGCTATGTAGAAACAACACAACGACGAGATCACAGAGGTTCGAAATCAACTCGCCTAGATGGCGAATTCCCGCCAACCTGGCACACTCCCTTCGCAACCTCTATCGAATCTGAATAACATGTCGAACCAGAGTCACGTTATGAACCCAAATCGAACCAGAGTCACGTAAGAGTCAATAACCTCTTATGCACGATTTCTGAAAGACATGTGTACACCTAAGTATAAGTCGTGAACCAAAAGTGGGAGTCCAATCGCACTGTTAGAGAAAGCCAACTCTATAATTTTGAGCAAACTCCCACCTAAGGCAAAAGACCCAGGTACTCCCCTGATTTCCTATACAATTGGTGATACCCAATTTGACAGAGCTTTATTAGATCGAGGAGCCTCCATAAACCTAATACCTACATCCCTACTTGACCACCGTGAGGAATCTGAGCTTAAACCACGGGGGTGACATTACAGTTAGCTGATAGATGTATTAAGTCACCTAAAGGAGTTCCTTAGGATCTCATTGTTAGGGTTCAGGATTTCTATTTCCTGGTGGACTTTGTAGTCTTGGATATGGATGCACTAGAAAATCCGATGGATACACCAACTATACTAGGGTGACCCTTTCTGGCCACTGCTAGGGCCAACATAAAATGTGAGGAGGGCCAAATTGAGCTGAAATTTGGGAATCAAACATTAAAGATTTACATCTTTAAGGCCCAACAAGGGATTAATTGTGGTGTTATAGAACAAATATGTGACATCAAGGTTGTGGTTGATGACCTGCATATTAAGGAAAACCTGATTACTTCTGATCAACCACAAGAGGATCAAAACCCACAATCAGAGGAGTCTAAACTTGACTTAGACACACCCATAACTCCCTCCCTTGTTCCTGACACACACCCTGAACCACCCATTGTTGCTGATAACCATGTTTTGGAACTCAAGCCTCTTCCCGATCATCTGAAGTGCATCTTTTTGGGTTCCAATCAGATGTTTCCTGTGATTATCAACTCCAGACTCACACCTGATCCGGAATCCCATCTGATTACTATTCTCTAGCAACATCGAAGAGCCATTGGATGGACTCTCGATGATTTTACTGGTATCAGCCCCTCCTACTGCACACATGGTATCTACATTGAAGAGGGCACACGACCTTCCTGCGAAATGCAGAGACATCTGAATCCTAATCTACAAGAGGTCGTGAAAAAGGAGATCATCAAGTGGTTAGATGCAGGGATCATCTACCCGATCTCCAACAGTAGGTGGGTGAGTCCAATCCAAGTTATGCCTAAGAAGGCAAGGCTCACCGTAATCACGACTGAAACCGGAGAAATCATACCAACCCATGTGGCGAATTCGTGGAGAGTTTGCATTGACTATAGAAGACTCAATACCTCCACGAAGAAGGATCATTTCCTACTACTGTTTATTGATCAGATCATCTAGAAACTAGTGGGAAATAGGTTCTTCTACTTTTTGGATGGGTACTCTGGTTATAACCAGGTAGCAATCCATCCTGAGGGCCAAGAAAAGACCACTTTCACCTGCCCCTTCGGGACGTACGCGTTCCGAAGGATGCCGTTCGGTCTCTGCAACGCACTCGCTACTTTTCAGTAATGCATGCTTGCTATATTCTTAGATATGGTAGGTGATTATCTGGAAGTCTTCATGGATGACTTTTCAGTATTCGGAGAATCATTTGACAATTGCCTCCTGCACTTGGTCCAGATCCTTAGGCGGTGCATTGACATGAATTTGGTTCTTTACTAGGAAAAGTGCCATTTCATGGTGCCTGAAGGAATTGTCCTGGGACATCTCATATCAGAAAAAGGCATCCAAGTTGATCGAGCCAAGGTGAATCTAATTTCCAAACTCCCTATGCCTAGCTCGATCAAGGACATCCGATCTTTTCTGGGGAATGCAGGTTTTTACAGTCAATTCATTCTTGATTTCTCGAAGATCGCACGCCCCCTGACCACTCAACTTTCTAAGGATGTTCGTTTCAAAATCTCCAAGAAATGCACTCAAGCATTTGAGATCCTCCATGATCGAGTTACCCAAGCTCTGATCCTACAGTCCCTTGATTGGTCTCAACCCTTTGAGATCATGTGCGATGCATTTGATTTCACTGTAGGAGCAGTAGTTGGGCAGAAAATTGAAGGGAAACCCGTGGTCATCTAGTATGCTAGCAAGACACTTGACAAGGCTCAGCATAACTACACAGTTACTGAGAAGGAGCTGCTAGCCATAGTATTTGCCCTGGAAAAGTTCAAATCATATCTTCTAGGTTCCAATGTTATCATTTACTCTGATCACACAACTGTGAGGCATCTCCTTGCAAAGAAGGACACAAAACCTCGATTAATCTGCTGGATCTTGCTGTTGCAAGAGTTTAACCTCAAGATTCATGACAAAGTGGGAGAACAGAACATGGTAGCTGATCACTTGTCCCGCCTTCCTTCTGAGATTATCGCCCCTTCCAGACCCATTACAAAATATTTTCCTGATGAGCACCTGCTAACTATCAGTATAGGGCTTCCATGGTTTGCTGATATAGTAAGCTACCTGGCACCACATTAGATCCCATCCGATTGGCCGAAGGTCAAGAAGGATAGATTGCTTTTTGATGCCAAGTATTACTTCTTGGAAGACCCATATTTGTTCCGCATCGGTGCTAATCAAATCATTCGACGATGTGTTGTGGGAGCGGAAATCCAAGACATCTTGTCCTTTTGCCATGACCAGGCATTAGGTAGACACTTCTCAGGTCATAAAACCGTAGTGAAAGTCCTCCAGTGCGGCTTCTATTGGCCCATGACTTTCAAAGACACATACAATCACTGTAGGCCATGCACTTGTTACCAGACCTTAGGCAACATGAGCCACCATGATATGATGCCTTTACAATCAATTCTTGTATATGAAATATTCGACGTATGGGGGATTGATTTTATGGGACCCTTTCCTATTTTGAACGGCTTTGAGTACATTCTACTTGCTATTGACTACGTGTCCAAATGGATCGAAGCCATTCTGACCCAAACCAATGATCATAAGGTGGTTATCAAATTCATTCATCAAAACATCTTTTCACGATTCAGGATTCCACACGCGATAATCTTTGATGGAGGAACCCATTTCAATAATGCTCAGTTCAGGTCACTGATGACTAAATACGGGGTGTCACTGACGTGCCGTAGTGCGTGTGTGTTAAGAGGTGTTGTTATAGTCGCACTTGATACATTGGTTTTAAAATAAGTAAACGGAGGTGAGTCCGAGTGTCAGTCTCAGGGAGGCATGATAATTGGATTTTTGCTTATCACTTGTTGTCACAGAAAAGGCAGAGTTTTGCATGCGAAAGATGCGATTTTGAAAAGCGAGAAAGAGAGAGATAGAGAGAGTTTAGGGTTAGAAAGCTCTTGGTTTTGATCATGCAACTTGAACAGAAATTAAAATGGAAATTGAATGGAAAATAACTTCATTAATCATGCATTCGTAGTTCATAACTTACAACATTAAATACATGCTTCAACAAAAGTAATGGAAAGCTTAAAAGAGAGAGAGAGTGTGTGAGAGAGAAAAAGAGAGAGAGTGGAGGGAGACGAGGCAGCCACGGCGGTGGAGGTTCCATTGGCAGCCCATCGTTTCCGACAATTACAAGAGTACTTAAATCTAGCTAAGAGAGGAGTGGAGTAGTTGCAAGGGGGAGTGAATGCATTGAATGGTGGTAGAAGGGGGTTTAAATAGAGTTAAGGGCTTCCTAAAAGAAGAATGGGCTTTAGCGACATCCGGAGCATCGCTAAAACCGCTTCCACAAACGTCAGTGAAGCCCTCCTGCCGCTGGTCAGCTGCCCGCCCCGATCTTCCTCTTCGCGCGATCCGTGGCCGCTGAACGAGAGCCATCTGATCGAAGATCGGACGGCTGAGAGCCTTCTTCGCCCGCGCTGAGATCGCGCCTTGGGCGCGCGTGCACGTGTGCACGTGGGCACGCGCACGTGGGAGCTTGTGGGCTGTCGTCGCGCTGCGTGGCGAGATCCTGGCCGCCCGCTGCTGATCGGGCGGCCTAATTTTTCCGCGCCTTCCACTCGCCTTCAAAATCTGCTCCGCGCGGCTCGAACGCACGTCGCGGCGAGCGGGCGTGCGCGCTAACCGTTGCGCCACGCCCACGCTTTGTCGCGGTGACAGCGGGCGAGCGCGCGGATCTCGGTCGTTCGATCGAAGATCGACGGCCGAGATTTCTCCTTGGCTGGCTGAAGATGTGCGTGTTGTGGGGGCGGGCTGGCGTGGTGCTCTCTGGGCTGTTGATCTCCAGATCAATGGTTAGAATTTCTTAGGCCCATTGTGGGAGCTCCGAATGTCGGATTTGGCAGATGTTGAGTCCGTTGGGCTCCGTTCGTCATTCTGAATCCATCCGTGCTGTCCGATTGCTCATCTGAGGCCTGCTTTGACAAATTCTTACACAAATGACCATTAATACAGTTTATAAGCAATCTTGGTACTTGATGCATGCAATGCTCCTATTCTACTTATGTTGTGCCTTTTATTCTAAAGATGGGCCATATTCAACATAATTATTACCCCCTTGTGTGGTGTTATCATACCCCCATGCTTACTCCTTGCTAGTCCCTCGCAAGGTTTATTCTAGCCTTTATTTCCTTGGAGAATTCAAGAAGTAATTGCTTAGGCACTTCATTACTTGTCAATAAGAGGAAATATATGAAGATCTTAATCTACAAAGACTAAGCAGTGCCCGGGTGTCTGCCAAAATACGAATCGCCCGAATCCTTGCTTTAATGTATATATAACTATACATATGTATATATATTTTTTAGAATTTTTTTCGCAATTCAGTGTGGGTTGGTAACTTTTTACGGCTACCCAACCCACCCAAAACTCGGTTAAAACCCTGAGTGCTAAGCATCTTGGTTTGAATGTTGTGATAGACTCACTTAGAGGTAATTGAAACAGACTTCGAGTTTCTACGCCTCTAGGTGACCGAAAAAGAAAATAAATTTTTGCCTGAAGGTGTATTTGTTCGATTGGTAGCTTTCTCCCTACGTTCGTTTTATTTGGGGTCAACACAATGATTTTCCAATGTATATCTCCCCGGCTTGTACTACTTCCCCACTTCTTCCTTAGGTGTTTTGGTCTTTTTTGTGCAATTATTAAGCTGGGTTCTGGACAACTGACCAATGGGTTGTTACCCACAATCACTTGCCAGCCATACTTGTGCGGTGAAGTGTGGTTTATTTTCTTTTCTTCTTCTTCCCCTTTTTTTTTTTTTTTCTTAGGTGGCTTCCCTGATCTCAGATGTACCTAGAGGCAGCGAAAAAGAAATGGCCTGTGGCTGGGTTCTGGACAACCTGCCAATGGGCTGTTACCCACGACAACTTGCCAGCCATACCACCCTAGAGTGTTCATTAGCTACCGAATTTCTGTCAAAATCTCCGAGAAGTGAGTCTGTGCAAAAATGTGTGCAGATGCTTAGACTCAAAGTTTTCCTGAGTTAGAGGGTGAGTTGATAAGTAGTATACTTATTACTTTATTTAGTAGGTGGATTAGAATAGTTTAAAGTTGCAAGGATTCGCCGCTAAATCCATATTTTAATGGACACCAGGGCTGATTAAGCCTGAAGGCCTGAAAAGTCTAAGTGTTTAAGTTCTTTTTGTATTATTTCCCACTATTGACAAGTTTCTAATGCCTAAGTTTTCCTTCCTAAATTCAATTTTTTTTTTAATTAATTTATTTATTCAGATTGATTAATTAAGCTCAGGATTATGCAATTTACCATCCCCCCCATGCTTAAGTTGGACAATGTCCTCATTGGCAGATACATGGATGCACAAGGGTTCAAAAAATAGTACCTGAGTGACGTAAACTACCAGATCAGTCTGAATCCTCTGGGTTGCCTCCCAGGAAGCGCTGAGTTTAATGCCTCTAGCTGGGCAGTGCTTGGTGTCAGCCCTCAACGAGGGTGACACTTTCCTTGGGGGGTACCTGGGCCAGGAAATGCTTCAATCTTTGACCATTGACTATAAAGGTGTGCCCGGTGTTAAGATCTGCGATTTCAACTGCCCCATTAGAATAGGGCTTGACCACCTGAAATGGTCCTGTCCATTTGGACCTAAGTTTCCTTGGGAAGAGTTTCAGGCATGCATCAAACAGCCAGACTTGTTGGTTCGGCTCAAAGGTTTTTCTATGAATGAGTCGGTCGTGGACGGCTTTCATTTTCTCCTTATATAGCCGACTATTGTCAAAGGCGTCCCGACAAATTTCTTCGAGCTCAGATAATTGAAGCATCCTTTGCGCACCGGCTAACTGGGGATCCATGTTACATTGCTTGACAGCCCAGTAAGCCCGGTGTTCCAATTCGATAGTGAGATGGAAAGCTTTGCCAAAGACCAAGCGATAAGGCGACATGCCTATCGGGGTCTTAAAAGCGGTCTTGTATGCCCACAGGGCATCATCAAGTCGTGTAGACCAGGCTTTCCTGTCAGGTCTCACAGTCTTCTGTAAAATGTTCTTGATTTGTCTATTGGAGACCTCAGTCTGCCCATTTGTTTGTGGATGATACGGGGTGGCAATGCGGTGGTTTACCCCGTATTTTCTAAGTAGGGCACGGAATTGGGAATGGATAAAATGGCTTCCACCATAACTGATCATGGCCTTGGGTATTCCAAATCGGGAAAAGATGTTCTTCTTCACAAAGTCCATGATAATCTTGTGATCGCATCGTCGGGTGGCGACAGCTTCAATCCATTTGGAAACATAGTCTACTGAGACCAGGATGTACTCGAAGCCGTTGGATGGTGGAAAGGGGCCCATAAAATCGATACCCCAAACGTCGAAGATTTTGACAATCAAAATGGGCTGAAGGGGCATCATATCTTTCTTGGTCATGGTCCCCAGTGTTTGGCAGCATGAGCAAGTTTTGGCAAAGATGTGTGCATCCTTAAATAGGGACGGCTAATAAAATCTAGACTGCAACACTTTTGCAGCTATTTTCTTTCCAGAGAAGTGGCCGCCACATGCTTGGTCATGAGAAAAGGAAAGCACACTCTGAACTTCATCTTCAAGGATACACCTTCTGATGATCTGATCAGCATAGAGGCAAAAAAGCATAGGATCATCCCAGAAATAGTGCTTGGCCTCAGCCAAGAACCTATCCCATTGCTGTCTAGACTAGCTGTGCGGGGTTTGTCCTATAACCAGGTAATTAACGTAGTCGGCATACCATGGCATTTTCTTGTCTTGCACGGCTAGGATGTGTTCATCAGGGAAGGTATCAGATAGAGGTAGGGAGGGTCCAATGTGGTCTGGATGAAGTCTCGACAGGTGGTCAGCCACCACATTTTTCGATCCGGCCTTGTCTCGGATTTCCAGGTCAAATTCCTACAAAAGCAGGATCCATCTGATGAGCCTGGGCTTTGAGTCCTTTTTGGCCAACAGGTGCCGGATGGCTGAATGGTCAGTGTAAATAGTCACGTGGGATCCCAGCAAGTATGAGTAGAATTTTTCAAGTCCAAATACTACAGCGAGTAACTCTTTTTCTGTGACGGTATAATTACGTTGGGCCTCGTCCAACGTTTTGCTCACATAGTAGATCACCATGGGCTTCTTGTCTTGCCTTTGTCCTAGGACAGTGCCTATGGCAAAATCTTATGCATCACACATAATCTCAAAGTCCTGGGACCAGTCTGGGGGTTGAAGTACAGGTGCGGAGGAGACTAAATCTCGGAGGGTGTGATAAGCCTGGATGCAATCAGGAGACATGTGGAATGTGGCGTCATTGGCTAGAAGGTCGGTCAAGGGTTTGGAAAGCTTGGAAAAGTCTTTGATGAACCTTCGGTAGAAGCCAACATGTCCTAGGAAGGAGCGAATCTGTCGGACCGAACTAGGTGGAGGAAGTTTGGAAATTAAATCAACCTTAGCTCGAGCTACCTCGATGCCCCTATGCGAAACGATGTGTCTGAGGACAATTCCTTCTTGAACCATAAAATGGCTCTTTTTCCAACTTAACACCAAGTTAACCTCGATACATCGTTTCAGGATTTTCTCCAAGTTGCTCAAACAATGGTTGAATGAATTTCTGAATACAGAGAAATCATCCATAAAGACCTCTAAGTATTCACCCACCATTTTTGAAAAAATGGCTAGCATGAAGCGTTGGAAGGTCGCAGGTGCGTTGCATAACCCGAACGGCATTCGGCGGAATGCAAACGTGCCATACGGGCAAGTGAATGTGGTCTTTTCCTGATCTTCCGGAGCAATTGCAACTTGGTTATATCCTGAATATCCATCAAGGAAGCAAAAATATTTCTACCCTACCAATCTTTCAAGGATTTGGTCAATGAATGACAAGGGGAAGTGGTCCTTCTTAGTGTCTTCATTAAGCTTCCTGTAATCAATACACACCTGCCATGCAGTGGTGGTGCAGGTGGGGATGGATTCGCCACGATCATTGGTGACAACGGTGAGCCCAGCTTTCTTTGGAACCACTTGAGTGGGGCTCACCCAGGGGCTATCGGAGATAGGGTAAATGATGTCGGCGTCAAGCCACTTGATAATTTCCTTTTTAACGACCTCCCGTATGTTTGGGTTTAAACGTCTCTACATCTGGCGGGAAGGTCGGGCCCCATCTTCCAGGTAAATCTTATGGGTGCAATAGGTGGGGCTAATTCCTCTTAAATCCAAAATGGTCCAACCAATGGCGGCCCGATGTTCTGAAAGGGTCGCAGTCAACCTGAGTTCCTGATCCTTGGTTAGATGAGAATTAATAATCATCGGGAAGGTCTGGTCAGGTCCCAAGAAGACGTACTTGAGATTCTCGGGCAATGGTTTAAGTTCGGGTGCGGGTGGGACCACAGTCGATGGGAAGGGAAAGGGCGGTAGTTAATCAACATCGATCTCTTCAAATGGTGTCATGTGATGATACTCAGCCTTACAGAGGTCCACGGGTATTGATGGTGATGGGTCAGAACTACGGGTTTGGTGGTCTGAGACAGAACTGAGGGTGAGGCATTCCTCGATTAAAGTTTCCACAGGATCATGTTCCTAAATGTAATCGCAATCAAAAGACTTTGTCGCCCGGAAGATATCCAATTGCATTTTCCTGTCCCCAAAGGCGATTTCCATACATCCCATGTCGCAATCAATGTTTGCTTTAGCCGTAGCTAAGAAAGGTCTGCCTAAAATTATGGGTGCATTCTGTAATTTTTCAGGAACTTCCATGTCGAGCACCAAAAAGTCGACCGGGAAATAGAAGTCCTTGACCAGTACAATTACGTCCTCGACAACCCGCTTCAGGGTTTTCACAGATCTATCAGCCAGTTGGATGGTGACAGGGGTTGGTGTCAGCTCCCCAAAACCAAATTAGTGGTACAGGGTTGTTGGAATTAGATTGATAGAAGCACCTAGGTCCAGGAGCGCTCTATCAAATGTCATGTCCCCGATATTGTAGGAAATCAGGGGCGCTCCTGGGTCAGTTCGCTTGAGTGGAAGGTTTCTTGATATCACGGAACTTGCTTGCTCAGAAAGTACAACCTTCCTAGGTGCTTGCGGTCTCGACTTACACTTGGGTGTACAGGCATCCTTTAAGAACTTGGCGTAAGCAGGGATGTGTTTAACGGCTTCTAGGAGCGGAATATTAATATGTACTTGCTTAAAAATTTCCAACAGCTCCTCAGTTTCCACAGTATTCTTCTTTTTCTTGATTGTCTCCAAGGCCTCAAGGTAGGGTGTCTGAATGTGGATTGGTTCCATGTCTGGGTCCTTGGTTGGTGCCTCTTCTGAGTAGGGTATTTCAATAAGTAAAGTCTAGGGGGGAGTCGGCCATTTGGGATCCTGGGTTTTGGTGCCGCTTCTCAAGGTCACCGCATTCGCAGAGGCATTGGGGCCATGGGGTGATCCTTGAGGAGACGAGGACGAAGAAGCGCCAAACCCAGGAGGTGTTTGCGAGGCTGGCTGGACCATGTGAGCCTGCCCGGCGTTGCTTTGGAACCCTTGCGAATTGGGGCCTCTGTTAATTATATTTCGCGGGTTCGGTTGTGGTTGGGAAGGTAGGGATCCTTGTTGTTTACAGTCCAAGAGTTGGCTTAACTGTCCCTTTACCAAGGCCATTTCCTCCTGATGTTTCTGGTTCATGTCAGCCATCATCTTTATTAGGGTATCCATTTGGTTTTGTGGGGGCGGGGCCGCCCTATTATGGTTATATTGGGGTCTAACTGGTGGTCCTTGCTGATAGGGGGGCAAGTGTGGCTGCTGGTTTGGCCTGGGCTGGTTTTGGAATTGCGGTGGTTTCTGGTTTGTCCAACCAAAGTTGGGGTGGTTACGCTAGCCAGTGTTGTAAGTGTTGGAGAAAGGGTCAGGTTTCGCATAACCTTGGATAGCTTGACATCTTCTAAGATAGCCGATGTTGATGAAGAGGGGAGTAATCAAGGGTCGAGGGAGCAAAGGTCCCTCCCTGGAACGTGGTTAGGGGTTGTTCTAGGTTCATTTGGGTAAAGGGTTGGACCAGGTAACATTATGTGCTCCCTTTGCTAGGGAGAAAGTCTGCAAGGGGTTCCTGGTCTGGTTCAGTAACTCATCAATCTTTTTGTCCACCAATTCTACTCGATCCAACTTTTTGGCAATGATGTCCATGTCAACCATACCAGAATTTGCTTGTACCTCATAAATCCCACCACGGGGTTGACTGGACCTGTTAAAATGGTTCATGGAGGCATTGTTGAGTGAATTCTCGCTCATAGACTCAAAGAGCTCAAACGCGCTCTCCCCATCTTTGTTTAAGAAGTTTCCCCTGCATGAGGCATCGACGAAGTACCGTAGGTTGCTATCCAGACCGTGGTAAAAGATCTGGGCCAATTGCCACCTTGGGACTTCGTGGTGTGGGCATTTCCTCAAAAGTTCATTAAATCTTTCCCACGCCACATGAAATTGTTCCCCACCCTGGAGTGTGAAGGTAGTGATAGCTCTTCTGAGGGCATTGGTCTTTCCTATGGGGAAGAATTTCTTTAAAAATGCATGCCTCAGTTCTTCCCAGGTGGTGATGGGTCTACCTAGGGTTCTAAGCCAATGAGAAGCCTTGTCTCTTAATGAGAAAGGGAACATCTTGATTAGAACAATGTCAAGGCTAATGTTCCTAGGTTTCACCGTTCGTGCTATGCGGTCGAGATCCTCTAGGTGTTGAAAGGGGTCCTCATTTGAGCTTCCATGAAAGTGGCTCTGGATCAAACTTAAGATGTTTGGTTTCAACTCAAAATCATCTCCCCCCTCGGGGATCCTAAGGTGTGGCTCGACTCTAATAGCAGAGGGATTATAGAAATCGCGGAGGGGTCTTGGCTGGTCCTGAAATGGCGGTAAATCAAGTGGTGGTTGCCCTGGTATGTCGTGGAAAGGTGGTGGTTGTTCTTGCGGGTTCTGTAACCGTTGTATGGCTTGCATGATGGTGTGGATTTTTTGTTGCTGAAGCCGATGGTTAGCATTGATTTGAGCTTGGATGATGGCCATAGCGTCTGGTGGGGGTTGATCTTCAGCCTCATCTACCCTAGGTTCAGCCATGTTTTCAACAGAATTACGTCACCTAGATTCCTGCCCTAAAACACACAATTCGGGATGCAGTGAGCGCCTCCTGTGCATACACTAGAGAAGAACAGGAGGGGATGCGGAGGGCGACAGATGCGAGAAATGTGTTTCAATCAAGCACGCAAGCCTAATCCTTATGTTGTATTCCTTAGGAGACCTAGAAATCTCACAAAGGGTGATTAAGTCCGTAAGCATTGGACTCCCCTTCCCAAGGCTAATCTGGCCAGGTTGATTACGAGGGGATTGCACGGAAGGTTCTTCCTTTGGCTTGCGCCTCCTATTCCATAGACCCCACAATCGCGGTCGTTTGACACTGCCCCGCAGCCTAGTCACCAGATTCTACAAAGGGAAAGAAAGCCAAGTGCCTAGCAAACAAAACCTCGCCTTTTGAGACCTAACTCAGTCCTGCCTAGGGCACGTCTACTCAGTTTTAAAGGGTTAGGATAGTGCTTGTGCTTAGGGTGATGTGATGAGGCGTTGATTGGTGTGGTGCCTCTTAATTTTCCACTTTCAAAGTGTGTGCTTCTAGCAAAACATGGTTTTCAAGCAAGGATTTCTTAAGATGTGGTATCTTTTAGTGTTTCATCCTTTAGTACATTTTTAGGGTTGACGTGTCTTACTATTTTCAAACAAGTTTCAGTGGGCACGTCAAGTTCTGCACACAACTTGGTGAAAGTAGATTTCCTTTTCTTTTGTAGAGGCTCTAAAACCCTAGTGTACTCATCCTGATGATCATGTAGCTTCTATTAGATGAGTCAATTTTAGGGTTGAGTGGTGCGGCCCAGGTCAATTCACGATGGCTTCGCAAACACCACTCAAGGAAAAGAAAAGAACACTCCAAGAATTTGTTCGGAATGTTAGAGTGTACATTTTTTTGTGGGGTGATGTGTTATGGATGTGGGTCAAGCAATCATACACCACGCCAATTTTTTTCAATTTTTACAATTTTTTTTAGCTTTTTCACGCAAGTAAACAATGAGAGAGAGGTTACCCACTATCGGTCCTCGAGGCGCCTACTCCCTTGCTACCGTCGGATGCGACGCTTCGCCGTCCATGCACCGAATTCCTGCAACCATCAAGTGAAAAGGAAAATAGGGCATTAGACGATGTGAGAATGAATGTGGAATGGAGGTGATAAAACAAATTCGTTGCTTCCCCGGCAATGGTGCCAAAAACTGATGTGTCGTAGTGCGTGTGTCTTAAGAGGTGTCGTTATAGTCGCACTTGATACGTCGATTTTAAAATAAGTAAATGGAGGTGAGTCCGAGTGTCGATCTCAGGGAGGCATGAAAATTGGATTTTTGCTTATCACTTGTTGTCATGGAAAAGGCGGAGTTTTGCTTGCGAAAGATGCGATTTTGAAAAGCGAGAGAGAGAGATAGAGAGAGTTTAGGGTTAGAAAGCTCTTGGTTTTGATCATGCAACTTGAACAGAAATTAAAATGGCAATTGAATTGAAAATAACTTCATTAATCAAGCATTCGTAGTTCATAACTTAAAACATTAAATACATGCTTCAACAAAAGTAATGGAAAGCTTAAAAGAGAGAGAGAGAGAGAGAGTGGAGGGCGACGAGGCAGCCACAGCGGTGGAGGAGGTTCCGTCGGCGGCTCGTCGTTTCCGGCGATTACAAGAGTGCCTAAAGCTAGCTAAGAGAGGAGTGGAGTAGTTGCAAGGGGGAGTGAATGCATTGAATGGTGGTAGAAGGGGGTTTAAATAGAGTTAAGGGCTTCCTAAAAGAAGAATGGGCTTTAGCGACATCCGGAGCCTCGCTAAAATCGCTTCCACAGACGTCGGTGAAGCCCTCCTGCCGCCGGTTAGCTGCCCGCCCTGGTCTTCCTCTTCGCGCGATCCGTGGCCGCTGAACGAGAGTCGTCCGATAGAGGATCGGATGGCTGAGAGCCTTCTTCGCTGGCGCTGAGATCGCACCTTGGGCGCGCATGCGCGTGTGCGTTTCCGCCCGGCGTGCGCGCACGCATGGGCGCTCGTGGGTTCTCGTCGCACCGCGTGGCGAGATCCTGGCCGCCCACTACTGATCGGCCGGCCCAATTTTTCCATGCCTTTCGCTCGCCTTCAAAATCCACTCCGCACGGCTCGAACGTGCGTCGCGGCGATGCGAGCGTGCGCGCTAACCATTTCGCCATGCCCGTGCTTTGTCACGACGACCACGGGTGAGCGCAAGAATCTCGGCCGTTCGATCGAAGATCGACGGCCGAGATTTGTCCTTGGCCGGCTGAAGATGTGCGTACGGTGGGGGTGGGCTGACGTGGTGCTCTCTGGGCCGTTGATCTCTAGATCAACGGTCAGAATTTCTTGGGCCCATTGTGGGAGCTCCGGATGTCGGATTTAGCCGATCTTGAGTCTGTTGTACTCCGTTCGTCGTTCTGAATCCATCCGTGCGGTCCGATTGCTCATCTGAGGCCTACTTTGACAAATGCTTACACAAATGGCCATTAATACAGTTTATAAGCAATCTTGGTACTTGATGCATGCAATGCTCCTATTCTACTTATGTTGTGCCTTTTATTCTAAAGATGGGCCATATTCAACATAATTATTACCCCCTTGTGTGGTGTTATCAGTCACACCAAATCTTTACTCCTTACCACGTCCAAACTAATGGTCTAGCTGAGCTATCAAAACAGGAGATCAAGAAAATCCTCCAGGTTACTGTTCGACCGGATAGGAAAGACTAGTCATCCCAACTTTCAGAAGCTTTGTGGGCTTATAGGACCACCCACAAAACCCAATTAGGTATTGCTCCCTTCAGATTGGTATACGGGAAGGCATGTCACCTCCCCGTCAAATTGGAGCACAAAGCCTATTGGGCAGTACGAACCTGCAACCTAGATCTTTCTAAGGTAGGAACCCATAGAAAGCTCCAAATGAGCGAGATCGATGAATTACGCCACAATGCACATGAGAACTCACGAATTTACAAAGAGCAGGTCAAGGCCTTTCATGACAAGCACATATCCAGAAAGATTTTTCACCCTGGTCAAAAAGTCCTACTCTTTGATGCCAAGCTTAAACTGTTCCCAGGAAAACTCAAACCGAAATGGATCGGACCTTACCTTGTCCGACGAATCTTCGAAAAAGGAGTTATCAAGACCAGTCCACTCAGCCACAATTTAAAACCTCTCATTATGAATGGTCAAAGACTCAAACCATTCATTGACATTACTGATACAAATTTTCCTGGGATATTCTTTACCCTCCATTCTCCCTGACCTCATTGTGCCCAGCCAATGGCGTAAAACTCAGCACTTAATGGGAGGCAACCCGTCATTTTTGAAAAAACCTAAAACCTTTCTTGACATTCCTATGCTGAATTCATATTGCACTTTAGCGTTCATCCATTAGAACAACCGACCCCACCTCAGGTACCCATACTTAAGCTCTGAAATCGTCCGCAATAGTCATGTCGACCCGTTCGCCCACCCATAACCTGTTCTAATGAATCATCCAAGCTAAACTTGAACCCACCTAATTTACAATGGGAACATTGCAAATCATAGGCATGGGGGGTATGAAAGTGCAAAACACCATGAAAATCATCTCACAAGAAAAGGTTTCATCAAAAAAATCACATATCCCAAAAATACCAAAAAGAAATGAAAAAATTCTTGAAAAGAAAAAAAATTCTAAGTGGGGAGAAAATTTTGAGGCCATACAAATCTAGAGGAGAAAAAGGGGAAAAGTGAAAAATGTCAAAAAGGAGCACAAGTTGAAAAGAAAAAGAAAAGAAATAGTCATTAGTAAGAAATTAAGGGATTAACTGAGTTCTAGACCATATTAAGAAAAAGAAAATGAAAGGAAAGAAGTGCTAATGAAACACAGAAGAGATTAGTAGGAACGCTGACCTTAGGCCTCTTGGGCAACACTCCTAGGCTTAAAAATTCAAATATTCGCTAAGATCTGCATAGTCCTCAAGAGATTAGGGAAAATGTGAAGCTTAAGTAGTAGGTCTAAGGCTTAGGGAGTATTCGACCTCGCTAACTGACCTCTGGTTTGTGGGACTTGGTAACCTAAGCACCCTAATCCACACACAGTCTGGTTCAGTGTGTATAAGTATCAAAATCACGCAAATGCGTTAAATTATTCTGAGAAAGTCGTCTAGATTAGGAGCGGCTGATCAACACAAGTTGATTTGGACGAGTTCGCTGCACGGAGAGGCGAGAAATTCCCCTCGAAGATGCGCAATAACATATCATCTCTTCGGTACTTGTCTCCTAGGATATCTACATATCCTACCAGGGGCATGTAAGCACCCTATGTTAGTTCAGATGCCATACGTGGCATTATCATGAAATGTCGATTGCCAGGGTCTAGATTTAGCTACAGAACACCATGGGCAGGATTATCTCGAAAGCCATGGTTCTGAGGGTTGCCATGGGTGGTGCTATCACAAAGCATCGATCGCTAGGGACCCTTCGAGGATTGATGATGGGGACGAGGAATCCAACACAGACCGTGTTGAGAAGCCAATCCGAAGCTAGAAATAAAAAAGAAAAGAGAGAGAAAACTCTCCAAACAAAGAAAATTCCTCTGTCTCACTCTTACAAAAAATGCACTACAAATTGAACCAAGGCTAAAATGTATTACAAGCACAGGTGCATTAACCGCAAAGTCTAATGAACCTTAGGATAGTTCATGTAGGCCTTAAAAACCTTCACGGCAGACTAAGGCTAGAGCTGGTCAGGTCCGGATCTTGATTGGTACTTGAGTACCTCAAGGCCTACTATTGGCATTCTAACCTAATCTAGAGAAAGAAGCACACATCATAGTTTTTGAACATCAAAGGAACTCATGATCTAGAATCAAAGTTAAAACCTTAAAATTTTGCTAAGGGACTAGCAAAAGCAAGACATGGGGGTATGATGGGAACACCATCATGAGCCCTAACTAGCTCATTTTGACCTAATGAAGAGAATAAAAGCTCCTACATAACCAACTGGAGGTCCTGATTCACTGAATAACTTTTCTAAGAGAAGAGCAAGAAATAAGGGGCAAAACTATAATTTTACCATTGCAATGCAACCGTGGATTTTATCAAGGGCTAAACATAGGTCCAATGATCATAACAAGATAATAAGTGGGTTGAATTAGACAGAAAAGGGTTCGTGTGAGTTTTGGGAATTAAATGACTTCTTATAACCCTAAAATAGGCCCACTTGATTAAGCAAGGTTCTGGTCAGAATAAAATTCAAATAAATCCTCTAAAAATCATATAAAAATATTTCCTAGGGTTTATAACCTTCAATTTGGCCATTGGAACCTATTTTGACCTAGAATGGGGTCTTAGAGATATACTTGCCCTAAATTAGGTTTTTGCATAAATTACCTAATCAAACGTGATTAAACCGAAAATCTAACTTCGCCACTGGATTCATTAGGTCCAAATTAGGTTTGTACCAAAATTTAGACCCAAGGGGAGCTCATCTTGGCCCACTTTGCAAATAGGTCCAGCCTGATCACATTTCTACCCCTAGCTTTCAAAAACCCTCACATTTGACCCCTATCTTCTTCATCATTCTTTGAAATTAGGTCCCTCACCCATTATAGCAAAGGAATCCTACTCCGTCAAGCTTTAGAAGGCAATTTCTCCCTAATTTCACAGAGAATCCCTTTCAAAATTAGAAGGGAGATTCTCTGAGAAATTCCCTCCAATGTGAACCCAATTTGAGGCCCAACTTGGCACCCAATCTCTCATACGAACGCATGAGAGATTTGGGTCTCTCTCAAGTTTCCATCGCCGGCGACCTTGCCTTGCTTGGAATCTTGGCTTCCAAGCACAAAACCGACCTTCAGGGCTCTATTTCAGGAGCCCCAGTTCAACTGCATCTCCTAAGCTTGAAATCAATCGGAGAACCCCCTCAAATTCGTCTCTCCTCCTCTGGTCGACTCACTCATCAAGCTCCAGTGAACCTCCCTGATCTTGTTCGTTGCCTAGCCACAATACCAGTGGTAGGTTCTTCTTCCTCAAGTTCGTCCACATCACGCACACTCACCGACACCCCTACCTCCCCTTCGTCCTCGCCGACCGTCCTCTCTGAGCACCTTCGTCTTTGCCGTCGGCAATACGAGCTAAATGCCATCTCTATCTCCCTTTCATCGCTTCACCACCTAGATAAGTTCATCTCACCCTCTTCAATCTTTCCCCCTCTTTATTTCCCACATTTGACTACTGCCGCACTCCACCACCATCATCCCCTTCACCTCTAGCCACCAAGTCCGGCGAGATCGCTCCACCACCATAGACCACCTCCCTCCTCGCCGGCCAGTCCATAAGCATTGCCTCAATGCTCTAATTGCAACCCCTCACTCATATCAC
The DNA here is from genome assembly GCA_037157565.1 of Thalassia testudinum. Classification (NCBI taxonomy): domain Eukaryota; kingdom Viridiplantae; phylum Streptophyta; class Magnoliopsida; order Alismatales; family Hydrocharitaceae; genus Thalassia; species Thalassia testudinum. The sequence goes on from JAZHRO010000025.1 coordinate 41,756,919, forward strand.
CCAAACACTCACCCAAACACACCCTCGAACACACCCACACACACACACACAGTGTGCCCTAGGCACGCTCACTCAGGCGTTCCCACGCCATGCCGACTACCGCAACACACTCGCCATCCCTCAGCGAAGCTCCTTGAACATTCTGACATGGCCGCGAGGCAGTTGTGGTGATTAAAGGTGCAAGCGGTCATCTGCCATTGAAGCAAAGCTCAGAGCTTGCTTGTAGGAGCTCCAGGCCATGCCAACCCCAAGCACATGTCCCAGGCTATGCGGAACGTCTTCGCACACAACTCCAGGCATCCAATTGAAGCTAAGGGAAGTTGCAGCTGATGCAATCAAGGAGAGCACCTCTGCTGCAGGTGCGCGTGAGGAAGGTGGGAAGATAGTCCCACCTCGGAACTGGAAGGAGCGCAGAACCCGCATAAGTTGATTTCCTGCCAGTGGCTTATCACCTCGAACTCACGGGGTGAGGTCGCTCTCACCCGACCCAACCGCCTCATCCACGACACGCCCTGCGGACCTGGTAGGTCTGACCCGACATGCACACCTCGCCCACCACCGCACGCTGGTGGGCTTGGTCCCGGGAGCGTACCCAACCCGATTACTCAAGAAAAGTATGGCTCTAGGAGAGCAGAACCTAAGTGAGAAAAGAGAGAAGCGAGTTCACTTGGGTAGGGGGTAGGTTTTTCTCTGCAGGCTAAAAAGAAGAGAAGCAAAGCTGAAGAAGAGGAAGAAGAATGCTAAGGGCTGAAGCAGAAGAGGAAGGACCTAAAGGAAAGAGAAGAGTCATAGAAGCTATGGTAGAGAAGGAAAAGAGAAGGAAGAAGCAGCTGAAGGAAGAAAAGGCAACAAGACAAAGGAAGAGAAGACAACCGGAAGAGAGAGAGAAAGAAGAAAGCCAAAGAAGGAGAAGCAGATGGAGAAAGCTTAAGGAAAGGCTAAGGTAGGAAAGCTGAAGAAGAGAGAAAGCCAAAATCAGAAAGAAAAAGAAAGGAGGCAGAAGCCAGAGAATAGAGACGAAGGAAGATAAAGAAAAGAAAGAAAGAAGAAGAAGATTGAAGCCAAAGGCAGCCGACAGAAGAAGCACTGTAGCATCATCATTTTAAGACATCTAATTTACAAATTTGACGTCCAATTTTGAGTTTCATTCATATACATTGGTTTCTTTAGTATTTTGTGCCCTACATTTACTCCAATCTTTTTACATTGTGGCATTGATATTATTGCATATTCTTTTAAATTCTAAGTTGTGATCTTGATTTTTCAAACACCAATTTACTCCCTGTGTTTGACCTCGGACTTTAAAATTCAGGTAATAAAATTGTATTTGTTTTGAACACTTTTTCGGCTATATTACAACGTGATATTCTTAAACCTGATTTAGCGATCATTAAACAAGCTCTAATGGAGCATCCTGGGTATGAGACCAGCTTGTAGAGCATTGGAGGAGGTGAGAGGAGAAGAGAAGGGATGGTAAAATGATTGGTAGGGGTGCCCTTTTTATAGGTGTAGAAATTGATGGCAAGAGGGTCATTTAAGGCCTTAAACATAAATGTAGGGCCTTTAGTGATGTTTATGCACATCGCTAAAGGCCCACATCCCTGAAGCATGCATGCGTTCTTGGTCATGAGATGGAGATCAGAGCACCCACACATTGTTACATCGACAACTCTTCTCCTTCAGCCGTTGAGGTGTGCTACAAAGTGTCATGGCACGTGGCATCACGACAGCCCAAAGATCATGCATCCACAGCCAAGAATCGCCTGTAGCCTCTCTTCACAAAACACGCGAAGAGCATCTAATGGCGCATTATTTGCCACATACACATCCTCATTCATCGGTGGTGCCACGTCTCCACCTCCATTGGTGCTTATCACCGATCCAACAAGGGAATTTTGTCGTGCTATGCATGTGGTTGATTTAAGATGCAGCGTGCTTCGAATGTGTAGCGCTCTCTTCGCGTAAAGCGTTCACCTGCTATGCTATGATTTTGACTTGGTTGCATTAAGCGTTTAACTTTAGTTGATGCCCAGTGGTGGGAAGAGGGATGCGGCTGCATCTCGATCATTGGATATCAATCCAATGGTCGAGATCTGATGGCGTAGGTGAAGGAGGAAGAGGTCGGGTGGCTGTGTGCAACTTGGATGGTACCACATAGTGCCATCTGGGCTATCCATCTTCTATTGCTTATAGGTGGTGCCACAGATGTCAGATTAGATCGATTTTCGTGCCATTACGCTATGATCATCTATCCGAACTCATCTGTACCATTGGGTTTATCGTCTGAGGTATGGATTTTACACCACCTTGCCCCTTGACCTCTGAACTTTCTCAGATTGCATCTGATGCTACAGAAATCTTATCAGGGTGATCTCGGAGTCGTTGAACTTCGATCATCGCCCTGATCAGATCATATGGTTGGATCTTCAATCTAAGGCCCCTAAATGATATCACCATATCCCCTAGCCACAGAAAGGGAAATTAACCTATATTTTTTACAAACTAATCTAATTGCAGAATGATGCATGCTATGTAATATTTATAATGTTGAATTCAATTATACACCTAAGAGCATGCATAAATAGACAATTTATGTGACATAGATGTTTCTACATCATCAAGCCATTTGCTCTACCATCATGACCAGAGTTTCAACTGGGGGATTCTGATTTTGATCATTTAGCAACTTAGGAATTTGAGGTATCTCAAAATTGGGGATGTAAGTTATGGGAACGTTAGAATGTGGGTCAAATTGTGGATTTTGAATGGAATGGTTAGGGTTCGGTTGTTAGTGAGAAGTAGATGTAGAATTGGACCTACTTTGTATATTTTCCATTTTTCTTATGCAAAGAAGAGGAATGAACTTGAGAAGAAGTTGAAATTTTTTTGCAAGGGTGAAATCAATTGGTCCCTCCAAGTGCAAGTTCTTGGACTGTTGCCCATGCATACACTTCTAAGAAGAATGGGAGGAGGTGAGAGGGGAAGAGATGACAGAATAAGTGTGCACTTCAAGCAGACAAAATTCTAAGCCTATCTTAGGGTTGACCACTTAGAATCCTAAGACCTAGTTACTTGAATTGTCAAAAACATAACAATGGACAACCCTTCCTTTAATTTAACCTAACTATGTGTTGATGTCTCGTTGTAGCAAAATCTCCCAAATAGCTTAATCAACAAATAAAATTATAACTTGAATATCTAAATGAAGTTCAAGGTTGAACATAGGAAGTATTGCAATTTACAAGCTAAGCGAGATGAATATATAAATGAGAAAAGGAATTTAAGCACAATAATGATATTCAATGAATAACGACTACTCAAATTTGATATCTAGTGGAAAAAATGAGTATTTCAAGAGTTTAAGAGGACAAAAGGATATCTAAGATAATAATTGTGATTTAGATCACCAATTATTAGTTTAGATACATTATTAACTAGTCAAGATATGAAATAAATGCACAGTGGCCTGAACCACTTAAACTTCAATATTTCCACAGTGTCAAAACCTTGCTTTAGCCAATCAGATGTCGCCTTCTCAATATCAGAAGACTTAAATGTCACCTTCACAGCACAGCACAAGGCTCTCAAGGCCTCTCCTCTTCAGCTCTTCTTCCTTTACGAAGCCTGCTATCTTGTTCAAATTTTTTCCTTTGCGAACACACGGAAGCCAAGGCCTTCAGCGACTAAGTGTAGCAAAGGGGGAACCAACTTAGAGCAAAACCCTCCCCTCCCCTGCTCTCTCTCTTTCTTCCTCTTCCTCTCTCAAATATTCAAGTCGTAACTAGGTATTCGGATCATGTACAGTGACCAGGGCTACCAGGGGTGTGTGGTAGCCGAGGAGTGCTCGATAGGTCAAGTTAATGGGTCATGCGGGTGAGTGGGAACCCAACCCCCGTGTTTCCAGGTGAGAAGCTCTAATCACAAAATCATAATAAGCGTGCGCGAGCGTCTTTTCTTCACTAATGTGGGACTATCCCCACAGGCCTTCTCTTCGCTTGCGTGCAGTTGTGAAGATGCCTATAATTAGCACAGCAACTGAGGTCGTGATGCTCAATTGAAGACCTGGAGAATTGCCTGGATCTACTCCCATGACCTGGGAGCGAAACTTGAAACTTTTGTGACCAAAGCATGAATAACACAGCTGGAGAAGTCGACGCGGCGATGGAGCTGCGACGTGGTACCTAAAACAAGCAATATAGACTCACAACCACACTAAAACACTTTAGGAGGATCGCAGGGTTGCGATGAGGGTGTTGGTGGCGGTGGCGTGTTGCAAGGGTGGTCATAGGTGGCAGGCGAAGGCGGAGGAGACCGTGCGAAGGTGGGTTTTTCGGTGTGCTTCTGTCAATAGAATGGCAAATAGGTAGAGGGGTTTGTGTGGAGGCGTATGGCGGAGCTTGTGGACTTAATGGTGAGGCGTTTGGTGACCTGTGTAGGTGGGGCAGAATCACTAGAGGTGTGGCCGGAGATGGGAACGACAAAGGTGAAAGGCAGCGTCGGGGGCTAAATCTAGGGTTAAAGAGTCCTAAACTAACCTACGGAGCTAGAGGAATCTAACTAACCTAAATCTAAGGGATGTAAGGGAGGATTCGTGCTAGTTTAGTTAGGCCTGTGATGGGGAAGATGAAATCTCCAGTGGTGAAGGAGCGGCAAGGAAGAAGAGGAAGGTGGCATTCACCGATATTGCGAGACGCAGAAGAACATGGGGAAGAGGAATCCACCCGCTATTGGTTGTGAGGGTGGACGAAGAAGGTGGTTGGAGGGCTCGCCAGAGTTGGCGGAGGAGGTTAGAGAAAATGGAAGAAGGGGTATCCGACCTCCAAACCAAGCTAAGGAGGTGAGGAATGCCATGGGTAGCTTTTATAGGCATTTGGGAAAGTCTCCAAGCTTGGAAATAAGCTTGAAGAACTCGGATTTTGCTGTTTAGATTTAGGAATTTCTAAGAGTTCGCATGAACTCTTGGACGATTTAGGTAGGTCGTGAAGAAGCTCAGATGAAAGGGTATCTGCTCAAGAGTCCTCCTTCCATTTTTGGGAGAGATTCGCCACAGATTCAAGGAGAAAACCCTGATTGAAACCTTCCATGTATGGACGGAAGGTTCCAATGGCAGTAGGGACCCTTTCATGAAGAAGATGAAGAAATTGGGTGGCTTTTGTAAGATTTTCAAAAGTTGAGGGGCTTTTTGTAAGAAAAAGAGTCAGATCATAATAAAAATGCAAACTAGGTCAAGATGGTCTCATATTAAGTCCAAATTTTGGTACAAACCTAATTTGGACCCAAGGAATCTGCTGCTAAAGTTGGATTTTGGTTTTGACCAAGTTTGATTGGGTAACTTTTGTAGAAACCCAAATTAGCGTAACTTCTAATCTAAGACTTTATTTAGGTAAAATGGGTTCCAATCGTTAAATCAAAGGTAACAAACCGTATAGAATATTTTTATATGATTTTTAGAAGGTTTGGATGAATTTTATTCTGACCAGAACCTCAGTTAATTAAGTGGGTCTGAAATTTGGGTTTCATATGTCCATTAATTCTTGAAAAGTGTGAAAACCCATTTCTTTCTGCACGGATTCTCTTATTAGACATTTATGACCATTTGACCTTCCTTTAACCCCCAGTAAACCCCATGATTGTTCTACATTTAGGATATTCTGTTAAAATTGGAGTTTTAACCCCGATTTTTTGTTTAACTCTGAGAAAGGATATGCAATGAATTACGGTCTTCTGGCGGTTATGTAGGTGCATTTATCTTTTGATTGTAACTAATTAAAGTTAGTTATGGCATATGATGACAATATCATTATACCCTATGCTTAACTTTTGCTAGTCCCTTAGCAAAATTTTATGTAATTTAACCCGAATTCTAGACCATGCCTTTGATGCTCAGATCTCTGTTGTGTGCTTTTTCTCTAGAGACTAGGTAAGAATGTGAATAATAGGCCTAGAGGTACTCAAGTACCAACCAAGATCTAGACCTAACCAACTTTAGCCTCATTCTGCTGCGAAGGTTTCTAAGGCCCAAAGAAGCCAACCTAAGGTTCGTTGGACCCAGCGGTTAAAGCACCCATGCTTATAACATGGTTAGTCCAGGTTTAGTTTGCAGTACATTTTTTTTATAAGAGAGAGGAATAGAAGAATTTTTGCATTTTTGGAGAGCTTTCTTTCTCTTTTTCTTTTCTTTTTCTAGCTTCAAATTGGCCTTAAAACTAATTCTGTATTGGATTCCTAGTCCCCACCATCAATCCTCACAGGGTCCTTGGTAATCGATGCTTCGGGATAGCACCGCCCATGGAAACCCCTAGAACCCTGACTTTTGACACTTCAAGATAGTGGCACCCATTGCGTTCTATAGCTAAATTCAAGCCCTGGCGATCGACATTTCAGGATAATCCCATCCATGGCACCTGAATCAACATAAGGTGCTTACATGCCCCTGGTAGGATATTTAGATATTCTAGGAGACATGCACTGAGGAGGTGATATGTTCTTGCATATCTTCGAGGGGAATTTCCCACCTCTCCATGCAAAGAACTCATCCAAATCAACTTGTGTTTATAAAATGCTCCTAATCTGGTTATCCTTTTCATAACAGAATAAATGCTTTTGCATGATTTTTATTGTTAAGCGCATTGAACCAGACTGGTGTGTGGATTAAGTGGTTTAGGTTACCGAGTCCCGCAAACCAAAGGTTAGGTAATGAGGCCAAATACTACTTAAGCCTTAGACCGAATACGTATGCTTCGCATTTTCCTCAACCTCTTGAGGATTATCCAGATCTTAATGGATAGGTCAATTTGTAAGCCTAAAAACGAGCCCAAGGGGCTTAAGATCAGCACTGATACTAATTTTCGTGTCTCTTTAGCACTTTTTGACTTTATTTCTTTCTTTTGATTTGGTTTAGAAGTTTAAGTAGATTCCATAATCATTTACTAAGACTAAGACTTTTTGTTTCAAATTGTGGTTCATCTTTGACATTTAAATCGCCTCCTCTTTTCCTCCTTATAGATGATATGCAATTAAGCTCACAAAATTTTCCATCCCTTTCCATTTTTTTGTTCTTTTTTTCTTCAATTTTTTATTTTTTTGTTTTTTTTTTGACTATGTATAATTTTTTGCGAGAACCCCTCAAAGACTTTAATTTCCATGAGTTTACACTTTAACACCCCCCATGCCTAAGTTTTGCAATGTCCTCATTGTAAACCAGAGGATATGAAATCAATTGGGTTCAAGGATTAGAATAGGTTCAAAGGGTGGGTGAACGGGTCAGGATGATTGTTGCAAATGATTTTAAGCTCTAGTACAAATACCAAAGGTGGAGTCGGCTATTCTAAAACTGAACACAAAGTACAGTAGACGTGTAGCTCAAAAGAATAATCAGAAGGGTCTCGATTTTTGGAATGACGGGTTGCCACCCGCTAAGCACTAAATTCAATGCCTTCAATCAAGCTGAAAGTGGTCATGGAGAAAGAGTGGTCAAATTAGCAGAATTTTGTAGAACAAGCACATTGATCAATAGCCTGGTTGCTCCAACCAGGTGCTTATACAGATCAATAGGCTAATGATGCAGCCCAAACCCAATCAATCTGATGGGTTGACGGATGTGAATCAATAGATGTGGTAACTAGCAGATACTTTGAGGTTCAAACAGATCTGGTAATGAGAATCGCAGGTTTGGCTGAGTCCAATCAGCCTGATAAAAGTAGGGATCCTGAAAAGAGAACAGATTTGTGGATGAATTAGGAACCCTATTTGTCAGATCAAAAGAGGATAAGGTGTGATTGTTAATCTGATCAATATTTGAATCCTGATCAAAAGATGGAGAGGAATCATGTGCTACTGGATCATAGAGAGGAGAATCAGAGTAGAAATTGATTCCGGTGGTGGGTCGAGGTTAGGATCATATTTGAGAAGGCTCTAAATGCATATCAGAAGAGGTCGCTTCTTTGAGAACTATGTGTGTTGAGGACTCCTCTAGAAAGGATTCAGAAGTAGGTTCATCTAGAGAGTCCTCATAAAGCCCATCAAAATCAAATGTAAATGCCTGGAGAGTGCTTATATGGTCATGGAAATCTGAGTCAAGAAAAGATTCGAACTTTGGATTGTAGACACTCTCAACACTTGTTTCTGATTCCTACAGATCAAAAAGGAATGATTCCATCTCAGTGGAACCTGATTTTGAATCAATGATCTTAAGATCAGGGACCTCAAAGTTAGAGTCGAAGAATGAGTTATGGATGCTGAGGTCGTAAATTGGTTCATAGTCATCAGGAAACAAAGGTTCTCCAAAATCAGAGTAGGATTCGAAATCGTCAGAGAATTTACGAGAATAAGTTTCTGAATCTGATTCCGGATTTGCAGTTCCATCACAGAGAGAATCAAGATGTCTAGATCAGCAACCTGACTTGGATCTAACCTAATTTTAGATTTCAAGCTGAAAAAGGTGTCCTTATTAGGCATGGGCTATAGTTCTTGGCTCCTAGGGTAGACCCAATCGATTCCCAACTCTTCCAACCCCTCAGTTTTTGTATCATAGATCGGTGTGACTTTTGAAAAATCAATTTGTGTCTCTGAGTAGGTTGGAGAGGTGCATTGATCAAATATAGACCTTAAATTGTATTTCAGATTCAAAATCTGTGTTTCATCATATGGGGCCTCATAATCATCCCAATTAGGCTTAGTTTTATATTCTAGGTTAAAGGTAGGCATTGGGTCACTAGATCTAGGCTTGGCTCTATAGGGATGTCAGAATTGATCTCGAGAGTCACTTTATCAGAATAAGGGGCGGAATTTACACCCTCGAGAAGTTCTTTTTTAAGCTCATCATTACAGGTGTCTGGGAAATCTAGGCTTGGAGAGTCATTTTCATGGTTTTCTAGGGCTAGTTCGGAATTGTGAACACCTGCAATTGGATCTTCCCAACCCTCATCATGATCAGATATGTCAATTGTTACGAAGTTTGAATATGAATTCTTTTGGGTTGGGGGTCCACAACAATTCTGAATGTCTAACCCAGGCTCTGGGGAGGCTTTACAATCACTCCAAGTGTCTCATAAATGGCTTCTCGTAAAAGATTTAGAATATTTGCATGTTGCTCAATTGTATCCTGGTGTATCTCCAAGAGTGATGGATTTGCAAAGCATTGTAAACCCTTTGTTCTATGAAATTCATAAACTTCATTGAATTCTGGTATGAGGGTCTCCTGGGTTGAACCATTTCTTAGTTGTGTAAGCAGTAGACTAACACGGTTCATAATGAATTTTGTTATTTCTGGGACATTAACTTGAATCATGCTGGCTGGTTAATCTTCAAAATATTTAAGGGAAGCCTCAATCACTTTATCTTTTTTTCGGGGTTCAGGTTTCCCAATTGGTTTTCCTAAATTGCTAGGTTGCATTTACAAATCAAGTGGTGGAATCAAGATGTAGAATCAAACTCATGTCCAGATTAAAGTTGATCAGATCATATCAGAAATCCCTGAGAAGATCTAATGAGGTCGCTTAGGTTAAAAACCTAATGACCTTCCTGTGTATGTGTTCTAGAGAAAGGATGAGGGACTGGATATTATTTGGACCCAATCATGGCACCCAAAGATTTTTGGATGACTAAGGTTGTTTTTGAGGTAGATGATACCTCTAAATGAGAAATTTGCACACCTGAGAATTACTTGGGTAGCTAGGAATGGAGAGCCCCACTGTTGGCAGTGCTTGATCGTGTTTTAATAGTCAGTTGTGTCATAGTATAGGTCACCAAGCATTGACAACAAATAAAAATTTATTACTCAAAAACCTAAGTATCCAAGGTCGAACACATGGAGCAAATGGAATTTATTCACTAATCTCAATAATGTAATTGAACACTTAGAATTACTCAAAACTTAATGCAGAATTTAAATGTAAGAGTTTAAAAGTCAATTGTGGCAAAAATAGAGAAATTGGACGTCTGATCATAGAATCAGATGTCCTAGAAAGATATACTCTTCTCTCCTATTTCCTATCTGCTTTCTCTTCTTCTTCTGACTTTCTTTCTCTGATTTTCCTCTTTCCCTAACTCTTTTTCTTCTGTTCTTCTTTGGCCGTCTGCTTCTTCTTCCTTGTTTCTTCTTTGCAGCTCCTTTCTTTTGCCCTGATTCAGTTTCTTGCCTTCTTAGCTTATTGCTTCCTCCCTTCTCTTATTCTCCTCTATCTTCTATCTTTCCTTCTTAAGTCTTCTCTTTTCTGCTGTCTGTCTGCGGCTAAGTGTCAACTTCACCTTCTTCCTCTGTGGGTCTTCTTCTTTCTTGCTTCTTCCTCCTTTAGCCTTCCTTAGCTCTGCTTCCCTTGGCTTCAACCTTTCTTCTTCTTCCTTCAGCCTTAACTCTCCTCTAACTTCCACTTCGCTTTGGCCGTCCTTCCTTCTTCCCTGCACACACAACACTGAAGAGCAAAACCTACCCCTCTACCCACCCCCACGTCTCTCTCTCTGTATATCACTCTTCAGTACGTTCTCCCAGAGTCGGGTAATCAGGTCGGGTTGCATGCCCGGGTCCAGGCACACTGGCATGGGTGTGGTGTGCGAGGAGTGCTCGGTAGGCTAGTTGGGTTTGGTGCTAGGTCCACAGGGGAGAGTGTCGCGGACGAGGCGTGATAGGTGAGGGACCTCACCCCATGTGTGTCTCGAGGCGAACAGAGTAAAACATAAATTCAATATAAGCGATGCACCTCACTCTTGATTTTCTGAGGTGGGACTAATGTCCCACCTGCTTTTGCGCGCACCTGCAGGTGGATGACTTCTTCCAATTGCTGTAGCTGGAGGCCTCGCCAAACCAATTGCCCTGCCGTGTGAGTTCATGCACATGTCTGCTTCCTCTGGGACCCTGACACCTGGAGCACGCTGCTTGGGATGAAGCTCGTGACCTCCTCACTGTGTGTGTCAATGGCGGCAGGTGGTGAAATCTATCACACACAGTCACGGCCTTCCGGCCCCATTAAAATACATGGGAAGCTTCGCCATGCGCAGGCGAAGGTGGGATGGTAGGTGGCAGGCTGTGGGGCGGCCTAGGAGTGCATGCCTAGGTCACTCTGTGGTTGGGGGGCGTTTAGGGAGGTGTTGGCAGTCTGTGAGTGGGTGGAAAATGTTCAGTAGACTGTGGTGGAGGTTGTGAGGTTGGTGGCGAGACGTGTGGAGGTGTGGAACGATGGATGCATCTCGCCGGAGGCTGACCGGAGATGGGGAATATGGCGGTGGACAGTGGCTATCAAGGGGTAATTTGTGAAATAGATTGAGGGGAATTGAAGAGGGGACAGACAGAAGTAAGTCTAACCTAATTACGTGGATGAAGGGGGAGAGATGGCGATTAGCAGTACCTGCTATCGCCGGAGAAGACGGTGTCCAGTGGAGGGAGATGGCGGCGACGACGGGGCTAGAGATGCTCTCACGGGTGTTGTGCGATGCGGAGGAAGATGGTGAGGACTGCTCTACCACTGGTATTATGGCAGAGCAACTAGAAAGAGTAGGGAGATTCGTCGGAGCTTGCTGGACCACTTGACCGGAGGAGAAGAGGATGAAATTGGGGTGAATCTCTGGCCAAGTCGAGCTAAAGAGGTGCGGACAGGGTTGAGGATCATTTTATAGATGCTGGCAGCGGTTCCTGTGCTTGGAAGACAAGCTTCCAAGAGTACGAATCCTCACCGGAGATGGAATCAGTTAGAGACCCAAATCTCTCATGCGTTCGCATGAGAGATTGGGTGGAAATCAGAGATTAGGATTGAGCTCAGATGGAAGGGAATTCCTCAGAGAATCTCCCTTCCAAATCTAGATCTCTGAGGAATCAGGGAGTACTCCACCTCCATTCCTCGTTGAAGTAAGATTTCTCCCCATTAATGGTGGAGGGACCTGTTTCTAAGAGTGTCGAGGAAGTTATGGGGGTCTGTGCAATGTTTTCGAAAGATAGGGACCAAAATGTAATTGGGTGTACTATTTTGCAAACTAGGTCAAGATGACCTCCCCTTAGGTCCAAATTTTTTCACAAACCTACTTTGGACCTAAAGAATCCAATGGTGAAGCTGGATTTTAGGTTTGACCATGTTTAATTTGACATTTTGCATAAAAACCCAAATTAGGTCAATTTATGAGCTAGGACCCCAATCTAGGTCAAAATAGGTTCCAAAGGCCAATCTGAAGGTTCTAAACCCTAGGGGATATTTTACCATGAATTTTAGAGGGTTTATTTGATTTTTATCCTTACCAGAACCTTGTTGAATTAAGCGGGACTGTTTTAGGGTTACAAGATGTCATTTAATTCTTAGATTGTACATGAACCTATTTCTGATTGAACCAACCCACTTTTTATCTTATTCAGATCATTTGACCTATGTTTGCCTCTGAGAAATCTTGTTTATGTACTGCAATGGTAAAATTACAGTTTTAACCTTTATTTCATGTTTTCTTCACAGAACACTTATTCCTTGAATTAAGTCCTCCAAGTTATGTAGGAGCTCTTATTCTCTTTCTTAGGTCAAAATGAGCTAGTTAGGGCTCATGATGAGGCTCTCATCATACCCCCATGCCTAGCTTTTGCTAGTCCCTTAGCAAAATGTCAAGGTTTTAACTTCTGTTCTAGACCCTTAGTGTCTGTCATCAGTTGTGATAAGTGGTTTTCTTTTTCTTTTGTAATTAGGTCAGAATGCTGACAATAGGCCTAGAGGTACTCAATTATCAACCAAAATCCTGACCTGACCTGCTTTTACCTCAGTCTTCCTCAATGGTTTTTAAGGTCCGCAGAAACTATCCTAGGGTTTGTTGGACTCCGCAGTTAAAGCACCTGTGCTGGAGACATTTTTAGCCTAGGTTCAGTTTGCAGTGCATTTTTATAAGAGAGAGACAGAAGATTTATTTGTTTGGAGAGCTTTCTATCTCTTTTCTTTTTATTTCTAGCTTCAGATTGGCTTCTCAACATGATCTGTATCGGATTCCTCATCCCCGTCATCAATCCTCAAGGGTCCCTGGCAATCGATGATTCGTGATAGCACCGCCCATGGCAACCCCCAGAACCCTGGCTTTCGAGATTTCGAGATAATCCCGCCCATGGCATTCCGTGGCCAAATCTAGACCTTAGCAATCGACATTTCGAGATAATGTCGCCCATGGTATCTGAGCCAGCAGAGTGCTTACATGCCCCCGGTAGGATATTTAAATATCCTAAGAGACAAGCACCGAGGAGACGATATGTTGTTACGCGTCTTTGAGGGGAATTTCCCACCTCTCTGCATCGGGAACTCATCCAAATCAACTTGTGTTGATCGGCTGCTCTTAATCTAGGCAACTTTTTTAGAGCATTAAAATGCTTTTTGTATGATTTTGATATTTATGTGCACTGAACGAGACTGTGTGTGGATTCGGGTGCTTAGGTTATCGAATCCTACAAACTGAAGGTCAGTTAACGAGGCTGAATACTTCCTAAGCCTTAGACGTAATACTTAAGCTTTGCATTTTCCCTAACCTCTTGAGGATTATCCAGATCTTAACGGGTACGTGAATTTTTAAGCCTAAGAGTCTAGCCTAGAAGGCTTGAGATCAGTGTTCCTGCTTATCTCTTTTTGTGTCTCCTTAGCACTTTTCTTTCATTTTTTTCTTTTCTTGATGTGGTCTAGAACTTCAATTAATTCCTTAATCTCTTACTAATGACTATCTCTTTTTCTTTTTCATTTTGTGCTCCTTTTTGTCATTTTTTCTCTTTTTCTCCTTCTTATAATTATGTGGCTCGCAAAATTTCCTTCCTCCATTTTTTTGTTCTTTTTCATAATTTTTCAATTTTTTGTGCTTTTGACATATGTGACTTTTTTTTTGTGAGAATCCTTCTGACTTTTTTCTTGGTTTTGTATGTGTGCACTTTATCACCCCCTATGCCTAAGTTTTGCAATGCCCTCATTGTAAATGGAGGGTGTGAAATAGTGTTGAGCTCAGGGACATAGAACAGGATACGTCGGGTGGATGAATGGGTCGGAAATGATTGATGCGGACGATTTCAAGCTCTGGTATGTGTACCAGAGGTGGGATCAACTGTCTAAGGCTGAACTCAAGGTACAATGGACGTGAAGTACAGACAGATAATCAGATGGGTCTCTGTTTTTGGAATGACGGGTTGCCTCCTGTTAAGCGCTAAATTCAATGCCTTCAGTCGAGCGAAAAATGGGGTGAAGAGGGAGTGGCCAAATCAACAGAGTTTTGTAAAACAAGCACCTTGATTAAGAGCCTGGTTGGTCGAACCAGGTGCTTGTTAAGATCAATAGGCTAATGGTGCAGCCCAAACCCAATCAGTTTGGTGGGTTGATAGATGTAGATCAACAGATGTGGAACCCCCCATATGCAATGTGGCTCGAATGGATATGGAAGTGAAAACTCGGGTTTAGGCTAAGTCAAATCAGCTTGGTCAGAGTAGGGTTCCAAAAAATAATCAGTGCATGGTGTGGAAACCCTACAGGGGTGATCAAAGAATGATGGTTCATGTTTTTCAGTCTGATCGATACCCAATACCCAGTATAGATGTGGAGTTGAATCATCTAGAAACGGCTTAGTGAGAGGTGAATCAGAATAGAAATTGAGTCTGGTTGCGGGTCGAGGTAGAGAACGGATTTTGATCAGTTCTGTATGTGTGGAAGAGGTGGCTTCAATGAGAATCGTGTATAAGGGCTCTTCCAGAAAGGAATGACAAGTGGTCTTATGTAGAGAGTCCTCATAGTAACTTTTAAAATCAGAATTAGAGAATAAGTCATGTGAGCTGAGGTCATAGATTGGCTTATTATAATCAGGAAGCATATTTTCTCTGATGTTATGGTCAGATTCGAAATCGTCGGAGAGTTTGCGAAAATCACAATCTGAATGAGATTCAAGATCATGAGTTCCACCATAGAATAAATCATATGCTGTAGATTTAGCAGCCTGACTGGTGTCTACCTTAGATGTCAGTTCTGAGCTTAAAAAGGTGTCCTTATCTGGTAGAGGCTCAGGTTCTAAGCTGGTAGGACAGACCCAATTGAAACCTCACTCATCCAACTCAGTTTCTATATCGTAAATTGGCATGACTTCTGAAAAATCGATTGGTTCCTCTGAGGATGTTGGCGAGGGATATTCATCAAATAGAAGCCCAAAATCATATTCTTCATTGAAAAATTGATCTTCCTCATATGGGACACCGAAATCTTCCCAATAGGTTTCAGATCTAGATTTTGGGCTTAGGATGTGGGTTGAATCACTAGAATCTAAGTCCGAATAACCTTCGAGGGTCACCTTATCAGAATAAGGGATAGAATTTACACCCTCGAGAGGTTCAGTTCTATTCTCATTATTGCAGGAGTTTTGGGATTCTAAGCCTGGTGATTCATGGTCTAGAGTGGGCTCAACATTTGTTTTCCTGCGATTGGAGCTTCCCAACCTTCTTCAATATCAGGCACATTGTACTCCACCTGGGTTGGGAATCCACAACCATTTTGTGGCTCAAACCCGAGATCAGATTGATCCTCGATGTTGTCCCAAGATGGTTCATCCTCTGTTTGTGGTATATACGGGTATTTCTGGTCGATAATTTGTTTTAATAATCTCATTATCTCTTCCCATTTTTCACAATCATCTTGGTGTTGCTTCCAAAGTATAGGATTTGTCATGCATTGAAGGTATTCAAGATTGTGCAATTTTTCTATCTCAATGTATCCTGTGATGAGCAAGTCTTGGGTTGATCCTTTTTTTACTTCTGCCAATAGTGCTTGGGCACAAGCTATGATAAAGGTTATGGTTGTTGGGACATCAACCTGAATGTTTTCTACTGGTGTTGAGGTTTTGTCTTCTTTTTCATAGAATTTCAGGGCATCCTCAATCATCCTATCTCTCATGGATCTCCGATATTCAAGTTTCTTGAATGGTAGTCCTAAGTGGTTTGGATGCATATTTGAATCAGGTGGTGGTCTCAAGATGTAGAATCAGAGTTTGAATCAATGTGTAAAATCAAGTTATGAAGCGATTAGATCCGAATAAAGAGTCTCACTGAAAATGTACGTGTGTGCTCTAAAGAGAAAAGATGAGGGACTGAAGATGTTTTTGATCCAATCAAGACACCCAAAGACATTTAGATGACTATGGAGGTTCGGGGCAGATGATACCCCTGGATCAGAAGGTTGCCCACCTGGGAATTACCTGGGCAGCCAGAGAGGGAGAGTCCCGCAAAGACCCCTACACGGTAGAGCATCCCCACAAGTTACAAGGTTTCCCCCACCCGACCTCTCTTGTCACTGGGATTCCAAGTAGAACAGAATGGGGACCTTGACCTCTTAAGTCCACCACTTTTATTCAAAGGTGTTTTAGGGTTTTCACTTGAACTTTAGTTGTTTTGATGTTGTGACCCAATTTGGAGGTTGGTTGACCCAAGGGTTCAACTTCACCTGACCTGTCCTAATGATGGCAGAATGATTCTAGGCTTGGGACCTAGAGACCACCTTGATTTGACTCCCAGTTTCTTAAGTCCAAGATTTTAAGATTCAAGTGATTTTAGAGCTCAATTTTTTACTTCAATCAAGGGCTTGGGTAGCACACTGATGTGGGAGGGTTCATTTCCTTTTAAACGGGCACGTGTGACTAGCACTCCAAGACCCTACTGTAGAAACCCTAATTTAGTTCTATTTCCAATCCTCTTTTTCCCAAAAATTCTCTTTGGACTCAAAAACAAGAAGTGTGTTGTCTGTAGAGATTAAGCGTGATTTCTATTAGGCATAGGAATTTTGTGGGATAGAATCTAAAAAATTTGCTCCAACTTCACGAAGATTTGAAAAATTTTTGCAAAATCAGGAAATGTTTGCCTTAAAGATGGTGATTACTATAGAAAGAAGGCAATTGATTCCTAAATTAATTGCTTCCTTTTGTCATTCAAGGATTAGGGGATGGTTTAAGGAAGAAATGAGATTACCTGCCCTGGAGAAGTTGACTTGCAGGAGGGATCTTCTTGTGAAATACCTAGCAAAATCACAACAAAGCAAAGTAGGGTAAGTTACTGCTCAGTATGATCAAAAAGAATGTAGAGACTAGTGATAAATTGCGTGTTGCTCCTGGGCAACGGCGCCAAAATGTTGGCAGTGCTTGATTGTGTTTTAACAATCAGTTGTGTCGTAGTATAGGTGACCAAGCGTTGACAATAAATAAAAATTTATTACTTGAAAACCTAAGTATCTGAGGTCGAACAATGGGAGCAAATGGAATTTATTCACTAATCTCAATAATGTAATTGAACACTTAGAATTACTCAAAACTTAATGTAGAATTTAAATGCAAGAGTTTAAAAGTAAATTGTGGCAAAAATAGAGAAATTGGATGTCTGATCATAGAATCAGACGTCTTAAAAAGATATCTCTCTTCTCTCCTATTTCCTATCTGCTTTCTCTTCTTCTTCTTCTGACTTTCTTTCTCTGATTTTCCTCTTTCCTTAGCTCTTTTTCTTTTGATCTTCTTTGGATGTCTGCTTCTTGTTCCTTGTTTCTTCTTTGTAGCTCCTTTATTTTACTTTGATTCAATTGCTTGCCTTCTTAGCTTATTGCTTCCTTCCTTCTCTTATTCTCCTTTGCCTTCTGCCTTTCCTTCTTAAGTCTTCTCTTTTCTACTGTTTGTTTGCGGCTAAGTGTCAGCTTCACCTTTTTCCTCTGTGGGTCTTCTTCTTCTTTCTTGCTTCTTACTCCTTTAGCGTTCCTTAGCTCTACTTCCCTTGGCTTCAACCTTTCTTCTTCTTCTACCTTGGCTTCTGCCTTAGCTTCCTTCAGCCTTAACTCTCCTCCGAATTCCTCTTCTCTTTGGCCATCCTTCCTTCTTCCCTGCACACACAACACCGAAGAGCAAAACCTACCCCTCTACCCACCCCTACATCTCTCTCTCTGTATATCGCTCTTCGGTACGCTCTCCCATAGCCAAGTAATCGGGTCGGGTCGCTTGCCCAGGTCCAGGTGCACCAGTGTGGGTGTGGTGAGCGAGGAGTGCTCGGTAGGTTTGTCGGGTTGGGTGCCAGGTCCGCCAGGGAGAGTGTCGCAGACGAGGCGTGATAGGTGAGGGACCTCACCCCATGTGTGTCTCGAGGCGAATAGAGTAAAGCACAAATTCAATATAAGAGATGCGCCTCACTCTTGATTTTCCGAGGTGGGACTAATGCCCCACCTGCTTTTGCGCGCACCTGCAGCCGGATGACTCCTTCCAATTGTTGCAGTTGGAGGCCTCGCCAAACCAATTGCCCTGCTGTCTGAGTTCACACACATGTCTGCTTCCTCTAGGACCCTGACACCTAGAGCGTGCAACCTGGGATGAAGCTCGCAACCTCCTCGCTGTGTGTGTCAATGGTGGCAGGTGGTGAAATCTATCACACACAATCATGGCCTTGCGGCCCCATTAAAATACATGGGAAGCTTCGTCGAGCGAAGGCGAAGGTGGGATGGTAGGTGGCAAGCCGTGGGGTAGCCTAGGCATGCATGCCTAGGTCGCTCTATGGTCGGGTTTATGGGTTAGGTCAGGGGGCGTTTAGGGAGGTGTTGGCAGTCTGTGAGTGGGTCGAAAATGTTCAGTGGACTGTGGCGGAGGTTGTAAGGTTGGTGGCGAGACGTGTGGAGGTGTGGAGTGATGGATGCGTCTCGCCAGAGGTTGGCCGGAGATGGGGAAGATGGTGGTGGACAGTGGCTGTCGAGGGGTAATTTGTGAAATAGATTGAGGGGAATTGAAGGAATAGAGAGGATCAAGTCTAACCTAATTATGTGGACGAAGGGGGAGAGATGGCGAGTAGAATTACCTGTTGTTGCCAGAGAAGATGGTGTCCAGTGGAGGAAGATGGCGGCGACGACGGGGCTAGAGATGCTCGCATGGGTGTTGCACAACGTGGGGGAAGATGGTGAGGACAGCTCTACCACTAGTATTGTGGCAGAGCGACTAGAAAGCGGAGGGAGGCTCTTCGGAGCTCGCTGGACCACTTGACCAGAGGAGAAGAGGATGAAATTGGGGTGAATCTTTGGCCAAGTCGAGCTAAAGAAGTGCAGCCAGGGTTGAGGATCATTTTACAGATGCTGGCAGGGGTACTTATGCTTGGAAGACAAGCTTCCAAGCGCATGAATCCTCGCCGGAGATGGAATTAGTTAGAGACCCAAATCTATCATACGTTCGCATGAGAGATTGGGTGGAAATCAGATATTAGGATCAAACTCAGATGGAAGGGAATTCCTCAGAGAATCTCCCTTCCAAATATAGGAGATCTCTGAGGAATCAGGAAGTACTCCGCCTCCATGCCTCGCCGAAGTATAATTTCTCCCCATTAATGGTGGAGGGACTTGTTTGTAAGAGTGTCGAGGATGTTAGGGGGGTTTGTGCAATGGTTTTCGAAAGATAGGGACCAAAATATAATTAGGTGTACTATTTTGCAAAGTAGGTCAAGATGACCTCCCCTTAGGTCCAAATTTTTTCACAAACCTAATTTGGACCTAAAGAATCCAATGGTGAAGCTGGATTTTAGGTTTGACCATGTTTATTTTGACATTTTGCATAAAAACCCAAATTAGGTCAATTTATGAGCTAGGACCCCAATCTAGGTCAAAATAGGTTCCAAAGGCCAATCTGAAGGTTCTAAACCCTAGGGGATATTTTATCATGAATTTTAGAGGGTTTATTTGATTTTTATCCTTACCAGAACCTTGTTGAATTAAGCGGGACTGTTTTAGGGTTACAAGATGTCATTTAATTCTTAGATTGTACATGAACCTTTTTCTGATTGAACCAACCCACTTTTTATCTTATTCAGATCATTTGACCTATGTTTGCCTCTGAGAAATCTTATTTATGTACTACAATGGTAAAATTACAGTTTTAACCTTTATTTCATGTTTTCTTCACAGAACACTTATTCCTTGAATTAAGTCCTCCAGGTTATGTAGGAGCTCTTATTCTATTTCTTAGGTCAAGATGAACTAGTTAGGGCTCATGATGAGGCTCTCATCACCCGCAAAGATGCCTACACGATAGAGCATCCCCATAGGTTACAGGGTTTCTCAGACCCGACCTTCCTTGTCACTGCAGTTCCAACTAGACTAGAATGTACAAACTTCAGACCTTAAGTGAACCAATTTTAACCTAGTTTGCCTTGAATTTCACTTGATTAGAAGTTGATTTGACTTGTGACCTAATTTTGAGGTTGGCTGGCCTACAATGTAGACAAACTTCACCTGACTTGCCCTAAATGAAGTAGAATGAAACCTAGGTCAAGACCTAGAAATAACCCTGATTTGACTCTCAAGTTATTAGGCCCAAGAGTTTTAGGTTTCAAGTGAAATTATAGCTTGGTTTTAGGGTTCTTCTTGATTAGATCTTTTTAAATAGGGGCTTTGGTAGCACACAAATGTGGGAGGATTAATTTCCTTTAATTCAGGCAAATGTGAACTAGCACTTCAAACCCTAATGTTGAAAACCCTAATTGGCTCTATTCCAAGTCCAATTTGATCTTAAAATGTTCACCTTGGGCTTCAAATAAGAAGTGTGGTAGCATAAAGTGATTTAGGAATTAAGTGTAGTCCTTAATAGGTACAAGAAATCAAGGTAAGGAATCTCCAAACAGAATTGCCTCAAGGTTCAATCAGATATGAAAAATTTTTCAGGAAACTTGCTTCTTTAATGATAATTATTATGAAAATAAAGTAGGTAGTTCCTAATTGATTTGTTTCCTTTTTTATCTTCCCAAGCTTAGAAGGTTGATTAAGGAAGAACAGAAATTACCTGCCCCAGGAGTGGTTGTTTTGCGTGAAAGATCGCCTCGTGATGTACCTTGCAAAATCACAAGAAATCAAACAAGGCAAGTTAGTGCTCAAATATAATCAAATAAAACAAAGAATAGTGGTGAATTGCATGTTGCTCCCTAGCAACAGTGCCAAAATGTTGATGTCGAGTTTTCTAGGTGTTTAAATATATCTCATTGTAGCAAAATCTCCCAAATAGCTCAATCAACAAATAAAATTTATAACTTAAATATCTAAAATGAAGTCTAAAGTCGAACACAGGGAGAAAGTATTGCAATTTACATGCTAATCGAGATGAATATATAAATGAGCATAGGAATTTAAGCACAATAATGATATTCAATGAATAACTACTTAAATCTAATACAATGGAAAACATGAGTATTTCAAGAGTTTAAGTGGAAAAAAAGATATCTAAGACAAAATAATGGTGATTTAGATCACCAATTATTAGTTTAGATACATTATTAACTACTAAAGAAATGAAATAAATGCAAAGGTGCCTGAACCACTTAAACTTCAATATTTCCACAGTGTCAGAACCCTACTTTAGCCAATCAGACATCGCCTTCACAGCACAACATAAGGCTCTCAAGGCCTCTCCTCTTCATCTTTTCTTCCTTTATAAAGCCTCCTTTCTTGTTCAGATTTTCTCCTTCACAAACACAAGGAAGTCAAGGCCTTCTGTGACTAAGCATCACACAGGAGGAACCAACTCAGAGCAAAACCCTCCCCTCCCCTGCTCTCTCTCTCTTTCTTCCACTTCCTCTCTCAAATATTCGGGTCGTAACCGAGTATAACGATCATGAATAGTGAACAGTGCTACCGAGGGTGTGTGGTAGACGAGGAGCACTCGATAGGTCTGGTTAATGGGTCATGCGGATGAATGGGGACCCGATCCCCATCTTTCTGGGTGAGAGGCTCTAATCACCAAATCGTAAAAAGCGTGCACGGGTGTCTTTCCTTCACTGATGTGGGACTATCCCCACAGGCTTTCTCTTTACATGGGTGCAGCCGTGAAGATGCCTCTAATTAGCGCAGCAGCTGAGGTTGTGATGCTCAATTGAAGACCTAGAGAATTCCCTGGATCTACTCCGCACAACTTGGGAGCGAAACTTGAAGCTTTCAAGACCAAAGCATGAAGAACATAGCTGGAGAAGTTGACGTGGAGATGGAGCTACTACGTGGTACCTGAAACAAGCAATACGGCCACATGGCCACATTACAACACTTTAGGAGGATTGCAAGGTTGCAGCGAGGGTGTTGGTGGTGGTGGCGTGTTGTGAGGGTGGTCGTAGGTGGCTAGCAAAGGCAGAGGAGACCACGCGAAGGTGGGTTGTTCGATGGCGCTTTTTGGTGGATGGAATGGCAAACACATAGAGGGGTTTTGTGCGGAGGCTTACGGCAGAGCTTGTGGACTTGATGGCGAGGTGTTTGGTGACCTGTGGAGGTAGGGCAGACTCGTCAAAGGTATGGTCGGAGATGGGAACGATGAAGGTGAACGGTGCTGTCATGGCCTAAATCTAGGGATAAGGAGTCCAAAACTAACCTACGGAGCTAGAGGAAGCTAACTACCCTAAATCTAAGGGATGAAAGGGAGGATCCATGCTGATTTTGTTAGGCTGGTGACGAAGAAGATGAAATCTCCAGTGGTAAAGGAGCGACAAGGAAGACGAGGAAGGTGGCGTCTGCTTGTATTGCGAGATGTGGAAGAATGTGGGGAAGAAGAATCCACACACTATTGTCTATGAGGGTGGACAAAGAAGGTGGTCAGAGCACTCCCTTGAGTTGGCAGAGAAGGAGGTCAGGGAGATGAGAATAAGGGGTATTCAGCCTCCAAACCAAGCTAAGGAGGTGAGGAAGGACATGGGTAGCTTTTATAGGCATTTGGGTGAGTCTCCAAGCTTGGAAATAAGATTGAAGAGCTCAGATTTTGCAATTTAGGTTTAGGAATTTCCAAGAGTTCGCATAAACTCTTGGGAAATTTAGGCAGGTCGCGAAGAAGCTCATATGAAAGGGGATCTCCTCAGGAGTCCTCCTTCCATTTTTGGGAGAGATTCACCGCAAATTCAGGGAGAAATCCCTGATTGAAGCCTTCCATGTATGGATGGAAGATTCCAATGGCTACAGGTACCTCTTTATGAAGAAGATGAAGAAGTTGGGGACCTTTTGTAAGATTTTCAAAAGCTAAGGGACTTTTGGTAAGAAAAAGAATCAGATTAGGATAAAAATGCAAACTAGGTAAAGATGATCTCATATTAGGCCCAAATTTTGGTACAAACCTAATTTGGACCCAAAGAATATGATGGTAAAGTTGGATTTTGGTTTTGACCAAGTTGGATTGGGTAACTTTTGTAGAAACCCAAATTAGGGCAACTTCCTATCTGAGACTCTGTTTTAAGTAAAATGGTTTCCAATGGTTAAATCAAAGGTACCAAACCTTATAGAATATTTTATATGATTTTTAGAAGGTTTAGATGAATTTTATTCTGACTAGAACCTCAATTAGTTAAGTAGGTCTGAAATTATGGTTTCGGATGTGCATTAATTCTTGAAATGTGTGAAAACCTGCTTCTTTATGCATGGACCTTCTTATTAGACATTTACGACCATTTGACCTTCCTTTAACCTTTAGGAAACCCCGAGATTATTTTGCATTTAGGATATTCTATTAAAATTGCAGTTTTAACCTTGGTTTTAAGTTTAACTCTCAGAAAGGATATGCAGTGAATTATTGTCTTCTGGCAATTTCGTAGGAGCATTTATCTTTTGATTGTGACTAATTAAAGTTAGTTATGGTAGATGATGACGCTATCACCACTAAGATACAACAGGGGATTAGACCAAGGCATGTCCTAGGAAAATCATTAGGGGCTTGTATAAATCAGCACCTGGTCATTTGATGCGACCCCTTAACCTAAAATTAGGTTAAATCGAGGAATTGAGGTTAATTGAGAACAATCTAATAAACAAGTATTATTGTATCGAAAATTCGTTGCAAAAATATTTGAGTTTTGAAAACCCGTCATCATAGTATAATTTTGCAAGAAAATTCTAACAATCAAATAATTTTTACCAAAATTCAAAAGGACTCCCTGGTTGAACACAGGGAGGCTATGTCAATTTAAAATCCGCAATTATATTTTTTTTGTAATTTTTGTTCAAAAATGAGATAATCATAATGATTCTATTCTACTTGCAATATTAACACTAGAAAGAGAGAGAGAGAGAAAATAATTTTATATCAATGATAAAGTCATACAATTACCTCTAGAAAGCAGGAAATCCAATCTATAAATTGATAAAGAGAAGAGAGGTGAGAAATTATCCTCCTCGATGGCTACTTGGAGGATGAGCCAGACAGGCAATGCCTGGAAGAACAAGAGCCAAGATGGAGGATGAAGAACGAAGCGAGAAGAACCTAGGGTAAGGCAGGGCATCATCGTGGCAGGATCCACTTCCGGAACGAGGGCAAGAAGATGACCACTGGTGCTCCACGAACGGGGTAAGAAGTGGACAAAATTTTGATTTTTACTCTAGAAGAGCATCCCAGGTTTGGGACAAGCTTCTTTAAAGCTTTAGAGAGGGAGAGAGATGAAGGGATGAAAAGAATGTGGGGGTCGTAGGGCCTTTTATAGGTGTAAAGGTTGGGGTAAAAAATGTCCTTTAAGGCTTAGAAGATTAAATACAGTAGCCTTTAGTGACAGATATAAACGTCACTAAAGGCTGAATGTGGGTGTAGATCCACTCATGCCCTAGCCTCTTCCTCTTCCTTTGCTTCAACGCACGCATCACGTTCAGACAACCTCATGATCGGACAACTTAGGATACATCCTCACCCGCACCTTCATCGCACACCCACGCGTGTAATCATGCGTGCAGCGGCGTGTCGGATTGCGCATGCGTGAACCATGGCATCTGGATGCGCCACATAGCGCCCGCATCCATCGCCTACTCCCGATCTAGCGGTCGAATTGATCTGCGCCCCATTGGTTCATTCGATTTGAGGCATGCGAAACTCGAACCCGCTCCTCTGACTTTGCGAGTAGGGGCATTACCAATGTGCCATGCCCTCCTTTGAGGCACGTTCTCATCTAAGGTGCATGTGCTCATGGCCATTGGATCAAGATCCAATAGCCTAAATCTGATAGCCGATTGAGGAGAGAGAGAGTAGCGGCGAACCTTGGGGAGCTGAGATAGTGCCACGTGGTGCCATCTTAGCCGTCCAACTTCTTTGTCTTGTAAATGGTGCCACGGATGTCGGATTGGACCAATTTTCATGCTGTTGGGCTGCAATCGTTGATCCGAACCCATTTGTGTGGTTAGATTTGTCGTTTGAGGTATGGATTTACACCACCTGGCCCCTTGGTCTTAGATCTTTCTTAGATTGCATCTGATGCTATAGAGATATGATCGGGGCGATCTTGGAGTCATTGAACTCCAAATGTCACCCTAATAAGATCCATATGATTGGTTCTTCAATCCGAGGGCCCAATAAATATCGCCCTATCCCTTGCCACCAAAAGGAGCAACTTACTATACAATTTGTACAATTTGACCTAAATGCATGATGATGCATGTTATGCAATATTTACAATGCATAATGCTTCTATGATACTAAGAACATGCATAAATAAGCATTTTAAGCTACTTAGATGCATACACATCACACCCCCATTCCTTTCTTTTGCTAGTCCCTAGCAAAAACTCTATTTATAAATAGAATTAGGACCAAATTACTTAGGCAAAAGTTATTTTTCAACATTAGGATTAAATTACTAAGGACTTGAACTATAGAGACACAATAGCGTCCGGGTGTCTACAAAAATGTAGATTGCCCAATCCCTCCCCTTATTCAAAAATAGAAACACATTTTTTTTCCTTTTCTTCTTTTCAAATTTTTTTTGGATTTTTAAGTTTAGGGTTTCGAGGTAGCATTCTATGGCTACCTGAAATGCTGTGCTCGAGAGATAACCGGGTTTTATTGTTATAGCGTTGTAGTATAGCCAGTTATTGCCATCATTTCAAATATATAAATTTTTTTACTCGGAAAATAAAAGAGTTCCCGAGGTCGAACTCAGGGAGCAAGTTATATTCTAGAGATATACATGTTCTATTACAAAAATAAAGAAAGAGAGAGAGAGAGAGGGAGAGAGATGAAAGTTTGAGTTCTTCTTCTTTTCTTCTCTTTGTCTCTCTCTCTCTTTAGCTTTTGTTCTTCCTGTTCTTCTTCTGTGTTTATCTCCTTGAGGTCCTCTTCTTCTTCTGTTGTTCTTCCTTGTTCTTTTGTTCTTTAGATCTCCTTCTTTCTTCTTTTCTTTTTCCTGTCAGGACGTCGTCTCTCCTTCTTTCTTCTTTTCCCTTCAAGACGTTGTCTGATTTTCCAATCAGACGACTTAAACCGCTTGTTGCTACAGTGTCTCCCTTAGCTTTCTTCTTCTTCCGCGGTCCTTCTTCTTCACCTGTGCCTGCACACTTCAGAGTTTACGTCAGAGGGCAAAACCTACTCTACCCTTCCCCCCCCGTCTCTCTCTCACAGAATCCGCTCATAGGATAGCTCTCCCAGAGCTGCCGGGTAGCCGGGTACGGGTCGCGCCCGGGTCCAGGCCCACCGGCATGCGTGGTGGGCGAGGAGTGCAGGTCAGTCTAAGTCGGGTCGGGTCAGATCCGCGGGGCGTGAGCGTGGACGAGACCGGGTAATCGGGCGGGTGAAGGGGACCTCACCCCGTGTGCTGAGGCAGTAAGCCTCCAGCACTTTTTCGCTTTATACCGCTGCGCCTCTTCAGAGTTTTCCGAGGTGGGACTAAATGTCCCACCCTAATTGAGCGCCCGCAGCGGAGAAAGCAGCGGGCGATCGCGGCTTCACGCGAGGCCTTCGCCCCAGCTGCGAGACTGATGCTTTGTCGAAATGCCTCGCAAGGCCTGGGAGTCGAATCTGGGCGTGGCGCGCCTGCAGCTGCAGGCGGAAGCAGCTCCTTCTGCACGGCAATGGCGGCGGAGGTCGGGTGACCTGTTCACAGCAAAACGGCCTCTCAGCCTAATCAGAAGGTGCCGGGAGCTTCGCCAGAGTGCGGCGAAGCTCGTGTGGGTGGTGGCGAGGCGTGGGGCGGCGTGCAAGGGCTGCCCTAGGTCGGACTGTGGGTCGGAGGATGGGTTTGTTCGGTGGGGTTGCAGAGGGTGATGTAGGGGAAGTGGAAGGGCGGGGGTTGATCAGGGTGAGGAGGCGGAGGTTCTGCGGTGGTCGGCGAGCCGTGTGGGTTGCTGGGGTGTTGGGGGGGTCTCGCCGGAGTTTGGCCGGAGACGAAGGGGGTGACGGTGGACAGGAGCAGTCGAGGGTTTAATCAAATAAAAGACAGAGAGGAAAAGAAAGAGGGGGAGATGGGGAGGAGTTCTGACCTAGCTACGGAGATGAAAGGGGCCGGAGCAGGGCGACAGTCGTATCGACTGTCGCCGGAGAAGAAGATGCCTGGGGGAAGGGGCGGCGGCGAGCAGAGAGCCGGAGAGGCGCCAGCTGGGTGCGGCGTGGCGCGGGAAGAGCAGGGGAAGAAGTCTCTGCTGCTGGTATTGCGGCAGAGCGAAGAGGAGGAGGAGGAGGAACCGCCGGAGCTGGTGGGCGTCTGCCGGAGTGAGAGGAGAGGAAAGTTGGGGGTTTTCTCCGTCAGATCCGAGCTGGGAAGAACGGTGGAGCGACAGGGGTATTTATAGGGACCGAATCAGGGAGGAAGGCGGAGGGAGACGACGTGTCTCCCTCGCCGGAGGATGTCGGAGATGGAAACCCACACCGTCCGTGCATTCGCACGGCCGGTATGGTGGGTTACAGCGACCAGGGGGGTGTCCCTGCGACGGCTGACGATGCAGGGCACCCCCGGTTTACTTGCCAGGCTCTCCCCCTCACCCTGCACGGCGCCATGCTCCGCGCAAGGTCGCCGGAGCATGGTGCTGGCAGGTTTTGCAGGGGGACCTGAACGCAAAGAACGAAGGAGAGTTAGGGGCCAAAATGCGAGGGTTCAAAAGTTGAGGGCCAAAAAGTAAATATATGAGGACCAAAGTGTAAAGTTGGTCAAGGAGGTTTCTTCTTAGGCTCAAGTTTTTATACATGACTAATTAGGACCTAAGGAATCTGATGGTGAATTTCATTTAACCTTGTTTGACCGGTCAATTTATGCGAAAACCCAAATTAAGTTATTAATTGGGCATGGTTCTCAATGTAGGTCAAAATGGGTTCTGAAGGCCAAATTGAAGGTTCTAAACCCTAGAGATTATTTTTCTATGAATTTTTAGAGGATTTATTCTATTTTTACTTTGCCTCGAACCTCGTGAATTGAAGTGGGTTGTTTTAGGGTTACAGATTATCATTTAGTTTCTTGGAATTGCTGTAGCCCTTGCTAGATCATCTCATCCCACTTTTATTCTTATTAAGTTGCTTTGACCTATGTTTGGGCCCTGAATTACCCTGTATGCAGATTATACTGGTAAAATTACATTTTTACCCCTTATGACTTGTTTTCTCCTTAAACTCAGAATTCTCTGAGTTAAGCCTTTCCTTGAGTTATGTAGGAGCTTTTATCCTTTGTATTAGGTCAAAATGAGCTAGTTATGGCTCATGATGAGGTTCTCATCATACCCCCATGCCTAGCTTTTGCTAGTCCCTTAGCAAAAACTTAAGGTTTCAACCCTTGTTCTAGACCATGAAGTTTTTAATAGTTTTAGATAAGTGCCTTTTTTATTTGAGCATAGATTAGGTTAGAATGCTGACCATAGGCCTAAAAGATACTCTAGTACCAATCAAGATCCAAATCTGTCTAGCCTTAGCCTCAGTCTTTAGCAAAGGTTTTTAAGGTCCGCAAGAACTAACCTAAGGTGTATTGGACTTTGTGGTTAAAGCACCCGTGCTTGAAATGATTTTAGCCCTGGCTCAGTTTGCAGTGCGTTTTGTAAGAGAGAGATAGAAAGTTTTTCTGTTTGGAGAGTTTTCTCTCTCTTTTTCTTTTTAGTTCTAGCCTAGGATTGGCTTTTCAACACGGTCCGTATCAGATTCCTTGCTCCCATCATCAATCCTCAAGGGTTCCTGGCGATCGATGCTTCGAGATAGCACCGCCCATGGCAACCCCCGGAACCCTGGCTATTGAGATTTCGAGATAATCCCATCCATGGTGTTCCGTGGCCGAATCCAGACCCTGGCAATTGACACTTTGAGATAATGCCATCCATGGAATCTGAACCAGCAGAGTGCTTACATGCCCCCAGTAGGATATGTAAATATCCTAAGAGACAAGCACCGAGGAGATGATATTTTGTTACGCATCTTTGAGGGGATTTCCTGCCTCTCTGCGCTGGGAACTCGTCCAAATCAACTTGTGTTGATCGGCTGCTCCTATTCTAGGTGTTCTTTTCAGAATTTTGCGACGCTTCTGCGTGATTCCGATTTTTACGCTTACTGAACCAGGCTGTGTGTGAGGTTAGGGTGCTTAGGTTACTGAGTCCCGTAAACCAAAAATTAGTTAACGAGGCCAAATACTCCCTAAGCCTTAGACCTAATACTTCAGCTTTTCATTTTCCTCAACCTCTTGAGGAGTGTCTAGATCTTAATGGGTACTAAGAGTCTATTCAAGAATGCCTAAGGTTTGCGTTCTTACTAATCTCATTATGCACTTTTCAGTTATTTTCTTGAATGAGGTCTAGAACTTAGGTTAATTCCTTAGTTCCTTACTAATGACTATCACCTTTTCTTATAATTTTGTGCTCCTTTTTCATTTTGTTTCTTTTCTCCTTCTCCTTCACAAAATTTCCTTCTCCTTTTATTCTTTTTCGAAAAAAATTTTTAATTTTTATGGTGTTTTTGGCATATGTGAATTTTTTTTGTTTGAAACCTTTTCTTACAAGTTTTGCACTTTCATACCCCCCCCCATGCCTAAGATTTGCAATGTCCTCATTGTAACCTAGGGGGTTTTTATTTAACTTAGTTCATTCCTTAAGACAGAAATTTGGATGAGTGGATGGGTCGGGTTGAATTTTTGCGGACGATTTCTAATCCCAGATGCAAGCATCTGAGGTGGAGTCGGCTGTCCTAAAGTGTGAACTTCAAGTGCAAAAAGCTGTCAGAACAAGTTTCAGGTTTTCAAAGAGAATGACGGGCTGCCTCCCGTTGAGCGCTAAATTTGATGCCTTCAGCCAAGCGGGAAATGCGATGGAGAGGGGATGGTCAAATCAGCGGAGTTTTGTAAGACAAGCACCTTGATTAAGAGCCTGGTTGGTCCAACCAGGTGCTTGTTCAGATCAACAGGCTGATGATGCAGCCCAAACCCAATCAATCTGGTGGGTTGATAGATGTGGATAAAAAGGTGTGGAACCCACCATATACTATGAAGCTCGGATAAATGTGGAAGTGTAAACGCAGGGTTTGGCTGAGTCGAATCAGCCTGCTCAAAGTAGGGACTCGTAGAATAATCAGTGGTTGATGCAGGAACCCTACAGGGGTGATCAGAGAATGATAGAGCATGGTATGTAGTCTGATCAATGTTCGAAACCCGATGTGGAAATGCAATCGGCTCGGTGAGAGGTGAATCTGAATAGAAATTGAGTCCGGTTGCGGGTCGGGGTTTGGGAGAGGTTTTGATCCGTTCTATGTGTGCGGAAGAGGTGGCCATTGTGTACGAGGGCTCTTCTAGAAACAGATGATAGGTGGTTTTCTGTAGAGAGTCCTCTGGGTAACTATCAAATGCCGGAAGAGTGTCTGTAGGATGAAAGGAATCGGATTCGAGAAAAAATTTGGATTCTTGGTTGTAATCACTCTTGGCATTTTCTGTTTTTGGTTCCTGAGGATCGAAAAGGAATGATTCTGTGTTATCAGTGATCTCGGGAATCAGGACCTCAGAGTCGGAGTCAGAGTCATGTGAACTGAGGTCGTAGATAGGCCTGGCGTGTTCAGGAAGGGGAATCTCTCCGCAATTATAGTCAGATCTGAAATTGTCGGAGAGTTGGCGAAAATGAGATTCATGATCATGAATTCCACCACAGCAAAAATCATCAGATGTGGAATCAGCAGCCTGACTGGGTTCTAGCCTATATGTCAATTCTGGGCTCAAAAAGATGTTCTGTTCAAGCTCTAAGCTGGTAGGATAGACCCCATTAAAACCTTGCTCATCCAACTCCTCAGTTTCTGTATCATAAATTGGCATGTTTTCTGAAAAATCGATCAGATTTCCTGAGGATGTTGGAGAGGGATATTCATCAAATAGAGGCCCGGAATCATATTCTGTAAAAATTTGATCTTTCTCATAAGGGGCCTCATAATCTTCCCAATAAGTTTCAGATCTAGGTTCTAGGCTTAGGATGTGGGTAGAATTATTAGAACCTAAGTCCGAATAACCTTCGAGGGTCACCTTATCAAAATAAGGGGCGGAATTTATACCCTTAGAAGGTTCAGTTCTGATTTCATTATTGCAGGAGTTTTGAAATTCTAGGCTTGACAATTCATGGTCTAAGTTTGGCTCATCATTGTGTTCTCCTGCAATATCCCAACCTAATTCAACATTGTCTTCTATCTGGGTTGGGATTTTACAACCACTTTGTGCCTCAATCCCGAGATCTGGGAAACTGGATTGTTCCTTAATACTGTTCCAAGATGGTTCATCCTCTGTTTCTGGTATATACGGGTATTTCTGGTTGATAATTTGTTCTACTGATTTCATCATTTCTACCCGTTTCATAAGGGCATCTTGGTGTTGTTCCCAAAGTACAGGATTTGTCAAGCATTGAAGGTATTCAGATTGGTGTAATTTTTCCATCTCAATGTATCCTGTCATGAGCATATCTCGGGTTGATCCTTTTGAAATTTCAGTCAATAGAATTTGGGCACAGTTTATGATGAAAGCTGTGGTTGTTGGAACATCAACTTGAATGTTTCCTATTGGTGTTGAGGGTTTATATTTGATTTCATAGATTTCAAGGGCATCCTCAATCATCTTATCTTTCATGGATTTCAGATATTCAGGTTTTTTACATTGTAGTCTTGCTAGGTAATTAGGCTGCATCTTCGAATCAGGTGGTGGAATCAAGATAGAATCAGAAGTTTGAATTAATGGAAGAAGGGGACTTTGTTCAGAATCAGAGGAAAGAGGGGCTATGTGAATGATTTCTGCAAAAACAAGGGAGCCGAGGCTTAGCCTCGGGGAGAGTGAATTTCTATAGGAAGTTTCAAGGACCTCCTGCAAAGTACTGAAGGGCTAGATGAGATAAGCAGGTGCTGGACCCAATCAAGACACCCAAAAAATGTTGGGTGACTATAGAGGTTCGGGGCAGATGGACCCCTTGATCAGAAAGATCGTCCACCTGAGAATTACCTGGGCAGCCAGAGAGGGAGAGTCCCGCGAAGACCCCTACACGGTAGAGCGTCCCCACGGGTTACAGGGTTTCCCCCACCCGACCTCTCTTGTCACTGCGGTTCCAGGTAGACCAAAATGGGGATCTTGACCTCTTAAGTCTACCTTTTTTTTATGTTAAGATCAAGGTGCTTAGGTTTTCACTTGAACTTTAGGTGTTTTTGTGAACAAAGTGGCCTAGTTTGAAGGTTGGTTGACCCCAGGGGTCAACTTCACCTAGTGGTTTCCTTGAGAAGTTAGGCCTTGTTTTAGGGTTCAAGTGTTTAGAGAGAGCCAATTGTTTAGGATTTTTCTTATTAATTATTTTCAATCAATGGCTTGGGCACACCTCTTTTGGATTTCCTCAATTCTTGATTAAGGGGTGTGTCTCTACTGAAATCCTAATGTTTGACCTTATGTTGGCTCTACTTGGTCCATTTAACTCTTTGTTGGGTAATTAGGGCTCAAGCAAGAATGTGTTAGCCCTTAAATACCCTTAATAGTGTGCAGGAGTGATGAGTTGAAAACATGCAACTCTTTATGGTTACTAAGTATGGAAGACAGGTTAGCCCTATATTGCTTGTTCTTTTCTTTTCTTCCTCTTTAGAGTTTAGGGGTTAATAACGAGAGGAAAAGAAAAAAAAAAAAAAAAACAAATACCTGTCCTTGGAGTGGTTGTCGTGCGGTTGCTTGTCTTCTTGATTTCCTATAGCTGAACAAAAGAGAGGAGATTATCAGAAATTAAAAAGAAACAGGAATGTTTACCTCTAGAATAGCCGTTGCTCCCCGGCAACGGCGCCAAAATGAAACGCTGTGCTCGAGAGATAACCGGGTTTTATTGTTATAGTGTTGTAGTATAGCCAGTTATTGCCATCATTTCAAATATATAAATTTTTTTACTCGGAAAATAAAAGAGTTCCCGAGGTCGAACTCAGGGAGCAAGTTATATTCTAGAGATATACATGTTCTATTACAAAAATAAAGAAAGAGAGAGAGAGAGAGGGAGAGAGATGAAAGTTTGAGTTCTTCTTCTTTTCTTCTCTTTGTCTCTCTCTCTCTTTAGCTTTTGTTCTTCCTGTTCTTCTTCTGTGTTTATCTCCTTGAGGTCCTCTTCTTCTTCTGTTGTTCCTCCTTGTTCTTTTGTTCTTCAGATCTCCTTCTTTCTTCTTTTCTTTTTCCTGTCAGGACGTCGTCTCTCCTTCTTTCTTCTTTTCCCTTTAGGACGTCGTCTGATTTTCCAATCAGACGACTTAAACCGCTTGTTGCTACAGTGTCTCCCTTAGCTTTCTTCTTCTTCCGCGGTCCTTCTTCACCTGTGCCTGCACACTTCAGAGTTTACGTCAGAGGGCAAAACCTACTCTACCCTTCCCCCCCCCGTCTCTCTCTCACAGAATCCGCTCATAGGATAGCTCTCCCAGAGCTGCCGGGTAGCCGGGTACGGGTCGCGCCCGGGTCCAGGCCCACCGGCGTGCGTGGTGGGCGAGGAGTGCAGGTCAGTCTAAGTCGGGTCGGGTCAGATCCGCGGGGCGTGAGCGCGGACGAGACCGGGTAACCGGGCGGGTGAAGGGGACCTCACCCCGTGTGCTGAGGCAGTAAGCCTCCAGCACTTTTTTGCTTTATACCGCTGTGCCTCTTCAGAGTTTTCCGAGGTGGGACTAAATGTCCCACCCTAATTGAGCGCCCGCAGCGGAGAAAGCAGCGGGCGATCGCGGCTTCACGCGAGGCCTTCGCCCCAGCTGCGAGCCTGATGCTTTGTCGAAATGCCTCGCAAGGCCTGGGAGTCGAATCTGGGCGTGGCACGCCTGCAGCTGCAGGCGGAAGTAGCTCCTTCTGCATGGCAATGGCGGCGGAGGTCGGGTGACCTGTTCACAGCAAAACGGCCTCTCGGCCTAATCAGAAGGTGCCGGGAGCTTCGCCAGAATGCGGCGAAGCTCGTGTGGGTGGTGGCGAGGCGTGGGGTGGCGTGCAAGGGCTGCCCTAGGTCAGACTGTGGGTCGGAGGATGGGTTTGTTCGGTGGGGTTGCAGAGGGTGATGTGGGGGAAGTGGAAGGGCGGGGGTTGATCAGGGTGAGGAGGCGGAGGTTCTGCGGTGGTCGGCGAGCCGTGTGGGTTGCTGGGGTGATGGGGGGGTCTCGCCAGAGTTTGGCCGGAGACGAAGGGGGTGACGGTGGACAGGAGCGGTCGAGGGTTTAATCAAATAAAAGACAGTGAGGAAAAGAAAGAGGGGGAGATGGGGAGGAGTTCTGACCTAGCTACGGAGACGAAAGGGGCCGGAGCAGGGCGACAGTCGTATCGACTGTCACCGGAGAAGAAGATGCCCGGGGGAAGGGGCGGCGGCGAGCAGAGAGCCGGAGAGGCGCCAGCTGGGTGCGGCGTGGCGCGGGAAGAGCAGGGGAAGAAGTCTCTGCTGCTGGTATTGCGGCAGAGCGAAGAGGAGGAGGAGGAGGAACCGCCGGAGCTGGAGGGCGTCTGCCGGAGTGAGAGGAGAGGAAAGTTGGGGGTTTTCTCCGTCAGATCCGAGCTGGGAAGAACGGTGGAGCAACGGGGGTATTTATAGGGACCGAATCAGGGAGGAAGGCGGAGGGAGACGACGTGTCACCCTCGCCGGAGGACGCCGGAGATGGAAACCCATACCGTCCGTGCGTTCGCACGACCGGTATGGTGGGTTACAGTGACCAGGGGGTGTCCCTGCGACGGCTGACGACGCAGGGCACCCCCGGTTTACTTGCCAGGCTCTCCCCCTCACACTGCGCGGCGCCATGCTCCGCACAAGGTCGCCGGAGCATGGTGCTGGCAGGTTTTGCAGGGGGGACCTGAACGCAAAGAACGAAGGAGAGTTAGGGGCCAAAATGCGAGGGTTCAAAAGTTGAGGGCCAAAAAGTAAATGTATGAGGACCAAAGTGTAAAGTTGGTCAAGGAGGTTTCTTCTTAGGCTCAAGTTTTTATACATGACTAATTAGGACCTAAGGAATCTGATGGTGAATTTCATTTCTATATTAAACCTTGTTTGACAGGTCAATTTATGCGAAAACCCAAATTAAGTTATTAATTGGGCATGGTTCTCAATGTAGGTCAAAATGGGTTCTGAAGGCCAAATTGAAGGTTCTAAACCCTAGAGATTATTTTTCTATGAATTTTTAGAGGGTTTATTCTATTTTTACTTTGCCTCGAACCTCGTGAATTGAAGTGGGTTGTTTTAGGGTTACAGATTATCATTTAGTTTCTTGGAATTGCTGTAGCCCTTGCTAGATCATCTCATCCCACTTTTATTCTTATTAAGTTGCTTTGACCTATGTTTGGGCCCTGAATTACCCTGTATGCAGATTATACTGGTAAAATTGCATTTTTACCCCTTATGACTTGTTTTCTCCTTAAACTCAGAATTCTCTGAGTTAAGCCTTTCCTTGAGTTATGTAGGAGCTTTTATCCTTTGTATTAGGTCAAAATGAGCTAGTTATGGCTCATGATGAGGTTCTCATCACTACCCAACCCACCCAAGACTCGAAGAGAACTCTAAGTACTAAGCATATTTTTGTGTGAAATGTGATAGACTCACTGATCGACGATTAGAACGGACTTCGAATTTCTACTCCCCCAGCTGACCTTGAAAAGGAATTCTGCCTAAAGGTGCATCTATACGACCGGTAGCTTTCTCCATACTTTTATTTCTAACATAAGGTCAAACCTAATGTATATCTTCCCAGCTTATTCTACTTCACCGCTTCTTCCTAAGTGTTTGGAATTGAACATGCATTTTTGTGACCTGGGTTCTAGACAATCAGCCGATGAGCTGTTACCACCGACAACTTGCCAGCCATACTCATGTGGTGAAGTGTGGCTTATTTCTTTCTTCTTTTCTTCTTTTCTATTTCTATTTCTTTTTCAATTTTTGGACACTTTTCTTTTTCTTTCTTTTTTTTAAGTATGTGGCTTCCCTGATCTAAGATTTACCTAAAGGTAGCAAGAAGAGAATTGTCATGTGACTGGGCTTTGGATAACGGACCAATAGGCTGTTACCCACGATAACTTGCCAGCCATACCACCCTACAGGATTCATTTGCTACCCAATTTCTATAAAAATTGTTGAAAAGCGACTCAGTGCAAATAATGTGCAAATGCTTAGACATAAAGTTCCCTCAAATCAGAGGGTGGGTTGATAAGTCATGTACTTATCATCACAACTTATTTAACCAATTTGAAATGAATTTTCAAATGGCGAGGACTTTAGAAACAAGTCCACATTTTAGTGGACACATGGGCTAATTAAGCCCAATGACCTGAAGTGTCTAAGTATTCAGGTCCTACTGTATTATTTCCTAGGATTGAAAATTTCTAAAGCCCAAGTTTTCTCTTCCTAATTCAATTATTTTTTAAATAAAAAGTAAAAATAAGGAAAATTTTCAAGAAATCCACAGAGCAGACACTATGATTCAAAAATGAATCCAACCCCTATGCCTAGCTTATGCAATGTCTTCATTGAAAAATAAAAGGCATGAGAAAAGGGCAGAATGGAAAAATATCGCATGTATTCCATGATGCTCTGGTCAGCTCTGAGTCAGACTATACAAGTGATGATTTTAATGCCATCAGCTAGGTGGAGTCCAGCCAAAGAAGTCACATCAAGGTTAAAGCAACCTTGCTTGAGACGGGTTCTGGAATAACGCGGTCAACATAAGGTTCCAAATGCTATCCATTGACCTTAAAAGAATTACCCATCTTTGGGTCAAAAATCTCAACAGCACCACTTAGGAATATCCGATCAATGATGAACGGATCACTCCACTTTCACCTAAGCTTGCTGGGAAAGAGCTTAAGTCGAGAATCAAAGAGCCAGACCTTCTGATTCAGCTCAAAGTTCTTGCAGGAAATTAGCTGGTCATGAAGAGCTTTGGTCCTAGCCTTATAGATCTTGGCATTCCCCTATGCATCATTTTTAAGCTCCTCCAACTCAGATAGTTCAATTTTCTTAGTCTTTTCGACTAAACATAAATCAAAGTTGCATTTCTTGATTGCCCAAAATGCCCTATGTTCAATCTCAACGAGTAAATGACATGCCTTTCCATACACCAGACGAAATGGTGACATTCTGATAGGCATCTTATACGTCGTACGATAGGCCCAAAGAGCATCATCAATCTTTTAAGTCTAGTCTTTGCTATCAGGCCTAACCATCTTTTGCAGGATGTTCTTGATCTCTCGATTGGAGATCTCGGCCTGTCCATTTGTCCGGGGAAGGTAAGGTGTGGAAATTCTATAATTCACCCTATATTTTTCCTGTAAATTGTGAACCTGGGCAGTGGTGAAGTGAGTATCACCATCACTAATGATGGGCCTCGAAATCCCAAATCGATTGAAGATATTCTTTCGAACAAAATCAATGACCACCTTGTGGTCATTAGTTTGGGTAGGGATAGCTTCAATCCACTTGGACATGTAGTCAACAGCTACAAGAATGTACTAGTGTCCAAATGAATGGAGGAAGGGTCCCATGAAATCGTTGCCCCAAACGTTGAAGATTTTGACAGGAAGAATCAGGTTTGGAGGCACCATGTCTCTCTTGGCTATGCTCTCGAGTGCCTAGCATCGAGAACATGGCCTTGAGAATTCCTAGGCATCCTTGAATAAAGATGGCCAATAAAATCTAGATTACAAAATTTTTGCACCATCTTTTTCTCGAAGAAATGTCAACCACACGCAGATGCATGGTAGAACTCAAGTATGCTTTGAAACTCATTCTTTGGAACACATCAGCGAATAATCTGATCATAGCCAATGTGGTATAGTTCAGGGTCATCTCAAAAGAAATATTTGGCCTCAGATAAAAGTCTATCCCATTGTTGCTTGGTCCAATCTTGGGGGATTTGACCAACAACCAATAATTAACCATGTCGCAAACCAAGGGGTTTGGACACCTGAAACTGCAAGAATAGTCTTATCCAGAAAAGTAACTGTAATTGGAATATCTGGATGAGAGGAATCACTTAGGAGTCTCGAAAGATGATTTGCCACCACATTTTATGATTTGGATTTCTCTTTAATTTAAAGATCGAATTCTTGAAGTAAAAGAATCCATCGGATGAGCCAGGGTTTGGCATCCTTTTAAGCCAAGAGATGTCGCAAGACTAAGTGGTCAGTGTAGACTACAACATTACATCCTAGGAGATAAGCCCTACTTTTTTCCAATGCAAATATTATAGCTAGCAATTCCTTTTCGGTAACAGTGTAGTTTCCCTGGGCCTTATCTAGAGTTTTGCTAGTGTAGTAGATGAGAGAGGGCTTCTCATCTATTTTTTGTCCCAAAATAGCCCTGACCGCATAATCAGAAGCATTGGTCATGATCTCAAATGGGACTGTCCAAACTGGTGGTTATAGCACCGGAGCATAAGTGGCTACAGTTTTAAGAAAATCAAATGCCTTATGGCATGATTCGTCAAAATCGAACGGTGTATCTTTAGCCAGAAGGTTGCTCAAATGTTGAGAAACCTTAGAAAAGTCCTTGATGAACATCCTATAAAATCCCACATGACCAAGAAATGATCAGATTTGTTTAATAGATGTGGGAGGAGGAAGTTTGGAGATAGCATCCACCTTAGCTTTATCAACCTCAATTCCCCACTCAGAGACTACATGACCCAAGATGATGCCTTCTTGTGTCATGAAGTGACTCTTTTCCTGGCTAATGACCAACTGATTTTTGGTGCATCTCTTAAGGATCAATTCAAGGATAGCCAGGCAAGAATCAAATGAATCTCTGAAAATAGAGAAATAGTCCATGAAAACTTCCATAAACCCTCCCACCATGTTTGAGAAAATGGCTAGCATACACCTTTGAAAAGTCACAGGTGCATTGCAAAGCACGAATGGCATTCGACGGAATGTAAAAATTCCATAGGGACAGGTGAAAGTTATCTTTTCCTGGTCCTTGGGATGGATAGGGACTTAGTTGTATCGCGAGTAACCATCTAGGAAACAAAAATACCTTTACCTAGCTAACCTTTCAAGGATTTGGTCGATGAAAGTGCTAATGGGCTATCGAGGAGTTTTAAGTCATTTCGTTGTAGCAAAGCCTCGATCGCTCGAAAATAATTAAATTTATATGCTCAGAATCAAAGAAGAGTCTGAGGTCAAACACAAGGAGCAAATAATGGAACTCACACAATAATCTTGAATTGAAATGAATGAGCAAAATAAACTAATGCTATAGAAAATATACAATGAATCAAATACTCAGAAATATATTCAATAAGAACCAATGTATGATGAAGCAAAAAGGAAAGAGAATCAAAATAATGGTGTTTTGAATCACCACTTATCCTCTTTAATTAAGCATGCATTTAAAGTATTCAATTTAAACTTTTGTTCTTAAAACATTTAACAGTAACTCTAATCAATCATTCAAATAATGCCATAGTGTTCACAACCAAACCAAACGAAGGCTTTCTCTTTCAGACAACTTAACAACATAAGCACTAGGCTCTCAGAAGTCCTTCTTCCTTCTTCACAAGGCTTCCCTTCTCCTTAAGCGACCCATCTTCTTCTTCAAAGCCTCTTCTTCAAAGGCTTTCCCTTTTCACAGCACAAGGGCATGGCCTCTCTTCTTCCAGCAACTAAGTGTTGCACAGGGCCAAGTCTTCAGAGAGCAAAACCCTCCCCCACTCTCTCACAAATCCTTCCTTTTTCCTCTCTCAAGACCCAGCATATAGTTGGATTCGGATACGGGTAATCGGGACTAGAATAGTGTCCAGGCTTGCGGGCATGGTATCACAAGTGAGGAGTGAGTAGGCGAGTTATCAAGTGTGAGGTTGATGAGGGACCCAACCCCTTGTGTTACTGGGTAGAGAGGCTAAAGAACAAAAGTAATATATCCGTTGTTGCTACTTTGCTCACACACGATCTGGGATTATTCCCACTGGCTTCTTCGCTTATGGCAACAGCAAGGGCTGCTACTCGATTAGAGCTGCTGAGGGCCTCACGAGTCCAATTGGGGTTGCAGCTGGCTATGCAGGTGAAGTCCTCACCTCCTAGAAGTGGAAGCGAGGTCGGGATTGGACGAACCACGGCAGACAAAGTCAAGGATGATGGCAGCAACAGTGGTCAGAGGATGATGACCTGAAACTCAAAATATGGGCTAAGGGCCCCTGTTAAAAAGCTCAAAGGCTTCGTCGGATGATGGCGAAGGTCGTGGTGGTGATTTCATGATGAATTAGGGCATGTGGTGGCTGAACGAAGGCGGAAGGTGTGAATGGATGTGCGTTTGTTCCGTAGAGCATTGGAGTGGGTTTTTGGGGGATTTGAGTAAGGGGTTTTGTGCAGATGGATGAGGTAGAGCTTCTGGAGGTGGAGCGAGCGTGTTTGATGCGGTGTGGATGGTGGTTGGTCATGCTGAAAGTATGTCAGATGTGGGGAAGATGGAGGGAGAGAGGTGTGAACGATGATCAAAACAAGAGAATGTGTGGCTAGAGAGATTGAGGAGAAGAGGAAGAGGTTAAGACCTAATCCATTGGATGAAAGGGGAAGGAAGGCACCGACTGTGATTGGCCGACGCCGTGGAAGAGGAACTCTCCGGTGGTGGAATGGCGAGGAAGAAGAGGGTTTAGGGGACTTTTGTCTGTGTCATGAGAAGCGAAGGACGGTGAGGAAGACAATCCCTCAGCCTATGGTATGTAGAAGTGGGTGAGGAAGTCGAGGAAGAGGACATCGCTGGAGCTGGTTGGAGGAGGTCGGAGGGAGAGGTTTTTGGCGAAGAAGTACGGCCAAACCAAGCTAAAGAATAAGGCTTGAACTACAAGAGCTTTTATAGAGCTAAAAAATGATCTAAATTCCTAGATTTATTGTGCTTTTCTCTAGCAAATAGAGGAGTTTCCTCTTTCTAAAATGCAAGCTTGGTGGAGCTTTTTAGGCTCCAATCAAGCCAAATTTGAGGTGCAATCGTCAGAGGATCTTTCAAGGACCAATCCCTCCAAATTTGGAGGGATTTAGTTGCTAATTGTAGGTGCATTCCTTCTTTAAAGTCGGATGCGTTTGGGTTTAGGAGTCTATTATGGGATTCAGGTGGTAGGGGGCAGTTGGTGAAGAAGGTGACAAAGTTGGGGGGCTGCTTGCAAGGATTTTCAAAAGTTAGGGGCTTAGATGTGAAGAATAGAGTTTGATTGGACTAAAATGAAAATGAGGTCAAGATGGTCTTTGATTGGGTACAAATTTTGGTACAAACCTAATTTGGACCCAAGAAATCTGATGAAGTTGAATTTCAATTTTCACCAAGTTTGACTGGGTAATTTGCATAGAAAACTAAATTAGGGCAACTTTCTGTCTATGACTTTATTTTAGGTCAAAATAGGTTCCAAGATCAAATCAAAGATACCAAACCTCATGGAATATTTTTCTATGAATTTTAGAAGGCTTAGATGAAATTTATCCAAACCAGAACCTCAATAATTTAAGTAGGTCTAAAATTTGGGTTTTTGGTGCTGAATTAGTTCTCGAAATGCGTGACACCCCATTTCTGTCTTCATGGACACTCTTATTAGTCATTAATGAACATTTGACCTTAGATTAACCCTTGGGAAATCCCGTGATTACTTTGCATTCATGATATGCTATTAAAACTATAGAATTAACCTTGGCTTATTGTATTCTTCTCATAAAGAATATTTAGTGAATTTTGACTCTCCGATGATCATGTAGGAACACTTGTCAATTAATCTTGGCTAATTAAAGCTAGTTATGGCTCATGATGATGTTATCATCATACCCCCATGCCTAACTTTTGCTAGTCCCTTAGCAAGCTCATATGGAAAGAACTGGAGTTCTAGACCATGCTCTGAACTTCAGAGTCCTGATTTGATTTACTCTTTTAAAAATTAGGTCTAAATGCCAATAGTAGGCCTAGAGGTACTCAAGTATCAATCGAAATCCAGACCTGACCAGCTTCAGCCTAAGTCTACCACAAAGGTTTCTAAGGCCCATAAAAACTACCTAAAGGTTCGTTGACACCAGCGGTTAAAGCACTCGTGCGTAGAATGTAGCATGTCTACATTTGGTTTGCCAGCGCATTTTATTGTAAGAGAGAAATAGAAGGATTTTTATTTGGAGAGTTTTCTCTCTTTTTCTTCTTAGATTTCCCTAGATCCAGCCTTAAATTGGCCCTAAACACGATCTATATCGAATTCCTTGTCCCCACCATCAATCCTTGAAGGGTCCCTAGCTTTCGATGCTTCGGGATAGCATTGCCCATGGCAACCCTCAGAACCCTGGCTTTCGACACTTCTAGATAGTGCCACCCATGGCATTCTGTAGCTAAATTCAGGCCCTAGCAATCGACATTTTGTGATAATCCCGCTTATGGCTCCTGAACCAATGCAAGGTGCTTACATGCCCACAGTAAGATGTTTAGATATCTTAGGAGACAAGCATCGGTAAGATATTATGCATCTTCAAGTGGAGTTTCGCACCTCTCCGCACTGGGAACTCGTCCAATCAATTTGTGTTGTCGAGCTGCTCCTACGCTAGATCTTTGAGATGGCTTTTTTTGGCAGATTTTTCTTTGTTAAGTGCATTGAACCATACTTAGTGTGTGATTTTGGGTTCTTAGGTTACCAAGTACCGTAAATCAAAGGGCAAGCAATAGGGTCGAATAATCCCTAAACCTTAGACCTACTACATTAGGTTCGCATTTTCCTCAACCTCTTGAAGATTAATCTGGATCTTAACGGATACGTGAATATTTAAGCACTAAAACAAGCCCAAGAGGCCTAAGATCAACACTCATACTAATCTCTCTGTCTCTTTTTCACTTTAGGACTTAATTTTTCTTTTCTTTTTCATTAGGTATAGAACTTAAGTAACTTCCATAATCAAGTGCTAATGACTATCATTTTGTTTTTGACTTTGTTCCTTTTTGACATTAGACTTTCCTCTTTTCCTCTTCAAGAGAGATCTACAATTTACTTCACAAAATTCCTCCCTTTTCTCCAATTTTTTTTCTTTTTCAATTTTTCATTTTTTATTATTTTTTTGAATATATATTTTTTGTGAGAACCCTTTAGAGAATTGATTTTCTATCTGTTTTCACTTTAACACACCCCCATGCCTAAGTTTCGCAATGTCCTCATTATAAACCAAGGGGATACAAATTCAATTTGGTTCAAGGATTAGAATAGGATCAAAGGGTGGGCGAATGGGTCAGGATGACTGTTGCAGACTATTTCAACCTTTGATACAAGTACCAAAGGTGGAGTTGGTCGTTCTAAATTTGAACTCAGGAGTGCAGCAGAAGTGTAGCTCAAAGATGATCAGAAGGGTCTCAGATTTTTCAAATGACGGATTGCCTCCCATTAAGCGCTAAATTCAATGCCTTCAGCCGAGTAGAAGGTTGTCAAGGAGAAGGGGTGGTCAAATCAAATGAGTTTTGTAGAATAAGCACCTTGATCAATAGCCTGGTTGGTCCAACCAGGTGCTTGTTCATATCGACAGACTAATGATGCAGCCCAAACCCAATCAATCTAGTGGGTTGATGAATGTGACTCAAAAGATATAGGGCCCACCAGATACTTTGAAACTCAAATAGATATGGAAATGAGAATGTGGGGTTTGGGTGAGTCGGGTCAACCTGGTCAAAGTAGGGGTCCTCAAAAGAAAATGGAGCTGTAGAGGATGTAGGAACCCTACTAGTGAGATCAGAGAAGGATAGGAAGTGATTATTGGTGAATCAGGAAAATATGCACTGAAGGATTGGATTTTGAAAACTCGTCGTCATAGCATAATTTGCGTGAAAAATCCGTCAACAGATAATTTTAACCGAAACTTAGAAAGAATTCTAGGTTAAACACAGGGAGGCTTACGTTTCATCAAAAACCACATTTGATTTGTTGTCATGAAGTAGATTAGCTGGTTGAATTAAATCTATGCTAGATATCTACTTAAAGAATAATAAATAAAAGAGAGAGAAAAGAATGATACAAAAAGGGAAAAACAGAGATAGAATAAACATGAATTTCATAACCACTAAGTGATGTTCATTACAACTAATTGTTACAACTGCTCGTTACACTAGAAAGCAATAAAAGAGAAGGTGGAGAGAAGTTATTCTCCTCGACGGCTACTTTTAGGACGAGCCGCGTTGACAGAATGCCCAGAAGAACATAGTGAGATGCAGGACAACGGAGAACGAAGACAGACGACGGAGGATGGGATAGGGCAATGTCACAGCGAGCTCCACTTCCCAAATGGTGGTGTGAAGACAACCGCGAGCACTCCACGAATGGGGATGAGAAGGTGGAAAAATACTAATTTAAACTTTAATGGAGCATCCCAGGTTTGGGACAAGCTCTTAGAGCTTTGGAGGAGGTGTGAGAAGAGATGAAGGGATGAAGGATATGTGGGGGTCATAGGGTTATTTATAGGTGAGGTTTGAAGGGGAAAAAATGTCATTTAAACTTAAAACATTAAATGAGGGGGTCTTTAGTAGAATTTAAGCGTCACTAAAGACTTAAACGTGGGCGTAGTGTGCACCCGCCCGTGTTGGTTCTTCTCCCTTAGCTTTAATGCACTAACACGTTCGCACACTCTCAACCATCCGATCAAGAGATCGGATGGCTTATAACGCTTTATGCTTGCTTTCTCATCGCACACCTACGTGTGCGATGGTGCGTGCAAGGCTGCATCCAATTGCGCTGCGCCTAATTGACAAATCCAGGACATTCGTAGCTGATCGTATGAACAAGATAAATCTGCACGTGCCTCTGATTGCAAGTCGAACGTACGTCCTGCAAAGTGTATAACACGTTCGAC
Source organism: Thalassia testudinum (assembly GCA_037157565.1). Classification (NCBI taxonomy): domain Eukaryota; kingdom Viridiplantae; phylum Streptophyta; class Magnoliopsida; order Alismatales; family Hydrocharitaceae; genus Thalassia; species Thalassia testudinum. The sequence goes on from JAZHRO010000025.1 coordinate 41,801,839, forward strand.
CAGTACGTTACAAGGGACTTTTAGTTTCTGTTATTTTTACGCTCAACACCCTCGACCGTTGGATGAAGATCCAATGGCTAAGATACATTGAGAGTTTGCCTTCAGATGAGGAGGGGGCACGGCCTCAAGTGAATCTCGACCGTTGGATCAAGATCCAACTACTGAGATCTCATGATTGAGATGCTTTTGAGGAAGAGGAAAGGGTTGATGGCATGCGTGGATGGCTAAGATAGTGCCATGTGGCACCATCCTGGCTGTCCATCTTCATATACTTGTAGGTAGTGCCATGGATGTCGGATTGGATCGATTTTTGCACCGTTGGACTATGATCGTCGATCCGAACCCATCCGTGTGGTCAAATTTATCGTTTGAGGTACAGATTTACACCACCTAGCCCCTTGACCTCTGATCTTTCTCGGACTACATCTGATAGTATGGAAGTCTAATCAAGGTGATCTTGGAGCTATTGATCTCCAATCGTCGCCCTGATCAGATCTGTACGGTTGGATCTTTAATCTGAGGCCCTGATTAAATACCACCTTGGACCCTAACTACAAAAAGTGAAAATTAACCTAAACTTTATACAATCTAACATCAATGAAAGATGATGCATGTTACGCAATATTTATAATGTATGATGCAACTATATGTCTAAGAACACGCAAAAATAGATGGTTTATGTGATATAAACATGCTTACATCAATTATTGATCTGATCAATGTCTAAAACCCTATCAAAGGGTGGAGGAGAATCATATGCAATCAGATCAGAGAGAGGTGAATCAAAGTAGAAGTTGATTCCAGTGGCAGGTCGAGGTTGGGATCGGATTTTGGAAGGCTCTATATGTGGATCAGAAGGTGTGGCTTCTTTAAAATCTGGGTGCGGAGAAGGCCCTTCTAGAAATGATTCAAAGATAGGTTCATCTAGAGAGTCTTCTCGATGCTCATTCAAATAAAATGTAAATGCCTAGAGAGTGCTTATAGGATCATGGAATTTTGAGTCAGTAAAAGATTTGAATTCGGGAGTGTAGACACTCTCGGCACTTACTATTTCTGATTCTTGAAGATCATAACAGAATGATTCCAATTTAATGGAACAAGATTTTGAATTAATGATCTTAGGAACAGGGACCTCAGAGTTAGAATCAAAGAGCAAGTCATAGATGCTAAGGTCGTAGATTGGCTAATAATCATTAGGAAACAAAGGTTCTCAAAAATCAAAGTATGATTCGAAATCATTGGAGAATTTGCGAAGATCAATGTCTAAACCTTATTCCAGATCAAGATTTTCACCATATAATGAATCATTTGTGTAGAATCATCAACCTGACTTGGATCTAACCTAATTTCAAATTCTAAGCTCATAGAAGTGTTCTTATTAGGCATAGGCTCAGGTTCTTGGCTCCTAGGGTAGACCCAATCGAATCCCAGCTCTTCCAACCTTTCAGTTTTTGTATCATAGATCGGTTTGACTTTCGAAAAATCAATCTGTATCACTGAGGAGGTTGGAGAGGTGTAATCATCAAACATAGGCCCATAATCATAGTCCAGATTCAAAATCTAATTTTCATCACATTGGGCCTCTTGATCATCCCAAATAGGCTCAAATCTTGATCCTTTGTTAAAGGTAGGAATTGGGTCACTAGAATTTGGACTAGGTTCTATTGGGATGTCAGAATCACTCTTGAGGAGTACCTTAACAGGATAAGGTTCAAGAATTACATCCTCGAGAGGTTCTGATTTAAGTTTACTACAGGTGTTTGTGAAATCAAGGCATGATGGACTAGTTTCAAGGTTCTCTAAAGCTGGTTTAGAATCAAGAACACCTGCAATTGGATCCTCCCAACCCTCATTAAGATCAAGCATGTCAATCTGCACACTATTTGAATTAGATTCCATTTGGTTGGGGGTGCACAACAACCTTGATTTTCTAACCCAAGCTTTGGGAAATCATATTGATCCTCAATGTTACTCCAAGATGTTTCATCATCTTTTTAAGGGATGTACGGGTATTTTTGATCAATGGCTTGTTGTAATGTATTTAGCATGTACCCATGTTTTTCCGTGAGACCTTGGTACATCTCCCAAAGGTGCAGATTCGACAAACATTGTTTATACTCAGTATTGTGCATTCTCCACAATTCACTGTATTCAGTTAAAAGATTGTCCTGGGTTGAACAATACAATATTTGTGCAAATAGCATTCCAGCACGATTCATAATGTGGGTTGTTGTTTCTGGTATAGTATCCTGAATGTGTCTACATGGATTTGAGTTTTTGCAATATTTATCATGATGTCTATGAGCATCCACAATTATCTTTTCTTTCATGCTCACTTGGGATCTACGTTTCCTGAAAAGTCTTCCTAATTTGTCAAGTTGCATTTTCAAATCAGGCGAGTGAATAAAGATGTAAAATCAAACTCAGGTTCAGAATGAAGTGATTGGATCAGATCAGAAATCCCTAAGAAAAATAATTCTAATGAGGCCTCTAAGTTAAAAACCTAGGGACCTTTCCTGTGTATGTGCTCTAAGGAAAAGATGAGGGACTGGATATAAATTGGACCCAATCAAGGCACCTAAAGATTTTGGATGACTAAGGCTTGTTTCGAGGTGGATGATACCTCTGAATCAAAAATTCACACACCCGAGAAGTACCTGGGCATCTAGGAAGGCAAAGCCCCGTAAGGACCCCTACATGGTAGAGCGTCCCCATACGTTACTAGGTTTCCTGCACCCGACCTTCCTTGTCACTGCGGTTCCAAGTAGACCGGAATGTATGATTTGAGACCTTAAGTCTACCAATTTTATCCTATTTTGTGCCATGGATTTCACTTGATTAGAAGTTAATTCAACTTTTGACCTAATTTGGAAGTTGATTGGCCCACAAAGTAGATCAATTTCATCTGACTTGCCCTAAAAGATGAAGAATGAAATCTTGATCAAGACCTAAAGATCACCCTGAATTCACTCTCAGGTTATTAGGTCCAAAGTTTTTTTAGGGTTCAAGTGAATTTAGAGGCTGATTTTAGGGTTCTCTTGATTAGATGTTTTCATGCAAGGGTTTGGGGAGCACACAAATGCGAGAGGGTCAATTACCTTTAATTCAGGCAATTGTGAACTAACACTTCAAAATGCTAGAGTAGAAGCCCTAATTGGCTCTATTACAAGTCCAATTTGATCTCAAAATGTACACCTTCGAATCAAACAAGAAGTGCATAGTTCAAGATGTCTAAAATTAAGCATAAATCCCTAGTCAGTACTGGCAATTTAGGTAGGGATCTCTAAATAGGATCATCTCAACTTCAATCAGGTATTAATTTGAATTCACAAATTAGGAAACTTGCCTTTTAATTGATGACTACTAGAAAAGTAAGGTAGGTGAATCCTAATTGTTTGTCTACTTTTGTCTCTTCCAAAAATTAGGAGATTGATTAGGGAAGAAGAGAAATCTTACTTGCCCCTGGAGTGGCTGATTTGCATGGAAGATCTCTGATGAATCCATTTTAATGGACTTGTATTAAGACTAAGTAACTTTAATCTTACCTTTTAGGTTTGTTAATAACTACATTAAGCTGTAGAATATTTGTATGCATCATGATTTAAGTTTATAACATTCTATAACTTAATATGTAATGATTTTGTTATTTTTATGTGCAGGAATGATATTTAGAAAGAACAAGGAGTTGTGGAGTAAATTTCCCCAACAAACAACCAGCAGCATTTTTCCCAATCCTCCAGCCACCCTCAACAGTCGCCGGCCTCAATAACACCTCCCCAACAGTCTCCTGCCAAAATTAGATAAGGGATTTGAAAATCCCTTAATTGGAGTGCGGGAGAGGAGTTAAGAGGAGGGGGGCAAAGTAGAGAGAGGGGATCTTCATCTTCCCCCCTACGGGGAACTGCTCCACCGCGTGCATTGTGCACCAAGCACCCCATCCTGCCCTTCAGCCTGTGCCTGTGCCTGCAGTTGCTTCATCTTCCATCACCCTTCCACTACAGGCGCACACTGCCCACCTCACCCTCCAACCAACCCGCAGGCGCTGCACAGCCACACCGCCCACATCGCCCCCCCTCCGCAGGCGCTGCACTGCCTCACCAGTGTCTCTAGCTAGCACCCCATCTTGCATCTGTCGCACCTGCATAGCACCCACACCCCCGCAGGCGCTCTGCCTGCCACCAGGCCCACGCCTCAACCTCGACCGCCTTCAGACGCACCACCCCTCTCGCGCCCTCAGCAAGCAGCCTACAGACACCACACCTTCCCCACTTACGCACCCGCACAGAACCAGCACCCGCAAGTGCTCGCTGCCACCAGTGCCCACCTTCAGGTGCACCGCCGCCTTGCCCTGCTAGGCCCATGCCTCTCCAACCACTGTAGGGTGCCCCCCTCGTCCGCACGCCCTCCTGCAGTGCCCACAGGCGCTCTGCCTGTAAGCCTTGCCTCGCTTCACCCGCAAGCCTGTTCAGGTGCAGCACCATCACGTGCCCACACCAAGCACCTGCAAGCACGTGCCCTCACTTCACCTGCGCTCCCCACAGGCAGGTGCTCCCCCTCCCGCAGGCTCTCGCCCTCGTCACCAGCGCCCTGCAAGCGCGCACCCGAGCGCAGCCAGACGCGCGGCTGCAGCTGTCGCCTTCTCCTCCAACAGGCCGACTGCCCTCCTTCGCACGTTGGCCACCTCTCACCGTTCTGTCAACGTCATCGTGATCCCCACGCGTCAGTCAACCTTCCCCCATAGCAGCTCCATTGCCGGTGCTCTCTCTCTAACGAGGAGGAGAGAGAGTGAAAGGTCTGTTTTCACTTCAATTAAAAATTACATCTAATGCCATTGCCACAAGAAATTAATTTTCATTTATGATTATTTTATTGTGGCAAAATTGCGAATGCACACTCATGCTTTCTGATAATTACACGTTATTGATATTCACCTATTTCAAGATTGGTTTTGGGATTAACATGTGCACCAATTTTCTCTAGTATATGTCAATTGAAAATTACATGAAATCATCGTATATTTATTGAAGATTTCAGTGATGGAAAATTGCACATATACCCTTATATTTTTGAGTTATTGTGAATCTTCTTTCCATCGCATTTTATGTCAGATTTGACTAGGGATTTCGCACTTAACTGAAAGAATACGAAATAATCGAGAGTTTATTGCATAATTGCCTCTCTGTGGACGCGACCCGCTTTTCTGTGAGTGGTTATTTTTATTACTAATTAGTCGATTTTTCCACCACTTTAATACTACAACACATAGCGAAAAATCGACTCATCCAATTGGTGCTGTTGCCGAGGAGGCAACAGACGCAATAGATTCACGTTATTATTCTTTTTGAATTTTCTGAGTTGCACAATCATCTAATCATTTTTATTATTGTGCGAGGAATCTGACATGATGAGAGGCACAACAAAGCGATGACATTGACCCTAAACGACGTGCACGGCGAAGACGACCCTTTTGGTGGACCTTGACACCACCTGGAGGATGGCAACAGGAACACGTGGGCCTTGATCCCACGCACATAGGCTTATGGAGAAGCCTATTTCTGATTTAGTTAGTAGATCTTAGTTAGATTTAGCTAGATAGACATTAGCATTTAAATTCTGTCTTTTAGACCCTTGTCAGGTATTTTTGGGAATGTGTTCCCAGTGCCACTTTATTTCTTATCGCTCTTGTATGTGAGAGCGTATTTTCGGGAGCATGTTCCCATTTATTTAGATTATAGGATTATTTGAACTATTTGGACTGAATTTTGGTTAGTTAGTTAGATTAGGTCTGTTTGTTTATTATTAAAATATATATATATGTATTCAAACTGCTTGCTAGAAGCTGCATATCTATAGGACGACTATCTAGGACTGAATGAGCAACATCTAGTTCATTTTTACTGCATTACATTCATTATTACACGAAAAAAGCTGGAGTAAGGTACATCTTCTCTTGAGCATCAATTACCTGTCATGCATATGCATTGAACCTAAATCTAAGACCACTATAGTGCTTGAATCAAATTAATTCAGTGGTCACTTTAAAAATTGGGACTGCTAAGAGGTTTGACCTTAAAATCTGTGACTGAGAATTGTGTGCAAAAGGATCCTGTTTGCGAAATTTCAAAAATCAAAACGCGATCGTATGTTTGCACACTTGAGACACTGTGCACCTGACACATAAGGTCACGAGATAAATTTCTACCTCTCCTCTTTTGCACCACAAGGGAAGTTAGTTGGAAATCAACAAGCCTATGCACCAAGTTACTTCAGTTCCTCGTGTGTGGGCTCGATTCGAGACTTTCATCCCTTGCAAGTAGGTTCTAGGCACCAGCGAAGGTTGGCCTAGGAAGCATAATTTTTTCCAAAACTTGTTTGGCCACCAATTGAACATTTAATTCTAAGACCTACAATCTACTAAAAACAAGATCCCACTGAATTTGCATTTGCTTTGACAGTAGAACTCTCTAGGAAGTTTTTGCTTATATTCTGAATTTTGCTAAACCCTAAGAGAGTTAAAATTGTTTTTCTTAAAGAAATGGATTACCCTTACTCCTATCAATTAGATTATCAGAGTCAATACTTCCCATCTTTTAATCAGGATCCCATGCCCCGAGTGTATCCATCCTTTGATGGGTACATTGACAATTCATGGGATCATTCTTATTCTTATCCTGGGAGTACTAGCTTGATAACTCCCACTTTTGAGCAGAGCTTAGGAGTGGGATTTCCCAACCTTGAAATCCCTACTTCCATGCAAACACCCAACCCTCTCACCCTTCATGATTTTCCATATCGAGGTTGGATCGATGCCCCTAGGCAACCAGAGCTTGAAATTGACTATCCTCCCCAACCTAATAATAGTAGCCTCTCCTCTTTTATGATAGAAATGCAAAAGCAGCAAAAGGAAATGATGGAATCAATGGGAGAGATGTTGAGGAATAGTCAACAGTTAAATGAAGAAATAAGACAACTTAGCTACATGCTTCCCAATAATCCTGATCCCTACCCATACGATCGTGATTATGAAAATAATTCTGAGGAACCTAATGACAATAGGGATCCAATTTTATGTAGCTATCACTTAGACTCTCCCAATGAGACACGGCCACTAGAGGACAACGATCATAGTGATTATCCACCTGAACTATATTGGAGTCAAAAGCAAGGGAAGATGGTACCTCTTGAGGACCTTGACCCCAATGATAGTATTCTCCTTACCCCTACCAACTTGGGTCAAGGTTGTATTATTCCTATCACTTCCCCTATTGATTATTTGGTAGAATCCCATTCTACCCTTAGTAAGCCTACTCCTGACCCTCCACTTAGGGAATCAACACCTACCATTCAGTATCCTGAGGATTTAAATGCACCCAATGAAGGTGATCCTAACAAAATGAAGGATGAATTAGATCAATTTTGGTCTCAGGGATATGAAGAGTCTAATTTAGAGGATAGGGATGCCCCAGTAGAGGAACCTGGACTGAAAATATGGAGTGAATCACAGGGGAATTATGTATCATTTGAGGATTTAGCTCAAAAGGATATAAACAATATGGTGAAATCTAGATTCCTCCTTTCTTTTGAGAGTCATCCTCCATCAAAACAAGAGTTGATATTAGAAGAGGACAAACAAAATAATGAGAAGTCTATGGGAGACTCTCGGGGACTAAACACGTCAATTGAGGATTTATACCCCGACAACAATAATGAATTCAATGATATAGGCTTGCTCCAAATTATTAAGACTGATCCTCCTTTAGAAATAATTAAGGATACTAATCTAACTCCTATCTTCATTAATGAGTCACATATACACCTCAACAAAAATTTGAGTGAACCAAATGAATCTGGGGATGAGCTTAATGATAATGATTCAGATATTTTGACCCTGCCATCAAAGAGTTGTAATTTGGAGTCTAACCTTGATTCAGATATGACTCCGATCATTAATGCTGGGCAAGGTAACGTGAAGTTGTCTACAACTATTAGGGAGTATACACAATCTGAATCATTGTTGGAATTAGACCTGACACCAACTAAGCCCTCATTGGACTTAACCATTACCTTCCAACACTACAAACAACCCTTATACTCCCTAACCCATCCTTGGCTCAGATCTCTGCTCATGTACATTCTTTCTAGAGAACATATCAGGCCAGTACATCCTCAGGTAGAATGGCGAGTGTGGATTGATGCTTGTACTTTTACTCTCGCTATTCAAGGGTTTGAACTAATAATGTGTATATCTTTTAAAACCCGTCCTGCTCTGGAGGATCCTTGTTATCCTCCATTTATTCTGTTTCGGGAGGTCCCTTTTCATATTCCTTTTATTATTCCTAAACCTCCCAAGGTAGCCAACGAGGATATTCGCTTTCATATTTTCTGGCGAGCATTTGGTATTACGTTACATCATCAGCTCACCAACATCCGTGGCTACCTGTTTTCTAAGACCGTACTATTACGCATATTTTTAGGGCCTAACCTTGTCTGTTTGGAACCAGACTTATAGGTTCCTTCTAGGTCTGGCTGCTGACAGAAAATGCAGTGCTTGTTGGGAGGCAACCCAGTGGTTGGAATAACACCGTGTTAGGTGATGCTTTTCCTTTCTCCTCCTGTTTTAATTTTACAATGGGGACATTGTAGGATTTAGGCATGGGGGGGTGCATTTGCATTTTAGGAAGTATTCATGCATTTAGGTTAGCATATAAAAAAAAAAGTCCTTTTTTCTTGAGCTGATTGGGTTAGCCCTAGCAAAATACCTTTGTCATTGGAGGTTTTTCTTCCGGAATTATTTCTTAAGTTTAGAATCCAGTACATTTATTTCACAATCACATAGACTTGGTAATGGATCCTTGAGGAAAACCAATAAGCATTTGTAGTCTACTGAACCCTTAGACAGTTCATAGGGAGTCAGGCATACTATCTTCTAGTAGATCCACCACATATTTGTGAGAAGAAAGAGAGATTACTGGTGCACTAAGTCTAGTGTAAAGACTCTTAAGTTTTGGATAATTGATGATGATACTTCAAAGTTAGGCGTAGTTTTCACTCTCCGTTCCTATGTGCATACTTTGTGTGAATTCCTGAGAGTCACCAAATAAGGTAGATACACAGGGATGGAGTCTTAATAAAGCTATGACTATGGTGGATGGTTATGACCGTCCTTCATAGAGTCCTCAGTTGAAGGAGGGTAATAGTGTCAAATGTCAGAAATACGCCTGTCCTATCCATTCCTTCCTAGTGCTAAGAATGGGCACTTCCACCAAATAAGCCACACAATATCCTCTTGACCATCATCATCCCTAATAATTCCTCATAAATAAAAGTCTGTGTCGTATTATATTCATTAAAAAAAAAGAAACAGAAAAAGAAGAAATATTTATATTACAAAAAAAAAATAGGGTCCAAGTTATAATGTAACGTTATTTCTGAGGCAACAGAACACCTATCGCATTCCACCAAATATGACCCATACCTACCTTTTAGTATTTCTGATCGCCCGAATACTTGTTGAGGACTCTAACTTAGTTGTAGAGTTATTAGGACTTTAATTGAAGTGTGGATGCCATGTGAGGCCACCAAATAGTGAGTACAATTTCTAAATCTGGTGAGATTTGTGATCTCGGAAAGAAAGAAAAGAGGGAGTGCCCAGGAACATCAAGACAGCACAATTGTGTAGCCGCTCTCAGAGTTGACTTGTCTAATAGTCTAGAGATCTAGAGTCTACAGTACTAGAGTATATGTAGCACCAGATGAGTGTGTGCCACCAAATACAAATCCATTCAACTCGATATCTCCTACCTAAGCCAAACGCCGGGGTCAAATTACAGATTATCCTCTGCTTTATCCCTGAGGGAAGTAGTTGCCTATCCCGACCGTAATATTTACCAAGGGTGAAGTATGAACTTCCAATGCGAATTGACTTTTTCACTTGGATCTGTTACTTAGGCTATTATCACGTCACATTTGTTTGGATCTATAAAGTTTTGAAATAAGAAAAGAAGAAATCTTCTGATTACTTCTATTATTTTTTATTTTTGCCAGGGACTAACAAATCTTAGGCATGGGGGTATTTGATAAATCCATTTTAATGGACTGGTATTATGCCTAAGTAACTTTAATCTCACCTTTTAGGTTTGTTAATAACTACATTAAGTTGTATAATATTTGTATGCATCGTGATTTAAGTTTATAACATTCTATAACTTAATATGTAATGATTTTCTTATTTTTATGTGCAGGAATGATATTTAGAAAGAACAAGGAGTTCTAGAGTAAATTTCCACAACAAATAATCGATGGCATTTTTCCCCATCCTCCAGCCACCCTCAACAGCCTCCAGCCTCAATAACACCTCCCCAACAGTCACTTGCCAAAATTTGAAAAGGGATTTCAAAATCCCTTAATTAGAGCAGGGGAGAGGAGTTAAGAGGAGGGGGGCAAAGGAGAGAGAGGGGATCTTCATCTTCCTCCCAGTGGGGAACTGCTCCACCACATGCACTGTGCACCAAGCACCCCATCCTGCCTTTCAACCTGTGCCCGCGCCTGCAGTTACTTCATCTTCCATCGCCCTTCCACTGCAAGCGCACACTGCCCACCGTGCCCTCCAACCAGCTCGCAGGCGCTGCACAGCCACACCGCCTATAGCGCCCCCCTCCGCAGGCGCTACACAGCCTCACCAGCGTCTCCAGCCAGCCCCCCATCTTGCATCTACCACACCTGCATAGCACCCGCACCCCCGTAGGCACTCTGCCTGGCACCAGTCCTGCACCTTAGCCTCCACCGCCTTCAGACGCACCACCCCTCCCACGCCCTCACCAAGCAGCCTGCAGACACCGCACCTTCCCCACTCATGCACTCGCACAGAACCAGCGCCTGCAAGTGCTCGCTACCACCAGTGCCCACTTTCAGGGGCACCGCCCCCTTGCCCTGCCAGGCCCGTGCCTCTCCAGCCACTGCAGCGTGCCCCCCCTCATCCGCATGCCCTCCTGCAGTGCTTGTAGGTGCTCTACCTATACGCCCCACCTCGCTTCTCCCGTAGGATTGTTCAGGAGCAGCACCATCACCATGCCTGCACCAAGCACCTGCAGGCATGCGCCCTTGCTTCACCTGTGCTCCCTGCAGGCAAGTGTGCCCTCTCTCGCTTGCGCTCGCCCTCGCCACCACTGCCCTGCAGGCGTGCACCTGAGCGCAACCAGATGCGCAGCTGCGACTGTCGCCTTCTCCTCCAATAGGCCGGTGGCCCTCCTCCACCTGTCGGGCACCTTCGGCCACCTCTCGTCATTCTGTCACCGTCATTGTGATCCCCACACATCGATCAACGTTCCCCTGTAGCAACTCCATCGCTGGTGCTCTCTCTCTCATAAGGAGGAGAGAGAGTTAAAGCTCTACTTTCACTTCAATTAAAAATTACATCTAATGCCATTGCCACCAGAAATTAATTTTCATTTATGATTATTTTATTGTGGCTAAATTGCGATTGCACACTCATGCTTTCTGATAATTACACGTTATTGATAATCACCTGTTTCAAGATTGGTTTTGGGATTAACATGTGCACCAATTTTCTTTAGTATATGTCAATTGAAAATTACATAAAATTACACATATACCCTTATATTTTTGAGTTATTATGAATCTTCTTTCCATCGCATTTTATGTCAGATTTGACTAGGGATTTCACACTTAACCAAAAGAATACGAAATAATCGAGAGTTTATTGCATAATTGCCTCCCTGTGGACATGACCCGCTCTTCTATGAGTGGTTAATTTTATTACTGATTAGTCGATTTTTCCACCACTTAAATACTACAACTCGTAGCGGAAAATTGACTCGTCAATCTCTTCATGATGTACCTCGCAAAATTACAAAGTAAACAATTGCAACGGTGCTAAAATGTTAGTGGGATATCGAGGAGTTTTAAGTCATTTCGTTGTAGCAAAGCCTCAATTGCTTGAAAATAATTAAATTTATATGCTCAAAATCAAAGATGAGTCTGAGGTTGAACACAGGGAGCAAATAATTTAACTCACATAATAATCTTGAATTGAAATGAATGAGCAAAATAAACAAATGCTATAGAAGATATTCAATGAATCAAATACTCCGGAATATATTCAATAAGAACCAATGTATGATGAAGCCAAAAGGAAAGAGAATCGAAACAATGGTGATTTGAATCACCACTTATCCTCTTTAATTAAGCATGCATTCAAAGTATTCAATTTAAACTTAGGTTCTTTAATCATTCAACAGTAACTCTAATCAATCATTCAAATAATGCCACAGTGTTCACAACCAAATCAGATGAAGGCTTTCTCTCTCAGATGACCTAACAGCTGTTGGGGACGGTAGATCATGTGTTTTAGGAAAATAATGTCGTTGTTCATAGTATAGTTGAGAAATCCGATCAGCAAAAATTTTTCTAGAATAATGAGAATTGAGTCTAGGTCATTCATCTCTGGGAGGCGTTATGGAAATGATTTTGATCTCGCTCGCTCTCCTCACCTAAAATCACATGCCAATTTGTAATTATTTACATAATCATGCACGACATACTGTTGCAATAATATCAGAATCAAAGCAGGCAACTTATTATCACAATAAAGATATTGCAAGCAAGCTCATGATGATTTTTTCAACACATAGATATATATAGAAATGATTTTTTCATTGATTGCATCAGGGTTATTATAGAGCAAAGCTAGTGGAAAGCTTGTACATGAATGATTGAAAGCAAAAAACTATCTAGCAAAAATTGACTGCACGCATGAATCTACGAGGGGATTACACATGCATCCTTAAGGAGGAATATGGAACTACAGTACTAAGTATAAATAAAGCAGTGGGATTAGAAGAACTACTTAGCTAGGTTATCAGAAAGAAGGGCATTCGGAGGTGTTCTCCAATGGCCTTTGAGTTGGTTGAGAGGAGGAGGGGTGGCCAATGGTGGGTAGGCTAGCCCTTTGAGTTGTAGAGGAGGAGTGCTCTAGCCTTGGCGTGGAGGTGGTGGAACCATGGTGAGGGAGCTCGTGGAGTGGAGGTGGAATGAAGGTGGAGTTATGCTAAGATTAGATCCAAGACTAGATTGGTGCAAATGGCCACCCAAGGGTCCTTTAAATAGACCCAAGGGAGACTCTTTAGAGAAGTGTGGAACTCTCTAGAGAGAACTCCAAGTGTGACCGTCCAAGGGAAAGAGAGGCAATTCTTAGATCCACCAAAAGTGGATCTAAGAGAAGACCCATCCTTGGTTGCTATTTCTGGCAATCAAGGTAGCGCCACCTTTGGAAGAACCTCAAATACTCTAGGTGGTGTGGGAGTGCGTGAATGGGTGTGTGTGTGTGTGTGTGTGGCAGTGACCTAGGTGGCTAAGTGGAATAGGTTAGGTCCTAAGAATTTTGGATTAGGGTAGGTGATGATAATTACATCATCAGCCATATCTAGCTTTATTTAGTCATAATCCATTGATAAAATGCTCCTACATAGTCGCCAAAGAGCCATAATTCATTGCATATCCTTTTTAAGAGAAATGCATGAAAACGGGTGTAAATTTACTATTTTAATAGAATATCTTAATTGTAGAGCAATCACGAGGTTTCCCAGGGGTTTATTAAAGGTCAAATCGTCATAAATGCCAAATAAGTTGGTACATACAGACAGAAATGTGTTTTCTCACATTTCAAGAATTGAATGACATATGAAACACTAAAAACAAACTCGCTTAATTAAATGAGGTTCTAGTCAGGATATAATTCACCTAAACCTTCTAAAAATCATATAAAAATATTTCCTAAGGCTTGATATGCTTGATTTGACCATTGGAACCCATTTTGACCTAAAACAAAGTCTCATATGGACAATTGCCCTAATTTGGGTTTTTGCATAAATTATCCAGTCAAACTTGGTCACAACTAAAATATGACTTCACCATCAGATTCTTTGGATCCAAGTTAGGTTTGTACCAAAATTTGGGCCCAATCAAAAATCAACTTGACCTAGTTTGCATTTCAGTCTAGACAAACTCTTTTCATTACATAGAGGCCCTTAACTTTTTGAAATCATTAGAATAGGCCCGTAGGTTTTCTATCTTCTTCATAGATCAGTCCTTGTGCCATTAATAGAAGGTTATATCTTCACCATCGAGATTCGATCGAGGATTTCTTACTCGATTCTAAATCAATTAGTTCCAAATTTGGAAGGGAGACTCCTGAGAGATTTCCCTACGATCTAAAACTAGTCTTGGGCTCTAATTCTTTCCCAATCTCCCATGCGCATGCACAAATTTGACGAAGCTTGAAAGCTTCCTTCGAAGATTGGAACCCCTCTCTATGACCTATAAAAGGACACATATTGCATTCGTCACCTCTTTGGCTAGGTTTAGAGCCAAAATCTCCTCTTCTTCCCTACCTCCGGCCCCTTTCTGACCAAGCTCTGGCGATTTCCTTCGAAGATTGGAACCCCTCTCTATGACCTATAAAAGGACACATATTGCATTCGTCACCTCTTTAGCTAGGTTTAGAGCCAAAATCTCCTCTTCTTCCCTACCTTCGGCCCCTTTCTGACCAAGCTCTGGCGATTTCCTTCAATCTCTTTCCTCGTCCACTCTCACAGACCATAGCGAGCAGATTTCTCTCCCTCACCTTAATCTACGCACTATAATACCAATGGTTGTAGCCCATTTCTCCTCATCCTTGCCGTCGCTATCTCCAGAGCATTCATCTTTCGCGGTGCTGGCTCGCCAATGCCGGTGGCAATCCTTCCCCTTTCGTCTATTCAAGAAGGTTAGATTAGTTCCATTAATCTCCTAAATTAGTTTCCCCTATTCAAAAATCCCAAAAACACCCCTCAACGTTGCCAATCACCTTCATCTTCATCCACTTTGGTTGCCCTTCGGTGAAGCTCACCGCACGCTACAGACAGCCACGCACCTCACCAACAACTCCACAACCTTTGCCACAACAACCTGAATGAAATCCCTCACCTATTCCACCCTCTCATCCACCCAAACACACCCCCAACCAACCCACCTTCAAATGTCCTTCTCTGTCACTGACCGACCACTACGCACCTCCACACGCCACGAAATCACCGCCATCGCACTCCACACCCTTCAGTGAAGCTATTGAGCAATTTTAATGTGGCCAAGAGATCATTTGTATGATTTGCAGATCTCACCGTTGCTCTGCCACCGTTGCTTTCACCACCACGCCGTTCATGGTGTTCTAAGCCACATTCTTCATGGCTGACACTTCCAGTCACTACGGACAAGGCCGAGGAAGGCCTCTAGGCCTTCAATTGAGGACTCCATCAGCTGCAGCCATGCCAATTGAACGAAGTTCCTCACAGCAGCACACACACGAAGGAAGGGCAGAAGATAGTCCCACATCGTGTGGGACAAAGCAATAGCTGGCACATAAATTATTTTTGTGTCTAAGGCTTATCAACTCAGACACCTGGGGGTGAGGTCCCCGCACCCCGCTCCCTTAACCCGACCTGCCTAAGCTTTACCACTCCTCAGCTACGACCCACACCCGTAGCTTTGGGCCCGGGTATGCGATTTGATTACCCGATTAAATAGGATATCACAGAAAGAGGAGAGGAGGAAGGAAAGAGAGAATGCAGGGATGGGAAGAGTTTTACTCTCTTGAGGGTTGGCTGAACACTTAGCTGTGAGTATCCCTTGTGTGCTAAGAAGGAAACAAAAGAGGAGAGGAGAAGAAGAAGCAAGGCAGAAGAGAGGAAGAGCCGTGCTTGAAGAAGAAGAAAGAAGAAGACACTGTAGCAAGCGGCAGTTAAGTCGTCTGATACACCTGCCAGATGTCTAATTTGGGTTTAATGCTGGTACTGCTGAAACATTTAAGTACCTAAGTTGCACGGTGGAAACAATTGTAGCATCATTTGAATAATTAATATATGTTCTTATATTACTAATTGGTGATCTAAATCACCATTATTTTATCTTAGTTATCTTTTTGGTCTTGAAATATGTTAAGCTTCAATGGATACTTAATGTGACAAATTAATATTCATTGAAATATCATTATTGTGCTCAATTTCTTGTGCTCATTTATTTATTAATCAAGATTAGTGTGTGAATTCCTATTTTCTCTCCGTGTTCGACATTTGCCTGCATTAAAGAGAATAAATCCTCTTGCATTTGTGTGCTACCCATACCCTTATTTGAAAATATCTAATCAAGAAGAACCCTAAAAATCAGGCTCTAATTTCACTTGAACCCTAAAATCTTGGACCTAATAAACTGAGTCATTCACGGTGATTTCTCAGTCTTGACCTAGATTTCATTCTGTCACCTTTAGGGCAAGTTAGGTGAAGTTGGTCTACTTTGTGGGCCAACCAACCTCCAAATTAGGTCACAAGTTAAATCAACTTCTAATCAAGTGAAATTCAAGGCACTAATTAGGCTAAAATTGGTAGACTTAAGGACTTATGTCCCTACATTCCAGTCTACTTGAGACCTCAATGACAAGGAAGGTCAGTTGGGGGAAACCCTGTAACCCATGGGGATACTCTATTGTGTAGGGGTCTTTGCGGGGCTCTCCCTTCCTGGTTGCCCAGGTACTTCTCAGGTGTACAGATTTCTTATTTAGAGGTATCATCTGCCTCGAAACTACCTTAGTCATCCAAAAATCTTTGGATGCCTTGATTGGGTCCAAATAACAACCAATCCCTCATCTTTTCTATAGAGCACATACATAGAAAGGTCAATAGGTTTTCAACCTAGACCTCACTAGATCTTCCTAGGAATCTCCTTTCAGATCTGATCAACTTCAATCTAACTTGAGTTTGACTCTACATCTTGATTCCACCACCTGATTTAAAAATGCAACCTCACATGCTAGGAAAAGTGATTAAGAAAACTATGTCCCAAATGACCATCAAAGACAAAATGATTGAGGATGCATACAAACATCATGAAGAGTATTCTAGATCCTCAACTCCATTTAGGGAGATTCAGGTTAATGTCACATCAAAATTCATTTTTAACTATGCTCAGATGATTTTTTCCCAAATGATACATGGTTCAACCAGGGATGATCTCTTACGAGAATATTTTAAATTGAGGACATTACATGACAATGATTATTTACAATGTTGGCCAAACCCCATACTTTTAAAGAAACACTATGATCTCAGGAAGGCACGTGGTATAGCACTGGATGCATTATATGAAGGCATTAATCAAAAATACCCGTCAAAGGATAATGAGACACCTTGGAGCAACACTAAAGATCAACATTTCCTAAATCTCAAGTTCGAGAATCAAGGTTATAGTGGACCCCCAACCCAAATGAATTCATATTCAAATTTCATAGCAATTGACATTCCAGATCTTAATGAGGGTGGGGGGGATCCAATTGCAGGTGTTCCCGATTTCAAGCCAGCCCTAGAAAATCAAGAGCCTGGTTCACCAAGCTTAGATTTCCCTGACACCTATGATGATGAACTCAACATAGACATTCTCGAGAATGTAAAGTCCTAGCCTTATCCTATTAAGGTTATTCTCGAGAATGATTCCGACATCCTTGTAGAGCCCAACCTAGATTCTAGTGATCCAATCCTTACCCTTAACCTAGATTGTGGATTCGAGCCTATTTGGGATATTCATGTGGCCCAAAATGATGAAAGTCAGATTTTTAATTTTAATTATGATTCAAGGCTTGTATTTGATGATTACACCTCTCCAGACTCCTCCAAAATACAAATCAATTTTTTGAAAGTCACGCCAATCTATGATATAGAAATTGAGGAGATGGAAGAGTTGGGATTCGATTGGGTCTATCCTAGGAGCCAAGAACCTGAGCCTATACCCACTAAGGGAACCTTTTTAAGCTCGG
This sequence comes from Thalassia testudinum, assembly GCA_037157565.1. Classification (NCBI taxonomy): domain Eukaryota; kingdom Viridiplantae; phylum Streptophyta; class Magnoliopsida; order Alismatales; family Hydrocharitaceae; genus Thalassia; species Thalassia testudinum. Next base: position 41,819,696 of record JAZHRO010000025.1, read on the forward strand.
AATCTGAAATTAGGATAGATCCAAATTAGGTTGCTGATTCTACATCTCTTGATCATTTCTCTGGTGGAACCTCTGATCTAGAATCAAATTCAGAACACGATCTTTGCAACTTCTTCGATGGTTTTGAATCCTACTCTGATTTTGGAGAACCTTTGTTTCCTGAAAATTATGAACCAGTTTACAACCTCAGCATCCATGATTTGTTCAACTCTGACTTTGAGGTCCCTGATCCCGAGATCACTGATTCAAAATCAGGTTCCAATGAGATGGAATCATTCCTTTATGATCTGCAGGATTCAGAAGCAGTAAGTGCCGAGAGTGTCTGCAATCCAAAATTTGAATATTTTATTGACTCAGATTTCCATGATCTTATAAGCACTCTCCAGGCATTTATATTTGATTTTGATGAACACTACAAGGACTCTTTAGATGAACCAACCTTTGAACCTTTTCTAGAGGAGCCCTCAACACATATAATTCTCCTTGAAGCCACCTCTTCTACACAACATTCAGAACCTTCTCGAATCCTAACCTGCCACCGAAATCAATTTTTACTCTGATTTCCCTCTCGATGATCTACTTGCATATGATTCTCCTACATCTTTTCATCGGGTTTCAAACTCTGATCAAATCGATAATCACGTCCCATCCTTCTTTCATCACTTTCATAGGGTTCCTACATCCTCCACACTATTTTTCATTTGAGGATCCCTACTCTGCCCAGGCTGATTGGACTCAGCCAAACCCTAGATCTTCATTTCCACATTTTTTTGAGCCTCAAAGCATTTGGTGGGCACCACATCTATTGATTCACATCCATCAACCCACCAGACTGATTGGGTTTGGGCTACACCATCAACCTGTTGATCTAAACAAGCACCTAGTTGGACCAACTAGGCTATTGATCGAGGTGCTTGTTCTACATAACTCCGCTGATTTGACCACTTCTTCTCCATGACCACTTTCTACTTGGATGAAGGCATTAAATTTAGCGCTTAACGGGATGCAACCTATCATTCCAAAAAATCGAGATCCTTCAGATTATCTGTCTGGTCTCTCTGAAACAAGTTTAAAAATCATTGAATTGCAGTATAGATTGAATTAGTACAAAAAATAGATAAAATTTATACTCGAATGAAAGTCCGAGGTCGTTCGCTGGGAGCAAGTAGGAATTCGCACACTAATCTCAAGAAATAATGTAAATGAGCACACTTAATTACTTAAAATCTACTATGCAATATATGGCATGAGTGTATGAGGAGTAAAAAGAATTCTAGACAAAATAATGTTGATTTGGATCACCAATTATTAGCCTAGCACATATAACAATTACTCAAATCTAATCAAAGGCAGGAACATACGGTCAAAAATCAGACAACTTAAAAGACATTTCTACAGTGTTCTTCTGTTTCCTTGCCTTTGTACTTTCTTTGATTCTGTCTTTAGAAACTGGTTCTCTATTTTCTCTTCTTTCTCTACGTGCACAAGCCCTTATTCCTTCTCTTTTCTTTCTTCCTTGGCTCAGGTCTTCTCCTCTTCTTCTTGCCTTGGACTTCCTTCTTCATGCACAAGGGATTTCTTCTTCAAACGGCTAAGTGTCAGTCATTTATCTTCAGAGCAAAACCCCCCGAACCCCCGCGCTCTCTCTCTCTTACTCTCTCTGGGTTTCGCTCTCCCGAAGCCTTCTGCAGTAACGAGTAATCAAGTAAATGGGGATCTGTGTACTCGGACCAAGGTTGCCGATGTAAACATGTTTACACTACTTAAGATGTCTATTTATGCATGTTCTTAAGCATAGGATTCCATTGCATACTATAAATATTACATAACATGCATCATCTTGCATTTAGATTAGTTTGAATAAAATAGAGGTTAATTGTCTCCTTTTATGTTCATGGATAGGGCAAACATTTTATTGAGGCCTCAAATCAAAGATTCGACCGTATAGATGTGATCAAGGTGACGATTGGAGTTCAACGACTCCAAGATCGCCCTAATCAGACATCTATAGCATCAGATAGAGATCGGGGAACCCTAGAAGATCAAGGGCCAAGATGGTGTGAATCCGCAATTCAAATGACAAATCCGACTGCACGGATGGATTCAGATCGACGATCGTGGCCTAACAAAATGAAAATTGACTCAATCCGACAACCGTGGCACCATCTACATCATCCAAAAGATGGACGGCCAAGATGGCGCCACGTGGCACCATCTCGGCAGCCCAACCGACTGCCCTCAACTTCTAAAGATGCTAGCACCCACGAATCTCCACCGTTGGATCAAGATCCAACGACTGAGATTGAACTCAACCGGCACGCCCATCCTCTGACCCGCACCTGAAGAAGCTGCCTTGACCGTTGGATCTTAATCCAACGATCTTGATCGCATGTTCAGAAGATCAGCCGCTTTCCCATCCATGCACCCATCGTAGTGGATAAGGCGCTCAGTCACCTTCAGGAGCAAGTTCGAATCCGCATGAGGAGGCGAGCGGGTGCGGGCGAGCAGGTGTGTGCGACCGTGCGATGAGGATCGAGCAGCTGCAGGCGCCCGATAGCGCCCACGTGCTATTGCACCCCCGCACCTCATGCGCCATCACACGTGCAAGCACATGCTAAGGACCAGGCGGGGAGGCACGAGATAAGCCGTCCGATATCACGGTCGGATAGCCAGGATCAGCAGTTCATGAACGCATGTTACACGCGCGAGCAGGTGAGCAGCCGCGGGGACGGTGCCCCACTAGCCAATGATGGGGCTTTAGCGATGGTTTATCTGCCACTAAAGACCCCTTATTTAATGTTTTGAGATTTAAATGACCAAATTGCCCTCACTCCTTGCAACTATAAAAGGTGACCTCCTCCACACGAGATTCTCATCCCTTCCTTCGCTTCTCTCCCTCTCCAAAGCTCAAGAGAAGCTTGTCCCACACCCAGGATGCTTCTCGCGAGATAAAATCAAATTTTCATCCCCTTTTTGGAAGCGGATCCCATGACGACGATGATGTGCTACCCCATTCCCGTTCTTCCCGCTTCGTTCTCCTTCATCCTGCTCCGTCCTCCTTCGTCCAGGTGTTGTCCCATCCAACTCGTCCTCCAAGCGACCGTCGAGGAGGATATCTCTCTCCCCATTTTTTTTACTACTTTCTAGAGTAGATTTACTGCTTTCTAGTGTAATCATTTTCCCGCTTTCTAGTCATAATGTTTAGTGTAATGAACAATCTCTTTGATTATGAATTCCATGTTCATTCTTCATCTCTTTTGTTTTCTTTTGTAATATTCTCTCTCTCTCTTTCTCTCTCTTCTATTTATTGTAAATAGTTAGGTAGTTTCTAATCAATTATTCTGCTTTGTGACAAATAAACAAATGCATGTTTTTAAATCAAACGCCTGCCTCCCTTAGTTCGACATGGGATTTCTATTCCAGTATAAATTTTATTTGTTGAACACGAGTTCTTAGCTTTCAAACTACAATGACAGGTTTTCAAACCAAATACGTTAGCATAGCAACTCGAGCGTTCAACATTTTGGCGCTGTTGCCGGGGAGGCGACGCTATTTGTTTTTTTTTTCGCGTTTTCCAAATTACAAATCATTTACCTCACTTCTCTCCTTTATTATTGTGATTGCAAGTACTCTTTTGAGACGAGCAAAAGCGGCAGATTGGAGTAAAGTATTGTGGAAGGTTTTATAAGTTATCCCCCACTTCCCACCCTTTAGTTTTCATTTCATCACATAATAACACAAACATCAATCAACCTAGGTGTTCTTATAAACTCTAAGGTTAGTTTTGTTTGTTTGTTTGACACCCACACCTGCCCCAACCTCCACATTTAAAAAAAAAAAAATCTCACAGAGGTACATAACCTCATCTGATTTTCAAACTCAACCGGTAAACTGATCTTTGGAGCTGGTACACACATCCAAACACATAATTGAGTGGAAATCAAATTAGGCAATCACTTGTGTGCCTAATTAAGTGGTGCAACAGGCCAATTGTTTAAGTTGATTGGGTCGTACCACTTCAATTAAAATCAACTCATCAAGTAGCTGCCACTTAGGTTCAACTCTTAGGGATTTACCAGGAACTCCACATTCTTTTAAGTTTTAAAGGAAAACATCTTCACCTGTGCTTTCAAAACCTGGTGTGCCAACAAAACTTGTTTGAAAATACCTAAAGTTGAATCCTAAAAGCTACTAAGCAAGATTTGAGCCCTAAAATTCACCACATTAAAAGTAATCTTGCTTGAAAACCACTGGTTGTGCACGCACACACACATCAATCAATTATTAAGGGCACAACCCAGATAAAGGGCCCATCACATTCCAAAGCACATTCAAACCTAGCCCTAAATAAAACAGAGTAGACGTTGGCCTTAAGGATTCAACTCGATCTTCAGAGCCTAGAATAAGATTATTTTCAATTAGTCTATTTCTACTGTTCAATCTGATGTCTAGCTAGGGGAGCAGAATCGAACGATTGCAGCTGGGGTGTACACTAAGAACTAGAGGTGCAAGCTGAAGGAAGAACCTTCTCTCCAGTCCCTCCTTCTAATTGGTTGGATTGAACAAACAAAAGTAGATTAAATCGTTCCTTTATCTCAAGACGAGTTGTGGGAGTCTGTAGGTCTTTAGGCTGGCCCACTTAAGGACAGGTTTGATTGCTTGTATTGTAGGGTGCCTTTCTTCCTCCCATTTATCATGAATCCTTCCACATATTATACGCATTCCCGCTCTTTCCCTTCTATTTTGAATTATCCTCAACATGATGATTATCCCGACTTGTACTGTAATCAACCATCAGTTAGTTGGGATAACTAGGATTGGGGATACAGTTCCAGGCCTCCGTGTTTAGGGTCTAACCCTGAACACTATGATTGTGATTTCTATCCTTCTCAGAGCCACATCGATTATAGATCATTAACCTTTCATGAACAACCTACTATAATCTACAATCAAGAAGGATACACCGATCCTTACCCATCCTTTGATTACACCACCTTTATGTCATCACTACCTTTTGAACAATCTGAAATGACCTATTATTAGGAAGGGTATAACGAATCTCAATGCATTAACTCCTCTGCACTGATCCCAAACTCGCCCAACCCTGAACCAATTCATTTGGTTCAGGGTAACCAAGTTCAAGATAAGGTTCTAGCTAACTTGAGGAATATCATACAAACTTTAGAAGTCCAGGCAACACCTTCCATTGAAAGATCAGAGCCCCTGATTGAAATGATTGATGATTTGAACAAGTATTTGTTGGATTGGGTCCATGATGTTAAGGATAAGAACCTAGGTGAGTTTCTACTTGGGAAGTTAGCGAAATTGAGGATGAGATTTGTGGTTGCTTTAGTTCAATCATGGGATGATTCCCAGGATGAACTCCCTTTAGGAGAGCCAATGTCAAAACCTGCTTAGACACCTGTTAGGGGGAACACATATTACGAGGCTAACCAGATTGAATTAAAGTAACCAATTAAGGATGATTTGATTTCTTCACCTGAGATCCTTGACCCAGGGTATGAGGAAACATATGTCTCCATGGATCAGAAAGTGACAGATGATTTTGGGACATACATTAATACGGATCTTGATTTCTTTGATTCTGATGGTGAAGATTCAATTTGCGAAGTCTCACACGAGTTTACATAACACGATTTCTATGAGACGATTGGGCCTGAGGAATCTGATAGATCATTTGATAGCCCAATAATGGAGGAAACTGATCTTATTGGGGCTCACATTACAGATCCAGAATCACATTTTCTGGAGGATTCAATTCAATGCCTTGATTGTCAGTTACACCCCATTGAGCTTATCGATGATTCTATTTCTGAGATAATTAGACCCAAGTCAATTCTGATTCAGCCACATCATTTAGACTTGGAGATTTCAAACGGGGTGATTAATATGCAAGAGGTCCTGGAATTTGACATGCTGAATGAGGAGGATAGGAGCCAGGAAATTTTGATTTGGGAAGCAAGTTCTGGAGGAAGTAGAAGTCTGAGTCGAAGGGTTCCTATTAAGCTGAAACCATTAAACCAAGACCCTTACGACATTTATTTTGAGGATGTCGAACCCAAGCACGCATTCAATGATTATCCTTTAGAATTCTTTGTAACCTGACTCTTTGGTCTTGGGTTGCATCCTCATAAATCGCAGGCTCGACCCCACTTGCATACTGATTTTAGGTTTTGGGTTATTTTTATCCATAACCTTAGACATTCTCAATATGGGGTATGGGTCTTCACCATAATATGGTCCACATCTGTGGACCTCTGCTGACAGGTCAGAGGTTTCTTCTATTTATTCTGATTCTGATTCTGATCTGTACTTGTGAATTCTTTATTTCTCTTCTTTGTATAGTGTGCCTATTTGAAGGCACTAAATTCAGCACGTATACAGTTCTTTTTAGTTTCTATCTTGGAGTAGACCTGACATTCACGCAATTCAGGTGCTTTCTACTCTATTCCACTCTATTTTATATCTTTTTAATGCAATGAGGACATTGCATTAGATAGGCATGGGGGGGTGGATATTCATCTCTGAATTTATTCGTCAGCTCCGTAGATTTGTTTTATTTCTTTTATTAAAAAAAAATGGAATTAAGAAAGAGAACTTGGGTTTAAGAAAATTTTCAATCTTAGGAAATACTACATTATGATTTGAACACAATGACCCTTCATGTCTTCATACTTAATCAGCCTGTGTATCCATTAAAATGTAGATTTGTCTTCGAGTCCTCGCCATCTGAAATCTATTTTAATTGGAGTAAATAAGTTTGGGTGATAAGTACACGACTTATCAATCCACCCTCTAATTTGAGGGAACTTTAAGCCTAAAGCATCTACAAACTATCATGTCACTGACTCATTGTTCGATGATTCTAACGAAAATTGGATAGCTAATGAACCTTCTAGGGTGATATGGCTGGCAAGTTATTGTGGGTAACAGCCCATAGGTAGGTTGTCCAGAGCCCAATCACAGGACCTTTCTCTTTTTGTTGCCTTTAGGTAAATCTTAAACCAGGGAGGCCACCTACTTAAAAAGAGAAAAAGAAAAATAAAAAAAAAGGAGAAAAGAAAAAAAGAAATAAGCTACACTTCGTCGCATGAGTATGGCTGGCAAGTTGTCGGTGGTAACAGCTCATCGACTGGTTGTCCAGAACCCAGCTCAATAAATGCACTGAAAAATCCCAAAACACTTAGGAAGAAGCGAAGAAGTAGAATAAACTAGGGAGATATACACTGGATTCACCATTGTGTTGATCCCGTAAAAATAAAAGTATGGAGAAAGCTACCGATTGTAAAGATACACCTTTGGGTAGAATTCTCTTTTTAAGGTCACCTAGAGGTGTAGAAATCCGAAATCCATTTTTCCTATCGGTCAACGAGTCTATCACATTCACAATAAGATCCTTAGAACCTAGGGTTCTCATCAAATCTTGGGAGAGTTGAATGGTCGTAGAAAGCCACTCTTAAACACTAAAACTTGAAAATCCAAAACAATTAGAAAAGAGGAAAAAGAGAAAAATAAATTTTTCTTTGAATAAGGCGAGGGTTTGAGGCGGTCTGCATTTTAGTAGATACTCGGGCACTGTTGTGTCTTTGAAAGTTCAGATCCTAAGTAAACATTTTCTTAATGATTGAAAATAACTCAAGCCCAAATAATGCAACCTAATTCTTTTATAAATAGCATATAGTTTTTGCTAGGGACTAGCAAAAGATAGGCAAGGGGGTATGATGTAAACATGTTTACACTACTTACGATGTCTATTTATGCATGTTCTTAAGCATAGGATTGCATTGCATTGTATAAATATTGCATAACATGCATCATCTTGCTTTTAGATTTGTTTGAATAAAATGGAGGTTAATTATCTCCTTTTATGTTCGTGGACAAAGCAAACTTTTTATCGGGGCCTCTAATCAAAGATCCAACCGTACAGATGTGATCAGGGCGATGATTGGAGTTCAACGACTCTAAGATCGCCCTAATCGGACATCTGTAGCATCAGATAGAGATCGGGGAACCCTAGAATAACAAGGGCCAAGATGGTGTGAATCCGCACTTCAAATGTCAAATCTAACCACATGGATGGATTCGGATCGATGATCACAGCCTAACAGCGCGAAAATCAACTCAATCCGACAACCATGGCACCATCTACATCATCCCAAAGATTGACGGCCAAGATGGTGCCACATGGCACCATCTCGGTCGCCCAACCGACTACCCTCAACTTCTGAAGATGCTAGCACCCACGAATCTCCTGAGATTGCGCTCAACCGGCATGCCCATCCTCTGAGCCGCACCTGAAGAAGCCACCTTGACCGTTGGATCTTGATCCAGCATCCTGATCGTGTGTTCAGAAGATCAGCCGCTTGCCCATCCACACACGCAGCGTAGTGGATAAGGTGCTCGGTGGCCTTCAGGCGCGGGTTCGAATCTGAATGAGGAGGCGAGCTGGCGCGTGCGACTATGCGATGAGGATCGAGCGGCTGTGGGTGCTCGATAGTGCCCATGCGCTATTGCACACCCACGCCTCACGCGCCATCACATGCGTGAGCACGCGCTGAGGATCGGGCAAGGAGGTGCTAGATAAGCCGTCTGATCTAATGGTCAGATGGCTAGGATCAGCAGATCGTGAACACGCTTACACACGCGAGCAAGCGAGCAGCTGCGTAGGCGGTGCCCCACTACACCCACAATGGGGCTTTAGTGATGATTTTATCCATCACTAAATTCCCCTTATTTAATGTTTTGAGATTTAAATGACCAAATTGCCCTCACTCCTTGTAACTATAAAAGGAGACCTCCTCCACATGAGATTCTCATCCCTTCCTTCTCTTCTCTCCCTTCTCAAAATTTCAAGAGAAGCTTGTCCCACACCTGGGATGCTTCTCGCGAGATAAAGTCAAATTTTCATTCCCCTTTCAGAAGCAGATACTGCAACGACGACGACATGCTGCCTCATTCCCGTTCTTCCCGCTTCGTTCTCCTTCGTCTTGCTCCATCCTCCTTCATCCAGGCGTTGTCCCATCCGGCTTGTCCTCCAAGCGACCGTTGAGGAGGATATCTCTCTCCCCATTCTTTTTACTTCTTTCTAGAGTAGATTTACTGCTTTCTAGTGTAATCATTTTCCCGCTTTCTACTCATAATATTTAGTGTAGTGAACAATCTCTTTGATTATGAATTCCACGTTCATTCTTCATCACTTTTGTTTTTTTTGTAATATTCTCTCTCTCTTTCTCTCTCTTCTATTTATTTTAAATAGTTTATAGTTTCTAATCAATTATTCTGCTTCGTGACAAATAGAATAAATGCATGTTTTTAAATCAAACATCCGCCTCCCTGAGTTTGACCCAGGATTCCTATTCTGGTATAAATTTTATTTGTTGAACATGAGTTCTTTGCTTTCAAACTACAATGATAGGTTTTCAAAACCAAACACGTTAGCGTAGCAACTTGAGCATTCAATAGCTGCCGACATTGGGTAGCAGTGGAGGTGTGCTCGGGTTAGGTGGGTTGGGTGAGAGTCGGTGAGTGGGGACCTCAACCCCAGTGACTTGAGGTAAATAGCTAGAGGCAGAAATCCAATTTATTCAGCTACAAATGGCCATGCGTTTCCGAGGTGGGACTAAATCTCACAGCTTTGTTGCGTGAAGCTATAGTTTGATGATGCTTGCAATTAGGACAAAAGGAGTGCTCGATGCTCCCAAGTGGATGTCTGGACGTGCTCCTGGAATGAATCCTCGTTGCTTGGAGGTTTCACCTGGAGCTACTGTGGCAAGAACAAGCTTCAAGCTTCGCTCGAAGCTACCATCAATGGCAGCTTATCTCTTTGCACCTGAAAATAAAAAGAAAGCCTCTTAGCAGCATTAAAAATGCTCAGGAGCTTCAGAAGGGAGTGGCGAGTGAGGTGGTGGCAGCGACTTGCTATGGTGGTGCGTGTGTGCATAGGACGAGGTTGGGGCGGATCTACAAATGTGGTGGTGTTCGGTAGGTGGTTTGGGTGATGGAATCGGCGTAATAGAATAGGGGTTTTGTAGAGGGTGGTGTGGTAGAGCTTATGAGAGTTTCGTTGAGGCATATTGAAGGGTGTAGAAGCGGGGATGCCTCACTGGAGGAATTGCTGGAGATGGGGAAGATGGTGGTGATACCGTGTGTCGAGGGTCGAAGTAGGGGTAAAAGGAGTGAGAAACTAACCTACAAGCTAAAATAAACTAATATAACCCTAATCTAATGGATGAAGGGAACGTAGCGGCACTGGTTATGGTATGGCTGGCATTGGGGAAGAAGATGCTTCGGTGAGTAGGAATCGGCGACGAAGACGGAGGATAGGGCGTCAGTAGGTATAGCACGATGCGGAAAAGAGCGAGGAAGATAAATCCGCCATCGGCATTACGCACGAATGAATTAAGGAGTTGGAGGAGCTCTCCTAACGTCGAGGAGCTTCGATTGGATGAGGAGAGACAAAATGGAGGTGATCCAGGTCGAAATCGAACGTGAGAAGCACGGTTTGCCTTGGGGAGTCTTATATAGGCTGTAAGAGGGTGATTAGAGGTTGGGAAGCAAGCTTCGCAAGCTTGGAAGGTTGCTGGAGTTGGAAACTTGAAAGATACCTAAATCTCTCATTCGTTCTCATGAGAGATTGGAAAGGTTGTAGGGTTCAAGGATGGGTGCATTGGAGAGATAACTCCTCGAGGAATCTCCCTTACAATTTTGGAAGGGATTAAGCGAGAAATCAGGGAGATCTTCCCATTTAAAGGTTGTTGGAGTAGGATTTAGGAAAATTTAGGTTTAGGGGACCTATTTGTGAAGAATATGACAAATTTGGGTGGCTATTTGTAAGAAATTCAAAAGTTAAGGGCATGAGTGTGAGATAAAAGAGTCAGACAAGATCAAATTGCAAACTAGGTCAAGATGATCTCAAATTGGGCTCAAATTTTGATAAAAACCTAATTTGACCCTAAGGAATCCAATGGTTAAGTTGGATTTTGGTTTTACCTAGTTTGACTTGGTAATTTATGCAAAAATCCAAATTAGGACAAATGTCTGTCTGAGATCTATTTTGGGTCAAGACGGGTTATGATGGTCAAATTGAAGGTACCAAACCCTAGAGAATATTTTTATATAAATTTTAGAGGGTTTGGGTGAATTTTATCCTGACCAAAACCTCAGTTAATTAAGCAGGTTTGTTTTTAGGGTTTCGAAAGTCATTTAATTCTCAAAACACGCAAAACCCTTTTCTGTCTATACTAACCCACTTGTTAAACTCTTAAGATCATTTGATCCTTAATCAACCCCTTGAGAAACCCATAGTTATTCTACATTCATGATATGATGGTAAACTTGCAGTTATAACCTTGGTTTCTTATATTTCTCATAGAAAGGATTTGCAATGAATTATGGCCTTCTGGTGGTTTTGTAGGAGCATTTATTCATTGATTATGATTAATTAAAGCTAGATATGGCTGATGATGATGTTATCATCATTATCCTTTTGAGCTTCATGTCTACTGCACTCTGAGTTCAGATTAAAAATAGTCTACTCCACCTTTGGTATTCATACCAGAGATTGAAATCGTTCGCAATAATCATCCCAACCTATTCGCCCACCCTTTTAACCCTACTCTAACCCATGAACCAAGTTGATTCCATATCCTCTAGTTTACCATGAGGACATTTCAAAACTTAGGCGTGAGGGGGTGTTAATGTGCAAACACATAAAAATTTAAGTTTCTGAAGGGTTCTCACAAAAAAGTTACTCATTCAAAAAAGATCAAAAAAATATATAAAAAATAAAAAATTGAGAAAGAACAAATGGAAATGGGAGGAAATTTTATGAGATTAGTTGCATATCATTTTTTAGGAGGAAGAGAGGAGGTGATTTAAATGTCACAATGTAGCAACATTTTGAAACAAAAGAGGGATAGTCATTAATAAATGATTATGGTATCTACTTATGTTCTGGACCAAATCGAAAGAAAAAAAGTTAAATCCTAGAATAATAGAGAGATATGGAGATTAGTATGAGTGTTGATCTTAGGCCTCTTGGGCTTATTTTAGGCCTTAACTATTCAAGTATCCATTAAGATCTGAATAGTCCTCAAGAGGTTGAGGAAAATGCGAAGCTTATGTATTAGATCTAAGGCTTAGGGATTATTCCACCTTGTTAATTGACCTCTGGTTTACGGGACTCGGTAACCTAAGCACCCTAATCCGCACACAATCTGGCTCAATGCGCTTAATAAGCAAAATCACACAAAAGCATTTACTCTATTCTGGAAAAGCTACCTTTTGAAAAAGCCACCTAGATTAGGAGTGGCTTATCAACATAAGTTGGTTTGGATGAGTTCCCGACGCGAAGAGGTGGGAAATTCTCCTCAAAGTTGCACAATAACATACCATCTCCATGGTGCTTGTCTCCTAAGATATCTAAATATCTTACTGATGAGACACTCATCATGATCTCTAATTACCCCTAATTAACTAGCCTTCCTAGTTAATTAGCTAGGGTTATGAATATATAAGGGTTAATTATAGAATAAGGGATATTTAGTTAAGGACCTTAAAATAAGTTAAAAATGGAATTTTATCATTCAATTAACATTATTAATAATTTAGATAATAATTGGACTCGAAATCATATTAATCATTCTCTTAATTAATAAGATAAGTAACTTAAGTATAATGTATACCTAAGTATGTAATAACTTAAACAATTTTACTTAATCTAATAAATTAATATAAAAAGTTCGAAAATGTAAATTCAAGGTGTAAACATAATATTTACCTTATTTACTAACATATATAAAATGTTGAAAAAGATCTAAGTTAAAATAAACCTTCAAAACCTGGGTTTACATTTTAGTCCTTAATATTCATTATAGTCGGGTCCTTATCTCTCACATAGGTCCTTAGGTTCTATTACTTCTAGGTCCCTCTTCGTCTCCTTCTTCTTCTCCAGCCAAACGAATGGCTGGTGGCAGAGAGTCATCCTACCGCGCGATCACCGCCCTGCCAACATCATTCCTCTTTGCCCAAGCTCTTGTAGCTTGCGCTCACCACCTCCACTTGATCCATCGGTCTGGATCAACCAAAAATCCTATTTTTCAGTGGGAGATAACCTCACCATCGTCGGAGATGACGACGAAGGTTAAGCTCCTCGAGCTTCTTCTTCGGCAAGACCCCGCCCCTCTCTTCGCCGCAAACTACTATAAATACCCCTTCACACCTCCAATTTTAGCAAGTTGGCTCCCTTCCCTCTTCTAACATTGCACTCGACCCAATAGGCTATTCTTCCAAACCTCTGGCAATTCCCCATTCCATCTTCCGACTTCCTCTGTCCATCTTAAGTAGCCGAGGAAATTCGTTGTGGTCTTCCGCACCTCTGACAAAGGTGCTGACCATAGGATTCCTTTGCTCCACCTCAAATCCACCGCCAGAGATCTTTCTTCAACCCTCTGATTTCGTCGTCCGCCATGAGACTTCGGCGAAACCCTATTGACCCCTTTGTCCAGGTAACAGTAGACTAAGAGTAGGAGTAGGAGTAGGCTAGCTTAGTTAGTTAGTTTAGTTAGTTAGGTTAGAGTAATTTTAGATTTTAGCTTCATCTCCTCCGACTCCGGTGAGTTCCTTGAGCTCGCCAGAAACTTCAATCTTGTCTTTTAACTCATTGTTCACCTTCCTATATCTTCCATGTTCACTTCTAATTCACTTTAATGTTTAATTAAATCACCTAAACGCCTAATTCAAATATCACCTTCACCGACTACTTCAATATCCATGGTGACAGTAGTCGGCCTAATTCCACCTTCACTGGGTTCTTTCATCACATATCATCACTTTAGAACCCTAATTGACATTATATTACCTATTATTTTAATCTATAATTAAATGCCCAAATTTAATTTAGCTCCTGAGCTCGCTGTCCATGGCGGCTCAAGAACAATTCAAATTATAAATTAAATATATATTTATGATTAATGACATCTGTTGACTCGATTTAACTTCTTAATCGAGTAGTTAAATCAAGTCCTGAGCTTAAACCACTTAAATCTTTTAAGAAACAAATTTTAAATCATCCAATTTGGAGCTCTGGGTAGAAAGTTATGATCGATTGAATTCGGGTCTGGAAGGGGAATGTTTGTCCCACCTCGGATATCCACGAGCGCATGCTTGGGTATAAAACTGTTTCGTTCCTATGGCTATGCAGTCGTCAGCGCTCGATGCACCGATTCCGATTCCGATCTGATTTGAGCATTATTCTGAGTGTGTGGGCATAAGCCTGCGGGTGTGTGCTCCCTTGGGGGCATGTGGATGTGAATGTGCCCTAGGAGGGCGAGTGTGGCCTGGGAGGCTGGGTTGAGCCGATGCAGCTCGAAACTGTGAACCGATTAAGAAATAAATCGAAACAAACCTAACCAAGATTAGGCGAGGATCGAGTAGGGTCTGGTCCCACCCTGGTCTCAGGGTGCTATGTATCCTCGAAAGGACCTCACCGCAAATAAAAAAGACTTTTGGCTTAAAAAGTAAAAAACCCAGTTCAGTTGAAAGCTTAAGGAAAGAGAAGCTGCTGAAGGATGCAAAGGCTAAGGAAGAAAGAAGCACGGATGCTAAGGAGTGTTGATAAAAAAAGACTAAGGAACAAAGGAGAAAAAGTAAGGGAAGAAGAGAAGGCCGGTGAAGGCAGAAACAACACAAGAAAGGAAAAAAGAAAGAGAGCTCGACAGAGAAGAAAATAAGAGAGAAAGAATGAAAAGAAGAAGAAGATTAGAGGCTGAGAAAATAAAAAGGCAACAATACTTTGTTAAAGAAATAAATGAATTTTCTCTTGCATAATTACTTTTTGTTCTTAATTGTAAAAGGCATGTTTTACTTAGATAACTTTTTGCCTTAATTTCTTGGAATGAAATAAAATTGAAAAACTAGCATGTTTACTTGTTAATAAAGTACAATATTTTGAGTAAATATGTTTGCATATGGAATTTTGTTTGTTCTTTATGGTTTAAATATTTTGACAAAATTCATGTTTTGAAAATCAAATTAGTTATACCTCATAAACTTAAAGAGATAAAAGAAAATTGGTGAATTTGAAGAAAATTATTATGCCTCCCAGTGAACGACCTGGACTCAACCAGTAAAAATTTCTAAAATGCTAGGTTAATTCGACCCAATACTACACAATTGACAAAACTTCAAGTTAACCTAAGTGATTTCTTCTCTTAATTAAGTGAAATTAACTTAATTACTGAGTTGAGTGAACCCACGCATCACCTATAAGGGGCATGTAAGCACTTTGTTCTGGTTCAGGTGCCATGGGTGAGATTATCCTGAAATGTTGATTGTCAGGGCATGAATTTAGTTACAGAATGTCATGGGTGGCACTATCTCGAAGTGTCGAAAGCTAGAGTTCTAGGGGTTGCCATGGGCGGTGCTATCCTGAAGCACCGATTGCCAAGGACCCTGCGAGGACTGATGGTGGGAACAAGGAATCTGATACAACCGTGTTTTTAAACCAATCCAAAGCTAGAAATGATCAGTAAAAAGAGCAAGAAAGCTCTCCAAAAATGAAAAAAATTCTTCTAACCCTCTCTCTTACAAAAACACATTGCAAACTGAACTTGGACTAACCTTATTTCAAGCATGGGTGCTTTAACTACTGGGTTCAAGAAACCTTTGGATAGTTTCTATGGGCCTCAGAAACCTTCGCGGCAGACTGAGGCTAAAGCTGGTCAAGTCTGAATCTTGGTTGGTACTTGAGTACCAGTAGGCCAATTATTAGCATTCTGACCTAATTTCTCAAAAGAAAAAAGAATCGAGACTTTGAACATCAGAGGCATGGTCTAGAATTTGAGTTCACTCCAAAAGATTTTGCTAAGGGACTAACAAAAAGTTAGGCATGGGGATAAGATGATAACGTCATCAACAGCCATATCTAGCTTTATTTAGTCATAATCCACTGATAAAGTGCTCCTACATAACCGCCAAAGAGCCATAATTCATTACTTATCCCATCTAAAAGAAATGCATTAAAACAAGTGTAAATCTACAGTTTTAGCATAATATATTAATTGTAGAATAATCATGAGGTTTCCAAGGGGTTTATTCAAGGTCAAATGATCATAAATGCCTAATAAGTGGGTACATGTAGACAAAAACGAGCTTTCATGCATTTCGAGAATTAAATGATATTTGAAACCCTAAAAAATGAATTGCTTAATTAACTAAGGTTTTGGTCATAAAAAATTCATCTAAATCTTCTAAAAATCTTATAAAAATATTCCCTAAGATTTGATATGCTTGATTTGACCATTGGAACCCATTTTGTCATAAAATAGAGTCTCAGATGGATAATTGCCCTAATTTAGGTTTTTGCATAAATTACCAAGTCAAAGTTGGCCAAAACCAAAATCTAACTCCACCATCAGATTTTTTGGGACCAAATTACATTTGTACCAAAATTTAGGGTCAATCAGAGATCAACTTGACCTAGTTTGCATTTCAATCCATACACTCTTCATTACATAGAGGCCCTTAACTTTTTGAAATCATTAAAAATAGGCCCCTAGGTTTTCCAACATCTCCATAGATCAGTCCTTGCACCATTAATGGAAGGCCAAAACTTCACTGTCGAGATTCAAGCAAGGATTTCTCGCTCGATTCTCAATTAATTAGTTCCAAATTTGGAAGGGAGAGTCCTGGGAGATTTTGCTACGATCTAAACCTAGTCTTGGGCTCTAATTCTTTCGCAATCTCCCATGTGAATGCATGGGAGATGTGGGTATCCCACATGCACAAATTGGACCAAGCTTGAAAGCTTCCTTCCATGCCTGGAACCCCCCTCTAAGACCTATAAAAGCACCCATATTGCATTCCTCACCTCCTTAGCTAGGTTTAGGGCCAAAATCTCTTCTTCGTCCCTACCTCTGGCCCCTCTTCGACCAAGCTCCAGCGACCTCCTTTGATCTCCTTCCTCATCAGCTCTCATAGGCCATAGCGAGCAGATTTCTCTCCCTCACCTCCATCTGCACGTCACAATACCAGTGACCGTCATCGCTGCCCCTATCTCCGGAGCATTCATCTTCCACGGCGTCGGCCTGCCACGCCAGTGCCAATCCAACCCCTTTCGTTCGTTAAAGTAGGTTAGATTAGTTTCCTTAATGTCCTTGATTATTGTCCCCTATTCAAAAATCCCAAAAACACCCCTCAACGTCGCCAATCACTTTCATCTTCATCCACTCTGGTTGACCTCCGGTGAGGCTCTTTGCACGCTACACACAACCACCCACCGTGCTAACAACTCCAAAACCTTTGCTACAACACCGCGAACAAAACCCCTCACCTATTCCACCCTCTCGTCCACCCAAACATGCCCCCAGCCAACCCACCATCGCACGTCATTCTTTATCACCAACCGACCACCACACACCACATGGCACAAAATCACCACCATCGCACTCCACACCCTCTGGCAAAGCTATTGAGTAATTTTAATGTGGCCAAGAGGCCGTTTGTATGGTTTGCAGATCCTACCGTCGCTCCGCCACCATCACTGTCACCGCCACCCCGTTCATGGTGTTCTAAGCCACATTCTTCGTGGTTGACACTTCCAATCACTACGTACAAGGCTCAGGAGGGCCTCCAGGTCTACAATTGAGGACTCCATTAGCTGCAGCCATGCCAATTGAGTGAAGATTCTCATAGCAGCATGCACGCAAGGGAAGGGCAGAAGATAGTTCCACATCGTGTGGGACAAAGCAGTAGCAGGCACATAAATTATTTTTGTGTCTAAGGCTTATTGCCTCAGACACTTGGGGGTGAGGTCCCACACACCACTCTCTTAACCTGACTCGCCTAAGCTTTACCACTCCTTGGTTGTGACCCATGACCGTAGCCCTGGACCTGGGTACGTGATCTGATTACCCGATTAAACTGGATATCACAGAAAGAGGAGACGAGGAAGGAAAGAGAGAGAGAGAGGTGGGGACGGGTGAGTTTTGCTCTCTTGATGGTTGGCTGAACACTTAGCCGAGAGTATCCCTTGTGTGCTGAGAAGGAAAGAAAAGAGTAGGAAAGGAGAAGTAGAAGCAAGGCAGAAGAAAAGAAGAGTCATCCTTGAAGAAGAAATAAGATACTGTAGCAGGTGATAGTTAAGTCATCAGATACATCGGCCAGATGTCTAATTTGGGTTTAATGTTGCTACTGTTGAAACATTTAAGTACCTAAGTTGCACGGTTGAAACTATTGTAGCATCATTTGAATAATTAATATATGTTCTTAGATTAGTAATTGGAGATCTAATTCACCATTATTTTGTCTTAGTTATCTTTTTAGTCTTGAAATACATTTAGCTTCATTGAATACTTAATGTGACATATTAATATTCATTGAAATATCATTATTGTGCTCAATTTCTTATGCACATTTATTTATTAATCAAGATTAGTGTGTGAATTCCTATTTTCTCCTTGTGTTTGACCTCGGACTTCAAATTCGAGATAATATTATTTATTTTCGATCAATTTTGCCCTATACTTCAATGAAGTATTTTAAGAAACCAGATTTAGCATGTTAATAGTAGGTCTAAAAATAGGGTTTCAAACCCTAATTTGGCAAATACAAAGTGCAATTAAACTTTTCATAGGTTTAATTGAGTGAATGTGAGCTTAATTGAGAGTGAAATAACTCAATTAAGTTGGGCATGGGTCAATTGGACTCTCGCTGAGTCCAATTGGACTTGTGTAGGTTGAGATTTGAGATCATATTGTACTCTAGGAGTCCAATTGACTAGGCAATTGTAATTGACTATGATCTAAGTCAATTGGGCTTAGTGAAAACCTAATTAGGTTCTTGGGAAGGTCTAGAGGTGCTGCACTAGGCTTAGGGTACCATAATTTAAGTTCCTAGGGGATTGGAATTGGGTTTAGGGACCTAGTGATGGGAACACCATCATGAACCTTAACTAGCTCATTCTGACCCAATGAAGAGAATAAATTCTCCTACATGACCAACTGAAGATCATAATTCACTGCATAAGCTTTCTGAGAGAAAAATAAGAAACTGGCGTTAAAACTACAATTCTACCAATGTGGTACAACCACAGGTTTTCTCAAGAGCTAAACAAAGGTCAAATGGTCTTAATAAGATAACAAGTGGGTTGGATTTGACAGAAAAAGGTTTGTGTATGTTCTACGAATTAAATGACTTCTTGAAACCCTAAAAATAGATGAACTTGATTAACCAAGGTTCTGGTTAGGATAAAATTCACCTAAACCCTCTAAAAATCATAGAAAAATATTCTCTAGGGTTTAGTACCTTAAATTTGGCCATTGGAACCCATCTTGACCAAGAATGGGGTCTCAAACAGATATTTTCTCTAATTTGGGTTTTTTCATAAATTTCCCAATCAAACGTGGTCAAACCCAAAATCCAATTTCACCATTGGATTTCTTAGGTTCAAATTAGGTTTGTACCAAAATTTGGACCTAAGGGGAATTCATCTTGACCTAGTTTGCAAAAAGGTCCAGTCTAATTACATTTCTACCCCTAACTTTCAAAAACCATTACAAACTACCACCTAGGTTTCTCGTCGTCTTCACAAGTAGGTCCCTCTGCCATTATCACAGAGGAATCCTGCTCCGGCAACCTTTGGAAGGAGAGTTCTCCCTAATTGCTAATAGAATTTCCTCCAAAATTGGAAGGGAGATTCTCTGAGAAAATCCCTCCAATATGAATCATCCTTAAGCCCTGATTCTTTCCCAATCTCTCATGCGAACACATGAGAGATTTGGGTCTCCTGAGAACTTCCATCTCTAACGAGCCTGCCTTGCTTGGAAGCTTGGCTTCCAAGCACAAATTCCTCTCCAGTGACCTATTTAAGAAGCCCCAGAACAAAACTGAACTCAGCTTATTAGGTCAGTTCCCCCTCCATTCTTCTCTCCCATCCAGCTGCAACCCTCCGCAAGCTCTGACGGATTCTCCCTAGCTCTCTCGTTGCCCAATCATAATACCAGTGGTCAGGTTATCTCTACCACCATCCTCCGCATCACATAATATCGGCCGATGTAGCCCCTGCCTCGTCTTCACCACCGCCCCTTCTACGGAGCTTTCGTCTTCCCCACATCCGGCAACCATACCAGCATGGGATTCCTATCCTTTTCGTCCCTTTGAGGTATGTCTCAGATTCCCTCTCTCTCACACTTTCTCCCCCTCTCTTTATTTCCCAAAACTAACCACCGATGCCACCGAACACCTTCACCTCCTCCATCTTCGGCGATACCTCCGGCAAGGTGTTTCCGTCGCTACACACCTCCTTCCACCTCGCAGACCACCCTACGACCTCTGCTTCATCTCCCTGATCAATTCCCCTCAATCCACTCACCGCGCCACTCACCCAAACACCTCACCGAACACACCCTCTCACACGCACACAATGTGGCTTAAGCATGCCACCACAACCACCCACATGCCATTAAACCACTCCCATCACATCCGCTGTGCTCCGACGATGCTCCCTGAGAGATTTGACATGGCCACGAGGCTGTGCTATTGATTTCAGGTTCAGGCACCCATTTGCCTTTACTGCCGAAGCTTGAAGCTTGCTTGCTGCTGTCCCAGGTGCTGCTGTCCCAGGTGCTGTTGTCCAGGGTGATAGCCGTAGGTTGTGCGGACTTGAGGCATGCACGCATCCAAGCCCTCAAGCGAAGGCTCTAGCAGTCACAACCCTTCAATTTGGTCAATGACTCTATTACTGTGCACACGGAAGGAAGGTGGGACATTTAGTCCCATCTTGAAAGTAGAAAGGTGCCTTCATACGCATAAATTGAAAAAGTGTTGTAGGCTCTTCGCCTCCAACACTGAGGGTGAGGTCCTCCTACCCCCTTCACCGGACTTGTCCGCGACACCTAATATGGGGACCTAGCTGACTCGACTACCCGACCTGACCTTACACACCTTGCTCACCACACACGCCGGTGAGCCTGGACCTGGGTCTACATTAGGTCTGATTACCCGACCAGCTAAAGGCTCTGGGAGAGTGAGACAGAAATAGAAAAGAGATAAAGAGAGAGGAGAGCTATGCAGGGGAAGGGGGGTTTTGCTCTGAGAAGATTACTCCAACACTTAGCCAAATTCAGAGGAAGAAGAGGTCAGGCGGAAGAAGAGAAGGCTGAAGGCAGAGAAAGAAGAAGGAAGCCAAGGTAGAAGGTAGAGAGAGAGAAAACGAAGGAAGGAGAGGATGAAAAGCTAAGGGAAAAAGAAGAAAGATAGAGAAAAAGGTCCTCAGATGAGATGGCAGACAACAGAGAAAGAGAAGAAGGAAGAAGCTAAAGAAGAAGAGAAGAAGAGAAGTACACAGAGATAGAGAAGAAGAACAAGAATTAGAGACAGAGAAATCAGAAGAAGAAAAGAAGCAAGGAACTGTAGCACAAGTCATTTAAGTCGTCTGATTTTCATATGCTCTCCATTATTTTATCTAAATTTCTTTTTACTCTTCATATACTCATGCTATACATTCCTAATTAGATTTTGAGTAGTATTATGTGTTCAATTTGCATTTATTGTTGATATTACTGTATGAATTCCATTTGCTCCCTGTGTTCGACCTTGGAATATATTCGAGTAATAAAATTGTATTTGTTTTGAATGCTATTTTGGTTGTACTACAACGCAACATCTTTTAAACCCTGACTTAGCACGATTAACATTTCGGTGCCGTTGCTAGGCAGGAACGCGTAATTCACCACTATTCTCTACATTATTTGATTATATTTGAGCACTAACTTGCCCTATTTTCTTTATTGTGATTTTGCGAGGTACTTCACGAGGAGATATTCCATGCAAATCAACCACTCCAGGGTAGGTAACATTTCTATTCCTCCCTAATCAACCTCCTAATCTTGGGAAGACAAAATGGAAACAATCAATTAGTAATCACCCGCCTTATTTTTCATAGTAATTATCATTTAAAAGGCAAGTTTCCTAATTTATGAAATATTTTTTCAAATCTCATTGAAGTTGAAGCAATTCTAGTTAGAGATCCTACCCCAAAATTCCTGTGCCTATTAGGGACTACGCTTAATTTATAATCTTCTTGGACTATACACTTCTTGTTTGAAGTCCAAGAAGAACATTTTTGAAGATCAAAGTGGACTTGGAAATAAAGCCAGTTAGTGTTTTTGCATTAGGGTTTTGGAGTGCTAGTTCACACTTGCCTACATAAAAGGAAACAAACCCACCCACATTTGTGTGCTACCCATGCCCTTGATTGAAAAGATATAATCAAGAAAAACCCTAAAAATAAGCTCTAAACTTACTTCAACCCTAAAATCCTTGGACCTAATAAACCTGGGAGTCAAATCAGGGTGATTTCTAAGTTGTCACCTAGAGGTTCATTCTACCATCTTTAGAGCAGGTCAAGTAAAGTTGGACTACATTGAAGGCCAACCAACCTCCAAATTAGGTAATAAGTCAAATCAACTGGTAAATCAAGTGAAAACAAAGGCACAAATTAGGACATAAAACTGGTAGACTTAAGAGGTCAAGTTATCCATTTTAGTCTACCTAGACCCTCAGTGACAGGGAGGGTCAGGTGGGGGAAACCCTATAACTCGTGGGGGCACTCTACCATATTCGGGTCTTTGCGGGACTCTCCCTTCCTAGCTACCTAGGTAATTATCAAGTGGACGACGTTTTGAACCAGGGGTATCATCCACCCCGAACCTCTATAGGCACCCAAAAATCCAACATCATATCCAGTCCCTCATCCCTTCTATTTAGAACACACACACATATTTTCATTGGGAATCTCTATTCATATCAAATTGCTTCATTCTAAACTTGAATTTTGATTCTACATCTTGATTCCATCATCTGATTCAAATATGCAGCCTGGTTACTTAGTAAAACCATTAAAGAATCCTGAATCACAAAGATCCATGAGAGATAGAATGCTTGAGGATGCCCTTAGATTTTACGAAATTGATTACAAAACCTCAAAACCAATTGAAGACATTCAGGTTGATGTATCAACAACAACAACCTTCATCATACACTATGCCCATTATTATTAATAGAAGCAACAAAGGGATCAACCCGAGATATTGTCATAACAGGATACATCGAAATAGAAAACTTCCATAACTTTGAATATCTCCAATGAATGACAAATTCAATACTTTGGGAAAAGCACCAAGATGATCTTGAAAAATGGGAAGAGATGATGAAATTTTTGAAACAAGTTATTAATCACAAATACCCATACATGCCCCAAACAATTAATGAAACATCTTGGAGTAATATTGAGGATCAACATGATTTCCTAAATCCCGGGCTTGAGACACAAGGTTGTTGTGGATACCCAACCCAGATGGAATATGATATATCTGATCTTGAAATAGGTTGGGAGATCCCAATTGCAGGAAAACACGATTTTGAGCCAGCCTAGAAAACCAAAACCTTGGTTCACCAAGCATAGAATTCCTAGACTCCAATATTTGCTATCAAACAGGAGACATTTGACCCCCATTTTACAATATGCATATGACACTATGTTCTTCGTGGAAGGGTCCAAGTCTGAGGCACATGCTTTGGGATTATTGGTGAAGATCTTCGGTGATATTTTAGGTTTATGTTTGAACAAAGACAAGTCTGTTTTGATCTGTTTTGGTATGAATGAACAGGAGCAGATGGAATTGGAGGGTACATTGGGCTCACCCCGTACTAAATTGCCTCTGAGATACCTTTGATTACCTTTAATGGCTACAAAACTGAAAAAATAAGATTGGAATGTCCTGTTCGAGAAGGTGGCTGGAAAGCTAAATGGGTGGAGTAGTAAATTCCTATCTAAGGGTAGGAGACTGATTTTGCTTAACTCGATTATCTCTGCCATACCAGTCTTTTACTTCAGCATATTTAAGGCCCCTAAATGCATCTGGAAGAGATTGGATAATATGAGGAAGAGGTTCTTCTGGAAAGGAGCAGGACACGAGGGCAGGTTCATGCAGCCCATCAGATGGAACACTATCTGCAGACCAAAGGAGGCTGGGGGGTTGGGAATTAAAGCATTAAAAGAGTTCAATGAGGCCCTACTGCTGAAATGGGCCATTAGAATTTTGGATTGCAAGGAGGGGCTGATGTATGATCTGATCAAGGACAGCTATGGGGGATCCAATAGCTATCTGCAAAGGCTTCAGCCGAAGAGGCCCTTCCCCTTTTGGCGATCAGTGATTTCTGCAATCACCTGTTACTAGCATCTGCTACAACCTAAACTTGGAGATGGCAGATGTTTTAGCTTATGGAATGAGAGGTGGTCTAAATTGGGCCTACTGAAAGAGACCTTCCCGAGGGTGTATGGTGCTGCTACTGACAAAGATGCCACAGTTAGCAGTCTGTGGTCCCAGGCTGAAGGTTGCTGGCGGCTGGAAGGGCTACAACAGTGTAGGCCAGGCACTCGACTATGGGAGGAGAGGCAGAAACTGATGGAGAAACTGCAGCAGCTGTATCTTATGATAGATGTGAAGGACACATACTGCTGGCAGGGTATTTTCTCAGTGAAGCAGGCATATGCAAAAATTATTAGATCTAACAATGATGTGGAATGGGATCTTATCGACAGAAAGATTTGGCTTTTGAGAATTCCTCTGAAGGTCCAGATTTTCCTGTGGCTTTGTAGACGGGAAGGGTTGATCACTGGTGATCTTAGGCACAGAAGGATGGGGATTGATCTGAATGGCTGCCCTCTATGTGGATTACACTCTGATAGTGCAACACACATCTTCTCTTGCTTGATCACGGATAAAATCTGGAGGTTGGTGTGCTTAGAACCCCTCCCTCCCTGGGATGCTATGTGGCAGAGGTTCATCAACCCTGTTCGACCATTGGGGGCTATGGCAACCGTTCTTTGGTGTGTGTGGAGGGTGCGGAATGATAAGCTATTTCAGGGGAGACCGGTGAGATGTGAGAATGTTGTAAAGGAATGTTGGTCTCTCAAACATAGTTGGGCAACTTTTTTGTAATACTCTTTTGATATGCAATACAATACCCTTCGGGTCGCTATCGGTTTATGATAGCAATCCTCACTGATTCAAAAAAAAGAATTCCTAGACTCCTATAACAATGAGATTAAATTAGAACCTCTCGAGGGTGTAAATCCCGCCCCTTATTTTGATAAGGTGACCCCCGAAGGCAATTCTGACCTAGATTCTAGTAATTCAACCCACATCCTTAGCCTAAAATCTGGATCTGAATCTTATTGGGATGAGTACAAGGCCCCGTATGACGACAATCAAAGTTTGAATTGGGATTATGATTCTAGGCCTTTATTTGATGAATATCCCTTCCAGCATCCTCAAAGATACAGATTGATTTTTTGAAAGTCACGCCAATCTACGATATAGAAATCGAGGAGTTGGAAGAGTGGGGTTTTGATTGGGTCTTCCCTACAAGCCAAGAACTTGAGCCTAGATCCAATAAGGACACCTTTTTGAGCTCAAAATCTACGAATAGGCTAGACCCAAGTCAGGTTACTGAGTCTACATCTTGTGATTTATTCTGTGGTGGAACCTCTGATCTCGAATCAAATTTAGAACTTGACATTCACAATTTCTCCGACGATTTCGAATCTTGCCATGATTTTGGAGAACCATTGTTTCCTGACGACTACGATCCAATCTTTGCCCTTAGCTCACATGATCCATTCTTCGACTCTGACTCTAAGATCCCTAATCCCAAGATCATTGATTTAAATTTCGGTTCCATTGAGATGGAATCATTTCTTTTCGATCCTTAAGAATCAAAACCAAAAAGTGTCGAGAGTGACTACAACCGAGAATTCGAATCTTTTCTTTACTCAGATTTTCTTCATCCTATAAACACTCTTCAGGCATTTACCTTTGAGTTTGCTGGCTACTATGAGGACTCTCTAAATGAACCCACCTTTAATTCTTTTTTAGATGAGCCCTCATACACAATTCTTATTGATGCCACCTACTCTACAAATACAAAACCTATTCAAACCCATTTTCAACCCTGACCTGCAACTGGACTCAATTTCTATTTTGATTCCCCTCTTACTGAGCCAATTGCATATGATTCACCTCCACTTTTTTATCGGGTTTCGGACATCGATCAGACTACAAATCAAGCCCCATCCTTCTCTGATCACTCTTGTAGGGTTCCTACATCGGCCACTGATTCTTTTTCATTTAAGGATCCCTACTCTTATCAGGCTGATTCAACTCAGCCAAACCCTAGTTCTACACTTCCATACCCTTTTGAGTTCCAAAGTATATGGTGGGTTCCACATCTCTTGATCTACATTTATCAACCCGCCAGATTGATTGGGTTTGGGCTACATCATCAACCTGCTGATCTGAACAAGCACCTGGTTGGACCAACCAGGCTTTTGATCAAGGTGCTTGTTCTGCAAAACTCATCTGATTTGACCACTCCTCCATACCATTTCCCACTCGGCTGTGGACGTTAAATTTAGCGCTCAACAAGAGGCAACCCATCATTCCAAAAAATTGAGATCCTTTTGATTATCTTTCTGTACTTCACATCTATTGCACCCTAAGTTCAATTTTAGAACAGTTGATCCCACCTCTGGCACACATGCCAGAGCTTGAAATCGTCCGCAACAGTCATTCCCGACCTATTCGCCCACCTGATAATCTTGTTCTAATTCCTGAACCCAAAACTATTTCACACACTCCGTTTACAATGAGGACATTGCAAAACTTAGGCATGGGGGATGGTAAAGTGCAAGCATAGAAAAATCAAAGTTTGAAAGGGTTCTCATAAAAAAATCACATATCCCAAAAATACCAAAAAAAATAAATTGTGAAAAAGAACAAACAAATGAGAGGAGAGAAAATTTTGATGGCACATCAGGGGAGGAGATAAAAATGTCAAAAAGGAGCACAAGTTGAAAAGAAAAGAAAAAGAGATAGTCATTAGTAAAAAATTAAGGAATTGACTTAAGTTCTAGACCGTATCAAAAGAAAAAAAATGAAAGGCAAAAAGTGTTAATGAAACAAAGACGTGATTAGTAGGAATGCTGATTTTAGGCCTCTTAGGTTGTGATCATAGGCTTAAAATTTCAAGTACCCGCTAAGATCTGGATAGTCCTCAAGAGGTTGAGGAAAATACGAAGCTTAAGTATTAGGTCAAAGGATTAGGGAGTATTCGACCTTGTTAACTGACCTCTGGTTTGCAAGACTCGGTAACCTAAGGACCCCAATCCACACATAGTTTGGTTCAGTGTGCTTAAGTATCAAAATCATGCAAATGCATTTAAATCATTCTGAAAAGGTAGCCTAGATTAGGAGTGGATGATCAACACAAGTTGACTTGGATGAGTTCCGGGCTTGGAGAGGCGGGAAATTCCCCTCAAAGATGGGCAATATCATATCGTCTCCTCAATGCTTGTCTCCAAGGATATCTACATATCCTACCAGGGGCATGTAAGCACCCTGTGTTGGTTTAGATGCCATGGGCAGCATTATCCTAAAATGTCGATTGCTAGGGTCTGGATTTAGCTACAGAACACCATGGGTGGGATTATCCTAAAATCTCGAAACCCAGGGTTCTGGGGGTTGCCATGGGTGGTGCTATCTCGAAGCATCGATTTCTAGGGACCCTTCGAGGATTGATGATGGGGACTAGGAATCTGATACAGACCATGTTGTGAAGCTAATTCGAAGCTAGAAATAAAAAGAAAAGAGAGAGAAAACTCTTACAAAAAAAAATTCCTCTATCTCTCTCTTACAAAAACACACTGTAAACTGAACCAAGGCTAAAATATGTTACAAGCATGGGTGCTTTAACCACGGAGTTCAGCGAACCTTAGGATAGTTCCTGTGGACCTTAAAAACCTTCGTGGTAGACTGAGGCTAGAGCAGGTCAGGTCCGGATCTTGGTTGGTACTTGAGTACCTTTAGGTCTACTATCGGCATTCTAATCTAATCTACAGAAGAAAGCACACATCACAGTTTTTGAGCATCAAAAGGATTTCATGGTCCAGAATCAAAATTAAAACATTAAAATTTTGTTAAGGGACTAGCAAAAGGTAGGCATAGGGGTATGACGGGAATACCATCATGAGCCCTAACTAGCTTATTTTGACCAAATGAAGAGAATAAATGCTTCTACATAACCAACTGAAGGTCATAATTCACTGCATAACCTTTCTAAGAGAAAAATAATAAACTAGGGTTAAAATTGCAATTTTACCAATGCAGTACAACGATGGGTTTTCTCAAGGGCTAAAAAAAGGTCAAATGGTTTTAATAAGATAATAAGTGGGTTGGATTTGACAAAAAAGGGTTTGTGTATGTTCTATGAATTAAATGACCTCTTAAAAACCTAAAAACTAACCCACTTGATTAACCAAGGTTCTAGTCAGGATAAAATTCACCTAAACCCTATAAAAATCATAGAAAAATATTATCTAGGGTTTAGTACCTTCAATTTGGCCATTAGAACCCATCTTGACCTATAGTGGGGTCTCAGATAGATATTTGCCCTAATTTGGGTTTTGGCATGAGTTTCCCAGTCAAATATGGTCAAACCAAAAATTTAGCTTCACCATTGGATTCCTTAGGTCCAAATTAGGTTTGTACCAAAATTTAGACCTAAGGGGAATTCATCTTGATCTAGTTTGCAAAAAGGTCCAATCTAATTACATTTCTACCCCTATCTTTCAAAAACATCACAAACAACCCCCTTAGTTTCTTGTTGTCTTCACAAGTAGGTCCCTCTGCCATTATCACGGAGGAATCCTACTCTGGCGACCTTTGGAAGGAGAGTTTTCCCTGATTGCTCAGAGAATCTCCTCCAAAATTAGAAGGGAGATTCTTTGAGAAAATCCCTCCAATATGAACCTGTCCTTAAGCCCTGATTCTTTCCCAATCTCTCATGCGAATGCATGAGAGATTTGGGTCTCTTGAGAACTTCCATCTTTGGCGAGCCTACCTTGCTTGGAAGCTTGGCTTCCAAGCACAAATCCCTCTCCAATGACCTATTTAAGAAACCCCAGATCAAAATCGAACTCAGCTTGAAATTTGGTCAGTTCCCCCTCCATTCTTCTCTCCCCTCTGGCCGCAACCCTCCACAAGCTCTGGCGTCTTCTCCCTAGCTCTCTCGTTGCCCAACCACAATACCAGTGGTCGGGTTATCTCAACCACCATCCTCCGCGTCGTGCAATACCGACCGACATCACCCCTACCTCGTCTTTGCCATCACCTCTTCTTAGGAGCTTTCACCTTCCCTACATCCGACAACCATACTGGTGTCGGATTCCTGTCCTTTTCATCCCTTAGAGGTTGGTTTTAGGTTCCCTCTCTCTCACACTTTCTCCACCTCTCTTTATTTCCCAAAGCCAACCACCACCGCCACCGAACACCTTCACCTCCTCCATCTCCGACAATACCTCTGGTGAGGTGTTTCCATTGCTACACACCTCCATCCACCTTGCTGAGCACCCTACGACCTTTGCCTCATCTCTCTGATCACTTCCCCTTGCTCCACTCACCACGCCACTCACCCAAACACATCACCGAACACACCCACTCACACGCACACAGTGTGCCCTAGGCACACCACCACAGCCACCCACACACCACGAAACCACTCCCATCACATCCGCCGTGCTCCGGCGACACTCCCAGGGTGATTTGATGTGGCTGTGAGGCTGTGCTATTGATTTCATGTTCAGGCACCCATCCGCCATTGTTGCCCAAGCTTGAAGCCCGCTTGCTACAGTCCCAGGTGTTGTTGTCCTAGGTCGATAGCCCGAGGCTATGCGGACTTGAGGCACGCATGCATCCAAGCCCTCAACGGAAGGCTCCAGCAGTCACAACCCTTCAATTTGGTCAAAGACCCTACTGCTGTGTGTGCGGAAGGAAGGTGGGACATTTAGACCCACATCAAAAGTGGAAAGGTGCCTTCATGTGCATAAATTGAAAAAGTGTTGTAGGCTCTTCGCCTCCAAAACTGACGGTGAGGTCCTCCTCCCCCCTTCACCGAACTCGTCCGTGACACCTAATACGTGGACCTGGCTGACCCAACTAGCCAACCTGACCTTACACTCCTTGCTTACCACACACGCCGGTGTGCTTGGACCCGGGTTTGCATTAGGTCTGATTACCCGACCGGCTAAAGGCTCTGGTAGAGTGAGTCTAAAATAGAAAAGAGAGAGAGAGAGGAGAGCTACGTAGGGGAAGGGGGGTTTTGCTCTAAGAAGATTACTCCAACACTTAGCCAAATTCAGAGGAAGAAGAGGAGGTTAGGCAGAAGAAGAGAAGGCTGAAGGTAGAGAAAGAAGTAGGAAGCCAAGGCAGAAGGCAGAGAAAGAGAAGAAGGAAGGAGAGGACAAAAAGCTAAGGTAAAAAGAAGAAAGATAGAGAAAAAGAAGGACCTTAGAAGAGAAGGCAGATGGCATAGAAAGAGAAGAAAGAAGAAGCTGAAGAAGAGAAGGCCATAGGCAGAAGGCTCGCAATGGAAAAGGAAGAAGGAAAAAGAAGAAGGAAGAAGCTGAAGAAGAATACACAGAGACAGAAAAAGAAGAGGAATCAGAGAAAGATAAATCAGAAGAAGAAAAGAAGCAAGGAACTGTATCACAAGTCATTTAAGATGTCTGATTACAAAATCAGACGTTTGATTTTCATATGCTTTCCATTATTTTATTGAAATTTCTTTTTACTCTTCATATACTCATGCTCTACATTCCTAATTAGATTTTGAGTAGTATTATGTGTTCAATTTGCATTTATTATTGAGATTAGTGTGTGAATTTCATTTGCTCCCTGTGTTCGACCTCAAAATATATTCGAGTAATAAAATTGTATTTGTTTTGAATGCTATTTCGGCTGTATTACAACACAACACTTTTTAAATCCTGATTCAACAACACAAACACCTAGGAACTCAAGATCCAAGCTTGAATTCCAAAATAGGAACTGGAGAGTAGTTCCAGACATCCAATTTAAGTATCTGATAACTTATACTAAAAAATTAGAAGACCAAACCACTTGTCTAGACATCCAATTTGAGTCAGGAGGGAATCATGGTTCTATCTTCGGGATTCTGCAAAAATTGGACATCAGACCAAGTGTCTAGACGTCTAATAACACTACTGAAATGGGTTTAAGGTGTGTAGGTTGTGGCTAAGGGTCCCGGACATCTAATAACCTATCTGGACATCCAAATAAGGACTGGAGCTAGAGTTTTGAGGCTCCCTAGGTTGTGGTGACCTAATCTAAGGGTGGCTAAGGCTTTGGCAGTCTTCTAGGGCTATCCTTGTGCTAGGAATGAACCTAAGCTTTTCATAATTACTTTGCCTTATTCTTACTTAGTAGAATAACATACCTCAACCCTTACATTATTGCTCTACTACATTTATTCTAATATCTTCCATTCTAGCCCTCATGGAGCACTAGCTTTAGGTCCAACTCTAGATCCAGCTTCGGATCCAGCTCCTGAGCTTCTTATTTCCTGCAATTTATATAATGCACTTGATTAGTACATTATATCATTATTTCATGCATAGATAAAGGAAAAGCAGTAAAGATGAAAGTAATGCTTATGCATGAATTAATTACACTAGCTTATGCTAAGTTCTAGCCTAATTTAGGTCAATTAAGGCCTATGATTACTACGCAATCAACAGCACAAGCACAAGGCTCTCAGAAATCCTTCTTCTTCTTCCTTCACAAAGATTCCCTTCTCCTTAAGTGGCCCTTCTTCTTCTTCAAAGGCTTTCCCTCTTCACAGCATAAGGCCACGACCTCTCTTCTTCCAGTGGCTAAGTGTCACACAGGGCCAAGTCTTCAGAGAGCAAAAGCCTCCCTCGCTCTCTCACAAATCCTTCCTTTCTCCTCTTTCAAGACCCAATGTATAGTTGGATCTGGATATAGGTAATCGAGTCTATAATAGGGTCAAGGCTTATAGGCGTGGCATCGCAAGCGAGGAGTGAGTAGGCAAGTTATCGGGTGTGAGAGAGATAAGGGACCCGACCCCTCGTGTTACTGGGTAGAGAAGATAAAGAACAAAAACAAAATATTTGTTTTTGCCACTTTGTTCATGCACGATGTGGGATTATTCCAACTGGCACCTTTGCTTACGCCAACAGTAGGGGCTACTTCTCGATTGGAGCTGCTGAGGGCATCACAAGTCCAATTGGGGTTGCAGCTGGCTATGTAGGTGAAGTCCGCAACTCCTAGAAGTGGAAGCAAGGTCGAGCTTGGATGGAACACGGCGGATGAAGTCAGGGACGATGGCAGCAATAGTGGTCGGAGGACGATGACCTAAAACTCAAAATATGGGCTAAGAGCCCCTGTTAAAAAGCTCAAAGGCTTCATTGGATGATGGTGAAGGTGGTGGTGGTGGTTGATGAGACGAAAATTCATCGTGAAAAGGTTTGAGTTTTGAAACCTGTCGTCGTAGTTCGATTCGTGAGAAAATTCATTGATCGGATAATATTTATACCGAAACTCGAAAGGTGAGTCTTGGGTCAAACACGGGGAGGCGAACATTTGGTTTGAAAAAATCTGCACTTTTTTGCTTTTTCTTCTTTTCTAATTTTTTTGGACTTTTGGAGTTTGAGAGTTTCGGTATAACTTTTTACGATTACTCGACCTTCCAAAGACTCAAAAAGGACTCTAAGTGCTAAGCATCTTATGAAAGGGTGATAGACTCACTAAGCAACCATTAAAATGGACTTCAAGTTTCTATGATCCTAGGTGACCTAAAAAAATTCTACCTAAAGGTTTTTCTTTCCAATCGTCAACTTCTCTCTACTTTTTTTATTTTTTTATGGGGTCAACACATGGGCGAACCCATTGTATATCTCCTCGACTTATTCTACTTCCTCTCTTCTTCCCTAAGGGACTGTTTGTTTACAAGGATTGGTTTTGAGGGATTGCAAATTGTGCCGTGGGATTGTGAGGAAAACCTAGGATTGTGATGGTTTATTGTTTGGTTTGAGTGGGGGGAAAACATGGGATTAGATGATCCCATCCCTTGTTTGGTTAGGTTGGAAGGGATTGTTTTGTGGGATTGGTTTATAGTTGAAGTGTCAAATCAGTGGGAGAAGTTGTTGGAAAGATGTTAAAGGACCATTTTTCCCTCGTTTCATAAAATATGGAAATGGAGGTGTAGGTAGAAATTTATGGAATTGAAAGTTATGAATGAGAAGGTAAATAAGGTTTGAGTGGATCCATTAACCTTTTGCTGTGAATAAGGCTGCACACTGAAATTCTATTTAACCAGCAACCAAACATAAAATAAAAGAAATAGGAGTTTAGGATCCTTAAAAATAAGAAAAAATGTAACTTAATAACTGGTCGTGCCGTGTTTCACGTGTTTAGAAATCGAGGTTACAAGTAACCTGTCGTCATAGTTGCAAAATACGTTGATCAAATAAAATTTATACTGAAACTCCAAGGGAGTCCCGCGTCGAACATAGGGAGGCGACATTTACTTTACTTGAAAATCGAGCTTCAATTCATTTCTTTTTGGTATTTTGGAGTTTTGTTATTTTTTTGTGTTTTTGAACTAAAAGAAAACAAGCAAATGTATCACAAGATAGAGGTGAAACAAATATGATATATATGTCAATTCAATGTCGATTACAATGAACTACAAAAGCATAAAAAGAGAGGGAGGTGAGAGGAAATCTCCCGAATCGGCTGTTCGACGAGACGACGGTGCTTGGCGGAAGCTCGGAGGAAGGAGGTGAGGAGCGGGATGACGGAGGTGAGATGCTGGAGGATGTCATGCTGAGGAAAGCTTCGACGTGGCTCCGGAATGAAGGTGAGAAGACGGAGGTGATCTGCTACCGGAATGGAGGTGGGAGGACAGCTTCGAGGTGACCTATGAAGGGAGATGGGAAGTTGGAGGAATGTTTGGTGGGGCAGAGGTTCGCTGCACTAATAGGCACCTTGGGAGCTTGAGAACAAGCTCTAATGGAGAGTTGGTGGGCTTGCTAGAGCTTGGGAGTATGTGGGAGTAGAGTAGGTAGAGATGGCCTGGAAGGGAGGGGGTGAAGGCCCTTTTATAGTGGTGGAGAAGAGGCTAAAAATGGATAAAGGACCTCTAGCAACCTCCAGACCGTCGCTGGAAATGTTGCTGTAGACAGCTCACCTCCACCCATGCCCATAGCTGGCTCTGCTGGCTTGCAATGAAACAGCGACGGCTGTAAGCATCGCTGTAGGTCAGTCCAGCTGTCGCTGAAAGCTGGTGTCAACCGCCCCTACGCTCGCGCCACCTGCCCCGCTCATCACGAGCACTGACCTTGCGCGCCCAGCTGTGTGTGTGTGCTGTGTGCTGGCGTGCGCGCTTGCAATGCACTGGCCTGCTCGTGTGCGCGCGCTACCGCTGCCGCTGCCGCTGCGCTGCGCTCCAAGTGCTCGCCCAATTGCAAATTGGAGGGGCTGTGGGGAATCGAACCCGCACCCCTCCTTTGCAAACCCACGCCTCCACCATTGCGGCACTCCACTTGTGTCGCGTGGAGTGTTTTGGTGCAGGCGCTTACCAGCCATTGGATCTTGATCCAACAGCTAGGATTAACGGCGTAGATGATGAGGGAGAGTGGATGGTGGCTGCTGGCCAGGTTTGGGCGGCCTGGATGGTGACACGTGGCACCATCTAGTCCATCCATCATCTTCTTGTAGAGGGTGCTACGGTGCTCAGATCAAGATGATTCCCATGACGCCGAATTGCGATTGTCACTCTGGATCCATCCGTACAATCGGATTTTCCATCCGAAACTTGTATGGATGTCGCATTGCCCCCCTGGCCATATAAAATGAAGGAATTAATATGTAAAATATACTACTATCCTAAATGCCATGCAATGGATGTTATGCAATATTTATAACATGATTTGCAATGCTAAGTCTAAGAACTATCAAAAATAAGCAATTTATCTTGAATTTATGTGTGTTTATCATACCCCCATGCTTACTTTTTGCTAGTCCCTAGCAAAATTAACCTAAATGCTATATATAAAAGTAGAATCACGGTTCGAGTAATTAGGTAAGATTCATTGATTACTTTAGAAAATCTCATCCCCAAGACCTAATTACAAAAACTCAACAGTGCCTAGGTGCCTACCATAATACAGACCGTTCGAGCCCTTGCATTATTTGAGAAAATTTATTTTTTCTATTTTTTTTTTATACTTTTGGAGTTTGAGAGTTATGGGATAACTTTTTACGGCTATCCGACCCACCCAAGACTCGAAAAGGACTCTAAGTGTTAAGCATCTTTGTGAAAAAGTGATAGACTCACAAAACGGCCGTTAAGACGGACTTCGGGTTTCTACGACCCTAGGTGACCTTGCCTAAAGGTTTATCTTTACGATCGCTAGCTTTCTCCCTACTTCTTTTATTTATGAGGTCAACACAAGGGTGAGTCCAGTGTATATCTCCCCGATTTATTCTACTTCCCCGCTTCTTCCTTAAGTGTTTTGGGAATTATTGTGCATTTATTTGTTTATGAGCTGGGTTCTGGACAATCGGCCGTTGAGCTGTTACCACCGACAACTTGCCAGCCATACTCGTGCGGTGAAGTGTGGTTTTATTTGTTTTTTTTTTCTCCTTTCTTTTTCTTTCTTTTTTTCTTTTCTTTTTTTTTCATAAGTAGGTGGCTTCCCTGATCTAAGATTTACCTAAAGGCAGTACAACGAAAACGGTCTTGTAGCTGGGCTCTGGACAACCAACCAATGAGCTGTTACCACCGACAACTTGCCAGCCATACCACCCAAGTCGGTCCATTAGCTACCCAATTTCCGTAAAAATCGCTGGAAAGTGAGTCAGTGCAAAATAGTGTGTGTAGATGCTTAGGCTTAAAGTCTCCCCAAATCAGAGGGTGGGTTGATAAGTCGCATACTTATCATCCCAAATTATTTATCAAATTAAAATAAATTTTAATTGGCGAGGACTTGAGACTAAATCCACATTCGAGTGGGCACCCAAGCTAATTAAGCCCGAAGACCTGAAGAGTCTAAGTGTTCAAATCTCAAAGAATCAATTCCTAAAGTTTACAACTCCTAGTGCCTAAGTTCTCGTCTCCTAATTCTATTTTTTTTTTAATTATTTATTTTTTTATTATTTTTATTTTTTTCCCTTTTTTTTAAACAAGAATCAAATAACAGGAAATCATTGTTACAGCTGACACAATGGTTATAAACTATGTCCACCCCCCCATGCTTAGCTATTGCAATGTCCTCATTGTAAAAAAATGAAAGCATGCAAGAGAGTAGAAGTGGAAGAATAGCACCTGGTTTCCGTGAGACTCAGGTCAGCTTGGAACAGTCTTTACATGTGCTGAGTTTAGTGCCTTCAGCTGGGCGATGATCAGCCTGTAGTGGTTATGGCAAGGTAAGAGCAACCTTGTCTGAGATGGGTTCAAGGAGCACATGGTCAATAAAGGGTTTGAGACGCTGCCCATTGACCTTGAAAATATTACCTGTCTTTGGGTTGGAGATTTCAACAGCCCCATTAGGAAAAATTCGCTCAATAACGAATGGGCCGCCCCACTTAGACCTGAGTTTATCGGGGAAAAGGTTCAATCGAGAATTGAAAAGCCCGACCTTCTGGTTTGGCTCAAAGCTCTTACATGAAATCATCTGGTCATGGAAAGCTTTGGTCCTTGCCTTATAGATTCTGGCATTTTCATAAGCATCATTTTGAAGCTCCTCCAACTCAGATAGTTGGAGTTTCCTGGTTTTCCTGGCCAACTCAAGGTCCACATTACATTTCTTAATGGCCCAAAATGCCTGGTGTTCAAGTTCTACGGGCAAGTGACATGCCTTCCCAAACACTAGACGGAATGGAGACATACTGATAGGAATTTTGTACACCGTACGATAAGCCCAAAGAGCATCATCTAGCTTTTGGGTCCAATCCTTCCTATCAGGCCTAACGGTTTTCTGCAAAATGTTTTTGATCTCCCGATTGGAGACCTCGACCTGTCTGTTAGTCTGAGGGTGCTAAGGTGTGGAAATCCGATGGCTCACCCTGTATTTCCCCAGTAAATTCTGAAACTGGGCATGACTGAAATGTGTGCCACCATCACTGATAATTGCCCTAGGAACCCTGAACCGACTGAAGATATTTCTCTTCACAAAATCAATGACCACCTTGTTGTCATTGGTCCAGGTGGGAATTGCCTCAATCCACTTGGACACGTAATCAACAGTGACTAGAATATACTGGTATCCAAATGAAGGAGGGAAGGGTCCCATAAAGTCGATGACCCAAATGTCAAAAATTTCGATAGAATGAATTGGGTTCAAGGGCATCATATCTCTCTTAGCCATGTTCCCGAGTGTCTAGCAATGGGTGCATGACCTAGAGAATTCCTAGGCATCCCTAAATAATGACGGCCAATAGAATCCTGATTGCAAAATTTTTGCAGCCATCTTTTTCCCGGAAAAGTGTCCACCACAAGAGGATGTGTGACAGAACTCAAGTATGCTATGGAACTCGACTTCCGGGATGCATCGGCGAATAATCTGATCAGCGCTGATGCGGTACAACTCAAGATCATCCCAAAAATAATATTTGGCCTCAGATACAAGTCTATCCCATTGTTGTTTGGTCCAATCCTGGGTAATTTGACCAATGGCCAAATAATTGACAATATCCTCAAACCAGGGGGTTCGGATTCCTGAGATTGTGAGGATAGTTTCATCCAGAAAAGTATCAGAGATCGGAACATCTGGATGAGGGGAATCAATTAGGATTCTCGAAAGGTGATCCGCCAGTACATTTTGTGCCTCGACTTTATCCCTGATTTCAAGATCGAACTCTTGAAGCAGCAGAATCCAGAGAATAAGCCAGGGTTTGGCATCCTTTTTGGCCAAGAGATGTTTTAAGGCCTAGTGGTCGGTATAGATGATGATGCGAGAACCTAACAGATAAGCCCTGAATTTTTCTAGAGCAAAAACCACAGCTAGCAATTCTTTTTCAGTAACGGTGTAATTCTTCTGGGCCTCGTCCAGAGTTTTGCTAGCGTAGTAAATCACAGAGGGCTTTTTCTCAATCTTTTGACCCAAGACAGCCCTGACGGCATAATCAGATGCGTCAGCCATAATCTCAAATGGGGATGTCCAGACCGGTGGTTGCAATACTGGGGCATAGGTGACGGCTATTTTTAATAAATCAAATGCCTTACAACATGATTCATCAAACTCGAACGACACGTCTTTGGCCAAAAGGTTACTCAAGGGCCGAGCAACCTTCTAGAAGTCCTTAATAAATCTTCTATAAAAGCCCACATGCTCAAGAAAAGAACGAATCTGTTTTACGGATGTGGGTGGAGGAAGTCTAGAGATAGCATCCACCTTAGTTCTATCAACTTCAATTCCCTGATTAGAAACCACGTGACCTAGGACGATGCCCTCCTGAGTCAAAAAGTGGCTATTTTCCCATCTAAGGACCAACCATGTCTTGATGCATCTCTGAAGGATCAATTCCAGGTTAGCCAGGCAAGACTCAAAAGAATCTTCGAAAACGTAGAAATCATCCATGAATACCTCAAGACAATCTCCCACCATGTCAGAAAAGATGGCCATCATGCACCTTTGAAAAGTCGCAGGCGCATTGCAAAGCCCCAATGGCATTCTACGGAATGCAAAGGTTCCATAAGGACATGTGAAAGTTGTCTTTTCCTAGTCTTCAGGATGGATAGGGACTTGGTTATATCCCGAATAACTGTCCAAGAAGCAAAAATATTTTTGCCTAGCTGACCTTTTGAGGATTTGATCGATAAATGGCAAGGGGAAGTGATCCTTTTTAGTTGCAATGTTCAGCTTCCTATAGTCAATACAGACTCTCCAAGCAGAAGCTGAACGAGTGGTGAAGGTTTCCCCTTTCTCATTAGTCATAACGGTTATTCCCACCTTCTTGGGTACAATCTGAACGGGGCTAACCCACGGACTATCTGAGATTGGGTAAATAATCCTAGCATTGAGCCACTTAATTATCTCCTTCTTGACCACTTCTTGCATATTCGGGTTTAGTCTCCTTTGCATTTTGCGAGAAGGGCGGGATCCAGCTTCCATGAAAATACAATGATTACAATAGGATGGCTCGATCCCCCTAAGGTCATGGATGGTCCAACCAAATGCCTCCTTGTTGTTCTTAAGGACCTTAATTAACCTCAATTCTTGCTCCTTAGTCAAATCAGCACTAATAATCATAGAGAGCGTGTTTTCAGGTCCTAAGAACTCATATTTCAAATTTTTGGGCAATGGTTTTAATTCCAGCTGGGGTGGGTTTAGAATCTAAGGAAGGGAGGATGCTGATGAAGATTCATCAAGACGATCCAGTGGAAGAGGCTGGAAATGAAAAAAATCAACGGCCTCTTTAAGATGTGGCAGGTCTACCATGGAGGAGGGTTGTAAGTTGGGTTCGCTAAAGCTAATGGAGTCCTCGAGTGCATTGATTGTCATACACGTCTCAAGATCCTGATCCTCGAGTTCCTCAATGAATCCACAATCCTCAAATCCTCTTATCACCTTAAAAATATCCAAAGTTAATTTCTTATCCCCAAAGGCAATCTCCATACTACTGCTTTCACAGTTTATGTTGGCCTTGGCGGTAGCTAGGAACGGATGCCCCAGAATGATAGGCGTGTTCCTCAAATCATTGGGTACATCCATGTCGAGGATGAGAAAATATACAGCAAAATAGAAATCCTTGACCTTGACAATTACATCCTCAATAATGCCTCTCGGTGTGGTGACCGATCGGTCCGCTAATTGTAGCGTTACTGAGGTTGGCCTGAGTTTACCTAATACAAACTTCCCATAAATAGAAGTCGGGATTAGGTTGATGGATGCACCTAGGTCCAATAGTACCCTATCAAAAGTGTATTCCCCAATAATGCATGAGATCAAGGGGGCACCTGGATCTTTCTTCTTTTGAGGAAGGTGATGCAGGATTATAGAACTTGCTTGCTCAGAGAGAATCACCTTCCTCGGAGTGGGTTCTCTCAGCTTACGCTTTTGGGTACATAGTTCTTTCAAGAATTTAGCGTAAGCTGGGATGTGCTTAATAGCATCGAGGAGCAGAATATTGATCTCAACGCTCTTGAATAAATTCAAGAGCTCCTTGTTGCTGTCTAGGGTTTTCTTCTTCTTGGTTTTCAATAGGGCCTCAGGGAACGGAATATGGGTGGAATTTTCAATTTTCAATCCCTGGGCCTTATTGTCTTCTTCAGCCTCCTCCTTCTCTTTCTCAAGCTCCCCAGGATTTTGACTTCTAGAAGGTAATTCTAGGTTCTGGGTCTGCTGCCCACTTCTCAAGGTGATAGAGTTTGCGGAGGCATAAGGGTTTGGATCTTGAGGTGGATTAGTGAAGATAGGAGGGCCTTCGTTGGTCATGTAACCAGAAGAGGAAGAAGAAGGACCCTACTCAACCACCTGAGCATGCGCGTGTGGGTCCCTTTGATTCCCATACCCTTGGGCTCCATTGCCTTGATTTTGCACATTACGCGAGTTTGGTATTGGTTGAGATGGTAGGGATCCGGGTTGTCGAGTGTTTGCAATTAACCCGGATTGCAAGTTATCCAAGGATGTCTTCATTTGTTGCATAAGCTGGAGTATGGACCCTTGCATTTCCACCATCTGCCGATTCAAATCAGCCTGCCCTGTGGATTGTTGGGCATTCCAAGATGGCTGATTAACCGATCTTGGGGGCAACTGGGTGTATACTTGACCCTAACGCATGGGTTTTTGAGATGCATAGTTGCTGGGTCGAGATTGGGTCTGTTGCCCCTTTTTCCAAGAGAAGTTAGGGTGGTTCCTCCATCCCGAGTTGAAAGTGTTGGAATATGGGTTGGACCTAACATTCTCCTGCATTGCATATGCATCCTCATAAAACGAGGATGAAGAGAAGGAAGGATCAGAGAAATTGGGATCAAAGGCCCCAGTTTGGAACCCATATGGTTCCGAGAAATCCTGGCTCACAGGTTGAGCCGACTCGAGTTGATTCACGAATTCCCGCCCCGTGGGAGCTCGTAAGGAATGGAATCCTGAATTCTGGGATTGAGTGGGTAAAGAAGTGTTTCCTGAATTCCCAGACATCCATTCT
This sequence comes from Thalassia testudinum, assembly GCA_037157565.1. NCBI lineage: Eukaryota > Viridiplantae > Streptophyta > Magnoliopsida > Alismatales > Hydrocharitaceae > Thalassia > Thalassia testudinum. The sequence goes on from JAZHRO010000025.1 coordinate 41,860,804, forward strand.
TCCATTTTCTTAGCAACCAAGTCGATTTTATCCAGTTTATTACAAATTAATTCCATGTCAAATGAATGAGAGTCCTGGATCTCATTAGCACTTGACCTAGGTTGTTGGGACTGGTTGAAAGCATCTATGGAGGCATGATTAATTGAGTTCTCACTCATTTCCTCAAACAGGTCGTATGCGCTATCTGCATCCCTGTTGAGAAAATTGCCTCCGCAGGAGGCGTCCACATGATTACGGAGTTGCTCAACCAACCCGTGATAGAAAATCTGCATGAGTTGCCATTTTGGCACCTCGTGGTGTGGACACTTCCTCAAAAGTTCCTGGAATCGCTCCCAGGCACCATGAAATGGTTCCCCCGGCCGCTGGGCGAAAGTGGTAATCGCCCGTCGCAAAGCATTGGTCCTTCCGATAGGGAAGAATTTCTTCAAGAATGCCGACTTAAGTGCAGCCCAAGTTTCAATCGGCCTTCCTGTAGTCCGGTACCAATGTGCGGCCTTATCCCTGAGAGAGTGGGGGAAAAGCCTCATGATCATTCGCTCTTCGTTCACATTCCTTGTTCTGGTGGTCTGAACCAACGTGGTTAGATCTTCCAGGTGCTTTAATGGGTCCTCTGAGCCAAGCCCATGAAAATGCTTAATCAAACTTAATACTTGGGGCTTGATTTCAATGTCTCCGGCGGGAATCATGATGCCGGGACGTTCCCCATAGTTTGAAGGATCGTAAAAATCCTTCAAGGGCGGAGCACCCTGGCCATGCATGCATTGGAACCATTGCTGCATCTGCTACAATTCTTCCAACTGCCTCTGAATCAGCTCCTGCTAGTTCGGAGGTGAGGGAGGTAATTGTTGATCAGCCGTGGGATCTGCTTGGCTATAGCTCAACCTTTGCCTCCTTGAATGGTCTAAAGGTCCTTCCAATCTAGGGTTCAATCACCTCCTCCCAAGCATACACTAGAAGGAAGTCGGAAGGACGGGGGAAAGGAAACCCTGCAGCACAAGAATACAAGCCTGTCCTTAGATTGGGTAGCTTAAGGTCTACTGACTCTTAAAATCCATCCTAAGATTATGGATGATTTACTCTACTTATGTCTAGGCAATCCAACCAGTTAGAAGGAGGGACTAGGGAGAAGGTTCTTCCTTTGGCTTGCGCCTCCAGTTCCTAGTGTACCCCGCAGCCACGGTCGTTTGACGCTACTCCCCTAGCTAGACATCAGATCAACTAGTATAAGCGGGTTAATCGTGAATAATCTCAATCTGGATCCTGATGAGCGAATGAGCCCTTAGGGACAACGTCTAATTGATTTTAGTTAGGCTTGGGAAATTGGTGCTCTGGAATGTGATGGGCCCTTAATGGGTTGTGCCCTTAATGATTTGTTTGAGAACATGTGAATGTGCACAACCAAGAGGTTTTCAAGCAAGATTATTAATGATGAGGTGAGTTTTAGGATTCTAATCTTACTTAATAGCTTTTAGGATTCAAATATTAGGTGTTTTCAACCAAGTTTTCTGAGGCAAACCAAGTTTGTTGTTGAAAGCACGTGTTCAAGTATTTTCCTTTAGAAATCAAGAAAAATATGGAGTGCCTGGATTGACCTAATTATTGAATCCTACGGGGCAGCTAAAAAATGAACCTCTTTTAGATTAGGTGGTGCGACCCAAACAATTCACTCAATTGGCTCAAATGCACCACCGATTAAGGCACACAAAAAAATGGTTAACCTAATATGATTTCTACTCTTTTATGTGCTGAATTCGTGTACCAGGTCCACAGGTCGGAAGCCCGGTTGAGTAGATGAAAAATCAAGTCCGATTATGTGCCTCAAATGTGGGTGTATAGAGTGTGTAAATTGATTTGTCCCACAGAAATATCTTTTTTTTATATATATAAGATGTGGGTGAGATGGGTGAAGGTGGCAAACAAGACAAACAGAGTCTATCCTAGGGTTTATGCAAACACCTAAGTAGATTAAGTCTTAGTTATGATTGTGGCGAAATGAACTAGTGGGGGGGGGGAAGTGGGGGACACTTACACAGTACTTTACCAGCACTTTACTCCGATCTACCACACTTGGATCTCCATGCCAGGGTACCTTCAAGACAGTAGATCAAAGACAAGTAGGGTTAGTGCTATGTAAATGCAAAGAAATGCAATAAACAATAAAGTAAATTCCATTGCCTCCTGGGCAACGGTGGCAAAATGGTCGTGCCGTGTTTCGCGTGTTTAGAAATAGAGGTTACAAGTAACCTGTCATCGTAGTTGCAAAACACGTTGATCAAATAAAATTTATACCGAAACTCCAAGGGAGTCCCAGGTTGAACACAGGGAGGCGACGTTTACTTTACTTGAAAACCACGCTTCTATTCATTTCCTTTTGGTATTTTGGGGTTTTGTTATTTTTTTGTGTTTTTGAAGTAAAAGAAAACAAGCAAATGTATCACAAGATAGAGGTGAAACAAATATGATATATGTCAATTCAATGTCGATTACAATGAACTACAAAAGCATAAAAAGAGAGGGAGGTGAGAGGAAATCTCCCGAATCGGCTGTTCGGTGAGATGACGGTGCCTGGCGGAAGCTCGAAGGAAGGAGGTGAGGAGCGGGATGATGGAGGTGAGATGCTGGAGGACATTGTGTTGAGGAAAGCTTCGGCATGGGTCCAGAATGGAGGTGAGAAGACGGAGGTGATCTGCTACCGGAATGGAGGTGGGAGGACAGCTCCGAGGTGACCTATGAAGGGAGATGGGAAGTTGGAGGAATATTTGGTGGGGCAGAGGTTTGCTGCACTAATAGGCACCTTGGGAGCCTGAGAACAAGCTCTAATGGAGCGTTGGTAGGATTGCTAGAGCTTAGGAGTAGGTGGGAGTAGAGTAGGTAGAGATGGCTTGGAAGGGAGGGGGTGAAGGCCCTTTTATAGTGGTGGAGAAAATGCTAAAAATGGATAAAGAACCTCTAGCGACCTCTAGACCGTCGCTGGAAACGTTGCTGTAGACAGCTCACCTCCACCCACGCCCATAGCTGGCTCTGCTAGCTTGCAATGAAACAGTGACAGCTATAAGCATCGCTGTAGGTCAGTCCAGCTGTCGTTGAAAGCTAGTGCCAACCACCCTTGCGCCCGTGCTGCCTGCCCCGCTCATCACGCGCACTGACTGCGCGTGCCCAGCTATGTGCTCGTGTGCTATGCGCTGGCGTGCACGTTTGCAATGCGCTGGCCCGTGTGTGCACGTGCGCGCTACCGCTGCCGCTGCCGCTGCGTTGCGCTCCAAGTGCTCGCCCAATTGCAAATTGGAGGGGCTGTGGGGAATCGAACCCGCACCCCTCCTTTGCAAACCCGCACCTCCACCGTTGCGGCAGTCCTCCACTTGTGTAGCGTGGAGTGTTTTGGTGTAGATGCTTACCAGCCATTGGATCTTGATCCAACGGCTAGGATTAACGACGTAGATGATGAGGGAGAGTGGGCAATGCCTACTGGTCGGGTTTGGGCGGCCTGGATGGCGCCACGTGGCGCCATCTAGGTTGTCCATCATCTTCTTGTAGAGGGTGCTACGGTGCTCAGATCAAGATGATTCCCACGATGCCGAACTGCGATTGTCGCTTCGGATCCATCCGTACGGTCAGATTTTCCATCCGAAACCTATATGGATGTCGCATTGCCCCCCTGGCCATATAAAATGAAGGAATTAATACATAAAATATACTACTATCCTAAATGCATGCAATGGATGTTATGTAATATTTATGACATGATATGCAATGCTAAGTCTAAGAACTATCAAAAATAAGCAATTTATCTTGAATTTATGTGTGTTCATCAATAACACGAGAGCACAGTTGCACCTTTACTAAGCAGAAATGAAACCAACATGGAAAATCGAAGCTTGACAGCTAGGCAATAAATACAAAATTCCAATCCAATTTACGAAAGGGTTCATTTCGCAAAGCAGAGGTCTCGACAAACTGAAAGGAAGATCGTATAATATCCACTCTTTCATTCACAAGTAAAGATTTGCCATCCAAATGTAATCCATACTTTAAAACTCCATGGCTGTAAACTTTTCACTCATTTGTTTCCACGTGGTGAAGCCTGCTTTTCTTTCCTGCAACCAATCCATTCAAAAGTTTCTTGTCCAAATCTCATCATAAATATTTTTTGATAAACTGTAACACACATATCAATATTCTCAAGTCCATGGAGTCCTAAGCACGAACTCAAAGAAAAAGCATAACACACATATCAATATTCTCAAGTCCATGGAGTCCTGAGCATGGACTCAGAAAAAGCATTAATGAAAGATATGCCTTAAAACAGAATCAATCTATGTCTCACAAGTTACAGGTGCAAAAATGACAAGTTGTAACAAAATGTGAAGTTTCAACACACATAGAATACTAGTTCAGATGAGGGTAGAAGATATAAAAGGTTGTACTCTACCACATATTGGGATGCAAAAATTGAGGATATTTGACTGGTGTCACAATCACTTGAAGCACTTGGCATCTAACAGGGCTTCCCCCTCAAAGGGCTCTTGGGCTTCGATCATGGCATTAACACGTTCCTTTTGGGCTTCATCTGTAATGTCCACCTTTCTCCAGTCATAAAGATCAATGTCATAGCAGAGGTCAAGCACAAACAGGGGGATCTCAGTTCCACGGAAAAGACAGAGGCCTTTCACCTTGTAAGGAGGCTCAGACCCGACGACAAGCATCTTACCAAAAGCATACTTTCGGGCCAAGTCCATGCATTGGAGGAAGCCACTGACCTTGTTCAGAGTGACAAAGGAAACTGTGTTCTCATCACTGTATTTGTAATTGCAGAACCATAACGAGTAGTGCTCAACATCATACAGGTTCCAGAATCGTGGAGCATGGAAATAGTTAGAAAGGAAAAGAGAACATAAGAAACATAGTTCATAAATGAAGTCATAGGAAAAGCCCTCAGATAAGCAAAATAAGGCAAGAAGGTGCCATTAGTACCATAAGCAGAGCGAAAATCTTGTAAAGATTGAGAACTTATTTTTGGTAAAACACTAAGCGTTTGTATGTTGTTGATCAAGTGCAAAGCAAACAAAGGCCATTAATCATGCCAGTCCAAGATAGAACTGAAGTGGGATGAGGCATGCAAGATAAGAAGACCTCTTCCAAATGAAGCACAAACCATGAAGAACTGGGACTTTTATGTCGATGTGACCAACTAATCCGATACTGAATGAAAAAACTCTGTAAATAAATCAACTAAGCATAAGCCAATGAGGGAATGCAATCAGAACTGGATCAACCAAAACCTTTGTGATCAATCATCTGTCATAGTCCCAACTATGTTTTTTGGTTCCTTATTTTAAATTTAAAATTGTAAGAAGTCTAATTGCTTTTAGTTTAAGAGGTTATAGCACTTTATATTCGAATGTTAAAAAGATTAGTAGATAAAGAAGACATGAAAACCATCTCCACACTAAACCAAATAAGTAGGTACTACATTGACGATAATGCTATCAAAAATGCAGACGCTCCTGTACTTCCTGATTATGTGAAGAGCAACTTTTTGAGAAGTATAACAATGAGGACATCTTTTAAACTGATGGTGTTTGACATTGATTAGAAAAAGAAAGAAATCAATATTCTTGAGTAAATACATGTGAATTAGAGGACAAGACAAGTACCTTTACTTGCAATCTCATGGAAGTTAGTCAAGCACAAACTGGGGGATCTCAGTTCCACAGAAAAGACAGAGGCCTTTCATCTTGTAAGGATGCTCAGACTCGATGACAAGCATCTTAGCAAAAGCATACTTTCGGGCCAAGTCCATGCATTGGAGGAAGCCACTGACCTTGTTCAGAGTGACAAAGGAAACTGTGTTCTCATCATTGTAATTGTAATTGCAGAACCATAATGAGTAGCTATCATACAGGTTCCAGAATCGTGGAGCTTGGAAAGAGTTAAAAAGGAAAAGAGAACATAAGAAACATAGTTCATAAATGAAGTCATAGGAAAAGCCCTCAGATAAGCAAAATAAGGAATGAAGGTGCCATCAGCACCATAAGCAGAGCAAAACTCTTGTACAGTTTGAGAACTTATTTCTGGTAAAGCACTAAGCATTTGCATGTTGTTGATTGAGCGCAAAGTAAACAAAGGCCATTAATCATGGCAATCCAAGATAGAATTGAAGTGGGATGAGGTATGCAAGATAAGAAGACCTCTTCCAAATCAAGCACAAACCATGAAGAACTGGGACTTTTATGTCGATGTGACCAACTAATATGATACTGAATGAAAAAGCTCTATAAATAAATCAACTAAGCATAAGCCAACGAGGCAATGCAGTTAGAACTGGATCAACCAAACCTTTGTGATCAATCATCTGTCGTACTCCCAGCTATGTTTTTCGGCTCCTTATTTTAAATTTAAAATTGTAAGATGTCTAATTGCTTTTAGTTTAAGAGGTTATAGCACTGTATATTTGAATGTTAAAAAGATTAGTAGATAAAGAAGACATGAAAACCATCTCCACACTAAACGAAATAAGTAGGTACTACAATACCGATAATGCTATCAAAAATGCAGATGCTCTTGTACTTCTTGATAATGTGAAGAGCAACTTTTTGAGAAGTATAACAATGAGGACATCTTTTTAACTGATGGTGCTTGACATTGATTAGAAAAAGAAAGAAATCAATATTCTTGAGTAAATACATGTGAATTAGAGAACAAGACAAGCACCTTTAATTACAAGCTCACGGAAGTTAGTCTTGGTTTTTGAATATATCCTCTTCCACTCACCCAAAATCATCTTACTTGGTGGCAGCAAGTCGAGGGGATTTTTAGGCTTTGGTTTGGGTGGATATAGGTTGGTGGAGCATATCACCAGCTACAGCAGCACGAATGCTAATGGGAAAATGGGCTCAGGTAGCATTGCAAAGATTAATGTCATGTCATTGGGAGCGCATGCTTGCATTTCAACTGCCACAATAGGACTTAGGAATTTCCTAAGCCATCCATGTTTGCAGATAATGCTGCTATTTCAACTGCCACAACAGGCATTAGGAATTTCCTAAGCAATCCATGTTTGTAGATAAGGAGCTTACTAAATGGGGTTGCTAAGATTAAATCTAGCCATCCAACACAATTGAGTTTTAGCCCATGGCCTGGTAAAATTTACTAGTAAGCATGTGTCCCTCTCTGACGCCAAAAACAAGATTTGTACATGCTGTCATCATTGCCCATTTAGTTGAATGTCAAACCGTGCAAACTTACACAAAGCATTAATCATATTATATGAAAAATAGTTCTACATTTAAGAATATGTAAATGTGTATGCTGGGGAATAAGTTAACACTAAGGATGCATTCATTAAAAGATAATGGTTAAGTAGAGTAAGTCTACTAAAGTTACTAAGCAAGGACTCCATGATCAGTTAAAACCACCAAAGCACGAACAAAGCAAGGACTGAGGCCTCCTTAGAAACATTGTCATCAGCCCAACAAAAATAGCATAAACACAATGGGAACATTGGGGACAATAAAAGAATACAAGATAGAACTACATTTGACATCATGCAGAAATAATTACACACTGATGTCCTACACATTACAAGGAAAGAAACAAGATTCAGACAAGATCCCTGTAAGTGATACTTAATTGCCATGACGTGCAAACAAAGGAGAAGATTGACAGAAGCAAGAAAGAAGATTAGCATTAATTTTCCAGACAGGCAGATTCAGACAAAAAGAAAAAAAAGTAAAGTAATGGTAGACGGCAACATAAGTAAACATCCCTGTAAGGCATAGAAAAAAGGCAAAGACTTTTCACTTCCCTACAAATTCTTTGCTCTAATAGCAACAAGGTTAGACTCCAGATCTCAAAGGCTAACTATTAGTCTTGCAGATTTAAGCATTATGGATGATAAGTTGCTAATAGCTACAAAGGATTTGCTGCATAATTGTATATGATACCATTAACATTTCAACTAAACGCAAACCATGGCCAATTATTGATGGAAGAATAAAACTGATGAACAAGAAGCAGATCCTATTTCCAACATTCACCTTGATTATTCAACAAATAAGAGGACATAACTAGTAATTTCAAACTGAAAGTAATTGCCAAACTAATCCAAGTAAATCAGAAGCAGGTATTAGATCCAGACTTCTATTAGCAAGCCAAACTGCACACCATTTCAAGACAATGTAGGACATGATGTTGAAACTATATATATAAAAACAGACTTCAACAATAGTATAATTAAGAAAAGAAATACAAAGAAACTATAAAAACAACAACCAAACCAAGGAGCAAATTGCAATCAAATCTTGCACTCGAAGAGAACTTGAAAGCTTAATAACCATCGCATCTTGTCAATTAGAGTACGTCTACTAGAGTTACTGAAAAAAAAGAAAACAAAATAAAGTGCAAGTTATACACTCCATTAGAGTAGGACATATGAGATAGGATATGAAATAAAAACACTAGCAAGACAAATTTCACATCATGTCAATTATAGATGCATGTGCTGAATGTAATTCAACCTCCGTAACCCTAGCCTCAATTTGAATCTCATCTATCCTCTCTTGCAATTGTTCATTTTGTCAATTCGACTCATTTACTTGTTCCTCTAATGTCTTAACCCGATCCTCAAGGTATAGAACATATTTAGAATTTGACTCAACAATACATAATACATCTGTGATATTCCACTCTAACACATGGTACTTCAAAGACAAGAAGAAGGACTGTGCTCTGGCTGAGTCGATTGTTGGGGGTAGCTGGTTGGCATATTTCCTGTAATTGCATCCCTACCACGAATAAAAGGTTGAATCATCATTATTATTCAATGTAATATTATATAGAGTCATATATGTACATACTGCATCAGCAAGTGCACATGTACAGACATGGCGATCCATGATCTCAAAATATTTCGGTCCTTTCACCTCCAGTGATAGTAAACAAGTCAATCCACATGTGCGTCGCCGGCCGTGTGTCGGCACCATGTATCCACTAGCCATCCCTGCAATACTACTTACGATACGATATATCTTCATCTTCCGAAGAAATTTTTTAGTAGAAGAAAAAATGAAAACTTCGGTACTAGGTAAATTTGACTAACAGGAACTTAACGAAAATGCTATAATAAATGTCCATATGACACATTATCCCTAGCATGAGAACAACAATCACAGTGGCAGCACAGAAGAGTTTGGCCACATAGTGGCTTTTAAGGTACATCACATTTTATATTACAGTAGAGCATCATCTACCCTTGTGATCAGCCTAAAGAGCATGTGCAAGTTGATCCCTCAGGAAATCTCCTACTCTAACTGCCGTCTCACCAACTAAATCATCCCAGACTTCGGTATCCCCTACATCTTCCACCTTTAAATCAGTGACAAAAATGTCATCATAAAGATTCCACCGGTGTAGCATGTTGTGTATAACACAACATGCCATCACTATGTGTCGCTGCGTCTTGAAACTATAGAATGGACAAGAGTCAAGTATCTTGAATTGCCATTTTAGGACCCCAAATGCACGCTAAGCAATGTTGCAGAGCTACGCATGTCAGTGTTTATAAAGCTCCTTGTGATTCTGATATCTATTTGACCGATTCCTATATTCCTACAAGTGATATGCAACACCATGAAATAGAGCAAGAAATGAGTTAGTGTTTGCATATCCAAGGTCCACCAGATACATTCTTCCGTTGGGGATGGTCAAACCATTCTACACTGCCCAGTGCAAGATCCTCATGTCCACTGCGGAGCCCTCCCATCCAGTGTCGATGTAGACAAACTGCAAGTCATAGTCGACAACCGCTACAACATTTTGGCTCGTCCAACCTTTCCGGTTGTGAAAACGAGCCTAATCTATTGGGGAGATCGTTGCCTGAACATGACATCCATCGATCGCTCCAAGCACGTCCTAGTATGAAACATTTGTAAGAATTAGTGTACATTTGTTTGTAACTAAGTAAAAGATGAAACTCTTGCTATAGTAACATACCTTAAAGAAGGGGAAGAATTTCCTATTATCCTTAATCTGATCTGGCACCTCAGCATGAATTGTCGGCAATCGAATGAACCTCCTCTTTAGGGATATGATAACAAGTAATACATTGTTAAAGTATCTTGAAATAGTCTCTCCAGAATGCTGAAAATGTTCTATCATGTGTCGATTGGAGGATGCATGTGCAAGAGTATGCAGGAAAATTACCAATTGCTCATTGATGGTAACATTTCGGGAATCACACAGATCCTTATTCTCCTTTAGTTACCAACTGATTGAAATGAAGGTGACCTTCGTAACTCGCAATTCGTCAATGCATCGTGAGGGGTGGCCCTCTAGTAACTCACGTACCCAATAGTGACCAGGCAAACCACCATTATTTCGAGGTTGCCTAGGAACATACTGAACCCCAAATGGTGGGAATCCTATTTCTAGTGGAAGCACAACCTCTGCTAAGCCCAAATTAATACCCTTGCAGTCATCCTCCATAGAGAAAACCGACCTATCATCGTCTGAACTCATCCTCCTGAGAAACATCCCAAATTTACAGATTGCAACAATGTATGTAGAACATAACTTGACAATCGAGAGATGTGTGTGAAAATGTAAACATTAACATTTACCAAAAAAATCATGTACGTAAAGCCATGCATTCATCAGAGGATAAAATGTTCATAAAAAAAATGACATCGCATAAATGTTCACCCCAACATACCATAAACCCACGTACATGCAAAAAGGAATGACAAACTAACTAACATACCATAAAATAACAAAACATGACAATAGCAAGAAAGTAACTAGTGCAAATGCAAGAAGGAAACCAAGATACTACCAATATGATGATCAGAAGCCGTAATCGCTGCCAACATGCCTCCTCAAAAATGCACCGAACTTAGCATCATAGTCGATTACATCCTTGAATACTGCCCTCCAACTAGAATGGGTGAAGACATCAGCCAAGGTGACCAAGTCGTCAGGCGTAATACTAGGAACCCACATGCGTAACCTCCACATGCAATCATGAATGTCATCCCCTGAATGGTCAACCCTGGGTGGTGGAGAGATTTGATGCTTCACCAAAGTTCTCATGAGTTCTGTAAACTCCTTAGACCTTGCATTAGCTAATTCAATCACAGTGGATGATGCCTTCTTCCTCCGTTTCGTCCCACTTGAGGTGGAACTCCCAGAAGCCCTCTTCAACCCTTCCCTCTCAAAATTTGCTTGCCGAGGAGGAGTTTGATGCATTTGATGAGGGCTACTAGTCGAAGCTGATGGGATATTGGTTCTCACAAAAAGGTTGGGGCCAGTGTAAGGCCTCCTTAGGAATGTCCAAATGTCTTCTGCACCTGTATTATCAAATGGGATAGATCCAGTTGCAGATGAACCAGTGAAGGTGTTTTGTGTTCCAACATAACCTACTGCATCATCATTTCCTATTGCAACCTGATCCTTGACAACCTCATTCACTTGCTCATGCATGTTCGACAAGAGCGCATGCTCACCTGTAGCTGTATCCCTCTCGACAATGCTATGGACATCCTCATAGTAGACAAATAGCTTCTCTCGGAGTTTCGCCAATTCAGGTGGGAGCTACATATACAACGGAAGTGTAAATTTCAATAAAAGAACAAGTGCCATGACTCATTTGATGTATTCAATGAAATTTGGCATTAATACCTCAGTCCAAACATAGGGTGACGGTGCTACTGGGCAACTTGTCCTCAGGTCCATTCCCCACCCGCTCTTGCTCAATAGTTGAGCATATAAAGTGTGCTTCCTCTTCAACTCTTTCCACCTATTTAGAATCTAGTTGTGGGTGTATGGTAACCCTGTTGCTGTGACAAACTCCTTATCAATGTCATTCCAAGCGGTTTTCGTGAACGATCCATTCTCCCAATGACCATCTTTATGGTGTTTCACCAAAATCTTTAGTAACTCATTAGTTGTTTGATAGTCCCACTTCTTAGCCTTCTTAGGACCAGCGAAGTATGATGGTTGGGATGATGACATCCTAAAGTCAAAAGTAGAGCATTTAACTATATGATATGGTAATCCAATGTCAAATTCTATCAAAGTTTGGAGGTCCGAAACTAAACTAAATGTGGGTCAAAAGGAATGTCAAGCACAATGGAATGGTACATCAAATCAAGTACAATCAATTGATACATCAAATCAAGCACAATCACTACATGAGACCTTGTTGCCACCAACTGCATAAATGAAGTCCACTAACATTAATAGCACAACATTTTCAGAAGTATTCATTCCCAACTTTGAAACAAGTATGGAATATAATGGAAAGCACCAACTTATACAAATATCTGGCACCCCAGTATTCATCATTTCACCATGAAAACCTTCATTATTTTTTTTCTCCTACTCCCAGCTCTAAAAATTAGCTGAACGTCTATAGCTCAAGGCTGTAACCTTCATGATACCCAAGTCAAAAAACATATGATAATGCAACCAACTTTCATAAAGCATTCCTTCTTTGTTTGGGAATTGAAGGATAGAATCCTATAGCAAAAAGATGATGATTCAATGGTAAATAAAAATAGATAAGGGCATCATCATATATTGCAAAAAGTGGTTGGCTCTTGACTTCCTTGAATAACTTCCCTTTTTATATCACAAATTTTCTTAAAACCACTCATACTTCTACTTAACCTAGGATAGTTACAACAAAGAAGAAATAAAATGATACATAAAGAATAAGAATCATACACTCAACTATAGAAATTTAGGTCCTGCACACTTGATACGAATAGAATGTATGCCATATGAATTTTGGTAATGCTAAGCTAAATAGGGGGGTGTTTGAAAATGGAGATATTGGGTACTCATGATTTCCAGGGAAGTCACAAATAGAGGAAAAGTTATGATTGGAACTGCAACACCAATTCACATCACCAGAGAAAAATCATGAAGACAATCACAATAATATCCCAAGAGTTGCATCTATTCTGAAATAAAGCAAATACTTGGCAAAGTACCCCTACGCAGGTATTTCAGGTGATGAATTGGAATTTTCTATAGCTAACCAAGGAGAAAATATCCACTAGGGTTGGATGTTTTCTATACAAGATGTTAAAGTTACCACAGGGATGTCTGAGAGGAAGATGGGTTTATTATTTAAAGGGAGGCATGGGGATAAAGAAACATCTATTTCTTAACATTATAAAAAGAGTCTTTTAGGCCCAAATATCATTTGCAGTGACATATTCGGGAATAGCTTCTATCAATAAAATTAAATTGAAAAAAATATTAAGAGGATCTTGAAGCATTTACAATGCGATTATATTTTCTATGAATATTTCCTTCTATTTTGATGAAATCAATATCATCTAGGTATTTATTTTCACCATCAAGTCTCCTCTGAAAGACCTCCTTTTAGAAACATAGGAAGAAAGAGGCTAAAAAGAAATACCTTAGATAAAGTAAAAAATAGGAAGAAAGAAGTAGGAGGAAGAAAGAGGAAGCAGAACTTACCTGCACTCAAGATGACAAAAACCTATCAGGCAGAGCTGCAGCAACCTAGATGCCATTGCCTTACGCTCCAAGGTCAGGTTAGCTATGACTGCTTCGTACAAGCAACACCAAAAGAGTTAACATTCAACACCCACAGACATGTTTATGAAAGCCCTAAATCAGACCGTACCCTTCCTTTGAGATCTGCCATCTTCCTCCTCTTCCACACCTTCCAGCAGGCAAAGTAGGATAATGACAAGGAGGAGGTAGAAACATGGATCTGCCTCTCTTAAATAGACCATACTTGATGCCTCACCCTTATCCTCAACCAGCCTCCACGCGATATGCCAAATGTATGCAAACAACACGTGGAGGTAGCCATCACAACAGACTACCAGGACCCAACCACATATCCAGTAGTTACGAAGGGTGTTCATCCATCAGGAAAGATGGAGATGAAGTAAAAAGAGAAGGGTAGCAAGATCCAATCACAAACAAACACAAAAGCAGATCTATCAAGGACAAACAGTGCCTACCATCTACCATCTGAGCAGTAGTGAAATAGGGTTCACGAGACGTGTACGAAAAGGGCAATCACTATTCCTAACGTGATAACACACTAGTAGGAGATTACTTCCATCGATCCTTCTGCCATGGCCGATCGCCTGAGGAGGTCAACTAAGAAGGACACGACAGACCACAATTGGATCGACACTAGAGCATGATCACCTGGGGAGGGCAGTGAAGAACGATAAGAGATCGCACAATGGGATCGTCGTTAGGGCATGATCAGCTGGGGAGGGCAGCGAAGAAGGAGAAGAGATTGCACAATGGGATCATCGTTAGGGAACAATCGCTTGGGGAGGGAAGCAAAGAAGGAGAAGGGCTCGGAAAATGGGGTCGCCATCAATGCACGATCGCCTGCTCAAAGAAGAAGAATGGCATGTAGGGCAAGGGTAGAATGGGTATTCGCATCAACATCACTCGGGATTAAACCATGGGATACGGTCATCCCATCTTCACCTGTCTGATGATTTTATTCTGGGGTAAAGTGGGTTATCCCGGTGGGCAGCCACCCATGATCAAGTGAACCAAATGTAGGACTCAGATGACAATCCCATGAAACAAATGAGACCTAAGTGTTTTGCGAATTATTTGCGCATTTTTGTGAGCTGGGATCTGGACAACCTACTAATGGGCTATTACCCACAGCAACTTGCTAGCCATACTTGTGCGGTGAAGTGTGGTTTTCTATTTTTATTTCTCTCCTTTTTCTATTTTTCTTTTTTTTTCTTTTTATTTTTGAGTATCATTTTTTTCTTTTTCTAAGTAGGTGGCTTCCTTGATCTAAGATTTACCTAAAAGCAGTAAAATGAGTATGGTCATGTAGCTGGGCTCTGGACAACTGGAGAATGGGCTATTACCCACGACAACTTGCTAGCCAAACCACCCTAGAAAGTTCATTAGCTACCTAAGTTTCATAAAAATCACCGAAAAGTGAGTTAGTGCAAATACTGTGTAGATGCTTAGGCTTAAAGTCCCCTCAAATTAGAGGGTGGGCTGATAAGTCGTGTACTTATCACCCCAATTTATTGACCAAATTAAAATAGAATTACTTAGCGAGGACTCAAGACTAAGTCCACATTCGTGTGGACACCCAGGTTAATTAAGCCTGAAGACCTGAAGTTCAGGTCCTAAACTATCGTTTCCTAAAGTTAATAATGCCTAATACCTAAGTTCTCTTCTCTTAATTTCTTACTTTTTTTTCTTTAAGAAAATAAAAATAAATAATTTCCATGGAGTTAACAAAATGATTTCAGGAATTAATTATCCACCTAAAATGATGAGGCAAAAATTCATCATGAGAAGGTTTGAGTTTCGAAACCCATCGTCGTAGTTTGGTTTATGAGAAAATCCGTCAATCAGATAATATTTATACTGACACTCGAAAGGTGAGTCTCGGGTAGAACATTAGGAGGAAAACGTTTGGTTTGAAAAAATCTGTGTTTTGGTTTTATTTGTTTCTGTCATTTTTATCTTTTCTTATTTTTTGGTATTTTCATCAAGCAAGAGATTAGGTCGATGAAAACTTTATCTACTTACAAAAGCAATGCAGAGAGAGAGAGGAACAATCATATATTTATGAACAAATATTTCTACAATTATGAAAGCAGGAAAACTACACTACAAAAGTGAAAAGATAGAGATAGGTGAGAAGAATCCCCCTTGACGGTCTCCTGGAGGACGACTCGCTCTGACGGCGCCTCAAAGAAGGTGGTGAGGAGTGAGATGAAGGAGAATGGAGCTAGAGGAAGGAGGATGGGACAGGATGATGTTGCAGTGAGGATCTTCCTCCAGAAGGAGGTGAGAGGACGGTCGTGGGATGCTCCACAAACGGGGATGAGAGAGAAAATATTTGATTTCTACTCTAGAAGAGCATCCCGGACTTGGGACAAGCACTCTCTAGAGCCTTAGAGGTGGTGAAAGGAAGAAAGGAAGAGATGGTAAAGAATGGAGTGGAGTAGGTCCTTTTATAGTGGAAGGAAGAGGAAGAAATCCATCCAAGGGCTTTAGTGACACCTGTAATCGTCGCTGAAGATCCACCCAACTATTGCTGAAGATCCATGGTAACTCACGCCTGTAGCTACTGTGCTTGTGCGCCCATCACGGGCCATGTCGCATGCGCGTGCACGTTGGCTGTGCGATGTGCTACTGCTGCCGCTATGCGTAATGTGCTGGTGCATGATGCGCACTGCTTGTGCGCGTGCGTCATATGTGCTGCGTTGCATCCGATGGTGTTGGGCTCGCCTCAATTGCAAATTGGGGGGGCTTCAGGGAATCAAACCCACGCCCCTCCCTTAGAGGTCGGGTCTTGAACCAACGTGCCATGTCGACGTTTGTGTTGAGGAGACATCTTACGGGCACATGGTGGAGGAAGCTTCTCAACCATTGGAGCAAGATCCAACAGCTAAGAATGGATGATCTAGATGTGGGCAGTGGTTACTGACTGGTGTTGGGTGGCGAAGATGGTGCCATGTCCATCTTCTTTCTATTGCAGAGGGTGCCATGGTGCTCAAATCGATATGATTTCCATGTTGCTGGTCTGCGAACGTCACTCCGGATCCATCCGTATGGTCAGAATTTTCATTTGAAGCCCGTAAAGATGTCGCATTGCCCCTAGCCATTGATCTTCCTCAGATCGCATAAGGTGATATGGGATTCTGATTAGGAAGATCTCGAATGTGTTGGACTTCGATCATCATCCTGATCAGATCCGTACAGTCAGATCATCAATCCGAGGACTTGAAATAAATCTCCTTCCCTCCTGGACATGAAAAGGACATAATTAACCTAAAACATATGCAACTACTCTAGATGCAAAATGATGCATGCTATGAAATATTTATAGTATGGAACGCATATCTAAGACTAGAAACATGCCTAAATAGGCATTTTAACCTAAATGGATGTGTCTACATCATACCCCTATGCCTATCTTTTGCTAGTCCCTCGCAAAATTAAACTACATGCTATGTATAAAAGTAGAATTAGGACTCGATTGCTTAGGCCTAAGTTGTTTACTAACAATGGAAATTTTCAACTAAGGTCCTCAACTACGAAAACTCAACAGTACCTGGGTGTCTGCTAAAATACAGACTGCCCAAGTCCTTGCCTTATTTGAAAAGGGAAGATACGTTTTTTTGCTTTCTCTTCTTTTCTAATTTTTTTGAACTTTTAGAGTTTGAGAGTTTTGGGATAACCTTTTACGGTTACCCAACCTGCCCAAACTTGAAAAGGACTCTAAGTGCTAAGCATCTTTTGAAAGGGTGATAGACTCACTAAGTGATAGTTAAAATGGACTTCAGGTTTCTACGACCCAGGGTGACCTAAAAAAATTCTACATAAAGGTTTATCTTTCTGATGAGTAGCTTTCTCCTTGCTTTTTTTATTTTTTATTGGGTCAACACAAGGGCGAACCCATTTTAAATCTCCCCAGTTTATTCTACTTCCCCACTTCTTCCATAAGTGTTTTGGGAATTATTTGAGCATTTTTGTGAGCTGGGCTCTGGACAGCTGGCTAATGGGCTGTTACCCACGGCAACTTGCTAGCCATACTCTTGCGGTGAAGTGTGCTTTTCTATTTTTGTTTTTCTCCTTTTTCTCCTTTTCTTCTTTTTTCTTTTTATTTTTGAGTATCATTTTTTTCTTTTCTAAGTAGGTAGCTTCCCTGATCTAAGATTTTCCTAAAAGCAGTAGAATGTTGATGGTCAAGTAGCTTGGCTCTGGATAACTGACCAATGGGTTATTACCTATGACAACTTGCCAGCCATACTACCCTAGAAAGTTCATTAGCTACATAATTTCCATAAAAATTGCTGAAAGGTGAGTCAGTGCAAATAGTGTGTGATCGCATTTTTGTGTGGTTTGTAAAAGTAACGTTTTAAGTCGCAGCAACACACAAAAAGGGATTTGCTTTAAAAATTTGTAAACCTAGATAGCGAAGTATCTAGGGTCATCCCAGGAGGCAACTTTTTGCGAAATCGAATCTCTTGCTTCAAAATGGAAATCAACTTTCTTTTCGGTCTTTTCAAATTCATATTTTTTTTGTGTTTTGAAAGGATAGGAAACACGCGAATTGTTGATAGTGAGATAATAGTCTGCACCTAATTCACTACACTACTACTAAAATGACAAGTAGAGCCTCTCCCTAAGCTCACCCTAGGCACGTGGTGGCCTAAAGTAATTAGGGAGAGGGAGTGAAGAAAATGCTAGACAAAATTCTAAAAGACTATGCAACAAAAGGATAATTGAAGGCAACTTGAATTAAAGGAAATTGTTTACACAAAACCTATAGAGAAATGCTTCTACTCTACTTGAGAATACAAGAAAAGAAAAATGCAAATCCTCTATATAAAATGGAGAAGAGGGGGCTTCTTGCACCAAGCCGAGTAGCTCCTTGACTTTTAAAAGAGGGCTCCTTCTTCCCCTTCCTTGAAAGGCTCCTCCAGGAAGGTGTCCTCCAAGATAGTTGAAAGCCCAAGGAGGGGCATGCACTTGCTTCTCCCAAGGGTGGACGTCCACCCCTAAAACTCCTCCTTTGCTTGGCTATCTCCTAGTGATGGAATGCTCCTCCTCCTTGGCATGGCACAAGGTGAAGGAATGAGAGGAAGAAGGCACCAAGGGAGTAGGTGATGTGCCCCCTTAATCTTCTTTTCCCTTTATTCTACTTGGGAGTGAGTAAGGGTGGATGTAGGTGGAATTAAAACTAATGGAGAATGGAAAAATGTGGGTAGTTAATGTTGTATTTATAGGAAGGGAAGGTGGTGGTTGGAATGGAGATGATGGAGGGCTACGATTAGGTTTTGGGAGGTGGTTATGGATCCTAGGGCTAGGAGAGGTTGGCGCCAACTTAAGGGTCACATGGGGTGGTAGTTATGGTGGTGTTAGTGGCTCTTGGTGGTGGAGAGACACCACCAAATAGGCACCAACCTAGGGGCTTCTAGAAGGGGGGTTGGGTGGATGGTGGAGATGGGTTGAGGGAGTTGGTGTAGGGTTGAGATGAGGGTATTTTTGGAGGGATAAGTTTGCACCAAAGAGGGGGTGGCTATGGGTGTTTTTGGTGCCAACTTTTTGTGCCTTTTGGTGGTGGTTGAGGGGTGAAGATGTGGCTATGCTGGCACCAACTTAGGGGTGGACTAGGTGGACATTAGGTGGACTTAGGTTGGGTTACCTAGTGGAGCTAGTTAGGTAGGGTTTTAGGGTGGTGGATGGCCAAGGTGGCTGGAGCATAGCTAAGCTAAGCTAGCTAAGCTAGCTTAGCTAGTAATAGAGTAGAGGAGGAGGCAATGGGAGCTAGGGTTTGAGGGGAGGAGCTGGACAGAAGAAATCTGGAGCTAAATTGGAGCTGGCAACTTCTGAAGAGGGTGGCATGGAGCTACCTTACCTATCTTAGCTTGCTAGTTCTTTGCTAGCTACTAAGCCAAGCTAAAGCAAGCTGGCTTCTGTTGAAAGGAGATGAGGTGAGCCAGGTCTAATGCTCTCGGGGGAGACCTTGCTAGTTGAGGTAGCTAAGCTGAGTCCCTGGGTGTTGGACTTGAGCATCCTGAGCTAAGATGAAGTCATCTTCAGCTGACTGGAGTTGAGTGGAGCTGGATGTAGCTAGACCTAAGCTGGGGTGAACTCCAGTCAACTCAGCTGAGCTAGCTAGAGCTCCCAGTCAACTGATTAGAGCTGAGATGAGCAAGACTCAACTAAGTTGAGCTAGATCTAGGCTAACTTGAGCTAAAGTGAGCTAAGATGACCTCTTTTGAGCTGCCATTCAGCTGAGATGAGCTGAATGGAGCTAGGATGAGTTAACCCTAGTTCAAGTGAGCTGGATTCCAGCTATGGTGAGCTGGATAAAGTTGTGTTCCAGCTAGTTTGGGCTTCTCCTTCACCAGTTTCCTTCCGGAGTGTTAGGCTTTTAGGGATCTGTCAATCTGTATATCCCTAACACTCACAAAAATATATTTAAAATACAATAAAATGTAAAATGAATGCCTATCCTAATTGATGCTTAAATGCAACCCAAAAACCCATTTGCGAAGTTAAAACCTATGAGCTAGGTTTGTTTTAATGCATAAGATTGATGATAAACTGGCGTTTATCACACCCCCGTGCTTATCTTTTGTGAGTCTCTTAGTTAAACTTTAATTTTTACAAAATGGAATTTTGGGGAAATATAATTTTTTTGACTTTTGAGGAGAAAGAGATTATGGGACATAGGTTGATCCCAAGACAGGAGGTACAGGATTTGTTAAGGATAAACATCGGGATTTATTTTTGGATCCAAAAATTAGATAAAAATGGGATCAATATATCTTCTAAAAAATTCACAGATTAACCCTTTGTTAATTCAGATGACTTAAAATTTTTGTTTTAAGGATTTTTCTAGCTCTTGAATTGATTTGTAACTTGCAATAACCTTTAAAACCTTGTGTCTATGCATGTGAAAAGCCAACATTTATAAGGGCATGCTTTTGGTTTAAAACTTTTTTTTTCTCTCCCCCATGCTTATTTTAGCTTAGTCTTACAACAGATGTGTCGAGATTATCATTCCCGTTACCAAACCTCGAGGGGGCTCTAGTGCCAGTACTTCGAGATAGCACTGTCCATGACACCACCCAGGAGTTCACAACCCCAAAACACAATGTGGTGCAAAGGGGCACTCCAAGCAAACTCAAGCTCTTGCTCTGACACTATAGGTAGAGCACCATCCAAGACAATTGAGCTACAAAAATGCGCTTTAATGCTCCGTCCAAAGATATATAATATAGATATAGAGTAGCACCAAGGCAATACCATGTTGACATCACGTCCTCAAAGGAGGCATTTTCCTCCTTCTTGGCGATGGGAACTCAAACTAATGATATGCTTCATACTTTTATTAAGGCAAAACAAGGGAGTTTTTCTAATTTTTAGTTGGTTTTAGGTGTTGGCTTGTGTGTGAAATCTTACATGGGAAGTTTTGCATGAAATGCAAGTTTTTGAATCAGAAACTAAGCCAGGTACTTTCCATATTAGAAAAGAGGGTCAAGTCACCTGAACTATCATGAGTTCAGGTGGAATTTTGGAGAAGGATATCTGATCTAGTACAAAGATAGACCCTGAAATTCTAATGATTAGATCCGTATCCTTATCCCTAGTTTGTTAAAGATAAAATCCCATTGTACCAGAAGTGAGTTTTCAACGTTAGTATCGATTTCAAAATTTTCCTCAAAAGGTTTTCAATATGCAAGTAGAAAACAAAAGAATGACAAAAGAAAAATGCATATTTTTAGGTTTTGAAAATCCTAAATCGATCGTCAAAATTTTAAAAACACCTGCCATGCTTAAGATATGCAATGTCCTCATGCATTAGGAGGGAAAGTGGGATCACCTTAGTGAAAGGCGGTCGGATTTAGGACAATCAAAACCTGGAGGAAGAAAAGGAAAGCAGGAAAAATGATGAGTTACCTCCCATCCAGTGCTATCTTTTACGTCATTCAGCTGGGCATGAAGGTATGCACAGAAGACAGATAATCGTGTAAGTAGTTGGACACTTGCATGCTCGCAAAAAAATGTGTTTTCCTTAAGATCCCTAGAAAGATGATTGGTAAAGAAATAGGGAACAAAATAAAATGGAAAGGTGGAAGAATGACCTGGATCTGGCCATGGTTTAAGTTCATGTAAAATGCCAGAGTCAGGTGGGTCAGGTGGTAGGTCCAATGGAAAGGGAGGGATAAAGTAGTCAGTGAGATGTAGGGTGGGTGAAGTTAGTGTGGATGTTTTTGGTGAAAAATCAGGAAGATTGAAAGAGTAAAAGTCAAACCCTAGTTGATCTGAAAAGTTTTGGACAACAAAATCATCCTGAGGATAGGAATCAATAAAATCTACATCCATGGTGGTCAGAGTTGAGTAGGATTTGATCAACAAAGATTTCTCAAATATTGCTTCCATTTTATTATCAGTGTCCTCAAAAATTTCATGATCAATATACCTCTTGGAAGCTTGAAATAAATCTAATGAGAAACTCTGGTTACCACAACTTATATTCATTTTCCCAGAATGAGAGTTGATATTAGATGTTGCAGTAATCAGAAAGGGTCTTCCAAGGATGACATTAATGAGAGTCTTAGGTACCTTTATTCCAAGGACCAGAAAATGCACCAAAAATAGATAATTCTAGACCTTGACAATACTATCCTAAAAAATTCCCCACAGTTGAATGGTAGATTGATCTTCCAATTGAAATTGAACCTTCGTAGGTTCTAAATCACCCAATCGAAGTTCCACAAATAGGACCAAGGAAATGATATTAATGGAGGTACCTAAGTTGAGAGGGGCACGAAAAAAATTGGTGTCATTTATGACAACCGAGATGGGTGATGCGCCCGGGTCCTTTTCTGTGAATGACAGATTGCTATGAAAAACTGAGCTTGCTATCTTAGAAAGGACCACCCTTCCTAGATCATGGGCCTGCCGTTTTGGAGTATATCTTCCTTTCAATAATTTATCATAGGCAGGGGTGGCATCTAGGAGGGGGTATTAGTCTCGACTTTGCCCAAATAAATCCAAAAGATCTTGGTGAGAGGGCTCTAATTTCTGATTAGAAGGATTAGATTGCAGTGATTGAGAGTGAGAAGTAGAATTTGAATCAAGTGTTTTTGGGATTTCTTTTTCTTCTTCCTGATTAAGGTTAAGAGAGTCAATTTGCATAGGTTGAGAGTGGGTTTCATTAGTTTGATGTGACATCCCTAAACCAGTGGTGGTTTTCCCAGTCCTTAATGTTTCTGCATGCGCAGTTTGGGTATCACTAGGAGGAGGTGGGGGGCCTATTGTTGATAGAAATTGGATTGGTGCTGAGATATCAGGTTAATAAGAGGCTGAACAGTGTGGTTTTGATATTGCTATCCACCTGGGTGCTAGTTCCTATGGTTAAAAAAATTTGGTGTGGGCTAGGATGGTGGGTGTCCTGCAGGTCGTTGGTTTGAAATTACCCCAAATTGATCATTGAGATTATTAATAGCATGGGTTATTTCCATTATTTTTTTTTGCATCTCCTACATGGTTTTCAACATCTAGGCATTAATGTCTTCTTGAGATGGCCTAGATTGATAAGTTGATTTCGAACCATACTGATGTAAACACATTTACACTACTTAAAATGTCTATTTATGCATGTTCTTAAGCATAGGATTGCATTTCATGATATAAATATTGCATAACATGCATCATCTTGCATTTAGAGTAGTTTGAATAAAATGGAGGTTAATTGTCTCCTTTTATGTGCTTGGACAGGGCAAACATTTTATCGGGGCCTCGGATCAAAGATCCAACAGTATGGATGTGATCAGGGCAACGATTGGAGTTCAACGACTCCAAGATTGCCCTAATTAGGCATCCGTAGCATCAGATAGTGACCGGGGAATCCTAGAAGATCAAGGGCCAGGATGGTGAAAATTCACACTTCAGATGACAAATCCGACCGCACGGATGAATTCTGATCGATGATCGCAGACCAACGATGCAAAAATCAAGTCAATCCGACATCCGTGGCACCATCTACAACTTCCAGAAGATGGACGGCCAAGATGGCGCCACGTGGCGCCATCTCGGCCTCCCAAACGGCCGCACGCATTCTATGAAGGCCCCGCACCCGCTCGCTCTCCACCATTGGATCTTGATCCAACGACTGTGGTCGGCCGCGCTTAAAAGCGTCCGCTCGACCATCCGCGCCCCGTAGCGCAGCGGTCGAGCACGCTTACGCGACTAGCGGGCGTGGGTTCGAGCCGCAGCAGAGGGCTGGAGGCGCGGGCGATTGGGCGTGGGTAGAGCACCAGATGGAGATAGGACGGCCGCGCATGCCCGATAGCATCCACGCGCGATTGAACGCGCAGCGTCACACGCGATCACATGCGCCAGGCGGGCGCAGCGCAGCAGGCAAAGATGCGTCTTAAGCCGTCCGATCTCGCGATCAGACGGCTGAGAATCATAGTGCGTGCGAAGCCGTTGCGCACGCGGGCAGCTGAAGCGGCGCGTGTGGGCGCGGAAGCTACGCCCACGTCAGGGCTTTAGTGACGGATTTATCCGTCACTAAAGACCCCTCATTTATTATTTTGAAGTTGTAATGTCCACTTTGCCTCCACTCCTTGCAACTATAAAAGGAGACCCCCTCCATAAGAAATTCTCATCCCTTCCTTCTCCTCTCTACCCCTCCAAAGCTCAAGAGAAGCTTGTCCCACACCCGAGATGCTCTTCGCGAGATAAAGTCTAAATTTTCGTTCCCCTTCGGAAGTGGATCCCGCGACGACGACGGCGTGCTGCTCCGTTCCCGTTCTTCTGCTTCGTCCTCCTTCGTCCTGCTTCATTCTCCTTCGTCCAGGCGTCGTCCCATCCGGCTCGTCCTCCAAGCAATCGTCGAGGAGGATAACTTCTCTCTCCCATTCTTATTTACAGCTTTTCTAGTGTAGAATTTTCCTGCTTTATAGTGTAATTGATTTCCCTCTTTCTAGTGTAACTTTTATTTAGTTTGATTGTATAAACAGTTGAAAAATTGAATGCATGTTCTCTCTCTCTCTTTCTCTCTCTCTCTCTTTTAGTCTGATAGCTCCATTGTAATTATATCGCCTTGCTTATCAAAAATCCTAAAAAAATTATAATTGCGAATATAGATCAACGTAGCCTCCCTGTGTTCGACCCGGAATTCATTTCGGTATAAATTTTATTTGTTGAACACGAATTCTTCTCTCTCGATCTACAACGACAGGTTTTCCAAAACCGAACACGTTAACGTAGCGTTCGTATACGTTCAACATTTTGGCGCCGTTGTTGGGGAGGCAATGATTTTCGATCTTTTCTTCTCATTTCTTACACTTTTTGTTGTTTTCTAACTAGCTTTCTCTTGTGTCTATTGTTTTGCAGAGACCACCATCAAGGAATCAACAAGCGGTAGACTGGAGTAAAGTGCAGTTGAAGACAACTGTAAGTATTCCCCCATTCTTACCCCCTCCATAGATTTCATTTGCCACATTGAATCCAAATTCCAATTAACCTAGGTGTTTGCATAAATCCTAGGAATAGTTTGGTTGTTTGCATTCTCACTCACATTCATTCCACCTTCATTTATATAAAAAAAAAATAAAAAGATAATTCTGTGGGGCAATTTTCAACAAACACACAAAGTACACCCACATTCAAAGGCACTTAACCAAATTGATTTGTTTCTACTCAACCAGGTTCTGATCTGTGGAACCAGTACACATAAAGCAACACATAAAAGAGTAGAAATCATTCTAGGTTAAACATCTTTGTGTGCCTAACTTAGTGGTGCATATGTGGCCAGTTGTTTGAGTTGTTTGGGCCACACCACTTCAATTAAAATCAACTCATCAAGTAGCTGCCAATTAGGTTCAACTCTTAGGGATTTACCAGACACACCACATCTTTTTAAGCTTCAGAGGAAAACATTTTCACCCGTGCTTGTAAAACTTGGTGTGCCAATGAAACTTGTTTGAGAATACCTAAAGTTGAATCTTAAAAGCTACTAAGCAAGATTTGAACCTTAAAATTCACCGCATTATCAATAATCTTGCTTGAAAACCCTGGTTGTGCATGCACTTATACAAATCTCAGTCAATCATTAAGGGCACAACCCATTTAAAGGGCCCATCACATTCCAAAGCACATTCAAACCTAGCCCTTAATAAAATAGAGTAGGCGTTGGCCTTAAGGATTGAACTCGCTCTTTAGAACTTAGAACGAGATTATTTTTGATTAGTCTGTTTCTACTGCTCAATCTGATGTCTAGCTAGGGGAGCAGAGTCAAACGATCACGGCTGGGGGGTACACTAGGAACCGGAGGCGCAAGACGAAGGAAGAACCTTCTCCCCAGTCCCTCCTTCTAACTGGTTGGATTGAACAGACGGAAGTAGATCAAATCGTTCCTTTATCTCAAGATGGATTTTGAGAGTCTGTAGGTCTTTAGGCTAACCCATTTAAGGATAGGTTTGATTGTTTGTATTGCAAGGCGCCTTTCTTCTTCCCGTGTCTCATGAATCCTTCCACATATTTCACGCATTCCAGCTCTTTCCCTCCTGTTGTGAATTATCCTCAACATGACGATTATCCCAACTCGTACTATAATCAACCATCAGTTAGTTGGAATAATTCGGATTGGGGATACAGTTTCGGACCTCCGTGTTTAGGGTCTAACCCTGAACACTTTGATTCTGATTTCTATCCTTCTCAGAGCTACATCGATTATAGATCGTCTTCCTTTCATGAAAAGCCTAATACGATCTACAATTAAGAAGGATACACCGATCCTTACCCATCCTCTGATTTCACTGCCTTTAGGTCATCACCATCTTTTCAACAATCTGAAATGACCTATTATCAGGAAGGGTATAACGAATCTCAATTCGTTAATTCCCCTACATTAAGCCCAAACCCGCCCAACCCTGAACCAACTCATTTGGTTCAAGTTAACCAGGTTCAAGATAAGGTTCTGGCTAACTTGAGGAATATCATTCAATCTTTAGAAGTTCAGCCAATACCTTGCATTGAGAGATTGGGGCCCCTGATTGAAATGATTGATGATTTAAACAAGTCTTTGTTGGATTGGCTCCAGGATGTTAAGGATAAGAACTCAGGTGAGTTTCTACTTGGGAAATTAGCGAAATTGAGGATGAGATTCGTGGTTGCTTTGATTCAATCTTGGAATATTTCCCAGGATGAACCTCTTCAGGAAAGCCAATGATAGAACTCGCTCAGGCACCTGTTGGGGGGGACACGTGTTACGAGGTTGACCAGATTAAATTAAAGCAATCAATTAAGGATGATGTGATTTCTTCACCTGAGATCCCTGAGCCAGGTTACGAGGAAATGTATGTCTCTGGGGAACACAAAGTGACAACTGATTTTGGGACATACATTGATATGGATCCTGATGGTGAAGATTCATGTTGCGAAGTCTCACGCGAGTTTTCTGAACACGATTTCTGTGAGACGATTGGGCCTGAGGAATCTGATAGATCATTTGATAGCCCAATAACTGAGGAAACTGATCTTATTAGGGCACACATTACGGATCCAGAATCGCATTTTCTGGAGGAATTAGTTCAATGCCCTGATTATCAGTTACACCCTGTTGAGCTTATTGATGATTCTAATTCTGAGATAGTTAGACCCAAGTCAATTTTGATTCTGCCACATCATTTAGACTTGGAGATTTCAGACGGGGTGATAAATATACAAGAAGTCCTGGAATTTGATATGCTGAATGAGGAGGATAGGAGCTGGGAAGTTCTGATTTGGGAAGTTAATTTTGGAGGAAATAAAAGATTAAGTAGAAGGGTTCCTTTTAAGCTGAAACGATCAAATCAGAATCCTTACGACATTTGCTTTGAGGATGTTCAACTCAAGCACACATTCAACGATTGTCCTTTTGAGCTTCAATTCTCTGTAACCCGACTTTTTAGTCTTGGGTTGCATCCTCATAAATCGCATGCCCAACCCCGCTTGCATTCTGATTTTAGGTTTTGGGTAATTTTTATCCAGAACCTAAGATATTCTCGATTATGGGGTGTGGGTCTGCACCACAATTTGGTCCACATCTGTGGACCTCTGTTGATAGGTCGGAGGATTCCTCTGTTTATTTTAATTCTGACCTGCACTTGTGAATTCTTCATTTCTTTTCCTTGTATTGTGTGCCTAGCTGAAGGCACTAAACTCAGTACATATATAGTTCTTTTTCGTTTTCATCTCAGAGCGGACCTGACATTCACGCAATTCAGGTGCTTTCTACGTTTTTCCACTCTGTTTTATGTCTTTTTAATACAATGAGGACATTGCATTAAATAGGCATGGGGGGGTGGATATTTATCTCTGAATTCATTTGTCAACTCCATAGATTTGTTTTATTTTCTTTTATTTAAAAAAAAAAATTCAGAAATTAGGAAAGAGAATTTGGGTTTAAGAAAATTTTCAATCTTAAGAAATACTATATTAAGATCTGAACACAAAGACCCTTCAGGTCTTTGGACTTAATCAGCCCGTCTATCCACTAAAATGTGGATTTGTCTTTGAGTCCTCGCCATCTTAATTCTATTATAATTGGAATAAATAAGTTTGGGTGATAAGTACACGACTTATCAACCCGCCCTCTGATTTGAGGGAATTTTGAGTCTTAAGCATCTACACACTTTCTTTGCACTGACTTGTTGTTTGGCGATTTTAACGGAAATTGGGTAGCTAATGAACCTTCTAAGGTGATATGGCTGGCAAGTTATCGTGGGTAACAGCCCATAGGTAGGTTGTCCAGAGCCCAATCACTGGACCTTTCTCTTTTTGCTGCCTTTAGGTAAATCTTAGACTAGGGAAGCCACCTACTTAAAAAAAAAAAAAAGAAAGGAAGAAAAAAAAATCAAAAAGAAAAGGAGAAAAGAACAAAAAGAAATAAGCCACACTTCCCCGCAAGAGTATGCCTGGCAAGTTGTCGGTGGTCACAGCTCATCGACCGGTTGTCTAGAATCCAGCTCAGTAAATGCACTAAAAATTCCCAAAACACTTAGGAAGAAGCGGAGAAGTAGAATAAACCGGGGAGATATACACTGGATTCACCCTTGTGTTGACCCCGTAAAAATATAAAAATAGGGAGAAAGCTACCGGTTGTAAAGATACACCTTTAGGCAGAATTCTTTTTGAGGTCACCTAGAGGCGTAGAAATACGAAGTCCGTTTTAATTACCGATCAACGAGTCTATCACAATCACAATAAGATGCTTAAAACATAGGGTTCTCATCAAATCTTGGGTGAGTTGAATGGCCATAGAAAGCCACTCTTAAACCCTAAAATTTGAAAATCCCAAAAAAAATTAGAAAAGAGTAAAAAGAAAAAGAAATTTTTCTTTGAATAAGGTGAGGGCTTGAGGTGGTCTGCATTTTGGCTGATACCCGGGCACTGTTGTGTCTTTGAAAGTTCAGTTCCTAAGTAGACAATTTCTTAATGATTGAAAATAACTTAGGTCCAAATAATCCAACCTAATTCTTTTATAAATACCATATAGTTTTTGCTAGGGACTAGCAAAAGATAGGCATAGGGGTATGATGTAAACACATTTACACTACTTAAAATGTCTATTTATGCATGTTCTCAAGCATAGGATTGCATTTCATGATATAAATATTGCATAATATGCATCATCTTGCATTTAGAGTAGTTTGAATAAAATGGAAGCTAATTGTCTCCTTTTATGTGCTTGGACAGGGCAAACATTTTATCGGGGCCTCGGATCAAAGATCCAATTGTATGGATGTGATCAGGGCGACGATTCGAGTTCAACGACTCCAAGATTGCCCTAATCAGACATCCATAGCATCAGATAGTGACCAGGGAATCCTAGAAGATCAAGGGCCAGGATGGTGAAAATTCACACTTCAGATGACAAATCCGACCGCACGGATGAATTCTGATCGACGATCGCAGACCAACGATGCAAAAATCAAGTCAATCCGACATCCGTGGCACCATCTACAACTTCCAGAAGATGGACGGCCAAGATGGTGCCACATGGCGCCATCTCGACCACCCAAATGGCCGCACGCATTCTACGAAGGCCCCGCACCCGCTCGCTCTCCGCCGTTGGATCTTGATCCAACGGCTGTGGTCGGCTACGCTTAAAAGCGTCTGCTTGACCATACGTGCCCCGTAGCGCAGCGATCGAGCACGCTTACGCGACCAGCAGGCTCGGGTTCAAGCTGCAACAGAGGGCTGGAGGCGTGGGTGATTGGGCGCGGGTGGATCGTCAGATGGAGATCGGATGGCCGCACATGCCCGATAGCGTCCACGCGCGATTGAACGAGTGGCGTCACGCGCGATCGCACGCGCCAGGCGGGCGCAGCGTAGTGGGCGAAGATGCGTTTTAAGCCGTCCGATCTCGCGATCGGACGGCTGAGAATCATAGTGCATGCGAATCCGTTGCGCGCGCTGGCAGCTGAAGCGGCGCGCGTGGACGCGGAAGCTACGCCCACGTCGGGGCTTCAGTGACGGATTTATCCGTCACTAAAGGCCCCTCATTTATTATTTTGAAGTTGTAATGCCCATTTTGCCCCCACTCCTTGCAACTATAAAAGGAGACCCCCTCCATACGAAATTCTCATCCCTTCCTTCTCCTCTCTACCCCTCCAAAGCTCAAGAGAAGCTTGTCTCACACTCGGGATGCTCCTTACGAGATAAAGTCTAAATTTTCGTTCCCCTTCGGAAGTGGATCCCGCGGCGACGACGGCATGCTGCTCCATTCCCGTTCTTCTGCTTCGTCCTCCTTCGTCCTGCTTTGTTCTCCTTCGTCCAGGCGTCATCCCGTTCGGCTCGTCCTCCAAGCAATCATCGAGGAGGATAACTTCTCTCTCCCATTCTTATTTAGAGCTTTTCTAGTGTAGAATTTTCTTGCTTTATAGTGTAATTGATTTCCCGCTTTCTAGTGTAACTTTTATTTAGTTTGATTGTATAAACAGTTGAAACATTGAATGCATGTTCTCTCTCTCTCTCTCTCTTTCTCTCTCTCTCTCTCTTTTAGTCTGATAGCTCCATTGTAATTATATCGCCTTGCTTATCAAAAATCCTAAAAAAAATATAATTGCGAATATAGATCAATGTAGCCTCCCTGTGTTCGACCCGGAAATCATTTCGGTATAAATTTTATTTGTTGAACACGAATTCTTCACTCTCGAACTACAACGACAGGTTTTCCAAAATCGAACACATTAGCATAGCATTCGTATACGTTCAACACATACCCTACAAATGGGTTTTGTTATTGGTGAGGAACTGGATTGGTCAAGGATTGAACCAGATAAGTCCTCCTCTTAGAGGAAGTTTTCAATTGCTCTTGAAGGTGGGGACATTTTAGGTGGGATGATGATTGGGATAAATATAATTCACCATTGAACCATAGAAAGCCTCGGAATAGTAACTACATTAAGCATGGGAATTATCCAGATCTTCTCTTTGGGGTGTTAGAAGGGGTGAAATGTGGAATGTGTGGAGCTTGGGTAGGTGTGGTAGGACTCCCTTGGTTGGCTAGGTTTGTTAAATCCTTATGCAACTTTGTTGATTAACTTGTAGCTGAGCCATTACGGAGTAGAAATTAGGTGGGGGGGCCTGATTAAGAAGCTCCTGGGTGGAAAGATTGGGGAAAGAATAATTAGCGTGTAGGTTAGAGGACCAATTTTGATTTTCCATTATTAAAGAAGAGAAAAAATGTAGGAAAAGTCTTTTTGGGAGGCAAAATCAAGTGATCCCTCCAAGTGCAGCGTTTTGGACTGCCAGCCATGCAAAATGGAAGAAACGGTAGCGGAGGAGAAAAGATGGATATGAGAGAAAGTGTGTAATTCAAAGAAACAAAATTCTAGACCGAACTTAAACGTGACTCCCTAAAACAATAACATAAGACTTGATCTACCTAGAAAATAAGAAATCAATAGTGAATACCCATTCTATCAACAAATCTGGCCAAGTTGCATACGGGGAGGGTTGGACCCAAGCATATCCTAGGAAAATCCCTAGGGGCTTGTGTAAACCTGCACCTGGTCATTGATTGCACAGCAATCATAGGTCTTAATTGACCTAAATTAGGCTAGGACTTAGCATATGTTAGGGTAATTCATGCATGCATAAGCATTACTAGGACCTTTACTGTTTTCTTTGAGCTATGCATAAAATAATTCCATAATGTATTGATTATGTGCATTATGTCAATTGCAGGTAATAAGCTGATTAGAAGCTAGATCTGAAGCTAGATCTAAAGCTAGATCTAAAGAATAAAGAATAATTAGTGTTGCAACAGAGCTGGAGTGGAAGACATAGATCAGATGTAGTAGATAATAATGTAAGGGAGTTAAGGTATGCTATTCTATTAAGTAGGAATAAAGCAATAAATTGTGAAGAACTTAGGTCCATCCTAGCCCTAGGACAACCTAGAAGCCCCCCAAGACTTAGCCACCCTTAGATTAGGTCACCGCACCCTAGGAAACCTTAAAACCCTAATTCTAGCTTCTATCTGGACGTCCAGATGAGTTATAGGATGTCCAGAACCCTTAGCCAACTCCCGCACACCTTAAACCCACTTCCGCAATGTTATTGGACGTCCAGACACTTGGTCAGATGTCCAATTTCTGCAGAATACCCAAAATAGAACCCAAAATCCCTCCTGAATCTGATTGGACGTCTAGACAATAAGTTTGGACTACTAATTTTTCACTATAAGATGTCTGACACTATTATTAGACGTCCAGAACTACTCCCTAGTTCCTGTTTTGAATTCAAGCTTGGATCTTGAATTCCTAGGTCCCAAAACCCAATTCCAACCCAATAAGAACCTAATTTAAGGTGCCCTAACCCTAGTACATCACCTCTATACCTCCCTAAGGACCTAATTAGGTCCTCACTAAACCTAATTGACTTGGATCTTAGTCAATTCCATCAGTCTAGATCTCAGTGAGTCTAATTGAGCCCTGATCTCAGCACACACTTTCCAATTGAATTCAGTGAGAGTCCATTGACCTAGATATGACTTAATTGAGTTATTTTACTCTCAATTAGGTTTCCACACACACAATTAAACTTGTATTAAGTTTAATTGCACTTTACCTTAGTTAATTAGGGTTTACAACCATAATTTGAGACCTACCTTGACCTAAACCCACTAGAACCTAACCTAATCAACCTAGCCACCTAAGTTTCAACCCACACACACCATCCACATGAAAATACCTAGCCTAGAGTTCTCTAGAACTCTCTACCATGTGTTTTTGCCTTGGTTGCTAAAATTAGCAACCAAGAGCCATTCAATTTTTTGACCCACATTTGGTGGATCTAAAAACCACTGCCCATCCTCTCTCTCACTCTCCCACGAACTCCCACCATAGGCCTCTCTAGAGAATTCCATAATTCTCTAGAGAGCTTCCCTTAGGTCTATAAAAAGACCTAAGGGGTGGCACTTTGGACCCATTCACTCTTGGCTCCATTTTAGCTTAGCTTCATTCCACCTCCACTCCACCATCATGAGTAGCTTCACCATGGCCACTACCATCTCCACCCCAAGTTGTTGGATCACTTCCTCAACCTCTCTCCAAGGGCTGACCTAAGCACCATTTGGCACCCCTCCTTCCCTTTTAAACCAAGTTAAAGGCCATTGGAGCTCACCTCTGAGTTCCCTTAGTTCTAATAGATTAGATTATAGTTCTTCATAGTTTTACTACTTTATTTACTGCTTAATAGTGTAGCTCTAAATTCTCCCCCAATGATGCATGCATAATCCCCCCTTAGATTCATGTATGTAATTATTTTCTGTTAGCTAGATTTATGTTTTCAAGCATTCCTCTACAAGCTTTCCATGAGCTTTATGTTGCGAACACCATCATGAATCAATAAAAATCCTTTTCTATACATATATATGTCTATTTGTGAAAATCACCATGAGCCTTGTTGCAATATTTTTGTGTGATCGAAGTTGCATGTTTTAATTTCTGATACTCTGGCAACTAAGCATGTCATGCGTAAATATAAAATTAGCATAAATCGACATGCGATTTTGAATAATTAGAGCAAGAGAGATTGATTTCAAATCTACATTTCCATAAGCGCCTCCCAGAGATGAACAACCAAGACTCAAGCCTCGTTATCTTTATAAATTATTTTTGACAAGCATTTTTGCACACTATACTGCGACGAGATCTCTGTTTTCAAAACACGTGCGAGAACCGCCCTATGTCAGTCATTTGACATGGCCCCTCAGCCTAACACCAGATATAGATGACATAATTGATATTAACTAAACAAAACTTAAGACCTAGATAGCAAGCCTAAGTTGATGAAACCTTAGGGCTCAAATTGCAATAATTTTTAATTACGTCTAGGAAACTATAGTGCATGCAGAATGTGGAGGGCGTAGATTAGGGTATTACCCTATTATTTCAATTTTATTTTTGTGTGTGTGTAGGAATTCAAAGGTGATTCCAATGCAATTCAAGTTGTGAAACAATTTGATGCATTTCTGTATTTTAGGATTTGATTTAGGTTAATGTGTTTTAGGGTTTCCGTTTTAAGGTTTCAAACAAGCTTTGAAATCCACAATCAAAAAGAAATCAAGTTGTATGGGTGAAAATAGATTTCCTTTTTAAATTGTGTTTCTAGAAATGGAAAGAAAACCCTAATTCAATTATTCCTAAGATAGAAAATTAACTACTAATGAATTTGTTTTAGGCTTTCTGTGTTAAGTAATGGCCCGAGCAAATCAAACAACACCACTACTTTATTTCAAATCGAAAAAGAATTCCACAAAATATATCTTTAGGATTTTAGAAATTTGTTTGATATTTTTAAAAAATTTTTCCTTATGCTGGTGTCAAAGTCCAGAAATGGTACCTACAAGTATTGTGGACTTTGAATACCACCACCGACGTCCAAAAATTTTTGTGATTTTATATAATGTGTAAAATTTCACAAGGATTACAGAAACCTAAATTTCATAAAAATTGGTTTAGTATAAAAATTCTTAAAATTTGCTGAC
The DNA here is from genome assembly GCA_037157565.1 of Thalassia testudinum. Taxonomy (NCBI): domain Eukaryota; kingdom Viridiplantae; phylum Streptophyta; class Magnoliopsida; order Alismatales; family Hydrocharitaceae; genus Thalassia; species Thalassia testudinum. The sequence continues at coordinate 41,895,356 of JAZHRO010000025.1, forward strand.
AATAGCAAAATAAGAAGATTAGAGGAGATGACCCCTCTTCAATCCATGAATTTTTAAAAATTAAATACGAATCCAAATAATATGAAATTTGGTGAAAATGTTTCTCACTTAATTTGAAATTATTTGGTAAAATTTCAACATTTTTAAAGGCCTATGGCATTGGGAATTGATTTTTGAAGTCCAGACAGAAGTCTAGACCCGAAAATTAGAACACCAACACTTAAAGTGGAGTGGTGGTAATTAGTGCAAACAAGCAACAAACGGGTTTGAAGTTGCACCACTCCACTTAATTAGGATATTTAGGGTCTTGAAAGCCTGCTTTAGTATATTTTTGATAGTTTTTAAGGCTAAATGCGACTAGAAAGAGGAACCAACCTGAATTTTCACAGGAAGACAAGGAATTTAAAGTTCTTCATTCCCAAATCCCACTTTCTTCATATAGTTCCTACATGCACGAGATAGAAGAGAGACAGGAGGATGAGAAATACTTCAAGCAAGAGAAATATGATGAAGCAAAGTCGTGCCTCCCTAGCAACAACACCAAAAAGTGATCGCGTTTTTCATGGTCTGTAAAAGTAGCCTTTTAAGTTGCTGCAACGCACAAAAATGATTCACTTTTAAAATTTGTAAACCTAGATAGGGAAGTATCTAGGGTCATCCAAGGAGGCAACTTTTTGTGAAATCAAATCTCTTGCTTCAACATGGAAATCAACTTTCTTTTAAGTCTTTTCAAATTTATATTTTTTTTGTGTTTTGAAATGATGGGAAACACGCAAATTGTTGATAGCAAGAAAACAGACTACACCTAATTCACTATACTACTACTAAGGGGACAAGTAGAGCCTCTCCTTAAACTCACCCTAGGCATGTGAAGGCCTAAAGTAATTAGGGAGAGGGAGTAAAGAAAATGCTAGACAAAATTCTGAAAGACTATGCAGCAAAAAGATAAGGCAACTTGAATTAAAGAAAATTGTTTACACAAAACCTATAGAGGAAAACTTCTACTGTACTTTAGAATACAAGAAAGGAAAAACACAAATCCTCTACATAAAATGGTGAAGAAGAGGAGGCTTCTTGCTCCAAGCCGAGTAGCTCCTTGACTTGAAAAGTGGGCTCGTTCTTCTCCTTCCTTCAAAGGTTCCTCCGGGAAGGTGTCCTCCAAGATAGTTGCAGACCTAGGGTGGGGGGGGGGGGGGGGGCGTGCACTTGCTTCTTCCAAGGGAGGACATCCACCCTAAAAACTCCTCTGTTTCCTGGCCATCCTTCTATTGATGGAATGCTCCTCCTCCTTGACGTGGTACAAGGTGAAGGAATGTGAAGAAGGCACCAAGGGGACGGGTGATGTGCCCCCTTAATCTTCTTTTCTCTTCCTTCTCCTTTGGCGTGAGTAAGGGTGGATGTAGGTGGAATTAAAACTAATGGAGTATGGAGAAATGTGGGTAGTTAATGGTGTATTTATAGGAAGGGAAGGTGGTGGTTGGTGTGGAGATGATGGATGGTTAGGATTAGGTTTTGGGAGGTGGTTAGGGATCCTAGGTCTAGGAGAGGTTGGCACCAACTTAAGGGTCACATGGGGTGGTAGTTATGGTGGTGTTGGTGGCTCTTGGTTGTGGAGAGACACCACCAAATTTGCACCAACCTAGGGGCTTCTTGAAGGGGGGTTAGATGGATGGTGGAGATGGGTTGAGGGAATAGATGTAGGGCTGATATGAGGGTAGTTTTGGAGGGAAAAGTTGGCAGCAAAGATAGGGTGCTTATGGGTGTTTTTGGTGCCAACTTTTGGTGCCCTTTGGTGGTGGTTGAGGGGTGAAGAGGTGGCAATGTTGGTGCCAACTTAGGGGTGGACTAAGTGAGCTTAGGTGGACAAAGGTTGGGTTACTTGGTGGAGCTAGTTAGGTAGGGTTTTAGGGTGGTGGATGGCTGATGTGCATACATCTGAACAGCTAAAAATGTCTATTAATGCATGTTCTTAGTATCATATTAGCATCATACATTGTAAATATTACATAACATGCATCATCATGCATTTAGGTCAAATTGTACAAATTGTCTAGTAATTTCTTCTTTTTGGTGGCCACGAATAGGGTGACTTTTAATCGAGGCCTCGGATTGAAGATCCAACCATACGGATCTGATCAGGGCGACGATCAAAGTTCAACGGCTCCAAGATCGCCCCAATAGGACTCCTGTAGCACCTGATATAATCTAAGGAAGCTCAGAGATCAAGGACCAAGATGGTGTCAATCCGCACATCAGATTACAAATCCGACTGCATAGATAAATTCGGATCGATGATCGTAGCCTAACAACAAGAAAATCGGCCCAATCCAACATCCGTGGCACCATCCATAAGTCATAGATGATGGACGGTCAAGATGGTGCCACGTGGTGGGTCCTCGCGTATTAGCTAGACCGGTTTGGGCAACCGAGATGGTGCCATGTGGCACCATCTCGATTGCCCAAACTGGTCCAGCTAATACGTGAGGACCCACCATGCTCTTTCTCTCTCCTCAATGTAAGATTAGATCTGGGCTGTTGGATCTTGATCCAACGGCCATGGGCACGTGTGCTTAAAACATAAGTGAGACAAAGCGGTAATTGCAGTGCAGCGATCGAGTGCCTCTTCATGAGTAAGAGGCGCGGGTTCGATCACCGCTGCACCTCAAATGAAGGCGCAAGCACGGAGCGGCTGATTTCAGCCGTTGGATGCGGCTCGAGTGGTCTGATGCATCCAACGTGGCTGCACGAATGAGCGAGGATCGTGTTGTGAGTGGGTGCTTGCTTTGAAGAGGCGCGGGCACAATGCGATCTGAGCTGTTGGATGTAAGATGGACGGCTGAGAGTTAACGTGCGCATGCGTTAAGGCACTGAAGCAACAAGCAGGTGCACGCACCTTAAACTATCCAATCTTGTGATTGGACGGCCGAGAATCTGAGGACGTGCGCGTGCGTTGAGGTGCGAGGAGAAGAAGAGGCGCGACGTGCGTGGCAGCTACGCCCACATTCAAGGGCTTTAGTGATGCTTAATTCCATCACTAAAGGCACTTGCATTAATGTTCCCAACATAAAATGACTTTTTGCCCCCAACCTCTACACCTATAAAAAGGCCTATGCCCCCCACATTTCAATCATCCCTTCCTCTCTTCTCTCACCCCCTTCAAAGCTCTAAGAGGTTGTCCCAAACTTCGGATGCTCCATTAGAGTTAAAATTAGAATTTTTTCACCTTCTCTCTCCTTCATGGAGCATCTCGCGGTTGTCCTCTCACTCTATTCGGGAAGTGGATCCCATGACAACAATGTCCTGCCTCACCCCCGGTTCTTCCCACTTTGTTATCCTTCCCGCTTCGTCCTCCGTCTTCCAGGTGTCGCCCTGTCTAGCTCATCCTCCAAGCAATCGTCGAGGAGGATACTTCTCTCTCCATTCTCTTTACCGCTTTCTAGAATAGATTTATTGCTTCCTAGCACAGATTTCCTACCTTCTAATTGTAATGATTAGTGTAATGAACAACATTTGATGATGAAATCCATGTTTATTCTACCTCTCTTTTCTCTTCATTTGTAATATTCTCTCCCTATCTTCTATTCTTAATTATTTAAGTATATAGCTAATTTAGATTCAATTCGATTAGCTAATATGCTTTGTGACAATTAAACAAATGAGGTTTTGAATCAAACGTCTGCCTCCCTATGTTCGATCCGAAATTCTTAGTATTTTGGTATAAATTTATCTGTTGACAGATTTATTTGCAAATCATACTACGACTACGGGTTTTTCAAAATCCAATTCCGTTTATGACGTCTTCCATCCCAACAACGGCCAAGGGAGCTGGAGCATAGCTAAGCTAGCTTATCTAGTAATAGAGTAGAGGAGGAGGTAATTGGAGCTAGGGTTTTAGGGGAGGAGCTGGACAGAAGAAGTTTAGAGATGAACTAGAGCTGGCAGCCACTGAAGAGGGTGTCATGGAGCTACTTTAGCTAGCTTAGCTTGCTAGTTCTTTGCTAGCTACAAAACCAAGCTAAAGTAAGCTGGCTTCTGCTGAAAGGAGCTGAGGTGAGCTAGGCATGATTTTCCCAGGGAGGACCTACCTAGTTGAGGTAGCTAAGGTAGCTTAGCTCAACTAACTGAGTCCCCGGGAGCCGGACTTGAGCTTCTTGAGCTTAGATGAAGTCATCTTCAGCTGGCTGGAGTTGAGTAGAGCTAGATGTAGCTGGACCTAAGTTGGGGTGAACTCCAGTCAACTCAACTGAGCTAGTTAGAGCTCTTAATGAACTGATGGGAGCTGAGATGAGCTAGACTCAACTAAGTTGAGTTGGATCTGAGCTAACTTGACCTAAGGTGAGCTAAGATGAGCTCTCTTGAGCTGCCATTCAGCTGAGATGAGCTGAATGGAGCTAGGATGTGCTAACCTTAGTTCAAGTGAACTGGATTGCAGTTATGGTGAGCTAGATAAAGCTCAGTTCCAACTGTTTTAGGCTTCTCCTTCACCAGTTACCTTCCTGAGTGCTAGGGTTTTAAGGATCTATCAATTTGTATATCCCTAACACTCACAAAAACACATTAAAAAGACAATACAATGTAAAATCCATGCCTATCCTAATTGATGCCTAAATGCAACCCAAAAATCTATTTGCGTAGTTAAATCCGAAGAGCTAGGTTTATTTTAATGCATAAAAATGATAAACTGGCGTTTATTAGTGTGTAGATGCTTAGGCTTAAAGTCCCCTCAAATTAGAGGGTGGGTTGATAAGTCGTGTACTTATCACCCCAATTTATTGACCAAATTAAAAAAGAATTACTTGGCGAGGACTCGAGACTAAGTCCACATTTTAGTGGACACTCAAGTTAATTAAGCCTGAAGATCTAATGAGTCTAAGTGTTCAGGTCTTAAAGTAACATTTCCTAAAGTTAATAACACCTAATGCCTACGTTTTCTTCTCCTAAGTTCATAATTTTTTTTTTAAGAAAATGAAAATAAAAGAATTTCCATGGAGTTAACAAAATGATTTCAGGAATTAATTACCCGCCCAAAATGTTGAGGTCGAAATTCATCGCGAAAAGGTTTGAGTTTCAAAATCCATTGTCGTAGTTCGATTCGTGAGAAAATCCATCGATTAGATAATATTTATATCAAAACTCGAAAGGTGAGTCCCAGGTCGAACACGAGGAGGCAAATGTTGGGCTTAAAAAAATCAGCATTTCACTTTTATTTGTTTTTGTCATTTTTATCTTTCCTTATTTTTTTGGTATTTTCATCAAGCAAGAGATTAGGTCGATGAAAACTTTATCTACTTGCAAAAAAAATGTAGAGAGAGGAACAATCATATATTTATGAACAAATGTTTCTACAAATATGAAAGCAAGAAAACTATACTACAAAAGCGAAAAGATAAAGATGGGTGAGAAGAATCCCCTTCGATGGTCACTTGGAGGATAGCTCGCTCTGATGGTGCCTCAAAGAAGGTTGTGAGGAGTGGGATGAAGGAGAACGGTGGCGGAGGAAGGAGGATGGGACAGAACGTCGTCGTGGTGAGGATCTTCTTCCAGAAGAAGGTGAGATGACGGCCACGGGATGCTCCACAAATGAGGATGAGAGGTGGGAAAATGTTTGATTTCTACTCTAGAGGAGCATCCTGGGCTTGGGACAAGCTCTCTCTATACCCTAGGAGGTGGTCAGGAGAAGAAAGGAAGAGATGGTGAAGAATGGAGAGGAGTAGGTCCCTTTATAAGGGAAGGAAGAGGAAGAAATCCATCTAAGGGCTTTAGTGACAATTGCAATCGTCACTGAAGATCTACCCAACTGTTGCTCAAGATCTGCACTAACTCACGCCCGCTACTACTATGCTGCATGCCCGTCACACAATGTGTCGCGCACGTGTGCACGCTAGCTGTGTGATGCGCTGCTGCTGCTACTGTGCATGATGCCTAGTGCTTGATGAACGCTGCTTGTGCGCATGCGTCATGTGCACTGCACTGTGTCCTCTGGTGTTGGGCACACCTCAATTGAGAATTGGGGGGTTTCAGGGATTTGAGCCCGTGCCCCTCCCTTGGAGGCCGGGTCTTCAACCAATGTGCCAAGTCGACGTTTGTGTCGAGGAGACATCTTATGGGCACACGGTGGAGGAAGCTTCTCAACCGTTAGATGAAGATCCAACGGCTGAGAATGGATGATCTATATAAGGGTGGTGGCTGTTGGCCGGTGTTGGGCGATCAAGATAGCACCATGTGGCACCATCTAGAACGTCCATCTTCTTCTTGTTGCAGAGGGTGCCTGGTGCTCGGATCGAGATGATTTCCACATTGCCGAACTGTAATCATCACTCCAGATCCATCCATACAGTCGGATTTTTCATCCGAAGCCCGTAAGGATGTCACATTGCCCCCTAGCCATTGATCTTCCTCGATCGCATAAGGTGATATGGGATTTTGAATAGGATGATCTCAGAGTCGTTGGACTCTGATCATCATCCTGATTAGATCCGTATAATCAGATCGTCAATCCGAGGGCCCAAAATAAATCTCCTTCCCTCCTGGCCATAAAAAGGTTGCAATTAACCTACAATATACACAACTACTCTAAATGCAGAATGATGCATGCTATAGAATATTTATAGTATGGAATGCATATCTAAGCCTAGAAACATGCATAAATAGCCATTTTAACCTAAATGGATGTGTCTACATCAGTGGTGATTTCATGGTGAATAAGGGAGTGTGGTGGTCGGACGGAGGCGAAATGTGTGAACGATTGTGGGTTTGTTCGGTGAAGCATTGGAGTATGGTTTTGGGGGATTTGAGTGAGGGGTTTTATGCGGATGGACGAGGCAGAGCTTCTGGAGGTGGAGCATGTGTGTTTGGTGCGATGTGGATGGTGGTTGGTCACACCAGAGGTACGCCGGATGTGGGGAAGATAGAGGGAGTGAGGTGTGAACGACGGTTGAAATGAGAGAACAAGGGGCTAGGGAGATTAAGGAGGAGAAGAGGAAGAGGTTAAGACCTAATCTATTGGATGAAAGGGGAAGGAAGGTGCCGGCTGTGATTGGCCAGCGTCGTGGAAGTGGAACTCTCCAATGGTGGAACGGTGAGGATGAAGATGGTTTAAGGGGCTTCTGCCAGTGTTGCAAGAAGCGGAAGATGGTGAGGAAGGCAATCCCACTGCCTATGGCATGTGGCAGTGGGAAAGGAAGTCGAGGAAGAGGACATTATCGGAGGCCAGAGGGAGAGGTTTTTGGCAAAGAAGTGTGGCCAAACCAAGCAAAAGAACAAGGCCTGACTCCAAGCTAAATTATTAGATTGAGTGTGCTTTTCTCTAGGAAATAGAGGAGTTTCCTCTTTCTAAAATGTGAGGTCGATGGAGCTTTTCAGGTTCCAATCAAGCCAAATTTCAAGTGCAATCATTAGAGGATCTTTCAAGGACCAATCTCTCCAAATTTGGAGGGATTTGGTTGCTAATTATAGGTGCATTCCTTCTTTGAAGTTGGCTGCTTTTGGGTTTAGGAGTTTGAAGTGGGATTCAGGCAGCAGGGGCCAATTGGTGAAGAAGATGACAAAGTTGGGGGGTTTCTTGCAATGATTTTCAAAAGTTAGGGGCTTGGATGTGAAGAATAGAGTTTGATTGGAGTAAAATGCAAACTAGGTCAAGATGATCTCTAATTGGGCCCAAATTTTGGTACAAACCAAATTTGGACTCAAGGAATCTGATGGTGAAGTTGGATTTCAGTTTTGACCAAGTTTGACTACGTAATTTGCATAGAAACCCAAATGAGGGTAACTTTCTATCTGAGACACTGTTCCAGGTCAAAATAGTTTGCAAAGGTCAAATAGAAAATACCAAACCTCATGGAATATTTTATATGAATTTTAGAAGGTTTAGATGAAATTTATCCTGACCAGAAGCTCAGTAATTTAAGCGGGTCTGAAATTAGAGTTTTGGGTGCTGAATTAGTTCTCGAAATGCGCAACACCCTGTTCTATCAGCATAGACCCTCTTATTAGTCATTAATGAACATTTGACCTTATATTAACCCCTAGGAAATCCCGTGATTACTCTAAAGTTGTAGAATTAACCCTGGTTTAATGTAGTCTTCTTAGAAAGGATATTTAGTGAATTATGACACTCCAGCATTTATGTAGGAGCATTTGTCAATTAATCTTGGCTAATTAAAGCTAGTTATGTCTCATGAAGTTGTTCTCATCAGAAAGGGATAGGGAACTGATCCTTTTTCATGGCTGTGTTCAGCTTCCTATAATCGATATAGATTCTCCAAGCGGAAGCTAAACGAGTTATGACAGATTCTCCTTTCTCGTTAGTCACAACGTAATATCAACTTTCTTATTAACAATTTCAACGGGACTAACCCGAGGACTATTTGAGATTGGATAAATGATTCCTGCATCGAGCCACTTAGTGATTTCCTTCTTGACCACTTCTCACATATTAGGGTTTAATCTCTTATGCATCTGGCGAGAAGGGCGGGATCCATCTTCCATAAAACTTCTATGATTTTAATAAGATGGCTTAATCCTCCTAAGGTCATGGATGGTCCAACCAATTACCTCTTTATGTTCTTTTAGGACCTTGATCAATTTCATCTCTTTCTCTTTAGTCAGTTTTACACTTATAATCATAGGGAGCAGTTTCTTAGGTCCTAAAAATTTATATTTTAAACTCTCAAGAAATGGTTTCAGTTTGAGGTACGGTAGGTTTATGATGGAAGGTAAGGAGGATGCTGATGAAGATTCATCAGGATGATCTAAAGGAAGAGGTTGGAAGTGAACAAAATTAGCAACCTCTTCAGGGTGTGAGGGGGCCTGCCATGGAGGGTTGTGGGTTGGGTTCATCAGTGCAGGAGGAATTCTCAAGGACAGTAAAAGCCATACAAGTTTCAACATTCAAATCATCGTTATCAAGTTCCTCAATATATGCACAATCCTCAAATTTAATAATCTACTTGAAAATATCAAGTTTCATTTTTCTATCTGCAAAGGTAATTTCCATATTACCGCTTTGACCGTTAATATTGGCCTTAGCGGTAGCCAGGAACGGATGCCCCAGAATGATGGGCGTGTTCCTTAAATCTTTAGGTACATCCATGTCAAGGACAAGGAAATCTACAGGAAAGTAGAAGTCCTTAACCTTGACAATAACATCGTCAATAATGGCTTTTGTGTTTGTGACCGAACGGTCCACTAACTGCAACGTTACTGAGGTTGGCCTAAGTTCACCAAATCCAAACTTTTCTTAAAGGGAAGTCAGAATTAACTTAACGGATGCACCTAGATCCAAAAGTGCCCTGTCAAAAGTGTAATCCCCGATAACACATGAAATCAATGGGGCACCTGGATCTCTCTTTTTCTGAGGAAGGTGATGCATGATAACAGAACTAGCCTACTTAGAGAATATCACCTTCCGCTAGACAGGTTCCCTTGGCTTACGCTTTTGAGTGTATAAATCCTTTAAGAATTTAGCATGAGCCAAAATGTGTTTAATAGCATCTAGGAGTGGGATATTGATTTCAACATTCTTGAATATATTCAAGAGCTCCTCATCACTATGAACAGACTTCTTCCTGGGTTTAAGTAAGGCCTCAGGGAATGGAACATGAGTCAGATATTTGGAATTAGGCTCCTAAGCCTTAATCCCTTCTTCAGTGTTCTCCTTTCCTTCCTCAGGCTCACTATGGTGTATGATGTAAACATGTTTACACTACTTAAGATGTCTATTTATGCATGTTCTTAAGCATAGGATTGCATTGCATACTATAAATATTGCATAACATGCATCATCTTGCATTTAGATCAGTTTAAATAAAATGGAGGTTAATTGTCTCCTTTTATGTTCATGGACTGGCCAAACTTTTTATTGGGGCCTCAGATCGAAGATCCAACCATACAGATGTGATCAGGGCGACGATTGGAGTTCAACGACTCCAAGATCGCCCTAATATGACATCTGTAGCATCAGATAGAGACTGGGGAACCTTAGAAGATCAAGGGCCAAGATGGTGTGAATTCTCACTTCAAATGACAAATCTGACTACACAGATGGATTTAGATCGATGATCGTAGCCTAACGGTGCAAAAGTCGACTCAATCTGACAATCGTGGCACCATCTACATCATCCAGATGATGGACAACTAAGATGGCACCACGGGCGCCATCTTAGCCGCCCAACTGGCCACTACACTCGCCGTACCATCTCTTCTTCGTCGCTTCTCTGCCGTTGTCCAACGGCTGTGGATGCGCGCGTCTTAACTCATCCATGCAACCATTTCCCCTCCGTAGCGTAGCGGGTGGAGGCTTTATCGCGAGCAGGCGGCGCACGTTCGAAACGCAAAGAGCGGGCGAGCGGTATGGGCGAGCGGGCGCAATTGATCGCTCGATCGTGATCGAATGGTCGCGCGTGCGCAATTATGCTCACGCCGTATCGCACGCCGAGCCTCACGCGGGATCGCACGCGGGTGGGCGCGCAGAGAAGGCGGGCGGAGGCGCAACTTAAGCTGTCCGATCGTGAGATCAGCTGAACATGGAGCGTGCATTATGCACGAGGAGGCGAGTGGCCGCGCATGGGTGGCACCCCACTACGCCCACCATTGGGCTTTAGTGATGATTTTATCCGTCACTAAAGACCCCTAATTAATGATTTTCAAATTAAAATGACCAAATTACCCTCACTCCTTGCAACTATAAAAGGAGACCCCCTCCACACGAAATTCTCATCCCTTCCTTCTCTTCTCTACCTCTCCAAAGCTCAAGAGAAGCTTGTCCCACACCCGGGTTGCTCCTCGCGAGATAAAGTCAAATTTTCGCTCTCATTTCGGAAGCGGATCCCGCGACGACGACGACGTGCTGCTCCATTCTCGTTCCTTCTGCCTCAATCTCCTTCTTCCCACTCCGTCCTCCTTCGTCCAGGTGGCGTCTCGTCCGGCTCAACCTCCAAGCGATCATCGAGGAGGATAACTTTTCTCTCCCATTCTTCTTTACAGCTTTCTAGTGTAGAATTTTCCTACTTTCTAGTGTAGCTGATTTCCCACTTTTTAGTGTAATTCTTCTTTGATTTTATTGTATAAACATTTTGAATTATTAAATGCATGTTTTCTCTCTCTCATTGAGTTTGATAGTTATTATGGCTTCATTGTAATTACATCGCCTCACTTTTCAAGAAAAATTCTAAAAGAAATATAATTGCAAATATAGATCGACGTAGCCTCCCTGAGTTCGACCCAGGATTTTCATTCCGGTATAAATTTTATTTGTTGAATACGAGTTCTTCACTTTCATGCTATGATGACAGGTTTTTCAAAGCCAAATACGTTAGCGTAGCAACCCGTGCGTTCAACATTTTGGTGCTGTTGCCGTGCGTTCAAGGCTCAGGAACCTGATTCTAAAGATCTGACTCATGTTCCTTCTCCTGAAGCTTTGATCAAATCAAAGAAGAAGTCTGTTGATAGCAATGAGGAGCTTTTGAATCTATTTAAGAATGTTGAGATCATTATCCTGCTCCTTAATGCTATCAAGCACATATCGACTTACGTAAGATTTTTAAAGGATTTATGTACACAAAAGCGTAAGTCGAGAGAATCTGTTCCGAGGAAGGTGGTACTCTCCGAGCAGGCTAGTTCTGTTATCCTGCACCACCTCCCTTAGAAAAAGAGAGATCTAGGTGCTCCGTTGATTTCTTGCGTCATTGGAGATTAAACATTTGATAGAACACTTTTGGTCTAGGTGCATCCATCAACCTAATTCCGACTTCTCTTTAGGAGAAGTTTGGATTAGGTGAACTTCAGCCAACTTCAGTAACGCTACAGTTAGTGGACTGCTCTATCACAAATCCACGAGGAGTTATTGAAGATGTTATAGTCAAGGTCAAGGATTCTATTTTGCTATAGATTTCCTTGTCCTTGACATGGATGTACCTGATAATCTGAGGAACACGGCCATCATTCTGGGGCGTCTGTTCCTGGCTACCACTCAGGCCAACATTAATTGTTAAAGCGGTAGCATGGAAATTGCCTTTGGGGATCAACGAATGAAATTGGATATTTTTAAGGAGATCAATAAATTTGAGGATTATGGATTTATTGAGGAACTTGAGGAGGATAATGAAACATTGAAACTTGTTTGATGGTTTCTTCAATCGAAAGTTCATCCTTTGATGACGAATTTGACCTACAACCCTCTATGGCTGACCTACCATCTTTTGAAGAGGTTATTTATCTTGTTCACTCACAACCTCTTCCTCTTGTCGAGTCTTTAGCATCTACCTTACCATCAATCATCAACCCACCCTAGCTTGAACTGAAACCATTGCCTGAGAATTTGAAATATCAATTTTTAGGACCTCAGAAGATGCTCCCTGTGATTATCAGTGCTAAATTGACAAAGGAGCAAGAGATTAAATTGATCAAGGTCTTGAAGGAACATAAGGAGGCAATTGGTTAGACCATTCATGACCTCAGGGGGATCGAGCCATCTTACTGCGATAATAGAATATTCTTGGAAGATGGATCCCGCCCTTCTCGCTAGATGCAGAGGAGATTAAATCCAAATATGCGAGAAGTGGTCAAAAAGGAAATCATCAAGTGGCTCGATGCAGGAATTATTTATCCAATCTCTGATAGTCCCTAGGTAAGTCCTGTGTAGATTGTTCCAAAGAAAGCAAGGATTACCATTGTGACTAACGAGAGAGGAGAATCTGTCACAACTCGTTCAGCTTCCTCTTGGAGGGTTTGTATTGATTATAGGAAGTTGAACACAGCCACTAAAAATGATCATTTTCCCGTGCCTTTCATCAATCAAATCTTGGAAAGATTAGCTAAGCAGAAGTACTTCTATTTTCTTGATGGCTACTCGGGATACAATCAAGTTCCTATCCATCACGAGGATCAGGAAAAAACTACTTTCACTTGTCCCTACGGAACCTTTGCTTTCCGTAGGATGCCTTTCGGTCTATGCAATGCTCCTGTGACTTTTCAAAGGTGTATGCTAGCCATATTTTCTGACATGGTGGGAGAGTTTATGGAAGTTTTCATGGACGATTTCTCTATTTTCGAAGAATCATTTGACTCATGTTTGGCTAATCTGGAAATGATTCTTAAGAGATGTATCAAAACACGATTGGTCCTTAGCTGGGAAAAGAGTCATTTCATGACCCAAGAAGGCATCATTTTGGGTCATGTAATCTCTGAATGGGGAATTGAAGTGGATAAAGCTAAGGTTGATGCTATCGTTAAACTTCCTCCTCCCACATCTGTTAAACAAATTTGATCATTTCTTGGCCATGTAGGATTTTATCGAAGATTCATCAAGGATTTCTCGAAGGTTGCTCGTCCCTTGAGCAATCTTCTTGCCAAAGAAACGTCGTTTGTTTTTGACGAATCATGCCGAAAGGCATTTGATTTCCTGAAAATGATAGTCACCTGTGCTCCAGTTTTGCAACCACCAATTTGGACAACCCCTTTTGAGATCATGACCGACGCTTTTGATTACGTAGTCGGGGCTGTCTTGGGTCAGAAAATTGATAGAAAGCCCTCTGTCATCTACTACGCTAGTAAAACTCTGGATGAAGCCCAAAGGAATTACACTGTTACTGAAAAGGAATTACTAGCTGTAGTGTTCGCTTTGGAAAAATTCAGGGCTTATCTCTTAGGGTCTCATGTTATCATCTATACCGACCACTCGGCCTTGAGACATCTCTTGGCTAAAAGGATCTAAACCCCAGCTTATTCGTTGGATTCTTCTACTTCAATAATTTGATCTTGAAATCAAGGTTAAAATCGGGGTACAAAATGTGGTAGCGGATCATTTGTCAAGACCCCTAGGTGATTCCTCTCATCCGAGCATTCCGATTGCTGACACTTTTCCGGACGAAACTATTCTTACAGTTTTAGGTGTCCACACCCCACGGTTTGTTGACATTGTTAACTATTTGGCCGTTGGTCAAATCCCCCAAGATTGGATAAAGCAACAATGGGATATACTCAAATCTGAGGCCAATACTACTTCTGGGAGGATCCTGCTATACCGCATTGGCTCTGATCAGGTTATTCACCGATGTATACTGGAGAATGAATTTAACAGTATACTCAAGTTCTACCATGCATCTGGGTGTGGTGGACATTTCTCTGGGAAAAAGATGGCCGCAAAAATCTTGCAATCTAACTTCTATTAGCCGACTTTATTTAAGGAAGCCCAGGATTTCTCAAGGTCATGCTCTCGATGTCAGGCACTTGGGAGCATAACTAAGAGAGATATGATGCCCCTAAACCCAATTCTTCCTGTCGAAATTTTTGATGTTTGGGGCATCGATTTCATGGGACCCTTTCTCCCTTCATTTTTATATCAGTACATTCTTGTTGCTGTTAATTATGTGTCTAAATGGATTGAGGCGATTCCCACCCGAACCAATGACCATAAGGTGGTTATCGATTTTGTCAAGAAAAATATCTTCAGTAGGTTCGGGATTCTGAGGGCCATCATCAGTGATGGTGGCACTCATTTTACTAATGCCCAATTTTGGAATTTGTTGTTTAAATACGAGGTTAATCACCGAATTTCCACACCTTATCATCCTTAGATGAATAGACAAGCCGAGATCTCCAATTGGGAGATCAAGAACATTCTGCAAAAAATGGTTAGGCCAGATAGCAAGGACTAGACTCAAAAGCTTGAGGATGCTCTTTGGGCCTATCTCACGGCGCATAAAATGCCCATCGGCATGTCTCCATTTTGTTTGGTGTATGGAAAGGCATGCCATCTACCCGTAGAGATTGAACATAGGGCATTTTGGGCGATCAAACAATGTAATTTAGATCTAAATTTAGCTGGGAAGACTAGGAAACTCCAACTATCTGAGTTGGAGGAGCTTAAAAATGATGCATATGAGAATGCCAAGATCTAAAAGGCTCGGACCAAAGCTTTACATGATCAACTGATTTTCTGCAAGAGCTTTGAGCCGAACCAGAAGATCAGGTTATTTGATTCTACACTTAAGCTCTTTCCTGGCAAATTTAGATTTAAATGGAATGGCCCATTCATAATTGACCAGATTTTTTCAAATGGAGCCATTCAGACAAAGATGGGTAACACATTTAAAGTCAACGGTCAAGGTTTGAAGCCTGTTATTGACCATATTCTTCCAAAACCTATCTCAGACACGGTTGCTCTAGCCATTCTGTGACTTCTTTGGCTGGACTTCGCCTAGTTGACAACATTAAACTTAGCAGTTGTACATATGACAGAAAGTTGACACGAGCTTCATATTCAGGTGACATCTTTCATACTCTACCCTTTCTTTCATGTCTCTTTCTCAATGTGGACATTGCATCAGTTAGGCATGGGGGGGTGGATTCATTTTTGAATCATTTGGTCAGCTTTGTGAAATTCATGTAAATTCTTTTTCTCTTCTTATTTATACACAAAAAAAAATTGAATTAGGAAGGAATAGTTGGACATTAGGACTTTTCAATCAGAGGAAATTTTACATTAGGATCTGAACGCAAATACCCTTCAGGTCTTTGGACTTAATCGGCCCGTGTATCCACTAAAATGTGGATTTGTTTTTTTTCGAGTCCTCACCAACTTTAATTATATTGTAATTTGTGCAAATAAGTTTGGGTGATAAGTACACGACTTATCAACTCGCCCTCTGATTTAGGGGAACTTTGAGCTTTAAGCATCTACACACTTTCTTGACACTGGCTCGTTGTTCGACGATTTTAACAGAAATTTGGTAGCTAATGAACCTTCTAGGGTGATATGCCTGGCAAGTTATCGTGGGCAACAACCCATAGGTAGGTTGTCCAGAGTCTAGTCACTGGACCATTCTCTTTTTGCTGTCTTTAAGTAAATCTTAGACTAGGGAAGCCACCTACTTAAAAAAAAAAGTCAAAAAGAAAAGGAGAAAAGAAAAGAAACAAGAAAAGTCACACTTCGCCGCAAGAGTATGGTTGGCAAGTTGTCGGTGGTAATAGCTCATTGACCGGTTGTCTAGAACCCAGCTCAATAAATGCACTGAAAATTCCCAAAACACTTAGGAAGAAGCGAAGAAGTAGAATAACCTAGGGAGATATACACTGGATTCACCATTGTGTTGACCACGCTAAAATAAAAGTAGGGAGAAAGCTACTGGTTGTAAAGATGCACCTTTAGGCAGAATTCTCTTTTTAAGGTCACCTAGAGGTGTAGAAACCCGAAGTCCATTATAACCACCGATCAACGAGTCTATCACATTCACAATAAGATGCTTAGAACCTAGGGTTCTCATTAAATCTTGGGTGAATTGAATGGCGATAGAAAGCCACTCTTAAACCGTAAAACTTGAAAATTCAAAAAAGTTACAAAAGAGGAAAAAGAGAAAAAGAAATTTTTCTTTGAATAAGGTGAGGGCTTGAGGCGGTCTGCATTTTGGCAAATACTCGGGCACTGTTGTGTCTTTGAAAGTTCAGATCCTAAGTCGACATTTTCTTAGTGATTGAAAATAACTCATGCCCAAATAATCCAACCTGATTCTTTTATAAATAGCATATAGTTTTTGCTAGGGACTAGCAAAAGATAGGCATGGGGGTATGATGAAAACATGTTTACACTACTTAAGATGTCTATTTATGCATGTTCTTAACATAGGATTGCATTGCATACTATAAATATTGCATAACATGCATCATCTTGCATTTAGATTAGTTTAAATAAAATAGTGGTTAATTGTCTCCTTTTATGTTCATGGACTGGGCAAACTTTTTATCGAGGCCTCGGATCGAAGATTCAACCATACAAATGTGATCAGGGCGACGATTAGAGTTCAATGACTCCAAGATCACCTTAATCAGGTATCTGTAGCATCAGATAGAGACTGGGGAACCCTAGAAGATCTCAGGCCAAGATGGTGTGAATCCACACTTCAAATGACAAATCCAATAGCATGGATGGATTCGGATCGACGATAGTAGCCTAACGGTGCGAAAATCGACTCAATCAGACAACCGTCTCACCATATACATCATCCAGAAGATGGACGGCCAAGATGGCGCCACGTGGTGCCATCTCAGCCGCCCAACCGGCCGCTACACTCGCCACACCATCTCTTCTTTGTCGCTTCTCTGCAATTGGATGTTCATCCAATGGCTGTGGATGCGCGTGCCTTAACTCATCCGCGTGACCATTTCCCCTCTGTAGCACAGCGGGTGGAGGCTTTATCGCGAGTGGGCGACGCGCATTCAAAACGCAAAGAGCGGGAAAGCGATGCGGGTGAGTGGGTGGAATTGACCATTCAATCACGATCGAATGGTCACGCGCGCACAATTTCTCTCACATCGAATCGCACACCGTGCCTCATGCGGGATCGCATGCGGGCAGGCATGTAGAGGAGGCGGGCAGAGGCGCGACTTAAGCCGTCTGATCTCATGATCGAATGGCTGAGATTAGCTGGACATGGAGCGCACATTACATGCAAGGAGGCGAGCAGCCGCGTGCGAGCACGGCCCCACTACGCCCACAATGGGGCTTTAGAGACGATTTTATTCGTCACTAAAGACCCTTGATTAATGATTTTCAAAATAAAACAACAAACTTGCCCTCACTCCTTGCAACTATAAAAGGAGACCCCCTCCACACGAAATTCTCATCCCTTCCTTCTCTTCTCTACCTCTCCAAAGCTCAAGAGAAGCTTGTCCTACACCCGGGATGCTCCTCGTGAGATAAAGTCAAATTTTTGCTCTTATTTCGGAAGCAGATCTCGCGACGACGACGACGTGCTACTCCATTCTCATTCCTCCTGCCTCGATCTCCTTTTTCCCACTCTGTCCTCCTTCGTCCAGGTGGCATCTCGTCCGACTCGTCCTCCAAGTGATCGTCGAGAAGGATAACTTCACTCTCCCATTCTTCTTTACAGCTTTCTAGTGTAGAATTTTCCTACTTTCTAGTGTAGCTGATTTTCCACTTTCTAGTGTAATTCTTCTTTGGTTTTATTGTATAAACATTTTGAATTATTGAATGCATGTTCTCTCTCTCTCTCTATTGTTTAGTCTAATTGTTATTATGGCTTCATTGTAATTACATCGCCTCACTTTTCAAGAAAAATTCTAAAAAATATATAATTGTGAATATAGATCGACGTAGCCTCCCTAAGTTCGACTCAGGATTTTCATTCCAGTATGAATTTTATTTGTTGAACACGAGTTCTTCACTTTCATACTACGACGATAGGTTTTTCAAAACCAAACACGTTAGCATAGCAACTCGTGTGTTCAATAGTGTGATTGACTAGAAGAGGGTAATTTTGGGTCCTGGGTTTGCTATCTACTCATCAAGGTAACAGAATTTGCAGAAGCATATGAGTTTTGGTCTTGGGGAGGGTTAGGAAAGATCAGAGGGGCTTGATTTGCCAAATAACTCAGATTGGATGAAGAAGCAGAAGAAGGACCCTGCTCAACCACCTAAGCTTGTGAGTGTGTGTCCCTTTGATTCCTATACCCCTAGGCTCGATTGCCTTGATTCTCTATGTTGCGAGGGTTGGGTATGGGTAGAGATGGTAGAGATCCAGGTGAATGAGAATTAGCAATGAGCTCGGATTGCAAGTTGTCTAGCAAGGTTTTCATTTGTTGCATAAGATGGAGCATGGATCCTTGCATCTCTACCATCTGTTTGTTGAAATCAACCTGCCTTACAGGTTGACGGGCATTCTAGGTTGGCTGATTGACTTGATTAGGAGGTAGCTGAGTGTATACATGATCCTGACCCATTGGTCTTTGTGGTGCATAGTTGCTAGATCGGATTTGGGTTTGCTACATTAGATTTTTCTAGGAGAAGTTAGGGTGGTTCCTCCAACCCAGATTATAAGAGTTAGAATATGGGTTGGACCTAACGTTCTCTTGTGCAGCATACACATCCTCATAGGGTGAGGATGGGGGGAAAGGAGAGGGATCAGAGAAACTGGAACAAAGGCCCCAGTTTGGAACTCAAGGTTCTGAGTAATGCTGGCTCATAGGTTGAGCCACTTCTAGTTGATTCACGAACTCCCATCCAGTAGGGGCTCGTGAAGAATGGAATCCCGAGTTTTGGGATTGAGTGGATCGAGAAGTATTTGCAGAGTTTCCAACCATCCACTCTTTCATTCTTTTGGTAACTAGGTCCACCTTATCTAGTTTATTACAAATCAATTCCATATCGAATGAATGAGAATCATGGACCTCATTAACATTCGATCTAGGTTGTTGGGATCGGTTAAAAGTATCCATGGAGGCATGATTGATGGAATTTTTACTCATTTCCTCAAACAACTCATGCACGCTATCTGTATCCTTGTTGAGGAAATTGGCTCTACAAGAAACATCCACATGGTTACGGAATTGCTTAGTCAACCTGTGATAAAAAATCTGCACGTGTTACCATTTTGGCACCTCATGGTGTGGATGCATTTGCAATAGATCTTGGAATCGCTCCTAGGCACCATGAAGTGGTTCCCCCGGCCGTTGGATGAAAGTAGTAATTGCCCGTCGCAAAGCATTGGTACGTTCAACTGGAAAGAATTTCTTTAAGAAAGCCAATTTAAGACCATTCCAAGTTGTGATCAGCCTTCCAATTGTCTGGTACCAATGTGTGCCCTTATCCCTAAGAGAGTGGGGGAAAAGTCTCATGATCATTTGCTCCATGTTTCGTGCTTTGGTGGTCTTGACCAAAGTGGGCAAGTCCTCCAAATGCTGAAATGGGTCTTTAGAGCCAAGTCCGTGGAAATGTTTGATCAGGCTTAACACCTGAGGCTTGATTTCTACTTCACTAACTGGAATCTAGATACCCGGACAATCCCCGTAGTTTGAAGGATCTTAAATATCCTTCAAGGGATGAGCGCCCTGACCATGCATTCACTGGAACCATTCTTGCATTTGCTGCATTTGTTCCAGCTGCCATTGCAGCATCTCTTGCAAATTCTGAGGCAAACGAGGTGGTTGATCAGCCATGGGATCAATTGGATTAGAATTCAACCTACGCCTCCTTGAATGGTCTAATGGTCCTTCCAAGTGGGGATTCAATGACCATCTTCCAAGCATAAAGTAGGAAGAGGTCGAAAGGACTGGGATAAGAACCCTGCAACACAACAATACAAGCCTGTCCTTAAGTTGGGTAGCCTAAGGACCTATGCTCCAAAATAGACTCAAACCACAACATGAATTTTTGCGTTGTCCTTAATCCAAAAGCTGGTTTAGTTGGGATGGCGAGACAGGGGGAGCGTGTCCTGAAGGTCCCTAATTATTCCAAACCCCTGCTTGCTTAAGTCATTTGACAATCAGGCCACCCAACTTAGCACCTTCTGGAAAAAGTAGACGTCATAAATCCGTACCACAGTATAAGAAATATCCTAAAATGGACTGATGAGTCCTAGGGCAACGTCTACTTGATTTTAGATTAGGCCTGGGATAGTAGTACTTTTGGAATGTGGTGGGCTCTTAAAATGGGTTGTGCCCTTAATGATTGATTGAGTAAGTGTGAGTGCATGCACAACCAGGGTTTTCAAGCAAGATTATTTGGATGAGTGGCTTTTAGAGTTCAAATGTTGCTTAAGTAGTTTTGAATTAGGGTGATTTCAATCAAATTTAGGAGGCACACCAAGATTTGCAAACATGAGTGAAGATATTTTCCTTTGAAATCAAAATAAAGCGAAGTGCCTGGTATTGATCTTAATTGTTAATCCAAATGAGCAAGCTACTTGATGAGTTGTTTTTATATGAAGTGGTACGACCCAAACAACTCAAACAATTAGCCTTAGTGCACCACTGAGTTAGGCATACAAATGATTACCTAATCTGATTTCTACTCAATTATGTGTTTGCTTGTGTACCAGCTCCAAAGATCAGGATACCGGTTGAGTATGATGAATCAAAGGAGGTTGTGCACCTCTGTGGGTTTTTTTTATTTTTTTAAGCGAGGAGAGGTAGATGGAGGTGGAAATCAAAGCAACCAAATTAATCCTAGGGTTTATGAGAACACCTAGGTTAATTAGGGTTTGAAGTAAGGTGGTGGAATGAAGTATATGGAGGGGGAAAGAATGGGGAAGCACTTATAGTTGTCTTCAACTACACTTTACTCCTTTCCACCACTTGAAGATTCCTGATCGAGGTACCTGCAAGATAATAGAGAAGAAATAAAAGAGAGTTACAAAGAAATTAAGTACGCGAATTGTGGAAAAGAAATCAAGATTTGCTGCCTCCTTAGCAACAGCGCCAAAATGTCATATCGAAAATTCATCGCAAAAGAGATTTCAGTTTTGAAAACCCGTTGTCGTAGTGTAATTTGCAAGAAAATCTGAACAATCAAATAATTTTTACCGAAACTCAAAAGGACTCCTGGGTCAAACACAGGGTGGTTACGTCGATTCAAAATTTGCAATTATATTTTTTTTTGTAATTTTTGTTCAAAGATGAGATTATCATAATGATAATATTCTACTTGCAATATTAATGCTAGAAAGAGAGAGAAAATAATTTTATATCAATGATAATGTCATACAATTACCACTAGAAAGTGGCAAATCTAATCTAAAAAGTAATAAAGAGAAGAGGTGAGAAATTATTCTCCTCGACGGCTACTTAGAGGACGATCGAATAGGTGATGCCTGGAAGAACAAGAGTAAAGACAAAAGATGGAGAACGAAGTGGGAAGCACCGAGGGTGAGGCAATGCGTCGTCGTCGTGGGATCCACTTCCAGAACGGGGATGAAAAGACGACCACGGGTGCTCCATGAATGGGGTGAGAAGCGGACAAAATTTTGATTTTTACTCTAAAGGAGCATCCTGGGTTTGGGATAAGCTTCTTTAGAGCTTTGGAGAGGGAGAGAGATGAAGGAAGGGTTGAAAAGAATGTGGAGGTCATAGGGCATTTTATAGTTGTAGTGGTTGGGGGTAAAAATGTCTTTTAAGGCATAGAAGAGTAAATGCATCAACCTTTAGTGACGGATATAGATGTCACTAAAGGTTGAACGTGGGTGTAGATCCATGCATGCCCCCACCTCTTCCTCTTCCTTTGCTTCAACGCACGCATTACGTTCAGACAACCTCAGCCGTCTGATCGTGAGATCGAACGACTTTGGTTACATCAGCACCTACACGTTCATCGTGCACCCGTGTGTGTGATCATCACGCTACAGTGGTGCATTTGATTGTGCATGCGTGAATCGCAACATCTGAACATGCCACGTAGCGCCTGCATCCACCACCTAGTCGCTCATTTGATTTGAGGTGTGCAGGACTCGAACCCGCTCCGCTAACTTCGCAAGATGGTGCATTACCAGTGCTCCAAGCCCTCCTTTGAGGCGCAATCTCATCTAAGGCCCACGTGCTCATGGCCATTGGATCAAGATCCAACAACCCAAATCTGATGGCCAATTGAGGAGAGAGTAACGGTGAGCCTTGGGTGGTTTGGGTAGCTGAGATGGCACCACATGGCACCATCTTATCCATCCAACTTCTTTGTCTTGTAGATGGTGCCATGGATGTCAGATTCGACCAAGTTTTCTATTGTTGGGCTGTAATTGTAGATCTGAATCCATCTGTGTGGTTGGATTTGTCATTTTAGGTATGAAATTACACCACCTGGCACCTTGGTCTTAGATCTTTCTCAGACTGAATCTGATGCTACGAAGATCAAATTGGGGCGATCTTGGAGTCGTTGAACTCCAAACGTCACCCTGATCAGATCCGTTTGGTTGGATCTTCAATCTGAGGCCCTAATTAAAGATCGCCTTGCTCTGGCCACCAAAAAGAGCAAATTACTATACAATTTGTACAATTTGACCTAAATGCATGATGATGCATGTTATGCAATATCTACAATGCATGATGCTTCAACGACACTAAGAGCATGCATAAATAGATATTTTAGGCTACTTAGATGTATAGACATCAAGTATTAAGCCTAATTTAGATGAAATCCTTAAGGGTCAAATTGCTACAAATTTTAGATTAGGCTTAGGATACAACAAGTGCACGTGTTTATGAAGGGTGTTGGGGGTAGCTGCCTGATTATTTTGTTTTTGTGTGTGTGCGAGTTTGGGTGGGAAAGTGATGCCTAAAGCCAAACAAAAGATTTGCAAGCAATGGATTAAATGGGTGGATTTTAGCATTTTGATAATCTTAAAATTTCTTTTAAGATTTGTCATTGTTAGCTCTTCAAACATGTTTGAAGTGTACACAGTAATTGCAATCAGGTTGTAATTGGTGGAAGCTAATTTTCTTTTATTAGGTGTGTGACTAAGATAAGAGAAAATGAAACATTAAAGTTGGAATCCTATGCGAGCAACTCCTAATAAATGAATCTCTTTTAAAATATCATTTCATGTGGTCGAACAAATGATGAGAAACTCATCATGGCTCTTAATTACCCTTAATTAACTAGTTTCCCTAGTTAATTAGCTAAGAATATACTAAATATAGGGTTAATTATATTATAAGGGATTAAATAAGGACCTTCAAACAATGTTAAAAATGTTAAATTAAATATTAATTAATATTACTAATAATTTAATTAATAATTTGAACTCAAATATTAAACATTTAGCTACCTATTTATTTTTTAAACTTAGTTAATCTTATGACCTAAGTATTTAATTAACTTAAGTAATTTAGTCACTTAATTAAATATAGCTAAAAAGGGAAAAAATGTAAATTCAAGGCATAAATAGAATATTTACCTGATTTATAACCATATATAAAAAGTTGAAAAAGAAATAAATTAAAATAAGCCTAAAAATCAACTATTTACGTTTAAGACCCTAGTTTTTATGTCAATTGAGTCCTTTTCCCTACAAATAGGTCCTTAGTTTTTATTGCATATAGGTCCCTATGCACAGTCTTCTTCTTCTTCCTTAGCTTGGATGGCTGAGGAGGTCTGGTGACAATACTAACTGATCACCTTCCATCTCACGTCTAAACTCCTTTGCCCTGGTCGTCCACCTTCTGCTTACCTCCTCCTCTTCATCCAATGGCTCGGATTTCCCGACAATCCTATAATCCTATTTAGGACTAGTGAAGAAGCTCACCGGTGTCGGAGACAATGCTGGTGAGTTAGGATGTACCTAGCCATGATTATGTCCATGTTCTTCCCCCTTAACCACCTCGGCCACCTATAAATAACCCTGGCCACCTCTGATTTCACCAGTTGGCCCCCTATCCCTCTTCCCCAAACTGTGACCAATGAATAGGCTATTCCCCTCCCCTCTGACAACCTCTCACCCCTCTTCCGAAGCACTTCCAGTGGAGGCATTCGTCTCCCTCACCTCCTCTTCTTCTCCTGCGGTTGTGACGGAGCTTAGGAGAGTGCCACTCTCCTTCCTCTCCATTTCCTTTCTCACCGAAGCTTGATCTGACGACCTCAAATTTCGTCCTCCGTCATGATACTTCAATGAAGATCCTCTATCCCCTTCATCCAAGTAATCGTAGAGTAGCGTAATTCTTAGTTTAGAGTAGAATTAGATAGATAGATTAGTTTAATTTTAGATGTTAACTTCTTCTTCCCCAACTCTAGCGCTGTCAAGTCCGACCTCGTTGGACTTCGATCCATGCATGTTCCTAATCATTTGAGCACCTTTCTTAACTTGTCATGACCTCATTTCACTTTCCTTCCTCACAATCTATCAGCTTAACCGACTAGTTCACCCGACCTCCATTGAAGACCTCCGCTGTCCATGGCGGAGGTTCTCTGGCTTAGATCACCTCCACTAGGGGCCCTACATCACCTCTCCACCACTTTAGGGCCCCAATCTACATCTTAGTTAGCCTAATTAACACTTACATATAAGATGCCTAAATACACTTCAACCTCTGAGCTCTCTATCCATGGCGAACTCAGCGGAGTTCATTAGCCTAATTTATCACTCCTCACCATCGCAAGACTCATCAGAGTCTTTTCCCTCACTCAATTGAGTGACAGGATCAATCTTGAGTTCAGCCGAACTCAAAATCTATTTTAATTGAATTCAAGATAAATCTTTTAGTTTGATCATTGGAACAATTGATTAGCTCCTGAGATTCCTTGTGGCCTCATGAATCTTTTAAGCTCATTTCTAAAGTGTTTCATGGAGAATTCATGTCTAGCGACATCACATGGCATTAACCGAAGCTCTGGCGAGTGATATAGACACATCTATTTAGGTTAAAATGCCTAATCATGCGTGTTCCTAGGCTTAGATTTGCATTTCATGTTATAAATATTGCATAGCATGCATCATTCTGCATTTAAAGTAGTTGTATATATTTTACGTTAACTAGATACTTTTTATGGTCAAGAGAGAAGAAGATTTATTTCATAGCCTTGGATGGATGATCGGACCATACAGATCTGATTAGGACGATGATCGAAGTCTAACGCCTCCGAAATCATCGAGATCGGAGTCCTATAGCATCATACGAAGTCTGAGGAAGATGAACAGCCAGGGGGAAATGTGACATCCGTACAGGCTTCGGATGAAAAATCTGATCGTACGGATGGATCCAGAGGGACGATCGCAGTCTAGCAATACGGGAATCATCTCGATCAGAGCTCCATAGTACTGTCTATGAAAAGAAGACGGATGACTAAGATAGCACCATGTGGTGCTAACTAGGCGACCCAACACCGGCCAGCAGCAACTAGGAGGCACCCCATCATCATCTTCATCATCAATTCTCAACCGTTGGATCTTGATCCGACCGCTGAGAGCTCTTCTGCACTGTGTGCCTTAAGATGTCCGTGTGACCAACTGGATAATTTGGCGCAATGGTGGAGGAGTGGGCTCTCAATAGAGGGGTGTGGGTTCGAATCCCTGCAGCCCCCCCAATGAGCCAATTGAGCGTGACGCCAGCAAAAGAATTGAAGGGCGCAGATCTTTAGCGACAGTTGGGCGAGCCTTTAGTGACTCTTGTAGCTCTCACTAATGGCCTGCGCTATGTGCGCGCCAGCAAAGGAATTGAAGGGCATGGATCTTCAGTGGCAGTTGGGCAGATCTTCAGCAACGATTACAGCTGTCACTAATTGCCCATGGATGATTTTGTCTCTCGTCCACTATAAAAAGACCTACCCCCCTCCATTCCAAACCATCTCTTCCTTTCTTCCTCTCACCACCTCCAAGGCTCTAAAGAGAGCTTGTCCCAAGCCTGAGATACTACACTAGAGTAGAAAATCAAATATTTCCCGACTCTCATCCGCCTTCATGGAGCATCTCGTGGCCGTCCTCTCACCTCCCTTCGGGAAGAAGATACTCACTGCGATGCCGTCCTACCCCATCCTCTAGCTACGTCCTCCTATGTCCCGCTCCTCACCACCTTCCTCCAGGAGAAGTCTGAGCGAGTCGTCCTCCAAGGAACCATGGAAGGGGATTCTCTCACCTCTTTCTATCTTTATTGCTTTTGTAGTGTAATCTTTCCAGCTTTCTTAGTTGTAACAAAACATTTGATTAGAAATCCATGATTGTTTCTCTCTCTCTCTTATATTTTTGGAAGTAGATTAGCTAGATAAAATTTCATCGACCTAATCGCATGCTTGATAAAGTATACCAAAAAAAATAGAAAAGATAAAAACGACAAAAATAAATAAAAACGAAACGTAGATTTTTCAAGACCAAACATTCGCCTCCCTATGTTCAACCCAAGACTCACTTTTCGAGTTTCGATTATAAATTTTATCTGATCGAGGAATTTTCTCATGAATCAAACTACGACAACGGGTTTTCCAAAACTCAAACCCTTTATGCGACGAGATCTGCCATTTATCATTTTGGCACCATTGCCAGGGAGGCAACGCCTTTGGTTTTTCTCGCATTTCTCCACCTTACTTAAATTTTTAGCTCACTTTGCTCCTTTCTTTCTGTGATTACAGGTGCCTTTCCAAGGTGAGCCAAAGTGGATAGATCGAAGTAAAGTGCAGTTAAAGAGTTTTGTAAGTTTATCCCCACCACCTAACTTAGGTGCTTTTTATAAACCGTAGGATAGATTTCATTTCACCACACTAATAACTTAAACCCAAATCAACTTAGGTTCTTTTTATAAACCCTAGGATAGATTTTATTGTTCGATTATCACTTCGCCTCACCTCACCCACCTGCATATATTAAAAAAAATAACTCTTCTCTTGTGGGATTTAACTGAAAGCTACACACTAAACACCCACAACTGTCATCCTAAGGTGCATAATCACATCGATTTTACTACTTAATCAAAATCTGACCTGTGGATCCGGTACACCTCAACTCAACACACAATAAGTGAGTAGACAATTTGAATAGGTTAAACATCTTGTGCGCCCTAATCAAGTGGTGCAACAGGCCAATTGATTGAACTATTTGGGCTATGCCACTTAAGATAAAAGTGATTCATCAGTAGCTTGGCAGTTAGGGTTGACTTTTAGGGCTGAACCAGGCACTCCACATTTTTTTCTGATTTCTAAAGGAATACACCATCACTAGTACTTGTAAAACCTAGAGTGTTCTACTAAACCTTGA
Source organism: Thalassia testudinum (assembly GCA_037157565.1). Lineage (NCBI taxonomy): Eukaryota > Viridiplantae > Streptophyta > Magnoliopsida > Alismatales > Hydrocharitaceae > Thalassia > Thalassia testudinum. Next base: position 41,922,814 of record JAZHRO010000025.1, read on the forward strand.
TTGAACCAACCAAAGAATTAAACCCTAAAAGCTACTAAACATGGTTAAACCCTAAAAGACACATCATCAAATAACCTTGTTTGCAAACCCTGGTTGTGCACGCACACACATTTGAATTGATCACTAAGGGCACAACCCATCTAAAGGGCCCATCACATTGCAAGAGCACAATCATCCTAAGCCTAATTAAAAATAAGTAGACGTTGGCCTTAAGGATTGATTCGCTCTTCAGGGCTCAGACTGAGATTTTTTTTCGATTAATCTGCTTTTGCTCATCCATCTGATGTCTAGCTAGGGGAGTAGCGTCAAACGATCGCGGTTGGGGGGTACACTAGGAACCAAAGGCGCAAGCCAAAAGAAGAACCTTCTCCCCAGCCCTTCCCTCTAAATGGTTGGATTGATTGGATAGAAGTAGACCAAATTGTTTATAATCTCAAGATGGGTCCTAAGAGTCTGTCTATCTTTAGGCTAACCCACCTAAGGATGGGGTTGATTGCTTGTATTGCAAGGCTCCTTTCTTTCTTCGGATTTCCCCTCCTATTCTACCATGTACCCTTCCACATCCAACATACATTTCACATCCTATCCTATTACCACCACTTATCCCCAAGATGATTACTATTCCGACTTGACTTGTAATTACCCATCCACTAGCTAGGATAACTTTAATTAGGGATATGAATCCAGACCTCAGTGTCTAAGGGCCTAACCCTAGACAACAAGACTATGATTACTATCCTTCCCAGAGCTACAATGATTATAGATCTCGATCCTTTGATGATCAAACCAACTCGATTTACAATCAGGAAGGATATGATGATTACAACATCTACCCTCCCCAGTATTCCACTGAATATAGGTCACCTCTATTTTCTGAACAACCCAAGATGACCTACTATCAGGGAGGGACCCGAGAACCTCAATATCTTGACTCCCCTAGATTTAACCCGAACCCACCCAACCTTGAACTGAACAAGTCGGTTCAGGTGAACCAGATCCAAGGTAGGGTGTTGGCTAACTTGAGGAACACCATACAATCTTTAGAAGCCCAGCCAACACCATGCATTGAAGCATTGGAGCCTATGATAAAAAATGATTGAGCTAAAAAGCACTTTGTTGGATTTGCTCCAAAATGTTATGGATAGGGGCCTGGGTGAGTTTCTACTTGGGAAATTGTCAAGGTTGCGGATGAAATTTGTGGTTTCCCTAGTCAAATCTTGGGATGATTCTCAAGATGAACCCCCTTCAGAAGAGCCAATGTCTGAACCCGCTCAGGCGCCTGTCGGGGGGGTACATTTTCTAAGACCGAGGATGACCAGGTTGGGCTAGAGCAACCCATTGAGGATGAGCTGATTAATTCACTCAAGATCCTCGATCTAGGGAGTGAGGGAAAATATGTCTCTTTGAACCAGGAAATGACAATCAATTTTGAGACATATATAAATGAGGATCATGAATTCTTTGACTTTGAGAGTGAATAATCTCTTCGTGAAGTCTCACTTGAGCATAACGAAGATGATTTTAGTGAGACAAACGAGCCTGAGGAATCTGATAAATGATTTGATAGCCCAATCATTGAAGAGTATGATCATGTTGGGGCTAACTTGGATGATTCAAATCTTGATGATTTAATCAGTAGCCCCATTCCTCAACCGCACCCTAAAGAATTGAATGATGATATTTTTGAGATCATCAGACCCAATTCAATCCTGATTCAGCAACAATTGTTGGACTTGGGTACTTTAGATGGGGTGTACAACGATTTGGAGGTCTCGAAAACATTGATTTTAGAGGGTAGAAATGTGGAAATGAAATTTGGGAAGCTACTTCCAAGGGAACTATGATTTTGGTTCTAAGGGTTCCTATTGACCTAAAATGACCAACTTTTTACCGAGACCCTTATGATATCTTTCACCTGCAACCCAAGCTTGAAATAACTGATTATCTTTCTGAGCTGAACTTTAAGAGGACATCTGAAACTATTGAACCATCTTTACCCATTGTTCGGCACTTTGGTCATGGGTTGCACACCACAAAACTGCAGGCCTGGCCCTACAAACACAATAATCTTAGGTTCTGGGTGATTTTCACCCAGAACCTTAAAACCACTTGACCTCGGGGCATGGGTCTGCACCATAATCAGGTCCACGTCTGTGGACATCTTCTGCTGGCGGGATAAAGGATTAATCATTTGATTTTGATTCTGACCCGCACTTGTGAATTCTCAATTTCTTCATTGTATCTATGTTATGCTTAGCTAAAGGCATTAAATTTAGCACATGTGTATATTCCACGTTCTCTGCGGAGCTGACCGGATTTTCACAAAATTTAGGTGATACTCTATTTACTCCATGTTGTTCGCTCGAAATCAAGTTTTAAAATGTTGTGCTACAGTATAGTTGAAATCTCATGAAAAATAGATAAAATTTATACTAGAAAAAGTTTGAGGTCATTCGCTGGAAGCAAGTAGGAATTCAATTCTCAAAATTGCAATTTAAATAATGGAGATAAGAAATTATAATCAGAAATTGATTCAGAATAATATGGCAATATGATCAATGTGTCAGACTGCAAAAAGAATGGAGTAAAATGGTGATTTGAATCACCAATTACTCCCTACAATAATATCAAATGAAACTCAATAGTTATGAATGAACAGTGCTTTTCTTTGCTTCTTATTTCTTCCTCCTCATTCTCTGTTCTTGTGTGGCTCTTCTTCTTTTCTTCTTTCTTTCTCTGCTTTCTCTCTTCTTCTGCACTCTTCTTCTTACCTTCTTCTTTTTAAGCACAGGGGAAAGGTTCTTAGATTTGGCTAAGTGTTAGCCAACTTCCCAGAGAGCAAAACCCTCCTGTACCCCACACAGACTCTCCTCGCTTTCTCTCCTTGGGTCACGCTCTCCAGAGTCTCGAACATTACCGGGTTATCGGGTATTCGGACCTAGAGTGCACCTGGGTCCAGAGCTGCGAGTGTGGATCGTAGCCGAGGAGTGTACAGGGCTTAGGCGAGTAGTTGGATCTGCGCCAGACCCGTGTGAGCAGTGTCACGAGTGAGGCAGTGAAGGGTGAGTAGGGACCTCAACCCCTTGTGTCTGAGGCAACTAAACCCAGACACTTTTCAATGTATGGGGCCCAGACAACTAAGCCCCGCACTAACTCTCCTCTCTTTCTCTCCTTGGGTCACGCTCTCCCAGAGCCTCCAATAGTACCGGGTTATCGGGTACTCAGACCGAGAGTGCACTCGAGTCTAGGGCTGTGAGCGTGGATAGTAGTCAAGGAGTGTACAGGGCTTAGGGGGGTAGTTGAGCGAGTGGACGTCCGGTCATACATACCCAATGACTCATTGCTCAGGGTGTTCTCGCACATGTTTTCAAGAATTTCCCAGATCGTGTCTTCATGCTGTCCCATGATTCTACCACTACAAGTTGCATTGACAATCTTGATATCCTCATAGAGTCCATGGTAAATGGATTGGACTTGTTCCCACTTCAGAACTCTGTGATCAGGGCACTTACGCATGAGATCCAGAAAGTGATCCCATTCTTCATGTAGACAATCTCCCGCTCCTTGAGAGAAGTGCGTGATTTGGTGCTGCATTGTGTTGGTACAACCAATGAGGTAGAATTTTTGCAGGAAGGTGGTCTGAAGTTCTCCCCATGTTTTGATCATGTATGGTTGAGTCTGAAACCAGTGAGCGGCTTTGTCAGCCAAGGAGAATGAGAAGAGCTTTAAGAGTATCCATCCTAATTCCGCACATTTGCCCCAAAGGTGTGGGCCAAATGTTTTAGGTTCTTAATGTGCTGGAAAGGATCCTCAGAGTTCAAGCCATGAAATTTTGTGGTCAAAAGAAACATGCTAGGCTTGAGATCTACCTGGGGTCCTCCCACGAGAATGTTGATTTGTGGTTCACTCTCCATCAGTGCGGGATTATGGTGATCTTGCATTTGAGGATGCGGTGGTGGGTTGATGATGGCATTGATTCGATTTTTGAAATCATGGAATTATTGCTCACGATTAGGTTGTTCTTCTTGGTGATCCATTGCTGATGAAGGGGAAGTAGGTTATGAATTAGAGGATATGTCAATATGTTCAGGTTGTTGCACAAACCTGGAAGTCGAGGCTCGACCACGAAGAGAGTGAATATCTAATGGAGGCCTCAAGGATGGTCTTAAGGACCTCCTCTGAAACATGCACCGATGGATTAGATGAGAGAAAGAATGTGATGGACACAATCAAGACACCCAAAAATTTTGGATGACTATGGCGATTCGAGGTGAATGGCACCCCTTAGTTGAAAGCTATCCACCTGAGAATTACCTGGGCTGCCAGAGAGGAAGAGTCACGCAAAGACCCCTACGAGGTAGAGCATCCCCATGAGTTAGAGGGTTTGCCCCACCAGACCTCTCTTATCCTTGATGGTCCAGGTAGACCAAAATGGGGACTTGACCCCTTAAGTCTACCAGTTTTAATTAAGAGCAGGGGTGCTTATGATTTTACTTGAACATTTTATGTTGTTTTTTGTACAAAGTGACCTAATTTGAAGATTGGTTAACCCAACAAGGTGGGTCAACTTCACCTATATTTCCTTTTGAGAAATTTAGGTCCCTCTTTTAGTGTTCAAATGAATTTAAGAGCCTAATCTTAGGGTTTTGCTTGAATAGATCAATTCAATCAAGGTTTAGGCACACATTGCTTGGAAAGATCAATTCTTGTTTAACCAAGTGTATCTCTAAAACCCTAAACTAAAATTCTTAATTGGATCTGATTTGATCCAATTTAATTTGTCCAAATGTGGTACCTTTGGCTTCAAGCAAGAAGGTGATACCCTAAATAAATACCTTAAATTTAGAGTAGGTGCACAAATCAGGGTTTGAATGTTGTCTAAGTAGAATGTATCATATCAGGGAGCTTGATGATTAATCTAATAATATAATGCAAGTAGCCCTAATCAATTTTTTTTCCTTTTTTAGCTTTTCAGAATCGGGGGCTTAGAAGGAATTTGGATTTGTATTTTACCTACCCCAGGAGTGGCTGATGTGCGACTGATCTTCCTTTAACGAGTCCCTGAAACAGATGACAATCAAAGGAGATGTAGCAAGTTAGTACCAAATCTGATATTACAATCAAGTGTCTTAATTGCGCATTACTCCTCGACAATGGCACCAAAATGTTATTCGCCCAAAATAAGGTTTGAAATCATTGTGTTGTAGTGTAGTTGAAATCTCATGAAAAATAGATAAAATTTATACTCGAAAAAGTCCGAGGTCGGTCGCTGGGAGCAAGTACGAATTCAATTCTCAAAATTGCAATTTAAACAATGGAGATAAGAAATTATAATCGGAAATTGATTCAGAATAATATGGCAATATATCATTGTGTCCGACTGTAAAAAGAATGGAGTAAAATGGTGATTTGAATCACCAATTACTCCCTACAATAATATCAAATGAAACTCAATAGTTATGATTGAAATAAACTTCAAGTCAGCCATCAGATTATTCAATCAGATGTCTTTAAACATCAGATGAATAGTGCTTTTCTTTGTTTCTTGTTTCTTCTTCCTCTTTTTCTATTCTTGTGTGGCTCTTCTTCTCTTCTTTTCTTCTCTGCTTTCTCTCTTCTACTCACTTCTTCCCTTCTTTTCAAGCATAAGGGAAAGGTTCTTAGATTTGGCTAAGTGTTATCCAACCTCCCAAAGAGCAAAACCATCCCCTACCCTACGGAGACTCTCCTCTCTTTCTCTCCTTTGCTCACGCTCTCCCAGAGCCTCCAATAGTACCTGGTTATCAGGTATTCAAACCTAGAGTGCACTCGAGTCTGGGGCTGCGGGCATGGATCGCAGCCAAGGAGTGTACAGGGCTTAGGCAGGTAGTTACGTGGGTGGAGGTCCAGTCGTACATACCCAATGACTCATTGTTCAGGGAGTTCTCGCACATGTTTTCAAGAATTTCCCAAATTGTATCTTCATTTTGACTCATGATGCTACCACCACAGGTTGCATTGACAATCTTGATATACTCACGGAGTCCGTGGAAAAAGGATTGGACTTCTTCCCACTTTGGAACTAAGTGATGGGGGCACTTATGCATGTGATCTAGAAAGCGATCCCATGCTTCGTGTAGATATTCTCCCTCTCCTTGTGAGAAGTGCGTGATTTGGTGCCGCATTGTGTTGGTACGACCAATGGGGTAGAATTTTCGCAGGAAGGTGGTTTGAAGTTCTCCCCAAGTGTTGATCATGTGTGGTTGAGCCTGAAACCATTGAATGGCTTTGTCACCCAAGGAGAATGAGAAGAGCTTTAAGAGTAGACCATCCTGATTCCGTACATCTACCCCAAAGGTGTAGGCAAGAAGTTTTAGGTTCTTGATGTGCTAGAAAGAATCCTCAGAGTTTTAGCCATGGAATTTTGGGGTCATATGAAGCATGCTAGTCTTGAGATCTACCATGGGTCCTCCCACGGGAATGTTGATTAGTGGTACGATCTCCATCGCTGCGGGAATATAGTGATCTCGCATTTGAGGACGTAGCGATGGGTTGATGATGGCATTAGTTCGATTTTTGAAATCATGGAACTGTTGCTCAAGATTAGGTTCTTCTTTTGGTGATTCATAGCAGAAGAAGAGGAAGTAGGTTCTAAATCAAAGGATATGTCAATGTGATTAGGTTGTTACACAAACACAGAAGTCGAGGCTCAACCTCGACGAGAGTGAATATCTAATGGTGGCCTCAAGGATGGTCTTAAGGACCTCCACCAAAGCATGCACCGATGGATTAGATGAGAGAAAGAATGTGATGGACCCAATCAAGACACCCAAAAATTTTCGATGGCAATAGCGGTTCCAGGCAGATGATACCCCTTACTCAGAAAGCCATCCACCTAAGAATTACCTAGGCAGCCAGAAAGAGAGAGTCCTACAAAGACCCCTACATGGTAGAGAAACCCCATGAGTTACAAGGTTTCCCCCACCCAACCTCTGTTGTCACTGATGATCCAGGTAGACTAGAATGGGGACTTGACCTCTTAAGTCTACAAGTTTTAACTAAGAGCAGTTGTGCTTATGATTTTACTTGAACTTTTTAAGATGTTTTTGTGCAAAGTGACCTAATTTGAAGATTGGCTAACCCTACAAGGTGGATCAACTTCACCTGTATTGTCTTTTGAGAAATTTAGGTCCCTTTTTTAGTGTTCAAATAAATTTAAGAGGCCGATTTTAGGGTTTTGCTTGAATAGATCAATTCAATCAAGGTTTAGACACACATTGTTTGGAAAGATCAATTCTTGATTAAGCAAGTGTGTCTCTAAAACCCTAAACTGAAGTCCTTAATTGGCTCTAATTTGGTCCAATTTAATTTATCCAAATGTCGTACCTAGGGCTTCAAGCAAGAAGGTGATAGCTCTAAATACCTTGAATTTCAAGTAGGTGCACAAATGAAGGTTTGAATGTTGTCTAAATAGAATGTATCAAATCAGGCAACTTGATGATTAATCTAAGAATATATGCAAGTAGCCCAAATCAATTTGTTTTCCTTTTTTAGCTTTTCAGAATTAGGGGCTTAGAAGGAATTTGGATTTGTGTTTTACTTGCCCCTGGTGTGGCTGATGTGTGGCTGATCTTCCTTTAACGAGTCCCTGACACAGATCACAATCAAAAGAGATGTAGCAAGTTACTACCAAATCTGACATTGTAATCAAGAGATCTAAATAGAACATTACTCCACGGCAACGACACAAAAATGTTGTTCACCCCAAATGAGGTTTTAAATCATTGTGTTGCAGCATAGTTGAAATCTCACAGAAAATAGATAAAATTTATACTCAAAAAAGTCTGAGGTCATTCGCTCGGAGCAAGTGGGAATTCAATTCTCAAAATTGTAATTTAAACAATAAAGATAAGAACTATAATTAGAAATTAATTCAGAATAATATGGCAATAAGATCAATGTGTCAGACTACAAAAAGAATGGAGTAAAATGGTGATTTGAATCACCAATTACTCCCTATAATAATATCAAATGAAACTCAATAGTTATGAATGAAATAAACTTCAAGTCAGCCATCTAATTATTCAATCAGATGTCTTTAAACTTCCGATGAATAGTGCTTTTCTTTGCTTCCTATTTCTTCTTCCTCTTCTCTGTTCTTGTGCATCTCTTCTTCTCTTCTTCTTCTTCTTCTTTCTCTGCTTTCCCTCTTCTTCTGCTCTCTTCTTCTTCCCTTCTTCTTCTTTTCAATCATAGGGAAAGGTTCTTAGATTTGGCTAAGTGTTAGCTAACCTCCCAGAGAGCAAAGCCCTCCCCTACCCTGCGCAGACTCTCCTCTCTTTCTCTCCTTGGGTCACACTCTCTTAGAGCCTCCAATAGTATTGAGTTATCGGGTATCCAGACCTAGAGTGCACCCGAGTTCAGGGTTGTGGGCGTGGATCGCAACCGAGGAGTGTACAGGGCTTAGGCAGTTAGTTGCGCGGGTGGACGTCTGGTTGTACGTACCCAATGAATCATTGTTCAGGGAGTTCTCACACATGCTTTCAACAATTTCCCAAATTGTGTCTTCATGTTGACCCATGATGCTACCACCACAGGTTGTGTTGACAATCTTGATATCCTCACGGTGTCCATGGTAAAAGGATTGGACTTATTCCCACTTCGGAACTCCCTAATGGGGGCACTTACGCATGAGATCTAGAAAGCGATGCCATGCTTCATGTAGAGATTCTCCCGCTCTGTGTGAGAAGTGCATGATTTGGTGCTGCCTTGTGTTGGTAGGACCAATGGGGTAGAATTTTTGCAGGAAGGTGGTTTGAAGTTCTCCCCATGTGTTGATCATGTGTGGTTGAGTCTGAAACTAGTGAGTGGCTTTGTCAGCCAAGGAGAATGAGAAGAGCTTTAAGAGTAATTCGTCCCGATTCCATACATTTGCCCTAAAGGTGTGGGCCAAATGTTTTGGGTTCTTGATGTGCTGGAAAGGATCCTTCAAGTTCAAGCCATGAAATTTTGTGGTCAAAAGAAGCATGCTAGGCTTGAGATCTACCTCGGGTTCTCCCACGAGAAAGTTGATTCGTCATCCTATCTCCATCCCTACGAGATTAAAGTGATCTTGCATTTGAGGACGTGGGGGTGAGTTGATGATGGCATTGATTCGATTTTTGAAATCATGGAACTATTGCTCAAGATTAGGTTGTTCTTCTTGGAGATCGATAGCTGATGAAGGGGAAGTAGGTTCTGAATCAGAGGATATGTCAATGTGATCAGGTTATTGCACAAACACGAAAGTCGAGGCTCAACCTCGATGAGAGTGAATATTTAATGGAGGCCTCAAGGATGGTCTTAGGGACCTCCATCGAAACATGCACCGATGGATTAGATGAGAGAAAGAATGTGATGGACCCAATCAAGACACCCAAGAATTTTGGATGACTATAGCTGTTCGAGGTGGATGATACCCCTCACTCAGAAAGTCGTCTACCTGAGAATTACTTGGGCAGCCAGAGAGGGAGAGTCCTGCAAAGACCCCTACATGGTAGAAAATCCCCACGAGTTACAGGGTTTCCCCCACCTGACCTCTCTTGTCATTGATGATCCAGGTAGACCAGAATGCGGACTTGACCTCTTAAGTCTACCTATTTTAATTAAGACTAGGGTTGCCTATGATTTTACTTGAACTTTTTAAGATGTTTTTGTGCAAAGTGACCTAATTTGAAGATTTGTTAACCCAACAAGGTGGGTCAACTTCACTTGTATTGTCTTTTGAGAAATTTAGGTCCCTCTTTTAGTGTTCAAATGAATTTTAGAGCTTGATTTTAGGGTTTTACTTGAATAGATCAATTCAATCAAGGTTTAGGCACACATTGTTTGGAAAGATCAATTCTTGATTAAGCAAGTGTGTCTCTAAAACCTTAAACCGAAGTCCTTAATTGGATCTGATTTGGTCCAATTCAGTTTATCCAAATGTGGTACCTAGGGCTTCAAACAAGAAGGTGATAGCCCTAAATACCTTAAACTTCATGTAGGTGCACAAATCAAGGTTTAAATGTTGTCTAAATAGAATGTTTCAAATCACGCAACTTGATGATTAATCTAAGAATATAGTACAAGTAACTCTAATAGATTCTTTTTTCTTTTTTAGCATTTCAGAATTAGGGGCTGAGGAGGAATTTGGATTTGTGTTTTACCTGCCCCTGGAGTAGCAGATGTGTGGCAGATCTTCCTTTAACGAGTCCCTGAAATAGATCACAATCAAAAGAGATGAAGCAAGTTAGTACCAAATCTGATATTGCATTCAGGAGATCTGTGTTGCGCATTACTTCTTAGCAATGACGCCAAAATGTTGCTCGCCCAAAATCAGGTTTTAAATCATTGTGTTGCAGTGTAGTTGAGATCTGAGAAAAAATAGATAAAATAGATACTTGAAAAAGTCCGAGGTCGTTCGCTGGGAGCATGTATTCAATTCTCAAAATTGCAATTTAAATAATAGAGGTAAGAAATTATAATTAGAAATTGATTCAGAATAATAAGGCAATAAGGTCAATGTGTCAGACTGCAAAAAGAATGGAGTAAATTGGTGATTTGAATCACCAATTACTCCCTACAATAATATCCATTGAAACATAATAGTTATGAATGAAATAAACTTCAAGTCAGTAGTCTGATTATTCAATCAGATGTCTTTGAACTTCTAATGAACAGTGCTTTTCTTTGCCTCTTGTTTCTTCTTCCACTTTCTTTGTTCTTGTGCGGCTCTTCTTCTTTTCTTCTTCTTTCTTTCTCTGCTTTCACTCTTCTTCTGCTCTCTCCTTCTTCCCTTCTTCTTTTCAAGCATAGTGGAAAGGTTCTTAGATTTGGCTAAGCGTTAGCCAACCTCCCGGAGACCAAAACCCTCCCCTACCCTGCGCAGACTCTCCTCTCTTTCTCTCCTTGGGTTACGCACTCCCAGAGCCTCCAATAGTACCAGGTTATCGGGTATTTCGACATAGAGTGCACCCGAGTCCAGGGTTGCGGGCGTGGATCACAGCCGAGGAGTGTACAGGGCTTAGGCGGTTACTTGTGCGTGTGCACGTCTAGTTGTACAGACCCAATGAATCATTGTTCAGGGAGTTCTCGCACATGCTTTCAAGAATTTCCAAGATCGTGTCTTCATGTTAACCCATGATGCTACCACCACAAGTTGCATTGACAATCTTGATATCCTCACGGAGTCCGTGGAAAAAGCATCGGACTTGTTCCTACTTCGAAACACCGTGATGGGGGCACTTACGCATGAGATCAAGAAAGCAATCTCATGCTTCATGTAGAGTTTCTCCCGTACCTTGTGGGAAGTGCATGATTTGGTGCCTCATTGTGTTGGTACGACCAATTGGGGTTGAATTTTTGGTTGAAGGTGGTTTGAAGTTCTTCCCATGTGTTGATCATGTGTGGTTGAGTCTGAAACCATTTAGTGGCTTTTCCAGCCAAGGAGAATTAGAAGAGCTTTAAGTGTAATCCATCTTGATTTTGTACATTTGCCCCAAAGGAGTGGACTAGATGTTTTAGGTTCTTAATGTGCTGGAAAGGATCCTCGGAGTTCAAGCCATGAAATTTTGGGGTCATATGAAGCATGCTAGGCTTGAGTTCTACCTCGGGTCCTCCCACGAGAATGCTGATTCATGGTTCAATCTCCATTGTTGCAGGATTATAGTGATCTCACATTTGAGGATGCGGCGGTGGGTTGATGATGGCATTGATTCTATTTTAGAAATCATGGAACTGTTTCTCAAGATTAGGTTATTCTTCTTGGTGATCCATAGCTGATGAAGGGGAACTAGGTTGGGAATCGAGGATATGTCAATGTGATCAGGTTGTTGAACGAACACTAAAGTCGAGGCTCGACCTCGACGAGAGTGAATATCTAATGGAGGCCTCAAGGATGGTCTTAAAAACATCCTTAGAAACATGCACCGGTGGATTAGATGGGAGAAAGAATATGATAGACCCAATCATGACACCCAAAAATTTTGGATGAATATAGTGGTTCTGGGCGGATCATACCCCTTAGTCAGAAAGCTGTCCACCTGAGAATTACCTAGGCAGCCGGAGAGGGTGAGTCATGCAAATACCCTTACACGGTAGAGCATCCCCTTAAGTTACAGGGTTTCCTCTACCTGACCTCTCTTGTCACTGATGATCCAGGAAGACCAGAATGGGGACTTGACCACTTAAGTCTACCAGTTTTAATTAAGAGTAGGGGTGCTTATGATTTTATTTGAACTTTTTAAGATATTTTTGTGCAAAGTGACCAAATTTGAAGATTGCTTACCCAACAAGGTGGGTCAACTTCACCTGCTTTGTCTTTTGAGAAATTTAGGTCTCTCTTTTAGTGTTCAAATGTATTTAAGAACTTGATTTTAGGGTTTTGCTTGAATAGATCAATTCAATCAAGGCTTAGGCACACATTGTTTGGAAAGATCAATTCTTGATTAAGCAAGTGTGTCTCTACAATCCTAAACTGAAATCCTTAATTTGCTCTGATTTGGTCCAATTTAATTTGTCCAAATGTGGTACTTAGGGCTTCAAGAAAGATGGTGATAGCCCTAAATACCTTAAATTTCAAGTAGGTGCACAAATCAGGGTTTGAATGTTTTCTAGATAGAATGTATCAAATTAGGCAACTTGATGATTAGCCTAAGAATATAATGCAAGTAGCCCTAATAGATTTTTTTTTTCTTTTTTAGCTATTCAGAATTAGGGGCTTTGGAGGAATTTGGATTTGTGTTCTACCTGCCCCTGGAGTGGCTGATGTGAGCCTGATCTTCCATTAACGAGTCCCTGAAATAGATCACAATCAAACAAGATGAAGCAAGTTAGTACCAAATCTGATATTGCATTCAAGATATTTGAATTGCACATTGCTCCCCAGCAACGGCACCAAAATGTTGTTCACCCAAAATCAGGTTTTAAGTCATTGTGTTGCAGTGTAGTTGAGATTTAAGAAAAAATAGATAAAATTTATACTCGAAAAAGTCCGAGGTCGTTCGTTGGGAGCATGTAAAAATTCAATTCTCAAAATTGCAATTTAAATAATAGAGTAAGAAATTATAATCAGAAATTGATTTAGAATAATATGGCAATAAGGTCAATGTGTCAGACTGCAAAAAGAATGAAGTAAATTGGTGATTTGAATCACCAATTGCTCCCTACAATAATATCCAATGAAACATAATAGTTATGAATGAAATAAACTTCAAGTTAGCCGTCTGATTATTCAACCAGCTATCTTTAAACTTCTGATGAACAGTGCTTTTCTTTGCCTCTTGTTTCTTCTTCCTCTTTCTTTATTCTTGTGCGACTCTTCTTCATTTCTTCTTCTTTCTTTCTCTGCTTTCTCACTTCTTCTACTCTCTCCTTCTTCCCCTCTTCTTCTTTTCAAGCATAGTGGAAAGGTTCTTAGATTTGGCTAAGCATTAGCCAACCTCTAGGAGACCAAAACCCTCCCCTACTCAGTGTAGACTCTCCTCTCTTTCACTCCATGGGTTATGCTCTCCCAGAGCCTCCAATAGTACCAGGTTATCGGGTATTTCGGCATATAGTGCACCCGAGTCCAGGGTTGCGGGCATGGATCACAGTCGAGGAGTGTACAGGGCTTAGGCGGGTAGTTGCGCGTGTGGACGTCCAATCGTACATACCCAATGAATCATTGTTCAGGGAGTTCTCGCACTTACTTTCAAGAATTTCCAAGATCGTGTCTTCATGTTGACCCACGATGCTACCACCACAGGTTGCATTGACAATCTTGATATCCTCATGGAGTCTATGGTAAAAGGATCGGACTTGTTCCTACTTCAGAACTCCATGATGGGGGCACTTACGCATGAGATCCAGAAAGCAATCTCATGTTTCATGTAGAGTTTCTCCTACTCCTTGTGAGAAGTGCATGATTTGATGCCGCATTGTGTTGGCACGACCAATGGGGTAGAATTTTTGCATGAAGGTGGTTTGAAGTTCTTCCCATGTGTTGATCATGAGTGGTTGAGTCTGAAACCAGCAAGTGGCCTTGTCAACCAAGGAGAATGAGAAGAGCTTTAAGTGTAATTCATCCTGATTTTGTACATCTGCCCCAAAGGAGTGGGCCAGATGTTTTAGGTTCTTGATGTGCTGGAAAGGATCCTCGAAGTTCAATCCATGAAATTTTGGGGTCATATGAAGCATGCTAGGCTTGAGATCTACCTCGGGTCCTCCCATGGGAATGTTGATTCGTGGTTTGATCTCCATCGCTGCGGGATTATAGTGATCTCACATTTGCGGACCCGGTGGTAGGTTGATGATGGCATTGATTCTATTTTAAAAATCAAGGAACTGTTGCTCAAGATTAGGTTGCTCTTCTTGGTGATCCATAGCAGATGAAGGGAAACTAGGTTCTGAATCAGTGGATATGTCAATGTGATCAGGTTGTTGCACAAGCACTGAAGTCGAGGCTCGACCTCGACAAGAGTGGATATCTAATGGAGGCCTCAAGGATGGTCTTAAAGACCTCCTCCGAAACATGCACCGATAGATTAGATGGGAGAAAGAATGTGATAGACCCAATCAAGATACCCAAAAATTTTGGATGAATATAGCAGTTCCAGGCGGATCATAACCCTTAGTCAGAAAGCTGTCCACCTGAGAATTACCTAGGCAGCCGGAGAGGGAGAGTCCTGCAAAGACCCCTACATGGTAGAGCATCCTCATGAGTTAGAGGGTTTCCCCCACCCGACCTCTCCTGTCACTGATGATCTAGGAAGACCAGAATGGGTACTTGACCACTTATGTCTACCAGTTTTAATAAAGAGTCAGGGTGCTTATGATTTTACTTGAACTTTTTAAGATGTTTTTCTGCAAAGTGACCTAATTTGGAATTGGTTAACCCAACAAATGTGGGTCAACTTCACCTGCTTTTTCTTTTGAGAAATTTAGGTCCCTCTTTTAGTGTTAAAATGAATTTAAGAGCCTGATTTTAGGGTTTTTCTTGAATAGATCAATTCAGTCAAGGTTTAGGCACACATTGTTTGGAAAGATCAATTCTTGATTAAGCAAGTGTGTCTCTAAAACCGTAAACTGAAATCCTTAATTGGCTCTGATTTGGTCCAATTTAATTTGTCAAAATGTGGTACCTAGGGCTTCAAGCAAGATGGTGATAGCCCTAAATAGCTTAAATTTCAAGTAGGTGCACAAATTAAGGTTTGAATGTTGTCTAAATAGAATGTATCAAGGCAGGCAACTTGATGATTAATCTAAGAATATAATGCAAGTAACCCTAATTGATTTTTTTCCTTTTTAGCTTTTCAGAATCAGGGCCACAGAAGGAATTATGATTTGTGTTTTACCTACCCCTGGAGTGGCTGATGTGCAGCTGATCTTCCATTAACGAGTCCCTGAAATAGATCACAATCAAAGGAGATGTAGCAAGTTAGTACCAAATCTGAGTTTGCAATCAAGAGATCTGAATTGCACATTGCTCCCCAGCAACGATGCCAAAATGTTGTTCGCCCAAAATCAAGTTTTAAATCGTTGTGTTGTAGTATAGTTGAAATCTCACGAAAAATAGATAAAATTTACACTCGAAAAAGTACGAGGTCGTTCACTGGGAGCAAGTAGGAATTCAATTCTCAAAATTGCAATTTAAACAATAGAGATAAGAAATTATAATAAAAAATTGATTCAGAATAATATGGCAATAAGATCAATGTGTCAGACTACAAAAAGAATGGAGTAAAATGGCGATTTGAATCACCAATTACTCCCAACAAAAATATCAAATGAAACTCAATAGTTATGAATGAAAAAACTTCAAGTTAGCCGTCTGATTACTCAATCAGATGTCTTTAAACTTCTGATGAACAGTGCTTTCGTTTGCTTCTTATTTCTTCTTCCTCTTTCTCTGTTCTTGTGCGTCTCTTCTTCTTTTCTTCTTTCTTTCTCTACTTTCCCTCTTCTTCTACTTTCTTCTTCCCTCCTTTTCATGAATAGAGGAATGGTTCTTGGATTTGGCTAAGTGTTAGCCAACTTCCCAGAGAGCGAAACCCTCCCCTACCCCATGCAAACTCTCCTCTCCTTCTCTCCTTGGGTAATGCTCACCCAGACCCTCAAATAGTACCAGGTTATCGGGTATTCGGACCTAGAGTGCACCCGAGTCAAGGGCTGCGAGCATGGATCGCAGCCGAGGAGTGTACAGAGCCTAGGCAGGTAGTTGCGTAGGTGGACGTCCGGTCGTACGTACCCAATGACTCATTGTTTAGGGAGTTCTCGCACATGTTTTCAAGTATTTCCCAGATTGTGTCTTCATGTTGACCCATGACGCTACCACCACAGGTTGCATTGACAATCTTGATATCCTGATGGAGTCCGTGGTAAAGGAATTGGAGTTGCTCCCACTTTGGAACTTCGTGATGGGGGCACTTACCCATGAGATCTAGAAAGCGATCCCATGCTTCGTGTAGAGATTCTCCCGCTTCTTGTGACAAGTGCGTGATTTGGTGCTGCATTGCGTTGGTACGACCAATGGGGTAGTATTTTTCCAGGAAGGTGGTTTGAAGTTCTCCCCATGTGTTGACAATATGTGGTTGAGTCTGAAACCAGTGAGCGGCTTTGTCAGCCAAGGAAAATGAGAAGAGCTTTAAGAGTAATCCATCCTAATTCTGTACATCATCCCCAAAGGTGTAGGTCAGATGTTTTAGGTTCTTGATGTGCTGGAAAGTATCCTCGGATTTAAGCCATGAAATTTTGGGGTCATATGAAGCATGCTAGTCTTGAGATCAACCTTGGGTCCTCCTACAGGAATGTTGATTCGTGGTTCGATCTCCATCGCTGTGGGAATATAGCGATCTTGCATTTGAGGACGCAACGATGGGCTGATGATGGCATTGATTCATTTTTGGAAATCATGGAACTGTTGCTCAAGATTAGGTTGTTCTTCTAGGTGATCCATAATTGATGAAGGGGAAGTGAGTTCGGAATCAAAGGATATGTCAATGTGATCCGGTTGTTGCATAAGCATAGAAGTCATGGCTAAACCTCGACGAGAGTGAATATCTAATGGAGGCCTCAAGGATGGTCTTAAGGACCTCCTTCGAAACATGCACCGATGGATTAGATGAGAGAAAGAATGTGATGGACCCAATCAAGACACCCAAAAATTTTGGATAACTATAGAGGTTCGGGGCAGATGATACCCCTTACTCAAAAAGCCGTCCACCCGAGAATTACCTAGGCAGCCAGAGAGGGAGAGCCCTGCAAAGAACCCTACACGGTAGAGCATACCCATGAGTTATAGGGTTTCCCCCACCTGACCTCTCTTGTCACTGATGATCCAGGTAGACCAGAATGGGGACTTGACCTCTTAAGTTTACTAGTTTTAATTAAGAGCAGGTGTGCTTATGATTTCACTTGAACTTTTTAAGATGTTTTTGCACAAAGTGACCTAATTTGATGATTGGTTAACCCAACAAAGTGGGTCAACTTCACCTATATTGTCATTTGGGAAATTTAGGTCCCTCTTTTAGTGTTCAAATGAATTTTGGAGACTTGATTTTAGGGTTTTGCTTGAACAAATCAATTCAATCAAGGTTTAGGCATACAGTGTTTGGAAAGATCAATTCTTGATTAAGCAAGTCTGTCTCTAAAATCCTAAACTGAAGTCCTTAATTGACTCTAATTTGGTCCAATTTAATTTATCCAAATGTGGTACCTAGGACTTCAAGCCTGAAGGTGATAGCCCTAAATACCTTAAGTTTTAGGTAGGTGCGTAAATTAGGGATTGAATGTTGTCTAAATAGAATGTATCAAATCAGGCAGCTTAATGATTAATCCAAGAATATAATGCAAGTAGCCCTAATCGATTTTTTTTCTTTTTTAGCTTTTCAGAATCAATGGCTTAGAAGGAATTAGGATTTATGTTTTACCTACCCCTGGAGTTACTGATGTGCGGCTGATCTTCCTTTAACGAGTCCCTGAAATAGATCACAATCAAAAGAGACGTAGCAAGTTAGTACCAAATCTGATGTTGCAATCAAGAGATCTGAATTGCACATTGCTCCCTGGCAACAGCACCAAAATGCTGTTTGCCTGAAATCAGGTTTTAAATGGTTGTGTTGTAGTATAGTTGAAATCAAAGAAAAAATAGATAAAATTTATACTCGAAAAAGTCCGAGGTTGTTTGTTGGGAGTAGGTAGGAATTCAATTATCAAAATTGTAATTTAAACAATAGAGATAAGAAATTATAATCAGAAATTAATTTAGAATAATATGGCATTAAGATGATTGTGTCAGACTGCAAAAAAGTGGAGTAAAATGGTGATTTGAATCACCAATTACTCCCTACAATAATATCAAGTCAAACTCAATGGTCTTGAATGAAACAAACTTCAAGTCAGCTATCTGATTATTCATTCAGATGTCTTTAAACTTCTGATGAACAGTGCTTTTCTTTACTTCATGTTTCTTCTCTCTTTCTCTATTCTTTTGCGGCTCTTCTTCTTTTCTTCTTTCTTTCACTGCATTATCTCTTCTTTGCTCTCTTATTCTTCCCTTCTTCTTTTCAAGCATAGGGGAAAGGTTCTTAGATTTGGCTATTTGTTAGCCAACCTCCTAGAGAGAAAAACCCTCCCCTACCCTTTGCAGACTCTTCTCTCTTTTTCTCCTTAGGTCACGCTCTCCCAGAGCCTCCAATAGTACTGGGTTATCAGGTATTTGGACCTAGAGTGCACGCGAGTCTAGGGTTGTAGGCGTGGATCGCAGCCGAGGAGTGTACAGGGCTTAGGCGGGTAGTTGCCCCCATGGACGTTCAGTTGTACGTACCCAATGAATCATTGTTCAGGGAGTTCTCACACATGCTTTCAAGAACTTCCCAGATCGTGTCTTGATGTTGACCCATGCTGCTACCACCACAAGTTGCATTGACAATCTTGATATTCTCACGCTGTCCATGGTAAAAGGATTGGACTTGTTCCCACTTCGGAACTTCCATGATGGGGGCACTTACGCATGAGATCGAGAAAGCGATTGCATGCTTCATGTAGAGATTCTCCCTCTCCCTGTGAGAAGTGTGTGATTTGGTGCTGCATTGTGTTGGTACGACCAATGGGGTAGAATTTTTGCAGGAAGGTGGTTTGAAGTTCTCCCCATGTGTTGAGCATGTGT
This sequence comes from Thalassia testudinum, assembly GCA_037157565.1. NCBI lineage: Eukaryota > Viridiplantae > Streptophyta > Magnoliopsida > Alismatales > Hydrocharitaceae > Thalassia > Thalassia testudinum. The sequence goes on from JAZHRO010000025.1 coordinate 41,941,958, forward strand.
GGTTGAGTTTGAAACCAGTGAGCAGCTTCGTCAGGCAACAAGAATGAGAAGATCTTTAAGAGTAATGCATTTTGATTCTGTACATCTGCCCCAAAGGAGTGGGCCTGATGTTTTCGATTCTTGTTGTGCTAGAAAGGATCCACAAAGTTCAGGCCATGAAATTTTTGTGTCATATGAAGCATGCTAGGCTTGAGATCCACCTTGGGTGCTCCCACGAGATTGTTGATTTGTGCTTCAATCTCCATCGCTGCGGGATTGTAGTGATCTTGCATTTGAGAGCTTCGTCAGGCAACGAGAACGAGATCTTTAAGAGTAATCCATTTTGATTCTGTACATCTGCCCCAAAGGAGTGGGCCTGATGTTTTCTGTTCTTGTTGTGCTAGAAAGGATCCACAAAGTTCAGGCCATGAAATTTTTGTGTCATATGAAGCATGCTAGGCTTGAGATCCACCTTGGTTGCTCCCACGAGATTGTTGATTCGTGCTTCGATCTCCATTGCTGCGAGATTGTAGTGATCTCGCATTTGAGGATGCGACATTGGGTTGATGATGGAATTGATTCGATTTTGGAAATCATGGAACTGTTACTCAAGATAAGGTTGTCTTCTTGGTGATCCATAGCTGATGAAGGGGTAGTAGGTTCTGAATCAGAGCATATGTCAATGTGATTAGGTTGCACAAACACGAAAGTCGAGGCTCGACCTCGACAAGAGTGAATATCAAATGGAGGCCTCAGCGAGTCTTAAGGACCTACTACGAAACATGCACCGATAGATTAAATGAGAGAAAGAATGTGATGGACCCAATCAAGACACCCAAAAATTTTGGATCGATTTAGAGCGGATGATACCCCTTACTCAGATAGCTGTCCACCTGAGAATTACCTGGGTAGCCAGAGAGGGAAAGTCCTGCAAAGACCCCTACATGGTAGAGAATCCCCACGAGTTACAGGGTTTCCCCCACCCGACCTCTCTTGTCACTGATGATCCAGGTAGACCAGAATGGGGACTTGACCACTTAAGTCTATCAGTTTTAATTAAGAGCAGGGGTGATTATGATTTTACTTGAACTTTTTAAAATGTTTTTGTGCAAAGTGACGAAATTTGATGATTGGTTAACCCAACAAGGTAGGTCAACTTCACCTGTATTGTCTTTTGAGAAATTTAGGTCCCTCTTTTAGTGTTCAAATGAATCTTAGAGACTCGATTTTAGGGTTTTGCTTGAATAGATCAATTCAATAAAGGTTTAGGCACACATTGTTTGGAAAGATCAATTCTTGATTAAGCAAGTGTGTCTCTAAAACACTAAACTGAAGTCCTTAATTGGCTCTAATTTGGTCCAATTTAATTTATCGAAATGTGGTACCTAGGACTTCAAGCATGAAGGTGATAGCCCAAAATACCTTAAATTTCAAGTAGGTGCGTAAATCAGGGTTTGAATGTTGTCTAAATAGAATGTATCAAATCAGGCAACTTGATGATTTATCTATGAATATAATGCAAGTAGCCCTAATTGATTTTTTTTCTTTTTTAGCATTTCAGAATCAAGGGCTTAGAAGGAATTTGGATTTGTGTTTTACCTGCCCCTGGAGTAGCTAATATGGGGCTGATCTTCCTTTAACGAGTCCTTGAAATAGATCACAATCAAAAGAGATGTAGCAAACTAGTACCAAATCTGATATCGCAATCAAGAGATCTAAATTACGTATTAACCCCAAGCAACGGTTCCAAAATGTTGTTCACCAGAAATAAGGTTTTAAATCATTGTGTTGTAGTATAGTTGAAATCTCACATAAAATAGATAAAATTTATACTCAAAAAAGTTTAAGGTCGTTCGGTTGGAGCAAGTAGGAATTTAATTTTCAAAATTGCAATTTAAACATTAGGGATATGAAGTTATAATTAGAAATTGATTCAGAATAATATGGCAATAAGATCAATGTGTCAGACTGCAAAAAGAATGGAGTAAAATGGTGACTTGAATCACTAATTACTCCCTACAATAATATCAAATGAAACTAAATAGTTATGAATGAAATAAACTTCAAGTCAGCCGTCTGATTATTCAATCAGATGTCTTTAAACATCTAATGATGAGTGCTTTTCCTTGCTTCTTATTTCTTCTTCATCTTTCCCTATTCCTGTGTGGCTCTTCTTCTTTTCTTCTTTCACTCTCTACTTTCTCTCTTCTTCTGCTCTCTTCTTCTTCCCTTCTTCTTTTCAAGCTCAAGGGAATGGTTCTTAGATTTGGCTAAGTGTTAGCCAACTTCCCAGAGAGCAAAACCCTCCCCTACCCTGCGTAGACTCTCTTCTCTTTCTCTCCTTGGGTCACTCTCTCCTAGAGCCTCCAATAGTTCTGGGTTATTGAGTATTCTGTTCTAGAGTGCACTTGAGTCCAGGGCTGCAGGCGTGGATCGCAGCCGAGGAGTGTACAGGGCTTAGGCTGGTAGTTGTGTGGGTGGACGTCCGGTCGTACATACCCAATGAATCATTATTCAAGGAATTCTCGCACATGCTTTCAAGAATTTCCCAGATCGTGTCTTCATGTTGACCAATGATGCTACCACCACAGGTTGCAGTGACAATCTTGATATTCTCATGAAGTTCGTGGTAAAGGATCGGACTTGTTCCCACTTCGAAACTTCGTGATGGAGGCACTTACGCATGAGATCTAGAAAGCGATCCCATGCTTCACACAGAGATTTTCCCGCTCCCTGTGAGAAGTGCGTGATTTGGTGCCACATTGTGTTGGTACGACCAATGGGGTAGAATTTTTGCGGGAAGGTGGTTTGAAGTTATCCCCATGTGTTGATCATGCGTGGTTGAGTCTGAAACCAGTGAGTGGCTTTGTCAGCCAAGAAGAATGAGAAGAGCTTTAAGAGTAATCCGTCCTGATTTTGTACATCTGCCCCAATGGAGTGGGCCAGATGTTTTAGGTTCTTGATGTGCTGGGAAGGATACTCTGATTTCAAGCCAAGAAATTTTGGGGTTATATGAACCATGCCAGGCTTGAGATCTATCTCGGGTCCTCCCACGGGAATGTTGATTCGTGGTTCGATCTCCATCGCTGCGGGATTATAGAGATCTCGCATTTGAGGATGCGATGGTGGGTTGATGATTGCATTGATTCGATTTTGGAAATCATGGAACTGTTGCTCAAGATTAGGTTGTTCTTTTTGGTGATCCATAGCTGATGAAGGGGAAGTAGGTTTTGAATCAGAGGATATGTCAATGTGATCAGGTTGTTGCACAAACACTGAAGTCGAGGATTGACCTCGACGAGAGTGAACATCTAATGGAGGCCTCAAGGATGGTCTTATGGACCTCCTCCAAAACATGCACCGATGGATTAGATGAGAGAAAGAATGTGATGGACGCAATCAAGACACCCAAAAATTTTGGATGAATATAGCATTTCAGAGCGAATGAAACCCCTTAGTCAGAAAGCCATCCACTTGAGTGTTACCTGTGCAACCAGTGAGGGAGTGTCCCTCAAAGACCCCTACGCGAAAGAGCATCCCACGAGTTACAGGGTTTCCTGCACTCGACCTCTCTTATCACTGATGATCCAGGAAGACAAGAATGGGAACTTGACCACTTAAGTCTACCAGTTTTTATTAAGAGTAGGGGTGCTTATGATTTTACTTGAACTTTTAAAGATGTTTTCATGCAAAGTGACCTAATTTGAAGATTGGTTAACCCAACAAGGTGGGCCAACTTCACCTGTATTGTCTTTTGAGAAATTTAGGTCCCTCTTTTAGTGTTCAAATGAATTTAAGAGCCTGATTTTAGAGTTTTGCTTCAACAGATCAATTCAATCAAGGTTTAGACACACATTGTTTGGAAAGATCAATTCTTGATTAACCAAGTGTGCCTCTAAAACTCTAAACTGAAATCCTTAATTGGCTCTGATTTGGTCCAATTTAATTTGTCCAAATGTGGTACCTAGGGCTTCAAGCAAGAAGGTGATAGCCCAAAATACCTTAAATTTCAAGTAGGCACACAAATCAAGGTTTGAATGTTGTCTAAATAGAATGGATCAAATCAGGCAACTTGTTGATTAATCTAAGAATATAATGCAAGTAACCCTAATTGATTTTTTTTTCATTTTTAGCTTTTTAGAATCAGGGACATAGAAGGAATTTGGATTTGTGTTTTACCTACCTCTGGAGTGGCTGATGTGCTGCTGATCTTCCTTTAACGAGTCCCTGAAACAAATCACAATCAAAAGAGATGTAGCAAGTTAATACCGAATCTAATATTGCAATCAAGAGATCTGAATTGTGCATTGCTCCCTAGCAACGACGTCAAAATGTTGTTTGCCCGAAATCAGGTTTTAAGTCATGTTGCAGTATAGTTGAAATCTCACGAAAACTAGATAAAATTTACACTTGGAAAAGTTCAATGTTGTTCGCTGGGAGCAAGTAGGAATTCAATTCTCAAAATTGCAATTTAAACAATAGAGAAAAGAAATTATAATCAGAAATTGATTTAGAATAACATGGCAATAAGATCAATGTGTCAGACTGCAAAAAGAATGAAGTAAAATGGTGATTTGAATCTCCAATTACTCCCTACAATAATATCAAATGAAACTCAATAGTTATGAATGAAATAAACTTCAAGTCAGCTGTCTGATTATTCAATCAAATGTCTTTAGACTTCTGATGAACAATGCTTTACTTTGCCTCTTGTTTCTTCTTCCTCTTTCTCTGTTCTTGTGCGGCTCTTCTTCTTTTCTTCTTTCTTTCTCTACTTTCTCTCTTCTACTTTCTTCTTCTTCCCTTCTTCTTTTCAAGCATAAGGGAATGGTTCTTAGATTTGGCTAAGTGTTAACCAACTTCCCAGAGAGCAAAACCCTCCCCCACCCCATTCAGACTCTCCTCTCTTTCTCTCCTTGTTAAATGCTCTCCCAGAGCCTCCAATAGTACTGGGTTATCGGGTATTCGGACCTAGAGTGCACCCGAGTCCAAGGCTGCGGGCGTGGATCGCAGCCAAGGAGTGTACAGGGCTTAGGCAGGCAGTTGTGCAGGTGGACGTCTAGTCGTAAATACCCAATGACTCATTGTTCAGAGAGTTCTCGCACATGTTTTCAAGAATTTCCCAGATCGTGTCTTCATGTTCACCCATGATGCTACCACCATAGGTTGCATTGACAATCCTGATATCCACACGGAGTCCGTGGTAAAGGGATTGGACATGCTCCCACTTCGGAATTCCATGATGGGGGCACTTACCCATGAGATCATAGAAAGCGAACCCATGCTTCATGTAGAGATTCTCCCACTCCTTGTGACAAGTGCGTGATTTGGTGCCGCATTGTGTTGGTACGACCAATGGGGTAGTATTTTTGCAAGAAGGTGGTTTGAAGTTCCCCCCATGTGCTGATAATGTGTGGTTGAGTCTGAAACCAGTGAGCGACTTTGTCAGCCAAGGAGAATGAGAAGAGCTTTAAGAGTAATCCATCCTGATTCTATACATCAGCTCCAAAGAAGTGGGCCAGATGTTTTGGGTTCTTGATGTGCTGGAAAGGATCCTCGGAGTTCAAGCCATGAAATTTTGGGGTCATATGAAGCATGCTAGGCTTGAGATCTACCTCGAGTCCTCCCACGGGAATGTTGATTCGTGGTTCGATCTCCATCACTGTGGGATTATAGTGATCTCGCATTTGAGGATGCAGCGTTGGGTCGATGATGGCATTGATTCAATTTTGGAAATCATGGAACTGTTGCTCTAGATTAGGTTGTTCTTTGTGATCCATAGCTGATGAAGGGGTAGTAGGTTCTGAATCAGAGGATATGTCAATGTGATCAGGTTGTTGCACAAACAGGGAAGTTGAGGCTCAACCTCAACGAGAGTGAATATCTAACAGAGGCCTCAAGGATGGTCTTAAGGACCTCCTCTGAAACATGCATCATTGGATTGGATGAGAGAAAGAATGTGATAGACCCAATCAAGACACCCAAAATTTTTGGATGACTATAGCTATTTGAGGTGGATGATACGCCTTAGTTAGATAGCCGTCCACCTGGGAATTACCGGTGCAGCCAGAGAGGGAGAGTCTCGCAAAGACTCCTACACGTTAGTGCATCCCTACAAGTTACAGGGTTTCCCCCACCCAACCTCTCTTGTCACTGATGATTCAGGTAGACCAGAATGGGGACTTGACCTCTTAAGTCAACCAATTTTAATTAAGAGCTGGGGTGCTTATGATTTTACTTGAACTTCTTAAGATGTTTTTGTACAAAGTGACCTAATTTGTAGATTGGTTAACCCAACAAGGTGGGTCAACTTCGCTTGTATTGTCTTTTGAGAAATTTAGGTCCCTCTTTTATTATTCAAATGAATTTAAGAGCCCGATTTTAGGGTTTTACTTGAATAGATCAATTCAATCAAGGTTTAGGCACACATTGTTTGGAAAGATCAATTCTTGTTTAACCAAGTGCATCTCTAAAACCCTAAACTAAAATTATTATTTGGATCTGATTTGATCCAATTTAATTTGTCCAAATGTGGTACCTATGGCTTCAAGCAAGAAGGTGATACCCTAAATAAATACCTTAAATTTCAAGTAGGTGCGCAAATCAGGGTTTGAATTCTGTCTAAATAGAATGTATCAAATCAGGCAACTTAATGATTTATCGAAGAATATAATACAAGTAGCCCTAATTGATTTTTTTTCTTTTTTAGCTTTTTAGAATCAGGGGCTTAGAAGGAATTTGGATTTGTGTTTTACCTGCCCCTGGAGTGGCTGATGTGCGGCTGATCTTCCTTTATTGAGTCCCTGAAACAAACCACAATCAAAAGAGATGTAGCAAGTTAGTACCGAATCTGATATTGCAATCAAGAGAACTAAATTGCGTGTTGCTCCCCGTCACTGGCACCAAAATGTTGTTCGCCCGAAATCAGGTTTTAAATCGTTGTGTCACAGTATACCTGAAATCTCATGAAAAATAGATAAAATTTAAACTTGAAAATGCCCATGGTCATTCGCTGGGAGCAAATAGGAATTCAATTCTCAAAATTGCATTTTAAATAATAGAGATAAGAAATTATAATCAGAAATTAATTCAGAATAATATGGCAATATGATCAATGTGTCAGACTGCAAAAAGAATGGAGTAAAATGGTGGTTTGAATCACCAATTGCTCCCTACAATAATATCAAATGAAACTCAATAGTTATGAATGAAATAAACTTCAAGTCAGCCATCTGATTATTCAATCAGATGTCTTTAAACATCTGATGAACAGTGCTTTGCTTTGCTTCATGTTTCTTCTACCTCTTTCTCTATTCTTGTGCGGCTCTTCTTTTCTTCTTCTTTCTTTCTCTGCTTTCTCTCTTCTTCTGCTCTTTTCTTCTTCCCTTCTTTTCAAGCATAGGGGAAAGGTTCTTAGACTTGGTAAAGTGTTAACCAACTTCCCAGAGAGCAAAACTCTCCCCTACCCTGCGTAGACTATCCTCTCTTTCTCTCCTTAGGGCACACTCTCCCAGAGCCTACAATAGTTTCGGGTTATCGGGTATTCGGACCTAGAGTGCACTCGAGTCCAAGTGCGAGCATGGATCACAGTCGAGGAGTGTACAGGGCTTAGGTGGGTAGTTGGATCTGTGCCAGACCCATGTGAGTAGTGTCTCAGGTGAGGCAGTGAAGGGTGAGTGGGGACCTCACCCCCTTGTGTCTGAGGCAACTAAGCCCAGACACTTTTTCATTTTATGTTGCATAGTAGGACAGTCTGTATCTGATAGCGAAATACGCGTGATTTGTAAAAGCGGGGTTTTAACGTCGTTGTAACACGAGAATCTGCTTTTGCTTTTAAATTTATATCCTAGATAAGGGAGTATCTAGGGTCGTCCAAGAAGGCAAAAATTGCAAAATTAATCCTCTTGCTTACAAATAGATTTCAACTTTCTTTTTGATATTTTTCAATATGTAATTTTTTTTTGTATTTTGAAAAGACGAGGGCAAACTGCAGATTATAGCGAAAAGAACTAACACCTACAAATGATTAACTAAAATCTAAAAGATAGAAATATCTTCTTCCTAAGCTCACTCTAGGCAAGTGGAGGCCTAGGGTAATTAGGAAGAAGAGGTGAAACAAGTGCTAGAACCCAAACAAACAACTGCAATAAAAAAAAACTAAAAGAAGGCAATTTTGATTGAGTAGAATGAGTGTTCTTTTCAAGGACAAGTAGAGGAATGCTTCTACTAGAATTAAACAATCTAAAAGCAAGAAAAGAAACACAAATCCTCTTGTAACAATGGTGAAGAAGGTTGTCTTCTTGCTCCAAGCCTAGCTGCTACTTGGCTTGAAAAGAGGGCTTCCTTCTTCTCCTTCCTTGAGAGCTCCTCCAAGGTGGAAGCTACCACCTTTAATGCTCTCTCCAAAGGGGTGGGCGTGCACCACCCTCAAAAACTCCTCCAAGGTGGCGTGACCACCTTCAAGATCTCCTCCAAGATCTTCCTTGCCTGGCTTCTCCTTTGGCTGGCATGACCCAAGAGAGAAGGGAAGAGAGGAAGGCACCAAGGGGACAGAATATCCTCTTAATCTTCTTCTTCTTCTTCTCTCTTGGACGTGGGCTTCTTGGTGGAATATGAGAGTGAAATTTCTGGACAAGGATGACTTGAATGGTGGTGGGTAGTGGTCTTTTTATAGGGTAGGATGGGGGGTTAAGGTGCCTCTTGAAATGGAGGGCTAGGATGGAAGAATGGAGGTGGTTGGTGATCCTATGGCTAAGGAGAGTCGGCGCCAACTCAAGGGGTGTTAAAGGGGGTAGTTATGGTGGTCTTGGTGTCTTTTGGTGGTGGAGAGACACCACCATGTTGGCGCCAACATGGGGTCTTCTAGAAGGGGGGTTAGGTGGATGGTGGAGATGAATTCAAGGGAAATTGTGTGGTGGAGATGAGGGGGGATTTTGGAGGGAAAAGTGGCTCCATTAAGGGGGTGGTTAGGGTAGTTTTTGGCGCCACTTTTAGGTGTATTTTGGAGGTGGTGGGTAGGTTAGGTTGGTGCCAAGTTGGTTAGCTTATGAGGAGCTTAGGTGGAGCTAGTTGGGTGGAGTTGTTAGGTGGGTTTTTGGGGTGGTACAAGCCAAGGAAGTCAGAGCATAGCTAAGCTAAGCTAGCTTAGCTAATGGTGGAGTAGAGGAGAAGGTAATGGATCTAGGGTTTGGAGGAAGGAGCTGAGGAGGAGAAGTCTGGAGCTGGAGCTGGAGCTGACTGCTGCTGAAGAGGCTGGCATGGGGCTACTCTAGCTGGCTTAGCTTGCTAGTTCTTTGCTAGTTGCTAAGACAAGCTAAAGTGAGCTATCTTCTACCAAAATGAGCTGAGGTGAGCTAGGTCTGGTGCTCCCGGGGAGAATCAAGCTGGTTGACGCATCTAAGGCAGCTTAGCTCAACTGAGTTGAGCTAAGCTGAGTCCCCGGGAGCTGGACTTGAGCTTCCTGAGCTGGGATGAGTTCTTCTTCAGCTGGCTGGAGCTGAGTGGAGCTGGATGTAGCTGGATCTGAGCTGGGGTGAACTCCTGTCAACTTAGCTGAGCTAGCTAGAGCTCCCTGTGGACTAGTGGGAGCTGAGATGAGCTAGACTCAGCTAAGTTGAGCTGGATCTGAGCTGACTTAAGCTAGGGTGAGCTAAGGTGAACTCTCTCGAGCTTCCATCCAGCTGAGATTAGCTGAATGGAGCTGGGATGAGCTAACCCTAGTTCAAGTAAGCTAGGTTCCAGCTGCGGTGAGCTGGATCAAGCTGAGGTGAGCTGGATCAGGCCGAGTTCCAGCTAGTCTGGGCTTCTCCTTCACCATTTGCCTTCTTGAGTGCTTGGATTTTAGGGATCTATATATCTGTACATCCCTAACACTCACAAAAACATATTAAAAAGACAATAAAAAATGCAATGCATGCGTAACCTATTTTATGCCTAAATGCAACCCAAAAACCCATTTGCGGAGTAAAATCCTAAGAGCTAGGTTTATTTTAATGCATAAGAATGATGATAAACTAGCGTTTATCAGTATCTGATGTGGGACTATCTGTCCACCGTTCCTCACACAGTAGCTGGAGATGAAGTCGTCGGTCAATTCTCACAACGGGGATGGTAAATGCCCCAATTGACTGGTCTTAAGTGCTCTTCGGTTGATTCCAAGCTGCCTGGGACAAATGCCTGGGGCTGTAGTTGCTGGAGAGAGAGTTTCAAGCAAGATTGAAGCTAGCGGCGTCAATGGTGGGACACCTGAGACTTGGAACTCAGAATAAGGCTTTTCGACCACATTAAAACATTTAGGAACGATCGCCGGGGCACGACAAACTTGCTGAGGGGGCTACTGTGGTGTGTGTATGAGTGATGAGGCCTGTCGACCTCATGGAGAGTGGCTGGATGTGGGTTTGTTTGATGGGGTGTTTGGAGGGATAATCTCCCTAACAAAGTTAGGGCTTTTGCTCCTAAGGTTGAGGCGGAGGTGAAGAGTGTGGGAGTGGCTGGTTTGGCAGTGTGTGGAAGTCGCTAGGGCTCGCTAGAGTTCTACCAGAGAGATGGAAGACGGAGTCGCGGATGGTTGTGTAGGGGTCGAAGCAGTGTGTTGGATATGCTGGCGAGATGAGGAGAAGTTGAGGGGTCAGTTGAGAGTGGTGGCGGATGAAGGAGTGAGGAGATGGCACCGGTTGTGGTATGGCTGGCGTCGGAGAAGGAGGCTGGTCCGGTGGATAGGAAACGGCGAGGAAGATGGCAAAATGGGCATCGGCTGGTATGGCTCGACGTGAAAGAAGATGGTGGAGATAGCTCCACCACCAGTATTACGGACAGAGGAAGAACGGAGGCAGGGGGGTTGCCAGACATTGAGGAGCAATTTAGCTAATAAAGAGGAGAGGAATTGGAGGTGTTCAAGGCTAAATTTTAGCGTGGGGAGAACGGTTTGATCTGGAGGTCTTTTTATTGACCATCAAAAGGCGATTAGAGCTTGGGAAGCAAGCTTCCCAAGCTTAGAAGGTCATCGGAGTTGGAAACCCAAATTTCAAATGATTTGCAATAGGATCTGGGCAAGACTTGGAGCCCAAGATGTGGCTCAAATGGAAGGTAACTTCATCAAGAATTTGGGTATCTATTTTGGGACTGATTGATTGAGAATCGAGTGAGAAATCCTCTCTCGATCTGGATGGTGAAGCTCAAAGTTGCCTTTAATGGTGCCAGAGTCCTATTTGCAAAGATGACAACAAAATTAGGTGCCTTTTTGTAAGGATTTTGAAAGTTAAGGGCATATGTGTGATTAGACAGGACCAAGTTGCAAACTAGGTCAAGACAACATCAAATTAAGCTCAAGTTATGCTACAAACCTAATTTGGACCTGAGAAATCTAATGGTAAAGCTGGATTTTGGTTTTGACCACGTTTGACTGGGTAATTTATGTAAAAAACCAAATTAGGGCAAATATTCGTCTAAGACTTTGTTTTGGCTCAAGACGGTTTCCGATGGTCAAATTAAATGTTCCAAACCCTAGAGAATACTTTTCTATGAATTTTAGAGGGTTTAGGAAAATTTTATCCTGACCAGAACCTCAGTTAATTAAGCAGGGTTGTTTTTAGGATTTTAAAAGTCATTTAATTCTTAAAACACGTGAAAATCCTTTTCTATCTGTTCTAACCCACTTGGTAGCCTTTTAGGACCATTTATCCCTTAATTAACCTTGAGAAAACCCATGGTTATTCTGCATTCATGATATGATGGTAAAATTACTATTTTAACCCTATTTCTTACTTTTCTCTCAGAATGTTTATGCAATGAATTACAGTTCTTTGGCGGTTATGTAGGAGTATTTACTGACTTAATCAGATCAAATTGAGCTAGTTATGGCTCATAATAGTGTTCCAATCACTCTATTCCTTTCATGTCTTTGTTTTTACAATGAGAACATTACATCATTTAAGCACAGGGGGGTGGATACTTTATCTAGAAATCATTTTGTTAACTCCATAGAATTTTTTTTAGTTTCTTTTAAAAGATTTTTTCTGAAAATTCACAAAAAAAAAAGAATTAGGAGAAGAGAACTTAAGCATTTAAAGGTTATTAACTTTAGGAAATGGTACGATAGGACCTAAATACTTAGACTCTTCAGGCCTTCGGGCTTAATTAGCCCAAGTGTCCACTCGAATGTGGACTTAGTTTCGAGTCCTCGCCAATTCAAATTCATCTTTAATGTAGTAAATAAATTGGGATGATAAGTACACGACTTATCAACTCGCCCTCTGATTTTAGGGGATTTTAAGACTAAGCATCTACACACTATTCACACTAACTTTTCAGTGATTTCTTCGGAAATTGGGTAGCTAATGAATGATTTAGGGTAGTATGGCTGGCAAGTTGTCGATGGTAACAACTCATCGGCCGGTTGTCTAGAGCCCAGCCACAAGACCATTTTCTTCGTACTACCTTTAGGTAAATCTTAGATCAGGAAAGCCACCTACTTAAAAAAAGAAAAAAAGAAAAAAAATAGAAGTAGGTGAAAATAAAAAAAATAAACAAATAAAACAACACTTCACTGCACGAGTATGGTTGGCAAGCTGTCGTAGGTAACAGCCCATTGCCCAATTGTCCAGAGCCCAGCTCACAAAAATGCACAATAATTCCCAAAACACATAGGGAAGAAGCAGGGAAGTAGAATAAACTGGGGAGATATATACTAGGTTTACCCTTGTGTTGAACCCATAAATAAAAGAAGTCGGGAGAAAGCTTTCGTTCGAAAAGATAAACCTCTAAACAAGGTCAGCTAGGGTCGTAGAAACCTGAAGTCCATTTTAATAGCCGCCTAGTGAGTCTTTCACTCTTTTCACTAGATGCTTAGCACTTAGAGTCCTTTTCGAGTCTTGGACAGGTCGGGTAGTCGTAAAAAGTTATCTCTCTCAAACTCCAAAAGGATAAAAAAATTAGAAAAAAAAAATGTATCTTCCCTTTTCAAATAAGGCGAGGATTTGGGTGGTCTGCATTCTGGCAGACTCCCGGATACTGTTGAGTCTTCCTAGTTTAGGACCTTAGTTGATAATTTCTATTATTAATAAACAACATAAGCATAAGCGATCGAGTCCTAATTCTATTTTTATACGCAGCATGTAGTTTAATTTTGCTAGGGACTAGCAAAAGATAGGCATGGGGGTATGATATAGACACATCTATTTAGGTTAAAATGCTTAATCATGCATGTTCCTAGGCTTAGATTTGCATTTCATGCTATTAATATTGCATAGCATCTATCATTCTCTATTTATAGTAGTTGTATATATTTTAGGTTAATTAGGTCCTTTTCATGGTCAGGAGAGAAGAAGATTTATTTCAGGGGCTCGGATGGATGATCGGACCGTACGGATCTGGTCAGAATGATAATCGAAGTCTAACGCCTCCGAACTCATCTAGATCGGAGTCTCGTAGCATCATATGAAGTTTGAGGAAGATCAACGGCCAGGAGGACAATGCGACATCCATACAAGCTTCAAATGAAAAATTCAACCATATAGATGGATCCGGAGCGACGATCGCAATCGGACAACGTCGGAATCATCTTGATCAGAGCACCATAGCACCCTCTACAAAAAGAAGAAGATGGACGGCCCAGATGGCACCACGTGGCACAATCCAGGTTTCCCAAAATTGACCAGCAGCAACTGGGAGGTGCCCCTTCATCATCTTCATCATCAATTCTTATTGCTAAGAGCACTCCTCCACCGCATGCCCTAAGATGTCCATGCAACCATTCGGACGATTTGGCACAATGGTGGATGCATGGGCTCTCAACGGAGGGGCGCAGGTTCAAATCCCGACAGCCCCCCAATTGGCTAATTGAGCTTGGTGCCAGCATAAGAATTGAAGGGTGCGGATCTTTAGCGACAGTTGAGCGGGCCTTTAGTGACGCTTGTAGCTCTCACTAATGGCCTATGCTATGTGCACGCTAGTAAAGGAATCAAAGGGCGTGGATCATCAGCGACAGTTGGGTGGATCTTCAGCGATGATTACAGCCATCACTAATTGCCCATAGACGATTTTGTCTCTCCTCCACTATAAAAGGACCTACCCCCTCCATTCCAAACTATCTCTTCCTTTCTTCCTCTCACCACCACCAAGTCTCTGGAGAGAGCTTGTCCCAAGCTCAGGATGCACCTCTAGAGTAGAAAATCAAATATTTTCCTGCCTCTCATCCCCCTTCGTGGAGCATCCTATGGTCATCCTCTCACCTCCCTTCAGGAAGAAGATCCTTGCCGCAACATCGTCCTGCCCCATCCTCCATCCTCTAATTACGTCCTCCTTCGTCCCACTCATCACCACCTTCCTCTAGGCAAAGTCAGAGTGAGTCGTCCTTCGAGGAATCGTGGAGGGGGATTCTCTCACCTCTATCTTTATTACTTCCGTAGTGTAATCTTTCCCACTTTCTTTGTAGTAAAAAAGCATTTGATTAGAAATCCATGACTGTTTCTCTCTCTCTCTTATATTTTTGCAAGTAGATTAGCTAGATAAAATTTCATCGACCTAATCACTTGCTTGATAAAAAATATCAAAAAAATTAGAAAAGATAAAAGTGACAAAAATAAATAAAAGTGAAACGCAAATTTTTCAAAACCAAATGTTTGCCTCCTCGTGTTGGACTTGAGACTCACTTTTCAAGTTTTGGTTATAAATTTTGTTTGATCGATGGATTTTCTTGCGAATCAAACTATGACGATGGGTTTTCTAAATCCGAACCTTTCCGCTAGAATCTCCACCGTTATCAGCGAGCTCCGACGAACTAAACTCACACCTCAGCTTCTGGAACTCTTTGAGAAGCTCCAAAATTTTTCTTCATAACCTCAAGATCAAGAATCACACTTGATATTTGTGTGCCATATGTACATCTCTAGATTGATCGCCATCTTCTCCAACTCTGGCAGAGTTGGACAGACTAATGTGTTAAGGATTTAAGTTAGGTAATAGATCCAGAAGCATGCTTAGAACTTTAGAAACCTATTCTAAGCTTCAACTAGGTCTGGGAATCCATAGTCTGATTTGTCGAATAAACCTTACTTCGACCTCAGGCGATGGATCTGGGAAGACCTTTAGATCGATCAAAATTTGATTTTGAAATCAGGAACATCTTCTTGAGGATGACGTAGACCTAATTAGGTTCAAGATTTCATTCTGCGAGCCTTAAATCCAAAAGTCAATTTCTGAGCTTAAAAGGTCAACTCTTGTTCAACTTTGGAGGTTAAGAGGTTAAATTTCAGGTTTAGGGGATTGATTAAACTTCTGGAATGATTTGAAAATGTTTAAGATTAATTTGATTGGATTTTATTATAGATTTCTAGCAATTCGAGTTTCTTACATTATTCTTTGGGTTTGTGTTGAGATTCCAAGTTGAAAATTGCTTAGATTAATTCCTCCTGAATTAATGAATTGATTTAGATCAATTTTTGATGATTTTCTCTTTGCTTATCTGATTTAACCTTAAGTTTCGAGTCCTGATCTACAGTTTGAAGCTATGAAGCTTTTGGAGCTTCCTACAACTCTACTTTATCTCAATTCCTTCTCATATCAGTGCAGAATATCCACTGAATCAACTCAGACCGTCAAATGAGAGGTATTACTACATTGCAGGTCGATAGACCTGGGATTACACCTTCTGCAAGCTTAATTTGACTTGGCAACACAGCTAGATATCTCTTGCAAATTCGTGGATCAAATCTGATCGAAAAACCAAATTGAAGCAAAAATCAAGTACAGGAACCTTAGAGGTTTTGATCGAGCTCTTATACGCTCAATTTGGTTTAGTGAGTCGATTGGAATCAAGTCTTGAAGATTCGATCAGTCATAGATTTGCATAGAGAGGGGGAGCTGGACAAAGTCCCACTTCAGGAGTGAGAGAAGCGGTGCCTTAGTATAATTGGTTTTTGTGAACCCAATGCTTCAGTCGACAATGCTAGGCGGACAAAATTGTACCTATTCTTCTAAGCATATGACCGATTGGGCATGTGCATGTGTGTGTGCCCAGGTGGGCGGGCAAGGGTGATGTGGACCTGATAGGCCTGAGACTATGCATATTGGATAAATGGATAAAAATACACTTTAACCAAACTAGACACAGGCTTAATAGGACCTACTCCCACCCTATAGGGTGCTATGTATCCCCGAAAAGCCTGGGTCACCCACTAACAAATTTTTGATAAAATGGCTAAGTGTGGGTTCATGCACAGTTAAAAGGAAAAAGGGCTAAGTGAAGAACAGAGGAAGAGAGAAGAGAACCTAAGTGAATAACAGTGAAAGATAAAAGGGTTAAAGGGATAAATAGGCAGTGAAAAATAATAGAAGACATAGAGATGCAGAGATGAAGCTAATTGTTAATGAGGTTAAGTGAACAGAGGAAAAGATAGAGGGCTAAAGATGAAAGGGAATAAAAGAGAAGGAATGGAATTGAAGAAAGAGAGATAAAAGAGATAAGTCGTCTGGTGATGAAGGCTGAGAGGAATGTTTGACTTTTGCATTTATTTATTTAAAGGGATTTTGCTATACATGTAAACACTTTTATGCCCTGTAATTTTGTACAAATTGTAATGAACTTCCTTCTTCTTAGATTTAATTGCAAATCATTCATGTACACTTTTCTTTTATAAATGGAATAATTGCATGCTTTAATTATCTATTCTTTGTGCAAATATTCATGTGCTTAACATATGTTGTAATTATTGTAGTAATTAGTTAAGATTGGTGAATTAAAATTACAAATAAACCTCCTAGTGAACGACCTGGACTCAACCAGTTAAAAAGAACTTAAACCTAAATGTTAGGTTAACTTGACCCTATACTACCTTATTGACATCAATTAACGTTAACCTAAGTCATTTATTACACGATTAATTAAGACTTTTAATCTTAATTATCTGTGTTGAGAAATTACACATCATTTTAATGGCATCGTTGCTAAGGAGGTAATTGTAAAATATATTCGTCATTATCATTTAATTATTAGTTTGTAAATAATTCTTTTCTAACCAATTTTTGTTTTTGTTGTTGTTTTTTGTCTTCTTTTAGGGATATCTCTACAGGTATTCTCAGGGAGAAGGCAGGTTTTCTGTTTCCTGTTTTTTCCGTTTCCTTATACATACCCGTTGTGATTATTTCTTTCCTCAGTCTTTAGTGTAGATTTGTTTGTTGCATTTAGTGTAGAAAATATTAAAAAATGCCAAAAATATTCATACAATCTATCTAGCAGTAGCATATTTTTGGCATACACTCTTAGGAGTACATATACCTGCTAGTATGATCTAACTCAAGGTTTTTTTTTATCTCACATCAGTAGGAAAATTCCCAAAAACCTACGTAGATCCCTATCTTTGGATTTAATAAGCAAGACCATATTTTTCTAAAAAAAAATCTAAAAAGCAGTCACATTTACTTCTTTCTATCATTTTTGTAAAAGATTAACTAAAAAGAGGAATTATTAAAACTCCTAACATTAATCTATTTGCAGATTGCATGTGGGTTTTTGTTGAAAACGTTTGTTGCATGCTATCGTACAGATAACGCGATCACTAGAGTCACACGAGTCTACTATTTCTTCCTCTCCTCTTTGCACCTCTTAGGGCTTTGGTCAAAAATCAACAAGTTTGTCTCACTACTAAGAGCCCTAGGGAGCTAGTAGTGAGCGGTCTCGATTGTAGACCCTAATCCCTTGAGCTTAAGGATACGCACCTATGTAGACACATCTAGGACATGTATTTTGGATTGATATTATTCTTGTTTACATTACTATACTTTACGTGTATTTTTAGGATGTTCTTTTCCTTTGGAAAGAAGAAAAACCTGCTTTTTGCATCATTTTCGGGCTTTGCTTGTCGCTATTTTTGTAGTGGTGTAAGTGTACCTTTGCAAATTTTTTCTGTTTTATGCATGGGAAGTGATCCTTGAAACTGCCTCTCGTATCTCCTTTGAAAGGTTTACCTAGACTGGTTCCACTAAAGCAACCAATTTCCCATCAGAATTCTTTGCATTTTTTGCATTTGATTCTATGGATCAATCACAGAACCCAAATTTGAAGATCCCTTCTTCTTTTGGTGAGGGGGAGATGTCACCTTTTGATATCCATGATGCACTCTTGAACCAGAATCTCCAAATGCTCAGCAGAACCGCTAAATTAATATGTTGACGGCTGCTCTCCAGAACCTATAGAATCTACAGGCACATCCTCCTCCTCAACCAGAGGTGGGTCTTGACCCACCTAATTTTTCTCTTCCACCACGTCCTAGTCTTCTACTCTAAGACTACTACAATTCATCTAATGCACAAGTATAGCCTAATGTTAGGATTCCCGTTGGGGAAAACAACCCAAAATTAAAGCCAAATATTATAGGTCTAATCCCACACTTTCACGGGTATTCATCTGAGGATCCATTCCAACATATTGAAGATCTTAAAAATCTATCACAGACTATTGGTCCTCAAAATCAAAGTCGAGAAATCCTGCTTATGAAAATATTCTCCTTTAGCCTCAAAGATAAAGCTGCTTATTGTGATCGCATAATCGCATGACCTATCTCGACCTGGAAAAAACTAGAATCCATATTTTTGAAGAAATTCTTCCCTATAGGTAGCACTAAAGCCCTTAGGTGAGCTATCACTACATTTACTCAAAACCAAGGGGAACCAATTCGTGAAGAGTGGGAGCACTTTCATGAATTGCAAAGGAAATGCCCACATCACAACATCCCTCGTTGGTAACTCATGCGTATCTTTTATTATGGATTGCAAGAAAGCATTTGCAAGTTGGTCAATGCCTCTTCTGGAGGGAATTTTCTTAATCGTGATGAAGAATTCGCCTTAGAACTATTTGAAGGGATGGCGGAAAACTTGATCAACAACACATCAATGTTGCAATTCTCGCGAGGAAACCCACATCAAAACTTGCATCACAAGGGCATTCATGAAATCCAAAACCCATCCAGTTTAAGGGATTTAGAGATTATAGCTGAGAAACTAGACAAAGTTGACATCGTAGAGAAGCATCTCGACGAGGTCCACAATACAATGAAAAATCTTACACCTCTACTCACCATGAAAAATCCCACACGTTTACCTATTTCACAAATTCCCATGGGGAGGGAATTTGTAAATAATCTAAATTCTAGAAATCCTTTTTCCTTGGGTATACTCCCTACTCATTCACCAACCCAAGGAGGGACCTTTGTCCCATCATTCCTACCTCTACCCCCACCCCCTATTTTTGTGGAAAACTTGCCAAATCCTTATAATTTGTATTCCATCCAAGAGAACACTTTGAGATCAAACCCATATTGAAATACCAATAACCCTGGATGGAGAAACCACCAAACTTCTCTTAAGTTGATTAAAATCAAAAACCTACACATCCAAATCAGAGCTATCAAAACTTGCCTTCGTTGCCTTCTCAGCAAACAAATGCGAGGCCCTTTCACACGAGTACATAGAACTACTCGGGGCCAAATAGAGATACAAAGCTTGATCAGATTTTGCAAGCTGTGATCAGATTTTGCAAGCTTGAAGCTCTTGCTGAGATTCAAAGGCAATGTAAGGAAGAATTGGCTGATTTATGACATCAGATCATGTTTTTGGCTAAGTCTTGTCAGCCAGATACTCTTCCATCTCAGCCAGTTCTAAATCCTAGGAATCTGCCAAATCC
This sequence comes from Thalassia testudinum, assembly GCA_037157565.1. Lineage (NCBI taxonomy): Eukaryota > Viridiplantae > Streptophyta > Magnoliopsida > Alismatales > Hydrocharitaceae > Thalassia > Thalassia testudinum. Next base: position 41,961,612 of record JAZHRO010000025.1, read on the forward strand.
TAGGGAAAATCAGGGCCATGTTCACTTCATTAATCAGGCCTTTGATTCAAATCAAAACTCGCCTTCTGTACCTCTCAAGAGTGATCTCCCAAACCCAAATCAGCAACCTTTACTGTATCAAAGTGATCCACCTATCACTCAGAATCAAATTGATCTTTGCTGATCTACAATTGGTTGATTCACTTACCTTGATGCCTCATTCTTTAGAATTTTTACCTTGATCCAAATCAGATGTATCTTTCACGAAATTCCCTCGTATCTTTCTTAGATTTGTCACGTGAAAATGATTTTGGTTCTACGAGATCTTGTCTTAGGCAAAATCAGGGCGAGTTTACTATTCTGATTCCTAGTGGTTTTATCTGTTTTTCTATTTATTGAGCTAATTCTTCCTTGACTCCCTTGTTTTACCATATCTATTCTTTTATGGGAGTTACATTTCGTTTAGGGTTTATGCCTAGCTGAAGGCATAAAACTTAGCATCCATCCATCCACACTTGTACATAACTATTTCCTACTTTCCACACTTTCATCTACCTATACACTTGAGTCTGTGCTAAATCTGTCACTTCCTTATTTTGTCTACTCTTTACGTAGTCTGACTGACCACTCTGACTCTTATCACACTTGAAATCGTCCGCATAGAGATCTTTGCTCTCCTCTATAAGATTCCTTCCATCACCCTATATTAAGTGAAGTGTAGAGTCTTTTTCACCCTTCTTACAATGAGGCCATTATAACATTTTAGGTTAGGGGGTGTGAAGTGAATTATTAATACTCTAAATGTATTGGTAGATAAAAGAAAAAAAGTTTTAGAGAATAGAAAAATAGAAGTAATAAAATTCTTAAAAATTTAAAAATTTTTGAAAATTTTCATAAAAATTTGAAAAATTTATAAAGCATAAAAATAAAAATATATAATTTTAAAATTAAAATTATATAAAATGATAAAAATAATAGTATGGGGATTTATAAGAAGTGAAGAATATAAAAAAAATAAACTTAAAATATTTATAGTAGTAATTAAAGAGCTTAATTTTCTTCTTATGTCAAAAACAAAAAAAAATATTTATTTATAAATAGTGTAGAGAGCATTGAATCCTTACTTTGGACTTTATCATAAATACCTTTTCAAAACACATTTGTTTGTGAATTTTGAATGAGATTTTTCTTGAGTTAGAGTTTGAAACCCTTTAGGATCTATTTCTCCACTCTTGATTCTAAAATAAAGTAACTAAGATATATTAAGTTTTACAAGACTTAAATTTTGGAATTAAATTGTAACTTTCTTGGTCAATATGACTCAATTAAATCCTTCTGATTTTTGAATATTTGTTTTTACTACCAAGTTGAGTACAAAGACTAGATACCTAGAGTTGATTAAGTAAAGAGTTGGTAAAATTCTTAGCCATAACGTCTAGCAGGCTACAGTTAGCTTAATCAATTGAGGACACTCAGCTAGACTTGGCGAGTTGCATTTTGACAGATCCTGTGGGATGATACTAATAGTTTAAGGGACCTGAGAGTGAAATGCTTTGTGTCGACGCTTTGGTTTCAGAGATAAGTAACCTAAGTTTCCAAAATTCACACACATTAGAATTGTCTTATTGGCATCTAAGATCGCGAAAACACAGAGGTTAAGAGATCGATTCTAAATCCTCTTTAGTCCAAGGATTTCTGCAGGGTGGCTCTTGAAAGGGTGAAGGATGTGCCACTGACCTAGAAAAAGGAATTGGAGTATTATATTCAGTAAGAAAAATGAGGAGGAGAAAAAAAAATTATATACACCCTGCAATTAAGCATCTCGGTACAAATGGGTGCTACCCTTTCCTCCATCAAATAAGAAAGCACATCGCTACATATGGGTGTTTTAACCTATAGAAAAAGATTGAAAAAATACGGAGATAAAATTTAGGAATAAGAGTTCTAGTGGTCCACTGGGGAGATATACACAAAAAGTGTTGACCACGAGATAGAAAAATGGTGAGGAGAAAGCAACCAAATCTGAGTAAGGCCAAGCCAAAGGCTTGAATTGGAATAACCTGGATTGGAAATTGATGTCTTAAGATCTAGATTTTTACAACTTCAGATACCTTTAGGATGATTCTATTCACGAGCATGGATGCTTTAAAATCATATCTACTGAACCTTTGCATTACGTAGTGAAGCCTAAGAAGTCGGGTTTTTGGAGATTAGTAGTTGAAGCCTAAATGAAAAGATTAACAAAACCCTAGGTCTAGAAGTTTATCCCTGGTGCTGTGGGCTAGCTGGTTAGGGATTTTACTCTACTCTGAATTTGGTTAGTAAAGGGTTTCTAGTTAATTTGCAAAAGCTGGGTTGGTAAAAATCAGATTTTACAAACTTAAGGATTAATCCTTTATCTATTAAATTTTTGAGTTGGAATTTAGATTCCAGTCTTTGAGTTCTGTTTACTTAGTCATCTTGACTTCTTTGGTTTAGAGTTTAGAGTGGATACAGAGAATAAACAGGTTTTCAAGGTTTTGATTCAAAAGAAATTCACGTCAAGATTCTGTTTTTGTGAATATGTATTTCTAAGAAGTATTTAGGGTTTGAGTCCATTGTAAGTGGATTCTAGCTAATGCTCTATATATTTATGGATATTTATTTAAAATATAAAAATTAGAAAAAAATGTGAATATTAAAAATTCTAACCTAGGCATTCCACTACTATAGAATTATTTATGATTATTTAATCACCCTGGTGCTTAAATCATCATATTTCTTGGTTAATTTTGCTAGGGACTAGCTAAACTCTGGCTTGGGGGTATGATGAGAGACTCATCCTAGCTCTTAAGTATCCCTAATTAACTAGTTTCCCTAGTTAATTAGCTAAGAATATACTAAATACATGGTTAATTATATTATAAGGGATTAAATATGGACCTTCAAAATAAGTTACAAATGTTAAATTAAATATCAATTAATATTTCTAATAATTTAATTAATAATTTATACTCAAATATTAAACATTTAGCTACCTATTTAATATTTAAACTTAGTTAATCTTATAACCCAAGTATTTAATTAACTTAAGTAATTTAGTCAATTAAATATAGCTAAAAAGGGCAAAGATGTAAATTCAAGATGTAAATATAATATTTACTTGATTTATAACATTATAAAAAGTTGAAAAAGAAATAAATTAAAATAAGCCTCAAAATCAACTATTATGTTCAAGTCCTTAATTTTTATGTCAATTAAGTCCTTTTCCCTACAAAGAGGTCCTTAATTTTCATTGCATATAGGTCCCTATGCTTAATCTTCTCCTTCTTCCTTAGCTTGGACGACTGAGGAGGTCTGGTGGCAATACCAACTGAAAGCCTTCCATCTCATGTCTGAACTCCACTGCCATGGTCGTCCACCTTCTTCTCACCTCCTCATCTTCATCCGACGGCTCGGATTTGCTCACAATCCTATTTAGGACTAGCAAAGAAGCTCACTAGCATCGAATACGAAGTCGATGAGTTAGGATATACCAAGCCATGATTACGTCCATGTTCTTCCCCATTAACCACCTCCGCCACCTATAAATAGCCCTGGCCACCTACGATTTCACCAGTCAGCCCCCTATCCCTCTTCCCAAAACTGTGATCAACAAATAGGCTATTCCCCTCTCCTCTGGCAACCTCTCAGCCCTCTTCTGGAGCACTTCCGACAGAGGCATTCGTCTCCCTCACCTCCTCTTCCTCTCCCATGGTTGTGATAGAGCTTGGGAGCATGCCATGCTCCTTCCTCTCTATTCCTTTCTCTTTGGAGCTTGATCTGACAACCTCAGATTTCATCCTCTGTCACGATACTTCGATGAAGATCCTCTGTCCCCTTCGTCCAGGTAATTGTAGAGTAGCGTAGTTCTTAGTTTAGAGTAGAATTAGATAGATTAGTTTAATTTTAGATGTTAACTTCTTCTTCCCTGACTCTGGCAAGGTCCAGTCCGATCTCATTAGACTTCAATCCATGCATGTTCCTAATCATCTGAGCACCTTTCTTAACTTGCCATGACCTCATTTCACTTTCCTCCCTCACAATCTATCAGCTTAAGCGACTAGCTCACCCGACCTACACTAGAGACCTCCGCTATCCATGGTGGAGGTTCTCTGGCTTAGATCACCTCCACTAGGGGCCCTCCATCACATCTCAGAAGCTCCAAATTGCTTCCTCATAACCTCAGGATCAAGAATCACACTTGATATTTGCATGCAGTTGTTTACACCTCCAGATTGATCGCCGTCTTCTCCAACTTTGGTGGAGTTGGAGAGACTAATGTCTTGACAATTGAAGATAGGTAACAAATACAAAAGCATGCCTAGAACTTTAAAAAACTATTCTAATCTTCAACTATAGGTCTTGGAATCCCTAGTCTGATCTATTGAATAGACCTTACTTCGACCTCAGGCAATGGATCTGGGAAGACTTCTAGAGCTATAAAAATTTTATTTTGAAATGAGGAACATCTTCCTGAGGATGAAGTAGACCTAATTAGGTTAATGATTTGATTTTGCAAGCCTTAAATCCAAAGTCAATTTCTGAGCTTAAAAGGTCAACTCATGTTCAACTTCGGAGGTTAAGAGGATAAATTTCAGGTTTAGGGGATTGATTAAATTTCTGGAATGATTTGGAAATGTTTAAGATTAATTTGATTGGATTTTATTAAACATTTCTAGCAATTCAAGTTTCTAAATAGTTTGGGTTCTTAAACAAACCTAAGACTATTCTTTGGGTTTGTGTCGAGATTTGAAGTTAAAAATTACTCAAATTAGTTCCTCTTGAATCACTGAATTGGTTTAGATCAATTTGTAATGATTTTATCTCTCTGCTTATCTGATTTAACCATAAGTTCTGAGTCCTGGTATACAGTTTGAAGCTATGAAGCTTCTGGAGCTTCCCGTAGCTCTATCTCAATTCCTTCTGATATCAGTGCAGAATGATCCACTGAATCACCTAAGACCCTCAAATGAGGGGTATTACTACACTGTAGGTCGATAGACCTGGGATTACACCTTCTACAGGCTTAATTAGAGTTGGCAACACAAACAGATATCTCTCTTCTAAATCCATGGATCAAGTCTGATCCAAAGCCCAAATTGAAGCCAAAATCAAGTAGAGGAACCTTAGAGCTTTCAATCGAGTTCTTATACGCTTGATTTGGTTTAGAGAGTTGATTGGAATCAAGTCTTCAATATTCGATCAGTCACAGATTTGCGCAGAGAGGGGGAGCTGGAACAATGTCCCTCCTCCGGAATGAGGGAAGCAGTGCCTTAGTATAATTGGTTTTTGTGAACCCAATGCTTTAGTCGACAGTGCTGGGTGCACAAAACCATACCTATTCTTCTGAGAATATGACCTATTGGGCACATGCATGTGTTCATGTGCATGTGTGTGTGCGCATGTGCGTGCCTATGTGCGTGCCCTGGTGGGCAAGCGAGCGTGATGTGGGCCTGATGGGCCTGCGACTATGCATGTTGGATAAATGGATAAAAATACACTTTAAGCAAACTAGGCCCAGGCTTAGTAGGGTCTGGTCCCACCCTATGAGGTGCTGTATATCCCCAAAAAGCCTCAGCCGCCCACTGACAAATTTTTTATAAAATGGCTAAGTGTGGGTTCGTGCACAGTTAAAATGAAAAAGGGCTAAGTGAAGAATAGAGGAAGAGAGAAGATAACCCAAGTGAATAACAGTGAAAGATAAAAGGGTTAAAGGGATCAATAGACAGTGAATAATAAGAGAAGAGATAAAGATGCAAAGATGAAGCTAAGTGTTAAAGAGGTTAAGTGAACAGAGGAAAAGACAGAGGGTAAAGGTGAAAGGGAATAAAAGAGATGGAATGGAATTGAAAAAAGAGAGAGAGCTAAAAGAGTTGAGTCATCTGATGACGAAGGCTGAGAGGAATGTTTGTCTTTTTCTTTTAATTGTTCAAAGGAATTTTGTTATACATGTAAATACTTTTATGCCTTGTAATTTTGTACAAATTGTAATGAACTTCCTTCTTAGATTTTATTGCAAATCATTTATGTACAATTTTATTTTATAAATGGAATAATTGCATGCTTTAATTGTCTATTCTTTGTGCAAATATTCATGTGCTTAACATATGTTTTAATTATATGTTGTAATTATTGTAGTAATTAGTTAAGATTGGTGAATTAAAATTACAAATAAACCTCCCAGTGAACGACCTAGACTCAACTAGTTAAAAAGAACTTAAACCTAAATGTTAGGTTAACTTGGCCTTATACTGCCTAATTGACATCAATTCAAGTTAACCAAAGTTATTTCTTACATGATTAATTAAGACTTTTAACCTTAATTAACTGTGTTGAGAAATTACACATCAACAAATAAGGAAAACATTACCACCATTCGCAAGTAAATCAAACAAGGATTCTAAATACTTTTTCTAGGATTTTTGAACCTTGTTTGATATTTTTTTGAGATTCTTTTCTACATTGGTGTCAAAATCCAAAAAAGATAGATTTAGAAAATTGATTCTGTAGAATCATCAAACAAGCACTAAAATTTTTGAAAATTTTATTTGTTGTAGAGATTTTCTTATGGTTTCCAATAATATAAATTTTGTCCAAATCTGATGAGTAGAAAAATTTATAAAATTTGTGGATAGTAAGAAAATAGTAAGGAATTAGGGTTTGACCCCTCTTCAGTCCATGAATTTTTAAAATTTTTATATTCGGCCAAATCTTCTTTAGGTAAAGTTTGAGGATTTTAGGAAGCCTCTTTCTACCCGAAAATGACTTTTGAAAATGAAGATAAAAGTCTCGATTTTCAAAAATTGAACACTAATGTAGTGGAGGTTGTGGAGAAGTGATACAAACAAGCAATTAAATGGATTTTAGGGCTCCACCACTCCAAACGTTTCTTGTTTTCATGAGTTTTGACATTTTAAAGATCTTTTGAGACGTTCTTAGGATTTCTGATAAGGTTTTGACTAGGTACTTACCTAGTGACCACGGGAAGAAACGAAAACTTGAAGCCTCTGCTCCAAGTGAATCCAAATCCTACCCATGCTCCTAATTAATACCTATGCAAAATACGAACACAAACCTTCTGAATACTCAAATAAAACAAGTGAGAGATAAAAATAACTAAGCCGTGTCTCCCTAGCAATGGCACCAAAAAGTGATACCGAAAAGGCGTGATTTTGTAAAAGCGAATTTTAAGTTATTGAGACGTGTTTAAATTGATCAACTTTTAAAATTTTTAAACCACAATAGGACAAGTATCTAGGATCATCCAAAGAGGGAACTTTAGTTAAGAAACCGATACTCTCTCTTACCAAGTCAAATCTTCTTTTTATTTTTTTTATTTTGATATTTTTATGGTTTTTGGAAATTGGGGCAACGAAAATAGAAATACGCCTAAGTGAATCAAAATAAACTTCAACCTTTCTAAGCTCACCCATGGCAAGTGCACCTAATGTAATTAGAGACGTGGAGTGGGTGCAACAAAAATTACAAAGGCAAAGGCTTCTTGTATTGCTAAAATTTATAGAGTCAGAAGTAGAAGAATGCATGCTAAAACAAAATAAAAGATAGCTAATACAAAAGAAGATAGTAATCCTTAAGATGCTGCATGATAAACACCCATTTATGATCATCCTTAATATCATTCACACCTAGTTTTGATAATTGCATTGCATTATTTCAATGCATTTAGCAAGCATTTGTATTTAAGGTTTAGGTCATGCATTGTCATATTTTCTTCTATCATTTTTTGTGGCAACATATTACTCTAAAACAAAGAAGGGTTTTGGTCACGGTTTTTAACCTTGACCAAAGGGTTTAAAAGCGTCACCAATTAGCATTACTGAAAGTTACGCGGCAGAAGGGTCTTTTGTCATGGTTTTACAAAACACCGTTACCAAAGTCCCACCATTAGTCACAGTTGTGAAACCGTGACCAAAGATAGCTTTGGCCACGGTTAAAACCATGACAAAAAAAAGTTCCTTTGGTCATGGTTTGTTAACCATCACCAATGGATCTCTTTAGCCATGGTTTATTAACCATGATCAAAGGGGCCACTATCACCAAAGAATCCTTTGGTCATGGTAACCAACCGTGACTAAAGGTCTCTTTAACCAAGAAAAATGTAAATATGTTCGATGGAGCCAATAGCTAAAATACACAAGGAACATCGAAATAATAACTGATCCCTACTACTTATGCCTATCTATTCCAACAATTAGATCTTTCAACTGAGTTTCGTCAACAACAACTCCAAGCTTCTTCCAAAATAGCATATTGAATGAAAAGAGAAAATTTCAACAACCCAAGAAAGTGGGTGAACTCTTTTTCACTAACCTTAGCTTTCAAGTTGTCATGGCTTCATAGCAAATAAATACAATCACTAATCACTAGTCAAAAGATAATCAATTTGAAACTCTAATCTAACTCACCACAAGCCATGCACACAAGAAAAAAGTTGCTATCCATCGTCAAGCTAACCCTCTGATCTAGGTTTTTCTTGCTCCTGAGTAGACATGGTTTCAGCATTACTATAGTCTAATTTCTTCTGTTGTGGTACGGGAGATGTGGTAGTCACATTCTCCTTGGATTCTGCTAGTTCAAGCGAAGATGGGGGATGGGGTCTACAGGAGGGGCCAATATGCAAGTTTGAGGTTGGTTGTGACTCCGTAGATGGAGAATCAAAAGAATAGGCAAGTGAATCACTCGCTTTCTACTGCTCCCCCAAGAGCTTTTGTAACCACTTTTCTTGCCTCTCAATGCGGAGCTATAGCTTCCGCTACACCTAGCGATTACGAAAATAAGTAGGTAGGCAACACATCATGACAATGGCCCAATCAATTAAGAGCTAAGATGGCCAAGCAATGAGATGATGCCAATCTGAAGGTTAGCCTTCAGATTCAACATTAAAAAACTCTATGTAATAAGCATTCTAATTGCATGTTTATATGATTTTTTTTTGGATAACTGGTATGCAATAAGCATTTCTAATTTGTAAGCACAATATTTGAAGCTAATGGCAATGCAATGTGGAATATTAATTGTGTCTAATAAACAAGTAGCACAATGCAATAGATTTTTAAGATTGCATGCCTAGGTCGGGGAAAAATTATAATGTTATAAATGATGTAATTTGCAATAGTTATTGATCTACCAAAACATAATTAAATGCACATGAACCAAAACTGAGTAGAAATATATATTGATTGCTACAACAAAATATGATTGGTCATGACTGTATATTTCTTGCATTTTATCCATTATTTAATTATAAAACCATTTCAACTACATGTTAAAGAAAATTACAATGTTATCACAAATTCAAAATGGCATATTAAGTAGAAGAATATATGATATATTTCTGATATGTCTTGACAGATCAAGATGAATAAAGAATAAAAAGGAAAAAAAAAGGAAATAAGGTGGCATCACAGATTCATAGTCATCTAAAGTAGAAGATTATAAAATATACCTCTGACATATTATGCCCTTAACGTCTTTCATCTACAATAGCAAGAGGTGCATCAAACAACTTTTGGCAAAACCACGAGTACAGGAAACACATCTAACATCAAGAGAGACAACCACTAGATCTCCATGAGAAATCATCTTGCTTGCCAAGTAATCGAGGATCACAGGCTAACAATGTCACAGAAATTGGGAAATATCCAATTACTTCCAAGTAGAATAAAGGCCAGCTAATGCTCACCAAGATAAATGCTTGATGCTTACTCAGAGCAAACTAAGAAATGCAAGAAACAAAAGCTAAGTCAATGCTAGAAACCATGAATTTCTATCAGGCAATTTTGATCATATATACCTGGCCATAGACTTGGTCAACAAAAATATCAAAATTTCCCATTGCTTGTCTAGAGTGGAGATCACATGCAAGAACATGATCAGCTTGAAATAATCAAATTTTCAACACTTAAGTCAATTAGATTTTTAGACAATCATGCAGAAACCAAGCTCATCCTACAAAACTCATTCAAAGAATTGATACTTGGTCATAACATCAACAAAACATTCTATCAAGACATCATATTTTTTATTGAAAAACTACTAAATATTATAAACATAAAGAACATATCATTAGGTTGAGATTATAGGATTCTTGCAGTAATAAAAGGAGAGTTCTTTATTCACTCATATTTTGGCGAACTCACCTTTAGGAAAGTGCAAGTTCCTCACCAAATAAGAAATATTACTTAACATTTCATCAATATAGACTTGAAAAGCAAATGGTTAACTACTTATGAGCATTGAAATTTAGATCACAGGTTTACCTGCTAGCAACATTTATTGTTTTTGTAAGTAAGCTTGCAGAGTTTCACATAATTAAACACTACTTGTTATTAGAACTCACATTCTAAACTAGATATTATTGATAGACTCAATCCAAGCTCATATCTCCTAAACTAGACACAGTTGATACTCACGAATACTAGCTACACTACTAAATCAAATTGTTTATCAATTAATATAGAAACTACCACATGATATAGAAACTAGAATAAATTAGATACATTGCCTGCCTTCCACCATCCAAGTTGTTTACTCAACTGGAAGTTCCATCAACTAGAGCTGGTTCCCAAGGCTTGTGCAACTTTTGCTTTGCATTCGTGTCCTTCACGCTAAATCGGTATTTAAGATTGTCATGTTGTAGTATAGCCAAAATAACACTTAAACAAATAAATTTTATTACTCGAAAAAGTTTCAAGGTCGAACACATGGAGCAATATGGAATTTAAATCTCAAGAATTGCAATTTAAACACAATATAAGCAATTTGTAATGGAACTCCAAATAATAATGATATAGAAGTGAAAACACATGTCAATAGTGCAAAAGGAATGAGGTAGAATGGTGAGTTGAATCACCAAATACCCCTCACAATAACAGTAAATTTCTCAACAGCATCAATCAAGTAAAGCTTCACAATATCAAATAGATGAATGGTTAATCAGATGGCTTAAATGTCTGATGCTACAGTGGATAGCCTTCTTTCTCTATTCTCAGCCTCTTCTTCTTTCTCTTCTTTCTCTACTACTGCTCCCTCTTCTCTTCTTCTTCTTCTACTCAGCCTCTTCTTCTTTTGCTCTTCTCTTTCTTGTCTCTCATCTTTAGCTATAGTCCTTCTTTCCTTCTTCCTTTCTCTGTTCTCCTTCACACACAGAGGGGTGGCAAGTGGCATTTTTGCGCATTTTCGAAAAAACAATGTCATAGTATAGTCGGAAAATCCCCTTGACAAAACATTTATGATATCGAAACTCGATTGATTTTATTCCTTTGAAAACTTGAGTCCTGGTCATTCGTCTCTGGAAGGCGTGAAAACAAGTCAAAATTTTGATCAGCTTAATCTAACCTAAATCTAATCTAACCTAATATTTTTGTCTTTTTGTCTTTTTGAATTTTATTTTGAAAGTTAAATGAAACCTAGATCTAGACGTGCTAGCGAGAAACTAAGTGACTACGTGCATCTAAGTGGGCCATGGTGGCCATGCATGTGTGAACGAGCCTAAGTAACATGAAGACAAGCAATCACAAAAGCAATAATCATGCAATATTATTTATGCATAGAAATAAATGTCAATTAACATCTATACTAGAAAGCATATAAATTGAGGAAATCCCTCACGCCGGGAAGGTGACACTAGGGCCATCGGCCTTGTGTGAGGGTGTAGGCTAGACCTTGGATATGCAAATCCGTCAACACGCCTACCAAAAAAGATGGCCAGCCGCAACAGGCTATGGGTGAGACTTCATGGCTGCCCAAAAGGAAGAAGAAAAAGAGGGTGCGTCCTCTCTATGGAGAAGAAAGGACACACCCAAGTGAAGAGAGGAGAAGAGGGTGTTGCACCCTAGTGCTCTCCTTCTTGCCGCCCACATGAAGATGCCTTGGAGGATCTACTTCTTTAGCCATCCATGGAGGGGGCCTTGGAGGAGGAGGATGGCCCTATGGTTTTGGAGGGTGGAATGGTGTCGCAAGTGGGAGGAGAATGGATGGGAGAGTGAATGAATTTCGTGGCTCTCTTCTCTCCTTGGTTTTTATGGGAAGGCCTCTCCATTTCAAATGGGTCACCACTTTTGGTGGCTCCCAAAATAGCAAGTGCCACCAATGTAGGATCTAGGTTGGTGACCAACTAATGAGGGATAGAATGGGCAAGTGGGATTTAGGAAAGTGTATGTATGTGTAGGTGTAATTTTCGTGGAGTAGGGTAGTGGGTTTGGTGAATCTAGGTTTGGTTGACCTACATTAAGTGGGTGTGGACCTAATTAGGCTTAGGAAAGTTTAATTGGATAGGAGTGAACCTAATTAGGTCTAGGTCAAGTCTAATTGGATGTGTGCATGTGCTTAGGCTAGGGTAACCCTAATAGGTATGAGTCAATTAGATCCTGGGTGGATCTAATTGGGCTCAGGTGCACCCAATCAACTGTAGATGCACCCAATTGGGTATGGGATGGTTCAATTGGGTTAGAGATAGGATAAGTAGGGATATGGATAGCGGACTAGGCTTAGAAGGTCTCTAATTAGGTTTCCTAGGGTGTCTGGTGGGTTTCTTAGGTCAAAATAGGCAAGATCAAGCTTCTAGCACCAAAATCAAGAGCCAGACAGTAGCATCAGACGTCCAGAATAGTGGTCAGACATCTTATACTGCAAAATTGGATATTTGGACAATAAATTGGACGTCCAATTTTGTGTCAGTATGAGTTTTGGCTTCCTAGATTATTATTCTACAGAAATCAGATGTCCAACCAAATGTCTGGACGTCCTAAAAGGTGCTGGAGAGTAGGTTTTAGGTTTTCTAAGGTGGGTTTTGGTTCCTAAGTGTTTGGGAGAGGGATAGGGTGAATAAGAACATGGATAGTGCTATCCATGTTTGGGTATTGAGGCTAAGGTGGCCTAATGGAGGTCGTTTTGTGTTTGGGAAGGCTATCCTAGGGTTTCTAAGGGCAGGGACCGCACTCCTCTTATCTGGATCAATCTTCTTCTTCCCTTTTTGCTTTATTCCACTATCTCCATCCTGGATCACTTTATTACCTGCAAATAGTAATAAAAACCATTAAATAGTAGGATATCTCATCTTATTCTAAATAGACTGATGCAATGCATGATATGCAAGATATGAGTGCAATATCCACAAATTAAGCTAGGTTTAGATATTATTTAGGTTCATTAGGACCCATGATTACTATGCAATCAAGGGGGAGGCTTCTTCAATTTGGCTAAGTGTCAGCCAACACTCCCTACAGCAAAACCCTCCCCCTACCTCGTGCAATCTCTCTTTCTCTCTCTGGGTCATGCTCTCCCAGAGCCTTCGACAGTACCAAGTATACGAGTAATCGAACCTAAAGCATACCTGGGACCAAGGCTGCGGGCGTGGGTTGCAGTAGAGGAGTGCTCAGGGTTAGGTGGGTTATCGGGCACACCAGGTCTACGGGGGAGATGTCGCGGACGAGGCGAGTGAGGGGGACATGCGAGGACCTCACCCCCTGTGCGTGCTGAGGTGATAAGCCTAAAGCACAAATTCAATTTATTTGTGCTCAGGCCCTTTGCCACTTTCGAGGTGGGACTATCCCACCCTCCATCCTTCATGCAGCAGCACCAGCAGCTTCGTCGAATTGGCTCAGAGGACTTGGTCAAAAGCTCCAATTGACCGTGCGAGGATACACCTGGAGGTAATCCGCTCTCCCTGAAGTCGATGCCTGGAACCTACAGAAGTGATGAGACCTTCAAGCTTTGGTCGAAGCTTCATGAATGGTGGTCGAGACCTGGGAACCTGAAAGCAAGAAAATGGGCTAAGAGCCCTAGTTAAAATAGTTCATAAGCTTTACCATGAGGTAGGGAATTGAACAGTGACGGATGGTGAGGAGAGATAGTGTGGTGTTTGGCAGAGTAGTGGGGAGGCCAATAGTCTCTAAAACCAGAGGGATTTTGCTCTCTGGAACATGGAGGAGGCGTGGAGATGAACGACGGCCAGATTGATGGAGTGTAGTGGTCGTGCGAGCTCGTCGGATGTACACCGATGAGGTGGAAGATAGAGGACAATGAGGCGAGTCGGTGGTCAAAACGAAGTGGCAGATGGCTGGAAACAAAGAGGGAAAGTCGAGGAGTTGTTTAGGAGGGGTGGCAAATGAAGGGGAGCGGAGTTGGCGCTGGTTGAGGTGTGATCGGTGCCGAGACAAAGCTACTCAGAGAGATGGATGACGGCATGCATGAAGGGGGGTAGGAGCACTGGTAGGTGCTACGCGACAAGGAGGAAGAGTCTGCCACTGGTATTGTGGTCAGACAACAAGGGAAGGTAGGGAGAGTCGCCGGAGCTTGAAGAGAAAATCAACTAGAGGTGGGGAGAGGAATTTGAGGGATTCTCAGGTCGAATTCAAGCTTGGAGGATCGGGCAGGCCTGGGAGTCTTTATATAGGAGTCAGGGGGTCTATTAGAGCTTGGAAGCCAAGCTTTCAAGCTTGGAAGGTTGTCAGAGTTGGAAGTTTCTTAATACCCAAATCTCTCAGCCGTTTGCATTAGAGATTGGGTAGGTTTCAGGGCTTAGGATTAAGTCCAAAAGGATGGGAATTTCTTGACGAACTTCCCTTTCAAATTTGAAATGGATTCACCAAGAAATTAGGGAGTTCTTTCCTTTTTAAGGTCGCTAGAGCAAGTAGGAATAGGTTTATTGGCGGTAGGGACCTGTTTGTGAGAACAACGATAAAATTAGGGGCTTGTTTGAAAGATTTTTGAAAGTTAAGGTTAGAAATGAAATTAGACAGGACCAATTTGCAAACTAGGTCAAGACAAACTCATCTTGGGTCCAAATTTTGGTACAAACGTAATTTTGACCTAAGGAGTCCAAAGGTGAAGTTGGATTTTGGTTTTGACCATGTTTGACTGGGTAATTTATGCAAAAACCTAAATTAGGGCAATTGTCTATCTGTTACTCTATTTTGGGTCAACATAGGTTATGATGGTCAAATTGAAGGTCATAAACCCTAGAGAGTATTTTTCTATGAATTTTAGAGGGTTTAGGTGAATTTTATCCTGATCAGAACTTCAGTTAATTAAGCAGGTTTGTTTTTAATGTTTCAAAAGTCATTTAATTCTCGAAACACGTGCAAATCCTTTTCTATCTGTCTTATCCACTTATTATCTTTTTAAGATGAATTGACCTTCATCCAACCCCTAAGAAAACCTATGGTTGTACTGCATTCATGATGAGCTGGTAAAATTATAGTTTTAACCCTTGTTTCTTATTTTTCTTTCAGAATGATTATGTAATGATTTGTGACTCTCTAGCGATTATATAGGAGCATTTACTGACTTAATTGGGTCAAAATGAACTACTTAAGGCTTATGATGGTGTTCCCCTCATACCCCCATTCCTAGCTTTTGCTAGTCCCTTAGCAAAATTTCAAGGTATTAACTTTGATTCTAGACCATAAAACCTTTTAATGCTTAAAAACTTTGCTGTGTGCTTCCTTTTGTAGATTAGGTTAGAATGCTAATAGTAGGCCTAGAGGTACTCAAGTACCAACCAAGATCCAGACCTGACCAGCTCTAGCCTCAGTCTGCCGCGAAGGTTTTTAAGCCCACAAGAACTAACCTAAGGTTTGTTGAACTCCGCAATTAAAGCACCTGTTCTTGTAACATGTTTTAGCCCAGGTTCAGTTTGCAGTGCGTTTTTGTCAAAGAGAGATAGAGGAATTTTTCTTTGATTTTGAAAATTTTTATCTCTCTTTTCTTTTTATTTCTAGCTTCATATTAGCTTTACAACACGATCTATATCAGATTTCTAGTCCCCACCATCAATCCTCGTAAGGTCCCTGGCAATTGATGCTTCGAGATAGCACTGCCCATGGCAACCCTCAGAACCCTAGCTTTCAAGATTTCAAGATAATCCCATCCATGGTGTTCTGTAGCTAAATCCAGACCTTGGCAATCGACATTTCGAGATAATGTCACCCATGGCATCTGAACCAGCACAGGGTGCTTACATGCCCCCGATAGGATATGTAGATATCCTAGGAGACAAGCATCGAGGAGAGGATATGTTATTGCTCATCTTCGAGGGGAATTTCCCACCTCTCTACGTTGGGAATTCGTCCAAATCAACATGTGTTGATCAGCCGCTCCTAATCTAGGTGACTTTTTCAGAACAAGTTAAACGCATTTGCGTGATTTTAATACTTAGGCACACTGAACCTGACTATGTGTGGATTGGGGTGCTTAGGTTACCTAGTCCTGCAAAATAGAGGTCTATTAACGAGGCTGAATAATCCCTAAGCCTTAGACTTAATACTTAAGCTTCGCATTTTCCCCAACCTCTTGAGGATTATCCAGATCTTAGCGGGTACTTGAACTTTTAAGCCTAGGATTATAGCCCAAGAGGCCTAAAATCAGTGTTCCTACTAATCACTTCTCTGTTTTATTAGCAGTTTTTGCCTTTCATTTTCTTTCTTTTGATATGGTCTAGAACTAAGTCAATTCCTTAATCTTTTACTAATGACTACCTCATTTTCTTTTCTTTTCAACTTGTGCTGCTTTTTGACATTTTTTCTCCCTTTTTCTCCTCAAAATCTGATATGCCATCAAAATTTCCTCTCCTCTCATATTTTTTTTATTTTTCAAGAATTTTTTATTTTTTTGGTATTTTTGGAATATATGATCTTTTTTATGAAACCCTTTCTTGTGAAATGATTTTCACAGCATTTTGCACTTTAATACCCCTCTATGCCTACGATCTGCAATGTCCTCATTGTAAATTAGGTGGGTTCGAGTTCAGCTTAGATCATTCATTAGAACAGGTGTTGGACAAGTGAATGGGTCGGGGTGACTGTTGCAAACGATTTCAAGCTCGGGTATGGGTATCACAGGTTGAGTCAGCTGTTCTAGTAATGAACCCTAAAGTGCAATTTGAGTTTAGCATAAGATGTGTCAAGAAGGGTTTTGAGTTTTTTGAAATGACGGGCTACCTCCTATTAAGCGTTGAGTTTAACGCCATCAGGCAGGTGCAATGAGCTTAGGGAGAATGGAGGGTAAAAGATATCTCAGCCAAATTTGTATCGGTGAGTTCAATGAACTGTTTAAGTCTCTGACCATTCATAACAAAAGGTTCTGAATTATGGCTGAGTTGACTGATTTTGACAGCTCTATTTCCAAAGATTCGTTGAACAAGGTATGGTCCAATCCAATTTGATTTGAGTTTTCCTGGGAACAATTTGAATTTGGCATCAAAGAGTAGAACTTTCTGACTAGGGAAAAAGATCTTTCTAGATATGTTCTTGTCGTGAAAGGCCTTAACCCACTCTTTGCAAATTTGTGAGTTCTCATACGCGTCACGGCGTAATTCATCGATCTTGCTCATTTGAAGCTTTTTGTGGGTTCCTGCCTTAGAAAGATTGAGATTGCAGTTCCGCACTGCCCAATAGGTTTTGTGTGCTAATTCGAGGGGAGGTGACATGCCTTCCCATACACTAATCTGAAGGGAGACATGCCTAATTAGGTTTTGTGGGAGGTCCTATAAGCCCACAAAGATTCCAGAAGTTGGGATGACTAGTCTTTCCTGTTAGGTTGAACAGTGACCTAGAGGATCTTCTTGATCTCCCGATTCGATAGCTTAGCTAGACCGTTGGTTTGGAGGTGATAAGGAGTAGAGATTCAGTGTGACACCCCGTATTTGGTCATCATTGATCTGAACTGAGCATTTATGAAATGGGTCCCTCCATCAGAGATTATGGCACGTGGAATCCCGAACCGAGAAAAGATGTTCTAATGAATGAATTTGATAACCACCTTATGATTGTTGGTTCAGGTCAGTATGGCTTCGATCCATTTGGACACGTAGTCAACAGTGAGAAGAATGTATTCGAAGCCATCCAAAATAAGGAAGGGTCCCATAAAATCAATCCCCCAGACATTGAAGATTTCACAGATGAGAATCAGATATAAGGGCATCATATCATGGTGGTTCATGTTGCCTAAGGTCTGGTAACGAGTGCATGCCTTATAGAGATTGTATGCATCTTTGAAAATTGTTGGCTAATAGAAGCTACACTAGAGAACTTTTTCTGTGGTTTTATGACTAGAGAAGTGTCCACAGCTTGCCTGGTCATGGCAAAAGGACACAATGTCCTGAATTTCCACTTTCGGAACACATCATCGGATGATTTGATCAGCACCAATGAGGAAGAGATACGGGTCTTCCCAAATGTAGTACTTAGCATCAGAAAGTAATTTGCCCTTCTTGGCTTTTGGCCAATCGGATGGTATCTGATGTGATGCCAAGTAGTTTACTAGATCAGCAAACCATGGAAGTCCTGTATTGATAGTCAGGAGGTGCTCATCGCGAAAATGTTCAGTAATGGGTCCGGAAGGGTTGATAATATCAAAAGGAAGGTAGGATAAGTGATCAGCTACCACATTCTGTTTCCCTACCTTGTCATGAATCTAGAGATCAAATTCTCGTAACAGCAAGATCCAACGGATTAGTCAAGGTTTTGCGTCCTTCGCAAGGAGATGCCTCGCAGTAGTGTGATCTAAGTAAATGATAATACGGGAACCCAAAAGATACGATCTGAATTTTCTAATGCAAATACTACGGCTAGCAGCTCTTTCTCAGTAACTGTGTAGTTACGTTGAGCCACGTCAAGTGTCTTGCTAGCGTAGTAACTGACCACGGGTTTCTCGTCTATTTTCTGCCCAAGTACCGTACCTACAGCGTAATCAAATGCATCGCACATGATCTCAAAGGGTTGAGACCAATTAGGGAGCTACAGGATAGGTCCTTGGGTGCGTAGGATCTCAAATGCTTGAGTGCATTCCTTGGTAATTTCAAAAGGGACATCCTTAGATAGAAGATTAGTTAAGGGCTGCACGATTTTTAAGAAATTGGGAATGAATTGATAGTAAAAACTAACGTGCCCTATCAGATGTCTTTGATCGAGCTAGGCATAGGGAGTTTGGAAATCAAATTCACCTTGGCTCAATCAACTTGGATGCCCTTTTCAGAGATAAGATGTCCCAGGAATATTCCCTCAGGTACCTTGAAGTGGCTCTTTTCCCAGAAAAGAATCAAATTCACATCGATGCACTGCCTGAGAATCTGGACCAAGTGCAAGACGCAATCATCAAATGATTCACCGAATATCGAGAAGTTGTCCATGATGACTTCAAGGTACTCACCTACCATATCTGAGAATATGGCAAGCATGCACTGCTGAAAAGTAGCAGGTGCACGATGAGTCCATATTAATGGACTAATATTACGCCTAAGTAACTTTAATCGTACCGTTTAAGTTTGTTAATAACTGCAATTAAGTTGTAGAATATTTGTATGCATCATGATTTAAGTTTATAACATTCTATAACTTAATATGTAATGATTTTGTTGTTTTTAAGTGCAGGAATTATATTTAGAAAGAGCAAGGGTTGGAGAGCAAATTTCCCCAACAACCAGTGGCATCTTTTCCCTTTCCACCGGCCTCCCTCAATAGCCGCCGGCCTTAAGAACTCCTCCTGCGAAAATTAGAAAAGGGATTTGAAAATCCCTTGATTGGCGCACACAGGGTGAGAGAGGAGTTAGAAAGCACACGGAGAAAGGAGAGGGGAGCCACCTTCCCCCTGGCGGGGAACAACTCCACCTCATGCACTGTGCCTATGCCCACTCCTTCACCACCAGGGGCCCATCTTCAGCACCAAGCGCACCACAACCCCCCTCCTGCAGGTACAAGCACCGCTCGCGCCCTCACCTCTCCTTGTTCTAGCCCTCCTGCAGGCGCAGGCACCGCCACTTGCGCCTGCAATCACGCCCGCCTTCAGCCTGCAGCCACGCCACACCAAGCCTGCACCTGCCAGCACCATCTCCGTGCCCTTCCAGCGTTCACAATGCCATGCACCTTGCGCGACTGCAGGCAGTGCCTTCACGCAGGCGCTAAGCGCCCATCCACCAAGCCTGCAGCCACCTCAGGTGCATCCGCCCGCACCTCTACAGAGCGCTCACACGCCAGTGCCTTCAACCATCTGTAGGGCCCGCTCTGCTTCAACACCCGCAGGTGCTACCTACCTTCCAGTGCTTTCAACCCCCGCAGGCGCTGCACCACGCCGCAGCGTCTCCACTGCCTACTTTCAGCCGCAGGTGCTCGCCCACCTCCCTTCCAACGCCTCCTCTTTCCCGCTTGCACACCCGTAGACCCGCGCCTCAGCCTGCAGCCGCGCTAGCTGACACTGCACCGTGCCCTCCTTCCTGCTGCACGCCTTCACGACTGCAGGCATGCGCCCATCCGCCATCCTCCAGCCGTGCCTGCAGGCGCACACCTCACCGCGCACACGCTAAACCCCTCCTACAGGCGCTTGCGCCACAGCAGCAGCACCGCCCGCCGGTGCGTGCCATCTCCTCCTCCACTGGTCGACTACCTTCGGCCATCTCCGTCGACGCCGTGGCCTCCATCAGATAGGTCTCATCCTCTCCAACCTCCTTAGCGAATCCACTGCCAACCGGTGCTCTCTCTCTCTCGCGAGGCGGAGAGAGAGCAAATGCTTTGTTTCCTCCGCAATTAAAAATTACAGAAAATGCCATTGTCAAAGTTACTGTTCATTTATTTTCTGAATTACTATATTGTAGCAAAATTTGCATGGGCACCCCTTGCTTAATTTAGAATTACATATAATTGATTTCTCCTTATGAATGACATACAACATGAGATATTGATTATAGTACATTAGTGTCATTAGTTAGGAGATTAATATTAACATTGTTTGCTATTACCAAGGTCATTATTTAGAATATTATATTATGGTAATTTTGCATGTGCACCCTCATCTTCTTGATTAATTATCTATATTGAGAATTTGTGCTGGAAATGAAAGCACTAGTTAGCATGCACCTCTATTAATATTTCCGATTCCTTTATGCATTATTACTCTTTTTTTTTAATAGGCTAATTCTTCCCTGTGGAGATGACCTAACTCTTCGTGGTTAGTTTTGAAAGTTTAAATGTTTTGAAAAATGATTTTCTGCCACGCGATTAAATACAACGGCACATCATTTTATTTTAAATTTTTCAACGAAAATGAAGATCGCTCTTTCAAATGGTGCCGTTGCCAGGGAGGAAAAATGCCTATTAATTTTTTTTTGAATTTTATGTTATTTTTATGCTATTTTGAAAGCTTTTCTGAATTACTAACTGTGGATTTTCCGTTCTGCAAAAACACGAGTCGAATGCGACGGGCACGTACGGTGGAGATGATCTTTTTGGTGGACCTTGAAGCCACCTGGAGGACGGCAACAGGAACACGTGGGACTTGATCCCATGCACATAAGCCTACGGAGAAGCCTATTTCTGATTTAGTCAGTAGATCTTAGTTAGATTTAGTTAGATAGACATTAGAATTTAAATTCTGTCTTTTGGACCCTTGTCGAGTATTTTTTGGAACATGTTCCCAATGCTACTTTATTTCTTATCGCTCTTGTATGCGGGAGCATATTTTTGAGAGTGTGTTCCCATTTATTTAGATTATAGGATTATTTAAAACTGTTTGGACTGCATTTCGGTTAGTTAGTTAGATTAAGTCTGCTTGTTATTATTATAAAAATATATATATATAAAAATAAAATAAAATAAAAAAATATTCGAACTGCCTGCTAGAAGCTGCATATCTATAGGATGACCATCTAGGACTGAATGAGTAGCATCTAGTTTATTTTTATTGCATTGCATTCATACATTGCACGAAGAAAGCTGGAGTAAGGTACATCTTTTCTTGAGCATCAATTACCTGTCATGCATATGCATTGAACCTAAATCTAAGACCACTAAAGTGCTTGAATCAAATTAATTCAGTGGTCACATTAAAAATTGGGACTGCTAAGAGGTTGGACTTTGAAATCTGTGACTGAAAATTGTGTGCAAAAGGATCCTATTTGCGGAATTTCAAAAATCAAAACATGATCGTATGCTTGCACACTTGAGACACTGTGCACCTCACGCATAAGGTCACTAGATAAATTTCTACCTCTCCTTTTTTGCACCACAAGGGAAGTTAGTCAAAAATCAACAAGCCTATCCACTAAGTTACCTCGGTTCCTCATGTGTGGGCTCGATTCGAGACTTCAATCCCTTGCAAGTAGGATATAGGCACCAGCAAAGGTTGGCCTAGGAAGGGTAATTCTTTGCAAAACTTGTTTAGCCACCAACTAAACATATAACTCTAAGACCTACAATCTACTAAAAACAAATCCCTTTGAATTTGCATTTTCTTTGACAATAGAACTCTCTAGGAAGTTTTCTGCTTATATTTTGAATTTTGCTAAATCCTAAGAGTTAAAATTATTTTGCTTAAAGAAATGGATTACCCTTACTCCTATCAGTTAGATTATCAGAGTCAATACTTCCCATCTTTTAATCAAGATCTCATGCCCTGAGCATATCCATCCTTTGATGGGTACATTAACAATTCATGGGATCATTCTTATTCTTATCCTAGGAGTACTGGCTTGATAACTCCCACTTTTGAGCAGAGCCTAGGAGCAGGATTTTCCAATCCTGAAATCCCTACTTCCATGCAAACACCCAACCCTCCCACCCTTCATGATTTTCCATATCGAGGTTGGACCGATACCCCTAGGCAACCAGAGCCTGAAATTGACTATCCTCCCCAACCTGATAATAATAGCCTCTCCTCTTTTATGATAGAAATGCAAAAACAGCAAAAGGAAATGATGGAATCAATGAGAGAGATGTTGAGGAATAGTCAACAATTAAATGAAGAAATAAGACAACTTAGCTACAGCTTCCCAATAATCCTGATCCCTACCCATCTGATCATGATCATGAAAATAATTCTGAGGAACCTAATGACAATAGGAATCCAATTTTATGTAGCTATCACTTAGACTCTCCCAATGAGACACGGCCATTAGAGGACAACGATCATCCACCTGAACTATATTGGAGTCAAAAGCAAGGGAAGATGGTACCTCTTGAGGGCCTTGACCCCAATGACAGTATTCTCCTTGCCCCTACCAACCCGGGTCAAGGTTGTATTGTTCCTATCACTTCCCCTATTGATTATTTGGTGGAATCCCATTCTACCCTTAGAGAGCCTACCCATAACACTCCACTTAGGGAATCCACACCTATCATTCAGTATCTGGAGGATTTAAATGCACTCAATGAAGGTGACCCTAACGGAATGGAGGATGAATTAGATCAATTTTGGTCTCAGGGATATGAAGAGTCTATTTCAGAAAATGAGGATGCCCCTATAGAGGAACCTGGACTAAAAATCTGGAGTGAATCACCAGGGAATTATCTATCATTTGAGGATTTACCTCCAGAGGATAGAAATAATATGATTAAATCCAGATTCCTCCTTTCTTTTGAGAGTCATCCTCCATCAAAATAGGAGTTGATATTAGTGGAGGACAAACAAAATAATGAGAAGTCTATAGGAGACTCTCGGGGACAAAACACGTCAATTGAGGATTTATACCTCGAGAACAATATTGAATTCAATGATATAGGCTTCCTCCAAAATATTAAGAATGATCCTCCTTTAGAAATAATTGAGGATACTGATCCAACTCCTAATGAATCACATATACACCCTGATAAAAATTTGAGTGAACCAAACGAATCTGGGGATGAGCTTAATGATAATGATTCTGACATTTTGACCCTGCCATCAAAGATTTCTAATTTGGAGTCTGCCCTTGATTCAAATATGACTTCGATCATTAATGATAGGTAGGGTAATATGCAGTTGTCTACAACTATTAGGGAGTATACACAATCGGAATCATTGTTGGAATTAGACCTAACAATGACTAAGCCCTCATTGGACTTAACCATTACCTTCCAACACTACAAACAACCCTTATACTCCCTAACCGATCCTTGGCTCAGATCTCTGCTCATGTACATTATTTCTAGAGAACATATCAGGCCAGTACATCCCCAGGTAGAATGGCGAGTGTGGATTGATACTTGTACTTTTACTCTCGCCATTCAAGGGTTTGAACTAATAATGTGTATATCTTTTAAAACCCGTCCTGTTCTGGAGGATCCCTGTTATCCTCCACTTATTCCGTTTCGGGAGGTCCCTTTTCATATTCCGTTTATTATTCCTACACCTCTCAAGGTAGCCAATGAGGTTCTTTACTTTCATATCTTCTGGCGAGCATTTGGTATTACGTTGCATCATCAGCTCACCAACATCCGTGGCTACCTATTTTCTAGTCCCGCATTGTTACGCATATTTTTAGGGCCTAACTTTTTCTGTTTGGAACCAGACTTATAGGTTCCTTCTTAGTCTGGCTGCTGATAGAAAATGCAGCGCTTGTTGGGAGGCAACCCAGCGATCTGAATAACGTCGTCTTCAGGTGAATTCTTTCCTTTCTCCTCCTGTTTTAATTTTACAATGGGGACATTGTAGAATTTAGGCATGGGGGAGTGCATTTGCATTTTAGGAAGTATTCATGCATTTAGGTTATATATATAAAAAAAAATTCTCTTTTCCTGAGCTGATTGGGTTAGCCCTAGCAAAATACCTTTGTAATTGGAGGTTTTTCTTACGGAATTATTTCTTAAGTTTAGAATCCAGTACATTTATTTCACGTGCACGTAGACTGGGTAATGGATCCTTGAGGAAAATCAATAAGCATTTGTTATCCACTGAACCCTTGGACAGTTCATAGGGAGTCAGGCATACTATCTTCTAATAGATCCACCTCATATTTGTGAGAAGAAAGTAGAGAGATTACTGGTGCACTAAGTCTAGTGCAAGGACTCTTAAGTTTTGGATAATTAGATGATGATACTTCAGAGTTAGGCATAGTTTTCACTCTCTGTTCCTATGTGTATACTTTCACCAAATAAGGCAGTTGCACAAAGATTGAGTCTTAAAAAGGCTATAACTATGGTAGATGGTTACGACCGCCCTTCATAGTCCTCGGTTGAAGGAGGGTAATAGTGTCAAAGGTCAAAAATACGCCTATACTATCCATTCCTTTCCAATGCTGAGAATAGGCACTTCCACCAAATAAACCACACAACTTCCTCTTGACCATCATCATCCCTAATAATGCCTTGTAAATAAAAGTCCGTATCGTGTTGTGTTGATTGAAAAAGAAACAAAAAAAAAAGGAAAAGAGAGAAAAGAAGAAGAAAAAGAAGAAATAGTTATATTACAAAAAAAAAAGTCCAACTTTATGATGTAATATTGTTTCTGAGGCAACAGAACACCTCTTGTGTTCCACCAAATATGACCCATACCTACCTTTCAGTATTTTTTATTGCCCGAATACTGGTTGAGGACTCTAACTTAGTTGTAGAGTTATTAGGACTTTAATTGAAGTGTGGATGCCATGTGAGGCCACCAAATAATGAGTACAATTTCTAAATCTGGCGAGATTCGTGATCTCAGAAAGAAAGAAAAGAGGGAGTGCCAAGGAACATCAAGAGAGCACAATTGTGTAGCCTCTCTCAGAGTTCACTTGTCTAATAGTCTAGAGATCTAGAGTCTGCAGTACTAGACTATATGTAGCACCAGAAGAGTGTGTGCCACCAAATACAAATCCATGCTACTCGATATCTCCTACCTAAGCCAAATGCTGGGGTCAAATTACAGATTATCTTCTGCTTTACCCCCGAGGGAGGTAGTTGCCTATCCTGACAGAAATATTTGCCAAGGGTGATGTACGAACTCCCAGTGTGAATTGGCTTTTTCACTCGGATCCGTTACTTAGGCTATCAGCACTTCACATTTGTCTGGATTTCTAAAGTTTTGAAGTAAGAAAAGAAGAAATCTTCTAATTACTTCTATTATTTTTCACTTTTGCTAGGGACCAGCAAATCTTAGGCATGGGGGTATTTGATGAGTACATTTTAATGGACTAATATTACGCCTAAGAAATTTTAATCGTACCGTTTAGGTGTGTTAATAATTGCAATTAAGTTGTAGAATATTTGTATGCATCATGATTTAAGTTTATAACATTCTATAACTTAATATGTAATGATTTTGTTGTTTTTATGTGCAGGAATTATATTTAGAAAGAGCAAGGGTTGGAGAGCAAATTTCTTCAACAACTGGCGGCATCTTTTCCCTTTCCACCGGCCGCCCTCAACAGTCGCGGGCCTTAAGAACGCCTCCTGCCAAAATTAGAAAAGGATTTGAAAATCCCTTGATTGGCGCACGCGGGGAGAGAGAGGAGTTAAAAAGCATGCGGAGAAAGGAGAGGGGAGCCATCTTCCCCCTGGTGGGGAACAACTCCACCGCATGAACTGTGCCTATGCCCGCTCCTTTACCACCAGGCGCCCATCTTCACCACCAAGCGCACCACAACCCCCCTCCTGCAGGTGCAAGCACTGCTCGCACCCTCACCTCTCCCTGTTCCAGCCCTCCTACAGGTGCAGGCACTGCCACCTGCGCCTGCAAGCACGCCTGCCTTCAGCCTGCAGCCGCACCGCACCAAGCCTATACCTCCCAGCACCATCTCTGCGCCCTTCCAGCATTCACAACGCCATGCACCTTGCGCGACCGCAGGTGGTGCCTCACGCAGGCGCTAAGTGCCCTTAAGCGGCCGTCCAGCAAGCCTGCAGCCACCTCAGGCACATTCGCCTGCACCTCTACAGAGTGCCCGCATGCCAGCGCCTTCAACCCTCTACAATGCCCGCTCCGCTTCAACACCCGTAGGCGCTACCTCCCTTCCAGCACCTTCAACCCCCGTGGGCGCTGCACCGTGCTCCAGTGCCTCCACCGCCCACTTTAAGCCGTAGGCATGTGCCCACCTCCCTTCCAGCACCTCCTCTTTCTCGCCCGCATGCCCGCAGACCCGCGCCTCAGCCTGCTGCCGTGCCCGCAGACATTGCATCGTGCCCTCCTTCCTGCTGCATGCCTTCACGACTACAGGCGTGCGCCCATCCACCATCCTCCAGCCGCACCAGCAGGCACACACCTCACCACACGCATGCCAAACCCCTCCTATAGGTGCTTGCGCCACAGCAGCTGCACCGCCCGTCGGCATGTGCCATCTCCTCCTCCGCCAACCGACTGCCTTCGGCCATCTCCGTCGATGCCGCGGCCTCCATCGAATAGGTCTCATCCTCGCCAACCTCCCTAGCGAATCCATAGCCCGCCAGTGCTCTCTCTCTCTCGTGAGGAGAGAGAGTAAATGCTATGTTTCCTCCGCAATTAAAAATTACAAACAATGCCATTGTCAAAGTTACTGTTCATTTATTTTTTGAATTAATTTATTGCAGCAAAATTTGCATGGACACCCCTTGCTTAATTTGGAATTACATATAATTGATTTCTCCTTATGAATGACATACAACATGAGATATTGATTATAGTACATTAGTGTCATTAGTTAGGAGATTAATATTAACATTGTTTGCTATTACCAAGGTCATTATTTAGAATATTATATTGTGGTAATTTTGCATGTGTGCCCTCATCTTCTTGATTAATTATCTATATTGAGAATTTGTGCTGGAAATGAAAGCACTAGTTAGCATGCACCTCTATTAATATTCCCGATTCCTTTCTGCATTATTACTCATTTTTTTTAATAGGATAATTCCTCCCAGTGGTGATGACCTAACTCTTCGTGGTTAGTTTTGAAAATTTAAATGTTTTGAAAAGCAATTTTCTACCACCTGATTAAATACAATGGCACATCATTTTATGTTAAAGTTTTCAACGAAAATGAAGATCACTCTTTCAGTGCATTGCAGAGACTGAACAGCATCCTTCGGAATGCGTAAGTTTCGAAAGGGCAGGTGAAGGTGGTCTTTTCTTGGTCCTCGGGATGGATTGCGACCTACTTGTAATCGGAGTACCCGTCTAGAAAGCAAAAGAATCGATTTCCCACTAGTTTCTCAAGAATCTGATCAATTAACAGTAGTGGAAAATGATCCTTCTTTGTGGAGGAATTGAGTCTTCTATAATCAATGAAGACTCTCCACGAGTTTGCTATATGGGTCGATGTCTTCTCTGGTTCCAGTCGTGTTGACGATGAGCCCTGCCTTTTTAGGCACAACCTGGATTGGACTCACCCACCGACTGTTGGAGATTGGGTAGATGATCCCTGCATATAACCACTTAATAATCTCCTTTTTCACGACATCCTCCAGATTAGGATTCAGACATCTCTGCATTTCACGAGATGGTCATGAGCCCTCTTTAGTGTAGATGTGGTGTGTGCAGTATGAGGGGCTGATACTAGTGAGATCATCGAGAGTCCATACAATGGTTCTTTGATGTTGCTGGAGAACAGAAATCAGGCGTATTTCCTGATCAGGTGTGAGTCGAGAGTAGATAATCACAGGAAACATTTGATCGGAACCCAAAAAGGCGTATTTGAGATGAATCAGGAAGAGGCTTTAATTCCAAAATAGAGTTTTCAGCAGCAACGGGTAATTCAGGATGGGTCAGGAGCAAAGGAAGGAGCTATGGGTGTGTCAAGGTTGAGTTTGGGCTCCTCTAATTATAGGTTTTGATCCTCTTGTGGTTAATAAAAAATAGTCGGGTTCTCTATGAAGTCGTCAACCACTGCTTCAATATCGCAAATTTGTTCTATGACTCCACAATTAATTCCTTGTTGGGCCTTAAAGATGTTGATCTTTAATGTCATGCTCCCAAATTTCAATTCAATTAGGCCCTCATAATTGATATTGGCCCTAGTAGTGGCCAAAAAGAGTCTCCCTAATATGATCGGTGTATTCTTCACATTCTCAGGAGCATCCATGTCTAAAACAATGAAATCCTTTGGGAAATAGAAATTATGCACCCTTACTATGACATCCTCAAAAATTACTTTTGGTGACTTAATTGATCGGTCTGCTAGCTGTAAGGTCATTTCAGTCAGTTTAAGCTTAGATTCCTTGAAGTAGTCTAGTAGGGATGTGGGTATCAAATTTATGGAGGCTCCTAAGTATAGTAAAGCTCGGTCAAATCGTATATCACCAATTTCATAGGAGATCAAAGGGGTGCCTAGGTCTTTTGCCTTAGATGGGTGTTTGCTCAAAATGATAGAGTTAGCTTGCTCTGACAGTAAAATTGGATTCCTGTCTTTGGTTCGCAGCTTACGCTTAGGTGTACATACGTCTTTCAAAAATTGTGCGTAAGTCGGTACATGGCGTATCGCATCCATCAAGGGGATGTTTATATGGACCTACTCAAAGAGCTTAATCAAGTCCTTCTCAGGTGACACTATTTTGGTTATCCTTTATCTCTTGGCCAAGGCCTCAGGAAATGGAACCTTAGATGGTTCCTCTAGAATGGGTCCAAGTTCTTGATCTGGGATAGAGGAATCCTGGATGACTATCCTTGGGTTAGGGTTTGTATTACCAGGCTTGGTTTGGCTTGGATAAGGTGGGTCATGCATTGTTTTTCTAGTGCTGGTCGTAACAGAATTTAATCTTGCCTGGTTTTGGTTTGGAGTGGGTAGAAGAGGTGCTTGCTACTGGTAACCCGTATATGATGTTGAAGCCTCCATCCCGTTAGGTGATGGAGTAGAAGGGGCCTGATAAACAAAGTGAGCTTGGCCTGGATTTGCGTTCATAACGTGCCTCTAGTTCGACACGTTATTCGGATTAGGCAGAGGTTGTGAAGGAAGTGCACCAGGTTGGCGAGGATTTTCCATCTGGATAAGTTGATTGCAAACCTCTATGATCTCGTCTCTATGTTGCTTTTGCATAGCCGCATTCGTCATCTAAATGTCAGCCAGAGTCTGAAGGATAAGAGTCATTTGATCTGTCTGAGTCGGGCCAGATTGTTAAGTTGGGTTAAGCTGGGGCTGAGGTAGCTGATATGGACGAGGAGCTTGTGGTCGGGGTGGATATTGAGGTCTCTAATTTTGATTATTGCCTGACCATGTGAAGTTGGGATGATTACGCTATCCAGGGTTGTAGGTGTTTGAGAATGGGTCATTTTGAATGGCGTTGACATCCCCACAGGTCTGAGGAACCTCAGGAAAATCAGAACATGAGGGTTCAGAGTTCCCCCAAATAGAGTAGGTGGATCCAGAGTTTCCTCCATAGCTAGAATCAGACGGAGGTGGATATGGGTCCATCCCCTGAGAAGGTCGGTGATAGATGTTGTGCATGGCCTCCCTGCTAGATGGTGTTTTTGTGTACGGGTTTTGCCCAGAAGTGGCTTGCTGTAAATGTTGAGTTAGCTCACCCACCTTCTTCTCAATAATAGAGACCTTGTCCAGATGACTGGCCATCAGTTCCAAGTTGCTGGAAGGGGATAGGCCCTGCATCTCATGTGCTCCCTTTGGATTTGTCAATGCACGGGCATTCGTTTGGTTGAACATGCCCATGGATTCATTATTGATGGAGTTCTTGCACATATTCTCGAGAATCTCCCACACGGTGTCTTCATGTTGACCCATGATGTTTCCTCTGCATGTCGCATTGACGAATAATCTAATATCCTCACGGAGTCCCTAGTAAAAAGAATGGACTTGTTCCCATTTAAGAACTCCCTAATGGGGGCACTTTCGCATGAGATCCAGAAAATGATCCCATGCTTTGTGAAGTGGTTCTCCTGCTTGTTTTGTGAAATGTGTAATCTGGTGCCGTGAAGCATTTGTTTGACCAACAGGGAAGAACTTTCTCGGAAACTTGGACTGAAGTTTCACTTAGGTGTTGATTGGATGCATTTGGATTTGGTACCAATGAGCAGCTTTATCCATGAGAGAGAAGGAAAATATTTTCATGAGTAGAATATCTCATTTTTGAGCTTCTGACCCAAAGGTCTGGGCTAAATACTTGAGTTGTCTGATATGCTAGAAAGGATCTTTAGAATTACTCCCATGGAATTTGGGAATGGCATGAATCATGTTGGGCTTGAGTTCAGTGTCAGGACCTCCAACAGGGATTTATACTCGAGGTTCGATTGCTATCGTAGCGGGATTGTAGTGATCTCGCATCATTGGACACTGCGGTGGGTTCACAAAGGCTTGGAATAGATCATTGAGGTGCTGGAGTTGATTTTCAAGATTATTTTCTTCCGCGGGTTGTGACATGATGATGGATGAAGAAGAATCAGGTTCAGATGAATCGGAAGAGATATCAAACGGATTGGGTTGTTGCACAAACAAGGAGGTCGAGGCTTGGCCTCGACATGAATGAGTGACTAAAGGAGGCCTCAAGGATGGTCTTAGAGACCTCCTCCCAAACATGCACTAATGGAGTAAATGAGAGGTAGAATGTGATGGGCCTAATCAAGGCACCCAAAAATTTTGGATGGCTACAGAGGTTTAGGGAAGATGATACCCCTTAGTCAAAAAGCCATCCACCTGAGAATTACCTGGGCAGCTAAAGAGGGAGAGTCCCACAAAGAACCCTACATGGTAAAGCCCCCCCA
Organism: Thalassia testudinum; assembly: GCA_037157565.1. Classification (NCBI taxonomy): domain Eukaryota; kingdom Viridiplantae; phylum Streptophyta; class Magnoliopsida; order Alismatales; family Hydrocharitaceae; genus Thalassia; species Thalassia testudinum. The sequence goes on from JAZHRO010000025.1 coordinate 41,992,977, forward strand.
TGGGTTACAGGGTTTCCCCCACTCGACCTCTCTTGTCACTGATGTTCCAGGTAGACCAGAATGGGGACTTGACCTCCGAAGTCTACTAGTTTTAATTAAGAGCAAGGGTGCTTAGAATTTCACTTGAACCTTAAGATGTGTTGAATGCAAAAGGTAACCTAATTTGAAGATTGGTTGAACCAAAAAGGTGGGTCAACTTCACTTGTATTGTCCTTGAAAATTTAGGTCCCTCTTTTACTGTTCAAATGACTTTAAGAGCTTGATTTAGGATTTTGCTTGAATAGATCAGTTCAATCATGGTTTAGGCACACATTGTTTGGGAAGATGATTTCTTGATTAAGCAAGTGTGTCTCTAAAAATCCTAAACTGGAATCCCTAATTGGCTCTAATTTGGTCTAATTTAATTTGTCAAAAGGTGGTTCCTAGGGCTCAAATAAGAATGTGATAGCCCTGGATACCTTAAGTTTTAAGTGGGTACACAAATCAGGATTTATTGTTCAAATAAAATGTATCAACTCAGGCAACTTGATGAATTATCTATGGAAAGAATGCAAGTAGCCCTAATTGATTTTTTTCTTTTACCTTTTCAGAATGAGGGGCTTAAAAGAGAGAGATATTAGAACTTACCTGCCCCTGGTGTGTTTAGTGTGCAGCTGATCCTCCTTGAATGTATCTCTCCTGAAACAATCCACAACAAAAGAGATAGAGCAAGTTAGAATCTGAATCAGGAATTGCAATCAAGAGTTCTAAATTGCCCTTTTCTCCCTGGCAATGGTGCCAAAATGGCCTTCATGCTAAATCGGTATTTAAGATTGTCATGTTGTAGTATAGCAAAAATAGCGCTTAAACCAATAAATTTTATTACTCGAAAAAGTTCCAAGGTTGAACACAAGGAGCAATATGGAATTTAAATCTCAAGAATTGCAATTTAAATGCAATATAAGAAATTTGTAATAAAACTCCAGACAATAATTATATAGAAGTGAAAACAAATGTCAATAGTGCAAAAAGAATGAGGTAAAATGGTGATTTGAATCACCAAGTACCCCTCACAATAATAGTAAATTTCTCAATAGAATCAATCAAATAAAGCTTAACAATATTAGATGGCTGAATGGTTAATCAGACAACTTAAATGTCTGATACTACAGTGCATAGCCTTCTTTCTCTCTTCTCAGCTTCTTCTTCTTTCTTTTCTTTCTCTGCTACTGCTCCCTCTTCTCTTCTTCCTCTTTTGCTCAACCTCTTCTTCTTCTTTTGCTCTTCTCTTTGTTGTCTCTCTTCTTTAGCTACTGTCCTTCTTTCCTTCTTCCTTTCTCTATTCTCCTCCTTCACACACAGAGGGGGGAGGTTTCTTGAATTTGGCTAAGTGTCAGCCAACACTCTCTACAGCAAAACCCTCCCACTACCCCATACAATCTCTCTTTCCCTCATTGGGTCACGCTCTCCCAGAGCCTTCCACAGTACTAGGTATACAGGTAATCGGACCTAGAGCGTACCCGGGACCAAGGCTACAGTCATGGGTCACAGCCGAGTGCTAAGGGTTAGGGAAGTTATTGAGTGCACTAGGACCGTGGGGGAGATGTTGCGAACGAGGCGCATGAGGGGGGCATGCGGGGATCTCACCCCCTATGTGTGCTGAGGCGATAAGCCTAAAGTATAAATTCAATTTATGCGTGCTCAGGTCCTTTGCCACTTCCGAGGTGGGACTATCCCACCCTCCATCCTTCACGCAGCAGCAGTAGTAGATTCCTTCGTCAAATTTGCTCAGAGGACTTGGTCAAAAGCTCCAATTGACATGCGAGGATACACCTAGAGGTAATCTGCTCTTCCCGGAGTCGATGCCTGGAACCTGCAGACATGATGAGACCTTCAAGCTTCTGTCGAAGCTTCGTGAATGGCGGTTGAGACTTGGGAACCTGAAAGCAAGAGAACGGGCTAAGAGCCCCAGTTAAAATAGTTCATAAGCTTCGCCGCGAGGTGGGGAATTGAACGGTGATGGAAGGTGAGGTGCGACAGTGTGGTGTTCGGTGGAGTAGTGGGGAGGCCAATAGCCTCGAAGACCAAAGGGCTTTTGCTCTCTGGAACACGACGAAGGTGTGGAGATGAATGGAGGTCGGATTGATGGAGTGTAGTGGCCGTACAAGCTCACCGCAGGTACGCCGGTGAGGTGGAAGATGGAGGACGGTGAGGTGAGTCGGTGGTCAAAACGAAGTGGCAGATGGCTCAAAATGAAGAGTGGAAGTCAAGGAGCTGTTTTGGAGGGGAGGAAGACAAAGGGGAGCAGAGTTGGCGCCTATTGGGGTGTGCTCGGCACTGGAGATGAAATTGCTCAAAGAGATGGACGACGGCAAGGACGAAGGGGGTAGGAGCAGAGGCAGGTGCTGCGCAACATGGAGGAATGCATGGAGGAAGAGTCTGCCACTGGTATTGTGATCAGACGATGAGGGAAGGTAGGGAGAGTCACCAGAGCTTCAAGAGCAAATTGACCAGAGGAGGGGAGAGGAATTTGAGGGATTCTCAGGTTGAATTCAAGCTTAGAAGATCAGGCAGGCCTGGGGAGTCTTTATATAGGTGTCAAGGGTCAATTAGAGCTTGGAAGCCAAGCTTTCAAGCTTGGAAGGTCACCAGAGTTGAAGGTTTCTTAATACCCAAATCTCTCATGTGTTCGCATAAGAGATTGGGTAAGTTTCAGGGCTTAGGATTAGGTCCAAAAAGAAGGGAATTTCTTGACGAACTTCCCTTTCAAATTTGAAAGGGATTCGTCAAGAAATCAGGGAGTTCTTTCCATTTCAAGGTCACCGGAGCAAGTAGGAATAGGTTTAATGGCAGCAGGGACCTGTTTGTGAGAGCGACGACAAAGTTAGTGGCCTGTTTGAAATATTTTTGAAAGTTAAGGGTAGAAATGAAATTAGACAGGACCAATTTGCAAACTAGGTCAAGACAAACTCATCTTGGGTCCAAATTTTGATACAAACCTTATTTGGACCTAAGGAATCCAAAGGTGAAGTTCAATTTTGGTTTTGACCATGTTTAACTAGGTAATTTATGTAAAATCTCAAATTAGGGCAAATATCTGTCTGTGATTCTATTTTGGGTCAAAATGGGTTCTAATGGTCAAATTGAAGGTTCTAAACCCTAGAGAGTATTTTTCTATGAATTTTAGAGGGTTTAGGTGAATTTTATCCTAATCAGAACCTCAGTTAATTAAGCAGGTTTATTTTTAGGATTTCAAAAGTCATTTAATTCTTAGAACACGTGCAAATTCTTTTCTGTCAGTCTTATCCCACTTGTTATCTTTATAAGATCATTTGACCTTTGTCCAACCCCTGAGAAAACCCGTGGTTATACTGCATTCATGATGGGTTGGTAAAGTTGTAGTTTCAACCCTAGTTTCTTATTTTTCTTTCAGAATGATTATGCAATGACTTGTGACTCTCTGGCGGTTATGTAGGAGCATTTACTGATTTAATTGGATTAAAATGAGCTAGTTATGGCTCATGATGGTGTTCCCATCAATTCGCAACATCATTGATATTGATGTTGGCAAGTGTTGGGACAGCCTTTCCATCCCAAACCTGTTCAAAGACGTCACAAACAATTAATCACCAACAATGGGTTGAAACTAAAATCCATCAAAGTTTTGAAGGGGAATTTAGTTGCGGTGCAACCTTGTTGGTGGATTATCTGGATACAAGGTAGGTTCTAATGTAATATTCTCTACCAAAATTTTTTTCAAATTTCAATATTAAGAAAAAAAATGATGATCTCTTCCACTACTATAACTATCACATTTAGCCTACACACAACATGTATTACTTGTCCAACCATACAAGTATACCCCACCCACCATTACAACTTGTCTTATTGCCAAACATAGTTGTTACTTTTTAAACCACATGAATCTAACATAGAAAAAGGTAAATACAATCTACCACTTCAATTTTTAATTAGTTCAAATACTTGGAAGCTCATCCAATCAAGATTTACCTACTTCTGGAACTGTTGCTTTACCCTTATAGCTTGCATGATCTTTTGGCGAGTTTCATAAAATCCAAAGTCATCGAGAACTGATGTCTTGCTAACATGATCCTTAAACAACTTGATAATTTGATTACCCTGATCAAGTCTCACCTATTGATCAAGAATAAGAAATTACGATTAGAATGACTGATAAGCCCATATTTGTGGGATAATTTATTATTTAAAGGCCTAGACATTAAGTTTATACTTAGATATACATAGCATGTATTAATATGTAAATAAATTAGTTTATAAATATACTTTCACATATTTCATACATTACATTCAAGTGTAAATATGATATCATGCATTAGAATCAAAGTGGCTAGTTATAAATTAGTTTGCATGCATGGATTACATACATTGTTTAAAAAGGAATAGGATTTAGTATTTCTTATGGGTTTTGTACATAAATAACCCACATATATATTTTCTTTATATTATTTAAATATTATCTTCTCAACTGCTACAGGAGCTTAAAGACAGTAGTGATGGTGAGCGAAAAACTTGGATCTCTGTCGCCAACACCACTGTCGTTTCATCTCCATTGCCATTCTTGCCTCAACGACTACCCTGCTGCTATAAGAGCAAATCACTCGTGCCTTGCTAAGTAGGCCACCACCCTCATTCCACCACTGTGCAAAGAGTTCAACTCTCCTCTGCTCATCATTGTCGGCCTCAACTGTAGCAACAAGTCTCCACCACCTTGGGCGTGTGGTGTGACAAGCCACACTGCCACCTGGAGCTTGCTTCCACCACTGTGCATCAACAGCAACCACCACCACAGCAGCCACACATCAACAACCACCCAAACGTGGTTAAGACATCCGAGAAGATTTAGATGTCTGGAAAAGTTCTCGGACGTCTGAAGACCCAAGTTGCTTCTTCTCCACCTTACGTGCAACCACCTCCAACAAATCGCTCCACCCCTTCGCATGCCACCCTCTGTGCATGCACACAGCAGCCATCCTCTATGCACATGCACCCAGTGCCCTCGTGCTGCCCCAGCTGCACGCACACCTCTCCTACCCTCCATTCATGCATGCAGCAGCCGCATACTCCCCCCCAATGCCAGCTTCTTCTTCTTCGTTTCTTCTTCTTCATCTCCATCTACTGTTGATCAAGGAACCCATCACCATGATTTTATTCCTTCCCCATGAACCCAATAGACCCACCACCATCGCCGATCACCTCACTGCCACCACCTAAGACAAGTGGCCAGCAACAACCTTGCACGATCGCCCCACGCGTGCTAGCAGCAGCCACCCTTACGCATGAAAAGAGGTTGTATGGTCGAGCCCGGATAGGTTATGTTAATATGGTGATTTTATCATTGAAATGCATACAGTGGTTAACCTAAATCGAGCCTAACCATCTCTTTACAAAATTTTTCTTACCTAGCCTACTTGATTTTATCTTGGTCACTTTTAGGCCCAGGGTCAAACTCAGGGAAGTGGGATTAGAAGTGAATAAGTTTCTATTCCTTTCTTACAACGAATCTCTTCCATTCATTTATTGAGTTTTTGGTGTTTTTCTATTTAAGATTTTTTTCTGATAATTTTTGTCCTTGAGGTACACCTTGAAAATCCGGTTCTTAGCTTTGAGCCAAATTCGGGTTCCAAAACTGGTCTTGCTATTCGCAAGACTGAGTACCTGCAAGTCAAGGATTATCTTTTCTCTTTTATATATTTTTTTATCTTTTTATTGGCATGAAAGAGAAATAGAAATAAAGTAAATATAGTATATATATATCGGTATATATTATATATGAATAAATGGGTGGGGGTGGAGGTAGAGATGGCATGTAGCACGGTGTCGAGTCGGTCAACATCTAGGAAGACGCAACCAACAGGACGAAGTGCCGCGTGGAGTGTAAGGTGGATTGGTAGAAGATGAGTGCGAACACGCTTTCTGTATGCGTGTATTGGGGAATATCAGCAATTGGTGCAGATATTCCCGCAATACAACGTGTGGTAAGTGATATGAAAAAACATATATATATATGTATATATGTAAATATATATCTATATGTATATATATATATACAGTTATAATTATATAGGTATATGTGTACTTATATATGTATATATATATGTATATATATATATATAGGTATGTAAATATATGCATAGATAGATATATGTATAGATATATATATATATATGGTTATAGATATATATGTATATATGTATGTATATTTTTATATATATATATATATGTATAAGTATATGTGTATATATGTATATATATATATATATGTATCTATACTTATACCTAGTTATATAGGTAATATATATATATATATAGATATATATATATTTATATGTATACGAATATATGTATATATGTAAATATATATGTGTATATTTATATATATAAGTATATAGACGTATATATGTATATATATATGTATGTATATAGACTAATACATAGTTATATAAGTACTAATATATGTATATATATATATATGTATATAAATATATATATGTACGTATATACATATATGTATATAGTAGAGTATGGGCGTGTGTACGAGAGTGTGAGTGTGTGTGTGTATGCATGTGTAGAGAGTGTGAGAGAGTGCTGTGAGAGAGAGAGAGAGAGAGCCTGTTATGAAGAAGGCTGGGAGAGTTAAGTCGTCCGCATCCTTAGGGCATCGTCTGATGGCCATAGCGCACCGCGACGCGTGTAGGTGCGCGAGGAAGCACGTGCTGGAGGGAGTGGGTGTAGGGTATAGAGGGCGCAGAGCACCGCACTGCGCGAAGAGGCTGGTGCGGGTAGACGCAAGCGTTGGGAGAGGGCGCACGTAGATGCTGAAGCGGGCGGGCATACGCGAGCGAACGTAGATGCACGGGCAGGCACTGGAGCGGGCGCGAGGCGGGACGCGGCCGCGGGATAGCGCAGGATGCAGCGCACCGGGTGACCGGATAAGTGAGAAACTTACCGGTCACCGCACTGTAGCCACAGTGTTCCGCTGACTAGCGTGAACAGTGGCTACAGTGCCGCTCGGCTCCGCGCAACCGGGTGTGTCCGGTTCTGTGAGTGCGGGAGGTGTGAGTGGCTAGTGTGCGTGTGGAGAAGCTGCGTCGGCTGCTGGCTTACAGAGAGGGGGTGCGGGCGCGAAGAAGCGGGAGGCGAGGGCGGCCTGCAGGCACGTGCGCTAGCCTTCATGCGGGCGCGTAGTGGCCTACGTTGCTGCTGCTGCGGAGCTTACGGTGGCCGGTTGAGCTTCAAAGCTTGAAGCTCCAGTGGCAATGGCGGAAGTGGCTAAACGTCGAAATAGGGAAGAGAACCTCCACGCCCACCGGCTCTTTGATGAGCTGGGCAGTGGTGGGACTCACAGTGGTGGTTGTGCACCACTGTGAGGTGCTCCTGCCCACAGAGTTGTTCCTCAGAGGAGGAGAGGCTACGTATGGAGAGAGAGGGGAGGAGACGGCATGGAAGGAGGGAAGCTGCTGTGTGTTTTCGGGTGGACCAGGCTCCCTTTGCAAAGAAGAAGCCATGCCCTTTTTATAGAGGAAGAAGGCATGCACAGCCATGCCCTGGCTTTGCATGGCTGTGCATGCGGCTGCAGGGCAAGCTGCTATAGGGAATGGTGCAACTAAGAGGCTGCTATGCATTGCAGCTGCGCGGAGCAGAATTTCAAAGTCAAATAGAAATAGAAAATAAAGATGGAGATTTTGCAAGGCAGCACTTAAGGAAAACGTAAATTTCGAAGCCATTTTATTCACTCTCCTCCCCTCTCAAATAAATGCATGCATGCGTGTATTTTTACAAATGCGACTATGGATACCTAATATGCACTGGCAATGCTAGGAAATAACACAAGATGGCACAATTGTTGGTGTATTTTTGCTGTGCAAACATACCCCCATGCCTCTCTTTTGCTAGTCCCTAGCAAAACTTTTTTTGTATTGTATTTAGAAATGATCTTAAGCTGAAGATTTTCTCTGAGGTGACATAAGTGTGTTTAATGTTGGATATTGTGAGAACCAATTGCAGAGAAGACTACCAGTACTTTAAGTCTTACATGACATAGATCATCTCTTGACTAACCAGGACTCTTGATATTTAAACCTTAAGTACGATTTCCAGGACCCAGGAGATTTTTGCCGTACTCGAGAGCTCAAGAGATTATGGCTTGTGCATAGTGAAGGATCAAGACTGACCAGATGGACATTAAGACTCAAGCCCAGGATTTCATAAATTTTTAAGTATAGGTTGGTCCCAATTTCAGCTCATGTTTTCGGATTGACCCTTAAAAAGATGATGGAAAACTCAACTCCCATTTTCTTACATTTGTGGCTCAAAGAAAATAGGGTATTTGTAACTTGCCCTGAAGAATTTTTGTAGGAAGATTTTACAGACATTTGCGAGATATACTGACTTATTTGTACCTTTTTTCTTTTTTTTTGAAACACATGTCAATGTATCTTTTACAACATTATTTGGAGGAGCACACTTTTCTTTTTGGTGGGAGAGTTCTTTTTTGGTGGAAAGAGTCTCTCCTAAACACAAGACTAAAGCTTGGGATAAAAAGTCTACCTGCACACACAGGTAAGGACTCCACCTTCCCTAATGAACACTAGGGTTGGATCTTATGTTCACCTGGTCTTTCTTGATATGTGTAGTGTGAACCAAGATTACTTAGGCTCTCAAGTAGAAGCAAACCAACGAATCCTGTACTGGTGTCTCAGGTACAAGAATACGTCCTTAGTTTGGAGAGATTCCGATCTATCTTGTCAATGCTCAAGTGAATTAAGCCAAGCCTAAGCGAATCAAGATTCTGTGGCCTAGAAAGTCTTCAAAACAGTGGTTGAATATCCATAAACACTTATTGTATTTTTATTTCATCCTTCAGATCATTACTAAACACCTTTTTTCTTTTTACATATTTATAGATAAATGGAAACTACATGATACCATAAAATACCCAGATCCTAAGGATGCCTATCCACCCCCCCATGCCAAACGATGCTATGTCCTCATATGCATGCAGGGAAGGGTAGAGGAAGGACGAAAGATCGGGTAACGAGAGTTGAGGTGCAGGGTATACAGTAGGGTGGTAGGGTGGGTGGATGGTGGGTGGTGAGGTGAAAAGTGAAGTGAGCGCGACAGTGAAGTGAAAAGTGATGGTGGATGGTGAGTGTAGTTGGGGTGCCTCCCAACGTGCGCTGAATTTAACGTCCCCAGCTGGACTTAGGATGAGGCACAACATTAGTTATCCTCCAGCAGGGCAACAGTTTCTCCAATGGGGGTAGGTTCATGAGTAAGATAGGGTTTCAAACGCTGCCCATTGACCGTAAATTTATGCCCAGATTTGGGATCTTCAATCTCGATGGCCCCGTTGGGAAATGATCTTGAGACCAGGAAAGGACTAGTCCATTTGGACTTCAATTTCCCAGGAAAGAATTTAAGCCGGGCATTGTAGAGCCAAACTTGCTGAGATGGCTCAAATTCTTTTCGCCGAATACGGCTATCGTGAAAAGCCTTACTGCATTGTTTGAAAGTTAAAGCAGAATCATAGGCTTCACGACGGAGCTCTTCCAACTCCTGGAGTTGGAGTTTCCTTTCTCGACCACACAGGTCTGGGTCGAGGTTACATTAGCAAACAGCCCAATAAGCGTGGTGTTCCAACTCCACAGGAAAATGACAAGGCTTCCCGTAAACAATTCTACAAGGAGACATACCAAGGGGAGCCTTGAAGGCGGTTCAGTACGCCCGAAGTGCATCGATCAGCTTGTTGGACCAATCCTTACGGTCAGGCCCAACCATTTTCTGGAGAATCTGCTTGATTTGTTGGTTCGACACCTCTGCCTGGCCGTTCATTTGAGGATGATACGGGGATGCGATATGATGGTGAACTCTGTATTTCCTCAGAAGTGCCCGAAAAGAAGCATGGGTAAAGTGGCTTCCTCCATCCGAGATAATGGCTCAAGGGATCCCAAAGCGTGCAAAGATGTGGTCTTTGACAAAGCGAGTGGATATAACATGGTTAGCATGGCACGTAGGAATAGCCTCGATCCATTTCGAAACATAATCAACAGCCATGAGGATAAATTCGAAGCCGTTGGAAGGAGGAAAGGGACCCATGAAGTCAATTCCCCAAATGTCGAAGATTTTCGCAGCTAGGATGGGTTGTAAGGGCATCATGTCACGACGTGACATTGACCCTAACGACTCGCACCTACTGCAATGCTTGGCATACTTGTGTGCATCCTGGTGAAGGGAGGGCCAAAAGAAACCGCACTGCAACACCTTGGTTGCAGTTTTCCTCCCAGAGAAATGGCCTCCGCAGGCCTGATCGTGGCAGAAGGATAGCACACTGGGGAATTCGCTGTCAGGAGCACAGTGACGGATGATTTGATCAGCACCTTTCTGAAAAGGAAGTGGATTATCCCAAAAATAGTACTTTGCTTCTGCCATGAGACGCTCGCACTGGTTTTTAGGCCAGCCACGTGGAAGGGATCTGGAAGCAAGGTAATTGGCAATGTCGGCATACCAAGGTCCACTTGCCACATTAATTGCCAATAGGTGCTTATCAGGAAAAATCTCATTAATTGGTAGAGTAGGTCCAATATGGTCAGGATCCAGTCTGGAAAGATGATCAGCTACAACATTCTGGGCTCCGGCCTTATCGCGGATCTCAATGTCAAATTCTTGGAGCAGAAGGATCCAACGAATCAGTCTAGGCTTGGCATCCTTCTTATGCATGAGATGGCGAATGACTGCGTGATCAATGAAAACAATAACATGTGAGCCCAGAAGGTAAGAGTGAAATTTCTCCAGCCCAAAGACGACCACCAGTAGTTCTTTCTCAATGGTAGTATAATTACACTAGGCCTCATCCAACGTCTTACTAGCGTAGTACACCACGAAGGGGTGTCTATCGCGTCTTTGTCCCAGGATGGCTCCGACTACAAGGTCGGAAGCATCACACATGAGTCCAAAGTCGAGGGACCAATCAGGTGGCTGGAGAACGGGGGCCTTGGTGATAGCATTACGCAGCTGCGTGAATGCTCGTATGCAGTCGGGGCTCATATCGAAGGGTACGTCAGTTGATAGGAGATGAGCTAACCGTCGAGAAATCTTGGAGAAATCTTTGATAAATCTCCTATAGAAACCGACGTGTCCCAGGAAGGAGTGGATTTGTTTGACAGAGCCAGGCACAGGTAAATCAGCAATTACATCAAGCTTAGCTCTGTCAACCTCGATACCCCTATCGAAGATGATATGCCTGAGAATAATTCCCTCATGCACCATAAAATGACTTTTTTCCCAGGAAAGCACGAGGTTTACATCAATACATCTCCTAAGGATATAGGTCAGGTTGGCAAGACATTCATCGAAAGATGGTCCAAAGACCAAAAAGTCATCCATGAAGACCTCGAGAAAGTTACCCATCATGTCATGGAATATCGCCAGCATACATCTCTGGAAAGTTGCTGGTGCATTGCAAAGTCCAAACGGCATCCTTCTAAATGCAAAGGTGCCGAAGGGGCAGGTAAAAGTGGTTTTCGCTTGGTCCCAGGGGTCAATTGCCACCTGGTTATATCCTAAGAATCCATCCAGGAAACAGAAAATTTTATTTCCCTCTAATCGCTCCAGGATTTGGTCAACTAAAGGTAGCGGAAAGTGATCTTTCTTAGTTGCAGCATTGAGTTTCCTATAATCTACACACACTCTCCAAGATGTAGGAGTGCGTGTAGGGATGGATTCGCCCCTGTCATTGACATGGATGGTGAGTCCTGCTTTCTTGAGCACAACGTGAATCAGACTCACCCAGGGGCTATCGCTGATCGAGTAGATTATACCCGCATCCAGCCATTTAATGATTTCCTTCTTAACAACCTCCCGCATGTTAGGGTTGAGACGTCGTTGCATCTCGTGGGAAGGTCGAGCCTCCTCCTCCTTATATATACAGTGAGTGCAGTAGGAGGGGCTAATGCCAAATAAGTCTGATAAAGACCATCCAATGGCTGCCTTATGTTCTATGAGGACCTTTGTTAGTTTGCACTCTTGATCCCTGATCAACTTTGAACTGATGATTATGTGGGAGCATTTCATTTGGTCCCAAGAAAACATACTTAAGTGTACTAGGCAGCTCTTTCAGCTCGGGAGTGGATGGTGACAGGTTTGGCATTTCTTGGCACGAGAGTGTCCTAGGCGAACCAGAAAACAAGTCAGAGGAAGAAGTTGGCCCTTAGATTGGCCAGGAAGAGGGGCTTCTTGGATAGATGGATCCAAAAAGGAATAGCCCCAGTGAGAAGTATATGGGCTCAATGTCCCAGTGTGGATTTGCAACTATGACTGATTGGGAGGGAAAGAAAGGGCAATCCGGTCTTCAAGAGTGTGGACCGGTGGTGAGTAGCCCGGATATGACTCAAACCACGAGGTATGGGAAGTGGAGAAAACCTCATCAGAAGTCTAGTCAGGAGAAGGTACGGGAATAGGGAGGGATGGGGGAACGTCACAATATGTGTCGATCAGGCAATCGTCAGTGTTTAAATGTACTCCGCAGCAGTCAGAATAGGTCCCAATTAGTCCGATACATTCACTGATGGCCATGTCCTCGTTAGACGTGTCATCCTCGATGCAATTGCAATCAAAGTTCTTGGCTGCCTTGAAGATGTTAATCTTGAGCTTTTCAGATCCAACGGCAATCTCAATACAGCCCGACTCGCAGTCGATATGGGCGCGGGCTGTGGCCAAGAAAGGTCGACCAAGGATGATCGGACAATCAGAAAGTGAGCTAGGAACTTCCATATCTAAAACAAGAAAGTCAATAGGAAAATAGAGACTGTTGACCCTAACCACCACGTCTTCCACCACACCCTTCGGAATTTTGACAGAATGATCTGCCAACTGTAACGTGACAGGGGTGCGTTTCAGATTTCCCAAAGAAAATCTTTTGAGCATGATGGTTGGTATAAGAGTGATGGAAGATCCTAGATCAAGCAGGGCACGGTTAAAATTGCAGCCTTGGATGCTACAGGAAATAAGTGGTGTGCCTGGATCTTTCTGCTTTGGTGGTAGATTTGACAGTATAGCACAACTCGCATGAGGCGAGAGAACCACTGGATTCTTAGTTTTCTTTGACTGTCACTTGGGTGTTGTGTAGTCTTTGAAGAATCGGGTGACAGTAGGTATGTGGTCGATAGCCCCGAGCAGGGGTACCTTGATTTCAACATCCCTGAATAAATTACGTAGGTTATCAAAGGCCTGCGTATCTTTCTTCTTGCCTTTTGGCTCCCTCAGTAGAGCCTCAGGGAATGGAACTGATTCTGGCACCAATTTGGGTGTATCGTCCTCTCGCAAATGCGGTGCGCATCCCGAATGAGTGGGCGATGAAGAAGACGGGCCAGGATCAAGTCCAGGCAGATCGACAGTCTGCTTACAGCTCCTCATGGTGATCGCATTGGACGATGTGGGTCGAGTGGGATCATATGGCCGAGGAGGGTTTGCAATAGGGACATAAGAGTGAGGTGCTACAACAAGATTAGCCTAAAATCCTGGTGGAATGCTCGGAGCTTGCAGAATTTGATGAACCTGCCCCTGAGAAGGTCGTACCTGTGGTTGAGGACCATGGGGTACGAAATTTCGTGGGTTGGGAACAGGTTGTGCTGGGAGAGTGCCCTGAGATCGAGTTGCCATGCGTAGTTGACTGATCTCAGCATTCTGTTGCGCCAATTGGTGCTGAAGAGAGGTCATGTTCTCTTCATGGCGCTTTGACATTTTTGTCATCATTCGCATCAATTTATCAAGAGTACTTGATGCATGTTTGGTTTGCGATACGCAAGGACCCGATGGCGGATTCGCCATAGGATTAGACTGGGCCCTTGGGATGATGGGTGCGGACGGTCGCATGGGTCCACCCGCGGGGTTTTGGCACTGCAGGTTGTTGGACCATGCGAAATTTGGATGATTTCACCACCCTGTGTTATAAGTGGCCGAGAACGGGTTGTTCCCCAGGGCGCTACCATCTTCTATTCCAGAAGACACGTCCGCATGTAAATATGCGTCCGAGCACACGGAGGCTTGGTCTCCGTGTCAAAATACTGGCTTGCAGAAGCCAGATCCACATGACTTACCGAATCGCTTGGCGCGACACTCGGTAAGGAAGATCTTACAGGGTTTCTCGGGATAAGCCTGGTGTTGGAAGAATTGGGATTGTGACAAAGTTATGAGGTGGGGGTGTTTGCCGTAGAACGGGTGGGGTTGGCCAGAAGCTTGTCCAGCTTCTTGTGCACGACGGAAACTTCATCCAATTTCTATGCGATAAGGCTAAGATCAGTGGATGAATGGGAGGGTCCCATGTTAACTTCATGGACATTTCGAGGCAGGCTGGTACGATTAAAGGCGACAATGGAAGCATTGTTCATTGAGTTTTCACTCACACTTTCAAATAATTCGAATGCTCCATTCTCGTCTTTATTCATAAAATTCCCTCTGCAGGAAACGTCTGCATTCTGTTTCAAAGTCTCATTTAGCCCATAGTAGAAAATCTGGGCTATATGCCACTTAGGAAGACCGTGGTGCGGAACCTTCTGAGGAGGTCATTATATCTCTCCCATGCCTCATGAAACTGTTCACCGTTTTGTTGCGTAAATGAAATGATAGCATGGTGAAGCGCATTGGTTCGCCCGATTGGGAAGAACTTCTTGAGAAACGCTATTCGCATCTATTCCTAAGAATGGATGGTTCTCCCAAGGGTGCGTAACCATTGTGACGCTTTATCCTGCAATGAAGATGGGAACATTTTGATGAGGACTATAGGTAACCTGATATTTCTTGGTTTAACAGTTTCAGCTAATTGGGTTAGGTCTTCCAAGTGGAGAAAAGGATCTTCACTTGCAAGACCATGGAAGTGAAAATTTATCAGGCCAATTATGTTAGGTTTCAATTCAAAGTCGTCCCCGCCCATGGGGACCCGAATTTGTCCTATGGTCTCTATAGTAGCGGGATTCTGATAGGAGCTAAGAGACCTAGGCTCCTCCCATTCGGGAGGGTTCGGCATTTCCTCCAATGTTTCCCTAATGGCCTCAGTTTGTTCATTATACATTTCCATTTGGGCTTGGAGGCTGGTTATGGGATCCAAGGCTCCACCACCTAGTGGGTTTTGAGGGCGGTTTCCTCCCTCGGGATTTGGGGGTGGGCGTGTAGCCATGTTTGTGGAGGATGAGGATGATGTGGCTTCTTTTCTAAAATTATCAGGCAATTCACACAGTTCAGGGTTTTGTGACCTCCTCCTAAACATGCACTACTGCAGGAAGAATTAGGGGGATACGAAGGGAAAAGGAGATGAGAGAAATGATGCCGCAAAGGTACACTTGATGACAAATCAATACAATCAAATTCCTAACCTCTATAGTGTGCCCTTAGACCTAAAGATCTAAGTTACCGACTATCACGACCTATGGAACCGAATGCGAGCACCGCGGAACCACCGGGCCAGATTGAATGGCCATTTGCCCCAGTCTTAGACACCCGATAGCATGCGGGAACCTTCAACAGCACGTAGGCACTACACGCAGGTAGTTAGACCTCCAATCCTTAATAAGGGTCAAGTTGCTACCAATTTTAGTTAGAGGCTTAGGATCAAGTGCTTCTGGAATGTGAAGGGCGTTATTTATGGGTAATGCCCAAGTGATTGATTTTACAAAGTGTGTAAACCAAGCATGAAATGGGGAAATCTCCTCGAATTGAAGTTTTAATTGGTGAATGGTTTTTAGAATTCAGCCTTAAGTAGTATGGATTTTAGGATTTCTCTGAATTACCAATTCAACCAATCTCTGGGTTTTGAGAGAATACAAGTTTTCTTCTAAGCCCAACAAACCCTTCTTCAATGTCAATTGGTTAATGCATGCTACAATGCAATGGGCTTCCCTAGATGGAGATTTCTATGTGTGGATGCACGAGTCAATTTTAGATTAGTGTGAAAGGGAGCCAAAGCAATTCATTTCAAGTGCTCCCAATCACCAAAATGATTTCCACACACAAGGCTCAACCAAAAGATAAAGAAAATCAAATTGTTTAGGTTGAAATATTCAGGATCGAATCTTAGGCATGTGAAAGGTCGTGGTGGGGTTGGAATCAACTCAATTCCAAGTCCCCCCACCAAAAGGTGATCCCGAATTGTAGATAAATGAGGCAAAGAGGGGTGCAATCAATCTTTTTATTTGCCTCAAAGAATACTTCACATGGTGAAAAATTCAAGAATCAAGATTCTTGGATCTTTGCTATGCGAAGTTTGGTGGGAAATCCTGGGGCGGTGGGAGTAAAGGCAAACAATCAATCAAGTGAATTTTAATCCACTTGCCCCAAGAGATCCCAAGAAGTGTTTGTAATTTTTTTTTTAGTTGTTTCTCCTTTTTATATATTTGGGTGACAAGTTAACCTAAGCTTCTAAGAAAGGAAGACCTACTTGTTCAGCAACGTGTGCGAAGCTCCCGTGCGGTGTCAGCGTCTTCACGCTCTCGTTCCCGCCTTCTGTCTGCCTTCTCCTTGCAACAGGTTCACCTACACAGCAACAAACAAAAACACCCGTGAAGAGAGAAGAGAAAAAATGAAAGGAATGGAATAGAAACTTACTTGAATACGCACTTCCCCGGCAACGATGCCATGAAAAGAGGTTGTATGGTCGAGCCCAGATAGGTTGCGTTAATATGGTGATTTTATCTTTGAAATGCATATAGTGGTTAACCTAAATTGAGGCTAACCATCTCTTTACAAAAAATTTTTTACCTGGCCTACTTGATTTTATCTTGGTCACTTTTAGGTTCAGGGTCAAACTCAGGGAAGTGGGATTAGAAGTGAATAAGTTTCTATGCCTTTCCTACAACGAATCTCTTCGGTTCGTTTATTGTGTTTTTGGTGTTTTTCTATTTAAGATTTTTTTCTGATAATTTTTGTCCTTGAGGTACACCCTCAAAATCAGGTTCTTGGCTTTGAGCCAAATTAGAGTTCCAAAACTGGTCTTGCTATTCGCAAGACTGAGTACGTGCAAGTCAAGGATTATCTTTTCTCTTTTATATATTTTTTTATCTTTTTCTGGCATGAAAGAGAAACAGAGATAAAATAAATATAGTATATATATATAGGTATATATTATATATGTATAAAGGGGTGGGGGTGGAGGTGGAGATGGCGTGTAGCATAATGTCAAGTCGGTCGTCGTCTAGGAAGACGCAACCAACAGGATGAAGTGCCGCGTGGAGTGTAAGGTGGATTGGTGGAAGATGAGTGCGAACATGCTTTCTGTATGCGTGTATCGGGGAATATCAGCAACTGGTGCAGATATTCCTGCGATACAACGTATGGTAAGTGATATGAAAAAATATATATATATATATGTATATATGTTATAATTATATAGGTATATGTGTACGTATATATATATATATATATATATATGTATATATATAGGTATGTAAATATATGTATAGATAGATATATGTATAGATATATATATATATGTATGTATATATAACAATATATATGTATATATATATATGTGTATGCATATATATAGTATTATATATATGTAGATATATGTAGATAGATATGTATATATATATGTGTATATATGGTTTTAGATATATATGTATATATGTATGTGTAATTGTATATATATATATGTATGTATAAGTATATGTGTATATATGTATCTATACTTATACTTAGTTATATCGGTAATATATATATATTTATACGTATATAAATATATGTATATATGTAAATATATATGTGTATATATATATATATATAAAAGTATATAGATGTATATATATATATGTATGTATATAGACTAGTACATAGTTATATAAGTACTAATATATGTATATATATATGTATATAAATACATATATATATAAATATATATATGTACGTATATATATATATATATGTATATAGTAGAGTATAGGTGTGCGTACGAGAGTGTGAGTGTGTGTGTATGTGTGTGTAGAGAGTGTGAGAGAGTGTTGTGAGAGAGAGAGAGAGAGAGAGAGCGCTTGCTGTGAAGAAGGCTGGGAGAGTTAAGTCATCCGCGTCCTCAAGGTGTCGTCTGATGGCCACAGCACACCGCGGCGCGCGTAGGCACGCGAAGAGGCATGCGGTGGAGGGAGTGGGAGTGGGGAAGAGAGGCCGCAGCGCACCGCGCTACGCGAAGAGGTGGGTGCGGGTAGATGCAAGCACTGGGAGCCAGCGCACGCGGACGCTGAAGCGGGCTGGCATACACGGGCGAACGCAAACACGCGGGCGGGTGCTGGAGCAGCTGCGGGGCGGGACGCGAGTGCAGGCTAGCGCAGGTTGCGGAGTGCTGGGTGACCGGATAAGTGAGAAACTTACCGGTCATCGCACTGTAGCTATAGTGTTCCGCTGACTAGCGTGAACAGTGGCTACAGTGCCGCTCGGCTCCGCGTGACCGGGTGTGTTCGGTTCTGTGAGTGCGGGAGGTGTGAGCGGCTGGCGCGTGCGCGTAGAAGCTACACCGGCTGCTGCCTTGCGGAGAGGCAGGTGCAGGTGCGAAGAAGTGGGAGGCGAGGGCAGCTTGTAGGCACGCGCGCTGGCCTGCGTGCGGGCACGCGGTGGCCTGCGCTGCTGCTGCTGCGGAGCTTGCGGTGGCCGGTTGAGCTTCAAAGCTTGAAGCTCCAGTGGCAATGGCGGGAGTGGCTAAACGTCAAAACAAGGAGGAGAACCACCACGCCCACCGACACTTTGTTGAGCTGGGCGGTAGTGGGACTCACAGTGGTGGTTGTGCACCACTGTATGGTGCTCCTGCCCGCAGAGTGGCTCCTCAGAGGAGGAGAGGCTACGTATTGAGGGAGAGGGGAGGAGATAGCCTGAAAGGAGGGAAGTGCTGTGTGTTTTTGGGTGGACCAGGCTCCCTTTGCAAAGAAGAAGCCATGCCCTTTTTATAGAGGAAGAAGGCATGCACAGCCATGCCCTGGCTGTGCATGGTTGTGCATGCAGCTGCAGGGCAAGCTGCTATAGGGAATGGCGCGAGGAAGAGGCTGCCATGCATTGCAGCCGCGTGGAGCAGAATTTCAAAGTCAAATAGAAATAGAAAATAAAGATGGAGATTTTGCAAGGCAACACTTAAGGAAAACGTAAATTTCAAGGCCATTTTATTCACTCTCCTCCCCTTTCAAATAAATGCATGCATGCGTGTATTTTTACAAATGCGACTATGGATACCTAATATGCATTGGCAATGCTATGAAATAGCACAAGACGACACAATTGTTGGTGTATTTTTGCTGTGCAATCAATGCACTCTGCAGGCCGCTCGCATCCCCTCACTTCTTGCCTATGTGTGGCCCCTACCTGCTTGCAACAGCTAGCTGCAGTGCTGCCCAACCATGCCCCTCATGCGCCATTGCCCTCCTACCACAAAAGTCAATGCGCCACCAACCTCTTCTCGAGTGAAGGTGGGAGCACGGTTGACCTCCCTTCTCCTCTCCGCACACTGAGCTGCTTCGCAATAGCAGCAGCCGACTGCCACCCACCGGCCTCCTCTGCTCTACCCGACCACCTCCAACACCGTCGCGACTCGTGGCCACCACCGCCAGTTGCAGCTTGAAACTGCCCACCTCCGGTGAGCACCTCATGGCCAAACTCTCCCTCCTCCTTGCATGCGAGGAAAGCCAAACCAATCCCCTATTTTCACCTCAATTAGTTATACATTCAATGCCATTGACACAATTTTGATTTTGATTTTATTAATTAAATATTGTGGTGAGTTTATGCAAAGTACCTCCCTTTTTCTCGTAAATGCAATTCCAGCTTGGTGTCACATCATTTCCTTAATCTAAACGGGGTTTTTGTTTTGATTACTTGAGGAATTCATTTGTGACCATTAGTTTTCGAACCTTGTAAGTTTTAATAGGCACGTTCCTCCTTGTGGACAAGCCTAGCTCTCTCGAGTGGTTTATTTTAATTCTATACTTTGATTAGTCGATTTTCCACCACTTAGAAATACAAACAAAAAATCATTTTAACTATCATCCTGTTAAGCGTGAATCGACTCGTCAAATGGCACCATTGTTGGGGAGGCAACAAGCTTGCTAAACTTGCATTTATCCATTTATTTGTTCACATTTTATTTGAGGCATATTTAATCTATTCTATCTGATTTGGTGTGAGGTACGCATATTACATACGAGTTTTCGCACTGGCCTCAGCAAACCCATGGTGGACCTTGTTTCCACCACTTGGAGGAGAGACCGAGCTTTGCATCTATGAGGAGGAGCTACAACATTGGTGAACCTTGTTGTCACCAACTCGAAGGAGGACATTCGGAGTGATTATCTTCATCTCCGTCAAATTTTCAGTAGATAGAATTTAGGTTTTAG
The DNA here is from genome assembly GCA_037157565.1 of Thalassia testudinum. NCBI lineage: Eukaryota > Viridiplantae > Streptophyta > Magnoliopsida > Alismatales > Hydrocharitaceae > Thalassia > Thalassia testudinum. The sequence continues at coordinate 42,013,355 of JAZHRO010000025.1, forward strand.
AACTTTACTTTTCTTTATTTTCTTACACATTCATTTGGTTTGAGACCCTTGTTTTGGGGTATATTTTAGCGGTTTGTTCCCTAACTTTCTTTTAGGCCCGTGTTGGGTAATTTTTTGGGAGCCTTGATAAACACCAGTTTATCATTATTCTTATGCATTAAAACAAACCTAGCTCTTAGGATTATGCTCTGCAAATGGGTTTTTGGGTTGCATTTAGGCAAAAATTAGGTTAGGCATGCATTGCATTTTTTATTGTGTTTTTAATGTGTTTTTGTGAGTGTTAGGGATAAACAAATTGCCAGATCCCTAGAACCCTAGCACTCAAGAAGGCAATAGGTGAAGGAGAAGCTCAAACTAGCTGAAACTCAACTTGATCTAGCTCACCATAGCTGGAATCCAGCTCACTTGGATTAGGGTCAACTAATCCTAGCTCCATTCATTTCATCTCAGCTGAATGGCAGCTCAAGAGAGCTCATCTTAGCTCACCCTAGCTCAGGGTAGCTCAGATCAAGCTCAACTTAGCTGAGTCTAGCTTATCTCAGCTCCCACTAGTCCACAGGGAGCTCTAGCAAGCTCAGCTGAGTTAACTGGAGTTCACCCCAACTCAGGTCCAGCTACATCCAGCTCCACTCAACTCCAGCCAGCTGAAGATGAATTCATCCTAGCTCAGGAAGCTTAAGCCCAACTCCCAGGGACTCAGCTTAGCTCAACTTAGTTGAGCTAAGGTACCTTAGCTGTCTCAACTAGCTCAATCCACCCCGGGAGCACTAGACCCAGCTCACCTCAGTTCATTATGGTAGAAGCCAGCTAACTTTAGCTTGGCTTAGCAGCTAGCAAAGAACTAGCAAGCTAAGCCAGCTAGAGTAGCTCCATGCCACCCTCTTCAGCAGTTGCTAGCTCCAATTCAAGCTCCAGGCTTCTCCACCTCAGCTCCTCTCTTCAAACCCAAGCTCCAATACCTCCTCCTCTACTCCATATCTAGCTAAGCTAGCTTAGCTTAGCTAACAACCGGCTCCTTTGCCATCCACCACCTTCAACTCAACCCTAGCTAGCTCCACCAACTTAAGCCCTACCTAAGATCACCTAATCTAGCTATCCTACTCCAAGTTGGCGCCACCACCTAGCCACCTCTTCACCCCATCATCACCACCAAAAGGCACCAATTTTTGTGCTAAAACCTAACCCTAACTACCCCCCTTTTTGGCGCCAACATCCACCCCCATATCCACCATACACATAACCCTACAGCCCATCTTAGCCACCCACCTACCCCTCCTTCTAGAACCCTACTTGGTGCCACCTAAGCCCCCCTTCTAGAAACCATTTTGGTGCCAACTTCAAGAGGTGCCACCACCCATAACCACCACCTATGTACCCCTTGGGTTGGCGCTAATCACCCTTAGACATAGGATCCCCAACTACCCCCCATATCCTATCCTAGCCATCCATTCCAAGAGCCACCTATGCTCCCTTCCTACTCTATATAAACCCACCACCTACCACCATTTTAGAGCATCCTCCATTTAGTAAAATCTACCCTATACCCACCTCATATCTACGGCCAAGAAGAAGGAGTAGAGAAGAAGATTAAGGGGTTACATCACCCGCCCCCTTGGTGCCTTCTTCTCCCCATCCCTTCTCTCTTGTGCCCACACCAGCCAAAGGAGAAGACAGGCAAGGAGGAGCAAGGGTGGTGCACGCCCACACTTGAAGGAGAGCATTGAAGGTGGTAGCTTCCACCTTGGAGGAGCATCTCAAGGAAGGAGAAGGAGGAGCCCTTTTCAAGCCTAGGAGCCCCTAAGCTTGGTGCAAGGAGCTTCCCCTCTTCACCAACAATTCAAGAGGACTTGTGTTTTATTTTATTTATTGCAATTATCTAGTAGTAGAAGCGTTCATCTACTAGGTTTTTCTGTAAAACACTTTCTCATTACTCAAGTTGCCTTCTTTGAAATTCTTTTTAGTTGCATTTTAATTGTTGTGATTCTAGTAATCTTCACTCCCTCTCCCTAATTACTCTAGGCCTCCACGTGCCTAGAGTGAGCTTAGGGAGAGGAATTATTTGTCACTTAGGTGTTAGCTTAGTAATCGTAGATGTTATTTACTTTCCCGCCAACAACTCATGTTTTCCCTCATTATTACGAAACCCTAAAAAAAATGATATAGTTGAAAAGACCAAAAAGAAAGGTGATTTCTATTTCCAAGTAAGAGACAGGAATTTTGCAAACATATTGCCTCCTTGGATGACCTTAGATACCCCACTATCTAGGTTATAAATTTAAGAGTTGATCGGTTTTGCGTGTTACAACGACGTATTTTGCAAACCGTGTAAAATATGCATCAAGCCTATTCCCTTTTCTTTAGATTTAGGTTTCTATTTTCTTTCGTGGATTGATTTTCCATTATTTTATGCATAAGTAGGTAAAAAAAAAAAACAAAATACGAGCTGCATGCCTAGAAGCTGCATGATTTAGGACGACCATATAAGAATGTATGAGCAACTTCTAGACTTTATTTTCTGCATTGCGTGCATTCTCACATCGTTGATTGCTGGAAGCAAGGTATGCATTCTCTTACTTTGCATCCATATCTTGATCATGCATTTGCATTTAGACTTAATTCGTAGATCACATAATTTGTCTTGAAATGATCTAGCAAGTGGTCACATCAAATTTCTGAAAAGGACTAAGTAAAGGAGAAATATAGTAAAACCCAAGGAGTTGATTTAAGACATTGTGCTGCGAGTCAAAATTCAAATTCAAAATTTTTACGGTGAATGCACACATGCATGACTACGCACTGAAGCACACATTTAGACACTCCTACATTTTTGACCTAATAGGAAAGAACTCTTCTACCATTAGATACCAAAGTGCTTGAAACTTAAGTTCCAAAGTTTTCTAGTTTGAGGGGGATACCCTGTCATGGATTTTTTAGGGTAGTTAACAAGCACCGCGAAAGTACAACTTCAAAGGAAGGCTTAGGTCTACTTACATCCATCGATCTTCCATCCTTGGAGTTCTTTACCATTTGAACTTTAGGGCAGAGCACCTAAGTTCCAATTAGGTCTTTACTAAGGCATTTCATAGGTCGACAATAAGCACGTAATTGATTGGGCAATTTGTATTGTCACCTACAACTGTACTAAAATCTCAAAGGCCTTAATTGATTAAAGACATAAAAGTCCTTTTGAATTGTGTTTGTGTTCTTGGTATATGCTTGGTGGGCGATCTCTGGGGAGACAACTCATGTTTAATCCAAAACCTGAAAGAATCCTTAGGAAAGCCAACCAAGAGAGAAGAGAGATGGCCGAAGAAGGAGAAAATAGAATTATGGAGAACCAACGATCTTTAAGAAACTATTTTATCCCTACCAACCAACCTGGCCATGCACTAAGAAGACCTGAGGGGAACAATCCTTACGAAATCAAGAGCAATACTATATCTCTATTGCCCTCATTCTATGGTACTTCTAGGGAGGATCCTCACAGGCATTTGGATGAATTCACCAAGGTTTGTTCCATGGTGAGCTTGCAGGGTGTTACTGATGATGCCCAAATGCGAACCCTCCTCCCCTTCTCCCTCAAGGATAAGGCAAAGCATTGGTATCACACTCTAGATGGTAGAGAGGATACTTGGGATGCCTTGAAGGGAGAGTTTTTGAAAAAATACTTCCCCATGAGAAAAACTAATCACTATAGGAGGGAAATCATAGGTTTTGCTCAACAAGATAGAGAACAATTTCTTGATGCATGGGAGTGCTTCAAAGATTTCTTATGCTTATGTCCCCATCATCAAGTGCCAAGATGGCAACTTGTAGAAAGGTTCTACACTGGATTAAATGACAGGCACAGGCAAACAGTGGATGTGCCTGCGTAGGAACCTTTCTCACAAAAACTGAAGATGAGGCTTGGGAGTTTTTTGAGACCTTGAGTGAGAATTCTATCCACCTAAATTCTGCCGATTTGGATAAGAAACCCACTCATATGCAACGAAAGATTGAGGCAAATGAGGCTAGGGACACCCAGAATTTAGCCTTCCAGATTCAATTGTTGAACCAAAATATGGAAAGGCTTATGTCAAACCCTAACCAACTCATGCCAAATGCTTCCACTTCCCAGGCTTTTGAATGCTCCATTTGCCAAGGCAATACGCACGCTACTGTGGACTGCCACTTGACCTCTCAATTCCCTGACCCTGTATAGGTGGACCTGAATGCCGCCCAAGGGTTCCGTCCCAGACCTCGTAATGACCCTTTTTCTAACACTCATAACGAGGGTTGGAGGAACCATCCCAATTTTTCATGGAGATAGGGGAAAGTCTCCAATTCAGGGAATTACAAACCCCAACCCTTTCCGACTCAATAGTATAATCAACCTCCTATCTCCTCCCAACTGCCCAAGACTTTTGAGATGGATGAGCTTAAAGCCATGCTAAAGGCCATGCAGGAGAATCAAAGCATGATCATCCAATCTCATGACAAGGCAATCAATGAGATGAAATCCCAAATTGGATACCTTGTCAAGGCTCTGAGCAAAAGGGAGACTGAGAAGCTTCCCAGTTCATTTGAGGAGAACCCTAAAGGGAAAGGGATTGTCTTTAGGGAGCATGCTCAAGTGGTAAATATTCTAAGGAGTGGGAAAGAAATTTCCAAACCTGATGCTTGTATAGTCCCACCTTCTGAAAATGCATCCACCCCAACTTTCGCCCCCACCGGAGAAGAGCCGCCCAACTCTTCGCTTGAAATCACCTCACTAGAAGAGGTCCTCGCTCCCCCACTTACCCGACATGACAACCCTTCCACCCAAAGACCAAGAGTGACTTCTCCAGAGTGCTTGCCTGACTCTGGGTAGACTTCTACTAGCTCATCTGGAGCCTAAGATAGGATGGACAAAATCATGGAGACTTTCAAGCAAATGCAGATTAACCTGCCTTTGCTTGAGGCTATTAGGCAGATTCCGTCCTATACCAACTTTCTAAAGGACTTGTGCACAAAAAAGCGGCAATCAAGGAAACATGTCCAATCAAAAGTTGTCCTACCTGATTCAGTTAGCTAAATTACACAAATGGGATGCCCCCGAAACTTAAGGACCCAGAATCCCCATACATCTCGATGGTCGTTGGCGACCAACATATAGACAAAGCGTTGCTTGATCTAGGTGCGGGGGTAAACATCCTTCCAAACTACATTTATGAACAACTGAAGCCTTCCTCCGTAATCCTCCAAGTTGCAGACCGATCCTTGAAGACACCACGGGTCCTATTGGAGGATGTCCTTGTGAGAGTGGAGGATTTCTTCTTCCTCGTTGACTTTCTGGTGTTGGACACTGACCCTACCAACAAACCAACCAAGCCCTCCATCATCTTGGGCTACCCTTTTCTTGTGACTTCTAATGCTTCAATTAATTGTCACACTGGGGAGTTAAAAATGGGCTTTGGGAACAGGAAAATTCGACTTAATGTATTTGATGCCTATAAACAAGATATATTTGAGGATTGTTCCCAAGTTGAGGTGGTAGATGACCTGATTGAAGAGACAACCTCTGCAATTTTATGTGGTGACCCCCTTCAACATGTCATGCTAAATGAGCATTCCCATCTCTTGGAGGAATGTGAAGGGGATGTACTAGAACTTGAGGAATTGCTTGGAGTTTCTACTGAGTCTCTATTCCCATCATACCTGCCTAAGGTAGATCTGCTACCTGACATGGGGGCATCCATTATGAAACCCTCAACCATACATGTCCTCGACCTTGAATTGAAACCCCTCCCAGACTCTCTCAAGTATGTATTCCTTGGGCCAAATGATACACTCCCTGTAATCATCTCATCTACACTATCTGAGGTGTAAGAGGGAGCCTTGCTAGAATGATTATCAAGGCACAAGCAAGCCATAGCTTGCACAATCGCTGATATTAAGATATAGACTCTACGCTCTACTTGCATCACATTTATACTGATGATTCCATCAAATCATTTAGAGACATGCAGAGACGTCTCAACCCCAACATGAGGGAGGTGGTTAAAAAGGAGATTCTGAAGTGGTTGGACACTAGGATCATATATCCTATCATGGATAGCAAATGGGTTAGTCCAATCCATGTGGTGCCAAAGAAAGCAGGCTTTACGGTAGCAACCAATGACCAGGGAGAACAAGTGGTGACCAGACCCTCAACTTGCTGGAGGGTCCGCATTGACTACCGCAAACTGAACACCACTACCTAGAAGGATCACTTTCCATTACCCTTTATTGACCAGGTCCTTAAGAAAATGGCAGGGAATAGGTATTTTTGCTTTTTAGATGGATATTCTGGGTATAATTAGGTTGTAGTCTTCCCTGAACACTAGGATAAGAGAACTTTTACTAGTCCTTATGGCACTTTTGCGTTCAGGTGTATGCCATTTGGATTATGTAATGCACCTGCAACCTTCCATCGATGTATGATGTCTAATTTCTCGGACATGATTGATGAGTGTGTCGAGGTTTTTATGGATGACTTCTCCATTTATGGCTCATCTTTCGACCAGTGTCTCCTACACCTAGAGAATGTGTTGAAGAGATGTCAGGAGACTGCCTTAGTCCTCAGCTGGGAGAAAAACCACTTCATGGTACAGAAAAGCATTGTACTTGGGGTATGTTACGTCTGAAAGGGGCTTGGAGGTAGATAAGGCTAAAGTTGATTCTATTTCCAAACTCCCATTGCCCACGAATGTCAAAATAATTAGATCCTTTTGGGGCCATGTGGGATTTTATAGGCTAGTTATTAAGAATTTCAACAAAATTTCTAAGTCACTTTGCGACCTGTTGGCGAAGGAATGTTCCTTCGATTTTGATTCAAAGTGTGCTAAGGCTTTTCATATGCTGAAGGAGGCCTTGACCTCTATGCCTATTCTTCGAGCTCCAGATTGGGCACTCCCATTCGAGTTGATGTGTGATGCTTCGAGTTACGCAGTGGGAGTAGTCCTTGGACAAAGGGTTGAGGGAAGACCACATGTGCTGCACTATGCCAGCTAGACTTTAACCGAACCACAGCAAAACTACACAGTTACTCAAAAGGAATTACTTGCTGCAGTTTTTGCTTTGGAGAAGTTTAGGGCTTATCTTCTTGGATCTAAGGTGGGCATTTTTACTGATCATGTGGTAGTGAAACATCTTCCTGCTGAGGGACTCTAAGCCACGTTTAGTTAGGTGGATTCTATTCCTTCATGAATTTGACTTGGAGATTCATGAAAAGAAAGGAATGGAAAATGTAGTGGCTGACCATCTGTCTTACCTCCCACTTGATGACTCTCCATCTGGAGACATCTGCGAGACATTTCCTGATGAAACCCTTATGGCGGTAACACCAACTTCACCCTGGTATGCTGATACTATCAATTACTTTGTCACTAGAGAGACTCTTGGCTCTTTGGAAGAGCAAAAATGAAAGTGATTCATTCCCCAAACTAGATTCTTTCATTGGGAAGAGCCAGAATTATTTAGACTTGGGCAAGACCAAGTATTTATATGATGTGTGCCTGAAGAGGAGCAACAAAGTCTATTGAGATTTTGCCATGAGCTTCATTGTGGAGGACACTTTGGTGCTAGGAAAATGACTTTTAAGGTTCTCCAGTCTAATTTTTGGTGGCCTACTTTATTTAAGGATTCTCATAACTTTGTTAAGGCCTGTATTAGATGTCAACGTACTGGAATGATTGGGAAATGGAATGAGATGGCCCAACACCCTATCCAACCTGTGGAAAGTTTTGATGTTTGGGGGATAGACTTCATGGGTCTCTTTCCTTCGTCTCATGGATATGAGCATATCTTCGTGGTAGTGGATTATGTCTCTAAGTGGATGGACGCCATTCCTATGCACACAAATGACCAGTCTGTGGTCTTGAAATTTCTGAGGGCCAAAATCATATCTCACTTTGGCCATCCGAACATGATTATAAGTGATGGGGGACCTCATTTCCGGAACCACCACTTCAATCGGCTACTCAGGAGTCTAGGAGTAACTCACAAGATTGCTACCCCTTACCATCCTCAGACGAGTGGCCAGGTTGAAGTGTCAAATAAGGAGATCAAGAATATTTTGGAATAGACTGTTAGGCCAGATAGAAAGGATTGGTCCCAAAAGTTGGATGATGCTTTATGGGCTTATCGGATAGCCTACAAAACCCCTTTGGGTATGTCTCCCTTCTGGATAGTGTACAGGAAAGTGTGCCATTTACCTATTGAGCTTCAACATAAGGCACTTTGGGTTATCCGAAGTGTCAACATGGATTTACAGCAAGGAGGTAAGGCACGATTACTGGAGTTGACTAAGCTTGAGGAGCTAAGGAATGATGCTTATGACACCTCCCAAGCTTATAAAGAGAGAACTAAGGTCTTGCATGATTAGTATATCCTTAGAAAGACCTTTGAGCCCAACCAACAAGTCTGGCTTTTCAATTCAAGACTTAAGCCTTTTCCAAAGAAATTGAAATCACGTTGGGATTGGCCTTACATAATCACCAAAGTGTTTCTGCATGGGGCTGTGGAGATTAAGATCCCTTCCTCTTCAGACACCCTTTACCATCAACGGGCAATGATTAAAACCATATGTTACTTTGGATGGCCATCTAGTTGATGAGGTCACTCTTGAGGAGCCTTAGCTCCTTTCATTCTTCCCCTTAGGTAACATCTTCCCTTGGCTATTTTACTTTCAATGAGGACATTGTCTGAACCAACCATGGGAGGATAGGACCTGATTCATCTGTATGTAGCTTGTATACATATTGCATTCATGCATTCATATTTCATTCAAAAAAAAAATTGCATTATTGATCTTAACTAGCTAGGTCCTTCATTCTTAGGCATAAGACCAGAACTTTAGGTTAGACTAAGTTGACTCTTGGTGTTTGACTTTAGAAGATAAGTTGAGCTACTACCCTTACACCTTTAGGATCCTTTGTGGATTTAAAAACTTAAGTAGGAGTTAAGTTGCGGACCATTCCTAAAGAGGTTGAGGAATGAAAGATAGGGATTGAGTTAAAGGCTGGGTAGTACCTGGTATCTTTTTCTATCTTTTGGTTTACGGGTCCTCGTAACCTAAGCATTCACATTTTACACACACTTGGTCTTGTGTAAATAGTGATTACCTTAATTCTTTTCTTGGAGAAAATTTTGTTCTCTTAGTTCTGACTTAGGAGAAGCTTGAAATCACAACTTGATTGGATGAGTTCCTACTGCAGGAGAGGTGGAGTGTATACTCACCTTAATGATGCGATGATAACATGTCACCTCCTCGATGCTTGTCTCTTAGGGATCTATCCTACTGGGGGCATGTAAGTGCATCATGCTGTTCAGGTACCATGGGTGGCCCTATCTCGAAGAGTCGATTGCCACAAGCCTGAATTCGCTTAAGAAATCCTTAGGCGATACTATCTCGAAGTGTCGTTTGTTAGGAGTTCTTGGGGTCGCTATGCGCGGTGCTATCTCGAAGCATCTAAAGCCAGGCAGCCTTCGAGGTTCGATGATGGGGGCAATGAATCTGACACAGACCATGTTGATAGCTGATCCAAAGTTAGACTTAGAGGAATCAAACAAAAAATTATAGATATAAATTACAAAAAAAAAAATCCTTTTAGGTTTGTAATCATAGCAACCTCAAATAAATAAGACCAATGCACATCCACGGATGCTTTAAACTCTGGGACCAATAGACTCTTGGGAAGAGATGGAAATCAAAGAAACCTATGCCTACAACTTGTCCTTAGTAAACCTAGTCTGGAACTAAGCTTCTACTTGGGTACCTTAAGTCTAAAATCTGTAACTTAACATGTTTCTAAGGGAAGACTAATTGAGTTGGCTATGTCTACTTGGAGTGCTAGGTTATTGCTTGAGTTTGCCAGGGACTAGCAAAAACTAGGCATGGGGGAATTTGATGGGTCCACATTTGTGGGCTAATTTATTATTTAAAGGCTTAGACATTAAGTTTATACTTAGATATACATAGCATGTATTAATATGTAAATAAATTAGTTTATAACTATACTTTCATGCATATTTCATACATTACATTCATGTGTAAATATGATAGCATGCATTAGAATCAAAGTGGCTAGTTATAACTTAGTTTGCATGCATGCACTACATACATAGTTTAAATAGGAATAGGATTTACTATTTCTTATGGGTTTTGTACATAAATAACCCACATATATATTTTCTTTATATTATTTAAATATTATCTTCTCAATGGCTGTAGGAGCTTAAAGATGGCAGTGATGGTGAGCGAAAAACTTGGATCTCCATCGCCAACACCACCGTCGTTTCATTTCCATTGCCATTCCTACCTCAACGACTCCCCTTTAGCTATAAGAGCAAATCACCTCTTGCCTTTCTATGTAGGCCACCACCCTTACTCCACCACTGTGCAGAGAGTTCAACTCTCCTTCGCTCATCATTGCCGGCCTCAACTGCAGCAACAAGTCTCCTCCACCATGGGTGTGTAGCGTGACAGGCCACACCGCCGCCAAGAGCTTGCTTGCACCACTATGCGTCAACAGCAACCACCACCACCATCACCGACACTAGCAACCACCACCGCAACCACACATCAGTAGCCATCCACACATGGTTAAGACGTCTGGGAAGGTTCCCGGACGTTTGAAGACCCAACCTACTTCCTCTCCACCTTGCGTGCAGCCACCTCCAACATTTCGCTCCACCTCTCACGTGCCACCCTCCGTGCATCCACGTAGCAACCATCCTCTGCGCATGCATGCCCAGTGCCCGCATGCTACCCGAACTGCATGTGCACCTCTCCTACCCTACATTCATGCACGCTGCAGCCGCATGCTCCCCCCCAATGCCAGCTTCTTCTTCTTCATTTCTTCTTCTTCATCTCCTTCAACCATTGCTCAAGAAACCCATCACCACTATTTTCCTCCTTCCCCATGAACCCAATAGACCCACCACCATCGCCGATCACCTCATTGCCATTGCTGAAGACAAGTAGCCAGCAACAACTGTGCACGATCGCCCCACGTGCAGTAGCAGCAGCCACCTTCACGCACGCTGCAGGCCACCCGCATCCCCTCGCTTCTACCCAACACACGGCCCCCACCTGCATGCAGCAGCTAGCTGCAATACTGCCCAACCGCACTCCTCACTCGCCATCGCCCTCCAGCCACAAAAGTCGATGCTCCACCAGCCTCTTCACGTGCAATGGCAGGCACACGGTCAACCTCCCCTCTCCTCTCCACATGCTGAGCCACTTCACAATAACTGTAGTTGACTGCTGATGAGAACCTCATCATGAGCCATAACTAGCTCATTTTGACCTAATACAAAGGATAAAAGCTCCTACATAACTCAAGGAAAGGCTTAACTCAGAGAATTCTGAGTTTAAGGAGAAAACAAGTCATAAGGGGTAAAAATGCAATTTTACCAGTATAATCTGCATACAGGGTAATTCAGGGTCCAAACATAGGTTAAAGCAACTTAATAAGAATAAAAGTGGGATGAGATGATCTAGCAAGGGCTACAGCAATTCCAAGGAACTAAATGATAATCTGTAACCCTAAAACAACCCACTTCAATTCACGAGGTTCGAGGAAAAGTAAAAATAGAATAAACCCTCTAAAATTCATAGAAAAATAATCTCTAGGGTTTAGAACCTTCAATTTGGCCTTCAGAACCCATTTTGACCTACATTGAGAACCATGCCCAATTAATAACTTAATCTGGGTTTTCGCATAAATTGATCGATCAAACAAGGTTTAATATAGAAACGAAATTCACCATCAGATTCCTTAGGTCCTAATTAATCATGTATAAAAACTTGAGCCTAAGAAGAAACCTCCTTGACCGACTTTACACTTTGGTCCTCATATATTTACTTTTTGGCCCTCAACTTTTGAACCCTCGCATTTCAGCCCCTAACTCTCCTTCGTTCTTTGCGATCAGGTCCCCCCTGCAAAACTTGCCAGCACCATGCTCCGGCGACCTTGCGCGGAGCATGGCACCGCGCAGGGTGAGGGGGAGAGCCTGGCAAGTAAACCGGGGGTGCCCTGCGTCGTCAGCCGTCGCAGGGACACCCCCCTGGTCGCTGTAACCCCCCATACCGGCCGTGCGAACGCACGGACGGTATGGGTTTCCATCTCCGGCGTCCTCCGGCGAGGGAGACACGACGTCTCCCTCCGCCTTCCTCCCTGATTCGGTCCCTATAAATACCCCCGTCGCTCCACCGTTCTTCCCAGCTCGGATCTGACGGAGAAAACCCCCAACTTTCCTCTCTTCTTTCTCCGGCAGATGCTCACCAGCTCCAGCGGTTCCTCCCCCTCCTCCTCTTCGCTCTGCCGCAATACCAGCAGCAGAGACTTCCTCCCCTGCTCTTCCCGCGCCACGCCGCACCCAGCTGGCGCCTCTCCGGCTCTCTGCTCGCCGCCGCCCCTTTCCCTGAGCATCTTCTTCTCCGGCGACAGTCGATACGACTGTCGCCCTACTGCTCCCCCTTCGTCCCTGCAAGTAAGTTAGAACTACTTCCCTTCCTCTCCTCTTTCTTTCCCCAGTTTCAATTTGTTCAATTAAGCCCTCGACCGACCCTGACCATCGTCACCCCCTTCGTCTCCGACCACCCTCCGGCGAGATGTTCCCATCGCTCCACAGCCTCACACACCTCGCCGACCCTCACCGAACCTCCGCCTCATCACACTGAGCACCCCCCACCCCTCCACTACCACTCCACACCTCTGTAACGCTCCCCCGAACAAACCCATTCCTCCGGTTGCAGTCCAACCTAGGGCTGCCGCCAGACACCACCTTGCGGCTTGCCGCGCAGCTCCACACCTTCGCCGTGCCACGGCGAAGGTTCCCCAGTGGTTTGATCAGGCCGAGAGGCCATATTCGTGTCCGACAGGTTTTGAGGTTCGACCGCCATTAACGCACATTGAAGCAGCTTCTCCCGCGCTCCAGGCTTGAGGACTCCAGGTCTCCAGCTGCTGCGGATTACGGGGAGTCTTGCGAAGGCAGCCAGCCAGCAACCGACGCAAATCGAAGCCGCAGCTGCAGAAGCTAGGCCGCGGTCTCCCAGCAGGCGCACGCGAGGAGAGGTCTCCGTTTAGTCCCACATCGGTAAGCCTCACAACCTTTTCACTGTTTAAATTGATTTTGTGCATTAGCCTTACTGCCTCAGCACACGGGGTGAGGTCCCCTTCACCCGCCCGGTTACCCGGTCTCGTCCGCGCTCACGCCCCGCGGACCTGACCCGACCCGACTTAGACTGACCTGCACTCCTCGCCCACCACGCACGCCGGTGGGCCTGGACCCGGGCGCGACCCGTACCCGATTACTCGGCAGCTCTGGGAGAGCTTTCCCAAGAGTGGTTTCAGAGAGAGAGAGACGCGGGGGGGGAGAGGGTAGAGTAGGTTTTGTCCTCTGACGTAAGCTCTGAAGTGTGCAGGCACAGGTGAAGAAGAAGGACCGCGGAAGAAGAAGGAAGCTGAGGGAGACACTGTAGCAACAGGCAGTTTAAGTCGTCTGATTTGGAAATCAGACGACGTCCTGAAAGGAAAAGAAGAAAGAAGGAGGGGCGACGTCCTGACTGGAAAAAGAAAAGAAGAAAGAAGGAGATCTGAAGAACAACAGAAGAAGGCGAGGCAGAGGAGAACACAAAAGAACAAGGGAAGAACTGAAAGAAGAAAAACAAAGAAGAAAGAAGAAGATCTGAAGAAAGACAGAAGAAGAAGGAAGAGCAGGAACAGCTGGAAGAAGAAGAAGAGCATCACCACTGCAGAAGAAGAACATCACCTCTGCAGACGAAGAAGAAGAAGAGCATCACCACTGCAGAAGAAGAACATCACCTCTGCAGACAAAGAAGAAGAAGATCTGAGACGAGGAGAAACAAAGAGAAAACAACAAATTCTTTCTCTCTCTTTCTTTATTTTTGTAAAAGAAACATGTATATCTCTAGAATACAACTTGCTCCCTGAGTTCGACCTCGGGAACTCTTTTATTTTCCGAGTAAAAAATTTTATATTTGAAATGTTGGCAATAACTGGCTATACTACAACGCTATAACAATAAAACCCGGTTGCCCACAGCGTTTCATTTTTGGCGCCGCTGCCGGGGAGCAACGGCTATTCTAGAGGTAAACATTCCTGTTTCTTTTTAATTTCTGATAATCTCCTCTCTTTTGTGCAGGAAATCAAGAAGACAAGCAACCGCACGACAACCACTCCGAGGACAGGTAAATTTTTCCTCTCGCTATTAACCCCTAAACTCTAAAGAGGAAGAAAAGAAAAGAACAAGCAATATAGGGCTAACCTGTCTTCCATACTTAGTAACCATAAAGAGTTGCATGTTTTCAACTCATTAGTCCTGCACACTATTAAGGGTATTTAAGGGCTAACACATTCTTGCTTGAGCCCTAATTACCCAACAAAGAACTAACTGGACCAAGTAGAGCCAACATAAGATTCAACATTAGGGTTTTAGAGACACATTACTTAAATCAAGAATGGAGAAAATCCAAAAGAAGTGTGCCTAAACCATTGATTGAAAATACCTATTCAAAAGAAAACCTAAAACAATTGGCTCTCTAAACACTTGAACCCTAAAAGACAAGACCTAAAAGCTCTCAAAGAAAACAAGAGGTAAAGTTGACCCCTTGGGTCAACCAACCTTAAATTAGGTCACTCTTTGCACTTAAAAGACTAAAGTTCAAGTGAAACCTTAAGCACCCTGATCTTAAAATTGGTAGACTTAAGAGGTCAAGATCCCCATTCCGGTCTACCTGGAACCGCAGTGACAAGAGAGGTCGGGTGGGGGAAACCCTGTAACCTGTGGGGACGCTCTACCGTGTAGGGGTCTTCGCGGGACTCTCCCTCTCTGGCTGCCCAGGTAATTCTCAGGTGGACGATCTTTCTGATCAAGGGGTCCATCTGCCCCGCACCTCTATAGTCACCCAACACATTTTTGGGTGTCTTGATTGGGTCCAGCACCTTCTAAACTTACCTCTTCCAACAGTGCAAGTACGGAAGGAGGTCCCTAAGACCACCCTTAAGACCTCCTTTAGAAATTCGCTCTCGTCAAGGCCAAGCCTCGACGCCCGTGTTTGTGCAGCAACACCCTCACATTATTCTCTCTTCTGATTCAGAACCAAGTTCTTCTTCCCCCATCATGGCTCAGCCAGTTGAGGAAGAAAATAATCTGGAACACCAGCTCCAGCGACTCAATGACCTCTTCCAAAACTTCGTGCACCCACCACAGCGTCCTATGATGCGGGACCACTACAATCCTGCTGCGGTGGCCATTGAGCCTCGAGTCAGAATCCCGACTGGAGGACCTGATTCCGAATTAAAGCCCAACATGATTCATGCTATACCTAAATTCCATGGGCTTAATTCTGAAGATCCCTTCCAGCACATCAAACAGCTAAAGCATCTGGCCCACACTTTTGGATCAGATGCACAAAATCAGGATATTCTTCTCATGAAGATGTTCTCCTTTTCTCTTATGGACAAGGCCGCCCATTGGTATCAAACTCAGACCCGGCCGATCAACACTTGGGAAGAACTTCAATCCGAATTTTTGAAAAAGTTTTTTCCCGTTGGTCGGACCAACGCCTTGCGCCATCAGATTACACACTTCACTCAACAATAAGGAGAACCTCTCCATGAGGCATGGGATCGCTTTCAGGATCTCATGAGAAAGTGCCCCCATCACGGAGTTCCTAAATGGGAACAAGTCCAATCTTTTTACCAGGGACTCCGTGAGGACATCCGCCTTTTCGTCAATGCAACTTGCGGAGGAAACATCATGGGTCAACATGAAGACACCGTATGGGAGATTCTCGAAAACATGTGCGAGAACTCCATCAACAATGACTCCATGGGATTATTCGACAGGACGAATACCTGCGCAGCGACGAATCTTAAGGGAGCACATGAGACGCAGGGCCTGTCCGCATCAGTCGACCTGGAATTAATGGCCAGCCGATTGGACAAGGTCTCAATCATTGAAAAGAAGGTGGATGAGCTGACTCAGCACTTGCAGCGAGCCACCTCCGCGCGTAACTCCTTTGCACAACCTCCTTCCACACAGGAAACTGTGCAAAACATCCTCCACCGACCTTCCCCTGGGATGGATCCATATCCATCCCCATCTGATTCTTGGATCGGAGGATCATCCGATCCTTTCTACACCAGCCGGGGGAACTCCATTCCCCCTTTCCCTGATTCTCAGGAGGTTCCTCAGACCTGCGAGGACCTCAACGCCATCCAGAACGACCCATTCTCCAACACTTACAACCCTGGATGGCGAAACCATCCCAATTTTCAGTGGGCGGGAAATTCCCAAACCCAAAGACCACCTTTTCAGTCCCGCCCACAGCCCTCTCGTCATTACCAGCCGCCTCAGCCTCGGCCCAACCCTACTTATCCATCAGGGCCAAATCAGGATCAAATGTCCCTAATCCTTCAGACTCTGGCTGACATTCAAAAAATGAATGCGGCTATTCAAAAATAGCACAAGGACGAGCTTACTGAAGTTAAAACTCAACTGGCCCAGTTGGCAAATTCTCGCCAGCTAGGCACACTCCCTTCCCAACCTCTTCCTAACCCAAATAACGTGCCAACCCAAAAGCGCTTTATGAATCCAAATTTAGGCCACGCTCAATGGATTTATCAGGCCCCTACTGCTCCATCTCCAGACGAGATGGAAGCCTCAACTTCTTATGCGGGATTTCAGCAGCAGCCACCCCTCTTACCAAACCCAAACCAGAATCAGGCCGGATTAAATTCTGTAACAACACGTAGTGGTAAAACAACTCAAGACCCGCATTATCCAAACCACTCCAAGCCTGATAACCATGACCCTAGGATAGTTATCCAAGATACCGCTGTTCCGGATCCATAACCTGGACCTATCCTAGAAGAACCAACCAAGATCCCGTTTCCCGAGGCCTTGACCAAGGGAAAGAAGACCACCAAACCCGTGGCCCCTGAGGAGGACCTGGTCAAGCTCTTTGAGCAGGTCCACATAAACATCCCCTTGATGGATGCAATCCGCCACGTACCAGCTTACGCACGATTTCTAAAGAATATATGTACACCCCAGCGTAAGCTGCGAACCAAGGGAGGGAGCCCAATTGTTCTGTCAGAGCAAGCCAGCTCTGTAATCCTTAGTAGACTCCCACCCAAGGCAAAAGATCCTGGGACTCCCCTGATTTCCTGTAAGATAGGTGGTACCCAATTTGATAGAGCATTGTTAGACTTGGGTGCATCCATAAACCTGATACCCACATCCTTACTTGACCATCTAGAAGAATCTGAGCTAAAACCAACCGAGGTGACATTACAATTAGCAGATCGATCTATAAAGTCACCAAAAGGGATTCTCGAGGATGTTATTGTAAGAGTGCGGGATTTCTATTTTCCAGTGGACTTTATAGTCTTAGATATGGATGCACCTGAGAACCCTAGGGATACACCAATCATTCTAGGGAGACCTTTCTTGGCTACTGCTAGAGCCAACATCAGCTGTGAGGAGGGCCAAATAGAGCTTAAGTTTGGAGATCAAACACTGAAAATTGATATATTTAAGGCCCAACAAGGAATTAATTGCGGCGTCATCGAACAAATTTGTGACATCAAGACTTTGGTTGATGAATCACACCTCCAGAATGACTCGATTATGCCTCATCAACCACAGAAGGATCTTGATCCGCAAACAGAGGAGTCGAATCCAGATATGAACAACCCAGTAACTCCCACCCTTGAACCTCACATCTATGCTGAAAACCCCATCCTCAAACTGAAACCCCTTCCTGCTCACTTGAAATACATCTTTTTGGGTTCTAATCAGACCCTTCCTGTGATTATCAATTCCAACCTCAGTCCTGAATAGGAATCCCATCTGATTGTTGTCCTCCAGCAACATCGCAAAGCCATCGGATGGACTCTCGATGATTTGACTGGAATAAGTCCCTCTTATTGTACTCATCATATCTATTCAGAAGAGGGCACACGTCCTTCTCGTGAAATGCAGAGACGCTTAAACCCCAATCTGCAGGAGGTCGTGAAAAAGGAGATCATTAAGTGGTTAGATGCCGGGATCATCTACCCGATCTCCGATAGTCGTTGGGTGAGCCCAATTCAGGTCGTGCCCAAGAAGGCAGGACTCACCACTATAACGACTGAGACCGGAGAAATCATTTCTACCCGATTAGCCAACTCGTGGAGAGTCTGTATAGATTACCGCCGACTAAATTCCTCCACAAAGAAGGATCATTTCCCACTACCCTTCATTGATCAAATTCTCGAAAAACTTGCGGGAAATAGGTTCTTCTGCTTTCTTGACGGGTACTCCGGTTATAACCAGGTGGCAATCCATCCTGAGGACCAAGAAAAGACCACGTTCACCTGCCCCTTCGGAACATATGCTTTCCGAAGGATGCCTTTCGGTCTTTGCAATGCACCCGCTACTTTTCAGCGATGCATGCTTGCCATATTCTCAGATATGGTAGGTGATTATCTGGAAGTCTTCATGGATGACTTTTCAGTTTTCGGAGCATCATTCGACGATTGCCTCCAACACTTGGTCCAGATACTCAGGCGGTGCATCGATGTGAATTTGGTTCTTTCCTGGGAAAAGAGCCATTTCATGGTGCCTGAGGGAATTGTCCTGGGACACTCAATTTCGGAGAAAGGTATCTAAGTGGATCGAGCTAAGGTTAATCTGATTTCTCACCTTCCTATGCCTAGCTCGATCAGGGACATCCGTTCCTTTTTAGGGCATGTCGGTTTTTATCGACGATTTATCCCTGATTTTTCAAAAATCGAGCGCCCCCTGACCACTCTTCTCTCCAAGGATGTTCCTTTTGAAATTTCCAAGGAATGCACTCAAGCATTTGAAATCCTGCGTGACCGAGTCACCCAAGCCCCGATCCTACAGTCCCCTGATTGGTCTCAACCCTTTGAGATCATGTGCGATGCATCCGACTTCGCTGTAGGAGCAGTTTTGGGGCAGAAAATTGACAGGAAACCTGTAGCCATTTACTACGCCAGCAAAACACTCGATGAGGCTCAGCGTAACTATACGGTTACTGAGAAAGAGCTGCTAGCTGTAGTATTTGCCCTAGAAAAGTTCAGATCGTACCTTCTGGGTTCCCGTGTCATCATATACTCGGATCACACAACTGTGAGGCATCTCCTTGCAAAGAAGGACGCGAAACCTCGATTAATCCGATGGATCTTGCTGTTGCAAGAATTTGACCTTGAGATTCGCGACAAAGCGGGAAAGCAAAATGTGCTAGCTGATCACTTGTCCCGTCTTCCTTCTGAAATAATTGACCCTTCCGGACCCATCACTGAGCATTTTCCCGATGAGCACCTGCTGACTATTGGTACTAGCCTTCCATGGTTTGCTAATGTAGTAAATTACTTGGCATCTCATCAGATCTCCTCCGATTGGCCGAAGGCCAAGAAAGACAAATTACGCTCCGATGCCAAGTATTACATTTGGGAAGACCCGTACCTCTTCCGCATAGGTGCCGATCAGATCATCCGGAGATGTGTCCCGGAAGGGGAATTCAACAATATCCTCTCTTTCTGCCATGACCAGGCATGCGGTGGCCATTTCGCCGGGCATAAAACCGCATCAAAAGTCCTCCAGTGCGGCTTTTACTGGCCCACACTGTTCAAAGACGCATACAATCACTGCAAGGCATGCAGTCGTTGCCAGACTTTGGGCAACATGAGCCATCGCGACATGATGCCTATGCAACCGATTCTAGTATGCGAAATCTTTGATGTTTGGGGGATTGATTTTATGGGCCCCTTTCCTGTGTCGGATGGTTTCGAATACATTCTGTTGGCTGTGGACTACGTGTCCAAATGGATCGAAGCCATACCGACCCGAACCTGTGATCACAAAATCGTTCTCAAATTCATTCATCAACACATTTTCTCAAGGTTCGGGATTCCTCGTGCAATAATCTCTGATGGAGGGACCCATTTCACAAATGCTCAGTTTAGGTCACTGATGACCAAATACGGGGTGTCTCACCGAATCTCTACTCCTTACCACCCCCAAACTAATGGTCTAGCTGAGCTGTCTAATCGGGAGATCAAGAAAATCCTGCAAGTCACTGTTCGACCTGACAGGAAGGACTGGTCGTCCCGACTTCCGGAAGCATTGTGGGCCTATAGGACCGCCCACAAGACCCAATTGGGCATGTCTCCCTTTAGACTGGTGTACGGAAAGGCATGCCACCTTCCCGTAGAACTGGAGCATAAAGCCTATTGGGCAGTACGGAGCTGTAATCTAGATCTCTCCAAGGCTGGAACCCACAGAAAACTCCAAATCAGCGAGATCGATGAATTACGCCTAGACGTGTACGAGAACTCGCAAATCTACAAGGAGCGGGTTAAAGCCTTCCACGACAAACACATCTCGAGAAAGATCTTTCATCCTGGTCAAAAGGTCCTACTCTTTGATGCCCGACTAAAACTCTTCCCAGGAAAACTGAGATCCAAGTGGGTCGGACCATATTTGGTCCGACAGGTTTTTGGAAATGGAGCAATCGAAATCAGTCCACTCAGCCACGATTCTGAACCTTTCATCGTGAACGGTCAGAGACTCAAGCCGTTCATTGATGTAACTTCTACTGATTTGGCTGAGGCATCTTATATCCTCCTTTCCCCTTGAGCTTATTGCGCCCAGCCGATGGCGTAAAACTCAGCACTTAACGGGAGGCAGCCCGTCATTCTCTTTGAAAACCTGAAACTTGTTCTGACACCTTTTTGCACTCAAAGTTCACCCTTGTAGACAGCCGACCCCACCTCAGATGCTTGCATCTGGGATTAGAAATCGTCCGCAAAAATTCAACCCGACCCATCCACTCATCCAAATTTCTGTCTTAAGGAATGAACTAAGTTAAATAAAAACCCCCTAGGTTACAATGAGGACATTGCAAATCTTAGGCATGGGGGGGTATGGAAGTGCAAAACTTGTAAGAAAAGGTTTCAAACAAAAAAATTCACATATGCCAAAAACACCATAAAAATTAAAAATTTTTCGAAAAAGAATAAGAGGAAAAGAGGAGAAGGAAATTTTGTGAAGGAGAAAAGAAACAAAATGAAAAAGGAGAACAAAATTATGAGAAAAGGTGATAGTCATTAGTAAGGAACTAAGGAATTAACCTAAGTTCTAGACCTCATTCAAGAAAATAACTGAAAAGTGCACAATGAGATTAGTAAGAATGCAAACCTTAGGCATTCTTGAATAGACTCTTAGTACCCATTAAGATCTGGACACTCCTCAAGAGGTTGAGGAAAATGAAAAGCTGAAGTATTAGGTCTAAGGCTTAGGGAGTATTTGGCCTCGTTAACTAATTTTTGGTTTACGGGACTCAGTTACCTAAGCACCCTAACCTCACACACAGCCTGGTTCAGTAAGCGTAAAAATCAGAATCACGCAGAAGCGTCGCAAAATTCTGAAAAGAACACCTAGAATAGGAGCGGCCGATCAACACAAGTTGATTTGGACGAGTTCCCAGCGTGGAGAGGTGGGAAATCCCCTCGAAGACGCGTAACAAAATATCATCTCCTCGGTGCTTGTTTCTTAGGATATTTACATATCCTACTGGGGGCATGTAAGCACTCTGCTGGTTCAGATTCCATGGATGGCATTATCTCGAAGTGTCAATTGCCAGGGTCTGGATTCGGCCACGGAACACCATGGATGGGATTATCTCGAAATCTCAATAGCCAGGGTTCCGGGGGTTGCCATGGGCGGTGCTATCTCGAAGCATCGATCGCCAGGAACCCTTGAGGATTGATGATGGGAGCAAGGAATCTGATACAGACCGTGTTGAAAAGCCAATCCTAGGCTAGAACTAAAAAGAAAAAGAGAGAGAAAACTCTCCAAACAGAAAAACTTTCTATCTCTCTTACAAAACGCACTGCAAACTGAGCCAGGGCTAAAATCATTTCAAGCACGGGTGCTTTAATCACAAAGTCCAATAAACCTTAGGTTAGTTCTTGTGGGCCTTAAAAACCTTTGCTAAGGACTGAGGCTAAGGCTAGACAGATTTGGATCTTGATTGGTACTAAAATACCTTTTGGGCCTATGGTCAGCATTCTAACCTAATCTGAGCTCAAATAAAAAAGCACTTATCTAAAGCTATTAAAAACTTCATGGTCTAGAACAAGGGTTGAAACCTTAAGTTTTTGCTAAGGGACTAGCAAAAGCTAGGCATGGGGGTATGATGAGAACCTCATCATGAGCCATAACTAGCTCATTTTGACCTAATACAAAGGATAAAAGCTCCTACATAACTCAAGGAAAGGCTTAACTCAGAGAATTCTGAGTTTAAGGAGAAAACAAGTCATAAGGGGTAAAAATGCAATTTTACCAGTATAATCTGCATACAGGGTAATTCAGGGTCCAAACATAGGTCAAAGCAACTTAATAAGAATAAAAGTGGGATGAGATGATCTAGCAAGGGCTACAGCAATTCCAAGGAACTAAATGACAATCTGTAACCCTAAAACAACCCACTTCAATTCACGAGGTTCGAGGCAAAGTAAAAATAGAATAAACCCTCTAAAATTCATAGAAAAATAATCTCTAGGGTTTAGAACCTTCAATTTGGCCTTCAGAACCCATTTTGACCTACATTGAGAACCATGCCCAATTAATAACTTAATCTGGGTTTTCGCATAAATTAACCGGTCAAACAAGGTTTAATATAGAAATGAAATTCACCATCAGATTCCTTAGGTCCTAATTAATCATGTATAAAAACTTGAGCCTAAGAAGAAACCTCCTTGACCGACTTTACACTTTGGTCCTCATATATTTACTTTTTGGCCCTCAACTTTTGAACCCTCGCATTTCAGCCCCTAACTCTCCTTCGTTCTTTGCGATCAGGTCCCCCCTGTAAAACCTGCCAGCACCATGCTCCGGCGACCTTGCGCGGAGCATGGCGCCGCGCAGGGTGAGGGGGAGAGCCTGGCAAGTAAACCGGGGGTGCCCTGCGTCGTCAGCCGTCGCAGGGACACCCCCCTGGTCGCTGTAACCCCCCATACCGGCCGTGCGAACGCACGGACGGTATGGGTTTCCATCTCCGGCGTCCTCCGGCGAGGGAGACACGACGTCTCCCTCCGCCTTCCTCCCTGATTCGGTCCCTATAAATACCCCCGTCGCTCCACCGTTCTTCCCAGCTCGGATCTGACGGAGAAAACCCCCAACTTTCCTCTCTTCTCTCTCCGGCAGACGCTCACCAGCTCCGACGGTTCCTCCCCCTCCTCCTCTTCGCTCTGCCGCAATACCAGCAGCAGAGACTTCCTCCCCTGCTCTTCCCGCGCCACGCTGCACCCAGCTGGCGCCTCTCCGGCTCTCTGCTCGCCGCCGCCCCTTTCCCTGAGCATCTTCTTCTCCGGCGACAGTCGATACGACTGTCGCCCTACTGCTCCCCCTTCGTCCCTGCAAGTAAGTTAGAACTACTTCCCTTCCTCTCCTCTTTCTTTCCCCGGTTTCAATTTGTTCAATTAAGCCCTCGACCGACCCTGACCATCGTCACCCCCTTCGTCTCCGGCCACCCTCCGGCGAGATGTTCCCATTGCTCCACAGCCTCACACACCTCGCCGACCCTCACCGAACCTCCGCCTCATCACACTGAGCACCCCCCACCCCTCCACTACCACTCCACACCTCCGTAACGCTCCCCCGAACAAACCCATTCCTCCGGTTGCAGTCCAACCTAGGGCTGCCGCCAGACACCACCTTGCGGCTTGCCGCGCAGCTCCACACCTTCGCCGTGCCACGGCGAAGGTTCCCCAGTGGTTTGATCAGGCCGAGAGGCCATATTCGTGTCCGACAGGTTTTGAGGTTCGACCGCCATTAACGCACATTGAAGCAGCTTCTCCCGCGCTCCAGGCTTGAGGACTCCAGGTCTCCAGCTGCTGCGGATTACGGGGAGTCTTGCGAAGGCAGCCAGCCAGCAACCGACGCAAATCGAAGCCGCAGCTGCAGAAGCTAGGCCGCGGTCTCCCAGCAGGCGCACGCGAGGAGAGGTCTCCGTTTAGTCCCACATCGGTAAGCCTCACAACCTTTTCACTGTTTAAATTGATTTTGTGCATTAGCCTTACTGCCTCAGCACACGGGGTGAGGTCCCCTTCACCCGCCCGGTTACCCGGTCTCGTCCGCGCTCACGCCCCGCGGACCTGACCCGACCCGACTTAGACTGACCTGCACTCCTCGCCCACCACGCACGCCGGTGGGCCTGGACCTGGGCGCGACCCGTACCCGATTACCCGGCAGCTCTGGGAGAGCTTTCCCAAGAGTGGTTTCAGAGAGAGAGAGACACGGGGGGGGAGAGGGTAGAGTAGGTTTTGTCCTCTGACGTAAGCTCTGAAGTGTGCAGGCACAGGTGAAGAAGAAGGACCGCGGAAGAAGAAGGAAGCTGAGGGAGACACTGTAGCAACAGGCAGTTTAAGTCGTCTGATTTGGAAATCAGACGACGTCCTGAAAGGAAAAGAAGAAAGAAGGAGGGGCGACGTCCTGACTGGAAAAAGAAAAGAAGAAAGAAGGAGATCTGAAGAACAACAGAAGAAGGCGAGGCAGAGGAGAACACAAAAGAACAAGGGAAGAACTGAAAGAAGAAAAACAAAGAAGAAAGAAGAAGATCTGAAGAAAGACAGAAGAAGAAGGAAGAGCAGGAACAGCTGGAAGAAGAAGAAGAGCATCACCACTGCAGAAGAAGAACATCACCTCTGCAGACGAAGAAGAAGAAGAGCATCACCACTGCAGAAGAAGAACATCACCTCTGCAGACAAAGAAGAAGAAGATCTGAGACGAGGAGAAACAAAGAGAAAACAACAAATTCTTTCTCTCTCTTTCTTTATTTTTGTAAAAGAAACATGTATATCTCTAGAATACAACTTGCTCCCTGAGTTCGACCTCGGGAACTCTTTTATTTTCCGAGTAAAAAATTTTATATTTGAAATGTTGGCAATAACTGGCTATACTACAACACTATAACAATAAAACCCGGTTGCCCACAGCGTTTCAACTGCCACCCACCAGCCTCCTCTATTCCATCCAGCCATCTCCAACACCGTTACGAGTCACGGCCAGCACTACCGGAAGCAGCTCAAAGCCACCCACCTTCGGTGGGCACCTCGTGGCCGAACTCACCCTCCTCCGTGTATGTGAGGAAGGCCAAACCAATCCCCTATTTTCACCTCAATTAGTTATTAGATTCAATGACATTGCCACAAATTTGAGTTTTATTTTATTAATTAAATATTATGGTGAGTTTATGCAAAGGGCCTCCCTCTTTCTCATAAATGCAATTCCAGCTTTATGTCACATCATTTCCTTAATCTAAAGGGGGTTTTTGTTTTGATTACTTGAGGAATTAATTTGTGAACATTAGCTTTCGAACTTTGCAAGTTTTAATATGCACGTTCCTCCCTGTGGACACGACCCACTCTCTCGAGTGGTTTATTTTAATTCAATTCTTTGATTAGTCAATTTTCCACCACTTAGAAATACAAACAACGAATCATTTTAATTTCATCTTGTTAAGCAAGAATCGATTGAACAATGACCTTTACTAAAAGAACACGGTGATTGGAATCTATTTGGTCCTTCATGATAGTATACCTCCTGAGTGTCTCTACTGTTTATCACAGGCTTATTCTCATTATTTTCCAAAATAATATGCCTGAAAGTACTGTTTGGCACATCCTTCACAATATGCCACTTGACTGAGAAGCAGCCATTCCACTTATCTTGCTGCCAGAAATCAACTATTTTGTTAAAATCAACTGACCCCACCATCTCAGCAACACCAACAAATTGCCCACTAGTTTTAACCTGAAAAAAGAAATCACCACGATTATGATAAATCCTTATCCTTATGCCAATAAGAAAAGTAAGGGGCTTCAAGAGATATTTTCATGGACATATAGAGAAAAGGAGGAATACAGGAAAGTGGCCATCTTTCTCCTGAGCTCCCTTCTATGCATCATCAAGCTTCTTGTTGCCATTAGGTGTACTAGCCTAGACACCATATTTGATACTCTTGTGGATGTCACCCTCACTATATGACTTGATAACAAAAAATTTTGCATCTGGGTAGTTGTCTGGGAAGTCTTCCAGATTATACTAGTCCTTATCGGGATGTAAACTGGAATCTTCACCACTAGTAACAGAGGGTAGACTCTGGCCCTTGATAGCAAGGACAACATTGGGACCTAAACTCTTCTGGCCATTCTTAAAGCAACCAAATCTTGGACCTTTGTTCAACTCATTTAAAACCTCCATGCTCTTATTACCATAGCTAAAAATGCCCATTCCTTGGCCCCAGGCATTGTACTTGCCATCTATGGTCAGCCAACCCCCAGCCATTCAATTGCAAACTAGTTCCATAAGATCCAAATGACTTCTTGTTTCTTGGTGTGTTACCATGCTGACCATATAATTTTTTGTTTGAGTGTGTTCTAGCATAACCAAGGCTAGGTAAACCCATTCCAGTACAGGTCTCAAAGGATGTGAACCCTGGATAAAATAAGGTTAAAAAATAAACTATTTTAAATATGCTTAAAAATGCCCTCTTTTATACAGAGTGGTTGATGCTCAGGGACATCCAAGAACATGCACCCACCATCATCCAATGTACTTGCACACATGCACTTGTACAAGCATGCCCATGCATAGAGAAAATTTGCAAATTGTATAACATCAAACATATACCTAAAGGTCCATATACTCTTTTACAATGTCTAGATTCTGACGATCCAATCTGCCTCCTTTAGATTGCAGGCCTTCTCGACCATCTGGATGATCTCAATCTCCTACACCTAATCAAACCAAAACAAACACCCCCAAGGTTAGACCTTTCCACCATGGACTAGCAAAGTGGCACCACATTCCCCTTCCTTGCAGCCTCTACGAAGAGTGTTGCCTCCTCCCCTCTACACGCAGCTGCAATGGCATCCTGCCTACATCAGCCACAAATCCACAAAGATGAAGATTGAACAAGGATCTCACATGGCCAATCGGTGGCTTCTACTACACTTAGGATGGAGGTTGCATAGGGCTTCAACTCGATGAGAAGGGAGGGGAGCAACGATCGGTGGGGGGGTAATGAGCCATGTTGGAGAAGGGGGATTTGCAGGCAATGGGTGCAAGAGGAAGAGAAGAGGCAGGGGAGGAGAGCAAAGGAGGGGGATTTGACAATGATGGGGAGGTGGAGGAAGAAAGGAAGGATTTCATTGCTGAAGATAGTGTGAAGGAGGGGTCATTGTCAGTGGGAGAGGTATCAAGGGTTTTGTGGGTCGGGGTCGGTCGGGGACGTGTGGAGGTGGAGGGTTGGTGTAGACACACCTTTAGTCAAGATACCTTGACCAAAGGTATCATTCGTAAGGAGGAGGTAGGTCGTATCTACAGTAGTGTGAAGGGGATGGTTGAAGAAGGCACCTTCGTCGAGAGAGGGAAGGGGGTAGTAGATGGTCGAGGGAACTACACCATCGAGGATAGGGTTGGGGAGTCGAGGGAGGGGGAAAGTGATGGGGGCGGCAGTGGGTTTTCGACAACAGTCTTGAGGGGAAGGAAAGGTGATGATAGGGCAGGCATGGTCGGAGGAGGCACCTTCATTGAGAGAGGGAAGGTGACAATAGATGGTCGAGCGAGTTGCGCCGTTGGGGAGAGGGAAGGTGATGGGGGTGGCAATAGGTTTAAGGAGAAAGTAATGTAGGGAAAAATACTTTTGGTCAAGGTTTCACGTGTAACCGTGACTATAGCCATTGGTGATGGTTTTTAAAAATCGTGACAGAAATGTCACTAACAAAATAATTATCCTTAATTTCTTTTGTCACGGTTTAAGTTGGATCCGTAACCATAAGTTGCTTTTGCTCACGGTTATTAAAACCGTGACCAAATACCCGTGACAAAAATTTATTCTTCTGGTCATGATTACATTTGATTGTCAAGAATGAAGGCACCATGAAAATCATGCAACCCTAGAAATTTGAGGGGCACATTTACATGAGAAGTAGACAGAAGCTCTTGGAACTGGATCCCAGCTCATCTTAGTTGGATCCAGCTCAAGGTAGCTCATCTCTAGCTCATGAAGCTCAAGCTAGTTGAGCTCACCATCTACTCCAAAACTAGCTAGCTAAGCTAGTTAGGAAGATGTTAGGAGACTCATCTTTAGCTCCCCACAGCACTAAGATAATTTGTCAGAGTTCCCCTCAACTCCTCCATCAACTCAGTTGAGCTACTAGCAAGCTTAGCTAGATTAGCTAAGCTTCACCTAAACCCTACTCTATGGCCGGCCAACATAATCCACAACTCCACCAAATAACCACCACATTACCCTCCTTTGTTGGCACCAAAATGGTGTAACCACCACCTTTACTCACACCCCTTCATGTTAGTGCCAACATAGGCACCTCTCCACCACCTTAACCACCCCTTTAACCACCATAAAGTTGATGCCAACCCTACCTAAGCATCCATAGAGTTGGCGCCAACAATTCCTAGCCCTCCATTACCTAACTGCCACCATCCTAACCCTTCCTACCCACACGCCAACCTTAACCCTAACTACACCCATAATGTTGAAACCAACTCTACATCCATACACCCCTTGGGATGGCGCCAACCCATCTCCACCATCAACCTAAATAACTAATCGATCGCTAATAAAGAAAAATAAAGAAATCATTGTCGTCATTGAGTGGTTCATAGTGAAATGAAACATAAATATTAAAAAGATCAACCATGTATAGATCAAGAAAAGTCATCCACAGGGAGGCTAAAAAACACATATGTAAGATCTTATTCAATCAAAAGACATTTGAGCACTTGTTCGCAAGAAATAGATAAAAACAATAAAACAAAGAAAGGGTGAAGAAGGGCCTTGGCATAGTGGAGGTGGACAAAGGTCCTGGGAGTCTCCTTATATTGTCACTACAAGGGATAACATCCAAGGTGAATCTCCTGGGTGTGGAACTAGTGTCACCTCTCAACAACATTGTGAGAGGTGATGGTGTGGCGCAACCTCCTTGGATCTCCGCGCTTGGCGAGTTGAAGAAGGCCCGTGTGTGGAGATGACCTCTCCATGGGGCGATGATGGAGGACCCATCCTCACGGGAGATGGCAATAGAGGAGTGTGACCCCCTCCTCAAGGGTTGTTGTATGTCGATGTGGAGGTTCGACGCCCAACACCCATGGAGTTGTGGAAGGTAGGTGGTGGAGGAAGTTTGAAAAGAATCCAATGCCTTGGTGGATGTGGAATGGTGGTCGTACGCATCTCCTTACATTGTCACCACAAGGGAGAATGTCCAAGGTGAAGCTCCTGGGAGTGGAGCTAGTGTCTCTTCTAGATGATGGCGAGCGAGGTGATGGTATGGCGCAACCTCCTTGGATCTCCCCACTTGAAGAGTCGAAGAAGGTTGGCGTGCGGAGATGACCACTCCATGGGGCAATGATGGAGGCTCCCGTCCTCAAGGGAGATGGTGGTAGAGGAGCGTGACCCTGATGGTAACACCATCATTCGGCATTACTGGCCTAATTTAGCCTAATTACAAGAATAAATGCTCCTTAATAAGCTGAAGAAGGGCGTAATTTAGTTATATGTTGAACGCAAGAAGAAAGCAAGAAATTATGTTAACTCTGTTGTTTTAACAAGAAATCACGAATGTAAATTAATTGAGGGGTTAATAAGTGCCTAATATAAGGTCAAATGAACTTAAATTCCCAAGTGGGCTCGAATTGACTGAATGAGGGTTTTCTGAGTCTTCAAGATTATTTTAATGATAAAAGCCCTAATTACAATGTCAATTCAATTGAAGAGGTTCTGATGGAAATAAATGTAATCTAAACTTCCTAAAAATCATTGAAAAATATTTTATGAGATTTGTAGCATTCACTTTGACCAAATGAACCCATCTTGACTAAAAACAAATCTAGGAGAGAAATTACTTTATTTTAGGCTATAGAGTAAATTACCCACTAAAATTGCATTAAAACGCAAATTTGGGGTCACCATTATATTATCAATGTGCGAAGGATGATCTTCAGAGGCTGGGGTGTGGTGAGGGGGCGGCTATGATGGCGCCACATGGTGTCATTGTGGTCGTCCATCTTCTTGTATTTGATGATGTAGGCCTCTGATTGAGTTAATTTTTGCGTTGTTGGACTGAGAACATCGATTCGGATCTATCTGTGTGGTTGGATTTGTCATTTGAGGTTTGGATATTCTTCACTTTACCCTTGTCTCTTGCTCTTCTGCAGACTCCCTAGGGTGCTACGAGAGTCTGATTGATGTGATCTTGGAAGCATTGGACTCCTGTTATCGTTCTAAATAGATCCATAAGGTTGGATCGGTCATTTGCAGCCCAGAATTACCTGCAATGAGTAATACCTCTTAAATAGCATAGTCAAATGCATAAAGCATATAAATCAATTATGATGCAAAATACGATGCGTATGCATGCAGAATGCCCATGTTATGCTAGGTTCTGCTTAATTCAGGCGAATTAGGGCCTATGATTGCTGCACAGTTAGTCGAGGACCATGGCTGGTTCTCTATTGCTGAAGAGAAGCATCAATGGAGAGGTTTGGGAGGATGGAGGGTCTTGGTAGGATGGGGGAGGAAGGTGGCTTTCCAAATGATAAAAATGGCACCTGTCATCACCTAAAATTGTTTAAAAGTTTTTAGAAATTGTTTAAAATGTATGCATTACCTATTAATGTGGGTATTAACTTGGAATCCATCTTATTCCACTAATTTATCAATAATAGTCGATGATTCTCACCATTACTGGTAGTAAGCTATTAGAAAAAGCTAATTTTTTTATAATGATCTCTTACTTATGATGGTACTAAATTGTTAATTTTTTTGTTAACTAAAAATATTAAGTACCATATAGCTTTTGTACCTCAAAATTATGTTTAAAAATTATAATACAAACATGTTATATACATATAGTGGCACATAGATTTGCCATTAATATTAATTGTCGCTTATCAAAATACTTTTAGTGGCATAAATTTTTATTGTCGCTAAGATACTTTTGAAAAAATAGAATGATAATACACTTTGTATATTTTGAGGCGAATATATTTTGTCACTAATGCTAATCGTTGTTCAACAAAAAGAAAAATAGTGGCATATAAACTTTTTGCCTCTAAAGTATATGTATACAGCGATATATATATTTGCCACTAGCATTAATTGTCATCCGCAAAAATATTATAGTGGCATATACAAAAAAGTTGACGCTAAATCTAAAGTAATAGTGGCAAATGTATTATATGCCACTATTCAATTTGCCACTAAAGGCTACTTTGTTTGTGGTGCTTGGTTGATGATCCAGTTCCCAAGGTGAAATCAATTCTCTAAGGACCTTAGCCATAAGAAGATCCTGACCCACAGATTAGGGAATCCAAATCTAATCTAGACCTATCCCTAGCTTCCACCCTATCTTCTGAGGCTAACCCCGAACCCCAACCTACTGTTGATAACTCGATTCTAAAATTTAAATCACTCCCAAACCATTTGAAGTATGTCTTTCTGGGTTCAAATCTGATGTTTATAGTGATTATCAATTCTTAGCTCACTCTTGATTAGGAAACGAAGCTGATCTCTATCCTCCAGCAACATCGTAGAACCACTGGTTGGACTCTAGATGACTTGTTGGAATAAGTCCCTCTTATTGCATTCATAGTATCTATACTGAAGAGGGCTCACGACCTTCTCGTGAGATGTACAGAAGACTTAACCCAAATCTCCAGGAGGTCGTGAAAAAGCAAATCATTAAGTGGCTCAATGTAGGAATCATCTACCCCATCTCTGATAACCGCTTGGTGAGTCCCATTCAGGTTGTGCCTAAAAAGGCAGGATTCACCATGATTACTACTGAATTTGGAGAAACCATTCCGACTCGGATTACCAACTCATGGAGAGTCTGTATAGACTACCAAAAATTGAATATCGCAAGGAAGAAAGATCATTTCCCTCTCCCGTTTATTGATTAGATCCTTGAAAAGTTGGCGGTGAATTGATTTTTCTGCTTTTTGGATGGGTGCTCTGGATATAACCAAGGGGCAATTCATCCTAAAGATCAGGAGAAGACCACCTTTACTTGCCCCTATGGGATATACGAGCTCTGTGGAATGCTATTTGGGCTATGCAATGAACTTGCCACTTTTCAGCGGTGCATGCTAGCCATATTCTCTAATGATAGGAAAATACCTTTAAGTCATCATGGACAACTTCTTGATTTTTAGTCAGATGTTTGATGATTGCCTTCTCCACTTGGTTTAGTTCCTATGGTGATGCATTGAAGTGAATGTGGTTCTCTCTTAGGAAAAAAGCCATTTCATTATTCTTGAGGGCATCGTGCTTGGACACCTTGTTTCTAAGAAAGGTACCCAAGTTGATTGAGCTAAGGTGAATCTGATTTCCAAACTTCCTATACCTTCCTTGGTTAAAGACATTCGATCATTTCTATGGCACGTAGATTTCTATCAACAGTTTATATCTGATTTCTCAAAAATTGCATGCCCCTTGTCTAATCTTCTCTTAAAGGTCACACTTTTTGAGATCGCAAGTAAGTGTGCTCGTGCATTTGAGATCCTACACGATTGAGTAACCCAAACTCCAATCCTATAATCTCCTCATTGGTCTCAACAATTTGAGATCATGTGCAATGCGTCTAACTACGTAGTAGGAGCAGTACTTGGGCAAATGATAGATGGGAAACTAGTGGTAATATATTATGCCAACAAGACATTAGATGAGGCTTAGTGTAATTATATGATTACGGAGAAAGAGTTGCTGGCCATAGTATTTGATTTGGGGAAATTTAGATCATACCTCTTGGGCTACCATGTCATTATTTATTCGGATCACACCACTGTAAGGCACTTACTTGAGAAAAAGGATGCTAAACCTAGGCTAATTCAGTGGATCTTACTCTTGCAAGAATTTAACCTCGAGATACACAATAAGGCAGGAAAATAGAACGTGGTTGCTGACCATTTGTCATATCTTCCTTCTTCAATCATTGACCCCTCCAGACCTATAACTGAGCATTTTCCAGATGATCTCCTTCTGAGCATTAATACTGGACTTCCCTAGTATGTCGATATCCTTAATTATTTGCTATCAAACCAAATCTCATCTGATTAGCTAAAAGCTAAGAAAGACAAATTAATTTTAGATGTCAAATATTATGTCTAGGAAGATCCATATCTCTTTCACATCAATGCTAATCAAATCATGAAGAGATGCATTCTCGACACCGAGGTTAATGATATATTGTCTTTCTACCATGACTAGGCCTGCGGTGGCAACTCACTGGCCACAAAGCGGCATTGAAAATCCTCCAGTGCGGCTTCTATTGGTCCACACTCTTTGAGGACACATACAATTATCATAGGGCATGTGCTCGTTGCCAAACCTTAGGAAAATGGGCCACCAAGACATGATGCCCTTGAACAGGATTCTCATGTGCGAGATTTTTGATATTTGCGGGATTGGTTTCATTGGTCCTTTCCCGAATTTGAACGATTTCAAATACATCATTCTGGTCATGGACTATGTGTCCAAATGGATCAAAGTCGTTCCGACTCGAACTAATGATCATAAAGTAGTGATCAAATTCATTCATGGGCACATCTTTTCCCAGTTTGGTGTCCCACACACAATCATTTCTGACGGTGGGACCCACTTTGTGAATGCGCACTTCCAGTCCCTGATGAAGAAATATGGGGTGTCGCATTGTATTTTGACTACATATCATCCTCAAACTAATGGATTGGCTAAGCTCTCCAATCGGGAGATCAAGAAAATTCTTCAGGTCACTATTCAACCTAATAGAAAGGATTGGTCAACCCAATTTCCGAAAGCATTATGGGTCTATAGGATCGAAAATAAAACCCAGCTAGGGATGCCTCCATTTATACTTGTTTATGGGAAGGCATGTTGATAAGCATGCTTTCGCGATGTAAAATCAGGGTTTCGGAGAACCTATCGTCGTAGTCATGAAAATTGCTACCAAATAAAATTTATACCAAAACTCGAAGGGAGTCCCGGATCGAACACAGGAAGGTGATGTTTGTTTCCTTGAAATCTCCATTTTACTTTGTTTCTTTTTGGTACTTTTACGGTTTTGTGATTTTTTTGTATTTTTCTAATGAATAACTAGGCAAGGTAATTTTCTAATGAAAATAAATCAACAGAGAGAGCGTAGAGTCATGAAAGGGATCTGATATATCCAGAATATTGTTTATTACACTAAACAAAGACATGCTAAAAAAATAACAATAGAATGAAGATGAGAAGAAATCTCCCAAAGTGAATGTCTGGTGAGACAACGATGCTTGCCGGCAGCTTGGATGGAGGGGATGAGGTACTGGACGTCAGGCATGAGGATCAGGAGGAATCTAGGTAGAGGGCCGCTTGACTAAGCTATAGGAATGGTGACGAGGAGGTGGAGGTGATCGTGTACTGAAAGGAGGTGAGGGGATGGCTATGTGGTCTCATATGAAGGAGGTGAGGGTAAGGTTGAGCATTTGGTGGAGTAGGGGAGTATTACACTAATAGGAGGTTGGGGAGCTTGGAAGGCTACTTGCAAATCTTGAGTGGGTAGGGAATAGCTAGGTAGAGATGGGTAGGCAAGGGGTGTGTAGGTCCTTATATAGTGGACGAGAGGGGGCTAAAAATGGATATGGCACAATTAGCGACTTCCAAGACGTCGCTGTAGATCCCGCTCATGCGTTGCTGTAGCCAACTCACCCTCTCTCACGCACTCGCTATAGCGAGCTGTGCTAGCCGTCCATCTCTCAAGTTAATCGTGCTCGTGCTTCGCTGGCCACCCATCTCGCATCTCCATCTACCATCGCATGTGTTCGCTAAGCCACAGTGGAGTGAATCTCCACCCTTCGATGTCAGATGAAGGGCTCTGATCGCACGGGAGAGGACACTTCAAATCATGCCCTACCCAATTAGATGGTGGAGATCACGTTAGATGACTTAAGCCTCACGCCTCCCAGTGCACGTACAATTGGCCGTTTACCTGCTCGTCGGATCTCATGTGTGTGGGTCACACGCTTTGAGTGACGCCACATAGTTGCTTCCTTCGCTACTTGATCTCCCATCGACGGATGAATTTCACCCACACGCACTTCAATGGATTACTTCCGTGTGCGGGCCCTTGATTAGTCGTACGCACATTGCGAGTCAAGTGCCAACCGCTGCAATGAGGGCAGGTTTGAGTCTCATTTAGGAATTAAGGCTCACATGCCCACGACCGTTGGATCTTGATCCAACGGTCAACATTACGTGAAGCTTGTCTCTGCTTCGCTTGAGGCGGGCGATGTGGTGCCAGTGCGGCTTGGGAGGAGTGGCTGCAGTCGAGCTGGAGGGTTGCAATGGCACCACGTGGTGCCATCGTGGCCATCCACCTTCTTCTTCTTGTAAAGGATGCTACGAAGCTCTGATTGGAGTGGTTTTTGCACTGATGGATTGAGATCGTCATTTTGGATCAATCCATATGGTCGAATTTTTCATCCAATGCCTTTGAAGATGTCACATTGTCCCTTAGCCATATAAAATGTAGATATTAATAAACAGATTATACAAATTATCCTAAATGCAATGTAATGAATGTTATGCATTTTTTACAATGCTAAATGCAATGTTAAGCTTAGGAACTGACATAACTAGGCATTTTGTCATGAAATTCTTATTTATCATACCTCCATGCCTATCTTTTGCTAGTTCTTAGCAAAATTAACCTAAATGCTGTGTATAAAATAGAATCAAGATTTGATCACTTAGCAAGATTTGTTGATCACATTAGAAAATTTCACTAAGGACCTAATTACAAAAACTCAATAGTGCCTAAGTGCCTACCAAAATGCTGACCGCTGAAGTTCTCACCTTATTTAAAAAGGGAAGATACATGCTTTTCTGTTATTCTTCTTTTCTAATTTTTTTGGATTTTTGAGTTTAAGGTTTCGAGGCAGCTTTCTATGGCTACCCAACCCACCTAAGACTCGAAAAGAACTTTAAGTTCTAAGCATCTTATGAAAGGTGATACTCACTAGGCGATAGTTAAAATGGACTTTACATTTCTACAACCCTAGGTGACCTAAAAGTAATGCCTTGAGGTTTATCTATTTGATCTGTAGCTTTCTCACTATTTGATTTTTTATGGGCTTGACACAAGGGCGAACCCATTGTATATCTCCCTAGTTTATTCTACTTCCTTGCTTCTCCCTATGTGTTTTAGAATTTTTGTGCATTTCGTGAGATGGGTTCTGGACAACCAGCTGATGAGTTGTCACCACTGACAACTTGCCAGCCACACTCATGCGGTGAAGTGTGGCTTATTTAATTATATATATATATATACATATTTTCTACTTTTCTATTTCTTTTCTTTTTTCTTTAGGTATTTCTCTATTTTTTTCTTTTCTTTCTAAGTAGGTGGCTTCCCTGATCTAAGATTTACCTAAAGGTAGCAGGAAGAGAATGGTCATGTAGCTGAGCTCTAGACAACCGACCAATGAGTTGTTACCACTGACAACTTGCCAACCATATCACCCTAGAAGGTTCATTAGCTACCCAATTTCCATTAGAACCATCAAGGAGTGAGTCAGTGCAAAATGTGTGTAGATGATTAGACTATAAGTTCCCCTAAATCAGAAGGCAGGTTGATAAGTCATGTACTTATCACCATAATCTATTAACCAAGTTAGAATAAAATTACTTGGCGAGGACTCAAGACCTTGTCCACATTTTAGTGGACACCCAGGCTGATTAAGCCCGAAGACCAGAAGAGTCTTTGTGTT
Organism: Thalassia testudinum; assembly: GCA_037157565.1. Lineage (NCBI taxonomy): Eukaryota > Viridiplantae > Streptophyta > Magnoliopsida > Alismatales > Hydrocharitaceae > Thalassia > Thalassia testudinum. The sequence goes on from JAZHRO010000025.1 coordinate 42,050,204, forward strand.
CAGGTCCTAAAGTATCATTTCCTAAAGTTCACAACTCCTAATGCCTAAGTTCTCTTCTCCTACTTCTAATTTTTTAAAAAAACAATAACAGGAATTTACTATTATGGGTTGATAAAATAATCAAATCGTAAAGTATCCACCCCCCCCCATGCCCAGCTAATGCAATGTCCTCATTGTAAAATAAAAGCATAAAGGAGGGCAGAATTGGTAGAATATCACCTATATTCAGTGAAACTCTGGTCAGCTCCAAAATAGTCTATTCATGTGCTAAGTTTAGTGCCTTCAACTAGGCACAGTCCTCAAACAAAAATTATAAACATTGAGGCTGCAAGAACAAAGTTTCCGGGCCCCAAGATATGGGTCCCAGCAAGTGAAAGTGGGCTTGCAAAAGAGATCAATGAAAGTGGCAAGTTGGTGATGCAGGGAGAGCCCAAATGGTCTCCAATAGGAGTTTTTCAATATAGAGGAGGTTTGGGTGGGTGTAGGATTTGTACAATGGTTGGGCGAGAAAGGACGATGAGCTTTTTGTGGTGTGTTGGGGGTTTGTAATGTTTGAGTGTGCTCTAGAATACCAAGCTTGTCAAGAGTTTCTCCCTAAAGTTCAATTTCATCGTTAAAATCTAGGTACTTGATCCAACCATTTTGATCTTTGTGATTTCCACCCATTATTTGAATCTCAGACTCTAAAAATTTAGGATAAGGACATTGTTGGGTTTTAACTTGATTAGGTGAATCTTTCAACAAATTCTTAATTTCATAAATATTTTCCTTATCCCAGTTTGCCACTATTGGTTGCATGTGTTCATTGTCCTCAATTATCCCTGCAAACCTTGTGATTTTCTTCTTGAGTTTGTGTTGGGTTAGCCATTAAGGAGTTGTCTAATGTGTGTATGGCCATTACCTCCTCTATTATGCCAAGCTCTTCCATCAAACCACACTTAATTTTATCTTCATTTGAGGCCTCGAAACTAGTAAATCGATTTGTTTTATTCCCTGAGGTAATTTCTACATTTCCCGATTCACAATCAATCCTTGCCTTGGCGGTGGCCAAGAAAGGTCTTCCCAAAATAATCGGGGTGTGGTTGAGCTATTTTGGTGCTTCCATGTCAAGGACCATGAAATCAACAAGGTAATGGAAATCATTAACCTTGACTAAAGCATCTTCCAAGAGACCCCTTGGTTTTGTAATTGATCTATTTGCCAATTGCAGGGCTATGTCAGTGTGTTTCAGGTGGCCTAGTCCCAGTTTCCTATGTAGTGAGGTAGGGATCACATTAATGGAAGCACCCAAGTTGAGAGCCTAGTCAAAAGTAAAGTTTCCTATTGTGCATGAAATTAGTGGGGCTCCTGAGTCTTGCTTTTAGGGGGTAGCTTGTTTAAGATTAGTATGCTTGCACCAGCAAAGAAGACTACTCTCCTAGTGTTTTCAGATTCCTCTCTACGCTTCTCTTTATATGAATTCAGTAAAGCTTTGGCGTAGGTGGGGATTCATCCAATAGCTACAAGGAGTAAAATGATTGTCAATTTGAAAGCCTGAAGTAAGGACATCCTTTCCTCCAATTTCTCCTCCAACTTTTTCTATTTTCGCACACAACAACATACTCCCGAGTCAAACTCTAATGTTTTGTTGATTACATTCTTAATTGAGAGTCTAGAATTCTTATTATAGGTCTTAATGGTATTGACGTGAGGTTGGGTGGGACCCTTGTATCTACTACCACTCCTCACGGTGATGGTATTTGCGAAGGCAAAGTGCTGTTTGTTAGTGCCTTGGGGAGGGTTGGGCAAAACAAGAGACTCCCGGTTGATTATGGAGGAACTTGGTTAGCTCTGGGAGGGACTGCGGTAACCTGATAGATAGCATGAGTTTAAGCATGTGGCTCCCCACTATTACCAAACCCTTGAGGCCCAATGCCTCGGTTCTGCAATGATAAGCACACATGAATTCATAATAAAATGCTTATTAAGATAGTTCCTAGGTATAGCATTGCATATCGTAGTATAAATATTGCATAACATTCATTGCAATGCATTTAGGATAGTTTGTATATTCTGTATATTAATTCCAACATTTTACATGGCTAGGAGGTAGTGCGACATCTTTACGGGCTTCGGATGAAGAATCCGACTGTATGGATGGATCTGGAGCGACGATTGTAGTCTGTCAGTGCGAAAATCACCCTGATCAAACCTTGGTAGAATCCTCTATAAAAAGAAGAAGATCGATGGCCCAGATGGCACCATGTGGCGCCATCCAGGCTGCCCTATGATGAGAACCTCATCATGAGCCATAACTAGCTCATTTTGACCCAATACAAAGGATAAAAGCTCCTACATATCTCAAGGAAAAGCTTAACTCAGAGAATTCTGAGTTTGAGAAGAAAACAAGTCATAAGGGGTAAAAGTGCAATTTTACCAGTATAATCTGCATACAGGGTAATTCAGGGCCCAAACATAGGTCAAAACAGCTTAATAAGAATAAAAGTGGGATGAGATGATCTAGCAAGGGCTACAGCACTTCCAAGGAACCAAATGATAATCTGTAACCCTAAAACAACCCACTTCAATTCACAAGGTTCGAGGCAAAGTAAAAATAGAATAAACCCTCTAAAATTCATAGAAAAATAATCTCCAGGGTTTAGAACCTTCAATTTGGCCTTTAGAACCCATTTTGACCTACATTGAGAACCATGCCCAATTAATAACTTAGTTTGGGTTTTTGCGCAAATTGACTGGTCAAACAAGGTTTAATATGAAAATAAAATTCACCATCAGATTCCTTAGGTCCTAATTAGTCATGTATAAAAACTTGAGCCTAAGAAGAAACCTCCTTGACCGACTTCACACTTTGGTCCTCATATATTTACTCTTTGGCCCTCAACTTTTGAACCCTCGCATTTTGGCCCCTAACTCTCCTTCGTTCTTTGCAAACAGGTCCCTCCTGCAAAACCCTGCCAGCACCATGCTCCGGCGACCTTGCGCGGAGCATGGCGCCGCGCAGGGTGAGGTGGAGGACCTGGCAAGTGTACCGGGGGTGCCCTGCGTCGTCAGCCGTCGCAGGAGCACCCCCATGGTCATTGTAGGCCACCATACCGGCCGTGCGAACGCACGGACGGTATGGGTTCGTATTCCGACCATTCTCCGGCGAGGGAGACACGTCGTCTCCCTCCGCCTTCCTCCCTGCTTCAACCCTATAAATACCCCCCGCCGCTCCACCGACCAAAGCAGCCTGGATCTGACGGAGAAAACCCCCAGCTTTCTTCTCTTCTTTCTCCGACAGACGCTCACCAGCTCCGGCGACTTCCTCCCCCTCCACCTCTTCGCTCTGCCGCAATACCAGCAGCAGAGACTTCCTCCCCTGCTCTTCCCGCGCCACGCCGCACCCAGCTGGCGCCTCTCCAGCCCTCTGCTCGCCGCCGCCCCTCTCCCTGAGCATCGTCTTCTCCGGCGACAGTCGATACGACTGTCGCCCTATTCCTCCCCCTTCGTCCCTGCAGTTAAGTTAGACCTACTCCCCTTCTCCTCCTCTTTCTTTCCCCGCTTTCGATTTAGTCAATTAAGCCCTCTACCGACCCTGTTCACCCTCATCCTCTCCGCCTCCGACCACCCTCCGGCGAGCCGCTCCCATCACCTCAGCGACCCACACGGCTCGCCGACCACCGCAGAACCTCCGCCTCCTCACCCTGATCCTCTTCCGCCCCTCCACTTCCCACCAAACACCCTCTGCAGACCCACCGAACACACCCACTCCCTCGCTCACAGATTGACCTAGGACGACCTGATAGCTCCATCTCGCCCCCTGCAGACCCCCTGACCACCTTCGCCGTGCCACGGCGAAGGTCCCCCGCCTGTCTGATTTGGCCGAGAGGCCGTTCTATTGATTTCAGGTTCCAGGCCTTGACCGCCATTGGCGAGGAAGCTCGAAGCTTGCTTGAGGTTGCTCCAAGCCTGGATATCCCAGGTTGAAGAGCCACGGCCAGCGCGAAAGAATCTTGCGCACACACCCTGGCCCTCAATTGGAGTTGCGCGCCTCAACAGCTGTTGCAATTGGAAGCACCATCCCTGCTGCAGGCGCGAGAGAAAAGGGGTGCGCGGATAGTCCCACCTCGGGAGTTTCTGAAGCCACACACCCACATAAATTGCAAAAGTGCCACCATCTGTTTGCCTCAGTTACCACGGGGTGAGGTCCCTCTCACCCGACCCGACCCGACTCGGCCTCGTCCGTGACCACGCTCCGCGGACCTGGCCCGACCCGATTAGACTGACCTGCACTCCTCGCCCACCACGCACGCCGGTGGGCCTGGACCCGGGCCTGACCCGAACCCGATTACCCGATAGCGCTCTGGGAGAGCTTCCGAAGAGTGATTTCAGAGAGAGAGATACGCGGGGGAGGGGGGGTAGAGTAGGTTTTTGCCTCTTGACGAAAAAACTCTGAAGTGTGCAGGCCAAAGAAGAAGAAGCAGACCCGCTGAAGAAGAAGGAGCTGCTGCACTGTAGCGAAGGCATCGTTAAGTCGTCTCAGCACCGGGGCAGACGACGGAAGGTCAGCAGCCAAAGAAGAAGAAGACAGGCTGAAGAAGAAGGAAGAGCAACGGCCATCGCGAAAGAAGAAAAAGAGAGGTCAAGGCAGGTGAAGACAAAGAAAAAGAAGAAATGAAGAGAAGCAAGAAGCAAGAAAAGAAGAAGACGATCTGAAGAAAAAGAAAGAAAGGAAGAAAGAAGAACAGAAGAAGAAGCCAAATTTTCATCTCTCTCTCTCTTTATTTTTGTAATAAAACTTGTATATCTCTAGAATACAACTTGCTCCCTGAGTTCGACCTCGGGAACTCTTTTATTTTTCCGAGTAAAAAATTTTATATGAAACGTTGGTAACAACCGGCTTTACTACAACGATATAACTGAACGCCGACGCTTTCATTTTGGCGCCGTTGCCGGGGAGCAACGGCTATTCTAGAGGTAAACATTCCTGTATCTTTTAATTTCTGATAATCTCCTCTCTTTTGTGCAGCTACAGGAACTCAAGAAGACAAGCAACCACACCAAAGACAGGTAAAATCTTTTCTCTCACTATTAACCCCTACACTCTAAAGAGGAAGAAAAGAAAAGAACAAGCAATATAGGGCTAACCTGTCTTCCATACTTAGTAACCATAAAAAGTTGCATGTTTTCAACTCATCATTCCTGCACACTAGTAAGGGTATTTAAGGGCTAACACATTCTTGCTTGAGCCTTAATTACCCAACAAAGAATTAACTGGACCAAGTAGAGCCAACCTAGGATCCAACACTAGGGATTTAGAGACACACTCCTTAAGCAAGAATTGAGAAAACCAAATGAAGTGTGCCCAAGCCCTTGTCTGAAAATACCTATTCAAAGAAAAACCTAAAACAATTGGCTCTCTAAACACTTGAACCCTAAAAGACAGGACCTAAAAGCTCTCAAAGAAAACAAGAGGTAAAGTTGACCCCTTTTGGGTTAACCAACCTTAAATTAGGTCACTCTTTGCACTTAAAAAGACTAAAGTTCAAGTGAAACCTTAAGCACCCTGATCTTAAAATTGGTAGACTTAAGAGGTCAAGATCCCCATTCTGGTCTACCTGGAACCGCAGTGACAAGAGAGGTCGGGTGGGGGAAACCCTGTAACCCATGGGGACGCTCTACCGTGTAGGGGTCTTCGCGGGACTCTCCCTCTCTGGCTGCCCAGGTAATTCTCAGGTGGATGATCTTTCTGATCAAGGGGTCCATCTGCCCCGAACCTCTATAGTCACCCAACAATTTTTGGGTGTCTTGATTGGGTCCAGCACCTGCTTATCTCATCCAACCCTTCAGTACTTTTCAGGAGGTCCTTGAAACCTCCTATTGAAATTCACGCTTCCCGAGGCTAAGCCTCGGCTCCTTTGTTTTTGCAGAAATCATTCACATAGCCCCTCTTTCCTCTGATTCTGAACAAAATCCCCTTCTTCCATCTTGATTCAAACTTTGATTCTATTCCACCACCAGATCCAATTATGCGGCCTAATTACCTAGCAAGACTACCATTCAAGAAACCTGAATATCAGAGATCTATGAAAGATAAAATGATCGAGGATGCCATAAGATTCTATGAAAAAGAAGAAAAAACCACAACACCAATAGGAGATATTCAGGTTGATGTCCCAACAACCACATCCTTCATCATAAACTGTGCCCAAATTCTATTAACTGGAATTTCAAAAGGATCAACCCGAGATATGCTCATGACAGGATACATTGAGATGGAAAAATTACACCAATCTGAATACCTTCAATGCTTGACAAATCCTGTACTTTGGGAACAACACCAAGATGCCCTTATAAAACGGGTAGAAATGATGAAATCAGTAGAACAAATTATCAACCAGAAATACCCGTATATACCAGAAACAAAGGATGAGTCATCTTGGAACAGTACTAAGAATCAATCCAGTTTCCCAGATCTCGGGACTGAGGCACAAAGTGGTTGTAAAATCCCAACCCAGATAGAAGACAATGTTGAATTAGGTTGGGATATTGCAGGAGAACACAATGCTGAGCCAACCCTAGGCCATGAATCACCAAGCTTAGAACTCCAAGACTCCTGCAATGACAAGATTAGAATTGAACCTCTGGAGGGTATAAATTCCACCCCTTGTTTTGATAAGGTGACCCTCGAAGGTTATTCAGACTTAGGTTCTAATAATTCTACCCACATCCTAAGCCTAGAACCTAGACCTGAAACTTATTGGGAAGATTATGAGGCCCTTTATGAGGAAGATCAAATTTTTACAGGATATGATTCCGGGCCTCTATTTAATGAATATCCCTCTCTCCAACATCCTCAGGAAATCTGATCGATTTTTCAGAAAACATGCCAATTTATGATACAGAAACTGAGGAGTTGGATGAGCAGGATTTTAATGGGGTCTATCCTACCAGCTTAGAGCTTGAACAGAACATCTTTTTGAGCCCAGAATTGACATATAGGCTAGAACCCAGTCAGGCTGCTGATTCCACATCTGATGATTTCTGCTGTGGTGGAATTCATGAATCTCATTTTCGCCAACTCTCCGACAATTTCAGATCTGACTATAATTGCGGAGAGATTCCCCTTCCTGAACACGCCAGGCCTATCTACGACCTCAGTTCACATGACTCTGACTCTGACTCTGACTCTGAGGTCCTGATTCCCGAGATCACTGATAACACAGAATCATTCCTTTTCGATCCTCAGGAACCAAAAACAGAAAATGCCAAGAGTGATTGCAACCAAGAATCCAAATTTTTTCTCGAATCCGATTTCTTTCATCCTACAAACACTCTTCCGGCATTTGATAGTTACCCAGAGGACTCTCTACAGAAAATCACCTATCATCTGTTTCTAGAAGAGCCCTCGTACACAATGGCCACCTCATCCGCACACACAGAACGGATCAAAACCTCTCCCAAACCCCGACCCGCAACCGGACTCAATTTCTATGCTGATTCACCTCTCACCGAGCCGATTGCATTTCCACATCGGGTTTCGAACATTGATCAGACTACATACCATGCTCTATCATTCTCTGATCACCCCTGTAGGGTTCCTGCATCGACCACTGATTATCCTACGGGTCCCTACTCTGACCAGGCTGATTCGGCACAGCCAAACCCTGCGTTTACACTTCCACATCCATCTGAGCCTCATAGTTTATGGTGGGTTCCACACTTTTTTATCCACATCTATCAACCCACCAGATTGATTGGGTTTGGGCTGCATCATCAGCCTGTTGATCTGAACAAGCACCTGGTTGGACCAACCAGGCTCTTAATCAAGGTGCTTGTCTTACAAAACTCTGCTGATTTGACCATCCCCTCTCCATCGCATTTCCCGCTTGGCTGAAGGCATCAAATTTAGCGCTCAACGGGAGGCAGCCCGTCATTCTCTTTGAAAACCTGAAACGTGTTCTGACAGCTTTTTGCACTTGAAGTTCACACTTTAGGACAGCCGACTCCACCTCAGGTGCTTGCATCTGAGATTAGAAATCGTCCGCAACAGTCACCCCGACCCATTCACTCATCAAAACAGCTATCCTAATGTATGAACTTAGTCGAATAGAAACCCCTAGGTTACAATGAGGACATTGCAAATCTTAGGCATGGGGGGGTATGAAAGTGCAAAAACTCGTAAGAAAAGGTTTCAAACAAAAAAATTCACATATGCCAAAAATACCATAAAAATTAAAAAAATTTTTGAAAAAGAATAAGAGGAAAAGAGGAGAAGGAAAATTTTGTGAAGGAGAGAACAAACAAAATGAAAAAGGAGCACAAAATTATGAAAAAAAAGAGTGATAGTCATTAGTAAGAAACTAAGGAATTAACCTAAGTTCTAGACCTCATTCGAGAAAATAACTGAAAAGTGCACAATGAGATTAGTAAGAATGCAAACCTTAGGCATTCTTGAATAGACTCTTAGTACCCATTAAGATCTGGACACTCCTCAAGAGGTTGAGGAAAATGAAAAGCTGAAGTATTAGGTCTAAGGCTTAGGGAGTATTCGGCCTCGTTAACTAATTTTTGGTTTACGGGACTCAGTAACCTAAGCACCCTAATCTCACACACAGCCTGGTTCAGTAAGCGTAAAAATCAGAATCACGCAGAAGCGTCGCAAAAATCTGAAAAGAACACCTAGAATAGGAGCGGCCGATCAACACAAGTTGATTTGGACGAGTTCCCAGCGCAGAGAGGCGGGAAATCCCCTCGAAGATGCGTAACAAAATATCATCTCCTCGGTGCTTGTCTCTTAGGATATTTACATATCCTACGGGGGGCATGTAAGCACTCTGCTGGTTCAGATTCCATGGATGGCATTATCTCGAAGTGTCAATTGCCAGGGTCTGGATTCGGCCACGGAATACCATGGATGGGATTATCTCGAAATCTCAATAGCCAGGGTTCCGGGGGTTGCCATGGGCGGTGCTATCTCGAAGCATCGATCGCCAGGAACCCTTGAGGATTGATGATGGGAACAAGGAACCTAATACAGACCGTGTTGAAAAGCTAATCCTAGGCTAGAACTAAAAAGAAAAAGAGAGAGAAAACTCTCCAAACAGAAAAAACTTTCTATCTCTCTCTTACAAAACGCACTGCGAACTGGGCCAGGGCTAAAATCATTTCAAGCACGGGTGCTTTAACCACGAAGTCCAATAAACTTTAGGTTAGTTCTTGCGGGCCTTAAAAACCTTTGCTAAAAGACTGAGGCTAAGGCTAGACAGATTTGGATCTTGATTGGTACTAGAGTATCTTTTAGGCCTATGGTCAGCATTCTAACCTAATCTATGCTCAAATAAAAAGGCACTTATCTAAAACCATTGAAAACTTCATGGTCTAGAACAAGGGTTGAAACCTTAAGTTTTTTTTGCTAAGGGACAAGCAAAAGCTAGGCATGGGGGTATGATGAGAACCTCATCATGAGCCATAACTAGCTCATTTTGACCCAATACAAAGGATAAAAGCTCCTACATATCTCAAGGAAAAGCTTAACTCAGAGAATTCTGAGTTTGAGAAGAAAACAAGTCATAAGGGGTAAAAGTGCAATTTTACCAGTATAATCTGCATACAGGGTAATTCAGGGCCCAAACATAGGTCAAAACAGCTTAATAAGAATAAAAGTGGGATGAGATGATCTAGCAAGGGCTACAGCACTTCCAAGGAACCAAATGATAATCTGTAACCCTAAAACAACCCACTTCAATTCACAAGGTTCGAGGCAAAGTAAAAATAGAATAAACCCTCTAAAATTCATAGAAAAATAATCTCTAGGGTTTAGAACCTTCAATTTGGCCTTTAGAACCCATTTTGACCTACATTGAGAACCATGCCCAATTAATAACTTAGTTTGGGTTTTTGCGCAAATTGACCGGTCAAACAAGGTTTAATATGAAAATAAAATTCACCATCAGATTCCTTAGGTCCTAATTAGTCATGTATAAAAACTTGAGCCTAAGAAGAAACCTCCTTGACCGACTTCACACTTTGGTCCTCATATATTTACTCTTTGGCCCTCAACTTTTGAACCCTCGCATTTTGGCCCCTAACTCTCCTTCGTTCTTTGCAAACAGGTCCCTCCTGCAAAACCCTGCCAGCACCATGCTCCGGCGACCTTGCGCGGAGCATGGCACCGCGCAGGGTGAGGTGGAGGACCTGGCAAGTGTACCGGGGGTGCCCTGCGTCGTCAGCCGTCGCAGGAGCACCCCCATGGTCATTGTAGGCCACCATACCGGCCGTGCGAACGCACGGACGGTATGGGTTCGTATTCCGACCATTCTCCGGCGAGGGAGACACGTCGTCTCCCTCCGCCTTCCTCCCTGCTTCAACCCTATAAATACCCCCCGCCGCTCCACCGACCAAAGCAGCCTGGATCTGACGGAGAAAACCCCCAGCTTTCTTCTCTTCTTTCTCCGACAGACGCTCACCAGCTCCGGCGACTTCCTCCCCCTCCACCTCTTCGCACTGCCGCAATACCAGCAGCAGAGACTTCCTCCCCTGCTCTTCCCGCGCCACGCCGCACCCAGCTGGCGCCTCTCCAGCCCTCTGCTCGCCGCCGCCCCTCTCCCTGAGCATCGTCTTCTCCGGCGACAGTCGATACGACTGTCGCCCTATTCCTCCCCCTTCGTCCCTGCAGTTAAGTTAGACCTACTCCCCTTCTCCTCCTCTTTCTTTCCCCGCTTTCGATTTAGTCAATTAAGCCCTCTACCGACCCTGTTCACCCTCATCCTCTCCGCCTCCGACCACCCTCCGGCGAGCCGCTCCCATCACCTCAGCGACCCACACGGCTCGCCGACCACCGCAGAACCTCCGCCTCCTCACCCTGATCCTCTTCCGCCCCTCCACTTCCCACCAAACACCCTCTGCAGACCCACCGAACACACCCACTCCCTCGCTCACAGATTGACCTAGGACGACCTGATAGCTCCATCTCGCCCCCTGCAGACCCCCTGACCACCTTCGCCGTGCCACGGCGAAGGTCCCCCGCCTGTCTGATTTGGCCGAGAGGCCGTTCTATTGATTTCAGGTTCCAGGCCTTGACCGCCATTGGCGAGGAAGCTCGAAGCTTGCTTGAGGTTGCTCCAAGCCTGGATATCCCAGGTTGAAGAGCCACGGCCAGCGCGAAAGAATCTTGCGCACACACCCTGGCCCTCAATTGGAGTTGCGCGCCTCAACAGCTGTTGCAATTGGAAGCACCATCCCTGCTGCAGGCGCGAGAGAAAAGGGGTGCGCGGATAGTCCCACCTCGGGAGTTTCTGAAGCCACACACCCACATAAATTGCAAAAGTGCCACCATCTGTTTGCCTCAGTTACCACGGGGTGAGGTCCCTCTCACCCGACCCGACCCGACTCGGCCTCGTCCGTGACCACGCTCCGCGGACCTGGCCCGACCCGATTAGACTGACCTGCACTCCTCGCCCACCACGCACGCCGGTGGGCCTGGACCCGGGCCTGACCCGAACCCGATTACCCGATAGCGCTCTGGGAGAGCTTCCGAAGAGTGATTTCAGAGAGAGAGATACGCGGGGGAGGGGGGGTAGAGTAGGTTTTTGCCTCTTGACGAAAAAACTCTGAAGTGTGCAGGCCAAAGAAGAAGAAGCAGACCCGCTGAAGAAGAAGGAGCTGCTGCACTGTAGCGAAGGCATCGTTAAGTCGTCTCAGCACCGGGGCAGACGACGGAAGGTCAGCAGCCAAAGAAGAAGAAGACAGGCTGAAGAAGAAGGAAGAGCAACGGCCATCGCGAAAGAAGAAAAAGAGAGGTCAAGGCAGGTGAAGACAAAGAAAAAGAAGAAATGAAGAGAAGCAAGAAGCAAGAAAAGAAGAAGACGATCTGAAGAAAAAGAAAGAAAGGAAGAAAGAAGAACAGAAGAAGAAGCCAAATTTTCATCTCTCTCTCTCTTTATTTTTGTAATAAAACTTGTATATCTCTAGAATACAACTTGCTCCCTGAGTTCGACCTCGGGAACTCTTTTATTTTTCCGAGTAAAAAATTTTATATGAAACGTTGGTAACAATCGGCTTTACTACAACGATATAACTGAACGCCGACGCTTTCACCCTACATGAGCCACAGCCTCCCCAGCTTCACGCAAGGAGTGATCCCAGCCGTTGGATCTCAATCCAATAGCTGAGAAATGATCTACATCGGCTAGTCTCTCCTCCAAAATGCAGCAAGGAAGGCTTCATCTTGACTATTAGATCCACATCCAACGGTCGAGGCACGCAGCCACACCTCACCTCCATGCAACAAAGCAATGCCTTGGCCAAATGGTGAAACGCCCGCTCCGTAAATGAGAGGCATAGGTTCGAGCCTCGATCCTCCACGCCCGCTCCCACATCAGCTAAATTGGACTACTCGATCTTGATCGAGCGATCGAGATGAAGCACTCGTGCTAGACGACGATGCGCAAACTCATGCCAAGGTAGATGTGCGCCATCTGGAGCACTCATTTAAGTAGACTGGGTGCATTATCTGATCTTTGCGATCATGCCATGAGCACGATTCAAATCTCGCAAGAGCAGTGATCTGCACGCTCTCCTCAGCCACACAATCAAGATTGAATGGTGGAGATGCTTCCTCGATCAGCGGGAGCATGATTTGAACGACAGCGAGGGCACGATCTACGGATGCCCCCAACCGTGCGATGGCTCATCCAATAGCTACCAGCGAGCACGTGATTTGAATGCCAGCAAGCATGTGCTTCCTCCTCGCAATCTCAGCCATCCACGTCTGATCCAATGGCTGGAGATCTTCGTGCACTGTGCCAACTACACCTGCGCCTCCTCATGCCTGTAGAGGCACTTGAATGTATAGCGACACCCCCAACGGGTCTTGAGCGACGTTTTAAATGTTGCTGAAGACCCATGCACATAAAACACCCCCATTCCACCACTATATAAACACCATGACCCCTTCCCTTCCAAACCATCTCTACCTACTCTACTCCCACCTACTCCTAAGCTCTAGTAGCCTACCAAAGCTCCCTTAGAGCTTACTCCCAAGCTCCAAAGCCTCTTATTATTGTAATGCTCCTATATCCCACCAAATATTCGTCCTCTATCTCACCACCTTCATAAGAAGCCTTGGAGTTGTCCTTCCACCTCCATTCTGGTAGAAGATCATCTCCAGCTCCTCATCCCCATTTTGAAGCCTTGGTGAAGCATTCCTCTACCCGACAACCTCCTGCATCTCACCTTCGTCGTCTAGCAACTCACCCTCTTCGTCCAAGCTACCACCAAGCACTATCGTCTCGCCAAACAGTCGATTTAGGAGATTTCTTCTCACTCCTATCACTTTTGTATTTCTTAGCATATTGTAATAAACATTTGCATGATATATCAGATTTGTTTCCATCTCATTTGTGAGTTATCTTGCTTGCCTTTTCTTTACAAAAACATCAAAAGAATCACAAAAACCTAAAACACTAAAAAGAAACAACACGAAGTGCAGATTTCAACAAAAGTAAACATCGCCTCCCTGTATTCGACCCGAGACTTCCTTGGTGTTTCAGCTAAAAATTGTATTTGATAATGTGTTGTGCGAACTATGATGACAGGTTTCTCCTAACCCTAATTTTACTTTGCTAAAACCCATTCATCATTTTGGCGTTGTTGTCGGGGAGGCAATGGAATTTGCTTTCTTGTCTTCCGTGTTTCTTTGCATTTACTTATTATTAACCTCTCTTGACTCTGATTTACTGTCTTGCAAGTACCCTAGTAAGGAGATCTGAGTGTGGTAAACTAGAGTAAAGTGCGAGTAGAGTAATTTGTAAGTGCACCGCACATTCCCCCCCACTAGTTCACTTTTGCCACATCCATAACCAAGACCTAATCTACTTTGGTATTTGCATAAACCCTAGGATAGAATTTGTTTGACTTGTTTGTCACTTCCACTCATCTTACTCTAGCATATTTAAAAAAAAAAACAAAAAGATACTTTCTGTGGGACAAATCAACACACACACTACATACACCCACATTTGAAGCACATGACCTAACTTGATTTTTACCTACTTGATAGCGTGGGTTCACTCAACTCAGTAATTAAGTTAATTTCACTTAATTAAGAGTAGAAGAAATCACATAGGTTAACTTGAAGTTGTGTCGGTTATGTAGTATAGGGTCGAATTAACCTAACATTTTAGAAATTTTTACTAGTTGAGTCTAGGTCGTTCACTGGGGGGCATAATAATTTTCTCCAAATTCACCAATTTTCTTTTATCTCTTTAAGTTTAGGAGGTAAAACTAGTTTAATTTTCATAACATGAATTTTGTCAAAATATTTAAACTATAAAGAACATACAAAATTCCTTATGCAAACATATGTACTCAAAATGTTGTACTTTATTAACAAGTAAACATGTTAATTTTTCAATTTTATTTCATTCTAAGAAATTAAGGCAATTAAAAAGTTATGCAATTAAAGCATGCCTTTTTACATTAAGAACAAAAAGATACTGATGCAATAGAAATTTATTTATTTTCATCTCTCTTCATCCTCTAATCATTGTTTCTTTCTTTCTTTCTTTCTTTCTCTCTTTTATTTTCTTCTCTCGAGCTCTCTTTCTTCTTACCTTTATTGTGTTGTTCCTGCCTTCTTATCCTCCTTCTCTTCTTCCTTTTTCCCTTTAATCTTCTCCTGCCTTCTCTTCTTCCCTTAGTTTTTCTCCTTTGTTCCTTAGTCTTTTCCTTAACACTCCTTACCGTCTGTGCTCCTTTCTTCCTTAGCCTTTACTTCCTTCAGCGGCTTCTCTTTTCCTTAAGCTTTCAGCTGAACCAGGTTTTCTTACTTTTAAAACCAAATGATTTTTTTATTTGCAGCGAGGTCCTTTCGAGGATACACAGCACCCTGAGACCAGGGTGGGACCAAACCCTACTCGATCCTCGCCTAATCTTAGTTAGGTTCGTTTTGGTTCATTTGTTAATCGGTTCATAGTCTCGAGCTGCATCGGCTCAACCTGGCCTCCCAGGCCACACTCGCCCTCCCAGGGCACATTCACTTGCACACGCCCCTAAGGGCGCACACCCGTAGGCATAAGCCAGCACACACAAACCACACAATGCTCAGATCAGATCAGAAGGAATCGAAACCGGTGCGCTGAGCGCTGACGACTGCATAGCCAAGGGAACAAATCAGTTTTATTCCCAGGCGTGCGCTTGTGAATATTCGATGTGGGACAAAGCTAACCCTTCTAGACCCGAATTCAAACAATCGTAACTTTCGTCCCAAAGCTCCAAATTGAATGATTTCAAGTTTGTTGGAAAACTATAAGGGTAATCTACACAATTTTATGGTCAATTTAATATTTTAATGATGTTTAGCTCTTCAATTTAAGAGAAGAAATCAGGGGTTTCTACGGGTTTTAAAAACCTGGAAAGTAATTTTAAATCAGGAGAGTCCTCAGATGGACTTCTCTCATCTATTAAAAGGTTGTATATGTTATATAAATAATTCTGCTTCTGTTAAGATAGATTTTAAACTCTTAAGACCTACAGAACCTGCAGACAAGCTTTTCTCTTCTCTGAAAGCTTCAGAGGTTGATTTTCATATTTCAATAAGCCTAACAGACACTTTAAAGTGTTCCTAATCTATTGAGCTTAATTCTAAGGGTTATAACAAATCAATCTGGGTAGTTTTTAAGTTTGAAATTCATCAGAACAATACTTCTGTTGGTTTGGGTTCGAGAGTAACCAAAATTGGCAGAAACATAATCTTTACTAATTACATCATTTGAGATTACTTTAATTAATTTCAAATCATCAAATAAGATCCCAGAAATAGTTTCCACATCTCAATTCCTTAATTCAATCTCAGAACACCATTATCAGAATCAGGTTTGATTATGGAAGCTCGAAAATTGACTTTCTATTCTAAGCTTCCTCCTAAGAAATTAATGCCTAAAATAGAGTCTTCTCATCATCAGAAACTTATTCAGATCTTTAGATTTATGTTCTGTCCTTAATTTCTAGGGTTTCAGGCTCTCCGCCTGAACTAAAATAGGTGTGTTCGACAGAATAAAAGAAAGATTGCTACAATGATTTGAAGGTTAAAATAGCTTCAGTGCATCACACTGAAGCTTTTGAGCTCCTTAAATGTTTCTCAAATCCTTCATAACAGACTTCTCCAACTCGCCGGAGTTGGGGAAGAAGAAGTTACGTCTAAAGCTCTAGTGGTTAAAACCTCAAACAAATATCTTTAGAACAGTCATTAATCCTTATTAAACTATTTTGGGGCTACTTAGCAAGTTTAAGAGGTTGTAACACAACTTTGGCTCGTCGGAGCTTGCTGAAGCTCCGGTGAGTCCAGAAAATGTAAATTGTATGTATAGATTGACAAAATTTACTATTTTTGATCCAGAAATGATCCTGAGGTTACAAGGAACCTCATTATCACTTAAAATTCCTCATTTATTCATTAAAATGTGAGATTTAACAGTAAGTTTATTTTCTTAAGGATTTGAATGATTAAAGCTCAAGACTTGATTTAACTACTCGATTGAGAAGTTAAATCAAGTCAACAGATGTTATTATTCATAAATATATATTTAATTTATAGTTTGAACTGTTCCTGAGCCACCATGGATAGGGAGCTCAGGAGCTTAATTAAGATTTAGGCATTTAATTATAGATGATAATAATAGGTAATATAATGTCGATTAGGGTTCATTAGTGGTGATAGGTGATGAAAGAACCCAGTGAAGGTGGAATTAGGTCGATTACTGTCACCATAGACAGTGCCAATAGTCAGTGAAGGTGGTGTTTGAATTAGGCGTTTAGGTGATTTAATTAATGATTAAGTGAATTAGAAGTGAACATGGAAGATACAGGAAGGTGTACAATGTATTAAAAGACAAAATTAAAGCTTTGGTGAGCTCAAGGAACTCGCCGGAGTTGGAGGAGATGAAACTAAAATCTAAAATTACTCTAACCTAACTAACTAAACTAACTTACTAATCTAGCCTACTCCTACTCCTACTCCTAGTCTACTGTTACCTGGACTAAGGGGTCAATCGAGTTCCGCTGAAGTCTCATGGTGGATGACAAAATCAGAGGCTGGAAGAAAGATCTTCGCGGGCAGATTTGAGTTGGAGCAGAGGAATCCTTAGGTCAGCGCCTTTGTTAAAGGTGCGGAAGACCACGACGGATCTCCTCGACTACTTAAGATGGATGGAGGAAGTCGGAAAATGGAATGGGGAATCGCTGGAGGTTTGGAAGAATAGCCTATCGAAGTCGGCTACAGTGTTAGAAAAGGGAAGGGAGCCAACTTGCCTAAAATCAGAGGTGTAAGGGGGTATTTATAGCAGTCTACGGCGAAGAGAGGGGTAGGGTCTGGCCGAAGAAAGAGCTCGAGGAGCCTAACCTCCGTCGTCGTCCTCGACGACGGTGAGGTTATCTTCCACTGAAAAATAGGATTCTCGATTAATACAGACCGATGGATGAAGTGGAGGTGGTAAGCGCAAGCTGCAAGAGCTTGGGCAAAGAGGAATGATGTCGGCAGGGCGGTGATCGTGTGGTGGGATGACTCTCTACTGCCAGCCGTTCATTCAGTTGGAGAAGAAGAAGAAGAAGACGAAGAGGGACTTAGAAGTAATAAAACTTAAGGGCCTATGTGAGAAATAAGGACCCGACTGTAATGAATATTACGGACTAAAATGTAAACCCAAGTTTTGAAGGTTTATTTTAATTTAGATCTTTTTCAACTTTTTATATATGTTAGTAAATAAGGTAAATATTATGTTTACACCTTGAATTTACATTTTTGACCTTTTTAGGTTAATTTATTAGATTAAGTAAAATCACTTAAGTTATTACATACTTAGGTATACATTATATTTAAGTTATTTATCTTATTAATTAAGGAAATGATTAATAGGATTTCGAGTCCAATTATTATCTAAATTATTAATAATGTTAATTGAATGATAAAATGTCATTTTTAGCTTATTTTAAGGTTCTTAACTAAATATCCCTTATTCCATAATTGACCCTTATATATTCATAACCTTAGCTAATTAACTAGGAAGACTAGTTAATTAGGGGTAATTGGAGATCATGATGAGTGTCTCATCATACCCCCAAGCCAAAGTTTTGCTAGTCCCTAACAAAATTAACTAAGACTATGATGATTTAAAGCACTTAGGTTTAAATTATTATAAATAGTAACTATGTAGAGGAAAGCTTAGGTCAGAAAATTTTTAAGGTTAAATATAAATGATTAATGTATAGAGTATGTGTGAAAATTTTCTTACTTAGACTTATACTTATAACATTTTCAGAACACACTTAAAATAATTTGTAAATAAGAATTTTATTCAAAATTAGAATTCTTCAAAAATCTCTTAATCTTTGTAACTATTCTTAACTCAAATTAGAATACAAAGTGTTTTAAGAAAAACAAAACTTAAGGATTGAGAATTAAATTTTAACTCAAAAACTCAAATAGATTTAAGTTAATCCTTTGTTTATGACATTTGACTTTTATCAATGTAAGTTTAAGCAAATTAACCAGATACTCATTATTAATCAAACTTAGAGTAGTAAAACTCTAATTTACTAGCCTACAACACTAAAGATTAACTTCTAGACCTAGGATTCTGTCAATTCTTCTCCTTTAGGTCTCAACTTAAAATCTTCAAAACCCAATTTCTTAGGCTTCACTGCCCAATACCAAGGTTCAGTAGTTATGATTTTAAACCATCTGTGCTTAGTGAAGAGAATTATCCCAAAGACATCCAAAGTTGCAAAAATCCAGATCTTATGACATCACTTTCCAATCCCAATTATTCCAATTCAAGCCTTTGGCTTGGCCTTACTCAGGTTTGGTTGCTTTCTCCTCACCAGTTTTCTATCCCGAGGTCAACACTTTTTGCGTATATCTCCTAGGTGGACCACTGGGTCTCTTATTCCTAATATTTTTTTCTCTTTTTCTATAGGTTAGAACACCCCTTTGAAGCGAGGTGTTCTTTTTATTTTTGATGGAAGGAAGGGTAGCATCCATTTGTAACGAGATGCTTTTATTTATTTATGGAAAACTGCATAAGTAACCATTTTTAGCGAGGCACTTAACTGCAGGGTGTTTTATTTTTTTTCCTTTTTCTTTTCTTTTTTTTTCTTTCCTTTTCCCCCCGTCTCATTTTTCTTACTACCATTATTCTCCAAATCCTTTTTCTAGGTAAGTGGCACATCCTTCACCCTTTCAAGAACCGCCCTACGGAAATCCTTGGACTAAAGAGGATTCAGAATTGATCTCTTAACCTCTGTGTTTTTGCGGTCTCAGATGTCAACAAGACAATTCTATGTGAGTGAATTTTAGATGTTTAGGTTACTTAGCTCTCAAACCAGAGCTTGGACAACAATACCCTTTACTCTTAGGTTCTTCAAATTCTTAGTTTCCTATTATAGGATCCGTCAAGACAAAATTTACCAAGTCTAGTTATTTATCTCTAGCTTGTAAGTTTTGTAAACTAAAATTCTACCAACTCTATCTAATTAACTCTGAATATCTGGCTTTTTTTACTTAACTTTATGATAAAATCAAAATTTCAAGAAGCAAAAGATTACTTAATCTAATTGATTAAAAAGTTATAATTCAAATCTTTAAAAGATTTAAAAGATTCCTAAATTCAAATAAAATCTTGTTTTAAAAATTTTTAAACACAAAATTGTGTTTCTACAAAATATTTAAATAAAATCTAATTAAGAATTGAATGCTCTTAAATACTTATATATATATACATATACGTTTTAAACTTCTGACCTAAAAGAAAATTAAAGGTCTTAATTATAATATATATATATTCTTCTTCTTTTCTTCTTTATTACTAATGAATAAACTCCTCTTATTATTTTTATGGATTTTCTTTTAAAATTTTTGTATTTATATATTTTTATTTTTATGTATATAAGATTTTTTTTCTTCAATTTTTTCATGATTTTTTCAAAAAATTTTCAAATTTTTATGAAAATTTTGATTTTTTAAAATTTTTATCATTTTTAGAATTTTTATTTTTTAAAATTTCGTGGATATTTGATTTTTATGTTTTTTTTTTTTAAACCAACCTTAAAGCGAAAATTTCACTTCAACACCCCCCCAAGCCAAAATTTTAGAATGTCCTCATTATAAGAAGGGTGAAAAATATATTACACTTCATTTAGTATAGGGTGATGAAAGGGGTCGAAAAGAGGAGATTAAAAATCTCTGTGCAGACGATTTCAAGTTTGACCAAAGGTCAGAGTGGTCAGTCGGACTAAATGAAGGTAATCAATATGATATGGAGTGAAATTTTAAAAGTAAGTGTATAAGAAAATCAAAAAGGATGAAAATAGGAAACAGCCATGTACAAGTGTTAAGTTTTACGCCTTCAGCTAGGCGTAAACCCTAGTAAAGAACTCCTAAAAAGAATAGGTATACGGTAAAAATAGAGGAGTTATGAAAGAATTAGATCAAGAAAATTAGAGAACAGGTTAAACCACCTAATCAAAACTCGTCCTGAAATTACCTAGAATAGATCTCACAAATCCTAGAATCAGATTCTCGTGAAAATCTCAAAAAGATTAGAGTGAAAATCATGTGAAGATTAGATCTGATTTAGGTTGAGATATAAAACGTCTAAGATTAAGGCAATTCATAAAAAATGTTTCCACCAAGTTCAGAAAATCAGCAAAATCAGTTTTGGTTCCCAATAATAGGTGAGTCATTTTGGCACAAAATAAGTTGCTGATGGGGGTTTGATGGGTTATTTTCAGGCAATATGGAGGACGGATTATGATTAGAATCAAAGGCCTGATTAATGAAGTGGACTTGGCCTTGATCGTGCCTAGGATTGGCAGATTCCTAGGATTCGGAATTGGCTGAGATGGAAGAGTACCTGGCTGACAAGACTCAGCCAAAAGCGTGATCTGATTTTGTAAATCAGCCAATTCTACCTTACATTGCCTATGGATCTCAGCGAGAGCTTCAGCATTTTGTCACTAACTCTCTGACACAGCTCTTAAAATCTGGTCTAGTTGTGTATCTCTATTAGGCCTAGAGTAATTCTGCATACTCATCGGGCTAGGCCTTAAATTTGATTACTGAGGAGGCAAAGGAGGTGGATTAAAATGGGTCTGATTTGGATAATTTGGTCTTTGATTTTGATTTGGATCAGCCCAAGAAAAGTTTGGGTGGTTTCTCCATCCAGGATTATAGGTATTTGAATAAAGGTTAGGTCTTGGAATATTTTCCTAGATGGCGTGTAATTCAAGAGGATATGGCGTGTTTTCTGCAAAAGTAAAGGGTGGGGAAAAGGGTGGGTAAGATTGTGGGACAGAGGTCCCTCCTTGGGTTGGTGAAGGAGTAGATAGAAAACCCAAGGAAGATGGATCTCTAGAATCCAAATTATTCACAAATCCCTCCCTGCGGGAGTTTGCGAAACAGGTAAATACGCAGGATTCGTAACAAGTAGAGGCGTAAGATTCTTCATTGTTTCTAACCTCGTCCAGATGCTTTTCTACGATATCAACTTTGTCCAGTTTTTCTGCAATAATCTCTAAATCCTTTGAACTAGACTGATTACCGATCTCGTGAATGCCCTTATGCGGATTTTCGTGATTCGTATTCGCGCCCCGCAAAAATTGCGACATAGATGCATTATTGATCGAGTTTTCCGCCATCCCTTGAAATAATTCTGAAGCGGATTCTGCGTCGCGATTTAGAAAATTCCCTCCACACGAGGCATCGACTAGATTGCGAATGCCCTCTTGTAAACCATAATAAAAGATATGCATGAGTTGCCAATGAGGGATGTCATGATGTGGGCATTTCCTTTGCAATTCATGAAAACGTTCCCACGCTTCATGAATTGGTTCTCCTTGATTTTGATTGAAAGTCGTAATAGCTCGCCTTAAAGCATTGGTTCGACCAATTGGAAAGAATTTCTTCAAAAATGCGGATTCGAGTTCAGCCCAAGTTGATATTGGTCTTGCTATAGTTCTATACCAATAAGCTGCTTTATCTTTAAGGCTAAAAGAGAACATTTTCATTAGTAGGATTTCCCTATTTTGATTTCGAGGACCAAGAGTTTGAGATAAATTTTTAAGATCTTCAATGTGTTGAAATGGATCCTCAGATGCAAATCCGTGAAAGTGGGGGATTAAACCTATAATGTTTGTCTTTAATTCTGGATCATTTTCCCCAATAGGAATCCTAACATTAGGCTCTACTTGTGCATTAGATGGGTTATAATAATCTCTAAGTAGAGGTCTTGGATGATTGATCAGTAAATCATGATTTTCAAAACCCGCCTCAGGTCGAGGTGATGAACGGGTTTGTAAAGTTTGTAGATTATTTAAGGCTACTGTTAATAAATTGATTTGTCTTGTTTGCTCTAGCATCCTAAGGTTCTGGTTCAGGAGTGCCTCATGAACATCAAAAGGCAGCATCTCCCCCTGACCAGAAGAAGAATGGATCTCGGGATTAAGATTCTGCATTGGATCCATAGAAGTAGATGGATCAGGCGGGAAAACCATTGGTTGCTTATCCGCAACCGGCCTAGGATCACCTGTCAACGTCGGTGCAAGAGGCGGATGCAAGGATCACCTCCCGTCCATAAAGGGAAAATAATGTGCAAAGGCACACGCACACCACCGATACAAAAATTGCGGCACAAAAAACCCGCAAAACAGTGCAAAAGACGTGGGTTTTGATCTTCTTTCAAAGGAAAGAAGAAAGTCCTAAAGTACGCAAAGTAATTTGACGCAAACAAATAGAGTAACAGTATCAAAATACGCGTCCTAATTCCTGATTACGTAGGTGCGTACCTTAAAGCTCAAAGGTCTAAGGTCTAGGATCGAGACCGCTCACTACTGGCTCCCCGGGGCTCTAGTAGTGAGACAGACTTGTTCATCTTCGACCAAAGCCCTAAGAGGTGCAAAGAGGAGAGATAGAAAAATAGACTCGTGTGACTCTATTGATCGCGCTGTGTGCGCGATAGCATGCAACAGACGATATCGATATAAAAACCCACATGCATTCTGCAAACAGATTTAAGTCACCAATTTTACTTCCTCTTTTTAGTTAGTTTTTTTTCAAAAATGTATCAATTAAACTACAATGACCGCTTTTTATATCTTTTCAAACAAAAATATGTGGCCTTTTTTTAATTCTCAAAGATAGGGATCTACGTGGGTTTTCTCGTGTTTTCCTGCTGATGTGAGAAAGACAGCTTAAAAATTTCCCGAGTCAGATCGCTCTTAATACTAGCAGGAAATGCACTCCTAAGAGTGTATGCCTATGTTATGTTGCTGCTAGTAAGAAAAGATGTATTTTTTTGTATTTTTTTATTTTTAAATGCAACAAAACAAAAGATTAAGAAATACTTACAAAAACGAAAACAGTAAAATAGATTCCCGCCTTCTCCTGAGATTACCCGCAAAGGTAAACCTGAAAAAAAGACAGAAAATAAAACAAAACAAAAACAAAAAAAACACAATACACTAATTAGAACTAAAGTTAGTAAAAATAAAAATATTTACAAAATACCACCTAATTAAATAATTAATCCTTTTTTAAATTTTAGTGAATCAAAATATTGCCTCCCCAGCAACGGCGCCACTAAAATGATAGCGTGGGTTCACTCAACTCAGTAATTAAGTTAATTTCACTTAATTAAGAGTAGAAGAAATCACTTAGGTTAACTCGAAGTTGTGTCGATTATGTAGTATAGGGTTGAATTAACCTAACATTTTGGAAATTTTTACTGGTTGAGTCCAAGTCGTTCACTGGAAGGCATAATAATTTTCTCCAAATTCACCAATTTTCTTTTATCTCTTTAAGTTTAGGAGGTAAAACTAGTTTAATTTTCATAACATGAATTTTGTCAAATATTTAAACTATAAAGAACATACAAAATTCCATATGCAATCATATTTACTCAAAATGTTGTACTTTATTAACAAGTAAACAAGCTAATTTTTCAATTTTATTTCATTCTAAGAAATTAAGGCAATTAAAGAGTTATCCAATTAAAGCATGCCTTTTCACATTAAGAACAAAAAGATACTGATGTAAGAGAAATTTATTTATTTTCATCTCTCTTCAGCCTCTAATATTCTTTCTTTCTTTTATTTTCTTCTCTCAAGCTCTCTTTCTTCTTACCTTTCTTGTGTTGTTCCTACCTTCTTATCCTCCTTCACTTCTTCCTTTTTCCCTTTAATCTTCTCCTGCCTTCTCTTCTTCCCTTAGTTTTTCTCCTTTGTTCCTTAGTCTTTTCCTTAACACTCCTTAGCGTCTGTGCTCCTTTCTTACTTAGCCTTTGCTTCCTTCAGCGGCTTCTCTTTTCCTCAAGCTTTCAGTTGAACTGGGTTTTTTTACTTTTTAAACCAAAAGATATTTTTATTTGCAGCAATGTCCTTTCAAGGATACAGAGCACCCTGAGACTAGGGTGGGACCAGACCCTACTCGGTCCTCGCCTAATCTCAGTTAGGTTCATTTTGGTTCATTTGTTAATCGATTCATAGTCTCAAGCCGCATCGGCTCAACCTGGCCTCCCAGGCCACACTCGCCCTCCCAGGGCACATTCACTTGCGCACGCCCCCAAGGGCGCACACCCGCAGGCATAAGCCCACACACACAGACCACACAATGCTCAGATTAGATCAGAAGGAATCGGAACCTGTGTGCCGAGCGCTGACGATTGCATAGCCAAGGGAACAAATCGGTTTTATTCCCAGGCATGCGCTCGTGAATAACCGAGGTGGGACAAAGCTAACCCTTCTAGACCCGAATTCAAACAATCGTAACTTTCTACCCAGAGCTCCAAATTGAATGATTTCAAGTTTGTTGGAAAGCTCTAAGGGTAATCTACATAATTTTAGGGTCAATTTAATGTTTTAATGATGTTTGGCTATTCATTTTAAGAGATGAAATCAGGGGTTTCTACAGGTTTTAAAAACCTGGAAAGTAATTTTAAATCAGGAGAGTCCTCAGATGGACTTCTCTCATCTATTAAAAGGTCTGTATATGTTATATAAACAATTCCTCTTCTATTAGGATAGATTTTAAACTCTTAAGACCAACAGAATCTGCAGAGAAGCTTTTCTCTTCTCTAAAAGCTTCAAAGGTTGATTTTCAGATTTGAATAAGTGCAACAGACACTTTAAAGTGTTCCTAATCTATTTAGATTAATTCTAAGGGTTATAACAAATCAATCTGGGCAGGTTTTAAGTTTGAATTTCATCAGAATAGTACTTCTATTTGTTTGGGTTCGAGAGTAACCCAAATTGGCAAAAACATAATCTTTACTAATTACATCATCTGAGCTTACTTTAATTAATTTCAAATCATCAAATAAGATCCCAGAAACAGTTTCCACATCTCAATTCCTCAATTCAAGCTTAGAACACCATTATTAGACTCAGGTTTGACTATGGAAGCTCGAAAATTGACTTTCTATTCTAAGCTTCCTCCTAAGAAATTAATGCCTAAAATAGGGTCTTCTCATCATCAGAAACTTATTCAGATCTTTAGATTTATGTTCTGTCCTTAATTTCTAGGGTTTTAGGCTTGCCGCCTGAACTAAAATAGGTGTGTGTTCGACAGAATAAAGGAAAGATTGCTACAATGATTTGAAGGTTAAAATAGCTTCAGTGTATCACACTGAAGCTTCTGAGCTCCTTAAATGTTTCTCAAATCCTTCATAACAGACTTCTCCAACTCGTCGGAGTTGGGGAAGAAGTTACATCTAAAGCTCCAGTGGATAAAACCTCAAACAAATATCTTTAAAATAGTCATTAATCCTTATTAAACTATTCTAGAGCTACTTAGCAAGTTTAAGAGGCTGTAACACACTTTGGCTCGCCGAAGCTCCGGTGAGTCCAGAAAATGTAAATTGTATGTACAGATTGACAAAATTTACTATTTTTGATCCAAAAATGATCCTGAGGTTACAAGGAACCTCATTATCACTTAAAATTCCTCATTTGTTCATTAAAATGTGAGATTTAATAGTAAGTTTATTTTGTTAAAGATTTAAATGGTTAAAGCTCAAGACTTGATTTAACTACTCGATTGAGAAGTTAAATCAAGTCAACAGATGTTATTATTCATAAATATTTATTTAATTTATAGTTTGAACTGTTCCTGAGCTGCCATGGACAGTGAGCTCAGGAGCTTAATTAAGATTTAGGCGTTTAATTATAGATGATAATAATAGGTAATATAATGTCGATTAGGGTTCATTAGTGGTGATAGGTGATGAAAGAACCCAGTGATGGTGGAATTAGGTCGATTACTGTCACCATAGACAGTGCCAGTAGTCGGTGAAGGTGAGGTTTGAATTAGGCATTTAGGTGATTTAATTAATGATTAAGTGAATTAGAAGTGAACCTGGAAGATACAGGAAGGTGTACAGTGTATTAAAAGACAAAATTAAAGCTCTGGCGAGCTCAAGGAACTCGCCGAAGTTGGAGGAGATGAAACTAAAATCTAAAATTACTCTAACCTAACTAACTAAACTAACTAACTAAGCTAGCCTACTCCTACTCCTACTCCTAGTCTACTGTTGCCTGGACGAAGGGGTCAATTGGGTTATGCCGAAGTCTCATGGTGGATGACGAAATTAGAGGGTGGAAGAAAGATCTCTGGCGGGCGGATTTGAGGTGGAGCAAAGGAATCCTTAGGTCGGCGCCTTTGTCAGAGGTGCAGAAGACCACGGCGGATCTCCTCAGCTGCTTAAGATGGATGGAGGAAGTCGGAAAATGGAATAGTGAATTGCCAGAGGTTTGGAAGAATAGCCTATCGAAGTCGGCTTCAGTGTTAGAAGAGGGAAGGGAGCCAACTTGCCTAAAATCGGAGGTGTAAGGGGGTATTTATAGCAGTCTGCGGCTAAGAGAGGGTTGGGGTATGGCCGAAGAAGGAGCTCGAGGAGCTTAACCTCCGACGTCGTCTTCGATGATGGTGAGGTTATCTCCCACTGAAAAATAGGATTCTCAGTTATGCCAGACCGATGGATGAAGTGGTGGTGGTGAGCGCAAGCTACAAGAGCTTGGGCAAAGAGGAATGATGTCGGTAGGGCGGTGATCGTGTGGTGGGATGACTCTCTGCCGCCAGCTGTTCATTAGGCTGGAGAAGAAGAAGAAGAAGACGAAGAGGGACTTAGAAGTAATTAAACTTAAGGACCTATGTGAGAAATAAGGACTCGACTGTAATGAATATTAAGGACTAAAATGTAAACCCAGGTTTTCAAGGTTTGTTTTAATTTAAATCTTTTTCAACTTTTTATATATGTTAGTAAATAAGGTAAATAATATGTTTACAGCTTGAATTTAAATTTTTGACCTTTTTAGGTTAATTTATTAGATTAAGTAAAATTACTTAAGTTATTACATACTTAGGTATACATTATATCTAAGTTACTTATCTTATTAATTAAGGAAATGATTAATAGGATTTCGAGTCCAATTATTATCTAAATTATTAATAATGTTAATTGAATGATAAAATGTAATTTTTAACTTATTTTAAGGTCCTTAACTAAATACCCCTTATTCTATAATTACCCTTATATATCCATAACCTTAGCTAATTAACTAGGAAGACTAATTAATTAGGGGTAATTAGAGATCATGATGAGTGTCTCATCCCTACTCAACTGGGATTCCAACCTATGTATCCAGTACATGCAAATCAACACATAAAAAGGTAAAAATCAGACTAGGTTAATTATCTCTATATGCCTAATTGGTGGTGCATCTGGGTCACTTGTTTGAGCTGTTTTGACTGCACCACCCAATTTAAAAATAATTCATTTTGTAGCTGCCCCATAGGATTCAATATTTAGGACAAGCCAAGCACTCCATATTTTTCTTGATTTGTAAAGGAAAATACTTGAACTCGTGATTTCAACCTTGGTTTGCCTCCTGGAAATTTGGCTGAATTTACCTAATATTTGAATCTTAAAAGCTACTAAGCAAGATCTGAATCCTAAAACTCACTTCATCCTCAATAATCTTGCTTGAAAACATTTTGGTTGTGCACATACACACATTCTCAAACAAATCATTAAGGTTACAACCCGTTAAGGGCCCATCACATTCTAGAAGCACCAATATCCTAAGCCTAACTGACGTTAGCCTTAAGGATTTATTCGCGCTTCGGGGCCCAGATTGAGATTATTCTCGATTAACCTACTTATACTGGTCAATCTAATGTCTAGATTGAGGAGTAGCGTCAAATGACCGCGGTTGGGGGGTATCAAAGGAACTAGTGGCGTAAGCCAAAGGAAGAACCTTCTCCCCAGCCCCTCCTAACTAGTTGGATTGACTAGATAAAAGTAGAGTAAATTGATTATACTCTTAAGATGGATTTGAGAGTCTGTAGATCTTTAGGCTACCCAACATAGGGATAGGCTTGCATTTTTGCGCTGCAGGGCTCCTTTTTCTCATCCTTCTGACTTCCTTCCAGTGTATGCTTGGAAGGAGGTCATTGAACCCTCACTTGGAAGGGCCTATAGACCATTCCCAGAGGCAAAGATTGAGTTATAGCCAACTAGATCCCATGGCTGATCAATAACCACCTCCCTCGCCCTTAAACCAGCAGGAGCTGATTTAGAGGCACTTGGAAGAATTGCAGCAGATGCAATAATGGTTCCAACGAATGAATGGTCAAGGCGCTTGGCCCTTGAAGGATTTTTATGATACTTTGAATTATGAGGATCATCTTGGCATTATGTTCCCCACCAGTGATGTTGAGATCAAGCCCCAGGTTTTGAGTCTAATTAAACACTTTCATGGGCTTCGCTCAAAGGACCCATTCCAACATTTGGAGGACCTGATCACTCTAGTTCAGACCACCAAATTGTGGAATGTGGTTGAAGAACAGATGCTTATGAGGCTTTTTCCCATTCACTCAGGGATAAGGCCGCACAATGGTATCGTACCATTGGAAGATCGATTGCTACCTGGATAGCTTTGAAATCGGCCTTCCTGAAGAAATTCTTCCTAATTGGGCTAACCAATGCATTGCGACGGGCAATTACGACTTTTGCCCAGCGATAAGGGGAATCATTTCATGGGGCCTAGGAGTGATTCCTGGATCTATTGCAGAAGTGTCCACACCATGAGGTGCCAAAATGACAACTTGTGCAAATTTTATATCATGGGTTGAATAATCAACTCCGTAATCATGTGGATGCTTCTTGTGCAGTCAATTTCCTCAACAAAGATGCAGATAGTGCATATGATTTGTTTGAGGAAATGAGCAAAAACTCTTTAGACCATGCCTCCATGGAAGCCTTCAACTGATCTTAGTAAACTAGATCAAAAGCCAATGAGGTCCAAGATTCTCATACATTTGATATGGAATTTATCTGCAATAAATTAAATAAGGTGGATCTGATTACTAAGCAAATGGAAGAGTGGAAGTCTAGAAACTCTAATTTTTCTAGATCCACTCCATCAGAAGGCTCAGGATTCCATATTCCATTCTTTGCAAGCTCCTATGGGATAGGAGTTTGTGAACCAGCTGGAGTCGGCTCAACCTTCGGGGTCAGCTCTTCACGAAACCTTATGTGTTCCAAACTAGGGCCTTTGATCGCAATTTTTCTGATCCTTCCTCATCCTCATCTTTTGAGGATGTTCACGCTATACAAGAGAATGTTAGTTCCAACACTTACTCAAATTCCTACAATCCTTGTTGGAAAGATCACCCTAACTTCTCTTGGAAGATTAGGGGCAGCAAATCCAATATCTTCCCAACAATTATGTACCACAAAAACCAATGGGTCAGGGTGATGTAGAAACATCCATTTAGGTTAAAATGCCTATTTATGTATGTTCCAAGGCTTAGATTTGCATTCTATATTATAAATATTTCATAGCATGCATCATTCTACATTTAGAGTAGTTGTGTATATTTTAGGTTAATTGCATCCTTTTGTGGTTAAGAGAGAAGGAGATTTATTTTGAAGCCTTGGGTTGATGATTCGATCATACGGATTTGATCAAAACGACAATCGGAGTCCAACACCTCCGAAATCACCTTGCTCGGTGTCCCATAGCACCATATACAGTCTGATGAAGATCAACAGCGAAGGTTCTACGAGACATAATTTGGAGCTTCAAATGACAAATCCGACCATGCAGATGGATTCGGGTCGACAATCCCAGCCTAACAGCATGAAAATCGACTCAATTCGACCTCTGTAGCAGCACCTACAATAGAAAGAAGATGGACGGCCCAGGTCACGCCATGTGGCTTAACCCAGTCTGCCTATGCACACACACGTGCCACTGCATGCGCACAACAACACAGGTACGTGCACGCATGCAGGCGTAGCAATGCAGCCCACAAGGCAGTGGTAGCGACAGTAGTAGTAGCACGTGCGGGAGTGAGGCGCATAGGCACGTAGCGATTGCGCGCACGATAAGGGTGTGTGGAGCGCGTGCCAGCGGTGCAGCAATAGAGGCACGTGATGCACGCGCCAGCGGGGGCGATGGTTGGTGCAGGATCTTCAGTGATGTTTGCGGTGAATCTTCGGTGACATTTATGATCGTCACTAAATGTCCTGTATATGAATTTGATT
The DNA here is from genome assembly GCA_037157565.1 of Thalassia testudinum. NCBI lineage: Eukaryota > Viridiplantae > Streptophyta > Magnoliopsida > Alismatales > Hydrocharitaceae > Thalassia > Thalassia testudinum. The sequence goes on from JAZHRO010000025.1 coordinate 42,080,782, forward strand.
CTTTCCTCCACTATAAAAGTACCCCTACCCCTCCCATTCTTCTTTAACTCTTCCTTTCTTCCTCTCACCACCACCAATGCTCTAGGGAGAGCTTGTCCCTAGGCTGGGATGCTCCTCTAGAATAGAAATCAAATATTTTCCCACCTCTCATCTGTTGGTGCTAGAGCACCGCGATCGCTTATTTTGATGATAACAAAACACGTGTCATTTAACATTTGCACTTGGTGTCTTAGATTTTAGGTCAATTGCAAATGGAGATGTGGTTAGATGGAGTTCGAGCTCGCATCCAGGATGGATTGGAGGAGCTTGACGGAGAACAGAGGAGCTTTGCGAGGAGCGATGGCTTGAAGAAGGAAGGAGATGAAGAATAGGATAGATTTCCTTTCCTTGTAATCGTTGTTATTTTGTTTCTTTTGTTGTTTTTCATTTTGTTTCTTAGATTCATGTTAAAGAGCCTCAAAGAACCCTAACAATAGTCCTAGGAACACCTGCATAACCCTAGGATACTTAGGTTTTCTGTGGAGAACTTAGAAAATCAAAATAGGGTTCAAACAACCTTTTCAGACGTTTAATCTAAAAATCAGACATCAGATAAATACTTTTAAGACGTCTGAATGTTGACTTAGACGTCCGATTATTTTTAAGCTGGACTTAGTTAGTTCTGTCTAATGAAATCGAACGTCCAGACCTTAGACCAGACATCTTAGAAGACGTCTGATGACTTCGCCAAATGTCCAATTAGTGGACCGTTGGCTGGCTTAGCAAACACTGAAGGATATGACCGTTAGTCGGTATCAGACTTCCGTAGAGGACCCTAGATGTCTGATAAATGACCGTTTTGCCTTGGCTGACCCAAAATCTCTTCTCAGAGATTTTCTAGCCATTGCACTCTCTTGGAAATTCATTCTCGCAGAAAAGTAGGTTTCCAGATGTCCAGACATCAGTCCAAACATCCTATATGTCGTCTGATGACAATACAGAAGAACCCTGTTTAGATCTGACTCAAGTTAGGAAGGAAACCCGCCTAAAATCAAACATCTGACTTTGTTCCCAGACGTCTTAAACTGGTTTTCCAGATGTCCGATGCCAGGATCAGATGTCTGATAACCCCATCAGTGTAATGATTAACCCTGATTTCAGCCTGATTTTCTTGGAGCTTGCACCCAACGGCTATGGAAGCCTTCCTAGGGCCTCTATAAATAGAGGGGAGCCTTTGCCACTCATACACACACCTAGAAACACCAAGACACACATAGCAACATACTTTCCACTCTTTTGTGTCCAAGAAAAGCTCTTTCTCTCCAAGATCAAGTTCTACATCTAGAGAGCTTCATCCTGTTGCGCACCCGCTCTCTCGCCATAGTTCACGAGAGCACCATTGCGCCATCGCGTGGTTCACTCATCCGCGTCAAGCCGATGCACTTCTTGCAAAGGGAAGTTTCCTAATTCCTATAGAAGCTAGGTTTAAATATTTGTGGCTCTATAGGACTATTCTTGTATTTTACTTTGCTTGTGTTGGGTATTTGCTATGCGAATTCACGTCTCCTTCATGAGACAAAATCCTTCTCGTGAAGAGAAGGGGTTTGAGGTATGCTACCCTCGTATAAAGTAGTGTGGTTGTAATTGAGGTTGAATCACCCTAGTTTAAGTGATTCGTTTAGTGGATTTGATCAACTTGGTTGATCGAAAAATCCTAACTCGAGAGGGTTAGGTGGTGGTTTTCACCCGATTTTGGTTTCCACCTAAAAACCATTGTGTACATTATCTGATTGTCATTTTGTGAGATTGTTGTATATTTTATTTCCGCACTTTATTGCGTCACCCCCTCCTACCAGGGAAACTACATCATCCCTCTTTGTGGAGAATCCTGTGGTTGTTTTCTCACCTCCCATCAGGAAGAAGATCATCGCCATGATCCTGTCCTGCCACACCCTTCGTCCTCCAGCTCCATCCTCTTTCGTCTTGCTCCTCACCACCTTCCTCCAGGTGACATCAAGGTCCTGGGAGTCTGTAGGTCTTTAGGCTAACCCACCTAAGGATAGGGTTGGTTGCCAGTACTGCAGGGCTCCTTTCTCTCTTCTAATTTCCCTCTTATTCTACCATGTATCCTTTCACATGTTACACAGATTTTCCATCCTACCCTCCTACCAACACTTATCCCCAAGATGATTACTATCCCGACTTGAATTATGGCTATCCATTTCCTAGCCAGGATAACTTTGATTGGGGATATGAATCCAAACCTCAGTGTCCACGGTCTAACCCTGGACAACAAAGCTATAAATACTATCCTTCCCAGAGCTACAAAGATTATAGATCTCCGCCCTTTGATGATCAACCTAATCAGATCTACAACCATGAAGGATATGCTGAATATAATACTTACCCTCCCTAGTATTCCACTAAATATAGGTTGCCACCATGCTTTAAACAACCTGAAACGACCTACAATCAGGGAGGGACCTGAGAACCTCGATATCTTAACTCCACAAGATTTAACCCAAACCCACCCAAACCTGAATCGAACCATTCAGTTCAGGTGAACCAGATCCAAGACAGGTGTTGGATAACTTGAGGAATACCATACAATCTTTACAAGCCCAGCCAACACCATGCATTGAAGCATTGGAGCCTATGATAAAAATGATTGATGAGTTGAATAGCTCTTTATTGGATTTGCTCCAACATGTTAGGGATAAGGGGCTGGGTGAGTTTCTACTTGACAAATTGTTGAGGTTGAGGATGAAATTTATGGTTGCCTTAGTCCAATCTTGGGATGATTCTCAAGATGAACCCCCTTCAGGAGAGCCAATGTTTGAACCCGCTCAGGCTCTTGTCGGGGGGGTTACATTTTCTGAGGCTGGAGATGACTAGGTTGGTCTAGAGCAACCGATTGAGGATGAACCAATTGCTTCACCCGAGGAACATGAAATGACATATGACTTTGAGACATATATAAATGAGGATCAACAATTCTTTAATTCTGAGGGTAAGGAATCTCTGAGTGACATCTCACTTGAAGTTAAGGACAACGATTTTAGTGAGGCAAATGGGCTCGAGGAGTATGACATACCATTTGATAGCCCAATTATTGAAGATTTTGATTCGGTTGGGGCTAACTTGGAGGATTTGAATCCTCATTTACTAGAAGATTCAATCAGTAGCCCCATTACTCAACCAAACGCCAAAGGGATTGATTTTGATTTAGAAATCATTGTACCCAAGCCATTCCTGATTCAACAACAAATATTGGACTTGGGTACTTTTAGATGGGGTGTACAACGATTTGGAGGTCTCTGAAATATTGATTTTAGAGGATAGGAATTTGGCAATGAAAATTTGGAAGGCTAACTTAGAGGGAAACACAATTTTGGATCTAAGGGTTCCTATTGATCTAAAACCACCAACTTTTTACTAGGACCCTTATGATATCTTTGAGATGCAACCTAAGCTCAGAATCATTGATTACCTTTAAGTTAAAATCTAAAAGGACATCTGAACCTATTGAACCATCTCTACCCATTGTCCGACACTTTGGTCTTGGGTTGCATACTATGAAATTGCAGGTCCAGCCTCGCAAGATCAACAATCTTCAACTTTGGGAGATTTTCACCCAAAACCTGAGAACCACTTGACCTTGGGGCATGGTTCTACACCATAATCTAGTCCACATTTGTGGACACCTACTGGCAAGTCCTGTGATCAATATTTTTATTTTAATTCTGACCTGCACTTGTGAATTCCTAATTTCGTTGTTTGTATTTTATGCCTAGCCGAAGGAAATAAATTTAGCACGTGTGTATATTCCACGTTCTCTGTGGAGTTCATCAGATTGTCATGAAATGCAGGTGATATTCTGTTTACTCTACCCTTTTCATGTCTTTATTTTTACAATGAGGACATTGCATCATTTAGGCATGGGGGGTGGATAATTAATTCCTGAAATCATTTTGTTAACGTGTAGAATTTATTTTAGTGTCTTAAACAAATATGAAAATTCATAAAGAAAAAAAAGGAAATTAGGAGAAGAGAAGTTAGGCATTTGGAAGTTATTAACTTTAGGAAAAGATACGATAGGACCTAAACACTTAGACTCTTCAGGTCTTCAGGCTTAATTAGCTCAGGTGTCCACTCGAATGTGAACTTAGCCTCGAGTCCTCACCAACTAATTTTACTTTAATTTGGTGAACAAATTGGGATGATAAGTACACAACTTATCAACCCACCCTCTAATTTGAGGGAATTTTAAGTCTAAGCATCTACACATTATTTGCTCTAACTCACTTTCCGGTAGTTTTTATAGAGATTAGGTAGCTAATGAACTGTCTAGGGTGGTATGTCTAGCAAGTTGTCAGTGGTAACAACTTATCAATCAATTGTCTAGAGCCCAGCACACGACCATTCTCTTCATACTATCTTTAGGTAAATCTTAGACTAGGGAAGCCACCTACTTAGGAAAAAGAAAAAAAAAGTACCCAAAAAAGAAAATAAAAAAAGGAGAAAATAACAAAAGAGAAAAATAAAAAGAAAGCCACACTTCACCGCACGAGTATAGCTGGTAAGTTATCGTGGGTAACAGCCCATTGGCCAGTTGTCCAGAGCCCAACTCACAAAAATGCACAAATAATTCCCAAAACACTTAGGGAAAAAGCGGGGAATTAGATTAAATCGAGGAGATATACATGGGTTCGCCCTTGTATTGACCCCATAAAAAAATAAAAAAAATATGGAGAAAGCTACCGATCGAAAAGATAAACCTCTAGGCAGAAATCTTTAAGGTCACCAAGGGTCATAGAAACTTAAAGTCTGTTTTGACAGCCGCCTAGTGAGTCTATCACCCTTTCACAAGATGCTTAGCACCTATAGTCCTTTTCGAGTCTTGGGTAGGTCAGGCAGCCATAAAAAGTTATCCTGAAACTCTCAAACTCCAAAAGTTTAAAAAAATTAGAAAAGAACAAAAAATAAAAAAATGTATCTTCCCTTTTCAAATAAAGCAAAGACTTGGGCGGCTTGCATTCTAGCAGACACCTGGGTACTGTTGAGTTTTCGTAGTTTAGGACCTTAGTTAAATTTTTCTATTGTTAATAAACGACTTGGGCCTAAGCAATCGAGTCCTAATTCTATTTTTATACATAGCATGTAGTTTACTTTTGCTAGGGACTAGTAGAAGATAGGCATGGGGTATGATGTAGACACATCCATTTAGGTTAAAATGCCTATTTATGCATGTTCCTAGGCTTAGATTTGCATTCCATATTATAAATATTTCATAGCATGTATCATTCTACATTTAGAGTAGTTGTCTATATTTTAGGTTAATTGTGTCCTTTTTGTGGTTAGGAGAGAAGGAGATTTATTTTGGAGCCTCAGATTGATGATTCGACCATACGGATCTGATCAAGATTACGATCGGAGTCCAATGCCTCTGAAATCACCTTGATCGGAGTCCCAAAGCACCATATGTGGTCCAAGGAAGATCAATGGTACGAAAATTGACTCAATCCGACCTCTGTAGCAGCCCCTACAACAGAAAGAAAATGGACGGCCCAAGTCGTGCCACCTAGTGCAACCCAGGCTGCCCATGTGCATGAATGCGCCACCGCACCCGGACAGTAGGGTGGGTGCACGTGTGCACGTGGAGTCATGCATGTACACAGGCACAGCAGTGCAGCACACAAGGTAGCGGCAGCGGTAGTAGCAGTAGCATGTGCAAGCGTGAGGCACGTAGGCACGTAGCACGGGTGCGCGTGCGACAAGGGCGCGTGGAGCGCGCACCAAGGGTGCGGTAGCAAAGGTGCATGATGCGCGCGCTAGAGGGGGCGAGGATTGGCGCAGGATCTTTAACGACGTTTGCAATGGATCTTCAGCAACGTTTATGACTGTCACTAAATGTCCTATATAGGAATTTGATTCTTTCCTCTACTATAAGAGGACCCCTACCCCTCCCATTCTTCTTCATCTCTTCCTTTCTTCCTCTCACCACCTCTAAGGCTCTAAAGAGAGCTTGTACCAAGCTCGGGATGCTCCTCTAGAGTAGAAATAAAATATTTTTCCTACCTCTCATCCCCCTTCTTAGAGCATCCTGTGGTAGTCTTCTCACATCCCTTCGGGAAGAAGATCCTTGTCCCGACACCATCCTGCCCTACCCTCCGTCCTCCAGCTCCATCCTTATTTGTCTTGTTCCTCACCACCTTTCTCTAGGCGATGTCAAAGTGAGTTGTCCTCCGAGCAACCGTCGAGGGGGATTCTCTCACCTATATCTTTCTTTTTGCTTTTGTAGTGTAATCTTTCCTGCTTTCTTAGTTGTAAAAACATTTGCTTCAGAAATATATGTGATTGTTTCTCTCTATCTCTCATATTTTTCAAGTAGATTAGTTAGAAAAGAGTTCATTGACTTAATCTCTTACTTGCTAAAAATACCAAAAAAATTAGAAAAGACAAAAACAACAAAAACAGAGAAAAGTGAAATGTAAATTTTTTAAAACCAAATGTTCGCCTCCTCATGTTTGACCTGGGTCTCACTTTTTGAGTTTTGGTTATAATTATATGATCGATGGATTTTCTCGCGAATTGAACTACGACAACGGGTTTTCCAAATCCAATCCTTTTTGCGTGCAAATCCAACATCATCACAGGGCCATGTATATACTCAGTTGCCCCCGAATCAGGTTAATCAGTCCATGTGGAATACTCAACAACCCGTTGGGCTGGCTGATTTAAACCTGAAGATGGTAGAAATGCAAGGGTCAATGCTCCAGCTCATGCAACAAATGAAAACTTCGCTGGACACCTTACAATTCGTATTTAGTACAAACAACCGATAGCCTGGATCTCTACCATCACAACTTGTACCAAACTTAAGGAATATATAGAACCGAGGAATTGGACCTCAAGGGTTTGGTAATGGTGGGGAGCCACATGCTTAAGCTCATTCTATCTATCAGGCTACCATAGCCCCTCCCAAAGCAAACCAAGTTCCCACCATAATCTACTGGGAGCCTCCTATTTTGCTGAACCCTCCGCAAGGCACTAGCCAACAACATTTTTCCATGGCAAATACCATCACCTTGTAGAGTGGTAGTAGACACAAGGGACCCACCTAACCCCATGACAACACCATTACACCCCGTAGTAAGAATTCTAGACTCCCAACTAAGAATGTGATCAACAAAACATCAGAGTCTGATTTGGGGGTATGATGTTGTATGGGAAAACAAAAAAACTCAAAGGAGAAATTGGAGGAAAGGATGTCCTTACTTCAGGCTTTCAAATTGACAATCATTTTACTCCTTGCAACTGTCGGATCAATCCCCGCCTACGCCAAAGGTTTACTAAATTCATATAAAGAAAAGTGTAGAGCAGAATCTGACAACAATAAGAGAGAAGTGTTGTCTGATAACACGTGTACACTGATCTTAAACAAGCTACCCCTTAAGAAGTAGGACCCGGGAGCCCCACTGATTTCCTGCACAATAGGAAACATTACTTCTGATCAGGCTCTCTGATGACTCTACAATGTTCAGTGTTAATATTATCAATTAGAGTTAATTTCGGGGATACTTGTACGATAATGACATATTATAATGCACTTGGGAGCATTGCATGCATATTGCTTGATCTTTATAATTTAATCACTTAGAATCAATATTTAATGACCATGTGCACAATTCCATTTTGAAATAGGTCTCAGATGAGCGATCAAACCATACGGATGGATCCGAATCGATGAACGGAGTCCAATGGACTCAAAATAATCCCAATCTGACCTTCGTAGCTCCCACAACATGCTCAAGGAGTCCTGACCGCTGATCCATTGATCAACGACCCAAAATGCAACACGTGGCCGCTGCTCATGCTTTCCATTGCGCTTCAACTGATCCTTCATCACACATTCACCTCTGTTAGATCTTCATCCAATGCACGCCAGCACTCGAACGCTGCATCGTCGCCGCGACCATCCGTGCAGATAGCACAACAGTCGAAGACCTTCTCCACTCCAGCAGGCGAGGGTCGAATCACAGAGGTGCCTCTCCTCGCGTGCCTCAATTGAAAATCGGGCAGTTCGATCTTATCTACGGTCAAGAAGTGGGCGCGACGAGCGCCATCCAGCCATCAGTGTGAAACGTGTGCGATCACGTGCTAGAGTATGCCCAATCCAACGTGCATGAGGTGCGATTTGAGACAACATGCGAAGTTTGATTTCAGTCGTCCGATCTTTGATCGGACGACTTAAGTAGAGCGCACGCTGATCGTATGGCAACTATGCGTGCATTGAAGGCTCGAGGGTGAGGGCAAGGGCGACGGATGCGACGGATCTTTAGCGACATTTTGAATGTCTCTATTAACCTAATGACGAATTTGAGCCCTTTCCTCAACTATAAAAAGGGCCCTTCCCCTCCCATTTGCATCAATCATCTACCTAAGCAACACCACCACCTTCTAGAGTTCCAAGCAAGGTCCTAAAGCCACCGAGCCACCGACAGAAGCCCCTCCACCACCATGGCTATCTTGACACGTTCTTCTTCCTTGTCTTAGTGTAATTTATTTTGTAGTGTAGTTCATGTCTTAATTTTGAGCATTCATCTAAATTATGTTGATTACACAATTGATAAGAGATTCTTGATATATTAATCTCATGATATCTTGAGCATGATTTTCTAACCTTCTCTCTCTCTCTCCCTTTATCTCTCTCTCCCTCTATCTCTTTCTCATTCTCTAATCAGTTTTCAAGTGAACAAACGACATATTCATGTGACACAAAAGCGAGTATTTGATCTAATTTTTGCCTCCCTATGTTTGACACTTGGACTCACATCTGATTATTTTTATAAGTAAAATTGACGTCATAAAACATGCTACAAAGAACGATTTTTGTTCAAACGTGTCTGACGAACATCACCCTCCTCAACTTGGGTGATTCCATTAATGTGATCCCTACCTCACTGCATATGAAACTGGGTCTAGGCTACCTGAAACACACTGACATAACCTTGTAGTTAGCTGATAGATCAATTACAAAACTAAGTGGTCTTTTGGAGGATGTTTCAGTCAAGGTTAATGATTTACATTACCTTGCTGATTTCATTGTCCTAGACATGGAAGCACCAAAATAGCTCAACAACACCCTGATTATTTTGGGAAGACCTTTTCTGGCTACTGCCAAGGCAAGGATTGATTATGAATTGGGAAATATAGAAATGGCCTCTGGGAAAAAAATAAATCAATTTAATATTTTTGAGGTCTCAAAGAAGGATAAAATTAAGTATGGTTTGATGGAGGAGCTTGGAAGAATAGAGGAGGTAATGGCCATACATACCTTAAACAACCTTTTAATGGCTAGCTCAACCCAAACTCGGGAAGAAAATCACACAGTTGTAGGAATAATTGAGGACAATGAAGACATACAACAAACTGTAGCAACCCAAGATGAGGATGGTATTCATGAAATTGGAAATTTGTTGGATGATTCACATGATCAACTTAAAACCCAACAATGTCCTCATTCTGAATTTTTAGAGTTTGAGGTTCAACTTTTGGGTGGGAATCATGAGGATCAGGATGGTTGGATTAAGAACCCTAATTGTGAGGATAAAATTGAATTTTGGGGAGAAACTCTTGAAACATTAGGTATTCTAGAGTACCCACAAACTCCCAACACATCACAATACACTCATCATCCTTGTTCACCCAACCATTGCACAATTTTCATATCCACCCACACTTCCTCCATACTGAATCAACAAAACTCCTATTGGAGATCATTTAGGATCTCCCTCCACCACCAGCTTGACACTTTCATTGATCATCTCTTTGGCAAGCCCATTTTCACTCCCTGGGACCCATATCTAGGGGCCCGGAAACTATGTTATTGTAGCCTCAATGTTAGTTATTTTTTATTGAGGACATCGTCTAGCTGAAGGCAATAAACTCAGCACGTGTAATGGCAGTTTTGAGTTGACCAGAATCTCATAGAAACTAGGTGCCATTCTTCCAATTCTACTCTCCTGCAAGCTTTCATTTTAACAATGAGGACATTGCAGTAGCTAAGCATTGGGGGTGGATATCTTATGAAATAATCATTTTGTTAGCCATAACAGTAATTTCTTATTATTTTATTAAAAAAAAATAGAATTAGGAGAAGAGAACTTAGGCATTAGGAGTTGCAAACTTTAGGAGTTGATACTTTGGGACCTGAATACTTAAACTCTTCAGGTCTTAAAGCTTAATTAGCCTGAGTGTCCACTCAAATGTGGACTTTCTCTCGAGTCATCGCCAAGTAATTTTATTTTAATTTGGCTAATGACGTTCGCTAGATGCTTTTGTGTAAAATCGTTCGTTGTAGCATGTTTTACGACGTCAATTTTAAATAAGAATAAACAGACGTGAGTTCGAGTGTCGAACATAGGGAGGCGTGAAATCGGATCAAATACTCACTTTGTGTCACAAAAATTCATCGTTTGTTTTCTTGCTAACCAGATAGAATGAGAAAGAAAGGGGGGAGAGCGAGAGAGAGGGAGAGAGAGAAAGCGAGAAGAGAGATAGAGTTAGAAAATCATTATGATGATGCGAGAATATCTAACAACAGAAGAGACAATAATGATAATAGAATAGAGAATATATTGCATAAATGATTCAGTTCTACAACTACAAAGGCAGACGAAATCTTAAGCAACACAAATAATAAACCAAAAACTAGCTAAGTGGAGATGCGAGATAGCCATGGTGGTGGAGGGGCTTTCGTTAGTGGCTCGACATCTTCATAACCTTGCTTGGAGCTCTAAGGAGTGGTGGAGTTGCTTAGGTAGAGCATGGATGCAAATGGGAGGGATAGGTCCCTTTTTATAGTTGAGGAAAGGGTTCGAATTCGTCCTTGGGTCTTCAACGACATTCAAAGACGTCGCTAAAGACCCACCACAAGCGTTGCCACAGCCCCTGCACACACACCCTGCTGGCGCACGCCTCACACACTCGTGTTCCCCACCACACTGCTGCATACGCATGTGTTGGCATGCATTATGCCGGGCGCACATGCTTGTGCACTGCTACTGCTTCGCACGCTTGCGCGCGTGCCTTGCTATGCTACCGTTGCTCCAATTGAACCTGAGGGGGGGCTACGTGGATTTGAACTTGTGCCCTCTCCTTGGGAACTCCTCTCAGGACCACCATGCCATGCCCTTGAAATGGTCGCGAGGAGGATCCAAAGGCATGCAGTGGAGGTGGCTTCTCGATCATTGGATCTTGATCTAACGGTCGAGATTTGATGATGAGGATGAAGAGGAGCCGGTGCTCGACGTTCATGGACAGCGTTGGGCAGCCTAGATGGTGCCACGCGGCACCATCTGGGCCGTCCACCTTCTTTCTATTGTAGGAGATGCCATGGTGCTCAGATTGTGATGATTCTCGCACTGTCAGACTGCGATTGTCACTCTAGATCCATCTATATGGTCCGATTTTTCTTCCGAGGCCCGTAAGGATGTAGCATTGCCCCTTGGCTGTTGATCCTTCTCAAGCTTGTTGTGGGAGCTACGAAGATTGGATCGAAGTGATTTTGAGTCTATTGGACTCCATTCGTCGATCTAGATCCATCCATATGGTCCGATCGCTCATCTGAGACCTATTTCAAAATGGACTTGTGCACATGGTCATTATACATTGATTCTAAGCGATTAAAATGTAAAGAACAAGCAATATGCATGCGATGCTCCCAAGCCCATTATAATCAGTCATTATCGTACAAGTACCCTCAAAATTGACTCTAATTGATGTTATTAACACTGATAATTGTAGAGTCATCATACCCCCATGCCCACCCCTTGCTAGTCCCTAGCAATGTTTGATTTAAATACTATTTACAACTAAAATTAGGAATTGATTGCTTAGGTAGAAGTTGCTTGTCAATAGGAGGAAATTTCTACTACGAACCTAACTCGCTAAAACTCAAAAGTATGTAGGTTTCCTGCCAAAATACCGGCCGCCCGAATCCTTACCTTATTCTTTATAGAAGCAAATACATATTTTTTTCTTTTTCATCTTTTCTAACTTTTTGGCTTTTTGGTGTTGATGATTTTGGGGTAACTTTTTATGGCTACCCAATCCACCCCAAGACTCAAAAAGGATTCTTAGTACTAAGCATCTTATTGTGAAAGTGATGGACTCACTCAATAGCAATTAAAATGGACTTCGAGTTTCTGTGTCCCTAGATGACTCGAAAGAAAAAAAATGTTGCCTAAAGGTGTATCTATATGACCGGTGGTTTTCTCCCTACTTTTTATTTTTGTGGGGTCAACACAAGGGTGAATCCAGTGTATATCTCCCCAAATTATGCTACTTCCCTGCTTCTTCCTTAAGTGTTTTGGAATTCTTGTGCATTTTATGAGCTAGGATCTAGGCAATCAACCAATGAACTATTATCCATGACAACTTGCCAGCCATACTCATGTGATGAAGTGCGGCTTATTTATTTATTTTTTCTATTCTCCTTTTTTTCAGTAGGTGGCTTTCCTGATCTAAGATTTACCCAAAGGTAGTAGTGAAAGAGAATGGTCCTATGACTAGCTCTGAACAACCTGCCAATGGGCTGTTACCCATGACAACTTGCCAGCCATACCACCCTAGAAGGTTCATTAGCTACCTAATTTCCGTTAGAACCTCCGATGAATGAGTCAGTGTAAAACATGTAAAGATGCTAAGACTAAAAATCCCCCTAAATTAGAGGGCAGGTTGATAAGTCGTATACTTATCACCCTACTTTATTGACCAGATTAATATACATTAAGGTGGTGAGGACTTGAGACCAAGACCACATTTTAGTGGACACCTGGACTGATAAAGACTGAAGAACTGAAGGGTGTTAGCGATTAAGTCCCTAACGTATCATTTCCTAAAGTCGACAAGCTTCTAATACCTAAGTTTTCTTTCCATAATTCCAATTTTAATTTTTTTTTATAGAAAGAAATAAAATTTGTTCAAGCTAAAAATTTTGTACTCAGATCCTATGAATTACCATCCCCCCATGCCTAAGTTAGACAATGTCCTTATTGGAAAAATAAATGTATGCGAGGGAGTAGGGAAAGAAATCACCTAAGTTGTAATCGCGAATCTGGTCAGCTTGAAACCTCTGGGTTGCCTCCCAGGAAGCTCTGAGTTTAGTGGCTTTAGCTGGGCATGATGCATACACAAGACTGGTCTGGGTCAAGGAGGTGAAAACAAAATCAGCTAGACCTAGAGTCTGAAATCGGCGGATGCGAACTAGGTTGTGGTGGGGTTCCATCCCTAAGAGACAAAAACTCTGCAACTAGTGTAACATGCATGCCCGTGTCTATTCCTCTCTTAGTCTACGGGCATGCAGAGAAGTTGATTTGGACGAGTGCAACCTGAAGCTAAAATGCCGGACAATAAAGACGTAGGTTTTGTAATCAGCTTGTGTCCCTTTAAAGTTGTAATCCCCCAAAGGTACATCAATTCTAGTGCATTCGGGTTGCGGGATTTCAATTCTGATAGGGCACATAACAAAATCAAGAGTTTCATAATAGGCCTTAAAATCAAGTGTGAGGTATCTCTCCAAATAAAAATCCATCCCTTCTTCAACTAGAGTTTCATTGCTTATTCCCTCCCATTCCATGATCCCAAGAATATTATCTTCGACCTCTTTCATACTAGACTTAATTTTCGAGGTTGTATTAAAGTTAGGGCTAATTTCATCCTCTAGCTTAGATTCTTAACCTTGGCCCTCCTCTAAACATGTGATGGGGGTTTCAAATGATTTGAAATAGGTTATTTTGGAATTGTAATCCCACTCCCCATCTTCAATTTTGGATGTCTCTTCCACCAAATCACTTTCCTTGGAAAGATTGGATTTGGATTCAGAGACATCATCCCCTAAATTCTCAATTTCCTCCTCATGTTTGTCTTCAACTCTCCCCAAATCATGTTATGAAGAATCCTTAATGGCATTTTCTATTGTGTTGTCTAACTTCTGGGGAGTATCAATGGTTGACTAAACCAATTTTGGGTAAATAGGTGTAGTTCAATCGATCACTGCAGGGCCTTGCTTCATGAATTCCGTAAACGAAGTTGCTTGCAATAGTTTTCTTTGGCCCTCTTCCTCCAGTTGTTGGAACATATCAACTATGGCTTGTTACCCCTCAATCAATTCTCAATTCTGTCTATGTAACTCCAATTGAAGCTTGTCAAGAATTGACAGAGTGTGATTAGGTTTTCCTTGGATTTCCTCCTTAGCATTCAAATCAAGTTTAGGAGGGTGTGGTTGAGGATGTGTACTAGAATCTGTATTAGGGTTTAAGTTCTTGCGTGGGTCCTCTATTCTATCATTTTCAAGGTCCAATTCTTCAAGAGGAACCATTTTCATTTTTGTCCTACTCCAAAATAATTGAGGTTCTAAGTCCTCCCTCCCAGTTGGATTCTTCATCAAGGGTCCAAATCAAAGTTTGATCATTCTTGATTTGCCTAGGTTTATGATCATCCTTTCATTTCCACTTTTCTAGAATCTGTTCCAATCTATAAGTCAAATAGGAATGATCCGTGAATTCGGATGACCAATTGTGGTTAGGGTCCTAGGAAGGGTGGGAGCCTTGGTGTTCTTCTAGAGTGTAGGTCCCATCAAATTGGTTAGTGGGTGGGTGGGACCTAAAAGAAAAGTCATCACAAGGAGAATCAAGATATGGATCCCAAGGTTTGGATCGTACCCTTGGGTGGGTGGGTTGTAAGTATCCCAATTGGAGCTTGGTCCAGTCGGGTTAAAATTGGGATAGTTAGGACAAGAGGGGTATTTAGGGTACTCAGGTCCTGGATTAAGTTCCCAACTAGGTGGTTGGTTATCCCAAGTAAACCGTTGATACGATGTACTTGGGTTAGAGAACAAATCAAGTTGGGGATAGTTTGGGTAGGATGGATAAGCATTAAAATCCATGGGTTGGAAGAAGTAGAGGGATGAGAGAAATAAGTGTGCACAATTGGGTGCAAAGACCCAATGCCAAAACAAGTGTTCCCTCACAGGCAAGATTAAGATGTGTGATTTTTAGGATTTAAATCTTGCTTTAATGGCTTTTAAGGTTGTCACTTGTTTACACCTTCAAACATAAAACAAATGTATAGGCACACGGTTGGTGAAAATTGATTTTCTTTACGGCCTTTCGTGTGACTATACAAAATCAAAACTCCCTAGTGTGGAAGATCCTAGGGTGTGCAGCTTCTATTTAATGAATCCTTTTTAAGATTTCTTTTTTTTTCTTTTCAAAAAGGGTCCAATCAAAACAACCAATGACCCTATCATTACCAAAATCGCGTGAGCTTCTCAAAAAAATTAATTTCAGAAATCTTTCAGGAAAATAGAGCACCGAAATTCATATTTTTTCAAGAGGGGGTCAATCTGTCCAGAACTTCTAGATTAATGTGCAAGTTTAAGATTTTGATCAAAACAGGCACTAATCAATTTCAATTACAAACGTAGTCATCAGATGAAGTGAAGAGAATTTCAAGATTTTCCAAAAATATAAATCTCTCACAAATCCGAGCAGCGTGGAGTTCGCAG
Organism: Thalassia testudinum; assembly: GCA_037157565.1. Classification (NCBI taxonomy): domain Eukaryota; kingdom Viridiplantae; phylum Streptophyta; class Magnoliopsida; order Alismatales; family Hydrocharitaceae; genus Thalassia; species Thalassia testudinum. The sequence continues at coordinate 42,096,332 of JAZHRO010000025.1, forward strand.
CATTAAGAACAACATACAAATCTTTAGAAGTTAGCACAACCATGTGCACTTCTAGTAGCGAATTTGTCATGGCCAAATCACAAAGAGTTTGGCTATGAAATTTGAGGTGGAGTTCGCCTACTGAAGGGAGCACCTTCAAGATTTTTCTATAAATTTTTAGTAGTGTATAAAGTGTTTAAATTGTGTCCTCAACCAGAATCCAGAAAATCATATTGCAAAATTAATGGGTTGCAGACTTAATGATGGTCTTTTTCTTCCACAAACAAATGAGAGGGTTTTTTTTAACACGCCACTATTTTTCTTGGTCTAAAGATTAGAAGTTACCCTTGGATCATGGGAAGACAAGAACAAACCTTCGGGTCGATGGCGGTCTTCTTGCGTTTAATTTGATCCAGCCAGGCTCATTCTCCCCCCAATGTCGATACACGAGGTTCCTACAACCACAAGAAGAGAGTGAAAAGCAAGTTAGATAACACAAATATGAATAGTGAGCAAGAAAATGAAAGTGAATATGAGATATGTTGCCTCCCCGACAACGACACCAAAAATAGACGTTCGCTGGACGCGTTTGTGTAAAATCATCCGTTGTAGAGCATTTTATGACATCAATTTTAAATAAGAATAAATGAACGAGAGTCCGAGTGTTGAACACAGGGAAGCATGAAATCGGATCAAATACTCGCTTTGTGTCACAAAAATTCATCGTTTGTTTTGCTTGCAAACTAGATAGAACGAGAAAGAAAGGGAGAGAGGGAGAGGGAGAGAAAGAGAGAGAAAGAGGGAGGGAGAGAAAGAGAGAAGAGAGATAGGGTTAGAAAATCATTATGATGATGCAAGAATATCTAACTATGAAAGAGACAATTTTGATAATAGAATAGAGAATATATTGCATAAATGATTCAGTTCTAGAACTGTAATGGTAGATGAAAGCTTAAGAAACACAAATAATAAACCAAAAACTAGCTAAGTGGAGATGCGAGATAGCCATGGCGGTGGAGGGGCCTTCGTCGGCGGCTCAGCGTCTTCACAACCTTTCTTAGAGCTCTAAGGAGTGGTGGAGTTGCTTAGGTAGAACATGGATTCAAATAGGATGGATAGGTCCCCTTTTATAGTTGAGGTGAGGGCTCAAATTCACCCTCGGGTCAAAAGTGACATTCAAAGATGTCGCTGAAGACCCCTCGCAAGCATCACCATAGCCCCTGCCCAAGCACCCTGCTGGCGTGCGCCTCATGCACCCGTGTTCCCCGCTGCTCTGCTGCGATGGCATGCATTGGCATGCACTGTGCTGCGCATATGTGCTTGTGCGTTGCTGTGCTCCCCGCACGCATGCACATGCCTTACTATGCTGCCACTGCTCCAATTGAACCTAAGGAGGGGGTGCTAAGGGGATTTGAACCCGTGCCCTCTCCTTGAGAACTCCTCTCAAGACCACCACGCCATGCCCTTGAAATGGTCGCGAGGAGGATCCAAAGGCATGCGGTGGAGGTGGCTTCTCGGTTGTTGGATCTTTATCCAACGGTCAAGATTTGATGATGAGGATGAAGAGGAGCCAGTGCTCGGCATTCATGGTCGACGTTGGGAGGCCTAGATGGCACCACATGGCACCATCTGGGTTGTCCATCTTCTTTCTATTGTAGGAGATGCCACGGTGCACGAATCGTGTTGATTCTTACACTGTCAAACTGTGATCGTCGCTTCAGATCCATCTGTAGGGTCAGATTTTTCATCCGAGGCCTATAAAGATGTTGCATTGCCCCCTGGTCGTTGATCTTTCTTGAGCTTGTTGTGGGAGCTACGGAGATCGGATCAAGGTGATTTCGAGTTCATTGGACTCCGTTTGTCAATCCGGATCCATCCGTACAATCCGATCATTCATATGAGACCTGTTTCAAAATGGACTTGTGTAGATGGTCATTAAACATTGATTCTAAGTGAATAAAATGTAAAGATCATGAAATATGCATGCAATGCTCCCAAGTCCATTATAATATGACATTATCGCACAAGTACCCTCAAAATTGACTCTAATTGATGTTATTAACACCGATTATTGTACAATCATCAGCTAAAATTGGGGTGATAAGTACACAACTTATCAACTCGCCCTCTGATTTGAGGGGACTTTAAGTCTAAGCATGTACACACTATTTGTACTAACTCACTTTTCGACAGTTTCTTTGATAATTAGGTAGCTAATGAATTTTCTAGGGCAGTATGGCTGGTAAGTTATCGTGGGTAATAGCCCATTGGCTAGTTGTCCAAAGCCTAGCTACTTGACCAGATTCATTCTACTACTTTTAGGTAAATCTTAGATCAGGGAAGCACCTACTTAGAAAAAGAAAAACAATGATACTCAAAAATTAAAAAAATGGAAAAAGAATAAAAAATAGAAAATAAACCACACTTCACCATACAAGTATGGCTGGAAGTTGCCGCAGGTAACAGCCCATTGACTGGTTGTCTAGAACCCATCTCACAAAAATGCACAAATAATTCCCAAAACACATAGGGAAGAAGCGGGGAAGGAGAATAAATCAGGGAGATATACACTAGGTTCGTCCTTGTGTTGACCCCATAAAAAATTTTAAAAGTAGGAAGAATGCTACCGTTCGGAAAGATAAACCTTTAAGTAGAAACTCTTAAGGTCACCTAGGGTCGTAGAAACTTGAAGTCTGTTTTAACGGCCACCTAGAGAGTCTTTCACTCTTTCACAACATGCTTAGCACTTAGAGTCCTTTTCTAGTCTTGGGTGGGTTGGGTAGCCGTAAAAAGTTATCCCAAAACTCTCAAACTAAAAAAGCCCAAAAAAAATTTTAAAAGAAGAAAAAGCAAAAAAATATATCTTCATTTTTCCAATAAGGTAAGGACTTGGGCAGTCTGCATTCTGGTAGACACCCGGGCACTGTCAAGTTTTTGTAACCAGGTCTTGGGTTGAAATTTTCTAAAGCAACCAACAAATCATGCCTAAGTGATCAAATCCTAATACTACTTTTATACATAGCATTTAGGTTAATTTTTCTAGGGACTAGCAAAAAGTAAGCGAGGGGGTATGATAAACACACATGAATTCATGATAAAATGCTTATTTATGATAGTTCCTAGGTTTATCATTGCATATCACAGTATAAATATTGCATAACATTCATTGCATTGCATTTAGGATAGTTTGTATATTCTGTATATTAATTCCAAGATTTTATATGGCTAGGAGGCAGTGCAACAACTTTACAGGCTTCGGATGAAGAATCCAACTGTACGGATGGATCCACAGTCCATCAACGCGAAAATCACCCCGATCAGAGCTCTGTTGCATCCTCTATAAGAAGAAGAAGATGGACGACCCAGATGGTGCCACGTGGTGCCATCCAGGCTACCCTACACGAGCCACAGCCTCCCAAGCTTCATGAAAGGAGCAATCCCAGCCATTGGATCTCAATCCAATGGCTGAGAAATGCTCTACGTTGGCCGGTCTCTCCTCCAAAGTACAGCAAGGAAGGCTTCATCTTGACCGTTGGATCCTCATCCAACGACCGAGGCACATGGCCGCAGCTCACATCTATGCAATAAAGCAATGCCTTAGCTAAACAGTGAAGCACCTGCTCCGCAAATGAGAGGTGCGGGTTCTAGCCTCATTCCTCTATGCCCATCCCACATCGGTTAAATTGGACTACTCAATCTTGATTGAGCGGTCGAGATGATGCATGCTCGCTGGATGACGATGCATAACTGCACGCCAAGGCAAACATAGGCCATTTGGAGCGCTCATTTAAGTCAACCGGGCGTATTATCTGATCTTTGCGATCGCGCGATCTGCGTGCGCTCCTCAACCACACGATCAAGTTCAACGGTGGAGATGCTTCCTCTACCAACGGACGCGCGATTTGAACGACCATGAGGGCATGATCTGCGGGCGCCCCCAGTCGTGCGATGGTTCATCTAATGGCTGCCCGTGAGCATGAGATTTGAATGCAAGAAACCACGTGCTTCCTCTTCGCGATCTCAGCCATCCATGCCTGATCCAACGGCTAGAAATCTCCGTGCACTATGCCAGTTGCAGTCGTGCCTCCTCATGCCAGCAGAGGTGCTTGAATGTATAGCGACACAATTAGTGGGTCTTTAGCGACATTTTAAATGTCGCTGAAGACCCATGCATGCAAAAGACCCCCATTCCACCACTATATAAACGCCATGACCCCTTCCCTTCCAAACCATCTCTACTTACTCTACTCCCACCTACTCCTAAGCTCTAGTAGCCTACCAAAGCTCCTTTAGAGCTTATTCCCAAGCTCCAAAGGCCCCTTATTAGTGTAATGCTCCTATACCCCACCAAATATTCATCCTCCATCTCACCACCTTCATAACAAGCCTTGGAGTCATCCTCCCACCTCCATTCCAATAGAAGACCATCTCCAACTCTTCATCACCATTCCAAAGCATTGGTGAAGCATTCCTCTACCTGGTGTCCTCCTACATCTCACCTTTGTCATCCAGCACCTCACCCTCTTCATCCAAGCTGCCACCATGCACTGTCATCTCGCCACAGTCGATTTGGGAGATTTCTTCTCACCCCTATCTCTTTTATATTTCGTAGCATATTGTAATAAACATTTGCATGATATATCAGATTTGTTACCATCTCCTTCGTGAGTTATCATGCTTGCCTTTTCTTTACAAAAACACCAAAAAAATCACAAAAACCTAAAACACCAAAAGGAAACAACACGAAGTGTAGATTTCAACGAAAGTAAACATCGCCTCCCTGTGTTCGACCCGGGACTCCCTTGGAGTTTCAGCTAAAAATTGTATTTGATAACATGTTTTGCGAACTACGATGACGGGTTTCTCATAACCCTAATTTTACTTCACCAAAACTCGTTCATCATGCACATTCCATGGGTTTGGTACAGGCTGTGATGGAACAGATCTAGGCTGTCAGCTGTTTGCTCTATGTTCGGATTGCAAAGTGTTCAGCGAAGTTTTCATTTGTTGTATGAGCTAGAGCATTGACCCTTGCACTTCTACCATCTTTAGGTTTAAATCAACTTGCCCGGTGGATTGTTGGTTATTCCACATGTGCTGGTTAACCTAATTCGGGGGCAACTGAGTATATACATGACCTTGACCCATTGGTTTTTGTGGTACATAGTTGTTGGGTTGATATTGGGTTTGCTGCCCCTGATCTTTCAAAGAGGAGTTAGGATGATTTTTCCAATCGGTATTATAGGAATTCATGGGTTGGTCCTAACATTCTATTGTACAGCATGAACATCCTCGTAAGATGAGGATGAAGAGTAAGAAGGATTAGAAAGACTGGGATCAAAGGCCCCAGTTTGGAACCCATAATGTTTGGATAAGAGCTAGCTCGAAGGTCGAGCCAACTCAAGTTGGTTCGCAAACTCCCATCCTGTAGGAGCTTGGGAAGAACGGAATCCTGAGCTCTGGGATTGAGTGGATCTAGAAATATCAGAGTTTTCGGGCATCCACTCTTCCATTCGTTTAGTAACCAGATCCACCTTATCTAATTTATTGCAGATCAATTCCATATCAAATGTATAAGAATCTTGACCTCATTGGAATTTGATCTAGTTTTTTGGGATCAATTGAAGGTTTCCATGGAGGCATGGTTTATAGAGTTTTTGCTCACTTCCTCGAACAAATGATACGTGCTATCAGCATCTTTGTTGAGGAAATTGCCTCCGCAAGAAGCATCCACATGATGATGGAATTGATCATTCAACCTGTGGTAGAAAATCTGCACAAGTTGCCATTTAGGCACCTCATGATGTGGACACTTCCGCAACATATCCTGGAATCACTCCCAGGCCCCATGAAATGATTCCCCTAGCCGCTGGGCGAAAGTGGTAATTGCACGTTGCAACGCATTAGTTCACCCAATTGAGAAGAATTTCTTTAGGAAGGCTAATTTCAAAGCTGTCCAAGTTGCAATCAATCTTCCAACCGTACGGTACCAATGTGTGGCCTTATCTCCTTGAGTGAATGGGGGAAAGGCCTCATAAGCATCTATTCTTCATCCACATTCTGTGATTTGGTGGTCTGAATAAGAGTGATCAGATTCTCCAAATGTTCGAATGGGTCCTCTGAGCCAAGCCCGTGAAAGTGTTTAATCAAACTCAAAGCCTGAGGCTTGAACATCACCAGCGGGGATCACAACGTCGGGACAATCCTCAAAATTTGAAGGATCATAAAAATCCTTCAAGGGATGAGTGCCCTGACCATTCATGTTTTGGAACCATTACTACATCTGCTACAGCTCCTCAACTACCTCTGAATCGGCTCTTGCTGGTTTGGGGGTTGGGGAGCTGGTTGTTGATCAACCATGCGATCAATTTGACTATGACTCAACCTTCGCCTCTGGGAATGGTCTAAAGGTCCTTCCAAGTGAGGATTCAGTGACCTCCTTCCAAGCAGGCACTAGGAGGGCATCGAAAAGATGGGGGAAATGGAACCCTACAGCACAAAAATTCAATCCTGTCCTTAAATTGGGTAGCCTAAGGAACTATGCCTCAGAAAAAATCTCCAACCACACAACGAATTTGGTGTTTGCCTTGCTCTCGATGATGGTAAAGTTGAGCCGGCGAAGTAGGGGGAGTGTGTCTCGAGGGTAGCTAACTATGCCAAACCCCTACTTAAGGCATTTGACAATCGGGCCCCCCAACTTAGCACCTTTTGAAGCAAGCAGACATCACTAATTCGAAGTGCGTTCAAGAGAGTACCCTGAAACAAACTCTATGAATCCTAGGGCCAACGTCTACTCAATTTTAATTAAGGCCTGGGATAGTTGTGCTTCTTGAATGTGATGGGCCCTACTAATGGGTTGTGCCCTTAGTAATTCATTGAGAATGTGTGTATGTGCACAACCAAAAGTTTTCAAGCAAGATTATTAAGGATGAAGTGAATTTTATGGTTCCAATCTTGCTTAGTAGATTTTAGGGTTCAAATATTAGGTGTATTTGACCAAATTTTGTGAGGCAAACCAAGTTTGAAAGCATGAGTTCAAGTATTTTCCTTTATAAATCATGAAAATATGGAATGCCTGACTTGACCTAATTATTTGAATCCTATGGGGCAGCTACAAGATGAATCAGTTTTAAATTATGTGTTATAGCCCAAGCAATTCAACCAATTAGCCTTAATGCACCACTACTTATAGCACACAAAGATAATTAACCTAATCTGATTTCTACTCTTTTATGTCTGTTGATGATGTTTCAGTTCCACAGGTCAGAATTCTGGTTGTGTAGACAAAATCAAACGAGGTTATGTGCCTTAAATATGGGTGTGTGTAGTGTGTGTGTTAATTTGTCCCACAAATTTTTTTTTCTTTTATGCACTGGGTGAGATGAATGGAGGTGGCAAACAACACAAATCGTTTCTATCCTAGAGTTTATACAAACACCTAAGTAGATTAAGTCTTGGTTATTTATGTGGTGGAATGAGAAACTAGTTGGGGGGAAATGTGGGGGCACCTACAAAACACTTTACTCGCACTTTACTCCGATATACTGCACTTGGATCTCCTTGCTAGGATACCTACATGACAGCAAATCTAAGGCAAGAGGGGCTAGTAAATAAGTAAATGCAAAGAAACACGGAAAAAGAAAGCAAATTTTGTTGCCTCCCCAGCAACGGTGCCAAAATGATCAGCCTATTTCTGCGATGTAAAATCAGGGTTTCGGAGAACTCATCATCGTAGTTGCAAAAATCTCTACCAAATAAAATCTATATCGAAACTCAAAGGGAGTCCCAGGTCGAACATAGGGAGGTGACGTTTGTTTCCTAGAAATCTGCATTTCGCATTGTTTCGTTTTGGTATTTTTAGGGTTTTATGATTTTTTGTATTTTTATAATGAACTAGACAAGGTAATTTTCTAGCGAAAATAAATCAAGAGAGAGAGTAGAGACATGAAAGGAATATTATATATCCAGAATAATGTTTATTACACTAAATAGAGATATGCTAAAAAAATAACAGCAGAATGAAGGTGAGAAGAAATCTCCCAAAGCGAGTGTCTGGCGAGACGATGGTGCTTAGTGGCAGATTGGATGGTGGAGATGAGGTACTGGACGTTGGGGATGAGGTGTCGGGGGAATCTAGGTAGAGGGTCGTGTTCGGATCGTAGAGCGCATATTTGATCAGAAATGCGTAGTAGTACAGTTGCGAAATACGATCAACAAAAATAATTTCTAAGATAACAAGACTTGAGTCTCGGTCATTCGTTTCTAGGAGGCATTTTGAAAATGCAAATTCAAATTCGATATCGCTCGCTCTACTCGTTCAAAATCGCATGTCGATTTATACTAAATACGTATTGATACACAACATGCTGTTGCCAGAATATCAGAAATTGAAAGCATGAAACTTTAATCACACCAAAAGATGCTAATCAGGCACATGGTGATTTTCAACATATAAATATATATAAATATTTTCATTGAGGCATGATGGTGGTTACAGCATAAGTAGCAGAATGCTTATACAGGGAAATTTAAATTTAGCTAGCAGAAAACGACTGCATACATGAATCTATTGGGGGATTATGCACGCATCATTGGGGGAGAATATGGAGCTACACTACTAAGCAGTAAATAAAGCATTAAATCTATGAAGAACTATAATCTACTTTAGCAGAACTAAGGGCATTCAGAGGTGGGATCCGATGCCTTTGAAAAGGTGAGAAGAGAAAGAGGAGCGACCAATGGTGCTTAGGCTGGCACTTGGAGAGAGGATGGAGAAGTTGATCCTGGTCTAGGCTTGGCATGGAGGTGGTGGCTTCATGGTGGAGCTCGTGAACATGGAAATGGAGGTAGTGATGGCTTATGCAAGGTGGAGCTATGCTAAAAGACCAAGATGGACCAAATGGCCACCCCTTAAGTCTTTTTATAGACCTAAGGGAAGCGCTCTAGAGAATTATGGAATTCTCTAGAGAGGCCTATGGTGGGAGCTCGTGGGAGAGTGAGAGAGAGGATGGATGGTGGTTTTTAGATCCACCAAATGTGGATTTAAAAATTGAATGGCTCTTGGTTGCTAATTTTAGCAACCAAGGAAACAACACATGGTCGAAAGTTCTAGAGAACTCTAGGCTGGGTATTTTCGTGTGGATGGTGTGTGTGGGTCGAAACTTAGGTGGCTAGGTTGATTAGGTTAGGTTATAGTGGGTTTAGGTCAAGGTAGGTCTTAAATTAGGGTTCTAAACCCTAATTCACTAAGGTAAAGTGCAATTAAACTTAATACAAGTTTGATTGGGTGTGTGGAAACCTAACTGAGAGTAAAATAACTCAATTAAGTTAGGTCTAGGTCAATTGGATTCTCACTGAGTCAAATTGGACAGAGTGAGCTAAGATCAGGGCTCAATTGGACTCAATGAGTCCAATTGAATAGAATGAAGAGATTGACCATGATCCAAGTCAATTATGTTTAGTGAGGACCTAATTAGGTCCTTAGAGATGTCTAGAGGTGATGTACTAGGGTTAGGGCACCTTAATTTAGGTTCCTAGGGTGTTAGAATTGGGTTTAGGGAGCTAGAGATCCAAGATCAAAGCTTGAATCTCAAAACAGGGTCTGTAGGGCAGTTCTTGACATCCAATAAAGTTATCAGACATCTTATAGTGAAAAATTAGAAGTCTAGACTTATTGTCTGGATGTCCAATTAGACTCAAGAGGGATTCTAGGTTCTATCTTGGGTATGCTGTAGAAATTGGAGTCTGACCAAGTGTTTGGATGTCCAACAACACTGCAAAAGTGGGTTTAAGGTGTGCGAAAGTTGGCTAAGGGTTCTGGACATCCTATAACTCATCTAGACCTCCAGATAAAGGCAAGTATTATGGTTTTATGGCTTTGTAGGGTGCGGTGACCTAATCTAAGGGTGGCTAAAGCTTAGGGAAGCTTCTAGCCTATCCTAAGGCTAGGATGGACCTAAGTTCTTCATAATTTATTACTTTATTCCTGCTTAATAGAATAGCATGCCTCAACTCCCTTACATTATTATCTAGTACATCTAATCTAGGTCTTCCACTCTACCTCTATTGCAACGCCAGTTATTCTTTATTCTTCAGATCCAGCTTCAGATCTAGCTTTTGATCAGCTTATTACCTGCAATTGACATAATGCACCTAATTAGTACATTATAGCATTATTTTATGCATAGCTAAAAGAAAGCAGTAAAGGTGCTAGTAATGCTTATGCATGCATGAATTGCCCTAACTTATGATAAGTCCTAGCCTAATTTAGGTCAATTAAGACCTATGATTGCTGCGCAATTAGGTCGCTTGACCAAGCTGTAGGAATGGTGATGAGGAGGTGGAGTGATCGTCTACCTAAAAGGAGGTGAGGGGATGGTTCTGCGACCTCTTATGAAGAAGGTGAGGGTAAGGTTGAGTATTTATTGGAGTACGGGAGTACTACACTAATAAGAGGCCATGGAGCTTGGAAATGAGTTCTTGGGAGCTTGGGAGGCTTCTTAGAGCTCTTGAGTGGGTGAGGAATAGCTAGGTAGAGATGGGTAGGCAAGGGGGGGTGTGTAGGTTCTTATATAGTGGATGAGAGGGGGCTAAAAATGGGTATGAGACAATTAGCGACCTCCAGCACATCGATGTAGATCCCGCTCATCCATCACTGTAGCCAACTAACCCTCACTCACGTGCTCGCTGTAGTGAGCTATGCTGGCTATCCATCTCGCACGTTGATCATGCTCATGCTTCGCTGGCCGTCCATCTCGCATCTCCAGCTACCATCACGTGCATCCGTTGAGCCACAGTGGAGTGAATCGTTGCCCTTGGATGACGGATGAATGGCTCTGATTGTGCGAGAGAGGATGCTTCAGATCGTGCCCCACCCAATTAGATGGCGGAGATCGCATCAGATGACTTAAGCCTTGTGCCCCTCGGTGCACGTACGATCGTGCATTCGCCTGTGCAACGGTTCTCGCATGTGTGGGTCGCACGCATCGAGTGACGCCACGTAGCAGCTTCCTTCGTAGCTCAATCACCCATTGATGGATGAATTTCACCCACGCGCTTCAATGGATTACTTCCGCATGTGGGGCTTCGATCAATTGTCCACGCATTGCGAGTCGAAGCACCAACTGCTACACTGATGGCAGGTTTGAGTATCATTTAGGAATTAAAGTTCACACGCCCAATACCGTTGGATCTTGATCCAACAGTTGAGATTGCATGAAGCTTGTCTCTGTTTGACTTGAGGAGAGCAGCGTGGCCCCTTGACGACCGTTGGATTCGAATCCAACGACTGAGATTTCACAAGTGTGGCTTGGGAGGAGTGGCTGCAGTTGGGCTGGAGGGCTACAATGGCACCATGTGGCACCAGAGGATGCTATAAAGCTGTGATCGGAGTGGTTTTTGCTCTGATGGACTGTGATCATTGTTCCATATCCATCCATACGGTCGGATTTTTATCCGAAGCTCATAAAGATGTCACATTGCCCCTTGGCCGTATAAAATGTAGATATTAATATACAGATTACACAAATTATCCTAAATGTAATGTAATGAATTTTATGCATTATTTACAATGTTAAATGCAATGTTAAGTATGGAACTGACATAAGTAGGCATTTTGTCATGAGGAAATGCATATTTATCACATGTCACCTCCTGTAGAAATGGAACACAAGACCTAGTAGGCAGTATGGAAATGCAACTTGGATCTCAGGGAGGCCAGAATCCACCACCGTTTGCAAATCAACGAGATTGATGAACTACGCAATGATGCATATGAGAACTCACGTATTTACAAGGAGCAGATGAAGGCCTTTCATGACAAGCACATCTCACGAAAATCTTTCTATCCTAATCAGAAAGTGCTTCTCTTTGATGACTGAATCAAGTCTTCCAAGGAAACTGAGATTGAAATGGACCGAACCTTTTCTGGTATGGATGATCTTTGGAAATGGAGCAGTTGAAATCAATGAACTTAGCCACGACTCAAACCCTTTTGTAGTGAATGGTCAAAGACTGAAACCATTTCTCGAGCTTACTGATACAAATCTGGTTGCTGAATCTTTTGATCTCCATTCCCCATAAGCCACATTGTGCCCATCTGATGGCGTTAAACTTAGCGCTTAACAAGAGGCATCCCATCATTTGAAAACTTGAGACCCTTCTTACCCTTCCTAAGCTGAATTCATATTGTACTTTAGGGTTCGTACTTTAGAACAGCTGACTCCACCTCTGATACTCTTATTAGACCTTAAAACCATTCGTAATTACCATCCTGACCCGATCACCCACCCTTGTGAACCTGTTCTAAAATATGAACTAAGTTGTATTCAAAGCCACCTAGTTTGTAATGAGGGCATTACAAAACTTAGACATGGGGGGTATTAAAGTGTGAAATGACTCAAAATTCGATTCTTTTAAGGGATTCTCACACAAAAAAAGGATAAAAAGGGGAGGAAACTTCCGAGCTGAGTTGTAAAACCATAAGGAGGAAAAAGAAGTGAAATACAAAAATAGAAGGAGCAAAAGAAAATTGTGTTAGTCCTAGTAGTTGAGTATGGAGCATACCTATGTTCTGGGTTGGATCAGATGATGAATTAAGTCCTGAAGTGCTTAAGAAATGGAGATAAGAGAGGGATACCAACATTAGGCCTCTTGAGGATGTTTGGGCTTAAACATTCACGTATTTGTTAAGATCTAGACTATTCCTCAAGAGGTTGAGGGAGTTAAGAAGCTGATGTATTAAGTCTAAAGCTTAGTGACTACTTGGTCTCATTGTCTGCCCTTTGGTTTGCGGGACTTGGTAACCTTGGCATCCACAACTCACACACTAAATTGGTTCAGTGAGCTCAATAAATAAAAATGCCAAAAAGTGTTCTGTTCTAAAAAAGGGAAATGATTTCTTGAAGATCTGGCTTAGGAGCGACTCTAAAACACAAGTTGATTAGAGGAGTTCCTGCCGCTGAGAGGAGTAAATACTCCCCTTGAAGATGCATTATAGCATATCGTCTCCTCGATGCTTATTTCCTAGGATATTTATATATCCTACCAGGGGTATGTAAGTGCCTTGTGCTGGTTCAAGTGCCATGGGTGGCATTATCCTGAAATATCGATTGCTACAGCCTAGATTAGCTATAGATGCCATGGGTAACACTATCACGAAGTGTCGATTGCCAGGGTTCTGGGTTTACCATGGATGGTGCTATCCCAAAACATCGATTATCAGGGACCCTTCGAGGATTGATGATGGGGATGAGGCCTCTGATATAGACCGTGTTCAGGGCCTATCCAATGCTGGATTTAGGGGAATCACAAAAAATTACAAAAGAGAATTCTTAAAAATATCTCTCTTTCTCTTCTAAAAATACATTGGCAAGTTGAACGTGGACCTTACTGCTCGAATGCACAGGTGCTTTAACTGCTAGGGTCAACAAACCTCTATGCAGATTCTGGAACCTTAGAAACCTTTATTGCAGACCTAAGGCTAAGGTTGGTCAGGTCCATATCTTGGCTGGTACTTGAGTACCTTGAATGGTCATTTTTTTGGTCAAGAAAATAAGTTGTCGAAGTAGAAATTGAGTGGTGAAAACTCAATCGTCAATAATTAAAATAAACCACTCACAGGAGAGCAAGTCATATCCACAGGGAGGCGTAAACCAAAAAGTTCACCAATGTTTCTAGTATATTATTCGACTATGTTGTACGAGGCAAAAATGATATAAACATCAACTTGTCAATACGTTGTTGCATCAAAAGAGAGAAAGAGAGTCTTGAATAAGCATGCATGCGAAATAGACAGAAAGAGAGGGGCACACATGCAACTTCACTTAATATATCAAATATTAATATCAAAATTAAATTCTTAGCAAGGGCATCCAAATGTAAATATTAATACACCTTTTACTATAGAGAAACAGGGGATGTTATCCCTTTTGCTCATACAAAGAGATGGAGGACTGGCTGGAGGCGTGGTTGCGTGAGAAGGTCGCCGGTGGAGAGGCCGATGTGTGGGTGGTGGTAGCGCGAAGGATGGTGGCCAGAAGTCGTTAGTCGGAGAGGAGGTTGGCCGGTGAGGTGGGTTCTGCCGGTAGTAATGCGGGTGGTCAATGGCAGTAGTCATGGACGTGGGTGACCTCGCGAGGGCTGATAGCGAATTTTATGTGGTATGTAACAATAAGCCGTTGTAATGTGTAAAACCGATCAACTCTTAAATTTATAAGACCTAGATAGTGGAGTATCTAGGGTCATCCAAGGAGGCCAATTTGTTTGCTAAATTAAATCTCTTGCTTTAAAGGGAACTCAACTTTCATTTTGGTGTTTTTCATATATATGATTTTTATAGGTTTTGAAATAACGGCAACATGCGAGTTTTGCTGATAGTGGGAAAACAACTAATACCTATTTTAATAAAGGTAGCCCTAAGGTGACAGGTAGAACCTCTCCCCAAGCTCACCCTAGGCACATGGAGGTCTAGAGTAATTAGGGAGAGGGAGTGAAACAAATGCTAAGCAAAACTTGTAAAAAGCTATGCAACAAAAATTAAGAGAAGGCAACTTGATTTAATGAAAATTGTCTACAAAAAACCTATAGAGGAATGCTTCTACTCTACTTGAAAATACAAGAAAAATAAAGCACAAATCCTCTAGATAAAATGGTGAAGAAGAGGGCTTCTTGCTCCAAGCCAAGTTGCTCCTTAACTTGAAAAGACAAAAAGACAACTTGTTCTTCTCCTTCCTTGAGATGCTCCTCCAAATGATGTCCTCCAAGGTGGAAGCAACCACCTTCAATGATCTCCTTCAAGGGTGGGCGTGCACCACCCTTGCTCCTTGCCTGGCCATCCTCCTAGTGGGGGAGTGCTCCTCCTCCTTGGCGTGGCACAAGGGAGAAGAAAAAGGGGAAGAAGGCACCAATGGGGTGGTTAGGGTGCCCCCTTAATCTTCTGTTCTTCTTCCTCCTTGGCCTTGAATTATGGTGGGTACAGGGTAGAATTAAAGCTAATGGTGGATGATTTTTTTTGGTGGAATGTGGTGGGTTTTCATAGAGGGTTTTTATATAATGTGGTAGAGTTGGCATGAATAGGTGGAGGGCTAGGATTGATTTTAAGGGTGGTTATGGGCGGTTAGGTTGATCCTAGAGCAAGGGTTAATTGGTGCCACCTAAGCGGTGCTAAGGGGGGTAGCTATGGTGGCTAAAAGGAGCCTAAAGATGGTTCCAATTGTGGGTCTTCTAGAAGGTGTTGAGGTGGATGGTGGAGATGGGATCAAAAGGAGATGAATGGTGGGGATTTATGGTGGTTTTGGAGGGAAAGTTGGCACCAACTTGGTGTAGGGTGTAGCTAGCTTAGGTGAGCTTAGGTAGGGTTGAGTTGGTGGAGCTAGCTAGGAAGGGTTTTTAGGTGGTGGATTGCCAAGGGAGCTGGAGCCTAGCTAAGCTAAGCTAAGCTAGCTTAGTTAGTAGTGTAGTGGAGGAGGTATTGGAGCTAGGGTTTGAAGAGAGGAGCTAAGGAGGAGAAGTTTGGAGCTTGAATTGGAGCTGGCAGCTGCTGAAGAGGGTGTCATGGAGTTGGTCTAGCTGGCTTAGCTTGCTACTTCTTTGCTAGCTGCTAAGCCAAGCTAAAGTAAGCTGGCTTCTAGCATAAAGAGCTGAGGTAAGCTTAGTCTGGTGCTCCCAGGGAGGATCAAGCTGGTTGAGGTGGCTAAGGTAACTTAGCTCAACTGAGTTGAGCTAAGCTATGTCCCTGGGAGTTGGACTTGAGCTTCCTGAGCTGAAATGAAGTCATCCTCAGCTGGCTAGAGTTTAGTGTAGCTGGATGTAGCTGGTCCTAAGCTGAGGTGAACTCCAGTGAACTCAGCTGAGCTAGCTAGAGCTCCCTGTGAACTAATGGGAGCTGAGATGAGCTAGATTTAGCTAAGTTGAGCTAGATCTGAGTTGACCTGAGCTAGGGTGAGGTAAGAAGAGCTCTCTTGAGCTGCCATTCAACGGAGATGAGCCAAATGGAGCTAGGATGAGCTCTAGTCCAAGTAAGCTGAACTCCAGCTATAATGAGCCTGATCTGGCTGAGTTCCAGTTGGTTTGGGTCTCCTTCACTAGCTACCTTCCTAAGTGCTAGGGTTCTAGGGATCTAGCAATCTGCTTATCCCTAACACTCACAAAAACATATCAAAAAGACAATAAAAGGTGAAATGCATGCCTATCCTAATTTATGGCTAAATGCTGCCCAAAAACCCATTTACGAAGCAAAATCGTAAGAGCTAGGTTTGTTTTAATGCATAAGAATGGTGATAAATTGGTGTTTATCACACCCCCATACTTAACTTTTGCTAGTCTCTTAGCAAAACTTTAATTTTTACATAATGGACTTTTGGAGAAATCTTATTTTTTTTACTTTTGAGGAGAAAAAGATTATGGGACCTTGGTTGGTCCAAACATAGGAGGTATGGGATTTGTTAAAGATAAATATTGATATTTGTCTTCGGATCCAAAAATTAGATAAAAATGAGATCAATACATCCTCTAGTAAATTCACAAATTAACCCCTTGTTAATTCAGATGACTTCAAATTTTTGTTTTTAGGATTTTTCTGGCTCTTAAATATGATTCGCAACTTGTAATAACCTTTAAAAATTTTGTGTCCATGATTGCGAAAAGTCAACATTTATAAGAGCATGTTTTTGGTTTAAAACTTTTTTTTCTCTCTATTTTTTTATTCTTCCCCCATGCTTATTTTTAGCTTAGTCTTGCAACAAATGTGTTAGGATCATCATTCCCGTTAACAATCCTCAAGGGGGCTCTGGCGATAGTACTTCGAGATAGCACTGTCCATTACACCACCTAGGAGTTCATAACCCCAAAACACAATACGGTGTAAAGGGACGCTCCAAGCAAACTCAAGCTCTTGCTCCGACACTGTAGGTAGATCACCGTCCAAGACACTTGAGCTGCAAAAATGAGCTTTAATGCTCTATCTGAAGATATGAAATATAGATATGGAGCAACACTTAGGCAGTAACATGTTGACATCGCACCCTCAAAGGAGGCATTTTCCCCCTTCTCGGCGGTGGGAACTCAAACCAATGATCTGCTTCAAACTTTTACTGAGGCCAAACAAGGGGTTTTTCTGATTTTTACTAGTTTTTAGGTGTTGGCTTGTGTGTGAAAATTGACACAGGAAGTACGACAAGAAATACAAGTTTTTGAATTAGAAACTAAGCCAGATACTTTCCATAATACCAAAGAGATCAAGTCACCTAAACTATCACGAGTTTAGGTGAAATTTTTGAGAAGGATATCTGATCTAGTCTAAAAGTAGACTCGAAAATTCTAATGATCAGATCTGTATCCTCATCCCTAGTTTGTTAAAGATAAAATCCCATTGTACCAAAAGTGAGTTTTCAACCTTAGTCCTGATTTGAAAGTTTCCCCTAAAAAGTTTTCAACATTTTTATTTTTTTAGATTGCATGTAAGAAATTAAAATGTCAAAAGAAAATGCATGTTTTTAGGTTTTGAAAATCCTAAATCGATCGTCAAAATTAAAAAAAAACCCCCATGCTTATGATATGCAATGTCCTCGTGCATTAGGATGGAAAAGGGATCACCTTAGTGAAGGGTGGTCGAGTTTAGGATGGTCAAAACCTGGAAAAAGAAAGGAAAAAGGAAAGCAAGAAAAATGATGAGTTACCTCCCATCCAATGCTATCTTTTATGCCATTCAGCCAGGCATGAAGGTATGCACAGAAGACAAAAATAATGTAAATAGTTGGACACTTGGATGCCCACATAAAAGGCATCTTCTTCTGGATCCCGAGAAAATTGATTAGAGGAAATATAGGGATCAAAGTTGGATGGAAAATGATAAGTGTATCCCGAGTCTGGCCATGGTTTTAAGTCACGTTGGATGCCAAACTCGGGCAGGTCTGGTGGTAGGTCCAATGGAAAAGGTCTGGGGGAAGAATGGTGAAGGATGGGCGAAATTAGAGTGGAAGGGTGAGTTGAAAGAAGAGTGGGTGGGTTAGGGGGATCAACAGGAATGGATTGTTGCTGAAGACAAGTCTCCAAATCACATATTTCACCGACCACTGTTTCTGAATCTGATTCCTTAAAAATATTGTGATCGATAAGGGTATCTCTCAACATTATCTCCACCATATTTGAAATTTCAATATCTGAGTCATCAGAAAAGTTGTCATCATGGAATCTCTTGGAGGATTTGAAAATATCTAGAGTGATAGTTTGGCCTGCGCAGGTGATATCCATTTTCCTGTGTGGTAATTGGTATTTGCCTTTGCAGTGGCCAAAAAGGGTCATCCAAGGATTATTGGGGCATTCAATAAAGATTTGGGTACCTTAATGTCAAGGACTAGAAGGTATGCAGGGAAGACACAATTCTGGACCTTGACCAAAACATCCTCAACAATCCCACGAGGTTTGATTGTAGATCGATCGACTAATTGCAGGGTAACTTCGACGGGTTTTAATTCACCGATTTGAAACTCTTCAAATAAAATCGTGGGAATGATATTAACTGAGGCATCAAGATCAAGGAGTGCATGATCAAAGGCAGTATCATCAATAATCACTAAAATTAATGGTGCCCCTGGATCTTTCATCTTAGGAGGTAGCTTGCTCTATGTGATAGAGCTTACTATCTCTGAAAGATGTACCTGTCCTAGATTTTTGGCCTGCCTTTTAGGAGTATAGATCTCCTTCAAAAATTTAGCGTAGGTAGGTATATATTTGAAGGCAACTACGAAAGGAATATTGATTTGAACTTGCCCAAATAGATCCATGAGTTCTTCTGTGGTGGGCTCAGATTTCTTTTTTCTATTGGTGGTAGGGTGGAGAGCTTGTGGAAAAGGGATAGGAGTTGTGTTTTGAGATTTTTGTGTTTCTTTTTCTTCCTGATGCGGCGGCGGAGAGTCAATGTGCACATGAATGGGGATGTCACCAAGTTTTTGTGAAGGCTCGGGATCAGTGGTGGCTTTCCCACTCCTGAACGTAACTGCATGTGCAGTCAGATTATTATTTGGAGGAGGTGGGGGGCCTGTGGTTGTGGAAACCTGGGAGGTTGCTGAGGTGGTAGATTAGTAGGAGGCTAATTCGGGTAGTATGGATTTCTACCCGAATACTGGTTCCTTTGGTGATTAGGTTTGGGCATGGGTTGGGAGAGAAGATGTCCTACAGGTCGTTGAATGGCAGTAACCCCGATTAGATTGTTCAGATTTGTGATGGTGCGGGTTACTTTTGTCATCTTTGTTTGCATTTCCTACAGGGTTCTCATCATCTGGGCATTGATGTCTTGTTGGGATGGCCCAAGATGAAAGGTCGGATTAGACCCATACCAATTAAATTGATTTGGTTGGGGAGGAACCTGATTATTCCAGGAGTAGTTTAGGTAATTCTTCCTATTGAAAGATCTTTAAATGGCTCCTGGATGGAAGAAATACTTTTAGTGGGGTTAAGATCTGGATAGTTGTAATTCCTTAGTGAATCATAGACAGTCTTCGAATATTTGTAATAATCAGCAGGGGTAGTGTTGAGATTGTGCAAAGTTTCTCTTCGTGGAATGTTAAGCTGGGTTAGATGTGGAGCTTGGGTTGATGTGGTGAGCCTTTCCTCAATTTTCTTTTGATTAATGTTCATCTGGTTGAGTTTTTAAGCGATCATTTGAAGATTGTCTTGGGTGATATGGATAGATTGAGTGTCTACTTCATGAACAATGAGCTGCGGGTTTGGAGTTCTGCAAAATGTGTTCATGGAAGCTTGATTAAATGAGTTTTCACGCATTTCTTTAGAAAGGTCATAAGCACTCTCAACATCCTTGTTTAAGAAGTTGCCGCCACACGAGGCATTGACGAAACGTCGGATTTGATCTTCTAATCCATGATAGAAGATCTGCATGAGATGCCATAAAGGAAACTCGTGGTGCAGGCAACTTCTTAGGAGATCTTGAAATCTTTCCCAAGAATCATGGAAAGTCTCACCAGATTTTTGTTGAAAGGTCATAATAGATCTTCGCAAGGAATTAGTACGACCTATGGGAAAGAATTTCATGAGGAAGGCGCTCTTGAGCTAAGGCCATGTGGTGATGGGTCGGCCAATGGTATTGAACTAGTAAGCGGCCTTATCTTTAAGAGATAGCGGGAATAGCTGCATCAGCCATAGGTCTTCTTGCACATTTTGGGAATGGGTTGTTTGTGCAAGAAGAGTCAACTCTTCAAGGTGGCTAAACGAGTCTTCCCTAGGAAGGCCATGAAAATGTTTAATCATGCTCAAAACTGCTGGCTTGATCTCGAAGTCCCCTTCTGGTATGACCACCCCTGGTCGTTCATCATAATAAGAAGGATCATAAAAATCTTTTAGAGAAATATTAGGCTGCTGACGGGGTCGTGGGTTTGGCCTTTGATTGGCTAAGTTTTAGATGTTCCTAGTCAATGTTCATTGATTGGCATTCACTTGAGCAATCTGCTCAACCATCATTGTCAAGAGATCAGGCAGGGGGGCTTGATGTTGTGGTTGAGGCAAATCAATATTAGGGAGCTCCAAGTGCGGGAAGACAAAGGTGGGGGGTTTTTGGTGGAAGGGTCAGATTAGGATTAGTTGTGGGGTTAGAGGTGGGATTAGAGGTGGAAGTGGAAGGGTTAGTGGATCTATTTTGTTGATTTTCCATATTTTTAGAAGAAGACAGAAAAAGTGGTCTTTTTGTGCGGGGGCAAAATCAAATGGTCCTTCCAAGAGTGGATTTTGAGACCGTCGCCCGCGCATATAATGGATGAACGGGAGGAGAGAAGAGATGGAGATGAGAGAAAGTCTACAAACAATTAATCAAAAATCTAGACCTAGCTTAAGTGTGACTCCCTAAAAAATTAACCTAAGACTTGGTCTATCTAGGAAAAAAGTAATCAATAGTGAATACCCATTCCGTCAACAAAACTAGACAAGTTGCTTAAGGGGAGGTTTGGGCCCAAGCATTTCCTAGGAAAATCCCCAGGTGCTTGCACAAACTCACGCCTAGTCATTTAACACGGCCCCTCAGCCTAACACCAGATATAGATGATAGAATTGGTACTAGATAGAGAAAACTTAAGACCTAGATAGTAAACCTAAGTTGATGAAACCTTAGGGGTCAAGTTGCAATAGAATTTAATTAGGCCTAGGATACTAAAGTGCACACAGAATGTGGAGGGCATTAATTAGGTTATTTCCCTATTATTTCAATTTTTTTGTGTGTGTGTGCAAGAATTGGAAGTTGATTCCAATGAAAGCAAGTTGTCACACAATTTTAAGTATTTCTTTCTTTTAAAATTGGATTTAAGTTAGTGTGTTTTACGGTTTCCTTCTTAAGAGTTCAAACAAGCTTTTGATATTCACAATCAAAAAGAAATCAAGTTGTATGGGTTGAGATCAATTTACTTTTATTTGTTTGTCTCTAAAAATGGAAAAGAAATCCTAATCCAATTGATCCTAGGACAAAAATTTAACTACCAATGGATATTTTTTGGGCTTTCTGTATTAAGTAGTGGTCTAAATAGATCAAACAACACCGTTACTTTATGAAAAATAAAACAAGGATTCTAGAAAAGATTTTTTTAGGATTTTAGGAATTTTTTGATATTTTTAAATTATTTTTCATTTTGCTAGTGTCAAAGTATAGAAATGATACCCATGAGTATTTTGGACTTTTCACTACCACCACTAGCCTTAGAAAATTTTAGTGATTTTATGTGATGTGTAGGATTACACATGAATTCTAGAAAGCTAAATATGACAAAAATTGGATGACTACAGAAATTCTAAAAATTCATGGTCAATAGCAAAATAGGAAGATTAGAGGGTGTGACCACTATACAATCCATGAATTTTTAAAAATTAATTACAAGTCCAATTACTCTGAAATTTGTCAAAGATGTTCCTCACTTGATTTGAAATCACTAGGTGAAATTTTATGATTTTAGGAAACCTGTGATGTTGGGAATTGATTTTTGGAATCATACAGAAGTCTATACCCAAAAATAGACTACCAACACTTGAGGTGGAGTGGTGTTTAATGATGCAAACAAGCAAACAATGGATTTTAATTTGCACCACTCCACTTAATTAAAATATTTAAGATCCTAAAAGCAAAGTTTATTTTGTTTTGATAGTTTTTAGGACTAGGTGTGACCAGAAAGAGGAACCAACCTGAATTTCCGCAGGAAGAAAAGGAAATTGAAGATCTTCCTCCAAAATCCCACTTGATTCCTATAGCTCCTGCACACATGAGAGAGAGAGAGAGAGAAAATGGGATGAGATATGTGTATCAAGCAACAGAAAAGTGACAAAGCTAAGCCATGCCTCTCCGTCAACGGCACCAAAAGGTAATAGCGAATTTTACACGGTTTGTAAAAATACATCGTCATAACGTGTAAAACCGATCAACTCTTAAATTTATAAGACCTAGATAGTGGAGTATCTAGGGTCGTCCAAGGAGGCCAATTTGTTTGCTAAATCAAATCTCTTGCTTTAAATGGAACTCAACTTTCATTTTAGTGTTTTTCATATATATGATTTTTATAGGTTTTGAAATAACGGCAGCACAAGAGTTTTGCTGATAGCGAGAAAACAACTAATACCTATTTTAATAAAGGTAACCCTAAGGTGATAGGTAGAACCTCTCCCCAAGCTCACCCTAAGCACGTGGAGGCCTAGAGTAATTAGGGAGAGGGAGTGAAACAAATGCTAGGAAAAGCTTGTAAAAAGCTATGCAACAAAAATTAAGAGAAGGCAACTTGATTTAATGAAAATTATCTACACAAAAACTATAGAGGAATGATTCTACTCTACTTGAAAATTCAAGAAAAATATAACACAAATCCTCTAGATAAAATGGTGAAGAAGAGGGCTTCTTGCTCCAAGCCAAGTAGCTCCTTGACTTAAAGAAACAACTCCTTCTTCTCCTTCCTTGAGATGCTCCTCCAAATGATGTCCTCCAAGGTAGAAGCTACCACCTTCCCTGATCTCCTTCAAGGGTGGGTGTGCACCACCCTTGCTCCTCCTTGCCTGGCTGTCCTTCTAGTGGGGGAGTGCTCCTCCTCCTTGGCGTGGCACAAGGGAGAAGAAAAAGGGGAAGAAGGCACCAAAGGGGAGAGTAGGGTGTCTCCTTAATCTTCTTCTGTCCTTCTTCTTCCTTGGCCTTGAATTATGGTGGGTATAGGGTAGAATTAAAACTAATGGAGGATGATTATTTTTGGTGTAATGTGGTGGGTTTTTATAGAGGGTTTTTATATAACGTGGTAGGGTTGGCGTGAATAGGTGGAGGGCTAGGATTGATTTTAGTGGTGGTTATGAGTGGTTAGGTTGATCCTAGGGCTAGGGTTAATTGGTGCCACCTAAGGGGTGCTAAGGGCGGTATTTATGGTGGACAAAAGGCACCAAAAGTTGACACCAATTGTGGGTCTTCTAGAAGGTGTTGAGGTGGATGGTGGAGATGGGATCAAAAGGAGATGAATGGTGGGGATTTATGGTGGTTTTGGAGGGAAAGTTGGCGCCACCTTGTAGGCGGCTTTTGGAGGTGGTGGGATGAAAGGTGGTGATGTTGGTGGCACCGACTTAGAGTAGTGTGGAGCTAGCTTAGGTGAGCTTAGGTAGGGTTGAGTTGGTGGAGCTAGCTAGGAAGGGTTTTTTGGTGGTAGATTGCTAGGGGAGCTGGCGCTTAGCTAAGCTAAGCTAGGTTAGCTAGTGATGGAGTAGAGGAAGAGGTATTGGAGCTTGTGTTTGAAGAGAGGAGCTGAGGAGAAGTCTGGAGCTAGAACTACTCTAGCTAGCTTAGCTTGCTACTTCTTTGCTAGCTACTATGCAAAGCTAAAGTAAGCTGGCTTCTACCATAAGGAGTTGAGGTGAGCTGGGTCTGGTGCTCCTGGGGAGGATCAAGCTAGTTGAGGTAGCTAAGGTAGCTTAGCTCAACTGAGTTGAGCTAAGTTGGGTCCCCAAGAGCTGGACTTGAGCTTCCTGAGCTAAAATGAAGTCATCTTCAGCTGGCTAGAGTTGAGTGGAGCTGGATGTAGCTAGTTCTAAGCTGAGGTGAACTCCAGTCAACTCAGCTGAGCTAGCTAAAGCTACCTGTGAACTAATGGGAACTGAGATGAGCTAGATTCAACTAAGTTGAGTTGGATCTGAGTTGACCTGAGCTAGGGTGAGCTAAGATGAGCTCTCTTGAGCTACCATTCAGCGGAGATGAGCTGAATGGAGCTAGGATGAGCTAACCCTAGTCGAAGTAAGCTGAACTCCAGCTATGGTGAGCTGGATCTGGCTGAGTTCCAGCTGGTTTGGGCTTCTCCTTCACAAGTTGCCTTCTTGAGTGCTAGGGTTCTAGGGATCTGGCAATCTGCTTATCTCTAACACTCCCAAAAACATATCAAGAAGATAATAAAAGGCAAAATGCTTGCCTATCCTAATTTATGCCTATATGCTGCCCAAAAACCCATTTACGAAGCAACATCCTAAGAGCTAGGTTTGTTTTAATGCATAGGAATGATGATAAACTAGCGTTTATCAAAGGCGAGGCGAGTTCAACCGCATCGATGGAGCGGAGATAGGAGGTCTGTGGAGTCGGCTACGAGTGGAGGATCAGACGTGTAGTTTAGGGCATTTACTGTTGGTTGACGAAGAAGATGAAGAAGACAGCTGTAGGCACACGTGGGCATGCACACACAGGTTGTGTGTGCGCGAGGCTTGTAGCTACGGCTGTGCAAGCATGGAGGTCGTGCGCATGGCAGCTACTATGTGGCTACGTGCGTGTGCGGTGATGGTGGCGGTGGGTTGCTCTGTGGGTGAACAAGAGGAAGAAGATGAAGTAGCAGATGGGGTTTTGCTGCAAGGGGGCTTAAGGTGATGATGTTGGGTTTGGAGAGAAGTTGCTGATGGTGGTGCAGTGGCCGCACGCTGTCACCGTGCGACCGACGAGAGGAAGGTGTGGGGATGGAGCACGCCTCAGGCCATGGTGCGCGCTGGGTCCACGGTGTAGGCTCTACATCGCGGTGTTTGGCATGACTTTTTAAAAGCTCTCTGTCTATTTCTCTTCAGCTGCAAACTTCTTCAACCACTCAACGAAGATTGCAAGTGGTTGGAACGGAAGATAAGTTCTAGCCGTTCTTTATCAGATGTCCGATCAACACTCCAGATGTCTTAAAAAGTGTGGATCTTAGTGAGCCCACGATGGAGGTTCTCAGACATCCAAACTAGGCTCCAGACATCTTATAGAATGTCTGAATAATGTCTTCATGCTTCTTGCACTTAGCCTACATCCACCAAATGATTATCGTATCATATCAAATGTTGTAAAAATTGGTGTATAAGATTTTTCGAAGACTAAGGTTAATTCCCATTTAACTCCTACTCAATTAACAACTAAGAACAACTAATTAAAGAGTACTCAGGCCAAATAATGGTCTACTAAAGTGGACTTATCAAATGCCCCATGCCTAAGTTTTGCCAGCCCCTTAGCAAAAGTGCAAAATGATGGAAGTGACCAAAAAAATTCTTCTTTCCTTATTCCAAAAATTTAGAAATCCAGACAAATGTGAAGTGATAGTAACCTAGGTAATGGATTAAAGTGAAAAGCCAACCTACATTTTAAACTCGTTCCTTACCCTTGATAAAAATTCTATCGGGATAAGAAACTTCTTCCCTCAGGGATAAAGCAAAAAATGAACTATAATTTAACCCCAGCTTTTTGGTTTCGGGAGGAAATACTGAGTTGAATGGATTTATGTTTGGTGGCTCACACTTATCTGATGCTACATGTAGTCTAGTACTGCAGACCCTAAATCTCTAGACTATCAAACGAGTCATCCCAGAGAGAGGTTAAAAACTGTGCTCTCTTTGTGTTCCTTTGCTCTCACTCACTCACTCTCTATTTTCTTTTTCTTTTTCTTCTTTCTTTTCCAAGATCACATATCTTACTAGATTTGTAAATGTACTCAATGTTTGGTGGCCTCACATGACATTCGCACTTCAATTAGATTCCTAATAACCGTATAACTAAGTTAGAAGTTCTCATCCAGTATTCGGGCGATCAGAAATACTGAAAGTAGGTACGGGCCATATTTGGTGGATTGCAATGGGTGTTTTTGTTATCTCAATGATATGGACACCTGATAAAATTGACACCTAAGATAGCTATATCTCGAACATTTTTTTTCTCTTTATATATATATATATTTTTTCTTTTCTTTTCTTTATATATTTATATTTCTTTTCTTCTTCTCTTTTTTTTCTTTTTTTTTTATAACTCCAACACAATACGATGCAGACTTTTATCATGAGACATTATTAGGGTTGATGATGGTCAAGAGGATATTGTATAGCTTATTTGGTGGAAGTGCCTACTCTTGCCACCAGGAAGGAATGGATAGGACAAGCGTATTTCTGACCTTTGACATTACCACCTTCCTACAGCTGAGGACTCTATGAAGGATGGTTGTAACCATCCACCATAGTCAGTTTTATTAGAACTCAATCTCTGTGTATCTACCTTATTTGGTGACCCTCAGGAATTCACACAATATTCACACGTAGGAATAGAAAGTGAAAAGAAACTATGCCTAACTCTGAGGTATCATCATCTAATTATCCATAACTTAAGAGTCCTTGCACTAGACTTAGCACATCAGTAGTCACTCTACTTTCACCTCACAAATATTAGGTGGATCTAATAGAAGATAGTATGCCTGAATCGCTTCAAACTGTCCAAGGACTCAACAAACTAAAAATGCATATTGGTTTTCTACAAAGATCCATTACCCAATCTATGTGTAAGTAAAGTAACTATACCGGATTCTAAACTCAGAAATAATTTAAGAAGAAAATCTTTAATGAAACCACCTTGACAAAAAAACTTCTACTATGGACTAACCAATTCAGCTCAAAAAAATAAAAGAGATTTTTTTTCTTTGACTAATGCACCTAAATGCTTGTAAATGCTGTAAACATCCTCAGGTTATACACCCCCATGCCTAAGAATGACAATGTCCTAATTGGAAAAAGAAAGACACAGAAGAATATCACCTGAGGAGGAGAGTAGGAGGAGCTAAGGCTCCTCAAGTTGCAGTGCATCCAAAACCTGGCCATTTGAAAGAGTAACATAAGGTTTAATTCGTTGGCCATTTACCTTACAGCTCGGATCAAAAGTAGGGTTCTGAATTTCTACTGCTCCATGAGGGAAGGCATTGATAACAACATATGGCCCATCCCAGTGAGATTTGAACTTTCTAGGAAATACTTTAAGTCTGGAATTGAAAAGCCAAACCCACTTGTTAGGCCCAAAGGTCTTTCTAACAATGTGCTTATCATGGAAGACCTTTGTACATTTTTATAAGCTTAAGAGGTTCCGTAGGCTTCATTGCAAAGCTCCTCAAGCTCACTTAACTCTAGCATGCTTGCCTTTCCTGCTTTATCCAGATTTAAGTTAACATTTTTAATAGCCCAATAAGCTTTGTGTTGAATTTCAACAGGAAAGTGGCACACCTTTCCATAAATAAGACGGAAAGGAGACATGCATAAGTGAGTCTTATATGCTATTCTGTAGGCCCAAAGAGCATCATTCAATTTTTTCAACCAATCCTTACGGTCGGACCTAACAGTTTCTTCAAGAATCCGTTTAATCTCCCTATTAGACACTTCAACTTGTCCACTCATTTGGGGATGGTAAGGTGTGGCTATCATGTGATTGACTCCTAAATTTTGGAGTAGCCTTGTGAAGTATACATTCTTAAAGTGAGGTCCTCCATCACTTATGATCATCCTTCGGCACCCGTATTGAGAAATGATATTAGACCTAGCAAAATCCAAGACCATGGAATGGTCATTGATTCGCGTGGGTATGGCTTCTATCCATTTTGATACATAGTCTATTACCACAAGGATGTACTCCTATCCGAAGGACGCAAGAAAGGGACCCATGAAATCAATGCCACAAATATCAAAGATCTCAATAGGGAGAATAGGTTGCTGGGGCATCTCATCCCTTTTTCCAATAGCTCTCGTCTATTGGCAATGTAGACATGCAGCCACATATGTATGTGCATCTTTGAATAATGTGGGCCTCCAAAAGCTAGACTGAAGAACCTTATGGGCAATCTTTTTCCCACTAAAATGCCCTCCATAGTGGAGGTCATGGCAAAAACTCAGAACACTCCTTTATTCTTCGTCAAGGATGCAACGGTGAAACAACTGATCAAGGTCTATTCTAAAAAGCTCGGGTTCCTCCCAGTGATAAAATTTAGCATCAGCAAGAAACCTATCTCGCTTTTGCTTGTCCCAAGTACTGAGGGTAATGCCTGTGACCAGATAGTTCACTATGTCAGTGAACCAAGGAGTTTTCGCCTCCACAATCATTAGAGACTCATCAGGAAAAGTCTCTTGGATGTCGCTAGCAAGGGTTGATGCCTCAATAGGGATCCTCGACAGATGATCTGCTACCACATTCTCAACTCCTTTCTTATCTTTTATTTCCATGTCAAACTCCTAGAGTAGCAGAATCCAACGAATCAAATGAGGTTTGGTGTCCTCCTTCGCGAGAAGGTACTTTAAAGTAGAATGATCGGTGAACACCACAACCTTGGATCCCAATAATAAGATTAAGAACTTTTCCAGAGCAAATACTACAGCAAGAAGTTCCTTTTCAGTGACCGTGTAGTTTTGCTAAGGATCTGTAAGGGTCGTGCTGTCATAATGCAAAACATGAGATTTGCCATCAACCCGTTGACCTAAGATCGCTCCCACTGCAAAATCAGAAGCATCGCACATCAGCTCAAATGGGAGGACCCAATCTGGTGCTTGGAGAATCGATGCAGTAATAAGGGCTTTCTTCAAGACTTGGAAAGCCTTGCCACATCTATCATCAAAATCGAAGGAAACGTCCTTCGCTAACAAGTCGTAGAGTGGCTTGGAGATTTTATTGAAATTTCCAATGAAGCACCGATAGAATCCAGCATGGCTAAGAAAAGATCTCACTTGCCAAACATTGGTGGGTAATGAAAGTTTAGAGATGGATTCAATTTTGGCTGTATCCACCTTTAATCCTCTCTTAGAAACTACATGCCCAAAATAATGCCTTGCTAGACCATAAAGTGGCTCTTCTTCCAGCTAAGCACCAGCTTTGCCTCTTTGCAACAGGCTAAGACTTTGTCAAGGTGCGAGAGGCATAGGTCAAATGATGAGGTGTAAATAGAGAAATCATCCATAAAGATCTCTACAAACTCATCGTTCATGTTAGAAAAGATACCCATCATACATCGTTGGAAAGTGGCAGGAGCATTACATAACCCAAATGGCATCCGGCAGAATGTAATGTACCATACGGACTCATGAAGGTGGTACGCTCCTGATTGTCAGGGGAGATAGCTATCTGATTATACCCAGAGTACCCGTCAAGGAAATAGAAGTAGTTGTTCCCCGCTAGTTTTTCCAAAATCTGATCAATAAATGGTAAGGGGAAATGGTCTTTCTGGGTAGCCATATTCAAACGATGATAATCAATGTAGACCCTCTAGCTAGTTGAGGGTTTAGTGGTCACCAACTCTCCTTGGTTGTTTTCTTCCACAGTGATTCCTACCTTTTTGGCCACCACATGTATTGGACTGACCCATTTACTGTCTGAAATGGGATAGATAATTCCTGCATCCAGCCATTTTGGAATCTGCTTTTTGACAACCACCCACATATTGGGGTTGACCCTTCTCTGCATGTCTCAAAAGGGCTTCACGGACTCATCCGTGTATATATAATGCATGCAGAGGGATGGGTCAACACCCTTAATGTCAGTTATCGACCAAGTAATAGCTTCCTTATGACTTTGTAAACACTCGAGCAAAGTTCCCTCCTACGATTCAGTTAATGCAAATGAGATAATGACAGGGAGCATGTCGTTAGGGCCAAGGAAAGCATACTTCAATGTGCTCGGGAGTGTTTAAGCTCCAACTTAGGAGCCTTTTGGATTGAGGGTATAAGTTGAGATGTCCCCACCTCAGGTAGCGAATCTACCTTCAGGGTCCAGGGTGGGGACAGAGACTCTGTGTGTACTCCCTACAGCTCCTCTAATTTGGGCATATCCCCTTCATTCTCTTCAATAATCGAAGGATGGTCCTTAGATATGACCTTTTGAAGGGGATCTCTACATAAGAGTGCTGGAGTAGTCTCTTCAATGATTTTATCAACTACCTCAATCTGGGAACAATCTTCAAATCCGGATTACTTGTAGGTATCAAAAGCATTCAACCAGATTTTTTTTGTTCCCAAACCCCATTTTAAGTGCCCCTGATCTACAATTGATAGAGGTGTTGGCTGTGGCCAAGAAGGGGCATCCCAGGATAATGGACAACTTCGTGGGCTTATTAGATGGGTCAGTATCTAGCACGAGAAAGTCAATAGGAAGAAGTCCTCCACTCTCACCAGGACATCTTCCAACAATCCCTGTGGTGTCTTAAGCGATCTGTCTGTGACCTAGAGGATGACTGGAATAGGCTTTAAATCACCTCAACCCAAGAGGTCGTAGACAGAGCTCAGAAAAATGTTTGCCCCCGTGCCCAGATCGAGCAAAGCCTCGTCAATGTGTTGGTTACCTATAACCACTGAAATATACTGGGCACCTAGTCTTCATTTTGGGGGGTGTTCCATGTTGGAGTACCGAGTTAACATGGTCAGGCAAGATGACCTTAGTTTGGACCTGTCTCCTAGATCGACGCTTATGGGTGCACAGGTCCTTCAGAAACTTGGCATAGGACAAGATCTATTTAATAGCATCCAACAAAGGCAAGTTGATGTGGACTTGCCTGAAAGTGTCCGTAATCTCATCCGTCCTATCCTTGGTTCCAGATGAGC
The DNA here is from genome assembly GCA_037157565.1 of Thalassia testudinum. Lineage (NCBI taxonomy): Eukaryota > Viridiplantae > Streptophyta > Magnoliopsida > Alismatales > Hydrocharitaceae > Thalassia > Thalassia testudinum. Next base: position 42,127,160 of record JAZHRO010000025.1, read on the forward strand.
CAACATAAGATTCCTTGGAGTGGATAGGTGCTCAGGATAGGGTACCCTCGGCTTCTGGGTAGACATGTCATCATGTCGGGAAAGGGGTGGCAGAATGACAACATCCTCTGGGTTAGTTATTTCAAGCAAGGGAGAGTAGTGTGGCTCTTCCTCGATGAGGGTGGAAGTTGGGTTCAGTGTTGGAGGGGAATTTTGAGAGGCTACCGTAGGAGTGCTATCAGGTTTGTCAATTTTCTTTCCACTCCTCAGCATGGTCATAGCTTGAGCATGCTCCCTCAATATGACCCCTTTACCCTTTGGGTTCTCCTGAGAAGAGCTAAGCAACTTCCTCGGATCTCGTTGTATAACTGCCTCAGTAAGATGAGCAATTTTAGATTGCATATCAGTGGTCAACTTACCCTGAGATTGGATGACCATAATCTGATGCTCTTGCATCGCTTTCATCATGGCTATTAGTTCATCCATCTTAGAAGGCTTATTTTGAGAAGGGTGTGCATAGGAAGGCTGATATACAGGTTAGGGAGGTTGAGGTCTTGCATTCCTTGAGTTGGAAGCATCACCTTGCTTCCATGAGAAGTTCAGATGGTTCTGCCACCCTAGATTATAGGTATTGGAATAGGGGTTATTACGAAGGGGTGGTCAAAAACCTTGAGCCATGTTCAGGTCAGTTTGAATCAACTCAAGGAATTGATTTGCCTGGTGTCACTCTGTAGTGGTGTGTGTCGTGCTTTGGGAAATGGAGGATTCACTTGAAGCCTGGAAGATAGAGACTGCTTGCGAGTTCATGCTAGGGTTTGCTAAAAGCCTATCAAAATTTTTGTTCAATAATTGAATCTGATAAGCCAAATCCTGAGTAGCCCCGGCTTCATGGGACTCTATCTTCCTCTACAAGATTGATGGTTTTCTTTCTTGATAAGCAGAGGACATGTGTATGGAATTTTCACTTAGTGTTTCAAATAATGACTAGGCTTCATCCTCAGTTTTGGTCATGAAGGTTCCTGCATAGGCTGCATCGATGGTTGTCTGTGCCTTTCAGATGATCCGTTGTAGAACCTTTCGACCAATTGCCATCTTGGCACCTAATGGTGGGGGCATAACCTAAGAAGGTCATTAAAATGCTCTCAAGTTTTGTGAAATTGCTCCCCTTCTTGTTGAGTAAAACCCATAATCTCTCTTCTATAATGGTTGGTCTTACTCATAGGAAAGTACTTTTTCAAGAATTCTCCCTTAAGGGTGGCCCAATCATTTCCCCTTGCATCCAGGGTATGATACCAATGCTTGGCCTTATCCTTTAGGGAGAAAGGAAATAGAGTTCTCATTAGGGCTTCATCAGTAAAGCCCTAGAGCTTCATCATGGAACAGACCTCAGTGAATTTCTCAATATGCCTGTAGGGATCCTCTTTGGCAGTACCATAGAAAGTGAGGAGCAAAGATATGGTGCTGCTCTTGATCTCATAAGGATTATCCACTCTAGGTCTTCGGATAGGTAGGGCTTGGTGACTGGTAGGAAGGAAATAGTCTCTCAAGGTTCTTTGGTTTTCACCAACCATAACCTCTTCTTCAAGTCTTTCTTCTACATTTTTCTTCTTTCTTAGTTGGCTTTTCTAATAATTCACTCCGGTTCTGGGTTGAAAACATGACTATTTCTAAGAGAACACCTACCAAGCATACACCAAGCAAACACAAGGCAACAGGTCTTTTGTTGAGTTAAAGTACTTTAAGTCCTCTTCCAATTCTCCAGCTTGGCCAAATAGAGTCAAGCTAGTGTTTCTCTATTCCCACATAAGTGGTATAAGAGAAATGAGGCACTTGAGATTCCTGGTCAATGTCTGTTAAGGAGGTTGAGGTTACTTTTAATTCTTTTTGGGTGACCAATCAAGTTGTCAAGCAATTACACACCCTAAATTGACCTCCGAGTGCCCTAGAGACATACACTTTGCTGCAATGATATTCTCGAATGCCCAAGTAAAAAGGTACTCCAAGGATGGGACTAAGGGATGCAAGTAGGGTGAACCCTTCCTTTGAGGCGATGCATTAATGGCACCTCTTAACTACCCTTGAATTCCTTTAAGGGGTCTCCCCCTCCTTAGAGTATCAAATCACTCGGGCAAAAGTTAATACCACCATCACAAAGTAAGATAGGAGGGTTTGCACTGATAAAGAGATCAATGCCTATAGCCTTAAGGGTCCAAGTCCAAGTGCAGTGCCTATAGTGTGTGCTCAGTGCAGGAAGTGTGCAACACACCACAAAAAGTGATTTTTCTTTTGAAAATTGCAATCAAGTTATTCAAACACTTCCTGTATATTTTATTTTTCTTTCAAGAAGAAATATGACCACTTGATTAATGTTTTCAAGTCAGTTTAAGTGGTCTTCTTTAATTATGTCCAAATGTAATGCGTGTGCAGATAACTGATGCAGAAAGATAGGAAATACGTACCTTGCTCTAGCACTCTTCAATGCAAAAATGTACGCAATTACAGTAAGAAAATCTAGATGTTGCTCAATCAATCCTAGATGGTCGCCTTATAGATATGCACCTTTTAGTAGGCAGTTCGGTTTTCTTTTTTTTAATATAAATGCACAATCAAAAGAACTAACTAACTAAGAATAAACGTAGAATCTAAACAATCGGGGACACTCCCCCAAAAACTAGCCCCAAATTACAAGGGCGAAAAAATAAATAATTTGACTAAATCCTAAAGAGTCTACTTTAAAATTCCAAATCAGAAATCTAAACGGCAGGATCTTCCTAGATGGTCCTCCGTGCATCTCCACACGTGTCGGATCAAGGTCCACAGGCTCCTGTTGTCGTCCTCTAGGTGGCATCAAGGTCTACCAAACGTATCATCTCCACTGCATGCTCCTCCTCCTCAAGAATGTACCTTGTACAGAATAATAGAGAATAGTCAGAAATAAACCAGGTGAACCTATTGCGTCTGCTGCCTCCCCGGAAATGGCACCAATTGAACGGTAGATTTTTTGCTTAAGAAACTAAGTTGTTGAAGAAGAAATTGAGCGGAGAAAAATCAATCGTCAATAATTAAAATAAACTACTCATAGGAGAGAGGGTCGTATCCACAGGGAGGTGTAAACTAATAAAGTCACCAATGTTTCTAGTATATTATTTGACTATGTTGTACGAGGCAAAAATGATGTAAAAATCAATTTGTCAATACATTGTTGCATTAAATGAGAGAAAGAGTGTCTTGAACAAGCATGCATGCGAAATAGAGAGAAAGAAAGGGGCACACATACAGCTTCACTTAATATATCAAATATTAATATCAAAATTAAATTCTCGACAAGGGCATCCAAATGTAAATATTAATACCCCCTTTGCTATAGAGAAACAAGGGATGTTCTCCCCTTTACTCGCGCGAGGAGATGGAGGATAGGCTGGAGGCATGGTTGCTCGAGATGGTTGCCGATGGAGAGGCCGAAGTGTGGGTGGTGGTAGCATGAAGGATGGTGGCCGGAAGTCGCCAATCGGAGAGGAGGTTGGCCGGTGAGGTGGGCTCGGCCGGTGGTTGTACTAGTGGTTGATGGTGGCAATCGTAGATGTGGGTCGCCTCGTGAGGGTAGGCGAGTTCAATAGCGTCGATGGAGTGGAGATAGGAGGTCCATGGAGTCAGCTTCGTGTGAAGAAGCGAACGTGTAGTTTAGGTTCTTTGTTGTTAGTTGACGAAGAAGATGAACAAGACTGCCATAGGCACACGCGGCCATGCACGCACAGGTTGTGCATGCGCGAGGCTTGTGGCTGCGGCTGCGCAAGCGTAGAGGTCATGCACGTGGCAGCTGCTATGCAGCTACGTGCATTTGCGGTGATGGTGGTGGTGGGTTGCTCTGCGGGTAAAGAAGAAAAAGAAAATGAAGAAGAGGCGGATGAAGTTCTGCAGCAAGGGGGCTTAAAGTGATGATGTTGGGTTTGGAGAGAAGTTGCCGGTGGTGGTGTGGTGGCTACATGTTGTCATCGTGCGACCGACGAGAGGAAGGAGTGAGGATGTAGCGCCCCTCAGGCCATGGTGTGCATTGGGTCCACAGTGCAGGCGCTGCTTCATGGTGGAAAGGATCAATGAGGTCCTGGTGGTTGGAGTGGCCTTTTAAATCCTCTCCATCTATTTCTCTTCAGCCACAAACTTCTCCAACCACTCGATGAAGATCACGAGTGGTTGGAACGGAAGATAAGTTCTGGCTATTCTTTTTCAAACAACCGATAAACACTCCAGACGTCTTAAAAAGTGTGGATTGCAATGAGTCCACAATGGAGCTTCTCAAGCATCCAAACTAGACTTGGGACGTCTTATAGAATGTCTAAATAATGTCTTCATGCTTCTTGCACCTAGCCTGCATCCACTAAATGATTATCCTATCATATCAAATGTTGTAAAAATTGGTGTATAAGATTTTACGCAGACTAAGGTGAATTCCCATTTAACTCCTACTCAATTAACAACTAAGAATGACTAATTAAAGAGTACTTAGGCTAAATAATGGTCCACTAAAGTGGACTTATCATAGCTCTAGGCCTAGAGTTGGTATTTTGATTTAATCTCTAGAGGTGTGTTACAATAAGGCATCCTAACGGAAAAATCTTGTCTAGAGATCAGGTTTATTTCATAGGATTTTGCTTGGGACTAGAAGAAGTTAGGAATGGGGGTATGATGGTAACACCATCATTTGGCATAGTTGGCCTAATTTAGCCTAATTACAAGAATAAATGCTCCTTTATAAATAGAAGTGCGTAATTCAGTTATATGTTGAATGTGAGAAGAAAGGGGGAACTTGTTAATTCTTCTGTTTTAATGAGAAATCATGAATGCTGATTAATTGAAGGGTTAATCAATTCCTAATATAAGTTCAAATGAACTTAAATTCCCAAAAAGTGGGCTCGAACTAATTGAACAGGGTTTTCTTAATCTTGAAGATTATTTTAATAATAAAAATCCTAATTGTCGCTTCACTTCAATTGAATTGGTTTTGGTGGGAATAAATGTAATCTAAACTCCCTAAAAGTCATTGAAAAATATTTTATGAGGTTTGGAGCCTTCACTTTGACAAAATAAACTCATTTTGACCAAAAATAGACACCTAGGCAGGAAATTACTTTATTTTGGACGACAGTGTAAATTACCAAATCAAATTGCATCAAAACCTAAATTTGAGGTCACCATTAGATTTCATGGGTCCAAATTATGTTAGCCCTAAATTTTGAGCCTAATCGGAGTTCATCTTGATCGAGATTGCATTTTAGCCCATAGGTCATTATTTATTACATACAACCCCCTACCTTTTGAATTCTCTTCCAAAGAGGTCCCTCTCATCATCTTCTTCCTCAAGCCAAACAAGCAACATCTACCAAGAACCCACCACCACCGAGTTTCAATCAACGAATTGATTAAGAGAATCTCAACCAGATCTCACCAAACTTGCCGAGATTATCAATCAGACCATGGTCAATTCAATGAGCAACTTCTCAAGATCAATTATGGGCAAAATTGCTCTAGCGAGCTCGAGATTTAAAGCTCGAAAATTGGCCAAATAGCAAGCCAAAACTTGAGATTTTGGGCTCAATTAATGAGGGAACTACCTCGATATAAAGGGCCTAGCATTTACAAGCACAAATTTGTGCACAATTTTACTAGTTCTCCCCTCCTTCCTCAATGCTAGCAAGATTGGAAGTGATGTAGACATAATTATTGAGGGTAAAATGTCAATTAACGCAAGTTCCTAGGCTTAGATTTGCATTTCATGTTATAAATATTGCACAGCATGCATCATTCAACATTTAGAGTAATTGTATATAATTTAGGTTAATTGCGTCCTTTTTATGGTCAGGTGATGTAAACACATTTATTGAGGGCAAAATGCCTATTCATGCATGTTTCTAGGCTTAGTTTGCATTTCATGTTATAAATATTGCATAGCAAGCATCATTCTGCATTTAGAGTAGTTGCATATAATTTAGGTTAATTACATCCTTTTTTGGTTAGGAGAGAAGGATATTTATTTTGGAACCTCGGATTGATGATCCGACCGTATAGATCTGATCAAGATGGCGATCGGAGTCCAACGCCTCCAAAATCACCTCGATCGGAGTCCCGTAGCATCATATGTAGTCTGAGGAAGATTAACGGCCAAGAGACTAGGTGACATAATTTGGAGCTTCAAATGACAAATCCGACCACATGGATGGATTGGGGTCGACGATCCTAGCCTAACGGCGCAAAAATCGACTCAATTCAACCTCTATAGCAGCCCCTACAAAGAAAAGAAGATGGACGGCCTAGATTGCGCCATGTGGCGTAGCCCAGGTCGCCCTGCACATGCACGCGCCACAACATGCACACAGTAGTGTGGGTGCATGCACACGCGTAGGTGCGCATGCGCACAGTGCAGCGCCAGCGAGCTAGCGGCACATGAGCTGACCTACAACGATGCATGAGCTGACCTACAACGACGCTTACAACCGTCACTAATTCTTCGCACGCCAGTAAAGCCAATTGTGGGCGTGAGCGAGCATGAACTGCCTACATCGACGCTTCTAGTGATGGCCTGGATGTCACTAATGGTTCTATACCTATTTTTACCTCTTCTCCACTATAAAAGGACCTACACCCCCTCCCTTCCAAGCCATCTCTACCTACTCTACTCCCACCTACTCCGAAGCTCTAGCAAGCCTACCAATGCTCCATTAGAGCTTATTCTCAATCTCCCATGGCGCCTATTAGTATAACGAACCTCTACCCCACCAAATACTCCTCCAACTTCCCATCCCCTTTCATAGGTCGCCTTGGAGACATCCTCCCACCTCCATTCCGGTTGCAGATCATCTCCATCTTCTTACCTCCATTTTGGAGCCACACAGAAGCTTTCCTCAACCCGACGTCCTCCTGCATCTCACCTCCGTCATCCCACTCACCACCTTCGTTCGAGCTTCAGCCAGGCGCCGTCGTCTCGCCAAATAGCTGATTCAGGATATTTCCTCTCACCCCCCTCTCTTTTTATGCTATCATAGTTGATTGTAGTAGACACTGAAGTGATATCTATACCATTTTTGTTCCATCTCTATCTTGTGATTCGTTTGCTTGTTTTCTTCTTACAAAAATACAAAAAAATAACAAAACCCTAAAATACCAAAAAGAAATGAATTGAAGCGTTGTTTTCACTTAAAGTAAACGTCGACACCCTGTGTTCAACCCGGGACTCCCTTGGAGTTTCGGTATAAATTTTATCTGATCGACGTGTTTTGCAACTACGACTGCTTACTTGTAACCTTGATTTCTAACATACGAAACATGCTTGACCAACAGGAGAGAAGGATATTTACTTTGGAGCCTAGGATTGGCAATCCGACTCTACGAATCTAATCAAGACGACAATCGGAATCCAATGCCTCCGAAATCGTCTTGATCAGAGTCCCATAGCACCATATGCAGTATGAGGAAGATCAACAGCCAAGGGACTAGGTGACATAATTCGGAGATTCAAATGAAAAATCCGATCATGCAGATGGATTCGAGTCGACGATCGCAGCCCAACAGTGCGAAAATTGACTCAATTTGACCTCAGTAGCAGCCCCTACAATGAAATGAAGATGGATGGCCCAGATCGTGCTACTGGTGCAAGCCAGGCCACCCATGTGCACGCATGCGCCACCACACGTGCACAGTAGTGTGGATGCACGTCATGTAGCATGTGGAGGCACGCGAAATGGCATGAGGAGCGCGCACTAGCGTAGTGGCAGTGTAGGTGCGTGGGCTGTCTTCAACGACGTTTGTAGTAGAATTTTAGCGACGTTTATGACCGTCACTAAATGTCCTGTATACGAATTTAATTCTTTCCTCCACTATAAAAGGACCCCTACCCCTCTCATTTTTCTTCATCTATTCCTTTCTTCCTCTCACCACCTCCAAGGCTCTAGAGAGAGCTTGTCCCAAGCCCAGGATGCTCCTCTAGAGTAGAAAACCAAATAGTATTCCCTCCCCCCATCCCCATTCATGGAGCATCCTGTGGTTATCCTCTCACCACCCTTCGGGAAGAAGATCCTCGCTGCGACGTCATCTGTTGGTTGCGAAAAGCTACGTGTTCGTAGTTGGATTCGAAAACCTATCGTCGTAGTTCGAGTCGTGAAGAAATCTATTCAACAGATAAAATTTATAAAGAAAATCCGTAAAGTAGTTCTGGGTCGAACACAGGGAGGCTACGTTAATCTCAAAATCCGCAATTATATTTTTTTTTGTAGATTTTTTAAAAGGTGAAATAATCACAATGGAATCGATATAGACAATAAGAGAGAAAGAGCGGGAGAGAACAATCACTTGGTATTTGAATAATGTTTTTACAACTAAGAAAGTGGGAAATGACTACACTAGAAAGAGAGAAATTGTTACAACTAGAAAGTGGGAAATTCTACTCTAGAAAGCGATAAAAGAAGGGAGAGAGATGTTATCCTCCTCGACGAATGCTTGGAGGACGAGCCGGATAGAGGTAATGCTTGGAAGATGGAGGACGAGGTAGGAAGAAGGATGACGAAGTTGGAAGAACGGGAACAAGGTAGCACGTTGTCGTCGTCGTAGGATCCACTTCTGAAACGGGGGTGAAAGCTTGTATTTAGTTCTTGAGGAGCATCCCGAGTGTGAGACAAGCTTCTCTTAAGCTTTGGAGAGGAAGAGAGGAGAAGGAAAGGATGAGAAATTCGTAGGGTAGGTGTCTCCTTTTATAGTTGCAAGGATTGGGGGCATTTTGGACATTTTAACTTCAAAAAATTAAAGAGGGGCCTTTAATGTTTGGTGATCAGAGAATTTGAGATTGGCAATTTTGGCTTTGAAAAAATCAATAGGTCCTTCTTATTCCTTTTGTTAAAGACTCCAGGAGTTGAATCTTTTCAGGAATTCAGACCCATTGCCCTTTCAAACTCTATTTATTTGGTGATTAGTAAGGTCTTGGCTAATAGGTTGAGACCTATTCTGCATGAGCTGATCCACCCCGTTTAATTCGCCTTCCTTCCTGGCTGATCTTTACAAGAGTCTTTCATCAAGGCCCAGGAGATGGTTTGTGGGTGGCACAAGGGGAAGTGTAAAGCTTTTTTGTGGAAGGTTGATTTCTGCAAAGCTTATGATTCCATCTGTTGGCCTTATCTTTGGGAAGCATTTAAAAGAAGAGGTTTTCCCTTTGTTTGGATTCAATGGGTGAAAAGGTGTATCACAACTACCTCTTTCACTCCATTGATAAATGGGAAACCTTGTGGTGCATGGATTCAGCCCCAATGTGGGATCAGACAAGGTTGTCCTCTGGCACCTTTGGTTTTTAACCTGGTAGTGGACAACTTGGCCTGGTATGCTTGCAAACTTGCCGAAGCAGGCCTTGTTAGAGGATATTCTTTATCTTGCAAGAGTGCTTTAGCCACTATACTTCAGTATGCAGATGATACGATTTTTTTTGTGGAAGGATCTATTGATGAAGCCCAAGCTCTGTGTCATATGGTCGACATTTTTGGAGAAATCTTAGGCCTTAGGCTGAACAGAGAGAAGTCAAGTTTGGTCTATTTTGGCTTACCTGAGGCTGTGCAAGGTGATATTTCAACTATTTTGGGGACCCCCCACATCAGCCTCCCTATCAAATACTTGGGTCTGCCACTGAGGTGCTCTAGAATGAAGAAAAGAGATTGGAATTGTCTCTTTGATAAAATTTCAGTGAAGTTGGATGGCTGGCATAGCAGATTTCTTGCCAAAGGTGGAAGACTCATTTTTCTCAATTCAGTGATCACCTCTGTCCTTGTTTTCTACCTTTCCATCTTTAAAGCTCCTAAATCCATTTGGAAGCAGCTGGATGTATTGAGGAAGAGGTTCTTTTGGAGGGGGTCCAAACATGAGGGCAGATTTATGAAGCCACTGAAGTGGGAGCAGATCTGCCAACCAAAGGACAGGGGAGGACTTGGGATTAAATCCCTGAAATAGTTCAATGATACTTTATTGCTTAAGTGGGCAATTAAATTCTTGCAAGGAGAGATGAAGCCTTGGACTGCCTTGATCAAGGACAGCTATGGATCTTCAAACAGTGTGCTCTCTAGGCTGCAGCCCAGCAAACCCTCGCCCTTTTGGAATTCAATGATCAAAGCATTGGCTGATAACATGCATCTGCTGTAGCCGGCTTTTGGGGATGGCAGGACCTTCAGCTTCTGGAATGAAGGTTGGTCCTGGTTGGGTGTTCTGAAGGAGATCTGTCCAAGGGCCTTTGTAGCAGCATCTGATAAGGAGGGGACTATTAGCAAATTCAGGTCTAGTAGTAGCTGCAGCTGGAGACTAAATGAAGAAGACTCCACCAGAAGGGGCACTCGGCTGTGGGATGAAAGAAGGAATCTGCTCTTAGATCTTGAAAGCTTTAGGCCAAGACTTGGAGTGGAGGATAACTACATCCAGGATGGGCTTTACACTATGCATTGTGGTTATAATAGAATCATGGAAAATGGAAGTGGGTGGAGCCATGACTTCATTGACAAGAAAATTTGGCTTTTGAAGATCCCCCTTAAGGTACAAATATTTCTTTGGCTATGTAGGAGAGAGGGCTTGATTACAGGTGATCTGCGACACAGAAGGATGGGAGCTACTCTTCATGAATGTTACTTATGTGGGATGCACACTGACAATGTTAATCACATTTTCTCCTCTTGCCTGGTCACTAATGCTATTTGGAGGACTTGCTAGGAGCCATTACCAACATGGGTTTCCATTTGGCATGGGTTTGGTGTGATAGAGAAGCCACATGTGTGTATGGCTGTCACTCTCTGGTGTGTGTGGAAGGCGAGAAATGCGAGGCTTTTTCAAGAGAGACCAATGTGTTGTGAACAAATTGTAAGAGAGTGCTGGTCCCTCATACATACTTGGGGATCTGGATTGTAATTCCTCTTACTTGATTATATGATATACCTTCCTGGATTGCTATCATAAGACGATAGCTTTCCTTTTTGTTTCAAAAAAAAAAAGAGGGGCCTTTAAGGACAGACATAAACATCTCTAAAGGTCAGTCGTGGACGACATGTGCGCACTACGCGCACGCCTGCTCCTCTTTCGCACCTAAAACATACGCCCACGTTTGGGCGATATCAGCCATTCGATCTCAACATCAAATGGCTTAAATTCATCCTCATAGCGCCCATTCAAATGCCCCTACCGCACGCCCATGCATGCGATGAGGCATGCAGACGCACGTCATCGTGTGCGTATGCGATCCAGCACATGTCCTCGTGCCATGGCTCCACTTCATCTACCGCAGATCGCCATCTGACGGTCATAATCGATGCACCCCGCTCCTCGACTAGACTGAGGTGCTTGGCAAGGCTCGAACGCGTGACCCCTGTGTCGTCCACAGGGGCGCGACCGCTACGCTGAAGCCTCGACTTTGCCTCGTTTAGGAATTAGGTGCTCGCAATCGTGGCCATTGGATCATGATCCAACGGCGTAGATCGCCCATGCCTTTACCTTCAGAAGTGCAATTGCAGGTCCATAGGGCCAATTGGGCACCATCTTGGCCGTCCATCTTCTGTGTTGTAGATGGTGCCACAAATGTCAGATTGGACCGATTTTCATGCCGTTAGGCTGCAATCATCGATCTGAACCCATCTGTGTGGTTAGATTTGTTGTCTGAAGTATGGATTGGCATCACCTTGGCCCTTGATCTTTAGGCTTCCTTGATCTCTATCTGGTGCTACGGATCTCCGATCAAGGCGATCTTGGAGCCGTTGAACTCCAGTCGTCACCATGATCAGATATGTATGGTTGGATCTTCGATACAAGGCCCTGATTAAAAATCACCTTGTCCCTGACCAAAAAAGGAGACAATTACTATACAATTTATACAACTTTAACTAAATGTATGATTATGCATGTTATGCAATATTTACAATGTATGATGCTAATATGACACTAAGAACATGCATTAATAGACATTTTTGGCTATTTAGTTGTATGCACATCACACCCTGATGCCTTTCTTTTGCTAGTACCTAGCAAAAACTATATGCTATTTATAAAAGAATTAGGGTTGGATTTCTTGGGCACAAGTCATTTTCAACATTAAGAAATTTTTACTTAGGACTTGAACTTTCAAAGACACAACAACGCCTAGGTATCTGCCAAAATGCAGATCTCCTCAAGCCCTCACCTTATTCAAAGAACGATCTCTTTTTCTCCTTTTTCTTCCTTTCTAATTTTTTTGGATTTTTGAGTTTAGGGTTCAGAGCGGCTTTCTACGGCCACTCAACCCACCCAAGATTTGATGAGAACCCTAAGTTCTAAGCATCTTTTTGGTTAATGTGATAGACTCATTGATCAGCAATCAAAACAGACCTTGGGTTTCTATGCCCCTAGGTGACCTTAAAAGGAGTTCTACCTAAAGGTGTATCTATACGACCGATAGCTTTCTCCCTATTTTTATTTTTTTATGGGGTCAACATAAGGGTGAATCCAGTGTATATCTCCCCGGCTTATTCTACTTCTCCGCTTCTTCCTAAGTGTTTTAGGAATTTATGTGCATTTCTTGAGCTGGGATCTGGACAACAGATCGATGAGCTGTTACCACTGACAACTTGCCAGCCATACTCGTGCGGCGAAGTGTGGCTTATTTCTTTTGTTTCTTTTTCTTTCTTTTTCTTTTTCTTTTATTTTTGAACTTTCTTTTTCTTTTTAAGTAGGTGGCTTACCTGGTCTAAGATTTACCTAAAGGCAATAGGAAAAGAATGGCCCAGTGGCTGGGCTCTGGACAACCTACCTATGGGCTGTTACCCACGATAACTTGCCAGCCATAGCACCCTAGAAGGTTCATTAGCTACCCAATTTCCATTAAAACCGTCAAACAACGAGTCAGTGACGAATAGTGTGTAGATGCTTAGACTTAAAGTTCCCTCAAATCAGAGGGCTGGTTGATAAGTCATGTACTTATCACCCAAACTTATTTAATAAAATTATAATATAATTCAGGATGGTGAGGGCTTGATAAAAAAATCCACATTTTAGTGGATACCCGGGCTGATTAAGCCTAAAGACCTGAAGGGTCTTAGTGTTCAGATCCTACTGTAATATTTCCTAAGATTGAAAGGTCCTAATGTCCAAGTATTCCTTCCTAATTCAATTTTTTTTATGTATATATAAGAAAATAAGTAGAATTTGCAAAAATTCTACAGAGCTGACAAATTGATTCAGAAATGAATCCACCCCTCCATGCCTAGCTGATGCAATGTCCGCATTGAGAATAGAAGACATGAAAGGAAGGGTAGAATGTAGAAGATATCACTTGAATATGAAGCTAGGCAACTACTGAGTTTAATGCCGCCAGCTAGGCGTAGTCTAGCCAAAGAAGTCACAACATAGCTAGTGCAACTATGTCTGAGATGGGTTCTGGAACAATACGGTCAATAATAGGCTTAAGATGTTGACCATTGACTTTGAATGAATTACCCATCTTCGAGTCAGAGATCTAAACAGCCTCGTTTGAAAATATCTGATCGATAATGAATGGGCTATCCCATTTCGACCTAAGTTTGCCGGGAAAGAGCTTAAGTCGAGAATCAAAGAGTCAGACTTTCTAGTTTGGCTCAAAGCTCTTGCAAGAAATCAATTGGTCATGAAGAGCTTTGGTCCGAGCATTATAAATCTTGGCATTCTCATACGCATCATTTTTAAGCTCCTCCAACTCAAATAGTTGGAGATTCCTGGTCTTTCCGGCTAAACTTAAATCCATATTGCACTGCTTGATTGCCCAGAATTCCCTATGTTCAATTTCTATGGGTAAATGGCACACCTTTCCATACACCAAACAAAACAGAGACATGTCGATGGGCATTTTATATGCCGTATGGTAGGCTCAAAGAGCATTCTCAAGCTTTTGACTCCAGTCTTTGCGATCAAGCCTAACCATTTTCTGTAGAATATTCTTGATCTCCCGATTGGAGATCTCGGCCTATCCATTTGTCTGGGGATGGTAAGTTGTGGAGATTCTGTGATTTACCCCGTATTTTGCCAATAAATTACGGAATTGGGCATTAGTGAAGTGAGAACCACCATCTCTGATGATGGCCCTCGGAATCTCGAACTGACTGAAAATGTTCATTTTGACGAAATCGATGACCACCTTATGGTCATTAGTTCAGGTGGGAATAGCCTCGATCCACTTGGACTCGTAATCAACAACAACGAGAATGTACTGGTGTCCAAATGAATGAAGGGTTCCATGAAATCGATGCCCCAAACATCAAAGATTTCGACGGAAAGAATCAGGTTTAGAGGCATCATATCTCTCTTAGTTATGCTCCCAAGTGCCTAGCATCGGGAACATGACCTTAAGAAATCCTGAGCATCCTTGAATAAAGATGGCCAATAGAATCCAGATTGTAAAATTTTTGCAACCGTCTTTTTCCCGGAGAAGTGTCCACCACACGTAGATGCATGGCAGAACTCGAGTATACTCTTGAATTCATTCTCCGAAATGCATCGGTGAATAATCTGATCAGAGCTGATGCGGTATAGTTTGGGATCCTCCCAAAAGTAGTATTTGGCCTCAGATTTGAGTCTATCCCATTGTTGCTTGGTCCAATCCTGAGGGATTTGACCAACGGCCAAATAATTAACGATGTCAACAAACCATGCAGTTTGGATACCTAAAACTGTAAGGATAGTCTCATCTAGAAAAGTATCAGCAATTGGAATGTCCGGACAAGAAGAATCACTAAAAAGTCTCGATATATGATCTGCCACCACATTCTGTACCACGGATTTATCCTTGATTTCAAGATTAAATTCTTGAAGCAGAAGAATCCATCGAATAAGGTAGGGTTTAGCATCCTTTTTGGCCAACAGATGTCTCAAGGTCGAGTGGTCGGTATATATGATGACATGAGACCCTAAGAGATAAGCCCTAAATTTCTCCAAAGCAAATACTATAGCTAGTAATTCCTTCTCAGTAACAATGTAGCTCCTGTGGGCCTTGTCTAGAGTTTTACTAGCACAGTAGATAATAGAGGGCTTCCTGTCAATCTTCTGACCCAAAACAGCCCTGATTGCGTAATCAGAAGCAATGGTCATGATCTCAAAAGGGGCTATCCAAATTGGTGGTTGCAACACCGAAGCACAAGTGACTGCCATTTTAAGAAAATCAAATGCCTTACAGCATAATTCGTTGAAATCAAATGGCATATCTTTGGCGAGAAGTTGAGCAACCTTAGAAAAGTCCTTGATGAACCTCCTATAGAATCCCACATGACCAAGAAATGATCGAATTTGTTTGACAGATGTGGGAGGAGGAAGTTTAGAGATAACATCAACCTTAGCTTTGTCAACTTCGATACCCCATTCAGAGATTACATAACCCAAGATGATGCCTTCTTGTGTCATGAAATGACTCTTTCCCCAGCTAAGGACCAGTCTTGTTTTGATGCATCTTTTAAGAATCATTTCAAGATTAGCCAAACAAGAATCAAATGATTCTTCAAAAATAGAGAAATAGTCCATGAAGACTTCCATAAACTCTCCCACCATGTCAGAGAATATGGCTAGCATACACCTTTAAAAAGTCGTAAGTGCATTGCATAAGCCAAATGGCATCCTACGTAAAGCAAAGGTTCCGTAGGGACAGGTGAAAGTTGTTTTTTCCTGATTCTCGGAATGGATATGGGCTTGATTGTATCTCGAGTAACTGCCAAGGAAACATAAATACTTTTGCCCAGCTAGTCTTTCAAGGATTTGATCAATAAAGGGAAAAGGGAAATGATCTTTTTTCGTGGCTGTGTTCAGCTTCCTGTAATCAATACAAACTCTCCAAGAGGAAGCCGAACGAGTTGTGACAGATTCTCCTTTCTCGTTAGTCACAACAGCAATCCCGGCTTTCTTGGGAATAATTTGCACAGGACTTACCCAAGGACTATCAGAGAACGAATAAATGTTTCCTACATCGAGCCACTTGATAATTTCCTTTTTGACCACTTCTCGCATATTTGGGTTTAATCTCCTTTGCATTTGTGGAGAAGGGCTGGATCCATCTTCCAAAAATATTCTGTGATTGCAATAAGATGGCTCGATCCCCCTAAGGTCATGAATGGTCCAACCAATTGCCTCCTTGTGTTCCTTTAGGACTTTAATCAATTGAATCTCCTGCTCCTTTGTTAATTTAGCATTGATAATCATAGGAAGCATCTTATGTGGTCCTAAAAACTGATATTTTAGATTCTCAAGCAATGGTTGCATTTCAAGTTGGGGCAAGTTGATGATTGAAGGTAAGGAAGATGCTGATGAAGACTCATCAAGAGGAAGAGGTTGAGAGTGAATAAAATAAATAACCTCTTCAGAAGGTGGCGGGTTTGCCATAAGGGTTTGCAGGTCCAAATCATCATCAGAGGAGGAACTTTCAAATGCAGAAATTGCCATACAAATTCAATATTCACGTTATCGTCCTCAAGTTCCTCAATAAATCCACAATCCTCGAATTTGTTAATCACCTTAAAAATATCCAATTTTATTCTTTGATCCCTAAAGGCGATTTCCATGCTACCGCTCTCACAGTTAATGTTGGCCTTGGCGGTAGCCAGGAATGGATGCCCCAGAATGATGGGCGTGTTCCTTAAATTCTCAGGTACACCCATATCAAGGACAAGGAAATCTACAGGAAAATAGAAATCCTTAACCTTAACAATAACATCTTCAATAACGCCTTGCGGATTTGTGATCGAATGGTCCGCTAACTGCAGCGTTACTAAAGTCGACCGAAGTTCACCTAATTTGAACTTCAAGTGAAGAGAAGTTGGAATTAGGTTAATGGATGCACCCAGATCTAGTAGTGCACTATCAAAGGTGTAATCTCCGATGACACAAGAAATCAAAGGAGCACCTGGATCTCTCTTTTTCTAAAGGAGGTGGTGCAGGATAACAAAACTAGCCTGCTCAGAGAGTACCACCTTCCTCGGAATAGATTCTCTCGACTTACGCTTCTGTGTACATAAATCCTTTAAAAATTTCACGTAAGCCGGTATATGTTTGATAGCATCGAGGAGTGGGATATTGATCTTGACATTCATGAAAATATTCAGAAGCTCCTCATTGCTATCAACAGACTTCTTCCTTGATCTAATCAAGGCCTCAGGAAAAGGAACATGAGTCAGATCTTCGGAATCAGGTTCTTGAGCCTTGATTTCTTCTCTAGAGTTCTTTCTCTCCTCAGGCTCTTCAGGATCAGTAAATTAGAACAGTGTGGTTGTGGATCCTGAGTTTGTTTACCACTCCTCAAGGTAACAGAATTAGCAGATGCATATAGGTTTGCATCTTGGGGAGGGTTAGGAAAGATTGGAGGGGCTTCATTAGCCAAAAACCTTTGATTTGAGGAAGAAGAAGAGGAAGGACCCTTCTCAACCACCTGAGCATGTGCGTGTGGGTCCTTCTGATTCCCATACCCATGGGCTTGATTGCCCGGATTCTGAAAATTACGAGGGTTGGGTATAGGTTGAGATGGTAGAGATCCGGGTTGACGAGAATTAGCTATGAACCCTGTTTGCAAGTTATCCAGCGAAGTTTTCATTTGCTACACGAGCTGGAGCATAGATCCTTGCATCTCTATTATTTGTTAGTTCAAATAGCCTGCCCTACGGGTTGACAGGCATTCCAAGCTGGCTGATAGACCGGATTCGGGGGCAACTGACTGCAAACATGACCCTGAGCATAGTTGCTAGGTCAGAATTGTGTCTGCTGCCCCAGGTTTTTCCAAGAGAAGTTAGGGTGGTTCCTCCAACCCGGATTATAAGCATTAGAGTAAGGGTTGCACCTAACATTCTCCTGTACAGCATAGACATCCTCATAGGTCGAGGATGATGAGAAAGAAAGGGAGGGATCAGAGAAACTAGGATCAAAGGTCCCAATTTGGAACCCATGGGATTCCAAATAATGTTGACTCACAGGTTGTGCCGCATCAAGTTGATTCACAAACTCCCATCTAGAAGGAGCTCATGATGAATGGAATCCCGAATTCTGGGATTGAGTGAATCGAGAATTATTCATTGAATTTCCAGCCATCCACTCCTCCATCCTTTTAGTAACCAAGTCCACCTTATCAAGTTTAGTGCAAATCAATTCCATATTGAATGAATGAGAGTCATGGACTTCATTAACATTCGATCTGGGTTGTTGGGATCGGTTAAAAGTATCCATGGAGGCATGATTGATCCAATTCTCACTCATCTCCTCAAATAAATCATGTGCGCTATCTGCGTCTTTGTTGAGGAAATTGCCTCCGCAAGAAACGTCCATGTGATTTTTGAGTTGCTCAATCAACCCATGATAGAAGATTTGCATGAGTTGCCATTTCGGTACCTCGTGGTGTGGACACCTCCGCAATAAGTCCTGGAATCACTCCAAAGCAACATTAAACTACTCCCCTGCTGCTGCGTGAAGGTAGTAATTGCTCGTCTCAAAGCATTGGTACGTTCGACAGGGAAGAATTTCTTCAGGAAGGTTGATTTCAGATCGTTCCAAGTTACGATCGGCCTTCCTATGGTCTTGTACCAATGTGCGGCTTTACCCCTAATAGAGTGAGGAAAGAGCCTCATGATCATCTGCTCATCATTCATGTTTCGTGCCTTGGTGGTCTGGACCAAAGTGGTCAAGTCGTCCAGATACTGAAACGGGTCTTCGGAGCCAAGCCCATGGAAATGTTTGATCAAGCTTAACACTTGGGGCTTGATTTCTATGTCTCCGGCAAGAATCTGGGTAACGGGACATTCCCTGTAATTTGAAGGATCATAAAAATCCTTTAAGGGCTGAGCGCCCTGCATTCTCTGGAACCATTCTTGCATTCTCTGCATTTATTCTAACTGCCTTTGAAATACCTCCTATGGATCCTGAGGTAAAGGAGGTTGTTGATCAACCATGGGATCAATTTGGCAAAATCCAATCTACGCCTCCTAGAATACTCTAGTGGTCCTTCCAATCGGGGATTCAATGACCTCCTTCCCAACATAAACTAGGAAAAGGTCGAAAGGACTGGGGATAAGAACCCTACAACACAATAGAATAAGCCTGTCCTTAAGTGGGGTAGCCTAATGATCTACAGACTCTTAGAATCTGCTGTAAGATTATAAACGATTTAATCTACTTGCATCCAATTAATCCAACCAGTTAGAATGAGGGATTGGGGAGAAGGTTCTTCCTTCGGCTTGTGCCTCCGATTCTTAGTGTACCCCCCAGTCACGGTCGTTTGACGCTATTCCCTTAGCTAGAATTAGATTGATTGATACAAGTAGGTTAATCGTAAACAATCTCAGACTTGACCCTAAAGAGCAAATCAGTCCTTAAGGCCAACATCTACTTGATTTTATTTAGGTCTGGGATTGTAGTGCTTATGGAATGTGGTGGGCCCTTAAAATGGGTTGTGCCCTTAATGATCAATTGAGTATGCGTGAGTGCATGCACAACTAGGGTTTTCAAGCAAGATTATTTGTAATGAGTGGATTTTAGGGTTCAAATCTTGCTTAAGTAGCTTTTAGGGTTTAGAATTAGGTTTAATTCAATCAAGTTTGAGGCAAACCAGGTTTTCAAGCACAGGTGAAGATCACTTTCCTTTTGAAATCAAAAATAAAGTGGAGTGCTTGGTACTGACCTAAATGGAAAACCTTAAGGGGAAGCTACTTGATGAGTTGATTTTAGGTTGAGTGGTGCAGCCCAAACAACTCAAACAATTGGCCACAATTGCACCACTGAGTTAGGCACATAAAGTGATTGACCTAGACTAATTTCTGCTCTTTTATATGTTGATTTTTGTGTACCGGTTCTACAGATCAGAATCCGGTTGAGTAGATAAGAATCAATTAGGTTATGTGCCTTGAATGTAGATGTATGTTGTGTGTATGTTTGAATTATCCTACAAAAGTATCTTTTTGTTGATTTTCTTTTTTATGCGAGGGTGAAATGAATGAGGGTGGAAATCCAAGCAACCAAACTAATCCTAGGATTTATGCAAACACCTAGGTTAATTGGAGTTTTAATTAATGTTGTGAAATGAAATCTATGGAGGGGTAAAATGGGGAGCACTTACAATTGTCTTCAACAGCACTTTACTCCAATCTACCGCTTGACGATTCCCTGATTGAGGTATCTACAAAACAATAGACAAGAGATAAAGCAAGTTAGAAAATAGTAAAGTGTGTGAAATGTGGAAAGAAGATAGAAAAAAGCGTTGCCTCCCCTGCAACAACGCCAAAATGTTGGTTGCGGAAAACTACCCGTTCGTAGTTGGATTCGAAAACTCATCGTCGTAGTTCGAGTCGCAAAGAAATCCGCTCAACAGATTAAATTTATATTGAAAATCCATAAAGAAGTTTTGGGTCGAACACAGGGAGGCTACGTCGATCTCAAAATTTGCAATTATTTTTTTTTTGTAGATTTTTTAAAAGGTGAAATAATCATAATGGAATCGATATAGACAATAAGGGAGAGAGGGAGAGAACAATCACTTGGTATTTGAATAATGTTTTTACAACTAAGAAAGAGGGAAATGATTACACTAGAAAGCGAGAAATTGTTACAACTAGAAAGCGGGAAATTCTACTCTAGAAAGTGATAAACGAAGGGAGCGAGATGTTATCCTCCTCGACAAATGCTTAGAGGATGAGCTGGATGGAGGCAATGCTTGGAAGACGGAGGACGAGGTGGGAAGGAGGACGAAGTCAGAAGAGCATCAATGAGGCAGCACGTCATCGTTGTCGCGGGATCCACTTCTGGAATGGGGGTGAAAACTTGGATTTAGCTCTTGAGGAGCTTCCCGGGTGTGGGACAAGCTTCTCTTAAGCTTTGGAGAGGAAGAGAGGAGAAGGAAGGGATGAGAAATTCGTAGGGTAGGGGTCACCTTTTATAGTTGCAAGGATTGGGGGCATTTTGGACATTTTAACTTCAAAAACATTAAAGAGGGGCCTTTAAGGACAAACATAAACATCGCTTTGCCGGTCGTGGATGATGTGTGCACGCTGTGCACACACCTGCTCCTCTTCCACACCTAAAATGTACGCCCACATTTGGGCAATATCAGTCGTCTAATCTCAAGATTGGACGGCTTAAAGTCGTCCTCATAGCACCCGTTCAAACGCCCCTACTGCGCACCCGTGCGTGCGATGAGGCGTGCAGACGCGCGTCATCGCATGCGTACGTTATCTAGCGTATGTCCTCATGCCACGTCTCTGCTTCATTTGCCCCACGATCGCCATCTGACAATCAGAGTCGGCGTGCCCCACTCCCCGGCTAGATTGAGATGCTCGGCAAGGCTCAAATGCGTGACCCCTGCGTCGCCCACAGGGGCACAACCACTACATTGAAGCCTCGACTTTGCTGCATTTAGGAATTAGGCGTGCGCGATCGTGGCTGTTGGATCATGATCCAACGGCCTAGATCGCCCGTGCCTTTGCCTTCAAAAGTACAACTGTAGGTCCATAGGGTCGATTGGGTGGCTGAGATGGCACCATGTGGCACCATCTTGGCCGTCTATCTTCTGTGTGTTATAAATGGTGCCACGGATGTTGTATTGGACCAATTTTTGCGCCGTTAGGCTGCGATCATCGATCCGAACCCATTCATGTGGTCGGATTTGTCGTCTGAAGTGCGGATTGGTATCATCTTGGCCCTTGATCTTTAGGCTTCCTCGGTCTCTATCTGGTGCTACGAATGTCCGATCAGGGCGATCTTGGAGTCATTGAACTCCAATCGTCGCCTTGATCAAATCCGTATGGTTGGATCTTTGATCCGAGGCCTCGATTAAAAATCGCCCTATTCCTTATCATAAAAGGAGACAATTACTATACAATTTATACAACTTGACCTAAATGCATGATTATGCATGTTATGCAATATTTATAATGTATGATGTTAATATGACACTAAGAGCATGCATTAACAGACATTTTTGGCTATTTAGATGTATGCACATCACTGTCGTACCCCGCCCTCTGTCCTCCAGTTCCGTCCTCCTTCATCCCACTCCTTACCACCTTCCTCCAGGCGACATTAGAACGAGTTGTACTCCAAGCGACCGTCGAGGGTGATTTCTCTCACCTCTTTCTATCTTTTTACGCTTTCGTAGTGTAGATTTTCCATTTTCATATTTATAACAAACAATTCTTGATAAATAGATGATTGTTTCTCTCTTTCTTTCCCTCTCTCTCTTATATTTTTGCAAGTAGATAAAGTTTTCATCGACCTAATTTCTTTCCCGATAAAAATACCAAAAAATTAGAAAGATAAAAATGATAAAAAGAAATAAAGTGAAACGTGGATTTCATAAAACCAAACATTCGCCTCCCTATGTTCGACTTGGGACTCACTTTTTGAGTTTCGGTTATAAATTTTATTTGATAGACGCATTTTGCGAGCTACGACGATGGGTCCTCCAAACCCTAATTTTAATTCGCGAAGCGTGCCGCCATCATTTTGGAGCCGCTATCGGGGAGGCAACGCTCTTTGGTTTTTCTCGCATTTTTTCAGCCTTACCTAACTTTTATCTCACTTTCTCTAATCTTACTATGATGGCAGGTACTCTTCCGAGGCGGAACAAAGTGGTTAGATTGAAGAAAAGTGCAGATGAAGGTTTTGTAGGTTTATCCCCACCACCCCCACCCACTAGTTCATTTCACCACACTAATAACTCAAACCCAAATCAACTTAGGTGCTTTTTGTAAACCCTAGGATTGATTTGGTTGTTTGTTTGCCACCTCCACTCATCTCACCCCTGCATATATAAAAAAACAAAAAAAAGAACTCTTCTCTTGTGGGATTTTCTGAAAGCTATGCACTTAACACCCACAACTTCTCACCCTAAGGTGCACAATCACATCAATTCTACCACTTAACCAGGATTTGAACTGTGGACCCGATACACTTAACTCAACAGATAAATAAGTGAGTAGAAATCTGAATAGGTCAAACATTCTTTTGTGCCTTAACTAAGTGGTCCAACAGGCCAATTGCTTGAGTTATTTGGGCCGTACCACTAAATTTAAAACTAATCCATCAAGTAGCTTGCCTCTTAGGGTTGACTTTTAGGGCTAAACCAGGCACTCCACATTTTTTTTGATTTCTAAAGTAATATATCATCACTAGTGCTTTCAAAACTTGGATTGTTCTACTGAACCTTGATTGAATACACCTAAAGATTAAACCCTAAAAGCCATTAAACAAGGTTGAACCCTAAAAGACCCATCATCAAATAACCTTGTTTGTAAACCCTGGTTGTGCACGCACACACATTTGAATTAATCATTAAGGGCACAACCCATCTAAAGGGCCCATCACATTCCAAGAGCACAATCATCCCAAGCCTAGCTAAAACTGAGTAGATGTTGGCCTTAAGGATTGATTCGCTCTTCGGGGCTCAAACTAAGATTTCTTTTTATTAATCTGCTTCTGCTGGTCCATCTGATGTCTAGCTAGGGGAGTAGCATCAAATGACCACAACTGGGGGGTACATGATGCATGCTTTTACTCAACTCTGTAATTAAGTTAATTTCACTTAATTAAGAGTAGAAAAAGTCACTTAGGTTAACTTGAAATTGTGTCAGTTATGTTGTATGGGGTCGAATTAACCTAACATTTTAGAAACTTTTACTGGTTGAGTCTAGGTTGTTCATTGAGGGGTATAATTTTTTTTCTAAATTCACCAATTACCTTTTATTTCTTTTATATGTTTAGGAGGTATAACTAAGTTGATTTTAAGAACATGAATTTTGCCAAAATATTTAAACTATAAAGAAAATACAAAATTCCATATCAAAAGTATATTTACTCAAATGATGTACTTTATTAACAAGTAAACATGTTAGTTTTCTATTTTATTTCGAAGCAAATAAGGCAATAAAAGTTGTTCTATTAAAACATGCCTTTTTACAATTAAGAACAAAAAGTAATTAAAATGATGCAAGAGAAATAATATTCTTCATTTATTTTCTTCAGCCTCTTATCTTCTTTTCTTTCTCTTCTTTTCCTTTATTTTTATTCTCTCTCAAGCTCTTTTCTTACCTCTCTTCTTCTGTTCCTGCCTTCTCTTCCTGTCTCTTATTCTCTTTCCCTTAGTGTTCTCCTGCCTTCTTCTCTTCCCTTAGTGCATGTTCTGTTAGTTCCTTTCATGCTTGTTCTTCTTTCTTTCCTTTGCCTTTAGCTCAACACTTAGCTTTAGCTTTCAGCTCTTTCTTTCCCTTGAACCATCAATTGAATCGGGTTCTTTTTACATTTTAACCAAAAATTATTTTATTTGCGGTGAGGTCCTTTCGAGGATACATAGCACCCTGAGATCAGGGTGGGACCAGACCCAACTCGGTCCTCGCCTAATCTCGGTTAGGTTCGATTTTGGTTTATTTCTTTTTGGTTCATAGTCTCGAGCCAATCCAGCTCAACCCAGCCACAACACTCGCTCACGCCCACAAGGGTGTACACCCGCAGGCACACAAGCCCGCACACACACATGCACATGCTCAGAATGTTCAGAATGCTTAGATAATCAGATCGGTAACCAGTGCGTCGAGCACTGACAACTGGTAAGCCCATGTAACAAAATCGTTTTATCTCCATGCACGCGCTCAGAAACTGACGATGTGGGACTATCCTAACCCCTTCCAGACCCAACTTCAAATGATCATAACTCCCAGCTCAGAGCTGCAAATCGAGTGATTTAAAGTTTGTTAGAAAGCTCTAAGGTTGATCTACACAATTGCAAGGTCAATTTAAGGATTAGAGGATGTTTTCCTCTTCAATTTGAAAGATAAAATCAGGGGTTCCTATGGGTTATTATTGCCTGGAAATGGTTTCAATATCTACAAAGTCCTTAGATGGACTTATCTCCCTCATTTAAAGGTCTGTACAAGTTCTACAGATAATTCCGCATCTGCTAGAGTAGTATTTAAGATCTCAAGACCTTCAGGAACAACAAAGAAGCTCTACACTTCTCTGAAAGCTTTAGAGTTTGAATTTTCAGACTTTAATATATGCAACAGACACTTAAGAATGTTTCTAATTGATTTAAACTAATTCTAAGGGTTGTAATTGACTTATCTAGGAAGGATTTAAAATCAAAACTCATCAAAATGCTTCTCCTACTAGTTTGGGTTCAAAAGTAACCCAAACTGACAGGAACTAAAATCCTATCAAAATACATGTTTGAGCTCAGTCAAATCTCTCTAAAACAATCCAAGAGAATCTCAGAATCTATTTAAGCCTCTCAATTCATCAAATCATGCTCGGATTCAGAATATCAAACCTTGTTTGACTATAAGGCCTCAAAAATTGACTTTCTGTTCAAAGCTTCTCCACAGGAAATCAAAGCCTCGAATAAAGTCTTCTCAACCTCAAGAACTCATTCAGATCTTCAGGTAGGTGTTCTAACTCACATTCCTAGGGTTTCAAGCTCGCTGCCTGAGGTTCAAAATGACTTTGTTCGTCAGAGAAAATCAAAGGTTGTTACAATATTCTAAGGGTTTAAATAGCTTCAGTGCATTGCACTGAAGCTTCTAGGTTCGTTCAATGCTCTTCAGATCTCTCCTAACAGACTTCTCCAACTCCGTCGGAGTTGGAGAAGATGAAGTCGTATCTACAACTCCAGTGGCTAGATCCTCAATTAAACATCCCTAAAATAATCAGTAATCCACATTATATCATTCTGGAGCTTCTCAACGAATTCTAAAGGCTGAAGTACAAATTTGGCTTGCCAGAGCTCGCCGGAGCTCCGGTGAGTCCAGAAAATGTGAAAAGTGTACACAGATTGATTAAACTTACCATTTTTAATCTAAAAAGGATCCTGAGGTTGCAAGGAACCTCAGAATCACATTTAATTCTTCATTTGTTCATTAGAATTAAGATGTGACAGTGAATTCGTTTCTCTAAAAATTTGATTTGAAATAAGCTCAGGACTTGTTTAACCACTCAATTAAGCAGTTAAAACAAGTCAACAGATAATAGCAGTTATAATTATACAGTTAATTAATAGTTTGAACTGCTCCTAAGCTGCCATTGATAGTGAGCTCAGGAGCTTAACTATATTTGGGTGTTTAATTTATATGTGATAATAATATGTATTATAGTGTCGATTAGGGTCCATAAGTGGTGGATAGATGATGAAAGACCCTATGAAGGTGGAATTAACTCGATTACTGTCACCATGGATAGTGACAGTTGTCGGTGGAGGTGGAATGTGAATTAGGCAATTAGGTGATCAATTAAATGATTAAGTGAATTAGAGTTGGTTGTGAGGGTTAAAGGAAGGTGGACACGATTTCAAAAGATGAAATTAAGTCTCTGGCAAGCTTAAGGAGCTTGCCGAAGTTGGAGAAGATGAAACTAAAATTCTAAAATTACTCTAATCTAACTACCTAAACTAACTAACTAAGCTAGCCTACTCCTACTCCTACTCCTAATCTACTGTTACCTGGACGAAGGGGTCAATAGGGTTCCGCCGAAGGTTCATAGCAGACGACGAAATCAGAGGGTGGAAGAAAGATCTCTAGCGGGCGGAATTGAGGTGGAGTAGAGGACTCCTTTGGTCGGTGCCTGTGTTAGAGACGCGGAAGACCATGGCAGATCTCCTCGAGTAATCAGAATGAATGGAGGAAGTCGGAAAATGAAATGGAAAGTCGCCAGAGTTTTGGACGAATAGCCTATCAAAGTCAGCTACAATGTTAGAAGAGGGAAGGGAGCCAACTTGAGTAAAATCCGAGGGGTGAGGGGGTATTTATTGTAGTTGGCAGCGAAGAGAATGGTGGGGTCTGGCCGAAGAAGGAGCTTGAGGAGATTAACCTCCGTCGTCGTCTCCGACGACGGTGAGGTTATCTCCCACTGAAAAATAGGACTTTCGGTTAACCAGACCGGTGGATGAAGAGGAGGTGGTGAGTGCAGGCTGCAAGAGCTTGGACAAAGAAGGTTGATGTCGGCAGGGAAGTGATCATGCGGTGGTGTGACTCTCTGCCGCCAATCGTTCATTCGACTGAAGAAGAAGAAGAAGAGGGAGAGGGACTTAAATGTAATAAATCTTAAGGACCTGTGTGAGCAATAAGGACCTGATTGTAATGAATTTTAAGGACCAAAATGTAAACTCAGGTTTTGAAGGTTTATTTTAACTTATATCTTTTTCAACCTTTTATATATGTTAGTAAATAAGGTAAATATTATATTTTCACCTTGAATTTACATTTTTCACCTTTTTAGGTTAATTTATTAGATTAAGTAAAATCACTTAAGTTATTATATGCTTAGGTATACGTTAAGTTTAAGTTACTTATCTTATTAATTAAGGGAATGATTAATAGGATTTCGAGTCCAATTGTTATCTAAATTATTAATAATGTTAATTGAATGATAAAATGTCATTTTAAACTTATTTTAAGGTCCTTTACTGAATATCCCTTATTTTATAATTAACCCTTATATATTCATAACCTTAGCTAATTAACTAGGAAGACTAGTTAATTAGGGGTAATTAGAGATCATGATGAGTGTCTCATCATACCCCCAAGCCAAAGTTTTGCTAGTCCCTAGGAAAATTAACTAAGGCTATGATGATTTAAAGCACTTGGGTTTAAATTATTATAAATAGTAATTATGTAGAGGAAAGCTTAGGTCAGAAAATTTTTTAAAGTTTAATATAAATGATTAATGTATAGAGCAAATGTGAAATTTTCTTACTTTGACTTATACTTATAACATTTTCAGAAACACACTTAAAATAATTTGTAAACAAGAATTTTATTCAGAATTAGAATTCTTCAAAAATCTCTTTAATCTTTGTAACTATTCTTATCCCAAATTCGAATACAAAGTGTTTTAAGAAAACAAAACTTAAGGATTGAGAATTAAATTTTAACTCAAAAACTCAAATAGATTTAAGTTAATCCCTTGTTTATGATATTTGACTTTTATCGATATAAGTTTAAGCAAATTAACCAGATACTCATTATTAATCAAACTTAGAGTAGTAGAACTCTAATTTACTAGCCTACAGCACTAAAGATTAACTTCTAGACCTAGGATTCTGTCAATTCTTCTCCTTTAGGTCTCAACTTAAAATCTTCAAAACCCAATTTCTTAGGCTTCACTGCCCAATACCAAGGTTCAGTAGCTATGATTTTAAAACATCCGTGCTTAGTGAAGAGAATTATCCTAAAAACATCCAAAGTTGCAAAAATCCAGATCTTAAGACATCATTTTCCAATCCCAATTATTCCAATTTAAGCCTTTGGCTTGGCCTTACTCAGGTTTGGTTGCTTTCTCCTCAGCAGTTTTCTATCCAGTGGTCAACACTTTTTGTGTATATCTCCTCGGTGGACCACTGGGTTTCTTATTCCTAATATTTTTTTCTCCATATTTTTTTATCACTTTTTCTATAGGTTAGAACACCCATTTGTAGTGAGGTGTTCTTTTTATTTGATGGAAGGAAGGGTAGCATCCATTTGTATCGAGATGCTTTTATTTATTTGTGGAAAAATTGGATAAACACCCATTTTTAACAAGGCACTTAACTGCAGGGTGTTTTATTTATTTATTTTCTTTTCTTTTTTTCTTTTTCTTTTCCTTCCTTTTCATTTTTCTTACTACCATTATTCTCCAAATTCTTTTTCTAGGTGAGTGGCACATCCTTCACCCTTTCAAGAACCGCCCCACAGAAATCCTTGGACTAAAGAGGATTCAGAACTGTTCTCTTAACCTCTGTCTTTTCACGGTCTCAGATGCCGACAAGACAATTCTATGTGTGTGAATTTAGATGTTTAGGTTACTTAGCTCTCAAACCAGAGCTTGGACAACAAAGCCCTTCACTCTCAAGTTCTTCAAATTCTTAGTTTCCTCCTATAGGATTCGTCAAGCCAAAATTTACCAGGTCTAGTTATTTATCTCTAGCTTGTAAGTTTTATAAACTAAAATTTTACCAACTCTCTATTTAATTAGCTTTGAATATCTGGCCTTTTTACTTAACTTTATGATAAAATCAAATTTTTAAAAAGCAAAAGGATTACTTAATCTAATTGATTAAAAAGTTATAATTTAATTCTAAAACTTAAGTTTAAATCATAACACACTTAGTTTCTTAATTCAGAGTAAGAATAGAAAAATAAATCTTTAAATGATTTAAAAGATTCCTAATTCAAATAAAATCTTGTTTTAAAAATTTTAAACACAAAAGTGTGCTTTCACAAAATGTTTAAGTCGAATCTAATTAAGAATTGAATGCTCTTAAATATTTTAAATATATTCTATGTACATTTTAAACTTCTGAACTAAAAGAAAATTAAGCTCTTAATTACAATATATATATTCTTCTTTCCTTCTTTATTAAAAATGAATATACCCCTCTTATTATTTTTATGAATTTTCTTTTCAAATTTTTGTATTTATACATTTTTATTTTTATGTATATAAGATTTTTCCAATTTTTATGATTTTTTTCAAAAATTTTTTAAATTTTTATGAAATTTTTTATTTTTTTAAAATTTCATGGATATTTAATTTTTATGTGTTTTATTTTTTTACCCACACTTAAAGTGAAAATTTCACTTCAACACGCCCCCAAGCTAAAATTTTACAATGTCCTCATTGTAAGAAGGGTGAAAAAATATTACACTTCATTTAGTATAGGGTGATGGAAGGAGTCAAATAGAGGAGATTAAAAATCTCAGTGTGGACGATTTCAAGTCTGACCAAAGGTCAGAGTGGTTAGTCGAACTAAATAAAGGTAATCAATATGAAATATGAAGTAAAATTTTAAAGTGTAAAAGAAAATTTAAAAGGTAAAAACAGGAAACAGCTATGTACAAATGTTAAGTTTTATGCCTTCAACTAGGCGTAAACCCTAGTAAAGAACTCCTAAAAAGAATAGGTATATGGTAAAAATAGAGGAGTTGTGAAAAAATTAGATCAAAAATAGAATAACAGATTAAACCACCCAATCAAAACTCATCCTGAAATTGCCTAGAATAGATCTCACAGAACCCAAAATCAAATTCTTGTGAAAAATCAAAAAGATTAGAGTGAAAATCAGATCTGATTTAGGTTGAGATGTAGAATGTTTAAGATTAAGGTAATTTAAAAGATGATTCCACCAAGTTCAGAAGATCAGCAAAATCAGTTTTGGTTCTCAATAATAGGTGGATCATTTTGACACAAAATAGGTTGCTGATGCGGGTTTGATGGATTATTTTCAACTAATACAGAGGACGGGTTATGATTAGAATCAAAGGCGTGATTAAGGAAACAGACTTGGCCTTGATTTTGCCTAGGATTTGGCAGATTCCTAGGATTCGGAATTGGCTAAGATGGAAGAGTACCTGGCTAACGAGACTTAGCCAAAAGCGTGATTTGATGTCATAAATCAGCCAACTCTACCTTACATTGCCTATGGATATCAGCGAGAGCTTTAGCATTTTGTCGTTGACTCTCTAACATAGCTCTTAAAATTTGATCTAGCTATGTATCTCTAGTAGGCCTAGAGTAATTCTACATGCTCATTGGGCTAGGCCTTAAATTTGATTGCTGAGGAGGCAATGGAGGTGGGTTAAAGTGGGTCTGATTCGGATAATTTGGTCTTTAATTTTGATTTTGATCAGCCCAAAAAAAATTTGGGTGGCTTCTCCATCCAGGATTATAGGAATTTGAATAAGGGTTTGGTCTTGGAATATTTTCCTGGATGGCGTGTAAACCTAAAAGATATGACGTGTTTTCTTCAATAGGAAAGGGTGGGGAAAAGGGTGGGTAAGATTGTGGGACAAAGGTCCCTCCTTGGGTCAGTGAAGGAGTAGATAGAAAACCCAAGGGAGATGGATCTCTAGAATCCATATTATTCACAAATTCCCTCCTTGCAGGAATTTGCGAAATAGGTGAGTACACGGGATTCATAGCAAGTAGAGGCATAAGAGTCTTCATAGTATTTTTAACCTCGTCGAGATGCTTTGCTACGATATCTACTTTGTCCAGTTTTTCTGTAATAATCTCTAAATCCTTTGAACTGGACGGATTACCGATCTCGTGAATGCCCTTATGCGGATTTTGGTGATTCGTATTCGCGCCCCACAAAAATTGCGACATTGATGCATTATTAATCGAGTTTTCCGCCATCCCTTCAAATAATTCTGAAGCGGATTCTGCGTCGCGATTTAGAAAATTCCTTCCACAAGAGGCATCGAGTAGATTGCGAATGCCCTCTTGTAAACCATAATAAAAGATATGCATGAGTTGCCAACGAGGAATATCATGATGTGGGCATTTCCTTTGCAATTCATGAAAACGTTCCCACACTTCATGAATTGGTTCTCCTTGGTTTTGATTGAAAGTAGTAATAGCTCACCTTAAAGCATTGGTTCTACCAATAGGAAGGAATTTCTTCAAAAATGCGGATTCAAGTTCCGCCCAAGTTGAGATTGGTCTTGCTGTAGTTCTATACCAATAAGCTGCTTTATCTTTAAGGCTAAAAGAGAACATTTTCATTAGTAGGATTTCCCTATTTTGATTTCGAGGACCAAGAGTTTGGGATAAATTTTTAAGATCTTCTATGTGTTGAAATGGATCCTCGGATGCAAATCCGTGAAAGTAGGGGATTAAACCTATAATGTTTGGCTTTAATTCAGGATCATTTTTCCCAATTGGAATCCTAACATTAGGCTCTACTTGTGCATTATATGGGTTATAATAATCACTAAGTAGAGGCCTTGGATGATTGATCGGTAAATTAGGATTCTCAAAACCCACCTCAAGTCGAGGTGAAGAACGAGTTTGAAGAGTCTGTAAATTATTTAAGGCTGCTGTTAAAAGATTAATTTGTCTTGTTTGCTCTAGCATCCTAAGATTCTGGTTCAGGAGCGCCTCATGAACATCAAAAGGTGGCATCTCCCCCTGACCAGAAGAAGAAGGGATCTTGGGATTTAAATTCTGCATTTGATCCATGGAAGTAGATGGATCAGATGGGAAAACCATTGGTTATTTATTTGCAACCGACCTAGGATCACCTGTCAATGGTGGTGCAAGAGGTGGATGCAAGGAACGCCTCCCGTCCATAAACGAAAAATAATGTGCAAAGGCACACGCACACCACCAATAAAATAGTGGTACAAAAAACTTGCAAAACAACGCAAAAGACGTGGGTTTTGCTCTTCTTTCAAAGGAAAGAAGAAATTCCTAAGGTACGCAAAGTAATTTGACGCAAACAAATAGAGTAACAGTATCAAAATACTCATCCTAATCTGTGTCTACACAGGTGCGTACCTTAAAGCTCAAAAGTCTAAGGTCTAGGATCGAGACTGCTCACTACTGGCTCCTCGGGGCTCTAGTAGTGAGACAGACTTGTTGATCTTCGGCCAAAGCCCTAAGAGGTGCAAAGAGGAGAGAATAGACTCGTGTGACTCTAGTGATCGTGTTGTGTGTGCGATAGCATGCAACAGACGATATCGATTGAAAAACCCACATGCATTCTGCAAACAGATTTAAGTCACAATTTTTACTTCCTCTTTTTAATTAATCTTTTTTTTCAAAAGCATATCAATCTAAACTACAATGGCCGCTTTTTAAATATTTTCAAACAAAAATATATGGTCTTTTCAATTTCTCAGAAGGCAGGGATCTACGCAGGTTTTCTCGTGTTTTCCCACTAATGCGAGAAAAATAGTTTAAAAATTTCCAAGTCCGATCGCACTAATACAAGCAGAATAATGCACTCCTAAGAGTGTATGCCTATGTATATGCTGCTGCTAGTCAGATAAAGATGTATTTTTGTATTTTTTTTATTTTTTAAATGCAACAAAACAAAAGATTAAGAAATAGTCACAAAAAGCAAAAATAGCAAAATTGATTCCCGCCTTCTCCTGAGATCACCCGTGAAGGTAAACCTGAAAAGAAGATAGAAAATAAAAACAAAAATAAAACAAAAAAAAAACAAAATACAAATAATTAGAACAAAAGTTAGTAAAAACAAAAATATTTACAAAATACCTCCAAATTAGACAATTAATCCAACTAAATTCTAGTGAATTAAGGGATTACTTCCTCGGCAACGGTGCCATTAAAATGATGTTTAGACGAAGTAATGCCAGGGAATATTTTGATGAGTGAATGAGGCAAAATATTACCTCCCCAGCAACGGCACCAATAAAATTATCGTGCGGCTTTTACTCAACTTAGTAATTAAGTTAATTTCACTTAATTAAGAGTAGAAAAGGTCACTTAGGTTAATTCGAAATTGTGTCGGTTGTGTAGTATAGGGTCGAATTAACCTAATATTTTAGAAATTTTTACTGGTTGAGTCCAAGTTGTTCACTGGGAGGTATAATAATTTCTACATTCACCAATTTTCTTTTATTTTCCTTTATAAGTTTAGGAGGTATAACTAGGTTGTTTTTAAAGCATGAATTTTGCCAAAATATTTAAACTATAAAGAATATAGAAAATTCCATATGAAAAACATATTTACTCAAATGATGTACTTTATTAACAAGTAAACATGTTAGATTTCTATTTATTTCAAAGCAATTAAGGCAATAAAAGTTGTTCTATTAAAACATGCTCTTTTACAGTCAAGAACAAAAAGTAATTAAAATGATGCAAGAGAAATAATATTCTTCATTTATTTTCTTCAGCCTCTTATCTTCTCCTTTTCTTTCTCTTCTTTTCCTTTATTTTTATTCTCTCTCGAGCTCTTTTCTTACCTCTCTTCTTCTCTTCCTGCCTTCTCTTCATGTCTTTTATTCTCTTTCCCTTCGTCTTCTCCTACCTTCTTCTCTTCCCTTAGTGCCTATTCTCTTAGTTCATTTCATGCTTGTTCTTCCTTCTTTCCTTTGCCTTCAGCTCAACACTTAGCTTTAGCTTTCAGCTCTTTCTTTCCCTTGAACCATCAGTTGAACCGGGTTCTTTTTACTTTTTAACCAAAAATTATTTTATTTGCGGTGAGGTCCTTTCGAGGATACACAACACCCTGAGATCTAGGTGGGACCAGACCCTACTCGGTCCTCGCCTAATCTCGGTTAGGTTCAATTTTGATTTATTTCTTTTTGGTTCATAGTCTCGAGCCAATCCAACTCAACCCGGCCTCCCAGGCCTCGCCCTCCCAAGGTACAACACTCGCTCACTCCCATAAGGGTGCACACCCGCAGGCACACAAGCCCGCACACACACATGCACATGCTCAGAATGTTTAGAATGCTCAGATAATTAGATCGGTAATCGGTGCGACGAGCACTGATGACTGGTAAGCCCATGTAACAAAATTGTTTTATCCCCATGCTCGTGCTCAGAAACTGACGATGTGGGCTATCCTAACCCCTTCCAGCCCAACTTCAAATGATCATAACTCCCAGTTCCAAGCTCCAAATCGAGTGATTTAAAGTTTGTTAGAAATCTCTAAGGTTGATCTATACAATTGCAGGGTCAATTGAAGGATTAGAGGATGTTTTCCTCTTCAATTTGAAAGATAAAATCAAGGTTTCCTATGGGTTATTATTGCCTGGAAATGGTTTTAACATCTACAAAGTCCTAAGATGGACTTATCTCTCTCATTTAAAGGTCTGTACAAGTTCTACAAATAATTTCGCATCTGTTAGAGTAGTATTTAAGTTCTCAGGACCTTTAGGAATAGTAGAGAAGCTCTACAGTTCTTTGAAGAAATCTTCAGAATTCGAATTTTCAAACTTTAATATGTGCAACAGACACTTAAGAATGTTTCTAATTGATTTAAATTAATTCTAAGGGTTGTAATTGACTTATCTGGGCAGGATTTAAAATCAAAACTCATCAAAGTGCTTCTCCTGTTAGTTTGGATTCAAAAGTAACCCAAACTTACAGGAACTAAAATCCTATCAAAATACATGTTTGAGCTCAGTCAAATCTCTCTAAAACAATCCAACAGAATCTCAGAATCTGTTTAAGCCTCTCAATTCATCAAATCATGCTCGGATTCAGAATATCAAACCTTGTTTGAGTATAAGGCCTCAAAAATTGACTGTTCGTTCAAATCTTCTCCACAGGAAATCAAAGCCTCGAATAAAGTCTTCTCAACCTCAGGAACTCATTCAGATCTTCAGGTAGGTGTTCTAACTCACATTCCTAGGGTTTCAGGCTCGCTACTTGAGGTTCAAAATGACTTTGTTCATCAAAGAAAATCAGAGGTTGTTACAGTATTCTAAGGGTTTAAACAGCTTCAGTGCATTGCACTGAAGCTTCTAGGTTCCTTTAATGCTCTTCAGATCTCTCCTAACAGACTTCTCCAACTCCGTCGAAGTTGGAGAAGTCTATTAGGAGAGATCTGAAGAGCATTGAAGGAACCGGAGTTGGAGAAGATGAAGTCATATCTACAGCTCCAGTGGCTAGATCCTCAATTAAACATCCTTAAAACAATCAATGATCCACATTATATCATTCTAGAGCTTCTCAACGAATTCTAAAGGCTGAAGTACAAATTTGGCTTATCGGAGCTCGTCGGAGCTCCGGTGAGTCTAGAAAATGTGAAAAGTGTACACAGATTGATTAAACTTACCATTTTTAATCTAAAAAGGATCCTGAGGTTGCAAGGAACCTCAGAATCACATTTAATTCTTCATTTGTTCACTAGAATTAAGATGTGACAGTGAATTCATTTCTTTAAAAATTTGATTTGAAATAAGCTCAGGAATTGTTTATCCACTCAATTGAGCGGTTAAAATAAGTCAACAGATAATAGCAATTATAATTATATAGTTAATTAATAGTTTAAACTACTCCTGAGCCGCCACTGACAGCGAGCTCAGGAGCTTAATTATATTTGGCCGTTTAATTTATATGTGATAATAATATGTATTATAGTGTCGATTAGGGTCCATAAGTGGTGGATAGATGATGAAAGACCCTATGAAGGTGGAATTAACTCGATTACTATCACCATGGACAATGACAGTAGTCAGTGGAGGTGGAATGTGAATTAGGCGATTAGGTGATCAATTAAATGATTAAGTAAATTAGAAATGGTCGTGAGGGTTAAAGGAAGGTGGACACAATTTCAAAAGATGAAATTAAGTCTCTGGCGAGCTTAAGGAGCTTGCCGAAGTCAAAGAAGATGAAACTAAAATTCTAAAATTACTCTAATCTAACTACCTAAACTAACTAATTAAGCTAGCCTACTCCTATTCCTACTCCTAGTCCTACTCCTAATCTACTATTACCTGGATGAAGGGGTCAATAGGGTTCCGCCAAAGGTTCATAGCGGACGACAAAATCAGAGGGTGGAAGAAAGATATCCGGCGGGCGGATTTGAGGTGGTGCAAAGGACTACTTTGGTAAGTGCCTGTGTCAGAGACGTGGAAGACCATGGCGGATCTCCTTGGCTAATCAGAATGAATGGAAGAAGTCAGAAAATGAAATGGAAAGTCATCAGAGTTTTGGATGAATAGCCTATTGAAGTTGGCTACAGTGTTAGAAGAGGGAAGGGAGCCAACTTGAGTAAAATCCGAGGGGTGAGGGGGTATTTATAGTAGTTGGCGGCGAAGAGAATGGCAGGGTCTGGCCGAAGAAGGAGCTTGAGGAGCTTAACCTTCGTCGTCGTCTTTAATGACAGTGAGGTTATCTCCCACTGAAAAATAGGACTTTTGGCTAATCCAGACCGATGGATGAAGAGGAGGTGGTGAGTGCAAGCTGTAAGAGCTTGGACAAAGAAGGTTGATGTCGGCAGGGAGGTGATCATGGGGTGGCGTGATTCTCTGCCGCCAGCCATTCATTTGGCTGAAGAAGAAGAAGTAGAGGGAAAGGGACTTAAATGTAATAAATCTTAAGACCTGTGTTAGCAATAAGGACCCAATTGTAATGAATTTTAAGGACCAAAATGTAAACTCAGGTTTTGAAGGTTTATTTTAACTTATATCTTTTTCAACTTTTTATATATGTTAGTAAATAAGATAAATATTATATTTTTGCCTTGAATTTACATTTTTCACCTTTTTAGGTTAATTTATTAGATTAAGTAAAATCACTTAAGTTATTATATGCTTAGGTATACGTTAAGTTTAAGTTACTTATCTTATTAATTAACGGAATGATTAATAGGATTTCGAGTCCAATTGTTATCTAAATTATTAATAATGTTAATTGAATGATAAAATGTCATTTTTAACTTATTTTAAGGTCCTTTACTAAATATCCCTTATTTTATAATTAACCCTTATATATTCATAACCTTAGCTAATTAACTAGGAAGACTAGTTAATTAGGGGTAATTAGGGATCATGATGAGTGTCTCATCAGTACACTAGGAACTAGAGGCGTAAATCAAAGAAAGAACCTTCTCCCTAGTCCCTCCTTCTAACTGATTGGATTGACCAGATAAAAGTAGACCAAATTGTTTATAATCTCAAGAAGGTTCCTGGAAGTCTGTAGATCATTAGGCTGCCCACATAAGGACAGGTTTGGTTGATATTGCTGTAGGGCACCTTTCTCTCTTATGTTTTCCCTCCTACTCCATAATGTATCCCTCCACATCTTTCACACATTTCCAATCCTATCCTTCTACCGCCACTTATCCCCAAGATGATTACTATTCCTACTTGACTTCTAATTACCCATCCACTAGTTGGGATGACTTTGATTGAGGATATGAATACGGACCTCAGTCCAAGGCCTAACTTTGGATAACAGGACTATGATTACTATCCTTCCCAAACCTACAATGATTATGGATCTCCATCCTTTGATAACCAAACCAACCTGATCTACAATCAGGAATTATATAATGATTATAACACCTACCCTCCCTAGGGATGATATAGGTCACCACCATCCTTTGAACAACCTAGAATGACCTACTTTCAAGGAAGGACCCGAGAACCTTGACATCTTGACTCCCCTAGATTTAACCCAAACCCGCCCAAACCTGAATCGAACCAGTTGGTTCAGGTGAACCAGATTCAAGATAGGGTGTTGGCTAATTTGAGGAACACTATACAATCTTTAGAAGCTCAGCCAACACCATGCACTAAAGCATTGGAGCCTATGATAAAAATGATTGATGAGTTGAATAGCTCTTTATTGGATTTACTTCAAAATGTTTAGGATAGGGACCTGGGTGAGTTTCTTCTTGGGAAGTTGTCAAGGTTGAGGATGAAATTTGTGGTTGCCGTAGTCAAATCTTGGGATGATTCTCAAGATGAACCCCCTTCAGGAGAGCTAATGTCTGAGCTCACTCAGGAGGCTATCGAAGGGGATACATATTATGAGATTGGAGATGACCAGGTTGGTCTGCAACAACCCTTAGAGGATGAACCGATTGATTCACCCGAGATCCTTGAGCCAGGGAGAGAGGAAAAATATGTCACTTTGAATCAGGAAATGACAAGTGATTTTGAGACATATATAAATGACGATCATGAATTCTTTGACTCTAAGAGTGAAGAATCTTTCAGTGAAGTCTCACTTGAACTTAAGGAAGAGGATTTTAGTGAGACAATCAGACTC
Organism: Thalassia testudinum; assembly: GCA_037157565.1. NCBI lineage: Eukaryota > Viridiplantae > Streptophyta > Magnoliopsida > Alismatales > Hydrocharitaceae > Thalassia > Thalassia testudinum. The sequence goes on from JAZHRO010000025.1 coordinate 42,165,605, forward strand.
GAGGAGCATGACGAACTATTTGATAGCCCGATCATTGAAGATTATGATCATGTTGGGGCTAACCTGGATGATTCGATTCTTGATGATTCAATCAGTAGCCCCATTCCTCAACCACACCCTAAAGAGATGAATTATGATATTCTTGAGATCACCAAACCCAAGTCAATCCTGATTGAGCCATAATTATTAGACTTGGGTATTTTAGATGGGGTGTACAATGATCTGGAGGTCCCAGAAACCTTGATGTTGGAGGATAGAATTGTTGAAATAAAAATTTGGGAGGCTAATTTTGAGGGAACTTTGATTTTGGATCTAAGGGTACCTATGGACCTGAAACCACCTACTTTCTACCAGGACCCTTATGATATCTTTCACGTGCAACCAAAGCTTGAAATAAGTGATTATTTTTCTGAGTTGAACGTCAAGTGGACATCCAAACCTATTAAACCATCTTTCCCGTTGTCCGACACTTTGGTCTTGGGTTGCACACCACAAAACCGCAGGCTTGGCCCCGCAAACACAATAATTTTAGGTTCTGGGTGATTTTCATCCAGAACCTTAGAACCACTCGACCCTAGGGCATGGGTCTGCATCATAATCTAGTCCACATCTGTGGACATCTTTTGTTGGTGGGTCGGAGGATTAATCTTTTGATTTTGATTCTGACCCACACTTGTGAATTCTCAATTTCTTCTTTGTATGTCTATTATGCCTAGACGAAGGCATTAAACTTAGCGTGTGTGTATACTCTCTTCTCTTTATGGAGCTGACCGGGTTGTCATAAAATTCAGGTGATATTCTGTTTATTCCACCCTTTTCATCTCTTTATTTTTACAATGAGGACATTGCGTCATTAGGCATGTGGGGTTGGATACTTGATGGGAACACCATCATGAGTCCTAACTAGCTCATTTAGACCCAATGAAGAGAATAAAAGCTCCTACATAACCAACTGGAGGTCATAATTCACTGAATAACCTTTTTGAGAGAAAAGTAAGAAACAAGGGGTAAAAAAGCAATTTTACCATTGCAGTACAACAACGGGTTTTCTCAAGGGCTAAACACAGGTCAAAAGGTCTTAACAAGATAAAAAGTGGGTTGGATTTGACAAAAAAGGGTTTGTGTGTACCATGTGAATTAAATGACTTTTTGAAATCCTAAAATAGACCCACTTGATAACTAAGGTTCTGGTCAGGATAAAATTCACCTAAACCCTCTAAAAATCATAGAAAAATATTCTCCAGGGTTTATAACTTTTAATTTGGCCATTGGAACCCATTTTAACCTAGAATGGGGTCTCAGATAGATATTTGCCCTAAATTGGGTTTTGCATAAATTGCCCAGTCAAACGTGGTCAAACCCAAACTCCAACTTCACCATTGGATTCCTTAGGTCTAAATTAGGTTTGTACCAAAATTTAGACCTAAGGGGAACTCATCTTAACCCGCTTTGTAATAGGTCCAGCCTGATACATTTGTGCCCTATCTTTCAAAAACCTTTGCAAAAGCCCCCGTAACTTCCTCATCATTCTCGCAATTAGGTTCCTCCACCATTATAGCGGAGGAATCCTACTCCGATGAGCTTTTAGAAGGTGCTTTCTCCCTGATTTCTCAGAGAATCCCCTTCAAAATTGGAAGGGAGATTCTTTAAGAAAATCCCTCCAATGTGAACCTGGTTTGATGCCCTAATTGTTACCCAATCTCTCATGTGAACGCATGAGAGATTTGGGTCTCCTTTGAAGTTGCCATCTCTAGAGACCTTACCTTGCTTGAAAGCTTGGCTTCCAAGCATAAATCCCCCTCCAGAGATCTATTCAAGGAGCCATAGATCCAACCGACTCCTCCAAGCTTGAAATCGACTGGAAATCCCCTCAAATTCCTCCCTCCTCCTCTGGCCGATTCGCTCATCATGCTTCGGCGACCTTCCCTGATCTCCCTTGTTGCCTGACCACAATACCAGTGGGAGGTTCTTCCTCCTCGCGTTCATCCGCGTCGCGCAACACCCGCTGATGCCCTTGTCTCCCCTTCCTCGTCGTCGACCATTCGTCTCTGAGAGCCTTCGTCTCCAACGTCGGCAGTGCGCACTCAATGCCATCCTCACCTTCCTTTCATCCACTATCACCCTAGATAAGTCCCTTTCACCCTCTACTTCCTTCCCCCATCTTTATTTCCCTAAATCGACTACTGCCGTACTCCACCACCATCATCTCCTTCACCTCCAGCCACCAACTCCGGCGTGACCGCTCCACCACCACAGACCACCCCCCTCCTCACCGACAAGTCCATAAGCACCCCCTCATTCCACTCAACATTTCCCCTCACTCATACCACCACTCCACTCACCCAAAAGCACCCCTGAACACACCCACACATACGCACACAGTGTGCCCTAGGCACGCTCGCATAGGTGTCCCCACGACACGCCAACCACCACTGCACATTCGTCGTGCCTCGGCGAAGCTTCCTGAGTGATCTGACATAGCCATGAGGTTGTCGTGGTGATTTCAGGTACAGGTGTCCTCTACCATTGGTGCAGAACTTGAAGCAAGATTGAAGCGAGCTCCAGGCTTCACAAACTCCAGGCCCGTGTCCCATATTGCGTGAAGCACCCTCGCGCACGACTCCAGGCTATCAATTGAAGTCAAGGTTAGTAGCAGCTGCTGCAATTGGAGGAACACCTTTGCCGCAAGCACGCGTGAAGAAATGTGGAAAGATAGTCCCACCTCGGAACTAGAAGAGCGACCGTGTGTGCATAAGTTGAATTCTTGCCAAAGCCTTGTTGCCTCTAAATCACGGTGTGAGGTCCCTCTAACCCGAACCAAACCAGCCTCGTCCACGACCACGCCCTGCGGACCTAGTTGACTCGACTCGACTTGCACTCGCCCACCACCGCACGCTGGTGGGCCCTGTCCCAGGTACATACCTAACCCGATTACCTGATAGCATGTGGCTTTGGGAGAATAGAACCTAAGAGAGAAAAGAGAGGAGAGTGCACGCGGGTAGGGTTTAGGTTTTGCTGCAGGCTGAAGAGGAGGAGAAGCGAAGCTGAAGAAGAAGGAGAAGACAAGGATGCAGAGAAGCTAAGGCAAAGAAAGAAAGTGAAGGAAGAAGCTGAAGGAAGAAGCTGAAGTAAAGGCAAGATAAAGGAAGAAAGAAGGTAGCCGACAGAGAAAGAGAAAGAAAAGTAGCAGAAGCAAAAGAAGGAAGAAGCTGAAAGAAGGCTAAAGGCAGAAGTCAGAGGAGAAGGCAGAGAAAGCCAAAGGCAAAAAGAAAGAGAAGAAAAGCGAAAGAAGAAGGGAGGAGAAGATAGAGAAAGCTTTGGAAAGAAAGATAGAAAACAAAGCTCGCCAAGACAAAATAGGAAGCTGAAGGAAGAGAAAGAAGAAATCCAATTTTTTATTCATTGTCATATATATTGAGTTCTTTAGTATTTAGTGATCTACATTGCTAATTACTCCTATATTTTTGCACTGTGATATTGATATTATTGAATATTCTTCTATATTCTAAATTGTTATCTTGATTTCTAAAACACTAATTTGCTCCCTGTGTTCGACCTCGAACTTTAAATTCTAGTAATAAAATCATATTTGTTTTGAATGCTTTTTCGACTATATTACAATGCGATATTCTTAAAATCCGATTCAGCGTGACGAACATTTTGGCACCATTGCTGGGGAGCAATGGGTGATTTAGAATTCTTGATTACAATCGCTGATTTGGTACTAACTTGCTATATCTATTTCTTGTGGCTGTTTCAGGGAGAAGATTCAAAGAAAGACAACCGCACATCAAACACGCCAGGGGCAGGTAATTTCTGATTACTTTCTCTTAGGCCCCTCATTCTGAAAAGAAAAAAGATAAAATCAATTAGGGCTACTTGCTTTCCATTCTTAGCTAATTCATCAAGTTGCTTGATTTGATTTCAACAACAAAACTGATTTGTGCACCCATTTAAGGTAACTAGGGCTACCATATTCTTTATTGAGCCCTAGATACCACATTTGATAAATTAAATTGGACCAAGATTAGAGCCAAATTAAGGATTTCAATTTAGGGTTTTAGAGACATGCCTTCATAAGCAAGAATTAACTTTCCAAAAACAAGTGTTCCTAAGCCTTGGTTGAAGTGATTTATTCAAGAAAACCCTAAAATTCAAGCTCTTAATCTCACTTGAATCCTAATAGAAGAGACCTAAAACTTCTCAAAGGACAAATAGGTGAAGTTGACCCACCTTGTTAGGTCAACCAACCTTGAAATTAGGTCACATTTTGCACTCAATACATCTAAAGTTCAAGAGGAATTTTAAGCACCCTTGCTCTTAAATAAAACTGGTAGACTTAAGAGGTCAAGCCCCCATTCTGGTCTACCTAGAACATCAATGACAAGAGAGGTCGGGTGGGGGAAACTCTGTAACTTGTAGGGGCGCTCTACCATGTAGGGGTCTTTGCTAGACTCTCCCTCTCTAGCTGCCCAAGTATTTCTTAGGTGGATAGCTTTCTGAGTAACGGGTATCATCCGCCCCGAACCTCTATAGTCATCCAAATTTTTTGGGTATTTTGATTGGATCCATCACATTCTACTCTCATCCAAACCATCGGTGCATGTTCGGTACGAGGTCCTTAAGACCATCCTTGAGGCCTCCTCTAATTATTCACTCCCGTCAAGGCCAAGCCTCGACTTCCGTGTTTGTGCAGCAACCCCATCACATAGACATCTCCTCTGATTCATTTGAACCCAATTCTCCATCTTCCATCATCATGGCACAACTCAAAGAAGAAGAGAATAACCTTGAGAACCAACTCCAGTCCCTTAATGATTTATTCCAAGCCTTTGTAAACCCACCACAGCATCCCATGATGCGAGATCACTACAATCTCGCTGCGGTGGCGATTGAACCTCGAGTCTAAATCTCAGCTGGAGGTCTTGATTTTGAACTCAAGCTCAACATGATTCATGCTATTCCAAAGTTTCATGGGCATAATTCCAAGGATCCCTTCCAACACATCAAACAACTCAAGCATCTGGCCTAGACCTTCGAGTCAGATGTCCAAAATCAGGATATTCTTCTCATGAAGATGTTCTCCTTCTCTCTCATAGACAAAGCAGCTCATTGGTATTAGACTCAAACGTGTCCAATCAACACATGGGTTGAACTACAATCCGAGTTTCTGAAAATGTTCTTCCCAGTTGGTCGGACAAATGCCTTAAGACATCAGATTACACACTTTACACAGCAGTTTGGAGAACCACTTCATGAAGCATGGGACCGTTTCCTGGATCTCATGCGAAAGTGCCCCCATCACGGAGTTCCTAAATGGGAACAAGTCAAGTATTTTTACTAGGGACTCCGTGAAGATATACGCTTATTTGTCAATGCAACTTGCGGAGGAAATATCATGGGTCAACACGAAGACACTGTGTGGGAGATTCTCGAGAATATGTGAGAGATCTCCATCAATAATGACTCCATGGGCTTATTCGACCGGATGAATGCCCGCGCATCGACGAATCCAAGGGGAGAACACTAGATGTAGGGCCTGTCCACATCAGTCACCTTGGAATTGATGGCCAGTTGTTTGGACAAGGTCTCTATCATTGAGAAGAAGGTGGATGAGCTAACTCAACATCAGCTACGAGCTACCTCTACGCAAAACTCGTTCGCACAGCTGCCCTCTAGGAGGGAAGCTGTGCATAACATCTACCACCGATCTTCTCAGGGGATGGACCCGTATCCTCCCTCGTCTAACTCTAGGACCGGAGGAAACTCCGATCCTGCCTACTCTAGTTGGGGGAACTCTGAACCCTTGTACTCTGATTTCTCTGAGGCTCCTCAGACTAGCGAGGACCTCAACGCCATCCAGAATGACCCATTCTCTAATACCTATAACCCTGGATGGCGGAATCATCCCAATTTCCTGTGGGCAGGAAATAATCTGAATCAAAGACCACCATATCAAACCCATCCACAAGCTCCTTGTCCATACTAGCCGCCTCAGCCTCGGCCCAACCCCTCCTATCAATCTAGACTAACTCAGACAGATCAAATGACTCTTATCCTTCAAACTCGGGTTCACATTCAAAAGACGAATGTGGCTACGCAAAAACAGCATAAAGATGAGATCACAGAGGTTCGCAATCAATTCACCTAGATGGCAAATTCCCACCAACCTGGCACACTCCCATCGCAACCTCTACGAAATTCGAATAATGTGCCAAACCAGAGGCACGTTATGAACCCAAATCCGAACCAAGCCCACATGATTTATCAGGCCCCTTCTGTTCCATCACCTGGCAAGATGGATGCTTCAACATCATATTCGGGATTTCAGCAGCAGCCACCTATTTTATCGACACCGAACCAAAACCAGGCAGGACTGAATTTAGTAACAACCCATAGTGGCAAAACAGCACAAGACCCACCTTACCCAAGCCACTTTCAGCATGGTAGTGCTAATCGAAGCCCTAGGATAGTTATCCAGGATACCCCTTTCCCTGATCAAGAACCTGGACCTATTCTAGTGGAACTGTCTAAGGTTCCATTTCCCGAGGCCTTGACCAAGGGAAAGAGGACAAACAAACTCGTGGCACCTGAGGAGGATCTGGTCAAGCTCTTTAAATAGGTCCATATAAACATCCCCTTGATGGATGTGATCTGCCACATACTGGCTTACGCATGATTTCTGAAAGACGTGTGTACACCTAAGCGTAAACCGCGAACCAAAAGTGGGAGCCCAATCGTATTGTCAGAGCAACCTAGCTCTATAATTTTGAGCAAACTCCCACCTAAGGCAAAAGACCCAGGTACTCCCCTGATTTCCTATACAATTGGTGATACACAATTTGATAGAGCTTTATTGGACCTAGGAACCTCCATAAACCTAATACCTACATCCCTACTTGACCATCTTGAGGAATCTGAGCTTAAACCGACAGAGGTGACATTACAACTAGCTGATCGATCTATTAAGTCACCTAAAGGAGTTGTAAAGGATGTCATTGTTAGGGTTTGGGATTTTTATTTCCTAGTGGACTTTGTAGTCTTGGATATGGATGCTCCAGAAAATCCGAGGGATATACCAATTATACTAGGGAGACCCTTTCTGGCCATTGCTAGGGCCAACATAAATTGTGAGGAGGGCCAAATTGAACTGAAAATTGGAAACCAAAAATTAAAGATTAACATCTTTAAGGGCCAACAAGGGATTAATTGCAGTGTTATAGAATAGATATGTGATATCAAGGCTATGGTTGACGATCCATATATTGAGGAAAACCTGGTAACTTCTGATCAACCAAAAGAGGATCAAAACCCGTAATCAGAGAAGTCCAAACTTGACTTAGACACACCCGTAACTCTATCCCTTGCCCTTGACACACCCTGAACTGCCTGCTGCGGCTGATAACCCTGGTTTGGAACTCAAGCCTCTTCTCGACCATCTTAAGTACGTCTTTTTGGGTTCCAATAAGATGTTTCCTGTGATTATCAACTCCAGACTCATACCTGATCAGGAATCCCATCTGACTACTATTCTCCTGCAACATCGAAGAGCCATTAGATGGACTCTCGATGATTTGACTGGCATCAGCCCCTCTTACTACACACAGCATATCTACACTGAAGAGGGCACACGACCTTCCCATGAAATGCAAAGATGTCTAAATCCTAATATGTAGGAGGTTGTAAAAAAGGAGATCATCAAGTGGTTAGATGCTGGGATCATCTACCCGATCTCCGGCAGTCGGTGGGTGAGTCCAATCCAGGTTGTGCCTAAGAAGGCAGGACTCACCGTGGTCACGACTGAAATCGAAGAAATCATACCGACCTGTGTGGCGAATTCGTGGAAAGTCTGCATTGATTACAGAAGACTCAATACCTCCACAAAGAAGGATCATTTCCCACTATCATTTATTGATCAGATCCTCGAGAAACCAGCAGGAAATAGGTTCTTTTGCCTTTTGGATGGGTACTCTGGCTATAACCAGGTGGCAATCCATCCTGAGGACCAAGCAAAGACCACTTTCACCTACCCCTTAGGGACGTACATGTTCCAAAGGATGTCATTTGATCTTTACAATGCACCTGCTACTTTTCAGCAGTGCATGCTTGCCATATTCTCAGATATGGTAGGTGATTATCTGGAAGTCTTCATGGATGACTTTTCAGTATTTGGCGAATCATTTGATGATTGCATCCTGCACTTGGTCCAGATCCTCAGGCGGTGCATTAACGTGAATTTGGTTCTTTCTTGCGAAAAGAGCCATTTCATGGTGCTTGAAGCAATTGTCTTGGGACATCTCATATCAGAAAAAGGCATTCAAGTCGATCGAGCCACGGTGAATTTGATTTCCAAACTCCCTATGCCTAGCTCGATCAAGGACATCCAATCTTTTCTAAGGCACGTAGGTTTTTACCGTCGGTTCATTCCTGATTTCTCAAAGATCGCGCGCCCCCTGACCACTCTACTATCTAAGGATGTTCCTTTTGAAATCTCCAAGGAATGCACTCAAGCATTTGAAATCCTCCGTGATCGAGTTACCCAAGCTCCGATCCTACAGTCCCCTGATTGGTCTCAACCCTTTAAGATCATGTGCGATGCATCTGATTTCGTTGTAGGAGCGGTACTTTGGTAGAAAATTGATGGGAAACCCGTGGTCATCTACTACACTAGAAAGACACTTGACGAGGCTCAGCATAACTATACATAGTTATTGAGAAAGAGCTGCTAGCCATAGTATTTGCCCTGGAAAAGTTTAGATCATATCTTCTGGGTTCTCATGTTATCATTTACTTTGATCGCACGGCTGTGAGGCATCTCCTTGCGAAGAAGGATGCGAAACCTCGATTAATCTACTGGATCTTGCTGTTGCAAGAGTTTAACCTCGAGATTCGTGACAAAGCAGGAAAACAGAGCGTGGTAGTTGATTACTTGTCCGGCCTTCCTTCTGATATTATTGACCCTTCCGGACCCATTACGGAACATTTTCCTGATGAGCACCTCCTGACTATCAACACAGGGCTTCCATGGTTTGCTGATCTAGCAAACTACCTGGCATCATGATTGCGCAGTAATCATAGGTCTTAATTGACCTAAATTAGGCTAGGACTTAGCATAAGTTAGGGTAATTCATGCATGCATAAGCATTATCTACATCTTTACTGCTTTTTTTAGCTATGCATAAAATAATGCTATAATGTACTGATTAGGTGCATTATGTCAATTACAGGGAAAATGCAGGATCCAAAGCTGGATCAGGAGAATAGAAGAATAATGGGTGTTGCAGCTGGGCTGGAGAAGAAGACTCAGATTAGATATAATGAATAATGATGTAAGGGAGTTAAGGTATGCTATTCTATTAAGTAGGAATAAAGTAGTAAAATGTGAAGAGCTTAGGTCCATCCTAGCCTTAGGATAGCCTAGAGACCTCCCCAAGCCTTAGCCACCCTTAGATTAGGTCACCGCACCCTAGGAAACCTTAAAACCCTAGTTCTGACCCTTATCTAGATGTCCAGATAAGTTATAGGATGTCCATAACCCTTAGCCAACTCCCATTCACCTTAAACCCACTTCTACAGTGTTATTGGACGTCTAGACACTTGGTCAGACTTCCAATTTTCGCAGAATACCCAAAACAGAACCTTGGATCTTTCCTGACTATGATTGGATGTCCAGACAACAAGTCTGGACTTCTGATTTTTGAGTATAAGATGTCTGATTCCACTTTTGGATGTCTGGAACTACTCTCTAGTTCCTGTTTTGAGATTCAAGCCTTGATCTTAGATCTCTAGCTCCCTAAACCCAATTCCAAAACCATAAGAACCTAAATTAAGGTACCCTAACACTAGTACATCACCTCTAGACCTCCCTAAGGACCTAATTAGGTTCTCACCAAATCCAATTGACTTAGATCATAGTCAATTACCATTACCTAAGCCAATTGTACTCATTGAGTCCAATTGAGTGTAGATCTTAGCCCACACAAGTCCAATTGGACTTAGTGAGAGTCCAATTGACCTAAGCCCAACCTAATTGAGTTATTTCACTCACAATTAGGTTCACACTCATTCAATTAAACTTGGGCTAAGTTTAATTGCAATTCCCCCTTAGCAATTAGGGTTTGCAACCCTAATTTAAGGCCTACACATACCTAAACCCTTAGGACCTAACCTATATCACTTAGACACCTAGGACACGACCACACACTCGCACACACACACACTCATCTAGAGTTATCTAGAACTCTCTTCAAGTGGCGCCACTCTTGGTTGCCAAAATTAACAACCGAGAGCCATTCAAATTGAGATCCACCTTTTGTGGATCTAAAGACCACTTGGCTGGCCACTCCTGGGACTCTCTGTAGAGAGTTCCACACTCCTCTAGAGAGTCTCCCTTAGGCCTATAAAAAGACCTAAGGGGTGGCCATTTGCACCCGTCCATTCTTGGCACTCATCCACTTAGGTTAGCTACATCTCCACCTCCACTCTACCTCCACGAGGAGCACCACCATGGAAGCCGCCATCTCCATGCCAAGATGATGGATCATCTCTCTGACCTCTCTCCAAGGGCCGGCCTAAGCACCATTGGCTGCCCCTCCTCTCAGCCACTCGAAGGCCATCGAAGTCCACCTCCGAATGCCCTTCTTTTCTACTAGATTAGTAACTTAGCTCTTGTAGTTTTACTGCTTTCATTTACAGCTTAGTAGTGTAGCTCTTATTCTCCTCCAATGATGCATGCAAAATCCCCCAATAAATTCCTGTATGCGATCATTTTCTATTAGCTAGTTTTATGTTTTCAAGCTTTCCTCTACATTCCATGTTGCAAACATCCTCTGAATGAATGAATAAAAGATATATTTTTATATATATGTCTCTATGTTGGAAATCACCATGAGCTTATTGGTTGCAATTTGATTTGCGTGATTCAAGTTGCCTGTTTTTCATTTATATATATACTTGCAACAAGCATGTCGGTTCCGAAAAATATAGAAAGTCTAACTACAAATGCATTTTCTATAAACAGCCACCACATCACTAGAATTGTGCACATTGAAACTCATACTTTCACTTTCGTTATCTATCTAACACACGTGCATGTAATCAGAATTCATAATAGAATTGGCCAAACTTTAATCTGAAGATTCGAAACCAGCGTGCGATTTTAAATAAAGTAGAGTGATAAAGGATTAATTTCAGATTTGAACAAACGCCTCCCAGATATAAATGATCGAGACTCAAAATCTTGTTATCTTTTTATAAATATTTTTGTTTGATCGTATTGTGCACTATAGTACGATGCTTTATCATATAAAAACACGCTCTACGACTTCCAAACAAATGGCACCGTTGCTGGGGAGGCAACGTCATTTTTCTTGATTTCGATCTTTTAAACTATCACTGACAAATCTTCCTCTGCTTTGCTTTTGGATGTGCAGGACAACACAGGAAAAAACAGGATCAGCGCACACATTGAGCGCGGAAAAAGAAATTAGGTGCACATCTCTTCTTAGGCTAGGTTTTCCTCTAAACCCTAGGATTAGATTTGCTTCTAGCAATTTCTTTTGAAAAAAAAAACTTATTCATTTTCTAGAAAAAGAAAAAAAATCAGAAAAAAAATCAAAAAATCTAGATTAGGTTTCTTTTGAATCCTAGGTTAGTTTGAAAAAGCAAAAAAAATATATATATATATTTGAAAATCCTTTGAAAAAAAAAACATGCAAATGCTTTTTTAAAAAAAACAAACACTTTTTTTGGTGGAAAGTTTGGATTTCAAAACTCAAACACTCTTTAAAAGCTTCTCCACCATTCTGTGATTTTCGGCCAAGGTTCAAAATCTATTTTCAAAATTCGATTGCCAAAAAATTAGCAAACAAAAAATTTTGAAATTTGGGTTTGATCTTCATTTTCAAACCATCTTTTAAATGGCACTGTTATTTTGGAAAAATTCCAAGTATAAAATTTTTGAAAATTCACGAAGTGCAAGGGGGTTGATTGACCCATATTCAAGATTTTTCAAATTTCAGAAAGCAATTCTGAGCAATCCACGAATTTATTTTGACTAAAAATGGTGGGGTTTGAAAGCTGATCTCATTGGCTTTATTTTCCATATTTTTTTCAAAATTTTGAAAGTCATTTGATACTATTTCAAAGCAGAAAATCGACCATGAGTCAAAATTCCAAATCTAACCCTTTGACAGTAAAAAATCCCTAGAAATTCGGTTGAAACAGTAAAAATTACAAAAAATATTCTCTGAAAAGATAATTAAGAAAGGAATCTACTTGCCAAATTTCAAGTTAATTGAATTTCGACTTTTGTTAGAAAACTTATTGTAATTTTTGTGGTCTGCTGATGAAGAAAAAAAATCAAAAGAACAAAACCCTAGAATTGCATGAACCCTAGGTTACACCTTTAGGGTTACAATTTAGAGACCACATTTGGGCTAACCTAGACTTAGTCAAGTCTAGTACTTTGCTGGTAAGTTAGTCACCTTGTGGATCACTCACCAAATGAAAACCCCAACTGAAGAAAACGGGCTAAAAATCAAGTCTAAAACATGAAATAAACCTGAATTTGTTGTCACACTATTGGGTGCTTTCAACCTCTTGGCTAGGTTAGCTGAGAGGCGGGAATCGCTTTCAGTCAGTTGTACGACGAATTTTCTTCAGGAATTAGAACTTAAAATGAAGAATCTGGTCATCTAATTCATAAGGACCATCTGATTGGCAGGGCCTTAGCCTTGTCTAGCTTGGCTACACCAACCCAGGGGTTGGGTGGTGTATGCATGGAAGGAGGTCACTTAGATCTCAATTGGTTGGACCTTGGGAGCCACTCCCAAGGAGGTAAGTCACCTCGCTAGGACCTACTTCTCCCCCCACTTCTTCTACTCCCATAGCCACAATGGCTAATCCTAGACTTGGACCTAGACTGGGTCAGGATATTGACAATCTGGACCCGATGGCTCATCTGGAAGCTCGGGTAGTGGAATCTAAGGAGCGGCATCAGCAGAGCATGGTCCACATTTTGACAGTGCTTGACAGGATGCAGCATCCACTGCGAGGAGAACAACTGCAAGATTTCTACAATCGAACCTCACCAATCATCGCACCTTTAGGCAGAATCCCCGCAAGCGGAGATGCGTTTGAGCTTAAGCCCAATGTGATTGGGTTGATCAGCACTCACTTCTATGGGTACTCAAGTGAAGATCCGTTCCAGCACCTAGAGGACTTGAGTTGACTCACAGAAATGATTTGACCAAGGAATATCGATCTTGGGATTTTTCTAATGAAGCTCTTCCCATTTTCTCTGAGGGACAAAGCTTCATACTGGTTCAAGACCATTGGGAAGCCAATTGGAACCTGGCTGGAATTACGACGTGAATTCCTACAAAAGTTCTTCCCAATTGGTCGAACGAATGTGATGAGGCACGCAATCATGACTTTTTCCCATGGAGCTGGGGAGAAGTTTCATGAAGCCTGGGATCGATTTCACGACCTTCTTCGAAAATGCCTGCACCATGGTATACCTAGATGGCACCTAGCTCAAATCTTTTACCATGGGCTGGATGACACACATTAGTATTTGGCTGATACATCTAGTGGCGGGAATTTCCTCGCAAAAGACGAGAACAGTGCATTTGAGTTGTTTGAATCTTTGGCAGAGAACTCGATGAATGCTGCATCCATGAACCAGTTCCAACGGCCTGGTCAGTAGTGGGTTGGTGTCCATGAGGCTCACATAGAGTCTATTCGAGCTGACATGGATATCATCATCAAGCAGCTGGATAGAATAAACCTAATTGAGAAAAAGATTGACCAGATTAGTTAAGGTCAATCTGACATGAACTCTGCCACTTCAAGACCCACCTATGCACCCCGAGCCCCTCCTGCTCGAGTTAATCTACTCACTTGGGATGCATCTTCTCCTTATTTATGAGATCCCGCATATCAGGATCCCGTAAACAATCCAGATCTGGCACCTTACGATCAGTGTTACACACCACCCGCGGATTATAACACATATCCCCTTGACGAATATACGTCTTAGACATCTTCTACCTACGAGGACGTCAGTGCTATCCAAGGATACAGGCATAATAACCCGTATTCAGAGTCGTATAACCCTGGTTGGCACCAGCATCAAAACTTCTCTTGGTCCGGTAATTAATAGAGACCACATCAAGATCCACACTAGCAAACCAGGCAATACGGGAATGCGCAAAACACATACCCTAGGCAGTTGCCATTCCCGCATCAGCAGCAACCCCATTCTTTATACCAGCCGCTGCACCAAGCTGCCAGTCACCCTCCAAAGCGGGCTGACCCTTTAGAGGCACTGAAAGAGGAGCTGCAACAATCGATGAGGAAATCTACACAGGATAGCTTGCAGATTATGAAGGCGATGGCTAATCAAATACAGACTATACAGAACATGCAAAACTAGCTGTTGCAGGAGCATAGGTCTCAGGGAGCCTTGCCTTCCCAACCCGTCCCGAACCCTCGATATGTGCAGAACCAAGGCGCTTTGCCTAGGTTTCAAGAACCATAGGGATAGTCACACGCCATATTACAGGTGCCTCCTACACCACCTAGTTATGCTCAAGGCCAGCCATTTTTGCAGAACCTGGCATACTCTACCCCTTCTGCTCCCCCACCACCTCATGGACAACAAGCCGATGCAAATGCTGTCTCATTGAGGAGCAGAAGGAAGACATTAGACACACCACATAGGCCGGTGGGTCCTAATTTTTCTCACCCTTCACTGTAGGCAGGTTCGACTACTTCATCTCAGGAGCCACCTATGGTAGATAAGGGTACGAGGCCACTTGACCCTGAGTTCCTATCCCTTTTCCTGAGGCTCCGATGAGGAATGTAGTATGGAAAAAGGACACGCGGAATTTTAAGGACCTAAAATCAATGTTCAAGGAAGTGCATATTCAGGTACCCCTCTTCGAGCAATTGATCACATCCCTGCTGTCATTAGGTTCCTCAAGAACTATTGTACCCTTAAGCGACAGCTGAGAATTGGATGACAGGCGTACTGTCAAAAGAGGCTAGCACCATGATTCTAGCAGACTTGCCACCAAAAAAGAAAGACCCTGGTACCCTACTCATATCCTGCTTCTTGCCGGATTCTCCATTTGATCGAGCCTTTCTAGATCTGGGTTCGTCCATCAACCTAACTCCCACGACCGTATTTGATCGATTTTGATTTGGGGAGTTAAAGCCCACCTCGGTCACGATTCAACTAGCTGATAGAT
This sequence comes from Thalassia testudinum, assembly GCA_037157565.1. Classification (NCBI taxonomy): domain Eukaryota; kingdom Viridiplantae; phylum Streptophyta; class Magnoliopsida; order Alismatales; family Hydrocharitaceae; genus Thalassia; species Thalassia testudinum. The sequence continues at coordinate 42,180,859 of JAZHRO010000025.1, forward strand.
CAGTAAAAACATCGACGGAGTTGGTTGAGAACGTGATCGTGAAAGTCTGCAGATTCTACTTTCCCGCAGAATTTTTTGTTCTCAATATGGAAGTTCCTCCTAATCTTCGAGATGCACCAATTATTTTGGGTCTCCCATTTCTAGCGACAGCCCGAGCAAACATTGATTGTGCATTCGGGTTTATGGAGATAGCTTTAGGTAATGAGTGACTTCGACTTGACATTTTCAGGGCAGCAAAGAATTTTAACTGTGATTGCAAAGAGGAGGATGGTGAAGATGAAGATTTGGCATACTGTGGTAACATTGGGCTCCTTTGTGATGACCCAATGTCTAATTTGTCTACACTATCAGGGTTCTTGGACCTTGATCCATACAGGACTAAGACCACTGCACTACACATCTCCTCGAGGATCTGACTGTTTAGGGTCTGCTTCTGACCACAGCACCCCTGAATCCAGCTATCCTGATCCACACATTGCTGAATCGCCCCTGTTGTTGCAGGAAGATGTGACCACAGTTAACAGGTTTCCCATTAATGCAATCACAATTGATTATTTCACAGGAAGCGAATTAGCGGGAATTCATGTGCATATGGATCAACAGATTCCTACCCTCGAATTTGCTCCTCCCACTCCCATTTCTGACTCTGACCCACCTGTGATTAAATTGAAGCCCTTACCTGACTCACTTAAGTATGTGTTCTTGGGTGAAAGTGAGACATACCCAGTCATTATTAATGCCCACTTAACCAAAGAATAGGAGCATCAATTGATTTCTACGCTACATGACCATAGGGCTGCTATAGGGTGGAGTATTGCTGATCTCCGCAGTATTTGCCCCTCGTATTGCACTCATCACATTTACACGGATGAGGGGGTGAAACCTTCGAGACAACCTCAAAGATGGCTTAACCTGAATATGCTAGAGGTTGTTAAGAAGGAGATCATAAAATGGCTGGATGCAGGTATTGTATACCCAATCTCTAACAGCCAGTGGGTGAGTTCGATCCAGATAGTGCCCAAGAAAGTAGGACTCACCGTAGTAAAAAATGATAAGGGCGAATCCATCCTGACCCGCTCTGCGACATCTTGGCAGGTCTATATCGACTATAGGAAACTGAACATGGCTACCTAGAAGGATCACTTTCCTTTGCCTTTCATTGACCAGATCTTGGAACGGTTAGCCGAACGTAGTTTCTTTTGCTTTCTGGATGGATACTCCAGGTATAATCAAGTAGGGATTAGCCTGGAAGATCAAGACAAGATCACACTCACATGCCCCTTTGGAAAATTCGCTTTCAGGCGAATGCCCTTTGGCCTCTGCATTGCACCATCAACATTTCAGCGTTGTATGATGGCCATCTTCTCTGACATGATTGGGGACTATGTGGAGGTATTCATGGATGACTTCTCTGTCTTTGAAGATTATTTCACATCTTGTCTTAATAACCTCACCAAGATCCTGAAATGGTGTATTGAGGTAAACCTAGTGCTATCCTGGGAGGAAAGCCATTTCATGGTGAGGGATGGCATTGTACTAGGACAAAGGATCTCTAAAAATGAACTCGATGTCGATTGAGCTAAATCTGAGATTATTTCCCACTTACAACCACCTAGCTCGGTCAAGCAGATCAAATCATTCTTGGGTCACGTCAGCTTCTATAGGAGATTTATACACGATTTCTCAAAAATTGCATGACCTTTGACGAATCTCCTTGTTGTCGATGCCCCATTTGAATTTGACACCTTGTGTCTCAGCACCTTCGAGACTTTACGAAGCGCTGTCTCTGATTCCCCAATTCTCCAGCCATTTGACTGGTCGCTTGATTTCGAGATGATGTGCGACGCTTCTGACTTTACCGTCAGTGATGTTTTAGGGCAGCGTCAGGAAAAACAACCTTTTGTCATATATTATGCTAACAAGACATTGAATGAGGCTCAGCACAATTACACTGTCACCGAAAAGGAACTGCTAGCCGTAATATTTGGGTTGGAGAAATTCAGATCTTACTTATTAGGGTCCAAAGTCATCAATTTCACTGACCACTCCATCCTCCGACATTTGTTGGCAAAGAAGGATGCCAAACCATGACTCATCAGATGGATCCTTCTATTGCAGGAATTTGATATCGAAATCCGTGACAAAGCCGAAAAGCAAAATGTTGTGGCAGATCACCTATACAGACTAGACCTAGACCACATTCCTTATTCCCTATCTATCCATGAGCAATTTTCGAATGAATCTCTTTTGGCAGTTCATTCTGTTGAGTTCCCCTGGTACGTGGATATCGCGAACTACCTTGCCACAGGCAAGATTCTCGCCAACCTACCCAAGGACAAGAAACTCAAATTCACTGCAAAGGCCAAGTTTTACCTCTGGGATGGCCCACTGCTCTTCCGCATTGGAGCAGATCAGATTATTCGAAGATGCATCCCAGATTTGAGATCCCCAGTGTGTTATCTCTTTACCATAATGATGCTTGTGGTGGTCATTTCTCAGGATGGAAAACCACTACAAAAATTTTGCAGTCGGGATTTTTATGGCCAACTATTTTCAAAGATACACATGAATACGCCCAACACTGCAAATGATGCCAGTCAGTCGGTTTTATGACCAGGAGAAACATGATGCCACTCCAACCCATCATGGTTGTCGAAGTGTTCGACGTCTGGGGCATCAATTTTATGGGTCCTTTTCTGAACTCGCATGGCTTCGAGTACATATTACTAGCCGTTGACTGTCTCAAAGTGTGTCGAGGCCATCCCAGGGAGACAGGCTGATCATAAGACCGTCATTTCTTTCATACGACAGTACATCTTTGCGAGATTCGAAATACCCCACGCTCTGATTAGAGACGGGGGAAGCCAATTCATCCATGCCCACTTCAAGTCATTATTAACGAAATATGGGGTACATCACCGTATAGCCACCCCATACCACCCGCAGACCAATGGGCAGGTTGAAGTGTCTAACCATAAATCAAGCTGATTCTCTAAAAGATGGTTAAACTAGATGAGAAGGACTAGTCTAATAAATTAGTTGATGCACTCTGGGCATGTCGGACCGCATACAGGGCCCCATTAGGAATGTCACCATATTGCATGGTATATGGCAAGGCCTGTCACCTTCCTGTAGAGCTGGAACACCGCGCCTTTTGGGCAGTGTAAAAATGTAACCTTGACCTCGATGCAGGAGGTCAAGAATGGAAACTCCAGCTCAGCGAATTAGAAGAGATCCGGCAGGAGGCCTATGAGAATGCATTGATATACAAGGACAAGACCAAGGCCTTTCATGACCGCCACATCTGGAGGAAAGCATTCACACCCAACCAGCAAGTCTGGTTGTTTGATTCACGATTAAAACTGTTCATAGGGAAGTTCAAGTCCAAGTGGACTAGCCCGTATATTGTGATTCATCCATATCCTAATGTGGTAGTCCAGATCAGGGACCCAAAATCTGGGCATATATCTACGGTAAATGGCCAGCGCCTCAAGCCATTTTTGGCCCGAGAACCTCCTCCACCTGACGAGATTATTCATCTTATTGAGGACGTGTGATTGAATTCTCACCTAGCTGGAGGTGTTAAACTCAGCACATATAGATGGCATATCCCACATTCCACCATCATCTATACATAACCATTTTTATATATAGCATATTTTTCTTTTAGCTTTTTTTTCTACATATTACACATTGATAGGTTGGCCGATGCTGAATGTATAATTTCAGGAGCAATTACAGGTGATTTCTACCCATTCTCTCCCTGCTGTATTTATTTTATTTTATATTCATGCATGAGGACATGTAGGAACTGAGGCATGGGGGGTAGATACAGCAAAACTGAAAATTTTTATGCTAACATTTATGAAAACCTCGGAGCTGCATGTAAAATGTACTTTAGGACCCTAAATAAAAGATCGATTCCACCTCCAATGCTTGCATTAGAGCTAGAAATCGTCTGCAACAACCATTCCGACTCACCTGCTCACGTCTTGTTCTAAATTTAGGGTCAAGCTGAATGTAACCCGATACGGTAATTTCACGAAGTACGAATATAAGAGGTTAATTGTTTATAGCATATATACATATTACACTCATGAATGAGATTATTTTATTAAGAGAATGCATTAGGGACTTTATCCTCTAGTTGATTCCTATAATCTAAAATCCAATACAACTTTCCACACACATGTAGAATTTGCAATGGATTCACGGTGAAGGCTGAAAAATGTCTTTAGTCTATCGAGAAGAAGTAGTGCTTCTTTTCTTGAACCCCTGGATGGTGTTTTGGGAGTCAGGCAGAGTTTCCTCCAAAAATCCACCAAATAGTGTGAGATGAGAGTAGAGTATACTGGTGCTCTAAGATTAGTACAAGGAATCCAGAGTCCTATATAATTTGGTGATGATACTCAGAGAGTAGACATAGTTTTCGCTCTCGGTTCCTGCATATCCATTTAGTGTGAAATTTTGAGAGCCATCAAATAAGGCAAATACGTGGAGAGCGAGTTTTCATAAAACTAGAGCTAAGGTGGATGGTTATGACCATTCTTTACGGAATCCTCGGCTGAAGGAGGGTATTGATGTCAAGGTCAGAAATACACTGTCCTATCCATCTCTCCCGGTGCCGTGAGTAGGCACTTCCACCAAATAAGCCACCCAATGTCTCTTGAGTACCATTAATCCCTAATAATGCCTCCTCAATAAAGTTCATGGATGTGTGCTAGTTGTGTATATGTTGAAAATAAAAAAAAGAGAACTGAAAAACAAAAAAAATTAGAAAAAGAAGAAAAACCAAGGAAAAAAAGAGTGAATATTTAGTGTTTATTTCAATTGCATTGAGGCAATACCACCAAATAAATTTGTGATCCACCAAATATGGCCTTAACCTATCTTTCTGTGTTCCTGACCGCCTGAATACTAGCTGAGGAATTCCAACGTAGTGTTAAGGTTATGAGAACTCAATTAAAGTGTTAATGCCAAGTGAGACCACCAAATATAGAGGTCATATATGTGAATCTGGTGAGATTGTGAGCTCTAAGAAAAAGAAAAAGAGAAAGAGAAAATGAATACAAAGGAATCAAAAGGGGGCAAAATTTTTCTCATCTTTCTCCGAGTTGAGTCACTTAGTGATCTGGGAATCTAGATTCTGCAGTACTGACTTCTATGTAGCACCAGTCGAGAGTGAGCCACCAAATATATAATCTTTTCCCTCTAAGATTCTCTACCCAAGCCTAAAGCCAAGGTGGAATTCATGGAATATTTTGAATACCCTGAGAGAAGAAGTCCACCTATCCTACTAGAATTTTTACTAGGGTCAAGTACAGGCTTTAGAGGTGAATCAGTTTTTCACTCGAATCCGTTGCAAAAGCTACATAGCTACACTTTCAGGATTGTCTGGATTTCTAGAGCATAGGATGAAAAAAAAGGAGAAAAATCTCTATGCATACACTTGATAAAATAATCAGTCCCTTAGGAACCCTTGCCATAAATAATTTAGTCTTGCATTTGCTAGGGACTAGCAAGATTTAGGCATGGGGGTTTAATTGCGCAGCAATCATAGGTCTTAATTGACCAAAATTAGGCTAGGACTTAGCATAAGTTAGGGTAATTAATGCATGCATAAGCATTATCTACATCTTTATTGCTTTCTTTTAGCTATGCATAAAATAATGCTATAATGTACTGATTAGGTGCATTATGTCAATTACAGGGAATAAGCGGGATCTGAAGCTGGATCAGGAGAATAGAAGAATAACGGGTGTTGCAGCTATGCTGGAGCAGAAGACTTAGATTAGATATAGTGAATAATGATGTAAGGGAGTTAAGGTATGCTATTCCATTAAGTAGGAATAAAGTAGTAAAATGTGAAGAGCTTAGGTCCATCCTAGCCCTAGGATAGCCTAGAGACCTCCCCAAGCCTTAGCCACCCTTAGATTAGGTCACCGCACCCAAGGAAACTTTAAAACCCTAGTTCTAACCCTTATTTGGACGTCCAGATAAATTATAGGACGTCCAGAACCCTTAGCCAACTCCCGCACCTGTTAGACCCATTTCTGCAGTGTTATTGGACGTCCAGACACTTGGTCAGATGTCCAATTTCTGCAAAATACCCAAGACAAAACCTTGAATCCTTCCTGACTCTGATTGAACGTCCAGAAAACAAGTATGGACTTCTGATTTTTTAGTATAAGATGTTTGATTCTATTTTTGGACATCTGGAACTACTCTCCAGTTCTTGTTTTGAGATTCAAGTCTTGATCTTAGATCTCTAGCTCCCTAGACCCAATTCCAACCCCATAGGTACCTAAATTAAGGTACCCTAACACTAATACATCACCTTTAGACCTCCCCAAGGACCTAATTAGGTCCTCACCAAACCCAATTGACTTAGATCATAGTCAATTACCATTACCTAAGCCAATTGGACTCATTGAGTCCAATTGAGCTCAGATCTCAACCCACACAAGTCCAATTGGACTTAGTGAGAGTCCAATTGACCTAGGCCCAACCTAATTGATTTATTTCACTCTCAATTAGGTTTACACTCATTCAATTAATCTTGAGTTAAGTTTAATTGCAATTCCCCCTTAGCAATTAAGGTTTGCAACCCTAATTTAAGGCCTACACTTACCTAAACCCCTTAGGACCTAACCTATATCACTTAGACACCTAGGGCACGACCACACACTCACACACACACACACATTCATGCTCACACACTCACCTAGAGTTATCTAGAACTCTCTTCAAGTGGCGCCACTCTTGGTTGCCAAAATTAGCAACCAAGAGCCATTCAAATTGAGATCCACCTTTTGTGGATCTAAAAACCACTTGGCTGGCCAATCTTGGGACTCTCTCTAGAGAGTTTCATACTCCTCTATAGAGTCTCCCTTAGGTCTATAAAAGGACCTAAGGGGTGGCCATTGGCACCCATCCACTCTTGGCTTAATCCCATTCTTGGCACTCATCCACTTAGGTTAGCTACATCTCGACATCCACTCTACCTCCACGAGGAGCACCACCATGGAAACCACCATCTCCATGCCAGGATGCTGGATCATCTCTCCAACCTCTCTCCAAGGGCAAGCCTAAGCACCATTGGCCACCCCTCCTTCTCTCAACCACTCCATCGGAGCCCACCTCCGAATGCCCTTCTTTTCTGCTAGATTAGTAACTTAGCTCTCGTAGTTTTACTGCTTTCATTTACTGCTTAGTAGTGTAGCTCTTATTCTCCCCTAGTGATGCATGCAAAATCCCTCCATAGATTCCTGTATGCAATCATTTTCTGTTAGCTAGTTTTATGTTTTCAAGCTTTCCTATACAAGCTTTCCTCTACATTCCATGTTGCAAACATCCTCTGAATGAATGAATAAAGGATTTATTTTTATATATATGTCTCTATGATGGAAATCACCATGGGCTTATTGGTTGCAATCTGATTTGTGTGATTCAAGTTGCTTGTTTTTCATTTATATATATACTTTGCAACAAGCATGTCAGTTCTAGAAAATATAGAAAATCTAACTACAAATGCATTTTCTGTAAACAGCCACCACATCACTAGAATTATGTGCACTGAAACTCATACTTTCACTTTCGTTATCTATCTGACACACATGCATGTAATTAGAATTCATAATAGAAGTGGCGAAACTTTAATCCAAAGATTGGAAATCGGTGTGCAATTTTAAATAAAGTAGAGCAATAAAGGATCGATTTCAAATTTGAACAAATGTCTCCCAAAGATGAACGATCGGGACTCAAAGTCTTGTTATCTTTTTATAAATATTTTTGTTTGATCGTATTCGCACTATACTACCACACTTTTTCATATCAAAATGTGCTCTACGACTCCCAAAAACATCACATTAGATCTCGTCTGATTGGCCGAAGGCCAAGAAAGACAAATTGCTTTCCGATGCCAAGTATTACTTATGGGAAGATTTGTATCTTTTCCGCATCGATGCTAATCAAATCATTCAACGATGTGTCGCGGGAGCGGAAATTCAGGACATCTTGTCCTTCTGCCATGACCAGGCATGCGGTGGACACTTGTCAGTTCATAAAACTGCAGCAAAAGTCCTCTAGTGTGGCTTCTATTGGCCCACGATTTTCAAAGACGTATACAATCACTGTAGGGCATGCACTCGTTGCCAAACTTTAGGCAACATGAGCCACCGTGATATGATGCCCTTACAGCTAATTCTCGTATGCAAAATCTTCGGTGTCTGGGGGATTGATTTTATGGGACCCTTTCCTGTTTCAAACAGCTTCGAGTACATTCTACTCGCTGTTGACTACATGTCCAAATGGATCAAAGCCATTCTGACCCGAACCAATGATCATAAGGTGGTTATCAAATTCATTCATCAGAACATCTTTTCACGGTTCGGGATTCCACGTGCTATAATCTCTGATGGAGGGACCCATTTCACTAATGCTCAGTTCAGGTCACTGATGACCAAATACGGGGTGTCACACCGAAGCACTACTCCTTACCACCCCCAAACTAATGGTCTTGCTGAACAATCAAATCAGGAGATCAGGAAAATCCTCCAGGTTACTGTTCGACCTGACAGGAAAGACTGGTCATCCCAACTTCCAGAAGCTTTGCAGGCTTATAGGACTACCCACAAAACCCAATTAGGCATGTCTCCCTTCAGATTGATATATGGGAAGGCATGTCACCTCCACGTTGAGTTGGAGCACAAAGCTTATTGGGCAATACAGACCTGCAATCTAGATCTTTCTAAGGCAGGAACCTAAAGAAAACTTAAAACGAGCGAGATCAATGAATTACGCCATGACTCGTATGAGAACTCACAAATTTACAAAGAGTGGGTTAAAGCCTTTCACAACAAGCACATATCCAGAAAGATCTTTCACCCTAGTCAAAAAGTCCTACTCTGTAATGCCAAGCTCAAACTGTTCCCAGGAAAACTAAGATCAAAATGGATCAGACCTTACCTCATCTGAAAAATCTTTGGAAATGGAGCCATCAAGATTAGTCCACTCAGCCATGGTTCAAAACCTTTCATCATGAACGGTCAGAGACTCAAACCATTCATTGACCCTACCGATACAAACTTGGCTGAGACATGCTTTACCCTCTATTCTCCCTGAGCTCATTACTCCCAGCCGATGGTGTAAAACTTAGTGCTTAATGGGAGGCAACCCGTCATTTTTGAAAAACCCAAAATCTTTCTTGACATTCCTATGCTGAATTCATATTGCACTTTAGGGTTCATCAATTAGAACAGCCGACAATACCTTAGGTACCCTACCCGAGTTTGAAATTGTCCACAACAGTCACCTCGACCTGTTCGCCCACCCAGAACCTGTTCTAATGAATGATCTAAGCTGAACTCGAACCCACCTAATTTACAATGGGGACATTGCAAATCGTAGGCATGGGGGTATGAAAGTGCAAAATGCCGTGAAAATCATCTCACAAGAAAAGGTTTCATCAAAAAATCACATATCCTAAAAATACCAAAAAAATCAAAAAATTCTTGAAAAGAACAAAAAATTCTGAGGAGAGATAAATTTTGAGGCCATACAAATCTTGAGGAGAAAAAGGGGAGAAGTGAAAAAAGTCAAAAAGGAGCACAAATTGAAAAGAAAAGAGAAAGTCATTAGTAAGAAATTAAGGGATTAACTGAGTTCTAGACCATATCAAGAAAAAGAAAATGAAAGGAAAAAAGTGTTAATGAAACATAGAAGAAATTAGTAGGAACGCTGATCTTAGGCATCTTGGGCTATACTCCTAGGCTTAAAAATTCAAGTATCCACTAAGATTTGGATAGTCCTCGAGAGGTTGGGGAAAATGCGAAGCTTAAGTATTAGGTCTAAGGCTTAGGGAGTATTCAGCCTCGTTAACTGTCCTATGGTTTGCGGGACTCGATAACCTAAGCACCCCAATCCACACAAAGTCTGGTTCAGTGTGCATAAGTATCAAAATCACGCAAATGCATTTAAATTATTCTGAAAAAGTCGCCTAGATTAAAAGCGGTCAATCAACACAAGTTGATTTGGATGAATTCCCAATGCAGAAAGGCAGGAAATTCCCTTCTAAGATGTGCAATAACATATCGTTTCCTCGGTGCTTGTCTCCTAAGATATTTACATATACTACCAGGGGCATGTAAGCACCCTACGCTGGTTCAAATGCCATGGGTGGCATTATCACAAGATGTCGATTGCCAGAGTCTGAATCTAGCTACAAAACTCCATGGGCAGGATTATCTCGAAATCTCGAAAGCCAGGGTTCTGGGGGTTGCCATGGGCGATGCTATCCTGAAGCATCGATTACCAGGGACCCTTCGAAGATTGATGATGGGGACAAGGAATCCGATACAGACCATGTTGAGAAGACCTTCCAAAGCTAGAAATAAAAAGAAAAGAGAGAGAAAACTATCCAAACAAAGAAAATTCCTCTGTCTCTCTCTCTTACAAAAATGCACTGCAAACTGAACCGAGGCTAAAATATATTACAAGCACGGGTGCTTTAACTGCGAAGTCCAACAAACCTTAGGATAGTTCTAGTGGGCCATAAAAACCTTCCTGGTAGACTGAGGCTAGAGTTGGTCAGGTCCAGATCTTGGTTGGTACTTGAGTAACTTTAGGACTACTATTGGCATTCTAACATAATTTACAAAAAAAAAAAAAAACACACAGCACAATTTTAAACATCAAGGAACTCATGGTGTAGAATCAAAGTTAAAACCTTAAAATTTTGCTAAGGGACTTGCAAAAGCTAGGCATGGGGTATGATGGGAACACCATCATGAGCCCTAACTAGCTCATTTTGAGCCAATAAAGAGAATGAAAGCTCCTACATAACCAACTAGAGGTCGGAATTCATAGAATAACCTTCTGAGAGAAAAGTAAGAAACAAGGGGTAAAAATGCAATTTCACCATTGCAGTACAATAATGGGTTTTCTCAAGGGCTAAACACAGGTCAAAAGGTCTTAACAAGAAAAAAAGTGGGTTGGATTTGACAGGAAAGGGTTTGTGTGTACCTATGAATTAAATGACTTCTTGAAACCCAAAAACAAACCCACTTGATTAACCAAGGTTTTGGTCTGGATAAAATTCACCTAAACCCTATAAAAATCATAGAAAAATATTCTCTAGGGTTTAGAACTTTTAATTTGGCCATTGAAACCCATTTTGACTAAGAATGGGGTCTTTGACAAATATTTGCCCTAAATTGCATTTTTGCATAAATAGCCCAGTCAAACATGGTGAAACCCAAAATCCAACTTCACCATTGGATTCCTTAGGTCCAAATTAGGTTTGTACCAAAATTTGAACCTATGGGGAACTCATCTTGACCCACATTGTAAATAAGTCCAACCTGATTACATTTATGCCCTTATCTTTCAAAAACCTTTGCAAAAGCCCCCTAACTTCTTCATCATTCTTGCAATTAGTTCCCTCCACCATTATAGTGGAGGAATCATACTCTGGCAAGCTTTTAGAAGGTGGTTTCTCCCTAATTTCTCAGAGAATCCCCTTCAAAATTGGAAGGGAGATTCTCTAAGAAAATCCCTCCAATGTGAACCCATTTTGATGCCATAATTGTTACCCAATCTCTCATGCGAATGCATGAGAGATTTGGGTCTCCTTTGAAGTTGCCATCTCCGGCGACCTTACCTTGTTTGGAAGCTTGGCTTCCAAGCACAAATCCCCCTCCAGAGATCTATTTAAGGAGCCCCAGATCCAACCAACACGTCCAAGCTTGAAATCGACCAGAAATCCCCTCAAATTCTTCTCTCCTCCTTCGTCCGATTCGCTCATCAAGCTCTGGTGACCTTCCCTGATCTCCCTCATTGCCTGACCACAATACCAGTGCCAGGTTCTTCCTCCTCATGTTCATCCGCGTTGCACAGCACCCACCGATGCCCTTGTCTCCCCTTCCTTCTCGCTGACCATTCCTCTCTGAGCGCCTTCATCTTCGACGTCGGCAATACGCGCCCGATGCCATCCTTGCCTTCCTTTCATCCACATCATCCTAGATAAGTCCCTTTCACCCTCTACTTCCTTTCCCCCCTTTTATTTCCCTAAATCGACTACTGCCGCACTCCACCACCATCATCTCCTTCACCTCCAGCCACCAACTTCGGTGAGACCACTCCACCACCACAGACCACCCCCTTCCCCGCCGACATGTCCATAAGCATCCCCTCATTCCACTCAACATTTCCCCTCACTCATACCACCACTCCACTCACCCAAAAGCACCCCCGAACACACCCACACTTACGCACACAGTATGCCCTAGGCACGTTTGGACAGGTGTCCCCACGACATGCCGACCACCGTTGCACATTTTTCGCGGCTCGATGAAGCTTCCTGAGTGATCTGACGTGGCCGTGAGGCCATCATGGTGATTTTAGGTATAGGCACCCTCTACCATTGGCGTAGAACTTGAAGAAAGCTTGAAGCGAGCTCCAGGCTTCGCCAGCTCCAAGCCCATGTCCCAAATTGCACAGAGCACCCTCGCGCACGACTCCAGGCTATCAATTGAAGTCAAGGGCAATAGCAGCTACTGCAATTGGAGGAACACCTCTGCCACAGGCGCATGTGAGGAAAGGTGGATAGATAGTCCCACCTCGGAACTGGAAGAGCGGCCATGTGTGCATAAGTTGAATTCTTGCCATAGCCTTATCGCCTCCGAATCATGGGGTGAGGTCCCTCTCACCAGAACCGAACTGGCCTCGTCCGTGACCATGCCCTACGGACCTGGTTGACCCGACCTGACTTACACTCCTCGCCCACCACCGCATGCCGGTGGCCCTGGTCCTAGGTATGTACTCGACCCGATTACCCGACAGCGTGTGGCTTTGGGAGAGCGGAACCTAAGAGAGAAAAGAGAGGAGAGTGCGTGCAGGTAGGCGGCAGGTTTTACTACAGGCTAAAGAGGAGAGGTGAAGCTGAAGAAGAAGGAGAAGACAAGGACGTAGAAAAGCTAAGGTAGAGAAAGAAAGAGAAGGAAGAAGCTGAAGGAAGAAGAAGGCGAAGTCAAGGCAAGATAAAGGAAGAAAGAAGGTAGCTGGTAGAGAAAGAGAAAGAAAAGAAGGAGCAAAAGCAGAAGAAGGAAGAAGCTGCAGGAAGGCTAAAGGAAAAAGTCAAAGGAGAAGGCAGAGAAAGCCAAAGTCAAAGAGAAAGAGAAGAAAAGCCAAAGAAGAAGAAGAAAGGAGGAGAAGACAGAGAAAGCTTAGGAAAGAAAGATAGAAAATAAAGCTGGCCAAGACAAAATAAGAAGACGAAGCTAAAGGAAGAGAAAGAAGAAATCCAATTTTTTATTCATAGTCATATGCATTGAGTTCTTTAGTATTTTGTGATCTACATTGCTAATTACTCCTATATTTCTGTACTGTGATATTGATATTATTGAATATTCTTCTATATTCTGAATTGTGATCTTGATTTGTAAAACACCAATTTGCTCTCTGTGTTCGACCTCAAACTTTAAATTCTAGTAATAAAATCGTATTTGTTTTGAACGCTTTTTCGTCTATATTATAATGCGATATTCTTAAAACCCAATTCAGCGTGTCGAATAATACTTTATCCTGAAATCATTTTGTTAACTCCGTAGAACTTCTTTTAGTTTCTTTTTTTTTAAAGAAAAAAAGAATGAAAATTCAAAAAGTTAAAAGAAAAGAAAATAGAATTAGGGGAAAAGAACTTAGGCTTTTAAGTGTTATTAACTTTAGGAAATGATATAAGAGGACCTAAGCACTTAGACTCTTTAGGTCTTAGGGCTTAATTAGCTTGGGTGTCCACTCGAATGTGGACTTAATCTCGAGTCCTCACCAAGTCAATCTTATTTTAATTTGGTAAATAAATTGGGGTGATAAGTATACGACTTATCAACCCGCCCTCTGATTTGAGGGGACTTTAAGCCTAAGCATCTACTGCACTGACTCACTTTTTGGCAGTTTCTTCAGAAATTGGGTAGCTAATGAATTATCTAGGGTGGTATGGCTGGCAAGTTGTCGATGGTAACAACTCATCGGCTAGTTGTCTAGAGCCCAGCCACAAGACCATTTTCGTTGTACTGCCTTTAGGTAAATCTTAGAGCAGGGAAGCACCTACTAAAAAAGAAAAAATAGAAAAAGGAGAAAAATAAATAAATAAAACCACACTTCACCGTACGAGTATGGCTGGCAAGTTGTTGTGGGTAACAGCCCATTGGTCAATTGTCCAGAGCCTAGCTCACAAAAATGCATAATAATTCCCAAAACACTTAGGGAAGAAGCAGGGAAGTAGAATAAACCGGAGAGATATACACTGGGTTTGCCCTTGTGTTAACCCCATAAATAAAAGAAGTAGGAAGAAAGCTACCGTTCGAAAAGATAAACCTCTAGGCAAGGTCACCAAGGGTCGTAGAAACCCAAAGTTCGTTTTAACGGTTGCCTAGTGAGTCTTTCACTCTTCTCACTAGATGCTTAGCACTTAGAGTCCTTTTCGAGTCTTGGGCGATTCGGGTAGACGTAGAAAGTTATCTTAGAACTCTCAAACTCCAAAAGTACAAAAAAATTTGAAAAGAAGAAAAGCAAAAAAAAAATGTACCTTCACTTTTCAACTAAGGCAAGGACTTGAGCGGTCCACATTCTGGCAGACACTCAGGTACTGTTGAGTCTTCGTAATTTAGGACCTTAGTTGAAATTTTCTATTGTTAATAAACGACTTAGGCCTAAGCGATGTAATCGTAATTTTGATTTTATACGTTGCATGTAATTTAATTTTACTAGGGACTAGCAAAACATAGGCATGGGAGTATGATGTAAACGCAATTATTGAGGGTAAAATGCCTATTCATGCATGTTCCTAGGCATAGATTTGCATTTCATGTTATAAATATTGCATAGCATGCATCATTCTGCATTTAGAGTAGTTGTAAATAATTTAGGTTAATTGCATCCTTTTTGTGGTCAGGAGAGAAGGATATTTATTTTGGAGCCTCGGATTAACAATCCGACCATACGGATCTGATCAAGACAACGATCGGAGTCCAACACCTCCAAGATCGTCTCGATCAAAGTCCCATAACAACATATGCAGTCCGAGGAAGATCAACTACCAAGGGACTAGGTGACATAATTTGGAGCTTCAAATGACAAATCCGACCATGCGGATGGATTCGGGTCGACGATCGTAGCCCAACAGTGGGAAAATCGACTCAATCCGACCTCTGTAGCAGCCCCTACAACAAAAAGAAGATGGATGGCCCAGATCGCGCTACGTGGTGCAACCCAGGCTGCCCATGCGCACGCATGCGCCATCGCACGTGCATAGTAGTGCAGGCGCAACGGCAGTGCATGCAAGCACGTAGCACACGGAGCGCGCTCTAGCGCAGCAGCAGCGTGGGCGCATGGGCCGTCTTCAGCGATGTTTGCAGCGGAACTTCAGCGACGTTTATGACCATCACTAAATGTCCTGTATACGAATTTGATTCTTTCCTTCACTATAAAAGGACCCCTACCCTTCCCATTTTTCTTCATCGTTTCCTTTCTTCCTCTCACGACCTTTAAGGCTTTAGAGAAAGGTTGTCCCAAGCCCGAGATGCTCCTCTAGAGTAGAAAACCAAATAGCTTTCCCTCCCCTTATCCCCATTCGTTGAGCATCCCGTGGTTGTCCTCTCACCGCCCTTTGGGAAGAAGGTCCTCATCGTGACACTGTCCTACCCCACCCTCCGTCCTCTAGCTCCATCCTCCTTCATCCTACTCCTCACCACATTCCTCCAGGTGACCTCAGAGTGAGTCATCCTCCAGGTGACCATCGAGGGGATTTCTCTCACTTGTTTCTATCTTTTTACACTTTCGCAGTGTAGATTTCCGCTTTCGTAGTTGTAACAAATAATTCTTGATAAATAGATGATTGTTTCTCTCTCTCCCTCTCTCTCTTATAATTTTGCAAGTAGTTAACGTTTTCATCGACTTAATCTCTTGCCTGATAAAAATACCA
The DNA here is from genome assembly GCA_037157565.1 of Thalassia testudinum. NCBI lineage: Eukaryota > Viridiplantae > Streptophyta > Magnoliopsida > Alismatales > Hydrocharitaceae > Thalassia > Thalassia testudinum. The sequence continues at coordinate 42,196,838 of JAZHRO010000025.1, forward strand.
AGAAAAATAGAAAAGATAAAAATGATAAAAAGAAATAAAGCGAAATGCGGATTTCATAAAACCAAATGTTCACCTCCCCATGTTCAACCTGGGACTCACTTTTTGAGTTTCGATTATAAATTTTATTTGATAGACGCATTTTGTGAGCTACAACGATGGGTCCTCCAAACCCTAATTTTAATTCACAAAGCACGCGACCATCAGGAAGCATCTCCAAAGGTCCTTCCCATGCCTTCTTCACCCTCTACCATGTACAATAGGCAGAGGGGTTTTCATCCCCGAGCTTCCACAAGGCTTCGACGCTCAATTCACCCTTGTTCGCTTTGACCATCTCCGTCTTCTTCCTCCTCTTCAGTAAATGCCAGCGACCTTCTGCCCCCTTTCTCTCCCTAAATTAGGTTAGGGCTTCTCTTCCTTACCCTTTCAGTCAACTATCTAGAGCTTTAGAGCACCATCCATCTCCTATATCATCTTCTCCATCACCGACAACCACCACCTTATCCACCTTAACCATCTGACCTCCTCTGCCTTCCCCTCAACAAATTAACTTAGGAAAAAGCTTCCCCTCACCCTCACAAAGCTTTTGCCCAAGCTAATTTCCCACAGCATCCACTCCATCATCATCCACCATCATTATCGCCAGATCTTCTTTGAATCTCCTCTACCACCATCATCCGTTCACCCTTGCTCGCAATTAGCTTACGGCTTTTGTTCAGCGTAGCTCGCCAAACCTTCTTGTTGTCTTAATTTGGGCCAAAAGTTCGTATTTTCATGTGTAGGTCTTTGTCATAGCATGTTTCTTCTCTGATGATGTGAGGATTGTTCGAAGATGTACTTAGGTGGAGAACTCCCTTATCAGGTGCGAACTTGTTGTGGTAAAGCATTTGGATCATGGATCCATTATCCGAGGACCAATCAAGCCTTAAATAGACTCGTAGCAACTCACAGCCATGAAGACATTGAAGACAATGAAGAAGGGGACCAGATAGTCCCACCTCGTGCATACAAAAAGTTGAGGCACACATAAATAGAAATGTGCACCATACATTGTCACCCAATCTTTAGGGGGTCGGGTCCACATCCACTCACGCACACACATGCCTGCACACATGCAGGCGTGAGCCAATTCTTGGGTTAGATTTTGAACTGGGTTTGGGGCTAAGGTTTGGTCCGATTGTGGCTTGCTTTGAAGAGGATCCTTTATGCTATTGATCTGGGCCAGTTTTGTGCTTGGGCCAAGCCTTGGTCCAAATTATGCCTGGCTTTGTGAAGGCTCTTCTTTGGATGAGAAAATTCTAAGTGTTGAGGCTTTGGTTTAGTTGAAAAACACATTCTTTTACCCCCAAACACCTACAATTATTTTTGGAGTTTGATAGTGCAATTCAATAATTGAATATTTCTTTTGCATCAATCACTTGAGCATCAATTTTATTCATTTCATTAGCAATTTTATTTACTAATTATTTTCTCACTAAGACAACCTCAAACTGACATTCAAGATTATATATTTTAAGTGTTGATTTGCTTTCTTCGCTATACTATGATGTTTTTCTTAAACCCGAAGAAAGCGTGTTAGTCCTCAAGGGTTACTGATGTAGACACATCCATTTAGGTTAAAATGCCTATTTATAAATGTTCCTAAGCTTGGATATGCATTCCATAGTATAAAGATCGCATAACATGCATCATTCTATATTTAGAATAGTTTGTATAAAGTTTAGGTTAATTCATGTCCTTTTATGGCTAGGAGAGAAGAAGATCTATTTCAAGGCCTTGGATTGATGATCCAACCGTATGGATCTGATCAAGATGACAATCGAAGTCCAACGCCTATGAAATTGCCTTGCTCGGAGTTCCATAGCAGCTTATGCAGTTCGAGGAAGATCAATGGCCAAGGGGCTAGGTGGTGCAATTTAGAGCTTCAAACAACAAATCCAATCATACGGATAGATTTGAATCGACAATCGCAGCCTAACAGCGTGAAAATTGGTCAAATCCGATATCCATAGCACCTTTGAGGAGCATTTGAAGATGGATGGCCCAGATGATGCCACATGGAATCATCCAAGCTGTCCACAGCTGACCGCAACTCTCGCTCATCTGCTGAAGGCCTCCCCAACTCTGCCTCTCCACTGTCGGATGGGGATCCAACGGTGAGGAAGGCACCATGCCTCATCAAGCTTCGACCATTGGATGAAGATCCAACAGCCACGAGGGTACGACCATCAAGACGTCTACTCGACAACGTAGCCACATGCTGCATTGGTCGCGAGCATCACTTGCAAATCCGTGGTGCTAATAAATGCTAGTTTATCATCAGTCATATGCCCTAAAACAGATCTAGCTCTTAGGGTTTTAACTCTGCAAACAAGCTTTCGAGATGCATTTAGGCATTCACCTAGGTTAGGTATGCATTGCATTTTATTGTATTTTTAATGCATATATTTGAGTGTCAGGTGACCACATTATTTTAGTTTTCGAAAATATAAATCAAGATCATTACAGTACAGAAATCGAGTGGTGAACAACATAAATGAAAACAAATTAAATAAACCACTAACGAAGGAGCATGTCTATCCACAGGGAGGCAATGGCCTATTAAAACTCGCACTAGTCAAAAACCCATGTTCGTAATTAATTTCACAAAGAAATTGAATCAAAATCGCCTTTCAATTAACATAATAAGACATGAATTAGCTAATATTGTATTTTCGTGAAAGATGGAGAGATTTCTCACAAAATCACCAGATTAGAATATTATTAACTCAAAACTCCCACATCTCATCAATGGCATGCAAATGTAAAGAAAAATCAAACCTAAACCAGAGCTTTCCTTCCCTTAAAGCGTGCATGGAGGAGAGGCGATGGTAGACTTGGGGAAGCTCAGAGAATGTTGGCCTCAATGAGGGCTACACGTGGGCAGTGACAGCATGTCGAACGATGGTTGATGGTAGTCGCCAAAAAGAAGGATGCCGCTAGCAGTGGGAGTGGCTCCATGCTTGAGCAGTGTTGCAAATGGCGTGATCGAGGATATGGCCGGTCTCATGGAGTCGAGGCAAGCTCAATGGAGGCGACGATGTGGAGAATGGAGGTCTGTGGCAGTGGCTGCATGTAGAGGAACGGTGATGGTTGTTAACGGAGAAGAAGAAGAGGATGGGGAGGCCGACTGCTGTTGTTGTTGTGGGTGGCATGCATCTATGCGCATGCGAGGAAGGTGCGCACAAGGGTACGTTGGATACATTGATGGTGGCGTCGGTGATTGTTAGGTGAGCTGGGCTGGTGGTGTGGCGAGTTGCAGCAGCACGTGGAGGAGAGGGCGACACAGTGGCATGCCTTGAGGGCCAGCGAGGAGGTGGTGGTGGTGTGTTCAGTTCGGTGGAGGTGAAACAAGGGAAAAAGAAAAGAGGAAGAAGTGAAGATGGTGGTGGTTCTGTTGGGCCTTTAGACATCCGAAAATCTTCCTGGATGACTTAACTAGAGGGGATGACACGGTGAGGATTGATGCAAGGTGCACATGAAGTCAATGAAGAAGGAGATGGCATTGGTGTAGTGGATAGTGGATCACGATGGTAGGGTGAAAGGTCTCTGCCTCGTGGAGGAAGATGATGGAGAGGAAGAACCTCTTATGGAGGGATGATCGTGGACTGGGGGATGTGGTGTTGGTGGTCAGACGGTGGCACGGTGAGGTTGTAATGCAAAGCTCTGCGATGGCGGTGTGAGCTATCACCCCACACATCCACGATGGCGAAGCCCTGCTGCGGTTGAGGCCGGTGGTGGTGGAGCGGACGAGAAGCTGAGTTCTCTGTACAGTAGGGAAAGGGAAAAAGGCCTCCCAAACTTGGTAGTGTTGCTCCTCCTTTATACTAGCAGGGATGAATTTGAATGAAGCAAGAGAAGCATCAAGGCCATTAAGGCCAGATCCGCTCCTTTTGGCTCTTTGATTCCCGTGAATGTTGATGCTTGGTTGGATGGATAATCGCACAGAAGAGTAACTGTTATTCCTTGGCAATTCCAATAGGAGAGAAAAAATGAATAAAAAATTTAATTATTGGGTTATTTGTAAACAACACTTTAAAAGAAATCCTATTTCTAATTCCTGCTATCCTATTTACTTGAACTATACATATTAGTGAGTAAACCACTTAGTGCTTCCTATGTATATGTGTTAATCAATCAAATGTATGACTTAGTTATTTAAATCCTAATGCATGCTATCTATATCTTATTATTAATCTAAAATCTAGGCATTTAATTAACTAAACAGCTCACAAATATGGGCTCATCATCAGGGAGAGATATAAAGTCAGATCCCACATACCTTGGCACACAGGAAGGCAGAAGATGAAGAAGAAGCTCGTATGAGCTGGATCCTAGCTAGATCCATCTCATTCTAGCTGGATCAACACATCCCTAGCTCCATTCAGCTCATCTCAGCTGAATGGTAGCCCTAGCTAGTTCACCTCATCTCCATTCAGCTCACCTCAGCTGGATGGCAACTCAAACTAGCTCAAGTCAATTGATCCCAACTCCATTCCAACTCCTCTAGCTTAGAACAGTTCACTAGAGGCTCAACCTGACAAGGAATAGCTACTACCATTAACTAGCTAGATTTAGTCAGCTGAAGATGACCTCAACCAGCTCAGGTCAGCTCAAGTCCAGCTCCCAGAGACCTAACTCAGCTCAACTTGGTTGAGCTGAGCTACTTAACCTATGCTAACTACTCTATCTAGCTAGGTATTCTCCGGGAAGACCAGACCCAGCTCACCTCAGCTAATATCTGTAGAAGCCAGCTCATCTTAGCTTGGCTTAGCAGCTAGCAAAGAACTAGCAAGCTAAACCTACTAAGGTAGCTCCTTACAGTTCTCTTTAGCAGCCACCAGCTCCACTACAGCTCCCTCCAATTTCTTCCAACTCATCACCTCCAAAACCCTAGCTCCCTCTTGCTCTCTACCCTACTCACTACTAGCTAAGCTAGCTTAGCTTAGCTAGTCACCTCCATGGCCACCAAAACCTAACCCTAAAACCCACCTAACTAGCTCCACCAACTAACATTACCTAAGTCCACCTAAGATACCACCACTCCACCTCAATCCTAGTGCCAACCCTATACATCCCTTCACCCCTCTCTACCATCAAAAGACACCATCAAATTCCCTCCAAAATCACCAAAAAATGGTGCCAACATTTTCCCTCCAAAACCCTTGAAATCCAACCCTTCACCTACCCCTTCAACCCATCTCCACCCTCCATTTTCTCCCTCAAAAATCAACACCATTTAGAAGGTATTTTTGGAGGGAAAACCAAGGCACGTCTTCATTTCCCTCCCATTTTTCCCTCCAAAAATATCCAAGCACCCCTTCATTTTCCTCCAAAAAATACCATAACCAACCCCCTTCCCATCCTATAAATATCCTACCCTACCACCACATAATTCCCATCCCTTCTCCATTAGTTAGGTTCCATCTTCTCCATTAGTTAGGTCCACCATTACTCCACCATATCCCATGCCAAGGAAGAAGAAGAAGAGAAGAAGATCAAGGGGGCAACCTACCCTCCCCCTTGGTGCCTTCTTCCTTTCTTTCTTCTCCTTTATGCCTGATGATAACATCATCATGAGCCATAACTAGCTTTAACTATATAGGATTAATTGACAAATGCTCCTACATAGTCGCCTGAGAGTTGTAATTCCCTACACATCCATTCTGAGATGAATACATTAAAATAGGGTTAATTTTGTAGTTTTAACAACACATTATAAAAGCAAACTAACCATGGGGTTTTCCAGGGGCTAATATAAGGTCTAATGAGCATTAAAGTCTAATAAGAGGGTCCACACAGACATAAATGAGTTTTCGCACATTTCAAGAACTGATACAACACCCAAAATCCTAATTTCATACCCGCTTAAATAATAGAGGTTTTGGTCAAGATAAAATACATCTAAACCTTCTAAAAATTATAGAATAATATTACTTGAGGTTTGGTACCCTTGATTTGACCATTAGAACGTATTTAACCTTAAATAGAGTCATAGACAAAGTTTTGCTCTAATTTGGATTTCTATACAAATTGTCTAGTCAAACTTTGTCAAAACTCAAATCCTACTTCACCATTAGATTCCTTGGGTTCAAATTAGGTTTGTACCAAAATTTGGGTCCAATCAAAGCTCATCTTGACCTAGTTTGCATTCTAGTCCATTAAAACACTATTCTTCACATATGAGCCCCCACTTTTTGAATTATTTGTGATTTGCCCCCCAACTTTGTTATCTTCTTCATGAAAAGTTCCTTGCCACCATTGAAGGTCAACTGACCTACAGGATGTGTTTGACCACTCCTAATCCTACTCGAATCGTCATTAAATCCCACAAAATTTAGTGGGATTTGATGATGATTCGAGTAGGATTAAGAGTGGTGGTGGGATTGATGTTCACACTATGAAGAATCCATTGGGATAGATCTTGACTCTTGAATCCCATGGATTAGGTCATGCCAATCCATAAAAATCCATGGGTTTCTTTAGCCTATTCCCCAAGCAATCATGGTTGTTTCCTTATTCAGAGCTTGCCCCAAGCTTTATAAAAGTTCTCCATTGCATTACCTAACTCCTTAGTCGAGTTTAGGCCTTAAAACCTCTAGATCTTCCCTTCTCCAACCATCGTCCAGCTCAACTCCGGCGACCTTCTTCGACAACTTCTTCAGGCCAGCCAACAACAAAACTGGCTCAGCCTCGACCTTGCTCTCCTTCCTCCTCTTGCCAACCAAAGTAGAGGTCACCTTTCCCTTCGTCGTTGCCAATTCTTCTCAATGGAGCCCTCTTCATCACTGGCGCTGACCAATCATAGCCAGCACCAAATCTTCCCCACTTCATCCTTTAGTTAGGTCCAACCTCTCCCTCTTCTCCTAAACCTTCCTAACCTATTCCTTTCCTTTTTCAACCACCGACATAGCCACATGCCCACCATCTTCCTCCACTCCGACCGAACTCCGGTGAGGCCACCTACACTCCATAAGCCACCAAACATCACTGCAACACCTCCACAACCTTTGTCGAACCTCCACAACCCAAACCCCTCAAAAAAATGAGGGGATTGATCACCCAAACCACCCACCAAACAAACCCATCGCTGCACCTCTTCCCCAACATCGCTAGGTGACTACACATACTCCCATGACACACGGACACCGCCACCACCTTCGTCATGCTTCAACAGAGCTTTTATGCTTTTTAACCGGGGCTTTTAGCCCATATTCACTCTTACAAGTACCCTCACTAGAGCCATAGCATACGACGTCCACCTCTACCTTCATTTGTAGTTCTTCAACCACCATCGGCTATCATTCCACTTCTTGATGCTACGAAAGTAAGCCACAAGATCATCTAAAGCTCTAATTGAGATGAAAAGCATAGCACCATCTTCAATTTTATCTAGCTTCACCTGCTGCTCCAGCTCGCAAAGGGAGGTAGGGACAAGTTCCACCTTCGGAAGTGCACGATCTACTAAAGCGGTATAATACGAAAAAGTGCCTCTTCCTTATCGCCCAAGCACACAGCGGTTGGGTCCCCTTACACATATGCCCTCACACCACACCTGTGATCCACAACCCTACAGGCCTGTTCCCTGTATAGGATCCGATAACCCAACATATGACCTGATTACACCCAAGTCTGAGTGAGAAGAGGAGAGAAGAGATCTATGAGAGGAGGGTGGAGGGTTTTGCACTGAAGTCCTTAGGCCATGTGCTAAAGAAAGAGAGGCCTTGACACTTAACCTTTGAAGAATGCTGGCCATTATCTATGTTTAAGGAAGGAAAGACTTGAGAAGAAGAAGAAGAGAGAAGGCTCTCTCAAGAGCCTTGTGCTTGTGTTCTGTTGATCTGTTAAGACATTTGATTTGGTTACTGTTGAATTATTTAAGAACCTAAGTTCAATTGATTGAGATACTATTTGGTTATTTGAATAATTTGAGTATGAGATATATGCTTAATTAAGATGAATAAATGGTGATTCAAATCACCATTATTTTATCTTTCTATTCTTTGTCTCAAAATCTTTTGAATATCAATTTGACAAGTTGTATTCACTGAATATCTATCTGGTGCTCAATTTATTGTGCTAATTGATTATGAATGAAGATTAATGTGCGAGTTCCACATTTGCTCCCTGTGAATGACCTCAGAATCCAAATAGATTGAGTTTATAAATTTAAATGTTTGTTGTGTGATTTTGTCGATTATACTACAATGCATACATTTCTTAACACTCGATGAAACTATAACAACAGTGCCACGCCAAGGAGGAGGTCATCTACATAGAGGGGATGACCAGGCAAGAGGAGGAACAAGGTGGTTGACACCCACCTTGAGGAGATAGCTTGGAGGAAGAAGAAGAAACTAAGGAGAACTCTTTTCAAGTGTGGGGCAACCATACTTGGAGCAAGAGCCATCCAGAATTTCAGCCAGAGGATCCCTCTCTTCTTTATCTTCTACTTTATCTTTTGTATTAGCTAGTAATTTATTATTATTTTAAGAAGCATTCCTCTACATGCACTACAAAATCTAGCAAAACAAGATCAATTTGCCTTCCAATTTCTGTTTTTATGTTAATGTGTTTTTCATACTTTTAGTAGCTTAGTGCACCACACCATCTTCTTCTAATTACCTTAGGCACATTGACGAATCCCATTTTCGCACATTGTGAAATCGTCAAAAATCGTAGTATAGTCGGGCTAAAACACTCATCAAAAAAATGATTTTATAAAGATAACGAGACTTGAGTCCCAGTCGTTCGTCTCTGGGAGGCATTATGCAAATCTGAAATCGATCTTTTTCGCTCTACTTGTTTAAAACCGCATGCCAATTTCTAATTGTTGGATCAATGTTTGGCCACTTTCATTATGAACCATAATTACGTGCGCATGTGTTAGATAGATGACAAATCTGAAAGTGTGAGTTCAGTATGCACGATTCTAGTTATGTGGTGGCTGTTTACAAAAAATGCACTAATAGTTGGATCCTCAACATTTTCAGCTACCGACATGCTGGTTGCAATAGATAATAATTAAAAGCATGCAACTTTAATCACACAAAATATATATTGCAATAAGCTTACAATGATTCTCAACACAGATATATATATATATATATAAAAGATCTTTCATTCATTCATCATGGTGTTTGCAACATGGAACTCGTGGAAAGCTTATAGAGGAAAGCTTAAAAACATCAATCTAGCTAATAGAAAATGATCGCATACAGGAATCTATGTGAGGATTTTGCATGCATCATTGGGGGAGAATAAAGCACTATACTACTAAGCAGTAATAAAAGCATGTAAACTATGAAGAACTAACTACTAATCTAGCAGAAATAAGGGCATTCAAAGGTAGGCTCCGATGGCCTTTGAATGGTTGAGAGGAGGAGGGGTAGGTAATGGTGCTTAGGCCGACCTTCGGAGAGAGATTGGAGAGGTGATCCAGCATCTTGGCATGGAGATGGTGGTGCCCATGGTGGTGCCACTTGTGGAGATGTAGTGGAGGTGGATGTAGCTAACCTAAATGGAACTAAGTGTGAATGAAGCCAATAAAATGGATGGGTGCAAATGGCCACCCCTTAGGCCTTTTTATAGACCTAAGGGGGACTCTCTAGAGAAGTGTGGAACTCTAGAGAGGGCTCCAAGAGTGGCCGGCCAAAGAGAGAGAGAGGTGGTTCTTAGATCCACCATCTATTGATCTACAATTTGAATGGCTCTTGGTTGCTAATTTTGACAACCAAGAGTGGCGTCACATTAAAGAGGATTCTAGAGAACTCTAGATGGGTGTGTGTGTGTGGATGGGTGTGTGTGTGTGTGTGTGTGTGGCCGTGGCCTATGTGGCTAAGTGGTCTAGATTAGGTCCTAAGGGGTTTGAGTTGGTGTAGGTCTAAAATTAGAGTTACAAACCCTAATTGCTAAGGGGGAAATGCAATTAAACTTAACACAAGTTTAATTGAATGATTGTGAACCTAATTAAGAGTGAAATAACTTAATTAGGTTGGGCTTAGGTCAATTGGACTCTCACTGAGCCCAATTGGACTTGTATGGGTTGAGATCTGAGCTCAATTGGACCCTATGAGTCCAATTGACTAGGCAATGGTAATTGACTATGATCTAAGTCAATTAGGTTTAGTAAGGACCTAATTAGGTCCTTAAGGAGGTCTAGAGGTGATGTACTAGGGTTGGGGTACCTTAATTTAGGTTCCTAGGAGGTTAGAATTGGGTTTAGGGAGCTAGAGATCCAAGATCAAGGCTTGAATCTCAAAACAAGAACTGGAGAGCAATTCTAGACGTCCAATAATAGCATTAGATGACTTATACTCAAAAATAAGAAGTCCAGACATCAATTCTAGATGTCGGGTATTCTGCAGAAATTGGACATCTGACTAAGTGTTTGGACGTCTAATAATACTGTAGAAGTAGGTTTTAGGTGTGTGGAAGTTCGCTAAGGGTTCTAGACGCCCTATAACTCATCTGGACATCCAGATAGAGGCTATAATTAGGGTTCTAGGGTTTTTTAGGGTGTGGTGACCTAATCTAAGGGTGGCTGAGGCTTAGGGAAGCTTCTAGGCTATCCTAGGGCTAGGATGGACTAAGTTCTTCACAATTTATTGCTTTATTCCTACTTAATAGAATAGAATACCTTAACTCCCTTACATTATTATCTACTACATCTAATCTGAGTCTTCTGCTCTAGCTCTACTGCAACACCAGTTATTCTTTATTCTTCAGATCCAGCTTTAGATTCAGCTTCAGATCTAGCTTCTGATCAGCTTATTACCTGCAATTGACATGATGCACCTAATTAGTATATTATAGCATTATTTTATGCATAGTTAAAATAAAGCAGTAAAGATGAAAATAATGCTTATGATGAGTGAACTACCCTAACTTACGCTAAGTCCTAGCCTAATTTAGGTCAATTAAGACCTATGATTGCTGCGCAATCATACCCCCATGCCTAAATCTTGCTAGTCCTTAGCAAATGCGGGACTAAATTATTCATAGAATGGTCGCTAGGGGATTTATTATTTTATCAAGTGTATGCCTAATGATTTTTCTCCTTTTTGTTTTCATCCTATGTTCTAGAAATCCAGACAAATGTGAAAGTGCAGCTAAGTAGCTTTTGCAATGGATTCGAGTGAAAGACTAATTCACCTCTAAAGCCTGTACTTGACCCCTAGTAAAAATTCTAGCTGGATAGGTAGACTTCTTCCCTCAGAGTATTCAAGATATTCTATGAATTCCACCCGGCTTTAAGCTTAGGTAGAGAATCTTATAGGGAAAAGATTATATATTTGGTGGCTCACTCTCGACTGGTGCTACATAGAGATTAGTACTATAAATTCTAGATTCCCAAATTATTACGTAACTCAACTCAGAGAAAGACGAGAAAAACTATGCTATCTTTTGATTCCTTTGTATTCATTCTCTCTTACTCTCTCTGTTTACTTTTTCTTTCTTAGAGCTCACAATCTCACCAGATTCTCACGTATGACCTGTATTTGGTGGTCTCACTTGGCATTAACACTTTAATTGAGTTCCATAACCCTAACACTAAGTCGAAATTCCTTAGCCAGTATTTGGGAGGTGATGAGAGACTCATCATGATCTCTAATTACCCCTAATTAACTAGTTTTCCTAGTTAATTAGCTAAAGATATGAGTATATAAGGGTTAGTTATAAAATAAGGGATATTTAGCAAAGGACCTTAAAATAAGTTAAAAATGATATTTTATCATTCAATTAATATTATTAACAATCTAATTAATAATTAGACTCGAAATCTTATTAGCCATTCCCTTAATTAATAAGTTAAGTAACTTAAGCATAATGTATACATAAGTTTATAATAACTTAAGTAACTTTACCTAATCTAATAAATTAACTTAAAAAGGTCAAAAATGTAAATTCAAGGTCTAAACATAATAGTTACCTTATTTACTAATATATATAAAAAGTTGAAAAAGATCTTATTTAAAATAAACCTTTAAAACCTGGGTTTACATTTAGATCCTTACTAATCATTGCAATCGGGTCCTTAATTTCCATATAGGTCCTTAAGTTTCACTGCACTTAGGTCCCTTTCTTTTTCTTCTTCAGCGGATTGAACGGCTGACGACGGAGAGTGACTCCATCGCACAATCACCGCCCTGCCGACATTATTCTTTCTTCTCCAAGCTCCTTGAGCTTGTGCTCACCATCCCACGTTCATCCATCGGTCTGGATTACTCTGAATTCCTAATTTTTGGTGGGAGTTAACCTCACCGTCATCGGAGACGATGCCGGAGGTTAACCTCCCCAAGCTTCTTCTTTGTCCAGAACTCGCCACCTTCTTCGTCGCCATTCACTATAAATACCCCCTCACCCCCTCAATTTTTCTCAAGTTGGCTCCCTTCCCTCTTCTTCACTGCAGCCAACTTCGATAGGCTATTCTCTCCGTAACTCTGGCAACTCCCCATTTCATCTTCCGACTTTCTCCATCCATCCTGATTAGCTAAGGAACTCCACTGAGGTCTGCTGCGTCTCTGGACAAAAGCGACGACCAAGGAGCTCCTCTGCTTACCTCACATCTGCCGCCGGAGATTCTTCTTATATCTTCTGATTTCCTCTTTTGCTATGAGCCATCGACAGAATCCATTTGACCCCTTCATCCAGGTAACAGTAGCTAGGAGTAGATTAGGAGTAGGAGTAGGAGTAGAAGTAGTTTAGGTAGTTAATCAATTAGTTAGTTTAGCTTAAAATTCAGATTTCAGACTTTATCTCCTTCAACTCCGGTGAGCTCCTTGAGCTTGCCAGACCTCTGATTTTGTCTTTTTAACTCGCTAATCACCTTCCTCTATTTCTCACAAGCACTTCTAATTCATTAAAAAACAAATTTAATCATTGTTTCGCCTAATTCACCTTCACCTTCAATGGACACTGTCGCTGTCCATGGCAATAGTATCTGAGCTTAGATCCACCTCCATAGGGTCCTTCATCACCTATTCACAATCTAAGGATCCTAATTATCACTTTAATATGTATAATTATCACCTATAATGTAAACGCCCAAATCTAATTAGGCTCCTGAGGTCACTGTCAATGGCGACTCAGGAGAAGTTAAAACTTTAAATTATCTATATATCTATCATAGCAATTTTCTTTAGACTTGTCTCAACCACTTTTCTAAGTGGGAGAACAAGTCCTGTGCTTCAACCCACTAAAAATCCATTCAAACTGAATTCACTGCTAATTCTTAATTATAATGATCAGTTAAGGAATTTAATGAGTTCCTAAGGTTCCTTACAACCTCAGGACCCTTTTCAAATAAAAAATGGTGCGATTCTTCATTCTGATCACACTTTTCATCTTTTACTGGACTCACTGGAGCTCTGTTCTTCAGCCTGTTAAACTTAGCGTGAAGCTCCAAATTGATGTAATTGCGATCAGTGATTAATTGAGGTTGCTTATTTGGGATTTTAGCACCTGGAGCTTAGATTATTGATTTATCTTCTCCAACTCCGGTAAAGTTGGAGAAGCCTATACAAAAGCTTAAAAACCACATCTAAGAGGTCTAGAAGCTTTAGTGCAGTGCATTGAAGCTATCTATGTCTTCAGATTAGTGTAGCAACCTTCCAATCCTTCTGTCAAACAAAGCACTTTCTGATCTCAGGTGATGAGCCTGAAACCCTAGAATCCAATGTCCAAACATATGTTTAGAGGATTGAGAGAGTTCCTGGGGTTGAGAAGATGTTAATCTAGGCTTTAATTTCTCGTAAAGTGGCTTAGAATAGAAAGTCAAATCTTATGCTTTATAGTCAAACCTGAACTCAAGATTTTGATTCTGAGCTCAATTTGATAAATTGATGAGTTAGAATTGTTTTTGAGATCTTATTGAATGATTTTAGAGAGGTCTAAGTGAGCTCAGACCTGTTTATCTGATGGAAATAACAACCTATCGGTTTGGGTTGCTTTTGAACCCAAAATGATAGTAGATTTTGGATTTTTGAATCCTGCCCAGACAAGCTTATAACGATCTTTCGAATCTGTTTGAAATAATCAGAAAAGTCCTTAGCTGTCCATTATGCATTTCAGAGTTAGAAATTCCTCTCTCTGAAGCTTTCAGAGAAGCTTTGAGCTTCCCTGTGCTTCCTGAAGTTTCAGGAGCTTTAAAACCTATACAAATAGCTGTGGAATCATCTGAAGGATCTATTCAGACCCTTAGATAAGTTGGAAATACCATCCTATAGGCACAGTAGATTCAATTTCACTTTCCAAGCATATTAAACTCTTAGGAACCCCCTAATTTCACCTATCAAATTGAAGAGGAAATCATCCTATAAACCTTAAATTGACCCTGGATTCATGTAGAGCTACCTTAGAGCTCTCCACCAAGCTTTATCTTGCTTGATTTGGAGCTCTGAGCAGGGAGAAATTGACGTTTGAAGTCGGGTCTGAAGGGGGAATTCTTAGTCCCACATCGGAAGTCCTCAAGCGCCAGCCTTAGTATAAAAGCATTTTGTGATATAGTCGATTCAATCATCAATGCTCGACGTGAAAAGAAAACCTCTGACCTTTGAGCATGTGTGTGTATGTGTGGGCAAGTGCACCTATGGGTGTGCGCCTGAGTGGGCGTGTGTGTGTGATTGACCCTGGGAGGGCGAGGCCTAAGAGGCGTTGAGCCGATTTGGCTCGAGAGAGCCAGTTTGGCTCAAGAGAAAAAAAATTGAAAATAAACCCTAATGAAATTAGGCGAGGAACGAGTAGGGTCTGGTCCCACCCTGATCTCAGGGTGCTGTGTATCCTCGAAAGGACCTCGCCGCAAATCAAAAACAAGTTTTTTGTTGAAAAGCAAATAAACCTGATTCTGCAGAAGGTTAAGAAAAGAGGATAAAGAGAAGAAGGAAGTAAGGGCTGAAGAAAGAAGGCTGAGGAGGAAGAAGAAGAACTCACTAAGGAAAGAAAGACAAGGCAGAAGGAAGGTTAATGGGCGTGAAGGCATTAAGGAAGAAGCTTGAGGAAAAGATTAAGGGAGAGGAAGAAGGTAGAATAGAAGACTAAGGAAAAGCTTAAGAAAAGAAAGGAAGCTCGAGAGAATAAGAAAGAAATAAGAGAGAGAGAAAAGATAATGAATAAATAAAAAAAAAAGAGGAAATAGAGAAAGAAAGAAGTTAACGAGAAGAAGAAAAGAGAAGAGAGGCTGAAGAATAAGGAAAAGAAGTTAATTTTTCTTGTTACATTTTAATTCCTTTTTGTTCTTAATTGTTGTATTAAGGCATATGTTTATTAAATAAACTCTTCTTTGCCTTAAATCATTTGAAATAAATAGAGAATTTACATGTTGTTAAATGTTGAAAATGATAGTTTATATGGGATTTTGCATGTTATTTCATTTAAATCAATTTTTGGAAAAATTCATGCTTCCATAATTAATTTAAATATACCTCCTATACTTATAAATAAAAATAAAAGATAACTAGTGAATTTGGAATGAATTATACCTCCCAACAAACGACCTGGACTCAATCAGTAAAACTTTCTAAAATGTTAGGTTAATTCGACCCTATACTACTAATCGATACAATTTCGAGTTAACCTCAGTGACTTTTCTCTACTCTTAATTAAGTAAAATTAACTTAATTAGCTGAGTTGTCGTAGGAAACAAGCATTTTAATGGTGTCGTTGCAGGGGAGGCGGTTTAATTGTCTAATTATAAGGTATTTGTAAATATATTTCTGTTTTTAATAACTTTTGTTCTAATTAGTTGTATTTTGTTTTGTTTTGTTTTTGTTTTCTGTCTTCTTTTCAGGTTTAACTTTGTGGGTGATCTCAGGAGAAGGCGAGAATCTGTTGCTGTTTTTGTTTCTTTTTTTGTGAGTATTTCTAGACTTTTGTTTTGTTACATTAAAAATTAAAACAATACAAACATACATTCTACCTGACTAGTAGTAGCATACAAAAGGCATACACTCTTAGGAGTGCATTTCCTGCTAGTATTAGTACGAATCTGACTCAGGAAATTTTTACTCTTTTTCTCGCATCAGCAGGAAAACACACGAAAAAATTTCGCATAGATCCCTGTCCTGGAAATAATAAACAAGATCACATATATTTTTGAAAAGACTTAAATAGAAGCCATTGTATTTTAGTTGATATATTTTTGTAAAAGATTAACTAAAAGGAGGAAGTTAAAAATTGTGACTAAATTTGATTGTAGAATGCACGCGAGTTTTATCGCTATCGTCTGTTGCATGCTATCGTGCACACAGCGTGATCACTAGTCACACGAGTCTATTTTTCTATCTCTCCTCTTTGCACGTCTTAGGGCTTTGGTCGAAGATCAACATGTCTATCTCACTACTAGAGCCTCGGGGAGCAAGTAGTGAGCGGTCTCGATCCTAGACCTTAGACCTTTGAGCCTTAAGGTTACTCACCTACGTAAAGATAGATTAGGATGCGTATTTTGATACTGTTACTCTATTTGTTTACATCAAATTACTTTTGCGTATCTTAGGAATTTCTTCTTTCCATTGAAAGAAGAGCAAAACCTGCATCTTTACGCTGTTTTGCAGGTTTTTGTGCCGTTGTTTTTATCGGTGGTGTGCGTGTGCCTTTGCACATTATTTTTCATTTTATGGACGAGAGGCGATCCTTGCATCCGTCTCTTGCACCATCGTTGACAGGTGATCCCAGGCTGGTTGCAGATAAGCAACCAATGGTTTTCTCGTCTGATCCATCTACTTCTATGGATCAGATGTAGAATCAAAATCATGAGATCCCTTCCTCTTCTGGTCAGAGGGAGATGCCGCCTTTTGATGTTCATGAGGTGCTCCAGAACCAGAATCTTAGGATGCTTGAGTAGACTAGATAGATTAATCTTTTAACGGCAGCCTTGAATAATTTGCAGACTCTTCAAACCCATCCTCCACCTCAACCTGAGGTGGGTTTTGACATCCCTGATTTACAGATCAATTGTCCAAGGCCTCTACTTAGAGATTACTACAACCCATCTAATGCACAAGTAGGGCCTAATGTTAGGATAACTATTAGGGAAAATGATCCTAAATTGAAGCCAAACATCATTGGTCTAATCCCTCACTTTCACGGATATGCATCCATGGATCCATTCCAACGTATAGAAGATCTAAGGAATTTATCTCAAACTCTTGGACCTCGAAATCAAAATAGGGAAATCCTACTTATGAAATTATTCTCTTTTAGCCTTAAAGACAAAGTGAAAGGTCGACTTTTCGCTTAGTGTTATAGTATTTAAGTGGTGGAAAAATTGACTAATAAAAAATAATGAAAATAAAAACTCGCAGAAGAGCGGGTCGTGTCCACAGGGAGGCAATGATGCAATCAATACTTAATTATTTAATGTTATTTCAGATAGTGTGAAATTCCTTTCCAAATTGGACTTAAAATGTGAAGGAAAGTAGATTTGCAATAACCTAAAAAGTTAAGGGTGTAAGTGCAGTTTTCCCTCACAGAAATCCTCAATAAATTTAGGATGAATTAGTGCAATTTTAATGTGATGTGTACTAAAGATAATTAGTACTTAAATCAAGTCCAAAATCAATCTTTAAACTAGCCAATATTAATACCATGCAATTAGAAAGAACTGTGAGTGCTTGAATGCAATTCTACCACAATATAATAATAATAAAAAAATAAAATTGGTAGCAATGGCATTGAATGTAATTTTTAATTCTAACAAAAATAGAGCATTTGCTCTCTCTCTTCCTCGCGAGAGAGAGAGCACCGGCAGGGCAGTTGCGAGGCTCAGGAGGACGGCGAGGACGGGGGCTCTCCGACGGTGGCAACGGCGGCGGCGGAGGTGGCCGGAGCTGGCCGGCAGAGGTGGCCGGAGCTCCGACCTGTTGGAGGAAGAGGGCGGCTGCTGCTGCGGCTATGGCGTGCTGGCGCGGGCAGGCGCTTGCTGATGGGCGTGCGGGCTGCAAAGGCAAGAAGGCACGGGAGATGGTGTGCAGGCGCGCAACTCCTTCAGTAGCGAGCGGGCGGAGAGGGATGGCATCTGCTGTTTAGTGCGTGAACGCCTTCTGCGGGGAGGAGTGGCGCAGCGTAGAGGCGCTGGCTTGGGTGCGAGCGCCCGCTATGGCTTGGGGGCGGTGAAGGCGGGAAGGCGCGCGCACTGGTGTGCGCCTGCAGTGGTTGAAGGTTGCGCTGCGGAGAGGCGCGGGCTGGTGCGTGCTAGCTTGCTGTGGCGTGGGGCTGCAGAGGTGGGGGGGGCGTGCTGCAAGGAGGCGCTGGAAGGAAGGATGCGCCTGCGGGCGTGGCCTGGCAGGGTGAAGACGCAGCGCCTGCGGGTGCGGGTGCGAGCGCGCGGTTGAGAGCGCCTGCGGGTGGTTGCGAAGGTGGGATGGCGCTCTACAGGGAGGTGCGTGAAGTGCTATGCAGCGCCTGCGGGTACGGGCGCATAGTGTTGAGGCATGCTGCAAGGACGGCTGGAAGGGAGGATGCAGGATGATGGTGTGCGGTTGCCTACAGTGGCTGAGGGAGAGGCAGGTGATGGCACGCGGGTGCTACTGCTCGAGGTAGAGACGGAGCGGCATAGTGCTCGCCCTCTCCACAGTGGAGAAGAGAGAGCCATTCCCCGCAAGGGGGGAAAGATTCCTCCTTTGTGCATGCCGCCTCTTCACTTTTAAGTCCTCTCTCTCCCTCAGTGCGCCAATCCAGG
Source organism: Thalassia testudinum (assembly GCA_037157565.1). Lineage (NCBI taxonomy): Eukaryota > Viridiplantae > Streptophyta > Magnoliopsida > Alismatales > Hydrocharitaceae > Thalassia > Thalassia testudinum. Next base: position 42,215,550 of record JAZHRO010000025.1, read on the forward strand.
GATTTGCAAATCCCTTTCTGTTTTTGGCCGACGAGCATTGGAGAAGATTGCCCCAAAGTCCAGCTGGGGAGGGGGAAAGAATCACGGCTGGATGTGCTGGGGAAATTATCCCCCCACCCTTGTTCTTTCTGGGTTTTATTACCTGCAAATAAAAAGACATAGTCATTACACATTAAGTCATAGAATGTTATAGAATTAAATCATGATGCATATAATTATTCTATAACTTAGTGTAGTTATTGACAAACCTAAATTGCTAAAAGAGAATTACTTAGGCTTACTATTAGTCCATTAAAATGGACTCATCACAAAGTTGCTTATTGGTATAGAACAATTGCAAGACCAATCTCAACTTGGGATGAACTCGAATTTGCTTTTCTAAAGAAATTCTTTCCAATTGGTCGAACTAATGCTTTAAGGCGAGCTATTACTACTTTTAGTCAAAACCAAGGAGAACCAATTCATGAAGCGTGGGACGTTTTCATGAATTGCAAAGGAAATGCCTACATCATGGCATCCCTCGTTGGCAACTCATGCACAACTTTTACTATGGTTTACAAGAGGTCATTCGTAATCTAGTCGATGCCTCTTGTGGAGGGAATTTCCTAAATCGCGACGTAGAATACGCCTCAGAATTATTTGAAGTGATGGCGGAAAACTCGATCAATAACGCATCTATGTCGCACTTTACAAGGGGAGCAAACGCGAATCATCATAATCCGAACAAGGGCATTCACGAGATTGGTAACCCGTCCAGTTCAAAGGATTTGGAGATAATTGCAGAAAAATAGGACAAAGTTGATATCGTAGAAAAGCATCTCGATGAGGTTAGAAATACAATGAAGACTATTACACCTCTACTTGCTATGAATCCTGTGCATCTACCTATTTTGCAAATTCCCACGGGGAGGGAATTTGTGAATAATCTAGATTCTAGAGATCCATCTTCCTTGGGTTTTCTATCTACTCCTTCACCAACCCAAGGAGGGACCTTTGTCCCACAATCTTACTCACACTTTTCCCCACCCTTTCCTGTTGCAAAAAACATGCCTTATCCTCTTAACTTGAATGCCATTTCGTGATACACACCAAGATCAAACCCTTATTCAAATTCTTATAATCCTGGATGGCGTAATCACCCTAATTTCTCTTGGTCTGACCATACACAAAGACCATTATATCTGACTCAGACCAGACAAAACCCACCTACATTGTTGTTTTAGCAACAAATGCGAGACCATTTTACGCGGGTTCGCAAAACCTCGTAGGGCCAAATAGAGATTCACAGCTAGACCAGATTTTGAGAGCTGTGACTAAGAGCCAGCGACAAAATGCTGAGGCTCTTGCTGAAGTCCAACGACAATGTTCTACAGAATTGGCTGATCTTAGGGGTAAAATCACACAGTTAGCTGAATCTCGTCAGCTAGGGACCCTTCCATCCTAGCCAATTCCAAACCCTAGGAATATCCAGCAAAGACAACACTCGGGAGTTCAAAATCCGAATCAGGGACATGTCCATCTTCTTAATCAATTACCCCTGAATCCAAATCTAAATCCAATATGAATCCACCTATTTCTAATCTTGATTTTGAATATCCAAATCAACAGCAATCAATTATGAATCAACCATTAATTAATAATCCATCTTTCCAAAGTACACAAGCATCTTCTTCTTCATCAGCTGCTTCTACTTCTCATGTGGGTATTAACTCTGTTACAACCCGCCGTGGAACTTCCACTAGGGATCCAGTTTTTCCAAGGAACCTATCCCAAGACCCCAGTATATCTAGATCAACCCCTGTTTCTACACCTAGAAGAGGTGCAGAATCCGATTCCGCAATTCCCGCTAATTCGCAAGATCAGGGTAATGCCTCAGTAGAATAGGAAATCCACGTTTCATTCCCAAAAGCTTTGAAGAAGACTAGGAAACAGAAACAACCTATTACATTAGATGAAGATTTGATTAAGATTTTTCAATAGGTACACATTAATATCCCACTCCTACATGCTATCAAACACATTCCGATTTGATGGCGTGTTGAGAAAAGCACTGTAGCTCCGGCAAAATTTGAATTCTCCTTTGGGCAGGAAACTTCGGCGAGGATGGCTGGCCACCTGAGGGGGCCCAGTGTCCACGCCGACGGCTCTGATGGATGGGCGGTGTGGCATTCGCGGTCTTGGCGAAGAAATAAGCATGGCGCTCAGGCATCTGGTGCTGCTAGGACTCTGGACAAGAGGGGCTCTCATGGTGGCTGGGGTCAGAACCGTAGGGAAGTGATTTGTTTCAGATGTCGGCTCCGAGGGCACCTGGCGGTGATGTGCCGTCGACCGGTGCTTTTTCTGGCTTACGGAGGCTTTGGTCACAAGCGGGACTCCTGCCTGACGTCTCGTGGTGGTTCTAGGGACAGGGTGTGCACTGCACCTTGTTTTCCTAAGGGTGAGGCATAGCTGCCTCTTTTGCCCCCCCCTTCAACTCTCGAGGGGCACACTATGGATGTGGAGATTCCCCTGAGCGAGGATGTTAAAATGGTGGAGTTGGTCTTGCGTGGAGCCTTGATTAGGGAAGTGATGATGGGTACTCTTTCCTTAAAGAGAGTGCAGCATTTGGTAAGCTCTCTTTCCCTATCGACTGATGCTTGGAAAATTGCGGTTATATCTCCATCGCGGTTTGTGCTTTTTGATGTGGGTGTGGTAGATGTCGAGAAGCTATGTTTTCAAACTAGCAATTTGGGTGGAGTGTCAGTGATGTGGCGTTTGGTATCCCCCTTTGATGGTTCTTTACCTGAGCGCCCCCTCAAAGAGCTGTTCCAGGTCTGGTTTTCTTGAGATTAGAGGCCTACCGCTGCATCTGAGGTCTAGGATGGTGGTGGAAAATATGGTCACTGGCTTTGCGTTTGTGCTTAAGGATACTAATGTTGGTCTGGCTGAAGGAGATGCCAGTGTTCTGAAAGTGAGGGTGGATGTCTTCAGGGCTGGATCTATTCCTGATAAATTGATTCTCAGGTGTGGGGGTAGCTCTTGGATGCTCCTACTGAAATTTCATGTGGCGAATAGGGATGTGGAGTCGAGTCATCACCCCCCCTCTTATGCTGAGGTGCTGCGAGCCAGATCTAGTTCCTTACAACCAAACTGTGCTAATCAGGAGTTGGTGGCAGAACACACTAAAAGTGTGGAATTGGTAGATGGGGTGGGGAGCTTGAGGGTTGAGGAGGTGAGGACTGAAACTTTGGAGGATGGGGGTGGGATATCTCTGATCCAGGATGAATCTGCAGTGGTGGTTAAAGAAGGGGAGGAAGTAAATGTGATAAATGAAGCTGTAGCTGAGGACCTGAAAGATCCTGCTAGTGATCTTGTTGGGTCTGATTTGGTAGATCCCTCTGTGAACTCCTTTCACTTGCAGTATAGCTCTCCTGTGGCTGATGACTTGCACTTAAAGTCTAAGACTCCTACCTCTGGTCTTGGTAAACCTCCTTACAAACTGACGCTAAGAAGACATACTCCTACACAAAAAGTTGATGAGTCTGTCATTGTAGCTGTGATGAAGGCTGGCAAATCCTCTGCTGAAAGAAGGGGACAGATCTGACATCCAAATGAGGATTCTTACTTGAAATGTGCATTGGCTGCGCGACAGAAGTAGGAGGGGGTCCTTGCTTAGATATTTGCGAGAATGGGAGATTGATTGTGCCATCCTCCAAGAGTCGCACATTGAAAGTGAATCTGACAGGGCATGGGTGGAGATGAGAGCTGGTCTTGCAAATGACATTGTGGTGATCAATTCTAACGACAGTTATGGGGGAATTGCCATCTGGTGGAAGAAACATGTGCTGCATTTGGAGGAGGTTTCTTTGGCTAGGCACCTATTGACTTGCAGGTTCAAAAGAGGCCAGGGGGACAGTGATCTCTTTGTGATAGGTGTGTATGGTCCTAGTGACCCTAGCAGAAGACAGGAGCTATGGGAGGATTGGACCTTAGCTGCAGATTTTGTGAATGGGACAGTTTGGCTTATTGGAGGGGACTTCAATTGTGTTTTGGTGGGGAGTGACAGACCCAATGGGGTGGTGGATAGCTCTGCCACTGGCTTCCAGTTGATGGTCCAAGCTTGGGCTTGTGTGAATTTCCCTCCTCGGGCTTTGAATTCACTTGGAGAAATGGTAATGGGCTCATGTCCAAGATTGATAGGTTTTTTTGGCAATGATGGGCTGATGGATCTCTTCCAATTGTCCTTTGTTTGTGGTCTTGAACGTCCCTTCTCTGACCATACACCCTTGGTCTGGGATAATGGGGAACAGGTGTTGGCTAGATCCTACTTCAACTTTAGGAAGTCTTGGCTGAGGGAGCTAGGGTTCAGCGATATGTTTGCTGGTTCGTGGAGGGCCCAGCAGTTTGAAGCCACAGCTACCTTCAGGTTGGCTTCCAAGATTCTAGCTTTGAAAGGAATGCTAAAGGAGTATGGTGATGTTATCTTTGTCCTCAGGCATCAGAAATGTCGAGAGGCCTTAATGAAGATTCAGGAACTGGATGCAAAGGAAGCTTTGGCTCAGCTGTCTGAGTTGGACTATGCTGACAGAAAGAAGTGGCAGGGGGTGGTGGCTGAAGAAGACCTGAAACTGGAGATGGATTGGAGGGAACGGTCAAGGCAGCTATGGCTAAGTGAGGGGGATGCAAACACTAAATTCTTCCACTTGGCTGCCAACTCTAGGAGAAGAGTTAATCTGATCTCCTCAATTGTTAAAGAGGGGCAGAGAATTACCTCCATCTCTGATATCAGAGCTAAGGCTATCAGGCACTTCAAGGAGTCTTTAAGAGCTACTGGTAGGGGTGTTGGAGGATGGCAGCTAGTGATCTTCCCAAAATTATAGAAATTCAAGGGTCCAACCTGATTGAATATATAACTAAAGCTGAAGTCTTGAAGGCCATCAAGGATCTCAATTGTGAAGGATCGCCTGGTCCTGATGGGATCCAAGTTTTCTTCTGCAAAGAATTATGGGATATTGTGGGCACTGAGGTTATGGAAGTGATCAGAGAGTTTAAGAGTGGCAATTTTGGCTTTGAAAGAATTAATAGATCCTATCTCTTTCTTTTGCCAAAGATTCCAGGTGCTAAATCTTTTCAAGAGTTTAGACCTATTGCCCTCTCTAACTCTTTGTACTTGGTGATTGGCAAGGTCCTAGACAATAGATTGAGGCCTATTTTGCAAGAATTGATCCATCCTGCTCAATCAGCCTTCCTCCACGGCAGATCTCTACAAGAATCCTTTATCATGGCCCAAGAGATGATTTGTGGATGGCACAAGAGAAAATGTAAGGCTTTTCTATGGAAGGTTGACTTTCGCAAAGCTTATGATTCCATCGATTGGCCCTATCTTTGGGAAGTGCTTAAAAGAAGAGGCTTTCCCCCTACCTGGATTCATTAGGTGAAAAGATGTATCACCATTGCCTCTTTCACCCCTTTGATAAATGGGAAACCCTGTGGGTCTTGGATTCAGCCCCAATGTGGAATCAGGCAAGGATGTCCCCTGGCTCCCCTGATTTTCAACTTGGCAGTTGACAACTTGGCCTGGTATGCTTGTAAGCTTGCTAAAGAAGGTCTTATTAGAGGGTACTCATTGTCTTGTAGGAGTAATTTGGCTCCCATTCTTCAATATGCAAATGATATGATTTTTTTTTGTAGAGGGTTCTTTGAATGAAGCACTAGCTTTGTATCATATGGTTAATATCTTTGGTGAGCTCTCTGGCTTGAGGCTGAATAGGGATAAATCTAGCTTGGTCTACTTTGGCTTACCTGAGGAGGAGCAAGGTGCTTTAGCTGCTATTTTGAGGACCCCCCGCATCAATCTTCCTATTAGATACTTGGGGCTGCCTTTGAGATGCTCTAGAATGAAAAAGAGAGATTGGAGATACCGCTTTGACAAAATTTCAGTGAAATTGGATGGCTGGCATAGCAGTTTCCTCTCCAAAGGTGGAAGACTTATCTTGCTCAACTCTGTGATCACCTCCATCCTTGTTTTCTACTTTTACATATTTAATGCACCTAACTCCATTTGGAAAAGGTTGGATGTGTTGAGAAAAAGGTTCTTTTGGAAGGGTGCTAAACATGAGGGCAGATTCTTGTAGCCACTCAAATGGAAGCAGATTTGCATGCCAAAAGATAGGGGTGGACTTTGGATTACGTCTCTGAAACACTTCAATGATGCTTTGCTACTTAAGTGGGTAGTTAAACTCTTGCAAGGAGACCTGAAACCATGGACTATCCTGATCAGAGATAGCTATGGTGCTTCCAACAGTGTGCCGTCTAGATTTCAGCCCAGCAGTCCTCCTTTCTGGAAATCAGTGACAAAAGCTTTGGCTGATCACTTCCACCTGCTCCAGCCGACTCTTGGGGATGGCAGGTGATTAGCCCATATTTGTGGGCTATTTAAGTATTTAAGTGCCTAGACATTAAGTTAATTCTAACATTTATTTAGCATAAATTGGGATGTAAATAGGTTAGTTCATATTTCTAATTTAATTACATAATTCATGCATTGCATTCATATTTAAATGCATTTAGAATTAACTTAGAATTGCATTCATTTAATTAGTTAACCGATTAGGTGCGTTACATGCATTAATTTAAGTTAACATAAAAGTTGAGGGTTTGTATATAAATAACCATAATATTTTAACATTATTTTTTATTCTTCTTCTTTCAGCAACGGCTGCATTTCCTTTCGTTGTCGCTCCGACACCACCAATTGCCGCACTAAAACCTGCAATCAAGGACGAGCGGAGAATGTGGATCTGCTCCTGCCTCTCCATTCAAATCCATGCAAGTGGCTACAAAAAGAGGAAGAGGCAGCCAAGCACTGGAGGCCACCATCCCAATGACCCACCACTGTGCAGAGGGTTGAGCTCTCGTCCATTCCACCACCACCAGCCTCAACCGCGGCGGCGAGCCTCCACCACCGTGGGCATGTGGCGTGACAGGCCACACCGCCATATGGAGCTCGTTTGCATCACTGTGCCTCACCAGAATCAGCATCACCACCCTCGCCGTCATCACCAACAACCTCCACTGCAGCAACTGCAACTTCACTCCTCCATCAGCTAAGACGTCCGGGAAGTTTCCCGGACATCTAAAGCTTCATCCCCACACACAACAACAATCGGCTGCCCACTCCCATGCCCGCGCCCCTCCGGCTTCCCACTTCCGCTAGCACCCCGCACCTTCCTTGCACACCCTGCACTAGCCAATGCACGTAGTCGGCATGCCCGCCAGCGTTCGCGCCGGCCTGCAGCACTTCTCCAATGACCCTACATACCGCTCACCACCTGCAACAACAACTACCTTCACACCCGCACCACCCATGCGCGCACCCTGCAGCGCCGCCACAAGCTCCTCATTTCCACGCGTACGCATCGCCTCCAGTGCACCACCCATGCACACAGCAGCAGGTGCACGTTCTTCTCTGTGCGCGCATCACCTGCAACGCCTCTAGCATCCACTTTCGCGCCCTCGCCGACCTTCTCCAGCGTGCTTCCACCTACCCGCCGTGCGCCTTCCTTGCAGCATCCAGTAGTAGCGGCGCATCTACCAGCAGAACCACCCTCGGCTCATGCATAGACCAGTGCAAGCACCTCCTTGCCAGAACCTCAACGGCTCCTGTCCATGCCACACGGCCTGCGGCACTTCAGCGGCTACCGGAACCCACCACCACCATTCCTCCGTCCAGCCACCTCAGAGCATCTCGCACTTCGCCGAGACCGCCATCACGGAGTCCTCGATCTAGAGAATCTCCTCCGAGCTTCACGCCTCCAGTCGTTCCTTCCTCCTCGCGCACAACCAAGGGGAAGAAGATCCCTTGTTTTACTACAGTACATGCCCTATTAATATTTACTTTCTCTGCCATTGTCATCTTTTATTAATATTTTATTAAAGCTACATTGCAAAAAATATCTGTTAGTTGTTCAAAATTGCCATTTCAGCATGTTCTCTTTATGCTTTCTTAATCTGAAGGCAGATTTGGCTCTATTCTCGTCGAAACTAACTATGAACATACATTTTTTTAACCGGTGAAAGTTTAAATACGTCATTGCCTCCCTGTGGACACAACCCGCTCTTCTACGAGTGGTTATTTTAATTATTGATTAGTCGATTTTTCCACCACATAGAATTACAAACGATGCGACATTTTATGTAACAAACAACTGTAAAAGTGAAGAATCGGCTCGTCAGCAGGACCTTCAACTTCTAGAAGGAGGGGTGGTCAAGACTAGTTGTCTTGAAGGAGCTCTATCCAAAGGCATTTGCTGCAACATCTGATAAGGAGGCTACTGTCAGTAGGGTCTGGTCTTGCAACAGCTGTAGTTGGAATCTGAATGAGGAGGATTCCAACAGGAGGGGCACCTGGCTGTGGGAAGAAAGGAGGAAGCTAATTTCAGACCTTGAGAGCTTTAGGCCAAGGCCTGGAGTGGAGGGCAAGTACCTTTGGTAGGGGATTTATAATGTGCAAAGTGGCTACAATAGAATTTTAAACCATGAAAGTGGGTGGAGCTACAACTTCATTGACAAGAAGATCTGGCTTCTAAAAATTCCCCTTAAGGTACAGATATTTCTTTGGCTATGTAGGAGAGATGGATTGATCACAGGTGATCTGCGACATAGAAGGTTGGGAATTGCTCATCTAGTTTGTTACTTATGTGAGATGCATACTGACAATGCAAATCATATCTTTTCTTCTTACCTTATCACTGATGCTATTTGTAGGAGGACTTGTCAAGAGCTGCTACCAAATTGGGATTCCATCTAGCATGGGTTTGGTATGAGAGGGAAGCCACATGTACACATGGCTGTCACTCTATGGTGTGTGTGGAAGGTGAGAAATGAGAGACTTTTTCAGGAGAGGCCGGTGTGCTGTGAAAGAATTGTAAGAGAGTGCTGGTCCCTCATAAATTTTTGGGGATCTCTTTTGTAATTCCTCTTACTTGTTTATATAATATGCCGCTCTGGATAGCTATAGTAAGATGATAGCTTTCCTTTCTGCTTCAAAAAAAAAACACATTCCGACTTACACAAGATTTCTTAAGGAATTATGTACTCCTAAGTGTAAGCCGAAGAAAGGAAGCACTATTGTACTTTCGGAGCATGTGAGCTCTATTATTTCAAGTATGCTTCCTTTGAAAAAGAAAGACTCAGGATCTCCATTTATTTCCTGTATAATTGGGGGTCAGTATTTTAATAGAGTCCTCCTAGATTTAGGAGCTTCTATTAACCTCATTCCTTTCTCTTTGGTAAAACACTTTCAAATAGAAAACCTTAAGTCTACCAATGTGACTTTACAATTAGCTGATAGATCTATTAAGTCACCTAAAGGAATGTTGGAGGATGTTATTGTCAGAGTTCAGGATTTTTACTTCCCTGTAGATTTTATTGTTCTTGATATGGAAGTACCTGAACACAATTATCTTAGGGAGACCCTTTTTGGCTACTGCAAAAGCCAACATTGATTATGAATCAGGAAAGATTGAATTGAAATTTGGGGAGAAGACAATTAAGTTAGATATATTTAGAGTTTCTAGTGGATTTGATTGTGAATGGATTGAGGAAATAAAATCTATAGCAGCTTTTGAGGATGACATTAGTTCTTTAGAACTAGAAAGCACATCTTTTGATATCCCATACCCTCAAAGCAATGAAATGTTATTGGAATCTCTACTCAATCCCGAATCTAACTCTGAATCTGAATCATCTAATTCACTTTTCACAATTGAAAATCCTGCCCAAAATCCTATTGTTGATTCTAATCCTATGCTTGAATTGAAACCATTTCCTGACAATCTTAAGTATGTATATCTTGAATCTGATCAAACATATCCTGTAATATTCAATTCTCATCTATCTAAATCACAAGAATTTAAATTGATCAAAGTTCTTCGAGATCACAAGAAGGCAATTGGGTGGACTTTACATGATCTCACCGGGATTAGTCCCAATTTTTGTACTCATCGCATCTATATTGAAGATGGGGCACGACCTTCAAGAGAAGCTCAAAGATGCCTAAACCCGAATTTAAAGGAAGTCGTTAAGAAAGAAATAATCAAGTGGCTTGATGCTGATATTATCTATCCTATATCTGATAGCCCTTGGGTGAGTCCAATTCAAGTGGTACCCAAAAAGGCAGGACTCACAATAATCAAAACTGAATATGGAGAAACCATTCCCACATGAATTGAGAATTCATGGCGAGTTTGTATTGATTATCGTATGCTGAATACTATTACAAAGAAGGACCATTTTCCTTTACCATTCATTGATCAGATCCTTGAGAGATTAGCCGGTAATAGGTTCTTCTACTTTTTAGATGGTTACTATGTTTATAATCAAGTTGCAATTTATCCCAAAGATTAAGAGAAAATGACTTTCACCTATCCCTTCGGAGCCTTTGCTTTCCGAAGAATGCCATTTGGGCTTTGCAATGCACCCGCGACTTTTCAGTGTTGCATGTTAGCCATTTTTACCAAAATGGTGGGTGAATATATGGAGGTCTTTATGGATGATTTTTCAGTCTTCAGGGAGACATTTGATATTTGCTTGGATAATTTGTTGAAGGTTTTAAAAAGATGCATTGAAGTAAACCTTGTCCTTAGTTGGGAGAAGAGCCATTTTATGATTCCTGAGGGCATAGTACTTGGCCATCTCATATCTAAGCGGGGTATCCAAGTAGATCGAGCCAAGATCAATCAAATTGCAAATCTTCCAATCCCTGACTTGATCAAAGGCATTAGATCATTTCTTGGGCATGTGGGATTTTATAGAAGATTCATCCTTGATTTTTCCAAAATTGCCCGACCACTCACAAACCTCCTCACAAAGGATGCGATTTTTTAGATGAATGAGGAGTGTATTTTAGCATTTGAAACTTTGAGAGACAGAGTTACACAGGCTCCAATTTTGCAACCACCTAATTGGGACTTACCATTTGAAATCATGTGCGATGCATCAGATTATGCAATAGGAGCTATTTTGGGACAGATAATTGAGAAGAATCCGGTGGTAATTTACTATGCTAGTAAAATAGTGAATGAGACACAAAGGAATTACATAGTTATAGAGAAAGAGTTACTAGCAATAGTATTTGTATTAGAAAAGTTCAGATCTTACATACTGGGATCTCAAATCATAGTGTATTCTGATCACTCAGCTATCCGACACCTTCTATCTAAGAAGGACATGAAACCTAGGTTAATCAGATGGATCTTGCTTTTGGAAGAATTTGACCTAGAAATTCATGATAAGGTGGGTAGGCAAAATGTTGTTGCAGATCATCTTTCCCATCTTCCTTCTGATACAATTGAATCATCTCTACCAATCACTGAACACTTCCCTAATGAACATCTTTTGACTATATCCACACATCTTCCTTGGTATGCAGATATTGTTAATTATTTGGTTACACATCAATTCTTGACAGACTGGGATGGGAATCGCAAATCACGACTCAAAGTAGAAGCCAAATACTATTTTTGGGAAGATCCATATCTCTTTTGACTCTATAATGATCAAATCATCAGGCGTTGTGTCACCTCTTCTGAGATTGATTCTATCCTATCTTTTTGTCATGACCAGGCCTGTGGTGATCACTTTTTTGGTAGAGAGACCGCTGCAAAAGTTTTGCAATGCAGGTCTTATTGGCCCACATTATTTGCTGATTCTCAGACTTATTGTAAGGCATGTAGTCGTTGCCAAACACTTGGTGGCATGTCACGAAAAGACATGATGCCTTTGAACTCGATTATAGTCTGTGAAATCTTTGATATTTGGGACATAGATTTCATGGGTCCGTTTCCATCCTCTTTTGGCTTTTATTATATTTTACTTGCTGTAGATTATGTTTCTCGTTGGATTAAAGCCATACCCACATGCACAAACGATCATTGAGTTGTCATTCCTTTTATACAGAGTCACATTATCACTCGTTTTAGGGTACCTCGTGCTATCATTTCTGATGGTGGTTCCCATTTTATTAACGCCCAGTTTAGAACTTTACTTAGAAAATATGAGGTTACACATCGTATTTCTACACCTTATCATCCCCAGACTAATGGGCAAACCGAGGTCTCTAATCGGGAGATCAAAAAGATCCTTCAAATGACAATCCGACCCAATAGGAAGATTGGTCTTCACATTTAGACGAGGCTTTGTGGGCTTATAGGACTGCCCACAAAACACCAATAGGCATGTCACCATACAGACTTGTTTACGGGAAATCCTGTCATCTTCCCGTAGAAATTGAACACAAGGCCTATTGGGCAATTAAAGCCTGTAATTTAGACCTCGTGAAGGCTAGTGAAAATTGTAGGTTGCAGCTTAGCGAACTTGAGGAATTACGTCATGATTCTTATGAGAGTTCAAAGCTGTATAAGGAGAAACTTAAAGCCTTCCACGACAAATTCATTTCCTGCAAATCCTTTGCACTTGGTCAGAAGGTGTTGTTATTTGATGCCTGTTTGAAGCTCTTCCCTAGTAAACTTAGGTCTAAATGGCAAAGGCCATTTGTTGTATCTAGAGTCTTCGACAACGGAGCTGTCGAAATCACTGAACCCAACAAGGATCAACCCTTCAAAGTCAATGTTCAACGTTTAAAACCTTTCTTGGAATCACATCCTTTGGGACTTGTTGGAGAATGTTACATGCTCCACTAGGGTTTTTGCATCCATCCACCACACATGTACATAACTATTTCCTGTTTTTACCCTTTCGATTTTCTTTTACACTTACTCTGAACTTTCACTTCATATTATACTGATTACCTTCATTTAGTCTGACTAACCACTATGACCTTTGGTCAGACTTGAAATCGTCTGCATAGAGATCTTTGATCTCCTCTATTCGACTCCTTCCATTACCCTATACTAAATGAATTGTAATATCTTTTCACCCTTCTTACAATGAGGACATTATAAAATTTTGGCTTGGGGAGGTGTTGAAGTGAAATTTTCACTTTAAGTGTGGGTAAAAAAATAAAAAAAACATAAAAATTAAATATCCACGAAATTTAAAAAAGTTTTTAAAATAGAAATTCCAAAAATGATAAAAATTTAAAAAAATCAAAATTTTAATAAAAATTTGAAAAATTTTGAAAAAATTCATAAAAATTGCAAAACCTTATAAACATAAAAACAAAAATATATAAATACAAAAATTTGAAAATGAAAATTCATAAAAATAGTAAGAGGGGTATATTCATCTTTTAATAAAGAAGAAAAAGAAGAAATATATATATTTTTACTATAATTAAGTGCTTAATTTTCTTTTAGGTTAGAAATTAAAATGTATATAGAATATATATAGAATATTTAAGAGCATTCAATTCTTAATTAGATTTTTACTTAAACATTTTGTAAAAACACACATTTACTTTTAAAATGAGATTTTATTTGAATTAGGAATCTTTAAATCTTTTAAAGATTTGTTTTTCTATTCTTACCTTGAATTAAGAAACTACGTGTATTAAGATTTAAACTTAAGTTTTGGAATTAAATTATAACTTTTTAATCGATTAGATTAAGTAATCCTTTTGCTTTTTGAAAATTTGATTTTATCATAAAGTTAAGTAAAAATGCCAGATATTCAGAGTTAATTAAATAGAGAGTTAGTAGAATTTTAGTTTACAAGACTTACAGGCTAAAAATAAATAACTGGACTTGGTAAATTTTATCTTGATGGATCCTATAGGAGGAAACTAAGAATTTAAAGAACCTGAGAGTGAAGGACTTTGTTGTCCAAGCTCTGGTTTGAGAGCTAGGTAACCTAAACATCTAAATTCACACATATAGAATTGTCTTGTTGGCATCTGAGACCGCGAAAACATAGAGGTTAAGAGATCAGTTCTGAATCCTCTTTAGTCCAAGGATTTCCGTGGGGCGATTCTTGAAAGGGTGAAGGATGCGCCACTCACCTAGAAAAAGGATTTGGAGAATAATGATAGTAAGAAAAATGAGAAGGGGGGAAAAGAAAGAAAAAGAAAAAGAAAAAAATAATAATAAAACACCCTGCAATTAAGTGCCTTGTTACAAAAGGGTGCTTATGCAGTTTTTCGACATAAAAATAAAAGCATCTCGTTACAAATGGATGATACCCTTCCTTCCATCAAATAAAAAGAACACCTCGCTACAAATGGGTGTTCTAACCTATAGAAAAGTGAAAAAAAAAATGGAGATAAAAATATTAGGAATAAGAGACCCAGTGGTCCACCTCATAGATATACACAAAAAGTGTTGACCTCAGGATAGAAAAATGGTGAGGAGAAAGCAACCAAACCTGAGTAAGGCCAAGCCAAATGCTTGAATTAGAATAATTGGGATTGGAAATTGATGGCTTAAGATCTAGATTTTTGCAACTTTGGATGCCTTTAGGACAATTCTCTTCAGTAAGCATAGATGTTTTAAAATCATAGCTACTGAACCTTGGTATTGGGTAGCGAAGCCTAAGAAATCGGGTTTTGAAGATTTTAAGTTGAGACCTAAAGGAGAAGAATTGACAGAATCCTAGGTCTAGAAGTTGTTCTTAAGTGCTGTAGGCTAGTAAATTAGAGTTTTACTACTCTAAGTTTGATTAATAAAGAGTATCTAGTTAATTTGCTTCAACATATATTGATAAAAGTCAAATATCATAAATAAAGGATTGACTTAAATCTATTGAGTTTCTGAGTTAAAATTTAATTCTCAATTCTTAAGTTTTGTTTCCTTAAAGCACTCTATATTCTAATTTTAGTTAAGAATAGTCACAAGGAATAAGAGATTTTTAAAGAATTCTAATTCTGAATAAAATTCTTGTTAACAAAATTATTTTAAGTGTTTTTTGAAAATGTCATAAGTATAAGTCTAAGTAAGAAAATTTTCACAAGTGCTCTGTACATTAATCATTTATACTAAACTTAAAAATTTCTAACCTAAGCTTTCCTCCATATAGTTACTATTTATAATAATTTAAACCCAAGTGCTTTAAATCATCATAGTCTTAGTTAATTTTGCTAGGGACTAGCAAAACTTTGGCTTGGGGGTATGATGAGAGACTCATCATGATCTCTAATTACCCCTAATTAACTAGTCTTCCTAGTTAATTAGTTAAGGATATGAGTATATAAGGGTTAATTATAAAATAAGGGATATTTAGTAAAGGACCTTAAAATAAGTTAAAAATGATATTTTATCATTCAATTAATATTATTAACAATATAATTAATAATTGGACTCAAAATCTTATTAGCCATTCCCTTAATTAATAAGTTAAGTAACTTAAACATAATGTATACATAAGTATATATTAACTTAAGTAACTTTACGTAATCTAATAAATTAACTTAAAAAGGTCAAAAATGTAAATTCAAGGTCTCAACATAATAGTTACCTTATTTGCTAATATATATAAAAAGTTGAAAATGATTTAAGTTAAAATAAACCTTTAAAACCTAGGTTTACATTTGGATCCTTACTAATCATTGCAATCGGGTCCTTAATTTTCATATAGGTCCTTAAGTTTCACTGCACTTAGGTCCCTTTCTTCCTCTTCTTCAGCCGATTGAATGGCTGACAACGGAGAGTGACTCCACCGCACGATCACCACCCTGTCGACATCATTCTTCCTTCTCCAAGCTCGTAGAGCTTGCGCTCCCCATCCCATCTTCATCCATCGGTCTGGATTACCCTAAAATCCTAATTTTTGGTGGGAGTTAACCTCACCGTCATTGGAGACGATGCCGGAGGTTAACCTCCCTAAGCTTCTTCTTCGTCCAGACCTCACCACCTTCTTCGTCGCTATTCACTATAAATACCCCCTCACCCCCTCGATTTCTCTCAAGTTGGCACCCTTCCCTCTTCTTCACTGTGGCCGACTTCAATAGGTTATTCTCTCTACAACTTCGGCAACTCCCCATTTCATCTTCCGACTTCCTCCATCCATCTTGATTAGCTGAGGAACTTCACCGAGGTCTGCTGCTTCTCTGGACAAAAGCGACGACCAAGGAGCTCCTCTGCTTCACCTCACATTCGCCACCGGAGATTCTTCTTATACCTTCTAATTTCGTCTTCCGCTACGAGCCATCAGCGGAATCCCTTTGACGCCTTCCTCTAGGTAACAGTAGCTAGGAGTAGATTAGGAGTAGGAGTAGGAGTAGAAGTAGTTTAGGAAGTTAATCAATTAGTTAGTTTAGCTTAAAATTCAGATTTCAAACCTTATCTCCTTCAACTCCAGCGAGATCCTTGAGCTCGTCAGAGCTTTGATTTTGTCTTTTTAACTCTCTAATCACCTTCCTCTATCACTCACGATCACTTCCAATTCATTAAAACACAAATTTAATCACTGTTTCGCCTAATTCACCTTCACCTTCAACGAACACTGTCGCTGTCCATGGCGATAGTATCTAAGCTTAGATGAACCTCCATAGGGTCCTTCATCACCTATTCACAATCTAAGGATCCTAATTATCACTTTCATTTGTATAATTACCACCTATAATGTAAACGCCCAAATCTAATTAAGCTCTTGAGCTCACTGTCAATGGTGGCTCAGGAGTAGTTAAAACTTTTAATTATCTATATATTTATCATCGCAATTTTCTTTAGACTTGTCTCAACCACTTTTCTTAGTGGGAGAGCAAGTTTTGTGCTTCAACCCACAAAAAATCCATTCAAACTGAATTCACTGCTAATTCTTAATTCTAATGATCAATTAAGGAATTTAATGAGTTCCTACGGTTCCTTGCAACCTCAGGTCCCTTTTCAAATAAAAAATGGTGCGATTATTCTTACTGAACACACTTTTCATCTTTTACTTGACTCACCGGAGCTCCGACGAGTTGAATCTGTTCTTCAACCTGTTAAACTTAGCGTGAAGCTCCAAATTGATGTAATTGCGATCACTGATTAATTTGAGGTTGTTTATTTGGGATTTTAACATCTGGAGCTTAGATTATTGATTTGTCTTCTCCAACTCTAGCAAAGTTGGAGAAGCCGATACAAAAGCTTAAGAACCACATTTAAGAGGTCTAGAAGCTTTAGTGCAATGCACTGAAGCTATCTATGTCTTTAGATTTGTGTAGCAACCTTCCAATCCTTCTGTCGAACAAAGCACTTTTTGATCTTAGGCGATGAGCCTAAAACCCTAGTATCCATGGTCCAAACATATGTTTAGAGGATTGAGAGAGTTCCTGGAGTTGAGAAGATGTTAATCTAGGCTTTAATTTCTTATAAAGAGGCTTAAAACAGAAAGTCAAATCTTAAGCCTTATAGTCAAACCTGAACTCAAGATTTTGATTCTGAGCTCAATTTGATAAATTGATGAGTTAGAATTGTTTCTGAGATCTTATTGAATGATTTTAGAGAGGTTTAACTGAGCTCTGACCTATTTATCTGATGGAATTAATAACCTGTCAATTTGGGTTGCTTTTGAACCCAAACTGACGATAGTAGATTTTGGATGAATTTTAAAGTTGAATCCTGCCTAGACAAGCTTATAACGATCTTTAGAATCTGTTTGAATTAATCAGAAAAGTCCATAGTTGTCTATTATGCATTTCAGAGTTAGAAATTCCTCTCTCTAAAGCTTTCAGAGAAGCTTTGAGCTTCCTTGTGCTTCCTGAAGTTTTAAGAGCTTTAAAACCTATATAAATAGCTGTGGAATCATATGAAGGATCTATTCAGACCCTTAGATAAGTTGGAAAGACCATCCTATAGACATAGTAGATTTAATTTCACTTTCTAGGCATATTAAACCCATAGGAACCCCCTAATTTCACCTATCAAATCGAAGATGAAATCATCCTCTAAACCTCAAATTGACCGTGGATTCCTGTAGAGCTACCTTAGACTTGTCCACCAAGCTTTATCTCGCTTGATTTAGAGCTCTAAGTAGGGAGAAATTGACATTTGAAGTCGGGTCTAAAGGGGGAATTCTTAGTCCCACATCGGAAGCCCTCGAGCACCCGCCTTAGTATAAAAGCGTTTTGTGATATAGCCGATTCAGTCGTCAGTGCTCGGCACGAAAAGAAAACCTCTGACCTTTGAGCATGTGTGTGTATGTGTGGGCGAGTGTGCCTGCGGGTGTGTGCCCGAGTGGGCGTGTGTGTGTGATTGGCCCTCGGAGGGCGAGGCTTGGGAGGCGTTGAGCCAATTTGGCTCAAGAGAGCCAGTTTGGCTCAAGAGATAAAGAATAAAAAATAAACCCTAATTAAATTAGGTGAGGACCGAGTAGGGTCTGGTCCCACCCTGATCTCAGGGTGCTGTGTATCCTCAAAAGGACCTCACCACAAATCTGAAATAAATTTTTGGTCGAAGAGCAAATAAACTAGATTTTGCAAAAGGTTAAGAAAAGAAGATAAAGAGAAGAAGGAAGTAAGGGCTGAAGAAAGAAGGTTGAGGAGGAAGAAGAACTTGCTAAGGAAAGAAAGATAAGGCAGAAGGAAGGTTAACAGGTGTGAAGGCATTAAGGAAGAAGCTTGAGGAAAAGATTAAGGGAGAAGAAGAAGGCAGAACAGAAGACTAAGGAAAAGCTTAAGAAAAGAAAGGAAGCTCGAGAGAATAAGAAAGAAATAAGAGGGAGAGAAAAGATAATGAATAAATAAAAAAAAGAGAAAAGAGAGAAAAAAAGAAAGAAAATAAAGAGAAGAAGAAAAGAGAAAAGAGGCTGAAGAATAAGGAAAAGAAGTTAATTTTTCTTGTTACATTTTAATTCCTTTTTGTTCTTAATTATTGTATTAAGGCATATATTGATTAAATAAACTCTTCTTTGCCTTAAATCATTTGAAATAAATAGAGAAT
The DNA here is from genome assembly GCA_037157565.1 of Thalassia testudinum. Lineage (NCBI taxonomy): Eukaryota > Viridiplantae > Streptophyta > Magnoliopsida > Alismatales > Hydrocharitaceae > Thalassia > Thalassia testudinum. The sequence continues at coordinate 42,234,344 of JAZHRO010000025.1, forward strand.
TTACATGTTCTTAAATGTTGAAAATGATAGTTTATATAGGATTTTGCATGTTATTTCATTTAAATCAATTTTTGGCAAAATTCATGCTTCCATAATTAATTTAAATATGTCTCCTATACTTATAAACAAAAATAAAAGATAACTAATGAATTTAGAATGAATTATACCTCCCAACGAATGATCTGGACTCAACTAGTAAAAATTTTCTAAAATGTTAGGTTAATTCGAACCTATACTACTAATCAACACAATTTTGAGTTAACCTAAGTGACTTTTCTCTACTCTTAATTAAGTAAAATTAACATAATTAACTGAATTGAGGTAAGAAACAATTAGGCAGTCAGAAAAATAAGAAAGGTGGGTTAAGGCCATATTTGGTGAATCTTAAATTTATTCGATGGTATTGCCTCAATGTAAATAAATACTAAATATTCACAAACTCTTTTTCTACTCTTTTCTTCTTCTTTTTTCTTTTTCTTTTTTTCTCTATTTTTTATTTTTTTCCTTTTTCTCATTTTCTCATTTTTTTTCATTTTTTTTCATATATAATTTTTCTAACTCAACACAATCTAGCAACACATTTATGAATTTTATTGAAGTGGCATTATTAAGGATTGGTAGTATTCAAGAGACATTAGGTGGCTTATTTGGTGGAAGTGCCTAATCACGGCATTGGGAGAGATGGATAGGACGGTGTATTTCTGACCTTGACATCAATACCCTCCTTCAACCGAGGATTCCGTAAAGAATGGTTGTAACCATCCACCTTAGCCCTAGTTTTATGAAAACTCACTCTCCGCATATTTGCCTTATTTGGTGCCTCTCAAAATTCATGCAAAATGTATACACATGGATCAAGAGCGAAAACTATGCCTTATCTCTGAGTATCATCACCTAATTATCTATGATTCCAGATTCCTTGCACTAATCTTAGAGCACCAATACACTCTATTCTCATCTTACACTATTTGGTGGATTTTTGGAAGAAAATCTGCCTTACTCCCAAAACACTGTCCAGGGGTTCAAGAAAAGAAACACTGCTTCTTCTCGACAGACTAAAGATGTTTATCAGTCTTTACTGTGAATCCATTCCAAATTCTACATGTGTGTGAGAAATTGTACTAGATTCTAGATTACAGGAATAAACGAGAGGATAAAATCCCTAATGCATTCTCTTAATAAGATAATCTTATTCATGGATGCACTATGTATATATGCTATAAACAAGTAACCTCTTATATTCATACTTCATGAAATTTCCCTTTCGGGTTACATTCAGCTTGACCCTAAAATTAAGAACAAAAGGTGAGCGGGTGGGTCAAAAGTGGTTGTTGTGGATGATTTTTAGCTCCAATGCTAGCATTGGAGGTGGAGTTGGTTGTTCTTTTATTTAGGGTCCTAAAGTACGTTTGACATGCAGCTTCGAGGTTTTACTAAATGTTGCATAAAAATTTTCAGTTTTGTCGTATCTACCCCCCCATGCCTAAGTTCTTACATGTCCTCATGCATGAATATAAAAGAAGTTAAATACAGTAGGGAGTAAATGGGTAGAAATCACCTGGAATTGCTCTTGAAGTTTAACATTCAGCATCGGCCAACTTAACAGTATGTAATATGCAAAAAGGAAATATTCTTAAAAGAAAAATATGTTATGTATAAAGCGAGTATGTATAGGATGATGGTAGAATGTGAGGTAGATGCTAAGTTTAACGCCTCCAGCTGGGCGAAAATTCAATCAGATGTATCAGTTCTAACATAGGAGTCGGTCAAGATTAAGACAAAGATGTGCTCGTATGCTCTTAGAATCAGTGGTCCGGAGATGCGAACCAGCTGATTATGCACCCCTACTCCAAAAATTCTAGCTATAAGAAGGTGTGGAGGAGTGGTGGAAAATAGAGGATAATCAAAAGGGGGATCATGATGTTGATTCAGTGGATTTATAATGTCCCACAATTCAGCAGGAACTTGCTGAGGGCGTAGATCAAAATGTATCTCAGAGCCAAAATCTGAGTCATAGGGATCCTCACAACGATAATTGACATCAACGATCATGCCCTCTCCAGGCTCTGAATCATATGGGGGTATCCGTGAAAGTAAAAGATCAGTGGAGAGGTCACTGAAATCCTCGTTAGAAATTACTTCATCCTCATCAGTACTCATCTTTGATTCATCGGAGGCTGACTCTTCAGGCTCGGAGTTGAGCCATCCATTAGATTGACTAGGATGGTAGGTGCATCCTCAGCTCATTCTACTCAAAGCTTCACCCTCGTATGCGTTGGGCTTCTCAATAATTCCTACCTCAGGTAGCATATCCATTTCTTCGGTTAAAACATCCATAGCTACTTCTAGTCTTTGGATGTCAGGATCAGGGATAGAAAGTATCATCTCAGAATCTCTAACATCCGAATTAGGTATGTAGGTGAAAGAAAAAGAGTGCAGGTCAGAAGATGTTGGCTCTAGCACATGTTCACCTACAATGGGAAGTGGCCTAGACTGATCAGTAATGTCACATGTAATGTTTACCTCAAGATCCATATCATCAAATGGATCTACTTCCCTTATCATGGTTGGGTTATCTAACCCAAGAGGTATCTCCCAAGATTCAGGATAATCCGATTGTGGCTCAGTCCAAGAGATATCAGTCCTTTCCTCAATTTCCTGAATGGAGTTCTTAGACGAACCCATTCTAAATATTTCCTACTCTTGTCTCATTTCCAAGCTGGATTCTTCTTCCCCTGAATTATCTTCTGGCATCTGCTCCCGAGAATCTTCTGTGTGTCCTTCCGACGTAGGCGTTTCAGATTCTTCAAGGCCTTTAAGGCTATTTTCCACTTGATATCTCAAAAGCAGTAGTTCTTGAGTTTCTCGATTTTGTCCAATTAGCCTTGTTATCCCCGTTGTTCCCTGAAGGAGCTCCATTACAGCTTGTTGATACGGAATCCAGCTTTGTCTTTGGTTCAACTCAGTGATAGCTTGGATTTTGTGTAGATAGGATGAGGTCTTTTCCTTAGCGCTAGCTATAGCTCTCTGTATTATGTAATGCGTTCGCATATCACTGGTAGTTCTTCAGGGGTTCCAGGGGGCGAATCATGTCTACCTATATTCCATGGGTAAGATGAAGGAGTATGAAATCCATATCCTGGGTTATAAGATGCGGTCCTTTGAGGGACCGGCTGCTATGGGTCATAATATCCAGGGTCAGGATATGGGTTAACCATTTCGGTAACCTGAGGAGAAGGATCAGGCGAAGCAAAAAGTCATCTTCGCCACCTTGGGTTCTAATCCCAAGGTTGAGCTGATTCAGTGACCCAGGCTCTCAGATAAGCTCGTGGTCCAGCTCTTCTAGATCCTGATTAGGTCTAGATCTAGGGTTAGCCATTGCGGCTAAATAGATAGAAGAAGTGGGGGGAGAAGATGGTCCTAGCGAGGTGACTCGTCTCCTTGGGAGTGGCTCCCAAGGTCCAACCAATCGAGGTCTGAGTGATCTCCTTCCTCGCATGCACCAACCAACCCCTAGGTTGGTGCTGCCAGCCAGACAAGGCTAAAGCCCTGTCAATCAGATGGTACTTATGATTGGATGACTAGATTTTTCATTTTAAGTTCAAATTCCTGAACAAAAATTCGTCATACAACCAACTGAAAGTGATTTCCACCTCTCAAGCTAACCCAGCCAGTCTGGTTACGAGGGGACTAAGGGGAAGGTTCTCCCTTCGGCTTATGCCTCCGATTCCATTGACCCCCAAGCTGTGATCGTTTGACACTACTTCATAGACTTAGTCACCAAGTTTAGCATGATCGGTTGAAACCACCCAATAGTATGACAACGAATTCGGGTTTATTTCGTGTTTTAAAAATAATTTTAACCCATTTTCTTCTTCAATGGGGTTTACGGTGAGTGGTCCACAAGGTGACCAAGCTCGCTGGCTAAACCTTAGACTTGATCAAATCTAGTCTAGCCCAAATGTATGGTCTCTAGAGTGTAACCCTAAAGATGTAACCTAGGGTTCATGCAGTTCTAGGGTTTTTCTATTTTTCTTCTTCAGCAGACCACGGAATTACGACCAATTCTCTGATAAAAATTGGAACCAAAATAAGTTGATATTTTGTAAGTAGATTTTTTTTTCAATTTTATTTTTAGAGAATATTTTTTTATAATTTTTACTATTTCAACCAAATTTATAGAGATTTTTAAATGTCAAGGGATCAGATTTGAAATTTTGACACCTAGTCGATTTTTCAAATTGAAATAGTACCAAATGATTTTCAAAAATTTGGAAAAAATATAGAAATTAAAGCCAATGAGGCCAGCTTTCAAACCCCATCATTTTTAGTTAAAATAGATTTGTGAATTACTCGAAATTGCTTTTGGAATTTTGAAAAATCTCAAATCTGGGTCAGTCTAACCCCCTTGCGCTTTGTGAACTTTTAAAAATCTTGTACTTCGAATTTTTTCAAAAGAATGGTGTAGTTTGAAAGATGGTTTAAAATGAAGGTATAGCTCAAATTTCAGTATTTTTTGCTCATTAATTCTTCAGCAATTGAATTTTTAAAACGAACTTTAAAATCTGGTCGAAAATCAAAAAATGGTGGAAAAGCTTTTAAATGATGTTTGAGTTCAAAATTCAAACATTCCACCAAAAATTTTTTTTCAAAAAGGATTTTTTTTCTAAGGATTTAAATTTTTTTTTTCTTTTTCAAAACTAACCTAGGATTAAAAAAGAAACCTAATCTAACTACTTAGATTTTTTTTCTTTGATTTTTTTCTTCCTTTCACGAAAATGAATAGGTTTTCTTTTTCGAATGAAATTGCAAGAAGGAAATTTAACCTAGGGTTCAAAAAAAAAGGAAACCTAGACTAAGGAAGGTATGATGTGCACTTGAGATTTTTTTTCCTGCACTCGTTGTGTGTGCAGATCCCATTTTTTTCTGCTTTTCCTATACATCAAAAGACAAGTAGAGGAAGATTTTTCAATGATAATTCAAATGATCGAAATAAAAAAAATGACGTGCCTCCCCGGCAACGGTGCCATTTAACGAATCCCATTTTCGCGCATTTTGAAATCATCGGAAATCGTAGTATAGTCGTGCTAAAAAGCTCGTCAAAAAAATAATTTTGTAAAGATAACGAGACTTGAGTCCCGGTCGTTCATCTCTGGGAGGCGCTTATGCAAATCTAAAATCAATTTTTTTTCTCTCTACATGTTTAAAATCGCACGCCAATTTCTAATCGTCGGATCAATGTTTGGCCACTGTCATTCTGAATCCTAATTACGTGCACATTTGTTAGATTGATGATAAATGTGAAAGTGTGAGTTTCAGTACACACGATTCTAGTTATGTGGTGGTTGCTTACGGAAAATGCGCTAATAGTTAGATCCTCAACATTTTCAGCTACCGACATGCTGGTTGCAATAGATAATAATTAAAAGCATGCAACTTTAATCACACAAAATATATATTGCAATAAGCTCATGGTGATTCTCAACACAGAGATATATATATATAAAAGATCTTTCATTCATTCATCATGGTGTTTGCAACATGGAACTCGTGGAAACCTTATACAGGAAAGCTTGAAAACAACAATCTAGCTAATAGAAAACGATCGCCTACAGGAATCTATGGGGGGATTTTGCATGCATCATTGGGGGAGAATAAATAGCTATACTACTAAGCAGTAATAAAAGCATGAAACTATGAAGAACTAGCAACTAATCTAGCAGAAATAAGGTCATTCGAAGGTGGGCTCCGATGGCCTTCGAATGGTTGAGAGGAGGAGGGGTGGCCAATGGTGCTTAGGTTGACCCTTGGATAGAGGTTGGAGAGGTGATCCAACATCCTAGCGTGGAGATGGTGGTGCTACTCATGGAGATAGAGTGGAGGTGGATGTAGCTAACCTAAATGGAACCAAGTGTGAAGGAAGCCAAGAAAATGGATGGGTGCAAATGGCCACCACTTAAGTATTTTTATAGACCTAAGGGGGACCCTCTAGAGAAGTGTGGAACTCTCTAGAGAGGGCTCCAAGAGTGGTCGACCAAAGAGAGAGAGAGAGAGGTGGTCCTTAGATCCACCATTTGTGGATCTCCAATTTGAATGGCTTTTGCTTGCTAATTTTGGCAACCAAGAGTGGCGCCACCTTGAAGAGGGTTCTAGAGAACTCTAGATGGGTGTGTGTGTGTGTGGCCGTGCCCTATGTGGCTAAGTGGTCTAGGTTAGGTCCTAAGGGGTTTAGGTTGGTGTAGGTCTGAAATTAGGGTTACAAACCCTAATTGCTAAGGGGAAAATGCAATTAAACTTAACAAAAGTTTAATTGAATGATTGTGAACCTAATTGAGAGTGAAATAACTCAATTAGGTTAGGCTTAGGTCAATTGGACTCTCACTGAGTCCAATTGGACTTGTATAGGTTGAGATCTGAGCTCAATTGGACCTTATGAGTCCAATTGACTAGGCAATGGTAATTGACTATGATCTAAGTCAATTAGGTTTAGTGAGGACCTAATTAAGTCCTTAAGGAGGTCTAGAGGTGATGTACTAGGGTTGGGGTACCTTAATTTAGGTTCCTAGGGGGTTAGAATTGGGTTTAGGGAGCTAGAGATCCAAGATCAAGGCCTGAATCTCAAAACAGGAACTGGAGAGCAGTTTTAGACGTCCAATAATAGCATCAGACGACTTATACTCAAAAATCAGAAGTCCAAACTTCAATTCTGGACGTCTAATTAGATTCAGGAAGGATTCTAGGTTATGTCTTGGGTATTCTGCAGAAATTGGACGTCTGACCAAGTGTCTGGACATCTAATAATACTGCAGAAGTAGGTTTTAGGTGTGTGGGAGTTGGTTGAGGGTTATGGATGTCCTATAACTCATCTAGACGTCCAGATAGAGGCTAGAATTAGGGTTTTAGGGTTTCTTAGGGTGTGGTGACCTAATCTAAGGGTGGCTAAGGCTTGAGGAGGCTTCTAGGCTATCCTAGGGCTAGGATGGACCTAAGTTCTTCACAATTTATTGCTTTATTCCTTCTTAATAGAATAGAATACCTTAACTCCCTTACATTATTATCTACTAAATCTAATCTAGGTCTTCCGCTCCAGCTCTACTGCAACACCAGTTATTCTTTATTTTTCAGATCCAACTTTAGATCCAGCTTCAGATCTAGCTTCTGATCAGCTTATTACCTGCAATTGACATGATGCACCTAATCAGTATATTATAGCATTATTTTATGCATAGTTAAAAGAAAGCAGTAAAGATGCAAATAATGCTTATGATGCGTGAACTACCCTAACTTATGCTAAGTCCTAGCCTAATTTAGGTCAATTAAGACCTATGATTGCTGTGCAATCATACCCCCATGCCTAAATCTTGCTAGTCCCTAGCAAATGCGAGACTAAATTATTCACAGAAGGGTCCCTAAGGGATTGATTATTTTATTAAGTGTATGACTAATGATTTTTCTCCTTTTTTCTTTCATCCTATGTTCTAGAAATCCAGACAAATGTAAAAGTGTAGCTACGTAGCTTTTGCAGCGGATTCGAGTGAAAGACTAATTCACCTCTAAAGCCTGTACTTGACCCCTAGTAAAAATTCTAGCGGGATAGGAGGACTTCTTCCCTTAGGGTATTCAAGATATTCTATAAATTCCACCTGGCTTTATGCTTAGGTGGAGAATCTTAGAGGGAAAAGATTATATATTTTGTGGCTCACTCTCTACTGGTGCTACATAGAGATTAGTACTATAAATTCTAGATTCCCAAATTATTACGTAACTCAACTCAGAGAAAGACGAGAAAAACTATGCTCCGTTTTGATTCCTTTGTATTCATTCTCTCTTACTCTCTCTTTTTTTTTTTTTTTCTTAGAGCTCACAATCTCACCAGATTCTCACATATGACCTGTATTTGGTGGTCTCACTTAGCATTAACACTTTAATTGAGTTCCATAACCCTAACACTAAGCCAGTATTCAGGTGGTTAGAAACACAAGAAAGGTGGGTTAAGGCCATATTTGGTGGTATTGCCTCAATGTAAATAAGCACTAAATATTCATAAACTCTTTTTCTGCTCTTTTCTTCTCTTTTCTTTTTTCTTTTCCCTTTTTTCTATTTTTTTTTTATTTTTTCCTTTTTCTCATTTTCTCATTTTTTCATTCTTTTTTTTTTCATATATAATTTTTCTAACTCAACACAATCTAGCAACACATTCATGAATTTTATTGAAGAGGCATTATTAGGGATTGGTGGTACTCAACAGACATTAGGTGGCTTATTTGGTGGAAGTGCCTACTCACGGCACCGGGAGAGACAGATAGGACGGTGCATTTCTAACTTTGACATCAATACCCTCCTTCAAATGAGGATTTCGTAAAGAATGGTCGTAACCATCCACCTTAGACCTAGTTTTATGAAAACTCGCTCTACGCATATTTGCCTTATTTGGTGGCTCTCAAAATTCACGCACAATGTATACGCAGGGACCGAGAGCGAAAACTATGCCTTATCTCTGAGTATCATCACCTAATTATCTAGGATTCTAGGTTCCTTGCACTAATCTTAGAGCACCAGTACACTCTACTCTCATCTAACACTATTTGGTGGATTTTTGGAAGAAAATCTGTCTGACTCCCAAAACATTGTCCAGGGGTTCAAGAAAGGAAGCACTGCCTCTTCTCAATAGACTAAAGACGTTTATCAATCTTTACCGTGAATCCATTGCAAATTCTATGTGTATGTGAGAAATTTTACTGGATTCCAGATTACAGGAATCAACTAGAGGATAAAATCCATAATGCATTCTCTTAATAAGATAATCTTATTCATGGATGCACTATGTATATATGATATAAACAAGTAACCTCTTATATTCATACTTCATGAAATTTCCCTTTCGAGTTACAATCAGCTTGACCCTAAATTTAGAACAAAAGGTGAGCGGGTGAGTCAGAAGTGGCTGTTGTGGATGATTTTTAGCTCCAATGCAAGCATTGGAGGTCGAGTCGGTTGTTTTTTATTTAGTGTCCTAAAGTACGTTTGAATGCAGCTTTGAGGTTTTCCTAAATGTTGGCATAAAAATTTTCAGTTTTTTCGTATCTACCCCCAATGCCTAAGTTCTTGCATGTCCTCATGCATGAATATAAAAGAAGTTAAATACAGTAGGGAGTAAATGGGTAGAAATCACCTGGAATTGCTCCTGAAGTTTAATTTTCAGCACCGGCCAACCTGACAGTATGCAATATGCGAAAAAGAAAATATTCTTAAAAGAAAAATATGCTATGTATAAAGTGAGGATGTATAGGAAGATGGTAGAATGTGAGGTAGATGTTGAGTTTAACACCTCCAGCTGGGTGAAAACTCAATCTGATGTATCAGTTCTAGCATAGGAGCCAGTCAAGATTAAGAGAAAGATGTGCTCGTATGCTCCTAGAATCAGTGGTCCAGAGATGCGAACCAACTGATTGTGCACCCCTACTCCAAAAGTTCTAGCTATAAGAAGTTGTGGAGTAGTGGTGGAAAATAGAGGATAATCAAAGGGGGGATCATGATGTTGATTCAGCTGATTTATCATGTCCCACAATTCTTAAATCTTCAGATCCAGCTTTAGATCCAGCTTCATATCTAGCTTCTGATTAGCTTATTACTTGCAATTGACATGATGCACCTAATTAGTATATTATAGCATTATTTTATGCATAGCTAAAAGAAAGTAGTAAAGATGCAAATAATGCTTATGCATGCATGAACTACCCTAACTTATGCTAAGTCCTAGCCTAATTTAGGTCAATTAAGACCTATGATTGCTGCGTAATCAAGCACTTGCCTAGGGTGAGATCAGAAGAAAAGGTTTGATTCTTGTCACTTTAGAGTAGTTGATAGGCTTAGATTTAGTGTAATCACTTTCGCTTTCAAGTGCCTGTTATTTCAAAACCCTAAAAATAACAAAATCAAAAATATAGAAAGACAAGTGCAGATTTAAGAGGTAAGAGAGAGAATCAATTCATGTGATTAACGAATTGGCCTCCTTGGACGACCCTAGATACCATTGATAAGATGATTTTGGCTTTCAAATAATGTATTAAGATGATTTGTCCTTGTAGGATCAAAGTGGTGGAAAATCACTTAAATAAATAATTAAAATTAAAATTAAACCACTCACAGAAAAGTAGGTCGTGTCCACAGGGAGACAATGATGCAATAAAATCATGAATATTTTTCTCGTATTTGTTCAATCAAGTGCAAAATCCATAGTTAAATCTAATATGAAATGTGACGAAAAGAAGATGCACAATAACTCAAAAATGTAAGGGTAGATGTGTAATTTTTCCTTATTAAAAAATTCAATAAATATGTGATGAATCTATGTAATTTCCAATTGACATGCATTAGAGAAAATCTGTGCACATCTTAATCCAAAACCAATGCCAAAAGCGGTGAATCACAAAAGCCATGCAATTATATGAAAGCTTGAGTATGAAGTCACAATTTCACCATAATAAAATAATCATAAATCAAAATTCATTTTCATGGCAATGTCATTCAAATGTAATTATTAATTAAAGTAAAAGCAGAGGATTCTACCTCTCTCCTCCTGGCGCATGGGAGAGAGGCTCATTTAAGGAGCTACTCCTACAAGAGGTCAGCTAAAGCAAGGCCTTTACGGTGGTGGCGGTAGTGCATCGTGAGATGGCCAGAGTCGGCCTGTTTGAAGAAAGGAGTGGTGGCTGTGGAGGAGCCCGCTACTGGCCGCATGTGCTGCAGGTGCAAGGAGAGTAGCGCGGGGGCACTGCAGGCACTGCAGACGCATGCGGAGTGTGAGCGTGTGGAGGCGCGGGCTCTGCAGGGCACATAGGCACACGTCGGCATGCTGGTGGTGCCAGCTGTAGGTGCTGTAGGGAGGCACTAGAGCGTGGGCACGTGGAGGCGCGGCTCTGCAGGCCACAAGAGGTGCGCGAGCGTGGGTACTGGAGCACTGGCGGCTGGCACGCGGGTGTGAAGGTTCTAGTGAAGGCACGTGGGCATGAAGGTGCGTGGAGGTTAAGGCACTAGGACTGCAGTGGGGTGAAGGTGAATGGGCATGGATGTTCTAGTGAAGGCACATGAGCTGCTAGCATGCAGGCGAGGTGGTGCAGGTACTGGTGCGTGGGTTGGAGCTGCTGGTGAAGGCGAAGGCATGGCATACGTGGGCTGAGTTGAGGGCGTGGTGGGCTGGATGAAGGTAAAGGTGTGTTGGGTAGATGGCGCATGTACTGAAGGTGGGTGCACAGGAGGTGGCGTGAGTTGCTAGCAGGAAGAGTTGCAGCTCTTTGTGCTGTAGTGGGTGTGGCGAGTTTTTTTTGGGTTCTTTTTGGTGGAGTCGAGGGAAAACAGAGAATGGGGAAGAAGATGGTGGTGGATGCTGGTGATGGCAATGAAGATGGTAGAATGCATGCCTGTGTGTGCATATGGTGGAGCAGCGTGCATTCACGGTGATGCGAGCAAGCTCTGAATGGCGGTGCGGCCTGTCACACCACATGCCCATGGTGGTGGAGGCTTGTCGCCACGGTTGAGGCCGGTGGTGGTGGAGTGGATGAGAGTGGTGCACTCTCTGCACAATGATGAATAGGGGTGGGGGCCTCCACCTCAATGCAGCTCTTCCTTCTCCTTTGTAGCCACAGCCACATTGATTTGAAATTCAAAGCACCGTAGAGTGAATGTGATGCGTAGGAGGAGGTGGAGGCGGAGGAGTTACCTATGCAAAGGAGAAGAAGAATAAAAGAATAAAATAATTAGGGTTATTTATACATAACTCCTTAACTTCTATGTTAATTAAAATAGTGCACCTAATTAATTAACTAATTAAATGTATGCAACCCTAGGTTAATTCTAAATGCATGAATTATGTACTTAAGCTAAAAATATGAATTAATTTATTTACAACCTAATGTATGATGTCTAAATGTTAAAATTAATTTAATGTCTAGACATTTAGATACTTATATAACCCACGAATATGTGCTAATCAAATATCCCCATGCCTAGTTTTTGCTAGTCCCTAGCAAATCCAAGCAAAACCTAGCACTCCAAGTAGACTAGCCAACCCAATTGGTCTTCCTTTAGAAACATATTAAGTTCAAAAAAGTAGTTGCTAAGTTACAGACTAGGTCGGCTAAAGTCGAGTTGCAGGCACAAGTTTCCCTGATTTCTGACTCTACCCTAGGATTTATTGATCCCTGAAATTAAAGCATCCGTGCACGTGCATTGGTTAGAGTTATTTGAGGTTGGTATGACTGCCAACCTAGAAAGGAAAAAGGATTTTTTTTATATAATATTTTTTTGTTTGATTCCTCTAAGTCTAACCTCAGATCAGCTATCAACACGGTTTGTGTTAAATTCATTGTCCCCATCACCGTACCTCGAAGGGTGCCTGGATTTCGATGCTTCGAGATAGCACTGCCCATAGCAACCCCAAGAACTCCTGGCAATCGACACTTCGAGATAGTATCGCCCATGGATTTCTTAAGCGAATTCAGGCCTATGGCAATCAGCACTTCTTGATGGGGCAGCCCATGGTACCTGAACTGCACAATGCACTTACATGCCCCTAGTATGATGGATATCCTAAGAGACAAGTGCCGAGGAGGTAATATGTTATCATCGCATCTTCAAGGTGAGTATATACTCCACCTCTCCTGCGGCAGAAACTCTTCTAATCAAATTGTGTTTTCAAGTCTTTCCTAAGTCAAAACTAAGAGAACCAAATTTCTTTTAAGAAAAGAATTAAGTTGATCACTTACTTACACAAGACCAAGTGTGTGAAATTTGGATGCTTGGGTTACAAGGACCCGTAAACCAAAAGGTAGAATAAGACTCCAGGTACTACCCCACCTTTTAACTCAATCCCTAGCTTTCCTTCCTCAACCTCTTGAGGAATGGTTCGCAACATAACTCCTACTTAAGTTTTTAAGTCCATAAAGGATCCTAAAGGTCTAAAACTAGTTGCTCACTTAGCTTCTAAAGTTCGACCCTAAAATCACTTAGTCTAACCTAGAGTTATGATTTGCTTAAGAATGCAAGGTCTACCCAGTTAAGCTCAATAATTACAAAATATTTTTCTCTCTATTTTTTTTTTTTTAATGTAAATGTATGCAATGAGGAATGCTTTAACTAAATGCATGAATGCACTATGTATAAATGCTATGTATATCCCCAAGTACACCCCCCCATGCCTAAAATTTGCAATGACCCCATTACATAGAGGGATATTACCTGGGTCAGAGATGGGCTGCCGTTCTTTTGTTAGCAGCCAAGTAGCCAAAGAACCTACAAATCAGGTCAAGGATTGCAAAAATAAGCCCTAAAAATGAGCAAAGTAATGCTATCCTAGAAAACAAGTAAGCTAGGATGTTGGCGAGCTGATGATGAATCCCAATAGCAAATGGTCGCCCAACTAAGATGGGAATGAAATCTTCCCAGGTCACCAGAAAAGGTTCCAAAGGATAACCTGGCATAACAACCTCCAAAGTGGTAAGGGGAGGATGACAAGGATCCTCCAAAAGGAATGGGGAAGGAATGGTGTAGAGATAAACCCCCAGGGCAATGGACTGACTAAAGAAATCATCAATCCATACCCGATACTCCATTACAGGAAATATTGGTTTGTTAAGCCCCCTGGTCATAACAAAAGTGAGCATATCTCTCAGCCAAGGATCGTCTAGGGTGTCCAAGTTTTGAGGTTGCGGGATGAACATAAGATCTAGGTTGGGTTTAATCAGTTCGGTGTCCATCCCTAAAAATATTTCCAAATCCTCAATTGCATCCCTAGCATTCCTTGCACTATCACATGTATCTTCTTGCACTTCATCAGGAGTAACAATTTCACCTTCAGACATAAGCGAATCAGAGGGTGACTTCGAATCAAATGAAGGTAGGTTGGAAGCAACAAATCTGGGGATTATCCTATCAATGTCATCCCTGGGTTCTTGTTCTTTACTCAAATCTTTCCCGGAGTCTATATGTGAATCCACATAAATCTTAGAAGTTGCTTCCAAATTTTCCATCATTCCATCATGAGGAGAAATATCATCGATGGGTGTGCTAAGGAAACCTAATTTGGTCAAATTTGTGACATCCTCAGGGGCTAACTCTTCAAATAAGGCATAATCACCCTTAGTGTCACTCCAAATCTTGAATGTAGGTTCCTCATATAATTTGTCCTTCTCCTTATCATACGATTCATCATATACCCAAGGTCTAGAATCATTTAAAATCTCAGCAGATCCCCTAGGGCACTCTATCTGAGGTAAATGGTTTACAATGATAACATCGGACTCCTCAGATAGGTCAATTTCTTCAGGGTTAGGTTCCCTAAGGGTGGGCTTGAGTTCCATCTTGTGATCAGAAGGGAGGGCAGGATTAACAACTTGACTTCGTCCCACTTCATCAAATGTCACGAAAATACTATCATTTGGGTCAAGGTCTTCCAATGGTACCATCATTCCCTTCTTTTGACTCCAATATAATTTAGGTGGATACTCAACCTTATCATCATCTTCCTCGGGTTGCCACCTTTCTTCATCCAATGCATAGCTACTTTCATATGTATCTTCCTCCCACTTAAGGTGTGGATCTCTCAAGGAAGTGTTATCTAATGGGGAATTTTCAAAATTGATCCTTGAAAAGTAGCTATTTCCCTTACATAATCCCCAAAATTTCCCTCCAACTTAAAGTGTGTCTCTCCCACGGGAAATGCATCTAGCGTAGAAGGGTGTACGTCATCCTCAATGGGGTAGATTGAGCGGCTAATTTCATCTCCTTGTTGGCTTGCTCTTGCAGATTCTCCTAACAATTCAATCATTTTGTCTTGCATTTTCTGTATTTCCATCTTCAAGGAGGAGAGGTCATTTCTACAGGAGAGAAGTCAGGCTCAGGCTTACAGTACCCAGGAGTGTCTGTCCGACCATTATAATTATTCAGGGAGGGTGGATTGGGTATTTCTATGGTATGTGGGATATTAGGCAAAGCAAATCCCGCTCCTAGGTTCTGCTCACTGATTTGGGGCTTAACCAAGCCAATACTCCTATAATAGGAGTAAAATGGATCCCAATGATTGTCATTATGTCCATCAAAGGATGGACCATCTCGGTGTATGGGATCGAAGAGTGCAGAGTGGGGGCAAGGGTGTGGGCAAGATGTGAAAGGATGAAAATCAATGTGGTCCATTCTAACTCACACCTCAATCAGAATTCCCCAAGCAAAACATAATTCAAAAAGGACTTTTTAGGTCTTTCCCAATTTAGGCTTTTGATTTTAAGTCAGATTGTAGGTGACAATACAATTTGTTCAATCAATTTATGCGCTTATTGTCGACCTACAGATCGCTTAAGAAAACCTAGTTGGAGCTTAGGTGTTCTTCCCTAAATCTCAAATGGTAGAGCAACTCCAAAGATGAAAGATCGAGGGATGCAAGTAGGTCTAAGCCTTCCTTTGAAGCTGTGCTTTCACGGTGCTTCTCAACTACCCCCAAAAATCCGTGATAGAGTATCCCCCTCTTTGGAGTTACAAAACCTTTGATCTTAAGTTCTAAACACTTCAGAATCCAACGATAGGAGGGCTCTTGTCCTAGTATTTCCAAACCTAAGGAGTGTCTAAAAGCGTGCCATGGTGCAAGTGATATAAGTGTACATACACCACAAAAGATTTTGAATTTTAAATCGCATGACAAGTTTGAAAATCAAATCCTTGGTTTTTAAACTGTCCTTCCTCTAATTAGTCCTTTTTTCCAGAAAATATGTGACCACTTGTTAGATTTATTCAATACAGATTAGGTGGTTTTGAAATTAATCCAAATGCATTTGCATGATAGGTAGAAATGCAAAGTTAGAAGTGCATACCTGATTCCAGCATTCTTCATGCAATATGCAAGATAAGAATTAGATCTAGATGCTACTCATTCAATCCTAAATGATTCAACCTAAGGGCAAGCAGCTTCTACCAGGTAGCTCGTGTTTTTATTTTTTGTCTTTTTTTAACTACTTATGCATAAGCAAATTAAAGGTAAACGATCCAAAAAATAAATTAAAAACCTAAATCTAAAGAAAAGGGAACAGGCACCCAAAAATTACCTAACACGGGCCTAAAATAAAATTAGGGAACAAACCCCTCAACTGTACCGCAGAACAAGGGTTTCAAACCAAATGTGCAATGAAAAATTAAGTCTAAAGTCTTAATCCTACTCTAATCAAATCAGTGACTAAATGTGTAGAGATGATCGTCGCATCCTCATCC
Organism: Thalassia testudinum; assembly: GCA_037157565.1. Taxonomy (NCBI): domain Eukaryota; kingdom Viridiplantae; phylum Streptophyta; class Magnoliopsida; order Alismatales; family Hydrocharitaceae; genus Thalassia; species Thalassia testudinum. The sequence goes on from JAZHRO010000025.1 coordinate 42,250,598, forward strand.
TTCCCCTCCTAGCGATCTAGTTCCTTGTAAGGTAGCTCTAACAATTTCCCCTCTGGAGACGTCAAGGCTTGCCTCCCACGATGGCTGGTGTGATTGCGAATCGTAGAATGTGTGTCGCAGATCGTTGCACTCGCATCAGAAAAAAAATTCAGAGTTAAATATTATTCAAAATTTAAATCAATGTGAACAAATGAATGAATGAATGCTATTTAATTAAGCCTGCTGCCTCCCCGGCAACGACGCCATTTGATAAGACGATTTTCACTTTCGAATAATGTATTAAGATGATTTATCGTTGTAGGATCAAAGTGGTGGAAAATCGCTTAACAAAATAATTAAAATTAAAATTAAACAACTCACAGAAGAGCGAGTCATGTCCATAGGGAGGAAATGATGCAATAAAATCACAAATATTTTTCTCGTATTCATTCAATCAAGTGCGAAATCCATAGTCAAATCTAATATGAAATGCGACAAAAAGAAGATGCACAATAACTCGAAAATGTAAGTGTAGATATGAAATTTTTCCTTACTAAAATAATCAATAAATATGTGATGAATCTATGTAATTTCCAATTGACATACATTAGAGAAAATTTATGCACATCTTAATCCAAAACCAATGCTAAAGATGTGAATCAAAAAAGCCACGCAATTATAAGAAAGGTTGAGTATGAAGTCACAATTTCACCATAATAAAATAATCATGAATCAAAATTCATTTTCATGGTAATGGCATTCAAATGTAATTATTAATTAAAGTAAAAGCAGAGGATTCTACCTCTCTCCTCCTTACGCATGGGAGAGAGGCTCATTCGAGGAGCTACTCCTACAAGAGGTCGGCTGAAGCGAGGCCTTTGCGGTGGTGGCGGTGGTGCGTCGTGAGATGGCCGGAGCCAGCCTGCTGGAGGAAAGGAGTGGCGGTGGTGGAGGAGCCTGCTGCTGGCCGCACATGCTGCAGGCGCAAGGAGAGCAGCGTGTGGGCACTGCAGGTGCTGCAGACGCACGCAGAGGTGGATGCATGGAGGCATGGGCTCTGCAGGGTGCACAGGCGCACACGAGCGTGCTGGTGGTGCTGGCTACAGGTGCTGCAAGGAGGCGCTAGAGAGTGGGCGCATGGACGCATGGCTCTACAGGCCGTAAGGGGTGCGCGGGCATGGGTGCTGGAGTGCAGGCTGTTGGCACGCGGGTGTGAAAGTTCTGGTGAAGGTGCGCAGGCTGCTGGCGTGCGGGCGTGAAGGCGCATGGAGGTTAAGGCGCTGGGATTGCAGTGAGGTGAAGGCGAACGGGCGTGGAGGTTCTGGTGAAGGTGCATGGGCTGCTGGCACACGGGCGAGGTCGTGCAGGTGCCGGTGCGTGGGTTGGAGCTGCTGGTGAAGGTGAAGGCACGGGAGTGCGCTGGATAAGTTGAGGGCGTGGTGGGCTGGATGAAGGTGAAGGTGCGGTGGGCAGATGGCACGTGCGCTGAAGGTGGCTGCGCTGGAGGTGGTGTGAGTTGCTGGTAGGAAGAGTTGCAGCTCTTTGTGCTGTAGTGGGTGTGGCGAGGTTTTTTTTGGGTTCTTTTTGGTGGAGTCGTGGGAAAACAGAGAATGGGGAAGAAGATGGAGATAAATGCTGGTGATGGCAGTGAAGATGGTAGCATGCACGCCTGTGTGTGCTTATGGTGGAGTAGCGTGCATTCACGGTGATGCGAGCAAGCTCCAAATGGTGGTGCGGCCTGTCACACCACACGCCCATGGTGGTGGAGGCTTGCCGCCACGGTTGAGGCCGGTGGTGGTGGAGTGGATGAGAGTGGTGCACTCTCTGCACAATGATGAATAGGGGTGGGGGCCTCCACCACAACGGCAGCTCTTCCTTCTCCTTTGTAGCCACAACCACACTGATTTGAAATTCAAAATGCCGTAGAATGAATGTGATGCATAGGAGGAGGCGAAGCCGGAGGAGTTACCTATGCAAAGGAGAAGAGGAATAAAAGAATAAAATAGTTAGGGTTATTTATACATAACTCCTTAACATCTATGTTAATTAAAATTGTGCACCTAATTAATTAACTATTTAAATGTATGCAACCCTAGGTTAATTCTAAATGCACGAATTATGTACTTAAGCTAAAAATATGAATTAATTTATTTACAACCTAATGTATGCTATCTAAATGTTAAAATTAATTTAATGTCTAGACATTTAGATACTTAAATAACCCACGAATATGAGCTAATCAACCACTGTTATGTAGGTTTATAAAATGTAAAAGTGATTGCGAATTTGTGCGTTACAGCGACTCGAAACCCTAATTTCATCAAATCACACATTTTTTGCATCACTTTTATTAGAACCTAGTTCCACTTCTCTTTTATGTTTTGGTGTTAACAAAACTATTTTAAATTTAATGAGTTTATGAAGTGTTATTTTTAGGAAATAACAAGATCTAAGGATGGATGAAAGAAGCAATGATGGCATGAAGATTGAAGACTGTTTCTTTCTGTTCATATTTTTTGTAATCTAGAATGTGAATGTCTCCTAACAAGATAAATGACTTAGGAATTAAAATCAAAATAAAGATAATTAGGAATCATTCTTTCGTTCAGCTATTCGTTTGAAAATACATCATTAAGTTGTCATATTGATCGTGTATTTATACTCATATTTCACTTAGATTGTGATCAAAGATCATTCTTGGTCCTTGGCACAGGTTTGGGTTTGAGTCCTAAACTATGAACAACATGTACTGGTACTCCTCATGAGTACCGATACAAGGTGGTCACAGTTTGAAGACTTGAGAAGTACCTGGACCTTACAAGTATTGGTACTCATCATGAGTACCGGTACATGTAGGTCACATGACCCAAATCTGTGAGTCACAAGTACCGATACTCATCATGAGTACCAATGCCTAGTGACTTAATTGGTACTCAACTGTAAGCATTGAGTACTGGTATCCAGGCTTTGTTGGCTTGACTGCTGGTTATCTGTGAGCAGTTAGTACTAGTACTACAACTTTCGTACTGGTACCAACTAACCTTTGTGACCAATCTGAACAGCTATTGTGCAATTAATCCTATCTTTAATCTTCCCAAATTGCCCCTAACAGCTAGTAATCTTAGGGAAGGTGTTTAGTGGCTTCCAAAAACCCTTTGTGTGTATCATTTGCACACAATACAAGAAAAAATTATCTCCTTAGTCCTAATTCCCAAATTTCACATTTCAAGCTGCAAGGATTGTTGTTGCATTCTTCTTCAAGGCGATACTCTCTACAACAAACCTCTTTCAAGTGATCTCGTTCTTCATCGTATAATCTTTCGCTTTAGTGTACTTTCATTAGATTAGAATATAATCAATTTTTTTAAAGCAAATTATTGTTGGAGACTTAGGAATTTAGTTGTAAGCTTTATTGTTGCTTACTTACACCTGTATCATTTTATTCTTATTCAATCTTGTAATTGGATTGAGGTAGCTCATTAATTACCTCCATTTATAGTAAATTGATTTTCTCTGGGTTGAGGGAATCGTGTTAAAAATCCTAAGTTGGGAGACTTAAGTAGTGGAGTACCCAAGTGAGGGGAACCACTATATATCTGGTGTTATTTTTTGTGGCGTGATTTGCTTGCATATTTTAATCTACCACACTATTCATCCCCCTTCTAGTGTGCTTGTGCCTTTTAGATCCTACAAGTGGTATCAGAGCGGGTTGCAAGAAGAAGTAAAAACCTTACTTGCTATGTCATCATCAACCAAGCGCACCGAAGGACAGTCATACACATGTCCTCCCTACTTCAATGGGACGGACTATGGATATTGGAAGAGGAGGATGCAAATCTTCCTCAAGGCAATGGATGAGGAGTTGTGGACCCTCATTCAAGAGAAGTACTTGGATCCGGAGCTACGAGAAGGAGTAGCATGGACAGCGGATTAAAAGAAGAAAATTCTCGGCAATGCGAAGGAGATGAATGCACTTTACTGTGCATTATCAAGGGAAGAATTCAACCATATCTCGACTTGTGAGTCCGCATACGAGATATGGAACAGACTACAAGTGACCTACGAAGGTACTAGTAAAGTTAATGAAACATGCATATCTGTTTTAACAGAAAGCTATGAGTGTTTTAGGATGGAAAAAGGTGGAACAATCAAGGCAATATACATGAGATTTAGAGACATTGTCAACCCTATGAAGAATTTGGGAGTGAAGTTCATGAAAGAGCATCTTGTAAGGAAGATCTTGAGATCCCTTACAAGTGATTGGTCTCCGAAATCAATAGCGATTCAATGGTGTATGAGGTCCAACTGGAGAACATGAACAAGAACGAAGAGAAATCAACAAGCAAGAAGAAGGAGCTTGCTTTCAAAGCTCTAAAGGAGGATTTAGACTTTGACAATTCTGACTCTGACAAAGAAGAAGAGCTTGCTCTTCTAACAAGACGATTTCGATGGTTCATCTAAAAGCAAGGTAAGAAGGTGAATAAATTTTCAAATGACGTAGTGTGTTTTGAATGTAAGAAAAGGGGACACGTACGAAAAGATTGTCCAATGATCAAGAAGAAGAAGGAAGAAAAGAAGAAAGACAAAGAAGTTGATCAGAAGAAGATCTCAAGAAAGGCATATAAAGTAACCTGGGATGATAGTGATTTCGGCACCGAATCATCCTCCGAAGATTCAGAAGAAACCAAAATTGCACATTTGTGTTTGATGGCAAACAACAACAGCTCGAAAAATGAAGTAGATCAGAAGTCACTTTTAATGAGTTGCTACATGCATATAAAGACCTATATCATAAAGTTAGGTTGATTAGAAAAGAAAATAAAGTCTTACGTAATAGTTATAAGACTTTAGAGATAGAAAAATCATGTCTAGAAATAGAGTTAGACATAGCAAAAGATACTAACTCACAATTGCATGCAAAGATAGTAGAATTATATGATATTTATGAACATTTTGAGGAAACTTTAAATAATCTTAAAACAACAACTACGTTAAAAACAGAATTTTGTAATAACTTAAAAGCAAAATTTCATAATAAAAAGAACATACAAAATAAATCACATGCACCTAGACATGCATGGATTTATTATATGGTTAAGAACCCTAAGAATTATAGATTCAACACAAAAGTGATCTATAAATCTAAGGATTTGAAGGGAACTAACCATCTAGGACCCAAAAGAAAATGGGTACCTAAATCAGATGTATTAAACTATTTTGCAGGTCAAGAAAGACAAGTGGATCCTTGATAGTAAGTGTTCCGAGCAAATGACAGGGCACTCCGACCTTTTTATCAAATGGATGAGAATACAAGATGGAGGACACGCCAAGTTGGGTGACAACAAATGTTGTCGCATTATCGGTGAAGGTACTATAGGTAATTCGTCTAAGCATGTACGGATTGTTCTTTTAGTAGAAAATCTAAAACATAACCTGCTTAGTGTTAGTCAAATATGTGATAATGGATGTGATGTATTGTTCACTAAAGCTGGTTTTAAAATACTAAAAGAAGGAACTAATGTAATTCTAATTGAAGGATTTAAATATGAAAATATCTATGCTCTTCTTTTTTCACAAGAGAAATTTGTAAAATGTCTGCTTGCCTCTCATGTTGAAGTAGATTTATGGCACTATAGGAAAGGTCACATAAATCACAAACACTTAAATAAGCTAGTCAAAAATGAGTTAGTAAGAGGCTTACCCAAACTAACTTATAAAAAAGATGCATTGTGCAAATCTTGTGAACTTGGAAAAATGCACAAAGCTTCTTTTAAATCAAAAGACTTAGTCTCAACTACACGTCCCTTAGAGTTGTTACACCTTGATCTATTTGGGCCAACACGATTTGAGAGTCTAAATGGATCAAAATTTTGTCTAGTTATTGTTGATGACTTCTCAAGGTTCACTTGGGTCATCTTCCTGAAACATAAGGATGACTCATTTGACTCCTTCCTAATTCTTACTCGAAGACTTCAAAAGGAAAAATCATCTTCAATCCTTAGACTTAGGACTGGTCATGGGGGTGAATTTGAAAATGAAAAGTTTTCAAGTTTTTGTGTCAATTATGGCATATCTCATGAATTTTCATTTCCTCGAGCACCATCTCAAAATGGAGTTGTAGAGCGCAAGAATCGCACTATACAATAATGCACCCAAACCTTGTTCTTGGAGTGTAGGCTTCAAAAATATTTCTGGGTTGAAGATATTAATACGGCATGTTATGTTCTAAATAGAACTCTCTTAAGGCCTATTATTAAGAAAACTCCATATGAGCTTTATTATGAGAAGTCTCCTAGGATTTCATATCTTAGGGTGTTTTGAAGTCTATGTTATTCATTAAACACCCGAGATCGACTTGATAAGTTTGATGCTAAAGGTGATGAAGGTATTTTTATTGGATATTCAACAAGAAGAAATTCTTATCGAGTATTTAATAAAAAGACTTTTGTTGTTGAAGAATCCCTACATGTTTCATTTGATGAAACAACTTTAAGAGAACCATAACCAAATCATCTAGTTTCTGATGATGAAGATACCCTCTTCATCGATGTATCAAAAATGGAAGATACACGAAATTTACATGATCTTCCAAAAGAATGGGTACACCACAAGGATCACCCTCAAGGTCAAATTATAGGTGATATTGAACAAGGTGTAAAAGCCCAATCTCATTTTAGAGTCGATTTTGTCCTTAATGCCTTTGTTTCTCAACTTAAACCCAAGAAAGTTGATGAGGCATTAAAGGATGATCATGGGTTGTAGCTATGCAGGAGAAAATACTCCAATTTATAAGAAACAATGTATGGAACTTGGTACCCACTCTAAAGGGTAATTCCATTATTGGAACCAAGTGGGTGTTTTGAAATAAATTGGATGAATCTGATTCAGTAATCAGGAATAAGGCCAAACTTGTAGCTCAAGGCTATAACCAACAGGAGCAAATTGACTTTGATGAGACATTTGCTCCTGTTGCTCGCTTAGAGTCAACACTAATGCTACTTTCTTTCGCAAGTGGAAAAGGCTTCAAGTTATTTCAAATGGATGTCAAAAGTGCTTTTCAAAATGGTTATATTAAGGAAGAAGTTTATGTTCATCAGCCTTTCGGGTTTGAGGACCCAGCAGACCTAGAGCATGTATTCAAGCTCAATAAGGTACTATATAAACTTAAATAAGCTCCTAGGGCCTGGTATGATAGACTTAGGTCCTTCCTTCTCCAACATGGATATAGAATTGGAGTTGTTGATTTAAATCTTTTTGTAAAGAAAGAAGGAAATGACATCCTGTTGGTTCAAATATATGTCAACGATATTATATTTGGATCAACCAAGGAGTTTTTGTGTCAGCATTTTTGTGAGACTATGAAGACTGAGTTTGAAATGAGTATGGTGGGTGAACTCAGATTCTTTTTAGGTCTCCAAATCCAACAATTAGGCACTGGTATTTACATTGGTCAAACAAAATATATTCTTGAAATTCTCAAGAAGTTTGACTTTGAAAAAGTAAATAGAAAAGAGACTCCAATTACTCCATCTACTTCTCTTAGTGAAGATTTATCCAGCAAGAAGGTAGATGAAAAGAAATATCAGGGTATGATAGGATCACAACTATACCTTACACTTCTAGACCTGATATTCATTTTGCTACATGTTTATGTGCAAGATTCCAATCCGAACCCAAGGAATCTCATTTAAATGCAGTAAAAAGAATATTTAGATACCGAGATAGCACAAGAGATCTTGGACTCTTTTACCCTAAAGCGTAGACCTTAGATTTATTATCCTATTGTGATGCAGATTATGCAGGGAGTCAGACAGACCAAAAGAGCACTAGCGGCACCTGTCATTTTATTGGAGAATCTCTTGCTTCATGGTTCTCTAGAAAATAGACATGTATTTCACTTTCCACGACCAAAGCAGAATATATTGTTGCTTCACTTGCTTACTCTCAGGTCATTTGGATGAGGCAAACTTCGTCCGATTTTGGATTATCTTTTGCGTAATCTAAAATTCTGTGATAGTACAAGCATAATTAATTTATTCAAAAATCTGGTGCATCATTCATGTACCAAACATACAGATGTTCTATACCATTTTCTTAGAGAGAATGTGCTACAAGGTGTCATTCAATTACAATTTATGGATACACGAAATCAATTGGCAGACATCTTTACAAAACCTCTTGCAGTAGAGAGTTTCTGCTTTATAAGAAGAAAATTAGGACTTTGTACAATTAAAGAAGTTCAAAATTAAAAGTTTGATTAGTTTATAACTTGTTTGCAATTATACAAATCTCTGAGGGCCTAATTATAGTTTACCCATTTTTGTTAAAAAGGGGTATACTGTAATATTTCCATATTTCTGGAAATATCAGGGTATTGTTTGCAATATGATTACTTAATTTAAGTCATTGACTACATTATTTTCAATACCTAAGTAGAACATTGAAATAATCTCTCAACCATCTAAGTGGTATGTGATTAGCACATGACCCATCCCATATAAAAGTGGTCAAGTTCAAACACTTGCCCCATTTTGTTCCTTCCAAAACCTACTTCCCATTCTCTCCAAGTCCATCTCCAAACCCTAGCCAAAGAGAAGAAGGATCTCTTCCAAGACTCAACTCTAGGTATTTTCTCATCCTCTTTGTAGATCTTGGTTCTTTCTACAACTTGTTTTCTCTTTCCCCTAAATCAACCCTGCTACTGCATTCTATTTCCCATTGGGTAGCAGATGGTACTGGTACCTATCACCAGTACTGGTACTAGCTAGGTGCAGCAGAGCTTGCTTTTGATAGCAGGTACCGGTACTAATGATCAGTAACAATACTCGCTCTATTTTCTAGTTGGAACTGGAACCAACCAGTACCAATACCCATCACCAGTACCGGTACATGTAGGCTTAAGTGTGTTTTTGAATGCACACATCAAAGGAAATATTCTGATTTATTAATTGTTTCTCCTACTCTTGTTGCATGTTTTTTAGATGGCACCTAAATCTAAGAGTAAAGGAAAGGCACCTCAAGATGCATTTCACAAATTTTGCATCAATGGGAATGCCAAATCAAAGTTTGATTGTCATAAGGGCCTAAAGCTTCACCATTGTAGGCCAGTTGAGTGGAAAGACTTCTCTTTATAACTCTTTAACTTCACCACTTGTTTATCTGAACAAAACCTCATGCATTTCTTTGATGAGTCATTTCTTGTTGATGTTCCTGGAGTTTATCCTGATGTTAATTGTCTATTTTTCTGCAAATCTCCAAGAACAAGATAATCGAGGTCATTTTGTCTTAACATCAAATATTTTTGGTCAAAAGATAACTATTACACCCAAATTTCTATCCACTATAACCCAATGTCCTAATGAAGGTCATGCTTTTGATACTCTTAAAGGAAAAATTCCCCACTTCAAAAATTCATGAAATACTCTTGCCTCCTAACTATCAGGAAAAACTTTTGTTGCCCTAAACATGGCATTATTTGCTAGAGTTTTATTCAAAATTTTAGCATAGAACCTAAGGGCCAGATACTCAGGATTCCACAAAATCCCTGTAGACATTTTACCCTTAATCTATGCTATTATAAAAAGTTTTCCTGTAAATTGGAACATGGTATTTATTCACTTCTTAAGACCTCATTACCGTGCTTCTGCTCTTCCTCTTGATATTCATGTATCTCACATTCTTATCAAGAGTAAAATTAATCTCTCTAACTTTACTCTGCTTAGAAAAGTGGTGTACTTCAAGTGGTCCACTCTTCGGAAAATGGGAGTAAAACCAGCTACAGAGGAATCATCTAGTGAAGATGAAGAAGTTGATCCAAATGCTCAATTTTCTTCTCGTCCACCTCCTGAATCATCCTCAGCTTTTGTTCCTATAACCTATCCATATCAAGAAGTTGAAACTCCTTGGGTAAATCTGTCTAATGTGTCTAGAACTGATCCCAATATGATTCACACTTTTAATTATATTGGACAAAATTTGTCAAATAGCAACTTTGCTTTTCGTCGTATGGAACGCAAGTTCTATGATCTTTCACTTTCTTTTGAGTCCTCCCTTTTTACTTCTTCCACTCAACATCCTAAACAAAGGAAGCACACTAAACCAAAAGTGCTCAAAGAATACAGTAAGAGATGCCAAAAGCATTTTCAAGACCCATCTCATGTCTCATCTCCAATGGTGGAAGAAGAACCTATTCTTCACGATGATGAAGAGGAAGAAGACAATGAAGATGAAGAAAATGTTTCTTATGATGAAAGTGATGATGAAGATGCTGAAGATGAAGATGGTGATGAAGATGATGATGGTAATGATGGCGATAGAACGAGTAACAAACTTGCTCAAAAGTCTTTCAGAAAACATCCTCACAATTAGTATTTTAGTCTATACTTTCATGTATTGAATATTTGAAAATGTTTTGCTTGATTATTATGTTTTTTAATGATGTATGACTTCAATTATGATTGTTATGACTTTTAATATGCTTGTTTTCTTCTTATGATTGTTTATCTACAATCTTGTTTCATGCCTAGTCATTGTCTATTCATATTGATATATTCTTTTTGTTTGATTGACAAAAAGGGGGAGAAATGATAAATACACTGTATTTAAAATAAGGAAGCTTAGTTTGAGGGGGAGGTTTCACTCCTAGCGGAGTTTTTTGTATTCCATCTGTTATGAGGTTTCTATTATTTTAAATATAGGTATTTCTATTATTTTGTCAACACCAAAAAGGGGGAGATTGTTGGAACGTAGTTCCACTTCTCTTTTATGTTTTGGTGTTAACAAAATCATTTTAAATATAATGAGTTTATGAAGTGCTATTTTCAGGAAATAATAGGATGTAAGGATGGATGAAAGAATAATGATGGCATGAAGATTGAAGACTATTTCTTTTTGTTCATATTTTTTGTAATCTAGATTGTATATGTCTCCTAACAAGATAAATGACTTAGGAATTAAAATAAAAATAGAGATAATTAGGAATCATTCTTCCATTTAGCTATTCGTTTGAAAATACATCATTTCATTATCATATTGATCGTGTATTTATGCTCATATTTCATTTAGATTGTTATCAAAGCTCATTCTTGGTACTTGGCATAGGATTGGATTTTAGTCCCAAACTGTGAACAAGTATCGATACTCCTTATGAGTATTGGTACAAGGTACTCACAGTTTGAAGACTTGAGAAGTACCTGGACCTTACAAGTACTGGTACTCATCAAGAGTACCGGTACATGTAGGTCACATAACCCAAATCTATGAGTCACAAGTATCGGTACTCATCATGAGTACCAGTACCTAGTAAGTTGGTACTCAACTGTAAGCATTGAGTACTGGTACCCATGATGAGTATCGATACCCAGGCTTTATTTTGCTGACTGCTGGTAATCTGTGAGTAGTCAGTACCTATACCAGCTAACTATTGTGACCAATCTGAATGACTATTATGCAATTAATCCTATCTCTAATCTTCCCAAATTGCCCCTAACAGCTGGTAATTGTTGGGAAGGTGTTTAGTGGCTTATAAAAACACCTTGTGTGTATCATTTGTACACAATACAAGGAAAAATTATCTACTTGGTCCTAATTCCCAAATTTCACATTTCAAGCTACAAGGATTGTTCTTGCATTCTTCTTCAAGGCGATACTCTCTGCAACAAACCTCTTTCAAGCGATCTCATTCTTCATCGTATAACCTTTTGTTTTAGTGTGCTTTCATTAGATTAGTATATAATCATTTTTTTTAAAGCAAATTCTTGTTGGATACTTAGGAATTTAGTTGTAAGCTTTATTATTTCTTGCTTACACCTGTATCATTTTGTTCTTATTCAATCGTGTAATTGGGATGAGGTAACCTGTTAATTACCTCCGTTTATAGTAAATTGATTCCCTCTGGGTTGAGGGAATCGGGTAAAAATCCTAAGTCAAGAGACTTAGGTAGTGGAGTACCCAAGTGAGGGGAACCACTATACATCTGGTGTTATTTTTTGTGGTTTGATTTGCTTGCATATTTTTATCTACCATACTATTCATCCCCCCTTCTAGTGTGCTTGTGCCTTTTAGATCCTACAACTTTTTGATGTCATTGCCAGAGAGGCACAGCTTAGTCACTTATTTTATCTCTCTTTTACTTTATTAGGTCTTCATGAATTTTGTTTTGTGTTTTGTTCAGGTGTGAATTAGGAGCAGGAGTGGGATTCGAATTCACTTGGAGCGGAAACTTCAAGTGAACTTTTCTTCCCACATACTTCAGGTTAGTACCCCCAACCATCTCTTTCATCATCATCAAAATCTCCTAAAAAATCTTAAAATTATCAAAAAAATCAAAAACAAGAAAAAGTGAGTTTGGTGGAACCCTAAAACTCATTGCATTGCTTGTTTACTTCATTTTTCCACCACCTTAGTCTTATTGGTGTTTGATGTTTGAAAATCCAAACTTCTATTTTGATTTTCAAAAATCAAGTTTCAACACCTAGGAGCTTCCTAAAATCACCAAATTTCACCCAAGGAAGCCCCTTTGAGTCAGAAACCTTGAGTCCAACTTTCAAGTAGTTTTTCAAAATAGAAAAAATTAAAAAATTCATGGATTTAACAGGGGTCAAACCTTATTCCCATACTATGTTCTTACTGTCCGTGAATTTTATAAATTTTTCTACTAGTGAGATTTAGGCAAACTTTATATTGCTAGAAACCTTGAGACATTGTCTATATCATATAGAATTCTCAAAAATTTTTGAGATCAATTGAGGATTTTGTAGAATCAATTTCTTGAATCTATGAATTCTGACTCTTGACACCAGTAAGAAAAAAATTTCCAAAAAAATACCAAACAATTTCCTAAAATCACAAAAAAAATAATTTTTGGATTCCTTGTTTGATTTTATATCACGTGGTGGTGTTGTTTGTCTTCTTTGGACCATCACCTAATAATATTGCAAAAAGAGATTTATTTTTAGGAGTTGTATAACTAGGAATTCCAACTTTAGGGTTTTTAATTTTCTCCCTTAGTCATATCAAATTTCAAAGTAATTGATCTCCACCAACAACTTGTTTGCCATTATTTTGTGGAACATCAAAACCTTGTTCGAACATTTAATAAGAGAGAATCCTAAAAGACATCAAATCTTTATTAAAACCCTAAAACACTTCAACAAAAAAATCCTTGTTTGCAAATCCTTTTGATTTGGCTTGGGCACCACTTTCAGCCCAATTCGCACACACATAAAAGAAGAAATAATCAGGCATTACCCTAACCAATGCCCATCACGTTTCTTATGCACATTAACCTACTAGACCTCATTAAATTTTTGTAGCAATTTGACCCCTAAGGTTTCATCAAACTTAGGCTTGCTACCTAGGTTTTAAGTTTTCTTTAGTTGGTATCAATTCTTTCATTTATATCTGGTGTGAGGCCGTGGGGCCTTATCAAACGACCAGGCGCGGGTTTACACAAGCCCCTAGTGCTTTTCTTAGGACTATTATAGTCCTCCTAAAATCCAACAAATTTTGTTGGAATATATCCTGCCTTTTCACCTTTGTAGTCCTATGCATAGTCAGTACTATAGCCCCAATCATGGCTACTAACAAAATTAGACTAGATAGCAAAAACTAGACAAAATAGTAGGTATAAAGTAAATTTCCCAATGTTTCCAACTCCGTCCAACTTTGTACCTTTCCGGCATAAATCGTATATCTCAGAGAGGTCATATTTCTTTGGGTTGGTAGTAAGTTGAGAGAATGGATATGCACTAGTGTTTGACAGTGGCTAAGTCAGTGCTTAAGAAGTGTCACGTTGTAATATAGTCAAAATAGTGTTCAAACAAATACAATTTTTATTACTCGAAAAGATTTCTGAGGTCGAACACAGGGAGCAAATTGGTATTTAGAAATCAAGATCATAATTCAGAATTAAAACAGTATGTAATAATATTAGTATCAAAGTGCAAAAATATAGGAGTAAAATGGTGATGTAGAACACCAAATACTCCTACAATATCACCAAATAACTCAATGTATGAATATGCAATGAGAACTAGAATCTGTTGTCTGATGAAGGAATCAGACGACTTAAAGTGTCTGATCCTTCTTCTTTTCTTCTTCTCTGTCTCTGCCTTTTCTTCTTCTTTGAGGTCCTTCTCTTCTTTAGCTTCTGGCTTCTTCTTCTTCTTTGGCTTTCTCTTCTTCTTCTTCTATGATCCTTCTCTTTCTCTTCAGCCGCTGTCTTTGGCTTCTTCTTCTTCTTCTTCTTCCTTCTACCTTCAACTTCTACCTTCAACCCTGGCCTCTTCTTCTTCCTCTGAATTGGCTAAGTGTTGGCCAAAGACCCTTGTAGCAAAACCCTCCCCCTACCTACGTGACACTCCTCTCTTTCTCTCTTAGAATCCGCTCTCCCAGAGCCACATAGGTATTCGGGTAATCAGGTCGGGTACATACTCGGGACTAGGCCCACCGGTGTACGATGGTGGGCGAGGAGTGCAGGTCGGGTCGGGTCAACTAGGTCCACAAGGGTGTGTCGCAGATGAGACCGGGTCAGGTGAGTGGGACCTCACCCCTGGTACTGAGGTAAACAGCTACAGGCACAAAATCAATTTATGCAGGTGCGCGCCTTAGAACTTTCCGAGGTGGGACTATCCATGCACCCTTCTTCTCGCATGCCTGCAGCAGAGGTGATGCTTCCAATTGTAGCAACTGCTAAGGCCTTCTACTGGAATTGAAAGCCTGGAACCGTGCATAAGAGTCTTCCATGCGGCCTGGGACAGCAGCACCTAGAGTGGCTTCAAGCAAGCTACAAGCTTATGCAGCAATGGCGGATGGGGCCTGAACCTGAAATCAAGAGCACAGCCTTTCAGCCACGACAAAACGCTCAGAGAGGATCGCCGGAGCACGGTGGATGTGCTGGGGGTGGTGGCGTGGCGTGTGGGTGTCTGTGAGTGTGTGCCTAGAGCAGACTGTGTGCATATGAGTGGGTGTGTTCACGGGCTGGTTTGGTGAGTGGCGTAGTGAGTGAAGTGAGGGGAAGTGATCAGTGAGGTGTGGTAGAGGTTTTGCGAGGGTCGACAAGCATTTTGGTGGCTTGTGGAGGTGGGATGGGCTTGCCGAAGGTGGTGCTCAGAGATGGAGGTGCGAAGGGTGGCAGTGGTTGATTTTAGAAGGTAGAGGGTGAAGAAAAAAGTAGAGGGAATAGGGAACTTAGCTAGGAGGTCAAGGGACAAAGGGGGACAACGAGGACGTCGGGTCAGGTGTGGCCGACACTGGAGACGAAGGTGACTCCGGTGAGGTGGGAATGGTGAGGATGGAGGAGGTGGCGTTTGCTGGTACGGCGAGATGCAGACGAAGGCAGGAAGGAGGAATCTGCCGCAGGTGTGGTAGTCAGACGATGAGAGGGAGCAGGGAAGGTCACCGGACGTCTAGGATCCTTCGGCTGTGAGGGGAAGAGAAGAACTGAGGGTATTCGTGGCTGAAATCGAGTGTGAAGAAGTTGGCGAGATCTGGGCTTCTTTAAATAGAACTCTGAAGGTCGATTAGGGCTTGGGAAGAAGGCTTCCCAAGCTTGGAAGGTAGCCAAAGATGGAAGTTATTGAGATACCCACATCTCTCATGCATTCGAATGAGAGATTGGCAGGGAATCATATCTCAAAGATGGGTTCATACTGACGAGGATTTCTCAGAGGATCTTCCTTCCAATTTTGGAAGAGATCCTCCAAGCAATCAAGGAGAACTTCCAAGTTAAAGGTCATCGGAGTAGGTTTCCTCCGCGATAATGGAGAAGGGACCTACTTGTGAAGACGACGAGAAAGCTAGGGTGCTGTTAGCAAGGGTTTTTGAAAGTTAGGGGTAGAAATGTAATCAGATAAGACCTTTTTGCAAACTAGGTTAAGGCAACTCATTTTGGGTCCAAATTTTGGTACAAACCTAATTTGGACTTAAGGAATCCAATGGCGAAGTTGGATTTTTGTTTTAACCACGTTTGACTAGATAATTTATGCAAAAACCCAAATTAGGGTAAATATGTATCTGAGACCCCATTTTAGGTCAAAATGGGTTCTAATGGCCAAATTGAAGGTACTAAACCCTAAAGAATATTTTTCTATGATTTTTGGAGGGTTTAAGTGAATTTTATCCTAACCATAACATTGGTTAATCAAGTGGATCTATTTTGAAAGTTTCAAGAAGTCATTTAATTCACAGAACACACAAGTCCTTTTCTATCAAATCCAATCCACTTGTTGTCTTGTTACGACCATTTGACCTTTGTTTATCCCTTGAGAAAACCCGTGGTTGTACTGCATTTGTAAAATTGTAGTTTTACCCATTGTTTCTTGTGTTTCTCTCAGAAAGGTTATGCAATGAGTTATGACCTTTAGTTGGTTATGTAGGAGCATTTATTCTCTTCATTGGGTCAAAATGAGCTAGTTAGGGCTCATGATGGCGTTCCCATCAACTGCTAATTTCTTATTTCCGAGATAGACCAAGTCTTAGGTTAATTTTTAGGGAGTCACATTTAAGTTAGGTCTAGAATTTTGCTTGCTTGATTGCACACTTCTCTCATCTCTCCCTCCTCTCCTCCCCGTTTCTTCCATTTTTAAAAGAGCGAAAATCCCAAATTCCACACTTGGAGGGACCACTTGATTTTTCCCCCACATAAAAAGATTTTTTTCCACTTTCTTCCTCTTCTTTACTTTTTAAAAAAAATGGAAAAATGAAATAGGTCCTCTAACCCACCATCTACCTCGCTTGCTGATTTTTCCATCCCCCATCTACCCACCATGGAGCTACCTAATCAAGCCCGCCCACCTCATCTCTACTCCATGATAGTTGAGCAGATTGCTCAGCTACAAGCTAATCAATAACAGTTGACTAGGGCTATATCAAACCAAGCGAACCAAGGGAGACTTGCCAAGCCTACCCAAGCTCCACGGGCTTCACATCTAACCTCATCTAACATCCCAAAGAAAGAAAATTTGCATAATTTAAATACTACCCGTATTGAGTATAATCAGTATTCTAAGGCTTTTTATGGTTCACCAGGAAATTACACATATCCAAATCATAGCCCCACTCAAAATATCTCCACCCTATAGGAGAAATTTAAAAATTCCTCTAATTGGAGAAATTACCCGACTCACTCTTGGACCAACCCAATTCTTTATCAAAAACAAAACCCATTTGGAGGGTATGATTCAAATCAGACTTTCTATCAACCTTGGCCATCTGGAAAAGACACCAATGCCCAGATGATGAAAACCCTGTAGGGAATGCAAAGCAAGATGACAGAAGTAACCCGTGTTATTAATATTCTCCATGATCAAGTTGTGGTTACTCTGACCTAGAGACCTGCAGGACATTTACCATCCCAACCCATACCCAACCCTATCAATCAAAGGAACCAATATTCAGGTGGAAATCAAAATCAAAACCACACTAATCAGCCTCCCACTAACTCGATACCTCAACACCAAACAAGTTTCTATCAATAACAAGCCCCCCACCTCCTCCCAAGCATAACCAAACTGAACATGTAGATACTTTGAGGATTGAGAAAGCCACCATTAATTTAGAGCCTTCACATCAACTGGATGAAACCCACTCTTAACCTATGCAAATTGACCCTCCTAACCCCAATCAGGAAGAAGAAAAAGAAACACCAAAAACACAAGATTCAAATCCCATTCCTTACCCTCAAGCACTACAATCCAATCCTTCTAAGAGAAAGAAATCAGAGCCATCTCACCAAGATCTTTTGGACTTATTTGGGCAGGTCGAGACTAACATCCCCCTCCTAGAATCCTTCCCTACCTATGCTCAATTTTTGAAAGCCATGTCTACTACAAAGCGGTAGCCCTAGAATCTAGGAAGGGTGGTCCTTGCTGAAATCGTGAGCTTAGTTGTCCAGAGCAGGCTGCCTCTCAAGAAAAAAGACCCAAGCGCACCACTCATTTTAGTTGTCATAAGTGACATGATGGGAAATACATGTGATTTGCACAGGCGGGTTTTTAATGTCGTTGTAACACGCGAATTCGCATATGCTTTTAATTTATATCCTAGATAGGGGAGTATCTAGGGTCGTCCAAGGAGGCAAAAATTGCAATTCAATTCTCTTGCTAAAAATACATCTCAACTTTCTTTTTGGTATTTTAAATATATATATATATATATATATTTGTGTTTTGAAAGAATACTGGCAAAGTGCGAATTGTAGCGGAAAGTACTAACACCTATAATTACTTAACTAAAACTTAAGAGATAGATATATCCTCTTCCTAAGCTCACTCTAGGCAAGTGGAGGCCTAAAGTAATTAGGAAGAAGAGGTGAAACAAGTGCTAGAACCAAAACAACAATTGTAATAGAATTTAAAAAGAAGGCAATTTGATTAACTAGAATTTGTGTTCTTGTACCAAGACAAGTAGAGGAATGCTTCTACTAGAAATGAAAAAATCTAAAAGCAATAAAAGAAACACAAATCTTCTTGCAAAAATTGGTGAAGAAGGGAGTCTTCTTGATCCAAGCCTAGATACTCCTTGGCCTAAAAAGAGGGCCTCCTTCTTCTCCTTCCTTGAGAGCTCCTCCAAGGTGGATGCTACCACCTTCAATGCTCTCCTCCAAGGGTGGGCATGCACCACCCTCAAAAGCTCCTCCAAGGTGGCGTGGACCACCTTCAAGATCTCCTCCAAAGATCTTCCTTGCTTGGCTTTTCCTTTGGCTGGCGTGCCTCAAGAGAGAAGGGAAGAGGGGAAGGCACCAAGGGGACAGAATATCCCCTTAATCTTCTTCTTCTTCTCTCTTGGGAGTGGGCTATAGGTAGAATATGAGAGTGAATTTGCTAGCCAAGGATGGTTTGAATGGTGGTGGATAGTGGTCTTTTTATAGGGTAGGATGAGGGGTTAAGGTTCCTCTTGAAATGGAGGGCTATGATGGAAGGATGGAGGTGGTTAGATGATCCTAGGGTTAAGGGTTGTTGGCACCACCTAAGGGGTGTAAGGGGGGTAGTTAGGGTTGGTCAAGAGGCACCTAAAAGTGGTGCCAACCATGGAGAGGTGCCATGGGTTGGCACCAACTTTGAGGTTTCTAGAAGTTGGGATTATGTGGAGGGTGGAGATGGGTTTAAGGGGAGATGTGTGGTGGAGATGAAGGGGATTTTTGGAGGGAAAACTGGTGCCAACAAGGGGGTAGTTAGGGTGGTTTTGGTGCCACTTTTAGGTGTCTTTTGGAGGTGGTGGGTAGGCTAGGTTGGCGCCAAGTAAGTTTAGCTTATGTAGAGCTTAGGTGGAGCTAGTTGGTGGAGTTGTTAGGTAGGGTTTTTGGGTGGTACAAGCCAAGGAAGCCGGAGCATAGTTGAGATAAGCTAAGCTAAGCTAGCTTAGCTAATGGAGGAGTAGAGAAGGAGGTGTTGGAGCTAGGGTTTGGAGGGAGGAGCTGGTTCTGAAGAATCTGGAACTGAAGTGGAGCAGGCAGCTGCTGAAGAGGTCAACATAGGGCTGCTCTAGCTGGCTTAGCTTGCTAGTTCTTTGCTAGCTAATAAACCAAGCTAAAGTGAGCTGGCTTCTGTTGAGTGGAGTTGAGGTGAGCTGGGTCTAGTGCTCCCAGGGAGGATTGAGTTGGTTGAGACAGCTAAGGTAGCTTAACTTAATTAGCTTGAGCTAAGCTGGGTCACCGGGAGCTAGACTTGAGCTTCTTGAGCTAGGATGAGTTCTTCTTCAGATGGCTGGAGTTGAGTGGAGATGGATGTAGCTGGATCTGAGCTGGGGTGAACTCTAGTCAACTCAGCTGAGCTAGCTAGAGCTCCCTATGGACTAATGGGAGCTGAGATGAGCTTGACTCAGTTAAGTTGAGCTGGATCTAAGCTGACTTGAGCTAGGGTGAGCTAAGATGAGCTCTCTTGAGATACCATTCAGGTAAGATTAGTTGAATGGAGCTGGGATGAGCTAACCCTAGTCCACGTGAGCTAGGTTCCAGCTGTGGTGAGCTGGATCAAGCTGAGTTCTAGCTAGTCTAAGCTCCTTCTTCACCAATTGCCTTCTTGAGTGCTAGGGTTTTAGGGATCTGTATATCTGTTCATCCCTAACACTCACAAAAACACATTAAAATAACAAAAGAAAATGCAATGCATGCCTAACCAAGTTAATGTCTAAATGCAGCCCAAAAACCCGTTTGCGGAGTAAAATCCTAAGAGCTAGGTTTGTTTTAGTACATAAGAATGATGATAAACTATCTTTTATCATGACACCACCTTTTATCGTGTCCCCCTCGACTTAGGTGCCTCCATTAATCTCATTCCCACGATCTTATTCGAGGAATGATTTGATTAATTAAAACCTACTAAGGTTTAATTTCCTTTGGCAAACCGATGTACCATTCAACCATGGGGAGTTGTCGAGGATAGTATTATCAAGGTCCAGAATTGTCTATTTTCGATTGATTTTCTGGTCCTTGACATAGAGGTACCTCAAGCTCTCATAAATGCCCCTGTCATCCTTGGAAGACCTTTTCTGATTACTGCACAAGCTAATATCAATTATCATTCTAGAGAAATGGATATAAGTTGTGGTAACCAGAATATCTTATTAGATATTTTCCAAGATTCCAAGAAGTCCATTGATTATGAATTTTTTGAGGACACTAATAATAAATGGAAGAAGTAATTGAGAAATTTATGTTAATCAATGCCTACTCTGCTTTAACCACCATTGATCCAAATTTTATTGAGTCATATTCCAAATATGATTTTGTGGTCCAAGACATTTCAGATCAACTAGGGTTTGACTTTTACTCTTTTAATCTTTCTGATTTATCACCAAAAACATCCACACTAACTTCACTCAACCTTCATCACACTGAGTTCTCTCCCCCTCCCTTTCCATTGGACCTACCACCCAACCCACCTAATTTTGGCTTTCTACATGAACTCAAACCATGGCCAGACTGATAAACGCCAGTTTATCATCATTCTTACGCATTAAAACAAACCTAGCTCTTAGGATTTTACTCCGCAAATGGGTTTTTGGGTTGCATTTAGGCATAAATTAGGTTAGGCATGCATTGCACTTTTTATTGTCATTTTAATATGTTTTTGTGACTGTTAGGGATGTACAGATATACAGATCCCTAAAACCCTAGCACTCAAGAAGGCAAATGGTGAAGGAGAAGCCTAGACTAGCTGGAACTCAACTTCATCCAGCTCACCACAACTGGAACCTAGCTCACTTGAACTAGGGTTAGCTCATCCCAACTCCATTCAGCTAATCTCAGCTGAATGGCAGCTCAAGAGAGTTCATCTTAGCTCACCCTAGCTCAAGTCAGCTCAGATCCAACTCAACTTAGCTGAGTCTAGCTCATCTCAGCTCCCACTAGTCCACAGGGAGCTTTAGCTAGCTCAGCTGAGTTGACAGGAGTTCACCCCAGCTCAGATCTAGCTACATCCAACTCCACTCAACTCCAGCCAGCTGAAGAAGAACTCATCCCAGCTCAGGAAGCTCAAGTCCAGCTCCCGGGGACTCAGCTTAGCTCAACTCAGTTGAGCTAAGCTACCTTAGCTGCCTCAACCAGCTTGATTCTCCCTGGGAGGACCAGACCTAGCTCACCTCAGCACATTATGGTAGAAGCTAGCTTAATTTAGCTTAGCTTAGCAACTAGCAAAGAACTAGCAAGCTAAGCCAGCTAGAGTAGCCCCATGCCAGCATCTTCAGCAACAGCCAGCTCCAGCTCTAGACTTCTCCTCAGCTCCTCCCTCCATACCCTAGCTCCAACACCTTCTCCTCTACTCCACCTTTAGCTAAGCTAGCTTAGCTTAGCTTAGCTTAGCTCAGCTTAGCTAGCAACCAGCTCCTTGGCCATCCACCACCTTCAAATTCAACCGTAGCTAGCTCCACCAACTTAAGCCTACCTAAGCTAGCTACCCTACTCAAGTTGGCGCCACCTCCTAGCCATCCATTCACCCCATTATCACCACCAAAAGACACCATAAGTTGGCGTGAAAAACCACCCCTAACTACCTCTATATTGGCACCAACTTTCAGCCCTTAATCCACCCTACACCTACCCACATAATCCATCCTAGCCATCCACCTACCCCTCCTTCTAGAACCCTTCTTGGCGCCAACTTAGACCACCTTCTAGAATCCTTTTTGGCGCCAACATCAAGTGGTGTCAACCACCATAACCACCCCTTAGGTGTCCCTTAAGGTGGCGCCAACTCACCTTGGCCATGGGATCTTTAACCACCTCCATCTCTTCATCTTAGCCCTCCATTCCAAGGGTCACCTTAGCCCCCTTCCTATTCTATAAAAACCCACCACCTACCACCATTTTGGGTCATCCACCATTAGTGTATTTTGCTACCTATACCACCTATACCTACGGCCAAGAAGAAGGAGTAGAGAAGGAGATTAAAGGGGCACATCACCAGCCCTTTTGGTGCCTTCTTCTCCCCACTCTCTTCAACTTGGGCCACGCCAAGGAGGAGGACTCTTCCACTTCAAGGAGGACGGCCAGGAAAGGGAGAAGGACCTAGGGTGGATGTCCACCCTTGGAGAGAAGCTTAGGGCACGCCCCCTTAGGGCTTGCCTTGGAGGACATCACCTTGGCGGAGTATAGCAAGGAAGGAGTTGAAGGATTCTTTTCAAGCTTGGGAGCCACCAACCTTGGAGCAAGAAGCCCTCTTCTTCACCATCTATCTAGAGGATTTGTGTTTGCTTTTCTTTATTTTGATTTTTCTAGTAGTAGAAGCATTCCTCTACTAGGCTTTTTTTGTAAAACACTTTTCATCAATCTAAGTTGCCTTATTTGCAATTTTCTATTTTGCATTTCTACTTGCTTGTTTTTAGCATTCTTCACTCCCTCCCCTAATTATTCTAGGCCTCCACTTGCCTAGAGTGAGCTTAGGGAGAGGCTCTACTTGCCACTTAGAAGTAGTATTTTAAATTGAAGTGTAAATCACCTTCCCGCCACCATTTCACATGTTGTCTTAATTGAAAAACAAACAAAAAAATGATATATTGAAAAATACCAAAAATAAAGTTGAGATTTATTCCAAGCAAGAGAATCACTATTGCAAACATTTGGCCTCCTTGGACGACCCTAGATACTCCCCTATCTAGGAATATAAATTTAAGAGTTGATCGATTTTGTGTATTACAACGACGTATTTAACAAACCGCGTGAAATCGCCATCACAGACTTGGCTCATTCTTCCATTTATCCATTTCATTTTGATCCCTATATCTTCACTAATCATCTTTTAAGGGATCCTGAGGAAGACACCTTTCCTGGAGACATTCAAGTGTCCAATTATTTACATGATTGTCCATCTTCCGTGCATCACTTCATGCCCAGCTGAATGGCGTAAAAGATAATGCTGGATGGGAGGTAACCCATCATTTTCCTGCTTTCCTTTTTTCTTTCTTTTTCCAGGGTTTGACCATCCTGAATCTGACCACTTTTCACTAAGGTGGTCTCTTTTCCCTCTCAATGCATGAGGCCATTGCATATCATAAGCGTGGGGGGTGTTTTCAAATTTTGACGATCGATTCAGGATTTTCAAAACCTAAAAATATGCAATATTTTCTTTCACATGCACCTCATTATAGAAAAATTGTAAAACTCTTTAAGGAAAATTTTGAAAATCGAGACTAAGGTTGAAAGATTCATTCCAAGGCACAATGGTATTCAATCATTAACAAACTAGGGATAAGGATACAAATCTAATTGTTAGAATATCTGGGTCTATTTTTAGACTAGATCAAGTATCCTCCTCTTAATTCCACCTGAACTCATGATGATTCAGGTAACTTGACCTCTTTTTGTAACCTGGAGATTACTTGGCTTAGTTTGTGACCCAAAAACTTGCAACTCTTGCAAAAATTCTTGTGTCAAAATTTACACACATCAAACACTTAAAAAAAAAATAGAAAAAATTAGAAATCCCTTTATATAGTCTTAATGAAATTCGAAGCAAATCATTGGTTTGAGTTCCCATCGTCGAGAAGGAGGAAAATGACTCCTTTGAGGATGGGAAGTCAACATGTTACTACCTCAGCATTGCTCTATACCTATATTCCATATCTTTAGATGGAGCATTAAGGTGCAATTTTACAGCTCAAGTGTCTTGGACGGTGCTCTACCCATAGTGTCGGAGCAAGAGCTTGAGTTTTCTTGGAGCACCCTTTTACACCGCATTGTGTTTTGGGTTTGTGAGCTCCTAGGTGGTGTCTTGGACAGTTCTATATTGAAGTCCTGGCACTAGAGCCCCCTCGAGGATTGGTAACGGGAATGATGATCTCGACACATTTTTTATATGATTAAGCTAGGAGTAAGCATGGGGGAGCCTTCAAAAAAGAAGAAAAAAAAGGATAGAGTTTTAAAAAAAAAAAGAAACACGACCTTATAAATATCCTAATAAACATTGGCATTCACAAAGCATAGACACAAGGTTTCAAAAGAATTATGCAAGTTGCGAGCCAGATTCAAGAGCCAAGGAAATTCTAACTGCAAAATGGTTTCGGGTCATTTGAATTAACAATGAGTTAATTTGTGAATTTTTTAATGATACACTTATCTCAATTCATCTAATTTTCGGATCTAAATGCAAATCTTGATGTTTTATCAATAACAAATCTCATGCCTTTCATGTTTTTAATCAACAAAGGCCATGTAATCTTTTTCCCCTCAAAAGTAAAAAAAAAAAAATAGTCTTTCCCAAAAATCCATTTTGTGAAAATAGTTTTGCTAAGAGATTAGCAAAAGATAAGCATGGGGGTGTGATAAACACCATTTTATCATCAGTCTTATGCCCAAAAATAGATCTAGTTCTTAGGCTTTTAACTCCGCAAATAGGTTTTTGGGTTGCATTTAGGCATTCACCTAAGTTAGGCATGCATTGCATTTTATTATATTTTTAATGCATCTATTTGAGTATCAGGGATAGATATAAAGTCAGATCCCACATACCTTGGCACTCAGGAAGGTAGAAGATGAAGAAGAAGATCCTATGAGCTAGATCCCAGCTAGATCCAACTCATCCCAGCTAGATCCTAACACATTCTAGCTAGATCAACTCATCCCTAGCTCCATTCAACTCGTCTCAGCAGAATGGTAGCTCTAGCTAGTTCACCTTAGCTCCATTCAGCTTACCTTAGCTGAATGGCAGCTCAAACAAGCTCAAGTCAGTTGATCCCACCTCCTCTAGCTCAGAATTGTTCACTAGAAGATCAACTTGACTAGGACTAGCTACTGCCATCAACTAACTAGACTTAGTCAGCTGAAGATGACCTCAACCAACTCGGAACAACTCAAATCCAGCTCCCGAAGACCTAACTCAGGTCAACTTGGTTGAGGTGAGCTACTTGACATAAGCTAGCTACTCCAGATAGCTAGGTATTCTCTAAAAAGAATAGACCCAGCTCACCTCAGCTCTTATCAGTAGAAGCTAGCTCATCTTAGCTTGGCTTAGCAACTAGCAAACAATTACCAAGCTAAGCCAGCTAAGGTAACTCCTTGTCGTTCTCTTCAACAACCACCAGCTCCAGTACAGCTCCCTCTAGCTATATCCAGCTCATCACCTGCAAAACCCTAGCTCCCTCTAGCTCTCTACCCTACTCACTACTAGCTAAGCTAGCTTAGCTTAGCTAGTCACCTCCTTGGCCACCAAAACGTAACCCTAAAACCCACCTAACTAGCTTCACCAACTAACCTTACCTAAGTCCACCTAAGCTACCACCACTCCACCTCAATCTTGGTGCCAACCCTATACATTCCTTCCCCCCTCTCTACCATCAAAATTCACCAAAAATTCCCTCCAAAATCACCTAAAATTGGTGCCAACCTTTTCCCTCCAAAACCCTTGAAATCCAACCCTACACCTACCCCTTCAACCCATCTCCACCCTCCATTTTTTCCCTCCAAACTAAACACTTTCTAGAAGGCATTTTTGGATGGAAAACCTAGGCACCTCTTCATTTCCCTCCAAAAATATCCAAGCAGTCCTTCATTTCGCTCCAAAAAATACCACAACCACCCCACTTCCCATCCTATAAATACCCTACCCTACAACCACATAATTCCCATCCCTTCTCTATTAGTTAGGTTCCATCTTCTCAATTTGTTAGGTCCACCATTACTCCACCATATCCCATGCCAAGGAAGAAGAAGAAGAGAAGAAGATCAAGGGGGCAACCTACACGCCCCCTTGGTGCCTTCTTCCTTTCTTTCTTCCCCTTTGTGCCATGCCAAGGAGGAGGTCATCTACATAGAGGGGACAACCAGGCAAGAGGATGAACAAGTTGGTTGACACCCACTTTGATTAGATATCATGGAGGAGGAAGAAGAAGCAAAGGAGAACTCTTTTCAAGTGTGGGGCAACCACGCTTGGAGCAAGAGCTATCCAGAACTTCTACCAGAGGATCCCTCTCTTCTTTATCTTCTACTTTATCTTTTGTATTAGCTAGTAATTTATTGTTATTTCATGAAGCATTCCTCTACATGTACTCCAAAATCTAGCATTACAAGATCAATTTGCCTTCCAATTTCTATTTTTAAGTTAATGTGTTTTTCATGCTTTTAGTAGCTTAATGCACCACACCTTCTTCTTTTACCCTAGGTGTTTGCACCTCAAAACACGCCTATAGGGACGCCTTCTTATGCTATTTTCTAGCATTAACTATGTATATTATAATCCTATAGTCGCATCTGTAAAAATACTTGCATTCATGCATTTAATTAAGAGGAGGGAAGATTGGAATAAAAGGGCTTCATAATTTACATTCTCCTCAAGTGCCTCTTTGCAAAAATTCCCTTCTCTATTTTTATTTCCTCTTGATTTCTATTTTTTTTCTCTCCTGCGGCTGCAACTTCTCCGCAACCTCTCCCCGCCATGCGCCTTCCCGCAGCCGCATGCAGCAGTCCCGCCTCTCCCTGCTGTCCTGCGGTCCTTCCCGCGCGCGTCCGCCCTCTCCCTGCCCAAGCCATTCCCTGCGGCTGCCATTCCTCCCATCTCCCGCTGCTGCAACCTCTTCTCCGCTGCCTCTCCCTGCCGTCCTTCCCGCTGCTGCAACTTCCCGCGCCTCTCCCTGCAGCAGCCACTCTCCAACGCCTCTCCCTGCTGCTGCCATGCCTCCCCGCCATGCTCTCCTCCTCTATAAAGCAGCAGCTCTTCCTCGCGACGAGGGCAGGGGGGGAACATTGCTGCAATACGCAGCTGCGGCTGGCTGCAGCAAGAAAGAATCACACCAGCAGGCCGCCACCTTCCTCTCCTCCCTCTCCCCTCCATACGCCGGACCTCCTTCGAGGAGAAACCCGACGGGCAGGAGCTCACTGTGGTGCACACTACCACAGTGAGACCATCACCGCCCAGCTCTTCAAAGAGCCGGTGGGCGTGGTGGCTCTCTGTTTTCATTTGTTTTCCGTTCCTGCCCTTCCCGCCATTGCTGCTTCTTCAAAGTCTGAAGCTGGAAGCAGCAGCAGCAGCGGCAGCGGCCCCCGCAGCTTCCGCGAGCGTCTGCAGGCGCCCCAGCCCCTCTGCACGCGCCTGCAGGCCTTCCCCGCCTCCGTTCGTCTGCTCTGTCGCCCGCCTCTGCGCCCGCAACCGGTCGCTGCGCTCCTCAGCAGCGGCCGGCCAAGCGTCTTCCCGCTCCCTGCCAACCTCTGCAAGCGTCCGCGCGCGCCTGCAGACCTCCTCCGCGCCCGCCTGCAGACTCCCCGCCTCCCTCTCTGAGCGCGCTGTCGCGAGCCTCCGCGCTCGCAGCCGGCGACGCAGACTCCTCTCCTCCTCTGGGCGAAGACGCGCCCGTGCGCCCGCGACCATCAGACGACGGTCTTCACCTCCGGACGTCTTAACTCGCCTCCTGCAGTGCGGCTGCCTCCGTTCTCTCCGCTCCTGCCAGCTCTCTCCTGCTCTCTCTCTCTCCCATTCTCTCTCTCTCTCTCTCTCACTCTCTCTCACAACACTTTCTCACACACTACACCGACGCACACAGACATCTACACCAACACTTTCACACACACACACTCACACACTAATAGTAACTTATATACATATATATATATATATATATATATATATATATACATATACATATATCTATATATATATACTTATATATACATAGTATATCTATATAGTTATGTATACATACATATAATATAATATATATATGCATATACATATATAATATATATATATATATATATATATATATATATACACATACTCATATACATATATATATATATACATATCTATATACTTATACATATACACATATATATATATACATATATATCTAGATACATATATACCTATACACATATATATATATACATATATATATAGATACATATATACCTATATACATATATATATATATATCTATTTAGTATTATATATATATACTTATATACATATATACATAGCTATATACATATATACATATATATATATATATATATATATACACCTATATATATATATATATCTATATATATCTATACATATATAATTATACATTTATATACATATATATGTACATATATTTTCACGTTATTTATTATACGCTGTATCGCGGGGATATCTGCACCAGTTGCTGATATTCCCTGATACACGCGTACAAAAAAAAAGCGTGGTCCCATACATCATCCATCCTCCATCCACACTCCACGCGGCACCTAGTCGTGTTGGTTGCGTCTCTCTAGACGTCGGCTGACTCGACATAGTGCTACACTCCATCGTCACCTCCACCCCCACCCCTTTATATATATACTACATGTAAATATATATCTATAGCTACTATATTTACTTTCTATCTGATAGCTTCCTTAGTAAAAAGATTAAAAAAAAAAAAAAGGGTATAAAAGTGAAAAGATAATCTTTGATTTGCAGGTACCCCATCTTGCAAGTAGCAAGACGTGTTTTGAAACTCTGCTTTGGCTAAAAGCCAAGGACACAATTTTGAGGGTGTGCCTCAAGAACAAGGATTACCAGAAAAAAAAAAACCTAAATAAGAAAAATACCAAAAACAGAATAAACGAACGGAAGAGACGCGTTTTAAGGAAAACGTAGAAACTCGACTTGAACCCCACTTCCCTGAGTTCGACCCTGGGCTTAAAAGTGACAAGATAAAATCAATTAGGCCAGGTTAAAAATTTTGTAAAGAGATGGTTAGGTCTGAATTAGGTTAACCACTATACACATTTCAACGATAAAAATATCATATTAACAACCTATCCAGGTCGACCATCATAGCTTTTCTGGCGCCGCTGCCGGGGAGGTGCGCTTTCGAGTAAGTTTCTATCCAATTCCTTTAAATTTGTCTCTTCTCTCTTCACGGGTATTATTGTTTTTGGTGTGCAGGTGAACCTGGTGGAAGGAGAAGAAGGCTAACGAAGTCGAGGACGTGAGCAGATCCAAGGCGGGAACGAGAGCGTGAAGACGCCGACATCGCATTGGAGCTTCGCACACGTTGCCGAACAAGTAGGTTTTCTTTTCTCATCAAATTAGTGTTAACTTGCCACCACAAAAATAAAAAAAAAAAATTTTAAAAACTAAAAATTAGAAAAACTTCTTGGGATTTCTTGAGGGCAAGTGGATTAAAATTCACTTGATTGATTGGTTGTCTTCACTCCCACTGCCCCGGGATTTCCCGCCTTACTTCGCATAGCGAAAATTCTAGAATCTTGATTCTTAGATTTTTCGCCATGGGAAGTATTCTTTGAGGCAAAGAAAAAGATTGCTTGTATCCCTCTTTTGCCTCAATTATCTTTAATTCAGGATCACTTTTTTGGTGGGGAGATTTGGAATTGAGTTGATTCCAACCCCACCACGACTTTTCAAACTTGCCTGTGATTCGATCCTGAATACTTCAACCCCAAAAATTTTATTTTCTTTATCTGTTGGTTGAAGCCTTGTGTGTGGATATCTTTCTAGTGATTGGGAGCACTTGAATTGAAGTGCTTTGGCTCCCTTTCACATTGGTATAAAATTGATTCGTGCATCCACACTTAGAAATCTCCATTTAGGGTAGCCCATTGCATTTTAGCATGCATTAACTAACTGATAATTGAAGAAGGGTTTCTTGGGTTTTAGAAGGAAAACCTGTATTTTTGCAAAAAACCCGGAGATTGGTTGAATTGGTAATTCAGCAAAACCCTAAAATTCATACTACTTAAGGCTGAACTCTAAAAAACCATTCGCCAATAAAAACTTCAATTCGGGGAGATTTCCCCGTTGCATGCTTGTTCTTACACACTCTTAAAATCAATCACTTGGGCATTACCCGTAAACAACGCCCTTCACATTCCAAAAGCACTTGACCCTAAGCCTCTAATTAAAACTGGTAGTAACTTGACCCTTACTAAGGATTGGAGGTCTAACTACCTGTGTGTAGCGACTACGTGCTGGTGAGAGTTCCCGCGTGCTATCGGGTGTCTAAGACTGGGGCAAACGGCCTTTCAATCTGGCCCGGTGGTTCCGCGGTGCTCGCATTCGGTTCCGTAGTTCGTGATAGTAGGTAACTTAGATCTTTAGGTCTAAGGGCACACTGTAGAGGTTAGGAACTTGACTGTATTGATTTGTAATCAAGTGTACCTTTGCGGCGTCATTTCTCTCATCCCTTTTCCCTTCTCATCTCCCCAATTCTTCCTGCGGTAGTGCATGTTTGGGAGGAGGTCACAAAACCCTGAACTATTTGAATTGACTGATAAATCTAGAAAACAAGTCGAATCGTCCTCCTCCTCCACAAACATGGCTGCACGCCCACCCCCAAATCCCGAGGGAGGAAACCGCCCTCAGAATCCACCAGGTGGTGGAGCCTTAGAACCCATAACCCGCCTCCAAGCCCAAATGGAAATGTATAATGAGCAAATCGAAGCCATTCGGGAAACATTGGAGGAAATGCAGAACCCTCCCGAACGGGAGGAGCCTAGGTCTCTTAGCTCTTATCAGAATCCCGCTGCTACAGAGACCATAGGACAAATTCGGGTTCCCATGGGCGGGGACGACTTTGAATTAAAACCAAACATAATTGGCCTAATCAATTTTCACTTTCATGGTCTTGCAAGTGAAGACCCATTTCTCCACTTGGAAGACCTAACCCGACTTGCTGAAACCGTTAAACCAAGAAATGTCGGGTTATCTATAGTCCTCATGAAGATGTTCCCGTTTTCATTACGGGATAAAGCGTCGCAATGGTTACGCACCCTTGGGAGAACCATCCACTCTTGGGAAGAGATGCGAACAGCATTTCTCAAGAAGTTCTTCCCAATCGGGCGAACCAATGCGCTTCGCCGTGCTATCACTTCATTTATGCAACAAAACGGCGAACAATTTCATGAGGCATGGGAGAGGTATAACGACCTCCTCAGGAAGTGTCCGCATCACGGTCTGCCTAAGTGGCATATAGCCCAGATTTTCTACTATGGGCTAAATGAGACTTTGAAGCAGATTGCAGATGCTTCCTGCGGAGGGAACTTTATGAATAAAGACGAGAATGGAGCATTCGAGCTGTTTGAAAATATGAGTGAAAACTCGATGAACAATGCTTCCATTGTCGCCTTTAATCGTACCAGCCAGCCCCGAAATGTCCACGAAGTTGACACGGGACCCTCCCATTCATCCACTGATCTAAGCCTTATTGCACAAAAACTGGATGAAGTCTCCGTCGTGCACAAGAAGCTGGACGAGCTTCTGGCCAACCCCGCCCGATCTATGGCAAACACCACCTCTTCACCACTTCGTCACAATCCAAGTTCTTCTAATACCAGGCTTATCCCGAGAAACCCCGTTAGACCTTCCTTACCAAGTGTCGCGCCAAGCGACTCGGTAAGTCATGTGGAACTGGCTTCTGCTAGCCAGTATTTCGACACGGAGGACCAAGCCTCCGTGTGCTCTGACGCATATCTACATGCGGACGCGTCTTCTGGCATAGAAGATGCTTGCGCCCTGGGGAACAACCCGTTCTCTGCCACTTATAACCCAGGGTGGCGTAATCACCCGAACTTTGCATGGTCCAACAACCCGCAGCGCCAAAACCCCGCGGGTGGACCAATGCAACCGTCCGCACCCGTCATCCCAAGGGTCCAGTTTAATCCTATGGCAAATCCGCCATCAGGCCCTTGCGTACCACAAACTGAACACGCATCAAGCCCTCTTGACAAATTGATGCGAATGATGACGGAAATGTCAAAGCGCCATGAAGAGAACATGACCTCTCTTCAGCACCAATTGGCGCAGCAGAATGCCGAGATCAGTCAACTACGCATGGCGACTCGATCTCAGGGCACTCTTCCCGCCCAACCTGTTCCAAACCCGCGAAATTTCGTGCCCCGTGGTTCTCAACCACAGGTACGACCTTCTCAGGGACAGGTTAATCAAGTTCTGCAAGCTCCGAACATTCCACCGGGATTTCAGGCTAATCCTGCTGCAGCACCACACTCTTATATCCCCATTGCAAACCCTCCTCCACCGTATGATCCCACTGGACCCGCATCGTCCAATGCTATCACTACGAGGAGCGGTAAGCAGACCGTCGATCCGCCTCGACCTGATCCTGGCCCATCTTCTTCTTCGCCCTCTCATTCGGAATGCATACCGCATTCGCGAGAGGATGATGCACCAAAACTTGTGCCAGAATCAGTCCCATTCCCTGAGGCTCTACTAAGGGAGCCAAAAGGCAAAAAGAAAAATACGCAGGCCTTTGACAACCTACGTAATTTGTTCAGGGATGTAGAAATCAAGGTACCCCTGCTCGAGGCAATCGACCACATACCTACTGTCGCTCGATTTTTCAAAGACTACACAACACCCAGGCGACAGTCAAAGAAGACTAAGAATCCGGTGGTCCTCTCGCCTCATGCGAGTTGTGCTATACTATCAAACTTACCACCGAAGCAGAAAGATCCGGGCACACCACTGATTTCCTGTAGCATCCAAGGCTGCAGTTTTAACCGTGCCTTGCTTGATCTAGGATCTTCCATCAATCTCATACCGACCATCATGCTCAAAAAATTTTCCTTGGGAAATCTGAAACCCACCCCTGTCACGTTACAGTTGGCAGATCGTTCTGTCAAAATCCCGAAGGGTGTGGTGGAAGACGTGGTGGTTAGGGTCAACAGTCTCTGTTTTCCTGTTGACTTTCTTGTTTTAGATATGGAAGTTCCTAGTTCACTTTCTGATTGTCCGATCATCCTCGGTCGACCTTTCTTGGCCACAGCCCGCGCCCACATCGACTGCGAGTCGGGCTGTATTGAGATTGCCGTTGGATCTGAGAAGCTCAAGCTTAACATATTCAAGGCAGCCAAGAACTTTGATTGCGATTGCATTGAGGATGACACGTCTGACGAGGACATGGCCGTCAGCGCGTGTATCGGACTAATTGGGACCTATTCGGACTGTTGCGGATTACCTATAAACACTGATAACTGCCTGACCAACGCATACTGTGACGTTCCCCAATCCCTCCCTTGTCCAGTACCTTCTCCTGGCCAGACTTCTGACGAGGTTTTCTCCGCTTCCCATACCTCGTGGTCTGAGTCATATCCGGGCTACTCACTGTCAGTCCACGCTCATGAAGACCGAATTGCCCTTTCTTCCCCGCCAAATCAGGAGGATTTACAAATCCACACTGGGACCTTGAGCCCATATACTTCTCACTGGGGCTATTCATTTTTGGATCCATCTATCCAAGAAGCCCCTCTTCTTGGCCAATCTGAAGGCCAGTTTCTTCCTCCTAACTTGTTCCCCTACCCGTCTGGGACACTCTCGTCCCAAGAAATGCCAGATCCTTCCCCATCCACTCCCGAGCTAAAAGTGCTGCCTAATACACTCAAGTATGTTTTCCTGGGACCAAATGAAACGCTCCCTGTAATCATCAGTTCAAAATTAACCATGGAGCAGGAGTGCAAACTAACTAAGGTCCTCCTAGAACACAAGGCAGCTATTGGATGGTCTTTATCAGACTTATCTGGTATTAGTCCCTCCTACTGCACTCATCGTATATATACGGAGGAGGAGGCTCGACCTTCTCGCGAGATGCAGCGACGTCTCAACCCTAACATGCGGGAGGTCGTTAAGAATGAAATCATTAAGTGGCTGGATGCGGGTATAATCTACCCGATCAGCGATAGCCCCTGGGTGAGTCCGATTCACGTTGTGCCCAAAAAGGCAGGACTCACCATCCGTGTCAATGACAGGGGCGAATCCATCCCTACACGCACTCCTACATCTTGGAGAGTGTGTGTGGATTATAGGAAACTCAATGCTGCAACCAAGAAAGATCACTTCCCGCTACCATTTATTGACCAAATCCTGGAGCGGTTAGCGGGAAATAAATTTTTCTGCTTCCTGGATGGATTCTCAGGATATAACCAGGTGGCAATAGACCCCCGAGACCAAGAGAAAACCACTTTTACCTGCCCTTTCGGCACCTTCACCTTTAGAAGGATGCCGTTCGGACTTTGTAACGCGCCAGCAACTTTCCAGAGATGCATGCTAGCGATATTTCATGACATGGTGGGTGACTTTCTTGAGGTCTTCATGGATGACTTTTCAGTCTTTGGACCATCTTTCGACGAATGTCTTGCCAACCTGACTCGCATCCTTAGGAGATGTATTGATGTAAACCTCGTGCTTTCCTGGGAAAAAAGTCATTTTATGGTGCACGAAGGAATTGTTCTTGGACATATCATCTCCGATAGGGGTATCGAGGTTGACAGAGCTAAGCTCGATATCATTGCTGATTTACCTGTGCCTGGTTCTGTCAAACAAATCCGCTCCTTCTTGGGACACGTCGGTTTCTATAGGAGATTCATCAAAGACTTCTCCAAAATTTCTCGACCCTTAACTCATCTCCTATCAACCGACGTGCCCTTCGACATGGGCCCTGACTGTATACAAGCATTCACGCAACTGCGTAATGCTGTCACCAAGGCCCCTGTTCTCCAGCCGCCT
This sequence comes from Thalassia testudinum, assembly GCA_037157565.1. Lineage (NCBI taxonomy): Eukaryota > Viridiplantae > Streptophyta > Magnoliopsida > Alismatales > Hydrocharitaceae > Thalassia > Thalassia testudinum. Next base: position 42,285,508 of record JAZHRO010000025.1, read on the forward strand.
GATTGGTCCCTCAACTTTGAACTTATGTGTGACGCTTCAGACCTTGCAGTCGGAGCCATCCTGGGACAAAGACGCGATAGACACCCCTTCGTGGTATACTACGCCAGTAAGACGTTGGACGAGGCCCAGCGTAATTATACTACCACTGAAAAGGAACTACTGGCAGTCGTCTTTGGGCTGGAAAAATTCCGTTCTTACCTTCTGGGCTCTCACATTATTGTTTTCACTGATCACGCGGCCATTCGCCATCTCATGCACAAGAAGGATGCCAAGCCTAGACTGATTCGTTGGATCCTTCTGCTCCAGGAATTTGACATTGAGATTCGTGATAAGGTCGGAGCCCAGAATGTTGTGGCTGATCACCTTTCCAGACTGGACCCTGACCATATTGGACTTACTCTGCCAATTAATGAAGTTTTTCCTGATGAGCACCTATTGGCAATAAATGCGGCAAGTGGACCGTGGTATGCCGACATTGCCAATTACCTTGCTTCTGGATCTCTTCCACGTGGCTGGCCTAAAAACCAGCGTGAGCGTCTCATGGCAGAAGCAAAGTATTATTTCTGGGATAATCCACTTCTTTTTCGGATAGGTGCTGATCAAATCATCCGTCGCTGTATTCCTGACAGTGAGTTCCCCAGTGTGCTATCCTTCTGCCACGATCAGGCCTGTGGAGGCCATTTCTCTGGGAGGAAAACTGCAGCCAAGGTGTTGCAGTGCGGTTTCTTTTGGCCCTCCCTTCACCAGGATGCGCACGCTTATGCCAAACATTGCACTAGGTGCCAGTCTTTAGGGTCAATGGCACGTCGTGACATGATGCCCTTGCAACACATCCTAGCTGCGGAAATCTTCGACATCTGGGGAATTGACTTCATGGGTCCCTTCCCTCCATCCAACGGCTTCGAATTCATCCTCGTGGCCGTCGACTATGTTTCAAAATGGATCGAGGCTATTCCCGCGCGCCGTGCTGACCATGTTATCTCCACCCGATTCGTCAAAGACCATATCTTTGCACGTTTTGGGATCCCTCGGGCCATTATCTCGGATGGAGGAAGCCACTTTACCCATGCTTCTTTTCGGGCACTTCTGAGGAGATACGGAGTCCACCATCGTATCGCATCCCCGTATCATCCTCAGACGAACGGCCAGGCGGAAGTGTCGAACCGGCAAATCAAGCAGATTCTCCAGAAAACGGTTCGGCCTGACCGTAAGGATTGGTCCGACAAGCTGACTGACGCACTTTGGGCGTATCGGACCGCCTTCAAGGCTCCCCTTGGTATGTCTCCATATAGAATCGTTTACGGGAAGCCTTGTCATTTGCCTGTGGAGTTGGAGCACCGCGCTTATTGGGCGGTTCGCCAATGTAACCTCGACCCAGACTTGTGTGAACGAGAAAGGAAACTCCAACTCCAAGAGCTGGAAGAGCTCTGTCGTGAAGCCTATGATTCTGCTCTAACCTTTAAACAGCGCACTAAGGCTTTTCATGACAGCCATGTTCGGCGGAAGGAATTTGAGCCATCTCAGCAAGTTTGGCTCTATAATGCCCGACTCAAATTCTTTCCTGGGAAATTAAAGTCCAAATGGACTGGTCCTTTTCTGGTCTCAAGACCATTCCCCAATGGGGCCGTCGAAATCGAAGATCCCAAATCTGGGCGTAAATTTACGGTCAACGGGCAGCGTTTGAAACCCTATCTGACTCATGAACCTGCCCCCGTTGGAGAAACCGTTGCCCTGCTGGAGGGTAACTAATTCTTTGCCTCATTCTGAGTCCAGCTGGGGACATTAAATTCAGCGCTTGTTGGGAGGCACCCTAACAGCACTCACCATCCACCATCACTTTTCACACCTCTATCGCAATCACTTCACTTTTCTCTTCACCACCCACCATCCACCCACCCTTCCACCCTGATCTATACCCTGAACCTCAGCTCTTGTTACCCGATCTTCCTCTGCCTTTCCCTGCATGCATATGAGGACATAGCATTGTTTGGCATGGGGGGGTGGATAGGCATCCATAGGATCCGGGTATTTTATGGTATCAGACAATTACCACCTATTTATAAATATGCAAGAAAAAAAAAAAAAAAAAAATATATATATATATATATATATATATAGTAATAAATGGTGTTTAGTAATGATCTAAAAGCTGAAACAAAAATACAATAAGTGTTTATGGATATTCAACCTCTGTTTTGAAAAATTTCCAGGCCACAGAAGCTTGATTCGCTCAGGCTCGGCTTAATTCACTTAAAGCATTGACGAAATAGATCAAAATCTCTCCTAACTAAGAACGTTTCTTGTACCTGAGACACAGTACAGGATTCGTTGGTTTGCTTTTTCTTGAGAGCTTAAGTAAACTTGGTTCACACTACACATATCAGGAAAGATCAGGTGAACATAAGATCCAACCCTAGTGTTCATTAGGAAAGGTGGAGTCCTTACCTGTGCGTGCAGGTAGACTTTTTATCCCAAGTTTTAGTCTTGTGTTTAGGAGTGGCTCTTTCCACCAAAAAGAAACTCTCCCACAAAAAAAAAAAAAAAAAAAAAAAAAAAAAGGTGTGCTCTTTCAAAATGTGTTGTAAGAGATATACTGACATATGTTTCAAAAAAAAAAAAAAAAAAAAAAAAAAAAAAAAAAAAAAAAAAAAGATGTTGCAAAAGAATCAGTATATCTCATAAATGTCGGTATAATTTGTTTTTCAAAAATGGGAGTTGAGTTTTCCGTAATCATCTTAAGGGTCAATCCGAAAACACGAGCTGAAATTGGGACCAACCTGTACTTAAAAATTCGTGAAACCCTGGGAGTGAGTCTTAAGGTTCATCTGGTCAGTCTTGATCCTTCACTATGCACAAACCATAACCTCTTGAGCTCTCGAGTATGGAAAAACCTCCTGGGTCCTGGAAATCGTACTTAAGGTTTAAATATCAAGAGTCCTGGTTAGTTGAGAGATAATCTTTGTCATGTAAGACTTAAAGTACTGGTAGTCTTCTTTACAATTGGTTCTCACAATATCCGATAATAAACACACCGATATCATCTCAGAAGAAAATCTTCAGCTTAAGAACATTTCTAAATACGGTTTTGCTAGGGACTAGCAAAAGATAGGCATGGGGGTATATGTTTGCACCTCAAAACACGCCTATAGGGACGCCTTCTTATGCTATTTTCTAGCATTAACTATGTATATTATAATCCTATAGTCGCATCTGTAAAAATACTTGCATTCATGCATTTAATTAAGAGGAGGGAAGATTGGAATAAAAGGGCTTCATAATTTACATTCTCCTCAAGTGCCTCTTTGCAAAAATTCCCTTCTCTATTTTTATTTCCTCTTGATTTCTATTTTTTTTCTCTCCTGCGGCTGCAACTTCTCCGCAACCTCTCCCCGCCATGCGCCTTCCCGCAGCCGCATGCAGCAGTCTCGCCTCTCCCTGCTGTCCTGCGGTCCTTCCCGCGCGCGTCCGCCCTCTCCCTGCCCAAGCCATTCCCTGCGGCTGCCATTCCTCCCATCTCCCGCTGCTGCAACCTCTTCTCCGCTGCCTCTCCCTGCCGTCCTTCCCGCTGCTGCAACTTCCCGCGCCTCTCCCTGCAGCAGCCACTCTCCAACGCCTCTCCCTGCTGCTGCCATGCCTCCCCGCCATGCTCTCCTCCTCTATAAAGCAGCAGCTCTTCCTCGCGACGAGGGCAGGGGGGGAACATTGCTGCAATACGCAGCTGCGGCTGGCTGCAGCAAGAAAGAATCACACCAGCAGGCCGCCACCTTCCTCTCCTCCCTCTCCCCTCCATACGCCGGACCTCCTTCGAGGAGAAACCCGACGGGCAGGAGCTCACTGTGGTGCACACTACCACAGTGAGACCATCACCGCCCAGCTCTTCAAAGAGCCGGTGGGCGTGGTGGCTCTCTGTTTTCATTTGTTTTCCGTTCCTGCCCTTCCCGCCATTGCTGCTTCTTCAAAGTCTGAAGCTGGAAGCAGCAGCAGCAGAAGCAGCGGAAGCAGCAGCAGCAGCTAAGCGGCGGCAGCAGCAGCAGCAGCGGCAGCGGCCCCCGCAGCTTCCGCGAGCGTCTGCAGGCGCCCCAGCCCCTCTGCACGCGCCTGCAGGCCTTCCCCGCCTCCGTTCGTCTGCTCTGTCGCCCGCCTCTGCGCCCGCAACCGGTCGCTGCGCTCCTCAGCAGCGGCCGGCCAAGCGTCTTCCCGCTCCCTGCCAACCTCTGCAAGCGTCCGCGCGCGCCTGCAGACCTCCTCCGCGCCCGCCTGCAGACTCCCCGCCTCCCTCTCTGAGCGCGCTGTCGCGAGCCTCCGCGCTCGCAGCCGGCGACGCAGACTCCTCTCCTCCTCTGGGCGAAGACGCGCCCGTGCGCCCGCGACCATCAGACGACGGTCTTCACCTCCGGACGTCTTAACTCGCCTCCTGCAGTGCGGCTGCCTCCGTTCTCTCCGCTCCTGCCAGCTCTCTCCTGCTCTCTCTCTCTCCCATTCTCTCTCTCTCTCTCTCTCACTCTCTCTCACAACACTTTCTCACACACTACACCGACGCACACAGACATCTACACCAACACTTTCACACACACACACTCACACACTAATAGTAACTTATATACATATATATATATATATATATATATATATATATACATATACATATATCTATATATATATACTTATATATACATAGTATATCTATATAGTTATGTATACATACATATAATATAATATATATATGCATATACATATATAATATATATATATATATATATATATATATATATACACATACTCATATACATATATATATATATACATATCTATATACTTATACATATACACATATATATATATACATATATATCTAGATACATATATACCTATACACATATATATATATACATATATATATAGATACATATATACCTATATACATATATATATATATATCTATTTAGTATTATATATATATACTTATATACATATATACATAGCTATATACATATATACATATATATATATATATATATATATACACCTATATATATATATATATCTATATATATCTATACATATATAATTATACATTTATATACATATATATGTACATATATTTTCACGTTATTTATTATACGCTGTATCGCGGGGATATCTGCACCAGTTGCTGATATTCCCTGATACACGCGTACAAAAAAAAAGCGTGGTCCCATACATCATCCATCCTCCATCCACACTCCACGCGGCACCTAGTCGTGTTGGTTGCGTCTCTCTAGACGTCGGCTGACTCGACATAGTGCTACACTCCATCGTCACCTCCACCCCCACCCCTTTATATATATACTACATGTAAATATATATCTATAGCTACTATATTTACTTTCTATCTGATAGCTTCCTTAGTAAAAAGATTAAAAAAAAAAAAAAGGGTATAAAAGTGAAAAGATAATCTTTGATTTGCAGGTACCCCATCTTGCAAGTAGCAAGACGTGTTTTGAAACTCTGCTTTGGCTAAAAGCCAAGGACACAATTTTGAGGGTGTGCCTCAAGAACAAGGATTACCAGAAAAAAAAAAACCTAAATAAGAAAAATACCAAAAACAGAATAAACGAACGGAAGAGACGCGTTTTAAGGAAAACGTAGAAACTCGACTTGAACCCCACTTCCCTGAGTTCGACCCTGGGCTTAAAAGTGACAAGATAAAATCAATTAGGCCAGGTTAAAAATTTTGTAAAGAGATGGTTAGGTCTGAATTAGGTTAACCACTATACACATTTCAACGATAAAAATATCATATTAACAACCTATCCAGGTCGACCATCACTAGGGTGAGCTAAGAAGAAAAGGTTTGATTCTTGTCACTTTAGAGTAGTTGATAGGCATATATTTAGCATAATCACTTTCACTTTAAAGTGTCCATTATTTCAAAACCCTAAAAATAACAAAATAAAAAATATAGAAAGACAACTGTAGATTTGAGAGGCGAGAGAGAGAATCAATTCATGTGATTAACGAATTGGCCTTCTTGGATGACCCTAGATACCACCGCTATCTAGGTTTACAAAATGTAAAAGTGATTGCAAATCTGTGTGTTGCAATGACTCAAAACCCTAATTTCATCAAATCACACATTTCAAATTCGCATCAGGCACGGGCTCGAGATCTTTGATGCTCGCAATTCACCACATGGGTGGCAACGGCTAAATAGATGATGATAATGTTATCATCAGCCATATCTAGCTTTAATTAGTCATAATCAACAGATAAATGCTCCTACATAACCGCTAGAAGACCATAATTCATTGTACCTCATTTCTAAGAGATAAACATGAAAATAGGGGTAAAATTACTATTTTAACAGTATAACCTAAATGTAGAGCAATCACGGAGTTTCTCAGGGGTTAATTAAATGTCAAATGGTCATAAGTGCCTAATAAGTAGGTTCATGCAAACAGAAATAGGTTTTCACACGTTTTGAGAATTAAATAACATCTGAAACCCTAAAAACAGACATGCTTAAATAACTGAGGTTCCAATTAGGATAAAATTCACCTAAACCTACTAAAAATCATAGAAAAATATTCTATATGGTTTCGTATGCTTGATTTGACCATTGGAACCCAATTTGACCTAAAATAGAGTCTTAGACAGACAATTGCCCTAATTTAGGTTTCTATGCAATTTACCTAATCAAAATTGGTCAAAACCTAAATCTGACTTCACCATCAGATTCCTTGTGTCCAAATTAGATTTGTACCAAAATTTGAACCTATCAAAGATCTTCTTGACCTAGTTTGCATTTTAGTCCAAACAGACTCTTTTTATCACATAATAGCCCCTAACTTTTGAAATCCTTACAAATATCCCCCTAACTTCATTGTTTTCTTCACACGCAGGTACCTGCCGCCATGGCCATGTGAACCCAATAAGAGCCAACCTTCAATCAAAGTTATCTCCCTGATTTCACGGAGAGACCCTTCCAAAATTGGAAGGGAGACTCTTGAGGAGATCCCCTTCCATCTAAGCTCTTCCATAACTTGCCTAAACCTCTTGGAAATTCCTAAACCTAATCCCCTAATTTTTAAGCTTTCAAGCTTCTTTCCACGCTTGAAGTTCAACCCTATGGCCTATAAAAGGACCCACATTGCAAACCTTACATCCTTAGTTTGGTTTGGAGGCCGATTCTCCCTTCCTCCCTTCTCCCTGACCTATACTTTCACCAACTCCAGCGAGCCCCTTCGTCCAATTTCCTTATTCATGGAAATAGGTTCAACAGTGCATAAATGCTTTTGTGCTAAGGCCTTAACGCCTCAAGACACACTAGGGGTGAGGTCCCCACTCACCCAACACACCCGACCTAACCTAAGCCCTCACTCCTCGCTCATTACCCATTGCCGTGAGCTTGGACCCAGCTGCGCATACCTAAATACCTGATTACCTTGGTTTGAGAGAAAGAGAAAAGAGGAAAGGAAAGAGAGAGCAGGGGAAGGGGGTTTTGGTCTCTTGAGGGTTGGCTGAACACTTAGCCATTAGTATCCCTTGTGTGCTGAGAAGGAAAGAGAAGATAAGGAGAGGAGAAGCATGGTAGAAGAGAAGAAGAGTCGTGCTTGAAGAAGAAGAAAGAAGACATTGTAGCAGGCGACAGTTAAGTTGTCTGATACACCTGCCAAATGTCTGATTTGGGTTTAATGCTGGTACTGTTGAAGCATTTAAGTACCTAAGTTGCACGTTTGAAACTATTGTAGCATCATTTGAATATTTAATATATTTGCTTAGACTAATAATTGACGATCTAAATCACCAATTGTTTAACGTGGCGAAATCGAGTTTAAAATAAAGCATTATAATATAGTTGAAATCGCTTTGAAAACAAATAGATTTTATTACTCGAATAAGTTCTGAGGCCGAACACAGGGAGAAATATGGGATTTAGAAATCACGATCACAATTCAAACTAAAATAATTTGCAATAATATCAATATCAATGTGCAAAAAGATGGGAGTAAAATGGTGATTTTGATCACCAAATACTCTTAGAATATCAACTAAGGAGCTCAATGTATATGTATGAAATGAAAGCTCAAACCTATCATTTGATTTGGAAATCAGATGACTTAAAGTGATTGTCTTCTTCTCTTTCTCCGATTCTTCCTTTCTTTTGCAGCTTCTTCACTTTCTCAACTACGATTTCTTCCTTCTTCTTCTCTGGTTTCTTAGCTGCAGATTCTTCTTCAGCTTCTACTCAGGCCTTCACTTCTTCCTTTATCTCTACGATCCTCCTCTTCTTCTTCTCTTTCTCTTTCTCTGGCTTTCCTCTTCTGAATCTGGCTAAGTGTCAGCCGAATGTTCCTGTAGCAAAACCCTCCCCCTACCCGTGTGACTCTCCTCTCTCTTCCTCTCTTAGGATCCACTCTCCGAAAGGCACAGATATTCAGGTTATCGGATTAGGCGCGTACTTGGGTCCAGGCTCACCGGCGTGCGGTAGTGAGAAAGGAGTGTAGGTCGGGTTATCGGGTCGACCAAGTCCACAGGTACGTGTCGCGGATGAGGCTAGGTGAGCGGGTGAGAGGGACCTCACCCCATGAACTGAGATGAACAGCTGCTATCACTTATTCAATTTATGCGCCTCAGCACGCTTCGCAGCCAATGATGTGGGACTATCCGCGCACCCCTCCTTTGCATGTTCGCAGCAGGGGGTCTCCTTCACAATTGCAGCAGCTACTGGGTAGAGGTGCCCAATTGACTGCCTGGTTGCATGCACGAGGTGTTTCTGCATGACCTGGGCTTTAGCCTGGGACAAGGTCACTTGGAGCGAGCCTCAAGCAAGCTCAAAGCTTGCTCGTCAATGGCGGACAGGGCATACTCCTAAAATCAACAAACCAACCTTTTGGCCATGTTAGAGCACTCAGGGAGGGTCGCCGGTGCACAGCGAACGTAATGGGGGTGGTGGTGTTGAGCGATAGTGGCTATGAGTACGTAGCGAGGTTGGACTATGTGCGTGTGAGTGGGTGTGTTCGAGGGTGCGTGTGAGTGAGTGGAGAGGTGAATAAAGAGAGGGGAAATGATTAGTGAAGTGTGGCGATGGTCGTGGGCTTGTCGGCGAGGGATTTTGGTGGTCTGTGGAGGAGGAATGGTCTTGATAGAGGGGATGGCCAGAGATGGAGGAGATGGAGTTGCAAAGGGTTATCGAAGGTTGAAAGTAAGTGTGGTTAGTGCCAAAATAAAGTGAAGAAGGTAAGAGACCTAGCTAGGAGGTAGGTGGACAAAGTGGGGCAGAGATGGCGTCAGATGTGGTGTTGCTGACGTCGGAGACGAAGGTAGCTCCGGTGAAGTATTAACGGCAAGGACAAACAAGAACGGGCATCTGCTGGTATAGCGAGATGCAGAGAGGAATAGGGAGGATAAATCCACCGCAGGTATGGCGGACGGACGATGAGGAGAGGCAGAAAAGGTCACCGGATGTCGAGGAACCTTTGGCTGTGAAAGAGAGGAATTGTGGGGATTCATGGCCAATTTCGAGTGTAAGGAGTTCAGGGATCTTTGAGGGTCCTTATAAAGGGTTCTATGGGGAGGTTAGAGCTTGGGAAGCAAGCTTCCCAAGCTTGGAAGGTCACCGGATTTGGGAGTTTCATGAGACCCAAATCTCTCATGTGTTCACATGAGAGATTGGGAAAGATTCAGAGCACATGGACGGGTTCATATTGGAGGGGATTTCTCAAAGAATCTCCCTTCCAATTTTGGAAGAGATTTGCCAAGCAATCAAGGAGAAATCTCCTGTCAAAGATCGCCAGAGTAGGTTTCCTCCACGATAATGGTGGAGGGACCTAATTGTGAAGATGGAGAAGAAGTTAGGAGGCTGAATGCAAAGGTTTTTGAAAGTTGGGGGTATAAATGTAATCTGACATAACCATTTTGCAAACTAGGTCAAGACAAGCTCATCTTGAGTCCAAATTTTTGTACAAACCTAATTTTGACCTAAGGAATCCAATGGTGAAGTTGAATTTTGGTTTTGATCACATTTGGATGGGTAATTTATGCAAAAACCCAAATTAGGGTAAATATCTGTCTAAAACTCCATTTTAGATCAACGTAGGTTCTGATGGCCAAATTGAGGGTACTAAACCAGAGAGAATATTTTTCTATGATTTTTAGAGGGTTTAAGTGAATTTTATCCTGACCAAAACCTTGGTTAATTAAGTAGATCTATTTTAGGGTTTCAAAAGTCATTTAATTCTTAAAACATAAGCAAACCCTTTTCTATCTAATCTAACCCACTTATTATCTTATTATGACTGTTTGACCTTTGTTCAACCCTTGAGGAAACCCGTGGTTGTACGGCACTCGTGATAAACTGGTAAAATTGTAATTTTAACCCTATTTTCTTATTTTTCTCTCAAAATGGTTATGCAATGAATTATGACCTTCAGTTGGTTATGTAGGAGCATTTACTGACTTTAGTGGATCAAAAAGAGCTAGTTAACTCTCATGATGGTGTTCCCATCATACCCCCATGCCTAGCTTTTGCTAGTCCCTTAGCAAAATTTCAAGGTATTAACTCTGATTCTAGACCATAAAATCTTTTGATGCTTAAAAACTTTGATGTATGCTTCCTTATATGGATTAGGTTAGAATGCCGATAGTAGGCCTAGAGGTACTCAAGTACCAACCAAGATCCAGACCTGACTAGTTCTAGCCTCAGTTTGCCGTGAAGGTTTCTAAGGCCCACAGGAACTAACCTAAGGTTCGTTGAACTCTGCAGTTAAAGCACCCATGCTTGCAACATATTTTAGTCTCGGTTCAGTTTGCAGTGCATTTTTGTTAGAGAGAGATAGAGGAATTTTTATTTATTTTTGTAGAGTTTTCTCTCTCTTTTCTTTTTATTTCTTGCTTCGGATTGGCTTCACAACATGGTCTGTATTAGATTCCTAGTCCCCATCACCAATCCTCGCAGGGTCCTTGGCAATCTATGTTTTGGGATAGCACCGCCCATGGCAACCCCAGAACCCTGGCTTTCGAGATTTCGAGATAATCCCACCCATGGCGTCCTGTACCTAAATCTAGACCTTGGCAATCAACATTTCGGGATAATGCTGCCCATGATCTGAACCATCATAGGGTGCTTACATGCCCCCGGTAGGATATATAGATATCCTAGGAGACAAGCACCGAGGAGACGATATGTTATTGTGCATCTTTGAGGGGAATTTCCCACCTCTCCACGTCAGGAACTTATCCAAATCAACTTGTGTTGATCAACCGCTCCTAATCTAGGTGATTTTCTCCAAAGCAATTTAAACGTATTTGTGTGATTTTGATACTTACGCGCACTGAACCAGACTATGTGTGGATTGGGGTGCTTAGGTTACTGACTCCCGCAAACCATAGGTCAATTAACGAGGCTGAATAATCCGTAAGCCTTAGACCTAATACTTAAACTTCGCATTTTCCCCAACCTCTTGAGGACTATTCTGATCTTAGCAGGTAGTTGAATTTTTAAGCCTAGGATTATAGCCCAAAAGGCCTAAAATCAGCATTCCTACTAATCTCTTCTCTATTTCATTAGCACTTTTTGCCTTTCTTTTTCTTTTGATATGGTTTAGAACTAAGTCAATTCCTTAATTTCTTACTAATGACTACCACTTTTTCTTTTCTTTTCAACTTGTGCTCCTTTGTGACATTTTCAACTCCTCCCCTTTTTCTCCTCAAAATCTGCTATGCCATAAAAATTTTCTTTCCTCTCATATTTCTGCTCCTTTTCAAGAATTTTTTAATTTTTTGTGGTATTTTTGTGATATGTGATTTTTTTAATGAAACCCTTTCTTATGAAGTGATTTTCATGACATTTTGTACTTTACTACCCCCCTTGCCTACAATTTGCAATGTCCTCATTGTAAATTAGGTGGGTTCGAGTTCAACTTAGATCATTCATTAGAATAGGTGTTGGGTAGGTGAATGGGTCAGGATGATTGTTGCGGATGACTTCAAGCTCAGGTACGGGTACTAGAGGTGGAGTCGGTTGTTCTAATGGATGAACCCTAAAGTACAATATGAGTTCAGCATAGGATGTGTCAGGAAGGGTTTCGGATTTTTCAAAATGACGAGTTGCCTCCCATTAAGTGCTGAGTTTTACGCCATCAGCCCGGCGTAATGAGCTCAGGGAGAATGGCGAGTAAAAGATGTCTCAACCAAATTTGTATCGGTAAGTTCAATGAACGGTTTGAGTCTCTAACTATTCATGCTAAAAGGTTCTGAATCATGGCTGAGTTGACTAATTTCAACGGCTCTATTTCCAAAGATTTGTCAGATAAGGTAAGGTCCAATACATTTTGATCAGAGTTTTCCTGGGAATAGTTTGAGCTTGGCATCAAAGAGTAGGACTTTTTGACCAGGGAAAAAGATCTTTCTGGATATGTGCTTGTCGTGAAAGGCCTTCACCTGCTCTTTGTAAATTTTCATGTTCTCATAAGCGTCATGGCGTAATTCATCGATCTCACTCATCTGAAGCTTTCTGTGGGTTCCTGCCTTAGAAAAATCGAGATTGTTGTTCCGTACTACACAATAGGCTTTGTGCTCCAATTTGACGGGGAGGTGACATACCTTCCCAAGGAAGACAAGCCTAATTGGGTTTTGTGGGCGGTCCTATACGCCCACAAAGCTTCCAAAAGTTGGGATGACCAGTCTTTCCTGTCAGGTTAAACAGTGACCTGGAGGATTTTCTTGATCTCCTGATTCAATAGCGCAGCTAGACCATTGGTTTGGGGGTGATAAGGAGTAGAGATTCAGTGTGACACCTCATTTTTGGTCATCAGTGACCTGAACTGAGCATTATTGAAATGGGTCCCTCCATCAGAGATTATGGCACGTGGAATCTCGAATCAAGAAAAGATGTTCTGCTGAATAAATTTGATGACCACTTTATGATCATTGGTTCAGGTCGGAATGGCTTCGATCCATTTGGACACGTAGTCAACAGCGAGTAGAATGTACTCAAAGCCATCCGAAATAGGAAAGGGTCCCATAAAATCAATTCCCCAAACATCGAAGTTTTCGCATACGAGAATCGACTGTAAGGGCATCATATCACGGTGGCTCATGTTGCCTAAGGTTTGGCAATGAGTGCATGCCTTACAGTGATTGTATGCATCTTTGAAAATCATGGGCCAATAGAAGCCACACTGGAGGACTTTTGCTGCAATTTTGTGACCAGAGAAGTGTCCACCACATACCTGGTCATGGCAGAAGGACAAGATGTCCTAAAATTTCACTTCCTGGACACATCGTCAGATGATTTGATCAGCACCGATGCGGAAAAGATACGAGTCTTCCCAAAAGTAGTACTTGGCATCAGAAAGTAATTTGTCTTCCTTATCCTTCAGCCAATTGGATGGGATCTGATGTGATGCCAGGTAGTTTATAAGATCAACAAACCATGGAAGGCCCATACAGATAGTCAGGAGGTGCTCATCAGGAAAATGTTCCGTAATGGGTCTGGAAGGGTTGATAATGTCAGAAGGAAGGTGGGACAAGTGATCAGCTACCACGTTCTATTTTCCCACCTTGTCGCAAATCTCGAGGTCAAACTCTTGCAATAGCAAGATCTAGCGGATTAGTCGAGGTTTCGTGTCCTTCATCGCAAGGAGGTCCCTCACGGTAGTGTGATCAGAGAAATGATAACATAGGAACCTAGAAGGTATGATCTAAACTTTTCCAGGGCAAATACTATGGCTAGAAGCTCTTTCTCAGTAACTGTGTAGTTACGCTGAGCCTCGTCAAGTGTCTTGCTAGCGTAGTAGATGACCACGGGTTTTTTGTCTATTTTTTGCCCAAGTACTGCACCTACAGTGTAATCAGATGCATCGCACATGATCTCAAAGGGTTGAGACCAATCCAGGGACTGTAGGATCGAAGCTTGGTTAACTCGATCACGTAGAATCTCAAATGCCTAAGTGCACTCCTTGGAGATTTCAAAAGGGACATCCTTAGATAACAGATTAGTCAGGGGGCATGCGACCTTCAAGAAGTCTGGAATGAATCGATGGTGAAAATCGATGTGCCCTAGGAAGGATTGGATGTCTTTGATCGAGCTAGGCATAGGGAGTTTGGAAATCAAATTTACCTTGGCTTGATCAACCTGGATGCCTTTCTCAGAGATGAGATGTCCCTGAACAATTCCCTCAGGCACCATGAAGTGGATCTTTTCCCAGAAAAGAACCAGATTCACGTCAATGCAGTACATAAGGATCTGGACCAAGTGCAGGAGGCAATCGTCAAATGATTCGCCAAAAACTGAGAAGTCATCCATGAAGACTTCCAGATAATCACCTACCAGAACTGAGAATATGGCAAGCATGCATCGCTGAAAAGTAGCGTGCATTGCAGAGATCGAAAGGCATCCTTCAAAATGCATACATCCCGAAGGGTCAAGTGAAAGTGGTCTTCTCTTAGTACTCAGGATGGATTTCCACCTGGTTGTAACCGGAGTACCCATCTAAAAAGTAGAAGAATCCATTTCCCACTAGTTTGTCAAGGATCTAATCAATAAACAGTAGTGGGAAATGATCCTTCTTCATGGAGGTATTGAGTCTTTTGTAATCAATGTAGACTCTCCATGAATTTGCTACATGGGTCAGTATGATTTCTCCGGTCTCAGTTGTGATCATGGTAAGTCCTACCTTCTTAGGCACAACCTGGATTGGACTCACCCACCGACTGTCGGAGATCGGGTAGATGATCCCAGCGTCTAACCACTTAAAGATCTCCTTTTTCATTACCTCCTACAGATTAGGATTCAGACGTCTCTGCATTTCACGGGAAGGTCGTGTGCCCTCTTCAGTATAGATGCGATGTGTGCAGTAAGAGGGGATAATACTAGTCAAATCATCGAGAGTCCATCCAATGGCTCTTCAATGTTGCTAGAGAACAGAAATCAGACGGGATTCCTAATTAGGTGTGAGTCTGGAGTTGATAATCATAGGAAACGTCTGATTGGAACCCAAAAAGATGTACTTTAGATGATCGAGAAGAGGCTTTAGTTCTAAAATAGGGTTATCAGCAGCAGTGGGTGGTTCAGGGTGGGTGTCAGGAGCAAGGGGAGTTATGGGTGTGTCTAGGTTGAGTTCGGACTCCTCTAATTGCGAGTTTTGATCCTCTTATGGTTGATCAGAAGTAGTCAGGTTTCCCTCGATATACCGATCGTCAACTACAACCTCGATATCACATATCTATTCTATAACTTCGCAATTAATCCCTTGTTGGGCCTTAAAGATGTCTATCTTTAGTGTCTGGTTCCCAAATTTTAGTTCAATCGGCCCTCCTCACAATTAATGTTGGCCCTAGCAGTGGCCAGAAAGGGTCTCCCAAGTATGATTGGTGTGTTTCTTAGATTTTCTGGAGCATCCATATCCAAGACTACAAAATCCACTGGAAAATAGAAATCTTGAACTCTAACAATGACATTCTCAAGAACTCCTTTAGGTGACTTAATAGATTGATATGCCAACTGAATGTCACCTCTATTGGTTTGAGCTCAGATTCCTCAAGATGGTCAAGTAGGGATGTAGGTATTAGGTTTATGGAGGCTCCTACATCCAGTAATGCTCTATCAAATTGGATATCACCAATTGTATAGGAAATAAAGGGAGTACCTAGGTCATTTGCCTTAGGTGCGAGCCTACTCAAAATGATGGAGCTAGCTTGTTCCGACAATACGATTGGGCTCCTGATGAGAACCTCATCATGAGCCATAACTAGCTCATTTTGACCTAATACAAAGGATAAAAGCACCTACATATCTCAAGGAAAGGCTTAACTCAGAGAATTCTGAGTTTGAGAAGAAAACAAGTCATAAGGGGTAAAAATGCAATTTTACCAGTATAATCTGCATACAGGGTAATTCAGGGCCCAAACATAGGTCAAAGCAGCTTAATAAGAATAAAAGTAGGATGAGATGATCTAGCAAGGGCTACAGCACTTCCAAGAAACTAAATGATAATCTGTAACCCTAAAACAACCCACTTCAATTCACAAGGTTCGAGGCAAAGTAAAAATAGAATAAACCCTCTAAAATTCATAGAAAAATAATCTCTAGGGTTTAGAACCTTCAATTTGGCCTTCAGAACCCATTTTGACCTACATTGAGAACCATGCCCAATTAATAACTTAATTTGGGTTTTTGCGTAAATTGACCGGTCAAACAAGGTTTAATATAGAAATGAAATTCACCATCAGATTCCTTAGGTCCTAATTAATCATGTATAAAAACTTGAGCCTAAGAAGAAACCTCCTTGACCGACTTTACACTTTGGTCCTCATATATTTACTCTTTGGCCCTCAACTTTTGAACCCTCGCATTTTGGCCCCTAACTCTCCTTCGTTCTTTGCGATCAGGTCCCCCCTGCAAAACCTGCCAGCACCATGCTCCGGCGACCTTGCGCGGAGCATGGCGCCGCGCAGGGTGAGGGGGGGGACCTGGCAAGTAAACCGGGGGTGCCCTGCGTCGTCAGCCGTCGCAGGGACACCCCCTTGGTCGTTGTAACCCACCATACCGGCCGTGCGAACGCACGGACGGTATGGGTTTTTGTTTCCGGCCATCCTCCGACGAGGGAGACACGTCGTCTCCCTCCGCCTTCCTCCCTGTTTGATCCCTATAAATACCCCCCGTTGCTCCACCTACCGGGGTAGCTCGGGTCTGACGGAGAAAACCCCCAACTTTCTTCTCCTCTCCCTCCGGCAGACGCCCACCAGCTCCGGCGGTTCCTCCCCCTCCTCCTCTTCGCTCTGCCGCAATACCAGCAGCAGAGAGTTCCTCCCCTGCTCTTCCTGCGCCACGCCGTACCCAGTTGGCGCCTCTCCAGCCCTCTGCTCGCCGCCGCTCCTTCCCCTGGGCATCTTCTTCTCCGGCGACAGTCGATACGACTGTCGCCCTGCCCCGGCCCCTTTCGTCTTCGTAGCTAGGTCAGGACTCCTCCCCATCTCCCCCTCTTTCTTTTCCTCACTGTCTTTTATTTGATTAAACCCTCGACCGCTCCTGTTCACCCTCACCTTCTCCGCCTCCGGCCATCCTCCGGCGAGCCGCTCCCATCACCTCAGCAACCCACACGGCTCGCTGACCACCGCAGGACCTCCGCCTCCTCACCCTGATCAACCCCCACCCTGCCACCTCCCCCACATCACCCTCTGCAACCCCACCGAACAAACCCATCCTCCGACCCACAGTCCGATCTAGGGCAGCCCTTGCACGCCGCCCCACGCCTCGCCACCACCCACACGAGCTTCGCCGCACCCTGGCGAAGCTCCCGGCACTTTCTGATTAGGCCGAGAGGCCGTTTTCTTGTGAACAGGCCACCTGACCTCCGCCGCCATTGCCGTGCAGAAGGAGCTGCTTCCGCCTGCAGCTACAGGCGCGCCACGCTCAGCGCCATGCCCAGATTCAACTCCCAGGCCTTGCGAGGCGTTTCGACAAAACACCAGGCTCGCAGCTAAGGCAGAAGGCTTCGCGTGACGCCGCGATCTCCCGCTGCTTTCCCCGCTGCGGGCGCGCAATTGAGGTGGGACATTTAGTCCCACCTCGGAAACGTCTGAAGAGGCGCAGCGATATAAGTTGCAAAAGTACTGGAGGCTTACTGCCTCAGCACACGGGGTGAGGTCCCCTTCACCCGCCCGGTTACCCGGTCTCGTCCACGCTCACGCCCCGCGGACCTGACCCGACCCGACCCGACTTAGACTGACCTGCACTCCTCGCCCACCACGCTCGCCGGTGGGCCTGGACCCGGGCACGACCCGTACCCGATTACCCGGCAGCTCTGGGAGAGCTTTCCCAAGAGTGGTTTCAGAGAGAGAGAGACGCGGGGGAGAGGGTAGAGTAGGTTTTGTCCTCTGACGTAAGCTCTGAAGTGTGCAGGAACAGGTGAAGAAGAAGGAAGCTGAGGAAGACACTGTAGCAACAGGCAATTTAAGTCGTCTGATTTGGAAATCAGACGACGGCCTGAAGGGAAAAGAAGAAAGAAGGAGGGGCGACACCTCTGCAGAAAAAGAAAAGAAGAAAGAAGGAGATCTGAACGAAGAAGAAGAAGATCACCTCTGCAGAACAAAGAAGAAGAAGAAGATCTGAAGAAAGAAAGAAGAGCATCACCTCTGCAGAACAAAGAGAAAAGAAGACAACAAATTCTTTCCCTCTCTCTTTCTTTTTGTAAAAGAAACATGTATATCTCTAGAATACAACTTGCTCCCTGAGTTCGACCTCGGGAACTCTTTTATTTTCCGAGTAAAAAAATTATATTTGAAATGATGGCAACAACTGGCTATATTACAACGACATAACAATAAAACCCAGTTATCTCTCGCAACCATCCAGTAGCTATCATTTTGGCGCCGTTGCCGGGGAGCAACGGCTATTCTAGAGGTAAACATTCCTGTTTCTTTTTAATTTCTGATAATCTCCTCTCTTTTGTGCAGAAAACTACAGGAAATCAAGAAGACAAGCAACCGCATAACAACCACTCCGAGGACAGGTAAATTTTTCCTCTCGCTATTAACCCCTAAACTCTAAAGAGGAGGAAAAGAAAAGAACAAGCAATATAGGGCTAACCTGTCTTCCATACTTAGTAACCATAAAGAGTTGCATGTTTTCAACTCATTAGTCCTGCACACTATTAAGGGTATTTAAGGGCTAACACATTCTTGCTTGAGCCCTAATTACCCAACAAAGAACTAACTGGACCAAGTAGAGCCAACATAAGATTCAACACTAGGGATTTAGAGACACACTCCTTAAGAAAGAATTGAGAAAACCAAATGAAGTGTGCCCAAGCCCTTGTCTGAAAATACCTATTCAAAGAAAACCTAAAACAATTGGCTCTCTAAACACTTGAACCCTAAAAGAAAGGACCCAGAAAGCTCTCAAAGGAACAAGAGGTAAAGTTGACTCCTTGGGTCAACCAACCTTAAAATTAGGTCACTTTCTCACTCAAAATACCTAAGAGTTCAAGTGTAACTTTAAGCACCCTGATCTTAAGCTAAAATTGGTAGACTTAAGAGGTCAAGATCCCCATTCTGGTCTACCTGGACCCGCAGTGACAAGAGAGGTCGGGTGGGGGAAACCCTGTAACCCGTGGGGACGCTCTACCGTGTAGGGGTCTTCGCGGGACTCTCCCTCTCTGGCTGCCCAGGTAATTCTCAGGTGGACGATCTTTCTGATCAAGGGGTCCATCTGCCCCGAACCTCTATAGTCACCCAACATTTTTGGGTGTCTTGATTGGGTCCAGCACCTACTTATCTAATCCAGCCCTTCAGTACTTTGCAGGAGGTCCTTGAAACTTCCTATAGAAATTCACTCTCCCCGAGGCTAAGCCTCGGCTCCCTTGTTTTTGCAGAAATCATTCACACAGCCCTTCTTTCCTCTGATTCTGAACAAAATCCCCTTCTTCCATCTTGATTCAAACTTTGGTTCTATATCTTGATTCCACCACCTGATCCAATTATGCAGCCTAATTACCTAGCAAGACTACCATTCAAAAAACCTGAATATCTGAGATCCATGAAGGATAAGATGATTGAGGATGCCCTTGAAATCTATGAAATCAAATATAAACCCTCAACACCAATAGGAAACATTCAGGTTGATGTTCCAACAACCACAGCTTTCATCATAAACTGTGCCCAAATTCTATTGACTGAAATTTCAAAAGGATCAACCCGAGATATGCTCATGACAGGATACATTGAGATGGAAAAATTACACCAATCTGAATACCTTCAATGCTTGACAAATCCTGTACTTTGGGAACAACACCAAGATGCCCTTATGAAACGGGTAGAAATGATGAAATCAGTAGAACAAATTATCAACCAGAAATACCCGTATATACCAGAAACAGAGGATGAACCATCTTGGAACAATATTAAGGAACACTCCAGTTTCCCAGATCTCGGGATTGAGGCACAAAGTGGTTGTAAAATCCCAACCCAGATAGAAGACAATGTTGAATTAGGTTGGGATATTGCAGGAGAACACAATGATGAGCCAAACTTAGACCATGAATTGTCAAGCCTAGAATTTCAAAACTCCTGCAATAATGAGATCAGAACTGAACCTTCTGAGGGTATAAATTCCGCCCCTTATTTTGATAAGGTGGCCCTCGAAGGATATTCGGACTTAGGTTCTAATAATTCTACCCACATCCTAAGCCTAGAACCTAGATCTGAAACTTATTGGGAAGATTATGAGGCCCCTTATGAGA
Organism: Thalassia testudinum; assembly: GCA_037157565.1. Lineage (NCBI taxonomy): Eukaryota > Viridiplantae > Streptophyta > Magnoliopsida > Alismatales > Hydrocharitaceae > Thalassia > Thalassia testudinum. The sequence continues at coordinate 42,305,730 of JAZHRO010000025.1, forward strand.
AAGATCAAAATTTTACAGAATATGATTCCGGGCCTCTATTTAATGAATATCCCTCTCCAACATCTTCAGAAAATCTGATTGATTTTCCAGAAAACATGCCAATTTATGATACAGAAACTGAGGAGTTGGATGAGCAAGGTTTTAATGGGGTCTATCCTACCAGCTTAGAGCTTGAACAGAACATCTTTTTGAGCCCAGAATTGACATATAGGCTAGAACCCAGTCAGGCTGCTGATTCCACATTTGATGATTTTTGCTGTGGTGGAATTCATGATCATGAATCTCATTTTCGCCAACTCTCCGACAATTTCAGATCTGACTATAATTGCGGAGAGATTCCCCTTCCTGAACACGCCAGGCCTATCTACGACCTCAGTTCACATGACTCTGACTCCGACTCTGAGGTCCTGATTCCCGAGATCACTGATAACACAGAATCATTCCTTTTCGATCCTCAGGAACCAAAAACAGAAAATGCCAAGAGTGATTACAACCAAGAGTCCAAATTTTTTCTCGAATTCGATTCCTTTCATCCTACAGACACTCTTCTGGCATTTGATAGTTACCCAGAGGACTCTCTACAGAAAACCACCTATCATCTGTTTCTAGAAGAGCCCTCGTACACAATGGCCACCTCGTCCGCACACACAGAACGGATCAAAACCTCTCCCAAACCCCGACCCGCAACCGGACTCAATTTCTATTCAGATTCACCTCTCACCAAGCCGATTGCATTTCCACATCGGGTTTCGAACATTGATCAGACTACATACCATGCTCTATCATTCTCTGATCACCCCTGTAGGGTTCCTGCATCAACCACTGATTATTCTACGAGTCCCTACTTTGACCAGGCTGATTCGACTCAGCCAAACCCTGCATTTACACTTCCACATTTATCTGAGCTTCATAGTATATGGTGGGATCCACACCTTTTTATCCACATCTATCAACCCACCAGATTGATTGGGTTTGGGCTGCATCATCAGCCTGTTGATCTGAACAAGCACCTGGTTGGACCAACCAGGCTCTTAATCAAGGTGCTTGTCTTACAAAACTCCACTGATTTGACCATCCCCTCTCCATCGCATTTCCCGCTTGGCTGAAGGCATCAAATTTAGCGCTCAACGGGAGGCAGCCCGTCATTCTCTTTGAAAACCTGAAACTTGTTCTGACAGCTTTTTGCACTTGAAGTTCACACTTTAGGACAGCCGACTCCACCTCAGGTGCTTGCATCTGAGATTAGAAATCGTCCGCAACAGTCACCCCGACCCATTCACTCATCAAAACAGCTATCCTAATGTATGAACTTAGTTGAATAAAAACCCCTAGGTTACAATGAGGACATTGCAAATCTTAGGCATGGGGGGGTATGAAAGTGCAAAAACTTATAAGAAAAGGTTTCAAGCAAAAAATTCACATATGCCAAAAACACCATAAAAATTAAATGAAAGTGCAAAAACTTATAAGAAAAGGTTTCAAGCAAAAAATTCACATATGCCAAAAACACCATAAAAATTAAAATTTTTTTCGAAAAAGAATAAAAGGAGAAGGAAATTTTGTGAAGGAGAAGGAGAAGAGAAACAAAATGAAAAAGGAGCACAAAATTATAAGAAAAGGTGATAGTCATTAGTAAGAAACTAAGGAATTAACCTAAGTTCTAGACCTCATTCAAGAAAATAACTGAAAAGTGCATAATGAGATTAGTAAGAACGCAAACCTTAGGCATTCTTGAATAGACTCTTAGTACCCATTAAGATCTAGACACTCCTCAAGAGGTTGAGGAAAATGAAAAGCTGAAGTATTAGGTCTAAGGCTTAGGGAGTATTCGGCCTCGTTAACTAATTTTTGGTTTACGGGACTCAGTAACCTAAGCACCCTAACCTCACACACAGCCTGGTTCAGTAAGCGTAAAAATCAGAATCACGCAGAAGCGTCGCAAAATTCTGAAAAGAACACCTAGAATAGGAGCGGCCGATCAACACAAGTTGATTTGGACGAGTTCCCAGCGCGGAGAGGCGGGAAATCCCCTCGAAGATGCGTAACAAAATATCATCTCCTCGGTGCTTGTCTCTTAGGATATTTACATATCCTACTGGGGGCATGTAAGCACTCTGCTGGTTCAGATTCCATGGATGGCATTATCTCGAAGTGTCAATTGCCAGGGTCTGGATTCGGCCACGGAACACCATGGATGGGATTATCTCGAAATCTCAATAGCCAGGGTTCCGAGGGTTGCCATGGGCGGTGCTATCTCGAAGCATCGATCGCCAGGAACCCTTAAGGATTGATGATGGGAGCAAGGAATCTGATACAAACCGTGTTGAAAAGCCAATCCTAGGCTAGAACTAAAAAGAAAAAGAGAGAGAAAACTCTCCAAACAGAAAAACTTTCTATCTCTCTCTTACAAAACGCACTGCGAACTGAGCCAGGGCTAAAATCATTTCAAGCACGGGTGCTTTAACCACAAAGTCCAATAAACCTTAGGTTAGTTCTTGTGGACCTTAAAAACCTTTGCTAAAAGACTGAGGCTAAGGAAGATTTGGATCTTGATTGGTACTAGAGTACCTTTTAGGCCTATGGTCAGCATTCTAACCTAATCTATGCTCAAATAAAAAAGGCACTTATCTAAAACTATTAAAAACTTCATGGTCTAGAACAAGGGTTGAAACCTTAAGTTTTTGCTAAGGGACTAGCAAAAGCTAGCCATGGGGGTATGATGAGAACCTCATCATGAGCCATAACTAGCTCATTTTGACCTAATACAAAGGATAAAAGCTCCTACATATCTCAAGGAAAGGCTTAACTCAGAGAATTCTGAGTTTGAGAAGAAAACAAGTCATAAGGGGTAAAAATGCAATTTTACCAGTATAATCTGCATACAGGGTAATTCAGGGCCCAAACATAGGTCAAAGCAGCTTAATAAGAATAAAAGTGGGATGAGATGATCTAGCAAGGGCTACAGCACTTCCAAGAAACTAAATGATAATCTGTAACCCTAAAACAACCCACTTCAATTCACAAGGTTCGAGGAAAAGTAAAAATAGAATAAACCCTCTAAAATTCATAGAAAAATAATCTCTAGGGTTTAGAACCTTCAATTTGGCCTTCAGAACCCATTTTGACCTACATTGAGAACCATGCCCAATTAATAACTTAATTTAGGTTTTTGCGTAAATTGACCGGTCAAACAAGGTTTAATATAGAAATGAAATTCACCATCAGATTCCTTAGGTCCTAATTAATCATGTATAAAAACTTGAGCCTAAGAAGAAACCTCCTTGACCGACTTTACACTTTGGTCCTCATATATTTACTCTTTGGCCCTCAACTTTTGAACCCTCGCATTTTGGCCCCTAACTCTCCTTCGTTCTTTGCGATCAGGTCCCCCCTGCAAAACCTGCCAGCACCATGCTCCGGCGACCTTGCGCGGAGCATGGCGCCGCGCAGGGTGAGGGGGGGGACCTGGCAAGTAAACCGGGGGTGCCTTGCGTCGTCAGCCGTCGCAGGGACACCCCCTTGGTCGTTGTAACCCACCATACCGGCCGTGCGAACGCACAGACGGTATGGGTTTTTGTTTCCGGCCATCCTCTGGCGAGGGAGACACGTCGTCTCCCTCCGCCTTCCTCCCTGTTTGATCCCTATAAATACCCCCCGTTGCTCCACCTACCGGGGTAGCTCGGGTCTGACGGAGAAAACCCCCAACTTTCTTCTCCTCTCGCTCCGGCAGACGCCCACCAGCTCCGGCGGTTCCTCCCCCTCCTCCTCTTCGCTCTGCCGCAATACCAGCAGCAGAGACTTCCTCCCCTGCTCTTCCTGCGCCACGCCGTACCCAGCTGGCGCCTCTCCAGCCCTCTGCTCGCCGCCGCTCCTTCCCCTGGGCATCTTCTTCTCCGGCGACAGTCGATACGACTGTCGCCCTGCCCCGGCCCCTTTCGTCTCCGTAGCTAGGTCAGGACTCCTCCCCATCTCCCCCTCTTTCTTTTCCTCACTGTCTTTTATTTGATTAAACCCTCGACCGCTCCTGTTCACCCTCACCTTCTCCGCCTCCGGCCATCCTCCGGCGAGCCGCTCCCATCACCTCAGCAACCCACACGGCTCGCTGACCACCGCAGGACCTCCGCCTCCTCACCCTGATCAACCCCCACCCTGCCACCTCCCCCACATCACCCTCTGCAACCCCACCGAACAAACCCATCCTCCGACCCACAGTCCGATCTAGGGCAGCCCTTGCACGCCGCCCCACGCCTCGCCACCACCCACACGAGCTTCGCCGCACCCTGGCGAAGCTCTCGACACTTTCTGATTAGGCCGAGAGGCCGTTTTCTTGTGAACAGGCCACCCGACCTCCGCCGCCATTGCCGTGCAGAAGGAGCTGCTTCCGCCTGCAGCTACAGGCGCGCCACGCTCAGCGCCACGCCCAGATTCAACTCCCAGGCCTTGCGAGGCGTTTCGACAAAACACCAGGCTCGCAGCTAAGGCAGAAGGCTTCGCGTGACGCCGTGATCTCCCGCTGCTTTCCCCGCTGCGGGCGCGCAATTGAGGTGGGACATTTAGTCCCACCTCGGAAACGTCTGAAGAGGCGCAGCGATATAAGTTGCAAAAGTGCTGGAGGCTTACTGCCTCAGCACACGGGGTGAGGTCCCCTTCACCCGCCCGGTTACCCGGTCTCGTCCGCGCTCACGCCCCGCGGACCTGACCTGACCCGACCCGACTTAGACTGACCTGCACTCCTCGCCCACCACGCACGCCGGTGGGCCTGGACCCGGGCACGACCCGTACCCGATTACCCGGCAGCTCTGGGAGAGCTTTCCCAAGAGTGGTTTCAGAGAGAGAGAGACGCGGGGGAGAGGGTAGAGTAGGTTTTGTCCTCTGACGTAAGCTCTGAAGTGTGCAGGAACAGGTGAAGAAGAAGGAAGCTGAGGAAGACACTGTAGCAACAGGCAGTTTAAGTCGTCTGATTTGGAAATCAGACGACGGCCTGAAGGGAAAAGAAGAAAGAAGGAGGGGCGACACCTCTGCAGAAAAAGAAAAGAAGAAAGAAGGAGATCTGAATGAAGAAGAAGAAGATCACCTCTGCAGAACAAAGAAGAAGAAGAAGATCTGAAGAAAGAAAGAAGAGCATCACCTCTGCAGAACAAAGAGAAAAGAAGACAACAAATTCTTTCCCTCTCTCTTTCTTTTTGTAAAAGAAACATGTATATCTCTAGAATACAACTTGCTCCCTGAGTTCGACCTCGGGAACTCTTTTATTTTCCGAGTAAAAAAATTATATTTCAAATGATGGCAACAACTGGCTATATTACAACGACATAACAATAAAACCCAGTTATCTCTCGCAACCATCCAGTAGCTATCAGCTCCCACTTTTGGTTTGTGGCTTACGCTTAGGTGTACACATGTCTTTCGGAAATCGTGTGTAAGTCGGTACGTGGTGAATTGCATCCATTAAGGGGATGTTTATATGGACCTGTTCAAACAGCTTGACCAGGTCCTCTTCAGGTGCCATAGGTTTGGTTGCCCTCTTTCCCTTGGTCAAAGCCTTGGGAAATGGAACCTTAGATGATTCCTCTAGAATAGGTCCAGGTTCTTGATCTGGGACAGGGGTATCCTGGATGACTATCCTTGGGTTTGTGTTACTACCAGGCTGCAAGTGGCTTGGGTAAGGTGGGTCCTGTGTTGCTTTGCCTCTACGGGTCATAACTGAATTTAGTCTTGTATGGTTCTGGTTTGGTGTAGGTAAAATAAGTGGCTGCTGCTGAAATCTTGAGTACGATGTCGAAGCTTCCATCCCGTCAAGCGATGGAGTAGAAGGGGCCTGATAAACCATGTGGGCTTGGCCTTAATTTGGGTTCATAACGTGCCTCTGGTTCGACAAGTTATTGGGATTAGGTAGAGGTTGCGAAGGGAGTGTACCAGGTTGGCAAGAATTTGCCATCTGGGCAAGTTGATTGCGAACCTCTATGGTCTTGTCTCTATGCTGTTTTTGCATAGTCGCATTCATTTTTTGAATGTCAGCCAGAGTTTGAAGGATAAGAGTTATTTGATCTGTCTGAGTTGGCCCAGATTGATAGGTGGGGTTGGGCCGAGGCTCAGGCAGCTGATATGGATGAGAAGCTTGTGGACGGGGCGGATATGGTGGTCTCTGATTCTGATTGTTTCCCGTCCACATGAAATTAGGATGATTTCGCCATCTAGAGTTATAGGTATAAGAGAATGGGCCATTCTGGATGGCGTTGAGGTCCTCACAGGTCTGAGGAACCTCAGAAAAGTCAAAATACGAGGGTTCAGAGTTCCCCCAACTAGAATAGGCATGTTTGGAGTTTCCTTCGACCCTAGAGTCAGATGGGGGTGGATACGGGTCTAACCCCTGAGAAGATCGGTGGTAGATGTTATGCACAGTTTCCCTCCCAGAGGGCAACTGTGCGAACGGGTTTTGCGTAGAGGTGGCTCACTGCAGATGTCGACTTAGGTCATCCACCTTCTTCTCAATAATAGAGACCTTGTCCAAACAACTGGGCATCAGTTCTAAGTTGACAGAAGAGGACAGGCCCTGCGTCTCATGTGCTCCCCTTGGATTCATTGATGTGCGGCATTCGTCCAGTCGAATATGCCCATGGAGTCATTATTGATGGAGTTCTTGCACATATTCTCGAGAATCTCCCACACTATGTCTTTGTGTTGACCCATGATATTTCCTCCGCAAGTTCCATTGACGAATAATCGGATATCTTCACGGAGTCCCTAGTAAAAAGACTGGACTTTTTCCCATTTAGGAACTCCATAATGGGGGAACTTTCTCATGAGATCTAGGAAATGAACCCATGCTTTGTGAAGTGGTTCTCTAGGCTGTTGTGTGAAGTGTGTGATCTGGTTTCGTAAGGCATTCGTCTGACCAATTGGGAAGAACTTTTTCAGAAACTCGGACTGTAGTTCAACCTATGTGTTGATTGGATGCATTTAAGTCTGATTCCAGTGAGATGCTTTGTCCATGAGAGAGGAGAACATTTTCATGAGAAGAATATCCTGATTTTGAACATCTGACCTAAAGGTCTGGGCTAGATTCTTGAGTTGTTTAATGTGCTGGAAAGGATCCTCGGAATTGAGCCCATGAAATTTCAAAATAGCATGAATCATGTTGGGCTTGCGTTCAGTATCAGGACCTCCAACTGGGATTTGGACTCGAGGTTCGATCGCCACTGCAGCGGGATTGTAATGATCTCGCATCATAAGATGCAACGGTGGATTCACAAAGGCTTCGAATAAATCATTAAGGTGCTGAAGTTGATTCTTTAGGTTATTCTCTTCTTCTGCGGGTTGTACCATGATGATGGATGGAGAATTAGGCTCAAATGAATCAGATGAGATCTCTATGTGATGGGGTTGTTGTACAAACACGGAAGTCGAGGCCTAGCCTCGACGGGAGTGAATATCTAATGGAGGCCTCAAGGGTGGTATTAAAGACCTCCTACCAAACATGCACCGATGGACTGGACGAGAATAGAATGTGATGGACTCAATCAAGACACCCAAAAATTTTGGACTATAGAGGTTTGGGGTGGATGATACCCCTTAGTCAAAAAGCCATTCACCTGTGAATTACATGAGCAGCCAGAGAGGGAGAGTCCCGCGAAGACCCCTACACGGTAGAGCGCCCCCACGGGTTACAAGTTTTCCCCCACCCAACCTCTCTTGTCACCGATGTTCTAGGTAGACCAAAATGGGGACTTGACCTCTTAAGCCTTCCAGTTTTATTAAAAGCAAAGGTGCTTAGGATTTCACTTGAACTTTTAAGATGTATTGAGTGCAAAAGTGAACTAATTTGAAGATTGGTTGACCCAACAAGGTTGGTCAACTTCACCTATTTGTCCTTTGAGAAATTTAGGTCCCTCTTTTAGGATTCAAGTGGGATTAAGAGCCTAATTTTTAGGGTTTGCTTGAATAGATCAATTCAACCAAGGCTTAGGCACATGTTGTTTAGGAAAGATCAGTTCTTGATTATGTAAGTGTGTCTCTAAAACCCTAATTTTGAATCCTTACTTGGCTCTTGTCTTGGTCCAATTTAGTTTGCCAAATGTGGCATCTAGGGCTCAAACAAGAATGTGATAGCCCTAGTTACCTTAAATGGGTGCACAAATCAGAGTTTGTTGTTTAAATCAAATCAGGCAACTTGATGAATTATCTAAGAATGGAAAGCAAGTAGCCCTAATTGATTTTTCTTCCTTTTAACCTTTTCAGCATCAGGGGCTTAAGAGAGAGAGTAATTAGAATTTACCTGCCCCTGGTGTGTTTGTTGTGCAGTTGATCTTTCTTGAATGTATCTTCTCACTGAAACAACCATAGCAAAAGAAATATAGCAAGTTAGAATCTAAATCAGGAATTTCAATGAAGAGTTCTAAATTGCTCGTTGCTCCCCAACAACGGCGCCAAAATGTTTAACGTAGCGATATTGAGTTTAAAATAAAGTGTTGTAATATAGTCGAAATCGCTTTGAAAACAAATAGATTTTTATTACTTGAATAAGTTTCGAGGTCGAACATAAGGAGCAATATGGGATTTAGAAATCAAGATCACAATTCAAACTGAAATAATTTGCAATAATTTAGTATCAATGTGCAAAAAAATGGAAGTAAAATGGTGATTTAGACACCAAATACTCCTACAATATCAACTAAGGAACTCAATGTATATGTATGAAATGAAAGTCCAAATCTGTCATCTGATTTGGAAATCAGATGACTTAAAGTGACTGTCTTCTTCTTCTCTTTCTCTGATTCTTCCTTTCTTCTGCAGCTTATTCTCTTTCTCAGCTACAACTTCTTCCTTCTTCTTCTCTGGTTTCCTAGCTGTAGATTCTTCTTCTTCAGCTTCTACTCAAGTCCTCACTTCTTCTTCTTCTTCCTTTAGCTCTACGATCCTCCCCTTCTTCTTCTCTTTCTCTTTCTCTGGCTTTCCTCTTCTGAATCTGGCTAAGTGTCAGCCGAATGTTTCTGTAGCAAAACCCTCCCCCTACCTGCGTGACTCTCCTCTCTCTTCCTCTCTTAGGATCTGCTCTCCCAGAGCCATAGTTATTCGGGGTATCGAATCAGGCACGTACCTGAGTCCAAGCTTACCAACATGCGGTAGTGAGCGAGGAGTGCAGCTCGGGTTATCAAGTCGACCAGGTCCATGGATATGTGTCGCGGACGAGGCTGGGAGAGCGAGTGAGAGGGACCTCACCCTGTGAACTGAGGCAAACAACTGCTATCACTTATTCAAATTATGCGCCTCAGTACGCTTTGTAGCTGATGATGTGGGACTATTCGAGCACCCCTCCTTCACGTGTTCGCAGCAGGGGGTCTCCTTTGCAATTGCAGCAGCTGCTAGGTAGAGGTGCCCAATTGACTTCCTGGTTTCGTGCGTGAGGTGTTTCCGCATGACTTGGGGCTTTAGCTTGGGACAGGGTCATCTAAAGAGAGCCTCAAGCAAGCTCGAAGCTTGCTCATCAACGGAAAACTGAGCGTACACCTGAAATCAACAAAATAGCCTTTTGGCCATGTCAGAGCGCTCAGGGAGGGTTGCCAGAGCACGACGAACGTAATGGGGGTGGTGGCATGGAGCGATAGTGGCTGTGAGTGCATAGCGAGGTCGGACTATGTGCGTGTGAGTGGGTGTGTTCGAGGGTGCATGTGAGTGAGTGGAGAGGTGAATAAAGAGAGGGGAAATGATCAGTGAGGTGTGGCATGGTCGTGGGCTTGTCAGCGAGGGATTTGGTGGTCTGTGGAGGTGGAATGGTCTCGCCAGAGGGGATGGTCGGAGATGGAGGAGATCGAGTTGCGAAGGGCTGTCAGAGGTTGAAATAAAGTGTGGTGAGTGCAAAAATAAAGTAAAGTAGGTAAGAGACTTAGCTAGGAGGTAGGTGAACGAAGTGGGGTAGAGATGGCGTCAGATGTGGTGTTGCTGACGCAAGAGACGAAGGCCGCTTCGGTGAGGTAATAACTGCAAGGACGAACGGGAATGGGCGTCTGCTGGTACGACGAGATGCGAAGAGGAATAGGGAGGATAAATCCACCGTAGGTATGGCAGACGGATGATGAGGAGAGGTAGAAAAGGTCGTCGAACGTCAAGGAACCTTCGGCCGTGAAAGAGAGAGAGAGAGGAATTATGGGGATTCATGACAAATTTCGAGCGTAAGGAGTTTGGGGAGCTCTGAGGGTCCTTATAAAGGGTTCTAGGGGGTGGTTAGAGCTTGGGAAGCAAGCTTCCCAAGCTTGGAAGGTCACCAGATTAGGGAGGTTCATGAGACCCAAATCTCTCATGCATTCACATGAGAGATTTGGAAAGATTCAGAGCACATGGACGGGTTCATACTGGAGAGGATTTCTCAAAGAATCTCCCTTCCAATTTTGGAAGAGATTTGCCAAGCAATCAAGGAGAAATCTCCTGTCAAAGATCGCTGGAGTAGGTTTCCTCTGCGATAATGGCAGAGGAACCTAATTGTGAAGATGACGAAGAAGTTAGGAGTCTAAATGCAAGGGTTTTTGAAAGTTGGGGGTAGAAATGTAATCAAACAAGACCATTTTGCAAACTAAGTCAAGACAAGCTCATCTTGGGTCTAAATTTTGGTACAAACCTAACTTGAACCTAAGGAATCCAATGGTGAAGTTGGATTTTGGTTTTGACCATATTTGACTGGGTAATTTATGTAAAAACCTAAATTTGGGTAATATCTGTCTGAGATGCCAATTTAGGTTAAGATGGGTTCTGTTGGCGAAACTGAAGGTACTAAACCCTAGAGAATATTTTTCTATGATTTTTAGAGGGTTTAAGTGAATTTTATCCTGACCAGCACCTTGGTCAATTAAGTAGGTTTGTTTTTAGGATTTCAAAAGTCATTAATTCTTAAAACATACGCAAACCCTTTTCTGTCTAATCAAACCCACTTGTTATCTTATTAAGACCATTTTACCTTTGTTCAGCCCTTAAGAAAACCCATGGTTGTACTGCATTCATGATAAGTTGGTAAATTGTAGTTTTAGCCCTAGTTTCTTATTTTTCTCTCAAAATGGTTATGCAATGAATTATGACCTTCAGTTGGTTATGTAGGAGCATTTACTGACTTAAGTGGATCAAAAAGAGCTAGTTAAGGCTCATGATGGTGTTCCCATCACCAGTATTTTTTCTTAGTTATCAAAAAGATGTCTTCCCTTCTCCCCGACCTCCACCTCCACCAACCCTGGCGAGCCCCTCCGTTCACCTTCCTCATCCATCCTCACAGACAATAGCGAGTGGATTCTTCTTCCCACGATCATCCGCATCTTGTGGTACCTGCAGACACCATCTCCCTCCTTCTATCCTCGCCATCCCTCTCTGGAAAACTTCACCTTCCACGACGCTAGCGAGACACAACCGATCCTCTTTCCTCCCTTTCATCCAAGAAAATTAGGTCAATTAGGTTTTGTTAGGTCCCTAGATTCTTGTCTCCCCAAAACTCTCAATCAACTGTCGACCTACACACACACTGTCATCTCCCTCTGCTTCGGCCACCACTCTGGCAAGGCCCATCTCACACCACAAGCCACCAACTGCCTCGCCACATACCCCACAACCGCTGCCACATCACCACGATCAAAACCCCTTTCCTATCTCGCCATTACATCCACCCAAACTCCCCCTAAACAAACCCATCACCTACTACCCTCCTTGTCACGTTCGACCACCTCATGACCTATCACAGCATGCCACCACCACCCACACATTCGCTGTGGTTTGGCGAAGGTCCTGAGCTAGTTTAACTTGTCTACAAGGTAGTGTTCATGCTTTTCAGGTTTTATCGGTGCTCCACCATCGTTGCCGTCATCTCCGCCTTGTTCTTCGACCTCCAAGCCATGAGAGCTCCAGGACTTTGCTCTAGGTGGTGCAGAGTCAATCCAAGAGTATGCCCAGGCTGTTAATTGGAAGAGACAACCTCCACTTCACCTTCAATTGAATGGACCACCGTAGCTATACACAAGCAATAAGGAAGAGTGGGATTTAGTCCCACATCATTCGAGGAAAGAGGTTCTACAACGCATAAATGTGTTTTGTGCTAAGGCCTTAACACCTCAAGACACACTGGGGGTTGATTGTGCAGCAATCATAGGTCTTAATTGACCTAAATTAAGCTAAGACTTAGCATAAGTTAGGGTTATTCATGCATGCAAACGCATTATCTGCATCTTTACTACTTTCCTTTATCTATGCATAAAATAATGTTATAATGTGCTGATTAAGTGTATTATGTCGATTGCAGGCAATAAGCAGATCTGGAGCTGGATCTGGAGCAGGATCTGAAGCTGGATCTGAAATAACGGGAGTTATGGTAGAGCTGGAGCAGAAGGCCTAGTTTAGATGTAGGAATAATGATGTAAGGGGGTTAAAGGTTTTCTATTCTATTAAGTAGAAATAAAGCAGTAAAATGTGAAGAGCTTAGGTCCATCCTAGCCCTCGGATAGCCTAGAGACTTCCCCAAGCCTTAGCCACCCTTAGATTAGGTCACAACACCCTAGGAAGCCCTAAAACCCTAGTTCCAACCCTTCTCTGGATGTCCAGATAAGTTTTAAGATGTCCAGGACCCTTAGCCAACTCCCGCACACTTCAAACCCACTTCTGCAGTGTTATTGGACGTCCAGACACTTTGTCAGACGTCTAATTTCTGCAGAATACCCAAAACAGAACTCGAAATCCTTCCTGACTCTGATTGGACGTCCAGACAACAAGTCTGGACTTCTGATTTTTTAGTATAAGACATCTGATTCTATAATTAGATGTTTGATACTGCTCTCCAATTCCTGTTTTGAGATTTAAGCCTTGATCTTGGATCTCTATGTCCCTAAACCCAATTCCAACCCCATAGGAACTTGAATTAAGTTGCCCTAACCCTAGTACATCACCTATAGACCTCCCTAAGGACCTAATTAGGTCCTCACTAAGCCTAATTGACTTGGATCTTAGTCAATTCCATCAGCCTATTCAATTGGACTCATTGAATCCAATTGAGCCCTGATCTCAGCACACACTGTCCAATTGGACTCAGTGAGAGTCCAATTGACCTAGACCTGACCTAATTGAGTTGTTTTACTCTCAATTAAGTTTTCACACACCCACTTAAACTTGTATTAAGTTTAATTGCACTTTACCTTAGTGAATTAGGGTTTATAACCCTAATTTGGGACATACCTTGACCTATACCCACTAGAACCTAACCTAATCAACCTAGCCACATAAGTTTTGACCCACACACACCCACACACACCATCCACACGAAAATACCTAGCCTAGAGTTCTCTAGAACTCTCTACCATGTGTGGTTGCCTTGGTTGCCAAAAATAGCAACCAAGAGCCATTCAATTTTTAGATCCACATTTGGTGGATCTAAAAACCACCATCCACCCTCTCTCTCTCACTCTCCCACGAGCTCCCACCATAGGCCTCTCTAGAGAACTCCATAATTCTCTAGAGATCTTCCATTGGGTCTATAAAAAGACCCCATGGGTGGCCATTTGCACCCATTCACTCCCTTGGCAATTACTCTCCATTGGTGCCATTCACGCCACCTCCACTTAGCCACTCACTCCACCTCCACAAGCTCACTACCACCACCATGGAGGACACCATGCCGGGATGCTGGATCAACCCTACCTCTCTCCAAGGGTCGGCCTAAGCTACATTGGCCGCCCCTCATTCTCTTCTCGACCACTCCAAGGCCATCGGGGACCACCCCTGAATGCCCTCTACTCTTCTAGCTTTAGATCATGCTCTTCATAAGTTTTATTGCTTTCATTTACTGCTTAGTAGAGTAGTTTCTCTTCTTCCCCAATGATGCATGCAAAATCCCCCCCGTCGATTCTTGTATGCAATCGTTTTCTGGTAGCTAGGTTTAATTTCAAGCATTCCTGTATAAGCTTTCCTCTAGATTTCCTGTACAAACAACTCTCCCCCAATGAATGAATGAAAATGCATATATATATATATATATATATATATATATATATATATATATATCTTTATGTGTTTGAAATCACCATGAGCTGAATGATTATTTTATTTGCGTGATTTAAGTGCTTGTTCTTTAATCGCCTATATATTGCGCACCAGAATATTAAGTAGAGCGGCTTTAAGATCGATTTCAAAAATAGAAACACGCCTCCCAGAGACGAACGACCGGGACTCAAGTCTCGTTATTTTACAAAACAATATTTTTGACAAACGTTTTTGCGCGACTATACTACGATTTTCGACGACTTTCAAATGCGCGAAAATGGCTCTCCGTCAGGGGTGAGGTCTCCGCTCATCCAACACACCCGATCCGACCTAAGCCCTCACTCCTTGCTCATCATCCACTATCGGTGAGATTGGACCTGGGTGCACATACCTGAATACTCGATTACCTTGGTTTGAGAGAAAGAGATAGTAGGAAAGGAAAGAGAGAGCAAAGGAAGGGGATTTTGCTCTCTTGAGGGTTGGCTGAACACATAGCCGTGAGTATCCCTTGTGTGTTGAGAAGGAAAGAAGAGATAAGGAGAGGAGAAGAAGAAGCAAGGCAGAAGAGAAGAAGAGCCATGCTTGAAGAAGAAGAAAGAAGAAGACACTATAGTATGCGACAGTTAAGTCGTCTGATACACCTGCCAGACATCTGATTTGGGTTTAATGCTGGTACTGTTGAAACATCTAAGTACCTAAGTTGCATAGTTGAAACTATTGTAGCATCATTTGAATAATTAATATATGTTCTTAGGCTAATAATTAGTGATCTAAATCACCATTATTTTGTCTTAGTTATCTTTTTGGTCTTTAAATACATTGAGCTTCATTGAATAATTAATGTGACAGATTAATATTCATTGAGATACTATTATTATGCTCAATTTCTTTTGCTCATTTATTTATTAATCAAGATTGCTGTGTGAATTTCTATCTTTTCCCTATGTTCGACTTCGAACATTAAATTTGAGCTATAAATTGTATTTATTTTCATGTGATTTCGACTATACTGCAACGCAATGACTTTAAAACATCGATTTCACATGGTAAACATTAGAGTCATGCGATTTCCATCGAGCAGCACGAGACACACTACACAGTGCAATGGAAGAGCATGGATATGCCCGCATGCACATGCACAATCTCACATGCTGTCCAATGCCCTATCTAATGCGCTAGCTGAGCGAGTGATCCTTGCGCAATTGCAGTCGTCTATCCATGATCCAACGACTGTCTGTCGACCATGCCTGTACAACTGTGAGCGTGCAGGAATGTGCGTTGGCTGCAGACCTTCAGCGATGTTTAAGGAAAAGTTTTAGCGGCATCTTTGATGTCGCTGTTGATCCATGAATGATCAAGCCTCTTCTCTTCCACTATAAAAGGACCCCTACCCCTCCCATTCTTCTACATCTCTTCCTTTCCCTCCCTCTCCACCTCCAAGGCTGTAGAGAGAGCTTGTCCCAAGCCCAAGATGCTCCTCTAGAGTAGAAATCAAACATTTTTTCCCAACTCTCATCCCCCTTCGTGGAGCATCCCGTGGCCATCCTCTCATTACTCCAGGAAGATGATCCTCGCTGCGATGCTGTCCTGCCCCGTCCTTTGTCCACCACCATTATCCTTCCTCCAACTTCCCACCACCTTCATCTAGGTGACGTTAGAGTGAGTCATCCTCCAAGCAACCGTCGAGGGGGGCACTTCTCATATTTTTTATCTTTTACCACTTTCTAGTGTAGTTGTAATTTCTTCCGTGATTATCTGTAGTAAACTTTGGTAAGCTAAATATTAATATTTTATCGCTCTCTCCAAGTAGATTACCTAGATATTACCAACTTGATCTCTTGCCTTGTAAAATACCAAAAAATAGACAAAAACACTAAAAACAAATAAAATTGAAAGCGTGGATTTCAAAACCAAACGTTTGCCTCCTTGTGTTCCACCCGGGACTTACCCTGAGTTTTGGTATAAATTTTATTTGATAGCAACTTTTACGACTACGATGATAAGTTCTTTAAAACCCTGATTTTACATTGCAAAAACATGCTTCACCATTTTAGCGTCGTTGCCGAGGAGGCAACGCTCTTTGGTCTTTCTAACGCTTTTCTCCTTACCAAACTTTTATCTCACCTTTTCTCTAATGTTACTTTGATTGAAAGTACTCTTTCGAGGCGGGCCAGAGTGGTTAGATTGGAAAAAAGTGCGGATGAAGGATCTATAAGTGTATCCCCACCACCCCCACCCTAGATTCAATTTCGCCACCTAATAACTCAAACTCAAATCAACATAGGTGCTTGCATGAACCCTAGTTCAAATTAGATTGCTTGATTGTCACCTCACCTCACCTACCTACATAAATTAAAAAAAAAAAAAGCTACCTGATTGTGGGATTTACTGAAAGTTGCACACATTAAACACCCACTACTCTAGACCTAATGTGCACCACTCTACATTGATTCTACCACTTAACCGGAATCTGACCTGTGGATCCGGTACACCTTAACTCAACACACAAATAAGTGAGTAGGAAATTTGAATAGGTTAAGCATTCTTGTGTGCCTTAATCAAGTGATGCATCAAGGCCAATTGTTTAAGCTGGTTGGGCTATACCACTCAATTTAAAAATGATTCATCAAGTAGCTTACCACTTAGGGTTCAATTTTTAGGAACTAACCAGGCACTCCACATTATTTTTTGATTTTTAAAGGAATATATCATCACCGGTGCTTGCAAAACTTGGAGTGTACTACTAAATCTGATTGAACGAACCTAAAGATTAGACCCTAAAAGACACATCCTAAAATAACCTTGTTTGAAAACCCTGGTTGTGCACACACACATTTTAATTGATCATTAAGAGCACAACCTATCTAAAGGGCCCATCACATTCCAAGACTACAATCATCCTAAGCCTAATTCAAATTGAGTAGATTGTGGCCCTAGGATTCTTTGAGTCTGTTTCAGGGTGTTCTCTAAAACACATTTTGAATTAGTGACGTTTGCTTGTTGTTTGGGGCATAGATCATGTTAAAAGAATGATTTGTCGTAGTATAGTACGAAACACATCGAAGCAAATAAAATTTAACGAGATGTGAGTCCTGGTCGAACTCAGGGAGGCAGAAAATAATTTGACTATAACACTAATTTAGATCTAAATACTAAATACTAATCACAATATATATATAAAGCGAATCACGTAGTTGATTGATCATGAGCTTGCAACTAGAGCTAAATAGCTATAACATATAATCCTGGAATTAAAATAACTATCTAATCTAACATAATAAGGGCACCACGAGTGGTCTATGGTGGCCTTTTGGAGAGGTTGAGGAGAGCAGTAGCAATGCACTAAGGTGGCTTGGTGGGTGCTTCAGAGGGAGAGATTCGGAGAAGATCTAGAGAGGGTCTAGAGAGAGTGATGTAGAAGAGATCTAGAGGAGTATGCTTTGTATGGGGGCCCTTGAGGTCCTTTTTATAGTCAAAATGAGGGGCAAAGCAGGTATTTGACCCTCCAAACTGTGAAACAACCTTAGATCGATCGGATCCATTGATCGGGAGATGAACGGATCAGATTACTCTTAAAAAGGCCTTCCAAAATGTTCTTTATGTGTGGATCGTCTCTGAAGCTGACATGTGGCGATCCTGCAGTCGTTGATCCGCCATCTGACACTTATCGCTCAATCCGTGCTCGCACCTCAACCGCAAGTTCATAATTTGCACTCAATCCTCGCGAGTGTGCACCTATCACCTCTCAGTTATCCAATCATGAGATGGGATGGCTTAAGCACTTTGCCCGCACCATTTTAAATTTCAAATGTGTGCACATGCGTTTGGTTGCGTGTCATTGCATGCATGGCCATCCAATGCACAACAATGCACCGCTTGTTCATCTCATTGTCGCTTGATGGAGATCCGATGCTCTAATTCTGCTTGCACTCGCTACTGCCTCCAATTCACACGGTTCGCCCCTCGAATGCTTGCCACTCAATCTCGCACCAGTGCATGAACCAACGTGCTACACTCGCACTTTTTTGCAATTTCCATTTCATGCGCGACTGCCCTCCGTCGTTGGATGGAGATCCAACGACTAAGGATGATCCACCTTAACTGAGTGCGAGGGAGTGATCGACGTGGCGCCTTTGTGGCCGTTGGATGATGATCCAATGGCCCACAAGGCACGAGAGAGGTCTTCTTTAGAGGTTGGGTGGCGATGTTGGGTGGTTGCGATGACTCCATGTGGCACCATCATGGCTGTCCATCTTCTTTTCTTTGTAGACAGTGTTGTAGGCCTCCGATCGAAATGAGTTTAATCCTGTTGGACTACGATCGTTGAACTAGATCCATCTGTGCAATTGGATTTGACATCTGATGCTTGCATTTCCACCTATTTGCCTCTTGGATCTTGCTCTTCTGTAGACTCCATAGGATGCTACGGGAGTCTGATCAATGCTATCTCGGAGGCGTTGGACTCTAGACGTCATTCTGAGTAGATCCATATGGTTGGATCGGTCATCCACAGCCCCAAATTTCCTGTGATTGTTTATACCTTCCAATTAGAACATAATATGACATTATTATTTAAAAAACTAATAAATCAACTATGATGCAAAGTATGATGCGTATGTATGTAGAATGCCTAAGTTAAGCTAGGATCTAACTTAATTCAGGTATATTAGGACCTATGATTGCTGCGCAATCACTTGCTTCAAAATGTGCTAAGTTGGGGGCCCAATTGTCAAACAACTTAAGTAAGCAGGAGTTTGGCATAACTAGTGTCCCTCGGAACACGCTCACCCTTCTTTGCTGGCCCAACTTTACCACCTTCGGGAGTAAGGACAACATCAAATTCGTTATGTGGTTAGAGTCCTTTTCTGAAGCATAGATCATTAAGCTACCCAATTTAAGGACAGATTTGATTGATTGTACTGCAAGGCACCTTTCTCTATTCTATTTTCCCTCCTACTTCATCATGTATTCTTCCACACCATATAGACAATTCCAATCCTACCCTCCTACCACTACTTATCCTCAAAATGATGACTATCCCGACTCAACTTATGATTACCCATCCACTAATCGGGATAACTTTGATTTGGGATATGATTCCGGACCTCAATGTCCAAGACCTAACCCTGGAGATCATGATCATGATTATTATCCTTCCCACAGCTACACTGATTATAGATCACCACCCTCTTATGAACAAACCAACCCGATATATAATCAGAAAGGATATAACAATTATAACACCTACCCTCCCTTGGATTATGCTGAACATAGGTCACCACCATTCTTTGAACAGCTAGAAATGACCTACTACTATCAGGGAGGGACCCAAGAAACTCAATTTCTTGACTCCCATAGATTTAACCCAAACCCACCCAACCCTGAACCAAACCTTTTGGTTCAGGTGAACCAGGTCCAGGATAGGGTGTTGTCTAACTTGACGAACATTATACAATCTTTAGAAGCTTAGCCAACACCATACACTAAAGCATTGGAGCCTATGATCAAAATGATTAATGTGCTTAATAGTTCTTTATTGGATTAGCTCTAAGATGTTAAGGATAGGGGCCAGGTGAGTTTTTACTTGCGAAGTTGTCAAGATTGAGGATGAAATTCGTGGTTGCCCTAGTCCAATCTTGGGATGATTCTCAGGATGAACCCCCTTTAGGAGAGCCACTATCAAAACCCTCTCAAGCACCTGTTGGATGGGGACATTTTTTATGAAACTAGGAATGACTAGGTTGGTTTAAAGCAACCAACCAAGGATGATGTGATTTTCTCACTCAAGATCCTCAACCTAGGGAATGAGGAAAATTATGTCTCCATGTACCAGGAAATGATAGATAATTTTGGGACATATATAAATGTGGATCAAGAATTCTTTGACTTTGAGGGTGAAGAATCTTTAGGTGAAGTCTCACTTGAGCGTAACAAAGTGATTTAGTGAGACAAATGGGCCAAAGGAGCTTGATCAATCATTTGATGGCCCTATAATTGAGGAAATTGATCCTGTTGGGGCTAACGTGGAGGATTCGAATCCTAATTTACTAGATGATCCAATTGGTAGCCTTAATCTTCAAACACACCCCAAAGAAATGAATGATTTTGATTTGGAAATGATTGAATCCAAGTCAATTTTGATTCAGCCACAATTGTTTGACTTGAATATCTTTGATGGGGTGTACAACAATCTGGAGGTCTCGAAAACATTGATCTTAGAGGATAGAAATTTGGAAATGAAAATCTTTGAGGCTAATTCTAAGGGAAACACATTTTTGGATGTAAGGGTTCCTATTTGCCTCAAACTGCCTACTTTCTATTAGGACCCTAGTGATATTTTTGATTCTAGAGATGTACAACCCAAGCATAACATCATTTATTATATTTCTAAGCCAAATTCCATATGGACAAATAGGCCCAATGATTTAGACCTACTCATTGTTCGACATTTTAGACCTGGGTTGCAAACAACAAAACTGTAGGCTCAGCCCTACAAGCACAAAAATCTTCGGTTCTAGGTGATTTTCATCCAGAACCTCAGAACCACTCAACCCTGGGACATGGGTCTACATCACAATTTGGTCCACATCTGTGGACATCTTCTTTTTGCAGGTCCTAAAATCAATCTTCATATTCTAATTTTGACCTGCACTTCTGAACTTTTAATGTCTTCTATCCTTGTGAACCCTGCCTAGCTGAATGCATTAAATTTAGCACTTGTGTATATTTCTGTAGAGCTGACTAGATTTATCACGAAATTTAGGTGATATTCTATTTATTCTACCCTTTTCTTGTCTTTATTTTTATTATGAGGACATTGCATCATTTAGGCATGGGGGTGGATACTTAATTCTAGAATTATTTTCTTAGCTCCATGAAATTTCTTTTATTTTCTTTATAAAAAAATCAAAATTCAAAAAAATTAGAATTAGGAGAAGTGAACCTAGGCATTAGGAGTTGTTAACATTAGGAAATGATACTTTAGGACCTGAACACTTAGATGCTTCAGGTCTTCAGGCTTAATCTCCTGGGTGTCCACTAAAATGTGGAGTTGTCTCGATTCCTTGCCAAGTTAATTTTACTTTAATTTGGTAAATAAATTGGGGTGATAAGTACATGACTTATCAATTCATCCTTTGATTTGAGAGGATTGTAAGTCTAAAGTATCTACACATTATTTACACTGACTCACTTTTCGACAATTTTTAAGGAAATTAGGTAGCTAATGAACTTTCTAGGGTATTATGGCTAGCAAGTTGTGGGTAACAACCATTGGTCAGTTGTCCAGAGCCCAGCTACATGACCATACTTATTCTACTACTTTTAGGTAAATCTTAGATCAGGGAAGCCACCTACTCAGAAAAAGAAAAAAATGATACACAAAATAAATAAATAAATATAAATAAAAATAGAAAAAATAAATAAGCCACACTCTACCGAACTAGTATGGCTGGTAAGTTGCTGTGGGTAATAGCCCATTGGCGGGTTGTCTAGAGCCCAGCTCACAAATATGCACAAATAATTCCCAAAACACTTAGGGTAGAAGCAGGGAAGTAGAATAAGCTGAGGAGATATATACTGGGTTTAACCTTGTGTTGACCCCATAGAAAATTAAAAAAGTAGAGAGAAAGCTACCGGTTGAATAGATAAACCTTTAGGCAGAAACCCTTAAGATCACCTAAGGTCGTAAAAGCCTAAAGTCCATTTTAACGGCCACTTAGTGAGTTTATCACATTCACAAAGATGCTTAGAACTTAAAGTACTATTCAAGTTTTGGGTGAGTTGGGTAGCCAAAGAAAGCTGCTCTGAAACTCTAAACTCAAAAAAATTCAAAAAAAAATCTATCTTCCCTTTTCAAAATAAGGCAAGGACTTGGGAGGTCTTCATTTTGGCAGGCACCCAGGCACTGTTGAGTCTTTGTAGTTTAGGACCTTAGTTGAAATTTCCTTTTGTTAATAAACAACCAATGCCTTAGCAATCGAGTCCTAATTCTATTCTTATAGATAGCATGTAGTTTAATTTTGCTAGGGACTAGCAAAAGATAGCATGGGGGTATGATCTAGACACATCCATTTAGGTTAAAATACTTATTTGTGCATGTTCCTAGGCTTGGATATGCATTCCATAGTATAAATATCACATAGCATGCATCATTCTGCATTTAGAATAGTTTATATAAAGTTTAGGTTAATTTGTGTCATTTTATGGCTAGGAGAGAAGATCTATTTCGGGGCCTTCGATCGACAATCTGATTGTATAGACCTAATCAAGACAACAATCGAATTCCAATGCCTCTGAAATCGTCTTGATCGGAGTTCCATAGCACCTTATGCAATCCTAGGAAGATTGACAGCTAAGGGGCTAGGTGATGTAATTCAGAGCTTCAAACGACGAATCCAACTGCACGGATGGACTCGGATCAATGATCGCAGCCCAACGGCATGAAAATCGATCTAATCTGATATCCATAGAATCTTTGAGGAGCATTTGAAGATGGATAGCCCAGATTATGCCACGTACCATCATCCAAGCAGCTCACAGCTAACGACAACTCCCCATCATCTACTGAAGGCCTCCCCAACTCCGCCTCTCCATAGTCAAATGGGGATCCTACAGTGAGGAAGGTGCCATGCCTAATCAAGCTTCGACTGTTGGATGAAGATCCAATGGCCACAAGAGTGCAACCATTAAGGCATCCACTCAACAATCCAGCCACGTGCTGCATTGGTCGTGAGTATCACTCACAAATCCATGACACGAATTTGAGTCCTTTGGTGCTCACAATTGATCGCATAGGTGTTTGCACGATTTTGTGCGGGTTTTAAAGAGAATGTCACGTTGTAATATAGCCGACAAAACGTTCAAACAAATATAGAGAATTTTATTACTCGAAAAACTAGAGTCTCCGAGGTCGAACACAGGGAGCAAACTCAGTGCTTTTAAAACCAAAGAATACAACTTTCAAATGAAAACAATTGATTCAAAGAGAGAGAGTTATAAAAAGAATTGCTAAAAGAAAATAGAATTGGACGTCTGATTTCTTTATCAGATGTCTTAAAAGTAGTCTTCTTTCTCTCTTCTGCCTTCTTCTTCTTTGTTGGCTCTTCTTCTTTTCTTCTGATCCACAGCTCTTTTTTCTTTCTTAAACTTCTTTCTCTTCTCTTCCCTTTCCTACGAAGACTTCTTCTTCCTGCCTTTGTTTCCCTTCTGTCTTCTTCTTTCTTTTTGTCTTCTCTACAGTCCTTCCTTCTCTCAGATCTCTACCTTGCTCAGCTTCCTTTCTTCAGAGTTCCTTCTTCTTCTGCTCCTGCTCTTCTATTTCTTCAGTTCTTCTTTTTGCTTTCCTTCGCCTCTTCCTTCTCTTCTTTTCCCTTCTGCAGCGGCTAAGTGTTTGCTTCTTCCTCTCTTCCTTCTTCCCTGCGCACACCACAGCCAATGCAAAACCTACCCCCTTCCCTCTACCCAAACGTCTCTCTCTTTCTCTGCAATTCACTCAAGGATGCTCTCCCAGAGCCACGCGGGTAATCGGGTCGGATTTCGCACCCGGGACCAGGCGCACCGGCAGGTGGGTGATGCGCGAGGAGTGCTCAGGATAGGGTCGGGTCAGATCCCGGCAGATCCGCGAGGTGAAACCGCGGACGAGGCAGGCATGGGTCGGGTGAGGGACCTCACCCCTGTGCGTTCGGAGGCGATAAGCAGATAACACAAAAACACTTTAAACCATACCTGCGCGTTGCGTTTCGCCGATGTGTGACTATCTGGCCCGCCCCAATTTCACGTGCGCCTGCAGAGCGTTCTTCGTGCAATTGCCAAGGTTGGGAGCTTCGCAGCGTCAATGCTGGCCCTGATCGCTTCGTAACACCTGCACGAGTCTGCTGCGCCTGGAGCTGCTGCACCTAGAGCTACTGCGCCTGGAGCTGCTTCGACCATCAATGGCGGCAAGAGCTTTGATACCTGTCAAACACAAGCATGGCCTATTGGCCTAATCAGACCAGCTAGGCACCTTCGCAGTGGCACGGCAAAGATGGTGCACGGTGCTGCAAGCCGCAGGATGGCCTAGGCATGCGTGCCTAGGTCAACCTGTGGCCGGAGGTGTGAGGTTGTTCGGGGGGCTACTGCGGAGGTGTGGAGTGGTAGTGGAGGGGCGGAAAGCGTTCCTTGTGGTGAGGCGGAGCTTACGAGATGGTTGGCTAGCCGTGTGGAGGGGCGGAGTGGTGGGAGCGGCTCGTCGGAGGTCGGTCGGAGGCGAGGAAGATGGAGGTGGTCAAGCACTGTCGGGGGGCGATTAACTAAAATAACAGGGGGAAAAGAGAGAGGGGAAGATGGAGAAGGTATCTGGAGTGGTCTGGAAGGAAGGGAGGCAGCGGAGTGGACGGTGCGTAACTGCCGTCATCGGGGAAGAAGCACCCTGAGGGAGGAAGCGGTGACGAGGACAAGGTCAGGGGCACGCGCGCTTGGTACGGCGCAATGCGGGAGGAAGAGGCAGAGTTGACTCTGCTGCTGGTATGGCAGCAGAGTGACGAGGAGGAGGGGAGGAGGTCGCCGGAGCTTGCGGGTCTCTTGGCCAGAGATGGGAGAGAGGAAAACTTGGGGGAATCTCCGTCAAAACAAGGCTGAGGATCTGCGGCCGGATCTAGGGATCCTTTTATAGGTGTTGGCCGAACCTTCTAGCGCATGGAGATTGCGCAATCATCTCCGCCGGCTCACCGGAGATGGAAAGAGGGTGTATACCCAAATCTCTCGTGCATTCGCACAAGAGATTGGGTTCACACCAGAGATTGTGATTGACTTTAGAAGGAAGGGATTTCCTCAGAGAATCTCCCTTCCATTTCTGGGAGGGAATCTCTGAGGAATCAGTGAGTAATCCCTCTCTAAACCTCGCCGGAGATCTGTTCTGCCCTAACAATGGTGGCAGGACATGATTGCAAAGGTGGCGAGGAACTTAGGGGGCTCTCTGCAATGATTTTCAAAAGATAGGGACCAAGTTATGATTTGGGTGTACTAAATTGCAAAGTAGGTCAAGATGACCTCCACTTAGGTCCAAATTTTGGTATAAACCTAATTTGGACCTAAGGAATCCAATGGTGAAGTTGGATTTTAGGTTTGACCTCGTTTGCCTGGACATTTTGCGTAAAAATCTAAATTAGGTCAAACTAGGTTCCAAAGGCCACATTAAGTGTTCTAAACCCTAAAGTGCATTTTTCCATGATTTTTAGAGGGTTTACTTGATTTTTATCCTGATCGGAACCTTATTAATTTAAGCGGGTCTATTTTAAGGTTATCAAATGTCTTTTAATTCTTAGATTGCACATAAACCCATTTCTGATTGACTCAACCCACTTTTTATCTCATTTAGACCATTTGACCTATCTTTTGCTTCAGAGAAATCCCGTTTATGTACTACAATGGTAAAATTGTAGTCTTACCCTTTAATTCATGTTTCCTTCTCAGAGCACTTATTCCTTTATTTAGGCCTTCTTCTAGGTTATGTAGGAGCTTTTATCTTCTTTATTGGGTCAAAATGAGCTAGTTATGGCTCATGATGAGGCTCTCATCATACCCCCATGCCTAGATTTTGCTCGTCCCTTAGCAAAATTCCAAGGTTTTAACTTCCATTCTAGACCTTGAGTGTCAACAATAAGTAATTCTCCTTTTCTTTCATGATTAGGTAGAATTGCCGACAATAGGCCTAGAGGTACTCAAGTACCAACCAAAATCCAGACCTGACCCGCTTTAGCCTCAGTCCTCCGCAAAGGTTTCTACGGCCCACAAAAACTAACCTAGGGTTTGTTGGACTCCGCGGTTAAAGCACCCGTGCTTGAGACATTTTTAGCCTAAGTTCAATTTGCAGTGCGTTTTTGCAAGAGAGAGATAGAAGATTTATTTGTTTGGAGAGTTTTTCTCTCTCTTTTCTTTTTATTACTAGCTTCGGATTAGCTTCTCAACACGGTCTGTATCAGATTCCTCGTCCCCATCATCAATCCTCAAGGGTCCCTGGCTTTCGAGATTTCGAGATAATCTCGCCCATGGCGTTCCATGGCCGAATTCAGACCCTGGCGATCGACATTTCATGATAATGCCGCCCATGGTATCTGAACCAGCAGAGTGCTTACATGCCCCCAGTAGGATATTTAAATATCCTAAGAGACAAGCACCGAGGAGACGATATGTTGTTACGCATCTTCAAGGGGAATTTCCCGCCTCTCCGCACTGGGAACTCGTCCAAATCAACTTGTGTTGATTGGCCGCTCCTAATCTAGGTGACTTTTTCATAACATTAAACGCTTTTTGTGTGATTTGGATGTTTATGCGCACTGAACCAGACTGTGTGTGAATTTGGGGTGCTTAGGTTACCGAATCCCGCAAATCGAAGTTCAGTTAACGAGGCCGAATACTTCCTAAGCCTTAGACCTAATACTCAAGCTTCGCATTTTCCCCAACCTCTTGAGGATTATCCAGATTTTAACGGATACGTGAATTAAGCTAAAGATTCTAGCCCAAGAGGCCTAAGACTAGCATTCCCGCTAATCTCTTGTTATGTCTCCTTAACACTTTTTATTTTTCTTGATTTGGTCTAGAACTTCAGTTAACCCCTTAATCTTTTACTAATGGCTATTTCTCTTCATTTTCATTTTGTGCTCCTTTTTGTCATTTTATTCTTTTTCTCCTCCTCATTTGTATGACCCTGAATTGTTCCTCCCCTCCATCAAGTCTTTTTTTTTTCTAATGAAACCCTTTCTTGATATGAATTTTCTTGATATTTTGCACTTTCATACCCCCCATGCCTACGATTTGCAATGTCCCCATTGTAAATTTGGTGGGTTCGATTTCAGCTTAGTTCATGCATTAGGACAGGTGTGTGGTGAGTGAATGGGTCGAAGTGACTTGTTGCGAACGATTTCTAATCTTGGGTAGGGGTACCTAAGGTGAAGTTGGTTGTTCTAATAGATGAACCCTAAAGTGCAATATGAATTCCGCAAAGAGATGTCAGAAAAGGTTTCGGGCTTTTCAAAGAATGACGGGTTGCCTCCCATTAAGCACTGAGTTTTACGCCATCGGCTGGGCGCAATGAGCTCAGGAGGAATGGAGGGTAAAGGATAACTCAGCCAAATCTATATCAGTCATGTCAATGAATGGCTTGAGTCTCTGACCGTCCACGACAAAGGGTTCAGAATCATGGCTGAGTGGGCTGATTTCAATGGCTCCATTTCCGAAGATTTGTCGGACTAGGTAGGGTCCGACCCACTTGGATCTTAGCTTCCCTGGGAATAATTTTAGTCGGGCATCAAAGAGTAAAACTTTTTGACCAGGATGAAAGGCCTTTCTAGAAATGTGTTTGTTGTGAAAAGCTTTTACCCGTTCTTTATAAATTCGCGAGTTCTCATACGCGTCGTGGTGTAATTCATCGATCTCGCTCATTTGAAGTCTTCTGTGGGTGCCAGCCTTAGAAAGATCCAGATTACAGGTCCGTACTGCCCAATAGGCTTTATGCTCCAACTCGACGGGGAGGTGACATGCCTTCCCGTACACTAGTATGAAGGGAGACATTCCTAATTGGGTCTTGTGGGCGGTCCTATAGGCCCACAATGCTTCCGAAAGTCGAGAAGACCAATCTTTTCTATCAGGTCGAACAGTAACCTGAAGGATCTTCTTGATCTCTCGGTTAGATAGCTCAGCAAGACCATTAGTTTGGGGGTGGTAAGGAGTAGAGATTCGGTGTGACACCCCGTATTTGGTCATCAGTGACCTGAACTGAGCGTTAGTGAAATGGGTCCCTCCGTCGAAAGTTATAGCACGTGGGATCCCAAACCTTGAGAAAATGTTTTGATGAAGGAATTTTATAACGACTTTATGATTGTTGGTTCGAGTCGGAATGGCGTCTATCCATCTAGAAACATAGTCAACTACGAGTAAGATGTATTCGAAGCCATTCGAGATCGAGAAGGGTCCCATGAAATCAATCCCCCAAATATCAAAAATTTCGCATACCAAGATCGGCTGTAGAGGCATCATGTCTCTATGGCTCATGTTGCCCAGAGTCTAGCAACGAGAATAGGCCTTACAGTGATCGTATGCATCCTTGAAAATTGTGGGCTAGTAAAAGCCGCACTAGAGGACTTTCAATGCAGTTTTATGTCCTGAAAAATGTCCACCGCATGCCTGGTCATGGCAAAATGAGAGTATGTCTTTGATTTCCACTTCCGCAATGCATCGTCGAATTACCTGATCAGCACCAATGCGGAATAGATACAGGTCTTCCCATAGGTAATACTTGGCATCGGAACGCAATTTGTCCTTTTTGGCCTTCGGCCAATCGGGCGGAATCTGATGTGATGCCAGGTAATTAACTATATCAGCGAACCATGAAGACTTGTACTGATAGTCAGGAGGTGCTCATCAGGGAAATGTTCAGTAATAGGTCCGGAAGGGTCGATTATTTCAGAAGGAAGGCAGGACAAGTGATCAGCTACCACATTCTACTTTCCCGCCTTGTTGCGAATCTCGAGGTCAAATTCTTGCAACAGCAAGATCTGTTGGATTAATTGAGGTTTCACGTCCTTCTTTGCAAGGAGATGCCTCACCGCTGTGTGATCCGAGTATATGATAACACAGGAACCCAGAAGGTATGATCTAAATTTTTCCAGGGCAAATACTACGGCCAGCAGCTCTTTCTCAGTAACCGTATAGTTTTGCTGGCGTAGTAAATGACCACAAGTTTCCCGTCAATTTTCTGCCCCAGAACCGCTCCTACAGCGAAGTCAGATGCATCGCACATGATCTCAAAGGGTTGAGACAAATCAGGGGACTGTAAGATCGGGGCTTGGGTGACTCGGTCACGAAGGATCTCAAATGCTTGAGTGCATTCCTTGGAAATTTCGAAAGGCACATCCTTGGAGAGAAGATTGGTCAAGGGGCTCGCGATTTTGGAGAAATCAGGGATAAATCGACGGTAAAAATCGACGTGCCCCAAAAAAGATCGGATGTCCTTAATCGAGCTAGGCATAGGGAGCTTGGAAATCAGGTTAACCTTAGCTCGATCCACTTGGATGCCTCTCTCTGAGAATAAATGTCCCAGGACAATTCCCTCAGGCACCATGAAATGACTCTTTTCCCAGGAAAGAACCAAATTCACCTCAATGCACCGCCTGAGTATTTGGACCAAGTGTTGGAGGCAATCGTCAAATGAGTCTCCAAAAGCTGAAAAGTCATCCATAAAGACTTCCAGATAATCACCTACCATATCTAAGAATATGGCAAGCATGCACCGCTGAAAAGTTGCAGGTGCATTGCAAAGACCGAATGGCATCCTTCGAAATGCTTACGTCCCGAAGGGGCAGGTGAATGTGGTCTTTTCTTGGTCCTCTGGATGGATTGCCACCTGATTGTAACCGGAGTACCCGTCAAGAAAGTAGAAGAACCTATTTCCCGCTAGTTTTTCGAGGATCTGATCAATAAAGGGTAGTGGGAAATGATCCTTCTTCGTGGAGGAATTGAGTCTTCTGTAATCAATGCAGACTCTCCACGAGCTAGCTATTCGGTTGGAATGACTTCTCTGATTTCAGTCGTGATAGTGGTAAGTCCTGCCTTTTTAGGCACCACTTGTATTGGACTCACCCAACGACTGTCGGAGATCGGGTAGATGATCCCTGCATCTAACCACTTTATGATCTCCTTTTTCATGACCTCTTGTAGATTAGGGTTTAGGCATCTTTGCATTTCTCTTGAAGGTCGTGCACCTTCTTCTATGTAGATTCGATGTGTACAGTATGAAGGGCTTATACCAGTCAAATCATCGAGAGTCCATCCAATGGCTCTTTGATGTTGCTGGAGAATAGAAATCAAACGGAGTTCCTGGTCAGGTGTGAGTCGAGAGTTGATAATCACAGGAAACGTCTGATTTGAATCCAAAAAGACGTACTTCAGATGTTCGGGAAGGGGCTTGAGTTCCATGACAGGACTTTCAGCAGCAGCGAGTGGTTCGGGGTTTGAATCCGGAGCAATGGTAGGAGTCATAGGTGTGTCTAGATCACATTCACACTCCTCTGTTAGCGGGTTTTGATTCTCAAATGGTTTATCAGGGATAATCAGGTTGTCTTCTATATGCAATTCATCAACCATGGCTCTGACATCACATATTTCCTCTATAACCCCACAATTAATCCCTTGTTGGGCCTTAAAAATGTCAATCTTCAGGTTTTGGTTCCCAAATTTTAACTCTATCTGGCCCTCTTTGCAGTTTATGTTGGCCCTAGCAGTGGCCAAAAAGGGTCTCCCTAATATGATTGGTGTGTCCCTTGGGTTCTTAGGTGCATCCATGTCTAGTACTATGAAGTCCATCGAGAAATAGAAATCTCATACCCTAACAATGACATCCTCGAGTATTCCTCTAGGTGACTTGATGGATCGATCGGCTAACTGCAATGTCACCTCAGTGGGTTTAAGTTCAGATTCTTCAAGGTGGTCATGGACGGATGTAGGTATTAAATTTATAGAGGCACCTAGGTCTAGTAAGGCTCTATCAAATTGGGTTTCACCAATTTTACAGGAAATCAAGGGAGTTCCTGGGTCTTTAGCCTTGGGTGGGAGTTTGCTCAAGATGACAGAGCTGGCTTGCTCTGACAGTATGATTGGATTCCCATCCTTGGTTCGCGGCTTACGTTTAGGGTTACATATGTCTTTCAAGAATCTTGTGTAAGCCGGTATGTGGCGAGTTGCATCCATCAATGGGATGTTTATCTGGACCTATTCAAAGAGCTTGATCAGATCCTCCTCAGGAGCCACGGGTTTAGTTATCCTTTTTCCTTTGGTCAAGGCCTCAGGAAATGGGATCCTAGTTGGTTCCTCTAGGATAGGTCCAGGTTCTTGATCTGGGACAGTGGTATCTTGGATAACTATCCTAGGGTCTTGGCTATTATCAGGCTTGGAGTGGTTCGGATAATGTGGGTCTTGGGTTGTTTTACCACTACGTGTTGTTATAGAGTTTAATCCAACCTGATTTTGGTTTGGGTTTGGTAGGAGGGGTGGCTGCTGCTGAAATCCCGCATAAGATGTTGAAGTTTCCATCCCGTCTAGCGATGGAGCAGTAGGGGCCTGATAAATCACATGTGTTTGGCCAAAATTTGGATTCATAACGCGCTTCTGGGTTAGCACGTTATTTGGGTTGGGTAGAGGTTGCGAAGGAAGGGTGCCAGGTTGGCGGGAATTTGCCATCTGGGCCAGTTGGTTACGAACCTCTGTGATCTCGTCCTTGTGCTATTTTTGCATTGCCGCATTGGTCTTTTGAATGTCAGCCAGTGCTTGAAGGATAAGAGTCATTTGATCCTGGTTTTGCCCGGATTGGTAGGTGGGATTGGGCCGAGGCTGAGGCGGCTGATATCGACGAGAGGCTTATGGATGGGGTTGATATGGTGGTCTTTGAGAATTTCCCGCCCACTGAAAGTTAGGATGATTTCGCCATCCAGGGTTGTAGGTATTGGAGAATGGGTCATTCTGGATGGCGTTGAGGTCCTCGCAGTTCTGAGGAACCTCAGGAAAGTCAGAATACGAGGGTTCAGAGTTCCCCCAACTCGAGTAGAATGGATCGAAGGTCACTCCGGTTCGAGAGGTAGACGGAGGTGGATATGGGTCCATCCCCTTGGCAGATTGGTGATAGATGTTTTGCATAGTTTCCCTTGCCAGAGGAGGTCGTGCAAAAGAGTTGTGCGCAGAGGTGGCTTGCTGCAAATGTCGAGTTAGCTCATCCACCTTCTTTTCTATGATAGAAACCTTGTCCAACCAACTGGCCATCAGTTCCAAGTTCACAAAATACTGGTAAAAAGACTGGACTTGTTCCCACTTAGGAACTCCGTGATGGGGGCACTTTCTCATGAGATCTAGGAATCAATCCCAAGCTTCATGAAGAGGTTCTCCCGGTTGTTGAGTGAAATGAGTGATCTGGTGGCGCAAGGGATTCGTCCGGCCAACGGGGAAGAATTTTTTCAAAAATTCGGACTGTAGTTACTCCCATGTGTTGATCGGACGGGTCTGAGTTTGATACCAGTGTGCGGCCTTGTCCATGAGGTAGACCGAAAACATTTTCATGAGTAGGATATCTCGGTTTTGTACATCTGACCCGAAGGTCTGGGCCAGATGCTTGAGTTGTTTAATGTGTTAGAATGGATCCTCAGAGTTAAGCCCATGAAACTTCGGTATGGCATGAATCATATTCGGCTTCAGTCCAGAATCAGGTCCTCCAAGCGGGATTCGTACTCGAGGTTCGATTGCCACTGCAGCGAGATTATAGTGATCTCGCATCATAGGTCGCTGCGATGGGTTTACAAAGTTCTGAAAGAGATCGTTAAGGCGTTGAAGTTGGTGTTCAAGGTTATTCTCCTCTTCAATGGGCTGTGCCATGATGGAAGAAGAAGGAGAACCAGGGTCTGAATCAGATGAAAGATTTATGTAGTGGGGTTGCTGCACAAACAAGGGCGTCGAGGCTTGGCCTCGACGAGAGTGAATTTCTAAAGGAGGTCTTAAGGGTGGCCTTAAGGACCTCCTACCGAACATGCACTGAAGGATGTGAGGAGATTTAGAAGGTGCTGGACCCAATCAAGGCACCAAAAAAATTGTTGGGTGACTATAGAGGTTCGGGGCAGATGGACCCCTTAGTCAGAAAGGTCGTCCACTTGAGAAATACCTGGGTAGCTAGAGAGGGAGAGTCCCGCAAAGAGCCCTACATGGTAGAGCATCCCCATGAGTTACAGGGTTTCCCCCACCCGACCTCTCTTGTCATTGCGGTTCCAGGTAGACCAGAATGGGGACCTTGACCTCTTAAGTCTACCTTTTTTACTTTAAGATCAAGGTGCTTAATGTTCCACTTGAACTTTTAGGTATTTTCAATGAAAAAGTGACCGAATTTTAAGGTTGGTTGACCCAAGGGATCAACTTCACCTTTTGTTCCTTTGAGAGTTTTTAGGTCCTTTTCTTTTATGGTTCAAATGGATTAAAAACCTGATTTGCTTAGGGTTCTTCTTGTGTAGATCTTTTCAAACAAGGTTTAGGCACACCTCTTTTTGGAAAAATTTATTTCTTTGTTTTAAGAGAAGATGTGTCTCTAAAAACCCTAGCTTTGTAATCCTTAAATTGGCTCTAGTGGGTCCAATTTAGTTGCCTCAGAAATTAGCACCTAGGGCTCAATCAAGAAAGTTTTAGCCCTAGTTGCCTTAGTTGGATGAATAGATAAAAAATGTGTTGAAATGAAAATCAGGCAACTTGATGAGTTACTAAATATGAAATAGGTTGCCCTAAGTTGATTTTTCTTTTTTTTTCCTTTTTAGATTTTGAGCGGGTTAAGAGAGAGGGCTTATGGAAATTACCTGTTCCTTGGAGTGTCTGTTGTGCAGCAGCTCTTCTTTCCTTTTTGCTTTCCCTGTTTTGAACACAACAAAAGAAAGGAGTTAGGTCAAATATTGGATCAAAAAGTTGTAATCAAAAGCTTTAAAAGTGCCCGTTGCTCCCCGCCAACGGCGCCAAAATGTTTGCACAGTTTTGTGTGGGTTTTAAAGAGAATGTCACGTTGTAATATAGCCGACAAAATGTTCAAACAAATATAGAGAATTTTATTACTAGAAAAATTAGAGTCTCCGAGGTCGAACACAGGGAGCAAACTCAGTACTTTTAAAACCAAAGAATACAACTTTTAAATGAAAACAATTGATTCAAAGAGAGAGAGTTATAAAAAGAATTGCTAAAAGAAAATAGAATTGGACGTCTGATTTCTTTATCAGACGTCTTAAAAGTAGTCTTCTTTCTCTCTTCTGCCTTCTTCTTCTTTGTTGGCTCGTCTTCTTTTCTTCTAATCCACAGGTCTTTTTTCTTTCTTGAACTTCTTTCTCTTCTCTTCCCTTTCCTGTGAAGACTTCTTCTTCCTGCCTTTGTTTCCCTTCTGTCTTCTTCTTTCTTTTTGTCTTCTCTGCAGTCCTTCCTTCTCTCAGATCTCTACCTTGCTCAGCTTCCTTTCTTCAGAGTTCCTTCTTCTTCTACTCCTGCTCTTCTATTTCTTCAGTTCTTCTTTTTGCTTTCCTTCGCCTCTTCCTTCTCTTCTCTTCCCTTCTGCAGCGGCTAAGTGTTTGCTTCTTCCTCTCTTCCTTCTTCCCTACGCAAACCACAGCCAATGCAAAACCTACCCCCTTCTCTCTACCCAAACGTCTCTCTCTTTCTCTGCAATTCGCTCAAGGACGCTCTCCCAAAGCCACGTGGGTAATCGGGTCGGATTTCACACCCGGGACCAGGCGCACCGGCAGGTGGGTGATGCGCGAGGAGTGCTCAAGATAGGGTCGGGTCAGATCCTGCTAGATCCGCGAGGTGAAACCGCGGACGAGGCAGGCGTGGGTCGGGTGAGGGACCTCACCCATGTGCATTCGGAGGCGATAAGCAGATAACACAAAAACACTTTAAACCATACCTGCACGTTGCGTTTCGCCGATGTGGGACTATCTGGCTC
Source organism: Thalassia testudinum (assembly GCA_037157565.1). NCBI lineage: Eukaryota > Viridiplantae > Streptophyta > Magnoliopsida > Alismatales > Hydrocharitaceae > Thalassia > Thalassia testudinum. The sequence goes on from JAZHRO010000025.1 coordinate 42,340,213, forward strand.
GCCCCAATTTCGCGTGCACCTGCAGAGCGTTCTTCGTGCAATTGCCAAGGCTGGGAGCTTCGCAGTGTCAATGCTGGCCCTGATCGCTTCGCAACACCTGCGTGAGTCTGCTGCGCCTGGAGCCTAGAGCTGCTGCGCCTGGAGCTGCTTCGACTGTCAATGGTGGCAGGAGCGTCGATACCTGGTAAACACAAGCACGGCCTATTGGCCTAATCAGACCAGCTGGGCACCTTCGCCGTGGCACGGCGAAGATGGTGCACGGTGCTGTAGGCCGCAGGACGGCCTAGGTGTGCATCCCTAGGTCAACCTGTGGCCGGAGGTGTGAGGTTGTTCGGGGGGCTACTGCGGAGGTGTGGAGTGGCAGTGGAGGGGCGGAAAGTGTTCCTTGTGGTGAGGCAGAGCTTACGAGATGGTTGGCGAGCCATGTGGAGGGGCGGAGTGGTGGGAGCGGCTCGCCGGAGGTCGGTCGGAGGCGAGGAAGATGGAGGTGGTCAGGCACTGTCGGGGGGTGATTAACTAAAATAACGGGGGGAAAAGAGAGAGGGGAAGATGGAGAAGGTATCTGGAGTGGTCTGGAAGGAAGGGAGGCAGTGGAGTGGACGGCACGTAACTGCTGTCATCAGGGAAGAAGCACCTTGAGGGAGGAAGCGGCGACGAGGACGAGGTCAGGGGCACGCGCGCTTGGTATGGCGCAATGCAGGAGGAAGAGGAGGAGTTGACTCTGCTGCTGGTATGGCAGCAGAGTGACGAGGAGGGGAGGAGGTCGCCGGAGCTTGCGGGTCTCTTGGCTGGAGATGGGAGAGAGGAAAACTTGGGGGAATCTCCGTCAAAACAGGGCTGAGGATCTGCGGCCGAATCTGGGGATCCTTTTATAGGTGTTGGCCGAACCTTCTAGCGTGTGGAGATCGTGCAATCACCTCCGCCGGCTCACCGGAGATGGAAAGAGGGTGGATACCCAAATCTCTCGTGCGTTCGCACAAGAGATTGGGTTCACACCAAAGATTGTGATTGACTTTAGAAGGAAGGGAATTCCTCAGAGAATCTCCCTTCCATTTCTAGGAGGGAATCTCTGAGGAATCAGAGAGTAATCCCTCTCTAAACCTCGCCGGAGATCTATTTTGCCCTAACAATGGCTGTAGGACCTGATTGCAAAGGTGGCGAGGAACTTAGGGGGCTCTCTGCAATGATTTTCAAAAGATAGGGACCAAGTTGTGATTTGGGTGTACTAAATTGCAAAGTAGGTCAAGATGACCTCCACTTAGGTCCAAATTTTGGTATAAACCTAATTTGGACCTAAGGAATCCAATGGTGAAGTTGGATTTAGGTTTGACCTCGTTTGACTACACATTTTGCGTAAAAACCCAAATTAGGTTAATTGAACGACTAAGACCCTAATCTAGGTCAAACTATGTTCCAAAGGCCACATTAAGTGTTCTAAACGTTAAGGAGTATTTTTCCATGATTTTTAGAGGGTTTACTTGATTTTTATCCTGACCAGAACCTTGTTAATTTAAGCGGGTCTGTTTTAAGGTTATCAAATGTCTTTTAATTCTTAGATTACATATAAACCCATTTCTGATTGACTCAACCCACTTTTTGTCTCATTTAGTCCATTTGACCTATGTTTTGCTTCTGAGAAATCCCGTTTATGTACTGCAATGGTAAAATTGTAGTCTTACCCTTTAATTCATGTTTCCTTCTCAGAGCACTTATTCCTTTATTTAGGCCTTCTTTTAGGTTATGTAGGAGCTTTATCTTCTTTATTGGGTCAAAATGAGCTAGTTATGGCTCATGATGAGGCTCTCATCAATAGGTGGGAGTGACTAAATAGAGCCGCACGATCTCCTTCAAGTGTCACAAGACGTGCCACGTGGCGCAATGGATGAGCACGGATATGCCCATATGCGCACGTGCAGTCTGATGCCCTATCTAACGTAACAACTAAGCACGCAATCCTCGTGCAATCCAAGCTATCCATCCTCGATCTAATGGCTATCCATTGACCATGCCCCTGTAGCTGTGAGCACGCGGGCGTGTGCGTTGGCTACAGACCTTCAGCGACGTTTGAGGGGGAGTTTTAGTGATGTCTTTGATGTCGCTGTTGACCCATGAACAACCAAGCCTCTTTTCTTCCACTATGAAAGGACCCCTACCCCTCCCATTCTTATTCATCTCTTCGCTTCTCTCCCTCACCACCTCTAAGGCTCTAGAGAGAGCTTGTCCCAAGCTCGAGATGCCCCTCTAGAGTAGAAATCTAACATTTTTTCCCACCTCTCATCCCCCTTCATGGAACATCCCGTGGTTGTTTTCTCACCACTTCGGGAAGAAGATCATCGCTGTGACGCCATCCTACCCCATCCTCCTTCCTCCGCTGCCGTTCTCCTTCCTCCAGCTTCCCACCACCTTCATCCAAGCGACGTCAGAGCGAGTTGTCCTTCAAGCGACTATCAAGGGGGACTCTTCTCATCTTTTTCTATCTTTTACCACTTTCTAGTGTAGTTGTAATTTCTTCCGTGATTATCTATAGTAAACTTTGGTAAGCTAAATATTGATATTTTGTCTCTCTTATTTTGCAAGAGATTAGCTAGATATTATCGACTTGATCTCTTGCCTTAAAAAATACCAAAAAAATCTTAAAAGATAAAAATAACCAAAAACAAATAAAATCGAAAGCACAGATTTCAAAACCAAACATTCGTCTCCCTGTGTTCGACCTGGGACTCACCTTGAGTTTCAGTATAAATTTTATTTGGTAGCAATTTTTTGCGACTACAATGATGGGTTCTCCCGAAACACTGATTTTACATCACGAAAACACCCTTCACCAGGTACCGTGCGTCGATATGGAAGTTGGGCACCCCACACCCATGGAGATGGAGAAGGTGGATGGTGTAGTAGGAAGATGGTGGATGGTGATCCCCTTTAGTATGTGTGACCTCCCCATTTTGAAAAAAAAAGGCATGGAACAGGAATTGATGGTGGGGGCTTCACATCAAGTATTCCCTCTCCATGCAAAAGTAGGAATTATTTAATGGAAATAATATGGAAATAAATGGCAATAAGTGGTGGGCGAAAGATGTCACATAAATTAGAGAGGAGAGGAGAAAGGTATGTATGTTGGGTTGGCATAGAGGATTTTTAGGGAAGGGGAATTTTTTGGAGAAGTCCATATGGTGAGGGCATTTCTTTGGAGGGAGGAAAGTGGTGAAATAGCATATTGGAAAATATGTGAATGGTGATGTTGAATTTATGTGGAGACACATTATAGTCCATGTTAGAAATATCATCCCCTGAAACATCCTATAAAATAAAAATAACTATGATTAATACACAAGGACTAATAACCATTATGCATTGTCGTGAGGTATGAAATGTATGCAAGCCTATTCTAAATGCAATATTCAATTTACGTGCTAATATGGATGCATGTATGTATAAGATGCTCTGAAGCTAACATTACTTGAGCATGAATATTAGTAATTAATGTATACTTATCACATCCCCATCTTAAGTTTTGCTAGTCCCAAGTAAAACATCGCATTGATGAGTATAGTCCTCTAAACTAGGATGGATAAATCAAGGAGCCTTCGTCTCCTGACCTTCAAGGAATCAGGTCTGAATCTCAAAGTTTAGACTCAAAGGTACTCATGTACAAACCCAAATACAAACCACTTTGCCCCTTTGGATTCCAATTAGCCTTAGCCTTGGGTCTCTAGTATAGGCTTCTTAGACTCTCAAGTCCATCCAAGTTTTGCTAATCCCAAAGTTTTAAGTGTCTATGCTCAATGTGTGACTTTATTAATGTGCACCCATAATTATTCTTCCTATACGTTCTCGAACCGGACTTACCCCTAACCTCTTTAGACTCACCTCGGCTTGACCTTACTCAGATTTGGCAGCTTTCTCCTCACATTTTTCTATCCTGGGGTCAACCTCAAAGGCATATTTCCCCGAATAGGCCTTTTGGTCATTTATTTAATTTCATTAGCTTTTAGCACTCAACTCCAAATCATTTTTCTTATTTTTTTATCCCACCTTATTCCTTACTCTTCCACATGCCTCCAACACCCCACAGTGCATGTTTTATTTTCTTTTTTATTTTCTTTTTTTCTTTTTGTAACACCCATATGTAATAAGGTGTTTTTCTGGTACCCATATGTACCAAGGTACCTTTTTATTCTCCATAGCACCCATGTGTAGCAGGGTGCTCAAACCCTCCTACTCATTTTATTTACATAGTCCAACTCTTTTTCTGCTAAGTGGCTCTCCATTCTCTTTTCAAGAGCCTCCCCTAAGCAAGACCTAGAAGGATTTGGAGTGCAAGGCTAGGCTCTAGACACCCTAAATTTAAGGGGTTACCTAGACCAACATGCCAGCCATACCCCACAAAGATGTCTATTAGATTTAGATATAATTAAGGTCCATCTACATAGAGTCTCCAATCTCGGCCCTAATGGAACCGACGGTGAGCCTATTGTGGTTACCCAATTGTGCAAGTTTGTGTGTGTGTAAGGGGACACTTAGGTTACAAGGATCCCCAAACCACGGGGCAGGAAAGAGTGTCAGATACTTCCTATGCTATTGACTTAATACCTTGTCATTTCAATTTCCTCAAGAACTCAAAAATAGTTTATATCTTAAGTAAGTACACGAGTTTATAAGCCTCTTACAGACCCAAAGGATCTAAACTGAAGACTCTTCTTCAACCCTTCAAAGGTGGTTGACAACTTGGCCTATCTAATTTTATCTATCCTAACTCAAATGTGTCCTCAACCACACAATGTTAATTGCTTTATTTTCTTTTTGTTGTCTTTTATTTTTCCAAATTTTTGTTATTTTTTTATTAAAATGTAGAAATGATGCAAAAAGGAAAATAAACTGCAAAATGCACCCCCATGCCTAAATCCTACAACATCTTCATTGTAAAACTTAGATACAGAGAAAGGGAAATGAAAGCACCAGAGATAGGTAGACTTTATTTACTTTTAAATGTTGGGTTGCCTCTCAACAAGCACTGCATTTATGTCGGCAGCCAGACGTGGAATACTTGCAAGTTAGGTTGTGTATATAGGTGAACAAGCCCTAGAAATATTCATAACAAGGTAGGCCTAGAGAAGAGGTAACCTAAGATGTTGACGAGCTGATGATGTAGAGTGATGCCAAATGCTCGCCAGACAAGGATAGAATTGGGATTCTCTTGGGTCACCTTTGGAGTTATCTTGTGATATGCATGAATAACAACCTCTGAGAGTACAAGGGGATGATGCAAAGGCTCCTCCAAGGAGTACAGATGAAGGTGGGGGTTTCTAAAGGGAGCACCCATGGGGTAATGGAATGACCTGTACAAGCATAAATCCATACCCGCCACTCTATTAAAATATGTATTTGACTGATATTATCCTCAAACAAAATGAACATGAGTAGAGACTTGAGCAAAGTGTTGGCTAGGGAGTCTAGGTCTTTAGGTTGTAGGATATTCGTTAGATCCAAGGAAGACTTGGTTTGCTCAAAATTCGTTCCTAACAACTTTTCTAATTCCTCAAGATCCTTCCTAGCAAACCTGGTGAAAGAACTCAAATCAACCTGCCTATCACTAATGATCATCTCAGAGAATGGAGTCAAATTTTTTCCTTTAGGCATAGGCGAATTAGTAGTTGGCTCCTAATCATGTGCATTTGATGGCAGGTTGGAAGCAACAAGATCAGAAATAATATTAATTTCGTCCCAGGTTCTTTTTCTCCACTTAAATCCTTTCTGAGGAGTTTTGTGATTCTGCATCAATCGTAGTGGTTGCTTCTTCATTATCCTTTATTATTTCATGTGGACAATCATTGTCAATGCTAAAAGTAGAGAGGAAGCTTGTATCTGTCAATTCTTTGATCTCACTAGGGAGTAAATCTTTAAATGACACATATTGTCCCTGTAAGTCACTCTAGATTGTTAATGTAGGTTCCTCTAATATTTTTTCATCATCCTCAGAATTAGACTCCTCTAGTACCTGAGGTGTTGATTCCTAAAAATTTTCAAATTTTTCTTCTAAATCCTCAAGTAGGTCTGTCTCGGATGATGGGTCCTCAAGTTCAATGTTTACTTCCTTAGATAGATGTGTTTTCAGTGTAGATTCTTTAAGGATGGGTTCAGTTTCCACCTTGACAGTAGTAGGGGGAGTGGGGTTGAAACTTGACTACAAACCTGGTCATCAATGGTGAGGAAAATGCTATCATTAGAGTTGAGTTCTTCCAATGGGACCATCTTCCCCTTTTTTTGGCTCAAATATAGCTCAGGTGGGTATTCTATGTGATTGTCATCATCTTTGAGTGACTACATTTCTTGATAGGAGACTAATGTGTAGCTACTTTTCAAAAATGGGTCCTTATTGCCATTTGCATCATAAAAGTCATTATGTAAATTGGGAAAAAAAGGGGAGGAACCAAGATTGGACTTAAGAGATTAGCTAAGGTGGCCTTATTTGTTTTCCCAACTATAAACATTCATCGAAAGCTCTCCCATAAGATCATAAATTTCACTTTGATATTTTTGGAAATCGAAACTAAAGGGAGAGGGGCTACAATCAAATCTTGGAGGATAATCAGATTGGGGTTCGTGTTCCCTTGTAGTGTTTGTCCAACCTTGGGAGGTAAAATCATGAAAGGAGGGTGGATTGGGAGTTTCCCTTCTAACTAAGACTTCAGGAGTAGGGTGTCTCACTCCTAGGTTCTACTCATAACTTTAGGGCCATATCAGAGTAATACTCTTGTAGTGGGCGTATAAAGGATCCCACGTATTGTCATTCTATCCATTAAAGGATGGAACATTTTGAGGCATGGGATCAGGGTTGATTGAGTGGGATGTTCGTATGGCTAGGGTGTTAGGTTATAAGGGTAGGAGTTATCCATTTTTAACCAAGCACCAATCAAACACAAAATAAGGGACTTGCTTTTAAGTGATTTAGGTCCTTAATTGAATTTGCGATTGGTGGCCAAACAAGTTAAACATGCATTACGTGCCCTAGGCCAACCTACGACAGTGCCTAAGGACCTACTGCTAAGGTAGGTTAGCTAATAGTTGAGATTGTCTCCACTAGCATCCCGGGGCTCTAATGGAAGGCAACTTAGTGGCTCGTAGACTACCTTATGGTGCGAGGAGGAGAGATAGAAGATAGTCTCTACCGAGCCTGAACTAAGGTGGTCAAGGGTAATGCATGCAACTCAAGCGCGGAGTTTTATTTTGAAATTTTGTAATCAAGTTTGAGCAAACACTTTTAACCATTGGTTTTAAGTCCAATCCTTTTTAAACAGTCTAATTTATTTTGAAAGATGTCCACCTTTTAGGTAGATTCACGCAATTTGGTGGTCTTTTCTTTGAGTCCAGAGATGCATATGCATGTCAAGTATTGGATGCACAAGATTAGAAATTCATACCTTTCTCCAGCACTCTACATGCAATATGCAATGTAGTACAAGGAATTTAAATCAAATAGTTAAGCCCTGTATGCATGCTTCTAGCATGCAGCTCCTTACGTCAAATTTTTTTTAATTGGTTTAATTTTTGAGTCATGCAAATAATTAACCTACTTAGGCATGCATCACCACATAGGAATAATGGCAGAGGAAGAAGAAGAGTCCTAATATCTCAAGAAAATGGGGACACTCCCCCAAAACTAGCCCCAACTTTCACATGGGCGAGAAAACAATAATAAAATGAATTAAAGTTCTCCCTAAAATCAAATCTCAGTCTAATTATTAGGAAATCAATTAGGTCATGGCTTTTTTTTTTTAAGGCTGTGGGTGGTGGCCTTCCTTCACTTTGGTTTGAATGGAGGGGCTCCTCCTTCTCTTGCTTGCTCCAAAGCACTCCAACACCCCTACAGTAACAATAATCACAAGGAAATAGTCACTCCAGCTTCAAACGTGATCTAGTGTTCACCAAACATGGAAGAAAGATAAAATATTCAATTCATAACAATAATATTTTTTTAAAATTTTTGTAAGATCAAAAAATATTTTAAAATAATTTCTAAATAAGGAAGGTTAATTTGCCCGAATTAACCCCCTGATAGTAAAATGCATGGACCCTACTCTTAATCAATTCTAGATTTATTGCCAATTTTTCACAGGAATATAGATCGAAGAAGGGACAATCTAGAAAAAGTTTCATCTAGATCAAATTTATGTATGAATTTCAAAAATTCAATCAATTCTGCAAAATAGTATCAGAAATCCTGATTGACCATCCTTCAATATTTGAATTTTATATTTTTTCATATTTTTAGTTAGGTAACCTAATTTATATCACAGAAAAGCTTGTTTGACAATCTATCTCCACAAAACATTTCATATTTTTTTGAGTTTTCTTCTATCCAGAATAAAATTTTCAAATTCACCCAGCAGATCAGGGAGCGAATTCGCGCACGAACTCAAAGAAAAAATGCAATACTAACCTATGAACTACACCAAAAAGCAAATGTAACACACAGAAAACCCTATTTTCTATTCACAAGATCAAATAAAACCTATATGTGCACTAAGCCTCCCAGGCAACAATGCCATCTGATCATTCGCTAATGAAGAAAAATAAATAAATGATTGTCGTCATTGAGTGGTTCGTAGCGAAATGAAACAAATATTAGAAAGATCAACCAAGTATAGAGCAAGAAAATTTGTCCATGAGGAGGCTCAAAAACACATATCTAAGATCTTATTTAATCAAAAAACATTCGAGCACATGTTCACAAGAAATAGACAAAAATAATAAAACAAAGAAAGGGAGAAGAAAGGGTGAAGAAGGGCCTTGGCATGGTGGAGGTGAACAACGGTCCTAGGCATCTCCTTGTGCTATCACCACAAGAGAGAACATCCAAAGTGAAGCTCCTGGGCATGGAGCTAGTGGCTCCTCTCGATGACGGTGGGTGAGGTGATGGCATGGCGCAGCCTCGGATCTCTACGCTTAGGGAGTCAAAGAAGGCCAGTGATAAATGTCAATTTATGATCATTGCTATGCTCTAAAACACATCTAGCTCTTAGGATTTTAACTTTGCAATCACGTTTTTGGGCTACATTTAGGCATTTCCTAGGATAGGCATGCATTGCATTGTTTTTGTTTATTTTACAGCTTTATTTAAGTGTCAAGGATGAATAGACAGTCAAATCCTGCAAACCTTGGAACCAAGAAAGGTAGAAGATGAAGGAGAAGCCTAATTTAGCTAGATCTTAGCTGAATCCAGCTCATCTCAGCTAGATTCTAGTTGATTCGAGCTCAACCTAGTTGGGATTAGCTCATCTCAACTCTATTCAGCTCACCTCAGCTGGATGGAAGCTCATGCCAGATCAACTTAGCTGATCCCAGCTCCATTCCAACTCCTCCCAACTTTATTTAGTCCATGGAAGCTCTACTTGATTGAGCTTAGCTACTGCCATCAATTAGCTAAGCCTGGTTAGTTGAAGAAGTCCTTAAGCAAGTCATGTATAGATCAGGAAGCTCAAGCTAAGCTCAAGCCAGTTGAGCTCACCATTTACTCTGAAGCTAGCTAGCTAGGAAGACCTCAGGAGAATTATCTTCAACTCCCTTCAGCTCCAGGATATTTTATCAGAGCTCCCCTCAACTCCTTCATCAATTCAGCTTAGCTGCTAGCTAGCTACGCTAGTTCCACCTCTACTCCCCTGCTCCTTCACCTCCATGGCTGACCAACCTAAACTTAAACTCCACCAATTAACCTCCACATTGCCATCCCATGTTGGCACCAAAATGGTGTAACCACCACCTTCACTTGCACCCCTTCTTTATGGCACCAACAATGGCATCCCTCCGCCATTCTTACCACCCCATAACCACCTATAGTTGGCGCCAAAAATGCCTACAACTACCCATATTTTTGGGCTCCAACTCTACCTCCAATCACCACCATCCAAACACCACCAAAATCCATCTCCACCATCCACATGTTGGTGACAAAAACAAGTCCCAACTCAACCTAAACCCTACCACCCTACACACTCTCATATAGTGCCTTTTAACCTCCACCCTCCATCACATAACCACCATCTTATAAGCCCATCCTAACCCCATAAGTATCCACATCAACCTTAAACTTAACCCCACCAAAAGTTCGCACCAACCATACCTAACCTAACCCTTAACCACCATCTCCACATCCCTCTTTTTGGCGCCAACTATCCTCTACCATAGATCCCTTAACCACCATTCCAAAGCACATCCTAGCTCTTCACTTAACCCATGCCACCTTAACCCTAAGCCTCACCAAGGTTGGAGCCAACCCTCCTATCCACTTCTATAAATATACCAATTAACCACCATCATAAGGAATCTTTGGCTTACATTAATTCCCACCTATATTGATGTGGGAAATACATGTTTTGTTACATAATTGAAATAGTGTCATTGTACATGTAAATCTGCAATCAACTCCTAAATTTGTAAACTTAGATAGTGGAGTATCTGGGTCATCCAAGGAGGACAATTTGTTAGTCACAAAGTTGGTTCTCTCTCTCACCTCTCAAATCCACACTTTCTTTTTGTGATTTTGATTTTTTGTTGTTTTTAAAATTTTAAAAACAATCGGGCAATGGAATACGAGATGATGATTATATTACACCTATCAACAAACCTTAAGTGACAATAATGAAGCCTTCTTCTCTAAGCTCACCCTAGGAAAGTGTGCTTAGGGTAATTAGAAGAGAAGGGGTGTGGTGCACTAAGCTACTTAAAAGCAAGAAAAAACACTAAAATTGAAACATGACTTGGAAGGCAAAATATGAACTTGTATTGCTAGAAACTGAAGTACATGTAGAGGAATGCTTCTTGCAAAACAACAAGCTACTAGCTAATACAAACGATAAAATGGAAGATAAAAGAAGAGAGGTATCCTCCATTAGAAGCTTCAAGAAACCCTTGCTCCAACTACATCTACTCCCGTAGTTGAAAAGAACTTTTCTTCAACTTCTTCCTTTAAATGGTCCTCCTTCAAGCCTCCTCCAAGGTTGGACGTCCACCACCCTTGTTCCTCCCCTTGCCTGGCCATCCCCCTAGATGAAGGCTTCCTCCTTGTAATGGCACAAGGGAAAAGAAGAATGAGGAAGAAGGCACCAAGGGGGTAGGTAGGTGTCCCCCTTGATCTTCTTCTCTTCTTCTTCCTTGGCCTTAGGTGTAGGTCGTGTAATGGTGGAATATACAAAGGGAGAAGATGATTGCTAAGTGGTGGTTAGTGGTGTTTTTATAGGAGTAGGAGGGAGGGTAGTTGTCATCGAGATGGATGGATGGTTAGGATTAAAATATGGAGGTGGCTGAGTGATCCTATGGCTAGGGTTTGCTGGAGCCACTTGAATGGGTAGTAGGTGGCTTTAGGATGGATGCCTAGGAAGGGTTTCTAGGGTGGTTAATTGATCCTATGGCCAACATAAGTCGGCGCCAATTGTAGGGTTACCTAGGTGTGTGGTTAAGGGTTGGAGAGACACATCAAGTTGGCACCAAAATGGTCTTCTAGAAGGGGTCCTAGGTGGTGCCAACATTGGAGGGTGGAGATGGCTTAAGTGGTGAGATGTAGGGTTAGGATGGGGCTAGAGTTGGTGCCAATTAAGAGGGTTTCTAGAAGGGTATTTTGGCACCAACCATATGGTTTCTTTTGGGGTTGGTTGAGGGGTGAAGAGGTGTGGTGGTGATGGCACCAAGTTGGAGTAGGAGCAGGTGTAGGTAGGTAGCTTACTTGGTGGACTAGTTAGGTGGTAAGGTGGAGTTAAGTTGGATGAGTTAGGGTTAGGCTTTTGGTGCCATGGAGGTGGACTTAGCTAAGTAAGCTACCTAAGCTAGTTTAGCTAGTAGATGAGTAGGGTAAGAGGCAGAGGGAGCTAGGGTTTTGAGGTAGAAGAGTTGGAGGTAGCTAGAAGGAGCTACACTGGAGTTGGTGGTTGCTGAAGAGAACTGTAGGGAGCTACCTTAGCTGGCTTAGCTTGCTAGTTCTTTTCTAATTCCTAAGCCAAGCTAAGACGAGCTAGCTTCTACTGAAATGAGCTAAGGTGAGCTAGGTCTGGTCTTCCCGGAGAATACCTAGCTAACTGAAGTAACTAGCTCAGGTTAAGTAGCTTAGTTCAACTAAGTTGAGCTGAGTTTAACCTCCGGGAGCTGGACTTAAGCTAGCCTGAGCTGGTTGCGGTCATCTTCAGCTGGCTAGGTCTAGCTAGTTGATGGCAGTAGCTAGTCCTAGTCAGGTTGAGCTTCCAGTGAACTGTTCTAAGTTGGAGGAGCTAGAATGGAGCTGGGATCAACAAACTTAAGCTAGTTTGAGCTACTATCCAGTTAAGGTGAGCTGAATGGAGCTGAGGTGAACTAGCTAGAGATATCATTCAGCTGAGATGAGCTGAATGGAGCTAAAGATAAGTTGATCCAACTAGAATGAGCTGGGATCTAGCCAGGATGAGTTGGATCTAGCTGGGATCCAGCTAAAATGAGATTCTTCTTCATCTTCTTCCTTCCTGAGTGCCAAGGTATGCGGGAGCTAACTTTCTATCTATCCCTGACACTCAAGTAAACATGTCAAAATTACAACTAAAATGCAATGCATGCCTAACCTAGGTGAATGCTTACATGTAGCCCGAAAACCCATTTACGAAGTTAAAATCCTAAGAGCTAGATTATTTTTATGGCATAAGAATAATGATAAACTGGATTTTATAATATATCCACCTTCAAATTAGGCTAAGGAAGGAAACAAGAGAAGATTAAAGAGTCAAACCCTTGTTTGATCCTTCTTCTTTCCTTCTTCCTTGTGACAAATCCAAGGAGCAACCATCAAGTGGAGGATGGCCAGGCATAGAGAAGGAGCTTAGGGTGGACGTCCACCACCCTAGGAGCAGCATTTGAGGAAGGAGCGAGGAGATCCCCTTTTCAAGTTCAGGAGCAACTATTCTTGGATCAAGGAGATTCTTCTTCTTCAACTTCATTTGGCGGATTATCTACTTCTTACAATTTTTTTTATCTTTATTACTGTAGAAGCATTCTTTTACTTGGAGATTAGTTGTGTGGGATCCTTCACACAACTAAGCTCTGCAAGTATATGATGATAACATCATCATCAACCATAACTAGCTTTAATTAGTCATAATCAACAGACAAATGCTCTTACATAACTGCCAAAGAGACATAATTCATTGCATATCCTTTCTAAGAAGAATGCATTAAAATAGGGTTAAATCTGCAGTTTTAGCAGAAGATCATAAATGCAGAACAATCACGGGATTTTCCCAGGGGTTTATTAAAGTTCAAACAGTCATAAATGTCTAATAAGAGGGTTCATGCAGAAAGAAATAGGTTTTCATGCATTTTAAGAATTAATGGACATCTAAAACATTAATTTCAGGCCTGCTTAATTAATTGAGGTTCTTCTCAGGGTAAAATTCATCTAAGCCTTCTAAAAATCATGGAAAAATATTCTATAAGGTTTGTATCTCTGGTTTGACCATTGGAACCCATTTTGACCTGAGATAGAGTTTCAGAAGGGCAATTACCCTAATTTGGGTTTCTGCACAAATTACCCAGTCAAACTTGGCCAAAACCAAAATTATTCTTCACCATCAGATTTTTTGGGTCCAAATTAGGTTTGTACCAAAATTTGGGTCCAATCATAGGTCAACTAACCTAGTTTGCATTTTAGTCCCCAGACTTCTGTTTCTTACGTCTAACCCCTTAGCTTTATCCTTTCCTTTCAAAAAGGGCCCTAGTTTTTCACTGTTCTTGCAAAAAGGTCCAACTACCATCTTCTTCTTCGTGCAGCGAAGAAGGAAACTTTCAGTTCCTAAAACCCGAACTGCCTCATTTAATCTAATGAGTTGATGGATGAAATCTCAATAAAAAATTGCCAAATTTGGTGAAAATGATCCTCAGATCATTCCGCATCAAACGAGATCCTCCTTAAGGCCAATCATGGGTAGAATTTGCTCAATGAGCTCAAGGAAGTTGACTTCTCCAAGCAAAGCCAAGAGACGTTCCTTTTAGAGCACTTCTGATGGGAAGAACCCTACCTATAAGAGTGGCTACACATCTACAACTGGTCCTTGTCTAGTTTTGGCACTCCAACCTCCTTCTCCTTCTTCATCTTCGACTGCCATTAACGAAGGCCTAGAGATTCTTCAACTCTCCTCGTCGGCCGCTCCCACGTACAATAAGGGAGAGGGCTTCCTCCCTACACCTCGCCATCATGCTTCCGAACAAAGAAGGCGGTCCAATTACCCCCTCATCGGCTCCATCTTTATCTCCTTCATCGCCAGCTCTGGCATACCTCTGGCAAGCCTCCATAGACCTCTGTTCATCCAATTAGTTTAGGGATTCTCTTTCTCTACCCTCCAATTAAGTTTAGGCTAAATTTTAGGACCCAATTCTCTCTATTGCTCCTTCTCTGATGCCGGCTACCACACCTCCGACCACTTTCACTGCCGACATGCCTCCGCCCATTGCACACCCCATAACCTATGCCAATAGCACTGCCTCAACCATGCGAAGCTTCCTAGCTCCTCAATTTCTCCATTAGCCACCTCCATCACCTCCCTCCATCACAGATAACCGAAGGTCACCAGAGCTTCTCCACCACACGCATCTAACCACTCGCACACCCAATTTCTCTAGAGCTTTTGTCTGGCAAGTAGTGCCAAACCTTTTCGTCTGCTTAATTCCAACTCTAGGGCCATATTTTTGTCACAGATACTTCGCCATCTTCGGTCATCCTCTCTGTCTCTAGCAGCCAACATCCAGCCACCTTTAGTCTCGCCCCCACCCTCAATCGACACAAAATAATCTCATGATTAGTTCTTGACCATCAATTGGGCAGAGCTACACCAACATGGGAACCAATCAAACAAGGTTTCATAGTAGGTACACACGAAAAGAGAGGAGGTGGGATAGTCCTACGTTATGAATCATTGAGGAGCTCGGCACTTATATAGGGAATTCGTGAAGAGGGCTTATCGTCCAAGACACTTGGGGGTCGGTTCCCCCGCTAACGTGAGCATCCTCATCTGCTATACACGCTAGCAGACCTGGACCATATCCGGATCCGATTACCCGATTAATGCCCGATTACCCCTGCTTTTGAGAGAAGCGGAAAGGAAAGAGAGAGCAGAGGGAGGAGGTTTTGCTCCTACAGGCATTACGTGACACTTAGTCGCTGTAGAGATTTGGAGCCCTTGTGTTCTGTGAGGGAAGGGAAGCTTTGAAGAAAGAAATAACAAAAGAAGAAGGCTCTGTGAAGAAGAAGCTGAAGGCTTTGAAGAGCCTTGTGCTTGCACTATAGCAGACGACGTTTAAGTCATCTGACTTGAGCGCCCGATGTCTGATACGCCTCTGAGCACGACACTGTGGATATATTTGATACGTGGAATTAAAGCTTAAGTGGTTTAGGACATTGTTCATTTATTTCATATGTTTGAGTAACTAATATATATGTGTTTAAGCTAATAATTGGTGATTCAAATCACCATTATTTTATCTTAGATATCTTTTTGTCCTCTTAAAGTATTGAAGTACTCATGTTTTACATTGAATATTAGTTTCGAGTAGATATTATTCATTGAATATCATTATTGGTTTGATTCCTTAGGCTCATTAATATATTCATTTTGATTAACACGTGAATTGTAATACTTGCTCCCTGTGTTTGACCTCGGACTTCATTTCTTGATTTTAAGTTATAAAGTTTATTTGTTGATTGAGCTATTTAGGAGATTTTGCTACAATGAAACATATTTAAACTCCCGAAAAACTAGCCGATCAACGGTACATCTTGTAGACATTATCTCCTATTTTGCAATATATCAATTTGCCTTTCATCCCATGTGTTTCAATTCCAAGTTGTTATTTTTATTTTCTTAGTGCGCCCACTCTCCATCCTTCTAATTACCTTAGGCACACTTGTCTAAAGTGAGCTTAGAAAGAGGGATTAGTGCCTCTCACTTAGCATAATTATTTTCATATATTTCACATATCCTTAGCCCCAATTATTTCCAAAACCCTAGAAAAATATCAAAACAAAAAATATAAAAAGGAGATTTGAGAAAGCAAGAGAGAAAGTAATTTTGAAAGCTAAAGTTGCCTCCATGGATGACCCTAGATACTTCATCCTATCTAGGAATATAAATTTAAAAGTTCAATTTTAAGCATCGCAACAATTTAAAAGCCCTCTTTATAAAATCATGTAAATTTTGTATCACTTTTTGGTGCTGTTGTCAGGGAGGCACAGCTTAGTTTCTCATTCGTCTCTCTTGCATACTTGATTCTTCACTAATTTTGTTTTATTTTTTATTCAGGTGCGAATCAAATGCGGGTGAAGGATTAGGTGTTATTTGGAGCGAAAGCTCCAAGTTTTCTTTTCTTCTTGCATACTCCAGGTAAGTACCCTAGGCCAAATTTTCTTATAATCACAAAAATCTCAAAAAAAATCTTTAAAAAAGCAAAATAAGAAAAAATGAGGGAGGTCGAACCATAAAATCAATTTTGTTGCTTGTTTGCCTTATTTTTCCACCACTCTTTTCTTATTAGTGTCTAATTCTTGAAAATCCAGACTTCTATCTTGCTTTTCAAAAATCAATTTCAGACACTTAGAGGCTTTTTAAAATCAACAAACTCCTCCCATGGAATCCCCTTTGAGCTAGGAACCTTGCCTCCAAATTTTAGAAGTTTTCGATAACTAGAAAAAAATTAAAAAATTCATGGACAAAATAAGGGTCAAACACTAATTCGTTACTATTTTCTTACTGTCCATGAATTTTATAAAATTTTCTACTTATCAGATTTAGACGAAATTTATATTTCTAAAATCCTTGAGAAAATTTCTATCACATATAAATTTTGCAAAAATTTTAGAGACTTTTCAGGTTTCTGCATAATTGATTTTCCAAATCTATATTTTCTACCTTTTGATACCAGTAAAGAAAAAAATTCAGAAAAAATATCAACAAATTTTAAAAAATCATTTTTGAATTCCTCGTTTGATTTTCTATTAAGTGGTGGTGTGTGTTTTCTTGTTCATACCTCCATCTAAAAAGAGTTTATAAAAAGAGATCCATTTAGGAGTTGTATAGCTAGGATTTCAACTTTTGGGTTTTTAATTTTCTCTCTTAGTCACACATACATTAAAGGAATCAACCTTCACCAACCAAAACTTGGTTGATTTATTTTGTATGATCACTTTCAAACTTGTTTGAAAACTTAACAAGAGAGAATCTTAAAATTCATCAAAGCCTTTATCAAACCCTAAAGTCCTTCAACATAATCCTTCTTTGTAAACCCTATCTTTTGGCTTGGGTGTCACATTTCGCACCTAATTCGCACTCACAAAAAAATTAAAATAATCAGGCATTACCCCAATTAACGACCTTTATTTTCCCATGCACATTTAAGTTCCTAAACCTAACTAAAATTTTGTAGTAACTTAAACCCTAAGAATTTCATCCATCATTAGGCTCGATATCTAGATTCTAAGTTTTCTCTAATTGTTCTTAATTCCCTTAATCATTCCTGGTGTCTAAGACTATTAGGGAAGTCAAACAATGGGTAAGGGTTTACACAAGCCCTTGTGATTTACCCAGGACATGCTTGGGCCCAAGCCACCTCATTAATTTGGTCAGGGTGATTTAGGAAAGTAGGTTCCATTAGGAATTTCTTATTTTCTAGGTTCCCAAGTCTTAGGTTATCTAGGGAGTCTACTATAAGTTAGGCTTAGTTTTTATTTTGTTTGATTGCTCACATTTTCTCTCTCCTTTTTCCTTCTCTTCTCCTCCTGTTCTTCTTATATGCACGGGTGCCAGTCCCAAAATCCACACTTAGAGGAACCATTTGATTTGGCCCCCTGTGCAAAAAGATTGTCTTCTTATTTGCTTCATTCTAAAAAAATGAAAAATACACAAAATAGGTTCAATTCCACTTCCGCCTCTCACTCACAACCTGCCCTTAACCTTCTTCAAAATCCACTAGCTAACCCACACTTTGACATCCCCATTCCTAACTTCACCAGCCTAGAACTACCTAATTAGTTGCCACATGATCAAGATCAAGGTCCCCGGCCTTGTAAGCACCTCTGTTTTGATGCATCAAAATTATGTTTATTGTTAAAGCTAGCATTTCAGGACTATCTTGGATTGAAGATTCTGTTCAAGAAATAAGTTCAAATAGTTGCTGATGTGCGTCTTTTTCATTTATTTGAGTCTAGGACTTTATTGTAAGGAACCTCAAATAAAACTCAAAAATGATTTCTTCGTGTATCTTTTCAAAACCTAATTTTAGGGTTATTGATTGACCAAAACACTTTAATCGACCGACCTACTTATTTGACTGATCAAATCAGTTCATTTTAGGAAGTTGAGAAAATCCTCTTGATCGACCAACCAAGCTAATTGATCGACCAACAAGTGATCGACCAACATCCTTAATTGATCGACCAATTAACCTTAATTGATTGACCAATTTTGTTTCCTATTCAAGCAAAACTTTTTGTATAAATAGAGGTTGTACGCAACCCATTCATATACAATGTTTAATAGAAACACCATTCAAAATCAGATCTTCTCATGCTTATTGCAAAAGGCTTTCACGTCTCATTCTTCACGCTCTTCGAAAGCCCGACGCCTTGAACCTCTGTGAAAAATTGGTTTGATCATTTATTGAGGTTCCATAGAATTCATTGTTATTCTATTTTGTTGCTTTTGATTTACGGATCCCAATCCTATTTGGAAGATCCATGGTTGTTGTTTTTGCTTTTCCTCAGGATAAAAGAGAAGGGTTTGTAAGAGGTTGTGCCACCCTCGTTCAAGTGGGGCAAATAGTGGATTGACTAGCTTGTACTAGTCAAAAAAATCCTAAGCTGGGAGGCTTAGATAGTGGTTACTGCACGGATTGGGTTTCCAGTATAAATCAGGTGTACTCTATGCATTTACCTCTATTGTCTTATTTTTTAATCTGACTCTTAATTTTTTAAAGCAATATTATTCACCCCTCCCCTCTAGCATTTAGTTATGATCCACAGGATACTCTCCAACTCTCATTTGGTATTAGAGCCAAGTTGTCCAAAAGATGTCAAATTCATCTGTCGACACATACGCTGAGGGGCAATCTGCTGTTCATCCTCCTCTCTTTGACGGGATGAACTATGGATATTGGAAGACAATGGTGGAAATCTTCCAGGAGACCATGGATTTCGAAGTATGGGACGTCTTCGCCTCCAAGTATACTCATCCTAAGATCAAGGAAGGAGTGTGGTCGTGAGTGTTTCGCATGTTATAAATCGAGGTTATAAGTAACCTGTCCTCGTAGTTGCAAAACATGTCAATCAAATAAAATTTATACCGAAACTCCAAGGGAGTCCTGGGTCGAACACAGGGAGGTGATGTTTACTTTACGTGAAAACCGCACTTCGATTCGTTTCTTTTTGGTATTTTAGGGTTTTGTTATTTTTTTTTGTGTTTTTTAAATAAAAGACAAGCAAATGAAGCATAAGGTAGAGATGAGGAATGAAAATGGTATATATATCAATCCAATGTTTATTACAATCTACTATGAAAGCATAAAAAGAGAGGGAGGTGAGAGGAAATCTCCCAAATCGACTGTTCGGTGAGATGACGGTGCCTTGCGGAAGCTCGGATGAAGGAGGTGAGGAGTGAGATGATGGAGGTGAGATGCAGGAGGATGTCGTGTTGAGGAAAGCTTCGATGTGGCTCCGGAATGGAGGTGAGAAGACGGAGGTGATCTGCTACCGAAATGGAGGTGGGAGGATAGCTCCAAGGTGACCTATGAAGGGAGATGGGAAGTTGGAGGAGTATTTGGTGGGGCAGAGGTTCGCTACACTAATAGGAACCTTGGGAGCTTGAGAACAAGCTCTAATGGAGCGTTGGTAGGCTTGCTAGAGCTTGGGGGTAGGTGGGAGTAGAGTAGGTAGAGATAGCTTAGAAGGGAGGAGGTGTAGGTCCTTTTATAGTGGTGGAGAAGAGGCAAAAATCGGTATGGGACCATTAGTGATATCCAGGCCGTCGCTGGAAATGTCGCTGTAGGCAGCTCATGCATGCTGGCGCCCATAGTTGGCTCTACTGGCATGCGATGAATTACTGTCAACTGTAAACGTCGCTGTAAGTCTAGTTCATGCGTCGCTATAGTCCACCCCACGCTGTGCTAGCATTGCTCCTGCCTTCCCTCCCGCGCACACACGCCTACGTGCTGGTGGCCTGGGCTGCGCCACGTGGCGTAGTCTGGGCCGTCCATCTTCTTGTTGTAGGGGCTACTATAAAGGTCGGATTGAGTTGATTTTCGCATCATTAGGCTGCGATTGTCGACTCGAATCCATCCGCATGGTCGGATTTATCATTTGAAGCTGCAAATTATGTCTCCTAGTCCCTTGGCTGTTGATCGTCCTCGGACTGCATATGGTGCTACGGAACTCCGATCGAGGTGATTTTAGAGGCGTTGGACTCCGATCATCGTCTTGATCAGATTCGTACAGTCGGATCGTCAATCCGAGGCTCCAAAATAAATATCCTTCTCTCCTAACCACAAAAAGGATGCAATTAACCTAAATTATATACAACTACTCTAAATACAGAATGATGCATGCTATGCAATATTTATAACATGAAATGCAAATCTAAGCCTAGGAACATGTATGAATAGGCATTTTACCCTTAATAAATGTGTTTACATCATACCCCCATGCCTATCTTTTGTTAATCCCTAGCAAAATTAAACTATATGCTATGTATAAAGGCATAATTAGGATTAGATCGCTTAAGCCTAAGTCATTTATTAACAATAGAAAATTTCAACTAAGGTCCTAAACTACGAAAACTCAACAGTACCCGGGTGTCTGCCAGAATGCAGATCGCCTAAGTTCTTGCCTTATTTGAGAAGGAAAGATACATATATATTTATTTATTTTTCTTCTTTTCTAATTTTTTTTGTACTTTTGGAGTTTGAGAGTTCTGGGATAACTTTTTACGGCTACCCAACCTACCCAAGACTTGAAAATGACTCTAAGTACTAAGCATCTTTGTGAAAAAGTGATAGACTCACAAAACGACCGTTAAGATGGACTTCGGGTTTCTACGGCCCTAGGTGACCTTGCCTAACGGTTTATCTTTACAATCGGTAGCTTTCTCCCTACTTTCTTTTATATGGGGTCAACACAAGAGCGAACCCAGTGTATATTCCCCGGTTTATTCTACTTTCCCGCCTCTTCCCTAGGTGTTTTGGGAATTATTGTGCTTTTTTTTTTTGTTAGCTGGGTTCTGGACAATCGGTCGATGAGCTGTTACCATCGATAACTTGCCAGCCATACTCGTGCGGTGAAGTGTTGTTTTATTTTATTTATTTATTTATTTTATTTTCTCCTTTCTTTGTTTTGTTTTCCTTTCTCTTTTTTTCTTTTTAGGTATGTGGCTTTCTTGATCTAAGATTTACCTAAAGGCAATATAATGAAAATGGTCTTGTGGCTGGGCTCTGGACAATCAGCCGATGAGCTGTTACTACCGACAACTTGCCAGCCATACCACCCAAGTCGATCCATTAGCTACCTAATTTCTATAAAAACCACCGGAAAGTGAGTCAGCGCAAAAAAATGTGTGTAGATGCTTAGGCTTAAAGTCCCCCCAAATCAGAGGGTGGGTTGATAAGTCACATACTTATCATCCTAAATTATTTACCAAATTAAAATAAATTTTAATTGGCGAGAACTCGAGACTAAATCCACATTCGAGTGGACACCCAGGTTAATTAAGCCCAAAGATATGAAGAGTCTAAGTGTTTAGGTCCACTCGTATCATTTCCTAAAGTTAATAACTTTCAAATGCCTAAGTTCTCTTTTCCTAATTTCTTTCTTTTTTTTATCTTTTTTCAAATTTTTAATATTTTTTAATTGTATAAGAAACTAAAAGAAATTCTACAGAGTTAACATAATGATTCCAGGAATCGATTATCCACCCCCCCATGCCTAAACGATGCAATGTCCTCATTGTAAAAGTAAAGACATGAAACGGGAGAAATAAATAGAATATCACCTGAGTGTCGTGAAAATTCTGTCAACTATGCAGAGAGAAGAGTGTATACACACGCACTAAGTTTAATGCCTTCAGCTAGGCATAACATACATACAATGAAGAAATTGAGAATTCACAAGTGTGGGTCAGAATCAAAATCAAAAGGTTGATCCTAAAACCCATCTACAGAAGATGTCCACAGACGTGGACGAGATTATGGTGCAGACCCATGCCCTAGGGTCGAGTGATTCTCAGGTTCTGGATGAAAATCACCTAGAACCGAAGGTTGTTGTGTTTGCGGGGTCGGGCCTGTGGTTTACTGGTGTGCAACCCAAGAACAAAGTGTCATACAATGGGTAAAGATGGTTCAATAGGTGCAGTTGTCCACTTAACATCTAGCTCAGAAAAGTAATCAGTTATTTCGAGCTTGGGTTGCATGTGAAAGATATCGAAGGGTCATGGTAGAAAATAAGTGATTTTAGGTCAATAGGTACCCTTAGATCCAAAATCAAACTTCCCTTGGAATTAGCCTCCTAAATCTTTATTTCAACAATTCCATCCTCCAACATCAAGGGCTCAGGCTTTGGGACCTCTAGCATATTATTCATCCCATATTATTCTCCCAAGTCCAGAAATCGTGGTTGAATCAAGATTGACTTGGGCACAAAGATCCCAGAAGTTAGCTCTTCGGGGTGTAGATGAGGACTGGGGTCACTGATTGAATCATCAAGATTCGGATCCTCCAAGTTAGCCTCAATCGAATCCAAATATTCAATAATTGGGCTATCAACTGGTTTCTTAGATTCCTCAAGCCCATTTGTCTCACTAAAATCCTCTTCCTTAAGTTCAAGTGAGACTTCACCAAAAGATTCTTCACCCTCAGAGTCAAAGAATCCATGATCCTCATTTATATATGTCTCAAAATCATATGTCATTTCATGGTTCATGGAGACATATTTTTCCTCGCTCCCTGGCTCGGGGATCTCGGGTGAATCAATCGGTTCATCCTCAAATGGTTGCTTTAGCCCATCCCAGTCATCCCCAATCTCAGAAAATGTATCCCCCCCGACAGGCACCTGAGCGGGTTTAGACATTGGCTCTCCTAAAGGGGGTTCATCTTGAGAATCATCGCAAGATTTGACTAGTGCAACCACAAATTTCATCCTCAACCTCAACAATTTCCCAAGAAGAAACTCACCCAAGTCCCTATCCCTAACACTTTGGAGCAAATCCAATAGAGAACTTTTAAGTTCATCAATCATTTTGATCATAGGCTCTAGTGCTGCAGTGCATGGTGTTGGCTGAGCTTCTAAAGATTGTATAGTGTTCCTAAAATTAGCCAACACCCTATCCTGGATCTGGTTCACCTGAACCAACTGGTTCGGTTCAGGTTAAATCTAGGGGAGTCAAGATGTCGAGGTTCTCGGGTTCCTCCCTGAAAGTATGTCATTCTAGGTTGTTCAAAGGATGGTGGCGACCTATATTCAGTGGAATACTAGGGAGGGTAGGTGTTATAATCATGATATCCTTCCTGATTGTAGATCGGGCTGGTTTGGTCATCAAAGGATGGAGATCCATAATTATTATAGCTCTGGGAAGGATAATAATCATAGTCTTGTCATCCAGGGTTAGGCCCTGGATACTGAGGTCCAGATTCATATTCCCAATCAAAGTCATCCTGGCTAGTGGATGGGTAATTACAAGTCAAGTCGGGATAGTAATCATCTTGGGGATAAGTGGTGGTAGGAGGATAGGATGTGAATTGTGTGTAGGATGTGGAAGGGTACATGGTGAAGTAAGGAGGGAAATCAGAAGAGAAAGGAGCCCTGCAATACAAAAATACAAGCCTGCCCTTAGTTTGGGTAGCCTAAAGGTCTACAGACTCTCAGAATCCATCCTAAGATTATAGATGATTTACTCTACTTATGTCCAGGCAATCCAACCAGTTAGAAGGAAGGACTTGGGAGAAGGTTCTTCCTTTGGCTTGCGCCTCCAGTTCCTAGTGTACCCCCCAACCGCGGTCGTTTGACGCTACTCCCCTAGTTAGACATCAGATTGACTAATATAAGCAGGTTAATCGTGAACAATCTCAATCTGGATCTCGACGAGCGAACCAGTCCTTAAGGCCAACGTCTAATCAATTTTAGTTAGGCTTGGGACAATGGTGCTTTAGGAATGTGATGGGCCCTTTAGATGGGTTGTGCCCTTAATGATCAATTAAAATGTGTGTGCATGCACAACCAGGGTTCCCAAACGAGGTTATTTGATGATGTGTCTTTTAGCATTCAACCTTGTTTAGTAGCTTTTAGGGTTTAATTCTTAGGTTGGTTCAATCAAGGTTAGTAGAACACTCCAAGCTTTGAAAGCACGGGTGATGATATGTTCCTTTAAAACTCAAAAATAATGTGGAGTGCCTGGTTTTGCCCTAAGAATTAACCCTAAGTGGCAAGCTACTTGATGGATTAGTTTTAGATTTAGTGGTGTAGCCCACATAGCTCAATCAATTGGCCTATTGCACCACTTAGTTAAGGCACATAAGAATGCTTAACCTATTTAGATTTTTACTCACTTATGTGTATTTAGTTGAAGTGTACCGGGTCCATAGGTCAGATCCCGGTTAAGTGGTAGAATCAGAGTGATTGTGTGCCTTAGGATAAGAAGTTGTGGGTGTTAAGTGTGTTGCTTTCAGAAAATCCCACAATCAGATAACACCATTTTTTATTTTTTCATTTTTATTTATGTGGATGGCGAGGTGAGTGGAGGTGGCAAACAAACAACCAAATCTATCCTAGGGTTCATAAAAAGCACCTAAGTTGATTTGGGTTTGAGTTATTCGGTTATGGAATGAAAACTAAGGTGGGGGTGGTGTGGGGGACACTTATAAAACACTCTACCCGCACTTTACTCCGGTCTACCACACTTGGATCTCCACGTTAGGGTACCTGCAAGACAGTAGATCAAAGAGAAGTAGGGTTAGTGCTATGTAAATGCAAAGAAACGCAATAAACAATGAAGTAAATTCTGTTGCCCCCCCAGCAACGGCGCCAAAATGGTTGTGTTGTCCCAGGCAACTGCGCCAAAATGGTCGTGCGTGTTTCGCGTGTTAGAAATCGAGGTTACAAGTAACCTGTCGTTGTATTTGCAAAACATGTCGATCAAATAAAATTTATACTGAAACTCCAAGGGAGTCCGGGGTCGAATACAAGGAGGCGATGTTTACTTTAGTTGAAAATCGCACTTCGTTTCGTTTCTTTTTGGTATTTTAGGGTTTTGATATTTTTTTTTGTGTTTTTAAAATAAAATACAAGCAAATGAAGCACAAGATAGAGATGAGGAACGAAAATGATATATATGTCAATCCAATGTTTATTACAATCTACTATGAAAGCATAAAAAGAGAGGGAGGTGAGAGGAAATCTCTCGAATCGACTGTTTAGTGAGATGAAGACACCTGGCAGAAGCTCAGACGAAGGAGGTGAGGAGCGGGATGATGGAGGTGAGATGCAGGAGGATGTCGTGTTGAGGAAAGCTTCGGTGTGGCTCCAGAATGGAGGTGAGAAGATAGAGGTGATCTGCTATCGGAATGGAGGTGGGAGGACAGCTCCAAGGTGACCTATGAAGGGAGATGGGAAGTTGGAGGAGTATTTGGTAAGGCAGAGGTTCGCTACACTAATAGGCACCTTGGGTGCTTGAGAACAAGTTCTAATGGAGCATTGGTAGGCTTGCTAGAGCTCGGGAGTAGGTGGGAGTAGAGTAGGTAGAGATGGCTTGGAAGGGAGGGGGTGTAGGTCCTTTTATAGTGGTGGAGGAGAGGCAAAAATCGGTATGGGACCATTAGTGACATTCAGGCCATTGCTAGAAACGTCCCTTTAGGTAACTCATGCCCGCTAGCACCCACAGCTGGCTTTACTAGCATGCGATGAATTACCGATGGCTGTAAGCGTCGTTGTAAGTCCAGCTCATGCATTGCTATAGTCCACCTCATGCTGCGCTGGCGCCACTCCTGCCTTACTGTGTGCACACACGCCCATGCACTGGCGCTGCACTAGCAGCCTAGGCTGCGCCACGTGGCGTAGTCTAGGCCATCCATCTTCTTCTTGTTGTAGGGGTTGCTACAGAGGTCTAATTGAATCAATTTTTGCACCATTAGGCTGCGATCGTCGACCCGAATCCATCTGCGCAGTCGGATTTATCATTTGAAGCTCCGGATTATGTCTCCTAGTCCCTTGGCTGTTGATCTTCCTCAGACTGCATATGGTGCTACGAAACTCCGATCGAGGCGATTTCAGAGGCATTGGACTCCGATCGTCATCTTAATCAAATCCGTATAGTCGGATCGTCAATCCGAGGCTTCGAAATAAATATCCTTCTCTCCTAACCACAAAAAAGACGTAATTAACCTAAATTATATACAACTACTCTAAATGCAGAATGATGCATGCCATGCAACATTTATAGCATGAAATGCAAATCTAAGCCTAGGACCATGCATGATAGTCATTTTACCCTTAATAAATGTGTTTACATCAGAGTGGCCGTGACACCAGATCGATAAAAGATGGCAACTCATAATGCAAAAGCCATGAATGCACTCTTCTGTGGGCTTTCAAGAGTAGAATTCAACTACGTTTCTGCTTGCAAGACAACCTACGAAATCTGGAACATCCTTGAAGTGACCCATGAATGCATGACAAAGGTAAAGGAAAATAGAGTTAATTTACTAACACAAAATTACGAGCTTTTTAGGATGCAGAAAGGCGAATCGATCAAGGAAATGTTCACAAGGTTTATGGACATCATAAACTCTCTAAGGAACCTAAATCAGGAAATCAAGAATGAAGCACTGGTAAGAAAGATACTCCGATCTCTCACTAGTGATTAGGAAACCAAGACCACAACAAAATAGGAGTCGAAAGATCTGTCTACCCTCAAATTAGACGATCTTATCGGAATCTTGATGGCCTATGAAGTTCAACTTCAACACATGAAGGAGCATGAAGGAGAAGGAGTAAAGAAGAAGGCCATAGCCCTTGAAGCCACTTAAGAATCAGAAGAAACTTCAAGTGGAGAAGAAGAGGAAGACGTAGCACTCTTATCCAGAAAATTCAGAAAGTTTCTCAAGGACAACAAGAACTGGAGGAAGAAGAAAGAAGGAAGAAACAACGACGTAGTCATCTGTTATAACTACAAGAGAAAGGGACACATCAAGAAGGATTGTCCACTTCTCAGGAAGGAATTTGTAAAGAAGAAGAAGCGCTTCAGTAAAGAAGGAAAGAAGAAAGCCTTTACTACAACTTGGGATGAGTCAGACTCAAGTTCAGAAGAAGAAGAAACATCGGGAGAACAAGCTCTTCTCGGTTTGATGGTGCTAGAAGATGAGGTAACCTCTTTTACTCAAGAACTATTTGAAGCATTCTTTGAATTGCATGATATAGCTACATCATTAAAATTAGAAAACAAAAACCTAGTAAAGACACTAGACAAAGAGAAAGCACAAAAAGAAGCAGTTGACAACCAAAACAAAGAGCTATTTGTTGAAATTACAACACTAAAATCACAAATAAACCATCCAGAAATAGGTATAGATAAATTAAAAGAAAACTCCGCTGTTCTACTAAATGACTTGACAAAATTCACAAACTGAAGTAGAAATCAACATAAATTGTTACGAATACAAACCCAAAGCACCACAAAATTTGGGTTAGGCTATATACCAAAGAATAGCCATGAAGCATCTAGTTCCAGTCAAAACAAAGAGAAAGGTAGCCTACCAAAACAGGCAATGAATACTAACTGCCGTGGACCCAAGCAAAAATGGGTACCAAAAATCATTTTGCATTCTTGTTTTGTAGGCTCAGTAGATTATAAGAAGTGTACTTTCCAACAAATCAATGGAACATTGAAGACACTATATCAAACGAAGCCTCACAATCGCAAATCAATGACAGGAAAGAGAAGAAAGAAGATGGATTATGTATAGCGGCTATTCCAAGCACATGACTAGCGAGGAAGACCTATTCCTACAACTCAACCTTTATGAAGGTGGTACGGTCACATTTGAGAACAACCATAAGGGCTGTATTATTGGTACTAGCCAAATTGGAATTCTTCTACCTCTATTGATAATGTGCATTTAGTTAAAGGTTTAAAACACAATCTACTAAGTGTAAGCCAAATATGTGATAAAGGGAACAGAATTATGTTTACATCAAAAGGTTTTAAAATTCGCGATGAAGAAACAAATCAAGTTATTCTTAAAGGAAATTGACACAAAGACATTTACACCATAAGCTTCGACAAATACGACAGTCTTGAATGTGTAGTCGTATTTGATGAAGAAGCAACTCTTTGGCATAAAAGACTAGGTCATGTTCACATGGGAAACATTAGTAAACTTGTGAAACATGAACTTGTCAATGGTCTGCCAAGGATCGACTTCAATAAAAGCAAAGTCGGCGATTCATGTCAAGTCATCAAACAAACCAAAAATCCTTTAAAACCAAAAAGGATGGTTAGCACTACTCAACCCCTATAGCTACTTCACTTAGACTTATTTGGACTAACCAAATCCGAAAGCCTAAGCGGGTGCAAATATTGTTCAGTCATAATTGATGACTTCTCTAGATTTACTTGGGTATCATTCTTAAAGAGCAAGGACTTATCCTTAGATGCCTTTAGCAAACTAGTTAGAAGATTACAGAATGAAAAAGGATCAGAAGTAATTAGAATAAGAAGTGATCATGGAGGAGAATTTGAAAATGAATCTTTCTTGAATTTTTGTGATCAATATGGAATTAAACATGAGTTTTCCTTCCATAGAGCTGCACCGTAGAATGGTGTAGTTGAGAGGAAAAATAGGAATTTACAAGAGTGTGCCCGCACAATGCTATGCGAGTCAAAGTTGCCTCGATATTTTTGGGCTGAGGCTATAAACATTGCTTGTTATATCCAAAATAGAACCCTGATCAGACCAATTCTAAAGAAGACACCCTTAGAACTCTATTATGGAAGAACACTTAGAATTTTCTACTTCAAGATTTTAGGATGTTGATGTTTTGTACGCAACACTAAAGATAATCTTGATAAGTTTGATGGAAAAAGCTCAAAAGGGATTTTCCTATGTTATTCAACCAGAAGTAGAGCCTATAGGGTCTTTAATAAGAAGAATTATGTTGTTGAGGAAACCATGCATGTATCATTTGATGAAACATTAGTTCAACCTAAATCTTCCACGATTGATGATGATGATACAATAGATAATCCCTCAAATATTCCAAATGATATTATTTCTAATGAGCTACCCAAAGATATCTCTTTTGTAAAAGATCATCCTAAAGAACTAGTAATAAAGGACTTATGAAAAGGAGTTCAGACCAGATCTTCCCTTAACACATTAGCTTTTACAGCTTTTGTATCTCAATTAGAACCTAAAAATATTAAGGAAACCTTCTTAGATAATTATTGGATTATTGCTATGGAAGATGAGCTAAACCAATTCAGGAAAAATCTAGTATGGGAACTTGTTCCAAAACCTAAGCAACAAACTATTATTGGAACCAAGAGGATTTTTAGGAACAAACTTGATGAATCATGACATGTTAGAAATAAAGCTAGACTTGTGGCTCAAGGATATAATCAAGAGGAAGGAATAGATTTTGACGAAACATATGCACCTGTTGCCTGACTTGAATCGATTAGAATGCTGCTAGCTTTTGCAGCCCATATGGAATTCAAGCTTTTCCAAATGGATGTCAAAAGTGACTTTTTAAATGGATTCATTAAGGAGGAAGTCTTTGTTAAACAACCTCCAGGATTTGAAGATCCAAATAATCCAGAACACGTATACAAACTAAACAAAGCACTGTATGGATTAAAACAAGCTTTGCGAGCTTGGTATGAAAGATTAAAAACATACTTAATTGACAATGAGTTTAAAATTGGTCAAATCGATCCAACTTTATTTACAAAAAGAAAACAAAATGACCTCCTAATAATTTAAATATATGTAGATGATATTATTTTCGGTGCTAGTAATGATATACTTTGCCGAGAATTTGAATGGGTTATGTAGGATCAATTTGAGATGAGTATGGTGGGAAAACTTAAGTTCTTCCTAGGTCTTCAGATTGATCAACTATCCTCTGGAATCTTCATATCTCAAACCAAATACACAATAGAGATATTGAAGAAATTCTCAATGGACAAAGTCAAAGGCAAAGAAACACCGATGGTAGCTTCTACCCAATTAAAAATTGATGACATAGGTAAGTTAGTAGATTAAAAACTTTATAAGAGAATGATAGGTTCTTTATTATACTTAACTGCAAGTAGACCTGACATTCTATTTTGCACTTGTTTATGTGCTCGTTTTCAAGTAAACCTTAAGGGATCACATCTGAATGCTGCTAAAAGAATCCTTAGATATCTAAACAACATGCAAGACTTAGGACTCACAGATCAAAAGAGTACTAGTGGAACTTGTTAATTTTTCAGAAATTCCCTAGTCTCTTGGTTTTCTAGAAAACATAACACTGTATCTCTATCCACAACTAAAGCAGAATATGTAGCAGCATCCTTAGCATGTTCACAACTATTGTGGATGAAACAGACTTTAAAAGATTTTGGATTAACTTTTAAGAACAACAAAATCTTGTGTGACAACACTAGTGCAGTCAACTTATCCAAGAATCCAATACAACACTCTAGGACTAAACATATTGATATTAGACATCACTTTCTTAGAGACCAACTTAGAATTTATTAACACGGAAAAATAGCTAGCCAATATATTCACAAAACCTTTATCAAAAGATAGGTTTAATCAAATTTGTCATTCACTAGGCTTATCTAGATTAAAAGAGCTTAATTAAGTGGCCTAAAAGTTGACTCTTTTACTATTTTGATCGATCAATTTTCAAAAATTGATCGATCAACCTTTGATCGATCGAAACTATTATTTTAATCGACCAAAACTTGAATTTGTTTGGAGGGAATTTTCCCTCCATGGTTCTCTCCTTTTTATCGATCAACTAAAATTTTTGATCGATCAAACTGTTTGGGCGGGAATTTTCCCTCCAAACTTTCAAACTCTAATCGACCATTTCCTATTTTGATCGACCAAAATCAAATTTTGATTCACCAAAACTAGGTGGATTCGCCTTTACGATTGCAATCTTGTTTCCTCATTTTCCGATCGTAATCTTCGTTTACTATTTCCAACCTATGTGATTAGTTACCTTAAATTTATTTACCTATTTTGCTAATCACATTCTATTTAAAAACATCTCATTTTTACCCCTAAACCCATTTTTTAACCATCATAAATGGTCCCCACCTCTCTTAAACTCTACCCCACAACCTCAACCCTTCTCTGATCGACCAACGCCGTCGGCTCCAACCTCTTCGCACATGCCCTCCTCTGTGCGTAGGTCCTTCATGCAACGGACCTCGTAAGAGCGTGCCTGCTCGTCGCATCCTCCATTGCATGACTTCGTGACCTCCGTGCTCGCACTTCAACCTCCTCGTACGACCACCGTCCGGCCTCCTTTTGATCGACCAACTTTGATTCAATCATGGTACATTCTAAACCTTGAATACATCCATTCCTTTGGATTTTTCTTGTGTTTAAAATGTGCTTTGACTTACTCTAACTTATTTGATCTTGTTTTTGTATTTATTTCTTGCAAAATCTTGTACCATACGTGAGTTTATCATCCGTCAAATAGCCTTTATTTTTTGGTCTGCGGTCTTTCAGTCAACCAAACCCCTTGGTTGATCGACCAAACATCCAGTTCTTTTTTGGTTGACTAGTCAAAATTTTTTATCGACCAACCATGTTTTCCAGCACCTTATCTTGGCACCAAAATGTCCACGCGGCTCCTCTAGTCATCGTGATGATGCTTTCAATTGCTTTTTCATTATCGAGGCTACTCGTTATCATTTCTCGGTATTTGCAAAATTCTCTCCACATGTTGGTAGACCCGTTGATTTCACTTATTTCGAGTCTATTCCCTGGAATTCGTGAGAAATTTGTATACCATCAGATTTTACATTTGTTTGAGCAGAACTTTTATGCGGGTTCCAAACATAGCCGCATTCTCAGTGTTGATCCCATGGCCTGTCACCTATTTTATGCCAATCTCAAAGATATAGGTGAAGGCTCCAACATCGAGTTGACCTTGAACGTCTATAGGATAGAAGTTCTGGTCAATATGGATGTTTTGACAAAGATTCTTGGCTGTCCTTCTATTGGACATACTTTTCTTGAGTTGCATCAGCAAACTCAGTCTGACACTATCAGGGAGACCCCGCTCACTCCCTCTCATTTTGACTTGGGCCGTCCTACCAAGTCACCCTTTTTCCATTATTTGCCTCTCTTTCTGAAACATGTTTTCTTGTGGAACTTTATGTCCAAGTCCACATCTTTTGAAAACTGCCTTGGAATTATGTTGATCACCCTTTATGCCTTCATGAAGAACAAATGGTTCAACTGGAACCATTTGATTCTTTATCTCATGAGTAAACCACCTAGCAGCTCCTTCCAGTTTGAGACACTTCTGTCTCATATCTTTCTCCATTTCAGTGTACCTATGGACATTAATCATAAATAGTTTATCACTCGTGTCTCCATTTTTGATAGACTCACTTATGCGAAGATGGAGCAAGCCTAGGGAGCTCGTGATGAGGGTGCACCCTAGGAGTAGCAGCAATAGGAGCAGACCACTGTACCTCCTCCATTCCCGCCTTATGGGCACTTCACTACGACATGTCCACCTCCAGTGAGACCATCACCATCTTTCTACAACCAGGATTGGAGTCTCTTGGACAGATAGATTTCAGGCAGGGATTTTGTCACTATTCAGGATGTGACAGCTAGTATTTCTTTGATGATGCATAGGTAGAGGGAGACAGACATGGTCATGGTGAGGCACAGGCATCAGGTATCAAAATACTTGAATGCTCAGAGTCAGTTTTTGGACAGACTTGGAGAGTCTGTTCATAGCATTCAGCAACAGCTTCACCGTCCTCGACCTCGTCATTCGACTACCATGCTGATGTAAACATGTTTACACTACATAAGATGTCTATTTATGCATGTTCTTAAGCATAGAATTGCATTGCATATTATAAATATTGCATAACATGCATCATCTTGCATTTACATTAGTTTCAATAAAATGGAGGTTAATTGTCTCCTTTTATGTTCAGGGACAGGGCAAAATTTTTATCGGGGCCTCGGATCAAAGATCCAACCGTACAGATGTGATCAAGGTGACGATTAGAGTTCAACGACTTCAAGATTGCCCTAATCAGACATCTGTAGCATCAGATAGAGACCGGGGAACCTTAGAAGATCAAGGGTCAAAATAGTGTGAATCCACACTTCAAACGACAAATCCGACCACACGGATGGATTCAGATCGACGATCGTAGCATAACAGCACGAAAATCGACTCAATCCGACAATTGTGGCACCATATACATCATCCAGAAGATGGATGGCCAAGATGGTGCCACGTGGTGCCATCTCAGCCATCCAACTGGCCTCCCTCAACCTCTGAAGCCTCTAGTGTCCATGCCTCTCTACCATTGGATATAGATCCAACAGGTAAGAGTGGATCTCAGACTAGCGCCTTCGTTCTCTGAAGCCAAAGGAAGAAGCGATCTCGACCGTTGGATCTCAATCCAACGGTCCAGATTGCGCGCTACGAAGATGCACCGCTCACCCATCCGCATGCATAGCACAGTGAGCGAGAGCACTTACGTGAGCGAGTGGTGCGCAATCGATTCCTCGCGAGCGGTTAGTGGGGTGCGGGTGAGTGGGCTTCGTGATCGCTCGATAGCGATCGAGCGACTGTGGGCGCTCGATAGTGCCCACGCGCTATTGCACGAGCGTGCCTCACGCAAGATCGCACGCGGGCGTCGTGCGTAGAGAAGGCACTACGAGGGGTGAGTTAAGCCGTCCGATCTCACTATCGGACGGCTAGGATCAACTGAACATGGGAAGGCATTGAACACGTGGAAGATGGGCGGGTGGCACATGTTACCCACGATGGGGCTTTAGCGACGGTTTTACCCGTCACTAAAGACCCTTATTTAATGTTTTGAGATTTAAATGACTAAATTACCCTCACTCCTTGCAACTATAAAAGGAGACCCCCTCAACATGAAATTCTCATCCCTCCCTTCTCTCTACCTCTCCAAAGCTCAAGAGAAGCTTGTCCCACACCTGGGATGCTCCTCGCGAGATAAAGCCAAATTTTCGCTCTCATTTCGGAAGCGGATCTCGCGACGATGACGACGTGCTACCCCGTTCTCGTTCCTCCTGCCTCGACCTCCTTCTTCCCACTCCATGCTCCTTCATCCAGGTGGAATCTCGTCTGGCTCGTCCTTCAAGCAATCGTCGTGGAGGATAACTTCTCTCTTCCATTCTTCTCTACACCTTTCTAGAGTAGAATTTTCCTGCTTTCTAGTGTAACTAATTTCTTGCTTTCTAGTGTAATTCTTCTTTGATTTTATTGTATAAACATTTTGAATTATTGAATGCATGTTTTCTCTCTCTCTCTTGTTTATTCTGATTGTTATTATGGCTTCATTGTAATTACATCGCTTCACTTTTCAACAAAAATTCTAAAAAAATATAATTACAAATATAGATCGACGTAGCCTCCCTGAGTTCGACCCAGGATTTCTATTCCGGTATAAATTTTATTTGTTGAACACTAGTTCTTCGCTTTCATACTACAATGACAGGTTTTTCAAAACCAAATACGTTAGCATAGTAACCCGTAGCATCAACATTTTGGCACCGTTGCCGGGGAGGCGACGCTCTTTGATTTTTTTTCACGTTTTCTAACTTACAAATCATTTACCTCACTTCTCTCCTTTCTTATTGTGATTACAGGTACTCTTTTGAAACGAGCAAAAGCGATAGATTGGAGTAAAGTGCTGTGGAAGGTTCTGTAAGTTACCCCCACCTCCCACCCATTAGTTTTCATTTCACCAGATAATAACACAAACATCAATCAACCTAGGTGTTCTTATAAACTCTAAGGTTAGTTTTGTTTGTTTGTTTGACACCCACACCCGCCTCAACCTCCACAATTAAAAAGAAAAATAAAAAAAAATCTCACAGAGGTACACAACCTCATCTGATTTTCAAACTCAACTTGTAAACCGATCTTTGGAGCCGGTACACACATCCAAACACATAATTGAGTAGAAATCAGATTAGGTAATCACTTGTGTGCCTAATTAAGTGATGCAACAGGCCAATTGTTTGAGTTGATTGGGCCGTATCACTTCAATTAAAATCAACTCATCAAGTAGCTGCCAATTAGGTTCAACTCTTAGGGATTTACCAGGCACTCCACATTCTTTTAAGTTATAAAGGAAAACATCTTCATCTGTGCTTTCAAACCTAGTCTGCCAACAAAACTTGTTTAAAAACACCTAAAGTTGAATCCTAAAAAGCTACTAAGCAAGATTTGAACCCTAAAATTCACTGCATCAAAAATAATCTTTCTTGAAAACCACTGGTTGTGCATTGTTACGAACGCGCGGCTTCAGACATTTTTAAGACGTCTGGGAGGTGTCCCAGACGTCTGACTAGACATCTGGGATTCGGTTATTTTCGGCACGTGTGTTTCGTCTGCGTGCCTGAGCGTGCAGACCTGCGAGCGTCTCTCTCTCTTTTTCCCTCTCCCTTCTGCACCCTCTGTCCCGCTCTCTCTCTCCTCCTCGCATGTCCTTAAAAGGCCACGCCCTCCCCCTCACTCCCGTCACCTCCGCCCCCTTTCCTCTTCTCCTTCCAGCCGGTGCGCGAGAGCGAGCGTGAGTGAGCGGCGGCAGCGACAGCTGCAGTGAGCGTGGGAGGAGGTGCTGTGCGTGGGAAGAGGCACTCGGTCGTGAGGGCGAGCTCACCGGGGCTGCTAGGGTCGGCCGGTGGGGGAAGCAGCGGACGCGGGGTGACGCGGGAGGCCTGCTGTGGCTCGAGCAGCAGGCGGATGAGTCGCGGCGTGGCCGAGCGTCGCGAGCGGAGGGCGAGTCGCGCCCCAATTCTGGAATTTTCTCCAGAATCAGACGTCTGGGCTTACAACCAGACGGCGGGGAGGACGTCTGGAGGACTGTCCAGACGTCTGAAAGGTGAGTTATTCCATCTTTCTTCCTCTTCTTCGACTGACCGTACTAAGAGAGAGAGGAAATGGGTACGCGCAGGTTCTGAGATTCGCATCCAACGCTAATCAGACGTCTGGCTACAGTGCCAGACGATGGGAACGACTTCTAGAAGTCTGGGGTGACCATCGGATGTCTGGGAACTAGGCCAGACGCCCCCGTAGGCTTCTGGACGTCTGAGAGACCACGCAGAGCAAAGGTAACCTTTGATCCACTTTTTAAGATGTCTGGAAGAGGTTCTAGACGTCTGATTTTGCACTATTTCATCGTTTTCGACCCGTTTAGGGCCCGTTCAGAGTCCGTTTTCCATGTTTCGAATTGCGTGCTTTTCGGAATTACATCCTCTACCTGTCTACAGTAGTTGTATACTATTTTGAGAAACTCCTTGTGTTTGATCCTTGTGATAGGACCCTGTTCCGTTGCAGTCTCGGGGGTTGCGGAGGCACGCGGGTTCCCGACCACGCCCCCAGTACGCCTGTTGTAACCGATAGAGTGGCTTTTAAGTTTATTAGTATAATCTGTTAATTATGGAACCATAAATAGAACCTAGGACATTGCATGAATCCTAGGAATGAGAAACTAGAATGAATGGTAGATCCTAGGGTGTTGCATGAATCCTAGGGCTGGAAAACTAGATTGTATGATAGATCTAGGGTATGGCATGAATCCTAGGATGGGAAGAACTAGTGGAATATATGAATACTGCAGTCTTGGAAAATGTTGAAAGGAAATAATAGCTACCTGTAAATTGGTTTAGCAGCTGCTTGTTATGAATAAATGAGCATGTCTGGGAATATGGGATGTATGAATGTGAAATTGGGAAGGTGAAACCTGAATGTGTTGAGTTAAAAGAACTGGAACCCTACGGGGAATTAGGAGTGGAACTCCTGGAAAGAGAAAGGAATGGAACTGAGAAAGAAAGACGTGGTAGTGTGCTGTCTCTTGGGTACGTAGTACCAAGGGAAGTACCTGTAGCTGTTTAGTGCAGAGCGGAGCCAGCCGCCCCAGGGACCCGGGGTTAGGACTGGCCACTTTGTACGTAGTACCGAGGGCCCTCATGTACGTAGTACCGAGGAGAGCTACTAGTGTAGGGAGGTACTAGCTACCCCACGGGCCCCGGGGTTCTGCTAGCCTCCTACACCTACTTGTTAGGCCCACTAGGCAAACCAGGGTAGTCAAGCGAGGGTGCGCAGACTGTGGAGGGGCAAGGCCCCTGTTTGGTTACTGTGGAGGGGTTGGACCCCTATTACTGAGAGGGCTCTGCCCTGTACTGGTTCCGTGCTGTTCTTTGGGTGCGTGCCAGTACAGGTTAGCTACCTGTGCATTTATCGCGCGTGCCGTAGTCACTGTTACGTCTGTCCGTGACCCTGGGATGGTTGACTGAGAGTAGGATCACCACGGGGGACTCTCCCGGCCAGGAGAGCACCACGTGCTACTTCTACTGTTCGGAAAAGACTGCAATCAAGATCGTTCCCAAGAGGAACATTCGAGATCAAGTGAAGGATCTGAGAAATAGATAAATTGTGAGATAATAGAAAGACGTAATTAAAGAAAGTAACAGAACATAACAGCTACTGTGCACTCTACTGTTTCTTTTGTTTTAGTTGCCACTCTACTTAGCGTTTTGCTGACGTGTTACACTCGTTACCTTTCAGGACCAGGTGTTGAGCAGCCAGGGTTAGCGGCTGCAGAGGACGCTGGGCCGAGTAGGGTCAGTAGAGTTACCACTGTTCTCTTGTACCTCTTTTTGGTTCCACTGTAGTGAGTAGTTCTTGTTACCGCTGTACTTTTCTTTACCTGCAGTTTCATATTATGTTATGAATGTTGTTCTACTGTTGTGGTGGTATATACTGTAGTGGTTTCTTTCCTTACTGCTGTATTTTCTTACTGTTAGTTATATTCATGCTGAATGTGGTTTATTTTACTGCTCTTTGGTTACTTCCTCGTTGGATGACCAGGTCTTGGGATTAGTCGAGTCGGTCCGGTTCTTGTGTCTCGTAGGGACTCGGGAATCGGGTCGCTACATGCATGCACACACACATCAATCAATCATTAATGGCACAACCTAGATAAAGGGCCCATCGCATTCCAAAGCACATTCAAACCTAGCCCTAAATAAAACAGAGTAGACATTGGCCTTAAGGATTCGACTCGCTCTTCAGAGCCCAGAATAAGATTATTTTCGATTAGTCTGTTTCTACTGTTCAATCTGATGTCTAGCTAAGGGAGAAAAATCAAATGATCGTGGCTGGGGCATACACTAGGAACCGGAGGCGCAAGCCAAAGGAAGAACCTTCTCCCTAGTCTCTCCTTCTAACTAGTTGGATTGAACAGATAGAAGTAGATCAAATCATTCCTTTATCTCAAGATGGGTTGTGGGAGTTTGTAGGTCATTAGGCTATCTCATTTAAGGTAGGTTTGATTGCTTGTATTGTAGGGTGCCTCTCTTCCTCCCATTTATCATGAATCCTTCCACATATTATATGCATTCCCACTCTTTCCCTTCTATTTTGAAGTATCCTCGACATGATGATTATCCCGACTCGTACTGTAATCAACCATCAGTTAGTTTGGATAACTCAGATTGGGGATGCAGTTCCGGACCTCCGTGTTTAGGGTCTAACCCTGAATACTATGATTGTGATTTATATCCTTCTCAGAGCCACATCGATTATAGATCGTCACCCTTTCATGGACAACCTAATTCTATAATCAAGAAGGATACACTGATTATTACCCATCCTCTGATTACATTGCCTTTAGGTCATCACCACCTTTTGAACAATCCGAAATGACCTATTATCAGGAAGGGTATAACGAATCTCAATTCGTTAACTCCCTTGCACTAATCAAAAACCTGCCCAACCCTGAACCAACACATTTGGTTCAGGGTAACCAAGTTCAAAATAAGGTTCTGGCTAACTTGAGGAATATCATACAATCTTTAGAAGTTCAGCCAATACCTTCCATTGAAAGATTGGAGCCCCTGATTGAAATGATTGATGATTTGAACAATTATTGTTGGATTGGCTCCAGGATGTTAAGGATAAGAACCCGGGTGAGTTTCTACTTGGGAAGTTAGCGAAATTGAGGATGAGATTTGTGGTTGCTTTAGTTCAATCGTGGGATATTCCTAGGATGAACTTCCTTCAGGAGAGCCAAGGGCAGAACCCACTTAGGCACCTATTTGAGGGGACATGCATTACGAGGTTGACAAGATTGAATTAGAGCAACCAATTAAGGATGATATGATTTCTTCACCTAAGATCCCTGAGCCAGGGTACGAGGAAATGTATGTCTCCATGGATCAGAAAGTGACAGATGATTTTGGGACATACATTAATGCGGATCTTGATTTCTTTGATTATGATGATGAAGATTCAATTTGTGAAGTCTCATGTGAGTTTACAAAATATGATTTTTGTGAGACGATTGGGCTTGAGGAATCTGAAGGATCATTTGATAGCCCAATAATTAAGGAAACTGATTTTATTGGGGCTCACATTATGGATCCAGAATCACATTTTCTGGAGGATTCCATCAAATGCTCTGATTGTCAGTTACACCCCATAGAGCTTATTGATGATTCTATTTTTGAGATAACTAGACCCAAGTCAATTCTGATTCAGCCACATCTTTTAGACTTGGAGATTTCAAACGAGGTGATTAATATGCAAGAGGTCCTCTAATTTGACATTCTGAATGAGGATAGGAGTCGGAAAATTTTGATTTGGGAAGCAAATTCCGGAGGAAGTAGAAGACTGCATCTAAGGGTTCCATTTCATCTGAAACCATCAAACCAAAACCTTTATGACATTTGTTCTGAGGATGTTCAACCTAAGCATACATTCATTGATTATCCTTTCAATATCGAATTCTCTGTAACCTGACTTTTTGGTTTTGGGTTGTATCCTCATAAATTACAGGCCTGACCCCACTTGCATACTGATTTTAGGTTTTGGTTAATTTTTATCCAAAACCTTAGATATTCTTGATTATGGGGTATGGGTCTGCACCACAATCTGGTCCACATTTTTGGACATCTGTTGGTAGGTCAAAGGTTTCTTCTTTGTATTCTGATTCTGACCTGCACCTGTGAATTCTTTATTTCTCTTCTTTGCATAATGTGCCTAGCTGAAGGCACTAAATTCGGCACGTATACAGTTCTTTTTAGTTTTTATCTCGGAGCGGACCCAACATTTACGCAATTCAGGTTCTTTCTACTCTATTCCACTCTGTTTTGTCTCCTTAATACAATGAGGACATTGCATTAGATAGGCATGGGGGGGTGGATATTCATCTCTAAATTTATTCATCAGCTTCGTAGATTTATTTTATTTTCTTTTATTTATATTAAAAAAAAATTTATGGAATTAGGAAAGAGAACTTGGGTCTAAGAAAATTTTCAATCTTGGGAAATACTACATCAGGATTTGAACACAAAGACCATTCAGGTTGTCAGACTTAATCAACCTGTGTATCCATTAAAATGTGGATTTGTCTTTCGAGTCCTTGCCATCTTAATTCTATCGTAATTGGAGTAAATATGTTTGGGTGATAAGTACACGACTTTTCAACCCGCCCTCTGATTTGCGGGAACTTTGAGTTTTAAGCATCTACACAACTTTGCACTGACTCGTTGTACGACGATTTCAATGGAAAATGGGTAGCTAATGAACCTTCTAGGGTGATATGGCTGGCAAGTTATCATAGGTAACAACCCATAGGTAGGTTGTCCAAAACCCAGCCACTGCGCCATTCTCTTTTTGCTGCCTTTAGGTAAATCTTAGACCAGGGAAGCCACCTACTTTAAAAAAAAAAAAAAAAGAAAAGAAAAGGAGAAAAAAAAATGAAATAAGCCACACTTCACTGCACGAGTATGGCTGGCAAGTTGTCGGTGGTAACAGCTCATCGACCGGTTGTCCAAAACCCAACTCAATAAATGCACTGAAAATTCCCAAAACACTTAGGAAGAGGCAAAGAAGTAGAATAAACTGGGGTGATATACACTGGATTCACCCTTGTGTTGACCTCGTAAAAATAAAAGTAAGGAGAAGGCTACCGGTTGTGAAGATACACCTTTAGGCAGAATTCTCTTTTTAAGGTCACCTAGAGGCGTAGAAAGCCGAAGTCCATTTTAACTGCCAATCAACGAGTCTATCACATTCACAATAAGATGCTTAGAACTTAGGGTTCTCATCAAATCTTGGGAGAGTTGAATGGCCGTAGAAAGCCACTCTTAAACCCTAAAACTTGAAAATAAAAAAAAAATTAGAAAAGAAGAAAAAGAAAAAAAGAAAATTTTCTTTGAATAAGGCGAGGGTTTGAGGCGGTTTGCATTTTGGCAGATACTTGAGCACTATTGTGTCTTTGAAAGTTCAGATCCTAGTTAAACATTTTCTTAATGATTGAAAATAACTCATATCCAAATAATTCAATCTAATTCTTTTATAAATAGCATATAGTTTTTGCTAGGGACTAGCAAAAGATAGGCATGGGGCTATGATGTAAACATGTTTACATTACATAAGATGTCTATTTATGCATGTTCTTAAGCATAGAATTGCATTGCATATTATAAATATTGCATAACATGCGTCATCTTGCATTTACATTAGTTTCAATAAAATGGAGGTTAATTGTCTCCTTTTAAGTTCAGGGATGGAGCAAAATTTTTATCGGGGCCTCGGATCAGAGATCCAACCATACAGATGTGATTAGGGCGATAATTGGAGTTCAACGACTTCAAGATCGCCCTAATCAGACATCTGTAGCATCAGATAGAGACCGAGGAACCCTAGAAGATCAAGGGCCAACCTGGTGTGAATCTGCACTTCAAACGACAATTCCGACCACATGGATGGATTCGGATCAACGATCGCAGCCTAATGGCGCAAAAATCGACTCAATCTGACAACCGTGGCACCATCTACATCATCCAGAAGATGGACGACCAAGATGGCACCACGTGGCACCATCTCAACCACCCAACTGACCGCCCTCAACCTCCGAAGCCTCTACCGTCCACGCCTCTCCGCCGTTGGATCAAGATCCAACGGCTAAGAGTGGATCTCAGACCAGCGCCTTCGTTCTTTGAAGCCAAAGGAAGAAGCGATCTCGACCATTGGATCTCAGTCCAATAATCCAGATCGCGTGCTACAATGATGCACCACTCGCCCATCTGCGCGCATAGCACAGTGTGCGAGAGCGCTTATGCGAGCTAGCAGCGCGCGATTGATTCCTCGCGAGCGATTGCTGAGGTACGGGAGAGCGGGCTTCGCGATCGCTCGATCGCGATCGAGCAGCTGCGGGTGCTCGATAGCGCCCACGTGCTATTGCACGTGCGCGCCTCACACGAGATCGCATGCGGGTGTTGCACGCAGAGGAGGTGCTGCAAGGGGAGAGTTAAGCCGTCCGATCGTGAACGTGGGAAGTCATTGAGCATGCGGAAGATGGGCAGGCAGCACACGTCGCCCACGATGGGGCTTTAGCGATGATTTTATCCATCACTAAAGACCTCTTATTTAATGTTTTGAGATTTAAATGACCAAATTGCCCTCACTCCTTACATCTATAAAAGGAGACCCCCTCCACATGAAATTCTCATCCCTTCCTTCTCTCCTCTACCTCTCCAAAGCTCAAGAGAAGCTTATCCCACACCCGGGATGCTCCTCGCGAGATAAAATCAAATTTTCGCTCTCATTTCGAAAGCGGATCCCACGATGACGATGACGTGCTGCCCCATTCTCGTTCCTCCTGCCTCGACCTCCTTCTTCTCGCTCCGTCCTCCTTCGTCCGGGCAGCGTCTCGTCTAGCTCATCCTCCAAGCAATCGTCGAGGAGGATAACTTCTCTCACCCATTCTTCTTTATAGCTTTCTAGAGTAGAATTTTCCTACTTTCTAGTGTAGCTGATTTCCTTCTTTCTAGTGTAATTCTTCTTTGGTTTTATTGTATAAACATTTTGAATTATTGAATGCATGTTTTCTCTCTCTCTCTCTCTCATTTATTCTGATTGCTATTATGGCTTCATTGTAATTACATTGCTTCACTTTTCAACAAAAATTCTAAAAAAATATAATTGCGAATATAGATCGACATAGCCTCCTTGAGTTCGACCCGGGATTTCTATTCCAGTATAAATTTTATTTGTTGAACACAAGTTCTTCGCTTTCATACTATGACGACAAGTTTTTCAAAACCAAATACATTAGCGTAGTAACCCATAGCATCAACAGACGCCTTCTATAGCACCTCTTGTCCTCCTCCTCCTACTTCATCAGCTTCACCAGCAGCACCACCAATAGACCAGCAGATCACTCCTCACAGGACATCCAGACATTCAACACCTCGTTCGTCAGCTCAGTGATGCCTTTGCCTTGGTCAGTCTACATCTTCTGGGAGATCAAACTCACTGGATGTTGAGCTAGATACTGATCTTTAAAGCACCATGGATGCATTCATGGCATCACTAGATGATTAAGTGTTATATTTGCTTGTATCAGTTTATTTTTGTCTTGTATCAGTTTATCTTCTAGACTCTTTTA
Source organism: Thalassia testudinum (assembly GCA_037157565.1). NCBI lineage: Eukaryota > Viridiplantae > Streptophyta > Magnoliopsida > Alismatales > Hydrocharitaceae > Thalassia > Thalassia testudinum. Next base: position 42,383,949 of record JAZHRO010000025.1, read on the forward strand.
TATGTCTTCTTTTCTAGACATTTTATTATGATGTTGCATGAATATTATCTCCTTTAGTTTTATATTATTATATCTCTAAATGCATGATCCTATATTGATGCTTATATTACTTGTTTGAGGGGAAGTTAATTGTGAAATAACCAGTAGCATATTTATTTTTTTGCTGAAACAAAAAGGTGGAGATATTATGCAAAGCTATTCATAATTTTAATTTTGTTGTCATAAAAAATGGGGAGAATGTAAGCACATCTATTTTGATGCACCAAAATTATGTTTATTGCTAAAATTGACATTTCAAAACTATCTTGGATTGAAGCCTCTATTCAAGACCCAAGTTCAGGGTTATTTCAGTCTAGGACTTTATTGTAAGGAACCTCAAATAAAACTCAAAATTGATTTTTTTGCATATCTTTTCAAAACCTAATTTTAGGGTTATTGATTGAGTGAACATATTAATTGATCGACCAAAACACTTTGATTGACCAACCTACTTATTTGACTGATCAAATCAGTTCATTTTAGGAAGTTGAGAAAAATCCTCTTGATCGACCAACCAAGCTAATTGATCGACCAACATCCTTAATTGATCGACCAGATTACTTTTTGATCGACCAATTAACCTTAATTGATCGACCAATTTTATTTCCTATTCAAGCAAAACATTTTGTATAAATAGAGGTCGTACGTAACCCATTCATATACAACGTTTAATAAAAACACCATTCAAAATCATATCTTCTCGTGCCTATTGCAAAAGGCTTTCACGTCTCGTTCTTCACGCTCTTCGAAAGCACGACGCCTCAAACCACTGTGAGAAATCGATTTGATCATTTATGAATTCATTGTTATTCTATTTTGTTGCTTTTGATTTACGTTTCCTAAGCCTGTTTGGAAGATCCGTGGTTGGTGTTTTTGCTTCTCTTCAGGATAAAAGAGAAGGGTTTGTAAGAGGTTGTGCCACCCTCGTTCAAGTGGTGCGAATAGTGGATTGACTAGTTTATACTAGTCAAAAAAATCCTAAGCTGGGAGGCTTAGGTAGTGGTTTTTACCCGGATTGAGTTTCCACTATAAATCAGGTGTAGTCTGTGCATGTATCTCTGTTGTCTTATTTTTTAATCTGACTCTTAATTTTTTAAAGCAATACTATTCACCCCTCCCCTCTAGTATTTAATTGTGTTCCAAAAGATACTCTCCAACCCTCATGCCCAATCCTTTATTTATGATGGTTGAGCAACTAGCTCGACATCAAGCAAATTAACAGTAGCTAGCTAGGCCTGTCATGAACCTAATGATGTGTTATTTCTCAACACAATTAATTAATATTATCAGTCTTAATTTAATACATTAAAAGTAACTTAGGTTAACTCGAATTATTGTCGTGAGTGTAGTATAGGGTCAAGTTAATGTAACATTTTAGATTTTATAAGTTCATTTAATTGGTTGAGTCCAGGTCATTCACTGGGAGGCATAAAAGTAAACTTAATTCAGCATTAATTCCTAAGGCATAATTACTAACTTCTTAATCAATCTGATTAATAATTATAATATATGTTAAGCACATGAATAATTGCACAATAAATTTTAACAATGAAAACATGCAATATACCATTAATTAGAACAAGTTTACAAGAAAGATTCTTCATTAAAACCATGTAGAAACATGTTTATTACAAATTCTTACACAATATAAGACATACAAGAGACAATTACAAGAGTTTAACATGCCTTTTACAACAATTAAAGCTCAAAATATACAATACAACTTCAGCCCTTAATTAGACGACTTAAGAAGTAAAATTAGACTTCTAATTCAAACTTTAGACGTCTCCTCATTTCTCTTTATTCACTTATTTAACTATCAAGCTCTTCTTTTATTTCTCTTCTTTTCTCGCCTCTCTTATATTTGCCTTTTTCCTTAGCTTCATTTCTTTTTATATTTAGCTTCTCAGCTCTCTCCCTCTCTCTTCTCATCATTTAGCTTTTCTCTTCTCTTAATCTTAGCTTAAGTTCTCTGTGTATTCACATTCCACACTTAGTCGCATTTCTGCTCAACTTAACCTATTCTCTTCTCTTTACTTAATAAAAATTATGTTTAATGGGCGATGAGAGCCTTTCGGGGATATGCAGCACCCTATAGGGTGGGACAATATCCTACTAAGTCCTCATCTAATTCATATTAGGTGGATTTTAATTCATTTTAGCCCAACACAGCCTCGACCCATTCACAAGCCCACACTTACGCCCACACCTGGGAACACATAGGCACACACCTGCACACACACACGAGCACGTTCTCAGATAAATGCTTATAAGTTTCTTTGCACCCTACACTGTGACCAGAGGGTTAAGCACAGGGATTGGTATTATACCAATGTGGGTGCTCAACGATCCCCAAGGTGGGACTAACTCCAGCGCTCCTCCTTCACTCAGCTGCTTCAGGTCAAAACTTCAACGGAGGATTTCAGCCAACTCCATGGACAAAATCGAGCAAACAAAGGCTTGATCAAAAGCTTGAAGGATCCTTAACCCAATTTTAGCCCCAATTGCGGCTTAGGATCAGATTTGATCCAAGGATTCTATAGATGAATAAGACACTATTGTGAGTGCCTAGGCATAGCTTCCGAGAGAGTGTTTATAGGTCTAATGACCTGCAGACCAGAAAACACCCTCGATGGAGGGTTTGAATGCTTTCCCTGAAGCATTCTGTAGTGTTTATGGAAGAAAGGAATATCTAAAAGTGCTTCAAAGAAGTACAGGAGCCTGGAAGCTTTGCTGAAAGCTTCAGAGCTCTGATTTAAGCTCAAAATTGTCCATCAGAAAGATGAAGTCTTCAGAAAAGGATCTAAACTAATTCAACTGATTGGGAATAACTGATTCGAGTAGGATTTGAACTCAAATCTTCAACAAAATCCTACAGAATAATTTTAAGTTCTCTAACAACCCAAAGTACACAGTTAACCCAAATCTCAACTAAACCACAATTAAACTCACTTAAATCAGTCTAAACAAATTCATAATCATCCCTGAAATCAATTTAATCCATTAAATCAAAGACTTAATCACTTAATCCTTCATTTTGGTTCAGATTTGACCTAGAAGACTTGAGAGTTGACTTTTAAAAACATACCATATTGAAGTGACAAAAAGCTTCAAATCATCCTCTAGAATTAATTCAGCATATCAAATTGGAGTTTTAATGAACCTAAAGATGTTCTTAGGCATCTCCACCTGAGATCTAAAAGGTGTTTGTTCAGTGGAGAGAATCAGAAGATTTCAAACCTAATTAGGACCTGGAATGAATTCCCTAGGTTCTGCTAAAGCTTCTGAATCAATTCTTAAGCTCTACCTCTCAGAGGTTCAGCCTCTCCAACTCCGTTGGACTTGGAGAAGATGAACTCTGACAGGAATGTAGAATCAATTAATCTCAAGTCTAAATACAAGAATCTATTCCTTAGGCTTCAACTATGTATTCTAGAGCTTCATAAAAGGTTCTGATGCCTGAAGCTCAAGGTTGGGTCGTTGGAGCTCGCTAGAGCTCTAGTGAACTCAGAAATAAGTGTGTGGAGATCAAATCTCCATTGAACGGACCAAGAAAGGTCTTAAAAGACTCCTGAAGTCACAAGGAACCTTAGAAGTACTTCAATTACTCCAAATAATGATTAATTAAAAGATCGACAGTTAAATCAATAAAAGCTAAAACTGAGTTTGCTTGAACTCAAAGATGATTCTCTCACTCAAATGAGCAGGGGAGTCAATTCAGAATGTTGTGGCGATGATGATTAGATGATCTAACTCCTCCTGAGATGCCATTGACAGCGAGCTCAGGAGGTTGAGTGATTTGGGCATTTTGTGTGTAGTGAGTAATAGGATAAATTAAATAGGTTAGAGTAGTCCTTAGGTGTTACGAAAGTGACAAAGGACCTAATTGAGTGTGATAACATCTCTGAACACCTCACCATGGACAGTGAGGTGTTAGGTGAAGGTGCTAGTGATTTAAGCATTTAGATGTTTAGTTAGATGAATTAGAAGGTAGAATGGGGCCCTGAAGTGATGGAGAAGTGGTGGAGGGCTTCTAATGGAGGTGTTCTAAGCTGTAGACCTCTGCCATGGATAGCGGAGGTCGACGATGAAGGTGTATGTCAATTAGGAGAAATATGAGATAGAATGGAGTGAAAGAAGGTGAGATGGAGTTGTGAAGAGGTAGGGAGTGTGTTTAAATGGTTGAAACAATGAATCAAAGTCCGTTGAGGCCGGAATTGGCCTCATAGGAGTCGAGGAAGATGATCTAAAAACTAAGCTAACATTACACTAACTAACTACCTAACTAATCTAAAATAAATCCTAGCTAGTCTACTATTACCTGGAAGAAGGAGGGGGAAGAGATCTCCATCGAAAGGATCATGACAGAGGAACAAATCAGAGGGTTGTGGAAAGAGCTCTGCCAAGAAAAGAAGTGGAGAAAAAGGATGGTAGCAGCGCTCACATGCCCTGTCACAGATGCGGGAAACGAAGAGTGGTTGAGGGAGACGATCACCTCTGCCAGAGGTGCTCGAGGGATGGTAAGAAGGTCACCGGAGTTGTGGACGAATAGCTTATTATCAACTCGATGTGGGGAAGAGGGAAGGGAGCTGACATTGAAAATAGGAGTGGTGACCTATTTATAGGTGGTGACGGAGGTAAGGGAGCTTGAACCTTGACAGGAAATAGGGTAGCTGCATCCTAATGACCGACGTCATCTCCGATGCCGGTAAGGTTAACCTCCTAACCTAATTAGGATTTAAGGTTCATTCGCACCATCGGATATGAAGATGGAAGTAAGTGGAACAAAGGCAATAATGGCAATGACATTCTGACGCATGACGGAAGGTGATTCGAAGGTGCAGTCATCAGTTGTCGTGAGTCGTCCAGTGTGATGACGAAGAAGAACAGGAAGAAGATGGTGTACATAAGGACTTGTTTGCAAGAAAACCTAAGGACCAAAAATAAATGAAAAGACTCAATTGAATCAAAACATAAGGACCTAAATGTAAATAGAGGCATTTAAAGCTTATTTTAATTTATTTCTTTTTCAACTTTTTATATATTATTATAAATTAAGTTAATATTATACTCATTCCTTGAATTTACATTTTTCCTTTTTCAGCTTTATTTAATTAAATGATTAAGTTAATTAAATACTTAGTGTTAAATAATGTTAAGTTAATTTAGATATTAATTAACTAGCTAAGTGTTTAGTATTTGAGTCCAAATTATTAATTTAATTATAATTATGAAGAATAGATGTTTAATTTAGTACTTATGTTATTTTTACGGTCCTCAGTATTTAATCCCCTTTATTATAATTAACCCTGTATTATATATATTCTTAGCTAATTAACTAGGGAAATTAGTTAATTAAGGGTAATTAGGAGCCATGATGAGTCTCTCATCATCTAACCAACCAAGGGAAAAATCTGCCACCCTCTCCTAAGCCCATCGTTCCTTCGAAGGATTACTATGATCCTTCTAACTACGAGGAAAGACCAGGGGTGGTCATACCTGAAGGGGATTTCAAGATCAAACCCGCCATTCTGAACCTTATTAAGCATTTCCATGATCTTCAAAGAGAGAACCCTTTTAGCCACCTTGAGGAACTAACTGTCCTTGCCCAAACTACTCGTTCCTGAAATGTAGGGGAAGATTTGTGGCTCATGAGACTTTTTCCTCTCCCTCAAGGACAAAGCAGCTTATTGGTTCAAGATGGTTGGTCGTCTTATCGATACCTGAAACAGTTAAAAGGTGCTTTCCTTAAGAAAATTTTCTCGATTAGTCGTACAAATGCTTTAATAAGATCTATTACGACCTTCCAACAAAACTCTGGTGAGACTTTACATGATTCTTGGGAATGATTCCAAGAACTGTTAAGTTGTCCATACCACAAGGCTCCATTATGGTAGCTCATGCAGGTCTTCTATCGTAGATTAGAAGATCAACTTCGATCTTCTATTATAACATGATGCTCTTCCATTATGGCAGCAACTTTTTAAATAAGGATGCTGAGAGTGCCTATGAACTTTTTTGAAGAAATGAGTGAAAACTCATTCAATCATGTTTCCATGAACACTTTTGGAAGAACCACTAACCCACAATTTGGTGTTCATGAGATAGGTACTCAATCCAACCCCATAACCCAAGATGACATACACATGATCGCCCAGAGACTCAACCAGATGTAGTTAAATCAAAAGAAAATTGAGGAAAGACTTAACACATCCAATTAGGCTTTACATCTAACCTGCCTAACATCCTTAAAACAAAAAACTTGCACAATGTTGGTGTTATCCCTGAGAATAGTTTTTTCCCTGAGGCTTCACATGGTTTAGCTGGAACTTTCAATTATATGAATACAAATTCCAACCCACCCGCCGAACATATTTTTGCTCTCTAGGAGTACCTTAGAAATCCCTCCAACTCCAACAATTCTAATTGGAGGAACTAACCAACTTACTCCTGGAGTAATCCAGTTCCTCCCTAAAAACAAAACTAGTTTAGGAGCTATGGGCAAAATCAAAGCTTTTACCAGCCTGGACCATCCCAAGAAGACGTTAGTTCCCAAGTTATGAAAACCCTACAGGGGATGCTGACTCAAATGTTGGAGGTAACTCATGTTGTTACAATTCTTCAAAATCAGATTGGAGTTACTCCGGTTCAAAGACCTACAGGCAATTTGCCTTCCCAGCCCATGCCCAATCCCAACAACTAAAGGAGCCATTACCAAGGTGGGAATCAAAATCAAAACCATTCTAGACAACCTCCCATAAACCCAGCACCACAGCAACCCTCGGGTTTCCACCAACACTAGGCCCCCTGACCTCCTCCTAGGAACAACCACACTGCAAATGCAATCACTCTGAGGAGTGGGAAGACTACCCAAGATCCTAGGCCTTCTAATCAAACCCATCCCACTCATATGTGGTTGACTCTACCCATACCCCCACTTAGGGAAAACAGTCAATCTCAAAGAACAAACCTATTTATCGAGGCGAATTCGATGTTTTAAAGGATGCGATCATCGTAGCAAGTCAAAATCACTTGAAAACAAATAAATTTTATAACTTAGAATCTACAATGGAGTCCGAGGTCAAACATAGGGAGTAAATATGGAATTCACAATATTAATCACATTCAAAATCAATGAGCACAATTAATTGAGAATTCAAGTAGATATTCAATGAATAATAACCTATCACATTAGTTATTCAATGAAATCCAAAATATCTAGAGGCAAAAAGAATGGAGAGAATCTAAAAAGTGGTGATTTGAATCACCAATTAAATATCTAAGTAATCAAGCATCTCATAATCAATTTAATCAAATGTTAACTTAATGCTTGAATCATTCAATAGTGACAGAACTCAAGATCAGACAACAAATTTTCCCTTCAAATGACTTAAGTGATCATTAGTAAGCACAGGCACACTTCTCTTCTTTTGACCTTCAGACCTTCCCTCTTCTTTAAAGGCATGACCCTTCTCTTCTTTTTCTCCTTTACAAGCACAAGGGAACCAAGGCCTCAAGGACTAAGTGTCAGCCACATACACAAGAGAGAAAAACCTTCCCCCACTCTCTCACAAGTGTTCTCCTCTTCTCTCTCAAACCCCATGTATTATCAGATCTCAATCAGGTTATTGGATCGAGTATAGGGACAAGGGCTACCAAGCATGTGGAGGTAGCCGAGGTGTGCAGGTAAGCGTGAGAGGGACTCGATGCCTCATGTGCTGGGTGATAAACACAATGCACAAAATCAACTTACGTGTGGTCGCTCGTCCTTCACTCCATGTTGTGGGACTATCTTAGTCCCCTCCTTCGTGCATCTGCAGCAGAGGAAGACTTTGTCAATTGGAGTAGCGGCTGAGGTCGAGGCTCTCAATTGAGGACCTGGAGATGGTCCTACAACATATCTGTGTGATCTGGGAGTTGTCTTGATGAAGAACACTGCCGAAACTTGAAGAACAAAGTCAGAGACGATGGTGCAGCATCGGAGCTTTGGCAGGGGACCTGAAACATGAAATATGGGCTATAATCCCTCGTTAAAATTCTCAGGAGGATCGCCGTAGGGAGTGGAAGGTGATGGCAGTGTCGACGGGGTGTTTTGTGTGCGGATGAGGTCGAGCGAAGTCGAAAATGAGCTGTGGCGGAGGTGGTGTTCAGTGGAATGTTTGGATGAGTGGAATGGCGAGTAAAGATGGGGGTTTGGTTCTCTAAGGTGAGGCAGATCTTATGGAGGAGTTGGTGAGGCATTTAGTGCAGTGGAGTGTTGTGGAAACCTCATCGGAGGGCGGCCGAATGTGGGGAAGATGGAGGGCAAATGGTGGCGTCGTGGTTTGAATTAAGGGATAAAGAGATAGAAAGGAAGTAGAGGAAGAAAGGGACCTAACTAACTTAAGCTAATAAAGGAAAGGGGGGGAAATTTCCTTGCCAGGGGTACGCCGAACTCGGAGAAGATGAAGCCTTCGGTGGGGGAGAAGCAGCGAGGAAGATGAGGAAAGTGAGGCTTGATGGTATTGCAAGGCGCGAAAGAACTTGGGGAAGAAGAACCGACCGACTATGGTTTGTGGTGGCCAACGAAGAGGGTAGATCAGAGGGCTCACTGGAGCTGGTGGAGGAGGCCGAAGGGAGAGGGTATTTCATGAAGAAATGCATCCAAAACCAAGCTAAGGAGGTGAGGTTTGCATCAGAGGATCTTTTATAGGCCTCAAGGGGGCATTCCAAGCTTGGAAGCTCAATGATTTCACGAAATAGGAAACCCAAATTTTCAAATTGTTCGCATTAGGCTTTGGGCAAGACTTAGAGCCCAAGATGCAGCATAGATGGAAGAGGATCTTCTCAAGAGTTCCCCTTCCAATTTTGGAAGGGTTTGGGCATGAAATCAGGGAGATCTTCTTGATTGAAGGTCAGCTGTAGGTGTGTTCACATGGCAATGCCCGCAAGGGCCTCTTTGTGAAGGTGATGACAAAGTTAGGGGGTCTTTGCAATAGATTTCGAAAGCTGAGGGGCTATTTGAGAGAAAAAGAGTTAGATTGGACCAAAATGCAAATTAGGTCAAGATGATCTCTGATTGGGCCCAAATTTTGGTACAAACCTAATTTGGACCCAAGGAATCTGATTTAGGTTTTGACCACGTTTGACTGGTAATTTACATAGAAACCCAAATTAGGGCAACTATCTTTCTGAGACTCTACTTTAGGTGAAAATAGGTTCAGATGGTCAAATTAAGGATACCAAACCTTATAGAATATTTTTCTATGAAATTTAGAAGGTTTAGATGGAATTTATCTTGACCAAAATTTCTATTAATTAAGCGAGTCTGAAATTAGAGTTTCGGGTGCTATTTTGACTCTAGAAATGTGTGAAAACCCATTTCTGTTTGTATGAACCCTCTTTTAGTCATTAATGCTCATTTGACCTTCATTTAACCCCTGGGAAACCCCATGATTACTCTGTATTTATGATCTTCTGTTAAAATTGCATATTTAACCCTGATTTAATGTATTCTTCTCAAAAAGGATAATTAGTGAATTACGACATTCTGCTGATTATGTGGGAGCAATTGTCTATTGATTGTGATTAATTAAAGCTAGTTATGGCTGATGATGACATTATCATCAAAACCCTATCCCTTTTCCCCAAGCCCTTCACTTCACAACCCCCAAGAAAAAGAAATCTGAGCCCTCTCACGAGGAACTCATGTACTTATTCGGGCAAGTTGAGATCAATGTACCCCTCCTAGATGCCATCAAGTACATTCCTACCTATGAAAAATTTTTGAAAGGCATGTACTCCGAAAAGGCAGGCTAAAACCCTAGGATGGGAAATCCTTTCAGAGACAACCTCTGTGGTCCAGAGCAAGCTGCATCCTAAGAAAAAAGATCTAGGCATTCCTCTTATTTCTGTGATCACCAATGACAGAATTTTTTACTATGCCCTTCTTGATTTAGGTGATTCTATCAATATCATCCCTACTATATTATTTGATGAATTTAAGATCAGTAATCTAAAACATGTTGAGGTCACATTACAGTTGGCAGACTGATCTACAATGAAGCCAAAGGGGATTGTCGAGGATGTTATCATCATGGTCCAGAACTATCTATTTTCGGTGATTTTTTGGTCCTTGACATTGAGGTACCTGAAGATCTCAAAAGTGCCCTAATCATCCTTAGAAGACCTTTCCTAGCCATCGTAAAATCAAATATAGATTATCATTCTGGCAAAATGGACATTACCTAGGATGGCCAAACTATTACCTTAGACATCTTCAAAGCTTACAGGAGGTTCAATAATCATCAATTTTTTTAAGACTCAGATGATGAAATGGAAAAATAGTGGAGGAATCTAAGCTGATCCAGTCTTGTTCTAGTTTGACCACCATTGAAAAAGATTTAATTGATTCAGATTCTTAATTTGATTACATTGTTAATGACAATTCGAATCAAATAAGGATTAGCTTTGATTATCCTGATTTTCTTGAGTTATCACCACATCCTCCAACACTAATTTCCACCCTAACTTCACCCACCCTTGACACCACTACCTACTTTTCCCCTACCCCTCTTCTAGACCTTATTAATAATCCTAGTGAGCCAGGCTTGCATTGTTACGACCCAATCCCAGATCCCTACAGGACCCAAGATCGGCCTATCTCGACTAATCCCAAGACCTAGTCGTCCAACGAGAAATAACCAGAGCAAAAAAATATACCACAACCACAAGTACAATGTAACTAACTAGAAAATAATACAGAGGCAGTAAAGGAAACAGAATGAAATGTCTCATAATATTTCAGGCCATCAAAACAACATTAGCAGAAAGTACAACGAAAAAGTAACTGAACAATATTACATATAATAAAATACTCACTACTACAAAAAGAAGCGTAAAGGAATAGAAAACTTCAACCACTAAGGTTGGGCTCGACTGGGCCCAGCTCCCTCTGCAACCGGTAGTGCTGGCTGCTCAACTCCCTGACCTGAACAAGGTTATAAAATTTTTGAAGTTAGCGAATGCTGAGTAGAGTGGTAATTCAGCCATTTACATGTAATCAAGGCAAGCAATTAATTAATTATCCATTTTCATTTAGCTCAACCAAGTAGTTCTAATTTGTTTGCTCCTTTATTCAACTAATCATTTCTTGATCTGGCCTATTCCTCATGAGAACGATCTTGATTGCAGTCTTTTCCATGATGTAGGATGTACACGTGGTGCTCTCCTAGCTGGGAGAGTCCCCTATGGTAATCCTACACCCAGTCAACCACCCCGACGTCATGGTCGCGACGTAGTAGTGACTATGGCACACGCGATAAGTGCATGGGTAGCTATCCCGCACTAGTACGCGGTGAGTCATTTCCGCTAGAGGGTACGTCTAAAGGTACAGTATGGAATAGTATAGGTCCTTGCCCTCTCAGAACAGGGGTCTCACCCTTCATAACAAAATAGGGGTCTTACCCCTCCATAGTCCGCATACCCTCATCTAACTATCCCTATTTGCCCAGTGGGCCTAACAAGAGTTGGTGTAGGGTGGCTAGTCCTAACCACGGGCCCCGTAGGGTGACTAGCTCCCTCCCTACACTAAGTAGCTCACCTCAGTACCATGTACACGAGGGCCAAACAGAAGTCGGTGTAGAGCGACTAGGCCTAACCCCAGGTCTCAACCCAAAGGGGCCGCTAGCTCTCCTCTACACTAAATGGACAGTTGCTCTCCTTGGTATTGCGTACCCAAGGACCAGCTCACTTCCCCTCTACTTACTAAGTTCTTTCCATATCCAGGAGTTCTCCTAATTTCCCCATAGGGTTCATGCTTGTATTCCTTTCATTCCATTTTCAACATTCAGATTTCACTATTCACATTACGGGTTTCATTCGTATAATAGGCAGCTCGTGTTTTCTAAAGAAAGCATCACATCAATAAACTAATACATTTGCTAGCAATTTGGTTTAGCATGCATCTCAAGGAAGGCAATGTAGCTCAAGCAACATTCGTTCGTTTCTGCCCTAGAGTTCATTTCATGCCCGAGGGTTTAATTAAGTTATTCTAAACATGCACTTAGTTTTATTAAATCTTGATAATGAAGGAAAACCACTCTACTGGGAAACAGAGGAGGAATGGGAGCGAGAACCGCAGGTCCTATTGCCTCCACAGGCCCCGTGTACTGAACTGGTTGGAGACCTATACAATTGAACAACCACGTCAAACGAGCCCAAAACTGTATACAAGTGACACTAGCTCATAGAGAAACTTAAGTGAAAAACAACGATACTTCGTTTACAAAAATTCAATTCCATTTGGGCCCTAAACGGGCCAAAACTGGCATACTGTCCAAAATCAGACATTTGGGCTAGACCCAGATGTCTTAAAATACGTCAGAACTGACCCTTTGTTTCCTATGACTTCTTCAGACGTCCAAACCCCTCTGCAATCATTCGAGGGAAGTCCCAGACGTCGGACTCGCCTTACGATCATTTAGAAGTACGGTCAGATGACTGGTGATGTGCCTAGACGTCCAAAAGTGCCTCGAAGGTCACATCGTGTGCCTTTCCAACACTCTACACTTGTGTACACATGCGCAAAGCCAAAATTGGGTAAAAGTCTCCTGCGGTAAGGCTTGCGAGGCTGGAAACCATGCAAAAACACATACCTTGGCACTAAGAGTGCTTTCAGACATCCGACTTCAGCTCTGGACGTCCCTCTGCTACTTCAGACGTCTGGGAGATGCTCCAGACATCTGATACTAGAAAATATCTAGTATGAAAAACTCTCTTGCGAGTTGTCTCCTTCGCGAGCTCACCTGCAGGAGCTACAGCAATGCCTCTAGTGGTTGCAGGAGGCCAAGGATTCTACCCACAAGCTCCTCCTCCTCCTTGCATGCGTCCTCGACTCCTCCTGCATGAGCTCCTCCCACACTCTCTCTCCTTGCTCACACTCTCCTCTCCTTCTCCTCTGCATCCTATCTCTCTTCTTCCTCTCCACTCGTTGCGCTGGAGGTGGGTGAGGAAGGTGGCTGCCGGCAGGAGGGAAAGGAGATGGAGGTGGTGGCTGGTGGTAATGGGAAGAAAGTAGAAGGGTGTAGGGGTTTAAATAAAGATGGGCTAGGGTTTGCGCTGAGGAGGCTGGAAGAGAGAGAAAACACATGCATGTCGCATGCATGCGAAAGGCAAAAACACGTATGGTTTTCCCTACTTTCAGATGTCTTATCCAACCCAAGAGCGGTGGGTCATTTCATGCACTAGCCAGACTCTCGAAATAAATCCATTTATTTCGATCCCCCGTTTATAACCTCTTATCTTTCAAGGGATCCTAAAAAAGAACTACTCTATCAGGGCTAGTCGATATCAAATTTTCTCCATGATTTTTCCCCACCCTACATGACTTCATGCCCAGTTGGATGGCATTAAAGACAGCCTTAGGTGGGAAGTAACCCACCATTTTTCCTGCTTTCCTTTTTCCTTTTTTTTAGGTTTTGACCATCCTAATTCCAACCCTCTATTCACTTAGGTGATATCTTTTCCTTTCCTTAGGCATGCGAACATTGCATATCTTAAGCATAGGGGGTATTTTCAAATTTTGATGGTCGTTTCAGGATTTTCAAAACCCAAAAAATAGTTTACAAAAACTTCTTTTCACATGCATTTTCATAAAAATCCAGAAAAATCATAAAACACCTTTTGAGGAAATTTTGAAAACTTGGGACTTAGGTTGGGACTTCATTTCAAAAAGGTACACTTTGGGAATTTATTCTTTAATAAACTAGGGACAAAGATGTGGAACTATTTGTTAGAATTTTTGGGTCTATCTTAGAATAGATCAGGTATCCTTTGTAAAATTCCTTCTGAACACTCGATAATTCAGGTAACTTGATTTTATTTAGTGACTTGGATAGTACTTGGCTTAGTTCTTGATCCAAAAGCTTGCTTCTCTTTTGAAAATCTTGTGTGAAACATTTCACACATAAAGCCAACACAACCCAAGCCCAAAAGCTTTTAAATATTTAAAATGCCCCTTCTTTTGGCATTGGTGAAAGTGTAAGGCAGATGATTGGTGTGAATTCCCACAGTCGAGGAGGAAAATACCTTATTTGAGGACATGATGTCAACATGTTACCACCTCGATGCTGCTATATATCAATATTCCATATCTTTAGATGGAGCATTAAGGCACATTTTGCAGCTCAAGTGTCTTGGATGGTGCTCTACCCATAGCATTAGAGCAAGAGCCTGAGTTTGCTTGGAGCACCCCTTTACACCATTTTGTGTTTTGAGGTTGTGAGCTCCTAGGGAGTGTCTTGGATGATGCTATCTTGAAGTACCAGCACTAGAGCCCCCTCAAGGATTGGTAATGGGAATTATGATCCCAACAAATCTATATTAGCACTGATCTGAAGCTACCCATGGGGGAGAGAAAAAATATAAAAATTCAGAAACATGACCGTATAAATATGTTATTTTTGTTATCCCAAAAATGTTGGCCAATTACAAAGCATTGGCACTTGATTTTTAATGGTTATAAAATTTGTGAATTAGATTCATGACCCAAGAAGGTCCTAACCACGAAAATGATTCCAGGTTATTTTGAATTAGAGATGGGTTAATTAGTGAATTCTTGAAGGATACATTGGTCTTAATTAATCTGACCCTCAAATCAAAAGATGAATCTTGATATTTTATCTTTAATAAATCCCATACCTTCATTATTCTCAATCAACCAAAATCCTATCGAAATGTTTTCCTTAAAAATAAAAAAATTAGCTTTTCCCAAAACTATTTTTGGAAAATTCTATTTTTCTAAGAGACTATAAAAAGATAAGCATGGGGGTGTGATAAAAGCGAGTTTATCATCATTCTTATGCTCTGAAACACACCTAGCCCTTAGGATTTTAACTTTGCAATTGAGTTTTTGGGCTACATTTAGCCATTTCCTAGGATAGGCATGCATTACATTATTTTTGTTTGTTTTACACCTTTATTTAAGTGTCAAGGATGAATAGAAATCAAATGTCCCAAACCCTAGCACCAAGAAAGGTAGAAGATTAAGGAGAAGCCTAATTCAGCTGGATCTCAACTGAATCTAGCTCATCTCAGCTGGATTCCAACTCATTCTAGCTCGACCTAGATAGGATCGGTTCCATTCAGCTCACCTTAGCTAGATGGAAGCTCATGCCAGCTCAACTTAGCTGATCCCAGCTCCATTCCCACTTTATTCAGTGCATGGAAGCTCTACTTGATCGAGATTAGCTACTGCCATCAACTAGCTAAGCTTGGTCAACTGAAGAAGTCTTCAAGCAACTCATCTCTAGCAAAAGATGCTCTAGCTAAGCTCAAGCCAATTGACCTCACCATCTACTCCTAAGCTAGCTATCTAAGCTAGCTAGCAAGACCTCAAGAGAATTATCTTCAACTCCCCTTAGCTCCAAGATATTCTATCAGAGATCCCCTTAGCTCCTCCATCAATTCAGCTGAGTTACTAGCTAGCTTAGCTAGCTCCACCTATACTCCCCTACTCCTCTACCTCCATGGCTGACCAACCTAAACTTAAACTCTACCAATTAACCTCCACATCACCCTCCCTTGTTGGCGTTAAACTAGTGTAACCACCACCTTCACTTGCACCCCCTTCATTATGGCACCAATAATGGCATCCCTCCACCATTCTAACCACCCCTTAACTACCTATAGTTGGCGCCAAAAACACCTAACTACAAAAAAATAGCCTTTAGCGACATTTAATATTTGCCACTATAGGCCTTCTATTTACCGCCATATGTAATTAGTGACACTTAAAATAATTGCCACTTAATTGTAGCCTTCGTTAGCATCACTAAAAGGTTAGCGACAGTTGCATGACCATCACTAAATCATCGGTATTAGCACCACTTTAATTGCCACAAATACCATTACTGATCTTCTTTAGTGGCAATTTATTTGCCACTTTTCGTGACTATTGACTTATATTAGTGGCAATTTACTTGACACAATTAGTGTTGCTATATACTTCATTTACTGGTCTATTTTTATGTCACTAAATTGTTGCTATTGATTTACTTTAGTGACACTTTATTTTTCAATTGAATTTCCTCCATTGCTATTATTTAGTAGCAATTATTTGTATTTTTAAATTGTCACTATTGATTTGCTTTAGTAACACTTTCTTATGCCACTAAATCATCACTAATTATTTACTTTAATGACACTTTATTTTGCCATTTAATTACCACTGTTGATTCATTTTAATGATGCCATATTATATGACTTAATTATATTCTTTATTAAGAAATAAATTTTTTCAACAAGCACAAAACATAAAAGCCTAAGCACAAAGTCCTTTTCATTGACTTCCCAAATCATCAAAGTACATATTCTCCTCTTAGGGGTAATACAAGAGAAACTAAAAGAAAAATATAGAAAAAATAAAAATACAATGAGGATCAATTCAAGTAATTCTGGCTAAAATATGAAGCACTTCATCAACCCAACAAAAATCATCTGCAGCTTCAACCTTCTTCAAAATATCAGAAGTAGTAGCACCAAAGTATATCCATACCCTATGGCATGCCCATAGGCGCATAGCGTCCTCATGGGGCGATTCATCATTGATGTGATCCCACCTCGACTCGGTGTCGGAGAGTGGTTGTGGCTAAGATCACTGAGACGCTCCATGGCAAGTGAGAAATTTGGGGACCCTTGGGGGGGTGGGGTCTCCTCCCTCCAACCCCTTTTCTTCATCATTGCAAACAGATATTAAAGAAGGATCATCCCATATCAGTAATGTTACAAGAACACCAACAGATTCCAAATAACAATCATGAAAAAAGTTAGTGGCATACTTATAAGGGTACAACCACATGGATGCATGATGCACCTGATTTTTGATATCCTAGAGATTAATGTGACCTTTCCTTTTTCAACAACAAAAATGTGACCCATGTTTGATGATCAGTAGAAAGATATCTATGGCTGCACGGAAACCCTACCTTAATTGCTTTCATGACATTAAAATATCTAATTTTGACATTGAAGTTGGAAATGTTGGAAAGCAAAAGAGGACAATTTATTGTGACAAAATAGTCATTGGGTGAGTTTTTTAGGTATTTACTAGATAATATTCATCCTATGAAAATTTTCAATTCTAGCTTTCCATGTGAAACTGTATAATTAAAATGGTGAAATCCATCTTGATTTAGAGTTCAAGTATGCTAACACAAAAGAGGTTCAGTTACACTGAATTGAACAATTTATGATATAAGATTCAAGATTTTAGCATAATAGCATTATGCAATTAATTGCAAAGACATTGTTTTTTGAAGAGTAAATTGCAATGAAAATTGACAAGCAAATATGTCAATAAGAGCAAGAACTAACACTGAAACATACCAAATCAGCAGGACATCAAACATATAATTTGACCCAAACTCAGAAAAGAGAGGTAATTACCTCTAAACATGGAAGCTACATAGGCTTAGTGTTTTACAAACCATGCCATAGCACTGCTTTGACCATCCATTACCTTGGCTTTTTTCCTAATACACTTGAGATGGATCCACAACTAAATTCTTCAAATGTCATAATTTACCGGAGTCCCAGTTTCCAAGATCTTGCATAAGTTTGTTTCAAAAGTAAAAGTTATTCCTATTGCATTTGCTACTAGTAGTGTCAACATAAGTGCAAAGTTGCATTTGCATAATTTCAATACCCCGTAATGCAATTTCCAATAAATATTAATCACCATAACACTAAAAAAACATTCTATCAATAAAGAAAATTCCTTGCCAAATAAATAAACTTTGTAAATGAAAACACATGAACTACACTAACTATTCTTTGGAGTTCAAGCCTAAACAACAAACATAACAATCTAAAAAAATAAAAAAAATAGCAAACCCAATTGAATGCCCTATTAATATTTGTTGTTTTCCCAATGATTAACATTTAGCTAAAGCCTGAATATTCAACTAACTATTTGTTTTGAGCTAAGGCTTGTTGGATTAGAACACAAAAGTTCCTTTATCTTTTGACTTCCTGATTTTCTGTGGTCTTTGGCTAGCCCTCTAGTATAAAGAATGGGATTTGGTTTATACCATTTCTAATAGAATTATTTCATATGCATCCACTAGATCATAATACATGGTAAATAAGCTACCTTTGAGTTTGTGCCAACTCAAACTACTAACATGTACTAAATAAGATTTGCTTGATTATTTCCTGTTGCATAGTATTGCACTCTCTGGATTTACTATCATACTCTAAATTTAACTTTTGATCATGTACACGTGTCCTTGTATGGATGAACAAGAATTTCTAAATTTCTCCAATAGTTTAATCATGCAAACTGTTGGATGGGATTCACGCACATTATGCATTTGTAAACATATTGACAATTGCACCTATAAAGACAAATTAGAGGCTACTCATATTGTAGAAATCAACTACAAAAGGAGGAATTGCGAAAAAAAAATCTATAAAAGATAATTAAATCTGTAAAGACAAATGGCAAGTTGCTCTTATTTTAGAAATCATCTACAAATAGGAGGATTTGCGAAAAAAATCTATAAAAGACAAACAAATCTCTAAAGCCAAACTGCAAGTTGGTCATGTTAGAGAAAAGTATGATTAATTTTGAAGAAGGTCGCAGATTTCTAAGATGATGGTTTAAAGATTTTTAAAATCTGGGTAAGCACACATCTTTAGTCTATCATAGAAAATCCATTTTGAATTTGACTGTCAAAAAAAGTTGGACTAAATTGGTTACTGATGATAGCCCCTTCCACCCAGAGAGGCCAACAAGAGATGTAGAAATTTACTAATGATAGTAATGTTACCATTGAAACTACCTGGAATTGTATTAGAAAGAAGAATGATCTATTTAGATGCTGGCAAAAATTAGATAGGAATAAAGCCAATCATTCATCTTAGTCGATGTGGATTATTATTTTTCCTTATGCATAGATCACTAGAATATATATTTTTTCTATGCATAAGCCAATCTTTGATCTTCTATACATATATTTTTTCCTTATTAAAATGCTTTGGGACTTCAAGGTCCATACCCAAAAATTGAATGTATGAGCTTTTCATCGAAAGTGTTGCTATTGGGCCCAGGTTGACTAAATGCCATTAGATCAGCAAAGTGCTTCACTCTAAGGTTAAAACTTAAATCATGTTCTGAACACATCATAATGTCATATATAGTGCAAGCTACATAGTTCAAGCTTTTCTCACAATATGTAATTTTTTATGCATAAGTTGTTTTTCTATGCATAAGCTAATCTTATGCATAAATCACTAGTATATATGGAGGGAGAAGAGAAGGAAAAGACGATGATTCACACCTAAAAGGCTATTGCTGGAAGATGATCTGCAGAGGGTGGCGTCAAACTCCTGGCAAATAATCTTCGAAGGAGGTGATCAATTTGCATGCGAAGGGCAGAGGAGGTGATCCACAAAGCAGGAGGTGATCTAAGGAGGTGGTCTACGGAGGGCAATGTCGATCTGGGTGCAAAGGGTAAAGGAGGTGATCTATAGAGGAGGTGGTCTGAGGAGGTAGTCTGTGGCATGTGGCATCAATTTGTGTGTGAAGGGTAAAGGAGGAGATCTACAGAGGAGGAGGTGATCTGAGGAGGTGGTCTGCAAAGGGCGGCGTCGATCTGCAGAGTGTTACAACCTAGTTCCACTTCTCTTTTATGTTTTGGTGTTAACAAAACCATTTTAAAACTAATGAGTTTATGAAGTGTTATTTACAGGAAATTATAGGATTTAGGAAGTATGGATGTTAACAAGGAAGAAGTGTGGATGACATGAAGAATGAAGATTGTTTTTATGTGTTGTAATTTAGATTTTTGTATGTCTTCTAACAAGAAAATTTGATTTAGGAGTTAAAATCAAAATAGTGATAATTAGGTATCAAACTGACGTTCAATCATTCATTTGAAAAATCAAAATCATTTCTTTGACATATTAATCGTGTATTTACGTTCAAATGGCACCAAGATTGATTAATAGAATTTATTCAAGGTACTTGTTGCAAGTACCGGTACTGTACATAAGTACCGGTACATGCTAGCACAGGTTTGGGTCCTAGTCCCAAACTATGAACAAGTATCGGTACTCATCATGAGTACAAGTACTGGTGCTCACAGTTTGTGGACAAGGATAGTGCCTGGACCTTACAAGTAAGGGTACTAATCACCCGTAGTGGTACATGTAGGCCACAGTTTTTAATTTGTCTCAAGCCTGTGAGTCACAAGTGCCAGTACTTATTATGAATACCAGTACCTGGTGACTTAGTTGGTACTCAATTATAAGCACTAAGTACCAGTACCTATGATGAGTACCGGTACCCAGGCTCTGTTGGGTTGGCTACTGGATATCTGTGAGTAGCTAGTACCGGTACCACAACTTTAGTACCAGTACCAACTAACCGTTGTGCCTGATCTGAATGACTATTTAGCAATTAATCCTATCTCTAATCTTCCCATTTTGCCCCCAACAGCTAGTAATCATAGGGGAGGTGTTTAGTGGCCTATGAAAACACTTTTTAAGTGCCATTTGCACAGAACACAAGAATCAAAATTCTCCTCGCTCCAAATTATACTTCTCTCATTTCTAGTTGCAAGGGTGATAGGCTTGTTGCATCTTTCCTTCAAGAAGATCCTCATCTTGCAACAAGATGTTTTGGGGAATCTACTCTTCCTTGTAAAATCATTTTTATGCTTTAGGGTTTTTCCCTTGATGGATATATCAAATATCTTCTAAGCTAATTCTTGTTGGAGACTTGAGAATCAAGTTGTAAGCTAATTTGTTTCTTGCTTACACTTGTAATTTTCTGCTTTTATCTGATCTTGTAATTCGTTTGAGGTAACCCGTTAATTACCTTAGTTTGGGTTAAAAATCCTAAGTCGAGACACTTAAGAAGTGGAGTATCCAAGTGAGGGGAACCACTATATATTTGGTGTACTATTTTTGTGGTTTATTTTATTTGCAATATTAGTTCACCACACTATTCATCCCCCCTTCTACTATCCTTGTGCCCTTTAGATCCTACAGGTGGTATCAAAGTGGGTTGCGGGAAAACGTAACAACTTGACTCGCAATGGCATCATCAACAACGTGCATAGAAGGACAGTCATCTACCCATCCTCCCTATTTTGATGGGACAGACTATGGGTACTGGAAGATGAGGATGAAAGTCTTCCTCAAGGCGATGGATGAGGAATCATGGACCCTCATTCAAGAAAAGTATTCAGATCTGGAGCCACAAGGAGTAGAATGGACTGCAGATCTGGAAAAAATGATCGTAAGCAATGCAAAGGCGATGAATGCACTGTATTGTGCATTATCAAAGGAGGAATTCAACCGTATCTTAGCTTGCGAGTCCGCATATGAGATATGGACCACGCTGCAAGTCACCTACGAAGGTACTAATAAGGTAAAAGAAACACGCATATCTATTCTAACAGAAAGCTATGAGTGTTTCAGGATGGAGAACGATGAAACCTTCAAGGTGATATGCACAAGGTTTGGGGATATAGTCAACCCCATGAAGAATTTAGGAGTGAAATTCACTAAACAATAACCTGTAAGAAAGATCTTGAGATCTCTTACAAGTGACTGGTGTTCGAAGTCAACAGTGATCAAAGAGGCAAAGGACCTTTCAGTCCTTTCCCGTGATGATTTGATTAGAAGCCTCATGGCCTTTGAGGTCCAACTGGAGAATAAGAAGAAAAATGAGGAGAAATCAGTAAGCAATAAGAAAGAGCTTGCTTTCAAATCTCTAAAGGAAGACTCAGATCTCGACAATTCTGACTCCAACGAAGAAGAAGAGCTTGCTCTTATAACAAGAAGATTTCGACAATTCATCCGAAAGAAAGGTAAAAGAGTAAATAAATTTTCAAATGATATAGTTTATTTTGAATGCAAGAAAACTGGACACATACGAAAAGATTGTCCAATGTGTTAGTTCAACCACTCATATATAATATTTTGATGATTTTACAAAATGAAGAAAATGAAATAAAAAATAAAGCATAGCATATTGTTTTCTCTCCATAATAACATATTTGCAGGATTTCATAAAGTTTTCCAAGATGGGAGATTAAAAGCGTGAAGACAAGTAGCATAAGTATTAGGTCTTAAGCTTTTTCATGTAACAAAGGTTGTAATTTTCATTTTATTTGAGTTTAGAAATGTTGTAAAGAGCTCCCAAACATAACCTATAAATAGCTTACTTAGGCTCTCTACACTTACGATAAATTAGAAATAAAAACCCAACATTTATACTTTTATCAGACATCCAGAACAATGGTCAGACGTCTGATTTTCCACTTTAAGACATCTGACAAGTGCCTCAAACGTCTAATTTCCAAGAGTTCTACCTTTGGTTTGTCTCCTCATAAACATCAGTCCAAGCACTTCACTATCAGATGTCAATAACCTTACACAGACATCTGATTCTTTACCCAAATGTCCTCAAACTAACCATTAGACTAAGAGTAGGAAAAAATGAATTTCCAGACATCTGGACAAACTTCTAGATGTCTACCTTTGAACCGTTGCCCATGATTTTCTGTGCATATCTCATTACGGCCATAAAATCTTTTGGCAAAAGAAGTAGGGAAGAGTTTTTTGGTTTTCAGGCGTCTGGTGATTTCCTCAGACATCCATAACGATGTCTGATCCTTTAAACCTGGAACCCTGTTTGGATCTGATGAAAACATGATCGAATCCACCCTTTATTAGACATCCAATAACCTAATTAGATGTCTTATGTAAAAATATCAGACGTCCTTCTTTTGATCCAATGGAGTCTGTTTTGGATGGCCTACAGCATTAGACGACCAGAAGCACAATTAAATGTCCTATAAGATGTCTAATCCTAAAATTAGACGTCTGATATTGCTGTCAGACTCGTCATTACCCTGATTTGTGGTGGATTTCGTCCTAATCTCTTGGGATTTGTCTCCAACAGCTAGAAGAGCTCTCCCAAGTGTTCTTGAAGGTTCCAAACTTGCCTATAAATAGACTACAACTCCTCTTAGGAAAGACACACTTCTTGAGATACAATTCCATTACAAAAATCACTTGCTCACTACTCTAAGCTCCATCTTGCCCTTGTGCTATGCCAACACTCTGATCAAAGGGAAAATCCATACTCCTGACTCACTCCATTCTGCAAATCCTCAAAAAGTTCTTTTCATGCTTAGTAGATAAGAAAGTAATTAAATTATTGGGGTGCTCTATAGGTGTTGTTTTACTTCTTATTTTTTGTACTTTTGGTATCCGGCCTGTCGCGTCCCCATCTCTTTATTTTGAAGGGAGAAACCTCCGTTTAGGGATCGGAGGTGGGATTTGTAATTGAGGTACACTACCCTCATTTAAGTAGTGTGGTTAGTGGATTGATCACCTTGTGATCGAAAATCCTAAGTCAAGAGATTGGCTTAGGTGGTGGTTTTCACCCATCTTGGGTTTCCACCTAAAAATAATTGTTACATTGTGTGATTGAATTTTTTGTATTACAATATTCTATAATTTCACTATTCACCCCCTCTAGTGCAATTTCATTAGGTATCAGAGCAGGTTTTCCGCCTACAGGAGTAACATCTGCGGAAAGATCACATGGAGGGGAAGGTCATTTCCATAGGCAGATTGGAGGGGCAATCCACCACTCGACCACCACTCTCTGAAGGAACCAACTACACTTACTGGAAGCTGAGAATGAAGATGTGGCTTCAAGCCAACGATTTCTCCATTTGGGAGAAATGCGAATCTGCATACATCATTCCCGAGAAACCAGAAACTGGATACACAGTGGAGCAAATCCATCACCTTGGACTGAATGCCAAGGCAATGAACTCACTCTACTGCGCACTCAGCTCGGAGGAATTCAACTGCATCAGCCAATGCAAAACCGCCCACGAGATCTGGAGAACCTTGGAGGTAACTCACGAAGGTATGTCTAAAGTTAAATCCTCAAAGATAAACTTGTTATCGTAGGAATTCGAAGCTTTTTCTATGAAGGAGAATGAAAGACTTGGGGACATGTACACCTGATTCATGTTAATCGTGAATAGCCTCAATTCTTTAGGAAAGACATTTATAAAGGGAGAGCTTCAAGGG
Organism: Thalassia testudinum; assembly: GCA_037157565.1. NCBI lineage: Eukaryota > Viridiplantae > Streptophyta > Magnoliopsida > Alismatales > Hydrocharitaceae > Thalassia > Thalassia testudinum. The sequence continues at coordinate 42,408,090 of JAZHRO010000025.1, forward strand.
AAGCTCCTTCGCTCCCTTGGACCTGAGTGGGAGCAAAAGGTAACGGCAATAGAAGAAGCCAACCAAGTAGAGGATCTAGACATGGAAAATCTACTTGGGAATCTCATGGCTTACGAATCAAAAATGGAGCAAAAGAAGAAATCAATCTCATCGGAACCAAAGAAGAAGGCCTTAGCCTTCAAAGCTACTTCGGATGATGAGGTAAGTACCGATGACGACGAATTTATTTTATTAGCTAAAAAGTTTAAAAGGTTTCTCAGAAATAGAAGAGAGATCAAGGGAAGGAAAAGAAAGGAAGAACCTCTAATTTGCTATAATTGCAAAAAGAGAGGTCACATAAGGAAAGATTGTCCCTTACTCAAAAGGGATGATGAGAAGAAACCCAAGAAGCCTTCCGACTACAAGAAGATCTCCAAGCCGAAAGGATTCAAGAAGGAGGCATTTCAAGCAATGTGGGATGACTCCACCTCTAAAGAAGAAGAGGAGGAGGAAACAAATGAAGAAACGACATGCTTGGGATTAATGGCAACAAATGATGGTTCTGAGTTTGAATCTGAGGAACCTGAGTTAAACTCCTACTCTTTAGATGAATTACAAGATGCCTTTGATTTACTATATGTAGATCTTAAGAAAAAAAAACCCAAAGCAAGGCTTTAAAAGAAGAAAACTTAGAAAATAAGAGATTAATCAATGATCTTGAAGAAAAGAATCTAATTCTTACAAAAGAAACCACTTCTTTAAATATGCAAATAAGAAATCAAATGATTGAGAAAGAGTCATTAACAAATGATTTGTATACGGCAATGAGTGAACAAAAATTTCCAGATAGAGAAGAATTACTTGACAAAATCCATGTGCTTGAAAAATCAAACTCCTTTAAAAAGGATGAAAATAGCTTACTTAGAGTAGAGATTAGGGCATTAGAAGATAAACTAGACATAATGAAAATAGAGATAAATCACCCCAAAGAAAAGTCAAATCAACTTCTTGAGGACCTAGCTAAATTTACAAAGGGGAAATATAACTTGGAAAAACTCATTGCCCATCAAAAACCTTCCTCAAGTAAATTTGGATTAGGCTTTTATGAACCTAGTCAAAGTGAGCTGAAAAAGGACCCTCCTCTAAAGGAGACCACTAACAAATACAGATCCACATTACAATGGATACTAAAAAGACAACTCACTTAGTTTTGTAGGGATGAAAGGACATCATAATGTCAAAAATTGGATATACAAAATGAAGGATGGATGACTCAAATTAGAAAGACCTATAGAAACATCAAGTCACCATCGAAGATCTTTTGTAGGAGGAAGAAGGTCTACAAGGAGGAAGACAAGGAGACCACCTCCACCAAGGAGGCCGATGGGTGATGGACTCCGGATGCTCCAAACATATGACGGGAGACAAGCGCCTATTTTTGGACCTCCAACCTACGGATGGAGGAACAGTTACATTTGGCAACAACCACCAGGGCCATATTATTGGCCTTGGTAAAATAGGTAACCCTTTCTCTCCAATCTCAAATGTTTCTCTAGTTAAAGGACTAAAACATAATCTTTTAAGTGTAAGTCAAATATGTGATAAGGGCTTTAAAGTAGTGTTTACTTCTAAAATGTTTGAAATTATGCATGCATTAACCAATGAAACCCTTCATAAGGGAACTAGATTTAAAGACATTTATGTCATAGAATTTGATAAAAATGGCACTTATGAATGTCTTATGGCAAATGATGAGTTAAGTATATGGCATAGAAGACTAGGACATGCTCATATGAAGCTAGTTCAAAAACTAGCTAAACATAAACTAGTGTGAGGTCTTCCTAAAGGAAAATTTTTAAATGAGCCTATCTGTGATTCATGTAAATTAGGTAAGATTATAAAATCTAGTTTTAGAAGCAAAGAAGTTATATCTACATCAAGACCTTTAGAACTACTTCACCTAGATTTGTTTGGACCTACAAAATATGAGAGCCTCAGTGGATGCAAATATTGCCTTGTAATTGTAGATGACTTTTCGAGGTTTTCATGGGTCTCCTTCTTGAGATCCAAAGAAGGAGTGTTTTCCGTCTTTTCTATTTTTTGTAGGAAAGTTCAAACTGAAAAAGGCTACCAAATCACTCGTATCCGTAGTGATCATGGGGGCGAGTTTGAAAATTCCTTGTTTGATGATTTTTGTCAACAGCATGGTATTGCTCATGAGTTTTCTTTTCCTCAAACACCTCAACAAAATGGGGTGGTTGAGAGAAAGAACCGTACTCTTCAAGAGTGTGCTCGAACATTGCTCATAGACTCGGGGTTACTGAAGTACTTTTAGGCTGAGGCGGTTAACATGGCTTGTTACGTGTTAAATCGCACCTTAATTCGATTCGGATTGCGAAAAACTTGTTTTGAACTATACTATGGGAAAATATCCAAAATTAGTTATTTTAAAGTTTTTGGATGTCGATGTTTTGTCTTGAATACCCTCTCTAATTTAGATAAATTTGATGCCAAAGGTGAAGAAGCCATCTTTATTGGTTATTCCTCACGTAATAAGGCATATCGGGTTTTTAACAAGACCACATTAATAGTGGAGGAAACCCTCCATGTTTCCTTCGATGAATCTCCTCACTCCTCCATTGACCGAGTCAATATGGACGATGAAGATGATTCTACTATTGATGTGTCTAACATTCCAAACTCCAATATCCATAATCTTCCAAAAGATTGGATATATCAAAGGGATCATCCCAAAAGTCAAGTCATTGGAAGTGTTTCTGATGGCGTTAAAACCCGATGTCATTTTAGTTGCTCCTTTGGTCTCTCCGCATTTGTATCTCAAGTTGAACCCAAGAGTGTCGAGGAAGCGTGCTCCGAAGAACCTTGGATGATGGCCATACAAGAGGAACTCAACCAATTCCAAAGGAATGAAGTTTGGGATCTAGTACCTAAGCCTGAAGGGCAAACGGTAATAGGTACCAAATGGGTATTCCGGAACAAGTTGAATGAATCCGATATGGTCATTCAAAACAAGGCTCGGATGGTAGCACAAGGGTACAACCAAGAAGAAGGAATTGATTTTGATGAGACCTACGCTCCCGTAGCTCGACTCGAATCAATTCGCATGCTTCTTGCTTATGCCGCCTTTCTTGGCTTTAAACTCTTTCAAATGGATGTTAAGAGTGTGTTTCTTAACGGATTCATTAAGGAGGAAGTTTTTGTAAAACAACCTCCTGGTTTTGAGTCTCATGATAAGCCTCATTTTGTCTACAAATTAAACAAGGCACTATATGGTCTAAAGCAAGCTCCTAGAGCTTGGTATGAAAGGCTCAAAGACTACTTGTTAAATGCAAAATTCTCTATAGGGGAAGCTGATTCCACAATATTCATTAAAAGAAAAGGAAAAGACATTTTATTAGTTCAAATATATGTAGATGATATTATATTTGTTGCTACTAATGAATCTATGTGTAGAAAGTTTTTAGAAATTATGTAGGAAGAATTTGAAATGAGTTTGATGGGTGAGCTCAAGTTTTTCTTGGGCTTACAAATCACTCAGCTCGAAATTGGAACCTTTGTGTGTCAATCAAAATACACAAAGGAGATGCTGAAGAAATTTGATATGGCCAAAAGTAAAGGGAAGAACACTCCTATGAGTGTCACAACTTCCCTAGACCTGGACGAATCAGGTACGCCCATAGATCAAAAGCTCTATCATAGCATGATTGGATCTTTACTGTATTTAACTTCCAGTAGACTTGATATTTTGTTTAGTACTTGCTTATGCGCTAGGTTTCAATCAAACCCAAAACAATCACACCTAAATGCTGTAAAACGAATATTTGGATATCTAGTTGACACATCTGATTATAGCTTATTCTATCCTAAGAGTCAATAATTCAACTTAGTTACATATATCGATGCGGACTACACAGGTAACCGCACCGATAGGAAGAGTACTAGTGGGACGTGCCAATTCTTGGGTGAATCACTAGTCTCTTGGTTCTCAAAGAAACAATCTAGTGTAGCCCTATCAAATACGGAAGCTGAATACATAGCCACCGCACTAGCATGTTCCCAAGTGCTTTGGATGAAAAATACTTTGAAGGATTTTAACTTGGTATATAATAAGATAAAAATATTATGTGACAATACTACTGCTATCAACCTTTTGAAAAATCCCATGCATCACTCTCACACAAAACATATTGATGTTCGACATCACTTTTTGAGAGATAATGTACTTAAGGGAGAAATCGATGTTGAATTTATTTGTACTGAACTGCAATTGGCTGATATTTTCACTAAACCTTTGAATTATGATCGCTTTAATTATATACGTAGGAAACTAGGCATATGTAAGCTAAGTGATATTTGAGGAATTTAGTAATTTAATGGAACTTCCTTTGTCATGAGCATAGATGGAGCCTTGTCGTTACTACGTTAAAAGCCTTCATTCTCAATTCAAACATCAAAATGCACATTCTGTGCAATATCAGATGTCTGATTAAACTATCAGACGTCTTATACATAAAAATGCATCTTCTGAAGATCAGGGATAGAAGATAATTTTATCTAACGAAAGTGCTGAGAAAAGAGCAATCTCAGACGTCCGTCATCATTCATAGACGTCTGGAGCATCGTCCAGATGTGTTGACAGACGTCTATGGCTGAGTCAGAACATATACTATCAGTCGGACGTCTGATTCTGTGGTTAGACATCATATAGGTCGTCTGACAGGAAAATAGGATGACCTTGTAACTTTAGGCTAAAATCCAGGAAGGTCTATTTGCAGAAATCGGATGTCTAATTTTAGATTATTACGTCTTCAGTGCCGTCTGAGACAGAAATCAGATGACAACCTGGAGAATAAATCAATTTCCAGGGAGGGATGCCTGCAGAAATCAGATGTCTGATTTTAAAATTAGTCATCTATTTTATCGTCTGATGGATAAAACAGACGTCGCCATCAAAAGGGCCAAAATCCCTAAAGTCCAATCCCGACGTCTGACATCATCTCCAGACGTCTGATCAGGGAAAAATCTGCGAATCGTGACTGTTCTCTGGATGGTTTGAAATGTAAATCTCCCCAACTTCAGAGGGAGACTTGCTCCGTGACCTTGGGATATAAGATCCCCTTCGCAAGGTCCCACTCTCCTCTCCCAAATCCCTACCACTCTCCCTCACACCCGATGGCCCACAGCTGCAGTTGGCGAAGTTCTACTCACCGCCAGACGACCGTCGCACCTCCTCGACGACTGGCGGAGCTGCTGCTCCTCTACGAGCGTCCTCCCTGCCTCTTGACCGCACATTTGGAGGCCTCCCTCCTCCCATGGGTATACCCTCTCAACTCTTAGGGCATCTCCATACTCTTTTACCCACGACCTTGTTAGCCCTAGTAGCATCTTGTTCTCCTTCTTGATTCACTCGGCCTACTTGTGCATTTCATAACATTATCAGCCCTAGAACCCTAACCCTCGGTCAAACCAACCTTGTTAGCCCTAGTTGCATCTTCCATGGCAAGGGTATTACGTCACGAGATTCAAGCCGACATTTTAGTTGCTTGAATCCAAAGGTATATTGCAACAACTACATGGCAGGTTGTATTGCCTCAAGGCAAACTGCCACATATTTTTTCAATGATGATTGCATTGTTTGAATCTGTGTTGTTGAAATCTTTTGGGTGAATGTTGTTTGATTGGTTGAATGTTTTTGTATGGATGTTTTTGCAGGTATTCTATCCTCAAAACACCACCCATTTCTTCCAAAACCTAACCACCCATTCCACCAAATATGCATCCTCGTAGGAAGCAAGCTGAGGGTTCTTCCACTTCCTCTTCCACTTATTTGGCAGATCAACTGCGGAGTGACATCGCTAGGCAGCGATTTCGTCGCTTCGCGAATGCCAAAGTTAAATGCCCTCGTTTTATTATTTGGAATGATTTTGCCCATTTAAACCTTCGGAACACTTCCAAACTCTCCATCTCTTCCAATATTTTGACCGTCAATTCCACTATGGCATTGGAACTCTAAGCATGTTCCCTGATCTTTGCCGCCTTTTTTATGCCAACATCATTGAGGACTATAGCAACGATGAACTTGAACTCCATACCCTCCTATTTGGTCGTGAAATCCACATCACATCTGAAACTATTTCCGACCTTCTAGCCATCCCCAATGAGGGAAATGACTTCAATGACATTCTGAGGCAATACGACCCAGAAGTCATCAATCAAGAGTTAGTCCTCCCTGAAAAATATGTTGAAAACCTTGGCACCCTATCGTGTAAAAATCTCAAACCCCTTCCATGTCTACTCTCTCGCATTTTTGGGTGGGACCTCCTAAACAAATCGGGAGGTATTGATTGCATCTCGTGCCAACACAAGGTGCTCCTTTTTGCGATCGTCCATCATATTCCTTTCAATTATTGCCGCCTCATTGTTCACGTCATGAATGAAGACCATGGGGCATCACTTCCATTTGGGTCTATTCTATCCAAATTTTTTTTCAACCCATCGAATTTCCATAACTGACCAAACTGCTGACAAGAAGATTGAGCCTTACAATCGGGCCATAGCCGCCAAGATGCATATACTTAGGGAGCATCTTGAGCTTGCAGACGAGCCCATTGAAGAAGAGCCCCTTCCACCCTTTCCAGACTTCCATGAACCACGGCCCCTTCAAATAGAAGCTCCCTACTCAAGCTTTGATGAAGCATGGGATCCAGCCACAGATTCCCTCTCCTCCGGCATCTCCCTCCTGCTGCGTCGAACCAGCGAGATGCACACCTACATGGGAAGCATACGCCGCGACATCGACGAACTTAGATCAGACATTCAAAATTTGCAGATGGGACATGGACCTGCTCGTCGCTGCCGCTGCCAAGATCAAGAAGAATAGTTTATTGCTTCTATTTTTTCATTTTTTTTTCTTTCTTTTTTCTTTTATTCCAAGTTTGTATTAAGGGGCCTTGACCCCGTACTTAATATTTTTGGGAACAAATAGATAGTCCGTGCTTAAATATTTCTATTCCTAATCAATTTTCTTTAATGCCTTGTCATCATTTAAACATGCAATTTTATTCATGCACTCCACTTTGTAGATATCACTCTTGTAGTTTGGATTTCAACTCCCTTTAACAACCCTTCATGATGATATTCAAAAAGGGGGAGAAGAATGTAGGTAAGAACTTAGGGAACAATATAAAAACAAACTTCTTAAATAGATATAGACTACCAAGTACAACCTTTAGGGGGAGAAAATAGGAACCTACAGCTATATTTGGAAAATCATCAAAAAGGGGGAGATTGTTAGTTCAACCACTCATATATAATATTTTGATGATTTTACAAAATGAAGAAAATGAAATAAAAAATAAAGCGTAGCATATTGTTTTCTCTCTGTAATAACATATTTGCAGGATTTCATAAAGCTTTCCAAGATGAGACATTAAAAACGTGAAGACAAGTAGCATAAGTATTAGGTCTTAGGCTTTTTCATGTAAACTTTCAAAGGTTGTAATTTTCATTTTATTTGAGTCTAGAAATGTTGTAAAGAGCTCCCAAACATAACCTATAAATAGCTAACTTAAGCTCTCTACACTTAGGATAAATTAGAAACAAAAACCCAACATTTATACTTTTATCAGACGTCCAGAACAATGGTCAGACGTCCGATTTTCCACTTTAAGGCATCTGACAAGTGTCTCAGACGTATAATTTCCAAGAGCTCTGCCTTTGGTTTGTCTCCTCATAAACATCAGTCCAAGCACTTCACTATCAGACGTCGATAACCTTACACAGACGTCTGATTCTTTACCCAAACGTCCTTGATAAACGCCAGTTTATCATCATTCTTATGCATTAAAACAAACCTAGCTCTTAGGATTTTACTCCGCAAACGGGTTTTTGGGCTGCATTTAGGCATTAAATAGGTTAGGCATACATTGCAATTTTTATTGTCTTTTTAATATGTTTTTGTGAGTGTTAGGGATGTACAGATATATAGATCCCTAAAACCCTAGCACTCAAGAAGGCAAATGGTGAAGGAGAAGCCCAGACTAGCTGGAACTCAGCCTAATCCAGCTCACCTCAGCTTGATCCAGCTCACCTTAGCTTGATACAGCTCACCTCAGCTCCAGCCAGCTGAAGAAGAACTCATCCCAGCTCAGGAAGCTCAAGTCCAGCTCCCGGGGACTCAGCTTAGCTCAACTCAGTTGAGCTAAGCTACCTTAGCTGCCTCAACCAGCTTGATTCTCCCCGGGAGCATCTGACCTAGCTCACCTCAGCTCATTTTGGTAGAAGCTAGCTCACTTTAGCTTGGCTTAGCAACTAGCAAAGAACTAGCAAGCTAAGCCAGCTAGAGTAGCCCCATGCCAGCCTATTCAGTAGCAGCCAGCTCCAGCTCCAACTCCAGACTTCTTCTCTGCAGCTCCTCCCTCCAAACCCTAGCTCCAACACCTTCTCCTCTACTCCTCCATTAGCTAAGCTAGCTTAGATTATCTTAGCTTAGCTTAGCTTAGCCAACAACTAGCTCCTTGGCCATCCATTACCTTAAAAATCAACCCTAGCTAGCTCCACCAACTCAAGCCTACCAAAGCTAGCTACCCTACTTAAGTTGGCGCCACCTCCTAGCCATCCCTTCACCCCATTATCTCCACCAAAAGACACTTCAAGTTGGCGCCAAAAACCACCGCTAACCACCTCTATATTGGCGCCACTTTCAGCCCCTTAATCCACCCTACACCTACCCACATAAGCCATCCTAGCCATACACATACCCCCCCTTCTAGAACCTTAAGGTGGCGCCACCTAATGACCTTCTAGAATGTCCATTTTGGCGCCAACACCAAAGGGTGTCAACACCCATAACTACCCCTTGGTGCCCTTTAAGGTGGCGCCAACTCTCCTTGGCCATGGGATCTCCAACCACCTCCATCAACTCATCTTGGCCATCCATTTCAAAGGTCACCATAGCCCCCCTCCTATTCTATAAAAAGCCACCACCTACCATCATTTTTGGGCATCCTCCCTTAGTGTATTTTCTACCTACATCCACCTATACCTACGCCCAAGGAGAAGGAGTAGAGAAGGAGATTAAAGGGGCACACCACCAGCCCTTTTGGTGCCTTCTTCTCCCCGCTCTCTTCAACTTGGGCCACGCCAAGGAGGAGGACTCTCCCACTTCAAGGAGGATGGCCAGGCAAAGGAGAAAAGCTTAGGGTGGACGTCCACCCTTGGAGAGAAACTTAGGGCACGGCCCCTTAGGGCTTGCCTTAGAGGTCTTCACCTTGGCGGAGTTCTGCAAGGAAGGAGTTGAAGGATTCTTTTCAAGCTTGGGAGCCACCAACCTTGGAGCAAGAATCCCTCTTCTTCACCATCTATTTAGAGGATTTGTGTTTTCTTTTACTTCAATTATCTAGTAGTAGAAGCATTCCTCTACTAGGCATTTTTGTTAAACACTTTATCAATTATCTAGTTGCCTTCTTCGCATATCTTGTTTACATTTCTATTTGCTTATTTTCAGCATTCTTCACTTCCTCTCCCTAATTATTCTAGGTTTCCACTTGCCTAGAGTGAGCTTAGGGAGAGGCTCTACTTTAAGAGCGAAAGTGGATTTACGCGTTACAACGACCTAATTAACAAACTGCGTATTTTCGCTATCACTTTTTGGCGCCGTTGCTGGGGAGGCACGGCTTTGCATTAATTAATTTGCTCTTGCTTGGAGTGGATCTCATCCCCTTCTCTTTCTTTCTTTTGTGTGTGCAGGAACTACAGCGGGAAGGCGGGAATCTGGAAGCGAGAGCTCAAAGATCCTTTTCTTCCCGTGAAATTCAGGTTGGTTCCCCTTTCTTGTCACATTTAGGCTAAAAAAAAAACTACCAAAATACACTAAACTTGGCTTTCAAGACCCTAAACACTTTAATTAAGTGGAGTGTTGCATTATAAAACCCATTGTTTGCTTGTATGCTTCTTTAGCACCATTCCATTGCAAGTATTGGTGTTTTGTTTTCGGGTCCAGATTTCTGTCTGGACTTGAAAAATCGATTCCTAAAACCCCAGGCCTCCTAAAATCATAAAATTTCATAGAGTGATTCCCAGTTAAGTTAGGAACATCTGTTCCAAATTTCAAAACAATTGGATTTGTATTTAATTTTTAAAAATTCGTGGATAGCAGAGGGGTCACACCCTCTAATCTTCCTGTTTTGCTACTGTCCGCAAATTTTCAGAATTTTTTTACTCATCCAATTTTTGAGAAATTTAGCTTACTGGAATCCTTGTGAAATTTTACACATCATATAAAATTATAAAAATTTTCTGAGGTCGGTGGTAATACTGAAAAGTCCATAATACCCACATGTATTATTTCTGGACTTTGACACCAGTACAATTAAAAATTCAAAAAAATTATCAAAAAAATTCCTAAAATCTTACAAAAATCTTTTTTGGAATCCTTGTTTGATTTTATTCAAGGTAGTGGTGTCTTTTGACTTATTTGGACCACTACTTAATTCAGAAAGCTAAAAATAATTCATTGGTAGTTAAATTTCTGTCTTAAGGATAATTGGCTTAGGGTTTCTTCTTTCTCTTTAGAGACTCAATTAAAAGGAAATATACAATCACACATACAACTTGTCTTTCCTTTGATTGTGAACTTTCAAACTTGTTTGAAAGCTTAAAGAGAAAAACCCTAAAACTCATTTAATTAAATTGAATCCTAAAAGACATAAATACAAAAAAAAAATTGTGTGACAACTTGATTTTCATTGGAAGCACTCTCCAATTCCTACACACACACAAAAGAAAAAATTAAATAACAGGGCAACAACGCAATAAACGCCCTCCACATTCCGTGTGCACTATAGAATCCTAGACCTAATTAAAATTTGTAGCAACTTGACCCCTAAGGCTTTATCAACTTTGGCTTGCTAGTTAGGTCTTAAGTTTTCTTTAGTTAGTACCAATTCTGTCATCTATATCTGGTGTTCAGGCTGAGGGGCCATGTCAAACGACCAGGCGCGGGTTTGTACAAGCACTTGGGGTTTTCCCTGGGAAACGTTTGGGCCCAAACCTCCCCTTAAGCAACTTGGCTAGATTTGTTGATATAACGGGTATTCACTATTGATTACTTATTTCCTATATAGACCAAGTCTTAGGTTATTATTAGGGAGTCACAATTAAGTTAGGTCTAGTTTTTGTTTGTTTGAATTGCACACTTTCTCTCATCTCTTTCTCTTCTCCTCCCCTCCCGTTCTTCCATTTTATGCACGGGCGACGGTCTCAAAATCCGCACTTGGAAGGACCATTTGATTTCGCCCCCCACGCAAAAAGTCCACTTTTTCTGTCTTCTTCTCCTGAAAAAATGGAAACACAACAAAATAGGTCCACTGACCCTTCCACGTCCACCTCTAACCCCACCACTAACCCTAATTCTAACCCTTCCACCCAAAACCCAACCACCAGTAACTTCCCACACTTGGAGCTCCCTAATCTTGAGTTGCCCCACACACAACATCAAGACCCCCTACCTGATCTTTTAAAATTAATGGCCGATCAAATTAATAAATTAAATTCCAATCAACAAACATTGACTAGGAACATCCAAAACCTAGCCAATCCAAGGCCAAACCCACCACCCCGTCAGCAGCCTGTTGTTCCTCTAAAAGATTTCTATGATCCGTCTTATTATGAGGAATGACCAGGGGTGGTCATACCGGAGGGGGACTTTGAGATCAAGCCTGCGGTCCTAAACCTAATTAAACACTTTCATGGCCTTCCTAGGGAAGACCCTTTCAGCCACCTTGAAGAGCTAACTCTTCTTGCACAGACAACCCGTTCCCGAAATGTGCAAGAAGACATATGGCTGATGCGGCTTTTTCCATTATCTCTTAAAGATAAGGCCGCTTATTGGTTCAGGACCATTGGTCGACCCATTACAACATGGCCTCAACTCAAGAGTGCCTTCCTCAAGAAATTCTTTCCCATAGGTCGTACCAATTCCTTACGAAGATCTATTATGACCTTTCACCAAAAATCTGGTGAAACTTTCCATGATTCTTGGGAAAGATTTCAAGACCTTTTAAGAAGTTGCCCGCACCACGAGATTCCTTTATGGCAGCTCGTGCAAATCTTCTATCATGGATTAGAAGATCAAATCCGACAGTTTGTCGACGCCTCGTGTGGCGGCAACTTCTTAAATAAAGATGCTGAAAGTGCCTATGACCTGTTTGAAGAAATGAGTGAAAACTCATTTAATCAAGCTTCCATGAACACATTTTGCAGAACCCAAAACTCGCAGTTTGGTGTTCATGAAATAGGCACTCAATCTATCCCTGTCACCTAAGACGATCTTCAATTGATTGCTCAAAAACTCGACCAGATGCATATTAATCAAAAGAAAATTGAGGAAAGACTGGCCACATCAACTCAAGCTCCACACCCACATCTAACCCAACCTAACTTTCCACAAAGAGAAAATTTGCACAATCTCAACACTACCCCTGCTGATTATTCTAAGGTTTCCCATAATTCACTGGGGAATTACAACTATCCAGATCTTAACCCCACTCAAAATATTTCTGCCATCCAGGAGCCCTTTAAAAATTCTTCCAATTGGAAAAATTACCCAAACTACTCCTGGAATAATCAAGTTTCCTCCCAACCATATCATTTTAATGGGTATGGGTTGAATCCAAACTTCCATCCTGGGCCATCCCAACAAGATATCAATGCCCAGATGCTGCAAACCCTGCAGGATATGCAAACAAAAATGACGGAAGTAACCCGCAACATCACAAATCTGAACAATTAGATTGGGGTTACTCCCACGCAAAGACCTGTAGGACATCTTCCGTCCCAACCCATACCCAACCCTAATCACCAAGGAAACCATTATATGGGCAGAAATCCACATTATCCAAATCAGCCTCCTCCTAATCCCCCACCTCAGCAGCCTCCCAGGTTTCAGCAATCACAGGCCCCCCCACCTCCTCCAATTAATAATCCGACTGCACATGCAGTAACTTTGAGGAGTGGGAAAACCACCACTGACCCCGGGCCTTCACACCAACCTGGTGAAATACCTGTGCAAATTGACTCCCCACCTCCCCATCAGGAAGAAAAAGAAATACAAAAATCTCAAGACAAGATTCCTGTCCCTTTCCCACAAGCTCTCTACCCCACCACCGACAAAAAAAAGAAATCTGAGCCCACTACAGAAGAACTCATGAAGTTATTTGGGCAAGTTCATATCAATATTCCTCTCCTAGATGCCATCAAATATATACCTGCCTATGCTAAATTTTTGAAGGAGATTTGTACTCCTAAAAGGCAGGCCAAAAATCTAGGACAGGTGCATCTTTCGAAGACAGTAAGCTCTGTCATACAGAGTAAGCTGCCTCCTAAGATGAAAGATCCGGGGGCGCCTTTAATTTCTGTAATTATTGATGACAATACATTTAATCGCACCCTCCTTGATCTTGGTGCCTCAGTAAATATTATTCCCACGAGTTTATTTGAAGAATTTCATATCGGTGAATTAAAACCCGTCGAGGTTACCCTACAATTAGCCGACCGATCTACAATCAAACCTCGTGGGATTGTCGAGGATGTATTAGTCAAGATCCAGAATTGTGTCTTCCCTACAGACTTTCTGGTTCTTGTCATTGAGGCACCCAAATCATTACTGGACTCCCCGATAATCCTTGGACGCCCCTTTTTGGCCACTGCAAAGGCAAATATCAATTGCCACACAGGCAAAATGGATATTAACTGTGCAGGCCAAACTATCACTTTAGATATTTTTAAATCCTCCAGGAGATTCCATGATGATAACTTCTTTGAGGACTCAGATGCTGAAATTTCCAATATGGTGGAGGAGACAATGTTAATAGATACCCTTACCGACCATAATTTTTTTGAGGACTCTGATTCAGAATCAGTGGTCTGCGAAATCTGTGATCCAAGAACTTGTCTTGACCCCAAATTTATTCCTGATACCCCCCCTAACCCACCCACTATTCACGCACCTAACTTTTCCAAACTAACTTCACCCAATCGTCACCATTCCTTCCCCGACCCCTTTCTTACGGACCTGCCACCAACCGCGCCTGAGTTTGGCACCCAACCTAATTTAAACCCATGGCCAGACTCGGGCTATACTTATCATTTTCCATCCAACTTTGATCCCAATATTATTTCTAATCAATTTTCTAGGGATCTAGAAGAAGACACTTTTTTTGCGGGCATACAAGTGTCCAATTATTTACATGATCTTACGTCTTCCGTGCATACCTTCACGCCCGGCTGAATGGCGTAAAAGATAGCACTGGATGGGAGGTAACCCATCATTTTTTCTTACTTTCCCTTTTTTTTTTCTTTTTCCAGGTTTTGTTCCTCCTAAACCCGACCGTTCTTTACTAAGGTGATCCCTTTTCCCTCCTAATGCATGAGGACATGGCATATCTTAAGCATGGGGGGGTGTTTTTAAATTTTACGATCGATTTAGGATTTTCAAAACTTAAAAACATGCATCTTTGTTTAATTTATTTCCTGCTTGCATACCCAAAAAAATAAAAATGTTCAAAACATTTTGAGGAAAAATTTTGAAATCGGGACTAAGGTCGAAAAATTCACTTTTGGTACAATGGGATTTAATCTTTAACAAACTAAGGATGAGGATATGGATCTGATCATTAGAATTTCAGGATCTATTTTAGACAAGATCAGATATCCTTCTATAAAATTCCACCTGAACTCATGATAGTTTAGGTGACTTGATCCTATTTTGCAATATGAAAATTATTTGACTTAGCTTCTGATTCAAAAACTTGCATGTTTTGAGAAACTTCATGTGTCACTCTCCACACACAGGCCAACACTTAAAAATAACTAAAAATTTGAAAAACTCCCTTGTTTGGACTTAGTGAAAGTCTGAAGCTGATCATTGGTTTGAGTTTCCACTGCCGAGAAGGAGGAAAATGCCTCCTTTAAGGACGCGATGTCAACATGTTACCGCCTCGGCGTTGCTCCATATCTATATTTCATATCTTTAGACGGAGCATTAAAGCGCATTTTAGCAGCTCAAGTGTCTTGGACGGTGCTCTACCTATAGTGTCGGAGCAAGAGATTGAGTTTGTTTGGAGCGCCCCTTTTCACCGCATCGTGTTCTAGGGTTGTGAGCTCCTGGGTGGTGTCATGGACAGTGCTATCTCGAAGTACTGGCGCCAGAACCCCCTCGAGGAATGGTAACGGGAATGATGATCCCGACACATCTGTTGTAAGACTAAGCTAAAAATAATCACGGGGGAGAAAAAAAAAATATATATATATATATAAATAAATAAATAAATTAACACGCCCTTATAAATGTTGGCTTTTCACAAGCACAGCCATAAGGTTTTAAAGGATTTTGCAAGTTGAGAATCAGATTCATGAGCCAAAAAAAAATTCGTAAAAACAAAAATTTCAAGTCATCTGAATTAACAAGGGGTTAATTTGAGAATTTTTTGGAAGATATATTGATCCCGTTTTATCTAATGGTTGAATCCAAAAACAAATCCCGATGTTTATCTTTAACAAATCCCGTACCTCCAATGTTTTTAATCTACCAAGGTCCATTGATCTCTTTTTCTCCTCCAAATTCAAAAAAATTAGATTTCCCAAAAAATTCCGTTTTAAGTTTTGCTAAGAGACTAGCAAAAGATAAGCATGGGGGTGTGATAAACGCCAGTTTATCATCATTCTTATGCATTAAAACAAACCTAGCTCTTAGGATTTTACTCCGCAAACGGGTTTTTGGGCTGCATTTAGGCATTAAATAGGTTAGGCATGCATTGCATTTTTTATTATCTTTTTAATATGTTTTTGTGAGTGTTAGGGATGTACAGATATATAGATCCCTAAAACCCTAGCACTCAAGAAGACAAATGGTGAAGGAGAAGCCCAAACTAGCTGGAACTCAGCCTAATCCAGCTCACCTCAGCTTGATCCAGCTCACCTCAGCTTGATCCAGCTCACCTCAGCTGCAGTCAGCTGAAGAAGAACTCATCCCAGCTCAGGAAGCTCAAGTCCAGCTCCCGGGGACTCAGCTTAGCTCAACTCAATTCAGCTAAGCTACCTTAGCTGCCTCAACCAGCTTGATTCTCCCCGGGAGCATCATACCTAGCTCACCTCAGCTCATTTTGGTAGAAGCT
Source organism: Thalassia testudinum (assembly GCA_037157565.1). Classification (NCBI taxonomy): domain Eukaryota; kingdom Viridiplantae; phylum Streptophyta; class Magnoliopsida; order Alismatales; family Hydrocharitaceae; genus Thalassia; species Thalassia testudinum. Next base: position 42,424,262 of record JAZHRO010000025.1, read on the forward strand.
AGCTCAGTTTAGCTTGGCTTAGCAACTAGCAAAGAACTAGCAAGCTAAGCCAGCTAGAGTAGCCCCATGCCAGCCTCTTCAGTAGCAGCCAGCTCCAGCTCCAACTCCAGACTTCTTCTCCGCAGCTCCTCCCTCCAAACCCTAGCTCCAACACCTTCTCCTCTACTCCTCCATTAGCTAAGCTAGCTTATCTTATCTTAGCTTAGCTTAGCTTAGCCAACAACCAGCTCCTTGGCCATCCATTACCTTAAAAATCAACCCTAGCTAGCTCCACCAACTCAAGCCTACCTAAGCTAGCTACCCTACTTAAGTTGGTGCCACCTCCTAGCCATCCCTTCACCCCATTATCTCCACCAAAAGACACTTCAAGTTGGCGCCAAAAACCACCCCTAACCACCTCTATAGTGGCGCCACTTTCAGCCCCTTAATCCACCCTACACCTACCCACATAAGCCATCCTAGCCATCCACATACCCCCCCTTCTAGAACCTTAAGGTGGCGCCACCTAATGACCTTCTAGAATGTCCATTTTGGCGCCAACACCAAAGGGTGTCAACACCCATAACTATCCCTTGGTGCCCTTTAAGGTGGCGCCAACTCTCCTTGGCCATGGGATCTCCAACCACCTCCATCAACTCATCTTGGCCATCCATTTCAAAGGTCACCATAGCCCCCCTCCTATTCTATAAAAAGCCACCACCTACCACCATTTTTGGGCATCCTCCCTTAGTGTATTTTCTACCTACATCCACCTATACCTACGCCCAAGGAGGAGTAGAGAAGGAGATTAAAAGGGCACACCACCAGCCCTTTTGGTGCCTTCTTCTCCCCACTCTCTTCAACTTGGGCCACGCCAAGGAGGAGGACTCTCCCACTTCAAGGAGGACGGCCAGGCAAAGGAGAAAAGCTTAGGGTGGACGTCCACCCTTGGAGAGAAACTTAGGGCATGCCCCCTTAGGGCTTGCCTTGGAGGTCATCACCTTGGCGGAGTTCTGCAAGGAAGGAGTTGAAGGATTCTTTTCAAGCTTGGGAGCCACCAACCTTGGAGCAAGAAGCCCTCTTCTTCACCATCTATTTAGAGGATTTGTGTTTTCTTTTACTTCAATTATCTAGTAGTAGAAGCATTCCTCTACTAGGCATTTTTGTTAAACACTTTATCAATTATCTAGTTGCCTTCTTCGCATATCTTGTTTGCATTTCTATTTGCTTATTTTCAGCATTCTTCACTTCCTCTCGCTAATTATTCTAGGTTTCCACCTACCTAGAGTGAGCTTAGGGAGAGGCTCTACTTGCTACTTTAGAGTTGTTTACTTAATTGGAAGTGTAAACACTTTTCCCGCCATCAGTTCGCATGTTGCCTTAGTTCAAAAATAAAAAAAATGGTATATTGAAAATTACCAAAAAGAAAGTTGAGATTTATTCCAAGCAAGAGAATCAATTTTGCAACCATATTGCCTCCTTGGATGACCCTAGATACTTCCCTATCTAGGATTATAAATTTAAGAGCGAAAGCAGATTTACGCGTTACAACGACCTAATTAACAAACCGCGTATTTTCGCTATCAGTCCTCAAACTAACCGTTAGACTAAGAGTAGGCAAAAATGAATTTCCAGACATCTGGACACACTTCTAGATGTCTACCTTTGAACCATTGCCCATGATTTTCTATGCATATCTCATTACGGCCATAACATCTTTTGGCAGAAGTAGGGAAGAGTTTTTTGGTTTTCAGACGTCTGGTGATTTCCTCAGACGTCCATAACGACGTCTGATCCTTTAAACCTAGAACCCTATTTGGATTTGATGAAAACAGGATCGAATCCACCCTTTATTAGACGTCAAATAACCTAATCAGACGTCATATGTGAAAATATCAGACGTCCTTCTTTTGATCCAATGGAGTTTGTTTTGGATGGCCTACAGTATTAGACGACTAGAAGCATAATCAAACATCCTATAAGACATCTGAAATTGCTGTCAGCCTCATCATTACCCTGATTTGTGGTGGATTTCATCCTAATTTCTTGGGATTTGTCTCCAACTCCTAGAAGAGCTCTCCCAAGTGTTCTTGAAGGTTCCAAACTTGCCTATAAATAGACTACAACTCCTCTTAGGCAAGACACACCACTTAAGATACAATTCCATTACAAAAATCACTTGCTCACTACTCTAAGCTCCATCTTGCCCTTGTATTGTGCCAACACTCTGATCGAAGGGCAAATCCATACTCCCAGCTCACTCCGTTCTACAAATCCTCAGGGAGTTTTTTTCATGCTTAGTAGATAAGAAAGTAATTAATTTATTGGGGTGCTCTATAGGTGTTGTTTTACTTCTTATTTTTTGTACTTTGGGTATCCGGCCTGTCGGGTCCACGTCTCTTCATTTTGAAGGGAGAAACCTCTGTTTAGGGATCGGAGGTGGGATTTCTAATTAAGGTACACTATCCTCGTTTAAGTAGTGTGGTTAGTGGATTGATCACCTTGTGATCAAAAATCCTAAGTCAAGAGATTGGCTTAGGTGGTGGTTTTCACCCATCTTGAGTTTCCACCTAAAAATAATTGTGTACATTGTGTGATTGAATTTTTTGTATTACAATATTCTATAATTTCACTATTCACCCCCTTCTAGTGCAATTTCACAATGATCAAGAAGAAAAAGGAAGGAAAGAAGAAAGGCAAAGAAGTTGATCATAAGAAGATCTGAAGAAATATGTATAAAGAGACTTGGGATGACAACAATTCCAAGACAGAATCCTCCTCTGAATAATCCAAGGAAAACGAAGTTGCCCATTTGTGTTTGATGGAAAATGACAACTCAGGAAATGAGGTAGAATCTGAAATTACTTTTAATGAATTATTGCAAGCATATGAAGACTTGTATTACAAAGATAGGTTAATTAAAAAGGAAAATAAAGTTTTGCATAATAACTATATGACCTTGGAAATAGAAAAATCATGTTTAGAAATAGAGTTAGATATGGTGAAAGATACTAATTCACAATTGCATGCGAAGATAGTATAATTAGAGGATATTTATGAGCATTTTGAGGGAATCTTAAACAATTTTAAAATAACTACTAGATTGAATACTGAATTTTGTAATTCATTAAAAGTAAAATTTCATGGTAAAAAGAACACAAAATAAATCACACGCATCTTGGCTTGCATGGATTTACCAAAGGGTCAAAAATCTCAAGAATTATAGATCCAACACAAAAGTGATCTATAAATCAAAGGATTTGAAGGAAATTAACCATCAAGGACCCAAAATAAAATGGGTACCTAAATCAGATTTGTTAAATTATTTTCCAGGTCAAGAAAGACAAGTGGATCCTAGACAGTGGGTGTTCCAAGCACATGACGGGACATTCTGACCTCTTTATCAAATGGATGAGAATTCAAGATGGAGGATACGTCAAGTTGGGCGACAAAAAATATTGTCACATTATTGGTGAAGGTTTAATAAGTAATTCATCTAAGCAGGTATGAAATGTACTTTTAGTAGAGAATTTAAAACATAACCTGCTTAGTGTTAGTCAAATATGTGATAATGGTTGTGATGTATTATTTACAAAAATTGGATTTAAAATACTAAAAGAAGGAACTAATACAATTTTAATTGAAGGTTTTAGATATGAAAATATCTATACTCTTCATATTTCACAAGAGAAATTTGTGAAATGTCTACTTGCCATTCATGTTGAAGTGGATTTATGGCACTGTAGGCTAGGTCACATAAATAAGCTAGCCAAAAAGGAGTTAGTAAGGCACCTACCGAAACTAACTTATAAAAATGATGCATTGAGCATATCTTGTGAACTTGAAGAAATGCATAAGGCTTCTTTTAAACTAAAAGACTTAGTTTCAACTACATATCCTTTAGAGTTGTTACACCTTGCTCTATTTAGGCCAACACGATTTGAGAGCCTAAATGGATCAAAATTTTGCCTAGTTATTGTTGATGACTTCTCAAGGTTCACTTGGGTCATCTTCTTGAAACATAAGGATGACTCATTTGACTCCTTCCTAAGTCTTGCTGAAGACTTCAAAGGAAAAATCATCTTCAATTCTTAGACTTAGGATTGATCATGGGGGTGAATTTGAAAATGAAAAATTTTCAAGTTTTTGTGTCAATTCTGGCATATCCCATGAATTTTCATTCCCTCATGCACCATCTCAAAATGGTGTTGTAGAGTGCAAGAATCGCACTCTACAAGAATGCACCTGAACTTTGCTCTTGGAGTCTAGGCTTCAAAAATATTTCTAGGCTGAAGCCATTAATACAACCTGTTATGTTCTTAATAGAACTCTTTTAAGGCCTATTACTAAGAAAACTCAATATGAGCTATATTATGAGAAGTCTCCTAGGATTTCATATTTTAGGGTGTTCAGAAGTCGATGCTATTTATTAAACACCCAAGATCGACTTGATAAGTTTGATGCTAAAGGTGATGAAAGCATCTTTTTTGGCTATTCAACCAGAAGCAAAGCTTATCGAGTCTTTAACAAAAGGACTTTTGTTGTAGAGGAATCCTTGCATGTTTCATTTGATGAAACAACTTTAGGAGAACCAGAACCAAATCAACTAGAGCCTGATGATGAGGATACCCCCATCATCGATGTATTAAAAATGGAAGATACACGAATTGTACATGATCTTTCAAAAGAATGGGTACACCACAAGGAACACCCTCAAGATCAAATTATAGGTGATATTGAACCAGGTTTAGAAACTCGATCTCATTTTAGGGTTGACTTTGTCCTTAATGACTTTGTTTCTCAACTTAAACCCAAGAAAGTTGATGAGGCATTAAAGGATGAGTCTTGGGTTATAGCTATGTAGAAGGAGCTACTCCAATTTATAAGGAACAATGTATGGGACTTGGTGCCCACTCCTGTGGGTAATTCCATTATTGGAATTAAGTGTGTGTTCTAAAATAAATTGGATGAATCTGGTATAGTAATCAGGAATAAGGCCATACTCGTAGCTCAAGCCTATAACCAACAGGAAGGAATTGACTTTGACGAGACATTTGCTCCTGTTGCACACTCAGAGTCCATTCAAATGTTACTTCCCTTTGCAAATGCAAAGGGCTTCAAGTTATTTCAAATGGATGTCAAGAGTGCTTCTCTTAAAAGCTATATTAAGGAAGAAGTTTATATTCATCAGCCTCTTAGGTTCGAGGACCCAACACACCCAGAGCATTTATTCAAGCTCAATAAGGAATTATATGGACTTAAACAAGCTCCTAGGGCCTGGTATGATAGACTTAGGTTCTTCCTTCTCCAGCATGGATATCAAATTGGAGTTGTTGATTCAACTCTTTTTGTAAAGGAAGAAGGAAATGACATCCTATTGGTTCAAATATATGTTGACGATATTATATTTGGATCAACCAAGGAGTCCCAGTGTCAGCATTTTTGTAAGACTATGAAGACTGAGTTCGAAATGAGTATGATGGGTGAACTCAGATTCATTTTAGGCCTCCAAATCCAACAATTAGACATAGGTATCTACATTAGTCAAACAAAGTATGTTCTTGAAATTCTCAAGAAGTTTGACTTTGAAAATGTAAATGGAAAAGAGACTCCAATTGCTTCATCTACTTCTCTTGGTGAAGAGTTATTCGGCAAGAAGGTAGATGAAAAGAAATACTAGGATATGATAGGTTCACTACCATAACTTACAGCATCTAGACCTAATATTCCTTTTGCTACATGTTTATGTTAGAGATTCCAATCTGCATCTAAGGAATCTCATTTAAATGCAGTAAAAAGAATATTTAGATACATAAATAGCACAAGAGATCTTGGTCTCTTTTATCCTAAAGCATAGACCGTAGACTTATTATCCTATAGTGATGTAGGTTATGTAGGGAGTCGAACTGACTGAAAGATCACTAGCGGCACTCATCATTTTTTTGGTGAATCTCTGGTCTCATGGTTCTCTAAAAAACAAACATGTGTTTCACTTTCTATGACGGAAGTAGAATATATTGCTGCTTCACTTGCTTTCTCTCAGGTCATTTGGATGAGATAGACTTTGTCTAATTTTGGATTATTTTTTACGCAATCTAAAATTTTATGTGATAGTACAAGTGTAATTAATTTATCTAAAAATCTGGTACATCATTCACGTACCAAGCACACAGATGTTCGACATCATTTTCTTAAAGATAATGTGCTTCAAGGTGCCATTCAATTAGAATTCATAGATACACAAAACCAATTGGCAAACATTTATACAAAACCTCTTGCAGTAGAGTGATTCTGCTTTATAAGAAGAAAATTGAGGCTTTGTACGATTAAAGAAATTCAAAATTAAAAGATTAATTGCCTTATAGCTTGTTTGTAATTATAAAAATATTTAAGGGTCTAACTGCAATTTACCTACTTTTGTTAAGGGTTATACTATAATATTTCCATATTTCTGGAAATATCAGGGTGTTGTTTGCAATATGGTTGCTTAACTTAGGGTATTCATTACATTATTCTTCAATACCTACGTTGTTCACTTGCATTTTTCTCAACCACTTAAGTGGTCATGTGACTTACACATGACCCATCCCATATAAAAGAGGGCAAATGCAAACACTTGCCTCATTTTGCACTCTTCAACCCTAGTTCACATTCTCTTAAAGGGCTCCTCCAAACCCTAGCCAAAAAGAAGGATCACCTCCTCGAAGTCTCTACTCAAGGATTCAAGGTATACTCTTCTTCTCTTAGTAGATCTTGTTCATCCTAGACCTTGCTTTCTTATTCCACAAACACTACCTGCTACTGCATACCATTTTTCATCAGGTACCAACTGGTACCGGTACCCATCATCGATACCAGCACTTGCTGGGTGCAGCAGAGCCTACTATTGACAGCAGGTATCAGTACTCATGGTTTGTACCAGTACTCACTCGATTTTCTAGTTGGAACTGGAACCAACCAATATCGGTACTCACGATCAGTATCGGTACACATAGGCTTATGTGTGCTTTTCTATGTACACATGAAAGGAAATATTCTTGCTTTCTCATTGTTTTTCCTACTCTATTTCTTGTATGTTTATAAATGGCACCTAAATCCAAAAGTAAGGGAAAGGCACCTCAAGCTGCATTTCACAAATTTTTCATCAATGTGGATGCAAAATCCAAGTTTGATTGGTATAAGGGCCTTAAGCTTCATCATTGCAGGCTTGTTAAGTGGAAGGACTTTTCATTACACCTTTTTAATTTTACTACTCATCTATCTGAACAACATCTAATGTATTTCTTTGATGAGTCATTTTTTGCTGATGTTCCTAGAGTCTATCCTAACATTAATTGTCTACTTTTTGCAAATCTCCAAGAACAAAAAAATAGAGGTCATCTAGTCTTAATCTTGAATACTTTTGGTCAAAAAGTAATAGTTACACCAAAATTCCTACCTACCATAACACAATGTCCAAATGAAGGTCATGCTTTCAATATCCTTAAGAAAAAATTCACTTCTTCACAAATTCATGAAACACTTTTGCTCCCTAAATGTCAGAGAAAAGCTTTGGTTGCACCTAACATGACCTTATTTGCTAGAGTCTTATTTAGAATTTTAGCATGAAATTTAAGGGCCAAATATTAGGGATTCCATAAAATTCCTATAGATATTTTACCCTTAATCTATGCTATTATCACAAGTTTTCCTATTAATTGGAACACGATATTCATCCATTTCCTAAGACCTCATTACTGTGCTTCAACTCTACCTCTTGATATTCTTGTATCTCATATACTTATCAAGAGTAGAATTAATCTCTCAAACTTTACTCTGCTTAGAAAAGTCGTCTACTTCAAGTGGTCCTCACTTCAGAAAATGGGAGTAAAGCTTGCTAGAGAGGAATCATCAAGTGATGATGAAGAAGAAGATCATGTTAATCCAAATGCTCAATCTTCTTCTCATCAAGTTCCTGACTCATCTTCAACATTTGTTCCTATGACCTATCCTTATCCCGAAGTTGAAATGCCTTGGGTAAACTTGTCTCATGTACCTAGAACTGACCCCAATATGATTAACACCTTCAACTACATAGGTCAAAATCTTACCAATCTCAATTTTCGTTTTCATCACATGGAATGGAAGTTTCATGAGCTTTCACTTTCCATTGAGTCCTCCCATTTTGCTTCTTCCACTTAGCACCCTATGCAATGGAAGCTTATTCAACCAAAAGTGCCTAAAGAATATAGTGAGAGACGACAAAAGCATTTTCAAGATCCATCTCATGTTTCCTCTCCAATGGCGGAGGAAGAACCTATCCTTCATGATGATGAAGAGGAAGAAGAAGAAAATAATGATGATGATGAAGAAATCTCATATGCTTAAGGTGAAGATGAAGATGAAGAAACTAAAAATGAAGAAGAAGACGAAGATAAAGAAGCTAATGATGATGATGACGATGATGATAGTGGACATGTTCAAAAATATATTAGGAAACAAGCTCGAAATTAGTTCAGCTTATGTTTTGTTGTATAAGACAATTTATTTTTGTTTGTTTGTTATGTTGTATGACTTTTAAATCTATTGCTTGACTTTTATGAGCTTGATGTTGATTGAATGTCTTTTTTTTACATAATTTACCAATGCTTGATCTTTCTCTATGGATATTGTTATCTTTTTGTTTGATTGACAAGAAGGGGAGAAATGGAAAATACTTCATATTTACATTAAGGAAGTTTACTTTGAGAGGGAGGTTTCACTCCTAGTGGAGTTTTTTTGTATTCCTTCTCTTATAATGCTTCTATCATTTTAATTATGGGTATTTCTTTTGTTTTGTCAACACTAAAAAAGGGGAGATTGTTGGAACCAAGTTCCACTTATCTTTTATGTTTTGGTGTTAACAAAACTATTTTAAAACTAGTGAGTTTATGAAGCATTATTTATAGGAAATCACAAGATTTAGGAAGTATGGATGTTAACAAGGAAGAAGTGTGGATGACATGAAGAATGAAGATTGTCTTTATGTGTTGTAATTTAGATTTTTATATGTCTCCTAACAAGAAAAATTGATTTAGGAGTTAAAATCAAAATAGAGATAATTAGGTATCAAACTCACATTCAATCATTGGTTTGAAAAATCAAAATCGTTTCTTTGACAAATTAATCATGTATTTACATTCAAATAGCACCAATATTGATTAATAGAATTTATTCAAGATACTTGTTGCAAGTATCGATACTGTTCATAAGTACTGGTACATGTTAGGCACAGGTTCAGGTCCAAGTCCCAAACTGTGAACAATAAGTACTGGTACTCATCATGAGTACCGGTACCAGGTGCTCACAGTTTGTGGACAGGGGTAGTGCCTAGAACTTACAAGTACCGGTACTAATCACCTATACCGGTACATGTAGGTCATAGTTTTTAACTTATCTCAAACTTGTGAGGACCAATACCTGGTGACTTAGTTGGTACTCAACTGTAAGCATTGAGTACCATTACCAACGATGAGTACCGGTACCTAGGCTCTGTTGGGCTGGCTACTGGATATTTGTAAATAGCCAGTACCGGTACCACAGCTTTAGTACCGGTACCAACTAACCGTTGTGCCTGATCTGAATGGCTATTTAGCAATTAATCCTATCTCTAGTCTTCCCATTTTTCCCCCAATGGCTAGTAATCGTAAAGGAGGTGTTTAGTAGCCTATAAAAACACTTTTTGAGTGCCATTTGCATAGAACACAAGAATCAAAATTCTCCTTACTCCAGATTATACTTCTTTCATTTCTAGTTGCAAGGGTGATAGGCTTGTTGCATCTTTCCTTCAAGAAGATCCTCTTCTTGCAACAAAATCTTTTGGCGAATCTATTCTTCCTTGTAAAATCATTTTTATGCTTTTGTGTTTTTCGCTAGATAGATATATCAAATATCTTCTAAGCTAATTCTTGTTGGAGACTTGGGAATCAAATTGTAAGCTAATTTGTTTCTTGCTTACACCTATATTTTTCGGCTTTTATCTGATCTAGTAATTGGATTGAGGTAACCTATTAATTACCATGATTTTTAGTAAATTGATTCCCTCCAGGTTGAGGGAATCAAGATAAAAATCCTAAGTCAGGAGACTTAGGTAGTGGAGAACCCAAGTGAGGGGAACCACTATATATTTGGTGTACTATTTTTGCAGTATGTTTTATTTGTAATATTTGTTTGCCACACTATTCATCCTCCCTTCTAGTGTGCTTATGCCCTTTAGATCCTACACAAAGGGCAGAGGAGGTGATTGAGCGGTTGCATGGAGTGACACTGGGAACAATCAAGAGGTTGCAACTGGGAGGATCGATTGAGAAAGGGTGAGCCACATGGGGGTTTTAGACTTTTAGGTCTTATACTGTTCACACACGTGGGATTTCAAGGGAAGTGGGGTGGAAGGGGGATGGGTAAGGGTACATTATTTTTTTTTTTAGGGGTTGGTGCATTTTAGTTTATTTGAGATGGTTTCACTGATCTGTCTAAAATGAGCACCTCTAAAAGCCAATTATGTTGTAGTCTACCCTTGTTCCTAGCAATTGAGGAAAGAGCATATCAAAGTGGGTTGCGGGAGATTGTGATGAAGGGGACATCGGACAATTGTGGTTTCTAAAAGAAATTGCGTGGCACCTATTTTTCCACACAATGTGCCAAAAAGGAATTTGAGCCCTGCTCCTATTCTTAACAATTTTAGGTTTGGATTTCCTACTTTGAAAAATAAAAAGGCTTTTGCCATGTAAACCTACAATTTGTTTTTTTTCCTCTTTGTAATATGAGCCTAATTGATAAAAGGGTTTGCTACAAAATTATGTTTATGTTGAATCTTTTGATTATAATGGTAATAAACGTTAATTGTTGGTTGACTAAAGACTTTTACTGGCTCATAATTTTTTGCCTCTAAATTATGTTTAAAAATTATAATGCAAACATGCTATATACACATAGTAGCACATAAACTTGCCATTAATAGCAATTATCAATTATCAAAGATTTTTAGTGCATATATTTTTATTGCCACTAAGTTACTTTATGTTATTAAAACATTGTCGAAAATGAAATAGTGGCCTCGTTTCACCTATGCTAATTTGTCATTTGGAAAAAATATTGTAGTGGCATAAGTAAAAATTGTCACTAAATCAAAGACTTTAATGGCAAATATATTGGCCACTAATGCTAATTGTCATTTGACAAAAATATTATAGTGCCATAAGTAACAATTGCCACTATTTTGCATTAATACTAATTGTCATTTGACAAAATGTTGTAGTGGCATATACAAAAAATTTGCCACTAAGTCAAAGGAATTAGTGGCAAATACATTATATGGCATTATTTAATTTACCACTAAAGGCCATTTTTTTTTTTGTAGTGTACAACTACCTATACTTTTTGGCACCAACTCTACCTCCAATCACCACCATCCAAACACCACCAAAATCCATCTCCATCATCCACATGTTGGTGCCAAAAACAAGTCCCCTAAGCACACCATAATTGGTGCCAACTCAACCTAAACCCTACCACCCTACACCCTCTCATATTGGCCATTTAACCTCTACCCTCCGTCACATAACCACCACCCTATAAGCCCATCCTAACGCTACAAGTATCCACTCCAACCTTAACCTTGACAACTATAGAAAGCGCAATTTGCAATGGTTTGTTAGGGATGATTTTATAACTGTCGCTAATGGGTACTTGTTAACGTGGCTAGATCGTGTTTTAACAAATATCGCATTGTAATATTGATGAACTTTCCACGAAAACAGATAAAATTTATAACTCGAAAATTAGAGTATCCGAGGTCGAACACAAGGAGCAATCTGAGTATTCCAAAATCTGAGAACACAACTTTCAAATAAGAAGAAATGACTAGTTCAATAGAAGTGACATGAGAATGATATAGAAAGAAATTGCTTGAAAAGAATGGACGTTTGATATTGCGTCAGACGTCTTAAAGTATTTCTCAGATTCTTCTTTTCTGTTAGTAATTTGCTCTGCTGCAGCTCTGGTTGCTCCTTTTCTTTTTTCTTCCTTAGCTGCTTCTGGTCCTCTTCTTTTTCCTTATCTTCTTGATTCTCTTCTTGCGGCCAAGTCTTGCCTTGCCTCTTCTTAGGTTGTTGCCTTCTTCTTTTTCTTCCTCTTCTTCCTTGTTTTCATACTTCTTTGCCTGCCCCTTGATCTCTTTCTTCTTCTTCCTTGGTCTGCCGAACCTCTGCTTCAGGGTGTTCCTCTTCTTCTTCTTCCTCGCTCGTAGCGGCTAAGTCCCTGCTTCCTTCGTTAGCTGCTTCCTCCTTAGCATCGTCTTCCTATACACAAGCACCACGCAACAAAACCTACTCCCCTACCCTTCCCCACGCGTCTCTCTCTCTGAATCCCTCTTCGGTACACTCTCCTAAAGCAGAGTTATCGGGTCGGGTCGCATGCCCGGGTCCAAATGCACTGACCTGGGTGTGATGCGCGAGGAGTGCTCAGGAGGGGGGTGGTCGGGGCACCAGATCCGCGGGATGAAGTCGCGGACGAGGTGTGTGGATAGGTGAGGAGGGACCTCACCCCAGTGTATTCGAGCCAACCCAATGATAGCACAAAATCAATATAAAGTACTTACGCGCCTTGTGACTTACCGAGGTGGGACTAATGCTTCACTGCTCTTTCTCGCGCATCGGCAGTAGACCATTCATCCAATTGTAGCAACTACAGGTCTTGCGGCGCCACTTGCTGGAACAGATGACTTCGCGAGATCTCCCTGAATCTACTGCACCTGAAATCCTGAAGTCATTCAACCTAGAGCAAGTGTGCAACCTCCTCGAGTCACCGTTAATGGCGGCTGAAGCTCAAACCCTGCTCAACACAAAAAGGGCCTTACAGCTCTATCAAACCACAGGGAGACCTTTGCCGTGTCACGACGAAGGTGAGGCAGCAGGTGGTAGGCCGCGGGGAGGCCTAGGCATGCGTGCCTAGGTCTCTCTATGGCCAGACAGATGGGTTTGGTCGAGGGGCGGTTGTGGCGGTGTAGGCGGCCTGTGGATGAGTGGAGGAAATTGAGTGGAGTATGGCAGAGGTTATGCGGTCGTTGGCGAGACATGTGGGGCTGCGGAGTGACGGGAGCATCTCGTCGGAGGGTGGTCGGAGATGAGGAAGGTAGCGGTGGACAGTGACGGTCGAGGGGTATTGTGTGAAATAAAGTGAGGAAAATGAAAGAGTGGAAGATGGGGAACTTATCTGGATTGTTGGGAGTGAAAGGGGAGCAGTGGAGACGAACAGCTCGTTTGTGCCGTCGTCGGAGAAGACTGCCCTGAGGGAGATAACGACGACGAGGAGGTGAGGGAGGCATGCGCTTGGTGCGGCGCAACGCGGGAGGATGAGGCGGAGTGAATTCTGCTGTTGGTATGGTAGTAGAGAGATGAGAGGGAGGAGGAAGAATCACCGAAGCTTGCGGGCTTCTTGGCCGGAGAGAGGAGAGATGAAATTTGGAGGGTTCTACATCCAAAACAAGTCTGAGAGATTCGCAGAGGGTCGGGGGTCCTTTTATAAGTGCTGGCCGAGCTTCTAGTGCGTGGAGGGCAAGCCTTCAGCCCCCGTCATCTCAACGGAGAAGGAAGGTAGTTGGGATCCCAAATCTTTCGTGCGTTCGCACGAGAGATTGGACAGAAATCAGAGATTGTGATTGGGCTCAGATGTAAGGGGATTCCTCAAAGAATCTCCCTTCTAATTCTGGGAGGAGATCTCTGAGGGATCTGGGAGTATCCCCCCTCCCTTCCTCGCCAGAGAAGGATTCCTCCCCATTAATGGTAGAGGGACCTGTTTGTAAGAGTGGCGAGGAAGCTACGAGGGTTTATGTAATGGTTTTCAAAAGATAAGGGTCAAAACGTAATTGGGTGTACAAATTTGCAAAGTAGGTCAAGATGACCTCCCATTTGGTCCAAATTTTGGTACAAACCTAATTTGGACCTAAGGAATCCAATGGTGAAGTTGGATTTTAGGGTTGTCTACGTTTGACTAGACATTTTGTGCAAAAACCCAAATTAGGTCAATTGATGAACTAGGACCCCAATCTTTGTCAAAGTAGGTTCCAAAGGCCAAATTGAATGTTCTAAACCCTAAGGGATATTTTTCCATGAATTTTAGAGGGTTTATTTGATTTTTATCCTGACCGGAACCTTGTTGAATTAAGCGGGTCTGTTTTAGGGTTACCAGATGTCATTTAATTCCTAGATTGCACATGAACCCATTTCTAATTGAATCAACCCACTTTTTATCTTATTTAGAACATTTGACCTATGTTTTGTCTTTGAGAAATCCCGTTTATATACTGCAATGGTAAAATTGCAGTTTTACCCTTTATTTCATGTTTTCTTCTCAGAACACTTATTCCTTCAATTAAGCCTTCTTCTAAGTTATGTAGGAGCTTTTATTCTCTTTCTTGGATTAAAATGAGCTAGTTAGGGCTCATGATGAGGCTCTCATCATACCCCCATGCCTAGCTTTTGCTACTCACTTAGTAAAATTTCAAGGTTTTAACTTCTGTTCTAGACCCTGAGTATCTGTCATCAGTTATGATAAATGCTTTTCTTTTTCTTTTGTGATTAGGTCAGAATGCCGACAATAGGCCTAGAGGTACTCAAGTATTAGCCAAAATATGGACCTGACCCGCTTTAGCCTCAGTCCTCCGCAAAGGTTTTTAAGGCCCGCAAAAACTAACCTAGGGTTTGTTGGACTTCACGGTTAAAGCACCCGTGCTTGAGGCATTTTTAGCGTAGGTTCAGTTTGCAGTGCATTTTTGTAAGAGAGAGATAGAAGATTTATTTGTTTAGAGAGTTTTCTCTCTCTTTTCTTTTTTATTTCTAGCTTCGAATTGGATTCTCAACATGTTTCGTATCGGATTCCTCATCCCCATCGTCAATCGTCAAGGGTCCCTGGCTATCGAAGCTTCGAGATAGCACCACCCATGGCAACCCCCGGAACCCTGGCTTTCGAGATAATCCTGCCCATGGCATTCCGTGGCTAAATTCAGACCCTGGCGATCGACATTTCGTAATAATGTCGCCCTTGATATCTGAACCAGCAGAGTGCTTACATGCCCCCGGTAGGATATTTAAATATCCTAAGAAACAAGCACCTAGGAGATGATATGTTGTTACGCATCTTCGAGGGGAATTTCCCACCTCTCCGCACCGAGAATTCATCCAAATCAACTTGTGTTGATCGGCCACTCCTAATCTAGGTGACTTTTTCAGAACATTGAAATGCTTTTTGCGTGATTTTGATATTTATGCACATTGAACCTGACTGTGTGCGAATTGGGGTGCTTAGGTTACCGAATCCCGTAAATCGAAGGTTAGTTAACAAGGCTGAATACTTCCTAAGCCTTAGACCTAATACTTAAGCTTTGCATTTTCCCAAACCTCTTGAGGATTATCCAGATTTTAGCGGATAGGTGAATTTTTAAGCTAAAGAATCTAGCCCAAGAGGCCTAAGACCAGCATTCCTGCTAATCTCTTGTTATGTCTCCTTAGCACTTTTCTTTTATTTTTCTCTATTTTTGATCTGGTCTAGAACTCCAGTTAATCCCTTAATCTTTTACTAATGACTATTTCTTTTTCTTTTTCATTTTGTGCTCCTTTTTTGGCATTTTGCTCTTTTCCTCCTCTCATTTTGTAAGGCCCGAATTGTTTCACCCCCCTCCTTATTTCTTTTTTCTTCCAAGTTTTTTTTTTTGAATTGAAACCTTTTCTTCATATGAATTTCCTGACATTTTGCTCTTTCATACCCCCCCATGCCTAAGATTTGCAATGTCCCCATTGTAAATTAGGTGGGTTCGATTTCAGCTTAGTTCATGCATTAGGACAAGTGTTGGGTGAGTGAACGGGTCGAAGTGACTTGCTGCGAACGATTTCTAATCTCGGGTAGGGGTACCTGAGGTGAAGTCGGTTGTTCTAATGGATAAACCCTAAAGTGTAGTATGAATTCCACATAGAAATGTCAGAAAAGGTTTCAGGTTTTTCAAAGAATGATGGGTTGCCTCCCGTTAAGCGCTGACTTTTACGCCATCACCTAGGCGCAATGAGCTCAAGGGGAATGGAGGGTAAAGGATGACTCAACCAAATTTGTATTGGTCATGTCAATGAACAGTTTGAGTCTCTAACCATTCACAACAAAGGGTTCAGAATCATGGTTGAGTGGGCTAATTTCAGTGGCTCCATTTCCAAAGATTTGTCGAACTAGGTAGGGTCCAACCCACTTAGATCGTAGCTTTCCTAGGAATAATTTGAGTCGGGCATCAAAGAGTAAAACCTTTTGACCAGGATGAAAGATCTTTCTAGAAATGTGCTTGTCATGAAAAGCTTTAACCCATTCTTTGTAAATTTGTGAGTTCTCATACGCGTCGTGGCGTAATTCATCGATCTTGCTTATTCGAAGCCTTCTGTGGGTTCTAGCCTTAGAAAGATCTAAATTGCAATTCTGTACTGCCCAATAGGCTTTATGCTCCAATTTGACGGGGAGGTGACATGCCTTCTCGTACACCAGTCTGAAGGGAGACATTCCTAATTGGGTCTTATGGGGGGTCCTATAGCACCACAATGCTTCTAGAAGCTGAGAAGACCAATCTTTTCTGTCAGGTCGAATAGTAACCTGAATAATTTTCTTGATCTCTCAGTTTAATAGCTCAGCTAGACCATTATTTTGGGGGTGGTAAGGAGTAGAGATTCGATGTGACACCCCGTATTTGGTCATCAGTGACCAGAACTGAGCATTTGTAAAATGGGTCCCTCCATCGGAGATTATTGCTCGTGGAATCCCAAACCTTGAGAAGATGTTTTGATGAATGAATTTGATAACAACCTTATGATTATTGGTTCGGGTCGGAATGGCTTCTATCCACTTGGACACGTAGTCAAAGGCAAGTAAGATGTATTCGAAGCCATCCGAGATCGGGAAGGGTCCCATGAAATCGATCCCCCAGATGTCAAAAATTTCGCATACCAGGATCGACTGTAGAGGCATCATGTCTCGATGGCTCATGTTGCCCAAGGTCTAGCAACGGGTACATGTCTTACAGTGATCGTATGCATCCTTGAAAATTGTGGGCTAGTAAAAGCCACACTGGAGGACTTTTGATGCGGTTTTGTGTCCTGAGAAATGTCCACCGCATGCCTGGTCATGGCAAAAGGAGAGTATGTCTTTGATTTCTACTTCTGCGACACATCATCGAATTATCTGATCAGCACCAATGCGGAATAGATACGAGTCTTCCCATAGGTAATACTTGGCATCAGAACGCAATTTGTCCTTCTTGGCCTTCGACCAATCGGATGGAATCTGATGTGATGCCAGGTAATTCACTATATCTACAAACCATGGAAGGTTTCTACAGATAGTCAGGAGGTGCTCATCAGGAAAGTGTTCTGTGATGGGTCCGGAAGGGTCAATTATTTCAGAAGGAAGGTGGGATAAATGATCAGCCACCACATTTTGCTTTCCTACTTTGTCGCAAATCTCGAGGTCAAATTCTTGCAATAGCAAGATCCATCAGATTAATCAAGGTTTCGCATCCTTCTTTGTAAGGAGATGCCTCACAGCTGTGTGATCCGAGTATATGATAACACGGAAACCCAGAAGGTATGATTTGAATTTTTCTAGGGCAAATACTACAGCTAGCAGCTCTTTCTCAGTAACCGTGTAGTTACGCTGAGCCTCGTTCAGTTTTTTGCTAGCGTAGTAAATGACCACGGGTTTCCCGTCAACTTTTTGCCCCAAAACCGCTCCTACAGCGAAGTCAGATGCATCGCACATGATCTCAAAGGGTTGAGACCAATCAGGGGATTGTAGGATCAGGGCTTGGGTGACTCGATCACGAAGGATATCAAATGCTTGTGTGCATTCCTTGAAAATTTCAAAAGGCACATCCTTGGAGAGAAGAGTAGTCAGGGGGTGCACGATTTTTGAAAAATACGGGATAAATCGATGGTAAAAACCGACGTGCCCCAAGAAAGATCGGATGTCCTTAATCGAGCTAGGCATAGGGAGCTTGGAAATCAGGTTAACCTTAGCTCGATTGACTTAGATGCCTTTCTCTGTGATTAGATGTCCCAGGACAATTCCCTCAGGCACCATGAAATGTCTCTTTTCCCAAGAAAGAACCAAATTCACATCGATGCACCGTCTGAGTATTTGGACCAAGTGTTGGAGGCAATCATCAAATGATGCTCCAAAAATTGAAAAGTCATCCATGAAGACTTCCAAATAATCACCAACCATATCTAATAATATGGCAAGCATGCACCGTTAAAAGGTTGCAGGTGCATTGCAGAGATCGAAAGGCATTCTTCGAAATACGTATGTCCCAAAGGGGCAAGTGAATGTGGTTTTTTCTTGGTATTCTGGATGGATTGCCACCAGGTTGTAACCAGAGTACCTGTCAAGAAAGCAGAAGAACCTATTTATCGCTAGTTTCTCGAGGATCTGATCAATAAACGGTAGTGGGAAATGGTCCTTCGTGGAGGAGTTGAGTCTTCTGTAATCAATGTAGACTCTCCACAAGTTAGCTATTCGGGTAGGAATGACCTCTCCGGTTTCAATCGTGATGATGGTAAGTCTGACCTTCTTAGGCACCACCTATATTGGACTCACCCAACGACTGTCGGAGATCGGGTAGATGATCCCTACATCTAACCACTTTATGACCTTCTTTTTCATGACCTCCTGCATGTTAGGGTTTAAGCGTCTCTACATTTCTCTTGAAGGTCGTGCGCCTTCTCCTGTGTAGATTCGATGTGTGCAGTACGAAGGGCTTATGCCAGTCAAATCATCGAGAGTCCATCCAATGGCCATACGATGTTGCTGGAGAACAGTAATCAAATGGAGTTCCTGGTCAGGTGTGAGTCGAGAGTTGATAGTCACAGGAAACGTCTGATTGGAACCCAAAATGACGTACCTCAGATGCTCGGGAAGGGGCTTGAGTTCCATGAGAGGATTGTCAGCAGCAACGGGTGGTTCGGGGTTTGTATCAGGAACAAGGGTCGGAGTCATAGGTGTGTCTAGATCATGTTCGCACTGCTCTGTTGGCGAGTTTTGATCTTCTAGTGGTTGATCAGGGATAATCAGGTTATCCTCTATATGCGATTCATCAACCACGGCTTTGATATCACATATTTGCTCTATAACCTCGCAATTAATCCCTTGTTGGGCCTTAAAAATGTCAATCTTCAGAGTTTGTTTCCCAAATTTTAATTCTATCTGGCCCTCTTCACAGTTTATGTTGGCCCTAGCAACGGCCAAAAAGGGTCTCCCTAATATGATTGGTGTGTCCCTTGGGTTCTCAGGTGCATCCATGTCCAGAACTATGAAGTCCATCGAGAAGTAGAAATCCCATACCCTAACAATGACATCCTCGAGTATTCCTTTAGGTGACTTGATGGATCGATCGGCTAACTGCAACGTCACCTCAGTCGGCTTTTGTTCGGACTCTTCAAGGTGATCAAGGAGGGATGTAGGTATTAGATTTATAGAGGAACCCAGATCTAGTAAGGCTCTGTCAAATTGGGTTTCACCAATTTTACAAGAAATCAGGGGGGTTCCTAGGTCTTTAGCCTTGGGTGGGAGTTTACTCAAGATGACAGAGTTGGCTTGCTCTGACAGTATGATCGGATTCCCATCCTTGGTTCACAGCTTAAGTTTAGGTGTACATATGTCTTTCAAGAATCTTGTGTAAGCCAGTATGTGGTGAATTGCATCCATCAAGGGGATGTTTATCTGGACCTGTTCAAAGAGCTTGACCAAATCCTCCTCGGGGGCCACGGGTTTGGTTATCCTTTTTCCTTTGGTCAAGACCTCAGGAAATGGAATCCTAGTTGGTTCCTCTAGAATAGGTTCAGGTTCTTGATCTGGGACAGTGGTATCCTGGATAACTATCCTAGGGTCTTGGCTACTACAAGGCTTGGTGTGGTTCAGATAATGTGGGTCTTGGGTTGTTTTACCACTACGTGTTGTTACAGAGTTTAATCCGGCCTAGTTTTGGTTTGGGTTTGGTAAGAGGGGTGGCTGCTGCTGAAATCTCGCATAAGATGTCGAAGCTTCCATCCCATCTGGTGATGGAGCAGCAGGGGCCTGATAAATCTAATGTGTGTGGCTTGAATTTGGGTTCATAACACGCCTCTAGGTCGGCACGTTATTTGGGTTTGGCAGAGGTTGCGAAGGAAGGGTGCCAAGTTGGCGGGAATTTGCCATCTGGGTCAGTTGGTTGCAAACCTCTGTGATCTCGTCCTTGTGTTGTTTTTGCATTCCTACATTCATCTTTTGAATGTCAGCCAGTGCTTGAAGGATAAGAGTCATTTGATCCTAGTTTGGCTTGGATTGGTAGGTGGGATTGGGCCGAGGCTGAGGAAGTTGATATGGACGAGGGGCTTGTGGACGGGGCTGATACGGTGGCCTTTGAGTCTGAGAATTTCCCTTCCACTGAAAGTTGGGATGATTTCGCCATCCAGGGTTGTAGGTATTGGAGAATGGGTCATTCTAGATGGCGTTGAGGTCCTCGCAAGTCTGAGGAACCTCAGGAAAGTCAGAATACGAGGGTTCAGAGTTCCCCCAATTCGAGTAGAATGGATCGGAGGTCACTCTGGTCCGAGAGTCAGACAGGGGTGGATACAGGTCCATCCCCTTAGGAGATTGGTGGTAGATGTTTTGCACAGTTTCCCTTGCCAAAGGTGGTTGTGCAAAAGAGTTATGCGTAGAGGTGGCTCAATGCAGATGCTGAGTTAGCTCGTCTAACTTCTTTTCTATGATAGAAACCTTGTCCAACCGACTGGCCATCAGCTCCAAGTCGACGGATATGGACAGGTCCTGCATCTCATGTGCCCCTCTCAGATTCGTCGATGCGCGGGCATTCGTCCTGTCGAATAAGCCCATGTAGTCATTATTAATGGAGTTCTCGCACATGTTTTCAAGAATCTCCCACACCATGTCCTCATGTTGACCCATGATGTTTCCTCCGCACGTTGCATTGACGAATAATCGAATGTCTTCACGGAGTCCCTGGTAAAAAGACTAGACTTGTTCCCATTTGGGAACTTCATGATGGGGGCACTTTCGCATCAGATCTAAGAATCGGTCCCATGCTTCGTGAAGAGGTTCTCCCATTTGTTGAGTGAAATGGGAGATCTGGTGGCGCGAGGCATTCGTTCAGCCAATAGGGAAGAACTTTTTCAAGAATTCAGACTGAAGTTCCTCCCAAGTGTTGATCGAACGAGTCTAAGTTTGATACCAATGGGCGACCTTGTCCAGGAGGGAGAAAGAAAACATTTTCATGAGTAGGATATCCCAATTTTGTGGATCTGACCCGAAGGTCTGGGCCAGATGCTTGAGTTGTTTAATGTGTTGGAATGGATCCTCGGAGTTAAGCCCATGAAACTTTGGTATGGCATGAATCAAATTGGGCTTCAGTTCAGAATCAGGACCTCCAATCGGGATTCGGACTCGAGGCTCGATGGCCGCTGCGGCAGGATTATAGTGATCCTGCATCATTGGTCGCTGCAGTGGGTTTACAAAGTTTTGAAAGAGATCATTCAGGCGTTGAAGCTGGAGCTCAAGGTTGTTCTCTTCTTCAATGGGTTGTGCCATAATGGGAGAAGAAGGAGAACTTAGTTCTAAATCGGATGAAGGATTTATGTGGTGGGGTTGCTGCACTAACAAGGGCATCGACGCTTGGCCTCGACGAGAATGAATTTCTAAAGGAGGTCTTAAGGATGGTCTTAAGGATCTCCTACCGAACATGCACTGAAGGATGTGATGAGATTAGAAGGTGTTGGACCCAATCGAGACACCCAAAAATTGTTGGGTGACTATAGTGGTTCGGGGCTGATGATACCCCTTAGTTTGAAAGGTCGTCCACTTGTGAAGTACCTGGGCAGTCAGAGAGGGAGAGTCCCGCAAAGACCCCTACACGATAAAGAGTCCCCACGAGTTACAGGGTTTCCCCCACCTAACCTCTCTTGTCACTGAGATTCATGGTAGACCAGAATGGGGACCTTGACCTCTTAAGTCTACCTATTTTACTTTAAGATCAAGGTGCTTAAGGTTCCACTTGAACTTTTAGGTCTTTTGAGTGAAAAAGTGACCTAATTTTAAGGTTGGTTGTCCCAAAGGATCAACTTCACCTCTTGTTCCTTTGAGAGCTTTTGGGTCCTTTCTTTTAGGGTTCAAATGGATTTAAAAGCCTGATTTGCTTAAGGTTTCTCTTGTATAGATCTTTTCAAACAACGTTCAGGCACACCTCTTTTTGGGAGAACTTTTTTCTTTGTTTAAGAGAAGATGTGTCTCTAAAAACCCTAGCTTTGCATTCCTTAGGTTGGCTCTAGTTGGTCCAATTTAGTTGCCTCAAAATTTGGTATCTAGGGCTCAATCAAGAAAGTTTTAGCCCTAGTTACCTTAGTTGGATGAACAGTTCAAGATGTGTTGAAATGAAAATCAGGCAACTTTTATGAATTACTAAGTATGAAATAGGTAGCCCTAGGTTGATTCTTCTTTCTTCCTTTTCAGACTTTCAAGGGGTTAAGAGAGAGGGCTGATGAAAATTACCTGTTCCTCGGTGTGGCTGTTGTGCAGCTGCTCTTCTTTTCTCTGCTTTCCCTGAGACAAGCACAACAAAAGAGAGGAATTAAGTCAGTATTGGATCAGAAGTTGTGATCAAAAGCTTTAGAAGTGCCCGTTGCTCCACGGCAACGGCGCCAAAAGGTTAACGCGGCTGGATCGTGCTTCAATAAATATCGCGTTGTAATATAGATGAACTTTCCAGGAAAACAAATAAAAATTTATAACTCAAAAATCAGAGTATCCGAGGTCAAACATAGGGAGCAATCTGAGTATTCCAAAATTTGAGAACACAACTTTCAAATAAGAAGAAATGACTAGTTCAATAGAAGTGACATAAGAATGATATAAAAAGAAATTCCACAAAAAGAATGGACATCTGATATTGCGTCAGACATCTTAAAGTATTTCTCATATTCTTCTTTTCTGTTGGTGGTTTACTCTGCTGCAGCTCTAGTTGCTCCTGCTCTTTTTTCTTCCTTAGCTGCTTCTGCTCCTCTTCTTTTTCCTTCTCTTCTTGATTCTCTTCTTGCGGCCAAGTCCTAGCTTGCCTCTTCTAAGGTTGTTGCCTTCTTCTTCTTCTTCCTCTTCTTCCTTTGTTTTCTTGCTTCTTTGTTTGCCCCATGATCTCTTTCTTCGTCTTCCTTCGTCTACCGCCCTCTGCTTCAGGGTGTTCTTCTTCTTCTTCTTCCTCTCTCGCAGCGTCTAAGTCCTTGCTTCCTTCGTTAGCTACTTCCTCCTTAGCATCCTCTTCCTGCACAAAAGTACCACGCAACAAAACCTACTCCCCTACCCTTCCCCGCATATCTCTTTCTCTCTGAATCTCTCTTCGATACCCTCTCCCAGAGCTAGGTTATCAGGTCGGGTCGTGCGCCCGGGTCCAGACACACCGGTGTGGGTGTGGTGCGCGAGGAGTGCTCAGGAGGGGGTAGTCAGGTCAAGGCACCAGATCCGCGGGATGAAGTCACGGACGAGGTGCGTGGAAAGATGAGGAGGGACCCCACCCCAGTGTATTTGAGGCAACCCAATGATAGCACAAAATCAATATAAAGTACTCACGCGCCTTGTGACTTACCGAGGTGGGACTAATGCTTCAGTGCTCTTTCTTGCGCACCCGCAGTAGACCTTTCCTCCAATTGTAGCAATTGCAGGTCTCGCGGTGCCACTTGCTGGAACAGATGACTTCGCGAGATCTCCCTGAATCTGCTGCACCTGAAATCCTGAAGTCATTCAACCTGGAGCAAGCGTGCAACCTCCTCGAGTCACCGCTAATGGCGGCTGAAGCTCAAACCCTGCTCAACACAAAAAGGGCCTTGCAGCTCTATCAGACCATAGGGAGACCTTCGCCGTGTCACGACAAAGGTGAGGCAACAGGTGGCAGGCTGCGGGGCAGCCTAGGCATGCGTGCCTAGGTCTCTCTATGGCTGGACGGATGGGTTTGGTCGGGGGGCGGTTGTGGCGGTGTAGGCAGCCTGTGGATGAGTGGAGGATATTGAGTGGAGTATGGCGGAGGTTATGCGGTGGTTGGCGAGACGTATGGGGCTGCGGAGTGACGGGAGCGTCTCACCGGAGGGTGGTCGGAGATGAGGAAGGTAGCGGTGGACAGTGACAGTCGAGGGGTGTTGTGTGAAATAAAGTGAGGAAAATGAAAGAGTGGAAGACGGGGAACTTATCTGGATTGTTGGGAGTGAAAGGGGAGCAGCGGAGACGAGCGGCTCATTTGTGCCGTCGTCAGAGAAGACTGCCCTAAGGGAGATAACAACGACGAGGAGGTGAGGGAGGCATGCGCTTGGTGCGGCGCAACGCGGGAGGATGAGGCGAAGTGAATTCTACTGCTGGTATGGTAGTAGAGAGATGAGAGGGAGGAGGAAGAATCACCGAAGCTTGAGGGCTTCTTGGTCAAAGAGAGGAGAGATGAAATTTGTAGGGTTCTACGGCCAAAACAAGTCTGAGAGATTTGCAGAGGGTCGGGGGTCCTTTTATAAGTGCTGGCCGAGCTTCTGGTGTGTGGAGGGCAAGCCTTCAGCCACCGTCATCTCGTCGGAGAAGGAAGGTAGTTGGGATCCCAAATCTTTCGTGCGTTCGCACGAGAGATTGGACAGAAATCAGAGATTGTGATTGGGCTCAAATGGAAGGGGATTCCTTAGAGAATATCCCTTCTAATTCTGGGAGGAGATCTCTGAGAGATCTTTGAGTATCCCCCCTCCCTTGCCAGAGAAGGATTCCTCCCCTTTAATGGTGGATGGACCTGTTTGTAAGAGTTGCAAAGAAGCTACGAGGGTTTATGTAATGGTTTTCAAAAGATAAGGGTCAAAATGTAATTAGGTGTACTAATTTGCAAAGTAGGTCAAGATGACCTCCCCTTAGGTCCAAATTTTGGTACAAACCTAATTTGGACCTAGGGAATCCAATGGTGAAGTTGGATTTTAGGTTTGTCTACGTTTGACTAGACATTTTGTGCAAAAACCCAAATTTGGTCAATTGATAAACTAGGACCCCAATCTTGGTCAAAGTAGGTTCTAAAGGCCAAATTGAATGTTCTAAACCCTAGGGGATATTTTTCCATGAAGTTTAGAGGGTTTATTTTATTTTTATCCTGATCGAAACCTTGTTGAATTAAGCGGCTCTATTTTAGGGTTACCAGATGTCATTTAATTCCTGGATTGCACATGAACCCATTTTTAATTGAATCAACCCACTTTTTATCTTATTTAGACCATTTGACCTATGTTTTGTCTTTGAGAAATCCCATTTATATACTGCAATGGTAAAATTACAGTTTTACCCTTTATTTCATGTTTTCTTCTCAGAACACTTATTCCTTCAATTAAGCCTTCTTCTAAGTTATGTAGGAGCTTTTATTCTCTTTCTTGGATCAAAATGAGCTAGCTAGGGCTCATGATGAGGCTCTCATTGGTAACTTTAGGGATGATTATCCAGTGAACCTTTGCCTAAAGCCTCCTCCCTCCTCCTGCTAACCAAACTTAACTCAAGGTAAGATTTAGCGATGGTTTTAGAAATAACTGTCGCTAATGATTACTTCGGGGCATGTGTTTTTCATGTGCCATTCGTGAATTATTTGGGGATTGGCAATGGTTTTTCAAAACCATCACTAAATGTGCATGGAAAAGTGCACCCCTCCAAATTTTGATGTCGATGGAAAATATAATTTAAATTCTATTGGCGACAGGTATGGGTAAAATCGTCTCCAAGTGCACCCCCATGATGTCATTTGGTGACAACTTTTGCGATGGTTTTTTAAAAGAACCATCGTCGAATCTCGAGATATTTTTCCAGGCCGATCGGCCTTCTCTTCTTCCTTTCTTCTTCGATATGCGCATGCCTCCTACACAGCCACTGCCAACCTCCTCCGTAGCATCGGTGTGCGATCGACCGCGTCGTGGTCATCATTGTTGCCGCCACCTCCCTGTGCCCTTAAGCTCGCCGTCGTCGCTGCATCATCGTCATTGTCGGTATTGCCTCCTCCTCCTCCTTCACCTAGACCTCGCTGCACCACTACCCCCACGCTCTACTTTAGTTTGGTTTTCGATTTATGATTTTGGACTTAACTTTTAGGGCCTTGAGTTTAGGATTTTAAGTTTAGGTTTCACAACTTTAATTTAACAATTTTGGGAAGAGGTTTAAGGTTTCAAGTTTATAATTTTGGAATTTTATTTTATAATTTTTTGTTTAGGGTTTACTATTTGAGTTTAGCATCTAGGTTTTAAGTGTAGGGTTTAATGTTTAGGGTACATGAGTTAGGATTTAGGTTTTTTGTTGACGAAGTTTATTTACAAAAATTTAATTCAAAAGTTAAATGTTTAATTATCAGCTCTTAGTACCACACACACTTACACAAATTTAAAAGCACCTCATGACAAACAATAGGAATTCTAACCCCTAGGTAACAGAATGTGGGTGGGATATAATTGTGTCAAAATATTAGCCCTTCGAGACTTATTGTACATATATAGGAGTTCTTAGAGAGGCATAACAAGCAATGGGAGGAGGTCTTGTCCTATCTCTTAGGCGGGGTGGTGGACCTGATCATTTGTCGCTCCACATTTCAAGGCATGGCGACGAGGATGATGGTGGTTCTGAGGCTGGTGGCATAGGTGCCTGATGAGTCATGTTTTGAGAATTAAAATCGGGGATTGGAGAAGTGATTGCACCGCAAAAATACACCTGCAATTGTGCCATCTTATGCTATTTCCTAGCATTACCAGCGCATATTAAGTAGACATAGTCGCATTGTAAAAATACACGCATGCATGCATTTAATTGAGAGGAGAGGAGAGTGAATAAAATGGCATCGAAATTTACATTTTCTTCAACTGCTGCTTCGCAAAATTTCCATCTTTATTTTTATTTCTATTTGATTTTGAATTCTTCTCCGTAGCTGCAATGCATGGTAGCCTCTTCCTCGCGCCATGTCCTACTCAGCATGGCTCTGCATAGCCTCTCCCTACCGGCCATGCACAGCCAGGGCATGGCTGTGCATGCCTTCTTCCTCTATAAAACAGGCGCGGCTTCTTGCAAAGGGAGCCTACTCCACCCAAAAAAACCCAACACAGCTCTTCTTCTCCAGGTTGCTTCCTCCCCATCTCCCTCCATACGCAGCCTCTCCTCTCTGAGGAGCCACTCTGTGGGCAGGAGTCCCTCACTGTGGTGCACAACAACCACCGTGAGACCACCACCACCCAGCTCATCAAAGAGCCGGTGGGTGTGGTGGTCTTCTCATCTCTGAATTCGTCATTCAAGCCAATTCCGCCATTGCCACAAAGCTTCAAGCTTTGAAGCTCAACCGGCCACCGTGTGCCCCTGAAGCGGCTAGCCAAGCTCCACCATGCACGCCAGCCAACACTCGCAGGTCACTGCACGCCCTGTCATGCTCCTTCGCCCGTGGCCCAGCCCTCTCCGCGCTCCCTGTCGCGAAGTGCTTCTCCACAAGCCAGCAGCCAGCACAGCTTCTCCGCGCTCGCACCAGCTCGCGCAGAAACTCCGCACTCACAGCACCGGACGCAGGCGGTCGCGCGGCTGGCCCCGGCATTGTAGCCACTGTTCACGTGTTTCAGCGGAACACTGTGGCTACTTTGCGGTGACCGGTAAGTTTCTCACTTAATCGGTCACCCGGCGCATCACAACCGGCCTCAGCTTGCACCTGCATCCCGCCTCGCGCCCGCTCCAGCGCTCGCCCGCACGTCTGTGTGCACCTCTCCGTTCGCCCGCGTACGCCCGCCTGCTCCCTTCGCTCGCACTCGCCTCTCCACGTAGCGCTGTGCACTGCAGTTCCTTCCTCTGCGCCACTCCCTCCTGGCAGCGCGCACCTCTTCGCGTGCCTACACGCGTGCACATGCACGCCAGTGCGCGCTTGGCATCAGACGACGCTTGGAGGACCCTGCCGACTTAACTCCCAGCCTCCTTCACTCCAGCAGACGATTCTTCTCTCTCTCTCTCTCACAGCACTCTCTCACTCTCTCTGCCGACACACACTCACACTCTCGCACACACACACTCTCACCTATACACTATTATATACTTATATATATATATATATACATATATATATTCATATCTATATATATTTATATGCATATATATTTATATATATACTTATATCTATACATATAGTAGTGCCTATATACCTAAGTATTAGTATACATACATACATATATATATATATATATCTATATACTTATATATACTTACATATATACATATATTTATATACATATAAATATATATACATATATACATATATATCTATATATATATTATTACCTATATAACTAAGTATAAGTATAGATACATATATATATATATATATATACATATACATATATATCTATAAGTATATATATACATATATATATATATATATTTACATATGTTACTATATATATCTATACATATATATATATATATATATATACATCTATATAGTTATATATACATACATATACATACATATATATATATATATATACATCTATACATATATCTATCTGTACATATAGTTACATACCTATATATATACATATATATATATACATATATACAGATATATACACATATAACTGCATATATGCCTATCTATTTATAACCATATATACATATAGATATATTTACATATATACACACACATATATATATATATTTCATATTACTTATCATACGTTGTATCGCGGGAATATCTGCACCAGTTGCTGATATTCCCCGATACACACGTACAGAAAGCGTGTTCGCATTCATCTTCCATCAATCCACCTTACACTCCACGTGGCACTTCGTCCTGTTGGTTGCATCTTCCTAGACGACGATCGACTCGACACCATGCTACGCACCATCTCCACCTCCACCCCCACCCCTTTATACATATATAATATATACATATATATATACTATATTTACTTTATTTCTATTTGTCTTTCTTGCCATTAAAAAGATAAACAAAAAATATATAAAAGAGAAAAGATAATCCTTGACTTGCAGGTACTCAATCTTGCGAATAGCAAGACCAATTTTGGAACCCTAATTTGACTCAAAGCCAAGAACCTAATTTTGAGGGTGTGCCTCAAGGACAAGAATTATCAGAAAAAAATCTAAATAAAAAAACACCAAAAACATAATAAACGAACGGAAGAGATTCGTTGTAGGAAAGGCGTAGAAACTTCATTTCTAATCCCACTTCCCTGAGTTCAACCCTGGTCCTAAAAGTAACCAAGATAAAATCAAGTAGGCCAAGTCAAAAATTTTGTAAAGAGATGGTTAGGCTCAATTTAGGTTAACCACTATGCACATTTCAACAATAAAATCACCATATTAACACACCTATCCGAGTCTACACCATAATCCTTTCATGGCGCCGTTGCCGGGGAAGTGCGTATGCAAGTAAGTTTCTATTCCATTCCTTTCATTTTTCTCTTCTCTCTTCATGGGTGTTTTTGTTTATTACTGTGCAGGTGAACCTGTTGCAAGGAGAAGGCAGGCAGATGAAGTCGGAAACGTGGGCAGATCTAAGGCGAGAACGAGAGTGTGAAGACACCGACATCACACTAGAGCTCCGCACACGTTGCTGAACAAGTAGGTCTTCCTTTCTTAGCAACCTAGGTTAATTTGTCACCTTAATAAAAAAAAAAACTAAAAACTAGAAAAACTTCTTGGGATCTCTTGGGGCAAGTGGATTAAAATTCACTTATTTGATTGTTTGCCTTTATTCCCACTGCCTCAGGATTTCCCGCCAAACTTCTCAAAGCGAAGATCTAAGAATCTTGATTCTTGAATCTTTCGCCGTGTGAAGTATCCTTTGAGGCAAATAAAAAGATTGACTGCCACCCCTCTTTGCCTCATTTATCTGCAAATTCGGGATCACCTTTTTTGGTGGGGAGACTTGGAATTGAGTTGATTCCAACCCCACCATGACTTTTCACTTGCCTAAGATTCGATCCCAAATACTTCAACCCCAACAATTTGATTTTCCTTATCTTTTGGTTGAGCCTTGTGTGTGGGAATCATTTTGGTGATTGGGAGCAATTAAATTGAAGTGCTTTGGCTCCCTTTCACACTAATCTAAAACTGATTCATGCATCCACACATAGAAATCTCCATTTAGGGAATCCCATTGCATTTTAGCATGCATTAACCAACTGACATTGAAGAAGGGTTTGTTGGGCTTAGAAGAAAACTTGTATTCTCTCAAAACCCGAAGATTGGTTGAATTGGTAATTCAGCGAAATCCTAAAATCCATACTACTTAAGGCTGAACTCTAAAAACCATTCACCAATTAAAACTTCAATTCGGGGAGATTTCCCTGTTGTATGCTTATTTTACACACTCTAAAAACCAATCACTTGGGCATTACCTGTAAATAATGCCCTTCACATTCCAGAAGCACTTGATCCTAAGCCTCTAACTAAAATTGGTAGCAACTTGACCCTTATTAAGGATTGGAGGTCTAACTACCTGCGTGTAGCGCCTACGTGCTAGTGAGGGTTCCCACGTGCTATCGGGTGCTTAAGACTGGGGCAAACGGCCTTTCAATATGGCCCGGTGGTTCCGAGGTGCTCGCATTCGATTTCGTAGTTTGTGATAGTAGGTAACTTAGGTCTTTAGGTCTAAGGGCACACTGTAGAGGTTAGGAATTTGATTGTATTGATTTGTCATCAAGTGTACCTTTACGACGTCATTTCTCTCATCTCCTTTCCCGTTCGTATCCCCCCAATTCTTCCTGTGGTAGTGCATGTTTGGGAGGAGGTCACAAAACCCTGAACTGTGTGAATTACCTGATAAATTTAGAAAAGAAGTCGAATTATCCTCCTCCTCCACAAACATGGCTGCACGCCCAGCCCCAAATCCTAAGGGAGGAAACCGCCCTCAAAATCGACCAGGTGGTGGAGCCTTAGATCCCATAACCCGCCTCTAAGCCCAAATGGAAATGTATAATGAACAAATAGAAGCCATTCAGGAAACATTGGAGGAAATGCAGAACCCTCCCGAAAGGGAGGAGCCTAGGTCTTTTAGCTCCTATCAGAATCCCGCTACTACAGAGACCATAGGACAAATTCGGGTCCCCATGGGATGGGACGATTTTGAACTGAAGCCTAACATAATTGGCCAAATAAATTTTCACTTCCATGGTCGTGCAAGTGAAGATCCTTTTCTCCACTTGGAAGACCTAACCCGATTGTCTGAAACTGTTAAACCAAGAAATATCGGGTTACCTATAGTCCTCATGAATATGTTCCCGTTTTCATTGCGGGATAAAGCGTCGCAGTGGTTACGCACCCTTGGGAGAACCATC
Source organism: Thalassia testudinum (assembly GCA_037157565.1). Taxonomy (NCBI): domain Eukaryota; kingdom Viridiplantae; phylum Streptophyta; class Magnoliopsida; order Alismatales; family Hydrocharitaceae; genus Thalassia; species Thalassia testudinum. Next base: position 42,455,635 of record JAZHRO010000025.1, read on the forward strand.
CACTCTTGGGAAGAGATGCGAACAGCATTTCTCAAGAAGTTCTTCCCAATCGGGCGAACCAATGCGCTTCGCCGTGCTATCACTTCATTTAAGCAACAAAACGGTGAACAATTTCATGAGGCATGGGAGAGATATAATGACCTCCTTAGGAAGTGTCCGCACCATGGTCTGCCTAAGTGGCATATAGCCCAGATTTTCTACTATGGGCTAAATGAGACTTTGAAGCAGATTGCAGACGCTTCCTGCAGAGGGAATTTTATGAATAAAGATGAAAATGGAGCATTTGAATTGTTTGAAAATATGAGTGAAAACTCAATGAACAATGCTTCCATTGTTGCCTTTAATCGTACCATCCTGTCGCGAAATGTCCACAAAGTTGACACGGGACCCTCCCAATCATCCACTGATCTTAGCCTTATCGCACAAAAATTGGATGAAGTCTCCATCGTGCACAAGAAGCTGGACGAGCTTCTGGCCAACCCTACCCGTTCTATGGCAAACACCCCCACATCACCACTTTGTCACAATCCCAATTCTTCCAACACCAGGCTTATCTCGAGAAACCCCGTAAGACCTTCCTTACAGAGTGTCGCGCCGAGTGACTCAGTAAGTCATGTGGATCTAGCTTCTACGAGCTACTATTTAGACATGGAGGACCAAGCCTCCGTGTGCTTGAACGCATATTTACATGTAGACATGTCTTCTGTCATGGAACATGCTTGCGCCCTGGGGAACAACCCGTTCTCTACCACTTATAACCCCTGGTGGCGAAATCATCCAAATTTCACATGGTCCAACAACCTGCAGCACCAAAACCCCGTGGGTGGACCAATGAGACCATCCGCACCCGTCATCCCAAGGGCCCAGTCTAATCCCATGGTGAACCCGCCATCAGGCCCTTGCGTATTGCAAATCGAACACGCATCAAGTCCTCTTGACAAATTGATGCGAATGATGATGGAAATGTCAAAGCGCCATGAAGAGAACATGACATCTCTTCAGCATCAATTGGCGTAGCAGAATGCTGAGATTAGTCAACTACTCATGACGACTCGATCTCAGGGCACTCTTCCCGCCCAACCTGTTCCAAACCCATGAAATTTCGTACCCCGTGGTCCTCAACAACAGTTACAACCTTCTCAAGGGCAGGTTCATCAGATTCTGCAGGCTCGGAGCATTCCACCGGGATTTCAGGCTAATCCCGCTGCAGCACCTCACTCTTATATCCCTATTGCGAACCCTCCTCCGCCGTATGATCCCATAGGACTCGCATCTCAGGCCTTTGATAACCTACGTAATTTCTTCAGGGATGTAGAAATTAAGGTACCCCTGCTCGAGGCTATCGACCACATACCTACTGTCGCCCGATTCTTCAAAGACTACACAACACCCTGGCGACAGTCAAAGAAAACTAAGAATCCGGTGGTTCTCTCGCCTCAGGTGAGTTGTGCTATACTATCAAATCTACCACCGAAGCAGAAAGATTCGTGCACACCACTTATTTCCTGCAGCATCCAAGGCTGCAATTTTAACCGTGACCTGCTTGATCTAGGATCTTCCATTAATCTCATACCAACCATCATGCTCGAAAAATTTTCCTTGGGAAATCTGAAACCCACCCCTGTCACGTTACAGTTGGTAGATCGTTCTGTCAAAATCCTGAAGAGTGTGGTGGAAGACGTGGTGGTTAGGGTCAACAATCTCTGTTTTCCTATTGACTTTCTTATTTTAGACATGGAAGTTCCTAGCTCACTTTCTGATTGTCCGATCATCCTTGGTCAACCTTTCTTGGCCACAGCCTGCGCCCATATCAACTGCGAGTCGGGCTGTATTGAGATTGCCATTGGATCTGAAAAGCTCAAGATTAACATCTTCAAGGCAGCCAAGAACTTTGATTGCGATTGCAACGAGGATGACACATCTGACGAGGACATGGCTGTTAGCACGTGTATCGAACTAATTGGGACCTATTCTGATTGCTACGGATTACCTGTAAACATTGTCGATTGCCTGACTGACACATATTGTGATGTTCCCCCATCCCTCCCTATTCCCGTACCTTCTCCTGACCAGACTTCTGACGAGGTTTTCTCCGCTTCCCATACCTCATGGTCTGAGTCATATCCAGGCTACTCACCGCCGGTCCACACTCTTGAAGACCGGATTGCCCTTTCTTTCCCTCCAAATGAGGCGGATTTGCAACTCCACACTGGGACCTTGAGCCCACATCCTTCTCACTGAGGCTATTCCCTTTTGGATCCATATATCCAAGAAGCCCCTCTTCTTGGCCAATCTGAGGGCCAACTTCTTCCTCCTGACTTGTTCTCCGATCTGCCTGGGACACTCTCGTCCCAAGAAATGCAAGATCTTTCACCATCCACCATCACTTTTCATGCCACTATCACGATCACTTCACTTTTCACTTCACCACCCACCATCCACCCACCCTACCACCCTGCTATATACCCTGCACCTCAGCTCTCGTTACCCAATCTTTCGTCCTTCCTCTACCATACCCTGCATGCATATGAGGACATAGCATTGTTTGGCATGGGGGGGTGGATAGGAATCCATAGGATCTGGGTATTTTATGGTATCATGCAGTTTCCACCTATATATATATATATATAAATGGTGTTTAGTAATGATCTAAAAGCTAAAACAAAAAATACAATAAGTGTTTATGGATATTCAACCTCTGTTTTGAAGACTGTCCAGGCCACAGAAGCTTGATTCACTCAGGCTCGGCTTAATTCACTTGAGCATTGACAAGATAGATCGAAATCTCTCCTAACTAAGGACGTATTCTTGTACCTGAGACATCAGTACAGGATCTGTTGGTTTGCTTCTACTCTAGAGCCTAAGTAATCTTGGTTCACATTACACATATCAAGAAAGACCATGTGAACATAAGATCCAACCCTAGTGTTCATTAGGAAGGTGGAGTCCTTACCTGTGCGCACAGGTAGACTTTTCATCCCAGTCTTTAGTCTTGTGTTTAGGAGAGACTCTTTCCACCAAAAAGAAACTCTCCCACTAAAAAGAAAGTGTGCTCCTCCAAATAATGTTGTAAGAGATATACTGACACGTGTTTCAAAAAAAAATGCAAATAAGTCAGTATATCTCACAAATGTCTATAAAATCTTCCTACAAAAAAGTTCTTCAGGGCAAAAACCCTGTTTTCTTTGAGCCACAAATGTCAGAAAAAGGGAGTTGAGTTTTCCGTCATCTTTTTAAGGGTCAATCCAAAGACATGAGCTAAAACTAGGACCAACCTTTACTTAAAAATTCGTGAAACCCTAGGCTTGAGTCTTAATGTTCATCTGGTCAGTCTTGATTCTTCACTATGCACAAGCCATAATCTCTTGAGCTCTCTTGTACGGCAAAAACCTCCTAGGTCCTGGAAATCGTACTTAAGGTTTAAATATCAATAGTCCAAGTTAGTCGAGAGATGATCTATTTCATGTGAGACTAAAAGTACTGGTAGTCTTCTCTACAATTGGTTCTCACAATATCCAACAATAAACATACCTATGTTGCCTCAGAAGAAAATCTTCGGCATAAGATCATTTCTAAATACAATACAAAAATGTTTTGCTAGGGATTAGCAAAAGATAGGCATGAGGGTATGATTGCACCGCAAAAATACACCTACAATTGTGCCGTCTTGTGCTATTTCCTAGCATTACCAGCACGTATTAGGTAGACATAGTCGCATTGTAAAAATACACGCATGCATGCATTTAATTGAGAGGGGAGGAGAGTGAATAAAATGGACTCGAAATTTACATTTTCTTCAAGTGCTGCTTCGCAAAATTTCAATCTTTATTTTTATTTCTACTTGATTTTGAATTCTTCTCCGTGGCTGCAATGCATGGCAACCTCTTCCTCGCACCATGTCCTGCTCAGCATGGCTCCGCACAGCCTCTCCCTGCCGGCCATGCACAGCCAAGGCATGGTTGTGCATGCCTTCTTCCTCTATAAAACAGATGCGGTTTCTTCTTGCAAAGGGAGCCTGCTCCACCAAAAAAAACCCAAAACAGCTCTTCTTCTCCAGGTCGCCTCCTCCCCCTCTCCCTCCATACGCAGCCTCTCCTCTCTAAGGAGCCACTCTGCGGGTAGGAGTCCCTCACTGTGGTGCACAACCACCACCATGAGACCACCACCACCTGGCTCATCAAAGAGCCGGTGGGCGTGGTGGTCTTCTCTTCTCTGAATTCGTCGTTCAAGCCAATTCCGCCATTGCCACAAAGCTTCAAGCTTTGAAGCTCAACCAGCCATCGCGTGCCCCTGCAGTGGTCGGCCAAGCTCCACCGCGAACGACAGCCAACACCCGCAGGCCACCGCGTGCCCTGTCACCCTCCTTCGCCCCCGGCCCAGCCCTCTCCCCGCGCCCTGTCGCGAAGCGCTTCTCCTCAAGCCAGCAGCCGGCGCAGCTTCTTCACGCTCGCGCCAGCTCGCGCAGTAGCTCCGCACTCACAGCACCGAATGCAGGCTGTCGCGTGACTCACCCCAGCACTGTAGCTACTGCTCATGCATTTCAGCAGAACACTATGGCTACAGTGTGGTGATCGGTAAGTTTCTCACTTAACCGGTCACCTGGCGCGCCGCAACCGGCCTCAGCCCGCGCCTGCGTCCCGCCTCGCGCCCGCTCCAGCGCCTGCCCACGCGTTTGCTTGCGCTCGCTCCCTTCGCCTACGTACGCCCGCCCGCTCCCTTCGCCCGCACTCGCCTCTCCGCACAGCGTTGTGCACTGCGGTTCCTTCCCCCGCACCACTCCCTCCTGCCAACTCGTGCCTCTTCGCGCGCCTATGCACGTGCACGTCCACGCCCCTGCGTGCTTGCCATCAAACGACGCTTGGAGTACCCGGACGACTTAACTCCCAGCCTCCTTCACTCCAGCAAACGATTCTTCTCTCTCTCTCTCTCTCTCACAGCACTCTCTCACTCTCTCTGCCGACACACACTCACACTCTCGCACACACACACTCTCACATATACACTATTATTTACTTATATATATATATATATTCATATCTATATATATTTATATACATATATATATACTTATATCTATACATATAGTAGTACCTATATACCTAAGTATTAGTATACATACATCATATATATATATCTGTATACTTATATATATATATATATATTATTACCTATATAACTAAGTATAAGTATAGATACATATATATATATATATACACATATATATACATATATACATACATACACACACACACACACACACACATATATGTATATATATATACATATATATATATATATACATATATCTATTTGCATATATTACTATATATATATATACATCTATACATATATCTATCTATACATATAGTTACATACCTATATGTATATACATATACATATATATACACATATAACTATATATATACCTATATATTTATAACCATATATACATATAGATATATTTACATATATACACATATATATATTTTCATATTACTTACCATACGTTGTATCGTGGGAATATCTGCACCAGTTGCTGATATTCCTCGATACAAGCATACAGAAAGCGTGTTCTCATTCATCTTCCATCAATCCACCTTACACTCCATGTGGCACTTCGTCCTGTTGGTTGCATCTTCCTAGACGACGACCGACTCGACACTATGCTACACACCATCTCCACCTCCACCCCCACCCCTTTATACATATATAATATATAAATATATATATACTATATTTACTCTATTTCTATTTCTCTTTCTTGCCATTAAAAAGATAAACAAAAAAATATATAAAAGAGAAAAGATAATCCTTGACTTGCAGGTACTCAGTCTTGCGAATAGCAAGACCAATTTTGGAACCCAAATTTGGCTCAAAGCCAAGAACCTAATTTTGAGGGTGTGCCTCAAGGACAAGAATTATCAGAAAAAAATCTAAATAGAAAAACACCAAAAACATAATAAACAAACGAAGAGATTCGTTATAGGAAAGGCGTAGAAACTTCACTTCTAATCCCACTTCCCTAAGTTCGACCCTGGGCCTAAAAGTGACCAAGATAAAATCAAGTAGGCTAGGTTAAAAATTTTGTAAAGAGATGGTTAGGCTCGATTTAGGTTAACCACTATATGCATTTCAATGATAAAATCACCATATTAACACACCTATCCGAGTCTACACCATAATCCTTTCAAGAAGACATCGTCGTAGCTCGCGAAACGTGTCTATCAAATACAATTTATAATCGAAACTCCAAGGGAGTCCCAGGTCAAACACAGGGAGGCGATGTTTACTTTGTTTGAAATCTGCACTTCATTTTGTTTCTTCTTGGTGTTTTGGTGTTTTGTTATTTTTTTCTTTTATTTTTATAGAAAAATCAAGCAAGATAGATCACAAGAGAGATGAAACAGCAATGATATATCACACAAATGTTTGTTACAATAACCTATGAAAGCATAAAAGAGATAGGGGTGAGAGGAAATCTCCCGAATCAGCTGTTCGGAGAGACGATGGCACCTAGCAAAAGCTTAGATGAAGGAGGTGAGATGCAGGACGACAGAGGTGAGATGCAGGAGGATGCCAGTTAGAGGAATGCTTCACCAAGGCTTTGGAATGGAGGTGAGGAGATGGAGGTGATCTTCTAACGGAATGTACGTAGGACGACGGCTCCAAGGCAACCTATAAAGGTGGTGGGATGAAGGATGAATATTTGGTGGGAAATAGGAATATTACACTAATAGGAGGCCTTTGGAGCTTGAGAGTAAGCTCTAATGGAGCTTTGGTAGGCTACTAGAGCTTAGGAGTAAGTGGGAGTAGAGTAGGTAGAGATGGTAAAGAATGGAGGTGTAGGGGCCCTTTTATAGTGGAGGGAAGAGGAAGAAATTTGTGTAGAGGGATGTAGTCATAGCTGCAAGTGTCACTAAAGACCCCTGCAGCTGTTGCTAAAGATCGTGCCTCCACCGCTCATGCTTGCAGCTGTCCTTGCACCTACAGGCAATTAGTGACGGATGTAAGAGACACTAAAGGCATGCCCAGGCTATCGTTGAAGGTCCACGCTAACTCACGCCCGCTGCTGTTGTGCTTACATGCCCATTACGCACCATGTCATGTGAGTGCTCACTAGCATTGCGCTACTATGCGCTGCTCATGCTATGCTAGCGCTGCGGTGCCGATGCGCGTGCGTCTGCATCCGTGCACTGGTCGGTGCATCCCAATTGAGCAATTGGGGGGGCTTGGCGGTTTTCGAACTCGTACCCCTCCTTTGGGAGTTGAGTCAAAAAGAGCAATGAGAGCGCACGATGGGAGAGGATTCTCAGACGTTGGATCCCAACACACCATCTCAGCCGTTGGATTCTCATCCAATGGCTGAGATGGCTTGTTTGGAAGCTTCTTTAGGACGTCGGTGGCCTTGGGTGCTCCAGATGGTGCCACGTGGCATCATCTGGACTGTCACCTTTTCTTGCTTGTAGAGGATGCCACAACACTCAGATCGAGGTGATTTTTGTGTTGATGGACTGCGATTGTCACTTCGAATCCCTCCGTATGGTCTGATTTCTTATTCGACACCCATAAAAATGTCGCATTGCCCCTCTGGCTGTTGATCTTTCTCGGACTTCATATGATGCTATGAGGTTCCTATTTAGACAATTTCAGAGGCGTTAGACTCCAATCATCATCTTGATCGGATTCGTACGATCAGATAATCCATACAAGGCCCTGAAATAAATCACCTTCCCTCCTGACCATAAAAAGGACATAATTAACCTAAAATATACACAACTACTCTAAATGTAGGATGATGCATGCTATTCAATATTTATAACATGAAATGCAAATCTAATCTTAGGAACATGTATGAATAGGCATTTTATCTTCAATAGTTGTCTACATCATACCCCCATGCCTATCTTTTACTAGTCCCTAGCAAAATTAAACTATGTGCTATGTATAAAAGTTGAATCAGGATTTGATTACTTAGGCAAGATTTGTTGATTGCTTTAGAAAATCTCAACCCCAAGACTTAGTTACAAAAACTCGACAATGCTCAAGTGTCTGCCAACATGCAAACCACCCAAGCCCTTGCCTTATTTGAAAAAAAAAAGAAGACGCAATTTTTTTTTTTGCTTTTTCTAATTTTTTTTTATTTTTTTGGAGTTTGAGAGTTTCAGGATAACTTTTTACGGCTACTCAACCCGCCCAAGACTCAAAAAGGACTCTAACTGCTAAAAATCTAATGAAAAGAGTGAAAGAGTCACTAGGCGACTATTAAAACGGACTTCGGGTTTCTATGACTCTTAGTGACCTTGCCTAAAGGTTTATCTTTTCGAACGATAGATTTCTCTCTACTTTTATTTATGGGGTCAACATAAGGGAGAACCCAATGTATATCTTTCCAATTTATTCTACTTCCTTGTTTCTTCCCTAAGTGCTTTGGGAATTATTGTGCATTTTTATCAGATAGGCTCTGGACAACCGGCCAATGGGCAGTTACCCACAGCAACTTGCCAGCCATACTCATGCGGTGAAGTGTGGTTTTTTCTCTCTTTTTTTCTTCTTTTTTTTAAGTAGGTGGCTTCCCTGATTTAAGATTTACCTAAAGGTAGTATGAAGAGAATGGTCTTGTGGCTAGGCTCTGGACAACCGGCCAATGGGCTGTTACCTACGACAACTTGCCAGCCATATCACCCTAGACAGTTCATTAGCTATCTAATTTCCGTAAAAACTATTGGAAAGCGAGTCAGTGCAAATAGTGTGTAGATGCTTAGACTTAAAATCCCTTCAAATCAGAGAGTGAGTTGATAAGTCATGTACTCATCATCCCAATTTATTTACTAGATTAAAGATGAAATTGAATTGGCGAGGACTCGAGACTAAGTCCACATTCGAGTGGACACCCGAGCTAATTAAGCCCGAAGACCTGAAGAGTCTAAGTATTCAGGTCCCAAAGTATCAATTCCTAAATTTTGCAACTCCTATTGCCTAAGTTTTGGTCTCCTACTTCTATTTCTTTTTTGTTTTTGAGAATAACAAGAAATTACTGTTACAGCTGACAAAAAGATTATTTCATAAGCTATCCACCCCCCGTGCTTAGCTAATGCCATGTCCTCATTGTTAAAATGAAAGCATGCAGGAGAGTAGAAATGGAAGAATAGCACCTAGTTTCCGTGAGATTCTGGTCAGCTCAAAAGAGTTTTTACACGTGCTGAGTTTAGTGCCTTCAGCTAGGCGAGGTCCTCAATCAAAAATAACTAACATTGAGGCTGCAATAACACAGTTTTTGGGACCCTAGATATGGGTCCCGAAGAGTAAAATGGGCTTGCCAAAGTGATGATCAATGAAAGTGGCAAGCTGGTGGTGCAGGGAGAGCCCAAATGCTCTCTAATAGGAGTTTTGTTGATTCAGCACAGAGGAGGTGTGGGTGGATATAGAAATTGCGCAATGGTTGGGTGAATAAGGATGATGAGGGTTTTGTGATGTGTCGAGGGTTTGTGGGCACTCTAGAATACCTAACGTTTCAAGAGTTTCTCCCCAAAGATCAATTTCATCCTCATAATTAGGGTACTTAATCCAACCATCCTGATCCTCATGATTCCCACCCAAAAGTTGAACCTCAAACTCTAAAAATTCAGGATGAGGGCATTGTTGGGTTTTAACTTGATCATGTGAATCATCCAACAAATTTCCAAATTCATGAATATCTTCCTCATCCCGAGTTGCCACAATTTGTTGTATGTCTTTATTGTCCTCAATTATCCCTACAACCGTGTGATTTTCTTCCTGAGTTTGGATTGAGTTGGCCCTTAAAAGGTTGTCTAAGGTATGTATGGCCATTACCTCCTCTATTCTGCCAAGCTCCTCCATCAAGCCACACTTAATTTTATCCTTCTTTGAGACCTCAAAAGTATTAAATCAATTTGTTTTATTCCCAGAGGCCATTTCTATATTTCCCGATTCACAATCAATCCTTACCTTGGCAGCAGTCAAGAAAGGTCTTCCCAAAATAATCGGGGTATGGTTGAGCTATTTTGGTGCTTCCATGTCCAGGACAATGAAATCAGCAAGGTAATGCAAATCATTAACCTTGACTAAAAATCCTCCAAAATACCCCTTTGTTTTGTAATGGATTTATCAGCTAACTTCAAGGATATGTCAGTGTGTTTCAGGTAGCCTAGAGACAATTCCATGTGCAGTGCGGTGGGGAGCACATTAATGGAAGTGACCAAGTTGAGGAGGACCCGGTCAGAAGTGATGTTTCCTATTGTGTAGGAAATCAGCAGGCCTCTTGGGTCCTGCTTCTTAGGATGTAGCTTGTTTAAGATTAGTGTGCTTGCGTTATCAAACAAGACTACTCTCATAATGTTTTCAGATTCCATTCTACGCTTTGTGATGTGCATACATCTGAATAGCCAAAAATGTCTATTAATGCATGTTCTTAGTATCATATTAGCATCACGCATTGTAAATATTGCATAACATGCATCATCATGAATTTAGGTCAAATTATATAAATTGTATAGTAATTTCTTCTTTTTGGTGGCTAAAAATAGGGTGATTTTTAATCAGGGCCTCGGATCAGAGATCCAACTGTATGGATCTGATCAAGGTGACGATTGGAGTTCAACAACTCCAAGATCGCCCTGATCGAACTTCCATAGCATCAGATATAATCTGAGGAAGGTCAGAGATCAAGGGCCAAGATGGTGTCAATCTACACTTTAGATCACTAATCCGACCGCACGGATGGGTTCGGATCGATGATCGCAACCAACGATGTGAAAATCGGCCCAATCCATCATTCATGGCACCTTCTACAAGTCATAGAAGATGGACGGCCAAGATCGTGCCACGTGACATCATCCTAACCACCCAAACCGACCCAGCCAAATTGGTGAGGACAACCACACCCTCTCTCTCTCCTCACCCACTCGGTTGATCTCAGTCATTGGATCTTGATCGAACAGCTGAGAGAGAGTGCGCTTGGATCCAAAGTGTGCCTTAAAGGACGGCTTGGCGCGTTGGTCTCAATGCCATCCACGATGAAGAGGGTGCGAGTTCGATCTCCGCCCTCCTCAAATTGAGCAAGCGACGTACGTAGGCCAAATTCGGTCGTCAGATGGAACACGAACAGTGGATCAAGCAACGACGTGGCAGCACTGGGTGTGTGGATTGCACACGCACGTGATGACGTGCAATCACACACGCACACGCGGTTACGCTGAAGAAGCAACACTCATTGATTCTAGGCCGTCCGATCTCGAGATCGAACGACTGCGATCTCTAGATCGTGATGGTGCATTGAGAGCAGTGGAGAGGAAGAGGCGGACGTGAGCAATAGCTACACCCACAATCTGGGCTTTAGTGATGGTTTTATCCATCACTAAAGGCCCTTGCAATAATTTTTTAACATAAAATGACCCTTTTTCCCCCAACCTCTGCACCTATAAAAAGGCCTACACCCCCCACATTTCATTCATCCCTTCCTTCACCTCTCTCCCTCTCCAAAACTCTAAAGAATCTTGTCCCGAACCCATGATGCTCCTCTAGAGCCAAAATCAAAGTTTTCTCCCCCCGTTCCGGAAGTGGATCCCATGATGACGATGACGCTTTGCCTCGCCCCCAGCTCTTCCTGCTCTGTTCTTCGTCTTCTATCTTTGTTCTCCATCTTCCAGGCATCGCCCCATCTGGCTCATCCTCCAAGAAACTGTCGAGGAGGATAACATCTCTCTCCCCTCTTTACTGCTTTCTAGAATAGAGTTTCCCGCTTCCTAGCTATAATCATTTCCTACTTTCTAGTTGTAGAAACAATATTCAGTTGCAAAGTGATTGTTCTCTCTTTCTCTTTCTCTCTCTTTCTTAGTGTTAATATCAAATCCATTGTGATTATCCTGCTTCTAAAATAAAAATACCAAAATATATATATATATAAGCATGGATTTTAGATCGACGTAGCCTCCCTGTGTTCGACCTAGAATTTCTTTATGAGTTTCAGTAAATTTATCTGTTGACAGATTTCTTCGCAAATCATACTAGGATGATGGGTTTTTCAAAATCCAATCCTTTTTACGTAGATCATCCGCTTCAACATTTGGCGTCGTTGCTAGGGAGGCAATGATTGTTGATTTTCTTTCCGCATTTCGTGCACTTTATTATTTTCTAACTTGTTTTTATTTGTCTTCTATTATTTTGCAGATATCTCAACAGGGAATCTTCAAGCGGTAGAAAGGAGTAAAGTGAAATTAAAGACAACTATAAGTGCTTTGCATTCTTCTCGCCTCCATAGATTTCATTTCACAACCATAATTCAAACCCCAATTAACCTAGATGTTTACATAAACCCTATGATTAGTTTGGATGCTTTGATTTCCACTTCCACTCATCTCACCTTCGTAAAAAAATAAAAAGATACTTCTTGTGGGATAAATCAATATACTCACTACATACACCCACATTCAAGGCACAACCTCACTTGATTTTTATCTACTCAACCGGGATTCCGACCTGTGGTACTGGTACATGCAAATCAACACATAAGAGAGTAGAAATCAATTTAGGTTAATCATCTTGTGTGCCTAACTTAGTGGTGCATTTAGGCTTAGGCTGCACCACTTCATTTTAAAATCAACTCATCAAGTAGCTTCCCCTTAGGGTTTACAACTTAGGTCAATACCAGGCACTCTACTTTACTTTTTGATTTCAAAAGGAAAAGATCTTCACCCATGTTTGAACATCTGGTTTGCCTCAAAAGCTTGATTGAACTCAGCTAATTCTAAACCCTAAAAGCTACTTAAGAAAGATTTGAACCTTAAAATCCATTCATCCAAATAATCTTGCTTGAAAACCATGGTTGTGCATGCACTCACACATATTCAATCGATCATTAAGGGCACAACCCATTTTAAGGGCTCACCACATTCCATAAGCACTACAATCCTAAGCCTAAGTAAAATCAAGTAGACGTTGGCCTTAAGGACTGATTAGCTCTTCGGGGCCCAGACTATGATTATTTACAATTAACCTACTTGTACTAGTCAATCTGATGTCTAGCTAGGGGAGTAGAATCAAACGATCGTGGCTGGGGGGTACACTAGGAATTAGAGGCATAAGCCGAAGGAAGAACCTTCTCCTCAGTCCCTCCTTCTAACTAGTTGGATTGACTGGATACAAGCAGAGTAAATCATCTATAATCTTAAGATAGATTCTAAGAGTCTATAGATTCTTAGGCTACCCAACTTAAGGACATGCTTGTTTTGTTGTGCTGCAGGGTCCTTATCTGCATTCCTTTCAACCTCTTTCTAGTTTATGCTTGGAAGGAGGTCATTGAATCTCCAATTAGAAGGACCATTAGATCATTCTAGGAGACGTAGATTGAATTTTAGCCAAATTGATCCCATGGTCGATCAATATCCTCCTTTGCCTTAGAATCCACATGAGATGTTTCAAAGGTAGCTGGAACAAATGCAAAGAATGCAAGAATGGTTCCAAAGAATGCAAGGCGCTCAGCCCTTGAAGGATTTTTATGATCCTTCAAATTACGGGGAACGTCCTAGTGTCTAGATTTCTGTCGGAGACGTAGAAATCAAGCCTCAGGTGTTAAGCCTGATCAAACATTTCCATGGGCTTGGCTCTGAAGGCCTGTTTCAACATTTGGAGGACTTAACCACTTTGGTCTAGACCACCAAAGGGCAAAACATGGATGAAGAGCAAATGATCATGAGGCTCTTTCCCCACTCTCTTGGGGATAAAGCCGCTCATTGGTACAAAACCATAGGAAGGCCGATCGTGACATGGAATGATCTGAAATCGGCTTTCTTGAAGAAATTCTTCCCTGTCGGATGTACCAATGCTCTGAGACAGGAGATTACTACCTTCACCCAGCGATCGGGGGAGTAGTTTCATGTTGCCTGGGAGTGATTTCAGGACTTATTGAGGAAGTGTCCACACCACGAGGTGCCAAAATGGCAGATCATGCAAATCTTTTACCACGGGTTGACCGAGCAACTCAGAATCACATGGATGCTTCTTACGGAGGCAATTTCCTCAACAAAGACATAGATAGTGTGCACAATTTGTTTGAGGAAATGAGTGAAAATTCAATCAGTCATGCCTCCATGGATACTTTTAACTAGTCCCAGCAACTCAGATCGAATGTTAATGAAGTCCACGACTCTCATTCATTGGATATGGAACTGATTTGTAATAAACTACATAAGATGGACTTGGTTACCAAAAGGATGGAGGAGTGGATGGCGGAAAACTCTGCAAACAATTCTCAATCCACTCAATCCCAGAATTTGGGATTCCATTCTTCGCGAGCTCCTTCTGTATGGGAGTTCATAATTCAATGAGCCCGCATTGTTCGGAACCCCACGGGCCAAACTAGGGCCTTTGATCCGAGTTTCTCTGATCCCTCCCTTTCTTTCTCTCCATCCTCACCCTATGGGAATGTCTATGCTGTACAGGAGAACACTAGGTCCAACCATTACTCCAATGCTTATAATCCTGGTTGGAGGAACCACCCTAACTTCTCCTGGAAAAACTCGGGGCAAAAAACCCAATTTTGACCTAGCAACTATGCTCCGCAAAGACCAAAGGATCAGGGTCATGTTTACACTTAGCTACCCCTAAATTAGGTCAATCAGTCAGCTTGGAATGCCCGTCAACCTATAGGGCAGGCTAATTTGAACCAACAGATGGTAGAGATGCAAGGATCTATGCTCCAGCTCATGCAGCAAATGAAAACCTAACTGGACAACTTGCAAACAAGGTTCATTGCTAATTCCCATCAACCCGGATCTCTGCCATCTCAACCCGTACCTAACCCATGTAATATACAGAATCCGGGCAATCATGCCCAAGGGTACGAGAATCAGAGGGACCCACACGTACATGCTCAGGTGGTTGAGCAGGGTCCTTCCTCTTCTACTTCATCAAATCTGAGGCTTTTGGCTAACAAAGCTCCTCCAATCTTTCCTAACCCTCCTCAAGACCCAAACCCTTATGCATCTACTACCTTTGTTACCTTGAGGAGTGGAAGGCAAACCCAGGGCCCAAAACTACCTTGTTCTGATCTACCAAATCCTGAAGAACCTAAGGAGAGAGCTCTGAAGAAGAAATCAAGGCTCAAGAACCTGATTCCAAAGATCTGACTCATGTTCCTTTTCCTGAGGCTTTGATTAAACCTAAGAAGAAGAAGCCTGTTGATAGTAACGAGGAGCTCTTGAATATATTTAAGAATGTCGAAATCAATATCCCGCTCCTCGATGCTATCAAACACATTCCAGCTTACACTAAATTTTTAAAGGATTTATGCACACAGAAGCGTAAGTCGAGGGAATCTGTTCCAAGGAAGGTGATACTCTTCGAGCATGCTAGTTCTGTTATCCTGCATCACCTTCCTCTGAAAAAGAGAGATCCAGGTGCCACTTTGATTTCTTGTGTTGTCAGAGATTACACCATTGATAGGGCACTTCTGGATCTAGGTGCATCCATTAACTTAATTCTGACTTCTCTTCATGAGAAGTTCGGATTAGGTGAACTTCGGTCGACCTCAGTAACACTGTAGTTAGTGGACCGTTCGGTCACAAATCTGAGAGGTGTTATTGTCAAGGTTAAGGACTTCTATTTTCCTGTAGATTTCCTTGTCCTTGACATGGATGTACCTAAGAATTTATGGAACACACCCATCATTCTAGTGCATCCATTCCTAGCTACCGCTAAGGCCAATATCAACTATGAGAGCGGTAGCATGGAAATTGCCTTTGGGGATCGAAAATTGAAATTGGATATTTTTAAGGTGATTAACAAATTTGAGGATTGTGGATTTATAGAGGAACTTTAGGAAGATAACTTGAATATTGAAACTTGTATGGCGGTTTCTGCAATTGAAAGTTCCTTTTGTTGTGATGGATTTGACCCACAACCCTCTATGGAAAACCCACCACATTCTGAAGAGACTATTGATTTTATTCACTTTCAACATCTTCCTCTTGATGAATTTTCATCAGCATCATCCTTACCTTCCATCCTAAACACACCGCAACTTGAATTGAAACCATTGCCTGAGAGTTTGAAATATCAATTTTTGGGACCTCAAAAGACGCTCCCTATGATTACTAGTGCTAGATTAACTAAGGAGCAGCAGATTGAACTAATCAAGGTCTTAAAGGAACACAAGGACGCAATTGGTTGGACCATTCATGACCTCAGGGGGATCGAGTCATCTTACTGCAATCACAGAATATTCATAGAAGATGGATCCCACCCTTCTCGTCAAATGCAGAGGAGATTAAACCCTAATATGTGAGAAGTGGACAAGAAGGAAATAATTAAGTGGCTCGATGCAGGAATCATTTATCGGATCTCAGATAGTCCTTGGGTAAGTTCCATGCAAATTGTTCCAAAGAAAGCCAGGATTACCGTTGTGACTAATGAGAAAAGAGAATCTGTCACAACTCGTTCAGCTTCCCCTTAGAGGGCCTATATTGATTATAGGAAGCTGAACACAGCCACAAGAAAAGATCATTTCCCTTTTCCCTTCATCTATCAAATCCTTGAAAGACTAGCTAGGAAAAAGTACTTCTGTTTCCTAGATAGTTACTCGGGATACAATCAAGTTCCTATCCATCCCGAGAATTAGGAAAAAATGACTTTCACCTGTCCCTATGGAACCTTTGCCTTTCGTAGAATGCCATTTGGCTTATGAAATGCACCTGCGACTTTTCAAAGGTGTATGCTAGCCATATTCTCTGACATAGTGGGAGAGTTATGGAAGTCTTCATGGATGATTTCTCTATTTTCGGAGAATTGTTTGATTCTTGCCTGGCTAATCTTGAAATGATCATTAAAAGATGCATCAAAACAAGATTGGTCCTTAGCTGGGAAAAGAGCCATTTCATGACACAAGAAGGCATCGTCTTCGGTCATGTAATCGCTGAACGAGGAATTGAAGTTGATAAAGCTAAGGTTGATGCTATCTTCAAACTTCCTCCCTTCCACATCTATCAAACAAATTCAATCATTTCTTGGTCATGTGGGATTCTATAGGAGATTCATCAAGGACTTCTCTAAGGTTGCTCGCCCTCTGAGCAACCTTCTCGCCAAAGATATGCCATTTGATTTTAACGAATCATGCTATAAGGCATTTGGTTTCTTAAAACGACAGTCACTTGTACTCTGGTGTTGCAACCACTGGTTTGGACAGCCCCATTTGAGATCATGACCGATGCTTCTGATTATGCGGTTAGGGCTATTTTCGGTCAAAAGATTGACAGGAAGCCCTATGTCATCTACTACTCTAGCAAAACTCTGGACAAGGCCCACAGGAATTACACTGTTACTGAGAAGGAATTGCTAGCTGTAGTATTTGCTTTGGAGAAATTCAAGGCTTACCTCTTAGGGTCTCACATCATAATTTACACTGACCACTCGACCTTGAGACATCTCTTGGCCAAAAAGGATGCCAAACCTCAGCCTATCCGATGGATTCTTCTGCTTCAAGAATTCGATCTTGAAATCAAAGATAAATCCGGGTCACAGAATGTGGTGGCGAATCATCTTTTGAGACTTCTAAGTGATTCTTCTCGTCCAAATATTGCGATTGCTGATACATTTCCAGACGAAACTATTCTTACAGTATCAGGTGTCCAAACCCTGTGGTTTGCAGACATTGTAAATTATTTGGCCGTTGGTTAAATCCCCCAGGATTGGACCAAGCAACAACGTGATAGACTCAAATCTAAGGCTAAATATTACTTCTGGGAGGACCCTGAACTGTACCGTATCGGCTCTGATCAGATTATTCACCAATGTGTTTCAGAGAATGAATTCCAAAGTATAGTTGAGTTCTGCCATGCATCTGCATGTGGTGGACATTTCTCCAGGAAAAAGACAGCTGCAAAAATTTTGTAATCTGGATTCTATTGGCCGTCTTTATTCAAGTATGCCCAGGAACTCTCGAGGTCATGTTCCCGATGCCAGGCACTTGGGAGCATAATTAAGAGAGAAATGATGCCTCTAAACCCAATTCTTCCCGTAGAAATCTTCAACGTTTGGGGCATCGACTTCATGGGACCTTTCCTCCCTTCATTTGGACACCAGTAAATTCTTGTCGCTGTTGATTACATGTCCAAGTGGATTGTGTCTATTCCCACCCAAACCAATGACCACAAGGTGGTCATCGATTTCATCAAGAAGAACATCTTCAGTCGATTTAGGATTCCAAGGGCCATCATCAGCGATGGTGGTACTCATTTCACTAATGCCCAGTTCCATAGTTTACTGGCAAAATACGGGGTAAATCATAGAATCTCCATACCTTACCACCTTCAGACGAATGGACAAGCCAAGATCTCCAATCGGGAGAATAAGAATATTCTACAGAAAACGGTTAGACCTAATCGTAAAGATTGGACTCACAAGCTTGAGAATGCTCTTTGGGCCTACCGTACGGTGTACAAAACGCCTATCAGCATGTCACTGTTTCATTTGGTGTATGGAAAGGCATGCCATTTACCTGTAGAGATTGAACATAAGGCATTCTGGGCAATCAAGCAATGTAATTTGGATTTGAGTTTAGCTAGAAAGACTAGGAAACTTTAACTATCTGAGTTGGAGAAGCTTAGAAATGACACATACGAAAATGACAACATCTATAAGGCTCGAACCAAAGCTCTTCATGACCAATTGATATCCCGAAAGTGCTTCGAGCCAAACCAGAAAGTCTGGCTCTTTGATTCTCAACTTAAGCTCTTTCCTAGCAAACTTAGGTCAAAATGGAATGGCTCATTCATCGTCGATTAGATATTTCCAAATGGGGCTATTCAAATCTCTAACCCAAAGACGGGCAATTCTTTTAAAGTCAACGGTCAACGTCTGAAGCTTTTTGTTGATCGTATTATTCCAGAACCCATCTCAGACACGGTTGCTCTACTGATTTCTCTTGTTGGACTTCGCCTAGCTGATGTCATTATACTCAGCACATGTACAGTCTGACTCAGAGCTGACCCGTGCATCATATTCAAGTGATATCTTCTACATTCTACCTTTCCTTTCATGCATTTTATTTTCAATGAGGACATTGCATCAGCTAGGCATGGGGGGGTGGATTCATTTCTGAATCATTTTGTCAGCTTTATGGAATTCTTGTAAATTCTACTTATTTTTTTTCCATTTTTTATTAAAAAAGAAAAAAAGAAAACAAAAATTGAATTAGGAAAGAATAAATGGGCATTAAAATTTTTCAACCTTAGGGAATAATATAGTAGGATCTGAACACTTAGACCCTTCAGGTCTTCGAGCTTAATCAGCCAGGGTGTCCACTAAAATGTGGATTTGCTTATTGAGTCCTGGCCATTTTCAATTTACTTCAATTTGGTTAAATAAGTTGGGGTGATAAGTACATGACTTATCTACCCGCCATCAGATTTAAGGGGATTTTATGTCTAAGCATCTACACACTATTTGCACTGACTCGCTTTTTGACAATTTTTACAGAAATTGGTTAGCTAATGAAGCTTCTAGGGTGGCATGGCTAGCAACTTATCATGGGTAACAACCCATAGGTAGGTTTTCTAGAGCCCAGTCACACGACCAATCTTTTCCTGTTGCCTTTAGGTAAATCTTAGATCAGGAAAGCCACCTACTTAAAAAAAAAAAATTCCAAAAAGAAAAGAAGAAATAGAAAAGGAGAAAGGAAAAGAAAAAGAAATAAGCCACACTTCACCGGATGAGTATGGTTGGTAAGTTATTGTGGGTAACAACCCATTGGTAGGTTGTCCAGAACCCAGCTCAAGAAATGCACATAAATTCCAAAACACTTAGGAAGAAGTGGACCGGATGTTCCCAAGCAAGCACTCACTTTCATCTCCGCCTTTTCCCCTGCTGCGCTGGGAGGCTTTGCTGGGGGTCTTGTCGTTTCCAGGCAGCAGCTTTCTGCTCGCTCCTTCAGCTTCGCTTGACCTCTTCCACTAGATCAACCACTGGAGCTTCCCCTGCTTCTGGTGCTGAATGAATAAGAAGGATGGGTACCAGGTTCCGGGATCTTGGTTTTTCAGAAGATGGATCCGTTCCCACGCAAGCCGAGGAGATATACACTGGGTTAGCCCTTGTGTTGACCTCATAAAAATAAAAGTACGGAGAAAGCTACCGGTCGAATAGATACACCTTTAGGCAGAATTTCTTTTCAAGGTCACCTAGGGGTGTAGAAACCCGAAGTCTATTCGAATTGCCGATCAGTGCGTCTATCACATTTCACACAAATATGCTTAGAACTTAGGGTTCTCTTTGAGTCTTGGGTGGGTTGAGTGGCGGTAGAAAGCTACTTCGAAACCCTAAACTTAAAAATCCAAAAAAATTAGAACGGAAGAAAAGAAGAAAAAGATCGTCCTCTGAATAAGGTGAGGGCTTGAGGTGGTATGCATTTTGGCAGACGCCTGGGTGCTATTGTGTCTTTGTAATTCAGGTTCTTAGTAAAAATTTCCTAATGTTGAAGAATAACTTTTTCCCAAGAAATCTGACCTAATTCTTTTATAAATAGCATATAGTTTTTGCTAGGGACTAGCAAAAGATAAGCATGGGGTTGTGATATGCATACATCTGAATAACCAAAAATGTCTATTAATGTATGTTCTTAGTATCATATTAGCATCACGCATTGTAAATATAGCATAACATGCATCATCATACATTTAGGTCAAATTATATAAATTGTATAGTAATTTCTTCTTTTTGGTGGCCAGGGACATGACGACTTTTAATCGGGGCCTCAAATCAAATATCCAACCATACGGATCTAATCAGGGTGACGATTGGAGTTCAACGACTCCAAGATTGCCCTGATCGGACTTCCATAGCATCAGATATAATCCGAGGAAGGTCAGAGATCAAGGGCTAAGATTGTGTCAATCTACACTTCAGATGACTAATCCGACCGCAAGGATGGGTTTGTATCGATGATCGCAGCCTAAAGACATGAAAATCGACCCAATCCGACATCTGTGGCACCTTCTACAAGTCATAGAAGATGGACGATCAAGATGGTGCCAACTGGCGCCATCTCACTTGCCCAAACTGGCCCAGCCAAATTCATAAGGACCACCGTACCCTCTATCTCTCCTCACCCGCTCGGTTGATCTCAGTCGTTGGATCTTGATCCAACGGTTGAGAGCGAGTGCACTTGGATCCAAAGCATGCCTCAAAGGGCGACTTGGCACATTGGTCTCGATGCCATCCACAACGAAGAGGGTGTTGGTTCGTGGCTTGCCCTCCTCAAATCGAGCAGGCGAAGTGCGTGGCCCAAATTCGGCCGCCAGATGGAACAGGAATGGCAGATCAAGTGACAACATGGTAGCACTGGGTGCACGGATCACGCACACGCGTGATGACGTGCAATCACACATGCGTGCGCGATTACGCTGAAGAAGCGATGCCCATTGATTCTAGGTCGTCCGATCTCGAGATCAAATGGCTGTGATCTCCAGATCGTGATAATTCATTGAGAGAAGTGGAGATGAAGAGACGAACATGCACGGCAGCTACACCTACGATCTGGGCTTTAGTGATGATTTTATCCGTCACTAAAGGCCCTTGCATTAATTTTTTAACATAAAATGACCTTTTTGCCTCCAACCTCTACACCTATAAAAAGGCCTACGCCCCCCACATTTCAATCATCGCTTCCTTCACCTTTCTCCCTCACCAAAGCTCTAAAGAAGCTTGTCCCAAACCCGAGATGCTCCTTTAGAGCCAAAATCAAAGTTTTCTCCCCCCATTCTGGAAGTGGATCTCGCGACGACGATGATGCCCTGCCTTGCCTCCAGCTCTTCTTGCTCCATTCTTTGTCTTCTGTCTTCATCCCCCATCTTCCAGGTGTCGCCCCGTCCGGCTCGTCCTCCAAGCAACCGTCGAGGAGGATAACATCTCTCTCCTTTCTTTACTGCTTTCTAGATTAGATTTTCCCACTTTCTAGCTGTAATAATTTCATTCTTTCTAGTTGTAAAAATAATATTCAATTGCAAAGTGATTGTTCTCTCTCTCTCTCTTTCTTAGTGTTAATATCAAATCCATTGTGATTATCCCACTTCTAAAACAAAAATACGACATAGCCTCCCTATGTTTGACCTGGAATTTCTTTACAAATTTTGGTAAATTTATCTGTTAACAAATTTCTTTGCAAATCATACTATGACGACAGGTTTTTCAAAATCCAATCCTTTTTGGGTAGATCTCCGCCTCAACACTTTGCTTTATATGAATTTAGTAAACCTATGGTGTAGGTCGGGATTGATTTGATACTCGCAAGGAGTAAAATGATTGTCAATTTGAAAGCCTAAAGTAAGGACATCCTTTCCTCCAGTTTCTCCTCTGACTTTTTCTGTTTGCTCATACAACAACAACATCCTCCCAAATCAGACTCTGATATTTTGTTGATCACATTCTTAGTTGGGAGTTTAGAATTCTTACTACGGGGCCTAATGGTGTTGTCATGGGTTTGGATAGGTCCCTTATGTCTACTAGCACTCCTCAAGGTGATGGTATTTGTCATGGAAAAATGTTGTTAGTTAATACCTTGGGGAGAGTTAGGCAAAATAAGATGCTCCCGGTTGATTATGGTAGGAACTTGATTCGCTCCGGGAGGGGTTGGGGTAGCCTGATAGATAGCATGAGCTTGAGCATGAGACTCCCCATCATTACCAAACCCTTGAGTCCCAGTTCCTCAGTTCTATACATTCCCTAGGTTTGGTACAGGTTGTGATGGTAGAGATCCAGGCTGTCGGTTGTTTGCACCAAGTTCGAATTGCAAGGTGTCCAACGAAGTTTTCATTTGTTGCATGAGCTGGAGCATTGACCCTTGCAGTTCTACCATCTTTAGGTTTAAATTAGTTTGCTCGGCAGGTTGTTGAGCATTACACATGGACTGATTAAAGTCATTCGAGGGCAACTGAGTATATACATGACCCTGACCCATTATTTTAAGATACATAGTTGTTGGATCGATATTAGGTCTATTGCCCCTAATCTTTCCAAGAGAAGTTAAGGTGATTTTTCCAACCATGATTGTAGGAATTCGAGTAAGGGTTGGACCTAACATTCTCCTACATAGCATGAACATCCTCATAAGATGAGGATGAAGAAGGATCAGAAAAATTGGGATCAAAGGCCCTAGTTTGGAACCCATAAGGTTCCGAGAATAGCTGGCCTAAAGGTCGAGCTGACTCCAGCTGGTTCACAAACTCCCATCCCGTAGGAGCTTGCGAAGAATGGAATCCTGAGCCCTAGGATTGAGTGGATCTATAAAAATTAGAGTTTTCAGACATCCACTCTTCCATTCATTTAGCAACCAGATCTACCTTATCTAATTTATTGCAGATCAATTCCATATCAAATGTATGAGAATCTTGGACCTCATTGGCATTTGATCTAGTTTGTTGGGATCGGTTAAAGGTTTCCATGGAGGTGTGGTTTAGAGAGTTTTCTCTCATTTCCTCAAACAAATCATACACGCTATCTGCATCTTTGTTGAGGAAATTACCTCCGCAAGAAGCATCCACATGATTACGGAGTTGATCATTCAACCCATGATGAAAAATCTGTACAAGTTGCCATTTAGGCACCTTGTGTTGTGGACACTTCTGCAACGGATCCTAGAATCGCTCCCAGGCCCCATGAAACGGTTCCTCCTGCCACTGGGCAAAAGTGGTAATTGCTCGTCCCAATGCATTAGTTCACCCAATTAGGAAGAATTTCTTCAGGAAGGCTAATTTCAAAGCTGTCTAGGTAGTAATCGGCCTTCCAATGGTACGATACCAATGTGTGGCCTTATCCTTGAGTGAATAGGGGAAAAGTGTCATGAGCATCTATTCTTCATCCGCATTCCACGATTTGGTGGTCTGAACCAGAGTGATCAGGTCCTCCAAATGTTGGAATGGGTCTTTTGAGCCAAGCCCGTGAAAGTGTTTAATTAGACTCAAAACTTGGGGGTTGATCTCAACATCACCGGCGGGGATCACAATGCCGGGACGATCCTCATAATTTGAAGGATCATAAAAATCCTTCAAGGGCCGAGCACCTTGAACATTCATTCGTTGGAACCATTGCTGCATCTACTGCAATTCTTCCAACTGCCTCTGAATCAGCTCCTACTGGTTCGGGGGTGGGGGAGGTGGTTGTTGATCAGCCATGGGATCTACTTGGTTATAACTCAACCTCCGCCTCCAAGAATGATCAATAGGTCCTTCCAAACGAGGGTTCAATGACCTCTTTCCAAGCATACACTGGAAGGAAGTCGAAAGGACGAGGAAGAGAAGGGACCCTGCAGCACAAAAAATACAAGCCTATCCTTAGGTTCGGTAGCCTAAAGGTCTACAGACTCTCAGAATCCATTTTATGATTATAGACGATTTACTCTACTTGTATCCAGTCAATCCAACCAGTTAGAGGGAGGGACTGGGGAGAAGGTTCTTCCTTTGGCTTGTGCCTCCGGTTCCTAGTGTACACCCCAGCCACTGTCATTTGACACTACTCCACTAGCTAGACATCAAATGGACTAGTATAAGCAGGTTAATCGTGAGCAATCTCAATCTGGGCTCCGAAGAGCGAATCAGTCCTTATGGCCAATGTCTAATCAAGTTTAGATAGGCTTGGGATATTTAGTGCTTTCGGAATGTGATGGGCCCTTAATGGGTTGTGTCCTTAATGATTTGTTTGAGAATATGTGTATGTGCACAACCAAAAAGTTTTCAAGAAAGATTATTAAGGATGAAGTGAGTTTTAAGATTCAGATCTTGCTTAGTAGGTTTTAGGATTCAAGTGTTAGGTATATTCAACCAAATTTCCAAGAGGCAAACCAAGTTTGAAATCACGTGTTCAAGTCTTTTCCTTTACAAATCTAGAAAATATGGAGTGCCTGGCTTGACCTAAATATTGAATCCTATGGGGCAGCTACAAAATGAACTAGTTTTAAATTGGGTGGTGCGGTCCAAACAATTCAATCAAGTGACCCAGATGCACCACCAATTAGGAACAAAGACATGAGTAATCTAGACTAATTTCTACTCTTTTATGTGTTGCTTTGTGTGTACCAGTTCCACAAGTCGGAATCCCAGTTGAGTAGATAAAAATCAAGTTAGGTTATGTGCCTCAAATGTGGGTGTATAAAGTGTGTATGTTGATTCGTCCCACAAAAAGTATATTTTTTTTATATATGCGAAGGTGAGATGAGTGGAGGTGGAAAACAAGACAAATAAATTCTATCCTAGGGTTTATGCAAACACCTAAGTAGATTAGGTCCTGCTTATGAATGTGGCGAAATGAAACTAGTGGGGGGGAATGTGGGGGGCACTTACAAATTACTCTATCCACTCTTTACTACGGTCTACCACACTTAGATCTCCATGCTAGGGTACCTGCAAGATAGTAGATTAGAGACAAGCAGTGTTAATAATATGTAAATGCAAAGAAGTGCAGAAAACAAGAAAGTAAATTCTGTTGCCTCCCCGGCAACGGTGCCAAAATGATCAGTCGTGTTTTGAGAATTAAAATCGGGGTTTGGAGAACCCATTGTCGTAGCTCGCAAAACGTGACTATCAAATACAATTTATAACCGAAACTCCAAAGGAGTCCCGGGTCAAACACAGGGAAGTGACGCTTTGTTTGAAATCTGTGCTTTGTTTTGTCTCCTTTTGGTGTTTTGGGGTTTTGTTATTTTTTGTATTTTGTTTTATAGAAAAAGCAAGCAAGATAGATCACAAGAGAGATGAAACAACTATGATATATCCTGTAAATGTTTGTTACAATAATCTATGAAAGCATAAAAGAGAGAAGGGTGAGACGAAATCTCTCGAATTGGCTGTTCGGCGAGACGAAGGCGCCTGGAGGAAGCTTGGATAGAGGAGGTGAGATGCATGATGACGGAGGTGAGATGCAAAAGGGCGTCAGGTAGAGGAATGCTTCACCGAGGCACTGGAATGGAGGTAAGGAGTTGGAGGTGATCTTCTACCAGAATGGAGGTGGGAGGATGGCTCCAAGGCAACTTATGAAGGTGGTGGGATGAAGGATGAATATTTGGTGGCAAATAGGAATATTACACTAGTAGGAGGCCTTTGGAGCTTGAGAGTAAGCTCTAATGGAGCTTTGGTAGGCTACTAGAGCTTAAGAGTAGGTAGGAGTAGAGTAGGTAGAGATGGTGAAGAATGGAGGTGTAGGGGTCCTTTTATAGTGGAGGGAAGAGGAAGAAATTCATGTAGAGGGCTGTAGTGATAGCTGCAAGCATCACTAAAGACCCCGGCTGCTGTTGTTGAAGATCGTGCCCCCACCACTCAGGCCCGCAACTACCCTCATGCCTACAGGCAATTAGTGACAGCTGTAAGCATCACTAAAGGTCCACCCAGGCTGTCTTTAAAGGTCTGTGTCAACTCACACCGGCTACTACTGTGCTTGCACGCCCATTACGCGCCGTGTCGACTGAGTGCGGGCTGGAGTCGTGCTGCTGTGCGCTGCTCATGCTACGCTAGCTCTGTGGTGCGAGTGCATGGGCTAGTGCACGTGTGCTGGCCGGTGCATCCCAATTGAGCGATTGGGGGGGCTTGGCGGGTTTCGAGCCCGTGCCTCTCCTTTGGGAGTTGAGTCCACGACCATTGCACCAAGCTCCCGGTTGAGTCAAGAAGAGTAGTGGGAAAGGATTCTCAGCCATTGGATTCTCATCCAACGACTGAGATGGCGTGTTGGGAAGCTTCTTTGGAAGGACACCGATGACCTTGGGTGCTCCAGATGGTGCCACGTGGCATCATTTAGACCGTTCACCTTTTCTTGCTTGTAGAGGATGCCACGGTGCTCGGATCGAGGTGATTTTTGCATTGACGGACTGCGATCGTCGCTCCAGATCCATCCGTATGATCTGATTTCTCATCCGACACCCATAAAATTGTCACATTGCTTCTCTGGCCATTGATCTTCCTTGGACTTCATACGATGGTACAAGGTTCCGATCTAGACGATTTCGGAGGCATTAGACTCCAATCATCGTCCTGATCCGATCCGTACAGTCAAATCATCCATCTAAGGCCCTGAAATAAATCTCCTTCCCTCCTGGCCATAAAAAGGATGTAATTAACCTAAAATACACAGCTACTCTAAATGCAGGATGATGCATGCTATGCAATATTTATAACATGAAATGCAAATCTAAGCTTAGGAACATACATGAATAGGCATTTTATCTTCAATAGTTGTGTCTACATCAATGTCCCAGCATATTTTATATGTTCTTATATTCTTCCTATTTTTCTTATTATTGTAATATTTGAATCTCGTTTAGATATATATAAATTAGTTTCATTGTATAATTCCTTTCGATTGAATATTTTGAACAACTTATATTGTTTTGTGGTATTTCTTATTTGTTATGTGTAATTATGAAATTAATTATTTTTTTAAAAGAAATTAAAGTATTTTTAGCAGTGGTTATAACCTAAATCATTCTAAATTACATTCGGCAACCGTTTAACAACTGTCACCATAAGTCCATTAGGTTGGCACAAGGTTTGAATCTCTTTTGGAGACCATTTTTAAACTGTCGCAAATACGAATTGAGGATTGTTTTTACAAAACCATCTTGAAAAGCACATATTTTTTTGTGTGTAAATCAAGTTCCTACCAAGAACATTGGCGACGGTCTAATTGATAACCGTTAGTAATTTACTTTAGCGATGGTTATAAAATCATCGCCAAAACGTACTTTCATGTTCACCCACGCACGCTAAGAAGGCGATGATTGGAGATTGTAACCGTCGCCAAATTGAAACAGCGACGTGATATACCACGATGGTGTTTAGCGATGATTTTTTGGTTATTGGTGATGATTTATAATCGTCGCAAATCCCGCATACTGTTGTAGTGCTTAACCCCACCAAAAGTTGGTGCCAACCATACCTAACTTAACCCTTAACCACCATCTCCACATCCCTCTTTTTTGGCGCCCACTATCCTCCACCATAGATCCCTTAACCACCATTCCAAAACACATCCCAGCCCTTCACTTAACCCATGCCACCTTAACCCTAAGCCTCACCAAGGTTGGCACCAACCCTTCTATCCACTTCTATAAATATACCTATTAACCACCACCATAAGGCATCTTTGTCTTACACTAATTCCCACCTATATCCACCTTCAAATTTGGCCAAGGAAGGAGAGAAGAGAAGAAGATTGAGGCAAACCCTTTCCTCATTGGTGCCTTCTTCTTCTTCCCTTCTTTCTTGTGCCAAAGCCAAGGAGCAACCATCAAGTGGAGGATGGCCAGGCATAGAGAAGGAGCTTAGGGTGGACGTCCACCACCATAGGAGGAGCATTCAAGGAAGGAGCAAGGAGATCCCCTTATCAAGTTCAAGAGTAGTTGTTCTCGAAGCAAGGATATGCTTCCTCTTCAACATCATTTGGGAGATTATCTACTTATTACAATTTTTTTTTG
Source organism: Thalassia testudinum (assembly GCA_037157565.1). Classification (NCBI taxonomy): domain Eukaryota; kingdom Viridiplantae; phylum Streptophyta; class Magnoliopsida; order Alismatales; family Hydrocharitaceae; genus Thalassia; species Thalassia testudinum. The sequence goes on from JAZHRO010000025.1 coordinate 42,484,094, forward strand.
TCTTTATTAGTGTAGAAGCATTCCTCTACTTGGAGATTACTTGTGTGGGATCCTTCACACAACTAAGCTCTCCAAGTACATCTTGTAGACGTTATCTCCTATTTTGCAATATATCAATTGCCTTTCATCCCGTGTGTTTCAATTCCAAGTTAATTTTATTTTTCTTAGTGCACCCACTCTCCATCTTTCTAATTACCCTAGCCACACTTGCCTAGGATGAGCTTAGAAAGAGGGATTAGTTCCTGTCACTTAGGCACAGTTATTTCTGCATATTTCTCATTCCTTAAGCCCAATTATTTCCAAAACCCTAAAAAAATATCAAAACCAAAGATATGAAAAGGAGATTTGAGAAAGCATGAGAGAGAATACTTTTGAACGCTAAAGTTGCCTCCTTGAATGACCCTAGGTACTTCACCCTATCTTGGAATATAAATTTAAAAGTTGATCGATTTACGCATTGCAACGATTTAAAAACCCTCTTTATAAAATCACGTAAATTTTGTATTAGCCAACATGTGGAGATGACCTCTCCACGGGGCAGTGATGGAGGCTCCCGTCATCAGGGGAGATGGTGGTAGAGGAGTGTGACCCCCTCCTCAAGGGTTGCCTGTCATCGATGTGGAGGTTGGGTGCCCCACGCCCATGGATATGGAGAAGGAGGAAGATGGAGAAGAATCCAATGCCTTGGTGGATGTGGAATGGTGGTCATGGGCATCTCCTTATGCTATCACCACAAGGAAGAATGTCCAAGGTAAAGCTTCTAGGCATGGAGCTAGTGGCTCGTCTCGATGACGGCGAGTGAGGTGATTGCGTGGCACAGCCTCATTAGATCTCCGTGCATAGGGAGTCACAAAAGGCTAGCGTGTGGACATGGCCTCTCCACGGGGTGATAATGGAGGCTCCCATCCTTAGGGGAGATGGCGGTAGAGGAGAGTAATCCCCTCCTCAAGGGTTGCCATGCATTGATGTGGAGGTTGGGCACCCTACACCCATGGAGATGGAGAAGGTGGATGGTGGAGGAGGAAGACGATGGATGGTGATCTCCTTTAGTGTGTGTGACCTCCCCATTTTGATATAACAAAAATGCATGGAACAGGAATAGATGGTGGAGGCTTCACGTCGGGTGTTCCCTCTCAATGCAAAAGTAGGAATTATTAAATGGAAATAATAGGGAAATAAAAGGCAATAAGTGGTGGGGGGAAATATGTCATGTAAATTAGAAAGGAGAGGAGAAAGATATGTGTGTTGGGTTGGCGTGGAGGATTTTTAGGGAAGGGGAATTTTATGAAGTCCATACGGTGGAAGCATTTCTTTGGAGGGAGGAAAGTGGTGGGATGGCATATTGGAACATATGTGAATGGTGATGTTGAATTTATGTGGACACATCATAATCCATGCTAGAAATCATCCCCCGAAACATCCTACAAATATTAAAATAACTATGATTAATACCTAAGGGCTCATGACCATTATGCAATGTCGTGAGGTATGAAATGTATGCAAGCCTATTCTAAATGCAATATTCAATTTACATGATAATATTGATTCATGTATGTATAAGATGCTCTAAAGCTAACATTAGTTAAGCATGAATATTAGTAATTGATGTATACTAATCAATAACCACCATTCTAAATCCATCGTAGCCATACACCTACCCTCCACACCACCTAACCTTAAGGCAACCCTAGTTGGTGCCAACTTCCCTTCCCCCTTGTCTATAAATATCCCCATTGACCACTATTATAACCCATCTTTGGCTTACATCAATCTTCTACCCATATCTACCCTATTCAGCAAAGGAAAAAGGAGGAAGTAGTTGATCACGAAGACTCCCTTGTCTCCTTGGTGTTCATCTTCCTCTTCCCTTCCTTATTGTGCCCAAGAAAAGGAGCAACCATCAAGTGGAGGGCAACCAGGCATAGAGGAGGAATCTTAGGGTGGACATCTACTACTTTAGGATGAAAATTAAAGGAAGGAGCGAGGAGATTCCCTGTTCAAGTACAGGTGAAGCTGTTCTTGGAGCATAGAGGTTTTTCTTCAATTTCATTTGGGAGATTATCTACTTATATTTTTTTTGTCCTTATTAGTGTAGAAGCAATCCTCTACTTGGGGATTAGTTGTGTGGGATCCTTGACACAACTAAGCTCTCCAAGTACATCTTGTAGACATTATCTCCTATTTTCCAATATGGCAGTTTGCCTTCCATTATATGTGCTTTCAATTCAAGTAGACTTTTATGCTTTAGTGCACTCACCCTTTCGTTCTAATTACCCTAGGTGCACTTTCCCAGGGTGAGTTTAGAAAGGACGATTTCATTCTTGTCACTTAGGCATAGTGTTTATCTCATCATTCTGATTACTTCTTCAAAACCCTAAAAAAAATACAAAGCCAAAAAATTACAAAAAGATTGAAGATTTGAGAGACCAAGAGATTTGCACGACCCTAGATACCGCACTATCTAGGTTTACAATTTAAAAGTTGGTCAGATTTTACGCATTGCAACAACATTAATTCGCATCTTTAACAAACCACGTATTTTTCCCATCACTTTTTGGCATTGTTGTTGAGGACTCAAGATAGTAGCCTGAAATAGTATGGAATTAGGGTTTGACCCCTCTTACTGTCTGGAAAATTTATAAACTTTTCTACTCATCATATTTGAAAAGGTTTTATATTTCTAGAAACCTTGACAAAATCTCTACAACATATAAAATTTTCAAAAATTTTAGAGGTTGTTTGAGGATTCCGTAGAATCAATTTTTCAAATCTATCTTTTCTGATTTTTGACACCAGCATAGAAAAAAATTCCAAAAAAATATCAAACTTTAAAAAATCTTAAAAAATTCTTTTTTGGAATGCTTGTTTGATTTCCTATCAGATGGTGGTGTTATTTGTCTTATTTGGAGATCACCTAAAAAGATTTTTCAAAAGAGATTCATTTTAGGAGTTCCATACATAAGATTTCCAATTCTAGGGCTTGATTTTCTCTTAGTTACACAACCATTTAAAGGAATTGGTTTTCACCAATTACAATTTGATTGCAATTATTGTGTGAACCACTGTCAACCTTGTTTGAATATATTGAAATAGAGAATCCTAAAATCTACAAATCCTTATCAAACCCTAGAAATCATTTCATTTGATTCTTGCTTCCAAACCCTATTGTTTTGGCTTGGGCGTCACATTCCCGCCCAATCTCGCACAAAAAAAAGAGAAATAATCTGGCATTATCCCAATCAATGGCCTTCATTCCCAGTACAATTCTAAGTTCTTAAGCTTAATTAAAATTTGTAGTCACTTGGCCACTAAGTGCTGGTGCTAGAGCACCACGATCATTTGTTTTGATGATAACAAAACACGTGTTATTTAATATTTGCGCTTTGAGTCCTAGATTTCAGGTCAATTGCAAATGGATATGTGATTAGACGGAGTTCGAGCTCGCATCCAGGACGGATTGGAGGAGCTCGATGGAGAGCAGAAGAGATTCGCGAGGAGTGATATATTGAAGAAGGAAGGAGATGAAGAATAGGATAGATTTCCTTCTCTTGTACTCATTGTATTTTTCATTTCTTTTGTTGCTCTTTATTTTGTTACTTAGATTTCTGTTAAAGAGCCTCAAAGTACCCTAACAGTAGTCCTAGGAACACTTGCACAACCCTAGGATACTTAGGTTTTCTGTAGAGAACTTAGAAAACTAATATAGGGTTCAAACAGAGTTTCCAGATGTCTAATTCCAAAATCAGACGTCTGATAAAGTATTTTAAGACGTCTGACTGTTGTTTCAGACGTCTGATAACTGTTAGGCTGGACATAGTTAGTTCTGTCTGATGAAATCAGACGTCCAGACCTTAGACCAGAAGTCTTAGGAGACGTCTGATGACTTTGCCAGACGTCCAATTAGTGGACCGTTGGCTGGCTTAGCATACACTCAAGGATATGACCGTTAGAGCCTTATCAGACGTCCATAGCACTGTCCAGACATCTGATAATTGACCGTTTTGCCTCGGCTGACCCAAAATCTCTTCTCAGAGATTTTCTAGCCGTTGCAACGTTTGGAAAATCCATTCCCACAGTAAAAGTAGGTTTCCAGAAGTCCAGACATAGTGCCAGACGTCCTATATGTCGTCTGATGGACTTGCGCTAGAACCCTGTTTAGATCTGATTGAAGTCAGGAAGAGACCCGCCCAAAATTAGACGTCTGACCTTGAAATCAGACATCTTAAAGTGAACTTCCAGACGTCTGATGCTAGAATTAGACGTCTGATAAGCCTGTCAAAACAATGATTGTTCCTGATTTTGGGATGATTCTCTTGGGCTTTGTTCCCAACGGCTATAGAACCTTTCCTAAGCCTTCCAAAGCCTTCCTAAGGGCTCTATAAATAGAGGGGAGCCTTTACACACTAGGACACACCTAGAGACACCAAGATACACAAGAAACAATTTGTATTACACTTTCCACTCTCTTGTGTCCTAGCTAGCTCTTGCTCTCCAAGCTCAAGCTCCATTCTCTTGAGAGCATCAAGCTGTTGCGCACCCGCTCTCCCGCCGTAGTTCACGAGAGCGAAGTTGCGCCATCTCATGGTACACGCATCCGCGTCGTCGATGCACTCCTTTCAAAGGGAAGCATCCTATTTCCTATAGAAGCTTAGGTTAAATATTACTTTGTTGGCTCTATAGGATTACTTGTTTTATCTTTGTTATTTGGTTGGGTATTCGCTTTGCGAATTCCCGTCTCCTTCGCGAGACAAAATCCTTCTCGTGAAGAGAAGGGGTTGAGGTACGCTACCCTCGTCTAAGTAGCGTGGTTGTAATTGAGGTTGAATCACCCTCGTTTTAAAGTGATTTGGTTTAGTGGATTTTGATCAACTTGGTTGATCGGAAAATCCTAACTCGAGAGGGTTAGGTGGTGGTTTTCACCCGATTTGGGTTTCCACCTAAAAATTCTTGTGTACTTGTGTGATTATTATTTTGTGAAGATTGTTTATTTTATTTCCGCAATTATTACGTCACCCCCTCTTGGTAGGGCCGGAAACTTTCATTTGGTATCAGAGCAGGTCTCGCATTATCGGCGTTACAAACCGGCGAGGATCCAGATATGGAGGGAAAAGCATTCGTGTGCACTGAAGGACATGATACCTCGCGACCACCATACTTTGCAGGTATAGATTTCGTTTATTGGAAAAATCGTATGACTATGTGGTTGCAGGCCTATGACTTCCGGGTGTGGGAAAAATGCGAATCCGCATTTTGGATTCCCAAGAAACCCCCAAAAGGTTACTCAGAAGATCAGGTTCGGAATCTCAACCTCAACGCAAAGGCAATGAATGCCTTGTATTGCGCATTGAGTCCGAAGGAATTCGAATGAATCCAAGAGTGCACCACCGCCCACAAGATATGGAGAAGGTTGGAAGGCACTCATGAGGAGACGAGCTCGGAGGAAGAAGAAGAAGAAAAAGAAGAAACCGCTTGCTTTGGTTTCATGGCCAGAGGAAGCGACAGTGAAAGCGGAAGCAACTCAGACAACAAGGTAAGTTACGATTTACAAGAAGCTTTTAATGAACTATTTGAACTTAGTAAATCACTAAAAATAGAAAACAAAAGCATGAAAAAGAATCTTAGCTTTCTTAAATCTGAAAATGATAGGTTAGAAATAAAACTTAAGGATCTAGAAGCTTGTCCTAAAAATGATAACCTATTATTAGAAAATCATAAACTCATCAATGAAAATAATAAATTGATTGAAGAAAATGATAGTTTAAAGTTAGAAATTTCTGACTTACAGACTAAGATGCATACTATAGAAAAAGAAATTGCATGTCTTAGGGAAAATTCTAACAAATTAATCAACAAAGTTGATAATTTTTATAGCCCTAAGGTTGAGAAAGGATCTCCATCAAGGAGACCCGCTAACAGATCCGGATCCAAGCTCACTTGGATACCGAAGAAAAATTTGGAATCTTGTTTTGTAGGTTTCAAGGATAACTACAACACAAAGGACTGGACCTACAAACTCAAAGCTGGTCAACTCAAGTTGGGAGAACCAAGGAGTAGACCAAGGAGGAGAACCAGAAGACCGACGAGACGGCGAACAAGCGTCGGACCAGCCGCACGTCGACCACCAGATTGGAGACCGGCGCCAATGCCCGGGCCTCCAAGCTACGGATGGGAGCCCCATCCGATGTGGCATCCACCACCACCATTTGGCCCATTTTATTGGCCATGGTAGGTGAGGTAAAACCCTTTACCCTATCTTTTTATCATAAGCATTTAGATAGGGGGAGTTAAAAAATTATAAGCTAATTGTCAATTTTTAAGGGAGAGATATAAGGTAGCTAAATTTCCTTTAGAAAGGGGGAGAAAAATAATAGCTATCTTGTTGTTATAAAAAAAAAGGGGGAGGCATTACCTTTGTCAAAAGAAATTTATAGAAGAGCATGTTTTAAGGGGGAGTTATAGGAAATGTAAAATCAATTAAACCTTTTTGATATTGTCAAAAAGGGGGAGGATTTTCTGCATTATTATTTATGGTTTTGTCATCATCAAAAAGGGGGAGATTGTTGGTGCTAGAGCACCACGATCATTTGTTTTGATGATAACAAAACACGTGTCACTTAATATTTGCGCTTTGAGTCCTAGATTTCAGGTCAATCGCAAATGGATACATGATTAGACGGAGTTCGAGCTCGCATCCAGGACGGATTGGAGGAGCTCGATGCAGAGCAGAAGAGATTCGCGAGGAGCGATATATTGAAGAAGGAAGGAGATGAAGAATAGGATAGATTTCCTTCTCTTGTACTCATTGTATTTTTCGTTTCTTTTGTTGCTCTTTATTTTTGTTACTTAGATTTCTGTTAAAGAGCCTCAAAGTACCCTAACAGTAGTCCTAGGAACACCTACACAACCCTAGGATACTTAGGTTTTCTGTAGAGAACTTAGAAAACCAATATAGGGTTCAAACAGAGTTTCCAGACATCTAATTCCAAAATCAGACGTCTGATAAAGTATTTTAAGACGTCTGACTGTTGTTTCAGACGTCTAATAACTGTTAGGCTGGACATAGTTAGTTCTGCCTGATGAAATCAAACGTCCAGACCTTAGACTAGACGTCTTAGGAGACATCTGATGACTTTGCCAGAAGTCCAATTAGTGGACCGTTGGCTGGCTTAGCATACACTGAAGGATATAACCGTTAGAGCCTTATCAGACGTCCATAGGACTGTCCAGACGTCTGATCATTGACCGTTTTGCCTCGGCTGACCCAAAATCTCTTCTCAGAGATTTTCTAGCCGTTGCAATGTTTGGAAAATCCATTCCCACAGTAAAAGTAGGTTTCCAGACGTCCAGACATAGAGCCAGACGTCCTATATGTCGTCTGATGGACTTGCGCTAGAACCCTGTTTAGATCTGATTGAAGTCAAGAAGAGACCCGCCCAAAATCAGACGTCTGACCTTGAAATTAGACGTCTTAAAGTGAACTTCCAGACATCTGATGCTAGAATTAGACGTCTGATAAGCCTGTCAGAATAATGATTGTTCCTGATTTCGGGCTGATTCTCTTGGGCTTTGTTCCCAACGGTTATAGAACCTTTCCTAAGCTTTCCAAAGCCTTCCTAAGGGCTCTATAAATAGAGGGGAGCCTTTACACACTAAGACACACCTAGAGACACCAAGATACACAAGAAACAATTTGTATTACACTTTCCACGCTCTTGTGTCCTAGCTAGCTCTTGCTCTCCAAGCTTAAGCTCCATTCTCTTGAGAGCATCAAGCTGTTGCGCACCCGCTCTCCCGCCGTAGTTCACGAGAGCGAAGTTGCGCCATCGCGTGGTACACGCATCCGCGTCATCGACGCACTCCTTTCAAAGGGAAGCATCCTATTTCCTATAGAAGTTTAGGTTAAATATTACTTTGTTGGCTCTATAGGATTACTTGTTTTATCTTTGTTATTTGGTTGGGTATTCGCTTTGCGAATTCCCGTCTCCTTCGCGAGACAAAATCCTTCTCATGAAGAGAAGGGGTTGAGGTACGCTACCCTCGTCTAAGTAGCGTGGTTGTAATTGAGGTTGAATCACCCTCGTTTTAAAGTGATTCGATTTAGTGGATTTTGATCAACTTGGTTGATCGGAAAATCCTAACTCGAGAGGGTTAGGTGGTGGTTTTCACCCGGTTTGGGTTTCCACCTAAAAATTCTTGTGTACTTGTGTGATTGTTATTTTGTGAAGATTGTTTATTTTATTTCCGCAATTATTACATCACCCCCTCCTGGTAGGGCCGAAAACTTTCACTAAGGACTTCATTAAATTCTAGGCTTGATATCCTAATTTTAAGACTCTAATTAATCCTAATTCCCTTAGCAAAACTTGGTCATGACCAAGAGGGAAGTCAAATGACGAGTAGGGGTTTATATAATTCCTCGGTCATTTTCTCACTTCATACTTGGGAGCAAGCCACCTCTTCTAGTCTAGATAGATTAATTTTGGGAAGTAGGATTAGCTATTGATTTCTTAATATTCAAGTTCCCAAGTCTTAGGTTTTTCTTAAGGAGTCAACCTTAAGTTAGGCTTAAAATTTTGATTGCTTGAATTGCACACTTTTCTCTCATCTTTGTTAGTGGCACAAAAATGGGGGGTTGAATTGTACAATAAAAATATTCACAAATAATCACAAAAAATAACACAGTTTTTAGAGAGGAAACCCTTGCGGGAAAAACCTCTACCTAAATCTCCTAATCTAGGATTTTGCCCCTACCCAAGTAGGAATTTCTAACAATAAGTAATTTACAATTCCCCTATTCTTGGACAAATCCCAAGAAGAGTTCTGCCTCTCTACCGAGAAGAAATGGGAAACCCACAGACTGGGTACTCAAATAAACTATCAAATACAATAAAAGATATTCCTATAAGCCTTGAATGAAATATGAAATAAAAAGATCACAATACTCCCTTTTCAAACCTGTGAATCAGTAGGAAAAAGAATAAAGCTTTGCTCTCAAGAACTTAACAAGAAAGCAATAGCGCAAATGGAGCACAAGAGAGCACAAATGAGAGCACAAGCTTTTTCTAAGAATGTATATTTTTTGTGTATGTGGTTAAGGCTACCTATGGGGGTATATATAGGTGTATAGGGTCTAATTTAGGTCTAGGTAGTCGTTGGAATTTGAACTAGAATCTAATAAATTAAGGTAGAATAGTTACATAACATTTACTCAAAGTTTGACTATATTAGAAGTCTGACAAACCACAATAGACGTCTAAATAGACTATTTCAGACATCTAAGATTAAACTAGGACGTCTGAAAAAGCTCCAAAGGAAAAGTAGTCATTACTGGATTTCACAAGAACAAGTATAGGGACATCTAAACAAAAAGATAGACATCTGAACATATAGTTTCAAACTTCTAAAAATAAAACTGGATGTCTAAAAAGACTTTAGTATCAATCACTAAGTTACTAGAATTCAATTGGATCTAAATAGGGATTTAAAGACAAATGGTTGGACATCTTATTGGATGTATGGTCAAAAGTGTAGACATCTTAAAAAGAATAATTAGACATCTAAAAAAATACAAAGATGTCTGATGACCTAAAACGTTCCAAATTCAAAGAGTAGTGGACATAATCATTTGCGATTAAACTTAACATTGGATAGAAAGTGAACGTTAGTCATTCTCGGACGTCTCAAGAATACAATAGATGTTTGAAAGATAACTAAAAATGACTGTTGTTCTTCTGAAGTTAAATAGATATCACAATTTCAAGGAGGCATCTAAAACAAGTTATTAGATGTCTGAAATAGAGCACAGATGTCTGAAAACCTAGGTGACAGTGGTCGAGGAGTCTAGATATGAATCTAAGGCTCGAGACAAGATCCTAGACATTTGGTGAATAGATCAGACATCTGAAACATCAGACTCAGACGTCTGATGGAAACATGAGATGTTTGAAAGACCAACAGAAGTTAAGCTTCACAATTTTAAGAATAAAGGTATGGATACGAAGGTTCTAAAGATATCCTAAGGATAACGCAAGGCTTATTTACATTTTAAAAAATAAAGTAAAACTAATCTAGCTTCATCTCCTTCTATCTCCTCATTTCCTTAATGCTCATCTTCTTCTATCTTCATCTCCTCATTTCCTTGATGCTCATCTCCTTCTATCTTTCATAGAACATGATCTTAAGCTTTCATCAAGCTTCATCCAACCCTAAGCCTAAAATATTCATCTCCTAATACAATGTTAAATATAACATGTTTTGTTATCATCAAAATCACTGATCATGGTGCTTTATCACCAGCAATCTCCCCCTTTTGATGATGACAAAACATATAAAGCAAAAGGAATTTCCCCCCCTTTTTGACATTATCAAAAAGATGTAATCAAAATCATTTTAATCTCCCCCTTAATCTATACTTCTTTATTTAGGAGAAATTAAATATTAAACTATGATCGTTCTTCTTCTTTTAATTAAAAATTTAGCTAGTCAATTTCAAATAACTCCCCCTAACAACAAGCACCTGTTTTCTCCTTTTTTAAAAAAAATATTTAATCCCTATAAACTCCCCTATCAAAATCAATGAAATAAACTAAAAATTTACCTCCAAACCTACTAAATGAAGGTGTCACCAAGTGTTTGAATTAGTGCCAATGGTATGGATTCCACCCTCCATATCCATTTGGTTCTCCAAGTACCTTGATCCATCCTTGATGAAGTTCATATAGATAATGACTTGGATCGAAGCAATCATCTACAAAACAAGAATAAACCAAAGATCTTGGTACCCATATTTTCTTGGGTCCTTTAGGATTAGCATTTCTCATCCAAGAGTATTTATTTCTTGGATTCCATCCTCTTGGCTTTGCTGCACAAAAATCTTTCTTAGTGTGTGCTAGATTATCATTTATTTTTTGCTTACCCATAGAAATCTTAACAAGATCATTTACTAGCTTATTTGAATTCTCTTTATGGCTAGCTAGATCATTTTCAATAAAATTTATTTTATCTTTCAACAAGGTAATATCTATTTTCAAAGAGCTATTCTCTTCAAGAAGTTGAGTTTTAGCCCTAATAAGATTTGTATTTTCTATTACAAGCTCATGTTTTTCATGCTCAAAAGAACTATAGTTACTTTTTAACTTTCTTTTTTCTATTGTTAACAACCTACAAAGTTCATAAATTTCTTCTAGAGCATCTTACAATTCTTCTATAGTATAAGAATAAGAAAGTGACACCTAATTGTTGCTTTCTTCATTGCTTTCATCCTCAAGTGCCATGAATCCAAGACAAGTAGGTTCTCCTTTATTTGAATCATTGTCTTCTTGTTCACTTTCGCTCGAATCATCCCAAGTTGCTTGCATAGCTTTCTTCTTCTTGTACTTGTTAAATAATTTCTTTGTATCTTTCTCTTTTTCTATTTTGCTTCTTTCACTATCCTTCTTAAGAAGTGGACAATCCATTTTAATGTGTCCCTTCTTTTTACAACTGTAACAAATGATTGGTTCCCTTTTGGTTTCTTCCTTATCTCTTTTTTTCTTGAAATCAATGTTATTCTTCAAAAATTTTTGAAACTTACGTGTGAGAAACTCAAGATCTTCATCATCTTCCTGATTGCTATCCTCAAATTCTGGAAACACTTTAAAAGTTAGTTGCTTTTTCTTCCCTTCCACCATCCCTTTCTTCTTTTGATTAAGCATGGTCTCATATGCCTGAGATTTCCAAGAAGCTGATCCATGTTTAAGTTCTCAACTTCATTCTCTTATTCTATAGATGTGACTTTAAGCCCAAAAATATTACTTAAGGAATGTAAAATCTTACCTTCAAGCTTACCTCTTATGAAGGTCTTTCCTAGAGCCTTCAAGTGGTTGATAATGAAGGTGAAATGGGTGTACATATCCTTTACACTCTCATTCTCCTGCATTTCAAATTTCTCGAATTCTTGGGTTAGTAAAACAACTTTGGAATTTTTTACCTTATTCGTTCCCTCATGAGTAACCTCAAAAGTTTTCCTGATTTCATATGCACTTGTGCATTGAGAAATCCGATTAAACTCATTGGGGCCGAGTGCATAGTACAAGGCATTCATTGTGTTGGAATTTAGAGAGAGCTTCTTCTTGTTATCTTCTGTTAAAGCTCCATTTTCAGGTTTCACAGGCTTCTAAAATGGTGTCTCCACCATTTCCCAAAGATTGTAGTCTCCAGACAAGGGGAAGACTTCCATCCTTTGCTTCCAGTATGAATAATTCACACCATCGAAGTAAAGAGGTTTTTTCGTTGAGAATCCACAGTTTCCGTTTGTTGCGAGCACCCATGATGCCATCAGATCATCTTGTAAAGGCTTTAACACCTATGTACAAGAACAAACAAAGCTCCCATACCAAATGTTAGTGGCACAAGAAGGGGGGTTGAATTGTGCAATACAAATATTCACAAAAATCGCAAGAAATAATGTAGCTATTTAGAGAGGAAACCCATGTAGGAAAAAGCTCTACCTAGATCTCCCAATCTAGGATTTTGCCCCTACCCAAGTAGGAATTACTAACAACAAGTAATTTATAATTTCCCTTTTCCTGGACAAACCCCAAGAAGAGTTTTTCCCCTCTATTAAGAGGAAACGGGAAACCCATAGACCGGGTACCAAATAAACTATCAAATATAATAAAAGATATTCTTATAAGTCTTGAATGAAATATGGAATAGAAAGATCAGAATACTCCCTTTTCAAACCTGTGAATCAATAGGAAGAAGAATAAAGATTTGCTCTCAAGAACTTAACAAGAAAGCAAAAGCACAAATGGAGCACAAGAGCACAAATGAAAGCACAAGCCTTTTCTAAGTGACTAGAATGTATATTTTTTTGTGTATGTGTTTAAGGCAACCTATGGGGGTATATATAGGTGTATAGGGTCTGATTTAGGTCTAAGCAGTCGTTGGAATTTGAATTGGAATGGAATAAATTAAGGTGAAACAACTACATAGCATTTACTCAAAGTCTGACTGTATCAGAAGTTTAAAAAACCACAACAGACGTCTGAATAGACTATTTCAAATGTTTGAGATTAAACTAGGGCATCTTAAAAAGCTCCAGAGGAAAAGTAGTCAGTACTAGATTTCACAAGACCAAGTACAGGGATATCTGAACAAAATGATAGACATCTAAACAGATAGTTTCAAACGTCTGAAAATAAAAGTGGATGTATGCAAAAGACTTCAGTATCAATCACTAAGTTACTGGAATTCAATTGTGTCTAAATAGGGATTTAAAGACAAATGGTCAGACGTCTTACTGGGCATCTGGTCAAAAGTGTAGACATCTTAAAAAGAATAATTAGACATTTGAAAAAATACAATGACTTCTGATGACCTACAACGTTCCAAATTCAAAGAGTAATAGACATAATCAATTGCGATTAAACTTAACGTTGGATAGAAAGTGAACGTTGGTCATTCTCGGATGTCTCAACAATACAATAGATGTCTAAAAGACAACTAAAAATATGACCGTTGTTTTTCTGAAGTTAAAGAGGTATCACAAGTTCAAGGTGGCGTTTGAAAGACATTATTAGATGTCTGAAATAGAGCACAGATGTCTGAAAACCTAGGTGACAGCAGTCGAGGATTCTGGATATGAATCTAAGGCTTTGGACAAGATCCTAGATGTCTGGTGAAGTAGATCAGATGTCAGAAACATCAGACTCAGATGTCTGAAGGAAACATGAGACGTTTGAAAAACCAACAGAAGTTAAGCTTCACAATTTTAAGAATAAAGGTATGGATACGAAGGTTCTAAAAATATCCTAAGGATAATGCAAGGCTCATTTACATTCTAAAAAATGAAATAAAACTAATCTAACTTCATCTCCTTCTATCTCCTCATCTCCTTGATGCTCATCTCCTCATTTCCTTGATGCTCATCTCCTATCTTTCGTAGAACTTGATTTTAAGCTTTCATCAAGCTGCATCCAACCCTAAGCCTCCAAAATTCATCTCCTAATACAATGTTAAATATAACATATTTTGTTATCATCAAAATCAATGATCATGATGCTTTATCACCGCAATCTTTTCCCTTCTCTCCTCTCCATTCTCTTCTTGTATGGACGACCTTCGATCTCGAAATCCACACTTCGAGGGAACATTTGATTCTGCCCCCCACTCAGAAAGACCTTCCTCTTCTTCTGTTTATCTTCATTCCTCTGCTAAAAAAATGGAAAATAGTCAAAATAGGTCCAAAAATCCATCCACTTCTTCCTCTACTCAACCTAAACCCCCAGAACCTAACTTTCCACCTTAGCTTGATATTCCTATCCTTAACTTGGGATCAAGAGTTCCTCAAAATCCAGACAAGCCAAAACAAAATTAGAATCCACCCAATCCTCTCCTTTTGATGGTTGAGCAACTGGATGAACTTCAAGCTAATCAACAACAGTTAGCTAAGACTGTCACGAACTTATCCAACCAAAGGCAGCATCAACCACCCAAGGAACCTCTCATCCCTCTTAGGGATTTTTGTGATCCTTACAACTATGAGGAGAGACCTGGGGTGGTGATAACTGAAGGGGATTTCGAGATCAAACTTGCCATCCTAAACCTTATTAAGCATTTCCATGGTCTTACGAGAGAGGACCCTTTTAGCCACCTCGAGGAACAAACCATCCTTGCTTAGACTACCCATTCTTGCAATGTGCTGGAAGATCTATGGTTCATGAGACTCTTTCCACTCTCTCTAGAAGATAAGGCTACTTATTGGTTCAAGACGGTTGGTCATCCTATCACTACCTGGCAGCAGTTAAAAAGTGCTTTTCTTAAGAAATTCTTCCTGATTGGTCATACAAGTGCCTTACGAAGATCCATTACAACCTTTTAGTAGAAGCATGGTGAATCTCTCCATGAGTCTTTGGAGAGGTTTCAAGAATTATTAAGGAGTTATCCCCACCACAAAATTCTACGATGGCAATTAGTGTAGATCTTCTATCATGGATTAGAAGATCAATTGAAACACTTCATGGATGTCTTGTGTGGTGGCAACTTCCTTAACAAGGATGCTGATAGTGCCTACCAATTATTTGAAGAAATGAGTGAAAACTCATTCAATCTGGCATCGATTGACACTTTTGGTAGAAATTCAAACCCAAGACTCGGAGTTAATGAAATCGACTCTAGATCCGCATCTACTCCAATTACCCAGGATGATCTTCAGATGATTGCACAAAGATTGGATCAGATGCAAACTCACCAAAAAAAGTTGAGGAAAAGCTGAACTAGAAATAAGCTCCACATCTAAACCCCCTTAACATCATGAAAACGAAAACTTGCACAATATTAGTGTTATCCCAGCTGAGTAGAGTTATTTTTCTGAGGCTTCATCAAATTTGACTGGGACTTATGATTTGTTGAATCAAAATCCTTTCAGCCCTACTACTAAAAACATTTTGACATTTTAGGAGCATTTTCGAAATTCATCCAACTCCTACAATCAAAACTGGAGGAATAACCCTAACTCCTCCTAGAAGCCCCTAATCAGGTTCCTTTCCAATGGAAATTTCAACATGGGGTCTATAAGAAAAATCACTTTTCATCTTTCCATTCTCAAGAAGATATCAATACCCAGGTTATGAAGACCTTGCAGTGTATGCAAAATCAAATGATCGAGGTAAACTGTGTAGTCACCAATTTACAAAATCACATTAGGGTTACACCTGATCAAAGACATGCAAGCAATTTGCCTTCTCAATCAATTCCCAATGCAACAGTCAAAGGAACCACTTTCAGGATGGAAATCCCAATCATCTCACACACCAAGCTCCACAGCACCCTTTAGGTTTCCATCAAAACCAAACTGCTCGATCTCCTCTAAGAAACAATCATACTGTCAATGCAGTGACCTTAAGGAGTAGGAAAACTGCTTATGATTCATCTCCATCCACATCCGGAACCGAAATCAATAGCAAGCAAGTTGACTCTTCTCCTTCTAACTTGACTCAGGAACATTCAAATGCACTATAGTAAAACCCTATCCCTTTTCCACAACACTTCATTCTACCAAAAAGAAAAAGAAATCCAAGCCCTCTGATAAGGAACTTTTGGAACATTTTGAGCAAGTTGAAATAAACATCCCTCTCCTAGATGCAATTAAATATATTCCTACCTATGCCAAATTCTTAAAAGACTTATGTATCCCTAAAAGGAAATCTAGAAATCTAGGGAAGGTGATTCTTTCTAAGATAGTTGCTCAATTGTGCAAAGCAAACTACCTCTTAAAAAGAAGGATTTGGGCGCACCTCTAATTTCAGTTGTCATAAATGACACCACCTTTGATCGTACCCTCCTTGGTCTTTGTGCCACCATTAATCTTATCCCCACAATTATTTTTGAGGAATTTATATTCGGTGAGCTTAAGCCTGTTGAGGTTAATCTACAATTGGTTGACCGATCAACAATTTAGCCAAAGGGGATTGTTGTGGATGCCATTGTTTGGGTCCAAAATTGTCTATTCGCAGTAGATTTTCTGGTCCTGGATATCGAGGTATCTGAAGCTCAAAAGAATGCTCCCATTATTCTTAGAAGACCTTTTCTTACCACCGCTAAAGAAATATAGATTGTGATTCTGGAAAGATGAAGATCACTTACGGTGGTAAATCTATCACCTTGGATATATTTCAAGCATCCAAGACATTCCAAGAACCAAATTTCTTTGATGATTTGAATTAAAAAATGGATAATATGGTGGAAGAAACTATCCACATTTCACATGTAGGCAAATACTTTGAGATTGAATATGTTCCTAAGTATCATTCACCTCACCGTCCCACCCTAACTTCACCTTCCACATCTGACTCTTCCCTTCTCTCTTCTCCTCTGGACCTCCCTTCCCATTCTCTCTCCGAGTCAAACCCACAATTGGATCTGAAGCCTTCTCCTAACTCTCTAAAATATGTTTTCCTTAGACCTAATAATTCTATGCCCCTAATTATCAATTCTCATCTCTCTGGGGATCAAGAGGAAAATTTAAGCCAAAATAGAAAAGCCATTGGTTGGACTTTACATGATCTTAATGGTATTAATCCATCCTATTACACTCACCATATCTATCTTGAGGACGACTCCCGCTGACCTCAAAGGTGACTCAATCCTAATATGCAGGAGGGTGTTAAATAAGAGATCATTAAGTGGCTTGATGCTGCATCATTTACATAATCATGGATAGCACTTGGGTTAGTCCTACTCAAGTTGTTCCCAAAAAGGTGGGACTAACCGTCATCAGTAATGATAAGGGGGAAAATATTGCTACTTGGAATGCTTCTTCTTGGCGTGTGTGCATTGATTACCAAAAATTAAACATCGCCACCAAGAAAGATTATTTTCCACTCCCTTCTGACCAAATATTGGAGTTCGTAGTCGGTTGATGTAGACACAATTATTGAGGGTAAAATGCCTATTCATGCATGTTCCTAGGCTTAGATTTGCATTTCATGTTATAAATATTGCATAGCATGCATCATTCCGCATTTAGAGTAGTTGTATATAATTTAGGTTAATTGCATCAATTTTGTGGTCAGGAGAAACGGTTATTTACTTCAGAGCCTTGGATTGACGATCTGACCATACGGATCTAATCAAGACGATGATCGGAGTCCAACGCCTCCAAAATCGCCTTGATCGAAATCCCGTAGCACCATATGCAGTCTGAGGAAGATCAACAGCCAAGGGACTAGGGGACATAATTCGGAGCTTCAAACGACAAATCTGACTGTGCGAATGGATTCGAGTCGACGATCCTAGCCCAAAGGTGTGAAAATCGACTAAATCCAACCTCTATAGTAGCCCCTGCAACGAAAAGAAGATGGACGGCCTAGATCGTGCCACATGGCACAACCCAAGCCGCCCATGCGCACGCACGTGCCACCGCACGCACACAGCAGCGTGCACACGTAGGCATGTAGCGTGCAGAGGCATGCGACACGGCGTGCGGAGTATGCGCCAATGCAGCGGTAGCATGGGTGCGTGAGCTATCTTTAGCGACGTTTGCGGCGAATCTTCAGCGACGTTTATGACCGTCACTAAATGTCTTGCATACGAATTTGATTCTTTCCTCCACTATAAAAAGACCCTTACCCCTCCCATTTTTCTTCATCTCTTCCTTTCTTTTTCTCACCATCTCCAAGGCTCTAGAGAGAGTTTGTCCCAAGCTCGGGATGCTCCTCTAGAGTAGAAAACCAAATAGTTTTCCCTCCCCTCATCTCCATTCGTGGAGCATCTCATGGCCGTCCTCTCATCGCCCTTTGGGAAGAAGATCCTTGCCGCGACGCCGTCCTACCCCATCCTCCGTCCTCCGATTCCAACCTCCTTCATCCAGCTCCTCACCACCTTCCTCCAGGCGACATCAGAGTGAGTCGTCCTCCAAGTGACTGTCAAGGGGGATTTCTCTCACCTCTCTATCTTTTTATGCTTTTGTAGTGTAGATTTCCACTTTTGTATTATAATAAACATTCGTTTATAAATAAATGACTGTTTCTCTCTCTTGTATTGTTGCAAGTAGATTAGCTAGAATTTATTGACCTGATCTCTTGCTTGCTAAAAGCTAAAAAATTAGAAAAGATAAAAAGCGACAAAAAGAAATAAAAGAGAAACGTGGATTTTCAAAACCAAACGTTCGCCTCCTCGTGTCCGACCCGGGACTCACTTTCCGAGTTTTGGTTATAAATTTTTGATAGATGCATTTTGCAAGCTACGACGATAGGTCCTCTGAACAATAATTCTAATTTATGAAACACACCTAATCATTTTGGCACCGTTGCCGAGGAGGCAACGCTCTTTGGTTTTTCTCGCATTTTTTCCGCCTTACTTAACTTTTATCTCACTTTTTCTCTGATCTTACTGTGATTGTAGGTACTCTTTCAAGGCAGGCCAAAGAGGTTAGATCGGAGAAAAGTGCAGATGAAGGATTTGTAAGTTTATCTCTACCACCCCCACCCACTAGTTCATTTCACCACACTAATAACTCAAACCCAAATAAACTTAGGTTCCTTTTATAAACCCTAGGATAGATTTGGTTGTTTTTTTGCCACCACCACTCATCTCACCCCCGCATATATAAAAAACAAAAAAAAAACTCTTCTCTTGTGGGATTTTCTGAAAGCTACACACTTAACACCCACAACTTCTTACCCTAAGATGCACAATCACATCGATTCTACCACTTAACCGAGATCTAACCTATGGACCCGGTACACTTAACTCAACACACAAATAAGTGAGTAGAAATCTGAATAGGTCAAACATTTCTGTGTGCCTTAACTAAGTGGTGCAGTAGGCCAATTGATTAAACTATTTATGCCACACCACTTAAGATAAAAGTGATCGATCAAGTAGCTTGCCACTTAGGGTTGATTCTTAGGGCTAAACTTGGCACTCCACATTATTTTTGATTTTTAAAGGAACATATCTACACCCGTGCTTTCAAAACTTGAAGTGTTCTCCTAAACTTGATTGAATATACCTAAGAGTAAACCCTAAAACTACTAAATAAGGTTAAACCCTAAAAGACACATCATCAAATAAACTTGTTTTCAAACCCTGCTTGTGCACGCACACACATTCTAACTAATCATAAAGGGCACAACCCATCTAAAGGGCCCATCACACTCCAAGAGCACAATCATCTCAAGCTTAATTAAAACTGAGTAGACATTGGCCTTAAGGATTGATTCGCTCTTCGGGTCTTAGACTGAGATTTTTTAGATTAATCTGCTTCTACTGGTTCATCTAATGTCTAGCTAGGGGAGTAGCATCAAACAACCACAGCTGGGGGGTACACTAGGAACCGGAGGCGCAAGCCAAAGGAAGAACCTTCTCCCTAGTCCCCCCTTCTAACTAGTTGGATTGACCAGATAAAAGTAGACTAAATCGTTTATAATCTCAAGATGGGCCCTGAGAGTCTGTAGGTCTTTAGGCTACCCATATAAGGATAGGTTTGGTTGATTGTACTACAGGGCACCTTTCTCTATTCTATTTTCCCTCCTATTCCACAATGTATCCTTCCACATCTTTCACACATTTCCAATCCTACCCTCCTGCCAACACGTATCCTCAAGATGATTACTATCCCAACTTGACTTATGATTACCCATCCACTAGCCGGGGTAACTTTGATTGGGGATATGAATCCGGACCTTAGTGTCTAGGGCTTAACCTTAGACAACAAGACTATGATTACTATCCTTTCTAGAGCTACAATGATTATAGATCTCCATCCATTGATGATCAACCTAACCAGATCTACAACAATGAGGGATATGTTGATTATAACACTTACCCTCCCCAGAATTATGCTGAATATAGGTCACCACCATTCTTTAAGCAATCCGAAATGACCTACTATCAGGGAGGGACCCGAGAACCTCGACATCTTGACTCCCCTAGATTTAACCCGAACCTACCCAACCCTGAATCGAACCAGTTGGTTCAGGTGAACCAGATCCAAGATAGGGTGTTGGCTAACTTGAGGAACACCATACAATCTTTAGACACCATGCACTAAAGCATTGGAGCCTATGATAAAAATGATTGATGAGCTAAATAGCTCTTTATTAGATTTGCTCCAAAGTGTTGGGGATAGGGACCTGGGTGAGTTTCTTCTTGGGAAATTATCGAGGTTGAGGATGAAATTTATGATTGCCCTAGTCAAATCATGGGATGATTCTCAAGATGAACTCCCTTTAGAATAGCCAACTTTTTGCTTTGCATTGTAGTATTTAAGTGGTGGAAAAATCGACTAATCAAAAATAATAATAACCACTCATAGAAGAGCGGGTCGTGTCCACAGGGAGGTAATTATGCAATAAATTCTTAATTATTTAGTATTATTTTAGATAGTGCGAAATCCCTATTCAAACCTGACCTAAAATGCTAAGGAAAGTAGATTCGTAATAACTGAAAAAGATGAGGGTATATGTGCAGTTTTCCCTCATAGAAATCTTCAATAAATCTATGATGAATTTATGCAATTTTCACGTGACATGTACTAGAGAAAATTAGTGCTCAAGTTAAGACCAAAAATCAATCTTGAAACTAGTGAATATCAATAACATGCAATTATAAGGAAATATGAGTGTTCATGCACAATTCTACCACAATATAATAATAATAAATAAAATCAAATTATGTGGCAATGGCAATGAATGTAAATACTAATTGGTGTAAAAATAGAGCATTTTTGCTCTCTCCTCCTCGCGAGAGAAAGGGAGCACCAGTGGGGCTTTTGAGAGGCTAAGGAGGACGGCGAGGACGAGGGCTCTCCGATGGTGGCTGCGGCGTCGACGGAGGTGGCCAGAGGTGGCCGGCGGGCAGAGGAGGAGCGCCGGCCTGTTGGAGAAGAAGGCAGAGCTGCTGTTGCAGGGTGGCCTATTGGCGGGTGGCCGCGCGCTAGTGCGCGCTCGTGCGCGTCTGTAGCAGCCTGTTGGAAGGGGTGAGCGGGTGCGGCGTGCGGGTGTGGAGAGGCGCTGTGAGTGGGAGGCGGTCTGCAGGCGTGCAATGCGACTGCAGGCTTGGTGCGGTGCACTCTACAAGCAGCACCTGCGGTTGGTGGTGCGGACTGCAGGGAGCACTGGCAAAGGCACGAGCGAATGGGTGCAGGTGAGAGGGTACTCTGCAGGGAGCGCTGGAGAGGTTGGCTGCGGGGAGGTGTGCAGCGCGGTGCAGGCTGGTGGTGTTGATGCTGTGTGGTGCAGGAGCGAGATAGAGGAGGACAGGCATGCTGAGGCGTGCGGGCGTGGAGAGGCACTGTGGGCACTCTGCAGGCTGAAGGGAGGTGGGCGCGCCTACAGATGGCGGGTTGAGCGGTGCTGCGCTACGGTGCGGTGGCTTGGCGGTGTAGACGGTAGCAGCACCTACGGGCGCTGGAGAAGGGAGTGCCTGCAGGCACTAAAGAAGGTAGTGCCTGCGGGCACTTGCAAGCAGTGCGGTGCGGTGCAGGCTGAAGGGAGGTTTTTCCCCGTAAGGGGGAAGATGATCCACAGTGCAAGCTGGAGAAGATGGTGCCCATTCTTCTTTTCCTCAATGATCTTCTCTTTCCCCGCCTCTTCTTTTAACTCCTCTCCTTTGCACGTGCGTGAGTTAAGGGATTTTCAAATCCCTTAACTATTTATGGCCTTATTTGTTGAGGAAGGGCGGCGGATGATTAACCCAATGTGCAGGGGGAGTTGCGGCTGTTATCAGATATGTGTTGGGGAAATTTATCCCCCCACCCTTGTTCTTTCTGAATATTAATCCTGCAATCATAAAAATAACAAAATCATTACATATTAAGTTATAGAATGTTATTAACTTAAATCATGATGCATACAAATATTCTACAACTTAATTGCAGTTATTAACACACCTAAACAGTACGATTAAAGTTACTTAGGTGTAATATTAGTCCATTAAAATGGACTCATCACCAGGTTGGGCTAAAGCAACCCATTGAGGATGAATCGATTGATTCACCCAAGATCCCCAAGCCAGTAAGTGAGGAAAAATATGTCCCTTTGAACAAGGAAATGACAATCAATTTTGAGATATATATAAATGATGATCATGAATTCTTTGACTCTGAGGATGAAGAATCTTTTGGTGAAGTCTCACTTGAAATTAAGGAAGAGGATTTTAGTGAGACAATCGGGCTCGAGAAGCATGATCAACTATTTGATTGCCTGATCATTGAAGATTATGATCATGTTGAGGCTAATTTGGACGATTCGAATCCTAATGATTCAATCAGTAGCCCCCTTCTTCAACCCCACCCCAAAGAGCTGAATGATCATACTTTTGAGATCATTGTGCCCAAGTCAATCCTGATTCAGCCACAATTGTTGGACTTGGGTACTTTAGATGGGGTGTACAACGATTTGGAGGTCCTAGAAACATTGATTTTGGAGGATCGGAAGTTGGAATTAAAAATCCAGGAAGCTAATTCTGAGGGCACTTTGATTTTGGATCTGAGGGTTCCTATTGACCTGAAACCACCTACCTTCTATCAGGACCCTTATGATATCTTTCACGTGCGACCCAAGCCTGGAATAATTGACTATCTTCCTAAGCTGAACTATAAGTGGACACTTGATTTTAGTGAATCAGATCAACCCGTTGTCCAACACTTTAGTCTTGGGTTGCACACCATAAAACCGCAGGCCTGGCCCTGCAAGCTTAACAACCTTAGGTTCTGGGTGATTTTCATCCAGAACCTTAGAACCACTCGACCCTGGGGCATGGGTCTACACCATAATCTAGTCCACATCTATGGACATCTTCTGCTGGCAGGTTTAAGGATCAATCTTTTTATTATGATTCTGACCTGCACTTGTGAATTCTCAATTTATTCTTTGTATGTATATTATACTTAGCTGAAGGCATTAAACTTAGTGCGTGTGCATACTCTCTTCTCTCTGCGGAGCTGACTGGGTTGTCACGAAATTCAGGTGATATTCTGTTTACTCCGCTTTTTTCATGCCTTTATTTTTACAATGAGGAAATTGCATCATTTAGGCATAGGGGGGTGGATACTTTATCCTAAAATCATTTTGTTAACTCTATAGACTTTCTTTTAGTTTTTTTTTTAAAAAGAATGAAAATTCAAAAGGATAAAAAAAAAGAAAATAGAATTAGGGTAAGAGAACTTAGGCTTTTAGGCATTATTAACTTTAGGAAATGATATGAGAGGACATAAACACTTAGACTCTTCAGGTCTTCAAACTTAATTAGTCCAGGTGTCCACTCAAATGTGGACTTAGTCTCGAGTCCTCACCAAGTCAATCTTATTTTAATTCGGTAAATAAATTGGGGTGATAAGTATATGACTTATCAATCTACCCTCTGATTTGAGGGGACTTTAAGCCTAAGCATCTACACACTTTTTGCACTGACTCACTTTTCAACGGTTTCTTTGAAAATTGGGTAGCTAATAAACTATCTAGGGTGGTATAGCTGGTAAGTTGTCGGTGGTAACAGCTCATCGGTCGGTTGTCCAGAGCTCAGCCACAAGACCATTTTCGTCATACTTCCTTTAGGTAAATCTTAGATCAGGGAAGCCACCTGCTTTAAAAAAAAAAGAAAAAGAAAAAAAAAAGAAGAAAGAAAAAAAATATATAGAAAAAAGAGAAAAAAAATAAAACCACACTTCACCGCAAAAGTATGGCTAGCAAGTTACCGTAGGTAACAGCCCATTGGTCGGTTGTCCAGAGCCCAACTTACAAAAACGCACAATAATTCCCAAAACACTTAGGGAAGAAGCAGGGAAGTAAAATAAATCGGAGAGATATACATTGGTTTTGCCCTTGTGTTGACCTCATAAATAAAAGAAGTAAGGAGAAAGCTATCGTTTGAAAAGATAAACCTCTAGGCAAGGTCACCTAGGGTCGTAGAAACCCAAAGTCCGTTTTAACGGCTGCCTAGTGAGTCTTTCACTCTTTTCACAAGAAGCTTAGCACTTAGAGTCCTTTTTGAGTCTTGGGAGGGTTGGGTAGCCGTAAAAAGTTATCCCGGAACTCTCAAACTTCAAAAGTACAAAAAAATTAGAAAAGAAGAAAAGGAAAAAAAAAAGTGTCTTCCCTTTTCAAATAAGGCGAGGACTTGGGTAGTCTGCATTCTGGCAGACACCCGGGTACTATTGAGTCTTCATATTTTAGGACCTTAGTTGAAATTTTCTATTGTTAATAAATGACCTAGGCATATGCAATTGAATCCTAATTCTATTTTTATGCATAGCATGTGGTTTAATTTTGCTAGGGATTAGCAAAAGTTAGGCATGGGGTATGATGTAGACATAATTATTGAGGGTAAAATGCCTATTCATGCATGTTCCTATTCTTAGATTTGCATTTCATGTTATAAATATTGTATAGCATGCATCATTCTGCATTTAGAGTAGTTGTATATAATTTAGGTTAATTGTACCCTTTTTGTGGTTAGGGGAGATGGATATTTATTTTAGAGTCTCAAATTGATGATCCGACCGTACAGATTTGATCAAGACGACGATCGGAGTCCAACGCCTCCGAAATCACCTTGATCTGAGTCCTGTAGCACCATATGCAGTCTGAGGAAGATCAATGACCAAGGGACTAGGTAGCATAATTTGGAGCTTCAAATGACAAATCTAACTGTGCGGATGGATTCGGATTGACGATCACAGCCAAACGGTGTGAAAATCAACGCAATCCGACCATCGTAGCAGCCCTACAATGAAAAGAAGATGGACAACCCAGATCATGCCATGTGGCACAACCTAGGCCGCCCATGCACACGCACGTGCCACCGCACGTGCATAGTAGTGCAGGCGCACGGGCGCAGTGGCAGCGCACGCAAACGCGTAGCCTGCGGAGGCGTGCGACATGGTGCACGGAGCATGCGCCAGTGAGGTGGCAGCGTGGCTGTCTGGGCTGTCTTCAGCGATGTTTATGATCGTGGCTAAATATCCTGTATACGAATTTGATTCTTTCCTCCACTATAAAAGGACCCCTACCCCTCCCATTTTTCTTCATGTCTTCCTTTCATCCTCTCACCACCTCCAAGGCTTAGAGAGAGCTTATCACAAGCCTGGGATGCTCCTCAAGAATAGCAAACCAAATAGTTTTCCCACCTCTCATCCCCATTCATGGAGCATCCCATGGCCATCCTCTCACCGCCCTTTGGGAAGTAGATCCTCGCCATGACGCCGTCTTGCCCCACCCTCCGACTCCGTCCTCCTTCATTCCGCTCCTCACCACCTTCCTCTAGGTGACGTCAAAGCGAGTCCTTTAAGCAACCGTCGAGGGGGATTTCTCTCACCTGTCTCTATCTTTTTATGCTTTCATAGTGTAGATTTCCCGCTTTTGTACTGTAGCAAACATTCGATTATTAATAGATGGTTGTTTCTCTCTCTCTTATATTGTTGCAAATAGATTAGCTAGAATTCATCGACCTGATCCCTTGCTTGTTAAAAGCTAAAAAAATTAGAAAAGATAAAAAAATGATAAAAAGAAAAAAAAGAGAAATGCGGATTTTCAAAACCAAACGTTCGCCTCCCTATGTTCGACCCGAGACTCACTTTTCGAGTTTCAATTATAAATTTTATTTGATAGACACATTTTGTGAGTTGCGACGATGGGTCCTCCGAACCCTAATTCTAATTCGCGAAGCACGCCTAACCACCGGTCAAGGGTATTACTATTTTCTTGATGGATACTCTGGCTATAATCAAGTCATAGTCCACCTTAAGGACCAAGAGAAGACTACATTCACCTACCCCTTTAAAACCTTTGTTTTCCATAGTATGCCTTTTGGATTGTGCAATGCACTTGCTAATTTTCAACAGTGCATGCTTGCCATATTCTCTGAATTGGTAGGTGAATGTCTTGAGGTTTGTATGGATGACTTCTTTGTCATTGGAGATTGTTTCAATTTTTGTCTTGCTAACCTAAACAAAACTCTCCAAAAGTGCATAGAGGTCAATTTAGTGCTCAGCTGGGAAAAGAGCCACTTCATGGTTGTTGAAGCGAATTCATCATTGTTAAAGTTATTCATTGTAGTATAGGACAAATTCACTCAAACAAATACAATTGATAACTCGAATATAAGTTCGAGGTCGAATGCAGGGAGTAAATAGGATTTCTAGCACTAATCTCAATTAATATATATATGAGCACGAGAAATTAAGCCAATACTAGTAATCAATGAATAATATCTACTTAAATATGATATTCAATGTAGAACATGAGTATAACAAGAGTTTAATGATGTAAAAAGAAGTATAAGGCAATATAATGGTGATTTAAATCACCAATTATTAGTCTTAAGCAAATACATATCAATCACTCAATAATATCAAATAAACGCACAGTGGCCTGAACCACTTAAACCATATTTCCATGCCAGCAGTGCACAATCTCTCAAGGCCTCTCCTCTTCAGCTGTTCTTCTTCTCTTCTTTTCTTCTTTCAGAGCTTCCCTTTCACTCTTTCTTCCCTTCTCTACACAAGGGAAACACCCCCTCAAATTTGGCTAAGTGTTAGCCACTCTACAGAGCAAAACCCCTCTTCCCCATGCTCTCTCTCTCTCTTTCTTTCCTCCTCTCCTCTCTCAGACCCGAGTAATCAAATCTTTAAGCAGGTAATCGGATCCTGAATGGGGCCAGACCCATGTGCATGACCACAAGCGAGGCGTGCGTGGAGCGTAAGTGGGGACTCGACCCCTGTGACTTGGGTGAGGGGTCGGTGGAAGAAATTCCCTTTATCCCGTGTGGATGCTGCTGCTATATCTGATGTGGGACTATCCCATAGGGCTTCATCACGTGCGAGTTGCAGCTGATTGATGCTTCAATTGAGTATGGAGGGAGCATCTGCTATTGCAATTGAGGACCTGGAGGGAAGCCTGGAGGTCATCCTCTTTGATTTGGAGCTGCAACTGGTTGCTTCAATGCTTGGAGGTGAAGAACACGCTAGAGAAAGCAGTGGCAGCGGTGGCTATCCGGTGAGGCACCTGAGATCAAGAACACGGGCTAAGTGCCCCAGTTAAAATGTTCAAAAGCTTCACCAGACTATGGAGAACTCAACGGTGGTGGGTGGAAGGTGTATGGTGGCTGGAGAACGTGCGTTGGTAATCGAGAAGATGCTTGTTGAACGTGTACGAACCTACGCTAACGAGATTGGTTTTGGAAAACTTGTCGTTGTAGTTCGAAAGCGAAGAATTCGTGTTCAACAAATAAAATTTATACCGAAATTAAAATTCCAGGTCGAACACAGGGAGGCAGACGTTTGATTTAAAAACTACGCGCTTCTTTTTATTTGTTACAGAATAATTCATTTTAGAATCATCTAATTATTTACAATAAATAGAAGAGAGAGAGAGAGTAAGAGAGAAAGAGAATATTACATAGAGAAATCAAAATGAGATGTAGAATAAACAAGGAATTTTTGTATTGAAGAGATTGTTCATTACAACTAGAAAGCATAAAACAATTACTCTAGAAAGCCATAAATTTACTCTAGAAAGCATTAAAAGAATGGAGAGAGAAATGTCCTCCTCGACGATTGCTTGGAGGACGAGTAGATTAATCTAGAAAGCGGTAAATCTATACTAGAAAGCGGTAAAAAGAATAGGGAGAGAGAAATCCTCCTCGACGGCTGCTTGGAGGACGAGCCGGACGGGACGACGCCTGGACGAAGGAGAACGAAGAGGGATGAAGGAGGACGAAGCAGAAGAACGGGAACGAAGCAGCACGCCGTCGTCGTCGTGGGATCCACTTCCGAAGGGTAACGAAAATTGGACTTTATCTCGCGAGAAGCATCCCGGGTGTGCGACAAGCTTCTCTTGAGCTTTGGAGGGGTAGAGAGGAGAAAGAAGGGATGAGAATTTCGTATGGAGGGGGTCTCCTTTTATAGTTGCAAGGAGTGGGGGCAAAATGGACATTACATCTTCAAAATAATAAATAAGGGGTCTTTAGTGACGGATAAATCCGTCACTAAAGCCCCAACGTGGCCGTTGCCGCCGCGCCCATGCGCGCCGCTCGGCTACCCACGTGCGTAACGCCTACGCACGCCCGCGAAGTCTCAGCCGTCCGATCTCACGATCGGACGGCTTAAGACGCATCTTCGCCCGCTGCACTGCGCGCCCGCCCGCGTGCGATCGCGCGTTACGCGCGGGCGTCCAATCGCGCGTCGTCCTGATTGAGCGCACGCGGCCGTTGGATCGCGATCGTGCGGTCGATCGGAGGCGCGCCACCGCTCCAAATTCTACGTGGTGAGGCTCGAACGCGCGTCCCTGCTTCGCGTTAGAGCGCTCGACCAACGCGGTGGGGTCGCGTTTGTGTCGAGCGCCTGACTTTAGCGCGGGCGCATTGCAACCATTGGATCTTAATCCTACGGCGGGGAAAGGCGGATGCAGAGACTGCTGAGGTTGCGTGCGGCCGTTTGGGCGGCCGAGATGGCACCACGTGGCGGCATCTTGGCCGTCCATCTTCTGGAAGTTGTAGATGGTGCCACGGATGTCGGATTGACTCAATTTTTGTGTCGTTGGGCTGCAATCGTCGATCCGAATTCATCCGTGCAGTCGGATTTGTCATCTGAAGTGCAGATTTACACCATCCTGGCCCTTGATTTTCTAGGGTTCCTCGGTCTCTATCTGATGCTGTGGATGCCTGATTAGGGCAATCTTGGAGTCGTTGAACTCCAATCGTCGCCTTGATCATATCCATACGGTTGGATCTTTGATCTGAGGCCCCGATAAAATGTTTGCCCTGTCCAAGCACATAAAAGGAGACAATTAACCTCCATTTTATTCAAACTACTCTAAATGCGAGATGATGCATGTTATGCAATATTTATATCATGAAATGCAATCCTATGCTTAAGAACATGCATAAATAGACATTTTAAGTAGTGTAAATGTGTTTACATCATACCCCCATGCCTATCTTTTGCTAGTCCCTAGCAAAAACAATATGCTATTTATAAAAGAATTAGGTTAGATTATTTGGACCTGAGTTGTTTTCAATCATTAAGAAATTGTCTACTTAGGAACTGAACTTTCAAAGACACAACAGTGCCTGGGTATCAACCAAAATGCAAACCGCCTCAAGCCCTCGCTTTATTCAAAGAAAATTTTCTTTTTCTTTTTCTACTCTTTTCTAACAATTTTTTTTTGGATTTTCAAATTTTAGGGTTTAAGAGTGCCTTTCTACGGCCATTCAACTCACCCAAGATTTGATAAGAACCCTAAGTTTTAAGCATCTTATTGTGGTTGTGATAGACTCGTTAACCGACAATTAGAACGGACTTCGAATTTCTACGCCTCTAGGTGACCTCAAAAAGAATTCTGCCTAAAGGTGTATCTTTAGAACCGATAGCTTTCTCCCTACTTTTATTTTTTAACGGGTTCAACACAAGGGTGAATCCAGTGTATATCTCCCCGGTTTATTCTACTTCTTCGCTTCTTCCTAAGTGTTTTGGGAATTTTTAGTGCATTTTCTGAGCTGGGTTCTGGACAACCGGTCGATGAGCTGTTACCACCGACAACTTGCCAGCCATACTCGTGCGGCGAAATGTGGCTTATTTCTTTTTGTTCTTTTCTCCTTTTTGATTTTTTTTTTCTTTTTTTAAGTAGGTGGCTTCCCTGGTCTAAGATTTACCTAAAGGCAGCAAAAAGAGAAAGGTCCAGTGACTAAGCTCTGGACAACCTACCTATGGGCTGTTACCCACGATAACTTGCCAGCCATATCACCCTAGAAGGTTCATTAGCTATCCAATTTCCGTAAAAATCGCCGAACAACGAGTCAGTGCAAAGAAAGTGTGTAGATGCTTAAGACTCGAAATTCCCACAAATCAGAGGGTGGGTTGATAAGTCGTGTACTTATCACCCAAACTTATTTACTCCAATTAAAATAAAATTCAAGTTGGCGAGAACTCGAAAAACAAATCCACATTTTAGTGGATACACAGGCTGATTAAGTTCAACGACCTGAAGGGTCTTTGTGTTCAGATCTTAATATAGTTTTTCCTAAGATTGAAAATTTTCTTAAACCCAAATTCTCTTTCCTAATTTCGATTTTTTTTTTAATCAAAATAAAACAAATCTACGGAGCTAACGAATAAATTCAGAGATAAATATCCACCCCCCCATGCCTATCTAATGTAATGTCCTCATTGTATTAAAAAGACATAAAACAGAGTGGAAAAGCGAAGAAAGCACCTGAATTGCGTGAATTTCAGGTCTGCTCCAAGATGAAAATGAAAAAGAACTGTATAAGTGCCGAGTTTAGTGCCTTCAGCTAGGCACACTATACAAAGAAAAGAAATGAAGAATTCACAAGTGCAGGTCAGAATTAATATAAACAGAAGAATCCTCTGACCTATCAACAGTGGTCCACAGATGTGGACCGGATTGTGGTGCAGACCCATCCCCCATAATCGAGAATATCTTAGGTTCTGGATAAAAATTACCTAAAACATAAAATCAGAATGCAAGTGGGGTCGGGTCTACGATTTATGAGGATGCAACCCAAGACCAAAAAGTCAGGTTACAGAGAATTGAAGCTCAAAAGGATAATCGTTGAATGTGTGCTTGGGTTTGACATCCTCGAAACAAATGTCGTAAGGGTTCTGATTTAAAAGTTTCAGCTTAAAAGGAACCCTTCGACTCAATCTTCCATTTCCTCCAAAATTAACTTCCCAAATCAGAACTTCCCCCCTCCTATCCTCCTCATTCAGCATATCAAATTCCAGGACCTCTTGTATATTCATCACCCCGTCTGAAATCTCCAAGTCTAAATGATGTGGCAGAATAAAAATTGACTTGGGTCTAATTATCTCAGAATTAAAATCATCAATAAGCTCAACAGGATGTAACTGATAATCAGGGCATTGAATTGATTCTTCCAGAAAATGCGATTCTGGATCCGTAATGTGTGCCCTAATAAGATCAGTGTTCTCAGTTATTGGGCTATCAATTGATCTATCAGATTCCTCAGGCCCAATCGTCTCACAGAAATCGTGTTCAGAAAACTCGCGTGAGACTTCGCAACTTGAATCTTCACCATCAAGATCCGTATCAATGTATGTCCCAAAATCATTTGTCACTTTGTGTTCCAAGGAGACATACGTTTCCTCGTAACCCAGCTCAGGGATCTCAGGTGAAGAAATCAGATCATCCTTAATTGGTTGTTTTAATTCAATCTGGTCAGCCTCGTAACACGTGTCCCCCCCAACAGGTGCCTGAGCGGGTTCTGTCATTGGCTTTCCTGAAGAGAGTTCATCCTGGGAATTATTCCAAGATTGAATCAAAGCAACCACGAATCTCATCCTCAATTTCGCTAATTTCCCAAGTAGAAACTCACCCGGGTTCTTATCCTTAACATCCTGGAGCCAATCCAACAAAGACTTGTTTAAATCATCAATCATTTCAATCAGGGGCTCCAATCTCTCAATGCAAGGTATTGGCTGAACTTCTAAAGATTGAATGATATTCCTCAAGTTAGCCAGAACCTTATCTTGAACCTGATTAACCTGAACCAAATGAGTTGGTTCAGGGTTGGGCGGGTTTGGGCTCAATGCAGGGGAATTAACGAATTGAGATTCGTTATACCCTTCCTGATAATAGGTCATTTCAGATTGTTGAAAAGATGGTGATGACCTAAAGGCAGTGAAATTAGAGGATGGGTAAGGATCGGTGTATCCTTCTTGATTGTAGATCGTATTATGCTGTTCATGAAAGGAAGACGATCTACAATCGATGTAGCTCTGAGAAGGATAAAAATCAGAATCAAAGTGTTCAGAGTTAGACCCTAAACAGGGGGTCCGAAATTGTATCCCCAATTCGAATTATCCCAACTAAATAATGGTTGATTACAATACGAGTTGGGATAATCGTCATGTTGAGGATAATTTACAACAGGAGGGAAAGAGCGGGAATGAGTGAAATATGTGGAAGGATTCATGATACACGAGAGGAAGAAAGGTGCCCTGCAATACAAACAATCAAACCTATCCTTAAATAGGTTAGCCTAAAGACCTACAGACTCTCAAAACCCGTCTTGAGATAAAGGAACGATTTGATCTACTTCCGTCTGTTCAATCCAACCAGTTAGAAGGAGGGACTGGGGAGAAGGTTCTTCCTTCGGCTTACGCCTCCGGTTCCTAGTGTACCCCCCAGCCGCGATCGTTTGACTCTACTCCCCTAGCTAGACATCAGATTGAACAGTAGAAACAGACTAATCGAAAATAATCTCGTTCTAGGTTCTGGGCTCGATCAACATCTTGGCGCCGTTGCCAGGGAGGCAACGATCTTGGTGGATATTTATCTCTGAATTTATTCATCAGCTCCGTAGATTTGTTTTATTTTGATTAAAAAAAAAAATCGAAATTAGGAAAGAGAATTTGGGTTTAAGAAAATTTTCAATCTTAGGAAAAACTATATTAAGATCTGAACACAAAGACCCTTCAGGTCGGTGAACTTAATCAGCCCGTGTATCCACTAAAATGTGGATTTGTTTTTCGAGTTCTCGCCAACTTGAATTTTATTTTAATTGGAGTAAATAAGTTTGGGTGATAAGTACACGACTTATCAACCCACCCTCTGATTTGAGGGAATTTCGAGTCTTAAGCATCTACACACTTTCTTTGCACTAACTCGTTGTTCGGAGATTTTACGGAAATTGGATAGCTAATGAACCTTCTAGGGTGATATGGCTGGCAAGTTATCGTGGGTAACAGCCCATAGGTAGGTTGTCCAGAGCCCAGTCACTGCACCTTTCTCTTTTTGCTGCCTTTAGGTAAATCTTAGACCAGGGAAGCAACCTACTTAAAAAAAGAAAAAAAAAATCAAAAAGGAGAAAAGAACAAAAAGAAATAAGCCACACTTCACCGCACGAGTATGGCTGGCAAGTTGTCGGTGGTAACAGCTCATCGACCGGTTGTCCAGAACCCAGCTCAGAAAATGCACTAAAAATTCCCAAAACACTTAGGAAGAAGCAGAGAAGTAGAATAAATCGGGGAGATATACACTGGATTGGTGGATATTTATCTCTGAATTTATTCGTCAGCTCCGTAGATTTGTTTTATTTTGATTAAAAAAAAAAAAAGAAATCTCACAGAGGTTGAAGAGCGAGTCCAATCCTTAAGGCCAACGTCTACTTTGTTTTATTTAGGGCTAGGTTTGAATGTGCTTTGGAATGTGATGGGTCCTTTAAATGGGCTGTGCCCTTAATGATTGATTGATTTGTGTGTGAGTGCACAACCAGTGGTTTTCAAGGAAGATTATTTTTGATGTGGTGAATTTTAAGATTCAAATCTTGCTTAGTAGCTTTTAGGATTCAACTTTAGGTGTTTTCAATCAAGTTTCGTTGGCACACCAAGTTTTACAAGCACAGGTGAAGATGTTTCCCTATAAAGTTTAAAAAGAATGTGGAGTGCCTGGTAAATCCCTAAGAGTTGAACCTAATTGGCAGCTACTTGATGAGTTGATTTTATTTGAAGTGGTGCGGCTCAATCAACTCAAACAATTGGCCTGTTGCACCACTTAATTAGGCACACAAATGATTACCTAATCTGATTTCTACTCAATTATGTGTTTGGATGTGTGTACCGGCTCCTAAGATTGGATTACTGGTTGAGTTTGAAAATCAGATGAGGTTGTGTACCTCTGTGAGATTTTTTTTTTTTCTTTTTAATGTGGGGGTTGGGGTGAGTATGGGTGTCAAACAACAAACAATCTAACCTTAGAGTTTATAAAAACACCTAGGTTGATTGATGTTTGAGTTATTATGTGATGAAATGAAATCTAATGGGTGAGAGGTGGGGGGTAACTCACAAAACCTTCTACAGCACTTTACTCCAATCTACCGCTTTTGCCTGCCTCGAAAGAGTACCTGCAATTACAATAAGAAAGGAGAAAAGTGAGGTAAATGATTTGTAAGTTACAAAACGTGAAGAGAAATCAAAGATCGTTGCCTCCCCGGCAACGGTGCCAAAATGTTGAATGTGTACGAACCTACGCTAACGAGATTGGTTTTGGAAAACCTGTCGTTGTAGTTCGAAAGCGAAGAATTCGTGTTCAACAAATAAAATTTATACCGAAATTAAAATTCCGGGTCGAACACAGGGAGGCAGACGTTTGATTTAAAAACTACGCGTTTCCTTTTATTTGTTACAGAATAATTCAATTTAGAACCATCTAATTATTTACAATAAATAGAAGAGAGAGAGAGAGTAAGAGAGAAAGAGAATATTACACAGAGAAATCAAAATGAGATGTAGAATAAACAAGGAATTTTTGTATTGAAGAGATTGTTCATTACAACTAGAAAGCATAAAACAATTACTCTAGAAAGCGATAAATTTACTCTAGAAAGCATTAAAAGAATGGAGAGAGAAATGTCCTCCTCGACGATTGCTTGGAGGACGAGTAGATTAATCTAGAAAGGGGTAAATCTATACTAGAAAGCGGTAAAAAGAATAGGGAGAGAGAAATCCTCCTCGACGGTTGCTTGGAGGACGAGCCGGACGGGACGACGCCTGGACGAAGGAGAACGAAGAGGGATGAAGGCGGACGAAGCAGAAGAACGGGAACGAAGCAGCATGCCATCGTCGTCGCGGGATCCACTTCCGAAGGGGAACGAAAATTGGACTTTATCTCGCGAGAAGCATCCCGGGTGTCGGACAAGCTTCTCTTGAGCTTTGGAGGGTAGAGAGGAGAAAGAAGGGATGAGAATTTTGTATGGAGGGGGTCTCCTTTTATAGTTGCAAGGAGTGGGGGCAAAATGGAAATTACATCTTCAAAATAATAAATAAGGGGTCTTTAGTGACGGATAAATCCGTCACTAAAGCCCCGATGTGGCCGTCGCCGCCATGCCTACGCGCGCCTGCTCGGCTGCCTGCATGCGTAACGCCTACGCACGTCCACGAAGTCTCAGCCGTCCGATCACGAGATCGGACGGCTAAAGACGCATCTTCACCCGCTGCACTGCGCGCCCGCCCGCATGCGATCGCGCGTTACGCGCGGGCGTCCAATCGCGTGTCGTCTTGATTGAGCGCGCACGGCCATTGGATCGCGATCGTGCGGTCGATCGGAGGCGCGCCACCGCTCCAAATTCTGCGTGGTGAGGCTCGAACTCGCGTCCCTGCTTCGCGTTAGAGCGCTTGACCAACGCGCTGGGGTCGCATCTGTGTCGAGCGCCTGACTTCAGCGTGGGCGCGTCGCAACCATTGGATCTTAATCCAACGGCAGGGAAAGGCAGATGCGGAGACTGCTAAGGTTGCGTGCGGTCGTTTGGGCGGCCGAGATGGCGCCACGTGGCGGCATCTTGGTCGTCCATCTTCTGGAAGTTGTAGATGGTGCCACGGATGTCGGATTGACTCAATTTTTGTGTCGTTGGGCTACAATCGTCGATCCGAATTCATCCGTACGATCGGATTTGTCATCTGAAGTGCAGATTTACACCATCCTGGCCCTTGATTTTCTAGGGTTCCCCGGTCTCTATCTGATGCTACAGATGCCTGATTAGGGTGATCTTGGAGTCGTTGAACTCCAATCGTCGCCCTGATCATATCCATACGGTTGGATCTTTGATCTGAGGCCCCGATAAAATGTTTGCCCTGTCCAAGCACATAAAAGGAGACAATTAACCTCCATTTTATTCAAACTACTCTAAATGCGAGATGATGCATGTTATGCAATATTTATATCATGAAATGCAATCCTATGCTTAAGAACATGCATAAATAGACATTTTAAGTAGTGTAAATGTGTTTACATCAATGCTACAATGGTGGGTTGTTTGGTGGAGCTCTAGAGAGGGTGAATGCCTCAATAACTAGAGGGCTTTTGCTCTCTGGAATGTGGAGATGCTCGTGGAGGTGGAGCGATGGTCGAATTAATGTGCGAGCGGA
Organism: Thalassia testudinum; assembly: GCA_037157565.1. Lineage (NCBI taxonomy): Eukaryota > Viridiplantae > Streptophyta > Magnoliopsida > Alismatales > Hydrocharitaceae > Thalassia > Thalassia testudinum. The sequence goes on from JAZHRO010000025.1 coordinate 42,520,482, forward strand.
TAGGAAATGATGTAGAGGAGAAGAGGAAGAAGTAGAGGGGAATTTAGGAGGGGTAGAAGGATTGAGAGCACTGGTCGTGGCTTCACCGGAGCTAGAGAAGGAGAAGAGGATGGCGAGGTGGCGACGACGAGTGAGGCAGAGGAACAACCTCTCTTTGGTTGGAGAGGTTCGTGAGGAAGAGAGGAAGGATATGGACCGTCCAATTTGATGGTTGGATGGCTGGACGAGGGTGAACGGAGGTAGTCATCAGAGCAAAATCCGAAGTTGGTCGGAGAAGGAGGAGGAGGGAGTTTCTCAGGCCAAGACTTGCTAAAGAGGTGAGGTTTTCATCGTAGGTCCATTTATAGGCCATGGGGAGGGGTTTCAAGCTTGGAAACCAAGCGTGTAACCCCACATTTTTCACACAAATAGGACATGTGCACCTTCAAAAGGTTCTCATGAGGAATTGGGGTCGAGTTAGGATTCATGGAAGGTCTCATTTGGAAAGGAATTTCTCAAGGAATCCCCCTTTCAATTTTGGGAGTGTTTGATTGAGAATCGAGCGAGAAATCCTTGCTCGAAACTCGATGGTGAAGGTTTGACCTTCCAAAAATGGTGAAAGGACCCTTTTGCAAAGAATGATGATAAAGTTAGGGACTTTATTGTAATTAATTCAAAAGTTAGGGGCATATGTGTGAGAGAAAAGAGTTAGACAAGGCTGAAATGTAAACTAGGTCAAGGTGATCTCTAATTGAGCCCAAAGTTTAGTACAAATCTAATTTGGACTCAAGGATTCTGATGGTAAAGTCGGATTTAGGTTTTGCCCAAGTTTGAATGGGTAAATTGCATAGAAACTCAAATTAGGGTAACTATCTGTCTGAGACTCTATTTAAGGTCAAATTGGGTTCAGATGGTCAAATCAAGGATGCTAAACCCTAGAGAATATTATTCTATGATTTTTAGAGGGTTTAGATGAATTTTATCCTGACCAGAACCTAAGTTAATTAAGCGGGTCTGTTTTTAGGGTTTCAAGTGTCCATTAATTCTTGAAATGCATGAAAACTCATTTCTGTCTGCACAAACCCTCTTGTTAGACTTTAATGACTATTTGACCTTTAATAAACCCCTGAGAAAACCCGTGGTTGCTCTGCATTTATGATATGATGGTAAAAGTGCAATTTTAACCTTGTTTTCCTGTTTAACTCTCAGAAAGGATGTGTAGTGAATTATGGTCCTTTAGTGGTTATGTAGGAGTAGTTATTAATGGAATATGACTAATTAAACATAGATATGGCTGATGATGACATTATCATCAATGGTCCAGGAAGACATCATCCTAGGCTATGTCATATATAAAGATTGAATATGGTAGATTGCGTAAAGATCGATCCTATTTCTAGACTCCCACCACCTAGTTCTGTTAAGTAGATACTCTCATTTTTAAGGCATGTGGGGTTCTACCACAAATTCATCAAAGACTTCTCCAAAATCTCCAAACTCTTAAGTCAACTTCTTATGAAAGATCAACCCTTTGACTTCAATCACCAGTGCTTGGAGAGCTATGAATAGTTAAGAAAGAGGTTACTGAGCACCAATTTTATGGGGACCTGACTGGAATCATCCCTTTGAATTAATGACAGATGCCTCAGAATATGCTATGAGGGTGGTTTTAGGGCAACACATTAGCAAGAAGCTCATTGTTATCTATTATGCTAGGAAATCCTTGGATAATACTTATTGCTAAAATGTGTGATTTGTAAAAATTACGAATTAGGTCGTTGCAACATGCAATTTGAATTGCTTTTAAATTTATAAACTCCGAGTACTTGGGAAAGTATTCGGGTCATCCCAAGAGAGGTAGGAATGCTTTAAACAAAATCTCTCACTTGAATCTTGGAAATCAACTTCTTTTTGGGTTTGAAATATGTAAATTTTTTTTAGGGTTTTTAAATATGAGCAAAACAATCACAGAGAGAGACAGAAATTAGAGCTACGAAAAATGCAAAGCAACAAGTGCCTTGCTTCTCTAACACATCCTAACCACGGAAGGCCTAGAGTAACAAAGAAGCAAGTCACAACATAATCACAAGCTATCTAAAAGAAAGTAGAGGAATGCTTTTGTTTAATTGAAAAAATGTTTTACAACGGGTTAGAGAACTCACAAGTGAGAGGGACTCTCACTTATAATCTCCAACCAAAAACAAGCACTAAACTACTATGCAAAATACAAAGAAAACGTAGAAGAATGCTAATGAAGAAGATGGTGATGATGCTGTAGAGTTTCCACTCCAACTCATGTTGCCCTTGCATTGAAGAACACTTGCTCCTAGTGCTTGGCTCTCTTCTTCTTCCTGGCATGCCCTAGATAGGCGTGCCTGGCTTCTTTTAGAGTGGAAGATTTCCACTCCAAGAACTCCTCCTTGGGTGGCTTGCACCACCCTCAGTATCTCCTCCTCTAAATGTCCTCCTTGCTTGGCCTTCCTCTTTGGTTTGGTGGCGACACAAGGAAGAAGAAGATGTTGAAGCCACCAAGGAGACAGGGTGTTTCCTTGATCTTCTTCCTCCTCTCCTTCTCTCCTTAGACATTGGATATGGGTGGAATTAGGGTAAAAAAAAATGTAACCAAGGATGCCTTGAAATGGGTAGTTAATGGTCTTTTTATAGGATAGGTAGGGGTATATGTATGGTTAAAGGATGGATGGCTAAGATAGCTTATAGGGGGTGGTTATGGGATCCTAGGGCTAGGGTTAATGGCACAAAAATGAAGAGGCTTCTTAGTATTTGGCACCAACCCTAGGTGGAGACTAGGGTTAAAGGGTTGTGTGGTGTGTTGTAGGGTTAGGATGAAGGCTTAGGAGGGTGGTTAATGGATGGAGGGTTAGATTATGTTGGTGCCATATGTAGGGGTGTATTGAGTGGTGGTTATGGTTGGGTTGGCACCATTTTTTTGTGAGGTTAGGGGTTAAGGGTTGGCGCCACTATTGAAGGGTAAGGATGGGTTGGATGATGGTTGTAGGGTGGTGTGCATGGTGGAGGTATAACGTGGAGTTGGCACCAAAATGGAACGGTGTGGTTAGATTATTTTGGTGCCAACTCAAGGGGGTAATTAAGTGGTGGTTGCTTCCTTTTGGTGCCTCTTGTGTTGGCACCAAAAGGGATTCTAGAGAGGGTGTAGTTGGCGCCATATATGGAGGGTGAGATGGCGCATGTGGTGAGATGTAGGGCTAGGATGGAGGTTAGTTATGGCACCAACAAATGGGTAGTTATTAGGTGGTTTTGGAGGGAAGACTAGGTGGCTTTTAGAGGTGGTGGTGTGAAGGGACATGGGTGTTGGTTGTGCCAACTTAGAGTGGAGTAGGTAGCTTGCTTAGGTGGTTGACTTTGGAGTGGAGTTAGGTTAGGGTTTAGGTTAAAGTTGTGGTGGATGGTGGATGGCCATGGAGGTGGAGCTGGCTTTGATCTTAGCTAATCTAGCTAAGCTAGCTTAACTGGAAGGGTAGTAGTGGAGGAGTTACAGTTTTGGGAAGAGGAGCTATGGAAGAGCTGACTGGAGCTGCATTAGAGCTGAATCTGCTGAGGAGGTCTTCATGAGGAGCTTAACCACTTAGCTTAGCTAGCTAGTTCTTATGCTAGTAGCTAGGCTTGAGTAGTTGAGCTAAGTTGAGCTAGTTTCAACCTAACCGAAGCTAGGTTGAGCAGGAATTGCCTCTGATGAGAACTCGTGAGCTTGCTTAGCTACTAACTAGGCAAGTTGTAGCTAAGCTGGAGGAAGTTCAGCTATTTTGAGCTAAGTAGGGATGGGTTGAGCTGGACTTGGAGTGAGTTGGGAGCTGGGATGAGCTCCCAATGAACTGACTGGAGCTAGGATGAGCTAGAATTAACTAAGTTGAGCTGGATCTGAGCTGAGTTGAGGTGGGTTGAGCTAAGATGAGTTACCCTGAGCTACCATCCAGCTAAGATGAGCTGAATGGAGTTAAAAGGAGCTAAACTTAACCAATGTGAGATGATATCCAGCTGAGATGAGTTGGATCCAGCTAGGGTTCAGCTAATCTAGACTTCTTCACTTTCTTCCTTCTTGACTGCTAGGGTTTTAAGGGTTTGAAGATCTGCTTAACCTTAACACTCAAGTAAAGATGTTAAAAATACAAAAAGAATGCAATGCATGCCAGACCTAGGTTATGCCTAAATGCAACCCAAAAATCTGTTTGTGGAGTTAAAATCCTTAGAGCTAGGTGTTGGTCGCTCTGAAATGGGTTTTAAGGCCTCAAACCTAGTTGGAAAGCTTAGTTGTGTGATTGTGTTTCTTTTATTAGCCACAGGAGGCCCTTCCAAGCTTGGAAAGAAGCTTCCAAGCTCGAAAGGTTTTTGCGAAATAGGATACCCAAACCTTTGAAATGTTTGCATGACCTTTTGGAAAAGAATTGGAGCCCAAGGAATGGTTCAAATGGAAGGCAACTTCCCAAGGAATCTCCGTATCAATTTTGCGGGAGATTGATTGAGAATCAAGAGAGAAATCCTTGCTCGAAACTCGATGGTGAAGGTTTAACCTTCCAAAAATGGCATGGGGACCTGCTTGTGAAGATGAAAAAGAAGTTGGGGGCTATTTGCAAGAGAATTCAAAAGTTAAGAGTCTAAATGAGATAGAAAGAGTCTGACTAGACCAAAATGCAAAGTTGGTCAAGATGATCTCAGATTGGGCCCAAATTTTGGCACAAACATAATTTGGACATAAGGAATCCAATGGTGAAGTTGGATTTTGTTTTTTACCAAGTTTGACTAGGTAATTTATGCAAAAACCGAAATTAGGGCAAATATCAGTCTGAGGCTCTATTTTAGGTTAAGACAAGTTATGATGATCAATTGAAGGTACCAAACTCTAGAGAATATTTTTCTATGAATTTTACCCTAACCATAACCTCAGCTAATTAAGCGGGTCTATTTTTAGGGTTTCAGAAGTCATTTAATTCTCAAAACACGTGAAAACCCTTTTCTATATGTTCTAACCCACTTGTTAGCCTTTTAGGATCATTTGACCCTTAATTAACCCTTAAGAAAACCCGTGGTTGCACTGCATTCATGATATGATGGTAAAATTACAGTTTTAACCCTAGTTTCTTGTCTTTCTCTCGGAATGATTAGGCAATGAATTACAGTCCTTTGGCGGTTATGTAGGAGCATTTAATGACTTAATCGGATAAAAAATGAGCTAGTTATGGCTCAAGATGGTGTTTCCATCATACCCCCATGCCTAGCTTTTGCTAGTCCCTTAGCAAAATCTCATGGAATTAACTTAAATTCTAGACCATATGCCTTTTTATGCTCAGATTTTTGCTGTGTGCTTTCTTTTGTAGATTAGATCAGAATGTCGATAGTAGGCCTAGAGGTACTCAAGTACCAACCAAGATTCAAACCTGACCAGCTCTAGCCTCAGTCCACCGTGAAGGTTTCTAAGGCCCACAGGAACTAACCTAAGGTTCGTTGAACTCCGCAGTTAAAGCACCCGTGCTTGTAACATGTTTTAGACCTAGGTTCAGTTTGTAGTGTGTTTTTGTAAGAGAGAGACAGAAGATTTTTCTTTTATTTTTGGAGAGATTTCTCTCTCTTTTCTTCCTTTATTTCTACCTTGGGATTGGCTTTACAACACGGTCTATATCGGATTCCTAGTTCCCACCATCAATCCTCGCAAGGTCCCTAGCAATCAATGCTTCCAGATAGCATCGCCCATGGCAACCCCCAGCACCCTGGCATTCAAGATTTTAGGATAATCCCACCCATGGCATTCTATAGTTAAATCCAGACCTTGGCAATCAACATTTCGTGATAATGCCGCCCATGGCATCTAAACCAGCACAAGGTGCTTACATGCCCTCGGTAGGATATTTAGATATCCTAGGAGACAAGCACCAAGGAGATGGTATGTTATTGCACATCTTCAAGGGAAATTTCTTGCCTCTCCGTGTTGGGAACTCTTCCAAATCAACTTGTATTGATTAGTCACTCCTAATCTAGGTAACTTTTTCATAATAGAATTAATGCATTTGCATGATTTTGATAATTAAGCACACTGAACCAGACTGTGTGTGGATTGGGGTGCTTAGGTTACCGAGTCTCACAAACCAGAGGTCAGTTAAAGAGGCCAAATAATCCCTAAGCCTTAGACCTAATAGTTAAGCTTCACATTTTCCCCAACCTCTTAAGGACTATCTAAATCTTAACAGATACTTGAATTTTTAAGCCTAAAATCACAACCCAAGAGGCCTAAGATCAGTGTTCATACTAATCTCTTTTTGTCTCTTATAACTTTTTGCCTTTTATTTTCTTTCTTTTTGATTTGGTCTAGAACTAAGTAAATTCCTTAATCTTTTACTAATGACTCTTTTTTCTTTTCAAATTTGTGCTCCTTTTTGGCATTTATATCACCTCCCCTTTTCCTCCTTAAAAATGATATGCAATTAATTCACTCAAAATTTCCTCCCTTCTCTATTTTTTTGTTCTTTTTCAATTTTTTTATTTTTTTGGTTTTTGGAATATGTAATTTTTTTTTGATGAAATCCCTTTCTTGTGAAGTGATTCTTACAGCATTTGGCACTTTAATACCCCCCATGCCTACGATTTGCAATGTCCTCATTGTAAATTAGGTGGGTTCGAGTTCAGCTTAGATCGTACATTAGAATAGGTTTTGGGTGGGTGGATGAGTCAGGGTGATTGTTGCAAACGATTTCAAGCTTTGGTACAGGTACCAAAGGTGGAGTCGGCTATTCTAATGGACAAACCCTAAAGTGCAATATGAGTTTAGCATAAGATGTGTCAAGAAGGGTTTCAGGTTTTTCAACAAGATGACGGGTTGCCTCCTGTTAAGAGCTGAATTTAACGCCATTAGCTAGGTGCAATGAACTCAGGGAGAATGGAGGGCAAAAGATACCTCGGCCAAGTTTGAGTTAGTGAGCTTGATGAATGGTTTGAGTCTCTGACCGTTCACGACAAAAGGTTTAGAATCAAGGCTGAGTTCGCTAATTTCAATGCCTCCATTTCCAAAGATTCGTCTCACCAAGAATGGTCCAATCCATTTTTATCTGAGTTTTCCTGGGAACAGTTTTAGTTTGGCTTCAAAGAGTAGAACTTTCTAACCAGGGTGAAAAGATTTTCGTACAATGTGCCTATCATGGAAGGCCTTAACCCTCTCTTTATAGATACATGAATTCTCATATGCATCATTGTGTAGTTCCTCGATCTCTCTCAATTACAACTGGTGGTGTATTCCAGCCTTCACTAGATCCAAATTGCACTTCCGTACTGCCCAATAAGCCTTGTGCTCCATCTCGACAGGAAGGTGACATGCCTTTCCGTACACTAATCTGAAGGGAAACATGCCTAATTGGGTCTTGTGGGCGATCCTATAGGCCCACAAGGCTTCCGGAAGGTGAGTAGACCAATCTTTCCTATCAGGCCAAATAGTGACCTGAAGGATCTTCTTAATCTCTCGATTTAATAGTTCTGCCAGTCCATTAGTTTGGGAGGGTAAAGATACAATGCGACACCCTGTACATTTTTAGCAAGGACTAGACGTGCACATTGTTAAATTGAGACCTACCATCACTGATGATTGCCTTAGGAACCCCAAATATGGTAAAAATGTTCTCCTGGATAAATCAGAGGATAACTTTATGATCACTAGTTCTTGTGGGGACAGCTTTGATCCATTTGGAGACATAATCAACAAGTAGAATGTACTCCAAGCTGTTAGATCCAGGAAAGGGTCCCATGAAATCAATTCCCCATATGTCAAAGATTTCGCACACAATAATCGGGTTCAAGGGCATCATATCCCGCAGGCCCATGTTGCCAAGGGTCTGACAATAAGCGCATGCCCTACAATATGTTTGGGCATCTTTGAACAAAGTGGGCCAAAAGAACCCACATTGGAGAATTCTCGCTGTGATTTTATGGCTAGAGAAATGGCCACCGTAGGCCTGGTCGTGACAGAATGATATTACGTCATTGACCTCGTCGTCAGGAATGCATCTTCGGATCACCTGATCATTGCCAATGTGGAAAAGGTATGGTTCCTCCCAAATATAGTACTTGGCCTTGGCAGCCAATTTGTCCTACTTGGAAGTCAGCCAATCTAGCGGAACTTTCCCTGTAACCAAGTAATTTACAATATCAGCAAACCATAAGAGATTGTGAATGGCTACCAAGTGCTCATCTGGAAAATGCTCGATGATTGGACCAGATGGGTCGATGATGGAAGAAGGAAGACGGGACAAATGGTTTGCTACCACATTCTATTTTCCCACTTTATTGTGAATCTCGAGATTGAATTCTTGCAACAGCAAGATCCAGCGGATTAGTCAAGGTTTCGCATCCTTCTTCACGAGGAGGTACCTCACTTCAGTGTGATCCGAGTATATGATGACGTGGGAACCCAAAAGATAAGATCGGAATTTTTCCAAGCCAAATACAACGACTAGCAGCTCTTTCTCAGTAACTGTGTAGTTACGCTGAGCCTCGTCAAGTGTCTTGCTAGCGTAGTAGATGACCACAGGTTTCCCATCTATTTTCTGCCCAAGTACCGCACCCACAGCGTAATCAGATGCACTGCACATTATCTCAAAGGGTTGAGACCAATCAAGGGACTGCAGGATAGGTGCTTGGGTAACTCGATCATGTAGGATCTCAAATGGCTGAGTGCACTCCTTGGAAATTTCAAAGGGGACATCCTTAGATAGAAGATTAGTCAGGGGATGCACGATTTTCGAAAAATTGGGAATGAATCGACAGTAAAAACCAGCATGCCCCAAAAAGGATCGGATGTCTTTGACCGAGCTAGGCATAGGGACTTTGGAAATCAGATTTACCTTGGCTCAATCAACCTCGATGCCTTTTTCAGAGATGAGATGTCCCAGGACAATTCCCTCAGGTACCATGAAGTGGCTCTTTTCCCAGGAAAGAACCAAGTTCACGTCGATGCACCGCTTGAGGATTTAGACCAAGTGCAGGAGGCAATCATCAAATGATTTTCCAAATACCAAGAAGTCATCCATGAAGACTTCAAGGTATTCACCTACCATATCTAAGAATATGGCAAGCATGCACCGCTGAAAAGTACCGGGTGCATTGCAGAGACCTAATGGCATCCTTCGGAATGCGTACGTCCCGAAGGGGCAAGTGAAGGTGGTCTTCTCTTGGTCCTTGGGATGGATTGCGAACTGGTTATAACTGGAGTACCCATCCAAGAAGTAGAAGAATCGATTTCCCGCTAGTTTCTCGAGAATCTGATCAATGAATGGTAGTGGGAAATGATCCTTCTTCTTGGAGGAATTGAGTCTTCTGTAATCAATGCTATATGGGTCAGTATGGTTTCTCCAGTTTCACTTGTGATGATGGTGAGCCCTGCCTTCTTAGGCACAACTTGAATTGGACTCACCCACTAACTGTCAAAGATCGGGTAGATGATCCCTACATTTAACCACTTGATGATCTCCTTTTTCACGACATCCTACAGGTTTGGATTTAGGCGTCTCTGCATTTCACGAGATGGTCGTGAGCCCTCTTCTGTATAGATGAGTATGAAGGGTTGATACCAGTCAGATCATTGAGAGTCCATCCAATGGCTCTCTGATGCTGTTGGAGAAAAGAAATCAAGCGTGTTTCCTGATCAAGTGTGAGTCAGGAGTTGATAATCATAGGAAATGTCTAATTGGAACCCAAAAAGACATATTTCAAATTATCGGGAAGAGGCTTTAATTCCATAACTGGGTTGTCAACAGCAGCAGGTGGTTCATGGTGGGTGTCGAGAGCAAAGGAAGGATCTATGGGTGTATCTATGTTAGGTTCAAACTCTTTTAATTGTGGATTTTGATCTTCTTGTGGCTAATCAGAAATAGTTAGGTCTTCCTCGATACATAGATCATCAACCACAGCCTCAATATCACAGATTTGTTCTATAACCCTGTAATTAATGGCACAGGAGATCAGAGGGGTGCCTGGGTCATTTGCCTTAGGAGAGAGTTTGTTCAAAATGATAGAGCTAGCTTGCTCTGACAATACGATTGAGTTCCTGCTTTTGGTTCATAGCTTATGCTTGGGTATACACATGTCTTTCAAAAACCATGCATAAGCTGGTATGTGGCGTATAACAACCATTAAGGGGTTGTTTATTTGGACCTGCTCAAAGAGCTTAACTAGGTCTCCTTAGGTGCCACCGGTTGGGGTTTCCTTTTTCCTTTGGTCAAGGCCTCCGGAAATGGAACTTCTGTAAGTTCCTCTAGAATGGGTCCAGGTTCTTGATCTGGGATAGAGGTATCCTGGATGACTATCCTAGGGTTTGAGTTTGCACTACCAGGCTAGGAGTGGCTTGGATAAGGTGGGTCCTGTGTTGCTTTGTCACTACGGGTAGTAACAAAATTCTATCCTTCCTGGTTCTAGGTTGGTGTGGGTAAAAGAGGTGATTGCTATTGATAACCCACGTATGATGTCGAAGCCTCCATCCTGTTGAGTGATGGAGTAGAAGGGGCCTGATAGACAAAGTGAGCTTGGCCTTGAGTTGGGTTCATAACGTGCCTCTGATTCGACACATTATTTGGATTAGGCAGAGGTTGTGAAGGAAGTGCACCAAGTTGGCGGGGATTTGCCATTTGGGCGAGTTGATTGTGAACCTTTGTGATCTCGTCTCCATGCTATTTTTGCAAAGCTGCATTCATCTTCTGAATGTCAGCCAGAGTCTGAAGGATAAGAGTCATTTGATCTGCATGAGTTGGCCCGGACTGATAAGTTGTGTTGGGCCGAGGCTGAGGCGACTGATATGGACGAGGAGCTTCTGGTCGAGGCAAATATTGAGGTCCCTGATTTTGATTGATCCCTGACCATGTGAAATTAGGATGATTACATCATCCAAGGTTGTAGGTATTTGAGAATAGATCATTTTGAATGGCGTTGAGGTCCTAAAAGGTCTAAGGAGCCTCGGAAAAGTCAGAATACAAGGGTTCAGAGTTCCCCTAACTAGAATAGGTGGGTCCAGAGTTTCCTCCGAAACCTGAATCAGACAGGGTTGGATACGGGTCCATCCCTTGAGTAGATCGATGATAGATGTTATGCACAGCCTCCTTGCCAAAGGGCGATTACGGGAATGGGTTTTGCGCAAACGTGGCTCACTGCAAGTGTCGAGTTAGCTCATCCACCTTCTTCTCAATAATAGAGACCTTATCCAAGTGACTGGCCATCAGTTCCAAGTCGACAGAAGAGGACAAGCCCTGCGTCTCATGTGCTCCCTTTGGATTCATCAATGCACGGGCATTCGTCCAGTCGAGCATGCCCATGGATTCATTATTGATGGAGTTCTCACACATATTCTCGAGAATCTCCCACACGATGACTTCGTGTTGACCCATGATGTTTCCTCCACAGGTCGCATTGATGAATAATCGAATATCCTCACGTAGTCCCTGGTAAAAAGACTGGACTTGTTCCCATTTAGGAATTTCGTGGTGGGGGCACTTTCGCATGAGATCCAAAAAATGATCCCATGCCTCGCGAAGAGGTTCTCCTACTTGCTGCATGAAATGCATGATCTTGTGCTGTAAAGCATTTGTCCGACAAACAGGGAAGAACTTTCTCAGAAACTCGGATTGTAGTTCCGCGCAGGTGTTGATTGGATGCATTTAGGTTTGGTACCAGTGAGTAGCCTTGTCCATGAGAGAGAAGAACATTTTCATGAGTAAGACATCCCGATTTTGAGCTTCTGTTTCGAAGGTCTGGGCCAGATGATTGAGTTGCTTGATATGCTGGAAAGGATCCTCGGAATTACGCCCATGGAATTTGGGAATAGCATGAATCATGTTGGGCTTGAGTTTAGAATCAAGACCTCCAACGGGGATTTGCACTCGAGGTTCGATTGCCACCGCAGCGGGATTGTAGTGATCTCGCATCATAGGACGATGCAGTGGGTTCACAAAGGCTTGGATAGATCATTGAGGTGCTGAAGCTGATTTTCAAGATTGTTTTCTTCTGCTGGTTGCTCCATGATGGATGAAGGAGAATTAGGATCAGATGAATCTGAAGAGATGTCGATTGGGTTGGGTTGTTGCATAAACAAGGAGGTCGAGGCTTGGCCTCGATGGGAATGAGTAGCTAATGGAGGCCTCAAGGATGGTCTTAGAGACCTCCTCCCAAACATGCAACGATGGATTAGATGAGAGGTAGAATGTGATGGATCCAATCAAGACACCCAAAAATTTTGGATGACTATAGAGGTTTGAGGCGGATGATACCCCTTAGTCAGAAAGTAGTCCACCTGAGAATTACCTGGATAGCCAGAGAGGGAGAGTCCCGCAAAGACCCCTACAGGGTAGAGCCCCCTCATGAGTTATAGGGTTACCCCCACCCGACCTCTCTTGTCACTGATGATCCAGGTAGACCAGAATGGGGACTTGACCTCTTAAGTCTACCAGTTTTTAATTAAGAGTAAGGGTGTTATGATTTCACTTAAACTTTAAGATGTTTGTGCAAAGTGACCTAATTTGAATATTGGTTAACCCAACAAGGTGGGTCAACTTCACCTGTTTTGTCCTATGAGAAGTTTAGGTCCCTTTCTTAGTGTTCAAATGAAATTAAGGGCTTGATTTTTTAGGGTTTGCTTGAATAGATCAATTCAATCAAGGCTTAGGCACACATTGTTTAGGAAGATTAATTCTTGATTAAGCAATTGTGTCTCTAAAACCCCAAACTGGATATCTTAATTGGCGCTGATTGGTCTAATTTAATTTGTCCAAATGTGGTACCTAGGGCTCAAGCAAGAAGGTGATAGCCCTAGATTCCTTAAACTTTAAGTAGGTGCACAAGTCAGGGTTTGGATGTTCTCTAAATAGAATGTATCAAATCAAGCAACTTGATGATTAATCTAAGAATATAATGCAAGTAGCCCTAATTGATTTTTTTCCTTTTCTACTTTTTCATAATCAGGGGCTTAAAAGAGGGTAGATGGAGTTTACCTACCCCTGGAGTGGTTGATGTGCGGCTGATCTTCTTTCAATGAGTCCTTGAAACAAATCACAATCAAAAGAGATAGAGCAAGTTAGTACAAATTCAGATATTGCAATCAAGAGATCTAAATTATGTGCTACTCCCCAGCAATGGTAGTTGCTCTGTAATGGGTTTTAAGGCCTCAAACCTAGCTGGAAAGCTTGGTCGTACGATGGTGTTTCTCTTATAGGCCATCAAAGGCCCTTTCAAGCTTGGAAAGAAGCTTCCAAGCTTGAAAGGTTTTTGCGAAATAGGATACCTGAACCTTTGAAAGGTTCGCATGACCTTTTGGGAAAGAATTGGAGCCCACGGAATGGCTCAAATGGAAGGCAACTTCCCCAAGGAATCCCCGTATCAATTTTAGGGGAGATTGATTGAGAATTGAGTGAGAAATCCTTGCTAGAAACTCGATGGTGAAGGTTTAACCTTCCAAAAATGGCGTGGGGACCTGCCTGTGAAGAAGACAAAGAATTTGGGGGCTATTTGCAAGAGAATTCAAAAGTTAAGGGCCTAAATGAGATAGAAAGAGTCTGACTATACCAAAATGCAAACTTGGTCAAGATGATCTCAGATTGGACCCAAATATTGGTAAAAACCTAATTTACACCTAAGGAATCCAATGGTAAAGTTGGATTTTGTTTTTGACCAAGTTTGATTAGGTAATTTATCCAAAAACCCAAATTAGGCCAAATGTCAGTCTGAGACTCTGTTTTGGGTCAAGACGGGTTTTGATGACCAAATTGAAGGTACCAAACCCTAGAGAATATTTTTCTATGAACTTTAGAGGGTTTAGGTAAATTTTATCCTGACCATAACCTCAGTTAATTAAGTGGGTCTATTTTTAGGGTTTCAGAAGTCATTTAATTCTCAACACGCGAAAATCCTTTTCTGTCAGTTTTAACCAACTTGTTAGCCTCTTAGGACCATTTGACCCTTAATTAACCCCTAAGAAATCCCATGGTTACACTAGATTCATGATATGATGGTAAAATTACAATTTTGACCTTAATTTCTTGTCTCTCTCAGAATGATTATGCAATGAATTACAGTCCTCTAGCGGTTAAGCAGGAGCATTTAATGACTTAATCAGATAAAAAATGAGCTAGCTATGGCTCATGATGGTGTTCCCATCACTAGGTTCGTTTTAAGACATAAGAATGATGATAAACTAGCATTTATCAGATACACAATGGAACTACATAGTCACTGAGAAAGAACTTCTTACCATTATGTTTGCCCTCGAAAAATTCCTTTCTTATCTGTTGGGGTCGCACATCATTATACACAGAGACCACCCAACATTGAAATATTTACTGAACAGGAAAGATGCGAAACCTTGCCTTATCTAATAAATTCTCTTACTCCAGGAAATTGATCAGGAAATTAGGGATAAAGTGGGTTCGCAAAATGTTGTGGCGGATCATCCGTCCCATCTTGTGACGAATGATGTGCTTTCCCCCTGGTGAGAGGCTCATCATGGCTTCTAATTACCCCTAATTAACTAGTTTCCCTAGTTAATTAGCTAGGAATATGCATATATAAGGGTTACTTATGTAATAAGGGACAAATCATTAAAGGACCTTAAAATAAGTTAAAAATGCTAAATTATCAGCCAATTAATATTATAAATAATTTAATTAATAAATGCCCTCGAAATACCATTAATTAGCTACCTAATTAATACCTTATTTAACTTAAGTATAACTTAAGACCAAGTCTTAAATAACTTAAGTTAATAAGTAAATAAATATAAATAAATGGGTCAGAAATGTGAATACATGGCTTTAATATAATATTTAGCTAATTTATAATTATATAAAAAGTTGGAAAAGAATTAAATTAAAATTAACTTAAATGGCCTCTATTTTCATTTTAGTCCCTATAATTCATTGCATTTGAGTCCTTTTCTTTTAACCTAGGTCCTTAATTTTCCTTGAACATAGGTCCCTACGAACACCGTCTTCTTCATTTCTTCTTCAGCCGCCTGAATGGCTGACATTCGGCAGTGATGTTACCCTCCGATGACTGCTCATCTGATGCCATTCCACCCTCGTGAAGCTTCTGAAGCTTGCGCTCACCACGTCAACTCCATCCACTGGTCCGGATTATTCATAAATCCTAATTAAATATAGGCATTAACCTCACCGGCATCGGAGATAACATCGGAGGTTAAGCTGCAGCTAGACACAAACCTGTCCGAATTCAAAACCCTTAGCCATCGCCAAACCCTATAAATACCCCTCGAACCCTACGATTTGAGCGGTTAGCTCCCTACCCTCTTCCCCAACCGAAGCTAACTGATAGGCTATTCTTCCTACTTCGACGACCATTTCCCATCTCCGTCCTATTCCTCCGATCATCTCCACTCACTTTCGATCTCTACCAATGTCCGCTACGTCCTCTGACGAAGCGTTGACATCGGACTTCGCTTCCACGCCATGAAACTGTTACGACCCGATTCCCAGATCCCTACAGGACCTGAGATCGGCTCACCTCGATTAATCCCAAGAGCTACTCGTCCAACAAGAAATAACCAAAAGCAGGAAAGTAAACCACATTCACATATGTAATATAACTAAGCAGAAATAACGTACAAAACAGTAAAGGAAAATAAATCTATTGTTTCAGTACATACCACCGCAACAACAATAAAAATGGAAAGTGGAAGTAAACAATAGAAACAAAATAGTAACTAAAAGTCCATTACTTACTACAACAGTAGAGAAAAGAAAAGGAAGTGTTGAAGAAACTACGGTTGGGCTCGATTGGGCCAAGCACCCTCTGCAGCCGGAAACTCAGGCTGCTCAACTCCTAGTCCTAAACAATGTTATGAAAAGATAGAGTCAGCGAACACTGAGTAGAGTACTATCTATTATTATCTAACTACAAACAGTAAAAGCAACAGGTTTAATTCTCATTTCTATTTATCTGTTTTATATATATTTCTGTTTCACCCATTTCTCAAAGTATCTAGATATTTCTTGATCTTGCATGTTTCTCGTGGGAACGATCTTGATTGCAGTCTTTTTCGTAGAGTAGAAGGTACACGTGGTGCTCTCCTTTCTGGGAGAGTCCCCCGTGGTAGTCTTACACCCAGTCAACCACCTTGAGGTCACTGTCCAGACGTAGCGGTGACTACGACACGCGTGATAAGCACACGGGTAGCTGCCCCGCACTGACACGTGGTCAGTCGTTTCCGCTAGTGAGTACACCCAAAGTACAACATGGAATAGTATAGGGCCTTGCCCTCTCATAATAGGGGTCTCACCCCTCAGAACCAAACAGGGGTCTTGCCCCTCCACAGTCCGCGCACCCTCGTCTGACTACCTCGGTTTGCCCAGAGGGCCTAACAAGTCGGTGTAGGGTGGCTAGCTAAACCCCGGGCCCCGTGGGGTGGATAAATCCCTCCCTACACTATTAGCTCACCTTGGTACCACGTACACAAGGGCCAACAGGAGTCGGTGTAGAGTGGCCACTCCTAACCCCAAGTCTCAACCCAAGGGAGGCTAGCTCCACTCTACACAAAAAGGGGATAGTTGCTCTCCTTGATACCATGTACTCAAGGGCCAACACACTTCCCATCTACATTCCAGGTTTCCGTCTATCCATAGGAGTTCTACTCCTAACTCCTCATAGGGTTCATGCTCATGTTCACCTCATCTATTCCGATCCAGATTTCACATTTCACAACTCATTTCTCATCCATATACAGGCAGCTCGTGTTTCCATAATTCGATACATGCAACTGGTGATTTCACAAGTAATTGTTCATTAATCACAGGCAGCTCATATTCTAACAGGCAACTCAAAATTATAATACAGGCAATTGCTAGCAGTTTATCTCAATCATGCATGCAAATACATCATACAGCACAAATGGTTCATTCATTTCTCTACCCTAGGGTTCATGCCACATCCTAGGGTTCCATTAGGCTATTTCCACAAGCACATTCTTATTTAAATATTATTAACGGAATTAAACCACTCTACTAGGCAACACGGGAGTAATGGGGACTCGAACCGCAGACCCAAGCATCTCTGCGAGCCCCAAACATGCAGCAGGCTGAAACCTATACCAGGGAAGACATCACAAAAGGAGAGTTCAGAACAGTGTACAACGGACTCTAGTACATAGAGGAACTCGCGAGGAAAGTACATGTATTCATTTGCGTAAAACGGACCCCGATCAGACCCTAAACGGGTCAAAAACATGCCTACTGTTCCAAATCAGATGTCTAGGAATAATCCCAGATGTCTTAAAAGGCGTCAGATCATACCTGAAGTCCCTTCAGTATCCTCAGACGTCTAGACCTTCTCTGCGATCATTTGAAGGCAGTTCCAGATGTCAGACAATGCCTCTGGTCATCTTGACGCACCTCCGGACGTCTGGTGATGTGTTTAGATGTCCAAAAGCACATAGGAAAGCATTCCACACTCCTTCCCAAAGCTTCACCTGCGTACGACATCACAGGCACAATCAGCTGACAAATACCCCTATGCTGCGATATGCATGGCGCAGGGAGATACGTACCTTGCGATAACTGTGCTTTCAGACGTCTGGCCTTAGCTCTAGACATCTAGGTATCCTACCAGTCGTCTGGACTCAACTCCGGACGTTTGATATTGGAAAACTTCCAGTACCAGGAACTCCTCACAGCTCTCTCCACTTGCTCTACCTCGCACCCCAGCAACTCCAGCTGCTGCAAAGGGCTGGGAGGCTGCCACCCCGAGCCCTCTCCTCCTCCCGCACGGGCCCACGGTGTCCATGCGAGCTCCACCAAGCTTCCACCGAATCTCCACCGACCTAGACCTCTTCCTCCTCCCGCACTCTCCTCCTTCCTCCCTCTCACTCTCCCTCGCTCGCCGCCTCTCGCCACTCCCGTACAGCACTGAAGGTAGTTGTGGCCGGTGTGTGGAGTGGAGAGGAGATAGGAGGGGGGTTTAAATAGGAGATGTGATGTTTAAGGTTTAAGGAAGAAAGAGGAAGGGAGAGAAAAGAGGATGGTTCTGCGTGCCGCCCGCACGCAGTGCGTAGTGTGCAGTACAAAAATTTCATTTTCAGATGTCCAGAAACAGGTCCAGATGTATGGACAGACGTCTGACTGAGACTCCAGACATCTTAAAAAGGCTAAAAGTGTGACGGGTCATTACATCATAACAAACTTAAAGGAAGTTTTGTCCTCGAAACTTGAGCTAGCAAGGGTGTGGAAAAAGGAACATAAAACGCATAACAAACATGAAGAGGACCGAAGTAGGTCCGAAAAGATGTACCCTCAAAAAGCTTCGGGTACAACTCTCACATCGCTGCCTCAAGTTCCCAAGTTGCCTCCTCATACCGATGGCTTCTCCATAGGACCTTCACCAATGGTACCTGCTTCCATCTCAGACTCCAAATGGCTCTGTCTAGTATCTGCAAGGGTCTCTTGGGGTAGGTCAGGTCGTCACCCACCTCAACGCTCTCGTTGCTTAGAACGTGACTAGGATCAGCGACGTACTTCCTAAGGTTGGACACATAGAACACGTCATGCACTCTAGAAAGCTGGGGAGGAAGGGAAAGCCGATAAGCAATGGGTCCCACCTACTCCAGGACCACAAAGGGCCCTACAAACCTCGGCACAAGCTTTCCTTTCACCCCAAAATGCTGCAGGCCCTTCATGGGCGAAACACGGAGAAAGACATGATCCCCAACCTCAAACTACACCTCTTTGCATTTCCGGTCAGCATAACTCTTCTGCCTGCTCCTGACAGTGTGGAGTCATTTGTGAATCTGCTCTATCACCTCCTGACTCTACTGGATCAGCCTGGGGCCAACCTCCCACTTGGTCCCCACCTCGACCCAACTAAGGGTGCTGTACACCTCTGTCTGTACATATCCTCGTAAGGTGCCATGCCGATGCTCGAGTGGTAACTATTATTATATGTAAACTCTACTAGGAGTAAATGCTCATCCCAAGAGCCTCCTCAGTCTAGTACATAAGCATGTAAAAGGTCCTCAAGTGTTTGTATGGTGCGCTCTGACTGTCCATCCATCTGGGGGTGGTAAGCGGTGCTGAACCTCAAACGTGTCCCCAAAGCCTGCTGAAACTCAGCCTAGAACTGGGAAGTAAAATGGGTATCCCTGTCGGATACAATCTCATGCAAAATTCCGTGCAGGCGTACCACATCGCGAATGTACCACTCTGCCAACTGTGTTGGTCCCAAGGTGACTCGGATTGACAAGAAACGCGCTGTCTTCGTCAACCTATCTACTATCACTCAGACTGCGTCATGTCTTCACTGGGTAACCGGTAGACCCACCACCAAGTCCATGGTGATGCTCTCCTACTTCCACTCTGGCACAGGAAGTGGCTGCAATAGCCCTGCAGGCCTCTGATGCTTGGCCTTCACCTGTTGGCACACCAAACACTGCTGCACAAACTCACCAACATCCCGCTTCAGCCCTCTCCACCAAAAGTCGCGACATAGATCATGATACATCTTTGTGTTCCCGGGATGTATGGTGAACCTAGACCCGTGTGCCTCAGCCAGGAGTCTCTCAATAACTTCTCATCCTTAGGAATGCATAAGTGTCCCCTCATGCGCAGTATCTCATCTGTAAAGGAAAAGTTTCCTAGGTCTCTGATGCATCCTCTCCTCAACATAGTTAATTAAGTTAATTATGCTTAATTATGTGCAGAAGAAAGTAACTTAGGTCAACTTGAATTTGTGTCAATTGAGTAGTATAGGGTCAAGTTATCCTAACATTTTAGGTTTTATTTCTTTTAACTGGTTGAGTCCAGGTCATTCGCTGAGAGGCATAGATTATTTAGAATTCACCAATCAGTACAAGCTACTCATTGGAAGTATAATTAAGTTTACTTTAAGAACATGAATTTTGCTTTAATCATTTCAAATTAAAAGACTATGCAAAATTCCAAAAGAAAACATATTTACACAAATGATCTTCTTTAACAACAAGTAAACATGTTTATTTCTTTTTATTTCAAAGAGATTAAGGCAATAGAAAGTTTTACTAATAAAAGTATGCCTTATTACAACATTAAGATCAAAAAGGAATTAAAAATAATGCAAGAAATTGAATCATTTTCTTCTCTTCTCTTTGTATCCTCAACCTCTCTCTTTTTCTTCTTCTTCTTTCTCTTTCTCTCTTTCTTTCTCTTTCTCTTTTTACTTATTTCTTAATCTTCTTTTTAATCTTTTTCTTAATCTTTCTCAAGCTCTCTTTCTTTTCTTTCTTTCTTTTCTTCCTTACTTCATTCTTCTCTTCCTTCTCTGCCTTTTCTCATTAGCTCCTATTCATCCTTCCTTTTCTCTACAAATTCTCTCTTCCTTCTCCTTCTCTTCTTTTCCTTTGCTCCTTCTCCTTCTTAGCCTAAGCATTTTCTTCCTTCCTTTCTTCTCTTTCTGTCTTCTTCTTAGCCTTAGCTTTTGAGCCTTATCCTTCAGAACTCTCGCATTGCCTTCTGAACCAAATCGATTTTTTTCCTTTTAACCAAAAATTAGGTTTTTTTATTGGCGGCTTAGACTGGTCGGGGATACCCTACTAGGTCCAAGCCTAGTTCATTTTAGTTCGATTTATTTCTGATTCATAGTCTCGAACCAAACCGACTCACGGCCTCCCAAGCCCATGCTCACGCCCTCACGAGCCCACACTCGCATGCCTACAGGCGCACACACACCCAGGCACACAAGCATCCACACACACACCCGATGCTCGTTCATTTCCTTGCACCGTGTGCTGTCGACTGAAGAGGCCATAACACAAAACACTTTTATACCCAAGCAGCTGCTCAGACTCTACCAAGGTGGGACTAAGTTTCCCCCTCCCAGACCAAACTTCAAGTGTCGATTCCCAACAACTCAAAGCTCCGTTCCAAGCAAATAAAAGCTTGTTAGAAAGCTCTTGAGTTTCTCTACATAATTGAAGTGTCAATTTGATACAGAGGGGAAGTTAAGCTCTTCGATTTGAAGGGTGAAGATTCTGTGTTATCTACGGTTAAAATGGCATGGAAAGTGAAGTTTTAGCTCTAAGTCCATTGACTGGACTTTCACTTCCAGATGAAGTATTAAAAGGATTAGGAGATGAATTCCGTAGCTGTTGGTGGAGGTTTAAAGCTCTCAGGAGCTTCAGGAGTTGTGCAGAAGCAAAAAGCTTCTCAGGAAGCTTTAGAACCTTGATTCAGACTCTGAAGAGTCCTAACAGACAACTAAAGTCCTAGTTAATCAATTATTCTAAAGGTTATTACAAATCCACTTGGGCAAATTATACATTCAAATCTCATCAAACAACTACTATCATCAGTTTGGGTCCAAAAACAACCCAAACTGGATAGAATTCAATTTCTACAACCTAATCCATCAGAGCTCACTCAAATCTCTCTTAAATCATTCACAATCTTCTCAGAAACAATTTGAATTCCTTAATTTGACTAATTGAATCCAGAACTCAAGGATCAGACTCAGGTTTGACTACTAAGCCTCAAATTTTGACTTTCTAGGTTTGGCTATTTCACAAGGAATTAACACCTTAAATATCATCTCTTCAATATCAGGAACAGGTTCAGACCCTTAGATTGATGATTCAACTAAGGTTTCTAGGGTTCTAAGATCGTCAGCTGAGCTTCAAAAGTAGTTTGTTCGTCAGGATAAACTAAAGGTTGTTACAGCGGTTGGATCATAAAAATGGACTCAGGGCATAACATTGAAGCTTTCAGACCTCTTAAATGCAACTTTAACCTAACTGTCAGACTTCTCCAACTCTACTGGAGTTGGAGAAGATGAAGACCTATCACAAGCTCCATACACTAAATCCTCAATGAAACAACTTCAACATAATCAGTAATCCTCAATTCATTGATCTGGAGCTTCACACAAACTTTAATAGGCTGAAGAACTTGTTTTTACTCGCCGGAGCTCCGGTGAGTCCAGAAAAAGGTAGAATTGTGTATAGAATGAGAAATTATGCCATTAAAGATTTAAAAAGCTTCCTGAGGTCACAAGGAACCTTAGGAACAAATTAATTCCTTCAATTGTTCATTAGAATAAATATTTATCAGTGAATTCATTTTATATAGAATCTGAGTTGGATTAGGCTTAGGACTTGCTTTCCCACTCAATTGAGTGGAGGAAACAAGTCAACAAATAATTGCGATAATAAATATATATATAATTAATGATTTGAACTACTCCTGAGCCGCCATTGACAGCGAGCTCAGGAGCATTATTAAGATTGGGCGTTTACATTATAGGTGGTAATTATTGATATTAAAGGGAAGTTTAGGTCCTTAGGTGATGAATAGATGATGGAGGACCCGATGAAGGTGGAACTAACTCAACTACTACTGCCATGAATAGCAGAAGTAGTTGGTGGAGGTGGAGGTGGTTTAGGCGATTTAATGATAAATTTAGTAATTAAAGATGATAGAAATGTTCATGGAAAGTGTAAGAAGGTGGACAGTGACTTAAAAAGATAAAATGATTGCTCCTGACAAGCTCAAGGAGCTCGCTGGAGTTGAGGAAGACGAATGCTAAATCTAACATTACAGCTACCTAAACTATCTAACTAACTAACTAAACTAATCTACCTACCTAATCTACTATTACCTGGACGAAGGGGATAGAGGATCTCCATCGACAACTCATGACGGAGGAGGAAATCAGAGGGTTGTTAAAAGACGTAGCTGGAGGTTGTGAGGTGAAGAAGAGGAGAGCTCCTAGTCAGCACTTGTCAGAAGACGCGACTGACTTCGACGGAGATCTAGAGCCATTGAAGATGGATGGAGGAAGTCAGATGAGGTGGAGGAAATTCACCAAAGTTTTGGAGAGAATATCCTATCGAAGTCAGCTTCACTGAAGAAGAGGGAAGGGTGCCAACTTCATGGAAATCGAGGGTGTGAAGGGGTATTTATAGGTGACGGCAACTGAGAAGGAGGTGGAATCTGGACAGAGAAGCGGCTACGAATGGAATAACCACCAGCGTCTTCTCCAACGTCGATGACATTATCTCCAACCCTAAAATAGGATTTAGGCATCATCCAGACTAGTGGATGAAAAGGGGATGGTGTGCACAAGCTCTAGGAGCTTGGAGAAGAAGGGATGACGTCGGATTAGCGGTGATCAGGCGGTGCACACACCTTTTGTTGTCAATCGTCTAGACAGTTGAAGAAGAAAAGAAGAAGAAGTTCAGGGACTTGTTTGTAGTGAAACCTAAGGACCTAAATGGAAAATAAAGACCCGATTGAAGTAAAATATAAGGACTAAAATGTAAACTCAGGTTTTCAAGGTTTATTTTAATTTAAATCTTTTTCAACTTTTTATATGTGATTATAAATAAGACAATTATTATATTTAGACCTTGAATTTACATTTTTGACCATTTTAGATTAATTTATTTAATTAAGTAATGTTACTTAAGTTATTACATACTTAGGTATATATTATACTTAAATTAGTTAACACAATAATTAGATGAATTATTGATAATTTTTTGAGTCCAATTATTAATTAAATTATTAATAATATTAATTAGATGATAATATAGCATTTTAAACTTATTTTAAGGTCATTTACTATTTATCCCTTATTTAATAATTAACCCATATATTCACATATTTCTAGCTAATTAACTAGGAAGACTAGTTAATTAAGGGTAAATAGAGACCATGATGAGCTTCTCATCATACCCCCAAGCCAAAGTTTTGCTAGTCCATAGCAAAATTAATTAAGAATATGATGATTTAAAGCACTTGGGTTTAAATTAATAAAAATAAGAACCAAGTAAAGGAAAGCTTAGGTCAGAAAAAACCTTTTTAGATTTAATATAGATAATTAATAAATTCAAAACATCTTCAAAGCACACTTTATTAAAAACATAGTTGTTAACAAGAATTTTATAAAAAATTAGAATCTCAAAAATCTCTTATTCTTTGTAACCATTCTTAACCCTTAAAAATTAGAATTCAAAGTGTTTTAAGGAAACAAAACTTAAGAGTTGGAAATTAAATTTTAACTCAAAAACTCAATAGACTTAAGTTAATCCTTTGTTTATGATGTTTAATTTCTATCAATCTAAGTTTAAGCAAATTAACCAGATATTCATCATTAATCAAATTTAGAGTAGTAAAACTTTAATATACCAGCCTATAGCACTAAGGACAAACTTCTAGACCTACGATTTTGTCAATCCTTCTCCTTTAGGTTTCAATTGCAAATCCTCAAAACCCAATTTCTTAGGCTTCATTGCCCAATACCAAGGTTTAGTAGCTATGATTTTAAAACATCTGTGCTTTATGAAGAGAGTTGTCCTTAAGGCATCCAAATTTGCAAAAATCCAGATCTTAAGACATCAATTTCCAATCCAGATTTTTCCAATTCAAGCCTTTGGCTTGGCCTTACTCAGGTTTGGTTGCTTTCTCCTCACAGTTTTCTATCTCGAGGTCAACACTTTTTGTGTATATCTCCCCAGTGGACCACTGGGTCTCTTTTTCCTAATTTTTATCTCCATATTTTTTTCAACTTTTTCGATAGGTTAAAACACCCATATGTAGCGAGGTGTTCTTTTATTTGATGGAAGAAAGGGTAGCATCTTTTATACCAAAATGCTTTATTTTTATGGAAAAACTGCACAAGTACCCATTTGTAGTGAGTCACTTAATTGTAAGGTGTTTTATTTTATTTTTTTATTTTTCTCCCCCTTCTCATTTTTCTTACTAACTTTATTCTCCAAATCCTTTTTCTAGGTGAGTGGCACATCCTTTACTTTTTCAAGAACCGCCCCACGAAAATCCTTGGACTAAAGAGGATTTAGAATCGATCTCTTAACCTTTGTGTTTTCGCGATCTCAGATGCCAACAAGACAATTCTATATTTGTGAATTTTAGATGTTTAAGTTACTTAGCTCTCAAACCATATAGCTTGGACAACAAAGCCTTTCACTCTTAGGTTCTTTAAATTTTTAGTTTCCTTCTATAGGATCTATCAAGACAAAAATTCTCCAAGTCTAGCCAAATGTCCTTTAGTTGATTAAGCTAACTATAGCCTGATAGACTTAAGACTAAAATTCTACTAACTCTTCTACTTAATTAACTCTGAATATCTGGCCTTTTTACTTAACTTTATGATAAAAGAAAATATTCAAAAAGCAAAAGGATTACTTAATCTAATTGATTAAAAGGTTACAATTTAATTCCAAAACTTAAGTTTAAAACTTAATACATGTTAGTTTCTTAATTTCAGGGTAAGAATAGAAAAACAAAGCTTTAAGGTTTAAAGATTCTAATTCAAATAAAATCCTATTTTAAAAATTTTGCAAATAAAAGTGCGCTTTTACAAAATGTTAAAAGTAAAAATCTAAATAAGAATTTAATGCTCTTATATACTCTATATATATTCTTAATATATTATATATATTCTTTTATTTCTAACCTAAAAGAAAAATTAAGCTCTTAATTACTGATATAAATATATATATATATATTTTTTTTTCTTCTTCTTTTTTCTTTATTTTAGATGAAAATACCCCTTTTATTATTTTCTAATAATTTTTTAATTTCCAAATTTTTGTATTTATATATTTTTGATTTTATGTTTATAAAATTTTCAAATTTTTATGAATTTTTTTCAAAATTTTTCAACTTTTTATGAAATTTTTTATTTTGAAATTTTTAGTATTTTTGTATTTCTATTTTTTTTTAATTTCATGGGTATTTAATTTTTATGTGTTTTTTTTTGTATCTTTTCTCTACACATACACTTGAAGTGAAAATTTCACTTCACACCCCCTAAGCTAAGAT
This sequence comes from Thalassia testudinum, assembly GCA_037157565.1. Taxonomy (NCBI): domain Eukaryota; kingdom Viridiplantae; phylum Streptophyta; class Magnoliopsida; order Alismatales; family Hydrocharitaceae; genus Thalassia; species Thalassia testudinum. The sequence goes on from JAZHRO010000025.1 coordinate 42,546,272, forward strand.
TTTACAATGTCCTCATTATAAGAAGGGTGAAAAGATATTACACTTCATTTAGTATAGGGTGATGGAAGGAGTCGGATAAAGGAGATCAAAGATCTCTGTGCGGACGATTTCAAGTCTGACCAAAGGTCAGAGTGGACAGTCGGACTAAATGAAGGTAATCAGTGTAAGATGAAGTGAAAAATCAGAAAAGTGTATAGGGAAATAAAAGTATAGAAAGCAGGAAACAACTATGTACAAAATGGATGGATAGTGGCAAACCCTAGTGGAGCGTATAACAGTCTCCAACAAGACCCAAAGGATGTGATTCCAAGAAAGGTTTTAAACATTGACCATTAACATTGAAGGGTTGATCCTTGTTGGGTTCGATGATTTCGACAACTCCATTGTCGAAGACTCTAACAACAATAAATGGCCCTTGCCATTTAGACCTATGTTTCCCAGGGAAAAGCTTCAAGTGGGCATCAAAAAGCAACACCTTCTGACCAGGTGTAAAAGATTTGCAGGAAATATATCTATCGTGGAAGGCTTTAAGCTTTTCCTTATACAGCTTTGAACTCTCATAGGAATCATAACATAATTCCTCAAGTTTGCTAAGCTACACCCTATGATGATCACAAGCCTTTGTGAGGTCTAAATTATAGGCTTTAATTGCCCAATAGGCTTCGTGTTCAATTTCTATAGGAAGATGACAGGGTTTCCCGTAAACAAGTCTGTATGGTGACATGCCTATTGGTGTTTTGTGGGCAGTCCTATAAGCCCACAAATCCTCATCTAAATGGAAAGACCAATCCTTCCTATCGGGTCAGATTGTCATTTGAAGAATCTTTTTGATCTTTTGATTAGAGACCTCAGTTTGCCCATTAGTTTGGAGATGATAAGGTGTAGAAATATGATGTGTAACCCCATATTTTCTAAGTAGATTTTTAAACTGGGCATTAATAAAATGGGAACCACCGTCGAAAATATTGGCATGAGGTACCCCAAAACGAGCGATAATATGACTCTGTATAAAAGGAATGACAACTCAATGATCGTTTGTGCATGTGGGTATGGCTTCAATCCAACGAGAAACGTAATCAATAGCAAGTAAAATGTATTCGAAGTCAAAAGAGGATGGAAACGGACCGATTAAGTCTATGCCCTAAATATCAAAGATTTCACAGACAACAATTAGGTTTAGAGGCATCATGTCTTTTCGTGACATGCCACCAAGAGTTTGGCAGTAACTACATGCCTTACAATATGTCTGTGAATCAACAAATAAAGTGGGCCAATAAAACCCGCATTGCAGAGTTTCTGCAGCGGTCTTTCGACCAGAAAAATGACCACCACAAGCCTGGTTATGACAAAAAGATGGGATAGAATCAATCTCAGAAGAAGTGACACAACACCTGATGATTTGATCATTACAGAGTCAGAAAAGATACAGATCTTCCCAAAAATAGTATTTGGCTTCTGCTTTGAGTCGTGATTTGCGATTCCCAACCCAGTTTGGTGGGAATTGATGTGTAACCAAATAATTAACAATATTTGCGTACCAAGGAAGATCTAAGGATATAGTCAAAAGATGTTCATCAGGAAAGTGTTCAGTAATTGGAGGAGATGATTCAATAGTATCAGAAGGAAGGCAGGAAAGGTTATTGGCAATAACATTTTGTCGACCTGCCTTGTCACGAATTTGTAGGTCAAATTCTTGCAAAAGCAAGATCCATCTTATCAACCTAGGTTTCGTGTCCATTTTGGATAGGTGTCTAATAGTAGAGTGATCAGAGTACACAACGATTCAAGATCCGAGTTCTCCTTTGAGCTCAGTGAGCTCTATTATTTCAAGTACACTTCCTTTGAAAAAGAAAGACCCGGGTTCTCCATTTATTTCCTGCATAATTGGGGACCAGTGTTTTGATAGAGCTTTCCTAGATTTAGGAGCATCTATTAATCTCATTCCCTCATCATTAGTAGACCATTTCCAAATAGAAAATCTTAAGTCTACTAATGTGACTTTACAATTAGCTGATAGATCTATTAAGTCACCTAAGGGAATGTTGCAGGATATTATTGTAAGAGTTTGGAACTTTTATTTTCCTGTGGATTTCATTGTACTTGATATGGAAGTACCCGAACGCATTAGAGATACCCCAATTATTTTAGGGAGACCCTTTTTGGCCACTGCTAAGGCCAACATAGATTGTGAGTCTGGAAAGATTGAGTTAAAATTTAGGGAGAAGATAATAAAATTGGATATATTTAGAGCTTCTCGAGGATTAGATTGCAAATGGATTGAGGAAATTAGATCTATTTCAGTTTTTGAGGATGACCCTAGTTCCTTAGAACTAAAAAACACATCTTTTGATATCTTGTACCCTCAAATCGAAAACCCGCTATCAGAATCTATACTAAATCCTGAATCTAAATCACATGACTCATTTTAGTCACTTTTTGCAATTGAAAATCCCGCCCCAAATCCTACTATTGATTTGACTCCTGCACTAGAATTGAAGCCATTGGCTGATACTCTTAAATATGTCTATTCGAACCTAATCAAACATATCTTGTAATCATCAATTCCAATCTATCTGAATCACAAGAATTAAAATTGATCAAGGTTTTACAAGATCATAAGAAGGTAATTGGGTGGACTTTACATGTTCTCACCAGGATTAGCCCCAATTATTGTACTCATCGCATCTATATAGAAGATAAGGCATGACCTTTAAGAGAAGCTCAAAGATGTTTAAATCCAAATCTGAAGGAGGTCGTAAAGAAGGAAATAATCAAGTGGCCAGATGCTGACATTATATATCCTATATCCAATAGCCCTTGGGTGAGTCCAATTCAAGTGGTACCTAAAAAGGCAGGGCTCACCATAATCAAGACCGAATCTGGAGAAACCATTTCCACACAAATTGCAAATTCATGGCAAGTTTCCATCGATTATCACAAGATCAGCATGGTTACAAAGAAGGACCACTTTCCCTTGCCATTCATTGATCAGATCCTTGAGAGATTAGCTGGTAATAGGTTCTTCTGCTTCTTAGATGGTCACTCTGGATACAATCAGGTTGCAATTTATCCCGAAGATTAAGAGAAAATGACTTTCACCTACCCCTTCGGAACCTTTGCTTTCCGAGGAATGCCATTTGGGCTTTGCAATGCACCCACGACTTTTTAGCATTGCATGTTAGCCATTTTTACTAAAATGGTGGGTGAATGTATGGAAGTATTCATGGATGATTTTTTAGTCTTTGGGGAAACATTTGATATTTATCTAGATAATTTGTCGAAGATTCTTAAGAGATGTATAGAAGTGAATCTTGTCCTCAGTTGGGAGAAGAGCCATTTTATGGTTCTAGAGGGCATTGTACTTGGCTACCTCGTGTCTGAGTGAGGTATCCAAGTAGATCAACCCAAGTTCAATCAAATCTCAAATCTTCCAATTCCTGACTCGATCATGGGCATCAGAACTCTTCTCGGGCATGTGGGTTTCTATAGAAGATTTATACTCAACTTTTTGAAGATTTCCCGACCACTCACAAACCTCCTCATAGAGGACACGACTTTTTAGATGAGTGAGGAGTGTATACCTGCATTTGAGACATTGAGAGACAGAGTGACATAGACTCCGATCTTGCAACCACCTAATTGGAATTTACCATTTGAAATTATGTGTGACGCATCAGATTACGCAGTTGGAGCAATTTTGGGATAGAAAATCGAGAAAAATTCAATAGTGATTTACTACGCTAGTAAGACTTTGAATGAGGCACAAAGGAACTACACGGTTATAGAAAAGGAATTACTAGCGATAGTATTTGGATTAGAAAACTTCAGATCTTATATACTTGGATCTTGAATCGTTGTGTACTCTGATCACTCTGCTATTAGACACCTTCTATCCAAATAGGACACGAAACCTAGGTTGATCAGATGGATTTTGCTTTTGCAAGAGTTTGACCTAGAAATTCATGATAAGGAGAGACAACATAATGTTGTTGCCGACCACCTTTCCCGCCTTCCTTCTAAGTTTATTAAATCATCTCTTCCAATCACTGAGCACTTCCCTGATGAACATCTTTTAGATATATCATCAGATCTTCCTTGGTATGCAGACATCGTCAACTATTTGGTTACACATCAGTTCCCGCCTAATTGGGATAGGAATCGCAAATCATGACTCAGATCAGAAGCCAAATACTAATTTTGGGAAGATACGTATCTGTTTCGACTCTGCATCGATCAAATCATCAGGCGTTGTGTTTCCACTTCCAAGATTGATTCTATTCTTTCCTTTCGTCATGACTAGGCTTGTGGCAGTCATTTTTCTGGTTGTAAGACCGCTGCAAAAGTTCTGCATTGCGGGTTTTATTGGCCCAATTTATTTGCAGATTCACAAACCTTTTGTAAGCATGTAGTCACTACCAGTCTCTTAGTAGCATGTCCCAAAAAGACATGATGCCTCTGAATCCGATTGTAGTCTATGAGATCTTTGATATTTGGGGCATAGATTTCATGGGTCCATTTCCGTCCTCTTCTAGCTTCAAGTATATTTTACTCGTAGTTGATTATGTATCTCATTGGATCGAAGCCATACCCACATGCAAAAATGATCACCGAGTTGTCATTCCTTTCATACAGAGTCATATTATTGCTTGTTTTGGGGTACCTCGTGCTATCATTTTTGACGACGGATCCCATTTTAACAATGCCCAATTTAGGAACCTACTTAGAAAATATGGGGTTACACATCGTATTTCTACACCTTATCATCCCCAAACCAATGGGCAAACCGAGGTCTCTAATCAGGAGATTAAAAAGATCCTTCAAATGGCAATCTGACCCAATAGGAAGGATTGGTCTTCCCGCTTAGATGGGGCTTTGTGGGCTTATAGGACCTCCCACAAAACACCAATAGGCATGTCACCATACAGACTTGTTTACAGGAAACCCTATCATCTTCTCATTGAAATCGAACACAAGGTCTATTGGGCAATTAAAGCCTGTAATTTAGACCTCATGAAGGCTGGTGATCACCGTAGGTTGCAGCTTAGCAAACTTGAGGAATTATGACATGATTCCTATGAGAGTTCAAAGTTGAATAAGGAAAAACCTAAAGCCTTCCATGATAAACACATTTCCCACAAATCTTTCGCACCTGGTTAGAAGGTGTTGCTCTTTAATGCCCATCTAAAGCTCTTCCTTGGGAAACATAGGTCTAAATGGCAAGGTCCATTTATTGTAGTTAGAGTCTTCGACAATGGAGCTGTCAAAATCACCGAACCCTACAAGGATCAACCCTTCAAAGTTAATGGTCAACATTTAAAACCTTTCTTTGAACCACATGTTTTAGGTCTTGTTGGAGACTGTTACATGCTCCACTAGGTTTTACATCCACCATTCCATCACTCATTTTGTATACAGTTGTTTCCTATTTTCTATACTTTTCTCTAAACATATTCTCGAATCTATACCTGAGTTGCCACTTAGTTTACACTGATTACCTTCACTTAGTCCGACTGACCACTCTGACCTTTGGTCAAAATAGAAATTGTCCGCACAGAGATCTTTAATCTCCTCTATTTGACTCCTTCCGTCACCCTACACTAAGTAAAGTGTAATTTCTTCTCCACCCTAGTTACAATGAGGACATTGTAATATTTTGGCTTGGGGGGTGTAAAGTGACATTTTCACTTCAAGTGTATTTGTAGATAAAAGTAGAAATATAAAAAACACAAAAAAATTAAATACCCACGAAATTTTTTAAAAAATAGAAATACCCAAAAATTAAAAAATTTAGAAAAGTCAAAAATACCTTAAAAATTTTGAAAAATTTTGAAAAATTCATAAAAATTTGAAAATTTTATAAATCATAGAAACAAAAATATATAAATATAAAAATTAAAAAATTACAAAATCATAAAAATAATAAAGGGCTTTTACATTTATAACAAAGAAGAAAAAGAAGATACTAAAAATATATATTATTTTACTTAATTATATTATTAATTAAGAGCTTAATTTTACTTTTAGGTCAGAAACCAAATATCTATATATATATTGTAAATAGTATTTTATAAGAGCATTAAATCCTTATTTAGATATTTACTTAAATAATCTTTTCAAAACATGCATCTATTTGTGAAATTTTGAATGGAATTTTGTTTAAGTTAGAGTTTGAAACCCTAAGGATCTATTTTTTCCACTCTTTACACTAAAATAAAGTAACTAAGGTGTATTAAGTTTAAAACTTGAGTTTTGGAATTAAATTGTAACTTTCTTGGTCAATTAGACTAAGTTCTTCCCTTTTTGAACATCTATTTTTAGCACCAAGTTAAATAAAAATGCCAAGTCTATCAGGCTATAGTTAGCTTAATCAACTAAGGACATTCGTCTAGACTTGGCGAGTTGTGTCTTGATAGATCCTGTGGGAGGAAACTAAGAGTTTAAAGGACTTGAGAGTGAATGGCTTTGTTGTCCAAGCTCTGGTTTGAGAGCTAAGTAACCTAAGCGTCCAAAATTCACACACATAGAGTTGTCTTGTTGGCATCTGAGACCGCGAAAACACAGAGGTTAAGAGATCGATTCTAAATCCTCTTTAGTCTAAGGATTTCCACGGGGCAGCTCTTGAAAGGGTGAAGGATGTGCCACTCACCTAAAAAAAGGAAATGGAGTATTATGTTAGTAAGAAAAATGAGAAGGAGGAGAAAATAAAAGTAATAAAAATAATAAATACAACCTGTAGTTAAGCACCTCACTACAAATGGGTGCTTATGCAGTTTATCCACCAAATAAAGCATCTCGGTACAAATGGATGCTACCCTTCCTTCCATCAAATAAAAGAACATCTCGCTACATATGGGTGCTCTATCCTATAGAAAAGAGTTGAAAAAAACTATGGAGATAAAAATTAGGAATGAGAGACCCAGTGGTCCACCGGGGAGATATACACAAAAGGTGTTGACCTCGGGATAAAAAACTGGTGAGGAGAAAGCAACCAAAGCTGAGTAAGGCCAAGCCAAAGGCTTGAATTAGAATAACCTGGATTGGAAATTGATGTCTTAAGATCTGGATTTTTGCAACTTCGGATGTCTCTAGGACAATTATTTTCACAAGCATGGATGCTTTAAAATCATAGCTACTGAACCATTATATTGGGCAATGAAGCCTAAGAAATTGGGTTTTGAGGACTTACAGATGAGGCCTAAAAGAGAAAGATTGACAAAACCCTAGGTCTAGAAGTCTGTCCTTGGTGCTGTGGGTTGGTAGATTAGAGTTTTACCACTCTGAGTTTGGTTAATAATGAGTGTCTGGCTAATTTACTAAAACTTGGGTTGATAAAAATCAGATTTCATAAACTTAAGGATTAACTTAAGCTTATTGAGTTTTTGAGTTAAGGTTTAATTTCCAACTCCTGAGTTTTGTTTTCTTAAAACACTTTGAATTCTGAGTTTCTAGGGTTTAGAGTGATTACAAAGAATAAGTGTGTTTTCGGTATTCTGATTTTTGATAAAATTCCTATCAAAACTCTATTTTTTTAGAGTACGTTTTAAGAAGGGTATTTAAGTTTTTAAGTCTAAGTAAAGAGATTTCCACAGAATGCTCTACATATTTATGGATACTTATTTATATATACATAAAAAATCTAAAAAAAAATTGAATATCCAAAATTCTGACCTAAGCATTCCTCTACTTAGTTCTTTTCATAATAATTTAAACCCTAGTGTTTAAATCATCATATTTTTGGTTAATTTTGCCAGGGGCTAGCAAAAATTTGGCTGGAGGTATGATGAGAGGCTCATCATGGCTTCTAATTACCCCTAATTAACTAGTTTCCCTAGTTAATTAGCTAGGAATATGCATATATAAGGGTTAATTATGTAATAAGGGACAAATCATTAAAGGACCTTAAAATAAGTTAAAAATGCTAAATTATCATCCAATTAATATTATTAATAATTTAATTAATAAATGGACTTGAAATACCATTAATCAGCTACTTAATTAATATCTTATTTAACTTAAGTATAACTTAAGACCAAAGTCTTAAATAACTTAAGTTAATAAGTAAATAAATATAAATAAATGGGTCAAAAATGTGAATACATGGCTTTAATATAATATTTAGCTAATTTATAATTATATATAAAAAGTTGGAAAAGAATTAAATTATAATTAACTTAAATGGCCTCTATTTACATTTTAGTCCTTATAATTCATTGCATTCGAGTCCTTTTCTTTTCACCTAGGTCCTTAATTTTCCTTGAACATAGGACCCTACGAACACCGTCTTCTTCTTCTTCTTCATTTCTTCTTTAGCTACTTGAACGGCTGACGTTCGGCGGTGATGTCACCCTCTGATGATCGCTCAACTAACGCCATTCCACTCTCGCGAAGCTTCTGAAGCTTGTGCTCACCACCTCAACTCCATCCACTGGTCTGGATTATTCATAAATCCTAATTAGGTATAGGCGTTAACCTCACCAGCATCGGAGATAATGTCGGAGGTTAAGCTCCACCTAGACGCAAACCCGTTCGAATTCAAAACCTTAGCCATCGTCGAACCCTATAAATACCCCTCGAACCCTACGATTTGAGCGGTTAACTCCCTACCCACTTCCCCAATTGTAGCTAACTAATAGGCTATTCTTCCTACTCTGACGACCATTTCTCGTCTCTGTCCTATTCCTCTGATCATCTCCACTCGCTTTCGATCTCTACCAACATCCGCTACGTCCTCTGATGAAGCACCGACATTGGACTCCGCTTCCACGCCACGAAACTGCCCACTGGAGCTCTTCCTCCAACCTTCTTATTTCATCCTCTGTTAAGAACCTTCGACGAAGTCTCCTCACCTCCTTCGTCCAGGTAATAGTAGGATTAGGCTTAGGCAAGTGTAGCATAGCTTAGTTCAGTAGATTAGGTAATTAGTTAGGTTTAAATGTTCAATTTGTATGCCTCCTTCCTCAGCTCCAGCAAGCTCTTTGAGCTCGTTTGGGCCACTCTTTTTCCATTTTTACACACTGATTACCTTCCTCTCCTTATCATGATTTCATAGCACTATTTTTCCCTCATTTTTATCAGCTGCAGTGCCTAATTCATCACCACCTTCACCGGCGACCTCCGCTATCCATGGCAGAGGTTACCAAGCATAGACCACACCCAATTGGGGCCCTACATCACCTATACACTACTTAAGGGCCCCGTTCAACTTTTAATTAAAGAAATAATCATCTATACTATAAACGCTTAATTATGTCTCAACTCTTGAGCTCACTAACCATGGCGAGCTCAAGAGAGTTAAAACACTTAATTGATCACCTATAGACCATCTCTGAACACTACGAAACACTTCTCCTCACTCAATTGAGTGAGAGGATGTGATCTGAGTTCTAACAAACTCAGATTATATTTTTCTGAATTCGATGCTTAACTTGTGAATTGATCTCTAATTGTTTAATTTAATGAGCTCCTGAGGTACCTTGTGACCTAAGGAAGCTCTTAAGACCTTTAATGGTAAATTTGATGGAGTTTTGTACACTGCCAGACATTTCTTGGACTCACCGGAGCTCCGGCGAGCTCCAGCAAGTCAAATCAGAGCTTTAGCCCTAGATAAGCTCTATAGAACTCCAAATTGTCTTGTTGGATTTTAAGGATCATAAATCATTGATTTAATTTAGGTTTCATTGTCTGGAGTTCCCATTTGAATTGTGTCTTCTTCAACTCTAGCAAAGCTGGAGAAGCAGTTCTAATGAGGTTTAGATCTTGAAATTTGATCCAAAAGCTTGAGAGAAACTTATAAAAGAAACTTTTGATCTTTAATTGTTCTGAGAGTCTCTAGATTATTCCATCGAACAAACCTCATCTCGACTTCAGGTGGCGATGGCTGAAATTGCATTAGACCTGATCAAAACTTGGTTTTGATGTTTTAGATCGATTCTTGAAGAAGAATTAAGCTGATTCAAGGTTTTAATTGGATCTAAAAAAAATCTATTATAGAAAGTAAACTCTAAGATCACCATGGTCAACCCCAAGTTCAAATTGTGGATTAAGAGTTTAAATCTATGAAGTAAAAGGTTGAAATTCTTTTTGGGATGATTTAGAATGAGTAGATGTTGTTTTGATTGAGTTTTACTATGATTTAGATGACATTTGATCTTCTATCCAGTTTGGGTTCTTTAGAATCCATTACTGTGTTCTTCGAGTTTTTGGCGAGATCTAAATGCTAAATCTGCCCAAATCGAATCATAACAACCTGCAGAGGTTGTTCAATCCTCTTTGTAAGGTTGTTAGCTCTCTGTCAAGCCTTTCAAAGGTCAAAAAGGAGCTTTGAAGCTCTTATGCAAAGCTCAGGAGCTTCTTCCTCATTCTGAAGCATCTGATAGCTTCACTCTTCATCCATTAGAAGCGAAAACACCTTTTGAACCTAACCAGGACCTCATATGGAGTTCAAAGCTCTCCCTCAGGTTCTTAGACCTAATTTCATCTTCTACAGGCCATGATTGGCTATGAAAACCTCCTAGATTCACCCTTCAAATCAAAGGGCTAGACCTAATTTGAACACAAAATTGGTGTTATAATCCTGTAGAGCATCCAAAGGGCTTTCTATCGAGCATTTGCTCGATTGATTTAGCGAACAGAGTTGGCTGGAATCGCTGGCCGAAGTTTGGCCAGAACCTGGGAAACAAAGTCCCACCTCAGATTTTCCTGAGTGCACGACATGGTATATTATGAATTCCTACATATGCCTTCTCAATCATCAGCGCAGGGCACAAAATGAAATTGAGCTTATGGGAGTGGGTGCGTGCGATTCACATACCTACACATATGTTTGTGTGCATGAGCCTGTGGGCATGAGCGTATGGGCCTGTGAGTGGCCGTGTGGGCCAGGGAGGTCAGGGACTGTGCATTAACTTGAATTGAGTAAAATCCACCAATTAAAGAACTAGGCCCGAGCTCAAGTAGGGTCTGGTCCTACCCATTGGGCATTGTGTATCCCCGAACGAGCTTGGGCCATCCATCAATAAATAATTTTTATAATTGAAGAGCATAAGAGGAGAGCTTAAGACAATTGGCTAAGTGTCATAGCTAAGGCATGAGAGAAGAATAAAGAGAAAGGATAAAACAAGAGAAGAGTTAAAGGGTTAAAGAGAGCTCGAGAGAGAGAGAGCACAACAAAAGAAGAAAAGAAGTAAAAAGAAAAGGGTTGAAGAACGAATGAAGGAAAGAAATAGAAAGAGGAAGAATCAGACGCCTATGCCTTCTATCAGACTTCCAATCTTCACTTTTAAGATGTCTGATTTGTAATTCATTGATATATCTTGTTCTCTCTTTTTGCTTTAACTAATGAAATAAAGGCATTGTATTCATTTGTTTAGTAATTTCTTGCCTTTATCTTTTGGAAATAGCTACATTTGAAGTAATAAACACACTTCTTAGTTTTAATGCTAAATCATATGTGTAAATGTGTTTCTTTCTAATGGAATGTTGCATGTGCTAATTTGATCTATCTCTTTGCAATTATTCATACGCTTAAAGTATTTTAATTATAATCTGATTGATTTAGTTAGTAATTTATCCTTAGGAATTAATGGTGAACTAAGCTACTATTATGCCTCCCAGTGAATGACCTAGACTCAACCAGTTAAAAAAAACTTAAAATCTAAAATGTTAGGTTAACTTGACCCTATACTACACTCACAACATTAATTCGAGTTAACATATGTTACTTTCTCATGCAATTAATTAAGCATAAATAACTTAATTAACTGTGTTGAGGATTTAACCAACCACCCCCCAGATATTTTCCCTGATGAAACCCTCTTGTCATCTCTAACCTCCCTTGGTATGCCTCCATTGTGAATTATCTTGCAGCTGACTCAATCCCTAATAATTAAACTAAATCCAAAAGGGATAAGTTCTTCATAGATATTAAATATTAATTTTGGGAGGAGCCCGATCGATTCCGCATCTGTGCTGACCTGGTCATCGGTGATGTGTGCCTAATTCAAAATTCCATGATATTCTGAACCACTATCATGCGATGGCCTATGGCAGACATTTCTCGGTAAAAAGAATGCAGCTAAAATTTTGAATTCTGGATTTTACTGGCTCAACGTACACAATGACAATCAAAATTTTGTTCGATACTGTGTGTTGCCAAAGCATCGACAACATGTCAAAAAAGGATATGATGCCCCTCAACCCAATTTTGGAAGTTGAAATTTTTGATGTGTGGGGCATTGATTTCATGAGACCATTCATCAATTCTTGTGGGCATTTGTACATATTAGTCATTGTCGACTATGTCTTTAAATGGATTGAAGCAATACTCACCTACACCAATGACCATCAGGTAGCTGTTGATTTCATTGAAAAGAATATCTTCTCCAGATTCAGAGTTCCTAAGGCCATCATTAGTGACGAAGGATCTCATTTCATCCACTCCCACTTCCATCACGTTTTGTCTAAATATGGGATTACACACAAAATCTCCACTCCTTACCACCCCTAAACTAATGGCCAGGCTGAAGTATCTAATCGGGAGATCAAAACTATTTTGCAAAAAATGGTTAGGCTTGATCATAAGGATTGGTTCAGTAAACTGGACGATGCTTTATGGGCCTACCACACAACTTTTAATTTTTGAAAAGGCATGCCATCTCCTTGTTGAACTTGAGCATAGGGATTTCTAGGAAATTAACAATTTAGTATGGGTTTATCTGACATCGGTAAACAAGGAAAATTGCATTTAGTTAAACTGGAAGAAATTCATAGCTTTGCTTATGAAAATGTGTGGATTTACAAAATCAAACTAAACATTTTCACAATAAATATATTGTTCAGAAAAATTTTGCACCAAAGTAGCACGTTTGGCTTTTCAATGCCCGATTACGAATTTTTCTTGGAAAACTTAAATCCAAGTGGACCGACCCCTATAGTGTCCTGAAAACATATCCATATAGCATTGTTGATATTTTTGATCCAAACACTAATACTTCTTTACAAGTCAAAGACCAATGATTAGAGCCCTGTCTGGATAGCTCTCTAAATCTTCCATCTGACTCTCATGATTTACACGGCATACCTGATTCTTGATGTGCTTCACACCGAGCTAAATGGCGTTAAAGACAACACTAATTGGGAGGTAACCCAATAAATTTTTTCCTGCTTTCCATTCTTTCCTTTTTCTAGGTTTTGCAACCCCACCTTCATCCCAATTTTTCTTATCTCAGGTGATACCTTCTCCCTTTCCCTTTTGCATGAGGACTTAAAAATCTTAAGCATGGGCAGGTACTTTTATTTTGTTTGGACATTCCATTATTTTCAAAACTTAAAAACATAAAAAATATTTTGCATTTGCATTGCATCTTTGCATCCATTTTGCATACACTAGAAAAAACCCAAAAACATCAGAACAATTATATATTCCCTACAAATTAATGACAAAGTTGCGGATCCTTTTGTCAGAATTTTTGGGTCTATTAAACTTAGACTAGATCAAGTATCCTTTAAAGAATTCCTTCTGAACACTTGATAATTCATGTAACTTGATTTTGTTTAGCAACCTGGATAGTACTTGGCTTGGCTTTCGATCCAAAAACTTACATCTCTTTTGAAAACCTTATGTCAAACATGTCACACATAAAGCCAACACAACCCAAGCCCCAAAAACACTAAATATTTAAAATGCCCCCTATTTTGACCTTGGTGAAAGTCCAAGGTAGATGATTGGTGTGAGTTCCTATTGTCGAGAAGGACAAAAATTTTCCCTTTGATGACGTGATGCCAACATGTTACCATCTCGATGTTGCTCCATATCTACATTCCATATCAATATATAAAATATTAAGGCACATTTTGTGACTCAAGTGTCTTGGATGGTGTTCTACCCATAGCGTCGGTGCAAGAGCCTGAGTTTGACTAGAGTGCCCCTTTACACCTCTTTGTGTTTTGGGGTTGTGAGCTCTTGGGGAGTGTCCTAGATAGTGCTCTACCCATAGTACCGATGCTAGAGCCCCCTCAAGGATTAGTAACGGGAATGATGACCCTAACACATCTGTATTAGAACTAATCCGAGGCTAGGCATGGAGGAGCAAACAAACAAAAATAGCTAGAAACAAGGAAAAAATTCCAAAAAAAACATGACCATTTAGAAAAAGTAGAAAAAGTTCTAGACTAAACAAGATCATATAAATATGTTATCCCAAAAATGTTGGCCAATCACAAGCACTGACACTTGATTCTTCATGGTTATACGAGTTACGGATTGAGTTCATGAGCCAAGGAGGCCCTAATTGCAAAATTAGTTTTGGATTATTTGAATTAGAAAAGGGTTAATTAGTAAATTCTTGAAGGATACATTGGTCCGTATTAGTCTAACCATTGGATCCAAAGATGAACCCTGATGTTTTATCTTTAACAAATCTTGTACCTACCTTATAAAGAATCAACCATGGTCCTACAATAAAATTTATTCCTTAAAACACAAAAATATGTTTTCTTTGAAGAATATTGTGATGCAATTAAAATTTTGCTAAGGAACTAACAAAAAGATAAGCATGGGGGGTGTGATAAACACCAGTTTACCATCATCCCTAGTATCCATTCACACTAAGTTCGAAGGGTTTTGATAATTGCATTGCATTATTTCATTGCATTTAGAATGCATTTGCATTTAGGGTTTAGGCCATGCATTATCATATTTTCTATCATTTTATGTGGTAACATACTACATTTGATTGTTAGGGGTGAATGCACCATGAAAATCATGCAATCCTGGCAATCTGAGAGGCACATTTACATTAGAAGTAGATAGAAGCTCTTGTAGCTAGTTCCTAGCTAATCTCAACTAGATCTAGCTCAATTCTAGCTCTATCTAGCTCAGGGCAGCTCATCTCTAGCTCATAAAGCTCAAGATAAGCTTAAGCCAGTTGAGTTCACCATCTATGTTAGTACCTCTATGTTGATGCACCAAAATTATGTTATTTGTCAAGACTAATCTTTTAGGACTCTCTCATTGACTAATGGAAAGGAGCAAAAAGCTTGCCACAGTCTTTCATTGAGTCTTTTATATTTCTTTAAGTCTATATTATTTGTAAGGAACCTCACTTTGTTTTTCTCGCCAAACGTAATTCTCTAAAAACAGGTGTTTAGGTTAATTAATCGACCAAGTAATTAAATGATCGACCAAATCCTTAGTTAATCGATCAAATTTATTCAAATTAGGAAGTTGATTAAGATACCTTTAATTGACCAATTAACTTAATTAATTGACCAATAGGTGATCGATCAAATAATAAGTTTGACCGACCAAAAGTCATTTTAATCGACCAAACTGCCTTAATTGATCGACCAAATGGATTCGAAAACCTCCCTTAGAGGTTGATTTTCTTGTATAAATAGATGTCCTTGATAGCCTTTTTCTACACACAATCAAGAACGAAAAATCTCTAGAAAAAGATCTCTCATGCTTTCTCTGTAGTGCTTTTGTGCTTCTGCTTCTATGCTTCTAGAAGCACTACGATCTAAAGGCCTCTACGAAAAAATCAATTCTATTTTCCTTTGAGGTTCCATAGGATTTTGTTGTATTCATTTTTATCTACTTTGTTTCAGGTCCCAACTTGTTGGGAATACCCATTATTGTTATTGTGCTTCTCTTCACGTTGATAGGAGAAGGGATTCTATAAGAAGTTATGCTACCCTTGTTTCAAGTGGTGCGTTAGTGGATTGGCTAAGTTGACTAGTCAGAGAAATCCTAAGCTAGTAGACTTTGGTGGTAGTTTTTACCTGAGAGGGTTTCTACTATAAATTTAAGTGTCATTGTGTATGATTTTCTATGGCTTGAATTTATTTATCTCATAATCAATTTTTAAATTATCAAGCAATACTATTCACCCCTCCAATCTAGTATACCACCTTAGATCCACAGGACCCACATTTGGTAGCAGAACCTCGTCTGTTCAAAAGATGTCAAAATCCTCTGCCGACATGTATACTAAGGGGCAATCTACGGTTCGACCTCCATTGTTTGATGGTACAAATTATGGCTATTGGAGGACCGGGATGTAGATCTTACTGGAATCCATGGACTTTGAGGTGTGGAACATCATCGCTTCAAAGTACGCATTCCTTGAGATCAAAGGAGTTGTAGTGACTCCAGACCAGAAGAAGCTGGCAACTCACAATGCCAAGGAAATGAATTCCATCTTCTATGGACTCTCGAAGGAGTTCAAACAAGTGTCATCCTGCAAAACCATTCATGAGATTTGGAGCATCTTGGAAGTCACCCATCAAGGTACCTCCAAGGTAAAAGAAACTTGAGTAAATTTGCTAACCCGAAAATATGAGTTGTTCAGGATAAAAGAGGGGGAATCTATCAAAGAGATGTTTACAAGGTTTATCGACATTGTAAACCCTAAGAAATCTGGATCAAGAAATAAAAAATGAAGCCCTGGTGAGGAAGATTCTTCGATCTCTCACTAGCGATTGGGAAACAAAGACCACTACCATACAGGAGTTAAAGTATCTGTCAACCTTATAGTTGGATGATCTTATTGGTAGCCTCATGGCATATGAAGTACAACTTCAACACATGAAGGAGAATGAGAGTGAAGGAAAGAAGAAGAAGATTGTATCACTCGAAGCCAATGACCACTCAGAAGAAACCTCTAGTGAAGAAGAAGATGACATTGCTCTTCTCTCACGGAAGTTTAGAAAGTTCCTCAAGAACAAGAGGAACTAGAGAAAGAAGAAGGAAGACTCCAAGGAAGAAGCCATTATCTGCTACAACTGCAAGAGGATGGGACACATTTGAAAGGATTGTCCACTCCTAAAAAAGGAGACAAAAAGAAAGAAAATGAGGAAATTATCAAAGAAAGATGGGAAGAAGAAACCTTTTCAAGCAACCTCGGATGAGTCTGACTCAAGATCAGAAGATGAAGAGACCTTCGGTGAATAAGCTTTTCTAAGACTCATGGCTCTAGAAGATGACGTAGCATCTTTTACCCCTGATGAGTTATTGGAAGCTTTTTATGAGATGCATGATTTAGCTAAGTCTCTTAAAATAGAAAATAGAAAATTAGTAAAAAATCTAGAAGAGGAAAGTGCACTAAAAGAGAAACTTACATCACAAAATCAGGAACTATCACCTGAGATCACAAATAGATGACTTAAAGCTAGACGTTGATAAGCTTAAAGAAAAATCTCCTACCCTTATAAATGATCTAGCAAAATTTACAAAAGGTAGTCATAATCTGTATAAATTACTAGGAACATGAACCCAGACCACCACGAAATTTGGGTTAGGGTACATATCTAAAAATGATCGTGAAGCATCTAGTTCAAACCAATAGTTCGAGAAATGAAGTTTGCCTGAACGGGTGACATCAATTAACAATCATGGACCCAAATGAAAATGGGCACCAATAACACTGTCGAAACCCTATTTTGTAGGTCAAGTAGATTATAAAAGGTGGACTTATCGTGAATCAAATAGAAGCTTGAAACCAATGTATAGATCCCATGATGGTAGTCCTTACAAATGTAAACAAATAATACGATCAAAGAAAGAAGATCAATCATGGACAGTGGGTGCTCTAAGCACATGATAGGAGAAGAAGGCCTGTTCCTACATCTCAACCACCAGGAAGGTGGTACAGTTACATTTGGAAACAACCACAAGGATCGTATTATTGGTACTATCTAAATTGGTAGCTCTTTTGCCTCTTTTGATAATGTATAATTAGTCAAAGGATTAAAACATAACTTGCTTAGTGTAAGTCAAATCTGTGACAAAGGTTATAAAATTAGTTTTACGTCAACTGGTTTTAAAATAAAAGCCAAACAAACCAAGCAAACCCTCCTTAAAGGTCACAGATATAAAGATATTTATATTGTCAACTTCGACAAATGCGACAACATTGAATGTCTAGTCGCATCTAATGATGAGACAATATTATGGCACAAACGACTAGGACATGTTCACTTGAAAACATTAGTAAACTTGTGAAACATGAACTAGTCAAAGGCTTGCCAAAAATCAATTTCAAGAAAAGCCAAGTTTGCGATTCTTGTGAAATTAGTAAACAAACTAAAACTTTTTTAAGCCAAAAAGGATGATTAGCACTTCTCGACCCTTGGAACCACTTCACTTAGACTTATTCGAACCAACCAAATCCAAAAGTTTGAGTGGGTGTCGATACTGTCATGTCATAATTGATGACTTTTCAAGGTTTACCTAGGTATCTTTCTTAAAAAGTAAGGATTTGACTATTGATGTTTTTAGTAAACTTGTAAGGAGATTGCATAATGAGAAAAGATTTGAAGTCATTCAGATAAGAAGTGATCATGGTGGAGAATTTGAAAATCAATCTTTTTCTGACTTCTATGATCAATCTAGGATAAAACATGAATTTGCCTTTCTTGGATCTACACCTCAAAATAGAGTTGTTGAAAGAAAAAATAGGACCTTGCAAGAGTGTGCCTGCACAATGCTGTGCAAGTCAAAGATGCCTCGATATTTTTGGGCTGAGGCTGTAAATGCTGCTTGCTATATCTAGAATATATCCCTGATTTGACCTATCCCAAACAAAACACCTTTTGAAATTTATCATGGGAGAATACCTAGAATTTCCTATTTTAAGGTATTCGGATGTAAATGTTTTATACTGAACACAAAGGATAATCTTGATAAATTTGATGCTAACAGCTTAGAAGGAATTTTCTTAGGTTAGTCGACCAGAATTAAAGCCTATAGAGTTTATAACAAAAATGATTATGTTGTTGAGGAAACTCTGCATGTATATTTTGATGAAACCCTAGCTCATCCACAATCTTCTCACATTGATGATGATGAACACCTAAGAGATCCTTCAAACATACCAGGACAAGGCATCTCAAAAGAATTACCCAAAGACACATCATACATGAAGGATCACCCAAAGGAATTAGTAATAGGAGATCTATCAAAAGGAGTTCAAACCAAATCTTCAGCCAACAACTTAGCTTTCTCAGTCTTTATCTCCCAACTAGAACCTAAAAATGTTCAAGATGCCTTTTTTGATGAATGCTGGATTATTGCAATGGAAGAATAATTAAATCAATTTGAGAGAAATCAAGTATGGGAACTTGTTCCAAAACTAGATTCTCAAACCATCATCGAAATTAAATGGGTTTTTAGGAATAAGCTAAATGAATCAAGAAAAATTGTTAGAAATAAAGCTAGACTTGTGACCCAAGGGTATAATCAAGAGGAAGGAATTGATTTTGATGAGACATGCACCTGTAGCTCGCTTGAAATCCATCAGAATGCTATTAGCCTTTGCTGCCCACAAGGAGTTCAAACTCTTTCAAATGGGCATCAAAAGCACATTTCTAAATGGATTTATCAAGGAGGAAGTCTATGTTAATCAACCTCCATATTTTGAAAATGTTGACCATCCAGAATATGTCTATAAATTAAATAAAGCTTTATATGGTCAAAACCAGCAACATGAGCTTGGTCTAACAGACTAAAAACTTATCTAATTGAAAATGATTTTAAAATTAGAAAAATAGATCCAACTCTTTTTACAGAATGAAAGGAAAATGATCTCTTATAACTCAAATTTATGTTGATGATATCATTGTTGGAGCTACTAATGATCTTTTAATGCAAGAGCTCGCCAAGGTTATGCAGGATTAGTTCAAGATGAGCATGATGGGAGGATTTCAGTTCTTTCTTGGTCTTCAAATAAACCAACTATCTTCTGGGATATTCATATCCCAAATGAAGTACACCTCGAAGATCTTAAAGAAATTTTCCATTTACAAGGTGAAAGGGAAAGAGATGCCTATGGTAACCTCAACACAATTCAAAAATGATGAAACAGATAAGTCCGTAGATCAGAAGTTATATAGAAGCATGAACAGATCTCTGCGTTATTTAACTGCTAGTAGACCTGACATTCTTTAGCACTTGTTTGTGTGCTCACTTTCAAGTTGACCCTAAAGAAACACACCTAAATGTCGTAAAAAGAATATTTAAATACCTAAACCACACATCAGATCTAGGACTATTCTATCCCAAGTCAGCTACATTGGATCTTTACTCCTTTTGTGATGCTGATATTGCAGGTAGTTTCACAAACCGAAAGAGTACTAGCGGAATGTGTCAATTTCTCGAAAATTCACTAGTCTCTTGCTCTCTATAAAATAAAATATTGTTCCTTATCCACAACAGAAGCTGAATATGTAGCTGCATCTTTAACTTCTTCACAACTATTGTGGATGAAACAAACCCTGCAAGATTTCATCCTATCTTATAAAAATAACAAAATACTTTGTGATAATACAAAGTGTTGTTAAGCATCAGCCTATCTAGAAATCCTGTACAACATTCTAGAACCAAACACATTAATGTTAGGCATCACTTTCTAAGGGATTATGTGTTAAAAGGTGTGATAAACTTAGAGTTTGTTCAAACTGAAAACCAATTAACTAAAATCTTCACCAAACCCTTACCAAAAGATAGATTTAACCTTATATGTCGTGCCCTAAGACTATCTAGATTAAAAGAGCTAATTGAAAATCTTCATTGATATGTTTTGATCAATCAAAATTTTATTTTAATCAACCAAACTGTTTGATCGATCAAACTTCTCAGATTGATCGACCATTTTTTCACTCCAAAATTTGAATTTTGGTCGACCAAAAATATTGTTTGATCGACCAATTTGTTTGGCAGGAATTTTCCCTCCAAAACTTTCAACCTTGATTAACCAAGACCCTTATCTAATCAATCAATTTCAATTTTGATCAACCAAATCTGGACAAAATCCACTTTCGCGATTTTGCTCCTAATCACCTCTAATCTCGATTCTTTCCACCTAATTTGTGCCTAATGTGATTGATTACCTACCCTATATGTTTTTACCATACATGGTTTTCTCTTTCAATTTAATTTTGCACATAAAATGATGCGTCGTTGTATTTAGTTATGTGGTGGAAAATTGCTAATCAAAACAATTAAAATTCAATCACTCACAAATGAAGCGAGTTGTGTCCACAGGGAGGTACCGGCCTATTAAAAACTCGCAATAGTCAAAAATCAACATTCACTAATGATCTGTCCAAACAATGGAATAAAAAACACCCCTTTAATTAAGGTTAAGATGCTAATTCAAGTTGAAATGTACATTACGTAAAAGAGGAGGATCATTGTCATAAAATCACCAGATTATAAAATGAATAAACCAAAAGTCCCACCTTTCATAATGGAATGTGAATGTAAAAGAAATTGGGAATGAAATAGGGGATTTCATTCCCCTTAGCTCATGCATGGAGGAGGGCATCGTCGGTGGTGAGATTCTCGGAGAAGGATCTATGGACTGAGGGCTACGCGGCAGTGATAGAGGCGCAACAGAAAGTGGCTGGAGCCTGCAGCAGCAAGAAGCACAACGTGGTGGATGGTGGTGGCTACAACCCTGTTTGTTGATCATGAAGAGGAGGAGAATGTGCTGGAGGGGCACGCGTGCACAGTGGAAACGTGGGGAGAGGCACACGCTAGGAGGTCATGCGCAGTTGGAGCATAGGGTACGTCAAAGGGGCACACATGTGTGGTGGTGTCGCGGGGAGAGCGGGCGGACTACAGCGTGTGTAAAGGGTGCTACTGCTGGGTTCAAGTGTGGGCAGGCACACAGGCACGAGCATTGCACTCGTAGCTACGTGGAGTCACACATGGCTGAGGGGCATGCTGGCGGTTGTTGGAGGTGGTGGTAGTGGGTTGGTGTTGTTGTTGCTACGGGTTGGTGTTAGAATGATGTTTGGGTTTTTTTGGTGGAGGAAAAACAAAGGAAGAAAAAGATGGGGAAGAAGGTGAATAGTGACGTTGAGTTTGGTGATGGTGATGGTGATGGTGGTGGGGTGTTGGTTCACGCAGAGGATGAAAGAGAGGGAGAAGGAAGACTAGGAGAAGGAGATGGGCATTGGTGATGTTTGTGATGGAGAGTAGATGGTGCTGTTGGAGATGAAGTGGTGGGGATGAAAATGAGGACACACAGTGATAAGTGAGCTGCAAGGAGCTCATGCACGATAATGGTCAAGCTCACTGGATTGGCGTAGTGACTTGTCACCCCACCAGCCCATGGTTGGCAGAGCTTGTCCTTGGAGATGCACGGTGGTGGAGTCGGGGTGGAGTCTCTTGGAGCCCGATTGTGGCTCCACCTTTCTTATAGCTGCAGGGGAAGATGAAGAAGATGGAGAGTCGAAGGAAGAAACCGACCAAATCCACTTCTCCTGCTCCTCCTTGAATGTAGGTCTTCAATGCCGCGCAGCTGTTGTGAAGAGGGCCATGGATTCCCTGCAGAGAAAAAAAGAAGAAATGAATAATTAAAAGGTTGGTTTATTTATGTATAAAACCTTATAGAATATCTAAATTTTAAACAATGCATGTAATGTATTGTTGTGGTTGATCTATTGGGGATTTAAATCAAAGTATTGTCATCGTAGTTTGAAATCTGCAATAAATCGAGCAACAAATAAAATTTATAAGCTCAGAATGTTAGAAATGAAGTCCGAGGTCGTTCGCTAGGAGTAAATATGGAATTCATGCACTAATCTCGATTAATATATATATGAGCACAATAACTAAGCCAAGAATGATATTGCAATGCATAACAATTACTCAAAATTGATCATCTATGCAGAACATGAGTATTTCAACAGTTTGAAAAAGCAAAAAGAGATCTAGAATAAAAGAATGGTGATTTAGATCACCAATTATTTAGTCTAGATACATATATACTATTTACATAATAATCTAAATAAATGCACAGTGCTGAACCACTTAAATATTTCAACAGTGCACAAGCACTTGGTCTTCCTTGATTCTCCTTCTCTTCTTTCTTTCTCAACTCCTCTTCTTCTTCTTTCTTTCTCTGCCTTAGCTCTTCCTTGGCTTCTCTACTTTCTATTCTCGCACAAGGGAGGTAACACTACTAAATTTGGCTAAGTGTTGAGATCTCCTCAGCGTAAAACCCCCCTTAAACCCCGCGCTCTCTCGCTATCTTCCTTCCTTCCCTTTCTTAAGGGACAATCGAGTATTCGGGTAATCAGGCATAAGCGCACCGGGGACCAGGGCTACCTGCAGTGGGGTAGCACCCAAGGTGTGAGGCTTAGGTGAGTAATCGAACCAGACCCGCGTGGAGGTGTCATGGGCGAGGCGTGAAGGGGTGCGGGGGACCTCACCCCCCAAGTGTCG
The DNA here is from genome assembly GCA_037157565.1 of Thalassia testudinum. Lineage (NCBI taxonomy): Eukaryota > Viridiplantae > Streptophyta > Magnoliopsida > Alismatales > Hydrocharitaceae > Thalassia > Thalassia testudinum. The sequence goes on from JAZHRO010000025.1 coordinate 42,569,502, forward strand.
AGGCAATAAGCCAATGCAACAAATTCAACTTATGCGCACACATCGCTTCTTCTCTTCACGAGGTGGGACTAAATCCCTCTCTCTTCTTCACGCATCTACTGGAGGATGGAATATCCTTCAATCGAAGCTGCTATTGAGGAGAAGGCTTCCAATTGAAGCCTTGTCTCACAACCTAGAGCCCTTCCACACAACCTGGGGCTGGAGCCTGGGACAGACGTAGCAAGAACGAGCTTCAAGCTTCGCTCGAAGCTACTATCAATGGCGGTGAAGGAGCGAACACCTGTAGTAATAAAAGCAGCCTAAAGGCCATGTCAGAATAGGTCACAAGGGTCACTGGTGGACGAGGAATGCTGTGGTGGTGGTTTTGTGGAGTGGGAGTCGATGTAGTGGCCGGACGGAGGCGGAGATGGCTGGAGGAAGTGGGTCTATTTGGTGGGTGTTTTGGGTGGATGGGAGGATGGATAGATAGAGGGCTTCTGATGAGTGGAGTACAACGGAGGTTATGGGCGTGTCGGCGAGGAGGATGGAGGTATGTAGTGTGCGGAAGTCCTCGTCTGAGGGGTCGCCGAAGGTGGAGACGATGGTGGTAGGTGGTGTAGTCGAGGGGTCGAAACAAAGTTTGAAAGGGGGAGAATTAACCTAAGAGTCTAAGGGAACTAAACTACTCCTAAACTAATAGACAAAAGGGGGGTGATCTCCTTGTCGGGGGTATGTCAACGTCGGAGAACTCTCCAGTGGGGTAGAAGCGGCGACGACGAGGGGAATTGAGGTGCCTGTTGGTATGTCGCGACACAGACGAGGGGGTGAAAAGCAAATCTGTTGCTGGTATTGCACGCAGATGTCGAGGGAAGTCGGAGAAGATCACCGGACATTGTAGAGTCTTTCAGCCGGAGAGGAGGGAGGAAGGAGGGGAATTTCTGGCCAAAAGTGAGCGTGGAAGGACCGGTGTGCATTGGGGACCTTTTATGTGCTTTTAGAGGGTGGTTGAAGTTTGGAAACCAAGCTTTTGAACTTGGAAGGTTCGCCGGAGTTGGAAACCCAAATATCTCATGCGTTCGCATGAGAGATTGGGAAAGAGTTGAAGCCCAAGAATCAATCTAATTAGAAGAGGATTTCAAGAGGGATCTCCAGTTCAAATTTGAGGAAGTTTCATCAATCAATCAAGGAGAAATCCTTGATTGATTGTCGATAGAGCTTTAGGATTAGGAGTTCTATGCAGTGGGGACCTTTTTGAAAAATAAGATGATAATGTTGGAGGGTTTTGTGTAAGAACTTCAAAAGCTGAGGAGCTATTTGAGTCAAAGAAAATCAGACTTAGACCAAAATGCAAACTAGGTCGAAATAAGTTCAGATTGAGCCCAAGTTTTGATACAAACCTAATTTAGACCAAAGGAATCCAATGGTAAAGTTGGATTTTTGTTTTGACCTAGTTTGATTGGGTAATTTATGCAAAAACCCAAATTAAGGTAATAGTCTATCTATGGCTCTGTTTTGGGTCAAGACGAGTTCTGATGGTCAAATTGAAGGTATCAAACCCTAGAGAATATTTTTCTATGAATTTTAGAGGGTTTGGGTGAATTTTATCCTAACCAAAACCTTGATAGATTATGCATGTCTGTTTTTAGGGTTCCAGATGTCATTTAATTCTTGAAAGATGTGAAAATCCATTTCTGTCTGCACGGACCCTCTTGTTAGACTCTTAAGGCCATTTGCCCCTTAATTAACCCTTGAGAAATCTTATGATTGTTTTAAAATTGAGATATGCCATTAAAATTGCAGTTTTACCCCTGTTTTCTTGTTATTCTCTCATAATGGATTTACAGTAAATTAGGGCTCTTCTGGCGGTTATGTAGGAGCATTTATTCCTTGATTGTGACTAATTAAAGCTAGATATGGCTGATGATGATGTTATCATCATGTATGCATGCAAACTAAATAATAACTAACCTACTTAAATTCTTTTTTTTTTGAATCAATGAGGATTGCTATCATAAACCGATAGCGATCCGGAGGTTATTGTATTGCATATCAAAAGAGTATTAGAAAAAAGTTGCCCAACTATGTATAAGAGACCAACATTCCTTTACAACATTCTCACATCTCACCGGTCTCCCCTGAAACAGCTTATCATTCCGCACCCTCCACACACACCACAGAAAGGCTGCCATAGCCCCCAATGGTCGAACAGGGTTGATGAACCTCTGCCACATAGCATCCTAGGGAGGGAGGGGTTCTAAGCACACCAACCTCCAGATTTTATCAGTGATCAAGCAAGAGGAGAAGATGTGTGTTGCACTATGAGAGTGTAATCCACATAGAGGGTAGGCATTCAGATCAATCCCCATCCTTCTATGCCTAAGATCGCTAGTGATCAACCCTTCCCGTCTACAAAGCCACAGGAAAATCTGGACCTTCAGAGGAATTCTCAAAAGCCAAATCTTTCTGTCGATAAGATCCCATTCCATATCATTGTTAGATCTAATAATTTTTTCATATGCCTGCTTCACTGAGAAAATACCCTGCCTGTAGTATGTGTCCTTCAAATTTGTCATAAGATACAGCTGCTGCAGTTTCTCCATCAGTTTCTGCCTCTCCTCCCATAGTCGAGTGCCCGGCCTGCACTGTTGTAGCCCTTCCAGTCGCCAGCAACCTTCAGCCTGGGACCACAGACTGCTAACTGTGGCATCTTTGTCAGCAGCAGCACCATACACCCTTGGGAAGTCTCTTTCAGCAGGCCCAATTCAGACCACCTCTCATTCCATAAGCTAAAACATCTGCCATCTCCAAGTTTAGGTTGTAGCAGATGCCAGTAACAGGTGATTGCAGAAATCACTGATCGCCAAAAGGGGGAGGGATTCTTCGGCTGAGGCCTTTGCAGATAGCTATTGGATCCCCCATAGCTGTCCCTAATCAGATCATCCATCAGCCCCTCCTTGAAATCCAAAATTCTGATGGCCCATTTCAGCAGTAGGGCCTCATTGAACTCTTTTAATGCTTTAATTCCCAACCCTCCAACCTCCTTTGGTCTGCAGATAGTGTTCCATCTGATGGGCTGCATGAACCTGCCCTCGTGTCCTGCTCCTTTCTAGAAGAACCTCTTCCTCATAATATCCAATCTCTTCCAGATGCATTTAGGGGCCTTAAATATGCTGAAGTAAAAGACTGCTATGGCAGTGATAACCGAGTTGAGCAAAATTAGTCTCCCACCCTTAGATAGGAATTTACTACTCCACCCTTTTAGCTTTCCAGCCACCTTCTCGAACAGGACATTCCAGTCTGATTTTTTCAGTTTTGTAGCCCTTAAAGGTAATCCAAGGTATCTCAGAGGCAATTTAGTGTAGGGTGAGCCCAGTGTACCCTCCAATTCCATCTGCTCCTGTTCATTCATACCAAAATAGACTTGTCTTTGTTCAAACATAAACCTGAAATATCACCGAAGATCTTCACCAATAATCCCAAAGCATGTGCCTCAGACTTGGACCCTTCCACAAAGAACACAGTGTCATCTGCATATTGTAAAATGGGGGCCAAATGTCTCCTGTTTGATAGCAAGTACCCTTTAATTATACCTACCTCTACCAATTTGCAAGCGTACCTTGCAAGCCCATCTACCGCAAGGTTAAAAACCAGTGGGGCCAGGGGACACCCTTGTCTAACCCCACGCTGAGGCTAGATCCAGGCTCCACATGGCTTCCCATTGATCAAAGGAGAGAATGAAGCAGTGGTGATACAGTGTTTCATCCATTGAATCCAAAGGGAGGGGAAGCCTCTTCTTCTAAACACCTCCCAAAGATATGGCCAAGAAATCGAGTCATAAGCTTTCTGGAAATCTACTTTCCACAAGAAGGCCTTGCATTTCCTCCGGTGCCAACCATTAACCATTTCCTGAGCCAAAATAAAGGACTCCTAAAGTGATCTGTTGGGCAAGAAAGTAGCCTGTATCGGATGAATCAGGTCTTGTAGAACAATTCTTAGCCTACTAGCCAAGACCTTGTTGATAATAAGATAGATGGAGTTTGAAAGGGCAATTGGCCTGAAATCTGAAAATTGTTCAGCTCCCATTGATTTAGGCAAGAGGAAAAGATATGACTTGTTAATCCTCTCAAAACCAGCATTACCCACCTCAAATTCTCTGATAACATCCATCACCTCCTTACACACCACACTCCACATCTCTTTGTAAAAGAAAACTTGTATTCCATCCGGGCCTAGGGAGCCTTCACATTTAATTCTCTGATTGCTTGTAAAGTTTCCTGTTTTGTAATTAGTGCAGTCAGTTGCTCGGCTTGTTCGCTTGTCACCCTGGGACCAATGTCTCCTGCCATTCTCCATTTCCCCCTCCTAGTTGCCCGAGAAGCTTCCCTGAAAAATTTGATGGCTTCAAATTTAATCTCCTGATTAGGGGAGACCCTATGTCCATCACAAAGAATAGAGGAAATGAAGCTAAACTGCCTCTGAGAGCTAGCTGCAAGGTGGAAAATTTTTGTATTAGCATCCCCCTCCTTAAGCCATAACTGCCTGGATCTCTCCCTCCAATCGATTTCCTATTTAAGGTCTTCATCCAGTACCACACCTTGCCACATTTTCCTGTCAGCCTATTCATCTTCAGACAGAGTGCCAGTAGCTTCCTTGGAGTCCAGCTCCTGGATTCTACTCAGAATTTTAACCTACTTAAATTCTTATGCATGCTAAATAATTTATATATGAATGTAATGCATACAAGAAAATATATATGAACTAAATTATTTATATCTTATTACATGCTATGTATATGTTAATATTAATCTAATCTCTAAGCATTTAAGTAACTAATTAGCCCACAAATATGAGTTCATCAATATCTTTTCACAAAATATAAAATACCTACATTTTTACCACTCATCTCTCTTTGCCACAACTACACCCCACCTAAATCAAACCTACCCCACCAAACACCCTACCCCACATGACCAAACCCTTCCACCAACCAATGCTCTAAGCCCTCTCCTAGATGATGCCACCGACCAAGGAAAGAGCACCACTGGCCACCACTGGTTCTCCATGTGAGATCGTGGTCCGATCTCCCTCCTTCGACATTCTCTCATCGCGCAAACACCCCTTGCGACCTCGACGCTGTTTGTTGCTCCTCTTCTCGAGCGACGCCATCCATAACTCCTCATGGGCAACCACTTCTTATCGCCCCCAACGTCGTCGTCTGCCTTGGAATGGTTTGTCCTTTTTTAATTCCCTTTTGATCAATTTATTTGATCGATCATGGTATACCCCTAAGTCCTTTCAAAATCCTATGTTTTTGATTTTTTTCCTTGTGCTTAAATGGTTGTTTGCTCTATTATGTAGAACTCATGTGCTTGGTTGACTGTATTTTCATATATGTGAGAAAATATCATCTGTGGACACCTTTGATTTCTTGTACTAGTATTGTTTTTATCGACCAATTTGGTCGGTTGATCGACCAAAATCTGATTTTTTAGAACCCTATCTACCCAGTTTTTGATCGACCAAATTGTCTTGTTTGATCGACCAACGTGACTTTTTCTTGCTATTATGGCCCCGAAATGCGTACGCCCTTCCTCCTCTACCTTATGTAATGATACTTTTAATCGTTATTTCATTATTGAGATCACCCATGAGCATTTTTCCATATTAGCTGCGGTCAACCCATTGATTTTCCATATTTTGAGATGATCTTTCCCAATCTTCGAGATAAGTTTGCTTATCACCAGATTCTAGGTCTTTTCTAGCACAACTTTTATGTCGATTCCAAAAATAGCCATATCCCTAGTGTTCACCCCATGGCTTGTCATCTATTTTACATGAATTTGAAAAACATAGGTGAGGGGTTCAACATTGAACTTACCTCTAATGTCTATGGGATAGAGGTATTAGTCAATGTTGACATTCTCACGGAGATGCCTGGTTGTCCTAGTGTTGGTCCCACTTCTCTTGAGCTTCACTATCAGACCCAAAGCGACACTATTAGGGAGACTCTACTTACTCCCACTCATTATGATTTGGGTCGTCCAGCCAAATCCTTGTATTTTCGTCACCTCCCTAGATTTCTTAATCGTGCCTTGTTGTGGAATATCTTGTCCCAGAATCATGCTTATCGCACTCTGTGCCTTCCTAAAGAACAAGCGGTTCAACTAGAACCACTTAATTTTTTATTTGATGGATAAGAAACCCGCCAGCTCCTTCTAGTTTAAGGCACTCCTCACATTTTCCTACATTTTCATGTCCCAATGGATATAAACCATAAACAATTTATCACAAGAGTCTCCATATTTGATAAGCTCACATATGCTAAAATGGAGCAAGTTCAAGGAGTCAGTGGTGAGGATGTAGATCCCCAACAGCAGCTGCATCAGGAGCACAACCACCCTTCTACTCAATGAGCATCTTCTGCTATACCTCCAACCTCTTTCCACCTTACGAGCGTTTCACCGCCACCAGTCCTCCTCCTGTTCGACCTGCTCCTTCCTTCTACAACTAGGAATGGGATCTTCTAGACAGGTCTCTCTCAAGTAGAGACTATGTCAGTATTCATGACGTTACTGATGGGATATCATTGATGATGCACAGGCAGTGGGAGATAGGCTTGGTGATGATGAGACACGGGCATTAGGTATCCAAGTACCTGAATGCTTAGGGACAGTCTTTGGATTGACTTGGAGAGTCTATTTATAGCCTGTAGCAGCAATACCATAGTCCTCCTCGTCTTTGCCGCTCTACTACAGTTCCTCCCTCTGCAGCACCTCCTCCTCCTCCAACAACAACAAATCAACAGATCACTCCTCCTCACCAGACAGTTGGGCAGCCGACGCCATCCTCGTCCACTTAAAGCCGCCTCTGTCTTGGCCATCTGTCCTCCTCAGGCATTTTAGACTCGATGAACCTCAAGCTTGATACACATCTCAAGAGCACTATGGATGCCTTCTTCGCATCCTTATAGTAGTTTTCATATATACTGTGGACTTTTATCTAGCTAATACTTTATATTATTTCTAGTCTATAGAATTCATCTTATGTGGACTTGATTTATCTGTTATGCTTTATATAGTTCAATTGCATGGTTGTTAGATGATTATATTTCCTTCTACAACTACTTGTTTAAGGGGGAGAAGTTAAAATTGAAATTATCTCTTTATACATAATTATAATTTTGTTGCCATAAAAAAGGGGAGAATGTTAGTACCTCTATTTTGATGCACCAAAATTATGTTATTTGTCTAGACTAACCTTTTAGGACTCTTTCATTGACTCATGGAAAGGAGCAAAAAGCTCGCCACAATCATTTGTTGAGTCTTTTATATTTCTTTCAGTCTATATTATTTGTAAGGAACCTTAATTTGTTTTTTGCGCTAAACGTGATTCTCTAAAAACAAGTCTTTAGGTTAATTGATCGACCAAATCCTTAGTTAATCGATCAAATTTATTCAAATTAGGAAGTTGATTAAGATACCTTTAATCAACCAATTATCTTAATTAGTCGACCAATAGGTAATCAATCAAATAACAAGTTTGACCGACCAAAAGCCATTTTGATCGACCCAAATGTCTTAATTGATCGACCAAATGGATTTGAAAAGCTTCCTTTAGAGGTTGATTTTCTAGTATAAATAGAGGTCCATGGTAGCCTTTTTCTACACACAATCAAGAAAGAAAAATCTCTAGAAAAAGAGCTCTCGTACTTTCTCTATAGTGCTTTTGCACTTCTACTTCTATGCATTTAAAAGCACTCTGATCTAAAGGCCTCTACGAAAATATCAATTCAATTTTCCGTTGAGGTTCCATATGATTTTATTATATTCATTTTTATCTACTACTTTGATTCAGGTCCCAAGTTGTTGAGAAGACCCTTTATTGTTGTTGTGCTTCTCTTCGGGTTGATAAGATGAGGGATTCTATAAAAGGTTGTGCCACCCTCATTTCAAGTAGTGCATTAATGGATTGGCTAGCTTGACTAGTCAGAGAAATCCTAAGCTAGGAGGCTTAGGTAGTAGTTTTTACTCAAGAGGATTTCCACTATAAATTCAGGTGTCATTGTGTATGTTTTTCTGTGGCTTGAATTTATTTATCTTGTAGTTAATTTTTAAATTTATCAAGCGATACTATTCACCCCTCCCCTCTAGTATACCACCTTAGATCCGCATGACCCACAATCGACTCCCAATTTAGCTAGCTAAGCTAGCTAGGAATACTTCAAGAGACTCATCTTCATCTCCCCTTAGCTCCATGATATTTATCAGAGCTCCCCTCAGCTCCTCCCTCAACTCAGCTAAGCTACTAGCTAGCTTATCTACTTTGGCTAGGCTCCACCTAAGCCCTAGACTATGGCCAACTACCATAGTCCGCAACTCCACCAAATAACCTCCACATCACCCTCCTTTGTTGGCACCAAAATGTTGTGACAACCACCTTCACTCGCACCCCTTCATGTTGGTGCCAACATAGGCACCACTCCACCACCCCTTTAACCACTATAAAGTTGGTGCCAACCCTACCTAGGCATCAATAGAGTTGGCACCAACAATTCCTAGCCCTCCATCACTGATGTAAACACGTTTATATCACATAAGCCATCTATTTTTGCGTGTTCTTGGACATAAAGTTGCATCATACATTATAAATATTGCATAACATGCATCATCATGCATTTAGATTAGGTTGTATAAATTTTAGGTTAATTTTCTCTTTTTGTGGTTAGGAAATAGGACAATATCTTATCGGGGCCTCGGATTGAAGATCCAACAATACAGATCTGATTAGGGTGACGATCGGAGTTCAATGACTCCAAAATCACCCCGATCAAACTTCCATAGCATTAGATGCAGACCGAGAAAGATCAGAGGTCAAGGGGCTAGGTGGTGTAAATCCATTCTTCATATGACAAATTCGACCACACGGATGGGTTTAGATTGACGATCGTAGCCCAACGACGTGAAAATTGATCCAATCCGACATCCGTGGCACCATCTACAAGACATAAAAGATGGACAGCTAAGATGGCGCCACGTGGTGCCTCCCTACCACCCAATCGGCCCAAGGACCCACCGTTGCTCTCTTCTTCCTCAACCGCATGGACGATCTCAGCCATTGGATCAGGATCCAATGGTTGAGAGAGCTCGCGCCCAAATCCAAAGCATGCCTCAAAGGGCAGCTTGGTCCATTGGTCTCAAACTCGTGGGCGAGACAGAGGACGTGGGTTCGAGCCCCTGCAAGCCTCAAATCAGAGTGAGAGCAGGCGTGGGCAAAATTCACCTGTGCGATGGCAATCGAGCGGCTCCGGAGGGTGCTACGTGGCTCTATCTGATGTGTGAGCAGACATATGCGCAATCACATGCTGAGATGCACGCACGATCATACGCGCATGTGTTGAGGCACTGAAGTGGAAGCAAGTACGCGTGTCTTTGTGCCGTCCGATCATGAGGACAACTGAGATCATCTGATCGTGGGTGTGCGTTCCGAGCAGCGAAGAGGAGGAGGAGGCAGGTGCACGTGTTCTTCAGCAACTTGGGGGCTTTAGTGTCACTTAAATCCATCAGTAAAGACCCCTTCATTTAATGTTTTAAGATGAAATGACCTTGTGCCCCCTCCAATCTTCACCTATAAAAAGCCCTACGACCCCCACACTTTCTTCATCCCTTCCTCTCTTCTCTCATCCCCTCCAAAGCTTTAAGAGCTTGTCCCAAACCCAGGATGCTCTAGAGTTAAAAATATAATTTTTCCACCTTCTCATCCTGTTCATGGAGCATTCTGCGATGGTCCTCTCACCACCATTCGGGAAGCGGAACCCGTTGCATCGTCGCCCTGCCCCATTCTCCATCATCCGTCGTCGTTCTCCTTCATCCCACATCTCACCATCTCCATCTAGGCACTCTGTCAACGCAGCTCGTCCTCCAAGTAGCTATCAAGGTGGATAACTTCTCTCCACCTTCTCTTTACTACTTTGTAGAGTAGATTTACCACTTTCTAGTGTAGATTTACCGCTTTCTACTGTAATGGTTAGTTGTAATAGACATGATATTGTGGTTATGAAATTCTTACTCATTCTCTCTCTATTTTATCTTTATTTGTATTATTCTATCTCTCTTCTATTAATTATTCTTTAAGATATCGCTAGTTTAGATTCAATTCGACCAGTTAATCTGCTTTATGATAATAAAACAAATGTGATTTTTAATCAAACGTCCGCCTCCCTGTGTTCGACCTAGAATTCCTTTTGAGTATCAGAAAAATTTATCTGTTGATGATTTTTCCTCGTAAATCACACTACAACGACATATTTTCAAAACTCAAACCTATTTGTGTAGATTTTTCGACTCAACAATCACCTAACTACCACCATCCTAACCCTTCCTACCTCTATGCCAACCTTAACCCTAGCTACACCCATAAAGTTGGCACCAACTCTACATCCATACACCTATTGAGATGGCACCAACCCATCTCCACCATCCACCTAAATAGCCACCATCCTAAATCCATCCTAACCCTACACCTACCCTTCATGCCACCTAACCTTAGGACAACCCTAGTTGGCACAAACTTCCCTTCCCCCATTCCTATAAATATCCCCATTGACCACCATTATAACCCATCTTTAGCTTACATCAATCTTCTACCCATATCTATCCTATTTGACTAAGGAAGGAGGAAGAAGTTGATAAAAAAGACTCCCTTGTCTCCTTGGTGTTCATCCTCTTCCTCCCTTCTTTATTATGCCAAAGCTAAAGAGCAACCATCAAGTGGAGGATGGCCAGGAATAGAGGAAGAAGCTTAGGGTGGACTTCTACTACTTTAGGAGAAGCATTCAAGGACGGAGCGAGAAGATCCCCTATTCAAGTCCAGGAGCAGCTGTTCTTAGAGCACGGAGATTCTTCTTCCTCAATTTCATTTGGGAGATTATCTACTTCTTATATTTTGTCTTTATTAGTGATGGTAACACCATCATTCATCATACTAACTCATATTTGTCAGAATCAAGAGATAAATGCTCCTAAATGATTGCCTGAGGACCATAGTTCAACTCTGATCTAATTTAAGAAAATAAGAAAATAGGGTTAATTCTACTATTTTAACAACACATCACAAATGCAGATTAACCATAGGGTTTCTCAAGGGTTACATGAAGCTCAAATGAACACAAAAGACCAAAAAGTAGGTTCACATTGATTGAATCAAGGTTTCACACATTTAGAGGGCAAAAATAATACTAAAATCCCTAATTATCAACCTCACTTAAATTGGAAATGTTTCGGTCAGGATAAAATAAATCTAAACCTCCTAAAATTCATGGGAAAATATTCTAAGAGGTTTGGTATCTTTGCTTTGACCATCTGAATCCATTTTGACTTAGAATAGAGTTTTATATGGGAATTTACCCTAATTTAGGCCTCTATGCAATTTACCCAGTCAAACATGGTCAAAACTCAAATATAAGTTCACCATAAAATTCATTAGGTTTAAATTAGGTTAACATCAAAATTTGAGCCCAATAAGAGTTCATCTTGACCTAGTTTGTATTTTAACCCTTAAAATCTCTATTTCTTACACTTAAACCCCTAGGTTTCAAGTTTATTGCCAAGACCCCCATAACTTTGTCATCTTCCTTGCATTTAGGTCCCTACTACCATGAACTGTGTGAACACCTTCCGGTTGAGATTCGAGAGAGGAAATCTCTCTCAAATCAACACCAAAGCCCTCCAAATTTGGTGGGATTGATGTTCAGAACATGGGGAATCCATTGGACTTAATCCCAAGGTCGAACTCAAATCCTAGAATCCTAGCGAGTTCATGGAAATCAAGGGTCTTGCTTCCTAAAATGCTCGACACAAATGCACAAAATCCTCCAATTAGAACTTAATTCTTGGCTCTATTTAAGCTAGCGCGCATCCCAGCATTCATTTGAGCTCAGTTTCAGGCCAAATCCACACGTTCTTCTCTTCTCCGGCCACCTCTGGTATGACTTTGGCTACTATCCTCAACTTCTTCCCTTCAACCACTCAACGGTCAGATCGAGTAGCTCAAGATCTTCCCCAACTTCCTTCGCTTCTCGTCGACCAAAGTAGAGGCGCCCTCCCCATCTCCTCGTCGCCATCTTCATCATCGAAGGATTCATCATCCTCAGCTCCAGCAGCCACGCTAGTGAGGCCTCCACACCCCCTTCATCCCTTATTTAGGTTCTATCACCCCCATTACCTCTATAGATTAACTTTAGGCCTTTTAGATCTCAATTCAACCGTCGTTGGCTACTCTCCCCCATCATCTTCCCCAACGACGGTCACGCCTCCAGCGAGGCTACCATGTCGCTACACCTCACCAATTGCCTCGCTATCACTCCCTACACCTTCGCCACACCTCACTGAGTAAAATCCCTCTCCTAATTTAGGGCTTTAGCTCCTCCTTCACCTAGCTAGACAACCCACAACTCTGCCAACCTAACCGACACCATCGGGCCACTGCACTTCACCAATCAACCAATTACCTCCACCATCAACTTCGCCTCATCATGGTGAAGGTTTCCACATATTTAATTGGGTCCTCAAGGGTCGTATTCTTGTCGCAGGTTACCGTTGTCGCTGGCGTCTTCGTCGCCGTCAACCATCATCTGGCCATCAACCATCACCACACCAAGATCAATCAACACAGACGAATGAGACGAAGCCTCCTAAGCATGGGATTATAGAGCAAAACCTTCGGCAGCTCGAATTGGTGCTGCTTGCCTCTCACACAAGGGGTGAGGTCCTGTTGTACACACATCCATTTAGGTTAGAATGCCTATTTATGCATGTTCTTAGACATATATATGCATTCCATATTATAAAATATTACATAGCACACATCATTCTGCATTTAGAATAGTTTGTATAAAGTTTAGGTTAATTCATCTCCTTTTGTGGCTAGGAGAGAAGGAAATTTATTTCGAGGCCTCAGATTGACTATCTGACTATACGGATCTGATCAGGATGATGAACGGAGTTCAACGCCCCTGAAATCATCTTCATCAGAATCCTATAGCACACTATGCAGTTCGAAGAAGATCAATGGCCAAGGGACTAGGTGATGCAATTTGTAGCTTTAAACGACAAATCCAATCGCACGGATGGATACGAATTGACAATTGCAACCCAACTACATGAAAATCGAATCAATCCGATGTCCGTGGTGCCACCTTCAAAGAAAAGATAGATGGCCCAGATGGCACCACGTGGCACCATCTAGGCCACCCAATATCAGCTGCAGCTTCTACCTCACCTCAAAGAGAAATCCCAGCCATTGGAACCCAATCCAACAACTGAGATCCATCCTTGGCCGCGCCTAATGAGCTGAAGGAGAGCGCCACGCCAAATCGCAACCGTTGGATCGAGATCCAACGATCAAGATCACACGTGCACCCCATCATCTTCTCGACACTCCCGCTCCCTTGGCATAACAGTCACCTACACACCTCTAAAACCAGTGGCACAGGGTCGACTCCTCTAACACCTCCAATCTAGCCCAGTGGCCAAGCATGCCCAAATTTGACCTCTCGATTGATCAAAATCGAGCGACCGAGATGCAGCAACGTGGCGTAATGGGATGAGCACGAATACTCCTACATGCAAACGCATGATCACACGCCTGGTTCGATGCCTAATCTTACGCACCAGCTGAGCACATGATCCTCACACAATCTGAGCCGTTCATCATCGATCCAACGACAGGGCATGCGCGACAACTGTGTGCGCTGCGAGCATGAGGCTATAGCGACATTTACGGTAGAGCTTCAACGATGCCTTTGATGTCATTAAATGTCCCGTGCATGAAATGCCTCCTCTCCTCCACTATAAAAGGACCCCTACCCCTCCCATTCTTCTTCATCTCTTCCTCTCTCCCTCACCACCTCCAAGGCTCTAAAGAGAGCTTGTCCCAAGCCTGGGATGCTCCTCTAGAGTATAAATCAAATATTTTTCCCACCTCTTACCCCCATTCGTGGAGCATCCCATGGTTGTCCTCTCACCACCTTCTAGATGAAGATCCTTGCCATGACACCATCCTGCCCCATCCTCCTTTGTTCAACGTCATTCCCCTTCGTCCTGCTTCTCACCACCGTCATCCAGGTGATGTTAGAGCGAGTTGTCCTCCAAGCGACCGTCAAGGGGGATACTTCTCACCTTTATCTTTTATCGCTTTCTAGTCTAGTTATAATTATCTTAAATTATCTATATCAAACTCTTTTCGATATACATCGATGTTCTCTCTCTCTCTATCTATCTATCTTATTTTGCAAACAGATTAGTTAGATAAAGTTTTGTCGATCTAATCTCTTGCCTATTAACATACCAAAAAAATTACAAAAGATAAAACAACAAAAAATAAATAAAATCGAAGCGTGGATTTCAAAACCAAACATTCACCTCCCTGTGTTCGACCTGGGACTCACTTCGAGTTTCGGTATAAATTTTATTTGGTAGCTATTTTTGCAACTAGACGATAGGTTCTTCAAAACCCTAATTTTCCTCATGAAAGCTCACTCGCTAGGTCCCCTCACGCCCACTCTCTCTCTCTCTCACCTAACCCACAATCACTGCCCGTGGGTCTGGTCCCTTGTTCATGACCCAGTTACCCGTATAATCCACTACCCTATGCCCGGTCTAGATTTAAGGAAAGAGAAAAGAGGAGGTTTTTGCAATGTTGCTCCTTGAAGTGCATGCCAACACTTAGCGAATTTCAGAGGTTTGAGTGATGCTGTGCTTGGTGAGTTTAAGTCGTCTTGGTGCTTGACGTCTAATCTTGGTTAAGGGTACTGTGGGAATATTTAGCTCTAATCTGACGTGGCTAAGTGGTTTGAACCACTGTTGAAACATTGAGATTACTGTTAGTATTGGGATTCGTGCTTAATTGTGGATTTAATTGGTGACTCAAATCACCATTTTTTATCTTTATTTATATTCCTTCTCTCCCATTGATTCTGAGATGCAATTTGCTACTTATTGAATATCATTTTGAATAGATTATTTATTCATCGCATATCTTTATTGTGAATTATTGTGCTCATTATTTCTCATTTCGACTAGCGTTTAAATTCGATATTTGCTCCCTGCGAACAACCTCAGAACTCACAAATTTTTGAGTACTTATAAATTTAAATGTCGTTACGCTTTTATCAAATATACTACAACGCTATACTTTATTAAAACATGGTAGAAGCATATCAACAAATAGTGTAGAAGCATTCCTCTACTTGGAGATTAGTTGTGTGGGATCCTTCACACAACTGAGCTCTCCAAGTACATCTTGTAGACATTATCTCCTATTTCGCAATATATCAGTTTGCCTTTCATTATATGTGCATTCAATTCAAGTAGACTTTTATCCTTTAGTGCACTCACCCTTTCTTTCTAATTACCCTAGGAGCACTTGCCTAGGGTGAGTTTAGAAATTAAGGAAGATTTCATTCTTATCACTTAGGCGTAGTTTTTATCTCATCATCCTGATTACTTCTTCAAAACCCTAAAAAAAATACAAAGCCACAAAATTACATAAAGATTAAAGATTTGAGATAGCGAGAGAGAGAATCAATTTATTAACCAAAGTGTCTGCGTGGACAACCCTAGATATACCACTATCTAAGTTTACAGATTTAAATGTTGGTCGAATTTCACGCGTTGCAACAACATTAATTCGTATCTTTAACAAACCGCGTATTTTCAGCATTATTGCTCAGGATGAACTTCGCTCCAAGCATAGCTACTTTTGCACTTGAAGAAGAACCTCCTTTGCTCTTCTCCTAGACGATGATGATGTGCTCCTCTTGAAGATGCTCCAAAGGGTGGACATCCACCACCCTTGTCTTCTCTCTTTGCTTGGTTGTTCTCCAAATAGAAATGCTCCTTGGCTTTGTACCAAGAAGGAAGGAAGAAGAATGAAGTCAACAAGGAGACAAGATAGCCTCCATAATCTCTTTCAATCTCTTCCTTCCTTGGCTAGCTATGTGGGTAGGTATAGGTAGAAATTTATGTGCCTAAGGATGGTTTTCATGGTGGAGTATGTGGGTGTATTTATTAGGTGAGATATGTGTTCTGCACGCAGAATAGGTATGAAAAAAAAACCATGTTCATCATAGTAAATGCACATAGAAACTCTTGAATTTGTAAGTGAAATCAAACTGATAAGGATTTTCAAATAAAAATATGAGAGTCTGAGTCGTTCGTAGGGAGACAAGTAGATCACAATCGCCTTCCTAATTAGAACTAGAATTAAGTATCAAGTTGGATGATTACTAGAACTAATACTAAATCTAATAGCATGCAACTATTAGAACTATAGTATACTACTACTAGAAAGCATACAACTTGAAGACAAGTTGAAAAATAACTAGAACTTTATTGAATAAGATAAGAGTTTAGCACAAATAGAAGTAGTATTGCAACTAGAGGAATGCTTGGAAAATTATAACTAGAACTAGATTACTAGAACTAGAACTAGACTAGAGAAATGTAGAAATTATGGGCTTCGATGGCGAAGTCTGGAGCATCGACGTAGATGCAGATGAAAAGGCGCACCCGCCAGAATCACCAAGGTGGTGTGGACTAGCATTGGTAGTAGATACTATGTGGAGGTAGGATATTCTAAGTAGGAGATGGTTCCTAATGAGAGGGTGGCCAAGGGTTTATATAGGAATGATGGAGGTCTAGGATTGGTTGATCCAAGTTGCCTTGGATCACCAATTTGAGGGCTAGGATTAATAGGTTAAGGATCAATAGGTAGGATCGAAGGATAAGTGATAGGATTTAAATAACTAAGTGGGAGGGTTTGTTAGGTAATTGGAGGAGATAGGTGAGTTCGATGGTGATTTTTTTGAATGGATGTGAGGTTGCATGGGATTGGCGGTATGAGAGAACGGTGAAAGTGAAATTTGAGAGGGTTACGTAGGATTTGGTGGTTGCATGTGTGTTGAGGGGATAAATTTCGGTGGGATGGGATTGGGTGCATGGGAAGGTCGGTGGACCTACGTGGCTCGGAATGGGTTTTGGTAGGACTTTTGCATGGGATTGATTTTTTAAAAAATTGATAGGAGGGGGATTGACGTGGGATGTGCATGGATTTTCCATTGGGGAATGTTTGTCCTATGTGGGGAAGGGTTGTTTGGTGTTCGGTGGCTTTTGCATGGGAAGGATTAGGACGTGGGATTTAGGACTTGCAGGTGGAGGGTAACGTAGGTGGGTGTTGTGTGGTGCACAGGATATGATAATAATTTGGTGGGGGGTTGTTTAAGAAGGTAAATAAGGAAGGAAAATGTTTAAATAGGTTTAGCTTAGGAATTAGGTAAAAGAAATTGGGCTCCTAAATAGGTTGGAAATAAGGTCTAATTAGGTCTCCAAACAGGTCCAGTTACTAGGCTAGTTCTTTTTCAGCTAGGCTCAAATCAGAAAATCCAACCAGTCATACTCCAATCAACCTGACATTTTGTATCTGCACATATAAAAATAAGCATGTCAAGGTACCATATACAATTACGAGAAAATTGCATAAAAGCCCATAAATATGCATTATTTAGATAATGATCTAAAATGACCAATCTAACCTTACTAAATGCAATCTAACCCAAATTACCCTCAGACTAACATTAATTAGGCATTAATTAACAAAAATAAATATGAAAATATCACACCCCTATACCCATCTTTTGCTTGTCCTCGAGCAAAATGCAAGAATGAAAAATGAATGTAAATTGTATGATCCATGGTAATTACAATTCGAGCCCCAAAGGTCGTCTTATTCCTTTTTATCAAGGGTTTGACAAAAGACTTCTTTTCTTTCAGAAATTTAGAAATCTAGACAAATGTGAAAATGATGTGATAGTAGCCTAAGCAACAGATTCAAGTGAAAAGTTAACCTACATTTAAAGTTCGTACTTAAACCTCACTAAAAATTTTATCAGGATAGGCAAACTTCTTCCCTCGGAGATACAAATAAATTGAAATTTCTACCCCAGCTTTTTGGCTTAGGTAGAAGATATCTGAGTAAAATGGTTTCATATTTGATGGCTCACACTCATCTGGCGCTACATGTAGACTAGTACTATAGACTATAGATCTCTAGATGATAAGTCCACTTTAAGGGATTATTATTGGGCCCAACTGCTCTTTAAGTATCTATTCATAGTTTCTAATTGGTTAGGAGTTATATAGTAATTCATCTTAGTCTACATATAATCTTGTGCGTCAATTTTATGTTTAATAATGCATGTTATGTTCACGTATTCTATATGGTTGGATGCAAGCTAGGTATAAGAATCAATTGCCATTCTGCCTATATAAGACGTCTGGGAATTGCCAGGACAAGTGCTTTGACTTTACATTTTTTAAGATGTCAGATGAGGAAGTCATACGTCTGAGAAAGTTTGGCCAATGCTTATCGGCCGTTCTAACCACTTGCAATCTTCACGAGTGGGTAGAGAAGTTTCACTGGAAGGAAACAGACGAGAGTTTTTTTTAAAAAAGGCTCCATCTTTCTGGTTGGCTCTTCATCACGTCCACCCTCTCCACCGTGGTCCTCTCGCCAGCACTGTGAAACCAAAGCACGCACTGTGGCTAGAGCGATCTCCACCGTCGACGCCGCCTACCCCCAGGTGGTGCTTTGTGACAGAGAGCATCACCACCACCACCATCAGCGCCTACCCCTACTTGAGCCACCTAGCGTGTCCTCGTCCTAGGTGTGGTGCACCAGCACAACAGGCACTCGCATGCCAGCCACTGTTCATGCCCTCTTCTCCGTCTTCTTCATTTTCTTCTTCCACTTCTTATCCAACAATAGAGGAGAGGAGGAACCCATAGCCACCATCATCATGTGCAGCCACCTCCTCCTCAATGCTTAACCCTACGTGTACTTCTCGCGTGCACATGCATGGCCAGCAAGCCAATGCAGCCAACATCCTCCTCTTCTTCTTCGTGTTCTCCTTCTCCACTGATAGGAAGGACCCAAAACTCCTTGCGGCCCCTCCACACGCAGCCAACGTCTGAGGCCACGAAGCTTCATACTAGCACCTCCAATGGACTTGCCGCACCCTCACGAGCTCGGGCACACCTTCTGACGGTCAACAGCAGGCCGCACATGCCAGCGAGCCGCCACCGGCACCAGCCATCCTCCTCGTCGCCGGCGAGACCGCCGCCCACCATTCAACGTGCCATCACCGCCCACGCGTAGCCCTTGTCGCAGGCAACCTCCACCAAGCTCCGCACGGTCCACCATCGCCTCCTCGTCACGCGAGCACAAGGGGAAGTAATCCCCTGTTTTGCTACAGGGAAGACTCAATTAAAAATTACATTGAATGCCATTGAAGATGGATTGAATTTTGGATTTTTGGTTATTTTATTGTGTAAACATTGTGATAGCACCCTCATATTCTTATGTTATTATTCAACGTATATTATCACCTTTGATTACATCAAATTGGATTTCAAAATTGCACTTAAGCACACATACATTCAAAGTCACATGACATGCCACTACACATGCATCATCTGCATATTTTGGGAGCTTGATTTCTGACATGAAATTTACATAAATCATCCATAACTTCTCAGGAAATTGCGTGTTACACTTAGAGCAGCATATATATTGAATTGATTTCACGAATGTCTCTACAAACTTGATGGCTACATACCCATGAATTTATTAGTCTGTGCCACCCTGTGATACAACCTGAAGTGTAGTATAATTTCAATATATTTTTAGTAACTTTGATCGAGGGTTTTTCCACCACACTACATATTGCGACGACGGATCTTTCTGATACAACAGTATTCTGAAAAGCGAAATTCTCTCGACGAAATGGCGTCCTTGCCGGGGAAGCAATCGATGTAATAAATTCACCTATGGTTATTTCTGATTACTCTAAATTATGTATTTATCTGATCATTCTTTATCTTTTCTATGCAAGGAATATGACAAAGTGACAGGCGTAGTGGAGAGACGACGTCAACCTTGAGCGACACACCTCAGAGATAATCATAGGAGCATGTGGGCCTTGATCCCACATGCATAAAGATGCACGGAGGACCATCTAGGAGGATTCTTCCTCTTAGACTTCTGATTTAGAAGTTTAGAATAGACTCTTTAGGATTAGCATAGATATTTGTTTTCTCACCCTTGTACTTTGGGGCTAGTTTTTGGGGGAGTGTCCCCGATTCTTTAGATTCTAGAATCATTCAGTGGTAGTTAGATCTTTTGATTGCGCATTTATTTTTAACAAAAAAAAGAGAAATTAAATCCGAATTACCTGCTAGAAGCTGCATATCCATAGGACGACCATCTAGGATTGCTTGAGCAGCATCTAGATTTTCTTATTGCATTGCATGCATTTTTGCATAGAAGAGTGCTGGAGCAAGGTACAAATTTCTTATCTTACTGCATCAGTTATCTGCACATGCATTGCATCTGAACATAATTAAAGAGGACCACTTAAATTGATTTGAAAAGATTAATCAAGTGGTCATATTGCTTCTCGAAAATAAAGGAAAATATACAGGAAGTGTTTGAATAACGTGACTGCGATTTTCAAAAGAAAAATCACTTTTCATGGTGTGATGCACACTTTCTACACTGAGCACGCACTATAGGCACTGTACTAGGACTTGGACCCTTAAGGCTATAGGCATCGATCTTTTTATCGGTGCAAACCCTCCTATCTCGCTTTGAAATAGTGGTATTAACATTTGCCTGAGTGATTTGATACTTTAAGGAGGGGGACACCACTTAAAGGAATTCAAGGGTAATTAAGAGGCACCACTAATGCATCGCTTCAAAGGAAGGGTTCGCCTACTTGCATCCCTTGGTTCCATCCTTGGAGTACCTTTTTACTTGAGCACCTGAAAATATCATTGCAGCAAAGTGTACGTCTTTAGGGCACTCGAAGTTCAATTTAGGGTGCGTAATTGTTTGACAACTTGATTGATCACCCAGAAGGGACTAAAAGCAACCTCAACCTTCTTAAGTATCATTGACCAGAAATTTCAAGTGCCTCATTTCTCTTATACCACTTCTGTGGGAACGGAGAAAAACTGCCTTGACTATATTTGGCCAAGCTGAAGAGTTGGAAGAGGACTTAAAGAACTTTAAATCAACAAAAGACCTCTTGCCTTGTGTTTTCTTGGTGTATGCTTGGTAGGCACTCTCTTAGAAATAGTCTTCTCTTCAACCCTAAGCTTGAGAGAATTATAAGGAAAGCTAACCAAGAGAGAAGAAAAATGGCTGATGAAAGAACTGAAGAAGAGATTAGGGTTGGGGAAAATCCGAGAACCTTGAGAGACTATTTCCTCCCTACAACCCATCAAGCCCTACCTATCTAAAGACCTGGAGTGGATAATCCATATGAAATCAAGAGCAACACCATATCTTTGCTCCCATCTTTTTATAATACTGCTAGGGAAGATCCCTATAGGCATCTTGAGGAATTCACCGAGGTCTGTTCCATGGTGAAACTCTAGGGCTTTATTGATGAAACCCTGATGAGGACTCTATTTACATTCTCCCTAAAGGATAAGGCCTAGCACTGGTATCATACCCTCGATGCAAGGGTAAATGATTGGGCCACCCTTAAGGGAGAATTCTTGAAAAAGTATTTTCTTATGAGTAAGACCAACCATTACAAAAGAGAGATTATGAGTTTTACTTAATAGGAAGGGGAGCAATTTCACGAAACTTGGGAGCGCTTTAATGCCCTTCTTAGGTTATGCCCCCACCATCAAGTGCCAAGATGGTAGTTGGTCGAAAGGTTCTATAACGGATTATCTGAAAGGCACAGGCAAACCATCGATGCTGCTTGTGTAGGAACCTTCATGACCAAAACAAAGGATGAAGCTTGGGCATTATTTGAAACATTAAGTAACAACTCCATACATATGTCCTCTGCCTATCAAGAAAGAAAACCATCAATTTTGTAGAGGAAGATAGAGGCCCATGAAGCCGGGGCTACTCAGGATTTGGCTTATCAGATTCAATTATTGAACAAAAACTTTTATAGGCTTTTAGCAAACCCCGGCATGAACCCACAAGCAGCCTCTATCTTTCAGGCTTCAAGTGAATGCTCCATTTGCCAAAGCACAATGCACACCACTGTGGAGTGCCACCAGGCAAATCAATTCTCTGAGTTGATTCAGGCCAATCTGAATGTGACCCAAGGTTTCCGCCCACCTCCTCGTAATAACCCTTATTCTAATACCTATAATCCGAGGTGGCAGAACCATCCAAACTTCTCATGGAAGCAAGGTGACACTTTTAACTCAGGGAATACATGACCCCTACCTCCCCAACCCATATACCACTCATCCTATGAAAACCCTCCTCAGAATAAGCCCTCTGAGATGGATGAACTTAAAGCCATGATGAAAGCGATGCAAGAGCATCAGAATATGGTCATCCAATCTCAGAATAAGATGATTATTGATATGCAATCCCAAATTGGTCATCTTACTGTGGTAGTTAGGCAGCGTAATCCAGGGAAGTTGCCTAGCTCTTCTGAGGAGAGCCCAAAGGGCAAGGGGGTCATATTTAGGGAGCACGCCCAAGCTGTGACCATGCTGAGAAGTGGAAAGAAAATTGACAAGCCTGATAACACTCCTACGGTCACATCTCAGGATTCCCCTCCTACACTTGACCCAAATTCCATCTCCACAGAGGAAGAGCCACACTACTCTCCCTCGCTTGAAACCACCCACCCTGAGGATGTCGGTAGTCCTCCACCCCTCTCCCGCCATGATGACCCCTCTACCCAAAAGCTGAGGGTGCCCTATCCAGAGTGCCTATCTACTCCTGGGGAATCTTCTATTGGCTCGCCTAGAGCCAAGGCTAGGATGGAGGAGATTATGGACACTTTTAGGCAAGTCTAGATCAACTTGCCTCTATTGGAAGCTATCAAACAGATCTCGTCCTATGCCAAGTTTCTAAAGGACCTGTGCACTAGTCGCACGTGTTTCACATGTTAGAAATTGAGGTTACAAGTAACCTATTGTCATAGTTGCAAAACACGTCAATCAGATAAAATTTATACCGAAACTCCAAGGGAGTCTTGGGTCGAACCCAAGGAGGCGACGTTTACTTTAACTGAAAACCACGCTTCGATTTATTTCTTTTTGGTATTTTAGGGATTTGTTATTTTTTTTGTATTTTTGTAAGAAGAAAACAAGCAAACGAATCACAAGATAGAGATGGAACGAAAATGGTATAGATATCACTTCAATGTCTATTACAATCTCCTAGGAAAGCATAAAAAGAGAGAGGGGTGAGAGGAAATCTCCCAAATCGACTGTTCGGTGAGACAACGGCGCCTGGCGGAAGCTCGGATGAAGGAGGTGAGGAGCGGGATGACGATGGTGAGATGTAGGAGGACGTCGGGTTGAGGAAAGCTTCTGCGTGGCTTAGGAATGGAGGTGAGAAGATGGAGATGATTTGCTACTGGAATGGAGGTGGGAGGAGAACTCGAAGATGACCTATGAATGGGGATGGGAAGATGGATGAATATTTGGTGAGGTGGAGGTTTGCTACACTAATAGGACCTTGGGAGCTTGTGAACATGCTCTAATGGAGCGTTAGTAGGCTTGCTAGAGATTGAGAGTAGGTGGGAGTAGAGTAGGTAGAGATGGCTTGGAAGGAAGGGGGTGTAGGTCCTTTTATAGTGGAGGAGAAGAGGCAAAAATAGGCATGGGACCTTTAGTGACCTGCAGGCCATTGCTGGAAGCGTCGCTATAGATAGCTCACATCCACTCATGCCCTTAGCTGGCTTTACTAGCCTGGAATGAAGTAGCGATGGCTGTAAACATCGCTATAGGTCAGCCCAGCTGTTACTGGAAGCTGGCACCAACCGTGCACGTGCCCGCACTGCGCTACCGCCCATCACGCGCACTGATCGCGCATCGTCTTGCTAGTGTGTGAGCTGGCATAAGCTGGCACACGCTGCGTTGTCGCTGCTACTTGTGTGAGGTGCTGAATTGAGATTGGGGAGCTACGGGGATTCGAACCTGCGCCCCTCCCTTGAGAACCACTACTCCCACCATTGCGCCAAGTCCGCCTATGCATCATGAGGAAGAGTCGCAGCTGCGTGGTGAGGGCGAGCTCTCAGCTGTTGGATTCTCATCCAACAGTTGAGATCACTTGATGATCAGCCTTTGGAGAAGTGGTGGGTGGTGTTGGGCGCTCCAGATGGTGCCACATGGCACTATCTGGACCATCCACCCTTCATTGTTTGTAGAGGATGCCACGGTGCTCTGATCGAGGTGATTTCTACGTTATTAGACTGCGATCGATGCTCCAGATCCATCTGTACGGTTGGATTTTTCATCCGAAGTCTGTAAGGATGTCGCATTGCCTCTTGGCCATATAAAATGAAGGAATTAATATACAAAACATACAACTATCCTACATGCCATGTAGTGAATGTTATGTAGTATTTATAACAGGATACACAATGCTAAGCCTAAGAACTATCATAAATAAGCATTTTATCATGAATTCATGTGTGTTTATCATACCCCCATGCTTACTTTTTTCTAGTCCCTATCCAAATTAACCTAAATGCTATGTATAACAGTAGAATCTGTATTTGATTATTTAGGCAAAATTCATCGATTGCTTTAGAAAATCTCAACCCCAAAACCTAATTACAAAGACTTATCAGTGCCTGGGTGTCTACCAAAATGCAGACCGTCCAAGCCCTCGCCTTATTTGAAAAGGGAAGATACATTTTTTTTCTAATTATTTTGTACTTTTGGAGTATGAGAATTCCAGGATAACTTTTTACGGCTACCCGACCAGCCCAAGGCTCGAAAAGGATTCCAAGTGCTAAGCATCTTGTGAAAATCATGAAAGACTCACTAGGCGACCGTTAAAACGGACTTCAAGTTTCTACAACCCTAGGTGACCCTGCCTAGAGGTTTATCTTTTCTAACCGTAGCTTTCTCCCTGCTTCTTTTATTTATGGGGTCAACACAAGGGCGAACCCAGTGTATATCTCCCTAGTTTATTCTACTCCCCCACTTCTTCCCTAAGTGTTTTGGGAATTATTGTGCATTTTTTTGTGAACTGGGCTCTGGACAATCAACCAATGGGCTGTTACCCACGACCACTTGCCAGCCATACTCTTGCGGTGAAGTGTGGATTTTTTTTTTTCTCCTTTTTTATTATTTTTTTCTTTTCATTTTAGTGTTCCTTTTTTTTTCTCCTTTTTTTCTAAGTAGGTGGCTTCCCTGATCTAAGATTTGCCTCAAGACAGTACAACGAAAATGATCTTGTGGCTAGGCTCTAGACAACCAGGCGATGAGTTGTTACCACCGACAACTTGCCAGCCATACCACCCAAGTCGATCCATTAGCTACCCAATCTCCGTAAAAACTACTGGAAAGTGAGTCAACGCGAATAGTGTGTAGATTCTTAGCTTTAAAATCCCCCCAAATCAGAGGGCGAGTTGATAAGTCGTATACTTATCATCCCAATTTATTTACCAAATTAAAATGAATTTGGATTGGCGAGGACTCGAGACTAAGTCCACATTTAAGTGGACACCCAAGCTAATTAAGCCCGAACACCTGAAGAGTCTAAGTATTCAACTCTCAAAGTATCAATTCCTAAAGTTTGCAACTCCTAATGCCTAAGTTCTCGTCTCCTAATTCTAAATTTTATTTTTATTTCTATATTTTTGACTTTTTGAATTTTCAAATTTTCTCTTTTTTTTGAGAAAGAATCAACTAGCAGGAAATTACTGTTACAGCTGACAAAAAGGTTATAAAATATGTCCACCCCCCATGCTTAGCTATTGCAATGTCCTCATTGTGAAAAATGAAAGCATGCAGGAGAGTAGAAGTGGAAGAATAGCACCTAGTTTCCGTGAGACTCTAGTCAGCTTAGAATAGTCTTTACATGTGCTAAGTTTAGTGCCTTTAGATGGGCGATGATCGGTCCGTGGTGGTTACAGCAAGGTAAGAGCAACCTTGTCTGAGACGGGTTCAAGGAGCACATGGTCAACAAAGGGTTTGAGACATTGTCCATTGACCTTGAAAATATTACCCGTCTTTGGGTTGGAGATTTCAACAGCCCTGTTAGAGAAAATCCACTCAATAACGAACGGGTCATCCTACTTAGACCTGAGTTTTCCGAGGAAAAGCTTCAACCGAGAATCGAAAAGCCAGACCTTCTGTTTGGCTTAAATGTCTTACGTGAAATCATCTGGTCATGCAGAGCTTTGGTCCTTGCCTTATAAATTCTGGCATTTTCATAAGCATCATTTCGAAGCTCCTCCAACTCAGATAGTTGGAGTTTCCTGGTTTTCCCAGCCAACTCAAGGTCAACATTACATTTCCTGATGGCCCAAAATGCCCGATGTTCAAGTTCTATGGGTAAGTGACATGCCTTACCAAACACCAGACGGAACGGAGACATACCGATAAGTGTTTTGTACGCCATACGATAGGCCCAAAGAACATCATCTAGCTTTTGGGTCCAATCCTTCCTATCAGGCCTAACAGTTTTCTGCAAAATGTTCTTGATCTCTCGATTGGAGACCTCAACCTGTCCATTCATTTGAGGATGGTAAGGTGTGGAAATCCGATGGTTCACCCCGTATTTCCCTAGTAAATTCTGAAACTGGGCATGAGTGAAATGTGTGCCACCATCACTGATAATTGCCCTAGGAACCTTGAAGTGACTGAAGATATTTCTCTTTACAAATCGATGACCACCTTGTGGTCATTGGTTCAGGTGGGAATTGCCTCAATCCACTTGGACACGTAATCAACAGCGACTAGAATATATTGGTGTCCAAATGAAATAGGGAAGGGTCCCATAAAGTCGATACCCTAAATGTCAAAAATTTCGATAGAAAGAATTGGGTTCAGGGATATCATATCTCTCTTAGCCATGCTCCCGACTGTCTGGCATCAGGTGCATGACATTGAGAATTCCTGGGCATCCTTAAATAATGATGGCCAATAGAATCCGGATTGTAAGATTTTTGCAGCTGTTTTTTTCCCGGAAAAGTGTCCACCACATGTGGATGTGTGACAGAACTCAAGTATGCTATGGAACTCAATTTCCGGGATGCATCGATGAATAATCTGGTCTGCGTCGATGCGATACAGCTTGGGATCGTCCCAAAAATAATATTTGGCAGAAGACACAAGTCTATCCCATTGTTGTTTAGTCCAATCCTGGGGGATTTGACCAACAGCCAAATAATTGACAATATCCGCAAACCAGGGGGTTCGGATACCCAAGACTGAGGATAGTCTCATTCGAAAAAGTATCAGAGATCGGGACATCTGAATGACGAGAATCAATTAGGATTCTCGAGAGGTGATCCGCCACTACATTTTGTGCCCCAGCTTTATCCCTGATTTCAAGAACGAACTCTTAAAGCAGTAGAATCCAGTGAATAAGTCGGGGTTTGGCATCCTTTTTGGCCAAGAGATGTTTTAAGGCCGAGTGATCGGTATAGATGATGACACGAGAACCTAACAAATAATCCCAGAATTTTTCTAAAGCGAAAACTATGGCTATCAATTCTTTTTCAGTAACGGTGTAGTTCCTCTAGGCCTCGTCCAAAGTCTTGCTAGCGTAGTAAATCATAGAGGGCTTTTTCTCAATCTTTTGACCCAAGACAGCCTCGACGGCATAATCAGATGCATCAGCCGTAATCTCAAATGGGGCTATCCAGACCGGTGGTTGCAATACCAGGGCACAGGTGACTACCGTTTTCAATAAATCAAATGCCTTACGGTATAATTCATCAAACTCGAATGGCGTGTCTTTGGCCAGAAGGTTACTCAAGGGCCGAGCAACCTTCGAGAAATCCTTAATGAATCTTCTGTAAAAACCCACATAACCAATGAAAGAGCGGATCTATTTTACGGATGTGGGTAGAGGAAGTCTAGAGATAGCATCCACCTTAGCCTTATAAACTTCAATACCCCGGCTAGAGACCACATGACCCAGGACAATGCCTTCCTGAGTCATAAAGTCGCTCTTTTCCCAGCTAAGGACCAGTCGTGTTTTGATGCATCTCTGGAGGATCAATTCCAGGTTAGCTAGGCAAGACTCAAAAGAATCTCCGAAAATGGAGAAATCATCCATGAACACCTCAAGACAATCTCCCACCATGTCAGAAAAGATGGCCAGCATGCACCTTTGAAAAGTCACCGACGCATTGCAAAGCCTGAATGTCATTCTACGGAATGCCAAGGTTCCATAGGGACATGTGAAAGTTGTCTTTTCCTGGTCTTTGGGATGGATAGGGACTTGGTTATATCCCGAATAACCATCTAGGAAGCAAAAATATTTTTGCCCAGCTAACCTTTTGAGGATTTGATCGATGAATGGCAAGGGAAAGTGATCCTTTTTAGTAGCTGTGTTCAGCTTCCTATAGTCAATATAAACTCTCCAAGCAGAAGCTGAACGAGTGGTGAAGGTTTCTCCTTTCTCATTAGTCATAACAGTTATTCCCGCCTTCTTCGGTACAATCTGGATGGGGCTAACCTATGAACTATTCGAGATTAGGTAAATAATCCTAGCATCGAGCCACTTGATTATCTCCTTCTTGACCACTTCTCACATATTCGGGTTTAGTCTCCTTTGCATTTCGCTAGAAGGGCGAGATCCATCTTCCAAGAAAATACGATGATTACAATAAGATGGCTATCCCCCTAAGATCGTGGATGGTCCAACCAATTGCCTCCTTGTTCTTAAGGACCTGAATTAACCTCGATTCTTGCTCCTTAGTCAAATCAGCACTAATAATCACAGGGAGCATGTTTTCAGGTCCTAAGAACTCATATTTCAAATTTTTGGGCAATGGTTTTAATTCCAGCTGGGTTGGGTTTAGAATAGAAGGTAGGGAGGAGGCTGATGAAGATTCATCAGGACGATCCAGTGGAAGAGACTGGGAATGAACAGAATCATGTGGCAGGTCTACCATGGAGGGTTGTGGGTTGGGTTCGCTAAAGCTGGTGGAGTCCTCGCATGCACTGATTGTCATACAAGTCTCAAGATCCTGATCCTCAAGCTCCTCAATGAATCTACAATCCTTAAATCCTCCTATCGCCTTAAAAATATCCAGAGTTAATTTCTTATCCCCAAAGGCGATCTCCATACTACCACATTCACAGTTTATGTTGGCCTTGGCAGTAGCTAGGAACGAATGCCCCAGAGATGGGCGTGTTCCTCAAATCATTAGATACATCCATGTCAAGGATGAGGAAATCTATAGGAAAATAGAAATCCTTGACCTTGACAATTACATCCTTAATAATGCCTCTCGGTGTGGTGACCGATCGGTCCGCTAATTGTAGCGTTACTGAGGTTGGCCTGATTTCACCTAACCCAAACCTCTCATAAAGAGAAGTTGAGATTAGGTTGATGGATGCACCTAGATCCAATAGTGCCCTATCAAAAGTGTATTCCCCAATAATGCTTGAGATCAAGGGGGCACCTGGATCATTCTTCTTTTGAGGAAGGTGATGCAGGATCACAGAACTTACCTACTCAAAGAGAATCACCTTCCTCAGAGTGGGTTCTCTCGTCTTACGCTTTTGGGTACACAGTTCTTTCAATAATTTAACGTAAGTTGGGATGTGCTTAATAGCATTGAGGAGCAGAATATTTATCTCTACACTCTTGAAAAAATTCAGGAGCTCCTCGTTGCTATCTATGGTTTTCTTCTTCCTAGTTTTCAATAGGGCCTCAAGGAACAGGATATGAGTGGTATTTTCAATTTCTAGTTCCTAGGCCTTATTGTCTTCTTCAACCTCCTCCTCTTCCTCAAGCTCCCCAGGGTTTTGACTTCTAAAAGGTAATTTAGGGTTCTAGGTCTGCTTCCCACTTCTCAAGGTGACAGAGTTTGCAAAGGCATAAGGGTTTGGGTCTTGAGGTGGATTAGTGAATATTGGAGGGCCTTGGTTGGTCATGTAGCCAGAAGAAGAAGATGAGGGACCCTGCTTAACCACCTGAGCATGTGCGTGTGGATCCCTTTGATTCTCATACCCTTGGGCTCTATTTCCTTGATTTTGCACATTACGCGAGTTGGGTACGGGTTGAGATGGTAGGGATCTGGGTTGTCAGGTGTTAGCAATTAACCCGGATTGCAAGTTATCCAAGGATGTCTTCATTTATTGCATAAGCTAAAGCATGGACCCTTGCATTTCCACCATCTGTCGGTTTAAATCAGCCTACCCTGCAGATTAATGGGCATTCCAAGATGGCTAATTAACCGGTCTCAGGGGCAACTGGGTGTATACTTGACCCTGACCCATAGGTTTTTGAGATGCATAGTTGCTGGGTCGAGATTGGGTCTGTTGCCCCTGATTTTTCCAGGAGAAGATAGGGTGGTTCCTCCATCCCAAGTTAAAAGTGTTGGAATATGAGTTGGACCTAACATTCTCCTGCATTGCATATGCACCCTCATAAAATGAGGATGAGGAGAAGGAAAGATCAGAGAAATTGGGATCAAAGGACCCAGTTTGGAACCCATATGGTTTCAAGAAATTCTGGCTCACAGGTTGAGCCGAATCGAGTTGGTTCACGAATTCCCTCCTTGTGGGAGCTCGTGAGGAATGGAATCTCAAATTCTAGGATAGAGTGGGTAAAGAAGTGTTGCCTGAATTCCCAGACATCCATTCTTCCATTCTCTTAGCAACCAAGTCCATTTTATCCAGTTTATTACAAATTAATTCCATGTCGAATGAATGAGAATCCTAGATCTCATTAGCACTTGACCTAGGTTGTTGGGACCGATTGAATGCATCCATGGAGGCGTGATTAATTGAGCTCTTGCTCATTTCCTCAAATAGGTCATATGCTCTATCTGCATCCCTGTTGAGGAAATTGCCTCTGCAAGAAGCATCCACGTGATTACGGAGTTTCTCAACCAACCCGTGATAGAAAATTTGCACAAGTTGCCATTTCGGCACCTCGTGGTGTGGACACTTCCTCAAAAGTTCCTGGAATCGCTCCCAGGCACCATGAAATGGTTCCCCAAGCCGCTAGGCGAAAGTGGTAATCGGTCGTCGCAAGGCATTGGTCCTTCTGATAGGGAAGAATTTCATCAAGAAAGTCGATTTAAGAGGAGCCCAAGTTTCAATCAGCCTTCCTGTAGTCCGATACCAATGTACGGCCTTATCCCTAAGAGAGTAGGGGAAAAGTCTCATGATCATTTGCTCTTCATTCACATTCCTTGCTCTGGTGGTCTGAACCAAAGTGGTCAGATCCTCCAGGTGCTAGAATGGGTCCTCCGAGCCAAGCCCATGGAAATGCTTAAGCAAACTTAAGACTTGGGGCTTGATTTCTATGTCTCTGAAGGGAATCATGATGCCGAGACGTTCCCCATAGTTTGAAGGATCGTAAAAATCCTTCAAGGGCCAAGCGCCCTGACCATGCATACGTTGGAACCATTGCTACATCTGTGTAATTCTTCTAACTGCCTCTGAATTAGCTCCTGCAGGTTCGGAGGCGAAGGAGGTGGTTGTTGATCAGCCATGGGGTCTGCTTGGCTATAGCTCAACCTCTGCCTCCTAGAATGGTCTAAAGGTCCTTCCAATCTAGGGTTCAATGATCTCCTCCCAAACATACACTGGAAGGAAGTCGGAAGGACGGGGAAAAGAGGGAACCCTGCAGCACAAGAATATAAGCCTGTCCTTACATGGGGTAGCCTAAGGTCTACTGACTCTCAAAATGCATCCTAAGATTATGGACGATTTACTCTACTTATGTGTAGGCAATCCAACAAGTTAGAAGGAGGGTCTGGGGAGAAGGTTCTTCCTTTGGCTTGCACCTCCAGTTCCTAGTGTCCCCCCAGCCACGATCGTTTAACACTACTCCCCTAGCTAGACATCAGATTGACTAGTATAAGCAGGTTAATCATGAATAATCTCAATCTGGATCCCGATAAGCGAATGAATCCTTAGAGCCAACGTCTAATTGATTTTAGTTAGGCTTGGGAAATTGGTGCTATGGAATGTGATGGGCCCTTAATGGGTTGTGCCCTTAATGATTTGTTTGAGAACGTGTGAATGTGCACAACTAAGAGATTTTCAAGCAAGATTATTAATGAAGAGGTGAGTTTTAGGGTTTGAATCTTGCTTAATAGCTTTTAGGATTCAAATATTAAGTTTTTTCAACCAAGTTTTGTGAGGCAAACCAAGTTTGTTTTTGAAAGCATGTGTTCAAGTATTTTCCTTTAGAAATCAAGAAAATATGGAGTGCCTGGCTTGACCTAGTTATTGAATCCTATGTGGCAGCTACAAAATGAACATCTTTTAGATTAGGCAGTGCAGCCCAAACAATTCAATTAATCGGCTCAAATGCTCCACCGATTAAGGCACACAAAGAGGTGGTTATCCTAATATGATTTCTACTCTTTTATGTGTTGAATTCGTGTACCGGGTCCATAGGTCGGAAGCCCGGTTGAGTAGATGAAAATGAAGTCCGATTATGTGCCTCAAATGTGGGTGTATAGAGTGTGTATATTGATGCGTCCCACAGAAAGTATCTCTTTTCTTTAAAAAAAAAATGCGAGGGTGAGGTGGATGAAAGTGGTAAACAAGACAAACAATTCTATCCTAAGGTTTATGCAAACACCTAAGTAGATTAGGTCTTGGTTATGAGTGTAGCGAAATGAACTAGTGGGGGGGGGGATTGTGGGGGACACTTATAGAGTACTCTACCCTCACTTTACTCCGATCTACCACACTTGGTCTCCATGCTAGGGTACCTGCAAGATGGTAGATCAAAGACAAGTAGACTTAGTGCTATGTAAATGCAAAGAAACGCAAAAAATAATAAAGTAAATTCTGTTGCCTCCCCGGCAATGGCGCCAAAATGGTCACACGTGTTTCACGTGTTAGAAATCGAGGTTACAAGTAACCCGTCGTCATAGATGCAAAATGCGTCGATCAGATAAAATTTATACCAAAACTCCAAGGGAGTCCCAGGTCAAACACAGGGAGGTGACATTTACTTTAATTGAAAATCGTGCTTCGATTTGTTTCTTTTTGGTATTTTAGGGTTTTGTTCTTTTTGTATTTTTGTAAGAAGAAAACAAGCAAACGAATCACAAGATAGAGATGGAAAGAAAATGGTATAGATATCACTTCAATGTCTATTACAATCTACTATGAAAGCATAAAAAGAGAGGGGGTGAGAGGAAATCTCCCAAATCGGCTATTTGATGAGATGACGATGCCTGGCAGAAGCTCAGATGAAGGAGGAGAGGAGCGGGACGACGGAGGTGAGATGCAGGATGTTGGATTGAGGAAAGCTTCTACGTGACTCCGGAATGGAGGTGAGAAGACGGGGATGATCTGCTACCGGAATGGAGGTGGGAGGACAACTCCAAGGTGACCTATGAATGGGGATGGGAAGATGGACAAATATTCGGTGAGGTGGAGGTTTGCTACACTAATAGGAGCCTTGGGAGCTTGAGAACAAGCTCTAATGGAGCATTGGTAAGCTTGCTAGATCTTGGGAGTAGGTGGGAGTAGAGTAGGTAGAGATGGCTTGGAAGGGAGGGGGTGTAGGTCCTTTTATAGTGGAGGAGAAGAGGCAAAAATAAGCATGGGACCTTTAGTGACTTCCGGGCTGTCACTGGAAGCGTCGCTGTAGATAGCTCACATCCACTCATGCCCTTAGCTGGCTTTGCTAGCTTGCAATGAAGTAGCAATGGCTGTAAGCGTCACTATAGGTCAGCCCAGTTGTCACTGAAAGCTAGCACCAACCGCACATGCGCCCACGCTACGCTGCCGCCCATCACGCACACTGATTGCGCGGTGTCCTGTTGGTGTGCACACTAGCGTGCGCTGGTGCGCGCACGTGCGAGTGCTACGCTGCACTGCTGCTTGCATGCGATGCTGAATTAAGATTGGGGGGGCTGCGGGGATTCGAACCCGCACCACTCCCTTGAGAACCACCGCTCCCACCATTGTGCCAAGCCTGCCAATGCATCGTGAGGAAGAGCTGCAACTGCTTGGTGAGGGTGAGCTCTCAGCCATTGGATTCTCATCCAACGACTAAGATCACTTGATGATCGACCTTTGGAGAAGTGGCGGGTGGCATTAGGTGCTCCAGATGGTGCCACATGGCACCATCTGACTGTCCACCCTTCATTGCTTGCAGAGGATGCCATGGTGCTCCGATCGAGGTGATTTCTACGTTGTCGGACTACGATCGACGCTCCGGATCCATCCGTACAGTCAAATTTTTCATCCGAAGTCTGTAAGGATGTCTCATTGCCTCTTTGCCATATAAAATGAAGGAATTAATATACAAAACATACAACTATCCTAAATGCCATGCAATGGATCTTATGCAGTATTTATAACATGATATGCAATGCTAAGCCTAGGAACTATCATAAATAAGCATTTTATCATGAATTCATGTGTGTTTATCATGCACCCAAAAGCGCCGATCTAAGAGACAAGTCCAAGCTAAGGTCATCCTACCTAACCATGCTAGCTTGGTTCTCCAACATGGAACACCCCCCAAAATGAAAGACCCAAGGGCCCCATATATTTCAGTGGTTATAAGTAACCAACACATTGACGAGGCTCTACTCGATCTGAGGTAAATATTTTACCAAGCTCTGTCTACGATCTTTTGGGAGGAGGTGAGTTAAAGCCTAGTCCAGTCATCCTCCAGGTCACAAACAGATCACTTAAGACACCACAAGGATTACTGGAAGATGTCCTGGTGAGAGTGGAGGACTTCTTCCCTATTGACTTTCTTGTACTAGATACTGACCCATCGAATAAGTCCACCAAGCCATCCATTATTCTAGGACGCCCCTTCCTGGCCACAGCCAACGCCTCTATCAATTGTAGATCAGGGGCGCTTAAAATGAGCTTTGGAAACAAGAAGATCCAGTTGAATGTTTTTGATACTTACAAGCAATCTGGATTTGAAGATTGTTCTCAGATTGAGGTTGTTGATGAAATAATTGAGGAGACTACAACACTCCTATGTAGAGATCCCCTCCAAAAGGTCATATCTAAGGACCATCCTCCAATTAGTAAAGAAATTGAAGGGGAAATACCTGAATTAGAAGAGTTGCTGGGGATACACATAGAGTATCTGTCCCCACCCTAGACCGTGAAGGTAGATTCGCTACCTGAGGCAGGGACATCTCAACTTAAACCCTCAATCCAAAAGGCTCCTGAGTTGGAGCTGAAACCCCTCCCGAGCACATTGAAGTATGCTTTCCTTGGCTATAATGACACGTTCCCCATTATTATCTCATCTGCATTATCTGAATCGTAGGAAGGAGCTCTGTCTAAGTGTTTACAAAGGCACAAGGAAGCGATCTCCTGGTCAATTGCTGATATTAAGCGTGTTGATCCCTCTCTTTGCATGCATCATATATACACGGACGAATCCGTGAAACCCTTCCGAGACATGCAGAGAAGGCTCAACCCCAATATGTGGGAGGTTGTTTAAAAGGAGATTTTGAAATGGCTGGATGCAGGGATTATCTATCCCATTTCAGATAGTAAATGGGTCAGTCCTATTCATGTGGTGCCCAAAAAGGCAGGAATCACTATTGAAGAGAACGACCAAGGAGAGTTGGTAACCACTAGACCCTCAACTGGTTGGAGGGTCTGCATTGATTACCGCCGTTTAAACACGGCTACCCAGAAAGACCATTTCCCCTTACCATTTATCGATCATATTTTGGAATGACTGGCAGGGAACAAATACTTCTGTTTCCTTGATGGGTACTCTGGGTATAATCAGATAGCCATCTTCCCTGACGATCAGGAGCGTACTACCTTCACAAGTCCGTATGGTACATTTACGTTTCGCTGAATGCCATTCGGGTTATGTAATGCTCCTGCCACTTTCCAACGATGTATGATGGCTATATTTTCTGATATAATCGACGAGTTTGTTGAAATTTTCAAGGATGACTTCTCCATTTACGGCTCATCATTTGACATATGCCTTTCGCACCTTGATAAAGTCTTAACCCGTTGCGAAGAGGCAAAGCCGGTGCCTAGCTGGGAGAAAAGCCACTTTATGGTCCAACAGGGCATTGTGTTAGGGAATGTAGTTTCCGAGAGAGGATTAGAGGTGGATACCACAAAAATTGATTCCATCTCTAAGCTTCCATCGCTCACCAATATTCGTCAAGTTAGATCTTTTCTTCGCCATGCTGGATTTTATAGGTGCTTCATTAGAGATTTCAATAAAATTTCTAAGCCACTCTGCG
Source organism: Thalassia testudinum (assembly GCA_037157565.1). Classification (NCBI taxonomy): domain Eukaryota; kingdom Viridiplantae; phylum Streptophyta; class Magnoliopsida; order Alismatales; family Hydrocharitaceae; genus Thalassia; species Thalassia testudinum. Next base: position 42,605,725 of record JAZHRO010000025.1, read on the forward strand.
ACCTATTAGCGAAGGATGTCTCCTTCAATTTTGATGATAAATGTGGTAAGGCTTTCCAAATCTTGAAGAAAGCCTTATTACCACGCCGATTCTCCAAGCACTAGATTGGACCCTCCCATTTGAGCTAATGTGCGATGCTTCTGATTTTATAGTGGGAGCAGTCTTAGGTCAAAGGGTTGATGGCAAACCTCATGTGCTTCATTATGCCAGCAAGACCCTTACGGATCCTTAGAAAAACTACATGGTCACTGAAAAGGAGCTTCTTACTATAGTGTTTGCTTTGGAAAAGTTTCAATCTTATCTTTTGGGATCCAAGGTTGTGGTGTTCACTAATCATTCAGCTTTAAAGCATCTTCTTGCTAAAAAGGACACCAAACCTCGCCTAATTCATTGGATTCTACTACTCCATGAATTTGACCTAGAAATTAAAGATAAGAAAGGAGTTGAGAATGTGGTAGCAGATCATCTGTCTAGGATCCCTATTGAGGCATCAAACCTTGCTGGCAGTATCCAAGAGACTTTCCCTAATGAGTCTTTGATGGCAGTGGAGGCTAAAACTCCTTGGTTCGCTGACATAGTGAACTATGTGGTCACGGGCATTACCCCCAGTACTTTAGACAAGCAGAAGCGAGACAAGTTTCTGGCTGGCACTAAATTTTATCACTGGGAGGAACCCGATCTTTTTAGAATAGGCCCTGATCAGCTTTTCTGTCGCTGTGTCCCTAACGAAGAACAAAGGAGTGTTCTGAGTTTCTGCCATGACCTCCACTATGGAGGACATTTTAGTGGAAAAAAGATTGCCCATAAGGTTCTTCAGTCTGGCTTTTGCTGGCCCACAATATTCTGAGATGCACATACATATGTGGGCGCATGTCTACGTTGCTAGCAAGTGGGAACCATCAGAAAAAGGGATGAGATGCCCCAGCAACCTATCCTCCCTATTGAGATCTTTGATATTTGGGACATCGACTTCATGGGTCCCTTTCCTGTGTCCTTCAGATATGAGTACATCCTTGTGGCTGTGGACTATGTATCGAAATGGATAGAAGCCATACCCATGTAATCCAATGACCATTCCGTGGTCTTGGGTTTTGTTAAGGCTAACATCATTTCTCGATACGAGTGCACAAGGACGATCATAAGTGATGGAGGACCTCACTTCAAGAACGTACACTTCACAAGACTACTCCAAAATTTAGGAGTCAACCACATGATAGCCACACCTTACCATCCCTAAACAAGTGGACAAGTTGAAGTGTCTAATAGGGAGATTAAACGAATTTTAGAAAAAACTGTCAGGCCCAACTGTAAGGATTGGTCTAAAAAACTAAATGATGCTCTTTGGGCCTACAGAACAGCATATATGACTCCCTTGGGCATGTCTCCTTTCTGGCTTGTCTACGGAAAGGCGTGCCATCTTCTCATTAAAATCCAACACAAAGCCTATTGGGCTATTAAAAATGTTAACTTGAATCTGGATAAAGCGAGAAAGGCACATATGCTGGAGTTAAGTGAGCTTGAGGAGCTTCGTAATGAAGCCTATGAAACTTCTCAAGCTTACAAGCAACGTACAAAGGTCTTCCATGATAAGCACATCATTAGAAAGACTTTTGAACCTAACCAGTGGGTCTGGCTTTTCAATTCCAGACTTAAATTATTTCCAGAAAAGCTCAAGTCCTACTAGGATGGGTCGTACATTGTTATCAGTACCTTCCCTCATGGAGCTATAGAAATTCGGAACCCTACTTTTGGTGCGAGCTTTAAGGCAAATGGCCAATGACTTAAGCCTTATATTACTCTTTCAGATGGCCAGATTTTGGATGCATTTCGGCTTAAGGAACCTTAGCTCCTCCCACTCTCCTCCTCAGGTGATATTCTTCTGTGCCTTTATTTTTCCAATGAGGACATTGTCAATCTTAGGCATGAGGGGGTATAACCTGAGGATGTTTATAACATTTATAAATAATTGCATACATTTAAGATAATGTATTAGCAAAAAAAAAAAAACTTCTATTTTCTTGGGCTGAATTGGTTAGTCCCTAGCGAAAAATTTATCAAGGAAGTGCCATTAAAGTTTTTCTTCTTGAATTATTTCTCAAGTTCAGAATCCAATACAGTTACATTCACTTACATGTAGACTAGGTAATGGATCTTTGTAGAAAATCAATAAGCATTTTTAGTCTACTGGACCCTTGGATAGTTAAAAGGGAGTCAGGCTTACTATCTTCTATTAGATCCACCTCATATTTGTGAGAAGAAAGTAGAGAGAATACTGGTGCGCTAAGTCTAGTGCAAGGACTCTTAAGTTCTGGACTATAAGATGAGGATAGCTCAGATTTAGGCATAGTTTTTGCTCTCTGTTCCTGTGTGTGTACATTGTGTGAATTCCTAAGAGTCACCAAATAAGCCAGATACACAGAGATTGAGTCTTGATAAAACTATGACTATGGTGAATGATTACGACCGTCCTTCATAGAGTCCTCAGCGGAAGGAGGGTAATAGTGTCAAAGGTCAGAAATACGCTTGTCCTATCCATCCTTTCCCAGTGCTGAAAGTAGGCACTTCCACCAAATAAGCCACACAATATCCTCTTGGCTATCGTCATCCCTAATAATGCCTCATGAATAAAAGTTTGCGCCTTGTTATGTTAATTTTTATTAAAAAAAAAGAGAGAGAAAAAGAAAAAAATAGAAAAAAAGAGGAAAAATATTTATAAAAAAAAGGAGAAAAAATGAGAGTCCAAGTTTGGAGTTTTATCTTCTTGCCATTTTTTGTCAATGTTTTTGAGGCAACAACAAAAACACTCATTACGATCCACCAAATATGACTCATACCTACTTTTCAGTATTTCTGATCGCCTAAATACTGGCTGAGGACTTCTAACTTAGTTGTAGAGTTATTGGGATTTTCATTGACGTGTGAATGCCATGTGAGGCCACCAAACATTGAGTACATTTGCAAAAATTTGGTAAGGTATGTGATCTCAGAAAAGAACGATGGAAGAAAGAGAAAAAGAAAGGAGAGAGTGAGTGAGCACAAGGGAATGCAAAGAGAGCATAATATTTAGCCTATTTCTGGGTTGACTTGTTTAATAATCTAGAGATCTAGAGTTTGTAGCACTAGACTACATGTAGCACCAGATGAGTGTGAGCTACCAAATATTAATCCATTCAACTCAGTATCTCCTTCCTAAGCCAAAAAGCCGAGGTCAAACTACAGATTATTTTCTTCTTTATCCCGAGGGAATTAGTTGCCCATCCCAATAGAAATGTTTACCAAGGGTTAAGAATGAACTTTAAATATAAGTTGATTTTTCACTTGGATCCGTTACCTAGGCTACTATCACTTCACATTTGTCTAGATTTCTAAATTTTTTAAATAAGAAAAGAAGAAATCTTTTGATTACTTTCATTGTTTTTCACTTTTGCTCAAGACTAGCAAAACTTAGGCATGGGGGCATTTGATAAATCCACTTTAGTGGAATATTACTGGGCCTAAGTACTCTTTAAGTATCTATTCATAGTTTCTAATTAGTTAGGAGTTATACAGTAATTCATCTTAGTCTACATATAATCTTGTGCATCAATTTTATGTTTAATAACGCATGTTATGTTCACATATTCTATATGGTTGGATGCAGGCTAGGTATAAGAATCAAATGCCATTCTACCTATATAAGACGTCTGGAGCTAAGGATGGACGTCTGGGAATTGCCAGGACAAGTGCTTTGACTTTACATTTTTTAAGACGTTTGATGATGAAGTCAGACTTTTGATAAAGTTCAGCCAATGATTTTCGGCCATTCTAACCACTCGCAATCTTCACGAGTGGTTAGAGAAGTTTTGTTGGAAGGAAACAGACGAGAGCGTTTTTTAAAAAAGGCTCCATCTTCCTGGATGGCTCTTCATCACCTCCACCCTCTCCATCGTGGTCCTCTCACAAGCACCATGAAACCAAAGAACGCACTATGGCTAGAGCGATCTCCACCGTCGACGTCGCCTACCCCCAGGTGGTGCTTTGTGACAGAGAACATCACCACCACCACCATCAGTGCCTACCCCTACCTGAGCAGCCAAGAGCATCCTCCTCCCAGGTGTGGTGCACCAACACAACATGCACTCGTGCACTAGCCCCTACACACGCCCTCTTCTTTGTCTTATTCATTTTCTTCTTCCACTTCTTCTCCACCAACAGAGGAGAGGAGGAACCCATAGCCACCATCATCATGTGCAGCCATCTCCTCCTCGGCATCAACAACTCCTTGATGCTCAGCCCTGTGCGTACTTCTCGCGTGCATGTGCACGGCCAACAAGCCAACGTAGCCAGTGTCCTCCTCTTCTTCGTCTTCTCCTTCTCCACCGACAGGAAGGACCCAAAAATCCACGTGGCCCCTCCACACGTAGCCAACGTCTGAGGCCACGAAGCTTCGTACCAGTGCCTCCAATGGACTCGCCACACCCTTACGAGCTCCACCACACCTTCTAATGGTCAGTAGTAGGCCACACATGCTAGCGAGCTGCCACCGATGCTGGCCATCCTCCTCGTCGTCAGCAAGACCGCCAGCCACCGTTCCACATGCCATCACCACCCACACGTAGCTCTTGTTGCAGGCAACCTCCACCGAGCTCCGCACGGTCAGCCATCGCCTCCTTATCACACGAGCACAAGGGGAAGTAATCCCCTATTTTGCTACAAGGAAGACTCAATTAAAAATTACATTGAATGCCATTGAAGAGGGATTGAATTTTGGATTTTTGGTTATTTTATTGTGTAAACATTGTGATAGCACCCTCATATTCTTATGTTATTATTCAACGTATATTATCACCTTTGATTACATCAAATCGGATTTCAAAATTGCACTTAAGCACACATACATTCAAAGTAACATGACAGGACACTACATATGCATCATCTACATATTTTGGGAGCTTGATTTCTGACGTGAAATTTACATAAATCATCCATAACTTCTCAGGAAATTGCACATTACACTCAGAGCAGTATATTTATTGAATTTATTTCACGAATGTCTCTGCAAACTTGATGGCTACATACCCGTGAATTTATTGGTCTGTGCCTCCTTGTGATACGACCTGAAGTGTGGTATAATTTCAGTATATTTTTAGTAACTTTGATCAAGGGTTTTTCCACCACATTACATATTGTGACGACGGATTTTTCTGATACAACAGTATTCTGAAAAGTGAAATTCTCTCGACCACTAGACTATCAAACAAGTCAACCCAGGCAGAGGCTAAATAAAAACTGTGCTCTCTTGGCATTCTTTTGCGCTCACTCACTCTCTTTTTCTTTTCTTTTTTTTTTCTTTTTTGATCTTTGGTGAATCGCAATGGGTATTTATGCCTTAATGAAACCGACACATAATGAACATCAATATGAACTTGGACACTTTTTTTTTTAGAATTTTTTTATTTTTTTCTCTCTTTTTTTCTTTCTCTTTTTTTTCTATATATATTTTCCTCTTTTTTTCTTTTCTTTTTCTTTTGAAAAATAACTATCAACATAGTGCACACAGCACAAACTTTTATTTATGAGCCATTATTAGGGATTAGTGATGCTCAAGAGGACATCGAGTGGCTTATTTGCTGGAAGTGCCAACTCTCGGCACCAAGAAGAGATGGATAGGACAAGCGTACTTTTGACCTTTGACATTAACACCCTCCTTCAACTAAGAATTCCATAAAGGACAGTCGTAACCATCCACCTTAGTCATAGTTTTATTAGAACTCGATCCTTGTGTATCTACCTTATTTGGTGGCTTTTAGGAATTTACACATAATATTCGCACGCAGAACTGAGAACAAAAACTATACCTAACTCTTAGGTAACATCATCCAATTATCCAAAACTTAAGAGTCCTCGCACTGGACTTAGAGCATCAGTAGACACTCTACTCTCACCTCACAAATGTTTGGTGGATCTAATGAAGGATAGTTTGCCTGCCTCCCTAACCACCGTCTATGGATTCAGGAAAAGAAGCAATGCTTCTCCTTGACAAACTAAAAATGCCTATTGATTTTCATAAAGGATCCATTGCAAAGTCTATGTGCAAGTGAAATAATTATACTGGATTCCAAACTAAGAAACAACTCTAGAAGAAAATCCTCAATAAAACCTCCTTGATAAAAATACTTTATGCATGAATGCAATATGTCTAAATGCTACGAATAGTTTTTTTTATTTTTTATTTTTTTTCAAAACCATATATTACATTTTTATGACACAACTAATTCAAGAAAAACCATTAAAAACTGATAATTTTTGAGATAAATAAGAATGACTCTCAACAATATTATCTACCCCATCATGCCTATTTCATGCAATGTCCTCAATGCATGCAATAAACATAAGAAAAAGAAAATAGATATTACCTGAAACTCGAGAGTTCTAAAGAAGTCAAGACTCGATTATCTCCAAACCTGAATAGAAATTTCAAAGCAAATAACAAGGTTATCTACAAATGTTTGGTTGCCTCCCAACAAGTGTCGAATTTTACGTCTACAGCTATACCTAAACCCTTAAAAAGATGAATCAATTAATAAAAAGGATAGGGTCAAGAATACAATAACAAATAAATCAAGGAAGCTTACAATCAAATGTCTGCAAATGCAAACTAGTTGGTGATGCAGCCCCATGCCAAAAAGTTAGGTACAAGATAGATAAATCAAAAGAAATTGTATCCAGTGGCATTTAGTGTTAAGGACATGAGGCACATTGGAATTGAAGGTAGGTAACCCAAGTATAAAAGATAAGTGACTCATGAAGTTTTGAGCCCAATCAAAATGAGATTTCAAGCAAGGGTGCAGATTTTGGACTATCTTGGGTTTACAAAATTCAATGTTGCTTAAGTCATAAGGGTCCTTTAGAAGGTAGGAAGATTTAAGAGTAGAGGCAACCTGAGCTCCTTGGTATCATTTCCCAAATAATTTTATCTTAGTTCCACCACCTCCTTTCTTTCATTCTTAAAGACCAAGTTTTTAAAATCTTCAATGGTAAAATCAGACTTGGCTACATCAGATATGCAATCAAACTCTATAGAAAATGATTCAAATTCAGGAACATCCAAATCTGAAGTAAAGGTGAAGCTAGTCAACGAAGGCTCATCAAGTTCAAGTTGAAATCTCTGAGCCACACTTTTTTTAGGTAAGAAAATTTTCTCAAAATCAAATGTGAATCTAATCAGTCATGCTTCGAGAATTAAAATCAGGTTTGGAGAACCAGTCGTCATAGCTCGCAAAATGGATCTATTAAATACAATTTATAACCGAAACTCCAAGGGAGTCCCGGGTCGAACATGAGAAGGCGACGTTTACTTAGTTTGAAAACTACGCTTCATTTTGTTTCTTTTTGGTATTTTGAGGTTTTACTATTTTTGTGTTTTTGAAATAAAAAGACAAGCAAGATAAGTTCACAAAATGAGATGGAGCAAATATGATATATCACTCCAATGTTTATTACAATAATCTATGAAAGCATAAAAGAGATAGGGGTGAGAAGAAATCTCCCGAATAGGCTGTTCGGCGAGACAACGACGCCTGGCGGAAGCTTGGATGAAGGAAGTAAGATGCGGGATGACAGAGGTGAGATGCAGGAGGATGTTGGGTAGAGGAATGCTTCACCGAGGCTCTGGAATGGAGGTGAGGAGAAGGAGGTGATCTTCTACCAGAATGGAGGTGGGAGGATGGCTCCAAGGCAACCTATGAAGGTGGTGGGATGAAGGATGAATATTTAGTGGGAAATAGGAATATTACACTAATAGGAGGCCTTTGGAGCTTGAGAGTAAGCTCTAATGGAGCTTTGGTAGGCTACAAAAGCTTAAGAGTAGGTGGGAGTAGAGTAGGTAGAGATGGTGAAGAATGGAGGTGTAGGGGTCCTTTTATAGTGGAGGGAAGAGGAAGAAATTCGTGTAGACAGCTGTAGTGATAGATGCAAGAGTCACTAAAGGCCTCTACAGCTGTCGTTGAAGATCGCACCCCATCGCTCACGTCCATAGCTATCCTCGCGCCTACAGGCAATTAGTGACGGCTACAAGCATCACTGAAGGCCTGCCCAGGCTGTCACTGAAAGTCCATGTCAACTCGCGCCATTGCTGCTATGCTTGTGCGCCCATCATGTGCCGTGTTGCGGGAATGCATGCTGGCGTTGCACTACTCATGCTGCATTGGTGATGCTGTGCAGTTGCGTTGGCTGGTGCACGTGGGTATGCGTGCACTGGTCGATGCACCCCAATTGCCAATTTCGCGGGGATCTGTGGGTCTCGAACCCACACTCCTTTGCAAGCCAAGTGCTCAACTGTTGAGGCAAGGTTGCGTTTGAGTCATGAGGAGCGCATGGATGCTAAGAGCGTGGAGGAACCTCAGCCGTTGGATCTTGATCCAATGGGTGTGATGCTAGATCTCTGATGATGAGGGGGCACCAGTAGCCATTGATGGATGATGCTGGGTGGCCTAGCTGGCACCACAAAATGAAGATGAACGGCCCAGATGGTGCCACGTGGCGCCATCTGGGCCGTTCATCTTCTTTTTGTTGTAAAGGGTGCCACGGTTCTTGGATCGAGGTGATTTTCACGTTGTCGGACTGTGCTCGTCGCTCTGGACCCATCTGTATAGTTGGATTTTTCATCCGAAGCCCTTAAGGATGTCGCATTGCCCTCCTGACCGTTAATCTTCCTCGGATCACAAATAGTGCTACGGGACTCCAATCAAGGCGATTTCAGAGGCGTTGGACTCCGATCATCATCTTAATCAGATCCGTATGTTCAGATCGTCAATCGAAGGCTCTAAAATAAATCTCCTCTCCTGAACACAAAAAGGACACAATTAACCTAAAATATACACAACTACTCTGAATACAGAATGATGCATGCTATGCAATATTTATAATATGGAATGCAAATCTAAGCCTAGGAACCTGCATAAATAGTCATTTTAACTTAAATGGATGTGTCTACATCATACCCCCATGCCAATCTCTTGCTAGTCCCTAGCAAAATTAAACTACATGCTATGTATAAAAATAGAATTAGGACTCGATGACTTAAGCCTAAGCCATTTATTAACAATAGAAAATTTCAACTAAGGTCATAAACTACGAAAACTAAATAGTACCTAGGTGTCTACCAAAATGCAGACTGCCCAAGTCCTTGCCTTATTTGAAAAGGGAAGATACATTTTTTTGTTTTTCTTCTTTTTTAATTTTTTTAGACTTTTGGGGTTTTAGAGTTTTAGGATAATTTTTTACAGCTACCGACCCACCCAAGACTCGAAAAGGACCCTAAGTGCTAAGCATTTTGTGAAAGGGTGGTAGACTCACTAGGCAACTGTTAAAATAGACTTCAGGTTTCTACGACCCTAGGTAACCTCAAAGATTTCTGCCTAGAAATTCAAATCGGTAGCTTTCTCCCTACTTTTTTATTTTTTATGGGGTCAACACACGAGCGAATCTAGTGTATATCTCCCTAATTTATTCTACTTCCCCGCTTTTTCCCTAAGGCACTGTTTGTTTACAGGGATTGAGTTTGAAGGATTGTAAATTGTGTAGATGGGATTGTGAGGTAATCCCGGGATTGTGGTTGTTTTGTGTTTGTTTACACTTTTACATCAAATCAAGGGATTGGAGGAATTAATTCTTTGTTTGGATAGTTAGAATATTTGTTGGTGGGATAGTGTGGAGAAGGCTCCATCCTGAGAGGGATGAAACTAAGGGATTGCACAATCCCACCCCTCCCCCCCGGATTGAACAATCCCGGGTTAGTGGGCTCAATCCTGGAATGGCCCACTCCCGAGATTGTGAAAGCCAAATGCGGGATAGAAAGATCAATCCCTCGAAACAAATGGGACCTAAGTGTTTTGGGGATTATTTGTGCATTTTTGTGAGCTGGGCTCTGGACAACTGGCCAATGGGCTGTTACCCATGACAACTTACCAGCCAAACTCGTGCAGTGAAGTGTGTTTTTAATTATTTTTTTCTACTTTTTCCATTTTTTTTTCTATGTATTTATTTTTTTCTCTTTTTCTTTCTAAGTAGGTGACTTCCCTGATCTAAGATTTACCTAAAGGTAGCAGGAACAAAATGGTCGTGTGGTTGGGCTCTGGACAGCCAACCGATGAGCTATTACCACAGACAACTTGCCAACCATACCACCCTGGTGGGTTCATTAGCTACCCAATTTTCGAAGAAACCACCAAAAAGGTGAGTCAATGCAAACATTGTGTAGATGCTTAGGCTTAAAGTCCCCTCAAATCGAAGGGCAGGTTGATAAGTCATATACTTATCACCCCAATTTATTAGCCAAATTAAAATAGAATTACTTGGAGAGGATTTGAGACTAAGTCCACATTCGAGTGGACACCCAGGCTAATTAAGCCCGAAGACCTGAAGAGTCTAAGTATTTAGGTCTTATCGTATCATTTCCTACGGTTAATAACTTCCAAAAGCCTAAGTTCTCTTCTCCTAATTTCTTTTTCCTTCTTTTTGAATTTTCAGTTTTTTCTCTTTTTTTTAACAAACTAAAAGGAATTCTACAAAGTTAACAAAATGATTTCAGGAATTAATTATCCACCCCCATGCCTAAATGATGCCATGTCCTCATTGTAAAAATAAAAACATGAAAAGGGCAGAGTAAATAGAATATCAGATGAATTTCATGACAATCTAGTTTGCTCCACAGAGAGAAGAGAGTATACACACACACTAAGTTTAATGCCTTCAGCTAGGCATAATATACATACAAAGAAGAATTTGAGAATTCACAAGTGCAAGTCAGAATCAAAATAAAAATATTGATCATAGGACCTACTAGAAGGTGTCCACAAATGTGGACCAGATTATGGTGCAGACCCATGCCAAGGGGTCAAGTGGTTCTCAGGTTCTGGGTGAAAATCACCCAGAACTGAAGATTGTTGAGCTTGTGGGGCCGGGCCTGTGGTTTTGTAGTATGCAACCCAAGACCAAAGTGTCGAACAATGGGTAGAGATGGTTCAATAGGTTTGGATGTCCTTTTATATTTCAACTCAAAAAGGTAATCAATGATTCTGAGCTTAAGTTGAATCTCAATGATATCATAAGGGTCCTGGTAAAAAGTTGGTGGTTTTAGCTCAATAGGAACCCTTAGATCCAAAATTGTGTTTCCCTCTAAGTTAGCCTTCCAAATTTTCATTGCCAAATTCCTATCCTCTAAAATCAATATTTCCGAGACCTCCAAATCATTGTACACCCCATCTAAAGTACCCAAGTCCAACATTTGTGGCTGAATCAGGATTAACTTTGGGTACAATGATTTCCAAATCAAAATCAATCCATTTATGGTGTGGTTGAGGAATGGGGCTACTGATTGAATCTTCTAGTAAATAAGGATTCGAATCCTCCAAGTTAACCCCAACCAAATCCAAACTTCAATAATTGGGCTATCAGATGGTTCGTCATACTCCTCGAGCCCGTTTGCCTCACTAAAATCATTTTCCTTAACTTCAAGTGAGACGTCACTCAAAGATTTCTCACCCTCAAAATTAAAGAATTCTTGATCCTCATTTATATATGTCTCAAAATCATATGTCATTTCATAGTCCTCAAAGACATATTTTTCGATGTTCCCTGGCTCAAGGATCTCATGTGAAGCAATCGGTTCATCCTCAATTGGTTGCTCTAGACCAACCTGGTCATCTCCAGTATCATAAAATGTAACCCCCCTGACAGGTGCCTTAGTAGGTTCAAACATTGGTTCTCCTGATGGGGGTTCATCTTGAGAATCATCCCAAGATTAGACTAGGGCAACCACAAATTTCATCCTCAACCTCGACAATTTCCTAAGTAGAAACTCACCCAGACCTCTATCCCTAACATTTTAGAGCAAATCCAATAAAGAGCTATTCAACTCATCAATCATTTTTATCATAGGCTCCAATCCTTCAGTGCATGGTGTTGGCTGTGCTTCTAAAGATTGTATGGTGTTCCTCAAGTTAGCCAGCACCTTATCTTAGATCTGGTTCACCTGAACAGAATGGTTCAGTTTAGGTTTGGGTGGGTTTGGGTTAAATCTACGGGAGTCAATATATCGAGGTTCTCGGGTCCCTCCCTGATAGTAGGTCATTTTGGGTTGTTTAAAGAATGGTGGCGACCTATATTCAGTGGAATACTAGGGAGGGTAAGTGCTATAATCAACATATCCTTCATGGTTGTAGATCTGATTAGGTTGATCATCAAAGGGTAGAGACCTATAATCATTGTAACTCTAGGAAGGATAGTAATCATAGTCTTGTTGTCCAAGGTTATTCCCTGGACACTGAGGTCCGGATTCATATCCCCAATCAAAGTTGTCCCGGCTAGGAGATGGGTAGTCATAAGTCAAGTTGGGATAGTAATCATCTTGGGGATAAGTGTTCGTAGGAGGGTAGGATGGGAAATGCGTGTAAGATGTGGAAGGATACATGGTAGAATAAGAGGGAAATCAAAAGAGAGAAAGGAGCCCTGCAATACAAGCAATCAACCCTGTCCTTAGGTGGGTTAGCCTAAAGACCAACAGACTCCCAGGACCCATCTTGAGATTATAACCGATTTGGTCTACTTTTATCTGGTCAATCCAACCAGTTAGAAGGAGGGGCTGAGGAGAAGGTTCTTCCTTTGGCTTGTGCCTCTGGTTCTTAGTATACCCCTCAGCTACGGTTGTTTGACACTACTCCCCTAGCTAGACATCGGATGGACCAACAAAAGTAGATTAATCGAAAAAATCTCAATCTGAGCCTTGAAGAGCGAATCAATCCTTAAGGCCAACATCTACTTAGTTTTAATTAGGCTTGGGATGATTGTGCTTTTAGAATGTGATGGGCCCTTTAGATGGTCTGTGCCCTTAATGATCAATTCAAATGTGTGTGCATGCATAACCAGGGTTTGCAAACAAGGTTATTTGATGATGTGTCTTTTAAGGTTTAACCTTGTTTAGTAGCTTTTAGGGTTTAATCCTTAGGTTGGTTGAATCAGGGTTCAGTAGAACACTCCAGGTTTTACAAGCACTGGTGATGATGTATTCCTTTAGAAATCAGAAAAAAATGTGGAGTGCCTAGTTCAGCCCTAAAAATCAACCCTAAGTGGCAAGCTATTGATGAATCACTTTTACCTTAAGTGGTACGGCCCAAACAGTTCAATCAATTGGCCTGTTGCACCACTTGGTTAAAGCACAAAAAATGTTTGACCTATTCAGATTTCTACTCACTTATTGCTGTGCTGAGTTAGGGTGTACCGGATCCACAGGTCAGATTCCGGTTAAGTGGTATAATCGATGTGAAGTGGTGCACCTTAAGTTGAGAGTTGTGGGTGTTAATGTGTGTCTCTTTCAGAAAATCCCACAATCAGATAACTTTTTCTTATTTTTTTATTTTTATTTATGTGGATAGCGAGGTGAGTGGAGTGACAAACAAGACAAAAAATTTCTATCCTAGGGTTTGTGAAAACACCTAACTAGATTTGGTCTTGATTATTAAGGTGGCAATATGATCTAATGGTTGGGAAAGTGGAGGAAACTTACAAATGTCTCTACCCACACTTTACTCCAATCTGCCTCCTTTAGCTCCTCGATCGGGTTCTTGCAAGACAATAAATCGAAGAAGAAAGTTAGGTTAGAAAAATATGTAAGTAATGTGGGAAAACGTGACAAAAACCAAAGTGTGTTGCCTCCCTGGCAATGGTCCAAAATGATCAGTCATGTTTCGCGAATTAAAATCGGGGTTTGGAGAACCCATCATCGTAGCTCGCAAAATGCATCTATCAAATACAATTTATAACCAAAACTCCAAGGGAGTCCCAGGTTGAACACAACGAGGCGATGTTTACTTTGTTTGAAAACAACACTTCATTTTGTTTCTTTTTGGTATTTTGAGGTTTTATTATTTTTGTGTTTTTGAAATAAAAAAACAAGCAAGATAAGTTCGCAAAATGAGATGGAACAAATATGATATATCACTCCAATGTTTATTATAATAATCTATGAAAGTATAAAAGAGATAGGGGTGAGAAGAAATCTCCCGAATAGGCTGTTCGGCGAGACGACGATGCCTAGTGGAAGCTTGGATGATGGAGGTGAGATGCGAGATGACAGAGGCGAGATGCAGGAGGACGTCAGGTAGAGGAATGCTTCACCGAGGCTCTGGAATGGAGGTGAGGAGACGAAGGTGATCTTCTACCAGAATGGAGGTGGGAGGATGGCTCCAAGGCAACCTATGAAGGTGGTGGGATGAAGGATGAATATTTGGTGGGAAATAGAAATATTACACTAATAGGAGGCCTTTGGAGCTTGAGAGTAAGTTCTAATGGAGCTTTGGTAGGCTACTAGAGCTTAGGAGTAGGTGGGAGTAGAGTAGGTAGAGATGATGAAAAAGAAGGTGTAGGGGTCATTTTATAGTGGAGGGAAGAGGAAGAAATTTATATAGAGGTCTGTAGTGACAGCTGCAAGCATCACTAAAGACCCCTATAGCTGTCACTGAAGATTGTGCCCCCACCGCTAACGCCCGCAACTATCCTCGCTCCTACAAGCAATTAGTGACGACTGCAAGCATCACTAAAGGCCCTCCCAGGCTGTCGCAAAAGGTCCGCGCCAACTCACACCCGTTGCTGCTGTGCTTGCGCACCCATCATGCGTCGTGTCACATGAGCACGGGTTGGCGTTGAGCTGCTGAGCACTGCTCATGCTGCGCTGGTGCTGCGGTGCTGGTGCGCGGGTTGGTGCGCGTGCATCTGCTCGCGTGAGTTGGCCAATGCACCCCAATTGCTGATTTGGGGGTGTTTGCGGGTCTTGAACTCACGCTCCATCTTTGCAAGCCAAGTGCTCAACCATTGAGGCAAGGCTACATTTGAGTCACAAGGAGTGCATGGGTGCTGATAGCGTGGAGGAACCTCAGCCGTTGGATCTTGATCCAAGGGTTGTGGTGCGATATCTCTGATGATGAGGGGGCACCAGTAGCTGTTGATGGCCGATGTTGGGCAGCCTAGATGGTGCCACGTGGTGCCATCTGGGCCGTCCATCTTCTTTCTGTTGCAAAGGGTGCCATGGTGCTTGGATCAAGGTGATTTTCCCACTACCGAACTACAATCGTCTCTCCGGATCCATCCGTCTGGTCGGATTTTTATCCAAAGCCTGTAAGGATGTTGCATTGCCCTCCTGGTCGTTAATCTTCCTCAGATCGCAAATATTGCTACAGGACTCCGATCAACGCAATTTTGGAGGCGTTGGCCTCCGATCATCGTCCTAATCAGATTCGTATGGTCGGGTCGTCAATCTAAGGCTTCAAAATAAATCTCCTCTCTTGATCACAAAAAGGATGCAATTAACCTAAAATATACACTACTCTAAATACAGAATGATTCATGCTATGCAATATTTATAATATGGAATGCAAATCTAAGCCTAGGAACTTGCATAAATAGGCCTTTTAACCTAAATGGATGTGTCTACATCAGAATCCTTCCATTTCAGATTTATCAGAAATCTCCTCATCAAAAAGAAAATTCTCATAATCACATTTATGCTTATCTTAGATTCTGTCTCAAGATCAAATATAAAGCTTTCCGTTTCAGAGTTACCATGAACTTGATCCTTAAAAAGAAATGTCTCATATTCAAATTCATCTGTATATTCCTCAAATTCTAAGTCTTTCTCGAAGACGTTTTGAATCAAACCCTCAACCTGCTTAAGTTCTTCAATAAGCCCGCAACTTTCATTAGAGTTCTCAATAGCCTTGAAAATTTTTAATTCCATTCTTTCATCCCCATAGGATATTTGTATATTCCCATGTTTACAATCAATCAGGGCATTTGCAATTGCTAAAAATGGTCTTTCGAGGATAATCGGGGCCCACCTCAAATCCTTAGGAATGTCAAGATCCAAGATAATGAAATCCATGAGATAGTAGAAATTATCAATTCGAACAATTACATCCCTTAAAATCCTATGTGGACATCTCACAGATTGGTCGGCCAACTAGATTTGTTTTTCGGTAAGTTCCACGTCCTCAGATCCAATCATCTCTTAGATCTTAGTGGGCATCCGATTAATGAAAGCCCCCAAATCAATTAAAGCTCTATCAAAGTCTAGATCATTAATTTTACATACCAAGATCTCTTTTCTTGATAGGTAAATCCTTTAAGAGAATAGAGTTGGCTTGTTCAAAAAGGATTACCTTCTCATGATTACTTTATTTCAGCTGCGCTTAATTGTAGTTAATTCTTTTAAAAATTTGGCACAAGCCGAGATGTGTTCAATAGCTTCCAAAAGTGGGATATTAATCTATACTTGTTTGAACACATCCAACCAGGTCTCATTTTTAGTCTCAGTCTTCTTTTTTCTAGGACTATTCAGGGCCCTAGGGAAAGGGATTTGGATCTTTGGGTCCTCAAAATCATGAGCCTGGATCTCGTCCTCAACCACAAGTGTTTTAATTAGAGTTGGTTTATCATGATCCTGGGTTGTTTGATTTCAATGCACAGGATTTTGAGTTGTCTTGCCACTTTTCAAGGTGATGGAATTAGTAGTGGCAAGCGGGTGTTGATTCCCCTAAGCGAGAGGAGTAGGAAGAATAGGTGCAGAAGGATGTGGAGCTTGTGGTGAATAAAATTAGGGGGAGTCACAGGAGCTTGCTGAATCATATGAGCATGGTTCAACCCTTGAGGATTGTGTCCCTGATTAGGTATGTTTCTAGGGTTCAAAATGGGTTGGGAAGGGTACCAATAGTTCTATAATTAGGCTTAGGCCCTATCTAGTTCTTTAGATCCCTGATGGACTGAGTCAACTGCTGCATAGCTTGCAACATGGAAGCATTTGTGTCCATCAGTTGCTAGTTCTGATTCAATATAGCCAATTCAGTTTGGGTAGGCTGGTTAGGGTGCAAGGGTTGATAATTCCACCCTGGTTATAAGTGTTAGGTAAGCTAAGGTTCATCTGATAGGATCCAGGTTGAGCAATTTGTTGGCTTCCGTACCCTTGGCTTTTGCAAGAAAAATTCAGGTGATTTCTCCAACCAGGATTATAAGTGTTGGAGAAAGGATTTGTATTGTTTCCTTGGATAGCTAACACATTCTCATATCCAAATGATGATGAGGATAAGTGTGTGGAATCAGGATAGCAAGGATCAAAGGTCCCTGATTGGGTCCCATGTAAAGGGCCCTGGGTCAGTGGGCTTGCATCTTAAGCCATGTGCAGCTTGTTCACAAACTCCCTCCCTGACAGAGCTTGGATAGTGGGTGATGGGAGAGTTGCTCCCTTCCTATTTTGGCTCATCAGTTCATCCAGATTTTTAGATACAACCTCAACTCTGTCCAACTTTTCATAGATTAAGTTCATATCCACATTGCTGGAGCTCTCTTGGACCTCATAAATTCCCCCTTTAGGTTGCATGGATCTTCCATAAGTTTCCATGGAGGCATTATTCATGGAATTCTCACTCATATTCTCAAATAAATCAAAAGCACTATTTTCATCTTTTCTCATAAAGTTGCCTCCACAAGACTTCTCATATGATCATTAAGCCCATGATAAAAGATTTGCACTAATTGCCATCTAAGAACCTCATGGTGTGGAAATTTTCTAATTAAAGCCATGAACCTCTCCCAAGCTTCATGCAATGGTTCTTTAAGGTGTTGGGAGAAGGTGGTGATAGCTCTTCTAAGTGCATTGGTTTTCCCAATTGGGAAAATTTTTTTCAAGAAGGTGCTTCTTAGCTACCCCCATGTGTTAATAGGCCTTCCTATAGACCTAAACCAATGGCTAGTTTTTTCTTTTAGGGCAAAAGGGAAGAGTTTCATTTTAAGCACATCATCATGTAGATTAGGAATTCTAATTGTCTCACAAATGGCTACAAACTCTTATAAGAATTGGAAGGGGTCTTCATCATTGTTGCCCTTAAAATGAGGTAGGAGCTGTATAGTATAGTGCTTAATCTCAAATTGAACCTCTACAGATAGGACCCTAACATAAGGTTGGTGTTGATACTGGATAGGGTTGTAAAAATCCCTCAAAGGTCTAGCCTGCGGATGTTGGATCTGTAAAATCTCAAGCATCTCCTGCAATTGGGTCTGCTGATCTTGTTGAAACTAGTTCAGCTGGAGTTGAAGGTCTTGGATCTGAGCTTGAGGATCCATCGGATTTGGTTGTGGATTTGGGTTGGCTGGGTTAGCCATCAAATCATGATTAGAGTCCAAGTCAAATGTAGGACTGGATTCACCAATAATAAGTCTCCTCCTTGGTTCTCTTTGCAGAGGTGGCACCAAGTGTGGATTTTGTGATCTAGTTTCATGCATACACTTGGAAGAATGGTATAGAAGCAGAGAGAACAGGAGAGAGAAGTGTGTGCACAATGAAAGCAATCAAATTCTAGCCCTAAAGGGTTGTACCTATTGGACCTAGTCAAAATTTCATTAACCCTAGCTAAATGACTTAACCCTTGAATTACTTGGTGATGATAACATCATCATCATCCATATCTAGCTTTATTTAGTCAATTTCCATCAGTAAATGCTCCTACATAATCGCCAGAAGACTTTAATTCACTACATAACCCATTCTGAGAAAAATACATGAAAATAGGGGTAAAACTGCAGTTTTAACAGCACATCTCAATTGCAGTACAATCATGAGTTTTTCTTAGGGGTTAATTAAGGGTCAAATGGTCTTAAGAGTCTAACAAGTGAGTTAGAACAGACAGAAAAGGGTTTTCGTGCATTTCGAGAATTAAATCATATCTAAAACCCTAAAAATAGACCCTCTTAATTAACTGAGGCTTCGGTCAAAATAAAATTCACCTAAACCCTATAAAATTCATAGAAAAATATCTCTAGGGTTTGGTACCTTCAATTTGACCATAAGAACTCGTCTTAACCTAAAATAGATCTTAGATGAAAAGTTGCCCTAATTTAGGTACTACGCAATTTACCTAGTCAAACTTGGTCAAAACCTAAATCCAACTTCACCATCAGATTCCTTGGGTCCAAATTAGGCTTGTACCAAAATTTGGGCCCAATCTGAGATCATCTTGACCAATTTTGCATTTTGGAAAAGTCAGACTCTTTCTATCTAATTCAAACCCTTAGCTTTTCGAATTCCTTGCAAATGGCCCCCCAACTTTGTCGTCTTCTTCACAAAAAGGTCCCTGCATCATTTTTGGAAAGTCCAACCTCTACCGTTGAGTTTCGAGCGAGATTTTCTCGCTAGATTCTCAATCAATCTCTCCCGAAATTGATATGAGGATTCCTTGTGAAATTGCCATCCTTTTGAGCTGCACCTTGGGCTTTATGTCTTTCCCAAAAGGTCATGCGAACCTTTCAAAGGTTCGGGTATTGGACATGTGCGTGACCTTCCAAGCTTGGAAGGGCTTCCTATGGCCTATAAAAAAACCCCAGTTGCATTCTGCTTCTTTTCAACTAGTTTTGAGGCTAAAAGTCTCTTCCTAACCCTACCTCCGGCCTCCTCTGACCTAGCTCCGGTGAGCATCCTCCTCCATCATTCTACGGCCTCCCAATGACCAAATTGGGAGCATCTCCTTCCTCCCCAACTTCCTCTGCCTCTCGACAAGCACCTCAGACCCCTTTCTTAGCCGTCGTCTCCCCCAACGAGGTTCGTCTTCCCACATCAAGCCATCACACCGGCATGGGAACCTCTCCCCCTTTCATCCCTAAACTAGGTTCTTTAGCCTCCTCTACTTCCCTACTTCTTTTCCCTCTCTCTATCTCTCAAAACTGCCACCGACCATACGTGTCCCCCTCCGTCTTCTTCCGCTCCCGCGAAGCTCCGACGATGCCCAACCGCCTCTCCACTGCACAAACCTCGCCGCTACCACCCCCATCAACATTGCCACGATGTCCTCAACAAAAGCCCTCTATCAATTAGGGCATTCACCCTCTCCATCACTCCACTGGCCAACCCACTTAAACAGCATCCTCTCCGTCACCGACCACCATTCACCGACCTCCACACGCCCTCAGACCACCACAACCGCACTCGCCGTGCTCCGACGACCACTCCTGAGATGTTTTGACGTGGCCATTAGGCCTTGTTCTTGTTTTTGGGCCACAGGTGAAGCTGCCATTGGTGGAGCTTCTTCAAGGAGTTCCCAGTGGTGTTCTTACGCCTTTTGTCCCAGGCGTCTCCTCCAGGTGACACGAAATAACTCCAGGGAGGTCTCTAGGTCCTCAATTGGAAACTCCGAACATAGCAGCTGCTCCTATTTGGCGAAGCAAGTTCACTGTAGTAGCACGCGATGAAGTGCAGGGGACATAGTCCCACATCGAAAAGCACAAATCTCCCCATGTGACTTAAATTATTTTTGTGCTTTACCCTTATCGCCTCAGAACACGAGGTGAGGTCCCATACACTCACCCAATAACTGCCTAAGCCTCCCTCACTCCTCGCTCACCACCCACTACTGATGAGCCTGGACTCAGGTATGCGCTTGACCTGATTACCTATTATTGTTGAAGGCTTCGGGAGAGCGAAACCCAAAGAGAGAGAGAGCATGGGGACAGGGGGTTTCGCTCTCACTAGTACCTATGCGAGAATGAAAGAAGAGTTCTCAAGTAGAAACAAAGAAAGAAGAAAGGCCAAGGCAAGGAAGAAGAAGAGACAGAATCAAAGAAGAAAAGAGAAGAACAAGGAGAAAAATAGAGGAGAAAGGAAGAGAAGAGCACTGTAGCATCAAACGTTTAAGACGTCGGATCCTACCATCAGACGTCTGATTTGAGCTTCTTAACTTGCTTGATATTGTGTATCTCTTTGCTATTATTGTGAGGGGTAATTGGTGATTCAAATCACCATTTTACCCCCATTCTTTTTGCACTATTGACATTTGCTTTCATTGGAATATCATTATTTGGGGTTCTAGTATTGCGTATCTTGTGCTTGAATTAAGATTTTGAGATTAATTGTTAGTTGCTCCCTGCGTTCGACCTTGGACTTCAACTTCGAGTATAAATTTTATTTGCTTTTCGCACTGATTCGAATTGTACTACAGCGCAATGATTTTAAAACCTGTTTCAAAGTGATTAACATTTTGGCGCCGTTACCGGGGAGCAACGCGCAATTCAATCTCTTGATTGCATTTCCTGACTTGGTACTAACTTGAGTTATCGCTTTTGATTGTGATTGTGCAGGGAACTAAGCCAAGAGATTCATTAGAGGAAGATCAACCACACATCAGAACACGCTAGGGATAGGTAAACTCCATCCAATTTTCCCTAAGCCCTTGATTTTGAAAAAGCTAAAAGAAGAAACAAATCAATTAGGTTCAACTTGCATTCTATTCTTAGATTAATTATGAAGTTGCCTAATTTGATACATTCTATGTAGAGAACATGCAAACCCTGATTTGTGCACCAACTTAGGGTTTATGGTATTGAGGGCTATCACCTTCTTGCTTGAGCCCTTGGTACCACATTTGGACAACATGGATTGGACCAATCAGAGCCAATTAGGGTTTCTAGTTCAGGGTTTTAGAGACACACTTGCTTAATCAAGAATTAACCTTCCCAAACAGTGTGTGCATAAGCCTTGGTTGAATTGATCTATTCAAGCAAACCCTAAAATCAGGCTCTAAATCTCACTTGAATCCTAAAAGTGGGACCTAATAATCTCAAAGGATAAACAGGTGAAGTTGACCCACCTTGTTCGGTTAACCAATTTTCAAATTGGTTACCTTGCACAAAAACATCTTAAAGTTCAAGTGAAATCATAAGCATCTTTGCTCTTAACTTAAAATTGGTAGACTTAAGAGGTCAAATCCCCATTCTGGTCTACCTGGACCCTCAGTGAAAAGGAAGGTCGGGTGGGGGAAACCCTGTAACCCGTGGGGGCACTCTATCATGTAGGGGTCTTCGCGGACTCTCCCTTCCTGGCTGCCTAGGTAATTCTCAGGTGGACGACTTTCTGATCCAGGGGTATCATCCACCCCAAACCTCTACAGTCATCCAAAAATCTTTAAGTGCCTTGATTGGATCCAAATAACATCCAATCTCTCATCTATTCTCTATGGCACATACACAGGAAGGTCCTTAGGTTGTTAACCTAAGAGGCCTCAGTAGATCTTCTTGGGAGTCCCTTTTCAAATTGAATCACTTCATTCTGAACCTGAATTTGATTCTAAATCCTGATTTCACCACCTAATTTGAAGATGCAGCCTGGCAATTTAGGAAAACCACTTGAGAAACTTGAATCTCGAATGTCTACGAGAGATAGAATGATTGAGGATGCCCTTAGATTTTATGAAATTGATGACAAAACCTCAAATCCAGTCAACATGATAAAGGTTAATATTCCAAAAACAACCCACATTATGAACTGTGCGAGGATGCTATTTACACAAATGATACATGGTTCAACCTGTGATGATCTGATAACTGAATACAGTAAGTTGTGGAGACTACATAATACCGAGTATATACATTGTTGGTCCAATCCACACCTTTGGGAGATGTACCAAGGTCTCTTGGAGAAATGTAGGTGTATGTTGAATACATTACAGCAAACCATTGATCAAACCTACCCATACATCCCATCAAACATCGATGAGACACCTTGGTACAGCATTAAGGCTCAATATGAACTCCCAGATCCCAGGCTTGAGAATCTAGGTTGTCACCCCCAACCTAGAGGAATTCCAATTCAAATTTCATAGCAATTGACATACCTGATCTTGAAATGGGTGGGGAGGATCCAATTACAGGTGATCATGATTACGAGCCAACCCTACCATGCCCTAATGTTCCAAACACCTGTAGTGATGAGATTGAGTCAAAACTCCTCAAGGACGTAAATTTCACTCCTTATTCTGATAAGGTGGTCCTCGAGGACAATTCTGACATCCTTGTAGAGCTCAACCTAGATTCTACTGATCTAACCCACACTTTTACCCTATAATCTGGATCTGAGCCTTATTGGGATGATTGTGAGGCCCCATGCAATATGAATTAGATTTCAAACCCAGAATACGATTCAAGGCTTGTATTTGATGACTACATCTTCAAACTCCTCAAAGATGTAGATTGATCTTTTGAAAGTCACGCCAATCTATGACACAGAAACTGAGGAGCTAGAAGGGTTGGGATTTGATTGGGTCTTTCCTAGGAACCAAGGACCCGAGCCCATGCCTAATAGGAACACCCTTTTGAGCTCAGAATCTGAAAATAGGTTAGATCCAAATCAGGTTACTGAGTCTACATCTTTTGATTTATTATGTGGTGGAACCTCTGATCCCGAATCAAATTCAGAACATGATTCTTTCAAGTTCTCCGATGATTTTAAATCTTACCCTGATTTTGAAGAACTATTGTTTCCTGACAACTCTAAGCCAATTTACGACCTCAGCAACTACAACCTATCTTTTGATTTTGAAGCTGAGGTCAATGATTTGAAAGAAAACACCTCTTCTACAGCACATACAGAACCTTCCCAAACCCATTTTCAACCTCGACTCACTACCAGACTTAATTTCTACTCTGATTCTCCACTCAATGAACCAGTTGCACATGATTCTACTCCACAATTTTATCAGGTTTTGGACATCGATCAGACTATAAATCACGCCCCATCCTTCTCTTACCACTTTTGTAAGGTTCCTATATCCTCCACTGATTCATTTTCATTTGAGGATCCCTACTCTGACCAGGTTGATTCGACTCAACCAAACCCTAATTTTCACTTCCACATCTTTTTGAGCTTTATAGCATCTGGTGGGCACCACATCTACTGATTCACATCTATCAACCCACCAGATTGATTGGGTTTGGGCTGCATCATCAACCTACTGACTTAAACAAGCACCTGGTTGGACCAACCAGGCTATTGATCAAGGTTCTTGTTCTACAAAATTTTCCTGATTTGACCACACCATACCATTTTCTACTCGGCTAAAGGCATTGAATTTAGCGCTTAACAGGAGGCAACATGTCATTCCAAAAACCCAAGATCCTTATGATTATCCTTTTTTACTTCACGTCTATTACACTGTGAGTTCTGTTATAGAACAGTCGACTCCACCTCTAGTACTCTTACCAGAGCTTGAAATTGTCCACAATAGTCATCCCAGCCCATTCGCTCACCCGTTGAACCTATTCTAATCCCTTGAACCCTAACTATTTCATACCCTCCATTTACAATGAGGACATTCCAAAACTTAGGCATGGGGGGGTGTTAAAGTACAAACATATAAGAATTTTCAAGTTTTTGAAGGATTCTCACAAAAAAAAAAAGGGAGAAGGGAGGAAATTTTGAAAAATTGAATGCATATCATTCTTGAGGAGGAAAAGGGGAGGTGATTTTAAATATCAAAAAGGAGCACAATTTGAAAGAAAAAGTGATAGTCATTAGTTAAAGATTAAGGAATCTACTTAGTTCTAGACCAAAATCAAAAGAAAGAAATAAAAGACAAAAATGCTAAGAGACAAAAGAGCTAAGTATGAGTGCTGATCTTAGGCCTTTTGGGCTTAAAAATTCAAGTAATCGTTAAGATCTGGATAATCCTCAAGAGGTTGATGAAAATGCGAAGCTTAAGTATTAGGTCTAAGGCTTAGGGATTATTCAACGTTGTTAAGTAACCTTTGGTTTGCGGGACTCTGTAAGCTAAGCACCCTAATCCACATACAATCTAGTTCAGTGCTCTTAATTATCAAAATTATGCAAATGTGTTAGTTCTATTCTGAAAATGCCACCTAGATTAGGAGCGACTAATCAACACAAGTTGATTTGGATGAGTTCCCAATGCGGAGAGGCGAGAAATTCCCCTTAAAGATGCATAACATACCGTCTTCTCGGTGCTTATCTCCTAGGATATCCAAATATCCTACTAGGGCCACATAAGCACCTTGTGCTAGTTCAAGTGCCATGGGTGGGATTATCCCAAAATATTGATTGCCAGGGCCAAAATTTAGCTACAAAATGCCATGGGAAGCACTATCTCGAAGTGTTGAAAGCCAGGGTTCTGGGGGTTGCCATAGGCGGTGCTATCTCGAAGCATCGAAAGCCAGGGACCCTGCAAGGACTAATGGTGGGGTAAGGAATCTGATAAAAACCTTGTTGTAAAGCCAATCCGAAGCTAGAAATAAAGAAAGAGAGAGAAAACTCTCCAAAAATACAAAAAAATCTTCTGTCTCTCTCTTACAAAAATGCACTGCAAACCGAACCAAGATAAAATGTTTTAAGCACGGGTACTTTAACCGCAGAGTTCAACAAACCTCAGGATAGTTCCTATGGGCCTTAGAAACCTTCACGACAGATTAAGGCTAAAGCTGGCCAGGTCAAGATCTTGGTAGGTACTTGAGTACCTCTGGGGCCTACTATTAGCATTCTGACCTAATCTACACAAAAAAGCACACATCAGAGATCTGAACACATGGTCTAGAATTTGAGTTAATTCCATAAGACTTTGCTAAGGGAGTAGCAAAAGTTAGGCATAGGGGTATGATGATAATGTCATCATCAGCAATATCTAGCTTTATTTAGTCAATTTCCATCAATAAATGCTATTACATAACCGCCAGAAGATCGTAATTCACTGCAAATCCATTCTAAGAAAAATACATGAAAATAGGGGTAAAACTATAGTTTTAATAGCACATCTCAATTGCAATACAATCACAGGCTTTTTTCAGGGATTAATTAAGGGTCAAATAGTCTTAAGAGTCTAACAAGTGGGTTAGAACTGACAGAAAAGGGTTTTTACGCATTTCGAGAATTAAATGACATCTGAAACCCTAAAAACAAACCCACTTAATTAACTGAGGTTTTGATCAGGATAAAATTCACCCAAACCATCTAAAATTCATAGAAAAATATTCTCTAGGGTTTGGTACCTTCAATTTGACCATGAGAACCTATCTTGACCGAAAATAGAGTCTCAGATGGAAAGTTGCCCTAATTTGGGTAACTGCACAATTTACCCAATAAAACTTGGTGAAAACCTAAATACAACTTTACCATCAAATTCCTAGGGTCGAAATTAGGTTTGTACCAAAATTTGGGCCAAATCTGAGATCATCTTGACCAATTCTGCATTTTGGAAAAGTCAAACTCTTTCTATCTAATTCAGACCCTTAGCTTTTTGAATTCCTTGAAATAGCCCCCCATCTTTGTCATCTTCTTCACAAAAAGGTCCTTGCACCATTTTTGGAAAGTCCAACCTCCACCATTGAGTTTCGAGCGAGGTTTTCTCGCTCGATTCTCAATCAATCTCTCCCAAAATTGATATGGGGATTCCTTGTGAAATTGCCATCCTTTTGAGTCGCACCTTAGGCTCTACATCTTTCCCAAAAGGACATGCGAACCTTTCAAAGGTTTGGGTATCCAACTTGTGCATGACCTTCCACGCTTGGAAGCTTCTTTACAAGCTTGGAAGGGCTTCCTATGGCCTATAAAAGAACCCCTGTTGCATTCCGCTTCTTTTCAGCTAGTTTTGAGGCCAAAAATCTCTTCCTAACCCTACCTCCAACCTTTTCCGACCTAGCTCCAACGAGCATCCTCCTCCATCATCCTACAGCCTCCCAATCGCCAAATTGGGAGCATCTCCTTCCTCCCCGACTTCCTCCGCCTCTTGACGAGCACATCAGAAGCGCCTCAGACCCTTTCTTCGTCGCCGTCTCCTTCAAGGAGGTTCGTCTTCCCCACGTCTGGCCATCACACCGGCGTGGAAACCTCTCCCCCTTTCATCCCTAAACTAGGTTCTTTAGCCTCCTCTACTTCCCTACTTTTTCCCTTTATCTCTAAAAATGACCGCTGACCACACGTCTCCTCCTCCATCTTCTTCTGCTTCGGTGAAGCTCCAGTGATGCCCAACCACTGCTCCACCACACGAACCTCGCCGCTACCACCCCCATCAACATTGCCATGACATCCTCAACAAAAGCTCTCTATCAATTAAGGCATTCACCCTCTCCATCGCTCCACTGGCCAACCCACTTCCGCAACATCCTCTCCGTCATTGACAGCCATTCACCGACCTCAACATGCCCTCAGACCACGACCACCGCATTCGCTGTGCTCCGACAACCACTCCTGAGCTATTTTGATGTGGCCATTAGGCCTTGTTCTTGTTTTCAAGCCACAAGTGAAGTAGCCATTGGCGGAGCTTCTTCAAGGAGTTCCAGGTGGTGTTCTTGCACCTTTGCTCCCAGTCGTCTCCTCCAGGTGACATGGAATAACTCCAAGGAGGTCTCCAGGTCCTCAATTGGAGACCCTGAATGCAGCAGCTGCTCCTATTCAGCGAAGGAAATTCACTACAGTAGCACGCGACGAAGTGCAGGGGACATTGTCCCACATCGGAAAGCACAGACCTCCCCATGTGACTTACATTATTTTTGTGCTTTACCCTTATCTCCTCAGAACATGGGGTGAGGTCCCATACACTCACACGATAACCGCCTAAGCCTCCCTCACTCCTCGCTCACCACCCACTACCAGTGAGCCTGGACCTGAGATCACGCTTGATCCGAATACCCGATTACTCATTACTGTTGAAGGCTCTAGGAGAGCGGAACCCAAAGAGAGAGAGAGCATGGGGGTAGGGGGTTTTGCTCTCACTGGTACCTGTACGACATTTAGTCGCAAGAAGAAGCGAGAATGAAAGAAGTATTCGCAAGCAGAAACAGAGAAAGAAGAAAGGCCAAGGGACAAAGAAGAACTAAAGGAAGAGCAAGAAGAGGAAGAAAAGAAGAGGAAGAGAAGCGACAAACCCAAGCCAAGGAAGAAGAAGAGACAGAACTAAAGAAGAAAAGAGAAGAAGAAGAAGAAGCAAAGTAGAGGAGAAAGGAAGAGAAGATCATTGTAGCATCAGACGTTTAAGATGTCTAATCCTACCATCAGACGTCTGATTTGAGCTTCTTAACTTGATTGATATTGTGTATCTCTTTGCTATTATTGTGAGGGGTAATTGGTGATTCAAATCACCATTTTACCCCTATTCTTTTTGCACTATTGACATTTGCTTTCATTTGAATATCATTATTTGGGGTTCTAGTATTGCATATCTTGTGCTTGAATTAAGATCTTGAGATTAATTGTTAGTTGCTCCCTACGTTCGACCTCAGACCTCAGCTTCGAGTATAAATGTTATTTGTTTTTCGCACTAATTCGAACTGTACTACAATGCGATGATTTTAAAACCCATTTCAGAGTGGTTAATACTTGGCTGGACAGAAGGGTGAGACCCCCTAGGACACCCCACATGGCGGGACACCACTAAAGGTTAACGCGGTTACTGCACCGACCTTTCTTGTCACCAGTTGATCCAAATAGATATGGCCTCAATCCAATCAACTAGGTATAGCTCCAATTTTGAAAATAAAATCCAACCTAGCTAGCTCATCTATCAAGTTAATTAGGGCTTAGGACGTAAAGTGCACGAGATTAGATGATGGGCGTGAGGGGGGTGGTTGCCCAATTAAATCAATTGAATTGTGTGTGCATGCCAAACAATGGTTCACAATACAAGCTTATGTGGTTTCTTTTAATGTTCAAGTGCTTGTATTAGTGAATTTTATGGTTCGCTTGGTTAAATAGATTCAAACAATGGTTCTAATGATTCACACAAGAGGTTTTGCAAGTCCCAATTGTTTGATATGATTCATTTTAGCCTAAAGAATCAAACATGGTGTGACGCAATTAGAGAAATAAATGGTCCTATGATGTACGAGATTTCGCGATAAAAAGTGAGGTTTTGGGAAACCCATCATCGTAGTCGCAAAACTCTCTATCAAATAAAATTTATCGAAACTCGAAAGGGAGTCCCAGGTCGAACACGGGGAGGAGACGTTTGTTTCTTGAAATCCACATTTCACTTTTTTTATTTTTGGTATTTTTAGGGTTCTATTTTTTTTTTGGTATTTTAAATAAGACTAGCTACTTGAATAAAGAGAGTAGAATATCAGCACAAAGAGCAAGCTAAGCTAGTCTAAAACTAAATATAGAGAAATGAAACTGATATATTGAGAATGATGTTTATTACAATTACACTAAGAAGAAATATAGTAACAAAGATAAAGGAAATAGAGGTGAGAGGAAGTCTTCCAAGGCAGATGTTTGGTGAGACAACAACGCTTGGCGGCAGCTTGGACGAAGGGGGAGAGGTGCTGAACATCAAGGATGAGGCACAAGACGAATTTGGGTAGAGGAAAGCTTCGCTAGGCTCGTCAGAATGGTGATGAGGAGGTGGAGGTGATCGTCTACTTGAATGGAGGTGAGGGGACGACTCTGTGGTTTCCTATGAAGGGGGTGAGGTTAAGGTTGAATACTTGGTGGAGTAGGGGAATGCTACACTAATAGGAGGCCGTGGAGCTTGGGAATGAGCTCGTAGGAGCTTGGAGGGCTCTTTGGAACTCTAGAGTAAGTGAGGAATGGCTAGGTAGAGATGAAGTTCAATGGGGAGGTGAAGGGGGGTTTAAATAGGTGAAGGGAAGAGGTTTGTCGCACCCATGCACTTCAATGCCGCGCACCAAACACGCACCATGCTCGCACTACCCGTGCACAGCTGTGCGCAGCATACACGCATCTTACACACAGCAGCTGGATGGCGCTGCGCAGCTATGCCTTGCTCGATGACCCTTGTATCTCTGATTGACAACGTGGATTGAGAGGATGTCCCGTGCTTGGGATCGTGCTCAGTGCATTTGAATCGCGTGCTCACCGACAGGAGGAATCACGATTGTTCGATCGTAGCTGGAGGGCGAAGATTGCACGAAGATCGTGCCTTTGGATTGTGGGTGGACAGCGTGGATTGCATGCTCATCATGCACTTGCATTTGAATCACACGCTCGCTGGTGGGAGAGGATCACAACCATTCAATCATGGATGAAGCGCTGAGATCACTATTCGAAGCGCACCTAGTCGTCGCATGTGATTGCATGTATGGTGCAAGCGTCCATCCGCACGTTCGAATCCCGACCGAACGATCAAGATCATGTGGTCCAATTTGCAGGCGTTGAAGAGGCTGCTGTGGATCGCCACTCGAACATGCGCCTCTTTGTTGAGGAATGGGCACGCTACCACTATGGTAGAGCATTGGATTGTCACACTGAAGGCTTGATGCAGCTGTGGTCTCGACCATTGGATGAGGATCCAACGGTCAAGATTCCGTCAAGGCTCTCCTTTGAAACTTGATCGGTGACCAGCGATGCGTCTCAACCATTGAATTGAGATCCAACGACTAAGATCTCTTCTTGAGGTGAGGTGCAGGTGCTACTGCCAATGTTGGGCAGCCTGGATGGCACCACATGGTGCCATCTGGACCATTCATCTTCGTTCCTTTGTTAGGATTACTACAGATGTCGGATCGAGATGATTTTTATGTTGTCAAACTAAGATCGTCATTCCGGATCCATTTGTATGGTCAGATTTTTCATCCGAAACCCATAAAGATGTTGCATTATCCCCTAGCCACACAAAATGTAAAGATTAATGTACAAATTATATAAATCATCCTAAATGCAATGTAATCAATGTTATGCATTATCCACAATGCTACATGCAATGCTAAGCTTAGGAACCAACACAAGTAGGTATTTTATCATGAATGAATGCGTATTTATCATCCTATTGTACCACCAACTAAGACACCCAGAAAATTTTTTAGATTTTTTAATGCACGTTATGTAATTTTTCCAGATTTAAAGTGTACTAGGGGTTCTACAGTCTGTTTTGACCCCCAGTTAGTGATCAAATATTCTGTGTAATCAAACATGCATCAAATATTTTTTCCAGATTTTTTAGAAATTCTATATTATCATAGGAATCCAACTCAAGAAATTTCAGATAAATCGAAGTTGTATAAAAATTGCTATGATTTTTTGAAGTATGAAAAATCAGGAACAATAATAAACTTGATAGTAGTATAGTTCATGAATTTTAAAACTTTATGAAAACCATAATTGCATGAAATTTGGATATGTTGTTGCTGACTTCAAGACCTATGTCTAGTAGAAATTTCAGAATTTTTACGCTTCTAGAATTTAGGGAATTGTATTTTGAAAATCAAAGTTTGTTGCAGCCCGAAAATGTAGAAGGTGGTTTTATTGGTTTTCAAAAGCTAATACCAACCAATAAGAGCTTTTTTTTTATTTTTTTATGCAAACAATTCAAGCAAATGACTAACCTAAGAATCAAGATAGACACCTAATCTAGACGGACAAATCCTTTTTTTTTTGAAACAATACTAAATGCAATTACTCCTAAGAGTCTCAAATCTACCAAAGTATAAGATGTAGATGATCTACCTAGAGTTCTCCACCTGCACATTTTTTTCTCATCACTTTGCGATTCGTTCTTGTGCAACTGTGTGATCCTCCACACAAAACAACAAAAAGAGAACAAGTTAGATCTCACATGCAAATCTTGATGAAGCTATTGAAAGTGAAATAATCATGTTTGACCCTTGGCAATAATGCCAAAAAAGTGTTCTACACGCGGGATAGTTACACAAAAGAAAGCGTGTTCATCATAGTAAATGGGCATGGAAACTCTTGAATTTGTAAGTGAAATCGAACTTGTAAGGATTTTCAAATAAAAATGAGAGTCCGAATCATTTGCAGGGAGACAAATAGATCACAATCGCTTTCCTAATTAGAACTAGAATTAATTATCAAGTAGGAAGATTATTAGAACTAATACTAAATCTAATAGCATGCAACTACTAGAACTATAGTATCTACTACTAGAAAGCATATAACTTGAAGACAAGTTGAAAAATAACTAGAACTTTATTGAATAAGATAAGAGTTTAGCACAGATAGAAGTAGTATTGCAACTAGAGGAATGCTTGAAAAATTATAATTAGAACTAGATTACTACAACAAGAACTAGACTAGAAAAATGCAGAAATTATGGGCTTCGAAGGCGAAGTCCTGAGCGTTGACATAGATGCAGATGAGAAGGTAGGAAATTCTAAGTAGGAGATGGTTCCTAATGAGGGGGTGCCTGGGGTTTATATAGGAATGATGGAGGTCTATGATTGGTTGATCCAAGTTGCCTTGGATCACCAATTTGTAGGGCCAAGATTAATAGGTTAAGGATCAATAGGTAGGATCGAAGGATAGGTGATAGGATTTAAATAATTAAGTGGGAGGGTTTGTTGGGTAATTGGAGCAGATAGGTGAGTTCGGTGGTGATTTTTTTGAGTTGACATGAGGTTGCATGGGATTGGTGGCATGAGAGAATGGTGGAAGTGGGATTTGAGAGGGTTACATAGGATTTGGTGGTTGCATATATGTTGCGGGGATAAATTTTGGTGGGATGCGATTGGGTAGTGCATGGGAAGGTCGGTGGACCTATGTGGCTTGGGATGGGTTTTGGTGGGATTTATGCATGGGATTGATTTTTTCAAAAATTGATAGGAGGGGGATTGATGTGTGATGTGCATGGATTTTCTGTTGGGGAATGTTTGTGTTAGGTAGGGAAGGGTTGTTTGGTGTTCGATGGTTTTTGCATGGGAAGGATTGGGACATGGGATTTAGGACTTGCATGTGGAGGGTAACGTAGGTGGGTGTTGTGTGGTGCACAGGATATGATAATTATTTGGTGGGGGTTTGTCTAAGGAGATAAATAAGGAAAATGTTTAAATAGGTTTAGCTTAGGAATTAGGTAAAAGAAATTGGGCTCATAAATAGTTTGGGGCTAAGGTCTAATTGGGCCTCCAAATAGTTCCACTTACTATACTAGTTCTCTCCCAGCTAGGCTCAATTCAAAAAATCTAATTAGTCTTACTTCGATCAACCTGAAATTTTGTATCTACAAGTATAAAAGTAAGCATGTCAAGGCACCATATACAATTGAGGGAAAAATTGCGTAAAAGACCATAAATATGCATTATTTACATAATGATCTAAAAGGACTAATCTAACCTAACTAAATGCAATCTAACCCAAATTACCCTCGGGCTAAGATTAATTAAGAATTAATTAATAAAAATAAATATGGAAATATCAATATGGCAATGTTGGTGGCACTTTAAGATTGTTGTTGGCACCAATTTATTTGGAGGGTCAATATGATGGTGGT
This sequence comes from Thalassia testudinum, assembly GCA_037157565.1. Lineage (NCBI taxonomy): Eukaryota > Viridiplantae > Streptophyta > Magnoliopsida > Alismatales > Hydrocharitaceae > Thalassia > Thalassia testudinum. Next base: position 42,638,757 of record JAZHRO010000025.1, read on the forward strand.
TATGGAATCAATGGTAAGGGATGATTGACGCCAATTGAGGAGGTGTGGTGATGGGTGGTTATGGTGGCCAAAGGGCACCCTTGGTGGCCATCCACGATGGAGAGTGGTCTCCGATTTGGCACCAACAAGGGAGCTTCTAGAAGGGGCTATTTTGGTGCCAAGACGGAGGGCGTAGATGGAGGTTGTGTTGAGGTGTCGGGTAGGGATTTCTAGGAAATATTGGTTCCAAAATAAGAGGTGGTTATGGGGGTGTTTTGGCTCCAATATGAAGAGGTGTGAAGGTGGTGGTTTTTAAGGTTATTCCTAGCGCCAAAAGTGGGAGAGGTTGGTGGTGGTTTTTGTTGAATGTAAGGAGGAGGGTGGTCAGCCATGAGGAGTGGAGAGGAGGTAGGCTAGGAGCTAGGTTAGCTAACTAGGTAGAGAACTGGCTTAGCTAGCTAGTAAAGGACAAGAGTTGGAAATAGCTAGGAGGAGGAAGCTTGAGCCAACTATGACTTCATGGAGCTAAGATGAAGCTGAAGAAGATATGTCTGCAAACTTAGCAACCAACATAGATAGCTAGTTCATAGCTAGCTACTAAGTTGAGTAGTCTGAGCTACATTGAGCTGGCCTTTATTTATTTAAAGCTAAGGTGAGATGGAATTGATCTTCGTGAAGACTTCCTAGCTAGCTTTGGTCTAGTAGCTAAGCTTATCTAAGTTGAGCTGAGTTGAGTCTTCATGAGCTGGAGATGAGCTAACCTGAGTTGGTTGGTGACTCTTCAGCTAACTTAGCTTAGCTAGTTGAGAACTAGTAGCTAAGCTAAGCTGAGTTGAGCCACCATGAACTAGGTGGAGTTAGGATAAGCTAGATCTAGTTGAGGTGAACTGGGTTGAGCTAGAATCCAGCTAAGGTAAGCTAGAATGAGCTGGGGTCAAGTTGGAATGAGCTTCTATGTGCCATTCACATTGCCAGGGTTTTAGATGATTTCTACTGTATTCTCATCCCTAGAAAAAAAATGGACAAATGAGCACATGAAATGATAAAAATATGCTAATGTAGGCCTAAACCTAAAATGCAAGTAATGGCTAAATGCAACCCAATACCATAATGCAGTTGATAAGCCCATATTTGTGAGCTAATTAAATGTGTAAATGCCTAAACATTAAGGTAATACATTCATTTAGATAGTATGCATTAGTATGTAAATAAGTTACAATATAAATTGGCTTGTATGCATTTCACATGCATTGTTTGGAATAATAACTCATTTAGTAAACTTTACAGTTCAAACATAAATTTGCCAATATTATTTGTTTATCGATTTCATCCTTACGGATGCATGCTGGTGGCTGACGTTATGAGGGAGGATGCCATTGAAGGCCAACATTGAAGCAACCGGAAAGAGCGGATTAGACCTTAATGGCCACGACGCTCCTCCCCATCCAATTGGTTTGAAATCCATCCAACCACTATAAGAAGAGCAACAGACCACTGAGCTTGGGTAGGCCTCCATCCCACTCCACCACTATGTAGAGATTCAAGCTCATCCATCTCACCACCGCCGGCCTCGAGCATTGCAATCTACTGCACTACCGTGGGCATGCATCATGACAGGACTCACCGCCAAATCTGAGCAACTGCGTTATTGTGAGCACACACAGGTGTGCACTCAATCGTGATCCACTATCCACTGCACCAACACCATCTCCTTCTTCATCTGCTTCACGTGTGCCTCGCATCCATTCTCACCATGCCATCCCCTGCGGTTAAGTCATCTAGGAAGGTTCCCAGACGTTTGAAGACCCAATAGCACCACCACCATCATCACTTATTCCTCTTCTTCTTCAACCTCCACGCACCACCATTTTCATCTCCATGCCACCAAACCACAGAAGCCGCCATCTCCACCTTCAATTGCTACATGCATGCCACCCTCACCACGGTTACGGTGCACACACACCAGTAGCTCGCTACGTGCGACCAATGCCCCTCGGCCACACACCCTCGCACACACTGACCACCCTCCTCGCCACCTTTAGCAGACCACGTAGCCACCTCCAGCGGCTCCCTTTGGCACATCGCTCTCCCCGTGCCTTCCTACGCTCCACTTCTAGCAGACAGTAGCACGCCACCCACATGCCGCAGTCACGTGTCGCCTCGCCGAGCGTGCATCTCCACACGTGCCCGTGCATGTACCACCTCGTTCTCCTGCAGTAGCTAACAAAGGGGACAACACCACCACCATTATCAAGTCCTCCTACTATTCATCTTCTTCTTCATGAAGAACCCATCACCACCTCATCCGACCACCTTTATCTAGCCATCATCGGCCAACACCTCCACCGCCAACGCCACCAACGAGATCGTCGGAGTGTACTACATTGACCCCCGCCGTCGACCACCAACGTCGCCAACCACCTTCCATTCGATCCGCCGTCCCCGACAACGGTGCCATTTAGGGTAATCCCTAAATCTGTTGCTTCCAACCTACCTTTAATTGATTTGGAGTCACCCTCTGATTCGCCTATGTTTGAAGGCAAAATTTTGACTCCATACCTTGAAATGATCACTGATAAGTGCAGGTAGATAATTGTGATAGTACAAGGAATTCTAGGGATGCGATTGAGGAATTAGGAAGGCTATTAGGAATGGACACTAAGCCAATTAGACCCAACCTAGATCTTATGGCCGTCTCGTAGCCTCGAAACTTGGACACCCTAGACAATCCCTGAATTACATATCTGCTCACTTTTATTCTGACCGGGGGGCTTAACAAACCAATATCTCTTGTAATGGACTACTGGGTATGGATTGATGCTTTCTGTGGTCAGTCCATCACCCTGGGGGTTTATCTCTACACCATTCCTTCCCCATCTCTTTTGGAGGGTCCTTGTCATCCTCCTCCTACCCATTTAGAGGTTGTTATTCTAGTATATCCATTAGAGCCTCCTTCAGTGACTTGGGAAATTTTCATTCCCATCCTCTTTAGTCGTGCTTTTGCCATTAGTATCCATCATCAACTCGCCAACATCCTAGATTGCCTGTTTTCTAGGCCAGCGTTACTTTTCTTTGGCTACTTGACTGCCAACAAAATAACAACAGCCCAACTCTGACCCAGGTAATACCCTTCTATGCAATGAGCACATTGCAGATTTTAGGCATGGGGGGTGTTCTTGGGGATATACATAGCATTTCTACATAGTGCATTCATGCATTTAGTTAAAACATTCTGCATTGCATACATTTGTATTGATTTAAAAAAAAATTGCATTTAGGCCTATAATTACATTAAGCTTAACTGGCTAGGCCCTGATTCTTAGGCATAAGATCAGAACTTTAAGTTAGACTAAGTTGACTCTAGGTATCTGACTTTAGAAGCTAAATTGATCTACTAGCTTTAGACCCTTAGGGTCCTTTGTGGACTTAAAAACTTAAGGAGTTAAGTTGCAGATCATTCCTCAAGAGGTTGAGGAAGGAAAGCTAGGGATTGAGCTGAAGGCTGGGTAGTACCTGGTGTCTTTTTCTACCTTTTGATTTGCAGGTCCTCGTAACCTAAGCATCCACATTTCACACACACTTGGTCCTATGTAAATAATGATCACCTTAATTCCTTTCTTGAAGAAAATTTAGTTCTCTTAGTTCTGATTTAGGAGAAGCTTGAAATCACAATTTGATTGGACGAGTTCTTGCCGCATGAGAGGTGGAGTATATACTCACCTTGATGACGCGATGATAACATGTCACCTCCTCGATGCTTGTCTCTTAGGATATCCATCCTACTAGGGGTTTGTAAGCACATTGTGAGGTTTAGGTACCATGGGCCGCCCTATCTCAAAGTGACGATTGCCATAGGCCTGAATTTGCTTAAGAAATCCATGGGCAATACTATCTTGAAGTGTCGATTGCCAAGAGTTCTTGGGGTCGCTATGGATGGTGCTCTCTCGAAGCATCAAAAGCCAAGCACCCTTCGATGTTCGGTGATGGGGACAATGAATCCAACACAAACCGTGTTGATCCAAGGTTAGACTTAGAGGAATCAAACAAAAAATATATATTACAAAGGAAAAAAAATTCCTTCTTACTCTCTTTCTAGGTTGGCAATCATACCAACCTCAAATAACTCAGACCAATGCACATGCACAGATGCTTTAATCTCTAGGACCAATAAATCCTAGGGTAGAGTTAGAAATCAACGAAACCTGTGCCTACAACTTGTCCTTAGCCGACCTAGTCTGTAACTTAGCAACTATTGGGGAACCAAAGGCATAAAGTCTGTAACTTAACATGTTTCTAAGGGAAGATCGATTGGGTTGGTTAGTCTACTTTAAGTCCTAGGTTCTTGCTTCAATTTGCTAGGGACTAGCAAAAATTAAGCATGGGGGCATTTGATAAGCCCATATTTGTGAGCTAATTAAATGTGTAAATGACTAAACATGCATTAGTATGTAAATAAGCTAGAATATAAGTTGGCATGTATGCATTTCACATGCATTGTTAGGAATATAACTCATTTAGTAAACTTTGCAGATTCAAACATAAACTTGCCAATATTATTTGTTTATTGATTTCATCTTTATGGATGCATGCTAGTGGTTGACTTTACAAGGGAGGATGACATTGAAGGTTGCCATTGAAGCAGCTGGGAAGAGCGGATCTAACCTTAATGGCCACGACGCTCCTCCCCATCCATTTGGTTTGAAATCCATCCAACCAGCATAAGAAGAGAAACAGACCACCAAGCTTGTGTAGGCCTCGATCCCACTCCACCAATGTGCAAAGCTTCAAGCTCATCCATCTCACCACCGCCAGCCTCGACCGTGGCAGTCCACTCCACTACCGTGGGCGTGCGTGGTGACAGGATGCACCGCCAAATTCGAATGACTTCATTACGTGAACACACACACGTGTGTGATTGCGCAGCAATCATAGGTCTTAATTGACCTAAATTGGGCTAGAACTTAGCATAAGCTAGTGTAATTCATGCATGCATAAGTATTATTTGCATCCTTACTGCTTTCCTTTAGCTATGCATGAAATAATGATATAATGTACTGATTAAATGCATTATATAATTTGCAGATAATAAGAAGCTTAGAAGTTAGATCTGAAGCTAGACCTGAAGCTAGTGCTGATCAGATCTAGAGTGAAAGGTTAGAATAAAATGTAGTAGAGAAATAATGTAAAGGGTTGAGGTATGCCATTCTATTAAGTAGAAGTAAAGCAGTTAAATTATGAAGAACTTAGGTTCAATCCTAGCCCTAGGATAGCCCTAGAAGCCTTCCCAATCCTTAACCACCCTTAGATTAGGTCACCATAGCCTAGGAAGACTCAAAACCTTAGTTCCAACCCTTATCTAGACATCCAGATAAGTTATTAGACATCCAGGACCCTTAGCCACAACCCGCACACCTTAAACCCATGTTTGCAGTGTAATTGGACGTCCAGACACTTGGTCAGACATCCAATTTCTGCAGAATACCCAAGACAAAACCTAGAATCCCTCTTGACTCTGATTGGACATCCAAACAATAAGTTTGGACTTCTGATTTTTCATTTATAAGATGTCTGATAACTTTATTAGACGTCCAAAACTGTTCTCCAGTTTCTGTTTTAGAATTCAAGCCTTGATCTTGAGTTCTTAGGTCCCTAAACCCAATTCTAACCCCCTAGGAACCTAAATTAAGGTGCCCTAACCCTAGTACATCACCTCTAGACCTCCCTAAGGACCTAATTAGGTCCTCACTAAACCTAATTGACTTGGATCATAGTCAATTTCATCAACCTACTCAATTAGACTTAGTGAGTCCAATTGAGCCCTGATCTCAGCACACATAGCCCAATTGGACTTAGTGAGAGTCCAATTGACCTAAACCTGGCTTATTTGAGTTGTTTTACTCTCAATTAGGTTTTCACACACCCAATTAAACTTGTATAAAGTTTAATTGCATTTTACCTTAGTGAATTAGGGTTTGCAACTCTAATTTGAGACCTACATTGACCTAAACCCACTAGAACTTAACCTAATCAACCTAGCCACCTAGGTTTCGACCCACACACACCCGTCACGTGGGCCTAATTTTGTCATAGTATACACTTGTTGTTGTACTATAGTGGTGAGTATTCCCACCTGTCACGCGAGCAACCTGGGTTCAATCCCCGGCAACGATGCCATTTGACAAGGTGGGGAAATTACGAGGTTTTAGGAAAACAACATCGTAGTATAGTCACGAAATCCACTCATCAAAAATAATTTTTATAATAACGAGACTTGGAGTCCCAGTCATTCATCTCTAGGAGGCATTTTGGAAATGCAAATTCAAATTCGATCTTGCTCGCTCTACTCTTTCAAAATTGCATGTCAATTTATACTAAATACGTATTGTTATATGGCATGCTGTTGCCAGAATATTAGAAACTGAAAGCATGCAACTATAATCATACCAAAAGATGATAATCAGGCACATAGCGATTTTCAACATATATATATATATATAAATTTTCATTGAGGCATGATGGTGGTTACAGCATAGGTAGCGAAATGCTTGTACAGGGAAATTTAAATCTAGCTAACAGAAAATGTGTGCATGTGCGAATCTGCAAGAGACTGCTTGTGCACCATGCAGGAGGGAGAGATAGCTACACTACTTAGCAGTAAATAATCCAATAAATCTATGAATAAATGTGCTACTTATCTATCTAACAGAACGAAGGGCATTCAGAGGTGGGCTCTGATGGCCTTTGAGTGGGTGAGAGGAGAAAGAGGGGCGGCCAATGGTGCTTAGGCTGGCCCTTAGAGAGAGGTTAGAGAAGGTGATCTAGGCTCTTAGCATGGAGGTGGTGATGGCCATGGTCTACTCATGGAGATAAAGGTGGAGGTGTAGGTGGAATGAGTGGAATGGAGACAAAGAGCAAAGATTGACCAAATGGCCACCCCTTAGGTCTTTTTATAGGCATAAGGGATGCTCTCTAGAGAATTATGGAATTCTCTAGAGAGGCCTATGGTGGGAGCTTGTGGGAGAGGGAGAGAGAGGGTGGATGGGTGGTTTTTAGATCCACATTTGGTGGATCTAAAAATTGAATGCATCTTGGTTGCTATGTTTAGCAACCAAAGCAGTAGAGAGTGTTAGAGAACTCTGGCTAGGCTAATTTCGTGTAGGTGGTGTGTGTGGGTGTGTGTGGGTATACACTTAGGCCTTGGCATTTTGTAGCTAAATTCAAGCCCTCGCAATCGATATTTTGGGATAATCCCACCAATGGCACTTGAGCCAACACAAGGTGCTTACATACCCCCGGTAGGATATTTAGATATTGATTTGGTGGATTCGCACGCGTAAAGAGTCGGATTTTTGAAAACTCGTCGTCGTAGTTTGATTTGCAAGAAAATTCATCGATCAAATAAAATTTATAATCAAAATTCAAAATGTGAGTCCCAAGTCAAACACGGGGAGGCGAACGTTTGATTTGTGAAATCCGTGTTTCACTTTATTTCCTTTTTTGTTGTTTTTATCTTTTATAATTTTTTTTTTGGAATTTTTTGGAAAGCAAGAGATCATATCAACAATTGATTATCTAACTAATATACTTGCAAAATAAAAGAGAGAGAGAATCACATATATTTCTAAATCAAACATTTGCTACAAATAGGAAAGCAGGAAAGATTACACTACGAAAGCAATAAATATAGAAAGAGGTGAGTGAATCCCCCTTGACGATCGCTCGGAGGATGACTCGCTCTGACGTCGCCTGGAGGAAGGTGGTGAGGAACGGGACGAAGGAGGACGTAGTTGGAGGATGGAGGACGGGGTACGATGACGTCATGGCGAGGATCTTCTTCCCAAAGGGCGGTGAGAGGATGGCCATGGGATGCTCCACGAATGGGGATGAGAGGTGGAAAAACTATTTTCTTTTCTACTCTAGAGGAGCATCCCAGGCTTGGGACAAGCTCTCTCTAGAGCCTTGGAGGTGGTGATAGGAAGAAAGGAAGAGATGATTTGGAATGGAGGTAGATAGGTCCTTTTATAGTGGAGGAGAGGCAAAAAATGTCCATGGGCAATTAGTGATGATTGTAATCATTGCTGAAGATCCACCCAACTATCGCTGATAATCCGTGCCCTTCAATTCCTTTGTTGGCACGCGCAAAGCACATGCGATTAGTGACAGCTGCAATCGTCACTAAATGCACGCACAACTGTCGTTGAAGATCCACCCTTGATTCTGTTGGCACGCACATCGCGTGCTCCCTGTCACGCATGCATGCTCGCGCATTAGCACTGTGCTGGCGCTGCAGTGCGGGTGCTGGTGTGCGCGCATGCACTACGTTGCGGCCTGCTACGTGCATGCCTCATGTGCGCTGCAATGGCTTCAGGCGCTTAATTAGGGGGGCCGTGGGGATTCGAATCTGCACCCCTCTGTTGCAAGTCCATGATTCCACCATTGTGCCAAGTAGTCCAAATGGTCGTGGGGACATCTTAAGGCGCGTAGTGGAGGAGAGCTCTCAGCCCTTGGATCAAGATCCAACAGCTGAGAATTGATGATGAAGATGATGAGGGGGTGCCTTCCAGTTGCTGCTTGCTGGTGTTGGGTAGCTTGGATGGCACCACGTGGCACCATCTAGGTCATCCATCTTCATTCTGTTGCATAGTGTGCCACGGTGCTCAGATCGAGATGATTATTGCATTGTCAAACTGCAATCAGCGCTCCAGATCCATCCGTATGATTAGATTTTCCATCCGAAACCTGTATGGATGTCGCATTACCCCTTGGCCATTGATCTTCCTCGGACTTCATATGATGCTATGGGATTCTGATCTAGACATTTTTGGAGGTGTTAGACTTCGATCATCATCTTGATCAGATTCGTATAGTCGAGTCATCCATCCGAGGCCCTGAAATAAATCTCCTTCCCTCCTGGCCATAAAAAGGACGTAATTAACCTAAAATATACACAACTACTCTAAATGCAGGATGATGCATGCTATGCAATATTTATAACATGAAATGCAAATCTAAGTCTAGGAACATGCATGAATGGGCATTTTAACCTAAATGAATGTGTCTACATCATACCCCCATGCCTATCTTTTGCTAGTCCATACCAAAATTAAACTACATGCTATGTATAAAAACAGAATTAGGACTTGATCGCTTAGGCCTAAGTTGTTTATTAACAATAGAAAATTTCAACTAAGGTCCTAAACTACGAAGACTCAACAGTACCCGGGTGTTTGCTAGAATGCAGACCGCCCAAGTCCTCGCCTTATTTGAATAGGGAAGATACTTCTTTTTTTTTCTTTTTCTTCTTTTCTAATTTTTTTTTTTTGACTTTTGGAGTGTGAGAGTTTCAAGATAACTTTTTACGACTACCCAACCTGCCCAAGACTCGAAAAAGACTCTAAGTGCTAAGCATCTTGTGAAAGGGTGATAGACTCACTAGGCGGCCGTTAAAACAGACTTTGGGTTTCTATGACCCAAGGTGACCTTAAAGATTTCTACCTAGAGGTTTATCTTTCCGAACAGTAGCTTTCTCCCTGCTTTAAAAATTTTTTTATGGGGTCAACACAAGGGTGAACCTAGTGTATATCTCCCCAGTTTATTCTACTTCATTGCTTCCTCCCTAAGTGTTTTGGGAATTATTGTGCATTTTTGTGAGCTGGGCTCTGGACAACTGACCAATGGGCTGTTACCCACGGTAACTTGCCAGCCATACTCGTGCGGTGAAGTGTGGTTTTATTTTTTTTATTTTCTCCTTTTTCTATATTTTTTTCTTTTTATTCTAAGTTTTGTTTTCTTTTTATTTTTTTTCTAAGTAGATGGCTTCCCTGATCTAAGATTTACCTAAAGGCATCAGGAAGATAATGGTCATGTGGTTGGGCTCTGGATAACCGACCGATGAGCTGTTACCATCGACAACTTGCCAGCCATACCACCCTACATAGTTCATTAGCTACCCAATTTTCAAAGAAATCGTCGAAAAGTGAGTCAGTGCAAACAATGTGTAGATGCTTAGGCTTAAAGTCCCTTCAAATCAGAGGGTGAGTTGATAAGTCGACTATTTATCACCCCAATTTATTGACTAATTTAAAATAGAATTACTTGGCAAGGACTCGAGACTAAGTCCACATTCGAGTGGACACTCGAGCTAATTAAGCTCGAAGACCTGAAGAGTCTAAGTGTTCAGGTCCTATCGAATCATTTCCTAAAGATAATAACTTCCAAAAGCCTAGGTTCTTTTCTCCTAATTCTTTTTTTTTGTCTTTTTGAATTTTTAATAAAAAAAAAGAAAATAAAAGAAATTCTATAGAGCTAACTAAATAATTTTAGGATTAAGTATCCACCCCCCCATGCCTAAATGATGCAATGTCCTCATTGTAAAAATAAAGACATGAAAAGGGAAGAGTAAATAGAATATCACCTGAATTTTGTGAAAATCCAGCCAGCTCCGCATAGAGAAGAGAGTATACACATGTGCTAAGTTTAATGCCTTTAGCTAGGCATAAAATACATACAAGGAATAAATGGAGAATTCACAAGTACGGATCAAAATCAAAATCAAAATATTAATCTTTAGACCCACCAACAGAAGATGTCCATAGATGTGGACCAAGTTGTTATGCAAACCCCTACCCTAGGGTTGAGTAGTTCTAAGATTCTAAATGAAAATCACCCAGAACCGATGATTATTGTGCTTACGAGGCTAAGCTTGCGGTTTGATGGAGTGCAATCCAAGACTAAAGTGTCGGACAAAAGGTACATATAGTTCACTAAGTTCTGATGTCCACATAACGTTCAGCTCAGAAAAATAATCAATTATTCCAAGCTTGGGTCGCACATCGAAGGTATCGTAAGGGTCCTGGTAAAAAGTAGGTGGTTTCAAGTCAACAGGAACCCTTAGATACGAAATCGTGGTTCCCTTAGAAGTAGCTTCCCAGATTTTTATTTCCAACTTCCTATCCTCTAAAATCAATGTTCTCCAGACCTCCAAATCATTGTACACCCCATCTAAAATACCCAAATCCAACAATTGTGGCTCAATCAGGATTGACATGGGTCTGGTGATCTCAAAAATATCATAATTAAGCTCTTCAGGGTGTGGTGAGCAATGGGGCTACTGATTGAATCATCAGGATTCAGATCGTCCAAGCTAGCCCCAACATGATCAATTTCCTCTATTATTAAGCTGTCAAATGGTTCATCAGATTCCTCAGGCCTATTTATCTCACTAAAATCATCTTCCTTACGCTCAAGTAAGACTTCACTAAAAGATTCTTCACCCTCAGAGTCAAAGAATTCTTGATCCGCATTTATATATGTCTCAAAAATTATATGTCAATTCATGATCCATGGAAACATATTTTTTGTCATTCCCTTACTCAAGGATCTCGGGTGAAGCAATCGGTTCATCCAGAATCAGTTGCTCTAGACCAACCTGGTCATCTTCGATCTAAGAATATGTGTCCCCCCCCGATAGGCACCTGAGCAGGTTCAGACATTGGCTCTCCTGAAGGGGGTTCATTTTGAGAATCATCCCAAGATTTGGACTAGAGCAACCACAAATTTCATCCTCATCCTCGACAATTTCCAAAGTAGAAACTCACCCAGGCCCCTATCCCTAACATTTTGGAGCAAATCCAATAGAGAACTATTAAGTTCATCAATCATTTTGATCATAGGCTCCTATGTTGTAGTGTATGGTATGGACTGAGCTTCTAAAGATTGAATGGTATTCCTCAAGTTAGCCAACAACTTGTCTTGGACCTGGTTCACCTAAACCGAATGGCTCGGTTTAGGTTTGGATGGGTTTGGGTTAAATCTAGGGGAGTCAAGATATCGAGGTTCTCGAGTCCCTCCCTGATAGTAGGTCATCTCGGGTTGTTCAAAGAATGGAGGTGACCTATATTCAGTGGAATAATGGGGAGGGTAGATGTTATAATCATCATATCCTTCCTAATTGTAGATCGAGCTGGTTTGATCATCAAAGGATGGAGATCTATAATCATTGTAGCTCTGGGAAGGATAGCAATCATAGTCTTGTTGCCCAGGGTTAGGCCCTGGACACTGAGGTCCGATATCGTATCCCCAATCAAAGTTATCCCGACTAGTGGATGGGTAATTATAAGTCGAGTCGAGATAGTAATCATCTTGGGTATAAGTGGTGGTAGGAGGGTAGAATGGAAAATGAGTGTAGGATGTGGAAGGATACATGTTAGAATAAGAGAGGAAATTAGAAGAAAGAAAGGAGCCCTACAATACAAGCAATCAACCTTGTCCTTAGGTGGGTTAGCCTAAAGACCTACAGACTCCTAGGACCCGTCTTGAGATTATAACCGATTTGGCCTACTTTTAACCGATCAATCCAACCAATTAGAAAGAGGGGCTAGGGAGAAGGTTCTTTCTTTGGCTTACACCTCTGATTCCTAGTGTACCCCCCAACCATGGTCGTTTGACGCTACTCCCCTAGCTAGACATTAGATGGACCAGTAGAAGCAGATTAATCGAAAAAAAATCTCAGCCTGAACCCCGAAGAGCGAATCAATCCTCAAGGCCAACGTCTACTCAATTTTAATTAGGCTTGGGATGATTGTGCTCTTGGAATGTGATGGGCCCTTTAGATGGGTTGTGCCCTTAATTATCAATTCAAATGTGTGTGCGTGCACAACCAGGGTTTGCAAACAAGGTTATTTGATGATGTGTCTTTTAGGGTTTAACCTTGTTTAGTAGCTTTTAGGGTTTAATCTTTAGGTTCGTTCAATCAGGTTTAGTAGAACACTCCAAGTTTTGAAAGCCCCGGTGTAGATATATTCCTTTAAAAATCAGAAATAAAATGTGGAGTGCTTGGTTCAGTCCTAAAAGTCAACCCTATGTGGCAAGCTACTTGATGAATCAATTTTAATTTGAGTGGTACGGACCAAACAACTCAATCAATTGGCTTGTTGCACCACTTAGTTAAGGCACACAAAAAGTCTTAACCTAGTCAAATTTTCTACTCACTTAATGGTGTGTTGAGTTAGGGTGTACCGAATCCACAGGTCAGATTCTGGTTAAGTGGTAGAATCAATGTGAAGTGGTGCTCCTTAAGATGAGAAGTCATGGGTGTTAAGTGTATAGCTTTTAGCTAAATCCCACAAGAGAAGAGTATTTTTTTTATTTTTTTTCAATATATGCTGGTAGGTGAGGTAAGGCAAAGTGACAATCAAAAAATCAGATCTATCCTAGGGTTTATAAAAGTACCTAGGTTGATTTGAGTTTGAATTATTAGTGTGGCGAAATGGAAACTAGGGTGCGGGTGGTGCGGGATAAACTTACAATTGTCTCTACCTACACTTTACTCCAATCTACTGCCCTTGGCTCCTCAATCGGGTTCCTGTAAGACAATAAATCAAAGAAGAACGATAGGTTAGAAAAATATGTAAGTAGTGCGAGAAAACGCCAAAAAAACCAAAGAGCTTTGCCTCCCCGGCAACGATGCCAAAATGATTTGGCGGATTCTCATGCATAAAGGGTCAGATTTTGGAAAACCCGTCGTTGTAGTTTGATTTGCGAGAAAATCCATCGATCAAATAAAATTTATAACCAAAACTCGAAATGTGAGTCCCGGGTCAAACATGGGGAGGTGAGCATTTGGTTTTATGAAATCCATATTTCTCTTTTATTTGTTTTTATCATTTTTATCTTTTATAATTTTTTTTTTTGGAATTTTTTAGAAAGCAAGAGATCAGATCCACAATTTCTTATCTAACTAATCTATGTGCAAAATATAAGAGAGAGAGAGTATCACATTTATTTATGAATCAAACGTTTGCTACAACTAGGAAAGCGGGAAAAATTACACTACAAAAGCAATAAAGATAGAAAGAGGTGAGAGAATCCCCCTCAACGGTCGCTCGAAGATGACTCACTCTGACGTCGCCTGGAGGAAGGTGGTGAGGAGTAGGATGAAGGAGGATGTAGTTGGACGATGGAGCATGGGGTAGGATGATGTCGTGGCAAGGATCTTCTTCCCGAAGGGCGGTGAGAGGACGGCCATGGGATGCTCCATGAATGGGGATGAGAGGTGGGAAAACTATTTTCTTCTCTACTCTAGAGGAGCATCCCAGGCTTGGGACAAGCACTCTCTAGAGCCTTGGAGGTGGTGAGAGGAAGAAAGGAAGAGATGGTTTGGAATAGAGATGGGTAGGTCCTTTTATAGTGGAGAGACAAAAATTGTCCATGGGCAATTAGTGACGATTCTAATTGTCACTGAACATCTGCGACCTTCAATTCCTCTGCTAGCACGTGCAATGCACAGGCCATTAGTGACAACTGCAAGCTGATTGCGCAACAATCATAGGTCTTAATTGACCTAAATTAGGCTAGGACTTAGCATAAGTTAGGGTTATTCATGCATGCATACGCATTATCTGCATCTTTACTGCTTTCCTTTAGCTATGCATAAAATAATGTTATAATGTGCTGATTAAGTGCATTATGTCGATTGCAGGGAATAAGCTGATCAGGAGCTGGATCTGAAGATGGATCAGGAATAACGGGAGTTGTAGCAGAGCTGGAGCAGAAGGTCTAGTTTAGATGTAGGAATAATAATGTAAGGGGGTTAAAGGTTTTCTATTCTATTAAGTAGAAATAAAGCAGTAAAATGTGAAGAGCATAGGTCCATCCTAGCCCTAGGATAGCCTAGAGACTTCCCCAAGCCTTAGCCACCCTTAGATTAGGTCACAACACCTTAGGAAGCACTAAAACCCTAGTTCCAACCCTTCTCTAGACGTCTAGATAAGTTTTAACACATCCAGGACCCTTAGCCAACTCCCGCACACTTCAAACCCACTTCTGCAGTGTTATTGGACGTCCAGACACTTTGTCAGACGTCTAATTTCTGCAGAATACCCAAAACAGAACACGAACTCCTTCCTGACTCTGATTGGACGTCCAGATAATAAGTCCGGACTTCTGATTTTTGAGTATAAGATGTCTGATTCTATAATTAGACGTCTGATACTGCTCTCCAATTCCTATTTTGAGATTTAAGCCTTGATCTTGGATCTCTAGGTCCCTAAACCCAATTCCAACCCCATAGGAACCTAAATTAAGGTGCCCTAACCCTAGTACACCACCTATATACCTCCCTAAGGACTTAATTAGGTCCTCACTAAACCTAATTGACTTGGATCTTAGTCAATTCCATCAGCCTATGCAATTGGACTCATTGAGTCTAATTGAGCCGTGATGTCAGCACACACTGTCCAATTGGACTCAGTGAGAGTCCAATTGACCTAGACCTGACTTAATTGAGTTGTTTTACTCTCAATTAAGTTTCCACACACCTAATTAAACTTGTATTAAGTTTAATTGCACTTTACCTTAGTGAATTAGGGTTTATAACCCTAATTTGAGACCTACCTTGACCTAAACCCACTAGAACCCAACCTAATCAACCTAGCCACCTAAGTTTCGACCCACACACACCCACACACACCATCCACACGAAAATATCTAGCCTAGAGTTCTCTAGAACTCTCTACCATGTGTGGTTGCCTTGGTTGCCAAAAATAGCAACCAAGAGCCATTCAATTTTTAGATCCACATTTGGTGGATCTAAAAACCACCATCCACCCTCTCTCTCTCACTCTCCCACGAGCTCCCACCATAGGCCTCTCTAGAGAATTCCATAATTCTCTAGAGAGCTTCCCTTAGGTCTATAAAAAGACCCCTTGGGTGGCCATTGTCACCCATTCACTTCTTTGGCAATTGCACTCCATTGGTGCCATTCACGCCACCTCCACGAGCTCACTACCACCACCATGGAGGACACCATGCCGGGATGCCGGATCAACCCTACCTCTCTCCAAGGGTCGGCCTAAGCTACTGTTGAGCGCGAGAATCTACGCTAACGTGTTTGGTTTTGGAAAACCCGTCGTTGTAGTTCGAAAGCGAAGGATTCGTGTTCAACAAATAAAATTTATACCAAAATCAAAATTCCGGGTCGAACACAGGGAGGCGAACGTTTGATTTAAAAACTTCGCGTTTCTTTTTATTTTGTCACGAAGAAATTCAATTTAAACTATCTAAGTATCTACAACAAATAAAAGAGAGAGAGGGAGTAAGAGAGAGAGAAAGAATACTATACATGGAAATCAAAATGAGATGTAGAATAGACAAGGAATTTATCATAAAAGAGTTCGTTCGTTACAACTACAAAACATAAAACAATTACTCTAGAAAGCATTAAAAGAATGGAGGGAGAAATGTCCTCCTCGACGATCGCTCGGAGGACGAATAGACTACTCTAGAAAGCAGTAAATCTATACTAGAAAGCAGTAAAAAGAATAGGGAGAGAGAAATCCTCCTCGACGGTTGCTTGGAGGACGAGCCGGACGGGACGACGCCTGGACGAAGGAGAACGAAGCGGGACGAAGGAGGACGAAGCAGAAGAACGGGAACGAAGCAGCACGCCGTCGTCGTCGCGGGATCCACTTCCGAAGGGGGACGAAAATTTGGACTTTATCTCGCGAGAAGCATCCCGGGTGTGGGACAAGCTTTTCTTGAGCTTTGGAGAGGTAGAGAGGAGAAGGAAGGGATGAAAATTTCGTATGGAGGGGGTCTCCTTTTATAGTTGCAAGGAGTGGGGGCAAAATGGACATTACATCTTCAAAATAATAAATAAGGGGTCTTTAGTGACGGATAAAACCGTCGCTAAAGCCCCGCCGTCGCCGTCGCCGCCGCGCCACGCGCGCCCGCTCGGCTGGCCTGCGCGCGTAACGCAGACGCACGTCCGCGTCGTCTCAGCCGTCCGATCGCGAGATCGGACGGCTTAGATCGCGCCCGCGCCCGCTGCGTAGCGCGGCGCCCGCGTGCGATCGCGCGCCCACCAGGGCGTCCAATTGCGCGTCGGCGCTATCGGGCGCGCGCGGCCGTTGGATCTTCATCCGACGCTCGTGCGCGCCCGCTCGCCCGCGCCTTCGCCCCCCTTTCCGCGGCTCGAACCCGCGACCTGCGCTTCGCCCGCGGCTGCGTAGCCGCTGCGCTACGCGGCGAAATGGTCGCGCGGACGTCTTTAAACGCGCGCGACCGCAGCCGTTGGATCGAGATCCAACGGCGGAGAGGAGACGTTGCGCGATCTTCACAGGACTCCTGCGGCCGATTGGGCGGCTGGGATGGCGCCACGTGGCGCCATCTTGACCGTCCATCTTCTGGAAGTTGTAGATGGTGCCACGGATGTCGGATTGACTTGATTTTTGTGTCGTTCGGCTGCGATCATCGATCCGAATTCATCCGTGTGGTCGGATTTTCCATCTGAAGTGCGGATTTACACCATCCTGGCCCTTGATCTTCTAGGGTTCCCCGGTCTCTATCTGATGCTACGGATGCCTGATTAGGGCGATCTTGGAGTCGTTGAACTCCAATCGTCGCCCTGATCATATCCATACGGTTGGATCTTTGATCCGAGGCCCCGATAAAATATTTGCCCTGTCCAAGCACATAAAAGGAGACAATTAACCTCCATTTTATTCAAACTACTCTAAATGCAAGATGATGCATGTAATGCAATATTTATATCATGAAATGCAATCTTATGCTTAAGAACATGCATAAATAGACATTTTAAGTAGTGTAAATGTGTTTACATCATACCCCCATGCCTATCTTTTGCTAGTCCCTAGCAAAAACTATATGCTATTTATAAAAGAATTAGGTTAGATTATTTGGACCTGAGTTATTTTCAATCATTAAGAAATTGTCTACTTAAGAACTGAACTTTCAAAGACACAACAGTGCCCGGGTATCAGCCAAAATGCAGACCGCCTCAAGCCTCGCCTTATTCAAAGAAAAATTTCTTTTTCTGTTTTTACTCTTTTTTTTTTTTTTTTTTTTTTTTTTTCAAATTTTAGGGTTTAAGAGTGGCTTTCTACGGCCATTCAACTCACCCAAGATTTGATGAGAACCCTAAGTTTTAAGCATCTTATTGTGATTGTGATAGACTCGTTGACCGGCAATTAAAACGGACTTCGGATTTCTACGCCTCTAGGTGACCTCAAAAAGAATTCTGCCTAAAGGTGTATCTTTACAACCGGTAGCTTTCTCCCTACTTTTATTTTTTAACGGGGTCAACACAAGGGTGAATCCAGTGTATATCTCCCCGGTTTATTCTACTCCTCCGCTTCTTCCTAAGTGTTTTGGGAATTTTTAGTGCATTTTCTGAGCTGGGTTCTGGACAACCGGTCGATGAGCTGTTACCACCGACAACTTGCCAGCCATACTCGTGCGGCGAAGTGTGGCTTATTTCTTTTTGTTCTTTTCTCCTTTTTTTTTTTTTTTTTTTTTTTTTTTTTTTTTAAGTAGGTGGCTTCCCTGGTCTAAGATTTACCTAAAGGCAGCAAAAAGAGAAAGGTCCAGTGACTGGGCTCTGGACAACCTACCTATGGGCTGTTACCCACGATAACTTGCCAGCCATATCACCCTAGAAGGTTCATTAGCTACCCAATTTCCGTTAAAATCGCCAAACAACGAGTTAGTGCAAAGAAAGTGTGTAGATGCTTAAGACTCAAAATTCCCTCACATCAGAGGGCGGGTTGATAAGTCGTGTACTTATCACCCAAACTTATTTACTCCAATTATAATAAAATTCAGGTTGGCGAGGACTCGAAAAACAAATCCACATTTTAGTGGATACATAGGCTGATTAAGTCCAAAGACCTGAAGGGTCTTTGTGTTCAGAACATAATATAGTATTTCTTAAGATCGAAAATTTTCTGAAACCCAAATTCTCTTTCCTAATTTTGATTTTTTTTTTTTTTTTTTTTAAATAAAACAAATCTACGGAGCTGACGAATGAATTCAAAGATAAATATCCACCCCCCCATGCCTATCTAATGCAATGTCCTCATTGTATTAAAAAGACATAAAACAGAGTGGAAAAGCGTAGAAAGCACCTGAATTGCGTGGATATCGGGTCCGCTCCGAGATGAAAATGAAAAAGAACTGTATATGTGCTGAGTTTAGTGCCTTCAGCTAGGCACACTATACAAAGAAAAGAAATGAAGAATTCACATGTGCAGGTCAGAATTAGAATAAACAGAAGAATCCTCTGACCTGTCAGCAGAGGTCCACAGATGTGGACCAGATTGTGGTGCAGACCCACACCCCATAATCGAGAATACCTTAGGTTCTGGATAAAAATTATCCAAAACCTAAAATCAGAATGCAAGCGGGGTCGGGCCTGCGATTTGTGAGGATGCAACCCAAGGCCAAAATGTCGGGTTACAGAGAATTGAAGCTCAAAAGGATAATCGTTAAATGTGTGCTTGAGTTTGACATCCTCGAAACAAATGTCGTAAGGGTTCTGATTTGATGGTTTCAGTTTAAAAGGAACCCTTCGACTCAATCTTCCATTTCCTCCAAAATTGACTTCCCAAATCAGAATTTCCCAGCTCCTATCCTCCTCATTCGGCATATCAAATTCCATGACCTCTTGTATATTCATCACCCCGTCTGAAATCTCCAAGTCTAGATGATGTGGCAAAATCAAAATTGACTTGGGTCTAATTATCTCAGAATTAGAATCATCAATAAGCTCAACAGGGTGTAACTGATAATCAGGGCATTGAATTAATTCCTCCAGAAAATGCGATTCTGGATCTGTATCGTGTGCCCTAATAAGATCAGTTTCCTCAGTTATTGGGCTATCAAATGATCTATCAGATTCCTCAGGCCCAATCGTCTCACAAAAATCGTGATCTGAAAACTCGTGTGAGACTTCGCAACTTGAATCTTCACCATCAGGATCCCTATCAATGTATGTCCCAAAATCATTTGTCACTTTGCATTCCAAGGAGACATACGTTTCCTCGTAACCCGGCTCAGGGATTTCAGGTGAAGAAATCAAATCATCCTTAATTGGTTGTTTTAATTCAATCTGGTCAGCTTCATAACACGTGTCCCCCCCAACAGGTGCCTGAGCGGGTTCTGTCATTGGCTTTCCTGAAGAGAGTTCATCCTGGGAATTATTCCAAGATTGAATCAAAGCAACCACGAATCTCATCCTCAATTTCGCTAATTTCCCAAGTAGAAACTCACCCGGGTTCTTATCCTTAACATCCTGGAGCCAATCCAACAAAGACTTGTTTAAATCATCAATCATTTCAATCAGGGGCTCCAATCTCTTAATGCAAGGTATTGGCTGAACTTCTAAAGATTGAATGATATTCCTCAAGTTAGCCAGAACCTTATCTTGAACCTGATTAACCTGAACCAAATGAGTTGGTTCAGGGTTGGGCGGGTTTGACATCAATGTAGAGGAATTAACAAATTGAGATTCGTTATACCCATCCTGATAATAGGTCATTTCAGATTGTTCAAAAGATGGAGATGACCTAAAGGCAGTGAAATCAGAGGATGGGTAAGGATCAGTGTATCCTTCTTTATTGTAGATCGCATTAGGTTGTTCATGAAAGGAGGACGATCTATAATCGATGCAACTCTGAGAAGGATAGAATTGAGAATCAAAGTGTTCAGGGTTAGACCCTAAACACGGGGGTCCGGAATTGTATCCCCAATCTGAATTATCCCAACTAACTGATGGTCGATTACAATAAGAGTTGGGATAATCGTCATGTTGAGGATAATTTACAACAGGAGGGAAAGAGCGGGAATGCATGGAATATGTGGAAGGATTCATGAGACACGGGAGGAAGAAAGGTGCCCTGCAATACAAACAATCAAACCTGTCCTTAAATGGGTTAGCCTACAGACCTACAGACTCCCAAAACCCGTCTTGAGATAAAGGAACGATTTGATCTACTTCTGTCTGTTCAATCCAACCAGTTAGAAGGAGGGACTGGGGAGAAGGTTCTTCCTTCGGCTTGCGCCTCCGGTTCCTAGTGTACCCCCCAGCCGCGATCGTTTGACTCTGCTCCCCTAGCTAGACATCAGATTGAACAGTAGAAACAGACTAATCGAAAATAATCTCGTTCTGAGTTCTGAAGAGCGAGTCCAATCCTTAAGGCCAACGTCTACTCTGTTTTATTTAGGGCTAGGTTTGAATGTGCTTTGGAATGTGATGGGCCCTTTAAATGGGTTGTGCCCTTAATGATTGATTGCTTTGTGTGTGCGTGCACAACCAGTGGTTTTCAAGCAAGATTATTTTTGATGTGGTGAATTTTAAGGTTCAAATCTTGCTTAGTAGCTTTTAGGATTCAACTTTAGGTGTTTTCAATCAAGTTTCATTGGCACACCAGGTTTTGCAAGCACAGATGAAGATATTTTCCTTTAAAGTTTAAAAAGAATGTGGAGTGCCTGGTAGATCCCTAAGAGTTGAACCTAATTGGCAGCTACTTGATGAGTTGATTTTATTTGAAGTGGTGCGGCCCAAACAACTCAAACAACTGGCCTGATGCACCACCTAATTAGGCACACAAATGATTACCCAATCTGATTTCTACTCAATTATGTGTTTGGATGTGTGTACCGGCTCCTAAGATTGGTTTACCGGTTGAGTTAGAAAATCAGATGAGGTTGTGTACCTCTGTGAGATTTTTTTTTTTTTTTTTTTTTTTTTTTTTTTTTTTTTTTTTTTAATGTGGGGGTTGGAGTGAGTATGGATGTCAAACAACAAACAATCTAACCTTAGAGTTTATAAGAACACCTAGGTTGATTGATGTTTGAATTATTATGTGATGAAATGAAATCTAATGGGTGGGAGGTGGGGGGTAACTTACAAAACCTTCCACAGCACTTTACTCCGATCTACCGCTTTTGCCTGTCTCAAAAGAGTACCTGCAATTACAATAAGAAAGGAGAAAAGTGAGGTAAATGATTTGTAAGTTACAAAACGTGAAGAGAAATCAAAGATCGTTGCCTCCCCGGCAACGGCGCCAAAATGTTGAGCGCGAGAATCTACGCTAACGTGTTTGGTTTTGGAAAACCCGTCGTTGTAGTTCGAAAGCGAAGGATTCGTGTTCAACAAATAAGATTTATACCGAAATAAGAATTCCGGGTCGAACTCAGGGAGGCTACGTTGATCTATATTCGCAATTATGTTTTTTTAGGATTTTTGATAAACAAGGCGAAATAATTACAATGGAGCTATCAAATTGAGAGAGAGAGAGAGAAAGAGAACATGCATTCAATATTTCAATTGTTTATACAAGCAAACGAAATTAAAGTTACACTAGAAAGCGGGAAATCAATTACACTATAAAGCAGGAAAATTCTACACTAGAAAAGCTGTAAATAAGAATGGGAGAGAGAAGTTATCCTCCTCGACGGTCGCTTGGAGGATGAGCCGGACGGGACGACGCCTGGACGAAGGAGAACGAAGCGGGACGAAGGAGGACGAAGCAGAAGAACGGGAACGAAGCAGCACGCCGTCGTCGTCGCGGGATCCACTTCCGAAGGGGGACGAAAATTTGGACTTTATCTCGCGAGAAGCATCCCGGGTGTGGGACAAGCTTTTCTTGAGCTTTGGAGAGGTAGAGAGGAGAAGGAAGGGATGAAAATTTCGTATGGAGGGGGTCTCCTTTTATAGTTGCAAGGAGTGGGGGCAAAATGGACATTACATCTTCAAAATAATAAATAAGGGGTCTTTAGTGACGGATAAAACCGTCGCTAAAGCCCCGCCGTCGCCGTCGCCGCCGCGCCACGCGCGCCCGCTCGGCTGGCCTGCGCGCGTAACGCAGACGCACGTCCGCGTCGTCTCAGCCGTCCGATCGCGAGATCGGACGGCTTAGATCGCGCCCGCGCCCGCTGCGTAGCGCGGCGCCCGCGTGCGATCGCGCGCCCACCAGGGCGTCCAATTGCGCGTCGGCGCTATCGGGCGCGCGCGGCCGTTGGATCTTCATCCGACGCTCGTGCGCGCCCGCTCGCCCGCGCCTTCGCCCCCCTTTCCGCGGCTCGAACCCGCGACCTGCGCTTCGCCCGCGGCTGCGTAGCCGCTGCGCTACGCGGCGAAATGGTCGCGCGGACGTCTTTAAACGCGCGCGACCGCAGCCGTTGGATCGAGATCCAACGGCGGAGAGGAGACGTTGCGCGATCTTCACAGGACTCCTGCGGCCGATTGGGCGGCTGGGATGGCGCCACGTGGCGCCATCTTGGCCGTCCATCTTCTGGAAGTTGTAGATGGTGCCACGGATGTCGGATTGACTTGATTTTTGTGTCGTTCGGCTGCGATCATCGATCCGAATTCATCCGTGTGGTCGGATTTTCCATCTGAAGTGCGGATTTACACCATCCTGGCCCTTGATCTTCTAGGGTTCCCCGGTCTCTATCTGATGCTACGGATGCCTGATTAGGGCGATCTTGGAGTCGTTGAACTCCAATCGTCGCCCTGATCATATCCATACGGTTGGATCTTTGATCCGAGGCCCCGATAAAATATTTGCCCTGTCCAAGCACATAAAAGGAGACAATTAACCTCCATTTTATTCAAACTACTCTAAATGCAAGATGATGCATGTAATGCAATATTTATATCATGAAATGCAATCTTATGCTTAAGAACATGCATAAATAGACATTTTAAGTAGTGTAAATGTGTTTACATCAGCTACATTGGCCGCCCCTCATTCTCCTCTTGACCACTCCAAGGCCATCGGGGACCACCCCTGAATGCCCTCTATTCTTTTAGCTCTAGATCATGCTCTTCATAATTTTTATTGCTTTCATTTACTGCTTAGTAGAGTAGTCTTACTTCTTCCCCAATGATGCATGCGAAATCCCCCCGTCGATTCTTGTATGCAATCGTTTTCCGGTAGCTAGGTTTAATTTAAAGCATTCCTGTATAAGCTTTCCTCTAGATTTCCTGTACAAACAACTCTCCCCCAATGAATGAATGAAAAATGCATTTATATATATATATCTCTTTATGTGTTTGAAATCACCATGAGCTGAATGATTATTTTATTTGCGTGATTTAAGTGCCTGTTCTTTAACCGCCTATATATTGCGCACCAGAATACTAAGTAGAGCGGCTTTAAGATCGATTTCAAAAATAGAAACACATCTCCCAGAGACGAACGACCGGGACTCAAGTCTCGTTATTTTACAAAACAATATTTTTGACGAACGTTTTTGAGTGACTATACTACGATTTTCGACGACTTTCAAATGCGCGAAAACGGCTTTCTGTCACAAGCGTCACTAAAGGCCCACGCAATTGTCACTAAAGATCCGCCCTTGATTTTGCTGGCGTGCACATCGCGTGCTCCTTGTCGCGCGTGCACGCTCGTGTGCTGGCACTGCACTGGCGCTGTAGTGCAGGTGCTGGCATGTTTGCATGTGCTGTGTTACGGCCTACTATGCACGTGCCTTATGTGTGGTGCAGTGGCTTCAGGTGCTCAATTTGGGGGGCTACCGAGATTCGAACTCGCGCCCCTCTGTTGCAAGTCCATGACTCCACCATTACGCTAAGTCATCCAGATGGTCGCACGAACATCTTAAGGCGCGTGGTGGAGTAGAGCTCTCAGCTGTTGGATAAAGATCCAACGGTTGAGAATTGATGATGGAGATGATTAGGGGGCACGTTTCAGTTGCTGTTGGCCGGTGTTGGGTGGCCTGGATGGTGCCACATGGCCCCATCAAGGTTGTCCATCTTCTGTCTGTTGCAAAGGGTGCCACGGTCTCAGATCAAGATGATTCCCGCATTACTAGACTGCGATCGTCACTCTGGATCCATCCCTATGGTCGAATTTACCATGCGAAACCCGTATGGATATCGCATTGCCACCCCTGGCCATTGATCTTCCTCGGACTTCATATGATGCTACGGGATTTTGATCTTGACATTTTTGGAGGCATTAGACTCCGATCGTCATCTTGATCGGATTCGTACAGTCGGATCATCCATCTGAGGCCCTAAAATAAATCTCCTTCCCTCCTAGCCATAAAAAGGATGTAATTAACCTAAAATATACACAACTACTCTAAATGCAGGATGATGCATGCTATGCAATATTTATAACATGAAATGCAAATCTAAGTCTAGGAACAAACATGAATAGGAATTTTAACCTAAATGAATGTGTCTACATCAGATATCCTAGGAGACAAACACCGACGAGACGATATGTTATAATGCATCTTCGAGGGGAGTATTTTTCATTCCACCTCTCCACGTCAGGAACTCATCCAATCAACTTGTGTCGTCAAGCCTCTCCTAAGCTAGATCTTCAGAAAAACCTTGTTCAGAACGGAACACTTTTGGCATTTTTTCTTCATTAAGTGCACTAAACCCGACCGGTGTGTGATTTTTGGGGCCTAGGTTACCAAGACCCACAAACCAAAGGGCAAGCAATAGGGCTGAATAATCCCTAAGCCTTAGACTTAATACATCAGCTTCACACTTTCCTCAATCTCTTTAGGATTAATTCGGATCTTAACAAATACGTAAGTGTTTAAGCCCTAGAATTGGCCCAAGAGGCCTAAGGTCAGTACTCTTACTTATCTCCATGTCTCTAGCACTTCAGGACTTAATCCTTGTTTTGATTTGCTCTAGAACTTTAGTAGATCCCATAATCAATTGCTAGGACTATCAACTTTTTTCTGATTTTGCTCCTTTATTATTCTTTTTATTTCCTCCTCAAGAAAGATTTTTCAGTCAGATTTCTCAAAATTTTCCTCCCTTTCTCCTTTTTTTTTTAATATGTATTTTCTTGTGAGAACACCTCAAAGAATTGAATTTCCCATTTGTTTTGCACTATAACACCCTCCCATGCCTAAGTTTTGCAATGTCCTTATTGTAAACTAGGTGCGTACGAATTCAGCTTGGTTCAAGGATTAGAACAGGGTCAAAGGGTGGTTAAACGAGTCAGGATGACTATTACAGATGATTTCATGCTCTGATATAAGTATCATAGGTGGAGTCGGCTATTCTACTATTGAACCCTAAAGTGCAGTAGGAGTGTAGCTCACAAAGATGGTCAGAAGGGTCTCAGGTTTTTGGAATGATAGGTTGCCTCCCGTTAAGCACTAAATTCAATAGCTTCAGTCAAGCAAAAGGTGGTCAAGGAGAAGGGGTGGTCATATTAGAGGAATTTTGTACAACAAGCACCTTGATGAGTAGTCTGGTTGGTCCAACCAGGTGCTTGTTCAAATCACTAAGCTGATGATGCAGACCAAACCCAATCATTCTGGTGGGTTGATGGATGTGAATCAATAGGTGTGGAGGCCACCAGATGCTTTGTGGCTTAAAAAGGTGTGGAAATATGAATCAAGGGTTTGGCTAAATCAGTTCAGCCTTATCAGAGTAGGGGTCCTCAAATGATAATGGATCTGTGGAAAATGTAGGAACCCTACTGGTGGGATCAGAGAGGGACAAAATGTGATTGTCGATCTGATCAGTGTTCGATTCTCGGTCGAATTGTGGTCGTCAATCATATGCAACCAGATCAGAGAAAGATGAGTCAGAGTAGAAATTGATTCCGATGGCGGGTCGAGGATTGGATTGATTTCTGAAAGACTCAGTGGGAGGTATGGCTACTTCGATATCTGGGTGCGGTATGGACTCCTCATGAAATGATTCGAAGATTGGTTCATCCATAGGGTCTTCTTCATGATGTCCACCCAATCAAATGTAAATACCTGGAGAGTGCTTATAAGATCATGGAAATCTGACTCATTGAAAGATTTGAACCCTACATTGCAGACACTCTCGGCACTTACTGTGTTCGATTCCTGTTTCCAAGTCAATGGAATATGGTTTTGCATCAATGATCTTTGGATCAACGACCTCAGAGTCAAAATCAAAGAATGGGTCATGGATAATGAGGTCATAAACTAGCTTGGAATCATCTAGAAATAATGGTTCTCCACAATCAGAGTTTGATTCGAAATCATTGGAGAATTTGAGACAATCGTCTTCAGAACCTAATTCAAGATTGAAATTTCCACCATAGAACAAATCAAGAGGCATGGAGTTATCAACTTGACTTTGGTCTAGCCTAGTCTCAAATTTCATGCTCAAAGAGGTATCCTTATTAGGCATAGGCTTGGGTTCTAGGCACCTAGGGTAGATACAATCAAATACCAACTCTTCCAACTCCTCTATTTATGTATTGTAAATCGGTTTGACTTCCAATAAATCAATTCGTTCTTTTGAGGAGTCTAAGAGGTATAACCATCAAATATAGGCCCAAAATCATAGTTCAGATCTAAAATATGGTTCTCATCGCTCTAGGCCTCATGATCATCCCAACTAGGCCCAAATCTAGATTCTAGGTTTGGTGTAGGAATTTGGCTCACTAGAATCTGGGCTTGGTTTCATTGGGATGTCAGAATCATTCTCGAGGAATACCTTAACAGGATAAGGTGAGAGAGTTACATCCTCAAGAGATTCTGAGTCAAGCTCATCATAGGTGTTTGGGAAATCTAGGCATGATGGACCAGCCTCACAACTTCCTATGGCTGGCTCAAAATCGGGAACACCTACAACTAGATTCACCCAACCCATATATGATCAGGTTTTTCATTCTACACGAAATCACAATTCGGTTCCATTTGGGTTGGCGGTCCAAAACAACCTCCATTTTCATACTTGGGCTCTAGGAAATTACATTGATCCTCATTATTTCTCCAAGATTTATCATCAGTTTTTAAGTAGTGATATGGGTATTTCTGATCAATGGCTTGTTGCAATAGATTTAACAAATTTCCTCGTTTCTCAATCTCATCTTGGTGTATCACCTAGAGTGGTGGATTTGTAAAACATTGTAAGCCCACTGTACTATGCAATTCCCACAATTTGCTGAATTTTGATATGAGGGCATCCCAGGTTGAACCACTTATCATTTGTGTCAACATCAGATGGGCATGGTTCACAATAAGGGTTGTTGCTTCTGATACATTAACCTGAATGCTTGTTAACAAGACAAAATGGAGTTTTAAAATCGCTTCATTGTAATATAGCCAAAATAGCTCGAAAATAGATATAATTTACATCTCGAAGAATCTTTAGAAAATACGAGGTTGAACACAAGGAGTAAGTATTGCAGTGTAATATCAAAGATCACAATTCTAGCACATATTTGAATAATAATTCCATTTAAGAATAATGTATATATGGGAATCAATATCAAAATGTAAAAAGAATAGGATAAAATGATGATTTAAATCACCAGTTACTCCTCACAATAATCCCAAATAAGTGAATAGTAAGGGTCAATCAAATAATCCACGTAGATAAGTAACCAAAGAGCCACATCAACACAAATCGGCAGGATCAGATGTCAGGCAAGGCACTTAGACGTCTTAACAGAGGCTCCACTATAGTGCCTTTCCTCATTTCTTCGTCAGTTCTTATTCTTCTTTCTCTGTTCTTCTTCTTCTTGCACAAGTGTCCCTCAACCTCTTTAGTAGCTAAGTATCAAGGGGTTTCCTTGAAGAGAAAAACCCCCCCACCTCCTCTCTTTCTCCTCTTTCTCTTCTCTTTTTAGAAAATTGGCCAGATAATTGGGTATTCGGAGATTCGATTGACTAGGGCTACCAGTGTGGGTAGTAGCCGAGGAGTGAATAGTTGGGTAAACGAGTTGTGAGTTGGTGTGTGTGTGGAGGGACCTGAACCATCGTGTTCTTGGGTGATGGGGCAAGGGGAGGAATTCCTTTTTTCCCACTCGCACAGCTACTATCTCCACGATGTGGGACTAAAGTCCCACAGCTTCTTCGCACGCAAGCTGCTGCTGGAGTGGCTTCCAATTGAGGTCAAAGACGAGTTTGTAGCATCAAATTGAAGGCCAGGAGGACCTGGGACTGAGCCGCAGCACCTAGAGGTGAGACCTGGAGCTGCTGTGGCAAGAACACAGCTCCAAGGTTGCTTAAAGGAGCTCCATCAATGGCAGTTGAGCATGATGACCTAAAACACTACACACGGCCTTGCAGCCACTTCAGAGAAGTTCAGAAGCTTCGCATGAGTGCAGCAAGGGAGGTGGTGGCGGTGGCATGCAGTGAATGCGGTTGAAGAGGCCTGACGACCTCGCGGAAGGTGTATGGAAATATGTGAGTTGAGTGAGGCGATAGAGAGGGCTCAACCCCAAATTTCTTTAGGGATTTTACTCAGTGAATCAAGGCGATGCTCGCAAATGCAGTGGCAGCCGTTTTGGGTGAGTATAGCGGCGGGAATGCCTTGCCAGAGGTACGTCAATGAGATGGAAGACGAAGTCGAAGTATGCATGTGAGCAGTCAAAGTCGAGTTTTGGAGGAGCGATGATGATGAGCAGATGATGATGAGTCGAGGGGACTAACTATCTGACAAAGGAGGTCAGAGTTGGCATCGATTATGGTATGGCTAGCTCCATAGAAGGTGAAGGCTCCGGGAGAGGGAACGGCAACGAGGAAGGGGCTAGAGGACACCGCACAGGTATGGCGAGGTGCAGTTTGAAACGAGGAAGGAGGATCGGCCACCTATTGTACGTCGTGGCCGACAAAGAGGTCGGAGGTAGAAGATAACTAGAGACAAGTTCAAGCGATCTGGAGATAGGAGAAAGAAGAGGAATTGTGGCTCAAAAACTCGCTAAGGAGGTAAGGTTGTCCATGAGGGTCTTTTATAGGCCTTCAAACAAGCTTGAAAGGTTTAGCTTTTCAAGAAGAAGGATTCTTGAAATCCTTGGATTCCCACAAGTGATTGAGACGAATTTGGAGCTTGGGAGTAGGTTTAATTGATCAGGAAACTCATCAAGGTTGTCCCTTACAAGTTCAGAAGGGATTATTCAAGTAATCAAAGAGAATCTTTGATTGAGAGCTCCGCTGTGTGGGTTCAGACCTGCCATGGTGGCAGGGACCCAAATGCAAAGAAGACAATGAAGTTAAGGGGGTCTTTGTAAGGATTTCGAAAGTTAGGAGTGTATGTGAGAAAGAACAAGTCTGAATGGACCAAAATGCAAACTAGATCGAAATGATCGCTAGTTGAGCCCAAATTTTGGTATACATCTTATTTGGACCCAAGTAATCCGATGGTGAAGTTAGATTTTGGTTTTGACCAAGTTTGACTGGGTAATTTATGTAGAAACCTAAATTCAGGAAAATGTCTGTCTGAGACTCTGTTTTAAGTCAAAATAGGTTTCAATGGTCAAATCAAATTCAACCAATTCCACTAGGCTTGCCCGAGTTTGGCAATCAACCCAACTTAAACTCATGGCCAGACTCGAGCCACACTCATCATTTTCCATTGAAATTTGTTCCCTATCTTTCTACCAATCAATTTTCCAGGGATTCGGAAGAAGATGCATTTTTTGCGGGCATCCAGGTGTCCAATTATTTACATGAGTGTTTGTCTTCTATGCATACCTTCATTCCCGACCGAATGGTGCAAAGATAGCTGATGAGAACCTCATCATAAACCCTAACTAGCACAATCTAACCTAGATATGCGAGAACAAACTCCTACATAACTCATAGAAAGGTTTGACTCAGAGAATTCTGAGTTTGTAAAGAAAATAGCTCATAAGGGGTAAAAATGTAATTTCACCAACACAATCAGTAAAAAGGGTAACTCAAGGTCGAAACATAGGTCAAACTAACCTAATAACAAAGGAAAGTGAGATGATTTGATCCAACAAGGGCTGCAGCAACTCCACGGAATTAAATGACATTCTGTAACCCTAAAACAAATCCACTTCAATTCATGAGGTTCGAGCCAAAGTAAAAATCGGCTAAACCCTCTAAAATTCATAGAAAAATAATCTCTAGGGTTTAAAACCTTCAATTTGGCCTTGGGAACCCATTTTGACCTACATTGAGAACCATGCCCAATTAATGATTTAATTTGAGTTTTTACGTAAATTGGCCGATCAAACAAGGTCTAACCTAGAAATAAAATTCACCATTAGAATCCTTAGGTCCCATTTAGTCATGCATAAAAACTTGAGCCTAAGAAGAGACCTTCTTGACCGACTTTGCATTTTGGTCCTCATCTATTACTTTTTGACCCTCAACTTTCGAAACCCTCGCATTTTGGCCCCTAGGTTCTTCGTCGTTCTTTGCGCTTAGGTCCCCCCTACAAATCTCTGAGCAGCGCCATGCTCCGGCGACTTCGCGCGGAGCATGGTGCCGCGCAGGGTGAGGGAGGCCCTCTGCCAGTTAAACCGGGTGTTCCCTGCGACGTCTGCTGTCGCAGGGACACCACCATGACCTCTGCCATCGCCCACACCTTCCGTGCGAACGCACAGAAGGTATGGGTTGCAACTCTGACCATTCTCCGGTGAGGGAGGCACGTCGCCTCCCTGCGCCCACCCCTCCGCCTTCGCCTTTATAAGGACCGCCGTCGCCAGCCGACGGGGGCAGCTCGGTCGTGACGGAGAAAAACCCCCATTTTTCCTCTCTTCCCACTCCGGCAGAAACCCACCAGCTCTAGCAGCTCCTCCTCCTCCATCTCGTCGCTTTACTGCAGTACCAGCAGCAGAGCCACCTTCGCCCGCTCTTCCCGCGTCACGCCGTACCCAGCGCGCGCCCTCCCGCTCTCTTCCTCGCCGCCGCCCTCTCCCTCTGGGTATCTTCTTCTCCGGTGACAGTCGATACGACTGCCGCCCTGCTCCAGCCCTTTCGTCCCTGTAACTAGGTCATAACTACTCCCCATCTCCCCCTCTTTCTTTTCCTCACTGTCTTTCATTCGATTAAACCCTCGACCGCTCCTGTCCACCATCACCTTCTTCTTCTCCGGGCACCCTCCAGTGAGACGCTCCCATCGCTCCGCCGCCCCACACGCCTCACCGACCCTCGCATAACCTCTTCCTCATCACGCTGAACAACCTCTGCCCACCCACCGCCGCTCTACACCCACTCATCGCTCCCCCGAACACACCCACACCTCCGGTCACAGGGCGACCTATGCACACACGCCTAGGCCGCCCCACGATCTGCTACATCTCGCACCACCTTCGCCATGCCATGGTGAAGGTCCCCCACTGATCTGATTAGACCGAGAGGCCCTTTTCGTGTCTGGCAGTTTCGATGCCCGGCCGCCATTGACGCTGCATTGAAGAAGCTCCACGCACGCTCCAGGCTTCAGAACTCCAGGGCTCCAGGTGCTGTGAGGTCGGCAGGGAAGTGCGAAGACAGCTAACCCAGCAATCGATGCAAATAGAGCTTGCAGCTGAGGAAGCGAAGCTGCGGTCTGCTGCGGGCGCACGCGAGAAGAGCACTGAAGATAGTCCCACATCGTGAGTTTACTAAACCCCGCAGTAGTATAAATTAATTTTGTGCTTTCTACTGGTCGCCTCTGAAAGCACTGGGGTGAGGTCCCGCACCCACTCACCTGCCCAGTCCGCGAGCTCATCACGCGGATCCGGCAGATCCGACCCGACCCAATCTGAGCACACCTCGCGCATTACTCACAAACCGGTGCGCCTGGTCACGGGCACGAAACCCGACCCGATTAACCACGGCTCTGGGAGAGCATCCTGCGAGTGGTTTACAGAGAGAGAGACGTGCGGGTAGAGGGATAGGGTAGGTTTTGCTCTTTGTGCAGGGATAGGGTGCGAGAGAAGAAGACTGCGAGAAGAAAGAAAGAAGAAGAAGACTGAGAGAAGAAGGAAGAAGAAGAAGAAGCACAAAGGAAGCACTGTAGCAGACACCACTTAAGCCGTCTGATTGAGAAATCAGACGATGGATGAAGCTCTGCAGACAAAGCAAAGAAGAAGAAAAAGAAAAGAAAAGGTGACGCAGCTGAAAGCAGAAATAAGAAGGAAGAAAGAAGAAGAATAAAAGAAAAGAAGATAAAGAAGATAAAGAAGAGAAGAAGAAGACAAGCAAAGAGAGAAAGAAGAGAAGAAGAAAAAGCCAAGAAACAAAATCTACCTCTCTCTCTCTCTCTTATTTTTGTAATAAAAGCATTGTACTTCTAGAATTCTAGTAGCTCCTGAGTTCAACCTTGGAAGAAAAATATTTCTGAGTAAAATTGTAATATGGCAATGACGACAATCTATAGCTATTTTATCTGTACCACAATGACATTACTATAACAAACAAAAGACCTAGCTTCGGTCGCACTGCTACTATTTTTTGGCACCGTTGCCTGGGAGCAACAGCTATTCTAGAAGTTATAAAATTTCTATTTGTGAATTTCTAATAATCTCTTCTCTCTTTTGTGTGTTGGTATAGGAAAAAAATTAGGACGCAGCCGCACCACAACCACTCCAAGGACAGGTAACTTCTATCCTCTCACTATTAAACCCTAAAATTTTAAAGAGGAAGAAAAAGAAAGAAAAAAATAGGCATAACCTGTCTTTCATACGTAGTAATAGCTGCATGTTCTCAAAACTACTATTCCTGCACACAATAATAAAGGTAATTAAGGGCTAACACCTTCTTGCCTGAGCCCTAATTACCCAACAAGGAGTTAACTGGACCAAGTAGAACCAACATAAGATTAAACATTAGGGTTTCAGAGACACACCCCTTAATCAAGAATTGAGAAAATCCAAAAGAAGTGTGCCTAAGCCATTGATTGAAAATACCTATTCAGAGAAACCCTAAGCACTTGGCTCTCTAAACACTTGAACCCTAAAAAAAATAAGACCTAATAAATTCTCAAAGGAATCACTAGGTAAAGTTGACCCCTAGGGTCAACCAACCTTCAAATTAGGTCACCTTGTTCACAAAAATACCTAAGAGTTCAAGTGAAACCTTAAGCACCTTGATCTTAAAGTAAAAGAGGTAGACTTAAGAGGTCAAGATCCCCATTCTGGTCTACCTGGAACCGCAGTGACAAGAGAGGTCGGGTGGGGGAAACCCTGTAACCCGTGGGGACGTTCTATCGTGTAGGGGTCTTCGCGGGACTCACCCTCTCTGGCTGCCTAGGTAATTCTCAGGTGGACGATCTTTCTGATCAAGGGGTCCATCTGCCCCGCACCTCTGTAGTCACCCAACAATTTTTGGGTGTCTTGATTGGGTCCAGCACCTTCTAAACTCATCTATTCCAACAGTGCATGAACGGTAGGAGGTCCTTAAGACCACCCTTAAGATCTCCTTTAGGAATTCACTCTCGTCAAGGCCAAGCCTCGACGCCATCATTCTCTCATCTGATTCTGAACCAAGCTCTTCTTCTTCCCCCATCATGGCTCAGCCAGTTGAGGAAGAAAATAATCTGGAGCACCAGCTCCAGTGACTCAATGACCTCTTCCAAAACTTTGTGCACCCACCGCAGCATCCTATGATGCGGGACCAGTATAATCCTGCTGCGGTGGCCATTGAGCCTCGAGTCAGAATCCCGACTGGAGGACCTGATTCCGAATTGAAGTCCAATATGATTCATGCTATACCTAAATTCCATGGGCTTAATTCCAAAGATCCCTTCTAGCACATCAAACAGCTAAAGCACCTGGCCCAAACTTTTGGGTCAGATGCGCAAAATCGGGATATTCTTCTCATGAAGATGTTCTCCTTTTCTCTTATGGACAAGGCCGCTCATTGGTATCAAACTCAGACCCGGCCGATCAACACTTAGGAAGAACTTCAGTCTGAATTTTTGAAAAAGTTCTTTCCTGTTGGTCGGACCAATGCCTTGTGCCATCAGATTACTCACTTCACTCAGCAAATAGGGGAACCTCTCCATGAGGCATGGGATCGCTTTCAGGATCTCATGAGAAAGTGCCCCCATCACGGAGTTCCTAAATGGGAACAAGTCCAATCTTTTTACCAGGGACTCCGTGAGGACATCCGTCTTTTCGTCAATGCAACCTGCGGAGGGAATATCATGGGTCAACATGAGGACACCGTGTGGGAGATTCTCGAAAACATGTGCAAGAACTCCATCAACAATGACTCCATGGGATTATTCGATAGGACGAATACCCGCGCATCGATGAATCTTAGGGGAGCACATGAGACGCAGGGCCTGTTCGCATCGGTCGACCTGGAATTAATGGCCAGTCGATTGGACAAGGTCTCAATCATTGAAAAGAAGGTGGATGAGCTGACTCAGCACCTGCAGCGAGCCACCTCTGCGCATAGCTCCTTCGTACAGCCTCCTTTCACACAGGAGACTATGCAAAACATTCTCCATCGATCTTCTCCTAGGATGGATCCATATCCATCATATGATTCTCGGACCGGAGGGCCATCCGATCCTTTCTATGCCAGCCCGGGGAATTCCATTCCCCCTTTCTCTAACTCTCTGGAGGTTCCTCAGACCTGCGAGGACCTCAACGCCATCCAGAATAACCTGTTCTCCAACACCTATAACCTTGGGTGGCGAAACCATCCCAACTTTCAGTGGGCGAGAAATTCCCAAACCCAAAGACTACCCTTTCAGCCCTGCCCACAACCCTCTCGTCCTTACCAGCCGCCTCAGCTTCGGCCAAACCCCACTTATCCATTAGGGCCAAATCAGGATCAAATGTCCCTTATCCTTCAGACTTTGGCTGACATTCAAAGAACGAATGCGGCTATTCAAAAGCAACACAAGGACGAGCTTACAGAGGTCCGAAATCAACTGGCCCAGTTGGCAAATTCTCGCCAGCCAGGCACTCATCCTTCCCAACCTCTTCCTAACCCGAATAACGTGCCAACCCAGCGGCGCGTTATGAACCCAAACCCGAGCCAAACCCATATGATTTATCAGGCCCCCTCTGTTCCTTCACCCAACGGGATGGAGGCCTCCACTTCTTTTGCAGGCTACCAGCAGCAACCCATCTTACCCAATCCCAACCAAAACCAGGCAGGACTTAATTCCGTGACAACCCGTAGTGGTAAGGAAACCCAAGATCCACCTCATCCAAACCACTCCAAGCCTGGTAGTGATCCCAAGCCTAGGACGGTAATCCAGGACGTTCCTACCCCTGTCCCAGATCCAAGACCTGGACCTATCCTAGAAGAACCAACCAAGGTTCCGTTTCCCGAGGCCTTGACCAAGGGAAAGAAGACTACCAACCCCGTGGCACCTGAGGAGGACCTGGTCAAACTCCTTGAGCAGGTCCACATAAACATCCCCTTGATGGATGCAATCCGCCACGTACCGGCTTAGGCACGATTCTTAAAGAATGTGTGTACACCCCAACATAAGCCGCGAACCAAGAGTGGGAGTCCAATTGTTTTGTCAGAGCAAGCCAGCACTGTAATCCTAAGCAGACTCCCACCCAAGGCTAAAGATCCTGGTACTCCCCTGATTTCCTGCAAAATAGGTGATACCCAATTTGATAGAGCCTTGCTAGACTTGGGTGCTTCCATAAATTTGATACCCACATCCTTACTTGACCATCTAGAAGAATCTGAGCTAAAACAAACTGAGGTGACATTACAATTAGCAGATCGATCTATAAAGTCACCAAAAGGGATTCTCGAGGATGTTATTGTGAGGGTACGGGATTTCTACTTTCAGGTAGACTTCATAGTCTTAGACATGGACTTACCTGAGAACCCTAGGGATACACCAATCATTTTAGGGAGACCTTTCTTGGCTACTGCTAGAGCCAACATTAGCTATGAGGAGGGCCAAATAGAGCTCAAATTTGGGAATCAAACCCTGAAAATCGATATATTTAAGGCCCAACAAGGAATCAATTGCGGTGTCATCGAACAAATTTGTGACATTAGGGCTTTGGTTGATGAAACACACTTCCAGAATGACCTGATTATACCTCATCAACCGCAGAAAGATCTTGACCCGTAAACAGAGGAGTCGAATCTAGATTTGGACAACCTAGTAGCTCCTACCCTTGAACCTCACGTCTATTCTGAACCACCCGCCGCTGCTGATAACCCCATCCTCGAACTAAAGCCCCTTCCTGCTCACTTGAAATACATCTTTTTGGGTTCTAATCAGACCGTTCCTGTGATTATCAATTCCAACCTCAATCCCGAATAGGAATCCCGCCTGATTGCTGTCCTCCAGCAACATCGCAGAGCCATCGGGTGGACTCTCGATGATTTGACTGGAATAAGTCCCTCTTATTGTACTTATCATATCTATTCAGAAGTGGGCGCATGACCTTCTCGTGAAATGCAGAGACGTTTGAACCCCAATCTGCAGGAGGTCATGAAAAAGGAGATCATCAAGTGGTTAGATGCTGGAATCATCTGCCTGATCTCCGATAGTCGTTGGGTGAGCCCAATACAGGTTGTGCCTAAGAAGGCAGGACTCACCACTATAACGACTGAAACCGGAGAAGTCATTCCTACCCGATTAGCCAATGCATGGAGAGTCTGTATAGATTACCGCCGACTCAATTCCTCCACGAAGAAGGATCATTTCCCACTACCTTTCATTGATCAAATTCTCGAGAAACTAGCGGGAAATAGGTTCTTCTACTTTCTTGACGGGTACTCCGGTTACAACCAGGTGGCAATCCATCCTGAGGACCAAGAAAAGACCACGTTCACTTGCCCCTTCAGAACATACACTTTCCGAAGGATGCCTTTCGGTCTTTGCAATGCACCCACTACCTTTCAGCGGTGCATGCTTGCCATATTCTCAGATATGGTAGGTGACTATCTGGAAGTCTTCATGGATGACTTTTCAGTTTTTGGAGCATCATTTGACGATTGCCTCCAACACTTGGTCCAGATACTCAGGCGATGCATCGATGTGAATTTGGTTCTTTCCTAGGAAAAGAGCCATTTCATGGTGCCTGAGGGAATTGTCCTGGGACACTTAATTTCGGAAAAAGGCATCCAAGTGGATCGAGCTAAGGTTGATCTGATCTCTCGCCTTCCTATGCCTAGCTTGATCAGGGACATCCATTCTTTTCTGGGGCACGTCGATTTTTACCATCGTTTCATTCTGGATTTCTCGAAAATCGCACGCCCCTTGACTTCTCTTCTCTCTAAGGATGTACCCTTTGAAATCTCCAAGGAATGCACACTAGCCTTTGAAAACCTTCGTGACCGGGTCACCCAGGCACCTATCCTACAATCCCCTGACTGGTCTCAACCCTTTGAGATCATGTGCGATGCATCTGATTTCACTGTAGGAGCGGTCCTAGGGCAGAAAGCTAACGGGAAACCCGTGGTCATCTACTACGCTAGCAAGACACTTGACGAGGCTTAGCATAACTATACGGTTACAGAGAAAGAGCTGCTAGTCGTAGTATTTGCCCTTGAAAAATTCCGATCGTATCTCCTGGGTTCCCATGTCATCATCTACTCAGATCACACGGCTGTAAGGCATCTCCTTGCCAAGAAGGACGCGAAGCCCCAACTAATTCGTTGGATCTTGCTGTTGCAAGAATTCGATCTTGAGATTCGCGACAAGGCGGGAAGGCAGAATGTGGTAGCCGACCATCTGTCCCGTCTTCCTTCTGAGATTATCAACCCTTCTAGACCCATCACAGAACATTTTCCTGATGAACACCTACTGACTATCGGTACTAGACTTCCATGGTTTGCTGATATAGTAAACTACCTGGCATCTCATCAGATCCCGTCTGATTGGCCGAAGGCCAAGAAAGACAAATTGCGCTCTGATGCCAAGTATTACATCTGGGAAGACCCGTACCTTTTCCGCATAGGTGCTGATTAAGTCATCCGAAGATGTGTCCCGGAGGAGGAAATCAACAATATTCTCTCTTTCTGCCATGACCAGGCATGCGGTGGCCATTTCTCTGGGCATAAAACCGCATCAAAAGTCCTCCAGTGTGGCTTTTACTGGCCCACGCTGTTCAAAGACGCATACAGTCACTGCAAGGCATGCAGTCGTTGCCAGACTTTGGGCAACATGATGCCTTTGCAGCTGATTCTCGTATGCGAAATCTTTGATGTTTAGGGGATTGATTTTATGGGCCCCTTTCCTGCTTTAAATGGTTTCGAATACATTTTGCTTGTTGTGGACTATGTGTCCAAATGGATCGAAGCCATACTGACCCGAACCTGTGATCACAAAATCGTTCTCAAATTCATTCATCAAAACATTTTCTCAAGGTTCGGGATTCCTCGTGCTATAATCTCTGATGGGGGGACCCATTTCACAAACACTCAGTTTAGGTCACTGATGACCAAATACAGGGTGTCTCACCAAATCTCTACTCCTTACCACCCCCAAACTAATGGTCTATCTGAGCTATCAAATCAGGAGATCAAGAAAATCCTGCAGGTCACTGTTTGGCCTGACAGGAAGGATTGGTCGTCCCGACTTCCGGAAGCATTGTGGGCCTATAGGACCACCCACAAAACCCAATTAGGCATGTCACCCTTTAGACTGGTGTATGGGAAGGCGTGTCACCTTCCCGAAGAACTGGAGCATAAAGCCTATTGGGCAGTACGGAACTGTAATCTAGATCTTTCAAAGGCTGGAACCCACAGAAAACTTCAAATCAGCTAAATCGATGAATTACGCCTAGACGGGTATGAGAACTCGCGAATCTACAAGGAGCGGGTTAAAGCCTTCCATGACAAGCATATCTCGAGAAAGAGCTTTCATCCTGGTCAGAAGGTCCTACTCTTTGATGCCCGACTCAAACTTTTCCTTGGAAAGCTGCGATCCAAGTGGGTCGAACCATATTTAGTCTGACAGGTTTTTGGAGATGGAGCCATCGAAATCAGTCCGCTCAGCCACGATTCCGAACCTTTCATCGTGAACGGTCATAGACTCAAGTCATTCATTGATGTGACTTCTACTGATTCGGCTGAATCATCTTATATCCTCCATTCCCCTTGAGCTTATTACGCCCAACCAATGGCGTAAAACTCAGCGCTTAACGGGAGGCAGCCCATCATTTTCCTGAAAATCTAAACCCTTTTTCACACCTTTGTGCACTTAAGGTTCGCCCTTATAGACAGCCGACTCCACCCCAGATGCTTGCATCTGAGATTAGAAATCGTCCGCAAAATTCATCCCGACCCATTCACTCATCAAAACATCTGTCTTAAGGAATGAACTAAGTAAATAAAAACCCCCTAAGTCACAATGAGGACATTGCAAACCTTAGGCATGGGGGGTATAAAAGTGCAAAACTTGTAAGAAAAGGTTTCAAAAAATTCACATATGCCAAAAACACCATAAAAATTAAAAAGAAAATTTGAAAAAGAATAAGAGAATAAGAGGAGAAAGGAAATTTTGTGGGAGAAGGAAAAGAAACAAAATGAAAAAGGAGCACAAAAATGAAAGAAAAGAGTGATAGTCATTAGTAAGAAACTAAGGGATTGACCTAAGTTCTAGACCTTATTCAAGAAAAGAAATGAAAAGTGCATGGTGAGATTAGTAAGAACGCAAACTTTAGGCATTCTTGGATAGACTCTTAGTACCCATTAAGATCTAGACATTCCTCAAGAGGTTGAGGAAAATGAAAAGCTTAAGTATTAGGTCCAAGGCTTAGGGAGTATTTGACCTCATTAACTAACTTTTGGTCTACGAGACTTTGTAACCTAAGCACCCTAACCTCACACACAGCCTAGTTCAGTAAGCGTAAAAATCAAAATCACGCAGAAGCGTCACAAAATTCTAAAAAGTACACCTAAAGCAGGAGCGGCCAATCAACACAAGTTGATTTGGACGAGTTCCCAGTGTGGAGAGGCAGGAAATCCCCTCAAAGATGCATAACAAAATATCATCTCCTCAGTGCTTGTCTCTTAGGATATTTACATATCCTACTGGGGGCATGTAAGCACTCTGCTGGTTCAGATTCCATGGATGGCATTATCACGAAGTGTCAATTGCCAGGGTTTGGATTCGGCCACGGAACACCATGGATGGGATTATCTCGAAATCTCAATAGCCAGGGTTCTGGGGGTTGCCATGGGCGGTGCTATCTCGAAGCATCGATTGCCAGGAACCCTTGAGGATTGATGATGGGAGCAAGGAATCTGATACAAACCGTGTTGAAAAGCCAATCCTAAGCTAGAATTAAAAAGAAAAAGAAAGAGAAAACTCTCCAAACAAAAAAATTTTCTATCTCTCTCTTACAAAACGCTCTGCGAACTGAGCCAGGGCTAAAATCATTTCAAGCATGGGTGCTTTAACCACAAAGTCCAATAGACCTTAGGTTAGTTCTTGTGGGCCTTAAAAACCTTTGCCAAAGACTGAGGCTGAGGCTAGACAGATCTGGATCTTGATTGGTACTAGAGTACCTTTTAGGCCTATGGTCAGCATTCTAACCTAATCTAAGTTCAAATGAAAATGCACTTATCTGAAGTTATTAAAAACATGATGGTCTAGAACAAAGGTTAAACCTTAACTTTTTGCTAAGGGACTAGCAAAAGCTAGGCATGGGGGTATGATGAGAACCTCATCATAAACCCTAACTAGCACAATCTAACCTAGATATGTGAGAAAAAGCTCCTACATAACTCATAGAAAGGCTTGACTCAGAGAATTCTGAGTTTGTAAAGAAAACAGGTCATAAGGGGTAAAAATGCAATTTCACCAACACAATCAGTAAATAGGGTAACTCAGGGTCCAAACATAGGTCAAACTAACCTAATAAGAAGGAAAGTGGGATGATTTGATCCAACAAGGGGTACAGCAACTCCACGGAATTAAATGACATTCTGTAACCCTAAAACAAACCCACTTCAATTCACGAGGTTCGAGGCAAAGTAAAAATTGGCTAAACCCTCTAAAATTCATAGAAAAATAATCTCTAGGGTTGAAAACCTTCAATTTGGCCTTGGGAACCCATTTTGACCTACATTGAGAACCATGCCCAATTAATGATTTAATTTGAGTTTTTACGTAAATTGGCTGGTCAAACAAGGTCTGACCTAGAAATAAAATTCACCATTAGAATCCTTAGGTCCCATTTAGTCATGCATAAAAACTTGAGCCTAATAAGAGACCTTCTTGACCGACTTTGCATTTTTGTCCTCATCTATTACTTTTTGACCCTCAACTTTCGAAACCCTCGCATTTTGGCCCCTAGGTTCTTCGTCGTTCTTTGCACTTAGGTCCCCCTACAAATCTCTGAGCAGTGCCATGCTCCGGCGACTTCGCGCGGAGCATGGCGCCGCGCAGGGTGAGGGAGGCCCTCTGCCAGTTGAACCAGGTGTTCCCTGCGACGTCTGCTGTCGCAGGGACACCACCATGACCTCTACCATCGTTCGCACGGAAGGTATGGGTTGCAACTCCGACCATTCTCCGGTGAGGAAGGCACGTCGCCTCCCCACGCCCACCCCTTCGCCTTCGCCTTTATAAGGACCGTCGTCGCCAGCCGACGGGAGCAGCTCGGTCCTGACGGAGAAAAACCCCCATTTTTCCTCTCTTCCCACTCCGGCAGAAACCCACCAGCTCCGACGGCTCCTCCTCCTCCGTCTCGTTGCTCTGCTGCAATATCAGCAGCAGAGCCACCTTCGCCCGCTCCTCCCGTGTTGCGCCATACCCAGCGCGCA
Source organism: Thalassia testudinum (assembly GCA_037157565.1). NCBI lineage: Eukaryota > Viridiplantae > Streptophyta > Magnoliopsida > Alismatales > Hydrocharitaceae > Thalassia > Thalassia testudinum. The sequence goes on from JAZHRO010000025.1 coordinate 42,680,964, forward strand.
CCCTCCCGCTCTCTTCCTCGCCGCCGCCCTCTCCCTCTAGGTATCTTCTTCTCCGGCGACAGTCGATACGACTGCCGCCCTACTCCGGCCCTTTCGTCCCTGTAACTAGGTCAGAACTGCGCCCCATCTCCCCCTCTTTCTTTTTCTCACTATCTTTCATTCGATTAAACCCTCAGCTGCTCCTGTCCACCGTCACCTTCTTCGTCTCCGGCCACCCTCCGGCGAGATGCTCCCATCGCTCCGCCACCCCACACGCCTCGCCGACCCTCGCATAACCTCCGCCTCATCACGCTGAACAACCTCCACCCACCCATTGCCGCTCTACACCCACTCATCGCTCCCCCGAACACACCCACACCTCCGGTCACAGGGCGACCTATGCACACACACCTAGGCTGCCCCACGACCTGCTGCACCTCGCACCACCTTCGCTGTGCCACGGCGAAGGTCCCCCGCTGATCTGATTAGGCCGAGAGGCCCTTTTCGTGTCTGGCAGTTTCGATGCCCGGCCGCCATTGACGCTGCATTGAAGCAGCTCCACGCATGATCCAGGCTTCAGAACTCCAGGGCTCCAGGTGCTGCGAGGTCGGGAGGGTAGTGCGAAGGTAGCTAACCCAGCAATCGACGCGAATAGAGCCTGCAGCTGAGGAAGCAAAGCTGCGGTCTGCTGTGGGCGCGCGCGAGAAGAGCGCTGAAGATAGTCCCACATCGTGAGTTTACTAAACCCCGCAGTAGTATAAATTGATTTTGTGCTTTCTACTGGTCGCCTCCGAAAGCACTGGGGTGAGGTCCCGTACCCACTCACCCGCCCGGTCCGCGAGCTCATCACGCGGATCCGGCGGATCCGACTCGACCCAATCTGAGCACACCTCGCGCATCACTCACACACCGGTGTGCCTGGTCATGGGCACGAAACCCGACCCGATTACCCGCGGCTCTGGGAGAGCATCCTGTGAGTGGTTTACAGAGAGAGAGACATGCGGGTAGAGGGATAGGGTAGGTTTTTCTCTTTGTGCAGGGATAGGGTGCGAGAGAAGAAGACTGCGAGAAGAAAGAAAGAAGAAGAAGACTGAGAGAAGAAGGAAGAAGAAGAGGAAGCACAAAGGAAGCACTGTAGCAGACACCACTTAAGCCGTCTGATTGAGAAATCAGACGACGGATGAAGCTCTGCAGACAAAGCAAAGAAGAAGAAAAAGAAAAGCAAAGGTGCCGCAGCTCAAAGCAGAAAGAAGAAGGAAGAAAGAAGAAGAAAGAAAAGAGGATAAAGAAGATAAAGAAGAGAAGAAGAAGACAAGTAAAGAAGGAAAGAAGAGAAGAAGAAAAAGCCAAAAAACAAAATCTACCTCTCTCTCTCTCTCTTATTTTTGTAATAAAAGCATTGTACTTCTAGAATTCTAGTAGCTCCCTGAGTTCGACCTCAAAAGAAAAATATTTCTGAGTAAAATTGTAATAGTGGCAATGACGACAAACTGTAGCTATTTTATCTGTACCACAACGACATTATTATAACAAACAAAAGACAGCTTCGGTCGCATTGCTACTAATAGCACTGGATGGGAGGTAACCCATCATTTTTCCTGCTTTCTTTTTCCTTTCTTTTTCCAGGTTTTGACTATCCTAAACCCGACCACCTTTCACCAAGGCGATCCCTTCTCCCTGCTAATGCATGAGAACATTGCATATCATAAGCATGGGGGGGTATTTTTAAAATTTTGATGATCTATTTAGGCTTTTCAAAACCTAAAAACATGCATTTTTCTTTAGTCATTTTTGTTTTATTTTTCTGCTTGCATACCCAAAAAGATAAAAATGTTGAAAGCTTTTTGAGGAAAATTTTGAAATCGGGACTAAGGTTGAAAACTCACTTTTGGTACAATGAGATTTATCTTTAACAAACTAGGGATAAGGATACGGATCTGATAATTAGAATTTCAGGGTCTATTTTTAGACTAGATCAAATATCATTCTCTAAAATTACACCTGAACTCATGATAGTTCAGGTGACTTGATCCTCTTCTGTAATATGGAAAGTATCTGGCTTAGTTTCTAATTCAAAAACTTGCATTTCATGCAAAACTTCTTGTGTCAAATTTCACACACAAACCAACACCTTAAACTACTAAAAATTAGAAGAAAACCCCTTGTTTGGCCTTAGTAAAAGTCTGAAGCAGATCATTAGTCTGAGTTCCCACCGCCAAGAAGACGGAAAATGCCTCCTTTGAGGATGCGATGTCAACATGTTACCACCTCGGCGCTACTCTATATCTATATTTTATATCTTTAGACGGATCATTAAAGTGCATTTTTGCAACTCAAGTGTCTTGGACGATGCTCTACCATAGTGTCGGAGCAAGAGCTTGAGTTTTCTTGGAGCGCCCCTTTGCACTGCAATGTGTTTTGGGGTTATGAGCTCCTGGGTGGTGTCATGCACAGTGCTATCTCAAACTACTAGCACCAGAGCACCCTCGAGGTTTGGAAACGGGAATGATGATCCCGACAAATCTATTGTAAGACTAAGCTAAAAATAAGCATGGGGAGAGAAAAAAAATTAACCAAAAACACACCCTTATAAATGTTGGCTTTTAACAAGCATAGACACAAGGTTTTAAAGGTTATTGCAAGTTGCGAATCAAATTCAAGAGCCAGAAAAATCCTAAAAACAAAAATTTCAAGTCATCTGAATTAACAACGGGTTAATCTGTGAATTTTTTGGAGGATATATTGATCCCGTTTTTGTCAAATTTTTAGATCTGAAAATAAATTCTGATGTTTATCCTTAACAAATCCCATACCTACTGTGTTTGGATCAACCTATGTCCTGTAATCTCTTTCTCCTCAAAAGTCAAAAAAATTAGATTCCCAAAAAATTTTGTTTTGTAAAAATTAAAGTTTTACTAAGAGACTAGAAAAAGATAAGCATGGGGGTGTGATAAACACTAGTTTATCATCATTCTTATGCACTAAAACAAACCTAGCTCTTAGGATTTTGCTCTGCAAACAAGTTTTTGGGTTGCATTTAGGCATCAATTAGGTTGGGCATGCATTGCATTTTTTATTTTATTTTTGATGTGTTTTTGTGAGTGTTAGGGATAGTCAGATAGTCAGATCCCCAGAACCCAAGCACTTGAGAAGGCAACTAGTGAAGGAGAAGCTCAAACCAGCTAGGACTCAGCTTGATCCAGCTGACCATAGCTAGATTTCAACTCAGTTAGACTAGGGTTAGCTCATCCTAGCTCCATTCAGCTCATCTTAGCTAAATGACAGCTCAAGAGAGCTCATCTTAGCTCACCTTAGCTCAAGTCAGTTCAGATCCAGCTCAACTTAGCTGAGTCTAGCTCATCTCAGCTCCCATCAGTTCACTGAGAACTTTAGCTAGCTCAACTGAGTTGACTGGAGTTCACCGCAGCTCAGGACCAGCTACATCCAGCTCCACTCAACTCTAGCCAGCTGAAGATGACTTCATCTTAGCTCAGGAAGCTTAAGTCCAGCTCCTGGGGACTCAGCTTAGCTCAACTTAGTTGAGCTAAGATACCTTAGCTACCTCAACTAGCTAGAGCATCCCTGGGAGCATCAGACCCAGCTCACCTCAGCTCCTTTTAGCAGAAGCCAGCTTGCTTTAGCTTCGCTTAGCTGCTAGCAAAGAACTAGCAAGCTAAGCCAGCTAAAGTACCTCCATGCCACCCTCTTCAGCAGCTGCCAGCTTTAGTTTAGCTCCAGACTTCTTCTATTCAGCTCCACCCCTTAAACCCTAGCTCCTCCTCTACTCTACTACTTGCTAGGCAAGCTTAGCTGGCTTAACTTAGCTAAACTCCAGCTCCCTTGGCAATCCAATACCCTAAAACCCTACCAAACTAGCTCCACCAACTAAAGATCACCTAACCTAGCTCCACCCTACTCCTTTTGGTGCCACCACCTAGCCACCTTTTCACCCCATCACCACCACCAAAAGGCACCAATTTTGGTGCCAAAAACTACCCTAACCACCCCTCCCTTTTGGCACCAAATTACCCTCACATTGTGGCCCTACACCTACCCCCCCCCCCCCAAGCCACATCCACCATCCACATACCCCCCATCTAGAACCCTACCTTGGTGCCACCTAATCCCCCTTCTAGTAGGCCATTTTTGTGCCAACTTCAAGGGACACAACCACCCATAACTACCACCTATGTGACCCTTGGGTTTGTGCCAATCATCCTTAGCTCTAGGATCTACTAGCTACCCCTAAATCCCATCCTAGCCATCCATTCCAAGAGCCACCTATACCCCCCATCCTACTCTATAAAAAGACCCTTAACTACCACCATTTTTCCCATCCTCCATTAGTATATTTCCTACCCTATATCCACCTACATCTCATGGCCAAGAAGAAGAAAGAGAGAAGAAGATTAATGGGGCATCCTACCCACCCCCTTGGTGCCTTCTTCCATTTCTCTCTTCTTCTTTTGCCACACCATGGAGGAGGAGCATTCCTCTAGGAGGACGGACAGGAAATTGGAGGAGGAACAGTGGTGCACGTCCACCCTTGGGAGAAGCATAGGCATGCCCCCCTTTAGGGCTTGCCTTGGAGGACATCATCTTGGCGAAGCTTTGCAAGGAAGGAGTTGGAAAACCCCTTTTCAAGACCAGGAGCCACTGAGCTTGGAGCAAGGAGCCTCTCAACTTCACCATCATTACAAGTGGATTGGTGTTTTTGTCATTTTTTGTAGTTTTTCTAGTAGTATAAAGTATTCCTCTGCTAGGGTTCTCATGTAAACAATCTTCCATATTAAATCAAGTTGCTTTCTTTACAATTCTTTTATTGCATTTGGTTTCTTTCTCTCTAGCACCCTTCACTCCCTCTCCCTAATTACTCTAGGCCTCCACGTGCATAGGGTGAGCTTTGGAAGAGGAATTAGTTGTCACTTAGGTTTTAGCTTAGTAATTGTAGGTGTTAGTTGCATTCCAGCCAACACTCGCGTATTCGCCGTTATTTCAAAACATAAAAATATATAAATTTAAAAACACGAAAAAAGAAGTTGATTTCCATTTTCAAATAAGAGATTTATAATTGAAACAATTGACTCCTTGGATGACCCTAGATACTTCCCTATCTAGGTTTTATAAATTTGAAAGTGGCTCGATTTTTGTGCGTTATAATGATAAAACCCTAATTTTACAAATCACGGAAAAAATGCGATCACTTTTTGGCGTCGTTGCCATGGAGTCACGGCTTTGCTTGATTAATTTCCTTGCTTGAAGTAGATCTCATCCCTTTGTCTCTCGTTTCTCTTGTGTGTGCAAGAATCAGTTACAGGGAGAAAATGGAAAATTTTGGGAAGCTTGAAGTATCCTATCTTCCCATGGAATTCCAGATTAGCATCTCTTTTCTGGTCACACTTAGCCTAAATACCTACCAAAAAAATACTAAACTTCGCTTTCAGAATCCTAAATATCTTAATTAAGTGGAGTGGTGCAAATTAAAATCTATTGTTTGCTTGTTTGCATCATTAAACACCACTCCACCTCAAGTGTTGGTAGTCTAATTTTCGGGACCAAACCTCTATCCAGATTTCGAAAATCAATTCCTGACACCACAGACCTCCTAAAATTATAAAAGTTTACGCAATGATTCCAAATCAAGTAAGGAACATCTGTTCCAAATTTTAGAATAATTGGATTTGTAGTTAATTTTTAAAAATTCTTGGACTGCATAGGGTTCACACCCTCTAATCTTCCTATTTTGCTACTGTCCGTGAATTTTTAGAATTTTTGTCCTCATCTAATTTTTGTGAAATTTAACTTTCTGAAATCCTTGTGAAATTCTACACATCATATAAAATCACCATAATTTTCTGAGATCAGTGGTGATATTGAAAAGTCTAAAATACCCAATGATATCATTTCTAGACTTTGACACCAGCTTAAAGAAAAATTCAAAACAAATAACAAACAAATTCCTAAAATCTTAAAAAAATCTTCTCTGGAATCCTTGTTTGAATTTCCTTAAATTAGTGATGTTGTTTGATTTGTTTGGACCACTACTTAATACAGAAAGCCTAAAACAAATTCATTAGTAGTAATTTTCTTTCTTAAGGTCAATTGGATTAGGGTTTCTTTCCTTCTTTTTAGAGATCCACTTTAAAGAAAATTAATCTTCACCAATACAACTTACTTTCCTTTTATTGTGGAGCTTGAAACTTGTTTGAAAACTTAAGAAGGAAACCCTAAAACACACTAACTTAAATCCAATTCTAAAAAAGACAGAAATAAATCAATTTGTGTGACAACTTGTTTGAAATTGGAACCACTTTCCAGTTCCTGCACACACACTTAAAATTGAAATAACAGGACATTACCCCAATTAATACCCTCCACATTACGTGTGCACTTTAGTCTCCTCGACCTAACTAAAAATTATAGCAATTTGACCCCTAAGAATTCATCAACTTAGGCTTGCTATATAAGTCTTAAGTTTTCTTTAGTTAATACTAATTCTATCATCTATATCTGGTGTCAGGCTGAGAAGCTGTGTCAAACGACCAAGCGTGGGTTTGCACAAGCCCCTGGGGATTTTCCTAGGAAATGCTTGGGCCCAAACCTCCCCTTAAGCAACTTGGCTAGATTTGTTGACAGAACGAGTATTCACTATTGATTTCTTATTTCCTAGGTAAATCAAGTCTTAGGTTAATTTTTAGGGAGTCACATTTAAGTTAGGTCTAGAATTTTGATTGCTTGTGTGCACACTTTCTCTCATCTCCATCTCTTCTCCTCCCCTCCCATTCTTCCATTTTATGCATGGGCGATGATCTCAAAATCCGCACTTGGAGGAACCATTTGATTTCACCCCACATGCAAAAAGATCGCTTTTTCCGTCTTCTTCTAAGAAAATAGAAAATCAACAAAACAAGTCCACTAACCCTTCCACTTCCACCTCTAATCCCACCTCTAACCCCACTACTAACCCTAATTCTGACCCTTCCACCGAAAACCCCCCCACCTTTGACTTCCCGCACTTGGAGCTCCCTAATGCTAATTTGCCTCAATCACAACACCAAGCTCACCTGCCTAATCTTTACACCTTGACGGTAGAGCAAATTGCTCAACTTAATGCCAATCAACAAGTGTTGACTAGGAATATCCAAAACCCAGCCAACCAGAGGCCAAACCCACCACCCCGTCAGCAACCTGTTGTTCCTCTAAAAGATTTTTATGATCCTTCTTACTATGAGGACAGACCAGGGGTGGTCACATCAGAGGGGGACTTCGAGATCAAGCCAGCAGTTCTGAACCTGATTAAACATTTCCATAGCCTTCCTAGTGAAGACCCATTCAACCACCTTGAAGAGCAAACTCTTCTTGCACAAACAACCCATTCCCAAAATGTGCAAGAAGACCTATGGCTAATGTGGCTATTTCCATTATCTCTTAAAGATAAGGCTGCTTACTGGTTTAGGACCATTGGCCGACCCATCACAACTTGGCCACAGCTCAAGAGCGCCTTCCTCAAGAAATTCTTTCCCATAGGTCATACTAATTCCCTACGAAGATCTATTACGACCTTTCAACAAAAAATCTGGTGAGACTTTCCATGATTCTTGGGAAAGATTTCAAGATCATCTAAGAAGTTTCTCGCACCACGAGATTCCTTTATGGCAGCTCGTGCAGATCTTCTATCACGGATTAGAAGATCAAATCTAACTTTTCGTCGATGCCTCGTGTGGCAGCAATTTCTTGAATAAGGATGCTAAAGGTGTCTACGACCTATTTGAAGAAATGAGTGAAAACTCATTTAATCAAGCTTCCATGAACACATTTTGCAAAACTTCAAACCCGCAGTTCGATGTTCATGAAGTAGGCACCCAATCTATTCCTATAACCGAAGATGAACTTTAAATGATTGCACAAAAACTCGACCAGATGCACATGAATCAAAAGAAAATTGAGGAAAGACTTGCCACACCAATCCAAGCTCCACACAGTCCACATCTGACCCAACCTAACATTCCACAAAGAGAAAATTTGCACAATCTTAATACTACCCCTGCTGATTATTACCAATATTTTGAGGCTATCTATAATTCAGTAAGGAATTACAACAATCCTGATCTTAACCCCACTCAAAATATTTCTGCCATCCAGGAGCCATTTAGAAAATTTTCCAATTGGAAGAATTACTCGAACCACTCCTGGAATAACTAGGTTCCTCCCCGACCAAACCAATTTAATGGGTATGGGTTTAATCCGACCTTTCATCCTAGGCCATCTTACCAAGCCATTAATTCCTAGATGATGAGAACCCTACAGGAAATGCAGACAAAGATGACAGAAGTAACCCGCACCATCACAAATCTAAATAATCAGATTGGGGTTACTCCCACTCAATGACCTGCAGGACATCTACCCTCCCAACCCATGCCCAACCCTAATCACCAGAGGAACCAGTATCCGGGCAGAAATCAAAACTACACAAATTAGCCTCCTACTAATCCACTACCTCAGTAGCGTCCCAGGTTTCCACAACAACAAACCCCCCCACCTCCTCCAAATAATAATCCAACTGCACATGCAGTTACATTGAGGAGTGGGAAAACCACCACTGATCTCAGGCCTTCACAAAAACCTGGTGAAATCCCCATCCCTGTGCAAATTGACTCTCCACTCCCACATCAGGAAGAAAAAGAAATACAAAAATCTCAGGACACAACTCTTATCCCTTTTCCACAAGCTCTCCACCCCACCACCAATCGAAAAAAGAAATCTGAGCCCACCATAGAAGAACTCATGGATTTATTCGGGCAAGTTCAAATCAATATCCCTCTCCTAGATGCAATCAAGTATATACCTACCTACGCCAAATTTTTGGAGATTTGTACTCCTAAAAGGCAGGCCAAAAATCTTGGACAAGTACATCTTTTGGAGACAGTAAGCTATGTTATACAAAGCAAGCTGCCTCCTAAGATGAAAGATCCGTGGGCGCCATTAATTTCAGTGATTATTGATGATACTACTTTTGATTGTGCCCTCCTTGATCTCGGTGCCTCAGTTAATATCATTCCCACAATTTTATTTGAAGAATTTCAAATTAGTGAACTAAAACCTGTTGAGGATAACCTTCAATTAGCGAACCATTCTACAATCAAACCTCGTGGGATTGTTGAGGATGTTTTGGTCAAGGTCTAGAATTGTGCCTTCCCTGCAGACTTTTAAATCCTTGACATTGAGGTACCTGAATCTTTGATGAATGCCCCGATAATCCTTGGACGACCCTTTTTGGCCACTGCAAAGGCAAACATTAAGTGCCACACAGGAAAAATCAATATCACCTACGCAGGCCAAACTATCACTCTTGATATTTTTAAATCCTCCAGGAGATTCCAAGATGATGATTTTTTCAAGGACTCAGATTCTGAAATTTCAAATTTGGTGGAGACAATGTTGGTAGATACCCTTCCCAACCATAAATTTTTCGAGGAATTTGACTCATAATCAGTGGTCAGAGAAATATTTGATTTTGAGACTTGTCTTGACCAAAAATCCATTCCTGATGAACCCGCTGATCACCCTGACCCACCCACTCTTCCCTCACCCCACCTTTCCACACTAACTTCACACAATCCTCACCATCCTTTCCTTGACCCCTTTCCTATGGACCTACCACCAGACCTTCCCGAGTTTGGCATTCAACCCAATTTAAAACCATGGCCAGACTCAGAACACACTTATCATTTTGCATCGAACATTGATCCCTATCTTTCAACCAATCAATATCTTTCAACCAATCAATTTTCCAGGGATCCAAAAGAAGATGCATTTTTTGCAGGCATCCAGGTGTCCAATTATTTACATGATTGTTCATCATCTGTGCATACCTTCATGCTTGGCTGAATGGCGTAAAGATAGCACTGGATGGGAGGTAACCCATCATTTTTCCTGCTTTCTTTTTCCAAGTTTTGACCATCCTAAACCCGATCACCTTTCACAAAGGTGATCCCTTCTCCCTCCTAATGCATGAGGACATTGCATATCATAAGCATGGGGGGTGTTTTTAAAATTTTGATGATCGATTTAGGATTTTCAAAACCTAAAAACATGCATTTTTCTTTAGTCATTTTTGTTTTATTTTTCTGCTTGCATACCCAAAAAGATAAAAATGTTGAAAACTTTTTTAGGAGAATTTTGAAATCGAGACTAAGGTTGAAAACTCACTTTTGGTACAATGAGATTTTATCTTTAACAAATTAGGGATAAGGATACGGATTTGATCATTAGAATTACAGGGTATATCTTTAGACTAGATCAGATATCCTTCTCCAAAATTCCACCTGAACTCATGATAGTTTAGGTGACTTGATCCTCTTTTGTAATATGGAAAGTATCTGGCTTAGTTTCTGATTCAAAAACTTGCATTTTATGGAAAACTTCTTGTGTCAAATTTCACACACAAACCAACACCTTAAACTACTAAAAATTAGAAAAAACCCCCTGTTTGGCCTTAGTAAAAGTCTGAAGTAGATCATTGGTTTAAGTTCCCACCGGCGAGAAGGAGGAAAATGCCTCCTTTGAGGATGCGATGTCAACATGTTACCACCTTGGCACTGCTCAATATCTATATTTCATATCTTTAGACAGAGCATTAAAGCACATTTTTGCAGTTCAAGTGTCTCGGACGGTGCTCTACCTATAGTGTCAGAGCAAGAGCTTGAGTTTTCTTGGAGCGCCCCATTGCACTGCATTGTGTTTTGGGGTTGTGAGCTCTTGGGTGATGTCATGGACAGTGCTATTTCGAACTACTGGTGCTAGAGCCCTCTCGAGGTTTGGTAACTGGAATGATGATCCCGACACATCTGTTGTAAGACTAAGGTAAAAATAAGCATGGGGAGAGAAAAAAAAATATAACAAAAAACAAGCCCTTATAAATGTTGGCTTTTTACAAGCATAGACACAAGGTTTTAAATGTTATTGCAAGTTGCAAATCAGATTCAAGAGCCAGAAAAATCCTAAAAACAAAAATTTCAAGTCATCTGAATTAACAAGGGGTTAATCTGTGAATTTTTTGGAGGATACATTAATCTCATATTTGTCTAATTTTTGGATCCGAAAATAAATCCCGATGTTTACCCTTAACAAATCCCATACCTCCTGTGTTTGGATTAACCTATGTTCCGTAATCTCTTTCTCTTCAAAAGTCGAAAAAATTAGATTTTTCAAAAAATTTCATTTTGTAAAAATTAAAGTTTTGCTAAGAGACTAGCAAAAGTAAGCATGGTGGTGTGATAAACACCAGTTTATCATCATTTGTATACATTAAAACAAACCTAGCTCATAGGATTTTGCTCCGCAAACAGGTTTTTGGGTTGCATTTAGGCATCAATTAGGTTAGGCATGCATTGCATTTTTTCTTTTGTTTTTGATGTGTTTTTGTAAGTGTTAGGCATAGACAGATAGTCAGATCCCCAGAACCCTAGCACTCAGGAAGGCAACAGGTGAAGGAGAAGCTCAAACCAACTGGGACACAGCTTGATCCAGATAGCTAGATTCCAGCTTCCTTGGACTAGGGTTAGCTCATCCTAGATCCATTCAGCTCATCACAATAGAATGACAGCACAAGAGAGCACATCTTAGCTCACCTTAGCTCAAGTCAGCTCTGATCCAGCTCAACTTAGCTAAGTCAAGCTCATCTAAGCTCCCATCAGTTCACTGGGAGCTCTAGCTAGCTCTGCTGAGTTGACTGGAGTTCACCTCAGCTCAGGACCAGCTACATCCAGCTCCACTCAACTCCAGCCAACTGAAGATGACCCTATCTTAGCTCAGAAAGCTCAAGTCCAGCTTCCGGGGACTCAGCTCAGCTCAACTAGCTAGATCATCCCCAGGAGCATCAGACCCAACTCACCTCAGCTCCTTTTAGCAAATGCCAGCTTGCTTTAGCTTTGCTTAGCAGCTAGCAAAGAACTAGCAAGCTAAGACAGCTAAAGTAGCTCCATGACACCCTCTTCAGCAGTTGCCAGCTCTAGTTCAGCTCCTGACTTCTTCTATTCAGCTCCTCCCCTCAAACCCTAGCTCCAATTGCCTCCCCCTCTACTCTACTACTAGCTACGCTATCTTAGCTAGCTTAGCTTAGCTAATCTCCAGCTCCCTTGGTAATCCAATACCCTAAAACCCTACCTAACTAGCTCCACCAACTAAAGCTCACCAAACCAAGCTCCACTCTACTACTTTTAGCACCACCACCTAGCCACCTTTTCACCCAATCACCACCACCAAAAGGCACCAATTTTGGCACCAAAAACTACCCTAACCACCCCTCCCTTTTGGAGCCAAAATACCCTCACATCATGGCCCTACACCTACCCCCTCCAAGCCACATCCACCATCCACATACCCCCTTCTAGAACCCTACCTTGGTGCCACCTAATCCCCCTTCTAGAAGGCCATTTTGGCACCAACTTCAAGGGACACAACCACCCATAACTACCACCTATGTGACCCTTGGGTTGGAGCCAATCATCCTTAGCCCTAGGATCTACTAACTACCCTTAAATCCCATCCTAGCCATCCATTCCAAGAGCCACCTATACCCTCCATCCTACTCTATAAAAAGTCCCTTAACCACCACCATTTTTCCAATCCTTCATTAGTATATTTTCTACCCTATATCCACCTACATCTCACAGCCAAGAAGAAGGAGAGAAGAAGATTAAGGGGGCATCCTACCCACCCCCTTGGTGCCTTCTTCCCCTTCTCTCTTCTTATTTTGCCACACAAAGGAGGAGGGGCATTCCACTAAGAGGATGGCCAGGCAATTTGAGGAGGAACAGTGGTGCATGTCCACCCTTGGGAGAAGAATATGCACTCCCCCCTTTAGGGCTTGCCTTGGAGGACATCATCTTGGAGGTGCTTTGCAAGGAAGGAATTGGAAAGCCCCTTTTCAAGCCCAAGAGCCACTGAGCTTAGAGCAAGGAGCCTCTCAACTTCACCATCATTACAGGAGGATTGGTGTTTTTGTCATTTTCTGTAGTTTTTCTAGTAGTATAAAGTATTCCTCTATTAGGGTTATCATGTAAACAATCTTCCTTATTAAATCAAGTTGCTTTCTTTACAATTCTTTTGTTGCATTTGTTTTCTTTCTCTCTAGCACCCTTCACTCCCTCTCTCTAATTACTCTAGGCCTCCATGAGCATAAGGTGAGCTTAGGAAGAGGAATTAATTATCACTTAGGTTTTAGCTTAGTGATTGTAGGTGTTAGTTGCATTCCAGCCAACACTCGTGTATTCACCGTTATTTCAAAACATAAAAATATATAAATTTAAAAACACCAAAAAGAAAGTTGATTTCTGTTTCCAAGTAAGAGATTTATAATTGCAACAATTGCCTCCTTGGACGACCCTAGATACTTCCCTATCTAGATTTTATAAGTTTAAAAGCGACTCAATTTTTGTGCATTAAAACGATAAAACCCTAATTTTACAAACCGCGCAAAAAATGTGATCATACACAGAGAGGCAAAGTGTGATTTTCAAAACTTTTCGTAGTAACTAATCTATCATAATGCAAGCATAGAAATAGAAACCAGATATTCAGAGAATCAAATTTTTATTACTACCTGCAAATACTTCTCAAACTAGGAATTAAAACAAATAAGCTAAAGAGTAGAGAGAGAGAAAAATAGATGAAGAGTGGCACTGCTTAAGGGATGCTTGTGTGAAGTGTTGCAGTACTTCTGGTCCAGAGTGTCAAGAAGAAGACCAGAGAGATGCTGCAAAGGGAGAAAGGCTAGAGATGTGTCTGGTGGAAGTTGCCTCTCAATTGGGGGCTCTAGGATTCTTTTTATAGATAAAATGAGGGGAAAAGTATGTATTTAGGCCCTCAAAATCGTGCAACACCTTAGGTACGATCAGATCCATCGATCGAGAGATTCATGGATCAGATCACACCTCAAAATAACCTTTATCGTGCCTTAAAAGTGGGGAATGCACCAGAAGGAGACAAGTGGCATCCGCTCGATCATGATCACGCTCCCTACCTCGCGCACTTCCTCACACTCGTGCACACTTTCAATCTTAGCCATCCGATCGTAAGAATTACCACAGCACCACCTCTTAACAGTTGTGTGCAACGGGGCATTTGTTCGGGTGTTAGATTGCGTGTGCATCACACTATCGCATCAGTTGAACCACGTTACGCCACGCAGTTGCATCTGTGCCCTTCGATCTCCATCGCACGGTCTAATTTCGCACAAACTCACTGCCTCCTCGATTTAGCGCTTCGCGTGATTCTAATGCATGACTCGCACTCTCACATTGAGGCATTAACGGACGCACTGCACTGCCTTTTGTGTCGCTTTTAGGATTTGTGTGTAACCGTTCTCAACTGTTAGATGAAGATCCAATGGCTAAGATGCTCTCTTAGTTGATGAAGGTGCAGTAAGGGTCGACGTGGCTTCATCGTGGTTGTTGGATGACGATCCAATGACCCATGATTTTTACCTTCAATCGCTTGGACATGGTGGTGGGCTGTTAGTTTGGTGCTACGTGGCACCACCCTGACCGTTGATCTACCTACCTTTGTAGTTGATGCTATACAACTCTGATTGAGCTGATTTTTGTGCCGTTAGACTATAATCGTTGATCCAAATCCATCCGTGCAGTCGAATTTGACATCTAAGGTTTGGATTTGTGCTATTTGGCTCCTTGGCCTCTGATCTTCTATGGGTTGTATGTGATGCAACGGAAGTCTGACCAAGATGATTTCGGAAGCGTTGGACTTTTGTCATCGTCCTAATCAGAACTGTACGATCTGATCTATCAACTGTGGCCCCAAATCATCTGCAATTAACATCACCTCTCTTTTACAGCACAAAATAGCATTATTATCTATAAAGCTAACAAATCAACTATGATGCAAATTATGATGCTTATGCATGCATTGTTCCTAAGTTAAGCTTAAATCTAACTTAATTTCAGTAGATTTCATCCTATGATTGCTGCACAATCACACCCCATACCTGAATCTTGCTAGTCCCTAGCAAATGCAAGACTAAATGCAAAGTGGTCCTAAATGACTAATTTCTATCAAGAGTTCGACTAGAGATTTATTTCTTTTGTTTTCATCCAAAACTTTACAAATCCAGATAGTCATGAAAGTGTAGTGTTGTAGGCTATGCAATGGATCCAAGTGAAAAGTCAATCCACATCTAATGCTCATACTTGACCCTTAGTAAAATTCTATTGGGATAGGCAAACTTCTTCCCTCAAGGTTATAAAATAATTTGTAATTTCAGCCCCAGCTTTTGGTTTAGGTAGAAGATGTTTGAGTCATGTAGGTTTGTATTTGGTGGCTTGCACTCCTCTGGTGCTACATATAGACTAGTACTTCAGAACCTAGATTTCTAGACTGTCAAATAAATCAACTTAAAAAGAGGTGGAGAAACTGTGCTCTCTTTAGTTCCTTTGTACTCATTCTCTCTCTTTCTTTTTCTTTCTTTCTCTTTTTCGTCTCTTTTCTTTTCTTTTTTATTTTCCAGCTCACAATTTCACCATATTTGATATTTGGTGGCTTCTTATGGAATTAACACTTTGATTAAGTTCTGATAACCCTATAATTAAGTCAGAATTTCTCAACCCATATTCAGGTGGTTAGAAATACAGAAAAGTAGGTCAAAGCAATATTTGGTGGATTGTAATGGAAATGGGTGTTGTTGCCTCAATGCGCTTAATATGAAATAAACACAACACACTTAACACTTTTTCTAATATTTTTTTCTATATATATTTTGTGTTCTTCTCTTCTCTATTTTTTTTACATATTTGTATCTACCAACATAACGTAATGCAGCATCCATGCACATTTTTATTCATGAGGCATTATTTGAGATTAAGTGTGTTCAAGAGGATATCGAGTCGTTTATTTGGTGGAAGTATCTACTCTCAGCATCAGGAAAGGAATGGGTGGGATAGCGTATTTCTAACCTTGATATTAATACCTTCCGTCATCCAAGGATTCCGTGAAGGACAGTCGTAACCATCCACTTTAGTCATAGTTTTATTAGAACCTGCTCTCTACATATTTGCCTTATTTGGTGGCTCTCCAAAAATTCACACACTAAGAATTTGTATGCAGGAACCAAGAGCGAAAACTATATCTAACTCCAAGTATCATTATCCAATTACCCAGAAACTAAGATTCCTTATACTAGCCTTAGAGTACCAGTAGACTCTCTAATCTTATTTCGCACTTGTTTGGTGGATCTACTAGAAGATGGTTTGCCTGACTCCCTAATTACTGTCCAAGGGTTCAAGAGAAGAAGCATTGTTTCTTCTCAACAAACTAAAGATGTCTATCGATCTTCACAGAGGATCCATTGCAAATTCTACATGTAAATATGAAATTGTACTGGATTCTAGACTTAGGAATCAACTTAAGAATAAATCCCTAATAAAACCTTCTTGATAAAAATTCGTAATGCATGAATTCAAAAACAAAAAATTTCTGACCTAAGACATGCAATGTCCACCCCCCATGCCTATTCATTACAATGTCATTGAAATGTATGTAGAAAAAATCAAAATGTAATAAGCGAGAGACGGGGATATCACCTGACTGAGCTTGTTAATCCAAGTCAGCTTGATCAGTCAAAAATGAAAAATACTTGCATAGAATACTGGGTTGCCGCCCAACCAACGCTAAGTTTAATGTCATTTGCCAGACTTAAACCCAAAAATGAATGATTAAATTAATGGGTTGAGTCAGTATTAATATGAAGATATGATGATGCGACCCAAGAATTAATGATCACATATGTGGATCAGCTAATGGTGAATACCAAGCCCAAAAGGTCGGAAAAATAAAACAAATGTGCTTGGAATTATTTGCAGCCAGGTACTACAAAAGAGAGAAAAATAAGTGCAGGTGCCAAAGTAGAAAGTAGATAGTGGCAACCCTAAGAAGTGGTGCATAAGAAGGCAGATGAGGTGGATAAGGAGAGTCAGTGGGGAATAAATCATACGGGTCTTGAAAGCGATGGGAAATGAAAGGAGGAACCCAAGTGGTGTTGTTTGAAATGGTATAAGGAACCACTTCGTAAGTCAAGTCAAGTGTGGATGGATGTAGAGTAGGTGAGTCAAATAAAATCCAATGGTCCATCTCAATAGTTCCAAATTCACCTAAGTCATGCTGGATATCCGAATCAAAATCCTCAAGCTCATCCTTGGGGTGATCAAAAATCTCATACGAGTTGCCCAAATCTTGTCTTAATTCATGATGCAAATCCTCAAATGCAATGGGTGAAAATTCATTATTCCTTAGAATCATTTCCCCAGGGGGAGTAAGATCATAATCTAGATTAATCAAAGCCTCAAATTCTTTTAGTTCTATGAATTTTTTAGTATGAATATAAATTTGAGCACAATTGTCTCTCTTGAACTACATCTTCTGAGGGAATGTCTTCTTGTTTCTCATTAATCAAATCAAGTTCCTCAAAATTCCATGATTTAGCTAAATTCATTGCTTCCTCAGGTAAATCATCATAAGTCATCCCTAATAATTCTGCAATCTCTTGAACATCTTTTTCATAAGGGGATTTCCTATTTTGTTCAATCTCAAGATGTTGGGGATAAGAGTCAAGGTTTTCCTCAGGACTTTGGTGGATGGGAAGAAAAGGGTGAGAATTAGCTGATACAGAAGTGAAAGTAGATTCGACTTCTATATGGAATATCTCAGAATGATCAATATCGCCGAATCCAGGTATCATAATCGAATCATCTAAGCACATCTGATCATGGTAATCCTCAAACAAAATCATATTAGAACCATCCAACTGTGCTTGGCTAGGAGTGTCACTATCCTCAATCCTTCTATCTTCTTGATAGGGCTCTTCATAATCTCATTCTGATTCTCCTAAATTTTTTTAAGGTATCCAAATCTGAATCATCTACATGGTCCAATTATGCATCTTTTAACATAAAGGACTTGTACATAGGCCCACCAGAGATTTGTTCCTTAAGATAGAATGATTGTAATTCAAGTTCTAAATCAAGATTTAGATCCTCGAGTGAGTCTTCCTCCTCAAAGTCAGTCTTTAGGATATTAGAACTATCTTTTAGTTCAGATGTAGATTTGGGTAGGATCTGTTCTGGATAATCACAGGGTTGGTGGGTGGGCTCGGTATATGTAGAGGTTGGGAGTGAATAAGATGTCATACTTAAGGTTGGATCCTCAACCTTAAGTGGCTTACCACAAACTTATGGCACACTCTAACCAGGTTTATCACAATGTGCTTCCAGGATTCCATTAAGTTCTTTTGTTAGGTTATCCATTTTTCTTTTACTAACTTCTCTCATCTCCTAGGCTACTTAGAGCAATTGGGTAATCTTAGGATCACCGCCATGGTCAATGGTGTGAGTGGGTTGAGGATAATAATTTCCAGGATTTCTAACCTCAGTCAAATCAGAATATCTATCATTTGAATACCTAGGGTAAGAATCATATCCTTGGTTAGGGGGTGTAGGATTATCCGAATAAGAAGGTGGAGTGGGTTGGGTGGAATTAGGATAATTTGCAAAGTTATTTCTAGGATAGGATTGATATCCTAGGTATTGGAACTCTGAGGCATATCCCTGACCAGGGGAGAGATGAGTCTGGTTGAACCGATCAAAGATAGTTGGTCATGCTGATCAGGTGTTGGTCCTGAATGGAGATGTCTCTTGAGATTGTAGAGATCCTTGATATCTAGAGATTCGTGTGGGATTCCATAAGAATGAGGTAGGCCTAGCTATACTTGAGGAATATGAGGTGTAGACGAGGGAATCAAGTCCCGGGTGTTGAGAAGAGTTCTCCCATCCTGAAGAGGTAGGAGTAGGGGATGGGTTGGGATAGGGAGAAAAAGAGGAATAGTGGGAACCAAAAGAGTATGGGTCCAAGTTCTCCTCAATCGGTTCTTCCTCATGGTAATTACCCATGGGAAAGGATTCAAACATAGAAAAATTGAGTCTTCTCCTTAGATTACCCTCTAAAGGTGATACCAAATCAAGGTTCAAAGAAGAAAGCTAATAGATAAGAGAGAGAAGATAGATGAGAAAATCTCTGCCCTTATAATACAATCAATCAAGCTAATCCTTAGAGTGTAAACCCTAATTAGACCTAATCCTGGCTTCCCAAAATATGACTAGGTCAGATCAACCCTTAGGACAGCCAGAAGGGTGGGACTCCTTAGGACACCCCGCACAACAGGACACCATCAAGGGTTAACACGGTTACCGCACCAACCTTTCTTGTCACCAGTGGGTCCAAGTAGACAAGGCCTTGACCTTAGCCCAATCTAATTTCAAGTTACCAAGCCGATTAATCCTACCTAGGGCACTTCTTCTCAATTTTAGGCTTAGGCTTGAAGTACTTTTCGAATATGATGGGCTTTAGTAGGGTCTTGCCCTTAAAATTGATTTCAGAAGTGTGAAGTGCACAGGCAAGGGGTTCACAAGCAATTATTTTATGATGAAGTGAATTTTAAGGTTCAATTGCTTGTATAATTGCGTTTTAGGGTTTCGTAGTTAGATAAATTCAAGCAAGGTTTTGATGAACACACATGAGTTTCTTTGCAAGTCCCAATCTATGAGATTGGTTTCCTTTTATATGTGTTACAACCCGATCCCAGATCCGTACAAGACCCGAGACTGGCCCACCTCGACTAATCCCAAGACCCAGTCGTCCAACGAGAAATAACCAAAAATAGAAAATATTCCACAACCACACGTGCAATGTAACTAAGCAGAAAATAATACAAAGACAATAAAGGAAATAGAATGGAAGGTATCACAATATTACAGGCCATCACAACTACAACAGCGGAAAATAAGGTAGAAATATAACTGAAACAGAAATGTAATAGAAACAATATACATATGTCAATACTCACTACAACAAAAGAAGCATCTGGTGTGCTCTGGACCTAAATGGGCAATCCCTCCTGATGTGGCCCGGCTGGCCACACTTGTAGCAGAGAGAGGCACGACCTCCTCCCTCAGTCGATCCCTACTAGTGGTTGGGTGGGGGTCCGGTGCTGGCAGCTGGCCCTTGTCTGGGGCCCCCAAAGGCCACTGGTGGCCCTGTAGAATGAGGCAACTCTCCTGCAGGCACCGTGTGCCTCCTCTCCCAATGGCCCTGTGAGTACTCTAGCTGGTAGGGCCTCTTCTGTCCACCGTCAGTGTCTTGCATGGTCGTGTTGGTCTCCTCATAGGTCATGGCTGCCCTGACCCCACGAGAGAAAGTGGCCAGCTTTAGGGGTTTCACATACCCACGAATCGCAGGTCGGAGCCCCTCAGTAAACCTCCACAAGCGCTCCTCCTTAGTAGACACAACTGTCGGGGCAAAGAGTGACAACTCCAGGAAATGCGTGCGATACATGCTAGCTGTCATCGCCCCCTAGCGGAGAGTGTGGAACTCCCGCCTCCTCCGGTTCTGCCAGGTCTGCGGAAAGTACTGCTCGCAGAAAAGAGCCACAAACTGGTCCCATGTCGGCTCTCTCTCCTCTTGGCCTCTGACTGCCCTCCACCGCCTGTGGGCTGCGCTCTTCAACTGGTACATGGCAAAGGCCACGCAGCCCTCTACAAGAGGGTGACGTGTGTCGAACACCTTCTCTATCTACTCTAGCCAGTCCTCTACCTCAAACTGGCTCTCATCCCCCTTGAAGGAGGGGGCTTCAGCTTCCGGAACTAGCCGAAAATCTTGTGGTGGAGCTACAGCGGGGGAACAGGTACACCCCCAGGAAAGGAGGGCTCGTACTCTGAAGTGTCTGAGGGTGGTGGGGGTGGTGGAGGATCGCCCCCTCCCCATCCAACTTGTATGGCACTACGGTGGTTCCCCTGTCCCACGGAGGACCTCCCTCCACATCCTCAGGGAGGGGTGGCCGAGGAGGCTGCTGGAGCTCCTCCCGTACGATATCTCGGATCAGCTGGGCGAGATCCTGGGCCTAAATGCCCGGAAGGAGAGGTGGGTCAACTTGTGCCTTAGGTCCAGCACGTCCGCCCCTCTGACCCCGCCCACGGCCACATTTGCGGCCTGCCTCAAGAACTCCTCAACAAGGCATCTCCTACAAGGAGATACAAGAAAAAGAGTAGGAACTATCAATGATATAGGATTACATAAAGAAATAAGACTCGAAAGTGAAGATCAAAGCAATCCTAGTTACATGCATGTGAGTGGTTACTTCCAGACCATTTGGTTCATTTCTCGGGATGACCTTACTCGATACCATCTTGTTACGACCCAATCCCAGATCCTTGCAGGACCCAAGACTGGCCCGCCTCGACTAATCCCAAGACCCAGCCATCCAATGAGAAATAACCAAAAATAGAAAATATTCCACAACTACACGTGTAATGTAATTAAGCAGAAAATAATACAAAGACAGTAAAGGAAACAGAATAGAAGGTCTCACAATATTACAGGCCATCACAACTACAATAATGGAAAATAAGGTGGAAATATAACTGGAACAGAAACGTAACAGAAATAGTATACATATATCAATACTAACTACAACAAAAGAAGCTCTGAAATGAAAAGGAACACAGATAAGGCTGGGCTCGACTGGGCCTAGCTCCCTCTGCAGCCGGTGGTGCTTGCTACTCAACTCCCTGACCTAAACAAGGTTATAAAATCCGTAGTCAGCTAACTCTGAGTAGAATGGAAGTTAAGCCATTTGCATGCAATTAACATAATACAAGCAACTAATTTATTATTCAATTCCATTTAGCTCAACTAAGTGGTTCTGTTTTATTCATTCTATTAGAAAATTGGTCATTTCTTGATCTTGACTGTCCCTCAAGGAGAACGATCTTGATTGCAGTATTTCCCGTGATGTAGGATGTACACGTGGTGTTCTCCTGGCCGGGAGAGTCCCCTTTGGTAGTCCTACACCCAGTTAACCACCCCGAGGTCACGGTCGTGATGTAGCGGTGACTACGACACGTGCGATAAGCACACGGGTAGCTACCCTACACTAGCACGTAGTTAGTCATTTCCGCTAGCAGGTACACCTAAAGTACAGCACGGAACAGCATAGGGCCTTGCCCTCTCAGAACAAGGGTCTCGCCCCTCCACAGTCCGCGTACCCTCATCCGACTATCCCAGTTTGCCAAATGGGCCTAACAAGAGTCGATGTAGGATGACTAGTCCTAACCTGGGGCCCCATGGGGTGCTAGCTCCCTCCCTACACTACGTAGCTCACCTCAGTACCACGAGGGCCAAACAGAAGTCGATGTAGAGTGACTAGTCCTAACCCCGGGTCTCAACCCAAAGGGGCGGCTAGCTCCCCTCAACACTAAAGGGATAGTTTCTCTCCTTGGTACCATGTACACAAGGGCCAACTCACTTCCCGTCTAGTTACAAGGTTCTTTCCATATACAGGAGTTCTGCTCCTAGTTCCCCACAGGGTCATGCTCATATTTGTTTCATTTCATTTCTCAACATGCATAATTCGTTATTCATCTTCTGATTCTCATTCATATAATAGGCAGCTCGTGTTTTTACAACTGAAGGAGCATTACATTAAGTATTTAACACTTGCTAGCAATTAGGGTTTAACATGCATCTCAAGTAAACAATTTAGCTCAAGCAATATTTGTTCGTTTCTGCCCTAGGGTTCATTTCACATCCTAGGGTTCAACCAAGTTGTTCTAAACATGCACTTCATTATTTAAATCTTAACATCAAAGTAAACCACTCTATTAGGAAACAGGGAGGAATGGGGCCTAGAACTGCAGGTCTTGTTGTCTCCGCAGACCCCGAACACACTATATGCTAGAGACCTATACCAATGACCAAGTCACATCAGATGAGTTCAAAATATTATATAATCGACACTAACACATAGAGAAACTCTAGCAGAAAACAACGGTACTTTGTTTATGAAAATCTGATTCAATTTGGGCCCTGAACGGCCTAAAAATGCACATACTGTCTAAAATCAGACATCTGGAACTAGACCCAAATATCTAAATAATCTCAGAACCTCACCTTGCTTCCTTGTGTCACTGGTGGACGTCTGGAACCCTTTCACAGTTATCCTGGGTCTTTCCAGATGGCTATCAGCTCACTCGGACGTCTAAAGTGTCTATTAGACGTCTATGGAGGCGCCCAGAAGTCCTAAAGCACCTCGAAGAGTGTGCTTGCGTGCCTTTCCAAGGCTTGCACCTGTGTACACACTTGCAGGTTAAAACCTTTGACAGCACAATGTTACGTATGTAACGTATGCGCATGCATGCGCGTTCAGGATGCTTACCTCAGCACTGCTCAAGTTTTCTGACGTCCAGCTTCAGCTCTGGACGTTCGCTGCCACTCCATACATCTGGCAGATGCTCCAGACGTTTGATATTGGAAAAATCTAGTATCCCGAAACTCTTCGCTCGGCTCATCTTCCTTGCACCTCCGTCCGCAGCACAGTAGCAGCAGCTCCAGTAGCTGTAGGGGGATTGAGAGGCTCTTCCCCATGAGCCCCTCCTCCTCGCATTCCCACGGCTGCACTTCGACCATGGCTCCTCCCTCTCATACAAGCTCCCTCGAGTGAGCGAGCTCTCTCCTCTCTCAAGCTCTCGCCCTTGAGCTCCTCTGAGCTCGTGTTCTCGACCGCGGCTCCCCTCTTCAGCATAAACCCCACCGAGCTCCCGTGACTCCTGCCCATGCTCCTCTCTCCCTCATCCACACATCCTCTCTCCCTCGTTCACACTCTCACCCTCTCTCCTTCTCCTCCTCATCCCATCCCTCTCCTTCCTCTCCACTCACTGCGGCAGGGGGCGGGGAAGAAGGTGGCTGCCGGCAGGGGGAAGGAGAAGGTGAAGGAAGTGGTGGTGGAGTGGAGATGGAGTGTGGGAGGGGGGATTAAGGCTTTGGGTTTGGAGGGAAAATGTGCATGTGTGTGTGTGCATGAGTGTGTGTGTGGGTGAGGGAGAGGAGAGAGAGAGGGAAAATTTGCGGTCTTTCCCCCTGACAACTCTCTTCTTCCTGAAGAACCCACGCACTCAACTCAAGGAGTCAAAGTTTTCGCGTTTACGTCCATAACTTTTCAGAGAAAAATTCTCAACGATCCTTGGAAGGGTCATTTCAGTATGAAATGCAAAGGGTTCTCTACCTTAAGGTTTGGAGACCCTAGAAGCAAGTAGCTGCTAAGATGATCGTTTTAAGTCCAAAATTAGGAAAGTGGTGCGACCCAAACAATGCAATCAATTGGTCTTATTGCACCACTAACAGGCACTCATAAATATTTTTTCAAGAATTTTTAACATACGCTTTCTATTTTTTTCAAATTTAAAGTATACTAGGGGTTCTGTAGTCTATTTTGACCCACAATTAGTGATTGAATAGTAAATTTAATCAAGCATGTAGAAAATTTTTTTTTTATATTTTTTCTAAACTCTTGATTTTTACAGGAATTTAGTGCCACAAATTTCAAGTCAATCAAAGTTACATAAAAATTCATATTATATTTTGAACCCTGAAAAATCAGCAATAATAACATATTCGATAACATTTCAATTTGCAAATTTCTTAAATTTCTTATATAACTCACAATTGTACAAAATTTTGATATGTTGTTCCTGACTTCAAAACTCACGACCAGTAAAAATTTTAGAATTTTTGGAGATTCAGAATTTCAGGAATTGAATTTTTAAGCTCAAAGTTTATTTCAGCTTGAAAATATTGGAAGTGGTTTTATTGATTTCCACCAAAAAGAGATTTTTTTTTGGATTTTTTTCAGAGACTCAAGCAAATACTAACCTATGGTTCAAGAAAAGCACCTTTCTTTTTGAAAGGAAATCTAACCTAATCTAAGATACGAGTACATACTTGAATTTAGAAACTTACAATTTTTTGTTGTCACGTTTCTTCTCAGATTTCTGCGTTTCCTGTACAGACAAAATCAAAGAAAATAAAGCAAGTTAGAAACCTGAAATACGCATTAAAGAGAAAAGCTTCAAGAATTTCCGTTGCCACCCCAGCAACGGCACCAATTTGTTTGTCGCAAAACACATAAAACTATTTCTATATCGTTGTAGTTGCAAATCACGTTGAAATAAATAAATTTATAAATCAAAATTGGTGAGTCCTGAGTCATACATAGGGAGGTAAAACATGATTTTCAAAGCTTTTTGTACTAACTAATATATCCTAATGCAAGCATAGAAAAAGAGACCAGATATTCAGAGAACCAGATTTTTATTACTACCTGCAAATATTTCTCAAACTAGGAATTAAAACAAATATGCTAAAGAGTAGAGAGAGAGAAAAATAGATGAAGAGTAGCATTGTTTGAGGGATGCTTGTGTGAAGTACAATAGCACTTCAGATCCAGAGTGCTGGGAAGAAGATCAGAGAGATCCTATAGAGAGAAAGAGGCTAGAGATGTGTTTGGTGGAAGTTGCCTCCCAATTGGGGTCTCTGGAGCTCTTTTTATAGCTAAAATGAGAAGCAAAGTAGGCATTTAGGCCCTCTAAACCATGCAACACCTTAGGTACAATTACATCCGTCGGTCAGGAGATCAACGGATCAGATCGCACCTCAAAATAACCTTTATCGGGCCTTAAACGTGCGGAATGCACTAGATGGCAACATGTGGTAGTCGCTGGACTGCTGGATCACAATTGTGCACCCTTCCTCACACACTTCCTCACGCTCGCACACTCTTTCAATCTCAGCCGTCCGATCTTACAATCAGATGGCTTAGAATTATCGCAGCACTGCCTCTTGAGAGCTGCGTGTAACGGGGCGTCCATTCGAGCATTAAATTGTGCGTGCATCGCACTGCCGCATCAGTCGAACCATGTTGTGCCACGCGGTCACATCCACACCCTTCGATCTCCATCGTGCAGTCTGATTTCACCCAAATGCACTACCTCCTCTATTTAGTGATTCACGCGATTCAAACGCACAACTCACACTTTCACATTGAGGCGTTAACCAACGTACTGCACCGCCTCTTATGTCACTTTTAGGATTTATGCGCGGCCGTTCTCAACCATTGGATGAAGATCCAACAGTTGAGATGCTTTCTCAATTGATTAAGGCGCAGTAGGGGTCGACGTGGCTTCATCGTGGCTGTTGGATGACGATCCAAGTGACCATGATTTTTTCCTTCAATAGTTGGGGCACAACGGTGGGCTGTTAGGATGGTGCCACGTGGCAGCATCCTAATCGTTCATCTTCCTGCCTTTGTAGTTGATGCTACAGGGCTCCGATTGAGCTAATTTTTGCACCATTGGATTGCGATCGTTGATCCGAATCCATCCATGTAGTCAGATTTGACATCTATGGTTTGGATTTTTGCTATCTGGTTCCTTGGCCTTTAATCTTCTATAAGCTATATGTGATGCTACGGAAGTCTGATCAAGATGATTTCAAAAGTGTTGGACTCTTGTCGTTATCCTAATTAGATCCGTATGGTCTGATCTATCATCTGCAGCCCCGAATCATCTGCAATTAACATCATCTCTTTTAGAGCATAAAATAGCATTATTACCTATCGAGCTAACAAATAAACTATGATGCAAATTATTATCCTTATGCATGCATTGTTCCTAAGGTAAGCTTAAATCTAACTTAATTCAAGTAGATTAGGTCTTATGATTGCTGCGCAATCAGCAGCTAGGAAGGGAGAGTCACACAAAGACCCCTACACAATAGAGCATCCCCACGAATTACAGGGTTTCCCCTACTCGACCTTCCTTGTCACTAAGATTCCAAGTAGAATGGAATGTATGAATTGAGACCTAAGTCTACCAATTTTAGCCCTAATTGTGCCTGAAATTTTACTTGATTTAGAAGTTATTTCAAATTGTGACCTAATTTGGAGGTTGGTTGATTCATAAAGTGGACCAACTTCACCTAACCTAGCCTAAGGTTGAGGATAAAATTTGAGTCAAGACCTAAATCACCCTGAATTGATTCTCAGGTTATTAGGTCTCAATTTTAAGGTTCAAGTGAATTTAAAGCCTTGATTTTGAGGGTTCACTTGGCTAGATCAGTTCAAACATGGGCTTGGATGGACCATAAATGCGAGAAGGTCAATTTTCTTTATTGTAGGCAAATGTGTACTCACTTTAAAAAAAACCCTAATGTGGAAACCCTAATTGGCTCTATTTTCAGTCCAATTTGATTCCAAATAGGACACCTTAGACTCAAACAAGAAAGTGAGTCCTCCAAGATGTTGAGGAATTTTAATGCAAATCCATAATAAGTACAGGAAATCAGGATAAGGAATCTCTAATCAATTGTCTCAACTCCAATCAGATTTCAATAAATCTTGCAAATCAGGAAACCCTTTGCCTTTAAATGATAATTACTAGAAAAATAAGGCAAGTGGATTGTAATGGATTTTGTTTCCTTTTTCTCTTCCCAAGATTAGGAGGTGA
This sequence comes from Thalassia testudinum, assembly GCA_037157565.1. NCBI lineage: Eukaryota > Viridiplantae > Streptophyta > Magnoliopsida > Alismatales > Hydrocharitaceae > Thalassia > Thalassia testudinum. The sequence continues at coordinate 42,708,341 of JAZHRO010000025.1, forward strand.
ATACAGAAGAAGAAAAATTTTACCTGTCCCTGGAGAAGTTGATTGCGTAGAAGATCATCTTTTGATGTACCTTGCAACAACAAAGCAAATAGGGCAAGCTGGAAATCAACTCAATCAATCATGAATGATATGACTAGTGCTGAATTGCACATTGCTCCCCGACAACAATGCCAAAATGTTGAGCGTCACTTTCGTTGAGTTTAAATATGTGTCATAGTATAGTCAATGAAAGCAAATTTACAACGTTTAAATTTATAAGCTCAAAAAATAGATGTGAGTCCGAGGTCATTCGTAAGGAGCAAATATGGAATTCACAACACTAATCGAAGTAATAAGTAATGAGCACAATAACCAATTCACAAGAGAGATAAGGAATGAATATCAATCAAAAGTATATTCAATAATAGCAAATGTATCTCAAAAGTCAATGGGATAAAAAGAATAATAAAACCCTAAAAATGCTGATTTGAATCACCAATTTAATCCTACAATTAAGCACATATCCCAAGCATACTCAATATCTCAATATTTCAAACCAAATCAAATGTTTCAACAATATTTCCAACCACTAATCCACATCAACACAGGCCTCAAATAACTCCATAGTAACTCAAATCAACCACCATCAGACGTCGGGCACCAATGTCAGATGACTTAAAGTCGCCAAAGCCTCAACACAAACAACTTAGAAATTCGCTAAGTGTGTCACGCATCCCAAGGCACATGCACACACCCCGAGGCAAAACCACTCCCAACTATCCTCAGAATCTTCTTTCATCTTTCAAAATGAGTAATCAGATCTCTAATCGGGTAATCAAGTCGTAAGCAGGGACCAAGCCCACTGGCATGGTGGTGGGTAGGAAGTGGGAAAGGCAGAGTGAGGTAGGGACCTCACCTCCATTGTGAGAGGCAATGAGCCAATGCATCAAAATCAATTTATGCACTATTTAGGATCCTATGCATACAATGTGGCACTAAAAAGTGCCCTTCTTCTCCACATGTCTACAGCTGCGATTTCTTGTCTGATTGAAGCTACTATTGGGTGTTCTTCCCAAATTGGTAGCTTGGGTAGCTTCGTGGCCTCAGTCTACATCGATTGGTCTGGTAAACGACTAGAGGATGTCTGACGGCAACCGAGAAGACGTTGGCGATGGCGAGAACCTACAGGCACGAATATAATTAGAGAAATTAGATACGTGGAAACCTGGGGCCTAATTAGATATGTGGAAAGCTTCACTGTGATGAGGCAAAGCTGGTGGTGGGGGTGGTTGGTTGGTTGGTGAAGTGTGGTGGCCAGACGGTGAAGCTTGAAGGAGCTCCGGTGGTCGTGCTCGGAGGTGGTGATGGAGGGTGTATGAGGTGAAATTGGGTGAGGCAAAAGGTTTGTGGAGGTGGGGCAAAGCATTCTCTGAGGTTAATTTGATGTGTGGAGGATGTAGGAAGGTTAGCGGTGAAGGTGGTCGACGGAGGTGCGACCGGCGTCGGAGAAGGAGAGGGAGAACAAGGCTTGAGAGATGTCCTAAACTTAATTGGAGTGAGGGAGAGCATAAGTCCTAAACTAATTGGAAGAAAGGAGGTGTGAACATAGGTTGTCGGTGTGGCTGCCGACAATGGGGATGAATGTTGGAAATCGGTGCTGAAGAAGGAGGTAGAGATGCTCAAGCTTCGTGTGAAGTTTCTTGGAGGAGAGGGGAGGCAAAACCCTTTGTCTTTTGGCCAACGTAGAGGGTGACGATGGAGGTTGGAGGAGCTTCGAGGTATGTCAGATTTATCAACGGAGAAGAGAGAGGAATTTGGTGATCAAATAGGTACAATCTCTTGTTACGGACAATGCGAACTATTTATAGAGGGGCTTCCCCCTTCAATTAAGCCCAGAGACACGGATTTGGAAGGTGTGTTGTCAAGGTTTTGAGCACAAGTTCTTTGAGCTCACCAGCGGTGAAATTGGGGATGATTTGATCCAAGAAGGTGTTTAGATGATTGAGATTGATCTTGAGATCACTCTCGCCATGTTTGGCGAGATTTGCATGAGGTCTGGTTCCTCAATTCGCGAATCAAAACTCAGCAAACTTTGGGTTGGTTGTTGTGTTTCCTTCCCTGTTTGCTCGCAAGGAAAGAAATGGCAGTTGGACCTATTCACAAGAGAGGCAAGAAGCTAGGGGCTTCTTTGCAAGTGAAATGTAGAATGTGAGGGCTTAAGTGTAATGGTTAGAGATCTGGGGACTGAATTGCAAACTAGGCCAAGATGAACTCTAATTGAAACCAAATTTTGCTATTAACCTAATTTGGACCCAAGAAATCTAATGGTGAATTTATATTTGATTTTTTACTATGTTTGATTGGGTAAATTGCACAGAAGACCAAATCAGAGCAAATTCCCATTTGAAACTCTATTCTAGGTCAAAATGGATTCAGATGGTCAAACCAAAGGTACCTAACCTCTTAGAATATTTTTTTATAAATTTTAGGAGGTTTATATTGATTTTATCTTGACCAAAATATTTCCAATTCAAGGAGGGTTGATAATTAGGGTTTTTGGTACTATTTTCATCCTCGAAATACGTAAAACCCTGTTTCTATTAGTGTAGACCCACTTTTTTGGTCTTTTATGCTCAATTGACCTTCAATTAACCCTGTGGTCATTCTACATTTGTGATGTGATGTTAAAACAATAGAATTAACACTATTTTATTATTTTCTTCTCAAAATGAATCAAAGTGGACTTATGGTCCTTAAGCGATTATTAAGGAGCATTTATCTCTTAATTCCAACTAAATCAAGTTAGTTATGACGAATGATGGTGTTACCATCATACCCCCATGCCTAACTTTTTCTAGTCCCTAGCAAAATCTCATGGAAAGAACTAAATCTCTAAACCATGTTTCTAATGTTTAGATGCTGGATTGTGCCTCTTCTCTAGAAATTAAATTAGAATACCAACATTACTACTAGAGGTACTCAAGTACCAGCCAAGATCCAGACCTGACCAGTTTCAGCCTTGGGTTAATCATTAAGGTTTCTAAGTTTGGCAAAAACTACCTAGAGGTTCGTTGACCTCAGCAGTTAACGCACCCATGCGTATACATATCAAGTCCAGGTTTAGTTTGCTAATTCATTTGTTATGAGGGATAGAGAGGGATTTTTATTCTGAGAGTTTTCTCTCTTTTCACTTTTATTCTCCTAAATCCAACATCGGATTGGCCCTAAACATGGTTTGTATCAGATTCCTTGTCCTCACCATCAATCCTTGAAGGGTCCTTGGCTTTCAATGCTTCGGGATAGCACCACCCATGGCAAACCCCAGAACCCTGGCTTTCGACACTTCGGGATAGTGCCGCTCATGGCATTCTATAGCTAAATTTAGGCCTTGGTAGTCGACATTTTGAGATAATCCCACCCATGGCAGCTGAACCAGCACAAGGTGCTTACATGTCCCCTATAGGATATTCAGATATCCTAGGAGACAAGCACTGAGGAGATGATATGTTCTAACACATTTTCGAGGGGAGTATTTTTCATTCCACCTCTCCATGCCAGGAACTCATCCAATCAACTTGTGTCTTCGAGCCACTCCTAAGCTAGATCTTCAGAAAAACCTTTTTTAGAATGGAACACTTTTGGCATTATTTCTTCGTTAAGCGCACTGAACGAGATCGGTGTGTGATTTTTGGGTGCCTAGGTTACCAAGACCCGCAAACCAAAGGGCAGGTAGCGAGACCAAATAATCCCTAAGCCTTAGACTCAATACATCAGCTTTGCACTTTCCTCAACCTTTTGAGGGTTAATCTAGATCTTAACAAATATGTGAGTGTTTAAGCCCTAAAATAAGCCCAAGTGGTCTAACGTCAGTACTCTTATTTATCTCCTTGTCTTTAGGACTTCAGGACTTAATCCTTATTTTGATTTGGTCTAGAACTTAAGTAGATCCCATAATCAATTTCTAGGCCTATCGATTTCTTTTTATTTTGCTCCTTTGACATTCTTTGTATTTCCTTCTCGAGAAAGATTTTTTTGTCAGATTTCTCAAAATTTTCCTACCCTTTCTCAATTTTTTTATTTTTTTTAATATGTATTTTTTTGGGAGAACCCCTCAGAAAATTGAATTTTCCATTTGTTTTATACTTTGATACCCTCCCCAGCCTAAGTTTTGTAATGTCCTCATTTTAAACTAGGTGCGTAAGAATTCAGCTTGATTCAAGGATTAGAAAAGGATCAAAGGGTTGGTGAATGGGTTGGGATAACTGTTGTAGACAATTTCAAGCTCTAATATAAGTATCAAAGGTGAAGTTGGTTGTTCTAATGTTGAACCCTAAAGTGCAGTAGGAGTGTAGCTCAAAGAGATGGTCAAAAGGGTCTCAGGTTTTTGGAACGATGGGTTGCCTCCCGTTAAGTGCTAAATTCAATGCCTTCAGCCGAGCAAAAGTGGTCAAGGATAAGGGGTGGTCAAATTAGAGGAACTTTGTAGAACAAGCACCTTGATGAGTAGTCTAGTTGGTCCAACCAATTGTTCGTTCAAATCAATAGGCTGATGATGCAGACCGAACCCAATCAGTCTGGTGGGTTGATGGATGTGAATCAATAGGTTGGGGCCCACCAGATGCTTTGTGGCTCAAAATGGTATGGAAATATGAATCTAGGGTTTGGCTGAATCAGTTCAGCCTTATCAGAGTAGGGGTCCTCAAATGATAATGGATCTATTGAAAATGTAGGAACCTTATTAGTGGGATCAGAGTGGGACGGAATATGGTTGTTGGTCTAATTAGTGTCCAATTCCCGGTCGAATTGTTGCGGTGAATCATAAGCAACTGGATCAGAGAGAGATGAGTCAGGGTTGAAATTGATTTCGGTGGTGGGTCGGGGATTGGATCGGTTTCTGAAAGGCTCAGTGGGAGGTATGGCTACTTCGATATCTGGGTATGGTATGGACTCCTCAAGAAATGATTCGAAGATTGGTTCATCCACAGAGTTTTCTTCATGATGTTCATCCCAATCAAATGTAAATACCTAGAGAGTGCTTATAGGATCATGGAAATCTGAGTTAGTGAAAGATTCAAACTCTACATTGTAGACATTCTCAGCACTTACTGTGTTTGATTCCTATAGAACATAGCAGAATGTTTCCAAGTCAATGGAATATGGGTTTTCATTAGTGATCTTGGGATCAAGGACCTTAGAGTTAGAATCAAAGAATGGGTCATGGATACCGAGGTCATAAACTAGCTCGGAATCATCCAAAAACAACGGTTCTCCAAAATCAGAGTATGATTTGAAATCATCAGAGAATTTGCGACAATCATCTTCTGAACCTGATTTAAGATTGAAATTTTCACTATAGAACAAATCAAGATGCATGGAGTTATCAACCTAACTTTGGTCTAACCTAGTCTCAAATTCCAAGCTCAAAGGGATATCCTTGTTAGGCATAGGCTCAGGTTCTGGGCACCTAAGGTAGATCCAATCAAATCCCAACTCTTCCAACTCCTTTATTTCTGTATCATAAATTGGTTTGACTTCCAATAAATCAATTTGTTCTTTTGAGGAGTCTAAAGAGGTATAGCCATCAAATATAGGCCCAAAATCATAGTTTAGATCTAAAATCCGGTTATCATCGCATTGGGCCTCAAGATCATCCCAACTAGTCTCAAATCTACATTCTAGGTTTGGTGGAGGAATTGGGTCACTAGAATCTGGGCTTGGTTTTTTTGGGATGTCAGAATCATTCTTGAGGAATACCTTAATAGGATAAGGTGCAGGAGTTACATCCTCAAGAGATTCTGAGTCAAGCTTATCATAAGTGTTTGGGAAATCTTGGCATGATGGACCAACCTCACAACTTCCTATGGCTTGCTCATAATCAGGAACACTTGTAACTGGATTCACCCAACCCATATCATGATCAGGTTTTTCATTTTGCACAAAATCACAATTCGATTCCATTTGAGTTGGGGGTCCATAACAACATCCATTTTCATACTCGGCCTCTAGGAAATTACATTGATCCTCAATGTTGCTCCAAGATTTCTCATCAGTTTCTGGGTAATGATATGGGTATTTCTGATCAATGGCTTGTTGCAACAGATTTAACATATTTCCTCATTTCTCAATGTCATCTTAGTGTATCTCCTAGAGTGGTGGATTTGTTAAACATTGTAAGCCCTCTGTGCTATGCAATTCCAATAATTTACTGAATTCTAATATGTGGGCATCTCGGGTTGAACAACTTATCATTTGTGTCAACATCAGATGGACATGGTTCATAATAAGGGTTGTTGTTTCTAATACATTAACCTGAATGCTTCTAAAGGGATCTGAGGTTTTGTAATACTCATCATGATGTCTAAGAGCAGTCTCGATCATTTTTTTCTTGATGCTTGACAAGCGTGGAAATCATGCATTTTGAAATCATCGGAAATCGAAGTATAGTCGCAAAATCCCCTTGACAAAAATATTTATAATAACGAAACTCACATAGATTTCTTTTCTTTTTAGAACTTGAGTCCCGGACGTTCGTCTCTAGAAGGCGTGAAAATGAGTCGAGAATTGGATCGGCTTTTCTAACCTAAATCTAATCTAACCTAATATTTTTGGTCTTTTTTTATTTTGCGTTCTTTTTGTGTTTTGATTTTTATTTTGAAAGCAAAATGAAACCTAGATCTAGATGTGCTAGCAAAAACCTAAGTGATTGCATGGATCTAAGTGGGGCCATGGTGGCCGTGCATGGTGTGACAAACCTAAATGGGATGCTTTTAACTACACTAATAAGCATGCATCAAAGTTGCAAGCTGTGAAGATAATATCATGCATATAAAACCATTAGACAAGAGTATCATGCACCAAAAATTAAGTCAGTATAAAATCCGGATACATGGAAATAAAGCTAAACTAAAGAAAGGGATCAACCAAGAGAGGCTAAGGAGAAGCCTTCTTGGCCGTCCACTAAAGAGAGGAGGATGGGTGTGTGCACCCAAGTGGAGAGAGGAGGGTATTTCATCCTTTCTCTACCAATGGTCATCCTTGAGAAGACCTTGATGGGGGTCTTCTCTATGGTTATCTAAGAGGAAAAGAAAATGGGGGCATGGATCCTCTATGGTGGAAGAAGAGGGCACGCCCACAAGAAGAAAGGAGAAGGTGTTTCATCCTTATGCTCTTCTTCTTCTTGCCACCCTTGAAGAAGCTTGGAGGAGAGCTTCTTCCTAGCCATCCATGGAGGGAGCCTTGGAGGAGGAGGACGACCTTGAGAGGGAGAGGAGGTGTGGTCGCAAGTTGAGAGAGGAAGAGAGTGAATGGAGATGGTAATTTTGTGGCTCTCTCTTTGTCCTTATGGGAAGGCTCCATTTGGTTGCCACTTTTGGTGGCTCCAAAAATAGCTAATGCCACCTTTTTAGGATCTAGGTTTGACACAAGTTTTTAGGGTTTCCAAGAGAGTGTACATGGGTTTGGTAGGGTTAGAATAGGAAGGTGTGTGTGTGTCTGTGGGTGTGTATTTTTCGTAGGACTAGGTTGTGGGTTTTGGTGGAATTAGGTGCTAAATAGGTTGGGTCAATCTAGATTAGATGGGTATGGACCTAACTAGGCTTAGGAAAGTCTAATTGGATAGGAGTGAACCTAATTAGGTCTAGGTCAAGTCTAATTGGATGTGTGCATGTGATTAGGCTAGGGTAACCCTAATAGGTATGAGTCAATTAGATCCTGGGTGGATCTAATTTGGCTCAGGTGCACCCAATCAACTGTAGATGCACCCAATTAGGAATGGGATGGTTCAATTGGGTTAAGGATAGGATAAGTAGGGCAATGGATAGTGGACTAGGCTTAGGAGGTCTCTAATTAGGTTTCCTAGGGTGTCCGGTGGGGTTCCTAGGTCAAAATAGGAAAGATCAGGCTTCTAGCACCAAAATCAAGAATCAGATAGCAATATCAGACGTCCAGGATAGTGGTCAGACCACTTATACTATAAAATTGGACATCTAGACATTAAATTAGTCATCCAATTCTATGTCAGTATGAGTTCTACCTTCCTGGTTTGTTATTCTGCAGAAATCAGATGTCCAGCCAGATGTCTGGACGTCCTAAAAGGTGCTGGAGAGTGGGTTTTAGGTTTTCTAAGGTGGGTTTTGGTTCCTAAGTGTTTGGGAGAGGGATAAGGTGGATAAGAACATGGATAGTGCTATCCATGTTTGGATTTTGAGGCTAAGGTGTCCTAATGGAGGTGGTTTTGGGTTTAGGAAGGCTATCTTAAGGTTTCTAAGGGTATGGATAAGGCTATCCTCCTCACTCCTCTTATCTAGATCAGTCTTCTTCTTTCTTTATTGCTTTATTCCACTATCTCCTTCATCCTGGATCACTTTATTACCTGCAAATAGTAATAAAAACCATTAAATAGAAGGATATCTCATCTTATTCTAAATAAACTGATGCAATGCATGATATGCAAGATATGAGTGCAATATCCATAAATTAATCTAGGTTCAAACATTATTTAGGTTGATTAGGACCCATGATTGCTGTGTAATCAATGCTCATACGGGATTCAGGTTGTTTGAACAATTTTACTAAGTTGTCAGGTTGCATTTCCAAATTAAGTGGTGGATCAAGATGTAAAATCAAATTCTGATCCAGATTGAATTGATTATATCATATCAAATTTCCCAAAAGATCAACTCTAACGAAGGCCTCTAGGTCAGACCTAGGGACCTCTCCTATGTTTGTGTGCTAAAGAATGGATGAGGGACTGGATGTGTATTGGACACAATAAAGGCACCCAAAAAGTTTGGATGACTAAGGTTGTTTCGAGGCGGATGATACCTCTGGATCAAAAATCCACACACCTGAAATTACTTGAGCAGCCAGGAAGGGAGAGTCCCGCAATGACCCGTACATGGTAGAGCGTCCCCATGGGTTACAGGGTTTCCCCCACCCAACCTTCCTTGTCACTGAGATTCTAAGTAGACCGAAATGTATGAATTGAGACATAAGTCTACCAAATTTAGCCCTAATTGTGCCTTGAATTTCACTTGATTTACAAGTTATTTCAAATTGTGACCTAATTTGGAAGTTGATTGATTCACAAAGTGGACCAACTTCACCTGACCTGCCCTAAGGTTCAAGTGAATTTAGAGCCTTGATTTTTAGGGTCCACTTGGTTAGATCAATTCAAACAAGGGCATAGGTGGCACACAAATGTGGGAAGATCACTTTTCTTTATTGCAAGCAAATGTATACTATCACTTTAAAAAAAACCCTAATTGGCTCCATGTTCAGTCCAATTTGATTCCAAATAGGACACCTTGGACTCAAACAAGAAAGTGAGTACTCCAAGATGTTTAGGAATTTTAGCGCAAATCCCTAAAAGGTACGGGAAATCAGGATGGGAAATCTCTAATCAAATCATCTCAACTTCAATCAGATTTCAATAAATCTAGCAAATCAGGAAACTCTTTGCCTTTAAATGATATTACTATGAAAATAAGGCAAGCGGATCCTAATTGATTTTGTTTCCTTTTTCTCTTCCCAAGATTAGGAGGTGCTTAGGGAAGAAGAAAAATTTTACCTACCCCTAAAGAGGTTGATTGCGCAGAAGATCTTCTCATGATGTACCTCGCAACAACAAAGCAAAGCAGATAGGGAAAGTTTGAAATCAACTCAATTAATCAAGAATGATATGATTAGTGATGAATTGCACGTTGCTCCCCGACAATGGTGCCAAAATGTTGAACGTCGCCTTCGTTGAGTTTAAATTATGTGTCATAGTATAGTCAACAAAAGCAAATTTACAACATTTAAATTTATAACCTCGAAAAACAGATGTGAGTCTGAGGTCATTCGTAGGGAGAAAATATGAAATTCACAACACTAATCGAAGTAATAAGTAATAAGCACAATAACCAATTCACAAGAGAGACATGCAATGAATATCAATCAAAAGTATATTCAATAATAGCAAATGTATCTCAAAAGCCAATGGGATAAAAAGAATAATAAAACACTAAAAATGGTGATTTGAATCACTAATTTAATCCCATAATTAAGCATAAATCCCAAGGATACTTAATATCTCAATATTTTAAACCAAATCAAATGTTTTAGCAGTGTTTCCAGCCACTAATCCACATCAACACAGGCCTCAAATAACTCCACAGTAACTCAAATCAACCACCATCAGACGTCAAGCACCAATGTCAAACGACTTAAAGTCACCAAAGCCTCAGCACAAACAACTCAGAAATCCACTAAGTGTGTGCACACATCCCAAGGCACATGTACCCACCTCGAGGCAAAACCACCCCCAACCCTCCTTAAAATCTTCTTTTGTCTTTCAGAATGGGTAATCAGATCTCTAATGGGTAGTCGAGTCATGAACAAGGACCATGACCATTGGTTGATGGTGGGCGAGGAGTGGGAAAGGCAAAGTAAGGTGGGGACCTCACCCCCACTGTGAGAGGCAACGAGCCAACGTAGCAAAATCAATTTATGCACTGTTTAGGATTCTATGCATACGATATGGCACTAACAAGTTCCCTTCTTCTCCACATGTCTGCAGTAGGGATTTCTCGACTAATTGAAACTGCTGCTGGGTGTTCCCAAATTGGTATCCTAGGTGCTTCGTGGCCTCAGTCCACATCGATTGGTCATGGTGTGGTGGTGGTAAATGGCTGGCGGATGTCTAACAGCGACGAAGAAGACGTTGACGATGGTGGGAACCTGTGGGCATGAATACGGCCAATGAGGCCCAATTAGATACATGGCAACCTTCATCGTGATGAGGCAAAGCTGATGGTGGGGTGATTGGTAGGTTGGTGAAGTGCGGTGGCCAGATGGTGAAGCTCGAAGGAGCTCTGCTAGCCATGGTCAGAGGTGGTGATGGAGAGTGTATGAGGTAAAATTGGGTCAAGCAAAAGGTTCATCAAGGTGGGGTGGAGCTTTCGTTGGGATTAATTTGGTGTGTTGAGGATGTAGGAAGGCCGGCGGTGAAGGTGGTTGATGGAGGTGTAGCCAACATCGGAGAAGGAGAAGGAGAACGAGGCTTGAGAGATGTCCTAAACCTAATTGGAGTGAGGGGGAGTGATGTGTATACATCTAAGTAGCCTAAAATGTCTATTTATGCATGTTCTTAGTATCATAGAAGTATCATGCATTATAAATAGTGCATAACATGCATCATCATGCATTTAGGTCAATTTCTATAAATTGTATAGTAATTCGCCTCTTTTTGTGAATAGGGACAAGGAAACATTTATCGGGGCCTCGGATTGAAGATCCAACCATACAAATCTAATCAGGACGACGATTGGAGTTCAATGACTCCAATATCACCCCAATCGAACCTTCCTAGCATCAAATACAGTTTGAGAAAGATCAGAGGTCAAGGGGCCATGTGGTGTAAATCCATGCCTCAGATGAAAAATCCAGCCGCGCAGATGGGTTCGCATTGACAATCGCAGCCCAACGACATGAAAATCGGTCCAATCCGACATCCATGGCACCACCTGCAAACATATGAAGATGGACAACTAGGATGGTGCCACGTGGCACCATCCCAACCATCCAAACCCACCCGCACCCCTTCGCTCTACTTTTGAAGGCTCAAGCGATGAAGGATCTTGACCGTTGGATGAAGATCCAACGGCCATGAATGACTGAGCACAAAAGCCTCCACGCAACATAGTTGGAGGCTTAGCGCAACGATCGAGCACGCGTTCGCAAAGAGGGAGATGGAGGTTTGAACCCCGCCACACCTCAAATCAACTAAAGGAGCGCGCGTGGCTAAATTCAGCTATTGGATGAAGCACAAACGGATGATCGAGCGGTGATGTGGCATGAGGAGAGGCATTCATGATGCATATGCGCAATGATGCATGATCAGATGCGCCATCACACACAAGCTCGCGGAACGCACAAAGGCAATGACTTGCGTGCAATCTTAAGTCGTCCTCTAAAATGGATTTGGCATGGCTATACATGCACGGCTAAAGACTAAGGGTTGGACGACGTGGCACAGCGTGGGTGCTTGGATCAGCAATCAACAGCCGAGGTTGCACGTGCATCTTCAGCGATGTGCACAAACGTCATTAAAGGCCCTGCATTCATTTCTAAGCCTTAAAATGACTTTTATGTCTTCATATCTTCACCTATAAAAAGCCTACCCCTCCTACACATTTCATCATCCCTTCCATCATCTCTCTCATTCTCTAAGAGCTAAGAACTCAAGTTCTAAAGCTCGCCCTAGTGCTCCCAAGCTATGGGAAGCTACGCTGGAGTTTAGAAAAAAAAATTCCACCTCTCATCCCCTTCACGGAGCTCTCACCAACCGTCTTCTTACCCCCATTTTGGAAGTGGATCCCACGATGTCAACGCCCTACCTCACCCCCGGTTCTTCCCAATCCGTCCTCCATCCTCCGTCTTCGCTCTCCTTCTAGGCAACGTCTGTCTGGCTTGTCCTCCAAGCAGCCGTCAAAGAGGATAACTTCTCTCCCACTTCTCTTTATCGCTTTCTAGATTAGATTTCTCACTATCTAGTTGTATTTGTAATGACATTATTCTTAGTATAAAAGTTATTTTTCTATATATATATATATATATATATCTCTTTCTCTCTCTCTCTCTTTGTAGTTCTAGTGTTCATATTGCAAATAGAATAGCGATCATTGTGAATGTCTCAATTATAAACAAAAATTGCAAAAAAATATAACTGCGGATTTCAAATAGACATAGCCTCCCCGTGTTCGGCCCAAGACACATTATGAGTTTCAGTTAAAAATTTATTTTATTGACAAATTTTCTTGCAAATTGCACTACAACGATGGGTTTTCTAAACACAAATCTTTTCGCAACAAATTTCCGCCACATCATTTTGGCACCATTGCTGGGGAGGCAATGGATCTCGATTTCTTTTTAGCATTCCCTGCACTTAATTATTTTCTAACTCTCTTTTATTTCCTCTCTATTGTCTTATAGGTACCTCGATCAGGAATCTTCAAGTTGTAGAAAGGAGTAAAGTGCAGTTGAAGACAATTGTAAGTGCTCCCCCATTCTTTCCCCCTCAATAGACTTTATTTCATCATCCTAATTCAAACCCTAATTAATCTAGGTGTTCTCATAAACCCTAGGATTAGCTTGGTTGCTTTGATTTCCACCTCCACCCACCTCACCCCCACTTTAAAAAAAAATCTAAAAATTCTCACAGAGGTACACAACCTCTTTTGATTCTTCATACTCAACCAGTAATCTAATCTTTAGAACCGATACATACAACCAAATACATAATTGAGTAGAAATCAGATTAGGTAATCATTTGTGTGCCTAACTGATGATAGCGTCATCATCAGCCATATCTAGCTTTATTTAGTCATAATCCATTGATAAATACTCCTACATAACCACCAAAAAACTATAATTCATTGCATATCCATTCTAAGAAATAAACATGAAAGTAGGGGTAAAACTGTAATTTTAATAGAATATCTTAATTGTAGAACAATCACAAGATTTCCCAGGGGATAATTAAAGGTCAAATGGTCATAAATGCCTAATAAGTAGGTTCATGCAAAACAAAATGGGTTTTCACACATTTTAAGAATTATTGGACATCTAAAACCCTAAAAATTGATTCGCTTAAATAACTGAGGTTTTGGTTAGGATAAAATTCACCTACACCTTTTAAAAATCATAGAAAAATATTCCCTAAGGTTTGGTACCTTTGACTTGACCATTGGAACCCATTTTAACCTAAAATAGTCTCAGACAGGCAGTTGCCCTAATTTATGTTTCTGTGCAAATTGCCCAATAAAACATGGTCAAAACCTAAATCCTACTTCACCATCAGATTCCTTGGGTCCAAATTAGGTTTGTACCAAAATTTGGGCCTAAGCAGAGATCGCCTTGACCTAGTTTACATTTCAGTTTTGTCTAGCTCTTTTCTCTTACACATATGCCCCTAACTTTTGATATCCTTACAAATATGCCCCTAACTTCATCATCTTCTTCACCAACAGGTCCCTGTCACCTTCAACTCCTAAAGCTACTTCACCGATGACCTTCAATTAGGGATTACTCCCTGATTTCACGGCCAAACTCTTCCAAATTTGGAAGGGAGGCTCCTAAGAGAATCCTCTACAATCTAAACCTAGTCTTAGTCTCTAATTCTTCCTAATCTCCCATGCTAACACATGGGAGATGTGGGTTTCCTTATGCGTGAAGCTTCCAAGCTTGAAAGGACCTCCTATGGCCTATAAAAGCACACCCAGGGCATGCCTTACATCCTTAGCCAGACACCCCCTCTTCGCTTCTCCCTGACCTCCTGTAAGCACCTCTATTTTGATACACCAAAATTATGTTTATTGCTAGACTAACATTTCAGGACTATCTCGAATCAAAGTATTAAAGCGTCTTTCAAGACAAGAGAAGATAGTTGCTGATGTGCATCTTTTTACATTTATTTGAGTCTAGGACATCATTATAAGGAACCTCAAATAAAACTCAAATACGAATATTTCGTGCATCTTTTTCAAAGCCAAACTAGATAATTGATCAAACAAATCACTTTGATCAACCAAAATATTAATTGACTGATCAAATTAGCCCATTTTAGAAAGTTGAGAAAATTCCTCTTGATACACCAACCAAGCTAATTGATCGATCAATCAGTGATCGACCAACCTTTTTAATTGATCGACCAAATTTCCTTTTGATTAACCAATTAACCTTAATTGATCGATCAATTTAGTTTCCTATTCAAGCAAAACTTTTTTGTATAAATAGAAGTCGCACACAGCCCACTCCTTTACAACTTTTAAAAGAGAAATACCATTAAAAAATAGAACTTCTTGTGCTTATTTCAAAAGGCTTTCATGCCCCGTTCTTCACGCTCTTCGAAAGCACGATGCCTTGAACCTCTGCAAAAAATCAATTTGATCATTTATTGAGGTTCCATAGAATTCATTTTCTTGTTATACTAGTTTGTTGTTTTGATTTGTGGATTCCAAGTTTGTTTGGAAGATCCATGTTGTTGTTTTTGCTTCTCTTCAGGATAAAAGGGAAGTGTATTGTAAGAGGTTGTGCCACCCTCGTTCAAGTGGTACAGTTTAGTGGATTGACTAGCATTTCCTAGTTAGAAAAATCCTAAGCTGGGAGGCTTAGGTAGTGGTTTTCGCTAAGATCGGGTTTCCACTATAAATCAGGTGTGCTCTATGCATGTATTCTTGGTAACTTTTTTTTTTTTATCTGTGCATACATTTTTTTAAGCAATATTATTCACCCCTCCCCTCTACTATTTAGTTGCGATCCATAGGATATTCCTATCATCCTCACTTGGTATCAGAGCCAAGTTGTCCAAAATGATGTCAAAGTCTTCTGTCGACACATAAGCTGAGGGGCAATCTGTTGTTCATCCTCCACTTTTCGACGAAACAAACTATGGATATTGGAAGACTAGGATGCAGATTTTCCTTGAATCCATGGACTTTGAGGTATGGGATGTCATTGCATCCAAATACACTTGTCCTAAAATCAAGGAAGGAGTGGTGGTGACACCAGACTAGAAGAAGATGGCAACCCACAATGCCAAAGCAATGAATGCAATCTTCTGTGTACTTTCAAAAGTAGAATTCAATCGTGTCTCTACATACAAAATGGCATACAAGATCTAGAGCATACTAGAAGTCACCCATGAAGGAACAACTAAGGTAAAGGAAACTAAAGTAAATTTATTAACACAAAATTACGAGCTTTTCAGGATAAGGAAGGGAGAATCTATCAAGGAGATGTTCACACAATTCATGGACATCATAAACTCCCTACGGAATCTAGATCAAGGCATAAAGAATGAAGCTCTGGTAAGGAAGATCCTTCATTCACTTACCAGTGATTAGGAGACTAAGATAACAGTCATTCAAGAATCAAAAGATCTGTCCACCCTGAAAGTGGACGATCTTATTGAAAGTCTGATGGCTTATGAAGTTCATCTCCAACACATGAAGGAGCAAGAAGATGAAGAAACCAGAAAGAAGATCATAGCCCTTGAAGCAAATCAGGAATCTGAAGAATCATCAAGTGGAGAGGAAGAGGAAGACATAGCTCTTCTCTCTAGAAAATTTAGAAAGTTCCTAAAGAATAAGAGGAGTTGGAGGAAGAAGAGGGAAGAATCAAAGATGGATACAATCATCTGCTACAACTGCAAAAGGAACGGACACATCAAGAAAGACTGTCCACTTCTCAAGAAACAATCAAAGAAGAAGAAGAAGCTCTTCAAAAAAGATGGAAAGAAGAAAGCTTTCACGGCAACATGGGATGAATCAGACTCAAGCTCAGAAGAAGAAGAAACTTTAGAAGAAGAAGCTCTTCTAGAACTAATGGCACTAGAAGATGAGGTGACTTCTTTTTCATAAGATGAATTATTGGAAGCATTTTTTGAGATGCACAACATAGCTAAGTCATTAAAAATAGAAAATAAAAGCCTAACTAAAGCATTAAGAGAAGAGAGAACACACAAAGATTTACTTAACAAAACACTAAATTATCTATTGAAACCATGTCATTAAAATTACAGATAAATAATTTAAAGGTAGATATTGATAAATTAAAAGAGAACTCTGCTAGTCTCTTGAATGACCTAACTAAATTCACAAATGGAAGTAGAAACTTGCATAAATTATTAAGAGCACAAACCCAGAGCACCACAAAATTTGGGTTAGGCTATATACCAAAAAAAAACCATGAAGCATCTAGTTCTAAACAGAACAAAGAGAAAGGTAGCTTGCCAAAGTAGGCAATGCGAACTAACCACCATGGACCCAAACAAAAGTGGGTACCAAAAAGTATTTTGCAATCCTATTTTGTAGGTTCTGTAGATTATAAGAAGTGGACTTTCCAACAAATCAATGGAACATTGAAGCCACTTTATCAAACAAAGCCTCACAATCACAAACCAATGACAGGAAAGAGACAAAAGAAGGTGGATAATAGACAACGGCTGTTCCAAGCACATGACCGGCGAAGAAGACTTATTCTTGCAGCTTAATCGTCAGGAAGGTGGTACAATCACGTTTGGGAACAACCACAAGGGTTGTATTATTGGTACTAGCCAAATTGGTAACTCTTCTACCTATTTTGATGATGTACATTTAGTTAAAGGCTTAAAACATAATCTATTAAGTGTAAGCCAAATATGTGATAAAGGAAATAAAATCACATTCACATCAAAAGGTTTTAAAATTTGTAACAAAGAAACAAAACAAATTATTCTTAAAGGAAATAGACATAAAGATATCTACACTGTAAACTTCGACAAATATGATAGTCTTAAATGTCTAGTCATATCTGATGAAGAAGCAACACTTTGGCATAAATGACTAGGTCATGTTCACTTGGGCAATATTAGTAAACTTGTGAAGCATGAGCTTGTGAAGGGACTGCCAAAGTTCACCTTCAAGAAAAGAAAATTTTGCAATTCTTGTCAAGTTGGTAAACAAAGCAAAAATCTATTTAAACCAAAAAGGATGGTTAGCACTTCTCAACCCCTAGAGCTACTTCACTTAGTCTTATTCGGACCAACCAAATCCAAAAGCCTAAGCAGGTGCAAATACTATTTAGTCATAATTGACGACTTCTCTAGATTTACTTGGGTATCCTTCTTAAAAAATAAAGACTTAACTATAGATGCATTTAGCAAACTAGTTAGAAGATTACAGAATGATAAAGGATATGAGGTAAATAAGATTAGAAGTGATCATGGTGGGGAATTTGAAAATGAATCTTTTTCGAATTTTTGTGATCAATATGGAATCAAACATGAGTTTGCCTTCCCTAGAGCTGCACCTCAGAATGTAGTTGAGAAGAAAAATAGGACTTTGCAAGAGTGTGCCCACACAATGCTGTGCGAGTCAAAGTTGCCTCGATATTTTTAAGCTAAGGCTATAAACATTGCCTACTATATCCAAAATAGAACCTTGAACAGACCAATCCTAAAGAAGACACCTTTTGAACTCTATCATAGGAGAACACCTAGAATTTCCTACTTCAAGATTTTTGGATGTTCATATACTTAACACTAAAGATAATCTTGATAAGTTCGATGCTAAAAGCACGAAGGGGACTTTCGTACGTTATTCAACCAGAAGTAAAGCCTATAGGGTCTTCAATAAGAAGAATTCTATTGTTGAGGAAACCATGCATGTATCATTTCATGACATAGTAGTTCAACCCAAATCTTCTACGATTGATGATGATGAACTAGTACATTATCCATCAAACATTCCAGAAGAGAATATTTCTAATGATCTACCCAAAGATATCTCTTTTGTGAAAGATCATCCTAAAGAACTGGTAATAGGAGATTTTTCAAAAGGAGTTCAAACCAAATCTTCCCTTAACACACTAGCCTTTACAGCCTTTGTTTCACAATTATAACCTAAAAATGTTAACGAAGCCTTCTCAAACAACTGTTGGTTATTGCTATGGAAGATGAGCTAAATCAATTTAAGAAAAATCAAGTATGGGAACTTCTTTCAAAGCATGAATCACAAACTATTATAGGTACCAAGTGGGCTTTTAGAAACAAACTTGATGAATCAGGAAGTGCAATTAGAAATAAAGCTAGACTTGTGGCTCAAGGATATAATCAAGAAGAAGGAATAGATTTTGATGAAACATATGCACCTATTGCTCGACTAGAATCTATTAGAATGTTGCTAGCTTTTGCAACCCATATGGAATTCAAACTCTTCCAAATGGATGTCAAAAGTGCCTTTCTAAATGGATTCATCAAAGAGGAAGTCTTTGTTAAACAACTTCCAGGTTTTGAGGATCCAAATCATCCAAAACATGTATACAAATTAAACAAAGTGCTATATGGTCTAAACCAAGCTCCATGAGCTTCCTATGATAGATTAAAATCATATTTAATTAATAATGAGTTTAAAATTGGTCAAATAGATCCAACCTTATTTACCAAAAGAAAAGAAAATGATCTCTTAATAATTCAAATATATGTAGATGATATCATTTTTGATGCTACTAATGATCTACTTTGCCAAGACTTTGCAAAGGTAATGCAAGATCAATTTGAGATGAGCATGATGGGAGAACTCAAGTTCTTCCTAGGTCCTCAGATTGATTAGATATCCTCCGAAATCTTCATATATCAAACAAAATACACAGCAGAGATACTGAAGAAATTCTCGATGGATAAAGTCAAAGGTAAGGAAACACCGATGGCAGCTTCTACCCAATTAAAAACTGATGACACAGGTAAATCAGTAGATCAAAAACTATACAGAAGCATGATAGGATCTCTATTATATTTAACTGCAAGTAGACCTGACATTCTATTCTGTACTTGTTTGTGTGGTCGCTTTCAAGTAAACCCTAAAGAATCAAATCTACATGTTGTTAAAAGAATACTTAGATATCTAAACAACACACAAGACTTAGGACTTTTTTATCCAAAGTCAGACACATTGGAATTATATTCCTTTTGTGATGCTGACTATGCAGGTAGCTTCACAGACCATAAGAGCACTAGTGGAGCTTGTCAATTTCTCAAAAATTCCCTAGTCTCTTGGTTCTCTAGAAAATAAAATATTGTATCACTATCCACAACTGAAGCAAAATATGTAGTAGCATCTTTAGCTAATTCACAATTATTGTGGATGAAACAAACATTGTAAGACTTTGGTTTATCTTATAAGAATAACAAGATTTTATGTGACAACACAAGTTCTATCAACCTTTCAAAGAATCCAGTACAACACTCTAGGAGAAAACATATAGATATTAGACATCACTTTCTTAGAGATTATGTCTTAAAGGGGATATCAACTTAGAATTTGTTAATACAGAAAATCAGCTAGCTAATATATTCACAAAACCATTACCAAAAGATAGGTTTAATCGGAATTGTCATTCACTAGGTTTATCTAGATTAAAAGATCTTAATTAATTGGACTAATATATGATAGTTTTGATCGATCAATTTTTCAAAATTGATCGACCAACCTTTGATTGATCAAAACTATTATTTGATCGACCAAAACTTAAATTTGCCTAGCGGGAATTTTCCCTCCACAACTCTGTCCTTTTGATCGATCAATCAAATTTTTTGATCGACCAATCTATTTGGGCAGGAATTTTCCCTTCAAACATTCAAACTCTGATCAACCAATTACTTCTTTTGATCGATCACTTCTCGTTTTGATCAACCAAAAACCATTTTTGATCAACCAAAACAGGCAGTTTCTCTTTTCGAAGATTGTGATCTTTTTTCCTCGTTTCACATTCGTAATTCACTTTTACCATTTCTAACCTACGTGATTAGTTGCCTTAAGTGCATTTACCTATTTTACTAATCACATTCTCTATAAAACACCTCATTTTTTACCCCAAACACCTATTTTTACTCTACAAATTCATTTGGTCCCTACTTCACAAAAAGACACTCGTCCCCACTCCTCTACCCCGATTGTCTGATCGACTAACAAATGCCACCACCGACCTCCTTGCACAAGCCACCTCTATGCGTGGGTCAGCCATGCACCAGTCTTCATGAGTGCGTGCTTGCTTGTCGCCTCCTTACACCTCCATGCTTGCACGACTTCGACCTCCTTGCATGCCCTCCATTCGGCCTCCATTTTGATCAACCAACTTTGGTCCAATCTCGATACATTCTAAACCTTGAATACATCCATTCCTTTCGATTTTTCTTGTGTTTATAATGTGCTTTGACTTACTCTCACTTGTTTGATCTTTATTATGCATTTTTCTTGCGAAATTATGTAGCATACGTGAGTATATCATTTAGTCAAGCACTTTTTTTCCAATTTGAGGTCTTTTGGTCGACCAAACCCCTTGGTTGATCAACCAAACTTCTGGTTCCTTTTTGGTCAACCAATCAAAATTTTTGATCGACCAACCATGTTTTCCAACTCTTTACCATGGCACCCAAACGTGCATGTAGCTCTTCTAGTCATCGTGATGATACTTTCGATAGCTTTTTCATTACCAAGGCCACCCATGATCGATTCTCTTCATTTGCGAAATTCTCTCCGCATGTCGGTAGACCCATTGACTTCACTTACTTCAAGTCTATTTTCCCTGGAATCCACGAGAAATTTGCATACCATCAGATTTTACGTTTGTTTAAGCAAAACTTTTATGTGGGTTCCAAACATAGCCGCATTCTCGGTGTTGATCCCATGGCCTGTCACCTATTTTATGCCAATCTCAAAGATATAGGTGAAGGTGCCAACATCGAGTTGACCTCGAACATCTATGGGATGGAAGTTATGATCAATGCGGATGTTTTGACTAAGATTCTTGGTTGTTCTTCTATTGGACCTACTTTTCTTGACTTACATCAGCAAACATAGTCTGACACCATCAAGAAGACCCTACTCACTCCCTCTCATTTGACTTGGGTCGTCCTGCCAAGTGACCTTATTTTCGACGGTTGCCTCTTTTTGGATCATGTATTTTTGTGGAATTTCATGCCTAAGTCCACACCATTTGAGAACTACCCTAGCATTATGTTAATCACCCTCTATGCCTTTATGAAGAACAAACAATTCAACTGGAACCATTTGGTTCTTTATCTCATGAGTAAACCACCCAGCAGCTCCTTCTAGTTTAGGACACTTCTCTCCCATATCTTTCTTCACTTCAGTGTGTCCATGGACATCAATCATAAATAGTTTATCACTCGTGTCTCCATATTCGATAAACTCACATATGCGAAGATGGAGCAAGCATAGGGAGCCCGTGGTAAGGAAGCACAGCAGGAGCAACAGCAGCAGCAAGAGTAGACTGTAGAACCTCCTCCATTCTTGCCTTATGAGCACTTCACTGTGACATGTCCACCTCTAGTGTGACCATCACCCTCCTTCTACGACCAGGACTGGAGCCTCTTGGACAAACAGATTTCAGGCAGAGACTTTATCACTATTCAGGATGTGACCAGTGGCATTTCTTTAATGATGCATAGGCAATAGGAGACTGACATGGTTATGATAAGGCACGGGCATCAGGTATCAGAGTACGTGAATGCATAGAGTCAGTTTTTGGACAGACTTGGAGAGTCAGTTCATAGCATTCAGTAGCAGCTTCACCAACCTCCTCGACCTCGCAGTTTGACTACCATGCCTTCAGCAATTCCTCCTCCTCCTACATCAGCATCACCAGCAGCACCATCAGCATCAGTAGGACCAGCTGACCAGCACATTACTCCTCCTCGCAAGATGATTGCGCAGCAATCATAAGTCTTAATTGTCCAGAATTAGGTTAGGACTTAGCATAAGTTAGGGTAATTCATGCATACATAAGCATTACTAGCACCTTTACTGCTTTCTTTTAGCTATGCATAAAATAATGCTATAATGTACTAATTAGGTGCATTATGTCAATTGCAGGTAATAAGCTGATCAGAAGCTAGATCTGAAGCTAGATCTAAAGCTAGATCTGATGAATAAAGAATAACTAGTGTTGCAGCAGAGCTAGAGCGGAAGACCTAGATTAGATGCAGTAGATAATAATGTAAGGGAATTAATGTATGCTATTCTCTTATGTAGGAATAAAGCAATAAATTGTGAAGAACTTAGGTCCATCCTAGCTTTAGGATAGCCTAGAAGCTTCCCCAGGCCTTAGACACCCTTAGATTAGGTCACCGCACCCTAGGAAACCTTAAAACCCTAATTCCAACCTCTATCTGGATGTCTAGATGAGTTATAGGATGTCCAGAACCCTTAGCCAGCTCCTGCATACCTTAAACCCACTTCTGCAGTGTTATTGGACGTCCAGACACTTAGTCAGACATCCAATTTCTACAAAATACCCAAGACAGAACCTAGAATCCCTCCTGACTCTGATTGCATATCCAAACAATAAGTCTGGACTTCTGATTTTTCATTATAAGATGTCTAATAACTCTATTGGACGTCCAGAACTGCCCTCCATACCCTGTTTTGAGATTCAAGCCTTGATCTTTGATCTTTAGCTCCCTAAACCTAATTCTAACCCCCTAGGAACCTAATTAAGGTGCCCTAACCCTTGTACATCACCTCTAGACCTCCCTAAGGACCTAATTAGGTCCTCACTAAACCTAATTGACTTGGATCATGGTCAATCTCTTCAGTCTATTCAATTGGACTCAATTGGACTCATTGAGTCCAATTGAGCCCTGATCTCAGCACACACTATCCAATTGGACTCAGTGAGAGTCCAATTGACCTAGACCTGACTTAATTGAGTTATTTTACTCTCAATTATGTTTCTACACACCCAATTAAACTTGTATTAAGTTTAATTGCACTTTACCTTAGTGAATTAGGGTTTACAACCCTAATTTAAGACCTACCTTGACCTAAACCCACTAGAACCTAACCTAATCAACCTAGCCACCTAAGTTTCGACCCACACACACCCACACACACCATCCACATGAAAACACCTAGCTTAGAGTTCTCTAGAACTCTCTACCATGTGTTATTGTCTTGGTTGCTAAAATTAGCAACCAAGAGACATTCAATTTTTAGATCAACATTTGGTGGATCTAAAAACCACCATCCATCCTCTCTCTCACTCTCCCACAAGCTCCCACCATAGGCCTCTCTAGAGAATTCCATAATTCTCTAGAGAGCTTCCCTTAGGTTTATAAAAAGACCTAAGGGGTGGCCATTTGGTCCATCTTGGTCTTTTAGCATAGTTCCACCTTCCATAATCCATCACCACCTCCACCTCCATGTTCACGAGCTCCACCATGATGCCACCACCTCCACGCCAAGCCTAGACCAGGATCAACTTCTCCAACCTCTCTCCAAGGCTGGCCTAAGCACCATTGGCCGCCCCTCTTTCTCTTCTCACCCATTCAAAGGCCATCGGAGCCCACCTCTAAATGCCCTTAGTTCTGCTAGACTAGATTATTATTCTTCATAAATGTAATGCTTTATTTACTGCTTAGTAGTGTAGCTCCATATTCTTCCCCAATGATGCATGCATAATCCCTGCCCATAGATTTATGTATGCAGTCATTTTCTACTAGCTAGATTTAAATTTCCCTGTACAAGCATTCCGCTACCTATGCTATAACCACCATCATACCTCAATGAAAATATTTATATATATTTATATGTTGAAAATCACCATGTGCTTGATTATCATCTTTTGGTGTGATTAAAGTTGCATGCTTTCAATTTCTAATATTCTGGCAACAGCATGTCACGTATCAATACATATTTAGTATAAATCAACATGCAATTTTGAACGAGTAGAGCGAGCGAGATCGAATTTGAATTTGCATTTCCAAAATGCCTCCCAGAGATGAATTATCTTAGAAATTATTTTTGTTAATCTTTTTTCGCAAAAGTACTACGATGCATTTCTGATCAAATACGTGCTCTACGATCCCAACACAGGACATCCAGGCATTCG
Organism: Thalassia testudinum; assembly: GCA_037157565.1. Lineage (NCBI taxonomy): Eukaryota > Viridiplantae > Streptophyta > Magnoliopsida > Alismatales > Hydrocharitaceae > Thalassia > Thalassia testudinum. The sequence continues at coordinate 42,732,749 of JAZHRO010000025.1, forward strand.
ACACAACGTCCATCAGCTCAATGATGCCTTTGCCTTGGTTAGCCTGCATCTTTTGAGAGATCAGATTCACTAGAGCTCAAGTTGGACACTGATCTTCAGAGCACTATGGATGTCTTCATGGCATCATTAGATGATTAGATTATCGTTTCTAGCTCATGTTCTTTGGCATGAATAACTTTATTTTTTTTCTCAGAACATTTATATTCTATGCAATGCTTATATAGACTGGTTATTTATGCATAATATATCTCTCAGTTTTGTGTTTTTCTTTAGCTCTCTTATATTGCATGACATTTTTCTTGAATTATTTGTTTAAGGGGAGTTAAATGCAAAATCACAAACAGCATGTTTTACTTTTTGCTGAAACAAAAAGGGGGAGATTTTATGCAAAACTATTTTCAAATTTCATAATTATAATTTTGTTATCATCAAAAAGGGGGAGAATGTAAGCACCTCTGTTTTGATACACCAAAATTATGTTTATTGCTAGACTAACATTTCAGAACTATCTTGGATCAAAGTATTAAAGTGTCTTTCAAGACAAGAGAAGATAGTTGTTGATGTGCGTCTTTTTACATTTATTTTAGTCTAGGACATCATTGTAATGAACCTCAAATAAAACTCAAATATGAATTTTTCGTGCATCTTTTTCAAAACCAAACTTTTAGGGTTATTGATCGACCAAACTAGATAATTGAGTGACCAAATTACTTTGATCGACCAACCTAATTTATTGACCGATCAAATCAGCCCATTTAAGGAAGTTGAGAAAAATCCTCTTGATCGACCAACCAAGCTAATTGATCAATCAATCAGTGATCAACCAACCTTCTTAATTGATCGACCAAATTGTCTTTTGATAGACCAATTAACCTTATTTGATCGACCAATTTAGTTTCCTATTCAGGCAAAATATTTTTGTATAAATAGAGGTCGCACGCAGCCCATCCCTTTACAACTTTTAAAAGAGAAATACCATTCAAAATAGAACTTCATGTTCTTATTTCAAAAGGCTTTCACGCCCCGGTCTTCAGGCTATTCGAAAGCATGACGCCTCGAACCTCTACGAAAAATCGATTTGATCATTTATTGAGGTTCCATAGAATTCATTTTCTTGTTATACTATTTTGTTGTTTTGATTTGTGGATTCCAAGTTTGTTTGAAAGATCTATGTTGTTTTTACTTCTCTTCAGGATAAAAGGGAAGTGTATTGTAAGAGGTTGTGCCACCCTCGTTCAAGTGGTACAGTTTAGTGGCTTGAGTAGCATTTCCAAGTCAAAAAAATCTTAAGCTGGGAGGCTTAAGTAGTGGTTTTCAACCAGATCAAGTTTTCACTATAAATCAGGTGTACTCTGTGCTTATTTTCTTGGTACCTTTTTTTTTTATCTGTGCACACTTTTTTTTAAGCAATACTATTCACCCCTCCCCTTTAGTATTTAGTTGCGATCACAAGATATTCCTAGCATTCTCACCACCTTCTCCAATGATGTGCATACATCTGAATAGCCAAAAATGTCTATTAATGTATGTTCTTAGTATCATATAAGCATCATGAATTGTAAATATTGCATAACATGCATCATCATGCATTTAGTTCAAATTATACAAATTGTATAGTAATTTCTTCTTCTTGGTGGCCAGGGATAGGGCAACATTTAATCAGGGAATCGGATTGAAGAGCCATCTGTATGAATTTGATCAAGGCAACGATCGAAGTTCAACAACTCCAAAATCGCCTTGATCGGACTTCCGTAGCATCTCTTCAGATGAAGGGCCAAGATGGTGTAAATCTACAATTCAGATGACAAATTCGACTGCATGGATGGGTTTGGATCGATGATCACAGCCCAACGACGCTAAAATCGATCTAATCTGACATTCGTGGAACCATCTACAACACATAGAAAATGGACAGCTAGGATGGCACCACGTGGAGCCATCTCAACCGCCCACACCGGCCAAACGCACCTGCTCCCTCTCTCTCCTCATGTGCTCATCTGATCTCAGTCATTTAATCTTGATCCAACGGTCATAGATGTGCGTGACTTAAATCAAAAGTTTGCCTCAAGAGGCCGTTGCTCATTGGTTAAAGCATTGTGCACACAGAGGTCGCACGTTCGAATCGAGTGCAACACACCTCTTCTTCACAAGCGAGCATGAAATCAAGCCGCCCAATCAAGCGGCAATGTCTCTGATGGATCAATTGGTTGCACGTGCAAGATGACGCCTGATCCCACGCCCGATCTCACGCGTGGGAGGCACGATTTGTAAAGGCACGTGATTGCGCATTCTGGGCCGTTGATTCCTCATCAGATGGCCGAGAGAGCGCTGATGTGCGCTAGCATTGTTGAGCCCGAGAGAGGAAGAGGCAGTGCATGCGCGTAAGCTAAGGCCACTTCAGGGTCTTCAGTGATGCTTAAATCTATCACTAAACGGCCCTACATTAATGTTTTTAACTTGAAATGACCTTTTTGCCCCCAACCTCTACACCTATAAAAAGGCCTATGCCCCCCACATTTCATTCATTCATTCCTTCCTTCACCTCTCTCCCTCTCCAAAGCTCTAAAGAAGCTTGTCCCAAACCCGGGATGCTCCTCTAGAGTTAAAATCAAAGTTTTCTCACCCCCATTCTGGAAGTGGATCCCACGACGACGATGCCCTACCTTGCCCCCGGTTCTTCCCACTTCATTCTCTGTCTTCCTTCTTCGCCCTTCGTCTTCTAGGCATCGCCTCATCTGGCTCATCCTCCAAGCAACCGTTGAGGAGGATAACTTCTCACCTCCTTTCTCTTTACTGCTTTCTAGAGTAAATTTTGCTACTTTCTAGTTGTAATATTTCCCGCTTTCTAGTTGTAAAAGCATTATCCATATTATTAAGTGTTTGTTCTCTTTCTCTCTCTCTCTCTTATTGTTAATATCGAATTCATTGTGATTATCTCGCTTTCTAAACAAAAACAACAAAAAAATATAATCGCGAATTTCAAATCGACGTAGCCTCCCTGTGTTTGACCTGGAATTCTTTTCGAGTTTCAGTAAAATTTATTTGTTGACAAATTTCTTTACAAATCACACTACAATGACGGGTTTTCAAAACTCAACTTCTATTTGCGACAATTTCTGATTCAACATTTTGGCGCTGTTGCCGGGAAGGCAACGAATCTCGATTTTCTTTCCGCATTTCACTCAATTTTTTCTAACTTGCTTTTATTTCTCTTCTATTGTTTTGCTGGTACCTCAACATGGAATCTTCAAGCAGAAGAAAGGAGTAAAGTGCAGTTGAAGACAACTGTAAGTGCTCCCCATTCTTCCCCCTCCATAGATTTCATTCCACAACCCTAATTCAAATCCTAATTAACCTAGGTGTTCCCATAAACCCTAAGATTAGTTTGGATGCTTTGATTTCCACCCCCACTCATCTCACCCTCGTAAAAAAAAAACAAACAAACAAAAAGGTACTCTTGTGGGACAAATTAACATACACACTACATACACCCACATGCGAGGCACATAACCTAACTTGATTTTTATCTACTCAATCGGGATTCCAACTTGTGGAATCGGTACACACACCCAAAAACATAATCGAGTAGAAATCAGAATAGGTATCCACTTGTGTGCCTAACTCAGTGGTATATTACAGCCAATTGTTTGAGTTGTCTGGGCCACACCACTCCATCTAAAATCAACTCATCAAGTAGCTTCCCCTTAGGGTTTACAATTTAAGTGAATACCAGGCACTCCACTTTACTTTTGATTTCAAAAGGAAAAGTTCACCCGTGTTTTGAAAATCTGGTTTGCCTCTTGAATTTGATTGAATTTACCTAATTCTAAACCCTGAAAGCAACCTAAGCAAGATTTGAAACTTAAAATCCACTCATCCAAATAATCTTGCTTGAAAACCCTGGTTGTGCACGCACTCACACATATTCAATCAATCATTAAGGGCACAACCCATTTTAAGGGCCCACCACATTCCATAAGCACTACAATCCTAAGCCTAAGTTAAAATTGATTAGACGTTGGTCTTAAGGACTGATTCGCTCTTCGGGACCCAGATTGAGATTGTTCATGATTAACCTGCTTGTACTAGTTAATCTGATGTCTAGCTAGGGGAGTAACGTTAAACGACCGTGGTTGGGGGGTACACTAGGAACCGGAGGCACAAGTTGAAGGAAGAACCTTCTCCCCAGCCCCTCCTTCAAACTGGTTGGATTGACTAGATACAAGTAGAGTAAATCGTCTATAATCTTAAGACGGATTGTAGATCCTTAGGCTACCCAACTTAAGGAGAGGCCTGTTTTGTTGTGTTGCAGGGTTCTTATCCCCAGTCCTTCTGACCTCTTCCTAGTTTATACTTGGAAGGAAGTCATTGAATCCCCGATTGGAAGGACCATTTGATCATTCTAGGAGGTGTAGATTGAATTTTGGCCAAATTGATCCCATGGCTGATCAACAACCTCCTCTGTCCACACCACAAGGTACCGAAATGGCAACTCGTGCAGATCTTTTACTACGGGTTGACTGAGCAACTCAGAAATCCCATGGATGCTTCTTGCGGAGGCAATTTCCTCAACGAAGATGCAGATAGTGCGCATGATTTCTTCGAGGAAATGAGTGAAAATTTAATAAATCCTGCCTCCATGGATACGTTTAACTGGTCCCAACAACCCAGATCGAATGTTAATGAGGTCCATGACTCTCATTCATTCAATATGGAGCTAATTTGTAATAAATTAGATAAGGTGGACCTAGTTACCAAAAGGATGGAGGAGTGGATGGCTGGAAACTCTGTGAACAATTCTCGATCCACTCAATCCTAGAATTCGGGATTCCATTCTTCATGAGCTCCTTCTGGACAGGTGATGAGAGCCTCATCATGAGCCATAACTAGCTCATTTTGACATAATAAAGAGAATAAAAGCTCCTACATAACCTAGTAGAAGGCCTAAATGAAGGAATAAGTGCTCTGAGAAGAAAACATGAAATAAAGGTTAAAACTGCAATTTTACCATTGCAGTACATAAACAGGATTTATCAGAGGCAAAACATAGGTCAAATGTTCTAAATAAGATAAAAAGTGGGTTGAGTCAATCAGAAATAGGTTCATGTGTAATCTAGAAATTAAATGACATTTGGTAACCCTAAAACAGACCTGCTTAAATTAACAAGGCTCCGGTCAGGATAAAAATCAAGTAAACCCTTTAAAAATCATGTAAAAATATCCTCTAAGATTTAGAACACTTAATTTGGCCTTTGGAACCCAGTTTGACCTAGATTAGGGTCCTAGCTCATTAATTGACCTAATTTGAATTTTTATGTAAAATGTCCAGTTAAACATAGTCAAACCTAAAATCCAACTTCACCATTGGATTCCTTAGGTCCAAATTAGGTTTATACCAAAATTTATACCTAAGGGGAGGTCATCTTGACCTACTTTGCAATTTAGTACACCTAAATCACATTTTGGTCCCTAACTTTTGAAAATCATCACAGAGAGCCCCCTAACTTCCTCGCCAACCTTGCAATCATGTCCTTCCGCCATTATTGGGGCAGAATCCTTCTCCGGTGAGGATTAGAGAGGGAATACTCTCTGATTCCTCAGAGATCCCCTCCCAAAAATGGAAGGGAGATTCTCTGAGGAATTCCCTTCCATTTGAGGCCAGTCATGATCCTTGATTTGATCCCAATCTCTCGTGCGAACGCACGAGGGGTTTGGGTATCCACCCACTTTCCTTCTCCGGCGAGCCGTCGGAGACAAAGGCTTGCCCTCCAAGCTCTAAACACATGGCCCAATACCTATAAAAGAACCCCCAAACCCGGCTACTCATTTTCAGCTCAACCTGGCCGGGGTTTCACCTCAGATTCGTCTCTTCCTTCCCGGCCAGGTACCCAGCGAGCTCCGGCGAGCTTTCTTTCCTTTCCTCTTTGCTCTGCCACAAAACCAGTGGCAGAGACTTCTTCCTGATTCTCCTCCGCGTCGCGCAATACCCGCGCACGCTGCCTCAGACCCGTCGTCGCTGCCGTCCTCCCCCACTGGGCATCTTCTTCTCCGGCAACAGCAGGTACAGCCGTTCGCCTCTCCACCCCCTTCGTCCCTACAATTAGGTTAGAACTACTCCACAACTTCCCCACTTTCTTTTCCCCATTCTATTTCACTTGATTGCCCCTCGACCACCACCGTCCACCGTCACCTTCCTCATCTTCGGCCACCCTTCGGCGAGGCGCCCCCGTCGCTCCGTAGCCCCACACGCCTCGCCAACCGTCGCAAAAGTTCCGCCTCACCACACTGAACACACTCCGCCCCTCCACTACCACGCTACACCTCCACAATGCACCCCCGAACTCACCCATCCATCCGGCCACAGGGCGACCTAGGCATGCACGCCTAGGCCACCTCGCGGCCTGCCACCTTGCCCTTCACCTTCGCCGTGCCACGGCGAAGGTCCTCCGGTGATCTGATTAAGCCGAGAGGCTTGTTTTGTGTCTAACAGTTTTCAAGCCCCTGCCGCCTTCAACGGTGACGTGAAGCAGCTCTAGGCTTCAGGACGGCCAGGCTTCAGGTGCAGCTGACTCGGGCAAGCACTGCGAAGCTAGCTGATCCAGTGGACAACGCAACGAAGTCCGCAGCTTTGGCAATCGACGAAGAGCGTTCTGCAGGCGCACGCGAGAGCAGGGCGGGACTGATAGTCCCACATCGGCAATCTACGAGGCGTAGGTACGGTTTAAATTGATTTTGTGTTATTCTCTCGTCACCTCCGAAAGCACAGGGGTGAGGTCCCTCACCTTACCCACGCTCGCCTCGTCCGCGGTTTCACCTCGAGGATCTGGCGAGATCCGACCGACCTTATCTGAGCACACCTCGCGCATCACCCTCACACCGATGCGCCTGGTCTCGGGTGCGCTACCCGACCCGATTACCCGCAGCTCTGGGAGAGCATCCTGTGAGTGATTCTCAGAGAGAGAGACGTGCGGGTAAAGGGACAGGGTAGGTTTTGCTCCTTGTGCAGGCAGGCTGAGAGTTGAAGAGAAGAGACTTAGCCGCAAGGAAGAAGAAGAGAAGCAGAAAAAGAAGCCTTTGCAGAAGAGAGAAGAGAAGGAAGAGGAGAGACTGCAGAGAAAGAAGAAGAAAGGCCAAGACAGAAACCAAAGACAGAAGACCAAGGAAGAAGAAGAAGACAGAAGAGAAAGAAGCAAAGTGAAGGATGCAGAAGAAAGAAAGCAAGATCAGAAGAAGAAGAATAATCAAAGAAGGGAAAACACTTTTAAGACGTCTGATCTTGTGATCAGACGTCCAATTTTACTCTTGCCTGGATTACTTTTTAAATGCATTTGAATTAAACTTTTGAGTAAATTAGAGTGTTCAATTACATTTGAGATTAGTAGTAAATTCTGATTGCTCCCTGTGTTCGACCTCGGATACTCCGATTTTCGAGTAATAAAAACTTTTATTTGTTGATGATGCTTGATCACCTATACTACGACGCAATAACTGTTAAAACACGATCGAGTCAGTCGCGTCAACAACAGGAGTTCGTGAATCAACTGGATGCAGCTCAACCTGTGAGCCAGCATTGCTCGGAACCCCACGGGTTCCAAACTAGGGCCTTTGATCCTGGTTTCTCTAATCCCTCCCTTTCTTTTTCTCCATCCTCACCCTATGAGGATGTCTATGCTGTACAAGAGAACGTTAAGTCCAACCCATATTCCAATGCTTATAATTCGGGTTGGAGGAACCACCCTATCTTCTCCTGGAAAAATCCAAGGCAGCAAACCCAATTCTGACCCAGCAATTATGCTCCACAAAGACCAATGGTTCTGTGTCATTTTTATACTCAGCTGCCCCCGAATCAGGTCAATCAACTAGTTTGGAGTGCTCGTCAACCCGTAGGGCAGGTTGATTTGAACCGTCAGATGGTAGAGATGCATGGATCTATGCTCCAGCTCATGCAACAAATGAAAACCTCATTGGACAACTTGCAAACCAGGCTCATTTCTAACACCCGTCAGTCAGGATCTTTGCCATCTCAACTCGTATCCAATCCACGCAACATATAGAATCCGAGCAATCAAGCCCAAGGGTATAGGAATTAGAGGGACCCACACGCACATGATCAGGTAGTTGAGTAGGGTCTTTCCTCTTCTGCTTCTTCATCAAATTCAAGGTTTTTGGTGAATCAAGCCCCTCTAATCTTTCCTAACCCTCCCCAAGACCCAAACCCGTACACATCTGGCAACTTCGTTACTTTGAGGAGCGGAAGGCAAACCTAAGACCCACACCTACCCTACTCTAGTCAAGAAAATCCTGGTGGGCCTAAGGAAAGAAAGGAGAATTCTAAAGAAGAAATCAAGGCTCAGGAACCTGATTCCAAAGGTCTAACTCATGTTCCTTTTCCTGAGGCCTTGATTAAACCTAGGAAGAAGAAGCCTGTTGATAGCAATGAGGAGCTCTTGAATATATTGAAGAATGTTGAAATCAATATCCCCCTCCTCAATGCTATCAAACACATACCAGCTTATGCTAAATTCTTAAAGGATTTATACACCCAGAAGTGGTGTTTAATGAAGCATACAAGCAAACAATAGATTTAAATTGCACCACTCCACTTAATTAAGATATTTAAGATCTTGAAAGCCAAGATTAATATTTTTTTGGTAGTTTTTAAGGATAAATGTGACAAGAAAAGGAGGACCAACCTGAAATCGTGGGAAGAAAGGGAACTTTTGAGCTCTCACTTCCAAATTCCCGCATCCTTCCTGCAATACTTGCACACACAAGAGAAAAGAAAGAGAAGGGGATGAGATCCACTTCAAGCAAGAGAAAATTTGATTAAGCAAAGCCGTGCCTCCCTGGCAACGGCACCAAAAAGTGATGTGAGATTTAGCATGATTTGTAATTAGGGTTTTTAGAGTCGTTGTAACACGCGAAATCGCATACGCTTTTAAAATTTATAACCTAGATAGTGGGGTATCTAGGGTCGTCCAAGGAGGCCAAATGTTTGCAAAATTACATCTCTTGCTTGAAAATAAAACTCAACTTTCTTTTTGGTGTTATACATATATGATTTTTATAGGTTTTGAAATAACGGGAACAATGCAGGTCAGTTGATAGCAAGAAAATCAACACTAATCCACTACACTACAACTAAAGGAACAAGTAGAGCCTCTCCATAAGCTCACTCTAGGCACATGGAGGCTTAAAGTAATTAAGGAGAGGGAGTGAAAAAATGCTAGACAAAAAATTCTACAAAACTATGCAACAAAAAGATAAAAGAAGGCAAGTTGAATTAACAAAAATTTGTTTTACAAAAAGCACATGTAGAGGAATGCTTCTATTCTAACTTGAAACTACAAGAAAGTAAAACACAAATCCTCTTAAAAATTGGTGAAGAAGAGGAGCTTCTTGCTCCAAGCCTGGTAGCTCCCAGGCTTGAAAAGAAATCTTCCAACTCCTCTTTGAAAGCTCAGCTAAGACGATGTCCTCCAAGACAAGCCCTAAGGGGGTGTGCCCTAAGCTTCTCCTCAAGGGTGGACGTCCACCCTAGGTGCTTCTCCCTTGCCTAGCCATCCTCCTTGATGAAGAATTGCTCCTCCTCCTTGGAGTGGCACAAGAAGAAGAGTGGGAAGGAAGAAGGCACCAAGGGGGCGAGTGATGTGCTCCCTTAATCTTCTTTTTCCCTTCTCTTGGCTGTAGGATGTAGGTGGATTTATGGTAGACTTATAATAATGGGAGGATGATGAAAATGGTGGTGGGTGATGGGTTTTTATAGAGTGGGATTCGGGTAGGGTTGGCGTGAATAGGTGGAGGGCTAGGATGGAGTTTGGTGGTGGTTATGGGTGGTTAAGTTAATCCTAAGGCTAGGGTTAAGTGGCGCCACCTAAGGGGTGCTAAGGGGGGTAGTTAGGGTTGGCCAAGGGGCACCTAAAAGTGGGGCCAACCATGGAAGGGTGCCATGGGTTGGTGCCAACTTGAAGGCTTCTAGAAGGAGGGTGAGGTGTAGGGTGGATAGGGCTTGGAAGGGGTAGGTGTAGGGTGTAGATGGGAGGTCATTTTGGTGCCAAAAGGAGGGGGTTCTAGAAGGGTTAGTTGGTGCCAAAATAGGTGTCTCTTGGAAGGAGGTGAGGGGTGAAAAGGTGGCTACGGTTGGTGCCAACTTAGGGGTGGACTAGGTTAGCTAAGTGGACCTAGGATTAGGGTTGATTGGTGGAGCTAGTTAGGTGGGGTTTTAAGGTGGTAAATGCCAAGGGAGCTGGAGCATAGCTAAGCTAAGCTAAGCTAGCTTAGCTAGTAATGGAGTAGAGGAGTAGGCAATGGGATCTAGGGTTTGAGGAGAGGAGCTGGACAGAAGAAGTCTAGAGCTGAAATGGAGCTGGCAGCTGCTGAAGAGGGTAGCATGGAGCTACACTAGCTGGCTTAGCTTGCTAGTTCTTTTCTAGCTGCTAAGCTAAGCTAGACTAAGCTGGCTTCTACCATAAGGATCTGAGGTGAGCTGGGTCTGGTGCTCCCGGGGAGGATCAAGGTGGTTGAAGCAGCTAAGGTAGCTTGGCTCAACTGAGTTGAGCTAAGTTGACTCCCCGGGAGCTGGACTTGAGCTTCCTGAGCAGAAGTGAAGTCATCTTCAGCTGGATGGAGTCGAGTGGAGCTGGATCAAGTTGATCCTGAGCTGAGGTGAACTCCAGTCAACTCAGCTGAGCTAGCTAGAGCTCCCTGTGAACTAACAGGAGCTGAGATGAGCTAGACTCAGCTAAGTTGAGCTAGATCTGAGCTAACCTGAGATAAGGTAAGCTAAGATAAGCTCTCTTGACCTGCCATTCAGCTGAGATGAGCTGGATGGAGCTAGGATGAGCTAACCCTAGTTCAGGTGAGCTGGATTCCAGCTATGGTGAGCTAGATCAAGCTGAGTTCCAGCTGGTGAGAGCTTCTCCTTCACCAGTTGCCTTCCTGAGTGCTAGGGTTCTAGGGATCAGGCAATCTACTTATCCCTAACACTCGCAAAAACATATCAGAAACACAATAAGAAATGCAATGCATGCCTAGCCTAATTAATGCCTAAATGCAGCCCAAAAACCCATTTGTGGAGCAAAATCCTAAGAGCTAGGTTTATTTTAATGCATAAGAATGATGATAAACTAGCGTTTATCAACTAGCCACAGATATTTTCGTTTCCTCACCAACCAATAGGTTGCTAACCCCTCTACCTGTTTCTGCTCCCACCACAGACTCACCATTTCTTTAAAACCCACTTCCTTAAGCCAAGACCTTTTGAATTTAAAATAAGTACCTGTGATAGAATCCTCCCCGCTATCCCATAACAAGGGACTATGATCCAAGAAGGGTCTAGGCATTCCTGTCATAGCCGAGAGTTGGAATCTCACCAATAGGTCTACATTCCCAAAGTTCCTATCCAGTTTTGAAACCAACCCACTCCCATTCCTCCATGTAAACTCTGCTTTAGATGAGGGGTAGTCATTCAAACCCAGCTCAGAGACCACCAGTTGTAACCCAAGGGAAGCTCAGTCAACTCTTCCATTACCTCTATCATTCTCTGATAACACACAATTGAAATCTCCTCCCATGAGCCACGATAAACCCTTAATACTGCCCGACATCAGCCACAGTTCAGTCAACAGATTACTCCTTAGATGATCTACGCATGGATCATAGATATTAGAGATGACTAAGTCCTAACCATCCCTGGCTGATTGAAATTTAAAAGACACCTGGAACTAACCCTTCCAAACCTCTTTCAGAACCAACCTATATGTCTTCCACCACACAGCCAGACCTCCAAATCTTCCCTGTGAATCCACAACTCGGACCTCAGCTTGACCACCCTAAAGAAGTAACTGCCACAAAGAAGCTCCTCCATCCTCAATGTGAGTTTCCTACAGTAGAGTGCAATCCACCTCCCACTCCAGATGATATCGAGCCAGCGAAGCTCGTCACACCCCGTCTCGCAACCCACACACATTCCAAGTCATAATCCTCAACCCTTGTTTTCTTTAGCCCCCTATTGTTCCCCAGCCCTTCTCTCTACACATAGGATGGATGCAATCCTCTCCTCTTTATGTTGCTGACCACTAGTAGTTCTTCCCTGAAGCTTATAAGGGAACACAGCCTTACCCTTCGATGACAACCACATATCATAACTCGAGCCCTCTGGGGTCATAAAAGAGAAAGGATCTGAACTGTGTGTTGCAGTGAAATGTGTAACCTCTTGCCCCTACCAATCTGGATTCACCACCACAAGTTCCCTACTGAATTCTACCTCTTGCACCATGGCGCTCGCAGTTGATGGTTGTTCCACCCCTTGTATCTCCTCCTCCCACATCTCTGAAAAATGTAGTTCCTTCCTCTTCTTTGGTTCCGATCGATCTGATTCAACAAGCCTACAACTGTTGATAGCAATGTGCACTCCAATCTCCACCCTGTGTGCTTTTTTCTACTCCTGCTGCGATTCTTCAACATGAAGGCTAAACATCTTCAGCCGAAGGAGCCGCGAGCTTCCCCCACACTTGAGTATAATTTTGTCTAGAATTGGCCCCCCCCAGCACTGACACCTCAACCTTAATTGATCTCCCATCCCATTCATAGAGACCCACCCTTACATCCTCTGCCATGGAAGCGAAGCCCGCCATCACCCCCACCACCACCCCTCTGGTTCGAAGATGTAGAGGGAGCCCCCAAATCTCCATGGTGCCCCTTATATTCTCTGCCCTCTGCGGAGGTCGATCCTGCAAGGCCCTGATGGGAACACCATCATGAGCCATAACCAGCTCTTTTTGATCCAATTAAGTCAGTAAATGCTCTTACGTAACTGCCAGATAGCCATATTTCACTGCAAATTCATTCTAAGGGAAAGATAAGAAAATAGGGTTAAAAATGTAATTTTACCATCATATCATGAATTCATTACAATCACAGGTTTTCCCAGGGGGTAATTAAGGGTCAAATGTCCTTAAATGTCAAACAAGTGGGTTAATACAGACAGAAATGGGTTTTCGCGTGTTTTGAGAATTAAATGACTTCTAAAACCCAAAAAACAAACTCGCTTAATTAACTGAGATTCTGTTCATAATAAAATTCACATAAACCCTCTAAAATTCATATAAAAATATTCTCTAGGGTTTGGTACCTTCAATTTGACCATCAAAACCCGTCTTGACCCAAAATAGAGTCCTAAACAGATATTTGCCCTAATTTGAGTTTTTGCATAAATTACCCAGTCAAACGAGTTCAAAACCTAAATTTAACTTCACTATTGGATTCCTTGGGTCCAAATTAGGTTTGTACCAAAATTTTGGCCCAATATGAGATCATCTTGACCAAGTTTGCATTTTGGTCCAGTTAGACTCTTTCTATCTCATTCGTGCCCCTAACTTCTGAAATCGTTACAAAAAGGCTCCTATCTTTGTCGTCACTCTTTGCAAATAGGTCCCTCTACCATTATCATAGAGGAATCCTACTCCAACAACCTTCGACTAGGGAGTTCGCCCTGATTGACTGGAGAATCCCTTCCAAAATTGGAAGGGAGATTCTTAACAGATTTCCCTACAATTTGAGCCGCATCTTGGGCTCCAATTCTTGCCCAAATCCTTATCTGAAATCATGGAACAATTGGGTTTCCTACTCCGATGACAATTCCTAGCTTGGAAGCTTGGCTTCCAAGCTCAAAACCCCCTCCTGAGCCTGTTGCAACGCTTTGTCAGGCTTTTTAGATGAGTATAAGTCAGTCGCGTTGTAGTATAGGTGACCAAGCGTTAATAACAAATAAGAATTTATTACTTGAAAACCTGAGTATCTGAGGTCAAACACAGGGAGCAAATGGAATTTATTCACTAATCTCAATAATGTAATTGAACACTTAGAATTACTCAAAACTTAATTCAGAATATAAATGCAAGAATGTAAGAGTAAAAATTGTAGCAAAATAGAATTGGACGAAGTCTTAAAAGATATTTCTCTTTAAGCTTTTATTTTCTTCTCCTTCTTAAGTCTTCTCTTTTCTGATGTCTTTCTTCTTTCATTCTCCTCTGTCTTTTGCTTTTGCCTTTCTCCTTCTCTTTCTGTCTCTGTTTGTCTTCCTCTTCAACCGCTCTTCTTCCTTCTCTTTAGCACAGTGCCTTTCTCCTTCTTCCTCTGCCTTGCTCTTCTTTTTCTTCCTCAGCCGCACCTCTGCTACAGTGCTGCTACTTCCCTTGGCTTGAGCATTTCTTCTTCTTCCTTTTCCTTCATTGGCTTCTGCCTTGATTTCCTTCAGCCTTAGCTCTCCTCTGACTTTCTATTCTCTTTGGCCTTCCTTCCTCTTCCTTTCTGCGGCTAAGTGTCTTAGCTTCACCTTGCCTTAGCTATGCCTTCCTCTTCCTTCTTCTCTGCTTCTTCCCTGTGCATGTACACATAGAAGCAAAACCTATCCCCTACCCTCCCCTGCGTCTCTCTCTCTTTTTCTCTCCTCGGTACGCTCTCCCAGAGTTGGGCAATCGGGTCGGGTATTGTGCGCCTAGGTCCAGGCGCACCGGCGTGGGTGTGGTGCGCGAGGAGTGCTAGGTTTAAGTAAATGGGTCGGGTGCCAGATCTGCGGGGGCAGGTCGCGGATGAGGCATGAGCGCGAGGGACCTCACCCTTGTGTTACTTAAGGCAACTAACTCAGCACAAAATCAATTTATCCTTCGCTCTGTGCTCGTACGTTCACAAGGTAGGACTAATGTCCCACCCGCTTCTGCGCTCGCATTCGCAGGGGTGTCGCGCTCAATTGCTAATGCTGCAGAGTGCAAGGACTTCAATTGCTAGGCATGAGGGGTTCGTGAAGGGAGCCCACGCACCTAGGAATCTGACGCCTGGAGTGCGCGGCCTGGAGCGAAGCCTTACGACCTTCATGCTATGTGCTTCAATGGCGGTAGGTGCTCAGGTCTAACACACACAAACACGGCCTTGCGGCCCCATTAAAATACATTGGAAGCTTCGCTATGTCAAGGCGAAGGTGGGACGGTAGGTGGCAAGCCGCAGGGCGGCCTAGGCGTGCGTGCCTAGGTCACTCTGTGGCTATGCTTATGGGTTTGTTCGGTGGGTGTTTTGGGCAGTGATGGCAGTTAGTGGATGGGCGGAAGGTGATTAGTGGATGATGGTGGAGATGGTGAGGTGTCTGGCGAGGCATGTGGAGATGTGGAGCGGAGGAGGCACCTCGCCGGTGGGTGGCCGGAAATGGAGAAGATGGTGGTGGATAGGGGCCGCGAGAGGTCAAAAATGGAAATAGAACGAGGGGAATTGAAGAAGGGATAGAGAGGAGTAATTCTAACCTACCTAAGTGGATGAAGGGGGAGAGGTGGCTACTGGTTGTATCTGTTGTTGCCGGAGAAGATGGTGTCCAGGGGAGGGAGAGCGGCCACGATGAAGGGTCTAGAGGTGCGCGCATGGGTGTTGCACGACACAGAGGAAGATGGTAAGGGCGGCTCTACCACTGGTATGGTGGCAGAGCGATGAGAAAGAGGAGGAAGGCTTGTCAGAGCTCGCTGGACTTCCTGACCGGAGGAGAAGGAGACGAAATTGGGGTGATTCTCCGGCCAAGTCGAGCTGAAGAGATGCGGCCGGGGTTGAGGATCCTTTTATAGATGCTGGTAGGGGCTCTTGTGCTTGGAAGACAAGCTTCCAAGTGCAAGAGTCCTCACCGGAGATGGAAACCGTTGGAGACCCAAATCTCCTGTGCATTCACATGAGAGATTGGTTGCGAATCAGAGATTAGGACCACGCTCAAATGGAAGGGAATTCCTCAGAGAATCTCCCTTCCAAATTTGGGAGATCTCTGAGGAATCAAGGAGTACTCCCCCTCCATTCCTCGTCGGAGTAGGATTTCTCCCCATTAATGGTGGAGGGACCTATTTGTAAGAGTGACGAGTAAGTTAGGGGGGTCTGTGCAATGATTTTCAAAAGATAGGAGCCAAAATGTAATTAGGTGTACTATTTTGCAAAGTAGGTCAAGATGACCTCCCCTTAGGTCCAAATTTTGGTACAAACCTAATTTGAACCTAAGAATCCAATGGTGAAGTTGGATTTTAGGTTTGACCATTTTTGACTGGACATTTTGCACAAAAACCCAAATTAGGTCAATTAATGAGCTAGGACCCCAATCTAGGTCAATATAGGTTCCAAAGGCCAAATTGAAGGTTCTAAACCCTAGGGGATATTTTTCCATGAATTTTTGAGGGCTTAGTTGAATTTTATCGTGACTAGAATCTTGTTGAATTAAGAGGGTCTGTTTTAGGATTATAGAATGTCATTTAATTCTTGGATTGCACAATAACCCATTTCTGACTGAACCAACCAACTTTTTATCTTATTCAGATCATTTGACTTTTGTTTTGCCTCTGAGAAATCCCGTTTATGTACTGCAATGGTGAAATTACATTTTTAACC
Organism: Thalassia testudinum; assembly: GCA_037157565.1. NCBI lineage: Eukaryota > Viridiplantae > Streptophyta > Magnoliopsida > Alismatales > Hydrocharitaceae > Thalassia > Thalassia testudinum. The sequence continues at coordinate 42,749,156 of JAZHRO010000025.1, forward strand.
TTTATTTCAAGTTTTCTTCTCAGAACACTTATTCCTTGAATTAAGCCCTTCTATAGGTTATGTAGGAGCTGTTATTCTCTTTCTTAGGTCAAAATGAGCTAGTTAGGGCTCATGATGAGGCTCTCATCATACCCCCATGCCTAGCTTTTGCTAGTCCCTTAGCAAAATTTTAAGGTTTTAACTTCTACTCTAGACCTTGAGTTTCTGTCACCAGTTATGATAAGTGCTTTTCTTTTTCTTTTGTGATTAGGTCAAAATACCAAGAATAGGACTAGAGGTACTCAAGTACCAACCAAAATCCGGACCTGACCCGCTTTATCCTCAATCCTCCACGAAGGTTTTTAAGGCCCACAAAAACTATGGTAGGGTTTGTTGGACTCCGCAGTTAAAGCACCCGTGCTAAAGACATTTTTAGCCTTGGTTCAGTTTGCAGTGCATTTTCGTAAGAGAGAGACAGAAGATTTATTTGTTTGGAGAGTTTTCTCTCTCTTTTCTTTTTATTTCTAGCTTCGGATTGTCTTCTCAACACGGTCTGTATCGGATTCCTCGTCCCCTTCATCAATCCTTAAAGGTCCTTGGCAATTGATGCTTCGTAATAGCACCGCCCATGGCAACCCCCAGAACCCTGGCTTTCGAGATTTTGAGATAATCTCGCCCATGGCATTCCATGGCTGAATCCAGACCCTGGCAATCGACATTTCGTGATAGTGCCGCCCATGGTATCTAAGCCAGTAGAGTGCTTTCATGCCCCCGGTAGGATTTTTGAATATCTTAAGAGACAAGCACTGAGGAGATGATATGTTGTTACGCATCTTCGAGGGGAATTTCCCGCCTCTCCACGCTGGGAACTCGTCCAAATCAACTTGTGTTGATCGGCCGCTCCTAATCTAGGCAACTTTTTCAAAGCATTAAAATGCTTTTGCGTGATTTTGATAGTTATACGCACTGAACCAGATTGTGTGTGGATTGGGGTGCTTAGGTTACCAAATCTCGCAAACTGAAGGTCAGTTAACTTGGCTGAATACTCCTTAGACCTAATACTTAAGCTTCGTATTTTCCCCAACCTCTTGAAGATTATCCAGATCTTAGTGGGTATGTGAATTTTTAAGCTTAGGAGTCTAGCCCAAAAGGCCTAAGATTAGCGTTCCTGCTAATTTCTTTCTATGTCTCATTAGCACTGGATGTATCTATTGTCGTCGGAGAAGACAGTGTCCAGGGGAGGGAGAGCGGCGATGACGAAGGGTCTAGAGGTACATGCGCGGGTGTTGCGCGACGTGGAGGAAGATGGTGAGGGCGGCTCTGGCACTGGTATGGTGGCAAAGCGACGAGAAAGAGGAGGGAGGCTTGTCGGAGCTCGCTGGACTTCCTGACCGGAGGAGAAGGAGACAAAATTGGGGTGATTCAACGGCCAAGTCGAGCTAAAGAGATGCGGCCGGGGTTGAGGATCCTTTTATAGATGCTGGTAGGGGCTCTTGTGCTTGGAAGACAAGCTTCCAAGTGCAAGAGTCCTCATCGGAGATGGAAACCGTTGGAGACCCAAATCTCTTGTGCATTCGCATGAGAGATTGGTTGCAAATCAGAGATTAGGACCACGCTCAAATGGAAGGGAATTCCTCAGAGAATCTCCCTTCCAAATCTGGGAGGAGATCTCTGAGGAATCAGGGAGTACTCCCCCTCCATTCCTCATCGGAGTAGGATTTCTCCCCATTAATGGTGGAGGGACCTATTTGTAAGAGTGGCGAGGAAGCTAGCGGGGTCTGTGCAATGATTTTCAAAAGATAGGGGCCAAAATGTAATTGGGTGTACTATTTTGCAAAGTAGGTCAAGATGACCTCCCCTTAGGTTCAAATTTTGGTACAAACCTAATTTGGACCTAAGGAATCCAATGGTGAAGTTGGATTTTAGGTTTGACCATATTTGACTGGACATTTTGGATAAAAACCCAAATTAAGTCAATTAATGAGCTAGGACCCCAATCTTGGTCAAAATAGGTTCGAAAGGCAAATTTGAAGGTTCTAAACCCTAGGGGATATTTTTCCATGAATTTTAGAGGGTTTAGTTGATTTTTATCCTGACCAAAACCTTATTGAATTAGGCAGGTCTATTTTAGGGTTACATAATGTCATTTAATTCTTGGATTATAAAGAACCCATTTCTGACTGAACCAACCAACTTTTTATCTTATTCAGATCATTTGACCTATGTTTTGCTTCTGGGAAATCCCATTTATGTACTGAAATGGTGAAATTGCAGTTTTAACCTTTATTTCATGTTTTCTTCTCAGAACACTTATTCTTTGAATTAAGCCCTTCTCTAGGTTATGTAGGAGCTCTTATTCTCTTTATTAGGTCAAAATGAGCTAGTTAGGGCTTATGATGAGGCTCTCATCAGAGCCCTATAAAAAGATCCCCAGAGAACGGTCGTAGAGGGCAGCTAGGTTTAAGGCCACAAAACTCTCTTCTTCCTCTTCCACGGTCGACTCCGACCTTCGCTTCGGTGAGCCTCTTCCTTCGTCGTCTCCGGCCTCCCAACCATTAACTTGAGAGAGCCAATATCTCCTTCTCCTTTGTCCGCTCCTCGACAGCCAAATCAGGGGAGTCTCTACCTCATTCTTCATCGTCGCTATCTCACAGAGCAGTTCCCTTCTCTGGCGTCAGCAGCCACACCGACGCCAACTTCCTCCCCTTTTCGTCCCTTAATTAGGTCTAGTAGATTTATCTCTCTCCCTACTTCCTTTTCCCTCTTTCTATCTCTCAATTTGACCACCAAACACATGCAACCACCTCCATCTTCCTTATCTCCGGTAATCCCTCCTACGAGGCATCCCTGAGGATACACCCTCCATTCGCCTCACTAAAACCCTCTACACCATCACCACATCCACCCGCATCAAAGCCCCACCTTTATTTCCTACTCCTCTCACTTCCATGACCCGTCGAACACACCCACCGTCGCGTTCCTCCTCCAACTTCCACAGGCCACCATATGCGTCCATACATCACAAAACCACCATGAACGCACTAGCCGTGTTCCAACGATCATCTTAAGTGTTTTTAATGTGGTCATAAGGCTGTTTTACTTATTTGCAGGGTTCCTCCTCCGACCACCATTAACAAGCTTCTCCAACAAGCTCTGGAGCAAGTTCTTGAAGGCACTGCTCCAGGTACCTATTCCAGCCGAAGTAGATTCACTCTAGGAGCGCAAGTGGACCAACAATTAGGGGTGTTGATTGCAACTTTGATTGAAATCGCAAGAAGATGCTACTGTCACTACTGCGCGAAGGAGAGGGTGGGACTTTAGTCCCACCTCAGAAACTGACAGGCACGTAAAGGCACTAAAATTGAATTTCTGCTATAGCCTTATCGCCTCAGTAGCATGGGGTGAGGTCCCCTCGCATGTGCCCATGCATGCCCTAGCCTACAGCCACACCACGCGGGTCTGGGCTTTGAACCAATTACCCATATACTGTCTTGATTTGAGAGAGAAGAGGAGGAACAGGAGAGAGAGAGAGAGAGAAGGGGTTAGGGGGTTTTGCTCTCTATGACACTTAGTCACTAAAGGGATTGCCACCCTCTGAGAAAGAAGAGGAGGAGAAGGAAGAAGGTTTGTGCATAAAGAGGAGAGCAACTGAAGAAGGAAAAGAAGAAGAGGAAAGGAAGAAGGCCAAAGGAAGAAAGGAGAAGGCACAGTAGCAGAAGAAAGAGAAGAAGAGAAGACAAGGTAGGAGAAGCAAAGGACAGAAGAAGAAGAGAAAGCAGAGAAGGAAAGAAAAGAAAAAAGAAGAGAAGAGCCACAGAAGAAGAAAAGAAGACAGGTTAAGTCGTCTGGTCATTTGACCTAACGACTGATTTGAGGCTTGAGGCTTAATATTGTTGAAACATTGAATGCTTGATATATATATATAAATATATGCATATGCTTAGAGAATAATTGGTGATTTAAATCACCATTAGTTTAGCTTCTCTACCTTTTTATTGCCTCACAATACATGAGAATTCATTAATATATAAAAGTGATAGATTAGTATTTAGTGAATATCATTTTGTGGCTTAAATTCTTGTGCTCATTTATAGTATTTGAGATTAGTGTGTGTATTCCTATTGGCTCCCTGTGCTCGACGTCAGACTTTCATTCGAGTAATAAATTTTTTTTGTTTGAGTGCTACTTTGGCTATATTACAATGAAGTAATTTTAAAACACCAATTTATCGCTCCAACATTTTAGCACCGTTGCCAAGGAGCAATGTGCAATTCACTTCTATTCTCTTGCTATATTTGATTATATTTGAGCACTGACCTACCCTGTCTGCTTTCTTGTGATTTGTGAGGTACTTCACGAGGAGATCTACACAAATCAACCACTCCAAGACAGGTAACTTCTCTATTCTTACCTAATCATCCTCCTAATCTTGGGAAGACAAAAAAAAAGGAAATAATTAATTAGGAATCACCTGCCTTATTTTTTAGTAATCATCATTTAAAAGGCAAGTTTCCTGATTTGCAAAATTCTTTTCAAATCTCATTGAGTTGAAGCGATTCTGTTTCGAGATCCTACCCCAAATTCCTATGCCTATTAGGGACTACGCTTAAATTCTAAATCACTTTGGGCTAACACACTTCTTTCTTGAAACCCAAGGTGAACATTTTTAAAAAATCAATTGGAAATAAAGCCAATTGGGGTTTCTACATTAGGATTTTTGAAGTGCTAGTACACATGTTTGCCTGAATTAAAGGAAAGTTACCCTCCCACATTTGTGTGCTACCCAAGCCCTTGGATGAGAAGAACTAATTAAGAAAAACCCTAAAATCAGGCTCTAATTCACTTGAACCCTAAAATCCTTGGACCTAATAACCTAGGAGTCAAATCAAAGTGATTTCTAGGTCATGACCTAGAACTCATTCTGCCATTTTTAGGGTAGGTTAGGTAAAGTTGGTCTACATTGTAGGCCAACCAACCTCCAAATTAGGTCACAAGTTGCAACTAACTTCTAAATCAAGTGAAAATCAAGGCACAAACTAGGACTTAAAATTGGTAGACTTAAGGACTTAAGTTCCTACATTCTGATCTACCTGGACTTTCAATGACAAGGAAGGTCGGGTGGGGGAAACCTTGTAACCTGTGGGGACACTCTACCGTGTAGGGGTCTTTGCAGGGCTCTCCCTTCCTGGCTACTCAGGTACTTCTCAGGTGTGCGAATTTCTGATTCAGAGGTATCATCTGCCTCGAAATTGCCTTAGTCATCCAAAAATCTTTGGGTGCCTTGATTGGATCAATCTCACATCTAGTCCCTCATCCCTTCTATTTAGAGCACATACATAGATTTTCTTGGGAATCGCTTTTCAAATCTGATCATTGTCAATCTTGAATTTTGATTCTACATCTTGATTCCACCATCTGATTCAAAAATGCAGCCTGGCTATTTAGCAAAACCATTGAAGAATCCTGAATCTTAAATATCCATGAAAGATAGAATGATTGAGGATGCCCTTAGATTTTATGAGATTGATGACAAAACCTCAAAACCAATTGAAGGCATTTAGGTTAATGTATCGATAACAAAAACCTTCATCATAAACTGTGCCCATGTAATTATAACACAAGTAACAAATGGATCTATCCGGAATGTTCTCATGACAGGATACATTGAGTTAGAGAAATTACATAACTTTGAATATCTCCAATACATGACAAACCCTATATTTTGGGAAAGACACCAAGATGATCTTGAAAAATGGGAAGAGATGATAAAATTATTAAAACAGATTATTGATCAAAAATACCCTTACATTCCCCAAACATTTAGCGAAACATCTTGGAACAATATTGAGGGTCTATCTGATTTTTCAAATCCTGGGTTCGAGAATCAAGGTTTGTGTGGACCTCCAACCCAAATGAAATATGATCAACCTAATATACAGATTGATACGCCTGACCTTGAGATAGGTTGTGAGGATCCAATTGCAAGAGAACACGATTTCGAGCTATCCCTAGAAGCACAAAACCCTAGTTTGCCAAGCTTTGATAATGAGATTGAATCAGAACCTCTCGAGGGTGTAAATTCCACTCCTTACTCTGATAAGGTGACCCTCGAGGGCAATTTTGACATTCCTATAGAGCCCACCCTAGATTCTAGTAATCCAACCCACACCCTTAACCTAGAATCTGGATCTAAGCCTTCTTGAGATAATTACAAGGCCCCGTGTGATGAAAATTAGAGTTTGAATTTGGATTATGATTCTAGGCCTTTATTTGATGAATGAACCTCTCCAACATCCTCAGAAATATATATTGATTTTTCAGAAGTCACGCCTATTTATGATACAAAAATCAAGGAGTTGGAAGAGTTGGGTTTTGATTGGGTCTTCCCTACAAGCCAAAAACCTGAGCCTAGACCTAATAGGGACACCTTTTTGAGCTTGGAATCTGAGAATAGGCTAGACCCAAGTCAGGTTGCTGAGTCTACATCTTGTGATTTATTCTATGGTGGAACCTCTGATCCCAAATCAAATTCAAAACTTGATTCTCACAAGTTCTCCGACGATTTCGAATCTTACTATGATTTCGAAGAACCATTGTTTCTTGATGACTATGAGCCAGCTACGACCTCAGCATACATGATCCATTCTTCGACTCTGACTCTGAGGTCCCTGATCTCGAGATCACTGATTCAAAATCAGGTTCCATTGAAATGGAAACATTTCTTTTTGATACTCAGGAATCAAAAACAGCAATTGCCGAGAGTGTCTACAACCCAAAATTTGAATCTTTTTTTGACTCAGATTTCCTTCATCCTATAAACACTCTTCAGGCATTTACCTTTGAGTTTGATGGCTACAATAAGGACTCTCTAAATGAACCCACCTTTGAATCCTTTGTAAAGGAACCCTCATACACAATTATTCTTGAAACCACCTCTTCTACACATGTAGAACCTTCCCAAACCCGTTCTCAACCCCGACCTACAACCAGACTCAATTTCTACTCTGATTCTCCTCTCGATCCAATTACAGATGATTCTCCTCCACATTCAAATCGGGTTTCGAACTTCAATCAGACTACAAATCATGCCCCATTCTTCTTTGATCACTCTCATAGGGATCTCACATCTTCTAGTGATTCCTTTGAGGATCCCTACTCTGATCAGGCTGATCGGACTCAGCCAAACCCTAGATTCACACTTCCACATCTTCTTGAGCTCCACAGCATATGGTGGGTTCCACATCTCTTGATCTACATCTATCAACCCAACAGATTGATTGGGTTTGGGCTACATCATCAGCCTGTGATCTGAACAAGCACCTGGTTGGACCAACCAGGCTATTAATCAAGGTGCTTATTCTACAAAACTCATCTGATTTGACCACTCCTTCTCCATACCATTTTCCATTCGGCTAAAGGCATTGAATTTAGCGCTTAATGGGAGGCAACCCATCATTCCAAAAACCTGAGATCCTTCTGATTTTTTTTTTTGAACTTCACATCTATTGCACCCTGAATTCGATTTTAGAACAGTCAACTCCACCTCTGGTACTCGTATCAGGGCTTGAAATCATCCGCAACAGTCATTCTCGACCCGTTCGCCCACTCGATAATCCTATTCTAAACTCCTAAACCTTAACTATTTCACACCTTCCGTTTACAATGACATTGCAAAACTTAGGCATGGGGGGGTGGTAAAGTGCAAACATACAAAACTTCACAAGATCGGAAGGGTTCTCACAAAAAAAAATACATATTCCAAAAAATCAAAAAAATAATAAAATTGAAAAAGAACAAAAAAATTGGAGGAGGAAATTTTCAGTGAATTAATTGCATAACATTATTGAGGAGGAAAAGAGGAGGTGATACAAATGTCAAAAAGGAGCACAATTTGAAAAGAAAAAAAAGAGATAGTCATTAGTAAAAGCTTAAGGAATCAACTTAGTTCTAGACCAAATCAAAAATGAAAGACAAAAAGTGCTAAGAAACAAAAAGAGATTAGTATGAATACTGATCTTCGGCCTCTTGGGCTGTAATCTTCGGCATAAAATTCAAGTATCCGCTAAGATCTGGATAGTCCTCAAGAGGTTGGGGAAAATGCGAAACTTAGGTATTAGGTCTAAGGCTTAGGGATTATGCAGCCTCGTAACTGACCTCTAGTTTGTGGGACTTGGTAACCTAAGCACCCCAATCCACACATAGTCTGGTTCAGTGCACTTAAATATCAAAATCACGCAAATGTGTTAAATCTATTCTGAAAAAGTTACCTAGATTAGGGAGCAACTAATCAACACAAGTTGATTTGGATGAGTTCCTAGCACGGAGAGGCGGGAAATTTCCCTCGAAGATGCGTAATAACATATCGTCTCCTCGGTGCTTCTCCTAGGATATCTAAATATCCTACTGGGGCATGTAAGCACCTTATGCTGTTTCAGATGCCATGGGCATCATTATCATAAAATGTCGATTGCCAGGGTCTGGATTTAGCTACAAAATTCCATGGGTGGGATTATCCCAAAATCTCGAAAGCCAGTGTTCTGGGGGTTGCCATGGGCGGTGCTATCTTGAAGCATCAATTGCCAAGGACCCTGTGAGGACTGATGGTGGGAATTAAGAATTCAATATAGACCATGTTGTAAAGGTAATCTAAGGCTAGAAATAAAAAGAAAAGAGAGAGAAAATTCTCCAAAAATAAAAGAAAATTCTTTTGTCTCTCTCTTACAAAAATGCACTGCAAACTGAACCTGAGCTAAAACATGTTACAAGCACGAGTGCTTTAACCGCGGAGTTCAATGAACCTTTAGTTAATTCCTGTGGGCCTTAGAAATCTTCGCGGCAGACTGAGGCTAGATCTGGTTAGGTCCGAATCTTGGTTGGTACTTGAGTACCTCTATGCCTACTATTGGCATTCTGACCTAATCTACAAAAAAATCACACATCAGAGTTTTGAGCATAGAAAGGCATATGGTCTAGAATTAAAGGTAATTCCATGAGATTTTGCTAAGGGACTAGCAAAAGCTAGGCATGGGGGCATTATGGGAACACCATCATAAGCCATAACTAGCCCGTTTTAATCCAATTAAGTTAGTAAATGCTCCTACATAACTGTCAGAGAGCCGTATTTCTCTGCAAATTCATTCTGAGGGAAAGACAAGAAAACAGGGTTAAAACTGTAGTTTTACCATCATATCATGAATGCAATATAATCACAGGTTTTCCCAGGGGGTAATTAAGATTCAATTGGCCTTTAATGTCCAACAAGTGGGTTAGTACAGACAGAAATGGGTTTTTGCGTGTTTTAAGAATTAAATTACTTCTAAAACCCTAAAAACAGACCCCTTAATTAACTGAGATTCTGGTCAGAATAAAATTCACCTAAACCCTCTAAAATTTATATAAAAATATTCTCTAGGGTCTGGTACCTTCAATTTGACCATCAGAACCCATCTTGACCCAAAACCGAGTCCTAGACTGACATCTGCCCTAATTTGGATTTTTGCATAAATTACCAAGTAAAACGAGGTCACAACCTAAATTTAACTTCACTATTGAATTCCTTGGGTTCAAATTAGGTTTGTACCAAAATTTGGGCCCAATCTGAGATCATCTTAACCAAGTTTGCATTTTGATCCAGTCAGACCCTTTATATCTCATTCATGACGCTAACTTTTGAAATCCTCACAAAAAGGCCCCTATCTTTGTCGTCACTCTTTGCAAATAGGTCCCACCACCATTATCGCTGAGGAATCCTACTGCAATGACCTTCATCTAGGGAGTTCGCCCTGATTGACTGGTGAATCCCTTCCAAAATTGGAAGGGAGATTCTTAATAGATTTTCCTACAATTTGAGCCGCATCTTAGGCTCCAATTCTTGCCCAAATCCTAATGCACACTGTGTGGGCCAGCCAAGGCAATGAAGAGTAGTGGATCTTCACCAACAACTCGAGTGACCTTTATTGACACTTGTGTCTGTCACTAAATGGCTGTGTGCAAGATTCTCTTCTTCCCATCAACTATATAAAGGCCTACACACCCACTTGCCAAACCATCTCTACCTACTCCCAAGCCCTAGCAAGCCTACCAACGCTCTGTAGAGCTTGCTCTCAAGCTCCCAAGGCACCTAGTAACGCTGGGTGGCTTGTTCGTGTTTACGTTTATTATAGTTTAGTTACAGTCGTTATAGTATGTAACAAGACAGCTACCAGATTACTACAAATTTTTACTCGGAATACAAAGTTTTCCCGAGGTCGAACTCAGGGAGCAACTAGAATTCTAGAAGTAAAAAGTTCTCAATTATGTTACAAAAATAAGAGAGAGAGAGAGAGGGAGATCTTGGCTTCTTCTTCTCTTTCTCTTTTCTTCTTCCTTGACCATTTCTCTTCTTCTCTTCTTCTTCTTTCTTTCTTTGTTCTTCTTCTGTTCTTTCTTTCTGGCGGTGATGTCTTCTTCCTTCTTTTTCTTCTTGCCTTCTTCTTTCTTCTTTTCTTGGCCTCTTCTTCTGTTCTTCTTTTCTTTCCTTCTTTTCTTTAGCCGGCAGCTGTGGTGATCTTCTTCTTCTTTCTCTTATTTTCCTTCCTGCCTTCTACGGCTGTGGGGATTCCGACATCTGATACTGTGTTCAGACGACTTATCTGTGGCTCTGCTACAATTCTTTTCTTCTTCCTTTCTTCTTCTTCTTCTTCTTCTATTTCTCTCCTTCACTTCTTCTTCTTCAGCTGCCCTGAGCCGCTAAGACTTCGGTCGCTTCCCTTCTTCTTCTTTTCCTTCCTTCCTTCTTCTTCTTCTGTTCCTGCATGCTCACACAAGGGTTAGAGCAAAACCTACCCCTACCTTTCCCCGCGTCTCTCTCTTTCTTAGATTTCTCTCTTAGGACTGCTCTCCCAGAGTTGGGTAATCAGGTGCGGGTATCGTGCCCGGGACCAGGCCCACCGGCGTGCGGTGGTGGGCAAGGAGTGAGCGGTTTGGGTAATTGGATCCTGCCCACACTCGCGGGGCGTGAGCGCGGGCGAGGGAGAGCGAGTGCGTGGCGCGCATCATGCGGGAGAGGGACCTGACCCCTGTGTTCGAAGGTGATTAGCCTTAGGCACTTTTTCAATTTAAGTGCGGGTGCTTGGCCACGCATTTCCGAGGTGGGACTAAAGTCCCACCTCCCAAATTGGCACCCACAGGTGAGCGACCTGCGGCCAATTGAAGCAGCCTGCAACGCCTTTGCCCCAGCTGCAGGCCTGGGTGCCTTCGCAGAGACAACCCACGCGACCTGGGACGCGCACCTGGGCTGGAGGGCGCCGGCAGCTACAGGTGAAGCTGCTGCAGCTCGTCGGCAATGGCGGCGAGGGTCGCACACCTGAAATCACAACAACAGCCTCTCGGCCCAGTCAGAATACGCAGGAAGCTTCGTCGGAGTGAGGCGAAGCTTGTGCGGTTGTCGGCGGGGTGCGGGAGTGCGTGAAGAGGCTGACCTAGGTCAGACTGTGACCGGAGAGGTGGGTTTGTTCGGGGGGTGGTCGGGTGGCATTTGGCAGTGAATGGAGATGGGGAATCGATAGAGTGGAGTGTGGGGGAGATTGTGGGATGGTCAGCGAGGTGCGGGAGTGTCTGTGGTCGTGAGATGGTCTCGCCGGAGGGGGTGATCGGAGGTGGAGAGGGTGGTCTGGACAGTGGCGGTCGGGTGGTCGAAAGGGCAGTTTAAAAGGGGAGAAATGCAAGGGAAATAGAGAGGAAGCTATCTACCTAAGTATTCGACGAAGGGGGAGGGTAGAGCATCCGGCTCGTATCTGCCGGAGCTGGAGACGAAGATGCCTTGGAGGAGGGTTTTAGCGACGAGGAAGCAGGAGGAGGGCGCCGGCGGGTACAACCCGGTGCGGACGATGGAGCAAGGCAAACCCTGCTGCAGGTAAGGCAGCAGAGCGACGAGGGGGAAGAGGAGGAGTTCGCCGGAAGCTTCGGGCTCTCTGACCGGAGGAGGAAGGGATGAAGAGGGGGTGATTCTCTATCAAAGGAAGCTTGAAGGAGCCGACAAGGTCTGCCGGCACTTATAAAGGGCTTGGCACGCAGAGAGGGGCGAGGTGCAGAGGGGTCTGCCTCACCGGAGTATGGCCAAAAGGGACACCCATACCTTCCGCGCGTTTGCATGGAAGGTGTGGTGGTCGGCAGAGGGCATGGGCGGGTCCCTGCGACAGAGGACGTCGTAGGGAACCCTGCTTCTGTTCTAGAGGGCGGTAACCCTGCTCTGCGCGGCACCATGCTCCGCGCAAGGTTGCCGAAGTATGGTGCTGTGCAGAAGTTGCAGGGAAGACCATTCTGCAGAGAACGATGAAAAGTTTGGGGCCTAAATGCAAGGGTTTCAAAATATAAGGGTCAGAAAGTAAATAAAGAGGGCCAAATTGTAAAGTCGGTCAAGGAGGTCTCTTCTTAGGCTCAAGTTTTTATACACGACTAATTTGAACCTAAGGATTTTAATGGTGAATTTAATTTTAGGTTGGACCATGTTTGGCTGGCCAATTTACGTAAAAACCCAAATTAAGTTATCAATTAGGTCTGGTTCTCTTTTTAGTTCAAAATAGGTTTCAAAGGCCAAATTGAAGGTTATAAACCCTAGGGAATATTTTTATATGATTTTTAGAGGGTTTATTTGATTTTTATCCTACCTCAAACCTCGTGAATTGAAGTGGATTTATTTTAGGGTTACAGAATGTCATTTAATTCCTAGAAGTTGCTATAACCCTTTTCAGATCAGATCAACCCACTTCCCTCATTGTTAAGCTTGTTTGAATTGTGTTTGGACCCTTAATTACCTATTCGCATACTGCATTGGTGAAATTACAGCTTTACCCCTTATGATTTATTTTATTCATTAAGTCAAAATTCTCCTAGTTAAGCCTTTCTTTGGGTCATGTAGGAGCTTTTTCTCTCATATCTGGGTTAGATTGTGCTAGTTAGGGTTTATGATGAGGTTCTCATCATACCCCCATGCCTAGCTTTTGCTAGTCCTTTAGCAAAATTTTAAGGTTTCAACCTTTGTTCTAGACCATGAAGTTCTTAATGATTTCGGATAAGTGCTTTTTCTTTTGCAAACTAGGTTAGGTCAGAATGCCAACCATAGGCCTAAAAGATACTCTAGTACCAACCAAGATCCACATCTATCTAGCCTCATCCTCAGTCGTTAACAAAGGTTTTTAAGGCCTACAAGAACTAACCTAAGGTTTATTGGACTTTGTGGTTAGAGCACTCGTGCTTGAGATAATTTTAGCCCTAGCTCAGTTCGCAGTGCATTTTGTAAGAAAGAGAGGTAGAAGGTTTATCTGTTTGGAGTGTTTTCTCTCTCTTTTTCTTTTTTAATTCTAGCTTAGGATTGGCTTTTCAACACGGTCTGTATCAGATTCCTTGTCCCCATCATCAATCCTCAAGGGTTCCTGGCAGTCGATGCTTCGAGATAGCACCGCCCATGGTAACCCCCAGAACCCTGGCTGTTGAGATTTCAAGATAATCCCATCCATGGTGTTCCGTGGCCGAATTCAGACCCTGGCAATTGACACTTTGTGATAATGCCATCCATGGAATCTGAACCAGCAAAGTGCTTACATGCCCCCAGTAGGATATGTAAATATCCTAAGAGACAAGCACCGAGGAGATGATATTTTGTTACGCTTCTTCGAGGGGAATTTCCCACCTCTCTACGCTGGGAACTCATCCAAATCAACTTGTGTTGATCAGCCGCTCCTACTCTAGGTGTCATTTTCAGAATTTTTGCAACGCTTCTGTGTGATTTTGATTTTTATGCTTACTGAACCAGGCTGTGTGTGAAGTTAGGGTGCTTACTTTACTAAGTCCCATAAATCAAAAGTTAGTTAACAAGGCCAAATACTCCCTAAGTCTTGGACCTAATACTTAAGCTTTTCATTTTCCTCAACCTCTTGAGGAATGTCTAGATCTTAATGGGTACTAAGAGTCTATCCGAGAATGCCTAAAGTTCGCGTTCTTACTAATCTTACTGTACACTTTTCCATTTCTTTTCCTGAATGAGGTCTAGAACTTAGGTTAATTCCTTAATTTCTTACTAATGACTATCACTTTTCTTTCATTTTGTACTCCTTTTCATTTTGTTTCTTTTTCTTCTCCTCCTCTTTTGTAGAGTCCTCAAAATTTTCTTTCCTCCTCTCATTTTATTATTCTTTTTCAAAAAAAATTTTAATTTTTATGGTGTTTTTGGCATATGTGAATTTTTTTGTTTAAAACCTTTTCTTACAAGTTTTTGCACATTCATACCCCCCCATGCTTAAGATTTGCAACGTCCTCATTGTAACTTAGGGGGTTTTTATTCAACTTAGTTCATACATTAGGACAGATGTTTTGATGAGTGCATGGGTCGGGGTGACTGTTGCAGACGATTTCTAATCTTAGGTGCAAGCACCTAAGGTGGAGTCAGCTGTCCTAAAGGGTGAACCTTAAGTGCACAAAGGTGTTAGAAAAGGTTTTAGGTTTTCAAAGAGAATGACGGGCTGCCTCCCGTTAAGCGCTGAGTATTACGCCATCGTCTGGGTGCAATATGCTCAGGGAGAATGGAGGATAAATGATGATTCAGCCAAATTAGTAGAGGTTACATCAATGAACGGTTTGAGTCTGACCGTTCACGATGAAAGGTTCGGAATCATGGCTGAGTAGACTGATTTCGACGGCTCCATTTCCAAAAACCTGTCGGACCAAGTATGGTCTGACCCACTTGGATCGCAACTTCCCAGGGAAAAGTTTGAGTCGGGCATCGAAGAGTAGGACCTTCTGACCAGGATGAAAGATCTTTCTAGAAATGTGCTTGTCATGGAAGGCTTTAACCCGCTCCTTATAGATTCGTGAGTTCTCGTACACACCAAGACGTAGTTCATCGATCTCGCTGATTTGAAGCTTTCTGTGGGTTCCAGCCTTAGAATGATCTAGATTACAATTCCGTACTGCCCAATAGGCTTTGCGCTCCAGTTCGACAGGAAGGTGACACATCTTCCTGTACACCAGTCTAAAGGGAGACATGCCTAATTGGGTTTTGTGGCCGGTCCTATAGGCCCACAAGGCTTCCGAAAGTCAGGACGACCAGTCCTTCCTGTCAGGCCGAACAGTGACCTACAGGATTTTCTTGATCTCTCAATTTGACAGCTCAGCTAGACCATTAGTCTGGGGGTGATAAGGAGTAGAGATTCGGTGAGACATCCTGTATTTGGTCATCAGTGACCTAAACTGAGCATTTATGAAATGGGTCCCCCCGTCTGAGATGATAACACGAGGAATCCCGAACCGTGAGAAGATATTGTGATGAATGAATTTGAGAAAGATTTTGTGATCACAGGTTCGGGTCGGTATGGCTTCGATCCATTTGGACACGTAGTCCACAAGCAGTAGAATGTATTCGAAACCATCCGAAACAGGAAAGGGGCCCATAAAATCAATCCCCCAAACATCAAAGATTTCACATACGAGAATCGGCTGCAAAGGCATCATGTCATGATGGCTCATGTTGCCCAAAGTTTGGCAACGACTGCATGCCTTGCAGTGATTGTATGCGTCCTTGAACAGAGTGGGCTAATAAAAGCCACACTGGAGGATTTTCAATGCGATTTTGTGCCCATAGAAATAGCCACCGCATGCCTGGTCATGGCAGAAGGAGAGAATATCATTGACTTCATCTTCCGGGACACATCTCCGGATGATTTGGTGGGCACCTATGTGGAAGAGGTACGGATCTTCCCAAATGTAATACTTGGCATCAGAGCGCAATTTGTCTCTCTTGTCCTTCGGCCAATCAGACGGGATCTGATGAGATGCCAAGTAGTTTACTATATCAGCAAACCATGGAAGTTTAGTACCAATAGTCAGCAGGTGCTCATCAGGGAAATGCTCCATAATGGGTCCGGAAGGATTGATAATCTCATAAGGAAGGCGGGACAAATGGTTAGCTACCACATTTTGTCTTCCCGCCTTATCACGAATCTCAAGATCGAATTCTTGCAACAGCAAGATCCATCAAATTAGTCGGGGCTTCCCGTCCTTCTTGGCAAGGAGATGCCTCACAGTTGTGTGATCCGAGTAGATGATGACGTGGGAACCCAGGAGATAAGATCGAAATTTTTCAAGGGTAAATACTACGGCTAGCAACTCTTTCACCGTAACTATATAGTTATGCTGAGCCTCGTCAAGTGTCTTGCTAGTGTAGTAGATGACCACGGGTTTCCCGTCAACTTTCTGCCCCAGAACTGCTCCTACGGCGAAATCAGATGCATCGCACATGATCTCAAAGGGTTGAGACCAATCAGGGGATTGTAGGATCGGGGCCTGGGTGACTCGGTCACGGAGGTTCTCAAAGGCTTGAGTGCATTCCTTGGAGATTTCAAAGGGTACATCCTTAGAGAGAAGAGTCATCAGGGGACACACGATTTTCGAGAAATCAGGAATGAAACGACGGTAAAAATCGACGTGCCCCAGAAAAGAATGGATGTCCCTGATCGAGCTAGGCATAGGAAGGTGAGAGATTAGATCAACCTTAGCTCGATCCACCTGGATGCCTTTCTCAGAAATTAGATGTCCTAGGACGATCCCCTCAGGCACCATAAAATGGCTCTTTTCCTAGGAAAGAACCAAATTAACATCGATGCAGCGCCTGAGTATATGAACCAAGTGCTGGAGGCAATCATCAAATGATGCCCCGAAAACTGAAAAGTCATCCATGAAGACTTCCAGATAATCACCTACCATATCAGAGAATATGGCAAGCATGCACCGCTGAAAAGTCGCGGGTGCATTGCAGAGGCCGAACGGCATCCTTCGGAATGCGTAAGTTCCAAAGGGGCAGGTGAATGTGGTCTTCTCTTGATCCTCAGGATAAATAGCTACTTGGTTATAACTGGAGTACCCGTCAAGAAGGCAGAAGAATCGATTTCCCGCTAATTTCTCGAGAATCTGATCAATGAAAGGTAGTGGGAAATGATCCTTCTTCGTGGAGGAATTGAGTCATCGATAATCTATGCAGACTCTCCACGAGTTGGCTAATCGGGTAGGTATGACTTCTCCAATTTTAGTCGTAATGGTGGTGAGCCCTGCCTTTTTAGGGACAACCTGAATCAGGCTCACCAAACAACTGTCGGAGATCGGGTAGATGATCACTGCATCTAACCACTTGATGATCCCCTTTTTCACGACCTCCTGCAGATTGGGGTTTAAACGTCTCTGCATCTCACGAGAAGGTTGTGCGCCCTCTTCTAAATAAATATGATGTGTGCAATAAGAGGGGCTTATTCCAGTCAAGTCATCGAGAGTCCAACCAATGGCTCTGCGATGTTGCTGAAGAATAGTAATCAGACAGGATTCCTGATCAGGAGTGAGCTTGGAATTTATAATCACAAGAAGGGTCAGATTAGAACCCAAAAAGATGTATTTCAAATGATCGGGAAGGGGTTTCAGTTCAAGGACGGGGTTATCAGTAGCAGCGGGTGGTTCAAGGTAAATGTGAGGTTCAAGGGTAGGAGTTATGTGTCTGTCCAAATCTGGATTTGACTCCTATAATTGCGGTTCAAGATCTTTCTGTGGTTGATGAGGTATAATCAGGTCATTCTCAAAATGTGTTTCATCAACCAAAGCCCTGATATCACAAATCTGTTCGATGACACCGCAATTGATTCCTTGTTGGGCCTTAAAGATATCAATTTTGAGGGTTTGATTTCCAAATTTGAGCTCTATTTGGCCCTCCTCACAACTGATGTTGGCTCTAGTAGTAGCCAGGAAAGGTCTCCCTAGAATGATCGGTGTATCCCTAGGGTTCTCAGGTGCATCCATGTCCAAAACTATAAAGTCTACAGGGAAATAAAAATCCCGCACTCTTACAATAACATCCTCGAGAATCCCTTTAGGTGACTTTATAGATCGATATGTTAATTGTAGTGTCACCTCAGTTAGTTTTAGGTCAGATTCTTCTAGGTGTTTAAGTAAGGATGTGGGTATCAGATTTATGGAAGCACCCAAGTCTAGCAGTGCTCTGTCGAATTGGGTATCACCTATTTTGCAGGAAATCAAGGGAGTACCAGGATCTTTTGCCTTGGGTGGGAGTCTGCTTAGGATTACAAAGCTGGCTTTCTCGGACAGTATAATTGGACTCCCACTCTTGGTTCGCGGCTTACACTAAGGTGTACACACATTCTTTAAGAATCGTGCATAAGCCGGTATGTGGCGAATTGCATCCATCAAGGGGATGTTTATTTGGACCTGCTTAAAGAGCTTGACCAGGTCCTCAGGTGCCACAGGTTTTGTTGTCTTCTTTCCCTTGGTCAAGGCCTCGGGAAATGGAACCTTGGTTGGTTCTCCTAGGATAGGTCCAGGTCTTTGATCTGGGATGGGGATAGGAACGTCCTGGATTACTGTCCTAGGGTTGGGATCACTACCAAGCTTGGAGTTGTTTGGATAGGGTGGATCTTGGGTCTCCTTACCACTACGGGTTGTTACAGAATTTAGTCCTACCTGGTTTTGGTTACGGTTGGATAGGATGCGTTGCTGCTGATAGCCCGCATAAGAAGTAGAAGCCTCCATCCCGTCGGGTGAAGGAATAGAGGGGGCCTGATAAATCATGTGTGCTTGGCCCAGGTTTGGGTTCATAACACGCCACTGGGTCGGCACGTTATTAGGGTTAGGAAGAGGTTGGGAAGGACGTGTGCCTAGTTGGCGAGAATTTGCCAACTAGGCCAATTGATTTCGAATCTCTGTAAGTTCGTCCTTGTGTTATTTCTGAATAGCCACATTCGTTCTTTGAATGTCAACCAAAGTCTGAAGGATGAGAGACATTTGGTCCTGGTTTGGCCCTGATGGATAAGGAGGGTTAGGCCAAGGCTGAGGAGGCTGGTAAGGACAAGGTGGTTGTGGACGAGGCTAAAAGGGTGGTCTCTGAGTTTGGGAATTTCCCGCCCACTGGAAGTTGGGATGGTTTCACCATCCAGGATTGTAGGTGTTGGAGAATGGATCATTCTGGATGGCGTTGAGGTCCTCGTAGGTCTGAGGAACCTCCCAAGAATCAGAGAATGGGGAAGTAGAATCCCCCGGGCTAGTATAGAAAGGATTAGAGGACCCTCCGATCCGAGAATCAGATGGGGGTGGATATGGATCCATCCCAGGAGAAGGTCGGTGGAAAATGTTTTGCACAGTCTCCCGTGTGGAAGGAAGCTGTGCGAAGGAACTATGCGTAGAGGTGGCTCGCTGCAAGTGCTGAGTCAGCTCATCCACCTTCTTCTCGATGATAGAGACCTTGTCCAATCGACTGGCCATCAATTCCAGGTTAACTGATGCGGACAGGCCTTGCGTCTCGTGTGCTCCCCTAAGGTTCGTCGATGCGTGGGTATTCGTCCTGTCGAATAATCCCATGGAGTCATTGTTGATGGAGTTCTCACACATGTTTTCGAGAATCTCCCACACGGTGTCCTCATGTTGACCCATGATATTCCCTCCGCAAGTTGCATTGACGAAAAGCCTAATGTCCTCACGGAGCCCCTGGTAAAAAGATTGGACTTGTTCCCATTTAGGAACTCCGTGGTTGGGGCACTTTCTCATGAGATCCTGAAAAAGATCCCATGCCTCATGGAGAGGTTCTCCCGTTTGCTGGGTGAAGTGGGTAATCTAATGGCGCAAGGCATTGGTCCGACCAACGGGAAAGAACTTCAAGAACTCAGACTGAAGTTCTTCCCAATTGTTGATCGGCCGAGTCTGAGTTTGGTACCAATGAGTGGCCTTGTCCATAAGGGAGAAGGAGAACATCTTCATGAGGAGAATGTCCCGATTTTGTGCATCTAACACAAAGGTTTGGGCCAAATGCTTTAGCTGTTTGAAGTGCTGGAAGGGGTCTTCAGAATTAAGCCCATGAAATTTAGGTATGGCATGAATCATATTGGGCTTTAATTTAGAATCAGGTCCTCCAGTTGGGATTCTGACTTGAGGCTCAATGGCCACCGCAGCAGGATTGTAATGGTCCCGCATCATAGGATGCTGCCATGGGTGCACAAAGTTCTGGAAGAGGTCATTGAGTTGCTGGAGCTGGTGTTCCAGATTATTCTCTTCCTCAACTGGCTGAGCCATTGTGGAAGAAGAAGGTAGTTGGGTTCAGAGTCAGAGGAGAGGTCGATGTGAAGTGTTGTTTTCTCAGACAAGGGCACTGAAGCTCAGCCTCGAGGAGAGTGAAGTTCTAAAGGAGGTTTCAAGGACCTCCTACCAAACATACACTGTTGGAAGAGATGAGTTTAGCAGGTGCTGGACCCAATCAAGACAACCAAAATGTTGGGTGACTATAGAGGTGCGGGGTAGATGGACCCCTTGATCAGAAGATCGTCCACCTGAGAATTACCTGGGCAGCCAGAGAGGGTGAGTCCCGCGAAGACCCCTACACGGTAGAGCGTCCCCACGGGTTACAGGGTTTCCCCTACCCGACCTCTCTTGTCACTGAGATTCCAGGTAGACCAGAATGGGGATCTTGACCTCTTAAGTCTACCACTTTTAGTTTAAGATCAGGGTGCTTAGATTTTCACTTGAACTTTAGGCTTTTTGAGTGCAAAGAGTGACCTAAGTTGAAGGTTGGTTGACCCAAGGGGTCAACTTCACCTATTAATTCCTTTGAGAACTTATTAGGTCTTGACTTTTAGGGTTCAAGTGTTTTTCGAGAGCCGATTGCTTAGGGTTTTTCTGAATAGGTATTTTCAGACAATGGCTTAGGTACACTTCTTATGGGATTTCTCAATTCTTGATTAAGGAGTGTGTCTCTAAAACCCTAGTGTTAATTCTTATGTTGGCTCTACTTGGTCTAGTTAACTCCTTGTTGGGTAATTAGGGCTCAGGCAAGAAGGTGTTAGCCCTTAAATACCCTTAATAGTGTGTGCAGGAATAATGTTTTGAAAACATGCAGCTGTTACTAGGTATGAAAGACAGGTTATACCTATATTATTTATTCTTTTCTTTTTCTTTCTCCTTAGAATTTAGGGGTTAATAGAGAGAGGATAGAAATTACCTGTCCTTGGAGTGGTTGTTGTGTGGCTACTTCTTGATTTTCCTGTACCTGCACATAAAAGAGAGGAGATTATTAGAAACTCACAAATAGAGATTTTATAGCTTCAAGAATAGCCGTTGCTCCTCGGCAACGGTGCCAAAAATAGAAACGCTGGGTAGCTTGTTCGTGTTTACATTTATTATAGTTTAGTTACAGTCGTTATAGTATGTAACAAGACAGCTACCAGATTACTACAAATTTTTACTCGAAATACAAAGTTTTCCCGAGGTCGAACTCAGGGAGCAACTAGAATTCTAGAAATAAAATGTTCTCAATTATGTTACAAAAATAAGAGAGAGAGAGAGAGGGAGATCTTGGCTTCTTCTTCTTCTCTTTCTCTTTTCTTCTTCCTTTACCGTTTCTCTTCTTCTCTTCTTCTTCTTTCTTTCTTTGTTCTTCTTCTGCTCTTTCTTTCTTTCTGGCAGTGATGTCTTCTTCCTTCTTTTTCTTCTTGCCTTCTTCTTTCTTCTTTTCTTGGCCTCTTCCTCTGTTCTTCTTTTCTTTCCTTCTTTTCTTTAGCCGGCAGCTGTGGTGATCTTCTTCTTTCTCTTATTTTCCTTCCTGCCTTCTGCGGCTGTGGGGATTCCGACATCTGATACTGTGTTCAGACGACTTATCTGTGGCTCTGCTATAGTTCTTTTCTTCTTCCTTTCTTCTTCTTCTTCTTCTATTTCTCTCCTTCACTTCTTCTTCTTCAGCTGCCCAGAGCCGCTAAGGCTTCAGCCGCTTCCCTTCTTCTTTTCCTTCCTGCCTTCTTCTTCTTCTATTCCTGCACGCTCACACAAGGGTTAGAGCAAAACCTACCCCTACCTTTCCCCGCGTCTCTCTCTTTCTTAGATTTCTCTCTTAGGACTGCTCTCCCAGAGTCGGGTAAACGGGTGCGGGTATCGTGCCCGGGACCAGGCCCACCGACGTGCGGTGGTGGGCAAGGAGTGAGTGGTTTGGGTAATTGGATCCTGCCCAGACCCGTGGGGCGTGAGCGTGGGCGAGGGCGAGCGAGCGCGTGGTGCGCAGCATGCGGGAGAGGGACCTGACCCCTGTGTTCGAAGGTGATTAGCCTTAGGCACTTTTTCAATTTAAGTGCGGGCGCTTAGCCACGCACTTCCGAGGTGGGACTAAAGTCCCACCTTTTAGTCCCACCTCCCAAATTGGCGCCCGCATGTGAGCGACATGCGGCCAATTGAAGCAGCCCGCAACGCCTTTGCCCCAGCTGCAAGCCTAGGTGCCTTCGCAGAGACAACCCGCGCGACCTGGGACGCGCACCTGGGCTGGAGGGCGTTGCAGCTGCAGGTGAAGCTACTCCAGCTCGTCGGCAATGGTGGCAAGGGGCGTGCACCTGAAATCACAACAACGACCTCTCGGCCCAGTCAGAATACGCAGGAAGCTTCGTCGGAGTGAGGCGAAGCTTGTGCGGTGGTCAGCGGGGGTGGGAGTGCGTGAAGAGGCTGACCTAGGTCAGACTGTGACCGAAGAGGTGGGTTTGTTCGGGGGGTGGTCGGGTGGCGTTTGGCAGTGAATGGAGATAGGGAATCGATAGAGTGGAGTGTGGGGGAGCTTGTGGGATGGTCGAAGAGGTGCGGGAGTGTCTGTAGTCGTGAGATGGTCTCACCGGAGGGGGTGATCGGAGGTGGAGAGGGTGGTCTGGACAGTGGCGATCGGGTGGTCGAAAGGGCAGTTTAAAAGGGGAGAAATGCAAGGGAAATAGAGAGGAAGCTATCTAGCTAAGTATTCGACGAAGGGGGAGGGCAGAGCAGCCAGCTCGTATCTGCCAGAGCTGGAGACGAAGATGCCCTGGAAGAGGGTTTCGGCGACGAGGAAGCAGGCGGAGGGCGCCGGTAGGTACAGCCCCGTGCGGACGATGGAGCAAGGCAAACCCTGCTGCAGGTAAGGTAGCAGAACAACGAGGAGGAAGAGGAGGAGTTTGCCGGAAGCTTCAGGCTCTCTGACCGGAGGAGGAATGGATGAAGACGGGGGTGATTCTCTGTCAAAGGAAGCTTGAAGGAGCCGGCAGGGTCTGCCTGTCCTTATAAAGCGCTTGGCATGCAGAGAGGGGAGAGGTGCGGAGGGGTCTGCCTCGCCAGAGTATGGCCGGAAGGGACACCCATACCTTCCGCGCGTTCGCACTGAAGGTATGGTGGTCGGCAGAGGGCATGGGCGGGTCCCTGCGACAGAGGATGTCGTAGGGAACCCCGCTTCTATTCTAGAGGACGGTAACCCTGCTCTGTGCGGCACCATGCTCCGCACAAGGTCACCGGAGTATGGCATTGTGCAGAAGTTGTAGGGAAGACCATTCTGCAAAGAACGATGAAAAGTTGGGGACCTAAATGCAAGGGTTTCAAAAGATAAGGGTCAGAAAGTAAATAAAGAGGGCCAAATTGTAAAGTCGATCAAAGAGGTCTCTTCTTAGGCTCAAGTTTTTATACACGACCAATTTGAACCTAAGGATTTTAATGGTGAATTTTAATTCTAAGTTGGACCATGTTCGACTGTCCAATTTTCGAAAAAACCCAAATTAAGTTATTAATTGGGTCTGGTTCTCTTTTTACGTCAAAATAGGTTTCAAAGGTCATATTGAAGGTTCTAAACCCTAGGGAATATTTTTCTATGATTTTTAGAGGGTTTAGTTGATTTTTATCCTACCTCGAACCTCGTGAATTGAAGTGGGTTTATTTTAGGGTTACAGACTGTCATTTAACTCCTAGAAGTTGCTATAACCCTTTTCAGATCAAATCAACCCACTTCCCTCATTGTTAAGCTTGTTTGACCTGTGTTTGGACCCTTAATTTCCCTGTTCGCATACTACATTGGTGAAATTGCAATTTTACCCCTTATGATTTATTTTATTCATTAACTCAGAATTCTCTGAGTTAAGCCTTTCTTTGGTTCATGTAGGAGCTTTTTCTCTCATATCTGGGTTAGATTGTGCTAGTTAGGGTTTATGATGAGGTTCTCATCAACGCCTATTAGTGTAACGAGACTCTACCCCACCAAATACTCCTCCAGCTTCCCATCCCTATTCATAGGTCGCCTTGGAGCCATCCTCCCATCTTCATTCCGGTAGCAGATCATCTCCACCTTCTCACCTCCATTCCGGAGCTACGCTGAAGCTTTCCTCTACTCGATGTCCTTCTACTTCTCACCTCCGTCATCCTACTTCCCAACTCCATCCGAGCTTCCACCAGGTACCGTCGTCTTACCAAACAGCCGCTTCAGGAGATTTCTTCTCACCTCCCTCTCTTTTTATGTTTTCTAGATTATTGTAATTGACATTCATGCAATATATCATATTCGATTCTATCTCTCTTGTGATTAATTGTCATTTTATTTCAAAAACAAAAAAAAAAAACAAAACCCTAAAACACTAATAAGAAATAAATCGAAGTGCGATTTTCATACAAAGTAAACATCGGCTCCCTGTGTTTGACCCGAGACTCTCTTGGAGTTTCGATATAAATTATATTCGATTATGTGTTTTGCAACTATGACGACGGGTTACTCGTAACCCTAATTTCAAACACACGAAACCTGTGCGATCATTTTGGCGTCGTTGCCAGGGAGGCAACGGAATTTACTTTATTATTTTCTATGCTTCTTTACACTTATATAGCATTAACCCCACTTATCTCTGATCTATTGTCTTGCAGGTACCCTAGCATGGAGAACCAAGTGTGGTAGACTGGAGTAAAGTGAGGGTAGAGTGCTTTGTAAGTGTCCCCCATGCTCCCCCACACTAGTTTCATTTTTCCACACTCATAACCAAGACCAAATCTACTTAGGTGCTTGCATAAACCCTAGGATAGAATTGTTTGTCTTTTTTGCCACCTCCACTCATTTCACCACCACGTTTTATAAAAAAAAAGTAAAAAGATACTTTCTGTGGGATGAATCAATATACACACTTTATACACCCACATTTGAGGCACATAACCTAACTTGATTTTCATCTACTCAACCGGGATTCGGACCTATGGACCCGGTACACTTAACTCAACACACAAATAAGTGAGTAGAAATCTGATTAGGTTAAAACTTTTTGTGTGCCTTAATCAAGTGGTGCAATGGGCCAATTGCTTGAACTGTTTGGGTCGCACCACTCAATCTAAAACTGATCCATCAAGTAGCTTGCCACTTAGGGTTTATTCTTAGGGCTAAACCAGGCACTCCACATTATTTTTTATTTTTAAAGCAACATATCATCACCGGTACTTTCAAAACTTGGGGTGTTCTACTAAACCTTGATTGAACCAACCTAAGAATTAAACCCTAAATGCTACTAAACAAGATTAAACCCTAATAGACACATCATCAAATAACCTTGTTTGAAAACCCTAGTTGTGCACGCACACACATTTTAACTGATCATTAAGGGCACAACCCATTTAAAGGGCACATCACATTCCAAGAGCACAATCATCCCAAGCCTAACTAAAACTGAGTAGACATTGGCCTTAAGGATTGATTCGCTCTTCGGGGCTCAGAATGAGATTTTTTCAATTAATTTGCTTTTGCTGGTCCATCTGATGTCTAGCTAGGGGAGTAGCGTCAAACAACCGCGGCTGGGGGGTACACTAGGAACTGGAGGCGTAAGCCAAAGGAAGAACCTTCTCCCCAGTCCCTCCTTCTAACTAGTTGGATTGACCAAATAAACATAGACCAAATCATTTATAATCTCAAGACGAGTCCTAGGAGTCTATAGGTCTTTAGGCTAACCCACCTAAGGACAGGGTTGATTGCATGTATTGCAGGACTCCTTTCCCTTTTCTTATTTCCCTCTTGATAGGAACACCATCATGAGACATAACTAGCTCATTTTGATCTGATTAAGTCATTAAATGCTCCTACATAATCGCCAGAGGACTATAATTCATTGCATAATCATTATGAGAGAAAGGCAAGAAAATAAGGTTAAAACTGTAATTTTACCATCATATCATGAATGCAGTACAACCACAGGTTTTCTTAGGGGCTAATTAAAGGTTAAATCATCCTAAAAGGCTAACAAGTGGAGTAGAACAGACAGAAAAGGGTTTTCGCGTGTTTTGTGAATTAAAGGACTTCTGAAACCCTAAAAATAGACCTGTTGAATTAACTAAGGTTTTGGTTAAGATAAAACTCACCTAAACCCTCTAAAATTCATATAAAAATATTCTCTAGGGTTTGGTATCTTCAATTTGACCATCAGAACCCGTCTTGACCAAAAATAGAGTGTTAGATTAACATTTGCCTTAATTTGGGTTTTTGCATAAATTACCTAGTCAAACTTGGTCAAAACCAAAACCCAACTTCACCATTGGATTCCTTAGGTCTAAATTAGGTCTGTACCAAAATTTGGACCCAATCTAACATCATCTTGACCAAGTTTGCATTTTCGTCAGAATCTTTCTATCTCATTCAGACCCTTAACTTTCAAAATCCATACAAATAGGCCCCTAACTTGGCCATCATTTTCACAAACAGGTCCCTACCACCATGAATCCTATTCCTACAAACTCCGACGACCTATATTTGGCAATAACTCTTTGATTCCTTGACGAATCCCTCTCAAATTTGAAAGGGAAGCTTGTTAGGGAATTCCCTTCCATCCGAGCCATTCCTTGGGCTTCAATTCTTTCCCAAAAGGCCATGCTAACCTTTCAAAGGTTCGGGTATCCTATTTCGCAAAAACCTTTCGAGCTTGGAAGCTTCTTTCCAAGCTTGGAAGGGCTTCCTATGGCCTATAAAAGATCCCACATCGCACGGCCAAGCTCTTCAGTAAGTTTTTGGGAGCCAAATAACCCTAATCCACCCTCTCCGACCACCAAACGACTCTGCTCCAGCGACCTCATTGGATCCCCCTCCTCCGACCGTCCAACCATTAAATTAGATGGCCTAAGTTCTTCCTCTCTTCGTTGAGACCCTCCCCAGCCAAAGGGAGGACATTCCTCTGTCTGAGTCATTGTTGCTGCCTCGTCGCTTCTTCCTCCTCCGACTTCGGTCGACCAACACCGGAGCCCTCCGCCCCTCAATCGCATCCTTAAGTCCCTCTATCTCTCCCTTTCCCTCTCTATACTATTTTTCCACCCTTGCAACACATGCACGACCATTGCTTCTCCCTCAACGCCATCATCTTCTCTGCCTCCGACCACACTCTGGCGATGCCTACACACCACCACATTGCTCGAAACTCGCCACTACCACTTCCATCAGCATTGCCGTGACTCACCCTCCAAAAACCCTAAAGATATTTAGGGTTTAACACCCTCCACCTTCCCACCAAACACACCTACTTGCCGCCCTCATCCACTTCACCATCAGCCCTCCACACACGTCTTCACACCCTTGGACCATCGCCATTGTATTTGCCTCATCAAGGCAAAGTGCCTGAATGTATTGACTAGGGCATTTAGCCCGTGTTCATCTCTTTCAGGTCTTGAGCCATAGAGCCATTAATGAAGCTTCTTCAAGGTACTCCAGGTGGTGTTCTTGCATCTTCAGCTTCAGGCACTACGCCTAGGTCATGCAGAACACTTCCAGGAAGGATTCTCAGGCAATAATTGAAGTCACCAGCACCTGCTACTGCCTCAACTTGAGGCATCTTCACTACCTGCAGTGCATGTGAATAAGGGTGGGACTTTAGTTCCACCTCAGCGGCTGACGAAGCACCATAGGCACTTAAATTGAATTTGTGCTATAGGTTGTTCGCCTCAATAGCACGGGGTGAGGTCCTTCGCACGTGCCCTACACACGCCCTCGCTCACACTCACGCCCCACGGGTCTGGGCTTGGTCCGATTACCTGGATACCCAGGTCTGGTCTGGTTTGCTGGTTCTGAGAGAGGAAGAAGAGAAAAAGAGAGGAGAGGGGGGGTTTTGCTCTACCACCCTCCTCTTGACTCTTGTGAGATTTGAAGAGGCCTTTGGCTCTGCTAGTGTACTAAATCTTGTGTTGCGCCTTCTCTGAAGGAAGAGGAAGAAGAAGAAGAGAAGGAAGAGAAGAGAGAAGCCTTTCCCTGAGGCTTGAAGAATTTGAAGAAGAGGCCTTTGCTTGTGTTAAGGCATCTAAACCTATTCTGATATCTGATACTTTGGTTTTGATTGGTTAAATTGAGTTGTGCTTGGCTTATCTGGTCTATTCCTTTGAGTAGCTTGCTAAACATTGTAGGATAATTTGGTGATTCAAATCACCATTTTACCCTCTCTTCTTTTTGCATCATTGACATTGGATCTCATTTATATATATTTATTGATTGGAAATTCTTACATCTTTGATTGTGATCTTGAGATTTAAATTGTCATATTACTCCCTGTGTTCGACCTCAGACTTCAAATTCGAGTATTAAATTGTATTTGTTTTTCACACTGATTCGATCTATACTGCAACGCGACGATTTTAAAACCCATTTTAGAGCGACCAATATTTTGGCACCATTGCCGGGGAGCAACATGTAGTTTAGATCTCCTGATTGCAATATCTAGATTAGTACTAACTTGCTCTATCTCTCTTTACTTTGATTTGTTTCAGGGGGGATACATTGAAAAGATCAGCCGCACATCAGCCACTCCAAGGGCAGGTAAACTCCATTCAAATCCTTCTAAGCCCCAGAATCTGAAAAAGTTAAAAAAGGAAAAAATCAATTAGGCTACTTGCAATCTATTATTAGGTAAATCATCAAGTTGCCTGATTTGATACATTCTATTTAGACAACATTCAAACCCTGATTTGTGCACCTACTTGAAGCTTAAGGTATCTAGGGCTATCACATTCTTGCTTAAAGCCCTAGGTACCACATTTGGACAAATTAAATTGGACCAAATCAGAGCCAATTAAGATTTCTAGTTTAGGGTTTTAGAGACACATTTGTTTAATCAAGAATTAATCTTCCCAAACAATGTGTGCCTAAGCCTTGATTGAATTGATCTATTCAAGCAACCCCAAAATCAGGCTCTTAATCGCATTTGAACATTAAAAGAGGGATCTAAATTTCTCAAAGGACAAAACAGGTGAAGTTGACCCACCTTGTTGGGTTAACCAATCTTCAAATTAGGTCACTTTACACAAAAGCATCTTAAAGTTCAAGTGAAATCATAAGCACCCTTACTCTTAATTAAAAACTGGTAGACTAAAGAGGTCAAGTCCCCATTCTGGTCTACTTGGATCACCAA
Organism: Thalassia testudinum; assembly: GCA_037157565.1. Lineage (NCBI taxonomy): Eukaryota > Viridiplantae > Streptophyta > Magnoliopsida > Alismatales > Hydrocharitaceae > Thalassia > Thalassia testudinum. The sequence goes on from JAZHRO010000025.1 coordinate 42,778,330, forward strand.
TGACAAGAAAGGTCGGGTGGGGGAAGCCCTGTAACTCATGGGGGTGCTCTACCGTGTAGGGGTCTTTGCGGGACTCTCCCTCTCTAGCCGCCCAGGTAATTCTCAGGTGGACGGCTTTCTGACTAAGGGGTATCATCCGCCCTGAACCTCTATAGTCATCCAAAATTTTTTAGGTGTCTTGATTGGGTCCATCACATTCTACCTCTGATCTACTACATCAATGCATGTTTGGGAGGAGGTCCTTAAGACCATCCTTGAGGCCTCCATTAGCTACTCATTCCCGTCGAGGCCAAGCCTCAACCTCCCTATTTGTGCAATAACCCAACATAATCAATATCTCTTCCGATTCATCTGAACCTAATTCTCATTCATCCATCATCATGGAGCAACCAGCAGAAGAAAATAATCTTGAAAATCAACTTCAGTGCCTCAACGATCTATTCCAAGCCTTTGTGAACCCACCGCAACATCCGATGATGTGAGATCACTACAATCCCACTGCGGTGGCAATCGAACCTCAAGTCCAAATCCCCACTGGAGGTCCTGATACTGAACTCAAGCCTAACATGATTCATGCTATTCCCAAATTCCATGGCCGTAATTCCGAGGATCCTTTCTAGCATATCAAGCAACTCAAGCATCTGGCCCAGACCTTCAGGTCAAAAGCTCAAAATCGGGATGTCTTACTCATGAAAATGTTCTCCTTCTCTCTCATGGACAAGGCTGCTCACTGGTACCAAACCCAAATGCATCCAATCAACACCTGGGTAGAACTTCAATCTAAGTTTCTGAGAAAGTTCTTCCCTGTTGATCGAACAAATGCTTTACGGCACCAGATCATGTATTTCACGCAGGAAGCAGGAGAACCGCTTCATGAGGCATGGGATCATTTTTTGGATCTCATGCGAAAGTGTCCCCACCACGGAGTTCCTAAATGGGAACAAGTCCAGTCTTTTTACCAGAGACTCCATGAGGATATTCGATTATTCGTCAATGCGACCTGTGGAGGAAACATCACGAGTCAACACGAAGACACTGTGTGGGAGATTCTCGAGAATATGTGTGAGAACTCCATCAATAATGAATCCATGGGCATGTTCGATCGGACGAATGCCCGTGCATTGACGAATCCAAAGGGAGCACATGAGAGCAGGGCCTATCCTCTTCCGTCAACTTGGAACTGATGGCCGGCCAGTCACCTAGACAATTTCTCTATTATTGAGAAGAAGGTGGATGAGCTAACTGGAAACTTGCAGTGAGACACCTCTACGCAAAACCCATTCGCGCAACCACCCTCTGGCAGGGAGGCTGTGCATAACATCTATCATCGATCTTCTCAGGGGATAAACTCGTATCCACCCCCGTCTGATTTTGGTTTCGGAGGAAACTCTGGAACCACCTATTCTAGTTGGGGGAACTCTGAACCCTTGTATTCTGACCTTTCCAAGGCTCCTCAGACCTGTGAGGACCTCAACACCATTTAGAATGATCCATTCTCAAACACCTACAACCCTGGATGGTGTAACCATCCTAATTTCACGTGGTCAAGGAACAATCAAAATCAAAGACCTCAATATTAGCCCCAACCACAAGCTCCTCGTCCATATCAGCCGCCTCAGCCTCTACCCAACCCAACTTATCAATCTGGGTCGACTCATGCAGATCAAATGACTCTTATCCTTCAGACTCTGGCTGACATTCAAAAAATGAATGCGGCTATGCAAAAACAGCACAAAGATGAGATCACAAAGGTTCTCAATCAACTCTCCCAGATGGAAAATCCCTGCCATCCTGGTGTGCTTCCTTCACAACCTTTGCTTAATCCGAATAACGTGTCGAACCAAAGGTGCATTATGAACCCGACTTAGGGCCAAGCTCACTTTGTTTATCAAACCCCTTCTACTCCATCACCCGACGGGATGGAGGCTTCAACATCATACACGGGTTAGTAGTAGCAATCACCTCTTTTACCCACACCAAACCAAAGCCAGGCAGGATTGAATTCTGTTACTACCCGTAGTGGCAAAGCAACACAGGACCCACCTTAACCAAGCCACTCCCAGTCTGGTAATGCAAACTCAAACCCTAGGATAGTCATCCAGGATACCTTTATCCCATATCAAGAACCTGGACCCATTCTAGAGGAAGCCACAAAGGTTCCATTTCCCAAATACTTGACCAAAGGAAAAAGGAAACCCCAACCTGTGGCACCTGAGGAGGACCTGGTTAAGCTCTTTGAGCAGGTCCATATAAACATCCCCTTGATGGATGCGATACGCCACATACGGCTTACACGATTTCTGAAAGACGTGTGTACACCTAAGCGTTAGCCGCGAACCAAAGGTGGGAACCTGATCATACTATTAGAGCAAGCCAGCTCCGTCATTTTGAGTAAACTCCCACCTAAGGCAAAAGACCCAGGCACCCCTCTAATCTCCTGTGCTATCGATGACATGCAGTTCAACAAAGCCTTATTGGACCTAGGAGCCTCCATAAATTTGATACCTACATCCCTACTAGACTACTTCAAGGAATTTGAGCATAAACCAACAGAGATGACTTTGCAGTTAGCAGATCGATCTATTAAGTCACCAAAAGGAATTCTCAATGTCATAGTTAGGGTACATGATTTCTATTTTCCAGTGGATTTCATTATCTTAGAGATGGATGCTCCTGAGAATGTGAAGAATACACCGATCATATTAAGGAGACCCTTTCTGGCCACTGCTAAGGCAAATATTATTGTGAGGAGGGCCAAATTGAATTAAAATTTGGGAGCAAGACGCTGAAGATCGACACTTTAAGGCCCAACAAGGAATCAATTGTGGAGTTATAGAACAAATTTGCGATATCGAGGTTGTGGTTGATGACCTATGTATCGAGGAAAACCTGACTATTTCTGATCAACCACAAGAAGATCAAAACCCGCAATTAGAGGAGTCTGAACCTAACATAGATACACCCATAGCTCCTTCCTTTGCTCCCAACACCCACCCCAAACACCTGCTGCTGCTGGCAACCCAGTTATGGAATTAAAGCCTCTTCTCGATCATCTGAAATATGTCTTTTTGGGTTCCAATCAGACGTTTCCTGTGATTATCAACTCCCGACTCACACCTGATCAGGAAACATGCCTGATTTCTGCTCTCCAATAGCATCGAAGAGCCATTGGATGGACTCTCGATGATCTGACTGACATCAACCCTTCATATTGCACACATCACATCTACACTGAAGAGGGTTCACGACCATCCCATGAAATGCAAAGATGCCTAAACCCAAATCTGTAGGATGTCATGAAAAAGGAGATCATCAAGTGGTTAGATGCAGGGATCATCTACCCGATCTTCGACAGTCGATGGGTGAGTCCAATTCAAGTTGTGCCTAAACAGGCAAGGCTCACTGTCATCACGACTAAAATCAGAGAAACCATACCGACCCGTATAGCAAATTCGTGGAGAGTCTACATTGATTACAGAAGACTCAATTCCTTCACAAAGAAATATCATTTCCGACTACCGTTCATTGATCAGATTCTTGAGAAACTAGCAGGAAATCGATTCTTCTGCTTTTTGGATGGGTACTCCAGTTATAATCAGGTCACAATCCATCCCGTGGACCAAGAGAAGACCACCTTCACCTGCCCCTTCGGAACATATGCATTCCGAAGGATGCCATTTGGTCTCTGCAATGTACCTGCTACTTTTCAGCGATGCATGCTTTCCATATTCTCAGATATGGTAAGTGAACACCTTGAGGTCTTCATGGACGACTTCTTGGTATTTGGTGAATCTTTTGATGATTGCCTCCTGCACTTGGTCCAAATCCTCAGGCAGTGCATCGACGTGAATTTGGTTCTTTCCTGGGAAAAGAGCCACTTCATGGTACCTAAGGGAATTGTCCTGGGACATCTCATCTCTGACAAAGGCATCCAACTTGATCGAGCCAAGGTAAATCTAATTTCCAAACTCCCTATGCCTAGCTCGGTCAAAGACATTCGATCCTTTCTGGGAGCATGGTAGTTTTTACCATTGACTCATTCCTGATTTTTCGAAAATCGTACACCCCCTGACTAATCTTTTATCTAAGGATGTCCCCTTTGAAATTTTTGAGGAGTGCACTCAGACATTTGAGATCCTACGTGACCGAGTTACCTAAGCACCTATCCTGCAATCCCCTGATTGGTCTCAACCCTTTGAGATCATGTATGATGCATCTGATTACACTGTAGGTACAGTACTTGGGTAGAAAATAGACGGGAAACCCGTCGTCATCTACTACACTAGCAAGACACTTGACGAGGCTCAGCGTAACTACACAGTTATTGAGAAAGAGCTGCTAGCTGTCGTATTTGGCCTGGAAAAATTTAGATCTTATCTTTTGGGTTCCCACATCATCATATACTCAGATCACACTGCAGTGAGGCACCTCCTCACAAAGGACGTGAAACCTCAACTAATCCACTAGATCTTGCTGTTGCAAGAATTTGATCTCGAGATTCGTGATAAAGCAAGAATAGAATGTGGTAGCTGACCATTTGTCCCATCTTCTTCTGTCATCGACCTGTCTGGTCCAATCACCAAGCATTTTCCGGACGAGCACCTGCTAGCCATTCACAATCTCCCATGGTTTGCTGATATTGTAAACTACTTGGTTACAGGGAAAGTTTCGCTAGATTGGCCAACTTCCAAGCGGGACAAATTGATTCTCGAGGCCATGTGCTACATTTAGGAGGAGCCATACCTTTTCCACATTGGCAATGATCAGGTGATCCAGAGATGCATTCCTGACGACGAGGTCAATGATGTAATATCATTCTATCACGACCAGGCCTACAGTGGCCATTTCTCTGGGCATAAAACCACAACAAAAGTTCTCCAGTGTGGGTTTTTTTGGCCAACTTTGTTCAAAGACACAGAGATGTATTGTAGGGCATGCACTTGTTGTCAGACCCTCGGCAACATGGGCCTATGGGATATGATGCCCTTAAACCCGATTATTGTGTGCGAAACCTTTGACATATGGGGAATTGATTTCATAGGACCCTTTCTCAGATCTAATGGGTTTGAGTACATCCTACTCGCTATTGACTATGTCTCTAAATGGATCGAAGACATCCCCACGAGAACTTGTGATCATAAAGTTGTCCTCCGATTTATCCAGGAGAACATCTCTTACCAGATTTGGGGTTCCTAAGGCCATCATCAGCGATGGCAGGTCTCATTTTAACATTGTGCACTTCCAGTCCCTGATGAAAAAGTATGGGGTGTCCATCGTATCTCAACTCCTTACCACCCCTAGACTAATGGACTGGCAGAACTGTCAAATCGATAGATCAAGAAGATCCTTCAAGTCACTGTTCGGCCTGATAGCAAAGATTGGTCTACTCGCCTTCCGGAAGCCTTATAGGCCTATAAGACAACCCACAAGACATAATTAGGCATGTATCCCTTCAGTTTAGTGTACGGAAAGGCATGTCACCTTCCCATTGAGATGGAGCACAAGGCTTATTAGGTAGTACAGAAGTGCAATCTGGATCTTGTGAAGGTTGGAATACACCGCCGGTTGCAATTGAGCGAGATCGAGGAACTACGCAATGATGCATATGAGAACTTGCATATCTACAAAGAGTGGGTTAAGGCCTTCCATGGCAGGCATATTGTATGAAAATCTTTCCACCCTGGTCAAAAGTTCTACTCTTTGATGCGAAACTCAAACTGTTCCTAGGAAAACTCAGATCCAAATGGACTGGACCACTCTTGGTGAGACGTATTTTTGAAAATGGAGCCATTGAAATTAGCAAACTCAGCTCTGATTCTGCACCTTTTGTCGTGAACGATCAGAGAGTCAAACTATTCGTCGAACTCACTGACTCAAACTTGGCTGAGATATCTTTTGCCCTCCATTCTCCCTGAGCTCATTGCACCCGGCTGATGGCATTAAACTCAACGCCTAACATGAGGCAACCCATCATCTTATTGAAAAACCCAAAACCCTTCTTGACATATCTTATGCTGAACTCATATTGCACTTTAGGGTTCGTCCAGTAGAACAACCGACTCCACCTTTGGTACCTGTACTTGAGCTTGAAATCATCTACAACAGTCACCCCGACCCGTCCACCCACCCAAAACCTGTTCTAATGTACGATCTAAGCTGAATTCGAACCCACCTAATTTACAATGAGGACATTGCAAATCATAGGCATGGGGGGGTATTAAAGTGTAAAACGCTGTGAGAATCACTTCACAAGAAAGGGATTTCATCAAAGAAATTACATATTCCAAAAAACCAAAAGCAAAAGAACAAAAAATGGAGAAGGGAGGAAATTTTGAGTGAATTAATTGCATATCATTTTTGAGGAGAAAAAGGGGAGGTAATAAAAATGTCAAAAAGGAGCACAATTTGAAAAGAGAAAAAAAGAGATAGTCAGAAGTAAAAGATTAAGGAATCGACTTAGTTCTAGACCAAATCAAAAAGAAAGAAAATGAAAGTGCTAAAAAACAAAAAGAGATTAATATGAACTCTGATCTTAAGCCTCTTGGGCTATGATTTCAGGCTTAAAAATTCAAATATTCGTTAAGATCTGGATAGTCCTCAAGAGGTTGGGGAAAATGCGAAGCTTAAGTATTAGGTCTAAGGCTTAGCGATTATTCAGCCTCGTTAACTAACCTCTGGTTTGCAGGACTCGATAACCTAAGCACCCCAATCCACACACAGTCTAGTTCAGTACGCTTAATTACCAAAATCACGCAAATGCGTTAAATCTGTTTTGAGAAAAAGTTACCTAGATTAGGAGCGGCTGATCAACAGAAAGTAATTTGGAAAAGTTCCTGGTGCAGAGAGGTAAGAAATTCCCCTTGAAGATGCACAATAACATACCGTCTCCTCAGTGCTTGTCTCCTAGGATATCTAAATATCCTACTAGAGTCATGTAAGCACCTTGTGCTGGTTCAAATGGCATGGGCGGCATTATCACTATTGAACGTCGAAGGACTACGCTATCGGAGTTGGTTTTGAAAACTTGTCATTGTAGTTTGAGTAACGAAGAACTCAGGTTCAATAAATAAAATTTATACCAAAATAGAAATCTTGGGTCAAACTCAGAGAAGCTACGTCGATCAAGATTTGCAATTATATTCCTTTTGTGTTTTTATTTAAAAAGCAGAGTAATTACAATGCAATTGAATCAATATAAACAATAAGAGAGAGAGAGAAAACATCCACTTGAAGTTGCAAAATGTTTGTACAACAAAGAAAGCGAGAAATTACACTAGAAAGCAGGAAATCTATTACAACTAGAAAGTAGGAAAATTCAACTCTAGAAAGCAGGAAAAAGGAATGGGAGAGAGAAGTTATCCCCCTCAATGATCGCTAGGAGGACAAGCCGGACGAGACAACGCCTGGAAGATAAGGAACGGAGCAGGAAGGAGGTCATAGCAGGAGGAACAGGAATGAGACAGCATGTCATCGTCGTCGCAAGATCCTCTTCCGGAATGGGGGCGAAAATTTGATTTTATCTCTTGGGGAGCATCCCGGGTGTGGGACAAGCTTCTCTTAAGCTTTGGAGAGGGAGAGAAGAGAAGGAAGGGATGAGAAATTCATATGGAGGGGGTCTCCTTTTATAGTTGCAAGGAGTGGTGGCATTTTGGACATTACAATTTGAGAAACATTATTCAAGACCTTTAGTGATGGATAAATCCATCACTAAAGGCTCGAACGTGAACTTCGTGCCCGCCACTCGCGCGCCTCCTCCCCTCCGCATCCTTCAACACACGCGCACGTCCGCGTGCTCACAGCAGTCCGATCCTCATTGCGTGGCCTGGCTCACTCGTGCGCCCCCTCGCCCACTCCTCAATTTGAGGCGTACCAGGATTGAACGCACGCCCACTCTTCTTGCAAAGGCACTCGACCAACGCGTTGTAGGCGGCTTTGTGTCGCGCAGTTGTTTTGTGCGTGCAGGCCTGTAGCCGTTGGATGAGCATCCAACGGTGGAGAATCATCGATCGGATGAAGAGGAAAGGTAGAGGTGGGTTCTTGGGGACGGTTGGGTGGCTAAGATGGCACCACGTGGGGCCATCTTGGCCGTCCATCTTCTGAGTATTGTAGACGGTGCCACGAGTGTCGGATTGGACCAATTTTCACACCGTTAGGCTGCGATCGTCGATCCGAATCCATCTGTGTGGTTGGATTTGTCGTCTGAGGTGCATATTAACACCATCTTGGCCCTTGATCTTTAGGGTTCCTCAGTCTCTATCTGGTTCTACGGATGTCCGATTAGGGCGATATTGGAGTCGTTGAACTCCAATCATTTCCTTGATCTGATCCGTACGGTTGGATCTTCGATTCAAGGCCACGATAAAGATTCACCTTATCCCTGACCATAAAAAGGAGACAATTACTATGCAATTTATACAACTTGATCTAAATTCATGATTATGCATGTTATGCACTATTTACAATGTATAATGCTATTGTGACACTAAGAACATGCACTAACAGACATTTTAGGTTAATCAGATGTATGCACATCACACCCACATGCCTATCTTTTGCTAGTCCCTAGCAAAAACTACATGCTATTTATAAAAGAATTAGGTTGGATTACTTGGGCATAAGTTATTTTCAACATTAAGAAATTTTTTACTCAAGATCTGAACTTTCAAAGACACAATAGCACCCAAGTATCTACCAAAATGCAGACCACCTCAAGCCCTCACCTTATTTAAAGAAAAATTTTTTTTCTCTTTTTCTTCTTTTCTAATTTTTTTGAATTTTTTAGTTTAGGGTTAAAAAGTGGCTTTCTACGGCCATTCAACCCACCCAAGATTTGATGAGAATCCTAAGTTCTAAGCATCTTATTGTGAATGGGTGATGAAAACACATTTATACTACTTAAAATGTCTATTTTTGCATGTTCTTAAGCATAGGATTGCATTTCATGATATAAATATTGTATAACATGCGTCATCTTGCATTTAGAGTAGTTTGAATAAAATGGAGGTTAATTGTCTTCTTTTATGTGCTTGGACAGGGCAAACATTTAATCGGGGCCTCGGATCAAAGATCCAACCATATGGATGTGATTAGGGCAGCGATTGGAGTTCAACGACTCTAAGATCACCCTAATCAGGCATCCGTAGCATCAGATAGTGACCGGGGAACCCTAGAAGATCAAGGGCCAGGATGGTGAAAATCCGCACTTCAGATGACAAATCTAACCGCACGGATGAATTCAGATCGACGATCGCAGCCAAACGATGCAAAAATCGAGTCAATCCGACATCCGTGGCACCATCTACAACTTCCAGAAGATGGACGGTCAAGATGGCGCCATGTGGTGCCATCTTGACCGCCCAAACGACCACACGCATTCTACGAAGGCCCCGCACCCGCCCGCTCTCCGCCTTTGGATCTTGATCCAACGGCTGTGGTCGGCCGCGCCAAAAAGCATCCGCTCGACCATCCGCGCCCCATAGCGCAGCGATCGAGTGCGCTTTCGCGAGCGGCGGGCGCGAGTTCGAGCCGCAGCGAGGGGCTGGAAGGCGCGAGCAACTGAGGCGCGTGGAGCGTCAGATGGAGATCCAACGGTTGCGCGCGCCCAATAGCACCAATGCGCTATTACACGCGCAGCATGGACGTGCGATCGCACGCGGATGGGCGCGCAGCGCAGTGGGTGATGGCGTAACTTAAGCCGTCCGATCTTGCGATCGGATGGCTGAGATTCAAAGGACGTGGGAAGCCATTGCGCGAGCGGGAAGCTGAGTGGGCACGTGTGGGCGCAGAAGCTACGCCCACATTGGGGGCTTTAGCGACGATTTTATCCGTCACTAAAGACCCCTCATTTATTATTTTGAAGTTGTAATGTCCATTTTGCCCCCACTCCTTGCAACTATAAAAGGAGACCCCCTCCATATGAAATTCTCATCCCTTGCTTCTCTTCTCTACCCCTCCAAAGCTCAAGAGAAGCTTGTCCCACACCCGGGATGCTTCTCGCGAGATAAAGTCTAAATTTTCATTCCCCTTCGGAAGTGGATCCCGCGATGACAACGGCGTGCTGCTCCGTTCCCGTTCTTCTGCTTCGTCCTCCTTCATCCTGCTTCGTTCTCCTTTGTCTAGGCGTCGTCTCGTCCAGCTCGTCCTCCAAGCAATCATTGAGGAGGATAACTTCTCTCTCCCATTCTTATTTACAGCTTTTTTAGTGTAGAATTTTTCCTGCTTTATAGTGTAATTGATTTCCCGCTTTCTAGTGTAACTTTTATTTAGTTTGATTGTATAAACAGTTGAAATATTGAATGCATGTTCTCTTTCTCTCTCTCTCTTTCTTTCTCTCTCTCTCTCTCTTTCTTTTAGTCTGATAGCTCCATTGTAATTATATCGCCTTGCTTATCAAAAATCCTAAAAAAATATAATTGCGAATATAGATCAACGTAGCCTCCCTGTGTTCGACCTGGAATTCTTTTCGGTATAAATTTTATTTGTTGAACACGAATTCTTCGCTTTCAAACTACAGCGACAGGTTTTCCAAAACCAAACACGTTAGCGTAGCCATTCATAACGTTCAACATTTTGGCACCGTTGCCGGGGAGGCAACGATTTCCGATCTTTCCTTCGCATTTCTTGCACTTTATTTGTTTTCTAACTAGCTTTCTCTTGTGTCTATTGTTTTGCAGAGACCTCCATCAAGGAATCAACAAGCGGTAGACTGGAGTAAAGTGCAGTTGAAGACAACTGTAAGTGCTCCCCCATTCTTTCCCCCTCCATAGATTTCATTCGCCACATTAAATCCAAATCCTAATTAACCTAGGTGTTTGCATAAATCCTAGGAATAGTTTGGTTGTTTGGATTTCCACTCACATTCATTCCACCCTCATTCATAAAAAAATAACAAAAAGATAATCTTGGATAATTTCCAACAAACACATAACACACACCCACATTCAAGGCACTTGATCAACTTGATTTGTTTTCTACTCAACCAGGTTCTGATCTGTGAAACCGATACACACAAAGCAATACATAATAGAGTAGAAATTATTCTAGGTTAACCATTTTTGAGTGCCTAACTTAGTGGTGCATTTGTGGCCAATTGTTTGAGTTGTTTGGGCAGCACCACTTTATTTAAAACCAACTCATCAAGTAGCTCCTCCTTAGGGTTTTCAATCTAGATATATTCCAGGCACTCCACTTTCTTTTTGATTTTAAAGGAAAACAATCTTCACCCGTGTTTTACAACTTGGTTTGCTTAGAAACTTCATTGCAATTCACCTAATTTGAAACCCTAAAAGCTACTTAAGCAAGATTTGAACATTAAAATTCACGCATTATCAATAATCTTGCTTGAAAACCCTGGTTGTGCACGCACTTACACAAATCTCAATCAATCATTAAGGGCACAACCCATTGTAAGGGCCCATCACATTCCACAAGCACCACAATCCCAGGTCTTAATAAAATTGAGTAGACGTTGGCCTTAAGGTTTGATTCGCTCTTCAGGGCCTAGTATGAGATTGTTTTTGATTAACCTACTTGTACTGATTAATATGATGTCTAGCTAGGGGAGTAGCGTCAAACGATCGCGGCTGGGGGTACACTAGGAACCGGAGGCGAAAGCCAAAGGAAGAACCTCTCCCCAGTCCCTCCTTCTAACTGGTTGGATTAAATAGACGCAAGTAGAGTAAATTATTTACAGTCTTAAGGTGGGTTTTGGGAGTCAGTAGATCCTTAGGCTACCCCACTTAAGGACAGCCTTGTTTTGTTGTGCTGCAGGGTCCCTATCCCCAGTCCTTCCGACCTTCTCCTAGTTTATGCTGGGAAGACGGTCATTGAATCCCCGATTGGAAGGGCCGTTAGAACATTCTAGGAGGCACAAGTTAGATTTTGGTCAATTTGATCCCATGGCCGAACAACAGCCTCCTCTGCTTGGAAATCCACAGGAAGAATTTCGAAGGCAGCTGGAACAAATGCAGAGAATGCAGGAATGGTTCTAGAGAATGCAGGGCGCTCAGCCCTTGAAGGATTTTTATGATCCTTCAAATTACGGGGAACGTCCCGGCGTCCAGATTCCAGCCGGTGACGTAGAAATCAAGCCCCAGGTGTTAAGCCTGATTAAACATTATCATGAGCTTGGATCCGAAGATCCGTTTCAGCACTTGGAAGATTTGACCACTTTGGTCCAGACCACCAAGGCTCGAAACGTTAACGAGGAGCAAATGATCATGAGGCTCTTCCCCCACTCTCTTAGAGATAAAGCCGGATGAGTTGAAATCGGCCTTTCTGAAGAAATTCTTCCCAGTCGGTCGTACCAATGCTTTGAGACGGGCAATCACTACCTTTACCTAGCGGCCGGGGGAGCAGTTTCATGTGGCCTGGGAGTGATTCCAGGACTTATTGTAGAGGTGTCCACACCACGAGGTGCCGAAATGGCAACTCGTGCAGATCTTCTATCATGGGTTGAATGAGCAACTCAGAAACCATGTGGATGCTTCTTGCGGAGGCAATTTCCTCAATAAAGATGCAGATAGTGCACATGATTTATTTGAGGAAATGAGTGAGAATTCAATTAATCATGCCTCCATGGATACTTTTAACCAGTCCCAGCAACCCAGATCAAATGTCAATGAAGTCCATGACTCCCATTCATTTGATATGGAATTGATTTGTAATAAACTTGATAAGGTGGACTTGGTTGCTAAAAGAATGGAAGAGTGGATGGCTGGCAATTCTGTTAACAACTCTCAATCCACTCACTCCCAAAATTCGGGATTCCATTCCTCATGAGCTCCTTCTGGACGAGAGTTCTTGAATCAAGTCGATGCGACTAAACCTATGAGTCAGCATTTTTCGGAACCCCATGGGTTCCCAACTGGGGCCTTTGATCCCAGTTTTTCTGATCCTTCCCTTTCTTTCTCTCCATCCTCACCCTATGAGGATGTTTGTGCTGTACAAGAGAATGTTAGATCCAACCCCTACTAGAATGCCTATAATCCAGGTTGGAGAAACCACCCTAATTTCTCTTGGAAAAATCCAGGGCAACAGACCCAATTCCGACCTGGCAACTATGCTCCGCAATGACCAATGGATCAGGGTCAAGTATATACTCAGTTACCTCCGAATCAGGTCAATCAGCCAGCTTGGAATGCCCGTCAACCCGCAGGGCAGGCCGATTTGAACCGTCAAATGGTAGAGATGCAAGGATCTATGCTCCAGCTCATGCAGCAAATGAAAAACTCGTTGGACAACTTGCAATCTGGGCTCATTGCTAACTCTCGTCAACCCGGATCTCTACCATCCCAACCCGTACCCAACCCGCGAAACATTATAAATTCGGGCAATCAAGCCCAAGGGTACGGAAATCAGAGGGACCCGCACGCACATGCTCAGGTGGTTGAGCAAGGTTCCTCGTCTTCTTCTTCTGCAAATCAACAATTCATGGTCAATCAAGCCCCTCCAATCTTTCCTAATCCTCCCCAAGACCCAAATTCTTACGCTTCTGCAAATTCTGTAACTTTAAGGAGTGGTAAGAAGGCTCAGGATCCACAACCACACTATTCTGATCTTTTGAATCCTGAAGAATCTGAGGAGAGAGAGGAGAATTCTAGAGGAGAGATCAAGGCTCAGGAACTTGATTCCAAAGATCTGACTCATGTTCCTTTTCCTGAAGCCTTAACCAAAGCAAAGAAGAAGAAGTCTGTTGATAGCAATGAGGAGCTTCTGAATTTATTTAAGAATGTTGAGATCAATATCCCGCTCCTTGATGCTATCAAGCACATACCGGCTTATGCAAGATTTTTAAAGGAATTATGTACACAAAAGCGTAAGTCGAGAGAATCTATTCCGAGGAAGGTGGTACTCTCCGAGCAGGCTAGTTCTGTTATCCTGCACTACCTCCCTCAAAAAAAGAGAGATCCTGGTGCTCCTTTGATTTCTTGCGTTATCGGAGATTACACATTTGATAGAGCACTTTTGGATCTCGGTGCATCCATCAACCTAATTCCGACTTCTCTTTATGAGAAGTTTGGGTTAGGTGAACTTCGGCCAACTTCAGTAACGCTACAGTTAGCGGACCGTTCGGTCACAAACCCGCGAGGCGTTATTGAAGATGTTATAGTTAAGGTCAAGGATTTCTATTTTCCTGTAGATTTCCTTGTCCTTGACATGGATGTACCAGATAATCTGAGGAACACACCCATCATTCTGGGGCGTCCATTCCTGGCTACCGCAAAGGCCAACATTAATTGTGAAAGCGGTAGTATGGAAATCGCCTTTGGGGACCAACAAATGAAATTGGATATTTTTAAGGCGATCAACAAATTTGAGGATTGTGGATTTATTGAGCAACTTGATGAGGATAATGTTAATATTGAAACTTGTTTGACAGTTTCTTCAATTGAAAGTTCCTCTTTGGTTGATGAATTCGACCCGCAACCCTCTGACCTGACATCTTCGGAAGTGGTTAATGATTTTGTTCACTCACAACCTCTTCCTCTTATTGAATCTTCAGCATCTACCCTACCATCAATCATCACCCCACCCCAGCTTGAATTGAAACCATTGCCCGAGAATTTTAAATATCAATTTTTAGGACCTCAGAATACACTCCCTGTGATTATTAGTGATAAATTGACAAAGGAGCAAGAGATTAAATTGATTAAGGTCCTAAAGGAACATAAGGAGGCAATTGGTTGGACCATTCATGACCTCAGGGGGATCGAGCCATCTTACTATAATCATAGAATATTTTTGGAAGATGGATCCCACCCTTCTCGCCAGATGCAGAGGAGATTGAATCCAAATATGCAAGAAGTGGTCAAAAAGGAAATCATCAAGTGGCTCGATGCAGGAATTATTTATCCAATCTCTGACAGTCCCTGGGTAAGTCCCGTTCAGATTGTTCCAAAAAAAGCCGGGATTACTGTTGTGACTAATGAGAAAGGAGAATCTGTCACAACTCGTTCAGCTTCCTCTTGGAGAGTTTGTATTGATTACAGGAAGCTGAACACAGCCACTAAAAAGGATCATTTTCCCCTGCCCTTCATTGATCAAATCTTGAAAAAATTAGCCGAGCAAAAGTACTTCTGTTTTCTTGATGGCTACTCGGGATACAACCAAGTTCCTATCCATCCCGAGGATTAGGAAAAAACTACTTTCACCTGTCCCTACGAAACCTTTGCTATTCGTAGGATGCCTTTCGGGTTTTGCAATGCACCTGCGACTTTTCAAAGGTGTATGCTAGCTATATTCTCCGACATGGTGGGAGAGTTTATGGAAGTCTTCATGGATGATTTCTCTATTTTCGGAGAATCATTTGACTCTTGTTTGGCTAATTTGGAAATGATTCTTAAGCGATGTATCAAGACACGACTGGTCCTTAGTTGGGAAAAGAGTCATTTCATGACCCAAGAGGGCATCGTTTTGGGTCATGTAATCTCTGAACGGGGAATTGAAGTGGACAAAGCTAAGGTTGATGCTATCGCTAAACTTCCTCCTCCCACATCTGTTAAACAAATCAGATCATTTCTTGGCCATGTGAGATTTTATCAAAGATTCATCAAGGATTTCTCGAAGGTTGCTCGTCCTTTGAGCAATCATCTTGCCAAAGAAACGCCGTTTATTTTTGATGAATCATGCCAAAAGGCATTTGATTTTCTGAAAATGACAGTCACCTGTGCTCCAATTTTGCAACCACCAATTTGGACAGCCCCATTTGAGATCATGACCGACGCTTCTGATTACGCGGTCGGGGCTGTCCTAGGTCAGAAAATTGATCGAAAGCCCTCTGTCATTTACTACGCTAGTAAAACTCTGGATGAAGCCCAGAGGAATTACACTGTTACTGAAAAGGAATTACTAGCTGTAGTATTTGCTTTGGAAAAATTCAGGGCTTATCTCTTAGGGTCTCATGTTATCGTTTATACCGACCACTCGGCCTTGAGACATCTCTTGGCTAAAAAGGATGCTAAACCCCGGCTTATTCGTTGGATTCTTCTTCTTCAAGAATTTGATCTTGAAATCAAGGATAAAACTAGGGTACAAAATGTGGTGGCGGATCATTTGTCGAGACTCCTAGGTGATTCTTCTTGTCCGGACATTCCGATTGCTGACACTTTTTCGGACAAAACCATTCTTACAGTTTTAGGTGTCCACACCCCATGGTTTGCTAACATTGTTAACTATTTGGCCGTTGGTCAAATCCCCCAGGATTGGACCAAGCAACAACGGGATAGACTCAAATCTGAGGCCAAATACTACTTTTGGGAGGACCCTGATCTGTATCGCATCGGCTTTGATCAGATTATTCGCCGATGCATACCAGAGAATGAATTCAACAGTATACTCGAGTTTTGCCATGCATCTGGGTGTGGTGGACATTTCTTCGGGAGAAAGACGGCTGCAAAAATCTTGCAATCTGGCTTCTATTGGCCGTCTTTATTCAAGGATGCCCAGGACTTCTCAAGTCATGTTCTCGATGTCAGTCACTCGGGAACATAACTAAGAGAGACATGATGCCCCTAAACCCTATTCTTCCTATAGAAATTTTTGATGTTTGGGGCATCGATTTCATGGGACCCTTTATCCCTTCATTTGGACATCAGTACATTCTTGTTGTTGTTGATTATGTGTCCAAATGGATTGAGGCGATTCCCACCCAAACCAATGACCACAAGGTGTTCATTAATTTTGTCAAGAACAATATCTTCAGTAGGTTCGGGATTCCGAGGGCTATCATCAGTGATGGTGGCATTCATTTTACTAATGCCCAATTCCAGAATTTATTGGCCAAATACGGGGTTAATCATCGAATTTCCACACCTTACCATCCCCAGACGAATGGACAAGCCAAGATCTCCAATCGAGAGATCAAGAACATTTTGCAAAAAATGGTTAGGCCTGATCGCAAGGATTGGACTCAAAAGCTTGAGGACGCTCTTTGGGCCTACCGTACGGCGTATAAAATGCCCATCGGCATGTCTCCATTCCGTTTGATGTATGGAAAGGTGTGCCATCTACCCGTAGAGATTGAACACAGGGCATTCTGGGCAATCAAACAATGCAATTTAGATCTGAATCTAGCTGGGAAGACCAAGAAACTCCAACTATCTGAGTTGGAGGAGCTTAGAAATGATGCTTATGAGAATGCCAAGATCTACAAGGCTCGGACCAAAGCTCTACATGATCAATTGATTTCCCGCAAGAGCTTTGAGCCAAACCAAAAGGTCTGGTTATTCGATTCTAAACTTAAACTCTTTCTTGGCAAACTTAGATCTAAATGGAATGGCCCATTCATAATTGATCAGATTTTTTCAAATGGTGCCATTCAGATTTCTAACCCAAAGACGGGTAACACCTTTAAAGTCAACGGTCAACGTTTGAAGCCTGTTGTTGACCGTAATCTTCCAGAACCCATCTCAGACTCTGTTGCTCTAGCCATTTTGTGACTTCTTTGGCTGGACTTCGCCTAGCTGACGGCATTAAACTCAGTAGTTGTACATATGACACAAGGCTGATACGATCTTCATTTCCAGGTGACATCTTTCATATTCTACCCTTTCTTTCATGTCTCTTTTTCAATGACATTGCATTAGCTAGGCATGGGGGGGTGGATTCATTTTTGAATTATTTAGTCAGCTTTGTGAAATCTATACAAATTGTTTTTCTCTTCTTATTTATATATAAAAAAAATAGGAAGGATTAGTTGGACATTAGGACTTTTCAATCCTAAGAAATTTTAATTAGGATCTGAACACAAAGACCCTTCAGGTCTTTGGACTTAATTAGCCTGTGTATCCACTAAAATGTGGATTTGTCTTTGAGTCCTCGCCATCTTAATTCTATTATAATGGGAATAAATAAGTTTGGGTGATAAGTACACGACTTATCAACCCACCCTCTGATTTGAGGGAATTTTGAGTCTTAATCATCTGCACACTTTCTTTGCACTGACTCGTTGTTCGGCGATTTTAACAGAAAATGGGTAGCTAATGAACCTTCTAGGATGATATGGCTGGCAAGTTATCGTGGGTAGCAGCCCATAGGTAGGTTGTCCAGAGCCCAGTCACTGGACCTTTCTCTTTTTGCTGCCTTTAGGTAAATCTTAGACTAGGGAAGCCACCTACTTAAAAAAAAAAAAAATCAAAAAGAAAAGGAGAAAAGAACAAAAAGAAATAAGCCACACTTCGCCGCACGAGTATGGCTGGCAAGTTGTCGGTGGTAACAGCTCATCGACCGGTTGTCCAGAACCCAGCTCAGAAAATGCACTAAAAAATCCCAAAACACTTAGGAAGAAGCGGAAAAGTAGAATAAACTGGGGAGATATACACTGGATTCACCCTTGTGTTGACCCCGTAAAAAATAAAAGTAGGGAGAAAGCTACCGGTTGTAAAGATACACCTTTAGGTAGAATTCTTTTTGAGGTCACCTAGAGGTGTAGAAATCCGAAGTCCATTTTAATTGCCAGTCAACGAGTCTATCACAATCACAATAAGATGCTTAAAACATAGGGTTCTTATCAAATCTTGGGTGAGTTGAATGGCCGTAGAAAGCCACTCTTAAACCCAAAAATTTGAAAATAAAAAAAATTAGAAAAGAGTAAAAAGAGAAAAAGAAATTTTTCTTTGAATAAGGCGAGGCTTGAGGCGGTCTGCATTTTGGCTGATACCCAGGCACTATTGTGTCTTTGAAAGTTCAATTCCTAAGTAGACAATTTCTTAATGATTGAAAATAACTCAGGTCCAAATAATCCAACCTAATTCTTTTATAAATAGCATATAGTTTTTTCTAGGGACTAGCAAAAGATAGGCATGGGGGTATGATGTAAACACATTTACACTACTTAAAATGTCTATTTTTGCATGTTCTTAAGCATAGGATTGCATTTCACGATATAAATATTGCATAACATGCATCATCTTGCATTTAGAGTAAGTTTGAATAAAATGGAGGTTAATTGTCTCCTTTTATGTGCTTGGACAGGGCAAACATTTAATCGGGGCCTCGGATCAAAGATCCAACCGTATGGATGTGATCAGGGCGGCGATTGGAGTTCAACGACTCTAAGATCGCCCTAATCAGGCATCCGTAGCATCAGATAGTGACTGGGGAACCCTATAAGATCAAGGGCCAGGATGGTGAAAATCTGCACTTCAGATGACAAATCCGACAGCACGGATGAATTCGGATCGACGATCGCAGCTAAACGACGCAAAAATCGAGTCAATCCAACATCGTGGTGCCATCTCGACCGCCCAAACGGCTGCATGCATTCTACGAAGGCCCCGCACCCGCCCGCTCTCCACCGTTGGATCTTGATCCAACGGCTGTGGTCGACCGCGCCTAAAAGCATCCGCTCGACCATCCGTGCCCCATAGCGCAGCGGTCGAGCGCGCTTTCCGAGTGGCGGGCACGAGTTCGAGCTGCAGCGAGGGTCTGGAAGGCGCGAGCAATTGAGGCGTGTGGAGTGTCAGATGGAGATCCAACAGCTGCGCGCGTCCGATAGCGCCGACACGCTATTACACGCGAGGTGTGGACGCGTGATCGCATGCGGATCGGCGCGCAGCGCAGCGAGTGATGGCGTGACCTAAGCCGTCCAATCTTGCGATCGGACGGCTGAGATTCAAAGGACGTGGGAAGCCGTTGCGCGCGCGGGCAGCTGAGTGAGCGCGCGTGGACGCGGAAGCTACGCCCACGTTAGGGGCTTTAGCGACAATTTTATCCGTCACTAAAGACCCCTCATTTATTATTTTGAAGCTGTAATGTCCATTTTGCCCCCACTCCTTGCAACTATAAAAGGAGACCCCCTCCATACGAAATTCTCATCCCTTCCTTCTCTTCTCTACCCCTCCAAAGCTCAAGAGAAGCTTGTCCCACACCCGGGATGCTTCTCACGAGATAAAGTCCAAATTTTCGTTCCCCTTCGGAAGTGGATTCCGCGACGACGATCGCGTGCTGCTCCGTTCCCGTTCTTCTGCTTCATCCTGCTTCGTTCTCCTTCATCTAGGTGTCGTCCCGTCCAGCTCATCCTCCAAGCAATCATCGAGGAGGATGACTTCTCTCTCCCATTCTTATTTACAGCTTTTCTAGTGTAGAATTTTTCCTGCTTTATAGTGTAATTGATTTCCTGCTTTCTAGTGTAACTTTTATTTAGTTTGATTGTATAAACAGTTGAAATGTTGAATGCATGTTCTCTTTCTCTCTCTCTCTTTCTTTCTCTCTCTCTCTCTCTTTCTTTTAGTCTGATATCTCCATTGTAATTATATTGCCTTGCTTATCAAAAAATCCTAAAAAAATATAATTGCAAATATAGATCAACGTAGCCTCCCTGTGTTCAACCCAGAATTCTTTTCGATATAAATTTTATTTGTTGAACACGAATTCTTCGCTTTCAAACTACAGTGACGGGTTTTCCAAAACCAAACACGTTAGCGTAGCCATTCGTAACGTTCAACAATGGGATAGACTCATTGATCGGCAATTAGAACGGACTTCGAGTTTCTACGCTTCTAGGTGACCTTAAAAAGAGAGTTCTGCCTAAAGGTGTATCTTTACGATCGGTAGGTTTCTCCCTACTTTTATTTTTATGGGATCAACACAAGGGTGAGTCTAGTGTATATCTCCCCGGCTTATTCTACTTCTCCGCTTCTTCCTAAGTGTTTTGGGAATTTTTAGTGCATTTCTTAAGTTGGGTTATGGACAACCGATCGATGAGCTGTTACCACCGACAACTTGCCAGCCATACTCGTGTGGCTTATTTCTTTTGTTTTCTTTTTTTCTTTCTTTTCTCCTTTTCTTTTTCTTTTCTTTTTGACTTTCTTTTTTTCTTTTTCTTTTTTTTTTTTTAAGTAGGTGGCTTCCTTGGACTAATATTTACCTAAAGGTAGTAAGAAGAGAATAGTCCAGTGACTGGGCTCTGGACAACCTACCTATGGGCTGTTACCCACGATAACATGCTAGCCATATCACCCTAGAAGGTTCATTAGCTTCCCAATTTTCGTTAAAACCATCGATCAACAAGTCAGTGAAAAGATAGTGTGTAGATGCTTTAGACATAAAGTTCCCTCAAATCAAAGGGTAGGTTGATAAGTCGTGTACTTATTACCCAAACTTATTTAATAAAATTACAATAGAATTCAAGATGGCGAGGACTCGAAAAACAAATCCACATTTTAGTGGATACCCGGGTTGATTAAGCCCAAAGACCTAAAGGGTCTTAGTGTTCAAATCCTAATGTAATATTTCCTAAGATTGAAAAGTCCTAATGTCCAAGTATTCCTTCCTAATTCATTTTTTTATTTTTTTATTATTTTTTTATGTATATAAAAGAAGAGAAATAGAATTTACAAGAAGTTCACAGAGTTGACAAAATGATTCAAAAATGAATCCACCCCCCCCATGCCTAGCTGATGCAATGTCCACATTGAGAAAAAGAGACATGAAAGGAAGGGTAGAGTACGGAAGATATCACCTGAATATGAATCTCGAGTCAGCTTTGAGTCATATGTACAACTGCTGAGTTTAATGCCGTCAACTAGGTGAAGTCTAGCCAAAGAAGTCGTAACAAGGTTAGAGCAACCGTGTCTGAGATGGGTTCTGGAAGAGTACGGTCAATAACAGGCTTCAGACGTTGACCGTTGACTTTGAATGAATTACCCATCTTCAGGTCAGAGATCTGAATAGCTCCGTTTGGAAAAATCTGGTCGATACTGAACTGGCCATTCCATTTCAACATAAGTTTGCTGAGAAAGAGCCTAAGTCGAGAATCGAATAACCAGACCTTCTGGTTCGGCTCAAAGCTCTTGCGGGAAGTAAGCTCTTGCGGCTCAAAGCTACTGAATTGGTCATGTAGAGCTTTGGTCCGAGCCCTGTAGATCTTGGCATTCTCATAAGCATCATTTCTAAGCTCCTCCAACTCAAATAGTTGGAGTTTCCTGGTCTTTCCGGCTAAACTCAGATCTAGATTGCACTGCTTGATTGCTCAGAATGACCTATATTCAATCTCTACGAGTAAATGGCATGACTTTCCATACACCAGACGAAACAGAGACATGCCGATGGGCATTTTATACACCGTATGGTAGGCCTAAAGAGCATCCTCAAGCTTTTGAGTCCAGTCTTTATGATCAAGCCTAACCATTTTCTGCAGAATATTCTTGATCTCCCGATTGGAGATCTCAGCCTATCCATTCGTCTGGGGATGATAAGGTGTGGAGATTCGGTGATTAACCCCATATTTAGCCAGTAAATTATAGAACTGGGCATTAGTGCAATAGTGCCACCATCACTGATGATGGCCCTCGGAATCTCGAACCTGCTGAAGATGTTCTTCTTAACAAAATCGATGACCACCTTGTGGTCATTGGTTCGGGTGGGAATCGCCTCAATCCATTTGGACACGTAATAAACAGTGACGAGAATGTACTGATGTCCAAATGAAGGGAGGAAGGATCCCATGAAATTAATGCCCCAAACATTGAAGATTTCGATAGGATGAATTGGGTTTAGGGGCATTATATCTCTCTTAGTTATGTTCCCAAATGCCTGGCATCGGGAACATGACCTTGAGAAATCCTAGGCATCCTTGAATAAAGATGGCCATTTGAATCCAGATTGCAAAATTTTTGCAGCCGTCTTTTTCCCGGAGAAGTGTCCACCACACAAATGCATGGCAGAACTCGAGTATATTGTTGAATTCGTTCTCCGGAACACATCGGCAAGTAATCTGTTCAAAGCCGATGCGGTACAGTTCAGGGTCCTCCCAGAAGTAATATTTGGCCTCAGATTTGAGTCTATCCTATTGTTGCTTGGTCCAATCCTGGGGGATTTGACCAACGGCCAAATAATTAACAATGTCAGTAGACACGGGGTTTGGATGCCTAAAACTGTAAGGATGGTTTCGTCCGGAAAAGTATCAGCAATTGGGATGTCCGGACAAGAAGAATCACTCAGAAGCCTCGAAAAATGATCTGCCACCACATTCTGTACCCCAGATTTATCCTTGATTTCAAGATCAAATTCTTGAAGCAGAAGAATACAACAAATAAGCTGGGGTTTGGCATCCTTTTTGGCCAAGAGATGTCTCAAGGTTGAGTGGTCGGTATAAATAATGACATGAGACCCTAAAAGGTAAGTCCTGAATTTCTCCAAGGTAAATACTACAGCTAGTAATTCCTTCTTAGTAACAGTGTAATTCCTTTGAGCCTTGTCCAGAGTTTTACTAGCGTAGTAGATGACAGAGGGCTTCTTATCAACTTTCTGACCTAAAATAGCCCTGACCGCGTAATCAGAAGCATCGGTCATGATCTCAAAAGGGGTTGTCCAAACCGGTGGTTGCAGCACTGAAGCACAAGTGACTGCCGTTTTAAGAAAATCAAATGCCTTACAGCATGATTCGTCAAAATCAAACGGCATTTCCTTGGCGAGAAGATTGCTCATAGGACGAGCAACTTTCGAAAAGTCCTTGATGAATCTCCTGTAGAATCCCACATGACCAAGAAATGATCGAATTTGTTTAACAGATGTGGGAGGAGGAAGTTTAGCGATAGCATCAACCTTAGCTTTATCCACTTCAATTTCCTGTTCAGAGATTACATGACCCAAGATGATGCCTTCTTGTGTCATGAAATGACTCTTTTCCCAGCTAAAGACCAATCTTGTTTTGATGCATCATTTAAGAACCATTTCAAGATTACCTAGATAAGGGTCAAACGATTCTCCAAAAATAGAGAAATCATCCATGAAGACTTCCATAAGCTCTCCCACCATGTCTGAGAATATGGCCAGCATACACCTTTGAAAAGTTGTAGGTGCATTACATAAACTGAATGGCATCCTACGGAAAGCAAAGGTTCCGTAGGGACAAGTGAAAGTAGTTTTTTCCTGATCCTCGGGATGGATAAGAACTTGGTTGTCTCCCGAGTAGGCATCAGGGAAATAGAAGTACTTCTACCCGACTAATCTTTCCAAGATTTGATAAATTAAAGGCAGAGGGAAATGATCCTTTTTCATGGCCGTGTTCAGCTTCCTGTAATCGATACAAACCCTCCAAGAGGAAGCAGAACGAGTTGTGACAGATTCTCCTTTCTCATTAGTCACAACGGTAATCCCGGCTTTCTTAGGAACAATCTGCATGGGACTTACCAAAGGACTATCAGAGATCAGATAAATGATTCCTGCATCGAGCCACTTAATAATCTCCTTCTTAACCACTTCTCACATATTTGGATTTAATCTCCTCTGCATCTGGCAAGAAGGGCGGGATCCATCTTCCAAAAATATTCTATGATTACAATAAGATGGCTCGATCCCCCTAAGGTCATGAATGGTCCAACCAATTGCCTCCTTATGTTCCTTCAGGACCTTAATCAGTTTAATCTCCTGCTCCTTTGTTAATTTAGCATTGATAATCACAGGGAGCATCTTGTGTGATCCAAAAAACTAATATTTCAGATTCTCAGGCAATGGTTTCAGTTCAAGTTGGGGTGGGCTGATGATTGAAGGTAAGGAAGATGCAAATGACTCATCAAGAGGAAGAGGTTGAGAGTGAACAAAATCAATAACCTCTTCAGAAGATGGCGGATCTGCCACAAAGGGTTGCAGGTCTAATCATCATCAAAGGAGGAACTTTCAAATGCAGAAACCATCATACAAGTTTCAATATTCACATTATCGTCCTCAAGTTCCTCGATAAATCCACAATCCTCAAATTTATTAATCACCTTAAAAATATCCAATTTCATTCTCTGATCCCCAAAGGCGATTTCCATGCTACTGCTTTCACAGTTAATGTTGGCCATAGCGGTATCCAGGAATGGACGCCCCAAAATGATGGGTGTGTTCCTCAGATTTTCAGGTACATCCATGTCAAGGATAAGGAAATCTATAGGAAAATAGAAATCCTTAACCTTAACAATAACATCTTCAATAACGCCTCGCGGATTTGTGATCGAACAGTCCGCTAACTGTAGCATTACTGAAGTCAGCCGAAGTTCACCTAATCCAAACTTCTCATAAAGAGAAGTCGGAATTAGGTTGTTGGATGCACCCAAGTCTAGTAGTGCTCTATCAAAAGTGTAATCTCCGATGGCACAAGAAATCAACGGAGCACCTGGATCTCTCTTTTTCTGAGGGAGGTGGTGCAGGATAACAGAACTAGCCTGCTCGAAGAGTACCACCTTCCTCAAAACAGATTCTCTCGACTCACGCTTCTGTGTACATAAATCCTTTAAAAATCTCGCATAAGCCGGTATATGCTTGATAGCATCGAGGAGCGAGATATTGATCTCGACATTCCTGAAAATATTCAGAAGCTACTCATTACTATCAACAGACTTCTTCCTTGATCTGATCAAGGCTTCAAGATAAGGAACATGAGTCGGATCTTTGGAATCAGGTTCCTGAGCCTTGATTTCTTCTCCAGAGTTCTCCTTTCTCTTCCCAGGTTCTTCAGGATTCAGTAAATCAGAACAGTGTGGTTGTAGATCCTGAGTTTGTTTACCACTCCTCAAGGTAACAGAATTTGCGGATGCATAAGAGTTTGGGTCTTGGGGAGGGTTAGGAAAGGTTGGAGGGGCTTCATTAGCCAAGAATCGTTGATTTGCAGAAGAAGAAGAAGAGGAAGGACCCTGCTCAACCACCTAAGCATGTGCATGTGGATCCCTCTGATTTTCGTACCCATGGGCTTGATTGCCCAGATTCAAGATATTTCGCGGGTTGGGTATGGGTTAGGATGGTAGAGATCCGAGTTGACGAGAGTTAACTATGAGCCTGATTTGCAAGTTGTCCAGCAAGGTTTTCATTTGCTGCATGAGCTGGAGAATGGATCCTTGCATCTCTACCATTTGTTGGTTCAAATCAGCCTGCCCTATGAGTTGATGGGCATTCCAAGCTGGCTGATTGACCTGATTTGGGGGCAACTGAGTATAAACATGACCCTAACCCATTGGTCGTTGCGAAGCATAGTTGCTGGGTCGGAATTGGGTCTGCTGCCCTGGGTTTTTCGAGGAGAAGTTAGGGTGGTTTCTCCAACCCAAATTATAAGCATTAGAGTAGGGGCTGGATTTAACATTCTCCTGTACAGCACAAACATCCTCATAGGGTGAGGATGGAGACAAAGAAAGGGAAGGATCAAAGAAACTAGGATCAAAGGCCCCAGTTTGGAACCCGTGGGGTTCCGAATAATGCTTGCTCACAGGTTGAGCCACATCAAGTTGATTCATGAACTCCCGTCCTGAAGGAGCTCACAATGAATGGAATCCCGAATTCTGGGATTGAGTGGATCGAGAGTTGCTCATTGAATTTCCAGTCATCCACTCCTCCATTCTCTTAGCAACCAAGTCCACCTTATCAAGTTTATTACAAATCAATTCCATATCTAATGAATGAGAGTCGTGGGCTTCATTAACATTCGATCTGGGCTGCTGGGATCGGTTAAAAGTATCCATGGAGGCATGATTGATTGAATTCTCGCTCATTTCCTCAAACAAATCGTGCACGCTATCTATGTCTTTGTTGAGGAAATTGCCTTCGCAAGAAGTGTCCACATGATTTCTGAGTTGCTCAGTCAACCCGTGGTAGAAGATTTGCACGAGTTGCCATTTTGGCACCTTGTGGTGTGGATACCTCTGCAATAGGTCCTGGAATCACTCCCAGGCCACATGAAACTGCTCCCCCGGCCGCTGGGTAAAGGTAGTGATTGCCCGTCTCAAAGCATTGGTACGTCCGATAGGAAAGAATTTATTCAGAAAGGCCGATTTCAACTCATTCCAAGTTGCAAGTGGTCTTCCTATAGTCCTGTGACAATGAGCGGCTTTATCCCTAAGAGAGTGGGGGAAGAGCCTCATGATCATTTGCTCCTCATTCACGTTTTGCGCCTTGGTGGTCTAGACCAAAGTGGTCAAGTCCTCCAAGTGCTAAAACGGGTCTTCAGAGCCAAGCCAATGGGAATGTTTGATCAAACTTAACACCTAGGGCTTGATTTCTACGTCTCCAGTAGGAATCTGGACACTGGGACGTTCCCCATAATTTGAAGGATCATAAAAATCCTTCAAGGGCTGAGCACCCTACATTCTCTAGAACCATTCTTGCATTCTCTGCAATTGTTCCAGCTACCTTCAAAATTCCTCCTATGGATCCTGAGGCAGAGGAGGCTGTTTATCGGCCATGGGATTAATTTGGCCAAAATCCAATCTACACCTCCTAGAATACTCTAGTGGTCCTTCCAATCAAGGATTCAATGACCTTCTTCCCAGCGTAAACTAAGAAAAGGTCGGAAGGACTGGGGATAAGAGCCCTACAGCACAACAAAACAAGCTTGTCCTTAAGTGGGGTAGCCTAAAGATCTACAAACTCTCGAAACACGCCTTAAGATTATAAACGATTTACTCTACTTGTGTCTTCTCAATCCAACCAATTAGGAGGGACTGGGGAGAAGGTTCTTCCTTCAGCTTGCACCTCCGATTCCTAGTGTACCCCCCAGCCGCGGTCGTTTGACGCTACTCCCCTAGCTAAACATCAGATTGATTAGTACAAGTAGGTTAATCGTAAACAATCTCAGACTAGGCCCCAAAGAGTGAATCAGTCCCTAAGGCCAACATCTACCCGATTTTATTAAGGCCTGGGATTGTAGTGCTTATGGAATGTGGTGGGCCCTTAAAATGGGTTGTGCCTTTAATGATCAATTGAGTATGTGTAAGTGTGTGCACAACCAGGGTTTTCAAACAAGATTATTTGTGATGAATAGATTTTAATGTTCAAATCTTGCTTAAGTAGCTTTTAGGGTTTAGAATTAGGTTGATTTCAATCAAGTTTGAGGCAAACCAAGTTTTCAAGCACAGGTGAAGATTGCTTTCCTTTAAAAATCAGAAATAAAGTGGAGTGCCTAGTATGAACCTAGATTGAAAACCCTAAGAGGAAGCTACTTGGTGAGTTGGTTTTATGTTGAGTGGTGCGGCCCAAACAACTCAAATAATTAGCTACAATTGCACCACTAGGTTAGGCACACAGAAATGGTTAACCAAGAATGATTTCTACTCTTTTATGTGTTGACTTGTGTGTACCGGTTCCATAGATCAAAATCTGGTTGAGTAGAAGAAAATCAATTAGGTTAAGTACCTAGAATGTGGGTGTATGTTGTGTGTATTTTGAATTACCCCACAAAATTATCTTTTTGTTATTTTTTTTTTAATATGCGAGGGTGAAATGTGAGTGTGAGTGGAAATCCAAACAACCAAACTAATCCTAGGATTTATGCAAACGCCAAGGTTAATTGGAATTTGAATTTAATATGATGAAATGAAATCTATGGAGGGGGAAGAATGGGGAGCACTTACAGTCATCTTCAACTATACTTTACTCCGATCTACCGCTTGACAATTCCCTGATAGAGGTATCTCCAAAATAATAGACATAAGAGAAAGCAAGTTAGAAGACAGTAAAGTGCGTGAAATGCGAAAAGAATATCGGAAAATCATTGCCTCCCCGGCAACGGCGCCAAAATGTTGAACGTTGAAGGACTACAATATCGGAGTTGGTTTTGAAAACCTGTCTTTGCAATTTGAATAGCGAAGAACTCAAGTTCAACAAATAAAATTTATACCGGAATAGAAATCCCGGGTCGAACTCAAGGAGGCTATGTGGATCAAGATTCGCAATTATATTCTTTTTGTGTTTTTCTTTAAAAAGCGGAGTAATTACAATGCAATGGAATCAATATAAACAATAAGAGAGAGAGAGAAAACATCCACTTGAAGTTGCAAAATGTTTGTACAACTAAGAAAGCGAGAAATTGCACCAGAAAGCAGAAAAGTATTACAACTAGAAAGCAGGAAAATTCTACTCTAGAAAGCAAGAAAAAGGAATGGGAGAGAGAAGTTGTCCTCCTCGATGATCGTTGGAGGACGAGCAGGACGAGACAACGCCTGGAAGACGAGGGACAGAGCAGGAAGAAGGAGGTCGAAGTAGGAGGAACGGGAATGAGGCAGCACGTCGTCGTCGTCGCGGGATCCGCTTTCGGAATGGGGGCAAAAAATTGATTTTATCTCTTGAGGAGCATCCTGGGTGTGGGACAAGCTTCTCTTGAGCTTTGGAGAGAGAGAAAAGAGAAGGAAGGGATGAGAAATTCTTATGGAGGGGGTCTCCTTTTATAGTTGCAAGGAGTGATGGCATTTTGGACATTAAAATTTGAAAAAATTAATTCAGGATCTTTAGTGACGAATAAATCTGTCACTAAAGGCTTGAACATGGCCTTCGTGCCCGCCGCTTACGCGCCTCCTCGCCATTGCGTCCTTCAATGCACACAGTCGTCCGATCCTCATCGCGCGACCCCGCTCGCTCACGAGCCCCCTCGCCCGCTCTTCAATTTGAGATGCAACGGGCTCGAACACGCGCCCACTCTTCTCACGAAGGCGCTCAACCAACGCGCTGTAGGCAGCTTTGTGTCGTGCGGTTGTTTTGTGCGCGAGGGCCTACAACCATTGTATGAGCATCCAATGGTGGAGAATCGTCGATCAAATGAAGAGGAAAGGTAGAGGCAGGTTCTTGGGGCTGGTTGGGTGGCTGAGATGGCACCACGTGGCGCCATCTTAGCCATCCATCTTCTGAGTATTGTAGACGGTGCCACGGGTGTCAGATTGGACCGATTTTCACACCGTTAGGCTACGATCGTCGATCCGAATCCATCCAAGAGGTTGGATTTGTCATCTGAGGTGCGGATCAACACAATCTTGGCACTTGATCTTTAGGGTTCCTCGATCTCTATCTGGTGCTACGAATGTCCAATTAGGGCGATATTGGAGTCGTTGAACTCCAGTCGTTGCCCTGATTGGATCCGTACGGTTGGATCTTTGATCCGAGGCCCCGATAAAAAGTCACCCTGTCCCTGACCATAACAAGGAGACAATTACTATACAATTTATACAACTTGATCTAAATGCATGATTATGCATGTTATGCACTATTTACAATGTATGATGATAATGTGATACTAAGAACATGCATTAATAGACATTTTAGGTTAATCAGATGTATGTACAACAATCACGAAATGTCGATTGCCAGGATCTGGATTTAGCTATAGAATGCCATGGGTGGGATTATCCAGAAATCTCGAAAGCCAGGGTTCTGGGGGTTTCCATGAGTGGTGCTATCTCGAAGCATCGATTGCCAGGGACCCTGTGAGGATTGATGGTGGGAATTATGAATCGGATACAGATCGTGTTGTAAAGCTAATCCGAGGCTAGAAATAAAAAGAAAAGAGAGAGAAAAGTCTCTAAAAATAAAAGAAAATTCCTTTGTCTCTCTCTTAAAAAAATGCACTGCAAACTAAACCTGAGCTAAAACATGTTACAAGCACAGGTGCTTTAACCACGGAGTTCAACGAACCTTTGGTTAGTTCCTGTGGGCCTTAGAAACCTTCGCGGTAGACTAAGGCTAGAGCTGGTTAGGTCCGAACCTTGGTTAGTACTTGAGTACCTCTAGACCTACTATTGGCATTCTAACCTAATCTACAAAAAAAAGCACACATCAAAGTTTTGACCATAGAAAGGCATATGGTCTAAAATTAAAGGTAATTCCATGAGATTTTGCTCAGGGACTAGCAAAAGCTAGGCATGGGGGTATCATGGGAATACCATCATGAGCCATAACTAGCTTTTTTGATTTAATTAATTCAGTAAATGCTCCTACATAACCGCCAGAGGATTGTAATTCATTGCATAATCATTCTGAGAGAAAGATAAGAAAACAGGGTTAAAACTGTAATTTTACCATCATATCATGAATGCAATACAACCATGGGTTTTCTCAGGGGATAATTAAAGTTCAAATGGTCCTAAGAGGCTAACAAGTGGGTTAGAACAGACAGAAAAGGATTTTCGCGTGTTTTGAGAATTAAATGACTTCTGAAACCTTAAAAATAGACCCACTGAATTAACTGAGGTTTTGGTTAGGATAAAATTCACCTAAACCCTCTAAAATTCATATAAAAATATTCTCTAATGTTTGGTACCTTCAATTTGACCATCAGAACCCGTCTTAACCCAAAACAAAGTCTCAGAGTGACATTTACCCTAATTTGGGTTTTTGCATAAATTACCTAGTCAAAGTTGGTCAAAATCAAAACCCAACTTCACCATTGGATTCCTTATGTCCAAATTAGGTTTGTACCAAAATTTGGGCCCAATCTGAGATTATCTTGACCAAGTTTACATTTTGGTTCAGTTAGAATCTTTCTATCTCATTCAAACCCTTAACTTTCAAAAGACTTACAAATAGGTCCCTAACTTTGTCATCATTTTCACAACAGGTCCCTACCACCATGAATCCTATTCCTACAAACTCTGGCGACCTATATTTGGCAAGAACTCCTTGATTCCTCGACAAATCCCTCCCAAATTTGAAAGGGAAGTTCATCAAGGAATTCCCTTCCAACCGAGCCATTCCTTGGGCTTCAATTCTTTCCCAAAAGGCCATGCGAACCTTTCAAATGTTCGGGTATCCTATTTCACAAAAACCTTCTAAGCTTGGAAGCTTCTTTCCAAGCTTGGAAGGGCTTCCTATGGCCTATAAAAGTTCCCAAATCGCACGACCAAGCTCTTCAGCAAGTTTTTGGGAGCCAAATCACCCCAATCCACCATCTCCAGCCACCAAACGACTCTGCTCCAGTGACCTCCTTGGATACCCCTCCTCCGATCATCCAACCATCAAATTGGATGGCTTAAGTTCTTCCTCACTTCGTCGCGACCCTCCCCAGCCAAAGGGAGGGTGTTCCTCCATCTGAGTCATCGTTGCCGCCTCGTTGCTTCTTCCTCCTTCCCCAGCTCCGGTCGACCAACACTAGAGCCCTTTGCCTCTCAACTAAATCCATAAGTCCCTCTATCTCTCCCTTTCCCTCTCTATACTATTTTTCAACCCTTGCAACACACGCACAACCACTGCTTCTCCCTCAATGCCATCATCTTCTCCGCCTCCAATGATGCTCCGGCGATGCCTACACACCGCCACACTGCTCGAAACTCACCGCTGCCACTTCCATCAACATCGCCGTGACTCACCCTCCAAAAACCCTAAAGAAATTTAGGGTTTAACACCCTCCACCTTCCCGCCGAACACACCCACTTTCCGCCCTCATCCACTTCACCGTCAGTGCTCCAAACACGTCTTCACGCCCTCGGACCATCGCCGTTGCATTCCCCTCATCAAGGTGAAGCTCCTGAATGTACTGACCGGGGCAT
Source organism: Thalassia testudinum (assembly GCA_037157565.1). Lineage (NCBI taxonomy): Eukaryota > Viridiplantae > Streptophyta > Magnoliopsida > Alismatales > Hydrocharitaceae > Thalassia > Thalassia testudinum. The sequence continues at coordinate 42,810,552 of JAZHRO010000025.1, forward strand.
TTAGCCCGTGTTCATCTCTTTCAGGTCTCTAGCCATAGCGCCATTAATGGAGCTTCTTCAAGGTGCTCCAGGTGGTGTTCTTGCATCTTCAACTCCAGGCGCTACACCCAGGCCGTGCGGAACACTTCTAGGAAGGATCCTAGGGCGACAATTGAAGTCGCCAGCACCTGCTACCTCAACTTGAGGGATCTTCACTACCTACAGCGCTTGCGAAGAAGGGTGGGACTTTAGTCCCACCTCGATAGCTAACGAAGCACCACAAGCGCTTAAATTGAATTTGTGCTATAGGTTGTTCGCCTCAGTAGCATGCGGTGAAGTCCTCTCGCACGTGCCCCACGCATGCCCTCACCCAAGCTCACACCCTGCGAGTCTGGGCTTGGTCCGATTACCTGGATACCCAGGTATGGTCTGGTTTGCTGGTTCTAAGAGAGGAAGAAGAGAAAAAGAGAGGAGAAGGGGGGTTTTGCCCTGCCACTCTCCTCTTGACTCTTGTGAGATCTGAAGAGGCCTTTGCATCTGTCGATGTGCTAAGTCTTGTGTTGCACCTTCTCTGAAGGAAGAGGAAGAAGAAGAGAAGGAAGAGAAGAGAGAAGCCTTTCCCTGAGGCTTGAAGAATTTGAAGAAGAGGCCTTTGCCTCTGTTAAGGCATCTGAGCCTATTCTAATATCTGATACCTTGGGTCTGATTGGTTAAATTGAGTTGTGCTTGGCTTATCTGGTCTGTTCCTTTGAGTAGCTTGCTAAACATTGTAAGGTAATTTGGTGATTCAAATCACCAATTTACCATCTCTTTTTTTTGCATTATTGACATTGGATCTCATTTATATATCTTTATTGATTACAAATTCTTACATCTTTAATTGTGATCTTGAGTTTTAAATTGCCATATTGCTCCCTGTGTTCGACCTCGGACTTCAAATTCAAGTAATAAATTGTATTTATTTTCGCACCGATTCGACCTATACTGCAACTCGACGATTTTAGAACATGTTTCAGAGTGACCAACACCTCTTATTCCACAATGTATTCTTCCACATCTTTCACACATTTTCAATCCTAACCTCCTACCACCACTTATCCCCAAGATTATTACTATCCCAACCTAACTTTCAATTACCCATCCACTAGCCGGGATAACTTTGATTGGGGATATGAATCCAGACCTCAATGTCCAGGGCCTAACCCTGGACAACAAGACTATGATTATTATCCTTCCCAGAGCTACAATGATTATAGATCTTCATCCTTTGATCACCAAACCAACCCGATCTACAATCAAGAAGGATATGATGATTATAACACCTACCTTCCCCAGTATTCCATTGAATATAGGTCGCCACCATCCTTTAAACAACCTGAAATGATCTACTATTAGGGAGGGACCTGAGAACCTCGATATCTTGATTCCCCTAGATTGAACACAAACCCACCCAACCCTGAACCAAACCAGTTGGTTCAGGTGAACCAGATCTAAGATAGGGTATTAGCTAATTTGAGGAACACTATACATTCTTTAGAAGCTTAGCCAACACCATGCACTGAAGCACTAGAGCCTATGATCAAAATGGTTGATGAACTTAATAGTTCTCTATTGGATTTGCTCCAAAGTGTTAACGATAGGGACCTGGGTGAGTTTCTTCTTGGGAAATTGTCGAGGTTGAGGGTGAAATTTGTGGTTGCCCTAGTCAAATCTTGGGATGATTCTCAAGATGAACCCCCTTCAGGAGAGCCAATGTCTGAACCCGCTCAGGCACCTGTCGGAGGGGATACATATTCTAAGTTGGAGATGACCAGGTTGGTCTAGAGTAACCCTTAGAGGATGAACCAATTGATTCACCCGAGATCCCCTAGCCAGGGAGCGAGGAAAAATATGTCACTTTGAACCAGGAAATGACAATCTATTTTGAGACATATATATATGAGGATCATGAAGTCTTTGACTCTGAGGGTGAAGAATCTCTTAGTGAAGTCTCACTTGAGCGTAAGGAAGATGATTTTAGTGAGACAAACGGACTTGAGGAATCTAATGAACCATTTGATAGCCCATTCATTGAAGATTTGGATTTGGTTGGGGCTAACCTGGAGGATTTGAATCCTCATTTACTAGAAGATTCAATCAATAGCCTCATTCCTCAACCACATCCTAAAGGGATTGATTTTGATTTAGAAATCATTACACCCAAGTCAATCCTGATTCAGCCGCAATTGTTGAACTTGGGTACTTTAGATGGGGTGTACAATGATTTGGAGGTCTCAGAGCTTGAGCACTTGATTTTAGAGGATAGGTATTTGGCTATGAAAATCTGGGAGGCTAATTCTGAGGGAACTATGATTTTGGATCTAAGGGTACCTATTGACTTGAAACCACCTATCTTCTATCAGGACCCTTATAATATCTTTCACGTGCAACCCAAGCTCGAAATAACTAATTATTTTTCTGAGCTGAACGTTAAGTGGACATCCGCACCTATTGATTTCAGAGGATAGGAAGTTGGAATTAAAAATCAAGGAAGCCACCTACTTAAAAAAAAAGAAAAAGAAAAAAATAGAAAAAGGAGAAAAAAAATAAATAATAAAAAAATCACACTTCACTGCACGAGTATGGCTAGCAAGTTGCCGTAGGTAATAGCCAAATGCACAATAATTCCCAAAACACTTAGGGAAGAAGCAGGTAAGTAGAATAAACCAGGGAGATATACACTGGGTTTGCCCTTATGTTGATCCCATAAATAAAAGTAGGGAGAAAGCTACCATTCAAAAAGATAAACCTCTAGGCAAGGTCACCTAGGTTCGTAGAAACCCGAAGTCCATTTTAATGGTCGCCTTGTGAGTCTTTCACTCTTTTCACTAGATGCTTAGTACTTAGAGTCCTTATCGAGTCTTAGGCTGATCAGGTAGCTGTAAAAAGTTATCCCGGAACTCTCAAACTCCAAAAGTACAAAAATAAGGCGAGGACTTGGGCGGTCTGCATTCTAGCAAACACCCAAGTACTGTTGAGTTTTCGTTGTTTAGGATCTTAGTTGAAATTTTCTATTGTTAATAAACGATTTAAGCATAAGCGATCGAATTCTAATTCTGTTCTTGTACATAGCATGTAGTTTAATTTTCCTAGGGACTAACAAAAGATAGGCATGGGGATATGATGTAAACAATTATTAAGGGTAAAATGCCTATTCATGCATGTTCCTAGGCTTAGATTTGCATTTCATGTTATAAATATTGCATAGCATACATCATTCTGCATTTAGAGTAGTTGTATATAATTGCATCCTTTTTGTGGTCAGGAGAGAAGGATATTTATTTCGAAGCTCGTATTAACTATCCGAATGGACGAATCTGATCAAGATGATGATCGGAGTCTAATGCCTCCGAAATCTCCTCTATCGGAGTCCCATAGCACCATATGAAATCCAAGGAAGATCAACGGCCGAGGGACCAAGTGACGCAATCCAAAGCGTCAAACGACAAATCCGACCACAAGGATGGATTTGGGTTGACGATCATAGCCTAACCACGTGAAAATTGACTCAATCCAACCTCTGTAGCATCCCCTACAAAGGAAAGAAGATGGACGCCCAGATTGCGCCACGTGGCGCAACCCATGCCACCCATGCACATGCACACGCCACCGCATGCGCACAATAGCACAGGCGTGCGCACGCGGGCACCAACACGGAGGCACGCGACACAAGCACGCAGAGTGCGCTCCAGCGCAGCAATGGGTGGGCACGTGGGCTGTCTTCAGCGATGTTTGCGGCGGATCTTCAGCGATGTCTATGACCGTCACTAAATGCCCTGTATACAAATTTGTTTCTTTCCTCCACAATAAAAGGACCCCTACCCCTCCCATTTTTCTTCATCTCTTCCTTTCTTCCTCTCACCACCTCCAAGGTTCTAGAGAGAGCTTGTCCCAAGCCCGGGATGCTCCTTCAAAGTAGAAAACCAAATATTTTTCCCACCTCTCATCCCCATTCGTGGAGCATCCCATGGCCATCCTCTCACCGACCTTAGGGAAGAAGATCCTCGCCTCAACACCGTCCTGCCCCATCCTCTGTCCTCTGGCTACGTCCTCCTTCGTCCCACTCCTCACCACCTTCCTCCAGGTGACGTCAGGGTGTGTCATCCTCCGAGCGACCATCAAGGGGGATTTCTCTCACCTCTTTCTATCTTTTTCACTTTCATAGTTGTAACAAACACTTGCTTATGAATAGATGATTGTTTCTCTCTCTCTTTCTCCCTCTCTCTTATATTTTTGCAAGTAGATTAGCTAGATAAGCAATTGTCAATCTGATCTCTTGCCCTATTAAAATACAAAAAAAAATCATAAAAGATAAAAACGACAAAAAGAAATAAAGTGAAGCGTGGATTTTTATAAAACCAAACGTTCGCCTCCCCATGTTCGACACAGGACTCACTTTTCGAGTTTTGGTTATAAATTTTATCTGATAGACGTGTTTTGTGTGCTATGACAACGGGTCCTCCGAACCCTAATTTTAACACGCGAAGCGCACCTCAATCATCGCTCCTCGATGCTATTAAACACATTTCAGCTTATGCTAAATTCTTAAAGGATTTATGCACTCAGAAGCATAAGTCGAGGGAATTTTCCCTGAGGAAGGTGATACTCTCCGAGCAAGCTAGTTCTGTTATCCTGCATCACCTTCCTAAAAAAAAGAGATCCATGTGCCCCATTGATTTCATGTGTTATCGGGGATTACACTTTTGACAGGGCACTTTTGGATCTAAGTGCATCCATTAACCTAATTCCAACTTCTCTTTACAAAAAGTTCGAATTAGGTGAACTTAGGCCAACCTCAATAATGTTGCAGTTAGAGGACCATTCAATCACAAACCTGAAAGGCGTTATTAAGGATGTTATCATTAAGGTTAAGGACTTTTACTTTCCTGTAGATTTCCTTATCCTTGACATGGATGTACCTGAATATTTAAGGAACACGCCCATCATTCTGGGGCGTCCGTTCCTGGCTATCGTGAAGGCCAATATTAACTGTGAAAGTGGTAGTATGGAAATCACCTTTGTGGATAGAAAAATGAAACTTGATATTTTTAAGGCAATTAACAAATTTGAGGATTGTGGATATATTGAGGAGCTTGAGGATGATGATCTAAATGTTGAAACTTGTTTTTTTTTATGGCTTTTACCATCCTTGAGAATTCCTCCTACACCGATGAACCCAACCCACAACCCTTTGTGGCAGACCCGCCACACCCTAAAGAGGATGCTGATTTTGTTCACTTCCGACCTCTTCCATTAGACCGTCTTGATGAAATCTTCATCAGCATCCTCCTTACCCTCCATCTTAAACCCGCCCCAGCTTGAACTGAAACCATTGCCTGAGAGTCTAAAATATGAATTTTTAGGACCTAAGAAAATGCTCCCTGTGATTATAAGTACAAAACTGACTGAGGAGGAGATGAAATTGAACAAGGTCCTAAAAGCACATAAGGAGTTAATTGGTTGGACCATCCATGACCTTAGGGGGATTGAGCCATCTTATTGCAATCATCAAATTTTTATGGAAGATGGATCATGCACTTCTTGCCAAATGCAGGGGAGATTGAACCCTAATATGCGAGAATTGGTCAAGAAGGAAATCATTAAGTGTCTCAACACATGAATCATTTATCTAATCTCAGATAGTCCCTAGGTTAGTCCTGTGCAAATTATTCCCAAGAAAGTCGAGATTACCTTTGTGACTAATGAGAAAGGAGAATCTATCACAACTCGTTCAGCTTCCTCTTGGAGAGTCTGTATTGATTAAAAGAAGCTGAACACAGCTACAAAAAAATAATCATTTCCCTCTGCCTTTCATCGTCTAAATCCTTGAAAGGTTAGATGGGAAAAAGTATTTCTGTTTCTTGGATGGTTACTCGAGATACAACCAAGTCCCTATCCACCTCGAGGATCAGGAAAAGATGACTTTTACCTGTCCCTACGAAACCTTTGCATTTCGTAGAATGCAATTTGGGCTATGCAATGCACATGCGACTTTTCAAAGATGCATGCTAGCCATCTTCTCAGACATGGTGGGAGAATGTATGGAAGTTTTCATGGACGATTTCTCCATTTTCAGAGATTCATTTGAGTCTTGCCTAGCCAACCTAGAATTGATCCTTAAGAGATGCATCAAAACACGGTTGGTCCTTAGCTGGGAAATGAGTCACTTCATGACACAAGAAGGCATTGTCTTGGGTCATGTAGTCTCTGAGCGGGGAGTTGAAGTTGATAAAGCTAATGTGGATGCTATCTCCAAACTTCCTCCTCCCACATTTGTTAAACAAATCAGATCATTTCTTCGTCATGTGAAATTTTATAGGAGGTTCATTAAGGACTTTTCTAAGGTTGCTCGACCTTTGAGCAACCTTCTGGCCAAAGATACGCCATTTGATTTTGACGAATCATGCCACAAGGCATTTGATTTTCTTAAACTAGCAGTCACTTGTGCTCCGGTGCTACAACCACCGGTCTGGACAGCCCCATTTGAGATCATGACCAATGCTTCTGATTATGCGGTCGAGGCTATTTTGGGTCAGAAAATAGACAAGAAGCCCTCTGTCATCTACTATGCTAGCAAAACTCTGGACGAGGCCCATAGAAACTACATTGTTACCAAAAAGGAATTGCTAGCTGGTCGGGTATGTTTCACGTGTTAGAAATCGGGGTTACAAGTAACCCGTCGTCGTAGTTGCAAAACATGTTGATCAGATAAAATTTATACCGAAACTCCAAGGGAGTTCCGGGTCGAACACAGGAAGGCGACGTTTACTTTACGTGAAAACCGTGCTTTGATTCTTTTCTTTTTGGTATTTTAGGGTTTTGTTACTTTTTTTGTATTTTTGTAAGAAGAAAACAAGCAAATGAATAACAAGATAGAGATGTGGAACAAATATGATATATATTACTTCCAATGTCAATTACAATAAACTATGAAAGCATAAAAAGAGAGGGGGGTGAGAGGAAATCTCCCGAATCTACTGTTCGACGAGACAACAGTGCTTGGTAGAAGCTCGGGCGAAGGAGGTGAGGAGAGGGACGACAGAGGTGAGATGCAGGAGGACATTAGGTTGAGGAAAGCTTCGGTGTGGCTCCAGAATGGAGGTGAGAAGACGAAGATGATCTGCTACCGGAATGGAGGTAGGAGAATGGCTCCAAGGCGACCTATGAAGGGGGATGGGAAGATGGACAAATATTTGGTGAGGCAGAGGTTTGCTACACTAATAGGAGCCCTGGGAGCTTGAGAACAAGCTCTAATGGAGCGTTGGTAGGCTTGCTAGAGCTTGGGAGTAGGTGGGAGTAGAGTAGGTAAAGATGGCTTGGAAGGGACGGGGTGTAGGTCCTTTTATAGTGGAGGAGAAGAGGCAAACATAAGTATGGCACCATTAGTGATATCTGGGCCATCGCTGGAAGCGTCGCTGTAGGAAGCTCATGCTCGCTCATGTCCGCTCACGCCCACAGCTGGCTTTACTGGCATGCCAAGAATTAGCGACAACTGTAAGCGTCGCTATAAGTCCAGCTCATGCGTCGCTGTAGGTCTAGCTCACGCATAGTTGACGCTGCGCTCCCCCACCTTTGCTGCGCCCGTGCACCGGCGCTGCTGCGCACGTGCGTGTGCTGGGCAGCCTGGGCTGCACCACGTGGTGCAGTCTAGGACGTCCATCTTCTTCTTGTTGTAGGGGCTGCTACAGAGGTCGGATTGAGTCGATTTTCACTTCGTTAGGTTGCGATCGTCAACCTGAATCCATCCACATGGTCAAATTTGTCATTTGAAGCTTCGAATTATGTCTCCTAGTCCCTTGGTCGTTGATCTTCCTCGGACTACATATGGTGCTACAGGACTCCGATCAAGGCAATTTCAAAGGTGTTGGACTCCGATCGTCATCTTGATCAGATCCGTATAGTCGGATCGTCAATCCGAGGCTCCAAAATAAATATCCTTCTCTCCTAACCACAAAAAGAATGCAATTAACCTAAATTATATACAAATACTCTAAATGCAGAATGATGCATGTTATGCAATATTTATAACATGAAATGCAAATCTAAGCCTAGGAACATGCATAAATAGGCATTTTACCCTCAATAAATGTGTTTACATCATACCCCCATGCCTATCTTTTGCTAGTCCCTAGCAAAATTAAACTATATGCTATGTATAAAAGCAGAATTAGGATTAGATCGCTTAGACCTAATTCGTTTATTAACAATAGAAAATTTCAACTAAGGTCCTAAACTACGAAGACTCAACAGTACCCAAGTGTCTACCGAAATGCAGACCGCCTAAGTTCTCACCTTATTTGAGAAGGGAAGATACATTTTTTTATTTTTCTTCTTTTATAATTTTTTTGTACTTTTGGAGTTTGAAAGTTTCGGGATAACTTTTTACTTACTCGACCTGCCCAAGACTCGAAAAAGACTATGTACTAAGCATCTTTGCGAAAAGGTGATAGAATCACAAAACAGTCATTAAGACGGACTTCAAGTTTCTACGACCCTAGGTGACCTTGCCTAAAGGTTTATCTTTACGATCGGTTGGTTTCTCCATATTTCTTTTATTTATGGGGTCAACACAAGAGCTAACCCAGTGTATATCTCCTCGGTTTATTGTACTTCCCCGCTTCTTCCCTAAGTGTTTTGGGAATTATTGTGCATTTTTTTGTGAGCTGGGTTCTGGACAACTAGCCGATGAGCTGTTACCACCGACAACTTGCCAGCCATACTCGTGCGGTGAAGTGTGGTTTATTATTTTCTTTTTTTTACTTTCTCCTTTCTCTATTATTTTCTTTTCTTTTTTTGTGTTTCTTTTTTTTCTTTTTTTTCTAAGTAGGTGGCTTCCCTGATCTAAGATTTACCTAAAGGCAGTACAACGAAAATGGTCTTGTGGCTGGGCTCTGGATAATCGACCGATGAGCTGTTACCACCGACAACTTGCCAACCATACCACCCAAGTCGGTCCATTAGCTACCCAATTTCCGTAAAAATCGCCAGAAAGTGAGTCAGTACGAATAGTGTGTAAATGCTTAGCCTTAAAATCCCCCCAAATCAGAGGGCAGGTTGATAAGTCGCATACTTATCATCCCAATTTATTAGCCAAATTAAAAATGAATTTGAATTGGCAAGGACTCGAGACTAAGTCCACATTCAAGTGAACACCCAGGCTAATTAAGCCTAAAGACCTGAAGAGTCTAAGTGTTTAGGACCTCTTATATCATTTCCTAAAGTTAATAACTTCCAAATGCCTAAGTTCTCTTTTCCTAATTTCTTTCTTTTTTTATCTTTTTTTTCAAATTTTCAATTTTTTTTTTAATTTTATAATAAACTAGAAGAAATTCTACAAAGTTAACATAATGATTTCAGGAATTGATTATCCACCCCCTGATAAACGCCAGTTTATCATCATTCTTATGCATTAAAACAAACCTAGCTCTTAGGATTTTACTCCGCAAATGGGTTTTTGGGCTGCATTTAGACATAAATTAGGTTAGGCATGCATTGCATTTTTTATTGTCTTTTTAATATGTTTTTGTGAGTGTTAGGGATGAACAGATATACAAATCCCTAAAACCCTAGCACTCAAGAAGGCAAATCGTGAAGGAGAAGCTCAGACTAGCTGGAACTCAGCTTGATCCAGCTCACCACACCTGGAACCTAGCTCACTTGAACTAGGGTTAGCTCATCCCAGCTCCATTCAGCTAATCTCAGCTGAATGGCAGCTCAAGAGAGTTCATCTTAGCTCACCCTAGCTCAAGTCAGCTCAGATCCAGCTCAACTTAGCTGAGTCTAGCTCATCTCAGCTCCCACTAGTCCACAGGGAGCTCTAGCTATCTCAGCTGGGTTGACAGGAGTTCACCCCAGCTCAGACCCAGCTACATCCAACTCCACTCAACTCCAGCCAAATGAAGAAGAACTCATCTCAGCTCAGGAAGCTCAAGTCCAGCTCCCAAGGATTCAGCTTAGCTCAACTCAGTTGAGCTAAGCTACCTTAACTACCTCAACCAACTTGATCCTCCCCGGGAGCACCTGACCTAGCTCACCTCAGCTCATTATGGTAGAAGCTAGCTCACGTTAGCTTGGCTTAGCAGCTAGCAAAGAACTAGCAAGCTAAGCCAGCTAGAGTAGCTCCATGCCAGCCTCTTCAGACTATTCTATAAAAACCCACCACCTACTACCATTTGAGAGCATCCTCCATTAGTGTATTTTTCTACCTATACCTACGGCCAAGAAGAAGGAGTAGAGAAGGAGATTAAAGGGGCACATCACCATCCCTTTTGGTGCCTTCTTCTCCCCACTCTCTTCAACTTGGGCCACTCCAAGGAGGAGGATTTTTCTACTTCAAGGAGGACGGCCAGGCAAAGGAGACGGACCTAGGGTGGATGTCCACCCTTGGAGAGAAGCTTAGGGCACGCCCCTTTAGGGCTTGCCTTGGAGGACATCACCTTGGCAGAGCATAGCAAGGAAGGAGTTGAAGGACTCTTTTCAAGCTTGGGAGCTACCAAGCTTGGAGCAAGAAGCCCTCTTCTTCACCATCTATCTAGAGGATTTGTGTTTGCTTTTCTTATTTGCAATTTTTCTAGTAGTAGAAGCATTCCTCTACTAGGCCTTTTTGTAAAACACTTTTTCATTAATCTAGTTGCCTTCTTTGCAATTTCTTATTTGCATTTCTAATTGCTTTGTTTTTAGCATTCTTCACTCCCTCTCCCTAATTATTCTAGGCCTCCACTTGCCTAGAGTGAGCTTAGGGAGAGGCTCTACTTGCCACCTTAGAAGTAGTATTTTGAATTTGAAGTGTAAGTCACTTTCCCGCCATAATTTCGCATGTTGCCTTAATTCAAAAACAAAAAAAATGATATATTGAAAAATACCAAAAAGAAAGTTGAGATTTGTATTCTAAGCAAGAGAATCAATTTTGCAAACATTTGGCCTCCTTGGACGACCCTAAATACTCCCCTATCTAGGAATATAAATTTAAGAGTTGATCGATTTTGCGCATTACAACGACGTATTTTACAAACCGCGTAAAATCTGTATCACCCCCCCATGCCTAAATGATGCAATGTCCTCATTGTAAAAATAAAGACATGAAAAGGGTGGAGTAAATAGAATATCACCTGAGTGTCGTGAAAATCCGGTCAACTCCATAGAGAGAAGAGTGTATACACACGCGCTAAGTTTAATGCCTTCAGTTAGGCATAACATACATATAAAGAAGAAATTGAGAATTCACAAGTGCAGATTAGAATCAAAATAAAAATATTGATCCTCAAACCCGCCAACAAAATATGTCCACAGACGTGGACCAGATTATGGTGCAGACCCATGCCCCAGGGTCGAGTGGTTCTCAGGTTCTGGATGAAAATCACCAAGAACCGAAGGTTGTTAAGCTTGTGGGGCTGGGCCTGCTGTTTTGGGGTGTGCAACCCAAGACCAAAATGGCGAACAATAGGTAGATCTGGTTCACTAGCTTTAGATGTCCACTTAACATTCAGCTTAGAAAAATAATCAGTTATTCCAGGCTTGGGTCGCACGTGAAAGATATCATAAGGGTCCATAAAAAAGATAGATGGTTTCAAGTTAATAGGTACCCTTATATCCAAAATCGTAGTTCCCTCAGAATTAGCCTCCCAGATTTTTATTGCCAAATTCTTATCCTCTAAAATCAAGTGCTCAAGCTCTAGGACCTCCAAATCGTTGTATACCCCATCTAAAGTGCCCAAGTTCAACAATTGCGGTTGAATCAGGATTGACTTGGGCGTAATGATCTCAGAAGTCAGCTCTTCGGGGTGCAGATGAGGATTGGGGTCACTGATTGAATCATCAAGATTCGGATCCTCCAAGTTAACCTCAACTGAATCCAAATCTTCAATGAACGGGCTATCAAATGGTTCATCAGATTCCTCATGCCCGTTTGTCTCACTAAAATCATTTTCCTTATGTTCAAGTGAGACTTCACCTAAAGATTCTTCGCCCTTAGAGTCAAAGAATTGATGATCCTCATTTATATATGTCTCAAAATCATAAATCATTTCATGATCCAAGGAGACATAATTTTCTTCGTTTCCTGACATGGGAATCTCAGGTGAATCAATCGGTTCATCCTAAAATGGTTGCTTTAGCCCAACCTGGTCATCCTCGGTCTCGGAAAATGTATCCCTCTCGACAGGTGCCTGAGTGGGTTCAAACATTGCCTTTCCTGAAGGGGGTTCATCTTGAGAATCATCCCAAGATTTGACTAGGGCAACCACAAATTTCATCCTCAACCTCGACAATTTCCCAAGAAGAAACTCACCCAAGTCCCTATCCCTAACACTTTGGAGCAAATCCATTAGAGAACTATTAAGTTCATCAATCATTTTGATCATAGGGTCCAGTGCTTCAGTGCAAGGTGTTGGCTAAGCTTTTAACAATTGTATAGTGTTCCGCAAATTAGCCAACACCCTATCTTGGATTTGGTTCACCTGAACCAACGGTTCGGTTCAGGTTTGGGTTATTTTGGGTTAAATCTAGGGGAGTTAAGATGTCGAGGTTCTCGGGTTCCTCCCTGATAGTAGGTCATCTCGGGTTGTTCAAAGAATGGTGATGACCTATTTCAATGGAATACTGGGGAGGGTAGGTGTTATAATCATTATATCCTTCCTGATTGTAGATCGGGTTGGTTTGGTGATCAAAGGATGAAGATCTATAATCATTGTAGCTCTGGGAAGGATAATAATCATAGTCTTGTTGTCCAGGGTTAGGCCCTGGACATTGAGGTCTGGATTCATATCCCCAATCAAACTCATCCCGGCTAGTGGATGGGTAATTACAAGTCAAGTTGGGATAGTAATCATCTCGGGGATAAGTGGTGGTAGGAGGATAGGATGGGATATGCGTGTAAGATGGAAGGATACATTGTGGAGTAGGAGGGAAAACAGAATAGATAAAGGTGCCATGTAGTACAATCAACCAAACCTATCCTTATGTGGGTAGCCTAAAGACCTATAGACTCCCAGGACCCATCTTGAGATTTTAAATGATTTAGTCTACTTTTATCCTGTAAATCCAACCAGTTCGAAGGAGGGACTGGGGAGAAGGTTCTTCCTTTGGCTTGCGCCTCTGGTTCCTAGTGTACCCCCCAGCTGCGGTCGTTTGACGCAACTCCCCTAGCTAGACATCAGATGGGCCAGTAGAAGTAGATTAATAAAAAAAATCTCAGTCTGAGCCCTAAAGAGCGAATCAATCCTTAAGGCCAACGTCTACTCAGTTTTAGTTTGGCTTGGGATGATCGTGCTCTTGGAATGTGCTGGGCCCTTTAGATGGGTTGTGCCCTTAATGATCAGTTAAAATGTGTGTGCGTGCACAACCAGGGTTCTCAAATAAGGTTATTTGATGATGTGTCTTTTAGGATTTAACCTTGTTTAGTAGCTTTTAGGGTTTAATTCTTAGGTTGGTTCAATCAAGATGTAGTAGAACACTCCAAGTTTTGAAAGCACGGGTGATGATATGTCCCTTTAAAAATCAAAAATAATGTGGAGTGCCTGGTTCAGCCCTAAGAATCAACCCTAAGTGGCAAGCTACTTGATGGATCAGTTTTAGATTGAGTGGTGAGGCCCAAACAGCTCAATCAATTGGCCTGTTGCACCACTTAGTTAAGGCACACAAGAATGTTTAACCTATTCAGATTTCTACTTATGTGTATTGAGTTGAAGTGTACTGAGTCCACAGGTCAGATCCTGGTTAAGTGGTAGAATCAAAGTGATTGTGCGCCTTATGATAAGACGTTGTGGGTGTTAAGTGTGTAGCTTTCAACTAAATCCCACAAGAGAAGAACATTTTTTTTATTTTTTTTATATATGCGGGTGGGTGAGGTGAGTGGAGTGACAATCAAAAAACCAAAATCTACCCTAGGGTTTATGCAAAGCACCTAAGTTGATTTGGGTTTGAGTTATTAGGTTATGGAATGAAAACTAAGGTGGGGGTTGTGTGGGGGATACTTACAAAACACTCTACCTGCACTTTACTCCGGTCTACCGCACTTGGATCTCCATGCTAGGGTACCTGCAAGACAATAGATTAGAGATAAGCGGGGTTAGTGCTATGTAAATGCAAAGAAGCGCAGAAAACAATAAAGTAAATTTCGTTGCCTCCTCGGCAATGGCGCCAAAATGGTCACGGCGTGTTTCATGTGTTAGAAATCGGAGTTACAAGTAACCCGTCGTTGTAGTTGCAAAACACGTCGATCAGATAAAATTTATACCTAAACTCCAAGGGAGTCCCGGGTCGAACACAAGGAGGCGACGTTTACTTAACGTGAAAACTGCACTTCGATTCGTTTCTTTTTGGTATTTTAGGGTTTTGTTAATTTTTTTGTATTTTTGTAAGAAGAAAACAAGAAAACGAATCACAAGATAGAGATGTGGAACAAATCTAATATATATTACTTCCAATGTCAAATACAATAAACTATGAAAGCATAAAAAGAGAGGGGGGTGAGAGGAAATCTCCCGAATCGGCTGTTCGACGAGACGACGATGCTTGGCGGAAGCTCGGACGAAGGAGGTGAGGTGCGGGACGATGGAGGTGAGATGCAGGAGGACGTCAAGTTGAGGAAAGCTTCGGCGTGGCTCTGGAATGGAGGTAAGAAGACAGAGATGATCTGCTACCAGAATGGAGGTGGGAGGATGGCTCAAAGGTGACCTATGAAGGGGGATGGGAAGATGGATGAATATTTGGTGGGGCAGAGGTTTACTACACTAATAGGAGCCTTGCGAGCTTAAGAACAAGCTCTAATGGAGCGTTGGTAGGCTTGCTAGAGATTGGGAGTAGGTGGGAGTAGAGTAGGTAGAGATGGCTTAGAAGGGAGGGGGTGTAGGTCCTTTTATAGTGGAGGCAAAAATAAGTATGGGACCATTAGTGACAACCAGGCCGTCACTGGAAGTGTCACTGCAGGCAGCTCATGCCTGCTTACACCCACAGCTGGCTTTGCTGACACACGAAGAATTAGCGACAACTGTAAGCATCGCTATAAGTCCAGTTCATGCGTCGCTATAGGTCCAAATAACACATAGCTGGTGCTGCGCTCCCCCGCCATTGCCGTGCGCGTGTGCCCACACACTAACGCTGCACTGTGCTTCACTGTGCGCATGTGCGCTTGCGCGCACACGCGTGCACCCATGCTACTACGCACGAGCGATGGCACATGCATGCGCTGGGCAGCCTGGGCTGCGCCACGTGGCGTAGTCTGGGCCATCCATCTTCTTATTGTAGGGGCTACTACAGAGGTCGGATTGAGCCGAGCAGGCACGCACTTGCGCTACTGCACACGTCCGGTGGTATGTGCATGAGCTGGATAGCCTGGGCTGCACCACGTGGCGTAGTCTGGGCCATCCATCTTCTTGTTGTAGGGGCAGCTTCAGTGGTCGGATTGAGTCGATTTTCAAACCATTAGGCTACAATCGTCGACCCGAATCCATCCGCGTGGTTAGATTTGTCATTTGAAGCTCTGAATTATGTCTCCTAGTCCCTTGGCCATTGATCTTCCTCAGACTGCATATGGTGCTACGAGACTCTGATCGAGGTGATTTCAAAGGCGTTGGACTCCGATCGTCGTCTTGATTAGATTTGTACGGTCAGATCATCAATCCGAGGCTCCGAAATAAATATCCTTCTCTCCTAACAACAAAAGGACACAATTAACCTAAATTATATACAACTACTCTAAATGCAAAATGATGCATGCTATGCAATATTTATAACATGAAATGCAAATCTAAGCCTAGGAACATGCATGAATAGGCATTTTACCCTCAATAAATGTGTTTACGTCACTAGCTGTAGTATTTGCATTGGAAAAATTCAAGGCTTATCTCTTAGGATCTCATGTTATAATCTATATCGACCACTCAGCCTTGAGACATCTCCTGGCTAAAAAGTATGCCAAACCCTGGCTCATTCAATGGATTCTTTTACTTCAAGAATTTGATCTTGAAATTAAAGACAAATCCAGTGTGCAAAATGTGGTGGCAGATCATCTTTCGAGACTCCTAAGTGATTCTTCTCGTCTGGATATTCCGATTACGGATACTTTTCTGGACAAAACTATTCTTATAGTTTCAGGTGTCCAAACCCCTTGGTTTGCAGACATGGTAAATTATTTTGCCATTGGTCAAATCCCCCAGGATTGGACCAAGCAACAATGGGATAGACTTATATCTGAGGCCAAATGTTACTTTTGGGATGACCTGAACTTTACCGCATCGTCTTTGAGCAGATTATTCGCCGATGTGTTCTGGAGAATGAGTTCCAAAGTATACTTCAATTCTGCCATGCATCTACGTGTGGTGGACATTTCTCTGGGAAAAAAACGACTGCAAAAATTTTGCAATCTGGATTTTATTGCCCGTCTTTATTCAAGGATTCCCAAGAATTCTCGAGGTTGTGTTCCCGATGCCAGGCACTAGGGAGCATAGCCAAGAGAGACATGATGCCTCTAAACCCCAATTCTTCCTGTCGAAATCTTCGACGTTTGGGGCATTGATTTCATGGGATCCTTCCTTCCTTCATTTGGACATCAGTACATTCTTGTAGTTGTTGATTATGTGTCCAAGTGGATTGAGGCTATTCCCACCCGAACCAATGACCATAAGGTGGTCATCGATTTTGTCAAGAATAACATCTACAGTCGGTTTGGGATTCCAAGGGCCATCATCAGCGATGGTGGTACTCACTTCACCAATGACCAGTTCCATAATTTAATGGTGAAATACAGGGTGAATCACAGAATTTTCACACCTTACCACCCCCAGACGAATGGACAGGCCGAGATCTCCAATCGGGAGATCAAGAACATCCTATAAAAGACGATTAAGCTTGATAGAAAAGACTGGACTCAAAAGCTTGATGATGCTCTTTGGGCCAACCATATGGTGTACAAAATGCCTATCGGCATGTCACCATTTCGTCTAGTATATGGCAAGGCGTGTCATTTACCCGTTGAGATTGAACATCGGGCATTCTGGGCAATCAAGAAATGCAACTTTGATTTAAGTTTAACCGAAAAGACCAGGAAACTCCAACTATCTGAGTTGGAGGACCTTAGAAATGACGCATACAAGAATGCCAAGATCTATAGGGCTAAGACCAAATCTCTTCATAACCAACTGATATCCCGCAAGAGCTTTGAGTCAAACCAGAAGGTCTGGCTCTTTGATTCTTAACTTAAGCTCTTTCCCAGCAAGCTTAGGTCAAAGTGGAAGGGCCCGTTCATCATTGATCGGATATTCCCAAATGGAGCTATTGAGATTTCTGCCCAAAGACGGGTAATTCTTTTAGGGTCAACGGACAACGTCTGAAACCATATGTTGACCATGTTATTCCAGAACCTGTCTCAGACAAGGTTGCTTGACTTCTTTGGTTAGACCCCGCCTAGCTGATGGCACTAAACTCAACACTTGTACAGTCTGACTCAGAGCTGACTAGAGCATCATGGAATATAGGTGATATTTTTCCATTCTGCCCTTTTCTCATGCCTTTTCTCAAGCTAGGAATGAGGGGTTGGATTCATTTTTGAATCATACTATCAGCTCTGTGGATTTCTTGTAAATTTTCCTTATTTTTCCTTTTTATTAAAAAAATTTGAATTAGGAAAAGAAAACTTGGGCTTTAGAAATTTTCAACCTTAGGAAATAATACAGTACGATCTAAACACTTAGACCCTTCATGTCTCCAGGTTTAATTAGCCCGGGTGTCCACTAAAATGTGGACTTGTTTCTTGAGTCCTCGCCATTTGAAAATTCATTTCAAATTAGTTAAATAAGTTGGGGTGATAAGTACACGACTTATCAACCCGCCCTCTGATTTGAGGGAACTTTAAGTCTAAGCATCTACACACTATTTGCACTGACTCACTGTTTGATAGTTTTAATGGAAATTGGGTAGCTAATGAACCTTATAAGGTGGTACGGCTGGTAAGTTGTCGATGGTAACACCTCATCAGCTGGTTGTCCAAAGCCCAGCCACACGACCATTCTCTTCTTACTGCCTTTAGGTAAATCTTAGATCAGGAAAGCCACCTACTTAAAAGAAAAAGTATCCAAAAAGAAAAAGAAATAGAAATAGAAAAGAAGAAAAGAAGAAAGAAATAAGCCACACTTCACCGAACAAGTATAGCTGGCAAGTTGTCAGTGGTAGCAGCTCATCGGCCGGTTGTCCAGAACCCAACTCACAAAAATGCACGTTTAAGTCCAAACACTTAGGAAGAAGCGGAGAAATAGAATAAGCCAACGAGATATACACTGGGTTTGCCCTTGTGTTGAACCCATAAAAATAAAAGTAGGGAGAAAGTTACCAGTTGTATAGATACACCTTTAGGTAGAATTCCTTTTCAAGGTTACCTAGGGGCGTAGAAACTCCAAGTCCATTTTGATTGCTGATCAGTGAGTCTATCACATTTCACACAAAAAGATGCTTTGTACTTAGAGTTCTCTTCTAGTCTTGGGTGGGTTGGGTAGTCGTAGAAAGCTGCTTCGAAACCCTAAACTTAAAAATAAAAATAAAAAAAGAAAAGAAAAAGAAAAAGATGCTTTTGCATTTGAATAAGGTGAGGGCTTGGCCGGTTTGCATTTTGGCAAGCACCCAGGCGTTGTGTCTCTGTAGTTCAGGTCCTTAGTAATTTGATCCTAGTGTTGAAAAATAACTTTTGCCCAAGTAATTTGATCCTAATTCTGTTTATAAATAGCATATAGTTTTTGCTAGGAACTAGCAAAAGATAGGCATGGGGGTGTGATTGTGTATAAATCTAAGTAACCTAAAATGTCTATTTATGCATGTTCTTAGTATCATAGAAGTATCATGCATTATAAATAGTGCATAACATGCATCATCATGCATTTTGGTCAATTTGCATAAATTGTATAGTAATTCACCTCTTTTTGTGGCCAGGGACAGGGCAACATTTATCAAGGCCTCAGATTGAAGATCCAACCATATGGATCTGATCACAGCGACAATCGGAGTTCAATGACTCTAAGATCACCTCTATCGGACCTCCATAGCATCAAATACAATCCGAGAAAGATCAAACGTCAGGGGGCAAAGTTGTGTAAATCCATACCTCAGATGAAAAATCCAACTGCATGGATGGGTTCAGATCGACGATCACAACCCAACGGCATGAAAATTGGTCCAATCCGACATTCGTCGCATCACTTACGAGCATCCCATCCATCCAAACCCGCCCACACCCCTCCGCTTGACTTTTGAAGGCTCAAGTCACGAAGGATCTCGGCTGTTGGATGAAGATTCAATGGCCATGAATAGATGAGCACAAAAGCCTCCACACGACACAGTTGGAGGCTTGGCACAGCATTTGAGAACGTGTTCACGAAGAGGGAGGTGCAAGTTCGAACTCCACCTCACCTCAAATCAGCTGAAGGAGCACACGCAGCTAAATTCAGCCATTGGATGAAGCACAACAAACAATCAACAAGCGACGTGGCACACGAAGAAGCGTTCATCATGCACGCGTGCGATGATGCGCAATCAGACGTGCCTTCACACGTGAGTGTGCGGAACACACGAAGGAGATGAGGCACGTGCAATCTTAAGCCGTATGATCTCTTGATCGGATGGCTGAGATGGATTTGGCACGACTATACATGAACGGCTAAAGGCTAAGGGTCGGACGATGTGGCGCAGCATGGGTGCTTCGACCAGCGATCAACGGCTGAGGTTGCACGTGTGCCTTCAGCAACATGCATCTTCAGCAACGTGCACAAACATCACTAAAGGCCCTGCATTCATTTCTAAGCCTTAAAATGACTTTTATGCCCTCATATCTTCACCTATAAAAAGCCTACTTCTACACATTTCATCATCCCTTCCATCATCTCTCTCCCTTTCTAAGAGCTAAGAACTCAAGTTCTAAAGCTCCCTCTAGTTCTCCCAATCTACAGGAAGCTTTGCTTGAGTTAAAAACAAATTTTTCCACCTCTCATACCCTTCGTGGAGCTCTCGCCAACCGTCTTCTTACCCTCATTCTGGAAGTGGATCCCACGATGTGACGTCCTGCCTCACCCCCGGTTCTTCCCGATTCGTCCTCCATCTTCGCTCTCCTTCCAGGCGACGTCCATCCGACTCGTCCTCCAAGCAACCATCGTGGTGGATAACTTCTCACCCCCTTCACTTTATTACTTTCTAGATTAGATTTCTTGCTTTCTAGTTGTAGTTGTAATGACATTATTCTTAGTATAAAAGTTATTTTTCTCTCTCTCTATGTTTCTCTCTCCCTCTCTTTATAGTTCTAGTGTTTATATTGCAAATAGAATAGCGATCAATGTGAATCTCTCATTTATAAACAAAAATTACAAATAAATATAACTGCGGATTTCAAATCGACGTAGCCTCCCCATGTTCAACCTAGGACTCATTCTAAGTTTCAGTTAAAAAATTATTTGATTGATGGATTTTCTTGCAAATCGCACTACAACGACGGGTTTTCTAAACTCAAATCTTTTCGCAATGAATTTCCGTTACATCAAGGAGTATAAGTCCTAAATAAATTGGAATAAAGGAGGTGTGGATATAGGTCATCAGTGTGGCTGCTGGCGAAGGGGGCGAAGGTTGGAAATCGAAGCCGAAGAAGGAGGTAGAGATGCTCAAGCTTCACGTGAAGCTTCCTAAAGGAGAGGGGAGGCAAAACTCTCTATCTTTTGGCCAAGGCAAAGGGCGACAAACAAGGTTGGAGGAGCTCCAAGGTATGCCGAATTTGTCATCGGAGATGAAGAAGAGAGAGTAAGTTGGCGGTCAATGATGAGAAATTTGGCGTGACTTGTAAAAGTGGGTTTTTAAGTCATTGTAACAAGCCAAATCACAATCGCTTTTAAATTTCTAAACCTAGATAGGGAAGTATCTAGGGTCGTCCAAGGAGGCAATATGTTTGCAAAAATTGAGTCTCTTGCTTGGAAATGAAAATCAACTTTCTTTTTGTATTTTTGTATATATATCTTTTAGGGTTTTTTGAATAAACAAGGCAATGCAAAATGTTAGCAGGGAAAGGCTAATTTTAATTTAGCAACTAGGTGACAAGAATGACCTCTTCCCAGGCTCACCCTAGGCAAGTGAGGACCTAGAATAATTGGGAAGACGGTGTGAAAGTGCTAAAATAAAATCAAAGCAAGAAGAAGATGCACCAAATTGAAAAGGCAACTTGATTTAAAAAGGATTTCTGTTTTACAAATGTAGAGGAAAGTTTCTACTACAAAGTAAAACTAAAATGCAAATAAAATAAAAATCCTGATGATGGTGAAGAGGATGAAGCTCTTGCTCCAACTGCGGCTGCTCTCGCAGTTAAAAAGGGCTCCTCCTCCTTCTTCTTGAACCAAGATGTGGTCTCCTCCTGGCAAGCCCTAGAGGGGGGCGTGCCTTGGCTCCTCCAAGGGTGATGCTTCCACCTTAGTTGCTCCTCCAAGGGTGGGCGTGCACCACCCTTCTCCAATGCCTGGCCATCCTCCAAGTTGGAAAGCTTGCTCCTCCTTGGCATGGCACAAGGAAGAAGAGAGAAGGGGAAGAAGGCACCAAGGGGGCGGGTAGGATGCCCCCTTAATCTTCTTCTCTTCTTCTCCTTCCTTGGTCGTGTGTTAGGGTGGATGTAGGGTGGAATTAAACTAAATGGAGGATGGGTTTTAGTGGTGGTTAGATGGGGTATTTATAGGGTAGAAAGGTGGTGGTTGGTGTGGCCTTAGGTGGAGGGCTAGGATTAGGTCTAGGATGGTAGTTAGGGATCCTAGGGTGGAGGGTGTTTGGCACCATCTTAAGGGATGTGGTGGTGGTGGTTATGGTGGTGGAGAGGTACCATAGGTTGGCGCCACCATGGAGAGGTGCCATGGTTTTGGCGCCAACTATGGGGGGCTTCTAGAAGGTGGGTATGTGGATGGTGGATAAGTGTTGTAGGGGTATGTGTAGGGTGGAGATTGATGGGTTTTTGGAGGGAAAAAGGTGGTGCCAAAAGGAGGTGGTTATGGTGGTTTTGGCGCCACCTTGTTGGTGTCCTTTGGTGGTGGTTGAGGGGTGAAAGGTGGTGATGGTGGTGGTGCCAACTTGGAGTGGAGGTGGAGCTAGCTTAGGTGGTCTTAGGTGGGCTTAGTTGGTGGAGCTAGTTAGGTAGGGTTTTAGGGTGGTGGATGGCCAAGGGAGCCGGAGCTTAGCTAAGCTAGATAAGCTAGATTAACTAGTAGTAGGGTAGAGGAGTAGGCAAATGGAGCTAGGGTTTGAGGAGAGGTGTTGAGAAAGAGAAGTCTAGAGCTGAGTTGGAGCTGGTAGCTACTGAAGAAGATGGCATGGAGCTACTTTAGCTGGCTTAGCTTGCTAGTTCTTTACTAGATGCTAAGCCAAGGTAAAGTAAGCTGGCTTCTGCTAAGGTATGCTGAGGTGAATAGGTCTGATATTCTCGGGGATGACCTAGCTAGTTGGAGTAGCTAAGCTGAATCCTCGGGAGCTAGACTTGAGCTTCCTGAGCTAAGATGAAGTCATCTTCAGCTGGCTGGAGTTGAGTGGAGCTGGATGTAGCTAGTCCTAAGTTGAGGTGAACTCCAGTCAACTCAACTGAGCTAGCTAAAGCTCCCAGTGAACTAATCGGAGCTGAGAAGAGCTAGACTCAATTAAGTTGAGCTGGATCTGAGTTGACTTGAGCTAAGGTGAGCTAAGATGAGCTCTCTTGAGCTACCATTTAGTTGGGATGAGCTGAATGGAGCTAGGATGAGCTAACCCTAGTCCAAATCAGCTAGAATCCATCTATGGTGAGCTAGATCAAGTTGAGTCCCAGCTGGTTCAAGCTTCTCCTTCACCAGTTGCCTTCCCTAGTGCTAGGGTTCTTGAGATCTAATTGTCTATATATCCCTAACACACACAAAAACATATCAAAAACACAACAAAAATGTGTGATTAATGCCTAACCTACTTTATGCCTAAATGCAACCCAAAAGCACGTTTGCGGAGTTAAATTCCTAAGAGCTAGGTCTGTTTTAACACATAAGAATGATGATAAACTGGCATTTATCAATCAAATGGGTACAATTTCATTTTGTGGACAATGGGAACTATTTATAGAGGTGCTTCCCCTTTGAATTAAGCCCAGAGACACAGATTTGGAATGTGTGTTGTCAGGGTTTTGAGCTCGATTTCTTTGTGCTCACCAGTAGTGAAATTGGGGATGATTGGCATCAAGAAGATGCTCAGATTATCGGGATTAATCTCGAGATAACTCTCGCCAACTTTGGCGAGATTTGATTGAGGTTTGGTTCCTCAATTCACGAATCAAAACTCAGCAAACTTTGGGTTGGTTGCTATGTTTCTTTCCCTGTTTGATCGCAAGGAAGGAGATGGCAGTTGGACCTATTCGCAAGAGAGACGAGAAGCTAGGGGCTTCTTTGCAAGTAAAATATAGAATGTGAGGGCTTAAGTGTAATGGTCAGAGATCTGGGACTGATTTGCAAACTAAGTCAAGATGAACTCTGATTGGGGCAAATTTTGGTATTAAGCTAATTAGGACCCAAGGAATCTAATGGTGAAGTTGGATTTGATTTTGGTCCACGTTTGACTAGGTAAATTGCACAGAAGCCCAAATCAGGTCAAGTTCCTATATAAAACTATGTTTTAGGTCAAAATGGGTTCAGATGGTCAAACCAAAGGTATCAAACTTCTTAGAATATTTTTTTGTGAATTTTAGGAGGTTTATATTGATTTTATCCTAACCAAAACCTTTCTAATTCAAGTAGGGTTGATAATTAGGGTTTTTGGTACTGTTTTCGTCCTCGAAATGCGTGAAACTCTATTTTTATTAGTGTGGACCCACTTTTTGGTCTTTGATGCTCAATTGACCTTTAATTAACCCCTGAGTAATCCCATGGTTATTCTGCATTTGTGATGTGATGTTAAAATAGTAGAATTAACCCTATTTTATTATTTTCTTCTCAAAATGGATTAGTGTGGACTTATGGTCCTCAGGCGATCAATTAGATGCATTTATCTCTTGATTCCAACTAATTCAAGTTAGTTATGACGAACGATGGTGTTACCATCAGTGCCATAGTAATCAAATTCTAATTCTATCTTTATAAATAACATTGTGTTTAGTTTTCCTAAGGACTCGCAAAAGATAGGCTTGTGGGTGTGATCGATACACATTTTTTAGCAAAATATGTTGATGCGAGGGTATCAAGATCATTGATTTTGATGATAACAAAATATTTATAATTTAACATTTACAATTGAGTTTAAGATTTTAGGATTATTGCAAATGATAATAAGTGTGAAGGAGCTCAAGCTCAAGACCTTGGAGGAATGGAGTTTGATGGAGGAGAACAAAAGCATCAAGGAGCATGGAAGAAGGAATGAGGAGATTTACTTAGGATCAAAGCTTGAAGAAAAAGAATAGGATAGAACTTTTTTGAATGTATTTTTCTTTTATGTTGCTCTTTATTTTTCTAGATTTATGCAAAAGAGCCCAAAGTATATCATCTTTGGTCCTAGGAACACATACTCTATTCTAGAACACTTAGGCAAAATCTAGAGTTGAATTAGAAAGCCAAAATTGGAATCAGACAGCTCAATCTGACATCCAACATTAGTATCAAACGTCTGATCCTGACTTTAAATTGTTTGATATTATGACTAGGCATCCAATTACCTAGGCTAGAAAATCATAGTCTATGCCTTTCCATTCAGATGTCCTAACCTAATTCTAGACATCCTTCCAAACATCTGATAGCCTAACCAGACATCTAATAATAGGACCGTTATCCTATTAGGCAATATCTTTGAGAACCCTCTCAGAAATAACTTAATATTATTTACTGACATCAATAGAGCCCTTCAAATGTCTAAAAAAGAGACATTGGACCTTATCACACCAAATCCAACCGTTGGGTCCTTGGGAATGATTTCCCATAGAACACCTTTATCATCAGACATCCAATAACATGTCTAGACGTCTAGCAAGTCATCTGACCCTATTACACTAGAACCCTATTTTGATCTGATCAATTCTAGGGAGAACCCATTTAAAATTAGACATCCAATTTTTGTACCCAGATATCTTAAAATGACATTCCAGGCGTCTGACCTAGAACCCTATTTTCCTCCAACTAAATCGGGAACTATGACCCCTTACATCAGATGACCAAAAAGATTATCAGTCATCTGACCCGTCGTCTGACTCAATTTATAGATGTCTGATTCTGCTGTCAGAGTCATGATGAGCTTGATTCGAGTGGGATTTCAACATGATCTTATTAAATTTGCTCCCAACAGCTACAAGGCCTCTCCTAAGCCTTCTTGAACTTTCTTAAGACCTCTATAAATAGAGGGAACCTCTCCTTAGCTAGAATACCTACAGATAATACTTTCCACCATTCTTAGTGTTTAAAAGAGAGAAATCAACTAGAAGAAAAGTCTTGCTCTCCAAACTCTACACTCTACATCAGAGAGCACCAAATCACTGCACACAAATGATACAAGATTTACGTGGTTTGTTAATTGATGTAATTAGTGTCGTTGCAATGCAGAAATCTAATTAGCTTTTAAATTTATATTCCTAGATAGTGGTGGTATCTAGGGTCGTCCAAGGAGGCCAATTGTTAGCCAGATAGATGGTTCTCTCTATCGCCTACTCAAATTCGCACTTCTTTTTGTATTTTAGTTTTATGGATTTTTAGGTTTTTTTAATGATCGGGATATGGAAAGTTGATTTGACTACGCCTAAATGAATGAAATGAGGTCTACCTTTCTAAGCTCACCCTAGGCAAGTGTGCCTAGGGTAATTAGAAAGGAGATGTGGTGCACTAAAGATATAAAAGCTAAGACACAAAGCACAAAGACAAAAGATATGGGAAAGCACTTCTAAAATTAAAATGAAATAGTAATGTTTACAAATACTTGGGGAGCTCAACTGTGTGAATGACACCACATAGTTAATCCCCAAGTAGAGGAATACTTTGTAGGATCTAATGTATGGAATATCTACGCGCACAAACACTCAAGCACAATATTAGTAATAACAAGAAAATTTGCACAATCAATCAAACCACACAAATTGGCACAATAAATATAGTGGTTCCCCTACCTTGGGTACTCCACTACCTAAGCCTCCCAGCTTAGGGTTTTTAACCTGATTCCCTCAACCCCGAGAGAATCAATTTACTAAACTGAGATAATTAACGGGTTACCTCAACCCAAGTACAAAAAATGGGTTTGTTACAACATAACGAGCAAATGCTCAAAAACAAATGAAATACAGGTGTAAGAAAGAAAGATCTTACAACTAAGTTCCTAAGCCTCTCAACAAATGTAAATATAATGTTACCAATTTGAGAGCCTAGTGAATACGTGAATGCGTGAAAGAAAATCACGTCGATGCATTCGTAAAAGCGTGGAAAGATTGAGAGCAGCAAACTCTATTCTTCTCTTTAAATAAGGTGGAAAATATGAAATATAGAGCTCTAGAATTTTCTCTTATCTTTCTTGTATCTCTGGTATGCAAACAAAGAGTCCTAGGGTCATTTTATAGAGTTTAAGACCTCAGGGATTCGTCTACTAGACATTGGGATTTAATTCCCAATGTTCACATAGCCTAAATAAATTTTCTAACCATTTAGAATTGAGCCAATGGCTAACTGGTACTGGTACTAAAGTGTGGGTACCGGTACTCATTGCTTCCAGATTTGGGTTTCAAACTCTTCACACAAATCTGTAACCCACTTGTACCGGTACTGATCATTAGTACCAGTACTCGTTACCTCCAGTACCGGTACTGATCATGAGTACAGATACTCATAGGGTATAGGTTTGTTTATATGAAAAAACCCAAACCTTTAACTCACATGTACCAGTACTAAACTTTAGTACGGGTACTTGTGGGTTAACAAGGACCTTGTTTAAGTGATTTAATCAATTATGTTCTTTGAAAATGATCACAATATTAATCCTAATTTATCTCTAATTATTTTTACGATCTAAGTTATATTCCTTTGTTAAGAGGCATACAATCTATGAATAAAAAAAAACCTAAACTAAAAAACTAAAGGTCGAAGATGATCTTCTTCTCCTCGACTCATCCTTGTCATCTTGTTTCCTCCATGACATGATCTTTTTCTTCTCACCATCATGCCTCCATCGTTTCCTGTTTGCCTTTCTCCTTCACCTAAATCTGAAAAAGACTTAATGGCAAACATTAATCCATAATAATTTTGTTAACACCACAACAAGATGTGGAACATGGTTCCAACATACTTAACTACTACAATGAAGAAGACAGAAAAGAAAGTAAAGTAGAAGCTTCTACCAAAATGTAGGAAGAATCCTCGCTCCAGACTCAGCAACTCCCAGGCATGAAGAGGATGCTCCTTGCTCCTTGCTTACTTCTCCTCCCAAGGTGGATGTCCTCCATCTTAACTCCTCCGTACTTGGTCATCCTCCTTGAGGGGAAATGCTCCTTAGCGTGGAGCCAAGGAAAAAGATTGGAAAGAGTGAACACCGAAGAGACAAGGTAGTGTTCCCTTTGATCACCTTTCTTCTCTGCATCCTTGGACGTCCACTATGGGTAGAATGGTAAGAAGTATTGGTGTATCCAAGGATGATCCAAATGGTAGGGATGGGGGGTCTTTTTATAGGCTTGGAGTAGGTAGTAGTTGAAGGGTAGAATAGGCCTTTTAGATGGCAAGTTGAAGGTTGAAGGGGCACCTAGAGTTGGTGTCTAAATGGTCTTCTAGAAGGTAATGGATTGGCATGGACATGAAGGGCTAGGATGGCTCTGTAATGGTGGTTGGACGGTGGAGATGGAAGGGGGTTTTGGTGCCATAAATGGTAGTGTGGACAGCTTATGGTAGGGTGGTTAAATGGTAGAGATGGGGGCTGATTTTGGTGCCAAGATGGGTAGTTATTAAGGGGTTCATGGCACCCTTTGGTGAACGTCCACCATAAAGGGGTGCCATGCACATTTGGCGCCAAGAAAGATGTTTCTAAAAGGTGTTGAATTGGAGCCTAAATGGAGGTTGTGGGAGTAGTATGGACGACCATGGAAGGGTGGTTAGGAAGCCTCCTTGGTGCCATGGTGAAGGGGTGAGTTGGAGGATATTTTTACGCCAAGTGAAGGGATGCCATGGAGGTAGCCTTGGCACCAACTTGAAGAGGTACCAAGGGA
The DNA here is from genome assembly GCA_037157565.1 of Thalassia testudinum. NCBI lineage: Eukaryota > Viridiplantae > Streptophyta > Magnoliopsida > Alismatales > Hydrocharitaceae > Thalassia > Thalassia testudinum. The sequence continues at coordinate 42,838,738 of JAZHRO010000025.1, forward strand.
GAATTTTTGGTGGTATTTTTGGGAGGTTTTTAGCTAGGGTGGACGGCCATATAGTGGTGTAGTAAGAGTGGAGGTGGGAGCTTGAGTAGTGGAGGAGCTAGCTAAGCTAAGCTAGTTAGTAGCTTAGCTAAGTGAGGAGGAGTTGGAAGGAGCTTCTTCTGAGCTAGCATGAACTATCCCTGAGATTAATGAGGTTGATGAAGAGTTGTCTGAGAGCTTCACAACTGGCTTTAATAATAAGCGAAAAATCGTTGCAAAGAAATGGAGTTTGGAAAACCCAAGTCGTTGCAAAATTTGCAAGAAAATCCGCCACCAAATAATTTTTAGCCGAAACTCTGGTGAGTCCCAGGTCGAACACAAGGAGGCTATGTCGATTATAAATCCGCAATTATATATCTTCTTTTGTAATTATTTTTATAAAGAAAACATTCACAATGCTAATCTACTTGCACTATAAACAAGAGAGAGAAAATAACACTTTTATAGCTATAATAATGTCAATTACAACTACTTACTACAACTATAAAGCTGAAAATCTACACTAGAAAGCGGTAAAAAAGATAGGGGATGAGAAATTATCCTCCTCGACAAATGCTTGGAGGACGAGCCGAATGAACGACACTTAAAGGAAGGAGAGCAGAGCCAGAGGAAGGACAAATCTAGATGAACCGGGTATGAGGCAGGGCGTCGTTGTCATGGGATCCACTTCTAAAATGAGGGTGAGAGGATGGCTAATGAGAGCTCTGCGAAGGGGGTGAGAAGTGGAAAACTTTTTTTTTTACTCTAGCGGAGCTTCCCGTAGCTTAAAACCACTAGAGTGAGCTTGAGAATGTTGTTCTTAGCTCTTAGACGAGTTGAGAGGAGAAGGAAGGGATGATGGGATGAATAGGTATGGGGTCCCTTTTATAGTTTAGGATATGGGGACAAAAGAGGAACTTCACATCTTTAAAATTTAATATAGGCCTTTAGTGAGGGATACATGCACCACTGTAGCCACACATTGCTGAAGCTGCAGGTGGGATCTCAGTCATGCATCCCTAATCCGAACGTTCTCATCGTGCCACATTACGTGGCGCTCAGCCTTCGTGTGTTACGTTGATGGCTCAATCATGGTCGTCTGATCAAGATCGTGCGACCATGTTCGTGCCTTTGCTACTTCCTCTTCATCAGCTAAGCAGCAACGTAGCCACTCTCCCAATCGTTCAATGGATGATCAATGGCTCAGAATGTGTGCCGCACGCCTTTACAAATCACACTCCCACATCAGATCTGATGAGAGGCTCATCATGCGCATTCTGATGTGGATAATCAGTATGCGCATACTGATTATCGTGCGCATACTAATGAGAGTCTCATCATGGCTTCTAATTACCCCTAATTAACTAGTTTCCCTAGTTAATTAGCTAGGAATATACATATATAAGGGTTAATTATAGAATAAGGGACAAATCATTAAAGGACCTTAAAATAAGTTTAAAATGCTAAATTATCAGCCAATTAATATTAGTAATAATTTAATTAATAAATAGACTCGAAATACCATTAATTAGCTACCTAATTAATATCTTATTTAACTTAAGTATAACTTAAGACCTAAGTCTTAAATAACTTAAGTAAGTTAATAAGTTAATAAATATAAATAAATGGGTCAAAAATGTGAATACATGGATTTAATATAATATTTAGCTAATTTATAATTATATATAAAAAGTTGGAAAAGAATTAAATTAAAATTAACTTAAATGGCCTCTGTTTACATTTTAATCCCTATAATTCATTGCATTTGAGTCCTTTCCTTTCACCTAGGTCCTTAGCTTTCCTCACATTCATGTCCCTACGAACACCTTCTTCTTCATTTCTTCTTCAGTCACTTCAACTGCTGACAAACGGCGGTGAAGACACCCTCCGATCACCTTCCATCTGACACCATTCCACCCTCGCCAAGCTCTTGGAGCTTGCGCTCACCCTCTTCACTTCATCCCATGGTCTGGATGATCCTTGAATCCTATTTAGGGTTAAAGAGTAACCTCATCGGCATCGAAGATGACGTCGATGGTTACCTTGAACCTTCTAGCATCCAGATTCAGTCAAGTTCACAGTCGCCGCAACCTATAAATACCCCTCGACCCCTCCGATTTCAAAGGTCGATCCCCTATCCTTCTTCCCCAACTACAGCCGATGATAGGATATTCTTTCGTCTACCTCCGGCGACCTCTCATCCCCCTATCGGCTCTCCTCTGCACTAGGGACTCGCCTCTCTCACCTCCTCTTACTCTCCGGACAACTGTAATAGGGCCAAGGAGTGCCACTTCCTCTCTATCACCACTTTCAACTTCTCGCCGGAGCTCTATCCCCTACCCTCTGATTTCATCCTTCGGTACTCACCTTTCGATGGAGATTCTTCCCCTTCTCTTCGACCAGGTAATTGTAGATTACTTAGTGTAGCTTAGATTAGTGTAATTAGCTTAGTTAGATTAGTTTAGTTAGACTTCCAGTATTGCCTTCCTCAACTCCAGCGAGGCTAAGTCCAACCTCGCTAAACCTTCGTTCGCATTTCCAGAAATTGTTTCACTCTCCTTACCTCTCCACAATCCATTCCCACTTTCTTCCACTCGCAATTATCACCTAAACCGCCTTAACCACTTCACCTATGGCGGAGGTTCCCAAGCCATATACACCTCCATTAGGGTCATCCACCACTAGGACACCAACCTAAGGCCCTTCCCGACCTCAGTATTACCCCAATTATTCACCATTTGCCTAATCCCAGTCACGCTCACCTGGACACCTTACTGTCCATGGTGAGGTGTCCAAAACCTATTCCACCTTCAATTGAGATTCTTCATCACTTCCCTAACACCTAAGTAACCTTGCCAACTGCTTAATTACTCCTATAGAGCCTCCTATTAAAAATGCCTAAATTCCTCCTCCTCTGTGAGCTCACTGTCAATGGTGACTCAGAGATGAGTTAATCACCTAATTAATTAGTCCATTAGTATCACCTCACTCCTTAAAATACTTTCCCTCACTCAATTGAGTGAGAGGAAGCATTCTGAGTTCTATCGAACTCAGAATGATCAATTTTCAAATTCCATGATGAATCCTAAGTTCTGATCATTCTTTAAGCTAATTAGGGAGTCTTTAAGATCTATTTAGACCCTAGGGAACTTCACAGGTTCGTAATGGCCTCAATTACTATGTTATTCATCTCTATGTATCAAAACTGGACTCACCGAAGCTCCGGCAAGCTTCAGCAAGTCGAAATTGATCTTCAGCCCTTGATAGGCTCTGAGAAGCTCCAGAATGCACAACTAAGGTTTATGGATTCTGATTTAGTGTTTATTTTGTTGATTTAATGCCTGGAGCATGTAGATGACCTCTGTCTTCTCCAACTCCGGCAGAGTTTGTGAGTCATTTTTGTTAGGGTTTAGGTTGTTATAAGAGGTTCAGAAGCAAGAGTAAGACTTGTTTAATTCATCCTTGACCTTCTATTGCTCTAAAAACCTATAGGATTCTCCACCGAACAAAACCCTTCAGGATCTCAGGCGATAAACTTGAAACCCTAGAATTCTAGCTCAAAACTTAGTTTTGATTATCTGAATCAATTAGGTCAGAAGTTGGTTAAGTCAAAAAATCAACTTCTAGGCTTTATAGTCAACCTCAGGTCTGATTTAGAGAATTTTTGGCTAAAACTGAGATTTGTTGAGTTGAAACTATTGTTAGGATGACTTTGAGGTTGACAGAATTGATCAGAAGTTATTTCATTGAGGTTTTAGGCCAAATTAGATCACTATCCAGTTTGGGTCATTTTTGAACCCATACTACTTTCAGTGTGTTTCAAGTGAGATTTGAATGCTAAATTCGCCCAAATAGAATCATAACACCCTGTAAAGATTCTTTAAATCTATTCCATAGGTCTTTAGCTCTCTGTCGAGCGGTTTAGAGCTCAAAATGGAGCTCTGAAGCTCCTAAACGAAGCTCATCAACTTCTTCGTCTTCCTGAAGCCATATAGAGCTCCCTTTCTTCACCATTAGATGCAGAATCATCAACTGAAGGTGATTCAGACCTCATCTAGAGTTTAGACACTCTCCTACAGGTCAAAAGACCTAAACTTACCTTCTGTAGGCCTTAATGGCTGTGGCGAACCTTCCACCTTCGTCCTTCGAATCGAAGGGCTTAACCTCACTTGAGCACTAAATTGGTGTTCCAATCATGTAGAGCACATCAAGAGCTTTCGATCGAGCCTTTGCTCAATCAGATTGAGTCACTATTTCAGCCGGAATCGTCGGCCGAAGTTTGGCCTGGAGTGGACATAATTAGTCCCACATCGGTAGTTCTGAATGTGCTGACATGCTATAATACGAAAAACTACATTAGCCTTCTCGGTCGTCAGCACAGGGCATGAAATGAAACTTGGCTTTGGGCGCAGGTGCATGCAATGCACGTGCCTGCGCATATGTGTGTGTGCGTGCGCCTGTGGACGTGAGCGTGAGCCCGTGAGTGGGCAGCCTGGGAGGCCAAATACTGTGCATGAGCACAAATTGGAAAATAAAGCACCTAAGTAAAACTAGGCTCGGACCCAATAGGGTCTAGTCCCACACTCTAGGGGGTGCTATGATCCCCGACCGATCTGAGCCGCCAATTAGAAAACCAAATTTTTGTAATTTGGCTAAGTGGGGAATTCATAAGCACAGTAAAGATAAAGAAAGAAAGGAAGAGTAAACAAAGATAGAGAGTAAAGGAAGAGAGAGAGAGAGAGTGTGCGATGATAGTACAGTAAAGAATAGAAGTAAAGAAGAAACACAGAGGGCTGAAAATTAAGAAGAAAAATGGAGAAAGTCAGATGCCTTTCCATAGTTTTAGACTTTTAATTTTTACTTTTAAGACGTCCAATCTTCTTATTAAACATCTGATTGTACTTTTATTGAAATATTCTCTTTTGATATTTTGAGCTTTAAATGATGAAAGAAGGCATTTATACTCATTTGTATAGCTTTTTCTTGCCTTAATCTTTTGCAATAAGATGTAATGGTTGTAATAAACATGTTTACTTGATTTTTAATGACAAATCACATGTGTAAATATGTTCTCTATTCATGGAATGTTGCATGTGCTAATTTGATAATTCTTGTGCAATGTTCATAAGCTTGAAGTATTCTAATTTAATATTTATTCAATTAATTAATTCTTAATTATTCCTTAGCAATTAATGGTGAATTAAGATTAAGTTATGCCTCCCAGTAAATGACCTGGACTCAACCAGTTAAAAAGAACTTAAAATCTAAAATGTTAGGTTAACTTAATCATATACTACACAACCAACATAAAACCAAGTTAACCTAAGTTACTTTCTCATGTGATTAATTAAGTCTAAATAGCTTAATTAATTGTGTTGGGGATTTAAACAACCACATACTCATCCAGTGTGCATGATCACGCCACGTGGCCGCCGCCGTTGCCGCTCAATGGCCATTCAATGGGCGAATTAATCCGTGGAGCACGGATAGAAACTGCGTCGCGCTCTCCATGTAGGGTGCTCGCACATTGCGCCACACCCCTGTTTGTGTCAAATTTTGGTTTAAACGCTCGCGCACCCTCAAGCGTTGGGTGAAGATCCAACCACTGAGGATGCACGAGCTTTGTCTATAGAGAATATGAGGCGCTACTATGGTTGGATCTCAGTCATTGGATCGTGAATCCAACGACTGAGATGTGCTAATCAGTTGAAGGTGAAATGGTGTGGGCGCTCTTGGGTAATTTGGGAGGCTAGGATGCACCACGTGGCGCCATCAGAGAGACGATCAGGGTGCATGCGGAGCACCCATAAAAATTGCCTCTAAAATTGCCTCAATCGGACACCCGTAACACTATCTATGAAAGAAAGAAGATCAGAAGCCATGGTAGGACCACCACAGCTACCCATAAGTGCTTCCACAAGCTGAATGCATGCCCAATGCTCGCTGTCAGCCATTGGATGCTCATTCAACTATTAATGCATACGGAGCCTGTAGGAACTAGGTATACACTCGAGGGGGGGTCAATTCTGTAATATCGATCTCTATCATGGAATTTAAAATTTAATCCACCACAGATCAAAAATAGATATAAACAAACCAAAGAGAGATGACACCTGCGTTTAGAGTGGAAACCCTTACGGATAAAAACCACTACTTGAGCCTTCCAACTTATGATTTCTCTGACTAGTCAATGCTAGTCAATTCCACTATCGTACCACTTAAATGAGGATAGCAAAACCTCTTATAACACTTCTTCTCTTTATACACCTAACCAAGAGAAGAACAAAAATGGGATCTCCAAAACAACTTGGATCCCGAATCAAAAGGAAATAATAGGATCAAAAGTATAGCAATAATTCCTATGGAACCTTAGGAATTTAAAACAAAGTGAACATTTTCGAATTGCAACAACCATGCTTTAGATCACAATATTTGCAAGTGCAGAAGGGCAAAAGCATTAGAGAGAATAAGACATTTTTGCTTGTAAAAAGCTCTTGAGGTGTGTTTTACAATGGGAGGTCGAGAGTTTATTTATAGGTGTTTTTTGACCTGATTTAGAAAGTTTGGAAACACGTCTTTGATCGATCAAAATTAATAGTTGGGCAATCAAATTGACTTTTGGTCAATTAAATATAAAGTTTGATCGATTCCATGTTGATCAATTAAATTAGGAAATTGATTGATTTCTGGAGCAACATCAAAAGATGACCATTAAAAGCTTTTGATCGATTAAAAATATTGCATTGACCGATCAAATTATAAAAGTTGGTTGATCAACAGTACTTAAAAGTTAGATTTTTAGTTGAAATTCAAGGCTAACAAGTTTCAAAGTGCATCAGTTGTTATATTTTAGGTTTCTTATAATATTCTAGATTGAATAAAAATAAAACGAGTCTTCAGAATCCTCATCAGGAGATTGATTCCACTTGTGGCACGATCATCATATCTTGAGTTTATCTTTAAGTGCCATAAAATGATCAATCCACAATAAAACATAATTTTGTTACATCAAAACAAGGGTATCAACATTCTCCCCCTTTTGGATGATAAAAAAATTATAATTATATATGCATAAGGATAAAGAAAATAAATGATATGCTACTTATGCATATAGAAATTTATCTCCCCCTTTGGTATTAATAAAAAGCATTATAAACTATTCCTTAAACAAATTTCAAGTAAATCAAGTAGTTCAAGTTATTCAAGCATCTGCAATTAATCAAGTGTCTCATTTTAATGAAGTATCTCCCCCTTTTTTATTGTCTCATGCAATTCATGACATGCTTCTAGCAAGAATGAAATTGCAGGTATATAACTGAATAGATAAAAACTACATTCCATATATATAGTGATCAACAAAGTAAAAAGCTATAATAATGTGAAATAAAGTAACAGAAACAACAAAATAAAGTGCTACAGCCATGAAAAAAATATAGAGTACTACAGTCCATGAAACTGAAATATAAGAAAATCTAGAAGAAACTCAAGAAAGCCTCTATGTCGGAAGGTGATGTAAACATGTTTAGACTACTTAAGATGTCTATTTATGCATGTTCTTAAACATAGGATTGTATTGCATACTATAAATATTGCATAACATGCATCATCTTGTATTTAGATTAGTTTGAATAAAATGGAGGTTAATTGTCTCCTTTTATGTTCATGGATAGGGCAAACTTTTTATCGGGGCCTCAAATCGAAGATCCAACCATACAGATGTGATCAGGGCGACGATTGGAGTTCAACGACTCCAAGATCGCCTTAATCAAACATCTGTAGCATCAGATAGTGACCGGGGAACCCTAGAAGATCAAGGGCCAAGATGGTGTGAATCCACACTTCAAATGACAAATCCAACCACACGGATGGATTCGGATCGACGATCGCAACCTAACAACATGAAAATCGACTCAATCCGACAACTGCGGCACCATCTACATCATCCAGAAGATGAACGGCCAAGATGGAGCCATGTGGTGCCATCTCAGTCGCCCAATCGGCCGCTGCACTCGCCGCACGAGTATGGCTGGCAAGTTGTCGGTGGTAACAGCTCATCGATCGGTTGTCCAGAACCCAACTCAATAACTGCACTGAAAATTCCCAAAACACTTAGGAAGAAGCAGAGAAGTAGAATAAACCAGGAAGATATACACTAGATTCACCCTTGTGTTGACCCCGTAAAAATAAAAGTAGGGAGAAAGCTTCCGGTTGTAAAGATACACCTTTAGGCAGAATTCTCTTTTTAAGGTCACCTAGAGGCGTAGAAATCCAAAGTCCGTTTTAACTGCCAGTCAACAAGTCTATCACATTCACAATAAGATGCTTAGAACTTAGGGTTCTCATCAAATCTTGGGTGAGTTGAATGGTCGTAGAAAGCCACTCTTAAACCCTAAAACTTGAAAATCCAAAAAAATTAGAAAAGAGGAAAAAAGAGAAAAAGAAAATTTTCTTTGAATAAGGCGAGGACTTGAGGCGGTCTGCATTTTGGCAGATACTCGGGCACTGTTGTGTCTTTCAAAGTTCAGATCCTAAGTAGACATTTTCTTAGTGATTGAAAATAACTCATGCCCAAATAATCCAACCTGATTCTTTTATAAATAGCATATAGCTTTGCTAGGTACTAACAAAAGATAGGCATGGGGGTATGATGTAAACATGTTTACACTACTTAAAATGTCTATTTATGCATGTTCTTAAGCATAGGATTGCATTGCGTACTATAAATATTGCATAACATGCATCATCTTGCATTTAGATTAGTTTGAATAAAATGGAGGTTAATTGTCTCCTTTTACGTTCATGGACAAGGAAAACTTTTTATTGGGGCCTCAGATTGAAGGTCCAACCATACAGATGTGATCAGGACGATGATTGGAGTTCAATGACTCCAAGATCGCCCTAATCAGACATCTGTAGCATCAGATAGTGATCGAGGAATCCTAGAAGATCAAGGGCCAAGATGGTGTGAATCCGCACTTTAAACGACAAATCTGACTGCACAGATAGATTCGAATCGACGATCGCAGCCTAACGGCGTGAAAATCGACTCAATCCGACAACCGTGGCACCATCTACATCATCCAGAAGATGGACGGCCAAGATGGTGCCACGTGGTGCCATCTCAGCTGCCCAACCAGCCGCTGCACTCGCCGCACCATCTCTTCTTCATTGCTTCTCTATCGTTGGATGCGCATCCAATGGCTGTGGATGCGCGCGCCTAAATTCGTCTCTGCGACCATCTCTCCTCCACAGCACAGCGGGTGAACGCCTTATCGGGAGTGGGCTGCACGCATTCAAGCCTGCGTGAGCAGCATTTTAGGCGTGGGTGAGCGGGCTCCGTGACCACTCGATCACGATCAAGCGACTGCGGGCGCCCAATCCAATCCACGCTCTATCGCATGCCCGCACGTGACGCAGGATCGCACGCAAGCGGGCGCACGCTGAGTGGGCGAAGGTGCGACTTAAGCGGTCCGATCTCACAATCGGATGGCTGAGAGCAGCTGAACATGTGCGCGCGTTACGCACAAGGAGACGAGCGGCCGCGTGCGGGCGGTGCCCCACTGCGCCCACGATCGGGCTTTAGCGATGGTTTTATCCATCACTAAAGACCCCTGATTAATGATTTTCAAATTAAAATGACCAAATTGCCCTCACTCCTTGCAACTATAAAAGGAGACCCCCTCCACACGAAATTCTCATCCCTTCCTTCTCTTCTCTACCTCTCTAAAGCTCAAGAGAAGCTTGTCCCACATGCGGGATGCTCCTCGCAAGATAAAGTCAAATTTTCACTCATTTCAGAAGCGGATCCCGCGACGACGACGACATGCTGCTTTGTTCTCGTTCCTCTTGCCTCAATCTCCTTCTTCCCACTCCATCCTCCTTCATCCAGGCGGCATCTCGTCCGGCTCGTCCTCCAAGCAATGTCGAGGAGGATAACTTCTCTCTCCCATTCTTCCTTACAGCTTTCTAGTGTAGAATTTTTCTGCTTTCTAGTGTAGCTGATTTCTCGCTTTCTAGTGTAATTCTTATTTGGTTTTATTGTATAAACATTTTGAATTATTGAATGCATGTTTTCTCTCTCTCTCTCTCATTTAGTTTGATTGTTATTATGGCTTCATTGTAATTACATTGCCTCAGTTTTCAAGAAAAATTCTAAAAAAGTATAATTGCGAATATAGATCAACGAGCCTCCCTGAGTTCGACCCGAGATTTTCATTCCGGTATAAATTTTATTTGTTGAACACGAGTTCTTCGCTTTCATACTACGACGACAGGTTTTTCAAAACCAAACACGTTAGCGTAGCAACCCGTGCGTTCAACAGAAGGCAACTCTACGTCCATGTCAAAGTCGTCCAAAGGGAAAGCTACAACATTGGGTTGAATTGAAGAAGAACCAAGGAAGCGAAGTTGTCATCTCAAGATTGGTGAAAGTTGAGTCTGTGGAGTACTGTGGGACGATGTTAGTAAGGTGCCAGTCGACTACAGTTGAGTAGGAGGTGTTATTGTAGTCTGATCAAGAGGAGGAGGTGCTGCTAGTGGTGGGGCTTGTCAAGCCCTGGGAGGCCTGTCATCTCTAAACTGAACTGCATGAATCTGCTCTCCCAGCTTGTCAAAGAAGTGCCCCTGCTTGCTCAGGTAGTCGAATACCTAAGTACCATGAGCCATCATCATCTAACAATTCATCATCAAAGAGATGCCATCTGTGACATCCTATACATCGAAAGTGTCATGCCTGGTGAACTGCCTGTCAAGGTAGGGCCACTCGGTGTCGAAGAAGGAAGGAGTGCGTCTAACTGGAGGAGGGCAGTAGGCATCAAAGTGCCTGTAGGGTGTGTAGGATGGTAGAGCAGTAGAAGGTCCAACCTAAGAAGGTGGAGGGTAGGAAGAGGAGGAAGCAGCTGCCTGTGGGGGAGGATCCTGTTGAGTCTAACTGTCCTATTGGAACCTAGTTCCACTTCTCTTTTATGTTTTGGTGTTAACAAAACTATTTTAAAACTAATGAGTTTATGAAACATCATTTACAGGAAATCACAGGATTTAGGAAGTACGAAAGAAGTGTGGATGGCATGAAGAATGAAGATTGATTTTATATTGATTTTATATGTTGTAATTTAGATTCTTGTATGTCTCCTAACAAGAAAAATTAATTTAGGAGTTAAAATCAAAATAGAGATAATTAGGTATCATACTCATGTTCTATCATTCGTTTGAAAAACTAAAATCGCTTCTTTGACATATTAATCATATATTTGCATTCAATTATCACTAAGATTGTTTAATAAAATTTTATTCAAGGTACTTATTGCAAGTACCGGTACTGTTCACTAGTACTAATACATGCTAGGCACAGGTGAAAAGACGGTTTTCACTTTCATTGTTGTTTTGCACATAAAATGATGCGTCGAATTAGTATCGGAGTGGTGGAAAATCACTTTTCAAAATAATTTAAAATAACCACTCAAAAGAGCGGGTCATATCCACAAGTTGGAAATGGCCTATTAAAACTCAAATATTTCCTACATGAAATCGTGCTTCAGATGGAGAATTTAAGATATTAATCTTTACTTTTAATCAAATGATCGCTTCTTGTTCTAAACAATCTATTCCATTGAATAAAACAAGAAAAGAAGTTGGAGGGCATGGCAGCAATTGAGACACATTAAATTATTTAATCAGAAATAAAGCTATAGTAATCTTCAACCGAAAATTCCAAACCCAACTAATCCTCCTCTCACTGTAGCAAAGCAGGGGAGGGGGAATAACCAGCCTGCACACGTAGACAAGGACACGATCGACGGCGAGCTTGGTCGAAGGAGGTCTGCCAGAGGAGAGGCTGGCGATGGCGGAGATGGCCTAGCCGATGGCAGTTGGAGGTGTCCGATCAGAGAGGAGGAAGGTGGTGGTGGCATTGGCTGCTACAATGGCGTGGAGCACAGAGCAACCACGCGAGCGCATGCTGTAAGTGCGAGAGGCGAGGGCGTCAGCGAGGATGGCAAGGCGCGGCGGCAGTGGGCAGTGCTCGCCGGTGGCGGTGGTTGCAGCAACGCGCTGGGTGGCACGTGACCTCTACTGCACACGGGCGGAGGTGCAACGTGGAGAAGGGGTGGTGTGCGAAGATGCGTGAGGGGGCGACAATGGTGAAGGAGGTAGCTGTTGGTGATGGTGGTGGTGGGTCTCATTGTGGTGAAGGCGAAACAGAGGAAGAGGAAGAATGAAGAAGAAGATGGATATGTTGGTGGTGGTGAGGATGACCGTGGACAGGGGCATGTGGTGTTGGTGGTCAAGCGGTGGCACAATGAGGTTGTAATCCGAAGATCTACATTGACAGTGCAGGCTATCACCCTACACGCCCACAGTGGCGAAGCTCTGCCGCGGTTAAGGTAGGTGGTGGTAGAGCAAACAAGAAGCTAAGTTCTTTGCATAGTATGAAAATGGATGAAGGCCCCCCTCAGCATGGTCGACTCATGCTCCCATTGTAGCTGCAAGTGGTGGATTTGAAATGCAAGAGGCTAGAGTAGATCCACTTTACAGCGGATGAATGCTGGCAACTGTTCACATAAGGAGGAAGCGCAACCGTTACCTGTAGAAGAAGAATAAGATAATAATAAAATATTATGGTTATTTATGCACAAACCCTTAACTTCTATGTTAAATTAAAATAATGCATGTAATGCACCTAATTGGTTAACTAATTAAATGCATGCAATTCTAAGTTAATTCTAAATGCATTTAGATATGAATGCAATGCACGAAATATGCAAATAAGTTAAAAATATGAATTAATTTATTTACATCCTAATGTATGCTAGCTAAATGTTAAAGATATCTTAATGTCTAGGCATTCATATAATTAAATAGCCCACAACTTAGGCTAATCAAATGCCCCCATACCTAGTTTTTGCTAGTCCCTAGCAAATTCAAGCATGACTTAACACTCCAAGTTATCCAACCTAACTCAATTGACCTTTTCATAGAAATTAAGTTGAACCATCTAACTCTAGATCATAAGGTACCCAAGTAGTTGCTGAGTTACAGACTAGGTCAGCTAAGGATGAGTTGTAGGCACAGGTTTCCTTGATTTCTAGCTCTACCCTAGGGTTTATTGGTCTCAGAGATTAAAGAATCCGTGCATATGCATTAGTCTGAGTTATTTGAGGTTGGTATGATTGCCAACCTAGAAAGTGAGTAAGAAGGATTTTTTTTATTTTGTAATATATATATATATTGTTTGATTCCTTTAAGTCTAACCTTGGATCAACTATCAACACAGTCCGTGTCGGATTCATTGTCCCTATCGCCAAACCTCAAAGGGTGCCTAGCTTTCGATGCTTCGAGATAGCACCACCCATGGCGACCCCAAGAACTCTTGGAAATCGACACTTCAAGATAGTATCGCCTATGGATTTCTTAAGCGAATTTAGCCCTATGGAAATCAGCACTTCGAGATAGGGCCACCCATGGTACCTAAACCACACAATGTGCTTACATGCCCCTAGTAGGATAGATATCCTAAGAGACAAGCACCAAGGAGGTGACATGTTATCATCTCATCATCAAGGTGAGAATATACTCCACCTCTCCTGCAGCAGGAACTCATCCAATCAAGTTGTGATTTCAAGCTTCTCCTAAATCAAAACTACGAGAACCAAATTTCTTCAAGAAATGAATTAAGGTGATCACTATTTTCACAAGACCAAGTGTGTGTAAAATGTGGATGCTTAGGTTACGAGGACCCGTAAACCAAAAGGTAGAAAAAAACAACAGGTACTACCCAACCTTTAACTCAATCCTTAGCTTTCCTTCCTCAACATCTTGAGGAATGGTCCACAACTTAACTCCTACTTTAGTTTTTAAGTCTAAATGAACCCTAAAGTTCTAAAGTCAATAGTTCAACCCTAGCTCCTATAATTAGATACCTAGTGTCAACTAAGCAAACCTAAAGTCTTGGTCTCATGCCTAAAGATGTAGAGCCCAGCTGGTTAAGCATAACAACATGGCCTTTTTTTTTTTTGATTGCAATATGCATGCATGAATGCAAAATGTAGACATGCTATAAACAAATGCCTCAGGTCCTATCCCCCCATGCCTGGTTCAAACAATGTCCTCATTGGAAGCAAAACAACTAAGGGAAGATGTTACCTAAGGCAGAGAATGACAAGAGCTAAGGCTCCTCGAGAGTGACTTTGTCAACCAGATGGCCATCCAAAGTAATGTACAGTTTCAACCATTGGTCGTTGATGGTAAAGGGTGTTTCTGAAGAGGGGCTCTTGATCTCCATAGCCCCATGCAGAAACACTTTAGTGAATATGGTGGCCCATCCCAACGAGATTTTAATTTCCCTAGAAAAACCTTAAGTCTAGAATTGAAAAGCCAGACTTGTTGGTTGGGCTCAAAGATCTTTCTAAGGATATACTTATCATGCAAGACCTTAGTTTTTTGTTTATAAGCTTGAGAGGTGTCATAAGCATCATTCCTCAGCTCCTCAAGCTCACTTAATTCCAGAAGTCGTGCCTTACCCACCTTTTCTAAATCCATGTTGACACCTCAAATAGCCTAGAGTGCCCTATGTTCCAGCTCAAAGGGTAAATGGCACACTTTCCCGTACACAATCCGAATGGGAGATGTACCCAAAGGGGTCTTATAAGCCGTTCGATATGCGCACAAAGCATCATCGAGCTTTTGGGACCAGTCCTTCCTATCAGCCCTAACGATCTTTTCTAAAATGTTCTTTATCTCCCTATTCGACACCTCAACTTGGCCACTCGTCTGGGGGTGGTACGGGGTAGTAATCTTGTGAGTGCCCCTTAGACTCTTGAGTAACTAATTGAACTGGTGATTCTGGAAATGAGGTCCCCCATCACTAATAATAGTCTTAAGGTAGCTGAATCAGGATATGATATTGGCCTTCACAAATTTCAATACCACCGAGTGATCATTTGTTCACGAAGGAATGGCCTCTATCCATTTAGAGACATAGTCAACTACCACTAAGGTATACTCATAACCTTGGGATGAAGGGAAGGGTCCCATAAAGTCTATTCCCCAAACATCAAAACTTTCAACAGGTTGAATCAGGTGTTGAGGCATTTCATTCCTCTTCCCGATCATTCCAATCCATTGACATCTAATACAAGCCTTAACAAAGTTATGAGAATCCTTAAATAACGTAGGCCACCAAAAATCAAACTGAAGAACCTTAAAAGATGTTTTCTTAGCACCAAAGTGTCCACAATGAAGTTCATGGCAAAAACTCAGCACACTTTGTTGCTCCTCTTCAGGCATGCATCGTCTCAGTACTTGGTCTTGTCCAATTCTAAATAATTTAGGCTCTTCCCAATGAAACTATCTAGCTTGGGAAATGAATCTCTTCCTTTTCTACTCATCCCAAGAGCTAGAAGTCACTCCAGTAACCAAGTAATTGACGGTATCAGCATACCAAGGTGAAGTCGGTGTTACCGCCATAAGGGTTTCATTGGGAAATGTCTCACAGATGTCTCCAGAAGGAGAGTCATCAAGTGGGAGGCGAGACAGGTGGTCAGCCACTACATTTTCCGCTCCCTTTTTTCATGAATCTCCAAGTGAAACTCTTGAAGGAGTAGAATCCACTTAATAAGTCATGGCTTAGAATCTTTCTTGGAAATGAGGTGTTTCACTGCCGCATGATCAGTAAAAATGACCACCTTAGACCTAAGAAGATAAGAACTAAACTTCTCCAGAGCAAAAACTACAGCAAGTAATTCCTTTTCAGTGACAGTGTAGTTTTGCTATGGTTCGGTTAAAGTCTTGCTAGCATAGTGCAGCACATGTGGTCTTCCCTCAACCATTTTTCCAAGAACTGCTCCCACTGCATAATCCAAAGCATCACACATTAGCTCAAATGGGAGTGTCCAATCTGGATCTCAGAGAATAGGCGCAAAGATTAAGGCCTCCTTCAGAGTGTGAAAGGCCTCGGCACACTTTGAATCAAAATTGAAGGAAGATTCCTTCACCAACAAGTCGCAAAGCAGCCTATAAATTTTACTGAAATTCTTAATAGAGCACCTATAAAAGCCAACATGGCCCAGAAAGGATCTAATCTATTTGACATTCATGGGCAATGGAAGTTTGGAAATAGAATCAACCTTGGCTTTATCTACTTCCAAGCCCCTTTCAGAAACAACATGCCCAAGTACAATGCATTTCTATACCATGAAGTGGCTTTTCTCCCAGCTGAGGACTAAACCAGTCTCCTTACATCGCTTCAGCACATTCTCTAGGTGCAGGAGACACTGGTCGAAAGACGAGCCGTAAATGGAGAAGTCATCCATAAACACTTCAACACACTCGTCAATCATGTCCAAGAAAATGGACATCATACACCGTTGGAAGGTTGCCGGTGCATTACATATTCCAAACGGCATACGCCTGAATGTAAAGGTACCGTAAGGACTCGTGAAAGTCGTCTTCTCCTAGTCATCAAGGAAGACTGCAACTTGGTTGTACCCAGAATATCCATCAAGAAAGCAATAGTACTTATTCCCCGCCAATTTTTCGAGAATTTGGTCAAAAAAAGGCAAGGGAAAGTGATCTTTCTGGGTAGCGGTGTTCAGCTTGCGGTGATCAATGTAGACCCTCCATCCAGTTGAGGGTCTAATCACAACTTGTTCACCTTGGTCATTAAACTCCACAGTAAAGCCTACCTTCTTTGGCACCACATGGATAGGACTTACCCATTTACTATCAGCAATGGGATATATGATCCCAACATCCAACCACTTCAGAATTTGCTTTTTAACCACCTCCCTCATATTGGGGTTAAGACGTCTCTGCATGTACCTAAATGGCTTGATGGAATCATCAGTATAAATGTGGTGCATGCAGAGTGTAGAGTCTATAACCTTAATATCAGCGATGCTCCAAGCAATAGCTTCCTTGTGCCTAGATAAACATTCAACCAGGGCTCCCTCCTGTGCCTCAGATAGCATAGTCGAAATGATAACAGGGAGCGTATCATTGGCACCCAGGAAGATGTACTTGAGAGTATCCGAGAGGGCTTTCTGATGTAAACATGCTTACACTACATAAGATGTCTATTTATGCATGTTCTTAAGCATAGAATTGCATTGCATACTATAAATATTGCATAACATGCATCATCTTGCATTTAGATTAGTTTGAATAAAGTGGAGGTTAATTATCTCCTTTTATGTTCAAGGACAAAGCAAAATTTTTATCGGGACCTTGGATCGAAGATCCAACAGTACAAATGTGATCAGGGCGACGATTGAAGTCCAACGACTCCAAGATCGCCCTCATCAGACATCTGTAGCATCAGATAGAGATTGGGGAACCCTAGAAGATCAAGGGCAAAGATGGTGTGAATCCACACTTCAAATGACAAATTCGACTGCATGGATGGATTCGGATCGACGATCACAGCCTAACGGTGGGAAAATCGACTCAATCCAACACCTGTGGCACCATCTACATCATCCAGAAGATGGACGGCCAAGATGGCACCACGTGGCGCCCTCTCGGTCGCCTGATCGACCACACGCATTAGTTGAAGGCCTCCGCATCAACACTTCCCCGTCCTTGGATCAAGATCCAACGGCTGCGACGCGCTCGTGCTTAAGTTAAGCGCTCGACACAAACATGCCCACAACGCGTTGGTCGAGCGCTCTAACGCGAAGCGCATGCGCGAATTCGAGCCTCGCCGCACAGAAATTGGGGCGGAGGTGCATGCTCGATCGACCGCACGATCGCACTCCAGCGACCACGCCCGCTCGATCAAGATGGCGCGCCCACACACGCCCACGCGTAATGCGGGATCGCACGCATATGCGCACGCTGAGGAGGCGCGACGAGGAGCACTCTTAGCCGTTCTATCTCACAATTGAACGATCGAGATTTAAAGAACGTGGAAAGGCATTGAGTGCGGGGAGATGAGTGGGCGCGCATGCGCCGCCCCACTACGGCCACATTCAGGCCTTTAGTGACAGATTTATCCATCACTAAAGGTCCTGAATTAATGATTTTCACTTGTAATGACCAAATTGCCCTCACTCCTTGCAACTATAAAAGGAGACCCCCTCCATACGAAATTCTCATCCCTTCCTTCTCTTCTCTCCCTCTCCAAAGCTCAAGAGAAGCTTGTCCCACACCTGGGATGCTTCTCAAGAGATAAAGTCAAATTTTCTTACCCCTTTCGGAAGTGGATCCCGCGACGACGACGACGTGTTGCTTCGTTCCCGTTCTTCCCTCTCCGTTCCCCTTCTTCCAAGCATCGTCCCGTCCAACTCGTCCTCCAAGCGACTGTCAAGGAGGATATTTCTCTCTCCATTCTTTTTAATGCTTTTAGAGTAGATTTACTGCTTTCTAGAGTAGAATTTTCCTGCTTTCTAGTGTAATAATTTTCTGCTTTCTAGTTGTAATGAGTAGTGTAACTAACAATCTCTTTGATAATGAATTCCATGTTCATTCTACATCTCTTTTTATTTTTGTTTGTAATATTCTCTCTCTCTCTTCTATTTATTGTAAATAGATAGATAGTTTTTAATCAATTATTATGCTTTGTGACAAATAAAACAAACGCATATTTTTAATCAAACATCTGCCTCCCTGTGTTTGACTTGGGATTTCTATTCTGGTATAAATTTTATTTGTTAAACCCAAGTTCTTCGCTATTCAAACTACAACGACAAGTTTTCAAACCAAATATGTTAGCGTATCAACTCGAGCTTCAACATTTTGACGCCGTTGCCTGGGAGGCGACGCGCTTTGATTTTTTTCGCATTTTTACAACTTACAAATCATTTACCTCACTTCTCTCCTTTCTTATTGTGATTGCAGGTACTCTTTTGAGATGAGCAAAAGCAGTAGATTGGAGCAAAGTGCTGTTGAAGGTTTTGTAAGTTATCCCCTACTTCCCACCCATTAGTTTTCATTTCACCACGTAATAACATAAACATCAATCAACCTAGGTGTTCTTATAAACTCCAAGGTTAGTTTTGTTTGTTTGTTTGACACCCACACTCGCCTCAACCTTCACATTTAAAAAGAAAAAAATAAAAAAAACTTACAGAGGTACACAACCTCATCTGATTTTCAAACTCAACTGGTAAACTGATCTTCGGAGTCGGTACACACATCCAAACAAATAATTGAGTAGAAATCAGATTAAGTAATCACTTGTGTGACTAATTAAGTAGTGCAACAAGCCAATTATTTGAGTTGATTGGGCCGCACTACTTCAATTAAAATCAACTCATCAAGTAGCTGCCGCTTAGGTTCAACTCTTAGGGATTTACCAGGCACTCCACATTCTTTTAAGCTTCAAAGGAAAACATCTTCACCTGTGCTTTCAAAACTTGGTGTGCCAACAAAACTTGTTTGAAAATACCTAAAGTTGAATCCTAAAAGCTACTAAGCAAGATTTGAACCCTAAAATTCACTGCATCAAAAGTAATCTTGCTTGAAAAACACTGGTTGTGCACACACACACACACATCAATCAATCATTAAGGCACAACCCAGATAAAGGGCCCATCACATTCCAACGCATATTCAAACCTAGCCCTAAATAAAATAGAGTAGACATTGGCCTTAAAGACTCGAATCACTCTTTGGAGCCCAGAACGAGATTATTTTCGATTAGTCTGTTTCTACTATTCAATCTGATGTCTAGCTAGGGGAGCAGAATCAAACGACTGCAGCTGGGGGTACACTAGGAACCGGAGGTGCAAGCTGAAGGAAGAACCTTCTCCCCAGTCCCTCCTTCTAACTAGTTGGATTGAACAGACAGAAGTAGATCAAATTGTTTCTTTATCTCAAGATGGGTTCTAGGAGTCTGTAGGTCTTTAGGCTAGCCCACTTAAGGACAAGTTTGATTGATTGTATTGCAGGGTGCCTTTCTTCCTCCTATCTCTCATGAATCCTTCCACATTTTATACGCAATCCCGCTTTTTCCCTCCTGATTTGAGTTATCCTCAACATGACGATTATCCCGACTCGTACTGTAATCGACCATCAGTTAGTTGGGATAACATGGATTGGGGATACAGTTCCGAACCTCCGTATTTGGGGTCTAACCCTGAACACTACGATTGTGATTTCTATCCTTCTCAGAGCCACATCGATTATTGATCGTCACCCTTTCATGGACAACCAAATACGATCTACAATCACATTCCTCAAGAGGTTGAGGAAGGAAAGCTAGGGATTGAGTTAAAAGGTGGGGTAGTACCTGGAGTCTTGTTCTACCATTTGGTTTATGGGTCCTTGTAACCCAAGCATCCAAATTTCACACACTTGGTCTTGTGTAAGTAAGTGATCACCTTAACTCCTTTCTTAAAAGAAATTTGGTTCTCTTAGTTTTGACTTAGGAGAGTGACTTAGGCTTGAAAACACAATTTGACTAGAAGAGTTCCTGCCGCAGGAGAGGTGGAGTATATGCTCACCTTGAGGTTGCGATGATAACATATTACCTCCTCGACACTTGTCTCTTAGGATATCCATCCTACTGGGGGCATGTAAGCAAATTATGCAGTTCAGGTACCATGGGCGGCTTTATCTTGAAGTGTCGATTGCCACAGGCCTAAATTCGCTTAAGAAATCCATGGGCGATACTATCTCGAAGTGTCGATTGCCAGGAGTTCTTGGGGTTGCTATGGGTAGTGCTATCTCGAAGCATCGAAAGGCAAGCACCCTTCGAGGTACGGTGATGGGGACAATGAATCCGACACAGACCGTGTTGATAGCTGATCCGAGGTTAGACTTAGAGGAATCAAACAAATATATATATATATATATATATATATTATTCAAAAAAAAATCCTTTTTCCTTTCTAGGTTGGCAATTATACCAACCTCAAATAACTCAGACCAATGCACATGCACGGATGCTTTAATCTCATGGATCAATAAACCTTAGGGTAGAGTGAGAAATCAGGGAAACTTGTGCCTACAACTCGTCTTTAGCCGACCTAGTCTGTAACTTAGCAACTACTTAGGAACCTTAGGTCTAAAGTCTGAACTTGACATGTTTCTAAAGGAAGACCGTTTGGGTTGGTTAGTCTACTTGGAGTGCTAGGTTTTGGCTTGGATTTGCTAGAGACTAGCAAAAACTAGGCATGGGGGTATTTGATTAGCCCATATTTGTGGGCTATTTAAGTATTTAAGTGTCTAGACGTTAAGTTAATTTTAACATTTAGATAGCATATATTAGGATGTAAATAAATTAATTCATATTTTTAGCTTAAGTGCATAATTCATGCATTTAGAATTAACTTAGGGTTGCATACATTTAATTAGTTAATTAATTGGTGCATTACATACACTATTTTAATTAACATAGAAGTTAACGAGTTATGCATAAATAATCCTAATTATTTTATTCTTTTTTTTCTTCTTCTCCTTTGCAGGTAACTCTTCTGTCTCCGCCTCCTCCTCCTGCTCATCAACATTGATTCTATAGTGGCTTTTGAATTTCAAATCTTTGTAGCTGTGGCTACAAAAGAGAAGGAAGGGTTGCCGTTCAAAGGAGGCCACCACCCCTTTGTTCCTCACTGCGTAGAGAACTTTGCTTCTTATCCATTCCATACCATCGGTCTCCCACCGTGGCAGCGCGACTCCACCACCGTGGGGGTGTGGGGTAACAGCCCACACCGCCAAGAGTCCCTGCAACTTCTCCTCCCTGTGCCTCAACCCTGCCAAGCTCGCCATCGCGCATGCCTCCAGCCAGTGCACTTCATCTTCTGCAGCAGACCACACGCACGCGCTACACCTCCACTGTAGCAGTCATGCACGTGCCTACCTCAACCGCTGCCCTCACCTCAGCCAACATCCCACCTCGCACCTGCACGCCCGCGCCTTCACCTCCAGCGCACCCACGCCCCAGCACCCACGCTTCCTCGCACCATCAGACCTCACGCACCTTCACCTCCAGTGCCCTCGCCTAGCATGCCTGCCCACCGCGCACCTTCACCTCCAGCCAGCACGCCTGCGCGCTCTCGCATAGCGCACACCCTCAAACAATCCCTTCACCTCCACGCACCCACACCCAGCGCCTGTACACCCCCACTTCAGCGCCTCTAGCGCCTCCTTGCAGCACCTGCAGCCAGTGCCATCAGACCCCGCGCGCACCCGTGCGGCCTGTAGAGCGCCCGCCCCTCCATGCACCTATGCCTCCTCGCGCCCCCAGCGCCTGCGCGCCACCCCTCCTCGTGCATGCAGCAAGCGCGGCTAGCAGCAGCAACCTCCACCGCCGCCACTTCTCTCCTCCATCCAGCTACCTCCAGCCGTCTCGCAACCTGCCGCCGCCACCGTTGCGAAGTCCTTGCTCCGGCCAATCTACACCCAGAAGAGTTCCTCGAACGAACCTCTCTCCCATGCGCGAGGAGGAGAGAGGTAGAATCCTCTGTTTATGGTGGAATTAATATTTACATTTCATACCATTGCCACAAAAAAATGAATTTTGATTTATCATTATTTTATTGTGGTGAATTTATGCCTTCATGCTCATGCTTCTAAAGAATTGTTAAACCTTATTATTCATCTCTATGTGCATTGAATTTAATTTTTAATAACATTTTAGTATGCATGCAAGTGAATAGTACATGGCATACCCTTGCACATGGATAATTTTCTGACGTAAAAATTACATTAACACCCCTTGACTTCTCCATAAATTTAAAGGTTTACTTTCAGAGCTACACAGGCATTGTTTGATCTAACGAATAGTTCAACGAACTTGATTTCGACCTAATTATGAGTTTAAGTAAGTCATTGCCTCCCTGTGGACACTACCCGCTCTCCTGTGAGTGGTTTAATTTTAATTTTAATTATTTTGTTAAACGATTTTCCAGCACTTCGATCCTACAACGACAAATCATCCTAATAACATTATTCGAAAGCAAAAACCATCTCACCCCATGATTGGAGGCAATAAGCCGAGAACACAAAAATAATATAAATCACTCACTTGCACCCAAAGTTACCAAGGTGGGACTAAAGTCCTGTCCTCTTCTTCGCGTGCCTGCAGAAGGATGCCTGCTCAATTGTTGCGGCTGTGATGCTCTCTCAAAGCCACTCCCTGGCTGAATGTGTGTGCGAGGTGATTCCGCATCACCTGGACCTGGGAACCTGGAGCGTGGCACCTGGGATGAAGCTTGTGAGCAAGCTTCATGCCGACGCTAATGGCGGCGGAGGCTCGATCCTGCTCTCAAACAATACGGCCTTGCGACCTCATTAGAATACATAGGAAGCTTCGTCGTGGCATGGCAAAGGTGCTGCGGTAGGTGGCTGGCCGCGGGGTAGCCTAAGCGTGCGTGCCTAGGTTGGTCTATGGCCATGGTGATGGGTGTGATCGGGGGGCGAGTGTGGAGGTGATGGCAGTTGATGAAGATGGGGAAAGTGATCAATGGATGGTGGAGGAGGTTTTGAGGGATCTGGCGAGGTGGATGGGTGTGTGGAGGTGACAGAGACACCTCGTCAGTGATCTGCTGGAGGTGAGAAAGACGGTGGTGGTCTGCGGGGTTGAAAATAGAAATAAAGAAGGGGGAAATGAAGAGAGGAGAGAGGGGAAGAGATTTAACCTAATTTAATGGACGAAAGGATAAGGAGAGCGGCTGGCGCGTACCTACCGCCGCCGGAGACGAAGGCTTCAGTGGAGGGGGAATGGCGACGACAAAGGGGTAATGGCATGTGCACAGATATGACGCGATGCAGACGACAGAGGCGAAGAAGACTCTGCCACTGGTATTGTGGCAGAGCGACAAGAGGAGGGAGGAGATCTCATCGGAGCTCGCTGGACGCTTGGTCGGAGGAGAAGAGAAGAAATTGGAGGTTGTTCTCCAGCCAAACCAAGCTGAAAATGAGAGGTCGAATCTAGGGCTTCTTTTATAGGCACAGGCAGAGGGCCTTATTCTTGGAAGGAAAGCTTCCAAGTGCAAGTATCCTCGCCGAAGTAGGAATGTGTGAGAGACCCAAATCTCTCGAGCATTTGCAAGAGAGATTGGGTGACAATTAGGGCTTGGAATTGCACTCATCAGGTCGGGAATTCCTTAGAGAATCTCCCTTTCAAATCTAAGAGGGAGTTTCTGAGGGATTTGAGAGAAATCCTCCTCGAATCCTCACCGTAGTAAGACTCCTCCGCTGTAATGGTGGAGGGACCTAATTGCAAAGAGTGGCGAGGAAGATAGGGGGTATTCGTAATGATTTTCAAAAGCTAAGGGTCTAAATGTAATTGGGTGGACTATTTTGCAAAGTAGGTCAAGGTGAACTCCCCTTAGGTCCAAATTTTGGTACAAACTTAATTTGGACCTAAGGAATCCAATGGTGAAGTTGGATTTAGGTTTGACCACGTTTGACTAGACATTTTACACAAAAACCCAAATTAGGGCAAATAATTAGGGAGGACCCCTATTTAGGTCAAAATAGGTTCTCAAGGCCAAATTGAAAGTTCTAAACCCTAGAGGATATTTTTCCATGAATTTTAGAGGATTTAGGTGATTTTTATCCTGACCAGAACCTTGTTGAATTAAGTGAGCCTCTTTTAGGGTTAGAGAAAGTCATTTAATTCCTAGATTGCACATTAACCCTTTTCTGATTAAACCAACCCATTTTTTATCTTGTTAAGACCATTTGACCTATGTTTAGCCCCTGAGAAATCCTGATGTTGTACTGTAATGGTAAAATTACAGTTTTACCCTTTGTTTCTTGTTCTCTTCTCATATAGTTATTCCTTGAATTAGGCCCTTCTCTAGGTTATGTAGGAGCTTTTATTCTCTTTTCTAGGTCAAAATGAGCTAGTTATGGCTCATGATGGTGTTCTCATCATACCCCATGCCTAGCTTTTGCTAGTCCCTTAGCAAAATTTTAAGGTTGTAACTTCTGTTCTAGACCATGAGGTTCTGTCACAATTTATGATAATTGCTTTTTCTTTTCCTTTGTGATTAGGTTAGAATGCCGACAATAGGCCTAGAGGTACTCAAGTACCAATCAAGGTTCAGAGCTAACCAGCTCTAGTCCTCGATCCTTCGCGAAGGTTTTTAAGGCCCACAGGAACTATCCTAAGGTTCGTTGGACTCCGCAGTTAAAGCACCCATGCTTGAGACATATTTTAACCTCGGTTCAGTTTGCAGTGCATTTTTTGTAAGAGAGAGATAGGGGATTTATTTGTTTGGAGAGTTTTCTCTCTCTTTTCTTTTTATTTCTAGCTTCGGATTAGCTTCTCAACATGGTCTGTATCGGATTCCTCATCCCCATCATCAATCCTCAAAGGTCCCTGGCAATCGATGCTTCGTGATAGCACCACCCATGGCAACCCCCAAAACCCTGGCTTTCGAGATTTTGAGATAATCCCGCCCATGGCGTTCCGTAGCCAAATCCAGACCCTGGCAATCGACATTTCATGATAATGCTGCCCATGGTATCTAAACTAGCAGGGTGCTTACGTGCCCCCTGTAGGATATGTAAATATCCTAGGAGACAAGCACCGAGGAGACAATATGTTGTTACGCATCTTCGAGGGGAATTTCCCGTCTCTCCGTGCCGGGAACTCATCCAAATCAACTTGTGTTGATTGGCTACTCCTAATCTAGGAAACTTCTTTCAGAACATTTAAACACTTTTGTGTGATTTTGATAATTATGCGCACTGAACCTGACTGTGTGTGGATTGGGGTGCTTAGGTTACCGAGTCCCGCAAATCGAAGGTTAGTTAACGAGGCTGAATACTCCCTAAGCCTTAGACCTAATACTTAAGCTTCGCATTTTCCCCAACCTCTTGAGGATTATCTAGATCTTAGCAAATACTTGAATTTTTAAGCCTAAGAGTCTAGCCCAAAAGGCCTAAGATCAGCGTTCCTACTAATCTCTCTTTGTGTCTCATTAGCACTTTTTTTCTTCATTTTGTTCTTTTCCTTGATGTGGTCTAGAACTTTGGTTAATCCCTTAATCTCTTACTAATGACTATACTTTTTCTTTTTATTTTGTGCTCCTTTTTGGCATTTTTCTCTTTTCCTCCTCATGATTATATGACCTCAAAATTTTCTTCCCTCCTCCAATTTTTTTTGTTCTTTTTCACTATTTTCTATTTTTTTGGTATTTTTGACATATGTGATTTTTTTGTAAGAATCCTTCTGACTTTTCTTAATTTTTGTATGTATGCACTTTACCATCCCCCATGCCTAAGTTTTGCAATGTCCTCATTGTAAACGGAGGGTGTGAAACAGTGTTGGGTTCAGGGACTTAGAACAGGATTTATTGGGTGGGTGAATGGGTCTAGAATGACTGATGCGGATGATGTCAAGCTCTGATACGTGTACCAGAGGTGGGATCGATTGGTCTAAGGCTGAACTCGGGGTGCAATAGATGTGAAGTACAGAGGGATAATCAGATGGATCTCAGGTTTTTGAAATGACGAGTTGCCTCCCATTAAGCACTAAATTCAACTCCTTCAGCCGAGTGAGAAATGGTATGGAGAGGGAGTGGTCAAATCAGCAGAGTTTTGTAGAACAAGCACCTTGATTAAAAGCCTGGTTGGTCCAACCAGGTGCTTGTTAAGATCAATAGGCTGATGATGCAGCCCAAACCCTATTAATCTAGTGGGTTGATAAATGTGGATCAAGAGATGTGGCACCCACCATATGCTATGGATCTCGAATGTGTGGAAGTGTAAATTCGGGGTTTAGCTAAGTCGAATCAGCCTGGTCAGAGTAAGGATCCATAAAGTAATCAGTGAATGATGTGGAAACCCTACGGGGGTGATTAGAAAGTGATGGAACATGGTCTTTAGTCTGATCAATGCCCGAAACCCAGTATAGATGTGGAGTTGAATCATCTACAATCAGCTTAGTCAGAGGGGAATCAAAATAGAAATTGAGTCCGATTGCGGGTCATGGTTTAAAATGGGTTTTGATAGGTTCTGTATATTTGGAAGAGGTGGCTTCAATAAGGATTGTGTATGAGGGCTCTTCTAGAAAGAAGTTACAGGTGGTTTCATGTAGAGAGTCCTCATAGTAGCTTTCAAAGTCAAAAGTGAATGCCTGAAGAGTGTCTATAGGATGATGGAAATTTGAGACGAGAAAAGATTCATACTCTGGGTTGCAGTCACTTTCAGCATTTTCTGATTTTGATTCCTGAGGATCGAAAAGAAATGATTACCTGTCACTGGAATCTAAACTTAAATCAGTGATCTTGGGAACTGGGACCTCAGTCAGAGTCGGAGAATGAATCATGTAAGTTGAGGTCGTAGATTGGTTCGTCGAAGTTAGGAAACAGAGGCTCTCCGAAATCATGGTAAGATTCGAAATCATCGGAGATTTTGCGAAAATCAAATTCTGAATGAGATTCGATATCAGGAGTTCCACCATAGAATAAATCACATGATGTAGATTCAGCAGCCTAAGTGGGGTCTACCCTATATGTAGATTCTGAGCATAAAAAGATGTTCTTATTTGGTCTAGGCTCAGGTTCTAGGCTTGTAGGAAAGACCCAATCAACACCCCACTCATCCAAATCCTCGATTTTTGTATCGTAAATTGGCGTGACTTCCGAAAAATCAATCTGATTCTCTAAGGATGTTGGAGAGGGATATTCATTAAATAGAGGCCCAGAATCATATTCTTTATTGAAAATTTGATCTTCTTCATACAGGGCCTCGTAATCTTCCCAATACATTTCAGATCCAGATTCTAGGCTTAGGATGTGGGTTGAATCACTAGAATCTAGGTCCGAATAGCCCTCTAGGGTCACCTTATCAGAATAAGGGGTGGGATTTACACCCTCGAGAGGTTCAGTTCTAATCTCATCTTACAGATGTCTTGGACTTCTATGCTTGATGAGCCAGGATCTATGGTTGGCTCAACATTGTGTTCTCCTGCAATTGGAATTTCCCAACCTATTTCAAGATCAGGCATGTTGTATTCTATTTGGGTTGGGAATCCATAACTCTGTGCCTCAAACCCGAGATCTGGGAAATCAAATTGATCCTCAATACTACTCCAAGATGGTTTATCATCTGTTTGGGGCATATACGGGTATTTTTTATCAATAATTTGTTTCAATAATCTTATCATTTCTTCCCATTTTTCAAGATCATCTTGGTGTTGGTCCAAAGTACAGGATTTGTTATGCATTAAAGGTATTCAAAGTTGTGTAATTTCTCTATCTCAATGTATCCTGTTATGAGAATGTCTCAGGTTGATCCTTTTGTGGCTTCAGTCAATAATACTTGGGCACAGTTTATGATGAAAGTTGTGGTTGTTGGTACATTAACCTGAATGTCTTCTATTGGTGTTGAGGTTTTGTATTCAATTTCATAGAATTCAAGGGCATCCTCAATCATCCTATCTCTCATGGATCTCTATCATTCAGGTTTTTTGAAAGGTAGTCCTAAGTAACTTGGCTGCATATTTGGATCAAATGGTGGAATCAAGATGTAGAATCAGAATTTGGATCACGATGTAAAATCAAGTTGTGAAGTGATTAGATCAGAATAAAGAGACCCACTAAAAATGTATGTGTGTGCTTTAAAGAGAAGGGATGAGGGATTGGATGTGTTTTTGACCCAATTGAGGCACCCAAAGATGTTTGGATGACTATGGAGGTTCAGGGCGGATGATACCCCTGGATCGGAAAGTCATCCACCCGAAAATTACCTGGGCAGCCAGAGAGGGAGAGTCCCGCAAAGACCCCCACATGGTAGAGCATCCCCACGGGTTACAGGGTTTCCCCCACCTGACCTCTCTTGTCACTGAGATTCCAGGTAGACCAGAATGGGGACCTTGACCTCTTAAGTCCACCACTTTTAAGATCAAAGGTGCTTAGGGTTTTCACTTGAACTTTAGATGTTTTGATTTTGTGACCTAATTTGGAGGTTGGTTGACCCAACAAGGGGTCAACTTCACCTGACCTACCCTAAAGATGGCAGAATGATTCTAGGTGAAGACCTAGAAATCACCCTGATTTGACTCCTAGGTTATTTGGTCCAAAAATTTTTTTAAGATTCAAGTGATTTTAGAGCTCAATTTTAGGGTTTTTCTTGCTTAGATCTTTTCAATCAAGGGCTTGGTTAGCACACTAATGCAGGTGGATTTGTTTCCTTTTATGCAAGCATGTGTGAACTAGCACTCCAAAACCCTACTGTAGAAACCCTAATTTGATTCTATTTCCAATCCTCTTTGATTTTTTTCACAAAAGTTCTCTTTGGATTTCAAACAAGCAGTGTGTAGTCCGTAGAGATTCAAAAATTAAGCGTGATCCCTAATAGGCACAGGAATTTGTGGGGGTAGATCTCTAAAAATTGCTTCAACTTCAGTAAGATTTGAAAATTTTTGCAAAATCAGGAAACTTTTGCCTTAAAGATGGTAATTACTATAGAAAGAAGGCAGTTGATTCCTAATTTGATTGCTTCCTTTTGTCTTCCCAGGATTAGGAGATGGATTTAGGGAAGAAGAGAGAGTTTACCTACCCTGGAGTGGTTGATTCACACGAGAGATCTCTTCGTGAAATACCTCGCAAGATCACAGCAAAACAAATAGGGCAAGTTAGTGTTCAAATAGAATAAGAATGTAGAGACTAGTGATGAATTGCGTGTTGCTCCCCGGCAACGGTGCCAAAATGTTTTAAACACTTGATCGGGTTTTAAAAAGGTCGCATTGTAGTATAGTCGAAAAAGCGTTCAAAACAAATAAATTTTTATTACTCGAATGTTAAGTCCGAGGTCAAACACAAGGAGCAAATGGAATTTATTCACTACTCTTAATAGATGTAATGTGAACACGTAAAATTACTCAAAACCTAATGCATAATGTAAAGCATGAAGTTATGAATAAAAATGTAGCAATATAGAGAAATTGGGAAGAATTGGGTAAAAAGTGTTTGATTGCTTCTTCTCTTCGACTTGTTCTTTCTTCCTCTTTAGCTCTCTCTCTTCTTCGTTGACTTTGCCTTTGCTTTTTCCTCATCCTTGCCTTCTTTCTTTTTTTTCTTCTTCTTCTTCCTTGATTTCTCCTTCCTTCTTCTTCCTTTTTCCTTGATTTCTCCTTCCTCTACGATCTTCTTCCTTTCCTTTAGCTTCCTCAGCCCTTAGCTTTGCCTTTGCCTTTTCTTCAGCCACGCCTTTTTTGCTACAGTGCCTCTTCTTCCTTCCTTACTTAGCGTCCTCTGATCCTTACCTCCTTTACGGCTCCTTCAGCTTCAGCCTCCTCTTCCATCTTCCTTTCCCTGCATAGAAGTGCAAAACCTACCCCTACCCTCCCCCGCATACGCTCTCTCGCTTTTCTCTCTTCGGCTCGCTCTCCCAGAGCCAATCAGGTATATAAGTCGGGTCAAGCACACCTGGGTCCAGGTGCACCGGCATGGGCAGTGCGCGAGGAGTGCAGGGTAAACGGGTCAGGCAGCTAGGTTCACGGAGGAGTGAGCGCGGACAAGGCAGGTGATCGGGCGAAAGGACCTCACCCCGTGATTGAAGGCAATAAGACGAGAACACAAAAACAATATAAATCACTCACCTGTGCCCAAAGTTACCAAGGTAGGACTAAAGTCCCACCCACTTCTTCGCGTGCCCGCAAAAGGATGCCTGCTCAATTACCGTGGCTGTGACACTCTCTCAAAGCCACTCCCATGCTAGATGTGTGCGCGAGGTGATTCCGCATCACCTGGACCTGGGAACCTGGAGCACGGCACTTGGGATGAAGCTTGTGAGCAAGCTTCATGCCGACGCTAATGGCGACGGAGGCTCGATCCTACTCTCAAACAATACGGCCTTGCGACCTCATTAGAACACACAGGAAGCTTCGCCGTGGCACGGCGAAGGTGCTGCAGTAGGTGGCTAGCCGCAGGGCGACCTAGGCGTGTGTGCCTAGGTCAGTTTGTGGCCATGGTGATGAGTGTGGTCGGGGGGCGAGTGTGGAGGTGATGGCAGTCGATGGAGATGGGGAAAGTGATCAGTGGATAGTGGCGGAGGTTTTGAGGGGTCTGGCGAGGTGGATGGGTGTGTGGAGGTGACGGAGACACCTCGCCGGTGATCTACTGGAGATGAGAAAGACGATGGTGGTTTGCGATGTCAAGGGATTGAAAATAGAAATAAAGAAGGGGAAATGAAGAGAGGAGAGAGGGGAAGAGATTTAACCTAATTTAATGGACGAAAGGATAAGGAGAGCGGCTAGCGCGTACCTACCACCACCGGAGACGAAGGTTCCAGTGGAGGGGGAATGGTGACGACCAAGGGTTATTAGCACATGCGTAGGTATGGTGCGACGCGGACGACGGAGGCGGAGAAGACTCTACCACTGGTATTGTGGCAAAGCGATGAGAGGAGGGAGGAGATGTCGCCGGAGCTCACTGGATGCTTGGCCGGAGAAGAAGAGAAGAAATTGGAGGTTGTTCTCCGACCAAACCAAGCTGAAAATGAGCGGCCGGATCTAGGGCTTCTTTTATAAGCACAGGCAGAGGGCCTTGTTCTTGGAAGGCAAGCTTCCAAGCGCAAGTATCCTCGCCAGAGTAGGAATGTGTGAGAGACCTAAATCTCTCGAGCATTTGCAAGAGAGATTGGGTGACAATTAGGGCTTGGAATTGCACTCATCAGGTCGGGAATTCCTCAAAGAATCTCCCTTTCAAATCTTAGAGAGAGTCTCTGAGGGATTTGAGAGAAATCCTCCTCGAATCCTCGCCGGAGTAGGACTCCTCCACTGTAATGGCATAGGGACATAATTGCAAAGAATTGCGAGGAAGATAGGGGGTATTCGCAATGGTTTTCAAAAGTTAGGGGTCTAAATGTAATTAGGTGGACTGTTTTGCAAAGTAGGTCAAGGTGAACTTCCATTAGGTCCAAATTTTGGTGCAAACCTAATTTGAACCTAGGAAATCCAATGGTGAAGTTGGATTTTAGGTTTGACCATGTTTGACTGGACATTTTACATAAAAACCCAAATTAGGGTAAATAATTAACGAGGACCCCTATTTAGGTCAAAATAGGTTCCCAAGGTAAAATTGAAGGGTCTAAACCCTAGAGGATATTTTTACATGAATTTTAGAGGGTTTAGGTGATTTTTATCCTGACCAAATCCTTGTTGAATTAAGTGAGTCTGTTTTAGGGTTATAGAAAGTCATTTAATTCCTAGATTGCACATTAACCCTTTTCTGATTGAAGCAACCCACTTTTTATCTTGCTATTACCATTTGACCTATGTTTAGCCCCTTAGAAATCCTGATGTTGTACTGCAATGGTAAAATTACAATTTTACCCTTTATTTCTTATTTTCTTCTCAGACAGTTACTCCTTGAATTAGGTCCTTCTTTAGGTTATGTAGGAGCTTTTGTTCTATTTTCTAGGTCAAAATGAGCTAATTATGGCTCATGATGGTGTTCCCATCAGTGGTGGTGGTTACTGCAGTGCACTGGGTGGTGCATGACCTCTACTGCACGCGGAGGGAGGTGCAGCGTAGAGAACGGGTGGTGTGCGAAGATGTGTAAGGGGGTGACAGTGGTGAAGGAGGTAGCTGTTGGTGATAGTGGTGGTGGGTTTTGTTGAGATGGAGGAGAAACAGAGGAAGAGGAAGAAGGAAGAAGAAGAAGAAGATAGAGATGTTGGTGGTGGTGAGGATGACCATGGACAGGGGGATGTGGTGTTGGTGGTCAGGTGGTGACACGGTGAGGTTGTAATGCGAAGCTCTACGATGGCGGTGCGGGCTGTCACCCCGCACACCCACGATGGTGAAGCTCTGCCAAGATTAAGGCCGGTGGTGGTGGAGAGGATGAGAAGCTAAGTTCTCTGTGCAGTAGGGAAAGGGATGATGGCCCCCCTCAGCATGGTCGACTCCCGCTCCCTTTGTAGCTGCAAGTGGTGGATTTGAAATGCAAGAGGCGAGAGCAAATCCACTTCACGGTGGATCAATGCTGGCAGCTGTGAGTGAATGGAAGCACGAGGAAGTATAGCCATTACTTGTAGAAGAAGAAGAATAAAATAATAATAAAAGATTGTGGTTATTTATGCATAAACCCTTAACTTCCATGTTAAATTAAAATAATGCATGTAATGCACCTAATTGGTTAACTAGTTAAATGCATGAAATTCTAAGTCAATTCTAAATGCATTTAGATATGAATGCAATGCATGAAATATGCAAATAATTTAAAAATATGAATTAATTTATTTACATCTTAATGTATGCTAGCTAAATGTTAAAGATATCTTAATGTCTAGGCATTTATATACTTAAATAGCCCATAAATATGGGCTAATCAATAGGTTGGGGTCCTAGTCCCAAACTGTGAACAACAAGTATCGGTGCTCATCATAAGTACCGATACCAGGTGCTCACAGTTTGTAGACATGAGTAGTGCCTAGACCTTACAAATACCAGTACTAATCACCAGTACCGGTACATGTTGATCACAGTTTGTAACTTGACTCAAATCTATGTCACATGTACCGATACTTATCATGAGTACCAGTACCTAGTGACTTAGTTGGTACTCAACTGTGAGCACTGAGTACCGGTACCTATGATGAGTACTAATACCCAGGCTTTGTTGGGCTGGCTGCTGGTTAACTGTGAGCAGTCAATATCGGTACCACAACTTTAGTTCCAGTACCAACTAACCGTTGTGCCTAATCTGAATAACTATTTTGCAGTTAATCCTATCTCTAATTTTCACATTTTGCCCCTAACAACTAGTAATCATAGGAGAGGTGTTCAGTGGCCTATATAAGAACCTTTTGTGTGTCATTTAAACACAACACAAGCATAAAAATTCTCCTTGCTCAAATTTATACTTTTCTCAATTCTAGCTACAAGGGTTATTGGCTTGTTGCAATTTTTCTTCAAGAAGATTCTCTCTTTGCAACAAGATTTTCTGGCGAATTTGTTCTTCCTCATAAAATCATTTTTTTGCTTTAGTGTTTTTTGCTAGATTGATCAACCATCTTGTAAGCTAACTCTTGTTGGATACTTAGGAACTTAGTTGTAAGATAATTTGTTTCTTGCTTACACCTGGATTTTTTTGTTTCTATCTAATCTTGTAATTGGGTTGAGGAAACCCATTAATTACCTCAATTTATAGAAAATTGATTCTCTCCATGTTGAGGGAATCAGGTTAAAAATCCTAAGTCGGGAAACTTAGGTAATGGAGTACCCAAATGAGGGGAACCACTATATATTTGGTGTACTATTTTTTTGGTTTGCTTTATTTGCATAATTTTTTTACCATACTATTCATCCCCCCTTCTAGTGTGCTTATGCCTTTTAGATCCTACAGGTGGTATCAGAGCGAGTTGCGAAAAGTAGAAAATCTTACTCATGATGGCATCATCAACCAAGTGCACCAAAGGCCAGTCATCCTCACGTCCTCCCAATTTCGATGGGACGGACTATGGATACTAGAAGAGGAGGATGAAAGTCTTCCTCAAGGCGATGGATGAGGAGTCGTGGACCCTCATTAAAGAGAGATACTCAGATCCAGAGCCGCAAGAAGGAGTAGCATGGACGATGATTGCACAGCAATCATGCAACCTAAATCACTTGAATTAAGCTAGATTCTACAATAACTTAGGAATAATGCATTCATAGGCATCGTAATTTGCACAATAGCTAGTTTATTAGTCATATAGATAATATCATCATTTTATGACCTAAAAGAGAGATGATTTTAATTGCAGATGATTTGAAGTACGGATGTCAGATTAGACCGGATAGATCTAATCAAAACAATGATAGGAGTCCAACGGTTCGAAAATCGTCTCGATCAAACAACCAGAGCATCATGTGTAATCCATAGAAGAATAGAGATCATGGAGCCAAAGGACAAAGATTAGAGCCTCAAATGAAGAATCCAACCACACGGATGAATCCGGATCGACGATCACAGTCCAACGATGCAAAAATCAACTCAATCGGAGGTCTAAATCACCAGATACAAGGAAAAGAAGATGAATGGCCATGATGCTGCCATGTGGCGCCATCACAGCCGCTCCCTCACCATCGGCCCATCTAAGAAGGCCACACCGCATGCTGTGGACCATTGGATCTCCATCCAATTGTCACGAGTGCGCCACATCCCCTACCCAGACTAGATAAGCATAAATAAAAACAAACAAGTATATATAACAAAAGGTTCACGTAGCGCATTGGCTCGTGCACATGCGTGAGATCTGGAGACACTCGTTCGAGCCGCAATCCATGCGAGGGTAGGCGCAAATTAAATTAGGATATTTGATCATGAGGAGAGGGTAGAGATCAGGCCACGTGGTGCAACGAGGTCGCTGCAAGGCTAAACACATGATCCAATAAGTTTCACGAAATAGAAGGCAAGCGAGCGAGCACATAAGTCATCCAATCATAAGATCGGATGACTGACATTAAGGCGAGATTAAGAACCGAGCAGAAAAAGAGATAAGCATACTACAGGCGTTGAAGCGGGCGTGCGAGGAGAAAGTAGGGTCGTGCAATCTCGATCTGAAGTCTGAGAAGCTGCCACGTGTCAAGCCCAGGTTGAATTCGAGCGTTTTAGGCACAAATGAAGGTATTTTGAGGCCAAATCAGAGCCGTTGATCTCCCGATCAACGGATCTGATCAAATAAGAGTTGTTACACTAGATTAAGGCCTCAAATACCCTTTTTTCCCTCCATAAAAGCTATAAAAGAAGGCCAAGGGCCCCCCAGTTGAAGCATCTCTCTCTCTTCCATCAACTCTAGACATCTTTCACCTTCTCTGCAACTCTCCATCCCTCTGCAACTCTGCTCCGACCTTCATCTCGACTCTCTAGATCTAAGGTGATACCGCATCTTGCACAAGCATCCCACAAGCGACGTTGTTTCTCTGCCACTTTCTTCTCTCTCTCTTTCTATCTATCTATCTGTCTCTATTAGCATTTTCTACTGTGAAAAACTTTATCTAATTGCAATAAAATTTCGATTCTTTGGATATCTACTTTATCCATACATACATACACACATATATATATATATATATATATATATATATATATATATAGTTAGAATTAGTTTTATTGAAATGCTTCTGCATAAATTGAGATTGCCTCCCTATGAATGATCCGATACTCACTGGAGTTTTATAAATTTATTTATCAATGTGTTTTCATGATATACTACAACTAAATGTGTCGAACAAACGATAGATCAAAAGAAAAAAATTGTGAAAAATGCAAAGGCAATGAACAAACTGTATTGTGCGTTATCAAAGGAGGAGTTCAACTGTATCTCAGCACGTGAGTCCACATACGAGATATGAAACACAATGCAAGTCACCTATGAAGGTACTAACAAGGTAAAAGAAACACACATATCTATTCTAATAGAAAGCTATGAGTGTGTTGAGATGCTTTTGTTCAGGTTTAAAGAGATAATACGTTGTAATATAGCCTACAAAGCGTTCAAACAAATAGAGAATTTTATTACTCGAAAAACTAGAGTATCCGAGGTCGAACACAGGGAGCAATCTGAGTACTTTTAAAAACCAAAGAATACAACTTTTAAATGAAAAATAATTGATTCACAGAGAGATTTAAAAGAAATAGTTGCTGAGAGAGAACAGAATTGGACGTCTGATTTCCTTATCAGACGTCTTAAATGTAGTGTAGTCTTCCTGTTTGGCCTTCTTTCTTGGTCTTTGCTTCCTCTACAGTCTTCCTCCTTACTTCTCTCTTCTGCCTTCTTTTTCTTCGTAGGTTCTTCTTCTTCTTTTCTTCTGATCTACAGGGCTTCTTTTTCCTTGAACCTCTTTCTCTTCTTCTCTCTTTCCTGCGAAGGCTTCTTCTTCCTTGGTCTTCTTCCTACCTTTGCTTCTTTTCTCCTCTGTCCTCTTCTTCTTTTTGCCTGCAGTCCTTTTTTCTTTCTTCTCTTCTCTTCTTCGCTCAGCCTCTTCTTCTGCTTCTTCCTCCTTACGGCTAAGTCCCTTTTCTTCAACTCTCAGCCTGCCTGCACAAGGGAGCAAAACCTACCCTGTCCCTCTACCCGCACGTCTCTCTCTCTCTAAAATTCACTCAAGGATGCTCTCCCAGAGCCACGGGTAATCGGGTCGGATTTCGCACCCGGGACCAGGCGCACCTGCAGGTGGGTGATGCGCGAGGAGTGCTCAGGTTGGGTCGGGTCAGAGCCTACCAGATCCGCGAGGTGAAACCGCGGACGAGGCGAGCGTGGGATAAGGTGAGGGACCTCACCCCTATGCGTTGAAAGGCAAAGAGCGTATAACACAAAAATAATTTATACCGCACCTGCACTTTGCGTTTCGCTGATGTGGGACTATTGGTTCTGCCCCGCTCCCGCGCGTGCCCGCAGAAGATGCTTCTTCGATTGCCAAGGCTGCGGACGTCGCTGCGCTCTTTGCTGGACCAGATGTCTTCGCACTGGCTGCCCGAGTCCACTGCACCTGAGGCCTGGAGCTTCGGACGCCTGGAGCTGCTTTGAAGCTTCTTCAACAGTCGTCAATGGCGGTAGGGGCTACAAGAATGTCACACACAAAACAAGCCTCTCGGCTTAATCAGACCAGCTGGGGACCTTCGCCGTGGCACGGCGAAGGTGGTGCACGGTTCTGCAGGTCGTGGGACGGCCTAGGCGTGCATGCCTAGGTCAACCTGTGACCGAAAGTGTGGGGTTGTTCGGGGGGCTGTGATGGAGGCGTAGAGGGAGGGTGGATGGGCGGAGATTGTTCCTTGTGGTGAGGTGGAGCTTATGAGACGGTTGGCGAGCCGTGTGGAGGGGCGGACTGGTGGGGGCGGCTCGCCGAAGGTCGGTCGGTGACGTGGAAGATGAGGGTGGTCAGCGACGGTCGAGGGGCAATTAAATGAAATAAAAGGGGGAAAAGAGAGAGGGGAAGATGGAGAAGGTATCTGGTGTGTTCTGGAAGGGATGGAGGCAGGGGAGTGGATGGCGCGTAGCTGCCGTCGTCGGAGAAGAACCCTGAGGGAGGGAGCGGCGACGAGGACGAGGTCAGAAGAACGCGCGCCTGGTACTGCGCGACGCGGGAGAAAGAGACGAAGTGGACTCTGCTGCTGGTATGGCAGCAGAGCGACGAGAAGGAGGGGAGGAGGTCGCCGAAGCTTGCGGGTTTCTTGGCTGGAGATGGAAGAGAGGAAGATTTGGGGGAATCTCCGCCAAAACAAGTCTGAAGATCTGCGGCCGGGTCTGGGGATCCTTTTATAGGTGTGGGCCGAACTTTCTAGTGCGTGGAGGGCGC
The DNA here is from genome assembly GCA_037157565.1 of Thalassia testudinum. NCBI lineage: Eukaryota > Viridiplantae > Streptophyta > Magnoliopsida > Alismatales > Hydrocharitaceae > Thalassia > Thalassia testudinum. The sequence continues at coordinate 42,876,932 of JAZHRO010000025.1, forward strand.
GCAATCACCTCTGTCGGCTCACCGGAGAAGGAAAGAGGGTGGATACCCAAATCCCTCGTGCGTTCGCACGAGAGATTGGGCTCACACCAGAGATCGTGATTGGCTTTAGATGGAAGGGAATTCCTCAGAGAATCTCCCTTCCATTTCTGGGGGGGAATCTCTGAGGAATCAGAGAGTAATCCCTCTCTAAACCTCGCCGGAGGTCGACTCTGCCCTAACAATGGCGGTAGGACTTGATTGCAAAGGTGGCGAGGAAAATAGGGGGCTCTCTGCAATGATTTTCAAAAGATAGGGGCCAAATTGTGATTTGGGTGTACTAAATTGCAAAGTAGGTCAAGATGACCTCCCCTTAGGTCCAAATTTTGGTACAAACCTAATTTTGACCTAAGGAATCCAATAGTGAAGTTGGATTTTAGTTTTGACCTCGTTTGACTGGACATTTTGCGTAAAAACATAAATTAGGTCAATTAATGAGCTAGGACCCTATTCTAGGTCAAACTAGGTTCCAAAGGCCAAATTAAGTGTTCTAAACTCTAGAGGATATTTTTCCATGATTTTTAGAGGATTTACTTGATTTTTATTCTGACCGGAACCTTGTTAATTTAAGCGAATCAGTTTTAGGGTTACCAAATGTCATTTAATTCCTAAATTGCACATGAACCCATTTCTGATTGGCTCAACCCACTTTTTATCTTATTTAGACCATTTGACCTATGTTTTGCCTCTGAGAAATCTCGTTTATGCACTGCAATGGTAAAATTACAATTTTAACCTTTAATTCATGTTTTCTTCTTAAAGCACTTATTCCTTCATTTAGGCCTTCTTCTAGGTTATGTAGGAGCTTTTATCTTCTTTATTGGGTCAAAATGAGCTAGTTATCGCTCATGATGAGGCTCTCATCAGAGTGTTACAGGATGGAAAAAGGTGAAACAATCAAGGCGATGTACACAAGGTTTGGGGATATAGTCAACCCCATGAAGAATTTAGGAGTGAAGTTCACTGAAGAACTTGTAATAAACATCTTAAGATCTCTTACAAGCGACTGGTCTCCGAAGTCCACCGTGATTCAAGAGGCAAAGGACCTTTCAATCCTTTCACTTGATGATCTGATTGGAAGACTCATGGCCTATGAGGTCCAACTAGAGAATATGAAGAAAAATGAAGAGAAAACAATAAGCAAGAAGAAAGAGCTTGCTTTCAAAGCTCTAAAGGAAGACTCAGATCTCGAAGACTCCGACTCCGATGAAGAAGAGCTTACTCTTCTAACAAGAAGATTTCGACGATTCATCCGAAAGTAAGGTAAAAGAGTAAATAAATTTTCAAATGACATAGTTTGTTTTGAATGCAAGAAAAGGGGACACGTACGAAAAGATTGTCCAATGATCAAGAAGAAAAAGGAAGAAAAGAAGAAAGACAAAGAAGTCGATCGTAAGATCTCAAGAAAAGCATACAAAGCTACTTGGGATGACAGTGATTCCAACACGGAATCCTCCTCTGAAGAATCTGAGGAAAGTGAATTAGCTCATCTATGTTTGATGACAAATAACAACAGCTTAGAAAATGAGGTAGATTCTGAAGTCACTTTTAATGAATTATTGCAAACATATGACAATTTGTATTACAAAGCTAGGTTAATTAAAAAAGAAAATAAAGTTTTACATAATAACTATAAGACTTTGGAAATAGAAAAATCTTGTTTAGAAATAGAATTAAATATGGCAAAAGTGACTAATTCACAATTGCATGCAAAGATAGTAGAAGTAAAGGATATTTATGAGCATTTTGAGGGAACTTTAAACAATCTTAAAATAACTACTAGATTGAATACTAAATTTTGTAATGCATTAAAAGTAAAATTTCATGGTAAAGAGAACACACAAAATAAATCACATGCACCTAGGCCTGCATGGATTTACCAAAAGGTCAAAATCCCAAGAATTATAGATCCAACAGAAAAGTGATCTATAAATCTAAGAATTTGAAGGGAACTAACCATCAAGGACCCAAAAGAAAATGGGCGCCTAAATTAGATTTATTAAATTATTTTGCAGATCAAGAAAGACAAGTGGATCTTAGACAGTGGGTGTTCCAGGCACATGATGGGACATTCCGACCTCTTTATCAAATGGACGAGAATTCAAGATGGAGGACATGTCAAGTTAGGCAACAACAAATGTTGTCGCATTACTGGTGAAGGTATAATAGGTAATTTATCTAAGTACGAAATGTACTTTTAGTAGATAATTTAAAACATAACTTGCTTAGTGTTAGTCAAATATGTGATGATAGTTGTGATGTGTTGTTTAGAAAAACTGGATTTAAAATACCAAACAATGGAACTAATATAATTTTAATTGAAGGTTTTAGATATGAAAATATCTATGCTCTTCATTTTTCACAAAAGAAATTTGTGAAATGTCTGCTTGCCACTCATGTTGAGGTGGATTTATGGCACCGTAGGCTAGGTCACATAAATCACAAACATTTAAATAAGCTAGCCAAAAATGAGTTAGTAAGGGGTCTACCCAAACTAACTTATAAAAAAGATACATTGTGCAAATCTTGTAAACTCGGAAAAATGTACAAGGCTTCTTTTAAACCAAATGACAGTTTCAACTACACGTCCTTTAGAGTTGTTACACCTTGATCTATTTGGGCCAACATGATTTGAGAGCCTAAATGGATCAAAATTTTGTCTAGTTATTGTTGATGACTTCTCAAGGTTCACTTGGGTCATCTTCTTGAAACATAAGGATGACTCATTTAACTCCTTCCTAAGTCTTGCTCGAAGACTTCAAAAGGAAAAATCATCTTCAATTCTTAGACTTAGGACTGATATGGGGGTGAATTTGAAAATGAAAAATTTTCAAGTTTTTATGTCAATTTTGGCACATCACATGAATTTTCATTTCCTCAGGCACCATCTCAAAATGGTGTTGTAGAGCATATGAATCGCACTCTACAAGAATGCGCCTAGTCGTGGTGTGTCTCGCGTGTTAGAAATCGGGGTTACAAGTAACCCATCATCGTAGTTACAAAATACGTCGATCAGATAAATTTATATCGAAACTCCAAGGGAGTCCCGAGTCGAACACAGGGAGGTGACGTTTACTTTACATGAAAATCGCTCTTCAATTCGTTTCTTTTTTGTATTTTAGGGTTTTATTATTTTTTTGTATTTTTGTAAGAAGAAAACAAGCAAAAGTATCACAAGATAGAGATGTGGAACAAATCTGATATATATTACTTCCAATGTCAATTACAATAAACTATGAAACATAAAAAGAGAGCGGGGTGAGAGGAAATCTCCCGAATCGACTGTTCGGTTAGATGATGGCACCTAACGGAAGCTAGAACGAAGGAGGTGAGGAGCGAGACGACGGAGGTGAGATGCAGGAGGATGTCGGGTTGAGGAAAGCTTCTGCGTGGCTCCGGAATGGAGGTAAGAAGACGGAGATGATCTGCTACCGGAATGGAGATGGGAGGATAGCTCCAAGGTGACCTATGAAGGGGGATGGGAAGATGGACGAATATTTGGTGGGGTAGAGGTTTGCTACACTAATAGGAGCCTTGGGAGCTTGAGAACAAGCTCTAATGGAGCATTGGTAGGCTTGCTAGAGCTTGAGAGTAGGTGGGAGTAGAGTAAGTAGAGATGGCTTGGAAGGGAGGGGCTATAGGTCCTTTTATAGTGGAGGAGAAGAGGCAAAAATAGGTATGGGACCATTAGTGACATCCAGGCCGTCGCTGGAAGCGTCGCTGTAGGCAACTCATGCTCACTCATGCTGCTCATGGCCATAGCTGGCTTTGCTGGCACGTAAAGAATTAGCGACGGCTATAAGCGTCGTTGTAAGTATAACTCATGCGTCGCTATAGGTCCAACTCATGCATAGCTGACACTGCGCTTCCCCACCTTTGTCTCGCGTGCATGCCCACATGCTGGCACTACGTTGTACTGTGCTATGCGCATGCGCGCCTGCGCGCGCGCATGCGCCAACGCTGCTGTGCGTGTGCGGTGGCACGTGCGTGCGCTAGGCGGCCTAGGCTGTGCCACTTGGTGCAGTCTGGGTCATCCATCTTGTTGTAGGGGCTACTACAGAGGTCGGATTGAGTCAATTTTCACATCATTAGGCTACGATCGTCGACACAAATCCATCCGTCCGGTCGGATTTGTCATTTGAAGCTGCAAATTGTCTCCTAGTCCCTTGGTCGTTGATCTTCCTCAGACTGCATATGGTGCTATAGGACTCCGATCGGGGTGATTTCAGAGGCGTTAGACTCCAATTGTCGTCTTGATCAGATCTGTACGGTCGGATCGTCAATTTAAGGCTCTGAAATAAATATCCTTCTCTCCTAACCACAAAAAGGACGCAATTAACCTAAATTATATACAACTACTCTAAATGTAGAATGATGCATGCTATGCAATATTTATAACATGAAATGCAAATCTAAGCCTAGGAACATGCATAAATAGGCATTTTACCCTCAATAAATGTGTTTACATCATACCCCCCATGCCTATCTTTTGCTAGTCCCTAGCAAAATTAAACTATATGCTATGTATAAAAGCAGAATTAGGATTAGATCGCTTAGGCCTAAGTCATTTATTAACAATAGAAAATTTTGACTAAGGTCCTAAACTACGAAGACTCAACACTACCCAGGTGTCTACCAGAATGCAGACCGCCCAAGTTCTCACCTTATTTTAGAAGGGAAGATACATATTTTTTATTTTTCTTCTTTTCTAATTTTTTTGTACTTTTGGAGTTTAAGAGTTCCGGGATAACCTTTTACAGCTACTCGACCCACCCAAGACTCGAAAAGGACGCTAAGTACTAAGCATCTTTCTGAAAAAGTGATAGACTCACAAAATGGTCGTTAAGATGGATTTCAGGTTTCCATGACCCTAGGTGACCTTGCCTAAAGGTTTATCTTTACGATCGGTAGCTTTCTCCCTACTTCTTTTATTTATAGGGTCATCAAAAGAGCAAACCCAGTGTATATCTCCTCGATTTATTCTACTTCCCCGCTTCTTCCCTAAGTGTTTTGGGAAATATTGTGCATTTTTTTGTGAGCTAGGTTCTGGACAATCGACCAATGAGTTGTTACCACCAACAACTTGCCAGCCATACTCGTGCGGTGAAGTGTGGTTTTATTTATTTATTTTATTTTCTCCTTTTTCTTTTCTTTTTTTAAGTAGGTGGCTTTCCTGATCTAAGATTTACCTAAAGGCAGTACAATGAAAATGGTCTTGTGGCTAGGCTTTGGACAACCGGCCAATGAGCTGTTACCACCGACAACTTGCCAGCCATACCACCCAAGTCGATCCATTAGCTACCCAATTTCCATAAAAACCATCAGAAAGTGAGTCAGTGCGAATAGTGTGTAGATGCTTAGCCTTAAAATCCCCCCCAAATCAGAGGGCAAGTTGATAAGTCACATACTTATCATCCCAATTTATTAGCCAAATTAAAAATGAATTTGAATTGGCAAGGACTCGAGACTAAGTCCACATTCGAGTGGACACCCAGGCTAATTAAGCTCGGAGACCTAAATAGTCTAAGTGTTTAGGTCCTCTTGTATCATTTCCTAAAGTTAATAACTTCCAAATTCCTAAGTTCTCTTTTCCTAATTTCTTTCATTTTTTATCTTTTTTCATATTTTCACTTTTTTTATATATAAGAAACTAAAAGAAATTCTACGGAGTTAACAAAATGATCTTAGTAATTGATTATCCACCCCCCCATGCCAAAATGATGTAATGTCCTCATTGTAAAAATAAAGACACGAAAAGGGCAGAGTAAATAGAATATCACCTGAGTGTCGTGAAAATCCGGTCAGCTCCGCAGAGAGAAGAGCGTATACACACGTGCTAAGTTTAATGCCTTCAGCTAGGCATAACATACATACAAAGAAGAAATTGAGAATTCATAAGTGCAGGTTAGAATCAAAATAAAAATATTGATCCTCAAACCCGCCAACAGAATATGTCCATAGATGTGGACCAAGTTATGGTGCAGACCCATGCCCCAGGGTCGAGTGGTTCTTAGGTTCTGGATGAAAATCACCCAGAACCGAAGGTTGTGTTTGCAAGGCTGAGCCTATAGTTTAGTGGTGTGCAACCCAAGACCAAAGTGTCGGACAACAGGTAAAGATGGTTCAATAGGTGCGATTGTCCACTTAACATCTAGCTCAAAAAAATAATCAGTTATTTCGAGCTTGGGTTGCACGTGAAAGATATTGTAAGGGTCCTGGTAGAAAGTAGGTGGTTTCAGGTCAACAGGAACCCTTAGATCTAAAATCATAGTTTCGTTAAAATTAGCTTCCCATATTTTTAATTCCAACTTCCTATCCTCCGAAATCAATGTTTGCGGGACCTCCAAATCATTGTACACCCCATCTAAAGTACCCAAGTCCAACAATTGTGGTTGAATCAAGATTGACTTGGATTTAGTGACCTCAAAAATATCATCATTCATTTCTTTAGGGTGTGTTTGAGGAATGGGGCTACTGATTGAATCATCAGGATTCGAATCGTCCAAGTTAGCCCCAACATGATCATAATCTTCAATGATTGGGCTATCAAATATTTCGTCATACTCCTCGAGCCTAATTGTCTCATTAGAATCCTCTTCCTTGAGTTCAAATGAGACTTCACCAAAAGATTATTCACCCTCAGAATCAAAGAATTCATGATCCTCATTTATATATGTCTCAAAATCATATGTCATTTCATGGTTCGTGGAGACATATTTTTTGTCATTCCTTGGCTCTAGGATCTCGGGTGAGAAACTCGATTCATCCTCAAAGGGTTGCTCTAGCCCAACCTGGTCATCTCCAATCTCAGAATATGTATCCCCCCCCGATAGGTGCCTAAGCGGGTTCAAACATTATCTCTACTGAAGATGGTTCATCATGAGAATCATCCCAAGATTTGACTAGGGCAACCACAAATTTCATCCTCAACCACAACAATTTCCCAAGAAGAAACTCACCCAAATCCTTATCCCTAACACTTTGGAGCAAATCCAATAAAGATCTATTCATCTCATCAATCATTTTTATCATAGGCTCCAATGCTTTAGTGCATGGTGTTGGATGAGCTTCTAACAATTGTATAGTGTTCCTCAAATTAGCCAACACCCTATCCTAGATCTAGTCCACCTGAATCGACTGGTTCGATTCAGGTTTGGGTGGGTTTGGGTTAAATCTAGGGGAGTCAAGATGTTAAGGTTCTCGGGTCCCTCCCTGATAGTAGGTTGTTCTAGGTTGTTTAAAGGTTGATGGCGACCTATATTCAGCATAATTCTAGGGAGGGTAAGTGTTATAATTAGCATATCCTTCATGGTTGTAGATCCGGTTAGGTTGATCATCAAAGGATGGTGATCTATAATCATTATAGCTCTAGGAAGAATAGAAACATACTCTTGTTGTACAGGGTTAGGCCCTGGACACTGAGGTCCGGATTCGTATCCCCAATCAAAGCCATCTCGGCTAGTGGATGGGTAATTACAAGTCAAGTCGAGATAGTAATCATCTTGGGGATAAGTGGTGGTAGGAGGATAGGATGTGCAATGCGTGTAGGATGTGGAAGGGTGCATGGTAGATAAGGAGGGAAAACGGAGAAGAGAAAAGGTGCCCTGCAATACAATCAACCAAACCTGTCCTTATGTGGGTAGCCTAAAGTACTACAGACTCCCAGGACCCGTCTTGAGATTATAAACGATTTGGTCTACTTTTATCCGATCAATCCAACCAGTTAGATGGAGGGACTGGGAGAAGGTTCTTCCTTTGGCTTACGCCTCCGGTTCCTAGTGTGCCCCCCAACCACGGTCGTTTGACGCTACTCCCCTAGCTAGACATCAGATGGACCAGCAGAAGTAGATTAATCGAAAAAAAATCTCAGTCTGAGCACTGAAGAGCGAATAAATCCTTAAGGCCAACGTCTACTCAGTTTTAGTTAGTCTTGGGATGATCGTGCTCTTGGAATGTGATGGGCCCTTTAGATGGGTTGTGCCCTTAATGATCAGTTAAACTGTGTGTGCGTACACAACTAGGGTTCTCAAACAAGATTATTTGATGATGTGTATTTTAGGATTTAACCTTGTTTAGTAGCTTTTAGGGTTCAATTCTTAGGTTGGTTCAATCAAGGTTTAGTAGAACACTCCAAGTTTTGAAAGCATAGGTGTTGATATGTTCCTTTAAAAATCAAAAATAATGTGGAGTGTCTGGTTCAGCCCTAAGAATCAACCCTAAGTGGCAAGCTACTGATGAATCGCTTTTAATTTGAGTGGTGCGGCCCAAACAAAATGATCAATTGGCCTATTCGCACCACAGATTAAGGCACACAATGTCTTAGCCTAATCAGATTTCTACTCACTTATGTGTTTTGAGTTGAATTGTACCGGGTCCACAGGTTAGATCCCAGTTAAGTGGTAGACTCAAAGTGATTGTGCGCCTTATGATAAGAAGTTGTGGGTGTTAAGTGTGTGTAGCTTTCAATTAAATCCCACAAGATAATAATATTTTTTTTTTATATATATGCGGGTGGGTGAGGTGAGTGGAGTGACAATTAAACAACCAAAATCTACCCTAGGGTTTATGCAAAGCACCTAAGTTGATTTGGGTTTGAGTTATTAGGTTATGGAATGAAAACTAAGGTGGGGGTGGTGTGGGGGACACTTACAAAACACTCTACCCGCACTTTACTCCGGTCTACCGCACTTGGATCTCCATGCTAGGGTACCTGCAAGACAATAGATCAGAGATAAGTGGGGTTAGTGTTATGTAAATGCAAAGAAGCGCAGAAAACAATAAAGTAAATTCCGTTGCCTCCCCGGCAACGTCGCCAAAATGGTCACGGCGTGTTTTGCATGTTAGAAATTGGGGTTACAAGTAACCCATCATCGTAGTCGCCAAACATGTCGATCAGATAAAATTTATACCAAAACTCCAAGGGAGCCCCGGGTCAAACACAGGGAGGCAACGTTTACTTTACGTGAAAATCACGCTTCGATTGGTTTCTTTTTGGTATTTTAGGGTTTTGTTATTTTTTTGTATTTTTGTAAGAAGAAAAAAAGCAAACGAATCATAAGACAGAGATATGGAACAAATCTGATATATATTACTTCCAATGTCAATTACAATAAACTATGAAAGCATAAAAAGAGAGGGGGGTGAGAGGAAATCTCCCAAATCAGCTGTTCGGTGAGACGACGGTGCCTAGCGGAAGCTCGGACGAAGGAGGTGAGGAGCGGGACGACGAAGGTGAGATGTAGGAGGACGTCGGGTTGAGGAAAGCTTTTGCATGGCTCCGGAATGGAGGTGAGAAGATGGAGATGATCTGCTACTGGAATGGAGGTGGGAGGATAGCTCCAAGGTGACCTATGAAGGGGGATGGGAAGATGGACGAATATTAGGTGGGGCAGAGGTTTGCTACACTAATAGGAGCCTTGGGAGCTTGAGAACAAGCTCTAATGGAGCGTTGGTAGGCTTGCTAGAGCTTGGGAGTAGGTGGGAGTAGAGTAGGTAGAGACGGCTTGGAAGGGAGGGGGTGTAGGTCCTTTTATAGTGGAGGAGGCAAAAATAGGTATGGGACCATTAGTGACATCCAGGCCATCACTGGAAGCGTCGCTGTAGGCAGCTCATGCCCGCTCACGCCCGTAGCAAACTTTGCTGGCATGCGAAGAATTAGCGACAGCTATAAGCATCGCTGTAAGTCCAGCTCATGCATCGCTATAGGTCCAGCTCACGCATAGCTGGCGCTGCGCTTCCCCGCCATTGCCATGCGCAGGCGCTGTGCACATGTGTACCTACACTCGTGCGCGCGTACGGTGGTGCGTGCTTGTGCTAGGTGGCCTAGGCTACGCCACGTGGCGCTGTCTACGTCATTCATCTTCTTGTTGTAGGGGCTGCTATAGAGGTTGGATTTAGTCGATTTTCACGCCGTTAGGCTGCGATCGTCAACCCGAATCCATCCTTGCAGTCGGATTTATCATTTGAAGCTCTAAATTATGTCTCCTAGTCCCTTGACCGTTGATCTTCCTTGGACTGCATATGGTGCTACGAGACTCCGATCGAGGCGATTTCAGAGGCATTGGACTCCGATCGTCGTCTTGATCAAATTCGTACGGTTGGATCGTCAATCTGAGGCTCTGAAATAAATATCCTTCTCTCCTAACCACAAAAAGGATGCAATTAGCCTAAATTATATACTACTCTAAATGTAGAATGATGCATGCTATGCAATATTTATAACATGAAATGCAAATCTAAGCTTAGGAACATGCATGAATAGGCATTTTACCCTCAGTAAATGTGTTTACATCAGCGCCCGAACTTTGCTCTTGGAGTCCAGGCTTCAAAAATATTTCTGAGCTAAAGCCATTAATACAGCATGTTATGTTCTTAATAGAACTCTTTTAAGGCCTATTATTAAAAAACTCCATATGAGCTATATTATGAGAAATCTCCTAAAATTTCATATTTTAGGGCATTTGGAAGTTGATGTTATTTATTAAACACCCGAGATCGACTTGATAAGTTTGATGCTAAAGGTGATGAAGGCATCATTATTGGCTATTCAACAAGTAAAGCTTATCGAGTCTTTAATAAAAGGACTTTTATTGTAGAAGAATCCCTGCATGTTTCATTTGATGAAACAACTTTAGGAGAACCATAACCAAATCAACTAGAGTTTGATGATGAGCATACCCCCTTCATCAATGTATCAAAAATGGAAGATACACGAAATGTATATGATCTTCTAAAAGAATGGGTACACCACAAGGATCACCCTCAAGATCAAATTATAGGTGTTATTCAACATGGTGTAAAAACCCGATCTCATTTTAGAGCTGATTTTGTCCTTAATGCCTGACGAGTTGATTTTCGCTTTCGAAGATGATAATTAAGATGATTTGTCGTTGTATTTCTAAGTGGTGGAAAATCGACTAATCAAAATATTGAATTAAAATTAAACTACTCGCAAAAGAGCGGGTCGTATCCACAGGGAGGCAATGGCCTATTAAAACTCGTACGGGTTAAAAATAGATGTTCAGGATAAATTTTGTCAAGAAATCGAGTCAAAATTGCTTTCAAATTAAGTGAATAACAAGAGCTGATGCTGAAATAGTATTTATGAGAAAGAGGGAGGTCCTTTGCATAAACTCACCATAATATTTAATTCATAAACCAAAAAAATAACTCTTTGGCAATGGCATTCTTTGTAAAAACAAATGGCAAGTTTATTGTGCAAAAACAGGGCACTTGCTTTGGATGGCTTCCAAGCATGGAGGAGAGGATGGCCGGAGGGGAGGAGCTTGCCGGAGGTGGGCGAGGCCGGCGTGCATCCGGCGGTGGTGGTAGTGCGGCCAACGATGGCCGGAGGCGGCAATATGGAAAAGAGAAGCGGCGGCTGTGGCTGTCGATGCTGCTTCTGTGGCAGAGGCGCGGCGCTACTGAAGGGCCACACGCGCGTGAACGTGCGGGCACGCATAGAGCTGACGGAGGACTCACGGGCGTGTGCGAGCGGAGCTGCTGGAGGACGCGCAGCCGCACGCGTGTTGCTGCAGCTGGCTATCGCACACTGGCTGGAGGGGCACGTTGGCTGAAGGCGAAGGGCAGCGCTGGCGCTATGTGGATCGAAGGTGCTGGAGGACGCATGCTCTGCGTGCGAGCGGAGCTGCTGGAGTAATGCGCGCTCTGTAGCACGCGGGCGAAGATGCTATTGTGAAGTGGCTCGATGCACATGGGCTAGAGGCGAGGGCCGGTGGGGGGAAGCTCTGTTGCTTCTAAAGCAGCAACTTGGAGTGGCTGCGGACGGCGCGAGGGCGCACGCATGGTGCGTGCTAAGGCTGTGCACATAGTCTGGTGAAGGTGATGCAGCAAGGAGGTGATGGGTTTTTTTTGGTGGAGGGAAAACAGAGGGAAAAGAAGAAGAAGCGAAGGGGAAGTGAAGATGGAGATGGTGCTGTAGGGGCTTTAGACGTCTGGGAACATTCCCAGATGTCTTAAACGCACATGGATGGCTGCTGGTGCATGGCTGCGGTGGTGTTGACGGTGGACAAGGGAGGGTGCACGATGGTGAAGCACGGTGATGATTGCGTGGCCGTCAGAGACACACGCACACGGTGTTGGCACGAGTCCACCAGCTTGGCGCGGCAAGCTGTCACCTCACCGGCCCACGGTGTGGTGGAGCTCGGCCTTGGAAATGCACGGTGGTGGTGATGGAGGTGAGCTCGAAGCTCTTCAAGTGGTGGAGTCGGGGCGGAGTCTCCTCGATCACGGTAGCAGCTCCCCCTCTCTTGTAGCTGTCTGCATGGATTTGAAATGGTGAGGTGAGAGCAGATCCACACTCTCCACTCATCTTCACTGCAGCCATCATTTCATGTGTTGCGCACTGCTACAGCAACCGTTGAAGAAGAAAAATAGATTAATAAAATAAGAAATGAAATGATAACTTATTTATCTTCAAACTCTCACATAAATGTTAATTCTAATACATGCATATAATGCAACCTAAAGACTAATGCATGTTATTCTAATGCATGCTAAATAATTTATATATGAATGTAATGCATACAAGCAAATATATATAAACTAAATTATTTATTTCTTAATGCATGCTATGTATACGCTAATATTAATCTAATGCCTAGGCACTTAAGTAAGTAATTAGCCCAGAAAAATATGGGCTCGTCAAATGCCCCCATGCCTAGTTTTTACTAGTCCCTAGCAAATTCAAGCAATAACCCATCTCTTCAAGTGAACTAGCCAACCAAATTGGTCTTCCTTTAAAAACATGTTAAGTTCAAACTTTAGACCTAAAGTTCCCAAGTAGTTGCTAAGTTACAAACTAGGTCAGCTAAGTACGAGTTACAAGCACAGGTTTCCTTAATTTCTAGCTCTACACTAGGCTTTATTGGTCCCAGAGATTAAAGCATCCGTGCATGTGCATTGGTCTGAGTTATTTGTAGTTAGTATGATTGCCAACCTAGATAGAGAGTAAGAAAGTTCCTTTTTTCTTGTAATAAATATATATTTTTTTTTTTTTGTTTGATTCCTCTAAGTCTAACCTTGGATCAACTATCAACACGGTCTATATCAGATTCATTGTCCCCATCACCGAACCTCGAAGGATGCCTAGCTTTCGATGCTTCGAGATAGCACCGCCCATAGAGACCCCAAGAACTCCTGGCAATCAACACTTCGAGATAGTATCGCCCATGGATTTCTTAAGTGAATTCAAGCCTATGGCAACCAGCACTTCGAGATAGGGTCGCCCATGGTACCTGAACCACACAATGCGCTTACATGCCCCCAGTAGGATGGGCATCCTAAGAGACAAGCACCGAGGAGGTGACATGTTATCATCTCATCCTCAAGGTGAGTATATACTCCACCTCTCCTACGGCGGGAACTCATCCAATCAAATTGTGTTTTCAAGCTTCTCCTACGTCAGAACTAAGAGAACCAAAGTTTCTTTAAGTTGATCATTACTTATACAAGACCAAGTGTATGTGAAATGCGGATGCTTAGTTTACGAGGACCAGCAAACCAAAAGGTAGAAAAAGACACCAGGTACTACCCAGCCTTTAACTCAATCCCTAGCTTTCCTTCCTCAACCTCTTGAGGAATGGTCCGTAACTTAACTCCTACTTAAGTTTTTAAGTCCACAAAGGACCCTAAGGGTCTAAAGCTAGTAGCTCAACTTAGCTTCTAATGTCAAACACCTAGAGTCAACTTAGTCTAACCTAAAGTTCTGGTCTTATGCCTAAGAATGTAGGGTCCAGCCAGTTAAGCTCAATACTACAATTTTTTTTTCTCTCTTTTTTTTTAAATCAATGCAAAACTATGCAATGCAGAATGTTTTAACTAAATGCATGAATGCACTATGTATAAATGCTATGTATATCCCCAAGTACACCCTCTCATGCCTAAAATCTGCAATGTCCCTATTGCATAGAAGGATATTACCTAGGTTAGAGTTGGGCTACCGTTATTTTGTTAGCAGCCAAGTAGCCAAAGAACCAACAAGTCGGGTTCCAAAACCAAAGAAATAGGCCCTAAAAATGAGCAAAGTAATGCTGGCCTAGAAAACAGGTAACCTAGGATGTTAGCGAGCTGATGATGAATCCCGATAGCAAATGCTCACCCAACCATGATGGGAATGAAATCTTCCCAAGTCACCAGAGGCAGTTCTAAAGGATAAACTGGCATAACAACCTCCAAAGGGGTAGGGAGAGGATGACAAGGATCCTCCAAAAGGAATGGGGAAGGAATGGTGCAGAAATAAACCCCCAAGGTGATGGATTGACCATAAAAAGCATCAATCCATACCTAGTACCCCATTACAAGAGATATTGGTTTGTTAAGCCCCCTAGTCAAAGCAGTAGTAAGCATGTCTTTAAGCCAAGGATCGTCTAGGGTGTCCAAGTTTTAAGGTTGTGGGATGGTCATAAGATCTAGGTTGGGTTTAGTTGGCTTGATGTCCATCCCTAACAATCTTTCCAATCCCTCAATTGCATCCCTAGCATCCCTTGTATTAACACAGGTATCTTCCTACACTTCATCAGTGATCATTTCAACGTATGGAGTCAACATTTCACCTTCAAACATAGGTGAATCAGAGGGTGACTCCAAATCAAAAGAAGATAGGTTGGAAGCAACAGATCTAGGGATTATCCTATTAACGTCATCTCCGGGTTCTTGTTCTTTACTAAAATCCTCCCCGGAGTCTAAATGTGAATCCACATAAATCTCAGAAGTTGCTTCCACATTTTCCATTATTTGATCTTCATGAGGAAGAGTATTATCAATGGGTGTACTAATGAAACCTGATTTGATCAACTTCGTGACATCTTCGGGAGCTAATTCTTCAAATAAGATATAATCACTCTTAATGTCACTCCAAATCCTAAGTTCAGGTTCCTTACATAATTCATCCTCCTCAACCATCAATTCATCATTCATTAGAGGTTTAAATTCATCTAACATTTCTGCAGATCCCTTGGGACACTCTATCTAGGATAAAATGTTCCTAATTGTATCATCAGACTCATCAGATAGGTGAATTTCTTCAGGGTTAGGTTCCCTAAGGGTGGGCTTGAGTAACATCTCATGATCAAAAGGGAAGGCAGGATTAACAACTTGACTTCGGTCCACTTCATCAAATGCAATGAAAATGCTATCATCTGGGTCGAGGTCTTTCAATGGTACCATCATTCCCTTCTTTTGACTCCAATATAATTCAGGTGGATACTCAACCTGATCATCATCTTCCTCAGGTTGCCACCTTTCTTCATCCAATGTATAGCTACTTTCATACATATCCTCCTCCCACTTAAGGCGTGGACCTCTCGAGGAAGTGTCATCTAGTGGGGAGGTTTCAAAATCAATCCTCGAAAAGTAGTTATTCTCCCTTACATAATCCCCAAAATTCCCAACTTTGGGTGGTTCTCCCACGGGAGATGCATCTAGCGTAGAGGGGTGCACTTCATCCTTAATGGGGTAGATTCGGTGGCTAATTTCTTCTTTTTCTTGTTGGCCTGCTCTCAACGATTCTCCTAATAATTCAATTATTTCATCTTGCATTTTCTGTATTTCCATCTTCAATGAGGAGAAGTCATCATTACTATGAGGAGAGAAGTCAGGCTCAAGCTTATAGTACCTAGGAGTGTCTATCCAATCATTACAATCAATCAGGGAGGGTGGGTTGGGTGTTCCTATGGTGTGTAGGATATTGGGAAAGGCAAATCCCACTCCTAGGTTCTTCTCACTGATTTAGGGCTTAATTAAACCAATACTCCTATAGTAGGAGTAAAAAGGATCCCAATGATTGTCATTTTGCCATCAAAAGATGGACCATCTCAGCGTATTGGATCAAAGATTGCAGAGTGGGGGTAAGGGTGTGGGCAAGTTGTGAAAGGATGAAAGTCAATGTGGTCCATTCTAACTCACACCACAATCAGATTCCTCCCAATACAAACACAAATCAAAGGACTTTTTAGGTCTTTAATCAGTTAGGCCTTTGAGATTTAAGTCCACTTGTAGGTGACAAATTAAGTTATCTAAACAGTTACACGCCTACTTGTCGACCTACGATACACCTAAGAAGACTTAACTGGGACTTAGGTGATCCTCCCTAAAGCCCAAAAAGTTTAATCACCACCAAACACGGCAAAGAGGGATGCAAGTAGGGTCAAGCCCTTCCTTTAAAGCATTGCTTTCGCTGTGCTTCTTAACTACCCTCAATCCACAAGGTTTGGAGGCAACTTCACCTCTGAACTAAAGTTCGGGTAACTTAAACCCTAGTAATAGGAGGCTCTAGTCCTATCGATTTCAAACCTAAGGAGTGTCTAAAAGCGTGCCATGGTGCAAGAGATATAAATTTGCATACACCGCAAAAGATTTTGAATTTTGAATCGCACACCAAGTTCGAAAATCAAGTCCTTGGTTTTTAAATGTTCCTCCTTAACTTAAAGTCCTTTTTCAAGAAAAATATGTGACCACTTGTTAGATCTTTTCGATTCAATTAGGTGGCCTTGCAATTAAATCCAGATGCACATGTGTGAACAATATAGAATGCAAAGAAAGAGGATGTACCTTCCCTCCAGCAATCAACAATGCAAGATGCACGCAATGCAAAATGAAATCTAGATGCTATCATACACACCTATATGGTTGAACCTAGGGGCATGCAGCTTCTACCAGGTAGTTCCTAATTATATATATATATACTTATGCACAAACAAAGAAAAGGATAAACAACCACAAAATTAAACAAAAACCTAGATCTAAAGAAAAGAGAACATGCTCCCGAAAAATTACCCACACAGGGGCCTAAAAGAAGGTCGGGGAACAAACCCCTCAACTATACCCCACAACAAGGGTCTCAAACCAAATGTAAAGTCAAAACTAAATCTAAGCCAATCTAATATACTATCTATTCTATCTATTTAGAATGGAGGAGTTGATGATTGCAGCTCCCTAGAAATGTTCTCCTCTGAATTGTGGCTCAAGGTCCACCTCAATTATGCGCAAATAGCTATGATGCTCCCAATGTGTGGCCCACTGGCGACGTCAAGGGTCGCCTAATCTTTGAGGCTGGTGTGGCAAGATATAGAAGATGTGTACCTCGCACAAAAAAAAAAATCAAAGTTAAATATGCCTCAAAAATAATGTGTGAACAAATAAATAATTAAATGCAAGTTTAATAGGCTTGTTGCCTCCCTGGCAACAGCTCCATTTGACAAGTTGATTTTCACTTTCGAAGATGATAATTAAGATGATTTGTCGTATTTCTAAGTGGTGGAAAATCGACTAATCAAAATATTGAATTAAAATTAAACCACTCGCAAAAGAGCGCGTCATATCCACAGGGAGGCAATGGCCTATTAAAACTTGTACGGGTTAAAAATAGATGTTCACGATAAATTTCATCAAGAAATTGAGTCAAAATCACTTTTAGATTAACCAAATAACAAGAGCTAATGCTGAAATAGTATTTATGAGAAAGAGGGAGGTCCTTTGCATAAACTCACCACAATATTTAATTAATAAAAGAAAAAAATAACTATTTGGCAATGGCATTCTTTGTAAAAACAAATGGCAAGTTTACTGTGCAAAAATAAGGGACTTGCTTTGGATGGCTTCCACGCATGGAGGAGAGGATGGCCGGAGGGGAGGAGCTCGCCAGAGGTGGGCGAGGCCAACGCGCATCCGACGGTGGTGGTAGCGCAACCAACAGTGGTAGGAGGCGGTGGTATAGAGGAGAGAAGTAGCGGCTGTGGCTGTCGCTGCTGCTTCTGTGCGCGGAGGCACGGCGTTGCTGAAGGGCCTCACGTGCGCGGAGGACGTGCGGGCAAGCGTGGAGCTGGCGGAGGACTCACGAGCATGCCCAGGCGGAGCTACTGGAGGACACTCGACACGCGCATGTTGCTGTAGCTGGCTGTCGCACACTAGCAGGGGGCACGCATTGGCTGAAGGCAAGGGGCAGCACTGGCGCTACGTGGAGCGGAGGTGCTGGAGGACGCGTGCTCTACGCATGGGCGGAGCTGGTGGAATAACGCGCTCTCTGTAGCACATGGGCAGAGCTAATGTTGTGAAGCGACTCGACGCGCATGGGCTGGAGGCGAGGGCCGATGGGGGGATGCTCTATTGCTGCTGGAGCAGCAACTTGGAGTGGCTGTGAGTGGTGCGAGGGCACGTGGGTGGTGCGCCTGGAGGCTATGTGTGCAATCTGGTGAAGGTGATGTAGCGAGGAGGTGATGGGTTCTTTTTGGTGGAGGAAAAACAGAGAGAAAAGAAGAAGAAGAAGCGAAGGGGAACTGAAGATGGAAGTGGTGTTGTAGGGGCTTCAGACGTCTGGGAACATCCCCAGACATCTTAAACGCATGTGGATGGCTATTGGTGCATGGCTGCGATGGTGTTGACGGTGGATAGGGGAGGGTGCACAGTAGTGAAGCACGGTGATGATTGCGTGGCCGTCGGAGACACATGCGCATGGTGTTGGCATGAGTCCACCGGCTTGGCGTGGCGAGCTGTCACCTCGTCAGCCCACGGTGTGGTGGAGCTCGACCTTGGAGATGCACGGTGGTGGTGATGGAGGTGAGCTTGAAGCTCTTCACAGTGGTGGAGTTGGGGCGGAGTCTCCTTGAGCACGGTAGCAGCTCCCCCTCTCTTGTAGCCGTCTGCATGGATTTGAAATGGAGAGGTGGGAGCAGATCCACATTCTCCGCTCGTCTTCACTACGACCATCATTTCATACGTTGCACACTGCTGCAGCAGCCATTGAAGAAGAAAAATAGATTAGTAAATAAGAAATGAAATGATGACTTATTTATCTTCAAATCGTCACATTAAATGTTAATTCTAATACATGCATATAATGCAACCTAAAGACTAATGCATGTTATTCTAATGTATGCTAAATAATTTATATATGAATGTAATGCATACAAGCAAATATATATAAACTAAATTATTTATTTCTTAATGCATGCTATGTATACGCTAATATTAATCTAATGCCTAGGCACTTAAGTAACTAATTAGCCCACAAATATGGGCTCATCAATGCCTTTGTTTCTCAACTTGAACCCAAGAAAGTTGATGAGGCATTAAAGGATGAGTCTTGGGTTGTAGCTATGCAAGAGGAGCTACCCCAATTTACAAGGAACAATGTATGGGGCTTAGTACCTGCTCCTGAGGGTAATTCCATTATTAAAACCAAGTGGGTGTTCCGAAATAAATTAGTTGAATCTGGTTCAGTAATCAGGAGTAAGGCCAAACTCGTAGCTCAAGGCTATAGCCAATAGAAAGGAATCGACTTTGATGAGACATTTGCTCTTGTTGCTCTCTTGGAGTCCATTCGAATGCTACTTGCCTTTGCAAGTGCAAAGGGCTTCAAGTTATTTCAAATGGATGTCAAGAGCATTTTTCTTAATGGTTATATTAAGAAGTTTATGTTCATCAGCCTCCCAGGCTCGAGGACCCAACACACCCAAAGCATGTATGCAAGCTCAATAAGGCGTTATATGGACTTAAACAAGCTCGTAGGGCCTAGTATGATAAACTTAGGTCCTTCCTTCTCCAGCATGGATATAGAATTGGAGTTGTTGATTCAACTCTTTTTGTAAAGGAAGAAGGAAATGACATCTTGTTGATTCAAATATACGTCGACGATATTATATTTGGATCAACCAAGGAGTCCCTGTGTCAGCATTTTTGTGAGACTATGAAGTCTAAGTTCGAAATGAGTATGATGGGTGAACTTAGATTCTTTTTAGGTCTCCAAATCCAACAATTAAACACAGGTATCTACATTAGTCAAACAAAATATATTCTTGAAATTCTCAAGAAGTTTGGCTGTGAAAATGTAAATGGAAAAGAGGCTCCAATTACTCCATCTACTTCTCTTGGTGAAGATTTATTTGGCAAGAAGGTAGATGAAAAGAAATATCGAGGTATGATAGGTTCACTACTATACCTTACAGCCTCTAGACCTAATATTCTTTTTGCTACATGTTTATATGTGAGATTCCAATCCGAACCCAAGGAATCTCATTTAAATGCAGTAAAAAGAATATTTAGATACCTAAATAGCACAAGAGATCTTGGTCTCTTTTATCCTAAAATACAGACCTTAGACTTATTATCCTATAGTGATGCAGATTATGCAGGGAGTCGAACAGACCGAAAGAGCACTAGCGGCACCTATCATTTTACTGGAGAATCTCTAGTTTTGTGGTTCTCTAAAAAACAAACATGTGTTTCACCTTCTACAACCGAAGCAGAATATATTGCTGCTTCACTTGCTTGCTCTCAAGTCATTTGAATGAGACAGACTTTGTTCAATTTTGGATTAATTTTGCGCAATCCAAAATTTTATGTGATAGTACAATCGTAATTAATTTATCTAAAAATCTGGTACATTATTTACGCACCAAACACAGAGATGTTCAACATCATTTTCTTAGAAACAATGTGCTTCAAGGTGCCATTCAGTTAGAATTTATAGATACACAAAATCAATTGGCAGACATTTTTACAAAACCACTTGCAACAGAGAGATTCTGCTTTATAAGAAGAAAATTGAGGCTTTGTACAATTATAGAAATTCAAAATTAAAAGATTGATTGTTTTATAACTTGTTTGTATTATAAAAATCCTTGAGGGCCTAACTACAATTTACCTACTTTTATTAAAAAAGGGTATACTGTAATATTTTCATATTTCTAGAAATATCAGGGTGTTGTTTGCAGTATGGTTGCTTAACTTAGGATATTGGTTACATTATTTGTCAATACCTAAGTTCATTAACATTTTCTCAACCACTTAAGTGGTCATGTGACTTGCACGTGACCCACCCCATATAAAAGAGGACAAGTGCAAACACTTGCCTCATTTTTGCTCTCTCCAAACCTAGTTCCCATTCTCTTCAAGAACTCTTCCAAACCCTAGCCAAAAAGAAGGATCACCTCCAAGTCTCTACTCAAGGATTCAAGGTATTCTCTTCTTCCCTTAGTAGATCTTGTTCATTCTATATCTTGCTTTTCCCTTTCCAACAATCACTCATGCTACTACATTATATTTCCCATCGGGTACCAAATGGTACTGATACCCATCATTGGTATCGGTACTTGCTAAGTGCAGCAAAGCCTGTTTTTGACAGCAAGCACCAGTACTAATGATCTATACCGATACTTGCTTGATTTTCTGGTTGGAATTGGAACCAACCAGTATTGGTACTCACCACCAGTACCGGTACATGCAGGCTTAAGTGTGTTTTTGTATGCACACATGAAAGGAAATATTCCAGCTTTCTCATTGTTTTTCCTACTCTATCTGTTGTATGTTTCCAAATGGCACCTAAGTCTAAAAGTAAGGGGAAAGCACCTCATGATGCATTTCACAAATTTTGCATCAATGAGGATGCCAAGTCCAAGTTTGATTGGTATAAGGGCCTTAAGCTTCATCATTGTAGGCCTGTTGAGTGGAAAGACTTTTCATTACATCTTTTCAACTTCACTGCTCATCTATCTGAACAACATCTCATACATTTCTTTGATGAGTCATTTTTTGAGGATGTTCCTGGACTTGATGAGTCATCTTGTCTTAACCTCAAATATTTTTGGTCAAAAAGTAACTGTTACACCAAAATTTGTGTCCACCATAACACAATGTCCGAATGAAGGTCATGCTTTCAATACTCTTAAGGAGAAATTCACTTCTTCACAAATTCATGAAACACTCTTGCTCCCTAACTGTCAAGGAAAAGCCTTGGTTGCCCCTAAAATGACCTTATTTGCTAGAGTTCTATTCAGAATTTTAGCATGGAATCTAAGGGTTAAATACTCAGGACTCCATAAAATTCCTGTAGATATTTTACCCTTAATCTATGCTATTATCACAAGTTTTCCTGTTAATTGGAACACGGTATTCATCCATTTCTTAAGGCCTCATCATCGTGTTTCAGCTCTACCTCTTGATATTCTTGTATCTCATATACTTATCAAGAGTAGAATTGATCTCTCTAACTTTACTCCACTTAGAAAAGTGGTCTACTTCAAATGGTCCACCCTTCAGAAAATGGGAGTAAAACCACCTAAAGAGGAATCATCCACTGATGATGAAGAAGAAGATCAAGTTGATCCAAATGCTCAATCTTCTTCTCATCATGTTCCTGACTCATCCTCAGCATTTGTTCCCATAACCTATGCATATTTCGAAGCTAAAATGCCTTGGGTAAATTTGTCTCATGTGTCTAGAACTGATCCCAATATGATTAACACCTTCAATTATATTGGTCAAAATCTTACAAATCTCAATTTTACTTTTCGTCACATGGAATTCAAGTTCCATGATCTTTCACTTCTATTGAGTCCTCTCGTTTTACTTCTTCCACTCAACATCCTAACTAATGGAAGCATACTCAGCCAAAAGCACCCAAGGAATATAGTGACAGATGGCAAAAGCATTTTCAAGACCCATCTTATGTTTCCTCTCCAATGGCAGAAGAAGAACCTATCCTTCATGTTGATGAAGAGGAAGAAGAAAATGAAGATGATGAAGAGATCTCTTATGCTAAAAGTGAAGATGAAGATGAAGCTGAAGAAGATGATGACGAAAATGAAGAAGATGATGAAGATGAAGAAGTTGATGATGATGGTGGTGGTGGTGATGGAAATAGCAGTGGACATGTTCAAAAGTATATCAAAAAATGACCTGGAAATTAGTTCAGTCTACATTTTGTTGTATGAGACAATTTAAAAATGTTTCCTTGGTTGTTATGACTTTCAAATATGTTGATGTTTTACTTCATGCTCTTTATGATGTATAACTTTTATGATGTTGCTTGAAAGTTATTCATTTTATTTCTATACATTCTTTTCCCATTCTTGGTCAATGTCTATGCATATGGTTATCTTTTTTTGTTTGATTGACAAAAAGGGGGAGAAATGGAAAATACATCAGATTTAAAATAAAGATTAGTTTGAGGGGGACGTTTCACTCCTTTTTTGTATTCCTTCTCTTATGATGTTTCTATTATTTTAATATGGGTATTTCTATTGTTTTGTCAACACCAAAATGGGGGAGATTGTTGGAACCTAGTTCCACTTCTCTTTTATGTTTTGGTGTTAACAAAACTATTTTAAAACTAATGAGTTTATGAAGTGTCATTTACAAGAAATCACAGGATTTAGGAAGTATAGAAGAAGTGTGGATGGCATGAAGAATGAAGATTGATTTTATATGTTGTAATTTAGATTCTTGTATGTCTCCTAACAAGAAAAATTAATTTAGGAGTTAAAATCAAAATAGAGATAATTAGATATCATACTCACATTCTATTATTCGTTTGAAAAACTAAAATCGCTTCTTTGACATATTAATCATATATTTGCATTCAAATATCACTAAGATTGTTTAATAAAATTTTATTCAAGGTACATGTTAGGCACAGGTTTGGGTCCTAGTCTCAAACTGTGAACAACAAGTATCGGTACTCATCGTGAGTATCGGTACCAGGTGCTCACAATTTGTAGACATGGGTAGTGCCTGGACCTTACAAGTACCGGTACTATTTACCACTACCGATACATGTAGGTCACAGTTTGTAACTTGACTCAAATCTGTGTCACAAGTACTGGTACTTATCATGAGTACCAGTACCTGGTGGCTTAGTTGGTACTCAACTGTAAGCACTGAGTACCAGTACCTATGATGAGTCCCGATACCCATGCTTTGTTGGGCTAGCTGCTGGTTAACTGTGAGCAGTCAGTACCAGTACCACAACTTTAGTACCGGTACCAACTAACTGTTGTGCCTAATCTAAACAACTATTTTGCAATTAATCCTATCTCTAATTTTTCGATTTTGGCCCTAACAGCTAGTAATCGTACGAGAGGTGTTTAGTGGCCTATATAAGCACCTGTTGTGTGTCATTTGCACACAACACAAGCATAAAAATTCTCCTTGCTCAAATTTCTACTTTTCTCAATTCTAGCTGCAAGGGTTATTGGCTTGTTGCAATTTTTCTTCAAGAAGATTCTCTCTTTGCAATAAGATTTTCTGGCGAATTCGTTCTTCCTCGTAAAATCATTTTTTCGCTTTAGTGTTTTTCACTAGATTGATCAACTATCTTTTAAGCTAATTCTTGTTGGAGACTTAGGAACTTAGTTGTAAGCTAATTTGTTTCTTACTGACACATGTATTTTTTTGTTTCTATCTGATCTTGTAATTGGGTTGAGATAACTCATTAATTACCTCAGTTTATAGTTAATTGATTCTCTCCAGGTTTAGGGAATCGGGTTAAAAATCCTAAGTCGGAAGACATAGGTAGTAGAGTACCCAAGTATGGGGAACCACTATATATTTGGTGTACTATTTTTGTAGTTTGCTTTATTTGCATATTTTGTTTACCACACTATTCATCCCCCCTTCTAGTATGCTTGTGCCTTTTAGATCCTACAATGGTCTTATTCCATTTTGGAGTAGGTGAGCTCTCCAAAAATGGATACATGAGTGTTAAAGTACTTATTATTAATATCCATGGGGACACTAAAGTGGTGGAAGATATGAGATAAGAGTGTGCCAAAAGGAAAGATGCTTGTGGGTTTCCTCTCCATGAAGGTGAGGATGAAGTGGTTCCAATTGAATGCCTTATTGGTCATGAAGGCGTAAAGAGCCACGAGCATTGGTCCCAAACAATTCTCGATGGAGGTGGATTTAGACATGAAATTTCAAAGAAATACGTGGTTAAGGAACCGCGGGAGAGGGCGAAAGTAAGGTGACTTTGTCGGCATACTTAAGTCAAACGATTCAGGAGTCAACAAGGTCTCCCTAATCATCTCAGAAGAGGTGTCATGGTGATGCTCATGGTAACTGGGACCAGCGGAAAGACAACAAGAATCTAAAAAAGAACATTGGCATTGACCAAGACCTCAATGTTGTAGACATTAGATGTCAACTGAATGTCAAAACCCTCGCCGATGTTGCGAATGTTGGAATAGAAGAGGTGGCGTGCCATAGGATCAATGTCCTTGATGCTGTTGGTGCTAAAGCACCACGATCATTTATTTTGATGATAACAAAACACGTGTTATTTAACATTTGCACTTGCAGTCTTAGATTTCAGGTCAATTGCAAATGTAGACGTGATTAGACGGAATTCAAGCTCGCATCCAGGACGGATTGGAGGAGCCTGATGGAGAACAGCGGGGATTCGCGAGGAGCGATAGATTGAAGATGGAAGGACAAGAAGAATAGGATAGAATTCTTTTTATTCCTTTCATGTACTTTTGTCTTTATTTTCTTGCTCTTTATTTCCTTAGAAAATTATGTTAAAGAGCCTCAAAGTACCCTAACAGTAGTCCTACGAACACTGGCACAACCCTAGGATACTTAGGTTTTCTGTAGAGAACTTAGAAAACCAATGTAGGGTTCAAACAGAGTTTCCAGACGTCTAATTCCCAAATCAAACATCTGATAAAGTGTTTTAAGACGTCCGACTGTTTATTCAGACGTCTGATAACTATTAGGCTGGACATAGTTAGTTCTGTCTGATGAAATCAGACGTCCAGACCTTAGACCAGACGTCTTAGGAGACGTCTGATGACTTTGCCAGACATCCAATTAGTGGACCGTTGGCTGGCTTAGCGAACAGTCAAGAATGTGACCGTTAGAGCCTTATCAAACGTCCATAGGACTTTCCAGACGTCTGATAATTGACAGTTTTGCCTCGGCTGACCCAAAATCTCTTCTCAGAGATTTTCTAGCCGTTGCAACGTTTGGAAATCCATTCTCACAGAAAAAGTAGGTTTCCAGACGTCCAGACATAGTGCCAGACGTCCTATATGTCGTCTGATGGACTTGCACAAGAACCCTATTTAGATCTGATTCAAGTCAGGAAGGAATCCGCCCAAAATCAGACGTCTGACCTTGAAATCAGATGTCTTAAAGTGAACTTCCAGACGTCTGATGCCAGAATTAGACGTCTGATAAACCTGTCAGAGCAATGATTGTTCCTGATTTCGGGCTGATTCTCTTGGGCTTTGCACCCAACGGCTATAGAACCTTTCCTAAGCCTTCCAAAGCCTTCCTAAGGCCTCTATAAATAGAGGGGAACCTTTGCAACACAAACACGCACCAAGAGACACCAAGATACACAAGAAACACTTTGTAATACACTTTCAAACCATTTTGTGTCTCTCTTACTCTCTAAGCGCTAGTTCTTCATCTTGAGAGCATCAAGCCTTCGTGCACCCGCTCTCCTGCCGTAGTTCACGAGAGCGAAGTTGCACCGTCTCGTGGCTCACGCATCTGCGTCGTCGACGCACTCCTTTCAAAGGGAAGCATCCTAATTCCTATAGAAGCTTAGGTTAAAAATTACTTTGTTGGCTCTATAGGATTACTTGTTTATTTTATCTTTGTTATTTGGTTGGGTATTCGCTTTGCGAATTCCCGTCTCCTTCGAGGGACAAAATCCTTCTCGTGAAAAGAAGGGGTTGAGGAACACTACCCTCGCACTTGTAGCGTGGTTGTATTTGAGGTTGAATCACCCTCGTTTAAAGTGATTCGCTTAGTGGATTTTGATCAACTTGGTTGATCGGAAAATCCTAACTCGAGAGGGTTAGGTGGTGGTTTTCACCCGGTTTGGGTTTCCACCTAAAAATACTTGTGTACTTGTGTGATTGTCTATTTTGTGAAATTGTTTATATTTATTTCCGCAATTATTACGTCACCCCCTCCTAGTAGGGAATTTCATTTGGTATCAGAGCAGGTTCTTGCGAGATCGGAGTAACACCCGGCAAGAGATCAAATGGAGGGAAGCACATCAGCGATCCGAATCTCCAAGGGGCAGTCCACGTTCCGTCCACCATTCTTTGACGAGAGGAACTACCCCTACTGGAAGCTGCGGATGAAGACTTGGCTTCAAGCCAATGACTTCACGATTTGGGCCAGGTGCGAGATGCCATTTGAGATCCCAGAAAAACCCGCGGGAGGCTACTCGCAACAACAAATTCGCGAACTCTCTTTGAACGCGAAGACCATGAACGCCCTCTACTGAGCACTTAGCTCGGAGGAGTTCAATAGAATCTCACAATGCGCCACCACATACGAGATCTGGCACACACTCGAGGTAACTCATGAAGGTACCTCTAAGGTAAAAACTTCTAAAATAAATTTACTTTCTCAAGAATTTGAATGCTTTTCTATGAAACCTAACGAGTCTTTAAGTGAGATGAACACTAGGTTCACTCTCATTGTAAATAACTTGAAAGCTTTAGGGAAGAATTTCATCAAGGGGGAGCTTCAAGGGAAGCTTCTTCGTTCCCTTAGACTGGAATGGGAACAGAAAGTCACCACCATCGAGGAGGCGAACGAAGTGGAGGAGCTCAACATGGAAGATCTCCTAGGCAATCTAATGGCCTACGAGACTAAGTTGAAGCAGAAGAAGAAGGATACACCGGAGCCTAAACCGAAGAAGACTCTCGCCTTCAGAGCCGCGTCGGATAGCGAGGTAAGTTCCGATGACGAAGACTTTAGAATTTTACTTAAAAAATTTTCCAAGTTTTGTAGGGAATTAAAGAAAGAGAAAAAGGAGAAGGAAAGCCCGAGACATTGCTACCACTGCAACGAGAAAGGGCACCTACGACCAGAGTGCCCTCTTCTCAAAAAGGAGAAGAAGAAGAAGGAAAAGGAAAATAAATCTAAGAAGAAGGCATTCCAAGCCACTTGGGACGATTCCAGCTCGGAGGAAGAAGAAGAAGAAAAGTCCATAGAAGAAGAAACCGCTTGCTTCGGTTTCATGGCCAGAGGAAGCGACAGTGAAAGCGGAAGCGACTCAGACAACGAGGTAAGTTTCGACTTACAAGAAGCTTTTAATGAATTATTTGATGTTAGTAAATCATTAAGAATAGAAAACAAAAGCATTAAAAAGAACCTTAGTTTTCTTAAAAATGAAAATGATAGGTTAGAAAAACAACTTAAGGACATAGAAGCTAGTCCTAGAATTGATAACCTATTATTAGAAAATCAAAACCTCATCAATGAAAATAATAAATTGATTGAGGAAAATGATAGTTTAAAGTTAGAAATCTGTGATTTAAGAACTAAGATGCATACTATAGAAAAAGAAATCGCATGTCTTAGGGAAAACTCTAACAAACTAATCAACAAAGTAGATGATTTATATAGCCCTAAGATTAAGAAAGGATCTCCATCAAGGAGACCCGCTAACAGATCCGGATCCAAGCCCACTTGAATACCGAAAAAAAAATTAGAGTCTTATTTTGTAGGGTTCAGGGATAACTACAACACAAAGGACTGGACCTACAAACTCAAAGTTGGTCAACTCAAGTTGGGAGAACCAAGGAGTAGACCAAGGAGGAGAACAAGAAGACCGATGAGACGGCGAACAAGCGACGGACCCGCCACACGTCGACCACCAGATTGGAGACCGGCGCCAATGCCCGGGCCTCCAAGCTACGGATGGGAGCCCCATCCGATATGGCATCCACCACCATTCGGGCCATTTTATTGGCCATGGTAGGTGAGGTAAAAATTCTTCACCCTATCTTTTTATCATTAGCATTTAGATAGGGGGAGTTAAAAATTTTATGAGCTAATTGTAAATTTTTAAGGGGGAGATATAAGGTAGCTAAATTTCCTTTAGAAAGGGGGAGAAAAATAATAGCTATCTTGTTGTTATAAAAAGAAAAAAGGGGGAGGACATCACCTTTGTTAAAAGAAATTTATAGAAGAGCATGTTTTAAGGTGGAGTTATGGGAAATCAATTAAATCTTTTTGATAATGTCAAAAAGGGGGAGGATTTTTTTTACATTATTATTTACGATTTTGTCATCATCAAAAAGGGGGAGATTATTGGTGCTAAAGCACCACGATCATTTATTTTGATGATAACAAAACAAGTGTTATTTAACGTTTGCACTTGTAGTCTTAGATTTCAGGTCAATTGCAAATGTAGACGTGATTAGACGGAATTCGAGCTCGCATCCAGGACGGATTGGAGGAGCCTGATGGAGAACAGAGGGGATTCGCGAGGAGCGATAGATTGAAGATGGAAGGACAAGAAGAATAGGATAGAATTCTTTTTATTCCTTTCATGTACTTTTGTCTTTATTTTCTTGCTCTTTATTTCCTTAGAAAATTATGTTAAAGAGCCTCAAAGTACCCTAACAGTAGTCCTACGAACACCGGCACAACCCTAGGATACTTAGGTTTTCTGTAGAGAACTTAGAAAACCAATGTAGGGTTCAAACAGAGTTTCCAGACGTCTAATTCCCAAATCAGACATCTGATAAAGTGTTTTAAGACGTCTGACTGTTTATTCAGACGTCTGATAACTATTAGGCTGGACATAGTTAGTTCTGTCTGATGAAATCAGACGTTCAGACCTTAGACCAGACGTCTTAGGAGACATCTGATAACTTTGCCAGACGTTCAATTAGTGGACCGTTGGCTGGCTTAGCGAACAGTCAAGAATGTGACCGTTAGAGCCTTATCAGACATCCATAGGACTTTCCAGACGTCTGATAATTGACCGTTTTGCCTCGGCTGACCCAAAATCTCTTCTCAGAGATTTTCTAGCCGTTGCAACGTTTGGAATTCATTCCCACAGAAAAAGTAGGTTTCCAGACGTCCAGACATAGTGCCAGACGTCCTATATGTCATCTGATGGACTTGCACAAGAACCCTGTTTAAATCTGATTCAAGTCAGGAAGGAATCCGCCCAAAATCATACGTCTGACCTTGAAATCAGATGTCTTAAAGTGAACTTCCAGACGTCTGATGCCAGAATTAGACGTCTGATAAACCTGTCAGAGCAATGATTGTTCCTGATTTCGGGCTGATTCTCTTGGGCTTTGCACCCAACGGCTATAGAACCTTTCCTAAGCCTTCCAAAGCCTTCCTAAGGCCTCTATAAATAGAGGGGAACCTTTGCAACACAAACACACACCAAGAGACACCAAGATACACAAGAAACACTTTGTAATACACTTTCAAACCATTTTGTGTCTCTCTTGCTCTCTAAGCGCTCGTTCTTCATCTTGAGAGCATCAAGCCTTCGCACACCCACTCTCCCGCCATAGTTCACGAGAGCGAAGTTGCGCCGTCGCGTGGCTCACGCATCTGCGTCGTCGACGCACTCCTTTCAAAGGGAAGCATCCTAATTCCTATAGAAGCTTAGGTTAAAAATTACTTTGTTGGCTCTATAAGATTACTTGTTTATTTTATCTTTATTATTTGGTTGGGTATTCGCTTTGCGAATTCCCGTCTCCTTCGAGGGACAAAATCCTTCTCGTGAAGAGAAGGGGTTGAGGAACGCTACCCTCGCACTTGTAGCGTGGTTGTATTTGAGGTTGAATCACCCTCGTTTAAAGTGATTCGCTTAGTGGATTTTGATCAACTTGGTTGATCGGAAAATCCTAACTCGAGAGGGTTAGGTGGTGGTTTTCACCCGGTTTGGGTTTCCACCTAAAAATACTTGTGTACTTGTGTGATTGTCTATTTTGTGAAATTGTTTATATTTATTTCTGCAATTATTACGTCACCCCCTCCTAGTAGGGAATTTCAGATGCGACTACTTTTAGCACTTGCATAAAATGTCCTATCGAAGAGGCAACCTATCTTTTGAAATATAAGTCAGCCTCTAAGACCAGGAAATACTCTCTCGAAGAAGTCGAGGTCGAATGGATGACCCACATGTGGAGAAAAACAAGAATAGAGAGAAAAGTTGTGACTCGCATCATCATTGATGAAGTAACGATCAAAAGTTTCATCTCGAGGAGTGGATGAGAAAGCACAGGAACATTTTGGAGCCATAAGCAAGGTTCTGTTCAAATTTGGTCGATCAAAAAGGATGTGTTGGTCGATCAAAATTGATTTTTGGTTGACCAAAATACAATAATTAATCAATCAAAATCATGACGGTAAAGGGGTTAAGTGCAAACATGTTTTTGGTCAATCAAGTGTAATAGTTGGTCAATCAAAAAATAATTTTCGTTGATTAGAGATAAAAGATTTGGTTGATCAAAATGACAGATAACAATTTTGAATACAACATTTTTGGTTGATCAAAAATAGATCAAAATTAGACAATGGCAAAAAAAATAAGTTTTGAACAGATTGAAAAGGTGGGAAAAATCAAGAACTTGTAGAACATGAAGAACATGTAGTCGAAAAATGAAATAACAACATCAAAACAAGATCTAAACACAAGAGTTTGTAATAAAAAGTGACGAGAAAGGAGAGGGATATACCAAGATTGACAAGAATAGATCAAAACGAGGTAGTATTCCAGAGGAGGGTGGCGGATGACATCGGAAAATGTGTGAAGATAGTGCGTGCATTGTAGCAAGTGTTCACGACATCAATTTTAATAATAAAATTGAACGGTGAGTTTGAATGTCGATCTCAAGGAGGCAAGAAATCGGATCGATTAGTCACTTAATGTCACAAGTTACTTTATTCCATTTGCTTGCAAAAAGAAAAAGTTAAAATCCATGGTGGAATACGAGTTCCAATTATATCCAAGAGGATGACCATCTAGGCAAAACTATTACAGCATAAGCATATAGAATAGAAGCCAAATTCCAAATGAAACGAATACCAAACATAAGAGAAATGATTACTACTATGAATTATAAGAATCATTTTGCAAACATCATAGAGACATGCTTGAATGAAGTGCAAAATATAAGCTAAAGAAAACTAGAAACTAAATGCTAAAACTAGAGCGCTGAGGCAGCCACGGTGGTGGGAGAGGCTTCCATCGATAGCTCGACAGCTCTGAGACCTTGCTTTGAAGCTCTATGGAGGTGGGGGACGTGCTTGGTAGTAGATAGTGATAGATGCCTTGCAATGGAGGTTCATAGGTCTCTTTATATTGAAAGAAAGAAAGCTAAAATAGGCATCGCATCAATAGTGACAGCAAGTTCATCGTAGTAAGCATTGCTGTAGGCCAGCTCACCCATGCACTAATGCACGTGCGCACTCAACTACCATCGCACACGATCTGTGTGCTAGCGCTCACAACCGTTCGATCGAGAATCGATTGTCCAGATCGCGTGTGGCCGTGCCCTTCAAATCGTGCAAAGTGCGCATATGATCAGGCATTGGATTGTGCATGCACGCATCGCGCACATCTAACACGTGAGATTGCACCATGTCGCACCCTTTAGAACCATTCGATGAGAAATCAAGGGCCAAATTTCCCCCGCCAATCGCATACTGTTGATTTGCACCCTCGCAAGGCTTCGAACATGTGCCCGCAATGTGTGGGTTGAGGTACGGACCACTACGCCACGTCGATGGATAGTCGTGCGGATGCGCTGCTGGTGCTGCATCTGTAGCCGTTGGATGCGAGAGCACGATCGAGTTGAGGTGAGGCATGGCATAACCCTCACCGTTGGATCTTCATCCAATGGTGGAGAGGCATCACTGGAAGGGCCTTCAGCGGATGTGAAGTGCATGGGGGAGGCAAGGATGAGTGACACGTGGTCGATTCAAGGCTGTTGATTTGATCTTCTTTGGCTCATTATGGGAGATACAAATGTCGGATTGAGGTGATTTTGAGTCTGTTGGGCTCCGTTCATCAATCTGGATCCATCCATATGATCCAATTGCTCATCTGAGACCTGCTTCAATGCACACTTGTACCCATGGTCATTAAACATTAATTGCAAGCAATCTTAATGTAGGAATAACACAATATGCATGCAATGCTCCCAAACCCACTGTATCACAATATTTATGCACATATGTCCTTGAAGTTGACTCTAGTTGATGTAATTAATGCTATAATTTGTCGAGTCATCATACCCCCATGCCCACCCTTTGCTAGTCCCTAGCAAGGTTAACCTAAATGCTATTCACACTAGAATTAAGAATCGATCACTCAGGCACCAGT
Source organism: Thalassia testudinum (assembly GCA_037157565.1). Classification (NCBI taxonomy): domain Eukaryota; kingdom Viridiplantae; phylum Streptophyta; class Magnoliopsida; order Alismatales; family Hydrocharitaceae; genus Thalassia; species Thalassia testudinum. Next base: position 42,909,870 of record JAZHRO010000025.1, read on the forward strand.
TACTTGTCACCAGAGGAAATTTTTACTAAGAACCTAACCTATAGAGACTCAACAGCGCCCGAGTGCCTACCAAAATGCAGCCTGCCCAAGTTCTCACTTTATTCTATATAGAAGCAAATATATTTATATATATTTATTTATCTTTTCTAAAATTTTTTGGATTTTGGAGTTGAGAGTTCCGGGGTAACCTTTTACGGCTACCTAACCGACCCAAGACTCGAAAAGGACTCTAAGTGCTAAGCATCTTGTCATGAAAATTATGGTAGACTCACTCAAAGACAATTAAGAAAGACTTCAAGTTTCTACCCCCCTCAGTGACTCAAAAAAGAAAATGCTACCTAAAGGTTTATCTATCTAACCGGTAGCTTTCTCCCTACTTTTATTTTTGTGGGGTCAACACAAGGGCGAACCCAGTATATATCTCCCTAGATTATGCTACTTCCCCACTTCTTCCTTAAGTGTTTTGGAATTCTTATGCATTTTATGAGCTGGGATCTGGACATCCGGCCAATGGGTTGTTACCCAAGACAACTTGCCAACCATACTCATGCGGTGAAATGTGGCTTATTTCTTTTTTTCCAAAAAGATAATTCAAGCTGACAGTATGTACTCAGAACATATGAATTACCACCTCCCATGCCTAAGTTGGATAATGTCCTCATTGGAAGATAAATATATTCACTGAGTTTCAGTTGTGTATCTGGGTAGCCTGAATCCTCTGGGTTGCCTCCCAGGAAGCACTAAGTTTAGTGCCTTTAGCTAGGCATAGTACAAGACAATAAAGGATCGATCAGTTGAATGGTTTGGGTCAACAAGGGGAAGACATAATCAACTAGACCCAGAGTCAAAAGTCTGCAGATGCTAACTAGATTATGGTGTAGTCCCATCCCTAAGGGACGGGAACTCTGCAAATGGTTTATTACGCATGCTCATGTCTGTTCCACTCTTAATCTATGGGCTTGCAAAGAAGTCAATTTGGACGAGTGCAACCCAAATCTAAAATGCCGGACACTAAACACGTAGGCTTTATAATCAGCTTGTGTCCTTTTAAAGTTGCAATCCCTCATAGTTATAACGATTCCAGTGAATTTGGGTTGCGGGATTTCAATTCTCGTAGGGCATGTAACAAAATCAAGATTTTGACAAAAAGCCCTAATGTCAAGCATGAGGTCTCTCTCCAAAGAAAAATCCATCCCTTCTTTAACTAGGATTTCATTGCTTATTCCCTCCAATTCCTTAACCCCTAGAATATTATCTTCAACATCTATTATATCAGACTCAATTTTCGAGGTTGCAGTAGAGGTAGGGCTAATTTCATCATCTAGCTCAAATTCTTTCCCTTGGCCATCCTCTAAGCTTGTGATGGGGATTTCAAATGATTCAAAATCAATTATTTCAAAATCGAATCCCACTCTCCATCTTCAATTTTGGATGTCTCTTCCATCAAATCACTTCCCTCAAGAAGATTAGATTTGGATTCAAAGACATCGACCCCCAAATTCTCAATTTCCTCCTAATTTTTGTCCTCAACCCCCCCCCCCCCCCAAATCATGTTCTAAGGAATCCTTAATGGCATTTTCTAATGAGTTGTCCAACATCAGGGGAGTATCAATGGTGGACTGAACCAATTTTGGGCAATTAGGTGTAGTCCAATCGATCACCACAGGGCCTTGCTTCATGAATTCCATAAAAGGAGTTGCTTCCATCAGTGTTCTTTGGCCCTCTTCATCCAGTTGTTGGAACATATCAATCATGGCTTGTTTCCTCTCAATCAATTCTTGGTTCTATCTATATAACTCCAACTGAAGGTTATCAAGAATTGACTGAGTGTCATTAGGTTCCCTTCAATTTCCTTAGCATTCAACTTAGGGTTAGGGGGGTATGGGTAAGGATGTGTGTCAGAATCCGTACTGGGGTTTATGTTCTTAGGTGGGTCCTCTATTCTATCATTTTCAGGGTTTAATTCTTCAAGAGGCACCATTTTCTGTTTAGTCCTACTGCAGAATAATTAAGTTTCTAAGTCCTCCTCCCAGTCGGATTCCTCATCAGGGGTCCAAAGTGGGTGTTGATCATACTTGTTTTAGCCAATTTTATGATCATCATTTGATTTCCATTTTTCTAAATTCCCTTCCAAACCATAGGTCGAGTAGGAGAGATCCTTGAATTCAGATGACCTATCATGGTTATTGTCCTGGGAAGGGTATGGTTCTTGTTGTTCTCCAAAAATGTAGGTCCTATCAGATTGATTAGTGGGTGGGTGGGACCTAAAAGAGGAGTCATCACGAGGAGAATCAAGATAAGGATCCCCAAGGTTTGGATCATACCGTTGAGTGGGTGGGTTGGATGTTGATCGCGAAAATGCGTGATTTGTAAAAATCAAAAATTAAGTTGTTGCAACGCACAATTTAGATCACTTTTGAATTTATAAAAGATCGAGTACTGAATGAGTATTCGGGTCGTCCCAAGGGAGGTAGGAATGCTTTCACTTGAATCATAGAAATCAATTTTTTTTTAGGGTTTTGAATAAAGGAAAAACAATTGCGGAGAAAATGGGAATTGGAACTACGAGAATCAAAGCAACAAGTGCCTTGATTCTCCAACTCACTCCAAGCAAGGGATGGTTGGTATAATGGAGAAATAAGTCACAACAACAATCACAAGCTAACTAAACATAGAGTAGAGGAATGCTTCTAGAATTGAAACTTTATTTTTACAACGGGTTGGAAAACTCACAAGTGAAAGGGATTCCCACTTGTAATCTCCAACACTATTCTAACACTACACTACCATGCAACAAAAAATATAAAAAGAATGTAGACAAAAGCTTAGGAAAAAGATGATGTTGCTGCAGACTCCCACTCCAATTCAAGTTGCCCCTGAATTGAAGGAAGCTTGCTCCTAGCTCCTGGCTCTCCTTCCTTTTGGCAAGCCTTAGGTGGGGGGTGCTCGGCTCCTCCTAGAGTGGAAGATTTCCACTCCAAATCTCCTCCTTTAGGGTGGCATGGACCACCCTTCTTGCTCCTCCACTAGATGTCCTCCTTGCCCGGACTTCCTCCTTGGTTTGGTGATGACTGACGTGTCGATTTTTGCTTTCGAATAAGATGATTAAGATGATTTGTCATTGTATTTTAAAGTGGTGGAAAATCAACTAATCAAAGTATTAAAGTGAAAATAAATCACTTGAGAGAGCGGGTCGTATCCACAGGGAGGTAATGGCCTATTAAAACTCGTATGGGTTAAAAATAAATGTTCACGAATTGTTTCCCCTAAAAATTGTGTCGAAAACCATGTTAGATATGAGTTTGAATAAGAGCATAATCTGAAATTGCATTTATACCAAACAAGAGGGAGCTCAATGTAATGTTCACAATAATAAAATAAAAATAAAAGTTTGCAATGGCATTGAATGTAAAAACTAATACCCGTCTACTGTAGCAAAATAGAGGAATGGCTTCCCCTTGTCCGTACGCAAGGAGGAGACCAAGGCTGACGGTGCGAAGCTCAGAAGAAGATATCTATACCGAGGGCTTCACGATGGTGGTTATGGTAAGGTGAGAGGCGACCGGAGCCGACCAAACGGAGCTACGGTGAAGGTGGGTTCTAGCGGTGGCTGTTAGCTGTTGCTGTGCAGGCACGCGCACGCACGTAGGGAGGTGCGGCTACTGGAGTTGGCGACGAACGTAGCTGCTGCTGCTACTGGCCACGCGGGGTGAGGAGCTGGCGGAGCGTAGCTGCTGCTACTGCACGCTGCAGGCGTGGTGGCGGTGGCTGCTGCATCTGCGTGGGCAGCTGGGCACCGCGCATGGACATGTGTAGCACATGGGAGAGGAAGCTGCTGCACGCACAGCTTCTGCTGGAAGAGGCCACTGCACGTGTGGAATGCTAGCTACTGCTACTACTGGTGCACAGGCCACATGCGAGGAGGCGCTGAAGGACGCAGACCACATGAGGGGAGATGGTGCTCGCGCCTACTGCTAGCTGCTACTGGAGGACGCAGCTGCTCGCAGGGAGCGGCTGAAGGATGCAAACCGCACGAGGGGGAGATGGTGCTCACTCGAGGAAGCGTGTTGTGCAGTGGGGGTATGGCTGATGAAGGTGTTGGGTTTGTTGGTGGAAGAGAAGCAGTGTGAGTTGCGGGGAAGATGCAACGAGGGGAGGAGAGTAGTGTTGGGTTTGTTGGTGGAAGAGAAGCAGTGGTGGTTGCTGGCGGTGGTGGCTGGTGATAATTGTGTGGCTTTCAAGCACACGCTCGTGGTAAGCTGCACAAGCCACTAATGGCATGGCGGTCTGTCACCCCGCCTGCCCGCAATGGTGTGGACTTGTGCACACAGTTGAGGCTAGCAGTGGTGATGTGGAGGAGAGCTTGACTCTCTGCGCAATAGTGGGTCGGGGGTGGTGGCCTACCCAGCTTCATGGCTTCCTCTCCTCTTTTAAAGCTTCAGGAGAAGAGAAATAGATGGAGGAGGAATGCTCAAATCCACTTCCTCCGCTCCTCTTCACCGTCACCTTCATTGCCAGATAATGTCTTGTCGGAGAGGTGCGACTCCTGATGCACGAAGATGTAATAAGAAATTAATGAGGATTATTTATTTATAAGCCCTTAAAAGAAATGTGAAATAAAATAATGTATGCAATGCAACCTAAAAGATTAACTATTCTAATGCATGCTATTCTAAATGAATTCTAGGTATGAATGCAATGCATGAAATATGCAAATAAATGAATAATTAGACTAATCTATTTACATCTTATTGTATGCTATTTATATGCCAATATTAATCTAATTCTTAGGCATTTAAGTAACTAATTATCCCACAAATATGAGCTCATCAAATGCCCCCATGTTTAGTTTTTGCTAGTCCCTAGCAAATTCAAGCAATAACCTAGCTCTTCAAGTGGTCTAGCCAACCCAATCGACCTTCCTTTAGAAACATGTTAAGTTCAGACTTTAGACCTAAGGTTCCCAAGTAGTTGCTAAGTTACAAATTAGGTCAGCTAAGGACGAGTTACAGGCACAAGTTTCCTTGATTTCTAGCTCTACCTCAGGGTTTATTGGTCCCAGAAATTAAAGCATCCGTGCATGTTCAATGGTCTAATTTATTTGAGGTTGGTATTATTGCCAACCTAGAAAGAGGATTTTTTTATTATTATTTTTTTTCGCTCATATATTTTTTATTTGATTCTTCTAAGTCTAACCTTGGATTAGCTATAAACACGGTCTATGTCGGATTCATTGTCCCCATCACCGAACCTCGAAGGGTGCTTGGCTTTCAATGCTTAGAGATAGCACCATCCATAGCGACCCCAAGAACTCTTGGCAATTGACACTTCAAGATAGTATCACCCATGGATTTCTAAAGCAAATTCGAGCCTGTGGCAATCGGCACTTCGAGGTAGGGCCGCCCATGGTACCTGAACCACACAATGCGCTTACATGCCCCCAATAGGATGGATATCCTAAGAGACAATCATCGAGAAGGTGACATGTTATCATCGCATCCTCAAGGTGAGTATATACTCTACCTCTCCTGTGGTAGGAACTCTTCCAATCAAATTGTGTTTTCAAGCTTCTCCTAAGTCAAAACTAAGAGAACCAAAATTTTTCTCCAAGAAAGGAATTAGGGTGATCACTATTTACACAAGACCAAGTGTGTGTGAAATGTGGATGCTTAGGTTACAAGGACCCGTAAACCAAAAGGTAGAAAAAGACACCAAGTACTACCCAGCCTTTAACTCAATCCCTAGCTTTCCTTCCTCAACCTCTTGAGGAATGGTCCGCAACTTAACTCCTACTTGAGTTTTTAAGTCCACAAAGGACCCTAAAGGTCTAAAGCTAGTACTTCAACTTAGTTTCTAATGTCAGACACCTAGAGTCAACATAGTCTAACCTAAAGTTTTGGTCTACCTAAGAATGCAGGGCCTAGCCAGTTAAGCTCAATAATCAAATTTTTTTTTCTTTTTCTTCTTTTTTTTTTTTAACAATGCAAATGTATGCAATGCAGAATGTTTTAACTAAATGCATGAATGCACTATGTATAAATGCTATGTACATCCCCAAGTACACCCCCCCATGCCTAAAATCTGCAATGTCCCAATTACATAGAAGGATTATACCTGGGTCAGAGTTGGGCTGCCATTATTTTGTTAGCAGCCAAGTAACCAAAGAATCTACAAATCAGGTTCAAGGATCGCAGAAATAGGCCCTAAAAATGAGCAAAGTAATGCTGACCTAGAAAACAGGTAACCTAGGATGTTGGCGAGCTGATGATGAATCCTGATAGCAAATGCTCGCCCAACCATGATGGGCATGAAATCTTTCCAGGTCACCGAAGGAGGTTCTAATGGATAGACTAGAATAGCAGCCTCTAAAGGTGTAGGAGGAGGATGACAAGGATCCTCCAAAAGAAATGGAGAAGGAATAGTATAAAGATATGCCCCCAGGGTGATGGACTAACCATAGAAAGCATCAATCCATACCCGGTACCCCATTACAAGAGATATTGGTTCGCTAAGCCCCTCAGTCAGAATAAAATTGAGCAATTTCCTAATCCAAGGAATGTCTAGGGTGTCCAAGTTACGAGGTTGCGGGATGGCCATAAGATCTAGGTTGGGTTTAATCGACTTGGTGTCCATCCCTAACAGCCTTCCTAATTCCTCAATCGCATCCCTAGCATCCCTTATACTATCACTTGTATCTTCCTGCTCTTCATTAGTGATCAGTTCAAGGTATGGAGTCAAAATTTCTCCTTCAGCAATAAGCGAATCAGAGGGTGACTCCGAAGGCATGTTGGAAGCAACAGATCTAGGGATTATCCTATCAATGTCATCTCCGGGTTCTTGTTCTATACTAAAATCCTCCCTGGAGTCTATATGTGAATCCGCATAAATCTTAGAAGTTGCTTCCACATTTTCCATTATTTGATCTTGAAGAGGGATATCGTTAATAGGAGCACAAAGAAAACCTAAGTTGATCAAATCTGTGACATCCTCGGGGGCTAATTCTTCAAATAAGACATAATCACCCTTAGTGTCACTCCAAATCCTAAATGTAGGTTCCTCACATAATTCATCCTCCTCAACAGTCAATTCATCATCTATTGGAGATCTAAAATGATCTAAAATCTCTGCAAATCTCCTAAGGCACTCTATTTAGCGTAAATGGTTCACACTAGTAACATCAGACTCCTCAGATAAGTGAATTTCAGGGTTAGGTTCCCTAAGGGTGGGTTTGAGTTCCATCTCATGATCATCATCAGAAGGAAGTTTGGGATTAAGAACTTGGCCTCGACCTAATTCATCAAATGTTAGAAAAATGCTATCATCTGGGTCAAGGTCTTCTAAAGGTACCATTTTTTCATTTGTTTGACTCCAATATAATTCAGGTGGATACTCAACCTGATCATCATCTTCCTCTGGTGGCCACTTTCAAAAATCAAAATCAAGGGTGTAACACAAGTGGCTAGATTCACATTGCCTAGGAGTACTAGTCCAACCCTGGAAATCAGCGTGATGAATGGTGGGTGGGTTGGGTGTATCAATCATGGGAGGGATATTAGATAAGGCAAATCCCACTCCTAGGTTATGCTCATTGAATTGGGGCTTAATCAACCCAATACTCCTATAATAGGAGTAAAAAGGATCCCATTGGTTGCCATTTTGTCCATCAAAAGATGAACCATCTCGGCGTATGGGATTAAAGATCGCATAGTGGGGGTAAGGGTGTGGGCAAGAGGTGAAAGGGAGGTATTAAATCGGTCCATTCTAACTCACACCCAATCAGATTTCCCCAAGCAAACATAATTCAAAAGGACTTTTTAGGTCTTTCCCAATTTAGGCATTTGGTTTTAAGTCAAATTGTAGGTGATAATACAATTTGTTCAATCAATTTACGTGCCTACTGTCGACCTATGGAATGCCTAAAAAGACCTAGTTGGAACTTAGGTGCTCTTCCCTAAAGTTCAAATAGTAAAGTACTCCAAGGACGAAAGATCGAGGGATGCAAGTAGGCCTAAGCCTTCCTTTGAAGTTGTGCTTTCGCAGTGCTTCTTAACTACCCTCAAAAATCAGTGACAGGGTATCTCCCTCCTTGGAGTTACAAAACCTTTGATCTTGAGTTTCAAGCACTTCGAAACCAACAGTAGGAGGGTTCTTTCCTAGTAGCTGAAAACCTAGGAGTGTCTAATTGCATGCTTTAGTGCGCAGTCATGCACGTGTGCATTCACCGTAAAAGTTTGAATTTTTGAACTGCAGCAGAATGTCTCAAATCAACTCCTTAGGTTTTATATGTTCCTCCTTTAATTAGTCCCTTTTTATAAAATGTGACCACTTGTTAAATCGTTTCAAGACAACTTATGTGGTCTTGGAATTAAGTCCAAATGCAAATGCGTGATCAAAATATGGATGCAAAGTAAGAGAATGCATACCTTGCTTCCAGCAATCAATGATGCGAGAATGTACGCAATGCAGAGAAATAAATCTAGAGGCTGCTCATACAGACCTGAATGGTTAGTCCTAAGGGTAGGCAACTTCTAACAGGCAGCTCGTGTTTTTATTTTTTTATTTTTTTTTTGTTTAGCTACTTATGCACAATCAAGAAAAATAAAATCAATCCACAAAAGAAAGTAAAAACCTAAATCTAAAGAATGAGGGAATAGACTCCCAAAAATTACCTAACACGGGCCTAAAACAAAATCGAGGAATAAACCCCTAAAACTGGCCCCAGAGAACAAGGGCAAGAAAACAAACAACTAAACTAAACCTAAAGAGTCTATTCTAAATGCAAAATCAAAATTCTAAGACGAAGACTCCTCCTAGATGGTCCTCCGTGCATCTCTATGCATGTGGGGTCAAGGCCCACAAGCTCTTGTGATTATCTCGGAGGTGGTTGCAAGGTCCACCGAGATGTGAAGCTCAGTCCCTCCTCCAAGTGGTGGAAACAAGGTCCACCACGGTGTTGCTAAGGCCGATGCGACAACTCATATGTAATATACGTACCTCGCACCAAATCAAATAAAATAAGTTAAATATGCCTCAATTTAAATCAACATGAACAAATGAATAATTGCAAGTTAATTAAGCCTGTTGCCTCCCCAGCAACGGCGCCATTTGATGTGTCGATTTTCACTTTCGAATAAGATGATTAAGATGATTTGTCGTTGTATTTTAAAGTGGTGGAAAATCAACTAATCAAAGTATTAAATTGAAAATAAACCACTCAAGACAGCGGGTCATATCCGTAGGGAGGAATGGCCTATTAAAACTCGTACGATTTAAAAATAGATGTTCAAGAATTGTTTCCCCCAAAAATTGTGTCGAAAACCATGTTAGATATAAGTTTGAATGAGAGCATAATCTGAAATTACATTTATACCAAACAAGAGGGAGCTCAATGCAATGTTCGCAATAATAAAATAAAAATAAAAGTTTAAAATGGCATTGAATGTAAAAACTAATACCCGTTTACTGTAGCAAAATAGGGGAATGGCTTCCCCTTGTCTGTACGCGAGGAGGAGACCAAGGTCGCCAATGCGAAGCTCGGAGGAAGATCTCTAGATCGAGGGCTTCGCGATGGTGGTTGTGGCGAAGTGCGAGGCGGCCAGAGCCGACCGAACGAAGCTACGATGAAGGTGGGTTTCGACGATGGCTATTGGCTGTTGCTGTGGAGGCGCGCGCACGCACGAAGGGAGGCACGGCTGCTGGAGCTGGCGGCGAACGCGACTGCTACTACTACAGGCCGCGCGGGGTGAGGAGCTGGTGGAGCGTAGCTGCTATTGCTGCAAGTTGCAGGCACGACAGTGATGGCTGCTGCGTTTGCGTGGGCAACTAGGCACCGCGCGTGGACGTACACAAAGCATGGGAAAGGAAGCCGCTGCACGCACGGCTTCTGCTGGAAGAGACCACTGCACGCATGGACTGCTGGCTACTACTGCTCCTGGCACGCAGGCCGCATGTGGGGAGGCCCTGAAGGACACAAACTGTGTGAGGGGGAGATGGTGCTCGTGCCTGCTACTGGCTGCTGCTGGAGGACGCAGCTGCTCGCGGGGAGGGGCTGAAGGATGCAACCGCACAAGGGGGAGATGGTGCTCACTCGAGGTGGCATGTTGTGCGGTGGGGGTATGACTGATGAAGGTGTTGAGTTTGTTGGTGGAAGAAAAGTAGTGTTGAGGCGCAAGGAAGACGCAGCGAGGGGAGGGGCATCAGACATCTAGGAAATTTCCTAGACGTCTTAACTGGAGCAGGGGTGAGGAGCTGGAGGTGGTTGCTAGTGGTGGTTGCTGGCGGTGGTGGCTGGTGATAATTGCGTGGCTTTCAAGCACACACTCGCGATAAGCTGCACAAGCCACTAATGGTGCGGCAATCTGTCACCCCACCTGCCCGCAGTGGTGTGGACTTGTGCACACGATTGAGGCCGGCAATGGTGATGTGGAGGAGAGCTTGACTCTCTGCGCAGTAGTGGGTTGGGGGTGGTGGCCTGCCCAGCTTCGTGGCTTCCTCTCCTCTTTTAAAGCTTCAGGAGAAGAGAAAAAGATGGAGGAGGAACACTCAAATCCACTTCCTCCGCTCCTCTTCACCATCGCCTTCATTGCCAGATAATGTCTTGTCGGAGAGGTGCGACTCCTAATGCACGAAGATGTAACAAGAAATTAAATGAGGGTTATTTATTTATAAGCCCTTAAAAGAAATGTGAAATAAAATAATGCATGAAATGCAACCTTAAAGATTAACTATTCTAATGCATGCTATTCTAAATGAATTCTAGGTATGAATGCAATGCATGAAATATGCAAATAAATGACTAATTAGACTAATCTATTTACATCTTATTATATGCTATTTATATGCCAATATTAATCTAATTCCTAAGCATTTAAGTAACTAATTAGCCCACAAATACGGGCTCATCAATGACATAATGTTGATTCGGAAGATCTACGCAAATGGGATTGGATTTTGAAAAACCCGTCGTCGTAGTATGATTTGAGAAAAAATCCGTTAACAAATAAATTTATTCCGAAATTCGTAAAGAGATTCTAGGTCGAACACAGGGAGGCTACGTCGATCTAAAATCCGTGCTTATATTTTTTTGGTATTTTTGTTTTGAAAGAGAGATAATCACAATGACATTGATATTAACACTGAGAGAGAGAAAGAGAGAGAGAACAATCACTTTGTAACTGAATACTATTTTTACAACTAGAAAGTAGGAAATGATTATAGCTAGAAAGCGGGAAATCCTATTCTAGAAAGCGATAAAGAAGGGAGAGAGATGTTATCCTCCTCGACAGTTGCTTGGAGGACGAGGGGCAAAACGGGGCGATGCTTGGAAGACGGAGGACAAAGATAGAAGACAAGAACAGGGCAAGAAGAATTGGGAGTGAGGCAGGGTGTCGTCATCGTCGTGGGATCCACTTCCGGAACAAGGGAGAGAAAACTTTGATTTTGACTCTAGAGGAGAATCCTGGGTTTGGGACAAGCTTCTTCAGATCTTTAGAGAGGGAAAGAGGTAAAGGGACGAAGAAAGTGTGGGGGTCGTAGGGCTATATATAGGTGTAGATTGGAGGGGGCAAAAAGGTCTTTTGTCATCAAAACATTAATGTTATTATGTCTTTAGTGACGGATTCACTAAAGGCCTGAACGTGGGCTAAAGATCCGCACCCACACCCGCCTCCTCACCTTCGGCTGCCTCAACGCCCATGCATGATCTCACCTTATTAGCCATCCGATCTCAAGATCAGACGGCTTAAATGCGTCGTGCCCTATCTCCTTCAACGCCTATTAAGAGGCGACGCGGACACCTTCATCGTCGTTGAATCAAAGATCAATGGCTCAGGACGCACACTCGCCCGCCTTCACAAAAGCGTGTTTAATGGTGCGTTCGCGCTCCACACATCTGGGCGCACCACGTGTCCCGCATCTGCACTGCCTGCTCACCATCCAATGGTGTGATTTAGTCACTCCCGCGCCTGCACCTTGATTTGAGGCATAGTGGGGATCGAACCCACTCCTCTGCTTCACAGAGAGACGCTCGACCGCTGCGCTATGCATGTGTTTAAGGCGCACAGATGGTTTTTGCGCACGAGCGACCATGGCCATTGGATGGTGATCCAACAGCCCAGATCCATCGTCCAATTGAGAAGGGAAAAGAAGCGGCGAGTCTTGGGTTGGTGTGGGCAGCTGAGATGGCGCCACGTGACGCCATCTTGGCCATCCATCTTCTGTGACTTGTAGAAGGTGCCACAGATGTCGGATTGGGCCGATTTTTGCACCGTCAGGCTGCGATCATCGATTTGAACCCATCCATGCGGTCGGATTTATCATCTAAAGTGTGGATTGACACCATCTTGGCCCTTGATCTCTGACCTTCCTCGGATTATATCTGATGCTATGGAAGTATGATCGGGGCGATCTTAGAGTTGTTGAACTCCAATCGTCACCCTGATCAAATCCGTATGGTTGGATCTTTGATCCAAGGCCTCGATTAAAAGTCGCCCTATCCCTAGCCACCAGAAAGAAGAAATTACTATACAATTTGTACAATTTGACCTAAATGCTTGATGATGCATGTTATGCAATATTTACAATGCATGATGCTAATATGATACTAAGAACATGCATTAATAGACATTTTTTGTTATTCATATGTATGCACATCACACAAGGAAGAAAAAGAAGAAGTTGAAGCCACCAAGGAGATAGAGTGTCTCCTTGATCTTCTTCCTCCTCTCCTTCCTTCCTTGGACATTGGTGATGGTGGATCTAGGTGGAGAAAAATGTAACCAAGGATGGTTTGAAATGGGTAGTTAATGGCCCTTTTATAGGATGGGTAGGGGGTAGGTATGGTTAAGGGATGGGTAGCTAGGATGGCTTATAGGGGGTGGTTATGGGATCCCAGGGTTAATGTTTAGTGGCGCCAAAATGGAGAGGCACCTATGGATTTGGAGCCAACTCTAGGTGGGTGCTAGGGTTAAGGTTTGTGTGATGTGTTGTAGGCTTAGGATGTGTTTTGATGATGGTGGTTAATGGATGGATGGCTAGGGTTTGTTGGCACCACATGAAGGGGTGTTGTGAGGTGGTTATGGTGGGGTTAAATGGGGTTGGCGCCAACTTTAGGATGGGTTAAGGGTGGCGCCATTTGTTGGATGGTGGAGATAGGTTAGAAGGGTAGGTGTAGGGTGGATGATGTAAATACATTTACACTACTTAAGATGTCTATTTATGCATGTTCTTAAGCATAGGATTGCATTTCATGATATAAATATTGCATAACATGCATCATCTTGCATTTAGAGTAGTTTGAATAAAATGGAGTTTAATTGTCTCCTTTTATGTGCTTGGACAGGGCAAACATTTTATCGGGACCTCGGATCGAAGATCCAACCGTATGGATGTGATCAGGGCGACGATTGGAGTTCAACGACTCCAAGATCGCCTTAATCAGGCATCCGTAGCATCAGATAGTGACCGGGGAACCCTAGAAGATCAAGGGTCAGGATGGTGTAAATCCGCACTTCAAATGACAAATCCGACTGCACGGATGAATTCGGATCGACGATCGCAGCCCAACGATGCAAAAATCGAGTCAATCAGACATCTGTGGCACCATCTACAACATCCAAAAGATGGATAGCCAAGATGGCGCCACGTGGTGCCATCTCTGCCGCCCAAACGGCCGCATGCATCCGGTGAAGCTTCCGCACCCGCTCCCTCTTCGTCGTTGGATCTTGATCCAACGGCTGTGGACGGCCATGCCTAAAAGCATTCGCTCGACCATCCGCGCCTCGTAGCACAGCGGTTGAAGGCCCTATCGCGAGCAGCGGACGCACGTTCGAGCCGCAGCGAGGAGGCGAAGGGCGCGGGAGTGCGTTGAATCTTGATCGGATGGTCGTCTGCGCCCAACAGAGATGACGCGCTATTGCACGCGCGGCGAGGACGTGCCATCGTACGCGCTAGGGCGGGCACGCAGCATCGAGCGATGGCGCATCCTAAGCCATCCAATCTCGCAATCAGACGGCCGTGGATGAAAGAACGTGGGTGGGCATTGAGAAAGAGCGTAGCTGAGGAGGCGCACGTGGGAGCAAGTACTACGCCCACGTTGGGGCTTTAGTGACGGTTTTATCCATCACTAAAGACCCCTCATTTATTGTTTTAAAGATGTAATGACCCATTTGCCCTCACTCCTTGCAAATATAAAAGGAGACCCCCTCCATACGAAATTCTCATCCCTTCCTTCTCTTCTCTACCTCTCCAAAGCTCAAGAGAAGCTTGTCCCACACCCGGGATGCTTCTCGTGAGATAAAGTCCAAATTTTCGTACCCCTTCGGAAGTGGATCCTGCGACGATGATGGCGTGCTGCTCCGTTCCCGTTCTTCTGCTTCGTCCTCCTTTGTCCTACTTCATCCTCCTTCGTCCAGGCATCGTCCCGTCTGGCTCATCCTCCAAGCGACCGTCGAGGAGGATTTCTCTCTCCCTATTCTTTTTACTGCTTTCTAGTATAGATTTACTGCTTTCTAAAGTAGTTCTGCTCATCCTCCAAGCGATCGTCGAGGAGGACATTTCTCTCTCCATTCTTTTAATGCTTTCTAGAGTAAATTTATCGCTTTCTAGTGTAATTGTGTTGTGCTTTCTAGTTGTAATGAACAATCTCCTTAATGATAAATTCTCTGTTTATTCTACATCTCATTTTTTATTTTTATGTGTAATATTCTCCCTCTTACCCTCTCTCTCTTCTATTTATTGCAAATAATTAGATAGTTTTAAATTGAATTACTTCGTGACAAATAAAAAGAAATGCATAGTTTTTAAATCAAACTTCCGCCTCCCTATGTTCGACCCGGAATTTTCATTTCGGTATAAATTTTATTTGTTGAACACGAATTCTTCGCTTTCAAGCTACAACGACAGGTTTTCCAAAACCAAACACGTTAGCGTAGCAATTCGTACGTTTAACAGTGGATGATGGGTTTATTTTTGGCGCAAGTATGGAAGGGTGTACGTGTTGGTGGCTCTTGGTTTTAGCTCCAAAAATAGGTTGGTTAGTGGGTAGTTATTTGGTGAGGGGAAGCTTTAAGTTGGAGCCATCTTAAGGTTTCTAGAAGGGGGATTCAATGTAGGGTTTAGATGGGTCGAGGCTTAGGTGGATGGTGATGATGAGGGGGATTTTTGAAGGGAAAAGTGGCGCCAACATTAAGTGATTTTGGAGGGAAATTAGTGGTGACTTTTGGTGGTTAGTGGGGTGAAGGGATGCTATAGGGTTGGCACCAAAAGGGTAGGACTAGATTGTAGCTTAGGTGGACTTAAGGTTAGGTATTTTTGGTGGAGTTAGCTAGGTAGGATCTTGGGTAATGATGGATGGTCATGGAGTAGAGGAGTAGGTATTGAGCTTAGCTAAGCTAGCTTAGCTAGTAGTGTAGTAGAGGAGGAGCTAGGGTTTAGCTGGAAGGAGGTAGCCAGGAATGGTCTGGAGCTAAAATAATTCTCCCGAAGCTGATGATGGTTGAAGAGGTCTTCTTAGGAGCTCAACTACTTAGTTTAGCTAGCTAGTTCTTATGCTAGTAGCTAGGCTTGAGTAGTTGAGCTAAGTTGAGTTGGTTTCAACTTAACTGAAGTTAAGTTGAGATGGAACTACCTCTGATGAGAACTCCCAAACTAGCTTAACTACTAAGTAGGCAAGTAATAGCTAAGTTGGAGGGAGTTCAGCTGTCGAGAGCTGAGTGGAGCTGGGTAGAGCTAGACCCGAGCTGAGGTGAACTTCTATCAACTAAGTTGAGCTAGCTAGAGCTCCCAGTGAACTGATTGGAGCTAGGATGAGCTAGACTCAACTAAGTTGAGCTGGATCTGAGCTGAGTTGAGGTGAGTTGAGCTAAGTTGAGCTACCTTGAGCTACCATCCATCTAAGATGAGCTGAATGGAGCTTGAGGAAGCTAAACCTAGCTCATGTGGGCTGATAACTAGCTGAGATGAACTAGATCCAGCTAGGGTTCAGCTAATCTTCTTCACTTTCTACCTTCTTGAGAGCTAAGGTTTTAAAGGTTTGATCATCTGCTTATCCTTAACACTCAAGTAAACATGTCAAAAACACAAAAAGAATGCAATGCATGCCTAACCTAGTCTATGCCTAAATGCAACCCAAAAACACATTTACAAAGTTAAAAACCTAAGAGCTAGATCTATTTTAGGGCATAAAAATGATAATAAACTAGCGTTTATCACACCCCCATACTTATCTTTTGCTAGTCTCTTAGCAAAACTTTAATTTTGCAAACCAGATTTTTAGGAAAGACTAATTTTTTTGACTTTTGAGAAAAAGGAGATTGTGGAACTTTGGTTGATTAAAAATATGAAAGTCATGGGATTTGTTAAAGCTAAACATCGAGATTCATCTTTGGATCCAAAATTTAGATGAATCGGAATCAATGTATCCTTTACAAATTCACAAGTTAACTCCTTGTCAATTCAAATGACCTGAAATTATTTTGTAGTTAGGATTTCTTTGGTCCTTGAATCTGACTCGCAACTTGCATAATCTTTTAAAATCCTGTGTCAGTGCTTCTGAATGCCAACATTTATAAGGTTGTGTTTTTGTTTGGATTTTTTTTTGTCTCCCCATGCTTATTTCTGGCTTAATCCTACAACATATGTGTCGGGATCATCATTCTCGTTACCAAACCTCAAGCGGGTTCTGGCACCAGCACTTTGAGATGGTACTATCCAAGACACCACTCAAGAGCTCACAACCCCAAGACACAATGCAGTGTGAACGGATGCTCCAACAAACTCAAGCTCTTGCTCCGATGCTATGGGTAGAGTACTGATGTGTTTCTTACCTCAACTCAGTTAATTAAGTTAATTTTACTTAATTAAGAGTAGAGAAAAGTCACTTAAGTTAACTCGAAGTTGTGTCGATTAGTAGTATAAGGTTGAATTAACCTAACATTTTAGAAAAGTTTTACTGGTTGAGTCCAGGTCATTCGCTGGGAGGTATACATTACTTAAAATTCACCAAGCTATTTAAAACAATTCCTAGGAGGTATAATTAAGTTAATTTTAAGAGCATGAATTTTGCAAAAGTGATTTAAAATTGAGGAAATATGCAAAATTCCATTTGAAATCACATTTACAACATTTATTTCAAAATATTTAAGGCAAATAAGAGTTTATATATTCAAAACATGCCTTATTACGACAATTGAAAGCAAGAGAATTAAAAATATAACAAGAAAAACAATTTCTTTTATGCTTCAGCCTTTAGCCTCTCTTTTCATTTCTTCTTTTTCTCTCTTTTATCTCTCTATTTTCCTTTTATTTATTCTTTTTTTACTGTCTCTCGAGCTCTCTTTCTTTCTTCTTTCTTTATTGCTCCTGCTTCTGCCTTTCTCTTCCCTTAGTCTTTTTCTTCTTAGTTTCTTCTTTAGACTCTTTGTTCCTTAGTGCCTGTTCTTCTCCTTTCGTTCCTTTAGCTTTTCTCCTTAGTTCCCTTAGCTTCTTCAGCTTCAACACTTAACCTTCAACTCTTCCTTTCTTCTTCTCTTCAGCTGAACCGGGTCTTTCCTTTAACCAAAAATTGGTTTAAGGTTTGCAGCGAGGTCCTTTCGAGGATACACAGCACCCTGAGATCAGGGTGGGACCAGACCCTACTTGGTCCTCGCCTTATTTGATTACGGTTTATTTTTGGTTTAATTCTCTCGAGCCAACCAACTCAACGCCTCCCAGGCGTCGCCCTCCTAGGGCCACACATTCGCACACCACACAGGCACACACCCGCAGGCACACACATGCTCGCACACACACACAGATCAGATGCTCAGAATGGTCAGGTTCAAATTTTGCGCCGAGTGCTTGACGACTGGTAAGCCCAGTGCACAAATCAGTTTTACACCCATGTGCGCGCTCGAAGACTTCCGATGTGGGACTTTTTTCCCCCCTCCAGACTCGACTTCAACTGAGGATTTCTCCCTACTCGGAGCTCCAAATCAAGTGATTCAAAGCTCGATGGAAAGCTCTAAGGTGGCTCTACAAGATTACAGGGTCAATTTTAAGTTAAGAGGATGTTTTCCTCTTTGATTTGAAGAGTGAATCTAGGGGGTTCCTACAGGTTTTAACTGCCTGGAAATAGAGATTATGCTTATAAAGTCTATAGGATGGCTTTTCTAGCTTAACTAAGGGTCTGAATAAGTTCTACAGCTAATTCTGCATCTATAGGTAAAGGTTCTGAAGCTCTTTAAGCTTCTGAAACCGCAAAGAGGCTTCAAGCTTCTCTGAAAGCTTCAGAGAACAAATTTCTAACTCTGATTAAGTGAATAGACACTTAAGAACATTTCTGATCAATTTCAACAAGTTCTAAGGGTTAAAACAAACTAATCTGGGCAGGATTTGAGATCAAATCTCAACAAAGAGCCACTGCCATCAGTTTGGGTTCAAAAACAACCCAAATTGGCAAGGTGTTAATTCCTACAAAATTACAAGCCTAAGCTCTTCTAATTCATTCTTAAACTTTTCAATAGAATCTCAGAGTCCATTTAAACTTCTCAATTCCTCAAATCGAGCTCAAAATCAAGATCTCATACTCAGTTTGACTGTGAAGCTCAAAATTTTGACTTTCTATTTTAAGCTTCTTTTCACAAAATTAACACCTTAAACAGAATCCTCTTAGCCTCAGAAATCTTCCCAATCTCTTAATCAGGTGTTCTAACCTAAAAATCTAGGATTCCAGGTTCATCGCCTGAACTCTAAAAGCATTTTGTTCGTCAAAATGATTGGGAGGTTTCTATAAAAATCTAAGATCAAGAATAGCTTCAGTGCACTGCACTGAAGCTTCTAGACTCTTTAAATACTTCTTTAAAACTTCTGTGCAGGCTTCTCTAACTCCACCAGAGTTGGAGAAGAAGACATCTCACTTTGAGCTCCAATGGTTAAAATTCCAAATAATTGGCCTCAAATTACTCTATGATCAAAAATACATCAATCTGGAGCTTTTCATTAAATTCTGTAGGGTGAAGATCAGAAAATGACTCGCCAGAGCTCGTCGGAGCTCCGGTGAGTCCAGTAAAATGCAAATCGTGTTCAGATTGGTGTATTTATGCCATTTTTAATTTGAAAAGGGATCATGAGGTTGCAAGGAACCTCAAGATCACCTTTAATCCCTCTTTAATTCATTACATGAATGATTAATCAGTAAAATCAGTTTAAATGTAATATGAGTTATTTGAGGCTCAGGACTTGGTCTCCCACTCAAATGAGTGGTTGAGACAAGTCAACAGTTATCTGCGATACTATATATATATATATATATAATTAATGATTTGAACTACTCCTGAGCCGCCATAAATAGCGAGCTCAGGAGCTTAATTAAAATTGGGTGTTTACATTATAGATGATAATTACTCATATTAAGTGTAGAATAGGGTCCTTAGTGATGAAAAGATGATGGAGGACCCTATGGATGTGAAGCTAAATTAGCTACTGCTGCCATGGACAGCAACAGTAGTCGGTGGAGGTGGAAGTGATTTAGGCAATTAAGTGATCAAATTATGAATTAAGTGTGAAACTTTAGGACCTAAATTCAACTGAAGAAGAAGAAGACGAGAGGGACCTAAATAAAGTGAAACTTAAGGACCTATATGAAGATTAAGGACCCGATTGCAATGAATAGTAAGGACCTAAATGTAAACCCAGGTTTTAGAGGTTTATTTTAATTTAGATCTTTTTCAACTTTTTATATATGTTAGTAAATAAGGTAATTATTATGTTTTTACCTTGAATTTACATTTTTGACCTTTTAAAGTTAATTTATTAGATTAAGTAAAATTACTCAAGTTATTATATACTTAAGTATACAGTATGTTTAAGTTACTTAACTTATTAATTAAGGAAATGATTAATAAGATCTCAAGTCCAATTATTAATTAAATTGTTAATACTATTAATTGAATGATAAAATATCATTTTTAACTTATTTTAAGGTCCTTTACTAAATATCCCTTATTTCATAATTAACCCTTATATATTCATAACATTAACTAATTAACTAGGAAGATTAGTTAATTAGGGGTAATTAGAGATCATGATGAGCCTCTCATCAAGTACCGTCCAAGACACTTGAGCTGCAAAATTGTACCTTAATGCTCCATCTAAAGATATGAAATATATATATAGAGTAGCGTCGAGGTAGTAACATGTTGACATCACGTCCTCAAAGGAGGCATTTGTCACCTTCTCAGTGGTGGGAACTCAAACCAATCATCTACTTCAGATTTCATTAAGATTAAACAAGGGGTTTTTCTAACTTTCCTAATTTATTTTAAGTGTTGTCTATGTGTGAAATTTTGACACAAGAATTTTGCAAGGGACGCAAGTTTTTGAGTTAGAAACTAAGCCAAATAGTTTCCAGGTTGCAAAAGAAGATCAAGTCACTCGAATCATCACGAGTTTAGGTGGAATTTGAAGAAGGATACTTGATCTAGTCTAAAAGAAAACCTAGAAATTCAAATAGTTGGATCTGTATCTTAATCACTAGTTTGTTAAAGATTAAATCCCTTTGTGCCTTGAAATTATTTCTCAACCTTAGTCTCGATTTCAAAAATTTCTCAAAAAGTTTTCAATATTTTTTTTGTTAGGGGAGTTAGTTAACTCTGAAGAGTATGTGAATCGATCTTGTTATCGAAGGATACAAAAGAAAGAAGTAGAGGAGGCTCTAAAGATGATAAAAAGTGGGAGGGTTGTTGGGCCTGATGATATTCCTATAGACGTCTGGAGAATGACGGGAGAACGGGGTATAACTTGGCTCACAAATTTATTTAATACTGTGTGGAGAGGCAAGAAGATGCCAGAGGAATGGAGGAAAAGTTTTGTGGTACCTTTATACAAGAACAAAGGTGATATACAAGATTGTTCCAACTTTAGAGGTATTAAGTTGATGAGTCATATGATGAAACTTTGGGAAAGAATAATTGAAAGAAGGGTGAGGCAAGTCTCTATGGTAACTGAAAATCAATTTGGCTTTATGCCAGGCAGGTCTACTATTGAGGCAATACACCTCTTGAGACGTATGATGGAGACTTACAAAGTGAAGAAAAAGGATTTACATATGATTTTTATTGATTTGGAGAAGGCCTATGATTCTGTCCCAAGAGATATCTTGTGGAGAATTTTGGAGAAGAGACAAGTGCCAATTATATATATCAACCTCATTAAGGATATGTACTATGGAGCTATAGCTTGTGTAAAGACTAAGGATGATTTGACAGACTACTTTGATATCTCCATTGGTCTGCATCAAGGTTCGACTTTAAACCCTTATCCTTTTGCCTTGGTTATGGATGAGTTGACGAAGCATATCTAAGTTGAGGTGCCTTGGTGTATGCTTTTTGCTGATGACATTGTGTTGGTTGATGAGACAAGAGATGGAGTGAACAGAAAACTTGAGCTTTGGAGAGAAGCCCTGGAAGATAAAGGATTACGCATAAGTAGGACGAAGACTGAGTATATGGAATGTAAGTTTAGTAGTAGAGGGAACAATGAAGGGATTGATGTAAAAATTGGAGAAGAGTGCATTCCAATGAAAGATATTTTTAAGTACTTGGGATCCATTTTCCAACATGATGGTGGAATTGATGGTGATGTTACACATAGAATTAATGCAGGGTGGTTGAAATGGAGGGGTGCTTCTGGTGTTCTCTGTGATAAGAAGGTTCCTTTAAAAGTCAAAGGAAAATACTATCGAGCTGTGGTAAGACCAGCCATGTTGTACGGTTCTGAATGCTGGGCTATAAACTATAGGCATGTACAGAAGATGTCTGTGGCAGAAATGAAGATGTTAAGATGGATGTGTGGTCATACAAGAAAGGACTGTATTTCAAATGAATTTATTAGAAACAGGGTTAGGGTGGCACCGATAGAGGATAAAATGAGAGAGGCCCGTCTAAGATGGTTTGGACATTTACAAAGAAGGCCACTAGATGCTCCAGTTAGGAGATGTGAGAAGTTGGAGGCTGAACCTGCTAAGAGGGGGCGAGGAAGACCAAACAAGTGTTGGAAGGAAACTATTAAGTATGACCTCAATTACTTTAATTTAAGTCCTAAAATGGCTGAAAATCGATCTGTGTGGAGGCAAAGAATCCATATAGCCGACCCCACTTAGTGTGGGAAAAGGCTTGGTTGTTGTATGTAGAAATTGAAACAAAAATTTTGAATGTTTTTAGGTTTTGAAAATCCTGATTTGATCGCCAAAATTTAACACCCCCCCATGCTTAAGATATGGATATCCGCATGCAATAGGAAGGGAAAAGAGATCACCTTGGTGAAGGCGGTCAGGATCAAGATTGTCAAAACCTATGAAAAATAAAAATGAATAGCAGGAAAAAATGATGAGTTACCTCCCATCCAATGCTGTCTTTTATGCCACTCAGCCAAGCGTGAAGTCACTAATTATTGAGTAGGTCGTGGAGGTCTTGAGAATTGAATTTCGTGTTAAGGTTATTATCAAAATAGGACTTAAGTCATTGGCCGTTGACTTTGAAAGTATTGTTGTTTTTTGGATCCAACATTTCAACGGCACCGTGGGGATAAATTTGAACTACAATATAAGGACCAATCCATCTAGATTTTAGTTTACCAGGAAATATGTGTAACCTTACATCAAAAAGCCACACGCATTGTTTAGGTTCAAAAGATTTCCGAACAATGAATTTATCATGAAATTTCTTGGTTCGATCTTTGTAAATACATGCATTTTCACAAGCCAGGTGGTGAAGTTCTTCAAGTTTAGTTAATTGTAATTTCCTATGTTTACTAGCTACATCCATATTGTAATTAAATTCTTTTATCGCCCAATAAGTCATGTGTTCTAGTTCAATCGGGAGATGACATGCCTTGCCAAAAATAAGGCGAAAAGGCGACATGTCAATTGGGGTTTTAAAAGCAATACGATAAGCCCATAATGCATCATCAAGTTTAAGCGACCAATCTTTTCAGTCAGGCTTTACCATCTTTTGCAAAATATTTTTGATCTCCCAGTTGGAGACTTTAGCTTGGCCATTTGTTTGGGGGTGATATGAGTTGAGATTTTATAATTCACCCCATATTTAGTGAGAAGTTGATGGAACTGGGAGTGTGTAAAATGTGATCCTCCGTCACTAATAATGGCCTTAGAAACACCAAAATGAGAAAAAATGTTTTTCTTGATGAAATCCATGGCGACCCAATGGTCATTAGTGAACATGGGTACCGCTTCAATCCATTTTGAAACGTAGTCAACAACAACTAAAATATACTAGTACTCAAAAGAAGTGATAAATGGTCCCATGAAATCGATGCCCCACATATCAAAGATTTCAACTTCCAAAATCGAGTTGAGGGGCATCATATCCTTAGAGTTCATGTTGCCAATGCTCTGGCAACGCACACAGGATCGAGAAAATTCATGAGCATCTTTGTGTATGCTAAGCCAATAAAATTTGGCATTTAACACCTTGGCCGCCATTTTCTTCCCCAAAAAATGTCTGTCTCAAACCATTAAGTGACAATGGTTCAGAATATCATGTGTTTCTGAATCGGGAATGCACCATCGAATGACTTGATTGGCACAGATGCGGAACAGATCGGGGTCCTCCCAAAAGTAATATTTGATCTTGGAAAAGAACTTATCCCTTTTTTGTTTAGGCCAGTCAAAAGGGAATCGTCCAGTGGCGAGATAATTCGTATAATCAGCATACCAAGGGAGGGATTTCAGTGTTAGGAGTGTTTCATTTGTAAAAACAACTGTTTGGGTCAAAACATCACCAGTCTCAAGTCTTGAAAGGTGATCGACCATGACATTTTGCAAAGCTGCTTTATCTTTGATCTCCAAGTCAAATTCTTGTAATAATAATATCCATCGAATTAAGTAGGGTTTCGTATCTTTCTTATTAAACAAATATTTCAAGGTCGAGTGATCAGTGTAAATGGTGATGTATGACCCTAACAAATATGAACGAAATTTTCAAGGGAAAGAATGATCACAAGAAGTTCTTTTTCGATGACGGTATAATTCCGTTGTGTTTCATCAAGTGTTTTACTGGCGTAATAAATCACAACGAGTTTCTTGTCAATTCTTTGCCCTAGGACAGCTCCTACTGCAAAATCTGAGGCATCTGTCATAAGCTCAAAAGGATGAGTCAAATCAAGTGCTTGCAGAATGGGTGCCTCAATAATCACTTGTTTCAAAATATTAAAACTCTCTAACCAATTTTTATCAAATTCAAAAGGTTGGTCTTTAGTCAAAAGGTGGCTTAATGGTCGAGAAATTCTGGAGAAATCTTTAATGAATCATCGGTAGAATCCCACATGCCCCAGAAAAGTTCTTTGTTTCACTGAACTGGGCGGGGGAAGTTTGGAGATTGTATCAACTTTAGCTTTATCTATCGAGATTCCTTTTCCAGAAATAACATGGCCCAAGAAAATGCCTTCCTAAACCATGAAGTGGCTCTTTTCCCAACTGAGAACTAGGTTAACCTCAATACATTTTTGGAGAGTTCTTTCTAAATTCCAAAGACAGTGATCAAAAGAATCTCCAAAAATGGAAAAATCATCCATAAAGACCTCCAAGCAATCTCCTACCAGACCAGAAAAGATTTCTAGCATGCACCGTTGAAAAGTCGCGAGTGCATTACACAATCCAAATGGCATTCTTTGGAAAGCAAAAGTTCCAAAGGGGCAGGTGAAAGTGGTCTTTTCCTAGTCCTTAGGGTGGACTGCGACCTGATTGCAGCTAGAATAGCCATCAAGAAAATAATAATAGTCTTGTCTGGCTAGCCACTCCAAAATCTGATTGATAAAGGGGATCGAAAAATGATCCTTCTCTGTGGCGGTATTTAATTTTCGGTAATCAATACAGACATGCCACGAAGAAGCAATCCAAGTGGGAATTTCTTCACCCTTATCATTTGTAATAATAGTGAGGCCAGCTTTCTTGCGTACAACTTTTGTAGGGTTGACCCTCTGGCTGTTAGAGATAGGGTAAATAATTCCCACATCGAGAAATTTAATGATTTCCCATTTTACAACCTCCTGCATGTTAGGGTTTAGGCGATGTTGAGGTTGGTAGGAGGGTTTAGAGTCATCCTCAAGATAAATGTGATGGGTGCAATAGGACACGTCAATGCCTTTCAAATCATTTATTGTCCAACCAATGGCTTTTTGATATTTGTTTAAGACTTGGAGAAGTTTATCCTCTTGTAACCCCAAAAGATGTGCATTAATAATAAGGGGTTTTGTTTAAAGTGGGCCCAAAAAACATATTTTAAGGAATCTGGCAAAGGTTTCAGATCTAATTGCAAGCCGAGTTCTGGAATGAGGTTAGGGGTTAGTGTGAAATTAGATGTGGTGGGTGAGGGTGGGTTAGATGATTTCTGCAACTTAGAAGAAAGATTTATTGCAAAACATGTATCCACAGAAAGCATTTCCTCAACAAGATTTGAGGTTTCAGAATCTAAGTCATCGAAGAAATCCAACTCATGGAATCTTTTGAAAGCCCTAAAAATATCTAAGGTGAGTGTCTCGCCACCTCAAGTGATATCCATTTTATCGAAATCGCAATTTATATTGGCTTTAGCGATTGCGAGGAAGGGTCTTCCAAGAATAATAGGTGCATTCTTTAGAGCTTCGGGTACATCAATGTTGAGGACTAAAAAGTCCATAGCAAAGAACAATGACATCCTCTACTATCCCTTTTGGGTGAATCACAGATCAATCAGCAAGTTGAAGGGTGACCTTCATCGGTTTAAGTTCACCGAACTGTAATTCATCAAAAAGGATGCTAGGGATAAGGTTTATTGATGCACCTAGGTCTAAGCGGGCACAATCAAAAGTAGTGCCATTAATGACAACTGATATTAATGGAGCACTCGGGTCCTTTCTTTTGTGAGGCAACTTGCTCTAAACAATAGAGCTAACTGTCTCAGAAAGGACAACCTTTCCTAGATTTTTTGGGTGCCTTTTTGGTGTACAAATTTCTTTTAAAAATTTTGCATAGGCAGGAACGTATTTAATCGTATCTAGGAGAGGGATGTTGATTTCCTCTTGGCCAAATAATTCATGTAATTATTCTTCAGTTGGCTCAGTTTTTCTGGGTTTCTTTTTCTTTGAGTTTAATGCATGTGGGAAGGGTGTCACGTTTGTGCTATCATCTTTATCCTCAGGGTGAATGAAGATGGGAAAAATTTGCTCTTTTTTTGGTTTATTTTCTCGTGAGGGATCCACATTGTGTGTAGTTTTTCCACTTCTTAATGTTACTGCATTGGCAGTGTGATTATTTCTCTATGGAAAATGTTGATTTTGTTACAGGTTTTGAAAACTAAGTGGAAATTGAGGTGCAGGATTTATTAGTTGTTGACCTTGACTATTTTCATTTTGAAATTGATTCCACTGATTTCTGGAGTTTGGAATGGGTTGGGAGGGCAGATTTCCCATTGGCCTTTGATCGAGCATTACCGTTATTTGATTTTGTAAATTAGAAACAGCACAAGTAATGTCATTCATTTGCTGCTGCATTCCTTGCTGGGTTTTCACTAATTGATTATTAATATCAGCCTGAGAAGGTTGGTTTTGGCCAAAATTCACTGTTTGATTTTGAAAATGCGGAATTTGATTATGGCCAAAATAACCTCATCATCAACCATAACTATCTTTAATTAGTCAAGATCAAAAGACAAATGCTCCTACACAACCATCGGAGAGTCATAATTCACTGATTATCCTTTCTGAGAGACATGCATTAAATCAGGGGTAAATCTGTAGTTTTAACATCATATCTTAAATGCAAAATAATCACAGGGTTTCCCAGCAGTTAATTAAAGGTCAAATGGTCATTAATGTCTAATAAAAGGGTTCGTGCAGATAGAAACGGGTTTTCATGTATTTTAAGAATTAATGGACATCCGAAACCCTAATTTCAGACCTACTTAATTAACTAAGGTTCTGGTCAGGATAAAATTCACCTAAACCTTCTAAAAATCATAGAAAAATATTCTATAAGGTTTGGTACCCTTGATTTGACCATCTGAACCTATTTTGACCTAAAAAGAGTCTCAGACGGAAAGTTGCCATAATTTAGGTTTTTACATAAATTACCTAGTCAAACTTGGTCAAAACCAAAATGTGACTTCACCATCAGCTTCCTTGGGTCCAAATTAGGTTTGTACCAAAATTTGAGCCCAATCAGAGATCATCTTGACCTAATTTGCATTTTGGTCCAGTCAGACTCTTTCTCACTTAAACCCCTAGCTTTCAAAATCTATTGCAAGGACCCTCCTAACTTTGTCATCTTCTTCACCAATAGGTCCCTGTCGCCATGGCCGTGTGAACGCACCTGCAACCAACCTTCAATCAAGAAGATCTCCCTAATTTCTCACCCAATCTCTTCCAAAATTGGAAGGAGAATTCCTAAGAGATTTCCCTACAATCTGAACCGCATCTTGGGCTCTACTTCTTCCCCAAAAGCTCATGCGAACTCTTTGAAAGGAAGGGTATCCTATGGTTGTGAAAACTCCAAGCTTCCAAGCTTGGAACGACCTCCTAATGCCTATAAAAGGTTCCATGATGCACGGTAGTATTCCTTAGCTTGGTTTGGACCAGAATAACCCCTTCTTCTCCTCTCTCCAGCCAATTCCTCCGTAAGCTCCAGCGAGCCCCCTATCCTACCCTCTTTGCCGGCCGCCTAAACCATAGTCGGCCGGATCTTCCTCCCCACATTCCTCCGCCGCTCGCAATACCAGTGAGGGTCTTCTTCCTCATCTTCCTCGCCGCTTCTCCCTCATCGGAGGCACTTCCTTCCACGGCACCAACCACACCATACCCGGTGCCCTTTCTCCCCTTTCGTCCAATTAGGTTAGCGTAGTTAGTTCCCCTTTCCCTATACTCTCTTTCCCTCTCTTTTAAACCTTGATTCGACCCACTCCGCCACCACACGCCACCCTCGTCTCCATCTCTGGCCACACCTCTGGTGAGTCCACCTCACCTCCACAGGCCACCAAACACCTCACCGTCAAGTCCAAAAGCTCTAATGTATGCCTCCGACCAAGATCCCTCTCCTATTTCGCACTTTCATCCACCCAAACTCCCCGTCGACCAACCCACCTTTGTACCACCAACTCCGACCACCACAGACCACCACACTTACTCCCACACCACGAGGACACTTCCATCACCTTCGTCGTCCTCTGGCAACCATCCTGAGCATTTCTAATGTGGCCGTGAGGCCTTATTCATGAGTTCAGGTCTTCATCGTCATCCTCCGCCGCCGCTGCCTCCGTCTCCAACCACAAATGCATACTCCGACCGTCTTCAACCAAATCATGCAGTTTGACTCCAGGATCACGCCTAGATCGTCAATTGCGGATTCCAGTTGCAGGAGTGTGCCACTTGAACGAAGCAGCCACAACAATTGTGCACGAGAAGCCTATGGTGTTGAGTACCACATCGAGCGTGGAAGAGCACTTGAGTGCGCATAAATTATTTTCTTGCTAATGCCTCTTCGCCTCAGACACTGGGGGTGAGGTCCCCGCTCACCTTTAGCCTCACTCCTCGCCCGTGGTTCACACCACACGGGCCTAGTCCCCTATGCTCATAAACTTGATTACCCAGATCCGATTAAATTCTAAGGTCAGAGAGAGAAGGAAGAGGAGAATTTGTGAGAGAGTGGGTGGGGTTTGCTCTCTTATGCTCTATGCAAACACTTAGCCACTGAGGGAATTGTTCCCTTGTGCTTATGAAGAAGAGACTCTGAAGGAAGGAAGGAAGAAGAAGGAGAAGCCTCGAGAAGAAAAGAGAAGAAGGAGATGGCTCGAGAAGAAGCTGAAGAAAAGAAGAAAGGGCTGAAGGAAGAAGGAAAGAAGAAGAAGAAAGAAACCTTGGTACTATAGCAAGGCGGCATTTAAGTCGTCTAGTGGAAAGACCCGATGTCTGATGAGGCTAATTTAGCTTGATATTTGCCTACATGGAATTAAAGCTTAAGTGGTTCAAGCCACTGTTCATTTATTTGATATATTTGAGTAATTTATATATATATGCTTAGGCTAATAATTGGTGATCTAAATCACCATTATTTTGTCTCAGAATTCTTTTTGTCATATCAAATTCTTGGAATACTCATGTTTGTCGTTGGATATCAAATTGAATAGATAGTATTCATTGAATATCATTATTATGCTTAATTTCCTGTGCTCATTTATATACAATTGAAGATTAACGTGTGAATTCCACATTTGCTCCCTATGTTCGACCTCGGATTCCATTTTAGATTTCAAGTTATAAATTATATCTGTTGATTGAGCTATTTAGGAGATTTTACTACAACGAAACGACCTTAAAAACTCCCATTTGGTCCCATCAACAGATTAGTATTCTTCCAAGAATAATTAGGGTTATTCCTCCAAGAAGGATTATAGACGGTGGAGGAATTGTTTCTAAAATTATCTTGGAGAGTGGAAATATTTTCGTTGACTGGGACATACATGGAAGAATTGTCAGAAGTCCCAGCAAATTCAGGTGCAAGATCAAGGTTTTGAAATCTGCTTGTATTGATTTGTTGCAAATTTTCCCAGCAGAGGGTCGGGTTAGCGTCGAAGTTTCAAAGGCAACAGTTAGGGTTAGTCAAAACAAAGTTTTGCGGTCGCACATTAAATTTTTCTTCCATTTTCTTTTGATTGATTTGCATTTGGTCAATCCTTTGTGCAAAAAGTTGCAAATCACCTTGTGTGACAGGGAAAGATTGTTGTTGTGTGCCTACTTCATGAACACCTACACGGGGATTGGCATTTCTACCAAAGGTGTCCATGGACGAATGATTGAAAGAATTTTTGCTCATTTCATCGAAAAGTTCACAGGCATTTTCGGCATCTTTATTTAAAAACTTGGCCCCACATGAGGCATCAACAAACCACCTCAATTGGTCATCAAGACCTTGGTAGAATATTTTCACGAGTTGCCAAAGTGGCACCTCATGGTGGGGGCAACTCCGTAATAAGTACTGAAATCTTTCCCATGCTTCATGCATCGACTCGCTGAATTTTTGTTGGAAGGTAGTTATTGCGCGATGTAAAGCATTAGTCCGACCAATCGGGAAATATTTTTTCAGAAATGCGCTCTTTAGTTGTGTCCAGGTAGTAATGGGTTTTCCCATAGTCCTAAACCAATAAGTGGTCTTATCTTTAAGAGATAGTGGGAAGAGCCGCATTAGCCATAAATTTTCCAAAATATTCCGGGATTTGGTTGTTTAGGCGAGGACCGGGAGCTCCTCTAAATGGCTAAACGGGTCTTTGGGAGGAAGGCCATGAAAATGCTTAATGAGATGGACTACAGGTTTAATTTCAAATTCTCCATCAAGGATGACCACCCCTAGTCTTTCTTCATAATTGGACAGATCATAGAAATCCCTCAACGGAAGAGTGGGTGCAGCATTAGGTGGTCTATTATTGGCTAGGTTTGTGATGGTCCTAATTAATTGTTGCTGATTTGCCTGGAGTTGTTGAAGTTGGGATGCATTCCTTCCTCAACTCAGTTAATTAAGTTAATTTTACTTAATTAAGAGTAAGAAAAGTCACTTAGGTTAACTCGAAGTTGTGTCGATTAGTAGTATAGGGTCGAATTAACCTAATATTTTAGAAAATTTCTACTGGTTGAGTCCAGGTCATTCACTGGGAGGTATACATTGCTTAAAATTCACCAAGCTATTTAAAACAATTCTTAGGAGGTATAATTAAGTTAATGATAAAAGCATAAATTTTGCCAAATGATTTAAACTTTAAGGAATATACAAAATTCCAAATTAAAACACATTTACTCAAATGATCTACTTTATTAACAAGTAAACATGTTAATTTCCAATTTATTTCAAAGGAATTAAGGCAATATGAAGTTCTTCTACTAAAACATGCCTTATTACAACATTTAAGAATGAAAAGAAATTAAAATGTAATAAGAAAATTAACTTCTTCAGCCTTTATCTTTTCTCTTCTCTCTCTCTTTCTTTTTCTTCTTCATTTCCTTTTATTCTCTTCTTTTATCTTTTTTTATCTCTTTCTTATACTTTCTCGAGCTCTTTTCTTTCTTTTCTCTCTTCTGCTCCTGCCTTCATCTTCTTTCCTTAGTCTCTTCCTTCTCAATTTCTTCTTCTTTGCTCCTTAGTGCCTGTTCAACCTTCCTCTTTTCTTTAACTTTTCTCCTTAGTTCCCTTAGCTTCTTCAGCTTCAACACTTAACCTTCAGCTCATCCTTTCTTCTCCTCTTCAGTTGAACAGGATTTTTCCTTTAACCAAAAATTAGTTTAAGGTTTGCGGCGAGGTCCTTTCGAGGATACACAGCACCCTGAAATCAGGGTGGGACCAGACCCTACTCGGTCCTCGCCTTATTTGATTACGATTTATTTTTAGTTTATTTCTTTCTCGAGCCGAACCGGCCCAACCGCTTCCCAGGCCTCGCCCTCCCAGGGCCAACATCTCACACGCCCATACAGCCGCACACTCGCAGGCACACACATGCCCACACACACACACACAGAGATCAAATGCTCAGAATGGTCATGTTCAGATTTCGCGTCGAGCGCTTGACAACTAATAAGCCGAGTGCACAAATTAGTTTTAGACCCATGCGCGTGCTCGAAGACTTCCGATGTGGGACTATGTTTCCCCCCTCCAAACCCGACTTCAACTGAGGATATCTCCCTACTCAGAGCTCCAAATCAAGCGATTCAAAGCTTGATGGAAAGCTCTAAGGTGCCTCCACAAGATTACAGGGTTCATGAGAGCCTCATCATGAGCCCTAACTAGCTCATTTTGATCCAAGAAAGAGAATAAAAGCTCCTGCATTACTTAGAAGAAGGCTTAATTGGAGGAATAAGTGTTCTGAGAAGAAAACATGAAATAAAGGTTAAAACTGTAATTTTACCATTGCAGTACATAAATGGGATTTCTCAGAGATAAAACATAGGTCAAATGGTCTGAATAAGATAAAAAGTGGGTTGGTTCAATCAAAAATGGGTTTATGTGCAAACCAGGAATTAAATGACATCTTGTAACCTTAAAATAGACTCGCTTAATTCAACAAGGTTTCAGTCAGGATAAAAATCAAGTAAACCCTCTAAAATTCATGGAAAAATATCTCCTAGGGTTTAGAACATTCAATTTGGCCTTCAGAACCTAGTTTGACCTAGATTAGGGTCCTAGCTCATCAATTGACCTAATTTGGGTTTTTGCACGAAATGTCCAGTCAAACGTCGACAAACCTAAAAGCCAACTTCACCATTGGATTCCTTAGGTCAAAATTAGGTTTTTACCAAAATTTGGACCTAAGGAGAGGTCATCTTGACCTACTTTGCAAATTAGTACACCCAATTACATTTTGGTCCCTATCTTTTGAAAGCCATTGCATAAGCCCCCCTAACTTCCTCACCACTCTTACAAGCAGGTCCCTTTGCCATTATTGGGGAGAGATCCTACTCCGGCGAGGAATAGAGAGGGAATACTCTTTGATTCCTCAGAGATCTCCCAGATTTGGAAGGGAGATTCTCTGAGGAATTCCCTTCCATCTGAACTCAATCCCGATCCCTGATTTGCACCCAATCTCTCGTGCGAAGGCATGAGATATTTGGGTACCTAATAGACTTCCATCTCCGGCGAGGATTCCCACGCTTGGAAGCTTGTCTTCCAAGCACAGGAGTCCCTGCCAGTGCCTATAAATTAACACCCAACTCCAGCCGTACCTCCTCAGCTCGACTTGGCCGGAATTCCACCTTAATTTCCTCTTCTTCTCCTCCGGCCAAGGGGTCCAGTGAGCTCCGATGAGCCCCCTCCTCTTCCTCGTTGCTCTGCCACAAAACCAGTGGTAGAGCTGTCCTCCTCATCCTCCTCCGCGTCTCACAACACCCGCACGCGCTTCCTTAGCTCCATTGTCGCCGCCATCTTCCTCCACTGGATACTTTCTTCTCCGACGACAACAGGTACTGCCAGCCGCCCTCTCACCCCCTTCGTCCACTTAGTTAGGTTAGAACTGTTCGTCTCTATCCCCTCTTTCATTTCCCTCATCTTATTTCACCAAATGCTCCTCAACCGCCGCTGTCCACCGCCATCTTCCTCATCTCCGGCCACCCTCCGACGAGACGCTCCCATCACTTCGTAGCCCAACACATCTCGCCAACCACCGCATAACCTCCGCCACACTTCACTGAACATCTCCCACTCATCCACAGACCCTCTAAACCATCACAACTGCCCCCCGATCAAACCCATCCGTCCGACCACAAAGCGACCTAGGCATGCACGCCTAGGCTGCTCCGTGGCCTGCCACCTACCGCCTCACCTTCGCCGTGACACGGTGAAGGTACTCTTGTGGTCTGATTGAGCCGCAAGGCCCTTTTTGTGTCATGCAGGGTTCGAGCTGCAATTGGAGAATGATCTCCTACGGGCACGCGAGAAAGAGCGGGGTAACAATAGTCTCACCTCGGTAAGTCATAAAGCGCTGGAGTAGTTTAAATTGATTTTATGCTATCGGCTGGTTGCCTCCGAGAACACATGGGGTGAGGTCCCTCACCTAAACACAGCACCTTGTCTGTGAGCTCATCACGCGGACTTGGTGACCCGACCCCATACCCTCCTGAGCACTCCTCACGCACCACACCCACGCCAGTGCGCCTGGACCCGGGCACACGACCCGACCCGATTACCCGGCTCTGGGAGAGCGTGCTGAAGAGTGATATATAGAGAGAGAGAGACGCAAGTGTGGGTAGAGGGTTAGGTTTTGCTCTCTTTGGTTTGTGCAGGGAAGGAACTGAAGAAGGAAGCAGGGACTTAGCCGCTGCAAGCGAAGGAAAAGAAGAAGGAAGGAAGCCTTCGCAGAGGAAAAAGAGAAAGGCAAGGCAGAGGGAAGAGGCGAAGCCAAAGAGAAGAGGAACTAAAGAAGAAAGAAGAAATAAAGAAAGGGAAAGACAAGTAGAAGAAGAAGAGAAGCTGAAGGCAAGGGAAACAGAACCAAGGAAGGAAGAAGAGAAAGCAGAGCCAAGGAAGAAGAGAAGACCCGCAGAGAAAAGAAGGAGAAAGAAACTGCAGGAGAGAGGCAAGGCAGAAGATAGAGAAAAATAAGAAGAAAGAAGCAAGGCAAGAGAACTATAGAGAAGAAACAAGGAAGAAGAAGCACAAAGAAGAAAGGAAGAAAATCAGCAGAAGAACAAGAACAAGATAGGAGGAAACATCTTTTTAAGACATCTGATAGACGTCCAAATTCCTTATTTTTGCCACAATTAACTTTTAAACTCATGCATATATATTTTTAATTAAGTTTTGAGTAATTAAGCGTTCAATTACTTCATGAGATTAGTAATAAATTCCAATTACTCCCTGTGTTCGACCTCGAATACTTAGGTTTTCGAGTAATAAATTTTTATTTGTTGACAACGCTTAATCACCTATACTACGACGTAACTAACTGTTAAAACACGATCAAGCCGCGTTAAAACAAGTTAAGAGGATGTTTTCCTCTTCGATTTGAGGAGTGAATCTAGGGGGTTCCTACAGGGTTATATCTGCTTGGGAATGAAATAATACTCACAGTGACTATAGATTGGCTTTTCTAACTTAACTAAGGGTCTGAATAAGTTCTACAAGTAATTCCGCATCTAAAGGTAATGGTTCTGAAGCTCTTTAAGCTTCTGAAACCGTAGAGAAGCTTCAAGCTTCTTTGAAAGCTTCAGAGAACAAATTTCTAACTCTGAATAGGTGAACAGACACTTAAGAACATTTTTTATTGATTTCAACAAGTTCTAAGGGTTAAAACAAACTAATCTGGGCAGGATTTGAGATCAAATCTCAACAAAGAGCCACTGCCATCAGTTTGGGTTCAAAAACAACCCAAACTAGTAGGGTTGAAATTCCAATCAAAATACATGTCTGAGCTCAATTTAATCACTCTAATACTATTCAACAGATTCTCAAAATCAACTTAAGCTTCTTAAATCATCTGATCGTGCTCAAAATCAGAATCTCCTTCCCAAGTTTGACTGTGAGGCTCAAAAATTGACTTTCTGATTTAAACCTCTTAACAAGAAATTAAAGCCTTGAATATGATCCTTTCAACTTCAGAAACTCATCCAATCCCTTAAACAAGCATTCTAACCTAAGAACCTAGGGTTCCAGGCTCATCGCCTGAACTCCTAAAGTGTTTTGTTCGTCAGAATGATTGGAAGGTTTCTAAATTAATTTAAGGACATGAAATACTTCAATGCACTGTACTGAAGCTTCTAGGTTCACTAAATGCTTCTCAGACCTATTTGTCAAACTTCTCCAACTCTGTTGGAGTTGGAGAAGATACCTCAATCTGAGCTCTAGTTATCAAAATTCTAATTAAACTTCCTCAAATTGATCAGTGATCATCATTTCATCATTCTGGAGCTCCTCATCAACTTCCAAAGGCTGAAGAATAGAAAATGACTCGTCGGAGCTCCGGTGAGTCCAGTAAAATGCAAATCGTGCTCAGAGTGGTGAATTTGTGCCATTTTTTATCTGAAAAGGTTTCTGAGGTTGCAAGGAACCTCAAGATCGCATTTAATTCCTCTTTAATTCATTACATGAATGATTAATCAGTAAAATCAGTTTAAATGTAATGTAAGTTATTTGAGGCTCAGGACTTGGTCTCCCACTCAAATGAGTGGTTGAGACAAGTCAATAGTTATCTACGATACTATATATATATATAATTAATGATTTGAACTACTCCTGAGCTGCCATAGACAGCGAGCTCAGGAGCTTAATTAAAATTAGGCGTTTACATTATAGATGGTAATTACTCATATTAAATTGTAGAATAGGGTCCTTAGTGATGAAAAGACGATGGAGGACCTTCTGGAGGTGAAGCTAAATCAGCTACTGCCGCCATGGATAGCAACAGTAGCTGTGAAGGTGAAAGTGAATTAGGTGAAACAGTGATCAATTAAGTGTTTTAATGGATTAGAAATGGTTGTGAAGGTTAAAGGAAGGTGATCAATGAATTTAAAAGATGAAATTAAGGCTCTGGCGAGCTCAAGGAACTCGCCAGAGTTGAAGGAGATGAAGTTTAAAATCTGCAATTAACTCTAATCTAACTAACTATCTAAATAGCTAAGCTATCCTACTCCTACTCCTACTCCTATCTACTGTTACGTGGATGAAGGGGTCAAAGGGATTCCGCCGAAGGCTCATGGCGGACGAGTTAAATCAGAGGGTAGTCGAAAGATCTCCGGCGATGGATGTGAGGTGAAGCAAAGGATCTCCTTGGTCGTCGCCTTTGTCTAGAGATGCGGCTGACCTCGGTGAAGCTCCTCAGCTGATTAGGATGGATGGAGGAAGTCGGAAGATGAAATGGGGAGTTGCCGGAGTTGTGGAGAGAATAGCCTATCGAAGTCAGCTGCAGTGTTAGAAGAGGGAAGGGAGCCAACTTGAGAGAAATCAAAGGGTTGAGGGGGTATTTATAGTGAATGGCGACGAAGAGGACGACAAGTTCTGGACGAAGAAGAAGCTTGGGGAGCTTAACCTCCGGCATCATCTCCGACGATAGTGAGGTTAACTCCCACCAAAAATTAGGATTTTCGAGTGATCCAGACCGATGGATGAAGATGGAGTGGTGAGCGCAAGCTCCAGGAGCTTGGAGAATGAAGGATGATGTCGGCAGGGTGGTGATCGTGTGGTGGAATCACTCTCCGTCGTCAGCCATCCAATCAGATGAAGAAGAAGACAAGAGGGACCTAAATGCAGTGAAACTTAAGGACCTTTATGAAGATTAAGGACCTGATTGTAATGAATTTTAAGGACCAAAATGTAAACTTAGGTTTTAAAGGTTTATTTTAACTTAGATCTTTTTCAACTTTTTATATGCTAGTAAATAAGGTAATTATTATGTTTACACCTTGAATTTACATTTTTGACCTTTTTAGGTTAATTTATTAGATTAAGTAAAGTTACTTAAGTTATTATATACTTATGTATACATTATGTTTAAGTTACTTAACTTATTAATTAAGGAAATGATTAATAAGATCTTGAGTCCAATTATTAATTAAATTGTTAATAATGTTAATTGAATGATAAAATATCATTTTTAACTTATTTTAATGTCCTTTACTAAATATCCCTTATTTCATAATTAACCCTTATATATTCATAACCTTAGTTAATTAACTAGGGAAACTAGTTAATTAGGGGTAATTAGAGATCATGATGAGTCTCTCATCAGTTACTACCATGAGTAACGGGTTGGAATTTTCAAGATTTAAATTTCTCATCGAATTTCGCTAAGGTGGCAATCCAAATTGTGGCATTTCAAATTGTGGCTCGAGAACTTCAATTTCTGGTTGGTGAAATTGATGCATGTTGTTCCCGTTTTGTTAGTTAGAAGGGGATGGGTTGTTAGTATTTTTGTAGGACTTTGGGTGTTTTCCACTTTTCATTGGTTTTCTGTAGAGGAAGAAGAAGAAAACAAGCGAGTACAGGCAATGCGGCGGGCTGAAAAATCAATTGGTCCCTCCAAGTGCGAGTTTTGGGATAGTCAACCATGCATACACTAAATGGAAAACAGGAGGGGAGGAGAAGAGATAGATTAGAGAAAGTATGCAAAACAAACAACCAAGCCTAATTCTATCTTAGGGTTGACTCCTTAAAAACCTAAGACTTAGGAACCAGGCAAGTAAAGGATCAACAAGTGAACCTACTTCGCAAAGAGCGCCTTACTAGTCTAAAAAGGTGGCTTGGGCCCAAGCATGTCTTGGGAAAATCACCAAGGACTTGTGTAAACCCTTACTTGTCATTTGACTTCCCTTCAAATATGTCGCCGCAATTTCTAAGGGAATTAGGAGCGCTTAATGATTCTTAAATGTCGGATATCAAGCCTAAATTGGATGAAGTCCTTAAGTGGTCAAATGACTACTTATTTTAATTAAGCTTGGATACCTAAATGTGCAAGAGAATGTGGAGGGCGTTGATTGGGGTAATGCCCTATTATTTCAAAATTTTTTGGTGTGTGTAAATTGGACGGAGTGAGTCCAATGCCAAATCAAATTGTCACACAATTTCTGTTGTTTTTCTACTTTTATGATTTGATTTAGATTAATGTCTTCTAGGATTTTCTTTTGATGAATTCAAACAAATTTGAGTTCCACAATCAAAGAGAAATCAAGTTGTATTGGTGAATGTAGATTTCTTTTAGAATGTGGGACTAGAATAAATGAAGAAAAACCCTAATTGATTTGAACCCTAAGTAGAAATTCAATTATTAGTGAATTTTTTTAGGCTTTTCTTGTTAACTAATGGTTTACATAGAGCAAAAAACACCATTACTGGAAGGAAAATCAAACAAGAATTTCACAAAATATTTTTTTATGATTTTACGAATTCGTTTGATATTTTTTTGAGATTTTTCTTTGTGCTGATGTCAAAGTCCAGAAATGATACCTATGGGTATTTCGAACTTTTTAGTACCACCATTGGGCATCAAAAATTTTTGTGATTTTATATGTTGTGTAAAATTTTACAAGAATTCTTGAAATCTAAATTTCATAGAAATTGGATAAGTATAAAAATTCCTAAAATTCTTGGATAGTAAAAAAATAATGAAATCAAAGGAGATGACCCCCTTGTGGTCCGCGAATTTTTAAAAATTCTCTACAACTTCAAATGCTTTCAAATTTGGCACAGATGTTCTTGACTTGATTTGAAATCTTTGGGTGAAATTTGAAAATTTTAGGAGGCCTATGATGTCAAAATTGATTTTAGAATCTGGATAGAAGTTTGGACTCAAAAATTAGAACACCAACACTTAAGGTAGAGTGGTGTTAAATGATCCAAACAAGTAAACAATGATTTTTATGAATCACCATTTTACCAAATTTAGATTTTATTAATCCTGAAAGCCTGATTTAACTTTTTTTTGATAGTTTTTAGGTTTAATGTGATAAGTAAGAAGACACTAACTTCGAATTCATTGGAAGACAAGGACTTTAAGCTTTCGCTTCCAAAAATCTCACTTTCTTCCTGTAGTTCCTGCACACACTAGAGAGAAAGAAAAGGGGATGAGATCCACGTATCAAGCAAGAGAATTTACATAAAGCAAAGCTGTGCCTCCCCGGCAACGACGCCAAAAAGTGATCGCGAAAATGCGTGATTTGTATAAATAAAAAATTAAGTCGTTGCAACATGCAATTTGGATCTCTTTTGAATTTATAAAAGACTGAGTACTCGATGAGTATTTGGGTCATCTTAAGGGAGGTAGGAATGCTTTTTAAAATCTCTCACTTGAATCTTAGAAATCAACTTTCTTTTTGGGTTTTGAAATATGTATTTTTTTAGGGTTTTAAATAAAGGCAAAACAATTGTGGAGAAAATGGGCATTGGAACTACAAGAAATCAAAGCAACAAGTGCCTTGATTCTCCAAATCACTCCAAGCAAGGGATGCTTAGAATAATGGAGAAACAAGTCACAACAACAATCACAAGCTAACTAAATAGAAAGTAGAGGAATGCTTCTTGAATTGAAAATTTGTTTTTACAATGGGTTGGAAAACTCACAAGTGAAAGGGATTCCCACTTGTAATCTCCAACACTCTTCTAACACTACACAACCATGCAACAAAAAATATAAAAAAGAGTGTAGACAAAAGCTTAGGAAAAAGATGATGTTGTTGCAGACTCCCGCTCCAATTCAGGTCACCCCTGAATTGAAGGAAGCTTGCTCCTGGCTTCTGGCTCTCCTTCCTTTTGGAAAGCCCTAGGTGAGGCATGCCTAGCTCCTCCTAGAGTGGAAGATTTCCACTCCAAATCTCCTCCTTAGGGTGGCGTGGACCACCCTTCTTGCTCCTCCTCTAGATGTCCTCCTTGCCCGACCTTCCTCCTTGGTTTAGTGATGACACAAGGAAGAAGAAGAAGAAGTTGAAGCCACCAAGGAGACAGAGTGTCTCCTTGATCTTCTTTCTCCTCTCCTTCCTTCCTTGGACGTTGGTAATTGTGGATCTAGGTGGAGAAAAATGTAACCAAGGATGGTTTGAAATGGGTAGTTAATGGCCTTTTTATAGGATGGGTAGGGGGTAGGTATGGTTAAGGGATGGACGGCTAGGATGGCTTATAGGGGGTGGCTATGGGATCCTAGGGTTAATGTTTAGTGGTGCCAAAATGGAGAGGAACCTATGGATTTGGCGCCAACTTTAGATGGGTGCTAGGGTTAAGGTTTGTGTGATGTGTTGTAGGGTTAGGATGTGTTTTGGTTGTGGTGGTTAATGGATAGATGGCTAGGGTTTGTTGGCACCACATGAGGGGGTGTTTTGAGTTGGCTATGGTGGGGTTAAATGGGGTTGGCACCAACTTTAGGATGGGTTAAGGGTGGCGCCATTTGTTGGATGGTGAGATAGGTTAGGAGGGTAGGTGTAGGGTGGATGATGGGTTCAGTTTTGTCACCAAGTATGGAAGGGTGAAGGTGTTGGTGGCTCTTGGTTTTGTCACCAAAAATAGGTTGGTTAGTGGGTAGTTATTTGGTGAGGGGATGCTTTAAGTTGGCACCATCTTAAGGTTTCTAGAAGGGGGGTTAGGTGTGGGGTTTAGATGGGTTAAGGCTTAGGTGGATGGTGATGATAAGGGGGATTTTTGGAGGGAAAAGTGGCACCAACTTTAAGTGGTTTTGGAGGGAAATTAGTTGTGAGTTTTGGTGGTTAGTGGGGTGAAGGGATGCTTTAGGGTTGGCACCAAAATGGTAGGACTAAGTGGTAACTTAGGTGGACTTAAGGTTAGGTATTTTTGGTGGAGTTAGCTAGGTAGGATCTTGGGTGATGATGGATGGCCATGGAGTAGAGAAGTAGGTATTGAGCTTAGCTAAGCTAGCTTAGCTAGTAGTGTAGTAGTGGAGGAGCTAGGGTTTAGCTAGAAGGTGGTAGCCAGGAGCTGTCTGGAGCTGAAATAATTCTCCTGGAGCTGATGATGATTGAAGAGGACTTCTTAGAAGCTCAACTACTTAGCTTAGCTAGCTAATTCTCATGCTAGTAGCTACACTTGAGTAGTTGAGCTGGTTTCAACCTAACTAAAGCTAGGTTGAGCTGGAACTGCCTCTAATGAGAACTCCCGAGCTAGCTTAGCTACTAAGTAGGCAAGTAGTAGCTAAGCTGGAGGGAGTTCAGATCCCGAGAGCTAAGTGGAGCTGGGTAGAGCTAGACCTGAGCTGAGGTGAACTTCTGTCAACTAAGTTAAGCTAGCTAGAGCTCCTAGTGAACTGATTGGAGCTAGGATAAGCTAGACTCAACTAAGTTGAGCTGGATCTAAGCTGAGTTGAGGTGAGTTGAGCTAAGTTGAGCTACCTTGAGCTACCATCTAGCTAAAATGAGCTGAATGGAGCTTGAGGGAGCTAAACCTAGCTCATGTGGGCTAATAGCTAGTTGAGATGAGCTAGATCCAGCTAGGGTTCAGCTGAAATGATCTTCTTCTTCACTTTCTACCTTCTTAAGTGCTAGGGTTTTAAAGGTTTGATCATCTGCTTATCCTTAACACTCAAGTAAACATTTCAAAAACACAAAAAAATGCAATGCATGCCCAACCTATGTTTTGCCTAAATGTAACCCAAAAACCCATTTGCGGAGTTAAAAACCTAAGAGCTAGATCTATTTTAGGGCATAAAAATGATGATAAACTGGCATTTATCAAATGTATCTCAATATGAAGTTGGTGTGGGTTGGGTAAAATTATGATAGTTGGGATAAGAGGGGTATTCGGGGTGCTCAGGTCCTGGGTTATATCCCCAACTGGGTGGCTGGTTATCCCAAGTAAAATATGGATACAGTCTATTTGGGTTAGAATACAAATCATGTTGGGGATAGTTTGGGAAGCAGGGATAGGCATTGAAATCCATGGTTTGGAAGAAGTAGAGGGATGAGGGAAAAATAGATGAGAGAATTAAGTGTGCACAATCAAGTAAGCAAAGTTAAGCCCTATAGTGCAAACCTAGGTGACCTATGCTTTAGAAATAAGCTCTGACCACATGACGAATTTGGTGTTGTCCTTACTCCCGAAGATGGTAAAGTTGGGAAGGCGAAGCAGGGGGAGCGTGTCTCAAGGGCCGCTAATTATGCCAAACCCTTGCTTACTTAAGTCATTTGACAATCAGGCCTCCCAACTCTGCACCTTTTGAAGCAAGCAAACATCACTAATTCGCAATGCATTCAGGAAAATACCTTGAAATGGACTCAATGAATCCAAGGGCCAATGTCTATTCAATTTTAATTTGGGCTAGGTCAATGCTTGTGCTCAAGGTATATGATAAGGCATTGTTGGGGGTTGTGCCTCTTAATTAATCCACTTGAGCATGTAAGTGCACTTCAGCAAAATAGGGTTTTCAAGTAAGGTTTTTAGGATGTGGTGTCTTTTACTAATTCGTCCTTACTTTGGTGCATTTTAGGATTGAAATTTCTTAATGTTTTTAAACAATGTTTAAGTGGGCACACAAAGTTTTGCATACAACGGGTGATTGTAAATTTCCTTTAGTGCAAGTAATGTGGCCCTAGAAAAACAACCCTGATGTATCCACCCTAAAGTTCATGCAATTCTACTTGGTGAATCAATTTTAATTTTTTAATGAGTGGTGCGGCCCAATACAAAACATGAATGGCTTCGCAAACACCACTCAAAGGGAGAAACACTCAACATGATTTTCAAAAGATACTAGAGTATAAAGAGAATATTTTTTTTTCTGAGTGATGGGTTTGAGATGTGGATCAAGTAATAATTCACCACACCATTTTTTTTTTGGATTTATTTTGTTTTTTTTTTTTTTGGCAAGAAAACAATCAACTAACCTAGGGTTTATGCACAAGCCTAAATGCAATTTTTTTCTCTTTTTTTTAAAAAATAAAAGAAAGATGAGACTACGTTAGGTAAAGTGATACTCACAATAGTCTTCTCTACACTTTTCTCCAACTCCACCACGTTGATCGCCCTCCTTCCATCACCTAGGCATCGAGTTCCTGCAACCAATTAATAGGGAGAAGGAAAAGTGAGAGAGAAATCTAATGAATATAACTAATGTAGATATGAAAGCGACTAAAAGATCCATTGCCTCCCCGACAACAGCGTGATACAAGATTTGCACGGTTTTATAAATAGGGTTTTAATGTTGTCGCAACATGCAAAATCGATCAGCTTTTAATTTTATATTCCTAGATAGTGGTGGTATCTCGGGTCATCCAAGGGGGTTAATTTGTTTGTCAAATAAGTGATTCTCTCTCTCGTCTCTCAAATCAACCCTTCTCTTTTTGTATTTTGATTTTTGTAAATTTTTATGTTTGAAAATAGGCAAGACACGAATGCGAAGATAAAACTATGCTAAAGAAACTTGCCTAACAACTAGAACCTAAGTAACAAGAGAATCTTCTCTTCTAAGCTTACCCTAGGAAAGTGCGCCTAGGGTAATTAGAAGAGAGATGTGATGCACTAAAATAAATAAAGTTGCTACTTGAAATTGAAAATTCAAGAATGAAGGCACTTTACTATTAAGAAGAAATGTTTACAAAGTACCTAGGGAGATCAACTAAGCAGAGGTTCCACTTAGTTAATCCCTAGGTAGATGAATGCTTAACAAGAATTAAAATGCAACAAAATAAAAGATAGAAAATTCTCCCCAGTAGTTGAGGCAGCCTTCGCTCCAAGAATGGTGGCTCCCAGACTTGAAGAAGACTTCCTTCTAACTACTTGAGTTGCTTCTCTTAGGAATGGATGTCTTCCACCCTTCTTTCCTCCTACCTACTCGTCCTCCCTAGATGGAAGCTTGCTCCTTGGCATGGCACAAGGAAGGAGAGAGAAGAGGAAGAAGGCACCAAGGGAGTAGGTAGGTTACTCCCTTAATCTTCTTCTCTCCTTCTCCTTTCCTGGGCATGGGATGTATGGTGGCTATAGGTGTTTGATTGGAAGAATTGTTGCTTTCCAAGGATGGTTTGAATGGTAGGATGGGGGGTCTTTTTATAGGCTAGTATGGATGGTGGTTAGGAAGCTTCCTTGGCACCATGTGAAAGGGTGCCAAGGAGAGTGGTTAGGAAGCTTCCTTGGCGCCATGTGAAAGGGTGCCAAGGAGGATGGTTAGGAAGCTTCCTTGGTGCCATGTGAAAGGGTGCCAAGGAGTGTAT
Source organism: Thalassia testudinum (assembly GCA_037157565.1). NCBI lineage: Eukaryota > Viridiplantae > Streptophyta > Magnoliopsida > Alismatales > Hydrocharitaceae > Thalassia > Thalassia testudinum. The sequence goes on from JAZHRO010000025.1 coordinate 42,954,006, forward strand.
TTTAGGCACCAATGGTTGGTGGTTTTAATGTGGGTGGTTGGCCATTAAGGTGGAGAAGGAGTAGTGTAGGAGTTGGATTTGAGTTGGATCCAGATGAGTTGAGCTGGGGTCCAACTACTAGAGCTTCTGACTTCACAAATGTTCCAAGTGCCTTCCATACTGCCAAGATTTCTTTGATTTCCAATGCATTCATCCTTGGCAATCAAATGGAAACTACATGAGATAATGTGAAATGAATGATAATGTATGCTCTAAACCCTAAATGCACATGCATGCTACATGCAATGATATAATGCAATGCAGTTGACAAAATCTTAGGAACTAGATGTGAATGGATGCTATCGATGATGATAAACTAGCATTAATCACAGTGCCAAAAACTGACGTCAGAAAATGCGTGAAGATAATACGTGCATTGTAGCAAGCGATCACAACATCAATTTTAATAAGAAAACTGAACGGTAAGTCCGAATGTCGATCTCAGGGAGGCAAGAAATCATATCAATTAGTCACTTAATGTCACAAGTTACTTTATTCCGTTTTCTTGTGAAAAGAGAGAGAGAGTCAAAATCCGTGGTGGAATACGAGTTCCAATTATATACAAGAGAATGAGTATATAGGCAAAACTATTGCAACATAAGCATATAGAATAGAAGCCAAATTCCAGATGAAACAAATACTAAACATAATGGAAATGATTACTACTATGAATTATAAGAATCGTTTTGCAAACATCATAGAGACATGCTTGAATGAAGTGCAGAATATAATCTAAACAAAACTAGAAACTAATTGATAAAAGGAGAGCATCAAGGCAGCCACAGCAGTGGAGGGGTTTCCATCGACAGCTCGACAACTCTGGGACCTTGCTTTGAAGCTCTATGGAGGTGGGGGACATTCTTGGTAGTAGATAGTGATAGATGCCTTGCAATGGAGGTCCATAGTTCCTTTATAGTGAAAGAAAGAGATCTAAAATAAGCATCACATAAATAGCGATAGCAAGTTCATCGCTGCAAGCATTGTTGTAGGGTAGCTCACTCGTGCACTAATGCACGAGCGCGCCCAGCTACCATCGCACATGATCCGTGTGCTTGTGCTCACAACCGTTCGATCGAGAATTGACGGTCCAGATTGCGTGTGGCCGCGCCCTTCAAAAAGTGCGAAGCACACGTATGATCAGGCATTGGATCGAGCGTTGGATGGCACGTGCATGCATCGCACACATCCAGTGCGTGAGATCGCGCCACGTTGCGCCCTTCAAAACCATTCGATGAGAAATCAAGGGCCAAATTTCGCCCACCGCTTGCGTGCTGCTGATTTACTCCCTCGCAAGGCTTCAAACACATGCCTACAGTGTGTGGGTTGAGGTGCGGACCGCTACATCAGACCCGCGGATAGTCGAGCGGATGCGCTACTGGTGCTGCGTCCACAGCCATCAGATGAGATCGCATGGTCGAACTGAGGTGAGGCGTGGTGTAACCCTCACCATTGGATCTTCATCCAACTATGGAGAGGCATCACTGAAAGGGCCTTTAGTGGATGTAAAGCATGTAGGGGAGGCGCGAATGAGTGACACATGGTTGATTTTGGGCCGATGATCATCAAATCAAGGGCCACAACTTCTTTGGCTCATTGTGGGAGCTACAGAGGTTGGATTGAGGTGATTTTGAGTCTGTTGGACTCCGTTCGTCGATCCAGATCCATCTGTATGGTTCGATTGCTCATCTGAGACTTGTTTCAATGTGCACTTGTACCCATGGTCATTAAACATTAATTGTAAGCAATCTTAATGTAGGAATAACACAATATGCATGCAATGCTCCCAAACCCACTGTATCGTGATATTTACACACATATGTCCTTGCAGTTGACTCTCGTTGATGTAATTAATGCTATAATTTGTAGAGTCATCAGCGGTCATATGGTGGTGACGGTCAATCGAAGGAGGAGAGGTGGAGGCGCTAAGGATGAGCTTGCCAAAGAGGAGATCGCGACGTGGTCGGCCAAACGAGGCGTTATTGGTTGATGGGATGAGGGAGCTGGTCGGTGGTGGCGTGGGGTACGGGGGAACATGGTGAGGAAGGATTAGGAGGGGGTGGGGCCATTGGTTGGTTTTGTTGGAGTAAAGATGTGGTAAAAAAAAGAGGTAAAAAAGTTGTTTTTATAGAGATTAAGTTGTTGAAATAAGGTAGGAAGAATATTAGGACAGGTATCATAGATTAGAGAAGGATTAGAAATCAAATCAAGTGATTTGATTCACCAAACAATAATCTCGGTGATTTGATTTTCGCCAAAATTTGGTCAATCGAAGTAGGTTTTTGGTCGAGCAAATTCAAATTTGGTTGATTAGATAGTAAAGTTGATCGATAAATTTGAATTTCCAATGGAGGAAAATTTCACGCCCAAATATTGATCGATCAATATATTGATTCATCGATCATGTTTTGAAAGTTTTGGAGGAAATTTTACCACCCTAGACTTTCAAGTTTTAATCGATCAAAAACAATGTTTTGGTTAATCAACAATTGATCGATTAAAGGTAAAATTTGATCGACCAACAATTAACAAGACAAAAGAAAGCAAGTAACAATTAAAGTTCAGTTAGCCTTGTTAAGACTAATCCTTTTCTTAATGTAATAAATCTATCTTTTGCTAGGGGTTTTGTAAATATATCAGCTAATTATTTTTCTGTTTGAATAAACCCTAGTGTTATTTCCTTGTTCAAGGTATAATCTCTAAGAAAATGATGTCTGATATCTATGTGTTTAGTTCTAAAGTGTTGAATAGAATTTTTGGACAAGTTTATGGCACTAATGTTGCCACAGAGGATCCTAGTGTTTTCAAAGCTAAGTCCAAAATCTGTAAGTGTTTGCTTCATCCACAAAATCTGTGAACACGTTAGCGAAGCGGTAATGTATTTAGCTTCAGTTGTGGATAGAGAAACACTATTTTGTTTCTTGTTGATTTAAGGGACTAGGGAATTTCCAAGAAATTGACAAGTTCCACTAGTACTCTTGCGATCTGTCTAACTACTCGCATAATCAGCGTCACAATAAGAGAGTAGGTCAAGCATGGCTGACTTGGGATAGAATAGACCAAGATCTACTATGTTTAAAAGGTATCTAAGTATCCATTTTAGTGTATTGTGGTGTGATTCCTTAGGGTTTACTTGAAACCTAACACAGAGACAAGTGTTAAATAGTATATCTGGTCTACTAGCAGTTAAGCATAACAAAGATCATATTATGTTTCTATAAAACATTTGGTCTACGCACTTACCTGATACATCTTCTTTAAGTTGTGTAGTGTTAGCCATTAATGTGTCTTTTCCTATTGTATTATTGATGAAGTGTGGCTCATCATAACTAAAATGCTCAAGTTAAGCTATAAACTAGGTTAAACATTATCTAATTAACACAATAAATGGGTTAGGTGTGAGAATTAATGAAAATGACCTAAAACACTCAGTTTGTGCTAAAAACACATACTGAGGTCATAATTGAGATATTCTATTCAGAAAACATAATTGATGATTCAAATGTTTATTGAACACTATTTAATCTCCAAAGTACAAATCAAGGGTTAAATCATGTTTTAACATGTTCAATTAAGCTTCAATAAAAATCTCATGGCATTTGGACATCATTAGGATCTCGCATTCATCAGTTTACAATTAGGTCCTTAGTATATGACATTTCTTTACACATAAAAGCTGCAGGGACCATTTTGATAGACTTCAAGGACCACTCTGCAGTGATTTTTATCACTAATGGGCTTATTCTATAAATGTCATACCATTTCACTATAAGGGCTTACTTGTAATTCTTCCAATAGACCTACGACGCCACTTGTTCACTGTAGCTTGTGAAGTACACAAGCTACAACAGCTGTCCAACTCTTGGATCATTAATCCAATGGCTGATCTTCCACCATTGATCACACGCCTTAGCGCGAAGCTCCGTTAGCCCTCTAGATCTCATCCAAGGGCTATCTTTGAACCTAACCTTTTCCCGTGCACCTTCAAATCCATCTCCACCCTTCCTTACCCTATGGCTAACCTTAAGGCATGGTGCTTAAATCCCCTCTTAGCCTATATATATACTCCCTACTTGAGCTTGCGACCGCAATCAACTTCCTCCCCATTGAGTGGAACTTTTCATCCACATCTCTAGCTCTCTTCCTCTCCTTCATCGATCGTCGGTGACAATGATGGTGTCTTCATCCATAATTCATCGCCACAACCACTAGATGTGGATCCAGGGACCTCATTCACTCTGCTGGAGATCCTCTCCTATCCCTCCGTCGTTGCAGTGACCAGCTGCAGCCTAGGAATCACATTCCTCTGTTAGCTAGATTTACCTACTTTCCTAGCGTACGTAGTTTACTACTTTATTAGATTAGATTTAATGCTTTATAGTTAGTTTAGATAGTTTAGATAGTAATTACACTAAGTGATTGCTTAGATTAGGAGTAGATTAGTTGTAGTGTAAATTCGCCTAATTCGCACCTCTCTAATCAATTCAGATCAGAGAGGCAAATTCACTTTCAATCATGTGTTCATATAGCTTCCTCTACATCTCATGACCGTTTTCACCTTCTTCCCTCGTTGTTTTAATCTGCACTTCACTCCCTCTACCTGGGCATATTTAGTTCCGAAGTTTTGCAACTTCTAGATCTAAATAGCACTCAAATTCATCTGGGGGTCTCTCCATTCACTTCACATGTTCACAAAGACCCCCTATATGGATTTAATTGCATCGATTCACTCAATTCATTTTGATTTGGATTTTATGCCCAATCTCAAGAGTTGGAGTCAAATTGGTTTGAAATGAATTTAATTGAGCGAATTCAGTTTTTAATCATCTAATTAGGTGCAATGTGATGAATCTAAGGTGTTTTGATTTGGTTTTTATATTCAGCTGAGCATATGCCCAATTTGAGTTTAGATTTAGGTAGTTTTAGCCAAGTAGAATCAGAACCACTGATTGAGGCTAAAACAATGACCTATCTGGTTTATATAGGATCGCCTGAGGTCCTAAACACTGATTGCTAGTGTTTAGGAGCTCAAGGTGATCAGATCACCTAGGTAGATCCATAGTAAAAGCCCAATTTGGGGTGACATGGTTTCCTGATTTAAAAGGAGTTCAATCTGATATTTGAGGTTTGGCTGTGCTTTAAAATATCATAGTGAAGATTTGGAATTGTTTTGAAATAATTTTTAATACCTAATTTGATCTATCTCCTCTACATTGTCTATAATGTAGGATGAAGATCCTACTAAGGATTTTAGGGTTCTTTGACTCATGATTTGATTTAAATGGATTTCAGATCTTCTAAGGAGTGTTTATGACAAAAATCTGCATGGATTTCAATGGTTTGATTCAGATTCAAACAATAGCTGATTGATGCTCTGCTTTATCGACTTGATTCACTGATTTTCAATGGATTTTGGATGAAATGTTTTATATGGGTTGAATGTTTTTTAGATCTAGTTTCCCAGATCTGAGGATGATGTTTTGGAGCTCAGATCAGACCTTAATGGCCTGATTTTGCAGCAAAATCAGTTGTAGCAGTAGCAGCATTACAGCTACAACAGCAGCATCTAGTTTGGACTATCTGAAGGGAATTTTGGGTGAATTTTAGGGTTTAAATTAGCTAACAATGTGTTGTAATGTTAGAACTTCATTTTGAAGCTTTCATGTACTATCAGGACTTCAAATTTAATTTGAATAGCTTGAATCCATGTTTTAAATTGATTGTCAGCAGTATAAAAATTGGCAAATCTGTCTAAAATGAAATTTTGATGAAATTCAAATAAAAATTATGTTTTATTGCTCAATCATCTTTCATGTGATGTGCTGAGTGTTGTTGAATGCTTAAACTACAGTTCTAACCCTCCAAACTAAACTTGAAGGTTTAGGTTATGCATTTCAAAACCCTTTAAAGCCTTATTTGGTTCAAGTTGTAAATACATAAAAAATACAAAAAATTGTAAATAAATCAAATAAATGTGTCCTGAGTATGATTAGGTATAGTTCTAAGTATGTACAAAGTTTGAGAGGATTCTGAACCCTCTAACTGATAGAATATACCAATAGACGATTCAGTCAACTCTAATATTAAAAGGAAGTTTCCACCTTTATTGATATAATGGGTGAAGAGGTGCATTACGATAGCCTCTCTTTCCCCATTGATAAATGGGAAACCATGCTGCTCTTGGATTCAGCCCCAGTGTGGAGTTATGCAAGGTTGCCCAATTGCTCCTCTGATTTTAAACCTCGCTGTGGATACTTTGGCAAGATATGCCTGCAAACTGGCAATGGATGGTTTTATAAGGGGGTATTCAATGTCTAATCATAGGGCTCTAGCCCCTATATTCCAATATGCAGATAATACTATTTTTTTTGTAGAAGGGGGGAAAAGGGAAGCGCAAGCACTTATACATATGGTAAAGATTTTTGGAGAGATTTCTGGTCTCAGACTGAATGGAAATAAATCCTCCCTAGTCTGCTTTGGGATGAATAGTGTGTTACAGAATGACATCTCTACCATTCTAGGTACACCTGTGATTTCATTGCCTATTAAATATCTGGGTCTGCCTTTAAAATGTTTAAGATGAAGAAAGCAAATTGGTCTTTCCTTTATGAAAAGGTAGTTACGAAATTGGAGGGCTGGAGCAGTAGATACCTATCAAAAGGAGGGAGGTATATATTACTGAATTCTGTCATCACTTCGATTCCAGTTTTCTTCTTCTCTGTCTTTAAAGCCCCGAACTCAATCTGGAAAAAACTAGATGTGATGCACAAAAGATTCTTCTAGAAAGGGGCCTCTCATCAAGGGGCTTTTTTTCAACCTTTGAAGTGGGACTCAATTTGCAAGCCAAAAAAGATGGGAGGTATGGGTGTTAGATCCCTTAAGGAATTCAATAAAGCTTTGCTATTGAAGTGGGCTGTTCGGTTGCTGCAGGGAGAAAAAAACATCTGGACAGAAATTATTCAAGACAGTTATGGGACTACCAATGATGAGAATAATCGTCTAAACCCCCGTAAACCTTCCCCCTTTTGGTCTTCAGTAGTGCGTGCCCTGAGGGACAATTGGAATTTTTTCAAATCTGTATTAGGTGATGGGAAAAGCTTCAAGTTTTGGCTAGAAAATTGGGTACATGGGGGGGTGTTTAAAGACAGGTTCCCCCTTGCTTATGCAACGGCTTCGGATAAAAATGTTGTGGTGTCCGATTATTGGGATGCGGAATCTGAGCAATGGTCTTTCAATAATGTTGGGTGGAATAATCATGAAACAAGAACACGAGTAAAGAATGAACGTTTCATGCAAGAACTTGCTGCCTACAAACCCATGCCTCGTGAATATGACACATACAAGTGGGAGGGTAAATTTTCTACTGCAGCTGCTTATGACAGATTGATAATGTCCTCCAGGATGGCGGAATTTGATGAGATGGGGAAGAAGCTATGGAATTTAAAAATACCATTGAAGATACAAATTTTTTTGTGGCTCTGCAGAAGGGATGGCTTGATTACTGGAGATCTGAGACACAGGAGGATGGGTACCCCCACTCAGTTTTGTCACCTATGTGGGATGCATAATGATTCTAGCATTCATATCTTTTCCTCATGTACGATCACTGATTATGTATGGAGGAGAGTATGTAATGAATCTCTACCCATATGGGAGAATCTGTGGCATTGTCTTGTGGATGGGAATAAGCCATGTTTACATATGGTGGCTGTGTTATGGGCTGTATGGAGGGCTAGAAATGAGTGTGTTTTTTAGGAGACCCCAGTGTATGTGGATAATATTGTAAATTTTTGCTGGAGTCTCATACAGCATTAGGGTTCGATCATGAAATTATTTTATTTTTATTAATAATAGCTCTCCTTGTTTGCTATCAGTGATTCGATAGCATTTCTTTCTTTCTAAAAAAAAAAATAATAAATAAAGAAACTCAATTTCAAAAACACCAAAAAGAATCCTCTCTTCTCTCTTCTCTCTTCTCACCTTTTCTCTCTCTCATCCTACTTCTATAAAACACAAAAACACCATAAAACTTGAAAAAGTTCAAAAATACACAAAATACCTTGTATATAATATTTATACTTGTAAATATAATTTAAATACTAAGTTAAACTTAAATAATAAGTTATATAACTATAACATACATAACTAACGTATATAACTATTATATTTATTTAAATAAGTATTTATGTTGAGTTATAATGTATATATCCTAATTATCTAATTATTTATTATTTATATTAGATTATATATGTACATATACTTATATAATTCTAAATAAATATGTACACATGTACAAACGTATTTATAACTATATATTCTTATTTAAGTAATTATAATATGCTGAGTATACCTGTACATTTATTTATTTATGTATTTATTATACATAATTAAGTTAATAAGTTAAATAGCTAAGTTATTAAGTTAAAATAAATTAAATTAGTAAATGAATTAATTATTAAATTAATTTATCTTGTACATGTGTATATAATAATTTTAATTATTTTCAACCTATTTATAATATAATTATACTATATAGTAGTATTTACAATCTAATTATGTATTTATCTATTAAAATCATGTACATAAATGTATATAAATTTAAATAAACGACTAAAAATAAATTAAAAATGTGTAATAAATACTTTATAATGTGTATTAACTAAATTATAACTCAATTAAGTAGTTACATTATCAACTTATACATTAATTAAGGAATTAAGTATTAATTTAACGTGTATAATTTACTAACTTTAACCAATTTTTAAAAATAATTAAATAATTAATTATTTTAATTAAATATAAAATTAGGTAGCCCTATGCATAGGTTTTCCAATGGTGTAATTTATTTTCAGAACAAACATTAAATGAGCGCTCAAATCGAGGCTCGAAATCATCAATTTGGCACAATTTTGAACAAGAAATGCGCAGTTGAATTCACGCTCAGACAGTCCCACATCGTGTGGGATGAATTTGAGCTTTTGTATAAATTGTGCAGCGCTTCTATCCCCATCAGTCGACATGCGCTGGGCATAAATAAACAAACATACAGGTACTCTTGTGCATGTGCGTGCGTGCCTACAAGCGTGTACGCGTGTGTGTGCGGATGCACACATGTGGGTGTAAGCAAGGGTGTGGGCCTATTGGGCCTGAAAATGGATAAAAATATACCTTAATAAATAGACTAGGGCTCAGTCTAGTAGTGGTCCGATCCGACCTGAGAGGGTTGTCGATCCTACAAAAATCAAGCCCACCCACTAATTATTTTTGGTTAAGTGTAAATTAAGGTTAAACTTAAGTTAAAGTTGCTAAGTGTTAATGTGTTGATGTGTGTAAGTGTGTATGTTAAATATTGTATATATATGTGTTTAAGTGTAAAGTTATATTAGTAAGTGTGTAGGTATGTATATGTACTATAGTGTAGGTATATATGTATAAGTATATTACTTAGTACACATATAGTAGATAACACTACTCTTTTTTCCTTAGTTAAATATATATCTCTAAGGCTTTAGTGACACTTATATTCGTCACTATACATAATATTATATGTTAGTATAACCACATATACATATTAGTAAAGCGTATGGTAGTATATATTTATATTATTTTTGTGCCAATACTTATGCATTACTTAGTATAGCGTACATAACTAACCTAGAGTAGTTTAGATTAGTTTTTCATGCCTTTATTTTTGTAAATATATTTGGGACATTTTAATTAACATTAATTGATTTATTTTGTACATAATTAACCTATTTAATTAATTCATTCATTCTTTGATTCATTTGTAAATAAACTTAACAGTTTTGGAATAAAAGATCATTTTTGGAACATAGAAAGTGATGTATATCAATAACTACCTCCCAGTGAACAACCTGGAATAAACTAGTAAAAATTATGTAATTAAATAAAATGAAATGACATCCATCTGGATTCCATCTATACTACAACATAACAACGACTAATTAACATGCGATCCAAATAGCTCACCATTTTTTGGTGCTATTGCCAGGGATTCAAACCCGACAATGACACATTCTTATGACCGTGCATGTTCGTGGTTATCAATTATCCATTCCGAACTTTTTTAAAATCTCCTTTGTATACATGGTTTGCAAAATGAAGATTCCATCTGTAAGCTGATCAATCTGCAACCCTAGGAAGAACTTCAATTCTCCCTTTAGGCACATCTCGAATTGATGTTAGTCACTATGAAGCAAGTTTTAAAATCAATGTGTTGCAGTATAGGTCGAATCAGCGTGAAAAATAAATACAATTTATTACTCGAATTTGAAGTCTGAGGTCGAACACAGGAAGCAAATAGAAATTCACATACTAATCTCAATAATGCAAATGAGCACTGAGCCAAATAATGCTAAGCAATGAATATTAATTACTCAAAATTGATCATCAATGTAGAATATAAGTCTAACAAGAGTTTGGCATATCAAAAAGAAATCTAGAATAAAAATAGTGGTGATTTAGATCACCAATTACTTAATCTAGATAATCATATAATAGTTAAGCAGGAATGCCAAATAAACCAACAATATCCAGGATCACTTAAGTAATTAAATAAATGAACAATGCCTCGGACGTCTGATTTGATAATCAGACGACTTAAGTGCTTCCTCTTCTTCTCAACCCTTTTTCTTCTTCTTCAGCTATGCCTTCTCTCTTCTTCTTTATGCACGAGCCTTCTTCTTCTACTCTTCTTAAGTTCTCCTTCTGTTATGCCTTCTTCTTTCCCTTTTGTCTTCAACCTCTTCTGCCTTCTTCTAAGCAGGCCTTCTTTCTTTCCTCCTCTTCTACGAAGGTTTCCTTCTCTTCTTCTTTCTTTCTTCACACACAGAGGGCAGTCATCTCAGATTTGGTTAAGTGTCACACAGGGCAAAACCCTCCCCTGCCCCACGCTCTCTCTCTTTCTCTCTTCCTCTTAGGTTCCACCCTCCCAGGGCCACAAGTCAGGGTAATCGGGTATACGGGTAGGCGCGCACCCCAAACCAGGCTCACCGGCATGTGTGGTGAGCGAGGTGTGGATAGGCTTAGGCAAGTAATCGGGTGCACCAAGCCCGCAGGTGAAGTGTCGCGAGTGAGGCACGTGAGGGCGCGGGGACCTCACCCCCTGTGTGTTACTTGAGGCGATAAGCTAGAGGCATAAAATCAATTTATGCGCCTCTTTGTGGCTGCCCACTTCCAAGGTGGGACTAAAGTCCCACCCTTCCTCTTCACACTGGCCACAGTAGCTGTAGTGGAAAGGTGTCCTCAATTGGCGTCTGAAGGGCCTTTGAAACTCCCAATGGACCACCTGGGAGTGGTTGTGGGTGACTCCGTGCAACCTAGAAGCAAAGCCTAGGACATGTGGGGTCTCGAGCTCGAAGAACACGTCGGTCGTTAATGGCGGTAGCAATAGAGGACGACGTGTACCTGAAAAACATAAATGTAGCCTTTCAACCAAGTTAAATTAGCTCAGGACCTTCTCCAAAGGAAATAGAGTATGTTGGTGGTGGTTTCGTTGCGAACTGGGGTGTGTGTTGGCCGATCGAAGTCGGGGAAGGAAGTTGGTGATGGGTTTGTTCGGTGGCATGAGTGGGTGGATGAAAAAGCGAATGGAGAAAGGGGTTTTGAAGAGTGGAGCACGGCGGAGCTGATGGAGGTGATAGCAGCGCAATTCGTGCGGTGGAGTGGTGGTTGGGAGTTGCCGGAGCTTCACTGGAGTAGAAGACGGAGGGGGAGACGTGTGGTTGGCAGTTGTTTTGAGAGATAGAAATAGGGGAAAAAGAGGGAAGGAGAGGAAGTTAAAGAACCTAGTTTAGAGATGAAAGGGGGAGATATTCCCATGCCGGTGTGATGGCCGGACGTGGGGAAGACGAACCTCCGAAGGGAGAGATGGCGAGGAAGAAACGGCTAGGGCACCTCTGATGTGATCGTTGGGAGGAGGAGGAAGTCGGGGAGGAAGAAGATGCTCCCAATTTGGCCGTTGGGAGTCCGTAGGACGACAGGGGAGTTGCTCGCCAGAGCTAGGTTGAAGGAGACAGAAGGTAGGGTTAGGAAGAGGGTTTTGTGGCCAAATCCTAGCTGAAGAGCACAGCTATGCCCTGGGGATCCTTTTATAGGGTTCATGAGGGGGTTCCAAGCTTAGAAACAAGCTTGGGAACATTGGAGCTTATGCACAAATAGGATACCCATTCCTTCAAAGCGTTCACAAGAGCTTCTGGGAAGGAGTTGGATCCAAGGTTGGTCCCATTAAAAAGAGAATTTCCTAAAGAATCTTTGGTTTGATTTTGGGAAGGTTTCATCAATCAATCAAGGAGATCTCTCCAAATGAAGCTTGTCGAAGTAGGATTCTTGAGCAATAATGGTGGAGGGACCTTTCTGTGAAGAAAATAAAGAATTTGGGGGGCTATTTGTAAGGAATTCAAAACTTAAGGGTCTGCATGAGATAAAAAGAGTCATACTGGACCAAAATGCAAACTTGGTCAAGATGATCTCAGATTGAGCCCAAATATTGGTACAAATCTAATTTGGACCTAAGGAATCCAATGGTGAAGTTAGATTTAGGTTTTGACCTTGTTTGACTGGGTAATTTATGCAAAAACCTAAATTAGGGCAAAAATCAGTCTGAGACTCTATTTTGGGTCAAGATGGGTTCTGATGGTCAAATTGAAGATACCAAACCCTAGAGAATTTTTTTATATGAATTTTAGAGGGCTTAGGTGAATTTTATCCTGACCAAAACCTTAGTTAATTAAGCAGGTCAATTTTGAGGGTTTTAGAAGTCATTTAATTCTCAAAACACGCGAAAACCCTTTTCTGTTTGTATTAACCCACTTGTTGGACATTTAAGGCCATTTGACCCTTAATTATCCCCTGGGAAAACCCGTGATTGTACTGCATTCAAGATATGATGGTAAAATTGTAGTTTTAACCTTATTTTCTTGTCTTTCCCTCGGAATGGATTTGCAATGAATTACAATCCTCTGGCGGTTATGTAGGAGCATTTATTCCTTGATAATGACTAAATTGAGCTAGTTATGGCTCATGATGGTGTTCCCATCAATTGATCTTGCATAACTTTCACAAACTCTTAGCATAGAAGATCATCAGTAGCACCAAAGATTATGTCATCAACATAAATTTGGATTAGTATAAGTTGATTATCTTCTCTTTTAGTGAATAAGGTTGGATCAACTAGTCCAATCTAAAGTCATTTTCTGTTTGATAATTTCTTAGTCTTTTGTTCCAAGCTCGAGGAGCTTGTTTTAGTCCATATAAAGATTTGTTTATGTTAAAAACATGATCAGCATTTTCTGAGCATTCAAAACTAGTTGGTTGTTTTATATAGACTTCTTTTATAAATCCAGTGAGAAAGGTTCTTTTGGCATCAATTTGGAATAACTTGAATCCCATATGTGTTATAACCAGGGCATCAAACGTCATTTAAGATGTCTGGGAAGTAGTCCAGACATCTGGTCAGACGTCTGGAAGCCTTCCCAGACGTCTAGAATTAAATTTTTTTGGCATACGGGTTTGTGTCTGCACGCATGAGTGCATAGACTGAACCCACCGCCCTCCTTCTTCTCTTTCCTTCCTCCCTGCAGACGTAACTTTTTCTCTCTCTCCCCTCGGCAACCTTCAAATACCCCTCTCCTCTCCCTCACCCTCACTCCACTGCCTTCTTCTTCTTCCTGTCAGCGAGAGCGTGAGCGGGCGAGGGCAGCCGCAGCGGCTACTGTGAGTGCATGGGAGGAGGGGCTACTGCGAGAGGGAGAGAGAGCTCAATCGTGAGGTTGCGAGCTCTCCGGAGCAGCCAAGGCCGGCTGGCGGTTGCGCAACAGGTGCGCGGTGCTGAGGAGGAGCTGCTGAAGCTCAGGCAGCAGGCGGGCGCGGCGCGACACGGCCGTGCGTTGCGGGCGGAGGGCGAGGAGGTCCTGATTCTGGGAATTTCCCAGAATCAGACGTCTGGACTTACGTCCAGACGACGTAGGAGACGTCTGGAAGAAGGTCCAGACGTCTGAAAGGTACGTTATTTTTTACCTCCTTCTTCCTTCGTGTGTACGGCCATGCAGCCGTTCCACCGAAGGCTTCTGCATCGTTTCGTGTTGAGGACGGCCGTGTGTGTGTGCAGGACCCGTTCGGGAAGGTGCAAGGGCACGCCATCCCACACAGATTGGACGTATGGGCACAGCACCAGACGATGGAGAGGGTCTCCAGACGTCTGGAGTGACAGTCGGACGTCTGGAAACTAAGTCCAGACAGTTCAGCGGGCTTCTAGACGTATGAAGGACCGCACAGATCAAGGTATGACCTGAGCTATCATTTAAGACATCTGGAAGAAGTTCCAGACGTCTGATTTTGGGCAGACTTGTCATTTTTGACCCATTTAGGGTCCCCGTTCAGAGTTCGTTTTTCACGTTTCAAGTCTCGTTCTTCTCAGATTTAGTTCCTCTACCTGTTTACAGTAATTGTATACTGTTCTGAGTAGCTCCTTCTAATTGATCCTTGTGTTAGGACCCCGTTCCGTTGCGGCTCTGGGGGTTGCGGAGGCACGCGGGCTTGCCGATCACGTCCCCAGTACTCCCAATTTTGTTGGTAGAGTGGCCCTTTCAACTATTTATCAAAAATTATGCACTTGTAAAATAATTAATAGAGTTTAGGGTATTGCATGAGCCCTAGGATTGAAAAAACTAGATTGAATGATAGATCCTACGGTATTGCATGAATCCTAGGACTGGAAAACTAGATTGAATGATAGATCCTAGGGTATGGCATGAATCCTAGGACTAGAAAACTAGCTTGAATACATATACATTGCAGTCTTGGAAAAGTAGAAAGGAAACGATAACTGCCTGTAATTAGTTAACAGTTGCCTGATTATGAATGAATAATTACAGTTGGGAACATGGGCTATATAAATATAAAGCTGAAATGATGAAACCTAAATTGGCTGAGTTGAAAGAGCACGAACCCTACAGGGAATTAGGAGTAGAACTCCTGGAAAGTGAATGGAATAGAATTGGGGAAGTGAGCTGGCCCTTGAGTATGGAGTACCAAGGAGAGCGACTGTCCCCCTGTTTAGTGCAGAGCGGAGCTAGCTGTCCCAGGGACCCGGGGTTAGGTATGGCCACTTTGTACCGACTTTTGGCCCTCGTGTACACAGTACCGAGGAGAGCTACTAGTGTAGGGAGAGCACTAGCTACCCCACGGGCCCCAGGGTTCTGCTAGCCCTCCTACACCGGCTTGTTAGGCCCACTGGGCAAACCAGGGTAGTCAGGCGAGGGTGCGCCGACTGTGGAGGGGCAAGACCCCTGTTTGGTTATTGTGGAGGGGCTGGACCCCTGTTACTGAGAGGGCTCTGCCCTATACTAGTTCCGTGCTGTGCTTTAGGCGCACCCGTTAACGGAAACAACTGACCACGTGCCAGTGCGGGGTAGCTACCCATGCGTTTATCGTGCGTGCCATAGTCACCGTTACGTCTGTCAGTAGCCTTGGGGTGGTTGACTGAGGGTAGGACCACCACAGGAGACTCTCCCGGTCAGGAGAGCACCACGTGTAACTTCTAATTTTCGGAAAAGACTGCAATCAAGATCGTTCCCACGAGGAACATTCAAGATCAAGAGAAAGATCTGAGAAATAATTCAATAGTGGAAAAATGGAAAAATTAAAGAAAGAAATTAAAAATATAACAGCTACTGTTTTTCTTAACTTTTGGTTGCCACTCTACTCAGCGTTTCGATGATGTGTCACCTTTGTTACCTTTTAAGACCCGGTGTTGAGCAGCCAGAGTCGGCGGCTGCAGAGGGTGCTGGGCCTAGTAGAGCCCAGTAGTGTTACTTGTGTAGTACCCACTGTACTTTTCCTTCTGTTGTAGTGAGTAGTTTCTGTTACCCCTGTACTCTTTTATTATAAGCATCTTGTTATGTACATGTTTATTTCTTTACTGTTGTGGTGGTGTACATGTAGTAGTTCTTTTCTTTGCTGCTGTATTTTCTTACTGCTAGTTATATGCATGGTGAATGTAGTTTATTTTACTGCTCTTTTGGTTACTTTCTCATTGGACGATTGGGTCTTGGGATTAGTCGAGTCGGTCCGATTCTCGTGTCTCGTAGGGATTCGGGAATCGGGTCGTAACAATATGCATAGTAAAGGCTAGTAGCATTCTAATGGATTCTATTCTGGCCGCAGGTGCATAAGCCTCATCAAAATCAATTACTTTTACTTGATTATAACCTTGCACCACAAGTTTTGCTTTCTTTCTTACCACCTTACCTAATTCATCAAGCTTGTTTCTAAAAGCCCACCTTGTTTCAATAATTGATTGAGATTCTGATTGAGGGACTAATTCCCAGACATTGTTCCTTTGAAATTAATTCAATTCTTCTTGCATTGCAACTATCCAATAATCATCAGTGAAGGCTTGTTTCATAGTTTTAGGTTCTAATTGGGATACAAAAACACTAAGTGCAAGGTTATTTAGAGAGGATCTGGTTTGAACTCCTTTTGTAACTTCACCAATCACACGGTCTTTAGGATGGTCTTCAATATAGGTTAGATCTTTAGGTAGGTCACTAGTGATGGTTTCCTTAGGGATGTTTGAGGGATCTTGTAGTGTTTGGTCATCATCTCTGGTTGAAGCCTTTTCTATTTGATTTGAATCATTAGAGGAAACATGCAAAGTTTCTTCAACTACCCAGTTTTTTTTTTTTTAAGAAGAAAGGAATACTACCATTCACAGTAGCAATCTGACTTTATTTAATAATGGAAGAAAGGGCTACAAATTTTCACACCATTGAGTTTTTCTTATTGTAAACTCTATAGCTTTACTTCTAGAAGAGTATCCTAAGAAAATTCCTTCATCATTTTTTGCATCAAATTTATCCTTTTTTTTTGTATTCAATATGAAGCATTTGCAACCAAACACCTTAAAGTAAGAAATCTTAGGTATCCTATCACAGTAAAGTTCAAAGGGTGTTTTCTTGAGGATTGGTCTGATGGACGCTCTATTCTAGATGTAGCAAGTGGTGTCTACTGCCTCAGCCCAAAAATACCAAGGTAGTTTTGACTCCCACAACATAGTGCAGGCACACTCTTGCATGGTTCTATTCCTTCTTTCTACAGCACCATTTTGAGTTGCTGCTCTTGGAAAGGCAAATTCATGTTTTATTTCATAAGTAGAGTAGAAATCTTGGAAGTTTTGATTCTCAAATTCTTCTCTATGATCACTCCTAATCTTAGTGATTGAAAGGCCTATCTCAGTTTGAAGTCTTTTGGCTAACTTTCTAAATTCCTCAAAAGTATAATCTTTAGACCTTCAGAACAATACCCAAGAAAATCTTGAAAAGTCATCAATAATGACAAGATAGTATTTGCACCCATTTAGGCTCTCAGACTTGGTTGGACATAAGTGGTCTAAGTGAATCAACTCAAGTGGCTTTAAGGTGTTGACTATGTTTTTAAATTTAAAGGGTGTTTTATGAAGTTTCCAAATTCATAGGAATTGCAAAGATTCTTCCTTTTAAAGGAAATCTTAGGCAATCCATATACTAAGTCGTGTTTCAGAAGCTTATTTATATTTCACATGTGAACATGGCCAAGTTGACAATGCAACCAAACATTTAAGATTGTTGCATTTGTCAAAGTCAATAGTATAGATATCTTTTGATCCATTTCCATTCATATCACAAATTTAGCTCACACTAAACAAGTTATGTTTTAAGCCTTTTACAAGATGAACATTATCAAAAGAGGTTTTAGAGTTACCAATTTGGCCAGTAGCAATAATATGGCCCTTGTCGTTGCTGCCAAATGTGACTGGCCACCTTCCTGGCGGTTGAGTTGAGGAAGAAGTCATCTTCTCTTGTCATGTGCTTTGAACAACCGTTATCCATGGCCCATCTTCCTTTGCTTTGGACCTGCCATTGGTTTACATATGTAAGGTCGAGAGTTTGTTCTTACAGCCATAAGATGTCCATCTTTTTCTTGGTGAAAGATCCAGTTGTAAAACTTTATTGGTCCTTTGTTAGGGTATCCTACAAAATAGGATTATAGATTCCATTTTGGTACCCATTGTCTTTTGGGTCCAAATTTGTTAGTAGGTGCCTGTTTAGGTGTGGACCTATTCTTGTGTCACTATAAGAAAGATGACATTTAGTGGTGAATTGTATAGTAGCAAGTAATACTTTTGCCATTGTTACCTTTGATGTAGCGGTAAATTTTTATATGTAACACTATAATCCTTTTGTCAAATGATAATTAATATTAGTGACAAATATATATGTCACTATATATGCCTAACATATTACTATTATAAAATTTAAATTATAGAGGAAAAAAAATATATATGCTGCTATTTTTTTTTATTAAACGATAAATAACATTAATGGCAAATATATACGCCACTCAATGCCAAAAAAAAAAAATACATATAGTTATGATAAGAAAATAAACATTTGATAATAGGTTTTTAAATAATTAAAAAAATCACAGGTCAAATAATTTGTTAATGATTTTACTTTATGCCATCCTTAAAATTTTAAACAACACTTTTTGGTGTAATAATGACAATCATTCATTAGTTTCATTCCCCGCCTAAATGAAATTTTGTCCACCCTAAATCCCTCCACTTCCTCCAGCCACTACCTCAATCGTACTCTTCCTTCCACACTCCAATTACTATCTCCCCGCTCGTCGCCTCTCCCTCCAGCAGCCACATATGTTGTACGGTTCTCCTTGTTGGTGCTAGAGTACTACGATCGTTTGTTTTGATGATAACAAAACACGTGTCATTTAACATTTGCACTTGGAGTCTTAGATTTCAGGTTAATTGCAAATGGAGACGTGATTAGACGGAGTTTGAGCTCGCATCCAGGATGGATTAGAGGAGCTTGACGGAGAACATAAGAGATTCACGAGGAGCGATAGCTTGAAGAAGGATGGAGATGAAGAATAGGATAGATTTCCTTCTCTTGTACTTCTTGTATTTTTCGTTTCTTTTGTTGCTCTTTATTTTTTGTTACTTAGATTCTTGTTAAAGAGCCTCAAAGTACCCTAATAGTAGTCCTAGGAACACCGGCACAACCTTAGGATACTTAGGTTTTCTGTAGAAAACTTAGAAAACCAATATAGGGTTCAAACAGCATTTCCAGATGTCTAATTCCAAGATCAGACGTCTGATAATGTGTTTTAAGATGTCTGACTGTTGATTCAGACGTCTGATAACATTTAGGCTGGACTTCTCAGTTCTGTCTGATGAAATCAGACATCCAGACCTTAGACCAGACGTCTTAGAAGACGTCTGATGACTTTGCCAGATGTCCAATTGTGGACCGTTGGCTGGCGTAGCAAACACTCAAGGATATGACCGTTAGAGCCTTATCAAATGTCCTTAGGCCTTTCAAGACGTCTGATAGATGACCGTTTTGCCTCGGCTGACCCAAAATCTCTTCTCAGAGATTTTCTAACCGTTGCACTCTCTTGGAAATCCATTCCCACGAAAAAGTAGGTTTCTAGACGTCCAGACATAGTGGCAGACGTCCTGTATGTCGTCTGATGGACTTGCACTAGAACCCTGTTTAGATCTGATTCAAGTCAGGAAGAGACCCACCCAAAATCAGACGTCTGACCTTATTTTCAGACGTCTTAAAGTGATCTTCTAGACGTCTGATGCCAGGATCAGACATCTGATAAGCCTGTCAGTGCAATCATTGTTCCTGATTTCGGCCTGATTCTCTTGGGCTTTGCTCCGAACGGCTATGGAAGCTTTCCAAAGCCTTCCTAAAGCCTCTATAAATAGAGGGGGACCTTTTACACACCAAGACACACCTAGATACACAAGAAACACTTTGTAATACACTCTCACACTCTTTTGTGTCCAAGCAAGCTCTTGCTCTCCAAGCTCAAGTTCTTCATCTAGAGAGCATCAAGCTATTGCGCACCCGCTCTCCCGCCGTAG
Source organism: Thalassia testudinum (assembly GCA_037157565.1). Taxonomy (NCBI): domain Eukaryota; kingdom Viridiplantae; phylum Streptophyta; class Magnoliopsida; order Alismatales; family Hydrocharitaceae; genus Thalassia; species Thalassia testudinum. The sequence goes on from JAZHRO010000025.1 coordinate 42,973,993, forward strand.
TTCAGGAGAGCGACGTTGCACCGTCGCGTGGCTCACGCACCTGCGTCATCGATTCGACGCACTCCTTGCAAAGGGGAGTTTCCTAATTCCTATAGAAGCTTAGGTTAAAAATTACTTTGTTGGCTCTATAGGATTATTTGTTATTTTATCTTTGTTATTTGGTTGGGTATTCGCTTTGCGAATTCCCGTCTCCTTCGAGGGACAAAATCCTTCTCGTGAAGAGAAGGGGTTTGAGGTACGCTACCCTCGTATAAAGTAGCGTGGTTGTAATTGAGGTTGAATCACCCTCGTTTAAAGTGATTCGTTTAGTGGATTTGATCAACTTGGTTGATCGAAAAATCCTAACTCGAGAGGGTTAGGTGGTGGTTTTCACCCGGTTTGGGTTTCCACCTAAAAATTATTGTGTACATTGTTCGATTGTTTTTTTTGTGAGATTGTTTATATTTTATTTCCGCATTTTATTACTTCACCCCCTCCTTGTAGGGCCTCCATTTTTTCCTATAATTGGTATCAGAGCAGGTTCTTGCAAGATCGGAGTAACACCCGGCAAGAAGATCATGGAGGGGAGCATAGCCGCAATCAGAATCTCCGAAGGGCAGTCCACCGTCTGACTACCCTATTTCGACGGGAGGGACTTCGGATATTGGAAGTTGAGGATGAAGACGTGGCTCCAAGCCACTGAGTTCGAGATATGGGGATGTTGCGAAACCCCATACGAGATCCCGAAGCGACCCCAAGGAGGCTACTCGCAGCTACATATTCAAGAGCTTTCACTCAACGCAAAGGCAATGAATGCCCTGTATTGCGCGTTGAGTCCGAAAGAGTTCGAGCAAATCCAAGAGTGCACTACAACCCACGAGATATGGAGGAAGTTAGAGGACACTCATGAAGAGACGAGTTCGAAAGAAGAAGAAGAAAAGTCTACTGTAGAAGAAACCGCTTGCTTTGGTTTCATGGCCAGAGGAAGTGATAGCGACAGTGAAAGCGGAAGCGACTCAGACAACGAGGTAAGTTACGATTTACAAGATGCATTTAATGAACTTTTTGAAGTTAGTAAAGCACTTAAGATAGAAAATAAAAATATTAAAAAGAACCTTAGTTTTCTTAAAAGTGAAAATGAAAGATTAGAAATAAAACTCAAGGATCTAGAAGCTAGTCCTAAAAATGATAACCTATTATTAGAAAATCATAACCTCATCAATGAAAATAATAAACTGATTGAGGAAAATGTTAGTCTAAAAATAGAAATTTCTGATTTAAAGACTAAGATGAATATTATAGAAAATGAACTTGCATGTCTTAGGGAGAAATCAAATAAATTGATAAATAGGGTAGATAACCTATATAGCTCTAAGGTTGAGAAAGGATCTTCGTCAAGGAGACCCGTTAACAGATCCGGATCCAAGCTCACTTGGATACCGAAGAAAGAATTGGAATCCTGTTTTGTAGGTCATAATAACTACAACACAAAGGACTGGACCTACAAGCTCAAGGCTGGTCAACTCAAGTTGGAAGAACCAAGGAGTAGACCAAGGAGGAGAAGATCGACGAGACGGCGAACAAACAATGATCCCGCCACACGTCGACCATCAGACTGGAGACCGGCGCCAATGCCCGGGCCTCCAAGCTACGGATGGGAGTCCCATTCGATGTGGCATCCACCACCACCATTTGGGCCATTTTATTGGCCATGATAGGTGAGGTAAAAATTCTTCACCCTATCTTTTTATCATTAGCATTTAGATAGGGGGAGTTAAAAAGATTTATGAGCTAATTGTCAATTTTTAAGGGGGAGATGCAAGTTAGCTAAATTTCCTTTAGTAAGGGGGAGAAAAATAATAGCTATCTTCTTGTTACAAAAAGGGGGAGGACATTACTTTTGTTAAAAGAAATTCATAGAAGAGCATGTTTTAAGGGGGAGTTATAGGAAATTTAAAATCAATCAAACCTTTTTGATAATGTCAAAAAGGGGGAGGATTTTTTATGCATTATTATTTATGATTTTGTCATCATCAAAAAGGGGGAGATTGTTGGTGCTAGAGCACTACGATCGTTTGTTTTGATGATAACAAAACACGTGTCATTTAACATTTGCACTTGGAGTCTTAGATTTCAGGTTAATTGCAAATGGAGACGTGATTAGACGGAGTTTGAGCTCGCATCCAGGATGGATTGGAGGAGCTTGACGGAGAACAGAAGAGATTCGCAAGGAGCGATAGCTTGAAGAAGGATGGTGATGAAGAATAGGATAGATTTCCTTCTCTTGTACTTCTTGTATTTTTCGTTTCTTTTGTTGCTCTTTATTTTTTGTTACTTAGATTCTTGTTAAAGAGCCTCAAAGTACCCTAATAGTAGTCCTAGGAACACCGGCACAACCTTAGGATACTTAGGTTTTCTGTAGAAAACTTAGAAAACCAATATAGGGTTCAAACAGCATTTCCAGACGTCTAATTCCAAGATCAGACGTCTGATAATGTGTTTTAAGATGTCTGACTGTTGATTCAGACATCTGATAACATTTAGGCTGGGCTTCTCAGCTCTGTCTGATGAAATCAGATGTCCAGACCTTAGACCAGACGTCTTAGAAGACGTCTCATGACTTTGTCAGACGTCCAATTAGTGGACCGTTGGCTGGCTTAGCAAACACTCAAGGATATGACCGTTAGAGCCTTATCAAATGTCCTTAGGCCTTTCCAGACGTCTGATAGATGACCGTTTTGCCTCGGCTGACCCAAAATCTCTTCTCAGAGATTTTCTAACCGTTGCACTCTCTTGGAAATCCATTCCCACGAAAAAGTAGGTTTCCAGACATCTAGACATAGTGCCAGACGTCCTGTATGTTGTCTGATGGACTTGCACTAGAACCCTATTTAGATCTGATTCAAGTCAGGAAGAGACCCACCCAAAATCAGACGTCTGACCTTATTTTCAGACGTCTTAAAGTGATCTTCCAGACGTCTGATGCCAGGATCAGACGTCTGATAAGCCTGTCAGTGCAATCATTGTTCCTGATTTCGGCCTGATTCTCTTGGGCTTTGCTCCGAACGGCTATGGAAGCTTTCCAAAGCCTTCCTAAAGCCTCTATAAATAGAGGGGGACCTTTTACACACCAAGACACACCTAGATACACAAGAAACACTTTGTAATACACTCTCACACTCTTTTGTGTCTAAGCAAGCTCTTGCTCTCCAAGCTCAAGTTCTTCATTTAGAGAGCATCAAGCTGTTGCGCACCCGCTCTCCCGCCGTAGTTCACGAGAGCGACGTTGCACCGTCGTGTGGCTCACGCACCTGCGTCATCGATTCGACGCACTCCTTGCAAAGGGGAGTTTCCTAATTCCTATAGAAGCTTAGGTTAAAAATTACTTTGTTGGCTCTATAGGATTATTTGTTATTTTATCTTTGTTATTTGGTTGGGTATTCACTTTGCGAATTCCTGTCTCCTTCGAGGGACAAAATCCTTCTCGTGAAGAGAAGGGGTTTGAGGTACGCTACCCTCGTATAAAGTAGCATGGTTGTAATTGAGGTTGAATCACCCTAGTTTAAAGTGATTCGTTTAGTGGATTTGATCAACTTGGTTGATCGGAAAATCCTAACTTGAGAGGGTTAGGTGGTGGTTTTCACCCGGTTTGGGTTTCCACCTAAAAATTATTGTGTACATTGTGCGATTGTTTTTTTTGTGAGATTGTTTATATTTTATTTCCGCATTTTATTACGTCACCCCCTCCTCGTAGGGCCTCCGTTTTTTCCTACACTCCTTCCTCACTCTTCCTCATCCTCCTCCGTCATCCCTTCATTCTCACCCTATTCTCACGACATTGCTTTCCTCCACCCTCACACACCAATAGATCAGCCCATAACCCCACACAATGTGGACACCCGCCCCCCGCGCCTCTGCATCCTCCATCCCCCTTTACCCCTTAAGGTCTGTTTGTTTCAAGGGATTAGTTTTGAGGGATTGCAAATGGTGTACGTGGAATTGTGAGGTAATCCTAGGAGTGTGATGGTTTTGTTGTTTGGTTTGTGTTGGTGGAAAACATGGGATTAGATGAACCTATCCCATGTTTGGTTAGGTTGGAAGGGATTGTTTGGTGGGATTTGTTGGCAGTTGATGTGTCAAGTCAATGGTGGAAGTTAGTTGAAAAATGGTAAAGGACCATTTTTCCCCTTGTTTAATTAATTATGTAAATGAAGGTGTAGGTATATGAAGGAGTATGAGGTAAGGGATATTGTGAATAAGAAGTTGGGGAGAAATTATATTTTCCATACTTACATTTTCGTTGTCATTAAAGTAAGAAATGAAATTGTATGTCATAGTTTGTTCCGTAAGAATTATTAAGAAATTTTTTACATTATATGAAAACAATGTCATTACAGAAGTTAACGATATTACGTAAATTGATGTCAGCCATAAAAAAATACGGCTAAAATATAGTGAGCTAAGACAAAAAGATCATTTCAAGAACATGGCACTAAGCAATATGCTTTTCATCAAGTTTACTTACAATCCCAAGGTAATACAGTGAACAAATGAGCAAAGTAAGTGGTAATAATCTAGAAAACATGCATAACAACATAACTTTGAGATTTGATCCCAAATAGAGTCATAGCAGCAGATGACTCTCCAATCTATCACCCCAATGATGGCAATACATATAAAATGTTGTTGTGTTGAAAATACTATAGACTCAAATAAATGGAACATACATGCATTATCGTACAATACGTATTTGAACATTTACTTACCTAGGAAAGAAGTTTTTCATCACAAACATATATAACTAGTATGAAATTCAACTTTGTTGAAAAGATAAGAGAATCATACAAAAGGGTTACCCCTTTTATTGAACTCCCAGGAAAAGTACAATTATCTCGTATCAAAGGGTATACGAAAGAGAAGAAAAGAACATGGAAAAGATAGTAAAAAAACAACAAATGAGAAAATATAGCAATCCAATGTGAATTGCTACCAAAACACATCAACCTCAATGATACAAAAACATTAAGCTATCTCTGATCAAAACACAGTGATCTTATGGTAATATTAGTCGTTCAAGTATCGTCTGAACATCTTTTGTCAAAGGGTCAGCCAAGCCTTGATGAAACAAAGTCTTTCATACATCTTTACTTAGCATAGAGCCCTATCATCTGAAAAAGGACTTTCTAGCAGCAGCAACCATCTTGCAATGTGAAAATATATCCTACTTCTAGTAACAAACGGAAAGCAACAAACTTTCCAGCAGTAAACTTTCCTGCAACAAACTATCCAGCAGTAGACCATCCAACAAACTGCCCAGCAATCTTCCCAGCAACAAACTATCCAGCAGCAAAGTTCCCAGCAGCAGACAATCCAGTAGCAGACAATCCACCAAACTGTCCAGCAATTTTCCCAGCAACCCGTTCGACATCAAACTTTCCAGCAGCAACAAATGTCATAACAACAGTAATATGAAAATCTATACAACAATAGGAAATTAATAGAGGAAATCATAGCAAATTATAGCAATAACAAATTCTTAGTAAAATAAATTATAGCAAATTATAGTAAATTAACAACAAATTATAGCAATAACAACAGGAAAAGTTCTCCCATTCTAAAACTAAATTGCCCATTTCAATATGAAATTCATAACAGCAGCAACAAATAACATCTTTCAAGCAAACTTAAGAAAATAGCCCACAATACTAATCTAAGTAAAACCAAGAAAAGATGGAAAAGAAAGATTTATGCACATATTTCGATAGATGACTTAGGAAAAAACAAAGGCTCCATATCCATTCCTCATCCAATTAACTCATCTTATCAGCTTAAATCTGGAAATAAAGTAATAGCAGAAGTAAATAATAAACGAAGAAATCTAATAGGCTGCAACATCCCAAAAGCAAAAAATGGGTAAGAGCAACTAGATGAGTTAGCTTTCGACCACATGTGCACTTCAAAGTCTCAATGCTACAAGCAAAACCAAATCATTCTATGCATATCCTCTCCAATCAAGTATGAAGCGAAATCAGGAAATTATAGCAATAGCAATAGGAAATAACATCTTCCAAGCAACAAATAACAGCAGACCTCCAATCAAGTATGAAGTGAACTCAGGAAATTATATCAATAACAACAGGAAATAACATCTCCCAAGCAACAAATAATAGTATCAATCGGAAATTCATAATAGCAGCAACAAATAACATCTTCTAAGCAAACTTAAGAAAATATTCCACAAGAATAATCTCAGCAAAACCAAGATAAGATGGAACTTATGGAACTTATCTTTTGGGCTTCTAACAGACCTGAATATGAAAGTGCTCTGTGAAAGCCATAAAAAATAGAAATATATTAATTCGTGTCAGTCTAATTGAAATGAAAATATGAGTCATTGGCTATTAATTACCTTCTTCGCATTGCATCGAGTCCTTATGTAATTTGCGGTAATGGATAGTAGTAATAGATTGTGGGCTCAGGTAGCATAATTAATTTTAGTTCAACTCATCAAATACACATGCTACCATGCACTCTACCGCAACAAGTACTAGGGGGCATCCCAAGAATACACTGTTTGTAGAGTATGACATCACTCAATTGGGGTTGCTTACATTAATTATAGCCATCCAATGCAATTGCATTACATATCATGTTATGGCAATATTGAAATGTAAGCATGTGACCCTTGTTCAAATATGTTCCCACGTATATGCTATCATCATTTCCCTATTTATGTTAAAGGGGAACTGATGAGAACCTCATCATGAACCCTAACTAGCACAATCTAACTTAGATATGCGAGAAAAAGCTCCTACATAACTCATAGAAAGGCTTGACTCAGAAAATTCTGAGTTTGTAAAGAAAATAGGTCATAAGGGGTAAAAATGCAATTTCACCAACACAATCAATAAACAGGGTAACTCAGGATCCAAACATAGGTCAAACTAACCTAATAAGAAGGAAAGTGGGATGATTTGATCCAACAAGAGCTACAGCAACTCCAAGGAATTAAATGACATTCTGTAACCCTAAAACAAACCCACTTCAATTCACGAGGTTCGAGTCAGAGTAAAAATCAACTAAATCCTATAGAATTCATATAAAAATAATCTCTAGGGTTTAGAACCTTCAATTTGGCCTTGGGAACCCATTTTGACCTACATTGAAAACCATGCCCAATTAATGATTTAATTTGGGTTTTTACGTAAATTGGCCGGTCAAACAAGGTCTGACCTAGAAATAAAATTCACCATTAGAATCCTTAGGTTCCATTTATTCATGCATAAAAACTTGAACCTAAGATGAGACCTTCTTGACCGACTTTGCATTTTGGTCCTCATCTATTACTTTTTGACCCTAAACTTTCGAAACCCTTGCATTTTGGCCCCTAGGTTCTTTGTCGTTCTTTGCATACAGGTCCCTCCTGCAAATCTCTGAACAGCGCCATGCTCCGGCAACTTTGCGTGGAGCATGGCGCCGCGCAGGGTGAGGGAGGGTACCTACCAGTTGAACCGGGTGTTCCCTGCGACGTCTGTTGTCGCAGGGACACCACCATGACCTCTACCCTCGCCCACACCTTCCGTACGAACGCGCGGAAGGTATGGGTCGCAGTTCCGACCACTCTCCGGTGAGGGAGGCACGTCACCTCCCTGCGCCCACCCCTCCGCCTCTATAAGGACCAGCGTCGCCAACCGACTCTGGTAGCTCAGTCCTGACGGAGAAAAACCCCACCTTTCCTCTCTTCCCACTCCGGCAGAAACCCACCAGCTCCGGCGGCTCCTCCTCCTCCGTCTCGTCGCTCTGCTGCAATACCAGCAGTAGAGCCACCTTCGCCTGCTCTTCCCGCGTCGTGCCGTACCCAACGCGCCCCCTCCCGCTCTCTTCCTCGCCGCCACCCTCCCCCTCTGGGTATTTATTCTCCGGCGACAGTCGATACGACTGCCGCCCTGCTCCGGCCCCTTCGTCCCCGTAATTAGGTCAGAACTATTCCCCATCTCCCCCTCTTTCTTTTCCTCACTATCTTTCATTCGATTAAACCCTCGACCGCTCCTGTCCACCGTCACCTTCCTCGACTCCGGCCACCCTCCGGCGAGACGCTCCCATCGTTCCGCAGCCCCACACGCCTCGCCGACCCTCACGTAACCTCCGCCTCATCACGCTGAACAACCTCCGCCCACCCACTGCCACTCTACACCCTCTCATCGCTCCCCTGAACACACCCACACCTCCGGTCACAAGACGACCTAGGCACGCACGCCTAGGCCGCCCCACGACCTGCTGCACCTCGCACCACCTTCGCCGTGCCACGGCAAAGGTCCCCCGCTAGTCTGATTAGGCCGAGAGGCCGTGCTTCTGTCTGACAGGGTTGTAGCCCTAGCCGCCATTAACGACAACTGAAGCAACTTCGAGGCGAGCTCTAAGCCTTGCAGCTTTAGGATCCCAGGTGCTGCAGGTTGGGGTGAAGTCTGCGGAGACTTCTGCCTCAGCATTTGGCACCGATATTGGCTGCAGCTGAGTGAAGAGCAAGGCGGAATCGTCCTGCGGGTGCGCGCGAGAAGAGCGCAGAGGATAGTCCCACATCGTGAGTTTACCAAACCCCGCAGTAGTATAAGTTGATTTTGTGTTTTCTACTGGTCACCTCCGAAAGCACTGGGGTGAGGTCCCTCACCTTACTCACGCTTGCCTCGTCCGCGGTTTCACCTCGCGGATCTGGCGGGATCCGACCCGACCCTATCTGAGCGCACCTCGCGCATCACCCACACACCGGTGCGCCTGGTCACGGGAACGAAACCCGACCCGATTACTCGCGGCTCTGGGAGAGCATCCTGTGAGTGGTTTACAGAGAGAGAGAGACGTGCGGGTAGAGGGACAGGGTAGGTTTTGCTCTTTGTGCAGGGATAGGGTGCGAGGGAAGAAGAACACACTTGGCCGAAGGAAGAAGAAAGAAGGAGAAGGCCAAGGAACAAAGCAGAAGAAGAATGCAGAAGAAGAAGGAGAAGCACAAAGAAAGCACTGTAGCAGACACCACTTTAGCCATCTGATTGAGAACTTAGACGATGAATGAAGCTCTACAGACAAAGCAGAGAAGAAGATAAAGAAAGAAGAAGAAGAACTGAAGAAGATCAAGAACTGTGAAGAAAGAAAAGAGAAGAGAAAGAAGAGAAAAAGAAGACAGGAAAAGAGAGAAAGAAGAGAAGAAGAAAAAGCCAAGAAACAAAATCTACTTCTCCCTCTCTCTCTCTTTCTCTCTCTTATTTTTGTAATAAAGAAGCATTGTACTTCTAGAATTCTAGTAGCTCCCTGAGTTCGACCTCGGAAGAAAAACATTTATGGGTAAAATTGTAATAGTGGCAATGACGACAAACCATAGCTATTTTATCTATACCACAACGACATTACTATAATAAGAACAAACAAAAGGCTAAGCTTCGGTGTCATCATCAGACACTAGGAACCCTGCAAAAGTTTGCGATGTCATGTAACATCGAATGGAATAAACTTCACAAGTCAGTAATAAATAGTGTAATTGGAAGTTGGTAATACACCGTACCGAACAGTAAGAAAGCATTAAACATTATATCAAGTGGATATAGATTCAAAAGTTATTTGATGACCTAAAGCAAATTACTAAACATAGCATAAAATAGTATGCAGGGAATGACAAAGAGACTAGCATGACAAGTTTCTCATCTTGTCAACTACATCACCATAACTCGAGTGTAATTCAACCTCTCTAACCCTAGCCTCGATCTCAATATCATCTATCCTCTCGTTTAGTCTTTGATTTATTTCATATGTCTCTTGCAATTCTTCCTCTAATGTCGTAACTCTCTCTTGAAGAAAATCGACATACATGTCGTTCCCTTCAGCAGCACGAGAAATAGTTGTGAGTTCCCACTCCAACACATGCACTTGAATAGCAAGGAAGTATGACTTAGCTCTAGCTGATTCCAATGTTGGATCAAAGTCATTTGCGTGGACTTTGTAGTTGCAGCCCTACGAAAGGAAAATCGTCGAGTCATAATCATTACAAAAGCACCATTAACTAACATTTGTACTTACTGCATCCCCATGTGGCCATGTGTAGACCAAGTGGTCCATACGCTCAACGTATCCCTGGTTTCTTGGCTCCAATTTTAGAGAGCAAGGCAAAAGACATGAGCATTGGAGCTCATGTGTTGTTGCCATGTATCCAGTAGCCATCTCTGAAAAAGTATTATCGAACAAAAGTGTACATAGATATAAAGGAAACATACTGGTTTACAGTAAAAATGACAGTACAATAACTATTGAAAATTTCACCATTAAAGACCTCAGGTAATTACGTACGACAGATCGAATGATAACATTATAGTAGCAAACTGCATCGGTATGAATAGTTGAAGAAGTTATCAAGTCATAATTTCGATATGAATGAGAAATTATCTTGTATGATCAACCCATAAAGCATGGGCAATTTGGTCCCTCAAAAATTCCCCAACCCTCACAGTTGTCTCGTCCACCGACTCATCCCTGACGTGTGTATCACCAACATCCTCGTCTTGAAGATAGGAATCAAACATGTCATTGTAAATGTTCCATCGTCGAATCATGTTGTGGATAATACAACATGCCATTACGATGCTACATTGCATGTTAAAGGGTAGAATGGCTAGCCATTGAGAATCTTGAATGTGCGTTTCAATACGTCGAAAGCCCGTTAGATGACATTTCATAGTTGTGCATGCCTATGGTTGTAAAGCTCTTTGTATGTCCGATATCGGTTTGACCGATTACGGAACTCTTGCAAATGATACGAAATTTCACAATATGGAGCGAGAAATGAGTTTGTATTCGCATATCCAAGATCTACAAGGAACCTTCTTCCATTAGGAACATTTAATCCATTACATACTTCCCAACGCAACACTCTCATGTTAGCTGTCGATCCCTCCCATCCAGTACCAACATACATAAACTGCAAGTCGTAGTCAACCGCAACGATAACATTCTGGCTCGTCCAACCCTTTTAATTATGGAAACAAGCCTGATCTGTTGATCCAACAGTGGATGCACATGACATCCATCTATCGTGTCAAGTACGTCCTTCACATAAGTAAAAATGAATTAGATAATAAAGTCCACTACAAATATGAATGCAAAGAAAATGACTTCCAAATAGGTACTCAACTTGGAAGTAAGGGTAGAATTTGGGACTATCCCTAATTTGATGTGGAACCTCAGCTTGAATATTGGGCATTTGAATAAACCTTTGTTTCAAAAAAGCCAAAGCTGCCAAGACACTATTAAAATATCTAGAAATTGTCTCACCAGAATGCTGGAAATGCTCTATGAGATGTCGATTAGATGAGGCATGCGCCAAGGCATGTAGGAAAATAGCTAGTTGCTCATGAACCATGACACTCTGGGAATCATACAATTTATTGTTCTCCTCCAAGGATTTTGAAATTGCAATGAGTGCCTCCTTTAGCACCCTTAACTCTTCCTTACACTGACTCGGGTGACCTTCCAGTAACTCCCGGACCCAGTAGTGACCAGGAAGTGCTGAAGTATTCCGGGGCTGTCTTGGCACGTAGTTGATCCCAGTATGTGGGTAACCAAATGCAAGTGGAAGTATCAATTCCAATCTCAAATGACTACCCTCATTTTTGTCCTCAATTGTAGAGATGGACCTTTCATTGTCTAAAGCCATCCCTTCTTTAAATAAAGCAAAATGACTATTGAATGAACATAAATTAGATTCAAGAATAACACTAACATAATGACAGCAATAACTATTTCCATAAACAACCATAGAAGTTGATATTTAGATGGCTACTTACCATAGCGATGTAGTAGAATAATACATACGAAAGTAAATGGAAATTAAATTGTTCATGACTAACCCTAAATATTACAGACGATGAAAATGTTCCACAAAATATAAGTAAAATTGAACTTCATCCAGCAGAGACAACAATACGACATAAACTTTCCAATCATCCATTGACCATCATCAGATGGGAGAACCTTGTGGATGTAATCAAAAGAACCCGTAATTACTCCTGACATGCCTGCGCAGGAACGCTCCTAGCTTTGCATCTGATTGAACTATATCTTTGAAGATACCCTTCCAGCAAGAATTTGTGAAGACATCAGCCAAGATCATTAGATTGTCAAGTGTGATAGCAGGGACATGCATGGGTAAAATACACATGCACTCACGAGTGTCAACTGCTGGGTCCACCTTACTTAACGACCCAATATGATTTTTCACCAAAGTCTGCATAAGCTCAGTAAACTCATGCGACCTGGCATTTGCCTCCTCAATTGCAATGGACAATTCACTCTTCTTCTTTCACTTCCCAGCACTGGAGGATGACCCCCTTGAAACCCTCTTAGACCCTTCTCCCTCGTTTATCGAAGTCGATGGTGGCGTTGACAGCATCGGCTGAGGGATATTGGATGACACATACAGTATAGAACTAGGGTTCAAAGGGTTGGTCCCTGTGTGAGGAGCGTGCACGAAATTCCATATATCATTTAGAGTTGTGGTATCAAATGACATTACCATGCAAGTAGATCCTATACTAGTGAAGGGGTGCCCACCAGGTACATAACCAACCACACTTTGACTTCCGGATATAATGTCGTCTTCTATGGGATGCTGACCATGTTGAGTGGAGGACATTGCATGCTCACCCGTAGCAGGCTCATTACCGACAATCTTGTGTACGTTCTCATAAAAGACGAATGGCTTGTCACGCAGTTCTGCCAGTTCAGGTGGAAGCTACATTTAAAGACAAGATGGAAAATTTAACGTATATGTGTGAAATAGAATTTTATATGGAACTACTACAAAAGCAGGTCACATAAATATCTCATCCCAAATGGAAGAATCCAGTGGAAGCAGGCAACCACTAATTGGGTCAATTCCCCATCCACTCTTGTTCAACAACTGTGAAGATAAAGTGTGTTTCCTCTTCAGTTCCTTCTATCTGTTTAAGATTTGGGAGTGTTGGTAAGGCAAACCCATTACAAATATGAACTCCTTATCAATGTCATTCCAAACATGCTTTTTGAAAGATCCATTCTCCCACTTTTTATCCTTGTGATGCTTTGTCAAAATCTTCAACAATTCGTAAGTGCTACGATAATCCCATTTCTTCGCCTTCTTCGGAGCAAATGACGAACATGGTTGCGAGGTCGACATTCTATAGTCAAAGTGAAGGTCAGGTTACATATGATATGGTCATCTAAAGTCAAAGGGTAAATCCACACCATTTATCAACCTTATGTAAGCAATAAAGCACTACCCATCGTGGTCACTATAATTGGTACCCAAATTTAATGAAGTAAACCACTAACATCAGATTCACATGTAATATGGAACTTAAAGCCTAAAGATTTTCTCCTTCGAATTCAAAGTCAATCAGAAGACTATGCACCATGCACTTAGAAATATTAATTCATCGTTTAGTACTAACAAGCCATAGGAAACATAGTTAACAGTTTAAAGAAAGGTTATTGAATGTGTGTACACAATAGAGCAAAGAAGCTCTAAACAGAAGTTGTTGATAAATAAAAAAAGTTATCAACGCCTCCTACATGCACTTCCCTACTACATAAACAAACGTATAAACATGTCTACAAAATCACAAATAGGTAATCAACAATCATTTATTTTTAGGATCAAATTTCAGATAGTATACAACATATATTCAGAAACTTATTAAGTAATGAAATACTTAACACTTGAACAGGAACTACGAATAAATCAAACTCAATAAACAAGTGCTTAGAAGCCAAACAATCAATTTGTATGATAATGTCATGTAGAGAACGAAACTGAGAACATTAGCAAGCTATTAACGGGTCTTCCTAACCAAACTGAGGTATGTATTATACATTTTCTCATATTTCTCGTTTATTCAATACTGTCTCCACGTACACTCAACCATAGAAATAGAAATCAAATTGCTGATATGTCATCTAATGTCAGTATAAATGGGAAGTGGACATTATATTATGTTCAAATCTAAATGCATAAATTTTGAAAATGTTTAGCCATTACGTATTAACATATTAGACCTGCCACGTTAAACTGAATTTATGACAAGATAATAAAAAAAGATATGATTACTTCATAGTCATACAAACTACCTAGTATATAACTTTCAAATTTATATTCCATGGAAACATAGTTGATTACTCCCACCATCTTTGTCATTTGAAAGTACTCCAACTGGCATGTATAGACAACCATATTATTGTATGAAGATTGCAATACATAACAAGCAGTTTCATATTTCTAAAACACTATAGTATAGAGCCCTTATGAAGTCACTTAATACTGAATTGGAATGTTCATCCTCTACACATTATTAATTCAGAAGGCAATGCTTAAGAAGGCAGAGTTCCAGATGTCTTTGCTCTAGATGCGAGCAACACAACAAAAGATAGAGTTCCAGATGTGAGCAACACAACAGAAGGAAAAGTTCCAGATGTGAGGAACACAATAAAAGGTCTTCGCTCCAGATGTGAGCAACACAACAGAAGACAGAGTTCCAGATGTGAGCAACACAACAGAAGGTAGAGTTCCAGATGTGAGCAACACAACAGAAGGTCTTCGCTCCAGATGTGAGCAACACAACGGAAGATAGAGTTCTAGATGTGAGCAACACAACAGATGTAACGAATGTGTGCCCCAGACGTATTTTAAGACGTCTGGGAGGTGGCTCAGACGTCGGACAAGACGTCTGGGATCACAACCAGACGTCTGATAAGACGTCTGGGATAGTTTCAAGACGTCTGGAAATCCGTTATTTTCGACACACGCGAGTCGCCTGCGCGCCTGAGCGCGCAGACCGCATATTCCCTCTTTTCTCTGCGGCTGCAGGCGGCCTGCCGCCTTCTCTCTCTCCTCTCCGCGCGGCGTTAAAAGGGGCGCGCCTCCCCTCCCGTCTCCACCGTCTCCTCCTTCTTCTCCTTCCTGTGCGCGAGAGCGAGCGGACGCGAGGGCGGCAGCGGCGGCCGCAGTGAGCGCGGAGGTGCGGCGTGCGAAGGCGGAGCTCTGCCGTGAGGGCGAGCTCGCCGGAGCGGCTTGGCCGGCCGACGGGGGGCGCGGAGCGACGCGGAGAGGGACCTGCTGCGGGCTGAGCAGCAGACGCGCGAGGTGCGACGCGGGCGGCATCGCGAGCGGAGGCCGAGCAGGGTTCTGATTCTGGAAAAATTTCCAGAATCAGACGTCTGGGTTGATAGCCAGACGGCAAGGTCGACGTCTGTAAGATCATACAGACGTCTGAAAGGTGAGTGTCCGCTTTCTTCTTCCTTCTTGTCGACTGACCGTACTGAGGGAGGGGGGTTGGCTGTGCGCAGGTTCGCTGATTCGCCATCCTTTGCAAATCAGACGTCTGGAAGTTGTACCAGACGGCGGGAGTGACCTCCAGACGTCCGGAGGGACCATCGGACGTCTGGGATCTAGGCAGACGTCCCCGCAGACTTCTGGACGTCTGGGAAACCACGCTGAACAGGTAATTCTCTGATCCACTCTTTAAGACGTTTGGAAGGAGTTCCAGACGTCTGATTTTGCACAGTATCGTCTTTTTCGACTCGTTTAGGGTCCGTTCGGGCTCCGTTTTCCGCGATTCGAGTTGCGTTCGTTGCAGAATTAATTCCTCTACCCGTTTACAGTAGCTATACACTGTTTTGAGACACTCCTTGTGTTTGATCCTTGTGATAGGACCTCGTTCGGTTGCAGTCTTGAGAGTCCGCGGAGGCACGCGGGATTCCCGATCACGCCCCCATTACTCCCGTTGTACCTGGTAGAGTGGCTTAAGTTATTAATAAAATCTGTTAAAGTATGAAACCATAACTAGAATCTAGGACATTGCATGAATCCTAGGAAATGAGAAATGTATGGAATGATAGCTCCTAGGTGATGCATGAATCCTAGGGCTGGAAAACTAGTTGTATGCTAGATCCTAGGATGTGGCATGAATCTTAGGATGGAAAAACTAGTGGAATGTATAATACTGCAGTCTTGGAAAAATGGAAAGGAATATAAAGCTGCCTGAAATTTGAATTAACAGCTGCCTGTTATGAATAAAGAAACATGTTTGAGATCATGGATTTTGAGAACGTGAATCTGGAAAGTGAAACATATGATGTTCTGAGATAAAGAGCTGGAACCCTACGGGGAATTAGGAGTGGAACTCTTGGAAAGAAAAAGGAATGGAACTGAGATGTAGTTTGTACTGTCTCTTGGGTACGCAGTACCAAGGGAAGTACCTGTACCTGTTTAGTGCAGAGTGGGGCCAGCCGCCCCAGGGACCCGGGGTTAGGATTGGCCGCTCTGTACCGACTTGTTGGCCCTCGTGTACGTAGTACCGAGGAGAGCTAGTAGTGTTAGGAGAGTACTAGCTACCCCACGGGCCCCGGGGTTCTGCTAGCCTCCTTCACCGACTTGTTAGGGACCCACTAGGGCAAACCAGGGTAGTCAGGCGAGGGTGCGCGGACTGTGGAGGGGCAAGGCCCCGGTTTGGTTACTGTGGAGGGGTTGGACCCCTGTTACTGAGAGGGCTCTGCCCTGGTTCCGTGCTGTGCTTTGGGCGCACCCATTAACGGAAACGACTGACCGCGTGCCAGTGCGGGCTAGCTACCTGTGCGTTTATCGCGCGTGCCGTAGTCACCGTTACGTCTGTCAGTGACCTTGGGGTGGTTGACTGAGGGTAGGATCACCACGGGGGACTCTCCCGGCCAGGAGAGCACCACGTGCTACTTCTACTTTTGGAAAAGACTGCAATCAAGATCGTTCCCACGAGGACATTCGAGATCAAGTAAAGGATCTGAGAAATAAATGAAATAGTGAGAAAAAATTGAAAGATGTGAATAAAGGAAGTAATAGAACATAACAGCTACTGTACACTCTACTGTTGCCTTTAGTTAGTTTGCCACTCTACTCAGCGTTTTGCTGACGTGTTACACTCGTTACCTTTTTCAGGACAAGGTGTTGAGTAGCCAGGGTCGGCGGCTGCAGAGGACGCTGGGCCGAGTAGGGTCCAGTAGAGTTACCACAGCCTTTTGTACCCCTTTTGTTTCTGTTCTAGTGAGTAGTTTTTGTTTCCGCTATACCTTCTTTACCTGCAGTTCTTGTTATATGATAAATGTTGTTTTACTGTTGTGGTGGTACCTACTGTAGTAGTTTCTTTCCTTTACTGCTGTACTTTCTTACTGTTAGTTATATTCATGCTGAATGTGGTTTATTTTACTGTCTTTTGGTTACTTCCTCGTTGGACGACTAGGTCTTGGGATTAGTCGAGTCGGTCCGGTTCTCGTGTCTCGTAGGGACTCGGGAACCGGGTCGTTACAACAGAAGACAGAGTTCCAGATGTGAGCAACACAACAGAAGGCAGAGTTCTAGATGTGAGCAACACAATAGAAGGTCTTCGCTCCAGATGTGAGCAACACAAGCAAAGACAGAGTTCCAGATGTTGGCAACACAATGGAAGGTCTTCGCTCCAAATGTGAGCAACACATCTGAAGACAGAGTTCAAGATGTGAGCAACGCAACAGAAGGTCTTTGCTCAAGATGTGAGCAACACAATAGAAGGTCTTTGCTCTAGATGTGAGCAACACAACAGAAGACAAAGTTCCATATGTGTGCAACACAAATAGAAGGCAGAGTTCTAGATGTGAGCAACACAACAGAAGGCAGAGTTCCAGAAATATACCTGTAATCAGATGTGAGAAACACAACAAAAGGCAAAGTTCCAGCAACCTCCTGACAACGCCTTTCAAAATCGAAGAGGATTCACCTTTCCCTACTTTGCAAAGTAACGTACATTTCACTTTATTGCAAAGGATTCAGCTTCAGAAATGAATGGGAATAAATTACAAACAGAGACAACATACCCTTCCTCTTTGATCCTTCCTCCTCCTCCTTGTTGACTTGTTGCAGCAAGCACACAAGGATAAACGCAAACGCAAGCCACATGGATGGATCTAAATGGGCTTTATACCCAACGTGCGATCGCCTTGCCACTATTATCCTCCATCCATCGTGCGTAATGGCCAAGGTATGCGAACAACAACTGGAGCTACCCATCACGAGACGATACGAAAAACAATCCCTTGATCAGGTTCAAATGGGGTTGTCCACCATCGGGAATGATCGAAACCAACAAAAAAGAGATGCTTCGCAAGGATCTCAGCACAACCAAACCAATAGCATATGAATCGAGGATAAAAAAGGCAATGGCGAAGCAATAACGAAATAGAAAGTTGCTAAATAGTGGATGGTGCAGATAGGACAAAAAGGTGAAAACAGACCGATGACAACTCCAGGCTGCTTCATCTTGACTGCAGGGCATTTGCCTTTATTACCTCCCCACATGGACAACGACTAGGGTTAGGGCTCCTGTTGGGGAGACAAGGGTAAAGGTCCGCACCTTTCACCACAGCCACATCGAGGGCAAGGTCCACACCTCTCATCATAGCTGCATCTCACAAGGGCACCGATAATATGAGGGCAATTTCATCTTGCGCGTAGCTACAGTTTCCATGCGGAGGATCGTCCGATCCCAAAGCCCCCCGGATCCGAACAACCTGGGTTTCCAGCCTAATACCTGGCTTGGCTCAATCATGGGTTTAGACCTGCCAAACGCACGATCGAAGCCCCACTCCTGCAAAACAAATAGGACCTTAAGCTGTGTTTGATTGGCGGATTAAATATTTAACCCGTCACTTAACCCACCTTCTATGTATGTTGGGTTAAGTGGATTTAACTCGATGTAAAGTTATTTTACCTTCTTTGTAGAATAACTTTAACCTATTAAAATATCCAAATAAATTAATTAACTTATTTTAACATTTATTCTACTCCTTAACTTATTTCATATAGACTTTATTCCCCTTACCAGTAAGTTGATTTACCCCAACCTTCTATTCACCCTTGACCCATCTTCACCTTCAACCCCACCCATCGCACACAACCTCGTCCAACACCTTTCTCTCCATCCAACTCCCCTGCACCATCACTGCCGACCACCTCTTTGCTTCCTCCCCTCGAAGTCGTCAACCAACTCCAACACCGGAATCACCTGCCCCATCTCTCCGCATCACCCTCATCACCTGTAGGATGCCTTCCCCATCTCTCCGCATCACCCTCGTCACCTGTAGGATGCCTTGCGCAAACACCTCCACTTGACCTCATCCTACATCCTCACCAACACCCCTCCCCATCTCTGCCCGACCACGCCAACTATCCGCACCTCGGCCATCCCCACTTGTATCACTCTGCTCGAGCCATCGCTTCCAACGCCAACTATCCGTAACTCTCCAGCACCACTGCTGCTATGCCTCCCTCACGCATCCGTCCTACCTCCGCGACGTTGCTACTTGTAGTACCTCGACACTATTCATCGTAGCTGCACCTCACCACCTCCCTCAGGCACCATCTTCGGTAACATCTCCCACCTCGGCCATCCCCACCATACCCACCCCCACCAACCACAAAAAAAAAGAGTTATCCCTCATTACTTATATGCAGATCTCTTATTGGATAATCCAACTCCACAAATGCCACTAAATCTTGGAACGTGAAGGAGAAGCGCTACCTAAGGGAACTCTTCCATAGGCTCAGGATTCTCATTGCCCTCAACTGTAACCTTATCTTAGTTGCTGGTATGGTTTCCTATGTCTTCTTTTGAAAGTGGTAGCATGGAAGGCTTGTTCATGTGTATTATTCAAAAGTTCCAGAACGGATTCTTTGAATCTCAGTATATGTGATACTTGGAGCTCATGACCACCAAGTTGGATCATCTTTAAATGTTGGAAATGATTCTTTAGATGTTGAATATGATTGAGGATTTTCATTATATATGTATGTATGCATCGAGATACTTCCATGTTTGTTTAATTTTCTCACTACTAATAAGTGACATTTTGCCTAGAAGGAGTGAGGTTGCATAGAGGTAGTTTAACAGTAGTAATCATGAACGTACTAGAACCAACAAGGCACTAGGGCATTATACAACTGTTTGGTTAGAGTAGAAGATTTGATGGGATAGGAGATAATGGGAGGAGAGTCTTTTAGGATTAAAGCACACTTACACACCATTAGGAAAAATAATGATTGCTAAAATTTCACTAATATCAATTTCAAAGTAAACAAGAACGTAGCTCACTTGGGAATAGCTTAGCTTGACTGGAGGTGCCTATTTTGAATCTCCCTAACTTTTATAGTTTTAT
The DNA here is from genome assembly GCA_037157565.1 of Thalassia testudinum. Lineage (NCBI taxonomy): Eukaryota > Viridiplantae > Streptophyta > Magnoliopsida > Alismatales > Hydrocharitaceae > Thalassia > Thalassia testudinum. Next base: position 42,994,201 of record JAZHRO010000025.1, read on the forward strand.
TTGAGAGTATGCTTTATGGATGGTGTTCTCCCTTGATTTATTTGTGCCTTTGAGGGATGCTTCTGGGATTTTGTATCCTACCAAAAGTTACTGAACAGTTAAACAAGGCTCCACTTTCCATCTGGTGTTCGTTGTACACCACAAAAATTGACTTCGTCATATAATGTTATTGCCTCTATCATTAGCTCGGGTGGTCCCCATTTTTGGAGTTTTAGTCACCTTTCGTTGGCCCTGCTAATGTCTGTGCGAAGTAGTGTCTGAACAAAGGGGCTACTCCCTGAAAATGCCCCATGAATACTTAGGTCCAATTAGATCTTTATTTCCTCAAATTCGAATTAGACCCATTTTTAGTACTTGCTCCTAGGAAATTAGGGTCCTTTTATCTCAAGTCTAATCTTTTTTCTCTCTCTCTCAATTGGTGTGACATCATCAATGCCATTGTACATATTATGCATGTGCATGTACCTCATTGATACATCTCTTTCAACTTTGATTTGCAATTTGAGATCATTTATTTATTTATGTGATTCGGCATGCGAATTCTAGAACTTGCTATGCTTCTGTTGTGTTCCTTGGAACTACAAGTTGTTTGGTTGAACATGGAAAAGCATATTCTGGTAGGAATCTCTTCCTGCAAAGGTTACTCTTTAGATTCTTAATTAATAGTAATATTAGTTAGTGTAAAGAAACGTGAAGTTTATTATTATTGAAATTCAAATAGAAACATTGGTAATTTATCTTTTTATATAGAGAGACCAATTCTACTCTCAATTTAGCATCATCATGATTTATTGTTTCAAAATTTCCTAGAGCTAAAGATAAAGCAAAAGAAAATGGTTTGAAATGGGATTTTGTATTTTCCGTAACCACTTTCTTTTTGTTTAGGTAGATTCTGGGAATGGACAAGTTGTTCCCCTGAATTCCATATGTTTCTATCAAAATACATTTCCAAGAATTATTTCAGTCTGGTATGAGTTAAAGCAACAAAACAGTTCTTAATCAAGTCCTACCAGCTTATATTGTTGATTATTGAAGATTCTACCAAGTCAAGCTAGTGGATAACTGATTTATATTATTTCCTACCATCTTACTTTGTGACTAAAGTTGTATCTATCTAATCAAGTCCTTTAAAATCTGCACTCATATAGATGTGCACATGGCCATAAACTTTTAGCTTAAGAGACCAGAAGATTCAGTTTTAATGTTCTGAGATAGTTCTAACTCAACGTTCCACTCTTCCATGCTCTGCAGGAAGTTAACGTGATGCCTTGTCCAAGAATTTGCATTCTAGATCATATCGCAATGCGAGGATGCATATACACGTTATCCGCTTTCCATATTAAGGTTCTAGTGTATGTACATTGAATCCTATGCATCCATCATGTAGGGATCTAGAGCTGGCAACAGAAGGTAAATTTTGAACTCAAAAATCCTCATTTTCTATGGAGATTTTGCAAGGATTCAAAAGTTTTGCGGGTAATTGAGGAGATTCATTAGACTGTTGTTAATATCATATTTCTGATTTCCATTTGACATTGGTTTCATAGTGTTGATATTTGTACACTCGGCAGCCTCTATGCAAATCACTGGCAAGCTGCTGTCATTGTTCTCTTTAATTAATCTTTCACTAGATTATGAACAATTCAATTAAAAATTATTGGATACATTCTATCATCCCTTTTTAGTCAAAGTGGTACTTGTGAGAAGCAAATTCTTATACCATGAGATGGTTCTTGAACAGTAATGACGATTATAAAGATCCTGATATTTGTCTATTTAAATATTTATTTATTTTCTGAAGGATGAAACTATGGCAAGCAACTATAATTGTTTATCTTAGATTAGTGAACCAGCTATCTGTCAACTATGGCTGTTGAATTTATTTGTGGTTGATGGAGGCTGCTTTCTATAGAGTGAACAAAGGCTTCTGATATTCTCTATTGCCCTTTTCTGGGCCAAACCGACTGTTTGATTTGGTTTTGCATTCATGGAATAGCATTGAGGAAAAATGGACAATGACATGGGTTCTAGCTTTTAAATTTTGGTATCATGTGGGGAATGTCAGAAAATGGGGTAGTTGTAAACCTAGTCAGGCATCTGATTTGTTTTGTGCTTGATGGAGGTGGCCTTGAATAGTCGATTTTGGTTTTGCATGTAATCCATGATACCTTTCAGAGTTAAAGCGGTAATACCAAGAAATATATCTCGATAGTTTGACCTAGACCAATAGAATGTTTAGAGCTACAAAACATGATTCAGTTATTTATTTTTAAATATTTGAATAAGGACAATGCATTAGAAAGTTTGGGACATAACTTATATCAATTGGATGAAAGTGTCTCTTTTACCTGTTACAAACATTTTTTTTTTGGAGAGAATACCTCTTACAAACATTCAACAGACAAAGTGCATTTTCACAGGTAGGTTATTCTACAGTATAAGGTAGCAGTGAGAAGCCATTTGCTCTCTGTGTTCTTTTGATGAAGGTTTTATAATGGTAAACCATGTTCTCATAGGCTATTTCTTGGTACAGAACAAAGCTCAGCTTTACAAGATGGAGCACAGATTGGAAGGGTGCCACTGCCTTATATGAATAATCTGGTGTGATGGCAGTGCTTTTTAACTTCTCATATATCTAATATGTTTTAGTTTCTTTATTTCCATGAAAATTCTGCTATGTTTATTACAATCGTTAAATATAGGTTGAACAGAGAACTTGACAAGGCAAAGGATGCATTCAAGAAAGCTTCTAAAGGCCAGGAAGTGATTGGATCGTATCATTTTTGCCAACAGATTTGTAGTTGCAGTTTTACCATTTTTTTACACTAAGTTTGTATCGTACAGAAGCTAGTTAGGCCTTGGGATGCTGCTAAGCATATAATATCTGCTGCTGCTCTTGCAAAAGATCTTGGTTGCTGGAAGTCTGGAAAGAAGTTGCTGATGATTATAGAAAGGCATCTGAATTGTATATTTTGTGTGATAGATGTCAACCTGCTTTAGATGCCCGGCAAAGGGTGCACGGTAAAAACTGCAATGAGGTATATTATGGAATTAATGATTAAGATGGTGGCTAAACCATGTTTATAATTGTGTATTCAGTGCTTTAGAAGAGGCATGCCCTGTCGAAGCCATTCAGTTGTTTAATGATGCTTGTACCATTCTTGAAGATGATGGAAAAGAGCAAATGGCTTTTGATCTGTGCTGTGATGCAGCAAGTGTCTATGTCACACTTGAGAAGTAAGAAGTTGATTTTTCTTGATTATTTTGTGGATAATTTTCATGTAGTGAAAAGGCATCATGTTGCATGATGTTCTAGCACATGCTCTCCATTTTCTCCATATGTGGCCAAACTTGTGTGAAATATTGCATTCCATGAGAGAAAATGCTTTCAAGTATGTTGAAAATGTGATTGTCTTGATGCACCTTTGTTTTTTGGATGTTTCAGTTCTTGAAGAATGAATTCAGGCACTTAGAAGTGATCAACTTGTATAATTCAGAAAGCTTAACTCTCATTATATAAAACATTTGAGGGTTAAGTGTCAACCAAATCAACCAAATTTCAACTATCCAGTTAATCTCTAATTTTTAATCATATCCATGTATTTGACTTATTGAATTTGGGATTGTCAACAGCCAGTCCAACCTAAATTAATACATCAACATACTAATGCAAAATACAGTGACTACTATTATTCACCATGTTAAGAGACTCTACAATGAATGCCATACACGGTACTGGCCAGAATTCCCCAAAACAACCTATCATGCAATATAAACATCCTAAACTGTTATGACAGACAGACTGCAGGGTGCATTGCTCTCCCATGTTCATTTCAAAAAGGTCTACTTAGGTCCAATCATTTCTTCAACAATTCTATAAGGCTAATTCCTTAGTATTCTTACATTCATGCTCCTTAGGCAGTAGGTAAGAAATTTATTACAAGAGATCTGTTACAACCAACCTCTTGTGTTTCTTTTTACTTTGAAATCCAGTGGACAGAGAAGAAAGATCACAGCAAGATAACGTGATTTAGTTATTTAACATATTTTTAAATTATTTCCTTTTGGGTGTCCTCTGATGAGCCTGATGTGCAGCAAACTATCAAGCGTGTTGGTACGTGGTTGGTCGAGTTGATATCCCTTTTCACTACAGAGTAAAAATATGAGACTTTCATAGAGCTTCGAGTTTAGCCTCGATAGCCAGCTCTCTCTCTCTCTCTCTCTCTCTCTCTCTCTCTCTCTCTCTCTCGATGATCCCCTAAAACAACCCCCTTGTGCCTATCAACAACCCTGCATGCCTTCTTCTAGAGAGGAATTTGTGGCTGTGGTGAAGGGGGTGGTGGTGGTGAGGGTGGTAAATAACAATTGCAACATAATGTCTTCAAAATTAATGAGGCTTTTATCCACCTAATTTATTTGATCCTACTAGCTCTGAATTATTTGCTTTGATTGATCACTGCAACAGTATTAAATCAAATTTGTAAATGTGGATCTTGAGGCAGGAGCACATTGAGTTCAGCAACTGGTATGTGCATCAGTCATTTGATTATAGTTTAACACAGATAATTTGAGCTTTGGAACTATTCAAGCTTTATCTGGTAATTGATTGATGCTGCCTCTCTTCCCCTACAACTTGGATATCCCTTCCCCTAGAACTTGGATATCCTGGAGTGGCATGGCTACATATAGGTTCAATTTCTGATTGTTTAGTCTATTTTCAAAGGTTTTCTAGATTATATATCCCCCTATAATAGTGACTTTTGTTCTTACTGTTGGTTTGGCTCTATTCTTGTTTCAGATACCTCATGAACTTAATCCAATATCCATTTCTTGTGGAGTTGAATTGCTAGGTATACATATCATCGATTCATTTGAGGATGGATGTACTTAGTGGGGAGTTGTATCAATCTGAGAGAAAATTGACATTTGCTTACTAGTACTAGTGAGTTGGAATGATACATGATTTAGCTGTAGGAACTGTTGAAAGCTCCTGAGGGAAAACATTTAAATATTTTATGTCCTTCAGTTACTACCTTGCTTGTCTCCAGCTACAAAACAGATGGTGGGCACTTGAGCTGATATTAAGCTCTCTTCAAGCTTATCAGGATGGAGGAAAAGGGACTGCACTCGCATCTCAGGTTTGCCTTATTAGATAGCCCTTGTCCTATGTACTGTCATGCTTATCTAGTTCTTTAAGGAATTCCATCTTTGGATTTTTGTTGTATTTTAGGTGTGTATCATACTTGCAAAAATGTGGTGCATGTTCAAGAAAGCTAGTAATTCTTTCAGTAAGTTAGAAGGTTTAGGTTATGTTGCTAGCATATCTTCCATGCAAAAGTTTTGGAGGTTTTGTGAACTTTATCTCAGCAAATCAAGTAATTTTTATAGACATCAAAATTGGCTTGAGGAATTTACATTAGAGTTGCTCAATAAAGTGAAAGCTCATGCTTGTTTGTGGATATTTCCCTCAAAAGTCTGAAATCCTACTCAAGGTACATACTCAGATATTTTTATCTGTGAAAGTTGAGGAATCTGCATCTCTTGGATGATGCCTAACTAGTTTTTAAGCATCAGGAAACTTTGCAAAATGTGACCCTTAAAATTCATATATTCCTGTCTCTGATTATACAAATTAACCTCTCACTGTAGCTGTCCAGTTGCTTAAATATTATACAAATTAACCTTTCACTCAAGCTTGCTTAAGTCCCTGATGACAACTATTATATCTTGACGGTGAATGTTTTGATATTGTTCTTTCTGGAGTAGTTCAAGAAAGTACTTGCAAATGTTAGAATTGCATTGAATTCATTTGATGAGCAGATCAGTTGAAGAGAAATGAACTCCACTTCATGTTTCAGCCGACTGGATTCACTCAAGGTACCTAAAGGGAGTAAGTATTATCTATTTCTTTTATTTGGAGATACTACAATCAAATCCAAAAATGATAATGAGAACCGTGGATGCCTAAAAGAATAATTAGATGCTAAATTTCAGGAATCGAAATAAAAAGGGTAAAATGTAGCTAGCCCGAAGAACCCCCTACATGATCTTTAGAAGTTGCATTGCAAGGTAATCCTTCAGTGGTGCCTTGTGTTTTATGAATTTCTCCCTAAACATTAAACACCAATGCTTAGAGTTATACGTTATTAGCTTTTCTCATTTTGTCAATGACAATCAAGTTGCATTTCAAGCACGTGAGGTTTACGACTCCAATAGGGGAGTTGGGTAACAAGGTTCATATACTTTTCTCTAATTATACTACCATACTTTAAATTTCTTCCCCTTCAATTATTGTCTCTAATTTGCATGATGACCTTTTATCCCGTTTATAAAGAAACTGTTGCACCAATGGTCTATGTATTGACCCTATTCTCCAAACTAGTCAGGTTCTTTCTTGGAATTTTTTTATTATGTGTAAATAGGTGAATCATTATACCCTGAATCAACATGTTTTTCTATTGTTTGCAACTACTTTTTGTTGACCTTGGACCAGAAACCTTGGGAAACATTTTTGACGAAATGCATGTTTTTTTTTATTATATACACCCTATAATGGTGACTTTTTTTTTATTTCTGGTTTGGCTTTATTCTTCGAAGTTCAATGTTTTCATTCCATATTGATTGTATCTTTTAATCTCTTCATTCATATTAATTGACAACTTTCATATGTATAAATGTATACGTGTGTTATTTGATTGAGATAGCACACAAATCACATACTCAAAGAACTTCTATGTTTTCCTCTTTGATAAAGATCATTGAAGCTGCTGAAGTTTGGACAATGGTTATTGATGGTCATGGTATTGCTTTTTTGGTTTGAATTGAAGTTTGGAAATGAAAGCTACATGGGAAAGTAAGGATTTGAAAAGGTTCTTGCTTTCGGTGATTGAGTCTTCATGATTTATTATATTTTTAATTTTTTTGTTACATTTTTTATTTTTTTCTTTGTATCACCCTTGAGAGGGGATATTTTGGTGTTGATGTTGCTCTTTTTCTTGTGTTTTTATTTTTTTTGATGTATCCGTTTAAAGGATTTTTATTGTACATTATTATTAGGAGAGCAATAATTTTTTTTTTTAAAAGGAAAGGGTAGTTATCCAAAATGATAACTATCCAAATATATTAAAGAGAAAACCAACAGCCAACACCAAAACAAGGGGCAAACACCAAGATCCCTCACTCACAAGGACTCACTCCAAAGCTTAAATAAAACAAGAAGATTCCACAAAATTCTTCACATAAGGCCTCTGCCCTCTGAAGACGACAACATTCCTTCCTAACCAGACACCCCAGAGGACCGCCAGCGGTCTGGCCCTCTCCTTCGTACGGAAGACATTCTACCCAGCATTACCTCTATCTCTATAATTGCTCCAAAAATCATCAAAAGACCGACAGCTCTACCACCTCGCTCCCACACGGCTCCAAATCTGCATGACAAATGGGCAAGAGAAGAAAGGGTGGTCAACGTCCTCATCTTCACCTCTACACAACGGGCAAATCTTACTCTCCCCAGGAGCCCATCTCGCCATCCACACCTTAGTCATGAGTCTTTTCCTCCTAAGTAGCCAAACAAAAATCTTGACCTTTAAAGGACAAGTCGCCTTCCAAACATGTCTGCAATCTCTCACCAAATCTAAATCACCAGTGAAACCCCTGCCGGACAATCTCCTGTATGCAGCCCCACTGAGAAATCTTCATCTCAACCAAACATATTATTTCCGGATGACGGCTGCAGACCTTCTAACTCTTCAAGCAATCTCTGGAAGTCGTGAATTCTCGCATCTGAAAGATTCCTTGCAAAAGACGGACACCATCCACCTCCCCAAATTTCAGCCACAGACGCCTCTTTGCTCGGGGATAGCAAAAAGTCTTGGAAATCTTCTAGAGAGTGCACCTTGCCCTGTCCAATCATTCTGCCAGAACCTGAAGATCTCCCTTGTCCCCACCACCGGTACAAAACAGTTCTGCACCTTAGGAGCCACCGTCGACAAACCTTTTAAGAAGTGAGAAGCATCTCTCAGCGGGGATATAAGGAGGTCCCAACGCAGCGGGCCACCATAAGCCGTCCTGAAAACCCTTCCCATTAAATCCTTCCTACTCTCCAAGAGGCCCCCAACCTACTTCACCAGCAGGCTATCATTTGACCTCCCTAAATCCCTCACCCCAAGCCCCCCCTCCTCCACCGACTTGCAAACCTCCTCCCACGCCACCAACCTGGCACCAGGCCCATTCGACCCCTGATTGGACCAGAAGAAATTCCTCTTAGGCCTCACCATCCTCAAGATGACTTGTCGAGGCAGCTTCAGGACAGGTGAAATACGACGACATTGACGCCAGAACTGCCTTGAGCAAAACCAACCTTCCACCCCTCGACAAAAGCCTGGACGCTCATCCCGCCAACCTTCCCTCCAGCCTCTCCATCAGGGGAGCCCAATCCTGCACCAAGATCCTACCATCTATCAGCGGCAAACCCAAGTATCTGATCGGTAGCTTCACCTGCTTTGTGCCAAGACCCATGCTACATCCCTTGCCTCTACCTCCATCAAATTAAAAGGGACAAAACCTAATTTAGACAGGTTAATCTGCAGACTTGAAGCCTTACCAAACAAAAAAAGCAGAATTCACATCCTCCTGGCTTCCACCTCCCTGCCTTTTATAAAGAAAATCGTATCATCCGCATACTGCAATAACGGGATGCTTGTCCCATCTCCCAAAGAGAAATCCCTCACCAAGTTCCTCTTATAAGATTTCTTTGCCGCCCTCGCAAGTACATCTGCCGCTATAACAAAAAGCATCGGAGCTAATGGGCACCCTTGTCTCACCCCCCTTCTCGGTTAAATCCAATCCCCTGCCAGGTTTCCATTGACAAGAACCGAGAAAGACGTCGTGGTGACATACCTCTTCATCCACTCGATTCACACGGGTGGAAATCCCCTCTTCATCAAGGAGGCCCAAAGGAACGACCATTGCACTGAGTCATATGCCTTGTTGAAATCAACCTTCCACATGAAAGTCTTCCTCCTACTCTTCCAAAACGACAGGATCTTCGAAGCCACCACATACCCCTATAAAATGTTCTTACCAGGGACAAAAGTTGTCTGTACCGGATCCACAATCCTTGCCAAGGTTTTCCTCAGCCTATTCGCCAAGATCTTAGCCACAATCAGATAGATAGCATTTGAGAGAGCTATCGGCCTGTATTCCTGGGTCTCCTCCGCACCCTCCCTCTTCGGCAATAAGAACAAGTAAAACTTGTTCAATCTGTTGAAGCTCGAATTTCCTTCTTTGAACTCTTACAATACTTGCACCACATCTTCTTTCACCACCGGCCAAAACTCCTTATAAAAGGTAACTGTAAAACCATCCGGACCTAGACAACCATTAGCATTCAGCTCCTAGATTGCGTTAAGAATCTCATCTTCCTCAAACAGACCTGTTAAGAACTCCGCTTCCGCATCCTTGATCCATGGCACCTCGGATCCCAACCATCTCCATCTTCCCCCTGCCTCCTCCCGGTAAACTCTCTGAAGTACCTCGCAGTCGCCCCTCCCACCGCCTCTCTACCCACAAACTCCTCCCCTTCCACCACCAATCTATCGATCCAGTTCCTCGTCCCTGATGCCGTCATATGAAAATACCGAGTGTTAGAATCGCCCTCTTTGAGCCACCTCTGCCTGGATCTCACCTTCCACTCCATTTCCACCTTCCGATCTTCCTCTTGTATCATCTGCAAGCACTTCGCTCTGTTCACGCTGTCTATTTCGAAAAGGAGGCCAACATCTTCAGCCAAGTTCAGCCTTACAATCTCACTGAGAGCTTCATCTTTCCTCTTCCTGCGCTCCTCCTTAATTTGCTTCTTATGGACCTTGAGGAATGACCTCAAATCTCGCAGTTTAGCTTCCAATCTAGCAGCTGCCAAGCCATCCACGTGAACAGATCTTCATTTCTCTTCCACCAGCCCCCTGAATCCCTCTTCAAGGTGCCAAGCTCTGTCAAACTTAAACTACGTTCCATGCCTCCAGCCCTCATTCGTCACCCATAGCAAGGGAGTGTGGTCCGATAACGGTCGCTCCAGGGGTCTAACCTCCGCCATAGGGTAAGCCTCTGCCATCGTCGTCGAGACGAAGAATCTATCAATCTGAGACTGTTGCCCGCTAGAACTCCTCTAGGTGAAGTGGCAGGAAGAGGGTGGCATGTCAACCAACCCATGCGTCGCAACAAAACCCGTAAAGGCCTCAGAGCCCTGGTCCACCCCCCCACGGTCATCCGGTCTATCCTCCGCCAGCAAAGTGACATTAAAATCACCTCCAATCAACTACGGGGTCCCCTGATGTGCCGTCGCGACTTGGCCCAATTCCTCCCACAGAGCTTGTCTCCGCATACTATCAGTCGGACCATATACCGAAGAGAAGAGCATGTAGAGGTTGTCCCGACGCCTCTGCAACCTGATAGTAACAACATGGGACTCGACTGTTGAGTCCAGCAAGGAGAAGACATCTTCCTTCCACCCAACAACAATTCCACCCACTCTTCCAATCGCATCAAGAGCCAAGAACTCCCTAATGCCACTCCCCCTCACCTCCCTCCACAATCTCTGGTCACAGCTCCCCCACTTAGTCTCTTGGAGAAACACCACCTTAGGTCCCCACCTCTGAATATAACCACACAATGCTGCCCGTCTGGAGGGGTCGTTCAATCCCCTCACATTCCACGAGAGGACCCTAGTCATGGAGAAATTCGGGAGACTCCACCTTGCATTGTGCTCTTGAATCCCACCTCCACAGCCACCTTGTCAACCTCCCCTTCCTCCAGTTCCTCAGGCCAACCCGACAGACCCTGCTGCACCTGCTCCCCCACCAGCGGGACCTCCACCTCCCCAGCTCGCACCACCACCTCACCAGCCACCCCCAACTCTGCCGGACCCTCAGCCTCAGCGTCTCTTCCAGCCTCAGCCACCCGCTGGCTGTCATCGCCACTACCAGCCACTACCGCACACCCCGCGTCACCTCCGCCACCCATTGAGCCCTCCGTCGACCTTCCACCTTGCCTACCAGTTGGCGCATTGACGTCGATCACCACCTTCCTCCGAAGTTGGTCATCCCCCACCTCGCTCTTGGTCGGAGCGGTCATGGCCCTCCCTCTCCGATAGGTCCACCTTGGCTTGTACGTGAGCCGTTGCGACAGAGGCTTTCTCAGCCTCCACCTCTGCATGCGCATCACCATCCCATCCGCGTTGCCCATCGCCACCCAGTCGATCCGACAGAGATCGCATCGGGGGCTCTCGTCCAGGTCCCTCCGATTGTGGCCACCGCTCGGAGCCTGTCCTGGACCCTTGCGTGAAGAGGAGCCCGACCCATAAACCCCTCCGGAACCTTCTTTTCCCACCTCCAAATCTGGTTCGCCCGTCCCGGATTCGCCAAGAGAACGCACCTTAAAATCTGATCCACCTCAGCAAGGTTCTCCGTCTTCAGCGTCGCAGAATCCTTCAATACCATCGCCGCAGATCCCCAGTTCCATCCGAGTCCCTCACCTGCTCGTCTGCCACCGGTCGCGCCGCGGGGAGATCGCAACGATTGCGCCATCATCGCCGCGATCTTTCGCCTTCCCAAAAACAGCCTGCCCCCGGTCCGCCTATGCGTCGAGTTCGATGCTAAGCTCCGTCGTCGCACCGCTAGCCACCGCCTCAGCGAAAGACCGAGGTCTCCCAACCTCCTGCGAGACCCGAACCAGCCATGAGGAGCTCCCCCATCTTAGGACCACCTTTTCCGCAATCTGCATCCTTGGCCTCATCTCCACCCACGCCCCAAACCTCGACAAGTCCTCCGATTTCAGACCCAGTCCCTCGCAGCTTCGGAGCCTCGCAAACGGAGCGACCACCGCTGCCGCCACCTCCACCGTACGGAGGAAGAGAGTGACCCCCTCAATTACCACCCTCTGTCTCGCGCCAACCGGTGGCCGCTCCTCTACGGCCCCATCCGACCTCACCGGCCACCTCAATCTCACCACACCTCGGCCACATGACAACTCCTTGAATGCCAGGAGCCGCAACATCTTCGGTCCGAGCCCCGACAGCACCAAGCAGCCACTCCTGAGAGACGCAACTCCAAAGGCCTCCTTTCCGATCCCCAAGAATAAAGAAACCGCCCTTCTCAAGTCCCCCAAACCCACCTCCCCTTCCAGCACCACCGCGATCAAAGCTGCCGCCAAACTCCCCTCCAGGGCCCTGATCTCCTCTGACCATGGCGCTTCAACCTCCACGAGAGGCGCCCCCTCCGGTGGAGGCGGCAACACCCTCGCCTTCCCCATAGAAACTCCACCGACAGGCTCTAGGAAACGGCATCGCGCTCACTTATGTCTGAGACCTCCGTACCGCAGACACTTCACTGGCTCCCTACAGCTCTTCGCGAAGTGCCCCCTCCCGAGGCACTTGAAGCAACGCACCGGCTCCACACCCCTCTGCGACCTCCTCTTCACCGCTGTCCAACCAGATCCATCCCCCTCCCACCCACGCGTTCCCCTTCTCGCGCTCCCCCTCTCGCTCATCGCTCCTAAACAACCTTTTAAATCAAGCACCTTCTCCATATCGAAGTTAAGGGCTATGTTTTTTCAGATCAATAAAATGGGGGTTGCTCTTATGTTTTTAGCTTGTTAAAATAAAAATCTCACTAAAGCATATCTACAATGGTAGTTAAGTGACATAACAAGGTGTCATTAAAGTGAATCAACATGGCAAATAAATGACAAAGTGTTATTAAAATAAATCAATAGTGATAATTTAGAGACGAAAATGAGTGTTGCTAAATAATATTAATAATGGCAATTAAATGATAAGAAAATGTCATTAAAGTAAATCAACAGTGGCAATTTAGTGACATAAGCAAAAGTCGTTAAATGAAGTATATAACGATATTAATAGCGTTAATTAAATTGCTACTAATATAATTCAATAGTGGTGAAATAGTGACAATAAATTGCCACTAAAGAAGGTCATTAGCGATAGTAATTGTGACAAGTGACATTAATATCGATGATTTGGTGGCAATTATACAATTGTTGTTAGTCATTTAGTGATGCCAGTGAAGACAATTAAGAGGTAATTATTTTAAGTGTCGCTAATTACATAAAGTGACAAATAAGGGTTTATAATAGCAAATATTAAATGTCGCCAAAGATTTTTTTTTTTTTTGTAATGTGTCAATTTGAGAACTAGATGCTGCATGATCGTTGTTGGGAATGTAACCTAACCTAAATTTGGTTATGGTTTGAGTTTGTGTGCCCAGTAGTTTTCTAGGTTAGCTCTACCTTTAGTGAATTTTGCCAAGCATTTACTAGAGCAATAAACTTTTGCTTTAGTTTTCCTAATTCTATTTGAAGTGAATCTACTTGTGTTTTAAGCATGGTGATCTCATGTGAAAGTTGTTGACTTTGAGATGCAAAATTGTGTTTCAACTCTCTAGGTCTTTGGTTAACTTTTTATTGGCCACTTTAAGTGCTTTAGCTAAGTCATGCAGTTCGTAAAAAGCTTTTAGAAGTTCATCTAATGTAAAGGAGGATACCTTTTCTTCGATTGCCATGAGTACACAAAGTGCTTCTTCACTTGATGTGCCCTTTTCTTCAGCAGAGCTTGTATCACAGTCATCCCAGGCGACTTGAAGGGCTTTCTTCTTACCTTCATGCTTGGGTGGTTTTTGAACCTTCTTCTTTTCAGCTTCCTTCTTGAGTTGAGGACACTCTTCTCATACGCCCTTTCTTCTTGCAGTTGTAGTAAATGACTTGGTTCTCTTGTGGTTCTTCCTTCTTCTTCTTGCTCTTCTTATTCTTCAAGAACCTTCTTGGAGAGTAGGGCTATATCTTTTTCATCTTCGTCTTCTGATTCTTCATAGTCAGCGTCGGCATTTAGTGCAATGTCTTTCTTTTTCTTGCCTTCTCCTTCATGCTCCCTCATATACTTGAGCTGAACCGCATAGGTCATTGGCTACCTATGAGATCATCTAATTGGAGCACAGAAAGATCTTTAGATTCCTCGATTGCTATTGTCTTTGCCTCCCAGTCGCTGGTGAGAGATCGAAGGATCTTTGGAACCAGGGCTTCATTCGCAATCTCCTGATCTAAGTTTCTTAAGGAGTTGATGATGTCAGTGAATCTTGTATACATCTTCTTGATGGTTTCCCCCATCTTCATGCATAAAAGCTCATACTTTTGAGTGAGAAGCTTGACTCGAGTCTCCTTAACTTTTGAAGTTATTTCGTGAGTAACTTCAAGAATATTCTAGATTTCGTATGCTATCTAGCATGCAGAGACATGATTGAACTCTTCCTTGGATAGACTGTAGAAGATAGCGTTAATGGCTTAGGCATTATGAGTGGCCATCTTCTTTTGATTTGAGGTGATAGCTACACCTTTTTCTAGGTCACGTATATTTTGATGCTATCATGTCCTAGACCTTGTAATCCATGGATTCTAAAAATATCTGTATTTTGGTCTTCCAATATTCATAGTTGGTGTCATCAAAGAGCGGTGGTCTGATAGCAGATTGTCCCTCAGTGTATACCTCAGAGGATTTTGATATCCTGGCTGGAACAAACGAAGCTTTGATACAGGATGTGAGTGCGTGCGGAGCTTGTAGGAATTAAGTATACACTAAAGGGGGGTGAATATTGTAATATCGATCTCTATCGCGGAATTTCAAATTTCATTCACCACAGATAAAAAATTGATATAAACAAACGAAGGAGGGATGACACCTAAATTTAGAGTGGAAACTCTTGCAGGTAAAAACCACTACCTAAGTTTCCTAGCTTAGGATTTCTCTAACTAGTTGATGCTAGTCAAATCTACTATCATACCACTTAAATGAGGGTGGCACAACCTCTTACAAGGCTACTTCTCTTTATACACTCGACCAAGAGAAGAACAATGGGATCCCTAAAACAACTTGGATCCCAGATCGAAAGGAAACAACAGGAATAAAATTATAACAGCAATTCCTATGGAGCCTTAGGAATTTAAAACAAATTGAGCTTTTTCGAATCATGAGTTGTGCTTTAGATCGCAATATTTGCAGGCGCAAAAGTGTAAAAGCACCATAGAGAATACTAGATTTTTACTTGTAGAAAGCTCTTGAGGTGTGTTTTACAATGAGGGGTCGAGGGTCCTATTTATATGTGTTCTTCGACTTGATTTAGAAAGTTTGAAAACATGGCTTTGATCAATCAAAATTAATAGCTGGTCGACCAAATTGACTTTAAATGATTAAATATAAAGTTTGATCGGTTCCTTGTTGATCGATTAAATTAGGAAATTGATTGACTTCTAGAGCAAGATCAAAATATGACCGTTCAAGACTTTTGATCGATTAAAAATGTTGTGTTGATTGATCAAAGTAGGTTTGGTCGATCAATTATAAAAGTTGGTCGATCAATAGTACTGAAAACTTAGGTTTTTAGCTAAAATTCAAGGCTAACGAGTTTCAAACTGCATCTGTTGATATTTTTGAGGTTCCTTACAATATTTAAGACTTAATAAAAATAAAAAGAGTCTTCAGAATCCTCATCAAGAGATTGATTTCACTTGTGGCACGATCATTTCTTGAGTTTATCATTAAGTGTCATAAAATAATTAGTCCACAATAAAATATAATTTTAATATATCAAAACAAGGCACTACAAAAAAAACCTTTAGTGACAAATTAGATTGTGACATATAGTGTATTTTTCATTAATTCCTTTGATTTAACGACAAATATTTTGTATATGTTATTATAGTATTTTGTCAAATGACAATTTGTAGTAGTGACATATATTTGCTGCTATTGTTTTTGATTTAGTGGTAATTGTTACTTATGTCATTATAATATTTTTGTCAAACGACAATTATCATTAGTGGTAGATATATTTATCAATATAGTCTTTGATTTATCGATAATTTTTACTTATTTCACTATAATATTTTCGTCGAATGATAAATTGGTGCAGATAAAAAGAGGTTACTATTTCATTTTCAATATTTTTTTAGTAACATGAAGAGAGAAGCTAAATTGAAACTTATCTTTTTAAATAGAAAATAAACTTCTAATTCCATTTAGTGTCGATATATGCATGGGTAAAAATTATTAATATTGTTATACCTTATTTTATCCGATCAATTATTAACACTACCATACAAGTAACTTTTCGACACAAAATTATCTCAAATAATATAAATTCAAGACAATCCCTCAAAAATAAATCCCCTGCCACCCGCCCCCATCCCCTGAGCAAAAAGATTCCTGCATGCCCTTGCCGTTTAGGGCTCCCATCCCAAAAAAAAACCCCACACGCGAGTGGTGCTGCCCCTCTTCCACCCCAGGCCTCATCGTTTGATCCCGTTTCTCATTGTTTCCCTCCTCCTATCTTCAATTCTATTCACGAAGGCACTAGAATCTCGACGGAATGATGATTCTCGTCGCATCTACGAATCGGAGCCCTCTCTCTGATTCACGTAAACGAATCGGCCAAGGGTGCTATCGCCCATCCTCCTCACGCTTGAGGAGGACAAGGCTGATAGGAGTAATCTGCCTGAGGGGAGGAAAGAGGCAGATTCATCTTACAGGTACTATTTATATATCGTGATCTGATGTTTCTAGGTGTTGATTCGTTTAATACTAATAGCTCAGAGATCTTGGTTAGGGTAGGTTTGGTAGGGGGAATCTAAAAAAAAGAATTGCAAGAGGGGAAAAAAATAGGGCCCCTTCCCAGTTTCCCCGATGCTCATCACCCCAACCTCCTCTCATAATGACGTGTGGCAGCAGTGGGCTGATGGCTTATCTAACAAAAAAGGATCAAGAGATGGAATTAATGGATTCTCACTGAGGCCATTTCCAGTTCGATCGTCTAGAATAAAAGTGAAGGAATAATTTCCTCTAGCAAATGATCGCAATTTTCCATAAATTGATCAATGGCTTCTGTATCCAACTTCCTTTCTTCTTTAAGGGATTGCAATTCATCGGTACCTTGCACTAGTACGCCTTCCACGGTAGATAAAGTGTCAGGATGAGCTTCTGGAGGTATTTCAAAGACCACTCTAGTATCTTTATGGAGGCATAATTAGATTTCACCACCTTTTTTTTTTTTTTAGTCAACAAGCTTCCCTTCGTTTCATAGAAGTTCTGTGATTCTATTATAATGCGTCTAGAAGTTACATTCTAACATTAAAGACCAAAAACAATATCAAAGCAGGTGGATTTTAGTAGGCACCTTGCATAAAAATGAAGGTTGCAGCTTACCAACTTTCTTCCTTGTTGCCATCTCCGAGAAATAAAAGATAACAAGCTATTTCTTAATTAGAATTTGGTATCCCTTCACTAAATATAATCTTCATGGAAGTTGTCACTGATCACAGAGACAAACCTCTCAAGCAAGGGGAGCTAGTGAAGGTCCTTTATGGTGTTGACAAAAGAGTCAGAGCAGCAGGGAGGAGACTGACAGGGATTCAAGTCACTTAGGCCAAGGCCCCCAGCAAGAAATCTTTGGATTAGAGCAAGTTGGGATCTTTCTTGTTCGGTGTGGGCATCAAGGGCTGAGGTCAGAAATTCAAAGGAATGCCATCTCCATAATTTTGAGTCTTGATTAGAAAGAGTAACCTACTGTTCTTTATCCTCGTCCGCATTATTTGCACAGTGACATGTCTATTGTCCACCAATATACTCAGATCCACAGCAATAGCAGAACTCATCTCCACACCAGCAAGTCATATGGTAGTAGCCTTGCACAAGATCAATCACTCTCAGGAAACGTTCGTAGCATCTCCAGTTCTCTTGTGCCAAATGGTGCAATGCAACATCTTCATTGCCTCTTTCTTCTTCAGGATTATTCTGATACTCACAAGTCATTGATGCATGCCAAGGAACATGACATGATATACAAACTAACCTTCCACAAGCAGGACACTCAACATAGTTTGAATTCACTGGACCAGAACAACTTGCTCTGGCAAACAATTGGCTTGGATCCAACAACACTAAGAAATTAGGAAAGGGATAACAAAGTCTCTCTGATAAGATCAAAGCATTCATTCCAGAAGCATAACCTGAAACACCAGCTGCCTCTTGAGTTAATGCCAATGATTTCTTAAGTTTAGAAGTAGGAACAAATTTCAACACAGGCACCTCTAGCTTACTAGCAAGCTTGAAGATCCTTTGCCCTAGGGCTGTCACAAGTTGATCATCAGGATCCATGGCTTCAGATATCTGATAATAGACTAAATTGGAATCTGTGAATGCAATGACCTTCTTGACACCATTACGTAGCCTCCAACAAACCATCCATCAAAGCCAAATGCTCTGCGATGACTTCCTTCACACATAGGTTGAGCTTCTTCTATATTTGGTCTCTCTAATAAGATCAAAGCATTTGTTCTAGAGCTGTCACAAGTTGATTGCCACAATCGATCCTTGGCTTCAAAAATCTGATGATAGACTAAATTGGACGATCACTACCCCAATCTCAGATATTCTGGATTAAGAACCCTCTAACTGATGAGACACGGAAACACCCTTGAAGAACAATTTCAGAGAAAATTCATCGAGGGTGTTGTCATCGTCATCCTCCCCTATGTGATCTCTAGCTACAGATTCATCTGATGACTCCTGCCATTCCTGCTTGGTGCAACAGCTACAGAATTCTTCCTCACCATTAGAGTTTTCCAGACACCCAGCAATAATCAAGTCCACAGTGGGACCCACTTCATCATCCAACTTTTGCAGCACTATACTAAAAAGCTTAGAGGGGATGAATGATCCACTCTGCTACCCAACATTGATTGGGGAGGAGGCCATTAACCAATTCAAGCATCGGTGGATGTGGCTGGCTTTGGGATGGATTAGCTGGTGAATAAGAAAGGTGGCAGTAGCTTTCCCCTTCCCATCCATGCCACAATTAGATTTCACCACTTGTTTGCCAAGTATCTTGAGGTCCCCTGATGGAACTCGTAAGGTGTTGGCAGCCTTTGGGTTCAATTGATCCTGTGAACTGGATGTCATTGTTCCTTTCATTGCAATGTAGGCACTCTAATGCCATTAGAACCACCTCCCTGAAATGAGGGATCCTCATAGTGAGGAACCGAGTCATGTCATTCTTGTCGCAACTCAGAACATTAACATGAAGGGTTTTATTTGTTTGCTAAGCATTCAATGCGATGGCTTTGGCTTGAGTGAGTAAACATTATATCTTTTTTTTTTTTTTTCATGGTATGATTCGCATTATATCCAAATTATAGATAACTTGAACTAAAACTTTTAACAATTAGCTTTATTAGTTCTATTATTAACATTCATTTGTTTCTTTTAATAAACTTAAAAGGGCAAAACAAACACAAGTTATCTTTTGTTGAGAGAGGTTTTGGACTAAATGATTAGAGAATACACAGGAGAGAGACAAACACAAGTTATCTTTTGTTGAGAGAGGTTTTGGACTAAATGATCAGAGAATACACAGGAGAGTATGAAATGTCCCACGCATGGTCTTCATCACGTTCTCTAGACTCATCTGATCCATCTCATGATCTCTCGCCAAAAGTTAATGGCGAAAATCCCTAGAATCTTGCCATTGTGCTGATGCAGTTGATCAATCTTGCATCTCACGATCCTCCCACCACCTCCTCAATCCCACGTTCCTTTCCATGAATGCCACAACTCTCTTTCCCATCTGTGTGATTGATCATATTCCTATGAAATGACCCACGTAAGGACCCCCTTGCATTTAAATCCGAGCCTAGGGTGGTATCCCTAATTTCCCTGCACCACCTCAGCCCTAGAACTCCCACCCGAACAACACACCAACACCCCCTCTTCCCTAGCATCTTGTTCGATGCTCACACCACCACCAACAGAGGAGAGGGAGTTGATCGCAGCACCCCCCTTACTTCTCCTTGCGTGCGTGGTCCTGCATCAGCACAGCAGCCAGCGTAAGAGGCGAGGCACACGTGGGTGGGCATCACTCGCGAGGTGGGGAGGGAGAGCGCGTGCTCTCCTTTTCCCGCCCATCGCGAGGGAGCGAGGAGCCATGCTCGCGTGAGGCTACTAAAGCTTGTGCACCTGCATGGAGAGGAGGGGGGTTATGACGCCTTCGAACACTACACGAAGAGGGAAAACAATGAGGGCGTGATTTTTCCCCACGGAGGCATGCTCCCACCTTCCTCTCTCGCGCCTTCCTTCCCTTTCTCATTGTGCACCGCGAGACGAGCTGCTGGGTGCAGCACTAGGCGTTAGCAGTGAGGTACTGCGTGAGGGAGTGCGAGCGCAGCAGAAGCATGGTGGCTGTAGGTGGAGTCGGTGGTTGTTGGGTGGTGGTGGTGTTGTCTTGTGTGGACGAGAGGAGGAAAAGGAGAATAGGGGAGGGAGGAGGCTGAAGGAGAGAAGGAAGCAGAGCGTGGGAGAAGGGAAGGTCGTGAGCTGCACCCTCCTCTCCTTTCTCGTATGCGCGTGGCTATCGGGAGGCACGGGCAGACCATTCGCAGTCCCTAATCCTTCTCGAAGTGGAGGTAGAGTGGTGTATTCTCTCCCTAGTCTCTAGCATTTGTTTTGTGCCTAATGCCTTGGAAGTATGAACCATCTTGCGATTAGGTTGGATCTTCGAATAAACCTCCGATTTGGATCACCTACCCTCGTAAATGAAACTAAGTGGATATGTGAGGTTACACATGCATGTGCATGTATGTGATTATGTATGTGCGATGGTGTTTTTACATATGCATGTGCGTGTATGCACCCACCCTCGATAGTTTTATTTTACCATTGCTTTTGATCAATTCTAGCAAGTGATTATTATTCCTCTGTCTTGATTGTTATAATGATGATCATCTGAAATGAATTCAATGGTTGGGACTTCTTTTATGACATAGGAAATATGCAACACTAACTACTTTATGGGACCCTCTTAAACACTTTCTACCCAGTTCTTCCTCATGATTGATGATAGTTCTTCAAGCAATTGTTATAGCCAAAGCATCAAGTGATTGGTTTCTTTTTATGAACTCCTTCAATGGAGTACAATATCTGCTCCTATCATAGATCATGCATTTTCAGAAAGTTCTAGGAGTATGACTCATAAATCATTAAGTACTTTATTTTATTAGAGTAGTTGAACTGCATTCACAGACAGACAATTAGCTGATGTTTATTAGGAAGTTCTGAGGGGATCCTACAGTACGAAGATGATTTTTATAGGTGTCAATGGAAGTTCTTAACCCATGTTAAATAATCTCAATATTTTGTTAGGAGTGGCCTTTTTTATTTCGGTGTGTTTAGTTCCATTTTGAATGCATGTTACAAGTAGCTAGTTAATCACTTATTAAGGTTCTGTAAATGTGACTGGTGAATGAAATAAATGAATGCATTGTTTTATAGATGAACACACATGCATGCTTGCCGTAGCTCTAAATCGATGAACTTTATACTTGTTCTACATGTGAAAAATGATTAATGCTTGTCGTGGGAAAATGACAACCCTAATGGTTGAGATAAAGGCTTTTATTATAATGCATCTATTTGTCTATTTCATGTTTGAAATCTAAATTATGAATGGAGATACATGTTATTTGCCAATGTTTGAAATAGAATTAAAGGAATTATAAACACAACTTAGTGAGAACTAAAAAAATATATTATCCGCTGTGGTATGAAACTTTGATAATAATGGGATAATTTACCTACTGTGAGGCACGACTGTTGGTTGGGTTCTAGTATGGAGGTGAGCTGGCCCTCGGGTACGCATGTACTGAGGAGAGCTAATCACCTATTGTGTAGGGAGAGAGCTAGCGTTCGAGTTGGGACCCAATGTAGGAATGACCTCCTTACACTGACTCTTGTTAGGCTCATGGGGTCAATCGGGATAGTCAGGCGAGGGTATGTAGACTTGTGAGCGGTGCGGCCCCTGTTCTGTTCTGTGTTGTATGACTTAGAGCGTACTCGTTAGCGGAAATGACTGACCGTGTGCCAGTGCGGGGTAACCTCTCGTGCGTTTATCGCACATGCTGTAGTCACCGCTATGTCGTGACTATGATCTCGGGATGGTAGATCAGGTGTAAGATAAATGTGAGGTGTTCTCTCGGCCAGGAGAGCACCATGTGCACATTCTGCATCGCGGGACAACTGCAGCAAGATCGTTCCATTAGGGAACATGTGAACTAAGAGATAATGGGATCCTTTGCTAGAATAATTGAAATCACAAAATAGCTAGTACCTAAAAATAGAAATAAAACATGAAAATGTTTGAAATGTTTACTACTGCTTGAAATGTTTACTGCTTCTCTTTAATTAAGTTGTGTTAATTGAATGTACACTTGCCACTTTGCTCGGCTTTCGCTGACGTCTACCACTTGTGTCCAGGACAGGGAGGTGAGCAGCCAGTTCCACTGGCTGCAGAGGGAGTTGGGCCTAATTGAGCCTAGCTTTAGTTTGTTCCTTTTCCATTCTGCTATAGTTTGACTCTTTTTGTTGTCATATCTATTTGGATCTAGTAGTTCAGTTTCCATATTTAGATTATGTCGTGATGGCTATGATGTAAACGTGTTATTCTCCTATGGCATTATTTCTACTTACTATCTACTTTACAGCTTTCTGTCTTTATCATGCTTCTAGTTATGGTGTATTTGTGAATTATTATATTTTGATTTATTACTCGTTGGGCGATTGGATCTTGGGATAGTTGAGGCGATTCGATTCGATTCCACATGGAGCTGGTTCGAGTTGTAACATCCTAATAGTAGTTATCTTAAGGCAAATCAATCATCAACTCTACCTCTTCAAGTAATATCAATTGTGCTTGTTTCTATAAGAACTATGAGATTCTAAGGTTTTTGTTTCATAGTTTAGATTGGTTTTTGATTTTTTTAGGGCTACATCCTAATCTTACTACGAATCTGCACCTTGTTGGTGAACGAAGTAGACATCAAAATTGTGCATGCACATAAGGTTTTCATTGATTCCTTCAAGTAAGATACTACACGCCAAACCATATTGTTGTATCTTTATGTGTAGAATTTCTTCATGAATGATTCATATTTGCTATTGAAGTGTTTATTTTCTTTGAGGATCGAACTTTTCTTGAGTTCATGTCTGTCGATCATATCTGCTATTGTTGGTCATAGGAGCCTCAGTTCTTTTGAGTTGTGTTGTTTGGAAGGGGAGGGCTCTCATAAAGGTCAGAAGACTCTTATTGCTCCTCTATGAGAAAAAAAAATAACTACAAAGGTGTGTAGGTTACTACAGGCGATCTATTACAACGTTATGTGCCTTGAAACCTAATTTATCCATAGATGAGAATAAAAGTTGGATGGGTGGATCTCATTATTAAGGAATTATTTTACAGAAATTTAGGGAAGGTAGTCACATTGCTAGTCACTTTACCAAAGTAGAATGATTTTGCTAGATGTTTTTCTTATAGTTCTTAGTCTAGAAAGGATTGTGGTTGTCTTTTAATGAGACCCTATGTCATCAATTTCACGTTGGGAAATGTATAGCTTTCAGTAAGTTGTTTCGTAAACTCTTCTTTGTGCCAATCTTCCAATTGACTTTCCTAATGATGACAATAGATAAGGTTAAAGGAATTAGATTAGGCTCGCTTTTTTTTCTTTATAATAAAAATAAGGTGAATAGCATACACAAACTATAGGCTTGCTATATGACTAAATATATATAATCATCCAAGAACATCCACAGAAAGCAAATCAAACAAAATATAGAAATCTAAGTTAGAGATATAGAAGAAATAGTATGGGAGGAATCTTGGGGTGAGGAAGGTGTTAGTGGCACAAGAAGGGGGGGTTGAATTATGCAATAAAATTTACAAACAATCACAACAAAAAATACGTAGGTATTTAAAGAGGAAATCGTTACGGGAAAAATCTCTGCTTAGATTTCTAAATCTAGGATTTTACCCCTACCCAAGTAGGAATTACTAACAAATAATCTTACAATTTCCCTCTTTCTAAATAAACCCCAAGAAGAGTTTTACTCCTCTACTAAAAGGAAATGGGAAACCCACAAATTGGGTTCCCAAATAAACTATCAAAAATAATAAAATATATTCCTATAAACCTTGAATGAAACATGAAATAAAAGGATTAGAATACTCTCTTATTAAGCCTATGAGTAGTAGGAAGAATGTTTGCTCTCAAAAAGCACTAGCACAAGTGGAGCACAAGAGAGCACACGAGAGAGCACAAATGAGATCAAGTGCTTTTCAAATGTGTAGAATGTATTTTTCTTGTGTTTGCTTAAGGCTATCTATGGGGGTATATCTATAGGGTCTGATTTAGGTATAGGTAGCCGTTGGAATTTGAATTGAAATGGAATAAATTAAAGTAGAACAACTACAATGCATTTACTCAAAGTCTGACTGTATCAGACGTTTGAAAAATCATGACAGACATCTGAAAAGACTTTCAGATGTTTGAGAATAAACCAAGACATTTGAAAAAGCTCCAGAGGAAAAGTAGTTACTGGATTTCACAAAATCAAATACAGGGACGTCTGAACAAAAATTAAGACATTTGAACAGATAGTTTCGGACGTCTGAAAATAAATTGGACGTTTGAAAAAGCTTTAGGGTTAAAGTGATCGTTATTGAAATGAAGTTGGACCCAAACAAGGATCGAAAGACATGATCAGACGTCTTACTGAACGTCTAGTCAAAAGTGGAGACGTCTTAAAATGAATGATTAGACATCCGCCAAAATAAGAAGACGTTTGAGGGTCGACAACGTTCCAAAATCAAAGTGTAACAGAAATGATCAATTGCAGTCAATTTTAACGTTGGATAGAAAGTGAATGTTAGTCATTTTCAGACGTCTCAAGATGACAAACGTCTGAAAAAAACTAAGATTATGATCGTTGTTCTATTGAAGTTAAAGAGATATTAAAAGCTCCAGCAGGTGTCTGAAAGACACTACTAGATGTCTGAAGTAGAGAACAGATGTCTGAAAAGCCTAGGTGATAGTGGTCGAAAAGACTGGCTATGAATCTAAGCTCTAGACACGATCTTAGACGTCTGGTGAAGCAACTCAGACATTTGAAGGGAAAACGAGATGTCTGATTTGAGGATATGAATATGGATAGGAAGATTCTAAAAACATCCTAAGGATAATTCAAGGCTTTTTTACATTTTAAACAAATAAAATAAACTACAAAAGAAGTTCTTTTGCCCTTCCTTTTCCTTGATCCTTTTCTTTAAATCCTTCCTGTAATATGTTAGTCTTTTCCAAGGAAATAACTCATTTATTATTATTAAAAATATAATTATAAACAATAATCTCTCCCCTTTTTGTAATGACAAAATATTTATATGGTCCAAAAATATGCTCCCCCTAAATAAAAACTTATGTGCTCCTATCAAAAAACTTAGATATTCTTATCAATCATGTCTCCCCCTTTTTGGCATTAGCAAAAAAAATAAATGCTTTAAGACAAGGACATTCTCAAATAGAAATCAATTTGACCTGAGAAAGTTAGAACAAACATATTGCAAGAGAATCAATAATGTCATAAAATAACAAAGTAAAAAGAAATCATGATGATCATAACAAATTTTTAATAACATTGAAAGTAGATTCCTAATTGGCGTAAAGTAGCCATCTAAAGACAAAAATCAAATTTTCTTCTTTCCTTTGATTATCCAGACTCTAAATTCTTCATGCGATTTTCAAGATGAGAAAGCTGCAAAGCATATTGATTGTGAAGCTCTTTAGATAATCATGATCTTCATGTTGCCTCTTCAATTGAAGATTCATTCCATCAAACATGACTTTTTGAAAAGCCTCTTGATTTCCCTACACATTTTCCCAAAAGTATTCCCAAGAAGTGGAAGAGAAGGAATGAGTAGAAGGATCGGGAAGCATGAGAGGGACTTGTGAGGAAATAAGAGAAGATTGAGAAGGTGGAGACTGAGGAACTTCTTTGTCTACTTGTTCTTCAATTCCTTTCTTAAGACCCATAAGAAGTAAAGTAGTGCGGTCAAATGTTTTAACAGATTCATCTACAAATTGATGTTTTAAATCAAGGTTGAAATGAAGAAGCATGTTGAAAATAAAGGCACCTAAAGGAAGGTTCATACGGTGTGTGTTACATAATGTGTCCATGATTAAATCACACCAATTCATCTTGGTGCAGTTTAATAAAACATATAGGATGTAGGCAATCTCCCTAGAAATGTGATCAAAAGATCCTAATTTTTCATGCAAGTTCCATGAGACAAGTCTAGCTAAAATGAGAGGCACAACCTTAAGATGACGAGATTCTAGTTTCATCCCTTCAAAAGAAATGTCATCTTTAACTAATGTTTTTGTAATTGTGGAGAATGTTACTTCTTTTGCAATGTCCCGCCAATGAACTCCTGAGTCAGCAATGCAAGTAACAGAAGAAATTGCCTCATTGGTCATGGTAAAAGATACGCTCAAAACACTAGATTTTAGGATAGAGGTAGTAGGTGTGGAGTCATTCACTAGATTGGCATAAAATAATTTCACAAGCTTAGGAAAGATGCCAGGAATTTTTCCTCCAGGAAAAATTCTTCATCAAAGAAATGTTGAATACCTTGGGCTTGAAATAGGGCTAGGAGACCATAATCCTTTAAGTCATCCCATATAATTGGTCTTCCATACCTAACCTTAAACTTCTCAAAATTATTAAGTTTTTGGGAGGCCTTTTTGGTTAGGCAAAATTGTTCCATTACATTAGGTAATTCTTCTTCTTCAGGAGGTGGGTTACTAAGTCCAGCACTTTTTTGCTTCCTACAAGGCATAATGAGGAAAAGAGAGAAGAACAAGCTTTTAAGAAATAGAAACAACTTCAACCAGATGTTTGGTATGAAAGTTAGGCATCTGAAATCACAAATCAGACGATCGAAAAAAAATGAAATCACATGTCCGAGATTTTGAAAGACAGAAATCATAACAGTAGACATCGGAAAAAAAATAGAAAGAATCATAGCAAGATGAGAGAACAAAGAAATTTCCAAAACCAAACAAAAAAAATCATAGAAGAGAGTCAATAAAGGGCACAAATATATCCTCAAAGTTTTTTTTCCAGAAATCCTTCACAAAGGAAAATGTACACTTAGGAGAATAAGACGTCTAAGATGGACATTTAGACGTCCGAAAAACTTAATTTTCTAAATCTTTAAACTTGCAAATTCCTAGATGCCTTTTAATATGACTATCTTTCTAAACTAAGGGATTTCGTCAAGATATCTGCAAGTTGATCTTCAGTGTTTACAAAATCTAACTTAATTTCTTCTTTTAATACATTATTTCTAAGAAAATGATGTCTTACATCTATATGTTTAGTTCTAGAATGATTTACAGGATTTTTGGATAAATTTATAGTACTTGTATTATCACAGTATATTTTAGTTTGTTTAAAGTCTAATCCTAAGTCAGATAAAGTTTGTTTCATCCAAAGTACTTGAGAATATGCCAAAGTAGCTGAAGTATATTCAACTTCAGTGGTGGATAATACAACACATTTTTGTTTCTTAGAAAATCAAGAAATAAGTGCATTACCCAAAAAATGGCAAGTACCGCTAGTACTTTTTCTATCAGTCCTACTACCAGCATAATCGGTATCACTATATGCTAGTAAGTCCAGTGTATGAGTTCTAGGATAGTACAAGCCAAAATTACTAGTTTCTTTTAAATATTTAAAGATTCTTTTTAATGTAGACATATGAGATTTTCTTGGTGAATTTTGAAAACATGCACAAAGACAAGTAGCAAACATTATATCAGGTTTACTTGCAGTAAGATTGAGTAATGATCCTATCATATCTCTGTATAACTTTTTATCGATTTGCTTACCATTTTCATCCAAGTTAAGACTTATGTTTGTAGCCATCGATGTGGTTTTGTCATTCACATTTTCCATTCCATATTTCTTCAATGTGTCATTGGCATACTTTGTTTGACATATGAAGATTCCTTCGTCCATTTACGTGATTTGTAGTCAAAGGAAGAATTTTAATTCTCCTACGAGACATATCAAATTCATCCTGCATAATCTTTGAAAACTCTCTACACAAACTATCATTAGTAGAACCGAAAATAATATCATCCACATAAATTTGAATAACTATTAAATCATTAAGTTGATTCTTAATAAAAAGAGTTGGATCTACCTTTCCCATTATAAAACCTGATTTAATAAGATAATTTCTTAATTGCTCATACCATGCCCTAGGTACTTGCTTGAGATCATAAAGAGCCTTCTTAAGCTTATACACATGATTATGAAATTTAGAATTTATAAATCAGGAGGTTAAGCTACATAAACTTCTTTTATAAATCCATTTAAGAAAGTTGATTTTACATCCATTTGATATAATTTGACCTAAATGCGATGCAAATGCAAGAAGCATTCGAATTGATTCAAGCCTAGTTATAGGAGCATAAGTTTCTTCATAATCTATACCCTCTTGTTGATTATAACTCTGTGCAACAAGTTTGACCTTATTTCTTATTACTTGACCATCTTCATTAGTTTTATTTCTAAAAATCCATTTAGTCCCTATAATAGAATTATCACTTGGTTTAGAAACTAATTCCCATACTTGATTGCTTTCAACCTGATTTAGTTCTTCTTGCATAGCAAGTATTTATGAAGAATCTAAACAAGCTTGATCAATAGTTTTGGGTTCAAGTTGAGATATAAGAGCAGTTAGAGCAAAGTGAACTTGTGATCTAGTTTTGACTTTGTCATTAAGCTCGCCTATTATTTGTTCTTTTGGATGATCTTTAAGAAAACTCCATTCTTTAGGAAGATTATATGTATTTTGATCTTTAATGTGTGATACATCTATAAAGGGTATGTCATCATCACTATCTACTACTTCAACTTGTTTATTATCTATAGAAGAATTCTCATCAAACTTGATATGAAAAGTTTCTTCTACCATTAGAGTTCATTTATTGAATACTCGATAAGCTTTACTTCGGGATGAATATCCTATGAATATACATGTCTCTCTTAGCATCAAACTTATTAAGATTTTCTTTGTGATAAGCATATAGCACTTCCAAATATTTTGAAATAACTAATTTTAGGTATTCTATTATAATAAAGTTCATAACTTGTTTATTAAGTATAGGCCTAATTAGGACTCTATTTAGTACATAGCAAGCCATGTTAGTGGATTTGGCCTAAAAATACTTTGGAAGATCAGATTCTATAAGAAGTGTGCGAGCACATTCTTGAAGAGTCTGATTTTTCTGTTCCACTACACCATTTTGTTGTGGAGCTCTAGGAAATGTAAACTCATGTTTTATTCCTAGTTCTTCATAAAAATGAGAGAAATCTTGATTTTCAAATTCTCCTTCATGATCAGATCGAATTCGAGAAATCATATATCCTTTCTCATTTTGAACAATTTTTGAAAATTTGCTAAAAATTTCTAGGGTTTGGTCTTTAAGTTTAAGAAAATATACCCATGTAAATTTTGAATAATCATCTACAATTACAAGATAATATTTACTATCATTTAAACTGCTTGTTCTAGTTGAGTGTAAAAGTTCTAAAGGTCTAGATGTAGAGACTATATTTTTGTTTTTGAAAGAACTTTTATTCAACTTTCCAAGTGTACATGCATCACAAAAAGTATTTGAATTAAACTTTTTCTTAGGCAATCCTTCAACTAATTAATACTTGACTAATTTATTTAAGTAGTTGAAATGTAAATGACCTAATGTTTTATGCCAAGTAAACATTTCATCTTTGGAAGCTACTAAACAATCATAACTTCCATTTTTATCTAGTTTAACAATATATATCCTTATATCTTTTTTCAATTAAAAGAATTTCATTTGTTATACTATCAAATATCTTAAAAAATTTAGTACTAAACAGAATATCATATCTTTTGCCACAAATCTCACTTGCACTTAAAAGATTGTGTTTTAATCCTTTTACCAATACAACATGACTAGAAGAAGCATTACCTTTACCAATAATACCTGTACCTATAATTTGTCCTTTGTGATTATTGTCGAATGTAACGAAATTAAAAGAGCCTGTTTTAATGCCTTATATCGAGATAAGACCGATAATATGGAAAACTACAAAAGAGTAAAGAAAATTGTTAGTGAAGTAAAAGCAAAAGCTTGGGAGCATTTTTATAAGAAACTTGATTCTAAAGGTGAAAAAGATATTTTCAAGTTAGCTAAAGCAAGAGAGCGAAAAGCAAAGGACCTTACGCATGTAAGATGCATCAAGGATGAAGAAGGAAGGGTGCTTATAGCTAGTGAGGATATAAAGACAAGATGGAAAAGATATTTTCATAAGCTATTTAATGAAAAACAAAAGAATGATATCATCTTAGGGGAGTTAGTTAACTCAGAAGAGTATGTGAATCGATCATGTTATCGAAGGATACAAAAGAAAGAAGTAGAGGAGGCTCTGAAGATGATAAAAAGTGGGAGGGTTGTTGGGCCTGATGATATTCCTATAGACGTCTGGAGAATGACGGGAGAACGGGGTATAACTTGGCTCACAAATTTATTTAATACTATGTGGAGAGGCAAGAAGATGCCAGAGGAATGGAGGAAAAGTTTTGTGATACCTTTATACAAGAACAAAGGTGATATACAAGATTGTTCCAACTATAGAGGTATTAAGTTGATGAGTCATACGATGAAACTTTGGGAAAGAATAATTGAAAGAAGGGTAAGGCAAGTTTCTATGGTAACTGAAAATCAATTTGGCTTTATGCCAGGCAGGTCTACTATTGAGGTAATACACCTTTTGAGACGTATGATGGAAACATACAAAGTGAAGAAAAATGATTTACATATGGTTTTTATTGATTTGGAGAAGGCCTATGATTCTGTCCCAAGAGATATCTTGTGGAGAATTTTGGAGAAGAGACAAGTGCCAATTATATATATCAACCTCATAAAGGATATGTACTATGGAGCTATAGCTTGTGTAAAGACTAAGGATGATTTGACAGACTACTTTGATATCTCCATTGGTCTGCATCAAGGTTCGACTTTAAGCCCTTATCTTTTTGCCTTGGTTATGGATGAGTTGACGAAGCATATCCAAGTTGAGGTGCCTTGGTGTATGCTTTTTGCTGATGACATTGTGTTGGTTGATGAGACGAGATGGAGTGAACAGAAAACTTGAGCTTTGGAGAGAAGCCCTGGAAGATAAAGGATTACGCATAAGTAGGACGAAGACTGAGTATATGGAATGTAAGCTTAGTAGTAGAGGGAACAACGAAGGGATTGATGTAAAAATTGGAGACGAGTGCATTCCAATAAAAGATATTTGTAAGTACTTGGGATCCATTTTCCAGCATGATGGTGGAATTGATGGAGATGTTATACATAGAATTAATGCAGGGTGGTTGAAATGGAGGGGTGCTTCTGGTGTTCTCTGTGATAAGAATGTTCTTTTAAAAGTCAAAGGAAAATACTATCGAACTGTGGTAAGACCAGCCATGTTGTACGGTTCTGAATGCTGGGCTATAAACTATAGGCATGTACAGAAGATGTCTGTGGTAGAAATGAAGATGTTAAGATGGATGTGTGGTCATACAAGAAAGGACCGTATTTCAAATGAATTTATCGCTTTCTAGTACAATTGTGTTGTGCTTTCTAGTTGTAATGAACAATCTCCTTAATGATAAATTCTCAGTTTATTCTACATCTCATTTTTTATTTTTATGTGTAATATTCTCTCTCTTACCCTCTCTCTCTTCTATTTATTACAAATAATTAGATAGTTTTAAATTGAATTACTTCATGACAAATAAAAAGAAATGCATAGTTTTTAAATCAAACGTCCGCCTTCTTATGTTCGACCTGGAATTTTCATTTCGGTATAAATTTTATTTGTTGAACACGAATTCTTCGCTTTCAAGCTACAACGACAGGTTTTCCAAAACCAAACACGTTAGCGTAGCAATTCGTACGTTTAACAGTGGATGATGGGTTTATTTTTGGCGCAAGTATGGAAGGGTGTATGTGTTGGTGGCTCTTGGTTTTAGCTCCAAAAATAGGTTGGTTAGTGGGTAGTTATTTGGTGAGGGGAAGCTTTAAGTTGGAGCCATCTTAAGGTTTCTAGAAGGGGGATTCAATGTAGGGTTTAGATGGGTCGAGGCTTAGGTGGATGGTGATGATGAGGGGGATTTTTGAAGGGAAAAGTGGCGCCAACATTAAGTTGTTTTGGAGGGAAATTAGTGGTGACTTTTGGTGGTTAGTGGGGTGAAGGGATGCTATAGGGTTGGCACCAAAAGGGTAGGACTAGATGGTAGCTTAGGTGGACTTAAGGTTAGGTATTTTTGGTGGAGTTAGCTAGGTAGGATCTTGGGTAATGATGGATGGCCATGGAGTAGAGGAGTAGGTATTGAGCTTAGCTAAGCTAGCTTAGCTAGTAGTGTAGTAGTGGAGGAGCTAGGGTTTAGCTGGAAGGAGGTAGCCAGGAATGGTCTGGAGCTAAAATAATTCTCCCGAAGCTGATGATGGTTGAAGAGGTCTTCTTAGGAGCTCAACTACTTAGTTTAGCTAGTTAGTTCTTATGCTAGTAGCTAGGCTTGAGTAGTTGAGCTAAGTTGAGTTGGTTTCAACTTAACTGAAGTTAAGTTGAGATGGAACTACCTCTGATGAGAACTCCCAAACTAGCTTAGCTACTAAGTAGGCAAGTACTAGCTAAGTTGGAGGGAGTTCAGCTGTCGAGAGCTGAGTGGAGCTGGGTAGAGCTAGACCCGAGCTGAGGTGAACTTCTATCAACTAAGTTGAGCTAGCTAGAGCTCCCAGTGAACTGATTGGAGCTAGGATGAGCTAGACTCAACTAAGTTGAGCTGGATCTGAGCTGAGTTGAGGTGAGTTGAGCTAAGTTGAGCTACCTTGAGCTACCATCCATCTAAGATGAGCTGAATGGAGCTTGAGGAAGCTAAACCTAGCTCATGTGGGCTGATAACTAGCTGAGATGAACTATATCCAGCTAGGGTTCAGCTAATCTTCTTCACTTTCTACCTTCTTGAGAGCTAAGGTTTTAAAGGTTTGATCATCTGCTTATCCTTAACACTCAACTAAACATGTCAAAAACACAAAAAGAATGCAATGCATGCCTAACCTGGGTTATGCCTAAATGCAACCCGAAAACACATTTACAAAGTTAAAAACCTAAGAGCTAGATCTATTTTAGGGCATAAAAATGATAATAAACTAGCGTTTATTACACCCCCATACTTATCTTTTGCTAGTCTCTTAGCAAAACTTTAATTTTGCAACCAGATTTTTAGGAAAGACTAATTTTTTTGACTTTTGAGAAAAAGGAGATTGTGGAACTTTGGTTGATTAAAAATATGAAAGGCATGGGATTTGTTAAAGCTAAACATCGAGATTCATCTTTGGATCCAAAATTTAGATGAATCGGAATCAATGTATCCTTTACAAATTCACAAGTTAACTCCTTGTCAATTCAAATGACCTGAAATTATTTTATAGTTAGGATTTCTTTGGTCCTTGAATCTGACTCGCAACTTGCATAATCTTTTAAAATCCTGTGTCAGTGCTTCTGAATGCCAACATTTATAAGGTTGTGCTTTCGTTTGGATTTTTTTTTGTCTCCCCATGCTTATTTCTGGCTTAATCCTACAACATATGTGTCAGGATCATCATTCTCGTTACCAAACCTCAAGCGGGTTCTGGCACCAGCACTTTGAGATGGTACTATCCAAGACACCACTCAAGAGCTCACAACCCTAAGACACAATGCAGTGTGAAGGGATGCTCCAAGCAAACTCAAGCTCTTGCTCCGATGCTATGGGTAGAGTACTGATGTGTTTCTTACCTCAACTCAGTTAATTAAGTTAATTTTACTTAATTAAGAGTAGAGAAAAGTCACTTAGGTTAACTCGAAATTGTGTCGATTAGTAGTATAAGGTCGAATTAACCTAACATTTTAGAAAAGTTTTACTGGTTGAGTCCAGGTCATTCGCTGGGAGGTATACATTACTTAAAATTCACCAAGCTATTTAAAACAATTCCTAGGAGGTATAATTAAGTTAATTTTAAGAGCATGAATTTTGCAAAAGTGATTTAAAATTGAGGAAATATGCAAAATTACATTTGAAATCACATTTACAACATTTATTTCAAAATATTTAAGGCAAATAAGAGTTTATATATTCAAAACATGCCTTATTACGACAATTGAAAGCAAGAGAAATTAAAAATATAACAAGAAAAATAATTTCTTTTATGCTTCATCCTTTAGCCTCTCTTTTCCTTTCTTCTTTTTCTCTCTTTTATCTCTCTATTTTCCTTTTATTTATTCTTTTTTTACTCTCTCTCGAGCTCTCTTTCTTTCTTCTTTCTTTATTGCTCCTGCTTCTGCCTTTCTCTTC
Source organism: Thalassia testudinum (assembly GCA_037157565.1). Classification (NCBI taxonomy): domain Eukaryota; kingdom Viridiplantae; phylum Streptophyta; class Magnoliopsida; order Alismatales; family Hydrocharitaceae; genus Thalassia; species Thalassia testudinum. The sequence goes on from JAZHRO010000025.1 coordinate 43,028,577, forward strand.
CCTTAGTCTTTTTCTTCTTAGTTTCTTCTTTAGACTCTTTGTTCCTTAGTGTCTGTTCTTCTCCTTTCGTTCCTTTAGCTTTTCTCCTTAGTTCCCTTAGCTTCTTCAGCTTCAACACTTAACCTTCAACTCTTCCTTTCTTCTTCTCTTCAGCTGAACCGGGTCTTTCCTTTAACCAAAAATTGGTTTAAGGTTTGCAGCGAGGTCCTTTCGAGGATACACAGCACCCTGAGATCAGGGTGGGACCAGACCCTACTTGGTCCTCGCCTTATTTGATTACGGTTTATTTTTGGTTTAATTCTCTCGAGCCAACCAACTCAACGCCTCCCAGGCCTTGCCCTCCTAGGGCCACACATTCGCACGCCACACAGGCACACACCCGTAGGCACACACATGCTCGCACACACACACAGAGATCAGGTGCTCAGAATGGTCAGGTTCAAATTTTGCGCCGAGTGCTTGACGACTGGTAAGCCCAGTGCACAAATCAGTTTTACACCCATGTGCGCGCTCGAAGACTTCCGATGTGGGACTTTTTTCCCCCCTCCAGACTCGACTTCAACTGAGGATTTCTCCCTACTCGGAGCTCCAAATCAAGTGATTCAAAGCTCGATGGAAAGCTCTAAGGTGGCTCTACAAGATTACAGGGTCAATTTTAAGTTAAGAGGATGTTTTCCTCTTTGATTTGAAGAGTGAATCTAGGGGGTTCCTACAGGTTTTAACTGCCTGGAAATAGAGATTATGCTTATAGAGTCTATAGGATGGCTTTTCTAGCTTAACTAAGGGTCTGAATAAGTTCTACAGCTAATTCTGCATCTATAGGTAAAGGTTCTGAAGCTCTTTAAGCTTCTGAAACCGCAAAGAGGCTTCAAGCTTCTCTGAAAGCTTCAGAGAACAAATTTCTAACTCTGATTAAGTGAATAGACACTTAAGAACATTTCTGATCAATTTGAACAAGTTCTAAGGGTTAAAACAAATTAATCTGGGCAGGATTTGAGATCAAATCTCAACAAAGAGCCACTGCCATCAGTTTGGGTTCAAAAACAACCCAAATTGGTAAGGTGTTAATTCCTACAAAATTACAAGCCTAAGCTCTTCTAATTCATTCTTAAACTTTTCAATAGAATCTCAGAGTCCATTTAAACTTTTCAATTCCTCAAATCGAGCTCAAAATCAAGATCTCATACTCAGTTTGACTGTGAAGCTCAAAATTTTGACTTTCTGTTTTAAGCTTCTTTTCACAAAATTAACACCTTAAACAGAATCCTCTTAGCCTCAGAAATCTTCCCAATCTCTTAATCAGGTGTTCTAACCTAAAAATCTAGGATTCCAGGATCATCGCCTGAACTCTAAAAGCATTCTGTTCGTCAAAATGATTGGGAGGTTTCTATAAAAATCTAAGATCAAGAATAGCTTCAGTGCACTGCACTGAAGCTTCTAGACTCTTTAAATGCTTCTTTAAAACTTCTATGCAGGCTTCTCTAACTCCACCAGAGTTGGAGAAGAAGACATCTCACTTTGAGCTCCAATGGTTAAAATTCCAAATAATTGGCCTCAAATTACTCTATGATAAAAAATACATCAATCTGGAGCTTTTCATTAAATTCTGTAGGGTGAAGATCAGAAAATGACTCGTCGGAGCTCGTCGGAGCTCCGGTGAGTCCAGTAAAATGCAAATCGTGTTCAGCTTGGTGTATTTATGCCATTTTTAATTTGAAAAGGGATCATGAGGTTGCAAGGAACCTCAAGATCACCTTTAATCCCTCTTTAATTCATTACATGAATGATTAATCAGTAAAATCAGTTTAAATGTAATATGAGTTATTTGAGGCTCAGGACTTGGTCTCCCACTCAAATGAGTGGTTGAGACAAGTCAACAGTTATCTGCGATACTATATATATACATATATATATATATATATATATATATATATATATATATATATATATATATATAATGATTTGAACTACTCCTGAGCCGCCATAAATAGCGAGCTCAGGAGCTTAATTAAAATTGGGTGTTTACATTATAGATGGTAATTACTCATATTAAGTGTAGAATAGGGTCCTTAGTGATGAAAAGATGATGGAGGACCCTATGGATGTGAAGCTAAATCAGCTACTGTTGCCATGGACAGCAACAGTAGTCGGTGGAGGTGGAAGTGATTTAGGCGATTAAGTGATCAAATTATGAATTAAGTGTGAAACTTTAGGACCTAAATTCAACTGAAGAAGAAGAAGACGAGAGGGACCTAAATAAAGTGAAACTTAAGGACCTATGTGAAGATTAAGGACCCGATTGCAATGAATAGTAAGGACCTAAATGTAAACCCAGGTTTTAGAGGTTTATTTTAACTTAGATCTTTTCCAACTTTTTATATATGTTAGTAAATAAGGTAATTATTATGTTTTTACCTTGAATTTACATTTTTGACCTTTTAAAGTTAATTTATTAGATTAAGTAAAATTACTTAAGTTACTATATACTTAAGTATACAGTATGTTTAAGTTACTTAACTTATTAATTAAGGAAATGATTAATAAGATCTCAAGTCCAATTATTAATTAAATTGTTAATACTATTAATTGAATGATAAAATATCATTTTTAACTTATTTTAAGGTCCTTTACTAAATATCCCTTATTTCATAATTAACCCTTATATATTCATAACCTTAACTAATTAACTAGGAAGATTAGTTAATTAGGGGTAATTAGAGATCATGATGAGCCTCTCATCAAGTACCGTCCAAGACACTTGAGCTGCAAAATTGTACCTTAATGCTCCATCTAAAGATATGAAATATATATATAGAGTAGCGTCGAGGTAGTAACATGTTGACATCACGTCCTCAAAGGAGGCATTTGTCACCTTCTCAGTGGCGGGAACTCAAACCAATCATCTACTTCAGATTTCATTAAGATTAAACAAGGGGTTTTTCTAACTTTCCTAATTTATTTTAAGTGTTGTCTATGTGTGAAATTTTGACACAAGAATTTTGCAAGGGACGCAAGTTTTTGAGTTAGAAACTAAGCCAAATAGTTTCCAGGTTGCAAAAGAAGATCAAGTCAGTCGAATCATCACGAGTTTAGGTGGAATTTGAAGAAGGATACTTGATCTAGTCTAAAAGAAAACCTAGAAATTCAAATAGTTGGATCTGTATCTTAATCACTAGTTTGTTAAAGATTAAATCCCTTTGTGCCTTGAAATGATTTCTCAACCTTAGTCTCGATTTCAAAAATTTCTCAAAAAGTTTTCAATATTTTTTTTGTTAGGGGAGTTAGTTAACTCTGAAGAGTATGTGAATCGATCTTGTTATCGAAGGATACAAAAGAAAGAAGTAGAGGAGGCTCTGAAGATGATAAAAAGTGGGAGGGTTGTTGGGCCTGATGATATTCCTATAGACGTCTGGAGAATGACGGGAGAACGGGGTATAACTTGGCTCATAAATTTATTTAATACTGTGTGGAGAGGCAAGAAGATGCCAGAGGAATGGAGGAAAAGTTTTGTGGTACCTTTATACAAGAACAAAGGTGATATACAAGATTGTTCCAACTTTAGTGGTATTAAGTTGATGAGTCATACGATAAAACTTTGGGAAAGAATAATTGAAAGAAGGGTGAGGCAAGTCTCTATGGTAACTGAAAATCAATTTGGCTTTATGCCAGGCAGGTCTATTATTGAGGCAATACACCTCTTGAGACGTATGATGGAGACTTACAAAGTGAAGAAAAAGGATTTACATATGATTTTTATTGATTTGGAGAAGGCCTATGATTCTGTCCCAAGAGATATCTTGTGGAGAATTTTGGAGAAGAGACAAGTGCCAATTATATATATCAACCTCATTAAGGATATGTACTATGGAGCTATAGCTTGTGTAAAGACTAAGGATGATTTGACAGACTACTTTGATATCTCCATTGGTCTGCATCAAGGTTCGACTTTAAACCTTTATCTTTTTGCCTTGGTTATGGATGAGTTGACGAAGCATATCTAAGTTGAGGTGCCTTGGTGTATGCTTTTTGCTGATGACATTGTGTTGGTTGATGAGACAAGAGATGGAGTGAACAGAAAACTTGAGCTTTGGAGAGAAGCCCTGGAAGATAAAGGATTACGTATAAGTAGGACGAAGACTGAGTATATGGAATGTAAGTTTAGTAGTAGAGGGAACAATGAAGGGATTGATGTAAAAATTGGAGAAGAGTGCATTCCAATGAAAGATATTTTTAAGTACTTGGGATCCATTTTCCAACATGATGGTGGAATTGATGGTGTTACACATAGAATTAATGCAGGGTGGTTGAAATGGAGGGGTGCTTCTGGTGTTCTCTGTGATAAGAAGGTTCCTTTAAAAGTCAAAGGAAAATACTATCGAGCTGTGGTAAGACCAGCCATGTTGTACGGTTCTGAATGTTGGGCTATAAACTATAGGCATGTACAGAAGATGTCTGTGGCAGAAATGAAGATGTTAAGATGGATGTGTGGTCATACAAGAAAGGATCGTATTTCAAATGAATTTATTAGAAACAGGGTTAGGGTGGCACCGATAGAGGATAAAATGAGAGAGGCCCGTCTAAGATGGTTTGGACATTTACAAAGAAGGCCATTAGATGCTCCAGTTAGGAGATGTGAGAAGTTGGAGGCTGAACCCGCTAAGAGGGGGCAAGGAAGACCAAACAAGTGTTGGAAGGAAACTATTAAGTATGACCTCAATTATTTTAATTTAATTCCTAAAATGGCTGAAAATCGATCTGTGTGGAGGCAAAGAATCCATATAGCCGACCCCACTTAGTGTGGGAAAAGGCTTGGTTGTTGTTGTTGTTGTTGTAACGAAACCACCCTCCTTGTATGTTACCTCCGTAAAGAGTTTCTTGTTTCCAGTCATATGCTTGGAACATCTGCTGTCCATGATCTAAGTTCCTTTGCTTTTGTCCTCAAAAATATGATCGTCTTTGAGTTGATCTTCTTGGTTGCTCTACCATCTTTCTATAGGCATATAGTCTTTCTTTGGTTCTCTTAAAGATATATCTTGATAGATCCACTTCTTCTTGACCTTCAAACCAAGATTGAACAAGTTTCTTTGGTATCCATTTTTTCTCAGGTCCATTGTGGTTAGTTTTTGTTTTCATAGTTGAATATGAAAGCTTCCTTCTTTTGACTAGATATAAAATTAGTTTGTTTGACTTTTGATGAACTAGCTTCATGAGAATATCCAAGACTAAATTTGCAAGAAGGAGATTTTTGTGATGATAAGAGTTTATCTAAGTTTTCCTTCCCATTAGTAAACCTAGCAAGATCTTTTAATAATCTTTCTGAATTATCTTTATGATCTTGAATATTAGTTTCAAGAAGTTCTATGTTTTTCTTTAAGCTTCTAGTCTCATCACATAGAAAATCTTTTTCTTGCATAATCTTGTCTTTCTCATTTTGAAGATCTTTATATTTTTCTTTAAGATCTTTATTTTTTAACTTAGTCTTTTTAAAAGTATAATATAAATCATCAAAGGCTTCTATAAGTTCTTCGAAAGATAAATCATTTACCTCATCTTCTAATGCCATAAGTCCAAGGCATGGGGCTTCTTCATCGGTTGAATCAATCTCAGATTCACTTTCGCTTGAATCTGAATCGTCCCATGTAGCTTGCATAGCTTTCTTTTTCTTGTACTTATTAAATGACTTTTATGAATCATTCTCTTGTTTCTTTTTGCTCCTTTTTCCATCCTTCTTAAGTGGACAATCCGTTCAAATATTTCCATTCTTTTTGCATTGATAGCAAATAATTGGTTCCACCTTTGAATCCTCTCTTGATCCATTTTTCCTGAAATTCTTGTTATTTTTTAGAATTTTCTAAACTTATGAGTAAGCATGGCAAGGTCTTCATTTTCTTCATCATTATCCTCGGATTCTGAAAATACTTTAAAGGCTAGTTGCTTTTTCTTCCCTTCTTCCGTCCCTTCTTTTGATTGAGCTTGGTCTCATATGTCATGAGATTTCTAAGAAGTTGATCCATGTTTAAGTTCTCAACTTTATTGGCTTCTTCTATAACTGTGACTTTGGGCTCAAAAACATTAGTAAAGGAACGTAAAATCTTATCTTCAAGCTCACCTCTTATGAAGGTCTTTTCTAGAGCCTTTAACTTATTAACAATGAAGGTGAAACGAGTGTATATATTCTTTACACTCATTTTCCTGCATTTCAAATTTCTTGAATTGTTGGGTTAGTAAAACAACTTTAGAATTTTTTACCTTATTCTTTCCCTTATGAGTAACCTCAAGAGTTTTCCAGATTTCATATGTACTTGTCCATTGAGAAATCCGATTAAACTCATCGGGGCTGAGTGCACAATACAAGGCATTTAGAGCCTTGAAGTTGAGTGAGAGCTTCTTGTCGTCATCCGTCAAGGCTCCATTGTCAGGTTTCATCGACCTTTCAAATGATGTTTCTACCATTTCCCAGAAAGTATAATCTCCAAATTGAAGGAAAACTTCCATCTTTTACTTCCAGTATGAGTAATTCATACCATCGAAGTAAGGAGGTTTTGTCATTAAGAATTGATGAACGGGTTTGGCGAAGAAAAATCAGGGTTTCAAGAACCTGTCGTCGTAGCTCGCAAAACACGATATCAAATACAATTTATAACCGAAACTCCAAGGGAGTCCAGGGTCGAACATAGGGAGATGACGTTTACTTTCGTTGAAATCCGTGCTTTGTTTTGTTTCTTTTTGAGGCTTTAAGGTTTTGTGATTTTTTCTTTTGTTTTGCAATAAAGAAGCAGGCAAGATAATGTCACAAAATGAGATGGAAACAAATTTGATATATCATGCAATTGTTTATTACAATAAGTCAAGAAATACAAAAGAGATAGGGGTGAAAAGAAATCTACCAAATCGGCTATTCGGTGAGACGACAACGCTTGGTGGCAGCTTGGATGAAGGAGGTGAGGTGTTGGACGACAGAGGTGAGATGTAGGAGGATGCCGGGTAGAGGAATGCTTCACCAAGGCTCTGGAATGGAGATGAGGAGATGGAGGCGATCTTCTATCGGATTGTTGGTGGAAGGACAACTTTAAGGTTTCTTATGAAGGTGGTGGGATGGAGGACGGATATTTGGTGGGATATAAAAGCATTACACTAATAAGAGGCCTTTGGAGCTTGGGAATAAGCTCTAATGGAGCTTTGGTAGGCTACTAGAGCTTAGGAGTAGGTGGGAGTAGAGTAGGTAGAGATGGTTTGGAAGGAAAGGGGTTATGGTGTTTATATAGTGGTGGAATGGGGGTGTTTTGCGCGCACGGGTCTTCAGCGACATTTAAAACGTTGCTAAAGACCCACCGGGGGTGTCGCTACAAATTCAAGTGCCTTGGCTGGCGTGAAGAGGCACGGCTGCAGCTGGCGTAGCGTAAGGCGATCGACAGCTGTTGGATCGGGCGTGGATGGATGAGATCACACGGAGATTGTGTGCGCTCGCGGATTCAAACGCGCCTACATCGCTGGCAGCCGTTGGATGAACCATCGCACGGTTGGGAGCGCCCGCAGATTGCACCCTCGCAATCGTTCAAATCGTACGCCTGCTGGTCTAGGAAGCAACTCCACGTTTCAATCTTGATTGTGTGGCTGAGGAGCGCGCGTGGATCGTGCCTCTCATGAGATTTGAATCACGTGCATCGCACGATCGCGAAGATCGGATGACGGATGATACCCCCAGTCGACTTAAGTGAGTGCTCCAGATGGTGCGCATCTGCTTGGGTGTGCGTCTGCGCGTCTTCGAGGGGCGTTCCTTCGTGCGTGTGCAACGCTGACTGCTTGATTAAGATCGAGCAGTCCAATTTCTTTAGGCGTTGAAGACGTAGTGAATCGCCGCTCAATCTCGCATCCCCTCTTTGCGAAACGGGTGCGTTGCCACTATGGTGAGGGCGCTAGTTGGTTGTGCAGACACTTTAGCTTGCTGCGGCCTCGACCATTGGATGAGAATCCAACGGTCGTGATCAGATCATCCTTGAGGTAGGGCTGGGGGCTACAGCTCATGTAGTGCGGCCTAAATGGCGCCAGAAGGAGGTGGATGGCCTAGATGGCGCCACGTCATCACGAAAATCACTTCGATCAGAGCTCCATAGCATCCTCTACAAGAAGGAGGTGGATGGCCCAAATGGCGCCACGTGGCGCCATCTGGGCCATCCACCTCCTTCTTGTAGAGGATGCTACGGAGCTCTAATCGAAGTGATTTTCATGATGACAAACTACGTTGTCATTCCGGATCCACCTATACGATCGGCTTCTTCATTCGAAGTCCGTAAAGATATCGCACTGCCTCCTAGCCATATAAAATGTTGGAATTAATATATAGAATATACAAACTATCCTAAATGCAATGCAATTAATGTTATGCAATATTTATACTATGATATGCAATGCTAAACCTAAGAACTATCATAAATAAGCATTTTATCATGAATCCATGCGTGTTTATCATACCCCCATGCTTACTTTTTGCTAGTCCCTAGCAAAATTAACCTAAATGCTATGTATAAAATTAGAATTAGGATTTGATCACTTAATCATGATTTGTTGGTTGCTTTATAAAATTTCAACTTAAGACCTGATTACAGAAACTCGACAGTGCCTGAGTGTCTGCTAGAATGTAGACCGCCTAAGCCCTTGCCTTATTTGAAAAAGGAAGATACATTTTTTTGCTTTTTCTTCTTTTCTAATTTTTTTTTGGATTTTTTGAGTTTAAGAGTTTCGGGATAACTTTTTACGACTACCCAACCCAGCCAAGACTCGAAAATGACTCTAAGTACTAAGCATCTTGTTAAAAGAGTGAGACTCACTAGGCGGTCGTTAAAACGGACTTCAGGTTTCTACGATTCTAGGTGACCTTAAGAGTTTCTACTTAAAGGTTTATCTTTCTGAATGGTAGCTTTCTCTCTACTTTTAAAAATTTTTTTATGGGGTCAACACAAGAGCGAACCCAGTATATATCTCCCTGGTTTATTCTACTTCCCCGCTTCTTCCCTAAGTGTTTTGGGAATTATTTGTGCATTTTTGTGAGCTGGGCTATAGACAACCGGCTAATGGGCTGTTACCCACGACAACTTGCCAGCTATACTTGTGCGATAAAGTGATTTATTTTCTATATATCTTTCTTCTTTTTTGTTTTTTTTAGTACCATTTTCTTTTTCTAAGTAGGTGACTTCCTTGATCTAAGATTTACTTAAAAGTAGTAGAATAAGTATGGTCAAGTAGCTGGGCTCTGGACAATCGACCAATCGGCTGTTACTTACGATAACTTGCCAACTATACTACCCTAGAAAGTTCATTACCTACCTAATTTTCGAAGAAACTATCGAAAAGTGAGTCAGTGCAAATAGTGTGTAGATGCTTAAACTTAAAGTCTCGTCAAATCAGAGGACGAGTTGATAAGTCTTGTATTTATCATCCCAATTTATTAGCCAAATTAGAATAAAATTATTTGGTGAGGATTTGAGAGTAAGTCCACATTCGAGTGGACACTTGGGCTAATTAAGCTCGAAGACCTGAAGAGTCTAAGTATTCAAGTCCTAAAGTATCAATTCCTAAAGTTTGCAACTCCTAATGCCTAAGTTCTCTTCTCCTACTTCTATTTTTTTAAAATAAAATAACAGGAAATTACTATTGCGGCTGACAAAAAAATTATTTCATAAGATATCACCCCCCCATGCTTAGCTAATGCAATGTCCTTATTGTTAAAATGAAAGTATGCAAGAGAGCAGAATTGGAAGAATAACAGCTACTTTCCGTGAGATTCTGGTTAGCTCGAAATAACCTTTACACGCGCTAAGTTTAGTGCCTTCAGCTAAGCGATATTTGACCAGTGGAGGTTAGGGCAAGGTGAGAGTAACCTTGTCCGAGACGGGTTCAGGGAGCACATGGTCAACATAGGGTTTGAGTCGTTGTCCGTTGACCTTAAAGGAATTACCCATCTTTGGGTCAGAGATTTCGACTTCCCTGTTAGGAAAAATTCGCTCAATAATGGGCCGTTCCACTTAGACCTAAGCTTACTAAGGAAGAGCTTTAGTTGAGAATCGAAAAGCTAGACCTTCTGGTTCGGCTCAAAGCTCTTACGTGAAATTATTTGGTCATGAAAAGCTTTAGTCCTTGCCTTATAGATTCTGGCATTTTCATAGGCATCATTTTTAAGTTCCTCCAACTTAGATAGTTGGAGTTTCCTGGTCTTCCTGGCCAACTCTAGGTCGAAATTACATTTCTTGGTGGCCCAAAATGCCAGTGTTCTAACTCTATGGGTAAGTGACATGCCTTACCAAACACCAGACGGAATGGAGACATACCGATAGGTGTTTTGTACGTCGTACAATAAGCCCAAAGAGCATCATCTAGCTTTTGGGTCCAAACTTTCCTATCAGGCCTTATGGTTTTCTGCAAAATATTTTTGATCTCCTGATTGGAGATCTCGGCCTGTCTATTCGTCTGTGGGTGATAGGGTGTGGAAATCCGATTTACCCTGTATTTCCCCAGTAAATTTCGAAACTGGGCATGAGTGAAATGTGTGCCACCATCACTGATAATTGCTCGAGGAATCTCGACTTGATTGAAGATATTTTTCTTCACAAAATCGATGACCACCTTGTGGTCATTGGTCCAGGTGGGGATTACCTCAATCCACTTGGACAAGTAATCAACAGCGACCAAAATATTCTAGTGTCCAAATAGAGGGAAGGGTCTCATGAAGTCGATGCCCTAAATGTCGAAAATTTCGACAGAAAGTATTGGGTTTAGGGGCATCATGTCTCTCTTGGCTATGTTCCTGAGTGTCTGGCATCGAGCGCATGACTTTGAGAATTCCTGGGCATCCTTAAATAATGACGGCCAATAGAAGTTGGATTGCAAAATTTTGGCTGCCGTCTTTTTCCCAGAAAAATGTCTACCACACGCAGATGCATGGCAGAACTTAAGTATACTATGGAACTCATTTTCCGAGACGCATTGGCAAATAATCTGGTCGGCGTCGATATGATAAAGCTCGAGATAGTCCTAAAAATAATATTTGGCCTCGGACATTAGTCTGTTCTATTGTTGTTTGGTCCAATCCTGGAGGATTTGACCAACGACCAAATAATTAATATCTACAAACCAGGGGGTTCGGATGCCCGAGACTGTAAGGATTGTTTCATCCGGAAAAGTTTCAAAGATAGGGATATCCGGATGAGGAGAATCAATTAGGATTCTTGACAGGTGATCTGCCACTGCATTTTGTGCCCCAGCTTTGTCCCTGATTTCAAGATCAAATTCTTGAAGTAACAGAATCCAGCGAATAAGCCGGAGCTTGGTATCCTTTTTGGCCAAGAGATGTTTCAAGGCCGAGTGGTTGGTGTAAATGATAACGTGAGAACCTAAAAGATAAGCCTTAAATTTTTCTAAGGCAAAAACTACGGCTAGCAACTCTTTTTTAGTGATACTGTAATTTCTCTAGGCCTTGTCCAGAGTCTTATTAGCGTAGTAGATTATAGAGGGCTTTTTCTTAATTTTCTAACCCAAGACAGCCCTAACAGCATAATCAGATGTGTCCACCATTATCTCAAATGGAGCTGTCTAGACCGATGGTTGCAACATCGGGGCATAGGTGATTGTCGTTTTTAATAAATCAAATGCCTTGTTGCATGATTCATTAAACTCAACCGGTGTGTCTTTGACTAGAAGGTTTCTCAAGGGTCGAGCAACCTTTGAAAAGTCCTTGATGAATCTTCTATAGAAACTCACATGCCCAAGGCAAGAGTAGATCTGTTTTACGGATGTGGGTGGAGGGAGTCTAGAGATAGCATCCACCTTAGCCTTATCAACTTCAATACCTTGATTAGAAACCACGTGACCCAAGACAATGCCATCTCGGGTCATGAAGTGGCTCTTCTCCCAGCTAAGGATCAGCCGTGTCTTGATGCATCTCTGGAGGATCGATTCCAAGTTAGTTAGGCATGACTCGAATGAATCTCCAAAAATGGAGAAATCATCCATGAACACCTCAAGACAATCTCCCACCATGTCCGAAAAAATGGCCAGCATGCACCTTTGAAAAGTCGCGGGTGCATTGCAAAGCCCGAACGACATTCTACTGAATGCAAAGGTTCTGTAGGGACATGTGAAAGTTGTCTTTTTCTGGTCTTTGGGATGGATAGAGACTTGGTTATATCCTGAATAATCATCCAGGAAGCAAAAGTACTTTTGCCCAGCTAACCTTTGTAGGATTTGATCAATGAATGGTAAGGGGAAATGATCCTTTTTGGTGGCTGTGTTCAGTTTCCTATAGTCAATACAAACTCTCCAAGCAGAAGCTGAACGGGTGGTAAAGGATTCCCCTTTCTCGTTAGTTGTAACAGTTATTCTCGCCTTTTTTGGTACAATTTGAACTGGGCTAACCCATAGACTATCCGAGATTGGGTAAATAATTCCAGCATTGAGCCACTTGATTATCTCCTTTTTGATCACTTCTCGCATATTCGGGTTTAATCTCCTTTGCATTTTGTGAGAAGGGTAGGATCCATCTTCCATAAAAATATGGTGATTACAGTAAGATGACTCGATCCCCCTAAGGTCGTGGATGGTCCAACCAATTGCCTCTTTATTTTTTTAAGGACCTTAATCAATCTCACTTCTTGCTCCTTAGTTAAATCAACACTAATAATCACAGGGAGCGTATTCTTAAGTCTTAAGAACTCGTACTTCAAAGTTTTAGGCAATGGTTTCAATTCTAGCTGAGGTGATTTTAGTATAGAGGGAAGGGAGGATGCTGATGAAGATTCATCAGGACGATCCAGTGGAAGAGGCTGGGAATGAACAAAATTAACAACCTCTTCAGGATGTGGCAAGTTTGCCACGGAGGGTTGTGGGTTGGGTTTCCTAAAGTTGGAGTCCTCAAGTACACTGATCATTATACAAGTCTCAACATTAAAATCATGATCCTCGAGGTCCTCAATGAATCCACAATCCTCAAATCTTTTTATCGCCTTGAAAATATCAAGAGTTAGATTCCTATCCCCAAAGGCAATTTCCATACTATCGCTCTCACAATTTATGTTGGCCTTAGCGGTAGCTAGGAATGGGCGCCCAGAATGATGGGCGTGTTCCTCAAATCATTAGGTACATCCATGTCAAGGACCAGGAAATTTACGGGAAAATAGAAGTCCTTGACCTTGACAATAACATCCTCAATAACGTCTTTTGATGTGGTGATCGAACGGTTTGCTAACTGTAACGTTACTGAGGTTGGCCTAAGTTCACCCAACCCAAACCATTCATAATGAGAGGTCGGGATTAGGTTGATGGATGCACTTAGATCCAATAGTGCCCTATCAAAAGTGTACTCTCCAATGACGCATGAAATCAAGGGGGCACTTGGATCTTTCTTCTTTTGAGGAAGGTGATGTAGGATAATAGAAATTGCCTTCTCAGAGAGAATCACCTTCCTCGAAGTGGGTTCTCTCGACTTACGCTTTTGGGTACATAAATCTTCCAAAAATTTAGGGTAAGTCAGGATATGCTTAATAGTATCGAGGAGTGGAATATTGATCTCTACATTCTTGAATAAATTCAGGAGCTCCTTGTTGCTCTCTAAGGTTTTCTTCTTGGTTTTCAACAAGGCTTCAGGGAACGGGATGTGGGTGGTGTCTTCAATTTCAGGTCCCTAGGCCTTATTGTCTTCTTCAATCTCCTTTTCTCTCAAGGTCCCTAGGGTTTTGGCTTCTAGAAGGTAATTCAGGGTCCTGGGTCTGCTTTTCACTTCTCAAGGTAACAGAGTTTGCAAAGGTGTATGGGTTCAAGTCTTGAGGTGGGTTAGTGAAGATTGGATGGCCTTGATTGGTCATATATCTAGAAGAAAAAGAGGGACCCTGCTCAACCACTTGAGCATGTGCATGAGGGTCCCTTTGATTTCTGTACCCTTGGGCTCTATTGCCCTGATTTTGTACATTGTGCGGGTTGGGTACGGGTTGGGATGGTAGAAATCCGGGCTGTCGGGTGTTGGTAATAAGCTCGAATTGCAAGTTGTCCAAGGATGTCTTCATTTGCTGCATAAGTTGCAGCATGGACCCTTGCATTTCTACCATCTGCCGATTTAAATTAGCCTGCCCTGTAGATTGTTGGGCATTCCAAGGTGGCTGAGAAACTGGTTTCGAGGGCAACTGGGTGTATACTTGACCCTAACCCATAGGACTTTGAGATGCATTGTTGTTGGGTCGTGTTTAGGTCTGTTGCCCCTGACTTTTCCAGGAGAAGTTAGGGTGGTTCCTCCAACCCGAGTTATAAGTGTTGGAATACGGGTTGGACCTAGCATTCTCCAGTATTGCATATGCTTCCTCATAGGGTGAGTATGGAGAGAAGGATCAGAGAAACTGGGATCAAAGGCTCCAGTTTGGAACCCATAAGGTTCCAAGAAATCCTGACTCATAGGTTGAGCCGATTCAAGTTGGTTCTCAAACTCCTGCCCCATGGGAGCTCGTGAGGAATGGAATCTTGAATGCTGGGATTGAGTGGGTGTAGATGTGTTTCCCGAATTCCCAGACATCCATCCTTTCATTCTTTTAGCAACCAAGTCCATCTTATCAAGCTTGTTACAAATCAATTCCATGTCAAATGAATAAGAATCCTAGATCTCATTAGCTTTTGACCTGGGTTGTTGGGATGGAGGCATGATTAATTGAATTCTCGCTCATTTCCTTAAACAAGTCGTATGTGCTATCTGCATCCCTGTTGAGGAAATTACCTTCACAAGAGGCGTTCATGTGAGTTGTTCGACCAACCCGTGATAGAATATCTGCATGAGTTGTCATTTCAACATCTTGTAGTGTGGACACTTCAAAAGTTCCTAGAATCGCTCCCAGGCACTATGAAATGGTTCCCTCTGCATCTTAGTGAAAGTGGTAATTGCTTGTCGCAAGGCATTAGTCCATCCGATTGGGAAGAATTTCTTCAGGAAAGTGACTCAAGAGCAGCCCATATTTCTATTGACCTTCCAATGGTCCAGTACCAATGTGCAGCCTTATCCCTGAGAGAGTGGGGAAAGAGCCTCATGATTATTTGCTCTTCGTTCACATTCCTCGCTTTTGTGGTCTAAACCAAAGTGGTTAGATCCTCCAAGTGCTTGAATGGATCCTCCGAGCCAAGCTCATGGAAATGCTTAATCAAACTTAAGACTTGGGGCTTGATTTCGTCTCCGGCGGGAATCATGACGCTGGGATGTTTCCCATAGTTTGAAGGATCATAGAAATCCTTTAAGGGTTGAGCACCCTGACCAAACATCCGTTGGAACCATTGTTGCATCTGCTACAATTCTTCCAACTGCCTCTGAATCTGCTCTTGCTGGTTCGGGGGCGGGGGAGGTAGTTGTTAATCAGCCATGGGATCTACTTGGCTATAACTCAACCTCTGCCTCCGGGAATGGTCTAAAGGTCCTTCCAGATGAGGGTTCAATGACCTTCCAAGCATACGCTGGAAGGTAGTTGGAAGGATGGGGAAGAGAAGGAACCTTGCAACACAAAAAATACAAGTTGGTCCTTAGGTTGGGTGGCTTAAAGGTCTATAGACTCTCATAATCCGTCTTAAGATTATAAACGATTTACTTGTATCCACCCAATCCAACTAGTTAGGAGGGACTGGGTAGAAGGTTTTTCCTTCGATTTGCGCCTCCAGCTCCTAGTGTATCCCCCAGCTGCGATCGTTTGACACTACTCCCCTAGCTAGACATTAGATTGACTAGTATAAGCAGGTTAATCATGAACAATCTCAATCTGGACCCCGAAGAGCAAATCAGTCTTTATGGCTAACGTCTAATCAATTTTAGTTAGGCTTAGGATATTTAGTGCTTTCGGAATGTGATGGGCCCTTAATGGGTTGTGCTCTTAATGATTCGTTGAAAATGTGTGTATGTGCACAACCAAAAAGATTTTCAAGCAAGATTATTGATGATGAAGTGAGTTTTAGGGTTCAAATATTAGGTAGATTCAACCAAATTTCTAGGAGGCAAACCAAGTTTGAAATCACGAGTTCAATTGTTTTCCTTTGCAAATCAAGAAAAAATATGGAGTGCCTGGTTTGACCTAAATATTGAATCCTATGGGACAGCTACAAAATGAATTCCTTTTAGTTTAGCTACAAAATAAACAGCTTAAACAAGTGACCTAGATGCACCACTAATTAGGCACGCAAAAAAGATGATTAACCTAGTATGATTTCTACTCCTTTGTGTTGATTTGCGTGTACCGATTCCATAGGTCGGAATCCTGGGTGAGTAGATAAAAATCAAGTTAGGTTATGTGCCTCAAATGTGGGTGTATGTAGTGTGTTTGTTAATTTGTCCCACACGAAGTATCTTTTTATTTTTTTTTGTTTTTAATATGTGAGGGTGAGATAAGTGGAGGTGACAAACAAGACAAACAAATTCTATCCTAGGGTTTATGCAAACACTTAAATAGATTAGGTCTTGGTTATTGATGTGGTGAAATGAAACTAATGGGGGGAATGTGGGGGCACTTACGGATTACTCTACCCGCACTTTACTCCGATCTACCGCACTCGGATCTCCTTGCTAAGATACCTGCAAGACAGTAAATCAGAGGCAAGCGGGGTTAATAATAAGTGCAAAGAAACATGAAAGAGAAGAAAGCAAATTCCGTTGCCTCCCCGGCAACGGCACCAAAATGATGAATAGATTTTGGTGAAGAAAAATCAGGGTTTCAAGAACCCGTCGTCATAGCTCGCAAAATGCGTTATCAAATACAATTTATAACCAAAACTCCAAGGGAGTTCCGGGTCGAACACAGGGAGGTGATGTTTACTTTCGTTGAAATCCGCACTTCGTTTTGTTTTGAGATTTTAGGGTTTTGTGATTTTCTCTTTTGTTTTACAATAAAGAAGCAGGCAAGATAATGTCACAAAATGAGATGGAAACAAATTTGATATATCATGCAATTATTTATTACAATAATCTAAGAAATACAAAAGAGATAGGGGTGAGAAGAAATCTCCCAAATCACCTATTTGGTGAGACGACGGCGCTTAGTGGCAGCTTGGATGAAGGAGGTGAGGTGCTGGACGACAGAGGTGAGATGCAGGAGGATGCTGGGTAGAGGAATGCTTCACCAAGGCTCTGGAATGGGGATGAGGAGATGGAGGTGATCTTCTATCGGAATAGAGGTGGGAGGACGGCTCCAAGGTTTCTTATGAAGGTGGTGGGATGGAGGACGAATATTTGGTGGGATATAGGAATACTACACTAATAAGAGGCCTTTGGAGCTTGGGAATAAGTTTTAATGGAGCTTTAGTAGGCTACTAGAGCTTAGGAGCAGGTGGGAGTAGAGTAGGTAGAGATGGTTTAGAAGGGAAGGGGTCATGGTGTTTATATATTGGTGGAATGGGGGTGTTTCGCGCACGGGTCTTCAGCGACATTTAAAACGTCACTAAAGACCCAAAGGGGGTGTCGCTACAAATTCAAGTGCCTTGGCTGGCGTGAAGAGGCACGGCTGCAACTGGCGTAGCGCAAGGTGATCGACAGCCGTTGGATTGGGCGTGGATGGATGAGATCGCATGGAGATCATGCGAGCTCGTGGATTCAAACGTGCATGCATCGCTGGCAGCCATTGGATGAACCATTGCACGGCTAGGAGCGCTCGCAGATTGGGCCCTCGCAATTGTTCAAATCGCGTGCCCGCTGGTTGAGGAAGCATCTCCACCATTCAAACTTGATTGTGTGGCTGAGTACGCGTGGATTGTGCCTCTTGTGAGATTTGAATCGCGTGCATCGCGCGATTGCGAAGATCAGACGACAGATGATACTCCCGATCGACTTAAGTGAGTGCCCCAGATGGTGCGTGTCTGGCTGGGCATGCCTCTGCACGTCTTCGAGCGACATTCCTTCGCGCATGTGCAACGTTAACCGCTCGATCAAGATCGAGCAGTCCAATTTCTTTGGGCACTGAAGGAGCAGCAAACCGTCGCTCGATCTCGCGTCCCCTTTTTGTGAAACGGGTGCATTGCCACTGTGGTGAGGGCATTGGTTGGTCGCACGGACACTTTAGCTTGCTGCGGCCTTGACCATTGGATGAGAATCCAATGGTCGTGATCAGATCTTCCTTGAGGTGAGGTTGGGGGTTGCTGCTCATGTAGTGCGGCCTAGATGGCGTTACGTGGTGCCATCTGGGCTGTCCATCTCCTTCTTGTAGACGATGCTAAAGAGTTCTGATTGGGGTGATTTTTGCGATGACGGACTGCGATCGTCACTCTGGATCCATCCGTACGGTCGGATTCTTCATCCGAAGCCCGTAAATATGTCGCACTGCCTCCTAGACATATAAAATGTTGGAATTAATATACAGAATATACAAACTATCCTAAATGCAATGCGGTGAATGTTATGTAATATTTATACTATGATATGCAATGCTAAACCTAGAAACTATCATAATTAAGCATTTTATCATGAATTCATGCGTGTTTATCAAGAATCCACCGTTGCTGCTTGTTGGTACCATGCTGGATGTCATTGGATCGTCTTGCTCAAGCCTTGACACCTACACACAAGAATAAACCAATGCTCTGATACCAAATGTTAGTGTTATAAGAATGGGGGGTTGAATTGTGCAATAAAAGTTACGATCGCAACAAAAAATACGTAGGTAAGAGGAAACCCTTGCGGGAAGAACCTCTACCTAGATCTCTCAATCTAGGATTTTGCTCCTACCCAAGTAGGAATTACTAACAAGAAGTAATCTTACAATTCCCCTCTTTCTGGATAAACCCCAAGAAGAGTTTTGCCCCTCTACTAAGAGGAAACGGGAAACCCACAAATCGGGTACCCAAATAAACTATCAAAAATAATAAAATATATTCCTATAAGCCTTGAATGAAATATGAAATAAAAGGATTATAATACTCCTTATCAAGCTTATCAGCTATTAAAAAGCAATAACACAAGTAGAGCACAAGAGTGCACACAAGAGAGCACAAATGAGATCAAGAGCTTTTCAAATGAGTAGAATGTATTTTTCTTTGTTGTATTTGCTTAAGGCTACCTATGGGGGTATATATAGGTGTATAGGGTCTGATTTAGGTCTAGGTAGTCATTGAAATTTGAATTGAAATGGAGTAAATTAAGGTAGAACGGCTACAATGCATTTACTCAAAGTCTGATTGTATCAGAGGTCCGAAAAACCATGACAAACATCTGAAAAGACCATTTCAGATGTCTGAGAATAAATCAGGACATCTGAAAAAGCTCCAGAGGAAAATTAGTCATTACTAGATTTCACAAGATCAAATACAGGGATGTCTGAACAAAAATTATACATTTGAACAGATAGTTTCAGACGTCTAAAAATAAAATTGGATGTTTGAAAAAGCTTTAGGGTCAAAGTGATCGTTACTGGAATGAAGTTGGACCCAAACAGGGATCCAAAGACATATGATCAGACATCTTACTGAACGTCTGGTCAAAAGTGGAGACGTCTTAAAATGAATGATTAGACATCCGCCGAAATAAGAAGACGTTTGAGGGTCGACAACGTTCCAAAATCAAAGTGTAACGGAAATAATCAATTGCGGTCAATTTTAACGTTGTATAGAAAGTGAACGTTGGTCATTTTTAGACGTCTAAAAAAAAAACTAAGATTATGACCGTTGTTCTATTGAAGATATATCAAAAGCTCGAGGAAGTGTCTGAAAGACACTACTAGACGTCTGAAGTAGAGAACAGACGTTTGAAAACCATAGGTGATAGTGGGCGAAAAGATTGGTTATGAATGTAGGTTCTGGACAAGATCTTAGACGTCTGGTGAAGTAACTTAGACGTCTTATAAATTAGACTCAAATGTCTAAAGGGAAAACGAGACATCTGAAAAACCAACAGAAGTAAATTTTTACAAATTTAAGGATATGAATATGAATAGGAAGGTTCTAAAGATATACTAAAGACAATTCAAAGCTTTTTTACATTCTAAACAAATAAAATAAACTACAAAAGAAGTTCTTTTGCTCTTTCTTTTCCTTGATCTTTTTCTTTAAATCCTTCTTGTAATATGTTAGTCTTTTCCAAGGAAATAGCTCATTTGTCATTATAAAAAATATAATTATAAACAATAGGAGGGCTTACTATTGGAGGAGGGGATGAAAGGGATTTTGATGAACATATTTGTTTATGATGATTTTTCTTTTAGAAATTTGATGACTCTTTACTTCTTTCTATGTTGCTTTATGATATGGAAAATTTAAAGAACTCTCCTTGGTTTGTTTGATTTTTCTGTCCAAATGGCTTGGTTAAAAGAGACCTTGAAAGGGTAATTTTGGTTAGAAGAGGTCTTCTACTCTTAGCTAAGCTTTGCTGAAAATTTTTGTTCAAGATCATTCAATAAAAAAGGAAATTCCTTCGAGCCTATCCAATGGTATTGAATTGATAGGTAAGTTCAACTTTAGTTAGTTCTAATAAAATTCACAAGCCAATGCATCAATAATGTTGGAAAGGACATAAGATACTACAGTCCTTTTTCTAATGGGGATAAAACACTGCAGTCTATTTTGTAAAGTGATTATAAGTAGATACTTCAAATAGGGTGTGTTTTGCATCTTTAAATCTAATGGTACTAATTTGTCATCCATTTGAAAAGTAGATACTTCAAAACATTTTTGTTGCAAAATGTTTACAGTGCTAGATTCTCATATATCTTTAGTTTAGACATTTAGGAAATACTCCTAGATTGCATACGTTTTCAGCCAACTTAAGTACTGCAAATGAAGACTTAATGATAGTTGGGAATTGGGCACTGAAGGGTACTGTTTGCAATAGTTGCTATAAATTTGTTTTTTTCCCCTTAACATTGTTATAAAAAAAATCCTATTATTTCCCCTGGCTTTTAACACAAAATAAACTTTGAAGCATCACTCATGTAAAATCATGTTATATTTGTGTCGCCATCACCTGCCTTCCCATTACTTCTCTTCTTCTTACATAAGCCATGTAGTGCCCACCTCTCATGTTTCCTTAATGCTCCACAACTCCAACAAGATGATAGCAATGTTTTCCAGTTCCCCGGTAACTGCAAGCCACAAAGCAACATTTAATCGGAATGCTTTTAAAATTTGTAATGGCATTAACAGTAGATAAATCTAAAGTTCTATAGCTCTACTCTTACTGAATAAGTAGATCAACAATGTCAAGCAACATCAAAAAATACACTCGATAAATCTGCTGGTTTTTAAGGTCTAATAGATGACTCCCCAAAAATTTCTCCTTTAAGACTTCAACACCAACCTCCACTTCCAGTGCTCCACGACACGACCATCTAGGAGGCTACCTGAGTAGGCACATTGAGGACACGCCAAAAGATTTAAATTGACAAGTTTCTTTATGTGCCCGTGGGTATTTGGACC
Organism: Thalassia testudinum; assembly: GCA_037157565.1. Taxonomy (NCBI): domain Eukaryota; kingdom Viridiplantae; phylum Streptophyta; class Magnoliopsida; order Alismatales; family Hydrocharitaceae; genus Thalassia; species Thalassia testudinum. The sequence goes on from JAZHRO010000025.1 coordinate 43,049,979, forward strand.
ATAGGATTTCAAAGCAACTAACGACTAACCAACTGTCGATCAAAGAACCAGAGAATTGATAGAGAATGAACACTAAGCTACTGGCAATCAAAATTCCATGAAATCCAATCACTAGAAGCATGAAGAAAGGATGCCAAAAAGATGAACCCTTTTCTACTTTTCAACAAATAAAAAATCCAAAATCCTATTTATTGCACACATGTCTGAACTCTATCAATGATTAGACCTTGGGTTTGTTTTGTAGGAAGTGCATATATTGAAATATAAGTGTATCTTGAAAATATTTCTTCTTTGGCATATCATCAAACACTTGACCTCCTCTCCTACCAGCAGCCTGGAAGCAATCTTGCATTCAGATCCAACTAAAATACATCAAAATGATATGAAGGTAATCTCTTGGTATACAAATATACATCCCCTTATAAATCTAAACCCAACCTCTAAAAAATAATAGGAAAGAAGTTCAAATCCAATTTCAGTATCCATAGCCCATATTATAAGTACAACACATGTCCCTCTACTGTTTAATTGTCTTGCGAGTGCTACTGGATGCTCGTGTAGAGGTTTGCCCTCTTGATCTTCTTGCCCACTAACTGCTATAATGACATGTTACTCCATCAAATAGCCTCATCTTCAGCCTTTATTCCTTACATCAAAGCTAAAAATATAAGAGAGAAAGTAGAGGCTGCCAAAACTAATATAATAGAAATAAAGTCTTGCTGCTACTGCAAACATTTCTTTCGGTTCTCATCTCATGATTTAGTGCTTGAACAAACTGATAGAAAGAACTATAATGGTAGTGGAATCGCAGGGATAAAAGAACTAAAAGGAGACTTATCTTTTGATGCCACTCTCCTTGTTAAAGGCAAAGGTTTTGTCCTTAAGATGTGTGTAATTTTATCAATTGCCACTTCGAAATTATTGATTGTTGGTACTCGAATGACCTCATGGTAAACTTATTTTATTACCTAGTGCTGTTCTAAGTTCCTTACTAACATAGTTCCTCAATTAGTTTTTCTATGTGGTATTTTGTTTAGTTGTGTGCATCCTGTGTCTAAGGGGTTTCTTTGCATCTTCCTAACGTTAATGGAGCTTGAAACTGTGCCACTATGTGGGTGTGCATGTGCAAGTACCCTTCTTCTAAAGGGAACTGCAACTTCCTTATAATTTTGAGTCATTAAGGACAAAGATGTGTAGATTTGTAACTAGGTTATTAGCAGGATTGTGAACTGATATTTTTGGTATAAAAGTTAATTCTGGGTAGAAGCCTGATTCAATTAACAGATGATCAGCTATGCTTTGAGATCATTACCTAGTTTTGTCTGATCAGCTTATGTCTTACCTATTTGATCATGTTCAGCGTGTTTCAGGTGGCAATATCGTGGCACTTAAAGGTATTAATGGGAGAATATGTGGAACTCGAGAATCAGTGGAAAAAGGAGGTAAGGAGTGCATCATTGTTTTCCATTCCTCCATGTTATACTTGGATATCATCTCTTCTATGCTTCCTCGTGCAGATTGTCTTTTGGTGAACCCTCTATCTCACCAATCAAAAGAGTTGGGAAATATGTGTATCCAAAGGACTAGAATTCATTAATTTCTGATCTAGCTAGTAAGTTATTTAGACTTGTTTCATTCCCCTTTTAAAATACACAGACAATGCTATTTTCTTTGTTGAGGAGTCACAGGAATAAGCATCGAATGCCTCCATCCTTCTAGACATTTTTAGTGGTTTTTCAGCCCTGCCTCTGAATAGGGAAAAGTCCTTTTTTATTCCTTTCAAGATGGATGAGGATGTGCCACCAAGGGGTAATGTCGATTTAAATCTGGGCAGACTTGTAGGCTACTTTGGAATTTGAGAATGCCATTGAAAGTTGAAATTTTTTCATGGCTTTTGCGAAGGAAAGGGTCATGACTAAAGCAACCGCCTGAAGATTGCCCCTCACTCAGACCCTACATGTGCCCTTTATAGAGATGTGGTGGATGTCTATGAACATTTATATTTTGGTTGATTTTTTCGCTACAAGCATGGATGACATGTTTCTTACAATGTAGATAAACATTTGATATGGAGTCCTTTGAATAGAAAGTGAGAGGAATATTTTTTATTTTTATTTTTAAATAAAAATGGAAACCATCATGTTTGCATTCCTGAATGCATGATGAAGTGGGATAGTCATCCAGGTGGGATGGCTGCAGGTTGTGGTGTAGCACCTGTCCTGGGATAAATATGGAAATGTACCCTGTGTTGCAAACAAACCCTATCCTACAGGTCAAGTATTATCCCGTGGGATAACCCATGCCCTAACGGGGTGTTATAGTTAAGGAGAGCTCTTGATATTCTCAAGGTGTTGGCAGACCTGCAGGTTGAAGTAACCTTGCAATATTACCTGTGTTATAGGTTAAGTAGGCTACCTTTCTAGAGATGGTTTTAGGTTGACCTATGGTACACTGGCCTCAGCAATCTTATGCCATTAGCATATGTGATTAACAAGCTAGTCAGATATATTTCCCCCCTCAAAGAAAAGCTAGTCAGATAATGACATGCATTATAGTGATTATATATCTTTTCTTTTTTCAGCATTAAACTTTGCGTGATCAACATTTTCCTCTTTGCAGGATAATGAAAATGCAAACAAGCTATTGCAATGTCAATGGATGATGCATCAGTTAGTCAATCGAAGGTGGCTGCGGGGGACACTGTAATGTCTGATGCTAACACAGATGATCAGGATTTATCTTTTGGTCAATTCTCTTATTATTACCTCATGAGTTATTTCCTGATTAATCTTAGCTTGGTTGAGAATTTGACCTTACAACGAGATTCCCCCTAAAATTTTACTTCTCTAATGTCTTGGTTGGCATCTAATTTTTAGTTAAAGTTATGATTTTTTCCAGATTTTATTCTTGTTTTGATCTTTTCAAGCAAGTCATACATTCTATTGACGTTATGTTATATTATTCTATGGCTAAAGTACTTTTGTAGTAATATTGACTTTGTTATTTGACCCTTTTAATTGTATGATATTTGGTTATCTTTGCAGGCTCTTGAAAAGTCAAAAAATGAACAATCTTTAAAAACTGTTAGGTACCCTTTATGGTAATTTAAGTTGTTAGTTTGTAGATAATCCAAGTTCTTTTGCCAAGTTGTCATAAAAGACATGGATGTTGCTGTTATTGTTGCTGATATTTTGACGAAGGTTGAAGCAGCAAATGATTTCAGTTGAGTTGATGAAGTGCTCAGTCAGATTTGCTGGAATAGATCTTTATTGTATTTTTATTTTTTCTATATTTTTCTTTTTTTCTTTTATATTACCACTAAGAGGGCAATATGTACTTTGATGATATGGGAGGTCAATGAAATGGACTTTGTGCCTAGGTCTTTATGTTTTGCGTGTGTTGAAAAAATTTATTTCTTAGTAAAGAATATAATTAAGTCATCAAGTACATTAAAATGAATCAACAATGGCAATTAAATGGCATAAAAAAGTGCATTAAAATACATCAATAGTGGTGATTTAGAGAAAAAATTTTTGCTAAATAATAACAATAGAGGCAATTAAATTGAAAAATAAAGTGTTACTAAAGTAAATCAATAGTGTTAAATGAAGCATATAGTGACACTAACAGTGTCAATTAAATTGTCATTAATATAAATGAATTGTGGTGAAATAGTGGAAAATAAATTGCCACTAAAGAAAATTAGCGATGGTAATTGCGGCAATTAAAGTGTTGCTAATGTCAATGATTTAGTGGTGATTATACAATTGCTGCTAACCTTTTAGTGATACCAATGAAGGTGGCAATTAAGTAGTGTTATTTTAAGTGTCGCTAAATACGTATAGAGACAAATAGAAGGCATATAGGGGGTAAATATTAAATGTTGTTAAAGGTTTTTTTTTTTTTAGTGAGGTATCAACACCAACGACCATGAGCGAGTCAAGTCCATTGCATCACTGCCCTTGAACATCAAACACAATCTTATGCGCGTGGTCTCCGTCGCATGATTGTGATTCGATAGTCCTAACGCATCCACCACGTGCTCGCACATTCTCAACACATGATTAGCATGCAACCTCCACCATCCGATTTGCAATGGATAGCTCAGCTGCCCCCCAACTTGCCTTGTAGCACAATGGGTGCGATCAAACACTTGTAAATGCGTGATGCGAGTTCGACCAGCGATTTGCAACTTGAGTGTGAATTAATTCAGTCGCTTGATAGAGATAGAGCGGCAAAGAAGACACCACGTCAGTGCCTTACGTGAGTGAATGATGCATGTGTAGGTGAGCATGATTAACTATGTAGATTATGACACATGGCGCCAATGGATCTTCCTGTGATGCAAAGCGTGCAATGTGCGGCAAGGATCTTGCCATGTGTTGACCTGCGATGCGTGCGAGCACGATTAGGTGCGATTTGAAGCATGTTGATGTGTGCGATCTTGGCCCTCCATTGTCGGTTCGAAGGTTGCCACTTCACCTCATTTTACCAGCACAGCAGTGCACGATGCACACATGCATGCTATGCGCGCTGTGCGCAATGGCCGAGCAAGTGCGTGGGCTGTGCACCCAGTGGCTGAGCGATGCACATGCATTGTGCTGCCTTGCACGCTAATTGGTCAAGCACACCTTATCCTCTACTCTAGAAAAAGGCTATGACCCCCTCCTTTTCCATTCATCCCTTCCTAGCTTTCTCTCCTCCCCCTTTAGAGCTCAAAAGCCTCTTTTGGGTTCATTTCTAGTGTCCCAAGCTTGTTTGAAGTTCCACTAGAGAAAAATAAATAATTTTTATCCCTCTCCTTACCTTTGTTCGTGGAGCTCTCGTCGGCCATCCTTTTACCCCCATTCAAGGATCGGATCACTGTGATGCTGCCCTATCTCTTGTCTTCCTCCTATAGCTCTATTCTTCTTCCTTCACCCCCATCATCACTTGTCTAGGAACCATCCAAGCAGTCATCTCCCAAGCAGCCATCGAGGGGGATTCTCTCTCTCTATCTCTTTTTCTTGCTTTCTAGTGTAGTTTATTTTTTGCAAGACATTTATCCTATAATAAACACTTTTCACACTTTAGTATAGTTATTTGTTATCTCTTTCTCTCTCTTTACTTTATTGCTTGGCATAGATTAATTTCAGCCGAATAATGTTCGACGTGAAATTGCGAGAATAGATTTTTACGTATTGTTGTAGTTGCAAAACATGTCAAAACAAATAAATTTATAGATCAGAATTTGGTAAGTTCTGAGTCGTTCGTAGGGAGGCAAATCAAGATTCTTAAAAACCTTTCATAGTTATTATTCTAATGAAGGCACATAAAGAGACAAGATATCCATTGAATAGTAAACTTTATTGCAAATCTTGAATAGTCTTACACATGAATTCTAGAGGAAAGCTTACAAATAGCATAAAAACAAATTAATGAGAGAGAGAGAGAGAAGGATTACGGAGCCGCTTGAAGGATGCTTGTGAGAAACTCGGTAAAGTTACAGATCCAAGACACTGGGAAGAAGACCAGAGAGAGCTTGGAGAGAGAGGGTGTGGGCTATGGTGGAATAAACTATACTAAGGCTAATTATGTAAGTGCCCTCTAAGGGTTGGAGGCTAGGTCTTTTTATAGGAATCTAGGTGGCTTCGTATTGATTGATCTAGAGTACCTAGGATCACTAATTTGGATGGTTTAGATCTAATCAAAAGTGATGCTTAGGATTGGTTGAATAGGGAACTTAGGTTCTAAGCAGTTAAGGCTAGGATAGGATGAGGGTTTTCTAAAAATAGGCCACCTAGGTGGGTGGCTACCAAGGGATAAAATCTTTTCAAGAGATAAGATCTTATTTCTTGGCTAGTCACTAAGGTATAAGATCTTCTTAAGTTGGCACCAACTTAAGAGGTTTAGGCTAGGATTTTCATGGGTCTTATGTGGGTAGGGTTAGGGCTAGGTTTCACAGACATAGGCTATGAGAATAGGTTCTTAATTCGGTTAGGTTGACCCTAAGCCTAGTGGGTTGGGTGCAAATAGGTAGGTCCTAATGTAATTGTGTGTGTAAATATGTAATTAAGTTAAGGGAAATCTAAATAGGTTAAGGGTTAGTCTAATTAAGTAATAATGAACTTAATTAAACTTGTGTGGGCTGGTATTTGCTCAATTAGGTTCTAGGTGAACCTAATTAAATGCAGGTGCACCCAACCATGTAAGTGTGCACCTAATTGATTAAGAACTTGTAACACGAGAGTCGTCTTTTAAGGAATACGCGTCGTAGTATAGTGATGAAAATCGCTACAACATTTAAACTTGTAAAGTGCTCAAAAACAAAATTAAGCCTGAGGCCCTTCGTAGGGAGCAAATAATTCACGCACTAATCGCAATTTATAATCAATGAGCACAATCAATTAAGTATAAAAAAGGACATGCAATGAATAATTCATTCAACAATATATTCAATGTTAAGCAAATTTGTATCTCAAAAGTTGTTGGGACAAAAAGAATAGAGAAACACTAAAAATGGTGATTTAGATCACCAATTATATCCCACATTAAGCACATATCCTAAGGAAATCAATCACTCAATATTGCTACAGTAGTATCAACCACTTATGTCTCAAATAGCCATGTCAGATAAGCATCTCAAATAACTCCACAGTATCAGAATACCAAGCCAAATCAAACATCGGGCATAATCCCTAGACGACGCAAGTGATCACAGCACAGGGCACCAGCATAACACAAGAGCCTCTCGAGACACTAAGTGTTAAGCCATGCATGTATATTTGAGTTGCAAAACTTACCCCTACCCTCGGATTTCCTCCTCTCTTCCTCAATTGGGTATATGGGTGCATAGTAACCGAGTAATCAGGTAGTTGGGTATGCGGGTCAGAGGTCTAGGCTCCCTAGGCGTGTGAGGTGAGCGAGTGCGTAGGTCACGTGAGTGAGAGGGACCTCACCCTATGACTGAGGTGGTAAGGCTAACGCACAAAAACCGTTTATATGTTGTTGGCAGGTCGTGGCTATCTGATGTGGGACTATCCCACTCTCCTTCGTATGTGTAGCCGCAGGGAAGCCTTCGTCAAATCGAGCTGCTGAGGATGATTCTTCCTTTAATTGGAGTAGTGGTTGTCGTTGTGGAATGGTTCCGCAGCACCTAGAAGTGGTGTTGGTGGCGATGATGGCTGGAGCTTTGCAGGCAATGTCGGAGATGAAGAAGCTCCTGTGAAGACCCTGAAAACCAAAATATGGGCCTTGAGCCCCAATTAGAATGCTCACGATGATCGCTGGAGTGCGTGGAGTGCGTTGGTGATGGCGATTTGGTGTGTGAGGGTGTGAGGTGGTCGAATGGTGGCTGTTAGGGCGGTGGACGGTGGGTTTGTCCGGTGATCTGAAGGAGCGAGCGAATGGTGAAATTAGTTGAGGGGTTTTGATGAGGGAGGTGAGGCAATGCTTTTGGAAGTGATGTGGGGTTGTTTGGTGGTGTGGTCTGGCGTGGCAAGCTCGTCGGAGCTTTGCCGGAGGTGGAGAAAACGGAGGGGGAGACAGTGAATAAATGGTCGAATTGAGGTGTGAAGGGGTTAAAGTTAATTTAAGGAGAGGGAGAGAGAGAGAGAACCTAATTATAGACGATGGGGAAGGGAGATCCGCTCTGACTTTGATTGGTCGACGTCGGAAGAGATGAAGGCTCCAGTGGTGAGGATGACGAGGAGGAAGGGGTTTGGGAGCTTCTGTTGTGACTGGCGAGAAGTGGACGAGATCGAGGAAGAAGTTCCCTCTACCTATTGTACATGGCAGAGGGTGACAAAGAGGAATTTAGGAGCTCGCCGGAGCTTGGTCGGAGCAGGCCGGGGAAGGAGGAGAAGAGGAGTTTTGGCCTAGAACCTAGCTAAATGAAACATTGGGACCATGAGGAGCTTTTATAGAGCTTGCAATTGAGCTCTCGATGAAGAAAGAGGCAAGATTTACGAGTGGTTTCAGGGGAAAAAGATCCCCTAAAATCTCAAACTCGCATGGTCTCTGTGCTTCGAATCAGGGTATAGAACCATGCTCAAAAGATTCTCCAATGTGTGAACACTAATCCCACCAAATTTGGTGGGATTTGGTGCTGATTTGATGTAGTTTCAAGTTGGTCAAAGATTGATGCTTGCTCGGTTGACCATCAATGGAGGTAAGGACCTATGTGCAAGATGATGAGAAAGTTAGGGACCCATTTGTAGTAAAATCGAAAGTTAGGGGCGTGGATGTGAGGAATAGAGATTTTAGGGAGTAAATTGGCAACTAGGTCAAGTTAGACTTTGATTGGGCCTAAATTTTGGCGTTAACCTAATTTTGACCTAAGGAATCTGATGATGAAGTTTGATTTGAGTTTTGATCACGTTTTACTAGGCAATTTGCGTAGAAGCCCAAATTAGGATAGAATCCCGTCTGAAACTCTATTCTAGGTTAAATTGGGTTTAGATAGTCAAATTAAAGGTACCAAATCTCTTGGAATATTTTTATATGAATTTTAGAAGGTTTAGAAGAATTTTATCCTGACCAGAACCTCTTCAATTTAAGCGGGTTTAAAATTAAGGTTTTGTATTCTGATTTGGTTCTCGAAATGTGTGAAACCCTGTTTCTATCAGTATTGATTCACTCTTTGGACTTTTAGGCTCATTTAACCTTCATTTAACCCCTGAGTGATCCTGTGGTTAATTTGTGTTTGTGATGTACTTTTAAAACTGCAGAATTAGCCCTTTTTTATTATTCTCTCCTCAAAATAGATCTGAGTGGAATGATGATCCTCAGGCAATTTTTCAGGAGCATCTTTCTTGACCACTTCTCGCATATTAGGGTTTAGTCTCCTCTGCATCTGGCGAGAAGGGAGGGATCCATCTTCCATGAAAATTCTGTGATTGCACTAAGATGGCTCAATCCCCCTAAGGCCATGGATGGTCCAACCAATTTCCTCTTTGTATTTTTTTAGGGCCTTGATCAGTTTAATCTCCTACTCCTTAGTCAATCTAGCACCGATAATCACAGGGAGTATCTTTTTAGGTCCTAAAAACTGATATTTCAAACCCTCAGGCAATGGTTTCAATTCGAGCTAGGGCGGGTCTAAGATGGAAGGTAAGGAGGATGCTGATGAAGATTTATCAGGATGATCGAGAGGAAGAGGTTGAAAGTGAACAAAAACAACAACCTCTTCAGAATGTGGCGGATTTGCCACGGAGGGTTGTGGGTTGGGTTCATCGATGCCAGAGGAACTCTCAATAGCAGATACTGCCATACATGTCTCAATATTCAAATTGTCTTCCTCGAGTTCCTCCATAAATCCACAATCCTCAAATTTATTACTTGACTTGAAAATATCCAATTTCAGTTTCCGATCCCTAAAGGCAATTTCCATGCTACTATTCTCACAGTTGATATTGGCTTTAGCGGTAGCCAGGAACGGACGCCCCAAAATGATGGGTGTGTTCCTCAAATTCTTAGGTACATCCATATCAAGGATAAGGAAATCTGCAGGAACATAGAAGTCCTTAACCCTGACAATAACATCCTCAATAATGCCTCTCGGATTTGTGATCGAACGGTCTGCTAATTGCAGTGTTACTGAGGTCGGCCGAAGTTCACCTAATCCGAACTTCTCGTAAAGAGAAGTCAGAATTAGGTTAATGGATGCACCTAGATTCAAGAGTGCCCGGTCAAAAGTGTAATCTCCGATAACATATGAAATCAAAGGGGCACTTGGATCTCTCTTTTTTAGAAGAATGTAATGCAAGATAACAGAACTAGCTTGCTCAGAGAGTATCACCTTCCTCGGAATAGATTCCCTCGGTTTACGCTTCTGGGTGCATAAATCCTTTAAGAATTTAGCATAAGTCAGTATGTGTTTGATAGCATCGAGGAGGGGGATATTGATTTCAACATTCTTGAATATATTCAAGAGCTCATCATTACTATCAACAGGCTTCTTCCTGGGTTTAATCAAGGCCTCAGGAAAAGGAACATGAGTCGGATCTTCAGAATCAGGTTCCTGAGTCTTGATTTCTTCAGAATTCTCCTTTCTTTCCTCAGGCTCACCAGGATTTTCTTGACTAAAGCAAGGTAGGTGTGGGTCTTGGGTTTTCCTTCCACTCCTCAAAGTAATGAAGTTGGCAGATGTGTACGAGTTTGGGTCTTGGGGAGGGTTAGGAAAGATCGGAGGGGCTTGATTAGCTAAAAACCCCAGATTTGATGAAGCAGAAGAGGAAGGATCCTGCTCAACCACTTGAGCATGTGCGTGTGGGTCCCTCTGATTCCCATACCCTTGGGCTTGATTGCTCGGATTCTGTATGTTGCACGGGTTGGGTACGGGTTGAGATGGCAAAGATCCGAGCTGACGCGTGTTAGCCATGAGCCCAGTTTGCAAGTTGTCTAGTGAGGTTTTCATTTGTTGCATGAGCTGGAGCATAGATCCTTGCACCTCTACCATCTGATGGTTCAAATCAGCCTACCCTACGACTTGACGAGCATTCCAATTGGCTGATTACCTGATTCGGGGGCAGCTGAGTATAAACATGACCCTGATCCATTGGTCTTTGTGGAGCATAGTTGCTGGGTCAGAATTGGGTCTGTTGCCCTAGATTTTTACAGGAGAAGTTAGGGTGGTTCCTCCAACCTAGATTATAAGCATTGGAATATGGGTTGGACCTAACATTCTCTTGTACAGCATAGACATCCTCATAGGACAAGTGAAAATAATTGAAGAGAAAAAAGAACAGAAAAGAAAAGAAAAGAGAAAAAAGAGCAATCAAAAAGAAAGAAATGAGATAGACCCTTGTAATTGAGTATGGAATTTACCTAACTTCTAGGCTGGATCGAATGATGAATTAAGACCTGGAAGGCTAAAACTTAGGAGATTAGTGACGAATATCGATCTTAGGCCTCATGGGCTTATTCTAGGGCTGAAACACTCACGTATTCGTTAAGATCCAGATTAGTCCTCAAGAGGTTGAGGAAAGTGCGAAGTTGATCACTACAAAAAAAGGGGTATTTAGTGGCAAATCGAATAGTGGCATATAACACATTTGCCACTATTGCCATTGATTTAGCAGTAAATTTTTTATTTATGCCACTATAATATTTTGTCAAACGATAATTAGTATTAGTGGCAAATATATTTGGCACTATTACCTTTGATTTAGTGGTAATTGTTACTTATGCCACTGTAATATTTTTGTCAAATGACAAATAGTATTAGTGGCAAATTTATGTGTCACTATAGCCTTCGATTTAGTAGCAATTGTTACTTATGTCACTATAATATTTTTATCGAACGACAATTAGTATTTATAGCAAATGTAGTTGCCGTAATATGTATATAATAAGTTGATATTATTATTTTTTAAAGGATAGTTTAGTAACAAACAAATTTTGTCACTAAAGACCTTTTGTCAAGCATTTGTTGGGACCTTTTGGTGGAAGTGAAAGGAGGTCACTAGTTCATCTTCAACATTTTTTTAGTAACGTGAAGAGGAAAAAGCTAAATTAAAATTATCCTTTTAAATAGAAAAAAAATTTTGATTCCATTTAGGATTGAGATACCTATGGGTTGGAGTTGAAAATTCTTGTCATTAATATTACAATGGCATTATAAATAAGACCTACAAAATAAACATAATCTTATGATAAAACCTTTTATTAATTTGCTTGTTCATTTCGAATCTCATGACTTTTATTTAATATTTTAAGAAGGAAAAAAATAATTAAATTTTTAACATATTTTTTTAGTGATAAAAATAATTAACATTTTAGTATTATCATAGTCAATTAGCTTAAATGTTTAGGAGCTATGGGATCATTTAAGTAGATAAATTTTTTTCTAAAATGAGGCAACACTTATGTTAGTCCCCTCCCCCGGTTACAACAAAATATATTTTTTGTAACAATATTATTAACACAAATTTATTATTTATTAAAAAGATGAATAAAAAAAACAAAAAGTCATCCTTTAAACTTAATTACTTTCTTTTAAAGTAAACCTCTTAGTCTGATAACTTCCGAGCACATCAATTTTTTTTAATTGTAACAAAAATGCCATAGGAGACCCTTCATTTCCTAGGGCACGGCTTCCTCTTACCATTCTCCAACTCGTTCTTCGTATTCGTCGACCCACCTCAATCTCCTCTAGCGGCTTCCTTCGTTGATCCTTGCAATTGTGGCCTCATGCCTCCTTCGGCTTCCATCACCACCTCCTTTTGCCTTTGTTAATGATCGCTGCCCCCCCTCTTCCACTGTCGGTAACTCCTCTTGTTCTCATCCTCTTCCTCCACCTTCTCCCATCCTCAACCCTCTCCTTTGCCCTTCCACCACGACCCCCAACCACACAATCCTCCTCCCCCTCCACCACAACCATCGTCCACCACTAACACCTCCTTCTCACCTCCACCGTCCTATCCCCTCCATCCTTGCCCCAAGCACCCAAACAACCACCACTACCACAATCATAAGCCCTCCCTTTACCAAGTTGTACTTAGCTTGATACCTATAGTTATCTTACAAAAATGGTTGCCTTTGGGCCTGTGGCTGATCTTCAGCACCAATCAGGGACCTCTTACCCCTCCCCACCACCTATCTCTCCCCTCACCTCTGTTCTACATGATGAATCCTTCTCTGCTGCAAAGGAAGGCCCATTCAGGCGTATTGGGGCATGATCATCAATCCAAATCCGATGGTGGTCATAGTGAGGTGGGTCTCTACCAAACCTATTGCTTGGAGATGCATAAACTTGGTATGGAGTGGTGATTTTAACGTCAGATCTATACCTTGCCATGCCTAATTCTGATGTGGTATTGGTGGCCCCTCTACTATCAGTGTTAGTGGCGGCTTTTGCTGACCATCACCATTCTGAGTTGGTGGTGTTTTCTCCTGATGGGGAAGTTGTTCAGTTGCTTAGTTCTGTCACCCCCATTCGATCTGTGTGGGGTGGCTTGGTTTTCATTTTCTTGTTCGTAGTTGTCAGTTTCGATGGATCTTCGGTGGAGTGCATATGTAGGAAATTCGTGGAGGTTCGAGGGTGGCAGTTGGAGATGCCTCAAGCCACTCTATTGTCGCTCAACTAGAAGTCTTGGAGAGAGTGATTTGACTCTTGATCACTCCCTGACCTGCTGCACTATTTGTATTTTTGTTGACTTTTGGATTGAAGGCTTCTGCCCACTCTTGCAAGATTCCTTATTTGTTTGGGGATCTCCACTTCTTGCACCTGGAGAGAGCACCCAATTTTCGACCATCAGGAGTGGATACCACTCCCCATTAACCATTTTCTCAGTGCCTACTTGATCTTTCCTTCTACCTCACTCTAGGTGGGTCGACCTTTGAGACTACTTGTTTTCAGTATTGGTTTGAATCCCTCATAGTTATTTCTCATTTATGATATGGCAGAATTGATATCCTGAAGTTCATTGCCTAATCCAAAAAAAAAAGATCTTTGAAAAAAGTTACTGCTCATGTAGGGTTCCTATTTGAGAGAGGATTTACCCATTTATTGAATTTCAAAGTGGTTGAGCTGATACAGAAGAATTTTCAAACTGTTTGATGGCTTAATTTCCAAATGTGAGGCCTAACTTAGATGTGACATGGAACGAAATCAAGGTTGAACCACAGACCAAAGCAGTCTTCATGAAGGAAGGCCAATGATAGAAAGTGAAAAATGGTTAGCAATAATGTGGATTCCTTCGAAAAAAACATCTCATTAAAGAGTTTAGAAGCTGCAACTCTTTTATAATGTTTCTTGATATCAATTTATATAGTTGGATATGGAAGATAGAATCGAAGTTTCCTGCTCCTACTTCTTGCCATGATCTGAAGAATATATGCTTGCCAATCTGGTGTGTAGGCAATAGAATAGAAATTAGCATTGGATATATGGTGAATTATGCAGGAAGTGCATGCATAAGTTCCATATCTTGGGTCATTTGCACAGATGAATTGCTAATGCAAGCAAGCAGATTAATCCCAATTGTTTTCAACTAGCTTGGACAAAAAATCTGATTATTTCCAATTAAAAAATGAGTTCCATATGAATTAAAGGATTTATGACCATTGCCTGAGCATTCATCCTAAGAGCTGCTTCCCAAGGTATTGGCCTTGTACAAACATTTATTCCACCTAGGAATCTACTTCCTAATCCCTAACACCCGGAAGCCCTTTCCTCTCCCCAACACCCTCCTCTCTCAACCTTGTTCCCTCCCTCCTATTTGGAAGCTCTCCCCTTCTCTTCGGTGACTCTCCAACAACTCCCCTCTTGGTCGACACTCCTCTTTTCATCTCTTTTAAACAATGGATAGATATTGACTTGATTGTGAAAATCACATTTGGATGCGCCCACCAAATCAAGCGGTCCTCCATGGTAGGGTGAGTTTTTAATCTAAACATGAGGTCTATTATGTGCTTATCCATAACAACATACAACAACTCTATATTCCATTGTCCTTCCTCATTTAAAAGTTTAGCTATATCTTGTGGTTAGGGGACCCCATCATACAATGGTTTGATTAGTTTAGGAACTTTTTAGATCCCATCTCTCCTTCCAAATGAGTGGCTTCTTCCTATTTCCAATCATCTTAAGATTCAATATGAATTTAGCTTATAATTTAGTGTGAGCTTTCCATAGTCCGGAGAAATTTGAGTAGCTAGTAGTCTCTCACATTGTTTATCTTTTACATGTTTTTAAATTCCATGTATTAATTTATTTCTTTAGTTTGTGTTTCAATGTTCTTGATTGGTATGTCTATATGTGTAATGTTGTGGCTTATATCAAATGACCATGTATTAGTTATACAACAATGATGATAACTAGACTAATGCATAGAGGGATAATCAGTTAGGGGATTGAACATAGTTATAAAGACTAGACCTCTTTCCTCGGTGTATCATAATTGATTAAAGATAATCAGACCAAAGCATGTGAAAGTATGTTGGGAAGTTTGAAAGTATGTGTGTTTTGGGTTATTTTTCTTTTTGTGGGAGTTTGGAGATGGGTGTTGATATAGTTACATAAGAGTATAACTCGAACTTGCTTTATCTTTCTATGTTGTAGCTCCTTATATGGGCCCACAATTTTTGTATAAAATTATGTAAATATGACGTAGTGTTTTGGAGTGACCCTTATGCTTATAAAATAACTCATGTTATGATGTTTAATTTTCTATTCTGTTTTATTTTGTGATGGGGTGTGCTTGCTATGTGTATGCTTAAATTTACACTTTTGGTGGTGATGAATGCATTGTAGGGTATATCCACCTTGTTAAATTTATATTCTTGCATAAGTCTTCTTTACAAGTATAAGAATTTGAAAAAAATCATGATAAAATAGGGGGATCTCTGTCGAATTTTTGATAGAATTTAGTCCTTATTTGAATGAGGGATAAGAAGGGTGATTAGGTCACGTGGCAGGGATACCATGGATTGTGTAATAAACAATGTCAAAATGTCACGTTAAATCTTTATATAACATATTAACTCTTAGGCAATCAGGTGAGCTATTTTGATTTCCATATGCCAAAATCTATTTGTTTCTTGTCAAGTATAGCTTCTAAAGATAAGGAATAGCCAGTTGTGGAAATTAGAAGGCATGAATTTATTGGTGGATCCTATATTGTTAGGAAATTTGGATTTTGAAATTTCGTGGTTGTATGATGCTTCAAAAAGGTTTCTAAAGAAGGTTAGTTCTGATTTTTGTTTTTTTTTACAACAGAGATGTGATTTATGATTAATTGTTTATGCTATAGCTCAAAGGTCAAGTAGAACTCAATTGCTTGCTCATAAAATCGGGTCTACACGATCACTACCAAAGCATGACGTTGTAGGACCTTTCATAAATGCAATCGAATCTTAAAATTGTTGCTACCCCCAGTGCCAAAGCCATCGATGCTGTTAAAAGGTTCGAATTTTGTCATACTCATGCTTCAATAGTGCAATAGCAATCTAACAGAAAAGGTGATTCACATTAAAACAATACTCTTCTTTTAAAGTAAAAGAAGGAAAGAAAAATAAGGTCTCTCCTTCCATTTAGATTTTCTATTTTGATTTAGTTTTGCATCGATGTTGGTCAATTTATATATCTAGTCATTTTATCTTTTATTTTTGGATGCATCCTGTTTAGTGATTGTAGTTTTATTTTTAGTACATTACTTAGTTTCATGACTTATGTTTACAGAAAATGACTAATAAGCATCTGATCCTACCTGCATTTATTCATCTTGGACTTCAAATTAGTGGACTTGTTATTGGGGATTTGAATGATCATGGTGCTACTATGCTGCTTTGAATTGAAGTTTGGAAGACTGAAGCTGCTTGGGATAGCAAAATTTCAAGAGTTGTTGCTTTTGGGTGTCGAGTCTATAATTTGTTGTAATTTCAAATTTTTTTAGTATTTTTTATTTCTTTCCTTGTATTAACCTTGAGAGGGGATATTTTGGTGTTGTGGCTACTGTTTCTTTTTTTATATTTTTCTTATTCTCTAATGTATCCCTTTAAAGGGCCCTTATTGCACTTTACTATTAAGAGATAAATAAAATTGATATTAGCTTTATGTTTTGATCTTGTTCAAAAGAAAATATGTTTTTACTAAAGAATATCAATAGTGGAAATTAAGTGGTATAACAATGTGTCATTAAAATGAGCAATTAAATGATAAAAGAAAGCGTCACTAAAGTAAATCAATAGTGACGATCTAGTGACAAATAATTGTTGTTAAATAATATCAATAGTGGTAATTAAATGGTAAAATAATATGCCATTAAAGTAAATTAATAGTGGCGATTTAGTGGTAGAAACAAAGGTCGTTAAATGAAGTATATAGTGACATTATTAGTGTCAACTAAATTGCAACTAATATATTTTAATAGTGGCAAAATAGTGGCAAATAAATTGCCATTAAAGAAGATCATTAGCGACGTTAATTGTGGTAATTTAAATGACACTAAATGAAGTATATTGCGACATTTATAGCGTCAATTAAATTTCCACTAATGTAATTCTATAGTGGCGAAATAATGGCAAATAAATTGCTACTAAAGAAGATCATTAGCGACGATAATTGCGACAATTAAAGTGTTGCTAATACCGATGATTTAGCGACGATTATATGATTGTCGCTAACCTTTTATTGACGCCAACGAAAGCGACAATTAAGTAGCAATTATTATAAGTGTTGCTAATTACATATAGCAGCAAATAGAAGGTCTATAGTGGCAAGTATTAAATGTCGCAAAAGGTTATTTTTTTGTAGTGGATGTAGCAAGTCCAAGGCTTAGGGATTATTCAGCCCCGTTGCCTACCCTTTAGTTTGCTGGACTTGGTAACCTAAGTACCCAAAATCCACACACTAGTCTATTTCAGTGTGCTTAATAAAGAAATTATGCCAAAAGTATTCTATTATGAAACGTCGTCTCGAAGATCTAGCTTAGGAGAGGCTCGAAAACACAAGTTGATTGGACAAGTTCCCAACGTGGAGAGGTAGAAAATTCCCCTCAAAGATACATAATAACATATCGTCTTCTCGGTGCTTGTCTCCTAAGATAGCTAAATATCCTATTGGGGGCATGTAAGCACCATGTGCTGGTTCAGGTGCCATGGGCAGGATTATCCTGAAATGTCAATTGCTAGGGCTTGAATTTAACTACAGAATGCCATGGGCGGCACTATCCTAAAGCATCGAAAGCCAAGGACCTTTCGAGAATTGATGGTGGGGACAAGAAATCTGATACAGACCGTGTTTAGGGCCAATTCGAGGTTAGATCTAGGGAAATATAAAAGGAAAAGAGAGAAAACTCTCAAAAAGAAAAATCTTTCTCTATCTCTCTCTTATCTAATGCATTGGCAAATTGAACTCGGACACAATACGTCTACGCATAGGTGCTTTAACCGCTGGGGTCAATGAACGTCTGGGCAGTTTTTGTAGGTCTTAGAAACCTTCGCGGCAAACTCAAGATGAAGCTGGTTAGGTCTGGATCTTGGCTGGTACTTAAGTACGTCTAGGACTATTGTTGGTATTTTGAACTGATTTTTAGAGATGCGACTTAGTACGGCATCCTGATGGTTACATTCAGCTTAGAGACTTGGTTTGATCCATAGGATTTTGCTAGGGACTACCAAAGGCTAGGCATGGGGGTATGATGGGAACACTATCATGGGCCCTAACAAGCCACATTTAGTATGATTTGATTGATTAAAGCTCCTACATAATCATCTGAGGGTCGTAATTCCGTATTATTCTGATTTGAGAGAAGAACAGGGAATCAAGGTTAATTCTATAATTTTAACACATCATGAACATAGATTAACCACGGGGTCACTTAGGGGTTAATCTAAGTTCAATTAAGCATTAAAGTCCAAAAAGTAGGTCATCACTGATAGAAACTGGGTTTCATGTGTTTTAAGAACCGAAACAGCACACCAAAATCCTAATTTCAAATCTGCTTAAATTAAAGAGGTTTTGGTTAGGATAAAATTTATCTAAACCTCCTAAAATCCATAGAAAAATAACCTAAGAGGTTTAGTACCCTTGGTTTGACTATCTTAACCAATTTTGACCTAGAATAGAGTTGTAGATGGAATTTTTCCTTGATTTGGGCTTCTGTACAAATTGCCATATTAAGCATGGTCAAATCTGAAATCCAACGTCACCATTAGATTTCTTAAGTCCAAATTAGGTTAAGGCCAAAATTTTGGCTCAATCAGAGTCCATCTTAACCTAGTTTGCAATTTAGCCCTTTAAAACTTTATTTCTTACATTTACCCCCTCAGGTTTCAAATTATTTGCAAAGGGGTCCCTAACTTGTTGTTTTCTTCACTTAGGTCCCTTCCGCCATTTGTAGTGGGAACACACCTTTAAAAAAGATTCGAGGGAGGTTTCTCCATCCAATCAGAGCTAATCACCTCTAAATTTGGAGGAAAGATTTGTAAGAAGATCCCCAATCTCCTGAATCGCCTCTTGATCTCCAAATCAAGCTCTAGAGTGCAATCAAACTCGAGATTTTCAGGGATTTGTCTCCTTGAAAATCTGAGCCCAAGCTTCTTCCCAAACTTAGAGCTCGATCTTGGCCCTATAAAAGGATCCCCATCGCCAGACTGTCCTCCTTAGCATGGTTTGAGGCCAGAAAACCCACTTCTTCCCTCGGCCTGCTCTAACCAAGCTCCGGCGACCTTGTTCTGCCTTCGTCGCCCTCTACGACATATGATAGGCAGAGGAAACCTTCTTCCCTCCATCTTTTGCTCCTTGTTGTACCAAGCAGGAGCCATCTACCCCTTCGACGTTGCTGCTCCTCATCACCAGAGCATTCATCTTCCCCGACACTGTCTCATCACAGCCAGCCTCGACCTCCCTCCATATCATCTCCTAACTCTCCTAGATCTCATCCTCTCCCTTTCCTCTTCACTTTTATCCATCCACATTTTGATTTCAACTGTCGATCGCTTCAAACCACCTCCGTCTTCCTTAGTGCCGACGAAGCTCCAGCGACGTCCTACGAACACCGTGCCACACCAAACCGCCCGCCATCGAGTTCGCGAGCATTGCCTCATCTCATTGATCAAAAGCCCCAAGGAAATTTGAGGCATTGATCTCTCTCACACTCCACAGAACACCACCACCTCTGTTCACCCTCTCCCACTTCGCCACATGCCCACACACTCTCAACTACCACAAGAACACCACCAACACCTTCGCCACCACTTGGTGAAGCTATTGAGCTTTCTAATTAAAGCGATAAGCCCGTATTCTAGCTTTTCAGGTTTGCCATATCACCGCCGCCTGCCACCATCTACTCCGGCCCCGTTTGTTCACCTCTAACTCTCACTCGCCCAGCTGCTGCTAGCAATCGAAGCGGACAGATCCTTGAAGCCCACCTTGGGCTTCAATTGATCGAAGGAGCGACTCTAGCATCATCAATCCCTTGACACCAACTGAAGCAGTCATGCAAAGCTTCGCGCAAGGAACAACAGTGGGATTAGTCCCACATTGTTAGCGCAGAACCATCTGACGACGAATAAGTGTAATTTGTGAAGAGGACCCTTCGCCCAAGACACGAGAGTCGGGTCCCCTTCCTACACTCACTCACACACACCTCATGCACCTTACACACTGGCAAGTTTGGTCCCTGGTCCACCTACCCGGATACCTGTGTACTCGATACTGTTCACCCGAGCTCTAACACGAGAAGAAAGAAAGATATCTAAGAAGGAAGGGGGGGTTTGCACTGTTGACTTCAGGATTTGTGCTTCCTCTCCCCTCTCAACACTTAGCTGAGATTTGAGAGGCCTTTGCGCCTCTGTGTTTGTGTGCTGCTGCTGTGCCTTAGCTCTTCTGAGGCTTGAGATAAGACGTCTGAAGCCTTAATCAGATCATCTGACTTAGTGCTTTGCCTTGGTTTTGATATTGTGGATACATCTGTTGATGTGGAAATTGCTCTTAGTGGTTGAGAATTACTGTTGAAATATTTGAGATAATTGGATAGCTTAAACATTTGGGTTAATTGGTGGTTCAAACCACCATTTTAACCCTATCTTCCTACACTTTGACTCTCCGATTTTATTGAAATATTCTTCTGAGTATTACTTTAGCTTCAATTGCATACTCTTCTTTATATTGTGATTAGTGAATTGAAATTACCAATTTGCTCTCTGCGAACGACCTCGGACTCATTTCTTGATTTTGAGTTTTATAAATTTAAGTGTTGTCGCAAGTTTTGTCCTATACTATGACGCATATTTCTAAACGACGATTCTCGTGCATCAACAAGCATTAAGGCGCATTTTATGGCTCAAGTGTCTTGGACAGTGCTCTACCCATAGTGTTAGAGCAAGAACATCAATTCTCTTGGAGAGCCTCTTTACATCGCATTGTGTTTTGGGGTTGTGAGCTCCTTGGTGGTGTCTTAGACAGTACTATCTCGAAGTTCTGGCACTAGAGCCCCCTCAAGGATTAGTAACGGGAATGATGATCCTGATACATCTGTTGTAGGGTTAAGTTAGGAATAAGCATGGGGTAGACAAAAAAAAATCCAAATAAAAACATGACTTTATAAATGTTGGAATTCACAAGCACTGACATAGGGTTTTAAAAGATTATGCAAGTTATGAGTCGGATTCAAGAGCCAAAGAAATCCTAATTGCAAAATAATTTCAAGTCATTTGAATTTTCTAGGAGTTAACTTGTGAGTTTATAAAGGATACATTGATCTCGATTCATTTAATTTTTGGATCTAAAGACAAATCCCGATGTTTATCTTTAACAAATCTCATGCCTTCCGTGTTTTAATCAACCAAAGTGACGTAATCTCCTTTTTCTCAAAAGTAAAAACAAAATTAGTCTTTCCCAAAATTTTATTTTGTGAAATTAAGTTTTGCTAAGAGACTAGCAAAAGATAAGCACAGGGTGTGATAAACGTCAGTTTATCATCATTCTTATGCCGTAAAATAGATCTAGCTCTTAGGTTTTTAACTCTTCAAATGGGTTTTCGAGTTGTATTTAGGCATTACCTAGGTTAGGCAGGCATTGTATATTTTTTGTATTTTTAACATATTTACTTGAGTGTTAAGTATAAGCAGATGATCAGATCCCTAAAATCATAGCACTCAAGAAGGTAGAAAGTGAAAAAGAAGATCAACTCAGCTGAACCCTAGCTGGATCCAGTTCATCTCAGCTGGATGACAGCTCACCTAAGGTTTAGCTATCTCCAGCTCCATTCAGCTCATTTCAGCTGGATGGTAGTTCAAGGTAGCTCAACTCACCTCAACTTAGCTCAGATCCAGCTCAACATAGTTGAGTCTAACTCATCCTAGCTCCAATTAGTTCATTGGGAGATCTAGTTAGCTCAACTTAGTTGATAAGAGTTTACTTCAGCTTAGGTCTAGCTCACCCTAGCTCCACTTAGCTCATGGCAGCTCAACTCCCTCCAACTTAGCTACTACTTGTCAACTTAGTAGCTAAGCTAGCTCGAGAGTTCTCATTAGAGGCAGGTCCAGCTCAACCAAGCTTCAGAAAGGTTGAGATCAGCTCAACTCAACTCCAGTACTCAAGCCTAGCTAGTAGCAGAAGAACTAGCCAGCTAAGCTAAGTAGTTGAGCTCCTAAGAAGACCCCTTCAACCATCATCAGCTTCGAGAAAATTATTTCAGCTCCAGATCTACTTCAGATAGCTAATGGCCACTCCTTCCAATTAAACCCTAACTCCTTCACCATCTCATCTACTAGCTAAGCTAGCTTAGCAAGCTTAGCTTAGCTCCACCTAAGCTCTCTACTCATGGCCGTCCATCTAACCCTAAACACCACCTATACCTTCCTACTTTTGGTGCCAACATCACCTCCCTTGCATCCCTTCACCTTGGTGACAAAAATGGTGCCTCTTCAACCCACAACCGCCACCAAGAGCCACTTATTTTGGCGCCAAAAGAACCCTTCTAGAAGCCCTCTTTTTGGTGCTAAGAAGCCCCTTAATCTACACCCTACAGAACCCCTTCAACCTATCTCCACCAACCATAGGTTGGCACCAAAAACACCTAGCCTTAACCACCCAAAAATTGCCGCCAACCATGCCCAACTTCCCTTAACCATGCCTCCATACACCCCTTCCTTTGGCTCCAATAAACCCTATCCCTCCATCTCATAACCACCACTTAAAACACCATTGTAACCCTAGACCTACCCTCCATTTCACCTTAATTTTAACCACACCAAGAATTGGCGCTAACTCTCCTTTACACACCCTTACACATGGCGCCAACTCTCCTCCACCCTTCATCAACTAACCACCACTCCAAAACACAATCCTAGCCCTTCAACCACCCTACACGTCACCTTAACCTAGCCCATCTCTTATGGCGCCAACCCTTCCCCTCCTTTCTTATAAATATGCCTTATAACCACCACAAAAACCTATCCTTGGTTAGATATATTCATATTCTTCCACCTTCATTCCACCATCCCAACAACCAAGGAGAAGAGGAGGAGAAGATTAAAGGGACACTTTGTCTTCTTGGTGCCTTCAACTTCTTCCCTACTTCTACCTTGTGTCTTCACCAAGCTAAGGAGGAAGGCTAGGCAAGGAGGACATCCAGAGGAGGAGCAAGAAGGGTGGTCCACGTCCACCCTAAGGAGGAGTTAAAAAGTGGAAACCTTCCACTCTAGGAGGAGCCAAGCATGCCCCACCTAGGGCTTGCCAAGCAAAGGAGAGCTAGGAGCAAGCTTCTTGCAATTCAGGGGCAACCTGAATTGGAGCGGGAGTTCTGCAGCAACATCTCCTTCATAAGCTTTCTTCTACATTCTTTTTTTTGTATTTATTTTTGCATGGTTGTGTAGTATCAAATTTTGTTGGAGATTACAAGTGGGAATCCCTCTCGCTTGTGAGTTCTTCAACCCCATTGTAAAATAGTTTTTATTTCAAGAAACATTCCTGTACCTTTTGTTTAGATAGCTTGTGATTCTTGTTGAGTGTTGTTCCTACATTACTCCAAGCCTGCCATGCTTGGAGTGAGTTGGAGACACAAGACACTTGTTGCTTTACTTCTAGTAATTTTAAATCCCATTCTCTCCACATTTTCCTTTGCTCTTATTCAAAACCCTAAAAAATATATATATTTCGAAACATAAAAGGAAAGTTGATTTCCAAATCTCAAGTGAGAGATTTCAAATTGCATTCCTACCTCCCTTGGGACCACTCAAATACTTTCCAAGTACTCGATCCTTATAATTTTAAAAGTGATCGTAATTGTGTGTGGCAACAATAAACACCCTCATTTACAAATCACACTCTCACGATCACTTTTTGGCACCGTTGTTGGGGAGGCATGGCTTTGCATTATCTTAATTCTCCTGCTTAGTATGCAGATCTCATCCCCTTCTCATTGTTTCTTCTCATGTGTGCAGGCACTATAGGAAGAAGGTGGGATTTTTGGAAGCGAAAGCTTAAAGTCCTCGTCTTCCGACAAAATCGAGGTTAGTGCCTTCCTACTTGCCACACTAAACGTAAAAGAAACTATCAAAAAAAATTCTAAATTAGGCTTTCAGGATCAAAAACATTAAAACTAGGTAGGATGGTGACTTTTGAAAGACATTGTTTGCTTGTTTGATTAATTACCACCAGTCTACTCATGGTGTTGGTGTTTTGATTTTCGGATCCAGATTTCTGTTTGGATTTCAAAAATCAATTCCCAACACCATAGGCCTCCTGAAATCTTGAAATTTCACCCAAATATTCCAAATCAACTCAGGAACATATGTTCCAAATTTCAGAGCATTTGGAGTTGTAGAGAATTTTTAAAATTCATGGACCACAAGGGGGTCATCTCCTCTACAACAACAATAACAATGAAGCCTTTTCCCACACTAAGTGGGGTCGGCTATATGGATTCTTTGCCTCCTCACAGATCGATTTTCAGCCATTTCAGGACTTAAATTAAAGTAATTGAGGTCATACTTAATAGTTTCCTTCCAACACTTGTTTGGTCTTCCTCGCCCCCTCTTAGCGGGTTCAACCTCCAACTTCTCGCATCTCTTAACTGGAGCATCTAGTGGCCTTCTTTGTAAATGTCCAAACCACCTTAGACGTGCCTCTCTCATTTTATCCTCTGTCGGTGCCACCCTAACCTTATTTCTAATAATCTCATTTGAAATATGGTCCTTTCTTGCATGACCACACATCCATCCTAACATCTTCATTTCTGCCATAGACATTTTCTGTACATGCCTGTAGTTTATAGCCTAGCATTCAAAACCGTACAACATGGCTGGTCTTACAACAACTCGATAGTATTTTCCTTTGACTTTTAAAGAAACCCTCTTATCACAAAGAACACCAGATGCACCCCTCCACTTCAACCACCCTGCATTAATTCTATGTGTAACATCTCCAATAATTCCACCATCATGTTGGAAAATGGATCCCAAGTACTTAAAAACATATTTCATTGGAATGCACTCTTCTCCAATTTTTACATTAATCCCTTCATTGTTCCCTCTACTACTAAACTTGCATTCCATATACTCAGTCTTCGTCCTACTTATGCGTAATCATTTATCTTCCAAGACTTCTCTTCAAAGCTCAAGTTTTCTGTTCACTCCATCTCTTGTCTCATCAACCAACACAATGTCATTAGCAAAAAGCATACACCAAGGCACCTCAACTTGGATATGCTTCATCAACTCATCCATGACCAAGGCAAAAAGATAACAGCTTAAAGTCGAACCTTGATGCAAACCAATGGTGATATCAAAGTAGTCCGTCAAATCATCCTTAGTCTTTACACAAGCTGCTACTCCATAGTACATATCCTTTATGAGGATATATATAACTGGCACTTGTCTCTTCTCCAAAATTTTCCACAAGATATCTCTTGGGACAGAATCATAGGCTTTCTCCAAATCAATAAAAATCATATGTAAATCATTTTTCTTAACTTTGTATGTCTCCATCATACGTCTCAAGAGATGTATTGCCTCAACAGTAGATCTGCCTGGCATAAAGCCAAACTAATTTTCAGTTACCATAGAGACTTGCCTCACCCTTCTTTCAATTATTCTTTCCCAAAATTTCATCGTATGATTCATCAACTTAATACTTCTATAGTTGGAACAATCTTGTATGTCACTTTTGTTCTTGTATAAAGGTACCACAAAACTTTTCCTCCATTCCCATAGTATCTTATTGCCTCTCCACACAGTGTTAAATAAATTTGTGAGTCAAGTTATACTCCGTTCTCCCGTCATTCTCCAAACGTCTATAGGAATATCATCAGACCCAACAACCCTCCCACTTTTTATCATCTTTAAAGCCTCCTCTACTTCTTTCTTTTGTATCCTTCAATAACATGCTTACTTCACATACTCTTCTGAGTTGGCTAACTCCCCTAAGATGATGGCATTCTTTTATTTTTCATTAAATAGCTTATGAAAATATATTTTCCATCTTATCTTTATATCCTCACTAGCTATAAGCACCCTTCCTTCTTCATCCTTGATGCATCTTACATGTGTAAGGTCCTTTGCTTTCTGTTCACTTGGTTTACCTAACTTGAAAATATCTTTTTCACCTTCTTTAGAATCAAGTTTCTTATAAAAATACTCTCAAGCTTTTGCTTTTGCTTCACTAACTATTTTCTTTGCTCTTTCTTTGCTCTTTCATAGTTTTCCACATTTTCATCAGTCTTATCTCGATATAAAGTTTTAAAGCAGGCTCTTTTAATTTTAACCTTCTCCGAAATTTCCTCACTCCACCATCAAGCCTCCTTTTGTCCTGGAACACCTCCTTTGCCACCTTCCTAATACAGTTAGCCATATTTAACCACATTTCATCAGCACTACCATCAAGATCCCAAGTCTTTTGTTGCATCTTCTTTTTAAATCTACTTGCTTTTTCTTAAGATTCCACCATTTAATTATCAAATTCTTAGACATTAATTTTCTCTTTTTTACCTTCTTCAAATGAACATCCAACACCAAAAGATGATGTTGGGCAGTTAAACTCTCCCCTGGAATAATCTTGCAATCTTTACAAGATAAACGATCCCTTCTTCTCAAAGTAAAGTAATCGATCTGCGTTCTTATTAAGCTACTTTTATAGGTAATCAAATGCTCTTTTCATTTTTTGAAGAAGGCATTTGCTATGAAAAGATCATAAGCCAAAGCAAAATCAAGAAACGTCTTCCCTTCTTCATTCCTAACACCAAAACCATGATTTCCATGCACTCCTGCATACTCTAAAGCATCTTTTCCCATATACCCATTTAAATCTCCACCCAAGAAAATCATTTCTCTGTGGGATTCCTTGAATTATCATATCAAGCTCTCCCCAAAATTTGTTCTTTATTCTTTCCTCTAGACCAACTTGAGGTGCATAAACTGAAATGACATTCAAGATCTCTTCTTCTAAGACTAATTTTATCAAAATAATTCGATCACCCAATCTCTTAACCTCAACCACACTCTCCTTCAAATCCTTCTGAATTATAATGCCCATGCTGTTTCTACCTTTGTCCCTTCCTGAATACCATAGTTTGAAACATATTTTCTCGATTTTCTTTACTTTTTCTCCAACCCACTTAGTCTCTTGAAGGTAAAGAATTTGAATCCTTCTCCTTACTATTGTATCCACAATCTCCATGAGTTTGCTGGTCAAAGTACCAATATTCCAACTACCGAATCTCAGCATTCTTTGTGACATACTTCGATGACAAAGTGGTGGAACTACCTTCTTTACTCGCATGCGTTCTTCATGCGAGAACCCTTGCTCATTTTGGACTACATTCGGGCAGCGATGTAACGAAACTAACTTCTTTACTCGCATACGTTCCTCATGTGAGAACCCTTGCTCATTTTGGACTACATCCGGACGGCGATGTAGCGGAACTAACTTCTTTACTCGCATGCGTTCCTCATGCGAGAATCCTTGCTCATTTATCACTACACCCGGGCGTCGATGCAGCGCGTCGCAAGTAGGGAACGCCCCAACGAAATCTGAGTGTTTGCTAGAATCCATATTTAAAGATCCGACAAATTTTACGCTGATTGTCGGCTACCTAACGCAACCCTCCTTTACCCGGGCTTGGGACCGACAATGTAAAAGCACACGAACCTCAACATAGGCGGAGTTAGGGGATCATCTCCTCTGATTTCATTATTTTGTTACTATTCGTGAATTGTAGGAATTTTTGTACTTGTCCAAACTCTGTGAAATTTAGCTTTCTAGAATCCTTGTGAAATTCTACACAACATATAAAATCACAAAAATTTTTGATGGCCGAAGGTGTTACTGAAAAGTCCAAAATACCGACAGGTATCATATCTGGACTTTGACACCAACACAAAAAAAAATCCAAAAGAAATACAAACGACTTCCTAAAATCATAAAAGAATATTTGTTGGAATCCTTGTTTGATTTTCCTTTCAGTAGTGGTGTTGTTTGCTCTGTTTGGGCCACTACTTAAGAAGAAAAGCCTGAAAAGATTCCTTGATAGTAAAATTTCTGCTTAAGGATTCAATTCAATTAGGGTTT
This sequence comes from Thalassia testudinum, assembly GCA_037157565.1. NCBI lineage: Eukaryota > Viridiplantae > Streptophyta > Magnoliopsida > Alismatales > Hydrocharitaceae > Thalassia > Thalassia testudinum. The sequence continues at coordinate 43,077,973 of JAZHRO010000025.1, forward strand.
GCTTTCAATTCTTAGACCAACATTCTTAAGGAAATCTACCTTCACCAACACAACTTGATTTCTTTTTGTTTGTGGAATTCAAAACTTGTTTTTAACTCTTAACAACAAAACCCTAAAATACAATCCTAATATCAAATCCTAAAAGAAGAAAAACAACAAAAGTTGTGTGACAACTTGATTGGGCATTAGACTCACCCCATCCAATTTGCACACAAAAAAAAAAAAGAAATAACAGGGCATTACCCCAACCAACTCCCTCTACATTCCCGTACACATTCAGGTACCCAAGCCTAAATTAAAATATGTAGTCATTTGACCACTTAAGGACTTCATCAACTTTAGGCTTGATATCTGACATTTAAGAATCATCAAGCGCTTCTAATTCCCTTAGAAAACATGGCGACAGACTTGAAGCGAAGTTAAATGACGGGTGCGGGTTTACACAAGCCATTGGTGATTTTCCCAGGACATGCTTAGGTCCAATCCACCTCTTTAGTCCAACAGGGTGCTGTTTGGGAAGTGGGTTCATTTGTTGATCCCTTACTTGCCGGGTTCCCAAGTCTTGGGTTTCTAAGGAGTCAACCCAAAGTCAGAATTAGGTTTGTTTGCCTGATTTGCACACTTCTCATCTATCTCTTCTCCTCCCCTCCCGTCTTCCATTAACTGTATGCACGGCCGGCGGTCCCAAAACCCGCACTTGGAGGGACCAATTGATTTTTCGGCCCGCCGCACCGCCCATACTTGTTTGTTTGATTTTTCCTCTGAAAATCAAGAAAAAATGGAAAAAGCCCAATATCATACAAAAAATGCTAACAACCCATCATCTTCTAACCATCAAAATGGGAACACCAATTTTCAACAACATGAAGTTGAAGTCCCCGAATGACAATTTGAAATGGCCCCTTAGCAAAATTCGAGGGGAAATTTGAATCTTGACAACACCAACCTGTTGTTCATGGTAGTAACCTAACTCCAACAACTCTAAGCGAATCAACAACAATTGACTAGGACTGTTACAAGCCTAGCCAATAATAGAGCACCTAATGCCGAACCCACTCTTCCCTTAAGGGATTTCTATGATCCCTCAAATTATGAAGAATGACTAGGGGTGGTCATACCTGATGGAGAATTTGAAATCAAACCCGCAGTCCGAAACCTTATTAAACATTTTCATGGCCTCCTTCGAGAAGACCCATTTAGCCATTTAGAGGAGCTCACGGTCCTCGCCCAAACCACTAAATCCCACAACATGCTAGAAGATTTATGACTAATGCAGCTCTTCCCTCTCTCCTTGAAAGACAAGGCTGCTTATTGGTTTAGGATAGTGGGAAAACCCATTACTACCTGGACATAATTAAAGAGTGCATTTCTTAAAAAATACTTCCCTATTCGTTGAACTAATGCTTTACGCCGTGCAATAACCACTTTCCAACAAAAATTTGGCAAGCCTATGCATGAAGCATGGGAAAGATTTGAGGACTTATTAAGAAGCTGCCCCCACCACAAGGTGCCACTTTGGTAACTTGTGTAAATATTCTACCATGATCTTGATGACCAATTTAGGTGATTTGTTGACACCTCATGTGGGGGCAATTTTTTAAATAAAGATGCCGAAAGAGCCTACGAACTTTTTGAAGAAATGAGTGAAAACTTTTTCAACCTTTCATCCATGGACACCTTTGGTAGAAATGCCAACCCCCGTGTAGGTGTCCATGAAGTAGGCCCACAACACTATTCTCTCCTTGTCACACAAGACGATTTGCAACTATTTGCACAAAGGCTTCACCAAATGCAAATCAATCAAAAGAAAATGGAAGAAAAATTTAATGCGCGACCACAAAACTTTATTTCGACCAACCTTAACTCTCGCCTTTCTAACTCCAATCCTCACCCAACCCTCCTCCATCGGGAAAATTTGCAACAAATCGACACAAGCAGATTTCGAAACCCTGACCTAACACCTGATTTTACTGGGACTTTTGACAATTCTACCATGTTTGTCCTAGTTAATGAGAATATTTCTGCTCTCCAAGATAATTTCAGAAATAATTCCTTCAACTTCTATAATCTCACTTGGAAGAATAACCCTATGTTTTCCTAGAAAAATGCCAATCAAGTTTTGCAATTTCAAAATCAAATAGGGAATTCTGGCCAAAACCAAGCTTTACAGGTTGATATTAATAACCAATTAATGAAAACCCTGCAAGGAATGCAACAACAAATAAATGACATTACCTGTGTCGTCTATAATTTACAAAACCAAATCACGGTAATGCCCAATCAAAGGCCAATGGGAAATTTACCCTCCCAACCTATCCCTAACCCTAGAAATCAGCGAAACCAATTTCAAAACGAGAATAATCAAGGTCAACAGAATCAACAACCAATAAATCCTACACCTCAATTCCCATTCGATTTTCAAAACCTGGAGCAAAATCAACGATTTTCACACCAAAACAATCACACTACCAATGTAGTAACATTAAGAAGTGGTAAAACTACACATAATGCGGGACCCTAATGGGAAAACAAATCGGATCAAGAGCAAATTTTTCCCACCTCCATTTACTCTCAGGATAAAGAAGATAGCACAAACACAACACCCTTCCCTCAGGCTTTAAACACCAAGAAAAATAACCTGGAAAAACTAAGACAACTCAAAAATAATTACATGAATTATTTGGCCAAGTGGAAATCAATATTCCTCTATTAGATGCGATTAAATACGTTCCTACCTATGCAAAATTTATTAAAGGAAATGTGTGCACCAAAAAGGCAGCCAAAAAATATAGGAAATGTGATCTTTCTAAGATAGTTAGCTCTGTTGTCCAGAGCAAGCTGCTTCACAAAAGAAAGGATCCGGGCGCCCCACTAATATCAGTTTTCATTAATGACACTACTTTTGATCGCTCCCTCTTAGATTTAGGTGCATCTATTAATCTTATCTCTACCATACTTTTTGATGAATTCCAGTTCGGTGAACTTAAACCGATGAAGGTCACCCTTCAACTTGCTGACTGATCTGTTATTCACCCAAAAGGAATTGTAGAGGATGTCATTGTTCGAGTACAAAATTGCCACTTTGCTGTAGACTTTTTGGTCTTTGACATTGATGTACCTGAAGCTCTACAAAATGCACCTATTATTCTTGGAAGACCCTTCCTCCCCATCGTTGAAGCTAATATAAATGCGATTGCGGTAAAATGGACATCACTTGCGGTGGTAAGACACTCACATTATATATTTTTAGGGCTTCCAGAAGATTCCACGAGCCGGATTTCTTTGTCGACTCAGATTCTGAAACCTCAAATCTTGTTGAGGAAATGCTTTCTGTGGATACATGTTTTGCAATCACTTCTCTTAAGTTGTAGGAATTGTCTTACCCACCTTCACCCACCACACCTAATTTCACACTAACCACTAACCCCATTCCAGAACCCAACTTGCAATTGGATCTGAAACCTTTGCCGAATTCTTTAAAATATGTGTTTTTGGGCCCACATCGTACAAAACCCTTGTCATTAATGCACATCTTTCTAGGGCACAAGAGGAAAAACTACTCCAAGTTTTGAAAAAATATCAACAAGCAATTGGTTGGACTCTAAACAATTTAAAAGGCATTGACGCGTCCTATTGCACTCACCGCATTTATCTTGAGGATGACTCTAAACGCTCCCGCCAACCCCAACGTCGCTTAAACCCTAATATGTAGGAGGTCGTAAAACGAGAAATCATTGAATGGCTTGATGCAGGCATTATTTTCCCTATCTTCGATAGTCAGTCGATCAACCCTACACAAGTTGTACCCAAGAAAACTGGCCTCACTATTGTTACAAATGATAAGGGTGAAGAAATCCCCACTCGGACTGCTTCTTCGTGGCGTGTTTGCGTTGATTATCAGGAGTTAAATACCGCCACAAAGAAGGAACATTTTCCTCCTCTTTATTTATCAAATTTTGGAACAGCTAGCCTGTCAAGAATATTATTACTTTCTTGATGGATATTTCGACTACAATCAACTAGCAATCCACCCTGAGGACCAGGAAAAGATCACTTTCACCTGCCCCTTCAGAATCTTTGCTTTTCGAAGAATGCCCTTTGGATTGTGTAATGCCCTCACAACTTGTCAACGGTGCAAGTTAGCAATCTTCTCTGAATTGATAGGTGATTGTCTGGAGGTCTTTATGGATGATTTTTCATTTTTGGAGATTCTTTTGATCCTTGTCTTTGGAATTTAGAAAGAACTCTCCAAAAATGTACTGAGGTTAACCTGTTAGTCAGTTGGAAAAAGAGCCATTTCCTGGTTCAGGAAGGCATTGCCCTGGGTGATGGTATTTCTGGAAAAGGAATCTCAGTAGATAATGCTAAAGTTGATATAATCTCAAAACTTCCCTTGCCTAGTTTGGTGAAACAAATACAATCTTTTCTAAGGCATGTGGGACTTTACCGACGATTCATTAATGATTTCTCCAGAATCTCCCAACCTTTAAGCCACCTTTTAACTAAAGACCAACCATTTGACTTTGAAAAAAATTGCTTGGAGAGTTTTAATATTTTAAAACAAACGATTACTGAGGCACCCATTCTGCAAGCACCCAATTGGGCTCATCCTTTTGAGCTTATGATAGATGCCTCAGATTACACAGTAGGAGTCGTCCTAGGGCAAAGAATCGACAAGAAACCCGTTGTGATTTATTATGCCAGTAAAACCCTTGACGAAACACAACGGAATTATACTGTCTTCGAAAAAGAACTTCTTGCAATCATTTGTGCCCTTGAGATATTCTGTTTATATCTGTTAGGGTCACACATCACCATCTACACTGATCACTCAGCCTTGAAATATTTGCTTAACAAGAAAGATGCAAAACCCCATTTAATTAGATGGATTTTATTATTACAAGAATTTGATTTGGAGATCAAGGATAAAGCGGGTTCGCAAAATGTCGTGGCCGATCACCTTTCAAGACTTGAGACTGGCGATGTATTGACCCAAATAGTCATTTTTTCGGACAAAATGCTCCTGACACTGAAATCCCTCCCTTGGTATGCTGATTATGCGAATTATCTCGCCATTGGACAATTCCCTTCTAACTGGCCTAAACAAAAGAGGGATAAGTTCTTTGCCAAGATCAAATATTACTTCTAGGAGGATTCTAATCTGTTCCGCATTTGTGCCAACCAAGTCATTAGACTGTGTCCCTGATTTAGAAACACATGATATTCTGAACCATTGTCGTTCAATGGCTTGCGACGAACATTTTTCAGGGTAAAACGGCGGCCAAGGTTTTAAATGCCGGATTTTATTGGCCTAATGTACACAATGATGCTCATGAGTGTTTACGGTCCTGTGTACGTTGCTAGAGCATCGTCAACATGAACTCTAAGGATATGATGCCCCTCAACCTGATTTTAGAAGTTGAGATCTCTGATGTGTGGGGCCTCAATTTCATGGGACCATTTGTCAATTCTTTTGGGTACCGGTTCATTTTAGTCGCTGTCGACTACATTTCAAAGTGGATTGAAGCGGTACCCACACGCACTAATGACTATCAGATTGTCGTGGAATTCATCAAGAAAAACATTTTTTTGCTTTTTGGTGTTTCTAAGGCCATTATTAGTGACGGAGGATCGCATTTTACACACTCCCAATTCCATCAACTACTGGCTAAATATGGGGTGAATCATAAAATCTCTACACCATATCATCCTTAAACAAATGGCCAAGCTGAAGTCTCCAACAGGGAGATTAAAAACATTTTGCAAAAGACATTAAAGCCCGACCGAAAAGATTGGTCTCTCAAACTTGACGATGCATTATGGGCTTACCGTACGGCTTTCAAAACTCCAATTGGCATGTCACATTTCTACCCTATTTTTGGTAAGGCATGTCACCTCCCGGTTGAATTGGAACATAGGGCTTATTAGGCGATAAAAGAATTTAATTACAATTTGGATGCAACTAGAAAACACAGGAAATTGCAATTAACTGAACTTGAAGAACTTTGCAACATGGCTTATGAAAATGCACGCATTTATAAAGACTGAACAAAGAAATTTCATGATAAATTCCTCGTTCGAAAATCTTTTGAACCTAAGCAATGCGTGTGGCCTTTTGATGCAAGGTTACGAATATTTCCTGGTAAACTCAAATCTAAATGGACTATTCTTTACATTGTAATTCAAACCTATTCCCACGGTGCCATTGAAATTTTGGATCCAAAAACCAATAATACTTTTAAAGTCAATGGCCAACTACTTAATCGCTACTTTGACCACACGATTAACGTAAAATCTAACTCTCAAGGCCTTCACGACATATCCAATTATTAGTGACTTCACACTCGGCTGAATGGTGCAAAAGATAGCAATGGATGGGAGGTAACCGATCGTTTTTCCTAAATTTCGTTTATTTTCTTCAGAGGTTTTGACTATCCTGCTTTCGATTGCCTTCACCACGGTGATCTCTTTTTCCTTGTTGCATTAGGACATGATATATCTTAAATATGTGGGGGTGTTTTTAAATTTTGACGATCAATTTATGATTTTCAAAACCTAAAAATATTCAAATTTTTTATTCATTTTCTGCATGCATACTCAAAAAAAATTATATAATTAAAACTTTTTGAGAAATTTTTGAAATCGAGACTAAGGTTGAGAAATCACTTCAAGGCATAATGGGATTTAATCTTTAATAAACTAGGGATTAAGATGTTGATCTTACTATTAGAATTTTTTGGGTCTACTTTTAGATTAGATCAAGTATCATTATCTAAATTCCACCTGAACTCGTGATGATTCGGGTGACTTGATCTTCTGAGACCTGGAAACTATTTAACTTAGTTTTTGACTCAAAAACTTGCGACCCTTGCAAAATTCTTGTATCAAATTTCACACATAGCCAACACTTAAAAACAAATTAGAAAACTTAGAAAAGCCTCTTGTTTAGTCTTAGTGAAGTTTGAAGTATATGAATGTATTGAGTTCCTACTATCGAGGAAGATGTCTTCTTTTAGGATGCGATGTCAACATGTTACTATCTTAGCGCTGCTCTATATCTATATTTCATATCTTTAGATGGAGCATTAAGGAGCATTAAGGCACATAGCATCAGAGCAAGATCTTGAGTTCGCTTGGAGCGCCCCTTTACACCTCATTGTGTTTTAGGGTTGTAAGCTCCTGGGTCGTGTCTTAGACAGTACTATCTTGAAGTGCTGGCACCAGAACCCCCTCAAGGATTGGTAACGGAAATGATGATCCCAACACATCTATTATAGGGTTAAGCTAGGAATAAGCATGAGGGAGAAAAAAAATACAAATTAAAACACAACTTTATAAATGTTGGCATTTACAAGCATTGACACAGGGTTTTAAAAAATTATGCAAGTTACGAGTCGGATTCAAGAGCCAAAGAAATCCTAATTGTAAAATAATTTCAGGTCATTTGAATTGTAAAGGAGTTAACTTGTGAATTTGTAAAGGATACATTGATCTTGATTCATCTAATGTTTGGATTCAAAGATGAATCCCGATGTTTCTCTTTAGGAAATCCCATGCCTTTCATGCTTTAATCAACCAAAGTCCCGTAATCTTCTTTTTCTCAATCATAAAAAAAAAATTAGTGTTTCCGAAAAATCCCTTTTGTGAAATTAAGTTTTGCTAAGAGACTAACAAAAGATAAGCATGGGGGTGTGATAAACGTCAGTTTATCATCATTCTTGTGTCCTAAAACAAATCTAACTCTTAGGTTTTTAACTCTACAAACGAGTTTTCGAGATGCATTTAGGCATTACCTAGGTTAGGCATGCATTGCATATTTTTGTGTTTTTAACATATTTGCTTGAGTGTTAAGGATAAGCAGATGATCAGATCCCTAAAACCATAGCACTCAAGAAGGTAGAAAGTGAAAAAGAAGATCAACTCAACTGAACCCTAGCTGGATCCAGCTCATCTCAGCTGGATGACAGCTCACCTGAGTTAGGTTTAGCTATCTCTAGCTCCATTCAGCTCATCTTAGCTGGATGGTAGTTCAAGGTAGTTCAACATTGAGTCTAGCTCATCCTAGTTCCAATCAGTTCACTGGGAGCACTAGTTAGCTCAACTTAGTTGACAAGAGTTTACCTCAGCTTAGGTCCAGCTCTCCCAAACTCCACTTAGGTCACGACAGCTCAACTCCCTCTAGCTTAGCTACTACTTGTCTACTTAGTAACTAAGCTAGCTTAGGAGTTCTCATCAGAGGTAGGTCCAACACAACCTAGCTTCAGATTGGTTGAGATCAGCTCAACTTAGCTCCACTACTCAAGCCTAGCTACTAGTAGAAGAACTAGCTAGCTAAGCTAAGTAGTTGAGTTCCTAAGAAGACCTCTTCAACCATCATTACCTCCAGGAAAATTATTTTAGCTCTAGATTTACTTCAGATAGCTAGGCCACTCCTTCCAATTAAACCCTAACTCCTTCACCATCTCATCTACTAGCTAAGCTAGCTTAGCTAGCTTAGCTTAGCTCCACCTAAGCTCCCTACTCATGGCCATCCACCTAACCCTAAACACCACGTAATACAAACACCTATACCTTTTTACTTTTGGCGCCAACATCACCTCCCTTGCACCCCTTCACCTTAGTGCCAAAAATGATGCCTCTTCAACCCACAAGCACCACTAAGAGCCACCTATTTTGGCACCAAAAGAACCCTTCTAGAAGCCCTCCTTTTGGTGCCAAGAAGCCCCTTAATCTACACCCTACATAACCCCTTCAACCTATCTCCACCATCCATAGGTTGGCACCAAAAACACCTAGCCTTAACCACCCAAAAATTGGTGCCAACCATGCCCAACTTCCCTTTACCATGCCTCCATACACCCCTTCCTTTGGCTCCAATAAACCCTATCCCTCCATCTCATAACCACCACTTTAAAACACCATCGTAACCCTACACCTACCCTCCATTTCACTTTAATTCTAACCACACCAAGAATTGGCGCCAACTCTCCTTTACACACCCTTACACATGGCGCCAACTCTCCTCCACCCTTCATCAACTAACCACCACTCCAAAACACAATCCTAGCCCTTCAACCACCCTACACGTCACCTTAACCTAACCCATCTCATATGGTGCCAACCCTTCCCCTCCTTTCCTATAAATATGCCTTATAACCACCATATAAACCTATCCTTGGTTAGATAAATTCATATTCTTCCACCTTCATTCCACCATCCCAACGACTAAGGAGAAAAGGAGGAGGAGAAGAAGAAGATTAAGGGGACACTCTGTCTCCTTGGTGCCTTCAACTTCTTCCCTTCTTCTACCTTATGTCTTCACCAAGCTAAGGAGGAAGGCCAGGCAAGGAGGACGTCCAAAGGAGGAGTAAGAAGGGTGTTCCACGTCCACCCTAAGGAGGAGTTCAAGAGTGGAAACCTTCCACTCTAGGAGGGGCTAGGCATGCCCCACCTAGGGCTTGCCAAGCAAAGGAGAGCTAGGAACCGACTTCCTTTAATTCAAGGGCAACCTGAATTGGTGCGGGAGTTCTGCAGCAACATCACCTTCTTCATAAGCTTTCTTCTACATTCTTTTTTTTGTATTTTGTTTTGCATGGTAGTGTAGTGTCAAATTTTGTTGGAGATTACAAGTGGGAATCCTCTCGCTTGTCAGTTCTCCAACCCCACTGTAAAATAGTTTTTATTTCAAGAAGCATTCCTCTACCTTTTGTTTAGATAGCTTGTGCTTCTTGTTTTGTGTTGTTCCTCCATTACTTAAAGCCTCCCGTGCTTGGAGTGAGTTGGAGAAACAAAGCACTTGTTGCTTTACTTCTAGTAATTTTAAATCCCGTTCTCTATGCATTTGCTTTTGCCCTTATTCAAAATGCTAAAAAGAAATATTTTTCAAAACACATCAGGAAAGTTGATTTCCAAATTTCAAGCGAATGATTTCAAATTACATTATGTTGGGATTCGTAAGTTGTGGATTTGATAGGAAAAGCGTCAGTATAGTTGCAAAATACGACTCAACAAAAATTAAGTTAACGAGATGTGAGTCTCGGTCGATCTAAGGGAGGCCTTTAGAAAAGCAAAATTGATTCGATCTTTTTTTGCTATTTGCTTAGAAATGCACGCCGGTTTCCAACTTACGAATAAATGTGTTGCCAGTCACGTTATTAACCTTAATGATGTGTGTGTGCATCAAACAGATGACAAAAGTGAACATGTGAATATCAGTGCGCACGATTCTAGTTATATGATGGCTATTTATCGAAAAAGCATCGATCGTTAGGTCATTAACATCTTCATGCACCAACATGCTTGTTGCGAAAAAAATATAAGTTATAGCAAGCAACTTATTATCACAAAAAAGTTTTTGCAAGGAAACTTAAGGTGATTCCATAATAGACATATATATATATATATAAAGCTTAGGTGATTTTCATTTCATTGGAAGGACTTATTACAAAGTGGATCTAAATGAAAGCTTATATAGGAATGATTAAAGCAAAAACTAGCTAATAGAAACTGAGTGCATGCACAGATCTATAGAAGATTGTGCATGCATTAGGCAGGAGGAAGATAACTACACTACTAAAGCAAAAAATAATGTACAAAAAAAGCTATGAGGAACTACTATGGTCTACTTATCTATCTAGCAGAAAGAAGGGCATTGGAGGTGGTCTCCAATGGCCTTTTGGTCTTGAGGTGGTAGGGAGGGGTGGCCAATAGTGCTTAGGCCGACCCTTGGAGAAGTGGTGGAGAGCTTTCACTAGCCTTGGGCATGGAGGTGGGGTGGTGATGGTGATGGAGCTCGTGGATGGAGGTGTACATGGGATGGAGCTTAAGCTAGATTCCTCCCTGCATGGCCATCCAATGGTGGCCTTAAATGGAATGAGGGAGAGACCCTCTAGAGAAGTGTGGAATTCTCTAGAGAGCCCTCTCTTGTGGCCATCCAACCCATTTGAAATGGGTCTTCATAGATCCACTTTTCATGGGTTTGTTGGTGGACTCCTTGAAAGACTAAAGATAGTCTTTCAAGGTGGCACCACTTGAAGAGAGTTCTAGAGAACTCTAGTGTGTGCATGGCTAGGTGAGGGTGTGTGTGTGTGTGTGCATGACCATGTGTGTGTCTAAGTGGTCTAATGGTCTAGGTTAGGTCCTAAGGGTTTGGGTTAGGTTAGGTCATAGAATTAAGGTTAGAAACCTTAATTACAAAGGTAGATGTGCAATTAAACTTGTAATAAGTTTAATTCAGAGAGTGCAAACCTAATTGAGAGGGAGAATACTCAATTAAGTTGGGCTTGGGTCAATTGGACTCTCATTGGGTCCAATTGAACTTGTGTAGGTTGAGATTAGAGCTCAATTGGACTCTATGAGTCCAATTAACTAGCAATTGTAATTGACTATGATCCAAGTCAATTAGGCTTAGTGAGAACTTAACTAGGTTCTTAAGAGGGTTTTAGGGTGGTGTACTAGGCTTAGAGCACCATAATTTAGGTTTTCTAGCATGTGGAATTGGGTTTAGGAGCTTAGGAAATCAAGATCCAAGCTTGATTTCCAAAATAGGGTTTGGAGAAGGGTATCAGACATCTAATCTAAGTGTCAGATGACTTATATTAAAAAATCAGAAGTGCAAACTTTTTGTCTGGACGTCCAATCAGAGGTCAGGGTGGATTCAAGGTTCTATCTTGGAATTCTGCAGAAATTAGACGTCAGACAACTTGTCTAGACGTCCAATAACACAGCAGACTTGGGTTCTAGGTCTGCGGGTTGTGCCTAAGGGTTCTGGACATCTAATAACTTATCTGGACGTCCAAATAAGGGCTGGAACTAGGGTTTTGAGGCTTTCTAGGCTATGTTGACCTAATCCAAGGGTAGCTAAGGCTTAGGATGGTCTGTAGGGCTATCCTAGGGCTAGGATTGGTCCTAAGTTCTTCATAATTTAAACTCTAGATTAAATTCTACTAAGTAGAGTAGCATACCTCAACCCTATATTATTTTTCTACTTTATTCCTAAGTCTTCTACTCCAGCTTTGTTGCAGTACTAGATTCTCTTTATTCTTCAGATCTAGCTTCAGATCTTCTTATTACCTACAAACCATATAATGCACTTAATCAGCACATTATAACATTATTCTATGCATAGCTAAAATAAAGCAGTAAAGATGCAAAGTATGCTCATGAATGTATGGATTACACTAAGTTAAGTTCTAACTTAATTTAGGTTATTTAAGACCTATGATTGCTGTGTAATCACATTCCTACCTCCCTTGGGAAGACTTGAATACTTTCAAAGTACTCAATCTTTATAAATTTTAAAACGATCGTAATTGCGTGTTGTAACGATAAAAACCCTCATTTACAAATCACGCTTTTTTCACGATCAACTAGATTGTGGTGGAGACCCATTCCCCAGGGTCAAGTGGTTCTAAGGATCTGAATAAAAATTAACTAGAACCGAAGATTTTTCTACTTGCAGGTTAGGGCTTGTGGTTTAGGAGCATGTAACCAAGGTCTAAAATTTTGGACAAAAAGAAGGTATAAACTAATAGGGGTATCTGTCCAATTAGAGTTCATCTCAATATGATTATTCATTATTCTGCACCTAGGTTTTAAGTCCTCAAAATTATAAATATCATAAGGGTCCTAGTAAAAAGTTGATAGTTTTAGGCACACAGGAACCCTCAGATCCAAACCCCCATTTCCCTCGGAATTAACTTCCCATAATTTCACTTTCAGAATCTTATTCTTCAAAATCATAATTTTAATTTTCAGGACCTCTAGCATCTTATTCACCCAATCTAAAATATCCAAGTCTAACAATTGTAGCTGAATCAAGATTGTCTTGGATTCAGTGATTTTGGAAATAAAATCACTATACTCTTCGAGGTATGGGTGAGGACTGGGGCTACTGATTAAATCATTCATTAAATCCAGATTTGAATCCTCCATGTTAACCCCAACTAAATCATCAACATCGATTATAGGGTCCTCAAATGATTCGTCATATTCCTCAAGCCTGTGTCTCACTAAAATTATTATCAATTGAAACTTCTCTTATAGATTCCTTACCTTTAGAATTAAAGAATTCTTTATCCTCATTATATGCTTATAATCATATATTATTTCTTGGTTCATAGAGATATTTTCTTCGTTTCCTTGTTCAGGGATCTCGGGTGAAGAGATCAGCTCATCTTCAATTGGTTGCTCCAAATCAACCTTGTCATCCTAGGTCTCATAAAATATGTCCCTCTTACAAGCACATAAGCGGATTCTAACATTGGCTCTACTGAAAGAGGTTCATTCTGGAAATCAACCCAAGATTGGACTAAAGAAATCACGAGTTTGATCCTTAATTTTAACAAATCATTAACATCTTGGAGCCAATCTAATAAGGACTTGTTCAAATCATCAATCATTTTAATGAAAGGCTCCAATTCTTTAGTGCGAGGTGTTGGTTGAGCTTCTAAAGATCAAATGGTGTTCCTTAAGTTAGCTAGCACCCTATCTTAGAATTGGTCTACCTGAACCGAATAATTCGATTTAGGGTTGGGTGGGTTTGGGTTTAGCATATGAGGGTCAAAAGATTGAGGTTCTTGAGGCCTTCCCTGATAATAGGTCATCTCAGGTTGTTCATTAAGGGGTGGTGACCTATATGTACTTTAATCCTAGGGAGGGTAGGTGTTGTAATCATCATATCCTTCTTGACTGTAGATCAATGCAGGTTGTTCATAGAAAGGTGGAGATCTATAATTCATGTAGCTCTAAGAAGGATAATAATCATAGTTTTGGTGTCCAGGGTTAAGCCTTGAACACTGAGGTTCGGAATTATATTCCTAATCAGAGTTATCCCAACTAGTGGATGGGTGGTTATAGGTCGGGTCGGGATAATAATCATCTTGGGAATAAGTTGTGATAGGAGGGTAGGAGTGGAAGTGTGAGTAAGAGGTGGAAGGATACATGGCGATGTGGAAGGAAAGTAGAGAACTCAAAAAGGTGCCCTGTAATAGAAACAATCACACATGTTCTTAACTAAGTAGGGTAAAGACCTATAAACTCCCAAACCCATCTTAAGATTACAGACGATTTGATCTACTTCTATTTGATCAATCAAACCAGTTAGAGGGAGGAATTGGAGAGAAGGTTCTTCCCTTGGCTTGCGTATCGAGTTCCTTTGATACCCCCCAACTACTGTCATTTGGCAGTACTCCCCTAGATAGACATCAAATGGATCAGTAGAAGCAAATTAATCGAGAATAATCTCAGTCTGGGCCTTGAAGAGCGAGTCAATCCTTAAAGCCAACGTTTACTCAGTTTTAATTGGGCTTAGGTTTGATTGTGCTATTGAATGTGATGGACCCTTTATCAGGGTTGTGCCCTTAAAAATGTATTAATTCGTTTGTCAAATAATTTTACCAAAACTCAAGTGAGTCTCGGGTTAACACAAGGAGGCGACGTTTGATTACGTGGGAAATCCACGTTTACGTTTATTTGCTTTTAGAGATTTTCTGATTTTATATTGTTTTGGCATTTTCAGATAGACAGAATATCAGGTGGACAATTATCTAATCTATTCTACACTACTTGCAGAATAAGGGAGACAAGGAGAGAGAGAGATAGAGAGTGAGAGGAAGAAATAGATAATTTTTATGTCTAAACAAATATCCATTACAAGAAATAATATGGGAATTAAAATTACACTAGAAAGCAGTAAAGAGAGAGGGGGAGAGAAGTTATCCTCCTTGATGGCTACTCGAAGGACAAGCCATTTGGATGGTGCCCAGAAAAATGAGGATGAAGGTGGAGGAAGAACGGAGCTTGGACGAACTGGGGATGCAGCAGGGCAACATCGTAGTAGGATCCGCTTCCTGGAAGAGTAGTGAGAGGACGATCGGTGAGTACTCCACGAATGGGGGTTGAGAAGGTGGAAAATTTATTTAAATTACTCTAGTGGAGCATCCCGAGGCTTGGGACTCACTCAAGAAGGATTCTTGAGCTTTAGAGTGGGAGTGAAAGAAGTAAAAAGGGATGAAGAGGAAGGACGAGGTTATAGCCCTTTTATAGTTGTGGAAGAGGGGTAAAATGGGCATTTTGTACCCTCAACTGCGTACTCAAAGCCTGCTAGGATTGTTCTCCATGTATGCTGGGCCATTCTTTGTCGTTTGATCTCCATCATGAGGCTCAAAGGGACATTGATCGCATACAGTGCACGCTGAGATCGCGAGGGGAACACATGCACTGTCAGATATGAGATGGAGGGTAGGGATCACATGCTAATCGTGCTTCAGATCGCGCAAGACTTGGGCGAGGAGCTTTGAGGACCATCTGATTATAGATCAACGATTGAGAAGAGGTCTCCATCACACGCTCGAAATGTGCTCGCGATGAGGAATGCACCCCTACTGTAGGATTCCCATTGGACAGTTATGATTGCGCCACCATAATCCTCAGATTGTGCGTATGAGCATGTTGCTGCTCATGCGACGCATCCACGTAGATGCTGCTAGCACTGCTTGATTAACATCCAATGACCATATTTTACTCACACCTCTCCTTAGCAAATTGAATACGCTTGGCGCAGTTCAAACAAGTGCCTTGCGCTCTATGTAGAGCGCTTGACCGCTGTGCTACGCACGCTAGTTGGTCGCGGACATGAACTGATGGTCGAATGCTCATAGTGGTTGGATAAAGATCCAATGGCTGAGATGGAAAGCTACTTGATGAGAAGAGAGGAGCCAGTGGCATGGCATGCCTTGTGGCCATTTGATGAGGATCCAATGAGACAAAACACACATTGAGAGGCCTTTAGTGGGTGAGAGGCATTGGTGGGTGTTCGTCGCGTAATGTGTTAAAAGCACTTTGTATCGTTGTAGTGCAAATCACGTCGAAATAAATAAATTTATAAATATTTTGGTAAGTACCGAGTCGTTCACAGGGAGGCAAAACACGATTCTCAAAACCTTTCGTACTAACTAATCTAACCTAATGAAAGCATGGAAATAGAGACAGGATATTCATAGAATTAGATTTTTATTGCTACTTGGAAACAGTTTTCAAACAGAATTTAAAACAACTATACTAAAGAATAAAGAGAGAGGAAAGTAGATGAAGGATGGCGCTACTTGTGGGATGCTTGTGTGAAGTGCGACAGCACTTCAAATCCAGAGCGCTGGGAGGAAGACCGGAGAGAAGTTGCAGAGAGAGAGGCTGGAGATTTGTCTGGTGAAAGTTGCCTCTCAACTGGGGACCCTAAGGCTCTTTTTATAGCTTTAATGAAGGGCAAAGTAGGGATTTAAGCCCCCAAAACTGTGCAACAACCTTGGGTTGATCAGATTCATCGATCAGGAAATCAATGGACCAGATCGTGCTTCAAAAAAGCCTTCCCAAACTCCTTATATGCACGAATCTCTCCTCTGGCCGACACGTGGCATGCTCAGTGCCCTTGATCCGTAATCGCATGGCTCTGATTTGTGCTCACTCACACCACCTTTACGCTTCAACTGCAGACGCTGAAATCGCGCAAGCGCTCTGCGCTCGTTCCTCAACTGTCCGATCTCACGACCAGATGACTTAAAAGCATTGCGCCCATTGCCTTTGAATTCCTACCGCACGCTTGCATTTGGTTGTGCGTGATTGCATGCGTGGCCATCCAACGCTCATCAGCGCGCCATGCCTCCACACCCATACCGTCGATTAGAGATCCAACGATGCGATTTTGTCCGCACTCCATTGCCTTCTAATTTCATGCACCAGGCTGTTCGAACGTGCGTCGTTCACTCTTGCGTGGGCACGCTCTCCACTGTGCTACGCACGTGGATTGTTGTGCTTGCCATTTCATGTGTAGCTATCATCAGCCGTTGGATGGAGATCCAACGGCTGAGCTTAATCTTCCTTGATGAGGCGTGGCTGGAGCGGCGATGTGGGTGCATCATGGCCGTTGGATAACGATCCAACGACCCACAATGCGCGGAGGGAACCCTTTAGAGATTGGGGTGGCACTCTTGGGCAGTTGTGATGACACCATGTGGTGCCATCGTGGCCATCCATCTTCTCTTCTTTTTAGATCATACTGTAGGTCTTCGATCGAGATGATTTTTGCGTCGTTGGACTGTAATCATTGATTCGGATCCATCCATGTGGTCCAATTAGATATCTAAGGTTCGAATTTCCACCTCATTTGCCTCTTGGTCCTTACTCTTTTGTGGACTCTGTAGAATGCTATGGGAGTCTGATCAAGGCGATCTCGAAAGCGTTGGGCTCCCATCATCATTTTGAGTAGATCCATATGGTTGGATTTATCATCCGCAACCCCACATTCTCTGCAATCAATATCGCTCTCTTTTAGAGCATAAAATGGCAGTATTATCTATAAAGCTACCAAACTAACTACTATGCAAATTATGATGCCTATGCATACATTGTTCCTAGGTTATGCTAGAATCTAACTTAATTCAGGTAGATTAGGTCATATGATTGTTGTACAATCAGTGGACGGTTGGAATGGCGCCACGTGGTGCCATCCTGACTGACCATCTTCTTATCTTCACAAATGATACTACAGAGCTCTGAGCGAGATAATTCTCACGCTGTTAGACTGCGATCGTCATTCTAAGTCCATTCATGCAGTCAGATTCATCATCTGAGACTCCAATTATGCCGTCCTGTTCCCTAGACATTAAAATAGGGAAATTAATATACAAATTATATAATCTACTCTAAATGTATGATGATGCTATTATATAATATTTACAGTACTATGTACATCTAACTAACCTAAGAACATGTCTAAATAGATATTTTTCTCTAAATAAATGTGTTCACATTAGACATTGATGTTCTGAGCTTGTGTTGAGCTTAATTAAAGATTAAAGATTCATTAGTTGGTCTAAAATAACACTTTTTGAAATGAATGATCATCATTCTAATTTTTGCATTGCTTGATTCTCATTCTAATTGAATTAGTTGCCATGTTATATTGTATGATTCTCTTGCAATTCATTCATGTATCTAATTATGTAAATAATTAAGTTAATTAAGTTAAGTAATTATATAACTTAGTTAGTAGTAGAGTAAGTTAGGTAGGCTATATGTGTATAGTTAATTAAGTTAAGAAGTTTAGTTAAGTATGGTTTAAGTTATGTAATATATAACTTATTATGTATTGAATTAAGTTATAAATTAGTAGTTAGTAAGTGTTTAATTTAAAGTAATATATTAAGTTACATGTTAAGTCTAAGATTAAGTAGCTATGTTAAGTAGTAATTATTCATAGGTTAATTTAGTATTAGTTAAGTCAATAAGTTAAGTAATTAATTTAAAATACCTAAGTAAGTAATTAGTAAATAGTTATGTAGAGTAAATTATATATGTATAGCAATTAAAACTAAGTTGTTTATATATTGTACATTATAATATAAGCTTATGTACTTAATATAAGTTAGGTATTAAGTATAACTTATTAGTTAATAGGTTTTAAGTATTATTAAGTATAATTAATGTAATTAAGAGAATATAGAATAATTAAATAATAATTGATGAAGGTTTGCTAATTAAGCCTCCTAGGGAACGACTTAGACTCAACTAGTATAAATTATAAAATATGTTGATTCTCTTGCTCATTGTACTATGACACAAATGACAATTGTTATCAAAGCGAGAAAACTAAACATCATTTTTTGGCAATGTTCGTCAAGCTTTTCGACAAGTTTAGGAAATTACATTGTAGTACATTCGACAAATAACTCTTAAACAAATAAAATTTATAAACTCGAAATCAAGAAATGAAGTCTGAAGTCGAACACAGGGAGAAAATATGGAATTCACGTGCTAATCTTTAATTGCATATAAATGAGCAATATAATCGAAGCACAAAAGAGATATTCAATGAATAATATCTACTCAAATTGATATTTAATTATAAGCATGAGTATTTCAATATATCACAATGATAAAAAGAAATCTAAGAAAAAATAATGGTGATTTAAATCACCAATTATTAGCCTTAATTAAGCATATATTAACTACTCAAATATGTGATCAGTATCATCAATCAGAAATGCCACACAAGATAAGTGATCACAGTATCTTCAGACGACAAAGCATTCCATCAGATGACTTAAATGCGACCCTGCTATAGTGCTCTTCAGAGCCTTTTTCTTTTGCTTTTCTTCTCCTGCTTTCCTTCTTTTCCTTCTCTTCTTTTTCTTCTGCTTTCCTTCTTCACTTCTCGAGCTTTCTCCTTCTTCACACAGAGGCTAAGTGTTGGCCTCTCCTCTTCAAAGCATAGAGGCAGACTAAGCTTTAGATAGCAAAACCCCCTGGCTCTCTCACAATTTCCTCTCCTCTTCCTCGGATAATCGGGCAGCTAATCCGGTAATCGGGGATCACGTACAGTGACCAGGGTCACCGACGTGTGGCGATCGAGGAGTGGAGATAGGAGGGTAATCGGGTGAAAGGGTGTGAGAGACCTGACCCCTCAAGTGTCTTGGGCAATAAAGCATAAACACGAAAACAATATATGCACACTCAAGCACTCTTCCAAGCCCGATGTGGGACTAAACCCACTGCATCTTCGCTTGCGTGTAGCTGAGGTGAAGCTTCATCGATTAGGGATGCTACTGCTACTGGGATCCTTAATTGAGGACCTGGAGAACTTCCTGGAGTGTATCCACATGGCCTGGAGGTGATTTTGATGAACACGATTGGAGGATTGCATACATTGTCGGAGATGGAGGCAGCAGCGAAGGATGATGGTGTATACCTAAAACAACGAATAAGGCCTTATGGCCACATTAAAACACCTCAGGAGGATCGTTGTGGCATGGCGAAGGTGATGGTGGTGGTGGCATGCAGTGAGAAGGCCCGTGAAGGTTGGGCAAACGTGAAGAAGGTGGTCGGTGATGGGTGTGTTCGGGGGTGCATTTGGTTCGCGGAGGTGAGGCGATGCTTGTGGAGGTGATGCGGAGAGGTTTAGTAGTGTATAGCATGCTCACGGCCTCGTCGGAGCTCAGCTGGAGTGAAGGAAGATGGAGGGGGAGGCTGGCAATCGTGGGTCGAATTGAAGGTTTAAGGGGATGAAAAGAAAGTAGGGGGAGATGGAAACCTAACTACGCTAACCTAATTGGATGAAAGGGGAGGATTCTGCGTCGGTTTTGTCAAGCCGGCACTGAAGAAGACGAAATCTTCGGTGGGCAAAGCGGGGACGAGGGGAGGTAGGTGGCGCTCACTGGTATTGTGAAGTGCAGAGGAACGAGAGGAAGAAGTTCCCATCGGCTATTGTCTATGACGGCGAGTGAAGAAGGTAGTCAAAGAGGGTCGCCGGAGTTCGTGGAACGGAGGTCGGGGAGAAGAGAAGGGGATTCCGACCTCCAAACCAAGATAAGGTGCACGGAAATGCATCATGGGTGCTTTTATAGTCCTTAGGGGATGCTCCCAAGCAAAGAAAGAAGCTTTCAAGCTTCAGTTACTTCTCTCACAAGAGATACCCGAATCTTCCATGCGTTCGCATGGGAGATTGGGAAAGACTTAAGGTCCAAGGCCGGATCCATTTGGAAGAGAATTCCTCAAAGAATCTCTGATTCAATTTTGGGACAATTTGATTGAAAATCGAACGAGAAATCCTCACTCGAATCTTGCTGGAGTTTGGTGTGTTCACACCAATGACGGTAGGAACTTGTTTGCAAAGAACGGTGAGAAACCTAGAGGCCTGATTGCAAACAATTCAAAAGCTGAGGACTATTTTAAAGAAAAAGAGTCACTAGACTAAAATGCAAACTAGGTCAAGATGATATCTGATTTGACCCAAATTTTGGTAGAAACCTAATTTGGACCCAAGGAATCTAATGGCAAAATCAGATTTTGGTTTTGATCAAGTTTGATTAGGTAATTTATGAAGAAACCCAAATTAGGGTAACTTCCTGTCTGAGACTCTATTTTAGGTCAAAATAAGTTTAGATGGTCAAATCAAGGATACTAAACCTTATAGAATATTTTTCTATAAATTTTAGAAGGTTTACGTAAATTTTATCCCTACTAGAACCTCTGTTAACTAAGCGGGTCTGAAATTAGGATTTCGGGTGTCAGTTAATTCTCGAAATGAGTGAAAACCTGTTTCTATCTGTATGAACACTCTTGTTAGTCATTAATGCTCATTTGACTTTCATTTAACCCTTAGAGAAACCCATGGTTACTTTGCATGTTAAAACTATAGATTTACTCCTAATTTATTGTATTTCTCTCAGAAAGAATATGCAATGAATTACGACTCTCTGGCGGTTACGTAGTAGCAGTTGTCAATTGAATCTAACTAATTCAAGCTAGTTATGGCTGATGATGACATTATCATCATACCCACATGCTTAACTTTTGCTAGTCCCTTAGTAAAATCTTATAAAAAGAACTAGAGTTCTAGACCATGCATTGAAGTTTAGATGCC
Organism: Thalassia testudinum; assembly: GCA_037157565.1. NCBI lineage: Eukaryota > Viridiplantae > Streptophyta > Magnoliopsida > Alismatales > Hydrocharitaceae > Thalassia > Thalassia testudinum. Next base: position 43,099,388 of record JAZHRO010000025.1, read on the forward strand.
TGATTACTTTTTAGAAATTAGGTCAGAATGCTAATAATAGGACTAGAGGTACTTAAGTATCAATCAAGATCTAGACCTGACCAGCTTCAGTCTGAATCTACCGTAAAGGTTTCTAAGGCCCGCAAAAACTACCTAAAGGTTCGTTGAACCCAGGGATTAAAGCACCTGTGCTTAGAATGTAGCATGTCTAGGTTTAGTTTGCCAGTACATTTTTTTATAAGAGAGAGAGATAGAAGTAGATTTTTTGCATTTTGGAGAGGTTTTTCTAACTTTTTCTTGATTATTTCCCTAGATCCAGCATCGAATTGGTCATAAACATGATCTGTATCAGATTCCTTGTCCCCACCATCAATCCTCGAAGGGTTCTTTGCTTTCGATGCTTCAGGATAGCATTACCCATGGCAACCCTCAAAATCCTGACTTTTGATACTTCGGGATAGTGTTGCCCATGACGTTCTGTAGTTAAATTCAGGCCCTGGCAATCGATATTTCAAGATAATCCCGCCCATGGCACCTGAACCAGCATAAGGTGCTTACATGCCCCTGGTAGGATATTTAGATATCCTAGGAGACAAGCACCGAGGAGATGATATGTTATTACGCATCTTTGAGGGGAATTTCTTACCACTTCGTGATAGGAACTCATCCAATCAACTTGTGTTGTCGAGCCACTCCTAAGCTAGATCTTTGAAATGATTTTTCAGAACAAAACACTTTTGGCAGATTTTTCTTTGTTAAGCGCATGAACCAGACTAAGTGTGTGATTTTGAGTGCTCAGGTTACCAATTCCCACAAATCAAAGGGTAAGCAACGGGGCCGAATAATTCCTAAGCCTTGGACCTAATACATCAGCTTCGCACTTTCCTCAACCTCTTGAGAATTAATCCAGATCTTAACAGATACGTGAATATTTAAGCCCTAAAACAAGTCCAAAAGACGTAAGATCAGCACTCATACTAATCTCCTTGTCTCTCTATTTTTTCAGGACTTAATTTTTCTTTTGATTAGGTCTAGAACTTAAGTAATCTTCATAATCAAGGGCTAATGACCATCATTTTTGTTCTTGAATGTTACTCTTTTTTGACATTTGAATCTCTCCTCTTTTTCTCCTCATGAATGACGTGTAATCAATTCTCAAAATTTTGCTCCCCTTTCTCCATTTTTTTGTTCTTTGTTCAAATTTTTATTTTTTTTTAGTTTTTTGAATATGTGTTTTTTTTGTAAGAACCTTTCAGAAACTTTAATTTCTATGTGTTTTCACTTTAACACACCCCATGCCTAAGTTTTGCAATGCCTTCATTATAAACCAGAGGGTATGAAATCAGCTTGGTTCAAGGATTAGAATAGGGTCAAAGGGTGGGTGAATGGGTCAGAATGACTGTTGCAGACGATTTCAAGCTTTGATATGAATACCAAAGGTGGAGTCGGCTATTCTAACTTTGAACTCTAAGTGTAGGAGTGTAGCTCAAAAGGATGATCAGAAGGGTCTCAATTTTTTGGAATAACGGGTTGCCACCCGTTAAACGCTAAATTCAATGCCTTCAGCTGAGCAGAAGGTGATCATGGAGAGGGAATGATCAAATTGAATGAGTTTTGAAGAACAAGCACTTTGATCAAAAGCTTAGTTGGTCCAACCAGGTACTTGTTCAGATCTACAAGCTGATAATGCAGCCCAAACATAATCAATCTAGTGGGTTGATGAATGTGAATCAATAGATGTAGAGCCCACCAGGTATTTTGAGGCTCAAATGGATGTGGAAATGAGAATCTGGGGTATGGCTGAGTTAGTTCAGCCTAGTCAGAGTAGGGATCCTCAAAAGAAAACAGAGTTGTAGAGGATGTAAGAACCCTACTGATAGGATTAAAAAAGGATGGGAAGTGATTATCGATCTTATCAATGTCTGAAACCCGATTGAAAAATGGAGGTGAATCAAATGCAATCAGATCAGAGAGAAGTGAATTAGAGTAGAAGTTGATTCCGGTGGTGGATCGGGGTTGAGAACGGGTTTTGGAAGGCTCCGTATGTGGATCAGAAAGTGTGGCTTCTTTAAGGTCCAAATCATTGATCATAGCATCATAATCAAAGAATGGATCATAGATGTTGAGGTTGTAAATTGGTTCGTAATCATCATGAAATAAAGGTTCTTCGAAATCAGAGTAGGATTCGAAATCATCAGAGAATTTGTAAAGATCAATTTCTGAACCTGATTCCAGATCGAGATTTCCACCATAGAATGAATCAAGATGTGTAGAATCAGCAACCTGACTTGGATTTATCCTAATCTCAATTTCTGAGCTCAAAAAGGTGTCCTTGTTAGGTATGGGCTCAGGTTCTTGGTTCCTAGGATAGACCGAATTGAATCCCAGCTCTTTCAACTCTTCAGTTTCTGTATCATAGATTGATTTGACTTTCAAGAAATCAATCTGTGTCTCTGAGGAGGTTGGAGAAATGTAATCCTCAAATATAGGCCCATAATCATAATCTAGATTTAAAATCTGATTCTCATCACATTGGGCCTCATGATTATCCCAAATAGGCTCGAATCCAAATTCTAGGTTAAGGGTATGGATTGGATTATTAGAATCTAGGCTGGGCTCTATTGGGATGCCAGAGTCACTCTCGATAATTACCTTAATAGGATAAGGCTCGGGATTTATACTCTCTCGAGAGGTTCTGCTTTAAGCTCATCGTTATGGGTGTCAGGGAAATCTAAGCTTGATGGACCAACTTCATGATTTTCTAGGGCTGATTCGAATTGAGAACACCTGCAATCGGATCCTCCCAACCCATCTCAAGATCAGGCGTATCAATCTGCATATAATTTGAATCAGATTCCATCTAAGTTAGGGGTCCACAACAACCTTGATTCTCGAACCTGGGATTTAGGAAATCATATTGATCCTCATTGTTACTCCAAGGTTTTTCATCAATTTCTGAAGGAATGTATGGGTATCTTTGATTAATGGTTTGCTGTAATGTGTTTAGCAATTTTCCCCATTTCTCCATGAGACCTTGGTACATCCCCTAAAGTTGTGGGTCTAATGCATATTGTAGATATTCATTGCCATGTAATTCCTTCAATTTAATATATTCTAACAAGAAATCATCCCGGGTTGAACCATGTGTCATTTTTGTGTCAACATCATCTAAACATGGTTCACAATGTGGGTTGTTTTTGGAACATTAATTGAAATCCCACTAATTGGATTTGAGGTTCTCTCATGTTCTTCATAACATCTAAGGGCATCCTCAATCATTCTTTCACGGACCTTCGAGATTTCCTAATTGCTCTTCCTAAATTGCCATGTTCCATTTTCAAATTTGGTGGTGGATCATGATGTAGAATCAAATTCAGGCTCAGATTGAAGTAATCAGATCAGAAATCTTGTAGAAGATCTAATGAAGCCTCTTAGGTTAAAAACCTAAGGACCTTCCTCTGTATGTGCTCTAGAGAAAGGATGAGGGACTGGATGTTAATTGAACCCAATCAAGGCACCCAAAGATTTTTGGATGACTAAGGCTGTTTCAAGGCGGATGATACCTTTAAATCTGAAATCCGCACACCCGAGAATTACCTGGGTAGCCAGGAAGAGAGAGCCCTGAAAAGACCCCTACACGGTAGAGCGTCCTCACGGGTTACAGGATTTTCTCGACCTAACCATCCTTGTCCCTGTGGTTCCAAGTAGACCGGAATGTACAAATTGAGACCTTAAGTCTACCAATTTTAGCCTAACTTGTGTCTTGGATTTCACTTGATTTAGAAATTGATTTGATTTGTGACCTAATTTGGTGGTTGATTGGCCCACAAAGTAGACCAACTTCACCTGACCTATCCTAAAAGATGAAGAATGAAATCTAGATCAAGACCCAGAAATCACCCTGAATTGACTCTCAGGTTATTAAGTCCACAATTTTGGGATTCAAGTGAGATTTAGAGCTTGATTTTAGGGTTCCTCTTGATTAGCTCTTTTCAATCAAGGGCTTGGGTGGCACACAAATGCCAGAGGGTATGTTTCCTCTTATGCAGGCAAGTGTGAACTAACACTTCAAAACCCTAAAGAAGAAACCCTAATTGACTCTATTTCAAGTTCAATTTGATCTTAAGAATGTTCACCTTGGACTCCAAACAAGAAGTGCGTGATCCAAGGCGATCAGAAATTAAGCGTAATCCCTAATAGGTACAGGAAATAGGGTAGGGATCTCTAATCAAAATCGTCTCAACTACAATCAGATATGAATTTTTTTGCAAATCAGAAAACTTACCTTTTGAATGAAAATTACTATAAAAATAAGGTAAATGAATCCTAATTGGTTTTATTTCCTTTCCTCTCTTCCAAAGATTAAGAGATTAGGAAAGAAAAGAGATTACCTACCTCGAGAGTGGTTGATTTGAGTGGAAGATCACCTTGTGATTGACCTTACAAAATCACAAGAAAACAAATAGGCAAATCAGTGCTCAAATAGAATCAAGTAAAACAAAAATAACGGTGAATTGTGCATTGCTCCCCAGCAACGACGCCAAAATGTTCGTCAAACTTTTCGTCAAGTTTAGAAAATTACATTGTAGTACAGTTGATAAATAGCTCTCAAATAAATAAAATTTATAAACTCAAAATCAAGAAATAAAGTCTGACGTCGAACAAGAGAGCAAATATGGAATTCACGTGCTAATCTTTAATTACATATAAATGAGCACCATAATCGAAGCACAAAAGAGATATTCAATGAATAATATCTACTCAAATTAATATTCAATTATAAGCATGAGTATTTTAATAGATTACAATGATAAAAAGAAATCTAAAATAAAATAATGGTGATTTAAATCACCAATTATTAGCCTTAATTAAGCATATATTAACTATTCAAATATTTGATCAGTATCATCAATCAGAAATGCCATGCAAGATAAGTGGGACACAATATCTCCAGACGACAGAACATTCCATCAGACGACTTAAATGCAGCCCTGCTACAGTGCTCTTCAGAAACTTTTTCTTTTTCTTCTCTTCTTTTTCTGCTTTACTTTTTTTCCTTCTCTTCTTCTGTTTTCCTTCACCTCTCAAGCTTTCTCCTTCTTCACGCAGAGGCTAAGTGTTGGCCTCTCCTAGTCAAAGCATAGGGGCAGACTAGGCTTTAGAGAGCAAAACCCCCCGGCTCTCCCACAATTTCCACTCCTCTTCCTCAAATAACCAAGCAGCTAATCGGGGAATTGGGGATCATGTACAGTGACCAGGGTCACCAGCGTGTGTGGTGACTGAGGAGTGGAGATAGGCAGGTAATCGGGTGAAAGGGTGTGAGGGACCCAACCCCTTAAGTGTCTTGGGCGATAGAGCATAACACAAAAACAATATATGTGCATTCAAGCACTCTTCCACAGTCGATGTGGGACTAAACCCACTGCATCTTCGTTTGCATGCAGTTGAGTTGAAGCTTCGACAATTAGGGATGTTGCTGCTGTTGGGATCCTCAATTGAGGACCTGGAGAAATTCTTAGAGCGTATTCGCATGGTTTGGAGGTGATTTTGATGAAGAACACGGCCGGTGGATTACGTACGTTGTCGAAGATGGAGGCGACAGTGGAGGACGACGGTGTATACCTGAAACAATGAATAAGGCCTCACGGCCACATTAAAACACCTCAGGAGGATGCTGTGGCATGGCAAAGGTGATGGTGGTGGTGGCGTGCGGTGAGAAGGCCTATGAAGGTTGGGCGAACACGAAGAAGGTGGTCGGTGATGGGTGTGTTCGGGGATGCGTTTGGATGGGTGGAACGGCAAATAAGTAGAAGGGTTTGCAGAGGTGAGGCGATGCTTGTGGAGGTGATGCAGAGCGATTTGGTGGTGTATAGCGTGCTCGCGACCTCGCCAGAGCTTGGCTAGAGCGAGGGGAGGTCGGTGATCATGGGTTGAATTGAAGGTTTAAGGGGATGAAAAGAAGGTAGAGGGAGAGGGAAACCTAACTACACTAACCAAATTGGACGAAAGGAGAGGATTCTATGCTGGCTTTGTCAGGCCGACGTTGAAGAAGACGAAATCTCCGGTGGGCAAAGCGACGACGACGAGGGGTGGTAGGCGACGCTCGCTGGTATCATGACACGCAGAGGAATAAGAGGAAGAAGTTCTCGTCGACTATTATCTGTGACGGCGAGCGAAGAAGGTAGTTGAAGAGGGTCACCAGAGTTGGTGGAGACGGAGGTCGAGGAGAAGAGCAGAAAGGGATTCCGACCTCCAAACCATGCTAAGGAGCATAGAAATGCATCGTGGGTGCTTTTATAGGCCTTAGGAGATGCTCCCAAGCAAGGAAGGAAGCTTTCAAGCTTCGGTTACTTCACTCACAAGGGTACCCAAATCTTCCATGCATTTGCATGAGATTGGGAAAGACTTAGGGTCCAAGGCCGGATCCATTTGGAAGAGAATTCCTCAAGGAATCTTTGGTTCAATTTTAGAACAGTTTGATTAAGAATCAAGCGAGAAATCCTCACTCGAATCTCGGTAGAGTTTGGTGTGTTCACACCAATGGCAGTAGGGACCTGTTTGCAAAGAACGATGAGAAATATAGGGACCTAATTGCAAATAATTCAAAAGTTAAGGGGCTATTTTAAAGAAAAAGTCACTATACTAAAATGCAAATTAAGTCAAAATGATCTCTGATTGAATCCAAATTTTGGTACAAACCTAATTTAGACCCAAGGAATCTGATGGTGAAGTCGGATTTTGGTTTTGACAAAATTTGACTAGGTAATTTATGTAGAAACCTAAATTAGGGTAACTTCCTGTTTGTGATTGTTTTAGGTCAAAATAGATTTAAATGGTTAAATCAAAGATACCAAAACTTATAGAATATTTTTCTATGAATTTTAGAAGGTTTACGTGAATTTTATCCTGACCAGAAGCTCTGTTAATTAAGCAAATTTGAAATTAGAATTTTGGGTGTCCGTTCATTCTCGAAATGAGTGAAAACTCATTTCTATTTGTATGAACCATCTTGTTAGTCATTAATGCTCATTTGACCTTCATTTAGCCCTTGGAAAAACTCGTGGTTACTCTGAATTTAGGATATGATGTTAACACTGCAGATTTACCCCTAATTTAATGTATCTTTGAGAAAGAATATGCAATGAATCACGACTCTCCGGTGGTTATGTAGGAGTTGTCAATTGATTATGACTAATTAAAGCTAGTAATGGCAGATGATGACGTTATCATCAAGCACAGTTGTCGGGGAGGCAACTTGCATATTCATTCACATTATCATTATTAATTATTTTGTATTATTTTTGCATTTATTGTGTATTCTTAATGTTAACTTTAGGCTTTTATATATCTTCTTTAAGGAGATTCGTACGAGAGTCTTAAGTAGAGAGAATGTAAGCACCTCTATTTTGATATACCAAAATTATGTTTACTGTTACACTAATATTTCAGGACCATCTCGGATTAAAGCTTCTCTTTCGGATCAAGTTCAGATGGTTGCTAATTTGTCTTTTACTTTTTTGTTTGAGTTTAGGATATTATTGTAAGGAACCTCAAAAATAAAACTCAAACAGTTTTTCGCGTTTCTTTGAAAACCAATTTTTAGGATTATTAATCGACTAATTTTTCCTCTTGATCGACCAAAATTGATTGATCGACCAACCAAATTAGTTAATCGATCAAACCAATCCTTTTTAGGAAGTTGATTAAAATTCTATTGATCGATCAATCAAAATAATTAATCGGCCAAATAGTGATCGATCAAATAGCTTTTTAATCGACCAATATACCTTAATTGATCGACCAATCTGACTTCCTTTTCAGGTCAAATTTTTAGTATAAATAGAGATCGTACGCAGCTCTTTTGAATAACTTTCAATATAAATACTCTCAAAAATATCAGAGCTTCTCGTGCTTCTTTCTAGTGTTTCTATGCTTCGCTATTCACGTCATTCAAAAGCACGTTGTTTCGAATCTCTGCTGAAATTCTGTTTAATTTTTTATTGAGGTTTCATAGATGTATTTATTCCTATTCAACATTGTTATTTTTTTAATTAACGGATTCCAAGGTGTTGGAAAGATCCGTGTTGTTATCGTTCTTCTCTTCAGGGTAAAAAGAGAAGTGATTGTAAAGAGGTTGTGCCACCCTCGTTCAAGTGGTACTATAGTAGATTGACTAGCCTTGACTAGTCGGGAAAATCCTAAGCTGAAAGGCTTAAGTAGTGGTTTTCACCTTGTTTAGGTTTCCACTCTAAATCTAGGTGTAACTTGTGCTTGACTTTGTTGTGAATATATTTTTACCTTTTACTGTTTGAAAAAGGCGATAATATTCACCCCTTTCCTCTAGTATTCGTTTGATCCACAGGCAAACCTTTACTCGATATCAGAGCCTGGTTGTCGAGAAGATGTTAAAGTCATCTGTTAACACATATGCTGAGGGACAATTAGCAGTTCGACCTCCTCTCTTGAATGGAACAAACTACAGATATTGGAAGACCAGGATGCAAATCTTCGTAGAGTCGATGGATTTCAAGGTATGGGATGTCATTGCTTCCAAATACACACATCTTGAAATCAAGGAAGGAGTAGCAGTGACACCAGATCAAAAGAAGATGGCAACGCAAAATGTAAAAGCCATGAATACAATCTTCTACAAGCTTTCGAGAGTAGAATTCAACTGTGTTTCTGCTTGCAAGATAGCTTACAAGATTTAGAGCATCCTCGAAGTCACCCACGCGGGGACATCTAAGGTAAAAGAAACTAGAGTAAATTTACTAATACAAAATTATGAACTTTTCATGATGAAAAGGGAGAATTAATTAAAGAGATGTTCACGAGATTCACGGACATCATAAACTCCATAAGGAATCTAGATCAAGAGATCAAGAACGAAACCTTGGTGAGAAAGATTCTCCGATCACTCATTAGTGATTGGGAGACCAAGATTACAGCCATACAAGAGTCAAAAGATTTGTCTACCTTAAAACTATACGATCTTATCGAAAGCCTTATGGCCTACGAAGTTCAACTCCAACACATGAAGGAGCATGAAGATGGAGTCAAGAAGACTGTATCTCTTTAAGCTAATCAACAAGCAGAAGACTCCTCAAGTGAAGACGAAGAGGAAGACATAGCCCTCCTCTTAAGGAAGTTCAGAAAGTTCCTCAAGAACAAAAGAAGTTGGAGAAAGAAGAAAGAAGAGGCGAAAGCAGATGCCATTATCTGCTACAACTGCAGAAGAAAAGGACACATTAAGAAGGATTATCCATTTCTCAAAAAGGAATCAGAAAAGAAGTTTCCCAAAAGAGAAGGAAAGAAAAAGGCCTTCACAACTTGGGATGAATCAGACTCAAGTTCAGAAGAAGAAACCTCTAGAGAAAAAGCTCTTCTAGGACTAATGGCGCTAGAAGACGAGGTAATCTCTTTTTCACAAGATGAACTATTAGAAGCATTTTTTGAGATGTGTGACATAGCTAAGTCACTAAAACTAAAAAATAAACATCTAGAAAAAACATTAGGAGAAGAAAAAGCACAAAAAGATATGCTTTCTTAACAAAATAAAGAGTTATCTGATTGATGAATCAGATCTCGTCACATAAAGGGTTAGGGTTTGGAAAATCCATCGTTGTCGTTCGATTCGCAAGAAAATCCATTGATCAGATAAAATTTATAATCGAAATTCGAAAAGTGAGTCCTGAGTCGAACACAAGGAGGCAAACGTTTGGTTTTGAAAGATATGCATTTCGCTTTTTTTTTTTTGTCGTTTTTATCTTTTGTTATTTTTTTGGTATTTTAATAAGGCAAGAGATCAGGTTGATGAATTCTAGCTAATATACTTGCAACATAAAGAGAGAGATAGAGATAGAGAGAGAAACAATCATGTATTTTATAGTTAAATGTTTATTACAATTAGGAAAGCAGGAAAACTATACTACGAAAGCAGTAAAGATAGAGATAGGTGAGAGAAATCCTCCTTGACGGTCGCTTGGAGGACGACTCGCACTGACATCGCTTGGTGGAAGGTGGTGAGCGGAACGAATGATAATGGAGTTGGAGGACGAAGGGTGGGGTAGGACAGTGTCACGGTGAGGATCTACTTCTCGAAGTAGGTGAGAAGACGGCTGCGGGATGCTTCATGAATGGCGATGAGGGGAGGGAAAAATATTTGATTCTACTCTGAAGGAGCATCCCGGGCTTGGGATAAGCTCTCTCTAGAGCCTTGGAGGTGGTAAGAGGAAGAAATGAAGAGATGAAGAAGAATGGGAGGGGTAGGGGTCCTTTTATAGTGGAGGAAAGGATCAATTTTGTATATAGGAATTTAGTGGTCATAAATGTCACTGAAGATCCGCTACAAACGTCGCTAAAGACAACACACGTGCCCACCAACTGCTGTGCTGACACGTGCTCCACTCGCCCATGTGCGCCCGCTGCACTGCTGCGCATACATGGCTCCACGCACACGCGCGTGTGCCCACGCTGCTGTGCGCATGCGTGCGCATGGGCGGCTTGGGTTGCACCATGTGGCGCAATCTGGGTCGTCCATCTTCTTTCCGTTATAAGGGCTGCTACAAAGGTCGGATTGAGTCAATTTTCACGCCATTAGGCTACGATCGTCAACCTGAATCCATCCGCGCGATCGAATTTTTCGTTTGAAGCTCCAAATTACATCACTTAGTCCCTTGGCCGTTGATCTTACTCGAACTACATATGATGCTACGGGACTTCGATCAAGGCGATTTCAAAGGCGTTAGACTCCGATTGTCGTCCTAATCAGATCCATATGGTCGGATCGTCAATCCGAGGTTTTAAAATAAATCTCCTTTTCTCCTGACCACAAAAATGATGGAATTAACCTAAAATATACACTACTCTAAATGCAGAAAGATGCATGCTATACAATATTTATAATATGAAATGCAAATCTAAGCCTAGGAACATGCATAAATAAGCATTTTAACCTAAATGGATGTGTCTACGTCATACCCCCATGCCTATCTTTTGCAAGTCCCTAGCAAAATTAAACTACATGCTATGTATAAAAACAGAATTAGGACTCGATCGCTTAGACCTAAATCGTTTATTAACAATAGAAAATTTTAATTAAGATCCTAAACTACGAAAACTCAACAGTGCCCGGGTGTCTACTAGAATGCAGACCGCCCGAGTCCTCACCTTATTTGAAAAGGGAAGATACACTTTTTTGTTTTCCTTTTCTAATTTTTTTGGAGTTTTAGAACTTCAGAGTTTCGGGATAACTTTTTATGGCTACCCGACTCGCCCAAGACTCGAAAAGAACTCTAAGTGCTAAGCATCTTATGAAAGGGTGATAGACTCACTAGGTGACCATTAAAACAGACTTCGGATTTCTATGACCCTAGGTAACCTTAAAGATTTCTGTCTAGAGGTTTGTCTTTCTAATCGGTAGCTTTCTCCCTACTTTATTTTTATGGGGTCAACACAAGGGCGAACCCATTATATATTTCCCTGGTTTATTCTACTTCCCTGCTTCATCCCTAAGTATTTTGGGAATTATTTGTACATTTTTGTGAGCTGGTCTCTAGACAACTGTCCAATGGGTTGTTACCCACAGCAACTTGCCAACCATACTCATGTGATGAAGTGTGGTTTTATTTTTTATTTTCTCCTTTTTCTATTTTTTTCTTTTTATTGTAAGTATTTCTTTTTTTCTCTTTTTTTTTCTAAGTAGTTGGCTTCCCTGATCTAAGATTTACGTAAAAGCAGCAGGAAGAGAAAGGTCGTGTGGCTAGGCTTTGGACAACCAGCCGATGAGTTGTTACCACTGACAACTTGTTAGCCATACCACCCTAGATGGTTCATTAGCTACCCAATTTCCAAAGAAATTGTCGAAAAGTGAGTCAGTGCAAATAGTGTGTAGATGCTTAGGTTTAAAGTCCCCATAAATCAGAGGACGGGTTGATAAGTCGTATACTTCTTACCCCAATTTATTGACCAAATTAAAATAGAATTACTTGGCGAGGAATCGAGACTAAGTCCACATTTGAATGGACACCCGGGCTAATTAAGTCCAAAGACCTGAAGAGTCTAAGTGTTTCGATCCTCTCGTATCATTTCCTAAAGTTAATAACGGCTAATGCCTAAGTTCTCTTCTCCCAGTTCTACTTTTTTCTCTTTTTTTTCTTTTTTCTTTTTTTAAAGAAAATAAAAGAAATTCTACAGAGCTAACAAAATAATTTTAGGATTAAGTATCCACCCCTCAATACCTAAATGATGCAATGTCCTCATTGTAGAAATAGAGACAAGAAAAGGGCGGAGTAAACAAAATATCACCTGAATTTCGTGACAATTCTGTCAGCTCCGCAGAGAGAAGGTAGTATACACACGCACTAAGTTTTAATACCTTCAGCTAGGCATTATATACATACAAAGAAGAATATGAGAATTCACAAATGTGGGTCAGAATCAAAATAAAAATATTGATCCTCAAACCCGCTAACAGAAGATGTCCACATACGTGGACCATATTATGGTGTAGACCCATGCCCCAGGGTCGAGTACTTCTCAAGTTCTAGATGAAAATCACCTAGAATCGGAGATTATTGTGCTTGCGGGGTCGAGCCTACAGTTTGGTGGTGTGCGACCCAAGACTAAAGTGGCGGACAATGGGTAGATCTACTTCACTCAACTCGGGTGTCCACTTAAAGTTCAACTCAGGAGGATAGTCAATTATTTCGAGGTTGGGTTGCACATGAAAGATATCATAAGGGTCCTGGTAGAAAGTAAGTGGTTTCAGGTCAATAGGTATCCTTAGATCCAAAATCGTAGTTCCTTTAAAAGTAGCTTCCCAGATTTTCATTTCCAACTTCCTATCCTCCAAGATCAAGGATTCTTGGACCTCCAGATCATTGTACACCCCATCCAAAATACCCAAGTCCAACAATTGTGGCTGAATCAGGATTGACTTGGGTCTGGTGATCTCAAAAATATCATAATTTAGCTCTTCAGGGTGTGGTTGAGCAGTGGGACTACTGATTGAATATCAGGATTCGGATCATTCAAGTTAGCCCCAACATGATCATAATCTTCAATAATCGGGCTATCAAAAGATTTTTCATGATCCTCAAGCCCGCTCGTCTCACTAAAATCCTCTTTCTTAAGTTTAAGTGAAACTTCACCTAAAGATTCTTCACGCTCAGAGTCAAAGAATTCTTGATCTCATTTATATATGTCTCAAAATCATGTCATTTCATGATCCATGGAGACATATTTTCGTTGTTCCCTGGCTCGGGGATCTCGGGTGAAGCAATCGGTTCATCCTCAAGGGGTTAGTTTAGCCCAACCTGGTCATCCCTAGTCTCAGAACATGTATCCCCTCCGATAGGCACCAGAGTAGGTTCAGACATTGGCTCTCCTAAAAGAGGTTCATCTTGAGAATCATCCCAAGATTGGACTAGGGTAACCACAAATTTCATATTCAACCTCGACAATTTCCCAAGTATAAACTCACCTAGGCCCTTATCCCTAACATTTTGAAGCAAATCCAATAAAGAGCTATTCAGCTCATCAATCATTTTTATCATAGGCTCCAATGCTTCAGTGCATGATGTTGGCTGGGTTTCTAAAGATTGTATGGTGTTCCTCAAATTAGCCAACACCTTGTCTTGGATCTGGTTCACTTGAATTGAATGGTTCGTCGGTTCAGGTTTGTGTGGGTTTGAGTTAAATCTAGGGGAGTCAAGATATCGAGGTTCTCGGGTCCCTTCATGATAGTAGGTCGTTTAGATTGTTCAAAGAATGGTGGCAACCTATATTCAGTGGAATATTGGGGAGGGTAAGTGTTATAATTAGTATATCCTTCATGGTTGTAGATCTGGTTAGGTTGATCATCAAAGGGTGGAGATCTATAATCATTGTAGCTCTAGGAAGGATAGTAATCATAGTCTTATTGTCCAAGGTTAGACCCTGGACACTGAGATCCGGATTCATATCCCTAATCAAAGTTATCCCGACTAGTGGACGGGTAATTATAAGTCGAGTCTGGATAGTAATCATCTTGGGTATAAGTGGTGGTAAGAGGGTAGGATGGGAAATAAGTGTCGGATGTGGAAGGATATATGGTTGAATAGGAGGGGAAATCAAAAGAAAGAAAGGAGCCCTGCAATACAAGCAATCAATTATATCCTTAGGTGGGTTAACCTAAAGACCTATAGACTCCTAGGACCCGTATTGAGATTATAACCGATTTGGTCTACTTTTATCCGGTTAATCCAACCAATTAGAAGAAGAGGCTGGGGAGAAGGTTCTTCCTTTGGCTTGCGCATTCGATTCTTAATGTACCCCCCAGCCGCGGTCGTTTGACGCTACTCCCCTAGTTAAACATCAGATGGACTAGCAGAAGCAGATTAATCGAAAAAAATCTCAGTCTAAGCCCTGAAGAGCGAATCAATCCTTAAGGCCAACGTCTACTTAATTTTAATTAGGCTTGGGATGATTGTGTTCTTGGAATGTGATGGGCCCTTTAGATGGGTTGTGCCCTTAATGATCAATTCAAATGTGTGTACGTACACAACCAGGGTTTGCAAACAAGGTTATTTGATGATGTGTTTTTTAGGGTTTAACCTTGTTTAGTAGCTTTTAGGGTTTAATCTTAGGTGTATTCAATCAAGTTCAAGAGAACACTCTAAGTTTTGAAACACTGGTGATGATATATTCCTATAGAAATCAAAAAAAATAATGTGAAGTGCCTGGTTCAGCCCTAAAGATTAACCCTAACTGGCAAGCTACTAATGAATGACTTTTATCTTCAGTGGTGCAGCCCAAACAGCTTAATCAATTGGCTTGATGCACCACTTAGTTAAGGCACACAGATGTTTAACGTATTCATATTTCTACTCACTTATGTGTATTGAGTTGAAGTGTACCGAGTCCACAGGTTAGATCCCGGTTAAGTGGTAGAATCAAAGTAGAATGGTGCGCCTTAAGTCGAAAGTTGTGGGTGTTTAATGTGTCACTTTTAGTAAATCCCACAAGTGAATATTTTTTTTTTATATGGGGATGAGATGGGTGGAGGTGGCAAACAAGCAACCAAATCTATCCTACGGTTTATAAAAGCATCTAAGTTGATTTAGGTTTGAGTTATTAATGTGGTGAAATGAAATCTAGGGTGGGGGTGGTGGAGGAAAACTTACAAATGTCTCTACCCGCACTTTACTCCAATCTACCGCCTTCGACTCCTCGACCGAGTTCCTGCAACACAATAAATTGAAGAAATACAGGTTAGAAAAACATGTAAGTAATGTAGAAAAATGCAGGAAAACCAAAGACCATTGCCTCACAGGCAACGGCACCAAAATGATGAATCGGATCTCGTCGCGAAAAGGATTCAGGTTTGGAAAACCCGTCGTCGTAGTTTGATTCTCAAGAAAATCCATCGATTAGATAAAATTTATAACCGATACTCGAAAAGTGAGTCTCAGGTCAAACACGGGAGGCGAACGTTTGGTTTTGAAAGATACACATTTCGCTTTATTTCTTTTTTGTCGTTTTCATCTTTTGTTATTTTTTTGGTATTTTAATAAGGTAAGAGATCAAGTTGATGAATTCTAGCTAATCTACTTGCAAAATAAAGAGAGAGACAGAGACAGAGAAAGAAAAAATCATGTATTTTTATAATAAAATGTTTAATACAACTAGGAAAGCAAGAAAACTATACTACGAAAACAATAAAGATAGAGATAGGTGAGAGATCCCCCTCGACGGTTGCTTAGAGGACAACTCGCACTAACGTTGCCTGGAGGAAAGTGGTGAGGAGCAGAACGAATGAGGACGGAGCCGGAGGACGGAGGGTGGGGCAGGACGACGTCACAGCGAGGATCTACTTCCCAAAGTAGGTGAGAAGACGATTGCGGGATGCTCCACGAATGGAGATGAGGGGAGAGAAAATTATTTGATTCTACTCTAGAGGAGCATTCCGAGATTGTGACAAGCTCTCTCTAGAGCCTTGGAGGTGGTAAGAGGAAGAAAGGAAGAGATGAAGAAGAGTAAGAGGGGTAGGGGTCCTTTTATAGTGGAGGAAATGATCAATTTCATATACAAAACATTTAGTGACAGTCATAAATGTTGCTAAAGATCCGCCGCAAATGTCACCGAAGACTGCCCACACACCCACCAACCGCTACTCTAGTGCATGCTCCCCGCGCCTGTTCACGCGCCTACGCGCTCACACCCGCTGCGCTACTACACATGTGTGCCTCCACACGTGTGTGCATGCGCCCGCACTGCTATGCACGTGTTGTAATGCATGCGTGTGCATGGGCGGCCTGGGTTTGCCATGTGGCTCGATCTGGGTCGTCCATCTTTTTTCCGTTCTAGGGGCTGCTACAGAGGTCAAATTGAGTCAATTTTCACACCGTTAGGGTGCTCGTCAATCCGAATCCATCCGCACGATCAGATTTGTTGTTTGAAGCTCCAAATTATATCACTTAGTCCCTTGGCCGTTTATCTTTCTTGGACTACATATGGTGCTACGGGACTCCAAACAAGGCAATTTCGGAGGCTTTGGACTCCGATCGTCGTCCTGATCAGACCCTTACAATCAGATCGTCAATCCAAAGCTCCAAAATAAATCTCCTTCTATCCTGACCACAAAAAGGACGTAATTAACCTAAAATATACACAACTATTCTAAAGGCAGAATGATGCATGCTATGTAATATTTATAATATAAAATGCAAATCTAAGTCTAGAAACATGCATAAATAGGTATTTTAACCTAAATGAATGTGTCTACATTACTGATGAAATCACCTCATTAAAATCACACATAGATAATTTAAAGGTAGTTATAGATAAATTAAAAGAAAATTCTACTATTCTCTTAAATGATCTGGCTAAATTTACTAAGGGAAGTAAAAACTTGCATAAGTTATTAAGAACACAAACCCAGAACACAATAAAATTTGGGTTAGGCTACATACCTAAAAATGATCATGAAGCATCTAGTTCTAGCCAAAATAAAAAGAAAGGTAACTTGCCTAAATAGGCGACATCTAACTACCGTGGACCCAAACAAAAATGAGTACCAAAAATACTATTGCAATCCTATTTTGTAGGTCAAGTAGGCTATAAGTGGACATATCAACAAATCAATGGAACATTGAAGCCACTCTATAGATTGACACCCTAATTTAAATATTCATGATTTCTCTTAAGCACTTTTTCCTGAACCTTGAACAAATCCAGGAAAAATAAAACTAATCAATCTAAGGAGTGGCTTGAGATTTTAAAGCAAGTCCAGGTAAATATACCACTCCTTGAAGCCATTGAAAACATCCCGGTTGGTGCGAAATTTCTGAAGGAAATGTGCACACCAAAGCGCCAGTCCAAATCATCGAAAAGGGTCACAGTTTCTAAATAAGCCAGTGCCATCATCGTAAACAAGCTCCCTCCTAAAAAGAAAGATCCAGGGATCCCCTTAATTTCATGTGAGATTGATGGCTTTGTCTTGGATCGAGCCTTGCTGGACCTTGGTGCCTCCATCAATCTAATCCTCACAAAATTATATGAAGAGTTGAATTTAGGTCCCTTACAACACTGATGTTATCCTTCAGCTTGCTGATAGGTCAACCAAGATTCCAAAGGGACTTTTACAAAATGTGATTATAAAAGTGAAGGATTTTGAGTACCCTGTGGACTTTCTTGTTTTAGATATGAAGGCATCAGAAAACTTGAACTACACCCCGATAATCTTAGGAAGACCTTTCTTGGCCACGGCCAAGGCCCTAATCAACTGTAAGACAGGGATTATGCAAATCACTTCTGGAAGCAAAACTTGTCAACTCAATATCTTTAAAGCTTCCTAAAAGGATAAGGTGAATTGTGGTTCCATCGAGGTCGCAGGAAAAATTGAAGAGGTTTTCGCAATTCACACTAAAGATGTTCCAAATCTTGCCAAATCTCAAGATCAACACAAAAGACAAGAAAGTGATGTACTTGAGGATGATTCTGATCTACCACGTCCCATAGAAAATCAAATTAAAAGAGACATTAGTGAGATTGAGAAACTCTTGGGAGTATCTTATGATGAATTAGATGATAACGTAAAGAATCCTCAATACATCCACCCTGAAATTCAAGAACTATTGAACTTTGAGGGGGTTCAAGAAATTGGACAATCTAAGGACATGAACCAGGTAAACGAAGAAACAACCTCAGAAAAAGAAGCTCAAATCATGATGGACTGGGGAAGAACTTATACTCCAACTGGTGCAAATGAATGGCTTGAATCTGAGGAAGAAATGACTTCTGATGAGGAAGAAGTAATTTCTGATGAGGCTTTTGACAAATTCAAGGCAACTCTACCTTTGTCCTCATATGACCCAGAGCCTGGAGAATTGATGATTTTTGACATCAACTACCATTATGAGGATTCTTATGATTCTGATTCAGAACTAGATTTAAACCTCGACCATGTTTTCAATCCAGACCCTCTACCACCTCTTCTTGAATTATAGAACTGGATTAATGAATAGATTCAGCATCATGAACCTCATCTATCTGACCCTATTGTCTATCTCAAATCAGAAAAACTCTTCGGAGTAGGACTGCATAATCGGTCGGTTTGCATTTATGGATCACTGATTCTTAGACCAAACGATCATATCTTTATGCTAATTCTGAATCTCTCAGCGACAGTCATTACTTATTCTCTTGACCCACAATATTGAATTACATATTTCTTTTGGGTTTAGGTCTGGCAAATGACGTTAAACTTAGCGCTTACTAGAAGGCAACCCAATACTCTTTACAGGTAGTTTTGTATCCAAGCTGACTTGGAATAACAAGCTCAGTCAGGTGATATCCCCTCTTGCTTATTACTTTTAGATTTTCCTGCATACATTTTAATGATATTCTAATGAATAGGCATGTGAGGGTCGACATTGCATGTCTTATTTTTATGTCAGAAAAAAGAAAAATTTACATTCATGCATAAGGAATTTTTTATCAAAAAGGCATTATTAAGGATTTATTCTTAAGTTGATTCCTGAACTTAGAATACAGTACAATTTCACTTACACAAAAAATTTGCAATGGATCCTCTGTGAAGACCGATAGATGATGATAACGTCATCATCAGCCATATCTAGCTTTAATTAGTCATAATAAAGGAATAAATGCTCCTACATAACTGCTAGAGGACCATAATTCATTGCATAATCATTCTGAGAGAATAACAAGAAAATAGGGGTAAAACTTCAGTTTTAATAGCATATCTCAATTGCAGAATAATTACGAGATTTTTTAGGGGTTAATCAAAGGTCAAATGATCTTAAATGTCTAACAAGTAGGTCCGTGCAGACAGAAATGGATTTTCGCACGTTTCGAGAATTAAATGACATCTGAAACCTTAAAAATAGACCTACTTAATCTACTGAGGTTCTGGTTAGAATAAAATTCACCTAAACCCTCTAAAATTCATAGAAAATATTCTCAAGGGTTTGGTATCTTCAATTTGACCATCAGAACCTGCTTTGACCTAAACTAGGGCCATAGATAGACTTTTGCCTTAATTTGGATTTTTACATAAATTACCTAATCAAACGAAGTCAAAACCAAATCCAACTTCACCATTGGATTCTTTGGGTCTAAATTAGGTTTGTACCAAAATTTGGGCCCAATCTGAGATCATCTTGATCAAGTTTACATTTCAATCCAGTCTAATCCTTTCTCTCACACCCGTATCCCTAGCTTTTAAAAAGTATTTACGTTTACACCCCTAAATTCATCTCCTTCTTTACAAACTGGTCCCTACAACCATTGGTGTGAACGCACCTTGCTCCGGTAAGATTTGAGCGGAGATTTCTCGCTCGATTCTCAATCAAACCTTCTCAAATTTGAACCAGAGATCCCTCTTAAAATTATCTTCCAATCAGACTGATTCTTGAGCTTCAATTCTTTCCCAATCACTCATGCGAACGCATGAGAGATTTTGGTTTCCTACTCCGGCGGCCTTCCAACTAATCATCCTCTAGAGACCTATAAAAGGAACCCCAGTGCACGCCCTCCACTCCAAGCTTGAATTCCAGCCATGAAACCCCCCTTCCTCTCTTCGCTCCGGCCGAGATACTCCGCAAGCTCCGACGAAGAAACCTGATCTCTTTCATCATCCATCCGCAATACTTGCGGCAGATTCATTCCCGTCGACTTCTTTCGCTCTTGGCTGTACCAGCAGGAGCTTCCCAACCTCCGTCGTCGCCGCCGTCCTACCTCCACCGAAGTACTTTCTTCCCCGACATCGGCCGATCAAAGCTGGTGGCGTTCTCCCCCTTTCATCCATTAGATTAGGGTTAGTTTAGTTAGTTTAGCATCTTAGGTTAGTTTTACACCGTAAAAATCCAAAAACAAACCCTCGACACCACCGTTCATCTTCGTCTTCTCTGTCTCCAACCACTCCTCCCGCGAGGCACCCCCATCGCTATACCCCTCCATCTGCCTCGCCAACCACCTCATAACCTTCACGACTCACCCATCAAAACCCCTCTCCTATTTCATTCCACCGCACACCCAAACCGTCCACCGAACAACCCACCTCTAGGCCTTCATCTCCGCCTTCGCTCCACCTCCACACTTCACGAAACACCACGAAAACACCATCATTCACTTCCTCGCCTCACGGCGAAGCTATTGAACCTTTTAACCGGGGCTTTTAGCCCGTATTTCATGTTTCAGGTATAACATTGGAGCTCTGCCACTGTTGCTCATCTCCGGCCTTGTTCTTCGAGCTTGAGGCCACACACCCTCCAAGCAAGTGCTCCAGTTGTCACAGATACTTCCCAGATTGCGAACCACTGCCTTAATTGGAAGCCATACTGTTACGAACGCACTCCAAGACATTTTTTTAAGACGTCTGGGAGGTGGCCCAGACGTCTAGAACCCCTTCCAGATGTCTGGGATCTATTTTCGGTGGCACGCGAAACTGCGTCTGCGCGCAGGCACGCGAAACTGCGTATGCGCGCAGGCACGCGCAGACCCGCAACCGCCTTCCTCTCTTTTTCCCTCTCTCCTCCTGTGACCGCAGTCTGCGTTCTCTCTCTCTTCCTCTCCCCACGCGACTTTAAAAAGCCTCGCCCTCTCCCTCACTCTCTTCACCTCCGCTCCTTCTTCCAGCGAGTGCGAGCGCAAGCGAGCGGCGGCGGCGGCAGCCGCGGTGAGGGCGGGAGGAGGTGCTGCGCGAGGGAGGAGGCGCTCGGCCGTGAGGGCGAGCTTGCCGGGGCTGCTAGAGCCGGCCGGCGGGGGCGCAGCGGGCGCGGAGTGACGCAGGAGGTCTGCTGCAGCTCGAGCAACAGGCGGACGAGGCGCGGCGCGGCCGTGCGTCGTGGGCGGAGGGCGAGTAGCGCTCTGGTTCTGGAAGCTTTTCCAGAATCAGACGTCTGGTCATCCAACCAGACGACGGTTAAGATATCTGAAGGACTATCCAGACGTCTGTCAAGTAAGTTATTTTTCGTCTTCTTCCTTTTCTGCGACCGTCCGTACTGAGAACGATGAGTGGGTACGTGCAGGTTCTGAGATTCGCCATCCAACGCGAATCAGACGTCTGGCTGCAGTGCCAGATGACTGGAGGGACTTCCAGACATCCGCGGTGATCATCGGACGTCTGGGAACTAGGCCAGACGCCCCCGTAGGCTTCTGGACGTCTGAGAGACTACACAGAGGGAAGGACCCCGTTCCATTGCAGTCTCGGGGGTTGCGGAGGCACGCGGGATTCTCGACCACGCCCCCAGTACTCCCGTTGTAACTGGTAGAGTGGCTTTTAAGTTTATTAGCATAATCTGTTAAACTATGGAACCATAAATAAAACCTAGGACATTGCATGAATCCTAGGAATGAGAAACTAGATTGAATGATAGGTCCTAGGGTGTTGCATGAATCCTAGGGCTGGAAAACCAGATTGTATGATAGATCCTAGGGTATGGCATGAATCCTAGGATGGGAAAACTAGTGGAATATATGAATACTGCAGTCTTGGAAAAGTGGAAAGGAATAAATAGCTGCCTGTAATTTGATTTAACAGCTGCCTGTTATGAATAAATAAACGTGATTGAGAACATGGATTGTAAGAACGTGAAACTGGAAGGTGAAACCTAGATGTTCTGAGTTAAAAGAGCTGGAACCCTACGGGGAATTAGGAGTAGAACTCCTGGAAAGAGAAAGGAATGGAACTGAGAAAGAAAGACGTGGTAGTGTGCTGTCTCTTGGGTACGTAGTATCAGGGGAAGCACCTGTTACCTGTTTAGTGCAGAGCGGAGCCAGCCGCCCCAGGGACCCGGGGTTAGGTCTGGCCACTTTGTACCGACTTGCTGGCCCTCGTGTACGTAGTACCGAGGAGAGCTACTAGTGTAGGGAGAGCACTAGCTACCCCACAGGCCCCGGGGTTCTACTAGCCTCCTACACCGACTTATTAGGCCCACTGGGGCAAACCATGGTAGTCAGGCGAGGGTGCGCGGACTGTGGAGGGGCAAGGCCCCTGTTTGGTTACTGTGGAGGGGTTGGACCCCTGTTACTGAGAGGGCTCTATCCTGTACTGGTTCCGTGCTGTGCTTTGGACGCACCCGTTAACGGAAACGACGGACTGCGTGCCAGTGCGGGTTAGCTACCTGTGCGTTTATCGCGCATGCCGTAGTCACCGTTACGTCTGTCCCTGACCTTGGGGTGGTTGACTGAGAGTAAGATCACCACGGGGGACTCTCCCTGCCAGGAGAGCACCACGTGCTACTTCTACTGTTCGGAAAAGACTGCAATCAAGATCGTTCCCACGAGGAACATTCGAGATCAAGTGAAGGATCTGAGAAATAGATAAATTGTGAAACAATAGAAAGACGTAAATAAAGGAAGAAAGAAAACAAAACAGCTACTGTACACTTTACTGCTTCTTTAGTTTAGCTGCCACTCTACTTAGCGTTTCGCTGACGTGTTACACTCGTTACTTTTCAGGACCAAGTGTTGAGCAGCCAGGGTCAGCGGCTGCAGAGGACGCTGGGCCGAGTAAGATCCAGTAGAGTTACTACTGTTCTTTTGTACCTTTTTGTTCCACTGTGGTGAGTAGTTCTTATTACTCTCTGTACTTTCTTTGCTCGTAGTTCTTGTTATATTATAAATGTTGTTCTACTGTTGTGGTGGTACATGCTGTAGTAGTTCTTTTTCTTACTGTTGTATTTTGTTACTGCTAGTTATATTTCATGTTGAATGTGGTTTATTTTACTGCTCTTTTGGTTACTTCCTCGTTGGACGACTAGGTCTTGGGATTAGTCGAGTCGGTCTGATTCTCGTGTCTCATAGGGACTCGGGAATCGGGTCGTTACACATACCCTCAATAGCTGCCTTGATTGGAAGGGCAATCCAGTCGTAAACGCACACAAAGAAGAGGCACTATCTTTAGTGCCACCTCGGAAACCAGTGAACCCACAACAACGAATAAGTTGATTTTGTGACAGCGGCTTATCGCCTCGACACGTAGAGGGGTGAGGTCCCTGATCGCATTTTTATGCGGTTTGTTAATTTAGAGTTTTAAGTCATTGCAATGCACAAAAACGGATTCGCTTTTAAAATTTATCACCTAGATAGTGGGGTATCTAGGGTTGTCCAAGGAGGTAAAATTGTTTGCTAAATCAAATCTCTTGCTTTAAAGGGGACTCAACTTTCTTTTTGGTGTTTTACATATATGAAATTTTTTTAGATTTTGAAATAACAGGAACACTAGAGTTTTGTTGAAAAAGACTAACCTTAATAGCTAATATCTACGTGACAAAAGTTGATTTTTTCTAAGCTCACCCTAGGCACGTGGAGGCCTAGGGTACTTAGAGAGAAAGAGTGTTTGTGCACTATGAATAATGTGACAAAACAACAAAAGGAATTGAGACAAAAGCTATATTAAAAAGAAGGCAACTTTTAATTGAGAAAGAGTGTTTTACAAAAAATCAAGTAGAGGAATACTTCTACTATTAGAATAAATATAACAAATAACAAAAGAAACACAAATCCTTCTAAAATAATGGTGAAGAGGGGAAGCTCCTTGCTTTAAGCTCAGTGGCTCCTAGGCTAGAAAATGGCTCCTCCTTCTCCTTCCTGGATGTCCTCCAAAGGCAAACCCTAGATGGGCGTGCCTTCTCCTTCCTAGAGTGGATGGCTCCCACTCTAAGAACTCCTCCTGAAGGTGGCATGGACCACCTTTGATTCTTCCTCCAAGGGTGGTAGTGCACCACCCTCAAATCTTCCTCTCCCTAGGGTAGGCGTGTACCCTAGGTTGTCCTCTAATGCCTAGCTTCCTCCCTTGGCTGGCATGGGCACAAGAGAGAAGAGAAGAGGGGAAGGCACCAAGGGGACAGAGTATCCCCTTAATCTTCTTCTTCTTCTTCTTCTCTTGACCTTCTATGTAGGTGGAAATATGGGTAGAAAAAATGTAGCCAAGGTTGGATTTTAATGGTGGTGGTAGGGGATTTTTATACGAGTAGGAAGGGGGCAGGATTAGTTATAGGATGGACAGCTATGATGGGGGTTAGATGGTGGTTATAGGATCCTAGGGCTAGGGTTGTTGGCGCCAAAATGGAAGGGCACTTGGTGGTTGGCGCCAACTCTAGGTGGTTGCTAGGGTTAAGGGTTTAGTTAGGTGTGTTGCAGGGCTAGGATTAGATCATAGGGTGGTAGTTAGGAGATGGATGGCTATGTTTAGTTGGCGCCAATTATAGGGATGTGTGGAGGTGTGGTTTGGTGCTTTAGCGCCAACTAAAGGGGGGTTTAGATGGGTTAGGTGGCGTGGGTTTTAGGAAGGGTTGGGATGGCTTTATTTGGTGGTGGTTATGGGATTAAGGGTATATATAGGTGGCGCCAAAATGAAGGTGTGTGGGTGATGTATTTTGGCGCCAACTAGGGTGTGGTTTAGGGTAGTTAAGGGGGGTTAAGGTTGGCACCAAGTGTAGGTTTCTAGAAGGGGTTAGGTGGGTGGTAAGGATGGCTTTAGGTGGTGATGTGTAGGGTTAGGATTTAAGGGGAAGTTGGCGCCAAAAGGAAGGGGTGCATGTAGTGTTTTTGGCGCCACCTTGAAAGGGTGTGAGTGGTGGTGGTTGGTGTGGGTTGGCGCCAAAAAAAGGTTGGGTTAGGTTAGGGTTGGTTAGGGTTAAGGTGGAGAAGTTGACGGCCAAATTACCAAGTCAAACGAAGTCAAAACCAAAATCCAACTTCACCATTGGATTCCTTGGGTCCAAATTAACTTTGTACCAAAATTTGGATCCAATCTGAGATCATCTTGACCAAGTTTGCATTTCAGTCTAGTCTGATCCTTTCTCTTACACCCGTACCCGTAGCTTTTAAAAACCTACTGCCATTGGTGTGAACACACAAGAAAAACCTACCGCCAAGTTTTCTAGTATGATCTCCTTCTTTACAAACTGCTCCCTACCGCCATTGGTGTGAACGCACCTTGCTTCGGTGAGATTCGAGCAGAGATTTCTCGCTCGATTCTCAATCAAACCTTCTCAAATTTGAACCGAAGATCCCTCTTGAAATTATCTTCCAATCAGATCGATTCTTGAGCTTCAATTCTTTCCCAATCTCTCATGCGAACGTATGAGATTTAGGTTTCCTACTCCGGCGGCCTTCCAAGCTTGGGAAGCTTGCTTCCCAAGCTCTAATCACCCTCTAGAGACCTATAAAAGGAACCCCAGTGTAAGCCGTCCACTCCAAGCTTGAATTCTGGTCATGAAACCCCCCCTTCCTCTCTGCTTCGACTGAGAAACTCCGCAAGCTCCGGCGAAGAAACTCCGCAAGCTCCGGTGACTCCTGATCTCCATCGTTCGTCCACAATACCAGCGGCGAATTCCTTCCCCTCGACTTCTTCCGCTCTTGGCCGTACCGCAGGAGCTTCCCAACCTCCGTCGTCGTCGCCATCCTACCTCCACCGGAGTACTTTCTTCTCCAACACCAGCCAATCAAAGCCGGTGACATTCTCCCCTTTCGTCCATTAGATTAGGGTTAGTTTAATTAGTTTAGCATCTTAGGTTAGTTTTACACCCCAAAAACCCAAAAACAAACCCTCGACACCACCGTTCACCTTCGTCTTCTCTATCTCCGACCACTCCTCCGGCGAGGCGCCCCCATTGCTACACCTTCCATCCGCCTCACCAACCACCTCACAACCTTCACCACGACTCACCCATCAAAACCCCTCTCCTATTTCGCTCCACCGCACACCCAAACTGTCCACCGAACAACCCACCTCCAAACCTTCATCTCCGCCTTCGCTCCTCCTCCACACTTAATGAAACACTACGAAATACTGCCGTTCACTTCCTCGCCTCACAGTGATGCTATTGAACCTTTTAACCGAGGCTTTTAGCCCGTACTTCATGTTTCAGGTATAACATCGGAGCTCCGCCACTGTTGCTCATCTCCGGCCTTGTTCTTCGAGCTCGAGGCCACACACCCTCCAGGCAAGTGCTCTAGGTGTCGCGTATACCTCCCAAATTGTGAACCACGGCCTTAATTGGAAGCCATACCCTCAGCAGCTACCTTGATTGGAAGGGCAATCTAGCCACAGATGCACGCAAAGAAGAGGCACCATCTTTAGTGCCACCTCAGAAACCAGTGTAGCCGCAACAGCGAATAAGTTGATTTTGTGAGAGCGGCTTATCGCCTTGACACATAGGGGGGTGAGGTCCCCTGCTCCCCTCACACGCCTTGCCCGTGACACTATGCACACGAGCTTGGTCTGATCCGTTTACCCGCCTAAGCCCACACCTTGATCCCGGGTGCACTTTGATCCGATACCTGAATACCCGATACTGTGCATGGCCCTGGCAGGGTGTGAAAGAGGAGAACCCAGAGAGAGGAAAGAAGAGAGAGTGTGGGGTTAATGGGGGGTTTTGCTATGTTGTGTATTAGCTAACACTTAACCAAAAATCGAAGGTGCCCCCCTTGTGTATAAGAGACAAAGCTAAAGAAAGAAGGAAAGAAAAGGCAAGAAAGAGGACAGAAGAAAGAAAGGAGAAGGAAGAAGGCCTGTGCACGCAGAGAAAGAAGAAAGAGGACAATAGAAAGAAAGAAGAGAAAGGCAAGGCAAGGAAACAGAACAACAGCAGAAGCAAAAGAAAGGAGAATCACTGTAGCAATGCACTTTTAAGACATCTGATTCATTAGTTTACTTCGTTCTATTTGAGTAAATGCTATATGTGTTAGACTAATAATTGGTAATCAAAATCACCATTATTTTGTTTAGATTTCTTTTGACTCATCATATACTCATGTTATACATTGCATATTAGATTTTGAGTAATTAATTGTGCTCATTTACATTATATATTAAGATTAGCGCGTGAATTTCATATTTGCTCCCAGCGAACGACCTCGAACTTTCATCTGAGTTATAAATTTTATCTGTTGTTCGAGCTATTTTTGAGGAATTATTACTACAACGAACGCATCTTTCAAAACCCCCTCCATATAGCCTTAACATCAATAGACATCTTTAGTTTGCCTAGAAGAAGCAATGCTTCTTCTCCTGAACCCTTGGACAAAAATTAGGGAGTCAAGCAAACCATCTTCTAGTAGATCCTTAAAACAAGTGTGAGGTGAGATTAAAAAGTCTACTGGTACTCTAAGGCTAGTATAAGGAATCTTAGTTTCTTGGTAATTGGATAATGATACCCGGAGTTAGGTATAGCTTTCGCTCTCAGTTCTTATGTACAAATTTTTTGTGTGAATTTTGAGAGCCACCAAATAAGGCAAATACGCAGAGAGCGGGTTCTAATAAAACTAAAATTAAGGTGGATGGTTATGACCGTCCTTTACGGAGTTCTCGGCTGAAGGAGGGTGATGAGTCCCAATTTATTGGATTCATTTTTAGCCTAAGTTGATTAATTCCTACATTTTAGAGTATCCTAATATTTGCATAAATGCAAGCATTATAATTTAGATTTACATAGTTATCTTAATGCATTTATTTAATTGCAGGAACTCAAGGATGGTCAAGTTTGATTTTTAAGACGTCCAGAGCTTAGTCTGGACATCTAATGTTGCTAACGAATCTCAAAAGTAATCACCGCACGCAACACTGCCACCAAACTCAACTTCCAAACCAAGTAGTTGGGCTTCTCGCAATGCACCACAGATTAGATCTCTCCGTTAAGTTGTTGCTCGAGATTCGTGGCAGAAGAACTAAACTGAATGTTATAAAATATCGATGCGATTGTGCCTGGGAGTTCATCATCTTCCATCACCACCATGGCTCAGGTGATCCCTATGCTCGTCGCATCCACCATGGCCTCCGCTTCACCAACATCACCCTTGCCCCCGCCATCATTGCACACATGGTGACAGCGTGTGTGTGCGTCACCAAACCATCACCGTGGCCTCCACTTCCCCTTCTCGTCTTCTTCGTTTTTTTCATCTTCTCCCCTAAAGCACTCATCACCACCTTCTCTACCGAGAACCCAACAACCCACCATCGCAGCCACACCTACACGCAGCAGCTGCTCAACCATCAACTGCGCCTCACCTATCAACGCCGATCGTTGTCCTTCTCTACATGCCCATAGCCATGCACGCCCTCGCACCATCAGTCACTATAGCAACCTCGAGCGCACTGTTCATCTTCTCCACAGAGAAGAACCCAAACCTGACCGTGAACACCTCCGCGTCATTGCCACCACAGGCCACGATCCTTCGTACCGTCAACTACACTGCACTCTTCTTGACACCACAACCTCGACCATGCCACCAGAGTCGATGGAGACTGCCCACGCACGTCGGTGGGAGTCCCAACTGCCGGCGACCCTCTCCTCTCCAGCCGGCTACCAGCAACCGTCTCCCACCTCGCCGTCAACACCGATGCGAAGCTCTCGTCCGCCTCGACCTTCCTCAAGCTCCTCGGCCTCCGCCATCACCTCTTCTTTGCACGAGATCAAGAGAAGGAATTCCTCTATTTTGCATTCAATTAAAATTTACATAACATGCCATTGTTGACACTATTCCCTTATTTTTGATGAGTAAATTATTTTAGTGGCTTTTGTTTGCAGGCCCCTAAATTTCTTCATTTCTACTTTCATGCACTTAACTTATTTTAACATGACTCAAGTTCCTACATAAGTGCATTAAATATCATCGCATACCTACATGACCTAGAGGAGAAATTTAACATTATGAAGTATAATTACGTTACATGCCATTATGGGTTAATTGCATTCATTTTATGATGGTAACAATTATAATTGCACCCTTGCATTCTTGCAATATCGCTTAACTCTTCCTTATCTTCTTATGTCACATGGGATTTTGATACGGATTTCGCATCTATGACCGGGAATGAAAAATATTTGTGAATTTATTGATCTGTTCCTCCCTGTGGATATGACTTACCTCTTTGTGGTTAGTATTATTGATAAATATTTTTGTTCGGGATTTTTCCACCACGATTTACATACTACGATGACATATTTTTCTAACATATATTTCTATAAAGCGAAAATTACCCATTTAGAGGGTTTTAATGTCAAGGTCAGAAATACGTTGTCCCATCCATTCCTCTCCTAGTGACGAAAGTAGGCACTTCCACCAAATAAGCTACTCGATATCTTCTTGAACACCCTTAATCCTGAATAATGCCTCATGAATAAAAATATACATGAGTACTGCAGTCCGTTGTGTTGGAAGAAATAAATAAATAAATAAAATAGAGAAAAAGAGACAAAAGAAAAAAAAGAAAGAGAAAAGTAGAAAAATATATATATAAAAAGAAAGAGAAGAGAAAGAAAAAGAAAAAACAGAGAGCATGTTAATTGCATTGTGTCAATTTCATATCAAATACATTGACGCAACAAACACCCCATCCCTTCACAGTCTACCAAATACAGCCTTGACATACTTTCTGTATTTCTGACTACCTGAATACGGGCTGAGAAATTCTGACTTAGTCACAGGGTTATCAGAACTTAATCAAAGTATTAATGTCATGAGAAGCCACCAAATATACTGATAAGTTTGGTGAGATTGGGAGCTCGAAAAGAAAAGAAAAGAAAAAAGAAGAAAGAAAGAGAATGAGTACAAAGGAACTAAAGAGAGCACAATCTCTCCGCCTCTCTTTGAGTTGATTTATTTAATAGTTTGGAAATCTAGGTTCTGTAGTACTAGTCTATGTGTAGTACCAGATGAGTACGAACCACCAAATACAAATCCACTTGACTCAAAACGTCTTCTACCTAAGCCAAAAAGCCAAGGCTAAATTTATCGATTATTTTATAACCCCGAGGTAAGAAGTTTGTCTATCCCAATAGAAATTTTACTAAGGGTTAAGTACAAGCTTTAAATGTGGATTAGCTTTTCACATGGATCAGTTGCATAGACTACAGCACCACACCTTCACAATTGTCAGGATTTCTAAAGTTTTCGATGAAAACTAAAGAAATAAATCGCTAGTTGAACTCTTGAAAAAAGTTAGTCATTTAGGACCACTTTACATTTAGTCTTGCATTTACTAGGGACTAACAATATTTAGGCATGGAGGTGTGATTGCACAGCAATCATATGACCTAATTTACCTGAATTAAGTTAGATCGTAGCATAACTTTGGATCAATGCATACATAATCATCATAATTTGCATGATAGTTTAGTAGCCCTAGAGATAATATTACCATTTTATGCTCTAAAAGAGAGACAAAATTGATTGCAGATGATCCGAGACCATAAATAATAGATTAGACCGTACGGATCAGATCAAGATGATGATGGGAGTCCAACGCTTCCAGAATCAGCTTGATCAGACATCCATAGCATCACGTGCAACCCATAAAAGATTAGAAGCCAAGGAGCAAGAGGACAAAAATCTGAACCTCAGATGCCAAATTCGACCACACGGGTAGATCCGGATCAACGATCACAATCTAACGGTGCAAAGATCAACCCAATCGGAGCTCTATAATATTAACTACAAAGGCAGGAAGATGAATGACTAAGATAGTACCATGTGGCACCATCCCAGCAGCCCCTCGCCGTGCCCCAATCTCTGAAGGAAAAGAGGTGGTCGTTGGATCGTCATCCAATGGCCTCAAAGAAGCCATGTTGCCCCGCCCCACGCACCATCAATTGTGAGGAGATCTCAGCCGTTGGATCTTCATCCAACGGCTGGGAGTGGAGTTGCCTAAAACCTAAATGCAACACAAAACGTGACTTAGCCCATTGGTTGCGCACCCACACACAAGCGCAAGACGAGCGCTTGAGCCTCGCCGCACACCAAACCAGGAAGGCGGTGCACTCGATCTCAATTGGACCGTTGGATGATAAGCGGAGGGCGTGGATGCAAGCACGTGGCGCGACGAGGGCCATCAGTTGCCTATGTGTGGATGCATGCTCCAACAGAATGCGTTGTTGCACACGCATTCACAAATCGGACGGCAGATATTGAAGGCATGCAAATTCAAATCAGGAAGGTGAAGGCAAGTGTGCTGCGCGCACAAGGATCGCGTGGATTGCGATCGGGCAGCTGTGGGCGTGCCACGTGGCGCCACCAGAATGAATCCGAGAGAGGAAAGCGCAAATGAGGTAATTTTGAGGCCAGATTAAAGCCGTTGATCTCCTGATCAATGGATCTGATCAACATAAGGTTGTTGCACGAGTTGGAGGGCTAAAATGCCCAATTTGCCCCTCATTAAAGCTATAGAAAGAGCTCCAGGGCCCCCTCAGTTGAAGGCAACTCTCACCAGATACAACTCTAGCCTCTCTCCCTCTCTGCAACTCTTCTCTAGCATTCATCCCGACGCTCTAGATCTAAAGTGTTAACGCACTTCACACAAGAATCCTACAAGCGGCGTCGTTGTCATCTGCTATCTCTCTATCTCTCTCTCTCTCTCTCTAGTATAGTGATTCTAGTTTAAAATTATTTCCAAATAGTAATAAAGTTATGCTTTTTTGAATATCTGATGTCTATATATACATATATAAATATATAAATATTTGTTTAGAATGACTTTCTGAAGAGTTTTCGCATAAAATCATGTTTTGCCTCCCTGCGAACGACTCAGGTACTCACCGAAATCTTTATAAATATTATTTATTTTATCGTGATTCGCAACTACAACGATACATCTTTTAACGCGTCTTGCGGGTGAACAATAATCCATTTAAACAATATAAGCCTCGTACTATATATCATGTGTTTTTCACCCTAAGCAATTGAAAATAAACCAGCTAAAATGTAAAATCAGAAAATTCACACATCTCATCACCTATGCACACCAACCATCAAATTCAAATAATCCATCATGTTTTGGTCCAATCACTTTCGTTGAAAGCATTCACATTCCACAAAATTCCAAATTTTTAGCAAAGAGGACAAAAAATAACATAACAAAAGCATTGCTCCTTTTTTTCGAAAAGGAAGAACAGAGTTCCATTTTTACTCATTTCAACTCCAATAAAGTGCATTCAATTCCAAATTACCAGATATTGCAACATGAATAGAGTAGAAAGTAAAAGAATCATAATTATATTTAGATCAATTTCCTTGGTCAAAAATAAAATTCCAATCCATATCTAACATTGAAGGAAAAAAAAACATTTTTGGATTAGATTAATCTTGAAAAGGAGTTCAAACTTTGATATGTTTTGCAAATAAGATGCAGACATAGCAAGGCCATACCATGAGGAAGGGATTGATCTAATGAAAGAGAGCAGAGTTCTGAAAAATATCAAAGCTCAAACAAATAGCAAATAAATTCCAACAAAATCTAATAAATATTCTAGACAATCTAAGAAGCAAAATGAAATGCTTAAGCCCATGGAGGCTAAGTCCTTTTCTGACCTACCTTGAGGAGGATGGAGAGATGAGAGGGGAGTGAGGAGAGTGTGGCAGGGGAGGGGGGTGGACGCTAGTTGCTCAGACGAAATTGAGGCGGCCTACCCCAAACCCTGGTCACTATAGGGGTAGCGATGGTAGACATGGAACGAGATGCTTCAAGTGTCTTGGTGTTGGCCACTAAGAGAGGGAATGTCGCGATCCTCTATGTTGTTGGAGATGTGGCAGTATTGGCCACCAGAGTGCTGCTTGCATTTGTGGGAGAGGTGGGGGGATGCTTTGCCGCCACAACCGGTGATCAGAGTGCCCCAGGTAGAGGTGAATGCGTCGTGGTCCGAGGGGGCGGTCGCCTTGCGAGCGGTGGTAGATGGTAGGCTGGTGGAGGAGGTGCCTGAAGGACGACCTCGACTGAAGGAGGTTGTTGCTAAGCTTAGCGGTCTCATGGTTGGGAGAAAGGTGGAGGTTCTCTCCATTGGTGATGGCAAGGTTCTTGTCTTGGGCCTTGATCTACCTAAGTGTGACAGGCTCTGCTTTATAGAAGTCCAAGTGGGGGTGGCGCTCCTAAGATGAAGGAAGCCCTGTGTCCATGATGGTGCGTTGAGAGAGTGCTCGTCGAAGAAACTTCTGATTGAAGTGGTGACTAGCGGGGTTCCGTGGTGGCTGAGGACGATGGAGGTGGTTAAGGCTGTGGTGGCACCATTTGCACAATTCAAGGAGTGCATAGGTGCTGGCCACTTTGGGGGCTTGCTTGTGGCTGTTGTCGAGATGAAGGTGGGAGTTCCGCTGATGGAGAGGGTGCTTCTCCGCCAAGGGGGTATCTTGTGGGTTGTACCTTGTACACCCATAAGGTCTTCGCCGAATGTTGGCACGTACGTTGAGGCGGTCAGGAGGTTTGATGACACCTTCACTAATTAGAGTCGGCCTCTATCGACGCCGTGTCACACTGCTAGGGTTGGTGACCAAGATGAGAGCCAAAGTGACCAGAGGCTTACGTAGACTCGCCTTCCAAGGGCATTGCAATGATTGCGGTTGACGACGCCTGGGTTACGACATTTGCAGCTAATGACGCTTTGGATGCGAAGCCATTGATGGTGGCTTCAGGAGGAGCACAAGCGGGGAATTTGAAGGGATTGAGGGAGTAAAGAGGATGGAGGTGCCTTTAACGGCCACTTCAGTCATTTGCACATTGCCAATGCGGATCCGGATCCAATTAGAGTTGGATCGAACCCAGGTGTTCCCGAGACCTCTTTGGATGTGGATGGGCTATAACCGAGTTGGGATTCTGGATGCGAGCCCATCGGGGAAGTCTCCTTCGGGGTGGGCTCTCGTGTGGTCTTGAAGGGATTTCACTCATCTCCCTCTACTCCATGCTCAACAACAGTGAGAGGGGTTGAGAATCTTCACGATGGTCTCCCGGTAGCACAATCGCCTCGCACACCTAAATCAAGGTGGTTGGCGGGGGTGTCAACATGCAATGAGGAGGCTGGTAGTGACCTGATCTCCTCCGCTGCATGTTGCTGGGCCACAATGTAAGGTGAAGGTGCGGCGGCACGGGAGGTGGTCGGAGTGGTAGCGACTAGGGCGAGCTCCCATTGACCAAGTGGCACCTGCGAGTAGTAAGGGGGGGCCGCAGTAAGGGTCTTTGATATAAGAAGAGGTTCAAGTATTAGACTACTAGGCACAGCGGAGCCTAGTCCTGGGTTGTAGTGGATGGCCATGAGAGGAGGCCTCAAGCACCACAGCAGCAAGTGTCAGAGGCATTGGATGGGGGCGATGTGGAGGTTAGCCAGATGGCAAAGGCAACCGGCTTTCGTTAAGTGGAGAGATGAACCATGATTGCCCAATGACAAGGATTATTTCTTGGAATGTTAAGGGTCTTAATGAAGCCTCCAGAAGGGCGGCTTTAGGGGGATACATCCGACAGTGGAAGGAAGACGTCCTTCTGCAGGAGACGAAGTTGGTTAGCTGTGACCGCATAGTGTGAAGGGAGGTTGGGGTTCCTGGATGGAGGGATTTTGAACCCTTAATGCAAATGGTCGTGCAGGAGGACAGATTCTAGGATGGCGAGAGGACATCTTCGCTCTCGAGGATGTTTTCCTAGGGGACCACGTTATCTTCGCCAGGCTATTGAGAAGAGGAGATGGGGCCAAGATGGTTGTAACTGGAGTGTATGGATCTAAAGCGCAGGTGAGAGGTCAAATGTGGGTGGAGTTAGCGGCGGTGGCAATGGACAGTGTTGGAGTGCCGTGGATGATCGAGGGAGACTTCAACAGCATGTTGTAGTTGGATGATAGGCCTGATGGACGAGGGAGACAGGACCTTGGCTTTGCACAATTTTTGGAGTTTGTGGCACTACATGGGCTAATTGATTTGGCTTCGATTTCATGCACATATACATGGAGGCCCATAAATGCTCGACGTCCAGGATTAACAGATTCCTTTCCAGCGTTGAGATGGTAGAGTTATTCCCGTTGGCAAAAGTCTCTTCATTAGAGTGATTTTTTTTGGACCACACACCCTTGATGTGGAAGTTGAATGAAGGTATTTTCTTTGTCACTTATTTCAAGTTTAATAGATCTTGGTTGATGGAGTCTGGATTCAGAGATAAGGTCGAGGAGGAATAGAGATCCATGGTGGTCAAGGGGTCAACTGCAGTTCAGTTGGATAGGAAGCTGGCCAACATGTGGGACTACTTGAGGAGGTTTAAAAAGGAGCTCAAGGAGTATAGGCTTAGAAAGAAAACTGAGGCACTTGCTGAGATCACCAGGATTGACAAACAGGAGGATGGGGGGACACTGACCACAGGGGACAGTAAGCACAGGGTAAGATAGATGCGAGTAGTGGAGGACAAAAAGGCTGAGGTTGAGTGGAAGACGAGGTCCAGACAGAAGTGGTTGAAGGAGGGGGACTCAAACACCCAATACTTTCATCAAGCGGTGTCGGCTAGAAGGAGGAACTTGATTGAGAGGTTGTTGGTAGGTGGGGTGACCTACTCAGGTAGGGAGGAGGTGGGGAGAGCGGCGGTGGTGTTCTTTAGAGATTTCACCAGAAGACGTCAGAGGGGAAGATGGAGATGGAGGGGGACGGATGTGCAAAGCATCTTGGTGGAGTAGGCTTTGGCACTCACTGTCGGTTTCATAGAGGACGAGGTGAGGAGAGCGGTTTGGGGTCTCAATGCAGATGGATGCCCGGGTCCAGACAGGTTCCCAATATTTTCTATAAGGAGTTCTGGTTTGTGGTTAAGGAGGAGGTGTTGTAGGTGATGGAGGAGTTTGCTATTTGGAATAGGGGCTTTGACATAATCAATAAATTTTACCTCTTCCTTTTGCCTAAGAAAGAGGGTGCCAAGTCCATTGAGGAGTTTAGGCCGATTACATGGTCAAATGCAATCTATCTCACTGTTGCGAAGGTCTTAGCTAACAAACTCCGTGGCCTCCTGGGGGAGTTAATTCCATCTGTGCAGTCAGCGTTTGTCCTGGGGAGAGGCATCCTAGATGGTTTTGTTGTGGCTTTGGAGGCCCAGGTAGCTTGGAGGAGAGAGAAGAAGATGACCTTTCTATGGAAGGTCGATTTTAGTAAAGCTTATGACTCGGTTGAGTGGGATTTCTTGTGGGCCTCCCTGGTTAAGAGGGCTTCCCTCAGGTGTGGATTGACTGGATGAAAAGATGTGTCAAGATAACATCCCTTTCGATGCTGCTGAATGGTAATCCTTAGGGAGGTTGGGTGCAACCCAAGAGGGGAGTCAGGCAGGGTTGCCAACTAGCCCCAATGCTCTTTGTGTTAGCAGTGGATGCTCTTGCGAGGGTGACTCACAAGTCTTGTTTGAGGGGTCTGCTTAGAGGCTTCACGGTGGAAACTGACAAAGAGGTTCTGGTGTTACAGTGCACGGATGATAGGCTATTCCTGGTAGAGGGGTCGTACTTGAAGCTAAAAGGATGCATATACTTTTGGAGTTATTTGGTGAGGCTTCGAGGTTGCAGATTAACTATGGGAAATCAAGCTTTATTCCATTCAATATGTCAAACAGGGATGTGGAGGCGTCTGCTGCCGCTCTTAGGACTACTGTTGGAGCACTACCTTTGTCATATTTGAGGTTACCATTGTCTGCTGGCCGCTTGAGACTTCAGGACTAGTTGCCGCTGTTAGAAAGGATGGAGAGGAGGCTGGTAGGATGGTCCTCTAGGCTACTTTCAGGGGGGAAGGTTGACTCTGGTGAAGGCAGTTCTATCCTCCATGCTAACTTGTTTCCTCTCCGTCTTCAGGATGCCCAAGCAGGTGGTAAAGAAACTTATAGGTTTGATGCGTGACTTCTTTTAGTCTAATGTGGGATTAGTCAGGAAGGAGACGAGATTGGTGGCTTGGGAGGAGGTGTGCCAGCCTTTGAAGGAAGGTAGACTCAAGGTCAAGGATGTGGATGGGATCAACATGAGCCTTCTCACGAAGTGGATCACTAGGTTGGTGAGCCAAGCTCAGAGCATGTTTAGAGATATCTTGCGGGGTTGTTATGTCACCTTCCTGTCATGGGGGCCTCTTGAGTCTCCATTGTTAGAGGCTTCACACTTCTTGAGAGGTTTGGCAAAGGTGGCTCTGAAGGTGCGTACCTTCTTCTCGCCCTACGTGGGAGAAGGGGACATCTTTAGATTTTCGTTGGATGATTGGCAGGACGAAGGGAGCAACCTTCATGATAGATACCCTCCCTTTTTCTTGAGAGTAGTGGATCGGGAGGCAACTGTGGGGAGCTATTGGGATGGGGTGTGGTGCCCCACTTTCCAAGGGGCGATATCAGATCAGAGGTGGGCAGAATTCCAACAGTTGATGGGTGCCTTAGTGTGTTGGGAGCCAAATGGTGGGCGAGACGCTTACTACTGGGATGAAGGGGAGTTTATGGTGGCAAAGGCGTTCCGTAGATTGTATACCGCGCCACAGACATTGGATGTGGATTTGATGAGGGATTGTAGATTGCTCTGGTCGACTGAGTGGCTATTAAAGGTTAGTGACTAAGAGTTGGAGGGTGAGATGGGCTACGACGGATGACCTGGGTTTCCCTTTTTGCATTAGGGAAAATGTGGATGTGCAGAACTTGTTCTTTCAATGTCCCTTCGTTGTGCAAAATTGGCAGAAGATGAGTTTTGACTGGATTGCTGTCGAAAGTATGGATGATTTTTGGTCTTCTTTCCACACGGGGGGTAGTCATGGTAGGGGGAACACTTTCAGATCTAAGAAAAAGAGGGAGAGGGTGTTGGCGGCCTTGTGGGGTGTGTGGGTGGGGAGGAATGGAGTTGTGTTCAGAGGCGAGACGTCCTATGTTGAAAATATTGTTTGCTTCATTCATCCCAGGTGGTGTTTTAGGAGTTAACTATGTAATTGTAATCCTTATTCAAAGTAATGAAATTGGCTGGTTATCGCATGGATAACCACCCTTATTCAAAGTAATGAAATTGGTTGGTTATCGCATGGATAACCACCCTTCAGCTTTTCAAAAAAATCTACGAAGCAAAATGCAAAAGCACATTGCAAACTGAAACTCATTTACTCCATGAACTTGAATAAATAAGCTTAGACTTGCAACAAACCTCCAAACACTTGGAAAGGAGAATCCAAAAACATGTTGCAAACAAAAAAATCACACCTTGCTATCTCGTTCCAAGTGAATGCTTTAATTTTTTCAGTTCCATATTCTACCCTGTGTAAAGATGCAACCGAATTCTATTTTCACTTATAAGGTAAACAATATCAATTCCAGTCAATTCCTTTTGTTACGACTTTATCTTTTTCAACTACTCTCATATCATCTTCCACAAAATTATCTGTTACTAGTTTATTGAAACACTCAACAAAGCCAAGACACACCCTGATATGATCAACTTCCTTAACCAATGAACGTCAAAACTTCACAAAGCACACCTAATTATCTGATTCATTGGGGAATTTCAGCAAACAGTTGGTGTGCATAATCTGATTTCCTATCCTAATAGAATAAGACTCATTCAGGCATTTCAACAAGCATTCAATGTGCATAAGACTAAAGCACTATCACATCTCGCACCCCAATCCCTACCCCGTCGCCCCCAAAAACTCAAAGCCTAAAGCCCTGAGATTGATATCTCGCAAAATAAACAGACACAAACCAGATTGACAATCGAAGGAAGCAAAGGCACAAATCCAGATCTAGAGGGCAGCGAGAATGACGAGATTTGGACAAAGAATGAGGTGGGAAATCTGGTGGAGATGAGCTATCTCAACCTTGCCCCTTCTTCATGGAGCTCTCTTCTTCTCCCTCTTAGATCATTGTTGGAGGAGGGATGAGAGGGAGAGAACTATATATATACCCATCGGGAAGTTTGTGGGCTTCTAGGTTAGTTGTCGGTTGCGTACCTCAGCCAATGTCCCTTCATCGAGCACCGTCCATGTAGTCATGCCGCCATTGGGGATGGTCTCCTCCACCATCGCCATTGCCATCGCCATTGTCATCGCCATCGAGAGTGGAAGGAGCAAGAGGAGGAGAGGGAGAGTGGAGAAAGGAAGAGGAGGGCTGAGAAGTTGCAAGGTGTCGGGTGGGAGGAGCGAGGGGAGGAGAGGAAGAGTGGAGAAAGGGAAGTGGAGGAGGGCTAAGATGTACGTAGCAAGGTGTTGGGTTAGTGATTTAATTGGATAAATTCTAAATATTCATTTTGTTAGGATGAGATATAAGAGTATTACCGTAGATAACGATGAATCTAAACAATTGTTATTATTGGTAGAAGTAATAGTAATGATATTTAAAATCATTGTCATATTTAAATGTAACAATGAATATCATAAATCATCGTTATATATTCGTTACATTAGATTTTTTTATTGTAGTGCTATCCCTCTTCTGTGCATCTACTTTGGCTTTGTCGATGGATCTCTCCACTACCGTGGCTTTACTTCGGATTCCTCTCTTGCTACTTCTTCTTCTTGTTATTTTTAAATTTGTTATAGTTAGTTCTAGTTATTTCATTTCAAAAACTCTAGTTGTAATCATTCTTCTAATATAAATAAAAATTATTTTCTTGATCTCTCTCTCTCTATTATTTTGCTTATAGCTAGTATAGCCCATATTTGCTTTCGCTTATAGAAAAAAAATGAAAAGAAATACATACGCAAACTCCTTGTTAGTTGTCTCTTCGTGTTCGACCCGGACTACTAAATTCGATTATTATTAATTGAATTTTAGTTTTTGCGCACTACAACGAACATATTTTAACATAAGCATAAAATCGCTTATTAGGCAATAAACATTGCTTACTATATACAAAATAAGGCTTCTATTAGACAAATCCTAAAGAAGGTACCTTTTGATTTATATTATGACAAATCACCAAAGATTTCCTACTTCAAATTATCTAGTTATAAATGTTTTATCTTGAATACAAAGGAAAATCTAGATAAGTTTTATAACAAAAGTGATACAATAGGAAAAACTCTACCATCAAGAAAACTCTACATGTTTCGTTTGATGAATCAAATCACAATGAAAGATCTGCAACCAAAGATGATGACCTGATCTTGGAAGATCCATCAAATGTCCTAGAGGATAGCATAGCTAGTGACTTACCCAAAGTTGTAACCTATCCTAAGGATTATCTCAAAGATCAAGTGATTAGTGAAGTTAATAATGGTGTCCAAACCAGATCTTCAGTAAACAATATTGCTCTAAGTGTATTTGTATCGCAATTAGAGCCTTAATCAGTCAAAGAAGCTTTTATTGATGATTGTTAGATAGTAGCTATGCAAGAAGAATTGAACCAGCTTGAAAGAAATAACGTTTGGAAATTAGTTCCAAGATCTGAATCACAATCACTAATCAGAACAAAGTAGGTGTTTAGAAATAAGCTTGGTGAATTAGGAATGGTTGTAAGAAATAAGGCTAGACTTGTGGCACATGGCTATAATCAAGAAGAAAATGATTTGGATGAGATATACACATCTGTAGCTCGATTAGAATCTA
This sequence comes from Thalassia testudinum, assembly GCA_037157565.1. NCBI lineage: Eukaryota > Viridiplantae > Streptophyta > Magnoliopsida > Alismatales > Hydrocharitaceae > Thalassia > Thalassia testudinum. The sequence continues at coordinate 43,140,150 of JAZHRO010000025.1, forward strand.
TTCGGATGATGCTATCTTTTCCCACCCATATAAGATTTAAATGATTCCAAATGGTTGTCAAAAGTGCATTTCTTAATGAAGCAACCACCTGACTTTGAAAACTTAGAAAAACTTGATTATGCCTTTAAACTAAATAAAGCACTATATGGATTAAAATAAGCTCCTAGAGCTTGGTATGAAAGGTTAAGAAACTATCTTTTAGACAATGACTTTAAAATTGGACAAGTTGGTTCAACTCTATAAACTAAAGAAAGGATAATGAACTTATTCTAATTCAAATACATGTTGATGATATTATATTTGGTGTTACTAATGATCTTTTATGCTAAGAGTTTGTGAAAGTAATGCATGATTAGTTCGAGATGAGGCTAATAAGAGAATTAAAGTTCTTCCTAGGGTTGCAGATTGATCAACTAACAAATGGCATCTTCATCTCATAAAAAAAGTACATGAAGGAGATACTAAAGAAGTTTGGCATGGAAAACACAAAAGGCAATGAAACACCAATTGCAACAATAAATCAATTAAAAGAAGATGAGACAAGTGTGTAAATAAAAAACTTTACAGAGGCATGATAGGATCCTTGATATATTTAACAGCTAGTAGACTAGACATCTTGTTTAACACTCGTTTGTGTGCTAGGTTTCAAGTTTACCCTAAGGAATTACAACATAATGCTGTAAAAAGAATACCTAGGTATTTATAAAACATTGTAAATCTTGGTCTATTCTATCCCAAGTCAACCACACTTACCTTATTCTCCTATTGTGATGCTGAATATGCAAGAAGCCAGATGGATCACAAGAGTAGTAGTAGAACATATCAATTTCTCAAGATTTCACTAGACTCTTGGGTCAGTAAGAAACAATTGAGGCTAAACACATTGCCGCTTCTTTAACACATTCATAGATCTTGTGGATGAAGTAAACACTTAGATTTTAGACTTAGTAAAGATTATGGACTTAGCTTTCAAAACACTAAAATTCTATTCAACAACACTAGTGCAATTAACCTATCTAAGAATCCTATACAACATTCTAGAACTAAACACATAGATAATAGACACCATTTTCTGCGATATTATGTTCTTAAAGAAGAAATATCATTAGATTTTGTTGAAACTGAAAAACAATTAGCTGATATCTTCAAAAAATCATTAGCATAAGATAGATCCATCACTATTAGAAAAGAACCAGGTCTCACAAGACTAAAGGAATTTTGAATTCATCTCAATTTTAAGACCTATCTACTATTGATCTATCAATGTAATGACCCAAGTCCCACTAACAGAGTAGACTTGGTGAGGCCCGAGCCATCGAGTATGGAATAGCATCCGTCTCTGAAATAAGATCACAGTCACCTAACACATAATCGTAAAACAACAACAATAATAGCCAAATAGAATTTCATAATGCATTTAATAAGATAGTGCTGACAAGAGAATTTATAATAAGAGTTCACCAGCATAAAGCACGAAAGGAAAGGAGTAGTAGAGTAACAAAGTACTAGCACCAGAAAACTTGAAAGGAAAACCTATGCAGCTAGAATTACTGTCCACATGGACCATCCCCCAATACCGCACAAGGTCTCGCAATAGAAGGACCAACCATAGCATCAACCCCTGATTGCTCAGCTACACTTGAGTATGGAACCCAAAGTGTATGTTAGCAAAAACTAAGTAAAGCAAAAACAACAACTAAGTACAAAATAGTACAGAGAATAAGAAAAAGAAAGGGTACTACCTCATAAATTTGTCCTTTTATTAATCCTCACATTATTTTGTTCATTTTACAAGTTAAGCCCAACTATAACAATCAAAATCCTACTAATCAACACCTTGGGGCACGAGGTGATTTCATGTGACTTCCTGAGGTACAAGACTAGTATGAACAACCCTTTTAGCCAAGAAGATGACTTATACCCATTGAGTCACCACACTCCGTCACCATGGGGTCATTGCGGGAAGTGGTGGAGGCTACATCGTGTAGCGTGAACACATACAAGTGTTATGTATGCTGAACTATAGACAGCCAATGACCCACCCACTAGCCGAGTAAAGAAAGCCAACTCCAACCCTCGAGCCATGCATCCCGCTATCCTAGTTGGTCGCTCAGCCTAACCAAAGAGTCGTAGATAGGCCAACAACTCCCTAAATCAGGCCAAAACCGATTTAAAAGACCAAAGCTATAGCCAAAGTCTCGTCGAGTAGTAGGGCTAAACTAGTTATCTAATTTATTTCTGACCAATCCATCGTCATCAATTTATTAACTTATTTCCGAATAACTGAATTAATGGTATCCATTAATTAAGCCATTACTCTCATCATTTTAAACCATTGATCAAAAGTTATGAAAAGAGTTTAGATCACATCATTTCAAAATTAACTATTAGATGACTTAGTTTCCAACTTCTGATAGGGGTTTCAATTAAATTATTAATTAACAATCACAATGATGCCAGTTTCACGAAAAATGAAATTCGTTTCACACATGCGATGATAAGGCCACATCCAATATGCTAACGTGTTTTATAATTCGTTAAATCATGAGAATCATTTAATGAATTGTAATTAACCAACAATTAGTTATATTGATTTAACTATGCACATTCTAAGTCACCCCTTGATTTACAGCATCAATATTTAACATTCAAGTACCCAAGATAGCAAGAAACACGAAGACGGGTTCTAATCTCAGCAAGAGGCAAGAACACATGCTAAACGGTGCAACATGCGAAGAAAGTCACAATGTAGACAAACTATATAAAAAAAGAGAGGGACTACTCTACTAATGTTGTCAGAGGGTCATGACGACTCTGCGAGAATAGGGTTAAGAGGCACTACCTACGTGCCCTTGATCTACGCCTCAGAATTCAGAATGGAATCATCTAATCCAACCGTATGGGTGTGTCCGACATGCTCGAGAACCCTAAGATCGAGTCTTGGATCATCAAATTTGGTGTCAAATGCCTCGATCTACGTGAAATAAGATTAACCATTAGATCTCAAGTAAAGCACTAATTCTCTTTATAAGGGCCTATACGAAATATTTAAAACTGCTGATTTTTTTGTCGCAATTTTGCCACCCCTTCATCTATTTTTCTTCTCCTCCTTCACTCTTTCTTCTTCCCCGCTTCTCCTTCATGCAGCCATGCACCCACCCTCACAGGAGGGCTCCAGTCGTCATCCCCACCAGCCATTGACCTTACTCTGGTCACTACGTGACCCGTCGGAGCTTCATTTACATCCCCTCCCCCTCTCTTTCACTGCTCTTCTTCTTCTTCCTCAACTGCATGATGGCTACATGTACCCATGTACATCAGTCGACATCCTCTCCTCACCGTCGTCGATCGCCATTGGCTGGTCCTCTCGCTTATTGACGTCATCTTCTCTCATCTTCCTTTTCCTTTCCTCCCTCTCAACCCCCAATCTATAGCTTCTCTTCCTCTCGTCTCCTTGATGTTGCACCCATGCAAAGGTTGCAATGACCCTTGCTATGGCTGCATTACAACCTCGTTGTCGCGTCGTCGCAACCCCTTTAATATCCTCTCCCTCAACCACACTCTCCTTCTCTCCTAATCTTAGCCTTCCTCTTCTTTCTTACTCTCTCATTTCTCTCTCTCTCTTTCTCTTCCTTCCTCAAGCATGCACGCAAGAATGATCAACGAGAAAGGAGGAGATTACCTTGTCTATTGGCATCACCACCATGCTAGCTTGCTCGTCGTCGATGTCGCTGCGTCACCCCGATTGGCCTTCCCTCGCTCCACTACCTCTCTCGCTTCCTTTCTCTTCCTCTTCACATTCCCTCTCTCTCTTTCTCTCTTGTTTGCAAGGAGAACGGGGAAGGAAAGGAAAGGGTGGGGATTCTTATGGTTTTGAATGGGAAAGGGTTCGATGGGTTTTATAAGGGTATGGGAGGATAGGGGTTGTTATGTTTAGGGTATTAATTAGCGACGAGTTAGGTTAGGATTTCTATCTTTATTATTATTATTAGTTATTTATTGATAACTACATGTGATTCCAGTAGCAATTTCACGAAGTGCATGCAGTCGGAATCATTACAAGACAAGGAACTGATAAAATTCATGAAATTTCAAACTAAGGTCATTTGTACAATGTGATTCCCACATTGGGTCGCACATGAGTTTGCTCATGGTTCGCACGTGTTTCGTATATCCGAGGTTCGATCCTTGTACAAAATATATCGTCGGAATCCTTGTGACACCAGAAAGCCAACCGTACTTTTGGATTACCGATTTAAGGTCTAGATCATAAAAATGAAAAACAAGCAGGTTTTCAATCTGACTACACATTTTTAATTCTCGCGGGCTTCGATTTGCACAAGAACCAACGGGTTTGTCTCAATGCATTTAAATACAAAACGACTGTAGAATCTAGGTTTGGGACTTTACAAATATAACAGCCTTAAAGGGAGTTTCACCCTCGAAATTTGAGCAAGGTTATTAAAGGAGAGGAATGTAAAATACTATCGAGTACATAACAACCTTAAAGAGGCATAACAACCATAAAGAGGATAAGCTAGGGTGTTATGGAATCAACAACGAAGAGCTCCAAAAAATTCTCCCCTACAGGGTCAAGGAAACTTAGTTCACAGCGCATTAAATCCACGAACCCAAATGCAAGTGAGCGGAAAGATGCAGTAGGGTATTAAAACAAAAGAGCAGGTGAGTACCCTAACCCTAATGCATTACAGAATACTTTAAGCTTTCCTGAACCATTTTACGAATAGTGGGGTGACCTTGCCCTAATACCATCTGTAGCGACTCGAGTCCTACCAACCGAGTAGACCTGGTGAGACCAGAGCCATCGAATAGGGAATAACATCCAACTCTCAAACAGGATCGCAGTCACCCAGCACATAATCGTAAACCAACAACAATAATAGCCAAACAGAATTTCATAATGCATTTAATAAGATAGTGTTGACAAGAGAATTTATAATAAGAGTTCACCAACAGAAAGTACAAAAGGAAAGGACTAGTAGAGTAAAAAAGTGCAAGCACCAGAAAACTTGAAAGGAAAACCTATGTAGTTAGAATTACTGTCCACACAGACCGTCTCCCAATACCGTACTTGATGGGACACCATCATGAGTCATAACTAGCTCAATTTAGTTATTATCAAGGAATAAATGCTCTTACATAACTGCTAGAGAGCCATAATTCATTGCATAATCATTTTGGGAGAAAGACAAGAAACTAGGGTTAAAACTATAATTTACCATCATATCTTGAATACAGGATAACCATGGGTTTTTCCCAGGGGGTAATTAAGGGTCAAATAGTCTTAAAGTCGAACAAGTGGGTTAGAATAGACAGAAAAGGATTTTCGTGTGTTTTGAGAATTAAATAACTTTTGAAACCTGAAAAATGGATCCACTTAATTAACTGAGGTTCTAGTAAGGATAAAATTCACCTAAACCCTCTAAAATTCATAGAAAAATATTCTCTATGGTTTGGTACCTTCAATTTAACCATCAAAACCCGTCTTGACCCAAATAGAGTCCTAAACAGACATTTGCCATAATTTGGGTTTCTGCATAAATTACCCAATCAAACAAGGTTAAAACCAAAATCTAACTTCACCATTGTATTTCTTGTCTCCAAATTAGGTTTGTACCAAAATTTAGGCCCAATCTGAGATCATCTTGACCAAGTTTGTAGTTTGGTCCAGTTAAACTCTTTCTATCTCATTTAGAACCTTAACTTTCAAAATCCTTACAAAAAGGCCCCTATCTTTGTCATTATTTTTTACAAATAGGTCCCTACAGCCATGAATCCTATTCCTACAAACTCCGATGACCTTTGATTGAAGAGAACTCCTTTTCTGCTCAATAAATCCCCTCCAAAATTGGAAGAGAGATTCCTTGGGGAGTCCTCTTCCCATTGAATCCGTCCATGAGCCCTAAAACTTTCCTAATCTCTCATGCGAACGCATGATAGATTAGGGTATCCTAGAGAATTGCTACTCTGGTGACATTTCCTAGCTTGGAAGCTTGGCTTCCAAGCTCAAAATCCCCTCCTGAGCCCTATAAAAGGATCCCCAAGGCACAGTCGTGCTATTCAAACTTGATTCCAGCCGTGAAACCCTCTTTTCCTCCTTCCACTTCTGGCCGTGAAGCTCCACAAGCTCCTGCAACTCCTCCTGACCTCCTTTGTCATCCATCCACAATACCAGTGGTTGGATTCTCTCTCTCTCTCTCTCTCTCTCTCGTCCGCTCTTGGCCATACCAGCAAGAGCCCTTCTATCTCCGTTGTCGTCGCTGTCCCCATCACCAGAGTACCTTCTTCACCAGTGCCGGCCTACCAATGCCGGTGCTATTCTTCCTCCTTCGTCCATTATTTTAGGGTTAGCTTAGTATCTCCTAGTTCTTAGGTTTAGTTTCATACCCAAAAACCCCAAAAATAGCCTTCAACGCCGCCACTCACCTCTATCTTCCTCGTCTCCGACTGCTCCTCCAGCGAGGTGGTTCCACTGCTACACAACACCATCCGCCTCGCCGACCACCTCACGACCTCCACCGTGCCCCACTCTTTAAAACCCTCACCCTATTTCTCCCTATTACGCCCTCAACCGCTACTCCGAACACCACACCTACGCACTTCATTTTCTGTCACCATCCGGTCACCTCACGCACTCTCACCCCTCATGGACACCGCCGTTCACTTCCTCGCCTCACAGCGACGCTTTTGAGCTTGTTTGATTAGGCCGAAAGGCCTTGTTCATGTTTTTAGATACTCAGGTTCCCAGTGCCATTAATGACAAGCTCAAGCAAAGGTTGGAGCTCTCTTTGGCACCTGTAGCTCCAGGCGCCACCTCCAAGTGGCACGAATTCACCTCAGCAATACACTCGCCCGGTCAATTGAAGCCATTGACCGCCACAAGCACCTCAATTAAGTCCACCTTCAGCTGCAGCTCCACGTAGAAAAAGGCAATGGGATTTAGTCCCACATCATGGACTGAGGAGTAGTAGAAGCTGCATAAATTGTTTTTGTCACATGAGCCTATCGCCTTAAGTGACACACAGGGGGTGAGGTCCTTGCACCCTCATGTGCCTCACTCGCGACACCTCACACGCAGGTCTAGTGCACCCGATTACCCGCCTAAGCCTGACCACACCTCGCTCACCGCCCACGCTGGTGAGCCTGGTCCTGGATATGCGTGTGCCCGTTTACCCGAATATCTTAACTGTGGCCCTGGGAGGGCAGATTCTAGAGAGAGGAAGAGAGCACAGGGCAGGGGAGGGTTTTGCCCTGTGTGACACTTAGCCAAATCTGAGTACCTCCCTTGTGCGTAAAAAGAAAGGAAGAAAAGAGAAGGCACAGAAGGAGAAGAACCTGAGAAGAGCAAAAGAACAAGGCCTATGCGTAAAGAAGAGAAGGAAGAGAGAAGCTGAAGAAGGAAAGAAAGAAAAGAAGAGGAGGAAGGGAAGAAGCTCAGAAGAAGAGAAAAGAGGAAGAAGAATAGTGCTAGGGAAGCACTGTAACATCTATTGGTTAAGCCATCTGATTAAAAGACCCGACGTTAAATTTGAGGCTTTATCTAGTTATCTAAGTACCTAAGTTTGATGGTTGATGGCACTATTGCATTATTTTCATATATGCTTAAATTGAATAATTGGTGATCTAAATCACCATTGTTTTTATTTTGAGATTCTTTTTGCCATATGTTAAGCTCATGCTTTATATTGATTATCAATTATGAGTTATTTCTTATGCTCATTTGTATTATTGAGATTAATGTGTGAATTCCTATTTGCTCCTTATGTTCGACCTTGGACTTTCATTCGAGTAATAAATATTATTTATTTTTCGCGCTAATTCGATTTATACTACAACGCGATGATTTTAAAACCCGTTTGATAGTGAAAAATATTTTGGCACCATTGCCGGGGAGCAACGCGCAATTCACCATTATTCTGTGCATTATTTGATTATATTTGAGCACTGACTTGCCCTGTTTGCCTTATTGTGATTTTGCGAGGTATTCCACAAGAAGATCTTTCGCACAAATCAACCACTTTAGGGTAGGTAACTTCTCTATTCTTCCCTAATCAACCTCCTAATCTTGGGAAGACAAAAAAAAGGGAGAAAACAATCAATTAAGAATCACCTGTCTTATTTTTCATAATAATCATCATCTAAAAAGCAAGTTTCCTGATTTGCGAAGTTCTTTTCAAATCTGAGTGAAGTTTGAAGTGATTCTATTTAGAATTCCCTACCCTAAAATTCTTGTGCCTATTAGGGACTACGTTTAAATTCTAATCACTTTGGGTTAACATATTTCTTGCTTGAAACCCAAGGTGAACATTTTTAAAGATCAATTAGACTTGGAAATAGACCCAATTAGGGGTTTCAATTTTTAGGGTTTTGGAGTGCTAATTCACACTTGCCTACATAAAAGGAAACAAACCCACCCGCATCTGTGTGTAACCCAAGCCCTTGGTTGAAAAGATCTAATCAACTAAAAACCCTAAAAAAAATCAGGCTCTAAATTCAGTTGAACCCTAAAATACTTGGACGTAATAACCTGGGAGTCAAATTAGGGTGATTTCTAGGTCTTGACTTTGATCTCATTCTGCCATCTTTAGGGTATGTCAGGTGGAGTTAGCTTACATTGTAGGCCAACAAACCTTCAAATTAGGTCACAAGTTGAATTAACTTCTAATCAAGTGAAACTCAAGGCACAAATTAGGACATAAAACTGGTAAACTTAAGGTCTTAAGATTCGTACATTTCGGTTTACCTGGGCCCTTAGTGACAAGGATGGTCGGGTGGGTGAAACCCTATAGCCCATGGGGATGCTCTACCGTGTATGAGTCTTTGCAGGGCTCTCCCTTCCTGGCTGCCCAGGTATTTCTTGGGTGTACGGATTTCTGATTCAAAGGTATCATCCTCCTCGAAATTACCTTAGTCATCCAAAAATCTTTTGGGTGCCTTGATTGGGTCAAATCTCACATCCAGTCCCTCATCCCTTCTATTTAGAACACATACACATATCATCTTAGGGAATCTCTTTTAGATCTGATCAACTTCAATCTAACTTGAGTTTTGATTCTACATCTTGATTCCACCACTTGATTCAAAGATGCAACCTGACATGTTAGTAGACTCGTTTGAGGATATACAGGTTAATGTGTCAGACACAACATTCATTTCAGAACAAGCACAGCTAATTTTGGCGCAACTAGAAAATGGAGCAACTTGGGATGTTCTCATGCCAAAATACCAGGAAATTTAGAGATGGCATAATGGTGAATATATCTTGTGTAGATTTGAGCCATCACTATAGAAAGTACACCGAGATGACCTTGAAAAAAGAGATAAGGTAATGCAGATGTTGAAATGTGTTATCTATCAGAGGCATCAATACACCCTTGTGACATCTTGGATTAACCAGCACAATCTCTCGAATCCCGAGTTTGATGATCAAGCTTGTCATGGACGCCCAACCCAAATGGAATCTGATTCAAATTACGAACAAATTAACATTCCTAATCTTGAGATGAGTTGGGAGGATCCGATTATAGGTGTTCACAATTTTGAGCCAACCCTAGAAAATCAAAACCTTGGTTCACCAAGCTTAGATTTTCCAGACACCTATGATAATGAGATTGAATCAGAACCTCTCGAGGGTGTAAATTTCTCTCCTTACGCTGATAAGGTGACTCTCGAGAGCAATTCTAACATCCCTGTAGAACCCAACCTAGACTCTAGTGATCCAACCCACACCCTTAACCTAGAATCAAGATTTGAGCCTTATTGGGATGATTATGAGGCCCCGTGCAAAACACATCAAATTTCAAATCCGGACTACCATTCCGGACCTATATGTGATGAGTACACCTCTCCAACCTCCTCAGAGATACATATTGATTTTTCGGAAGTCACGCCAATTTATGATACAGAAACCGAGGAGTTGGAAAAGTTGGGTTTTGATTGGGTCTGCCCTATAAGCCAAGAACCCGAGCCCAAACATAATAGGGACATCTTTGAGAGTTCGGAATTTGAAACTAGGTTAGACCCAGGTCAGGTTGCTAATTATCCACATCTTGATCTATTATGTGGTGGAATCTTGGATCTCGAATCAGATTCAGAACATGATTCTCACAAGTTCTCCGACGATTTCGAATCTTACTCTGATTTCAGAGAACTATTGTTTCCTAACAACTCTGAGCCAATTTACGACCTCATCAACCACGACCCATCTTTTGATTCTAACACTAAGGTCAATGATTTGAAAGAAAACACCTCTTCTACACGTGCAAAACCTTCCCAAACCTGTTCTCAACCCTGACTCGCAACCAGACTCAATTTTTACTCTAATTCTCCTCTCAATGAGCCGGTTGCAGATGATTCTCCTCCACATCTTTATCAGGTTTCGGACATCGATCAAACTACAAATCGCGACCTATCCTTCTCTAATCACTCTCGTAGGGTTCTTACATCCTCCACTAATTCTTTTTCATTTGAGGATCCCTACTCGGATCAGGCTGATCCGACTCAGCCAAACCCTAGCTATACACTTCCACATCCTTTTGAGCTCCACAGTATCTGGCGGGCACCGCATCTCTTGATTCACATCTATCAACCCGCCAGATTGATTGGGTTTGGGCTGCATCATCAGCTTGTTGATCAGAACAAGCACCTGGTTGGACCAACCAGGCTATTGATCAAGGTGCTTCTTCTACAAAACTCATCTGATTTAACCACTCCTCCATACCATTTTCTGCTCGGCTGAAGGCATTAAATTTAATGCTTAATGGGAGGCAACCCGTCATTCCAAAAACCCAAGATCCTTCTGATTATCCTTTTTGTATTTTACGTTTATTGCACTCTGAGTTCAGTTTTAGAACAGTTGATCCCAACTCTGGTACACGTACTAGAGCTTGAAATCGTGCGCAATAGTCATCCTAACCTGTTCACCCATCTGATAATCCTATTCTAATTCCTGAACCCAAAACTGTTTCATACCCTCCATTTACAATGAGGACATTACAAAATTGAGGCATTGGGGGCTGGTAAAGTGTAAACATAAAAAAATTCACAGTTCGGAAGGGTTGTCACAAAAAAATACATATTCCAAAAAAAAAAAAATAGAAATTTTAAAAAGAACAAAAAAATGGAGAAGGGAGGAAAATTTGAAAGATCAATTTGCATATCATTTTTGAGGAGGAAAAGGGGAGGTGATATAAATGTCAAAAAGGAGCACAATTAAAAACAAAAAGAGATAGTCATTAGTAAAAGATTAGGGAATCTACTTAGTTCTAGACCAAATCAAAAGAAAGAAAGAAATAAAAAGACAAAAGTGCTAAAGGACAAATGAGATTAGTATGAACGCTAATCTTAGGCCTCTTGGGCTGTGATATTAGGCTTAAAAATTTAAGTATTCGTTAAGATCTGGATATTCCTGAAGAGATTGGGGAAAATGTGAAGCTTAAGTATTAAGTCTAAAGCTTAGGGATTATTCAACCTCGTTAACTGACCTCTGGTTTGCAGGACTCGGTAACCTAAGCACCCCAATCCACATACAGTCTGGTTCAGTGCGCTTAATTATCAAAATCACGCAAATGCGTTAATTCTGTTATGAAAAAGCTACCTAGATTAGGAGAGACTGATAAACACAAGTTGATTTGGATGAGTTCTTAGTGTGGAGAGGCGAGAAATTCCCCTCTAAGATGCGCAATAATATACCGTCTCCTCGGTGCTTACCTCCTAGGATATCTAAATATCTTACCAGAGGCATGAAAGCACCTTGTGCTAGTTCGGATGGCATGGACGGCATTATCACAAAATGTCAATTGCTAAGGTCTGAATTTAGCTACAGAACACCATGGGCGGGATTTTCCTGAAATCTCGAAAGCCAGGGTTCTAGGGGTTGCCATGGGCGGTGCTATCTCGAAGCATCGATTGCTAAGGACCCTATAAGGATTGATGCTGGGAGCTAGGAATCCGATATAGACTGTGTTGTAAAGCCAATCCTAAGCTAGAAATAAAGAAAGAAAAGAGAGAGAAAACTCTCCAAACAAAGAAAATTTCTCTGTCTCTCTCTTACAAAAATGCACTACAAACTGAACCTGGGCTAAAACATGTTACAAGCACGGGTGCTTTAACTGCAGAGTTCAACGAACCTTAGGTTAGTTCCTGTGGGCCTTAGAAACTTTCGCGGTGGATTGAGGCTAAAGCTGGTCAGGTCTGAATCTTGGTTGGTACTTGAGTACCTCTAGGCATACTATTGGCATTCTGACCTAATCTATAGAAGAAAGCACACAACAGAAATCTAAGCATAAAAAGACATATGGTCTAGAATTTAAGTTAATTCCATGAGATTTTGTTAAGGGACTAGCAAAAGCTAGGCATGGGGGTATGATGGGAACACCATCATGAGCCATAACTAGCTCAATTTAATTATTATCAAGGAATAAATGCTCTTACATAGCTGCCAGAGAGCCATAATTCATTGCATAATCATTCTGAGAGAAAGATAAGAAAACATGGTTAAAATTATAATTTTACCATCATATCTTGAATGCAGAATAACCACAGGTTTTTCCCAGGGGGTAATTAAGGGTCAAATGGTCTTAAAAGGGTTAGAATAGACAAAAAAGGGTTTTCGCGTGTTTTGAGAATTAAATGACTTTTGAAACTCTAAAAACAAACCCTCTTAATTAACTGAGGTTTTGGTCAAAATAAAATTCACCTAAATCCTCTAAAATTCATAGAAAAATATTCTCTAGGGTTTGGTATCTTTAATTTGACCATCAGAACCCATCTTGACCCAAAACAGAGTCCTAGATAGACATTTGCCCTAATTTGGGTTTTTGCATAAATTACCTAGTCAAACAAGGTCAAAACCTAAATCTAACTTCACTATTGGATTCCTTGGGTCTAAATTACATTTGTACCAAAATTTGGACCCAATCTGAGATCATCTTGACCAAATTTGCATTTTAGTTCAGTCAGACTCTTTCTATCTCATTCTGACCCTTAACTTTCAAAATCCTTATAAAAAGGCCCCTAACTTGTTATCATTTTTTACAAATAGGTCCCTTCAACCATGAATCTTATTCCTACAAACTTCGGTGACCTTTAATTGAAGGGAACTCCTTCTCTGCTCAATCAATCCCTTCCAAAATTGGAAGGGAGATTCCTTGAGGAGTCCTCTCCTCGTCCATGAGCCCTAAAACTTTCCTAATCTCTCATGCGAACGCATGAGAGATTAAGGTATCCTAGAGAATTGCTACTCCGGTGACATTTCCTAGCTTGGAAGCTTGGCTTCCAAGCTCAAAATCCCCTCCTGAGCCCTATAAAAGGATCCCCAGGGCATAGTCGTGCTATTCAAACTTGATTCCACCTGTGAAACCCTCTTTTCCTCCTTCCTCTTTTGTCTGTGAAGCTCCACAAGATCCGGTGACTCCTCCTGACCTCCTTCGTCATTTGTCCACAATACCAGTGGTCGGATTCTCTTTCTCTCTCTCATCCGCTCTTGGCCATACCAGCAAGAGCCCCTCTACCTCCGTCATCATCATCGTCCCCATCACCGAAGTACCTTCTTCCCCAGCGTCGGCCTACCAACGCCGGTGCTGTTCTTCCTCCTTCGTCCATTAGTTTAGGGTTATCTTAGTATCTCTTAGTTCTTAGGTTTAGTTTCGTACCCAAAAACCCCAAAAATAGCCTTCGACGCTGCTACTCACCTTTGTCTTCCCCATCTCTGACCGCTCCTTCAGTGAGGCGGTTCCTCAGCTACACAATTCCATCTGCATTGCCAACCACCTCATGACCTCCGCCGTGCCCCACTTTTCAAAACCCCCAACCTATTTCGCCTTATTACGCCCTTAGCCGCTACGCCAAACACCGCACCTAGGTACTTCATTTTCCGTCACCGTCCGACCACCTCACGCACTCTCACCCTTCACGGACACCGCCGTTCACTTCCTCGCCTCACAACAATGCTTCTGAGCTTGTTTGATTGGGCCGAAAGGCCTTGTTCATGTTTTCAAGTACTCAGGTTCCCAGTGCCATTAACGACGAGCTCAAGCAAAGCTTAGAGCTCTCTTTGGCACCTGTAGCTCCAGGCGCCACCTCTAGGTGACGTGGATTCACCTCAGAGATACACTCGCCCGATCATTTGAAGCCATTGACCACCACAAGCACCTCAATTGAGTCCACCTTTAGCTGTAGCTCCACACAGAAAAAGGCGGTGGGATTTAGTCCCACATCGTGGATTGATGAGCAGTAGAAGCCACAAAAATTGTTTTTGTCACATGAGCTTATCACCTTAAGTGACACATAGGGGGTGAGGTCCCCACACCCTCACGTGCCTTAGTCGTGACACCTCACACGCGGGTCTGGTGCACCTGATTACCAGCCTAAGCCTATCCACACCTCGCTCACCACCTACGCCGGTGTGCCTGGTCCCGGGTACGCGTGTGCCCGTTTACCCGAATATCTTGACTGTGGCCCTGGGAGGGCGAATTCCAGAGAGAGGAAGAGAGCACGGGGCAAGGGCGGGTTTTGCCCTATGCGACACTTAGCCAAATCTGAGTACCTCCCTTGTGTGTAAAAAGAAAGGAAGAAAAGAGAAGGCACAGAAGGAGAACCTGTGAAGAGCAGAAGAAGAAGGCCTGTGTGTAAAGAAGAGAAGGAAGGAAGAGAGCAGCTGAAGAAGGAAAGAAAGAAAAGAAGAGGAGGAAGGGAAGAAGCTCAGAAGAAGAGAAGAGAGGAAGAAGAATAGTGCTAGGGAAGCACTGTAACATTTGTTGGTTAAGCCGTCTGATTAAAAGACCTGACATCTGATTTGAGGCTTTATCTGGTTATTTAAGTGCCTAAGTTTGATGGTTGATGGCACTGTTGTATTATTTGCATATATGCTTAAATTGAATAATTGGTGATCTAAATCACCATTGTTTTTATTTTGAGATTCTTTTTGCCATATGTTAACCTCATGCTTTACATTGATTATCAATTATGAGGTATTGCTTGTGCTCATTTGCATTATTGAGATTAATATGTGAATTCCTATTTGCTCCCTATGTTCGACCTCGGACTTTCATTCGAGTAATAAATATTATTTATTTTTCGCACTGATTCGATCTATACTATAACGTGACTATTTTAAAACCCATTTCAGAGCGACAAACAGTATTAGGTCCCGCAATAGAAGGACCAACACAGCGTTAACCCTTGACTGCTTAGCTACACCTGAATACGAAACCCAAAGAGTATGTTAGCAAAATTGAGTAGAGTAGAAACAACAACCGAGTACAAAATAGTATAGAGAGCAAGAAAAAGAAAGGGTACTACCTTATAAATTTATCCTTTTATTAATCCTTACACTATTCTGTTCATTTTACAAGTTAAGACCAACTTATTACAATCAAAATCCTGTTAATCAACACCTCGAGGCATAAGGAGATTTCGTGTGACTTCCTGAGGCACAAGACCGGTATAAGCTACCCTCTTGGCTGAGAAGATGACTTATACCTATCGAGTCACCACACTCCGTCACCTTGGGGTCATTGCGGAAAAAAGAGGTGGCTACATCATGTAGCATGAACATGTACAAGTGCTATGTACGCTAAAAACTACAGACAACCAATGACATACCCACCAGCTGAGTAAAGAAAGCCAACTACAACCCTCGAGCCATACATCCCACTATCCCAGTTAGTTGCTAAGCCTAACCAAGGAGTTGTAGGGAGGCCAGCAACTCCCTAAACCAGCCCAAAATCGATCTAAAAGACCAAAGCTACAGCCATAGTCCAGGTGAGTAGCGGGCTAAACCAGTTATCCAATCTATTTCTGACCAATACGTCATCATCAATTTATTAACTTATTTTTAGATAACTAAATTAATGGTATCCATTAATTAAGCCATAACTCTCATCATTTTAAACCATTGATCTAAACTTATGAAAAGAGCTCAGATCACATCATTTCAAAATTAATTGTTAAATGACTTGGTTTCCAACTTCTGATAGGGGTTTTAATTAAATTATTAATTAACAATCACAATATTGCCAGTTTCACGAAAAACGAAATTCGTTTCACATATACGATGATAAGGCCACATCCAATATGCTTATGTGTCTTATAATTCGTTGAATCATGAGAATCATTTAATGAATTGTAATTAATCCAACAACTAGTTATATCGATTTAATTATTCACATTCTAAGTCACTAACTTGATTTACAACATTAATATTTAATATTCGAGTACCCAAGATAGTAAGAAATATGAAGACGGGTTCCGATCTTAGTAAGAGGAAAGAATGCACACTAAACGGTGCAACACGTAAAGTCACAATGTAGACAAACTATACAGAAAAAGAGAGGAACTACTCTACCTAACGTCGTCGGGGGCCCACGACGACTCCACGAGAATAGGGTCAAGGGTGTTGCCTACGTGCCCTTGATCTACGCCTCAAAATTCAGATTGGAATCCATCCAATCCAACTGTGCGAATGTGTTTGGCATGCTTGAGAACCCCAAGATCAACTCTTGGATCATCGAAATCCGATGTTAGATGCCCTCGATCTGCGTGAAATAAGATCGACCATTAGATCTCAAATAAAGCAAAGAAAGTTAGAAGGGCCTGTATGAAATATTTAAAACTCCTATTTTTTTTTGTCACAATTTTTCTACCCCTTCGTCTCTTCTCCTTTGCTTTTTCTTCTTCCTTGCTTCTCCTTCATGCAACCATGCATGCACCCTCGCTGGAGGGCTCCAGCCATCATCCCCACCAGCCATCGACCTCACTCCGGCCACCACGTCACTCGTCGGAGCTTTGCTTACATCCCCTCCCCCTCTCTCTCTCACTATTGTTCTCCTTCTTCCTCGACTGCATGATGGGTATAAGCACCCATGCACACCGGTTGGCTTCCTCTCCTCGTCGCCACTAATTGCCATCATCTTCTCTCCTTTTCCTCTTCCTTTTCTCCCTCTCAACCCCCAATCTCTCACTTCTCTTCCTCTTGTCTCCTTGATGTTGCACACATGCAAAGGGTGCAACAACCTTTACTATGGCTGCACTATGACCTCGCTACCATGTCACTGCCGTAACCCCTTCGATCTCCTCTCCCTCAACCTCACTCTCCTTTTCTATCGATCTTGGCCTTCCTCTTCTTTCTTACTCTCATTTCTCTCTCTCTCTTTCTCTTCCTTCCTTAAGCATGCACGCAAGAATGATCAACAAGAAAGGAGGATCTTACCTTGGCTATTGGTGCTGCCACCATGTTAGCTTGCTCATCATCATTGCCGCTGTGCCATCCTGATCAACCTTCCCTCTCTCCCTTGCCTCTCTTGCTTTGTTTCTCTTCTCCACGTTCCCTCTCTCTCTTTATCTCTTGTTTGCAAGGAGAATGGGGAAGGAAAAGAAAGGGTGGGGGCACTAGAGGGTTTGCATGGGAAACGGTTCGACGGGTTTTTGATGGGAACACCAACATGAGCATAACTAGCTCATTTTGATCCAATTAAGTCAGTAAATGCTCCTACATAACTTCCAAAGAGCCATAAGTCACTGCATAACCATTCTGAGGGAAATACAAGAAAATAGGGTTAAAACTATAGTTTTACCATCATATCATGAATGCAGTACAATCACAGGTTTTCCAAGGGGGTAATTAAGGGTCAAATGATCCTAGAAGTCTAACAAGTGGGTTAGAATAAACAAAAAAGGGTTTGCACATGTTTCGAGAATTAAATGACTTTTGAAATCCTAAAAATAGACTCGCTTAATTAACTAAGGTTCTGGTTAGGATAAAATTCACCTAAACTCTCAAATTCATAGAAAAATATTCTCTAGGGTTTGGAATCTTCAATTTCATCATCAGAACCCGTCTTGACCCAAAACAAAGTCTCACACAAATATTTGCCATAATTTAGGTTTTTCATAAATTACCCAGTTAAACTTGGTCAAAACCTAAATCTAACTTCACCATTGGATTCCTTGGGTCCATATTATGTTTGTACCAAAATTTGGGCTCAATCTGAGATCATCTTGACCAAGTTTGCATTTTGATCCAGTCAGATTTTTTCTATCTCATTCAGACCCTTAACTTTTGAATTTTCTTACAAATAGACCCCCAACTTCTTTACCTTCTTCACAAGCAAGTCCCCACATCATTTTTGGAAGGTGAAGCCTTCACCGTCGAGTTTCGAGCGAGGGTTTGTCGCTCGATTATCAATCAATCCCTCTCAAAATTGATTTGGGTATTCTTTGGGAAGTTTCCTTCTATTTGAGCCATTCCTTGGGCTCTAAGTCCTTCCCAAAAGGCCATGTGAACCTTTCATAGGTTCAGGTATGCTTTGTTGCAACTACCTTCCAAGCTTGAAAGCTTCTTTCCAAGCTTGGAATGGCTTCCTATGGCCTATAAAAGAGACCCCAGTGCATGACTGTGCATTTCAGCAAGTTTTGGCCTAAGAAACCCTCCTCTACTCCATCTCCGGCCACCTTCAGACTTAGCTCCGGCGACATCTCTTCGCTCTCCTCCTCAGGCCGTCCAACCATCAAATTGGACGACCGATTATCCTCCCCTCATCTTCGCGAACCTCTCCTGCTAATGAGAGGTTATGCCTCTATCTTAGTCGATGTTGTTGCCTCGCCACACCTACCTCCTTCTCCGGCTTCGGTCAACCAACACCGGAGCCCTCTGCCTCTCTATCACGTCCCTAAGTTCCTCTATCGCTCTCTCTCTCACTATACTTTTTTTCCACTCTCGCAACACTTGCACAACCACTGATTCTCCCTCAACGCCGTCACCTTCTTCCGCTCCGGCCACATCTCCGACGAAGTGCCTCCACCAATCCACACCTCCATTCAACTTGCCACCGACTCCAAAAGCTTTGCTGTGTCCTAGAGAGCAAAAGCCCTCTGGTTATTGAGGCTATTGGCCTCTCGTTGGTGCCACTGAGCACCCCACCTTCGTACGGCCATCTCCGTCACCGTCACCGTCAGGTCTCCACCCTCACTCTCACCACACGCTGCACCCACCACCGCATTCGCCACTCCACAGCGATGATACTGAGCTGGTTTAACAGGGTCGAAAGATCATTCTTTGGATTTCAAGTTCACCACCGTCACTGCCATTGCCGCAGCTGTTTTAAGCAAGCTTCGAGCTCGCTCCAGGGCGCCTTCACTCCAAGCCTTGACTCCACGGAAACATCACGTGCATACGCCCAGGTCTTCAATTGAGGAAGATATCCTCAGCAGCTGACCCAATTGAGGAGGAGATTGTGTTGCTGCAGACACGCAAAAGGAAGGTAGGACTTTAGTCCCACCTCGGAAGCTGAGAAGCGTATCGCAGTGCATAAATTGAAAAAGTGTTTGGGGCTTATCACCTCAGACACTTGGGGGGTGAGGTCCCTCGTTCACCCGCTCACCTGCACCTTGCCCGTGACCCATCCACCGTGGGCCTGGCCCAGACCCGACCTGCCTAACTCGACTCCACTCCTTGGCTACGATCATGCCCGTAGCCCTGGTCTCGGGTGTGCTCTAGGTTCGAAACCTAATAACCCGGTACTGTTGAGGCTCTGGGAGAGCGTGACCTTAGGAGAGAAAGAAAGGATTGTGTGCAGGGGCAAGGGGTTTTGCTATAGAGAGTAACGGTTGACACTTAGACGTTTGAAGAATCTTTCCCCTCTGTGTGAAGAAGGAGAACTGAGAAGAAAGGTAGCAAGGTAAGAAGAGGAGAAGACCTGAGCCAGAAGAAGGAAAGGAGAAGGAAGGGGAGCCGCACAGGAAGAGAAAAAGAAGAAGGAGAAGAGTAGAAGAACAAAAGAAGAAGAATAAGAGAAGACAAGGCAGGAGAAGCAGAGCACAGAAAGAAAGAAAGGAGAAGAGAGACCCTTGAGTCTCTAGGAAGCAGCACTGTAGCACCAGGCTGTTTAAGCCGTCTGATACATCTGATTACATATATTTGAGGCTTTGATTTAGTTGCTATTTGTGAGGACTAATTGGTGATTTAAATCACTATTTTACTCCATTCTTTTTGCACATTGATACCTAACATTATTATTGTTGGAATCTCTTATATTTTTGATTCAAATTGTGATCTTGAGTTTTAAGTTCCCATATTGCTCCCTGTGTTCGACCTCGGACTTCAAATTCGAGTAATAAATATTATTTATTTTCAAAGCGATTTTGGCTATACTACAACATAATTTCTAAAACCTCGATTTCGCTTGCGAACATTTTGGTGTCGTTGCCGGGGAGCAACGTGCAATTCAGATCTCTTGATTGCAATATCCGAGTCAATACTAACTTGCCCTATCTCTTTTGACTTTGATCGATTTCAGGGGATTTATTGAGGAAGACCAGCCGCACATCAACCACTCCAGGGATAGGTAAAACCCATTCAAATCCTTCTATTGCCCCTGAATCTGAAAAAGCTAAAAAAGGAAAAATCAATTAGGGCTACTTGCATTCTATTCTCAGACAAACCATCAAGTTGCCTAATTTGATACATTCTAGAGAACATCCAAGCCCTAATTTGTACACCTACTTAAGATCTTAAGGTATCTAGGGCTATCACCTTCTTGTTTTGAGCCCTAGGTACCACATTTTGACAAACTAAATTGGACCAAATTAGAGCCAATTAAGGATTCCAGTTTAGGGTTTTAGAGACACACTTGCTTAATCAAGAATTTATCTTTCCAAAACAATGTGTGCCTAGACCTTGATTGAATTGATCTATTCAAGCAAAATCCTAAAATCAGGCTCTTAAATTCATTTGAACACTAAAAGAGGGACCTAAATTTCTCAAGAGGACAATACAGGTGAAGTTAACCCACCTTGTTGGGTGAACAAATCTTCAAATTAGGTCACTTTTCACAAAAAAACATCTTAAAAGTTCAAGTGAAATCATAAGCACCCTTGCTCTTAATTAAAACTGGTAGACTTAAGAGGCCAAGTCCCCATTCTGGTCTACCTAGAATATCAGTGACAAGAGAGGTTGGGTGGAGGAAACCCTGTAACCCGTGGGGGCGCTCTACTATGCAGGGGACTTTGCGGGACTCTCCTTCTTTGGCTGCCCAAGTAATTCTCAGGTGGACGACTTTCTGACTAAGGGGTATCATCCGCCCTGAACCTCTGTAGTCATCCAAATTTTTTGGGTGTCTTGATCGGGTCTATCACATTCTACCTCTCATCTACTCCATTGGTGCATGTTTGGGAGGAGGTCTCTAAGACCATCCTTGAGGCCTCCTTTAGCTACTCATTCCTATCGAGGTCAGGCCTTGACCTCCTTGTTTGTGCAACAACTCAATCCAATCGATATATCTTCTGATTCATCTAAATCTAATTCTCCTTCATCCATCATCATGGCACAACCAGCAGAAGAAAATAATCTTGAAAATAAGCTTCAATGCCTCAATGATCTATTCCAAGCCTTTGTGAACCCACTACAGCGTCCAATGATGCGATATCACTATAATCTCGCTGCGGTGGCAATCGAACCTCCAATACAAATCCCTGCTAGAGATCTTGACACTGAACTCAAGCCCAACATGATTCATGCCATTCTTAAATTCCATGGGAATAATTCCGAAGATCCTTTCCAGCATATCAAGCAACTTAAGCATCTGGCCCAGACCTTCGGGTCAGAAGCTCAAAATCGGGATGTTCTACTCATGAAAATGTTCTCCTTCTCTCTCATGGATAAAGCTGCTCACTGGTACCAAACCTAAACATGTCCAATCAACACCTGGGTGGAACTTCAATCCGAGCTTTTGAGAAAGTTCCCTGTTGGTCAGACAAATGCTTTACGGCACCAGATCACACATTTCACACAACAAGTAGGAGAACTGCTTCACGAGGCATGGGATCGTTTTCTGGATCTCATGCGAAAGTGCCCCCACCACGGAGTTCCTAAATGGGAACAAGTCCAGTCATTTTACTAGGGATTCCATGAGGATTTTCGATTATTCATTAGTGCGACCTGCAGAGGAAACATCATGGGTCAACACGAAGACACCGTGTGGGAGATTCTCGAGAATATGTGCGAGAACTCTATCAATAATGAATCCATGGGCATGTTTGACTGGACGAATGCCCATGCATTAACAAATCCAAAGGGAGCACATGAGACGCAGGGCCTGTCCTCTTCTGTCGACTTGGAACTGATGGCCAGTCATCTGGACAAGGTCTCTACTATTGAGAAGAAGGTGGATGAGCTAATTGGACACTTGCAGTGAGCCATCTCTGTGTAGAACCCGTTCGTGCAACCACCCTTTGGCAGGGAGGCTGTGCACAACATCTATCACCGACCTTCTGATGGGAACACCATCATGAGCCCTAACTAGCTCATTTTGACCCAATGAAGAGAATAAATGCTCCTACATAACCAACTAAAGGTCATAATTCATTACATAACCTTTATGAGAGAAACATAAGAAACTAGGGGTAAAACTGTAATTTTACCAATGCAGTACAACCATGGGTTTTCTTAAGGGCTAAACAAAGGTCAAATGATCTTAATAAGATAACAGGTGGGTCGGATTTGACAGAAAAGGGTTTGTGTGAGTTCTATGAATAAATGACTTCTTGAAATCCTAGACACAAACCCACTTGATTAATCAAGGTTCTGGCTAGAATAAAATTTACTTAAAACCTCTAAAAATCGTAGAAAAATATTCTCTAGGGTTTAGAACTTTCAATTTGGCCATTAGAACCCATCTTGACCTGGAATGGGGTCTCAAACAGATATTTATCCTAAATTAGATTTCTGCATAAATTTTCTAGTCAAACATTGTCAAACCCAAAATCCAACTTCACCATTGGATTCCTTAGGTCCAAATTAAGTTTGTACCAAAATTTGGACCCAAAATGAGTTTGCCTTGACCTGGTTTGCAAAAAGGTCTAGTTTGATTACATTTCTACCCCTAACTTTCAAAAACCCTTGCTAACAGCCCCCTAGCTTTCTCTTCATCTTCACAAGTAGGTCCCTTCACCATTATCGCGGAGGAAACCTACTCCGGTGACCTTTGACAGAGGAGATCTCTTTGATTTCTCAGAGACTCTCCTCCAGAATTGGAAGGGAGATCCTCTGAGAAATTCTCTCTCGTCTGAACCCATTGATGAGCTTCGATTCCTTCCCAATCTCTCATGCGAACGCAAGAGAGATTTGGGTATCCAAACAAACTTCCATCGTCGGAGACCTTCCAATCTTGGGAAGCTTGCTTCCCAAGCCCTAACCGACCTCCAGAGCTCTATTTAAAGAAGCCCAGATCGCCTCGACTCCCCCACGTGCGATTTCGGCCTTGACTACCCCTAATTCCTCTCTTCCCCTCACGGTTGTAGGCTCCTCGACGTCCGGTGACCTTCGCTGCTCCTCCTCGTCATCCGACCACCATACCTGCGGCAGATCCATCTTCCCTGACTTCTCCGCGTCTCGCCATACTAACAGTCACTTCTCTCTCTTCATCCTCGCCGATCCCACCTCATCGGAGCCACCTTCGTCTTCGGCGTCGGCCACGCCAGACCTGACACCTTCGCTCGCCCCCTTCATCGCTTGACCTCCCAGATAAGCTCCCTCTCACCTCTACTTTACTTCCACATTTATTTCACTTCAAATCGACCACTGCCGACCTCCATCACCTCCATCCCTTCCATCTCCGACCATCAACTTCGGCGAGGCCATCCCACCTCTACAGGCCACCACAACCCTTGCCAACAAGCCCACGACCTCTGCCTCACCCCATTGACCACTTCCCCTGACTCCACTCACCGCGCCACTCACCCAAACACCACCTCGAACATACCCACACATTCACACACAATGTGCCCTAGGCACGCACTAACAGGCACCCCCGAGCTACGCCAACACCCCTATCATATTCGCCGTTCTCCGATGACGCTCTCTGAACGTTTTGACGTGACCACGAGGCCATTCTTGTGTTCTCAGGTTCATGCCCCATCCACCATTGTTGCGGTGCTTGAAGCAAGCTTGAAGCCACGCCCAGGCTTTAGTCCAAAGACGCACGGAAGTTGCCTGTGCACGCATCCAGGCCTTCAATTGGAGTCGAGAGACTCTGTGGCTGCTGCAATTGCGAAGACAACCTACTGTTGTAGATGCACGAAAGACAGGTGGGACATTTAGTCCCTCCTCGAAAGTAAAAGAGAGCCTGCACCCACATAAAAGGAAAAAGTGAAGAAGCCTTATTGCCTGAGTTACCACGGGGTGAGGTCCCACTCATCCTTCATCGGTCTTGTCCACGACATGCCCCCGCGGACCTGGCTTGACCCGACCCGACCTGCACTCCTCGCCCACTACTGCACGCCGGTGGGCCTGGTCCCGGGTACGCACCTGACCCGATAACCCGACTACCTGTGTGGCTCTGGGAGAGCGGATCGTAAGAGAGAAAGTGAGGAGAGTCACGTGGGTAGGGGTAGGGTTTTGCTACAGGGTTCTCCAGCCAACACTTAGCCGCAGTTTGAAGAAGAGGAGGCCAAGAGAAGAAGAAGAGGAGGACTGCAGAACTTAAGGCAGAAGAAAGGAGAAGAGAAGGCTAGAACAGCTAAGGGTAAAGGCAGAAGAAAGGCAAAGGAAAAGCAAAGGCAGAAGGCAGAGAAAGCTAAAGAGAAAGAGAAGGACCACAGAAGGAAGAAGAAGTCAGAAGCTGAAGAAGAAGAAGTGAAGGCCTTAAGAGAAGCAGAAGAAGCTAAGGGAAAAAGAAGAAAGAAAGAGAAGAAGCAAAGAAGAAGAAATCAGACACTGACTCCATCAGACGACATAATCTAGCTTATATTGCATATTCATATACCTTGGTGATATTGTAGGAGTATTTGGTGATCTAAATCACCATTTTACTCCCATATTTTTGCACTCTGACACTGCTACTATTACAATTTCTTTCAATTTAAATTGTGATCTTGATTTCTAAATACCAATTTGCTCCCTGTGTTCAATCTCGGAAATCTTTTCGAGTAATAAAATTATATCTATTTTGAATGCTATTTCGGCTGTACTACAACGCATACTTTTAAAACCCAATTCAGCGACTCAAACATTTTGGCGTCGTTGCCAGGGAGCAACGGGCAATTTAGAATTCTTGATTACAATTCCTGATTTGGTACTAATTCACTACATCTCTTTTGTTGTGGTTATTTCAGGGGAGAAGATTCAAAGAAAGACAGCCGCACATCAAACACGTCAAGGGCAGGTAAATTCTGATTACTCTCTCTCTTAAAGCCCTTCATTCTGAAAAGGAAAAAAAGAGCAAAACCAATTAGGGCTACTTGCTTTACATTCTTAGCTAATTCATCAAGTTGCCTAATTTGATTTCAACAACAAAAAAAAACTTGGTTTGTGCACCCATTTAAGGTAACTAGGGCTACCACATTCTTGTTTGAGCCCTAGATACCACATTTTGCAAACTAAATTGGACCAAAAGTAGAGCCAATTAAGGATTCCAAGTTAGGGTTTTTAGAGACACACTTTCATAAGCAAGAATCAACTTTCCAAGATAATGTGTGCCTAAGCCTTGGTTGAATTGATCTATTCAAGCAAACCCTAAAAATCAGGCTCTTAATCTCACTTGAATCCTAAAAGAGGAACCTAAAACTTCTCAAAGGACAAATAGGTGAAGTTGACCCACCTTGGGTCAACCAACCTTGAAATTAGGTCACTTTTGCACTTAATACATCCTAAAGTTTAAGTGAAATCTTAAGCACCCTTGCTCTTTAATAAAGCTGGTGGACTTAAGAGGTCAAGTCCCCATTCTGATCTACCTGGAACATCAGTGACAAGAGAGGTCAGATGGGGGAAACCCTGTAACCCGTGGGGGCGCTCTACCATGTATGGGTCTTTGCGGGACTTTCCCTCTTTGGTTGCCTAGGTATTTCTCAGGTGGACAGCTTTCTGACTAAGGGGTATCATTCGCCCCGAACCTCTATAGTCATCCAAAATTTTTGGGTGTCTTGATTGGGTCCATCACATTCTACTCTCATCCAGACCATCGGTGCATGTTCGGTAGGAGGTCCTTAAGGCCATCCTTGAGGCCTCCTTTAGTCATTCACTCCCGTCGAGGCCAAGTCTCGACTTCCGTGTTTGTGTAGCAACCCCATCACATAGACATCTCCTCTAATTCATCTGAACCTAATTCTCCTTCATCCATCATCATGGCACAACCTGCAGAAGAAGAGAATAACCTTGAGAACCAACTTCAGCACCTTAATGATTTATTCCAAGCCTTTGTGAATCCACCACAGCATCCTATGATGCGAGATCATTACAATCCTGCTTCGGTGGCGATCGAACCTCGAGTCCAAATCCCGATTGGAGGACCTGATTCTGAACTCAAGCCCAACATGATTCATGCTATTCCAAAATTTCATGGGCTCAATTCCGAGGATCCTTTTCAGCACATCAAACAACTCAAGCATCTGGCCCAGACCTTCGGGTCAGATGTTCAAAATCAAGATATCCTTCTCATGAAGATGTTCTCCTTCTCTCTCATGGACAAAGCAGCTCACTGGTATCAGACTCAAACACATCCAATCAACACATGGGTTGAACTACAATCCGAGTTTCTGAAAATGTTCTTCCCAGTTGGTCGAACGAATGCTTTACGACACCAGATCACACACTTCACATAGCAGCTTGGAGAACCACTTCACGAAGCATGGGATCGATTCTTGGATCTCATGCAAAAGTGCCCCCATCATGGAGTTCCTAAATGGGAACGAGTCCGGTCTTTTTACCAGGGATTCCATGAAGACATCCGATTATTCGTCAATGCAACTTGCGGAGGAAATATCATGGGTCAACACGAAGACACTGTGTGGGAGATTCTCGAGAATATGTACAAGAACTCCATCAATAATGACTCCATGGGCTTATTCGACCAGACGAATGCCCGCGCATCGACGAATCCAAGGGGAGCACACGAGATGTAGGACCTGTCTTCATCTGTCAACTTGGAATTGATGGCCAGTCGTTTGGACAAGGTCTCTATCGTTGAGAAGAGGTGGATGAGCTAACTTGACATTTACAGCGAGCCGCCTCTGCGCGAAACCCGTTTGCACAGCCGCCCGCAGGGAGGGAAGCTATGCATAACATCTGTCATTGATCTTCTCAAGGGATGGACCCGTATCCACCCCCGTCTGACTCTAGGATAGGAGGAAACTCCAACCCTGCCTACTCTAGTTGGGGGAACTTTGAACCCTTGTACTCTGACTTTTCTGAGGTTCCTCAGACTTGCGAGGACCTCAACGCCATCTAGAATGACCCATTCTCTAATGCCTATAACCCTGGATGGCGGAATCATCCCAATTTCCTATGGGAGGGAAACAATCAAAATCAGAGACCACCATATCAACCCTGTCCACAAGCTCCTCGTCCATATCAGCCGCCTCAGCCTCGGCCCAACCCCACCTATCAATCTGGGCCAACTTAGACATATCAAATGACTCTCATCCTTCAGACTCTGGCTGACATTCAAAAGACGAATGCGGCTATGCAAAAACAGCACAAAGATGAGATCAAATAGGTTCGCAATCAACTTTCCCAGATGGAGAATTCCCGCCAACTTGGCACACTCCCTTTGCAACCTTTGCCAAATCCGAATAACGTGCCAGACCAGAGGCGCATTATGAATCCAAATCTGGGCCAAGCCCACATGATTTATCAGGCCCCTTCTACTCCATCACCCGATGGGATGGAAGCTTCGACATCATACTCGGGATTTCAGCAGTAGCCTCCTATTTTACTAACACCAAACTAGAACTAGGCAGGACTGAATTTAGTAACAACCAGTAGTGGCAAAGCAACGCAAGACCCACCTTACCCAAGCCACTTTCAGCCTGGTGGTGCTAACCCAAGCCCTAAGATAGTCATCCAGGATACCCCTGTCCCAGATCAAGAACCTGGACCTATTCTAGAGGAACCATCCAAGGTTCCATTTCCCGAGGCCTTGACCAAGGGAAAGAGGACAACCAAACCCGTGGCACCTGAGGAGGATCTAGTCAAGCTCTTTGAACAGGTCCATATAAACATCCCCTTGATGGATGCAATTCGCCATGTATGGGCTTACGCATGATTCCTGAAAGATGTGTGTACACCTAAGCGTAAGCCGCGAACCAAAATTGGGAGCCCAATCGTATTGTCAGAACAAGCCAGCTCTGTAATTTTGAGCAAACTCCCACCTAAGGCAAAAGACCCAGGTACTCCCCTGATTTCCTGTACAATTGGTGATATCCAATTTGATAGAGCTTTATTGGATCTAGGAGCCTCCATAAACCTAATACCTACATCCCTACTTGACCATCTTGAGGAATCTGAGCTCAAATCGACAGAGGTGACATTACAGTTGGCATATCGATCTATTAAGTCACCTAAAGGAGTTCTTGAGGATGTCATTGTTAGGGTTCGGGATTTCTATTTCCCGGTGGATTTCGTGGTCTTGGATATGGATGATCTAGAAAATACGAGGAACACACCAATTATACTAGGGAGACCCTTTCTGGCCACTGCTAGGGCCAACATTAATTGTGAGGAGGGACAAATTGAACTGAAATTTGGGAACCAGACATTAAAGATTGACATCTTTAAGGCCCAACAAGGGATTAATTGCGGACTTATAGAATAGATATGTGGCATCAAGGCTATGGTTGATGATCCATATATTGAGGAAAACATGACTACTTCTGATCAACCACAAAAGGATCAAAACCCACAATCAGAGGAGTCCGAACTTAACCTAGACACACCCATACCTCCTTCCCTTGCTCCTGACACACACCCTAAACCACTCGCTACTGCTGATAACCCTGTTTTGGAACTCAAGCCTCTTCTCGAGCATCTGAAGTATGTCTTTTTGGGTTTCAATCAGACGTTTTCTGTGATTATCAATTCCAGACTTACACTTGATTAGGAATCCCGTCTGATTTCTATTCTCCAGCAACATCGAAGAGCCATTGGGTGGACTCTCGATGATTTGACTAGCATCTGCCCCTCTTACTGCACACACCGTATCTATACTGAAGAGGGCACACGACCTTCCTGTGAAATGTAGAGACGTCTGAATCCTAATCTGCAGGAAGTCGTGAAAAAGGAGATCATTAAGTGGTTAGATGCTGGGATCATCTACCTGATCTCCGACAGTCAGTGGGTGAGTCCAATCCAGGTTGAGCCTAAGAAGGCAGGACTCACCGTGATCACGATTGAAATCGGAGAAATCATACCGACCCGTGTGGTGAATTCGTGGAGTGTCTGCGTTGATTACAGAAGACTCAATACCTCCACAAAGAAGGATCATTTCCCACTACTGTTTATTGATCAGATCCTTGAGAAACTAGCGGGAAATAGATTCTTCTATTTTTTGGATGGGTACTCTAGTTATAACCAAGTGGCAATCCATCCTGAGGACCAAGAGAAGACCACTTTCACTTGCCCCTTTGGGACGTACGCATTTCGAAGGATGCCTTTTGGTCTCTGCAATGCATCCGCTACTTTTCAGCGGTGCATGCTTGCCATATTCTCATATATGGTAGGTGATTATCTAGAAGTCTTCATGGATGACTTCTCAGTGTTTGGCGAATCATTTGACGATTGCCTCTTGCACTTGGTCCAGATCCTCAGGCGGTGCATTGATGTGAATCTGGTTCTTTCTTGGGAAAAGAGCCATTTCATGGTGCCTGAAGGAATTGTCCTGGGACATCTCATCTCAGAAAAAGGCATCCAGGTTGATCGAGCCAAGGTGAATCTGATTTCTAAACTCCCTATGCCTAGCTCGATCAAGGACATCCGATCTTTTCTGGGGCACGTCGATTTTTACCGTCGATTCATTCCTGATTTCTCAAAGATTGCGTGCCCCCTGACTACTCTACTATCTAAGGATGTTCCTTTTGAAATTTCCAAGGAATGCACTCAAGCATTTAAAATCCTACGTGATCGAGTTACCCAAGCTTCGATCCTACAGTCCCCTGATTGGTCTCAACCCTTTGAGATCATGTGCGATGCTTCTGATTTCGCTGTAGGAGTGGTACTTGGGTAGAAAATTGATGGGAAACCTGTGGTCATCTACTATGCTAGCAAGACACTTGACGAGGCTCAGCATAACTACACAGTTACTGAGAAAGAGCTACTAGCCATAGTATTTGACCTGGACAAGTTTAGATTGTATCTTCTGGGTTCCCGTGTTATCATTTACTCTGATCACACAGCTGTGAGGCATCTCCTTGCGAAGAAGGACACAAAACCTCGACTAATCCGCTGGATCTTACTGTTGCAAGAATTTGACCTTGAAATTCGCGACAAGGTGGGAAAATAGAACATGGTAGCTAATCACTTGTCTCACCTTCCTTCTGATATTATCGACCCTTCCAGACCCATTACAGAGCATTTCCTTGATGAGCACCTCTTGACAATCAGTATAGGGCTTCTATGGTTTGCTGATCTAGTAAACTACCTAGCATCACATCAGATCCCGTCCGATTGGCCAAAGGCCAAGAAGGACAAATTGCTTTTCGATGCCAAGTATTATTTCTGGGAAGACCCATATCTTTTCCGCATTGATGTTGATTAAATCATTCGACGATGTGTCCCGGAAGCGGAAATTCAGGACATCTTGTCCTTCTGCCATGACCAGGCATGCGGTGGACACTTCTCTGGTCATAAAACCGCAGCTAAAGTCCTCCAGTGTGGCTTCTATTAGCCCACGATTTTCAAAGATGCATACAATCACTGTAAGGCATGCACTTGTTGCCAGACATTAGGCAACATGAGCCACCGTGATATGATGCCCTTACAGCCGATTCTCATATGTGAAATCTTCGATGTCTGGGGGATTGATTTTATGGGACCCTTTCCTGTGTAGGATGGCTTCGAGTACATTCTACTCGCTGTTGACTATATGTTCAAATGGATCGAAGCCATTCCGACTCGAACCAATGATCATAAAGTGGTTATCAAATTCATTCATCAGAACATCTTTTCTCGGTTCGAGATTCCACGTGCTATAATCTCTGATGGAGGGACCCATTTCACTAATGCTCAGTTCAGGTCACTGATGACCAAATACGGTGTGTCGCACTGAATCTCTACTCCTTATCACCCCCAAACTAACAGTCTAGCTGAGCTATCAAATTGAGAGATTAAGAAAATCCTCTAGGTTACTGTTCGACCTGACAGAAAAGACTGGTCATCCCGACTTCCAGAAGCTTTGTGGGCTTATAGGACCGCCCACAAAACCCAATTAGGTATGTCTCCCTTCAGATTAGTGTACGGGAAGGCATGTTGCCTCCCTGTCGAATTGAAGCATAAAGCCTATTGGGCAGTATAAAACTGCAATCTAGATCTTTCTAAGGCAGGAACCCACAGAAAGCTTCAAATGAGAGAGATCGATGAATTACGCCATGACGCGTATGAGAACTCGCGAATTTACAAAGAGCGGGTTAAGGCCTTTCACGACAAGCACATATCCAGAAAGATCTTTTACCCTGGTCAAAAAGTCCTACTCTTTGATGCCAAACTTAAATTGTTCCCAGGAAAAGTCAGATCAAAATGGATCGGACCTTACCTTGTCTGACGAATCTTTGGAAATGGAGCCATTGAAATCAGTCAACTCAGCCACAATTCAGAACCTTTCGTTGTGAACGGTCAGAGACTCAAACTGTTCATTGGACTTACCGATACAAATTTGGCTGAGACATCCTTTACCCTCCATTCTCCCTGAGCTCATTGCGCTCGACCGATGTAGTTAAACTTTGCGCTTAATGAGAGGCAACCCATCATTTTGAAAAACTCGAAACCTTTCTTGACATCCTATGCTGAATTCATATTGCACTTTAGGATTCATCCATTAGAACAGTCGACTCCACCTCTGGTACACGTACCTGAGCTTGAAATCATCCGCAACAGTCATCCCGACCCAGTCACCCACCCAAAACCTGTTCTAATGAGTGATCTAAGCTAAACTCGAGCCCACCTAATTTACAATGGGGACATTGCAAATCGTAGGCATGGGGGGTATGAAAGTGCAAAACGTTGTGAAAATCATCTCACAAGAAAAGGTTTCATAAAAAAAATCACATATCCCAAAAATACCAAAAAAAATGAAAAAATTCTTGAAAAAGAATAGAAAAATGAGAGGAAAGAAAATTTTGAGGGCATATCAATTTTGAGAAAAAAAGGGGAGAAGTTAAAAATGCCAAAAAGGAGCACAAGTTGAAACGAAAAAGAAAAGAGATTGTCATTAGTAAGAAATTAAGGAATTAACTTAGTTCTACACCATATCAAGAGAAAAAAATGAAAGACAAAAAGTGCTAATAAAACACAAAAGAGATTAGTAAGAACGCTGATTTTAGGACTCTTGGGCTATGACCATAGGCTTAAAAATTCAAGTATCTGCTAAGATCTGGATACTCCTCAAGAGGTTGGGGAAAATGCGAAGCTTAAGTATTAGGTCTAAGGCTTAAGGAGTATTCAGCCTTGTTAACTGACCTCTGGTTTGAGAGACTCGGTAACCTAAGCACCCCAATCCAAACATAGTCTGGTTCAGTGCGCTTAAGTATCAAAATCACGCAAATGCGTTTAAGTTGTTCTAAAAAAGTCGCCTAGATTAGGAGCAGCCGATCAACACAAGTTGATTTGGACGAGTTCCCGGTGCGGAGAGGTGGGGAATTCCCCTTGAAAATGTATAATAACATATCATCTCCTCGGTGCTTGTCTCTTAGGATATCTACATATCCTACCGGGGGCATGTAAGCACCCTATGCTGGTTCAGATGCCATGGGCTGCATTATCTCGAAATGTCGATTGCCAGGGTCTCGATTTAGCTACAGAATGCCATGGGCGGGTTCTGGGGGTTGCCATGGGCGGTGTTATCCCGAAGCATCGATTGCCAGGGACCCTTTGAGGATTGATGATGAGGACTAGGAATCCGATATAGATCGTGTTGTGAAGCCAATCCGAAGCTAGAAATAAAAAGAAAAGAGAGAGAAAACTCTCCAAACAAAGAAAATTCCTCTGTCCCTTTCTTACAAAAATGCACTACAAACTGAACCGAGGCTAAAATATGTTACAAGCACGGGTGCTTTAACTGCGGAGTTCAACGAACCTTAGGATAGTTCCTATGGGCATTAGAAACTTTTGAGGTAGACAGAGGCTAGAGCTGGTCAGGTCCAGATCTTGGTTGGTACTTGAGTACCTCTAGGCCTACTATCGGCATTTTAACCTAATCTACAGAAGAAAGCACACATCATAGCCTTTGAGCATCAAAGGATTTCATGGTCTAGAATCAAAGTTAAAACCTTAAAATTTTGCTAAGGGACTAGCAAAAGCTAGGCATGGGGGTATGATGGGAACACCATCATGAGCCCTAACTAGCTCATTTTGACCCAATGAAGAGAATAAATGCTCCTACATAACCAACTAAAGGTCATAATTCACTGCATAACCTTTCTGAGAGAAACACAAGAAACTAGGGGTAAAACTGTAATTTTACCAATGCAGTACAACCATGGGTTTTCTCAAGGGCTAAACAAAGGTCAAGTGGTCTTAATAAGATAACAAGTGGGTTGGATTTGACACAAAAGTGTTTGTGTGAGTTCTGTGAATTAAATGACTTCTTAAAATCCTAAAAACTGACCCACTTGAATAACCAAAGTTCTGGTTAGGATAAAATTCACTTAAACCCTCTAAAAATCATAGAAAAATATTCTCTATGGTTTAAAGTCTTCAATTTGGCCATTAGAACCCATCTTGACCTAGAATGGGGTCTCAAACAGATATTTGCCTCAAATTAGGTTTTTACATAAATTTCCCAGTCAAATGTGGTCAAACCCAAAATCCAACTTCACCATTGGATTCCTTAGGTCCAAATTAGGTTTGTACCAAAACTTAGACCCAAAATGAGTTTGCCTTGACCTGGTTTGCAAAAAGGTCTAGTCTGATTACATTTCTACCCATAACTTTCAAAAACCCTTGCTAACAGCCCCTAGCTTTCTTGTCGTCTTCACAAGTAGGACTCTCCGCTATTATCGTGGAGGAAACCTACTCCAACAACCTTTGACAGAGGAGATCTCTTTTATTTCTCAGAGAATCTCCTCTAAAATTGGAAGGAAGATCCTCTGAGAAATTCTCTCTCGTCTGAACCCATTGATGAGCTTTGATTCCTTCCCAATCTCTCATGCAAATGCATGAGAGATTTGGGTATCCAAACAAACTTCCATTGCCGGTGAACTTCCAAGCCTTAACCGACCTCCAGAGCTCTATTTAAAGAAGCCCAGATCGCCTCGACTCCCCCACGCTCGATTTCGGTTGCAACTACCCCTAATTCCTCTCTTCCCCTCATGGCTGTAGGCTCCTCAACGTCTAGCGACCTTCCCTGCTCCTCCTCGTTGTCCGATCACCATACCTGCAGCAGATCCATCTTCCTTGACTTCGTCCGTGTCTCACCGTACCAGCAGGTGCTTCTCTCTCTTTGTCCTCGCCGATCCCACCTCACCAGAGCCACCTTCGTTTCCGACGTCGACCACACCAGACCCGACCCCTTCGCTCGCCCCCTTCGTCCCTTGACCTCCCAAATAAGCTCCCTCTCACCTCTACTTTACTTCCACATTTATTTCACTTCAAATCGACCACTTCCGACCTCCATCCCTTCTATCTCCGACCATCAACTCCGGCGAGGCCATCCCACCTCCACAGGCCACCACAACCCTCGCCAACAAGCCCACGACCTCCGCCTTGCCCCACTGACCATTTCCCCTCACTCCACGCACTGTGCCACTCACCCAAACACCTCCCCAAACACGTCCACACATTCACACACAGTGTGCCCTAAGCATGCACTCACAGGCACCCCCGAGCTTCAGCAACACCCTCAGCATATTTGCCGTTCTCCGGCGATGCTCTCTAAATGTTTTGACGTGGCTGTGAGGCTGTTCTTGTGTTCTCAAGTTTAGGCCCCATCCACCATTGTTGCAGCGCTTGAAGCAAGCTTGAAGCCACGCCCAGGTCTTGCTATGCCTAGGCTTCAATCCCAAGACGTGCAGAAGTTGCCTG
Organism: Thalassia testudinum; assembly: GCA_037157565.1. NCBI lineage: Eukaryota > Viridiplantae > Streptophyta > Magnoliopsida > Alismatales > Hydrocharitaceae > Thalassia > Thalassia testudinum. The sequence continues at coordinate 43,175,170 of JAZHRO010000025.1, forward strand.
TGCGTGCATTTAGGCCTTCAATTGGAGTCGAGAGACTCTGTGGTTGCTGCAATTGAGAAGACAACCTGCTGCTGCAGATGCGCGGAAGATAGGTGGGACATTTAGTCCCACCTTGGAAGTAAAAGAATGCCTGCACCCACATAAAAGGAAAAAGTGAAGAAGCATTATCGCCTCAATTACCACGGGGTGAGGTCCCACTCACCCTTCACCGGTCTTGTCTGCGACACGCCCCCGCCTATCTGGCCTGACCCGACTCAACCTGCACTCCTTGCCCACTACCGCACACCAGTGGGCCTGGTATCGGGTACGCACCTGACCCGATAACCCGACTACTTGTGTGGCTTTGGGAGAGCGGATCCTAAGAGAGAAGGAGAGTCACGCGGGTAGGGGTAGCGTTTTGTTACAGGGTTCTCTGGCCAAACTTAGCTGCAGTTTGAAGAAGAGGAGGCCAAGAGAAGAAGAAGAGGAGGACCGTAGGACTTAAGGCAGAAGAAAGAAGGAGAAGAGAAGGCCAGAATAGCTAAGGGTCAAGGCAGAAGAAAGGCAAAGGAAAAGCAAAGGTAGAAGATAGAGAAAGCCAAAGAGAAAGAGAAGGATTGTAGAAGGAAGAAGAATTCAGAAGCTGAAGAAGAAGAAGTGAAGGCCTGAAGAGAAGCAGAAGAAGCTAAGGGAAAAAGAAGAAAGAAGAAAGGAGAAGAAGCAAAGAAGAAGAAATTAGGCACTTTAAGTCATCTGACTCCTTCATCTGACGACAAAATCTAGCTTATATTGCATATTCATATATTGAGTTCCTTGGTGATATTGTAGGAGTATTTGGTGATCTAAATCACCATTTTACTCACATATTTTTGCACTCTGACACTGCTACTATTGCAATTTCTTTCAGTTTAAATTGTGATCGTAATTTCTAAATACCAATTTGCTCCCTATGTTCGACCTCGGAAATATTTTCGAGTAATAAAATTATATCTGTTTTGAACGCTATTTTAGCTGTACAACACGATACTTTTAAAACCCGATTCAGCGACTCAAACACCTTCTCAAGGGATGGACCCGTATCCAACCTTGTCTGATTCTGGTTTCGGAGGAAACTCTGGACCCACCTACTCTTGTTGGGGGAACTCTAAACCCTCGTATTTTGATTTTTTTGAGGTTCCTCAAACGTACGAGGACCTCAACGGCATTCAGAATGATCCATTCTCAAATACCTACAAACCTGGATGGCGTAATCATCCTAATTTCGTGTGGTTAGGCAATAATCAAAATCAGAGACCTCAATATCAGCCCCGCCCACAACCTCCTCGTCCATATCAGCCGCCTCAGCCTCGGCCTAACCCTACTTATCACTCTGGGCCTACTCATACAGATCAAATGACTCTTACCCTTCAGACTTTGGTTGACATTCAAAAGATGAATATGGCTATGCAAAAACAACACAGAGACTAGATCACAGAGGTTCTCAATACGATCAATAAAAATATTTATAATGATAATGAGACTTGGAGTCCCGGTCGTTCGTCTCTGGGAAGCATTTATGGAAATGCAGATTTGAAATCGATCTCTTTCACTCTACTTGCTTAAAATCTCATGACGGTTTATGGTGATTCACGTATTGATGTACGACATGCTAATTGCCAAAAGATAGTAATTAAGACATGCAACTTGAATCACACCAAAAGATGATGGTGTAGAGTTGCAACATGGTGATTTTCAACATATATATTTATATATATAAAAGATGATGATATCAGAGTTGCAGAGCATAGGTAGAGGAATGCTTGTACAGGGAAATAAAACTACTCGCTACCAGAAAATGACTGCATACATGAATCTATGGGGGGATTTTGCATGCATCATTGGGGGAGAATAAAGAAACTACACTATTAAGCTGTAAATAAAGCATGTAAATCTAAGAAGAACTATAATCTAATCTAGTAGAAATAAGGGCATTCAGAGGTGGCTCCGATGGCCTTTGAGTTGGTTGAGAGGAGAAGGAGGGGCGACCAATGGTGCTTAGGTCAGCTCTTGGAGAGAGGTTGGAGGGGTGATCCAGCATCTTGGCGTGGAGGTGGTGGTGGCCATGGTGAAGCTACTCATGGACATGGAGGTGGAGTGGATGTGGAATGAAACTAAGCTAAATGAAACCAAGAGTGGATGGGTGCAAATGGCCAACCCTTAGGTCTTTTTATAGACCTAAGGGAAGCTCTCTAGAGAATTATGGAATTCTCTAGAGAGGCCTATGGTGGGAGCTTGTGGGAGAGTGAGAGAGAGAGGATGGATGGTGGTTTTTAGATCCACCAAATGTGGATCTAAAAATTGAATGGCTCTTGGTTGCTAATTTTAGCAACCAAGGCAACAACACTTGGTAGAGAGTTCTAGAGAACTCTAGGCTTGGTATTTTCGTGTGGATGGTGTGTGTGGGTTGAAACTTAGGTGGCTAGGTTGATTAGGTTAGGTTCTAGTGGGTTTAGGTCAAGGTAGGTCTCAAATTAGGGTTGTAAACCCTAATTCACTAAGGTAAAGTGCAATTAAACTTAATACAAGTTTAATTGGGTGTGTGAAAACTTAATTGAGAATACAATAACTCAATTAAGTCAGGTCTAGGTCAATTGGACTCTCACTAAGTCCAATTGGATAGTGTGTGCTGAGATTAGGGCTTAATTGGACTCAATGAGTCCAATTGAATAGGTTGATGGAATTGACTAAGATCCAAGTCAATTAGGTTTAGTGAGGACCTAATTAGGTCCTTAGGGAGGTCTAGAGGTGATATACTAGGGTTAGGGCACCTTAATTTAGGTTCCTATGGGGTTTGAATTGGGTTTAGGGACCTAGAGATCCAATATCATGGCTTGAATCTCAAAACAGGGTCTGGAGGGCAGTTTTGGACGTCCAATAATAGTGTCAGATGTCATATAGTGAAAAATCAGAAGTCTAGACTTGTTGTCTGGATGTCCAATCAGAGTCAAGAGGGATTCTAGGTTCTGTCTTGGCTATTCTGCAGAAATTGGACGTCTGACCAAGTGTCTGGACGTCCAATAACACTGCAGAAGTGGGTTTAAGGTGTGCGGGAGTTGGCTAAGGGTTCTGAACGTCCTATAACTCATCTGGATGTCCAAATAGAGGCTATAATTAGGATTTTAAGGTTTCCTAGGGTGTGTGACCTAATCTAACGGTGGCTAAGGCTTGGGAAGGCTTCTAGGCTGTCCTAGGGCTATGATGGACCTAAGTTCTTTACAATTTATTACTTTATTCCTACTTAATAGAATAGCATACCTTAACTCCCTTATATTATTATCTACTACATCTAATCTAGGTCTTCCACTCCAGCTCTATTGCAACACCATTTATTCTTTATTCCTCAGATCCAACTTTAGATCCAGCTTCAGATCTAGTTTCTGATCAGCTTATTACCTGCAATTAACATAATGTACCTAATTAGTACATTATAGCATTATTTTATTCATAGCTACAAGAAAGCAGTAAAGGTGCTAGTAATGCTTATTTATGGATGAATTACCCTAACTTATGCTAAGTCCTAGCCTAATTTAGGTCAATTAAGACCTATGATTGCTGTGCAATTAGCAATCAGCTTGCCCAGATAGGAAATCCTCGCCAACCTGGTGCACTTCCTTCACAACCTCTGCCTAATCCGAATAACGTGCCGAACCAGAGGCACGTTATGAACCTAAATCAGGGCCAAGCTCACTTTGTTTATCAGGCCCCTTCTACTCCATCACCTAAAGGGATGGAGGCTTCGACATCATATGCGGGTTACCAGTAGCAAGCACCTCTTTTACCCACACCAAACCAGAACCAGGCGGGATTGAATTCTATTACTACCTACAGTGGCAAAACAACACAGGACCCACCTTATCCAAGCCACTCCCAGCCTGGTAATACAAACTCTAACCCTAGGATAGTCATCCAGGATACCTCTATCCTAGATCAAGAACCTGGACCCATTCTAGAGGAACCATCTAAGGTTCCATTTCCCGAGGCCTTGACCAAGAGAAAAAGGACAACCAAAATTGTGGCACCTGAGGAGGACCTGGTTAAGCTCTTTGAGTAGGTCCATATAAACATCCCCTTGATGGATGCAATACGACACGTACCAGCTTATGCATGATTTTTGAAAGACGTGTGTACACCTAAGCGTAAGCTGCGAACCATAGGTGGGAATCCAATAATACTGTCAGAGCAAGCCAGCTCCGTCATTTTGAGAAAACTCCTGCCTAAGGCAAAAGACCCAGGCACCCCTCTGATCTCCTGTGAAATCGGTGATATACAATTCAATCGAGCTTTATTAGACTTAGGAGCCTCCATAAATTTGATACCTACATCCCTCTTAGACTACTTCAAGGAATCCAAGCTTAAATCGACAGAAATTACTTTACAGCTAGCCGGCCGATCTATTAAGTCACCAAAAGGAATTCTTGAGGATGTCATAGTTAGGGTACATGACTTCTATTTTCCAGTGGATTTCATTATCTTAGACATGGATGCTTCTGAGAATGTGAAGAATACACTGATCATACTAGGAAGACCCTTTCTAGCCACTGCTAGGGCCAATATCAATTGTGAGGAGGGCCAAATTGAATTAAAATTTGGAAGCAAGACACTAAAGATCAACATCTTTAAGGCCCAACAAGGAATTAATTACGGAGTCATAGAACAGATCTGCGATATCGAAGCTGTGGTTGACGACCTATGTATCGAGCAAAACCTGACTATTTCTGAGCAACCACAAGAGGATCAAAACCCACAATTAAAGGAGCCCGAGCTCAACCTAGACACACCCATAGCTCCCTTCCTTTGTTCCCGACACCCACCATGAACCACCCGCTGCTGCTGACAACCCAGTTATGGAATTAAAGCCTCTTCCCGATCATCTCAAGTACGTCTTTTTGGGTTCCAATCAGACGTTTCCTGTGATTATCAACTCTTGACTCACACCTGATCAGGAAACATGCCTAATTTCTGTTCTCAGCATCATCGGAAAGCCATTGGATGGACGATTGATGATCTGACTGGCATCATCCCTTCATACTGCACACATCACATATACACTGAAGAGGGCTCACGACCATCTCGTGAAATGCAGAGACACCTAAATCCAAATCTGCAGGATGTCGTGAAAAAGGAGATCATCAAGTGGTTAGATGCAGGGATCATCTACCCGCTCTCCAACAGTCGGTGGCTGAGTCCAATCCAAGTTGTGCTTAAGAAGGCAGGGCTCACTGTCATCACGACTGAAATTGGAGAAACCATACCGATCCGTATAGCAAACTCGTGGAGAGTCTACATTGATTACAAAAGACTCAATTCCTCCATGAAGAAGGATCATTTCCCACTACCATTCATTGATCAGATTCTTGAGAAACTAGCGGGAAATCGATTCTTCTGCATTTTGGATGGTACTCCGGTTACAATCAGGTCGCAATCCATCCCGAGGACCAACAGAAGACCACCTTCACCTACCCCTTTGGAACATACGCATTCTGAAGGATGCCGTTCGGTTTATGCAATGCACCCACTACTTTTCAATGGTGCATGCTTGCCATATTCTTAGATATGGTAGGTGAATACCTTGAAGACTTCTCAGTATTTGGTGAATTATTTGATGATTGCTTCCTACACTTGGTCTAAATCCTCAGGTGGTGCATCGATGTGAACTTGGTTCTTTCCTGGGAAAAGACCCACTTCATGGCACCTGAGGGAATTGTCCTGGGACATCTCATCTCTGAAAAAGGCATTCAGGTTGATCAAGCCAAGGTGAATATGATTTCCAAACTCCCTATACCTAGCTCGGTTAAAGACATCCGATCCTTCCTGGGGCATGTCAGTTTTTACCGTCGATTCATTCCCGATTTCTCGAAAATCGCACACCCCTTGACTAATCTTCTATTTAAGGATGTCCCCTTTGAAATCTCCAAGGAGTGTGCTCAGGCGTTTGAGATCCTATGTGATTGAGTTACCCAAGCACCTATCCTGCAGTCCCCTGATTGGTCTCAACCCTTTGAGATCATGTGTGATGCATCTGATTATGCTGTAGGGTGGTACTTGGGTAGAAAATAGACGGGAAACCCGTGGTCATCTACTACGCTAGCAAGACACTTGACAAGGCTCAGCGTAATTATACATTTACTGAGAAAGAGCTGCTAGCCGTAGTATTTTCCCTGAAAAAGTTTAGATCATATCTGTTGGCTTCCCGGGTTATCATATACTCAGATCACACAGCAGTGAAGCACCTCCTTATGAAGAAGGACGCGAAACCTCGACTAATCCGTTGGATTTTGCTGTTGCAAGAATTTGATCTCAAGATTCACAATAAAGTGGGAAAACAGAACGTGGTAGTTGACCACTTGTACCGTCTTCCTTCTTCAGTCATCGACCCGTCTGGTCCAATCATTGAGCATTTTCCGGATGAGCACCTACTAGCCATTCACAATCTCCCCTTGGTTTGCTGATATTGTAAACTATTTGGTTATGGGGAAAGTTCCGCTAGATTGGCCGACTTCTAAGCGAGACAAATTGATTGCCGAGGCCAAGTACTATATTTGGGAGGAACCATACCTTTTCCACATCGGCAATGATCAGGTGATCCGAAGATGCATTCTTGACAACAAGGTCAATGACGCAATGTCATTCTATCATGACCAGGACTGTGGTGGCCATTTCTCTAGGCGTAAAACCGCAGTGAAAATTCTCCAGTGTGGGTTCTTTTGGCCCACTTTGTTCAAAGACGCACAGACATATTGTAGGGCATGCGCTCGTTGTCAGACCCTCGACAACATGGGCCTGCGGGATATGATGCCCTTGAACCCGATTATTGTGTGCGAAATCTTTGACATATGGGGAGTTGATTTCATGGGACCCTTTCCCAGATCTAACAGCTTTGAATATATTCTACTCACTGTTGATTATGTCTCTAAGTGGGCCGAAGCCGTCCCCACGAGAACTAGTGATCATAAAGTTGTCCACCGGTTTATCCAAGAGAACATCTTTACCATATTTGGGGTTCCTAAGGCCATCATCAGCGATGGCGGGTCTCATTTTACCAATGTGCACTTCCAGTCCCTGATGAAAAAGTATGGGGTGTCGATTGTATCTCGACTCCTTACCACCCCCAGACTAATGGACTGGCAGAACTGTTGAATCGAGAGATCAAGAAGATCCTTCAAGTCACTGCTCGGCCTGATAGAAAAGATTGGTATACTCGCCTTCTAGAAGCCTTGTGGGCCTATAGGACCACCCACAAGACCTAATTAGGCATGTCTCCCTTTAGATTAGTGTACGGTAAAGCATGTCACCTTCCCGTTGAGATGGAGCATAAGGCTTATTGGGCAGTACGGAATTGTAATCTGGATCTAGTGAAGGCTAGAATATACTGCCGGTTGCAATTGAGCAAGATCGAGGAACTATGCAATGATGCGTATGAGAAGTTGCATATCTACAAAGAGCTAGTTAAAGCCTTCCATGACAGGCACATTATGCGAAAATCTTCTACCTTGGTCAGAAAGTTCTACTCTTTGATGACAAACTCAAACTTTTCCCAGGAAAACTCAGATCAAAATGGATTGGACCATTCTCGGTGAGATGAATCTTTGGAAATGGAGCTATTGAAATTAGCCAACCTAGCCTTGATTCAGAACACTTTATCATGAATGGTCAGTGACTCAAGCCGTTCATTGAAATCACCGATACGAACAAGGCTGAGGTATCTTTTGATCTCCATTCTCCCTGAGCTTATGGCTCCCAGCTGATGGCGTTAAACTCAGCGCTTAATGAGAGGCAACTCGTCATCTTTTTTAAAAACCCGAAACCCTTCTTGACACATCTTATACTGAACTCATATTGCACTTTAGGGTTCATCCATTAGAATAGCCGACTCCACCTCTGGTACTAGTACTCGAGCTTGAAATTGTCCGCAACAGTCACCTCGACCCATCCACCCACCCAACAGCTGTTTTAATGAATGATCTAAACTAAACTCAAACCCACCTAATTTATAATGAGGACATTGCAAATCATAGACATGGGGGGGTATTAAAGTGCAAAATGCTGTGAAAATCACTTCACAAGAAAGGGTTTTAACAAAAAAAATCACATATTCCAAAAACCAAAATAATAAAAAAAATTGAAAAAGAATAAAAATAGAAGAAGGGAGGAAATTTTGAATTAATTGCATATCATTTTTTAGGAGAAAAGGGGAGGAGAGAAAAATGTCAAAAAGGAGCACAATTTGAAAAGAAAAGAAAAAGAGATAGTCATTAGTAAAAGATTAAGGAATTGACTCAATTCTAGACCAAATCAAAAAGAAAGAAAATGAAAGAAGTACTAAGAGACAAGAGATTAGTAGGAACGCTGATCTTAGGCCTCTTAGGCTGCGATATTAGGCTTAAAAATTCAAGTTTCTGCTAAGATCTGGATAGTCCTCAAGAGATTCAGGAAAATGTGAAGCTTAAGTATTAGGTCTAAGGCTTAGGGATTATTTGGCCTCGTCAACTAACCTCTAGTTTGCAGGACTTGGTAACCTAAGCACCCCAATCCACACACAGTCTAGTTCAGTGCGCTTAAGTATCAAAATCATGCAAATGCGTTAAAGTTATTCTAAAAAAGTTACCTAGATTAGGAGCGGCTGATCAACACAAGTTGATTTAGATGAGTTCCCGGCAAGGAGAGGTGAGAAATTCCCCTCGAAGATGTGCAATAATATATCATCTCCTCGGTGCTTGTCTCTTAGGATATCTAAATATCCTACCGGGGGCATGTAAGCACCTTGTGCTGGTTCAGATGCCATGGGCGGCATTATCACGAAATGTCAATTGCCAGGGTTTGGATTTACCTACAGAATGCCATGGGCGGAATTATCTCGAAATCTCAAAAGCCAGGGTTTTGGGGGTTGCCATAGGCGATGCTATCTCGAACATCGATTGCTAGGGACCCTGCGAGGATTGATGGTGGGAATTAGGAATCTGATACAGACCGTATTGTATAGCTAATTCGAGGCTAGAAATAAAAAGAAAAGAGAGAGAAAACTCTCCAAAAATAAAGAAAATTCTTCTGTCTCTCCCTTACAAAAACACATTGCAAACTAAACCTGGGCTAAAACATGTTACAAGCATGGGTGCTTTAACCGCGGAGTTCAACAAACCCTAGGTTAGTTCCTGTGGGCCTTAGAAACCTTCGCGGCGGATTGAGATTAGAGCTGGTCAGGTTTGGATCTTAGTTGATACTTAAGTACCTCTAGGCTTACTATCGGCATTCTAACCTAACCTACAAAAGAAAGCACACATCAGAGTTTTGAGCATAGAAAGGCATATGGTCTAGAATTAAAGGTAATTCCATGAGAATTTGCTAAGGGACTAGCAAAAGCTAGGCATGGGGGTATGATGGGAACACCATCATGAGCCATAACTAGCTCATTTTGATCCAATTAAGTTAGTAAATGCTCCTATATAACTGCCAAAGAGCCATAAGTCACTACATAACCATTCTAAGGGAAATACAAGGAAACAGGGTTAAAACTGCAGTTTTACCATCATACCATGAATGCAGTATAATCACGGGTTTTCCCAAAGGGTAATTAAAGGTCAAATGGTCCTAAAATTCTAATAAGTGGGTTAGAACAAACAGAAAAGGGTTTACACATGTTTTGAGAATTAAATGACTTTTGAAACCCTAAAAATAGACTCGCTTAATTAACTGAGGTTATGGTCAGGATAAAATTCACCTAAACTCTCTAAAATTCATAGAAAAATATTCTCTTGGGTTTGGAACCTTCAATTTCACCATCCGAACCCGTCTTGACCCAAAATAGAGTCTCAGACAGACATTTGCCTTAATTTGGGTTTTTGCATAAATTACCCAGTCAAAATTGTTTAAAACCTAAATCTAACTTCACCATGGATTCCTTGGGTTTAAATTAGGTTTGTACCAAAATTTGGGCTCAACTGAGATGACCAAGTTTGCATTTTGGTCCAGTGACTCTTTCTATCTCATTCGGATCCTTAACTTTTGAATTTTCTTACAAATAGCCCCCCAACTTCTTTACCTTCTTCACAAGCAGGTCCCCACGCCAATTTTGGAAGGTGAAACCTTCACCGTCGAGTTTCGAGCGAGGATTTGTCTCTTGATTCTCAATCAATCCCTCTCAAAATTGATACGGGGATTCCTTGGGAAGTTTCCTTCCATTTGAGCCATTCCTTGGGCTCTAAGTCCTTCCCAAAAGGCCATGCGAACCTTTCAAAGGTTCGAGTATCCTTTGTCGCAACTACCTTCTAAGCTTGAAAGCTTCTTTCCAAGCTTGGAAGGGCTTCCTATGGCCAATAAAAGAGACCCCAGTCCACGACCGTGCATTTCAACAAGTTTTGGCCTAAGAAACCCTCCTCTACTCCATCTCTGGCCACGTTCAGACTTAGCTTCGGTGACTCCACTCCACTCTCCTCCTTAGGCCATCCAACCATCAAATTAGACGGCCGACTATCCTCCCCTCATCTTTGCGAACCTCTCCTGCCAACAAGAGGTCGTGCCTCTACCTTAGTTGACGTCGCCGCCTCGCCGCACCTACCTCCTTCTCTGGCTTCGGTCGACCAACACCGGAGCCCTCTGCCTCTCTATCGCATCCCTAAGTTCCTCTATCGCTCTCTCTCTCTCACTATACCTTTTTTTTCCACTCTCGCAACACCTGCACAACCACTGATTCTCCCTCAACATCGTCACCTTCTTCCGCTCTGGCCACATCTCCGACGAAGCGCGTCCACCGCTCCACACCTCCATCCGACTCACCACCGACTCCAGAAGCTTCATCGTGTCCCAGAGAGCAAAATCCCTCTGGTTCTTGAGGCTATTGGCCTCTCGTTGGTGCCACCGAACACCCCACCTTCGCACGGCCGTCTCCGTCACCGTCAGGCCTCCACCCTCACTCTTGCCACACGCTGCACCCACCATAGCATTCGCCAATCCACGGCGATGATACCGAGCTGGTTTAACAGGGTCAAAAGAAGGTTCTTTGGATTTCAGGTTCACCACCGTCGCCACCATTGCTGCAGCTGCTTCAAGCAAGCTTCGAGCCTGCTCTAGAGCGCCTTCACTCCAGACCTTGACTCCAGATCGCGTGGAAACGTCACGCGCATAGGCCCAGGTCTTCAATTGAGGAAGATATCCCCAGTAGCTGACCCAATTGAGGAGGAGACCGTGCTGCTGTAGACACGCAAAAGGAAGGTCGGACTTTAGTCCCACCTCGGAAGCTGAGAAGCACACTGCAGTGCATAAATTGAAAAAGTGTCTGGGGCTTATCGCCTCAGACACTTGGGGGGGTGAGGTCCCCTGCTCACCCGCTCACTTGTGCCTAGTCCGTGACCCGTCCCTCGTGGGCCCGACGCAGACCCGACTCGCTTTACCTGATTCCACTCCTCGATTGCGATCACGTCTGCAGCCCTGGACCCAGGTGCGCTCTAGGTCCGAAACTCGATAACCTGGTTTGTTGGAGGCTTTGGGAGAGTGCGACCTTAGGAGAGAAAGAGAGGATTGCGTGAGGGGGCAGGGGGTTTTTCTATAGAGGGTAACAGTTGACACTTAGCCATTTGAAGAACCTTCCTCCTCTGTGTGAAGAAGGAGAACTAAGAAGAAAGGCAGGAAGGCAAGAAGAAGAGGAGAAGGCCTGAGCCAGAAGAAGGAAAGGAGAAGGAAGGGGAGCAGCACAGGAAGAGAAAAAGAAGAAGAGTAGAAGAACAAAAGAAGAAGAATAAGAGGAAGAAGAGAAGACAAGGCAGGAGAAGCAGAGTGATGAGAACCTCATCATAAACCCTAACTAGCACAATCTAACCCTGATATGTGAGAAAAAGCTCCTACATGACCCAAAGCAAGGCTTAACTCAGAGAATTCTGAGTTTAAGAATAAAACAAATCATAAAGGGGTAAAACTGCAATTTCACCAACGTAGTTTGCAAATAGGGTAATTAAGGGTCCAAACACAGGTCAAACAAGCTTAACAAGAAAGAAAGTGGGATGATCTGATCTAAATAAGGGTTATTGCAACTTCCAGGAATTAAATGACATTCTGTAGCCTTAAAACAAGCCCACTTCAATTCACGAGGTTTGAGGTAGGATAAAAATCAGCTAAATGCTTTAAAATTCATAGAAAAATGTTCTCTAGGGTTTAGAACCTTCAATTTGGCCTTAGAACCTATTTTGACCTAAAAAGAGAACCATGCCCAATTAATAACTTAATTTGGGTTTTTGCGCAAATTGGCTGGTCAAACATGGTGCAACCTAGAATTAAAATTCACCATTAAAATCCTTAGGTTCAAATTGGTCTTGTATAAAAACTTGAGCCTAAGAAGAGACATCCTTGACCGACTTTACAATTTGGTCCTCTTCATTTACTTTTTGACCCTTATCTTTTGAAACCCTTGCATTTAGGCCACCAAATTTTCATCATTCTTTGCAGAACGGTCCTCCCTGCATACTCTGCGTAGCCCCATGCTCCAGCGACCTTGCGCGGAGCATGGCGCTGCGTAGAGAAGGGTTACCGCACTGCAAAGCAGAAGTGGGGTTCCCTCCGACGTCCTTTGTCGCAGGGACCTGCCCATGCCCCCTACCGACCACCATACCTTCCATGCGAACGTGCGGAAGGTATGGGTGTCATCTTCGGCCTCACTTTGGCGAGGCTGGCACGTCGCTAGCCCGCCCCTCTCTCTGCGCCAACCCCTTTATAAGGACCGGCACCCCCTGCCGGCTCCTTCAAGCTTTTCTTTGACGGAGAACCCCCACCCCTTCATCCCTTCCTCCTCCGTCAGAAGGCCCGAAGCTTCCGGTGACTTCCTCCTCGTCGCTCTGCTGCCCTACCTGCAGCAGGGTTGGCCTTGCTCCCTCGTCTGTGTCGGGCTGTACCCACCGGTGCCCTCTGCCTGCCTCCTCGTCGCTGCACTCCTCCTCTAGGGATCCTTCTTCTCCAGCTCTGGCAGGTACGAGCCGTCTGCTCTGCCCTCCCCCTTCATCTAACACTTGGGTAAATAGCTTCCTCTCCCCCTCCCTTACATTTTCCCTCTCTTAATTTACCTTTTTACTCCACTGCACGCGACTTCCACCTCCACCTGCTCCATCTCCGACCACCTTCTCCGGCGAGTCCATTCCACCTCCACAGACCTCCTCACCCCTCGCCGACTACCCCAGAAGCTTCCCCTCACTCCACTCAACCGAACCCCTCTCCCCATTCACTGCCAACCACCGCCCGACCACCCCCCGAACAAACCCATCTTCTCGCACACAGTCCGACCTAGGGCTACCTCCACACGCGCCCCTGTGGCTAGCCAACCCCCGCCTCACCTTCGCCGTGATACGGCGAAGGTTTTCTGATGTTCTGATAGAGCCGCGAGGTAGTTTTCGTGCTTTCAGGTTCAGAGCCAGCTCCGCCATTACTGCCGAGCTTGGAGCAAGCTTGCTCGCAACTCCAGGCCTCCGCAGCCCCAGGTGGGAGTCCCAGGCCGTGCGGAAAGAACTCACGCACGGTCCCAGGTCCCCAATAGAAGGTGTGACCTCGCATATCATGGCAATCACGAGGATTCTTGCTGCGAGCGTTCGTGAAATTTAGGTGGGACATTTAGTCCCACCTTGGAAGTCCTGAAAGCGCCGCAGCCGAATAAATGGAAAAAGTGTCTTAGGCTTATCGCCTTCGAACATAGGGGTCAGGTCCCTCTCACACACGCTGCGCACCATGCGCTCGCTCACCCTCGCCTGCGCTCACGCCACGCGGGTCTGGGCAGTATCCGATTACCCAAACCGCGCACTCCTCACCCACCACCTCACGCCGGTGGGCTTGGTCCCTGGCGCGATACCCACACCCGATTACCCGGCTCTGGGAGAGCGGTCCTAAGAGAGAAATCTGAGAAAGAGAGACACACGGAGAAGGGTAGGGGTAGGTTTTGCTCTAACCCTTGTGTGAGCGTGCAGGAACAGAAGGAGAAGAAGGAAGGAAGGAAAAGAAGAAGGGGAGCAGCCGAAGCCTCAGCTGCTCAGAGCAGCTGAAGAAGAAGAAGAAACGAAGGAGAGAAACAGAAGAAGAGAAGGAAGGCACTGTAGCAAACCTACAGTTAAGTCATCTGACCACTGCATCAGACGACGGAAGGGAAGTGGCCAGAACAGAAAGAAAAGAAAAGAAAGAAGGAAGCAGGGAAGAAAAAGAAGAAAAGAGAAAGAAGAAAGAAGACTGAAGAAGAAGAAGTCAGAGAAAAAGAAGAAGATTACCACAGCCGCAGAAGAAGAAAAGAAAAGAAAGAAGAAGAAAGGAAGACTCTGCAGGAAAAAGAAGAGAAGGAGATCAGCTGAAAGAAAAAGGACAGAAAGAAAAGGATGAGAGAAGAAGAAGAAGCCAAGAGAAACTCTAGCTCCCTCTCTCTCTCTCTTATTTTGTAACATAATAGAGAACTTAATTAGACTTCTAGAAGCATAGTTGCTCCGTGAGTTCGACCTCGGGAAAACCTTCTTATTCTGAGTAAAAAATCTTGTATTAAACTGGTAACTGTTCTGTCATATACTACAACGAATATAAATAGAGACAAAAGACCAAAGCCACCACAGAGCAGAGAAAAAAGAAAGAAGGAGACAAGAGACCCTTGAGTCTCTAGGAAGCAGCACTGTAGCACCAGGCTGTTTAAGCCGTCTGATACATCTTATTACATATATTTGAGGCTTTGATTTAGTTGTTATTTGTGAGGAGTAATTGGCGATTTAAATCACCATTTTACTCCATTCTTTTTGCACATTGATACCTCACATTATTATTATTGAAATCTCTTATATTTTTTATTCAAATTGCGATCTTGAGTTTTAAATTGCCATATTGCTTCCTATGTTCGACCTCGGACTTCAAATTCGAGTAATAAATATTATTTGTTTTCAAAGCAATTTTGGCTATATTACAACACAGTTTTTAAAACCTCGATTTCGCTTGCAAACAATTTTATAAGGGTGTGGGAGGAAAGGGGTTATTACGGTTAGGGTAGAATTAATTTGCGACGAGTTAGGTTAAGATTTCTATCTTTATTATCAATATTTTTTTAGTTATTTGTTGGTAACTACATGTGATTCCAGTAGTAGGATCAAATAACATCTAATTTTCACAAAGTACATACCATTGGAATCGTTACAAGACAAGGAATCCAATAAAATTCGTGGAATTCCAAACGAAGGTCATCTGTATAATGTGATTCCAATAATGGGTTGCACGCGGGTTTGCTAATGGTTCGCACATGTTTCGTATATCGAGGTCTAATCCCTGTACAAAATATACCGTTTGTATCCCCACGACATAGGAAAGACAACCATAGTTTTGGATTGTCGATCTAAGGTCTAGATCATAAAAAAAGAAAAATAAGTGGGTTTCCAATCTGACTATGCATTTTGAATCCTTGCGAGCTCCGATTTGGACATGAAAAGCACCAACTAGTTCATCTTACTATGTTTAAATACAAAATGACTCTAGAATCTAGGTTCAGGGCTTTATGGTCAATTGCTTTTGATCGATCAAACAATACTCTTTACCAATCAAATATGGAGCAGGAAAATTCCCACCAAACATTTCAAGGGTTAATCGATCAACCATTAAATTTGATCCATCAATGTTTGGGTGGGAAATTTCCCTCCACTAGAAATTCAAATTTATCGATCAAACCATATGGATGATCGATCAAATTTGAGATTGATTGATCCAAACAATGTTTTGATCAACCAGAATTGGGCGAAATCTCCTCACGATGATTTGTGTTTTCCTTATTTGATTTGATTGCTAACCTTTCCCAAATTCTTGGTTTCGATTCTTAATTTGTTCCTACCTATTTTGGTGAACAAGCAACCTATAAAAATAATCTTTTTTGCCCTCACTTTCCTTACATCTACCATTAAACCACTTCAACCAAGACTGCACTGTAATTCCCTACTTGGAGGGGGTGAGATGTGCGTGACATAAAAAAATGCGGAATAAAAAGATAATAATCTCACAAAATAAGAAATCACGCAAGACACAAGTAATTTTTAGGTGGAAACCCAAACTAGGTGAAAACCACCACCTAACCCTCTCGAGTTAGGATTTCCCGATCGACAAAGTCGATCAAATCCACTAAACCCAGTCACTTGAACGAGGGTGACGGAACCTCAATTACAACAACACTACTTAGACTGAGGGTAGTGTACCTCAAAACCCCTTCTCTTCACAAGAAGGATTTTGTCTCGTGAAGGCGACGGGAATTCGCAATGCGAATACCCAACACATATAACAAAGATATATTACAAAACAACCTATAGAGCCAACAAAGATGAACTTAGCTACTATAGGTAAAGATGCTTCTCTTTTCTTGGAAGTGCATTGGTGTGACGATGCGGGTGTGTGAACCATGCTTTGGCACAACGACGCTCTCGTAAACATGGAGGGAGAGCAGGTGCACAACTCAGATGAAGCTCTCTGGATGTAGAACTAGGCTTGGAGAGCTAGAGCTTTCTTCTCAAGATCAAAAGACACAAATTGATATGAAAGTGTGTTGCTTGATGTGTATTTGCAAGGCAAGGGTTCTCCTCTATTTATAGAGGGCCTAGGAAGGCTTTGGAAGGCCTTGGAAGGCTTCCATAGCCGTTGGGTGCAAATCCAAGGCAAATCAAGTCGAAATCAGAATCAATAATGACTCTGACAGGGTTATCAGACATCTTGACTTAAGGTCAGATGTCTGGGTTGTCGTCTGATTTTAGAGTCAGTCGTCTGATCTAGGTAGGTTGATCTTCTTAGACGATGTTGAATAAGACTGGACGTCAAAACAAGTCTTTTAAGATGTCTGGACATAAGGTCAGACGTCTAATTCTAGACGGGTATCCTTCCTATTTTTGTCCAGACCTAAACAGGGTTCTAGGTCTAAATGATCAGATGACAGATCGATCATCTGGCATAGGATCTGGACATCTGGAAACTAAGTTAACAGCGAGTATAGATTTCCAAGAGAGTGTAACGGCTATGAGATCTGATACAGGTGATTTGGAGACTAACGAGGCTCAACATCTATTTATCAGACGTCTGGGAATCACTACGGACGTCTGGAAACTAATAAAATGTTAGACTAATGTTAACTCTCTAAAAATAGGTTTCTAAGGCCAACGGTCATCTTATTGGCCGTCTAGCAAAGGCATCAGACGTCTCCTAAGACGTCTGGACTAAGTTTTGAACGTCTGCTTCTAACAGACAGAACCTATTAAGTCCAGCCTAGATGTTATGGACGTCTGATGAAATAGTTAGACGTCTTAAAAGTCATTATCAGACGTCTGATTTCCAGATTGGATGTCTGATAAGGCTGTCTGAACCCTATTTTGGTTTTCTAAGTTCTTTACAGAAAACCTAAGTATCCTAGGGTTTGTGCAAGTGTTTCTAGGACTACTGTTAAGGTACTTTGAGGCTCTTTAACAACAAT
Source organism: Thalassia testudinum (assembly GCA_037157565.1). Taxonomy (NCBI): domain Eukaryota; kingdom Viridiplantae; phylum Streptophyta; class Magnoliopsida; order Alismatales; family Hydrocharitaceae; genus Thalassia; species Thalassia testudinum. Next base: position 43,192,619 of record JAZHRO010000025.1, read on the forward strand.
TTAAGAAATAAAACAAAGAGCAACAAAAGAAACAAAATATAAAGTACAATAGAAAGGAAATCTATCCTATTCTTCATCTCCTTCCTTCTTCAAGCTTTCGCTCCTCGCGAAGCTCCTCCGCCTTTGTCAAGCTCCTCCAATTTGCCATGGATGCGAGCTCAAACTCTGTCTAAACACCTGTCTCTATTTGCAATTTGACCTAAAAACTAGGACTCAAAGGCAAATGTTAAAAGACACGTGTTTTGTTATCATCAAAATGAACAATTCTTAATTTGTTCCTACCTATTTTCGTGAACAAGCAACCTATTTTGCCCTCACTTTCCTTACATCTACCATTAAACCACTTCAACCAAGATTGCACTTCTTTCAACAGTAATATCTTTGGTCCCAACAACTCTTTCAATCGACAAATCACCCTCCTACATCGACCAACACCGCTTTCCGTCACCGCCGACCACTACTTGGCCGACCATGGCTGGCCCCCTATCTCCGATGAACTCTTTGCCATTCTCTACCATCCTCCTAGTCGGCATCATTTCTCTGGCGACCACTCCAGTTGCCCTCTTCCTTTGCTGCCTCTCCTTTGATTGATCTAAGTTGATCTTGGTACATTCTTTTCCACTATAGATTGCATCTTGTATTTCTCTTGTGATGTTTAATCCTACTTCTGATGTGAGAATGTTGTGTTGTCTCATGCTTTTGTTTTTTCTACTTGATTCCCTGATCTTGTTGATTTGGCTATATTAAACCAAAATCCTACTTCATTTGCATTGTTTTGATCTATTATCGCCAATATCTTTTTCGCAAAAATGTGTTTTTGATTGATCAACTTTTCCATTTGATCAATCGAAATTGTGATTTCTAGTACCTAAAAGTTTCAAAATTCATCGACCAGTTGAGAGTTTTTGATCGACCAGAGTCTACTATTAATTGACCAAACATCACTTTTTGATTGACCAAAGTAGAATAGAACCTACATTATGTCTCTTGAATGCACTCCGATGACACATTAGATGAAAGTTCTCTCTCTATGCTAAATTATCACCCTACATTGGCCATCCAATTGATTTTGATTATTTTGAGTGCATCTTCCCCAGACTTAGAGATAAATTTGTTATTCATAAAATTGATTCTCTTTGACCAAAATTTTTATGCAGGTGCTCGTGGTAGTCAGATCAAGGGCATTGATCCCATGGTTTGTCATCTCTTTTACGCCAACCTTCACAATATTGGCGAAGGGTTTGACATCTAGCTTACGTCGAATGTATATGGCATTGAGGTTTTTGTCAATAGAGATGTTTTGATGTAGATTCTTGGTTATCCCTCTTTTGGTCCCACGCATTTAGAGTTACATCATGACACATCCTCTGATATCATTCGGAAGACCCTATTGACTCCAGAATTTTATGACTTGGGCAACCCTACCAAGTCACCTTATTTTTGTCCCCTCTCATGATTTTTGAACTGCATGTTTTTATGAAATTTTATGTCCAAGTCCACCTCTTTTGAAAACTACCCCGGTCCCATGCTTGTGGCATTACATGCCTTCATGTAGAATAAGGCGTTCAACTAGAATCATCTCATCCTCACCTTTATGGAGAGCAAACCTTCAAGTGTCTTTCCATTTGGCACCCTTCTCTCCCAGATCTTTCATCATTTCAGTGTGTCAATGGACATCAACCACAAGCAATTCATCACATGGGTTAGTATTTTTGCTGAGTTAACTAATTCAAAAATGGAACAAGAAAGGTAAGGTCGACAAGATCCTCCTCTCGCCTCTTAGGCAGCAACTCCTACCTCCGCTTCCCAGCCTCCACCCTCTCAGGCTAGACCTTCTATTGCTTCACCATCTTATCCATCATACCAATATTCCTTTGCCTTCTCCCCCCACCAGTGTAACCCACTCTATGTTCCTACGACCTCGAGTGGCAATATCTTGACAAGCAGTTCACTAGGCACGACTCTCTGGGAATTCGGTATGTGATAGATGGCATCTCTCTCATGATGCACAAATGGAGAGAGACTATAATGATGATGATGGAGCATGGGACTTAGGTATCCGACTACTTGAGTGCCTAGGGTCAGTTCATGGATTAGTTGGAGAGCAGATACACGCTCTTCACTTATGCGACCAACAACCTCCTAGATCCAGACAAGCAACAACAATAGCACCTCCTCCTCCTACTCATCATGGAAATTCCACACCAGCTACCTCTCCACCATAATCAACCTTGACAATCATGATGAGGAATTGATCATGGCTCCAAATTTACCTTTATTAGCTAGTTTCCCTTGTTAGTTGCTAGTGAATAGCATTAATATAGGGTTAATTATACATTTAGGGAAATAATAGCAAGGACCTTATTTACATGATAAAATCACTAAATTAAGGTTTATTTAAGTTTAATTAACTATTAGGACTCATACATAACCATTTAGCTATATATAAAGCACTTAATATAACTTATATTAATTTACAAACTAAAGTTATTAATTAACTTAATAACACAAGTACTTAAATAAATATAGCCAAAAAGGGTAAAAATGCAATGTCAAGCCATAAATGTGTTATTTACTTTAATTATTATTATATAAAAAAAGTTGGAAAATAAATAATTCAAAATAAGCTCTAGTAGTCACTGTTTGTATTTAAGCCCTTAACTTCCATTTTAATGGAGTCCTTTTCATGCACTTAGGTCCTTTTCTTATTTGTAAAAAGATCCTCTGAGCTTCTCCTTCCTAATTCCTTCTTCACCTTCACAAATGGTCCACAACCTCTGGTGACTACACCACTCTGATCACCTTCCATCCAGCGTTGCCCACTCACTAGAGCTGCTGCTAAGCTTCAGCTCACCGTGACCTTAACATCTAACTGTTCAAATCGTCTAATGCTAACAAACTCCAGTAAGGTGAGTTCACCGTTGCTAGAGATGAAGGAGCATATTCGCATGTATCTATATGTGATTGCATCTAGATTCGTTGATCCCTACCCCCTATTTCACCTATAAATACCCCTCCTCACCTCCAATCAATGGTTAGTGATCAACAATTTGGAGAGCTAGTTAATTAGGGCTAATTATCACATCGTAGTATAGTATCGCAATCCAAACAGATGTCATTTATTTATATACAATTTTTACTGGTTTTATTCTAGGTTGTTCACTAGGAGGCAATTGTTGATATACATCACTTTCTATTATCCAAAAATGTTAAGTTTATTTATAACGGAATGAATTAGAAATAAAAGAATGAACTAATCTAAGTCTATCATGTACAAAAATGAATGAATTAACGTTAATGACAATGCCTCAAGAATATATACAAGATTAAGAGCATCAAAAAGAATATATAAGCTAACTATACCTAATTCTTACTAATAATATGCATCAAATACATTTACAATACTTAAGTATATACACTAACTACTCTATATATCTATAACATATATATATCTACAATACTAACTATATGAATTTACAAAACATATACCTATTACTAATATATACATATCTAATTATATACATATAAGTATAAAAATCTTAAAAACATATTTACAAAAATGAGGTAAAAATAAAAGTTTAATTACAAGAATACAGTACTCTATACATATATATAACTCTTACATTTATATATATTACTTATGTGTACCTAACAAACTAATCTATAAATTATTTAATACTTATATAATATATTATTATATATACTAGTTAACACACATGAAAGAGCGATCTTTGTTTTCGTTGAAAACTTTAATATAAAATGTTGTGCGTTGTATTTAATCGTGTGGTAGAAAATCGCTTTTCAAAACATTTAAATTCTCAAAACTTACATGAAGAGTTAGGTCGTCTCCACAGGGAGGAGTTAGCCTATTAAAAATGAGTAATAATGCATCAAGGAATCGGGAATATTAATAGAGGTGTATGCTAACTAGTGCTCTCATTTCCAGCATAAATTCTCAATATAGATAATTAATCAAGAAGATGAGGGTGCACATGCAAAATTACCATAATATAATATTCTAAATAATGACCTTGGTAATAGAAAACAATGTTAATATTAATCTCCTAACTAATGACACTAATGCACTATAATCAATATCTCATGTTGTATGTCATTCATAAGGAGAAATCAATTATATGTAATTCCAAATTAAGCAAGGGGTGTCCATGCAAATTTACTGCAATATATTAATTCAGAAAATAAATGAATAGTAGCTTTGACAATGGCATTTTTCGTAATTTTTAATTGCAGAGGAAACAGAGCATTTGCTCTCTCTCCTCCTCGCGAGAGAGAGAGAGAGCACTGGCGGAGGTGTAACCGCAAGGGAGGTTGGCGAAGACAAGGCCGATCCGATGGAGGTTGCGGCGTCGACGGAGATGTCGGAGGTGGCCGGCCGAAGGAGAACTACCGGCCTGTTGGAGGAGCCTGTGGGGTAGTGCCTGCAGTGAAGGGCGCGCTACAGATGGCGCGCGCCTGCGGGCGGTGCTGGTGCGGTGAGGCATGTCTGCAGATGGCGTGGCCTGGCAGGTGAAGGCGGGCGATGCAGAGGTGATGGTGCAAGAGCCTGCAGGAGGGGGCGCGCCTGCAGGAGCACTGGAGGTGTTTGGCGTGCGGGCGCCTATGGGGAGCGCTAGGCGCTGGAAGGAGGAAGAGCCTACGCTGAAGCAGGTGCCTGGTGGCGAGGGCGGTGCGGTGCAGGAGTGCGTAAGGTGAGGCGATGTAGCGCCTGTAGGCGTGCGGGCGAGAGGGGGGGCGCGCTGCAGATGGCGCATCCTGGCAGGTGAAGGTGAGCGGTGCAGGAGCGCGCATGGTGGCAGCGAGCGCCTACGGGTGCTGGAGAAGGGCGCCTGTAGGAGGGGGCACTGTGGGCGGCGTGGTGATGGTGTGGCTACAGGGGATGCTTGAAGGTGGGTGCAGGCGGTGTGCGCCTACAGTGGTGGCTGGAAATGAGCGGTGGAGAAGGAGCGGGCGCCTGCAGGTGCTAGGGTGGTCTGCACTCATGGTGGGCGGTGTGTGTTGGAGTACCTATGCGCGTGGCCTGGCAGGGGCACTGGCTAGAGCTGCTGGTGAGGGCGGAGCGGGTCTGTAGAGGGGTGCACAGTGCATGCGGTGGAGCAGTTCCCCGCAAGGGGGAAGATGCAGATGCCCTCTCCTTTCTTCGCCTCCTCTCTTTAACTCCTCTCCTTTGCACGTGGGTGAGTTAAGGGATTTTCAAATCCTTTAGCTATTTCTGGCCTCGTTTGTTGAGGGAGGGCGGCGGGAGATCAGATAAGGTGTTGTGGCTGGCCGGATATGTGTTGGGGAAATTATTCCCCCCCTTCCTCTTTCCAAATATTATTCCTGTAATCATAAAAACGTAAACCATTACATATTAAGTTATAACATACTATAAAATAGATGTAAACTTAAATCATGATGAATGCAAACATTCTATAACTTAATGTAGTTATTAACAAACCTAAACGGTACAATTAAAGTTACTTAGGCGTAATATTAATCTATTAAAATGGACTCATGAAATACCCCCATGCCTAAGATTTGCTAGTCCCTAGCAAAAATGAAAAATAATAGAAGTAATAAGAAGATTTCTTCTTTTCTTATTTCAAAACTTTAGAGATCTAGACAAATGTGATGTGATAAAAGCCTAAGTAACGGATCCAAGTGAAAAAGCCAATTCGCATTTAGAGTTTATACTTCACCCTTGGTAAATATTGCTATCGGGATAGGCAACTACTTCCCTCGAGGATACAGCAGAGGATAATCTGTAATTTGACCCTGGCATTTGGCTTAGGTAGGAGATATCGAGTTGAATGGATTTGTATTTGGTGGCATACACTCATCTGGTCCTACATATAGTCTAGTACTGTAGACTCTAGATCTCTAGACTATTAGACAAGTCAACTCTGAGAGAGGCTACACAATTGTGCTCTCTTGATGTTCCTGGGCACTCCCTCTTTTCTTTCTTTCTAAGATCACAAATCTCATCAAATTTAGAAATTGTACTCACTATTTGGTGGCCTCACATGGCATCCACACTTCAATTAAAGTCCTAATAACTCTACAACTAAGTTAGAGTCCTCAACCAGTATTTGGGTGATCAGAAATACTAAAAGGTAGGTATGGGTCATATTTGGTGGAACGTGATAGGTATTCTGATGCCTCAGAAACAATGTTACATTATAAACTTTGACTTTTTATATATATATAATTGTTTCTTCTTTTTCTTTTTCTCTCTTTTTTTCTTTTCTTTCTCTTTTTTTTTTTAATGAATATAATACGACACAGACTTTTATTTATGAGGCATTATTAGGAATGATGATAGTCAAGAGGATATTGTGTGGCTTATTTGGTGGAAGTGCCTATTCTTGGCACAGGGAAGGAATGGATAGGATAGGCGTATTTCTGACCTTTGACACTATTACCCTCCTTCAGCCGAGGACTCTATGAAGGACGGTTGTAACCATCCATCATAGTTATAGCTTTATTAAGACTCAATCTCTGTGTATCTGCCTTATTTGGTGACTCTCAGGAATTCACTCAAAGTACGCACACAGGAATAGAGAGTGAAAACTACGCCTAACTCTGAAGTATCATCATCTAATTATCCAAAACTTAAGAGTCCTTGCACTAGACTTAGCGCACCAGTAATCTCTCTACTTTCTTCTCACAAATATGAGGTGGATCTACTAGAAGATAGTATGCCTGACTCCCTATGAACTGTCCAAGGGTTCAGTGGACTACAAATACTTATTAGTTTTCCTCAAGGATCCATTACCCAGCCTACGTGCACGTGAAATAAATGTACTGGATTCTAAACTTAAGAAATAATTTTGGAAGAAAAACCTCTAATGACAAAGTTATTTTGCTAGAGCTAACCCAATCAGCTTAAGAAAAGAGGATTTTTTTTTATATATGCTAACCTAAATGCATGAATACTTCCTAAAATGCAAATGCACCCCCCATGCCTAAATCCTACAATGTCCCCATTGTAAAATTAAAATAGGAAGAGAAAGGAAAAGCATCACCTGACGACGGTGTTATTCTGACTGCTAGGTTGCCTCTCACAAGCGCTGCATTTTTTGTCAGCAGCCAGACTTAGAAGGAACCTATAAGTCTGGTTCCAAACAGAAAAAGTTAGGCCCTAAAAATATGCGTAACAGTGCAGGCCTAGAAAACAGGTAGCCATAGATGTTGGCGAGCTGATGATGCAACATAATACCAAATGCTCGCCAGAAGATATGAAAGCAAAGAACCTTGTTGGCTACCTTGGGAGGTCTAGGAATAATAAATGGAATATGAAAAGGGACCTCCCGAAATGGAATAAGTGGAGGATAACAAGGATCCTCCAGAGCAGGACGGGTTTTAAAAGATATACACATTACTAGTTCAAACCCTTGAATGGAGAGTGTAAAAGTACAAGCACCAATCCACACTCGCCATTCTACCCGAGGATGTACTGGCCTGATATATTCTCCAGAAAGAATGTACATGAACAGAGATCTGAGCCAAGGATCGGTTAGGGAGTATAAGGGTTGTTTGTAGTGTTGGAAGGTAATGGTTAAGTCCAATGAGGGCTTAGTCGGTGTTAGGTCTAATTCCAACAATGATTCAGATTGTGTATACTCCCTAACAGTTGTAGACAACTGCATATTACCCTGCCTAGCATTAATGATTGGAGTCATATTTGAATCAAGGGTAGACTCCGAATTACAACTCTTTGATGGCAGGGTCAAAATGTCAGAGCCATTATCATTCAGCTCATCCCCAGATTCGTTTGGTTCACTCAAATTTTTGTCGGGGTGTATATGTGATTCATTAGGAGTTGGATCAGTATCCTCAATTATTCCCAAAGGAGGATCAGTCTTAATGTTTTGCAGCAAGCCTATATTACTGAATTTGTTATTCTTCTCGGGGTATAAATCCTCGATTAACATGTTTTGTCCCCGAGAGTCTCCCATAGACTTCTCACTATTTTGTTTTTCCTCCTTTAATAGTAACTCCTGATTTGATGGAGGATGACTCTCAAAAGAAGGGAGGAATCTAGATTTAAGCATATTATTTCTATCTTCTAGAGGTAAATCCTCAAATGATAAATAATTCCCCTGTGGTTCACTCCAGATTTTCAGTCCAGGTTCCTCTATTGGGGCATCCTCATTTTCTGAATTAGACTCTTCATATCCTTGAGACCAAAATTGATCTAATTCATCCTCCATTCCGTTAGGGTCACCTTCATTGAGTGCATTTAAATCCTCAGGATACTGAATGATAGGTGTTGATTCCCTAAGTGGAGGGTCAGGAGTAGGCTCACTAAGGGTAGAATGGGATTCCACCAAATAATAAATAGGGGAAGTGATAGGAATAATACAACCTTGACCTGGGTTGATAGGGGTAAGGAGAATACTGTCATTGGGGTCAAGGTCATCAAGAGGTACCATCTTCCCTTGCTTTTGACTCCAATATAGTTCAGGTTGATAATCACTATGATCGTTGTCCTCTAGTGGTTGTGTCTCATTGGGAGAGTCTAAGTGATAGCTACATAAAATTGGATCCCTATTGTCATTAGGTTCCTCAGAATTGTTTTCATGATCATGATCGTATGGGTAGGGATCAGGATTATTGGGAAGTGTGTAGCTAAGTTGTCTTATTTCTTCATTTAACTGTTGACTATTCCTCAACATCTCTCCCATTGATTCCATCATTTCCTTTTGCTGTTTTTGCATTTCTATCATAAAAGAGGAGAGGCTACTATTATCAGGTTGGGGAGGATAGTCAATTTCAGGCTCTGGTTGCCTAGGGGTATCGGTCCAACCTCGATACGGAAAATCATGAAGGGTGGGAGGGTTGGGTGTTTGCATGGAAGTAGGGATTTCAGGGTTGGGAAATCCTGCTCCTAGGCTCTGCTCAAAAGTGGGAGTTATCAAGCCAGTACTCCCAGGATAAGAATGATCCCATGAATTGTCAATGTAGCCATCAAAGGATGGATACTCTCGGGGCATGGGATCCTGATTAAAAGATGGGAAGTATTGACTCTGATAATCTCAATGATAGGAGTAAGGGTAATCCATTTCTTTAAGCAAAACAGTTTTAACTCTCTTAGGATTTAGTAGAATTCAGAATTCAAGCAGAAACTTCCTAGAGAGTTCTACTGTCAAAGCAAACCCAAATATGTGGGATCTTGTTTTTAGTAGATTGAAGGTCTTAGAATTAAATGTTCAATTGGTGGCCAAACAAGTTTTGCAAAAAATTACGCTTCCTAGGCCAACCTTCGCTGGTGCCTATAACCTACTCGCAAGGGATGGAAGTCTTGAATCGAGCCCACACACGAGGAACCGAAGTAACTTGGTGGATAGGCTTGTTGATTTCCGACTAACTTGTGCAAAAGAGGAGAGGTAGAAATTTATCTAGTGACCTTATGTGTGAGGTGCACAGTGTCTCAAGTGTGCAAACATACTATCGTGTTTTGATTTTTGAAATTTCGCAAACAGGATCCTTTTGCACACAATTTTCAGTCATAGATTTTAAGGTCCAACCTCTTAGCAGTCCCAATTTTTAAAGTGACCACTGAATTAATTTGATTCAAGCACTTTGGTGGTCATAGATTTAGGTTCAATGCATATATATGAAAGGTAATTGATGCTCAAGAGAAGACGTACCTTACTCCAGCTTTCTTCGTGTAATGTATGAATGTAATGCAATAAAAATAAACTAGATGATGCTCATTCAGTCCTAGATGGTCGTCCTATAGATATGTAGCTTCTAGCAGGCAGTTCGAATATTTTTTTTTAATAATAATAACAAACAGACCTAATCTAACTAACTAACCAAAATGCAGTTCAAATAGTTTAAATAATCCTATAATCTAAATAAATGGGAACATGCTCCCGAAAATATGCTCCCGCATACAAGAGCGATAAGAAATAAAGTGGCACTGGGAACAAGTTCCCAAAAATTCCCGACAAGTGTCCAAAAGACAGAATTTAAATTCTAATGTCTATCTAACTAAATCTAACTAAGATCTACTGACTAAATCAGAAATAGGCTTCTTCGTAAGCCTATGTGTGTGGGATCAAGGCCCATGTGTTCCTGTTGCTGTCCTCTAGGTGGCGTCAAGGTCCACCAAAAAGATTATCTCCGCCATGCGCGCCCGTCACGTTCTTCGCGTGTTTTTGCATAGAAGAAAATCCATAGTTAGTAACTCAGAGAAGCTTTCAAAATAGCATAAAAATAGCATAAAATTCCCAAAAAATTAATAGGCATTTTTCCTCCCCGGCAACGACGCCATTTGAAAGAGTGATCTTTGTTTTCGTTGAAAACTTTAATATAAAATGATGTGTCGTTGTATTTAATCACGTGGTAGAAAATCGCTTTTCAAAACATTTAAATTCTCAAAACTAACCACGAAGAGTTAGGTCGTTTCAACAGGGAGTAATTAGCCTATTAAAAATGAGTAATAATGCGTCAAGGAATCGGGAATATTAATAGAGGTGCATGCTAACTAGTGCTCTCATTTCCAGCACAAATTCTCAATATAGATAATTAATGAAGAAGATGAGGGCGCACATGCAAAATTACCACAATATAATATTCTAAATAATGACCTTGGTAATAGCAAACAATGTTAATATTAACCTCCTAACTAATGACACCAATGTACTATAATCAATATCTCATGTTGTATGTCATTTATAAGGAGAAATCAATTATATGTAATTCCAAATTAAGCAAGGGGTGTCCATGCAAATATGCTGCAATATATTAATTCAGAAAATAAATGAATAGTATCTTTGACAATGGCATTTTCCGTAATTTTTAATTGCAGAGAAAACAGAGCATTTGCTCTCTCTCCTCATGTGAGAGAGAGCACCGGTGGGGGTGTTAACCTCAAGGGAGGTTGGCGAAGAAGAGGCCGATTCGATGGAGGTTGCGGCGTCGACGGAGATGGCCGGAGGTGGTCGGCCGATGGAGGAGAACCGCCGGCCTGTTGGAGGAGCTTGTGGGGTGGCGCCTGCAGTGAAGGGCATGCTACAGATGGCGCACGCCTGCGGGCGGTGCTGGTGCGGTGAGGCAGGTCTGCAGAGGGGAGGGGCACGCTGCAGATGGCGCGGCCTGGCAGGTGAAGGTGGGCGGTGCAGAGGTGATGGCGCAAGAGCCTGCAAAAGGGGGCGTGCCTGCAGGAGCGCTGGAGGTGTTTGGCGTTCGGGCGCCTGCGGGGAGTGCTAGGCGCTGGAAGGAGGAAGCGCCTGCGCTGAAGTGGGTGCGTGGTGGCGAGGGCGGTGCGGTGCAGGAGCATGTAAGGTGAGGCGATGCAGCGCCTGCGGGTGTGCGGGCGAGAGGGGGGGCGCGCTGCAAAGGGCGCGTCCTGGCAGGTGAAGGCGGGCGGTGTAGGAGCGCGCACGGTGGCAACGAGTGCCTGCGAGCATTGGAGAAGGGCACCTGTAGGAGGGGGCGCTGTGAGCGGCATGGTGATGGTGTGGCTGCAGGGGATGCTTGAAGGTGGGTGCAGGCGGTGTGCGCCTACAGTGGCGGTTGGAAATGAGCGGTGGAGAAGGAGCGGGAGCCTGCAAGTGCTAGGGTGGTCTGCACTTGCGATGGGTGGTGTGCGCTGGAGTGCCTGCGTGCACGGCCTGGCAGGGGCGCTGGCTAGAGCGACTGGTGAGGGTGGAGCGGGTCTGCAGAGGGGTGCACAGTGCACGTGGTGGAGCAGTTCCCCTCAAGGGGAAAGATGTAGATGCCCTCTCCTTTCTTCTCCTCCTCTCTTTAACTCCTCTCCTTTGCGCGTGCGTGAGTTAAGGGATTTTCAAATCCCTTAGCTATTTCTGGCCTCGTTTGTTGAGGGAGGGCGGCGGGAGATCAGATAAGGAGTTGTGGCTGGCCGGATATGTGTTGGGGAAATTATTCCCCCCTTCCTCTTTTCAAATATTATTCCTGTAATCATAAAAACGTAAATCATTACATATTAAGTTATAGAATACTAAAAAATAGATGCAAACATTCTATAACTTAAAACTTAATGTAGCTATTAACAAACCTAAACAGTACGATTAAAGTTATTACTTAGGTGTAATATTAATCCATTAAAATGGACTCATCAGCACACACGCTTATCACTTAACATAAATACACACACATTCTTATATACACATACAACACAGACAAACACACCTAACTTAACACATACACTAACACTTAAACACAACTAGACCTAAAAAGATAGTGGGCCTTTCGGGCACCTCGACGACTCAAGTGCACCGGAGCAAGTCCTACTAAGTCCACTCTACTGGTGTGGCATAGCCAATTTATTCCCAAGCCCAAGAGATTGGCCTATGCAACACACATACAGGTCCACATGCACACGCATGCACAGGCCTACGTAATCCCAACAAGCCCACAGGTCTGCACGACCTATATATCTCTCTCTCTCATATGCTTGAAGGGTAAGATGCTCTAGGGAGCTGACCCCCTTAATGGCCAGTAAGTTAAGCCACACGATTCAACTTATATCACTACATGCAAGCAGCAGTTAACATTGTGGTGCTAATTGCCGGTGCTAAATTACGCACAGTTGTGTAGGTTTTGCTAAATTTAGGCTATTAATTAGGTCCTAATTAATTATTTAATTTACAAGTAAATTACATATACATGTAGCCAATACACAGGGCTTATTATTAGTATAATTTATATACCTTAATTAAATATATAAATATATTTTAAAATTGGTTAAAGTTAATGAGAAATCCACATTTAATTTAGTGCTTATTTCTTAATTAAGGTATAAATTAATGAATTAATGGTACAATTGAATATTAATTTAGTTAATTTACATTATTATATAATTAATAAATATTTTTAATTTATTTTTAATGATTTACTTTTATATTGACACATTTAAATACATGGTTTATATATATTACATGATTATACAATACATAAGGTATTCTATAGTATAAATAAGGTTATAAATATACTGAAAATAATTTAAATTATAATGTACAAGAATACAGTATTATTTACTTCATTATCTTATTTATTTATTAATATACAATGATTTAACTCAATAATATGCTTATTAACTTATATAAATATAAATATGTATAATTTTTAAATAAATATTGATATATTACTGTACATAATAATTATTGTAAATAGTATGTTACGTTATATATATGAATCTACAAATATATACTAGTATATATATATATATTACTATACTATATACCTTAACATAAATAATCAGTATAGCTTATTTACATATAAATAGTATAGATATAACATATATATACACTTATGTACTTACAACTTTAATAGATACTTAAGTTATGCATATTTACAACTATTTACACTATGTGCATATGTATTTTTGTAGGATTTTTGAAGTTTTCAACTTTTTATTTTGTTTTTATGCTTTATAGGAATAGAGGGAGAGGAGAGAAAGTTGAGAAGAGGAGAAAGAAGATTCTTTTTGGTGTTTTGTTTTGTTTTTCTTATTGACAATGCATGAGAAGTATGAACTTATGCAGGCATGTTCTCCTAACAAACAGACTCAAATCCTACAACTAATGACTCAAACACCTAAAACTAATCCTAATCTAACTCAAGACACTTTTATTTTATTTATTTATAATTACTTTTGTGTTTTTCATGAATTTTCAAAACATGCTAGAAATAGGCTAAGAAATGATCTACAATTAATTTCAAAGCCATAAAAGTCATTCAAAATTGCTGGAAATAAAATACATAACATTATAAACATCCCAGCATCATTTAGAACCAAATTCAAACATCAAATCATTGGTTAATCATTGAATTCCAGCAAATTAGCACTTCTGATAGATTTTAGCATAAACAAATTGTTGACAAAGGATTTTCAACATAATTACAAGCTCTCTACTTCAAATTAGAGTCAATTAACATTATAAGAATGCTTGTTCTACATCAAATTTCTTCAAAAAATCATCTAACTTCCATTTACATTAAGATCTACTCGGCATTCTAGTTTAATACTTCATTCAGTTCCAGTTATATCTCAATTGTTGACAAAGAGAATTCAAACCCAATTTAGGATTGCTCTACATACTTCAGAACCTGCTCAAGCATTTAAACTATAAATCCATGCCAGATCTATAATAGAGAATTCCTTACAAACATTTAACCATTCCAAAAATCAAATGAAATAGCAATCAGTCTTCATTTGCAACTCATCCAGAAAACCCAATATTTACTTACCGAAAAAAAATTCTCAAATCAAAGTGAGATCTCAAAACTCTTAAACAATCACTCCAACTTGTCATTTAATCATCAAAAATCATCATGAGGTCTTGCTCAAGGCATCAAACCAGCAATTGAATATTGCAATTGATGAGTGAGATTTTGTACGTTAAAAGATTGAATTAGAAATCTATTGTTGTAGTTGCGTAAAAATCCGCTATCAAATAAAATTTATAATCGAAACTTTGGTGAGTCCCGAGTCGAACACGAGGAGGCAAACGTTTGATTAAAAATTGCATTTAGAATTATTGTCACGAAGTAGATTAGCTAGTTGAAATTAATCTACGCTATCTATTCTACTTAAATAATAAACAATCGAAGAGAGAGATAGAAAAACATAAAGAAAGAGAAAATATGGAGTGAATGAACAAATATTTTATAACCATAAGAGCATATTCATTACATCTACATGCTACTACTACAAAGCTGGAAATCTACACTAGAAAGTGGTAAAAAGAGAGGGATGAGAAAGTCCTCCTTGACAGTTGTTTGGAGGATGAGCTGCGTTGACAGAGCACCTAGAAGAGGGTGGCGAGATGCTGGACGAGGGGAAAGGAGCTGGAGGATGGTGGATGGAATAGGGCGGTGTCGCAGCGGGATCCGCTTCACGAAGGGGGTGAGAAGATAGGAAAATTATTTTACTCTAGCACTAATGAAGCATCTCGGGTATGGGACTAACTCATAGAGCTTTGGAGGGGGTGAGAGAAGAAAAGAAGGGATGATGAAATGTGTGGTAGGAGTGGTCCCTTTATAGTTGAGGATATAAGGGCAAAAAGGTCATTTCAAAGCATCAACATTAATATCAGGACCTTTAGTGACGTTTATGAATGTCATTGTAGATAAGTGTTTCTATAGCCGCGCCTCAAGCTCCGCCGTTCATCGCTAATCAGATGCTCCACAGCACACCATGTCAACATCTCCACGCCTTCAGTTGTTACGTGCTCATCGAGCCCAATTGATCTTAGTCGTACGATAGAGATCGCGTGAGCACATTTCAACTTCACACGTTATGCGCGCTCGCGTGCGATGGCACAGATGATCGCGCTCATCGCGTGCGTGCGTGCATTCCTCCATCTTGTGCATCTAAGCATGCCACATAGCTGTTGTTGCTACCGTTCGATGTCGATCAGACAGTTGAATTGCGTTGCGCCCCGCTCGCACCTTTGATTTGAGGTGGGCGAGGATTCAACCCCGCACCCTCATCTCCTTCTTTGAGGTCGTCGCCGTTGCGCTACGACCGTCTCTTTATTGTGATTGTGATTTTAGGCGTGTGTGCTCTCAGTCGTTGGATGGAAATCTAACGGCTGAGATTGAGGGGCATGGATGAAGAAGGGTGCTGCAGCTGGTGTTGGGCAGCTGTGATGGTGCCACGTGGCGCCATCATGGCCGTCCATCTCCTTTACTTTGAATGTGGTTCTACGGTTATCGGATTGAACCGATTTTCATGCCGTTGGGCTACGATCGTCGATTCGAACCCATCCGTGCTGTTGGATTTGTCATCTGAGGTATGGATTTACACCACCTTGGCCCTTGACCTCTGATCTTTCTCGAACTGCATCTGATGGTACGGAAATCAAATCAGGACGATCTCAGAGGCGTTGAACTCCGATCGTCACCTTGATAAAATCCGTACAGTTGAATCTTCAATCTAAGGCCCAGATAAGAATCATCCTGTCCCCTAACCATAAAAAGGGTAAATCAACCTATAATTTCTACAATCTATTCTAAATGCATAATGATGCATGTTATGCAATATTTATAATGCATGATACTTCTATAGACCTAGGAACATGCATAAATAAACATTTTAGGCCAATTAGATGTGTGCACATCAACAATTTAGAATTCACCTTAGACTTGTGTAAGGGATGTGTACATCCCAGATCTATTTCAAACTAATCAAACACAAATCTCAAGTGTCGCAAATCTTCTTTGAAGGTTATGTAACTCATCAAAAATCAAATTAAAGGTCGAAGAACCCTAAAACCCTAATTTGAACTTCTTATCTTGCCATAGATATCGCGAATAAGGAAAATTGAATCAGGGTTTGAAAACAAATGAAATAAAGTCATAGATCTCTATTTAATCATTTCAAACCTCATTCAAGCTTCGATCAGCAAATTGAAAGTCTTTAGGATCAAATTAATATATTGCCCAAGTGGGCTTTTAGTATGAGATCACTGAAATGATTTGATCATTCTAGACCTCTGCATACCATTGATTAGTGTTTAGAGATCTTAGACGATCTTATAGAAATGCTTGGATCATAGCGAGGACCTTGATTTAGTGCATTGATTTCATTGGGCCCCGCTATCTAGTAAAGGCAGAAAATAGTACTAAATAAGAAAATTGGGCGCGAGCTTAATAAGCAATAAAAATCAAAGCACAAAAGCTCAAACCCATCACAATTGATCCAATTACACTTCAAACAACTCAATTTGAACAATTAAATCTGATTAATACATAATTGCATCTCAAATGACTCAATCAATCGTGATAACCAAAACGAATTCAATCACTCAAATTGGCACAATTCAAATCACAGGGATGGTCCTTTTGATCTTCTAGAGTGAATGAGAAGACCCTCTGGTGGATTGGCACACCATTGAATCTAGAAGCTAGAGAGCTTCAGATCCAATAGCTATAGTGGCGGAGGGAAATGAATTGTGATTAAAAACGTCAAGAGATCAAGTGAATGTGAATAGAGAGTGTAGAGGAAGGCTTGTGGATTGATGTGAAGGTGTGGAACATCCTCTCTGATCAGAGTTGATTAGAGAGGGCAGATCATGGTAGAGAGATGATTAAACTAATCTACTCCTATTCTATTGAAATTATGAAGTGATTCCTATCCTATCTAAACTACATTACATTAGGTAGGCAATAGAATCCTAATCTAAAGAACAAATAGGACCTTGAGGATCCACAGCAAGTAACTATGGTGACGAAGGGAGATAGAGGGCTTTTCAGTTGATGAAGAGCTTTCTAGTGAGCTCCTAGGTTGTCCTTAGATATTGCGTAAGCCTTATCAGCAAGGATTGAAGGAGGGAGATGCTGATTCCGCCTCTATCACAAGAGGAGATGAAAGAGGAAGGACAAGCTGGAGAGGAGGAACTGACCAGGCTCGAGAGATGTAGAGGGGAGCTGGTAGCGGTTGCAAGGCACCTGTGGAGGTGTTTATATAGGTGTAGCCAACTTGGATGACTTGGGATTGAGGGTTCAAGGTCGTTGTGCAACAATGGTGGAGATGGAATCTGAAGGGCGTGCATGTGATTAGGATGCATAGGAGCCATTGGATGTGATCTAGGAATGAGTGAGAAAGTTTTGGTACTAGCAATATCAAGTAGGTGGAAGATCCACCGTAGATCTGTGGAGCAAAGGATGGACAGTCCTAAGGAGTAGAGTTCATCGTGGAAGAACAGTAGTCGAGAGAGCTGCCCAGCTCTTTTGGGCTTTTTGTACAAGAAACCCTGGAGTGAAATAGTGGAAATATTTCACAATTAACCCATTAGTGATTAAAATGATTACTATGAGGTCTCTAGGTGTTTACAAAGAGATCCTTGCAGCTATTGTGTGAAGAGAATGTAATAACTCAATTATATACTAAGGACCTAAATGCAATGCATGCAATTCTAGGCCCAAATGGGGTCAAATCTCAATGAATTTTTTATGGCACGTATTTTGAACATTTTAGAAATTAATCCCATAATTGATTTGTGAACTTGTGCTCAAATTGATGTTCAATTGATTTATGATACAACCATGTGTATTACAAGTACATAATCTCATTAATATAACCTAATTATGCATTTTTAACACATTTTTAATGTTTTAGGTCATTGTCCTTAATTCTTACACTTAACCCATTTCTTGTGTTAATTTGATAATGTTTAACCTAGTTTCTAACTTAATTACTTAGGCATTTTAGCTATGATGATCCACACCTCCTCATACCCCCATGCTTAGGTTTTGCTAGTCCCTTAACAAATAACTCATTAAGTGCAAAGCAATTCAACATTAGCTAGGTAAGTGTGAAGAGATTTCTATTTAATCATTTCAAATGTTAAGTGTTTAGAGATGATTTTTAAGCTGAATTTTCTGAGTCAAGCTGACTGTGTTTATGTAATGGACATTGTGAGAACCAATTTCCTAGAAAGACTACCAGAACTCAAGTCTTGAATGACATAGACCATCTTCCAACTAACAAGGACTCTTGATATTTAAATCTTAAGTGCAATTTCCAAGACTCAGAAAGTTTTACCAAGCTCAAGAGCTAAGAAGTTATGGTTGTGCTTACCGAATATCAAGACTAACTAGATGAACTTTAAGGCTTAAATCCGAGGTTTCACTTCTTTTTATTCTAGGTTGGTTTCAGCTTCAGCTCATGTTTTTGGATTGACTCTCAGAAATGGTGGAGACTTAAACGCAACACTTACTGCATTTGTGGCTCAAAGAATATTTGGCAGAAACACAGGGTATATGTAATGCACCCTGAAACAACCTTATTTGGTGGATATGCAAGTATATACAATTGGAATTGGAGAACATACTAACTTATTCAAAAAGAATTTTTTTTCTTTTCTCTTTGACTTTTTCTATTTTTATTTTTGCTTTTTCTCATTTTTCTCATTTTTTTTTCAGTATGTCTCCAACTTTATTTGGGAGGTGAGTGCTTTGGTGGAAAGAACTTCTTCTAAACACAAGACTAAAGATAGCCTACCTGTATGCATAGTTAAAGACTCCACCTTCCCTAATGAGCACTAGGGTTGAGACTTAAGTTCATCTGATCTTTCCTGAATCTGTGTAGTGTAAATCGAAGTTACTTAGATGCTTAAACAGAGGCAAATAGATGGATCCTATTGATTGCGCAACAATCATAGGACTTAATCTACCTAAATTAAGTTAGATCCTAGCTTAGCTTAGGAATAATGTATCCAACAGCTGTATAGTTGCATCGTAGTTGATTTGTTTAGTTATGTAAATAATAATGTTATTTTTATGTTCTAATTGATAGGTAATAATAAATGCAAATGATTCAGGGCTGTAGATGATAAATATGACCCTATGAATGGACTTAGAGTGACTATCGCAGTCCAACGATGCAAGAATTGCTTCAATCGGAGCCTTGCAGCACCATCTACAAAGGCAAGAAGATGGATGATCAAGATGGTGCCACGTGGCTACATCTGGCGGCAGTGAGCGTTAGAGGCGCAAGTTACACGCGATCTGAGACATTGATCTGCGATTGGACAGCTCTCGTGAGATCTGGCTTGTTGGCATGGTTAGGGCTCCTAAAAGACCCGTTTTGCCCCTCACTATGGCTATAAAAAGGATCCCAGACTCCCCATTTGGGGGGAATTCGACCACCAAGCATCTTCCTCTCCATTCTACTCTAGAAAAAACTTTTCTTCTTCCAAGTGCCTCACCGCTCCCTTACCACCAAAGGGGCTGGTTCTGCTGCCCTTCCTGAAGCAATCCAAGGCCGTCGAAGCATGCCTTAACGGAGCACCATCAACGCCCTCATCTCTACTCTTCTCTTTCTATCTCTCTCCTTCTATTAGTGCATTTTTGGTGTAGTTGAAGCATGTATCTAGAACAACCAATTATCTATGAAATTTTATTTTAGTTATATTTCTCTTCATTAGGAGATAATAATGAAAAGTAGAAAAATCAGAATTGATTCTTGTAACATGCCTCCCTGATATCGACCAGGACTTACGTCTCGTTAGAAAAAAATTTTTTGTTTGGATTAGATTTCTCACTATACTACAACGAGTTTTAAAATAAAAAAGCGTGATTTAATTACAATCCCAAACAAATGGCGTCGATGCTATGGAGGCAACGCGATTTTGATTATTGATTTTCATGCTTACATCTGACATGTTTTTCTCTACTTGTTATGTGGTGTGCACGAACACAAGATTAGGAAAATATGCACACACATCAAGTGCAGGTGAAGAATCAGGTACACACCACTATCTTTGATTTTAGGATTTCTTTGAATTCTTAGGTTAAATTTGCTTTGAAAAAAAAATGCAAACTTGAAAAAAAAAGCCTTGGAAAGGGTTATTTCGATTTAAAAACCATTTCAAAAGCCTTTTTGTGGTTTTTCAAATTCAATCCGAACATTTTTAGCAAATTAAAAATTTAATTATTGAAGATTTATTGACCCAAAAATTTTGAAATTCATGTAGAAGTTATATTTTCAAATTATCTTTCCAATGCCACCATTCCCTTGGAAGAATAAAAAAATTCAATTTGTGAAATTTTAAAAAATTCGCGGAGTGTACAAGGGTCAAACAGACTGATCTTCAAAAATAAATTTCGAACAAAAAGCAAATATGATTGGCCCAAAATTGGTGGCGTTTAAAAGATGATCAAGTTAGTGTTCATTTCCATTTTTTTCTCAAATTTTTTGATCACATTTGATACTATTTCAAAATGAAAAACCAACACAGGGTCAATATTCCAAATCTGACCCTCTGTGAGTTAAAAATTTGTATTTATTTATTTGGAATAGAAAAAATTCTAGAAAAATATTCTCTGGAAAGCTTATTGAAAAAGGAATCTTCATACCAATTTTTATATTATTTGGATTCAAATTGCATCTTAGAGAATATTTTTAAGATGATTGTGGTTTGCTGATTGACACTGGACTGGCTTGGTTAGCTTAAGAAGTAGAAATGATCTTCAATCAGTCTCTCGACAAATTTTCTTCAACAAATTAAACCTTAACGAAATATCTGGTCACCTGATTTTAAAGGACCAACTTGATAAACAAGGCCTTAGCCTTGTTTGGCTTGGCTACACCAACCCTTGCCATTGGTGTATGCAAGGAAGGAGGTCTTTAAGACCTGAATTGGCTGGGCCTTGGGAACCAAACCCAAGGTGGCGAAGGAGACTTTTCGCATCACTCGATTCTTCTTCTCAACCCTCTTCTGCTCGATTCATTGAGATGGCTAATCCTGGTCCTGGACCTAGTCAGGGCCTTGAAAATCTAGACCGTATGGCTCATCTAAAAGCCAGGGTCATTGAGTCTGAATAAAGGTATCACTAGAATATTGACAAGATTCTCACCACATTGGATAGAATGCAGCATCCACCACGCGGAGAACAACTGTAGGACTTCTATGATTTTGTGGCTATGATTCTGGCACCCCAAGTTCGGATTCCCTCAGGCGGAGATGCATTCGAGCTGAAGTTGAATGTAATAAGTCCAATTCAGACTTATTTTAATGGAAACTCGAATGAGGATCCCTTTGAACACATCGAGGATCTAAGTCTAATTGCGGAAATGGTTCGACCCAGAAATGTTGATTTAGGGATCATTCTCATGAAGCTTTTTCCATTCTCTTTTAAGGATAAAGCTTCTTATTGGTTCAAGACTATCGGGAGGCTGATTAGAACCTAGGAGGAATTACGCCATGAATTCTTCCAAAAGTTCTTCCCGATTGGTTGGACGAATGCAATGAGGCATGCGATTAAGGCTTTCTCCCAGGGATCAGATGAAAAGTTGCATGATGCCCAGGATGGATTCCATGATCTTCTCAGGAAATGCCCACACCATGGTGTGCCCAGATGGTACTTAGCTCAAATCTTATACCATGGGTTAGATGACACACATCGATACCTAGCCGATGCATCTAGCGACAGGAATTTCCTCGCGAAGGAGGAAAACAACACATTCGAGTTGTTCGAGTCCTTAGCAGAGAACTCAATGAATGTTGCATCAATGAACTAGTTCCATCAACCTGGATAGCAACGAGTTAATGTCTATGAAGCTTATGTCGAATCTGCCATAGCTGATATGGACATATCACCAAGAACTTGGACAAGATGGGTCTGCTAGACAAGAAGATTGACGAATTAATTCGAGCTCTACCTGGATTTTCTGGCAATTCAGTTACATCTTACTCTTCTTTCGCATCCCGAATTCCTCCTGCTCGAGTACATTTACTCACTCAGGATGCATCTTCTCCATCTTCACGGGATCCTGCATATCAGGAACCCACGAATAATCTGGATCCGACACCATACAATTTGGTTTACACACCCCATGATGATTCTAGTGCATATTCCTTTGATGAATATGCATCTCAGACATCTTTGGCCTACGAAGATGTCAATGCTATCCAAGGTTATGGGCGTAATAATTGATATTCAGAGAAGTATAATCCTGGTTGGCGCCAGCATCCTAACTTTTCCTGGTCTGGTAACTCATAGAGACCAAATCAAGATCTACACTACCCGACCAGACAATACGGGAATGCGCAAAACACATGCCCTAGGCAGCAGCAATTTCGGTCACAGCAGCAATCCCGTTCTATTTATCAGTTGTTGCACCAAGTTGCCAATCGCCCTCCTAAGTGGGTCAACCCTTTGGAGGCATTAAAAGAGGAACTATAAGAGTCAATGTGGAAATCTACTCATGATAGCTTGTAGATTATGAAGGCCATGGCTGATCAAATTCAGAGCATACAAAACATGTAGAATCAGCTTTGCCTTCCCAACCTGTCCCTAACCTGAGATATATGCAGAACCAAGGTGCCTTGCCTAGGTTTCAAGCACCTTAGGGACAAGCGCATGCTGTTTTACAAGCACCTCCTGCACCACCTGGTTATGTATAGGGTTAGCCACCTCTGCTGTAAAATCCAGCCTACTCTTCCCCTTCTGCTCCTCTGCCACCTTATGGACAGTATGCCGATGTAACAGTTGTCACATTAAGGAGTAGGAAAACGACACAGGACCTACCACTTAGGTAGGTGATTAGCACATATTTGTGGGCTATTTAAGTATGTGAATGCCTAGACATTAAGATATCTTTAAGATTTAGTTAACAAGCATTAGGATGTAAATAAATTAATTTATGCTTTTAGCTTGATTACATAATTCACGCATTGCATTCATATACATTTAGAATTGACTTAGTTAACCAATTAGGTGCATTACATGCATTATTTTAGGTTTAACATAGAAGTTAAGGGTTTGTGCATAAATAACCCTAATATTTTATTTTATTTTATTTCTCTTCTTCCTTAGAGGAAACGGCTCTGCCTCTCCTCCTCCAACCATATCTCCTTAATGACCGTGAGAAGCTGATCTACTCCCGCCTCTCCCATTTCAAATCCATGCAGCTGCAGCTACAAAGGAGGAGGGCCTGCCATGTTGAGGAGGACTCCACCCGACCCAATACCGTGCTTCACCTCCATCACCACCGGCCTCAACCGCGGTAGCATGACTCCACCACCGTGGGTGTGTTGTGTGAGAGTCCACACCACCAACTAGAGTCCCTGCATCACCGTACTTCATCTAGAACAACACCATTACCACCACCTTTCCCATTCATCTTCTTCCTCATGCTTCACCTGCAACATCAAAAACAAACCCAACATCCACAAACAAATAGCCACACCACCTCTTTCCTCCTCGTGCCCAACTCTTCGCACCACACGTGCGCGACCCTAGCGCACCACCCTCTCCGCACACCTAGCAGGCCCTCTCATCTGCGCTTTCCCCTCCCACTCGTAGCCAGCAGCAGCAGGCTAGCAGCTCCCCTCATCTTATCTTCGCTCGCACGTGCGTGCCTCTTTTTGCATGCACAGCAGTAGCAGCCATTGTGCATGCCCCTCTTCAGTAGTCGCACGTAGAGTAGGTCCAAAAGTAGCAGTAGGCCTCTAGAACCCACTGCTATCTCCTCCTCGTTGCCACCGGCTCCAGCCACCTCCCACCACTCTTCCACCACCACCACGTAGCCCTCGACCCAACGAACCTCCGTAGAGCTTCACACCTCCAACCATGGCCTCCTCCATGCGCGAGCACAAGGCAAAGCTTTTCCCCTATTTTTCACCTAATTAAAATTTACATGCCACGCCATTGTAAACTTCTCATTTTTCATTTAAAGAATGGTTTATTATGTTGATTTTATGAGTAAACCCTTGCCTTTCCTTGAAAATGCCATTTTAGCTTATATAGAATTGTAAACTTATTTAAAAGGCGGATTTGGTTCGATTTTTTAGCGAAATTAATTGTGAACATCTGTTTTTGACCTGTGTGAGTTTTAATAGGCTAGTGTCTCCCTGTGGATACAACCTGCTCTTATCTTGAGTGGTTTAATTTTAATTCAATACTTTAGTTAGTCGATTTTCCACCACTTAGAAATATAAACGACAAATCATGTTAATTATCATCTTGTTAAGTGAAAGTCATCTTTTCAAATGGTGCCATTGCTGGGGAGGCAACGAGCCTGATAAACTTGCAGTCATTCATTTGTTCATGTGGATTTAAATTTTTGAGGCATATTTAATTTGTTCTATCTAGTTCGTGCAAGGTACCTCTGAGAGAATCGTCACACCCGCCTTAGCATCTTTTCATCATGGACCTTGGGCCACACTCTTGACCAGGAGACATCTTACTGCACGTGCGAGGAGGAGCTTGGCATCTTGGTGGACCTTGTCGTCACCAATCCAGAGGAGAAATTCTTGAGGACAGGAGCTTCATATTTGTTTTCCTCTACTTTTGCATTTAAACAGACTTAGACTTTAGGATTTCTTGCATTCATTATTTGGGACCCTTGTTCTGGGTCATATTTTTAGGGGTTGGTTCCTAGATTTTGTTTTAAGCCCATGTTGGGTAATCTTTTTGGGAGCTTGTTCCCATTTATTTAGGCAATAGGTTTTCCATTTTCTTTTGTGGAGTTTATCCTTTCTTATTTGCACTTAAGTAGTGTAGAAAAAAAAAAAGCACGAGCTACCTGCTAAAAGCTGCTTGCCCCTAGGGACGACCATTTAGGATTGTATGAGCAGCATATAGACTTTATTTTCTGCATTGCGTGCATTCTTGCATCATTGATTGTTGGAAGCAAGGTATGCATCCTCTTACTTTGCATCCATATCTTGATCATGCATTTGCATTTTGACTTAATTCCTAGGCCACATAATTTGTCTTGAAATGATCTAACAAGTGGTCACATTAAATTTCTAAAAAGGACTAATTAAAGGAGGAACACATTAAAGCCCAAGCAGTTGATTTGAGACATTGTGCTGCGGTTCAAAGTTTTAAAAATTTTTTTTGGTGAATACACATGTGTATGACACTTTTTGCACTGAAGCACGCACTTTAGACACTCCTAGGTTGGAACCTCTAGGAAAGAGCCTCCTATTGCTGGACACTGAGGTGACCCAAACTATATTCCAAAAGTGAGGCTACCTCTAAACCTTGCGGATTGAGGGTAGTTAAGAAGCACTGTGAAAGCAATGCTTCAAAGGAAGGGCTTGACCCTACTTGCATCCCTCTTTGCCGTGTTTGGAAGTGACTAAACTTTTTGGTCTTTAGGGAGGATCTCTAAAGTTCCAGTTAGGTCTTTATTAAGGCATTCCGTAGGTTGACAATAGGCACGTAATTGATTGGGCAATTTGTATTGTCACCTACAATCTGAACTAAAGTCAAAAGCCTAAATTTGTAAAGACTTAACAAGTCCTTTTGAATTGCGTTTTTAGTGCATGCATGGTAGGCGATCTCTTAGGAGACAACTTGTGTTTGATCTAGAACCTAAAAGAATCCTAAGAAGAAACCACCCAAGGGAAGAAATGGCTAGTCAAAGGAGCCTTAAGGAATATTTCATTCCGACCAATCACCCTAGCTCTGCACTACGTAGACCTGGAGGGGAAAATAACTATGAGATCAAAAGCAGTACCATATCCTTGTTGCCCTCCTTTTATGGTACTGCTAGGGAAGACCCCTACAGGCATATAGAGGAATTCATTGAGGTCTGCTCCACGGTGAAGCTGCAAGGCGTTACTGATGACGCCCACATGCGGACCCTCTTTCCTTTCTCCCTTAAGGACAAGGCCAAGTATTGGTATCATACCTTAGATGGTATTAACACTTGGGATGCCTTGAAGAAGGAGTTTGTAAAGAAGTACTTCCCCATGAGCAAAACTAATCACTTTTGGAGGGAAATTATGAGTTTTGATGATGGGGATGCTTTCCATGATGTGTGAGAGTGCTTTAATGATCTTTTGAGACTTTACCTGCATCACCAGGTGCCTAAGTGGCAATTAGTTGAAAGGTTCTACATCGGACTTAGTGATTCACACAGGTAGAGTATGGATGGGGCTTGTGCAGGAACCTTTCTGTCTAAGACTAAGGATGAAGCTTGGAACCTGTTTGATACTTTGAGTAAGAATTCTATTCACCCGAATTCTACGTACTTGGATAGAAAACCCACTTTCATGTAAAGAAAGTTGGAGGCAATGAGGCTAGGGACACCCAAAATTTAGCCTACCAGATTCAATTGCTGAATCAAAATATGGAAAGGCTTATGTCGAGCCTGGGCCAATTCACGCCTAGTACCTCCACATCTTAAGCTTCAAAATGCTCCATTTGCTAAGGCACACACTCCATTGTGGATTGGCACTTGTCCTTCCAATTCCCTGAGCTTGTACAGGTCGACCTAAATGTCACCCAAGGGTTCCGTCCTAGACTTTGTAATGACCCTTTTTCCAACACTTATAACGAGGGATGGAGGAACCACCCAAACTTTTCATGGAAACAAGGGAATGTCTCAAATTCAGGGAATTATAAACCACAACCCTTTCAAAACCAACAAATGAACCAACCTCAGACCTTTGCCCAACCAAAGACCTCTGAGATGGATGAATTGAAGGCGATGTTGAGAACTATGTAGGAAAGTCAAAGCACCATCATCCAATCTCATGACAAGGCTATACACGAAATGAAATCACAGATAGGACACCTTGTAGAGGCTGTTAGACAGAGGGAGACTGGGAACTTCCCAGTGCTGCTGAGGAGAATCCTAAAGGAAAATGGATTGTCTTTAGGGAGCTTTCCCAAGAGGTGACTATTCTGAGGAGTGGGAAAGAAATTTCCAAACCTGATGCTCCTATAGTCTCGCCTTCTAAAAACCCATCCACCCTGACATTCGCCCCCACCGGAGAGGAGTTACCCAACTCTCCTCCGCTTGAAATTACCTCACCAGAGGAGGTTGTCCCCACTCCACCCCTTACCTGACATGACAACCCTTTCACCCAGAGATTGAGAGTGCCCTTTCCAGAGCACTTAGACACCTCTGGGACGACTTCTGCTGGCTCATCTGGAGCCAAAGATAGGACGGATGAAATCATGGAGACTTTCAAGCAAGTGCAAATTAACTTGCCTTTGCTTGAGGTTATCAAGAAGATTCTGTCCTATGCCCGCTTTCTAAAGGACTTGTGCAGGAAAAAGCGACAATCTAGGAAACAGGTCCAATCAAAAGTTGTCCTGCTTGATTCCATTAACTCAATAGTTCAACATGGCACATCCGTGAAAGTTAAAGACCCAGGAGCCCCGTACATCTCGGTGGTCATTGGTGATCTAGATATAGATGAGGCTTTGCTTGATCTGGGTGAGGGGGTAAACATCCTTTAGAGATACGTGTATGAACAACTTGGAAGAGGCAATCTAAAGCCTAGCCCAGTAATCCTCCAAGTTGCAGACCAATCACTCAAGACACCCCGGGGAATGCTGGAAGATGTCCTTGTAAGAGTGGAGGACTTTTTTTTCCCCATTGACTTTTTAGTTTTGGACACAGACCCTACCAACAAGCCAACCAAGCCCTCCATCATTTTGGGCCGCCCCCTCTTTTCAATTTCACATGCTTCAATAAATTGCAACACTAGGGCATTAAAAATGGGCTTTGGGAACAAGAAAATCCGGCTTAATGTGTTTGATGCTTATAAACAAGTCGGGCTTGAGAATTATTCCCAAGTTAAAGTGGTAGATGACCTAATTGAAGAGACAACCCCTGCAATTTTATGTGATGACCCCCTTAAGCATGTTATGGTTAATTAGCATTACCATCTCTTGGAGGAATGTGAAGGTGATATACTAGAATTTGAGGAGTTGCTTGGTGTTTCTACTGAGTCTCTTTCCCCATCATCTTTGCCCAAGTTAGATCTAATACCTGAGATGGGGACATCTATTATGAAACCCTCAACCATACAAGCCCCCAACCTTAAGCTGAAACCCCTCCTAGACACTCTCAAGTACGTCATCCTGGGTGCCAATGATATGCTTCCCATTATCATTTCGGCTGTGCTATCTGAGGCACAGGAGGGAGCCTTGATTGAATGTTTGTCTAGGCATAAGGAAGCTATTGCTTGGAGCATCACTGATATTAAGGGTATAGACTCTACACTCTGCATGCACCACATTTATACTGATGATTCCATCAAGCCATTTAAGGACATGTAGAGACGTCTTAACCCCAATATGAGGGAGGTGGTTAAAAAGGAAATTCTGAAGTGGTTGGATGTTGGGATTATATAACCCATTGCGGATAGTAAATGGGTTAGTCCTATCCATGTGGTGCCAAAGAAGGTAGGCTTTACTATGGAAATTAATGACCAAGGAGAACAAGTGGTGACTAGACCCTCAACTGGATGGAGGGTTTGCATTGATTACCGTAAGCTGAACATCGCTACTCAGAAAGATCACTTTCATTTGCCTTTTATTGACCAAATTCTCGAAAAATAGGCAAGGAATAAGTACTATTGCTTTTTCGATAGATATTCTGGGTACAACTAGGTTGCAGTCTTCCTTGATGACCAAGAGAAGACGACTTTCACGAGTCCTTACAGTACCTTTGCATTCTGGCATATGCCATTTGGACTCTGTAAAGCACCGACAACCTTTCAGCGGTGTATGATGTCCATTTTCTCGGACATGATTGACAAGTGTGTTGAAGTGTTTATGGATGACTTCTCTATTTACGGCTCATCTTTCGACCAATGTCTCTTGCACCTAGAGAATGTGCTGAAGCAATGTAAGGAGATTGGTTTAGTCCTCAGCTGGGAGAAAAGCCACTTCATGGTACAGAGGAATTATACCGGGGCATGTTGTGTCTGAAAGGGTCTTGGAAGTAGATAAGGCTAAAGTTGATTCTATTTCCAAACTCCCAATGCCCATGAATGTCAAACAGATTAGGTCCTTTCTGGGCCATGCGGGTTTTTATAAGCGCTTTATTAAAAATTTCAGTAAAATGTCTAGGCCATTTTGCGACCTATTGGCGAAAGAATCTTCCTTTGATTTTGATTCAAAGTGTGCTGAGGCCTTTCACACTCTGAAGGAGGCCTTAATCTCTACGCCTATTCTCCGAGCTCCAGATTGGACACTCCCATTTGAGCTAATGTGTGATGCTTTAGATTATGCTGTGAGAGCTATCTTTGGACAAAGGGTTGAGGGAAGACCTCATGTGCTACATTATGCTAGCAAAACCTTAACTGACCCACAACAAAACTACACTGTGACAGAAAAGGAATTACTCGCCGTAGTATTTGCTTTGGAGAAGTTTAGGTCTTATCTTCTTAGGTCTAAGGTGGTCATTTTTACTGATCATGAGGTAGTGAAACACCTCATTGCCAAGAAAGATTCTAAGCCACGTCTTATTAGGTGGATTCTACTTCAAGAGTTTGACTTGGAGATTCGTGAAAAAAAAGGTGTGGGAAATGTAGTAGCTGATCACCTACCTCGCGTCCCACTTGATGACTCTCCATCTGGAGACATTCGTGAGACATTTCCCGGTGAAACCCTTAAGGTGGTAACACCGACTTCACCTTGGTATGTTGATATCGTCAATTACTTGGTCACTAGAGAGACTCCTAGCTCTTGGGATGAGCAAAAAAGGAAGAGATTCATTTCCCAAGCTAGATACTTTCATTGGGAAGAGCTCGAATTATTTAGAATTGGACAAGACCAAGTACTGAGACGATACATGCCTGAAGAGGAGCAACGAAGTGTGTTGAGTTTTTGCCATGAACTTCATTGTGGAGGACACTTTGGTGCTAAGAAAATAACTTTTAAGGTTCTTTAGTCTGGATTTTGGTGGCCTACTCTATTTAACGATTCTCATAACTTTGTTAAGGCCTGCATTAGATGTCAACGAACTGGAATGATTGGGAAGAGGAATGAGATGCCTTAGCACCCGATCCAACCTGTTGAAATTTTTGATGTTTGGGAAATAAACTTTGTGGGCCCCTTCCCTTCATCCCAAGGTTATGAGTATATCTTAGTGGCAGTTGACTATGTCTCTAAATGGATAGAGGCCATTCCTACATGCATAAATGACCACTTGGTGGTATTGAAATATGTGAAAGCCAATATCATATCCCGATTCGGCTGCCCTAAGACTATTATTAGTGATGGGGGACCTCATTTTTGAAATCATCACTTCAATTGGTTACTCCAGAGTCTAGGGGTCACTCACAAGATTGCTACCCTGTACCATCCTCAGACGAGTGGCCAGGTTGAAGTGTCGAATAGGGAGATAAAGAACATTTTGAAAAAGACCATTAGGCCTGATAGGAAGGACTGGTCCTAAAAGCTCGATGATGCTTTATGGGCTTATCAGACAACCTACAAAACCCCTTTGGGTATGTCTCCCTTCTAGATAGTGTACGAGAAAGCATGCCGTTTACCCATTGAGCTGGAACATAGAGCACTTTAGGCTATCTGATGTGTTAACATGGATTTAGAAAAGGCAGGTAAGGCATGACTTCTGGAATTAAGTGAGCTTGAGGAGTTAAGGAATGATGCTTATGACACCTCAAGCCTATAAGGAGAGAACTAAGGTCTTGCATGATAAGTATATCCTTAGAAAGACCTTTGAGCCCAACCAACAAGTCTGGCTTTTCAATTCCAGAGTTAAGCTTTTTCTAGGGAAATTAAAATCTCGTTGGGATGGGCCATACATAATCACTATAGTATTTCCACATGGGGCTGTGGATATCAAGAGTTCCTTCTCTTCAGCAACGTCCTTTACCGTCAATGGCTAACAGTTGAAACCGTATATTACTTTGGATGACCTTCTAGTTGACGAGGTCATTCTCGAGGAGCCTTAGCTCCTGTCATTCTCCTCCTTAGGTAAATCTTCCCTTGGCTATTTTACTTCCGATGAGGACATTTTTTGAACTAGGCATGGGGGAGAGGACTTGGGGCATTTATTTATAGCATGTTTACATTTTGCATTTATGCATGCATATCGCATTTAAAAAAAAAAAATTTAGGTCATGTTGTTATGCTTAACCTGCTGGGCTCTGCATCTTTAAGCATGATAGCAAGACTTTAGGTTTGCTTAGTTGACTCTAGGTGCCTAATTATAGGAGCTAGGGTTGAACTACTAACATTAGAACTCTAGGGTTCGTTTGGACTTAAAAACTCAAGTTGGAGTTAAGTTGTGGACCATTCCTCAAGAGGTTAAGGAAGGAAAGCTAGGGATTGAGTTAAAGGCAGGGTAGTACCTGGCATCTTTTTCTACCTTTTGGTTTATAGGTCCTTGTAACCTAAGCATCCACATCACACACACTTGGTCTTGTGTAAATAGTGATCACTTTAATTCCTTTCTTGAAGAAATTTGGTTCTCTTAGTTCTAACTTAGGAGAAGCTTGAAAACACAACTTGATTGGATGAGTTCTTGCTGTACAAGAGGTGGAGTATATACTCACCTTGATGACGCGATGATAACATGTCACCTCCATGGCGCTTATCTCTTAGGATATCCATCCTACTGGGGGCATGTAAGCGCATTGTGTGGTTTAGGTACCATGGGCGGCCCTATCTTGAAGTGCCGATTGCCACAGGCCTGAATTCGCTTAAGAAATCCATGGATGATACTATCTCGAAGTGTCAATTACCAAGAGTTCTTGGGGTCACTATGGACGGGCTATCTCAAAACGTCGAAAGCCAAGCATCCTTCGAGGTTCGGTGATGGGGACAATGAATCTGACACAGACCGTGTTGATAGTTGATTCAAGGTTAGACTTAAAGGAATCATACAAAAAATATATATATTAAAAAAAAATCCCTCTTACTCTCTTTCTAGGTTGGCAATCGTACCAACCTCAAACAAATCAAACCAATGCACATACATGGATGCTTTAATCTCTAGGACCAATAAACCCCAGAGTAGAGTTAGAAATCAAAGAAACCTGTGACTGTAACTTGTCCTTAGCTAACCAAGTCTATAACTTAGCAACTACTTAGGCACCTTATGATCTAGAGTTAGATAGTTCAACCTAATTTCTATGAAAAGGTCAATTGAGTTAGCCTGGATAATTTGAAGTATTAAGTCATGCTTGAATTTGCTAGGGACTAGCAAAAACTAGGCATGGGGGATTTAATTAGCCCATATTTGTGGGCTATTTAAGTATGTGAATGCCTAGACATTAACATATCTTTAAGATTTAGTTAACATGTATTACGATGTAAATAAATTAATTTATGTTTTTAGCCTGATTGCATAATTCATGGATTGCATTTATATGCATTTAGAATTGACTTAGTTAACCAATTAGGTGCATTACATGCATTATTTTAGGTTTAACATAGAAGTTAAGGGTTTGTGCATAAATAACCTTAATATTTTATTTTATTTTATTTCTCTTCTTCTTTGCAGGAAACGACTTTGCCTCTCCTCCTCCAACCATATTTCCTTAATGGCTGTGAGAAGTGGATCTGCTCCCGCCTCTCCCATTTCAAATCCATGCAGCCACAGCTACAAAGGAGGATGAGGGCTTGCCATGTTGAAGAGGCCTCCACCCTGACCCAATACCGTGCTTCATCTCCATCACCACCGGCCTCAACCACGGCAACACGACTCCACCACCGTAGGCATGTGGTGTGACAGCCTACACCCCCAAGCGAAGTCCTTGCATCACCATGCTTCATCTGGAATAACACCATCACCACCAATTTCCCATTCATCTTCTTCCTTGTGCTTCACCTGCAACATCAAAAAGAAACCCAACATCCACAAACCAATAGCCACACCACCTCGTGCCTCCTTACACCCAACTAAACTTGTCGCACACGTGCGACCCCAGCGCACCACCCTTTCCGTGCACCCTACCCGCACCTAGCAGGCCCTCTCCTCCACACTTTCCCCTCCCACGTGCGGCCAGTAGCTCCCCTCGTCGCACCTCCACCCGCACACGTGTGCCTCTTCGTGCACGCACAGCAACAACGGCCACCGCACGTGCCCCTCTTCAGCAGCCGCACATGGAGCAACTCCAACAGTAGCAGTAGGTCGTCAGAACCCACCGCCGTCTCCTCCTCACCACCGCCGGCTCCGACCACCTCCTACCACGGTTCCACCACCACCACGTAGCCCTCGGCCTAGCGGACCTCCGTCGAGCTTCACGCCTCTAGTCATGGCCTCCTCCGTGCACGAGCACAAGCCAAAGCTTTTCCCCTATTTTGCACCCAATTAAAATTTACATGCCATGCCATTGTAAACTTCTCATTTTTTCATTTAAAGAATAGTTTATTTTGTTGATTTTATGAGAAAACCCTTGCCTTTCAATGAAAATGCCATTTTAGCTTGATATAGCTTTGTAAACTTATTTAAAAGGTAGATTTGGCTCGATTTCTTGGCGAAATTAATCGTGAACATTTGTTTTTGACTCGTGCGAGTTTTAATAGGCCAGTGCCTCCTTGTGGACACGATCCCTCTTATCTCGAGTGGTTTAATTTTAATTCAATACTTTGATTAGTCGATTTTCCACCACTTAGAAATATAAAGAACAAAACATGTTAATTATCATCTTGTTAAGTGAAAGTCATCTTTTCAGCAGGAAGGTCATGATTTTTCGTGCCCTCTACCATAGGATGGCTAGTCTCCTTCCCCTCAGGAGCCATGATGACTCTACAATTGTTAGTGTTAATATCATCAATTAGAGTCAATTTCGAGGGTACTTGTGCAATAATGTCATATTATAGTGGGTTTGGGAGCATTGCATGCATATTGTGTGATCTTTACATTTAAATTTCTTAAAATCAATGTTTAATGACCTTGTGTACAAGACCATATTGAAACAGGTCTCAGATGAGCAATCAGACCAAACGAATGGATCCGGATTGATGAATGGAGTCCAATGGACTCAACATCACCTCAATCCGACTTCCGTAGCTCCCACAACAAGTCCGAGGAAGATCAATGGCCAGGGGGCAATGTGACATCCCTATGGGCTTCGGATGAAAAATTTGATCATACGGATGGATCCAGAGCGATGATCGTAGTCCGAAAATGCAGGAATCATCTCAATCCAAGAATCGTGGCATCCTCTACAACAGAAAGAAGATGGTTGATGAGTCCATTTTAATGGACTAATATTAAGCCTAAGTAACTTTAATCGTACTGTTTAGGTGTGTTAATAACTGCAAATAAGTTGTAGAATATTTGTATGCATCATGATTTAAGTTTATAACATTTTATAACTTAATATGTAATGATATTGTTGCTTTTATGTGCAGGTATTATATTTAGAAAGAGCAAAGGTTGGGGAGCAAATTTCCTCAACAACTGGTGGAATCTTTTCCCTTTTCTCCGGCCAGCCGCAACTCCTCCCGTACGTTTATCTGATATCCCGCCGCTCTCCCTCAACAAACGCTGGCCAGAAATAGTTAAGGGATTTGAAAATCCCTTAACTCACGCACGCGAGGAGGCAGAGGAGTTAAAAAGCACGTGGAGAAAGGAGAGGATCGCCATCTTCCCCCTTGCGGGGAACTACCCCAGCGTGCATTGTGGACCCCTCTGCAAACCCGCCTAGCCGCACCGTAGCCGCTCCAACTCTCCAATGCCACCTCTGCCCGCACCCGCCATCACCAAGTTCTTCAGAGAATCTTCCAGACCCACGCCTCAGCCTGCAGCCGTGCCCGCAGACTGCACCGCACCCACCTCCCTTCCAGTGTCTCCTCTTTCAGCGCCCATAGATGCTGGCTCCTGCACCGCAGGCGCGCGCCTTCAACCCTCTGCACCGCACTACCCTCGCCCCTCAGTGACCCGCAAACACCCCAGCGTGCCTCAACCTCCAGTGCTCTCCACTGCAGAGCGACCCGCAGACACCCGCAGGTGCACACCTCCGCGCGCCTCAGCCTCCAGCCCGCCTTCGCTTCCCCTGCCAGCACCTTCAACCCTCTGCACCGCACTGCCCTCGCCCCTCAGCGCTCGCAGACGCTTGCTCCTGCACCGTAGGTGGGCGCCTCAGCCTTTAGCGTTTGCCACTGCAGAGCGAACCGTAGGCACTGCGCCGCACCAAGCAGCCCAGCAGGCACTGCACTACGCGCCCTCCTTCTTGCTTCATGCCTACAGGCGTGTGCCTGTTCGCCTCTGCCAAGCCGCGCCTGTAGGCGCACACCTCCGTGCGCCTCTCTCACAGCACCTTCACAACAGCAGCACCCTCCTCTGGCGTCTTCTCCTTCGCCGGCAGGCCACCTCTGGCCATCTCCGTCGACGCTGCAACCTCCATCGGATCGGCCTTGTCCTCGCCAACATCCCTTGCTTGTGGAAGCCCCACCGGTGCTCTCTCTCTCTCTCGAGGAGGAGGAGAGAGAGCAAATGCTCTGTTTTCTCTGATAATAAAAATTACATTCACTGCCACTGCCACCAGAATTTGATTTTTATTTATTATTATTATATTATGGAAAAATTATGCATGCACACTCATATTCTCTGATAATTGCACATTAATGATATTCATGTATTTCAAGATTGGTTTTGGGCTTAACCTGAGCACTAATTTTCTCTAGTACACGTCACGTGAAAATTGCATAAAATCATTATATATTTATTGAAGATTTCAGTGAGGGAAAACTTCACATATAACCTTATCTTTTTAAGTTATTGTGAATCTACTTTCCTTCGTATTTTATGTCAGATTTGAGTAGGGATTTCGCACTTAACCGAAAGAATATAAAATTTATTGCATAATTGCCTCCCTGTGGACACGATCCGCTCTTCTGTGAGTGGTTATTTTTATTTTTTTGATTAGTCGATTTTTCCACCACTTAAATACTACAACGCAAAGCGGAAAGTCGACTCTTTCAAATTGGAGCCGTTGCCAGGAGGCAACAGACGCAATAGATTCACGTAATTATTTTTTGAATATTATGAGTTGCGCAATCATTTAATCATTTTAATTATTGTGCGAGGAATCTGACATGGTGATAAGGCACAGCAGAGCGACGACATTGAACCTGAACGGCGCATACGGCGGAGACGATCTTTTTGGTCGACCTTGACGCCACCTGGAGGACGGCAATAGGAACACGTGGGCCTTGATCCCACGCACATAGGCTTATGAAGAAGCCTATTTCTGATTTAGACAGTAGATCTTAGTTAGATTTAGTTAGATAGACATTAGAATTTAATTTCTATCTTTTGGACCCTTGTTGGGTGTTTTTGGGAACGTGTTCCCAGTGCCACTTTATTTCTTATCGCTCTTGTATGCAGGAGAGTATTTTCGGGAGAGTGTTCCCATTTATTTAGATTATAGGATTATTTGAACTGTTTGAACTGAATTTCAGTTAGTTAGATAGATTAGGTCTGTTTGTTTATTATTAAAAAAAATAAAATTAGAACTACCTGCTAGAAGCTGCATATCTATAGGACGACCATCTAGGACTTAATGAGCAGCATCTAGTTTATTTTTACTGCATTGCATTCATACATTGCACGAAGAAAGCTGGAGTAAGGTACGTCTTTTCTTGAGCATCAATTACCTGTCATGCATATGCATTGAACCTAAATCTAAGACCACTAAAGTGCTTGAATCAAATTAATTCAGTGGCCACTTTAAAAATTGGGACTGTTAAGAGGTTGGACTTTAAAATCGGTGACTGAAAATTGCGTACAAAAGGATCTTGTTTGCGAAATTTCAAAAATAAAAAACACGATCGTATGCTTGCACACTTGAGACACTATGCACCTCACACATAAGGTCACTAGATAAATTTCTACCTCTCCTCTTTTGCACCACAAGGGAAGTTAGTCAGAAATCAACAAGCCTATCCACCAAGTTACTTCGGTTCCTCGTGTGTGGGCTCGATTCGAGACTTCCATCCCTTGTGAGTAGGTTATAGGCACCAGCGAAGGTTGGCCTAGGAAGCGTAATTTTTTTTTGCAAAACTTGTTTGGCCACCAACTAAACATATAACTCTAAGACCTACAATCTACTAAAAATAGATTCCTTTGAATTTGCGTTTGCTGTGACAATAGAACTCTCTAGGAAGTTTTCTGCTTATATTCTAAATTTTGCTAAATCCTAAGAGAGTTAAAATTG
Source organism: Thalassia testudinum (assembly GCA_037157565.1). NCBI lineage: Eukaryota > Viridiplantae > Streptophyta > Magnoliopsida > Alismatales > Hydrocharitaceae > Thalassia > Thalassia testudinum. The sequence goes on from JAZHRO010000025.1 coordinate 43,229,992, forward strand.
TTTTGCTTAAAGAAATGGATTACTCTTACTCCTATCATTCAGATTATCAGAGTCAATACTTCCCATCTTTTAATCAGGATCCCATGCCCTAAGCGTATCCATCCTTTGATGGGTACATTGACAATTCATGGGATCATTCTTATTCTTATCTTGGGAGTACTGGCCCGATAACTCCCACTTTTGAGCAGAGCCTAGGAGCGGGATTTTCCAATCCTGAAATCCCTACTTCCATGCAAACACCCAACCCTCCTACCCTTCATGATTTTCCGTATCGAGGTTGGATCGATACCCCTAGGCAACTAGAGTCTGAAATTGACTATCCTCCCCAACCTGATAATAGTAGCCTCTCCTCTTTTATGATAGAAATGCAAAAACAGCAAAAGGAAATGATGAAATCAATGGGAGAGATGTTGAGGAATAGTCAACAGTTAAATGAAGAAATAAGACAACTTACCTACACTCTTCCCAATAGTACTGATCCCTACCCATACGATCATGATCATGAAATTAATTCTGAGGAACCTAATGACAACAGGGATCCAATTTTATGTAGCTATCACTTAGACTCTCCCAATGAGACACATCCACTAGAGGACAACGATCATAGTGATTATCCCCCTGAACTATATTGGAGTCAAAAGCAAGGGAAGATGGTACCTCTTGAGGACCTTGACCCCAATGACAGTATTCTCCTTACCCCTACCAACCTGGGTCAAGGTTATATTGTTCCTATCACTTCCCCTCTTGATTATTTGGTGGAATCCCATTCTACTCTTAGTGAGCCTACTCCTGACCCTCCACTTAGGGAATCAACACCTCCCATTCAGCATCCTGAGGATTTAAATGCACCCAATGAAGGTGACCCTAAGGGAATAGAGGATGATCAATTTTGGTCTCAGGGATATGAAGGGTCTAATTCAGAAAATGGGGATGCCCCAACAGAGGAACCTGGACTGAAAATCTGGAGTGAATCACAGGAGAATTATTTATCATTTGAGGATTTAGCTCCAGAGGATAGAAATAATATGATTAAATCTAGATTCCTCCTTTCTTTTGAGAGTCATCCTCCATCAAAACAGAAGTTGATATTAGAGGACAAACAAAATAATGAGAAGCCTATGGGAGACTCTCGGGAACAAAACACGTCAATTGAGGATTTATACCCCGAGAACAATAACGAATTCAATGATATAGGCTTCCTCCAAAATATTAAGACTGATCCTCCTTTAGAAATAATTGAGGATACTGATCCAACTCCTAATGAATCACATATACACCCCGACAAATATTTGAGTGAACCAAACGAATTTGGGGATGAGCTGAATGATAATGATTCTTACATTTTGACCCTGCCATCAAAGAGTTGTAATTTGGAGTCTACCCTTGATTCAAATATGACTCCGATCATTAATGCTAGGCAGGGTAACATGAAGTTGTCTACAACTATTAGGGAGTGTACACAATCTGAATCATTGTTGGAATTGGACCTAACACCAACTAAGACCTCATTGGACTTAACCATTACCTTCAACACTACAAACAACCCTTATGCTCCTTGACCGATCCTTGGCTCAGATCTCTGCTCATGTACATTCTTTCTGGAGAATATATCAGGCCAGTACATCCTAAGGTAGAATGGCAAGTGTGGATTGATGCTTGTACTTTTACTCTCACCATTCAAGGGTTTGAACTAATTATGTGTATATCTTTTAAAACCCATCCTGCTTTGGAGGATCCTTGCTATCCTCCACTTATTCCATTTCGGGAGGTCCCTTTTCATATTCCATTTATTATTCCTAGACCTCCCAAGGTAGCCAACGAGATTTTCTGTTTTCATTTCTTCTAGCGAGCATTTGGAATTACATTGCATCATCAGCTCACCAACATTCGTGGCTACCTGTTTTCTAGGCCTGCACTATTACGCATATTTTTAGGGCCTGACCTGGTCTGTTTGGAACCAGATTTATAGGTTCCTTCTTAGTTTGGCTGCTGACAGAAAATGCAGCGCTTGTTGGGAGGCAACCCAGCGGACCGTGTCAGGTGATGTTTTTCGTTTCTCCTCCTGTTTTAATTTTACAATGGGAACATTGTAGGATTTAGGCATGGGGGAGTGCATTTGCATGTTAGGAAGAATTCATGCATTTAGGTTAGCATATAAAAAAAAAAAATTCTTTTCTTGAGCTGATCGGGTTAGCCCTAGCAAAATACCTTTGTCATTGGAGGTTTTTCTTCCGGAATTATTTATTAAGTTTAGAATCTAGTACATTTATTTCACGTGCACGTAGACTTGGTAATGGATCCTTGAGGAAAACCATTGAGCATTTGTAAGTCTAGTGAACCCTTGGACAGTTTATAGAGAGTCAGGCATACTATCTTCTAGTAGATCCACCTCATATTTGTGAGAAGAAAGTAGAGAGATTATTGGTGCGCTAAGTCTAGTGCAAGGACTCTTAAGTTTTGCATAATTAGATAATGATACTTCAGAGTTAGGCATAGTTTTCACTCTCTGTTCCTGTGTGCGCACTTTGTGTGAATTCCTGAGAGTCACCAAATAAGGCAGATACATAGAGATGGGGTCTTAATAAAGCTATGACTATGGTGGATGGTTACGACCGTCCTTCATAGAGTCCTCGGCTGAAGGAGGGTAATAGTGTGAAAGGTCAGAAATACGCCTGTCCTATCCATTCCTTCTCGGTGCCGAGAATAGGCACTTCCACCAAATAAGCCACACAACTTCCTCTTGGCCATCATCATCCCTAATAATGCTTCGTAAATAAAAATCCGTATCGTGTTGTGTTGATTGAAAAAGAAACAAAAATAAGAGGAAATAAAAAAAAAGAGGAAAGAAGAAGAAAAAGAAGAAACAGAAAGAACAAATAGTTATATTACAAAAAAAAAAGTCCAAGTTTATGATGTAACACTGTTTCTAAGGCAACAGAACACTTATCGCATTCCACTAAATATGGCCCATACCTACTTTCTAGTATTTCTAATCGCCTGAATACTGGTTGAGGACTCTAACTTAGTTGTAGAGTTATTAGGACTTTAATTGAAGTGTGGATGCCATGTGAGGCCACCAAATAGTGAGTACAATTTCTAAATCTGGTGAGATTTGTGATCTCAGAAAGAAAAAGAAGAGGGAGTGCCCAGGAACATCAAGAGAGCACAGTTGTATAGCCTCTCTCAGAGTTGACTTGTCTAATAGTCTAAGAGATCTAGAGTCTACAGTACTAGACTATATGTAGCACCAGATGAGTGTGTGCCACCAAATACAAATCCATTCAACTCGATATCTCCTACCTAAGCCAAACGCCGGGGTCAAATTATAGATTATCGTCTACTTTATCCCCGAGGGAAGTAGTTGCCTATCCCGGCAGAAATATTTACCAAGGGTGAAGTACGAACTCCCAATGCGAATTGGGTTTTTCACTTGGATCTGTTACCTAGGCTATCAGTACTTCACATTTGTCTGGATTTCTAAAGTTTTGAAGTAAGAAAAGAAGAAATCTTCTGATTACTTCTATTATTTTTCATTTTTGCTAGGGACTAGCAAATCTTAGGCATGGGGGTATTTGATGAGTCCATTTTAATGGACTAATATTAAGCCTAAGTAACTTTAATCGCACCGTTTAGGTGTGTTAATAACTGCAAATAAGTTGTAGAATATTTGTATGCATCATGATTTAAGTTTATAACATTCTATAACTTAATATGTAATGATTTTGTTGTTTTTATGTGCAGGTATTATATTTAGAAAGAGCAAGGGTTGGGGAGCAAATTTCCCCAACAACCGGCAGCATCTTTTCCCTTTTCTTTGGCCAGCCGCAACTCCTCCCGCACGTTTATCTGATATCCCGCCGCCCACCCTCAACAAATGTTAGCCAGAAATAGTTAAGGGATTTGAAAATCCCTTAACTCACGCAAGCGGGGAGGTAGAGGAGTTAAAAAGCACACGGAGAAAGGAGAGGATCGCCATCTTCCCCCTTGCGGGGAACTACCCCAACGTGCACTGTGGACCCCTCTGCAAACCCACCTAGCCGCACCGCAGCCGCTCCAACTCTCCAATGACACCTTTGCCTGCACCCGCCATTACCAAGTTCTTCACAGCATCTTCCAGACCCGCGCCTCAGCCTACAGCCACGCCCGTAGACACTGCACCGAGCCCACCTCTCTTCCAGCGCCTCCTCTTTCAGCGCCCGCAGATGCTTGCTCCTGCACCGCAAGTGCGTGCCTTCAACCCTTTGCACCGCACTGCCCTCGCCCCTCAGCGACCCGCAGACACCCCAACGCACCTCAACCTCCAGCGCTCTCCACTGCAGAGTGACCCGCAGGCACACACCTCCGTGCGCCTCAGCCTCCAGCGCCCGCCTTCGCTTCCCCCGCCAGCGCCTTCAACCCTCTGCACCGCACTACCCTCACCCCTCAGTGCTCGCAGACGCTTACTCATGCACCGCAGGCTCGTGCCTTAGCCTCCAGCATTTGCCACTGCAGAGCAAACCGTAGGCACTGCACTGCACACCCTCCTTGCTGCACGCCTTCACCCCTGCAGGTGTGCGCTCGTCCGCCTCTGCCAGGCCGCGCCCGCAGGTGCACACCTCCGCACGCCTCTCTTACAGCACCTTCACGACAGCAGCAGCCTCCTCCGATGTCTTCTCCTTCGCCGGTTGGCCACCTTCGGCTATCTCCGTCGACGCTGCAACCTCCATCGGATCGGCCTCGTCCTCGCCAACATCCCTTGCTTATGGAAGCCCCACCGGTGCTCTCTCTCTCTCTCGAGGAGGAGAGAGAGCAAATGCTTTGTTTTCTCTGATAATAAAAATTACATTCACTGCCATTGCCACCAGAATTTGATTTTTATTTATTATTATTATATTGTGGCAAAATTACGCATGCACACTCATATTCTCTGATAATTGCACATTAATGATATTCACCTATTTCAAGATTGGTTTTGGGCTTAACCTGAGCACTAATTTTCTCTAGTACATGTCACGTGAAAATTGCATAAAATCATTATATATTTATTGAAGATTTCAGTGAGGGAAAATTGCACATATACCCTTATCTTTTTAAGTTATTGTGAATCTACTTTCCTTCGCATTTTATGTCAGATTTGAATAGGGATTTCGCACTTAACCGAAAGAATATAAAATTTATTGCAGAATTGCCTCCCTGTGGACACGACCTGCTCTTCTGTGAGTAGTTATTTTTATTTTTTTGATTAGTCGATTTTTCCACCACTTAAATACTACAAGGCAAAGCGGAAAGTCGACTCTTTCAATGGTCGACCCAGATGATGCCACGTGGCACCATCTAGGCCGCCCAATAGCAGCCATCAGCAACTACAAGAGCCCCATCATCTTGCACCACAGCCGTTGGATCAAGATCCAATGGTCGAGGTTCCCCCGCACCCGTAGCTCCCACACCATCTTCTCGAAACTTCGGGAAGCATGGCATAATGGTGGAGGTTCTGGCTTCCAAGGGAGGGTGCAAGTTCAAATTCTCGTAGGCCCCCAATTTGCAATTGAGGTGTGGTGCAGCAGCAGTAGCGCACGCATAGTGCGCGCATGCGCGAAGCAGCAACGCATAGGCTAACAACACGCAGAGAACGTGCGTATGCGCAGCGTAGTGCCAGCGCATGCGCACGACATGATGCTTGAGACATGGCACGGGGCATGAGGGCCAGCAGGAGCAAGAGTGGTGGCTTTGGTGCTGCATGCGGCAGGTCTTCAACGACGCTTTGAATGTCGTTGTTGACCCAAGGACACATTTTAGCCCTTTTCACCACTATAAAAAGGGACCTACCCCCCTCATTTGCACCCATCATCTACCTAAGAGTATCCACCACCTCCATATAGCTCCAAACAAGGTCTTGAAGCCGTCGAGCTGCCGATGGAAGCTCCTCCACCACCGTGGCTGCCTCGATGCCATCTTCTTTTTTTTTTTTTTTTTGAGAAAGAAAGGAATGCTATCGAATCACCGATAGCAAACCAGGAGAGCTATTATTAATAAGAATGAAATAATTACATGATTGAACCCCAATGCTGTATGAGACTCCAGCAAAAATTTACAATATTATCCACATACACTGGGGTCTCCTGAAAAACACACTCATTTCTAGCCCTCCATACAGCCCATAACACAGCCACCATATGTAAACATGGCTTATTCCCATCCACAAGACAACGCCATAGATTCTCCCATGTGGGTAGAGACTCATTACATACTCTCCTCCATACATAATCAGTGATCGTACATGAAGAAAAGATATGAATGCTAGAATCATTATGCATCCCACATAGGTGACAAAACTGGGTAAGGGTACCCATCCTCCTGTGTCTCAGATCTCCAGTAATCAAGCCGTCCCTTCTGCAGAGCCACAAAAAAATTTGTATCTTCAATGGTATTTTTAAATTCCATAGCTTCTTCCCCATCTCATCAAATTCCACCATCCTGGAGGACATTATCAATCTGTCATAAGCAGCCGCAGTAGAAAATTTACCCTCCCATTTGTATGTCATATTCATGAGGCATGGGTTTGAAGACAGCAAGTTCTTGCATGAGACGTTCATTCTCTATTCGTGTTCTTGTTTCATGATTATTCCACCCAACATTATTGAAAGACCATTGCTCAGATTCTGCATCCCAATAATTGGACACCACAGCATTTTTATCTGAAGCCGTTGCATAAGCAAGGGGGAACCTGTCTTTAAATACCCCCCCATGTACCCAACTTTCTAGCCAAAACTTGAAGCTTTTCCCATCACCTAATATGAAAAAATTCCAATTGTCCCTCAAGGCGCGCACCACTGAAGACCAAAAGGGGGAAGGTTTACGGGGGTTTAGACGATTATTCTCATCATTGGCAGTCCCATAGCTGTCCTGAATAATTTCTATCCAGATTTTTTTTTCTCCCTGCAGCAACCGAACAACCTACTTCAATAGCAAAGCTTCATTGAATTCCTTAAGGGATCTAACACCCATACCTCCCATTTTTTTTGGCTTGCAAATTGAGTCCCACTTCAAAGGTTGAAAAAAAGCCCCTTGATGAGTGGCCCCTTTCCAGAAGAATCTTTTGCGCATCACATCTAGTTTTTTCCATATTGAGTTCAGGGCTTTAAGAACAGAGAAGAAGAATACTGGAATCGAAGCGATGACAAAATTCAGTAATTAATACCTCCCCCCTTTTGATAGGTATCTACTATTCCAGCCCTTCAATTTCGTAGCTACCTTTTCATAAAGGAAAGACCAATCTGCTTTCTTCATCTTAGAACATTTTAAAGGCAGACCCAGATATTTAATAGGCAATGAAACCACAGGTGTACCCAGACTGGTAGAGATGTCATTCTGTAACACACTACTCATCCCAAAGCAGACCAGGGAGGATTTCCATTCAGTCTGAGACTAGAAATCTCTCCAAAAATCTTTACCATATGTATAAGTGCTTGCGCATCCCTCTTCCCCCCTTCCACAAAAAAAATAGTATCATCTGCATATTGTAGTATAGGGGCTAGAGCCCTATGATTAGACATTGAATACCCCCTTATAAAACCATCCATTTCCAGTTTGCAGGCGTATCTTGCCAAAGTATCCACAGAAAGGTTGAAAATCAGAGGAGCAATTGGGCAGCCTTGCCTAACTCCACATTGGGGCTGAATCCAAGAGCGGCATGGTTTCCCATTTATCAATGGGGAAAAAGAGGCTTTCGTAATGCACCTCTTCGCCCATTGTATCAATAAAGGTGGAAACTTCCTTCTTCTAAGAATCTCCCACAAGTATGACCAGGAAATTGAATCATAGGCCTTGGAAAAATCTACTTTCCATAAAAAGGCCTTGGTCTTTCTCCTGTGCCAACCCATTACCATCTCCTGCGCATCAATGAAGGACTCTTGTAATGATCTCCCAGGAAGAAAAGTTGGCTGAATAGGCATTATCAAGTCAGCAATCTGTTGGCTATAACCTTACTAATAATAAGATAGATGGAATTAGATAGTGCAATGGGTCTGTAATCAGAAAATCTCTCTGCACCTGATTTCTTAGGAAGCAGAAATAGATAGGATTTGTTCAACCTCTCAAAACCAGAGTTGCCCAGTTCAAATTCATGAATAACCTTTAAAACATCCACCTTAACAACACTCCACAGCTCTCTGTAAAAGAACACCTGAAATCCATTCGGACCAGGAGCACCTTCATTATTTAAATCTTTAATAGATTTTAGTACTTCTTGTTCAGATATAGGGGTGACAAGCATGTCTCTCTGATCATCACTAACACAAGGGAAATCCACCGATGCCATCCTCCAAGAACCTCTTGGAGTAGCCTTGGACATTTCTTTAAAATATTTACCTGCTTTAGTTCTGATTTCACTAACAGAGGTAACAGTTTTCTCCTCCACTTTAACTGATGAGATAAGATTGAATCTCCTCCTAGCACTAGCCACAAGATGGAAAAACTTCGTGCACCCTCTTTGAGCCATAGCTATCTTGATCTTTCATGCCAGTCCATTTCTATTTTCAGATCGTCTTCCCCCACTGCAGCTTGCATCTGCTGCCTCAGCTGCTGTTCCTGGTGGTTCAATGACTGCCTGCATTCTTTCAGATCCAAGTCCCTGATTATTGCCAGAGACTCCCTCCTCTTCTGTTCTCTGATCAGAGTCACGGCTTGCCCATATTCTTTAAGCACATCACGCAGACCTGACAATTTTGCAGCCAGCTACTGTGTAGCAGTACCTTGCACAGCCTTGTTCTGCCACCACTGGGACACCATTTGCACAAAACCTTCTTCCCTAAACCAAGATCTCTTGAGTTTGAAGTATGATCCAATGTCTGAACTCATCCCACTGTCCCATACAAGCGGAGTGTGATCAGAGAAAGGCCTATCAAGGCTCATAACTACTGATAATTGATGCCTCTCCAACAAGCTAGGACTGCCAAAAAACCTATCCAATTTGGAAACCTGTCCACTGCCATTTCTCCAAGTAAACTCCACACCACTGATGGGGTATTCAGTCAGTCCCATGTTCTGCACAACCATTTGAAAGCCTGCCATTGAGCTGTCCACTCTCCCATCTGGGTTGTCATCACCTGAGAGATAACAGTTGAAATCACCCCCTAGCAGCCATGGGACCTCTTGCACTCTTTGATGCATTGTAGAGAGCTCCTCCCACAAGCCAGCCCTGTTAGCAGCCACACAAGGACCATAAATGCAAGACATAAACCATTCCATATCTCCTTGGGGAGACTGACATCTGCAAGAAAGCATGTACCTGTCACGAATAACTTCAGTTACTGAGAGGCAAGACTTTCTCCACCAAAAGGCCATTCCACCAGACCTTCCAGAGGCACCCTTAACCACAACATCACTGCAACCAGATTGCTTAAAGCAATGCCATTCCTGACCATTCTCCATCTCCAAATGTGTCTCTTGAATGAGAGCACAATCAATCTCCCACTCAGAGAGATATCTACACAAGGAAGTCCTTCTCATCTTATTATGCAACCCACACACATTCCAAGTCATCACTCTCATTCCTTATTGGAGTGGCTCCCTTGGGCCATACAACCCACACCTCTTTTCTGATTGGATCCACTGGCATATTTCAGATCAGTAGGAATTGAGAGCTGCATCTGGTTTGCCTCTTTGAGCACACTGCTATCATTTTTGAGCACCAGTTCCCTTCCTATCCTGCCCTCCTCTTTACTGCTAAGCATCTCTGAATTTGTCACTGAATTCTCAGCAACCTCCAGATAACCATCCTCTTTGACTACCATGGCTTGTTGCAATCACCAAGTGTATCAACCTCTTCCATTTGGTCCTCCTCATCATAGACCTGGTGGTAGTCCTTCCTCTTTTTAGACTCAGAAGCATCAACAGGAGGAATGCGGCCATGGCTTTCATTCTGTTTCCTCACCTCAGTGCTGGCTCCAGATGTCTTATCCTGCCCTTGTTCAACCTGCCCAGGCACCTGTCCAAGTACTGCTAGCTGAATAAGCCAAGAAGTGCCCCCACATCTGATTGTAACCAAATCAGGAATTGAGCCAGCACTGAAGACATCAGCCTCAATTCTAAGAGATCTGATGTCCCCATCTCCAATCAAAATTTTAGACCCATCACAGATGCATGCAAAGCCTGCTAGCATCTTAGAAACGACCCCCTTTGATCTTAGATGTAACGCCAGGCTAGAAATCTCAAGAAGAATCCTCCTAGAGCCCACTCTTTGCGGAGGCCGATCAGGGAGAGCCCCATCAAAGGGAGACACCATTCTCCAAATCACAATACATTCTTCAAAAGAGCTCGAACGAAATCTCAGTCGTTCAACATCCATCATACCCAAACCATATACCAGGAATCGAGAATGGGACAGCATGGCTACCTTCCAGTTCGCAGACAAGAGATTTAAGGAACATACCAAGTTTTGAAGCCTATCTATCTATGGTTTGCCTGCCATGATCTCACCAATCAAAGCACCCCTCAGCATGATCTTTGCATACGAGATCTCTTCAGAAGTCAGGATCTCAACTTTGATTGAGTGCCTGCCCAAAGCCGATGGTAGCGGCGGTTGGGCTTCTTTCTTCACCCTCCAGATAGGGTGCGAGAATACCCTCTTTGTCTGTAGAGGAACCCTCCTAGGGCATGACTTGCGTTTGTGCCCTTCTCCCCTGCACGCCATGCAGATCAGAGGGTTTTTGCAAATCACCGCCACATGTCCCCTTTGTCTGCATCTGAAACAAAGAACGTCGCCGTTCATCCTCCTCCAGGGTCTTCTTGGATCGTTTTCAGACGTCCTACGAAACCTCTCCTGCCAGACTCGCTCCCTTCTCCTCCAAGCCCTCGATCTCCACATCCTCCACTCACCTCCTTCTCCAACCCTAGATGGCTCCGCCACACCACCACCTACCGCCCGATGCTGATCGCTCACTCACCCTCTCTCTCTCATTTTTTCTTCCTCGATTATTGTACTTCTTCTAGAAGAGTCTTCCTTAGTTGAGGAGCAGGGATTGCCTCGATGCCGTCTTCTTCCTTGTTCTTAGTTTTAATTTCTTTGATAGTTATAGTTTATTTCTTTCATTCAAGCATTCATATAAATTTTTGTTGATGAAAACATTTGGATAATTACTAGAATATATCTTTGATATCTTGTTCTTATCATCTCTTGAGCATGGATTTCTAACCTTATCTCCCTCTCTCTCACTTTCTCTCTCTCTCCCTCCCTCCCTATCTCTCTCTCTTTCTTTATTCATTTTGCAAGTGAACAAATTGACATATTTTTGTGACACGAAAGCAATTAGCAGATTCAATACTTTGCCTCCCTATGTTAGACACTCAGACTCACGTCCGATTCTTCTATTAAAATTGACGTCATAAAATGTGCTACAATGAGAAATTTACACAAATGTGTTTCGTGACGGTTAAGCCACCTATTGTAGACAAGAGCAAAGGACCAATTAACCCTAAGATTCCCATCCCTTTTTCCAAGGCTTTGATGTGAGATTTAGCATAGAAAAAGGGTATGCGGAATTTCGAGGACTTGAGAACTACATTCAAAGAGGTTCACATTCAAATCCCTTTCCTTGATGCGATAGATCACATCCCTGCTGTCGCTAGGTTCTTCAAGGACCACTGTACCTCGAAGCGATAGTAGAAAATCGAACGACAAGCAGTATTGTCGAAGGAGGCTAGTGCCATGATTCTAGCCAACTTACCACCTAAAAATAAAGACCCTGGTACCCCACTCATTTCTTGATTTTTGCAGGATTCTCCATTTGATCGGGCCCTTCTTGATTTGGGTTTGTCCATTAACCTAACTCCCACAGCAATGTTTCATTGATTTCTATTCGGGGAGTTAAACCAACCTTGGTTACCAGACAGCTGGTCGACCAAATAGTAAAAACACCAAGGGGTTGGTTGAAAACATGATCATAAAAGTTCTTGGATTCTGCTTTCCAACGGACTTTTTCATTCTCGATATGGAGGTTCCTCCTAATCTCCTTTATGCACTGATTATTTTGGGTTGCTCATTTTTGGCAACAGCCCGCGCGAACATTGATTGTGCATCCGGGTGTATGGAGATAACCCTAGGAAACGAAAGACTTAAATTGGACATATTCAGGGCATCATGGAACTTCGATTGCAATCTGATAGAGGACGGTGAAGATGAAGACCCATGTTTTTGTGGAAACATTAGGCCCCTATATAATGAGCCAATGTCACATTCATCTTTATTGTCGAGGTTTTTGGGCCTTGATGCACATGGGACCGAGACTACTATGATGCACATTTCATCTCACGGATTCGATTGTCTTGGGTGTTCATCTGATCATGACACCCCTGATTCTGATTATCCTGAGCCATCATTTACAGATTTTCCCCTATTGACGTAAGATGGCATGACTGTGACAAGCGGGTTTCCCATTAATGTAGTCACAACCAGCCTCTTCACAATTGGGAATCAGTGGGAATTCATGAAAATCAAGATTATTAGATTTCCACTATCGATTCTTCTCCTACACATGAATTTGATTCCTACCCACCTTTAATTGAATTAAAGCCCTTACCTGACTCACTTAAGTATGTGTTTTTGGGTGATGGTGAGACTTACCCCATGATTATTAGTGCTTACTTGACCCCAGAACAAGAGCATCAATTGATCTTTATCTTACAAGCACATAGGGCTGCTATCGGGTGGAGCATTGCTGATCTCCGTGGGATTCGCACCTCATATTACACTCATCATATTTACATGGATGAAGAGGTGAAACCTTCCAAACAACTTTAGAGACGGCTGAATCCAAATATGCTAGAGGTTGTTAAGAAGGAGATCATTAAATGGCTAGATGCGGGCGTTGTATGTTCCATTTCTGACAGCCAGTGGGTGAGTCTTATTCAAATTATGCCCAAGAAAGCAGGACTCATCGTAATCAAGATTGATAAGGGCCAATCCATCCCAACCCGCACCATTGCTTCATAGCAAGTTTGCATCGATTATAGGAAATTGAACATGGCTACCAAGAAGGATCATTTTCCTTTACCTTTTATTGATCAGATCTTAGAAAGGTTAGCCGGGTGCAGTTTCTTTTGCTGTCTGGATGGATATGCCAGGTATAATTTGGTTGCAATTAACCCAGAAGATTTGGATAAGACTACTTTTACATGCCCCTTTGGAACATTCGCTTTTAAGCGAATGCCCTTTTGCCTCTGTAATGCACTAGCGACATTTTATCGTTGTATGATGGCCATTTTTTTTGATATGATTGGGGACTATGTAGAAGTATTTATGGATGACTTCTCTATCTTTGAAGATGATTTCTCGTCTTATCTTGATAACCTCACAAAGATCCTGAGGAGGTGCAAAGAAGTGAACCTAGTACTCTCATGAGAAAAAAGCCATTTTATGGTGAGGGATGGCTTTGTACTAGGTTACAGGATCTCATCCAACGGACTCGAGGTTGACCAAGCTAAATCAGAAGTCATATTCTAAATACCTCCACCTAGTTTGCTTAAACTGATCAAATCATTCTTAGGTCATGTTAGATTTTATCGTAGATTCATTCGTGATTTCTCGAAAATTGCCTACCCTTTGACAAATCTTTTGGTAGTCAACACCCCATTTGACTTTGATTCCTTGTGTCTCAGCGCTTTCGAAACCTTACGAAGCATTGTATCTGATTCGCTGATTCTCCAACCACTCGATTGGTCTCTCGATTTCAAGACAATGTGTGACGCCTTCGATTTTGCTGTCAAAGCCATTTTAGGCCAATGTCAGGAGTGCCATCCGTTTGTAATCTCCTACGCTAGCAAGATGCTGAACAAGGCTCAACGTAATTATACAGTTACCGAGAAAGAATTGCTAGCAGTAGTATTTGGGTTGGAGAAATTTAGATCTTACTTGGGTGGAAAGTGATTATTTTCATAGATCATTCTTCCCTTCGACATTTGTTGGCCAAGAAGGATGCCAAACCCTATCTTATTAGATGGATCCTTCAATTGTAGTAATTTGATGTTGAGATTCACGATAAACTCAGAGCTCATAATGTAGTGGTGGATCACTTGTCTCGGCTGGACCCAGAACACATCCCTTTTTCCCCACTCAGCTCAGATCGATTTCTAGATGAATCTCTTTTGGCTATTAATTCCTTATAGTTTCCTTAATATGCATATATCACGAATTATCTTGTCCTAGGCAAGATTCTCGCGAGTTTATCCAAGGACTAGAAACTCAAATTCATTTCAGAGGCCAAATTTTATTTCTGGGATGACCCCTTGGTCTTTCGAATTGGGGCTGATCAGATCATCAGGAGGTGCATCCTTGACTTAGAAATTTCGAGTGTTGTGATTACACAACAGTCATAGAACCTAATCTACCTGAATTAAGCTAGATTTTAGCTTTAACTTAAGAACAATGCATGCATCAGCATCATGATTTGCATCATAATTAATTTGTTAGCTTATAGATAATAATGCTATTTTATGCTCTAAGAGAGAGGTGTTATTAATAGCAGATGATTTGAGGTCGCAGATGTTAAATCAAACCATATGGACATGATCTAGATGACAACAAGAGTCCAATGCTTCCAGAATCGTCTTGATCAGACTTCCGTAGCATCACATACAACCCATAGAAGATCATAGGCCAAGGAGCCAGATAGCACATATCCGAACCTCAGATGTCAAATCTGACCGCATGGATCGATCCAGATCAATGATCGCAATCCAACAACACAAAGATCAACCCGATTGGAGCCCTGTAGCACCAACTACAAAGGTGGGAAGATGAATAGTCAGGATGGTGCCATGTGGCACCATCCCAATAGCTCACCTCCATGCCCTAACCACTGAAGGAAAAATGTGGACTATTGGATCGTCATCCAGCAGACATGATGAAGCCACGTCACCCTTCTCCACACGCCATCAGAAGAAAGCATCTCGGCCGTTGGATCTTCATCCAATGGTTGAGAGCAGTTGCACGTTAAAACCAAACTGCGGCTCCCACAGTGCATTGGCTAGCATGTTTACACAAGTGCGTAAGGCACGCGATCGAACTGTGCTAAGTGATTCTTTTAAGACGCGGGTGCTCAAAGAATGGCAGTGCTGTGATTCTTTTAAGGCATCTAATCGTAAGATTGGACGGCTGAAATCAAATGAGCACGCGCGCGCACATGAAGACAAGGAGGTGACATTTTGTTTCTTGAAATCCACGTTTCACTTCATTTCTTTTTGGTATTTTTGGGCTTTGTTATTTTTTTGGTATTTTATGAGAATGATAAAAGGAACTAACTACTTGCAAAATGAATAAAAAGAGAGTAGAGAGATGAAACACAACTTGATAACTTGAGATAAAGTGATGTTTATTATAATTACACTAAGTTAGGCCAACTAAAAGAGATAAAGGTGAGAGGAAATCTCCTAAAGCAGATGTTTGGCGAATGACAGTGCTTGGTGGCGGCTTAGATGGAGGAAGGGAGATGCTGGACGTCGGGGATGAGGTGCAGGAGGAATCCGGTATAGGGTCGCTTGATCGAGCTGTAGGAATGGTGATGAGGAGGTGGAGGTGATCGTCTACCTGAATGGAGGTGAGGGGTTGGCTCTGTGGTCTCCTATGAAGGGGGTGAGGATAAGGTTGAATATTTGGTGGAGTAGGGGAGATTACACTAATAGGAGGCCGTGGAGCTTGGGAATGGGCTCTTGGGAGCTTGGGAGGCTTCTTAGAGCTCTTGAGTGGGTGAGGAATAGCTTGGTAGAGATAGGGAAAAATGGAAGGTGTAGGGGGTTTATATAGGTGTAGAAGGGGTCATTCTCGGCCATGCATTGAAGGCCACGTGCAAGACATGCCCGCGTGTGCACCTCTCGAGCATAGCTGCGCACAGTGCACCACATGCGCACACATCGCGTGCTCAGCGCTGGCATTTGCACACAGCAGTTGGATGGTGCTGTAGCATCTACAGTCGCTAGATCCTCATCAAAGGGTGGAGAGTGAGTGGATGCTATGCTCCCAAATTGCGCGCAGCGTGCCTTTGCTGGCGGGGGCAAATGCTAGCCATCCGACTCGCATCGTCTGGCTGAGGAGAGCGCATGGATAGCGCCTTCGAATCATTTTGAACCCCCGTGTATCGCGTTGGCAAGCGTGTTTTCGCAAGGAAAACTTAGGGTTCTGGAGAACTCGTCATCGTAGTCGCAAAAATCTCTTCCAAATAAAATTTATATCGAAACTCCAAGGGTGTCTCGGGTCGAACACAGGGAGGCGAATGTTTGGTTTGAAAATCCATGCTTTGATTTTATTTATTTTTGGTGTTTTATCTTTTATGATTTTTTTGATATTTATAAGGCAAGAGATCAAGTCAATAAAATATAGCTAATCTAATTGCAAAATAAGGAAAAGAGAAAGAGAGAGCAAGAGAGAGAGAGTGCATCAATATATTTATCTAACCAAAGTTTGCCACAGATAAACAACTAGACTAGGAAGCGATAAAAGATAAAGGTGAGAAGAATCCCCCTCGACGGTCGCTTGGAGGACAACTCGCTCTAACACCGCCTGGAAGATGGTGGTGAGGAGCTGGTGGAAGGAGAACAGCAGTGGAGGAAGGAGGACGGGGCAGGACGGCGTTGTGGCGAGGATCTTCTTCCTGAAGGTGGTCAGAGGACGGGGCAGGACGGCGTCGTGGCGAGGATCTTCTTCCTAAAGGTGGTCAAAGGACGGCCATAGGATGCTCCACGAATGGGGATGAGAGGCAAGAAAAATGTTTGATTTCTACTCTAGAGGAGCATCCTGGGCTTGGGACAAGCTCTCTCTAAAGTTTTGGAGGTGGTGAGGGAGAGAAAGGAAGAGATGAAGAAGAATGGGAGGGGTAGGGGTCCTTTTATAGTGGAGGAGAAGAGGCATTTCGTGCATGGGACATTTAGTGACATCAAAGGTGTCGCTGAAGCTCCACCCTAAACATTGCTAAAGCCTCCAGCTCACGCACCCGCTCACGCTTGCAATGCTCGCAGTTGTCACGCACAACCTGCTGTTGGATCGATGATGAACGGATCAGATTGCGCGAGGATCACGCGCTAGAGGGCACGTCAGATTGTGCATTCAATCGTGCATGCGATTGTGCATTTCACCCAGATGCATTCGTGCTCATTCGTTGCACCGTGTTGCAAGGTCTGCACCACTCGATAAAGATTTCACGGCTCTAAATGATCGCTTGTGCCTGTGTGGTCAATTTAAGGGTGCACGAGGGCTCGAGTGGGCATCTTCGCTTTGCACGTGCCTGTTTGGACCATTGTGCCACACCTCCCTTTTCGTTTGAGATACGTTTTCTTGCCCAGCACTCAATAGATGATCTCGACCGTTGGATTGAAATCCAACGGTTGAGATTGCATGTAGAGGTGCTTTCAGAGGTCAAGCATGGTTGGAAGGGCGATGTGGGTTAATTTGGACCGTTGGATGAAGATCCATTAGCATAGGTTGCTCCTTGTGCGTGCTTTTGAGGTTGATCAAGGCTGCGGTCCAGCTTTGGGTGGTCTAGATGGCACCACGTGGCTCCATCTGGACCGTCCATCTTCTTTCCTTTGTAGGTGGCACCACAGACATCGGATTAGGTCAATTTTCATGCTGTTAGGTTGCAATCGTCGATTCAAATCCATCCGTGCAGTTGGATTTGTTGTTTGAAGCTCTGAATTGCATCACCTAGTCCCTTGGCCGTTTATCTTCCTCGGATTGCACAGTGTGCTACAGGACTCCGATCAAGACGATTTCAGGGGCGTTGGACTCCGTTCGTCATCTTGATCAGATCCATACGATTGGATTGCCAATCCCAGGCCCTAAAATAAATCTCCCTCACTCCTACCCACAAAAGGACACAAATTAACCTAAACTTTATACAAACTATTCTAAATGCAGAACGATGCATGCTATGCAATAGTTATAATATGCAATGCATATCTATGCTTAGGAACATGCAAAAATAGGCATTTTAACCTAAATGGATGTGTATACATCATGCGCCTCTCTGAGATCAGATAGCAGAGAGCGCTCGCAACCGTCTTAAGTGAGCGCATTGGTTCGTGGGATGGGAGTGCGTGTGATTCGACGTGCATCCGTGCGTTATCACACACGTGTAGATCGTGCGGTGCTCATAGCACCACGTTGCCATCTTTGCTGTTGCTCATCTTCAATCGGGCAGTTTGATTTCACCATGCTCGCCTCAACGCAGATTCAATCCACGAGGCATGAGTCGATCGTGCGTCCCGTGGATGCGAGTTCCTCTTTGGACAGTTGCACCAAGTGGTCAAGTGTGTCACGTTTATGAATTTCCCTCAGCTATTGGTTGTGTGATCTTAGCCATTGGATTTTCGTGCAACTGCTAGGATCTCGCGTGGGAGGCATCTTTGGGGAAGAAGGGCGGCTACGTTGGGAGATCTAGATGGTGCAACGTGGCACCATATGGATCGTCCACCTTTCTTTGCTTGGAGAGGATGCCACGGTGCTCAGATCGAGATGATTTTCGTGTTGTCAAACTGCGATCGTAGCTTTGGATTCATCCATATGGTTGTATTTTTCATTTCAAGTTTCAAAATGTATCATCCTGTTTCCTGGCCACAATAATGCATGAATTACTATACAATTTATACCAATCATCCTAAATGCAATATGATGAATGTTATGCAGTATTTATACTATGGAATGCAATGCTAAGCTTAGGAACTGACATAAGTAGGCATTTTATCATGAATAAGTGCATATTTATCATACCCCCATGCATATCTTTTACTAGTCCCTAGCGAAACTAAACTAAATGCTATGTATAAAATAAAATCAAGATCTGATTACTTAGGCAAGGTTTGTTGATTAAAATTAGGAAATGTCAACTAAGGACCTAATTACAAAAACTCAATAGTGCTTAGGTGTTTTTCAAAATGCAGACCACCCAAGTCCTTGCCTTATTTTGAAAAGGAAAGATACATTTTTCTTTTTTGCTTTTTCTTCTTTTCTAATTCTTTTTGAATTTTGGAGTTGAGAGTTTCGAGATAACTTTTTATGGATACCGAACCCGCCCAAGACTCGAAAAGAACTCTAAGTGCTAAGCATCTTTTATCGTGAAAATTGTGAAAGACTCACTCAACGACAATTAAAATAGACTTCGGGTTTCTACGCTCTTAGGTGACCTTGAAAAGGAAAATGTTGCCCAAAGGTGTATCTGTCTAACCGATAGCTTTCTCCCTACTTTTATTTTTGTAGGGTCAACACAAGCACACACCTAGTGTATATCTCCCCTGGTAAGCATATTTTCACGAGGAAAAATCAGGATTTTAGAGAACCCGTCGTCATAGTCACAAAAATTGCCACCAGATAAAATTTATACCAACACTCAAGGTGAGTCCCAGCTCGAACATAGGGAGGCGAACGCTTGGTTTTGAAATCCATGCTTCGATTTTATTTATTTTTTTTGTTTTTATCTTTTGCAATTTCTTTTTGGTATTTTAATAGGCAAGAGATCAGGTCGACAAAATATTTATCTAACTAATCTACTTGCAGAGAGAGAGAGAGAAACAATCATATATACGTCTAAACAAGTGTTTGC
Organism: Thalassia testudinum; assembly: GCA_037157565.1. Taxonomy (NCBI): domain Eukaryota; kingdom Viridiplantae; phylum Streptophyta; class Magnoliopsida; order Alismatales; family Hydrocharitaceae; genus Thalassia; species Thalassia testudinum. Next base: position 43,249,554 of record JAZHRO010000025.1, read on the forward strand.
TACAATGGAGAAAATAAAACTATACTAGAAAGTGAATAAAAGATAGAATGAGTTGAGAAGAATCTCCCTTGACAGTCACTTGGAGGATGACTCGCTTTGACGTCACTTGGATGAAGGTGGTGAGAAGCTGGACCAAGAAGAACAACGTTGGAGGAAAGAGGGTGGGGTAGGATGGCGTTGCGACAAGGATCTTCTTCCGGAAGGTGGTGAGAGGATGACCACGGGATGCTGCACGAATGGGGTGATGGGAACACCATCATGAGCCATAACTAGCTCAATTTGATCTGATTAAGTCATTAAATGCTCCTACATAACCACTAGAGAACCTTAAGTCACTGCATAATCATTCTGAGGGAAAGATAAGAAACCAGGGTCAAAACTGTAATTTTACCATCATATCATGAATGCAGTACAACCAATGGTTTTTCTCAGAGGTTAATTAAGGGTCAAATGGTCCTAAAAGGCTAACAAGTGGGTTAGAACAAACAAAAAAGGGTTTGCATGTGTTTTGAGAATTAAATGACTTCTGAAATCCTAAAAATAGACCTGCTTAATTAACCGAGGTTCTGGTTAGGATAAAATTCACCTAAACTCTCTAAAATTCGTAGAAAACTATTCTCTAGGGTTTGGTACCTTCAATTTGACCATCAGAACCGATCTTGACCCAAAATAGAGTATCAGACTGACAATTGGCCTAATTTAGTTTTTTGCATAAATTACCTAGTCAAACGAGGTTAAAACCAAAATCCAACTTCACCATTGAATTCCTTGGGTCCAAATTAGATTTGTATCAAAATTTAGGCCCAATCTGAGATTGTTTTGACCTATTTTGCACTTTGGTCCAAGTCAGACTTTATTTCCAATAGCCCCTCAACTTTTGAACCTCTTACAAGAAGCCCCCCAACTTCTTCATTGTCATTGCAAAATGGTCCCTGGAGCCATTAAAGGCAACCCTGAGCTTCACCGTTGAGATTGAGCGAGAATTTCTCGCTCGATTCTCAATCAATTAGTCCTAAAATAGATACTCATATTCTTGATGAAGTTGCCTTCCATTTTAGCCACATCTTGGGCTCCAAGTCTTGCCCAAAGTACCATGAGAATCAATTGAAATTTGAGTTTCTATCTTCGATGAAGCTTTCCAAGCTTGAGAGCTTGATTCTCAAGCTCCGTTCACCTTCTGATGACCTATAAAAAGACCTCCAGGGCAAACCGTTCGGCCCTTGCTCGAATTTGGCCTAGAACACCTCTAATTCTTCTCTTCTTTCTTGGCCGAAGCATTCCTCAACATCCGGCGACCTCCTCCTACTCCGTTCTTCCTCCATTCACAATACCGGTGACAGGGCCTCATTCCTCTCATTCCTCCGCTCCTAGCTATACCAGCAGGAGCCTCTTCCCTGTCCTCGTCGCCATTTCCTACCCTTCGGAGCTATTTTCTTCCCTGACGCCAACCATACCTCAAGCGGTGCCGCCTCGACTCCCATTCGTCTGTCAACTACCTAGATAAATTCCTTAACTCTTCTCTTTCATTTTTACCCAAACCACACTTAGCTTTGACCATGCTATCACCCATTCACCGTCATCCCTTCCGCATCCGGCCATTCTTTCGGTGAGGCATATCTCGCTCCACACAACACCAAACTCCTCGTCGATCATCCCTACACCTCTACCATGACTTGAGGAGCAAAAGCCCTAACCTAGTTAGGTCAATTGCCCCTCCTAATTCCTTGCCGAACACCACCATCTTCACACTCACAGTCCGCCTCCACCAGCACCCATAGACCACGCTTGAACCACGCTGACCCCCTCATCACATTCGCCGTAGTCCGGCAAAGCCTCTGAGCTGTTCTGACTGGGCCATTAGGCCATATTTGTCTTTTCAAGTTCTCCGCTGAACAACTGCCGCTGCCACTATCTTCTCCGGTGTGTTCTCTACCTCTAGGCTTCGTAGCGACTTGCTACAGTGCCTAATCGAAGTGGCCCCAGGTTCTACAAACTCCTATGTCCTCAATTGGGAGAACGAGACACAACTGCAACCTCAATTTGCGGGGACATCTCCACCTGCTGCTATGCGAAGAACGAGGGACGACATAGTCCCACATCGTGGATCACTGAACGGCTGCACCCTCACGTGCCTCTTCTGCGACACTGCCCCCACGGACTTGGTGCACCTGGCTACCCGCCTACGCTATCCACTCCTCGCTCACCACCCACTGCCGGTGAGACTGGACCCAGGTGTGCTCTAGGTCCGATCACCAGTATACCCGGTACTGTTGAACGCTCTGGGAGAGCATGACCCAAGGAGAAAAAGAGAGGAGAGTGTGTGGGGGTTATGGGGGTTTTGCTCTCTGGAGAAGTGGTTGACACTTAGCCAAATCTAAAGACCCTTTCCCCCTCTACATAAAGAAGAGAAGAGAAGAAAGGAAGGAGAAGGAAGAAGGCTTGGACCATGAAAGAAGAGAAGCAGAAGGGTCTGTGAAGAAGAAGGAAAGCAGTTGAAGAAGAGAAGCAAAGAAGAAAAAAAAGGTAAGTAGAGAAAGAAAGGAAAAGAAGAAGAGCCACAGAAGAAGAGAGACAAGGAGAAGAAGAAGCAAATCAGAAGAGAGATTACTGTTTATCAGACGTTTAAGACATCTGATCATTCAATCAGACATCTGATTTGAGTTTATTTCTTCATAGTTATTGAGTTCCACTTGCTATTATTGCAAGGAGTAATTGGTGATTCAAACCATCATTTTACTCCATTCTTTTTGCAGTTTGACACTTGATATCTTTGCTACATTATTCTGAGTCAATTCCTGATTATCATTTCTTATCTCTGTTGGTTAAAATTGCAATCTTGTGAATCGAATTCCTACTTTCTCCTAGCAAACGACCTTAGACTTTTCGAGTATAAATTTTATCTATTTTTCGCGAGATTTCGATTATATTGCAATGCAACGATTTAAAACTCGATTTTGAGCGACTAACATTTTTGGCACCGTTGCCAGGGAGCAAAGTGCAAATTAGATCTCTTGATTGCAATATCATATGTGGTACTAACTTGCTACATCTCTTTTGATTATGATTTGCTTCAGGGACTCATTGGGAGGACCTGGGTAGATCTCAAGCCTAGCATGCTTCATATGACCGTAAAATTTCATGGCTTGAACTCCGAGGATTCTTTCCAACGCAACAAAAACCTAAAACATTTGGCCCACACCTTTGGGGCAAATGTACAGAATTGGGACGGATTACTCTTAAAGCTCTTCTCATTCTCTCTAGCTGACAAAGTCGCTCACTGGTTTTAGACTCAACCACACATGATCAACACATGGGGAGAACTTCAAATAGCCTTCCTACAAAAATTCTACCCCATTGGTCATACCAACATGATGCGGCACCAAATCACGCACTTCTCCCAAGGAACAGGATAATCTCTACATGAAGCATGGGATCGCTTTCTGGATCTCATGCGTAAGTGCCCCCATCACGGAGTTTCAAAGTGGGAACAAGTCCAATCCTTGTACCATGGACTCCGTGAAGATATCAAGCTCTTTGTCAATGCAACTTGTGGTGGTAGCATCATGGGTCAACATGAAGACACAATCTGGGAAATTCTAAAAAACATGTGCGAGAACTCCCTGAACAATGAGTCATTGAGTGTGTACGATCGAACGTCCACCTGCGCTTTGGCAAATAATCGGGGGGTACACGAATCCCGAGGCCTTTTCACATCCTTTGATCTAAAGTTGGTAGCCAGTCAATTGGATAAGGTCTCCATTATTGAGAAAAAGGTGGATGACATCACTCGTCATCTACACAAATCCACCTCTGCACCTCAAGGCACATACGCGCACCTGCCCATGGGAAGGGAGGCTGCGCACAACATCTACCACTCCCCGGGGATGGATGCATATCCACCTCCATCTGATTATGGCTTCGGAGGCAACTCCGGGTCAGCCCACCTTAGTTGGGCGAACTCTGAACCCCCGTACCCTGATTATCTTGGAGCTCCTCATACCTACGAGGATCTTCACGTCGTCTAGAATAATCCTTTCTCCAACACTTACAACTCTGGATGGCGTAATCATCCTAACTTTTCATGTCTAGGAAATAACCTGAATCTAAGACCTCAATTCCAACCCCGACCACAGGCTTCGCGACGTTATCAGCCCACCCAACCAAGGTCCACTCAAAAGTTCCAATTTGGACCACCTAAAGAAGATCATACACCTCTGATTCTCCAAACCTTGGTTGACATGAAAAAACAACACAAATAGGAGATCTCTGAGTTACGAAATCAACTGGCCCAGCTGGCAAGTGCTTGCCAGCTTGGTGCACTTCCTTCTCAGCCTCTTCCAAACCTGAAAAATGTGCCGAACCAGAGGCACGTTATGAACCCAAATCAGGGTCAAGCCCACTATGTTTATCAGGCCCCTTCTGCTCCATCACTTGACGGGATGGATGCTTCAACTTCATACTCGGAATTTCAGCAGTAAACACCTATTTTGCCCAACCCAAACTAAAATCAGGCAGGATTAAATTCCGTCACCACTCGTAGTGGCAAAGCAACACAAGACCCACCCTTTCCTATCCACAACATGCCTGAGACCATAAACCCTAACCCTAGATTGGTCATCTAGGACCCACCCATCCCTGATAAAGAGCCTTAGCCAATTCTAGAGAAACCATCTAAGGTTCCATTTCCTGAGGCCTTGACCAAGGGAAAAAGGATAGCCAAACCCGTGGTACCTGAGGAGGACCTAGTTAAGCTCTTTGAGCAGGTCCATATAAACATCCCCTTGATGGATGCGATACACCATGTATCGACTTATGCACGATTCCTGAAAGACGTGTGTACACCTAAGTGTAAATCGTGAACTAGAGGTGGGAACCCGATCGTACTGTCAGAGCAAGCCAACTCCGTCATTTTGAGCAAACTCTCGCCTAAGGAAAAAGACCCAGGCATCCCTCTGATCTCCTGTGCAATTGGTGATATACAATTTGACCGAGATTTATTGGACCTAGGAGTCTCCATAAATTTGATACCCACATCCCTACTAGACTACTTTTGAGGAATCTGAGCTTAAATCGACAAAAATGACTTTGCAGCTAGCCGATTGATCTATTAAGTCACCAAAAGGAATTCTCAAGGATGTCATAGTTAGGGTACATGATTTCTATTTTCCCGTGGATTTTATTGTCTTAGACATGGATGCTTCTGAGAATGTGAAGAATACACTGATCATATTAGGGAGACCCTTTATGGCCACTGCTAGGGCCAATATTAATTGTGAGGAGGGCCAAATTGAATTAAAATTTGGGAGCAAGACATTGAAGATCGACATTTTTAATGCCCAACAAGGAATTAATTGCAGAGTTATAGAACAAATTTACGATATTGAGGCTGTGGTTGACGACCTATGTATCGAGGAAAACTCGACTATTTCTAATCAACCACAAGAAGATCAAAACCCACAATTAGAGGAGTCTGAACCTAACATAGATACTCCCATAACTCCTTCCTTTGCTCCCAACCCCACCCTGAACCACCTGCTGCTGCTGACAACCCAGTTATGGAATTAAAGCCTCTTCCCGATCATTTGAAATACGTCTTTTTGCATTCCAATTAGACATTTCCTGTGATTATCAACTCTCAACTCACACTTGATTAGGAAACATGCCTGATTTCTATTCTTCAGTAGCATCGAAGAGCCATTGGATGGACTCCTGATGATCTGACTAGTATCAACCCTTCATACTACACACATCACATCTATATAGAAGAGGGCTCATGACCATCCCGTGAAGTGCAGAGATGCCTAAATCCAAATCTGCAGGATGTCGTGAAAAAGGAAATTATCAAGTGGTTAGATGTAGGGATGATCATCTACCCGATCTCTGACAGTCGTTGGGTGAGTCCAATCCAAGTTGTGCCTAAGAAGGTAGGGCTCACCGTCATCACGACTAAAATCGAAGAAACCATACCGACCCGTATAGTGAACTCGTGGGGAGTCTGCATTGATTACAGAAGACTCAATTCCTCCACGAAGAAGGATCATTTCCTACTACCGTTCACTGATCAAATCCTTTAGAAACTAGCGGGAAATTGATTCTTTTGCTTTTTGGATGGGTGCTCCGGTTATAACTAGGTCACAATCCATCTTGAGGACCAAGAGAAGACCACCTTCACCTACCCCTTCAAAACATATGCATTCCGAAGGATGTTGTTCGGTCTCTGCAATGCACCCGCTACTTTTCAGCGGTGCATGCTTGCCATATTCTCAGATATGGTAGGTGAATACCGTGAAGTTTTCATGGATGACTTCTTGGTATTTGGAGAATCATTTGATGATTGCCTCCTACACTTGGTCCAAATCCTTAGGCGGTGCATCGATGTGAACTTGGTTCTTTCCTGGGAAAAGAGCCACTTCATGGAACCTGAGGGAATTGTCCTGGGACATCTCGTCTCTGAAAAAGGCATCCAGGTTGATCAAGCCAAGGTGAATCTAATTTCCAAACTCCCTATGCCTAACTTGGTCAAAGACACCCGATCCTTACTGGGGCACGTCAATTTTTACCATTGATTTATTCCCAATTTTTTGAAAATCGCGTGCCCTCTGACTAATCTTCTATCTAAGGATATCCCCTTTGAAATTTTTGAGGAATGCACTCAGGCATTTGAGATCCTGCGTGATCGAGTTACCCAACCACCTATCTTGCAGTCCCCTGATTGGTCTCAACCCTTTGAGATCATGTACGATGCATCTAATTATGCTGTAGGTATGGTACTTGGGCAGAAAATAGATAGGAAACCAGTGGTCATTGATCGCACGTGTTTCGCGTGTTTGAAATCAGGGTTACAAGTAACCCGTCGTCGTAGTTGCAAAACTCATAGTTAAATAAAATTTATAACCGAAACTCGAAAAGTGAGTCCCGGGTCGAAAATGGGGAGGCGAACGTTTGGTTTTATGAAATCCGCATTTCTCTTTTATTTGTTTTTGGTCATTTTTATCTTTTCTAATTTTTTTTGAAATTTTTTAGGAAGCAAGAGATCAGATCGACAGATGCTTATCTAGCTAATCTACTTGCAAATATAAAAGAGAGAGAGAAACAATCATCTATTTATCTCATGAATGTTTTCTACAATTATGAAAGCAGGAAAACTACACTACGAAAGTGAAAAAGATAGAAAGAGGTGAGAGAAATCCCCCTTGATGGTTGCTCGGAGGACAACTCGCTCTGACGTCACTTGGAGGAAGGTGGTGAGGAGTAGGACGAAGGAGGACGGAGCTAGAGGACGGAGGATGGGGTAGGACGGCATCGCGGCGACGATCTTCTTCCCGAAGGGAGGTGAGAGGATGGCCACGGGATGCTCCACGAATGGGGATGAGGGGAGGGAAAAGTATTTGATTTTCTACTATAGAGGAGCATACCAGGCTTGGGACAAGCTCTCTCTAGAGCTTTGGATGTGGTGAGAGGAAGAAAGGAAGAGACGAAGAAAAATGGGAGGGATAGGGGTCCTTTTATAGTGGAGGAAAGAATCAAATTCGTATATAGGACATTTAGTGACGGTCATAAACATCGCTGAAGATCCACCGTAAATGTCACTGAAGACAACCCACCCGCCGCTGCATTGGCGTGCACTCCCATGCCCAAGTCGCACGCCTCCGCGTGCGCGCCCGCGTGTGCTGCTGCTACCCGTGTGTGCCTCTGCTCGCGTGCGCGCACTCGTGCTACTGTGCACATGAGGTGGCGCATGCGTGTGCATGGGCGGCTTGGGTTGCACCACGTGGCGTGATCTGGGCCGTCCATCTTTCTATTGTAGGGGCTGCTACAAAGGTCGGATTGAGTCGATTTTTGCGCCATTGGGCTACGATCGTCGACCCGAATCCATCCTCGCAGTCGGATTTGTCATTTAAAGCTCCGAATTATGTCACCTAGTCCCTTGGCCGTTGATCTTCCTCGGACAGCATATGGTGCTACGGGACTCTGATCAAGGTGATTTCGGAGGTGTTGGACTCCGATCATCGTCCTGATTAGATCCGTACGGTTGGATCGTCAATCTAAGGCTCCAAAATAAATCTCCTCTCCTAACCACAAAAAGGATGCAATTAACCTAAAATATACACAACTACTCTAAATGTAGAATGATGCATGCTATGCAATATTTATAATATGGAATGCAAATCTACCCTTAGGAACATTCATAAATAGACATTTTAACCTAAATAGATGTGTCTATATCAGTCATCAATTACGCTAACAAGACACTTGATGAGGCTCAACATAACTGCACAGTTACTGAGAAAGAGTTGCTAGTCGTAGCATTTGCCATAGAAAAATTCAGATCATATCTTTTGGGTTCCAGTGTCATCATATACTCAGATCACACTACATTGAGGCACCTCCTTGCGAAGAAGGATGCAAAACCTCGACTAATCTGCTAGATCTTGCTGTTGCAAGAATTTGATCTCGAGATTCACAATAAAGTGGGAAAGCAGAATGTGGTAGCTGACCACTTATCCCATCTTCCTTCTGACTGTATAGACCCTTCCGGACCCATCATAGAACACTTTCCCAATGAGCACCTCTTGACTATTATATGGGACTTGCTTGGTTTGCTGATTTAGTGAACTACTTGGCATCTCATCATATTCCGTCTGATTGGCCGAAGGCCAAGAAAGACAAATTGCTTTCCGATGCCAAGTACTACATCTGGGAAGACCCGTACCTCTTCCGCATTAGTGCTAATCAGATCATCATACGGTGCATCTCGGAAGTGGAAATTCAAGACATTTTGTCCTGCCATGACCAGGCCTACGGCGGACACTTTTTTGGACATAAAACTATATTAAAAGTCCTCTAGTGCGGCTTTTATTGGTCCATGATTTTCAAAGACGCATACGATCACTGTAAGGCATGCACTCATTGCTAGACCTTGGGCAACATGAGCCACCGTGATATGATGCCTTTATAGCCGATTCTCGTATGCGAAATCTTCAACATCTGGGGGATTAATTTCATGGGACCCTTCGCTATTTTGGACAGATTCAAATACATTCTTCTCACTGTTGACTACATGTCTAAATGGATCGAAGCCATCTCGACCTGAACCAACAATCATAAGGTGGTAATCAAATTCATTCATCAGAACATCTTTTCTTGGTTCGGGATTCCTCGTGCGATTATCTCTGATGGAGGGACCCATTTCACGAATGCTCAATTCAGATCGCTGATGACCAAATATGGGGTGTCATATCGAATCTCTACTCCTTATCACCCCCAAACCAATGGTCTAGCTGAGCTATCGAATCGGGAGATCAAGAAAATCCTTCAAGTCACTGTACAACCTGACAGGAAAGATTGGTTGTCCCAACTTCCGGAAGCCTCATGGGCTTATAGGACCGTCCAAAAAATCCAATTGGGAATGTCTCCTTTCAGATTGGTGTACGGGAAGGCATGTCACCTCCCCATCAAGTTGGAGCACAAAGCCTATTGGGCTATACGGAAGTGTAATCTAGATCTTTCTAAGGTAGGAACCCACAGAAAGCTTCAAATGAGTGAGATCGATGAACTACACAATGATGTGTATGAGAACTCATGAATTTACAAAGAGCGGGTTAAGGCCTTTCACAACAAGCACATATCTAGAAAGATCTTTCACCCTGGTCAGAAAGTCCTACTCTTTGATGCCAAATGCAAACTGTTCCTAGGAAAGCTCAGATCAAAATGGATTTGACCATATCTTATCAGATGGATTTTTGGAAATGGAGCTGTTGAAATCAGCCAACCTAGCCTTGATTTCGAACCCTTTATCGTGAATGGCCAACGACTTAAGCCGTTCATTGAACTCACCGATACGAACTTGGCTGAGGTATCTTTTGATCGCCATTCTCCCTGAGCTCATTGAGCTCGACTGATGGCGTTAAACTTAGCGCTTAACCGGAGGCAACCGGTCATCTTTTTAAAAAATCTGAAACCCTTCTTGACACATCTTATGCTAAACTCATATTGCACTTTAAGGTTCATCCATTAAAACAGTCGACTCCACCTCTGGTACCCATACCCGAGCTTAAAATCGTCTTCAATAGTCACCTCGACTCGTCCACCCACCCAAAACCTATTCTAATGTATGATCTAAGCTGAACTCGAACCCACCTAATTTACAATATGGACATTGCAAATCGTAGGCATGGGGGGGTATTAAAGTACAAAATGCTGTGAGAATCTCTTCACAAGAAAGGGTTTCGTAAAAAAAAAAAAACATATTCCAAAAACCAAAAAAATAAAAAACTGAAAAAGAACAAAAAATGTAGAAGGGAGAAAATTTTCAGTGAATTAATTGTATATCATTTTTTAGGAGGAAAAAGGGAGGTGATATAAATGTCAAAAATGAGCATAATTTGAAAAAGAAATAGTCATTTGTAAAAGATTAAGGAATTGACTTAGTTGTAGACCAAATCAAAAAGAAAGAAAATGAAAGACAAAAAGTGCTAAGCGACAGAAAGAGATTAGTATGAATGCTGATCTTAGGCCTCTTGGGCCGTTAAGATTTGGATAGTCCTCAAGAGGTTGGGGAAAATGCGAGCTTAAGTATTAGGTCTAAGGCTTAGGGATTATTCAGCCTCGTTAACTAACCTCTGATTTTTGGGACTTGGTAACCTAAGACCCTAATCCACACATAGTATGGTTCAGTGTGCGTAATTATCAAAATCATGCAAATGGTTAAAGCTATTCTTAGAAAAAGCTACATAGATTAGGAGAGGTTGATCAACACAAGTTGATTTGGATGAGTTCCCAGCGCGGAGAGGCAGGAAATTCCCCTCGAAGATGTGCAATAACATACCGTCTCCTCGGTGCTTCTCTCCTAGGATATCTAAATATTCTACTGGGGGCATGTAAGCACCTTGTGCTGGTTTAGATGCCATGGGCAGCATTATCACGAAATGTCGATTGCCAGGGTCTGGATTTAGCTATAGAATGCCATGGGTAGGATTATCCTGAAATCTCGAAAGCCAGGGTTCTAGGGGATTGCCATGGGCGATGCTATCTCGAAGCATCAATTGCCAGGGACTCTACGAGGATTAATGGTAGGAACTAGGAATCCAATACAGACCATGTTGTAAAGCCAACCTGAAGCTAGTAAAAAAAAGAAAAGAGAGAGAAAACTATCTAAAAACAAAGAAAAAATTCTTCTATCTCTCTCTTACAAAAATGCATTGCAAACTGAACCTGGGCTAAAACATGTTACAAGCACGGGTACTTTAATCGTGGAGTCCAATGAACCTTAGGTTAGTTCTTGTGGGCCTTAGAAACCTTCGTGCCGGATTGAGGCTGGAGCTGGTCAGGTCCAGATCTTGGTTGGTACTTGAGTACCTCTTGGCTTACTATCGGCATTCTGACCTAATCTACAAAAGAAAGCACACATCAGAGTTCTGAGCATAAAAAGGCATGTGGTCTAGAATTTGAGTTAAATTCCTTGAGATTTTGCCGAGGGACTAGTAAAAGCTAGGCATGGGGGTATGATGGGAACACCATCATGAGCCAGAACTAGCTCAATTTGATCTAATTAAATCATTAAATGCTCCTACATAACTGCTAGAGAACCTTAAGTCATTGCATAATCATTCTAAGGGAAAGATAAGAAACCAAGGTTAAAACTGTAATTTACCATCATATCATGAATGCAGTACAACCACGAGGTTTTCTCAGGGGTTAATTAAGGGTCAAATGGTATTAAAAGGCTAACACGTGGGTTAGAAAGACAGAAAAGGGTTTACGTGTGTTTTGAGAATTAAATAACTTCTAAAACCCTAAAAACAGACTTGCTTAATTAACTGAGGTTCTGGTTAGGATAAAATTCACCTAAATCCTCTAAAATTCATAGAAAAATATTCTTGAGGGTTTGATACCTTCAATTTAACCATCAGAACCCATCTTAACCTAAAAAGAGAGTATTAGACTAACATTTGCCCTAATTTGACTTTTTGCATAAATTACCTAGATAAATGAGGTCAAAATCAAAATCCAACTTCACCATTGGATTCCTTGGGTCCAAATTAGATTTGTATCAAAATTTGGGCCCAATCTGAGATTATTTTGACCTATTTTGCACTTTGGTCCAAGTTAGACTTTATTTATATCCAATAGCCCCTCAGCTTTTGAACTTCTTACAAATAGTCCCCTAACTTCTTCATCATCTTTGCAAAATGGTCCTTGGCACCATTAAAGGCAACCCTGAGCTTCACCATTGAGATTGAGAGTGAATTTCTCGCTCGATTCTCAATCAATCAGTCCCAAAATAGATACTTAGATTCTTGACGAAGTTGCTTTCGATTTGAGCCACATCTTGGGCTCCAAGTCTTGCCCAAAGTACCATGCGAATCAATTAAAATTTGGGTTTCTATCTACGACGAAGCTTTCCAAGCTTGAGAGCTTGATTCTCAAGCTCCGTTCGCCTTCTGATGACCTATAAAAAGACCTCCAAGGCAAACCATTCAGCCTATGCTCGAATTCGGCCTAGAACACCTCTAATTCTTCTCTTCTATCTTGGCTGAAGTGCTCCTCAATGTTTGACGACCTCCTCCGACTCTGTTGTTCTTCCATTTGCAATATCGGTGACGGAGCCTCATTCCTCTCATTCCTCTGCTCCTAGCCGTACAAGCAGGGGCCTCTCCCCCATCCTCATCGCCACTTTCTACCCACCGAAGCAGTTTTCTTCCCCGACGCCGACCATACCTCAAGCGGCACCGCCTCGACTCCCATTCGTCTGTCAACTACTCAGATAAATTCCCTAACTCTTCTCTTCTATTTCATTTTTAGCCCAACCACACTTAGCTTTGACCATGCTATCTCCTATTCACCATCATCCCTTCCACGTTCGGCCATTCCTCCAGCGAGGCATATCTTGCCCCACACACCACCAAACTCCTCGCCGATCATCCTTACACCTCCACCTCGACTCAAGGAGCAAAAGCCCTAACCAAGTTAGGTTTATTGTCCCTCCTAATTCCCTGTCGAACACCACCACCTTCACACGCACAGTCCACCTCCGCCAGCACCCATAGACGATGCTCGAACCACACCGACCCCCTCATCACGTTCGCCGTAGTCCGGCGAAGCCTCTAAGCTATTCTGATTGGGCCATTAGGCCGTATTTGTCTTTTTAGGTTCTCCGCCGGACAACCGCCGTCACTACTGTCTTGTCCGGTGCATTCTCTGCCTCCAGGCTTCGTAGTGACCTACTGCAGTGCCTTATCGAAGTGGCCCCAGGTTCTACTAACTCCCAGGTCCTCAATTGGGAGAACGAGACATAGTTGCAACCTCAATTTTCGAGGACATCTCCACCTACTGCTACGAGAAGAATGGGGGATGACATAGTCCCATATCGTGGATCACTGAACGGTTGTGGTGAGATAAATTGTTTTTCTGCTTTAGCCTTGTTGCCTCAGTAACTCAAGGGGTGAGGCCCCTCACGCACCCTCACGTGCCTCATCCACGAAAATGCCCCCGTGGACCTGGTGCACCCGACTACCTGCCTATGCTATCCACTCCTCGCTCACCACCCACTGACGATGAGCCTGGACCCGGGTGCACTCTAGGTCCGATTACCCGTATACCTGATACTGTTGAAGGCTTTGGGAGATTGTGACCCAAGGAGAAAAGAGAGGAGAGCGTGCGAGGGTTAGGGGGGTTTTTCTCTCTAGAGAAGTGGCTGACACTTAGCCAAATCTAAAGACCCTTTCCCCCTCTGCGTAAGGAAGAGAAGAGAAGAAAGGAAGGAGAAGGAAGAAGGCCTAGATCGTGAAAGAAGAGAAGCAGAAGGGTCTATGAAGAAGAAGGAAAGCAGTTGAAGAAGAGAAGCAGAGAAGAAAAAAAAGGTAAGTAGAGAAAGAAAGGAAAAGAAGAAGAGTCGCAGAAGAAGAGAGTCAAAGAAAAGAAGAAGCAAATCAGAAGAGAGATTACTGTTCATCAGGCGTTTAAGATGTCTGATCATTCAATCAGACGTCTAATTTGAGTTTATTTCTACATAGTTATTGAGTTCCACTTGCTATTATTGTAGGAAGTAATTGGTGATTCAAATCACCATTTTATTCCATTCTTTTTGCAGTTTGACACTTGATATCATTGCTACATTATTCTGAGTCAATTCCTGATTATCATTTCTTATCTCTGTTGGTTAAAATTGCAATCTTGAGAATCAAATTCCTACTTTCTCCCAACGAATGACCTCAGACTTTTCAAGTATAAATTTTATCTATTTTTCGTGAGATTTCGACTATACTACAACGCAACGACTTAAAACCCGATTTTGAGTGACTAAATGGGGGTTAGAGGTAGGAAAAATATTTGATTTCTACTCTAGAGGAGCATTCCAGGCTTGGGACAAGCTCTCTCTAGAGCCTTGGAGGTGGTGTGGGAGACAAAAGGAAGAGATGGTTATGAATGGAGGGGTGTAGGCCTTTTTATAGCGGAGGAGAGGAGGCTAAAATGAGTATGGGACAATTAGCGACAACAAAGATGTCGCTAAAGTTCCAGCTCATGCATCACTGTAGCCTCTAGCTCACGCTAGCGCATGCACCTAGTCATAACTGTCTCGCGTGGATGAATCTAGACTGTCAGATCTAGGGTGAGCGGCCACGGGTGCACGATGATCGTGCCCTTCAGATTGTATCAGACGACACATTGATTTTCACGTTGAATCGCGTGTTATCACTGTGTTCAAATCGAGCAGCGCTGATCATGCCACGTCGCCGACCTCTCCACCGCTGGATTTCCATCGCAAGGTCTTATTCCAATCGTGTGTCGTAGCTGTTGGATTCGTCCCTCACCGCTGCTCGAACTCATGCTCGTAGTTTGAGAACAACGCCCGCAACCACTGCACCAAGATAGCGGATTGTCGTGCGGTCAGATTTTGTGCACACACGCTCTTGACCATTGGATCTTGATCCAATGGTCGAGATCTCATCTCCATCTTCTCCTTTGAATCTGAACGTCGAGCATGCGTGAATCGCAGCTGTTGAATTGAGATCTAATGGCTGGGATTGCTTAGCATAGGGCTCCTTTGAGGTTGAGGCAGAGCTACGACCGATATTGGGTGGCTGTGATGGCACCACGTGGTGCCATCAAGGCTGTCCATCTTATTTCCTTTGTAGATGGCACCGCGGACGTCGGATTCGATCGATTTTCACTCTGTTGGGCTGGGATCGTCGATCTAGATCCATCTGTGCAGTCGAATTTGGCATCTGAGGTTCGGATTGGTGCCACCTTGCCCCTTGGCCTTTGATCTTCCTTGAACTGCATAAGGTGCTACGGAACTCTGATGAAGACAATTTCGGAGGCATTGGACTCTGATAGTCATCTTGATAAGATCTGTATGGTTGGATCATCAATCCGAAGCCCTGAAATAAATGTCCTTCTCTCCTGGCCACAAAAGGATGAGAATTATTCTATAATTTACACAAACTATTCTAGATGCAGAATGATGCATGTTATGCAATATTTATAATATGGAATGCATTTGTAAGGTTAGGAACATGCGTAAGTACTCATTTTATCCTAAATAAATGTGTCTTCATCATACCCTTATGCCTATCTTTTGCTAGTCCCTAGCAAAATCAAACTAAATGCTTTGTATAGAATTAGGACTTGATTGCTTAAGGCATTAGTTGTTTATTAACAAAAGAATTTTTGACTAAGGTCCTTAAATGCCTAGGTGTTTGCCAAAATGTAGACCACCCAAGTCCTCGCCTTATTTTGAAAAGGGAAGATACATTTTTTTAATATTTTTTCTTCTTTTCTATTTTTTTTGGATTTTTGAGTTTAGAGTTTCAAGACAGCTTTCTACGACTACCCAACCCACCCAAGAGTCGAAAAGTACTTTAAGTTCTAAGCATCTTATGAAAAGGTGATAAACTCACTAGGAGACCGTTAAAACGGACTTCAAGTTTCTATGCCTTAGGAGACCTAAAGTGTTTCTACCTAAAGGTTATCTTTCCGACCGATAACTTTCTCCCTATTCTTTTTTATTTTTTTATGGGGTCAACAGAAGGGCGAACTCAATGTATATCTCCCCAGTTTATTCTACTTCCCCGCTTGTTCCCTAAGTGTTTTGGAAATTATTTATACATTTTTGTGAGCTGGGCTCTAGACAACTGGCCAATGGGCTGTTACCCACGATAACTTGCCAGCTATACTCGTGCGGTGAAGTGTGGCTTATTTTATTATTTTTATTTTTATTTTTTTTTCTATTTTTCTATTTTTCTTTTTCTTTTTGTCTTTTATTTTTTCTTTTTCTAAGTAGGTGACTTCCCTTATCTAAGATTTACCAAAAGAAAGTAGAAAGAGTATGGTCATGTAGCTAGACTCTAGACAACCAGCCAATGGGCTGTTACCCATGACAACTTGCTAGCCATACTACCCAAGAACGTTCACTAGCTACCTAATTTCCGTAAAAACCATCGATAAGTGAGTCAATGCAAATAGTGTGTAGATGCTTTAGACTTAAAGTTCCATCAAATTAGAGGGCGGGTTGATAAATAGTGTACTTATCACCCTAATTTATTAGCCAAATTAAAATAAAATTAACGTGGCAAGGGCTTAAGACCAGGTCTACATTTTAGTGGACACTCGGGTTGATTAAGCCTGAAGACCTGAAGAGTAAACATTTTGGTCCTAAAGTATCATTTCCTAAAGTTAACAACTCCTAATGCCTAAGTTCTCTTCTCCTAATTCTATTTTTTTTATCTTTTTTATTTTTTATTTTATTTTTTTTAAAAGAAAGTAAAAGAAATTCCACATAGCTAAAAAAATAATCTTAGGGTTAAGTATCCACCCCCATTCCTAAATGATGCAATGTTCTCATTGTAAAAATAAAGACATGAAAAGGGTAGAATAATAGAATATCACCTGAATTTCGTGATAGATCTAGTCAGCTCCGCAGAGAGAAAGGAGTTCAACTCAAAAAGATAATTAATTATTCTAAGCTTAGGTTGCACATCCTGATAATCAAAAATGTCATAAGGGTCCTGGAAGAAGGTTGGTGGTTTCAGACACAAAGGAACCCTTAGATCAAGAACTCTATTTCCCTTGGAATTCACTTCCCATAATTTAACTTCCAAATCCTCTCTTATAAAATCAATGTTTCTGAGACCTCCAAATCGTTGCACACCCCATCAAAGATATCCAAGTCAAACAATTGTGGCTGAATCAGAATTGACTTAGATTCAATGATTTCTAAATTAAATCATAACTAATCCTTTTAGGGTGTGGTTGAGGAATGGGGCTACTGATTGAATCATCCAATAAATCAAGATTTGTGTAATGACCCGTTACACTTTTAGCCATTTAAGACATCTGGAGTTTCAGTCAGACATCTGTCCAGACGTTTGGACTCGTTCCTGAACGTCTGAAAGTGAAATTTTTCGTACTGTGCTTTGTGTCTTGCGATTGGGCGGCACGTAGAGGCTCTTCTCTCTCTCCCTGCACCCTCACCCAAATCCTAAACTCTCTCCTATATAAACCCCTCCCTTCCCCTCTCCTCTCCTCCTCACACCACAGCCACCGTCACCTCCACCTTCTCTTGCGACCATCACCTTTCCTCCGCCTCTGCTGCACTCGCGGCAAGGAAGGGGAGCCATCGGGGAGGGAGTGAGAGTGGGGAGGAGCGTGAAATAGAGAGTGCGTGGGAATGAGAGCGAGGTGGAGGAAGATAATCGCAGGAGCTCGGTGGAGCTCGAGGAGGAGCCAGTAAGGAACTACTCAAGCTCCTGTGGCGGCTGGAGCTACCACTGTGGAAGGAGGAGAAAGCGGAGCGAGCTGTGAGGAGCTCCTGATATTGGAAGTTTTCCAGTATCAAATGTCTGGAGTGGAGTCCAGACGACTGGCAGGATACCTGGACGTTTGTAGCTAAGACCAGACATCTGAAAGCACTTATATTGCAAGGTACATATCTCCCTGCGCCATGCATATTGCAGCGTAGGGGTTATTGTCGGTTGATCGCGCCTACATTTGTATACGCAGGTGCAGCCTTGGGAAGGAGCGTGAAATGCTTTTCCACGTGCTTTTGGACGTCTGATCACATCACCAGGCGTTTGGAGGTGCTTACAGACGACCGGAGAAATTGTTCGATGTCTGGAACTATCTTCAGACGATCGTAAAGAAGTCTGGATGTCTAAATCAGCCACAGAGAACATAAGGTAAGATCTGACGCCTTTTAAGATGTTTGGTATTATTCCCAGATGTCTGACTTTGAACAGTAGGCACGTTTTTGACCTATTTAGGGTCCGATCGGGGTCCGTTTTATGCAAACGAAATACCTGCACTTTCTTTTCGAGTTCCTCTACATACTAGAGACTGTTATACACTATTCTGAACTCTTCTTTTGTGATGTATTCTCTGGTATAGGATTTCAACCTGCTATGCATTTGGGCCTCGCAAAGACGTCTGGGTCTGCGGTGCAAGCCCCCATTACTCCCGTGTTTCCTGGTAGAGTGGTTTAATTCAGTTATTAACATTTAAATAAGAATGTTCTAGGTTGAAATAGTCGAATGGAACTCTAGGATATGGAATGAACCCTAGGGTAGAGAAATGAATGAACCTGTTTGTACTGTATGGTTTAATTGCATGCGTGATTAAGATAAATTTCTGGCAAATTCCTATATTATCATTATGAGCTGCCTATTAGAATATGAGTTGCCTGTATTTATTGAAACTACTTGTGAAAAACACCAGTTGCATGTTATTGAGAATTGAACTATGAGAACATGAGCTGCCTGTATATGGATGAGGAATGAATTATTAAACATGAGATCTGGATCTGGATAATGGGGTGAACACGAGCATGAACCCTATGGGAATTAGGAGTAGAACTCCTGTGGTTAGATGGAAACCTGGAATGTAGATGAGAAGTGTGCTGGTCCTTGAGTATGTTGTACCAAGGAGAGCAACTGTTGGGACCCTTTTGTGTAGAGCGGAGCTAGCCTCCCTTGGGTTGAGACCCAAGGTTAGGATTAATCACTCTACACCAACTCCTGTTGGCCCTCGCGTACGTGGTATCGAGGCGAGCTACAAGTGTAGGGAGGGAGCTAGCCACTCCACGGGGCTCGGGGTTCAGCTAGCCACCCTACACCGACTTGCTAGGCCCTCTGGGCAAACTGGGGTAGTCAGACGGGGGTGCTCGGACAGTGGAGGGGCGAGACCCCTGTTTTGAGTGGGCAAGGCCCTATACCGTTCCGTGTTGTACTTTGGGCGTACCTGCTAGCAGAAACGACTGACCGCGTGTCAGTGCGGGGTAGTTACCCGTGCGCTTATCACGCGTGCTATAGTCACCGCTACGTCTTGACAGTGACCTCAGGGTGGTTGACTGGGTGTAGGACTACCACGGGGGACTCTCTCGGCCATGAGAGCACCATGTGTACCTTCTACTCTACGGAAAAGACTGCAATTACGATCGTTCCCACAAGGAACATGCAAGATCAAGAAATATCTAGATACTTTGGGAAGTGGGTGAAACAGAAATATATAAAATAGATAAATAGGAATGAGAATTGAACCTGTTGCTTTTACTATTTTGGTACTTAGATAATATAGACACCACTCTACTCAGCGTTCGCTGACTCTGTCTTTTCATAACACTATTCAGGACTAGGAGTTGAGCAACCTGAGTTTCCAGTTGCGGAGGGTGTTGGGCCCAGTCGAGTCCAGCCTTAGTTTTTCTTCAGCACTTCCTTTCCTTTTCTCTACTGTTGTAGTAAGTAATGGACTCTTAGTTATTGTTACGCTACTACTGTTTACTTTCCACTTTCCGTTGTTGTTATGGTGGTATGTACTAAGACAACTGTTTTATTTCCTTTACTACTTTGTATGTTTT
The DNA here is from genome assembly GCA_037157565.1 of Thalassia testudinum. Lineage (NCBI taxonomy): Eukaryota > Viridiplantae > Streptophyta > Magnoliopsida > Alismatales > Hydrocharitaceae > Thalassia > Thalassia testudinum. The sequence goes on from JAZHRO010000025.1 coordinate 43,269,406, forward strand.
TTCTACTTAGTTATATTGCATGTGTGAATATGGTTTACTTTCCTGCTTTTGGTTATTTCTTGTTGGACGACTAGGTCTTGGGATTAGTCGAGGCGAGCCAATCTCGGGTCCTGTTGAGATCCGGGAAGCGGGTATTAACAAGATGGTATCAGAGCAAGGTCATCCCGAGAAATAAACCAATTAGCTTGAGAATAACCATTCACGTGCATATAACTAGGATAGCCACCACAACGTATCGTTTGATATTCGTTCTGAGTCTTTTCTCGAAGTAATTTGGTATCGTTGACCCGCTTGTTCTATCTTTCGTGTCTCCTTGCAGAAGATGCCTTGTAGGGGAGTTCTCGAGGCGAGCCGTGGTCGTAGCCGTGGATGAGGTTGGAGGGGTAGACGTACCGGGCCTGAGGTACCAATTGACCCATCTCTTCTCCCAGGCATTCAGGCTCAGGATCTCGCCCAGCTGATCAGAGATCGTGCGAGAGGAGCTCCACCAGCCTCCACGGGCACCTCTCCCTGAGGATGTGGAGGGGGAGTCCTCAGTGGGATAGAGAGATCGTCGCAGTGCCGGGCGAGCAAAAGGGGAGGGGGTGGTCCTCCACCGCCCCCATCGCACTCTAACACTTCCGAGCATGAGCCCTCATTGCCGGGAGGTGTGTCCGTTCCCTCACTGCAGCTACACCACAAGCTTTTTGGAGAGTTCCGGAAGCTGAAGCCCCCCTCCTTCAACGGGGATGAGGACCCGTCTAAGGTAGAGGACTGGCTAGAGTAGATAGAGAAGGTGTTCGACACCCTTCTCCCTCCCGTGGAGTACCTCATGGCCTTTGCCACGTACCAGTTGGAGAGCGCGGCACACAGGTGGTGGAGGGCAATCAGAGGCTAGGAGAGGAGAGAGCCGACGTGGGACCAGTTCGTGACTCTCTTCTACGAGCAGTACTTTCTGCAGACCTGGCAAGACCAGAGGAGGTGAGAGTTCCATACTATCTGCCAGGGGACGATGATTGTTAGCATGTACCGCACGTTTTTCTGGAGTTGTCACGTTTTACCTCGACAACCATGTCTACGGAGGAGGAGTGCCTGTGGAGGTTTATTGAGGGGCTCCGATCTGCTATTCGGGGGTATGTCAAACCCTTGAAGCTGCCCACCTTCTCATGAGCGGTTGAGGCAACCATGACCTATGAGGAGACCAACCCGGCCGCACAAGACACTGACAGCGGATGGAAGAGGCCTTACCAGCCAGAGTACTCTCAGGGTCGTCGGGAGAGGAGGCACACAACACCTGCAGGAGAGCCATCTCATTTTGCGGGGCCATCAGTGGCCTTTGGGGGCCTTAGACAGGGGCCAGTTGCTAGCACCGGACCCTCGCCCAGTCGTCAGCAGGGACTACTGTGGGGGGTGGTCGTGTCCCCCTCTGTTACCAGTGTGGCCAGCCGGGCCACATCAGGAGGGACTGCCCATCTAGGGTTGGAGCACAGTAGATGCTCCCCGCACTAAGCGTTGGAGGCCGAGCTGGTGGTCGTGGTAACTAGGCGCGTAGGGGAGGGCAGCAGTCACGAGAAGGGTACCAGCCAGCGGCTGCTCGCTCGACCTAGAGTGTAGCTGCTTTGTCTGCACTGAGGACTGAGGGGCGTATCAACGCCCTGACACACAGAGACGCCAAGGCTTCAGGTTCATTGGTGGTAGGTATGGTTACTGTTTCTGGCATATTAGTGTACGTACTTTTTGATTCCGGTGCCACGCACTCTTTTGTCGCTACGAGTTTTACCGTCAGTTTGGGACAGGGTAGTGTACTGCTAGAGGATCCGCTTGTGATCAGAGGCCCAAGTGGCCAATTGTTTGTAGCTGAGGAGGTCTACATGGACTGCGAGGTCAGTATAGGGGGACACAACCTCCCCGCTGACCTGATTGTGATACAAATGGAGGATTTTGGCGTGATCCTAGGGATGGACTGGCTATTCGCCTATCACACCCTGGTGGACTATTTCGGGAGGAAGATCGTCTTCTCCATACTAAAGTTGCCTCCCTTTGAGTTTCACGGATAGCCAGTGGACGAAGGTTTCAGATGCATCTCCATGCTTCGGGTAGCAAGGCTTTTGAGCTAGGGGTGTGAGGGCTTTTTGGCCTGCGTAGTGGTAGAGACTAGCCCCATGGCTGACTTTCAGAGTATTTCGGTGATTTGCGAGTACCCCGACATTTTTCCAAAGGAGCTACCAAGACTACCGCCTGAGCGTGAGATCGAGTTTGAGATCTCACTGGTACCAGGGACTAGCCCCATTTCTACTGCATCGTACCGGATGGCCCCACTTGAGCTAAGAGAGCTCAAGTCACAGTTGCAAGACCTGTTGGAGAAGGGCTTTGTGAGGCCCAATGCATCCCCGTGGGGAGCCCCTGTGCTATTTGTGAAGAAGAAGGACGGTACCCTACGACTTTGTGTCGACTACCGACAACAGAATAGGGTCACCATCAAGAACAAGCATCCACTGGCGAGGATTGACGACCTCTTCGACCAGTTGCGAGATGCCACAGTGTTCTCCAAGATAGATCTGAGGTCGGGCTACCACCAGTTGAGGATCAGGGAGATCGATGTCTCCAAGATAGCTTTCTGTACCCATAGGGCACTATGAGTTCTTGGTCATGCCATTTGGGTTGACCAATGCCCCCGCTGCTTTTATGGATTTGATGAACTGGGTTTTCAAGCCGTACTTGGACCAGTTTGTGGTGGTGTTCATCGACAACGTGCTCGTTTACTCGTGAGATCAGGCGTAGTATGGACAACATTTACACATGATCCTGGACACTTTGAGGCAACGTAGGCTGTATGCCAAGTACAGCAAGTGCGAGTTTTGGTTGAGGCAAGTGACTTTCTTAGGCCACATGATTTCAGGGGATGGCTTGGCTGTGGATCCAGCCAAGGTTGAGGCCGTACTTAGGTGGGAGAGGCCACGTATAGTGACAGAGATACGCAACTTTTTGGGACTGGCAGGTTACTATCGATGGTTTATTAGATGATTCTCTCAGATTACACGTCCTATGACCTAGCTGACTCGGAAGGACGTGCCCTTTTCCTGGACAAATGAGCGCGAGGTATGTTTTTAGGAGTTGAAGGAGAGACTGACCTCAGCTCCTGTGCTTACCATCCTAGACAGTAGTGGCGATTTTGTGGTTTACACCGACGCTTCGTTGCAAGGGTTAGGGGGTGTGCTCATGTAGCGGGGTCACGTTGTCACTTACGCTTCGCGGCAACTGAAGCCCCATGAGCATAGCTACCCTACCCATGACTTAGAGCTGGCAGCTATTGTCTTCACGCTGAAGATATGGAGGCACTACCTTTACGGTGAGACTTTTGAGATTTTCACGGATCATAAGAGCCTCAGGTACTTGTTTGACTAGAAGGAGTTTAACATGAGACAGAGATGTTGGCTAGAGCTTCTGAAGGACTACGACTGTAGCATCTCCTACCACCTAGGGAAGGCCAATGTGGTGGCTGACACCTTGAGCCGGAAGGTGCCCACCCACTTGGCCAATCTACAAGCACAGAGTTGGAGACTTATGGAGGAGTTGGGCAGTTGGCGACCCCGAGAGTCACAGGGGTATTATGGGACAGTGATAGTGACGTGGTAGATGCGACCAGAGATGATAGACTGCATCATCGTAGGGCAGATGACAGAACCGTACTTACAGATGCTGCGAGATAGGGTATTGACAGGGGACCCAGGAGACTTTTCCTTTACAGACGAGATACTGTGCATGAGGGGGCGCTTATGCATCCCTAGGGACGAGGAGTTGTTGAGAGAGCTCCTGGCTGAGGCGCATGGGTCCAGGTTCACCATACATCTCGGGAACACAAAGATGTATCATGATCTAAGATGCGACTTTTGGTGGAGAGGGATGAAGCGGGATGTTGGTGAGTTTGTGCAGCAGTGTTTGGTGTGCCAGCGGGTGAAGGTCGAGCATCAGAGGCCTGTAGGGCTGTTGCAGCCACTTCCTGTACCAGAGTGGAAGTGGGAGAGCATCACCATGGACTTGGTGGCGGGTCTACCAGTTACCTAGTAGGGACACGATGCAATCTGGGTGATAGTAGACAGGTTGACGAAGATGGCGCGTTTCTTGTCGATCTGAGTCACCTTTGGACCAGCACAGTTAGCAGAGAGGTACATTTGAGATGAGGTACACCTGCACGGAGTTTCGCATGAGATTGTAACTGATAGGGATACCTATTTCACTTCCCAATTCTGGGCTGAGTTTCAGTAGGCTTTGGGGACACGTTTGAGGTTCAATACCTCTTATCACCCCTAGATGGACGAACAGTCAGAGCGCACCATACAGACACTTGAGGACCTTTTACTCACCTGTGTACTAGACTGGAGAGGCCACTAGGAGGAGTATTTACCCCTAGTAGAGTTTGCATATAATAATAGTTACCACTCGAGCATCGGCATGGCACCTTACGAGGCTCTGTACGGGTGGATGTGTACCGTACCCTTGAGTTGGGTCAAGGTGGGGACCAAGTGGAAGGTTGGCCCCAGGCTTATTTGGTAGAGTCAGGAGGTGATAGAACAGATTCATAGATGACTCCGCACTGTCAGGAGTAGGCAGAAGAGTTACGCTGATCGGAAACACAGAGAGGTGAAGTTCGAGGTTGGGTATCACGTCTTTCTCTGTGTTTCGCCCATGAAGGGCCTGCAGCATTTTGGGGAGAAAGGGAAGCTTGCACCGAGGTTTGTGAGACCCTTTGAGGTCCTGGAGTGGGTAGGACCCATTGCTTATCGGCTTGCCCTTCCTCCCCAGCTTTCTGGAGTGCATGACGTGTTCCACGTGTCCAACCTCAGGAAGTACGTCGCTGATCCTAGTCACGTTATGAGCCACGAGAGCATCGAGGTGGGTGACGACCTGACCTACTTCGAGAGACCAGTACAAATACTAGATAGAGCCGTCTGGAGTCTGAGATGGAAGCAGGTACCACTGGTGAAGGTCCTGTGGAGGAGCCAGCGATACGAGGAGGCGACCTGGGAGCCTGAGGCGGCGATGAGAGAGTGGTACCCGGAGCTTTTTGAGGGTACATCTTTTTGAACCTACTTCAGTCCTCTTTAAGTTTGTTATGTGTTTTATGTTCCTTTTTCCGCACCCTAGCTAGCTCAAGTTTTAGGGACGAAACTTCCTTTAAGTTTGTTATGATGTAATGACTCGTTACACTTTTAGCCATTTAAGATGTCTGGAGTTTCAATCAGATGTCTGTCCAAACATCTGGACTCATTCTCGGATATCTGAAAGTGAAATTTTTCGTACTGTCCTTTGCGCTCTAAGCACAGGCGGCGCACAGAGGCTCTTCTCTCTCTCCCTGCACCCTCACCCAAACCCTAAACCCTCTCCTATATAAACCCCTCCCTTCCCCTCTCCTCTCCTCCTCACACCATAGCCACCGCCACCTCCACCTTCTCTTGCAACCATCACCTTTCCTCCGCCTCTGCTGCAGCTATAGTAAGGAAGGGGAGCCACCGGCGAGGGAGTGAGAGCGGGGAGGAGCATGAGCTAGAGAGTGCATGGGAGTGAGAGCAAGGTGGAGGAAGATAATCGTGGGAGATCAGTGGAGCTCGAGGAGGAGCCAGTGAGGAGTTGCTCAAGCTCTTGCGGCGGCTGGAGCTATCGCTGCTGGAGGAGGAGCAAGCTGAGCGAGCTGTGAGGAGCTCCTGATACTGGAAGTTTTCCAGTATCAGACATCTGGAGTGGAGCCCAGGCGACTGGCGGGATACCTGGACGTCTATAGCTAAGACCAGACGTCTGAAAGCACTTATATCGCAAGGTACATATCTCCCTACGCCATGCATATCACAGCACAGGGGTTGTTGTCAGCTAACCGTGCCTGCAGTTGCGTACGCAGGTGCAGCTTTGGGAAGGAGCACGGAATGCATTTCCATATGCTTTTAGATGTCTGATCACATCACCAGACGTCCGGAGGTGCTTCCAGACGATCGAAGACATTGTCCGACGTCTGGAACTGTCTTCAGACAATCGCAAAGAAGTCTGGAGGTCTGAATCAGCCGCAAAGAACATAAGGTAAGATCTGACGCCTTTTAAGACATCTTGGATTATTCCCAGACGTCTGACTTTGAACAGTAGGCACATTTTTGACCAGTTTAGGGTCCGATCGGGGTCCATTTTATGCAAGCAAAATACCTGCACTTTCCTCTCGAGTTCCTCTATGTACTAGAGTCTGTTATACACTGTTTTGAACTCTTTTGTGATGTATTCTCTGGTATAGGGTTTCAGCCTCCTATGCATTTGGGGCTCGCAGAGACGTCTAGGTCTGCGATGCAAGCCCCCATTACTCTCATGTTTCCTGGTTGAGTGGTTTAATTCAGTTATTAACATTTAAATAAGAATGTTCTAGGTTGAATAGCCGATTGGAACTCTAGGATATGGAATGAACCCTAGGGTAGAGAAATGAATGAACCTGTTTGTACTGTATGGTTTACTTGCATGCGTGATTAAGATAAATTGCTAGCAAATGCCTGTATTATAATTACGAGATGCCTGTTAGAATATGAGCTGCCTGTTTTTAATGAAACTACCTGTGAAAAACACCAGTTGCATGTTATTGAGAATTGAACTATGAGAACACGAGCTGCCTGTATATGGATGAGGAATGAATTATTAAACATGAGATCTGGATCTGGATAATGGGGTGAACACGAGCATGAACCTTACGGGGAATTAGGAGTAGAACTCCTGTGGATAGACGGAAACTTAGAATGTAGACGGGAAGTGTGCTGGCCCTTGAGTATGTGGTACCAAGGAGAGCAACTGTCCCCTTTTGTGTAGAGCGGAGCTAGCCTCCCTTGGGTTGAGACCCGAGGTTAGGATTGGCCACTCTACACCAACTCCTGTTGGCCCTCGCGTACGTGGTACCGAGGCGAGCTACTAGTGTAGGGACGGTGCTAGCCATCCCATGGAGCCTGGGGTTTAGCTAGCCACCCTACACCAACTTGTTAGGTCCTCTGGGAAAACCAGGGTAGTCAGACGAGGGTGTGTGGATAGTGGAGGGGCAAGACCCCTGTTTGGTTCTGAGGGGTGAGACCCCTGTTCTGAGAGGGCAAGGCCCTATACTGCTCCATGCTGTACTTTGGGCGTACCAGCTAGCGGAAATGACTGACTGCATGTTAGTGCGAGGTAGCTACCAGTGCACTTATCATGCGTGCTGTAGTCACCGCTACGTCTTGACAGTGACCTCGAGGTGGTTGACTAGGTGTAGGACTACCACGGGGGACTCTCTCGACTAGGAGAGCACCACGTGTACCTTCTACTCTACGGAAAAGACTACAATTATGATCGTTCCCACAAGGAACATGCAAGATCAAGAAATATCTAGATACTTTGAGAAATGGGTGAAACAGAAATATATAAAATAGATAAATAGGAATGAGAATTGAACCTGTTGCTTTACTATTTTGGTACTTAGGTAATATAGACACCACTCTATTTAGCATTTGCTGACTCTATCTTTTGATAACACTATTTAGGACTAGAAGTTGAGCAGCCCGAGTTTCTAGCTGCGGAGGGTGCTGTGCCCAATCGAGTCTAGCCTTAGTTTTTCTTCAGCACTTCCTTTCTTTTTCTCTACTGTTGTAGTAAGTAATGGACTCTTAGTTACTGTTCTGCTACTACTGTTTACTTTTCGCTTTCTGTTATTGTTGTGGTGGTATGTACTAAGATAGCTGTTTTATTTCCTTGACTACTTTGTATGTTTCTTCTGCTTAGTTATATTGCATGTGTGAATATGGTTTACTTTCCTACTTTTGGTTATTTCTTGTTGGACGACTACATCTTGGGATTAGTCAAGGCGAGCCGGTCTCGGGTCCTGTAGGGATCCGGGAACCGAGTCGTAACAATTTGAAACCTCCATGTCATCCCCAGCCAAATCAAATTCCTCAATTATAGGGCCATCAAATGATTGATCAAATTCCTTTGGCCCATTTGTCTCACTAAAATTATCTTCGTTAAGCTCAAGTGAGACTTCACTAAGAGATTCGTCACCCTCAGAATCAAAGATTTCATGATTCTCATTTATATATGTCTCAAAATCATCTATCATTTCATGGTCCATGGAGCTCGTTCCTTGGCTCGGGGATCTCGGGTGAGAAAATATGTTCATCCACAATGAGTTGCTCTAGGCCAACCTGGTCATCCCCGATCTCATAAAATGTGTCCCCCCGACAGGTGCCTAAGTGGGTTCTAACATTAGCTTTCCTGAAGGGGTTCATCGTGAGAATCATCCCAAGATTGGACTAGGGCAACCACAAATTTCATCTTTAATCTCGACAATTTCTCAAGTAGAAACTCACCCGGGCCCCTATCCATAACATCTTGGAGCCAATCCAATAAAAAACTATTAAGCTCATCAATCATTTTGATCGTAGGCTCCAATGCTTTAGTGCATGGTGTTGGTTGAGCTTCTAAAGATTATATAGTGTTCCTCAAATTAGCTAACACCCTATCTTGGACCTGGTTCACTTGAATTGAATGGTTCGGATCAGGGTTGGGTGGGTTTGGGTTAAATCTAAGGGAGTGAAGAAATTGAGGTTCTTGAGGCCCTCCCTGTTAGTAGGTTGTTTCGGGTTGTTCAAAGAGGGGTGGTGACCTATATTTAATATAATCTTGGGAAGGGTAGGAGTTATAATCATCATATCCTTCTTTATTGTAGATCGGGTTAGGTTGACCATCAAAGGTTGGAGATCTATACTCAGTGCAGCTCTGGGAAGGATAATAATCATAATCATGATGTCCAGGGTTAGGTCCTAGACATGAGGTCCGGAATCATATCCCTAGTAAAAGTTATCCTGACTAGGCGATGGGAAGTCATAAGTCAGGTTGGGATAGTAATCATTTTTAGGATAAGTGGTGGTAGGAGGGTAGGATTCGAATTGTGTGTATGGTGTGGAAGAATACATGATGAAGTAGGAGGGAAAATAGAATAGAGAAAATAAAGGTGCCTTGCAGTACAATTAATCAATCTCATCCTTAAATTGGGTATCTTAAGGACCTATGCTTCATAAATGAACTCTGACCACACAACGAATTTGATGTTGTCCTTACTCTTGAAGGTGGTAAAGTTGGGCTGATGAAGTAGGGAGAGCATGTCTCGAGTGCCGCTAATTATGCCAAACCCCTGCTTACTTAAGTTGTTTGACAATCGAGTCCCCCAACTTGGCACATTTTGAAGCAAATAGACGTCACTAATTTGAAATGCGTTCAAGAGAACACCCTGAAACAGACTCAATGAATCCTAGGGCCAACATCAACTCAATTTTAATTAAGGCTTGGGATGATTGTGCTCTTGGAATGTGATGGACCCTTTAGATGGGTTGTGCCCTTAATGATCAATTCAAATGTGTGTGTGTGTACAACCAATGGTTTTCAAACAAGGTTTTGATGATGTGTCTTTTAGGGTTTAATAGTGTTTAGTAACTTTTAAGGTTTAATCTTTAGGTTCATTCAATCAAATTCAGTAGAACACTCCAAATATTGCAAGCACCGGTGATGATATATTCCTTTAAAACTCAAAATAATGTGGAGTGCTTGGTTCAACCCTAAAAAGTCAACCCTATGGGGCAAGCTACTGATGAATCACTTTTATCTTAAGTGGTGTGGCCCAAACAGTTCAATCAATTGGCCTATTGCACCACTTGATTAAGGCACACAAAATGACATAACCTAATCAAATCTCTACTCACTTATGTGTGTGTTGAGTTAAGGCGTACCGGATCCATAGGTCAGATCACGGTTAAGTGGTAGAATCAAAGTGATTGTGTGCCTTAGGATGAGAGTTGTAGGCGTTTAATGTGTATAACTTTCAGTAAATCCCACAATCAGATAGTTTTTTTTTTTTAATTTATGTAAGTGGGTGAGGTGAGTGGAGTGACAATTAAGCAACCAAGGTCTAACCTAGGGTTTATGCAAGCACTTAAGTTGATTTGAGTTTGAGTTATTAGGCAATGGAATGGAAATTTAGGGTAGGGGTGGTGGGGATAAACTTACAGAACCTTCATTTGTACTTTTCTCTGATCTAACCTCTTTGACCCGCCTGGGAAGAGTACCTGCAATCACAATAAGATCAGAGAAAAAGTGAGATAAAAGTTAAGGCGGGAAATGTTGAAAAACCAAAGAGCGTTGCCTCCCCAGCAACGGTGCCAAAATGATGAGCATATTTTCGCGAGGAAAAATCAGGGTTTTAGAGAACCCGTCGTTGTAGTCGCATAAGTCGCTACCATATAAAATTTATACTAAAACTCAAGGTGAGTCCCGGATCGAACACATGGAGGCGATTGTTTGGCTTTGAAATCTACACTTCGACTTTATTTGTTTTTGTTGTTTTTATCTTTTGCAATTTTTTTTTGGTATTTAAATAGGCAGGAGATTAGGTCGACAAAATATTTATCTAACTAATCTACCTGCAAAGAGAGACAGAGAGAGAGAGAGAGAAACAATCATATATACGTCTAAAGAAGTGTTTACTACAATGGAGAAAAGAAAACTATACTATAAAGCGAATAAAAGATAGAATGGGTTGAGAAGAATCTCCCTCGACGGTCGTTTGGAGGGCAACTCGCTTTGGCGTCGCCTGGATGAAGGTGGCAAGAAGCTGGACGAAGAAGAACGACGTCATAGGAAGGAGGATGGGGCAGGATGGTGTTGCGACAAGGATCTTCTTTTGAAAGGTGGTGTGAGGATGGCCACCGGATGCTCCACAAATGGGGGTGAGAGGCGGGAAAAATATTTGATTTCTACTCTAGAGGAGCATCCCGAGATTTGGACAAGCTCTCTCTAGAGCCTTGGAGGTGATGAGGGAGAGAAAAGAAGAGACGGTTATGAATGGAGGGGTATAGGTCATTTTATAGTGGAGGAGAGGGGGCTAAAATGAGTATGGGACAATTAGCAACAGCAAAGATGTCGCTAAAGTTCCAACTCAAGCATCGTTGTAGCCTCTAGGTCACGCTCGCGCACATGCCCAGTCACAACTGTCATGCACGGATGAATCTCGACCGTTGGATAGAAGATGAGAGGCCACAGGTGTGCAATGATTGCGCCCTTCAGATCATGTCAGTTGGTGCATTGATTTTCATGTTGGATCGCGCATTCACCACGTTTAGATCGAGCGGTGTTGATCGCGCTATGTCACCGCTCTCTCCACCGTTGGATTTCCATCGCACGGTCCAATTCCAATTGCGCATCGTAGCTACTAGATTCGTCCCTCACCGCGGCTTGAACTCATGCTCGTGGTTTGAGAACGTCACCCGCGACCACTGCGCCAAGATCGTGGATAATCGCACAGTTAGATTTTGTGCACACACACTCTCGATCATTGGATCTCGATCTAACGGTCGAGATCTCTTCTCCATCTTCTCCTTTGAATCTGAACGTCGGGCATGTGTAAGTCATAGCTGTTGGATTAAGATCCAACGGTTGGGATTTCTTGGCGTAGGACTCCTTTGAGGCTGAGGTAGGGCTGCAGCGATATTGGGCTACTGTAATGGCGCCACATGGCACCATGTGGCCATTCATCTTCTTTGCTTTGTAAATGGCACCACGAACATCGGATTGGGTCAATTTTCGTGTTGGGCTACGATCGTCGATCCAGATCCATCTGTGTGATTAGATTTGACATCTGAGGTTCAGATTGCTACCACCTTGCCCCTTGGTCTTTGATCTTTCTCAGACTGCATATGGTGCCACGAAACTCCAATCAAGACGATTTCAGAGGCGTTGGACTCTGATTATTGTCTTGATCAGATCCGTATGGTTGGATCGTCAATCTTAGGCCCCAAAATAAATGTCCTCTCCTAGCCACAAAGGGATGCAAATTAACTTATAATTTACACAAACTATTCTAGATGCAGAATGATGCATGTTATGCAATATTTATAATATGGAATGCATCTATAAGGTTAGGAACATGCGTATGTAGGCATTTTATCCTAAATAAATATGTCTTCATCATCCCAGGATCATCCTACTTCTCGGCTTCTTCCCTAAGTGTTTTGGGAATTTTTGTACATTTTATGAGCTGGGATCTGGACAAATGGCCAATGGGTTATTATCCACGACAACTTGACAGCTATACTCGTGCGGTGAAGTGTGGTATATTTTCTTTTTTTTTCTTTTTCTCCTTTTTCTATTTTTCTCTCTATTTATTTTTTCTTTTTTTTAAAGTAGGTGGCTTCATTGATCTAAGATTTACCTAAAGGAAATAGTGCAAGAGGATGGTCCTGTGGCTGGGCTCTGGACAACAAGTCAATGAGCTATTACCTACCACAACTTGCCAGCCATACCACCCTAGAAGGTTCCAATTTCTGTTAGAACCGTCGAGGAGCGAGTCAGTGCAAAACGTGTGCAGATACTTAGATTATAAGTCCCCTCAAATCAGAGGGCGTGTTGGTAAGTTGTGTATTTATCACCCCAATTTAATGACCAAATTAGAATAAAATTAACTTGGTTAGGACTCAAGACCAAGTCTACATTTTAGTGGACACCTGGGCTGATTAAGCCCGAAGAGCTGAAGAGTCTAAGTGTTCAGGTCCTAAAGTATCATTTCCTAAAGTTAACAACTTCTAATGCCAAAGTTCTCTTCTCCTAATTCATTTTTTTTCATTTTTTTAATAACAAGAAATTACTATTACAGAATTGACAAAATAATCAAATCATAAAATATTCGGCCCCCATGCCTAACTAATGTAATGTCCTCATTGTAGAATAAAAGCATAAAGGAGGGTAGAATAGGAAAAATATCACCTATATTCCATAAAAATCTGGTCAACTCCAAAACAGCCTATACATGTGCTAAGTTTATTACCTTCAGCTAGGCGATGTTCTACCAAAAGAGATCAGATCAAGGTGAGAACAACCTTGCCCGTGACGAGTTTAGGGAGAACATGGTCAACATAAGGTTTAAGACGTTGCCCAATGACCTTAAAGGAATTACCCATCTTTAGGTCAGATATTTCAATAGCTCCATTAGAAAAAATCCGATTAATGATGAATTGGTCATTCCACTTAGACCTAAGCTTTCCTGGAAAGAGCTTAAGTCGAGAATCAAAGAGGTAGACTCTCTAGTTTGGGTCAAAGCTCTTACGGGAAATCATCTGGTGATGAAGAGCTTTGGTCCTTGCCTTATAGATTCTGGCATTCTCATAGGCATCATTTCTAAGCTCCTCCAACTCAGATAGTTGGAGTTTCTTGGTCTTCCCAGCTAACTCTAGGTCAAAATTGCATTTCTTGATGGCCCAAAATACCCGGTGTTTTAATTCTACAAGTAAGTGACATGCCTTACCAAACACCAGATGGAACGGAGACATACCAATAGGCATTTTGTATGCCGTACGGTAAGCCCAAAGAGCATCGTGAAGCTTTTGGGTCTAATCCTTTTTATCAAGCCTAACAATTTTCTATGTTATATTCTTGATCTCCCTATTAGAGACCTCGGCCTATCCATTCATCTGGGGATGATAAAGTGTAGAAATCCAATGATTCACCCCGTATTTCACCAGTAAATTCCTGAATTGGGCATGTGTGAAATGCGTACCACCATCACTGATAATGGCCCGAGGAATCTCAAACCGACTGAATATATTTTTCCTCACAAATTGATGACCACCTTGTGGTCATTGGTCTGGGTGGGAATTGCCTCAATCCATTTGGACACGTAAACCATAGCAACCAAAATATACCGGTGTCCAAATGAAGGAGGAAAGGGTCCCATGAAATCGATGCCCCAAACATCAAAGATTTCGACAGGAAGTATCGGGTTTAGGGGCATCATGTCCCTCTTTGTCATGTTCCTGAGTGTCTGGCATTGGGAGCATGACCTTGAGAATTCTTGGGCATCCTTAAACAACGACAGCCAATAGAATTTTGATTGCAAAATTTTCGTTGTCGTCTTTTTCTCGAAAAAATGTCCACCACACGTAGATGCATGGCAGAACTCAAGTATACTAAGGAACTCATTTTGCGGGATGCATCGACGAATAATCTGATCAGCGCCGATGCAGTACAGCTCGAGATCATCCCAAAAATAATATTTGGCCTTAGACATAAGTCTATCCTATTGTTGCTTGGTCCAATCCTGGGGGATTTAACCAACGACCAAATAATTGACAACATCCGCAAACCAGGGGGTTCGGATACCCGAGATTATAAGGATAGTCTCATTTGGATGAGGAGAATCAATTAGGATTCTCAAAAGGTGATCCGCCACTACTTTTTGTGCCCCAGATTTGTCTTTAATTTCAAGATCAAATTTTTGAAGTAAAAGAATACAACGAATGAGCTGGGACTTGGCATCCTTTTTGGCTAAGAGATGATTGATGGCCGAGTGGTCGGCATAGATAATGCCATGAGAACCTAAGAGATAAGCCCTAAATTTTTCCAAAGTGAAAACCACAGCTAGCAATTCTTTTTCAGTAACGGTGTAGTTCCTCCGGGCCTCGTCCAAAATCTTGCTAGTGTAGTAGATAACAGAGGGCTTTTTATCTATCTTCTGACCTAAGACAGCCCCGACCGCATAATAAGATGCGTTAGCCATAATCTCAAATGGGGTTGTCCAGACTGGTGGTTGCAACACCAGGGCGCAGGTGACTATTGTTTTTAATAAATCAAATGCCTTGTTGTTCGTGGCGTAGATCGCATAGAAAATTAGCACATTGTAGTATAGCACAAAATACGTCTCGAGCAAATAAATTAACGAAACTTGGTGAGTCCCGGCCGATCACAGGGAGGTAGAAAGCACTTTTGATTTTATACGTTTGTTCTCAATATGATTACTAAATAATAGAAACAATTAATCACAATATCCACATCACAAAGAATTTGTATTTGATATATGCAATAGACTAAAAACATGAATGTAAATAACTACTTATTGTAACAGAATGAGGGCACCACGGGTGGTCCATGGTGGCCTTTTCGAGAGGTTGGGAAGAGCAGCAACAATCCGTCGAGGTGGCCCAACGAATGCTTCAGATAGAGGTGTAGAGACGGATGCAGAGAAGACAGGAAGAAGAAGAAGAGAGAGAAGGTGAAGGAGGAAGAAGAAGAAAAGTAAAGAATGCCTTTCAAAAGGGGCCCTTAGGCCTCTTTTTATAGCTTTAGTGAAGGGCATTTGGGGTATTTGGCCCCTTAAATCTGTGCAAAGGCTTCAGATTAATCAGATTCGTTGATCGGGAGATCAACAACCCTAATTAAGCCTTCCAAATCCTTCTTTTATCCTCGATTTAATCTGGTGCTACCACGTGGCAGCCTGTTGGGCATCAATCCTCCATCGCACGGTTGCAGATCTCCCTGCGTGCGCCTTCGTTTCATCTCCCTTGCCGCTCTCCTCTTTTGAGTGCCCGATCGTCAACCATCCGATCTTATGATCAAACAAGTTAAATGCACGCAACCAACGCACCTTTGAAACCTAAAGCACTTACACGCACATCTCCGCATGCGTCGTCATGTGCGTTCTTGATCCAGCGCCTCCGCGCCTACCACGTGTCTGCTGTCGAGCCGCCTGATGAAGATCCGGCGGTCAATTACGCACGCGATCGCCGCTTCTCCTGATTTCACACCGGATGCGTTTTGATCCCATGTCGCTCGCTGTCTGTTAAGCACCCTCTTTGCTACACTACATGTGCGGATTGTCGCACCTTCCATTTCCTGTGCAGCTACCCTTGACAGTTGGATGGGAATCCAATGGTCGAGATCTCTCTTGTGCGTGATGAGGCAGCTGGAGGTGGCGACGTGGCTACATCGTGGCCGTTGGATGACGATCCAATGACCTACGGTTCTCCTTTCCATATTGGGGCACTGGGAGGGGCGACTGCGATGGTACCACGTGGCACCATTGTGTCGTCCATCTTCTTCTCCTTGTATCTGATGATGTAGGCCTCCGATTAAGTTGATTTCTGGGTTGTTGGATTGCAAACATCGATACGGATCCATCCGTACGATTGGATTTGTCATCTGAGGTCTAGATATTCTTCAATTTGCCCCTTGGCTTGTGCTTCTTCTGCAAACTCCCTAAGGTGCTACGGGAGTCTGATTCATGCGCTTTTGGAAGAGTTGGACTCCCATTGTTATTCTGAACAGATCCATAAGGTTGGATCGATCATCAATAGCCCTGGATTACCTATAATTATTAATACCTCTCAAATAGCACATTATTATGTATAAAACATATAAATTATCTAACATGCAAAGCACGATGTGTATGCACGCAGAATGCCCATGTTAAGCTAGGTTCTACCTTAATTCAAGGGATTTAGGGCCTATGATTGCTGCGCAATCATACCCCCATGCCTAAATCTTGCTAGTCCCTAGCAAGTACAAGACTAAATGCATTTTATCAAGAGTTTACTAAAGGTTTATTTCTTTTTGTTTCATCCAAAAATTCAAAATCTAGATAACCATGAACATGTAACATTGTAGCTTCTGCAACGGATCCAAGCGAAGAGTCGATATACATTTAAAGCTTGTGCTTGACCCTTAGTAAAATTCTGTTGGGATAGGCCAACCTCTTCTCTTGGGGATATAAACTATTCTTTGATTTTAGCCCCGATTTTTGGCTTAGGTAGCAGATGTCTGAGTTAATTGGATTTGTATTTGATGGCTCACTCTCTTCTGGTGCTACATGGAGACTAGTATTTCAGAATCTAGATTATTAGATTATTGAATAACTTAACTTAGAGAAGGGCTGAAAAACTGTGCTCTCTTTAATCTTTTGTACCTTTTCTTTTTCTCTTTCTCTTTTTCTTTTTCTTCCTGAGCTCACATCTTACCAGATTTTCAACTGTATTTGGTGGTCTTACATGGCATTACACTTTAATTAGGTTCTAATAACACTACGACTAAGTCAGACTCCTCAGCCCGTATTCAAGCGGTCAGAAATACAAAAAAAATGGTTAAGGCTGTATTTGGTGGTTTGTGGGGATGATAGGTGTTTTTGCCTTAAAACATTTTGACTTACATAACTGAAACTTCTTAACATAACACTTTTTTTTTTCCACAAGCAAATATCTCTTTTGTATGCTTTCTCTTCTTTTTTTTTATCAATATATATATCTACTGGCACAACGCCGTTACCAACATAACATAACACAATAATTCAACACGACATACATACTTTTATTCATAAGGCATTATTTGGGATTTTTGGGAATGACCAAGAGGATCTCAGGTGGCTTATTTGGTGGAAGTGCCTATTCTCGGCACCGGGTAGGGAATGGATAGGACGAGATATTTCTGACCTTGACATCATTACCCTCCTTCAGCAGAGGATTCCATAGAGGATGTTCGTGACCATCCACCTCAATCCTAGTTTTATGAGAACCCGCTCTCTGTGTTTTTGCCTTATTTGGTGGCTCTCGTATGGAATTTCTCACAGAATTAGTATGCAGGAACTGAGAGTGAAAACTATGCCCATCTCCGAGTGTCATTATTGAATTATTAAAGATTAAAGATTCCTTACACTAGCCTTAGAGCACCAGTAGACTCTCTACTCTCATCTTACGTATGTTTTGGTGGATCTACTAGAAGATGGTTCACCTGACTCATTGATTGCTGTCCAAGGGTTCAGGAGAAGAAGCAATGCTTCTTCTTGACAAACTAGAGATGTCTATCGGTTTTCATAGTGGATCCATTGCAAATTCTACATGAAGATGTGAGGTTATACTGGATTCTGAGCTTAGGAATCTACTAAAGAATAAATCTTTAATAAAACCTCTTGATAAAACAATCTAATCCCCCACTTGTTGGCAGAAAATTTTTATCTTTTATGGACTACCCCCCCATGCCTAAGTGTTTGCATGTCCTCATGCATGAATAAAAGAAATAAGGCATGGTGTATGTGGATAGAAATCACCTAAAATTGCTTCTAAGTTGTCGTTTACCTCATGCCATCACTGCAATGTCATACACAATATGCAAAACAATATGCGAAACAATATGCGAAAATGAAATATGCTATGTTTATATGGTATGTATATATGTATATGTGCTGAGTTTAACGCGTCCAGCTAGGCAACTCATCATTCACACGTCCTTAAGAAGATGTATCATTTCGTCAGCAGGAGGAGATTCCTAGGCAAAGAATGGTTTGAGGCGCTAGCCATTAACTGTAAACACATGCCCAGATTTTGGATCTTTAATTTGGACCACCTCGTTAGGATATGGGTGGATCACCAGAAACGGCCCAGTCCATTTGGACTAGAGCTTTCCCACAAAGAATTTGAGTAGGGAGTCAAACAACCAGACCTGCTGGTTAGGTGCGAACTCCTTCCTCTGGATGTGTCGATCATGGAAAGCCTTTGTCGTGTCTTTGTATATTTTTTCATTCTTGTAAGCTTCCCGCCTAATCTCCTCTAACTCGTTGAGCTGGAGCTTCCTTTCATAACCTCCGGCCTCGAGGTTAAAATTACACTTCTGCATCGCTCAAAAGGCACGGTGCTCCAACTCCACATGAAGGTGATAGGCCTTTCCATACACCATGTGGTATGGCGACATTCCGAGTGGGGCATTATACGCAGTCCGATATGCCCATAGTGCATCAATCAACCGATTGGACCAATCCTTCCTATCTGGTCTAACTATCTTTTGAAGGATAAGCTTGATTTGATGGTTTGATACTTCATCCTGCCCATTGGTCTGTGGGTGATACGGGGTAGCAATGCGGTGCTGTACCCCGTATTTCTTCAATAATGACCTGAAATGGGCATGGATGAAGTGACTTCTCTCATCGCTTATCAGGGCACGGGGAACTCCAAATCTCGCAAAAATGAATTCCTGGATGAAGGATATAACAGTCTTATGATCAGCTCATCTTGCCGGGATAGCTTCTACCCACTTTGAGACAGTCTACTATGAGGAGTATGTACTCAAAGCAATGCAAGTTCAGGAAGGGGCCCATAAAGTTGTTACCCCAGACGTCGAATACTTCCACGACGAGAATAGATTGAAGAGGCATCATCTCTCTCCAAGTCATAGAACTGACCACCTGGCATCGCTTACAGCACTTGCCAAACTCGTGTGTTTCTCTGAAAATGGTCGGCTAGAAAAATCCCGACTGCAAAATATTTGCAGCGGACTTTCGGCCCGAGAAATGTCCCCCACAAGCATCGCCGTGGCAGAAGGATAGCACACTAGAGATTTCTGAATTAGGGATGCATCTATGAATGATCTGATCAGCCCCAATGTGAAAGAGCAGTGGGTCATCCCAAAAATAGAATTTAGCCTCTGAAATAAATTTGAGTTTTTGATCCTTGGATAATCCCGCAGGTAGCTTGCCTGCGATGAGAGAGTTTGCTATATCAGCATACCAAGGAAACTCAATAGAGTTAATAGATAGTAGAGACTCATCAGAAATCGTTCTGATATCAGTGGGGAGTATGGAATGAAGTTTGGGTCTAGTCGAGCTAAGTGATCCTCCACAACATTATGTGCTCCAGCTTTGTTGCGGATTTCAACATCGAACTCTTACAAAAGAAGGATCCATCTGATAAGGTGGGGTTTGGCGTCCTTCTTTGCTAACAAATGCCGGAGGGTGGAATGGTTAGTGTAGATGATAACTTTGGACTTGAGTAAGTACGACGTGAATTTCTCTAACCCGAATACCACAGCTAGCAATTCTTTCTTAGTGACTGTATAGTTACGCTGAACCTCGTTCAGCATTTTGCTAGCGTAGTATATTACAAATGGATGGCAATCCCAATGTTGGCCAAGAACTGATTCGACAGCGAAGTCAGAGGCATCACACATCATCTCGAAGTCAAGAGACCAGTCGAGAGGTTGGAGAATAGGTGCACTTGAGACAGTGCTTCGTAAGGTCTCGAAAGCGCTGAGACATGAGGAGTCAAAATTAAAGGGCATGTCAGTTACTAGAAGATTTGTTAATGGATGAGCAATTTTCAAGAAATCTCGAATGAATCTTCGATAGAATCTGACATGCCCTAAGAATGATTTGATTTGCCTAACCAAGCTAGGTGGAGGTAATCACGAAATGATTTCAGACTTAGCTCAGTCGACCTCGAGTCCATTAGAGGAGATCCTGTGACCTAGTACGATGCCATCCCTCACCATAAAATGACTTTTCTCCCATGAAAGTACTAGGTTAACCTCTATACATCTCCTCAGGATCTTTGTGAGGTTATCAAGACAAGATGAGAAATCATCTCCAAACATGGAGAAGTCATCCATGAACACTTCTATGCAGTCCTCAATCATGTCTGAAAAGATGGCCATCATGCATCGTTGAAAAGTAGCTGGTGCGTTGTAGAGGCCGAAAGGCATCTGCTAAAAAGCTAATGTTCCAAAGGGACACGTAAAAGTCATCTTGTCTTGATCTTCCGGGTTGATTGCAACTTGATTGTACCCAGAGTATCCATCCAGAAAGCAGAAGAAACTACGCCCAGCTAGCCATTCTAGAATCTAATCAATAAATGGTAAAGGAAAATGATCCTTTTTGATAGCCGAGTTTAGCTTCTTGTAGTCAATACAGACTTGCCAAGAAGTCGTGGTGTGGGTCGGGGTGGATTCGCCTAATTCATTTTTTATTACAATGAGTCCCACCCTTTTGGGCACTATTTGAATGGGACTCACCCACTGGTTGTTGGAAATAGGATAGATAATTCCCGCATCCAGCCATTTAATGATCTCCATCTTGACAACCTCCATCATATTTGGATTTAGGTTCCTCTGAGGTTGTCTCGATGGTCTCACCCCTTCATCAATGTAGATATGGTGAGTGCAATATGAGGGGCGAATCTCGTGGAGATCAGCAATGCCCCACCCGATAGCAGCCCTATGTGCTTGCAAAATGGAGATCAATTGGCGTTCCTGATCCGGAGTCAAGTGAGCATTGATAATCATGGGATATGTCTCACTTTCTCCCAGAAACAAGTACTTGAGTGAATTAGGTAAGGGCTGTAACTCTAGTAGCAGAGGGTGGGGAGGGGGTTTATGCAGAGGAGGAGAGGAAGCAACAGCGGAAATTTGTTGACCCTGACTAATAGAGAATTTGCCTGCAGTGGTCATGTAATCCTACCTTAAGGTATCAGTGCTGGATAGGACAGGATAGTCAAGATCAGGGGTGTTAGGAGCAGATGAACACCCATGACAACCAAATCCATGGGACGAAATGTGTATGTCACTAGTCTCAGTCCCGTGTGGATCGCGATCTAAGACCCTTGATAGTGAAGATGAATGTGCCATTGGGTCATTGCAGAGGAGCCCAATGTTCCCACAGAAAGCTGAATCTTCATCTTCACTATCCTCCTCGATTAAATCGCAATCGAAGTTCTTTGATGCCCAGAAAATGTCCAGTCTAAGCTTTTCATTCCACAGGGAAATCTCCATGCATCCTGATGCACAGTCGATGTTTGCACTGGCGGTGGCCGAAAATGGGCAACCTAGAATAATCGGTGCATCATAGAGATTAGGAGGAACCTCCATATCAAAAACAAAAAGTCTGCTAGAAAGCAGAATCCTTGGATTTTTACGATCACATTTTCAACCACCCCCCTCAGTGTTTTCACTGATCGGTCAGCCAACTGTATGGTAACCGAGGTGGGCTTTAACTCCCCGAATCAAAATCTATCAAATACTGCAGTGGGAGTTAGGTTGATGGACGACCCCAAGTCAAGAAGGCCCTATCAAAAGGGGAGTCTTGCAAAAAATAGGAAATAAGTGGTATGCCCGGTGATTACGCAGCAATCATAGGTCTTAATTGACCTAGATTAAGCTAGGACTTAGCATAAGTTAGGGAAATTCATGCATGCATACGCATTATCTACATCTTTACAGCTTTACTTTAGCTATGCATAAAATAATGTTATAATGTGCTGATTAAGTATATTATGTCGATTGTAGGGAATAAGCTGATCAGGAGCTGGATCTGAAGCTGGATCAGGAATAACGGGAGTTGTAGCAGAGCTGGAGTAGAAGGCCTAGTTTAGATGTAGGAATAATAATGTAAAGGGCTTAAAGGTTTTCTATTCTATTAAGTAGAAATAAAGCAGTAAAATGTGAAGAGCTTAGGTCCATCCTAGCCCTAAGATAGCCTAGAGACCTCCCCAAGCCTTAGCCACCCTTATATTAGGTCACCTCACCCTAGGAAGCCCTAAAACCCTAGTTCCAACCCTTCTCTGGATGTCCAGGATCCTTAGCCAACTCCCGCACACTTCAAACCCACTTCTGCAGTGTTATTGGACGTCCAGACACTTTGTTAGACGTCCAATTTCTGCAGAATACCCAAAACAGAACTCGAAATCCTTTTTGACTTTGATTGGACGTCCATACAACAAGTCTGGACTTCTGATTTTTGAGTATAAGATGTCTGACACTATTATTAGACGTCTGATACTGCTCTCCAATTCTTGTTTTGAGATTTAAGCCTTGATCTTGTATCCTTAGGTCCCTAAACCCAATTCCAACCCCAAAGGAACCTAAATTAAGGTCCCCTAACCCTAGTACATGACCTCTAGACCTCCCTAAGGACCTAATTAGGCCCTCACTAAACCTAATTGACTTGGATCTTAGTCAATTCCATCAACCTATTCAATTGGACTCATTGAGTCCAATTGAGCCCTGATCTCAACACACACTGTCCAATTGGACTCAGTGAGAGTCCAATTGACCTAGACCTAAATTAATTGAGTTGTTTTACTCTCAATTAAGTTTCCACACACCCAATTAAACTTGTATTAAGTTTAATTGCACTTTACCTTAGTGAATTAGGGTTTATAACCCTAATTTGAGACATACCTTGACCTAAACCCACTAGAACCTAACCTAATCAACCTAGCCACCTAAGTTTCGACCCACACACACCCACACACACCATCCACACAAAAATACCTAGCCTAGAGTTCTCTAGTACTCTCTGCCATGTGTGGTTGCCTTGGTTGCCAAAAATAGCAACCAAGAGCCATTCAATTTTTAGATCCACATTTGGTGGATCTAAAAACCACCATCCACCCTCTCTCTCTCACTCTCCCACGAGCTCCCACATAGGCCTCTCTAGAGAATTATTCCCTTAGGTCTATAAAAAGACCTAAGGGGTGGCCATTTGCATCCATTCACTTCCTTGGCATTCATTCCACTTAGGCTAGCCACTTCCATCTCCACTCCACCTCCATGAGTTGAGCATGACCATGGAGGCCACCATCTCCATGCTAGGAAGCTAGATCAGCTCCCCAACCTCTCTCCAAGGGCCAGCCTAAGTTCCATTGGCCACCCCTCCTTCTCTCAGCCACTCAAAGGCCATCGGAGACCACCTCCGAATGCTTTTCCTTCTGCTAGATTAGTAGCTTAGCTTTTTGTATATTTATTACTTTTATTTACTGCTTAGTAGTGTAGTCTTACTTCTCCCCAAATGATGCATGCGAAATCCCCCCCATCGATTCTTGTATGCGATCATTTTCTGGTAGCTAGATTTAAATTCCAATCATTTTTGTACAAGCTTTCCTCTACAGTTTTGTTCCAAACAACTCTCTCAATGAATGAATAAAAAAAAAAGTTATATATATATATATATCTGTCTCCATGTTATGAAATCACAATGAGCTTATTGATTGCTATCATATTTGCATGATTCAAGTTGCCTGTCTTAATTGTCTATCCATTCTGCAACTGAGCATGTCGTACTTAAATACGTAATAATCACAAACCGATATGCGATTCTAAATAAAGTAGAGCTAGATAAGATCGATTTCAAAAGTAAAAGCAACACCTCCCAGAGACGAACGACCGGGACTCAAAGTCTCATTTTTTTACAAAACAATATCTTTGTTGGATCGTATTTCGCAACTATACTACGACGCTTTTATCAAAAATGCAAGCTACGATTTTCACCAACACCCGGGTCCTTTTTGGGCGGTAAGTTAGCTAAACTAACCACGCTGGCTTCCTCAGATAATACCACTTGTCGTTCAATTCTCTACTATTGCTTCAAAGTATAGTAGTCCTTAAAGAACCTAGCAACAGTACGGATGTAATCTATTACTTCGAGGAGAGGGACTTGAATGTGAACTTCCTTGAACATAGATTTCAAGTCCTCAAAATTCTGTGTGTCCTTTTTCCACGCAGAATCTCACGTTAGAGCCATGGGAAAAGGAATGGGAATTTCAGGGTCTAGGGGCTTCTTTCCTTTATCTAATGAAGATGGCTTGTGAGAGGACAAGGGTTGTGAGCCATCTCGTGGTAGAGCGCAGGAAAAATCATTACCCGTTTGCCTAGGTAGTGGGCCCTGTGTAGTCTTTCCACTCCTTAAGGTGATAGCTTTTGCATCGTCATATTGTCCATGAAGGGGCAGAGGAGCGGGTTGGTCTGGATACATAGGGTTTGGCAACAGAGGTGGCTGACCGAGACCATAACCAGGTGGTGCGGGAGTGCTTGCAGAACAGCATGTGCCTGCCCTTGTGGTGCTTGGAATGTAGATGGGGTGCCCTGATTCTGCACATATCTCAGGTTTGGGACAGGTTGGGAGGGCAAAGCTTCCTGTGTTCTATGCTCCTGCATCATCTGGTTTTACGTGTTTTGTATGCTTTGTATTTGATCAACCATTGCCTTTAGAATTTGCAGGTTGTCATGCGTAGATTTTCGAATTGATGCCTGCAATTCCTCCTTCTGCGACTCTAAAGGGTCGGCCGCTTTGGAGGGTAGTTGGCAGCTTGGTGCAGCGGTTAATAGATAGAGCGTGTCTATTGCTGCTGAGACGGGAATGGTTGCTGCCTAGGATACGTGTTCTGCGCATTCCCGTATTGTCTGGTCTAATAGTGTGGAGGTTGACTCGATCACTGTGGGTTACCAAACCAGGAGCATTTGAGATGCTGGCACCAACCAGGGTTATACGTTTCAGAATACGGGTTGTTACGCTCATAACTCTGAATAGCATTGACATCTTTGTAGGCTGAAGATGTGTCAGATGCAAATTCATCAAAAGAATACGCACTTACATTATCATGTGGTGCGTAACCTTAATTGTACAGTGCCAGATCCATATTGTTCACGGGTTCCTAGTACGCAGAATCTCGCAGAGATGGAGAGGAAACATCCCGAGTGAACGGATATGTATGAGTAGAGGGGGCTCGGGATGCTTGAGAGGAGTAAGATGGAGCAGTGCTACCAGAAGATCAAAATCTTGCTTGCATTAATTCATCGAGCTTCTTATCAAGCATATCCACCTTGTCCAGCTTTTTGGTGATAATGCCCATGTCGGCTCGGGTAGACTCGGCTTGAGCTTCATAGACGTTGACTCGTTGCTGTCCAGGTTGCTGGAACTGGTTCATTGAGGCAGCATTCATCGAGTTCTCTGCTAAGGACTCGAACAGTTCAAATGCGTTGTTCTTGTCCTTCACGAGAAAATTCCCACCTCTAGATGCATCGGCCAGGTACCGATGTGTGTCATCCAGCCCATGGTAAAACACTTGAGCGAGGTGCCATTTGGGTACACCATGGTGTGGGCACTTCTTGAGAAGATCATGGAATCTGTCCCAGGCGTCATGCAACTTCTCTCCAGGGCCTTGGGTGAAGGTCATGATCGCATGCCTCATGGCATTTGTTTGACCGATCAGGAAGAACTTTTGGAGGAATTCGTGACGTAATTCCTCCCAAGCTCCAATTGGCCTCCCGATGGTCTTGAACCAATAAGAAGCTTTATCCTTGAGAGAAAAAGGAAGAAGCTTCATGAGAACAATTTCAATATCTACATTCCTAGGTCGAACTGACTCTGCAATCCGACTCAGGTCTTCGATGTGCTGGAAGGGATCCTCATTCGAGTTTCCGTGAAAATGAGTCTGAATCAAACTTATGATATTCGGCTTCAACTAGAAGGTGTCTCCACCTATGGGAATTCGGACCTGAGGTGCTATGATTATTGCCACCGGATCGTAGAAGTCCCGCAGTTGTTCTCTGCGTGGTGGATGCTGCACCTGGTCGAGTGTTGCGAGAATCCGGTCAATGCTTTGCTCATATTTTTCTTCCGTTTCCTCTACCCTGGCTTCCAGACGAGCCATTGGGTCCTGATTCTCAAGGTCCTGACAAACTCAAGGATCGGGATTAGCCATCTCAGTTATTGGGTGGAACAAGGTTGAGAAAAGAGGTCGGGCGAAAATTGCCTTTGCCACCTTGGGTTTAGCTCCCAAGGTCCCACAAGTTCAAGTCTTAACGACCTTCTTCCTTGCATACACCAACTCAAAGGGTTGGTGTAGTCAAGCAAAAGAAGGCTAAGGACTTGTTAGTCAGAGTGGTCCTTTAGATCAGATGATCGGATTTTTCCTTTAAGTTTGTATTATTAAAAATTTGGCGAGAGACCAACTGTAAGGAATTCCTGCCTCTCAAGCTAACCCGGCTAGTCTGGTTATGAGGGGACTACGAGGAGGGTTCTTCCTTCAACTTTCGCCTCCGGTTCTGTTACCCCGCAGCTGCGGTCATTTGATGCTACCCCGCATGCTTAGTCACCAGGTTTTGCAAGAGAGGTTGGAACTACCCAATAGTTTCAAGCCAAATGCAAGTTATTTAATGTATTTTCATGAATTTTTATCCTGTTTCTTCAATTTAGTAGATGGTGGGTGGTCTACAAGGTGACTCACCTCACCAACTAACTTTTGGGCTCGTCAGAGTCCAAGTTAGTCTATGTGGTCCTATTGGCTCATGCACTTCTAAGTTCTTTTTCAAATTAAAGATCACAATTCAAGTGTATACTCTAAGAAAGGATGGAAACCAAATGATTTGAAACTTGGCAAGAAGATTCCTTATTCAATAATCTTTTCAGAGAGTATTTTTCAAAATTTTTTTCTATTTCCAACAATTAGTTATGAATTTTTAACTAACCAGGGGTCAAATCTAAAATTTAGACCCTATTTTGGTCTTTCTGTTAGAAACAATATCAAATATGCTCCGAAAATTTTTTAAAAATATGATATTGAAAGCTAATTTGCTTATCTTTTACAACGCACAAATTTTGAATAAATATGATTTGTATGTTAGTCAAAACTGATTTCTAAACTTTATAAAAGTTTTGTTTTCAAGCAATCTGACCAGTATGTACTCCATGAATTTTTAAAAATTTCACAGAAGGAATTTCAGTTTGGGCATTGGAAAGATAATTTGAAGATCTAGTTCCAATCCAAATTTTATGATTTTTGAAGCATTAGAAACATGGCTATTGAATTTTAAAGATGACACTTACTTTCTGGCCGAATTTCTAATAAGAATGTGTACACTTGATTTTCGCAGCGCCCGCTTTTGCTCATTCGCCACTTCGTGTCATTGTTCCCACACACAAAAATACTATATTAGAGATAAAATCAAAAGTCGCCTTGCCTCCCCAGCAACGGTGCAAATTTGTTTATGGTGTAGATCATGTAGAAAATTAGCACATCGTAATATAGCGCAAAATACGTCTCGAGCAAATAAATTAATGCAACTTCGTGAGTCCCGGTCGATCACAGGGAGGCAGAAAGCACTTTTAATTTCATATGTTTGTTCTCAATATGATTACTAAATAATAGAAAGAATTAATCACAATATCCATGATAAGTTGATTTTCTCTTTCAAATAATATGATTAAGATGATTTGTCGTTTTAGTATCAAAGTGGTGGAAAATCGCTTAACAAAATAATTAAAATAAAAATTAAACCACTCACAGAAAAGCAGGTCATGTCCATAAGGAGACAATGATGCAAGAAATTCACAAATATTTTTCTCTTGTATTCGTTCAATCGAGTGTGAAATCCATAGTCAAATCTGACATGAAATGTGACGAAAAGAAGACACATAATAACTCGAGAATGTAAGGTTATATGTGCAATTTTTCCTCACTGAACTATTCAATAAATATATGATCGATCTCTGTAATTTCCAATTGCACATGTATTAGAGAGAAATTGTGTACATCTTAATCCAAAACCAATATCAAAAGATGTGAATAACAAAAGCCAAGCAATTATGAGAAAGCATGAGCATGAAGTTGCAATTTCATTCAATATATCAAATATTAAAATAAAAAATGAGAATTTGGCAATGGCATTGAAATGTAATAACTAATTGAATGTTTCCTGTAGTAAAACAGGGGAGAACCTTTCCCTTAGGCGTGCGCATGGAGCAAGGGATGGTCGGAGAGGAGGAACTCATCAAAGGTCAAGTGGAGCGAGGGCTTCGCAATGGTAGCGGTGGTGAGTCACAAGGTGGCTGGAGGTGGGCGCTCTTAGGCAGAGAGGCCAGCAGTCGTGCGTCAGCCTGCTGCTTCTGAGCGCGATGTGAAGCTGTTGAACGCGCATGCGTGGGATGGATGCTGCGCATGGTGGAGAGGGGTGTGCGGTGCTGCGCACTGGTGCATGTTGCAGGAGGTTCTGCGTGTGGTTGGGAGGTGCTGCAGGTATTTTGCAAGGAGCGCACACTAGAGGATGCATGTAGGGATGTGCGCACGGGCTGGAAGTGGGGTGCGGCTGCTGTGGGTGTGCGGTTGGGGCTAAGGGCATGCTGGCAGAGGTGTGGGAGGGAAGCTACTGCTTGTGGTGGAGGGCAGTGCTGTGCATGGTGGAGGGCGGTGCGTTGAGTTTATTTTTGGGTTCTTTTTGGTGGAGTGGAGGAAATACAGAGGATGGGGAAGAAGATGAATAGTGATGGATTTTGTTGAGGTGGAAGAGAAACAAAGGAAGAATGAAGAAGATGGAGGTGGTGCTGTATGTTCCCAGACGTCTTAACAGACAGGGGAGATGAAAATGTAGGGTGTGAGTTGCGGCGGCTGCGATGGTGGATGCTGGTGATGGCAGTGAAGATGGTAGCATGCACGCCTGCGTGTGCTTATGGTGGAGCAGTGTGCGTTCATGGTGATGCGAGCAAGCTCCGAATGGCGGTGCAGCTTGTCACACTACACGCCCACGGTGGTGGAGGCTTGCCGCCACTGTTGAGGCTAGTGGTGGTGGAGCGGATGAGAGTGGTACACTCTGCACAGTGATGAATCGGGGTGGAGGCCTCCGCGAGCACAACTACCTCCTCCTCTCCCTTGTAGTCGCAACTGCCCCTGACCAGATCCATCTCTCCCGCTCCTCCATGAATGGGGTCTTGAGTGCAGGCAGCTGGCGAAGATTGAATGTGTAGGTGGAGGAAGTGGAGTGGTTGCCTACTGGAAGAAGAAGAATTAATAAAATAAAATATTTGAATTATTTATACACAAATCCATAAGTTCTATGTTAATTAAAATAATGCATGTAATGCATCTAATGCCATTCTAAGTCAATTCCAAATGCCTTTAATTATGAATGCAATGCATGAATTATGTAATTAAATCAGAAATATAAATTAATCTATTTACATCCTAATGCATGCTAAACAAATGTTAGAATTAACTTAATGTCTAGGCACTTAAATACTTAAATAGCCCACAAATATGGGCTAATCAAATACCGTCATGCCTAGTTTTTGCTAGCCCCTAGCAAATCTAACCAATAACCTAGCACTCCGAGTAGACTAGCCAACCCAATCGGTCTTCCTTTAGAAGCATGTTGAGTTTAGGCTTTAGACCTAAGGTTCCCAAGTAGTTGCTAAGTTACAGACTAGGTCAACTAAAGACGAGTTGCAGGTACAAGTTTCCCTGATTTCTAACTCTACCCTAGGGTTTATTGATCCCTGAGAGTAAAGCATCTGTGCATGTGCATTGGTCTGAATTATTTGAGGTTGGTATGATTGCCAACCTAGAGAGGAAAAAGGATATATATATATATATATATTTTGTTTGATTCCTTTAAGTCTAACCTTGGATCATCTATCAACACGATCTGTGTCAGATTCATTATCCCCATCACCATACCTCGAAGGGTGACTGGCTTTTGATGCTTCGAGATAGCACCGCCCGTAGCGACCCCAAGAACTTCTGGCAATCGACACTTCGAGATAGTATCGCCCATGGATTTCTTAAGTGAATTCAGGCCTGTTAAGCTCAATAATACAATTTTTTTTTTGAATGCAATATGCATGAATGAATGCAAAATGTAGACATGCTATAAACAGATGCCTCAGGTCCTCTCCCCCATGCCTAGTTCAAACAATGTCCTCATTGGAAACAAAATAGTTAAAAGAAGATATTACCTGAGGCGGAGAATGGTAGGAGCTAAGGCTCCTCAAGAGTGACCTCGTCAACTAGATGGCCATCCAAAGTAATGTATGGTTTTAACCATTGACCATTGACGATAAAGGGAGTTGCTGAAGAGGAAGGGCTTTTAATCTCCATAGCTCCATGTGGAAACACTTTAGTGATTATGTAAGGCCCATCCCAACAAGATTTTAATTTCCCTGGAAAAACCTTAAGTCTAGAATTGAAAAGCCAGACTTATTGGTTGGGCTCAAAGGTCTTTCTAAGGATATACTTATCATGAAAGACCTTAGTTCTCTCTTTATAAGCTTGAGAGGTGTCATAAGCATCATTCTTCAGCTCCTCAAGCTCACTTAATTCCAGAAGTCATGCCTTACTTGCCTTCTCTAAATCCATGTTAACACTTTGAATAGCCCAAAGTGCCCTATGTTCCAGCGCAACAGGTAAATGGCACACTTTTCCACACACAATCCGAAAGGGAGATGTACCCAAAGGGGTCTTATAGGTCGTTCGATACGCCCACAAAGCATCATCGAGCTTTTGGGACCAGTCTTTCCTATCAGGTCTAACGGTCTTTTCTAAAATATTTTTTATCTCCCTATTCGACACTTCAACCTGGCTACTCGTCTGAGGATGGTAAGGGGTAGCGACCTTGTGAGTCACTCCCAGACTCTTGAGTAGCCGATTGAAGTGGTGGTTTCGGAAATGAGGTCCCCCATCACTTATAATGGCCTTAGGGCAGCCAAAACGAGATATGATATTGGCCTTCACAAAATTCAAAACCATAGAGTAGCCAATTGAAGTGGTGGTTTCGGAAATGAGGTCCCCCATCACTTATAATGGCCTTGGGGCAGCCAAAACGAGATATGATATTGGCCTTCACAAAATTCAAAACCATAGAGTAGCCAATTGAAGTGGTGGTTTCGGAAATGAGGTCCCCCATCACTTATAATGGCCTTGGGGCAGCCGAAAAGAGATATGATATTGGCCTTCACAAAATTCAAAACCATAGAGTGGTCTTTTGTGCGTGTAGGAATGGCCTCTATCCATTTAGAGACATAATCAACTGCCACCAAGATATATTCATAAGCATGGGATGAAGGGAAGGGGCCCATAAAGTCAATTCCCCACACATCAAAAATTTCAACAGATTGAATAGGGTGTTGAGGCATCTCATTCCTCTACCCAATTGTTCCAGTCCGTTGACATCTAATACAGGCCTTAACAAAATTATGAGAATCCTTAAATAACGAAGGCCACCAAAAACCAAACTGGAGAACCTTAAAAGTAGTTTTCTTAGCACCAAAGTGTCCTCCACAATGAAGTTTATGGCAAAAACTTAGCACACTTTGTTGTTCCTCTTCAGGTACACATCATCTCAATACTTGATCTTTTCCAAGTCTAAATAATTTCGGCTCTTCCCAATGAAAGTATCTAGCTTGGGAAATGAATCTCTTTCTTTTCTGCTCATCCCAAGAGCCAGTAGTTTCTCCAGAGACCAAGTAATTTACGGTATCAGCATACCAAGGTGAAGTTGGTGTTACCACCATAAGGGTTTCATCAAGAAATGTCTCGTAGATGTCTCTAGATAGAGAGTCATTAAGCGGAAGGCGAGATAGGTGGTCAGCCACAACATTTCTACTCCTTTCTTTTCACATATCTCCAAGTCAAATTCTTGAAGAAGTAGGATCCACCTAATCAGACGTGGCTTAGAATCTTTCTTAGCAATGAGATGTTTCACTGTCGCATGATCAGTGAAAATAACCACCTTAGACCTAAGAAGATAAGACCTAAACTTCTCCAGAGCAAAAACTACAGCAAGTAATTTCTTTTCAGTGACAGTGTAGTTTTGTTGTGGTTTGGTTAAAGTCTTGCTGGCATAATATAGCACATGAGGTCTTCCCTCAACCCTTTGTCTAAGGACTACTCCCACTGCATAATCTGAAGCATCACACATCAGCTCAAATGCGAGTGTCCAATCAGGAGCTCGGAGAATAGGCGAAGAGATCAAGGCCTCCTTCAGAGTTTGAAAGGCCTCAGTAAACTTTGAATCAAAATTGAAGGAAGATTCCTTTTCCAACAGGTCACAAAGTGGCCTAGAAATTTTATTGAAATTTTTAATAAAGCACCTACAAAAGCCGGCATGGCCTAGAAAGGATCTAATCTGTTTCACATTCATGGGCAATGGGAGTTTGGAAATAGAATCAATCTTGGCTTTATCTACTTCCAAGCCTCGCTCAGACACAGCATGCCCAAGTATAATTCCTTTCTGTACCATGAAGTGGCTTTTCTCCCAGCTAAGGACTAAACCAGTTTCCTTACATCGCTTCAACACATTCTCTAGGTGTAGGAGACACTGGTTGAAAGACAAGCCATAATGGAGAAGTCATCCATCCATAAACACTTCAACACACTCATCAATCATGTCAAAAAAAATGGACATCATACACTGCTGGAAGGTTGAAAGGGCATTACATAATCCAAACGGCATACGCCTGAATGCAAAGGTACCGTAAGGACTCATGAACGTCGTCTTCTCCTGGTCATCAGGGAAGACTGCAACCTTGTTGTACCCAGAATATCCATCGAGAAAGTAATAGTACTTATTCCCCTCCAATTTCTCAAGAATTTGATTAATAAAAGGCAAAGGAAAGTGATCCTTCTGGGTAGTGGTGTTCAACTTGCGGTAATCAATACAGGCCCTCCATCTAGTTGAGGGTCTAGTCACAACTTGTTCACCTTGGTCATTAAATTCCATAGTAAAGCCTGCCTTCTTTGGCACCACATGAATAGGACTTACCCATTTACTATCTTCAATGGGATATGTGATCCTAGCGTCCAACCACTTCAGGATTTCCTTTTTAACCACCTCCCTCATATTAAGGTCTAGACGTCTCTACATGTCCCTAAATGGCTTGATGGAATCATCAGTATAAATGTGGTGCATGCAAAGTGTAGAGTCTATAACCTTAATGTCAGCAATGCTCCAAGCAATAGCTTCCTTGTGCCTAGACAAGCATTCAATCAGGGCTCCCTCTTGTGCCTCAGATAGCACAGTCGAAATGATAATGGGGAGCGTATCATTGGCACCCAGGAAGACATACTTGAGAGTGCCAGGGAGGGGTTTCAACTCAAGGTCGAGGGCTTGTATGGTTGAGGGCTTCATAATAGATGTCCCCATCTCAGGTAGCAGATCTACCTTGGGTAGAGATGATAGGGAAAGAGACTCAGCAGAAACACCCAGCAACTTCTCAAGTTCTAGTATATCCCCTTCACATTCCACCAAGAGATGGGAATGCTCATTTAGCATGACATGCTGAAGGGGGTCATCACATAACATTGCAGGGGTTGTCTCTTCAATCAGGTCATCTATCACCTCAACTTGAGAATAATCCTCAAGCCTGGCTTGTTTGTAAGCATCAAACACATTAAGCCAGATTTTCCTGTTCCCAAAGCCCATTTTCAATGCCCCAGTATTGCAATTGATTGAAGCATGCGAAGTTGAAAGGAAGGGGTAGCCCAAAATGATGGAGGGTTTGGTTAGCTTGTTGGTAGGATCAGTGTCCAAAACTAAGTCAACAGGGAAGAAGAAATCCTCCACTCTTAAGAGGACATCTTCCAAAATTCCCTACGATGTTTTAAGTGATCGATCAGCAACTTGGAGGATTACCGGGCTAGGCTTCAGATTGCCTCCCCCAAGTTGTTCATACACGTAGCTCGGAAGGATGTTCACCCCTACACCCAGATCAAGTAGAGCCTCATCAATCTGTAAGTCACCAATAACCACTAAGATGTACGGGGCTCCTGGGCCCTTAAGTTTCGGGGGTGTGCCATGTTGAACAATTGAGCTAACAGAATCAGGCAGGACAACTTTTGATTGGACCTGTTTCCTAGATTGCTGCTTTTTCGTGCACAGGTCCTTTAAGAAGTGGGCATAAGATGGAATCTGCCTGATAGCTTCAAGCAAAGGCAGGTTAATCTGCACTTGCTTGAAAGTTTCCATGATCTCATCCATCTTATCTTTGGCTCCAGATGAGCCAGCAGAAGTCTGCCCAAAGGTGGATAAGCACTCTGGAAAGGGCACTCTCGATCTCTGGGTGGAAGGGTTGTCATGTCGAGTAAGGGGTGGAACGGGGGCAACTTCTTCTGGTGAGGTGATTTCAAGCGGAGAAGATTTGGGCAAGTCTTCTCCGGTGGGGGTGAAAGTCAGGGTGGATGGTTTTTCAGAGGGTGAGACTATAAGAGCATCGGGTTTGGAAATTTCTTTCCCACTCCTCAGAATAGTCACCGCCTAAGCATGCTCCCTAAAGATAATCCCTTTTCCTTTAAGATTCTCCTCAGCAGCACTGGGAAGCTTCCCAATTTCCCTCTATCTAATGGCCTCAACAAGGTGTCCTATCTGCGATTTCATCTCATGTATAGCTTTGTCATGAGATTGGATGAATGCACTTTGACTTTCTTGCGTAGTTCTCAACATTGCCTTCAATTCATCCATCTTAAAGGTCTTAGGTTGGGCAAAGGTATGAGGTTGGCTATTTTATGGTTTTGAAAGGATTGTGGTTTATAATTCCCTGAATTTGAGACATTTCCTTGTCTCCATGAAAAGTTTGGGTGGTTCCTCCATCCCTCATTATAAGTGTTGGAAAAAGGTCATTACGAGGTCTAGGACGGAACCCTTGAGCAACATTCAAATTCGCTTGTACAAGCTCAAGGAATTGGGAGGCCAAGTGGCAATCCATAGTGGCATGTGTATTGCCTTAGCAAATGGAGCATTCAGAAGCTTGGGATGTGGAGGTGTTAGATACGAATTTGCCCAGGCTCGACATAAGCCTTTCCATTTTTTGATTCAATAATTGAATCTGATAGGCTAAATTCTGGGTGTCCCTTACCTCATTCACCTCCAACTTTCTTTGCATGAGAGTGGGTTTTCTATCCATGTAGGCAGAATTCAAGTGAATGGAATTCTCACTCAAAGTATCAAAAAGGTTCCAAGCTTCATCCTCAGTCTTAGATAGAAAGGTTCCTGCACAGGCACCATCCACAGTCTACCTGTGCGAATCATTAAGTCCAGTGTAGAACCTTTCAACCAGTTGCCACTTAGGCACCTGGTGATGTGGGCAAGTTACAACAAGTCATTAAAGCTCTCCCACACATCATGGAAAGCTTCCCCATCCTTTTGAGCAAAACTCATAATTTCCCTCCTAAAGTGATTTGTTTTGCTCATGGGGAAGTACTTCAAAAACTCCGTCTTCAAGGCATCCCAAGTGTTAATATCATCAAGGATATGATACCAATATTTGGCTTTGTCCTTGAGGGAGAAAGGAAAGAGGGTCCGCATTTGAGCATCATCAGTAATGCCCTGCAGCTTCACCGTGGAACAGACCTCAGTGAATACCTCTATATACTTGTAAGGGTCTTCCCTAGCAGTACCATAAAAGGAGGGCAGCAAGGATATGGTACTGCTTTTGATCTCATAAGGATTGTCCCCTCTAGGTCTACGTAGTGCAGAGCCAGCTTGATTGGTTGGAATGAAATATTCCTTAAGGCTCCTTTGACCAACCATTTCTTCCCTTGGAAGGTTTCTTCTTAAGATTCTTTCAAGTTCAGGATTAAACAAAAGTTGTCTCCTAAGAGATCGCCTACCAAGCATGCACTACAAACACAATTCAAAAGGACTTGTTTGGTCTTTACAAATTTAGGCTTTTGACTTTAGTTCAAATTATAGGTGACAAAGCAAGTTGCCCAATCAATTACGTGCCTATTGTCGACCTTTGAAATGCCTAAAAAGACCTAGTTGGAGCTTAGGTGTTCTTCCCTAAATCTCAAATGGTAGAACAACTCCAAAGATGGAAGATTGAGGGATGTAAGTAGGCCTAAGCCTTCCTTTGAAGCTGTGCTTTCGTGGTACTTCTTAACTACTCCCAAAAATCCATGATAGGGTATCCCCCTTTTTGGATTTACAAAACCTTTGATCTCAAGTTCCAAACACTTTAGAATCCAACGGTAGGAGGGCTCTTGTCCTAGTAGTTCCAAGACCTAAGAGTGTCTAAATGCATGCCATGGTGCAAGAGATATAAGTGTGCATACACCGCAAAAGATTTTGAATTTTGAATCGCACACCAAGTTTCAAAATCAGGTCCTTGATTTTTAAATGTCCCTCCTTTAATTAGTCCTTTTTCAAAAATTAAATGTGACCACTTTTTTGATCGCTTCAAGATAGATTATGTGGTCTAAAAATTAATCCAAATGCATTTGCATGACAGGTTGAAATGCAAAGTTAGAAGTGCATACCTGATTCCAGCATTCTTTATGCAATATGCAAGACAAGAAGTTAGATCTAGATGCTACTCATTCAACCCTAAATGATTCAACCTAAGGGCAGGCAGCTTCTAGCAGGTAGCTCATTTCTCTTTTTTTTTAGCTACTTATGCACAGGCAAAGAAAATGATAAACAACCACAAAATAAAATAAAATGAAAACCTAAATCTAAAGAAAAGGGAATAGACTCCCGAAAATTAGCCCCAATTTCTACAAGGGCAAGAAAACAGGAATAAAACTTGTGACAAAGGAGAATCCCCTATGGAAGTGGGATCCATGTCTCCTGTGTCTTCCCCGCATGTAGGCGTCGCTCAAGGTCGACGTCATCTCCCAGATGCGCCTGTCACCTCCATAGATTTCTCGCATAGAAATGATAACAAATGGTCAGATCACTGTGCAACGAGAAATAATCAGAAATAAAAATCAAGTGAAATTATTGCATCTGTTGCCTCCCTAGCAACGACGCCATTTGATAAGTTGATTTTTACTTTCAAATAATATGATTAAGAAGGTTTGTCATGTTAGTATCAAAGTGGTGGAAAATCGCTTAACAAAATAATTAAAATAAAAATATACCACTCACAGAAGAGCGGGTCATGTCCACAAGGAGACAATGATGCAATAAATTCACAAATATTTTTCTCTTGTATTCGTTCAATCGAGTGCGAAATCCATAGTCAAATCTGACATGAAATGCGAAGAAATGAAGACACACAATAACTCGAGAATGTAAGGTTATATGCACAATTTTTCCTCACTAAACTATTCAATAAATATATGATCAATCTCTGTAATTTCCAATTGCACATGTATTAGGGGGAAATTGTGTACATCTTAATCCAAAACCAATGTCAAAAGATGTGAATAATAAAAGCCAAGCAATTATGAGAAAGCATGAGCATGAAGTTACAATTTCACTCAATATGTCAAATATTAAAATAAAAAATGAGAATTTGGCACTGTCATTGAAATGTAATAACTAATTGAATGTTTCTTGTAGCAAAATAGGGGAGAACCTTTCCCTTAGGCGTGCACACGGAGTAAGGGATGGGCGGAGGGGAGGAACTCATTAGAGGTCAAGTGGAGCGAGGGCTTCGCAACGGTAGCGGCGGCGAGTCACAAGGTGGTTGGAGGTGGGTGCTCTTAGGCAGGGAGGCAGGTGGTCGTGCATCAGCCTGCTGCTTCTAGGAGCGGCATGGAGCTGTTGAATGTGCGCGCATGGGATGGATGTTGCGCACGGTGGAGAGGGGAGTGTGGTGCTGTGACTGGTGCGTGCTGCAGGAGGTGCGGCACGTGGTTGGGTAGCACTGTAGTTGTTCTGTAAGGAGCACACGCAAGCTGGAAGTGGGGCGCGGCTGCTGTGGGTGTGCGGCAGGGGCTGAGGGCACGCTGGCAGAGGTGCGGGAGGGTGGCTACTGCACGTGGTGGAGGGCGGTGCGTTGAGTTTGTTTTTGGGTTCTTTTTGGTGGAGTGGAGGAAAAACAAAGGATGAGGAAGAAGATGAATAGTGATGGATTTTGTTGAGTTAGAAGAGAAACAGAGGAAGAATGAAGAAGATGGAGGTGGTGTTGTATGTTCCCAGACGTCTTAACGGACTGGGGAGATGAAAATGTAGGGCGTGAAGTTGCGGTAGCTGCGGTGGTGGATGCTGGTGATGGTAGTGAAGATGGTAGCATGCACGCCTACCTGTGCTTATGGTGGAGCAATGTGCATTCACGGTGATGCGAGCAAGCTCCGAATGGCGGTGCGGCCTGTCACACCACACGCCCACGGTGGTGGAGGCTTGCTGCCACTATTGAGGCCGGTGGTGGTGGAGCGGCTGAGAGTGGTACACTCTCTGCACAGTGATGAATCAGGGTGGAGGCCTTCGCGAGCACAGCTGCCTCCTCCTCTCCCTTGTAGTCGCAACTGCCCCCGACCAAATCCATCCCTCCCGCTCCTCCATGAATGGGGTCTTGAGTGCGGGTAGTTGGCGAAGATTGAATGCGCAGGCGGAGGAAGCGGAGCGGTTGCCTGTGGGAAGAAGAAGAATTAATAAAATAAAATATTCAGATTATTTATATATAAATCCTTAAGTTCTATGTTAATTAAAACAATCATGTAATGCACCTGATGCCATTCTAGGTCAATTCCAAATGCCTTTAACTATGAATGCACTGCATGAATTATGTAATTAAATCAGAAATATAAATTAATCTATTTACATCCTAATGCATGCTAAATAAATGTTAGAATTAACTTAATATCTAGGCACTTAAATACTTAAATAGCCCACAAATATGGGCTAATCAATCCACATTACAAAGAAATTGTATTTGATATATGCAATAGACTAAAAACATGAATGTAAATAACTAATTATAATAGAATGAGGGCACCGCGGGTGGTCCGTGGTGGCCTTTTGGAGAGGTTGGGAAGAGCAGCAACGATCCGTCAGGATGGCCCAACGGACGCTTCAGACGGAGGTGCAGAGACAGATGCAGAGAAGATGGGAAGAAGAAGAAGAGACAGAAGGTGTAGAAGGAGGAAGAAGAAGAAAAGTAAAGAATGCCTTTCAAAGGGGGCCCTTAGGCCTCTTTTTATTGCTTTAGTGAAGGGCAGTTGGGGCATTTGGCCCCTTAAATCTGTGCAAAGGCTTCAGATTAATCAGATCCGTTGATCAAGAGATCAACGACCCTGATTAAGCCTTCGAAATACTTCTTTTATCCTCAATTTAATCTAGTGTTTCCATGTGGAAGCCTGTCGAGCATCGATCCTCCATCACATGGCTGCAGATCTCCTCACGCGTGCCTTCGTTTCATCTCCCTCGCCACTCGCCTCTTTTGAGCGCCCGATTGTCAGCCGTCTGATCTTACAAACGGACGACTTAAACGTACACAACCAACGAGCCTTTGAATCTTAAAGAGCTCGCATGCGTGTCTCCACAAGTGTCGTCAGACACGTTCTTGCTCCAGTGCCTCCACGCCCGCCACGCATCTGCTGCCGAGCTGCCCCATGAAGATCCGGCGGTCAATTGCGCCCGCGCTCGTCGCTTCTCCTGATTTCACACTGGGCGCACTTCGATCCCACATTGCCCACTGTCTATTAAGCGCCCTCTTCGCTATGCTACGCAAGTAGATTGTCGCGCCTTCCATTTCCTATGTAGTTGCCCTCTGCCGCTGGATGGGAATCCAACGGTTGAGATCTCTCTTGTGCGTGATGAGGTGGTTGGAGGTGGCGACGTGGCTGCATCGCGACCGTTGGATGACGATCCAATGGCCCACGGTTCTCCTTTCCAGATTGGGGTGCGGTGAGGGGCAACTGCGATGGTGCCACGTGGCTCCATCGTGGCCGTCCATCTTCTTCTCCTTGTATCTAATGATGTAGTCCTCCGATTAAGTTGATTTCTGCACCGTTGGATTACGAACATCGATCCGGATCCATCTGTGTAGTTGGATTTGTCATCTGAGGTTTGGATATTCTTCAATTTACCCCTTGGCTCCTACTTCTTTTGCAGACTCCCTAGAGTGCTATGGGAGTCTAATTGATGTGCTCTTGGAAGCGTTGGACTCCCATCGTTATTCCGAACAAATCCATAAGGTTGGATCGATCATCCACAGCCCTGGATTACCTGTAATTATTAAAACCTCTCAAATAGCACATTATTATGTATAAAACATGTAAATTATCTAAGATGCAAAGTACGATGTGTATGCATGCAGAATTCCCATGTTAAGCCAAGTTCTACCTTAATTCAGGCGATTTAAGGCCTATGATTGCTGCGTAATCACTTGTGGCTTGTGGCACGATTCATTGAACTCGAACATCATGTCTTTGGCCAGAAGGTTACTCAAGAGTCGAGCAACCTTTGAGAAGTCCTTAATGAATCTCCGATAGAAACCCACATGACCAAGGAATGATCGAATTTGCTTCACAATTGTGGGTGGAGGAGGTTTAGAGACCACATGACCCAAGAGAATGCCTTCTTGAGTCATGAAGTGGCTCTTTTTCTAGCTAAGGGCTAGCTGTGTCATAATGCAACTCTTGAGGATCAATTCCAAGTTAGCTAGGAACGACTCAAAGGAATCTCCGAAAATGGAGAAGTCATCCATGAATACCTCAAGACAATCTCCCACCATGTCAGAAAAGATGGCAAGCATGCACCTTTGAAAAGTCACGGGTGCATTGCAAAGACCAGATGGCATCCTATAAAATGCAAAGGTTCCATAGGGACATGTGAAAGTTGTCTTCTTCTGGTCTTCCGGATGGATAGGGACTTGGTTATATCCTAAATAACCACCCAGGAAGCAAAAGTACTTTTGCCTAGCAACCTTTCTAGGATTTGATTAATGAATGGTAAAGGAAAATGATCCTTTTTGGTGGCTATGTTCAGCTTCCTATAATCATACAAATTCTCCAAGAAGAATCTGAATGGGTGGTGAAGGATTCCCCTTTCTCATCAGTCATTACGGTTATCCCCACCTTTTTGGGCACAATTTGAACGGGGCTAACCCAAGGACTATTCGAGATTGGGTAAATAATGCCTACATCGAGCCAATTGATTATTTCCTTCTTGACCACTTCTCGCATATTAGGGTTTAGTCTCCTTTGCATTTCGCGAGAAGGGCGGGATCCATCTTCCATGTAAATCCGATGATTGCAATAAGATGGCTCGATCCCCATAAGGTCATGGATGGGCTAACCAATTGCCTCTTTATTCATCTTTAGGATCCTAAGCAGTTTCATTTCTTGCTCCTTCATCAGTTTAGCACTAATAATCTAGGGAGCATCTTCTTAGGTCCTAAAAATTCATACTTTAAATTCTTAGGCGATGGTTTCAGCTCGAGCTGGGGTGGGTTCAAGATGGAGGATAAAGAGGATGCTGATAAAGAGTCATCAGGACAGTCCAGTGGAAGAGGTTGGGAGTGAACAAAATGAACAGCCTCTTTAGGGTGTGACGAGTCTACCATGGAGGGTTGTGGGTTAGGTTCGCTAGTATTGACAGAGTCCTCGAGTACACTGATCACCATACACTTCTCAACATTGAAATCATGATCCTCGAGCTCCTTGATAAATCCACAATCCACAAATCTATTTTTCACCTTGAAAATACCAAGTGTCAGTTTCCTATCTCCAAAGGTAATCTCC
Source organism: Thalassia testudinum (assembly GCA_037157565.1). Taxonomy (NCBI): domain Eukaryota; kingdom Viridiplantae; phylum Streptophyta; class Magnoliopsida; order Alismatales; family Hydrocharitaceae; genus Thalassia; species Thalassia testudinum. The sequence goes on from JAZHRO010000025.1 coordinate 43,310,958, forward strand.
ATACTACCACTCTCACAATTGATGTTGGCCTTGGTGGTAGCTAGGAATGGGCACACCAGAATGATGGGTGTGTTCCTCATATCTTCAGGTATATCCATGTTAAGGACTAGGAAATCTACGGGAAAATAGAAGTCCTTGACCTTGATAATAATGCCTTTTGGTGTGGTGACCGAACAGTCCGCTAATTGTAGCATTACTGAGGTTGGCTTGAGCTCACCTAACCCAAACCTTTCATAGAGAGAGGTCAAGATTAGGTTGATGGATGCACCTAGATCCAATAGTGCCCTATTAAAAGTGTAATCCCCAATGACACATGAAATCAAGGGGCACCTGCATCTCTCTTCTTTTGAGGAAGGTGGTGCAGGATAATAGAACTAGCCTGCACAGAGAGTATCACCTTCCTCGAGGTGGGTTCTTTTGGCTTACACTTTTGAGTACGTAAATCTTTCAGGAACTTAGCGTAAGCTGGGATGTGATTAATAGCATCGAGGAGCAGGATATTAATCTCTATACTCTTGAATAAATTCAGGAGCTCCTTATTGCTGTCTAGGGTTTTCTTCTTCCTGGTTTTTAATAAGGCCTCAGGGAATGGGATGTGGGTGGTGCCCTCAATTTAAGGTCCCTGAGCCTTATTTTCTTCTTCAACTTTCTCCTTTTCTTCCTCAGGCTCACCAGGGTTTTGGTTACAAGAAGAAGGTAGTTCAAGGTCCTGGCTTTGCTTGTCGCTCCTCAAGGTGACAGTGTTTGCAAAGGAATATGGGTTCAGATCTTGGGGAGGGTTAGGAAAGATTGGAGGGGCTTGATTAGCCAGATATCCAGGAGCAGAAGAAAAGGAAGGACCTTGCTCAACCACCTGAGCATGTGCATGTGGGTCCCTCTGATTCCCGTACCCTGGGGCTCTATTGCCTTGATTTTGTACATTGCGGGGATTGTGTACGGGTTGAGATGGTAGAGATCTAGGCTGACGGGTATTAGCAATAAGCTTGGATTGCAAGTTGTCTAGCGACGTTTCATTTGCTGCATAAGCTGGAGCATAGATCCTTGCATTTCCACCATCTGCCAGTTTAAATCAGCCTACCCTGTGGGTTGTTGGGCATTCTAAGATTGCTGAGTAACCGATCTCAGAGGCAACTAGGTGTATACTTGTCCTTGACTGATGGGAACACCATCATGATCCCTAACTAGCCTGCTTTGGTCTGAAAAAGATGATAAAAGCTCCTACATCACCATTAGAGCATCCTATATGCATGATGTTCTATTTTGAGAAGAAAAGAAACTAGGGTTATTTCTATAATTTTAACAGCATTTCATAATCATATAATAACCATGGGGTATTTCAAGGGTTAATTGAAGGTTAAATATTCATAAATATCTAATAAGAGGGTTCGTGCAAACAGAAATAGGTTTTCGCGCATTTCGAGAGTCAAAACAGCACCCAAAACCCTAATTTCAAACCTGCTTAAATAATAGAGGTTCTGGTCAGAATAAATTCCATCTAAACCTTCTAAAAATCATATAAAAATATTCTATAAGGTTTGGTACCTTTGATTTGACCTTTGGAACCCATTTTGACCTAAAATAGAGTCTCAGACAGAAAGTTACCCTACTTTGGGTCTCTATGCAAATTGCCCAGTCAAAGCTGAAATCCAACCTCACAATTAGATTCCTTGGGTCCAAATTAGGTTTATATCAAAATATGGGTTCAATTAGAGAACATTTGACCTAGTTTGCATTTTGGTTTATTCAGACTCTTCATCTCTCACATACACCCCTAACTTTCAAAAATCCTTGCGGACAACCCTTCAACTTTGTCATCTTCTTCGCAGTTGAGTCCTTGCTGCCATGGCAGGTGTGAACCCACACAGTCGAGCTCTCAATCATGGATTCCTCCCTGATTACTTGGACAATCCCTTCCAAAATTGGAAGGGATAACCCTGAGGAGATCCTTGATCGATTAAACCTAATTCTAGACTCCAAATCCATCCATGTTGCTCATGCAAACCCAAGGATTTCAAGAATCCTTCTCCTAAAAATCCAAGCTCCTCAAGCTTGTTTCCAAGCTTTCAAGTTGGCCTAAGCTCTATAAAAGACCCTCATGGACTGCCTCACCTCCTTAGCAAGTTTTTAGGCCAAAAACCCTCTTTTCTTCTCCCTCTCCGGCCTACTCCGAGCTTGCTCCAACGACCGTCCTCCCCCGCTCACTTTTCCAGTCGCCACATACTATAGGCAGTCGGTTCCAACTCCCCTTTTCATTCTACATCTCATAATACCAATGCGGCGCTTCCCAGCCTCTTCCTCGCCGTCTCCCCTCTCGAAGTGTTCTTCGTCTCCGACATTGGCCCATCACAGTCAGTGCTTTCTCTGACTCCCCTTTGACCGCTAGCTACTCTCTTCGATGCCCCTTCATCCATTGATCATCTCAGCACCTCCAAACTTCATTTTCGACCTTCGACTCGCCCGCTCCACTGTCGTCTTCCAAATCATCGGCATACCTCTGGCAACCTCCACAACATGCCTCACGCCACCAAATCAACTACCATCAACTCCTACACCTCCGCCAAGTCCGCACGAACAAAACCCCTCAAGAAATTGAGGGGATTGCTTGCTCTAACACTCCACCCGACTCACGACCTACCACACTAACATCTCGAGGTCATCAGACTTCCTCAAGCACACACACGCCACACCGCACCCACCACTGCACTCGCCGCACATCGGCGATCCTTCTGAGCCTGTTTGACTTGGTCGCAAGGCTGTGTTCGTGCTTTCAGGTACCTCACCAGACCTCCACCATCGCCCCGACTCCTCCGACTACTCCTTTAGTCCTCTGACCACAATACTCCCAGGCAGCATCCTCAGGACTCATGGACTACATCCAGGCTTCGCTCCAGGCTCTCAATTGAAGCTTGCATGCACACCTATTGCCCCAATCAAGGCCTTCAACTTCTGCTGCTACTCTGAGACGAAGGGAGACTAGAGAGTCCCACATCATTGAAAACTTTATCATAAAATGATGTGTCATTGTATTTAATTGCGTGGTAGAAAATCTCTTTTCAAAACTAACCACAAAGAGTTAGGTTGTCTCCATAGGGAGGAATTAGCCTAATAAATTCATGAGTCTAGGAATGCACAGTTCACAAACTCTTCTGCAACTTTAATGCGAGGAAAATGCTATTTTAAATGAACTTTGCAATTTCTTTAAAAGTTCAGGGGTGTTTATGCAATTTTCACATTAGAAATTAAGCCCCAAAAATATGTGTAAGATGCATGTGTACTAGCTTATCATGTGAATTCAACTTTCATGCAATTCTAATTTGAAATTCAAGATAAAAACATGCACATAACACTAATAAAATAATTTCAAGAAAATCTGAGTGCATCAGTGTAATGTGGCTAGAATAAAATATTAATATAACTTGACAATGGCATTGAATGTAATTTTTAATAGAGGTAAAAACAGAGGATCTCTCCTCTCCCCTCCTCGCGTGAGCGGCCGCGCACGGTTGGCCGTGAGAATCAGCAGGGAGGTGCAGCTTGACGAGAGCTACGCAACGGTGGCAACGACATGGCCGGAGGTGGCCGGAGATTACTGCAGCTGCACGACTGGAGGTGAAGGCGCTGGAGGGTGTGGCGTGCACCTGCGGGTGCGGGCGAGCGGTGCTGCGCCTGAAGGCGTAGGCGTGCTGCAGTGGATGGGTAGGCGTGCTGGAGATGGGAGGAAGGCGTGCGGTGTGCTTGCAAAGGCTAGAGCGGGTGCTGTAGGGTGGGTGGCGTGCGCTTGCGGGAGGTGCGCCTGCAGTGAAACGCGCGGTTGGGGGTGCCCGTGGGTGCGCCTGTAGATGGACGGAGGTAGGTGCGCGGGCGGGGTGGCGTGAGCGCCTACAGCAGGGGGGCACTGGAGGGGCGCGTGTGCACGTGATGGACTGGAGAACTGCCTGCAGCAGGGGGCGCTGGAGGGGCGCGTGTGCTCGCGGTGGACTGGAGAACTTCCTGCAGGCAGTGCTGGAGCAGCCCTGCGGGCATGCAAGGGCAGAGAGCCTGCGTGGGGGGGCAGTGCAGGGGTGCATGTGCATGCAGTGGACTGGCGAGGGCAGGATGGGGTGGTGCACCTTCTCCATAGGCCATACTCTCTCCACAGTGGAGAGGAAGGATATCCCCCCAGGGGGAGGAAGAAGAACCCGTAGATCCAGAAGATCCCCCTTTCCTTTTCTCCCCTCCTCTTCTTTTTAACTTCTCCGTTGCGCCTCCGAGAGTTAAGGGATTTTCAAATCCCTTAACTATCTCTGGCCGGCGGCTGTTGAGGGTTCCCCAGAGAATGGGGAAAAGAACAGCTGCCAGTGATTTGAAAAAGGGTAATTTATCCTTTTCCCCTCATTCTTTTGCCAATTATTTTTCCTGCACATAAAAAGAACATATTAAGTTATAGAATAAATGTAAACCTAAATCATGATGCTTGCAAACCTTCTATAACTTAATATAGTTATTAACAAACCTAAAAGACATAATTAAAGTTACTTAGGCGTAATATTAGTCCATTAAAATGGACTCATCAAATACCTCCATGCCTAAGATTTGCTAGTCCCTAGCAAAAATGAAAAATAATAGAAGTAATCAGAAGATTTCTTCTTTTCTTATTTCAAAACTTTAGAAATCCAGACAAATGTGAAGTGCTGATAGCCTAGGTAACAGATCCAAGTGAAAGAGCCGATTCGCATTGGGAGTTCATACATCACCCAGGCAAAAATTTCTGTCGAGATAGGCAACTACTTCCCTCGGGGATAAAGCAGACGATAATCTGTAATTTGACCTCGACGTTTGGCTTAGGTAGGAGATATCGAATGGATTTGTATTTGGTGGCACACATTCATCTGGTGCAACATATAGTCTAGTATTGCAGACTCTAGATCTCTAGACTATTAGACAAGTCAACTCTGAGAGAGGCTACACAATTGTGCTCTCTTGATGTTCCTGGGCACTCTCTCTTTTCTTTCTTTCTGTGATCACAAATCTCGCCAGATTTAGAAATTGTACTCACTATTTGGTGGCCTCACATGGCATCCAACTTCAATTAAAGTCCTAATAACTCTACAACTAAGTTAGAGTTCTCAACCAGTATTCAGGTGATCAGAAATACTAGAAGGTAGGTATGGGTCATATTTGGTGGAACGTGATAGGTGTTTTGCTGCCTCAGAAACAGTGTTACTTGGACTTTTTTTTTTGTAATATAACTATTTCTTCTTTTTCTTCTTTTCTCTCTCCCTTTTTTTTCCTTTTTTTTATTATTTCTTCTTGTTTTTGTTTCTTTTTCAATCAACACAATACGATACGGACTTTTATTTACGAGGCATTATTGGGGATGATGATGGTCAAGAGGAAGTTGTGTGGCTTATTTGGTGGAAGTGCCTATTCTCGACACCGGGAAGGAATGGATAGGACAGGCGTATTTCTGACCTTTGACACTATTACCCTCCTTCAGCTGAGGACTCTATAAAAGACAGTCGTAACCATCCACCATAGTTATAGCTTTATTAAGACTCAATCTTTGTGTATCTGCCTTATTTGGTGACTCTCAGGAATTCACTCAAAGTATGTACATAGGAACAAAGAGTGAAAACTACGCCTAACTCTGAAGTATCATCATCTAATTATCCAAAACTTAAGAGTCCTTGCACTAGACTTAGCACACCAGTAATCTCTCTATTTTCCTCTCACAAATATGAGGTGGATCTATAGGACGATAGTATGCCTGACTCCCTATGAACTGTCCAAGGGTTCAGTAGACTTACAAATGCTCATTGGTTTTCCTCAAGGTTCCATTACCAAATCTACGTGCACGTGAAATAAATGTACTGGATTCTAAACTTAAGAAATAATTCCAGAAGAAGAACCTCTAATAACAAAGGTATTTTGCTAGGGACTAACCCATTCAGCTCAAATTTTTTTTTTTATGCTAATCTAAATGCATGAATACTTCCTAAAATGCAAATGCACTCCCCTATGCCTAAATCCTACAATGTCCCCATTTTAAAATTAAAACAGGAGGAGAAAGGAAAAATATCACCTGAGACTGTTTGCTAGGTTGCCTCCCAACAAACGCTGCATTTTCTATCAGCTGCCAAACTAAGAAGGAACCTATAAGTCTGGTTCCAAACAGAAAAGGTTAGGCCCTAAAAATATTCGTAACAGTGCAGGCCTAGAAAACAGGTAACCATGGATGCTGGCGAGCTGATGATGCAATGTAATTCCAAATGCTTGCCAGAAGAAATGAAAACAGAAAATCTCGTTAGCTACCTGGGGAGGTCTAGGAATAAGAAACGGAATATGAAAAGAGGCCTCCCGAAATGGAATAAGTGGAGGATAACAAGGATCCTCCAAAGCGGGACGGGTTTTAAAGGATATAAGCATTATTAGTTCAAACCCTTGAATGGTGAGAGTAAAGGTACAAGCATCAATCCATACTCGCCATTCTATCCTAGGATGTACTGGCTTGATATATTCTTCAGAAAGAATGTACATGAGCAGAGATCTGAGCCACGGATCGTTTAGGGAGTATAAGGGTTGTTTGTAGTGTTGGAAGGTAATGGTTAAGTCCAATGAGAGCTTAGTTGGTGTTAGGTCCAATTCCAACAATGATTCAGATTGTGTACACTCCCTAATAGTTGTAGACAACTTCAAGTTATCCTGCCTAGCATGAATGATTGGAGTCATATTTGAATCAAGGGTAGACTTCAAATTACAACTTTTTGATGGCAGGGTCAAAATGTAAGAATCATTGTCATTCAGCTCATCCCCAAGTTCGTTTAGTTCACTCAAATATTTGTCGGGATGTATATGTGATTCATTAGGAGTTGGATCAGTATCCTCAATTATTTCTAAAGGAGGATCAATCATAATATTTTGGAGGAAGCCTATATCATTGAATTTGTCATTCTTTTCGGGGTATAAATCCTCAATTGACGTGTTTTGTTCTCGAGAGTCTCCCATAGACTTCTCATTATTTTGTTTGTCCTCCTCTAATATCAACTCCTATTTTGATGGAGGATGACTCTCAAAAGAAAGGAGGAATCTGGATTTAATCATATTATTTCTACCCTCTGGAGGTAAATCCTCAAATGATAAATAATTCTCTTGTGATTCACTCCAGATTTTCAGTCCAGGTTCCTCTATTGGGGCATCCTCATCCTCTGAATTAGACTCTTCAAATCCCTGAGAGCAGAATTGATCATCCTTTATTCCCTTAGGGTCAACTTGATTAGGTGCATTTGAATCCTCAGAATATTGAATGGTAGGTGTTGATTCCCTAAGTGGAGGGTCAGGAGTAGGCTCACTAAGAGTAGAATGGGATTCCACCAAATAATCAAGAGGGGAAGTGATAGGAATAATACAACCTTGACCCGGGTTAGTAGGGGTAAGGAGAATACCGTCATTGGGGTCAAGGTCCTCAAGAGATACCATCTTCCCTTGCTTTTGACTGCAATATAATTCAGGTGGATAATCACTATGATCGTTATCCTCTAGTGGCCATGTCTCATTGGGAGAGTCTAAGTGATGGCTACCTAAAATTGGATCTCTATTGTCATCAGGTTCCTCGGAATTATTTTAATGATCATGGTTTATTAGGTAGGGATCAAGATTATTGGGAAGTGTGTAGCTAAGTTGTGTTATTTCTTCATTTAAGTGTTGACTATTCCTCAACATCTCTCCCATTGATTCCATTATTCCCTTTTGTTGTTTTTGCATTTCTATCATGAAAGAGGAGAGGCTACTATTATCAGGTTGGGGAGGATAGTCAATTTCAGGCTCTGGTTGCCTAGGGGTATCAGTCCAACCTCGATACGGAAAATCATGAAGGGTGGGAGGGTTGGGTGTTTGCATGGAAGTAGGGATTTCAGGGCTGGAAAATCCCGCTCCTAGGCTCTGCTCAAAAGTGGGACTTATCAAGCCAGTACTCCCAGGGTAAGAATGAGAATGATCCCATGAATTGTCAATGTACACATCAAAGGATGGATACGCTCGGAGCATGGGATCCTAATTAAAAGATGGAAAGTATTAACTCTGATAATCTGAATGATAGGAGTAAGAGTAATCCATTTCTTTAAGCAAAACAATTTTAACTCTCTTAGGATTTAGCAAAATTCAGAATATAAGCAGAAAACTTCCTAGAAAGTTCTATTGTCAAAGCAAACGCAAATTCAACGGGATCTGTTTTTAGTAGACTGTAGGTCTTAGAGTTATATGTTTAATTGGTGGCCAAACAAGTTTTGCAAAATTACGCTTCCTAGGCCAACCTTCGCTGGTGCCTATAACCTACTCGCAAGGGATGGAAGTCTCGAATGGAGCCCACACATGAGGAACCGAAGTAACTTGGTGGATAGGATTGTTGATTTTCGACTAACTTCCCTTGTGGTGCAAAAGAGGAGAGGTAGAAATTTATCTAGTGACCTTATGTGTGAGGTGCACAGTGTCTCAAGTGTGCAAACATACAATCGTGTTTTGATTTTTGAAATTTCGTAAACAGGATCCTTTTGTACACAATTTTCAGTCACAGATTTTAAGGTCCAACCTCTTAGCAGTCCCAATTTTTAAAGTGACCACTGAATTAATTTGATTCAAGCACTCTAGTGGTCATAGATTTAGGTTTAATGCATATATATGACAGGTAATTGTTGCTCAAGAGAAGACGTACCTTACTCCAGCTTTCTTCGTGCAATGTATGAATGCAATGCAATAAAAATAAACTAGATGCTGCTCATTCAGTCCTAGATGGTCGTCCTATAGATATGCAGCTTCTAGCAGGCAGTTCGAATATTTTTTTTTTTTATATACTCAACAAACAGACTTAATCTAACTAACTAATCGAAATTCAGTTCAAACAGTTCAAATAATCCTATAACCTGAATAAATGGGAACACGCTCCCGAAAATACGCTCCTGCATACAAGAGCGATAAGAAATAAAGTGGCATTGGGAACACATTCCCAAAAATGCCCGACAAGGGTCCAAAAGACAGAAATTAAATTCTAATGTCTATCTAACTAAATCTAACTAAAACCTACTGACTAAATCAGAAATAGGCTTCTCCGTAAGCCTATGTGTGTGGTATCAAGGCCCACGTGTTTCTGTTGCCGTCCTCTAAGTGGCTTCAAGCAATACCACTCTTTTTGCATTCTTGTTTCAAAAAGATTATCTCCGGGGTGCACGCCCGTCGAGTTCGTCGTGTGTTTTTGCATAGAAGAAAATCCACAGTTAATAATTCAGAAAAGCTTTCAAAATAGCATAAAAATAACATAAAATTCTTGAAAAATTAATAGGCATTTTTCCTCCCTAGCAACGGCGCCATTTGAAAGAAGCGATCTTCGTTTTCGTTGAAAACTTTATCATAAAATGATGTGTCGTTGTATTTAATTGCGTGGTAGAAAATTGCTTTTCAAAACATTTAAATTTTCAAAACTAACCACGAAGAGTTAGGTCATCTCCACAAGGAGGAATTAGCCTAATAAATTCACGAGTCAAGGAATTCACAGTTCACAAACTCTTCAGCAACTTTAATGCGAGGAAAATGCTGTTTTTAATGAACTTTGCAATTTCTTTAAAAGTTTAGGGGTGTTTATGCAATTTTCATGTCAGAAATTAAGCCCCAAAAATATGTGTAAGATGCATGTGTACTGGCTTATCATGTGAATTCAACTTTCATGCTATTCTAATTTGAAATTCAAGATAAAAACATGCACATAACACTAATAAAATAATTTCAAGAAAATCTAAGTGCATCAGTGTAATGTGGCTAGAATAAAATATTAATATAACTTGACAATGGCATTGAATGTAATTTTTAATAGAGGTAAAAATAGAGGATCTCTCCTCTCTCCTCCTCGAGTGAGCGGCCGCGCACGGTTGGCCACGAGAATCGGCAGGGAGGTGCGGCTTGACAAGAGCTATGCAACGGTGGCAACGGCGTGGCCGGAGGTGGCCGGCGGTGGCCGGCGGAGGTGGTCGGAGACTGCTGCAGCTGCACGGCTGGCGGTGAAGGTGCTAGCGGGTGCGGCGCACGCCTGTGGGCGCTGGCGAGCGATGCTGCGCCTGAAGGCGTAGGCGCATTGCAGTGGATGGGCGGGCGTGCTGGAGATGGGAGGAAGGTGCGCGGTGTGCTTGCAGAGGCTAGAGCGGGCACTGCAGGGCAAGCGGCGTGCGCTTGCGGGAGGTGTGCTTGCAGTGAAGCGCGCGGTTGGGGACGCCTGTGGGTGCACCTGCAGATGGACGGAGGTAGGCGCGCGGGCGTGGTGGCATGAACGGCTGCAGCAGGGGGCGCTGGAGGGGCGCGTGTGCGCGTGGTGGACTGGAGAACTACCTGTAGGTAGTGCGGGAGCAACCCTGCGGGCGCGCAAGGGCAGAGAGCCTGCGGGGGGGGGGGGGCAGTGTAGGGGCACGTGTGCGCGCGGTGGACTGGCGAGGGTAGGATGGGGTGGTGCGCCTTCTCCACAGTGCATACTCTCTCCACAGTGGAGAGGAAGGATATCCCCCCAGGGGGAGGAAGAAGAACCCGTAGATCCAGAAGATCCCCCTTTCCTTTGCTCCCCTCCTCTTTTTAACTTCTCCGTCGCGCCTCCGAGAGTTAAGGGATTTTCAAATCCCTTAACTATATCTGGCCGGCGGCTGTTGAGGGTTCCCCGGAGAATGGGGAAAAGAATAGCCACCGGTGATTTGAAAAAGGGTAATTTATCCTTTTCCCCTCTTCTTTGGCCAATTATTTTGCCTGCACATAAAAAGAACATATTAAGTTATAGAATAAATGTAAACCTAAATCATGATGCATGCAAACCTTCTATAACTTAATATAGTTATTAACAAACCTAAAAGACATAATTAAAGTTACTTAGGCGTAATATTAGTCCATTAAAATGGACTCATCATGGGACACAGAGCTCGTGGCTACACATAAAGGGAATTCCTTCTCCTAGCTATTCGCCCAAGTCATGGGGGTCGGGTCCCCTTCACCCTCTCACCTGCAAGCCAGCACCCTATTCTGGATCTGTTTACCCGGCCATTTACACAACTACGGTTGGGTCTTTGAGAGGAAGAAGAGAAGGAAAGAAAAAGAGAGAGGGGGGTTTTGCCCTTACTTCTGCCCTCTCTATACTTAGTTGTTGGGAGGCTTTCATGCCTCTGTTGGTGTTATGCTGTGCCTTGCCTCTCTTGAGGCTTGAAGGAAGAAAGAAGAGGCATTTGCCTCTCTATTGAAGCTGCTCCTCTTGAACACTTAAGGCTTCTGAGGCCTTATACTAACGTCTGATCTCTGCTGGTGCATTGGTTCTAAGTTACTGTGGATAAATTTGATACTTGGTTGAAGTGGAAATTGGTTGAGGGATACTATGCAAATATTTGATTTAATTGAGCTTACTATTCTAGGGTTGGTGATTCAAATCACCATTTTAACCCATTCTTTTTGCACTGAGATACTTGATTTCATTTATATATCATTTTGAATTATTCTAAATAAAGTTTTGATTATAATTGCTTATCTTTCTTGTGATTGGTGAGATTAAATTGCTATTCTTTGCTCCCTGTGTTCGACCTTAGACTTTTTCTAAATCTGAGTTAGAAATTCAAATGATTTGAGCACATTTGTCCTATACTACGATGCATCTCTTAAACAATGATGAATTTTCTTGAACATTGACCCATTGGTCTTTGAGGTGCATAGTTGCTAGGTCGTATTTAGGTCTGTTGCCTCTGATTTTTCCAAGAGAAGTTAGGGTGGTTCCTCTAACCTGAGTTATAGTGTTGGAATACAGGTTGGACCTAGCATTCTCCTGTATAGCATGCACATCCTCATAGGGTGAGGATGGAGAAAAGGAATGACCAGAAAACTAAGATCAAAGGCCCTAATTTGGAACCCATAAGGTTCCAAGAAATTCTGGCTCATAGGTTGAGCCGACTCAAGTTGGTTCATGAACTCCCGCCCCATGGAAGCTTGTGAAGAATGGAATCCCAAACTCTAGGATTGAGTGGGTGTAGAAGTGTTTCTTGAATTTCCAGACATCTACTCTTCCATTCTTTTCGCAACTAGGTCCACCTTATCTAATTTATTGCAAATCAATTCCATGTCAAGCGAATGAGAGTTTTGAATCTCATCAGCATTTGACTTGGTTTGTTGGGACCGATTGAAAGCCTCCATGGAGGCGTGATTTATCAAATTTTCACTCATTTCTTCGAACAGGTCATATGCGCATCTATATCCCTGTTGAGGAAATTGCCTTTGCAGGAGGCATCCACATGATTAAGGGGTTTTTCTACCAACCCGTGGTAAAATATTTGCATGAGTTGCCATTTCAGCACCTTATGGTGTGGACACCTCCACAAAAGATCATGGAATCGCTCCCAAGCACCATGAAACGATTCCCCCGGCCGATGGGCGAAAGTGGTAATCGCTCATCACAAAGCATTCGTTCATCCAATTGGGAAGAATTTCTTCAGGAAAGTTGACTTAAGAGCAGCCCATGTTTCTATTGGCCTTCCAATGGTCTGGTACCAATGTGCAGCCTTATCCTTGAGAGAATTGAGAAAAGCCTCATGATCGTTTGCTCTTCGTTTACATTCCTAGCTTTGGTGGTCTGAACCAAAGTGGACAGATCCTCCAAGTGCTGGAATGGGTCCTCCAAAACAAGCCCATGGAAATGTTTAATCAAACTTAAAACTTGGGGTTTAATTTCTATGTCTCCGACAGGAATCATGACATTGGGATGCTCCCCATAATTTGAAGAATCATAGAAATCTTTCAAGGGCTGAGCACCCCGACCATTCATCCGTTGGAACCACTGTTGCATTTGCTGCAGCTGGTCTAACTACCTCTGAATTAGCTCCTGCTGGTTCGAGGGTGGGGGAGGTGGTTGTTAATCAACCATGGGATCTGCTTGGCTATAACTCAACCTCTGCCTTCGGGAATGGTCTAAAGGTCCTTCCAAGCGAGGATTCAATGAACTCCTTCCAAGCATGCACTTGAAGGAAGTTGGAAGGACAAGGAAAATGGAACCCTGCAGCACAAAAAATACAAGCTTGTCCCTAAATTAGGTAGCTTAAGAACTTATGCTTCAGAAATAAACTCTGACCACACAACGAATTTGGTGTTGGCCTTACTCCCAAAGGTGGTAAAGTTGGGTCGGCGAAGCAGGGGGAGCATGTCCTATGGGCTGCTAATTATGCCAAATCCCTGCTTACTTAAGTTGTTTGACAATCGAGTCCCCTAACTTAGCACCTTTTGAAACAAGCAGACATCACTAATTCGAGATATGTTCATGAGAATACCCTAAAACGGACTCTATGAATCCTAGGGCCAACGTCTACTCAATTTAATTAAGGCTTGGGATAATAGTGCTTTTGGAATGTGATGGGCTCTTTAGATGGGTTGTGCCCTTAATGATTAGTTAATATGTGTGTGTGTGCACAACCAATGATTTTTCAAGCAAGATTAATTTTGGTGAGGTGAATTTTAGAGTTTGAATCTTGCTTAGTAGCTTTTAGGATTCAAACATTAGGTGTATTCAACCAAGTTTTGTGAGGCAAACCAAGTTTGAAAGCACAAGTGCAAGTATTTTCCTTTAAAAATCTAAAGAATTTGGAGTGTCCGATTTCGACCTAGATATTTGAATTCTATGGGGCAACTACAAAATGAATCAATTTTAGATTAGGTGGTGAGGCCCAAGCAATCCAACCAATTGGCCCTAATGCACCACCAATTATGACACATAAAAAGTGGTTAACCTAATCTTCATCCAACAACTAAGAAAATGCAACACAAACACGCACGTAGTGCGTTGGTCGAGCGCACTACTGCGAGCAGCCGTCACTTGTTAGAGACACGAGGGGAGGCCAAATTACGCTTGCGACAAGGTGTGCTAAATTCGAGCATTGGATTTGAATCGAGAGGAGATGAAACAACCACGCAGCGTATGGAGGAGCGTTGGATTCCCACGTGCGTGATGATGTGCGGATACACGCGATGCGTGATTAGTGCACGTTGAGAGTGCAACATGGACTCATCAAAGCCATTGATCATTACAGTCAGACGATCTTGATTAAGTGCACGCAATGCATGCAATGAAAACAGAGGCGATGGCGAGGTGTGCACTCCTGACCGCGTGATGAAAATCAAATGACGCTGAACGCGCTACATGGCTGTATCTGGCGATAGCAAGCATTGGAGGCGCGATGGAGGTGCCAGTTGCACATGATCTGAGCCGTTGATCTGTGATCGGACGACTCTCGTATGATCATGCTTGTTGGCTTAGTTAGGGCTTCTAAAAGACCCATTTTTCCCCTCACTATGGCTATAAAAAGGACCCTAGACTCCCCATTTGGGGGGCATTCAACCACCAAGCATCTTCCTCCCATCCTACTCCAGAAAAAAACTCTTCTTCCAAGTGCCACGCCTCCCCCTTACAATCAAAGGGGCCAGTTTTGCTACCCTTTCTGAAGCAATCCAAGGTCGTCGAAGCACTTCTTGTCGGAGCACCATCAGCGCCCTCATCTCTACTCTTATCTTTCTATCTCTCTCCTTCTATTATTGCATTTCTAGCATAATTGAAGCATGTATCTAGAACAACCAATTATCTATGAAATTTTATTTTAGTTATATTTCTCTTCATTAGGAGATAATAATGACAATTAGAAGAATCAAAATTGATTTGCGAAACATGCCTCCCTGAGATCGACCGGGACTCACATTTCGTTAAAAACTATTTTTTTGTTTGGATTGGATTTTGCACTATATTACGACAAATTTTAAAATCAAAAAGCATGATTTACAATCCCAAACACCTCTACTAGTGACTCAGGTACAAGAATGTATCCGAGGTTAGGAAAGATTTTGGTTTTATCATATCAGAACTCGAGTGTATTAAGCCTAAGCCTGAGTGAATCAAGCTTATGTGGCTAAGAAAGTCTAACAAGCAAAGGTTGAATGTCCATAAACACTTATTTCATTTTTGGTTCAACTTTAAGATCATAATTAAACACTTATAAGAATTTTGTTCTTATTTTTCCCTTTCAAAATGTTCTGGAGTTTCTCCCTCAACATTGAATATAAATAAAGTCCTTTATTATAATTTTGGAAATTTTGTTTTTCAAAATTTTTTGTGTTTTTTTTGTATTTTTTTTCAAAATTTTTCAATGTTTTTGGAATTTTCAATAATACTATCTATATACACTAAAGGATGCCTATAATTGCATTCCAGTAAATGATTTCACTATTTACACCTCCCATGCTTAAATGATGCAATGTTCTCATTGAATGATTAGGGTGGATGCAAATGCATGCTTTGCTTTTCACTAACTTAAGCTATGGTAACGTAAGGAAGTCAGAATGAAGAGATAAAAATCTCTATGTGGACGATTTTAAGTCTCATAAGAATCAAAGTGGATAACCGGGCTAAGTAGTGAAATGCAAGATAAATGTGACTATGCATGTAGACTAAAAATGCAAGGATAGATACCTAAGGAAGAAAGGAAAACAAAGAAAGGTAAAACAACTATATACAACATGGGTGAACTCCCAAGAAGTGCTAAGTTTTACGCCTTCAACTAGGAGCAAACACAGAATTAAGGGTGATTTTGAAGTGTAGGAGCGAAAGGTTGAATTGACAAGTTGAGATCATGAGGCTTAATAAAGGGTTTCAATCTTTATCCATTCACAGTGAAGGATTCAGATTTGTCAATCTCAGAGATCTTGATAGCTCCATTATTAAATACTTGTTTGATGATAAAAGGTCAACTCTATTTAGATCTGAGTTTCCCTAGGAAAAACTTAAGTCTAGAATCAAATAGAAGGACTTCTAACTAGGGTGAAAGGTTTTCCTATGGATGTGACGGTCGTGGAAGGCCTTGAGTTTATCCTTATAGATCCTCGAGCTTTCATAAGATTCATTCCTTAATTCATCTAGCTCAGAAATTTGTAATCTTCTATGATCACCAGCCTTCTCTAAGTCCAAATTACACTTTCTGATTGCCCAATAGGCTTTGTGCTTAAGCATTACGAGAAGATGGCAAGGTTTCCCATACACTAGTCTAAAAGGAGACATGCCTAATGGGATTTTGTGAGCTGTCCTATATGCCTACAAAGTGTCAGAAAGGCGGGAAGACCAATCTTTCCTGCTACGTCTAATGGTAGTCTGCAAAATCTTTTTGATCTTTCAATTTGACACTTCAGCTAGTCCATTGGTTTATGGGTGATAAGGTGTCGCTATTCTACATGTCACCCCATACTTTTTAAGTAGAGACTGAAAATATGTATTCCTAGAATGAGACCCTCCATCACTAATGATTGCTCTAGGTACCCCAACTGAATAAATTGTGTTACCACTCTTTGATCATTTGTTCTTGTGGTGATTGCGTCGATCCATTTAGACACATAACACACAACTAAAAAGATGTACTCAAAGCCATGAGAATTTGGAAAAGGTCCCATAAGTCTATGCCCCATATATCATGGAGGCCAATACTACCGAGAGATTGACAGTGTAAGCATGCCCTGTTATATTTGTGTGCATCATTGAAAATTGTGGGCCAATAAAAATCGCTTTGCAAAATGTTCGCAGTAGTCTTTTTGCCAAAGAAATGACCGCTGATATCACGCATGAATTCATGATAAAATGCTTATTTATGATAGTTCCTAGGCTTAGCATTACATATCATAGTATAAATCTTGCATAACATTCATTGCATTGCATTTAGGATAGTTGTATATTATGTACATTAATTCCAACATTTTATATGGCCAAGAGGCAGTGAGACATCTTTATGGGCTTCAAATGAAGAATCCGACCATACAGATGGATCCGGAGAGACAATCGCAGTCTGCCAGTGCAAAAATCACCCGAATTAGAGCTTTGTAGCATCCTCTACAAGAAGAAGGAGATGGATGACCCAAATGTCACCACGTGGCGCCATCCAGGCCACCCTACACGAGTTGCAACGTCCCTAGCTTCACAAAAGGAGTGATCCTGGCCGTTGGATCTCAATCCAATGGCTGAGAAATACTATACATCAGCTGGTCTCTCCTCTAAAGCGCAGCAAGGAAGGCTTCATCTTGACTATTGGATCTTCATCCAACGGTCGAGGCGCGCGGCCGCACCTCACCTCAATGCGACAAAGCAACTCTTTGGCCAAATGGTGAAACCCCGCTCCGTAAATGAGAGGCACGAGTTCGATCCTCGATCCTCCGTGCCCACTCCAGCATCATCTAAATTGGACCGCTCAATCTTGATCGAGTGGTTGAGATGTCGCATGCACGCTGGACGATGATGCGCAACTGCATGCCAAGGCAAACGTACTCCATCTGGTGCCCTCATTTAAGTCGACCAGGTGCAGCAACTGTTGTCCGATCGTCGCAATCGTGCAGTGAGCGCGATTCAAATTGATGAAGGCATGATTTACAGGCATCTCCCAATCGTGCAATGGTGGATCCAACGGCTGCCAAGAAGCGCATGATTTGAATGCAAGCAAGCATGCGTGATCTCCTCTCAATCACAACCATCCACGCTCGATCCAACGGCTGATGATCTCCTCGCACTGTGCCAACTGCAACCGTGCCTCCTCATGCCAGCCAAGGTTCATGAATGCTACAACGACACTCTCGGTAGGTTTTTAACAATGTTTTAAATGTTGTTGAAGACTCGTGCGTGCAAAACACCTCCATTCCACCACTATATAAACCCCATGATCCCATCCCTTCCAAACCATCTCTACCTACTCTACTCCCACCTACTCCTAAGCTCTAGTAGCCTACCAAAGCTCCCTTAGAGCTTATTCCCAAGCTCCAAAGGTCTCCTATTAGTGTAATGCTCCTATACCCCACCAAATATTCATCCTCCATCTCACCACCTTCATAGGGAGCCTCGGAGCCATCCTCCCACCTCCATTCCAGTAGAAGATTGCCTCCATCTCCTCATCCCCATTCCAAAGCCTTGTTGAAGCATTCTTCTACCTGGCATCCTCCTGCATCTCACCTCCATCGTCCAGCACCTCACCTTCTTCATCCAAGCTACTGCCAAGCATCGTCGTCTCTCCAAACAGTTGATTTGGGAGATTTCTTGTCACCCCAATCTCTTTTCTATTTCTTAGCATATTATAATAAACATTTACATGATATATCATATTTGTTTCCATATCCTTTGTGAGTTATCTTACTTGACTTTTTTTTACGAAAACACCCAAAAAAAATCACAAAACCCTAAAACACCAAAAAGAAACAACACAAAACATGGATTTCAATGAAAGTAAACGTCGCCTCCTTGTGTTCGTCCTGGGACTCCCTTGAAGTTTCGGTTAAAAATTATATTTGATAACGTGTTTTGTGAACTAGGACGATGGGTTTCTCCTAAACCTAATTTTACTTCGCCAAAACCCGCTCATCAACCGCCACATGCCTAGTCATGGCAGAACGACAGAATAGTATCTATCTCCTTATTAAGGACACACTTCCTAAGAATCTGGTCTTTACAGTGTTTGAATAACAAAGGTTCTTTTCAATAATAGTGCTTGCTTCATATTTAAGTCTGTCTTTTTGATGTCTAGTCCAATCACAGGGGACTACTCCAGAAGCCAGGTAGTTGAGTATGTCAGCATACCAGGGAATATCAGAATGAATGGCCAACAATTGCTCGTCAAAAGAGTAGTCTACTATGGGAAGTGAAGGAGATATCGCTTCAGAAGGAAGGTAGGATAAGTGGTTAGCTACCACATTCTACTTCCCAGCCTTGTCACAAATATCTAAATTAAATTCTTGTAGAAGAAGGATCCATCTAATCAGACAAGATTTCGCATCCTTCTTAGCGAGAAGATGTCGAACTACAGTGTGGTTAGTGTAGACTATAATGTCAAAACCTAAAAGATAAGGTCAAAATTTCTCCAATGCAAATACTACTACTAGCAATTCCTTCTCAGTGACTGTGTAATTCCTCTATGCTTCATCTAAAGTCTTGCTAGTATAGTAAATGACTGTAGGTTTCCATCTAATTTTTGACCAAGAATAACCCCTACTACATAATCAGAGTATCACACATGATCTCAAAAGGGTGAGACCAATCTGAGAGTTGCAGTATTGGTGCCTTGGTGACCAGATCATGAAGTGTTGTATAGGCACGAACACAATCTTCAGAGCTCTGGAAGTCTATATCCTTAGAGAGGAAATTAATAAGAGGTTGGGCTATCTTAGAGAAGTCCACTATAAAGCAGCAATAGAAACTAACATGCCCAAGAAAAGATCTAATCTGTTTAATCAAGGAAGATAATGGCAGGTCAGATATCAACTTTAGCTTCACATGGTCAACATCAATTCCTCGCTTAGAAACTAGGTGACCTAGGACAAGTCCTTCTAGTACCATAAAATGTGACTTCTCCCAGGAAAGTACTAAATTTACACTAATGCATCTCTGTAAGACCTTAGTCAGGTGGTCTAAACAAGTGTCAAAGATGCTCTCGAAGATTGAGAAGTCATTCATGAAGACTTCTAGGCAATTACCAACTGATGTAAACATGTTTAGATTACATAAAATATCTATTTATGCATGTTCTTAAGCATAGAATTGCATTACATACTATAAATATTGCATAGCATGCATCATCTTGCATTTAGATCAGTCTGAATAAAATGGTGGTTAATTATCTCCTTTTATGGTCAGGGACAGGGTGACTGTTTATCGGGGCTTCGGATCGAAGATCCAACCGTATGGATCTGACCAGGGTGACAATTGGAGCTCAACGACTCCAAGATCGCCCTAATCGGATATTCGTAGCATTAGATAGAGACCAAGGAACCCTAGAAGATCAAGGGCCAAGATGGTGTTAATCCACACTTCAAACAACAAATCCAACCAATGGATGGATTCAGATCGACGATCGCAGCCTAACGGCATGAAAATTGACTCAATCCGATACCTGTGGCACCATCTACATCATCCAGAAGATGGACGGCCAAGATGGCACCACGTGGCGCCATCTCGACCGCCCAATCGGCCGCAAGCAACCGCTGAAGCCCTTAAGCACCAACGCCTCTCCGCTGTTGGATCAAGATCCAACGGTTGTGAATCACTTGCGCTTAAGTTAAGCGCTCGACGCAAACGCACCCACAGCGCATTGGTCGAGAGCCTTAACTCAGCGTTGAGGTGCGGGTTCGAGCCACGGGGTGCCTCTTGTTGGTCAGACCCGGTTAGGTTGTTAATGTGGTGATTTTATCGTTGAAATATGTACAGTGGTTAACCTAAATCGAGCCTAACCATCTCTTTACAAATTTTTTTTTTACCTGGCCTATTTGATTTTATCTTGGTCACTTTTGGGCCCAGGGTCGAACTCAGGGAAGTGGGGTTACAAGTCAAGTTTCTACGCCTTTCCTACAACGAATCTCTTCCGTTCGTTTATTGTGTTTTTGATGTTTTTCTATTTAAGATTTTTTTCTGATAATTCTTGTCCTTGAGGCACACCCTCAAAATTAGGTTCTTGGCTTTGAGCCAAATCAGGGTTCCAAAATGGGTCTTGCTATTCGCAAGATGGAGTACCTGCAAGTCAAGGATTATCTTTTCTCTTTTATATATTTTTTTTATCTTTTTATTGGCAGGAAAAAGAAGCAGAAGTAAAGTAACTATAGTATATATATATATATGTATATACTATATATGTATAAAGGGGTGGGGGTGGAGGCAGAGATGGAGTGTAACACGGTGTCGAGTCGGTCGTCGTCTAGAAAGACGCAACCAACAGGACGAAGTGCTGCGTGTAAGGTGGATTGGTGGAAGATGAATGCGAACACGCTTTTTGTACGTGTGTATCGGGGAATATCAGCAACTGGTGCAGATATTCCCGCAATACCACGTATGGTAAGTAATGTGAAAATATATATATATGTATATATGTAAATATATCTATATGTATATATGGTTATAAATATATAGGTATATATGTAGTTATATGTATATATATATGTATATATGTATATATATATATATGTATATATATAGGTATGTAAATCTATGTATAGATAGATATATGTATATGTATATGTATGTATATATAACTATATAGATGTATATAGATATGTATGTATATGTATATATATGTATATATGTATATATAGTTATATAGATATATATGTATATATGTATGTATATATATATATATATATATATATAGATATCTGTGTATATATATATATGTATGTATACTAATACTTTAAGTATATATAGATACTACCATATGTATAGATATAAGTATATATATATGTATATAAATATATGTATATATATCAATATATATATATGTATATGTATATATATAAGTATATAATAATATAGAAGCGAGAGTGTGTGTGTGCGAGAGTGTGAGTGTGTGTGTATGTGTTTCTGCAGAGAGAGAGAGGGCTTCTACTGAGAAAAAAAAGAGGCATTTAAGGCGTCTGTAGCTTCAGGCCCGCTGTCTAGAGGTCCCACGCACGTGCGCAGGCACGTATGTGCGTGGAGAGGTGCGTGCTGGAGGGAAATGGGTGAGGAGAGGACCGCAGCGCACCGCGCTACGCGAAGGGCTGGAGCGGGCACTGGCAGGCGTACGCGGTGAAGGGAGCGGGCGAAGGCAGGCGCTGGGAGAGGGGGGCACATACAGATGCGCAGGCGGGTGCTGGAGCGGACTTTGGGCGAGACGTGCGCGCGGGCGAACAGCAGTAGCGGCGCGCCGGGTCACTGGATAAGTGAGAAGCTTACCGGTCACCCCACTGTAGCCACAGTGTTCCACAGACTGGTGTGAATAGTGACTCAATGTATGGCCGAGCCGTGAGACCGCTTGCTGTAAGTGCTGTGAGTGCGGGCGACTTACGGCTGGTGCACGCGGGCTAGCACGTACGTGGAAGGGTTGCGCCAGCCGGTGTCTTGCAGGTGGAACGTCGCGACAGAGCATGCAGAGAGGGCTGGGTTGCGGGCGAAGGAGCACGACAGGGTGCGCGGTGAAGCTTGGCCTGCCGCTGCAGTGGCGCGTGGTGGCCGGTTGCGGGCGGACAGGCCAGTGCAGTGCGAAGAAGTGGGAGGCGATGGCGCCTGCAGGCGCGCGCGGAAGGCCTGCGTGCGCTACTGCTGCTGTGAGGCTTGGTCGACTGCTGCAGGGCGTGCGGTGGCCGGTTGAGCTTCAAAGCTGAAGCTTTGCGGTAATGGCTGAAGGTGCTTTAAACGATGAAACAAGGAAACAGCCACCACGCCCACCAGCTCTTTGATGAGCTGGGCGGTGGTGGACTCACGGTGGTGGTTGTGCACCACCGTGTGGTGCTCCTGTCCGCAGGGTGTCTCCTCAGAGGAGGAGGGCCTGCGTATGGAGGGAGAGGGGAGGGGACGGTGGCCTGGAGGAGAAGAAGCTGCTGTGGGTTCTTTGGCTGGGGACCAGGCTCTCCTCAAAGGAAGAAGCTGCCCTCTTTTTAAAGAAGAGGAGAGCATGCACAACCATGCCCTGGCTGTGCATAGCTCATGCAGCTACAGGGGGTGGCGAGCAGGGATTGGCTAAGCAAGGAAGGGCCTGAGCAGGGAATGGCGCAAAGAAGAAAAGGTTGCCATGCATGCCTTGCAGCCGCGGGAAGAAAATAAAAAAGAAATAAAAAATGAAGATGGAAATTTTGCAAGGCAGCACTTAAGGAAAACGTGAATTGCGAGGTCATTTTATTCACTCTCCTCCCCTCTCAATTAAATGCATGCATGCATCTATATTCACAAATGCGACTATGTCTACCTAATATGCACTGATAATGCTAGGAAATAGCACAAGACGACACAATTGCAGGTGTATTTTTGCGGTGCAATCACCTCTCTTGGAGCAAGCGAGCGGGAGCATTCGACTGCACGATGGAGATCGGCCGGCTGTGTGCACCCAATTGGATGAACGCGCCATCTGACGCGGCGAGGAGATGCGACATCTCATGCGTTGAGGCACATGGATGAGGTGGGTGAGGATGCGCTCTCAGCCGTTTGATCTCACGATCGAACGGCCGAGATTGGAAGATCGTGGATGTGCGTTGAGGCACGGGGAGGTGAGCGAGCGCGCGCAAGCCGGCCACTACGGCCACGTTCAAGCCTTTAGTGACAGATTTATTCGTCACTAAAGGTCCTGAATTAATGATTTTCAACATGTAATGACTAAATTGCCCTCACTTCTTTTAACTATAAAAGGAGACGCCCTCCATACGAAATTCTCATCCCTTCCTTCTCTTCTCTCCCTCTCCAAAGCTCAAGAAAAGCTTGTCCCATACTAGGGATGCTCCTCAAGAGATAAAGTCAAATTTTCGCCCCCATTTCGGAAGCGGATCCTGCGACGATGACGACGTGCTGCCTCGTTCTCGTTCTTCCTGCCTCGACCTCCTTCTTCCCGCTCCGTTCTTCGTCTTCCAAGCGTTGTCCCGTCCGGCTCGTCCTCCAAGCGATTGTCGAGGAGGATAACTTCTCTCTCCCATTGTTAATGGTAGTTTTCCTGCTTTCTAGTATAATTTCTCACTTTCTTAATGGTATAAACATTTTGAAGTATCAAGTGAATGTTTTCTCTCTCTCTCTTATTTTGATTGTTTATAGTGCTCATTGTAATTACTTCGCTTTTCAACAAAAACACAAAAAATATATAATTGTGAATTTAGATCGACATAGCCTCCCTGAGTTCGACCCAGGATTTCTATTCCGGTATAAATTTTATTTGTTGAACCCGAGTTCTTCTCTTTTCAAACTACAATGACAGGTTTTCAAAACCAAATTCGAAAGCATAGTAACCCATCGCTTCAACATTTTGGCTCCGTTGCCGGGGAGGCAACGATTTCCGAACTTCTTTTCACATTTCACGCACTTTATTGTCTTCTAACTTACTTTCTCTTGTGTTTATTGTTTTACAGAGACCTCCATTAGGGAATCGTCAAGCAGTAGACCGGAGTAAAGTACAGTTGAAGACGACTGTAAGTGCTTTCCATTCTTCCCCCTCCATAGATTTCATTTGTTACACTAAATTCAAATTCCAATTAGCTAAAGTGTTTGCAAAAATCCTAGGATTAGTTTGGTTGTTTGGATTTTACTCACACTCATTCCACCCTCTCTTATAAAAAAAAAAAGATAATTTTGTGGGGTAATTTTCAACAAACACACAACACACGCCCACATTCAAGGCACTTAACCTACTTGACTTGCTTCTACTCAACCGGGTTCTGATATGTGGAATTGGTACACACAAAGCAACACATAAAAGAGTAGAAATCATTCTAGGTTAACCATTTCTATGTGCCTAACCTAGTGGTGCAGTTGTGGCCAGTTGTTCGGGCCACACCACTCAACCTAAAATCAACTCATAAAGTAGCTTCCTCTTAGGGTCTTCAATCTAGGTTCACATTAAGCACTCCACTTTATTTTTGATTTTTAAGGGAAAGCAATCTTCACCCGTGCTTGAAAACCTGGTTTTCCTCAAACTTGATTGAAATCAACCTAAGTTTAAACCCTAAAAGCTACTTAAGCAAGATTAGAACATTAAAATCTACACATCACAAATAATCTTGCTTGAAAACCCTGGTTGTGCACTCACTTACACAATACTCAATCAATCATTAAGGGCACAACCCATTTTAAGGGCCCATCACATTACATAAACACTATAATCCCAAGCCTCAATAAAATCAAGTAGATGTTGGTCATTTAAGATGTCTAGGATGTTCACCAGATGTCTGAAAATGCTTTTCAGCATGGAAGTACGTACGCCATACTTCTTCCCTCACCGCTCCCCACCGTGCCTCACCACACCACTTCCTGCGATGCCACTCAGTGCCACGCTTCACCTTTCCGCCCCCCCTCACCTCCTCTCCCTTTATAAACCTCTCCCCCTCCTCTTCGTTGCCTACCCCATAGCCGAGAAGCAAAGTGAGGGCGAGAACGAGTGAAGAGTGGAGAGCCGAGCAAGAGGAAGTGCGAGAGCGGAGGGTGCAGCGCCATTCTGCTGCAACACCTGCAGGCGAGGGGAGCCAGACCGGTTCCGCGGAAGTCATTTTTTCACGGAATCAGATGATCGGAGAGACACCAAGGCATCTTACCGAATGTCCGAAGGTTGAGCAAGAAGTCTGGTAGAGATCTGCCTTCCGTACTTTCTCTCTGACAAGTCCTGACAGCGTATGTGTATGTGTCAGAAGGAGACAGCGTAGCCAAGGCAGTTTCAAACATTTGGGAGCACCCCTAAACATTTGACGGAGTCCTGGGACGTCGACATTGAGTTCTAGACGTCTGATAGAGGAACATCAAGAGAGGTATCCCCGAGAACTATTTTAAGACATCTGGGACCTTTCCCAGATGTCTAATTTCCGTCTGATAGCGTGTTTTGGGTCGTGTAAGGCCCTATTATTATCTCATTTCCGCAAGCGAACCATCTCTATTTTCCGTACGAGTTTCTCTGTATAATGATACCTTATTTATATCCTTCTGAACCTTTTGGCCCATCAATCCATGTTTTAGGTCTCCAGTCTGTCGGGTGTACGGGACCTGTGGAGACGTCGGGAGCCACTGTACGGACCCTCATTCCACCCGGTTACCTAGGTAGAGTGGTTACAACCTTAAATCTCTAATTTTATACATGCAAGTAAGTAATCCTAGGACTTGAGATGAACCCTAGGAAGGAATAAACGTATATTCGAAAATAAATTCTTGAACCCTAGGTCTTGGCATGAACACTAGGGTTAGAAGAAACTACATGTGAATGATTGAGTAATCAAAAGCTGCCTGTTTGTCTCTAAAATGGACCCCTACTATAATAAAATGGGAATTGAACTGTTTGTTCCGAACATTCCAACCCTGATGTTAAAAAGAAACTCATGTACGAACCCTACGGGATATGAAAACAAAGAACATCGTACTACGGAGAACCAGATGGTTCTGGAAATTTGCTGCCTATGGACAGCTGTTAAGGGAGGTAGGCTGACCTTCGTGTACGTGGTACCGAAGAGAGCAACTATCCCTTGTAGTGTAGAGGGGAGCTTGCCTCCCTTGGGTTGGGACCCGAGGTGGGTTTGGCCACTCTACGACAACTCTTACTGGCCCTCGTGTACGTGGTACCGAGGTGAGCTACTTAGTATAGGGGGGAGCTATCCGCCCCAAGGGTTCCGAGGCTAGGTATGGCCACCCTACACCGACTCTCGTCAGCCCATTATGCAAAATCGGGGTAGTCGGACGAGGGTACGCGGACTGAGGAGGGACAAGACCCTTGTTCTGTTCTGAGAGGGCAAGACCCTATACTGTTCCGCACTATACGTTGAGGCGTACCCGCTAGTGGAAACGACTGACCGCATGCCAGTGTGGGGTAGCTACCCGCGTGCTTATCACGTGTGCCGTAGTCACCGCTACATCACGACCGTGACCTCGGGGTGGTAGACCGAGTATACGACTACCACGGTGGGACTCCCCCGGCTAGGAGAGTGCCACGTGGGCATCTATACCACGGGAAGCTGCAAGCAAAAATCGTTCCTATAGGGAACAAGAAGATTAAGTAACAAATCCTAATTAGAGATCTCTACGCACCCACATGTATAATATAATTGGAAAAATGGAAAATTTTATGTTAACTACTTGTTAAATGTATGTTACTTCTTAGCCACCACTCTACTCAGCGTTAGCTGACTCCAGTTAAATAAATTCTGTACAGGTCAGGGATTTGAGCAGCCCGAGCCACCGGTTGCTGAGGATGTTGGGCCTGGTCGAGCCTAGCTTTAATTCTACTGTTTGATAGTGAGTTTTATAGCTTTGTCTTCTGTTACATGTACTCGTTTAATGTGATGGTTGTAATATTACTGTTCTTTTTTTTCCCCCTGTTGTAAATTTCCTTTTCCTTAGTTACTGTACTTGTGTGATTGTGGTTTGTTGAATGTTACTTGGTTATTTCCTGTTGGATGACTAGATCTTGGGATAAACCGAAGCGAGCCGGTCTCAGATCCTGTAGGGATTTGGGACCGGGTCATGACAGATGGTATCAGAGCAAGGTCATCCCGAGAAATGAACCAAGTAGTCCGGAAAGCACCACACTTGTACATGTAACTAAGGTAGTCATCACAACACTTTCTCTTGGTTATTGTATCCGAGTCTCACATTTCCTCTTTGGTCAACCAGGCACCAATAATCTCTTTCCTCAATCTTTGAGTAGGAAATGCCGTGCCAGGGAGCTATTGAGGCTAGCCGCGGACGTGGTCGTGGCCGAGGAAGTGGTCGTAGGGGAGGACGAGCGATGGCCGAGGATAGAACCGCTCTACCTCTCCTCCCGGGCATCCAGGCCCCAGACCTCGCCCAACTGGTCCGAAGTCTTATACGGGAGGAGCTCCATCAGCCTCCTCCTCAGCCTTCCCTTCTTGGGGATGCAGAGAGGGAATCCTCCGTGGGGCAAGTGAGCTACCAGGTTGCTGGACGAGCTAGAGGGGAGGGGGTGATCCTCTACCACCCCCTTCAGACACTTCGAGGCACGAGTCCTCCTTGCCTGGAGGTACACCCCTTCCTCTGCTGCAGCTACACCATGAGGTTTTCAGCCAATTAAGGAAGCTGAAGCCCCCCTCTTTCAAGGGGGAGGAAAGCTCGTCTGAGCCAGAAGATTGGCTGGAACAAATGGAGAAGATCTTCGACACCCTCTATCCTCCTACAGAATGCCGCATGGTCTTCGCCACGTATCAACTAGAGAGTGCAGCCCACAGGTGGTGGAAGGCAGTCAGAGGACAGGAGGAGGGAGAACTAACGTGGGACCAGTTTGTGGTGCTCTTCTATAAGCAGTACTTCCCACGGACTTGGCAGGATCAGAGGAGGCGGGAGTTCCATACTCTCCACCAAGGGGTAATGACTGTTAGCGCGTACCGTACATGTTTTCTGGAGCTGTCAAGCTTCACCCCGATAGCCGCATCCACCAAGGAAGAGCACCTGTGGAGATTCACCGAGGGTCTCCGACCCGCCATCCGGGGGTACGTAAAGCCCCTGAAGCTACCTACCTTCTCTGCGTAGTCGAGGCTGCCATGACCTATGAGGAGACCAACCTGTCCGCACGAGATATTGATGGAGGAGGACGGAAGAGGCCCTACCCACAGGAGAACTCACAGGGCCGTCGGGAGAGGAGGCACCAGACACCAGCAAGGGAACCGTCTCGTTCTATGGGTCCACCAGGGACCTATGGGGGTCCCCGATAGGGATCAGCCGACTACAGCAGACCCCCGCCCAATCACCAGCAGGGACAACAGACAGAGGGAAGTCGCGTACCCCTCTGCTATCAGTGTGGCCAGCCGAGCCACATATGGAGGAATAGTCCATCTTGGACTGGAGTGCAGCCGACGCTCCCAGCACCGAGCACTGGAAGCCGATCTGGCAGCCGCAGATATTAGACCTGAGGAGGGGGACAACAGTCACGAAGAGGGTACCGGCCTGCTGCCTCCCGCCTGACCCAGAGCACGGCTGCTTCTTCTGCACCGAGGACTGAAGGGCGTGTTAACGCCCAAACCCATGGAGATGCCAGAGCTTCGGGCTCCGTAGTAGCAGGTATGGTTACTATTTCCGGCAAACTCGTCTACACTCTTTTCAATTCCGGAGCCACGCATTCATTTGTTTCTACGAGTTTCGCTGTCTGCACGGGAGTGAGCAGTGTGCTTTTAGAGGAGCCCTTCCTGATTAGAGGACCAGGTGGGCAAGTATTTGTTGCCGAGGAGGCCCTCACTGATTGTGAGGTCATGATAGGGGGATACAGTCTCCTGATAGACCTGATCATGATTCCGATGGATGACTTCAGTGTAATCTTGAGGATGAACTGGTTGGCTGCATACCACGCCCTTGTAGATTATTTTAGGAGGAAGATTGTCTTCTCCATACCACGGCTGCCTCCCTTCGAGTTCCACGGCCAGCCTGTAGACGGAGGATTCAGGTGCATCTCCACACTTCGGGCAGCGAAGCTACTGAGTCAACGGTGCGAGGGCTTCCTTGTTTGCGTTCTAGCAGAGCCCGGCCCCGTGGACAGTATACATAGTATTCCGATGGTCTGTGAGTACCCCGACGTCTTCCCAGAGGAGCTGCCAGGACTGCCACCTGAGCACGAGATCGAGTTTGAGATCTCACTAATACCGGGGACAGGTCCCATTTCTTCAGCACCATACCAAATGGCCCCGCTTGAGCTACGAGAGCTCAAGACATAGCTACAGGACCTGCTAGAGAAAGGCTTCATAAGGCTCAGTGCCTGTCCGTGGGGAGCCCCCGTCCTGTTCATGAGAAAGAAGGATGGTACTCTTCAGCTGTGCATTGACTACAGACAACTAACCGGGCCACCATCAAGAACAAGTACCTGTTACCATGCATAGATGACCTCTTCGACCAACTAAGGGATGCCACAGTATTTTCCAAGATAGATCTGAGGTCAGGATACCATCAGCTGAGGATTAGGGAGACCGACATCTCCAAGACAGCCTTTCGTACACAGTACGGCCACTACGAGTTCTTAGTCATGCCGTTTGGATTGACCAACACCCCTACCGCTTTCATGGACTTGATGAACCACATTTTTTGACCGTATCTGGATCAGTTCGTGGTTGTTTTCATCGATGACATGCTCATTTATTCACGAGACCAGATGCAGCATAAGCAACAACTCCATATGGTCTTGGATACCTTGAGGCGGCACAGGTTGTATGCCAAATATAGCAAATGCAAATTCTAGTTGAGACAAGCACCTTCCTGGGCCATGTGATCTCAGAGGACGGTTTAGCTATGGATCCAGCCAAGGTAGAGACAGTACTCAGGTGGGAGAGACCACGTTCGGTGATAGAGATACATAGTTTCCTAGGGTTGGCTGGTTATTACAGACGATTTATCCAAGGGTTCTCACAAATTGCCCGTCCTCTGACTCATTTGACTCAAAAGGACATACCCTTCGCCTGGACAGACGAGTGTGAGTCTTAGTTTCAGAAGCTGAAGGAGAAGTTGACCTCAGCTCCTGTACTCACCATCCCTGACAGCAACAGCGGATTCATCGTCTACACAGACGCCTCATTGTAGGGATTGGGGGGTGTACTTATGCAGCGGGGTCATGTTGTCGCATATGCTTCGCAGCAACTAAAGCCCCACGAGCATAACTACCCCACTCACGACCTAGAACTGGCAGTAGTCGTCGTAGCATTGAAGACTTGGAGGCACTATTTGTACGGAGAGACATTCGAGATTTTCACTGACCATAAGAGCCTCCGATATCTGTTTGACCAGAAGGAACTCAACATGAGGCAGAGACGCTGGCTGGAACTCCTGAAGGACTACGATTGCAGCATCTCCTACCACCCAGGAAAGGCCAATGTGGTAGCTAACACCTTAAGCCGAAAGGCACTCGCCTACTTGGCATGCTTACAAGCACAAAGTTGGAGGCTCATGGAGGAGTTGAGCAGCTGGCAACTTCAGGGGACACAGGGGTATTGCAGGGCGGTGACAGTCGCAAGATAGACACGACCAGAGCTCGTGGATCGCATCATGGTTAAACAAATGACGGACTCATATCTACGGGCACAACGAGACCGAGTACTGGTAGGGAACCCACGAGAATTCTCTTTTACTGATAGAGTTCTGCGTATGAGGGGACGCTTGTGCGTTCTTAGAGATGAGGAGCTGTTGAAGGAACTCTTGAATGAGGCTCATGGATCTAGATTTACCATACATCCCGGGAACACGAAAATGTATCACGACCTACGACGTGATTTTTGGTAGAGAGGCATGAAGCGGGATGTTGGCCTTTTCATCCAGTAGTGTCTAATATGCCAGCAGGTGAAGGCCAAACATCAAAGGCCTGCAGGGCCATTGCAGTCACTTCCCATTCCAGAATGGAAGTGGGAAAGTGTCATTATGGATCTGGTAATGGGGTTACCTGTGACACAGAGAGGGCACGATGCAGTCTGGGTGGTTGTCGATAGATTAACGAAGACGGCACGGTTTCTGCCAATCCAAGTCACTTATGGACCAGCACAGTTGGCAGAGAGATACATCAGAGACATAGTACGCTTTCACGGGGTTCCTCGCGAAATTATTTCAGACAGGGACACTCGTTTCACTTCCCAGTTCTGGGCAGAATTTCAGCGAGCCTTGGGGACTTGTCTGAAGTTCAGTACAGCCTATCACCCCTAGACAGATGAACAAACAGAGCGCACCATTCAGACCCTTGAGGACCTTCTGCGCGCTTGTGCGCTGGATTGGAGAGGCTCCTAGGAGGAGCATTTGCCTCTGGCAGAATTCGCATACAACAACAGTTACCACTCGAGCATCAGCATGGCACCATATGAAGCTCTGTGCGGGAGAAAGTGTACGACCCGCTTGAGTTGGGTAGAGGTAGGGACCAAGTGGGAGGTCGGCCCCTGTCTGATACTCTAGAGTCAGGAGGTGATCGAGTAGATCCATTGACGACTGCGTATCGTCCGGAGCAGGAAAAAGAGTTACGCCAATCTGAAGAGTAGGGAGGTACAATTTGAGGTTGGAGATCATGCTTTTCTCCGTGTTTCACCGATGAAAGGCTTGCAGCGGTTTGGGATGAGAGGGAAGCTTGTACTAAGATATGTGGGACCCTTTGAGGTCTTAGAGCGGGTAGGACAGATCGCTTATCGGCTTGCCCTTCCTCCCCAACTTTCTGGAGTCCACAACGTATTTCACGTGTCCAACCTCAAAAGATACATCACCGACCCCAGCCATGTCCTTAGCCACGAAAGCATCGAAGTGGGAGATGACCTGACCTATCCTGAGAGACTAGTACAGATACTAGATCGAGCCATTCGGAGGTTGAGACGGAAGGAAGTACCCCTAGTGAAAATCCTATGGAAAAGCCAACGGTATGAGGAGGCAACTTGGGAGCTTGAGTTGGCAATGTGAGAGTAGTACCCGGAACTCTTCAAAGGTATGACTCTTCTGACCTACTTCAGTCCTCTTTATGTTTGTTATACGCTGTTACGTTATATTATTTGCACCCTAGTCAGTTCAAGTTTTGGGGATGAAACTTCCTTTAAGTTTGTTATATTGAAGCGACCCACCACCCCCCTTTTGGTCATTTAAGACATCTGGGATGTTCACTAGACCCCTGAAAATGCTTTTTAGCGTGGAATGTACATACACCATACTTCTTCCCTCACTGCGCCTCACCGCACCTCTTCTTGCGATGCCACTCCTCGCCACACTTTGCCTTTCCGCTCCCCCTCACCTCCTCTCCCTTTATAAACCTCTCCCCCTCCTCTTCGTTGCTCACCCCGTAGCTGAGAAGCAAAGTGAGGGCAAGAACGACTGAAGAGCAGAGAGCCGAGCGAGAGGAAGCGCAAGAGTGGAGGGTGCAGCGCCATTCTGCTGCAACACCTGCAGGCGAGGGGAGCCAGACCAGTTCTGCGGAAGTCATTTTTCCGCGGAATCAGACGACCGGAGAGACACCCAAACGTCTTACCGGACATCCGAAGGTAGAGCAAGATGTCCGGTAGAGATCTACCTTCCATACCTTCTCTCTTTGACAAGTCCTGACAGCGTACGTGTATGTGTCAGAAGGAGAGAGTGTAGCCGAGGCAATTTCAGACGTTCGGGAGCACCCCTAGACGTCTGACGGAGTCCTGGGACGTTGACATTGAGTTCCAGATGTCTGATAGAGGAACACTGAGAGAGGTATCCCTGAGAACTATTTTAAGACGTCTGGGACCTTACCAGATGTCTAATTTCCATCTAATAGCGTGTTTTGGGCCGTGTAAGGCCCTATTATTATTGCATTTCCGCAAACGAACCGTCTCTATTTTCCGTATGAGTTTCTCTGTATAATGATACATTGTTTATCTCCTTCTGAACCTTTTGGCCCATCAGTCCATGTTTTAGGTCTCCAGTTCGTCGGGTGTACGGGACCTGTGGAGATGTCGAGAGCTGCTGTACGAGCCCCCATTCCACCCGGTTACCTAGGTAGAGTGGTTACAACCTTAAATCTCTAACTTAATACATGCAAGTAATCCTAGGACTTGAGATGAACCCTAGGAAGGAATAAACGTATACTCGAAAATAAATTCTTGAACCCTAGGTCTTGGCATGAACACTAGGGTTAGAAGAAACTACATGTGAATGATTGAGTAATCAAAAGCTGCCTGTTTGTATCTAAAATGGACCCCTACTGTAATAAAATGGGAATTGAACTGTTTGTTCCGAGCATTCCAACCCGGATGTGAAAAAGAAACTCCTGTACGAACCCTACGGGAATGAAAACAAAGAACACCGTACTACGGAGAACCAGATGGTTCTGGAAATTTGCTGCCTATGGACAGCTGTTAAGGGAGGTATGCTGACCTTCGTGTACGTGGTACCGAAGAGAGCAACTATCCCTTGTAGAGTAGAGGGGAGCTTGCCGCCCTTTGGTTGGGACCCGGGGTAGGTTTTGCCACTCTACGACGACTCTTACTGGCCCTCGTGTACGTGGTACCGAGGTGAGCTACTTAGTGTAGGGGGAGCTATCCGCCCCAGGGGGCCCGGGGCTAGGTATGGCCACCCTACACCGACTCCCGTCAGCCCATTGGGCAAACCAGGGTAGTCAGACGAGAGTACATGGACTGAGGAAGGGCAAGACCCTTGTTCTATTCTGAGAGGGAAAGACCCTATACTGTTCCGCACTGTACGTTGAGGCATACCCGCTAGCGAAAATGACTGACCGCGTGCCAATGCGGGGTAGCTACCCGCACGCTTACCACGTGTGCCGTAGTCACCGCTATGTCACGACCGGGACCTCGAGGTGGTAGACCAAGTATAGGACTACCACGATGGGACTCCCCTGGCCAGGAGAGTGCCACGTGGGCATCCTATACCACGGGAAGTTGCAAGCAAAAATCATTCCTATAGGGAACAAGAAGATTAAGTAACAAATCTTAATTAGAGATCTCTACACACCCACATGTATAATATAATTGGAAAAATGGAAAATTTTATGTTAACTACTTGTTAAATGTATGTCACTTCTTAGCCACCACTCTACTTAACGTTAGCTGACTCCAGTTAAATAAATTCTGTACAGGTCAGGGATTTGAGCAACTCGAGCCACCAGCTACTGAGGATGCTGGGCCTAGTCGAGCCTAGCTTTAGTTCTACTGTTTGATAGTAAGTTTTATAGCTTTGTCTTTTGTCACATGTACTCGTTTAATGTGATGGCTGTAATATTACTGTTCTTTTTTTTCCCCCTGTTGTAAATTTATTTTTTCTTAGTTACTGTACTTGTGTGATTGTGGTTTGTTGATGTTACTTGGTTATTTCTTGTTGGACGACTAAATCTTGGGATAAACCAAAGCGAGCCAGTCTCAGATCCTATTGGGATTTGGGACCAGGTCGTGACACTAGGTGCGATCGTACTAGCATAAGTTCAATTTTTGAAAAGTCTTTTCGAAGCAATCACAAACTCATAATAAAAATCTCAATCAATCAATCCAATGAAAAGCAAAACCAGAAATCCCAATCAATCTCAATCTCAGAATGTCAAGACCAATCATCAATACAAGTGAGATAAAATCATGGATTTTTGCCTAAGGGTCTGCCACAAGAAATAGATTGTGCAAACAAATATCTCAATACAATTGTATGTGTCCTAGAAGAAACCTAACGAAGTGCAAACCTCTAAAATCCACCAAAAATCTAGATAAGACCGACGTGCGAATCCAGACCCCTATGAGTGCACAAGAAGATGAGATAGAATCTGTGTTTGTGAACCTTATGTGATCATGTAGTGTGCACATGATAATCAAGCAACAGATAGTGATGAAAAATCTCACACAAGGTATCAGACAAGTTATTAAGTCACTGTTTTTTATTTAGATTTGTCTTCTTAAGAATGTTTTGTAGGAAGTTCTCACTTTTAAGTCTATTTCAAACAAGTGATGGTCTTGCTTAGTTTAGATCTAATGCAAAGATGGCAAGAGCTAAGGAAAAATCAAAGTCATACCTGGCTTTAGCACTCTATAAGTAATTTAGATTGACAAGAATATAAATCTACCAGGAAGAATGCAAAACTAAGAATGGAATGACTACAAATATGTTGCTAAGCCAGGTATTAGACATGTGAGAATGAGATATTTTTGGTATTTTTGATTTTCTAATTTTTTTGAATTTTTATAATGCAACAAGCAAAATCAATTCAAAAAATAAGGTGAGAAAATCTAAATCAGAGAGGAAAGAGAGTAGAGATAGAAATATCCATAGTCCAAATTATTACAACCAGTGTGAGAATAGGTTCTCACAACTTATGCCTAACAAATAAACCTAAGTATATATCCTAAACCTAAACCCTAATACCTATACTAATCTAAGAAAGCATTAAATAGCAGCTCCATTAGGAAAAACTCCGCCAGGAAGTGGAGTCAAAATCATAGTAAATCCTTTGAGAAGAAGACTCCACCAGGAAGACAACACTTCTCCTACTCCTCCTCAAGTGCTGCAAAAACAACAAATGATTAGTAAGACAATTATATACAAAATGAATCAAAGAATATAATGAATCAAGGAATGTATATACATAAAAGAATATGAATAAAAGAATGAATATTTACAAAGAAAATAAAAATATATACAAAAGAAAAATAAAAGACAAATTTTTGGCGTATAGAGAGTTACCTTCATGGCAACAGTGCCAAAAAATGATTAACGATCTGGAGAGCTAGTTAATTAAGGTTAATTATCGCATCGTAGTATAGTATTGCAGTATAGATGGATGTCATTTATTTGTATACAATTTTTACTGATTTTATGTTCAGTCATTCACTGAGAGGTAATTATTAATATACATCACTCTATTATCCAAAAATCATCTTTTATTCCAAAAATATTAAGTTTATTTACCACAGAATGAATTAGAAATGAAAGAATGAATTAATCTAAGTCAATTATGTAAAAAAATGAATGAATTAATGTTAATGGCAATGCCTCAAGAATATATACAAGATTAAAGGCATCAAAAAGAATATATATGCTAACTATACCTAATTCTTACTAATAATATACATCAAATACATTTACAGTACATAAGTATATATACTAACTACCCCATATATCTATAACATATATATATCTACAATACTAGCTATATGAATATACTAAACATATACCTATTACTAATATATACATATCAAATTATATACATATAAATATAAAAACCTTAAAAACATATTTGCAACAATAAGGTAAAAACAAAAGGCTTAATTACATGAATACAATAGTCTATTCATAAATATAACTCTTACATTTATATATATAACTTATGTGTACTTAACAAACTAATC
The DNA here is from genome assembly GCA_037157565.1 of Thalassia testudinum. Taxonomy (NCBI): domain Eukaryota; kingdom Viridiplantae; phylum Streptophyta; class Magnoliopsida; order Alismatales; family Hydrocharitaceae; genus Thalassia; species Thalassia testudinum. The sequence continues at coordinate 43,347,240 of JAZHRO010000025.1, forward strand.
TATTAATTATTTAATACTTATATAATATAGTGTAATACACACCATTTAACTTAACACACACACGCCTATCACTTAACATAAATACATGCACACACTCTTATATACACATACAACACACAGAAACACATCTAACTTAACACACATACACTAACACTTAAATGCAACTCGGCCCAAAAAGATAATGGCCTTTTTAGACACTTTGACAACCCAACTGGGCTAAAGCAAGTCCTACTAAGTTCACTCTATGGGGATGGCATAGCCAATTTATTCCCAGGCCCAAGAGACTGGACTATGCAACCAACACACAGGCCCACGTGCACATGCACTCACAGGCCCACGCAAACACAGCAAGCCCACATGACCATCAACCCATCTCTCTCTCTCTCTCATATGCTCAAAGGGTAAGATGCCTTGGGGAGCCGATCCCCTTACTAGCCGTTGAGCTAAGCCACGTGATTCAACTTATATTACTGCATGCAGTCAACACTTAACAATGTGGTGCTAATCGCCAGTGCTAAATTACATGCAGTTATGTGGTTTTTTACTAACTTTAGTCTATTAATAAGATCCTAATTAATTATTTAATTTACAATTAAATTATATATACATGTACCCAATACACAGGGCTTCTTATTAGTATAATTTATTTGCCTTAGTTAAATATATAAATATATTTAAAAATTGGTTAAAGTTGATGAGAAATTCACATTTAATTTAGTGTTTATTTCTTAATTAAAGTATAAATTAATGAATTAATGGTATAATTGAATATTAATTTAGTTAATTTACATTATTACATAATTAATAAAGATTTTTTAATTGATTTTTAATGATTTATTTTTTATTTGCACATTTAAATACATGATTATACAATATATAAGTTATTCTACAGTATAAATAAGCTTATAAATATACTAAAAATAATTTAAATTATAATGTACAAGAATATAGTATAATTTACTTCATTGTCTTATTAATTTACTAATATACATTGATTTAACTTAATAATATACTTATTAACTTATGTAAATACAAATATGTACAATATCTAAAAAAATAAATAATTATAGATATATTACTATATAACTACTGTAAATATTATGTTAAATTATGTATATGAATCTACAAATATATATTAGTATATATATATATAGTTATATATACATATAAGTTATACATATATAGTATAACTAATTATACGCTATATATATGTATGTATGGGAGACGAATCTAGAGAGCACAGTGCCTACAAACTTAAGATTAGGTACGTCTTATTGGCTATCGAATGATAATCAAATGGTGCACGATAATACCATCAATGGAGGTGGAAAGTGATTTCTTAATGTACCCGAGATTGCCAGGTAGAGATATTTTTTCAAATTAAAAATTACTGTAATTGATACCATGCATAAAAAGTGTAGCGTAAAATAAGTTATTCATAACCACGATTACTAAATATAGGTTGGGTGAATTAAGTAGTACATGTACTTAAAACGATATGTTAATCAATACAAAATTGAGTTCTGCAATTTAAAATGTACACAAGTGCTTCATTAAAAATGAGATATTGTTGTAACAAAATAACAAAGATGATGTAACAACTAATAATACAGGTTGTAACAAATATAGCTATATAATGTAACATGAGACTATGTTTTTGTAACAAGAGTAAAATACCATTGTAACTGGCCAATATGTTAATGAGTGTTGTAATACAACAAATTAAAGATACCTATGCCCAGACACCTGTGGGCACAACAACGTGTTACCGAATGTCAAAATATAAATATACTGAATGTTGTAATATAACAAATATTTTAATGCAACAAATAAAATAAACACATAAACAATTGTCAGCATGACAATAGTCTCAACAAAAAATTGTGTTACAATTGCACAAAAATATAAGATACTTGTATTACAATTGGACAACACTTAAAATAATATAGAGAATGCGAGACGTTGGTACAGTCCAAATGATGAGTAGACAGTGAGTGAAGTGACACATTACTCATCCATTAAAAAGGAAAAAAGGGGAAAAATAAAATATTGCACAACAAAACTTACCCAAAACAATGGATATCAAGAGCAATAGCAGTGCACGGCATCAAAACCTATCCAGACCTTTAGATTGAGCAATCGGTGGAAGAGGTTCACAACAATTAGGTATGTTGAAAAACTGATGCATAAATGAAGTATATAATGTAGATATCTAACTTTTCTTAGTAGAAAAATAGTCGAATGAAACTATGGTGCAACGTTCTTCGTGCTTCAAGGTATAAGGGTTTCATCTTGGATGTCAAAGATATTCAAATAGTTCTGCATGGTTAAGTTAATGTCAAAAGGGCATTTTTCAAAAAATAGGTCCAAAACTAACATAGTTTGAAGTTGATAACGAATGATGGTGTTTGCACAAAAAACCCTTGCTTGGTGGTATGGATGTAAAAGGGGAACCTAATGTGTATAAAATGCCTAGGGGGGTATGGGTCACATGATGTAGTGTTTTCTTTCACATATTTATAGTCTTGCGATATCAATCATAAAAGATGTAGATAAAAACATGTGTTCCGAGGTTATTCTTCATTTTGTATTACAAAAGTATATATACGTTGGTTGTGCACGTTTGAAAAGGGTTTAGAGCCAGAATGTGCTTTATTGGTGGTAGTTGTAATAAGTTGTAATACGTGTGTTGAGATGTTGTAACACAAAATTTTAAAAGTTGTATTATGCATTAATAGGCCTCGTTACATGAACTCTTGCATTACTCCAAGGTTTCGTCCATTGTAATATGTTCATGTAGAAAGTGTAATACATAAACACCATTAATTATGTAATACAACTTTCGTACAGTATGATTTATGATGACTTGTTCAATTGAGTCTGGCTCCAACTTCTTATTCGAATGATGAGGCAGAATGGCATCAAGAATTTCAAATAATAGTGATAGAGTGGATGATGTAACCAATCCCATAGTCAAAGAAGAGAAATAAAGGGGAGGAGACCATCTTGTGCTAGATAGGAATGCAAAGAAAAAGAAGACTACAAGCAAACAGTCATCTAGAGCAGTTGGTGAGGGGTGCAAGAACAAAGGTATTGTAAATATTTCTTACTTCTATATTGAAATAAAACTCTTCCAATAAGAAGATAGCATGTCATAACTATCACGTTTACGTGTGCTGTCAATTTTTTGTTAAAAAGGCATTGTAGAAAACTAACAGCAATATCAAACTAAATAACAAATGCTTGGAAGATCACACACCAATGCTACATCCAACATTTCAAAGAGTTCATGGATAAGCATAAGTTGACAGATAAATAAATGGAGCTACTTGGAAAAATAGCTTTTTATAGGCTGGTTGGTGTGTCAAAGGTCAACATTGACACATATGTTCTCAAGTGGATAGTTCGACGGTATAAAGGTAATAGGAAATTTCTTCTGGTTGGGACAGTTGTCAAATTCTCAAATGAGGATATCGCTTCATACTAGGGATACCCAGTAGTGGGTACGATGTAAGGGTCAATGATAAAGCACTTCCGTGGGTGAGCTATTATCAAGAGAACATATTCAAGAGGGACAAACATTTGGATAGAAGGACTATTGAACCGATCTTGAATTCGTATTATCATTACGATGATGATAAGTCAGTGTACATATTTGTGACATGTTTCATATGCATGATGTTTACTTCCTTCTTGTTTCTGGACTCTGATTATTCATTTCCAAGGATCCTTTTGAATTATATTGACTCGTTGGAAGATACTAAGTATTTTAATTGGTTATCAACTGTCACGGATTTCATTCTATTTAAGATGAAAGACATGACAAGAAAGTTGGAGTCAATGAATGAAGGAGGTAGCTCAGAATCTCTCGGATACTTGAATGGGTGTGTGACTTGTTTGTATGTAAGTATACTTGACATAACTATACGAATTTGATCATGTATATATAATTGTGTGTCACAAGAAATTTTCTTAACATTATGTAAAATACATATGTATATAGGTTTGGGTGATAGAACATTGCTTCAAGGATTCCTAGATAAATAGGGATCTTAAGCCACAATTGAGAAAGTGGATAGGAGTAAGCGTGATGAAATTGAAGGACATGGACCGCATCACAAGCGATACGGTAAGTCTCATTGTCAACTTGATTGTTACTGATTTGCAATTATGTACAATGTAATTAAATAAAATACATTAAACGTGCTTATGAAAGACTTGTTGCTGAAAAGAATGAAATGTTTCGTGTGGGTGCAAATGATTACATCTTTTCATTGGAGAATTTTGAGGCCTTAGGGTTTGTACATAGGAGGCCATTTGTGATATTGGGTTTTTCGGAGGACCTTATTCCATTAAGGGTAGAAAAACCACAGGAGGGGTATGGTGGTTATAATGCAAGTAGGGAATGCATATTAACCACTTATACTGAGGAGAAGTTACTGAAGGAAGAAAATGAGGTTTTGAAGGTGATCAAGTTGGAGGAAGCACTTGGTGAACTGCAGCGAAGACAAAAGGAACAAGTTAAATAGAAAAAGAGCGTAGGGATATAGGCAGACATGTCACCAATAGAAGCCATATCTATCAGAGATGTGCCTGATGGATGTAATGGTGGAGAGACGGGTGACAATAATTCAAGAATGTTTAATACAAATATTAATGCACCATCGTTTGATCTAGTTTTAACACAGGGGGCTGTAGGATTTGACGATTTATGCTATGTTCAAGGTTCTACAACAACAAGTAAGGCAACCAATACAGTGGAGGAAAGGGTTGATCGTGACTACAGCATACGTTTGGGAGAGAAATCTTCACATGCACAAGATGACAGGAACATGAGGGAGAAGAAGAATAGAGGAAAGAAGAAGGAAAAAATACCAAGTTCAATGGTGGGGAGAATAAAATCAAGGACAGCAATCAAGAGGGGGTGAGATGATGTACAAGAAAAAAGTGTGGTGAGGAATCCTGATGAGGAGAGGTTGGTGGATGAAGGTAAATCTAAAGTAAAAAAATTAAGGAAGAAAAATGAAAAGGAGGATAAAAAGGTTGTTGTTGATGTCGATGAAGAAAATGACAAAGGGGAAAAAAATGCTGAAGGTGGAGATGGCAAGAACTCAAGTTTAAAACTACTTGTGAACGATGACATTAATAGTGATACTGTAAGTATTTGAATAATTCTAACATTATTAAAATTTTCTTAAAAAAATGTAATATCCATATGTGATATTATTAAAATTTTCTAACTTTATTCTTTTTAGTACCTGTGATTTAAGGGACAACTACGAGGGGCATCATGATGTGACGATGAGGAGAACCAAATAATCCATTCACTTCTACACGATCCTGCTGATAAGTATTAGATGATGTGTAATAACATGTTTATATATACATCTTGCATATTTGATAACTACTAGACTTGCTTACTTTGCAACTTAGATCTGTAATACATTAAACGATGGAACAACCTACTATGTATAATAATATAGTGATACAATTTGCTATAACAAAGACACCCATTCAAAAGATTTGCAATACAATTATTTGTGTTCAGTATGCATCTAGATCATTGTAATGCAATAAATGTAGTTAACAAATATTCACGGTTCATCTAATAAGTTAATCGAAACAAAAAAAACTCCAATAGATGCAATACTTTTGATTAAGTAAATTAAAATCTTGTAAAAATGGCCTAATATTTAATATTATACATAGTAATAGTGTTCAATGTGTGCGGTGTAAAATAGATCATCAACGCATACATGGATTGCCTTTTCTACAAGCATTCCATACTTTCTCAGGGTGAAGTGCCTTACTTCATATCATTGACCATCATGGTGAGTAAACCTAGCTACTTGATCTTTGTATTACAATATTGACTTTTGTAATAAACAAGTGTTATGCCATATAAGTATGGTTGATCCTGTTGTGCTTGTCATATGCAAAGCTTGATAAAAAATAAAGGACACAATATGACTAAATAAGAACATAAAAATTTGGATGAAATCATTGATGCAAGGCTAAGCACATATGGAAACATCACAAAGGCTTTCATCCCCGTTCATCTACCAAGACACTGGATACTACTTGTAGCTTGCTTCGAAGCTAAGGAATTCCAGGTCTATGACTCCTTGGGTCACGATAGAAGGAGCAAGTTTGAGGCATATCGATGTATTTATTTAAATTTTATTAAATATAAGTTTTAAAGGGTATAACTAAAATGATATAAATATTGTGCAACTTTTCTTTCCCAAACAGAGAGACATAGTAGCAAGATTCTTTGCAAGAACAATTCAAAGTGAGAGGACATGGGATTGGAAAATACGATTCATGAAGGACATGCCCCAGCAACTAGATACAATCATCGACTATAGTATATATCTCCTGAAATACATGGGCTTCATTTGTGACATAAAGGAGATAAAATTCAAGTATAGTGAGGTTGGGAAGTTCAGGGTGCAGATAGCAACCATTCTTCTAGAATGTGGGTTGAATGAGAATGACTAGATTGTTAGCAAATTCATTACAGGCATTCATTGATGTTTAGTGGTTACCCAAAGTACGCCAAGAAATTGGTGTCTTTTTTGGAGTTTAGTTATTTGGTAGGTTTTTACTTTAGTTATTCAGTAAAGATGGTTACAAAAAACTTTGTTTTGGTGGTGTGAGCAAGTTCATGTTTTTTGGGTTATACTTATAGGTGCCTAACTTATAAATATTTAGTGTAGTTTACAATATGTACATGATATATGAAATGTACCGAATAGTCATGAAACTTGTCTTATAACCTTTATTGTAGTTAGAAAATACTTTATTTTGTGTGAACAATTTCTAACTCTCTTTCTTGTAATTACAGGTGCTTAAATTCTAAAATATTTTGCGTGGTGGACATGTAACTAATTTATGGATTGTTTAGAAAAATTGTGATGCATTTTTTATAATCTCATGCAATTAACGCAGCTTTAAACTATATATGTCAATATATCATATGTTGATCTAAGTTTTGATGATTAAACGTTGTGTTACATCTATTTTTGTTTGTTTGTATTACAACTGAAAATTATGTTTTTTTGAGAAAATGTTTGATGTTTCAGTATATACTAACGAAGTATGTGTGTTCTATTACATGGCTACATGTATGACGTATTATACATCTCCAATTGTAATGGAAATTTATATGGATTGTATTACAAGGTATGTAATGACTAAATATTTGTAATACATCTACATGGGTCTACCGTAATTCATCCAATCAACAATATAAGATACAAAATGCTTTTGGTTTTTCCCAACTTGTCTTACAACGATAATAAATAGTTATTCGTGAACACATTCTTCAAACCCCAATTGCTGGTTTAATTATGAAACAAACAGATTTGCAACTTCATCCCATGAAAAAATTAACAAACCATGTTATGAAATGTGATATAAACAAAATCTAATTATTAGCATAAGAAACATAGAATGATTATAAAATCTTCTTGATAATGTATATATCAATTTATTGGGTGGAAAGGGTAGCTAGAAACAATTAACACGAGGAAAAAATTTAAGATAACATCTAGTTGACTTCAAAATTGGATATGACCTTAATGACATGGACCAAGTGCTTGTGAGCCTGGCATCATTCACATTTGCATTTGGTCTGCACAATGAAAAAATTAATGAACGAAAAATATGCAAACAATAATGAGCAAAAATTATGGGAAAATAAAGGCCATTTTATTAATTATAGCTACTTAATACCTACAAGATAGTTTCAGAAGATGCATTCTTCATAGGACAGTTTCTTGAGTCACGCCTTACATTGAACTTTAGGCAATACTTAAATTGACGACCATGACATTGCTTCAGTTCAAATGTAGGCTTAATTCAGTTACTACCCAATTTAGGCCTATGACATGGAAAAATGCGTAAGTATAATTCATTCGTTGCAATTTTTAAAAGAAAATCAAATGTGAGTGCAAGTGTCGAACATGAGGAGGCGTGGAATCGGATCAATTAGTCGCTTAATGTCACAAAATATTTCATTTTGTTTACTTGCATGAAAAGAGAGGATAAGAGAGAGATTAGGGTCAGAAATCTAAAATCGAATGGGGATCACTAACTATGCATGAAACAAAGATATGATGAAACAAAATGACAACATAAGATAATACATTGCATAAATGAAACCATTTTACAATAATGCTAGATGAATGCTTAGAGAAACATGAACATTAAACTAAAGCATAAATGCACAAAATCGAGAGTCGAGGCAGCCACAACGGTGGAGGGTCCGTCAGCGATTCGGCAATCTCCAGAATGGTACTTGCAACTCTATGGGCATGGAAATATGCTTGGTAGTAACTAGGAATAGATGCCCTTTGCATGGAGGGTTGTTGGCCCTTTTAAATTGGAGAAGAGGTGCTAAATCAAGTATAAAACAATTAGCGACAGCATGGATGTCGCTGTAGCACAGCTGCATTCATCGTTGTAGGCCAGCTCAAGCGCCCACTGGCGCACCCGCGTGCCCAGCTGCCATTGCACGCAATCCGTGTGCTCGCACTCAGCCATTCGATCAAGGATCAACAGTTGAGATCGCGTGTGCCGTGCACTCAGGATCGCACCTTAGGTGCACGTTAGATGGCACGTGCAGTGCGGCGTTAGATCGCACATCGCTCATCGCGCGCATCCAACATGCGAGAGCGCACCACGTCGCCACTATCGTCGTAGTCTGCTCCCGCATCCAGAGCTGAATTTCACTTGCATTCGTGATAGCAGATTAAATCCACGCATAGAGCTTCGAACTTGTAGTGTGGATTTAAGAGCATTGCCCTTGATCAATGGGCCACGCGTGCAGAAGGTCACGTGGATGAGCTGATGGTTATGCATTCTCCACTGTTGGATGCGGATCGTGCAGTCCAGATCTCGACTTTTGTGATGAAAAGAGGCTGCGGGCGCTAATGAAGGGTGAAGCGGATGCCATGTGGCTAGTTTTGGGTCGTTGATCATCAGATCAATGACCACAACTTCTTTGGCTTATTGTGGGAGCTATGAAGGTCGGATTGAAGTGATTTTGAGTCCGTTGGACTCCGTTCATCGAACCGGATCCATCCGTATGGTCTGATTATTCATCTAAGACATATTTCAACATGCACTTGTACACAAGGTCATTAAACATTGATTTAAAGTAATCTAAATGTAGACATTACACAATATGCATGCATTGCTCCCAAGCCCACTATAATATGACATCAATGCACATGTGTCTTCAAAATTGACTCTAATTGATATAATTAACACTAATAATTGTAGAGTCATCAGCCTACCACTTATGCTACTGGCTTTCGTCTTCACATATTTTGGTTTCATTACCATTATATCATTGTTGCGGCAGTTGCTCAATGAACAATTAACAAGCTCTTCATTAAGTGAAATCTTCTTATTTACAAACATACGAACATTGTTAATTGCAGACTTAATAGCAACTTTTGCCATTGCAAGTCTCATCGTACTTAATAGCATCATTTATGGCAACTAAGCATAGATGGTGTAACTCCTTAACATCATCATTGTGGCCTGATAACTTGCAAATAGGGTAGCTTCCCTATTTCCTAATGTTATTCCTCCATCTATGAAGAATGTACGAATCCTCGATGCATGATACATTATTGTGTTTCATAATAGTAAAGATATGCTTGCATGGTATACCAGAAAAATCCATATACTTGCAATCACATCTATATACCTTATTAGCCATTGAAAATGTAACCTCATTTTCTTCATGCTTCAGATCAATGCCTATTGTCCTATATTTTGAACCACAATCACCAATGCTTGCATCAAAAGCATTCAACATCAAAGAACCATTGATCTCTCTCTGAGTATCATAAAAGACACATTTTGTATTAATGTCTAATAGTTGTTGCTCAATTTCCCAAGAAGTATGGATGAACGATCATCTTATCAAAGAGTCATCCATTGCATTCTCATTCTCTCTATTCCTGTTAAGCACTATTTGAAACCTACATATGAACTCATATAGCATATTTTACTTTGTGATGGAGTTGTTAAGAAATGAGTGGAGGCACTTCTCTACGTAGTCTTCAACCGAGCAAAAAATCTCTTACACATGTATGGAGGTACCCATCTAAATCTTATTTCAAAAATACACTTTGGCCACTTGTTGTCGAGAAGACCACAGCTCTCAATGATGCAATGCAAAGAATCATCAAACTCTCTCAAATCCTTTCACTACCATATCAATCCACTCAATTCCAATATTGCTTTTGCACCAAAGTTCCCAAAGCTAGGTTTTAAGCTAAATTTGTTCACAATGTGCCATGCACAAAATTGATGTACTGTGTTGAGGAAACAATATGAAATAGCAGCACCAATAGACAGGTCTTGGTCAGCTGCAATTGATGATGGGTGTGCACCAACAACATCAATGAACTTATTAAAAAACCACACAAAGGATTCCTTCACCTCATTCATTAAAAGTCCATTCACAAACATAACCGTCTTTTTATGGTGGTTAACACCACATAGAGTTGCAAAAATCCATTTGTACTTATTTGTGTTATATGTTGTATCGAATGATACATCCCTAAAAATTTGTAATCTTTAATGGAGATTGGATCCATCCACATGTAATGTCTCAAACAATTGTCGTCCAAATCATACGAATAGTAAAATTATGGAGTCATTACCATGTGGTACTCAGAATGACCTATCAGCATTATGCATCAAAACCTGATATTTTCTTCTACTCATCCCTCGTAATATCGTGTATATCCCTTACAGCATTCGCATCATGCTCACCAACACCACCATGCCTCGATATAAATGCAACTTGTTTGTTCACAAGAATGTCCACGTCAGACATGGTGTCTAATAGAACCTTCGTGTGATTTGTGATTTTCTTAATGGATTTCAAATACCTCTTCTTTGAAGGTGATGATACAGGGTGATTGTGGTTATCCTCAAACTTCTCCACTTCCCATTTGTTATTAATAAAGTTAAGCTTAATTGTCATTTTTGCACCGCACCCAATCCTATGTGTACCAAATCTCTTCTTCATATTAGACTTTGAAGGTAATGCTAAATCAGGCAATAGATCAAAAAATGATAGCAACTTACTACCCAGCACATCAAATGTTTTATTTGAAAATCCCTCGGATATACAAACAAACTTCTTATAAGACAGTACTTTATCTTTAGAAGCCTTGTCTACAAAATATTTTGTGCTACTCTTGCGAATGCTAAATCCACGAACAATCGTGTAATGTTCGCAGAAAATTTTCACCTCAGCTATAGAGTTAAATTCCATATCAACTTGGGGTCTGAACCGATCCAACTCTTCATTTTGAGGTGGTTCAATGTCAAAGTCATCCAATATAACCAAGGATTGGGATTTTGCATTGAGTGAAAAAAATAAACATTCGCTTATAATAAATCATCTCCATTTGAAATAAAAATATGTGCAAGAGGATTTATGTGTAACCCTATTGGAATACAAGGTATAAGTGTTACACCATCATAGATGCATAATATTTTGTTACTGTTGAGATTAAAAGATTGTTACAAAATTTCTAGTTTGCGTATTACAAACAAATTCGTGAGTAGGTATCTTTCCCTGATATCTGCTCCATTTAAAAATGTTGTATTACACATTGTTGATCTGTCGTAATACAAGTACATACACAAGTAGTTATCTCTTCGTTATTATAGCTATGTTCATTTAAAAAATTGTATATGTAATGATGGAAACACTATCATGAGCCCTGACAAGTCACATTTAGTCAGGTTTGATTGTTAAAAGCTCCTATCTATTTATCTGAGGGTCGTAACTCCGTATTATTCTGATGTAAGAGAAGAAATGGAAATCAGGGTTAATTATATAATTTTAACAGCACATCACAAACACAGATTAACCACAATGTCACTCAGGGTTAAATGGTCAAATAAGCTCAAAGACCAAAAAGTGGGTCAACACTGACAGAAATGAAGTTTCACGCATTTTGAGAACCAAAACATTATATAAAACCCTAATTATACCCCACATAAATTAAAGAGGTTATGTTCAGGATAAAATTCATCTAAACCTCCTAAAATTAATAGTAAAATATCCTGAGAGGTTTGGTACCCTTGGTTTGACCATCTGAACCCATCTTGACCTAGAACAGAGTTTTAGACGAGACTTTGCACCAATTTAGGCTTCTATTCATATTGCCCAACCAAGCATAGTCAAAACTGAAATCCAAGTTCACTATTAAATTCCTTGGGATCAAATTAAGATAATGCCAAAATTTGGGCCCAATGTGAGTCCATCTTGACCCAGTTTGCAACTTCGCCCTTTAAAACTTTATTTCTTACATTTAGCCCTCAGGTTTCAAATTTATTGCAAATGGATCCCAAACTTTCTAGCTGTTTTCTTCATTCTGGTCCCTTCCGCCATTGGTGTGAATGGAGCTCACCACCGACTTTTGAGCGAGGATTCCTTGCTCAATTCTTGCCCAATCCTCTCCAAATTTGGAGAGATTGCCCCTGAGCGATTCCCTACAGATTGAACTAGGTTTTGAGATTGATTGTGGGCGGATTCATCGCCAGTGAACCCTAGAATCTCAAACTCAAGAACTGACTTAGGATTTTCCTATTCTGGTTGTTTCTACACTTCTAAGAGCTTTATATAAACCCCTAGTATCCTCGCTGTTCTCCGCAACTCAGAGAAAGGCCACAAGACCCTCTTCCTCCCTCCTCCGGCCGTCGCTTCTTCGACCTCCGGCGAGCACCTCTGCCCCCTTCATCGAGCCGGTAGATGGTCAAATTAACCAGCTCTTCTTCCTCACCTCTTTTTCGCAACTGTGTCCAGTCAAAGACCGACCGTTTTTGCCCTCTCTTGTCTCACCACTCCCTCACCGACGACATCACCTTCTCCGACGCTGACCAATCACAGCCAGCCCCAATCCCTCTCCGTCTCATCACCTAAGCTCCTCTACTCTCTTCCTCTCCCTCTCCAGAACACCTTCACCCCCTTAGACTCTAGCATTGACCGCCACGTCACCTCACCCTTGTCATCTTCCCCAACACCGGTCGTGACTCCAGCAAGGCCGTGCAACCACCGCACACCATCAATCGCCTTGCCACCACCTCCAAAACCCTCGTGGCCCCACAACGAGGGTTTCGGAGGTGGTGGCAAGGCGATTGATGGTGTGCGGTGGTTGCACGACCTTGCTAGAGGCACCGGTCCACAACCAAAAGCCCCAACCTAATTTAAGCTATTGGTTTCCCAATCACCTCACCCCACAAACCCATACACAGTCGTCGTCTCCGACTTCGCCACACTACCACACACATGCTTGCACCACAGCACCAGCACCACCACCACGACACTTGCCACACCCAAGCGAGGCTCCTGAACATTTCTGATAAGGCCGCAAGGCTGTATTTTCTTCTTCAAGTGTACGCCGGAGCTCCGCTGCTATAGTCGTCTTCTCTGACGCTGATCGCTTTTCTCTGACCTTCAATCACCCTGCTGCGACCAGCAAGCTTCACGGTTCCAGTCCCTAACACCCTCTAGGCCTCCAATTGAGCAAAGGTACAAGCTCCAGCACCTCAGTTCTTCGACAAAGCAATTATAGCCTACGCAAAGCCTCGCACGAAGAGGAAGGACCGGATAGTCTTACATCGGGGACGTAGGGGTTCTCGAAGGCATATAACACACAGAGGTGTCCATGGCTTATTGCCTCAGCACGCACAGGGTGAGGTCCCATACACGTCCGAACGCATGCACTCACCCAAATGGTCCCTCACGTGCCCTCGCCTGCAATTCTGCCCACGGGTCTGGGCCGGATCCGATTGCCAGGTTATCCAGGTCCTGTTTGGTTCTGAAGGAAGGAAATCTGAGGGAGGAGGGTTTTGCACCTTAGGAATCATTCCTTCTCCCGCACTTAACACTTAGCCTTCTAAAGACTCTAAGAGGCTCTTGTGCCTACAAGACCCTTGTGTCTCTCTATTGCTGCTATCGCCTTGACTTCTGCTGAGGCTTGAGGTTAAGGCGTCTGAGCCTTTAACCCGTCGTCTAAGACCTTGTTCTGATTCTACTGGTTACTGTGGTTAGATTTGATTGCGATTACTATTCATATATTTGATATTTAATTGAGAGCTTAAACATTAGGGTTAAATTGGTGGTTCTAACCACCATTTAACCCAACCTTTTTGCATTCTGATTCCTAATTATTCTTGAGAATAATCTGATATAAATTGAGCATTGTTTTAATTCAAATTGCATATTATTCTTGATATTGTGATTAGTGGATTGAATTGTTCTAGTTACTCCCTGTGAACGACCTCGGACTCACTTCTGTTTCCCGAGTTTTATAAATTTAAATGTTGCTATTTTTGTCACTATACTACGACGCTATATTTTAAATGACGATTTTCGCAAACAACATTTTTGGCACCGTTGTTGGAGAGCAATGCATATTTCATTCACTGATTACAATTTTGATTTAATAATAACTTACTTTATCTGGTCTATTGTGATTTTGCAAGGTACATCTGAAGATCATTCGCACGAACAACCACTCCAGGGGCTGGTAATTTCATGCCCTTCTTCTTAAGCCCCTCATTTCTGGAAAGGATTAAAAGAAAAAATCAATTAGGATCAACTCGCATTATTTCACAGAATTAATCATCTGAGTTGCTTGATTTGGTTTGGTTTGATTAAGAAATCCCCATCCTGATGCTTACACCTATTAGGGATTTAAGGTACCTGGGGCTATTCACCTTCTTCATTGAGCCCTAGGTGCCAACTTTGGAAGGAATTGGACTTGGAAAGTAGAACCAAACTAGAGTTTCCATTTTAGGGTTTCAAGAAAAACACACTTGCCTAATTTAAATAAAATAGATTTCTCGCATCATGTGTTACCTAAGCCTTGGTTGAATTAATTTAATCAAGTGAACCCTAAAAACATGCTTTAATAATCACTTGAATCACTAAAATTTGGGATCTAATAACCTGTTTGCAAACCACTCAGGGTGATTTTGGGTTCTTTACCCAACTCATCCTAAACTTTAGGGCAAGTTAAGTGAAGTTGACTCACCTTGTGGGTTAACCAACCTCCAAATTAGGTCACAAATCAAAATCAATTCTAAAGTTCAAGTGAAATTCCTGGCACATACTCAGGATTAAAATTGGCAGACTTGGGAGTCAAGCCTGCTTATTCTAGTCTACTTGGATTCTCAGTAATAAGGAAGGTCAGGTGGGGGAAACCCTGCAACCCGTAGGGACACTCTATCATGTAGGGGTCTTTACGGGACTCACTTCTTGGTTGACCAAGAAATTCTTGGGTGAGTGACTTTCTGATCCAGAGGTATCATCCACCTCGAACCTCCTTAGTCGTCCAAAAAAATTGTTTTGGTGCCTTGATTGGGTTTATCACACATTCTGTCCCTCATCTGACTCTCTAATGCATGTTCGGAAGGTCCTTAAGACCACCTTTGAGGCCTCCACTAGCTGTTCATTCTCGTCGAGGCCAAGCCTTGACCCATTTGTTTATACTACCAACCGACCAGATTGACATCTCTTCTAACTCATCTGCTTCTGAGCCTAGATCTCCATCATCTGCATCCATGGAGAACCAAGAAGAAGAACCCAATCTTCAGAATCAGTTACAGCGCCTCAACGATCTATTCCAGGCTTTCATGAGCCCGCCACAACGTCCTCAAATGCGAGATCATTACAATCCCACTACGATGGCTATCGAATCCAGGGTGTAAATCTCGGCTGAAGGACATGACACTGAGCTAAAGTTGAATATGATCAGTGAAATTCCCAAATTCCACGCTCAAACTTCGAAGATCTCTTCCAGCACACCAAGAAACTAAAACATTTGGCCCAGACCTTAAGGCCTCCTATTAAAATTGAGACATCCTGCTCATGAAGATATTCTCCTTCTCCCTTATGGATAAGGCTGTCCACTGGTATCAGACACTAACCCATCCGATCAACACATGGGAGGAACTCCAATCTGAATTCCTGAAGAAATTCTTCCCAGTTGGTCAAACAAACGCTTTGAGGAATCAAATCACACACTTCACACAGAATGTAGGAGAACCACTTCATGAGGCATGTATCGCTTTTTGGATCTCATGAGGAAATACCCTCATCATGGAGTTCCTAAATGAAAACAAGTTTAGTCTTTTTACCAGGGACTCCGTGAGGACATCAGGCTTTTTGTCAATGTAATCTGTGGTGGAAACATCATGGGTCAACATGAAAATACCGTTTAGGAGATTCTCGAAAACATGTGTGAGAACTCAATAAACAATGAATTTACAGGTGTGCTCAACCGAACAACCACTTGCACATTGATAAACACGCAAGGGGCACACAAGACTCAAGGCCTATCCACATTCGTCGATCTGGAGTTGGTAGCCAGTCGCTTGGATAAGGTCACTATTATTGAAAAGGTGGATGAGTTGACTTGACATTTACAGAGAGCCATCGCCGCACAGCAAAGCACGTATGCACAATGATCGCACGGGTTTCGCATGTTTGAAATCGAGATTATGAGTAACCCGTCGTCGTAGTTGCAAAACTCGTGACCAAATATAATTTATACCAAAACTCCAGGGAGTCTCAGGTCGAACATAGGAAGGCAATGTTTACTTTGTATGAAAACTGCACTTCGATTTGTTTCTTTTTGGTGTTTTAGGATTTTATTTTTTTTTGTTTTGAAATAAAATGACAATCAATCACAAGAGAGAGATAGAATTGAATATGATATATTGCATGAATGTCAATTACAATAATATAGGAAACATAAAAAGAGAGGGAGGTGAGAGGAAATCTCCCGAAGCGGCTATTCGGCGAGACGATGGTGCCTAGCGGAAGCTCGGATGGAGTTGGGAAGCAGGACGACGGAGGTGAGAAGCGGGAGGACGTCGAGTAGAGGAAAGCTTCAACACAACTCTGGAATGGAGGTGAAAAGGCAGAGTTGATCTGCTACCAGAATGGAGGTGGGAGGACGGCTCCAAGGCGACCTATGGGGATGGGAAGTTGGAAGAGTATTTGGTGGGTAGAGTCTCATTACACTAATAGGTGCCTTGGGAGCTTGAGAGCAAACTCTAGCAGAGCGTTGGTAGACTTGCTAAAGCTTTGGAGTAGGTGGGAGTAGAGTAGGTAGAGATGGCTTGGAAGGTAGGGGGTGTTGGTCCTTTTATGGTGGATGAAAAGAGGCTAAAATAGGCATGGGACCATTAGTGACCTCTAAGTCATAGTTGGAAGTGTCGCTGTAGGCAGCTCACAACCACTCATGCTTACAGCTGGCCTTACTGGCGTGCACACGATTAGTAACGGCTGTAAGCGTCGCTGTATGTTTGCCAAGCTGTCGCTGAAGGCTGGCGCCAACTGAGCACGCGCCTGCCCAAGCGAGCTACGCTGTCCCGCCTCATGCACGCAGATTGAGTGGCGACCCTACTGGCGTGCGCGCTAGCATGCGTTGGCGTACGCGCGCGCGCTACTGGTGCGTGTTAGCGCTGCACTGCAACTGCTGCTGCTGCATGCACATGCGTTCAATTGATGAAGGGGGGCGTTGCAGGTCTCGAACAGCGTCTTGCGTCTACAGAGAGGGCGCCTCACCATTTGGCCAAGGTGCGCTCTTGGTCAAGTGTAGAGCTTGCTGATGCGTGGTTCAGGCCACCCTCAACCATTGGATTGAGATTCAATGGCTGAGATTCCTCCATGCAGTGGGCTTGAGGACATGCCGACTCAGGTAGGGCAACCTGGATGGCACCATGTGGCACCATCTGGGCCATCCGTCTTCTTCTTGTGGAGGGTACTACAGAGCTCCGATCGAGGTGATTCTCACGATGATGGACTGCGATCGTCACTCCGGATCCATCCGTACGGTCGGATTTTTCATCCGAAGTCCATAAGGATGTCACATTGCCTCCTGACCATATAAAATGAAGGAATTAATATACAAAACATACAATTATCCTAAATGTCATGCAATGGATGTTATGCAGTATTTATAACATGATATGCAATGCTAAGCCTAGAAACTATCATAAATAAGCATTTTATCATGAATTCATGTGTTTATCATGCAACCACCCTCAGGTAGGGAGGCTGTGCATAACATTTACCACCACTCTCACCAAGGGATGGACCCGTATCCAATCCCGTCTGATCCTCATTTCGGAAGAAACTCTGGACCTGCCTACTCTAGTTGAGGGAACTTTGAACCCTCATATTCTAACTTCTCTGGAGTTCCTCAAACATGCAAGGATCTCCACGCCATCCAGAATGATCCTTTCTCCAATACGTACAACTCTAGGCGGCATAATCATCCTAACTTGGCATGGTTGGGAAATAATCAGAACATGAGACCTCAATTCCAACCCTGACCATACGCTTTGCGCCCATATCAGCCTGCTCAACCTAGGCCTAATCCAAATTACTAATCTGGGCCTAGCAAGGAAGATCAGATGAGCATAATTCAGCAAGCCCTGGTTGTCATCCAGAAGACCAATACGGTTATGTAGAAACAACACAGGGACGAGATCACAGAGGTTCGAAATCAGCTCGCACAGATGGCGTGGACTCACTAGCCTGGTGCACTTCCTTCCCAACCTCTACCGAATTCAAACAACATGTCGACCCAAAAACACGTGGTGAATCAAATCTAGAGTCAATCTTGCTACACTCAGCCAAGCCCATCGACTCATACCTACGTGTTTTGAGCATCCACCTCAAGTGATCTGAATCAAGCCTTCATGACTAACCCTACTGTTCGGTAACAGGGTCCAATTCTCTCTCCTCCGCCTCCACATCATAACTGTGCTATGATCAATGTTGTGGGGGCATGAGAAATGACCACAAGACCAAGCCCCAAGGCCCATCTCCCAAATCTCACCCAACCCATGATCAATACAACAAGATCAAGGACAAAACCAAGAGGTAGAAACACAAACTTGTTCCCCAAGATAGTCAATCCATTCCCCTATCCCAAATCTTATCCCATCTCCACACTAGAGGACTATCTGAATCTGACATAACAAGACCACTGAGGAATGCACAAGTCACTATCCCGTTACTAGATATCCTCACTCTCAACTCCACCTCACCTGACTCATCCAAAAAAGAGGTGGAAGAATCCTCGCAAGGGAAGGTAGTACTATCTGAAATGTGAGTGACTTAATCCAAAATAGTCTACCTCCTAAGAAATCTAATCCAAGCACCCCGCTGATTTCCTGCAATATCGGTGGTACAAATTTTAAGTTGTACTAGATCTCAGTGCTTCAGTCAACCTAATCCAGACTGCCCTATTTGATAAACTACAAATAGGACAGCTAAAACCCGTTGATGTTACTCTGCAATTAGCTGACCGAATCATAATCACTCTGATTGGGCTCGTAGAAGATGTGGTAATTAGACTCAAGGATTTCAGCTACCTAGTTGATTTTCTAGTTCTTGACATGGATGCACCACAACAAATACAAGATATGCCCTTGATTTTGGGGAGACCTTTCTTGGCTATTGTAAGAGCCATAATCAATTGTGAATCAAGGCACATGATAATTGTCTCTGGAGATAAGAGAACTGAGATCAATATTTTTGAGGCATCTTATAAAGGAAAAGAAAAGTGCTCAGCAAATCAACTAGATTTGATTCAAGATCTCATGACAGTTTCGGTAATAGAAAACGTAGAACCAGAATTGGAAGTTTTCTGCATTGCGGAGAATCTCAATTTAGTCGAGCGTGATTCCAGCGAATTGAGAGTATTGGAGGAATTTACCTTTGATCTTGAGGACATACACATGGATTTAGGGGAACAGGATAACAGTCAACGGGATTCGAATTTCTCTTCCATGGATCTGGAGACATGTTATTATGAGGATTGTTATGAGGATCTCTAGGATTTGGGCATGGTAGATACCGAGAGTGACCGCTACCCAGAGTATGAATCCTTTATAGATTTGGAGTTAGATGATTCAAAAGGCACTCTCTATACATTCACTTTTGATTGGGATAACTATAGAGAAGATTCATTAGAAGATCCAATCTTCGAGTCATTTCTTCAGGAATTGATCTTACACCCACTTGAAAAGAATCAAGATGACTCGTTGGATAATGATCTAGTAGGCCACATTGCACGAGATGAACCACACATCTAGACTATGCTGACTAGATTCACCTCTCTTTGGTCTTGGACTCATGACGATCTTACTTCAGAGCCCCGTGACCATTACATCTTCCCCGTGATTCCTCCACAAAAACTCAATAATAGCCACCCAGAAATGAATCAACTTCATCCATATCATAGACCTTCTAGATTGACTCTTCATCATGATTTGATACTCATTTGTGGCCATCTGATTCTCATCCACTATGATCACATATTTTCTCCTACCACACATTATAGTGAGACAAATGACATCCCTTTGATCTCCATTCTCCCTGAGCTTCATTGTGCCCAACTGATGGCGTTAAACTTAGCACTTAATGGGAAGCAACCCACCATTTTGAAAAATCCGAGACCCTTCTAACCTATCTTTTCGCTGAAATCATATTGCACTTTAGGGTTCATCCATTAGAATAACCGACTCCACCTTTGATACTTGTATTAGAGGTAGAAATTGTCCACAACAGTCAATTCCAACACGTTCACCACCCACCTATTCTAATGTAATATCTGAACTAAACTTGAACTCACCTAATTTACAATGAGGACATTGCAAATCTTAGGCATAGGGGGTATTAAAGTACAGAATGCTATGAAAATCAATTCATGAAGGGATTTCATTCAAAAAAAATTGGAGAAAGGAGAGGGCAATTTGAGTTGAATTGAATAGACTAAGGAGGAGAAAAGAAAAGAAAAGAAATGCAATAGTCCCTTGTGATTGAGTATGGAATTTACCTAACGTCTAGGCCAGATCGGATGATGAATTAAGACCTAAAAGTGACGAGTACCAACCTTAGGCCTCTTGGGTCTATTTTAGGGCTTAAACACTCATGTACTTGTTAAGATCAGTATTAGTCCTCAAGAGTTTGAGGAAAGTGCGAGGCTGATGTATTAAGTCTAAGGCTTAGAGAGTATTCAACCCCATTACCTACCCTTTGGTTTGCGGAACTTGGTAACCTAAGCATCCAACAATCTACACACTAGTCTGGTTTAGAGCACTTAAAGAAGAAATAATACCAAAGGTGTTCTGTTCTGAAAAAGTCATCTCGTATATCTACCTTAGGAGTGGCTCGAAAACACAAGTTGATTGGATGAGTTCTCGGCACGGAGAGGTAGAATGAAAAATAGTCCCCTCGAAGATGAGTAATAACATATCATCTCCTCGGTGATTGTCTCCCAAGATATTTAAATATCCTACCAGGGGCATGCAAGCACCTTGTGCTGGTTCAGGTGTTGTTATTAAGGCTATTGAGGGTTTTAAATATTCATTCGTTGTAGTAACACCTCAATCGCTCTATAACAAATAAGATTTATAACTTAAATATCTAACAGTGAAGTCCGAGGTCGAATACAGGGAGCAAGTATTGCATTCACACGTTAATCTCAATCAAAATATAAATGAGCACAGGAAACTGAGCAAAATATAGATTTTTAGAGAATAACCTGTCACATTAAATATTCAATGAAGAATAACTACTCAAATGATATTTAATACTAAGCAAGAGTATATCAAGAGTCAAAAAGATACCTAAGATAAAATAATGGTGATTTAAATCACCAATTATTAGCTTAGATATATGTACATACTAATTACTCAATGATCTAAATAAATGCACAGTGCCTCAAATAATGCCACAGTGTTTTCAACCAAGTCAGACGTTGGGTCTGATGACCAGACAACTTAATAGCATGAGCACAAGGCTTCTTCTCTTCTTCCTTCAGAGCTTTCCTTCTTCTACACAGAGTCTTCTCCTCTTCAACCTTCTCCTCTTCACGCACAAGGGCTATGCACCCCTCCCCAACGACTAAGTGTTGAGCTTTCCTCAGAGCACAAGAGATGGCAAGTCCCTCATGGCTAAGTGTTCAGCTTTCACACAAAGGAGTACAAACCCCCTACCCTCCTCTCTATTTCTTTCTTCCCTCTTTCAAACCCAACAGGCTTCCAGTTGGATCCGGATAATTGGGTTATCAGGTCATGAGCACGTGGTATGAACCGCGGGCGAGGTGTAAGGCTAAAGGTGAGCAGGGACCTCACCCCCAGTGTATTCGAGGTGTTAAGGAAAGAGTAGAAAAAACATTTATGCGTGGCCAAATCCACGCCCGATGTGGGATTAAATGTCCCTCTTCCTTCTCGCGCGCAGCCGCTGCCAAATCCGAAGAAATCGAAGATGCTGCAGTTGCTTTCGTGGTCAATTAAGAGCCTAGGTACAATCACAGTGCCAACCCGCACCTAGGAAACATGGTGGCAATGCCGGAGTGGGTCAGATGAAGAAGAATGATACCAGAGAAGATAAGGGCGACAGCAGACGGCAGCAAGAACCTGAAACATGAAATAGGGCCTCACGGCCGCATTAAAACAGTGCAAGATGATCAGTTGAGGACGGCGAGGGTGGTTGTGGTGGTTTGATGGCGAATTGGGGTGTGTGGTGGCCAGCGAAGGTGTGAGGAGGTGGTGTTCAATGGCACTTTTAGATGGACAGAATGACAAATTGGTAGAGGTTTTGTGCAAAGGCGTACTGCGAAGCTCGTGAGCTTGACAGTGAGGTGTTTGGTGGCTTGTGGAGGTGGGGCAAACTCACCAGAGATGTGGCCGAAGATGGGGATGATGACGATGACCGATGAAAACGTGGGTCGAAACAGAGATAAAAATAGAGGATAGAATCTAGGAAAGAAGAGAGACCTGAATAATAGACGAAAGAGAGGAATGGCGTCGGCTTTGATTGGCCAACGTCGAAGGGAATATCTCCGATGAGGGAGAACGGCGAGGACGAAGGTGGAAGGCGACATTCGCCGGTGTTGCGAGAGGCGAAAGAACGAGACAGAGGAATTCGCTGGCTATTGTCCGTGATGGCAGACGAGGAAGATGGACGGAAGAGCTCACTAGAGCTTGCGGAGCTTACGGTCAAAGAGAAGAGAAGGTGGGAAACCGGCCAAAAACAAGCTAAGGATGTAAGGTTTGCAATGTGGGCCCTTTCATAGGCCATAGGGTCGAGCTTCAAGCTTGGAAACAAGCTTGAAAGCTCAAAAATCAGGGGCTTAGGTTTAGGAATTTCCGAGAGTTCACATGAACTCTTGGACGATTTAGGTAAGTCATGGAAGAGGTTAGATGGAAGGGGATCTCCTTAAGAGTCTCCCTTCCAATTTTGGAAGGGTTTCTCCATGAAATCAGGGAGATCTTCCTAATTGAAGATCAGCTCTAGGTGGGTTCACACGGCCATGGCGGCAGGGATCTGCATGTGAAGAATACCACGAAGTTAAGGGGTATTTGTAAGGATTTCAAAAGTTAGGGGCCATTGTGTGATAAAGAGTCTGTTTGGATTGAAATGCAAACTAGGTCAGGATCTTTGATTAAACCCAAATTTTGGTACAAACCTAATTTGGACCCAAGGAATCTGATGGTGAAGTCAGATTTAGGTTTTCACCAAGTTTGACTGGGTAAATTGCTCAGAAACCTAAATTAGGGCAACTTTCTGTCTGAGACTCTGTTTTAGGTCAAATTAGGTTCCAACGTTCCAATCAAGCATATCAAATCTTAGGAAATATTTTTCTATGATTTTTAGAAGGTTTAGGTGAATTTTATCCTAACCAGAACCTCAGTGAATTAAGTGGGTCTGATTTTAGGATTTCAAATGTCATTTAATTCTCGAAATGTGTAAAAACCCATTTCTGTCTGCATTAACCTACTTGTTAGGCATTTCTGATCATTTGACTTTCATTTAACCCCTGGGACTGTGACTGCTCTGCAATTAGGATATTCTATTAAAACTATAATTTTACCCTTGTTTTCATGTTCATCTCTCAGAAAGGATTGCAGTGAATTATGGCATTCTGACGGTTATGTAGGAACATTTATTAATTGATTTTGACTAATTAAGGATAGATATGGCTGATGATGACGTTATCATCAGGTGTCATGGGTGGGATTATTCTGAAATGTCGATTGCCAAGGCCTAAATTTAGCTAGAGAGCACTATGGGAGGCACAATCTCGAAGTCTCGAAAGTCAGGATTCTAAGGGTTGCCATGGGCAGTGCTATCCCGAAGCATCGAAAGCTAGGAACCCTTCAAGGATTGATGATGGGGATAAGAAATCTAATACAGATCGTGTTTAGGGCAAATTAGAGGTTGGATTTAGGTAAATATAAAAAGAAAAAGGAAAAAACTCTCAAAATGAAAAATCCTTCTTTATCTCTCTTATAAAAATGCATGGGCAAATTGAACCTAGACTTGATACATTCTATGCACAGGTGCTTTAACCACTGGGGTCAACGAACCTCTGAGTAATTT
The DNA here is from genome assembly GCA_037157565.1 of Thalassia testudinum. Classification (NCBI taxonomy): domain Eukaryota; kingdom Viridiplantae; phylum Streptophyta; class Magnoliopsida; order Alismatales; family Hydrocharitaceae; genus Thalassia; species Thalassia testudinum. The sequence continues at coordinate 43,371,694 of JAZHRO010000025.1, forward strand.
TTGCGAGCCTTAGAAACCTTTGCAGCAAACCTAGCTAAAGCTGGCTACGTCTAAATATTGGCTGGTACTTGAATACCTCTACGCCTATTATTGGTATTTCGATCTAATTTCTAGAGATGCAGCTTAGTAGGGCATCTTGACGGTTACATCCAGCTTAGAGATCTGATTTAATTCATAAGATTTTGCTAGGAACTAAAAAAAGCTAGGCATGAGGGTATGATGGGAACATCCTCATGAGCACTAACTAGTCACATATAGTCAGGCTTGGTTGTTAAAAGCTCCTACCTATTCATCTGAGGGGTGTAACTCTGTATTATTCTAATTTTAGAGAAGAAATGGAAATCAAGGTTAATTTTGTAATTTTAACAACACACCACAAACACAGATTAACCATGGGGTCACTTAGCAGCTAAATGAAGGTGAAATGCACTCAAAAGACCAAAAAGTGAGTCAACACTGACATAAATGGGGTTTCACGTATTTCGAGAACCAAAACAGTACATAAAATCCTAATCATCACCTAACTTAAATTAAAAAGGTTCTACTCAAAATAAAATTCATTTAAACCTCCTAAAATTCATAGTAAATAGACTGAGAGGTTTGGAACCCTTTGTTTTACCATCTAAACCTATCTTGACCAAGAATAGAGTATCAAATGGGATTTTACCCTAATTTGAGCTTCTATGTAAATTGCCTTGTTAAATGTGATCAAAACTGAAATCCAAGTTCACTATCAGATTCCTCCAGTCTAAATTAGGTTAACACCAAAATTTAGGCTCAATCTGAGTCCATCTTGAAATACTTCACAATTTAGCCCTTCAAAACTTTTTTTCTTACCTTTAGCCCCTTAGGTTTCGAATTTATTGCAAATGGATCCCTAACTTTCTCGTCATTTTCTTTATTCTGGTCTCTACCGCCATTGGTATGAACGAAAGCTCGCCACTGATTGCGCAGCAATCATAAGTCTTAATTGACCTAAATTAGGCTAGAAATTAGCATAAGCTAGTGCAATTAATGCATGCATAAGCATTACTTGCATCTTTACAACTTTCCTTTAACTATGTATGAAATAATGATATAATGTACTAATTAAGTGCATTATATAAATTACAGGAAATAAGAAGCTCAGGAGCTGGATCTAAAGCTGGATCTGGAACTGGACCTGAAGCTAGTGTTGCATCAAAGCTAGAGCGGAAGGCACTAGAATAAATGTAGTATAGAAATAATGTAAGCATTGAGGTATGCTATTCCACTAAGAAAAGATAAGGCAAAGATAAATTATGAAGAACTTAGGGTCATTCCTAGCCATAGGATAGCCGTAGAAGCCTTCTTAAGCCTTAGCCACCATTAGATTAGGTCACCATAGCCTAGGAAGCCCCAAAACCCCAGTTCTAACCCTTATATAGATGTCCAGATAAGTTATTAAATATCCAGGACCCTTAGCCACAACCCGCACACCATAACCACATGTCTGCAATGTTATTGGACGTCCAGGCACTTGGTCAAACATCCAATTTCTACAAAATCCCCGAGACAGAACCCTCAATCCCTCCTGCCTCAAATTGGACTTCCAGACAAGATGTCTGAACTTCTGATTTTTGAGTATAAGTCATCTGATACTTAAATTGGATGCCTGTAACCGCTCTCCAGTTCCTATTTTGGAATTCAAGCTTAGATCTTAAGTTCATAGGTCCCTAAACCCAATTCCAACCACCTAGGAACCTAAATTAAGGTACCCTAAGCCTAGTACACCACCTCTACACCTTCCCAAGAACCTAATTAGATTCTCACTAAGCTCAATTGACTTAGATCATAGTCAATTACAATTGCCTAGTCAATTAGACTCCTAGAGTTCAATTGAGCTTAGATCCCAACCCACACAAGTTCAATTGGACTCAGTGAGAGTCCAATTGACCCAAATTCAACTTAATTAAGTTATTTCACTCTAATTAAGTTCACATTCACTCAATTAAACTCATGACAAATTTAATTGCACTTTCTCTTTAGCAAATTAGGGTTTACAATCGTAATTTGAGACCTACCCTAACCCAAAACCCTTAGGACCTAACCTAGATCACTTAGCCACCTAGGTCACACACACCCATCCACGTACTCCCACACCACCTAGAAAATTCTAGGTTCTTCCAAAGGCTGGCACCACCTTGGTTGCCAAAAATAGTAACCAAGGGATGTTCAACTCTTAGATCCACATTTGGTGGATCTAAGAACGGCCCTCTCTCTCTCCCTTGGACGGCCACACTTGGAGCTCTTTCTAGAGAGTTCCACACTTCTCTAGAGAGTCTCTCTCAAGTCTATTTAAAGGACCCTTGGGTGGCCATTTGCACCAATGTAGTCTTGGATCTAATCTTAGCATAACTCCACCTTCATTCCACCTCCACTCCATGAGCTCCCTTACCATGATTCCACCACCTCCACGCCAAGGCTAGAGCACTCCACAACTCCAAGGGCCAGCCTACCCACCATTGGTCGACCTTCCTCCTCTCAACCAACTCAAAGGCCATTGGAGACCACATCTGAATGCCCTTCTTTCTGATAACCTAGCTAAGTAGTTCCTCTAATCCCCCTGCTTTATTTATGCTTAATAATGTACCTCCATATTTCTCCTCAATGATGCATGTGTAATCCTCCCATAAATTCATGCATGCAATCGTTTTCTACTAGATAGTTTTCTGCTTTCAATCATTCGGGTACAAACTTTCCGCTAGCTTTGCTCGATAATCACCCTAATGCAATAAATGCAAAACTCATTTTTATATATGTATCTGTGTTGAAAAAATCACCATGAGCTTGCTTGCAATATCGTTATTGTGATAATAAGTTGCCTGCTTTGATTTCTGATATTATTGCAACAGCACGTCGTGCATGATTACATAAATAATTACAAATGGGCATGCGATTTTAACCGAGTAGACCGAGCGAAATTGAAATCATTTTCATAACGCCACCCAGAGACGAATAACCGAGACTCAAGGTCTCCTTATTCTAAAAATATTTTTGTTAACCGGATTTCGCAATTATACTACGAAAAACATTATTTTCCTAAAACATGCTATCTACCGCCGCTAAAAAATGTCATTGTTGTTGGGGAAGCAATGCAATTGATTTTCAATCTTAGGACTTTTAGTCATAAATCCACCTCTACTTTTTTTTGGATGTGCTGGAAATTAGAAATAACGGGATATGCACACATATCGAACGCGGAGAAAAAAAATGCACATGCACATCTTCTCTCTTAGCTTAGGAATTTTTTTTTCGAATCTTAGGTTAGATTATTTTTTCCTAGCTAGAAATTTAACCAAAAATCGCCATATTTCGTTTTTCGAAAAGAAAAAAAAATTCTTTAAGTTTAGACTAGGTCTTTTTTTAATCCCAGGTTAGTTTAGTTTTGTTTGAAAAAAAAGGAAAAAATTGAAAAAATTTTCCCTCCAAGAAAAATTCGAAAATTTTTGAAAAGAAAAAACATTTGAAAAAGAAAATAAAATAAAATCATTTATGTTGGATGGTTGAATTTCAAATCTAAATCATTTCTAAAAGCTTTCCCACCATTATTTAAAATTCAACCAGACTTTAATTTTCAAATTAAAAATTCATTTGCCAAATAAGCAGTGAACTAAAAATTATGAAATTCAAGCAAGTACTTCATTTTTAAATCACCTTTCAAACGACACTATTTATTTGAAGAAATTCAAAATACAAAATTTTTTAAAATTCGTAAAGTACAAGGAGGAAAACTCACCTATATTTGAAAATTTTCAAAATTCAAAAATCAATTACGAGTAACTCGCAAATCTGTTTTAACAAAATATGGTGGGTTTTGAAAGCTGATTTCACTTAGCTTTAATTTTCATATTTTTTTCAAATTTTTGAAAATCATTTGATATTTTTTCAAGGCAAATTATTGACTAAGGGTTAAAATTCCAGATCTAACCATCTGACATTTAAAAATCCCTATAAATTCAATTGAAATAGTAAAAATTATAGAAAAATATTCTCTGAGAAGATAATTGAAAAAGGAATCTACTTACCAAATTTCACTTTATTTGGATTCCATTTGTGTTCAGAGAAATAGTTTTATTCATGTGGTCTGCTAAAACCTTACAATTTGCATGAACCCTAGGCCCAACATTTAGGGTCAAATTTCTAGAGACCACACAATTGGGCTAACCTAGACTTAATCAAGTCTAGTGGCTAGCCAGTGAGTTTGGTCACCTTATAGGCCACTCATCACAAACCCCAGTGGGCCACTCATCACAAACCCCAGTAAGGAAAAAAGAGTTAAAATAATTTTAAAACATGAATTTGAACCCGAATTTATTCCAACCTCTCTAGCCAAACCTGGTAATTAAGTTTATGGGGTAGTGTAAAATGACCGCCGAAGGAAGAACCTTCCCCTTAGTCCCCTCATACACAAACTGTCCAGGTTAGCTTGAGAGGTAGAAATTACTTTCAGTCGGTTCTGAATGAATTTTTTTCAGGAATTCGAACCTAACATGAAAAATCCAGTCATCTGATCATAAAGATCATCTGATTGGCAGGGCCTTAACCCTACCTAATTGGCTGCACCAACCTAGGGGTTGGTTGGTGTATGCAAGGAAGGAGGTCACTCAGACCTCGATTGGTTGGGACCTTGAGAGCCACTCCCAAGGAGGCGAGTCACCTCGCCCGGACCATCTTCTCCCCCACTCTCTTGTTCTATCCTCTTAGCCGAGTTGGCTAATCCTGGACCCCGACCTGGTCAGGATCTAGCAAATCTGGACCCGATGGCTCGTCTGGAAGCCTGAGTTGCTGAATCTAAGGAACGGCAGAAACAGAATATAGACCGTATCATGAATACTTTGGACAAAATGTAGCATCCACCACAAGAACAGCGTCAGAATTTCAATGATCCGACAGCGTCGATTGTCGCACCTTTAGTCCGGATTCCCATAAGCGGAGACACGTTCAAGCTTAAGCCCAATCTAATTTGGGCTGATCCAGAATTACTTTTATGGAAACTCGAATGAGGATCCATTCCAGCATCTAGAGGACCTAAGTCGAATCGCGGAAACAGCTCGACCCAAAGACGTAGATCTTGGAATTGTTCTGATGAAGCTTTTTCCATTTTCCCTTAAGGATAAACCTTCGTACTAGTTCAAGACCATCGAGAAGCCGATTTGAACATGATCAGAATTACGACATGAATTCCTACAAAAGTTCTCGATCAAATGTTCTCGATCAGTCATACGAATGCAATGAGGTGAGCCATTACAACTTTCTCCCAGGGACCTGAGGAGAAGTTGCATGACGCCTGGGACCGATTTCATTATCTCCTGAGAAAATGCCCGCACCATGGTGTGCCCAAATGACACTTAGCTCAGATCTTTTACCATAGGCTGGACGACACACATCGGTACTTGGCCGATGCATCCAGTGGTGAGAATTTCCTCGCGAAAGACGGAAACTGCGCATTTTAGTTGTTCGAGTATCTCGCGGAGAATTCAATGAATGCCGCATCAATGAACTAGTTCCAGTGGCCTGGGCAGCAGCGAGCTAGTGTTCATGAGGCTCAAGCAGAGTCTGTTCTAGCTGATATGGAAATCATCGCCAAGCAGTTGGGAAAGGTGGATTTGCTGGGAAAGAAGCTCGATGACCTAGCTCGAGGTTAACAGGATCTGGTCGGAAATTCTACTACCTCGAGACCCTCTTATGCACCCCGAGCCCCTCCTACTCGAGTTAATTTGCTCACTTAGGATGCACCTCCTCCATATTCACGGGACCCCGCATATCAAGATCCCGCGAATAATCTCGATCTGCCACCATATGATCAGGGTTACGCACCACACGATTATAACACATATTCCCTTGATAAATATACGCCTTAGACGTCGTCGGCCTACGAAGACGTCAATGCTATTCAAGGATACGGGTGTAATAACCCATATTAGAGACGTATAACCCTGGTTGGCGCCAGCATCCGAACTTCTCCAAGTCAGGTAACTCACAGAAACAACATCAAGATCCACACTACCAGACCAGACAGTATGGGAATGAACAGAACACGTACCCTAGGCAGCAGCCATTCCCATCTCAGCAACAGCAATCACACTTGGTGTATCAGCTACTGCATCAAGCTGCCAGTCACCCTCCAAAGTGGGCCGACCTTTTAGAGGCACTGAAAGAGGAGCTGCAAGAATCGATGCAAAAATCTATACAAGATAACTTGCAGATCATGAAGGCAATGGCCGACTAGATACAGAACATACAAAACACTCAAAACCAGTTGTTACAGGAGCATAGGACCCAGGGAGCCTTGCCCTCCCAACCTATCCCAAACCCACGATATGTGCAAAACCAAGGCACCCCACCCAGGTTTCAGGCACCACAGGGGCAGGCACAAGCCATATTACAGGTGTCTCCTATACCACCTGGTTACGCTCAAGGGCAGCTGCCTCTGATACAAAATACTGCATACTCTATCCCTTCCGCCCCTCCACCACCTCATGGACAGCAAGCTAATGCAAAAGCTGCTTCATTGAAGAGCGAAAAGAAGACACACGACCCACCATTTAGGCACGCGAGTCCTGATTGTTCACGCCCTTCACCGCAAGATGGTTCGACTCCTTCCACATCTTAGGAGCCATCTACGATTGATAAGGGAAAGAGACCACTTGACCCTGAGATTCCCGTTCCTATTCCTGAGGCTCTGACATGAAATGTAGTACAGAAAAAGGATACGCAGAATTTTGAGGACCTGAAATCAATGTTCAAGAAGGTACATATTCAGGTCCCTCTCCTCGAGACCATTGATCACATTCCCGCTGTCGCTTGGTTCTTCAAGGACTACTGTACCCCGAAGCGACAGCCGAGAATAGGACGACAAGCGATACTGTCGAAGGAGGCCAGCACCGTGATTCTAGCTGACTTACTACTGAAAAAGAAAGACCCTGGTACCTCATTTCCTGCTTCTTGCAAGATTCTCCATTTGATCGAGCCCTTCTAGATGTGGGTTCGTCCATCAACCTGACTCCCACCACTGTATATGATCGATTTCGATTCAAGGAGTTAAAACCCACCTCGATCACAATTCAGTTGGCTAATAGATCAGTGAAAACATCGAGGGGGTGGTTGAGAACATGATTGTAAAAGTCCGTGGATTCTGCTTTCCTACAAACTTTTTCGTTCTGGATATGGAGGTTCCTCCTAATCTCCGTGTTGCACCAATTATTCTAGGTCGCCCATTTCTAGCAACTGCCCGAGCAAACATTGACTGTGCATCTGGGTGTATGGAGATAGCCCTAGGTAATGAGTGACTTAGACTTGACATATTCAAGGCATCAAGGAACTTTGACTGTGATCATATTAAGGAGGATGATGAAGACGAAGAATCAACATACTGTGGTAACATTGGGCTCTGTTGCAACGACCCAATGTCTCATTCGTCTGCATTATCAGGGTTCTTAGACCTCAATCCACACAAAATTGAGACTACTGCACTGCACATATCTCTGTGAGGATTCGATTGTTTGGGGTGTATATCTGATCATAGCATCCCTAACTCTAGCTATCCTGATCCACACAATACTTAATCGCCCATGTTGATGCAAGAAGATGTGACTACAGCAGATGGGTTTCCCGTTAACACAGTCGCAGTCGACTACTTTACAGGTGGCGAATCAGCAGGAATTCACGTGCATCTGGATCATCAGACTTCCACCTCTGATTCTGCTCCCCCCATTCCAACTCCCACCCCCACTTCTGATTCTAATCCACCCCTGATTGAATTGAAGCCCTTACCTGACTCACTCAAATATGTGTTCCTAGGCGAAAGTGAGACACCCAGTCATTATCAATGCTCACTTGACCCAAGAATAGGAACACTAGCTGATTTTTGTGCTACAAGACCATTGGGCTACCATAGGGTGGAGTATTGCTAATCTCCATGGTATTCGCCCCTCATATTGCACTCATCACATTTACACAAATAAGGGGGTGAAACCTTCGAGACAACCTCAAAGACGGCTGAACCTGAACATGCTAGAGGTTGTTAGTAAGGAGATCATTAAATGGCTGGATGCGGGCATTATATACCTGATCTCTGACAGCCAGTGGGTGAGTCCAATCCAGATAGTGCCCAAGAAAGCAGGACTCACCATAGTAAAAGATGATAAGGGCGAATCCAACCCAACCTGCACTGCGACATCATGGCAGGTTTGCATAGATTACAGAAAACTGAACATGGCTACCCAGAATGATCATTTTCCTTTTCGTTCATTGATCAAATCTTAGAACAGTTAGCCGAGCGCAGTTTCTTTTATTTTCTAGATGGATAATCCAGGTACAAATAAGTAGTGATTAGCCCGAAAGACCAGGACAATAACACTTTCACATGTCCCTTCGGAACATTCGCCTTCAAGCGGATGCCCTTTGACCTTTGCAACGCACCAGTGACATTTCATCGTTGTATGATGGCCACCTTCTCTGACATGATTGGAGACTATGTGGAAGTATTCATGGATGACTTCTTTGTCTTTGGAGATGACATCGCATCTTGTCTTGATAACCTCACCAAGATCCTGAAACGATGTATTGAGGTAAACCTAGTACTCATGGGAGAAAAGCCATTTCATGGTGAGAGATGACATTGTACTAGGGCACAGGATCTTTGCCAATGGACTCGAGGTCGACCGAGCTAAATCTGAAGTCATATCACGATTACCCCCACCAAACTTGGTCAAGCAAATCAGATCATTCTTAGGTCACGTTGGATTTTACTGGAGATTTATACGTGATTTCTCAAAAATCGCGCGACCGACCATTGACGAATCTCCTAGTAGCTAACACCCCATTCGAATTTAACACCTCATGTCTCAACGCCTTCGAGACTTTACGAAGCGCTGTCTCTGATTCCTCGATTCTCCAACCACCCGACTGGTCTCTTGTTTTTGAGATGATGTGCAACACCTCCGATTTTGCCGTCAATGCTGTTCTAGGCCAGCATTGAGAGAAACAACCCTTCGTCATATACTATGCTAGCAAGACGCTGAATAAAGCTCAGCGTAATTATACTATCACTGAAAAGGAACTACTAGCAATAGTGTTCAGGTTGGAGAAGTTCCGATCATACCTGTTAGGGTCAAAAGTAATAATCTTCACAAACCACTCCACCCTCTGGCATTTGTTGGCAAAGAAGGATGCCAAACCCCACTTTATCAGATGGATCCTTCTATTGCAAGAGTTTGATATTGGAATACGCGACAAAGCCAGAAAACAAAATGTTGTGGCGGATCACTTATCCAGACTAGACCCAGCCAACATCCCATACTCCATATTTCAGATCAATTTTCGAATGAATCTCTTTTGGCAATTCACTCTGTTGAGTTTCCCTGGTACGCGAATATCACGAGCTACCTTGTCGCAGGCAACATTCCCCAAAATAAATCTAAGGACTAGAAACTCAAATTCACAGTGGAGGCCAAATTCTACCTCTGGGATGATCCATTGCTCTTCCGCATTGGAGTCGATCAGATTATTAGAAGATGTATCCTAGATTCTAAGATCCCTAGTGTATTATCTTTTTGCCACAGCAATGCTTGTGGTGGTCATTTCTCGGGACGGAAAACCACTACAAAAATTTTGTAATCAGGATTTTTCTGGCCAACTATCTTTAGAGATACACACGAATATGCCCAATGCTGTAAACGATGCCAGTCGATCGATTTTATGACCAGGAGAGACATGATGCCTCTCCAACCCATCTTGGTTGTAGAAGTGTTCAACATTTGGGGCATCGATTTTATAGGCCCTTTTGCAAATTCGCATGGCTTCGAGTACATATTGCTCGCTGTTGACCATGTCTTGAAGTGGGTCGTAGCCATCCCAGCAAGATGGGTTGATCATAAGACCATCATTTCATTCGTACGGGAATACATCTTTGCGAGATTCGTAGTACCCCGCACTCTGATTAGCGATGGGGAAGCCACTTCATCCACGCCCATTTGAGGTCATTACTAAAGAGATACGGGGTACATCACAGTATAGCCATCCCGTATCATCCGCAAACCAATAGTCATGTTGAAGTATCTAACAGTCAAATCAAGCTGATTCTCCAGAAGACGGTTAGATCGGACAGGAAAGACTAGTCCGATAAATTAGTTGATGCACTTTGAGCATATCGGACCGCCTATAAGGCCCCACTCGGAATGTCGCCATATTGCATGGTATACGGTAAGGCCTGTCATCTTCATGTCAAGCTGGAACATCACGCCTTTTGGGCAATGCGAAAATGTAACCTTGACCTCGATGCAGGAGGTCATGAAAGGAAGCTCCAGCTCAGTGAATTAAAAAAAATCCGGTGGGAGGCCTATGAGAACGCTTCGATATACAAGGATAAGACCAAGGCCTTTCACGACCGCCACATACGGAGGAAAGAATTCACACCCAACCAGCAGATTTGGTTGTTTGATTCATGACTGAAACTCTTTGCAGGGAAACTCAAGTCTAGGTGGACTGACCCATATATTATTATCCACCCATTTCCCAATGGAGCGGTCCAAACCAGGGACCCAACATTTGGGCATGTCTCTACGGTCAATGACCAAGGCCTCAAGCCATTACTAGCCCAGGAACCTCCTCCAGCTGACGAAGTCATTCATCTTATCGAGGACATGTGATTGAGTTTTCGCCCAACAAGAGACGTTAAACTCAGCATCTACCCACATTATTCGTCACCCTATACATACTCGCTTTATACATAGCATATTTTTCTTTTAGAATATTTCCTTTTCACATATTACATACTGTCAGGTTGGTCGGTGTTGAACGTTAAAATTCAGAAGCAATTCTAGGTGATCTCTACCCACTTACTCTTCGTATTTATTTCTTTTATACTCATCCATGAGGACATGTAAGAACTTAGACATGGGGGGTAGATATATAGCAAAATTGAAAATTTTTTGTGCCAACACTTAGAAAACCTTGAAGAAGCATGCCAAACGTACTTTAGGATCCTAAATATAAGAACAACCGACTCTAGCTCCAATGCTTGCATTGAAGCAAGAAATCGTTCACAACAGCCACTTCCAACTCATCCGCTCACCTTTTTGTTCTAAATTTAGGACCAAGCTAAATGTAACCCGATAAGGGAATTTTATGAGGTACAGATGAAAGAGGTTACTTGTTTATAGCATATATACATAATGCATTCATGAATACGATTATTTTTATCAAGAGAATGCATTAGGGATTTTATCCTCTAGCTGATTCTTGTAATCTGGAATCCAATACAATTATCACACCTACACGTAGAATTTACAATGGATTCACATTGAAGACTGATAAACATCTAGCACCTGCGCTCCAGCTCGCACGCGCACAACAGGCCTCTTCCTCCTCTTCTTCCTCCTCTCTGCTGACCAAAGGAACCCAAACCCCCTGAAATGCAGCCACGTCCACGGGCATTGAAACTCTGCACCGTTGATGCCAACTCGCTCCCCTCACCTTTACGAGTGCATCCACGCCATCCGCGCCATCAACCGACGATCTACACACCGGCAAGCCGTCGCCGGTCTTCATTGCTGGCACCAACTCCGGCCATCGTTGGCTATGCCACCACCGCCATTGAAACGCCCTCCTCGTGGCCATCCTTCCCTAGGCATCTCTCCTCCAGACGTGCCTTCTCCTCCACGTGCAAGCAAGGGGAGTTTTTCCCCTGTTTCGCTATAGTAAACAATGTATTAATAATTACATTTGATACCCTTGCCAAGAGTTTAATTTTGATATTAATATTTGATATATTAAGTGAAGTTGCATGTGTGCCCCTCTCTTTCTCTCTATTTTGCATGCATGCTTATTCAAGACTCTTTCTCTCAGTTGATGCAACAATGTACTGACAAATTGATTTTTGTATCATTTTTGCCTCGTACAACATAGTCAAATAATGTACTAAAAACATTAGTAAATTTATTGGTTTACACCTTCCTGTGGATACAACTTGATTTTGTGGTTCAATTTTAGTATATTCTTAGTAATTTTTTGATAGAGGATTTTTCGCCACTTATTTACTGCGATGACGAATTTTTCTGACATATTTCTGAAAAGCGAAAATCTCCCGTTTAAATGGCACCGTTGCCGGGAGGCAATCGACGCAATAAATTCACCTGACTTTATTTCTGATTATTCTGAATTGTGCATTTATCTTATCATTCTTTATCTTTTCTATGCGAGGAATCTAACGAAGCGACAGGTGTAGCTGAGAGACGACGTCGACCTTGAGCGACATCCACACGCAGAGATAATCACAGGAGCCTGCGGGCCTTGATCCCGCACGTGTGGAGACGCGTGGAGGACCATCTAGGAGGATTCTTCCTCTTAGACTTTTGATTCAGCATTTTAGAGTAGATTCTTTAGGTTTAGTTTAGTTATTTATTTTCTCGCCCTTGTACTCTGGGGCCAGTTTTTGGGAGAGTGTCCCCGATTCTTTAGACTCTAGGTTTATTTTTAGTTAGTTCTTTTGATTGTGCATTTATTATTAAAAAAAAATAAGAAAATAAATCCTAACTGCTTACTAGAAGCTGTATATCTTTAGGACGACCATCTAGGATTGCTTGAGCAGCATCTAGATTTTCTCATTGCGTTGCATGCATTTCTGCATCGAAGAGTGCTGGAGCAAGGTACGCACTTCCTATCTTTTACATCAATTATCTGCACACGCATTGCATTTTGATATAATTAAAGACCACTTAAGCTAACTTGAAAAGATTAATCAAGTGGTCACATTGCTTCTTGAAAAGAAAGTGAAATATATAGAAAGTGTTTGAATAACTTGATTGCGATTTTCAAAAGAAAAATCACTTTTTCACGATGTGATGCACACTTCCTGCACTGAGCACGCACTGTAGACACTGCACTAGGACTTGGACCCTTAAAGCTATAGGCATCGATCTCTTTATCGTTGCAAACCCTCCTATCTCACTTTGAAACAGTGGTATTAGCGTTTACCCGAGTGATTTGATACTCTAAGGAGGGGGACACCCCTTAATAGAATTCAAGGGTAGTTAAGGGACACCGCTAACACATCGCCTCAAAGGAAGGGTTCGCCCTACTTGCATCCCTTGGTTCCATCCTTAGAGTACCTTTTTACTTGAGCATCTGAGAATATCATTGCAGCAAAGTGTACGTCTCTAGGGCACTCAAAAGTCTATTTAGGATGCGTAATTGATTAACAACTTGATTGGTCACCCAAAAGAACTAAAAGTAATCTCAACCTCCTTAATAGCCTTTAACCAGGAACTTAAGTGCCTCACTTCTCTTATACCACTTACGTGGGAACGGAGAAGTACTACTTTGACTCCATTTGGCCAAACTAGAAAGGTTGGAAGAGGGTTTAAAGTGCTTTAACTCAACAAATGACCTCTTACCTTGTGTTTGCTTGGTGTATGCTTGGTAGGCGTTCTCTTAGAAATAGTCTTCTTTTCAACCCTGAGCCTGAGAGAATTATTAGGAAAGCCAACCAAGAAAAAAGAAAAATGGATGAAGAAAGACCTGAAGAAGAGATTAGGGTTGGTGAAAATCAGAGAACCTTGAGAGACTATTTCCTCCCTACGACCCACAAAGCCCTACCTATCCGAAGACCTGGAGTGGATAATCCATATGAAATCAAGAGCAGCACCATATCTTCGCTCCCCTCGTTTTCTAGTACTACTAGGGAGGATCCCTACAGGCATCTTGAGTAATTCACCGAGGTTTGTTCCACGGTGAAGCTCTAGGGCTTTACTAATGAAGCCCTGATGATGACTATTTCCATTCTCCCTTAAGGATAAGGTCAAGCACTGGTATCATACCCTCAATGCAAGGGTAAATGATTGAGCCACCCTTAAGGGAGAATTCTTGAAAAAGTATTTTCCTATGAGTAAGACCAACCATTATAGAAAAGAGGTTATGGGTTTTACTCAACAAGAAGGGGAGTAATTTCACAAGACTTGGGAGCACTTTAATGACCTTCTTAGGTTATGCCCCCACCATCAGGTGCCAAGATGGCAGTTGGTCGAAAGGTTCTATAACGGATTATCTGAAAGGCACAAGCAAACCATCAATGCAGGCTATGCAGGAACCTTGATGACCAAAACTGAGGATGAAGCCTATGCATTATTTGAAACATTAACAATTCCATACATATGTCCTTTGCCTATCAAGAAAGAAAACCATCAATCCTACAGAGGAAGATAGGGGCCAATGAAGCTGAGGCTACTCAGGATTTGGCTTATCATATTCAATTATTGAATAAAAACTTTGATAAGCTTTTAGCAAACCCCGATATGAACCCACAAGCAGCCTCTATCTTTCAGGCTTCAAGTGAATGCTCCATTTGCCAAAGCACAATGCACACCACTGCGGAGTGCCTCCAGGCAAATCAATTCCCTGAGTTGATTCAAGCTGACCTGAACGTGACCCAAGGTTTCCGCCCACCTCCTCACAATAACCCAAATTCTAATACCTATAATCCGGTGTGGCGAAACCATCCAAACTTCTCATGGAAGCAAGGTGATGCTTCCAACTCAGGGAATGCGAGACCCCTACCTCCCCAACCCATATACCAACCATCCTATGCACACCCTCCTCAGAATAAGCCTTCTGAGATGGATGAACTTAAAAGCCATGATGAAAGCAATGCAAGAGCATCATAATATGGTCATCCAATCTCAGAATAAGATGATTACTAATATGCAATCCCAAATTGGTCATCTTACTAAGGTAGTTAGGCAACGAGATCCGGGGAAGTTGCCTAACTCTTCTGAGGAGAACCCAAAAGGCAAGGGGGTCATATTCAAGGAGCATGCCCAAGCTGTGACCGTGCTGAGGAGTGGAAAGAAAATCAACAAGCCTGATAGCACTCCTACGATCACCTCTCAGGATTCCCCTCCTACATCAAACTCGACTTCCATCTCCACCGAGGAAGAGCCACACTACTCTCCATCGCTAGAAATCACCCACCTTGAGGATGCCATCAGTCCACCACCCCTTTCCCACCATGACGACCCCTCCACCCAGAAGCCAAGGGTGCCCTAGCCAGAGCGCCTATCTGCTCCTAAGGAATTTTCCGTTGGCACGTCTGGAGCCAAGGATAGGACGAATGAAATTATGAACACTTTTAGGCAAGTCCATATCAACTTGACTTTGTTGGTAGCTATCAAACAGATCTTGTCCTATGCCAAGTTTCTAAAAGAACTGTGCACCCAGAAGCACCGATCTAGGAGACAGGCCCAAGCTAAGGTCATCCTGCCTAACCATGTTAGCTCGGTTCTCCAACATGGAACACCCCCCAAAATGAAAGAACCAGGGGCCCCATATATTTCAGTGGCTATAGGTAACCAACACATTGACGAGGCTCTGCTCGATTTAGGTGCGGGCGTGAACATTTTACCAAGCTCTGTTTAAGACCTTTGGGAGGAGGTGATTTAAAGCCTAGTCCAGTCATTCTCCAGGTCGCAGATAGATCACTTAAGACATCACGAGGATTGCTAGAAGATGTCCTGGCGAGAGTGGACTTCTTCCCTGTTGACTTTCTTGTGCTAAATACTGACCCATCGAATAAGCCCACCAAGTCGTCCATTATTCTGGAACACCCCTTCTTAGCCACAGCAAATGCCTCTATCAATTGTAGATCAGGGACACTTAAAATGGGATTTGGGAACAAAATGATCTGGTTGAATGTTTTTGATACCTACAAGCAATCAGGATTGGAAGATTGTTCCCAAATTGAGGTAGTTGATAAAATCATTGAAGAGACTACTCCAGCACTCTTACGTAGAGATCCCCTTCAAAAGGTCATATCTAAGGACCATCCTCCGACTATTGAAGAAACTAAAGGGGATATACCCGAATAAGAAGAGTTGCTGGGGGTACACACAGAGTCTCTATCCCCACCATGGACCGTGAAGGTAGATCCGCTACTTGAGGAGGGGACATCTCAACTTAAACCCTCAATCCAAAAGGCTCCTGAGTTAGAGCTGAAACCCCTCTCGAGCACATTGAAGTATGCTTTCCATGGCCTTAACAACATGCTCCCCGTTATTATCTCATTTGCATTATCTGAATCGTAGGAGGGAGCTCTACTTGAGTGTTTACAAAGGCACAAGGAAGCAATTGCTTGATCAATTGCTGATATTAAGGGTGTTGATCCCTCCCTTTGCATGCATCAAATATACACGAACGAGTCCATGAAACCCTTCCGAGACATGCAGAGAAGGCTCAACCCCAATATGCGGGAGGTTGTTAAAAAGGAGATTTTGAAATGGCTAGATGCAGGAATTATCCATCCCCTTTCAGACAGTAAATGGGTCAGTCCTATTCATGTGGTGCCCAAAAAGGCAGGAATCACTGTGGAAGAGAACAACCAAAGGAGAGTTGGTAACTACTAGACCCTCAACTGGTTGGAGGGTCTACATTGATTATCGCCGTTTGAACATGGCTACCCAGAAAGACCACTTCCCCTTACCATTTATTGATCAGATTTTGGAACGACTAGCGGGGAACAAGTACTTCTGTTTCTTTGACGGGTACTCTGGGTATAATTACATAGCTGTCTTTCCTGACGATTAGGAGCGTACCACATTCATGAGTTCGTATGGCACTTGTGCATTCCGCAAAATGTCATTCGAGTTATGCAATGCTCCTGTCACTTTCCAACGTTGTATGATGGCTATCTTTTCTAATATGATCAACAAGTTTGTTGAGATTTTCATGGATGATTTCTCCATTTACGGCTCGTCGTTTGACCTATGCCTTTCACACCTTGATAAAGTCTTAACCCATTGCGAAGAGGCAAAACTGGTGCTTAGCTGGGAGAAAAGCCACTTTATGGTGTAGCAGGGCATTGTGTTAAGGCATGTAGTTTCCGAGAGAGGATTAGAGGTAGATACCGCAAAAATTGATTCCATCTCTAAGCTTCCATCACCCAACAATGTTCGTTAGGTAAGATCTTTCCTTGGCCATGCTAGGCTCTATAGGCACTTCATTAGAGATTTCAGTAAATCTCTAAGCCACTCTGCGACCTATTAGCGAAGGATGTTTCCTTCGATTTTGATGATAGATGTGGCGAGGCTTTCCAAGTCTTGAAAAAAGCCCTTATTACCACGTCGATTCTCCAAGCACCATATTGGACCCTCTCATTTGAGCTAATGTGCAATGCTTCTGATTTCGCAGTGTGAGCGATCTTAGGTTAAAGGGTTGATGGCAAACCTCATGTGTTGCATTATGCTAGCAAGACCCTTATGGATCCTCAACCAAACTACACAATCACTGACAAGGAACTTCTTGATGTAGTATTTGCTTTGGAAAAATTTCGGTCTTATCTTTTGGGATCCAAGGTTGTGGTGTTCACTGATCATTCTGCCTTAAAGCATCTTCTTGCTAAAAAGGACACCAAATCTCGCTTAATTCGTTGGATTTTGCTACTCCAGGAGTTTGACCTGGAAATTAAAGATAAGAAAGGAGTTGAGAATGTGGTAGCACATCATCTATCTAGGATCCCCATTGAGTCATCAACTCCTGCTGGAGATATCAAAGAGACTTTTCCTGATGAGTCTCTGATGGCCGTGGAGGCCAAAACTCCTTTATCCGCTGACATAGTGAACTATTTGGTCATGGGCATTACCCCCACTACTTGGGACAAGCAAAAGCAAGACAGGTTTCCTATTGACGCTAAATTTTATCACTAGGAGGAACCCAAGCTTTTTAGAATAGGTCCTAACCAGCTTTTCCACCATTGTGTCCTTGATGAAGAACAAAGAAGTGTTATGAGTTTCTGCCATGACCTCCACTATGGAGGACATTTTAGTGGAAAAAAGATTTCCCATAAGATTCTTCAGTCTGGCTTTTGGTGGCCCACATTATTCCGAGATGCACATACATATGTAGGCGCATGTCTACGTTGCTAGCAAACGGGAACCATCGGAAAAAGGGATGAGATGTCCCAGCAACCTATTCTCCTCATTGAGATCTTTGACATTTGGAGCATCGACTTTATGGGTCCCTTTCCTGTGTCCTTCGGATATGAGTACATCATTGTGGCTATTGACTATGTATTGAAATAGATAGAAGCCATACCCATGCGGACCAATGACCATTCCGTGGTCTTGGATTTTGTTAATGCTAATATCATTTCCCAGTACGAGTGCTCAAGGATGATCATAAGTGATCGAGGACCTCACTTCAAGAACGTGCACTTCACAAGACTACTCCAAAATTTGGGAGTCAACCACATGATAGCCACACCTTACAATCCGCAAACAAGTGGACAAGTTGAAGTATCTAATAGGGAGATTAAATGAATTTTAGGAAAAACTATCAGGCCTAACCATAAGGATTGGTCTAAAAAACTAAATGATACTCTTTGGGCCTACAGAACCACGTATAGACTCTCTTGGGCATGTCTCCTTTCCGTCTTGTCTACGGACATTGAAATCCAACACAAAGCCTATTAGGCTATTAAAAACGTTAACTTAAATCTGGATAAAACGAGAAAGGCACGTATGCTGGAGTTAAGTGAGCTTGAGGAGCTTCATAATGAAGCCTATGAAACTTCTCAAACTTACAAGCAACGTACAAAGGTCTTCCATAATAAGCACATCATTAGAAAGACCCTTAAGCCCAACTAGTGGGTCAGGCTTTTCAATTCCAGACTTAAATTATTTCCAGGAAAGCTCAAGTCCCGCTAGGATGGGTCATACGTTGTTATCAATGCCTTCCCTCATGGAGCTGTAGAGATTCGGAACCCTACTTCTGATGCAAGCTTTAAAGTAAACGGCCAATGACTTAAACCTTATGTTACTCTTTTAGATGTCCAGGCTTTGGACGTAGTTCAGCTTGAGGAGCCTTAGCTCCTCCCACTCTCCTCAGGTGATATTCTTCTATGTCTTTATTTTTCCAATGAGGGCATTATCAGTCTTAGGCTTGAGGGGATATAATCTGAGGATGTTTATAGCATTTATAAATATTTACATGCATTTAGGATAGTGGAAAAAAAGATTTTTTATTTTCTTGAGCTGAATTGGTTAAGTCCTTAGCAGAAAATTTTCATCAAGGAGGTGTCATTGAAGATTTTCTTCTTAAATTATTTCTTAAGTTTAGAATCCAGTACATTTACTCCACTTGCACGTAGACTAGATAATGGATCTTTGAAGAAAATTAATAAGTATTTTTAGTCTGCTAAACCCTTGGAAAGCTAATAGGGAGTCAGGCATACTATCTTCTATTAGATCCACCTAATATTTGTGAGGAGAAGTAGAGAGACTACTGGTGCGCTATGCCTAGTGCAAGGACTCTTAAGTTTTGGATAATTAAATGATGATACCTCAGAGTTAGGCATAGCTTTTCGCTCTCTGTTCCTGTGTGCAAACAGTGTGTGAATTCCTGAGAGTCACCTAATAAGGCAAATACACAGAGATTGAGTCAGAATAACACTATGACTATGATGGATGGTTACGACCATCCTTCATAGAGTCATCGGCTGAAGGAGAGTAATAGTGTCAAAGGTTAGAAATACGCTTGTCCTATCCATTCCTTCCTAGTGCCGAGAATAAGCACTTCCACCAAATATGCCACACAATGTCCCCTTGACCATTGTCATCCCTAATAATACTTCATAAATAAAAGTCTACGTCATGTTGTGTTGGAGTTATAAAAAAGAAGAAAAAGAAAAAGAAAAAATATATATATATAGATACAAAGAAGAAAAGAGATATTTATATTTGAAAAAAAAAATGTCCAAGTTTGGAGTTTTATCTTTATGTTTTTTGTATCAATGTTTTTGAAGCAACAACAAAAACACCCATTGCGATCTACCAAATATGACCCATACCTAATTTTCAGTATTTCTGATTGCCCGAATACTGGCTAAGAACTTCTAATTTAGTTGTAGGGTTATTAGAACTTTAATTGAAGTGTAAATGCCAAGTGAGGCTACCAAATATTGAGTACATTTACAAAATCTGGTAAGATATGTGATCTCAAAAAAGAAAGAAAAAAAAAAGAAAAAAGAAAAGAGAGAGTGAGCACAAGGGAACGCAAAGAGAGCACAGTGTTTAGTCTTTCTCTAAGTTGACTTGTTTGATAGTCTAGAGATCTAGAGTCTACAGTACTAAATTACATGTAGCATTAGATGAGTTTGTGCGACCAAATACAAATCCATTTAACTCAGTATCTCCTACCTAAGCCAAAAAGCTAGGGTCAAATTAAAGGTCATTTGCTGCTTTATCCCCGAGGGAATAAGTTTCCTATCCCAATAAAATTTTATCAAGGGTGAAGTATGAACTTCCAATGTGAGTTGGATTTTCACTTGGATATGTTGCCTAGGCTACTATCACTTCACATTTCTCTGGATCTGTAAATTTCTGAAATAAGAAAAGAAACCTTTTAGTTACTTCCATTGTTTTTTACTTTTGCTCGGGACTAGCAAAACTTAGGCATGAGGGCATTTGATAAGTCCACTTTTATAGACCATTATTTGGCTTAAGTACTCTTTAATTAGTTGTCCTTAATTATTAATTAAGCAGGAGTTAATAGGTAATTTACCTTAAACTGCATTTAATTTTATGCGCTAATTTTACATTTAATAGCATATGTTATGATAATATAATTTATTTGATCAGTGCAGGCTAGGTGAAGAGTTCACATGACATTTCTACCTTTATAAGACATCTGGAGATTAATTTGGACGTCTGAGAACCTCCATCGTGGATTCACTGCAATCCACACTTTTTAAGACATCTAGACTGTTGATTGGACGTCTAATAGAGTACGGCTAGAACTTATTTTCTGTTCCAATCACTCGCAATCTTTGCGAGTGCTTGGAGAAGCTTCCGATGGAGGAAATAAACAGGCAGGCGTTGTTTTTAAAAGAGAGGATCATCTTCTCCGGGATTCCATCATCACCTCCATCCTCTCCACCGTGAAGTAGAGCCTGCACCGTGGATCCAACGCACACCACGGCCTAAGGCGTACTCCATCCTCGCTCCTTCCTCTCGTCGGTTGCACGATGATAGTGTGCGGCCATCACAGCACCACCGTCCTACCCCACAGATCATCACCGCACCCCCCTTCGAAGAACCATTGCAGCCACCCATCACCTTCAACCAACAGCAACAGCGCACTTGCGCTCCAGCCCGCGTGCGGACAACAGGCACTTGCGCTCCAGCCCACGGGTGCATAATAGCCCCCTTCTTCCTACTCTGTCGACCGAAGGAACCCAAACTCCCCAAAACGTAGCCATGTCCACGGGCATCGAAACTTCGCACCGTTGACGCCAACTCGCTCCCATCGCCTTCACGAGTGCATCCACGCCATCTGCACCATCAACCGACGACCTGCACGCCAGCAAGCTGTCGCCGGTCTTCCTCATCGCCGACGCCAACTTCGGCTGCCATTGGTCGTGCCAACACCGCCATCGGAATGCCCTCCTCACAACCATCATTCCCTGGGCGTCTCTCCTCCAGACGTGCCTTCTCCTCCACATGCAAGCAAGGGGAGTTTTTCCCCTGTTTCGCTATAGTAAAAAATGTATTAATAATTACATTTGATGCCCTTGCCAAGAGTTTAATTTTTACATTAATATTTGATATATTAAGTGAAGTTGCATGTGTGCCCCTCTCTTTCTCTCTATTTCGCATGCATGCTTATTTAAGACTCTCTCTCATTTGATGCAACAATGTACTGACAAATTGATTTTTGGATCATTTTTGCCTCGCACAACATAGTCAAATAATGTACTAAAAATATTGGTGAATTTATTGGTTTACGCCTCCTTGTGGATACGAACAGATTTTGTGGTTCAATTTCATTATATTCTTAGTAATTTTTTGATTGAGGATTTTCCGCTACTTATTTACTGCGACGACGAATTTTCCTGACATATTTCTGAAAAGCGAAAATCTCCCATTCAAAAGCTAAACCAGAAGAAGAAGAGGAAGGCTTTGAGAGCCTTGATCGCTTTAAGTCGTCTGATTAAGCATTACTTGAATTACTGTTGCATAATTTAAGTACTATAGTTTATAATTTGAATTCTAGTTGAGTAATTGCATGCATGTTTAATTAAGAGTAGGGGTGGTCTAAATCACCATTGTTTTTTATTCTTTTCTTTTTGTTCCATGAAATCTTCAGATACATTGGATTTCATTGAATAAATAATGTGGTAGGCTATTATTCATTGAATATCTACTTGAATGCTCAATTACTTGTGCTCATTTATTCTGAATGTGATTAATGTTGTGAATTCCATATTTGCTCCCTGTGTTCGACCTTGGACTCCTTGTAGATTCTGAGTTATAAATTTTATCTGTTGATCGAGCTATTTAAGAGTGTGCTACGACGACGAAACATTAAACCTCTATCTGGTTCGACTAAACATTTTGGCACTGTTGCCGGAGAGCAACGTGGAATTCACACATTGATCTTTTCTTTCTTGATTATTTATCTGAGCACTAACTTCCCTGCTTGATTTGATTGTGATTTTGCGAGGTACATCACGAGGGGATCTTCCACGCAAATCAGTCACTCCCAGGGTAGGTAATCCTCTTCTTCCCTAATCTCCTAATTCTTGGAAGAGAGTAAAGGAAACAAAACTAATTAGGATTCATCTGTTGATGATAATGTCATCATCAGCCATAACTAGCTTCAATTAGTCACAATCAATTGACAACTGCTCCTACATAATCGTCGGAGAGTCATAATTCATCGCATATCCTTTCTGAGAGAAATACAATAAAACAAGGATAAATCTACAATGTTAACATAAGATCTTAAATGCAAAACAATCATGGGGTTTTTCAAGGGTTAATTAAAGGTCAAATGGTCATTAATGTCTAATAAGAGGTTCTATGCAAACAGAAATGGGTTTTTACGCATTTCAAGAATTAGTGGACATCCGAAACCCTAATTTCAAATCCGCTTAATTAACTGAGGTTTTGGTCAGGATAAAATTCACTTAAACCTTTTAAAAATCATAGAAAAATATTCTATAAGGTTTAGTACCTTTGACTTGACCATCTGAACCTATTTTGACCTAAAATAGAGTCTCAGATAGGAAGTTGCCCTAATTTGGATTTCTACATAAATTACCTAGTTAAACTTGATCAAAACTAAAATCCAACTTCACCATCATATTCCTTGGGTCCAAATTATGTTTGTACCAAAATTTGGATCCAATCAGAGGTCATCTTAACCTAGTTTCCATTTTGGTCCAATCTGATTCTTTTTCTCTCAAATAACCCCTCAACTTTCAAAATCCTTGCAAAGAGCCCCCTAATTTTATTATCTTCTTCGCACGAAGGTCCCTGCCGCCATTGAGGTAAAACCTGACCTCCAAGCAACCTTTGACCTAAGCTAATCCTACTCAAATGGCAATCAAATCCCACCAAACTTGGTGGGATTGATGTTCACACATAAATGAATCATCTAAGATCAATTTAGAGTTCCAAATCCCCATAGATTGCTCGTGCATGCACGAAAAGCATGGGTCCTATTTCTTCAATCCCAAGCCTTGGAAATCCTTCTTTTCTGATCCAGAGCTCGCCTTGAAGCTCTATAAAGAGCCGACGTGCACAACCTTCTCAACTTAGCTTGGTTTGGATGCCAGACTCCCCCTCTTCCCTTCTCCCCAACCTCCATCTCCACCAACTCCGGCGAGCTCCTCTGTCCACCTTCCTCGTCCGCCATCACGGGCAATAGCCGGTGGATTTATCTTCGTCTCGTTCTTCTGCGTCTCGCAACACCGATGAACACCTCCTTCCTTGTCTCCCTTGCCTC
Organism: Thalassia testudinum; assembly: GCA_037157565.1. NCBI lineage: Eukaryota > Viridiplantae > Streptophyta > Magnoliopsida > Alismatales > Hydrocharitaceae > Thalassia > Thalassia testudinum. The sequence goes on from JAZHRO010000025.1 coordinate 43,395,490, forward strand.
TTCTTCACCATTGGAGACTTCATCTCCTCCAAGTCTAACATACCACCGGCAAGGACCTTTCTCCCCTTTCGTTTGTTAGATTAGGTTAGATAGGCTCCTCTTCTCCTCTACTCTCTTTTTATCTCATTTATCACCCAATTCAACCCATGCCGCTACCGTTCACCGTCATCTTCTCCATCTCCAACCACACCTATGACGAGGCTTTCCTATCACTCCACTGCACCACATGCCTCGCCAACACCCACACAACCTCCACCATACCTCCATGAACCAAATCCCCATATTTATTTGTCATTCCATCCACTCACGCAACCTCCCGAACACACCCATCACTGACCACCTTCTCTGTCACTGTCCACCCTCATCCACGCATGAAACACCCCACGGACACCACCATCACCTTCGCCATCACCTTGCGATCCTCCTAAAGTGTTCTAATGTGGCTGTGAGGTCGTATTGCTTGTTTCAGATATCCCACCAGAGCTCCGTTGCTGCATCATCTTCTCTAGCCGTGTTCATCGAGCCAACAACCATGTTCTTCATCCAACCAACCCCCAGGTCGTGCGGACACCAGGCCAGAACCCCTCCAGGTCCTCAATTGAGCAAGGAAACGCAGCAACTACACCAATTGGAAGCCACCATCTCTACAGCTGCACGTGAGGAGGCTTGTGGGATTTAGTCCCACATCAGGTGCGGAAGATCATGTGATAGCGCTTAAATTATTTTTGTGTTCTATCCTATTCACCCAAGTACACGGGGGTCGAGTCCCCTTTACCTGCACACCCGCCTAACTCGCCTTCGTGCACTCCTCAGCTACCACCCACGCCGGTAGCCTCGGACACTGTACACGACCCGTATACCCGAGTATCTTGATCCGACTATGCGCTGGGATTGAGAGAGAAGGAAGAGAAGGGAAATTATGAGAGAGCGGACGAGGGTTTTGCTCTCTATAGTTGTGCCTTGTGCAACAGTCACTGAGGAGATTAGCCCCTTGTGCTTGTGAAGGAGAAAGAGAAGGAGAAGGCTCGTGAAATAAGAAGAGCTAAAGAAGAAGGTGAAGACTCGAGAAGAAGGAAAGGAAAAGAAGAGAAGGAAAAGGCTTTGAAGAAGCACTATGATAAACATGTATAAATTCATCGTAAAATGCTTATTTACAATAGTTCCTAGGCCTAACATTGCATATCATGATATAAATATTGCACAAACATCCATTGCATTGCATTTAGGATAGTTGTATATTATGTACATTAACTCCGTCATTTTACATGGCCAGGAGGCAATGCAACATCTTTACGGGCTTTGGATGAAGAATCCGACCGTACGGATGGATTCAGAGCGACGATCGCATTCTGTCAATGCGAGAATCACCCCGATCAGAGCTTTGTAGCACCCTCTGCAAGAAGAAGATGGATGGCCCAGATGGCACCATGTGGCGCCATCCAAGCCGCCCCACCTAAGCCAAGGCATCTCCAAGGCCGCCGCAAGATGAGATCTCAGCCGTTGGATCTCAATCCAACGGCTGAGATGTGCGCTCCACGGATGAACTCCTCACCTAGTCTCAGGCAGCTCAAGGATGGCCTCATCTCGACCGTTGGATATCCAACGGTTGAGATGCATGATTACACTGCTCCCTCCACTCAACAAACCGCAGCCTTAGTGCATTGGTGAAGACATGTGCTCGCAAACTGTGAGCGCAAGTTCGAGCCGCAGTGGGGGGAGGTTATTTCGCGAAGAGCGGGCACAATCGAATTGCACCCGTTGGATGAGCGCAGGCGCAATCGAGCGGCAGAGGCATCACCATGTGGTGCCGTTGGATAAGCGCAGATGCTGCATGCGGCCACCGACGCTCCTCAAGAATGGGCCATCTCATGCACGTAATCAGGGGCACTCGTTTAAGATGACTGGATGCACTCTCGATCGTCGGATATTCTTGAAGGGGTGATAGGCATGCGTTTGAATCGACAAGGGTGCAAACTGAGGCCACATCCCAGTCGCACGATGACGGATCTAGCGGTGGAGATCTTTTCAAGCGGACAGCTGCGAGCGTGAGAAGTGGGCATGGGATTTGTAGCGACAAAAGAGTGGGCCTTTACACTAAATGGCCTGCACAGTGCCTGCGCTAGCCAAAGCAATGAAGAGTGGATCTTTTGGCAACAACGTGAGCAACCTTTAGTGACGCTTGTAATTGTCGCTGAATGTCTGTGCACAGGATGCTCTTCTTCCCATCCACTATATAAAGGCCTACACACCCCCCTTACCAAACCATCTCTACCTACTCTACTCCCATCCACTCCTAAGCTCTAGCAAGCCTACCAATGCTTCGTTAGAGCTTACTCTCAAGCTCCCAAGGCTCCTATTAGTGTAACAAACCTCTGCCTCACCAAATATTCCTTCATCTTCACATCCCCATTCATAGGTTGCCTTGGAGCTGTCCTCTCACCTCCATTCCGGTAACAGATCATCTTCGCCTCCTCACCTTCATTCCGGAATCACGTTGAAGCTTTCCTCTACTTGACGTCCTCCTGCATCTTACCTCCGTCGTTCCGCTCCTCACCTCTTTCATTCAAGCTTACACCAGGCGCCGTCGTCTCACCGAACAGTTGCTTCGGGAGATTTCTTCGCACCCCTTTTCTCTTTTATGCTTTCATAGTTTGTTGTAATTGACATTCATGCAATATATCATATTTGATTCCATCTCTCTCTTGTGATTGCTTGCCTTTTTATTTCAAAAACAAAAAAAAATAACAAAACCACAAAACACCAAAAAGAAACAAATCAAAGTGCGATTTTCATACAAAGTAAACGTCGCCTCCCTGTGTTTGACTCGGGACTCCCTTGGAGTTTCGATACAAACTATATTTGATTACGAGTTTTGCGACTACGACAACGGGTTATTCATAACCTCAATTTCAAACATGCGAAACCCGTGCGATCACACTGTAGCAAGGCTTCACTTAAGTCATCTGATGATAAATGCCCGACGTCCGATTTGAGTTTATGTGAGATACTATTGTATTATTTAAGTAATATGGTTAAGGTTGAATTGAAATATTGCATGCAGGCTTAATTAAGACGATTAGTGGTGATCTAAATCACCATTGTTTTTTATTCTCTTTCCTTTTTGTTCATGCAATCTCTAGATACATTGGATTTCATTGAATAAATAATGTGATAGTTCATTATTCATTGAATATCTCTTTTATGCTTCATTTATTATGCTCGTTAATATGAAATTGAAGATTAGCACGTAAATTCCATATTTGCTCCCTAGGTTCGACCTTAGACTTCAATTTAGATTTCGAGTAACAAATTTTATCTGTTTATTGAGCTATTTAGGAGGTTTTGCTACAATGAAACGACTTTAAAAACTCCCATCTGACCCTATCAACATCTGCCTTACTTTTCTAGTAAATATCACTTAAAAAGCAAGTTTCCTGATTTGTGATTTCAATTCAATATCTGATTGAAGTTGAGACGATTTTGTTTAGAGATTCCTACCCAAATTTCCTATACCTACTAGGGATTTACTCTTAATTTTGATCATCTTGGACTACGCACTTCTTGTTTGAAGTCAAAGGTGTACATCTTAAGATTTAATTGGACTTGAAATAGAGCCAACTAGGGTTTCTACTAGAGGGTTTTGAAGTGTTAAGCTCACATTTTGCCTGCATAAAAGGAAATATACCCTCCCACATATGTGTGCTACCCAAACCCTTGCCTGAAAAGACCTAATCAGGAGAACCCTAAAATCAAGCTCTAAATCTCACTTGAATCCTAAAATTGTGGACCTAATGATCATCACAAAATGCGTTTGTGTTAAGTAACTCGTTGTAGCATGTTTTACAACGTTAATTTTAACAAGAAGAATCGGATGAGTCTGAGTGTCGAACACAGGGAGGCATGAAATTAAATTAAATACTCGCTTTGGTGTCACAAAATTCGTCGTTTGATTCGTTTGCAAAAGAGAGAATGAGAAAGAAAAAGAGATAGGGAGAGAAAGAGGGAGATAAGATTAGAGAATCATGATAAGGATAGATAACTAGTTGCAAAGACAAGTTATCAAAAACATATTCAATTGATTATCAAATGTTATGTTCAACCAAATGTAGATGAATACTTGAATATATGAAATAACTACAACTATCAAAGAAACTAAAATTAAGAATAAGAAGGCATCAAGGTAGCCACGGCGGTGGAGTAACTTCCGTCGGCAGCTCGGCATCTTCACAACCTTGTTTGGAGCTATATGGAGGTTGTAGAGTGCTTATGTAGATCATGGGAAAAAGTGGAGGGGGGTAAGCCCTTTTATAATGGAGGGAGAAGGATAAAAATCGTCCTCGGGTTAACAGCGACATTCAAAGCGCCATTGAAGACCTGCCGCAAGCGTCACCGTAGCCCCCGCCCTTGCACTCGCTGCCTTCAACGCACGTGCTAGCTCGCACACCCTGCGCAGAGTGTCGTGTGTGCATGCACTGGCGCTACGCTGCTCCACGATTGCAAATTGGGGGGGGTTGCGGGGATTAGAACCCACGCCCCTCCCATGGAAGTCAGAACTTCAACCAACATGCTAAGTCGATGTTTGTGTCAAGGAGACATCTTATGGGCACGCAGTGGAGGAAGCTTCTTGGTCATTGGATTAAGATCCAATGACTGAGAATGGATGATCCAGATGTGGGCGGTGGCTACTGGCCAATGTTGGGCAGCCTAGATGGCACCACGTGGTGCCATCTAGGTCGTCCATCTTCTTTCTGTTGTAAACGATGCCACGGTGCTCGGATCGAGATGATTCCCGCATTGGCAAACTACGATCGTTGCTCCGAATCCATCCACAATTTTTCATCCGAAGCCCGTAAGGATGTCACATTGCCCCCTAGCCATTGATCTTCCTTGAACTTGTTGTGGGAGCTACGGAGGTCGGATTAAGGTGATTTTGAGTTCATTGGACTCCGTTCGTCGATCCAGATCCATCCGTATGGTCCAATCCCTTATCTGAGACTTGTTTCAATATGGACCTGTGCACATGGTCGTTAAACATTTATTCTAAGCAATCTCAACATCAAATAATGCATAATGCATGCAATGACCCCAAACCCACTTTAACATGTCATTATTGCATAAGTACCCTCGAAATTGACTCTAATTGATAATATTAACACTGATAATTGTAGAGTCATCATACCCCCATGCCCACCCCTTGCTAGTCCCTAGCAACATTTAACCTAGATGCTATTTACAACTAAAATTAGGAATTGATCACTTAGGTAGAAGCTGCTTGTCAACCGGATGAAATTTTTATTAAGAACCTAACTTGCAAAGACTCAACAGTGCTCGGGTTGCTTGCCAAAATGACGACCGCCCGAGTCCTTGCCTTATTCTCTATAGAAGCAACTATATTTTTTTTCTTTTTCATCTTTTCTAATTTTTTTGGATTTTTTGAGTTGAGGATTTCGGGGTAACTTTTTATGATTACCCAACCCACCCAAGACTTGAAAAGGACTCTTAGTACTAAGCATCTTATTGTGAAAGTGATAGACCCACTCAGTGGCAACTAAAATGGACTTCAGGTTTCCACACTCCTAGGTGACCCGAAAGAGAAAATGTTGCCTAAAGGTGTATCCATTTGACCGATAACTTTCTCCCTACTTTTTATTTTTGTGGGGTCAACACAAGGGCGAATCCAGTGTATATCTCCCCGAATTATACTTCCTCCCCGCTTCTTCTTTAAGTGTTTTGGAATTCTTGTGCATTCTATGAGTTGGGATCTGGACAACCAACCAATGAGCTATTACTCACGACAACTTGCCAGCCACACTCGTTCGGTGAAGTGTGGCTTTTTTTTTCTTTTCTCCTTTTTTATTTTCCTATTTCTCTCTTTTTTATTTAATTTTTAAGTAGGTGGCTTTCCTGATGTAAGATTTACCTAAAGGCAGTAGTGAAAGAGAATGGTCCTGCGATTGGGCTTTGGACAACCAGCCAATAGGCTGTTATGCATGATAACTTACCAGCCATACCATCCTAGAAGGTTCATTAGCTACCCAATTTCTGTTAGAACCGCAATAACTGAGTCAGTGCAAAACGTGTGTAGATGCTTAGACTAAAAATACCCCCAAATCAGAGGACAGGTTGATAAGTCGTATGCTTATCACCCTACATTATTGACTAGATTAATATGAATTATGGTAGCGCGAACTCGAGACAAAGTCCACATTTTAGTGGACACTCGGACTAATCAAGTCCGAAGACCTGAAGAGTCTACACATTTAGGTCCCTAACGTATCATTTCATAAAGTTGACAAGCTCCTAATACCAAAGTTTTCTATTCCTAATTTTTTTTAAGTAAAAATTAGTTCAAGCTAACCATTTTTATACTTAGATCATGAGAATTTCCACCCCCCCATGCCTATCTTAGACAATATCCTCATTGGAATTTAAATGCATGCAAGAGGGCAAGGAAAGAAATCACCTGAGTTGTAATCGTGTATCCGGTCAGCTTAAAATGTTTGGGTTGCATCCCAGGAAGCACTGAGTTTATTGCCTTCAGATGGGCAAAGTTCTAATTCAACCCTCAATGAGGGTTACAACTTCCTTCAGGGGAATCTGGGCAAGAAAGTGTTTCAATCTTTGGCCATTAACAATAAAGGTTTGCCCAGTCTTGGGATTAGCAATTTCTACCACCACGTTGGGATAAGGCTTGACCACTTGATACGATCCCATCCACTTAGATCTTAGTTTCTCGAGAAAAAGCTTAAGTCATGCATCAAGCAACCAGACTTGCTGATTCAGCTCGAAGGTTTTCCTATTAATGTGCTTGTCATGGACAGCTTTCATCTTCTACTTATAAAGTCGATTGTTCTCATAAGCATCCTGATGTATATCCTCGAGCTCGGAGAGTTGGAGCTCCCTTTGAGTTTCGATCATCTAGGAATCCATATTGCACTGCTTAACAACCCAGTATGTCTGGTGCTCCAGCTCGATCAGAAGGTGGCAAGCTTTGCCAAAGACCAATCAATATCATGACATGCCTATCGGGGTCTTAAAAGTGGTCCTTTATGCCCAAAGGGCATCATTCAATCATGTGGACCAATCCTTCCGGTCAGGTCTCACAGTCTTTTGCAAAATATTCTTATCTACCTATTTGAGACCTCAGTTTGCCCATTCGTTTGCGCGTGATACGGGGTGGCAATGCGGTGAGTGACCCCATATTTCTTATGTAAGCCATGAAATTAGGCATTTATGAAGTTACTCCCAGCATCGCTAATCATGGCTTTAGGTATACCAAACTAGAAAAAGATATTTTCCTTAACAAAGTCTATGACAGCCTTATGGTCACATTTTCGGGAGGGTACGACTTCGGTCCATTTCGAGACGTAGTCCACTGAGACTAGTATATAGTCGAAACCGTTTGATAGTGGGAAGGGACCCATGAAAACGATGTCCTAGACATTGAAAATTTCGATGATCAGAATGGGTTGTAGAGGCATCATATCTTTCCTGGCCATAGTCCCGAAGGTCTGGCATCTAGTGCAAGTCTTTGCAAAGTTATGTGCACCCTTGAAAAGTGATGGCTAATAAAAATCGAACTACAAAACTTTTGCAGCCGTCTGCTTCCTAGAGAAGTGGCCACCACAGGCTTGGTCATGACAGAAGGATAGCATACTTTGAACTTCCCCTTCAGGAATATACCACCTAATGATTTGGTCAGCACAAAGTCTAAACAGCATAGGATCATCCCAAAAATAATGCTTGGTCTCAGCCAAGAACTTATCCTGCTGCTATCTAGACCAGCCGTGCGGAGTCTACCCTACCACTAAATAATTGACTAAGTTCACATACCAAGGTAGACTCTTTCCATGCATGGCTACAAGTTGTTCATCACGAAATGTGTCGGTTAAGGGTAATGAGGGTACAATGTGTTCCAGGTGAAGTCTAGATAAGTGGTCGGCTACAACATTTTTGGAACCAGCCTTGTCATGTATTTCCAGGTCAAATTCCTGTAAGAGCAGGATCCATTTGATCAGCCTGGGTTTAGCATCCTTCTTGGCTAACAAATGCTGGATAGTCGAGTGGTCAATGTAAATGATCACGTGGGATCTTAGAAGGTATGATCGAAATTTTTCCAATCTAAAAATGATGGCGAGCAACTCTTTTTCTGTGACAGTGTAATTCCGTTGAACCTCATCCAAGGTTTTGCTCACGTAGTAGATCACCACGGGTTTTCTCTCGTCTTTGTCCTAGGACTGCTCCAACAGCAAAATCTAATGCATCGCACATTATCTTAAAGTCCCAGGACCAGTCTGGGGGTTGTAAAATAGGTGCAGTCAAGACTATATCCCTAAGGGTGGTTAAGCCTTGATGCAATCAGGTGTCATGTCAAAGAGCACATCGTTGGCTAGAAGGTCAGTTAAGGGCTTGGATAGTTTGGAAAAATCTTTTATAAACCTTCTATAGAAGCCAACGTGTTCTAAGAAGGATCTGATTTGCTTGCTGAGCTAGGAGGTGGAAGTTTGGAAATTAAATCAACCTTAGCTCGGTCAACTTCTATGCCCCTATGTGAGATGATGTGACCAAGGACAATCCCATCCTGAACCATAAAATTGCTCTTTTCCTAGCTTAAAACCAGGTTGACCTCAATACATTATTTCAAGATTTTCTGTAGGTTACTAAGGCAATGGTTGAATGAGTCTCCAAAAACAGAGAAATCATCCATAAAGCCCTCCAAATATTCACCCACCATCTCCGAGAAGATGACTAACATACAACATTGAAAGGTAGCGGGTGCGTTGCATAACCCGAATGGCATACAACGGAATGCAAACGTGCCATACGAGCAAGTGAATGTGGTCTTCTCTTAGTCCTCTGGTGCAATAGCAACCTGATTATATCCTGAATATCCATCTAGGTAGCAAAAATATTTCCGCCCTACCATTCGTTTGAGAATCTGATTAATGAATGGCAGGGGAAAATGGTCCTTTTCAGTGGCCTCACTAAGCTTCCGATAGTCAATGCACACCCGCCACGCGGTGGTGGTGCAGGTTGGGATGGATTCACCCTGATCATTTGTGACCACAGTGAACCCAGCCTTGTTTGGTACCACTTGAGTAGGGCTCACCCAAGAGCTGTTGGAAATCAGGTAGATGATTTCCACATCAAGCCACTTGATTATTTCTTTTTTAACGACCTCTTGCATATTTAGGTTCAATCGTCTTTGCATCTGGCGAGTAGGTCGAGCCCCATTTTCCAAATAAATCTTGTGAGTGCAACAAGTAGGGCTAATTCTGCTTAAGTCAGAAATTGTCCACCCAATAGCTGCCCAATGTTCAGAAAGGGTAGTAGTCAACCTAAGTTCTTGGTTCCTAGTTAGGTGTGCATTGATAATCACAGGGAAAGTCTGATCTGGTCCTAGGAAGATGTACTTAAGGTTGTTGGGCAAAGGTTCCAATTCAGGTGCAGGTGAGATAATGTTTAACGGGTAAGAGAAGGGCGGGAGTTGATTAACATCAATCTCCTCAAATGGAGGTTGCTAGTGGTAATCAGTTCTGCAGATTTCAACCTCCAAAGATTGAGATGGGTCAGGGTGGTCAATAACTGGTTGAATCAGATGGTCTTTTAAAGAGCTTATAGTAAGGCATTCTTCAACCAGGGTTTCCATGGGATCGCATTCCTCAACCCAACCACAATCAAATGACTTTGTTGCCTTGAAGATATCCAATTGCATCTTCCTATCTCTAAAGGCAATTTCCATTCATCCCGTGTCGTAGTCAATATTAGCCTTGGCCGTAGCCAAAAAGGGCCTGCCTAGGATGATGGGTGTGTTCTGTAGTTGTTCGAGGACTTCCATGTCAAGGACTAAAAAGTCAACTAAGTAGAAGTCCTTAACCCAAACAATTACATCCTTGACTACCCCTTTCAAGGTTTTCACGGATCGGTCGGCCAGTTGGATAGTCACAGGTGTGGATTTTAACTCTCCAAATCCAAACAGGTGATAACGGGTAGTCAGGATTAAGTCAATCGAGGAACCTAAATCCAAGAGCGCTCTATCAAATGTCATGTCACCAATATTACATGATATCAGAGGCACTCTGGGGTCAGCTTTTTTAGGAGGTAAGCTGCTCAATATCACTGAACTAGCTTGTTCTGAGAGCACTACCTTCCTAGGTGCTTGGGTTCTTAGCTTACGCTTGGGTGTGCAAACATCCTTTTAAAAACTTTGCGTAAGCTAGGATATGTTTGATTGCATCAAGGAGAGGTATATTGATCTGAACTTGCTTGAAAATTTCAAACAACTCCTCGTTCTCAGCCACATTTTTCTTCTTTACTTTATCCAAGGTTCAGGGTATGGGATTTGGGTTTGAACTAAATCAGGCTCTTGATCCTTGGGTTCCTCCCGCTCATCCTCAGAATAAAGCATCTCACGTAGAGAAGTCATGGGAGGGATTGGCCATTTAGGGTCCTGGGTTTGAGTGTCGCTTCTCAAGGTAACTGCATTGGCTGAGGCATTGGAACTAGGGTTAGATCCTTAAGAAGAAGAAGAGGCAGCAAACCTAGGAGATGTCTGTGGGGCTTGTTGAATCATATGAGCTTGCCCCTGATTTGGTTGGAACCCTTGAGGATTGTGACCTCTATTCACATTCCTCGTGTTCGGTTGTAGCTGAGAAGGGACCCCTGTTGTTTGTTATCCAACAGCTGACTCAACTGTCCCTTCACTAATGCCATCTCCTCCTGATGTTTCTGATTCATATCATCCATCATTTTAATCAGGGTGTCCATTTGATTTTGCTGCATAGGAGCCACCCTATTCTGGTTATAGGGTGGTCTGGTAGGTGAACCAGGCTGATAAGAGGGAGGGTTTTACCTAGGTTGGTTCTGAAATTGGTTTGATTTTTTATTCAACCAAGCAAAGTTTGGGTGGTTGTGCCATCCAGGGTTGTAAGTGTTGGAGAAAGGGTCAGGCTTAGAATATCCCTTGATGGCATGGGCATCTTCAAAGGTAGAAGGTGCCGAAGGGGAGGGAAAAGAATAATCAGAGTTTGAGGGAGCAAAGGCCTCCCCCTGGAACATGGTCAGGGGTTGTTCCAGGTGCATTTGGTTCATAGACTGAACCAAGTCCACATTGTTTGCTCCCTTTGCTAGGGAGAAGGTCAGTAATGAGGTTCGAGATTGATTCAATAGCTCGTCAATCTTCTTATCCACCAACTCAACCCAATTCAATTTCTTGGCTATAATGTCCATGTCAACCATTCCAGAATTAGTTTTACCTCATAAATCCCACCATGGGGTTGACTGGACCGATTAAATTGGATCATGGAGGCATTATCAAGCAAATTCTCTATCATTGACTCAAAGAGCTCGAATGCACTTTCCTCATCCTTATTCAGAAAATTGCCTCTGCGTGAGGCACCCATGAAATTCCTAAGGCTGCTATCGAAACCATGGTAGAAAATCTGGGCCAATTGCCACCTTGGAACCTCGTGGTGTGGGCATTTCCTCAATAATTCATTAAATCTTTCCCACGCTTCATGAAATTGCTCTCCACTTTGTAGGGTAAATGTAGTGATGGCTCTCCTAAGGGCATTAGTCTTTCCAATGGGGAAAAACTTCTTAAGAAAAGCATGCCTTAATTCCTCCCAAGTGGAGATGGGTCTCCCTAAAGTCCTAAGCCAATGAGACGCTTTGTCTCATAGGGAGAACGGGAACATCTTAATTAACACAATATCCAAACGGATGTTCCTAGGTTTCACGGTCTGAGCAATCCGATCAAGGTTCTCTAAGTGTTGGAAAGGGTCTTCATTTGAGCTCCCATGGAAATGGGCTTTGAATCAAGCTAAGGACATTAGGTTTTAGCTCAAAATCATTTCCCCCTTCGGGGACCCTAAGGTATGGCTCTACACGGATGGCAGACAAGTCGTAAAAATCACGAAGAGGCCTTAGTTGGCCCTCAAGGGGTGGTGGGTTAGGTGGTGGGTTTAGAGGGGGTTGTCCTTGAGGGTTCTGCCCTTGAGGATTCTATCCTTGAGGATTCTACAGTCGGTGTATGGCTTGCATAATGGTATGGATCTATTGTTGCTGAAGTTGGTGGTTAGCTGTAATCTGAGCCTGAATCATGGCCATGGCATCAGGTTGAGGTTGATCCTCAACCTCCTCAACTCGTGGCTGGCCATGTCCTTAGTCCTACCCTTAGAAAAATCAACTTTTCTCCTAGTTTCTATCTAAAGCAACCAATTTGGGATGAAGTGATCACCTTCCGTGCATGCACTGGAGAAGAACCAGGAGAGATGCGAAGGGATACAGATGCGAGAAGTGTGTGCACAATCAAGTAAATAAATCTAAGCCCTACAGTGTACACCTAGGCGACTTACGCCTCAGAAGTAAATTCCAACCACATGATGAATTCGATGTTGTCCTTACTCCCGAAGGTGGTAGAGTTGGGAAGGCGAAGCAGGGGGAGTGTGTCCCAAAGGCTGCTAATTATACCAAACCTCGGCTTGCTTAAGTCATTTGATAATCGGGCCTCCCAACTTAGCACCTTTTGGAGCAAGCAGACGTCACTAATTCACTATGCATTCAAGCAAATACCCTAAAACGACTTAATGATTCTTAGGGCCATCGTCTACTTAATTTTTAAGGTAGGTTAGTGCTTGTGCTCAAGGATTAAGTGAAGGGTGTTAGAGGGGTTAATGCCCTTAAATTTTCAGTTAAGTCGTGTGCACAATTGGGTGCAAGAACCTAATGCCAAAACAAGTGTTCTTAAACAAGCAACATTAAAATGTGTGATTTTTAAAATTTGAATCTTGCTTAATGGATTTTAAAATTTCACTTGTTTACGCATTCAAACAAGGCACAAATGTATAGTCACATAGTAAATATTGATTTTCTTTAAGGCTTTTTGTGTGACTATAAAGTTAAAAACTCCCTAGTGTGGAAGATCTTAGGGTGTGCAACTTCTACTCAATGAATCTTTTTTTAAGATTCTATCAAGAAGGGTCCAACCAAAATAAGAAATGATCCTATCCTGACCAAAATCGAATGAGCTTTTCAACAAAATTAATTTCAAAATTTTTTGAGGACAATAGACCACCCAAATTTATGTTTTTTTCAAAAGGGGGTCAATCTGTCTAGAACTTCTAGATCAGTGCGCAAGTTTAAGATTTTGATCAGGCACTAATCAATTTCAAATGCAAAAATGATCTTCAGATAAAGTGAAGAGAATTTCAAGATCTTTCCAGAAATATAAATCTCTTACAAATCCGAGCTACATGGAGTTTGCAGCAGCAAGAACAATCTACAAATCTCCAGAACTCAGGACAACCTTACGCACTTCTAGAAGCAAATTTCTCACAGCCAAACCACAGAGTTTGGCTATGAAATTTGAGGTGGAGTTCACTTACTGAAAGAAGCACCTCTGAGATTTTTCTCAAAATTTTTTAGAGGTATTAAGGGTCCTTTAATCGTGTCCTCAACCCAAATCTAGAAAATGATATTGCGATGTTAACAGGTCGAAGGCTTAATGGTGGTATTTTCTTCAACAAACAAAAGAGAGGATTTGTTTTAGAACACCACCATTTTTTTTTCTTGGTCCAAGGATGACTAATTACCTTTTGAATCGTGGGAAGACAAGATCGAACCTTCAGGTTGATGGTAGTTATCTCTTGCGCTTCCTTTGACCCACCTAACTCGTACTCCTCTTGTTGTTGATGCACGAGATTCCTGCAACCACAAGAGAGAGAAGAGCAAATTAGATAACACGAATACAATTAATTCTCAAGAAAATGAAAGTGAATAAAAGATCGGTTGCCTCCCCGACAACGACGTCAAAAACTGACCGTCGCGAAGCGCGTTTGTGTTAAGTCACTCGTTGTAACACATTTTACGATGTCAATTTTAATAATAAGAATCAGACGTGAGTTTGTGCATCAAACACAGGGAGGCATGAAATCGGATCAAATACTCACTTTGGTGTCACAAAAATTTACCGTTTGATTCGTTTACGAAAGAGAGAACGAGAAAGAAAGAGAGATAGGGGAGAGAGAGAGGGAGATAGGGTTAGAGAATCGTGATAAGGATATGATAACTAGTTGCAAAGATAAGATATCAAAAACATATTCAATTGATTATCAAATGTTGTGTTCAACCAAATGTAGATGAATGCTTGAAAATATGAAATAACTACAACTATCAAAGAAACTAAAACTAAGAACAAGGAAGAAGGCGTCAAGGCAACCACAGCGGTGGAGGAGCTTTCGTCGACGGCTCGACGTCTTCACAACCTTGTTTGGAGCTATATGGAGGTGGTAGAGTGCTTAGGTAGATCATGGGCAAAAGTGGAGGGGGGTAGGCCCTTTTATAATGGAGGGAGAAGGCCAAAAATCGTTCTTGGGTCAACAGCGACATTCAAAGTGTCGGTGAAGACCTACCGCAAGCATCGCCATAGCCCCTGCCCTTACGCCTGTGGCCTTCAACGCGCGTGCTGGCCTAGACGCCCTCGCGGCGTGTCGCGTGCGCATGTCGCGTGCATGCGCTAGCGCTACGCTGCTGCTCCGCGATTGCAAATTGGGGGGGCTACAGGGATTCAAACCCACGCCCCCCTCCCTTGGAAGCTAGAACTTCAATCAACGTGCCAAGTCGACGTTTGTGTTGAGGACACATCTTATGGGCACGTGGTGGAGGAAGCTTCTCAGCTATTGGATTAAGATCCAACAACTGAGAATGGATGATCCAGATGTGGGCGGTGGCTTCTGGCCGATGTTGGGTGTTCTAGATGGCACCACGTGATGCCATTTGGGCTGTCCATCTTCTTTCTGTTGTAGAGGATGCCACGGCGCTCAGATCGTGATAATTCCTACACTGCCAGACTGCGATCGTTGCTCCAGATCCATCCGTATGGTCGGATTTTTCATCCAAAGCCCGTAAGGATGTCACATTGCCCCCTAGCCATTGATCTTCCTTAAATTGTTGTGGGAGCTACGGAGGTCGAATCGAGATGATTTTGAGTCCGTTGGACTCCGTTCATTGATCTAGATCCATCTGTATGGTCCAATCGCTCATCTGAGACTTGTTTCAATATGGACCTATGCACATGGTCATTAAACATTGATTCTAAACAATCTCAACATTAAATAATGCATATGCATGTAGTGACCCCAAACCCACTATAACATGTCATTATTGCACAAATGCCCTCGAAATTGACTTTAATTGATAATATTAACACTGATAATTGTAGAGTCATCACCTAATAACCTGAGAGTCAATTTAGGGTGATCTTTGGATCTTGACTAAGATTTCATTCTGCATCTTTTAGAGTAGGTCAGGTGAAGTTGATCTACTTTGTTGGCCAACCAACCTTCAAATTAGGTCACAATCTGAATCAACTTCTAATCAAGTGAAATCCAAGGCACAAACTAAGCTAAAATTGGTAGACTTAAGGTCTCAATTCACACATATCGATCTACTTGGAACCGCAGTGACAAGGAAGGTCAGGTGGGGGAAATCCTGTAACCCATGGGGACACTCTACCGTGTAGGGGTTTTTGTAGGTTTCTCCCTTCCTGGTTGCCTAGGTAATTCTCGAGTGTACGGATTTCTGATTCAGAGGTATCATCTGCCTCGAAACAACCTTAGTCATCCAAAAATCTTTGGGTACCTTAATTGGGTCTAATTCACATCTAGTCCCTCATCCCTTCTATAGAGCACATACATGGGAAGGTCATTAGGTTTTTAACCTAAGAGGCCTCATTAGATCTTCTATAGGGATTTCTGATCTGATCTAATTACTTCAATCTGAACCTAAGTTTGATTCTACATCCTGATCCACCACCTAATTTGAAAATGCAACCTGGAAATTTAGGAAGACCAATTAGAAAATCTTGAAGGTCCATGAAAGATAGAATTATTGAGGATGCCCTTAAATATTATGAAGAACGTGAGAGAACCACAAATCCAATTAGCGGGATTTCAGTAACGTTCTAGAAACAACCCACATTATGAACCGTGTTCAAATGATGTTGACACAAGTGACACAAGGTTCAACCCGGGATGATCTCTTATTAGAATATATTGAATTGAACGAATTACATGGAAATGAATATCTATAATGTGTGTCAGACCCACAACTTTGGGGGATGTACCAAGGTCTCATAGAGACATGGGTACATGCTAAACACATTACAAGAAACCATTGATCGAAGATACCCATACATTCCTTCAGGAGATGATGAGACATCTTGGAGTAAGACTGAGAATCAATATGATTTCCTAAATCTTGGGTTCGAGAACCAAGGTTGTTGTGGACCCCCAACCCAGATGGAATCTGATTCAAATTATGTGCAGATTGATATGCTTGATCTTGAGATGGGTTAGGAGGATCCGATTGCAAGTGTTCACAGTTCCGTATCAGCCCTAGAAAATCATGAAGTTGGCCCATCAAGCCTAGACTTCCCCAACACATGTGATGATAAAATTGAGTTAGAACCTCTCGAGAATGTAAATTCCACTCCTGATTCTGATAAGGTGATTCTCAAGAATGATTCTAACATCCTAATAGAGCCCAGCCTAGATTCTTATGATCCAACCCTTACCCTTAACCTAGAATATGAATTTGAGCCTATTTAGGATAATCATGAGGCCTGATGTGATGAGAATCAGATTTTGAATCTAGATTATGATTGTGGGTCTATATTTGATGATTACATCTCTCCAACCGCCTTTGAGATACGAATTGATTTTTCGAAAGTCACGTCGATCTATGGTACAGAAACTGAGGAGTTGGATGAGTTGGAAATTGATTTGATCTACCCTATGAACCAAGAACTTGAGGCCATGCCAAATAAGGACACCTTTTTGAGATCTGAATCAGAAATTAAGTTAGATCCAAGTCAGGCTATTGCTTCTTCACATCTTGATTCATTCTGTGGTGGAACTTCCAATCTGGAATCAGGTTCAGAACACAATCTTTGCAAATTCTCTGATGATTTCAAATCTTACTTTAATTTCGAAGAACCTTTGTTTCCTGACAAATATGAACTAATTTACGACCTCAGCATCCATGACCCATTCTTTGACTCTGACTCTGAGGTCCCTGATACCGAGATCATTGATTCAAAATTAGATTCCATTGAGATGGAATCATTCTTTCTTGATCTGTAGGAATCAGAAACAGTAAGTGCCGAGAGTATCTGCAATCTAAAATTCGAATCTTTTATTGACTCAAATTTCCATGATCCTATAAGCACTCTCCAGGGATTCACCTTTGATTTTGATGTGCTTCATGAAGACTCTCTAGATGAACCTACCCTTGAATCCTTTATAGAGGAGCTCTCAACACACAGATCTCATAGAAGCCACATCTTCTGATTCACATACAGAGCCTTCCAAAACCCGTTCTCAACCCCGACCTACCACTGAAATCAACTTCTACTCTGATTCATCTCTCTTTGCTCCAGTTACATGTGATTCTACGCCATCTTTTAATCTGGTTTCAAACTCTGATCAGAACAATAACCAATCCTTATCCTTTTCTGATCCTATCAGTAGGGTTCCTACATCCTCTACAGCTCCATTTTCTTTTGAGGATCCCTATCTAACTAGGTTGAACCGAATCAGCCAAACCATGGATTCTCACGACCTCATCAATTTGAGCCTCAAAGTATCTAGTGGGCTCCATATCTTTTGATTCACATCCATTAATCCATCAGACTGATTGGGTTTGGGCTACATCATCAGCTTATAGATCTGAACAAGCACCTGGTTGGACCAACCAGGCTATTGATCAAGGTGCTTGTTTTGCAAAACTCATCTGGTTTGACCACCCTTTCTCCTTGATCACCTTGTGCTCGATTGAAGACATTGAATTTAATGCTTAATGGGAGGCAATCCGTCATTCGAAAAACCTGAGACCCTTCTGATCATCTTTTGAGCTACACTCCTACTGCACTTCTGAGTTTAATTTTAAAACAGTCGACTCTATCTTTGGTACTTATATCAAAGCTTAAAATCGTCTGCAACAGTCATTCTGACCCATTCACCCACCCTTTAGTTATGTTCTAATCCTTGAACCCAAGCTGATTTCATACCCTCTGGTTTACAATGAGGACATTGTAAAACTTAGGCATGAAGAGTGTTAAAGTGCAGACATATGGAAATTCAAATTCTCTGAAGGGTTCTCAAAAAAAAAATACATATTCAAAAAATAAAAAAAATTAAAAAAATTAAAAAAGAACAAAAAAAAAATGGAAAGGGGAGGAAAATTTTGAAAATTGATTGCATAGCATTCATAAGGAAGAAAAGAGGAGAAAATTCAAATGTCAAAAAGGAGCAACATTCAAGAACAAAATTGATAGTCGTTAGCACTTGATTATAAAAATTATTTAAGTTCTAGACCTAATCAAAAATTAAAAAAATTAAGTCCAGAAAATAGAGAGACAAGGAGATTAGTATGAGTGCTGATCTTAGGCCTCTTGGACTTATTTTAGGGCTTAAACATTCACGTATCCATTAAGATCCAGATTAATCCTCAAGAGGTTAAGGAAAGGGCGAAGCTAATGTATTAGGTCTAAATCTTAAGGATTATTTGGCCCCATTGCCTGCCCTTTGGTTTGCGGGACTTGGTAACCAAAGTACCCAAAATCACACACTTAGTCTGGTTTAGTGCGCTTAACAAAGAAAAATCTACCAAAAGTGTTCTATTTTGAAAAGCCATCTCGAAGATCTAAGCTTAGAAGTAGCTCGACAATACAAGTTGATTGGACGAGTTCTCAGCGTGGAGAGGTGTGAAATTCCCCTCGAAAATATATAATAACATATCGTCTCCTCGGTGCTTGTCTCCTAGGATATCTAAATATCCAACAGGGGGTATGTAAGCACCTTGTGCTGATTCAGGTGCCATGGGTAGAATTATCCCGAAATGTCGATTGCCAAGGCCTAAATTTAACTACAGAATACCATGGGCTGCACTATCTTGAAGTGTCGAAAGCCAGGGTTCTAGGGGTTGCCATGGAAGGTGCTATCCTGAAGCATCGATTGCCAAGGACCCTTCGAGAATTGATGGTGGGGACAAGGAATCCAATATAGATCGTGTTTAAGGCCAATTCGAGGCTGGATCTAGGGAAATCTAAAAAGAAAATGGAGAGAAAACTCTCTAAATGAAAAATCTACTTCTATACCTCTCTCTTAAAAAAAATGCACTGCAAAACTAAACCTGAACATGTTACGCTTATGCATGGGCACTTTAACTGCTAGGTTCAATGAACCTCTAGATAGTCTTTGCGGGCTTTAGAAGCCTTCGCGGCAGACTGAAACTGAAGTTGGTCAGATATGGATCTTAATTGATACTTGAGTACCTCTAGGCCTACTATTAGCATTCTGACCTAATTTCTAGAAAATGGAACAAATCAGGTAGCTGAACATCAATGCATCATCAAGAACTCTAGTTCATTTCATAAGATCTTGCTAAGGGACTAGGAAAAGTTAGGCGTAGGGGTATGATGATAACGACATCATCAGCCATAACTAACTTTAATTAGTCAGAATCAATAGACAAATGTTCCTACATAATCACCGGAGAGTCATAATTCATTGCATATCCTTTCTGAGATGAGTGCATCAAGACTGGGTTAATTCTACAGTTTTAACAGAAGACCATAAATGTAGAGTAATCACGGTTTTCCCAATGGTTAAATGAAGGTCAAATGAGCATTAATGACTAATAAGAGGGTTCATGCAAACAGAAACAGGCTTTCACGCATTCTAAGAATTAACGAACACTTGAAACCCTAACTTCAGACCTACTTAATTAACAGAGGTCTTGGTCAAGATAAAATTTACCCAAACATTCTAAAAATCATAAAAAAATATTTCATAAGGTTTAGTATCCTTTATTTGACCATTGGAATCCAATTTTGACCTAAAATAAAGTCTCAGATAGGAAGTTGTCCTAATTTAGATTTCTACGTAAATTATCTAATCAAACTTAGTCAAAACCAAACTCTGACTTTATAATCAGATTTATTGGGTCCAAATTAGGTTTGTACCAAAATTTGGACTTAATCAGAGATCATCTTGACCTAGTTTGCATTTTGGTTCAATCCAACTCTTTCTCTAAAGTAGATCCTCAGCTTTCGAAATCTATGATAAAGACCCCTCAACTTTGTCATCTTCTTCACTAACAGGTCCGTGCTGCCATGGCCATGTGAACGCACATGCAGCCGACCTTCAATCAGGTAGATCACCCTAATTTCACGCCCAAACCCTTCCAAAATTGGAAGGGAGACTCCTAAGAAGATCCCCTTTCATTTGGACCGCATCTTAGCCTCTAAATCTTGCCCTAGAGTTCATGCGAAGTCTTTGAAATTGCCAAATCCTAATCCCTGATTTCTCGAGCTTTCAAGCTTGTTTCCAAGCTTGGAAGCTTGTCTAATGCCTTATAAAAAGACCCTGATTGCAAACCTTACCTCTTTAGCTTACTTTTGGACCGGATTCCACCTTCTCCTTTCTCCGGCCAAATGCTCTGTAAGCTCCGACAAGATTCTCCATCCACCGTCTTCGTCAGCTGTCATAGACCATAGTTGGCCGATTCCTCTTCCTCAAGCTCTTCCACCACCCGCAATACCAGCGACGGCCTCCTCCCACCTTTATCCTCGCCGTTCTCCCTCAATGGAAAGTTCACTCTCCACGGCGTCGGCCATACCATACCCGATACCCTTCTGATGATAATGCCATCATTAGCCATATCTAGCTTTAATTAGTCATATTCCATTAATAAATGCTCCTGCATAACCGCCAAAGGACCGTAATTCACTACACATCCTTTCTGAGAGTTTAACATGAAATCAAGGTTAAAACTGTAATTTTACCATAATATCATGAATGCATAACTGTGAGTTTTCCCAAGGGTTTATTAAAGGTCAAATGGTCATAAATGTCTAATAAGTGGGTTCATACAGACAAACATGTTTTCACACGTTTCGAGAATTAAATAACATCTGAAACCCTAAAAACAGATCCACTTAATTAACTGAGGTTCTGGTTAGGATAAAATTCACCTAAACCTTCTAAAAATTATAGAAAAATATTCTCTAAGGTTTGGTATGCTTGATTTGACCATTGGAATCGATTTTGACCTAAAATAGATTCTTAGATAGACAATTGCCTTAATTTAGGTTTCTACGCAATTTACCCAGTCAAACTTAGTCAAAACCTAAATCTGACTTCACCATCAGATTCTTTGCATCCAAATTAGGTTTGTACCAAAATTTGGGCTCAATCAAAGATTATCTTGACCTAGTTTACATTTCAGTCCTGTCTGACTCTTTTCTCTCACACATGTACCCTTAACATTTGAAATAATTGCAAATAGGTCCCCAAGTTTATCATCATTCTTTGTAAATAGGTTCCCATGCCATTTTTGGAAGGTCAAAACTTCACCGTCGAGATTCAAGTGAGGATTTCTCACTCGATTCTCAAACACTCCCAAAAATGAAAAGGAGATTCCTTGAGGAATTCCCTTCCAAATGAAGCCATTCATAGATCCTAAAACAATTTAGATTCCTCATGCGAACGGTTTGAATGCAGATGTATCATACGTGTGCAAGAAGCTCGGAGTTTCCAAGCTTGTTTCCAAGCTTGGAACTCCACCTTAAGCCTTATAAAAGCACACCCAATGCAAGGTCATGCTCCGCAGCAAGGTTTTAAGGCCAAATACCCCTTCTTCCTCCATCTTCGGCCAAGCTCCACCTTAGCTCCTGCGGCCTCCTTCCCCATCTTCCTACGGTCGGCCAATGGCCAAATTGGCCTATCCATCTCCTTTCTCATCTTCTTCCGCACCTCGCCAGCCATAGTGAGGGTTGTCTTCCCCTTTCCTTTCTGCCGTTAACCTCACCAGAGCAAGCTTCGTCCTCGGTGCCGGCCAACCACAGCCGACACCACCCTGGCTTTTTCGTCTGCTAAATTAGGTCCTGACTACCTAGGTAATTCTCAGGTGGACGACTTTCTGATCAAGGGGTATCATCCGCCCCAAACCTCTATAGTCATCCAAAAATCTTTGTGTGCCTTGATTGAGTCTAATTCATATCCAGTCCCTCATCTATTCTTTAGAGCACACACACAAGAAGGTCCTTGGGTTTTTAACCACTTCGACTTGAACCTGAATTTGATTCTACATTCTGATCCACCACCTGATTTGAAGATGCAGCCTGGCAATTTAAGAAGACCATTTAGGAAACCTAAATTTCAAATATCCATGAGAAATAGAATGATTGAGGATGCCCTGAAATTTTATGGAGTTAATGACAAAACCTCAAATCATGTCAACATAATTTAGGTTAATATACCAAAAACAACAACCTTTATTGCAAATTGTGCTCAATTAATATTGACACAAATAACAAATGATCAACTGGGGATATTCTCATGATAGGATATATTGAAGTGGAGAAATTGCATAACTTTGAATATCTCTAATATCTAACAAATTATGTACTTTGAGAAAGACACCAAGATGACCTTGAGAAATGAGAAGAGATGATAAAATTGTTGAAACAGATTATTGATAAAAAAATACCCGTATATTCTCCAAGCATTTAGCAAAACATCTTGGAATGAGATTGAGGATCAATCTGATTTCCCAAATCCTGGGTTTGAGAATTAAGGTTGTTGTGGATCCCCAACCCAGATAGAATATGATCAACTTATGTGTAGACTAATACGCCTGATCTTGAGTTGGGTTGGGAAGATCCAATTGCAGGTGTTCTAGATTTCGAGCCAGCCCTAGAGATATGAGAACCTAGTTCATTTAGCTTTGAAATCCCAGACACCTGTAATGATGAGCTTAAAATAGAACTCCTCGAGAATGTAAATCCCAAGCCTTATCCTGTTAAGGTAATTCTCGAGGATGATTCTAACATCCCAATAGAGCCCAACCTAGATTTTAGTGACCCAATCCATACTCTTAACCTAGAATTTGGATTCGAGCCTATTTGGGATAGTTATGAGGCCCCATGTGATGAGACTCAGATTTTTGAGTTGAACTACAATTCTAGGCCTATGTTTGATGACTACACCTCTCCAAACTCCTCCAAGATACAGATCGATTTGTCAAAAATCACGCCAATTTATGACACAAAAATCGAGCTGGCAGAGTTGGAATTCGATTGGGTCTCTCCTAGGAGCTAAGAACCTGAGCCCATGCCTAATAGGGACACCTTTTTGAGTTTGGATTCCGAGTTTAGGTTAGATCCAAGTCAGGTTGCTACTTCTCCACATCTCGATTCACTCTGTGGTGGAACGTCCGATCTGGAATCAAGTTCAGAACACGATCTTCGCAAATTCTTCGACGATTTCGAATCTTACTCTGATTTCGGAGAATCTTTATTTCCTGACGACTATGAGCCAATTTACGACCTCAGCATCCATGACCCATTCTTCGACTCTGACTCTAAGGTCCCTGATCCCGAGATCATCGATTCAAAATCAAGTTCCATTAACTTAGAATCATTCCTTTATGATCTACAGGATTCAGAAACTACAAGTGCTGAGAGTGTATGCAATCCAAAGTTTGAATCTTTTCTTGACTTCGATTTTCATGATCCTATAAGCACTCTCCAGCCATTTACATTTGATTTTGATGGGCTCTATGAGGACTCGTTAGATACACCTTCCTTTAAACCTTTTCTAGAGGAGCCCTCACACATAGTTCTCTTGGAAGCCACCTCTTCTACAGCACATACGGAACCTGCTCAAATCCGATCCCACCCTCGACCTACAACCGAAATCAATTTCTATTCTGATTCTCCTATCTCTGATCCGGTTGCACCTGATTCCTCTCCACATTGTGATCGGCTTTCGGCTATCGATTAGACTAATAATCACGCCCCATCCTTCTTTGATCACTCTCGTAAGGATCTCACATCCTCCACAAATCCATTCTCATTTGAGGATCCCTACTATGACCAGATTGACTGTAATCAACCAAACCTACGATTTTCACTTCCATATCTTCTTCAGTCTCACAGCATATGGTGGGCTCTGTATCTCTTGATTCACATCCATTAACTCACCAGATTGATTAGGTTTGGGCTGCATCATCAGCCTGTTGATCTGAACAAACACCTGGTTGGACCAATTAGGCTTTTGATCAAAGTGCTTTTTCTACAAAATTCATCTGATTTGACCACTCCATGATCACTTTCTGCTCGGCTGAAGGCATTGAATTTAGCGTTTAACGGGAGACAACCCGTCATTTCAAAAACCCGAGACCCTTCTGATTATCCTTTTAAGCTTCATGTCTACTATACTTTGAGTTCAGAGTTAGAACAGCCGACCCCACCTCTGGTACCTATACTAGATCTTGAAATCATCCGCAACAGTCATCCCGACCCATTCACCCACCCTTTTACCCTGTTCTAACCCGTGAACCATGCTGATTTCATATCCTCCGCTCAACAATGAGGACATTGCAAAACTTAGGTATGAGAGGTGTTAAAGTGCAAACACAAGAAAAAACTCGAGTTTCTGAAGGGTTCTCACAAAAAAATTACATATTCCAAAAAACTGAAAAAAAAAATATTGAAAAAACAAAAATTGGAGAAAGAGGAAATTTTGAGAGGATTAATTGCACATCATATTGAGGAAGAGAGGAGGTGTTTTAAATGATGAAAAGGACCTACAATTTGAAACAAAAAGGTGATAGTCACTAGTAAATGATTATGGAATCTACTTAAGTTCTAGACCAAATCAAAAGAAAAAAGAAAACAAATTAAGTCCTAAAAGAACAGAGAGACAAAAAGATTAGCATGAGTGCTAATCTTAGGCCTCTTGGGCTTCTTTTAGGCTTAAAAATTCATGTATCCGTTAAGATCGTGATAGTCCTCAAGAGGTTGAGGAAAATGCGAAGCTTATGTATTAGGTCTAAGGCTTAGGGATTATTCGACCTTGTTAACTGACTTCTGATTTACAAAACTCGATAACCTAAGCACCATAATCCACATACAAGTCTAGTTCAGTGCGCTTAATAATCAAAATCACGCAAAAGTGTTTAATTGTATTCTGAAAAAGCTACCTAGATTAGGAGTGACTTATCAACACAAGTTGATTTGAACGAGTTCCCAGCGCGGAGAGGTGGGAAATTCCCCTCGAAGATGCGTAATCACATATCGTCTCCTCGGTGCTTGTCTCCTAGGATATCTAAATATCCTACTAGGGGCACGTAAGCACTTTGTGCTAATTCAGGTACCATGGGTGGGATTATCTCGAAGTGTCGAAAGCCAGGATTGTGGAGGTTGCCATGGAAGGTGCTATCCCAAAGCATCGATTGCCAGGGACCCTACGAGGATTGATGGTGGGAACAAGAAATCCGATACATACCGTGTTTTTGAGTCAATTTGAAGCTAGAAGTAAAGAAAAGGAAAAGAGAGAGAAAACTCTCCAAAAATAAAAAAAAAAATTCTTCTCTCTCTTATAAAAATGCACTACAAACTGAACCAGGACTAACCATGTTACAAGCATGGGTGCTTTAACCGCTTGGCTCAATAAACCTTTGGATAGTTCTTGCGGGCTTTAGAAACCTTCGCGGTAGACTAAGACTCAAACTGGTTAGGTCTGGATCTTGGTTGGTACTTGAGTACCTCTAAGCCTACTGTTGGCATTCTGACTTAATTTTTAAAAAGAAGAATAAATCAGGACTTTGTGCTTCAAAGCATGGTCAAGAATTTGAGTTCCTTTCATAAGATTTTACTAAGGAACTAGCAAAAGTTAGGCATTGGGGTATGATGATAACATCATCATCAGCTATGTATAGCTTTAATTAGTCATATTTTATTAGTAAATGCTCCTTTATAATCGCCAAAGAATTGTAATTCACTACACATCCTTTCTAAGAGTTTAACATGAAACCAGGGTTAAAACTGTAATTTTACCATCATATCATGAATGCAGAACAACCATGGATTTTTCTAGGGCTTATTGAAGGTCAAATGGTCATAAATGTCTAATAAGTGCGTTCATACAGGCAGAAATAGGTTTTCACGTATTTCGAGAATTAAATGACATCTGAAACTTTAAAAATAGACCTACTTAATTAACTGAGGTTTTGGTCATGATAAAATTCACCTAAAACTTCTAAAAATCATATAAAAATATTCCCTAAGGTTGGGTATCATTGATTTGACCATTGTAACCCATTTTGACTTAAAATAGTCTCAGATAGACAATTACCTTAATTTGGATTTCTACGCAATTTACCCAGTCAAACTTGATCAAAACCTAGATCCAACTTCATCATCAGTTTCCTTGCATCCACACTAGATTTGTACTAAAATTTGGGCCCAATCAAAGATCACCTTGACCTAGTTTACATTTCAATCCTGTCTGACTCTTTTCTCTCACACATATGCCCCTAACTTTCAAAATAATTGCAAAAAGGTTCCCAAGTTTATTATCGTTCTTTACAAACAGGTCTCGACGCCATTTTTGAAAGATCAGAACTTCACCATCGAGATTCAAGCGAGAATTTCTCACTCGATTCTCAAGCAAACATTTCCAAAATTGAAAGGGAGATTCCTTGAGGAATTCCCTTCCAAATGAGACCATTCATAGATCCGAAAACCCTCTAGATTCTTCATGTGAACGGTTTGAACGCACATGTATCGTACATATGCAAGAAGCTTGGAGTTTCCAAGCTTGGAACTCCACCCTAAGCCCTATAAAAGCACGCCCAATGCAAGGTTGTGCTCCTTAGCAAGGTTTGAGGTCAAATACCCCTTCTTCCTCCATCTTCGGCGAAGCTTCACCTTAGCTTCAACAACCTCCTTCCCTATCTTCCTACAGACAACCAACAACCAAATTAGCTTGCCCATCTCCTTCCTCATCTTCCTCTGTGACTCGCCAGTCACAGTGAGGGCTGTCTTCCCCTTTCCTTGCTACCATTTACCTCACCAAAGCAAGCTTCGTCCTCGGCACCGACCAACCACAACCGACGCCACCCTGCCTCCTTCGTTTGCTAAATTAGGTCCTTTTGCTCCTTCTTCCTCTCTACTTCAAATTACCCTCCTTAAACTCTAATTCAGACCACAAACCACGTGCCTCCCCCTCCGTCTTCTTTCGCTCCGACCAAGCTCCAACGAGGCCGCGAGCACGCTACACACCTCTGTTCACTACGCTATCACCTCCACAAGCATCGCCGCGCATCCCCGTGCCCTTCCTCCCCTTGTCCATTAGAATAGGTTAGTTAGACTCCTCTTCTCCCCTACTCTCTTTCCCTCTCTTTATCCCTCAATTTAACCCCCGATGCCGCCATCCACCTGTCATCTCCATCTTCAGCCGCACCTCCGGCGAGGTTTCCTCGATGATCCACCATACCACACACCTCGCCAACACCCTCACAAGCTCCGCCATACCTCTACGCACAAAACCCCCATCCTTATTACGCATTCCACCCATCTAACCGCTCTCTCAAACAACCCACCTTCTCGCCTTCATCTCCATCACTGACCAACCACCACATGCACCTTCATGCCACGAAACCTTCACCAACACCTTCGTCATGCTTTGGCGAAGCTCTTGAGGTATTCTAATATGGTTGTGAGGCCTTATTCATGGTTTCAGGTCTTCATCATCGCTCCGTCACCACCGCCATCATCTCCATCTTTGGCTGCTGCTCTCCGGCTCTATTCTTCATCGCAATCACCTCCAGGCCGTGCGGATACGCTCTAGGAAGTCATCCAGGTCCTCAATTAAGGATCCTAGCAACAACAGCATCCCCAATTAGATGCAGCTTCACCTCTTCTGCAGATGCGTGAAGTAGCAATGGGATTAGTTCCACATTGGTGAAGGAAGATCACGCGCGCACACATAAATTGATTTTGTGCTTTCATTTGTTCGCACAAGTACATGAGGGGTCGGGTCCCTCACATTCCTTCACATTCGAATACCCGCCTACTCACTTGTCGTCACCACACACGCCGGTGGCCCTGGACACTATACATGACCCGAATACCCGAGTATCTAGATCTGAATATGCGAGGGGTTTGGGTTTGAGAGAAGAAAGAAGAGGGGAAATTGTGAGAGCGGGGGAGGGTTTTGCTCCTCTGTGTATGCGGCTAACACTTAGTCGTTAAAGGACTTAGTTCTCTCTGCTGTGAAGGAACAAGAAGAGAAGAAGGGAAGAAAGGAAGGCTCGTGCTGAAGAAGAAAGTCTTACGCAGAGAAGGAGAGAATAGAAAAAGAAGGAAAGCTAAAGCAGAAGAAGAAGAGGAAGGCTTTGAGAGCCTTGATCACTTTAAGTTGTCTGATTGATAAACTTGTCATCTGATTGAGCATTACTTGAATTACTGTTGCATAATTTAAGTACTATAGTTTATAATTTGAATTCTGATTGAGTAATTGTATGCATGCTTAATTAAGAGGATTAGTGGTGATCTAAATCACCATTGTTTTTAATTCTCTTTTCTTTTTGTTTGGATTTCATTGAATAAATAATGTGACAGGTTATTATTTATTGAATATCTACTTGAATGCTCAATTACTTGTGCTTATTTATTATGAACGTGATTAATGTTGTGAATTCTATATTTGCTCCCTGCATTCGACCTTAAACTCCTTGTAGATTCTAAATTATAAATTTTATCCATTGATCGACCTATTTAGGAGTGTGCTACAACGACGAAACATTAAATTCCTATCTGTTTCGATTTTAACAATGCTTGAAGACTTGTCTGTTGTCTAGAGACTGGTTTTGCCATTTGATGGGGCTCTACAGGAGTGTCCTCAAAGGGTGGATATAAGGAAAGCACGGCTGGAGATCTGGGAACTACCTTTGTACCTACGCATAGCTGCAGTGGTGGCAAAAGTAGTGGAAAACTTTGCAATCCTCTCAGATGAATCTTCCGTGGGATTGCAGGAAGGTGACGGAAGATCAATTACTGTTAATGTGAGGATGACAAGAGGTGGACCAATCCCGGACAAGATGATTCTTTGATGTGGTGGCAACTCATGGCTTCTCAAGTTGGGCATCCTATTTCAACAAGGAGAGAACATGAAATTGGATTCAGGGAGAACATATGATGAAGTGGTTAAGATCAAAGGTCTTGAGCATGAGGAACGCAATGCACAAGATGTGCCAAAACCCAAAAAGTAGAAAGACTGTCATGCTGCAGATTTACAAGGTCAAGTAATGGGAGTAGAGGGGGCCTTAGTTGCGGAGCAGGTCGAAAGTAAGGTGGATCAACTTGTGCCTATGGATGGGGAATCAAATGACACTCCTAGGGACACTAACAAACAAATGCTGGGTAGTGAAGGTAGGGAGACTGATGTTTTTTCAGAAGGGTTCTCCTTTGATGCCCCGAAAGGTTTGCATTTTGGAGTGGGGTCTTCCTCAAAGAAACAAGCTTCTCGTCCCACTTATGAGAGGTCAAGCAGCAGCCAGACTGAAGAAACTAAACGAACAGGACAGTGCAACAGTGCTAAATGTGGCGCAAGCAGTGGTGATTAAGGGAGAAATCAGGTGCAGGGATGAAATTCCTCACCTGGAATGTGCGTGGGTTGCGCGACGATTTTAGACGAGCGGCTTTTGCCCGTTATCTTCGGGAATGGGAAATTGATTGCACTCTAATTCAGGAGACGCATTTAGGGGAGGGTAATGAAAGCAGGTGGGGGCAGTTATGGCATTCTGGTCAGACAGAGATTAGTGAAATCCCAGTGCAAGGGAGAGCAGGTGGGATGGCCATTTGGTGGAGAACAACTCATCTAACCCTGCAAGATATTTGGACTGCTAGATTTCAGATTACATGTAAAAGATAACTAGATAAGGACATTTTCAATGTTATCTTTCTTTGATTACATAAATAAAAGATAACTAGACAAGGACATCCATATGCATATACACATAATTCACTTCCCAATAAGGGTTTTTAATCTTAATGCCAAGTGAAAGGAGTTGAAATAAATCTCAGGTAATGAAGCAACCAGTGGATAAGGCTTCAAATTCATTGTTAAAGGGGAGGAAGTGCATGGAGTTCAGATATATCCCTTAGATGAGGTCAGTCGATGGAGCCATTACTTAGGATTTTATTGTGGCAGCTGTTTGTTCATTTTATGGTTAGTGCTACTGTTAGCATTTATAGTTAATTAACTTGTACCATTCTACTGCCAAGAATTTGAAACACCGATGCACAAGACTTATATAATTGTTTACTTCCATTTAGCTGCCTTTTTGCAAGTGTAAGTAGGTTTTATGTGCATTTACCTTTGGAATTATTTTTTTTTTTAAGATTATCTGCTTGCTTTCACTAATGGTAAGTTAGTTTCCTGTCAATTTTCCATGAACCTATCTATTAATATAATCTTCAAAGCAAGCATTTTAGAGTTTCAAACGGATCTAAATTAGAATGTCCCATTAGGTGTAGACAACTAGACGTAGGTTGTTCAAAATCCCAAAACCAGCCTAAATCAAAACTAAAATGTAAATTTCATATATGCCTACAAACAATAGCAAAAAGCTTCTATCTGATTTTGAGAGTGGAAGCTACAAGTGTAAATCTTGTTGATTGGAGAATTCAGAATGGAATGTTCTGAACATTTTTACCATGAAAGTTCCCATTCATCCCAGGTATTTTTTTTATTTCTATTTTTCATATATATATATATATATATATATATATATATATATATATATATATATATATATATATATATCCCAAGTATAACAATGTTTATCACCAAATGCCAAAGCTCTATAAAATCTCCTGCTAAGAACTAACTGCAAAGGAGATAGCATTACCACATTAAAAGTAGTTATATAAACTAAATAACCTGAATACTTATTGAAACAAGATAATTGCTTGCTGAAGCAATATTGTGAACTCAATGTTGTTCACAAGAGATAGGGTGCTAGTGCAAGTGCAAGTGCAAGGAGATGTGGTTCTCTAGGTTGTTTTCTTGATCTTCTTGCACTACATTTGCGTCTAGTTCCCACTTGTGGTTTAAACTTAGGTGTGAACTTGTGTGGCTCTAAACTTTTCTTAATCTGCAAAACTTGGGGCTGATTTTTAAACATCGGCGTGATATTAACATATGGGTTAGGTTTTTAAACTTGGTACTAAGTTTTAAACATTCTTTGATTTTTAGAGCAGGGCTCGGCTTCTATTTTGGTGGTTGTAAAATTGGTCTGATTTTTCCTTTTATATGGTTTGAACTTGTGTTGCTCTAAACTTTTCCTTGTTCTATAAACTTGGGTCTAATTTTCACTTTTATATGGTCCAAACATGGGTTTGATCTGGAGTGGATTTAAACTTGCCTCTAAACTTGGGTCGATCTAATTAAACTTGGCTCCATGCTTACATCTGAACTTTGGTCGATCTAAATTGCTTCTAAACTTGGGTGGATCTAAACTTGACTCCAAACTTGGGTCAGATTTGTAACTTCATATGGTCTGAATTTAGGCATAGACTTAGATGGATCTAGACTTACCTCTAAACTTGGGTGGGTCTAAGCTTGGCTGTAAACTTGGTTTTGCCTTTCTTATATATTTGATTATAGGTAGGTAATTATGACCTTGTACATGTTAGCATACATTCTAATTGAGCTGCACCACCACCCATTTTTAATGGGATTCACCGCATCACAGCACCAGTAACCACAATTGCAGTCACGCTAGTGCCAAAATGCCATAGCTTTCTTCTGCCTCTTCTTGGTTGAGGGGGTGGTGTTGAGGGGTAAACAAATCCTCAAAACACCAAAAGCTTACCGTCCGATTAAGGAATAAGAAGAAAGCAAAGCACCAACAGCACACTTTCCCCACTTAGAGTTGATGGTAGCGGAGGAAGAAAGTAAAAAAAAGAGGGATTTGTATGGTATTTAATTAAGTTATAGATTTGTTTTTAAAGATAAATCAGTATAGTCTATTGATCAAAAAAGCTTACAAAATGGGAGGGGGGCTCTTCCTGTCTAAAAACTACCCAAAACCCCCTCAAACAGGGCTATAGGAATGAGTAGCAACCAGAACAAGAATAATGGCCAAATTACACAACCAACAGGCCCCAGCAGAAACCCTACAAACTGAGCTGCAGGAATGAGCAACAACCAAAACTAGACAAATGCCTAGATTATACATCCATTAGGCCCCTATTACATAGGACAGCACACATGGGTGGGGAAGGATTACTGAAAAATTAAATCATAGATTTCATTTAAATAGAAAGATAGTAAACCAAGATGTTTCTTTTTTATCTTATACAGCCAAACGCATACAACTAACCCAATAAAATGTAAACAAGAGCAATCATCATACAATAAACAGGCAAAATACTAAAAGAGGCATTAACAATACCAACAAATATGACACCTATATGACAATAAGTAAACAAGGCTTGCGGAAGACCCACATCACTAGGTAGTCAGGTAGTGCTGGATTGCGTAATGGTGTGTCAGCATCCACTAATGACCAGGCTAGCATGCAATTTACAAGTAACAACATTTAGACATATGCCTGGAATTTGCAATGAAAACACTGTGTGGCTCATACATGGCAAGTTGCAAACAGGCTGCGCAGCATATCAGGAGTGCAGCCTGGCTCGCAGTAGCAGGTGGATAAGCACAGCCATTGGGGTATCGGGAAATGCATGCAGCTGCAGTGGCAGGAGATGTGCAGCAGCACACCACCTGCATAGCAGCAGGTACACGTACAGGTATAGGAACTTAGTGTAGGCGTTGCATTTCTCTTTTGTAAATATGCAATTATTGATAACTGATTTCTTATCATGCACGAAATTGTTTCTCTTTATAAAAAAATATACACACATCCATGCTACATAGGTCTCTTTCTGCTAGTTTATATTCTTGGTGATAATTTACCTACAGACCTAGGGAATAGGTGCCAGGTATGCAAAGAATGCTAGTTGTTTTTATTCCAGGTATGACATGAATTTGCTTGGTTAAATATGTTATGAGGGATTTCTCACCATGGATCTATGGCAAAATCTATAGCCTAGCATAGTTTCTAACTACAATCTTTCACATGTAATGTTGCATGTCTTATGTTCTATGTTCGTTTCAATTTGGCTTCACTGAGGTTGCACTCAAAATATGTTAAATTTAATCATGCCTATATTTCTATTTTTATTGACCAAAATTTTCATTTAAATTCCATTACTTGTGCTCTTTCTATTGGATTCATGAAATCGGTTGTTGACATTATTTCTATATATTTATGTGGATATCTACTATACTTCTATCTTTTGTAGTTGTAAATGTAAGTTTAAAGATTTTTTCCTGATTCCCTTTGTTAAAGTATTGGGCTTGGTCCATTATGATTTTTTGAGATGGAATACTTTGTGTTCTCACGTGTGCTGATCTTTCATTTATGCTTCATGATATGCACTTAGTTTTTTTATTCTTTTTGGTTAACGTGCATCAATAAATATTGTTTTTTGGTTGCAAGAGCTAATACCAGTTACACAACTAGTCAGGGAAACTACATCTATCATGCAGGAGTTCACGTAGTTAGGGTAAGAAAGAGCTTATGACTTCTTTCATGTTATAGGGGCAATCTCTACACTAAATGCGGGTTATGTGTAATGTCTACTGTCTGAAAACCAAAAAAAAGAAAAAAAATTGTAAGAAAGCATACCTGCTTCTTTTTGTGATGCACATGAGTATTTATAGGTTTGGGATCACCTATTGCTATTTCGTAGTTCTTGCATATCTAATATTTTAAATAAGATTAAGTTGCAAGAGTCAAGCATGTGACTTAAAAGTTACTATGACTATGAAGAATCACTATTGTCAAACCAACTTGATGTGTTAAATGTTTGCTCTTGATATTTATATACAATTATTACATATGATCGCCAAAAGATGTGCATTAGACAAAAATAATTCTTATTCTATAAACAAATTAAAATAAATAGAAAAAAGAAACATAAATGCATTTCTAGGTAAACCAATATAATGCTTATTAGAAACACTTGCAAAGGAAAAGATTTGGTCCATCTTGTCTCAGAATGAACCTTCTTTGGTGCCTTTAACATTGGTAATAATTTTGGAATGTAAACCTTGCATGTTGTTTTGTTCACTATTATCTAGTTTAATGAAGAGAAAGAGATAACCTTGCATGTTGTTTGAGAAGCTATTATTGGCTTATTCCATGTTAACCTTTGATTCTTCAAGTAGATTCTGCATACCTTATAATTAGGTGAGTGAAGAAGCATTATTGAAGTTTGATCCATTGAGAGCTATTTAGCATTTCCAATGTATTGCTTATGTCATATAATGTGCTATTTAACGGAGATGATGCCCACTTGGAATTAGATGCACCTATTTTTTGTTACTATGCCCTGCCCCCACCCCCACAACAAAAAAGAAAAAAAATAATAAAACCACTAACCTGTAAGCATACTTTCAAAAGATGGTGTTAGCAACTTGTCATCTCTTTTACACAACTAAAAGTCCATGAGTCACAAGAGTGGAAATTAGTCTTGAGCCAAATATGATTATTTATGAGATAGATTAATGATTGGCATCATGCACTCTATACGAAATAAAATGAAAAATAGGTTTTTTATCTCTTAGAAAAAAAAAGAAAAATCAATCCTCCGCGTCCATTGAAAAATTTAGACATCTAATGTGTATCTTTTTTTTTGAAAAAACATCTAATGTGCTCAAGTCCTCTGTAGACTACACCTCATTTATCTACACTCCTGGATCCTTATGGCTAAATTCTTTATATATATATATATATATATATATATTTTTTTTTTTTTTTTTTTTTTTTTTTTTGCATTTCATGTAGACAACATTCGTTCTATCTATTTCTTTAATATGGCCTTTCATGTATTTTCTTATTTTATTAGAACATCAATGTAAGTTGGACATCATTTATACTTCATACAATTAAGTATTGACTATTGAAGGTTTGATGTAAAACTACCAATACATCTTCTTGCAAAACCATTATTGTTAACGACAATTAATAGTACTATGTTTTGCTTTTACTTTTTATTTCCAAATCATGTAATAGAACCATAATAATCTTAACTTTCATGTAATTTGGATGCTTCTATATCTTACTAGCTTGAGATTCAAGATGTGCTCCTTGTAGATTTCCTCCTATGTGTAGGGAGTAACCGTGACATAGATCCTAATGCTAAAGAGTTAGTATCCATCAGGTATGTTTTAAATCTTACTGAATTTAATTCTCTTGACTAACTTACCATTTGTCACCTAATGCTTGAAATTTGTATGTATTTTTTTGGATGTGTTTCACAATCATGGACCATGTAATTTATAGACACAGAATGGTAATGTCTATCATATACTTAATGATGTGTGTTGTTCACAATAGATGATTTATGTATTTTCCTTCCACGATTGACTACTTTCATGGGTGACTTGGTCATTTTGATTCATTATGTTATTTTTTATTCACA
This sequence comes from Thalassia testudinum, assembly GCA_037157565.1. NCBI lineage: Eukaryota > Viridiplantae > Streptophyta > Magnoliopsida > Alismatales > Hydrocharitaceae > Thalassia > Thalassia testudinum. The sequence goes on from JAZHRO010000025.1 coordinate 43,430,897, forward strand.
TGGTTGCATCAATATTATTCTTTAGTTTTTGGAAAAACATCTTATGATTCTACTGGATATACCCTTCAAAAAAAGTTTCCACTAAATATGCTAAATATAGCCTTCGCAATAGTAAATGTGTCTATTACTTTAGACTATTTTTGCATTAATTGGATGCAACATCAATGTTTTTAGAATCAAGTAATACCATTTTGTGTATATAAAAAAAATCATAGAAGCATATCCAGTTAAAATTTTTCAACCCTAAATTATTGATTTTGAGATCATGCAAAGGAAATTTTCATGTTTGCATTGACGTGTCTAAAACTTTGTCATAACTATTTGTTGGGACTGGTGGTTTTCTGAGGCAGCATAAGCAATGGCTCTTCAAGGTACTGAGATATTGCTTTATCCCATTGAAATTTAATTAGAACCACAGGATGAAGGACTTGATTCTCAGGGACACTAGAAGAGAGAGATGCAAGGGCATGTTGGTTCCAATCAGGTATATCCCTTCCCTTCAATGAAGTCATCCTTGTATTTGATTATTTCGTATCTCATCATGGTCATCTCTTCTTTCCATAAATGTAGCATCCTCTTGTGGCAATTGACTTCTAGCTAGATTAAGAAAGATTAAGCTGATCTTCTAGAGTGGGAACTAGCACTGGTAAGCTTGCAAATGCCAAATCCAATGGCCATATTCAACCAAACGAAGATTGCAAGCTACAAAAGGGAAATGGGAAGGAGGCTAACAAAAGGGATGAGCTGCTTATGAAAGATATTCAGCAATTAGAAAGTTGGAATTAGATCTACAGAAGATACAATATGTTATGTGCGAACTCATTGTATTTTTATTTTTTCTATATTTTTCTTCTCTTGTATCACTTTTAAATGTTATTTCAGTTTATGCACCTCAAGTTGGTCTAGAGGAAAGAATAAAGAATAAATTTTGGGGAGAGCTTGATATGGTAATTCAAGAAATCCCACAGACAGAAATGATTTGCTTGGATGGAGATTTAAATGGGCATGTGGGAAAAGATACTTTAGAGTATGCAGGAGTGCATGGAAATCATGGTTTTGGTGTTAGGAATGAAGAAGGAAGGTGTTTCTTGATTTTTCTATGGCTTATGATCTTTTCATAGCAAATACTTTCTTCAAAAAACGTGAAGAGCATTTGATTACCTATAAAAGTGGCTTAACAAGAACGCAGATCGATTACTTTGCTTTGAGAAGAAAGGATCGTTTATCTTGTAAGGATTGCAAGATTATTCCAGGGGAGAGTTTAACTGCTCAACATCGTCCTTTGGTGTTGGATGTTCATTTGAAGAAGGCAAAGAAGAAAAAATTAGTGTCTAAGAATTTGAGAATTAAATGGTGGAATCTTAAGAAAGAGCAAGTGAGATTTAAAGAGAAGATGATGCAACAAAAGGCTTGGGATCTTGATGGTAGTGCTGATGAAATGTGATTAAATATGGCAAACTGTATTAGGAAGGTGGCAAAGGAGGTGTTAGGTGTGTCTAAAGGAGGTGTTCCAGGACAAAAGGCGACTTGGTGGTGGAGTGAGGAAGTGTAGGAGAAATTTAAAATTAAAAGAGCCTGTTTTAAAGCCTTATATCGAGATAAGACCGATGAAAATATGGAAAACTACAAAAAAGCAAAGAAAGAAGTAAAGAAAATTGTTAGTGAAGCAAAAGCAAAAGCTTGGGAGCATTTTTATAAGAAACTTGATTCTAAAGAAGGTGAAAAAGATATTTTCAAGTTAGCTAAAGCAAGAGAGCGGAAAGCAAAGGACCTTACGCATGTAAGATGCATCAAGGATGAAGAAGGAAGGGTGCTTATAACTAGTGAGGATATAAAGATAAGATGGAAAAGATATTTTCATAAGTTATTTAATGAAAAACAAAAGAATGATATCATCTTAGGGGAGTTAGTTAACTCAGAAGAGTATGTGAATCAATCATATTATCGAAGGATACAAAAGAAAGAAGTAGAGGAGGCTCTGAAGATGATAAAAAGTGGGAGGGTTGTTGGGCCTGATGATATTCCTATAGACGTCTAGAGAATGACGGGAGAACGGGGTATAACTTGGCTCACAAATTTATTTAATACTGTGTAGAGAAGCAAGAAGATGCCAGAGGAATGGAGGAAAAGTTTTGTGGTACCTTTATACAAGAACAAGGGTGATATACAAGATTGTTCCAACTATAGAGGATTAAGTTGAGTCATACGATGAAACTTTGGGAAAGAATAATTTAAAGAAGGGTGAGGCAAGTCTCTATGGTAACTGAAAATCAATTTGGCTTTATGCCAGGAAGGTCTACTATTGAGGCAATACACCTCTTGAGACGTATGATGGAGACATACAAAGTGAAGAAAAAGAATTTACATATGATTTTTATTGATTTGGAGAAGGCCTATGATTCTGTCCCAAGAGATCTTGTGGAGAATTTTGGAGAAGAGACAAGTGTCAATTATATATATCAACCTCATAAAGGATATGTACTATGGAGCTGCAGCTTGTGTAAAGACTAAGGATGATTTGACAGACTACTTTGATGTCACCATTGGTCTGCATCAAGGTTCGACTTTAAGCCCTTATCTTTTTGCCTTGGTTATGAATGAGTTGAAGCATATCCAAGTTAAGGTGCCTTGGTGTATGCTTTTTGCTGATGACATTGTGTTGGTTGATGAGACAAAAGATGGAGTGAACAGAAAACTTAAGCTTTGGAGAGAAGCCCTGGAAGATAAAGGATTACGCATAAATAGGACGAAGACTGAGTATATGGAATGTAAGTTTAGTAGTAAGGGAACAACGAAGGGATTGATGTAAAAATTGGAGAAGAGTGCATTCCAATGAAAGATATTTTTAAGTACTTGGGATCCATTTTCCAACATGATGGTGGAATTGATGGAGATGTTACACATAGAATTAATGCAGGGTGGTTGAAATGGAGGGGTGCTTCTGGTGTTCTCTGTGATAAGAGGGTTCCTTTAAAAGTCAAAGGAAAATACTATCGAGCTGTGGTAAGACCAGTCATGTTGTACGGTTCTGAATGCTGTGCTATAAACTATAGGCATGTACAAAAGATGTCTGTGGCAGAAATGAAGATGTTAAGATGGATGTGTGGTCATATAAGAAATGACCGTATTTCAAATGAATTTATTAGAAACAGGGTTAGGGTGGCACCGATAGAGGATAAAATGAGAGAGGCCCGTCTAAGATGGTTTAGACATTTACAAAGAAGGCCACTAGATGCTCCAGTTAGGAGACGTGAGAAGTTGGAGGCTGAACCCGTTAAGAGGGGGCGAGGAAGACCAAACAAGTGTTGGAAGGAAACTATTAAGTATGACCTCAATTACTTTAATTTAAGTCCTAAAATGGCTAAAAATCGATCTGTGTGGAGGCAAAGAATCCATATAGCCGACCCCACTTAGTGTGGGAAAAGACTTGGTTGTTGTTTGTGTATCACTCTTAAGAGGGGAATATGTACTTTAATGATCCAAGAAGTAAATAAAAGGGACTTTTTGCTTAGGCTCCTATGTTTTGTACTTGTTAAAAAAATTTATTTCTTAGTAAAGAATAAAATTAAATCATATAGGCATCATTAAAGTGAATCAATAGTGGCAATTAAATTGCAAAAGAAAGTGTCATTAAAGTAAATAATTAGTGACGATTTAGTAGCATAAAAAGGCGCCATTAAAGCAAATCAATAATGACGATTTAGAGACAAATAATTGCTACTAAATAATATTGATAGAGGCAACTAAATGGCAAAATAAAGTGTCACTAAAGTAAATCAATAGTGACAATTTAGTGACAAAAAAATGGCCATTAAATGAAGTATATAGCGACAGTAATAGCGTCAATTAAATTGCCACTAATATAAATCGATAGTGGCGAAATAGTGACAAATAAATTGCCACTAAAGAAGGTCATTAGCGACAATCTTTGCGGCAATTAAAGTATCATTAATACCATTGATTTAGTAGTGATTGTACAATTGTCGCTAACCTTCTAGTGACGCCAATGAAGGCGACAATTAAGCGGCAAACATTTCAAGTATCGCTAATTACATATAGTAGCAAATATAATGCCTATAGTGGTAAATATTAAATGCCGCTAAAGGTAGTTTCTTTTGTAGTGGCACCACTTAATCTAAAACTGATCAATCAAGTAGCTTGCCACTTAAGGTTGATTTTTAGGGCTGAACCAGGCACTTCACATTATTTCTAATTTTTAAAGGAATATATCATTACCGATGCTTTCAAAACTTGGAGTGTTCTATTAAACCTTGATTGAATACACCTAAAGATTAAACCCTAAAAGTTACTAAATAAGGTTAAGCCCTAAAAGACACATCATAATAACCTTGTTTGAAAACCCTGGTTGTGCACACACACACATTTGAATTGATCATTAAGGGCACAACCCATCTAAAGGGCTCATCACATTCCAATAACACAATCATCCCAAGCCTAATTAAAATTGAGTAGATGTCAGCCTTAAGGATTAACTCGCTCTTTGGGGCTCCAACTGAGAATTTTTTCGATTAATCTGCTCCTATTGGTCCATCTAATGTCTGATTAGGGGAGTAGCGTCAAATGACCGTGGTTGAGGGGTATCAAAGGAACCGGAGGCTCAAGCCAAAGGAAGAACTTTCTCCCCAACCCCTCCCTCTAACTGGTTTGATTGACCGGATAGAAGTAGATCAAATTATTTCTATCATCACAAGACGGGTCCTGGAAGTCTGTAGGTCCTTAGGCTAACCCACTTAGGGATAGGTTTGGTTGATTGTACTGCAGGACACCTTTCTCTATTCTGTTTTCCCTCCTACTTTACCATGTCTCCTTCTACACCGTACACACAATTCCAATCCTACCCTCCTGCCACAACTTATCCTCAAGATGATTACTATTCCGATTTGACTTATGATTACCCATCCACTAGTCAGGATAACTTTGATTGGGGATATGATTTCGGACCTCAATGTCCAAGACCTAACCCTGGATATCATGATTATGATTATTATCCTTCCCACAGCTATACACTGAGTAGAGATCTCCAGCTTTTGATGATCAAACCAACCAGATCTACAATCAAGAAGGATATGATGATTATACCACCTACCCTCCTCAGGATTATACCGAATATAGGTCACCACCTCTCTTTGAACAACCTGAAATGACCTACTATCAAGGAGGAACCCAAGGACCTTAATTTCTTTACTACCCTAGTTTTAACCCAAACCCACCCAACCCTAAACTGAACCATTCGGTTCAGGTGAACCAGGTCCAAGACAAGGTGTTGCCTAACTTGAGGAACACCATACAATCTTTAGAAAATCAGCCAATACCATGCGCTAAAGAATTGGAGCCTATGATCAAAATGATTGATGAACTTAATAGTTCTTTATTAAATTGGCTCCAAGATGTTAAGGATAGGGGCTTAGGTGAGCTTTCACTTGGGAAGTTGTTAAGATTGAGAACAAAATTTGTGGTTGCCTTAGTTCAATCTTAGAATGATTCCCAGGATGAATCCCTTTTAGGAGAGCCAATGTTAGAACTCGCTCAGGCGTCTGTCGAGGGGGACACATTTTTTGAGACCATGGATGACCAGGCTGGTCTAAAGCAACCCATTAAGGATAAATCGATTTTCTCACCCAAGATCCCTGAGCTAGGGAGCGAGAAAAAATGTCTCTATAGACCAAGGAATAACATATGATTTTGAGACATATAAATGAGGATCAAGAATTCTTTGATTGTGAGGGTGCATAATCTATAGGCGAGGTCTCACTTGAGCTCAAAGAAAATGGTTTTAGTGAGACAAACGGGCCAGAGGAATCTGATGAACTATTTGATAGCCCGATCATTAAAGAATGTGATCTTGTTGGGGTTAATTTAGAGGATCTAAATCCTGATTTACTAGAAAATTAAATCAAAAGCCCCATCCCTCTACCACACCCCGAAGGGGTTTATTATGATTTTAATTTGGAAATCATTGTACCCAAATCAATCTTGATTCAACCACAATTGTTGGATTTGGATATTTTAGATGGGGCGTACAACGATTTCGAGGTCCCAGAAACTGAACACTTCAACTTGGAGGATAGGAATTTGGAAGTTAAAATCTGGGAGGCTAATTCTGAGGAAAATACAATTTTGGATTTAAGGGTTCCTGTTGACCTGAAGCATTCTACCTTCTACTAGGACCCATATGATAATTTTGACATTGAGGATGTGCAACCCAAGTACATAACAATTGACTATCTTTCTGAAATAAACTCTAAGTGGATATATGAACCTAGTAAATCAGATCTACCCATTGTTTGACATTTCAAATTTGGGTTGCACACCACCAAACCATAGGCTTGGCCCTGTAAACACAACAATCTCCGATTCTGGGTGATTTTCATCCAGAACCTTAGAACTACTCGATCCTGGGACATGGGTCTGCACCATAATCTGGTCCACATTTGTGGACACCTATTGGCGGGTCCTGTAATCAATATTTTATTCTAATTCTGACCTCACTTGTGAATTTTTAATTTCTTCTGTCTTTGTATATTATGCCTAGCTAAAGGCAATAAACTTAGCACATGCGTATATTCCTCTCTGTGAAGCCAATCGGATTGTCACGAAATTCAAGTGATATTCTATTTACTCTATCCTTTTCATATCTTTATTTTTACAATGTGGATATTACATCATTTAGGCATGGGGGTGGATACTTAATCCTGAAATTATTTTGTTAGCTTCGTGGAATTTCTTTTATTTTCTTAAAAAAATAATAAAAAAAATAGAATTACGAGAAGAGAACTTAGCCATTAGGAGTTGTTAACTTTAGGAATGATACGATAGGACTTATATACGTAGATTCCTCAGATCTTCAGGCTTAATCAGTCTAGGTGTCCAATAAAATGTGGACTTAGTCTCGAGTCCTCGCTAAGTTAATTTTACTTTAATTTGGATAATAAATTGGGATGATAAGTACATGACTTATCAACCTACCCTTTGATTTAAGGGGCTTTAAGTCTAAGCATTTACACACTATTTGTACTGACTCACTTTTTGGTAGTTTTACAGAAATTGGGTACCTAATGAACTGTTTAGGGTGGCATGGTTGGCAAGTTGTTAGTGGTAACAACTCATCGGCTAGTTGTCCAGAGCCCACACACGACCATTCTCTTCCTGCTGCCTTTAGGTAAATCTTAGATCGGGAAAGCCACCTACTTAGGAAAAAAGAGAAAGAGAAACACCAAAAAACAAGAGAAAAAAATAGAAAAAAGGAGAATAAAATAAAATAAATAAATAAGTCACACTTCATCACACGAGTATGGTTGGCAAGTGGTCGATGGTAAAGCTCGTTGGCTGGTTGTCTAGAACCCAGCTCACGAAATACACGTATAATTCCTAAACACTTAGGAAGAAGCAGAGAAGTAGAATAAGTTGGGGAGATATACACTGGGTTCGCCCTTGTGTTGACCCTATAAAAAAATAAAAAGTAGGGAGAAAGCTACCGATCGGAAAGATAAACCTTTAAGCAGAAATTCTTAAGGTCACCTAGGATCATAGAAACTTGAAGTCCATTTTAACAGTTGTCTAGTGAGTCTATCACTCTTTCATAAGATGCTTAGCACTTAAAGTCCTTTTCGAGTCTTGGGCGGGCCGGGTAATTGTAAAAAGTTATCCTGAAACTCTCAAGTCCAAAATTCCAAAAAAAAAAAGAAAATAAGAAAAAGCAAAAAAAATGTATCTTCCCTTCTCAAATAAGGCAAGGACTTGAGCGATCTGCATTTTGGCAGATAGCCAGGTGTTGTTGAGTCTTCATAATTTAGGACCTTAGTTGAAATTTTTTATTGTTAATAAAAAACTTCAGCCTAACTAATCGAGTCAGTTCTGTTTTTATGCATTATATTTAGTTTGATTTTGCTAGGAACTAGCAAAAGATAAGCATAGGAGTATGATGTAGACACATTTATTTAGAATAAAATGCTTATTTATGCATGTTTCAAAGCTTAAATATGCATTCCATGTTATAAATATTGCATAGCATGTATCATTATGCATTTAGAGTAATCTATATAAATTATAGGTTAATTCGTGTTCTTTTGTAGTCAGGAGAGAAGGAGATTTATTTCGACACCTCAAATTGACAATCCAACTATATGGATCTGATCAGGATGACGATCGAAGTCCAATGCCTCTGAAATTATCTTGATTGGATTCCCGTAGCACCTTATGCAGTCCGAGGAAGATTAACGGCCAAGGGACTAGGTGATGCAATATGAAACTTTAAACGACAAATCCGACCACATGGATGGATCCTGATCGACGATCGCAACCCAACGACATGAAAATCGACCCAATCCGACATCCGTGGTGCCACCTACAAGCACCTGAAGATGGACGGTCCAGATGACACCATGTGGCGCCAAGCAGAGCATCCAAACCTGTCAGTAGCAGCCGCTCCTCCTCAAAGGCATCTCCCCTCGCGAGATCTAGGCCATTGGATGCCCATCCAATGGCTCTTATGAAGCCACGTCACCTCTCCACATCTACTCTTCGAGAGCTTACGACCGTCGAATCCTCATCCAACGGCTGTGAGCGATCACACGTTGGATAGTCTTCGTGGAAATTCACAAGGGCAGCATAGTGATCAAAGCACGCACTCTCAAAGGAGGGGCGTGGGTTCGAGACCTGCAAGACCCCCCCTAAATTCTCAATTGGGCGATGGCGTGCGACGAAGGCGCGTGACGCGCGCGCACAAGAGGCATGCACCAATGTGAACCAGTCGCACACCAGCAGCGCACGCTAGCGCGCACACGCGACAAGGCAGCACAAGACATGGCCGCGTGATGCGCGCACCAGTGAGGCGCATGCGCAAGTGCAAGCGGTGGTGTACGCGAGCTTCAGCAACATTTAGGGTGGATCTTCAGCGACGGCTTTGATGTCACTACAGCCCATGGACGGATTTCTTCATCTCCACTCTAAAAGGACCTACACCCCTCCATCCATCTTCATCTCTTCCTCTCTCCCTCACCACCTTCAAGGCTCTAGAGAAGCCCGGGATGCTCCTCTAGAGTAGAAAACCAACATTTGTTCCTGTCTCTCACCCCCATTAGTGGAGCATCTCGTGGCCATTAATGAGCCCACATTTGTGGGCTATTTATGTATTTTAATGCCTGGACATTAAGTTAACATGTATATTTATATAACATACATTGATATGTAAATAGGATAACATAAAATTATCTATTTCATGCATTTCATATATTACACGCATTAATAATATCATTTAGAATTTATTTAGAATATCATGCATTAAAATAGATTGCATTACATGTAGTATTTTGATTTAACATTTCTTCTAAGGTCTTGTAGATAAATAACCCTTGATTTATTATTTTATTTTATTAACTTTTCCTCTCCTCAACAGCTGCAGTGACGACGTCTTTACTTGATGCTTTGATGACCGCGAAATAGGGATCTGGTCGGAGTAGCTGCGACTACAAGGAGAGGAGGCAGCCATGCGAAGGAGGCCATCACCCCCCTCCACTATTGTGTTGAGCAGCAAGCTCTCCTCCCGCTCTGCCACTGTAAGCCTCGACTGCAGCAAAACTTTGCTATCGTGGGTGTGTAAGGTGACAGCCTACACCGCCATTCGCAAAGTCTTGCAACCTCCACCGTGAACTAAGCACCACCACTCAACGCCACCATCTTCATCGTCTGTTCCTTCTCTGTCTTCTTCCTCAACCATCACCTGACCATCCACTGTTCATCTTCTCCACGAATAACCCAACATCCCCATCCCCACAGCCGCATGCACCAATCACTCCCATGTCGACACCACAAGCAACCTCCACCAGCACCACCAACCAACACTCCCGCATGCTACCAGCTCCTCACGCGTGTCCTCGTGCACACCCTCGCGTCGCCTGCAGCCACTCCAAGTTGCTGCTCCAGCAGCAACAAAGCACCCCTTCATCGGCCCTTGCCGACCAGCTCGCCCCCTGCTCCGCTCACCTCACCCCTCCAGCGCCGTCCTCTCCACCAATGTCATGCACACCCAACGCGCAACCAGCTTGTACCCCCCTCCTCTCCTCGAGCTCCAACAACAACAACAACAACAACCATCACCGCCCTTGGCTAAGTGCTACCCCCACGCGCTGCTTGCCTCCCTTTTGCACCTGCACCCAACAGGGCCGACATCCCCCTTGACAACTCACCATGTAGCCGCACGCACGCACAACATGCACAGTAGCAGCATCCCACTGCTAGTGCACCTCCGCTCGCATGTGGAGTTGCTTCACAGCAGCAGTAGCTGAGCACCACCCACCACCTTCCACCACTTCGGCCACCTTGGGTTGCCTCATACCCCACCTCCACCACTACTGCGAAGCCCTCTGCCCAACGGATCTCTGACGAGCTTCACGCCTCCAGCCATCGCTTCCTCCGTGCGTGGAGAACTCTTAAAGGGAATGTTTTATTTCCTTCTCCATTAGTCATTACATGCAATGCCATTGCCACCATTTTATTTTTGATTAATTAATAATTAATTATGGATGTTTTATAATACAAACCCTCATGTTTTACATAAAATGCTCATTCAACATATCTAGCAATTGTTAGCATATTCTAGAGGGGATTTCAACTCAGTGTTTGGGGGAGATTTTTGGTGAATAAAGGTTTGTGACTTTTGCAAGTTTAGACGGGCTTGTGTCTCCCTATGGACATGACCCGCTCTCCTGTAAGTGGTTAATTTTAATTCAATACTTTGATTAGTCAATTTTCCACCACCTAGAAATACGACAAATCATTTTAACTATCTTTGAAAGCGAAAATCGACTTTTCAAATGGTGCCATTGACGGGGAGGCAACAGGCTTGCTAAACTTGCATTTATCCATTTATTTGAGACATTTAATCTGTTCTATCTGATTTGGTGCAAGGTACACATATTACGTACGAGTTGTCGCACCCGCCTCAGCAATGCTTTGAAGAGATATCCGGAGGACCACATCCTCATCTCATCCATTTAGCTGTAGATAGTTTTTATTTTTCTTTCTTTTCTTTATTTCAGTACATTCATTTGGAAAGCCCTTTGTTCCCTGACTTTCTTTTAGACCCGTGTTGGGTAATTTTTCGTGAGCCTGTTCCCTTTTCTTTAGATTTAGGTTTTTATTTTCTTTCATAGATTGATTTTCCATTATTTGTGCATAAGAAAAAGAAAACAAAACACCTGCTGCCTGCTAGAAGCTACCTACCCCTAGGACGAATCATTTAGGTGCGTAAGAGCGGCCGCTAGATTTATTTTTTGCATTGCGTGCATTCTCGCATCGTTGATTGCTGGAAGCAAGGTACGCATCCTCTTACTTTGCATCCATATCTTATTCATGCATTTGCATATGGATTTAATTGCAAGACCACCTAATTGAATTGAACAGATCTAACAAGTGGTCACATATTTTTATTGAAAAAGACCTTAACTAAAGGAGGAACATTAAAAACCAAGGACTTGAATTGAGAACTTGTCGTGCGATTCACAAAACTTAAACTCAAAATTTTACGGTGAATGCACGTGCATGACTGTGCACTAAAGCAAGCATTTAGACACTCCTAGGTTTTTAACCTGTTAGGAAAGAACTCTCCTACACTTAGATACCAAAGTGCTTGAAACTTAAGTTCAAAAGTTTTGTAACTCCAAGGAGGGGGATACCCTATCACGAACTTTTGAGGGTAATTAAGAAGCACTGCGAAAGCACAACTTCAAAGGAAGGCTTAAGCCTACTTGCATCCCTCGATCTTCCATCCTTGGAGTACTCTACCATTTGAACTTTAGGGAAAAGCACCTAAGTTCCAATTAGGTCTTTATTAAAGCATTTCTTAGGTCAACAATAGGTACGTAATTGATTGGGCAATTTGTATTGTCACCTACAACTGGACTAAAATATGAAAGGCCTTAATTGATTAAAGACACAAAAGTCCTTTTAAATTATGTTTGTTGGTATATACTTGGTAGGCGATCTCTAAGGAGACAACTCATGTTTAATACAGAACCTGAAAGAATCCTTAGGAAAGCCAACCAAGAGAGAAGAGAGATGGTCAAGGAAGGAGAAAATAGAATTGTGGAGAATCAACTATCTTTGAGAGACTATTTTATCCCTACCAACCAACCTGACCACGCATTGAAAAGACCTGGGGGGAACAATCATTATGAAATCAAGAGTAGTACCATATCTCTGTTGCCCTCATTATATGGTACTTCTAGGGAGGATCCCTACAGGTATTTGGAGGAATTCATCGAGGTCTATTCCACGATGAGATTGCAGGGTGTTACTGATGACGCCTAAATGCGAACCCTCTTTCCCTTCTCCCTCAAGGATAAGGTGAAGCATTGATATCACACTCTAGATGGGAGAGTGGATACTTGGGATGCCTTGAATGGAGAGTTTTTAAAAAAATACTTCCCCATGAGCAAACCTAATCACTATAGGAGGGAAATCATAAGTTTCGAGCAACAAGATGGAGAACAATTTCATGATGCATGGGAGCGCTTCAAAGATTTGTTACGCTTATGTCCCCATCATCAAGTGCCAAGATGGCAACTTGTAGAAAGGTTCTAGACTGGGCTAAATGACAAGAACAGGCAAACAGTGGATGGTACCTGTTCAAAAACCTTTCTCACAAAAATTGAAGATGAGGCTTAGGAGCTTTTTGAGACCTTGAGTGAGAATTCTATCCACCTAAATTCTGCCTACTTGGATAAGAAACCCACTCTTATGCAACAGAAGATTGAGGCAAATGAGGCTAGGGATACCTAGAATTTAGCCTTCTAGATTCAAATGAGGCTAGGGATACATAGGCAAATGAGGCTTATGTCAAACCCTAACCAACTCACGCCAAATGCCTCCACTTCCCAAGTTTCTGAATGCTCCATTTGCCAAGGTAATATGCACGCTACTGTGGATTGCCACTTGGCCTCTCAATTCCCTGACCTTGTACAGGCAGACTTGAATGCTGCCCAAGGGTTCCATCCCAGACCTCGTAATAACCCATTTTCCAATACTTATAACGAGGGTTGGAGGAACCACCCCAATTTTTCATGGAGACGGGAATGTCTCCAATTCAGGGAATTATAGACCCAAACCTTTCAGACTCAACAGTATAATTAACCTCATATCCCCTCCCAACTGCCCAAGACTTCTAAGATGGATGAGCTTAAGGCCATGCTGAAGGCCATACAAGAGAATCAAAGCATGATCATCCAATCTCATGACAAGGCAATCAATGAGATGAAATCCCAAATTGGACACCTTGTCAAGGCTACGAGCAAGAGGGAGACTGGGAAGCTTCCCAGTTCATCTGAGGAGAACCCTAAAGGGAAAGGGAATATTTTTAGGGAACATGCCCAGGCGGTGACTATTCTGAGGAGTGGGAAAGAAATTTCCAAACCTGATGCTCCTATAGTCCCACCTTCTGAAAACCCATCTACCCCGACTTTCACCCCCACCAGAGAAGAGCCGCCCAACTCTTCTCTGCTTGAAATCACCTCACGGGAAGAGGTTGCCCCCATTCCCCCACTTACCCGACATGACAACCCTTCCACCCAGAGACCGAGAGTGCCTTTTCCTAAGCGCTTGTCTGACTCTAGGTAGACTTTTGCTGGCTCATCTGGAGACAAAGATAGGACGGACGAAATCATGGAGACTTTTAAACAAGTGTAGATTAACATGTCCTTGCTTGAAGCTATCAAGTAGATTCCATCCTATGCCCGCTTTCTAAAGGACCTGTGCATGAAAAAGCGGCAATTGAGGAAACAGGTCCAATCAAAAGTTATCTTGCCTAATTTTGCTAGCTCAATTATACAACATGAGACACCCCTGAAACTTAAGGACCTAGGAGCCCCATACATCTTGGTGGTCATTGGCGACCTACATATAGAAGATGCACTACTTGATCTGGGTGCGAGGGTAAACATCCTTCCGAGCTACATATATGAACTTGTAAGAGGCAATCTAAAGCCTTCCCCTGTAATCCTACAAGTTGCAGACCGATCCTTGAAAATACCATGGGGCCTGCTAGAAGATGTTCTCTTGAGAGTGGAGGATTTCTTCTTCCCTGTTGATTTTCTAGTATTGGACACTGACCCTACCAACAAACCAACCAAGCCCTCCATCTTGGGTCACCCTTTTCTTGCGACTTCTAATGCTTCAATTAATTGTCACACCGGGGCATAAAAATGGGCTTTAAGAATAGGAAAATTTGACTTAATGTATTTGATGCTTATAAACAAGCTGGATTTGAGGATTGTTCCCAAGTTGAGGTGGTAGATGACCTGATTGAAGAGACAACTCCTGCAATTTTATGTGATGATCCCCTTCAGCATGTCATGCTAAATGAGCATTCCCATCTCTTAGAGGAATGTGAAGGGGATGTACTAGAACTTAAGGAATTGCTTGGAGTTTCTACGGAGTCTCTCTCCTCATCATACCTACCTAAGGTAGATCTGCTACCTGAGATGGGGACATCCATTATGAAACCCTCAACCATATAAGCCCCTGACCTTGAATTGAAACCCCTCCCAGACTCTCTCAAGTATGTATTCCTTAGGCCAAATCATACGCTCCTTATAATCATCTCATCTACATTATCTGAGGTGCAAGAGGGAGCCTTGCTAGACTGCTTATCAAGGCACAAGGAAGCTATAGCTTGGACAATCGCTGATATTAAGGATATAGACTCTACGCTCTTCATGCACCACATTTATACTAATGATTCCATCAAACCATTTACAGACATGCAGGGATGTCTTAACCCCAACATGAGGGAAGTGGTTAAAAAGGAGATTCTGAAGTAGTTGGATGGTGGGATCATATATCCCATCGCGGATATCTAATGGGTTAGTCCAATACATGTGGTGCCAAAAAAGGCAGGCTTTACGGTAGCAACCAATGACTAGAGAGAACAAGTGGTGACCAGACCCTCAACTGGCTGGAAGGTCTGCATTGACTACTGCAAACTTAACACTGCTACCCAGAAGGATCACTTTCCCTTGCCCTTTATTGATCAGATCCTCTAGAAATTAGCAGGGAACAAGTATTTTTGCTTTTTAGATGGATATTCTGGGTATAACTAGGTTGCAGTCTTCCCAGACGACCAAGATAAGACAACTTTTACTAGTCCCTACAGTACTTTTGCATTCAGGCGTATGCAGTTTCGATTATGTAATGCACCAGCAACCTTCCAGCGGTGTATGATGTCCATTTTTTCGAACATGTTTGACGAGTGTGTCGAGGTTTTTATGGATGACTTCTCCATTTACGGCTCGTCTTTCAACTAGTGTCTCCTGCACCTAGAGAATGTGTTGAAGAAATGTGAGGAGACTGGTTTAGTCCTCAGCTGAGAGAAAAGCAACTTCATGGTACAGAAAGGCATTGTACTTGGGCATGTTGTGTCTGAAAGGGGCTTGGAAGTAGATAAGGCTAAGGTTGATTCTATTTCCAAACTCCCATTGCCCACGTATGTCAAACAGATTAGATCCTTTCTGGGCCATGCGGGCTTTTATAGGCGATTTATTAAGAATTTCAGCGAAATTTCTAGGCCACTTTGCGACCTGTTAGCGAAGGAATCTTTTTTCGATTTTGATTCAAAGTGTGCTGAGGCTTTTCGTACGCTGAAGGAGGCCTTGACCTCTGCGCCTATTCTTCGAGCCCCAGATTCGGCACTCCCATTCGAGCTGATGTGTGATGCTTTGGATTACGCAGTGGGAGCAATCCTTGGACAAAAGGTTGAGGGAAGACCACATGTGCTGCACTATGCCAGCAAGACTTTAATCGAACCACAGCAAAACTACACAGTCACTGAAAAGGAATTATTTGCTGTAGTTTTTTCCCTGGAGAAGTTAGGTCTTATCTTCTTGGATCTAAGGTGGTTATTTTTATTGATCATGTGGCAGTGAAACATCTCATTGTAAAGGACTCTAAGCCACGCGTAATTAGGTGGATTCTACTCCTTCAAGAGTTTGACTTGGAGATTCGTGAAAAGAAAGGAGTGGAAAATGTAATGGCTGACCACCTGTCTTACCACCCATTTGATGACTCTCCATCTGGAGACATCCGTGAGGCATTTTCTGATGAAACCCTTAAGGTGGTAACACTGACTTCACCCTGGTATGCTGATATTGTTAATTACTTGGTCATTGGAGAAACTCTTGGCTCTTTGGATGAGCAGAAATGGAAGAGACTCATTTCCTAAGCTAGATTATTTTATTAGGAAGAACCAGAATTATTTAGACTTAGGCAAGACCAAGTATTGAGACAATGTGTGCCTGAAGAGGAGCAACAAAGTGTGTTGAGTTTCTGCCATGAGCTTCATTATGGAGGACACTTTGGTGCTAAGAAAATGACTTTTAAGGTTCTTCAGTTCGATTTTTGGTGGTCTACTTTATTTAAGGATTCTTATAACTTTGTTAAGGACTATATTAGATGTCAATAGATTGGAACGATTGGGAAGCAGAATGAGATGTCCCAACACCCTATCCAACCTGTGGAAATTTTTGATGTTTGGGAGATAGACTTCATGGGTCCATTCCCTTTGTCCCATGGATATGAGTATATCTTGGTGGCAGTGGATTATTTCTCTAAGTGGATAGAGGCCATTCCTACGTGCACAACTGACCACTCTATGGTCTTGAAATTTGTGAGGGCCAATATCATATCTTGCTTTGGCTGCCCCAAGACGATTATAAGTGATGGGGGACCTCATTTCCGGAACCACCACTTGAATTGGCTACTCAGGAGTCTGGGAGTAACTCACAAGATTGCTACCCCTTACCATCCTCAGATAAGGGGATAGGTTGAAGTGTCAAATAGGGAGATCAAAAACACTTTGGAAAAGACTATTAGGCTAAATAGAAAGGATTGGTCCCAAAGCTGGATGATGCTTTATGGGCTTATCGGACAACCTATAAAATCCCTTTGGGTATGTCTCTCTTCCGGATAGTGTACGGGAAAGCGTGCCATTTACCCATTAAGCTTCAACATAGGGCACTTTGGGCTATCTGAAGTGTTAACATGAATTTAGAGCAAGCAGGTAAGGCACGATTGCTGGAGTTGAATGAGCTTGAGGAGGTGAGGAATGATGCTTATGACACCTCTCAAGCTTATAAAGAGAGAAGTAAGGTCTTGCATGATAAGTATATCTTTAGAAAGACCTTTGAGCCAAACTAACAAGTCTGGCCTTTCAATTCTAGACTTAAGCTTTTTCCAGGGAAATTGAAATCACGTTGGGATGGGCCTTACATAATCACCAAAGTGTTTCCGCATGGGGTTGTGGAGATCAAGAGCCCTTCCTCTTCAGCATCACCCTTAATTGTTAACGGTCAATGATTAAAACGATATGTTACTTTGGATGGCCATCTAGTTGACGAGGTCACTCTCGAGGAGCCTTAGCTCCTTTCATTCTTCGCCTCAGGTAACATCTTCCTTTGGCTATTTTACTTTCAATGAGGACATTGTTTGAACCAGGCATGGGGGACAGGACCTGAGGCATCCGTTTATAGCTTGTATACATATTTCATTCATGCATTCATATTTCATTCAAAAAGAAAAAATTGCATTATTGAGCTTAACTAGCTAGACTCTGCATTCTTAGGCAGACCAGAACTTTAGGTTAGACTATGTTGACTCTAGGCATCTGACTTTAGAAGCTAAGTTGAATTACTAGCTCTAGACCTTTAGGGTCTTTTGTGGACTTAAAAACTTAAGTAGGAGTTAAGTTACAGACCATTCCTCAAGAGGTTGAGGAAGGAAAGTAAGGGATTGAGTTAAAGGCTGGGTAGTACTTGGTGTTTTCTTCTACCTTTTGGTTTACAGATCCTCGTAACCTAAACATCCACATTTCACACACACTTGGTCTTGTGTAAATAATGATCACCTTAATTCTTTTCTTGAAGAAAATTTGGTTCTCTTAGTTTTAACTTAGGAGAAGCTAAACTTGAAATCACACCTTGATTGGATGAGTTCCTGCCATAGGAGATGTAGAGTGTATACTCACCTTGATGATGTGATGATAACATGTCACCTCCTCAACACTTGTCTCTTAGGATATCCATTCTACTGGAGGCATGTAAGTGCATTGTACGGTTCAGGTATCATGAGCGGCCCTATCTCGAAGTGTCAATTGCCACAGGCCTAAATTCGCTTAAGAAATCCATGGGCGATACTATCTCGAAGTGTCGATTGCCAGGAGTTCTTGGGGTTGCTATGGGCGGTGCTATCTCGAAGCATCGAAAGTCAGGCACCCTTCGAGGTTCGGTGATGGGGACAATGAATTCGACACAGATCGTGTTGATAGCTGATCTAAGGTTAGACTTAGAGGAATCAAACAAATATATATATATATATATTACAACATAAAAAAAATCCTCTTACTCTCTTTCTAGGTTGGCAATCATACCAACCTCAAATAACTTAAACCAATGCACATGCACAGATGCCTTAATCTCTAGGACAAATAAACCCTAGGATAGAGTTAGAAACCATGGAAACTTGTGCCTGCAACTCATCTTTAGCCGACCTAGTTTCTAACATAGCAACTACTTTGGAACCTTAGGTCTAAAGTCTGAACTTAACATGTTTCTAAAGAAAAACCGATTGGGTTGGCTACTCCACTTGGAGAGTTGGGTTATTGCTTGAATTTGCTAGGAACTAGCAAAAACTAGGCATGGGGGCATTTGATGAGCCCACATTTGTAGGCTATTTGTGTATTTTAATGCTTGGACATTAAGTTAACATGTACATTTATGTAACATACATTGATATGTAAATAGGATAACATAAAATTATCTATTTCATGCATTTCATGCATTACATGCGTTGATAATATCATATAGAATTTATTTAGAATATCATGCATTAAAATAGGTTGCATTACATGTAGTGTTTTGATTTAACATTTCTTCTAAGGTCTTGTAGATAAATAACCCTTGATTTATTATTTTATTTTATTAACTTTTCCTCTCCTCAACGGCTATAGTGACGATGTCTTTACTCGATGCTTTGATGACCGCAAAATAGGGATCTGGTCAGAGTAGCTGCGACTACAAGGGAGAGGAGGCAACCATGCGAAGGAGGCCATCACCTCCCTCCACTATTGTGTTGAGCAGCAAGCTCTCCTCTCGCTCTGCCACTGTGGGCCTCAATCGCAGCAAAACTTTGCCACTGTGGGCATGTGGGGTGACAACTTGCACTACCATCCACAGAGTCTTGCAACCTCCATCACCGTGAACTAAGCACCACCACTCAACGACACCACCATGTTCATTGCTTGTTCCTTCTCCGTCTTCTTCCTCAACCATCAACTGCCCATCCATTGTTCATCTTCTTCGTGAATAACCCAACATCCCCATCCCCATAGCCGCACGCACCAGCCACTCCCGCGTCGATGCCATAAGTGACCTCAACCAGCATCACCAACTAGCACTCCCGCATGCTACCAACTCCTCACACATGTCCTCATGCGGGCCCTCGCGCCCCCCGCAGCTACTCCAAGTTGCTGCTCCAGCAGCAACAAAGCACCCCCCCACCGACCCTTGCCGACTAGTTCGCCCCCTGCTCCACACGCCTCGCCCCTCTGACGTCGTCCTCTCCACCAATGCCGTGCACTCCTAGCGCGTGACCAGCTCATACCCCCCTCATCTCCTCGAGCTCCAAAAACAGCAACAGCCATCACCGCCCTCGGCTAAGAGTCACGGAGGGTTGTAAAAGTCACGAAGAGGCTGGTTAGCTCTCCCAATTTGGAGTCAGGTGATGGCCTTCACGATGACCTGCATCTACCTATCATGGTGTTGGCTCTGCTTAGTGATCTGCCTCTGTAAAAGGGTCATTGGATCCAGATTTTATTCTTTCTCTTCGATCTCATCTTCCTCGTGGTGACTAGCCATTGTAGAGGGTTCAAATTCAAATTCTAGATAAATAGGTCTTCTCCTAGGATTTCTTTCTAATTGTGGTAACAAATCAGGATTTTGAGATCTTCTACCTTGCATGCACCAGAAGAATGTGTGTAGATGAGAGGGAGAAGACAGATGAGAGAATACCTCACCCTTTCAATGCAAGCAATCAAACTGATCTTAGAGTGTTAACCCCAAATAGATCTGATCTTGGCTCCCCAAAACACGACTGCGTTAGATCAACCCTTAAATTACTTGGATGGCCAGAAGGGTGGGACCCCCTAAGACACCCCGCATAATGGGACACCACTATGGGTTAACGCGGTTACCGCACCAACCGTTCTTGTCACCAGTGGGTCCAAGTAGACAAGACCTTGACCTTAACCCAATCTAATTTCAAGTCCCCAAGACTATTAGTCCTACTTAGGGCACATCTACTCAATTTTAGGCTTGGGTTTTGTTCAAGTGATAAATCGGTATTTTAAAATAGCTTCGTTGTAATATAGCCAAAATAGCACTCAAACAAATAAATTTATTATTCAAATGAAAGTCTGAGGTTGAACACATGGAGCAATATGGCAATTTAAAACTCAAGATCACAATTTGAATAAAAAAGATTGCTATAATAATAATGTCAAATATCAACGTGCAAAAAGAATGGTGTAAAATGATGATTTGAATCATCAATTACTCCCTATAATAGCAAATAGAACTCAATAGATATAAATATGAAATGATCTCAACCGTTTGAATATCTAATGAGATGCCTTAAATGTCTAATGAACAGTGCTCTGATTTCTTCTACTTTTTTTCTTCTTTTCTTTCTCCTGCTTCTATCTTTCTTCCTGTGCAGCTCTCCTTCTTCCTTCTTTCTTTCTTTCTGTGCTTTCTTCTTTCTTCTGAGGCCTTCTTCCTTCTCCTTTCTTTCTTCTATCCTTGGCTTCTCTTTTCTTTTCTTTCTCTTCTTCTCTTCTTCACACACAGAGGGGGATCCTTCTTCGAACGGCTAAGTGTCAGCCATTATTCTTTGTAGCAAAACCCCCCAACCCCATGCTCTCTTTCCTCTCGCTGGGCTCATCTTTCTTGCCTTCCCAAGGTCACACACAGTATCAGGTAGTCGGATTCAGGCAAGAGCGTACCCAGGACCAGGGCTACTGGCATGGGTGGTAGCTGAGGTGTGGGCTTAGGCGGGTAATCAAACCAGACCCGTGTGGAATAGTGTCACGGGCGAGGCGTGAGTAGGGTGTGCGGGGGACCTCACCCCCCTGTGGACTTCAGGCAATATGCCCTATGTAGAAAATCAATTTAAGTGTATGCCCCGCTTCAGTGACTTCCGATGTGGGACTATCCCACCGAGGGTTTAGTGCGAGCATCTGTAGGTGGCTCTTCGTCTGATTGTAGCAGCCGTTGAGGGCATCTCACCCAATTAAAGACATAGGCGCTTGCCTTGAGCAAAGCCGCAGCACCTGGAGGGTATGGCCTGGAGTTTGCTTGGCCGTGAACTCGAAGAACACGGTAGCGACGGGTGGAGGGCAGTGGAGACACGGCGAACACCTGAAAGGAAGAATACGGCCTTACAGCCAAGTTAAAACACTTCAGGACCTTCGCCAAATCACGGCGAATGTGAAGGTGGGTGTAACATGGAGTATGAGTACGTGTAGGTGGCTGGCGGAGACGGAACTGGCCGGAGGATGATGGGTTGTTCGGGGAAGTGTTTGGGTGGATGGAATGGCAAATAAAGAGAGGGGTTTGATTGGTGGAGTTGAGGCGAAGGTTATGGTGGTTGACGAGGTGGATGGAGTGTAGTGGTGGATACACCTCGCCGGAGGAGCGACCAGAGAGGAGGATGAAGAGGGTGGTCAGTACGATACGGTGGTCGAAATGAAGTGCAGTTGGTCTGGTTGTGAAGTAGAGATGCTAGGGAACTTATCTAGGTGATTGGCAGATGAAGAGAGGCAGAAGCGACGTCGGTTGCGGTATGGCCGACGTCGGAGACGGAGATGACTCCGGTGAGAAGGAAACGACGAGGAAGACGGAGGGAGAGATGCCCGCTGGTATGGCGTGATGCAGAGGAAGACGAGAAAAATTTATCCGCCGCTGGTATTGCAGACAGACGACAAGGGAGGTCGGAGGGGATCGCCAGAGCACAAGGAACCTTTCAACCAGATTAGGAGAAAGGAATTTAGGGTAGATCCAATCGAAATCGAGCTTGAGGAGAACAATTTGATCTAGAGGTCTTTTTATAGGCCTTTAGAGGAGGTTTTGGTCTTGGGAAGCAAGCTTCCCAAGCTTGGAAAGCTTCGCCAGAGTTGGGATTTTTTTTACACCCAAATCTCTCATGCGTTTGCATGAGAGATTGGCAAGGTTTTAGGGCGTAGGATTTGACTCAAAGGGAAGAGAATTCCTTGACGAACTTCCCTTTCAAATTTGAAAGAATTCGTCAAGGAATCAAGGAGTTCTTGCCAATTTTAGGTCGTCGGTGCTTGTAGGAGTAGTTTAATGGTGGCAGGGACCTATTTATGAAAATGATGATAAAGTTAGAGATCTTTTTGTAAATATTTTGAAAGTTAAGGGCATAAATGTAATCAGACAGGACCAAGTTGCAAACTAAGTCAAGACAATTTCAGCTTGGACCCAAATTTTGGTAGAAACCTAATTTGGACCTAAGGAGTCCAATGGTGAAATTGGACTTTGATTTTGACCACATTTGACTGGGTAACTTATGCAAAAACCCAAATTAGGGTAAATGTTGGTCTGAGACTGTTTTGGGCCAAAATAGGTTCTGATGCTCAATTTGAAGGTACCAAACCCTAGAGAATATTTTTTTATGAATTTTAGAGGGTTTAGGTAAATTTTATCCTCACCAGAACTTCAGTTAATTAACCGAGTCTGCTTTTAGGATTTTAAAAGTCATTTAATTCTCAAAACATACAAAAACCCTTTTCTATCTGTTCTAAACTATTTGTTATCCTTTTAAGACCATTTGACCCTTAATTAACCCTTGAGAAAATCTATGGTTGTACTATATTCAAGTTATGATAGTAAAATTATAATTTAAACCATAGTTTCTTGCCTTTCACTTAGAATGCTAATGCAATGAATTATGACTTTCTAAAGATTATGTAGGAGCATTTAATGACTTAATCAGAACAAATTGAGCCAGCTTTGACTCATGATGGTGTTCGCATCATACTTCCATGCCTAGCTTTTGCTAGTCCCTTAGAAAAATCTCATGGAATTTAACGCAAATTCTAAACCATGTCTTTATGCTTAGAACTCTGATGTGTGCTTTCTTTTGTAGATTAGGTCAAAATGCCGATGGTAGGCCTAGAGGTACTCAAGTACCAACCAAGATCCGAACCTGACCAACTCTAGCCTCAGTCCGTCGTGAAGGTTTCTAAGGCCTACAAGAACTAACCTAAGCTTCGTTGAACTCCGCAGTTAAAGCACCCGCGCTTGTAACAAGTTTTAGCCTACGTTCAGTTTGTAGTGTGTTTTTTGTAAGAGAAAGAAGAATTTTTTTTTGATTTTTGGAGAGTTTTCTCTCTTTTCGTTTTATTTCCAGCCTCAGATTAGCGTTACAACACGTTTTGTATCAGATTCCTAATTTCCACCATCAATCATCGCAGGGTCCTTGGCAATCGATGCTTCGAGATAGCACCGCCCATGGCAACCCCCAGAACCCTGGCTTTCGAGATGATATTTAGATATCCAAGGAGACAAGTACCGAGGAGATGATATGTTATTGCACATCTTCGAGGGAAATTTCCTGCCTCTCCATGTTAGGAACTCATCCAAATCAACTTGTGTTGATCAGTCGCTCCTAATCTAGGCAACTTTTTCAGAATAGATTTGACGCATTTGCGTGATTTTGATACTTAAGCGCATCGAACCAGACTGTGTGTGGATTGGGGTGCTTAGGTTACAGAGTCCCACAAACCAGAGGTCAGTTAACAAAGCTGAATAATCCCTAAGCCTTAAACTTAATACTTAAGCTTCGCATTTTCCTCAACCTCTTGAGGACTATCCAGATCTTAGCAAATACTTGAATTTTTAAGCTTAGAATTGCAGCCCAACAGGCCTAAGATCAGCGTTCATACTAATCACTTTTGTCTCTTACCACTTTTTGTCTTTGATTTTCTTTCTTTTTGATTTGGTCTAGAACTAAATCAATTCCTTAATCTTTTACTAATAACTTTTTTTTTCTTTTCAAATTGTGCTCCTTTTTGACATCTTTATCTCCTCCCCTTTTTCTCCTCAAAAAATGATATGCAATCAATTCATTCAAAATTTCCTCCCATTTCCTATTTTTGTTCTTTTTTCAAAATTTTTTATTCTTTTGGTTTTTGGAATATGTTTTTTTTTTGATGAAACCCTTTCTTGTGAAGTGATTATCACAACGTTTTGCACTTTAATACCCCCATGCCTATGATTTGCAATGTCCTCATTGTAAATTATGTGGGTTCAAGTTTAGCCTAGATCATTCATTAGAACAGGTTTTGGGTGGGTGGCCGAGTCAGGGTGACTGTTGCGAACGATTTCAAGCTTGAGTACAGGTACTAGAAGTAGAGTCGGCTGTTCTAATGGATGAACCGTAAAGTGCAATATGAGTTCAGCATAAGATGTGTCAAGAAGGGTTTCGATTTTTTCAAAAAGAGGACGAGTTGCCTCCAGTTAAGCATTGAGTTTAATGCCATCAGCTGGGCGCAATGAGCTCAGGAAGAATGGAGATCAAAAGATACCTCAACCATGTTCGTATTGGTGAGTTCAATGAACGGCTTAAGTCGCTGACCATTCACGACAAAGGGTTCTGAATCAAGGCTATGTTGGTTGATTTCTATGGCTCCATTTCCAAAGATTTATCTGATAAGATATGGTCCAATCCATTTTGATCAGGGTTTTCCTGGGAACAGTTTGAGTTTGACATCAAAGAGTAGGACTTTCTAACCAAGGTGAAAGATCTTTCTAGACATGTACTTGTCATGAAAGGCCTTAACCCACTCTTTGTAAATTCACGAGTTCTCATACGCATCATTGCGTAATTCATCGATCTCGCTCATTTGAAGCTTTCTGCGGATTCCTGCCTTAAAAAGATCTAGATTACACTTCCGTACAACCCAATAGGCTCTGTACTCCAATTTGACGGGGAGGTGACATACCTTCCCGTACACCAATATGAAAGGAGACATGCCCAATTGTGTTTTATGGGCGGTCCTATAGGCCCACAAGGTTTCCGAAAGTCAGGACGACCAATCCCTCCTATCAGGTCAGACAGTAACTTGAAGGATTTTCTTGATCTCCCGATTTGATAGCTCAGCTAGACCGTTAGTTTGGGGGTGATAAGGAGTAGAGATTCGGTGCGACACCTCGTATTTAGTCATTAGTGATATGAACTGAACATTTGTGAAATGGATCCCTCCATCAGAGATAATGGCACGTGGAATCCCAGTAACAGTGCCAAAATGTTCAAGCGATAAATCGATGTTTTAAAATAACTTCGTTGTAATATAGCCAAAATAGCGCTCAAACAAATAAATTTATTACTTGAATGAAAGTCAGAGGTCAAACACAGGGAGCAATATGACAATTTAAAACTCAAGATCACAATTTGAATAAAAAAGATTGCAATAATAATAATATCAAATATCAATGTGCAAAAAGAATGAAGTAAAATGGTAATTTGAATCACCGATTACTCCCTACAATAGCAAATAGAACTCAATAGATATAAATATGAAATGATCTCAGCCATCTAAATATCTAATGAGACGTCTTAAACATCAAATGAATAGTGCACTGATTTCTTCTGCCTTTCTTCTTTTCTTTCTCCTGCATTTGCCTTTCTTCTTATGTGGCTCTCCTTCCTTATTTCTTTCTTTCTGTGCTTTCTTCTTTCTTTTGAGGCCTTCTTCCTTCTTTCTTTCTTCTGTCTTTGGCTTCTCTTTTCTTTTCTCTCTTCTTTTCTTTACACAGTGGGGGATCCTTCTTCAAACGCCTACGTGTCAACCGTTATTCTTTGTAGCAAAACCCCCCAACCCCGCACTCTTTCCTTTCTCTCTGGGTTCTTCTCCTTCTCACCTTCCCAAGGCCACACACAATATCGGGTAGTCAGATTCGGGCAAGAGCGTACCCGGGACCAAGGTTACCAGTGTTGGTGGTAGCCGAGGTGTGGGCTTAGGCAAGTAATCAGACCAGACCCGTGTGGAACAGTGTCACGAGCGAGGCGTGAGTAGGGTGTGCAAGGGACCTCACCCCCCTGTGGTCTTGAGGCAATATGCCCTATGCAAAAAATCAATTTAAGTGTATGCTCTGCTTCAGTGGTTTTCAATGTGGGACTATCCCACAGAGGGTTTAGCATGAGCATCTGCAGGTGGCTCTTCGTCTGATTGCAACAGCTGTTGATGGTATCTCACCCAATGAGAGACCTGGGCGCTTGCCTTGAGCAAAGCCGCAGCACCTGGAGGGTGTGGCCTGGAGTTTGCTTGGCCATGAACTCGAAGAACACGGTAGCGACGGGTGGAGGGCGGTGGAGACACGAGCACCTGAAAGGAAGAATACGACCTTACAACCAAGTTAAAACACTTCAAGACCTTCGCTGGATCATGGCGAATGTGATGGTGGGTGTAACATGGAGTAAGAGTGCGTGTAGGTGGCTGGCAGAGACGGAACTGGCCGGAGGATGATGTGTTGTTCGGGGAAGTGTTTGGGTGGATGGAATGGCAAATAAAGAGAGGGACTTGGTTGGTGGAGTTGAGGCGAAGGTTATAAGGTGGTTGGCGAGGTGGATGGAGTGTAGTGGCAGATACGACTCGCTGGAGGAGTGGCAAGAGCGGAGGATGAAGAGGGTGGTCAGTGCGATACGGTGGTCGAAATGAAGTGCGGTTGGTGTGGTTGTGAAGTAGGGACGCTAGGGAACTTATCTAGGTGATTGGCGAATGAAGAGAGGTAGGAGCGATGTCGGTTGCGGTATGGCCAACGCCGGAGACGAAGATGACTCCAGTGAGAAGGAAACGGCAAGGAAGATGGAGGGAGAGACGCTTGCTGGTATGGCGTGACGTGGAGGAAGACGAGGAAAATGAATCCGTCGCTGGTATTGCACACGGACGACGAGGGAGGTCGAAGGGGATCACCGGAGCTCGAGGAGCCTTTCGGTCGGATTAGAAGAGAGGAATTTAGGGTAGACATGGTCGAAATCGAGCTTCAGGAGAACGGTTTGATCTAGAGGTCTTTTTATAGGCCTTTAGAGGAGGTTTTGGTCTTGGGAAGAAAGCTTCCCAAGCTTGGAAAGCTTCGTCGGAGTTGGGATTTTTTTGATAACCAAATCTCTCATGCATTTGCATGAGAGATTGGAAAGGTTTTGGGGTGTAGGATTTGGCTCAAAAGGAAGAGAATTCCTTGACGAACTTCCCTTTCAAATTTGAAAGGGATTCGTCAAGGAATCGAGTTCTTGCCAATTTTAGGTCGTCGATGCTTGTAGGAGTAGTATTAATGGCAGCAGAGACCTATTTGTAAAAATGATGATAAAGTTAGGGATCTTTTTGTAAAGATTTTGAATGTTAAGGGCATAAATGTAATCAAATAGAACCAAGTTGCAAACTAGGTCAAGACAATTTCAGTTTGGGTCCAAATTTTGGTAGAAACCTAATTTTGACCTAAGGAGTCCAATGGTGAAGTTGGATTTTGATTTTGACTATGTTTGACTAGGTAATTTATGCAAAAATCTAAATTAGGGTAAATGTCGGTCTAAGACTATTTTGGGCCAAAACAGGTTGATGATCAATTTGAAGGTACTAAACCCTAGAGAATATTTTTCTATGAATTTTAGAGGATTTAGATAAATTTTATCCTGACCAGAACTTCAGTTAATTAAGTGGGTCTGTTTTTATGGTTTTAAAAGTCATTTAATTCTCAAAACACATGAGAACCCTTTTCTGTTTGTTTTAACCTATTTGTTATCCTTTTAAGATCATTTGACTCTTAATTAACCCCTGAGAAAATTCGTTGTACTGTATTCAAGTTATGATGGTAAAATTATAGTTTTAACCCTATTTTCTTGCTTTTCTCTCAGAATGCTAATGCAATGAATTATAACCTTCTGAAGGTTATGTAGGAGCATTTAAAGACTTAATCAGATCAAATTAAGCTAGTTATAACTCATGATGGTGTTCCTATCAGGTTTGATGTGCTTTTGGAATATGATGAGCGTTAGGGGATGTTTGCCCTTAAAATTGATTTCAAATGTGTGAAGTGCTCAGGCAAAAGGTTCACAAGTAATTTTTTTTATAATGAAGTGAATTTTAAGATTTAGATGCTTGTATTAGTGAATTTTAGGATTCACTTGATTTAATATCTTCAATCAAGGTTCTGATGAGACACACAAGAGTTTTGCAAATCCCAATTGTTTGATATATTTCCCTTAAGTATGGAATTGCTGTTGATTGCTATGGGAGGAGGTGAGATTTGCGGAAAATAGATAAATTGCGGAATTAAAATAAATCAATCTCATAATCACACAATGCACAAGGATATTTAGGTGGAAACCCAAACCGGGTGGAAACTCTTGAGTTAGGATTTTCCGATCGACTAAGTCGATCAAATCTACTATCCCAGTCACTTTAAATGAGGGTGACTGAGCCTCTTACAGCATGCTACAAATACGAGGGTAGCGTAACCTCAAACCCCTTCCCTTCACGAGAAGGTTTTTGTCTCATGAAGGATACAGGAATTCGCAAAGTGAATACCCAACCAATTAACAAAGTAAAATTACAACCTATAGAGCCACAAAATAAACCTAGCTACCATAGGTAAAGAATATTTCCCTTTGTTGGAAGTACGTCGGCTTGACGCAGATGTGTGAACCACGTGTAGGCACTACATCGCTCTCGTAATCGCGGAGTGAGAGTAGGTGCACAACTGGATGAAGCTCTCAGGTGTGGAACTAAAGCTTGGAGAGCTAAAGCTTCTTAAGATCAAAGTGACACAATGTATGTGGAAATAGTATTGATTGGTGTGTCATGGTGTATCTAACAAAGAAAGGGGCCTCTCCTATTTATAGATTGCTTAGGAAGGCTTAGGAAGGCTGTGAAAGCCTTAAGTAACCGTTGGGAATTATCCTAAGGCAAAACAAGCCACAATTAGCAGACATATGATGAACTTGTCAGAATCATTAATGATTTTAACAAGGTCATCAAACGTCTGGAAACTAAATCAAATGTCTAATTCTATACGATTTTCCTTCCTGACTTGAGTCAGACTTAAACAGGGTTCTAGTGTAATCTAGTCAGACGATAGGTTGGATGTCTAGCACAATATCTAGACGTTTGGAAACTTAATTAACTACTGGAATGGATTTCGCATGGCACATAACGGCTATATTACTTAAGAGAAGTGATTTGGGGTTAATCGAGGCTCAACGTCTATTTATCAGACGTCTTGGAAGCATGTCGGACGTCTGAAAGCCAATAATAGGACAGATTAAGGTTAAACCTCTAAGGTTAGCTTCTAAGGCCAACGGTCCTCTAATTGGACGTCAGGCAAAGTCATCAGACGTCTTCTAAGACGTCTAGATTATGGGATGGCCGTCTAATTTCAACAGACAGAACCTACTAAGTCCAGCCTAAGTGATTGGACGTCTGATTCAACATTCAAACGTCTTAAAGATGAATATCAGACATCTGATTTTTGTGTTAGACGTCTCAACAAGCTGTCAGAAACTTAGCTAGGTTTTCTAAGTCATTTACGGAAAACCTAAGTATCCTAGGGTTGTGCAAGTGTTCCTAGGACTGCAGTGTTGATACTTTGAAGCTCTTTAACATGCATCTAAGAAAATGAAAGAGTAAAGAATGTAAAGAACAATTATAGAGTACAAGATAAAAGAACATCTATCCTATTCTTCTCTCTTCAAGCTCTTGCTGCTCGTAATGTTCCTTCTTTGTCAAGCTCCTCCAATCCGCCATTGATGCGAGCTTGAACTTCGTCTTTACACTTGTAGCATTTGCAATTACCTGAATTCTAAGACTCGAAAGCAAATGTAAAATACCAAGTGTTTTGTTATCATCAAAATAAATGATTGTGGCGCCCTTACACCAACAATCTCTCTCTTTTTTGATGATGACAAAATTATATATAATAATGCATAACAATCTCCCCGTTTTTGCTATTATCAAAAAGGTTTAATTAATTTTAATTCTTCTACAACTCCCATCTAAAACATGCTCTTCTAAATTTGGGTTTAATCAAGAATAATATTCCCCCTTTTTGAAGCAACAAGATAGCTATATGATTATCTCCCCCTTTCTAAAGGAAATATAGCTCTGTTAACTACTCCCCCTTAAAGATGAACAATTAGCTCATTGATTTTAACTCCCACTATCTACATACTATTGATAAAGATATAGGGTTAAAGGCTTACCTCACCTACCATGGCCAATAGAATGACCCAAATGGAGGTGGATGCCAAACTAGATGGGGCTCCCATCTGTAGCTTGGAGGTCTGAGCATTGGCGCTGATCTCCAATCGAGCGGTCGACGTGTAACGGCTCGAACATTCGCCAATCTTCTCGTCGATCTTCTTGTCTTCCTCCTTGGTCCTCCTAAATTGAGTTGACCATTCTTGAGCTTGTAGGTCCACTTTCTCGTATTGTAGTCTCCCTTGAAACCTACAAAATAGGATTCGAGTTGATCTTTCGGTATCCAAGTTAGCTTGGATCCGATTTGTTAGTTGGTCTCCTTGAAGGAGATCCTTTCTCAACCTTAGGACTATTGCTAACTCTATTTAACAAATTTTCATAATTCTTCTTAAGACATGCAAGCTCATCTTTTATAACATGCATTTTGTTTTTTAATCTAGAGATTTCAGTTTTTAGACTAGTGTTCTCCTCAATTAATTTACTATTTCCATTGCTTAGGTCTATATTTTCTAATAAGTTATCATCCTTAGAACTAGAACTAGTTTCTAAATCCTTAAGCTATTTTTCTAACTTTCATCTTCTAATTTAAGAAAATTAAGATTATTTTTAATGCTTTTGTTTTCCACTTTAAGTGACTTACTAATTTCAAATAACTCATCAAAAGCATCTTGTAAATCCGAGTTTACCTCGTCATTGCCAGAGTGGCTATAGCTTGCGATGGCCATGAAATCTATGCAAGCGGTTTTATTCTTCTTCTCGGGATCCTCCTCTTTCTCTAAGCTCGAGTCGTCTCAAGTTGCCTGGAATGCCTTCTTCATATACTTCTCCTACTTCTTCTCCTTCTTGAGAAAAGGGCACTCAAGTCAAAGATGGCCTTTTTTGTTGTAGTGGTAGTAACATCTCGAGCTACCTTGCTCCTTTTCCTTCTCTTTCTTTTCTCTCTTAGAATCCCTACAAAACATGGAAAACTTTTTAAGTAAAAATTTAAAGTCTTCGTCATCGAAACTTACCTTGCTATCTGATGCGACTCTGAAAGTAAGAGACTTCCTCGGCTTTGGTTCTGGAGTGCCCTTTTGCTTCAACTTTGTCTCGTAGGCCATGAGATTTCCTAGGAGATCTTTCATGTTGGGTTCTTTTACGTCGTTCGCCTCGTCAATGGTAGTGACCTTCTGTTCCCACTCAGATCTAAGGGAATGAAGAAGCTTTCCTTGATGCTCCCCCTTGATGAAGGTCTTTCCTAAAGCTTTAAGGTTGTTCACTATAAGAGTAAACCTAGTATACATCTCACTTAAAGATTCATTAGGTTTCATAATAAAATATTCAAATTCTTGTGAAGGAACATTAATTTTAGAAGCTTTTACCTTAGAAGTACCCTCATGAGTTACCTCAAGTGTGTGTCAAATCTCGTATGCGGTGGCGCACAGCGAGATTTGGTTGAACTCCTCTGGGCTGAGCGCGCAATACAGTGCATTCATCACCTTCGCGTTAAGGGATAGTTCCCGAATCTGTTGTTGCGAGTACCCTGTGGTGGGTCTTTTCGGGATGTTGAAGGGGCTCTCGCATCTGGCTCAGATGAAGTCATTGGCTTAAAGCAATGTCTTCATCTTAAGCTTCCAATACCCGTAGTTACTCCCGTCGAAGTAGGGAGGGTGGGTAGTGGACTGCCCCTCGACAAGTCTAATGGCGATGACGCTTCCCTCCATTAGATCCTTGCCAGGTGTTATGCTGATATCGCAAGAACCTACTCTGATACCAACTGTTGATTCCTATGGGAGGGGGTGAGATTTGTGGAAAATAGATAAAGTGCAGAATTAAAATAAATCAATCTCATAATCACACAATGCATAAAGATATTTAGGTGGAAACCCAAACTGGGTGAAAACCACCACCTAACCCTCTCAAGTTAGGATTTGCCAATCGACTAAGTTGATCAAATCTACTATCCCAGTCACTTTAAACGAGGGTGACTGAGCCTCTTACAACCATGCTACAAATACGATGGTACCGTAACCTCAAACCCCTTCTCTTCACGAGAAGGTTTTTGTCTCATGAAGGAGATAGGAATTTGCAAAGCAAATAACCAACCAATTAACAAAGTAAAATTACAACATATAGAGCCACAAAATAAACCTAACTACTATAGGTAAAGAATACTTCCCTTTGCTGGAAGTGCGTCGACTTGACGCGGATGCGTGAATCACGCATAAGCACTACGTCGCTCTCATAATTGCAGAGCGAGTGGGTGCACAGCTAGATGAAGCTCTCAGGTGTGGAACTAAAGCTTGGAGAGCTAGAGCTTCTTCTCGAGATCAAAATGACACAATGTATGTGGAAATAGTATTGCTTGGTGTGTCTTGGTGCATCTAACAAAGGAAGGGACCTCTCCTATTTATAGACGGCTTAGGAAGGCTTAGGAAGGTTGTGGAAGCCTTTGGTAGCCGTTGGGAATTATCCCAAGGTGAAACAAGCTACAATTAGAATCATTAATGATTCTGACAGGGTCATCAGAGTTCTAGATAAAGTGTCAGATGTCTGGAAACTAAATCAGATGTCTAATTCTATACGAATTTCCTTCCTGACTTGAGTCAGACCTAAACAGGGTTCTAGTGTAATCTGGTCAAACGATAGGTTGGACGTCTGGCACAATGTTTGGATGTCTGGAAACCTAATTAACTGCGGGTATGGATTTCCCAAGGCACATAACGGCTATATTACTTAAGAGAAGTGATTTAGGGTTAATTGAGGCTCAATGTCTATTCATCAGATGTCTTGGAAGCATGTTAGACGTCTGAAAGCCAATAATAGGTCAGATTAAGGTTAACCTCTAAGGTTAGCTTCTAAGGCCAACGGTCGTCTAGTTGGACGTCTAAACTATGGGCTGGTCGGCTGATTTCAACAGACAGAACCTACTAAATCTAGCCTAAGTGATTGAACGTCTGATTCAACATTCAAACATCTTAAAGATCAATATCAGATGTCTGATTTTTCTGTTAGACATCTCAAAAGGCTATCTGAAACCTATTTAGGTTTTCTAAGTTCTCTACGGAAAATCCAAGTATTCTAGAGTTGTACAAGTGTTCATAGGACTACAGTGTTGATACTTTGAAGCTCTTTAACATGCATCTAAGAAAATGAAAGAGCAAAGAATGTAAACAATAATTATAGAGTACAAGACAAAAGAACATCTATCCTATTCTTCTATCTTCAAGCTTTCGCTCCTCTCAATGCTCCTCCGTCAAGCTCCTCCAATCCGCCATGGATGCGAACTTGAACTTCGTCTTTACACTTGTAACATTTGCAATCAACCAGAAATCTAGAACTCAAAAGCAAATGTAAAATAACAAGTATTTTGTTATCATCAAAATAAACAATCGTGGTGCCCTTGCACCAACAAATGCAGGTGTGCTCTACCCTTAATGTGAAACCCTAAGCACAGATAGTTCCAGACAATTCTTTTAAGTCCAAAAATCAGATGAGTGGTGCGACACAAGCAACATAATCAATTGGCCTTATTGCACAACTAACTAGGCACTCAGAAAATATTTTTTCAAGAATTTTAATGCACGTTTTCTATTTGTTTCTGATTTAATGTCTACTAGGGGTTTTACAGTCTGTTTTGACCCCCAGTTCATGATTGAATAATTCGTGCAAGCAAATGTGTAAGAAATACTTTTTTCAGACTTTTCCTAAATTCTTGATTATCTCAAAAATTCAGTGCCATAAATTTCAAGTCAATCGATCAACCCTGTTTCCAATTACCTTAGGGCTTTTGTTCGGCGAATAGTGTTAGACCTTTGTGCGATTTTAATTCAGGCCGAGAGGCCGTATCTTTGCAAGCAGGTGTTCTCCAGACCTAAGCCTCTTCTCCAGCCACGTGTAGCGTCTCTAGTGAGCCATCAGCGAAGGATGCCCCTCGCCAGCTGTGGAATCTCTTGAGCATAACCCCTGGGCCATTGGATTTGAGATCCAACGACAACATGAGCGTAAATCATCAGCAACTCCTCTACGATAAGAGAATGAAGAAGACAATGGGATGAGGGGGGCATTTAGTCCCACCTCATTAATGGCAGCAGCGAGAGCAACACAAAATGTTTTGTTGCTGAAGACTCACTACCTTGACACAACGGGGGTGAGGCCCCCACCTTACGCGTCACGTACACCTCACCTACCACGCACGCTGGTGGGCTTGGTCATTATTCATACCCGATTACCCATTTTTGTGCATACCCGTTTACCCAGTTAGAAAGAGAGAATCTGAGGAGGATGGGGGGTGGTTTTGACCTCTCGTACCTCAGGAAATGTACCCCTTCGCTCAATACTTAAGGAATTCTACGTTCACTTTGGGTTGAGGCCTTGCGCCATTGTGCTTGTGCTAAGGCCTTGTGCCATGTGCTGAGGTTTAGTGACTTTAAATTGCCTGAGGCTTGTCTTCGACATCTAATTGAAAGGCACTGTGGGGTTATTTGAAGCCTTGTGCATGCCATTGGCTCTAATCACTGTGGACATATTCGAGTATTGTGTTGGCTTGGTTAAGTGATGTTGTATCAAAAATTCGTCGCAAAAAGAGTTAATTCTTAAAAACCTATCGTCGTAGTGTAATTTGCAAGAAAATCCGAACAATCAAATAATTTTTACCGAAACTCAAAAGGAGTTTTGGGTCGAACACAAGGAGGCTACGTCAATTCAAAATCTGCAATTATATATATTTTTTGTAATTTTTGTTTAAAGATAAGATAATCACAATGATTCTATTCTACTTGGAATATTAACACTAGAAAGAGAGAATAATTTTACATCAATGATAATGTCATACAATTACCACTAAAAAGCGGGAGATCTAATCTAGAAAGCGATAAAGATAAGAGAGATAAGAAATTATCCTCCTCGACGGTTGCTTGAAGGATGAGCCGGACAAGCGACACTTGGAAGAAGAGCAAAGATAGAGGACGGAGAATGAAGCAGGAAGAATCGGAGGCGAGGCAGGGCGCCGTTGTCGTGGGATCCACTTCCAGAACGAGGGCGAGAAGACAACCACGGGTGCTCCATGAATGGGGTGAGAAGTGGACAAAATTTTGATTTTTACTCTACAGAAGCATCCCGGGTTTGGGACAAGCTTCTTTAGAACTTTAGAGAGGGAGAGAGATGAAGGGATGAAGAAAATGTGGAGGGCATAGGGCTTTTTATAGGTGAAGAGTAGGGGGCAAATAGGTCATTTCATTCTTAAAACATTAATGTAAGGGTTTTTAGTGACGGATATAACCATCACTAAAGCCTCCACATCGCTGAATATGCAAGCATGCCTCCCACCCCTTTCATCTTCAACCGTTGAGAGCTTTATCACGGTCGTGAATCCTTAAACACCCTCAGCGTCACTTCTTCAGCTGCGCGCGTGCGATCACGCATCAGATCGCACGTGCACATCTGTGCTCATCCAAGCCACCACGTCGCGCCTGCATCAGCCGTCTACGCTTCATCCGACGGGCGAATTTGATGTGTGCTCCTCTTCAGCGGATTGATTCCGCACCACGTGCCTGGAACGCATGCCACTGCTTTGCGACAAGGCTCTCGACTGCTACGCTGAGGCACTCTTTTGGTCGCATTTGTGTTTTAAGGGGCGAGCACTCGCAACCATTGGATGGTGATCCAACGATCGGGAGAGCTCAACCCTTTACTTCAGTAGAGTTGGTGCGTGCTTTGAGATTGAATCACAGCCATTGGATCAATGATCCAACGACTAGGATTGGATCAAGTGGCGAAGAGGAGTGTTGTGACCGATGTTGGCCAGTTGTGATGGCGCCACGTGGTGCCATCATGGCCATCCATCTTCTTTGCTTTGTAGGTGATGCCATAGATGTTGGATTGGACCGATTGTCACGTCGTTGGGCTGCAATCTTCTATCCGAACCCATCCATGTGATTGGATTTGTCATCTAAAGTGTGGATTTAACACCACTTTGGCCCATGATCTTTGATCTTTCTCGGACTACATCTGATGTTACAGAGGTCCGATAGGGGCGATCTCGGAGTCGTTGAACTCCGATCGTCACCTTGATCAGATCTGTACGGTTTGATCTCAAATCTGAGATCCCGATAAATGTTTCCCTCAAAAAAAGAAAATTAACCTAAAATTTATACAATCTAACCTAAATGCACGATGATGTATGTTATGCAATATTTATAATAATGAATGCTTCTATGACACTAGAAACACGCATAAATAGGCATTTTAGGTCAATTAGATGTGTGCACATCAAGTGGCTATAAACACTGTTGAGATATTTGTAATATGTGCTTAAATGTGGGAACTAAGTGGTGATTCAAATCACCATTTTTAGGTCCTAATTCTCTTTTTATCTCATTGCTTTTTGAGATAACAATTTGGTCTATTATTGAATATATTTTGATTATTGATTTTCATTACATATTTTTATCATTGTGCTCCTTGATTAATAATGCGATTAGCATTGTGAATTCCATATTTGTTCCCTATGAACGATCTCGAATTCACATATGTTTTCAAGTTTATAAATTTTAAATGCCGTATCGATTTTCGTTACTATACTGTGACATAATCATTTCTTATACACAACAATTTTCGACGCAATAGTAGGTGTCCAAAACCTGGCCATCTGAAAAAGTAACACATGGTTTCAATCGTTGGCCATTTACCTTGAAAGTTGCACCAAATAAGAGATCTTAGATCTCAACTACACCGAACAAGAATACCTATGTGATAGTGTACGACCCATCCCAACGAGACTTCAATTTCCAAGAAATAGCTTGAGTTTGAAATTGAACAACCAGACCCGTTGGTTGGGCTCAAAGGTTTTGCGAAGGATGTGTTTATCATGAAATACCTTATTGTACTTTTTGTAAGCCTAAACAATATCATAAGCCTCATTCTTCAACTCTTCAAGTTCAATCACTTCTAATAAGCGCACTTTGCTTACTTTCTCAAGATCGATATTAATATTCTTTATAGCCCAATATGCTCAATCTCAATAGCCAGATGGCAGGTTTTGCCATACATTATACGAAAAGGAGACATACCCAAGGGAGTCTTAAATGCAATTCTGTAAGCCCATAGTGCTTCATCTAATTTTTTCGACCAATCTTTCCTGTCAGGTCTTACAATTTTCTCAAGAATTCATTTGATCTCCCTATTGGACACCTCGGCCTATCCACTCGTCTGCAAATGATACAAGGTGGCTACCTTGTGGGGGACACCAAAACTTTTGAGTAGACGGGTAAAGTGTACATTCTTGAAATGAGGTCCCCCATCACTAATGATCGTCCTCGAGAAATAATAATGGCTTTAACAAAATTCAGGACCACCAAGTGATCGTTGGTCATAGTCGAAATAGCCTTTATCCATTTTGACACATAGTCAACTGCCACGAGGACGTATTCAAAGCCGTGGGATAATGGGAAGGGACCTATAAAATCTATACCCCAAATGTCGAATATCTCAACTGGCAGAATAGGCTACTAGGGCATCTTATCCCGATTCTTGATCCTTCCCGTATGTTGACAACGAAGACATGCCCCCACATAAGTATGAGTATCTTTGAATAGTGAGAACCACCAGAAACCAAACTGGAAAACCTTATAAGAAGTCTTCTTAGCACTAAAGTGTCCACAGTGCAGTGTGTGACAGAAATTCAAAACACTTAGTTGTTCCTCCTCTGGAACACACCTACTGAAGACTTAGTCATGGCCTATTCTAAAGAGCTCGGGGTCCTCCCAGTGATAATTCTTTGTGTCAGCGAGAAAGCTCTCTCTACTGCTTATTCTACGAACTGGGTTTTTGCTAGTGACCAAGTGGTCATCGGTTGTACCAGCATCATCGTTTCATCAGGAAAGGTGTCATGAATGTCTTCTGACGAGGCTGAAGCCTCAACTGGGATCCTGGATAAATGATCAGCAACTACATTTTTTACCACTTTCTTGTCACGGATATCAAGGTCAAACTTCTGTAGTAACAAAATCCATCTAACAAGCCTAAGTTTGGTGTCTTTATTAGGAGTAAGTGCTTCAAGGTCGAATGATCAGTATACACCACAACCTTAGATCCCAGAAGACAAGACCTAAACTTCTCTAGAGCAAATACTATCGCAAGTTCTTTTCTGTCATAGTGTAGTTTTGCTATGGATCAGTAAGGGTCTTGCAGCATAGTACAACACATGAGGCTTTTTATCAACCCTCTGACCAAGGATTGCTCCCATGGCAAAATGAAGGACCAATCAACTCAAATGGGAGGGTCCAATCAGGTGCTTGCAGGATAGGCACGGTTATTAGGACCTTCAAGACTTGGAAGGCCTCGATACACTTTACATAAAAAATGAAGGCAGTATCCTTCTGTAGTAAGTGGCAAAGTAGCCTAGAAATATTGCTAGAGTCTTTAATGAAGTGCCTATAAAAGTCATCATGGCCTAGGAATGATTGGATTTTCTTGCATTGGTGGGTGGTGGAAGCTTTAAAATGGACTCAACCTTATCTTTGTCCACTTCTAAACCTTTCTTAGACAAGACATGCCCAAGAACAATGCCCTGCTAAATCATGAAATGACTTTTCTCCCAGCTGAACACCAATCCTATCTCTTTGTAGCTGGTAAGAACTTTTTCTAAATGCGAGAGACAATGGTCAAATGACGTGCCATAGATTGAAAAGTCATCCATGAAAACCTCTATGAACTTGTCAATCATGTCTGAGAAGATGGACATCATACACCGCTAAAGTGTTCCCAAAGCATTACAAAGTCCAAATGGCATCCGACGGAAGGCAAATGTGCCATAAGGACTCGTGAAAATAGTACACTCTTGGTCGTCTGGGAAGATAGCAATCTGATTGTACCCAGAATATTCATCGAGAAAACAGAAGTATTTATTCCCCACCAATTTCTCTAGTATCTGATTAAGAAATGGCAAAGGGAAGTGGTCTTTCTGGGTTGTGGTGTTTAGGCAATGGTAGTCTATGCACACCCTCCATCCTATTGTGGGTCTGCTGGTGACTTTCTCCCCTTTCTCATTTGTCTCAATAGTGAATCCCACCTTTTGGGGCACTACATGAATAAGACTGACCCATTTTCTATCAGTGATGGGATAAATTATCCCAGCATCCAACCACTTTAAAATCTCCTTCTTCACCACTTCCCGCATGTTGGGGTTTAATTGTCTGTGCATATCTCAAAAGGGTTTCACGGAGTCATCCGTGTAGATGTGATGCATGTAGAGAGTTGAGTCAACCCCCTTGATGTCAGCTATAGTCCAAGCAATGGCTTCCTTGTGCTGTCTTAGGCGTTCAATCAATGCTCCCTCTTGCGTCTCAAATAGAGCAGTCGAAATGATGACAGGGAGTGTATCATTGGGCCTAAGGAAAACATATTTGAGGGTCTCTGGGAGTGGTTTAAGCTCCAAGTCGGGGGCTTTTTGAATCGAGGGAATTGGGTTCAATGTCCCTACCTCCAGTAGCAGATCTACCTTGATTGCCCATGGTGGGGAGAGGGACTCCGCCTTGACACCCAACAGCTCTTTTAATTCCGGCATATCTCCCCCTCCTTTGTTAAGAGTCGAGGTATGGTTTTCAGACGTGACCATTCGGAGGGGGTCATCACCCAAAAGAGCTGGTGTCATCTCTTCTATAATCTCATCGATCACCTTGATTTGGGAACAATCTTCCAATCCAGGCTGTTTATAGGCATCAAACACATTCAGTCGAAATTTCCAATTCCTAAAGCCCATCTTGAGTGCCCTTGAATTGGAATTGATGGACACATTGGCCGTAGCAAAAAAGGGACGCTCTAAGATAATCGAAGGTATGGTAAGCATGTTGGATGGGTCAGTATCCAACATCAAAAAGTCGACGGGAAAGAAGCTCTCCACTCTCACCAGGACATCTTCTAAAAGCCCACATAGTGTCTTAAGTGACCTATCAGCTACTTGGAGGACAACAGGACTAAGCTTCAACTCTCCTCCTAATAGCTCATAGATCGAGCTCGACAATATATTAACCCCCGCACCCAAATCGAGGAGGGCCTCATCAATGCATTGGTCTTCAATGACTACAGAAATATACGGGGCTCCTGGGTCCTTCATTTTTGGGGTTGTACCATGTTGTAGGACCGAGCTGACTAGGTCGGGCAGGACGACCTTAGCCTGGACCTATTTTCGTGATTTTCTCTACTCATGCATAGGTCCTTTAGAAATCTAACATAGGATAGAATTTGCTTGATAGCATCCAGCAGAGGCAAGTTGATATGAACTTTCTTGAATGTATCCATAATCTCATCCATCCTATCTTTGGCTCCAGATGAGCCAGCAAAAGTTGCCTTTCGGGTGAATAAGCGCTTAGGAAAGTGTACTCTCAGCCTCTGGGTAGAGGGGTTGTCATGAAGGGATAGAGGTGGAATGGTGACAACTTCCTCCGGATGGGTGATTTCAAGTGAGGAGTTGAGTGGCTCTTGATGGTAACACCATCATTCGTCATAACTAGCTTTAATTAGTTGAGATCAACAAATAAATACTCTTGAATGATCACCTGAGGACAATAATTCCACTCTAATCTGATTTGAGAAGATAATAAAATAGGGTCAATTTTGTAGTTTTAACATCACATCACAAGTGCAGAGTAACCACGGGGTCACCGAGGGGTTAATTAGAGGTCAAATGAACATTAAAAATTAAGAAGTGGGTCCACATTGACAAAAATAGGGTTTCATGCATATCGAGAATCAAAACAGTACACAAAACCCTAATTATCAACCCACTTAATTTTAAGAGGTTATGGTCTGGATAAAATTAATCTAAACCTCCTAAAATTTATATAAAAATATTCTAAGAGGTTTGGCACCTTCGATTTGACCATCTAAGCCCATTTTGACCTATAATAGAGTTTTAGACAAGAATTTACCCTGATTTAAGCTTCTGTGCAATTTACCCATCCAAGCGTGGTCAACGTTCAAATCCAAGTTCACATTAGATTCTTTGGATCCAAATTAGGTTAACATCAAAATTTGGGCCCAATTAAAGTCCATCTTTACCTAGTTTGCAATTCAATCCCTAAGATCTTTATTTCTCTCAATCTGACCCCTACCTTTCAAAATTCCTTGCATATAGGCCCTTATCTTTCTCATCTCCTTCACAAAGAGGCCCCTACCGCCATGAGTGT
Source organism: Thalassia testudinum (assembly GCA_037157565.1). Classification (NCBI taxonomy): domain Eukaryota; kingdom Viridiplantae; phylum Streptophyta; class Magnoliopsida; order Alismatales; family Hydrocharitaceae; genus Thalassia; species Thalassia testudinum. The sequence continues at coordinate 43,472,396 of JAZHRO010000025.1, forward strand.
GAACACGCAATTAACCCTAAACCTTGTCGACTTTGATCATGTGTTTCTCCTTCAACCAACACCCAATCTCCTCTAAATTGGAGGAAATGAGCGCCATTAGATCTCTTCCCATCTGAACATGATCTCGAGCCCTGATTCAAAGCATGGAGCTCAGGAGAGATCAAGAAATCTATGAGAAAACCCAAACCAAATCATGATGAATCTTCCTGATTGAACTCAAATTCGAGCTCTATATAAGCTCTAAATGATCCTAGGATCATTTTAAGCTCGGTTCCGAGCCAATTCTCCTAGTTTCTTCCCTCCTTTAGTGACCTCCGCCGCAGCTCCGAAGACTCTCCTCAACCTCATCTCTCTGGCCATTCGAAGGCCAAATCAAGTGGCTGACGACCTTCCTTTGCTTCTTCCGCCTCTCGTTGGCCAAAGCAGAGGTCGTCTACCCCCTACGTCATCGCCCTACCCCTCACCGAAGTTTCCTTCATCCTCAGTGCCGGCCAATCAAAGCTGGCACGAATCTACACCCTATCCATCCCATAGCTAGGTTTCCTATCTCCCTCCCTCTCCCTAACCTTGACTTGACCCTTTCTCACCCCAATTCAATTGACAAATCACCTTCTCCCCCTTCATCTTCTCCAACGTCAGCCGCACCTCCGATAAGGCCACGCCAACACCACACACACCTAAACACCCAACCATCACCACCAAAAGCTCTGCCACGCTCTCCGAACCAAAAGCCCTCTTCCTATTGACACTTCCACCCACTAAACTTCCTCCCCAAACAAACCCACCACCAGGCTCCTCCGGTGACCTCGCCCGACCACCCAAGTCCTCCATACACCTCACCACCACCTCCATTACACTCCACACAACTTGGCAAAGCTCCTTAGATTTCTAACTTGGGCTTGCAGCCTGTATTTTGCTTGCTAGGTACCCACCAAAGCTCCGCCTTCCACCATCATCATCCGCTGCCGACAGCCAACCCTCGACCTTTCTTCGGCCACGAGCTACTGTGAAACATCACCACAAAGCCACCTAGGCTCGTGATTGAAGAACAGAGCAGCAGCATGCCCAGTTGAGATCGAATCCTCAACAGCTCACGTGAAGAAGAAAGTTGAAGAAATAGTCCCACATTGTGTGTGGGAAACCTAAGAGAAGCACATAAAAGCAATCTGTGCTAAGGCTTCATTACCTCCACACAGCGAGGGTGAGGTCCTTGCCTCACATGCCACGCATACCTCACCAACCACGCACGCCGGTTGGCCTGGTACTGTTCACAACCCGATTACCCAACACTGTTCATACCTGTTTACCTAGTTAAGGAGAGGAAATCTGAGTGAGGGGTGGTTTTGCATTGGGATGCATGCACATGCCTCGAGATGCATGCCCATACACCTAGCACTTAGTTGTTCTAAGATGGCTTTGTGCTGAATCTTTCCTTGAGGTCTCTAAGGCTTTGTGCCTTATGTTGTGCTTGTGAGGCTCTGGAAAGTTTAAGACGTCTGGCTCTCTGTGCTGACGTCTGATTGTGAGTACTATAGACTTATTAAGTTCTAATCTGATGTGGAAATTGAGAGTTAGTGGTTCAAGACCACTATAGCGAAATTGAATTGGCTGATTACATTGGGATATGTGCTTGATTAAGGGATTAAATTGGTGATTCAAATCACCATTTTTAGGGTTTTGATGTTCTTTTTATCCTAGTGATTTTTGAGATACAATTTGCTATTATCGAATATATTTTTTATTGATATTGATTGCATATTTCTTGTGAATTATTCTGCTCATTTTTTTAATTGCGATTAGTGTTGTGAATTGCATAATTGCTCCCTGCGAATGACCTTTTGACTCATATTTTATTTTTGAGGACTTATAAATTTAAATGTTATTGAGATTTTCATTACTCTACTACGGTGCAATCATTTCTTAATCACGACAATTTTCGATGACGCAACATTTTGGTGCCGTTGTTGGGGAGCAACGCAAAATTCACCACTAGTCATCATTATTGATTGATTGAGTTGATTTCTAATTTGCCCTATCTACTTTATTTTTTTTTTTTTGCGAGGTACATCGTGAAGAGATCTTCCGCACAATCAACCTCTCCAGGGGCAGGTAAAATTTCTCTTCTTCCCTAATCATCTCTTAATATTGGGAAAGAGAAAAGAGAAATAGAATCAATTAGGATCACCTGCCATATTTCATAGTAAATATCATTTGAAGGCAAAGAGTTTCTTGATTTGCAAAATTGAAATCTGATTAAAGTTGAGATGATTTGATTAGAAATTCCCCATCTAGATTTCCTGTACCTATTAGGGATGTGCGCTAAAATTTCTCAACAGCTTGGACTACTCACTTTGTTGTTTAAAATCAAATTAGAGTTGAAATAGAGCCAATTAGGGTTTCCACATTAGGGTTCTAAAGTGTTAGTACACATTTTCCTACAATAAAGGAAATTGATCTTCCTACATTCATGTGCCACCCAAGCCCTTATTTGAACTGCTCTACCCAAGTGAACCCTAAAATCAAGGCTCTAAATTCACTTGAATCATAAAAGTTGAGACTTAATAACTTGAGAATCAATTTAGGGTGATTTAGGTCTTGACCTAACCCATCATCATCCTTAGGGCAGGTCAGGTGAAATTGGTCCACTCTGTGGACCAACCAACCTACAAATTAGGTTACAAATTGAAATAACTTCTAAATCAATTGAAATTCAAGGCATAAATTAAGGCTAAAATTGGTAGACTTAGGTCTCAATTCATACATTCCAGTCTACTTGGAATCTCAGTGACAAGGAAGGTCAGATGGGGGAAACCTTATAACTCGTGGGGACACTTTACCGTGTAGGGGTCTTTGATAGACTCTCCCTTCCTAGCTACCCAAGTAATTCTCAGGTGTGTGGATTTTGATCAAGAGGTATCATCCGCCTCAAAATAGCCTTAGTCATCCAAAATTTTTGAGTGCCTTGATTGGGTCCAATACACATCTAGTCCCTCATTTATTTAGTAGTGCACATACACAGGAAAGGTCCCTGAGTCTTAGTTAGAGGCCTCCATTAGAGTTGATCTTTGGGAAAATCTATTCTGACTTGATTAATTCAATCTGGATCTGAATTTGATTCTATATCCTGATCCACCACTTGATTTGAAAATGCAACCTGACAACATAAGAAGAGTGTTCAAGACACCTGAATCTCGTATGAGCATGAAAGAGAAAATGATCGAGGCTGCTCTACGACATCATAATGAGTATTACAAAACCTCAGATCCCTTTAAGAACATTCAGGTTAATGTGTCAGAGACAACAACCCTCATCGTGAACCGTGCCCATCTGATGTTGACACAAATGATAAGTGGTTCAACTTGGGATGCCCTCATATCAGAATTCAGTGAATTATAGAAATTGCATAACACAAAGGACTTACAATGTTTTTCAAATCCTCCACTCTTGGAGATACATCAAGGTGACATTGAGAAATGTGGAAATACGTTAAATCTATTACAATAAGCCATTGATCAGAAATACCCATATCACCACTTAGAAATTGATCGATGTTATTTCCTAGAGCCCGGGTTTAAAAGTAGAGGTTGTTATAGAACCCCAACCCAAATGGAACCAAATTCAGACTTTGTGCATAATGACATACTTAATCTTGATGTGGGTTGGGTGAATCCAGTTGCAGGTGTTCCCGATCATGAATCAACCATAGGTAGCTGTGAAATTGGTTCATCATGCCTAGATATTTCAAACACCTGTGACAAATTTGACTCAGGATCTCTCGAGGATCTAACTCCCGAACCTTACCCCATTAAGGTAATCCTCAAGAGTGATTCTGACATCCCAGTAGAACCAAGTCCAGATTACCCAATTCCTTCACCTAGCCTAGAATCTAGATCCGGGCCAATTTAGGATGATCATATGGCCCAATGTGATGAGAACTAGATTTCATATTTGAATTATGATTTTGGGCCTATATTTGATGATTATACCTCTCCAGACTCCTCAGAAGAACGAATTGATTTTTTTGAAGTCACACCAATTTACGATATAGAATCAGAGGAGTTGGAAGAGTTGGGATTTTATTGGATCTACCCTAAGTGCCCAGAACTTGAGCCTATGCTTGATAAGGACACCTCTTTGAGCTTGGAATTTGAGACTAGGTTAGACCAATGTCAAGTTGATGACTCCATGCATCATGATTTGTTCAGTGGTGGAAATCTTGATCTTGAATCAAGTTCAGAAGCTGATTATCGCAAATTCTCCGATGATTTTGAATCATACTCTGATTTCAAAGAACCTTTGCTTCCAGAAGATTATGAGCCAGTTTACGACCTCAGTATCCATGACCCATTCTTTGATTTTGATTCTGAGGTCGATGATTTGAAACTCGAAGCAGCCATACCTTCTAATCCAGAGCTAGAGCCTTTCAAAACCAAAACCATACCCCGACTCGCCACTACAATCAATTTCTATTCTGACTCACCTCTTTCTATTCCGACTGAGCATGAATCACCACCACAATTCAACTGGGAATCGAACACTGATCAGACCATCAACCACATCGTGTCCTCTATTCCCACCTGCAGAGTTCCTACATTTTCCACTGATCCATTAGCATTTGAGGACCCCTACTCTAATTAGGTTGAGTTGATTCAACCAAACCCTAGATTCATATTTCCACATCTATTTGAGCTACAAAGCATTTGGTGGGCTTCACATCTATTGATTCACATTTCTCAACCCACCAGACTGATTGGGTTTGGTCTGCGTTATCAGCCTATTGATTTGAACAAGCACCTGATTAGACCAACCAGACTACTCATCAAGGTGCTTGTTCTACAAAATTCCTCATTAACCACCTTCTGTTCGTCTGAAGGCATCAAATTTAACGCTTGTCGCTCACTCTAAATCAGGGTTTTAAAAGTAATGCATTGTAGTATAGCCGATAAATCGCAAAGAACACTTAACATTTATAGCTTAAAAGAAATCCGAGGTCGAACGCAGTGAACAATATGGTAATTTATCTCAAGATCACAATTTTAAGCAAGAATATAATAATGTAATAGCAATTTCAAGCATAATTGATGTAAATATAAAATCAAGAGTCAATGTGGAAAAAAAGATCTGGGTAAAATGGTGATTTGAATCACCAAATTACCCTATTACAATAATGGCAAAAAATGCAATAGCATCAATCAACCAAAGCCACGTATGATGAGTGCACAGTACACTTCTCTCTGATGCTACAGTGTGTAAGCACTGTTCCTCTCTTGGCTACTTCTCTTCTTCTGCTTTAGCTTCTCTTCTTCCTCCTCTTCACGCACAAAGGGGGGACACTTCACGAATTTCGCCAAGTGTTAGAACCTCTCTGAAGCAAAACCCCCCTTAACCTTGTGCGCCCTCTCTCTCTCGTGTTCTCTTTCTCAATATCCAGTCATATATTCGGGTAATCGAGTATCCAGATTTTTGCGTACTCGGGACCAGGGTTGAAGGAGTGGGTCGCAGCTGAGGTGTGAGAGAGTAGGCGGGCAAGTGAGTGGGTAATGGGGACCCGACCCCCATGCCTTGGGCAAGGGGTCAGGGTGATAAATTCCTTTTATCTCACACTGAGGGCTCGGTCGCGCACGATATAGGGCTAAATGTCCCACAGGTCTCCTCACGAAGCTGCTGACAATGGTTCTTCCAATTGCGATCGGAGACAAGTTCGTGGCTTCCAATTGAAGGCCTAGAGGGTGACCTGGAAGCCTTCCGCACGCCCTGGAGGTGTCACCTAGAGGTATCGTGGCTAGAACACCATGAACGATGTCGAAAATAGTGGTGCGGCAGCGGAGGTCCAGAGATCTACCTGAAATAGAAAATATGGCCTCTCAGCCCTATCAAAAATGCTCAGGAGGATCCTATGAGCACGACGGATGTACTGATGGGTGTTGCGTGCAGTGAGGATGCTTGTATGTGAGTAGTGAAGTCAGAGAAGGTGAGTGCAAGTGGTGGTGTTTGGTGGGTTGTTTGGAAGGGCAATCCCCTCAATTTCTTGAGGGTTTTTGCTCACGAGGTTACGGCGAAGGTGTAGGGACCGGTGGCGAGCGGAAAGATGATCTGTAGCGGTAGGAATGCTTCACCGGAGGTACGCCGGCGAGATGGGAGACAAATTTGCGGGAGGCGATGAAGGGTTCGAGTTGGAGTGGCGAAGATGAAGTTGTGAAGTAGCGGAGCGAGGGAGTTGATCTGAGTAGGTGGCGGACGACGAGAAGGATCGACGCCAGGTTTGATATGGCCTGCATCGAAGACGAAGGGAGCTCCGATGGGAGAGAACATTGATGACGAAGGGGGAGGATGCACCTCGGGGGTATGTCGAGGTGCGAAAGAAGCTGGGGAGTTCAAACCGGCCGGCTATAGTCCGTGACGGCTAATGTAGAAGCTCGAAGGAAGGGGTCATCGGAGCGAGGCGGAGCTAGCCGAGGAGGAGAGGAAATAGGGCTAGATTTGGCTCAATTTCTCGCTAAGGAGGTAAGGAATGCCGTGGGGGGTCTTTTATAGGCCAGGGGGCGAGCTTTCAAGCTTGGAAGCTCCTAAGCTTTGCGAAATAGGAGACTCGAATCTTTGAAGGATTTGCATGAGCTTTTCAGAGAGATTTGGAGACTTGGACATGGCTCAATAGGAAGGAGATTACCTTATGAATCTCCCTTTAAATTTTGAGAGGGATTCGTCAAGTAATCACAGAGTTCTTGCTGGAGTAGGACTTCTCCACAAAAATGGCGGAAGGACCTTTTTGTAAAGAGTGATGACAAAGATAGGGGGTATTTGCAAGGCATTTCAAAAGCTAAGGGGTTGAGTGAGAGGGAAAGAGTCAGACTAGACCAGATTGCAAACTAAGTCAAGATGATCTCTGATTATGCCCAAATTTTGATACAAACCTCATTTGGACCTAAGGAATCCAATGGTGAAGTTGGATTTTGGTTTTGACCTATTTTGACTAGGTAATTTATGCAAAAATTCAAATTAGGCCAGTAGTCTATCTGTGACTATTTTTTGTCAAAATTGATTCTGATGGTAAATTCAAAGATACTAAACCCTATAGAATATTTTTCTATGAATTTTAGAGGGTTTATATGAATTTTAACATGACCAAAACCTCAGTAGATTAAGTAGGTCTATTTTTAAGATTTCAAATGTCATTTAATTCTTGAACTATGGGAAGACTCATTTCTGTCTGCATGGACCTCCTTATTAGACTTAAATGCATATTTGACCTTTAGTAACCCCTGAAAAGCCTTGTTTATTCTATATTTGTGGATTACTAGTAAAATTGTAGAAATAACCTTTTATTCTTCTTTTCTTCTCAAGCCCAAGAGACCTTCTGACTGATATGTAGGAGCTTTTATTGACTTTATCAAATCAAATTGAGCTAGTTATGGTTAATGATGGTGTTCCCATCAGTGCTTAATGGGAGGCAACCTGTCATTCCAAAAACTCAAGACCCTTCTGACCTATCTTTGAGCTACATTCCTAAAGCACTTTAGGGTTCAAATTTAGAATAAACGACTCCACCTCCTATACTTTTATTAAAGCTTGAAATCATCAACAACAATCAACTCGACGCATTCACCAACCCTTTGACCCTGTTCCAAATCTTGAACTAAGTTGAATTCAAACCCACCTAGTTTACAATGACATTGCAAAACTTAGGCATGAGGGGTGTCAAAGTACAAAACAAATGAAAAATTCAATTCTCTGAGAAGTTCTCACAAAAAAGAAAAATGGAGAAAGGAAAGGAAAATTTTTTAAATTGATTGAAAATCTTTCTTGAGGAGGAAAAGAGGAAATGCAAAGAATGCAAAAGGAGCAAAATCAGAAACAAAATTGGTAGTCTTAGTAATTGATTATGGGATATACTTAAGTTCTAGACCAAATCAAAATAAGGATTAAGTCCTTAAGTGATAGAGACAAGGAGATTAGTAAGAGTACTGATCTTCGGCATCTTAGGCTTATTTTAGGGCTTAAACACTCAACGTATTTGTTAAGATCCGGATTAATCCTCAAGAGGATGAGGAAAGTGTAAGGTTGATGTATTAAGTCTAAGGCTTAAGGATTATTCAGCCCCGTTACCTGCCCTTTAGTTTGCGAGACTTGGTAACCTAACCACCCAAAATCCACACACTAGTCTAGTTCAGTGTGCTTAATGAAGAAATAATGCCAAAAGCGTCCATTCTGAAAAAGGCTTTCCCAAAGATCTAACTTAGAAACGACTCGAAGACACAAGTTGATTGGATGAGTTCCTGACGCAGAGAGGTGGAATAAAAAATACACCCTTCGAAGATGCATAATAACATATCATTTCCTCAGTGCTTGTCTCTTAGGATATATAAATATCTTACCAGGGGCATGTAAGCACCTTGTGTTAGTTTAGGTGCCATGGGCGGGATTGTCTTGAAATAGCTAGGGCCTGAATTTAGCTACAGAATACCATGGGCGACACTATCCCGAAGTGTTGAAAGTCAGGGTTCTAGGGGTTGCCATGAGCGGTGCTATCCTGAAGCATTGAAAGTCAGGGACCCTTCAAGAATTGATGGTGGGGACAAGGAATCTGATACAGATTGTATTTAAGGTCAATTCGATGCTGGATTTAGGAGAATATAAAAATAAAAGAGAAAACACTCAAAATGAAAAATATGTCTCTATCTCTCTTATAAAAAATGCACCAACAAACTGGACCTGATACGTACACGCACAGGTGCTCTAACCGCTTGGGTCAACAAACTTCTAGGAAGTCTTTGTGGGCCTTAGAACCTTCGCTGCAGACCCAAGGCTGAAGCTGGTCAGGTCTAGATCTTGGCTGGTACTTGAGTACCTTTAGGCCTATGTTTTGTATTCTAATCTAATTTCTAGAGAAGTAGCACAAGCAGACATCTAAACATCAAAAACATGGTCTAGAGATCTAGTTCTTTCCATAGGATTTTGCTAGGGACTAACAAAAGTTAACCATGGGAGTATGATGGTAATGTCATCATTCACCATAACTAGCTTTAATTAGTTGAGATTAATAGATAAATACTCCTGATTAATCGCCTGAGGATAGTAATTTCACTCTGATCCAATTTGAGAAGACAATAAAATAGGGTCAATTTTATAGTTTTAACATCACATCACAAGCTCAGAGTAACCACATGGTCACCCAGAGGTCAATTAGACGTCAATTGAGTATTAAAGACCAAGATGTGGGTCCACACTGACAGAAATAGGGTTTTACGCATATCGAGAATCAAAACAGTACACAAAACCTTAATTATCAACCTACTTAATTTGAAGAGGTTATGGTCAAGATAAAATTAATATAAACCTCCTAAAATTCATATAAAAATATTCTAAGAGATTTGGTACCTTCGGTTTGACTATCTAAACTCATTTTGACCTAGATAGAGTTTCAAACGGGAATTTGCCTTTATTTGAGCTTCTGTGCAATTTATCTAGTCAAGTGTGATCAAAATTCAAATCCAAGTTCACCATTAGGTTCCTTGGGTCTAAATTAGGTTAACATCAAAGTTTGGGCTCAATGAAAGTCCATTTTGACCTAATCTGCAATTTAGTCCTTAAGATCTCTATTTCTCTCAATTAGACCCCTAGCTTTCGAAATTCCTTGCATATAGGCCCTTATCTTTCTCATCTCCTTTACAAAGAGCCCCTTGCCACCATGAAGGTGAACACGCAGTCAACCCTAAACCTCACCGACTTTGACTGCGTTTAATTAGCACCCAATCTCCTCCAAAATTGGAGGAAATGACCACCATTAGATCTCCCATTTGAACATGATCTCAAGCCCTGATTCGAAGCGTGGAGCTCAGGAGAGCTCAAGAAATCCGTGAGAAAACCTAAACCAAATCAAGATGAATTCATAATGAATCTTCCCAATGGAGCTCAAATCCGAGCTCTATATAAGCTTTAAATGATCCGAGGTTCATTTTGAGCTCGATTCCAGGCCAATTCTCCTATTTTCTTCCCTCCTCCAGTCACCTCTGTTGCGGCTCCAGTGACTCTCCTCAACCTCCTCTTCGACCACTCGATGGCCAAATCAAGTGGCCCACAACCTTCCTCTCCTTTCGCCTCTCGTCGGCCAAAGCGGAGGCTATCTACCCCTTTCGTCGTCATCCTACCCCTCACCAGAGCTTCCTTCATTCTCAGCACTGACCAATCAAAGTCGACATGAATCCGTGTCCTACTCATCCCATAGCTAGGTTTCCTATCTCCCTCTCTCTCCCTAACCTCGACTCGACCCTTTCTTACCCTAATTCAATCAACAAATCACCTTCTCCCCCTTCATCTTCTCCAATGCCGGCCTGGAGGCGAGGCCACACCGACACCACACACACCCAAACACCCAATTGCCACCACCAAAAGCTCCGCCACTCTCTTCGAACTAAATGCCCTCTCCATATTAACACTTCCACCCACCAAAACTCCTCTCTGAACAAACCCACCACCGGACTACTCCGGTGACCTTGCCCAACTGCCTTAGTCCTCCATACATCTCACCACCACCTCCGTTACACTCCACACAACTCAGTGAAGCTCCTGAGCTTTCTAACCTGGGCTTGCAGCCCGTATTTTGGTTGCTAGGTACCCGCTAGAGCTCTGCCTTCCACTGTCATCATTTGTCGTCGATAGCCAACCTCCAACCATGCTTTGACCACAAGGGGTTGCGAAACATCACCATGAAGCCACCTAGGCTCGTGATTGAAGAACAAAGCAGCAACAACATGACCAATTGAGATTGAATCCTCAAAAGCTTACGCGAAGAAGAAAACCAAAGAATTGTCCCACACCATATGTGGGAAAGTTGAGAGAAGCACATAAAAGCAATCTGTGTTGAGGCTTCATTGCCTCTACATAGCAGGGGTGAGGTCACCGCCTCATGTGGCACGCACACCTTGCCCACCGCGCACGCCAGTGGGCCTTGTCATTGTTTACGACCTGATTACCTGACACTATTCATACCCATTTACCTAGTTAAGGAGAGGAAATCTAAGGAGGGTGGGGGATGGTTTTGCATTGGGATGCATGAATGTGCCTCGAGATGTGTGCCTATACACCTAACACTTAGTTGTTTTGAGATGGCTTTGTGCTAAAGCTTTCCTCAAGGTCTCTAAGGCTTTGTGCCTTATGCTGTGCTTGTGAGACTCTGGGAAGTTTAAGGCATCTAGTTCTCTGTGCTGACGTCTAATTGTGGGTACTGTGGACTTATTGAGTTCTAATCTGACATGGAAATCGAGAGTTAGTGGCTCAAGACCACTATAGGGAAATTGAATTAGCTAATTACATTGGGATGTGCACTTGATTGAGGGATTAAATTGGTTATTCAAATCACCAATTTTTAGGGTTGTGATATTCTTTTTATCCCATTGATTTTTGAGATACAATTTGCTATTATGAAATATATTTTTTTATTGATATTGATTGCATATTTCTTGTGAATTATTGTGCTCATTGTTTCTAATTGCGATTAGTGTTGTGAATTCTATAATTGCTTCCTGCGAATGACCTCAGACTCATTTTGTTTTCAAACACTTATAAATTTAAATGTTGTTACGATTTTCATCATTGTACTATAAAGCAATCATTTCTTAAACAAGTTCGATTTTCGACGATGCAACAGTTCTTACTCGATGGATGTGTAAGTCAGTGTCGGGTTGGTAGGAGGGGTGACCGTAGGAGTGATTTCAGGTTTGGAAATTTCTTTTCTACTCCTTAGAACTGTCACAACCTTTGCATGCTCCCTTATGAAGGGCTCTTTACCCCTAGGATTCTCCACAGACAAGCTGGGTAACTTCCTAGGATTACATTGTCCAATAGCCTCAATAAGGTGGACAATTGGAGATTACATTTCTTGGATTGCTTTATTCTGAGATTGAATGATCATACTCTGGCTTTCTTGCATAGCCTTCATCACAGCTTTAAGGTCATCCATCTCAGAATTGTTAGGCTGAGTAGGCTAGAATTGTTATAACTGAAAGGGTTGGGTGGGTTGGACTTTTGAGTTCCCTGAGTTGGAAGCATCACCTTGTTTCCAATAGAAATTGGGACGGTTTCTCCACCCTCGATTGTAGGTGTTCCCAAAAGGGTTGTTCCAGGGGGGTGGACGAAACCCTTGGGCAACATTCAGGTTTACCTAAACTAACTTGGGGAATTGATTAGCCAGGTGACATTCAACAGTGGTATGACGAGTGCTTTGGAAAATGGAGCATTCAGAAATAGCCTGGAATTGGGAAGCTGCTTGAGGGAATGTGCCAAGGTTTGACATGAGTCTTTCAAAATTCTGGTTCAACAATTGGATTTGGAAGGCTAAATTCTAAGTAACCCTGACTTCACTAGCTTCCGCTTTCTTTTGGATGATGGATGGTTTTCTATCCTGATAAGCTGAGTTCAAGTGGATAGAATTATCACTTGGTGGCTCAAATAAGGTCTAAACCTCATCCTCCATTTTGGTAAGAGAGGTTCCAGCACAAGCAACATCCACTGTTTGCCTATGCCTATCAGATAGTCCAGTATAGAACCTTTTTACCAATTGACATTTTGGTACTTGATGATGGGGGCATAACCAAATCAGGTCATTGAATCATTCCCAAGTCTCATGGAATTGCTCCCCATTTAATTGAGTAAAACCCATGATTTCCTCATGAAGTGGTTGATTTTGCTCATCGAAAAGTATTTCTTCAAGAATTTTCCCTTACGGGTGTTCCAATTATTCACCCTTGCATCCAAGGTGTGATACCAGTGTTTTGCCTTGTCCTTAAGGGAGAAAGGAAAAAGGGTTCTCATCAGAGCTTCATCAGTAAAGTTCTGAAGTTTCAACATGGAACAGATCTCGGTGAATTCCTCTAAATGCTGGTAAGGATCATCCCTAGTAGTACCATAAAAGGAGGGCAACAAGGATATGGTACTACTCTTAATCTCATATAGATTATCTCCTGTCGATCTTCTCAGTGCTTGAGCAGGTTGGTTGGTTGAAATGAAGTAGTCTCTCAAAGTTCTTTGTTGATTTGTTCCTTGATCAGCCATCTCTTCTCTCCTCTCTTTGGTGGGCTCTCCTAAGGATTCTTTCAGGCTCAGGATCAAACACTAAACTACCCTCAAGAGAGCATCTACCAAGCATACAATATCTACCAATCACAATTCACGTTCTGTACCAATTGACTCAGTTCTCCCAACAGATTAGTCGAAAAGGGTCAAGGCAATGTCCCTCCGTTCCCACGTAAGTGGTATAAGAGGAAAGGGGCTACTTGAGATCTTAACCAATTCTATTTTGAGGAGGCTGAGATTAAATTGGTAGATATAGATAGCCAAACAAGTTGTTCAATACAATTACGTGACCTAAGCCAACCTTCGAGTGCCTTAAGACCTACACCTTACTTCAATGATACTCCACTACAAGAAAAATCACTATTGACGACAATTAATTTGCAACAGTCATGAAACCATAGCTGATAGTGGATAATTAGCGACGTTATATATTGCAATGTTACCAATTAGAGTGGGGAGTGAGTGTCGTATTTTTGTTAAAAATTTAGCAACGGTTACGAATAAACCATCGCCAATTGAAAACCTTTAGCGACGATTAAGGACTAACCGTCGCGAAAGCATACTCCTGCCCTTCTCTGCATATTTTCTGTTGGGGTTTTAGGACATTTTTCGACAGTCATGAATTAACTATTGCCAATAAGCACTCCCACCTTCTGCAGATATTTTGCGTGGGTTAATTTTAGGACATTTCGTGACGGTCAATAATTAACCGTCACTAATAAGTATCATCGCACAAAATATCTACAGGAGGGTGGGAACTGAAAAGGCAATTCGTGTTCACTGGTGACGGTTTCTAGATTAACCGTCGTGAAAACATATTTGCGATGGTTAAATGGATCAACCGTCGCTAATGTTAAAGTCAGTTCCGTATTTGCAATGGTTGATCCAATCAACCGTCGCTAATGTTAAAGTTAGTTCCGTATTTGCAATGGTTGATCCAATCAACCGTCACGAATGGTGAATATAACTCCCCAATTGCGCCCCCTTCCCCCTCCCCCTGAAACCTTCTTACTTGATCATTCTTAAGCACTTGCAACTGGAGAGCTCTCCCTCGCGCTGCCGCCACTTCCTCCCACGCCATCGACTCTCCCTTGCTCCAGTAAATAACCACCACCCCTTATACCCCCTCCTGCCCCGGCCTCCTCCGCACACCTGCACCGTTGCCCCCCACGCCCTCCTCCTCCTCGCCCCCCACCACACCCCCACCCGTCCTCCCCTCCTCCTCCCTTGACCATCCCCCCACCTCCTCCTCCTCCCTCAACCACCCCCCTCCTCCAAAGTATGTCCCCTCCCCATCTTTTTTTATTTATCTTTTATTTTTTTTATTTAAATTACCTATAAAATAAATTTACTTGTGAAATTAAATTACCTGTAAAATAAAATTACTTTTGAAATTTTGTTAAATTTACCTATTAAATAAAATTTGAAAATTAAATTTACTTGTGAAATAAATTTTGTTAAATTTACATGTAATTAATTGTAATTATTCACTTGTTAAAAATGTTAATTTTATTTAATTTTATCAATTGCATGTTGCTTATTATTAATTACCTGTGTTAACATTTTTTGCCTGTGTTAAATATTTGATTATCAACTCTTAGTAGTACACACACAAATCTCACAACAACCGCTTTTACTTGCTATAGCTACATATGCCTATTCTAATGGTCAACCTTGGTGTTCTCTAGAGGCGTTGCTGTAGCCTACGCTGATGGTAAAAATCGTCGATGTTGTACCTCACTCTACATCGATGGTGAAATTTCTAAAGGTTGTCAAATTTGACTTTCATGCTAATAGTAACAGTTTTATCCGTCAGTATAAATCAAGGCTATCAACTCCAACAATGTTAAACATCGATAATACCGTTGCTATAGATAAGTACTCCATATTTAAATTAATATTTGGTAACAGTAAAAAATGTTAATATTTTCATTCCTCGTACAGTGACATTTTTCCTTTATTGTTGTCATAATTTTTTAATATACTAATATATAAATGTATTGTTAAGTATTGTCTGCTCTATTTTTTTCTTATATTATATAAGGTACATAAATGTAACATTTTCATATAGTATAAGGAAAATAAGGAAACTAATAGAGTTAGTAAAAATCAAATTTATTCTATTAAACCAAAAATATATTAAGTCTTCTTAAAAGAGAATCAATAGAAAGTAAATAAATATTGAAACCAAATTTTAAGTATCTACCTTTACAAAATAGTAAAAAAAAGAAATAAAATCTACCCTAGAAAAGATTAGAAAATGAATTCTCCACCTTGGACCAAAAAAAGATGCCTCAACCGGGAATCAAATCCGGGTCTGTACTATGTAAGGGTACAATTTACCACTAAATCACTGATGCTATTCATTTTCATGAACCTAATTAAATAACACAATGAAGAGTGGTCAAAACATGAATAATCTCGAAACAACCTGGATAGAGACCTCACCTTACCCTCTTGAACACCACAAAAAATCAAAGCAAAAACCAATAGTGGAAAAGTATGAATCAACTAAGATGCAGATCTAACAATTATGTCTTGACCAATCATTGAAACTTACCACTCATGTCTCACCATCGAAGTTAATAAGATCATAGCAAAAGTAAAGAATCTATCTCATTGAAAGGATCACAAAAAATGGGACAACAAAATTCTTGTTAGGGTGACATGATCTCCCTGCCATAGATAATTGTGTTGTTCAAAGAAAAAGAGGGAAAAACTAGTAAAGAGGCATTCATGCTATATCCAAATACTTCTTTCAAAACAAAAATGATCCATTTATAAATGACTTCATGCCTTTAATCATGTATCAAGAAGAAATGAACATGATTATTCAAAAGAAGTTACTATTGCACAAGAGGTTCCATTTAGCAATTTCTCAAAAGAAATGAGTATATGGCTTGTAAACCTTACTATGATTCCATAGAGGCAACGTTGGAGAAAGGGAAATACAACACTTCAGAGAGTAGCTTATGGGTGGGTTTAGGGGTAAAAGATAATGAAAGAGACTCCTAGGTGTGGATTTTAAAAAATTAGCAACACTTTAGAGAGTCATACATCGACATATTTCAAACATTGTTATAATTTCTCCGTTACTCGAATTAACCATATGGTACCTCTGGTTAATACGTCCATTGTTCACCACATCTATGAGGTTGATCTCTACATGTCCTAATGATTCTTGTAATATTTAAAAAAGAAAAAGACAAAAAAAAGGCAAAAAAGCTCATGAGAACCATTGACCTTTCCAAGTATGAGCAATGGTTTCTATTAGAAGCAAAGACCTAACCTTCCAAAAGAAACCCAACCCCCTCTTCTTGCTCAAGACTTCAACGCAAAGCTTCTTGTCAATGGGTTCCTCTTCGAGCATGAACTGGAAGTGCTGGTTCCATCTCAAGTCCTAGGTTTTCTTTATCCTCTATATTAGCATGAAAGTAAAGCGTTAATGGAGCCAATCTTGCCACCATCAATACTGAAACATAATGACCAAAGTAGTAAGAATGACCAATGTGAACGAAGGTGACAGATTTATCCCATTAAACAATAAACTTAGATCAGAATAATCAGGGATTTTCCCCCAAAAGTCTAAAACCCAAAGGTGTTCAATTTGGATTAGGTTAGTTAAGTGCAATGTCCATTAACGATAACGTGCTAAAGTGGATCATGAATATCTCAAGAGGAAATAACCTAATATTGGTCCAACCAAGGTTGTGCCGAATTCCAAATAGAGCTTTGATCATCCATTATAGTTATTTATGCATACCATGGTGCCTTTTGTGTATATTACGGATATGAACACATTTTTCGCATCAACCCTCAAATCCCTAACTGTGTGGGTATATTCTTATGGGGGAGTGTTTAGGGCCTAGGAACTTAATTCAAGAAAGACAAGTATGCTTACTCACAACTATATAATTGTAATAATCCAGCTTATACAAACTCTAGTAAAATGTCAATATTCTGAAAGTTGGGGGTTTTGCAGTTGGCAACGTGACAAGAAAGGGTAGATCCAATTTTCCCGTCTAAGTATATAGCTGACTAACATACCCATCAAATTGCCACGACAGGATTTGAATACATGGAAACCCATCTAACCATGATAGTTTCAATAGCCATGCTTTGAGCAGCAAGAAGCATCCACCATTCTCCACTTCCGCATATTGAACTATTCTCTTCAAGATTGACTGCTAGAACCTGTCCAAGGAAAAAGGAATAAGCATCAATGAATAAAACTTGCTCTGCAAATGCTACTAGTATGAATTTAATTAAGGGGCAACCTATTCCACCTACAAAACACATAATCAACAATGCCATGAAATCAGGTGTGAGTAAGCAAGAATTATAGAGCATTGATAGCATATAAAGGGATTATGCACATGTGCAGCACAAATTCCAATCTAGAATGTAAATATACAAACATATCTTTGCAAATTATAATAATTTTAGTTTTTTTTCTGAAAGGGAAGGATTTTAGTTGTATGTAGGATAATAACAATGCAAACACCCTCTTACTTTAAAACCTGTGCGACAAATAACCATGATAACAATGCAAACACCCCCTCTTCTAGCTTCCTTGTTTTCTTTCCTAGGCATCGTCATTATCTTCTCCATGCAAACAAATAACCATGATAACAAAAACAAGAAACCTCATTGGCAACCTTCAACATCATTGCATGTATTTGTTCATGGTGGCAATGTTGGAGCACATGAATCAGAATGATGGGGATTGGAGCACATGAAGAAGCAGAATGATGGGGAAGAAGCATTACTCCCCTTGCAGAATTGAATGTGGGTATCAATTATGTTGATGGCGGCATTATCATTGCAAGTAGCGGGTACTTTTTCAATTTATTTTTTTAATCTATAAATTTATGTATTGTCCAGTTTATTTTATGGGGTTGGGATTTTGAGGAGCATGAACTTTTATTGCAATCAATTTGAGAAAGACTTCTATTTTTGTTTATTAATATGCATATGTTATGTTCGAGTTTTCATGAATTGGTGCTCTTTCCCATGTGGTAGAATTGAATATGTAGTCCATATGAGGGAAATAAAAGGGGACTTATCAAGCTGTTGACATATGTTGGACTCACACTCAAGGAAATTGCGTAGCAACCCTATTCCTTAATCACCACATAGTGAAGCATGTAGATATAATAATGCAATGAATTTTTATAAGGGAGAATAGGGCTCAACAGGATTTGAATTTTCTTACTTCTTATGGAAACAAAACTTAGTTAAACTCAAAGTAGGATAACATCCAAACCTTGTACCCAAATATGTTTATGCTAGGCAAATATGATATTTTTAATTTTAACAAGGATAATTTAGGCAAACAACATAGAAAAAACTATACTCCCATGAGGGACCCAATTGTCAATATATATGTAGAAAGAAAAATTTATGTAGTATTACAAGTGTATCTTCATTGCTATAAGTCCCATAACTGCTCATTGATGCATGGAGAGCTATAGGATTGCTAACAGAGGCCAGTTGGGTTTTGAGCAATCTAAACAACGAAGACGATAGCAAAAAAGATCAGCAAGATGATAGCCTATTGATAGGTCCACTTTAGTTGACTAATTTAATGCTTAAGTCACAATTATGTGGATGAGAATTTAACCTAAAGCATGCTTGGTATTGACAAAATGATGTGAGCTTTAGATTTATCATTTCATGCAGTAATTACATTAATCTTTATGTGGAAGGATTAATTATTCACTTTAAAAGGAATCTCATCATATTTCAATTTGGGATATCATAGTAATGTGGGATTTTGCTTTAGCAGAAAGAGCAAGGAGATCAAATTTAGAGGCATCCATATATGCCTCAATTAATCAAGCACACCTTCCTTATTCTCTCTCTCACCCTCACGAATCTCTCTTTTCTATTTTGGAATTTGGAATGCAGATTCTCCTTATTCTCTGATTCTCTCCCTCTCTTTTCTCTCTATATAACAGGAAGGCAGAAGGACAAGTGGAATTCATCACGCTCTCATGAAGAGGACCTCCCTCTCTCTCTCTCCCTCAACATCACACTTCCACCACCATGTCTCACCCACGTCCTCACCAACTCCATCACTGTGGTCAGCGGTGACAATGCTAGTGCCATCACCGCACTCCACCTCCTTACTACAACTTCGCCCATCAACCACCATGCTACCGTGCTTCACCACCGTGCAACATCCACGACCGTGCCTCCTCCGCGATCATCTTCGTCTTTCAGACCACGCAACAGAGTAGCCCTCTCCTTCGCGAGCCATCCATGCCATCAACACCACGAGCCAACATCATCACCGTGCACCGCCGTCCACTCTAATTAAGTCATCTGGGAACGTTCCCGAACGTCTGAAGACTCGCTCAGGTTCCTCCACCTTCATTCTCCCTCGCGAGCAGCAGGCTCTCCCACCAACCACAACGACAACAACCGCGCTCTACAGTCCCTCTCTCACCGTGGAATCACTTCTTCATGTACTATGCTCGCTGACCTCACGTTTCCCGGCCTTCTATAAGGCCTTCACCGCAACCATCATCTCGAGCCTCGCCATCACGCACGTGTGGACAGTAGCCCTGCGTGCCCTTGCATGCACGCACAGCGCCAGCGCACCAGCCACCGACGCCCGCAGTAGCCCCTCACATGCCTACGGCCGTGCACGCCACAGCCCTTGCGCACGCATAACCCGTGCGTGCGTGCCCTTGCATGCAGCTGGCCTTCCTCTTCTTCTTCGTCTTCTCCAACAGAGAAGAACCCAATGTCGATGCCACTCCTCCACTCGCAGCTACCATCTCCGGCCACAAAACTTCACACCGTCGACGCCAACACGCTCCCCTCGCCTTCACGAATGCTTCCACGCCATCTGCGCACCCGCTACAGTCCGCGCATGTCGCGAGGATAACCCCATCGCCGGCGGTGTCATCCTCTGGCAACCATCGCCGGCCACCGTTCGTCGATTCGCTACCACCATCGGGACCCCCTCGTCATAGTCAACCTCCACGGAAGTTCTTGCGGCCGGCCACAACCTCCAGCGCATGCACGTGCAAGCAATCCAAGTGCTCTTTTTTGGGTACATTACTTTTTACATTTATTGCCATTGTGGAGAGGATTTAAGATTTTATTGTTTTATCAAATCCACATTGCATGTGTGCCCTTACATTTCTTCCTTTTTCCTCTCATGCACTTGACTTGTTATAACATTAACTCAGGTTCCCACATAAGTGCATGAAATATCAACACATACCTACACAACCTAGAGGAGAAATTCAACGTTGTGAATTCTAATTACATTATGCCATGATGGGTTAATTGTATTTATTTTATGATAATAATTGTGATTGAACCCTTGAACTCTTGCAATATCACCTAACTCTTCTTTATTGCCTTATGGTGCATGGAATTTTGATATGGATTTCACATCTATGATCGGGAATAATAAATATTCATGAATTTATTGCAATCGTTCCTCCCCGTGGATACGACATCCTAACCATCCGTGGTTAGTTTCATTGATATATATTTTTGTTCAGGATTTTCCACCACGATTTCCATTACTGCGACAACTTAATTTTCTGACATAACTTTTTTGCAAGAAAAATCTCCCGTTCACCCATCAGACAACTCAAATATAGAATATTAGAGAAGAAGATTGAACACATCCTTTAATAGTCCAATGCCAGTCCCACATAGAGCAAATGGTCAACTTGGTTATATCGCCAACAAAAAATGTTCAGGGAATTGGACCATACCTCAAGTAGCTTATGGACAGTGCACAATTGTATATTAAATGCTATATCAACCTTTTCTTTGATAGCATTATGGATGCAATCCTTGCTAGTCACACATTCAAGTCAATAAGTTTTTGGTTTTTATTTATTTTAATGAAAGTAGAGCTCCCACAACCACTACCCCTAGGTAAAGTAGTAGTCTCGATCACGGGTCATTATCTCTACCATTGTCAGAGTGACCTCCAACAAACCATGCCCTAACAGGCACACCTCAACAACATTGTTTCTCCCTTACACATGCCTAAAATTGACAATCAGATCCAGTATGGTATGGTAGGTGCCCTTAATACATGCCTTAACCATCAAATGAATCTCTTGTAGCATAAAGCACCTAAAGCACCTTTCAACCTCAACCAACAAGCATTGCATCTATGTATGACTTCTCTATTTTTTGTTGGGGGGTGTGTGGGTTGTGTTTGCCTTATTTTTTTATTTTTGTGAATTCCAAAGCACTGATTCACTTGGTCTATTCAACTTGTAAGTTTTCAATGGACAGATGGCTGATGTGTGCAAGTCAGAGTAATTGCATACATTTGTGCCCGCTAGAAAGGAAGTTAGCAAGAATTCTCAACCTACTGACCCACCCATCACCAAGATGCTTACCAACCCTAACAGGTAGTGATTGATTGCCACCAACTGCTTTGGAGATATCTATATATTTGATCTGCAAACTTACAGGTTTGATGTTTCATGAAAGTGTCCCTAGACATTTATCTTATGGTTTTGAGATTGCCACCAAGCTTGTTGCATGTGTCTTTTATAGATTTATGAGTGGCATCTCTGTTTTTCCCATATTTTACTAGAAAATTTGCTTTGTCAAGCTTGGTATACTCATAAGTTTATTCTATTCCAAATACCAATATGCTCGAGCATATCACGTAAGCCTATATGGAAAGAATTGATAACTTGATATCATCAATACAGTTTGCATTAGTTTGAGAAAAGCCCTTAATCTTTTTGCCCTTATGACTGTTGTGTTCATTCTATTTTGTAATATCAATGAGATTCTGTTATTCTTTTTTCAACTCTTACTTGATATTTGTTCTGATTTGGTTTTGAAATCATTCTTCCAGGCAGCATTGTTCATATCAAGGAACAATACAAGACCTGTCACTGTCAATCTTTTAAGTACTAACAATGAACATTCACACAACAACAAGTATCAAATTTAGCAACAACTATGAAATAAGAAAATAACTTGATTAGCTTCTACCACAAATGGAAATCCAAACAATAGAAAATTTAGCAATTGTATATCAAGGAAAAGCCTTTAAGAAATAACGAAGAAATTTCATAAGCAGTAAAATTGGAATCAAACTTAGAACATGCCATGTAGGATCATTCCCTATCAAGGAACTTAATCCAAAAAAGTATATGGAAATTCCAATAAGCATACAATTATTCTTGCATTACTTGAATTCGTATGTGGTAAAAAAGTTTCCATTTGGTACCTTTACAACATTATCTTCCCCACTAGAAACAACACAGCTGTCATCTAGTGTAGATCCAATTGCGTCAACCCCTCAAGTGTGACCCTTGTATGTATGAATGCATACTTTCCTTCTTATATCCAAGATCTTCATATTTCTATCCAAGGGACCAGAGGCAAAAAGCTCCTCGAAAGGATGAAAGTCAAAAGATATACAATTCTAAATTAAAAAAAAAAGATATACAATTCAACCTGTGGCCCGTAAATGTCTGAACAACTCCATATGATAAAACAACCACAAATGACACCTAGGTTATTGAAAATTGTTGTAGCTTTGCTTGCTTAGTATCCAAGCACCCCACAAGGCACAAGTCATGAAACTAAGTTAGTACCCTTAACCTCCTTTACATCCCACAACTTTATTGATTCACTGGCTACTCTAGCAAAGATTCAAAACTTTCAGACTCCATTGCACTTGTATGACCGAATAAGTTTTGCTAAGATAAAATAATGCATACAAGAATGGTAACAACGGCAATCAATACAAAAAAAGCAAAATCAACAGCATTTCTATCCAACCGACCAATATGGCGTTGGGCTTACCAATTGACCAAAGGTTGACCTTATGCCTCCCCACTAGTTAGAAGCACCCAGATGTTTTCTAGCCAATCTTTAGGTAGTTGATACTCAAAGCATGTGCAACAAATTCCTGTGAACAACTAGTTGAGGTAATCAAATTTGCAATCTAAAGGCCAAAAAATCCAGCATGATGCCAATATAAGATATCACAGCTTAATAGTGCATTGTGATTATCAGGAAACGAAATGCTATATACAATTAAAAGGCAGAGGAAGAAGGAAGTTCTGCATCCAAACACATTAAGTAAGCCCCAAGATAGAAGCTTTGCAGTAATAGAAGTCCCAAATTTACATTGAGCAGCAGCAACTAGTCTCAACACTCACCACATTAAAAGCTCGTGGATCTGCATTCCACTCCAAAATAAATTAACACAAAACATGGACTCTCCCCTCCACTTGATTCAAATGAATAATCCCCAAAAAAGCTGTGAACAAACACAAGATCCAAATTTTCCAACGACCTAATTGGCATTACCAAATCCATAATCATAAAAAAAACCATAAATCCCAAAAAGGAGCATCAAAAAGCAGAAAAATGATATACAACCTATACACACACTTGATTATCATAGTCAAGAAGACAGGACTATCTCCAGGAACTTAGCACACAAACAACAATAAAAACATTCCTAATGAACGCCTCTAGTAAAAATTCAAATACACATCCTTCCCCCCCCCCCGCCCACCCAAAAAAAAAAAGCCTTAAATTAATTCAATACCCAAAATCTCCATCAACCCAGTTAGCATTGCCACATCCACAAAGAGAACCAAAAACAAGACACCCAAAACAAGAGAATCTAAAGCATCATTATGATAAGCAATTCATACAAAATTCAACACGCCAAAACAAAACCTACAAACTTCTCCAGTAAAAATCAAATGTGTATCTCTAACAACACATTAAACAAATTGAAAACCCAAAATCTCCAAACCAATGGGCAGCACCACATCCAAAAAAAGAAGAAATACAAGAACAAGAAATTAAAGAGTGTTTAGTTTGACCTAACAGAGGCAAGAAAGGTATCTCATTCATGAAATTCAAATCTAAAATTCTAGTTTTGTCAACAATTATAGAAATTTAGCAAGAATCGATCCACATGCACCTAAATTGATTTAGCATTGATAGTAAGGACTAAGAAGCTGAATTAATTACTGTAGCTTCCAAAGGAGATTCGCTCCAGCAGAAAACTACTATTGTGGCAAGGAAAAGAGAAGTCACGATGAAGGTCATGATGACAGAGAACTTAAGAGTCATATTCTTTTATCTCATTAGATCGATTAAATGCAAATTGAAGAAACAAATATCAATAGAGAGAGAGAGAGAGAGAGAGAGAGAATGAGAGAAATCAAGTTGGAGAGAACTAATTGATCATAGATCTGATCGAAGGAACAATAAGAGAGATTGATAGGAAAAATTAAGTGAGGGAGGTTGAGTTGAGTGGGAGAGATCTGATCGAGTGGAATTTGACGGATGGAACAGTGAGAGAGGTTAAGAGAGAGGGATCGATTTGAGTGCAGATTTTAGAAACCTATAAAGAGAATCTAAGTGAGAGTTAGATTTGAGTGTAGATTAGAGGGAGAGATTAGATTTGAGTGCAGATCTGAGCGAGAGATTAACCCAAAACCCTAAGAAAGATCTCTCCTCCTTCGGTGATCTCCGACGAGGGCTAAGAATGTAAGAGATTGAGTGCAAGAATAGAGAGACAAACAACTTTAACTAACCTAAGAGAGATCGACTAGGATGTGAGGCTACGATCGATCGAGAGCAGCAAGGAGAATGGTGTCGCCTTAAGAGCTCAGATCGATAGAAATGACATTGACTTTGAGGTCTAGCGAGAAGTCGGGAGGAGAGCTTGAGGGTTGGGGTTGAAAAGGGCCGGATGTGAAAGAGGACTTATTTGCCCCTGTTGTTTTTCTTTTGTCCTATAGGTGCCCGTCAATGTAGTGATTAATATTAGCAACTTATAGTATAACTTACAGTGACATATGTTTGATGTTAGTGTAGTCACACTGTCAGTGTAGGACAACTTTTTTGTAGCGTAACAATGTTGACCAACGTATCCATGTTCCAAGTTTCTTTCACTTTGTACCAGGGGAAGGAAACACTACCATAACCTCGTGTATTGTAAGTCCACATCTTTTACAGTAAGATACTCTCTAAGTCCTCTTGGATAACAGTCACTGTAATGACTGCATGTAGAGTGCCTTTGAAACAGTAAATTTCCAATTAATGATGACTATGCATTAAACCAGCAAAGAAAGGCCCTTTCTAGTTGCATGCTCTTCCTTGTTATACCAATATGCAAGGACATGACGTCACAAGTCCTAATCAGCTAGCTAAGAGTTCCATTTATTGAAGGACTAAGGACAAAGTTGGTGAATTCACAGGTCTTTTTTTATATTTAAAAGAAAGGTGACACAGAACCAAAAATAGGAAAAAATTGCTTCTTGATCCTTTTCAAATGGCAAAGGATGGAGTCAAAGTTCTAAGCCCTTATTCTATAAAGGAGGCAAACGACCATTCAAGAAAAAAATGGATAAAAGGAGATATTATCGACTTCAGAAGAAGATGCTTCAAGAATAAGCAAATGAGGAAAAAGAAAGGGAAAAACAAATCTTCTATCTATAGACTAGTTAGCAGTTACTCCCTGTGACTTGGTACAACAGAGATGGCAACTTTCCCACACAAAATTTATGAGGAATGGATAAAACAATTCAATTCGAAACTAACAAGGATGCATCACATTTAAGAACTCATACCTTGCCATCCACAATTTCCCTATGTCCAAGCATTCTATTCTGAGGATACTTCTCATATGACATCCTGTGGTAATAACAATAAATAAGCACGGAAACAATGACATCAAATTCATCAAAAATTTGGTTCACTCTTTGGAAAGATCTTAGGTTAAAAACCAAAAGAATCCTTTCATGATGCTGTTAGATTAATTCCTTCTGTACAATCCACAAAAGCAAGCGTAAATATCATTAACCACATTTCCCAGCTATATGCAATCAACAAAACAGTCATATTAGCTTCCCCAATTGAGTAAGCCAATGTTCTCCCACTGATTGCACTTACAGCATTTATAAATGGATCATATGCTTGGTCTACCAAGTAAGCCAATGTTCTCCCAGAATCAATTATAGTTCCTTAGGTACTTGATGTTGTAAAGATTGATGGATCAATAGGCAAAACTTGTCCATTAACAATAGTACTCCAGAGGTTTAAATTATAATGTGGCCTGCAATGAAATATCAAGAAGATATTAAAGTTTATAAGCAACTTTTTCAAGTGAAGGATTAAGGCTTTTTATCATAGATAAATGGCCAAATGTCAGTTACTAGATCAGTACCAAGCAAACGTAGAATAATTTTTCCCATTACCCTCTAAAGAAAAGAAAAAAGGATTTTTCCTATTACACAAATTAAGATGAACTATTTTGGCGTGTCCCATGCAAGATGAACTTTTTTTTTTGAAGTGCCTATGTATTATGTATTTATATGCATATGGTGCAAGTTACACGTGTCTATGTATAATATTAATATTAGGTATGGAAAAAAATTCTATTTAGAATTTCATGAATTTAATGACAGTACTCACTTTCGATACTTCCTACTTATTCCCCAATGGAGAACAAGGGGGCCACCATTATTAGTCACTTGATTAATGTTGACACAGAGATCCATTAGTGAAGCTTTCAGTAGAAATCTAGAGGAACAGGTTAAAATTTAGAAACTTTAAAACAAATCATGTGATAAGCTAACACAAGCATAACAACTATGATCACATGTGGTTCTGATTGCTGATCAAGCTTAAACTTCCAAGAAATCTGTTTGACAAAAAAGAAAAAGGAAAGACAATACCATAAGGAACATTGTGTTCACGAATAACCAAAAAGAACTTCAATCTGCATGCTTAGTTGAATAAAAATAATTATAAAACTTCCTCTGTGGTTTGGGTGAAGCTAACCATCTTTTTTAAAGGGCATTTAAACCCCCCCACCTCCTTATGTGAAAAAAGAAAAATAAATAAATAAATAAAGGGCATTTCATCTTTGTGATAAAAATTAGCTGTGAAACTCTTCAGTTTAATCATTTTAATAACAATCTAATTAAAATTCATAAGCTGGAATAAGATCTTATCATTCCAAAGAACATAAATATCTTTTCTGTTTTGAACAAAGTCTGCTTTAAATAGAGAAGAAAATTTTTACTATAAAGATTCTCCAGAGTATAAGCAAAACCCTTCCAATCTCCAAAATGTATTGTAAGTTCCACAACCTGTCAAACTCTAGCTGAATGGCCAGCAACAGGTACTTTGCAGAAAGAAGAATTCCATTTCTCATAAATGTGTTTCAACACAAAAAAGCAACAAAAGCATAATGAAAATGCAACCAGAATATTACCAAAGGCAAGTCAGGATACTACCATGGAACATGGCTAGATGAAACAGTTGATAACATGCAGAGAAATTTTGGTTCAGGATATTCTGGAGATCCTGTAACAAAAGCATGGTTAGAGCATCACAAGCACCTTATCTTTGGATTCCCTACATTGGTGCACTTCAATTGGGGAACTTGTACTTCCTTTATTAAGGATGGCATCGAGGTTGTCTGGGAGGCTAACAGAGAGGATGCGGAGTCATTAGGGAGTGGGAGTAACAAGCACCAGATGAAATTGTCAAATCTTGGATTTACAGGATGCAAGAAAAGAAGCAAGGAAATTAAATCCAGTGGTAAAGGTCACTGTCTCAACTTCCCCAAGGCAAGGAAAAAAAAGGGAACTTTGGGGATTTCAACCCTTAAGGACATCAATGATAAAAAAAGGTCCTTAGTTTTTTAGATGTCCATTGTTCAATATAATCGTTCTTAATCGTTGTGTAGCTTCTGGCTTGCTTATGATATTCATTGTATATGCAATCTATTATATACATCCAACAAAATACCACATCCATTCTAATATAACATTTAGAATTTTGATGAAAACTAACTGATTATTTTTCTTGTTCCAAGACTAACTTTTTACGGTTGGATAAATAGGGAGGCCAACATCAAGATTAAATGAAGAGATTGGCGGCGATAGTGAGGGCCACAAGGAGGTGAGATCAGCAATGGTGAGAATGCCCTTGTTTTGATACCAATCATAGGACACTCTAGATATTTGGGACTCTTTGGTCTCACACACTTTTTTGTCTATAAGTCCCATCCTAGGAACACTTATTTGAAAGCCATTCTTGTGGCATGCTTATCCTAACCCAGTCCCCCACTTCCCTACCCAAACCACCCTTTTGATTCGTAATATACCTTTCCTTCAACACAAGTAAAATGTTCACAGCAGTTACATATGGGGGCTTGCCCCAAACCTCTATGACTACATTGTGTAACCTTGGCCAATAGGGTAATATACGGAGTTACTAACCTTGGCCAACAAGATTTATCTGACCATGATAAGTAGGTACCACTTAAAAGAAATAGAATGTTAACATGATCCCAGAGCTCATGAAAAGATAAGAGTAATGAACTCTAAGCATCCCCATAAATGAAGACTCTCCACAAAGAGGAAGTACTGGAAATTAAGGAACAAACTAAAGTCTATACTGATATGGATGCTGGAAATTACCTGTATATCCTAATTTTGTCTTCATCTAATCTCTTCACTAATGGGACAAGCATTCATCTCCAAACTTGTTTGGGATTTTTAGAGAAAGAAACTTAATGAATGTGTATGAGCAAGGAGGTGCATCTAGTTTCTTGAAATGGCTTATTGTATTCTTAGCTCTCCTGCTTGCAAGCCACAACACACAGTAGCGCTTTTTTATCCAAATCGACTTCATCTTCTAAAATATCAATCCTAATATTTCATGAAACATTGAAAAGCACTACAGAGATATTTAGGACCTTATGGTAGCATTTGAAGGATGTTCAAACTATTCTTGCAAAAAAGCCAGCAGGTAATCATTTAAAATACGAGGTGGTGTCAAGTTGCAAATATAGATGATCCAAGAGTTAATACCAATGCAATAGCTACTATCCAAAGAGCAGAGAAATTACTGGCCTTTGTGGTCCAACGGAAACAAAATGATGCAATCTAAAAATAATAATAATTAAAAAAAAAAAACCTCCTCTATCTGATCCCTGACCAGCACCTGAGGGTTTATTGGAGGAGGTAGCTTCTTCCTCATCTATAACTGAGAGATCCTTAACCGAAGAGCTTTTTTTTGCCTTCAATCTTAGTGAAGAAACAACATCATCCCATATTAATTTCACTCTCCCCTTCACTTTCGACCTTCGAAGCTGCAGATGTAGGTGAAGGGAGATTAGAAAGTTCAAAGCATTCCAAAATGGTTTGCTAAGTCATATCGACAACCAAAACTTTAGCATACGTTGTCGACTAATACGATGTTCCTCAGGCAATATTGGGTTCTCTGTTGCATTCGCTTAATAAACAATCAGACACAATCTAATTTGATTTATGTGAACATAATCTTCCTACGATTTGATCAGTAAAATGACAATCTAATCTGTTTAGTAGAAACACAACCTTGATTAGCAGTTGAAAATTATAAGCAAACAAAAATAAATAGTAGCTCTTTCAAACATAAATAAATAAATAAAAGATAGCCCATTAAGAATATGTAGGATGCATTAAAGCCAGAACAAAAAGTCATGTATGTATGCATATCATCT
Organism: Thalassia testudinum; assembly: GCA_037157565.1. NCBI lineage: Eukaryota > Viridiplantae > Streptophyta > Magnoliopsida > Alismatales > Hydrocharitaceae > Thalassia > Thalassia testudinum. The sequence continues at coordinate 43,502,001 of JAZHRO010000025.1, forward strand.
TGCAAATATGCTGCCTCTTTTTTTCACTTTTACTACAACATATGTGCAGCAGATAAGTTATGAGGCCATCAGTATTCATCAACAAATCTAGTGTCAAAACTGGAAGAAAAGATATTTGGTAGACATACAAATTATAATTACCTTTGACCCAAGATGGAAAACTCCCTGAGAAGTCATTGAATGATAGATCTCTAAGAAACAAAACTAATAAAGAGTTACAATAATAGGATCAAACTGTTTAATAAATAAGAAATCTGATGGACAAATCAAAGTATGGTCAATATGATACATAGAGTAGGATGCTTTCTTTGGAGATGGCAGAGATCCATGTAGATGGTTGTTCCCAAGGGACCTACAGGGAAAGAAATAAACCAGTTATCCATTGATGTAGGCTGCTACATAGTTCATTCTGTCAATCAACATTGGCTGTTTCCTTATAGGAATTCAAGTGATGGCATATTGAAAAGTGATTCGGGAACAAGACTTGTTAGATTATTGAAGCTCAAATCCCTAGCACATTAACTAGGTAGTGAAAAGTTTCCAAAGGGTTTAGGGTTACATACACATGCATCTCAAGTTACTTACAGATATTTTAAGCTTGTGTTACTTCCAAAATCAGATGGAATGGTGTCGTATATGTTGCAATTTCTCAAAATCCTGTCAAAAGCATAATAGGACATGTAAATGCTGGTAGAAAGTGTGCTCAATAAAATTTTCAAGGTACCAGTGCTAAGACAATAGCTACTCTTACAGTTTCTCCAAGACTCTGATATTCTGAATATCCAGCAATGCATAACATGACAAATGCCTATCCTCTATGATCAACAATTCTTCAAGTAAGCAGTGATTCCAAAATTGACACCCGATACAAGTTCTATCTACCCTCTCACCTCCAAGTTCATCATCTCTATAGGAAGAACTCAACATTATAACCTACATTTAGTCCTAACTAAACAATCCAATTACATAACATATTGTAAGCCTAGACATGCCCAGCAATCACAAGGTCACAAGCCACACAAGCAAATCTACTGCTCGCAAACTCACACTTGTAGTGACAACAAACTACCATAAATGGATGTAATGTACTGCTTACCATGCAAGATCTTCTCCACAATTGTGAAGGATGCCATGAGCGATCTGCCTCAAATAACAAGCCACTGCAAAAAATATCTTCAAATGCATAAGAATGGAAAAAAAAGTGAATCGATTGCAAGAATCAACACAAATATCAAGGGAGATCGAGTGGCAAATATTTAGCACAAATTGGATCATAGGTTTGATTCCAAACCCTAACCGAGCAAATCACAGAGAGATCCCATCCTCAGGATCTGAGTGAGTTGGATCTAAGTGAGATTAGATCTAAGAAACTTAAGATTTGAGTGATTTCGATATAATCTGGGTGATTTTAATCTAAGAGAGAGATTTGAGACCTAAGCGGTACCTGATATCTGAGGAATGAAGAGAGATCTACTATTTGAAATTTTCTGCGATCTGTGATTTCTGATCTGATCTAAGTGATTTGTTCGAGCAACAAATCTGAGAGAGGGGGAAGGCAAATCTGAGAGAGATAGAAAAGGAATCATATGACGAGATAGGAGATGACCTCTTCTTATTGGTGATGGAGGAGGCAAGGACGATGAAGGGGGCACAAGCGATGGGAACTTCCTAAGGACGACGACAACGACCTTGAGAGCTCCTTAAGGGTAGGCGATGGAGGTAGGACAATGGCGGTGATGGAGAGCTCCTTAATCATCAGAGGTGAGGCGGGACGGTGGAGTTGAGGCATTGGAAGCGGGGGGCGGAGTGGAGAGGGAGAGTGCCAAATAGAGGGAGGGGCATGTGTTGCGTCGTGTTTCATTTGTGCGTGTGTGTGTTTGGGGTTTTGGGGTGGGGTCTGTGTTGGTGTTGTGTGCGGTGCTGTGTGGTGTGTGTTCATGCTTGTGGGTGATGGTGGTGGTGGTAAGTATTAAGAGAATAAAATATGTGTATGAGGCGAAATCAATAACATTTTTTATAAATTATATCAATATTTATTAAATGTTATTATATACCTACAGTCATTATATGTAACTTATTATGTAGTGCTTAGATGCATTTGAGGTTAAAAAATAGGTATTTTAATCTCTAAGTTACAGGTTTTGGAATGTGATAATCGTGTCAAATGCAAAGTGTGTATATATATCTCTTACATGTAAGAAGTTTTATCTTTATAACATACCTATGTTGAGGTTCGTGTGCCTTTTCATTGCCGGTCCTAAGCCTGGGTAAAGGAGGAGGGTTGCGTTAGGTAGCCGACAATCAGCGTAAAATTTGTCAGATCTTTAAACATGGATTCTAGCAAACACTCTGATTTCGTTGGGGAGTTCCCTACTTGCGACGCGCTGCATCGACGCCCGGGTGTAGTGACAAATGAGCAAGGGTTCTCGCATGAGGAACGCATGCGAGTAAAGAAGTTAGTTCCGCTACATCGCCGCCCGGATGTAGTCCAAAATGAGAAAGGGTTCTTGCATGAGGAACGCATGCGAGTAAAGAAGTTAGTTCCGCTACATCGCCGCCCGGATGTAGTCCAAAATGAGCAAGGGTTCTCGCATGAGGAACGCATGCGAGTAAAGAAGCTAGTTCCACCACTTCGTCATCGAAGTGTGTCACAATGTATGCTGAGATTCGGTAGTTGGAATATTGGTACCTTGACCAGCAAGCTCATGGAGATTGTGGATACAATGGTAAGGAGAAGGATTCAAATTCTTTACCTTCAAGAGACTAAGTGGGTTGGTGAAAAAGCAAAGGAAATCGAGAGAACAGGCTTCAAACTTTGGTATTCAGGAAAGGACAAAGGTAGAAACGGCGTGGGTATTATAATTCATAAGGATTTGAAGGAGAGCGTGGTTGAGATTAAGAGATTGGGTGATCGAATTATTTTGATAAAATTAGTCTTAGAAGAAGAGATCTTGAATGTCATTTCAGTTTATGCACCTCAAGTTGGTCTAGAGGAAAGAATAAAGAACAAATTTTGGGGAGAGCTTGATATGATAATTCAAGGAATCCCACAGACTGAAATGATTTGCTTGGGTGGAGATTTAAATGGGCATGTGGGAAAAGATGCTTTAGAGTATGCAGGAGTGCATGGAAATCATGGTTTTGGTGTTAGGAATGAAGAAGGGAAGACGTTCCTTGATTTTGCTATGGCTTATGATCTTTTCATAGCAAATACTTTCTTCAAAAAACGGGAAGAGCATTTGATTACCTATAAAAGTGGCTTAACGAGAACGCAGATCGATTACTTTGCTTTGAGAAGAAGGGATCGTTTATCTTGTAAGGATTGCAAGATTATTCCAGGGGAAAGTTTAACTGCTCAACATCATCTTTTGGTGTTGCATGTTCATTTGAAGAAGGCAAAGAAGAGAAAATTAGTGTCTAAGAATTTGAGAATTAAATGGTGGAATCTTAAGAAAGAGCAAGTGAGATTTAAAGAGAAGATGATGCAACAAAAGGCTTGGGATCTTGATGGTAGTGCTGATGAAATGTGGTTAAATATGGCAAACTGTATTAGAAGGTGGCAAAGGAGGTGTTAGGCGTGTCTAAAGGAGGTGTTCCAGGACAAAAGGAGGCTTGGTGGTGGAGTGAGGAAGTGCAGGAGAAGCTTAAAATTAAAAGAGCATGTTTTAAAGCCTTATATCGAGATAAGACCGATGATAATATGGAAAACTACAAAAGAGCAAAGAAAGAAGCAAAGAAAATTGTTAGTGAAGCAAAAGTAAAAGCTTGGGAGCATTTTTATAAGAAACTTGATTCTAAAGAAGGTGAAAAATATATTTTCAAGTTAGCTAAAGCAAGAGAGCGGAAAGCAAAGGACCTTACACATGTAAGATGCATCAAGGATGAAGAAGGAAGGGTGCTTATAACTAGTGAGGATATAAAGACAAGATGGAAAAGATATTTTCATAAGCTATTTAATGAAAAACAAAAGAATGATATCATCTTAGGGGAGTTAGTTAACTCAGAAGATATGTGAATCGATCATGTTATCGAAGGATACAAAAGAAAGAAGTAGAGGAGGCTTTGAAGATGATAAAAAGTGGGAGGGTTGTTGGGCCTGATGATATGCCTATAGACGTCTAGAGAATGACGGGAGAACGGGGTATAACTTGGCTCACAAATTTATTTAATACTGTGTGGAGAGGCAAGAAGATGCCAGAGGAATGGAGGAAAAGTTTTGTGGTACCTTTATACAAGAACAAAGGTGATATACAAGATTGTTCCAACTATAGAGGTATTAAGTTGATGAGTCATACGATGAAACTTTGGGAAAGAATAATTGAAAGAAGGGTGAGGCAAGTCTCTATGGTAACTGAAAATCAATTTGGCTTTATGCCAGGTAGGTCTACTATTGAGGCAATACACCTCTTGAGACGTATGATGGAGACATACAAAGTGAAGAAAAAGGATTTACATATGGTTTTTATTGATTTGAAGAAGGCCTATGATTATGTCCCAAGAGATATCTTGTGGAGAATTTTGGAGAAGAGACAAGTGCCAATTATATATATCAACCTCATAAAGGATATGTACTATGGAGCTATAGCTTGTGTAAAGACTAAGGATGATTTGACAAACTACTTTGATATCTCCATTGGTCTGCATCAAGGTTCGACTTTAAGCCCTTATCTTTTTGCCTTGGTTATGGATGAGTTGACGAAGCATATCCAAGTTGAGGTGCCGTGGTGTATGCTTTTTGCTAATGACATTGTGTTGGTTAATGAGACAAGAGATGGAGTGAACAGAAAACTTGAGCTTTGGAGAGAAGCCCTGGAAGATAAAGGATTACGCATAAGTAGGACGAAGACTGAGTATATGGAATGTAAGTTTAGTAGTAGAGGGAACAATGAAGGGATTGATGTAAAAATTGGAGAGAGTGCATTCCAATGAAAGATATTTTTAAGTACTTGGGATCCATTTTCCAGCATGATGGTGGAATTGATGGAGATGTTACACATAGAATTAATGCAGGGTGGTTGAAATGGAGGGGTGCTTCTGGTGTTCTCTGTGATAAGAAGGTTCCTTTAAAAGTCAAAGGAAAATACTATCGAGCTGTGGTAAGACCAGCCATGTTGTACAGTTCTGAATGCTGGGCTATAAACTATAGGCATGTACAGAAGATGTCTGTGGTAGAAATGAAGATGTTAAGATGGATGTGTGGTCATATAAGAAAGAACCGTATTTCAAATGAATTTATTAGAAACAGGATTCGGGTGGCACCGATAGAGGATAAAATGAGAGAGGTCCATCTAAGATGGTTTGGACATTTACAAAGAAGGCCACTAGATGCTCCAGTTAGGAGATGTGAGAAGTTGGAGGCTGAACCCGCTAAGAGGGGGCGACGAAGACCAAACAAGTGTTGGAAGGAAACTATTAAGTATGACCTCAATTACTTTAATTTAATTCCTAAAATGGCTGAAAATCGATCTGTGTGGAGGCAAAGAATCCATATAGCCGACCCCACTTAGTGTGGGAAAAGGCTTGGTTGTTGTTGTTGTTGAACATGCCATAAGAGTCATCGTCCTTTGTTCAGAGAAGTTCTGAACAAAGGGGAGTCCTTAAAGATTTGATCACAACTTAGGGTTACTTGTTACATGGAATCGATGTCTGGAGGAATTTTGGTAGTTTCTTTTCGCTCTTCTCCAGTATACCAACTGATTTTATCTATGTTCCTAATGCACCATTAAATGGGAGTTGTTGGGAATATAGTTAAGGTTAGTCTTGGGGATATACTGGAGAAGTGTGAAGAGATGCTGCCGAAATTTCTCTAGACACCAGTTACATGTAACAAGTAAAGTGAAAATCATAATCAAAATACAAACATATATATAACATGTCAATGTTTATTCATGATTAGTGGGTGAATTAGATACATGTAAGAGTAGCTTTTTTTTTTGCAAATGTTTATAGATATAATATGACAATAACTTGAGACCTTTATATCTGTTAATAATTATTTAGATCATTATGGACAAGTCTTGGATTAGTTTTAGAAATTCATATTACATTCGATATAAGAATGGAGTGAGGGAGTTCTTGGACTAGGCTTTTCATAATGATAGGAAATCATTTAGACGAGGGGAACTTCTACAGTTGATTTTCTGTCCTTGTTGAAGGTGCTTAAATGGAGAAGTACATGATCATAATACTGTGTTAGAGCACGTAATCTGTAATGGTTGGTGGTAACATTACACCAAGTGGATTACTCATGGAGAATTTGTCGTAGAAACTTATGAAACTGATTCAATGAATGTTGATGAGGAGCCTATCGGTAATATTGAAGGTGACAAGATCGAGGAGATGTTGGATGAACTTAGAGCAGCAGATAACATTGTAATGATAGTGACACATTATGAAGTTGTAACAACTTTTATGATACTATTAAGGCAGCCGAGGAACCGATTGCTCCTGGAGTGAGCCTTATGTCAAGGTTGACATTTCTATTGAAATTATTTCGGATGAAGACACATTTAAGTTAATGTCCATGGTACTTGAATTTATCGGAGAGCTACTCATGGGGGCACATTTCGTGAATTAAAAATCGGGGTTTGGAGGACCCATCATCATAGCTTGTAAAACACGTCTATCAAATAAAATTTATAACAGAAACTCGAAAAGTGAGTCCCAGGTTGAACACGGTGAGGCAAACTTTTGATTTTGAAAATCCGTGTTTCGCTTTTATTTGTTTTTGGTCATTTTTATCTTTTCTATTTTCTTTTTGGTTTTTAGTAAGCAAGAAATCAGGTTGATGAATTTTAGCTAATCTATTTGCAAAAATATAAAAGAGAGAGAAAGAGAGAGAGAGAGACAATCATCCATTCATGAACAACTGTTTGTTACAACTACGGAAGCGGAAAATCTACACTACGGAAGCGAAAAATAGAGCGAGGTGAGAGAAATCCCCCTCAACGGTCTCTCGGAGGATAACTCACTCTGACGTCACCTAGAGGAAGGTGGTGAGGAGCGAGACAAAGGAGGACATAGCTAGAAGGATGGAGGATGGGGCAGGATGGCGTCGCGGTGAGGATCTTCTTCCCGAAGGGCAATGAGAGGACGGCCATGGGATGCTCCACGAAGGGGGATGAGGGGAGGCAAAACTATTTGATTTTCTACTCTAAAGAAGCATCCCAGGCTTGGGACAAGCTCTCTCTAGAGCCTTGGAGGTGGCGAGAGGAAGAAAGGAAGAGATGAAGAAAACTAGGAGGGGTAGGGGTCCTTTTATAGTGGAGGAAAGAATCAAATTCGTATATAGGACATTTAGTGACGGTCATAAATGTCGTTGAAGATCCGCTGCAAACATCACTGAAGACAACCCACGTGCCCACACACAGTTGCGCTGGCGCGCGCTTCGCGCACCTGTGTCGCATGCCTCCGCACACACTGCGCATGTGTGCCTCCTCGTGCGCGCGCATTCACCCGTGTTGCTGTGCACGTGCAGTGGCGCGTGCATGTGTATGGGTGGCTTGGCTAGCGCCACGTGGCACGATCTGGGTCATCCATCTTCTTTCTATTGTAGGGGCTGCTACAGAGGTCGAATTGGGTCGATTTTCACACCGTTGGGCTACGATCGTCGACCCGAATCCATCCGCGCAGTCAGATTTGTCATTTGAAGTTCCAATTACATCACCTAGTCCTTGGCAGTTGATCTTCCTCGGACTGCATATGGTGTTACGGGACTCTGATCAAGGTGATTTTGGAGGCGTTGGACTTCGATCGTCGTCCTAATCAGATTCGTATGGTCGGATTGTCAATCTGAGGCTTCGAAATATATCTCCTCTTCTGGCCACGAAAGGGACACAATTAACCTAAAATATACACAACTACTCTAAATGTAGAATGATGCATGCCATGCAATATTTATAATGTGGAATGCAAATCTAAGCCTAGGAACATGTATAAATAGGCATTTTAACCTAAATAGATGTATCTGTATCATACCCTCATGCCTATCTTTTGCTAGTCCCTAGCAAAATTAAACTACATGTTATGTATAAAATCAAAATTAGTATTAGATCGCTTAGGCCTAAGTCATTTATTAACAATAGAAAATTTCAACTAAGGTCCTAAACTACGAAGACTTAATAGTAGCCGGGTGTCTGCCAGAATGCAGATCACCGAAGTCCTTGCCTTATTTGAAAAGGGAAGATACTTTTTTTTTTTTGCTTTTCTTCTTTTCTAATTTTTTTGTACTTTTGGAGTTTGAGAGTTACGTGATAAGTCTTACAGCTACCCGACTCGCCCAAGACTCGAAAAAGGACTCCAAGTGCTAAGCATCCAGTGAAAAGAGTGAAAGACTCACTAGGCGGCTAAAATGGACTTCGGGTTTCTACGACCCTAGGTGACCTTGCCTAGAGGTTTATCTTTTCGAATGGTAGCTTTCTCCCTACTTTTATTTTTATGGGGTCAATACAAGGGTGAACCCAATGTATATCTCCCCGGTTTATTCTACTTCTCCGCTTCTTCCCTAAGTGTTTTGGGAATTATTATGCATTTTTGTGAGCTCGGCTCTGGACAATCGGCCAATGGGTTGTTACCCATGGAAGCTTGGCATCCATACTCATGCAGTGAAGTGTGATTTTATTTGTTTTTTTTTCTCCTTTTTCTTTTTTCTTTTTTTTTTTTTCAAGTAGGTGGCTTCCCTGCTCTAAGATTTACCTAAAGGCAGTACAATGAAAATGGTCTTGTGACTGGACTCTGGACAATCGGCCGATGAGTTATTACCACTGACAACTTTCTAGCCATACCACCCTAGATAGTTCATTAGCTACCCAATTTTCGAAGAAACCGCCGAAAAGTGAGTCAGTGCAAAAAGTATGTAGATGCTTAGGCTTAAAGTCCCCTCAAATCAAAGGACGAGTTAATAAGTTATATACTTATCACTCTAATTTATTTACCGAATTAAAATAAGATTGACTTGGCGAGGACTCAAGACTAAGTCCACATTCGAGTGGGCACCTGAGCTAGTTAAGCCCGAAGACTAGAAGAGTCTAAGTGTTTAGGTCCTCTCGTATCATTTCCTAAAGTTAATAACGCCTAAAAGCCTAAGTTCTCTTCTCCTAATTCTATTTTCAGTTTTTTTTGTCTTTTTGAATTTTCTTTTTTTAAAGAAACTAAAAGAAATTCTACGGAGTTAACAAAATAATTTTAGGAATTGATTATCCACCCTCCCATGCCTAAATGATGCAATGTCCTCATTGTAAAAATAAAGACATGAAAAGGGCGAAGTAATAGAATATTACCTGAACATCATGAGAAATCCGGCCAACTCCGCAGAGAACGTGAAATATAGACACGTGCTAAATTTAATGCCTTTAGCTAGGCATAATATACATACAAGGAAGAAATTGAGAATTCACAAGTGTAGGTCAGAATCAAAATCAAAAGGTTGATCCTGAAACCCGTCAGCAGAAGATGTCCAAAGACGTGGACCAAATTATGATGCAGACACATGCCCCAGGGTCGAGTGGTTCTAAGGTTCTAGATGAAAATCACCTAGAACCTAAGATTATTGTGTTTGTGGGGCCGGGCTTGCGATTTTGTGGTGTGCAACCCAAGACCAAAATGTCGGACAACGGGTTGATTTGATTCATTAAAATTGGGTGTCCACTTATAGTTCAGCTCAAGAAGATAGTCAATTATTCCAGACTTGGGTTGCACGTGAAAGATATCATAAGGGTCCTGATAGAAGGTAGGTGGTTTCAGGTCAATAGGTACCCTTAGATCCAAAATCGTAGTTCCTTCATAATTAACCTCCTAAATTTTTATTTCAACAATTCCATCCTCCAACATCAATAGCTCAAGCTCCGGGACCTCTAGCATATCATTCACCCCATATGATTCTCCCAAGTCCAGAAATCATGGCTGAATCAACATTGACTTGGGCACAATGATCTCAGAAGTCATCTCTTCAGGGTGCGGATGAGGAATGGGGCTATTGATTGATCTTCTAGTAAATGAGGATTCGAATCCTCCAAGTTAGCCCCAACCGAATCCAAATCTTTAATAATTGGGCTATCAATTGGTTCGTCAGATTCCTTAAGCCCATCTGCCTCTCTAAAATCCTCTTCCTTAAGTTCAAGTGAGACTTCACCAAAAGATTCTTCACCCTCGGAGTCAAAGAATTCATGATCCTCATGTATATATGTCTCGAAATCGATTGTCATTTCCTGGTTCAAAGAGACATATTTTTCCTCGCTCCCTGACTCGGGGATCTCGGGTGAATCAATCGGTTCATCCTTAATGGTTTGCTCTAGCCCAACCTTGTCATCTCCAATCTCAGAATATTTATCCCCCCCGATAGGCGCTTGAGTGGGTTCTGACATTGGCTCTCCTGAAGGGGGTTCATCTTGAGAATCATCCCAAGATTTGATTAGGGCAACCGCAAATTTCATCCTCAACCTCGATAATTTTCCAAGAGGGAACTCACCCAGGTCCCTATCCCTAACATTTTGGAGCAAATCCAAAAGAGAGCTATTAAGTTCATCAATCATTTTGATCATAGGCTCCAATGCTTCAGTGCATGGTGTTGGATGAGCTTCTAAAGATTGTATAGTGTTCCTCAAATTAGCCAACACCCTATCCTGGATTTGGTTCACCTGAACCGACTGGTTCGATTCAGGTTTAGGTGGGTTTGGGTTAAATCTAGGGGAGTCAAGATGTCGAGGTTCTCGGGTCCCTCCCTGATAGTAGGTCGTCTCGAGTTGTTCAAAGAATGGTGATGACCTATATTCAGCATAATTCTGGGGAGGGTAAGTCTTATAATCAGCATATCCTTCATGATTGTAAATCTGGTTAGGTTGATCATCAAAGGGTGGAGATCTATAATCATTGTAGCTCTGGGAAGGATGGTAATCATAGTCTTGTTGTCCAGGTTTAGGCCCTGGACACTGAGGTCTAAATTCATATCCCCAATCAAAGTCATCCTGGCTAGTGGATGGGTAATTATAAGTCAAGTCGGAATAGTAATCATCTTGAGGATAAGTGGTGGTAGAAGGATAGGATGTAAAATGTGTGTAGGATGTGGAAGGATACATGGTAGAATAGGGGGGAAATCATAAGAGAAAGGAGCCCTAAAATACAAAAATACAAGCCTGTCCTTAGGTTGGGTAGCCTAAAGGTCTACAGACTCTCAAAATCCATCCTAAGATTATGGATGATTTACTCTACTTATGTCCAGGCAATCCAACCAGTTAGGAGGGACTGGGGAGAAGGTTCTTTCTTTGGCTTGCGCCTCCGGTTCCTACTGTACCCCCCAGCTGCGGTCATTTGACACTACTCCCCTAGCTAGACATCAAATCGACTAGTATAAGCAGGTTAATCGTGAACAATCTCAATCTGGATCCTAATGAGCGAACCATTCCTTAGGGCCAACGTCTAATCAATTTTAGTTAGGCTTGGGACAATGGTGCTTCAGGAATGTGATGAGCCCTTTAGATGGGTTGTGCCCTTAATAATCAATTAAAATGTGTGTGTGTGTACAACCAGGGTTTTCAAACAAGGTTATTTGATGATGTGTCTTTTAGGGTTTAACCTTGTTTAGTAGCTTTTATGGTTTAATCTTTAGGTGTATTCAATCAAGGTTTAGTAGAACACTCCAAATTTTGAAAGCACTGGTGATGATATATTCCTTTAGAAATCAGAAAAAATGTGGAGTGCCTGGTTCTACCCTAAAAATCAACCCTAAGAGGCAAGCTACTGGATGGATCAGTTTTAAATTGAGTAGTGTGGCCCAAACAACTCAAGCAATTGGCCTGTTGCACCACTTAATTAAGGCACACAAGAATGTTTGACCTATTCAGATTTCTACTCACCTATTTGTGTGTTAAGTGTACCGGGTCCACAGGTTAGATCTCAGTTAAGTGGTAGAATCGATGTGATTGTGCACCTTAGGGTGAGAAGTTGTGGGTGTTAAGTGTATAGCTTTCAGAAAATCCCATAAGAGAAGAGTTTTTTTTTTTGTTTTTTTATATATGTGGGGGTGAGATGAGTGGAGGTGGCAAACAAACAACCAAATCTATCTTAGGGTTTAGAAAAAGCACCTAAGTTGATTTGGGTTTGAGTTATTAGTGTGGTGAAATGAACTAGTGGGTGGGGGTGGTAGGGATAAACTTACAAAATCTTCATCTGCACTTTTCTCCGATCTAACCGCTTTGGTCCGCCTCGAAAGAGTACCTGCAATCACAGTAAGATCAAAGAAAAAGTGAGTTAAAAGTTAGGTAAGGCGAAAAAAACATGAGAAAAACCAAAGAGCGTTACCTCCTTGGCAACAACGCCAAAATAATGGGGGCGTGTTTCGTGAATTAAAAATCGGGGTTTGGAGGACCCGTCGTCGTAGCTTGCAAAATGCGTCTATCAAATAAAATTTATAACCAAAACTCGAAAAGTAAGTCCTAGGTCGAACACGGGGAGGCGAACGTTTGGTTTTAAAAATCTACGTTTCATTTTTATTTGTTTTTGATTAATTTTATCTTTTCTATTTTTTTTTGTTTTTAGCAAGCAAGAGATCAGGTCGATGGATTCTACCTAACTTACTTGCAAAAATATAAGAGAGAGAGAGAGAAAGAGAGAGAGAGAGAGACAATCCTCCATTCATGAACAACTGTTTGTTACAATTACGAAAGTGGAAAATCTACACTACAGAAGCGAAAAATAGAGAGAGGTGAGAGAAATCCCCCTCAACGGTCGGTCGGAGGACGACTTGCTCTGACGTCGCCTAGAGGAAGGTGGTGAGGAGCGAGACGAAGGAGGACATAGCCGGAGGATGGAGGATGGGGTAGGACGGCGTCGCAGCGAGGATCTTCTTCCCGAAAGGCGGTGAGAGGACAGCCAAGGGATGCTCCATGAAGGGGGATGAGGGGAGGGAAAATTATTTGATTTTCTACTCTAGAGGAGCATCTCAGGCTTGGGACAAGCTCTCTTTAGAGCCTTGGAGGTGGTGAGAGGAAGAAAGGAAGAGATGAAGAAAACTGGGAGGGGTAGGGATCCTTTTATAGTAGAGGAAATAATCAAATCGTATACAGGACATTTAGTGATGGTCATAAACGTCACTGAAGATCCACCGCAAACGTCACTGAAGACAGCCCACGCGCCCGTGTCGTGCGCCTCTGTGTGCGGGCCCGCATGCACTATCGCTGCGCGTGTGTGCCTCTACGCGCACACGCGTGCACCCCCGCTAGTGTGTGCATACAGTGGCGCGTGGTGCGCATGGGCGACCTAGGTTGCACCATGTGGCACGGTTTGGGCCATCCATCTTCTTTCTATTGTAGGGGCTGCTACAGAGGTCGGATTAAGTCGATTTTTGTGTTGTCGGGCTACAATCGTTGACCTGAATCCATCCGCGTGGTCAGATTTTTCGTTTGAAATTCCAAATTATGTCATCTAGTCCCTTGGCCGTTGATCTTCCTCAGACTGCATATGGTGCTACGGGACTCCGATCAAGGCGATTTCAGAGGCGTTGAACTCTGATCGTCGTCCTAATTAGATCTGTACGATCGGATCGTCAATCCGAGGCATTGAAATATATCTCCTCTTCTGACCACAGAAAGGACGCAATTAACCTAAAATATACATAACTACTCTAAATGTAGAATGATGCATGCTATGCAATATTTATAATATGGAATGCAAATCAAGCCTAGGAACATGCATAAATAGGTATTTTAACCTAAATAGATGTAAATATCAGCTACTATCTAAGCCTAAAGTTTATCCGGAGTCGTAGTATGATGCAAAGAAACAAATTAGGGTACTGGGCTTGAATTGCGAAAAGATTAATGCTTCTCCGGCGATTGCGTATTGTTTAGAAGTGAATATGCTGGTCTTGATACTTGTCAAGAGTGTGGTGCATCAAGATATAAGGTTGGAAAATCTAGGAATCAATATGGCAATAAACAAGTAGAGAAGATCCTACGATACTTTCCATTGATCCTTAGGATTCAACGCTTATTTAGATGAAGTAAGACTGCAAAATTTATGAAATCGCATGAGCAGAATAAATCACGAGATGACCGCATTCGTCACTCGTAGATTCTGATGAGTGGATAAAATTTGATAACAGACATGTATCATTTACGCAAGAATCATGTAACATAAGATTGGGTCTTACAAGTGATGGATTTAATCAATTTAAGAATATGTATCTATCATATTCAATATGACCAGTGGTGATGGTAACTTACAATTCACCTCCTTGGTTGTGTATGCGATCGACATTTATGATGCTGACATTGTTGATCCCAAGTCCAAAGTAATCAGGAAATGCTATAGATATATACTTTCAACCATTGGTGGATGAATTGAAATTATTGTGGGATAACGGCATTCAGACATATGACGCAAGAAAGAAAGAATTCTTTATGATACATGCTGCATTGCTGTGGACTATCAATGACTTTCTAGCATATGCGTATCTATCTGGATGGAGTACAAAAAGAAAATTGGCATGTAAAATTTGTATGGATGACATGCATCATCTCCGATTGCCTGAAAGCAACAAGTTGTGTTACTTGGGTCACTGCAGATTTCTTCCAATTGACCACAGATGGCGAACAACACAGTTCAAAGACAGATTTGATGGAAAATCTTGTCGATATTCCTCTAAGAATCCTAGAAATAAGCTAAGCACGAATTCTATTATGTTGTCAGGAGTAACAATAATACAAAAATTGCAAGAACTTGGAAACATAAGACTGTGACGTCTTTCTACAAAAGACCTTACTGCATTAAAGCATTCAGGCTTTAAGATAAAAAGCATTTTCTTCATGCAACTCCCATATTGGAAAGATCTGACAGTCCGGCATAACTTGGATGTGATGCACATAGAGAAAAATGTCATGGACAATATGTTGGGCGTCCTAAATTGAACAGATAGTCCAAAATACATAATAAAAATAAGAAAAGACATGGAGATTTTGGACATTCATCCAAATCTACATACGACAAAGAAGGATGATGACGGTGTTGAGTTCCCAGATGCCATATACAACTTAAAGCATGAATAGATTCAGAAAATATTCACATTTTTTGTGGAGATACGGGTGCTGGATGGCTACTCATCACAGTTGTCGCGCTATGTTAATGAATCTCAAAAAAAGTGGGTTAAAAAGTCATGACTCACATGTTTATATGCAAGTGTTTTTCTAATTGGCCATACGTGGAGTCTTACCTGATCCCATTGTAGATGTTTTTACAGACATGAGTCGATATTTCAAAGCTATTTGTTCAAAAACTTTAGATGTTGAAATGCTATGCTATTGGGATAAACAAGTTGTCATCACATTGTGTAAAATGGAACAGATTTTTCCCTTGGCTTTTTTTGACATAATGGTGCATTTAACAATACATTTGGCAAATGAAGCAAGGATCGCAGGGCCAGTTCAATACAGATGGATGTATCCTATAGAGTGGTATTTGAAAAAATTGCAGGATTACGTGTTAAATAAAGCTAACCAGAAGTGTCAATTGTCGAGGGATATTTAGTTGAGGAATCCATGAACTTCTGTTGCATGTATCTAGGCAAGACAGGCCGAGAATTCAATCATTTTGAGAGAAATTATGATGGGGGATACAATAAACATGATAGATATTGTCTTTCTATTTTTGAAATTCCAGGAAGGTTGATTCTGCACACAGAATTTATTGAGATTCCAGAAGTAGATTGGCAATTCGCACACTTGTATATATTAAAGCAGATTCCTGAAGTCGACCCTTTCTACGATGAATTTAAATAATTGTTACATCCAAATGCACGCGATCTACTCTTTCATGAGTAGTTTAATCAGTGTGTTGCTTAAATGAAAGAAAATAACAACCTACGGTGGGTGGAAGATTTTGACGTAATATCTGATCGTTCGTTGAGTTATGGACATTACCATTCTAGGTATATCATAAATGGGTTCAAATACAGATCAAATTTGTTGATGATGTAAAGGCTACACAGCAAGTTGGCGTTGTTTTTCCTTACGAATTAGCTGGCAGGTGTGATGGTTATTACGGACAGATTGATGAAATTCTTGAGATTAACTTCAGATACGATCGTAGACTTGTCCTCTTCAAGTGTGAATGGTTTGATGTTTTCAAAGAAGGCATCGGGTTTAAGGTTGATAAAAAGCACAAATATATAAGTCTGAATAATAACTGTCAAATTCTTCCGAACATTGAACCATTACTTGAGCCTATCAAGTCTCTCAAGTCTTCTACATGACTGATAATAGCAAAAGTAGATGGGTAATTCTCGTTAGAACAATGCCACATAGTTATTATGATTCTCAGAAGGAAGGGGAACCTGAATTAAAACCTGAAGCATATCAAGAACTTCAACAACTAGATTTAGATCCAAGTGCAACAAACATTGATATATAAGGTATAATTTACAAACCTTTTTTTATAATATAAATTTCCTCATAAATCATTCTAATGCTGATATAAGGTATTACTGATTACTTTCAGTTATATGCATGTTTTTCATATGAATTATATATTTATGTGCTTTTTTGTCACTAATTGTTTCTTTGTGTTATAAAGACGGTGAAACTAAAGAAGTGGGCTTCTCGTTGGAGGAGTCCTAACACCACCCCCAATACCCAGGATCTCCGTAGCACACAGCCTCCTTCCACGCAGCCACCTACCACACAACCTCCCCGTACACAGCCTCCCTACACCCAGACCTTCCCTATCCAACCTACTCCCCCCAGGACCCCTACACTCTTACCACCGATACATATTTAGTACATAGTCCCAATTTTGTCCCCCCCTCCCCCCTGTACACACACATATATCCATCCTGGTGCACTTACACAATCCCTTTTTACAAGGAAGGGGAAGAAGCCAGTCATCCCTGAGTTTATGGCGTTACCCAAGCCAAAGAATGAGGTTGACAATCACGACCCTGACCAGGACGAGGGGGACGGGGATGACTTATAGGACTCCCTTGACGACGAGGATGAGGAGGGGGACAAGAGGGATGCTGAGGTTGGCCACCCTGAGGCCAACATAGACCTTGATCAGCAAGGCCTAGTACTACTAGTAAGTAAATTATTTTCTATATTTTAGAAGTTTTTAAATTTCGTATTTACTCTTCATTCGTAGTACTATTGTTATTAATTTCAGTGAAGAAGAAAGGAAGAGGCTCGATGAGAAATAAGGACTTAGAGGCTATACTAAAGGGCATAAGGGTGGAGGTGAAGATCACCCCTTGGGAAGATCCTGACTACCCTCCATTTAGTAGCATGCTCTCTAAGGTTGTGAAGAGCATCATCCCCCTTTCTTGTTTTGATTGGTGGATTGTTTCAAAGGAGCTCAAGAGGGAGATCATTTGTCACTTAGAGGTAATTGATATATATTCGGGTTTATATATGTTTCTTTTAATGTGATTTGATGTATATAAATGTTTAATTTATAGGCAATCTTCGATTGCGGGGACGATCCAGAGGATGTTATGTAGGTTAATTTAAATGTTACCTTTCATTACATTGATAAAATCTAATCAATTAAAAAAATATATATCTAGCAACAGTTATTTGAATAACCATCGCTAAGGTACTTTTTACGACAGTTATCAAACCGTCAGGAAATTCAACAAACTGACCCACCCCTACTCACAACCTATTTTTTGCAAAGTTTATATAACTATTGCGAAATAACATTTAGAGACGGTTGTCATATAACCGTCGTAAATAATAAATTTACAACCATTATGTAATAACCGTCGCAAAAGGAAGCTAACCACGATAGATAGGGTCGGTACTTATAGAGACGGTTAGTATTGATAACCATTGTGAAAGACTATTCACTTTTCAACCTTCCACAACATCAACTTGAGATAGTTTTGTTACTTTTGGTGACAATTTTTAATTGTCGTCAAAAGTAATTTTTCTTGTAGTGCTCTCTAGTGATCTAGTGAAAAGTTACTCCAAGGACAGAACTAAGGGATGCAAGTAGGGTGAGCCCTTCCTTTGAGGCGATGCGAATGTGGTGCCTCTTAACTACCCTTTTGTTCCTTTGAGGGGTGTCCCCCTTCTTGGAGTATCAAAAACTTGGTCACAGGATAATACCACCACCACAAAGTGAAATAGGAAGGTTTGCACTAATAAAGAGATCGATGCCTATAGCCTTAAGGGATCGAGACCTAGTGTAGTGCCTATAGTGCGTGCTCAGTGCCAGAAGTGTGCATCACACCACAAATCAGTATTTTTTTTGTAAAGATTTGCATGCAAGTCCTTTTGATCAAATCAAATGTGATTTGATTGTAAGGTTGAATCTGATTAGCAGTCCCAATTTCAATTAGGCGACCACTGAATTAGGTAAATTCAATCAGTTTGGTAGTCTTGAAATTTAGTCTAATGCAATGCGTGATCAGGAGCTGGAAGCAAAGATAGAAAAGTATACCTGAGCCCAGCAATCTCCGTACAGACAATGTGTGCAATGCGAAGAGGTAAATCTAATGTGCTGCTCAATCACCTCTAAATGAGTGCACCTAAGGGTATGCAACTCCTAAGTAGGTAGCTCGATATTTTTTTCTTTTTCTTTTAGAAGCAAGCACGCAAAAATCGAGTTGTTCACACCATAGATAGATAACCCTAGTTGCTAAAGAAAGTAGGAATAGACCCTCGAAAACTAGGCCCGATGCTATAAGGGCGAGAAGATTGAAATGTAAAACTAGGAAACTACGCTCCTAATTTAATCAGTGTTGAAGGAAAATCCCCTGCAGTATCCAGGTCTCCTTCCATCTCCTCGTGACGTCTCATAGGCGCGGCTCAAGGTCGACGTCGTGGCTCAGTTGTGCTTGTTGTTTCATTAGATTCCTCACACAGGAAAATAGAGAATAGTCATATAAATGTATCCTCAGAATAAATCAGGAAAATAATCATGTAAATCTATTATGTCTGTTGCCTCCCCGGCGATAGCAGCATTTGATTAGAAAATTTTCACTTGAAAGATGATATCAGAAAAATAATGTCGTTGCAGTAGTGGTGGAAAAATCCCGAAAAAAAATATTTATCAGTGAAACTATCTACGAAGAGTTAGGTCGTATCCACAGGGAAGAACAAATGCAGGAAAATAATATGTGCGTATCATTCCCAGTCAGAAATTCGTGATTCATACAACAATCAGGTATGAAATGAGGTGGATATGAAAAGGCTACGTAATAACGTAAAAGGAAAAGTGTGAAGCCATAATTTCACCAAAATAAAATATCTCAAAACTTAAATCCAAATCTCACCACAATGGCATTACATGTAAAAAGAAATGTACCCAAAAATAGAGGATTCTCTCCTCTTGGCCATGCTCGTCGAGGACTCGATGGCGAGGGTTGAGGATCTCGAGGACAGTTGAGGTGGATGAGAGCTACGCATTGTTGGTGATGGCAGAATGAACGACGACTGGCAAGTGGAGGTGACCGACTGGTTGTTGGGTTCCTTAGAGGCTGAAAATGAAAGAAGATGACGAAGAAGAAGATTGGCAATGGTTGCTCTCGATTGTCATGGTCAAGGGGAAGCTACTGCTATGTAGAGTGGGAGATGGAGGTTGCGTTCGAGGACATGGTCGAGGATGGAGGCTCGTAGTGGCGTAGTTGTGGGCGTGCGGTGTTGAGGGAGGAGGTGAAGGTTCACGGGAAGGAACCAAACGAGGAGCGAAAATGGATATGGCTTGTGGTGGTGGTGCTCCTCCTGTGCGTGGAGAGAGAACGTAGAGGATCGCAGTGGTGGGAAGGAGGATGAGATGTCGTGGTGGTGTTGGCACTGTCACTGCTGACCATGGTGATGGTTCGCAGTGGTGGAGAAGGAGATGCACAGTGGTGAGTGGACGTAGTGCTAGTAGCTGAGGTGGGTCAGTGAGCAGTGGGGCATGGTCGCATGGTGGAGCATGGTGATGGACGTCGAGGCGGAGGAGAACACGGTGGCTCACGGTCATGGTGCTTTCGATGGAGAACGCTATTAGAGGAAGAAGAGGATGGTGGTGCCTGCTGTTTTAGGCGTGTGAAGTGTCTCTGAGAGGGAGGATCAATTGGGTGGAGCGGGGGTGTTCACCTCCATTCAGAGGAGAGGCCAGAAGATCATGGAGGGGGCCTTTTTATGTGTGTGCGTGTTGGAGAGGGATGGAAAAAGTAAGGAAAGGGATGGTGGTAGTGGCTAATTGGAGAGAGAGAGAGAGAGAGAGTTAACGAGTGGTGATAGTGGTGCAAATCTCGTTAATTGAGTGGAAGTGGTGATTTTGTTGGATCGAGAGTCCTATGTCAACAAGGAAATGAGACAATAATTAGAAGGATATCAACCTTGATTTCCAAAGATAAAACATGAAAAAGATCAACCGAAAGGGCTTAATAAATCCTCCCCTAATTTCCTATTGTTAATTAAAAATGGCCAGGTGGTATTTCACATTTGATCCTCAATCACTTTTTCCAAAAAATCACCACACAATTACGTACAATCATATGCATGGAAGGTATCTCAAATAAAATGCATGAATGTTAGAACACGAGCCTTAACTAATTTTTCAATGTAAAGCAATGCTCACAATCTTCATTAATTCCCAAATTGAATGTTCTTAGGTGCAATTAGAGTCTGCTAAAGTGAACCTATCGGTGCCATTTGGATTGTTCATCTTCTTCTCTTCATAGGTGACATTGCCCCCTGGCTATCTGTATGGTTGGATTTGTCATTTGAGGCTCGGATTTGCGTCATGCTGTCCCTTGGCCATCAATCTTCTGTGGCTTGTAGAGGATGCTACGGATGTTCGATTGGGGTGATTTTAGAAGTGTTGAACTCTGATCATCACCCTAATCACATTTGTATGGTTTGATTTCTTTATGAGGCCCAAATTGTGTTGCCCTGTCCCGTGGCCACAAAAATAGAAAAATTAGTATACAAATTATAAAATCTATTCTAAATGCACAATGATGTATGTTATGCAATATTTACAATGTTGAATGTAATTAACTAGCTCAAGAACCCACATAATAGGCATTTTCATAGGAAACAATGTAGACTTATCATTAGCCCAACCTCTAACCTCAGTTAAGGAAGTGTGTATATGGAATCTACCTTGATCCATAGCGAGGGATGATTATTCTTTAAGTTGACCAATGGGTCAATGCTACATATACCACTAGAATTAATAGAAACCATAGTCAAAGCGCTACTGAGCTACTTGGCGCACATCTATGTAGTTCTCCATTTTCAGGTCATGATGCTGAGCATACAACTTCACTGCAGGCTTAGGATTCAAACAGTGCAGTGGTGCGCCTAGTGATATTTCCAAATTTATTGACATAATTTGTCTACCTATTGTCAATTTGAGGGTAAATTAGGTCATAGCATTTGTAGAGGTTAGATTAGTTATTTAGTAGCATTTTGTAAATGTGGATAATTTTGGGTTTTTGTGTAATATTTACCTTGGCAATATCTAGTGCCTTGATGTTCTTATTTATATGTGTGTAGGCGCCAGGTATCAAGCTGACTAGACCTTGGCAGGAAGAAGATTAGAGATTGAGCTCACATAGGCAGATGGCTGAGTCAAGTTGGTGAACCCAATTCCCTAACCCAATTGATCATAACCATATAGCCTAATTAGGAACCTAATTTTTCCTAACCCTGGACCTAACCTACTAGCCTTATCCCCAACCTAAGTCGGTCGGCCATGGACCTATTTGTAGACCTATTAATGGTCAGCAAACATATAGATTAATTAAGTCCCAACACAATCTTATCTTATCCCTTCCTACACAACACCTTAGAAAACCCAAAAACATTAGATCCTATCCTGATGTAGACACACCCATTAGGTTAAAATGACTATTTATGCATATTCCTAGGCTTAGATTTGTATTCTATATTATAAATATTTCATAGCATGCACCATTTTGCATTTAGAGTAGTTGTGTAGAGTTTAGGTTAATTGCATCCTTTTTGTGGTCAAGAGAGAAGGAAATTTATTTTGGAGCCTCGGATTGATGATCCGACCATACGGATCTGATCAGGACGACAATCGGAGTTCAACGCCTCCAAAATTACCTTGATCGGAGTCCCGTAGTACCATATGCAGTCCGAGGAAGATCAACGGCCAAGGGACTAGGTGATGTAATTCGGAGTTTCAAATGACAAATCCAACCGCGCAGATGGATTTGGGTCAACGATCGTATCCCAACGGTGCAAAAATCAACTCAATCCAATTTTTGTAGCAACCCCTACAACAAAAGAAGATGGGTGGCCTAGGTCGCGCCAGGTGGCGCAACCTAGGCCTCCCATGTGCATGCACGCACCACCACACGTGCATAGCAGCGCGGGAGCGCTCACACGTGTGGAGGCATGCACGCACACAGGCGCAGCAGCATAGCATGCAAGGCAACAAACGGGTTGAAATAAACATTTGATTATAAAAATACATGATTGTTTCTCTCTCTGTCTTTGTGTCTCTTTATTTATTTTGCAAGTAGATTAGCTAGAATTCATCGACCTAATCTCTTGCTTGCTAAAAATACCAAAAAATAAGAAAAGACAAAAACGACAAAAACAAATAAAAGTGAAACGCAGATTTTCAAAACCAAATGTTCGCCTCCCCGTGTTTGACCCGGGACTCACTTTTTAAGTTTCAGTTAGAAATTTTATCTGATCGACAAATTTTCTCACGAATAAAACAACGACGACGGGTTTTCCAAACTTCGAACCTTTTCACGATGAATCTCCGCTGTCATCATATCCTAATCTCCACTTAATGCACAAAAGTGCATATCCCTTCCCTTAGGTAAATCCCAGCCTTTCATCTTACATCCAAACTCATCCCAACCCTTGATTAAAATCCTAACAAAAACCAACCAATTTTCTACCTTAACTCTAAATCCCAACTATTGCTTCAAAGCCTCCTAATCCTAGCCCTTCATTTTGGTGATCCAAGGCAACTTGGATCAACCAATCAAAATAGTCCACCCTCTTTATAAGAGAACCCTAGCCACCCCCTCTCCTATCATCTTTTAGCCTTCCAAACAACCAACTTACACTCTAGTTTTGTTCCCTCTACTTGCTCGCCTACCCTTGGAGATTCTCCAGGTGCACCTTCGCATCTGCTTATTTGCCATCGCCTATACCTTGCCTTCGAGGCCTTAGATAGTTCTAGATTTATTTCTCGTTGTTAGAGTTCTAGTAGAATTTTATTTCTAGATGTAATTTCTAGTAGCAATCATTCTTTAATCTTATATCACAACTTTGAGATTTCAATAAAGTTCTAGTTGTTTTTATTCTCTACTTGCCTTCAAGTGTCTTATTACTTCTAGTTGCTAGTTCTAGTTATTACTTCTTTAGTTCTAGTTGTTCTAGTTCAACTTAATCTCATATTCATCATCTCATTTCTCCACTCCGTAGAACTTAAGAGAGAGATTAGTCCAGCAACCTAGTGGCTGTTGTGTGACCGACCATGGCTAGGTCTTTTGTTTGTTGTAGTAATGTCGTTGTGGTACAGGTAAAATAGCTACGGTTTGTCATTGCCACCATTACAATTTTACTCAGAAATGCTTTTCTTCCGAGGTCGAACTCAGGGAGCTACTAGAATTCTAAAGTACAATGCTTTTACTACAAAAATGAGAGAGAGAGAGAGAGAGATTTTATTTCTTGGGTTTTTCTTCTTCTCTTCTTTCTTTCTTTGCTTGTCTTCTTTTTCTCTTCTTTTGTCCTCTTGATCTTCTTCAATTCTTCTTTTCTTCTTCTTCTTTCTTCTTCTTTCTGCTTTCAGCTGCGACACCTTTTCTTTTCTTTTTCTTCTTCTTTACTTTGTCTGCAGAGCTTCATCCGTCGTCTGATTTCTCAATCAGACGGCTTAAGTGGCATCTGCTACAGTGCTTCCTCTGTGCTTCTTCCTCCTTCTTTCTTGCAGTCTTCTTCCTTCTTCTTCTCACAGTCCTTCTTCTTCCTCTCTGCCCTGAGCGGCCTAGGCTTCGGCCACCTTCTTCCTTCTTCTTCTTCTCTGCCTGCACACTCACACAGCTGGTCAAAGCAAAACCTACCCCTACCCTTTCCCGCGTCTCTCTCTTTCTCAGATTTCTCTCATAGGATCGCTCTCCTAGAGCCAGGTATTCGGGTATGGGTGTTGCGCCCGGGACCAGGCCCACCGGCGTGCGGTGGTGGGCGAGGTGTGTGCAGTGTCGGGTATCCGGATCCGGCCCAGACACGCGGGGCGTGAGCGCGGGCGAGGGCAAGCACGTGGGGTGCTCGTGCGTAAGGGACCTGACCCCTGTGTTCGAAGGCGAATAGCCTCGAACACTTTTTCAATTTATGCGCGGGCGCTGAGCCGCGCACTTCCGAGGTGGGACTAAAGTCCCACCTCCCAGACAGGCGCCAGCAGGCGAGGATCTCGCGGCTAATTGCAGCAGCTCGCGAGGGGTTTGCCTCAACTATAGACCCTGGAGTCTTCGTGGAGGCACTCCGCGCGACCTGGGACCAGTGCTTGGGCGAGGCCGAAGCTGCAGCTGTAGGTGAAGGAGCTCCACTTGCGCAGTAATGGCGCCGAAGGGGGGTGACCTGATCACAGAAATACGGCCTCTCGGCCTAGTTAGAAGATGCAGGGAGCTTCGCTGGAGTGCGGCGAAGCTCGTGCGGGTGGTGGCAAGGCGTGAAGCGGTGTACGATGGCAGCCCTAGGTCAGACTGTGGTCGGGAAAATGGGTCTGTTCGGGGGGTCTTTAAGTGGCGTGTGGCAGGAAATCAAAAGGGGGAAGCTGTGGAGTGGAGTGAGGGGGAGCTTCTGAGGTGATCGGCGAGGAGTGAGGAGGTCTGTGGAGGTGGAATGGGCTCGCCGGAGAGGGTGGTCGGAGACGGAGCAGGCGAAGGTGGAAGTTGTGTGTGGGGGCGCAAAAATACAAATTGACAGAGGGGAAGCTTAAAGGAGGAGGAGAGGAAGATTTTACCTAAGTTTTGGACGAAGGGGGGAGGGTGGAGCCACCGGCTCGTGCCTGCCGGAGCTGAGGAAGAAGAGGCCTTGGAAGGGGAGATCGGCGACGAGGAGGCAGGCGGAGGGTGTCGGCGGGTGCAGCACGACACAGACGAAAGGGTTAGGGGAACCCTGCTGCAGGTAAGGCAGCAGAGCGACGAGGAGGAGGAAGAGTTGGTCGCCGGAAGCTGCAGGCCGTCTGTCGAAGTTGGAGAGGATGAAGTGGGGGGTTATTCTCCATCAGAGACAGCTTACCCTCTTCTGTTGGCGACGGCGGTCTTTATAAAGGCGAAGGCGCAGGGGTGGGCACAGGGAGGCGACGTGCCTCCCTCGCCGGAGGATGGCTAAAGCAGCAACCCATACCTTCCGCGCGTTCGTACGGAAGGTGTGGGCGATGGCAGAGGTCATGGAGGTGTCCCTGCGACAGCAGACGTCGCAGGGAACACCCGGTTCAATGGGCAGAGGGCCTCCCTCACCCTGCGCGGCGCCATGCTCCGCGCAAAGTCGCCGGAGCATGACGCTGCTCAGAGTTTTGCAGGGAGGACCTAAGTGAAAAGAACGATGAAGAATCTAGGGGCCAAAATGTGAGGGTTTCAAAAGTTGAGGGTCAAAAAGTAATAGATGAGGACCAAAATGTAAAGTCGGTCAAGAAGGTCTCTTCTTAGGCTCAAGTTTTTATGCATGACTAAATCGGACCTAAGGATTCTAATGGTGAATTTTATTTCTAGATCAGGCCTTGTTTGACGGGTCAATTTACGTAAAAACCTAAATTAAATCATTAATTGGGCATGGTTCTCAATGTAGGTCAAAATGGGTTCCCAAGGCCAAATTGAAGGTTCTAAACCCTAGAGATTATTTTTATATGAATTTTAGAGGGTTTAGTCGATTTTTACTTTGCCTCGAACCTCGTGAATTGAAGTGGATTTGTTTTAGGGTTATAGGATGCCATTTAATTCCCTGGGAGTTGCTGTAGCCCTTGTTGGATCAAATCATCCCACTTTCCTTCTTATTAGGTTAGTTTGACCTATGTTTGGACCCTGAGTTACCCTGTTTACTGATTGTGTTGGTGAAATTGCATTTTTACCCCTTATGACCTATTTTCTTCACAAACTCAGAATTCTCTGAGTCAAGCCTTTCTATAAGTTATGTAGGAGCTTTTTCTCGCATATCTAGGTTAGATTGTGCTAATTAGGGTTCATGATGAGGTTCTCATCATAACCCCATGCCTAGCTTTTGCTAGTCCCTTAGCAAAAACTTAAGGTTTTGACCTTTGTTCTAAATCATGATGTTTTTAATAACTTCAGATAAGTGCCTTTTCATTTGAACTTAGATTAGGTTAGAATGCTGACCATAGGCCTAAAAGGTACTCTAGTACCAATCAAGATCCAGATCTGCCTAGCCTCAGCCTCAGTCTTTGGCAAAGGTTTTTAAGGCCCACAAGAACTAACCTAAGGTCTATTGGACTTTGTGGTTAAAGCACCCGTGCTTGAAATGATTTTAGCCCTAGTTCAGTTCGC
The DNA here is from genome assembly GCA_037157565.1 of Thalassia testudinum. Lineage (NCBI taxonomy): Eukaryota > Viridiplantae > Streptophyta > Magnoliopsida > Alismatales > Hydrocharitaceae > Thalassia > Thalassia testudinum. Next base: position 43,528,471 of record JAZHRO010000025.1, read on the forward strand.
AGTGTGTTTTGTAAGAGAGAGAGATAGAAAATTTTTCTGTTTGGAGAGTTTTCTCTCTCTTTTTCTTTTTAGTTTTAGCTTAGGATTGGCTTTTCAACACAGTCTGTATCAGATTCCTTGCTCCTATCATCAATCCTCAAGGGTTCCTGGCAATCGATGCTTCGAGATAGCACAACCCATGGCAACCCCCGGAACCCTGGCTATTGAGATTTCGAGATAATCCCATCCATGGTGTTCCGTGGCTGAATCCAGACCCTGGCAATTGACACTTCGTGATAATGCCATCCATGGAAACTGAACCAGCAGAGTGCTTACATGCCCCCAGTAGGATATGTAAATATCCTAAGAGACAAGCACCGAGGAGATGATATTTTGTTACGCATCTTCGAGGGGATTTCCCGTCTCTCCGCGCTGGGAACTCGTCCAAATCAACTTGTGTTGATCGGTTGCTCCTACTCTAGGTGTACTTTTCAAAATTTTTTGACGCTTCTGCGTGATTTTGATTTTTATGCTTACTGAACCAGGCTGTGTGTGAGGTTAGGGTGCTTAGGTTACTGAGTCCCGTAGACCAACAATTAGTTAATGAGGTCAAATACTCCCTAAGCCTTAGACCTAATACTTCAGCTTTTCATCTTCCTCAACCTCTTGAGGAATGTATAGATCTTAATGGGTACTAAAAGTCTATCCAAGAATGCCTAAAGTTTGCATTTTTACTAATCTCACCCTGCACTTTTCATTTCTTTTCCTGAATGAGGTCTAGAACTTAGGTCATTTCCTTAATTTCTTACTAGTGACTATCACTTTTTTCTTACATTTTTGTGCTCCTTTTTCATTTTATTTCTTTTCTTTCTCCTATAACATTTCCTTTCTCCTCTTTTTTTTTTTTTAAATTTTAATTTTTATGGTGTTTTTGACATATGTGAATTTTTTTTGTTTAAAACCTTTTCTTACAAGTTTTGCACTTTTATGCCCCCCATGCCTAAGGTTTGCAATGTTCTCATTGTGACTTAGGGGGTTTTTATTTACTTAGTTCATTCCTTAAGACAAATGCTTTGGTGAGTGAATGGGTCGGGATGAATTTTGCGAACGATTTCTAATCTCAGATGGAAGCATCTGAGGTGGAGTCGGCTGTCTATAAGGGCGAACCTTAAGTGCATAAAGGCGTGAAAAAGGTTTTAGATTTTCAAGAAAATGACGGGCTGCCTCCCGTTAAGTGCTGAGTTTTACGCCATCGGCTGGGCGCAATAAGCTCAAAGGGAATGAGGATATAAGATGATTTAGCCAAATCAGTAGAAGTCACATCAATGAACGGCTTGAGTTTTTGACCGTTCATGATGAAAGGTTCGGAATCGTGGCTAAGCGGACTGATTTCGATGGCTCCATTTCCAAAAACCTGTCGGACTAAATATGGTCCGACCCACTTGGATCGCAACTTTCCCGGGAAAAGTTTGAGTCGGGCGTCAAAGAGTAGGACCTTCTGACCAGGATGAAAGATCTTTCCCGAGATATGCTTGTCATGGAAGGCTTTAACCCGCTCCTTGTAGATTCGCGAGTTCTCATACGCGTCTAGGCGTAATTCATCGATCTCGCTGATTTGAAGTTTTCTGTGGGTTCTAGCCTTCGAAAGATCTAGATTACAGTTCCGTACTGCCCAATATGCTTTATGCTCCAGTTCTACGGGAAGGTGACACGCCTTTCCATACACCAGTCTAAAGGGAGACATGCCTAATTGGGTTTTGTGAGCGGTCCTATAGGCCCACAATGCTTCCGGAAGTCGGGACGACCAGTCCTTCCTATCAGGCCGAACAGTGACCTGTAGGATTTTCTTGATCTCCCGATTTGACAGCTCAGCTAGACCAGTAGTTTGGGGGTGGTAAGGAGTAGAGATTTGGTGAGACACCCCGTATTTGGTTATCAGTGACCTAAACTAAGCGTTTGTGAAATGGGTCCCCCCATCAGAGATTATAGCACGAGGAATCCCGAACCTTGAGAAAATGTTTTGATGAATGAATTTTAGAACGAATTTGTGATCACAGGTTCGGGTCGGTATGGCTTCGATCCATTTGGACACGTAGTCCACAGCAAGCAGAATGTATTCGAAACCATCCGAAGCAGGAAAGGGGCCCATAAAATCAATCCCCCAAACATCAAAGATCTCGCATACGAGAATTGGCTGCAAAGGCATCATGTCGCGACAGCTCATGTTGCCTAAAGTCTGGCAACGACTGCATGCCTTGCAGTGACTTTATGCGTCTTTGAACAGCGTGGGCCAGTAAAAGACACACTGGAGGACTTTTGATGCGATTTTATGCCTAAAGAAATGGCCACCGCATGCCTGGTCATGGCAGAAAGAGAGGATATTGTTGATTTCCTCTTCCGGGACACATCTTCGGATGACTTGATCAGCACCTATGCGGAAAAGGTACGGGTCTTCTCAGATGTAATACTTGGCATCAGAACGCAATTTGTCTTTCTTGGCCTTCGGCCAATCAGACAGGATCTGATGAGATGCCAAGTAGTTTACTATATCAGCAAACCATGGAAGTCTAGTACCGATAGTCAGCAGGTGCTCATCAGGAAAATGTTCTGTGATGGGTCCGGAATGGTTGATAATCTCAGAAGGAAGATGGGACAGATGGTCGGCTACCACATTCTGCCTTCCCGCCTTGTCACGAATCTCAAGATCGAATTCTTGCAACAGCAAGATCCAACGAATTAGTCGGGGCTTCGCGTCCTTCTTGGCAAGGAGATGCCTTACAGCCGTGTGATCCGAGTAGATGATGACATGGGAACCCAGGAGATACGATCGGAACTTTTCAAGGGCAAATACTACGGCTAGCAGCTCTTTCTCCGTAACCGTATAGTTATACTGAGCCTCGTCAAGTGTCTTGCTAGCATAGTAGATGACCACGGGTTTCCCGTCAGCTTTCTGCCTAGGACCGCTCCTACAGCGAAATCAGACGCATCGCACATGATCTCAAAGGGTTGAGACCAGTCAGGGGATTGTAGGATAGGTGCCTGGGTGACTCGGTCATGAAGGTTTTCAAAGGCTAGTGTGCATTCCTTGGAGATTTCAAAGGGTACATCCTTAGAGAGAAGAGAAGTCAGGGGGCACGCGATTTTCGAGAAATCAGGAATGAAACGACGGTAAAAATCGACGTGCCCTGGAAAAGAACGGATGTCCCTGATCGAGGCAGGCATAGGAAGGCGAGAGATCAGCTCAACCTTAGCTCGATCCACTTAGATGCCTTTTTCCGAAATTAAGTGTCCCAGGACAATTCCCTCAGGCACCATGAAATGGCTCTTTTCCCAGGAAAGAACCAAACTCACATTGATGCATCGCCTGAGTATCTGGACCAAGTGTTGGAGGCAATCGTCAAATGATGCTCCAAAAATTGAAAATTCATCCATGAAGACTTCCAGAAAGTCACCTACCATATCAGAGAATATGGCAAGCATGCACCGTTGAAAAGTAGCAAGTGCATTGCAAAGATCGAAAGGCATCCTTCGGAAAGCGTATGTTCCGAAGGGGCAGGTGAACGTGGTCTTTTCTTGGTCCTCAGGATGGATTGCCACCTGGTTGTAACCGGAGTACCCGTAAAGAAAGCAGAAGAACCTATTTCTCTCTAGTTTCTCGAGAATTTGATTAATGAAAGGTAGTGGGAAATGATCCTTCTTCGTGGAGGAATTGAGTCGGCGGTATCTATACAGACTCTCCACGCGTTGGCTAATCGGGTAGGAATGATTTCTCCGGTCTCAGTCGTTATAGTGGTGAGTCCTGCCTTCTTAGGCACAACCTGAATTGGGCTCACCCAACGACTATCGGAGATCGGGTAGATGATTTCGGCATCTAACCACTTGATGATCTCCTTTTTCACGACCTCCTGCAGATTAGGGTTCAAACGTCTCTGCATTTAACGAGAAGGTCATGCGCCCTCTTCTGAATAGATATGATGAGTACAATAAGAGGGACTTATTCCAGTCAAATCATCGAGAGTCCACCCGATGGCTCTACGATGTTGCTGGAGGACAGTAATCAGACGGGATTCCTGTTCGGGATTGAGGTTGGAATTGATGATCACAGGAAGGGTCTGATTAGAACCCAAAAAAATGTATTTCAAGTGAGCAGGAAGGGGTTTTAGCTCGAGGATGGGGTTATCAGCAGCGGCGGGTGGTTTAGTATAGACGTGAGATTCAAGGGTAGGAGTTACTAGGTTGTTCAAATCTGGATTCGACTCCTCTATTTGCGGGTCAAGATCTTTCTGTGGTTGATGAGGTATAATCAGGTCATTCTGGAAGTGTGTTTCATCAACCAAAGCCCTAATGTCACAAATCTGTTCGATGACACCACAATTGATTCCTTGTTGGGCCTTGAATATATCAATTTTCAGGGTTTGATTCCCAAATTTGAGCTCTATTTGGCCCTCGTCACAGCTAATGTTGGCTCTAGCAGTAGCCAAGAAAGGTCTTCCTAAAATGATTGGTGTATCCCTAGGGTTCTCAGGTACGTCCATGTCTAAGACTATGAAGTCTACGGAAAGTAGAAATCCCGTAACCTCACAATAACATCCTCGAGAATCCCTTTTGGTGACTTTATAGATCGATATGCTAATTGTAATGTCACCTCAGTGGGTTTTAGCTCAGATTCTTCTAGATGGTTAGGTAAGGATGTGGGTATCAGATTTATGGAAGCACCCAAGTCTAGCAAGGCTCTATCAAATTGGGTATCACCTATCTTGCAGGAAATCAGGGGAGTACCAGGATCTTTAGCCTTGGGTGGGAGTCTGCTTAGGATCATAGAGCTGGCTTGCTCTGACAGAACAATTGGACTCCCACTCTTGGTTCGCGGCTTACGCTGGGGTGTACACACATTCTTTAAAAATTGTGCGTAAGCCGGTACGTGGCGGATTGCATCCATCAAGGGGATGTTTATGTGGACCTGCTCAAAGAGCTTAACCAGGTCCTCCTCAGGTGCCACGGGCTTGGTAATCTTCTTTCCCTTAGTCAAGGCCTCGGGAAACGGAATCTTGGTTGGTTCTTCTAAGATAGGTCCTGGTCTTGGATCTGGGACAGGGGTAGGAATGTCCTGGATTTCCATCCTAGGCTTGGGATCACTACCAGGCTTGGAGTGGTTTGGATGAGGTGGATCTTGGGTTTCCTTACCACTACGGGTTGTTATGGAATTAAGTCCTGCCTGGTTTTGGTTGGGATTGGGTAAGATGGGTTGCTGCTGGTAACCTGCAAAAGAAGTGGAGGCCTCTATCCCGTCGGGTGAAGGAACAGAGGGGGCCTGATAAATCATATGGGCTTGGCTCGGTTTGGGTTTATAACGCGCCGCTGGGTTGGCACGTTATTCGGGTTGGGAAGAGGTTGGGAAGGAAGAGTGCCTGGCTGGTGAGAATTTGCCAACTGGGCCAGTTGATTTCATGCCTCTGTAAGTTCGTCCATGTGTTGCTTTTGAATAGCTGCATTCGTTCTTTGAATGTCAGCCAAAGTTTGAAGGATAAGGGACATTTGATCCTGATTTGGCCCTGATGGATAAGTGGGGTTGGGCCGAGGCTGAGGCGGCTGGTAAGGACGAGGGGGTTGTGGGTGGGGCTGAAAGGGTGGTCTTTGGGTTTGGGAATTTCCCGCCCACTGAAAGTTGGGATGGTTTCGCCATCCAGGGTTATAGGTGTTGGAGAACGAGTCGTTCTGGATGGCATTGAGGTCCTCGCAGGTCTGAGGAACCTCCACAGAGTCAGAGAAAGGGGGAATGGAATTCCCCGGGCTGGTGCAGAAAGGATCGGATGGACTTCCGGTCCGAGAATCAAATGATGGATATGGATCCATCCTAGGAGAAGATCGATGGAGAATGTTTTGCATAGTCTCCCGTGTGGAAGGAGGCTGTGCAAAGGAGCTATGCGCAGAGGTGGCTCGCTGCAAGTGCTGAGTCAGCTCATCCACCTTCTTTTCGATGATTGAGACCTTGTCCAATCGACTGGTCATTAATTCTAGGTCGACTGATGCGGATAGGCCTTGCGTCTCATGTGCTCCCCTAAGATTCATCGATGCGTGGGTATACGTCCTGTCGAATAATCCCATGGAGTCATTGTTGATGGAGTTCTCGCACATGTTTTCGAGAATCTCCCACACGGTGTCCTCATGTTGACCCATGATATTTCCTCCGCAGGTTGCATTGACGAAAAGACGGATGTCCTCACGGAGTCCCTGGTAAAAAGATTGGACCTGTTCCCGTTTAGGAACTCCGCGATGGGGGCATTTTCTCATGGGATCCTGAAAGCGATCCCATGCCTCATGGAGAGGTTCCCCTATTTGCTGAGTGAAGAGAGTAATCTGATGGCGTAAGGCATTGGTCCGACCAACGGGAAATAACTTTTTCAAAAATTCGGACTGAAGTTCTTCCCAAGTGTTGATCGGCCGGTCTGAGTTTGATACCAATGAGCGGCCTTGTCCATAAGAGAAAAGGAGAACATCTTCATGAGAAGAATATCTCGATTTTGCGCATCTGACCCAAAAGTTTGGGCCAGATGTTTAAGCTGTTTGATGTGCTGGAAGGGATCTTCGGAATTAAGCCCATGGAATTTAGGTATAGCATGAATCATATTGGGCTTTAATTCGGAATCAGGTCCTCTAGTCGGGATTCTGACTCGAGGCTCAATGGCCACCGTAGCAGGATTATAATGGTCCCGCATCATAGGACGCTGCGGTGGGTGCACAAAGTTTTGGAAGTGGTCATTGAGTCGCTGGAGCTGATGCTCCAGATTGTTTCCTTCCTCAACTGGTTGAGCCATGATGGGGGAAGAAGAAGAGCTTGGTTCAGAATCAGATGAGAGAATGATGGGGTAGGGTTGCTGTGCAAACAAGGGCGTCGAGGCTTGGCCTTGACGAGAGTGAATTCCTAAAGGAGATCTTAAGGGTGGTCTTAAGGATCTCCTACCGTTCATGCACTGTTGGAATAGATGAGTTTAGAAGGTGCTGGACCCAATCAAGACACCCAAAAATGTGTTGGGTGACTACAGAGGTGCAGGGTAGATGGACCCCTTAATCAAAAAGATCATCCACCTGAGAATTACCTGAGCAGCTAGAGAGGGTGAGTCCCGCGAAGACCCCTACATGGTAGAGCGTCCCCACGGGTTACAGGGTTTCCCCCACCCGACCTCTCTTGTCACTGCGGTTCCAGGTAGACCAGAATGGGGATCTTGACCTCTTAAGTCTACCTCTTTTACTTTAAGATCAAGGTGCTTACTGTTTCACTTGAACTCTTAGGTATTTTTGTGAACAAGGTGGCCTAATTTGAAGGTTGGTTGACCCTAAGGGTCAACTTCACCTAGGGATTCCTTTGAGAATTTAGGCCCCCCCTTTTTTTTTAGGGTTCAAGTGTTTAGAGAGCCAATTGTTTAGGGTTTTTCTTAATAGGTATTTTCAACCAATGGCTTAGGCATACCTCTTTTTAGGAAGATCTTTTCTTTGTTAATAGAAGGTGTGTCTCTAAAAAAAAACCCTAGATTTTTAATCCTTGGATTGGCTCTAATTGGTCCATTTAAGTTGCCTCAAAATTTTGGTATCTAGGGCTCAATCAAGAAGGTTTTAGCCCTAGTTACCTTAGTTGGATGGATAGTTAAGCATGAGTTGAAATGAAAATTAGGCAACTTTGATGAATTACTATGTATGATGCAGGTAGCCCTAAGTTGATTTTTTTTCTTTTTGTTCCTTTTTAGACTTTAAGGGAGTTAAGAAAGGGCTAATGAGGATTACTTGGTCGTTGGAGAGTTGGTTGTGCGGCTGCTCTTCTCATTCTTTAACCTGCACACAAGAGAGAGAAAAAGATTAGCAATCTCTTAAAAGGAATTCAAAGCTTCTAGAATAGCCGTAGCTCCCCGACCGTGGTGGCTGTTGTGTGACCGACCGTGGCTAGGTCTTTTGTTTGTTATAGTAATGTCGTTGTGGTACAGGTAAAATAGCTACGGTTTGTCATTGCCACTATTACAATTTTACTCAGAAATGTTTTTCTTCCGAGGTCGAACTCAGGGAGCTACTAGAATTCTAGAAGTACAATGCTTTTATTACAAAAATAAGAGAGAGAGAGAGGTAGATTTTATTTCTTGGCTTTTTCTTCTTCTCTTCTTTCTCTCTTTGCTTGTCTTCTTTTTCTCTTCTTTTGTCTTCTTGATCTTCTTCAATTCTTCTTCTTCTTCTTTTCTTCTTTTCTTTTTTTCTTCTTCTTTCTTCCTTCTTCTTTCTGCTTTCAGCTGCGGCACATTTTCTTTTCTTTTTCTTCTTCTTTGCTTTGTCTGCAGAGCTTCATCCGTCGTCTGATTTCTCAATCAGACGGCTTAAGTGGTGTTTGCTATAGTGCTTCCTTTGTGCTTCTTCTTCTTCTTCTTTTCTTCTTGCGGTCTTCTTCTTCTTCTTCCTACTTCTCGCACAGTCCTTCTTCCTCTCTGCCCTGAGCGGCCAAGGCTTCGGCCACCTTCTTCCTTCTTCTTCTCTGCCTGCACACTCACACAACTGGACAGAGCAAAACCTACCCCTACCCTTTCCCGCGTCTCTCTCTTTCTCAGATTTCTCTCATAGGATTGCTCTCCCAGAGCTGGGTATTCAGGTACGGGTGTCGCGCCCGGGACCAGGCCCACCGGCGTGCAGTGGTGGGCGAGGTGTGCACAGTGTCAGGTATCCGGATCCGGCCAAGACCCGCACGGCGTGAGCGCAGGCGAGGGCAAGCGTGTGGGGCGCTCGTGCGTAAGGGACCTGACCCCTGTATTCGAAGGCGAATAGCCTCGAACACTTTTTCAATTTATGCGCGGGCGCTGAGCCGCGCGCTTCCGAGGTGGGACTAAAGTCCCACCTCCCAGATCGGCGCCCGCAGGCGAGGAGCTTGCGGCTAATTGGGGTAGCCTAGAGGATTTTCGTCCCAGCTGCAGCCTTGGGAGCCTTCACGGAGACACTCCGCGCAACCTGGGACCAGCACCTGGGCGAGATCGAGGCTGCAGCTGCAGGTGAAAGAGCTCCGAAGGGGGGGTGACCTGATCACAGAAATACGACCTCTCAGCCTAGTCAGAAGATGCAGGGAGCTTCGCTGGAGTGCGGCGAAGCTTGTGCGAGTGGTGACGAGGCGAGAAGCGGTGTACGGTGGCAGCCCTAGGTCGGACTGTGGTCGGGAAAATGGGTCTGTTCGGGGGGTCTTTAAGTGGCGTGTGGTAGGAAATCAAAAGGGGGAAGCTGTGGAGTGGAGTGAGGGGGAGCTTCTGAGGTGATCGGCGAGGAGTGAGGAGGTCTGTGGAGGTGGAATGGGCTCGCCGGAGAGGGTGGTCGGAGACGGAGCAGGCGAAGGTGGAAGTTGTGTGTGGGGGCGCAAAAATACAAATTGACAAAGGGGAAGCTTAAAGGAGGAGGAGAGGAAGATTTTACCTAAGTTTTGGACGAAGGGGGGAGGGTGGAGCCACCGGCTCGTGCCTGCCGGAGCTGAGGAAGAAGAGGCCCTGGAAGGGGAGATCGGCGACGAGGAGGCAGGCGGAGGGTGTCGGCGGGTGCAGCATGACACAGACGAAAGGGTTAGGGGAACCCTACTGCAGGTAAGGCAGCAGAGCGATGAGGAGGAGGAAGAGTTGGTCGCCGGAAGCTGCAGGCCGTCTGTCGGAGCTGGAGAGGGTGAAGTGGGGGGTTATTCTCCGTCAGAGACAGCTTACCCTCTTCTACTGGCAATGACAGTCTTTATAAAGGCGAAGGCGGAGGGGTGGGCGTAGGGAGGCGACGTGCCTCCCTCGTCAGAGGATGGCCGGAGCAGCAACCCATACCTTCCGCGCGTTCGCACGGAAGTTGTGGGCGATGGCAGAGGTCATAGAGGTGTCCCTGCGACAGGAGACGTCGTAGGGAACACCCGGTTCAATGGGCAGAGGGCCTCCCTCACCCTGCACGGTGCCATGCTCCGTGCAAAGTCGCCGGAGCATGGCACTGCTCAGAGTTTTGCAGGGAGGACCTAAGTGCAAAGAACGACGAAGAATCTAGGGGCCAAAATGTGAGGGTTTCAAAAGTTGAGGGTCAAAAAGTAATAGATGAGGACCAAAATGTAAAGTCGGTCAAGAAGGTCTCTTCTTAGGCTCAAGTTTTTATGCATGACTAAATAGGACCTAAGGATTCTAATGGTGAATTTTATTTCTAGATCAGGCCTTGTTTGACGGGTCAATTTACGTAAAAACCCAAATTAAATCATTAATTGGGCATGGTTCTCAATGTAGGTCAAAATGGGTTCCCAAGGCCAAATTGAAGGTTCTAAACCCTAGAGATTATTTTTCTATGAATTTTAGAGGGTTTAGTCGATTTTTACTTTTCCTCGAACCTCGTGAATTGAAGTGGGTTTGTTTTAGGATTACAGGATGTCATTTAATTCCCTGGGAGTTGCTGTAGCCCTTGTTGGATCAAATCATCCCACTTTCCTTCTTATTAGGTTAGTTTGACCTATGTTTGGACCCTGAGTTACCCTGTTTACTGATTGTGTTGGTGAAATTGCATTTTTACCCCTTATGACCTGTTTTCTTCATAAACTCAGAATTCTCTGAGTCAAGCCTTTCTATAAGTTATGTAGGAGCTTTTTCTCGCATATCTAGGTTAGATTGTACTAGTTAGGGTTCATGATGAGGTTCTCATCACAACCTCCCTACGAACGACTCAAACTCTACTTTAAAAACCTCAATTTCATTATTCCCATGTTTGATTTGGATAAAAATTTCAAGAGTTTCTATGCACATTTACCACGACGAACACATATTTTCATGCTTATCTTTGCGAGTAGAACACCCAGCTACTTCGGGAGTGTTTTGGAGTTGTCTCAAATCCTACTATTGATTCCACAAGAGGAGATGTACTTCTCAGGTAGAGGCTAGGAGGAGTTGTTTTGGAAATGCAGTAAGGAGCTAGTTAGGGTGATGGTAGACCTAGTGGACCTCCTCAAGTAGTGAGGAATAGCATGATGAAGAAGCTGACAATTGTCTTTTGTTTTTTTTTTGGTCTTAGCGAGTAGATGTTCATTCTCATACTTTCTCACTTTCTACTAGTGTTGGACCATCCTTTTGTTGTATATGTATATATATAGGAAAGGGGAGTGTGCAAGTGACCTACACATAAGTTATGCGAGGTGCGGCAATATCTCTCATCACAAGTAATGTTTGGATCGAAAATTTAGGGATTTGGATTACTTCATATGGACATATTATGCACCAAATTTTAAGCCAATCCGACACTCTTAGCACATACATCCAACAGTGTTGAATTTCATGATGCTTTGGCCATAAAAAATGAGCCCCCTTTAATGTATGTACGAGTGTCGAACTGGCTTCGAATTTTGTGCATGACATGTTCATATGGAGTGATCTCAATCCCAAACATTTCTCATGGTGGGAGATATATTATCACACCTACTCATAACATATGTGCAAGTCACCTGTATTCTCCCGTCTCTCTCTCTCTCCCTATATATATATATATTTGGGAAAAGGGAGTGTACAAGTGACTTGCACGTAAGTTATGTATAAGTATGGTAATATCTCCCACTACAAGTAATGTTTTAGATTGAAAATTTGGGGATTGATATCACTCTATATGAATATGTTATGCACCAAATTTGAAGGCAATTCGACACTGTTAACACCTACGTCCATTAGGGCTAAATTTGCTAAAAATGAGCCCCCTTCGATGTTGGTGCTAGGAGTGTGCGATTGGCTTCTAATTTGGTGCATAATATGTTGATATAAAGTGATCTCAATCCCCAAATTTCACTCCAAAACATTACTCGTAGTGAGAGAAATTGTCATACTTGTACATAACTTGCATGTAGGTCACTTGTATGCTCCCAAACCCCTATATATATATATAGTTATGGTCTTTTTATGCTCTGTAAGCAATAAACATTGTAAACTACATACACAAATGTATTTAGTTGTAGTTTGTATGTAAGTAATGTGGTGGCATGTTGTCAACAATATGGATGGTTTATGTTTTATCCCTCTCACTTCCACTTGATTTTTGTGGATGTTGTTGCGTGATTGTATATCCATACAAGTACAAATGATCTATAAAATGTATAGAATTTTGGGTTGTCAAATCTGGGTCACCACAATCAATGATATTTAGTTTTGGGGGAGTGAGCAGCACCGTAGGGTCCACCAAACCTGAGATTTATGAATAGTGGGTGATCACGTGTCATTTTTATGACGCACATTGCAAAACATATTGCAAAATGTGTTTCTTTACATTTACACATAAAATTAACAATCAGAAATCATGAAAAAAATTAATAAAAATCAAAGTCAATCACTAAAAATAGCATTGCGGAAAGCTCTAAGGTAGATCCAACCACCTTTTCCTATTAAAAGGATGCAACCCAATTAAGTGAAGCTAATTTCTCGAGACAACCCTGTTGACTCGCGAGTAGTGTTATTTAATTAGGTGATATTAACATGAAAATGATTATAGTGGAAGTGGTTAACTAAAAGCAATCCTAAACAGATTTTTCAAATGTATTTTAACCTAGACTAAAGTATGTTTTAAAATTGTCAGTTTTAGGCCCAGGGTTGAACTCAGGGAGGCGGCTTAAGATACTTGATTTCTAAATGGATCCTAGAAATGAGTGATTTTCTTTCGCTTATTATGCTTTTGGATTTTTCTTGGTTTTAAGATTTTTTGTGGTAACCTTTGTCCTTAAGGTACACCCTCAAAATATTTAGTCCTTTGCCTTAAGCCAACTTCAATATGAAATAATCTCGCTATGCACGAGATTAGGTACCTTCAAGTCAAGGGTTATCTTTTTTATTTTATAAATTTTTTGGTATTTTCTTAATTATCAAATGAAAGATAAATACTTGACACAAAATAGAAATTGATGAATTGAAATAAATTGAAATACTTAGCTTATTTATATATGTAAATTTGTATGTATAAGATATATATATCTATGTATACATATATATAGATATAGAGAAAGAGAGAAGAAAATGAGGATGAAATTGGAAAATTGGATGTAGCACCATGCTAGTTGGTGCGTTGGGCTTTGTCATTGGATAATTGAGAAGCAATCCAATGATGAAAGTAGGAAAATGAACCGCGATAGAGGCTCCTATAGCAAAACATAGTAGGAAACTAGAAAGCTCTTAAGCTACACTAATGGTGAATCAAAACACAATGAAAATAGAAAAACATAAATAGAACCACCACGTCTACCTGCTCATGACAGAGCTAGATGGTGGTCGGCCTAGCCATAGTGGTTTGCGACCATGGGAAGGATTTCCTCTATCGCCAGTGTAGCCTCTCAACTAGTGAGTGGGTGCTGAGACAAGAGGGGAGAGAGGAAGAGAGGAGATGGTGGTCAATGGTGGAGTGTGCTCTATGAGGATGAGAATGGAGTGAGTGTGCGTGAGTGGGAGATGGGTGCCGACCCGAAGAGTGGAGGTGGGGGTGGTAGTTTTATAGGTGAGGGGTGAGGTGTGGGGAGCAAGCACGTGGTTGTTAGGATAGGGATTTGGGTAATTATAGGGTATGCACTTGGGGAACTGGGTAATAAATTTGGGTGATAAGTGGATACTAATAGATGGTAGCACACACATAGGAATTGATGTATGAAGAATCTCTCTCTCTCTCTTTCTTCCTCTAAATTATTTGTGAATGAAGGTATTTACAAAATGCATGATTTGTTACTTAATCCTATTGTGTAATCCTAGAAAATAACATAAGATTGATAAATTGTTGGAGTGAATTGCTACGCAATCACACCCCCATGCCTATCTTTTGCTAGCCCTGGCAAAACAGTTATTTAGTACTAATATAGTAGTAAAGCGTTTAGAAATGATCTTTAGCTAATGATTTTTCTAAAGCAATACCAATGTGTTTATCTGTTGGACACTGTGAGAACCAATTGCATGATGACTATCAGTACTTAAGACTTACATGACATAGATCATCTCTCGACTAGCAAGGACTCTTGGTATTTAAGCCTTAAGTACGACTTCCAGGTTCTAGAGAGTTTTACCAAGTTTAAGAAGAAAAGAAGTTGTGATTGTGGTTAGTACAAGATAGGACTAACCAGATGAACTTAAGACTCAAATCCTAGTTTTCACCTCTTTTTAAGTCCAGGTTGGTCTCAGCTTTAGCTCAAGTTTTCGGATCAACTCTAAAAATAGTGAATACTCAAACCCAACTCTTATTGGGTAAGTGGCTCAAAAATATTTGGTGGAAAACATAGGGTATATGCAGTGTACCCTGAAACAACCATTTTTGGTGGGTATGTACAACAGGATTTGGAGAACATACCAACTTATTGCAAAGAATATTTTTTCTTTTCCTTTTAACATTTTCTAATTTTTTCTACTTTTCTTATTTTTTAATTTTTTTTCTTTTTCTAAAAGTAAATGTTGGTGTGTCTCCAACAACTTTATTTGGTGAAGCTCACTTATTTGGTGGGTAAGTACTTGGTAGAAAGAGCTTCTCCTAGACACAAGACTGAGGACTAAGACAAAGAGTCTACCTGCACGCACAAGTAAGGACTCCACCTTCCCTAATGAGCATTAGGGTTGAGAACTTAAGTTCTCTTGGTTCTTCCTATATCTGTGTAGCATGGACCAAAATTACTCAACTCTTAAACAAAGGCAAACAGATGAATCCTATACTAGTTGGCTTAGGTACAAGAATATGTCCTAAGTTAGCAAAGATTTTGGTTCTATCTTGTCAAAGCTCAAGTGTATTAATGACTCTACAATTATTAATGTAATATCATCACTTAGAGGCAATTTCGAGGGTACTTGTGCGATAATGTCATATTATAGTAGACTTGGGAGCATTGCATGCATATTGCATTATCTATATATTTAAATTGCATAGAATCAATGTTTAATGACCTTGTGTACAAGACCATATTGAAATAGGTCTCAGATGAGCAATCAGACTGTACGGATGGATCCGAATCGACGAATGAAGTTCAACGGACTCAAAATCACCTCAATCCAACTTCCATAGCTCTCACAATAAGTCCAAAAAAGATCAATGGCCAGGGGGCAATGCGACATCCCTACAGACTTTGGATGAAAAATCTGACCATACGGATGGATTTAGAGCGACGATCGCAGTTTGAAAATGTGAGAATCATCTCGATCTGAGCACCGTGGCATCCTCTGCAACAGAAAGAAGATGGATGGCCCAGATTGTGCCATGTGGCGCCATCTAGGCTACCCAACACCAGCCAGCAATCACCTCTCACATCTGGATCATCCATTCTTAGCCGTTGGATCTTTATCCAACGGTTGAGAAGCTTCCTCCATTTCATTCCCATAAGACGTCTCCTCGACACAAACGTCAACTTGGCACGTTGGTTGAAGACCCGACCTCCAAGGGAGGGGCGTGGGTTCGAATCCTCGCAGCCCCCCCAATTTGCAATTGAGGTGTGGCGCAGCAATGGCAGCGCACGCATAGCACTCCCGTGGAGCAGTAGCGCATGTGCATGCGACACACCGCTCAGGGTGCGTGGGCCAGCACACGTGTTGAAGGCAGCGGGTGCAAGGGCAGGTCTTCAGCGATGCTTTAAATGTTGCTGTTGACTAGAGGATGAATTTTAACCCTTTCCACCATTATAAAAAGGGACCTACCCCCTCATTTGCATCAATCTTCTACCAAAGAGTTTTCTCCACTTCATAGAGCTCCCAAGCATGGTTGTGAAGATGCCGAGCCGTCGACGGAAGTCCCTCCGCTAAGGCCGTCTCGACGCCATCCATTGCCTCGCATTTAGTTTTTATTATTGATAGTTGTAGTTCATCTATTTTATTTAAGCATTCATCTATATTGTGTTGATCATAATGTTTGCTAGTCAATAGATCTTTGATATATTATTCTCATATGTTTATCATGGATGTCTAACCTTATCACTCTCTCCCTATCTCTCTCTTCCTCTCTGGTTTGCAAGCGAACAAATCAAATATATTTGTGACATATAAGCGAATATCTAATCTGATTCCATGCCTCCTTGTGTTTGACACTCAGACTCACGTTTGATAACTTTTATTTAAAATTGACGTCATAAAACATGCCACAACGAGAATTTTAACCTAATGCATTTTCCTGACATCAGTTTTTGGCGTCGTTGCTAGGGAGGCAACAAATATTTTATTCGCTTTCATTTTCTTGGAAATTAATTGTATTCATGTTATCTAACTTGCTCTTCTCTCTCTTCTTATGGTTGTAGGAATCTCGTGCATTAGCAAAAAGAGGAGTATGAATCAGGTGGGCCAAAGGAAGCACAAGAGAAGACCGCCATCAACCCGAAGGTTTGATCTTGTCTTCCCACAATGCAAAAGGTAATTTTTCATCCTTGGACCAAAAAAAATGGTGGTGTTATAAAAGAAAACCCCTCTTTTGTTTGTCGAAGAAAACACCACCATTAAGTCTTCAACCTGCTAACTCCGCAAAATCATTTTCTGGATACGGGTTGAGGACACTATTAAAGGACCCTTAGCACCTCTAACAATTTTGAGTAAAATCTCAGAGGTGTTCCTTCCAGTACCGAACTCCACCTCAAATTTCATAGCGAAACTCTTTGTGGTTTGGCTGTGAGAAATTCGCTACTAGAAGTGAGCAAGGTTGTCTTGAGTTTTGGAGATCTGTAGGTTGTTCTTGTTGCTGAGAACTCCACGCAGCTTGGATTTGTGAGAGATTCATATTTCTGGAAAGGTCGTGAAATTCTCTACGCTTCATCTGAAGACTATTTTTACATTTGAAATTGATTAGTTCTTATTCTGATCAAAACCTTAAACTTGCGCACTAATATAGAAGTTCTAGACAGATTGACCCCCTCTTGAAAAAATATGAATTTAGGTAGTCTATCATCCTCAAAAAATTTTGAAATTAATTTTTTTAAAAATCTCATTCGATTTTGTTCAGGATAGGGCCATTGATTATTTTGATTGGACCATTCTTGATAGAATCTTAAAAAAAAAGGATTCATTGAGTAGAAGCTGCACACCCTAGGATCTTCTACACTGGGAAGTTTTTAACTTTATAGTCACACAAAAGCCCTTAAAGAAAATCAATCTTCACCAACCGTGTGACTATACATTTGTGCCTTGTTTGAATGCGTAGACAAGTGAAATTTTAAAATCCATAAAAGCAAGATTCAAATTTTAAACAATCACACATCTTAATCTTGCTTGTTAAAAAATACTTGTTTTTGCATTGGGTCCTTGCACCCAATTGTGGACATAACTTAAACTGAAATTTTAAGGGCATTAACCCCCCAACGCCCTTCACTTAATCCTTGAGCACAAGCACTAACCTAGCCGTAAAAATTAAGTAGACGTTGGCCCTAGGACTCATTGAGTTCGTTTCAGGGTATTTTCCTAAACGCATAGTGAATTAGTGACATCTGCATGCTCCAAAAGGTTTGGCATAATTAGTAGCCTTCAGGACACTCTCCCCCTGCTTTGCCTTCCCAACTCTACCAATCTTCGGGAGTAAGGACAACACTGAATTCATCGTGTGTTCGGAATCTACTTCTGAATTGTAAGTTGCCTAGGTGTACACTGTAGGGCTTAGATTTGTTTGCTTGATTATGCACTCACTTCTTGCATCTGTTTCCCTTCGCATCTCTCCTGGTTCTTCTCCAGGTATGCACGGAAGGCAGTCACTTCATCCTGAATTGGTTGCTTTAGATAGAAAAACTAGGAGAAAACTTGATTTTTCTAGGGGTAGGACTGAGACCATGGCCGACCCACGAGTTGAGGAGGATAAGGATCAACCTCAATCCGATGCCATGGCCATGATTTAGGCTCAGATTACAGCAGCAACAACAGATCCATACCATTATGCAAGCCATACATAGACTGCAGAATCCTCAAGGTCAAAATCCTCAAGGGTAGAACCCTCAAGGGCAACCCCCACTGAACCCACCTAACCCACCGCCACCCCTTGAGGGCCAACTAAGGCCTCTCCGTGATTTTTACGATTCGTCTGCTATCCGTGTGGAACCATACTTTAGGGTCCCCGAAGGGGAGATGATTTTGAGCTAAAACTCAATGTCCTTAGCTTGATTTAAAGCCATTTCCATGGGAGCTCAAATGAGGACCCTTTCCAACACTTGGAGGACCTCGATCGGATTGCTTGGACCATGAAACCTAGGAACATCCATTTGGATATTGTGCTAATTAAGATATTCCCGTTCTCCTTAAGAGACAAAGCATCTCATTGGCTTAGGACTTTAGGGAGACCCATCTCCACTTGGGAGAAATTAAGGCATGCTTTTCTTAAGAAGTTTTTCCCCATAGGAAAGACTAATGCCCTTAGGAGAGCCATCACTACATTTACCCTACAAAGTGGAGAGCAATTTCATGAGGCATGGGAAAGATTTAATGAACTATTGAGGAAATGCCCACACCACAAGGTTCCAAGGTGGCAATTAGCCTAGATTTTCTACCATGGTCTGGATAGCAACCTTAGGAATTTCGTGGATGCCTCATGCGGAGGCAATTTTCTAAATAAGGATGAGGAAAGCATGTTCAAGCTCTTTGAGTCAATGAGCGAGAACTTGCTTAGTAACGCCTCCATTACCCAGTTTAATTGGTCTAGTCAACCCTGTGGTGGGATTTATGAGGTACAAACTGATTCCATATTATAAATATTGCATAGCATGCATCATATTGCATTTAGAGTAGTTGTGTATATTTTAGGTTAATTATGTCCTTTTTATGGTTAGGAGAGAAGGAGATTTATTTTGGAGCTCAGATTGATGATCCGACCATACGGATCTGATTAGGACGATAATCGGAGTCCAATGCCTCCGAAATCGCCTTGATCAGAGTCTCATAGCACCATATGCAGTCTGAGGAAGATCAACAGCCAAGGGACTAGGTGACGTAATTTAGAGCTTTAAACGATAAATCCGATTGTGCGGATGGATTCAGGTTGATGATCGCAGCCCAATGGCAAGAAAATCGACTCAATCCGACCTTTGTAGCAGCCCCTACAACAAAAAGAAGATGGATGGCCCAGATCGCACCACGTGGCTCAACCTAGGCTGCCCATGCACACGCATGCGCCACCGCACGCGCACAGTAGCGTAGGTGCATGTGTGAGTGGAGGCACACACGTGCAATAGCGATAGTGTGCATGGGCACGCGGAGCGCGCACCAGCATAGTGGCAGTTGGGCACGTGGGCTGTCTTTAGCGACGTTTGTGGTGAATCTTCAGCGACATTTATGACCGTCACTAAATGTCCTATATACGAATTTGATTCTTTCCTCGACTATAAAAGGACCACTACCCCTCTCATTTTTCTTCATCTCTTCCTTTCTTCCTCTCACAACCTCCAAGGCTCTAGAGAGAGCTTGTCCCAAGGCCATGATGCTCCTCTAGAGTAGAGAACAAATATTTGTTTCTACCTCTCATCCTACTTCGTGGAGCACCCCGTGGCCGTCTTCTCACCTCCCTTCGAGAAGAAGATCCTCGCCGCGACACCATCCTACCCTGCCCTCTGTCCTTCGATTTCGTCCTCGTTCGTCCCACTCGTCACCAACTTCCTCTAAGCAATGTCAGAGCGAGTCATCCTCCAGGTGACGTCAGAGCGAGTCATCCTTCAAGTGACTGTCGAGGGGGATTTCTCTCACCTATCTCTATCTTTATTGTTTTCATAGTATAGATTTCCCGCTTTCCTAGTTGTAAGAAACATTTGATGATAAAAATACATGATTGTTTCTTTCTTTGTCTCTGTCTCTCTTTTATTTTGCAAGTAGATTAGCTAGAATTCATCGACCTGATCTCTTGCTTGCTAAAAATACCAAAAAAATTAGAAAAGACAAAAACAACAAAAATAAATAAAAAGCAAAACGTGTATTTTCAAAACCAAACATTCACCTCCCTGTGTTCGACTCGGGACTCACTTTTCGAGTTTCGGTTATAAATTTTATTTGATGAACAGATTTTCTCGCGAATCGTACTACGACGACGGATTTCCAAACTCGAACCCTTTCCGCGACAAGATCCGACGCGATCATTTTGGTGCCATTGCCGAGGAGGCAACGCTCTTTGGTTTTTTTCATGTTTTTCCGCATTACTTACATATTTTTCTAACCTACATTTCTTCTTCGATTTATTGTCTTGCAGGAACCCAATCGAGGAGTCGAAGGCGGTAGATTGGAGTAAAGTGCGAGTAGAGAAATTTATAAGTTTTCCCCCACTTCCCCACCCACTAGATCATTTCGCTACCTTAATAATCAAGACCTAATCTACTTAGGTGTTTTCACAAACCCTAGGATCGAAATTGTTTGTCTTGTTTGTCACTCCACTCATCTTGCCATCCACATAAATAAAAAATAAAAAATAAAAAGAAGTTATCTGATTGTGAGATTTCCTGAAAGAGACACACATTAACACCCACAACTCTCGACTTAAGGAGCACCATTCCACTTTGATTCTACCACTTAATTGGGATCTGACCTGTGGACCCGGTACACTTCAACTCAATACACATAAGTGAGTAGAAATATGACTAGGTTAAGACTTTTTGAGTGCCTTAGCTAAGTGTTGTAATAGGCTAATTGATTGAGTTGTTTGGACCGCACCACTCAAATTAAAATTGATTCATCAAGTAGCTTGCCACTTAGGGTTGATTTTTAGGATTGAACCAGGCACTCCACATTTTATTTCTAATTTTTAAAGGAATATATCCACACCCGTGTTTTCAAAACTTGGTGTTCTCCTGAACTTGATTGAATACACCTATGATTAAACCCTAAAAGCTACTAAACAAGGTTAAACCCTGAAAGACACATCATCAAGTAACCTTATTTGCAAACCCTGGTTGTGCACAAACACACACATTTGAATTGATTATTAAGGGCACAACCCATCTAAAGGGCCCATCACATTCCAAGAGCACAATCATCCCAAGCCTAATTAAAACTTAGTAGACGTTTGCCTTAAGGATTGATTAGCTCTTCGGGGGTCAGACTGAGAGTTTTTTCAATTAATCTGCTTCTACTAGTCCATCTAATGCCTAGCTAGGGGAGTAGTGTCAAACGATCGCGGTTGGGGGGTACACTAGGAACTGGAGGCACAAGCCAAAGGAAGAACCTTCTCCCCAGCCCTCCCTCTAACTGGTTGGATTGATTTGATAGAAGTAGACCAAATCGTTTATAATCTCAAGACGGGTCCTGGGAGTCTATAGGTCTTTACTCTAACCCATCTAAGGACAGAGTTGCTTGCTTGTATTGCAGGGCTCCTTTCTCTCTTCTAATTTCCCTCCTATTTTGCCACGTATCCTTCCACATCCTACACTCATTTCCCATCCTACCCTCCTACCACCACTTATACCCAAGATGGTTCTATCCCGACTTGATTTATAATTACCCATCCACTAGCCGGTATAACTTTGATTAGGGATACGATACTAGACCTCAGTGTCCAGGACCTAACCCTAGACAACAAAACTATGACTATTATCCTTGCCACACCTACAATGATTATAGATCTCCATCCTTTGATGACCAAACCAACCCAATCTACAATCAGGAAGGATATAATGATTATAACACCTACCCTCCCCAACATTCCGCTGAATATAGGTCTCCACCATTCTTTGAACAACCCAAGATGACCTACTATCAGGGAGGAACCTAAGAAACTCAATATCTTGACTCCCATAGAATGAACCCAAACCCACCCAACCTTGAACCAAACCATTCGGTTCAGGTGAACCAGGTCCAAGATAGGGTGTTGGCTAACTTGAGTAACAACATCCAATCTTTAGAGGCTTAGCTAACACCATGCACTGAAGCATTGGAGATTATGATAAAAATGATTGATGAGCTGAAAAGACCTTTATTGGATTTGCTCCAACATGTTAGGGATAGGGGCCTGGATGAGTTTCTACTTGGGAAATTGTCGAGATTGAGGATGAAATTCATGGTTGCCCTAGTCCAGTCTTGGGATGAATTTCAAGATGAACCCCTTTCAGGAGAGCCAATGTCTGAACCTGCTCAAGCACCTGTTGGGGGGGATACATTTTCTAAGACCAGGGATGACCAGGTTGGTCTAGAGCAACCGATTCAGGATGAACCGATTGTTTCACCTAAGATCCCCGAGCCAGGGAACGACGAAAAGTATGTCTCCATGGACCATGAAATGACATATGATTTTGAGACATATATAAATGAGGATCAAGAATTCTTTGACTCTAAAGGTGAAGAATCCTTAAGTGAAGTCTCACTTAAGCTTAAGGAAGAGGATTTTAGTGAGATGAATGGGCTTGAGGAGCATGACGAACCTTTTAATAGCCCGATTATTGAAGATTACGATCATGTTGGGGCTAACTTGGACGATCCAAATCCTGATGATTCAATCAGTAGTCCCACTGCTCAACCACACCCTGAAGAGCTGAGTGATGATATTTTTAAGATCACTAAACCTAAGTCAATCCTGATTCAGCCATAATTGGACTTGGGTATTTTGGATGGGGTGTACAATGATCTGGAGGTCCAAGAAACCTTGATCTTGGAGGATAGAAAGTTGGAAATAAAAATCTGGGAAGCTACTTCTAAG
This sequence comes from Thalassia testudinum, assembly GCA_037157565.1. Taxonomy (NCBI): domain Eukaryota; kingdom Viridiplantae; phylum Streptophyta; class Magnoliopsida; order Alismatales; family Hydrocharitaceae; genus Thalassia; species Thalassia testudinum. The sequence goes on from JAZHRO010000025.1 coordinate 43,551,037, forward strand.
GGAACTACGATTTTGGATCTAAGGGTACCTATTGACCTGAAACCACCTATTTTTTACCAGGACCCTTACGATATCTTTCATGTGCAACCCAAGCTCGGAATAATTGACTATCTTCCTGAGCTGAACATTAAGTGGACACCCAAGTTGAGTGAATCAGATCTACCCATTGTCCGCCACTTTAGTCTTGGCTTGCACACCACCAAATCATAGGCTTGGCCCCGCAAGTACAATAATCTCCGATTTTTGGTGATTTTCATCTAGAACCTGAGAACCACTCAACCCTGGGGCATGGGTCTGCATCACATTCTGGTCCACATCTGCGGACATCCTTTTGCAGGTCACAAAATCAATCTTCTTATTCTAATTTTGACCTGCACTTCTGAACTTTTAATGTCTTCTTTACTTGTGAACCATGCCTAGCTAAAGGCAATAAATTTAGCAAGTGTGTATATTCCACATTCTCTATGGAGCTGACTGGATTGTCACAAAATTCAGGTGATATTCTGTTATTCCGCCCTTTCATGTCTCTATTTCTACAATGAGGACATTGCATCATTTAGGCATTAAGGGTGGATACTTAATCCTGAAATTATTTCGTTAGCTCTGTAGAATTTCTTTTATTTTAAAAAAATTGAAAATTCAAAAAGATAAAAAAAAATAGAATTAGGAGAAGAGAACTTAGGCTTTTGGAAGTTATTAATTTTAGGAAATGATACGATAAGACTTGAACACTTAGATTCTTCAAGTCTTCAAGCTTAATTAGCTTAGGTGTCCACTCGAATGTAAACTTAGTCTCGAGTCCTCGCCAATTCAATTTTATCTTTAATCTAGTAAATAAATTGTGATGATAAGTACATGACTTATCAACTTGCCCTCTGATTTGAGAGGCTTTTAAGTTTAAGCATCTACACACCATTCGCACTGACTCACTTTCCGACAGTTTTTACGGAAATTGGGTAGCTAATGAACTATCTAGGATGGTATGGCTGGCAAGTTGTCATGGGTAACAACCCATTGGCCGGTTGTTTGGAGCCTAGTCACAAGATCATTTTCTTCGTACTGCCTTTAGGTAAATCTTAGATTAGGGAAGCCACTTACTTAGGAAAAAGGAAAAATTAGGAAAAGGAGAAAATAAAAAAATAAACAAATAAAACCACACTTCACCGCATGAGTATGGCTGGCAAGTTGCCGTGGGTACTAACCCATTGGCCGGTTGTCTAGAGCCTAGCTCACACAAATACACAATAATTCCCAAAACACTTAGGGAAGAAGCGGGGAAGTAGAATAAACTGGGGAGATATACACTGGGTTTACCCTTGTGTTGACCCCATAAATAAAAAAATAGACAGAAAGCTACCGTTTGAAAAGATAAACCTCTAGGCAAGGTCATCTAGGGTCATAGAAACTCGAAGTTCGTCTTAACGGCCGCCTAGTGAGTCTTTCACTCTTTTCACTAGATGCTTAGCATTTAGAGTCTTTTTCAAGTCTTTGGCGGGTTAGGTAGTTGTAAAAAGTTATTCTGAAACTCTCAAACTCCAAAAGTCCAAAAAAATTAAAAAAGAAAAAAATATATATATCTTCCCTTTTTAAATAAGGCAAGGGCTTGGGAGGTTTGCATTCTGGCAGACACTTGGGTACTGTTGAGTTTTTGTAGTTTAGGACCTTAGTTGAAATTTTATATTGTTAATAAATGATTTAGGCCTAGGTGATTGAGTCCTAATTCTATTTTTATATATAGCATGTAGTTTAATTTTGCTAGGGACTAGCAAAAGATAGGCATGGGGATATGATGTAGACACATCCATTTAGGTTAAAATGACTATTTATGCATGTTCCTAGGCTTAGGTTTGCATTCCATATTATAAATATTACATAGCATGCATCATTTTGCTTTTAGAGTAGTTGTGTATATTTAGGTTAATTATGTCCTTTTTGTGGTCAGGAAAGAAGGAGATTTATTTCGGAGCCTCGGATTGACGATCTGACCAAACGGATCTGATCAGGACGACGATTGAAGTCCAATGCCTCCAAAATCACCTTGATCGGAGTCTCGTAGCACCAAATGCAGTTCGAGGAAGATCAATGGCCAAGGGACTAGGTGATATAATTTGAAGCTTCAAATGATAAATTCGACCGTGCTGATGGATTTGGGTTGACGATCGCAGCCCAGTGACACGAAAATCGACTCAATCCAACCTCTGCAGCAGCCCCTACAACAGAAAGAAGATGGACTGCTCAGATCACGGCACGTGGTTGATGAGTGGCTACTCATCATGGCTAAAAGGCCGAAATTAAGCTAGACACTAAGCAAAACAATATCAAATTAACATATAAAAAGGGTTAAGTGTGGGAATTAAAGAAAAAGACCTAAAACTGTTAATGTGTGTTAAAACTTCATAATTAGGTCACAAAAATGAGATATTCTAAAAGTTAAAGAACAAATGATGATCCATGCATCAATTGAACACATAAACAAGTTTGAAAAGCCAAATCAGAAGTAAAATCAATGTCTTAAATGTTCAATTAAGCACATGTAAAAATTTGAAAGCAATTGGACATCATTTAGGCTTAGAAATAAATAGATTACAATTAGGTCCTTCATGCATTACATTTCTACCCTTCAAAACTCCTTCTTGGACCTTTCTGCAAGCCGCAGGGACCCTTCTGTATGACTGCAAGGCCCTTCCAGTTATAGTTCTTTTCACTTTTGGACCTGCACACTATTCTTCTACCCCTTCGTTCAAGGGTCTTCCTGCAAGTTTTCCCTCATTTCAGAGAGAAGCCTGTGTTCTTCACGCGCACTGTAGCACGCGAAGAACACAACCATTCTCGACCATCCATCGCGCTTTTGATCTCGATCTGCGGCTGGAATCAAATGGAACCTTTGCGCGATTCGGTGCGTGCGTTCACCTCTCTTCCCAGATCTCATCTGACGGTCAGATCTGTCTCTTGACTCGCCGCGCGCTCTACCCATCTCATCCTCACCACCGGCTTAATTTTGATTAACCTCACCCTTGCGGTGATTCCAATCACTCAGTTGCTACTTAAGCACCTCAGTGGTGTCGTGCGCAAGGGATCGCTCCCTCCTACATCTCTTAGCGATCAGTTCGTCCACTCCAGTCTCTCCTCCTCATCTAGACCCTGATTTCATAGCCACTGGCTGTGGAATCATCGCCTGCTCTCGACCCTCCTCGTCGCTAAGGACGTCGTAGCACTTGAGGACGACCCTGGAGTCTCACTAGCAGACTCTTCCCTCCGCTGGAGTCACCCTCCTCCTTTCTTCCTCCTTAGCCGCCGGCTAAGGACCCATAGGTCCCATTCTTCCTTTTAGTTTAGGTTTTTAATTCTGCACAAGTAGTGTTAGATTTAGTTTGCAGTAGTTTAGAATAGATTTAGTTTTAATTGTTAGTGTTTAATGTTAGCTGTAGTTATATTAGTCTTAGGAGTAGAATTAGTATTAGATCCCCTCCCTCACCTCCTCTGATCAGTCCAGATCAGAGGGGAAGAATCATCTGTTCATTGTTCAATTTATCTCCCTCTTCATGTTTTGTTTTTCCATCATCCAAATTCTGATTCTTGTTTTTCCTTTTAACGACGAATTTTCCATCAATCACCCACACATCCTGACCCAATTTCAGATCTGATGGTGCATTGCCTCAGATCTGAAAGTGGCATCACAAGCACCATTTGGGGCTTCTCACTCACTCCATTTGTTTCACAAAAGCCCCTCTGTTTTAAATGGATTGCCTCAGTTTGTCAGAGCACTTTTGATTTGGATTTTAAAGGATTTTTACTCACTGAAATGTTTTGACAGATCTGACAAATTGAAGGGATTTTTGGTTTTCATTGTGGGCAAGGACTCTGAGAAGTTCTCTGGTGACAGAGAACCAATCAGAAGAGCCTTTCATGATTCTGTTTATACTTTGTTTTGAATGCATTCTCCAGCTTCCATTAAATTTCCTTAATGCATTCTTAGTCTCTTTTTGCTATTTCAGAACTGCCATACACTATTTGTGTTGATGATCATTTCTGTATGGTGATTCTCTAACCTAAGGAGTTTTCCATACTCCTTAAGGTTGCAAGAAACTGGGATTGTATGTTGTTGGTTTTAATTGATTGTGCTAAGTCTTCCTTCATGTTGTCTATGGCATTAGGAAGACTAACTCAATGCCATTTGAGTTTTGATCTGAAAGGATGCTTCTGATAAGGTTTTTCCTAATGAGTATTTGAGCTGAATTTACATGAGATTTTCGTGAGATTTAAACCCTTATCAGATTTGGATTTCAACTCTCAAAATTTTTAGTTTGTTTTGAATTTTCTCTTATTCCCAGTTATACAGTAACATGCTGCAACTTGCAGCTACATTTCCCTCCATCTCGAAATTCTCCTCCTCTACAATTCCCCTCTCATCTGTGAATACATCCCCCTCTTCAAATGGACTAACTGCAGCAGCAGTCAGCCCATTTGACAGTGGCTTAAGCCACTGCTGATGCTAAACAAAACACCCTGAACAGCACACCTTCTCATCCCTCTCCATCTTCTCTGACAGTAGCTTAGCTACTGTTTAAATTGAAATCAAAACTTAATTAACCCTTCTTCCCTCATTTCCTAACTTCCTACTAAAACCTAATTATACATACTTATTTTAAAACTGTAAATATACCTATCCATAGTATTATAACTATAACATATAGCCTAATTATGTAAGTAAGATACATAGTTATACTGTAAATATGTATAAAACCTGTACATAAATCCATATACATATGTAATCTATGTAAATATATGTATATATACTAAACTATTATGTATGTATCTACTTAATAATGTATATATATATAAAGAGATCCCTATTTACATATTTAATAGCTAAATTATAGAGTAACTTAGCTAAATTAATAATTTAGAGCTATAATTAAATTAAATAAATCTATAAACTTAGGATAATATATATAGTAAGTAATTTAAGCGAATTAAAGTGTATTTATACCTAGTACGGCTTACTGTAACTTAGTTTTAATTATAAACTACACAGAATTGCTATTTTAGCCTAAATAAAACATAAATAAATTCGTAAAAATACAATAAAAATATGTATTAAATACTTAAGTATGTAAATTAAAATTGTTTAAGGTCAATTAGACCATTTACTAATTATTTTATAAGTAATTAACTATTTAATCACCTAAATCAACCTGTATAATCAGCCTAGTTTAGCGAATTTATTTGTATAGTAAACATATTTAAAATTCAAAATTAATTAATCAATTATGTAGTATTATGTAAATATTTTATTTTTTTTAATAATTTATGGCCCCCAAATCGAGGGCCAAAAGCGCGTACAGACGCAGCTGCGCCTGATTTCCAACGCACGATGTGGCGCTGGAATAGCACCACATCGTGTGCTGCAAGTCAAGCGCAGCCACATATAAGTTAATTATGCTATAGGTTCACCAGTCGTCACGGCGCCCGGCGCCCGAAACAACATCCTATTCCATTCGATCCGATTACCCGTTAACCATGTACTGTCTGATTTGCAATGAATGTGTGATGAGTGTGTGGGGGCCGGGGGCCCGAGCGTGCGAGCATGTGGCGTTGGGCTGAGGCCTTGCGCTGATATGAAAACGTAATTAAGCCACCGAATTTGAGATTAGGGCGCGCTTAGTAGAGGTCTGATCCCACTGTAAGGGTGCTGTGTGTCCCTCGGAAAGCACGCCTGCAAACTAAGCACATTTTAAACTAATGACATTAGCCTAACCCCCTCCCCACCGCAGCCTCTGAAGTATCTTAAGACAGAAGAGTTTAACACAGAAGAAAAGAACAGACGAGTTAAGTTTAACACAAAGAGAAGAAAAAGAGAGAACACAAGAGATAACAAAAACAGAGACTTACTGTACATATAGTAGTAGAATAAGTAATATACGTACGTATAAGTAAATCTATATAATTATTAACAGAATAAAATGGCACTATAAACGTCGCTAAAGACCTCAGTTTGCTTCTTTAGGTTGTATATAGTGTTTTCTGAGATTTTGCGACGCTTATATCTGTCACTGAAACTGCTGTATATGTTACTATACATAATAGACTAATAAGTTAAGTTTCTACACCATTGCATTCTAATGTATTATGTACTATTATGTTAGTACTAATAGGATAACTTGTAAATACATAGTTTAGAGTATAATAATAGATTGTTTGATGCTTGTTCATAGTTAGTATTTTTGCAAGTATTTCTTAGTAATTAGGTAAATAAAACACACATTCATTCATTCTTTAATAAGATGTAAAGTTTCTTTTTGGAATTAGAGGATAATTTTGAGATCAAAGAGTGACCGAATTAAATTCAATAAATTGCCTCCCAGTGAACGACCTGAAACAAAACCAGTAAAAATTAGATAAATAAGCAAATGATAATATGGTTGTAATGACTGGTATTCACCCATACTCACCACTATACAACATTCTTAATGTTATATTATACACCCTATACTACAACGACATGATCATAACAATAATCATTCATTGTCATACAATCATTGTGTTATATACACATTGTACACAACATCATCAGTGGTCCAACCCAGGCTGCCCATGCGCACGCGTGCACCACCGCACGCGCACAGTAGTGCAGGCGCACGCGAGTGTGGAGGCATGCACGTGCAGCAGCGGCAGCACGCATTGGCGCGCAGAGCGCGTGCTAGCACAGCGGTGGTTGGGCACGTGGGCTGCCTTCAGCGACGTTTGCGGCAGATCTTCCGCAACATTTATGCCCATCACTAAATGTCCTGTATATGAATTTGATTCTTTCCCCCACTATAAAAGGACCCCTCCCCCTCCCATTTTTCTTCATCTCTTCCTTTCTTCCTCTCACCACCTCCAAGGCTCTAGAGAGAGCTTGTCCCAAGCCCAGGATGCTCCTTTAGAGTAGAAAACAAATATTTGTTCCTGCCTCTCATCCCCCTTTGTGGAGCATCCCATGGTCGTCTTCTTACCTCCCTTCGAGAAGAAGATCCTCGCCGCGACACCGTCCTACCCCACCCTCTGTCCTTCGGCTTCCTCCTCGCTCGTCCCGCTCTTTACCACCTTCCTCTAGGCGACGTCAGAGTGAGTCGTCCTCCAACCAACCATCAATGGGGATTTCTCTCACCTCTCTATCTTTATTGCTTTTGTAGTATAGATTTCCCGCTTTCCTAGTTGTAGGAAGCATTTGATCATACAAATACATGATTGTTTCTTTCTTTGTTTCTGTCTCTCTCTCTCTTTTATTTTGCAAGTAGATTAGCTAGAATTCATTGACTTGATCTCTTGCTTGCTAAAAATACCAAAAAAATTAGAAGCTTCCCCGTGTTCGACCTGGGACTCACTTTTCGAGTTTTGGTTATAAATTTTATTTGATCGACAAATTTTCTCGCGAATTGAGCTACGACGATGGGTTTCCAAACTCGAACCCTTTTTGCGGTGAGATCCGACGCAATTAGAAATCATCTACCCGATTTTCGATAGCCCCTGGGTGAGCCCTACTCAAGTGGTACCAAAGAAGTCCGGGCTAACTGTGGTCACGAATGACTAGGGCGAATCCATCCCCACCCACACCATCACCACGTGGCGGGTATGCATTGATTATCAGAAGCTTAGTGAGGCCACTAAAAAGGACCATTTCCTCCTACCATTCATTGACTAGATTCTCGAATGATTGGTAGGGAAGAAATATTTTTGCTTCCTGGATGGATATTTAGGATATAATCAGGTTGCTATTGTACTAAAGGACCAAGAGAAGACCGCGTTCACTTGCCCGTATGGCACATTTGCATTCCTTCGTATCCCATTCGGGTTATGCAACACACTGGCTACCTTTTAGCATTGCATGTTAGCCATCTTCTCAGAGATGGTGGGTGAATATTTGGAGGTGTTTATGGATGATTTCTCTGCTTTTGGGGACTCATTAGACCATTGCCTTAGTAACCTAGAGAAAATCCTGAAATGATGTATCGAGGTCAACCTGGTTTTAAGCTGGGAAAAGAGCCATTTTATGGTTCAAGAAGGGATTGTCCTCGATCACATCGTGTCGCATAGGGGCATAGAAGTTAACCGAGCTAAGGTTGATTTAATTTCCAAACTTCCACCTCCTAGCTCAGTCAAGCAAATCAGATCGTTCCTAGGACATGTTGGCTTCTATAGAAGGTTCATAAAGGATTTTTCTAAACTTTCCAAGCCCTTGACTGACCTTCTATCCAATGATGTACTTTTTGACATGACACCTGATTGCATAAGGCTTACACCACCCTTAGGGATACAGTCTTGACTGCACCTATTTTACAATCCCCAGATTGGTCCCAGAACTTTGAGATAATGTGCGATGCATCAGATTTTGCTGTTGGAGCAGTCCTAGGACAAAGACGAGAGAAAAAAACTGTGGTGATCTACTACGCAAGAAAAACCTTGGATGAGGCTCAATGGAATTACACTATCATGGAAAAAGAACTGCTCGCTATAGTTTTTAGATTAGAAAAGTTTAGATCATACCTTCTAGGATCCTATGTGATTATTTACACTGACCACTCGGCTATCTGGCATTTGTTAGCCAAAAGGGATGCTAAACCCAGGCTAATCAAATGGGTCCTTCTCTTGCATGAGTTTGACCTGGAAATATGCAACAAAGCCGAAACCAAAAAAGTTGTAGCCGACCACTTATCCAGACTTCACTCAGAACACATTGGACCCTCATTACCCTTAACTGACACATTTCTTGATGAACAACTTTTAGCCAAGCATGGAAAGAGTCTACCTTGGTATGCGGAATTAGCCAAGTATTTAGTGGTAGGGCAGACTCCACATGGCTGGTCTAGACAGTAGCAGGATAACTTTTTGGCTAAGGCGAAGCATTATTTTTGGGATGATCCTATGTTGTTTAGACTTTGTGCTGACCAAATCATTAGGAGGTGTATTTCTGAAGAGGAAGTTCAAAGTGTGCTATCCTTACGTCATGATCAAGCCTGTGGTGGCCAATTCTTTGGGAAGCAGACAACTGCAAAAGTTTTGCAGTCTGATTTTTACTGGCCATCACTTTTCAATGATGCATATAACTTTGCAAAGACTTGCACTAGATGCCAGACCTTAGGGACTATGACCAAGAAATATATGATGCCTCTACAACCCATTCTGATCATCGAAATTTTTGATGTCTAGGGCATTGATTTCATGGGTCCCTTCCCACCATCAAACGATTTCGAGTATATACTAGTCTCAGTGGACTACATCTTGAAATGGATCGAAGCTATACCCACCCAAAAATGTGATCATAAGGTTATCATGGACTTTGTTAAGAAAAATATCTTTTTTCAGTTTGGTATACCTAAAGCCATGATCAGCAATGGTGGGAGTCACTTCATTAATGCTTGATTTCGTACCTTACTTAAGAAATACGGGGTCACTCACCGCATTTCCACCTCGTATCACCCATAGACGAATGGGAAAATTGAGGTCTCAAATAGGTAGATTAAGAATATTCTGTAAAAGACTCTGAGACCTGACTGGAAGGATTGGTCCAAATAATTAGATGATGCCCTTTGGGCATACAAGACTGCTTTTAAGACCTCGATAGGCATGTCACCATATTGATTGGTCTTTGTCAAAGCTTGCGACCTTCCGGTCGAGTTGGAGCACCGGGCATACTGGGCTGTTAAGCAATGCAATATGGATGCCCAGATGGTTGGATCTCAGAGGAAGCTCCAACTCTCCGAGCTTGAGGAAATCCATCAGGATACTTATGAGAATAATAGGCTTTATAAGGAGAAGATGAAGCCGTCCATGAAAGTATGGCTGATAAGTTGTCGTGAGTAACAACCCATTGGCCGGTTGTCCATATCCCAGCTCATAAAATGCACAAGAATTCCTAAACACTTAAGGAAGAAGCGGGGAAGTAGCATAATCTGGGGAGATATAGATTGGGTTCGCCCTTGTGTTGACCCCACAAAAATAAAAAGTTGGGAGAAAGCTACTGGCCAGATAGATACACCTTTAGGAAACATTTTCTCTTTCGGGTCACTTAGAGGCGTAGAAACCCGAAGTCCATTTTAATTGCCGTTGAGTGAGTTTATCACTTTCACAATAAGATGCTTAGTACTAAAAGTCCTTTTTGAGTCTTGGGTGGGTTGGGTAGCCTTAAAAAGTTACCCCGAAATCCTCAACACCAAAAATCCAGAAAAATTAGAAAAGATGAAAAAGAAAAAAAAAATATAGTTGCTTCTATATAGAATAAGCCGAGGACTCAGGCGAGCGGCATTTTGGTAGGCAACTCGAGCACTGTTGAGTTTCTACAAGTTAGGTTCTTAGTAGAAATTTCCTCTTGTTGACAAGCAACTTCTACCTAAGTAATCAATTCCTAGTTTTATTTTGTAAATAGCATTTAGGCTAAACCTTTCTAGGGATTAGCAAGGGGTGGACATGGGGGTATGATGACTCTACAATTATTAGTGTTAATATCATCAATTAAAGGCAATTTCGAGGGTACTTGTGCGATAATGTCATATTATAGTAGGCTTGGGAGCATTGCATGCATATTGCATTATCTCTACATTTAAATTGCTTAGAATCAATGTTTAATGACCTTGTGTACAAGACCATATTGAGAAAGGTCTCAGATGAGAAATCAGACCGTACGGATGGATCCAGATCGACGAATGGAGTCCAACAGACTCAATCACCTCGATCCAACTTCCATAACCCCCACAACAAGTCTGAGAAAGATCAATGGCCAGGGGGCAATGCAACATCCCTACGGGCTTCGGATGAAAAATCCGACCATACGAATGGATCCAGAGCAATGATCGCAGTCTGGAAACGCAAGAATCATCTTGATCCGAGCACCGTGGCATCCTCTACAACAGAAAGAAGGATGGCCCAGATGGCACCACGTGGTGCCATCTAGGCTGCCCAACACCAGCCAACAGCCACCGCCCATATCTAGATCATCCATTCTCAGCTGTTGGATCTTGATCCAACAACTGAGAAGCTTCCTCCACTGCATGCCATAAGACGTCTCCTTGACACAAACATCGACTTGTCATGTTGGTTGAAGACTTGGCCTCCAAGGGAGGGGTACAGGTTTGAATCCCCACAGCTCCCCCAATTTGCATTGAGCCATGGTCCAACAGCGACATCGCACACATAGCACGCGCGCGCGTGAGTAGCAGCGCATGCGCGTGCGACACACCACGTGGGGTGTGCGGGCCAGCACTCACATTGAAGGCAGAGGGTGCAAGGGTGGGTCTTCAGCAACACTTTGAATGTCACTGTTGACCCGAGGATGAATTTTAGCTTTTTCCACCACTATAAAAAGGGACCTACACCCCTCATTTGCACCAATCTTCTACCCAAGAGTTTCCAGCACTTCATAGAGCTGCCAAGCAAGGTTGTGAAGATGCCAAGCCACCGATGGAAGTCCCTTCACCGCCATGGCTGTCTCGACGCCATCCATTGCCTCGCATTTAGTTTTAATTGTTGATAGTTGTAGTTCATCTATTTTATTTAAGCATTCATCTATATTGTGTTGATCAGAACATTTGGTAGTCAATAGATCTTTTGTATATTATTCTCATATGTTTATCATGGATTTCTAACCTTACCTCTTGCTCCCTCTCTCTCTCTCTCCCTATCTATCTCTTCTCTCTTTGATTTGCAAGCGAACAAATCGACGTATATTTATGACATATAGTGAATATTCGATCCGATTCCACGCCTCCTTGTATTTGACACTCAGACTCACGTCCGTTAACTTTTATTTAAAATTGACATCGTAAAACGTGCTACAACGAGTGATTTTAACCTAACCCATTTTCCTAACATCAGTTTTTGGCGCCATCTAGGCTATCCATCTTCTTTCTATTGTAGAGGATGCCACAGTGCTCGGATCAAGATGATTCTTGCGTTTCCGAACTACGATTGTCGCTTCGGATCCATCCATACGGTCGAATTTTTCATCTGAAGCCCGTAGGGATGTTGCATTGCCCCCTAGTCATTGATCTTTCTCAGACTTGTTGTGGGAGCTACAAAAGTTAGATCGAGGCGATTTTGAGTCCATTGGACTTCATTCGTCTATCTGGATCCATCCGTATGGTCTGATTGCTCATCTAAGACCTATTTCAATATGGCCTTGTACACAAGGTCATTAAACATTGATTCTAAGTAATTTAAATGTAGAGATAATGCAATATGCATTCAATGCTCCCAAGCCTACTATAATATGACATTATCGCACAAGTACCCTCGAAATTGCCTTTAATTGATGATATTAACACTAATAATTATAGAGTCATTATGTATTAAGCTTAAGCCTGAGCGAATCAAGCTTATGTGGCTAGGAAAGTCTAAAATTAAAGGTTGAATGTCCATAAACACTTATTTTATTTGTGCTTTAGCTTTCATATCATAAATAGACACTTTTGAAAATATTTTTGGAGTTTTTAAATTTTTTATTTTTATGTCTTTTTTGTGTTTTATATTTTTTCAAAATTGTTTCAACATTTTCCACTTTTTATGGATTTTTCAATAAAGCTATATATATACTAAGGATGGATATGTATAATGGAAGGGAGCCATGCATGATACCCAAAGAATATACAAGATCCTATGGATGCCTATCCATCTCCCATGCTAAATCATGCTATGTCCTCATATGCATGCAAGAGGGGTAAGATAGGATTAAAGGCTCTTAGTATAATACTAAGGGTACATGGCAAGGTGGATAGGTGGGTGGATGGTGGGTGGTGGAAAACATGTGGAAGTGTGAAGTGAAGTGAAGTGAACTGCAATGGAGTGAATTGGAATGTGGAGTGAAGTGGTGAAAACTAGAAAAATGGAATAGAGTGGTGAAAAATGAGAGATGAGAAAAATGGTGGAAGGTGAAAAGGTGTTGGGGTGCCTCCCAACGAGCACTGAATTTAACATCCTCAGCTAGACTCAGAGTGGCAAAAATCAGTTACCCTTCAGTAAGGCAACTATCTCACCAACGGGGTAAGTTCATGAGTGAGACAAGGTTTCAACTGCTGCCCATTTACCATAAATTTATGCCCAATTTTGGGGTCTTCGATTTCAACGGCACCGTTGGGAAATGGTCATGAGATAAGGAATGGTCCTATCCATTTGGACTTCAGTTTACCAGGAAAGAATTTGAGCCAGACATTATAAAGCCAAACTTGCTGTGATGGCTCAAACTCATTCCGTCGAATGCGGCTATCGTGAAAGGCCTTGGTTCGTTGTTTAAAGGTTAAAGCGGAGTCATAGGCCTCACGTCTCAATTCTTCTAATTCTTGGAGATGGAGTTTCCATTCTCGACCATATAGGTCTAGGTTGCGGCTACCTTAGCTATCCATCCAGTAAACGTTGTGCTCCAACTCAACAGGCAAGTGACAAGGCTTCCCAAAAGCAATCTTGTATAGTAACATATCGAGGGGAGACTTGAAGGCAGTCCAATACACCCATAAGGCATTAGTTAGCTTGTCGGACCAATCCTTACGGTTAGGACAAATTATTTTCTGGAGGATTTGCTTGATCTACCGGTTCGACACCTTAGGTGCCTGGCTACTCGTTTAGGGATGGTACGGAGATGCAATATGGTGGTGAACTCCATACTTCCTCAGAAGTGCTCGAAAAGATGAATGAGTGAAATGGGTTCCTCCATCCCAAATGATGGCTCGAAGGATCCCAAAGTGCATAAAGATATAGTCCTTCACAAATTTGGTGGTGACAACATGGTCAGCAAGGTGCATGGGAATAGCCTCAATCCATTTTGAGACATAATTAACGACCACAATGATGTACTCAAAGCCATTGGATGGAGGAAAGAGACCCATAAAATCGATTCCTCATATATCAAAGATCTCTGCAGCTAGGATGGATTGCAAGGGTATCATGTCACGACGTGACATTGACCCTAACAACGAGCACCTAGTGCAGTGCTTAGCATAATTGTGTGCATCTTGATGAAGAGAGAGCTAAAAGAATCTGCATTGCAACACCTTGGCTGCTGTCTTCCTCCCTAAAAAATGGCCTTCGTAGGCCTAATCATGGCAAAAGGATAGCACACCAGGGAACTCGCTGTTAGGAACATAGAGATGGAAAATCTGGTTGGAACCTAATCTAAAAAGAAGTAAATTATCCTAGAAATAATACTTTGCTTTTGCAATAAGGCACTTGCATTGGTTTTTAGGCCAACCTCGGGGAAGAGAGCCAAAAGGAAGGTAATTAGTGATAGCGGCATAACAAGGTCTACTTGCCACATCTATCTCCAGAAGGTGCTCATCAGGGAAAGATTCATTCATCGACAAGGAAAGTCCAATATGGTCAAGGTCAAGTCTAGAGAGATGGTTTGTGACCACATTCTGGACTATAACCTTATCTCGTATCTTAAGATCAAACTCTTGTAATAGAAGGAACATCGAATCAATCGGGGTTTAGCATCCTTCTTATGCATGAGATGATAAATGGTTGCATAGTTAATGAAGATGGTAACATGGGATCCCAAAAGATAAGATATGAATTTCTCTAGCCTAAAGACAACTGCCAGCAACTCCTTTTCTATGGCCATATAGTTACGCTAGGCCTCGTCTAGCATCTTGCAGGCGTAGTACACCGCGAAGGGGTGTCTATCACGTCTTTGTTTGAAGATGGCTCTGATAGATAGATCAGAAGCATCACACATTAGTTCAAAGTCGAGGGACCAATTAGGCAGCTGGAGAATAAGGGCCTTAGTGACAACATCACGCAGCTACATGAATGCTCGAATACAGTTGGGGCCCATGTCGAAGAATGCATCAATCGATAGGAGATGCATCAAAGGTCTGGAAATTTTGGAGAAATCCTTGATAAATCTCCTATAGAACTTGACATGACCTAGAAAGGAGAGGATTTGCTTAACAGAGCTAGGTATAGGTAAATCAGCTATCACATCCACCTTAGCTCTGTCTACCTCAATACCTCTTTCAGAGATTATGCCTCAGAACAATACCCTTGTGCACCATAAAGTGACTTTTCTCCCAAAAAAGCATGAGGTTCACATTAATACATCTCCGAAGGATGTGGGTCAGGTTGGCCAGACAATCATCAAATGTTGGTCCAAAGACCAAAAGTCATCTATAATGACCTCAAGAAAATCACCTACCATGTCATGGAATATCGCTAGCATGAAACGTTGGAAGGTAGTTGGCACGTTACAGAGTCTGAATGACATTCTTTGGAAGGCGAAGGTACTGAAGGGATAAGTGAAGGTGGTCTTCTCTTAATCATGAGGGTCGATAGTCACCTGATTATAGCCTGAGAACCCATCCAAGAAATAAAAGAATTGATTTCCCATTAATCACTCCAGGATTTGGTCAATAAAAGGTAGAGAAAAATGGTCTTTCTTAGTTGCAACATTTAGTTTCTTGTAATCTACACACACTCTCCAAGACGTAGGAATGCGTGTAGGGATGGATTCACCCCTGTCATTAACATGGATGGTGAGGCCCGCCTTTTTGGGCACTACATGAATCGAGCTCACCTAGAGGCTGTCACTGATTGGGTAACTGATTCTCGTATAAAACCATTTAATGATTTCCTTTCTAACGACCTCCCACATGTTAGGATTGAGAGTCGTTGTATCTTGCGAGAAGGTTGAGCCTCCTTCTCTGTATATATACGATGAGTGTAGTAGGAGGGGCTAAATCTAGTTAAATCGGAGATAGACCATCCAATGGCTACCTTATGTTCAGTTAAGACCTTCATTAGTTTGCACTCTTGCTCCCTGGGTAATTTTGAATTGATGATGATAGGGAGTGTCTCATTTGGTCCTAAGAAAGCATATTTTAGCGTGTCAGGTAGTGCTTTAAGCTTAGGAGTGGATGGGGAAAGATCTGGCAAAACTTGGGTCGATAGTATCCCAAAAGGATCATCAATAGGAAGAATAAGGGGTGAAGAAAATTGGCCCTCAGGTTGGCCATGAGCTGGGGCATCTTGGATTGATGGATCCAAGAAAGGGGAGCCCCAAGAACCAATGTTTGGGAACAAAGTCCCAGTGTGGAACATTGCTAATCTGGCATGGAAAAATGGGCACTCTAGTCTTCAAGGGGGTAGATCGGAGGTGAGCAGTTCGTAAATGACTTAAAGCAAGAGGTGCAAGAAGCAAAGTGGGCCTCATCATGGGACTGGTCAGGGTGGGATAAGAGGAGTGGGGAAATGTCACAATGACAATCAGTCAGGCTTTGGTGATTATCCAGGGGTATGCCGTAGCAGTTGGAATAAGTCCCTACCAACCCGATACATGCACTGATGTCCATGTCATCGTCAGACATGTCATCCTCGATTAGATTGTAGTCAAAATTCTTGGCGGCTTTAAATTTATTGAGTTTAAGCTTCTTAGAGCCCATGGCTATCTTAATGCAGCCCATTTCACAATCAATATGGGTGCAGGCTGTGGCCAAGAATGGTCTCTCGAGGATGACCGGGTAATCAGAAAGTGACTCAAGAACTTCCATATCTAATACAATAAAGTCAACAGAAAAACAGAGACTATTGATCCTAACCACCACTTCTTCCACCACACCCCGCGAGATTTTGATAGAGCGATCTGCCAGCTATAATGTAATAGGGATGGGTTTCAGGTTTCCCAATGAAAATTTTTGAAACATCATGGTCAGAACAACTCCGCCTATGTTGAGGTTCGTGTGCCTTTTCATTGCCGGTCCCAAGCCCGGGTACAGGAGGAGGGTTGCGTTAGGTAGCCGACAGCCAGCGTAAAATTTGTCGGATCTTTAAACATGGATTTTAGCAAACACTCTGATTTCGTTGGGGCGTTTCCTACTTGCGACGCGCTGCATCGACGCCCGGGTGTAGTGACAAATGAGCAAGGGTTCTCGCATGAGGAACGCATGCGAGTAAAGAAGTTAGTTCCGCTACATCGCCGCCCGGATGTAGTCCAAAATGAGAAAGGGTTCTTGCATGAGGAACGCATGCGAGTAAAGAAGTTAGTTCCGCTACATCGCCACCCGGATGTAGTCCAAAATGAGCAAGGGTTCTCGCATGAGGAACGCATGCGAGTAAAGAAGCTAGTTCCACCACTTCGTCATCGAAGTGTGTCACAATGTATGCTGAGATTCGGTAGTTGGAATATTAGTACCTTGACCAACAAGCTCATGGAGATTGTGGATACAATGGTAAGGAGAATGATTCAAATTCTTTACCTTCAAGAGACTAAGTGGGTTGGTGAAAAAGCAAAGGAAATCGAGAGAACATGTTTCAAACTTTGGTATTCAGGAAAGGACAAAGGTAGAAACGGCGTGGGTATTATAATTCATAAGGATTTGAAGGAGAGCGTGGTTGAGGTTAAGAGATTGGGTGATCGAATTATTTTGATAAAATTAATCTTAGAAGAAGAGATCTTGAATGTCATTTCAGTTTATGCACCTCAAGTTGGTCTAGAGGAAAGAATAAAGAACAAATTTTGGGGAGAGCTTGATATGATAATTCAAGGAATCCCACAGACTGAAATGATTTGCTTGGGTGGAGATTTAAATGGGCATGTGGGAAAAGATGCTTTAGAGTATGCAGGAGTGCATGGAAATCATGGTTTTGGAGTTAGGAATGAAGAAGGGAAGACGTTCCTTGATTTTGCTATGGCTTATGATCTTTTCATAGCAAATACTTTCTTCAAAAAACGGGAAGAGCATTTGATTACCTATAAAAGTGGCTTATCGAGAACGCAGATCGATTACTTTGCTTCGAGAAGAAGGGATCGTTTATCTTGTAAGGATTGCAAGATTATTCCAGGGGAGAGTTTAACTGCTCAACATCGTCTTTTGGTGTTGGATGTTCATTTGAAGAAGGCAAAGAAGAGAAAATTAGTGTCTAAGAATTTGAGAATTAAATGGTGGAATCTTAAGAAAGAGCAAGTGAGATTTAAAGAGAAGATGATGCAACAAAAGGCTTGGGATCTTGATGGTAGTGCTGATGAAATGTGGTTAAATATGGCAAACTGTATTAGAAGGTGGCAAAGGAGGTGTTAGGCGTGTCTAAAGGAGGTGTTCGAGGACAAAAGGAGGCTTGGTGGTGGAGTGAGGAAGTGCAGGAGAAGCTTAAAATTAAAAGAGCCTGTTTTAAAGCCTTATATCGAGATAAGACCGATGATAATATGGAAAACTACAAAAGAGCAAAGAAAGAAGCAAAGAAAATTGTTAGTGAAGCAAAAGTAAAAGCTTGGGAGCATTTTTATAAGAAACTTGATTCTAAAGAAGGTGAAAAATATATTTTCAAGTTAGCTAAAGCAAGAGAGCGGAAAGCAAAGGACCTTACGCATGTAAGATGCATCAAGGATGAAGAAGGAGGGGTGCTTATAACTAGTGAGGATATAAAGACAAGATGGAAAAGATATTTTCATAAGCTATTTAATGAAAAACAAAAGAATGATATCATCTTAGGGGAGTTAGTTAACTCAGAAGAGTATGTGAATCGATCATGTTATCGAAGGATACAAAAGAAAGAAGTAGAGGAGGCTCTGAAGATGATAAAAAGTGTGAGGGTTGTTGGGCCTGATGATATTCCTATAGATGTCTAGAGAATGACGGGAGAACGGGGTATAACTTGGCTCACAAATTTATTTAATACTGTGTGGAGAGGCAAGAAGATGCCAGAGGAATGGAGGAAAAGTTTTGTGGTACCTTTATACAAGAACAAAGGTGATATACAAGATTGTTCCAACTATAGAGGTATTAAGTTGATGAGTCATACGATGAAACTTTGGGAAAGAATAATTGAAAGAAGGGTGAGGCAAGTCTCTATGGTAACTGAAAATCAATTTGGCTTTATGCCAGGTAGGTCTACTATTGAGGCAATACACCTCTTGAGACGTATGATGGAGACATACAAAGTGAAGAAAAAGGATTTACATATGGTTTTTATTGATTTGAAGAAGGCCTATGATTATGTCCCAAGAGATATCTTGTGGAGAATTTTGGAGAAGAGACAAGTGCCAATTATATATATCAACCTCATAAAGGATATGTACTATGGAGCTATAGCTTGTGTAAAGACTAAGGATGATTTGACAAACTACTTTGATATCTCCATTGGTTTGCATCAAGGTTCGACTTTAAGCCCTTATCTTTTTGCCTTGGTTATGGATGAGTTGACGAAGCATATCCAAGTTGAGGTGCCGTGGTGTATGCTTTTTGCTAATGACATTGTGTTGGTTGATGAGACAAGAGATGGAGTGAACAGAAAACTTAAGCTTTGGAGAGAAGCCCTGGAAGATAAAGGATTACGCATAAGTAGGACGAAGACTGAGTATATGGATTGTAAGTTTAGTAGTAGAGGGAACAACGAAGGGATTGATGTAAAAATTGGAGAAGAGTGCATTCCAATGAAAGATATTTTTAAGTACTTGGGATCCATTTTCCAGCATGATGGTGGAATTGATGGAGATGTTACACATAGAATTAATGCAGGGTGGTTGAAATGGAGGGGTGCATCTGGTGTTCTCTGTGATAAGAAGGTTCCTTTAAAAGTCAAAGGAAAATACTATCGAGCTGTGGTAAGACCAGCCATGTTTTACAGTTCTGAATGCTGGGCTATAAACTATAGGCATGTACAGAAGATGTCTGTGGCAGAAATGAAGATGTTAAGATGGATGTGTGGTCATATAAGAAAGGACCGTATTTCAAATGAATTTATTAGAAACAGGGTTAGGGTGTCACCGATAGAGGATAAAATGAGAGAGGCCCATCTAAGATGGTTTGGACATTTACAAAGAAGGCCACTAGATGCTCCAGTTAGGAGATGTGAGAAGTTGGAGGCTGAACCCGCTAAGAGGGGGCGACGAAGACCAAACAAGTGTTGGAAGGAAACTATTAAGTATGACCTCAATTACTTTAATTTAATTCCTAAAATGGCTGAAAATCGATCTGTGTGGAGGCAAAGAATCCATATAGCCGACCCCACTTAGTGTGGGAAAAGGCTTGGTTGTTGTTGTTGATCATGGTCAGAACGAGGTTAATGGAAGATCCTAAATCAAGTAAGGCATAATCAAAATTGCAGCCTTTGATGCTACACGAAATGAGAGGGGTGCCTGGATTTTTCTACTTCGGTGGTAGTTTTGAAAGAATAGCACAACTCTCATGAGGCAAGAGAACCACTAGAGTTTTCATTTTCTTTTGTTGTCGCCTCGGTGTAGTGTAATCCTTAATGAAATGGGCAATGATAGAGATGTGGTCAATCACCTCCAGCAAGGGAACCATGATTTCAACATCCTTGAATAAATCACGCAGATTATCAAAGGCCTACATGTTCTTTTTCTTGCCTTTTGGCTCCCTCAATAGAGCCTCAGGAAATGGGACTGACTCTAGCACCAGCTTAGGCCTATTGTCTGCACGAGGCTCCGATGTGGAATTCGAATGGGGGGACGACAAAGAAGATGGGCTAGCATTAAGTCAAGGCGGATCAATGATTTGTTTACCTCTCCTCATGGTAATCACATTGGACGCGTAAGTCCAGTGGGTTCATAAAGTAGAGGAGGGTTCACAACAAGGATGTAGGGTTGCTGTGCTACTGCGAGATTTGCCTAAAATGTCGGGGGAATGCTCGAAGCTTGCAGAATCTAGTGAACCTACCCCTAAGAAGGTCGTACCTATGGTTGAAGACCACGGGGTACAAAATTTTACAAGTTTGGGATAGGTTGGGCAGGAAGAGTGCCCTAAGATCGAGTCACCATACATAGTTGGCTGATCTCAACATTCTCTTGTGCCAATGGGTGCTGAAGAGAAGTCATGTTTCCTTCATGGCGCTTAGACATTTCCGTCATCATTCGCATCAATTTGTCAAAAGGGTTTGATGCATGATTAGCTTGAGGTGTGCAAGGGCCCAACGATGGATTTGCTTGAGAACCATACTGGGCCCTTAGGATGACAAGAGCGGACGGTCGCATTAGTCCACCAGTGAGGTTTTAGCATTGAGGATTACTAGACCATGCGAAGTTCAGATGATTGCGCCACCCTAGGCTATAAGTAGCAAAATACGGTTGTTGTTCCCCAAGGTGCACACGTCTTTGAATTCTGAAGATGGGTCCACATAGGTTAATGCATTTGAGCACATGGAGGCTTGCTCCTCCATGTCAAAATACTGGATAGTAGAAGCCAAATCCATATTGCTTACCGAGTCGCTTGATGCGATACCCGGCAAAGATAGTGCTGGTCGTGTAGGATTCTTGGTAAGAAGCTTGAGTTGAGAAGGGTTAGGTTTGTAACATATGGGATGAGTCGAAGTCCTAGCCACAGAACGAGCAGGGTTCGCCAAAAGTTCGTCCAACTTTTTGTGAACGATGGAGACTTCATCCAAGTTTTGTGCAATTAAGTTCATATCAGTGGCTGAATGGGAGGGTCTCGTGTCAACCTTATGTGCTCCACTGCTAGATACGTTGGTCCGATTAAAGGCAACAATGGAAGTCTTGTTCATGGAATTTTCACTCAAACTTTCAACTAGTTCAAATGCTCCATCCTTGTCTTTGTTCATAAAATTACCTCCATGGGAAGCATTCACAATCTGTTGCATGGTCTCATTTTGCCCATGGTAGAAAATCTAGGCTATGTGCCACCATTGTAGACCGTAATGTGAGCATTTCTTGAGGAGACTGTTATACTTTTCCTATGCCTCATGAAATTGTTCGCCATTTTCTTTCATGAAAGAAGTGATGGCACAGCGAAGCGCATTGGTGCGCCCGATCAAAAATAATTTCTTGAGAAAAGATGTCCACATCTCTTCCCAAGAAGTGATGGGTCTCCCAATCATGCTCAACCATTGCATGGCTTTGTCCTGCAACAAAAATGGGAACATTTTCATAAGGACCACATCTAACTTGACATTTCCTGGTTTAATTATTGCAGCAAGTCAGGTAAGATCCTCTAAGTGAAGAAAAGGGTCTTCACTAGCATGGCTATTATAGTGGAAGTTGATTAAACCAATGACATTTGGTTTTAACTCAAAAGCATCCCTGCCCTCAAGGACATGAACCTGCCTATGAGTCTTTGTTGCAACAGGATTGAGATAAGAGCTTGAAGACCTAGGCATCTCCAGAGGAGGAGGATTTTGCATTTCCTCCAAGGTATCCATGATGGCTTTCATTTGTTCATTATACATGACCATCTGGGCTTGGAGGGGGGTTATGGGGTCGACTCCACCACGTGGTGGAGGGGGAGGGGGAGGATTTCCACCCTCGAGATTTTGGGGGTGGGCGAGCGGTCATTTTTAAGGAGGAGGACGAAGATTCACCCATTTCTACCCTCCTAAAATTATCAGACAATTCAATAAGTTTAGAGTTTTGTGGCCTCCTCCCAAACATGCACCACTAGAAGAATAATTGGGGAGATGGGAGAGAAGGGGATGAAAGAAATGATACCGAATAGGTGAACTTGATGACAAATCAAACAATCGAGGCCCTAACCTCTAAAGGTGTCCCTAGACCTAAACATCCAGTTACCCACTATCGCTACCTATGGAATCGTATGCAAGCATCCCTGAACTATCGGGCCAGATTGAAAGGCCATTTGCCCTATCTTAGACACCCAATAGTACAGGGAACCTATATCAGCACGTAGGCACTACACGTAGGTAGTTAGACCTCCAAACCTTAATGGGGTATGATAACAGCTTAATTTATTACCTTAATTAGCTTAATCTAGGGTTAGCTCCTTAGTAAAATTATGCATTTAAAATGTGAATATTGCACTTAGAGCAAGCATGCATATCATATTCATTGTGTTTATTTTAGGCCTAATTATCTAATTCAAGTCTTTTGTGAATAATATAGGTAAAGGACGTAGAATAACTTGGAGCCATGTAAAATAAAAGCTGGATAGAAGATAAAGCTACAAGGCTAGGAAGTGGTTGAAGACCAAGACTTGCATAGGGAAGAAATGAAGATCCAATTAAAGAAGAAGGGAGAGAGAGACTAGGATAACCTAACCCTATCCTTAGAACCCTAGGATACCCTTATCCCAACTCCTATCCTTAGGTCAGCTCGAACTGAATAAGTGAGCTCAAAACCCAAAATAATGGATAATACTATCCATGATCTTGACCCTTTATCCACAAAGTTGTCCTACTATCAGTAGCCTATCCAACCTATCCTAAAACCAATCCCTAATCCTAAAACTTATTTAGATCCATAAGTTTGCTTAATTGACTTAGTATAAGTCAATTAGGTTCATGGAACCTATTTGGGCCCAACCCACTATACTTAGGGTCAACCTAACCTAATTAGGAACCTATTCTTACAACCTATGTCTACAAAACATAGCCCTAACCCTACCCACATAAGACCCACGAAATTCCTAGCCTAGTCCTCTTAAGTTGGTGTCAACTTAAGAAGATTTTATCCCTTAGTGGTTAGCCAAGAGATAATATCTTATCTCTTGGCAAGATTTTATCCCTTGATAGCCACCCACCTAGGTTGCTTATTTTTAGAAAACCCTCATCCTATCCTAGCCCAACAACTTAGATCCTAAGGTCCTTATTCAACCAATCCTCCGCATCACTTTTGATTAAATCTAAACGATCCAAATTAGTGATCCTAAGCACTCTAGGTTTGGAGGTTTAACTACCTTAAGGGCTTGAGTATCATCTATAGCTGGTTTATGCAAACCAGGATGGAGATTGATTTGCATAAACCAGAAGAAAGTCTATAGATGAGAAGGAGAAGATAGATGAGAGAATCCCCAAACAAGTAAACAAACTAAACCTTAAAGTGTAAACCCTAATTAGACCTAATCTTGGTTCCCCAAAATATGACTAGGTTAGACCAACCTTTGAATTACTTGGCTGGACAGAAGGGTAGGACCCCCTAGGATACCCCGCACGGTTGGACATCACTAAGAGTTAACGTGGTTACCACACCGACCTTTCTTGTCACAAGTTGGCCCAAGTAGATAAGGCCTTGATCTTAACCCAATCTAACTTCAAGTTACCAAGAAAATTAGTCCTTCCTAGGGCATGTGTACTAAATTTTATGCTTAGCCTTGAAGTGCTTTTTGAATGTGAAGGGCGTTTGGAGGGTTGGTGCCCTTAAAAATTCCAATTAAAGTTTGTGCACAATTGGCTGCAAGGATGATGTGGATTTTACATGGTTTTGTAAATGCGGGTTTTTGTCGTTGAGATACGTAAAATCGATCAACTCTTAAATTTATAATTCCTAGATAGTGGAGTATCTAGGGTTGTCAAAGGAGGCCAAATTGTTAGTCAACAAGATGATTCTCTCCCTCGCCTCTCAAATCAAAACATGTATTTTTGTGATTTTGATTTTGTTGTTTCTATGGGGTTTTCAAAATATCGGGCACGATTGCGAAGATGGAGATTATGCTAAAAACTATGCCTATCAACTAAGCCTAAGTGACAGAAATGAAACCCTCTCTTCTAAGCTCACCCTAGGCAGGTGTGTTTAGAGTAATTAGAAGAGAATGGGTGTGTGCATTAAGCTACTAAAACATGAAAAACACACTAAGATTAAAATAGAAATTGGAAGCAAATTGTAACTTGTATTACTAGAAACTAGATGGAATGTAGCAGAATGCTTGTTACATGAAAATAAACAAAAACACACTAGCTAATACAAGATATAAGGATAAAGAAGAAGGGGGGATCCTCTGGTAGAAGTTCTGGATGGTCCTTGCTCCAGGTGCAGTTGCCCCACACATGAAAAGGATTCTTCTTAGCTTCTTCTTGAAGTAGTCCTCCTCCAAGTTGTCCTCCAAGGTGGGCGTTAACCACCTTGCTCCTCTTCTTTCCTGGTCGTCCCCTCTAGGTGAAGAACTCGTCCTCCTTGGTGTGGCACAAGTGATAGGATGATGGAGAAAGAAGGCACCAAGGGGGTGAGTGGTTGCCTCCTTGATCTTCTCTTCTTCTTCTACTTGGCTGTAGGTATAGGTGGTGTAGGTGGAACCAAACTAATGGAGAAGATGATGATGTGGTGGTAGTTAAGGGGGGTATTAATAGGAAGGGAGGGGTGGTGGTTGGTGTGGATTAAAGGGATGGCTAGGATGGGTTTTGGAGTTGGTTAAGTGATCCAAGGGAAGGGATGATTTGGTGCCAATCCAATGGATGCAAAGGGGGGTGGTTAACTCCCATGGTGCCCTTTGAATGGGCACCAAAAATGGCTTCTAGAAGGGGGCTTGGTTGGTGCCATATGATGAAGGGTGTAGATAGGTTTTGGGCTTAGGTGTAGGGTTGAGATGTAGCAGTAAGTTGGCGCCAAAAATAGGGTTCTAGAAGGGGGTAGTTTGGCACCAACTTTAGGTGACTCTTTCTGGTATTTGAGGGGTGAATGGGTGCTTTGTCTTGGCGCCAAAACTGAAGTGGAAATAGGCAGCTTAGGTGGGCTAGGTTTAGGGCTATTTGGTAGAGCTTAAGTTAGGTGGGTTAGGGTTATGATTGGATGCCATGAAGGTGGACTTAGCTAAGCTATGGTAGCTTAGCTAGTAGGTGAATGGAATAGAAAGCAGAGGGAGCTAGGGTTTTGGAGGAGAGGAGTGGGAGGGAGCTGCACTGAAGCTAATGCTTGTTGAAGGGAGCTAAAGTGGAGCTCAATAGCTAGCTTAGCTAGGTAGTTCTTTGCTAGAAGTTAAGCCAAGCTAATCTGAGTTGGCTTTCTTCTAATCTCAACTGAGGTGAGTTCGGTCTGGTCTTCCCAGAGATTACCTGGCTAGCTGGAGTAGCTAGCTTAGGTAAAATAGCTTAGCTAAACTAAGTTGACCTAAGTTGAGCCTCCAAGAGATGGACTTAAGCTGGCCTAAGCTGGTTGATAACTTCTTCAGCTGACTAGGTCTAGCTAGTTGATGGCAGTAGCTAGTCCTAGTCAGGTTGAGCTTCCAATGTACTGTTCTGAGCTGGAGGAGTTGGAATGGAGTTGGACTCAACTACCTTGAGCTAGTTTGAGCTGCCATCCAACTAAGGTGAGCTGAATGGAGCTGAGGTAAACTAGCTTGAGCTACCATTCAACTGAGATGAGCTGAATGGAGATAAGGATGAGTTGATCCAGCTGGGATAAGCTATGATCCAACTGGGATCCAACTGATATGAACTCCTTCATCTTTTGCCTTCCAGAGTACCAAGGCTTGTGAGATATAACTATCTACCTATCCCAACACTCAGGTAAATGCATCAAAAACACAATAAAATGCAATGCATGCCTATCGTAAGTAAATGGCTAAATGCAGCCCAAAAATGAGCTAAATCAGTTTTAGGACATAAGAGTGATGATAAACTGGCATTTATCAAAGGACCCAATGCCAAAACAAGTATTTTTTTATCAAGAAAGATTGTGATGAATCGCTTTTAGAGTTTGAACCTTGCTTTATTGGATTTTAGGATTTTACTTGCTTACAAATTCAAACAAGGCACAAAGATGTAGTCACACGGTTAGTGTAGATTGATTTTCTTTAGGGTCTTTTGTGTAACTGTGGAAAATCCTATGGCATGCAACTTCTAATCAATGAAACTTTTTAATTCAAACTCTATCAAGAAGGGTCCAAACAAAGTAAGAAATGACCCTATCCTAACCACAATCAAGTGAGATTTTCAACAAAATCAATTTTAAAATTTTTCAAGGATGATAAATGACCCAAATTCATATTTTTCCAAGAGGGGATCAGTCTGTCCAGAACCTTTAGAACAGTGCATGCATTTGAACATTGAGTCAGAACAAGAATTTACCTTTTTCAAACGCAAAGGTGGTCTTCAGAAGAAGTATAGAGCACTTCAAGAGCTTTCCATAAATATAAATCTCACACAAATCCAAGCTATGTGGAGTTTGTAGCAACAGCAACAACCTACGGGTCTCCAGAATTAAGGACAACCATGCGCACTTCCAGTAGCGAATTTCTCACGGCCAAGCCACAAAGAGTTTGGCAATGAAATTTTAGGTGGAGTTCACCCACTGGAAGGAACACCACTGAGATTTTTTTACAGAATTTTTAAATCTCTTAAGGTTCTTGTAATTGTGAGCTCAACTCGTGTCCAGAAAATAGAGTTACAAAATTGATAGGTTGAGAACCTAGTGGTGGTGTTTGCTTCAACAAACACAAGAGAGGTACTTTTTAAGCACCACCACTCATAATTTTCTTTTTTAATTTTTGATTTTGATTTTTTTTTTAAATGTTTTCCTTTAGACAATGGGAAGACAAGATATCAAATTGTCCGGTTGATGACGGTCTTCTCTTGTGCTTCCTTTGCTCCTTTAGTACTAATAAGGTCTTCACCGCACCTTGCTCCAATCCACTATCTTGGACCACACTCCTCCCGTCGTTGATGTACTGGATTCCTGCAACCAATAAGTAGGAAAAGAGAAATGCGAGTCAGAAAATGCAAATGCCACTAATGCAAAAAATGAGATGACCAAAAGATCCGTTGCCTCCCGGCAATGGTGCCAAAAATTGACGTCGAAAAATGCGTTAAGATAATTTAAGTGTTGTAGTAGTGTGCATTCGACATCAATTTTAAAAGAAATAATCGAACGATGAGTAGGAGTGTCGAACATAGGGAGGCATGAAATTGAATCTGTTAATTGCTTATTGTCACATGGTGCTTGTATTTGCTTGCGTGAAAAAGAGAGAGTGTAGACCCGGATAGGTTGTGTTAATATGGTAATTTAATCGTTGAAATGAGTATAGTGGTTAACCTAAATCGAGCCTAACCATCTTTTTACAAAATTTTTAACCTGGCCTACTTGATTTTATCTTGGTCACTTTTAGGCCCAGGGTCGAACTCAGGGAAGCGGGATTAGAGGTGAATAAGTTTCTACACCTTTCCTACAACGAATCTCTTTCGTTCGTTTATTATGTTTTTAGTATTTTTTCTATTTAAGATTTTTTTTCTTGTAATTTTTGTCCTTGAGGTACACCCTCAAAATCAGGTTCTTGGCTTTGAGCCAAATTAGGGTTCCAAAAGTGGTCTTGCTATTCACAAGACCGAGTACCTGCAAGTCAAGGATTATGTTTTCTCTTTTATATATATATTTTTTATCTTTTTAATAGCAGGAAAGAGAAATAGAAATAAGATAAATATAGTATATATATATTATATATATATATAGGGGTGGGGGTGGAGGTGGAAATGGCGTGTAGCACGGTGTCAAGTCGATCATCATCTAGGAAGACGTAACCAACAGGATGAAGTGCCGCGTGGAGTGTAGGATGGATGGGTGGAAGGTGTGTGCGGAGACACTTTCTGTACGCGGGTATTGGGGAATATCAGTAATGGGTGCAGATATTCGCACGATATAACGTGTGGTAGGTGATATGAAAGTAAGTATATATTTATATGTATATATATATAGATAGGGTTATAATTATATAGGTGTATATGTAGTTATATATTTATATATGTATATATATAGATAGATGTATGTATATATATATATATATCTATATCTGTAGATATATCTGTATATATGTATGTATATTTGTATATATATATATATGTATATATACTTATACTTAGTTGTATAGGTAATAATATATGTATAGATATATGTATATATATATATACGTATATAAATATATATATATATATACGTATATAAATATATATATATATAAGTATATAGTCGTGTACAAGTGAGTGAGTGTGTGTACACGTGAGTGTGTACAAGTGTGGTGTGTGTGTGTGAGTGAGGTGTGTGTCTGTGAGAGAGAGAGAGAGAGCGTCTGCTGGAGGAAGAGGGCGGAGGAGTTTAAGTCGTCTGGTGGCTGCTCCCGTCGTCTGATGGCCCACGCGCAGGTGCAGGCACGCACAAGCGCAGGCGTGCGAAGATGCGCATGCGCATTAAAGGTTGCAGGCGTGAGGGGAGAGTGTAGTGCAGCGCGTAGTGGACCGCAGCACACCACGCTGCGGCCTGGAGTGACGTGGGCGAAGACGATAATGCGGGAGCGGGCGGGTGCAGACGCGAGCGTAGGTGCTGGAGCGGGTGCAGGCTGGAGGTGGTTACAGCACGGAGAGAGTGCGCGCGGTGACCGGATAAGTGAGAAACTTTCCGGTCACCGCACTGTAGCTATAGTGTCGCGCTCTCTAGCGTGAACAGTAGCTACAGTGCGCACTCGGCTCGGACAATCGGCTGCGGTCGGTTCTGCGTGCGCGGGTGCTGCGGATTGAGCCTGCCCATGTGGAAGGTGATGGCACTGGCTGCTGGCGTGCGGGCGGAGGCTTGCGCGCTTCGTGGAGCTGCCGGTGCCTTGCTGTTGTTGCGCTTGAGCTTCAAAGCTCGAGTCTATGGTAATGGCGGAAGAGCTTGAACGAGTGAAACAGAGAGGTGAACCACCACGCCCAGGGGCTCTTTGATGAGCTGGGCGGTGGTGGGACTCACAGTGGTAATCGTGTACCACTGTGAGCTGCTCCTACTTGCAGCGTAGCTCCTCAGTAGAAGAGGTGCTGCGTATGAAGGGGAGAGGGGAGGAGATGGCCTGGAGAAGGGTGTGCGGGTGTGTGTTGCATGGACCAGGCTTGCCAGCGCAAGGAAGAAGGCCTGTCTTTTTAAAGGAGGGAGAAGCATGCACAGCCATGCCCTGGGCTGCACATGACCGGCCATGCAGCTGGCAGAGCAAGCTGTGGCAGAGAATGGCGCGAAGAGCAAGCCATGCCCTGAGCCGCGCGGAGAACAAGTTCAAAGCCAAATAAAAAATGAAGATGGTGATTTTGCGAGGCAACACTTGAAGAATACGTTAATCACAAGGCCAATTTATTCACTTTCCTCCCCTCTCAATTAAATGCATGTATGCATTTATTTTTACAAATGCACTCTGGCTACCTAGTATGCAATGGCATTGCTAGGAAATAGAACAAGATGGCACAATTGTTGGTGTATTTTTGCTGTGCATTCATACCCCCATGCCTATCTTTTGCTAGTCCCTAGCAAAACATTTTTGTATTGTATTTAGAAATGATCTTAAGCTGAAGATTTTCTTCTGAGGCGACATAGGTGTGTTTATTTGTTGGATATTGTGAGAACCAATTGCAGAGAAGACTACCAGTACTTTAAGTCTTATGTGACATAGACCATCTCTCAACTAACCTAGACTCTTGATATTTAAATCTTAAGTACGATTTCCAGGACCCAGGAGGTTTTTGCCGTACTCGAGAGCTCAAGAGATTATGGCTTGTGCATAGTGAAGGATCAAGACTGACCAGATGAACATTAAGACTCAAGCCTAGGGTTTCACAAATTTTTAAGTGCAGGTTGGTCCCAGTTTCAGCTTGTGTCTTTGGATTGACCCTTAAAAAGATGACGGAAAACTCAACTCCCATTTTATTACATTTGTGGTTCAAAGAAAACAGGGTATTTGTAACTTGCCCTGAAGAACTTTTGTAGGGAGAAGACTTTACATACATTTGCGAGATATACTGACTTATTTGCAGCCTTTTTTTTTTTTTTGAAACACGTGTCAGTATATCTCTTACAACATTATTTGGAGGAGCACACTTTTCTTTTGGTGGGAGAGTTCCTTTTTGGTGGAAAGAGTCTCTCCTAAACACAAGACTAAAGCCTGGGATAAAAAGTTTACCTGAGCGCATAAGTAAGGACTTCATCTTCCCTAATGAACACTAGGGTTGGATCTTATGTTCACCTGGTCTTTCCTGATATGTGTAGTGTGAACCCAGATTACTTAGGCTCTCAAGTAGAAGCAAACCAACGAATCCTGTACTGGTGTCTCAGGTACAAGGATACGTCCTTAGTTAGGAGAGATTCCGATCTATCTTGTCAATGCTCAAGTGAATTAAGCAGAGCCTGAGCAAATCAAGCTTTTGTGGCCTGGAAAGTCTTCAAAACAGTGGTTGAATATCCATAAACACTTATTGTATTTTTGTTTCAGCCTTTAGATCATTACTAAACAACTTTTTCTTTTTGTTACATATTTATAGATAGATGGAAGCTGCATGATACCATAAAATACCTAGATCCTATGGATGCCTATCCACCCCCCCATGCCAAATGATGCTATGTCCTCATTTGCATGCAGGGTAGGGTAGAGGAAGGACCAAAGATCGGGTAACGAGAGCTGAGATGCAGGGTATACAGCAGGGTGGTAGGGTGGGTGGATGGTGGGTGGTGAAGTGAAAAGTGAAGTGAGCATGACAATAGCGGAGTGTTGTTGGGGTGCCTCCCAACAAGCACTGAATTTAACGTCCCCAGCTAGACTCAAAATGAGGCACGACATTAGTTACCCTCCAGCAGGGCAACAATTTCTCCAATGGAGGCAGGTTCATGAGTAAGATAGGGTTTCAAATGCTGCCCATTGACTGTAAATTTATGCCCAGATTTGGGATCTTCAATCTCAATGGCCCTATTGGGAAATGGTCTCAAGACCAGAAAAGGACTAGTCCATTTGGACTTCAATTTCCCAGGAAAGAATTTGAGCCGGGCGTTGTAGAGCCAAACTTGCTGAGATGGCTCAAATTCCTTCCGCCGAATACGGCTGTCATGAAAAGCCTTAGTGCGTTGCTTGAAAGTTAAGGCAGAATCATAGGCTTCATGTCGGAGCTCTTCCAGCTCCTGGAGTTGGAGTTTCCTTTCTCGACCACACAGGTCTGGGTCGAGGTTATATTGGCGAACCGCCCAATAAGCACGGTGCTCCAACTCCACAGGCAAATGACAAGGCTTCCCGTAAACGATTCTATAAGGAGACATACCAAGGGGAGCCTTGAAGGTGGTCCGATACGCCCAAAGTGCGTCAATCAGCTTGTCGGACCAATCCTTACGGTCAGGCCAAACCATTTTCTGGAGAATTTGCTTGATTTGCCGGTTCGATACCTCTTCTTGGCAATTCGTCTGAGGATGATACGGGGATGCGATGCGATGGTGGACTCCATATTTCCTCAGAAGTACCTGAAAAGAAGAATGGGTAAAGTGTTTTCCTCCATCCGAGATAATGGCTCGAGGGATCCCAAAGCGCACAAAAATGTGGTCTTTGACAAATCGAGTGGATATAACATGGTCAACACGGCGCGTGGGAATATCCTCGATCCATTTCGAAACATAATCAACAGCCACGAGGATAAATTCGAAGCCGTTGGAAGGAGGAAAGGGACCCATGAAATCAATTCCCCAAATGTCGAAGATTTCTGCAGTTAAGATGGGTTGCAAGGGCATCATGTCACGACATGACATTGATCCTAACGACTGGCACCTAGTGCAATGTTTGGCGTAATTGTGTGCATCTTGGTGAAGGGAGGGCCAAAAGAAACCGCATTGCAACACCTTGGCTGCAGTTTTACTCCCAGAGAAATGGCCTCCGTAGGCCTGATGGTGGCAGAAGGATAGCACACTGGGGAATTCACTGTCAGGAATACAGCGACGAATGATTTGATCAGCACCTATTAGAAAAAGAAGTGGATTATCCTAGAAATAATACTTTGCTTCTGCCATGAGACGCTCGCGCTGGTTTTTAGGCCAGCCACGTGGAAGGGATCCAGAAGCAAGGTAGTTGGCAATGTCGGCATACCATGGTCCACTTGCCACATTAATTGCCAATAGGTGCTCATCGGGAAAAATCTCATTAATCGGCAAAGTAAGTCCAATATGGTCAAGGTCCAGTCTAGAAAGATGATCAGCCACAATATTCTGGGCTCCGACCTTATCGCGGATCTCAATGTCAAATTCTTGGAGCAGAAGGATCCAACGAATTAGTCTAGGCTTGGCATCCTTCTTATGCATGAGATGGAGAATGGCCACGTGATCAGTGAAAACAATAACATGTGAGCCCAGAAGGTAAGAGCAGAATTTCTCCAGCCCAAAGACGACCGCCAGTAGTTCTTTTTCAGTGGTAGTATAATTACGCTGGGCCTCGTCCAACGTCTTACTGGCATAGTACACCACGAAGGGGTGTTTATCGCGTCTTTGTCCCAGGATGGCTCCGACTGCAAGGTCGGAAGCGTCACACATGAGTTCAAAGTTGAGGGACCAATCAGGTGGCTGGAGAACAGGAGCCTTGGTGACAGCATTACGCAGCTGCGTGAATGCTCGTATGCAGTCGGGGCCCATATCGAAGGGTACGTCGGTCAATAGGAGGTGAGTCAAAGGTCGAGAAATCTTGGAGAAATCTTTGATGAATCTCTTATAGAAACCGACGTGTCCCAGGAAGGAGCGGATTTGTTTGACAGAGCCAGGCACAGGTAAATTAGTAATTACATCAAGCTTAGCTCTGTTAACCTCGATCCCCTATCGGAGATGATATGTCCGAGAACAATTCCCTCGTGTACCATAAAATGACTTTTTTCCCAGGAAAGCACGAGGTTTACATCAATACATCTCCTAAGGATACGGGTCAGGTCGGCAAGGCAGTCATCGAAAGATGGTCCAAAGACCGAAAAGTCATCCATGAAGACCTCGAGAAAGTCACCCACCATGTCATGAAATATCGCCAGCATACATCTTTGAAAAGTTGCTGGCGCGTTACAAAGTCCGAATGGCATCTTTCTAAATGCAAAGGTGTCAAAGGGGTAGGTATAAGTGGTTTTCTCTTGGTCTCGAGGGTCAATTGCCACCTGCTTATATCCTGAGAATTCATCTAAGAAACAAAAAAATTTATTTCCTGCTAACCGCTCCAGAATTTGGTCAATGAAAGGTAGTGGAAAGTGATCTTTCTTAGTTGTAGCATTGAGGTTCCTATAATCTACACATACTCTCCAAGATGTAGGAGTGCATGTAGGGGTGGATTCGCCCCTGTCATTGACACGGATGGTGAGTCTCACCTTTTTGGGCACGATGTGAATCAGACTCACCGAGGGGCTATCGCTGATCGGATAGATTATACCCACATCCAGCCACTTAATAATTTCCTTCTTAACGACCTCCCGCATGTTAGGGTTGAGACGTCACTGCATCTCGCGGGAAGGTAGAGCCTCCTCCTCCATATATATACGGTGAGTGTAGTAGGAGGGGCTAATGCCAGTTAAGTCTGATAAAGACCATCCAATGGCTGCCTTGTGTTCCATAAGGACCTTCGTTAGTTTGCACTCTTGCTCCCTGGTCAATTTTGAACTGATGATTATGGGGAGAGTTTCATTTGGTCCCAAGAAAACATACTTAAGTGTACTAGGCTGCACTTTCAGCTCGGGAGTGGATGGTGAAAGATCTGGCATTTCTTGGGACGAGAGTGTCCCAGGCGGATCGGAAAACAAGTCAGGAGGAAGAAGTTGGCCCTTAGATTGGCCAAGAGGAGGGGCTTCTTGGATAGATGGATCCAAAAAGGAATAGCCCCAGTGAGTAGTATATGGGCTCAAGGTCCCAGTGTGGAGTTGCAACTCCGCCTGATTTGGTGGGAAAGAAAGGGCAATCTAATCTTCAAGAGTGTGGACCGGCGGTGAGTAGCCCGGATATGACTCAGACCACGAGGTATGGGAAGCGGAGAAAACCTCATCAGAAGTCTGGTCAGGGGAAGGTACGGGAATAGGGAGGGATGGGAGAATGTCACAATATGTGTTGGTCAGGCAATCGTCAGTGTTTAAAGGCAGTCCGTAGCAGTTAGAATAAGTCCCAATTAGTCCGATACACACACTGATGGCCATGTCCTCGTCAGACGTGTCATCCTCGATGCAATCGCAATCAAAGTTCTTGGCTGCCTTGAAGATGTTAAGCTTGAGCTTCTCAGATCCAATGGCAATCTCAATACAGCCCGACTCGTAGTCGATATGGGCGCGAGCTGTGGTCAAGAAAGGTCGACCAAGGATGATCGGACAATCAGAAAGTGAGCTAGGAACTTCCATATCTAAAACAAGAAAGTCAACAGGAAAACAGAGACTGTTGACCCTAACCACCACGTCTTCCACCACATCCTTTGGAATTTTGACAGAACGATCTGCCAACTATAACGTGACAGGGGTGGGTTTTAGATTTCCCAAGGAAAATTTTTCGAGCATGATGGTTGGTATAAGATTGATGGAAGATCCTAGATCAAGCAGGGCACGGTTAAAATTGCAGCCTTGGATGCTACAGGAAATAAGCAGTGTGCCCGGATCTTTCTGCTTCGATGGTAGATTTGACAGTATAGCACAATTCGCATGAGGCGAGAGAACCACCGGATTCTTAGTTTTCTTTGACTGTCGCCTGGGTGTTGTGTAGTCTTTGAAAAATCAGGCGACAGTAGGTATGTGGTCGATAGCCTCTAGCAGGGGTACCTTGATTTCAACATCCCTAAATAAATTATGCAGGTTATCAAAGGCCTGCGTATCCTTCTTCTTGCCTTCTGGCTCCCTTAGTAGAGCCTCAGGGAATGGGACTGATTCTGGTACCAATTTGGGTGTATCATCCTCTCGCGAATGCGGTACGCATCCCGAATGAGAGGGCGATGAAGAAGACGGGCTAGGATCAGGTCGAGGCGGATCGACGGTCTGCTTACCGCTCCTCGTAGTGATCGCATTGGACAATGCGGGTCCAATGGGATCATAAGGCGGAGGAGGGTTCGCAATAGGGACATAAGAGTGAGGTGTTGCAGCGGGATTAGCCTGAAATCCTGGTGGAATGCTCGGAGCCTGCAGAATCCAATGAACCTGCCCCTGAGAAGGTCGTACCTGTGGTTGAGGACCACGGGGTACGAAATTTCGTGGGTTAGGAACAGGTTGGGCTGGAAGAGTGCCCTGAGATCGAGTCTCCATGCGTAGTTGACTGATCTTAGCATTCTGCGCGCCAATTGGTGCTGAAGAGAGGTCATGTTCTCTTCATGGCGCTTTGACATTTCCATCATCATTCGCATCAATTTATCAAGAGGACTTGATGCGTGTTCTGTTTGTGGTACGCAAGGACCCGATTCGCCATAGGATTAGACTGGGCCCTTGAGATGACGGGTGCGGACGGTCGCAATGGTCTACCCGTGGGGTTTTGGCACTGTGGGTTGCTGGACCATGCGAAGTTCGAATGATTTCGCCACCTTGGGTTATAAGTGGCAGAGAATGGGTTGTTCCCTAGGGCGCAAGCATCTTCTATGCCAGAAGACGCGTCCACATGTAAATATGCTTCCGAGCACACGGAGGCTTGGTTCTCCATGTCAAAATACTGGCTTGCAGAAGCCAGATCCACATGACTTACCAAATCGCCCGGTGCGACACTCGGTAAGGAAGGTCTTACGGGGTTTCTAGGGATAAGCCTGGTGTTGGAGGAATTGGGATTGTGATGAAGTGGTGAGGTGGGGGTGTTTGCCATAGAACAGGCGGGATTGGCCAGAAGCTCATCCAGCTTCTTGTGCACTACGGAAACTTCATCCAATTTCTGTGCGATAAGGCTGAGATCTGTAGATGAATGGGAGGGTCCCGTGTCAACTTTGTGGACATTACGAGGCAGGCTGGTACGATTAAAGGCGACAATGGAGGCATTGTTCATTGAGTTTCGCTCATATTTTCAAATAATTCGAATGCTCCATTCTCGTCTTTATTCATGAAATTCCCTCCGCAGGAAGCGTCTGCAATCTGCTTCAAAGTCTCATTTAGCCCATAATAGAAAATCTGGGCTATATGCCACTTTGGCAGACCGTGATGAGGACACTTCCTGAGGAGGTCATTATATCTCTCCCATGCCTCATGAAACTGTTCGCCGTTTTGTTGCATAAAGGAAGTGATAGCACGGTGAAGCGCATTGGTTCGCCCGATTGGGAAGAACTTCTTGAGAAATGCTATTCGCATCTCTTCCCAAGAGTGGATGGTTCTCCCAAGGGTGCGTAACCACTGTGATGCTTTATCCCGTAATGAAAACGGGAACATTTTCATGAGGACTATTGGTAACCCAATATTTCTCGATTTAACTGTTTTAGACAATCGGGTTAGGTCTTCCAAGTAGAGAAAATGATCTTCACTTGCAAGACCATGGAAGTGAAAATTTATCAGGCCAATTACATTAGGTTTCAATTCAAAGTCGTCCCCGCCCATGGGGACCCGAATTTGTCCTATGGTCTCTGTAGCAGCGGGATTCTGATAGGATCTAAGAGACCTAGGCTCCTCCCGTTTGGGAGGGTTCTGCATTTCCTCTAATGTTTCCCTAATGGCTTCAATTTGGTCATTATACATTTCCATTTGGGCTTGGACGCAGGTTATGGGATCCAAGGCTCCACCACCTGGTGGATTTTGAGGGCGGTTTCCTCCCTCGAGATTTGGGGGTGGGCGTGCAGCCATGTTTGTGGAGGAGGAGGACGATTCAGCTTATTTCCTAAAATTATCAGACAATTCAAACAATTCAGGGTTTTGTGACCTCCTCCCAAACATGCACTACCGCAGGAAGAATTGGGGAGATAAGAAGGGAACAGGAGATGAGAGAAATGACGCTGCAAAGGTACACTTGATGACAAATCAAGACAATCAAAGCCCTAACCTCTATAGTGTGCCCTTAGACCTAAAGATCTAAGTTACCTACTATCACGACCTACGGAACCGAATGTGAGTACCGCGGAACCACCAGGCCAGATTGAAAGGCCGTTTGCCCCAGTCTTAGACACCCAATAGCACGCGGGAACCCTTACCAGCACAAAGGCATTACACATAAGTAGTTAGACCTCGAATCCTTAATAAGGGTCAAGTTGCTACCAGTTTTAGTTAGAGGCTTAGGATCAAGTGCTTCTAGAATGTGAAGGGCGTTATTTACAGGTAATGCCTAAGTGGTTGATTGTATAAAGTGTGTAAACCAAGCATGCAATAGGGAAATCTCCCCGAATTGAAGTTTTAATTGGTGAATGATTTTTAGAGTTTCAGCCTTAAGTAGTATGGATTTTAGGATTTCGCTGAATTACCAATTCAACCAATCTTTGGGTTTTGAGAGAATACAAGTTTT
Organism: Thalassia testudinum; assembly: GCA_037157565.1. Lineage (NCBI taxonomy): Eukaryota > Viridiplantae > Streptophyta > Magnoliopsida > Alismatales > Hydrocharitaceae > Thalassia > Thalassia testudinum. The sequence goes on from JAZHRO010000025.1 coordinate 43,588,850, forward strand.
TTTCTAAGCCCAACAAACCCTTCTTCAATGTCAGTTGGTTAATGCATGCTAAAATGCAATGGGCTTCCCTAGATGGAGATTTCTATGTGTGAATGCACGAGTCAATTTTAGATTAGTGTGAAAGGGAGCCAAAGCACTTTAATTCAAGTGCTCCCAATCACCAGAATGATGTTCCACACACAAGGCTCAACCATAGGATAAAGAAAATCAAATTGTTGGGGTTGAAGTATTCGGGATCAAATCTTAGGCACGTGAAAGGTCATGGTGGGGTTGGAATCAACTCAATTCCAAGTCTCCCCACCAAAAATGTGATCCCGAATTGAAGATAAATGAGGCAAAGAGGGATGGCAATCAATCTATTTATTTTTGCCTCAAAGAATACTTCACACGGTGAAAGATTTAAGATTCTTGGATCTTCACTATGCGAAGTTTGGCGGGAAATCCTAGGGCGATGGGAGTGATGGCAAACAATTAAACAAGTGATTTTTAATCCACTTGTCCCAAGAGATCCCAAGAAGTGTTTTTTTTTTTAGTTTTTAGTTTTTATTAAGGTGACAAGTTGACCTAAGTTGCTAAGGAAGAGAGACCTACCTGTTCAGCAACGTGGGCGAAGCTCCAGTGTGGTGCCTGCGACTTCACGCTCTTGTTCCCACCTTGGATCAGCCCACGTCTCCGACTTCGTCTGCCTGCCTTCTCCTTGCAGCTGGTTCACCTGCACACCAATAAATAGAAACACCCGTGAAGAGAAGGGTGTGAGAAGAGAAAAAATTAAAGGAATGGAGTAGAAACTTACCTGAATGCGCACTTCCCCAGCAACGACACCAGAAAAGGTATGGTGTAGACCCGGATAGGTTGTGTTAATATGGTGATTTAAGCATTGAAATGAGTATAGTGGTTAACCTAAATCGAGCCTAACCATCTTTTTACAAAATTTTTAACCTGGCCTACTTGATTTTATCTTGGTTACTTTTAGGACCAGGGTTGAACTCAGGGAAGCGGGATTAGAGGTGAATAAGTTTATACGTCTTTCCTACAACGAATCTCTTCCATTCATTTATTATGTTTTCGGTGTTTTTTCTATTTAAGATTTTTTTTCTGGTAATTTTTGTCCTTGAGGTACACCCTCAAAATCAAGTTCTTGGCTTTGAGCCAAATTAGGGTTCCAAAACTGGTCTTGCTATTCGCAAGACCGAGTACCTGCAAGTCAAGGATTATCTTTTCTCTTTTATATATATTTTTTTATCTTTTTAATAGCAGGAAAGAGATGGAAATAAGATAAATATAGTATATATATATATTATATATATATAGGGATGGGGGTGGAGGTGGAAATGGCATGTAGCACGGTGTCGAGTTGATCATCGTTTAGGAAGACGCAACCAACAGGACGAAGTGACGTGTGGAGTGTAGGATGGATGGGTGGAAGATGTGTGCGGAGACGCTTTCTGTACGCGGGTATCGGGGAATATCAGCAACGGGTGTAGATATTTCCACGATATAACATGTGGTAGGTGATATGAAAGTAAGTATATATTTATATGTATATATATAGATAGGGTTATAATTATATAGGTGTATATGTAGTTATATATTTATATATGTATATATATAGATATGTAAATATATATATAGATAGATGTATGTATATATATATATTATACGGCTCGTCTTTGTGCGTTTTTATGTTTATTATAATACAGTCGTTATAGTATAAGATGAGACAGCTACGGTTGTCATTACCATACAAATTTTTTACTCGGAAATAGTTTTCCCGAGGTCGAACTCAGGGAGCTACTGGAATTCTAGAAGTACAAAGTTCCTCTATTGAATTACAAAATAAGAGAGAGAGCGAGAGAGAGAGAGGTTTTTATCTTGGCTTTTTCTTCTTCTCTTCTTCTCTTTGTGCCTTCTCTCTGATCCTTCCCTCTTCTTCTGCTCGTCTCTGTCTTCTTCTTCTCTTCTTTCTCTTTTCTTCAGCTGCGAAGCCTTCTTCTTTCCTTCTTCTTTGCTTTATCTCCTCTGAAGGTTCATCCGTCGTCTGATACAGCCGTCAGACGACTTAAACTGCGGTCTGCTACAGTGCTTCTCCTCTTTTTCTTCCTTCGCTACTTCTTCTTCTTTGGCGAGCCTTCTTCTTCTCCTGCTTCTTCTCTTCTCCTTCCTGTGGCTAAGTGCTGAGCCCTTCTCCTTCAGCACTCCTATCCTGCACACAAGGGGGAAGCAAAACCTATCCCCTCCCTCTACCCACACGTATCTCTCTCTCTCTACAAACCGCTCACAGGAAGCTCTCCCAGAGCCGCGGGTTAACGGGTTGGGTTGCGTACCGGGACCAGGCGCACCGGCGTGATTTGGTGCGCGAGGTGTGCGTGGGTAGTGTCGGGTTGGATTCGCCGGGTTCACGTGGTGAAACCGCGGACGGGGCGTGTGATGGGGCGCGGGACCTCACCCCAGGTGTATCGGAGGCGATAAGGTATAAACACAAAATCAATTTAAATGGGTGCGGCGCTTCGAGAACTTACGATGTGGGACTAAACTTCTGCTTCTCGCTCGCCCCCGCAGGAAGACCGCGACCTCGCTTCAGCAGCTGTGTCCTCGTTTCCCTTCGCGTGCCAGCAGCCTGCCTTCACCCGAGTCTCCCCAAATTCGCCTCAGCTAGAGACCTGACGCTCTGAAGCTTGGAGCTCGCTTGGAAGCTCCTTGGGTTGTTGCCAATGGCGGCTGGGGCAGCAGATCTGTCTAACACAAAAAGGGCCTCTCGGCCTAATCAGACCACAGGGGAACCTTTGCCGTGGCACGGCGAAGGTAGTGTGAGGTGCAGCAGGCCGCGGGACGGCCTAGGCGTGCATGCCTAGGTCGTCCTGTGGCCAGAAAAGTGGGTTTGATCAGGGGAGTGTTGTGGAGGTGTAGAGTGGTAGTGGAGGGGCGGAGGGCGTTTGGTGAGGTGAGGCGGAGCTTTTGGGATAGTTGGCGAGTCGTATGGGGTTGTGGGATGATGGGGACGACTCGCCGGAGAGTGGCCGGAGGTGGGGAAGATGAGGGTGGTCAGGCGTGGGCATAGGGCAATCGAGCAAAACAGATTGGGGAAAAGAAAGAGGGGAAGAAGGGGAGTAAATGTAACCTACCTACAGGGACGAAGGGGGGAGGGCGGAGCCGTCGGCTCGTACTTGCCGGAGCTGGAGAAGAACCCAGGGGGAGAGAGCAGCGACGAGGAAGTGGGCAGGGAGGCGTGCGCTTGGTACGGCGCGACGCGGGAAGACGAGACAAAGTAAACTCTGCTGCTGGTATTGCAGCAGAGCAACGAGAAGGAGGAGGAGCAGTCGCCGGAGCTGGTCGGTTTCCTGTTGGAGTGGGGAGAGAGGAAAGGTTGAGGGATTCTCCGTCAAGACCAAGCTGGGAGAACCGGCTGGCGATGCTGGTCTTTATAAAGGCGGTGGCGGAGGGTCGGACGCAGGGAGGCGACGTGCGTCCCTCGCTGGAGTATGGTCGGAGACGAGACCCATACCTTTCGCGTGTTCGCACGGAAGGTGTGGGCGTCGTCAGGTGGCATGGCCGAGTCCCTGCGACAACAGACGTCGCAGGGAACTTCGCGTTTACTTTGCAGGATGCCTCCCTCACCCTGCGCGGTGCCATGCTCCGCGCAAAGTCGTTGGAGCTTGGTGTTGCACAGAGACTTGTAGGAGGGACCAAAATGCAAAGAACGACGAGGAAATTAGGGGTCAAAATGCAAGTGTTTCGAAAGTTGAGGGTCAAAAAGTAAATGATGAGGACCAAATTGCAAAGTCGGTCAAGGTCTCTTCTTAGGCTCAAGTTTTTATGCATGACTAAAATGGACCTAAGGATTTTAATGGTGAATTTTGTTTCTAGGTCAGACCATGTTTGACCAGCCAATTTACGTAAAAATCCAAATTAAATCATTAATTGGGCATGGTTCTCAATGTAGGTCAAAATGGGTTTCTAAGGCCAAATTGAAGGTTCTAAACCCTAGAGATTATTTTTATATGAATTTTAGAGGGTTTAGTTGATTTTTTTCCTGCCTCGAACCACGTGAATTGAAGTAGGTTTGTTTTAGGGTTACAGAATGTCATTTAATTCCTTGGAGTTGCTGTAGCCCTTGTTGGATCAGATCATCCCACTTTCCTTCTTATTTGGTTTGTTTGACCTGTGTTTGGACCCTGAGTTACCTTGTTTGCAGATTGTGTTAGTGAAATTGCATTTTTACCCCTTATAACTTGTTTTCTTTTTGAACTCAGAATTCTCTGAGTTAAGCCTTTCTTTGAGTTATGTAGGAGCTTTTTCTTTTATATCTGGATTAGATTGTGCTAGTTAGGGTTCATGATGAGGTTCTCATCAATATACTTATACTTAGCTGTATAGGCAATAATATATGTATAGATATATGTATATATATATATACATATATAAATATATATATGTATATATATATATATAGTCGTGTACAAGTGAGTGAGTGTGTACAAGTGTGGTGTGTGTGTGTGAGTGAGGTGTGTGTCTGTGAGAGAGAGAGAGCATCTGCTGGAGGAAGAGGGCGCGGCCGTTTAAGTCGTCTGGAGGCTGCGCCCGTCATCTGATGGCCCACGCGCAGGCGCAAGCGTGCGAAGATGTACACGCACGCTAGAGGCTACAGGCGTGAGGGGAGAGTGTAGCACAGCACGCTGCGGGCTGGAGTGACGCGGGCGAAGATGCGGAAGCGGGCGAGTCCAGACGTGAGCGCAGGCGCTGGAGCGGACGCGGGCTGGAGGCAGTTGCGGTGCGGAGAGAGAGCACGCGGTGACCAGATAAGTGAGAAACTTTCCGGTCACCTCACTGTAGCTACGTGTCGCACTCTCTAGCGTGAACAGTAACAACAGTGCGCGCTCGGCTCGGACAACCGGCTACGACCAGTTCTGCGTGTGCGGGCACTGCGGAGTGAGCCTGCATGCGCGGAAGGTGATGGCGCCAGCTGCTGGCGTGCTCACGGAGGCTTGCGCACTGCGTGGAGCTGCCGGTGCCTTGCTGCTATTGCGCTTGAGCTTCAAAGCTCGAGTCTGCGGTAATGGCGGAAGAGCTTGAACGGGTGAAATAGAGAGGTGGACCACCACGCCCACGGGCTCCTTGATGAGCTGGGCGGTGGTGGGACTCACAGTGGTAGTTGTGTACCACTGTGAGCTGCTCCTGCTTGCAGCGTAGCTCCTCAGTAGAAGAGGTGTTGCGTATGGAGGGGAGAGGGGAGGAGATGGCCTGGAGAAGGGTGTGCAGGTGTGTGTTGCATGGACCAGGCTTGCCAGCGCAAGGAAGAAGGCCTGTCTTTTTAAAGGAGGGAGAAGCATGCATAGCCATGCCCTGGGCTACACATGACCGGCCATGCGGCTGGCAGAGCAAGCTGTGGTAGAGAATGGTGCGAAGAGCAAGCCATGCCTTGAGCCGCGCGGAGAAGAAGAAGTTCAAAGCCAAATAAAAAATGAAGATGGTGATTTTGCGATGCAGCACTTGAAGAATACGTTAATTACAAGGCCAATTTATTCACTTTCCTCCCCTCTCAATTAAATGCATGTATGCGTTTATTTTTACAAATGCACTCTGGCTACCTAATATGCAATGGCAATGCTAGGAAATAGCACAAGATGACACAATTGTTAGTGTATTTTTGCTCTACAATCAAGGGAGAGAGAGAAAATGATTCGTGGCAGAGAGAAAAAACATGCATAACTGAAATGATTATACTAGCGTAAGATGAGCTAAGTAGCACATTACTTGGAAGGCATCAAAACAACATAGAATAAAGCAAATCACTTCTTTAGATTATGTAGCAAATATGCTACAAATACGAATAGAGGAATGCTTAAAGAAATGCAAACTACAAGCTAAAGGAAATTAGAAACTAAATGCAAGAAGGGGGAGGGCATCGAGGCAGCCATGGGATTGAGCTCCAAGGACCTTGCTTGTGCTCTAGAGAGGTGGAGACTTGCTTGTGTTGAAGGTAGGAAGAGATGAATAGCAAAGGGGGTCATGGGGCCCTTTTATAGGTCGAGGACCTTGAATTAGGCAAAAAAAAAGGCAAGGAATGCAAGAGCTTGAACCTACAACCTCACCTTTGGCATAGAGCTTGAAACCAATGAGTTGTGAAAGTCTTTATGTCAAAAAAGCCTCCCAACTTATTTATAACATGTTGCATGCCTATGGCCATTGGATTTCCAACAATCTAAATCTAATGGTATGGATGGAGAGAGGCTGCAGTGGTCCTTGGGCGGCCTGGATGGCTTTGATGGTGCCACGTGACACCATTGGGGCCATTCATCTTCAAATGCTTGCAGAGGATGACACAAATGTTTGATCGGGTCGATTTTCACGCCGTTGGGCTGCAATCGTCGATCAGGATCCATCTATACAATTGGATTGCCCATCTGAGACCTATTTCAATAGGCACTTATATACTTGTCCATTAAACATTAATTACAAGCAATGTAAATATAGGTATTATATGATATGCAAGCATTGCTCCCATACTCGCTACAACATGATATTAATGCACATGTGCCCTCTAAATTGACTCTAATTGATGTAATTATTAATATTATATGTAGAGTCTTCAATGCCCCGGCAACGCTCCTTCACATTGATTAGTTAATCCATGCTATAATGCAATCGGCCCCTAAATGGATATTTCTAAGTATGGATGCACGAATCACTTTTATGATAATGTGGATGGGAGCCAAACAATGTAACACAGTTACTCCCAATCACCAAAATGTAGAATCCACACAAGGCTCAACCACCAAAATAAGAGAAATGAAAATTTTTTTGGGGGTGGAAATCCAAGATCAAATCAGAGGCAAAATATGAGGTTGTGGTGGGGTTGGACTCAACTTGATTCCAAGACTCCCCAAGCAAAAATAACGTGATCTCGAATATGAATAATGAGGCAAAAAGATGTACAACAAGCACTTGATTTTAATTCGCCTTAATGAAATTGTGCATCGTGAAAATTCGAAGAATCATGATTCTTGGATTTTACACATGCAAGTGTGTGGGAAATCAATGGTGGTGGATGTGATGAAAATAATCAATCAATGGATTTTAATCCACTTGCCCTGACAAATCCTAAGAAGAAGCTCTCTTTTTTCAGGGTTTTTTTATTTTTATATATTTTTTTATCTTTTTAGTGATATTTATGGTGAAAAGAGAACCTAAGTTGCTAAGGGTTATCGACACCTACCTCTTCAGCAACGTGTACGAAGCTTTGAGTAGCATCAGCAACTTCACGTTCTCGCTCCTACCCTGGACTCGTCCACATCTCCGACCTCCTCTGCATGTCTTCTTCTCGCAATTGGTTCACCTGCACAGAAACAAACAATGAATCTTGTGAAGAGACAGGTGGAAAGAAGAATAACGCTAAAGGAAAAGAATAGAAATCAAGCCTGAATAGCGCCTCCTTTGCAACGGTGCCAAAACACTTATGTTGAATCGCGAGTAGTGTTATTTAATTAGGTGATATGAGCATGAAAATGAGTATAGTGGAAGTGGTTAACTACAAGCATCCTACATAGATTTTTTAAAATGTATTTTAACTTGGACTAACATATGTTTTAAGATTATCAGTCTTAGGCCCAGGGTCAAATTTAGGGAGGTGGCTTAAGATACTCGATTTCTATGCGAATCCTAGAAATGGGTCATTTCCTTTTGCTTATTATGTTTTTGGATTTTTCTTGATTTTAAGATTTTTATTGATAACCTTGGTCCTTGAGGTACACCCTCAAAATATTTAGTTGTTGGCCTCAAGCCAACTTCAATCCGAAATAATCTTGCTATGCACAAGTTCAGGTTCCTGCAAGTTAAGGGTTATCTTTTCTATTTTTAAACTTTTTGGTATTTTCTTAGTTATCAAATAAAAGATAAATACTTTACACAAAATAGAAATTATTGAATTGAAATAAATTGAAGTACTTAGCTTATTTATATATGTATATATGTTTGTATAAGATATATATATCTATGTATATATGTATAGATATAGAGAAAGAGAGAAGAAAATGAGGATGAAATTGGATGTAGCACCATGTTAGGTTAATCGACGTCTAGAGAGATGTGATTAACCCTAGCTATGTGCTGCGTAAAGGTGTGAATTGGACGTGTGTGCGTGTGTGTGTGTGAAGGGCATGATGTGCGCAGAAATCACATACGTGTTCGCAACCAGTGCATACACACATGCGAAAAAATGCACGGTAAATGGAGTCATGCGTGTGATGTGTGATTATGTATATGTGTAAGTGTTTGTGAGGGGATTAGAGTATGTGAGGGTATGTAAGGGTGTAAGGTGCTATGATAGTGGTCGTGTGTGTGTCTGTGCATGTGTGTGTTAATGTCTGTGCATGAGTAAGGTGAGTGTAGAGGGTTGTGAATAAGTGTGTCTGCGAGCGTGGGCGCATGTTGCAGTGAGATTGTGTGCACGAAGAGTGTGCACGTAGGTGATGGGAACACCATCATAGGCCCTAACTAGCCCATTTTAGTTTGGAATAAAAGATAAAAGCTCCTACATATTCATCTGAGGGTTATATCTCCACCACATTGTGTTTTGAGAAAAGAACAAGAAACCAGGGTTAATTATGTAATTTTAACAGTAAATCATGAACACAAAATAAACAAGGGTTTGGCTAATGTAAATTAAAGGTCAAATGAGCATTAAAGTCAAATAAGTGGGTTCATGCAGACATAAATAGGTTTTCGAACATTTCGAGAATTAATAGTAACCTAAAACCCTAATTTTAGACTCGCTTAAATAATAGAGGTTCTGGTCAGGATAAAATTCACCTAAACCTTCTAAAAATCATAGAAAAATATTCTATAAGGTTTGGTAACCTTGATTTGACCATTGAAATCTATTTTGACCTAAAATAGAGTCTTAGACAAAAAGTTGACCTAATTTAGTTTTTGCGTAAATTGCCTAGTCAAACTTGGTCAAAACCAAAATCCGACTTCACCATCAAATTCTCTAAGTCCAGATTAGGTTTGTACCAAAATTTGAGTCCAATCAGAGATCATCTTGACCTAGTTTGCATTTTAGTCAAGTCTGACTCTCTTTCTCTTTCAATTAGCCCCTCAACTTTTGAAATAATTACAAAGACCCCCTAACTTCGTTGTCTTCTTCGCATTTTGGTCCTTCCTGCCATGGTAGGTATGAACCCACGTAGCCAAGCTCTCAATCAAAGATTCCTCCCTGATTACTTGGCCAATCCCTTCCAAAATTTGAAGGGACAACCCTAAGGAGATCCCTGATTGATTAAACGTAATCCTAGACTCCAAATCCGTCTATGTTGCACATGCGAACCCAAGGATTTCAAGAATCCTTCTTCCTGAAAAATCGAGCCTTTCAAGCATGTTTCTAATCTTGGAAGCTTGTTTGAAGGCCTATAAAAGACCCTCATGGACTGCCTCACTTCCTTAGCGAGTTTCTGGGCCATAAAAACTTCTTCCTCTCCCTCTCTAGCTTGCTCCAAGCTCCGCTTCGGCGACCCTCTACCTCTGACTCCCTCGCTGGCCACCACGTGCAATAGGCGACAGGTTCTGACTCCTCTCTTCATCCACATCACGCAATACCGACGCGGTGCTCTCTGGTCCCCTCCTCGTTGCCGTCCCCCTTCCCGGAGCATTCTCCTTCTCCAGCACTGGCTCATCACAGTCGACGCTTTCTCCAAGTCCCCTTTGTCTGTTAGCTACCCTCATCGACTACTCATCATCTACTGATCACCCCAGTACCTCGAGACTTTGGTTTTGATCACAAACTTGCACTCTCCCTCGACTGCAATCAAGAACTTCAGAAGCTGCTGCAACGTGCGAAGGACAGCAAGCACTTTAGTCCAACATCGTGGGATTAGGAGTAGTAGTTGTGGGATAAATTATTTTTTTGCATTGGACCCCTCACCCAGTCATGAGGAATCAGGTCCCTCTTCACTTACACTCGCTCACACCTCGGCTACCTCTCACACCCGTTAGCCTTGGTCCCCTGCCAGGATCCGAATACCTGCTTGGATACTCGATTATAGACTCGATTACGTAGGTTTCTATGAAAGAGAAGAAGAAAGAGAGAGAGAGGGGTGGTTTTGCCCTTTCTCCTACCCTCTCTATACTTAGTTGCTAGGAGGCTTTCATACCTCTGATTGGTACTGTGCTGTGCCTCTCTCTCGAGGCTTGAATGAAGGAAGAAGAGGCCTTTGCCTCTCTGTTGAAGCTGCTCCTCCTGAACACGTAAGCCATCTAGGGATTATCTCTATCGTATGAGGCATTTGACTCTGATAATGGTTGTGCTTATTATTCATATATTTGTGAGGTTTAAACTTAAAGGGTAATTTGGTGATTCAAATCACCATCTACACTAATCTTTTTGCACATTGGTATTTGGATCTATTGATATATTATTCTGAATTGTTCTGTTGATCTTAATTGCTTATATTTAGCTTAGAATTGTGATCTGTGAGAATGAATTGCCATTTTTGCTCCCAGTGAATGACCTCATACTTGCGAGTTATAAATTTTAAGTATTTTCGAGCCATTTTGACTTGCTACGATGATTGCATCCTTTAAAACATCAATTTCGCACGCTAACATTTTGGGAAGGCTAAAACTTAGAGAATTAGTGGTGGATACCGACCTTAGGCTTTTGGATCTATTCTTTAGTTTAAACACTCAAGTATTTGTTAAGATCTGGATTGATCCTTAAGAGGTTGAGGAAAGTGCAAGGCTAATGTATTAGGTCTAAGGCTTGGGGATTATTTGACTCCGTTGCCTGCCCTTTGGTTTACAGGACTTGGTAATCTGAGCACCCAAACTCACACATTTAGTCTAGTTTAGCGCGCTTAATAAAGAAAAAATCTACCAAAAGTGTTATATTCTGAAAAGTCATCTCGAAGATCTAGCTTAGGAGTGGTTCAACAACACAAGTTGATTGGACGAGTTTCCGATGGTGATAATGTCATCATCAGCCATATCTAGCTTTAATTAGCCATAATCAACAATTAGATACTCCTACATAACCGCCAAAAGACCGTAATTTATTGCACATCCTTTCTGAGAGAAATGATCAAAATAGGGGTAAATCTGTAGTTTTAACAGTATAACCTAAATGCAAAACAATCACAGGGTTTCTCAAGGGTTCAATAAAGGTTAAATGGTCATAAATGTCTAATAAGTGGGTTCATGCAGAACAAAACGAGTTTTCAGGTGTTTCGAGAATTAATGGACATCTAAAATCCTAAAAACAGACCTACTTAAATAACTGAGGTTCCAGTCAGGATAAAATTCACCTAAACCTTCTAAAAGTCATAGAAAAATATTCTATATGATTTGGTACCTTTGATTTGACCATTGGAACTAATTTTGACCTAAAATAGAGTCTTTGACAGACAATTACCCTAATTTGGATTTCTGCATAAATTATCCAGTCAAACTTAGTCAAAACCAAAATCTGACTTCCCCGTCAGATTTTTTCAATCCAAATTAGGTTTTTACCAAAATTTACGTTCAATAAAAGATCACCTTGACTTATTTTGCATTTCAGTCCAAACACTCTTTTTATCACACAATGGCCCCTAACTTTTGAAATCCTTGCAAAAACCCTCTAACTTCATTGTCTTCTTACATGTAGGTCCCTAACGCCATGACCATGTAAACCCACCAAAAGCTGACCTTCAATTAGAGTTCTCCCTGATTTCATGGAGAAACTCTTTCAAAATTGGAAAGGGGACTTTTGAGTAGATCCCCTTCCATTTAAGCTCTTCCATGACTTGCCTAAATCATCCAAGAGTTCATGCAAACTCTTGGAAATTCCTAAACCTAAGCCCCTAATTTCCAAGCTTTTAAGCTTGGTTTCTAAGCTTGAAAGGACCTCCTATGGCCTATAAAAGACCCCCTGATGCAAGCCTTACTTCCTTAGCTTGGTTTGGAGGTAGGACACCCCCTCTTCCCTTCTCCCCGACCTCCTTGTCCACCAACTCTGGCAAGTCCTCCAACCACCTTCCTTGTCCACCCTCACAAAGAAGAGCGGGTGGATTCTTCTTCCCCAACTTCGTCCGCGTCTCGCAATACCAACAGATTTCTTCTTCCATGTCTTCCTCATCACTCCAACACCAGAGGCTTCATCTTCTCCGTCGCCAGCATGCTAAAGCTGACACGGATCTTACCCTCCTTCATCAAATTAGATTAGGTAGTTAGGTTAGTTAGATCTTTAGGTTAATTCTCCATACTCAAAACCCAAAAAATACCCTGCGACGCACACGCACGCCATCATCTTGCTCCGCTTCGGTTGCCCTCCGGCAAGGTCATCCGCTCGCTCCCAAAAGCTTCGCCGTCTTTCCGCCAACCAAAGCCCTCTCCTAATTTCACCTTTTGCTCACCCTAGCTCCCCACCGAACAACCCACCTTCACGTCACCTTCCCCGAGGTCGTCTGGCCACCACACGTTGCCACTCACCACATACATGCCGCCTCTACACTCCACACCTTCTGGCGATGCTCGTGAGCTCTTTTCATGTGGCCAAGAGGCCGTGTTCTTGATTCTCAGGTGCTTGCCTTTCTCTGCCGCCACCGTCATCAATGCCGTCGTGTTCTTCGAGCTCTAGGCTATGAACACCCTAGGTCGCACCTCTAGATGATGCGGGAGTCTCCCAAGGCCCTCTTCAGGTTCTCGCTCGAAGGCATCACCCACTCTTGCTGCAGCAATTGACGAACGCCTTCACTGCAGCAGTGTGCAAGAAAGGCCTGGGACTTTAGTCCCACATCATGGGATTTGGAGCGAGTGAAGCCGCATAAATTGATTTCCTTCATACAACTATTTTTCTTGAACACACGGGGTGAGGTCCCCTTCACACCCGCACATACTCGACTAGATTAGCCTCTCACTCCTCGACTGTGACACCCACGCACATAGCCCTAGACCCAGTTATGCGACCTGCATACCCGATTAAGACCAGATATTTGAGAGAAGAGGAGAGGAGGAAAGGAAAGAGAGGGAGATCAGGGGAGGGGTGGGTTTTGCTTTTGAAGGATTTGAGTGACACCTAGTCGCTAGGAAGGTAAGAAGAGAAGAGCCGTGCTTAATAGAAGAAGAGAAAGAAGAAAGAAGGAGAAGACCTGAAGAAGAAGAGGGAAGAAGAAGCTAAAGGCAGAGGTTGAAGAAGACCTGAAGAGGAGAAGAAGAAGCAAGGTAGAAGAGAGAAGAAGAGAAAAAGAAGAACAACAGAAGAAGATTAGAAGATTGAAAGTACTGTAGCAGGCAACATTTAAGTCATTTGATCTACCTGCCAGACATTTGATCACCGTTCATTTATTTTATATGCATTGAGTAGTTGATATACATGTGCTTAGACTAATAATTGGTGATCTAAATCACCATTATTTTATCTTAGATATCTTTTTATCCTCTTTAACTCTTGAAATACATTGAGCATCATTGAAAATCTATTGTGACAGATTAATATTCATTGAATATCATTATTGTGCTTATTTATGTGCTCATTTATATAAAGATTAGTGCGTGAATTCCTACTTGCTTCCTGTGTTCGACCTCGGACTTCAATTAGATATTCGAGTTATAAATTGTATTTGTTGAGAGATCGATTGAGGATTTTGCACTACAATGATGATAACTTAATCTTAATCCTCTCTAGATCTCCTTCAACATGTCGGCACCATTGTCAGGGAGTAACGCACAATTCATCTCTATTCTTTGTGCTATTTTTTATTATATTTGAGCACTAACTTGCCCTATTTATTTTCTTGTGATTTTGCGAGGTACATCACGAGGAGATCTTCCACGCAAAACAACCACTCCCAAGGGCAGGTAATCTCTCTTCTTCCTTAATCTCCTAATCCATGGAAGAGAAAAAAGGAAACAAAACTAATTAGGAATCACCTGCCTTATTTTCATAGTAATTTCCATTCAAAAGGCAAGTTTCCTGATTTGCGAAAAAATTCATGTCTGATTGAAACTTGAGATGATTTTTTAGAGATCCCTACCCTATTTCCTGTACCTATTAGAGACTACGCTTAATTTGTAAATCACTTTGGGCTAACACATTTCTTGTTTGAAGCCCAAGGTGAACATTTGTGGGATCAAATTGGACTTGGAGTAGAGCCAATTAACATTAGGGTTTGAAGTGTTAGAACACATTTGCCTGCATAAAGAGAATAAACCCTCCTGCATTTGTGTGCTACCCAAACTCGTAATTGAAAAGATCTAATCAAGAAGAACCCTAAAAGTCAGGCTCTAATTTCACTTGAACCCTAAAATTGTGGACCTAATAACCCGAGAGTCAATTCAGGGTGATTTCTAAGTCTTGACCTTGATTTCATTCTACCATCTTTAGGGCAAGTCAGGTGAAGTTGACCTACATTGTAGGCCAACCAACCTCCAAATTAGGACACAAGTCAAATAAACTTCTAGTCAAATGAAATTTAAGGCACAAATTAAGCTAAAATTGATAGACTTAAGGTCTAAAGTATGTACATTCTTGTCTACTTGGAACTGTAGTGACAAGGAAGGTGGGGTGGGGGAAACCTTGTAACTCGTGGGGATGCTCTGTCGTGTAGGAATCTTTGCGGGGCTCTCCCTTCCTGGCTGCCCAAGTATTTCTCGAGTGTGCGGATTTCTGATTTAAAAGTATCATCCACCTCGAAACTACCTTAGTCATCTAAAAATCATTGGGTGCCTTCATTGGATCCAATTAATATTTAGACCATCATCTTTTCTATAGAGCACATACACAGGAAGGTTATTAGGTTTTTAACCTAAGAGATCTCATTAGATCTTCTTGGAAATCTCTTTCAGATCTAATAAAATTCTAATATGATCTTGAGTTTGATTATACATCTTGATTCCACCATCTGATTCAAAAATGCAACCTGGTAATCTAGGAAGACTGTTTAGGAAACCTGAGTCCCAAATGAGCATGAAAGAAAAGATAATTGAGAATGCTTATAGACACCACGAAGAATATTGTAAAAGGGACATTCAGGATAAATTCAAGAAAACAATGGACCACATTTTGAACCGTATAGAGATGATATGGATACAACTAAACCACAATTCAACCCAGGATGATCCTTTAGTAGAATACATTGAATTGGTGAAATTACACAACAGTGATTGCCTGTAATATTAGTCAAATCCTTCAGTTCCAGAAGAATAAAATTTTTTGGAAAAATGGGGGGAATTACTGAATAGGTTATATAGATCCATTGATCGAAAATACCCATCAGAAGTTAATATGACATCTTGGAGTGATTCCAGAGATCCATGTAATTTCCTAAATCTCGGGTTTGATGATCATAGTTGTTATGGACCCTCAACCCAGATGAATTCAGATTTAAATTTCATAGCAATTGACATTCCTGATCTTGATGAGGGTGGGGAGGATCCAATTGCTGGTGTTCCCAATTCTGAACTGCCCTAGGAAACCAGGAAGCTAGTCCATCGAGCTTAGATTTCCCCGACACCTGTAATAATGAGCTTAAAACAGAACTTCTCGAGAATGCGAATCCTGAGCCTTATCCTGTTAAGGTGATTCTCGAGAATGATTTTGACATCCCTATAGAGCCCAGCCTACATTCTAGTGATCCAACCCTTACCGTTAACCTAGAATCTGGATTCGAGCCTATTTGGGATAATTATGAGGCCTAATGTGATGAGAATCAAATTTTAAATCTAGAATACGATTCTGGGCCTGTAATTGATGAATACACGTCTCCAACCTTCTCAGAGACACAAGTTAATTTTTTGAAAATCACACCAATCTATGATACAAAAATTGAGGAGTTGGATGAGTTGAAAATTGATTGGGTCTATCTTAGGAGCCAAGAACCTGAGCCCATACCTAATAAGGACACCTTTTTAAGTTCAGAATCTGAGACTAGGTTAAATCCAAGTCAGGTTGTTAATTCTACTTATCTTGATTCTTTCTATGGTAGAACCTCTGATCTGGAATCTAGTTCAGAACATGATCTTCGCAAGTTCTCTGACGATTTTGAATCTTACTCTGATTTCGAAGAACTGTTGTTTCCTAATGACTCCAAACCAGTTTATGACCTCAGCAATCATGACCCATTTTTCGACTCTAACTTTGAGGTTCCTGATCTCGAGATCACTAAATCAAAATCAAGTTCCATTGAGATGGAATCATTCCTTTTTTATCTTCAGGATTTAGAAATAGTAAGTGCTGAGAGTGTCTGCAATCCTGAGTTTGAATCTTTCCTTGACTCAGATCTTAATGACACTATAAGCACTCTTCAGGTGTTTACCTTTGATTTTGACGGCCATTATAAGGACTCTCTAAATGAACCTACTTTTGAATCCTTTCTAGAGGAGCCCTCAACTCACATAGTTCTCAAAGAAGCACCTCTTCAAATCCACATACAGAACCTTCTCGAATTTGATCCCAACCCCAACCCGCCACCAGAATCAATTTCTATTCCGATTCTCCTCTCCATGATCCAGTTGTGCATGATTCTTTTATTCTGATTCTCCTCTCCATGATCCAGTCGCGCATGATTCTTCTTCGCATTTTGATTGGGTTTCGAACTTCAATCAGACTACAAATCACATCCCATCCTTCTTTGATCACTCTCGTAGGGATCTCACATCTGCCACAAACCCATTTTCTTTCGAGGATCCCTACTCTGACCAGGTTGATTGGACTCAACCAAACCCACAATTCACATTGCCATATCTTCTTGAGCCTCACAACATCTGGTGGGCCCCGTATCTCTTGATCCACATCGATCAACCCACTAGATTGATTGGGTTTAGGCTACATCATCAGCCTGTTGATCTGAACAAACACCTGGTCGGACCAACTAGGCTATTGATTAAGGTGCTTCTTCTACAGAATTCATCTTATTTGACCACTCCTCCTTGACCACCTTCTGCTCGGCTGAAAGCATTGAATTTAGTGCTTAATAGGAGGTAACTCGTCATTTCAAAAATCTGAAACCCTTTTGATAATCCTTTTGAGCTTCACGTTTACTGCACTCTGAGTTTAGTGTTAGAACAGCCGACTCCACCTTTGGTACTCATACCAGAGATTGAAATCATCTGCAACAGTCATCCTGACCTATTCGCCCACCCTTTTTGACCTTATTCTAACCCATAAACCAAGCTGATTCCATACCCTCCGGTTTACAATGAGGACATTACAAAACATAGTCATGGAGGGTGTTAAAGTGCAATCACATAAAAATTCAAGTTTCTGAAGGGTTCTTACAAAAAAATTATTCATTCAAAAAAATAAAAAAAAATTGGAAAAAGAACAAAAAATGGGAAAGGGAGGACATTTTGTAAGCTTAATTGCATATCATTCTTGAGGAGGAAAAATGGGAGGTGATTTAAATGACAAAAAGGAGCTACAATTTGAAACAAAAAAAAGAGATAGTCATCAGTAAATGGTTATGGAATCTACTTAAGTTCTAGACCAAATCAAAGAAAAAAAATTAAGTCCAAGAATAACAGAGAGGAAAAGAGATTAGTATGAGTGCTGATCTTAGGCCTCCTGGGCTTGTTCTAAGGCATAAACATTTACGTATCTGTTAAGATCTGAATAGTCCTCAAGAGGTTGAGGAAAATGCGAAGCATATGTATTAGGTCTAAAGCTTAGGGATTATTCAGCCTCATTAATTGACCTCTGATTTGTGGGACTCGGTAACCTAAGCACCCTAATCCACACACAAGTCTAGTTCAGTGTGCTTAATAAATCAAAATCACACAAAAGCGTTTATTCTGTTATGAAAAAGCTACCTAGGTTAGGAGCGACTTATGAACACAAGTTGATTTGGACGAGTTCCCAGCGTAGAGAGGTGGGAAATTCCCCTCAAAGATGCGTAATAACATACCATCTCCTCGGTGCTTGTCTCCTAGGATATCTAAATATCCTACCGGGGGCATGTAAGCACCTTGTACTGATTCAGGTGCCATGGGCGCGATTATTCTGAAATGTCAATTGCCAGGGCCTGAATTTAGCTACAGAACGTCATGGGCGGCACTATCTCGAAGTGTCGAAAGCCAAGGTTCTGGGGGTTTCCATAGGTGGTGCTATCTCGAAGCATCGATTGCCAGGGACCCTGCGATGATTGATAGTGGGAACTAGGAATCCAATACAAACCATGTTTTTGAGCCAATCCGAAGCTAGAAATAAAGAAAAGAAAATAGAGAGAGAAAACTCTCCAAAAATGTAAAAATTCTTCTATCCCTCTCTCTTACAAAAATGCACTGTAAACTGAACCTGGACTAACCATGTTACAAGCACAGGTGCTTTAACCATTGGGTTCAACGAACCTTAGGAAAGTTTTTGGGGGCCTTAGAAATCTTCGCGGCAGGCTGAGGGTAAAGCTAGTCAGGTCTGGATCTTGGTTGGTTCTTGAGTACCTCTAGGCCTACTATTAGCATTCTGACCTAATTTCTAAAAAGAAGAAAGAATCAAGACTTTAAACATCAAAGCATGGTCTAGAGTTCAAGTTCATAGGCATGTGGGTATGATGATAACGTCATCATCAACCATATCTAGCTTTAATTAATCGTAATCAACAGTTAAATGCTCCTACATAACCACTAGAAGAACATAATTCATTGCACATCCTTTCTGAGAGATGCATCAAAACAGGGATAAATCTGCAGTTTTAATAGTATAACCTAAATGCACAATAATCACAAGGTTTCCTAGGGGTTAAATAAAGGTCAAATGGTCATAAATGTCTAATAAGTGGGTTCATGCAGAACAAAATGGGTTTTCAAGCGTTTAGAGAATTAATGGACATCTGAAAATCCTAAAAATAGACCTGCTTAAATAACTGAGGTTCTGGTCTGGATAAAATTCATCTAAACCTTCTGAAAATCATAGAAAAATATTCTATAAGGTTTGGTACCTTTTATTCGACCATTAGAACCCATTTTGACCTAAAATAGAGTCTCAGACAGATAGTCGCCCTAATTTGGGTTTCTATGCAAATTATCCAGGAAAACTTAGTCAAAACCAAAATATGATTTTACCATCAGATTCCTTAGGTTCAAATTAGGTTTGTATCAAACTTTGGGCTCAATCAGAGATCACCTTAACCTAGTTTGCATTTCAGTCCAAACACTCTTTATCACACAATGGCCCCTAACTTTTGAAATCCTTGCAAATACCCCCCTAACTTCGTTGTCTTCTTCACACACAGGTCCCTACCACCAGGGCCATGTGAACCCACCAAAAGCCGACCTTCAATCAGAGTTTTCTCCCTGATTTCATGGAGAAACTCTTCCAAAATTGGAAGGAGGACTCTTGAGGAGATCCCCTTCCATCTAAGCTCTTCCATGACTTGCCTATATCGTCCAAGAGTTCATGCGAACTCTTGGAAATTCCTAGACCTAAGGCCCTGATTTCCAAGCTTTCAATCTTGGTTCCCAAGCTTGGAAGGACCTCCTATGGCCTATAAAAGACCCCCTAATGCAAGACTTACTTCCTTAGCTTGGCTTTGAGGCGGGACACCCCCTCTTACCTTCTCCCGGACCTCCTTCTCTGCCAACTCCGGCAAGTCCTCCAACCACCTTCCCCGTCCACCCTCACAGACAAGAGCGGGTGGATTCTTCTTCCCTAACTGCGTTTGCGTCCTGCAATACCAACTGACGTCTTCTTCCACGTCTTCCTCATCGCTCCATCACTGAAGGCTTCATCTTCTCTGTCATCGGCATGCCAAAGCCGACGCAGATCCTACCCTCCTTCATCCAATTAGATTAGGTAGTTAGGTTAGTTAAATCTTTAGGTTAATTTCCCATACTCAAAACCCAAAAAATACCCCGCGATGCATACGCACACCATCATCTTTCTCCTCTCCAACTGCCCTCCGGTGAGGTCATCCGCTCACTACACCTGTCCATCCACCTCTCCGATGCTCCCAAAAGCTCCATCGTCCATCCACCAACCAAAGCCCTCTCCTACTTTTACCTTTTGCTCACCCTAGCTCCCCACCGAATAACCCACCTTCGCATCACCTTCTCCGAGGTCATCCAGCCACCACACGCTGCTACTCACCACATACGCACCACCTCTACACTTCGCACCTTCCGATGTTGCTTGTGAGCTCTTTTAATGTGGCTGAGAGGCTGTGTTCTTGATTCTCAAGTGCTCGCCGTTCTCCGCCACCGTGTTCTTCGAGCTCCAAGCTATGAACGCCCCAGGCCGCACCTCCAGATGACGCGGGAGTCTCCCAGGACCCTCTTCAGGTCCTCACTCGAAGGCATCACCTACTCCTGCTGCAGCAATTGACAGATGCCTTCACTGTAGCAATGCACGAGAAAGGCCTGAGACTTTAGTCCCACACCATGGGATTAGGAGAGAGTGAAGCCACATAAATTGATTTCCTTCATACAACTATTCACCTCGAACACATAGGGTGAGGTCCCCTTCACACCCGCACATACTCGACCTGGTTAGCCTTTCGCTCCTCGGCTGCGACACCCATGCACGCAGCCTTGGACCCAGTTACGTGATCTGCATACCCGATTAAGATCGGATATCTGAGATAAGTACAGAGGAAAGGAAAGAGAGAGAGAGTGGGGGAGGAGTGGGTTTTTCTTCTGAAGGATTTGAGTGACACCTAGTCGCTAGGAAGGAAAGAAGAGAAGAGGAGAAGAGCAGTGCTTAAGAGAAGAAGAGAAAGAAGAAAGAAGGAGAAGACCTGAAGAAGAAGAAGGAAGGAGAAGCTAAACACAGAGGTTGAAGAAGAAGACCTAAAGAGGAGAAGAAGAAGCAAGGCAGAAGAGAGAAGAGAAAAAGAACAACAACAGAAGATCAGAAGATTGAAAGTACTATAGCAGGTGACCTTTAAGTCGTCTAATCCACCTGCCAAACGTCTAATCACTATTTATTTATTTTATATGTATTAAGTAGTTGATATACATGTGCTTAGACTAATAATTGGTGATCTAAATCACCATTATTTTATCTTAGATATCTTTTTATCCTCTTTAACTCTTGAAATACATTGAGCATCATAGAATATCTAATGTGACAGATTAATATTCATTGAATATCATTATTGTGCTTATTTATGTGCTCATTTATATAAAGATTAGTGCGTGAATTTCTACTTGCTTCCTATGTTCGACCTCAGACTTCATTAAGATATTCGAGTTATAAATTATATTTGTTGAGAAATCGATTGAAGATTTTGCACTACAACGATGATAAGTTAATCTTAATCCTCGCTAGATCCCCTTCAACACCCAGCGCAGAGAAATGGGAAATTCCCCTCGAAGATATGTAATAACATATCGTCTCCTTGGTGCTTATCTCTTAGGATATCTAAATATCCTACTAGGGGCATGTAAGTGCCCTGTGCTGGTTCAGGTGCCATGGGCGAGATTATCTCGAAATGTCGATTGCCAGGGCCTGAATTTAACTATAGAACGCCATGGATGGCACTATCTCGAAGTGTCAAAAGCCAGGGTTTCGGGATTTTCCATGAGAAATGTTATCTCGAAGCATCGAAAGCCAGGAACCCTTCAAGGATTGATGGTGGGGACAAGGAATTCGATATAGATCGTGTTTGGGGCCAATTTGAGGCTGGATCTAATGAAATTTAAAAGGAAAAGAGAGAGAAAACTCTCCAAAAGAAAAATCTATTTCTATCCCTCTCTCTTACAAAAAAAATGCACTGGTAAACTGAACTTGGACCTGTTACGCTCATGGACGGGTGCTTTAACTACTGGGTTTAATGAACCTCTGGGTTGTCTTTGCAGGCCTTAGAAACTTTTGTGGCAGACTCAGGTTGAAGCTGGTCAAGTCTGGATCTTGGCTGATACTTGAGTACCTCTTGGCCTATTATTGGTATTCTGATTTGATTTCTAGAGTTGCAGCTTAGTAAGGCACCCTGACGGTTAGATCTGACTTAGAGAATTGATTTGATCCATAGAATTTTTACTAAGGGACTAGCAAAAGCTAGGAATGGGGGTATGATGGGAATACCATCATAGGCTCTAACTAGCCCATTTTAGTCTAGAATAAAAGATAAAAGCTCATACATATTCATCTGAGGGTTATATCTCCACCACATTGTGTTTTGAGAAGAGAACAAGAAACCAGGGTTAATTCTATAATTTTAACAGCAAATCATGAACACAGAATAACCAATGGGTTGGCTAGGAGTAAATTAAAGGTCAAATGAGCATTAAAATCAAATAAGTGGGTTCATACAGATAGAAACGGATTTTCACGTATTTCAAGAATTAATAGTAACCCAAAACCCTAATTTTAGATCCGCTTAAATAGCAGAGGTTATGGTTAGGATAAAATTTATCTAAATATTCTACAAATCATAGAAAAGTAGTCCATAAGGTTTGGTATCTTTGATTTGACCATTGGAATCTATTTTGACCTAAAATAGAGTCTCAGACAAGAGGTTGCCCTAATTTAGGTTTCTACATAAATTGCAAAGTCAAACTTGGTCAAAACCAAAATCTGACTTTACCATCAGATTCATTGGGTCCAAAATAGCTTTGTACCAAAATTTAGGCTCAATCAAAGATCATCTTGACCTAGTTTGCATTTTAGTCTAGTCTTACTCTCTTTCTCTTTCAATTAGCCCCTCAACTTTCAAAATAATTACAAAGACCCCCCTAACTTCATTGTCTTCTTCGCATTTGGGCCCTTACCGCCATGGTAGGTGTGAACACATGCAGCCGAGCTCTCAATTAAAGATTCCTCCGTGGTTACTTGGCCAATCCCTTCAAAAATTGGAAGGGACAACCCTGAGGAGATCCCTGATCGATTAAACCTAATCTTAGACTCCAAATCTATCTATGTTGCTCATGTGAACCCAAGGATTTCAAGAATCCTTCTTCTTGAAAAATCAAGCCTTTCAAGCTTATTTCCAAGATTGGGAGCTTGCTTGAAGGCCTATAAAAGACCCTCATGGACTATGTCATCTCCTTAGCAAGTTTCTGGGCCACAAAACCATCTTCCCCTCCCTCTCCGACCTGCTCCAACCTCCGCTTCGACGACCCTCTACCTTCGACTCCCTCGCCAACTGCCACATACAATAGGCGGCAGGTTCTAACTCCCCTCTTCATTCCGCAGTGTGCAATACAGGCACGGTGCTCTCTTGTCCCCCTTGTCCCCTCCTTATCGCCGTCCCCCTTTCTGGAGCATTCTCCTTCTCCGATGCTGGCTCATCATGGCCGATGCTTTCTCTGACTCCCCTTCGTTCGTTAGCTACCCCCATCGACTACTCTTCATCTATTGATCACCCCAGCACCTCCAGACTTTGGTTTCGATCACAAACTCGCCCTCTCCTTCGACTACAATCAAGAACTTAAGAAGATGCTGCAACTTGAGAAGGACAACAGGCACTTTAGTCCCACATCGTGGGATTAGGAGCAGCAGTTGTGGAATAAATTATTTTTGTGCATTGGACCCCTCGCCCAGTCATGTGGCATCGGGTCCCTCTTCACTCACACTTGCTCACACCTCAGCTACCTCTCACACCCGGTAGCCTTGGTCCCCTACCTGGATCCGAATACCCTTTGGATACTCGATTACGCGGGTTTTTGAGAAAGAGAAGAAGAAAGAGAGAGAGGGGGGCTTTTGCCCTTGCTCCTGCCCTCTCTTTACTTAGTTGCTGAGAGGCTTTCGTGCCTCTGATTGGTGTTGTGCTGTGCCTCTCTCTCGAGGCTTGAAGGAAGGAAGAAGAGGCCTTTGCCTCTTTGTTGAAGCTGCTCCTCCTGTATACTTAAGCTGTCTAGGGCTTATCTCTGTCATCTGAGGCATTTGACTCTGATAATAGTTGTGCTTATTATTCATATATTTGTAAGGTTTAAACTTAAAAGGTAATTTGGTGATTCAAATCACCATTCTACCGTCATCTTTTTGCACATTAGTATTTGGATCTATTGATATATTATTCTGAATTGTTCTTCTGATCTTAATTGCTTATATTTTGCTTAGAATTGTGATATGTGAGCATGAATTGGCATTTTTGCTCCCAGTGAACAACCTTGTACTTACAAGTTATAAATTTTAAGTGTTTTCAAGCGATTTTGACTTGCTACGATGATTGCATCCTTTAAAACATCAATTTCACACGCTAACATTTTGGGAAGACTAAAACTTAGGGAATTAGTGGTGGATACTGACTTTAGGCCTTTTGGATCTATTCTATGGTTTAAACACTCAAGTATTTGTTAAGATCATGATTAATCCTCAAGAGGTTGAGGAAAGTACGAGGCTGATGTATTAGGTCTAAGGCCTAAGGATTGTTCAGCCCCGTTGCCTGCCCTTTGGTTTGCGAGACTTGATAACCTGAGCACCCAAACTCACACACTTAGTCTGGTTCAGTATGCTTAATAAAGAAAAAATCTGCCAAAAGTGTTTTATTATGAAAAGTCATCTCGAAGATCTTGCTTAGGAGCGGCTCGACAACACAAGTTGATCGGACAAGTTCCCGAGGCGGTGAGGTAGGAAATTCCCCTCGAAGATGCATAATAACATATCATCTCCTCGGTGCTTATCTCCTAAGATATCTAAATATCCTACCAGAGACATGTAAGCATCCTATGCTGGTTCAAGTGCCATGGGCAGGATTATCCTAAAATGTTGATTGCCAGGGCCTGAATTTAGCTACAAAACGTCATGGGCGGCACTATCTTGAAGTGTCCAAAGCCAGGCTTCTGGGGGTTGCCATGGGCGGTGCTACCTTATGCATCGAAAGCTAGGAACCCTTCAAGGATTGATGGTGGGGACAAGGAATCCGGACCTGTTACGCTCATGCACGGGTGCTTTAACTGCTGGGTTCAACGAACCTCTGGGTTGTCTTTGCGGGCCTTAGAAACCATCGCGGCAAACTCAGGTTGAAGCTGGTCAGGTCTGGATCTTGGTAGTTACTTGAGTACATATAGGCCTATTGTTTGTATTCTAATCTGATTTCTAGAGTTGCAGCTTAGTAAGGCACCCTGATGGTTACATCCGACCTAGAGAACTGATTTGATCAATAGAATTTTTGCTAAGGGACTAGCAAAAGCTAGGCATGGGAGTATGATGGGAACACCATCATAGGCCCTAACTAGCCCATTTTAGTCTGGAATAAAAGATAAAAGCTCCTACATATACATCTGAGGGTTATATCTCCACCACATTGTGTTTTGAGAAGAGAACAAGAAACCAGGGTTAATTATGTAATTTTAACAGCAAATCATTAACACAAAATAACCAAGGGGTTGGCTAGGGGTAAATTAAAGGTCAAATGAGCATTAAAGTCAAATAAGTGGGTTCATGCAGAAAGAAACGAGTTTTTGTGCATTTCGAGAATTAAAATAGACTCTCATGGACTGCCTCACCTCCTTAGCGAGTTTCTTAGCCATAAAAACTTCTTCCTCTCCCTCTCTGGACTGCTCCATGCTTTGCTCCAGCGACCCTCTACCTTGAACTCCCTCGCCGGCTGCCACATACAATAGGCGGCAGGTTCAGACTCCCCTCTTCATTCTACATCGTGCAATACCAGTGTGGCGCTCTCTGGTCCCCTCCTCGTCGCCATCCCCTTTCCCGGAGCATTCTCCTTCTCCGACATCAGCTCATCACGACCGACACTTTCTCCAAGTCCCCTTCTTCCGTTAGCTACCCCCATTGACTACTCTTCATCTACTAATCACCGTAGCACCTCTAGACTTCAGTTTTGATCACAGACTTGCCCTCTCCTTCAACTGCAATCAAGAACTTCAGAAGTTGCTACAACGTGCGAAGGACAGCAGACACTTTAGTCCCACATCGTGGGATTAGGAGCAGCGGTTGCAGGATAAATTATTTTTGTGCATTGGACCCCTCACCCAGTCACGAGGGGTCGGGTCCCTCTTCACTCACACTCGCTCACACCTTGGCTACCTCTCACACTCGATAGCCCTGGTCCCCTGCCTAGATCCGAATACCCGCCTAGATACTCGATTACGCAGGTTTTTGAGAAAGAGAAGAAAGAGAGAGAGAGGAGGTTTTGCCCTTGCTCCTACCCTCTCTATACTTAATTGTTGAGAGGATTTCATGCCTCTGATTGGTGTTGTGTTGTGCCTCTCTCTCGAGGCTTGAAGGAAGGAAGAAGAGGCCTTTGCCCCTCTGTTGAAGCTGCTCCTCCTGAACACTTAAGCCATTTGGGGCTTATCTCTGTCGTTTGAGGCATTTGACTCTGATAATGGTTGTGCTTATTATTCATATATTTGTGAGGTTTAAACTTAAAGGGTAATTTGGTGATTCAAATCACCATTCTACCCTAATCTTTTTGCACATTGATATTTGAATTTATTGATATATTATTTTGAATAGTTATTCTGATCTTAATTGCTTATATTTTGCTTAGAATTATGATCTATGAGAATGAATTACCATTTTTGCTCCCAATGAACAACCTTGTACTTGCAAGTTATAAATTTTAAGTGTTTTCGAGCGATTTAGACTTGTTACGACGATTACATCCTTTAAAACATCAATTTCATGCGCTAACATTTTGATGATTACATCCTTTAGAATAATTCAGTAGGCATGTGAGGCATAGTGTAGGTGTAACCAGGTGGAAAAGAAAGAGAGAGGAAGGCACTACAGTGGGTGACTGGCTAACTGAGAAGTGAGCCGATCACTTCTCGAGTTAGCTGGGGAAAGGGAGAGAGTGTGGGCGCATAGGGGCAAGGCATGCAACTGGGTGGCTCGACAAATAACCGGTTAAGTTCTAACTTAGCCAGTGACAAAGGGGAGAACGCGAGAGTAAGGTGACCGTTTGAGGGGAGAGAAGCTAGTGTGTGGGGCTTTGTCACTAAATAACTAAGAAGCAATCTGGTGATGAAAGTAGAAAAATGAACTGCGATAGAGGCTCTTATAGCAAAATAGAGTAGGAAAGTAGAGCTCTTAAGCTACACTAATGGTGAATCAAAACGCAATGAAAAAAGCAAAGCAAAACATAAACAGAACCACCACATCTACCTACTCACGACGGAGCTAGATGGTGGTGGGCCTAGCCGTGATGGTTTGCAATCACAGGAAAGATTTCCTCTATCGTTGGTGTGGCCTCTGATAAGAGCATTTTCATTTGAAAATGATAATCGATGAAATGATATCACATAGTATAAATTGTGGCGAAAACACACTCGAATCATAAAAATATTAATTAGTCAAGTACTTAGGTATGTTTGAATAAAATATCTAATTAATTTGAATTGCATTAACTGGAATGCATAACTGAATATAATCAATATTCAATCAACTAATCAATAAATCTGCATTTCAAAAATGCAATCAACTCAAATGTGTATCACATGAAATAACAACAAATAAAGAAAATATCATCTCTACATAGACACAAATACGCACAACTAGGTTCAATATACGAATATAAAAATTGATATGCAGTGATTTTCAATAACAAAAAAAAATAACTGAACCATTGACAATAATGAGGTAAATTACGTTGGGAATGCACGGTGGCAAATGTAATAGTCGAAATAGCAGTGGCGAACGCAGTAGTTGAAGTCACGGTTGCGGTGTGATGCTGTCACCACCTACTGCAGTGATGGACGGTTGCGAAGGATGAGATGCGGTAGTGGTGTTTGCGGTGGCGAGGATCTGCACGGTCAAGGCGGGAACTGAAACACGATGGCGAACGCTAGTGAGGATCTACATGGTCTTTGCTATTGGAGAGGGAAGAGAGGTCGGGGACGCTGGTGGGTGCCTGATCTCAGCGAGCAGGAGGGGTGCTTCATGCAGGAGCGGCCGGCTCACGGTGGTGCTGTTGGGCGGTGTTGAGGACGATGGAGGCCGCTGTGTAGGAGGTCTGCTCTGTTGTCAACATGAGGAGGTCTAGCGATTGGAGGGCGTTCTCATCCTCCTATTGCAGTCGGCGGAGGAAGCAGAGGAAGGGCAGGGGAGACGGTCACGGTGAAGAATCCGAGCAGAGTAGGGCTCTGTGGTTGTTGCTATCTCTGTTGCTGAGAGGGGAGCTCGTAGGCGCACGCAGTCAAAGGGAAGGGGGTTGCGTAGTCAGGCTGCTGTGGGTGGCGGCGGCTCGCAGTGCTTTCGTGGTGAGAGAGAGCGAGGATGGTGGTTGCGACTCTGTTAGGCGAAGGTCCGATGGTAGGAGGGAAGGAGGAGAGAGAAGCGGTCGTGGTGGGTTGCAGGATAGAGGAGATCCTCTCGGATCCTCTGTTGGGTGGAGCGAGGCAAAGGCGCTGAACGAAGGTGGACGAGGGCCCTCTTTGTACTTGTGTTTTTTTCGCCAGGAGGAAAAAGAACGAAGGCCAGCGAGAGAAAAACGTGAGAGAGACGAAAAGAGCGGGAAAGTTAGCAGTGATTTCGTCGCGAAGAGATTTAATGAGAGAGATTTCGTGCCCATGTCGAATCCCAAGAAAATGCTCTCCATCCCATAAAATATAATTAATCAAATTACATAGTTAGCTACGTAAAAATAATGAAATATAAAGAATCTTTAAATCTAAAATTTAATTAATTTACTTAACGTAATATTTGTTTTAAATCAAATTTCATTTAAAAATTAATATATTTAGACTTTAATTTATTTCATGAAAGTGGACCTATTATCCTCTCAACTTACGAGAGAGTGTTGAGATAAGGAAGGAAGAGGAGAGAGGAGAGTGGTGGTTAACATTGATGGTGTGTGCTCTATGACAATAACAATGGAGTGAGTGTGCGTGAGTGGGAGATGGGTGTCGAACCTGAGAGTGAAGTGATTGTGCAACAATCATAGGTTCTAAAATGCCTATAGATTAGGATAAATTTCTAGTTCAGTTATAAATATTGCATTCATTTCATGTATAATTTACATTTGCATCATGTTTACTTTCTTATTTATAAATAATGTGTTTTATGGACCTATATGCTATAATGTCTTATGTTATGATTGTAGGTCCATGCGTGAATAATAAACTAAGAAGAAGACCAAGCAATAAGGTGGGAGAAAAAGAGAAGAAAAGATCCAGGAAGCCAAAGAACAACAGAGGAAGTTAAGGGAGAAGAGAGGAGGAGAAATAAACCAATTACCTCGTCCACCACCAAATAGGCTTATCCTAACCCAATCCAACCTAGGCTTAATCCCTTTATACCAGTGCCCAAAACCTATTTAGGTCTCCCAAACACTTAGGAATCAAACCTATGCTAGAAAACCCTTAAAACACATTCCAGCCCTCTTTTGGACGTTCAGATATTAGGCTGGACATCTGATTTATGTAGAAAACCAATCCAGGAGACTAAAGCTGTTGATGTGCACACATTTATTTGGCCTAAAATGCATATTTATGCATGTTCCTAGGTCTCTAGAAGCATCATCCATTATAATATTGCATAAATGCATCATCACGCATTTAGATAACTTGTACAAATTATATGTTAATTTCCCCCTTTTTGTGGTGAGGGACAAGGTAACATTTATTGGGGTCTCGGATTGAAGATTCAACCATACAGATCTAATTAGGGTGATGATCGGAGTTTAACGCCTTCGAGATCGTCTTAATCGAATTTCCGTAGCATCAGATGCAGTCCGAGAAAGATCAGAGGCCAAGGGTCAAGGTAGTGTAAATCCGTACATCAAATGAAGAATCCAACCACACGAATGGATTCGAATCGACGATCATAACCCATTAGCGCAAAAATCGATCCAATCCGACATCTGTGGCACCATCTAAAAAAAAATAGACGACCATGATTGCACCATGTGGCACTATCACAGTCGCCCCAACACCCTCGGCCACCTCCTCATGACGACGAATTCAAAAGCCCGATAAAGACTGCGGCGCAGTGTAGCAGTTGCACGTTCTATCGTGAAGAGAAGGTGCACGTTTGAAACACAATACGCCTCTCCTGAGCAAGCGGAGTGCGCTTAATTGAAATTGGAGTGTATGATCAACATCGAGCGGCTACGAAGGCAGCGACGTGGCGCCTTCTCAAGCGCTGGATGGAAGCGTAGCGTGCATGCACATGACAACGTGTGATCGCATGTGGGCGCTGCGCACGTGGTAAGATGTAGCGGTGTGTGCGATTTTAAGCCGTCCAATCTCTTGATCGGACAGTGGATCTTGCTTGGACGCGTGAACAGTTGAAGATGAGGCGTCGGATGACGTGGCATGACGAGAGGCCTCCGATCTTCATCGCACAACCAAAGATGAACGCGCACCTTCAGCAATGCTTGCCTTCATTGATGCTCATAAATGTCACTAAAAGGTCTTGATATTAATGTTAAAGCCATTAAAAGACCTTTTTGCCCCCATTTATGCAACCATATAAAGGCCCTACATCCCCTCCTTATTCTCATCCCTTCCTTTCTTCTCTTACCTCCTCCAAAGCTCTATGAGCTCGCTGATAACTCTGCAATCAATGATGATAATTTTATCAACTAGAGTTTATTTTGAGGGTATATGCACGCTAATAACATACCATGATTGGCATGGGAGAATTGCATACATTACGAATTGAGATTGCTTATAATCAATGTTTAATGGCCATGTGTACAAGTGATGAAATAGATCTTAGATGAGCAATCGGACCGCACTGAAGGATCCAGTTCGACGAACAGAGTCCAATGGACTCAAAATTGCCTAAATCCGACATCTGGAGCTCTCACAACAAGCCCAAGAACTCGTGACCATTGATTTGAGGATCAACGGCCACGAGGCTGCCATGTGTCGTGCATCCACGCCATCAGCCGTTGTGCCTGCACTTGGCCTTGCTTCATTAGGAGCATTTTAAGCCATCCGATCCTTGGATCGAACAGCTGAGGATCCGCAAAGGCGCACCCTCCATTGTGACCAAAGATCCTTCAACGTGGAATTCTGACCGTTGGATTTCCATCCAACGGTCGATGTCGACCACACCTAACCTTACCTTCGCAACGATCCACGAAGGCAGCGCAGTGGGTGAAGCCTTACACTCGCAAGTAATGACAGGCGTTCAAAACCCTGCGCGCTGCCAAATCGCATCCTCGCGAAGGCGCGTTTGATTACAATTGTTGATATGGGTGCGGATGGCGTGGATGGCATCCACGTGGCACCTCCGGATGCAAGCAAGCGCAAACGCGCGCAGGGCACGATCCATGCCCCCGGCCGTGCGCAATCCCAGCCGTTGATGCATGATCGGGCGGTCAGGATTCTTCATCGCGCGAGGGCGCACACCCACAGGTGCTTAGGACGACGTGGCACGCCCACAGCCGTCCGATGGTGATCCGTGCCTCGGATCCGATGGCTGAGGATGCGCGGGCGCGGATTGAAGGAGGAAACAAGCGCACCTCTAAGGACTAGCAGGCGAGGGGCTTCACTGACACTTCTGAAATGGGTTTAGCGACGTCCTAGACGTCGCTAGAACCCTTACCTAGTTTAGAAACCCCTTCTTCTCTATATAAACCTCCTCAACCACCCCATTCAAGGGCATTCAATTCTCATTCACTCTCCATGCAATACTAGCCCTCTCCTAGCTCCACCAAACACTCCATATCAGCCCCTGGAGTTGTCGAGCCGCCGATGGAGGCCCACTCCACCGCCGTGGCTGCCTCACCTCCTCCTCGCACTCTTTTACTCTAGTTTTATGTTGCACCATTTTAGGCTTTCATCTATTGTTGTATTTGTAAACGATATCTAATTTCATGCTATATGTTGATGTTGCTTCTTATATCGTAGTTCACATTTCCTTAAGTGATTGTCATGTTTTAAATGCAAGCTCTAACCCTACTCACTCTCACTCTCTCTCTCTCTCTCCCTCTCTCTCGTTTTCGCAAGCAAACCATGCTATCATTTTGTGACACCTAAAGTGACTAAAACTAATCTGATTTCACGCCTCCCTGAGATCCACACTTGACTCACAAATCCATAATTTAAAATCGACAATGCGAGTGCATGCTACAATGACATAATTAAACCAACGTGTTCCACGCGCGTCACTCACTCCAAACCCGAGATGCTCCATTAGAGTCTTAAATACAATTCTTTCCATCTTCTCATCCCCATTTGTGGAGCACCTGCGGTTGTCCTCTCGTCGCCATTCAGGAAGTGGATCTCGTTGCGATGTCACTCTATTTCATCCTCTGTCCTTCAGCTTCATCCTCTTTCGCCCAACATCCCACCACCCTCGTCCTGGCAGTTCGTCAACATGGTTCGTCCTCCAAACAACCATCGAGGAGGATAATTTCTCATCCCCTTCTCTTTTATTGCTTTCTAGTGTAGATTTCCTGCTTTCTAGTGTAGTACATAGTTGTAATAAACATATTTCTATCATTATGAAATATTTATTTATTTTCTCCCTATTTTCTTTTTTTTTGTATTATTTTTTCTCTGTTTTCTATTAATTATTCTTT
This sequence comes from Thalassia testudinum, assembly GCA_037157565.1. Classification (NCBI taxonomy): domain Eukaryota; kingdom Viridiplantae; phylum Streptophyta; class Magnoliopsida; order Alismatales; family Hydrocharitaceae; genus Thalassia; species Thalassia testudinum. Next base: position 43,621,189 of record JAZHRO010000025.1, read on the forward strand.
AAGTAGAATAGCTAGTAGATTAATTTTAACCAGCTACTCTGCTTTCGTGATAATAAATTCAATGCAGTTTTTGATCAAATATTTTTCTCCCCGTGTTCGACTCGGGACTCACGTCGAGTTTTAGTTAAATTATCTGTTTGATAGATTTTTATGTGACTACAATGACGAGTTTCAAACTCAAAATTCTTAGTGTATAAATTGCGTTCAACACCTGTACTACAGTATTGGACATCTAGCCTATTCTTTGGATGTCTGATTTTGATGTTTAAGTCGTTTGATAGGCTCCTTGGACGTCTGATATTGCTCTCTAGTTCCAATTTTTGAGCTAGAGGTCCTATCATGTCTCCTTTGACTTAGGAAACCTACCATATACCCTAAGAAACTTATCTAAAGACCTCCTAAGCCTAACCCACACACCCTACCTAACCCAACCTAGGTTGAACCAACCCAATCCCACCTTATTCCTATGCACTACACAACAAAATCCCTTGTAAATTCCATCTCTATCCCAAGCAACAATTCCCACCAAATAATCCTATTCCACTGAAGAAATCAAAACCCATTCCAACAACCCACGTACGTCCACCGGCCATGCACATTTTTCCCACCTTTTATTTAATCTCATTTTATCCACTAAATATACCCATGCACGTCAACTTAAACACATACCCACACATCCAGGTAAACACACCCACCACCACATACACACCCACGCACACACGATCATGTACACGCACATATTTACACATTAAGTAAAATATTCTAGAAAATTCTATTTCCCACTGCCAACTCCACCGAAGCAAATGCCCAACGTAAATTATCATATCCACTCAACCGAACCCTCTCTCCATTATTTTACACGTAAACATCCGATTTATCCCCTCACCAATTCCCCGTAGATCCCCCCCTCCATCGATGTCCCTCCTCGGTTCCTCCTTCCCTTCCACGCCGGCCACCATCTCCTTCCGCTCTGGCTTCCTCCTTCACACTAAGACCTCCACCAAGCCACTTTGGTGGATGTCTCCTCTACATTGCAGGAGCTCCAAAAAGGACACCAAGGACTTATTCTTTAATCTAGTTCTTTTTCTCATTTTCATTTACTGCATTCTAGCTACAATAAGTTACGTTTCATATTCTAGTTAGTTCTTAATCATTCCTCTAATGTTAGATTTCTAAGCATTCTTCTATTACTCATTCTCCTTGTAAGATTCCATTTCGTCAAGAAAAGTTCATCATTATTGCCATCATTATTTTAGTAATTTATCATCTCTATGTTATAAGGTGGTTCCTACTTAAATGAATGATTACATGCTTTATCAAAATGATCTTCACAACATTTATGTTTTAAAAGAATATCATGATGAGTGTTACACGTATATATGCTACATATACCTTCATTATACGATGACCGTATATTTTAAGATCGCTATCTGGGGTGTCGGACCCAAATAGGTTATTAATATGGTGATTTTATCATTGAAGTATGTATAATGGTTAACCTAAATCGGACCTAATCATCTCTTTACAAAATTTTTAACCTCGCCTATTTGATTTTATTTGGGTCACTTTTAGGCCCATGGTCGAACTTAGGGAAGTGGGGTTATAAGTCAAGTTTCTACGCCTTTCCTACATCGAATCTCTTCCGTTCGTTTATTGTGTTTTTGGTGTTTTTCTATTTAGATTTTTTTTCTTGTAATCTTTGTCCTTGAGGCACACCTTCAAAATTGGGTTCTTGACTTTGAGCCAAAACAAGGTTTCAAAATGAGTCTTGCTAATCACAAGACGGATTACCTGCAAGTCAAGGATTATCTTTTCTCTTTTATATTTTTTTTCATCTTTTTATGGACATGCAAAAGAAATAAGTAAAGTAACTATAGTATTTATATATATATATATATGTATCTATACTATATATGTATAAAGGGGTGGGGCTGGAGGTGGAGATGGAGTGTAGCACCGTGTCGAGTTGGTCGTCGTCTAGAAAGACGCAAACAACATGACGAAGTGCTGCGTGGAAGGTGTAGGATGGATGGTGGAAGATGAATGCTAACACGTTTTTTGTACGTGTGTATCGGGGAATATCAGCAACTGGTGCAGATATTCCCGCGATATCACATATGGTAAATAATGTGAAAATATATGTATATGTGTAAATATATCTATATATATATATATGATTATAAATATATAGGTATATATATATGTAGTTATATATGTATATATGTATGTGTATATATATATATATATATAAGTAAATGTATAGATAGATATATGTATAGATATATATATGTATATATATATATGTATAAGTATGTATATATAACTATATAGATGTAAATATATATGTATGTATATGTATATAGTAATATATGTATATATAGATATATGTAGCTAGATATATATATATATATATGTATATATAGATGTATATATAAGTAGGTGTGTATATATGTATATGTATATGTGTATATATATATATGTATATATATATATATATATATATATATATATATATATATATATATATATATATATGTATGTATGTATGTATGTATGTATGTATGTATGTATATAGGTATATAAATATATGTATATATATATCAATATATATATGTATATATTAGTGTATAGGTGTGTGTGTGTGGAAGTGTGAGTGTATGTGAGAGAGAGAGAGAGAGAGAGCAGGAGAGAGACTGCTGGAGGTTAAGGCATCTGAAGGCCAGTGGCATCGTCTGGAGGTCCTTAAGCGCACGCGCAGGCGTGTATGCGTGCGAGGACGTGCGCGTTGGAGGGCGAGGGGCACGGAGAGGAGACGCAGCGCACCGTGCTGCGTGAAGGCTGGAGCGGGCGCTCGCAGGCGTGCGTGGGCGAATGGGGCGGGCGAAGGCAGGCGCTGAGAAGAGGCGAGCGCTCGCAGACGTGCGGGCGGGTGCGGGCGACGCGGGCGGAGACATGCGCATGGGCTGCGGCCGGTTGCGGCGCACCGGGCGCCAGTAAAGTGAGAAACTCACCGTGAACAGTGGCTACAGTGGTTGGGCGAGCCACGCGACCTCCTGCGTCCGGTGCTGTGAGTGCAGACGGCTCGGCGCGTGCGGAAGAGTGGCTTTGGCTGGTGGCTTGTGGGCGTGACCTCGCGACAGAGCGTGCGGAGGGGGGTTGGGTCACGAGCGAAGGGGCGCGACAGGGCACGCGGAGGCCTGCGGGTGCTGCTGGGGTGCGTTGGGGTGCTTGGCTGGCTGTTGCAGAGGCACATAGAGGCCGGTTGCGGGCGGAAGAGAGCGTGATAGGGTGGAGAAGTGGGAGGTGATGGTGCCTGTAGGCACGCGCGGAAAGGCGAGGGCGACCTGCAGGCTTGCGCGGAATGGGCTGGGCGGCTGCTGCTGCTGTGCTGCTGGAGCTTTGAGCTTCAAGCTTGAAGCTCTCGCTCCAATGGCTGAAGGTGCTGGAAACGTGAAAACAGTGAAGAAGGCCACCACGCCCATCGGCTCTTTGAAGAGTTGGGCGGTGGTGGTTTCACGGTGGTGGGTGCTCACCACAGTGAAGACTCCTGTCCGCCGGGTGTCTCCAAGGAGGGCCGGCATATGGAGGGAGAGGGAGGAGAGGACGGTGGCCTGGAAGGAGAAGTGCTGGGTTTTTTCGTGGAGGACTAGGCTGGCTGAAGAAGAAGAAACCGTGGTCTTTTTAAAGAAGAGGAAGAGCATGCACAGCCATGCCCTGGCTGTGCATGGCTCACATGCGGCTGTAGGGGAGGCTGGTATGGCTTGGCAGGGAGAGCATGAGCAGGGAATGCCGCGAGGAGAAGAAGTTGTTTCATGCAGCTGTGGGGAAGATTTAAAAATCAAGTGAAATAAAAAATAAAAAGATGGTGAATTTGCAAAGATACACTTGAGGAAAAATGTTAATTGTAAGGCCACTTATTTTATTCTCCTACCCTCTCAATTAAATGCATGCATGCATCTATATTTACAAATGCGACTATAGAACCCTAATATGCATTGGTAATGCTAGGAAATAGCACAAGACGGCGCAATTGCAGGTGTATTTTTACGGTGCAATCACTAACAAAGAATTTGCAATGCAAGAAATTCGTCACGTTTAGGTGTTAGAAGTTGGGTTTAGTTTTAGGAGTCAAGTCAAGTTATCAATTTTAAAGTTGCATTTTTGCCTCCCTTAGTTTGATCGGGACTCACCATCTTGTTATATTTTATTTGTCGATGTATTTTCATACTATACTATGACAGAAATATTTAAAAATACGATTTTATGTCGAACAAATTGGCGATATTGCCAGGGAGGCAAGGTGATTTTGATTTCTGATATGTGTTTTTGCTTGCCTTTTGGTGTCCAGGAAATTAAGAGTGGATTCGCACACGCATCGAGTTACGTGTGAAGAAATCAAGTGCACACATTTTATCTTAGTTGGGATTTTAGGTTAGGATTTGATTTAACATTAGGATAGGAGTTATTCGAAAATAAAAACTCAAAAAAAAATTTATTTTTAGTTAGCATCTTATCTTTTAGGTAGTTAGAGTTTACTTTCAAGTTTTTTTAGAGAAAAAAAACTTAAGAATATAAAAATAAACTTAAATTTTTGAATTAAGATTTATTTGACCATATTTTTTTCATATTCTTGTCAAGGGTGGTTATTAATAGTATTTTATCACTTAAATACCCTTGATTCCATTTTTAGCAATTCGACCAACACTTTAATCCTATTTTGAAAATTAGATTGCCAAAATCCAAACCATCAAAAGTTTTGAAATTCACACCTTTCAAATGCCATCGTACTTATGAGGAAATTCTATCTCTGAAAATTTTAAAATTTTGTACACTACATGGAGGTCAGACCAATTTCTTCATAGTCTATCCGAACTTTGAAGAATTATTCCAACCTCTACGCAAATCAGATTAAGTTGAAATTTATGGCATTTGAAAGACACGAAAATCGACTTTATTTAGTAAAATTTTCAACATTGTAGGAATAATTTTGATACTAATTTGATCCAAATTAATCTGTGGGGGTTTGACGGGATTGTCTGACCTTGATAGTTTAAAATTCATAACTATTTGTCTAGATCGGATAAATTCTTAAAAAGATATTCTTTGAAAAGTTAATTTAAAAAGGAAGTTGCTTGAGAAATTGCATATTGTTTGGACTTCTACATTAATCCATAGAGTCATTTTATCCAAGAACAAGGTCAGCAGACCTGAATAACATAGAAGCATAAACCCTAGGTTCTCACTTTAGGGTTTACATTCCATCTTAGTGCCTCCATTCAGACCCTAATCAGTAGGTTAGAAACTAATTAAGAAGGGTTAAGTATTTACTTAATTCCTTCCTTCACCTCAATTAAAAGTATTCTAACCTAGGTCACTTAGCCAACCCTTGTGCTTGTTTATGCACGGTAGAAGGTCGCTAGGACCTATCCTAGTTGGTGTTTGAGTGAAATCGTTGATGTTTAAGAAAATTCGTGTAGTATAGTCAATGAAAATGCAAAACACTTAAATTTATAAAGCTTAGAATCAAAAGTGAGTCCGAGGTCAATCGCAGGGAATAATTGTGCAATTTAATTTACCAATCACAATTTATCAAGAGAATATGCAATTAAAATCAATATGATGCTCAAAATGATATTTCAATAAGAACTAGAACAATGCAAAAAGATCGAGTTAAAATGGTGATTTGAATCACCAATTTAACCCTTAAGTTTAAGCTTACAAATCCTCAGATAAATGAACAGTAAACAACAATCATTAAGTCACGTCAGTCAAGTACTCAAATATCCCCACAGTAACCAGTAGAATCAATCTCAGACGGTAGGGCAAGCTTCCAGATGCCTTATCAGAAGAGGCACAACACCACAAAAGAAGCACAAGGGCTTCTCTTCTTCAAGCTACAGAAAAGGCACAGCAGAAACCATGAAGGCTCAAAAGCCTCTCAGAATTTCACTAAGTATCCAGAGAGGAGAGAGGACATGGATCCCAAGGCGGAGCAAAACCCAACCCCTTCTCTCATTGATTTTCTTTCTCTTTAGCTCAATCTAGACCTTGATAATGGGATCCAAAGCCCAGACTCGCGAGGCGTGAGCGCGTGCAAGGGCGTGGACAAGTGCATTAGCGCGTGCGTTCGGGCTTGCATGGGGGGTCTCCCCCCCGTGCGTTTGAGGCAAGAAGGCGCTGCACCTTTTTCCTTTTATGCACTGCTGAAGGCTTCTATGTTCATGATGTCGGACTAACCCATTCTTATTTCCTTCACGAAGCTGCATGCGAATGCAGTGGGATTGAGCACCAAATCAAGGCAGCTGGAGCTCCTCTTGCCTCGAGTATCACCTGGACTTGCGTCAGGACCTAGAGCCGTACACGCAGAGGGCAACAACAGTTCGTAGGAAGGCCGGAGAAGCACTGTCGTGCTTGGAGAAGATGAAGGCAATGGTGGCTGTCTGGTGTGTACCTGAAATAGAAAATATGGCCTCTAGGCCTTATCAGATAAGCTAAGAAGGATCGCCGTGCGAAGTCAAGTTCATTGATGGTGGTTTCAGAGTGTGGTGAGCTCAATGGAGCTCTATCGAGATCGGTGAAGGTGCGTAGGAGTACGTGTATTCGGTGAGGGTTTGGAGTGGATGAATCCCTTAATTTTTTGAGGGGTTTTAATGGAGGTTTGGTGAATGTTTTAGAAGTAGTATCAGGCGATTTGGTGGTCAGTGACGCTGATGCAAGCTTGTCGAACGTGGAGAAGACGGTGCGGTCAAGGGCAGTGGTGTGGGTGAACCGAAGGTCTAAGTGATTATAGGAGATCGAGAAGGAGAGGGGAAGATAAATGGGGGCTTAGAGAGAGAGCTTGGACGGAGGCGGCCGGCTATGATGGGCCGGCGCATGAGAAGGAAGAGTTGACAGCGAGCGGACGATAGAGTATGGAGAGGCGAAGACGACCGATCTTTGGCTGGACATGGTTGCGACAAATAGCTGAAGAAGGAGAACTGATCGATTTGGCTGTTGATCGACTAGATGAGAAGGGCGGAGGAGCTCGCATGAGCCGAGGTTGTGGGTGATTGGAAAAGGGAGAAGAGGGGATTTCTTGGTCAAAAACTCGCTAAGGAGCAAGGCCTTGCAACGGGGGATCTTTTAAAGGTCTCAAGGCATGCTCCAAGCATGGGAAGAAACTCGTCGAGCTCGAAATCTCAAGTATGAAAATCCCTGAAATTTTTACCGTTAGCATGGTCTTCTCGATGCAAATCAAGTTCAATATGTGGTTCAGATGATTGGAGGTTTTCTTAGGATTCTTCCTTCCAAATATGGAGGGATTTGGCTTAATATCGAGCGAGAAAATCTTGCTCGAATCTTGGCGGATGAGCTCCATTCACACTAATGGTGGTAGGGACCTTTTTACAAAAATTAAGATAAAGTTAAGGACCTGATTGCAAATATTTCAAAAGTCAGGGGCTTAATTGAGAGGAATAGAGTTCAAATGGATAAAAATGCTAACTAGGTCAAGATGCACTCTGATTGGGCCTAAATTTTGGTACCAACCTAATTTGGACCCAGTGAATCTAATGGCGAAGTCGGATTTCAATTTTGACCAAGTTTGAATGGATAATTTCGTGCAGAAACCTAAATTAGGGTAGAATTCCGTTTGCGACTCTGTTCAAGGTCAAAATGGGTTCAGATGGTTAAAAAAAAGATACCAAACCCTTCAGAATATTTTTTTATGAATTTTAGAAGGTTTCGATAATTTTTATCCTGACTGTAACCACTTCAATTTAAGAAGGTCTCAAATTAGGATTTTATATGTTGTTGTGGTTCTCAAAATGAGTGAATCTCCGTTTCTGTCTGCATAGACCCTCTTATTAGACTTTAGTAATCATTTGACCTTAGATTTAACCCCTAGGAAACCCTGTGGTTATTCTGTGTTCTTGATATAACGTTAAAATTACAGAATTAATCCTAGTTTCCTATTCTCTTCTCAAAACAGAATGATGTGGAGTTATAACCCTCAGATGGTTATGTAGGAGCATTTATCTTTCAATCTTGACTAAAAGTGGCTAGTTAGGGCCTATGATGGTGTTCCCATCATACCCCCATGCCTAACTTTTGGTAGTCCCTTAGCAAAAGTCTTATGAATCAAACCAAATCTCTAGGTCGGATGTAACCATTAGGAAGCCTTACTAAGTTGCATCTCTAGAAATCAGCTCAAAATACTAACAATAGGCCTAGAGGTACTTAAGCACCAGCCAAGATTCAGACCTGACCAGCTTCAACCTGAGTTTGCTGCGAAGGTTTCTAAGGTCAGCAAAAACTACTTAGAGGTTCGTTGACCCCAGCGGTTAAAGCACCTGTGCTTAGATGTAACATATCTAGGTTCAGTTTGCTAATGCATTTTGATAAGAGAGAGACAGAGAAGGATTTTTCATTTGGTGAGTTTTCTCTCTTTTCTTTTTATTTTTCCCTAAATCCAGCCTCGAATTGGCCCTAAACATGGTCTATATCGGATTCCTTGTCCCTACCATCAATCCTTGAAGGGTCCCTGGCTTTCGATGCTTCGGGATAGCACCGCCCATGGCAACCCGCAGAACTCTGGCTTTCAACACTTCGGGATAGTACCACCCATGGCATTCTGTAGCTAAATTCAGGCTCGGACAATCAACATTTCACGATAATCCTGCCCATGGCACCTGAACCAGCACAATGTGCCTACATGCCTGGTAGGATATTTAGATATCCTATGAGACAAGCATCGAGGAGGCAATTTGTTATTACACATCTTCGAGGGGAATTTCCCACCTCTCTGTGCCGGGAACTCCAATCAACTTGTGTTGTTGAGCCGCTCCTAAGCTAGATCTTCGAGATGATTTTTCAGAACATAACACTTTTGGCATGATTTTCTTTATTAAGTGCACTGAACCAGACTTAGTGTGTGATTTTGGGTGCTTAGGTTACCAAGTTCCGCAAACCAAAGGGTAGGCAATGGGGTCGAATAATCCCTAAGCCTTAGACCTACTACATCAGCTTTGTACTTTCACCCTCTTCAAGACTAATCCAGATCTTAACAAATACATGAATGTTTAAGCCCTAAAACAAGCCCAAGAGGCCTAAGATCGGTACTCGTCACTAATCTTCTAAGTTTTAGCCTTCCAAGCCTTAATTCATTATCTATCCAACCTAGAAGTTAGGTAAGTTACATACTCAATTTTAAGGGTCTCTTTCATTTCTTTCTTTTTGATTGCTCCTTTTTCTCTTTCTTTTTCTTTTCTTCTTTCTCCTTTTTTCATTTAGCTAGAATTGACCTCTCCTTTCTTCTCTTTCTCTATTTTTTTTAATGAAACCACTCCATGAATCGATTTTCACAGCATTTTGCATTTTAATACCCCTCCATGCCTAAGATTTGCAATGTCCTCATTGTAAATTAGGTGGGTACGAGTTTAGTTCAGATCGTACATTAGAACAAGTGGGTGGTGAATGGGTCAGAATGACTGTTGCAAATGATTTCTAGCTCTGATACAAGTATCAAAGGTGGAGTTGGCTGTTCTAATGGACGAACCCTAAAGTACGATATGATTTCAGCAAAGAGATATGTCATCAGTGTTTCAAAGTTTTCAAAGATGATAAGTTGCCTCCCGTTAAGCACTAAGTTTAACACCATCGACTGGGCACAAGGAGCTCAAAAGGATATGTCAACTATGGCATTATGATGAGTGATAGGGGAAAATATGTGATCGTGGTGGATGAGAATCAAATGGCCACAACTGAGTATCAAAGTATGATGAAAGGTCATTCCAGAAGGTCTATGATATGGGTCAAGTTGATTAATTTCTAGGTGGCTCTTATGGAGTTTCTGTGAAGGAATCACTCAGAAGATGTAGTGATCATGGGGTTCTGGAGTAAGATCATCATGGGTCCAGGACCCAACAGAGGTGAATCTAGTCAGCATGTCCCAGATGTGTGGTCCCTCTTGTGCAATGTGACCCAACGGATCCTTTTCTAAGAGTCATCTTGATTTTTCTCTGATGGGTGTAAGATCAATTCCTTAAAAAAGGACTCGAAGATTGGGCCGTCTAATGATTCTTCTCTATAGTTTTCATCCCAATCAAAAGTGAATGCCTGGAGAGTGCCTTTTTTATCATCCAATTTCAAATTTGTAAAGGGTTCATACTCTGGGTTGTTGTAACTTTCGGTATCTACCATGCCCAATTCCTAGAGATCCTCAAAACAATCATCATAATGAAATATCTCCAGATCCATAGAATAAAAATCAGAATCTCGTCGCTTGTTATCCTATTCCCTGAAATCTGTGTATGTCTTGAAGATGAAAGGTGAAAGCCTCTGCTACTCTCAATTCACTGGAATCATGTTCGGCTAAATTGAGATCCTCCATCATGTGGAAAACTTTCAATTCTGGCTTCAGGTTTTCTATTGCCGAAATGGTCATGAGATCCTAAATCAAACCTAGTTATTCTGCCAAGCATTTTCCTTTTCCTTTAGATGATGCCTCAAAAATATTGATCATAGTTTGCTTATCTCCAGAGACAATTATCATGTGTCCTGATTCACAATTAATTATGGCTCCTGCAGTAGCCAAGAAAGGTCTTCCCAAAATCAAGGGCATATATTGTATTTGTTGTGGCGCATCCATGTCAAGAACTAGGAAATCAGCTAAGTAGTTGAAATCCTTGACTCTAATTACCACATCCTCTACTAGCCCAATCGGGGTGATTACGGTTCGGTCAGCTAATTGCAGGGTAACATCAGTGGGTTTTAGCTGTCCTATCCATAGTTTCTCAAATAGGGCGGTTGGGATTAGGTTGAATAAAGCCCCTAATCAATTAGGAACCACCTGCCTTATTTTCCTAGTAAATATCACTTAAAAGGCAAGTTTCCTAATTTGCAAAAAAATTCACATCTTATTGAAGCCTGAGACAATTCTAATTAGATGTTCCCCATCCTGATTTCCTATATTTACTAGGGATTATGTTTAATTTCTAATTACTTTAGGCTAACACACTTCTTGCTTGAAGCCCAAGGTGAACATTTTAAGAACAAATTGGACTTGGAATAGAGCCAATTAGGGTTTTCAACATTAGGGTTTGAAGTGCTAGTTCACATTTGCTTGAATTAAAGGAAATTAACCCTCCCACATTTGTGTGCTACCAAGCCCCAGTTTGAAAAGATCTAATCAAGAAGAACCCTAAAATCAGGCTCTAAGATTCACTTGAACCTTAAAAATCTTGGACCTAACAACCTAAGAGTCAAATAAGGGTGGTCTTTGGGTCTCAACCAAGAGTTCATTCTCCATCTTTTAGGGCGAATCAAGTGAAGTTGGCCTACATTGTGGGCCAATTAACCTCCAAATAAGGTCACAAGTCAAATCAATTTCTAATCAAGTAAAATTCAAGGCACTAATTAGGCTAAAATTGGCAGACTTAAGGTCTTAAGTTCATATATTCTGGTCTACTTAGAACCGCAGTGACAAGTAAAGTTAGGTGGAGGAAACCCTGTAACCTGTAGGGATGCTCTACCATGTAGAAGTCTTTGCAGGGCTCTCCCTTCTTGGCTGCCCAAGTAATTCTCGGGTGTGCAGATTTCTAATTTAGGGGTATTATCTGCCTCGAAACAACCTTAGTCATCCAAAAATCTTTGGGTGCCTTGATTGGGTCCAATTCATATCCAGTCCCTTATCCCTTCTATAGAGCACATACATAGGAAGGTCCTTAGGTTTTTAACCTAAGAGACCTCATTAGATCTTCTCAAGGATTTCTAATATGATCTGATTAACTTCAATGTAAACCTGAGTTTCATTCTACATTTTGATTCCACCACCTGATTTGAAAATGCAACCTGACAATTTAGGAAGACCAATTAGGAAACATGAACCTCGAATAAAAGATAAAGTGATTGAGGCTGCCTTCAAATATTTTGAAGATTATCCAGGTAGCATGATTCAGGTTAATGTCCCAGAAACAACAAAATTCATTATGAACTGTGTTAGTCTACTTCTTACTCAACTAAGAAATGGTTCAACCCAGGAGACCCTCATACCAGAATTCAATGAAGTTTGCGAATTACATAGAATAGAAGGTTTACATTGCTTTGCAAATCCATCACTCTGGGAGATACACGAAGATACCATTGAGCAACGTGCAGATGTTCTAAGTTTATTACGAAAAGCCATTGATGAGACATCTTGGAGTGATTCTAAAGCCTCCCAGAGCTTGGGTTAGACACTCAGAATTGTTGTGGACCCCCAACACAAATGAATTCAGATTCAAATTTCATAACAATTGACATACCTGATCTTGATGAGGGTTGGGAGGATCCAATTGTAGGTGTTCTAGATTCTAAACTGGCCTTAGAAATTCTTGAAGCTGGCTTACCAAGCCTAGATTTCCCAGACTCCTGTAATGATGAGCTTAAAATAGAACCTCTCAAGAGTGTAAATCCTGAGCCTCATCCTATTAAGGTAACTGTCGAGAGTGACTTTGACATCTCAATAGAGCCCAGCCTAGATTCTAGTGATCCAACCCTTACAATTAACCTAGAATCTGGATTCCAGCCTATTTGGGATAACTATGAGGCCCAATGTAATGAAAATTAGATTTTGAATCTAGATTATGATTGCGGGTCTATATTTGATGACTACACCTCTCCAACCTCCTCAGAGACAAATTGATTTTTCAAAAGTCATGCTGATCTACGATACAAAATCCGAGGGGTTGGAAGAGCTAGGACTTGATTGGATCTACCCTAGGAGCCACGAACCCGAGTGATGAGAACCTCATCATGAACCCTAACTAGCACAATCTAATCCAAATATGTGTGAAAAAGCTCCTACAAAACCTAAAGAGAGGCTTAACTCAGATAATTCTGAGTTAAAGAATAAAAAAATCATAAGGGATAAAACTGTAATTTCATCAATGCAATGTGCAAACAGGGTCATTAAGGGTCCAAACACAGGTTAAATGAGCTTAATAAGGAGGGAAGTGGGATGATCTGATCTGAAAAGGGTTATAGCAACTTCTAGGAATTAAATGACATTCTGTAACCCTAAAACAAACCCATTTTAATTCATGAGGTTTGAGGTAGGATAAAAATCAACTAAACCCTGTAAAATTCATGGAAAAATATTCCCTAGGGTTTAGAACCTTCAATTTGGCCTTTGCAACCTATTTTGACCTAAAATGAGAACCAAACCCACTTTATTACTTAATTTGGGTTTTTGTGCAAATTGACTAGTCAAACATGGTCCAACCTAAAATCAAATTTCACCATTAAAATCCTTAGGTTCAAATTAGTCTGGTATAAAAATTTGGGCCTAAGATAAGACCATCTTGACCGACTTTACAAATTGGTCCTCTTAATTTACTTTCTGACCCTTATCTTTTGAAACCCTTGCGTCTAGCCCCTTACCTTCTCATCGTTCTTTGTAGAATGGCCCCCCTGCCATTTCTACATAGCACCATACCTCCGGTGACCTTGCGTAGAGGATGGCGCCTCGCAGGGCAGGGCGTTCGTCCTTAGGAACAAGCGGGGGGTTCCCTACGCCGTCCTTTGTCGCAGGGACCCTCCCCTGACCTCTGCAACCGATCATGCCTCTCGTGCGAACGCACGAAAGGCATGGGTATCCATTTCCGGCCACACTCCGGTGGTCGCGTCATGTCGCCTCCTCGATCTCCTCTCCTCGCCAGTGCCTATTTAAGGAGCGGCAAGGTTTGCCATCTCCTTCAAGCTCCTTCTGGCGGAGAAACATCCTAGATTTTGTCCTTCCCCTCTCCGGTCAGAATGCCCGAGCTTCCGGCGATCCTCCCTCCTCCTCCTCGTCACTCTGCTGCCATACCTACAGCAGAGCCTACTCTGCTCCGTCGTCTCGCGCCAGCTCGTACCAGCTGACACTCTCCGATCTCCTCTTCGTCACCGATAACCCCCTCCTGGGTGTCTTCGACTCTAGCTCTGGCAGGCACGAGCCGGATGCCTCCCTCTCCCCCTTCGTCGACTAAGTAGGTAGGAATTTTCCTCTCTCTCCCCCTTACATTTTCCCCTTCCTGATTTACCACTTTAACCCACCAACCGCCACTTCCACCCTCATCTGCTCCATCTCCGGTCGCCATCTCTGGCGAGGTCACTCCACCTCCACAGACCACCTCACCCCTTGTCGACAAGCCCAGAAGCTCCCCCTCACTCCACTCAACTATTTCCCCCACTCCATACACCGCCATTCATCGCCCGACCACCCCTCGAACAAACCCACTTCCGCACACACAGTCTGACCTAGGCACATGGCCATAGGCTCCCTCGCGCCTCGCCGACCCTCGCACTGCCTTTGCCGCCCTCTGGCGAAGCTCCCTACGTTTTCTGATGTGGTCGAGAGGCCGTCCTTGTGTTTTCAGGTCTACGCCTCCTTGCCGCCATTGAAGAGTTGTTGAAGCTCCTTCGTAAGCAGCTCCGAGACGTTTCCAGCCTAGGCGCGCGCTCCAGGCAGCGCGGGTTGGTTCCGCGAGCACGCCCAGGCTTGCGATTGGGGGTGAGAACGTTCGCTGCTACCCCAATTGGCAGCGTCTTCTCGCCTGCGGGCACGCAGATTGGAGGTGGGATTTTAGTCCCACCTCGTAAGTGTGTGGCCTCGTGCCCACACTTAAATTGAAAAAGTGTATAGGGTTGTTTGCCTTCGATACATAGGGGTCAGGTCCCTCGCCCACACATGCAGTGCGCCACGCGCTCGCCCGCCCTCGCCCTCGCTCACGCCCTGCGGGTCTGGGCCGAATCCGACTACCCGACCAAGCACTCCTCGCCCACCACTACACGCTGGTGGGCCTGGTCCCGAGCATGCACCCCGAACCCGATTACCCGGCTCTGGGAGAGCTTTCCTAAAGAGAGATTCAGAGAGAAAGAGAGACGCTGGGAAGGGGTAGGGGTAGGTTTTGCACTGATCATTGTGTGTGCGTGCAGGGAAGAAGGAAAAAGAAGAAGAAGCAGGCGAAGGAAGAAGAGAGGAGGAGCGGCTGAAGACTTAGCCGCACTGAGCAGCTGAAGAAGAAAGGTAGGAGAGGAGTTGAAGAAGAAGAAAAGGAGCCGCACTGTAGCAAATGCATAGTTAAGTTATCTGAACATCGGGTCAGACGACGGAAGGTCAGCGGCCAGAGTAGAAAGAAGAAGAAAGAAAGAAGAAGAAAGAGGAGAAGCAAAGAAGAAGAAGATAGGAAGGAGAAAGAAAAGAAAGAAGAGGAACGGCCAGAGTAGAAGAAGAAGAGAAAAGAACAGAAAAGAAGGCAGATTGAAGGAAGAGAAGAAGCAACTGCAAGAGAAGAAGAAAAGAGAAGAGAAAGAGAGAAGAAGCTAACAAAAGAGAACTTTTGCTCCTTTTCTCTCTATCTCTTAATTTTTGTAAAACCTTATATTGTGAATTTATGTTTCTAGAATTATAGTTGCTCCCTGAGTTCGACCTCGGGAAACTTGTTATTCCGAGTAAAAAATTTGTATTAAGCTGGTAACTGTTTTGTCATATACCACAACGACTATAAATAACAATAAAGATGAAACCTGTCACCAGCATCTAGCCAATGCCTAATAAGGACACCTTTTAAAGCTTAAAATATGAAATTAGCTTAGATCCAAGTCAGGTTGCTGATTCTACACATCTTACTTCTTTCTATGGTGGAACTCCCGATCTGGAATCGAGTTCAGAACACGATCTTCACAAATTCTCCAATTATTTTGAATCTTTCTCTGATTTCAGAGAACTATTATTTCTTAATGACTTTAAACCAGTTTACGACCTCAGCAACCACGACCTGCCCTTTGATTTTGACGCTGAGGTTAATGATTTGAATCTCCATGATGCTACCTCTTCTACAACACATACAGAACCTTCTTGAATTTGATTCGAACCCCAACCCACTACTAGAATCAGCTTCTACTCTGATTCACCTCTCTCCGATCTGGTTGTATATGATTCTCCTCTATCTATTGATCGGGTTTCAGATTCATATCATACTTGTAGGGTTCCTATATCCTTTTCAAATCCATTTTCTTTTAAGGATCCCTACTCTGACCAGGCTAATTCGACTCAACCAAACCCCAGATTTTCATTTCCACATCCATTTGAGCCTCAAAGCATCTGGTGGGCTCCGTATCTCTTGATTCACATCTATCAACCCACCAGATTTATTGGGTTTGGGCGGCAACATCAGCTTGTAGATCTAAACAAGCACCTGGTTGGACCAACCAGGCTATTGATCAAGGTGCTTGTTCTACAAAATTCTTTCAATTTGACCACTTTTTCTCCATGACCACCTTCTGCTCGACTGAAGGCATTGAATTTAGTGCTTAAGGAGAGGTAACTTGTCATTCCAAAAATCTAGACCCTTCTGATCATCCTTTTAAGCTTCATGTCTACTACACCTTGAGTTCAAAGTTAGAACAGCCGATCCTACCTTTGGTACATGTACCAAAGCTTGAAATCGTTAGCAACAGTCATCCCGAATCGTTCACCCACCCTTTTACCTTGTTTTAACCCATTAACCAAGCTGATTTCATACCCTTTGATTTACAATGAGGACATTGTAAAACTTAGACATGGAGGGGTGTTAAAGTGCAAACACATAAAAAATCTAGTTTCTGAGGGGTTCTCACAAAAAACTTATACCTTAGTCAAAAAAACCAAAAAAATTAAAAAAATTAAAAAATTAAAAAAGTACAAAAAAAATGGAAAGGGGAGGAAAATTTTGCGAGCTTAATTGCATGAGGAAAATAGAGTTTAAATGTCAAAAATGAGCTACAATTTGAAACAAAAAGTGTTAGTCATAGTAAATGATTATGGAATCTACTTAAATTCTATACCAAATCAAAAGAAAAAAATTAAGTCCTGAGAAAATAGAGAGACAAAGGAATTAGTATGAGTGCTGATCTTAGGCCTCTTGGGCTTATTCTAGGGCTTAAACATTCAAGTATTTGTTAAGATCTGGATAATCCTCAAGGGGTTTAGGAAAATGTAAATCTTATGTATTAGGTCTAATACTTTGGGATTATTCAGCTTCGTTACCTAACCTTTGGTTTATAGAACTCGGTAACCTAAGCACCCTAATCTACACACAAATTTGGTTTGGTGCGCTTAATAATGAAAATCATGCAAAAGCATTTATTCTATTCTGAAAAAGTGATGAGAACCTCATCATGAGCCATAACTAGCTCATTTTGACCTAATACAAAGGATAAAAGCTCCTACATAACTCAAGGAAAGGCTTAACTCAGAGAATTCTGAGTTTAAGAAGAAAATAGAAACTGAGGGGTAAAAATGCAATTTTACCAGCACAATCTGTAAGCAGGGTAATTCAGGGTCCAGACATAGGTCAAAATAACCTAATAAGAAGAAAAGTGGGATGAGATGACTCAAAGAGGGCTACAGCAACTCCAAGGAATTAAATGACATCCTGTAACCCTAAAAACAAACCCACTTCAATTCACGAGGTTCGAGGCAAATAAAAAATTGAATAAACCCTCTAAAATTCATATAAAAATAATCTCTAGGGTTTAGAACCTCCAATTTGGCCTTAGGAACCCATTTTGACCTACATTGAGAACCATGCCCAATTAATGACTTAATTTGGGTTTTTACGTAAATTTACCGGTCAAACAAGGTCTGATCTAGAAATAAAATTCACCATTAGAATCCTTATTCCCCATTTAGTCATGCATAAAAACTTGAGCCTAAGAAGAGACCTTCTTGACCGACTTTGCATTTTGGTCCTCATTCATTACTTTTTGACCCTCAACTTTTGAAACCCTCGCATTTTGGCTCCTAAATCTTCTTCGTTCTTTGCATTTGGGTCCTCCCTGCAAAACCCTGAGCAGCACCATGCTCCGGCGACCTTGCGCGAGGCATGGCACCGCGCAGGGTGTGGGGGACCCCCTGCCAAGTCAACCAGGGGTTCCCTGCGACGTTAGCCGTCGCAGGAACACCCCCCTGATCGCTGCAATCGCCCATACCGCCCGTGCGAATGCACGGACGGTATGGGTCTCCATCTCCGGTGTCCTCCGGCGAGGGAGGCACGTCGTCTCCCTCCGCCCTCCTCTCTATTTTTGCCTCTATAAAAACCCCCGACACTCTGCCGCTCTCGGCAGCTCGGTTCTGACGGAGAAATCCCCCCCCCCTTTCCTCTCTTCCCACTCTGACAGAGGCCCCCTTACTCCGGCGGTTCCTCCTCCTCCTCGTCGTTCTGCCGCACTACCAGCAGCAGGGCTGCCTTCACCTCCTCTTCCTGCGTCGCGCCGTACCCAGCGCGGGTTCTCCCGCTATCTCCTCGCCGCCGCCCTCTCTCTCTAGGCACCTTCTTCTTCGGCGACAGTCGAAACGACTGTCGCCCTGCTCCGGCCCCCCCTCGTCCCTCCGAGTAGGTACAATCTTTCCTCTTCCTCCCCTCTTTCTTTTCCTTACTGTAATTTGCATAACCACCCCTCGACCGCGCCTAATAGCCCTCACCTTCCCCATCTTCGGCCAAACTCTGGCGACTCGCTCCCGTCATTTAACCACCCCACACGACTCGCCGACCCTCACAGAACCTCCGCCTCCTCACCCTGATCAACTTCCGCCCTTCCATTTCCCGCCACTCGCCACCTGCAGACCCCCCGAACAAACCCATTTCCCTCGCCACAGTTTGACCTAGGGCAGCCCCTACGCTCCGCCCCACGGCTTGCCAGACCCCACACCGCCTTCGCCGTGCCACGGCGAAGGTTCTCCGCTTGTCTGATTAGGCCGAGAGGCCGTTCTTCTATGGATAGGTTGCTCGCCCTCCGTCGCCATTGCTGAGCCGGTGAAGCTCCTTCAACCTGCAACTGCAGGCGCGCTTCGCCCAGGTTCGACTCGCCAGGACGTGCGGTTCGTAGCCACGCAGTCGGCCAGGCCTGCAGTTGGGGAGAAAGCCCCGCAGCTGCTGCATCTGCTTGTAGCTCCCTCAGTTGCGGGTGCCCAATTGGGGTGGGACATTTAGTCCCACCTCGGAACTTTTGAGAGGCCCACGCCCGCATAAAGGCAAAAAGTGCCTTAGGCTCTTTGCCTCCTGAGCACGGGGTGAGGTCCCTCTCACCCGTTCGAGCTGGCCTCGTCCGCGACCACGCCCCGCGGACCTGGCCCGACCCGTTTACCCGTCCTGCACTCCTCGCCCACCATCGCACGCCGGTGGGCCTGGACCCGGGCGCGACCCGCGTACCCGACTATCCGGCAGCTCTGGGAGAGTTATCCTATGAGTGAATTCTGAGAGAGAGAGACGCGGGGGAGGGTAGAGTAGGTTTTGCCGTCTGATTGAACTTTGAGTGTGCAGGCACAGGTGAAGAAGAAGAGAAGGCAGGAAGAAGAAGGACTGCGAGAAGAAGAAGAAGAAGAAAAAAGCCACAGAGGAAAAAAGAAGAAAAGACGCATTGTAGCAGCAGCTACTTAAGTCGTCTGATTGAAAAATCAGACGACGCTCTGAAGGCAAAGAAGAAGGAGAAGAAAAGAGGAATAGGACCGCAAGGGAGAAGAAAAAGAAAGAGACGGACAGAAAGAAGAACAAGAAGAAAAAGAACGAGAAGAAAGAAGAAGAATAGAAGAGAAGGCAAGAAGAAGGAAGAAAACTGAAGACTCAAAGAGAAGAGAAAAGAAGACAAAGACGAGAAAGAAGAGAAGAAGAAGAAGCCAACAAGACAAATCTCTCTCTCTCTCTCTTATTTTTTTGTAATAGAAACTTCGTAGCTCTAGAATACAACTTGCTCCCTGAGTTCGACCTCGGGAGAACTTTCATTTCCGAGTAAAAATTGTAATAATGGCAATGACTATCTGTACTACAACGTAATTTCTACAACAAAACCTAGTCTCAACGTCGTTATCAAAAAGCTACCTAAATTAGGAGTGGCTTAAAAACACAAGTTGATTTGGATGAGTTCCCAGCATGGAGAGGTGGGAAATTCCCTTCGAAGATGCACAATAACATATCGTTTCGTCAGTGCTTGTCTCCTAGGATATCTAAATATCTTACTGGGGGCATGTAAGCACCTTGTGTTGGTTCAGGTGCCATGGGCCGGATTATACTGAAATGTTGATTGCTAGGACCTGAATTTAGCTATAGAGCACCATGGGTGGCACTATCTCGAAGTATCGAAAGTCAGGGTTCTGGGGGTTGCCATGGGTGGTGCTATCCCGAACCATCAATTACCTGGGACCCTGTGAGGATTGATGGTGGGGACTAGGAATCTGATACAGATTGTGTTTTAAAGCAAATCTGAAGTTAGAAAAAAAAAGAAAAAGAGAGAATGCTCACAAAAAATGCAAAGAAATTCTTCTATTCCTCTTTCTTACAAAAATTCACTGCAAACTGAACTTGGACTAACCATGTTACAAGCACGGGTGCTTTAACCGCTGGGTTCAATGAACCTTAGGATAGTTTCTGTGGGCCTTAGAAACCTTCGCAGCAGACTAAGGCTAAAGTTGGTTAAGTTTGGATCTTGATTGGTACTTGAGTACCTCTATGCCTACTATTAGCATTCTGACCTAATTTCTAAAGAGAAGAATAATAAGGACTCTGAACATCAAAGGCATGGTCTAGAACTCTAGTTCTTTTCATGGGAATTTGCTAAGGGACTAGTAAAAATTAGGTATGGGGGTATGATGATAACATCATCATCATCCATATCTAGATTTACTTAGTCACAATCAACAGATAAATGCTTCTACAAAACCGTAAAGAGCCATAACTCACGGCATATCCTTTTTGAGAGTTAAACATAAAATCAGGATTAAAAGTATAATTTTACCATCCTACCATAAATGTAGAATAATCATGGGTTTTCCAAGGGGTTAATTAAAGGTCAAATATTCATAAATATCTAATAAGAGTGTCCGTGCGAAAAGAAATGGGTTTTCACGCATTTGAAGAATTAATGGACATCTGAAACTCTAAAAACAGACCTGCTTAATTAATTGAGGTTTTGGTCAGTATAAAATTCAATTAAACCTTCTAAAAATCATAGAAAAATATTCTATAAGGTTTGGTATCTTTGATTTGATCATCAGAACCCATTTTGATTGAAAATAGTCTCAGATAGGTAGTTGCCCTAATTTGAGTTTTTATGTAAATTACCCAGTCAAACTTGGTCAAAACTAAACTCTGACTTCACCATCAGATTTCTTGGGTCAAATTTAGGTTTGTACCAAAATTTGGACCCCATCAGAGATCATCTTGACCTAGTTTGCATTTTAGTCCAGTCCGATTCTTTTTTATCAAATAAGCCTCAACTTTCAAAATCCTTGCAAAGAGCCCCCTAAGTTTGTTTTATTCTTTGCACAAAGGTCCCTATTGCCATTGAGGTCAAACTCGACCTCCAAGCAACCTTTGACCTAAGCTAATCCTACTCGAATGGCAATCAAATCCCACCAAACATGGTAGGATTAATGTTCACACATAGATGAATCATCTAAGATCAATTTGGAGTTCCAAATCCCCATAGATTACTCATGTGAATGCACGAGAATCATGGGTCCTATTTCTTCAATCCCAAGCCATGGAAATTGTTCTTTCTTGATCCATAGCTCTCCCTGAAGCTCTATAAAAAGCCGGTGTGCACAACCTTCTGAACTTATAAGGTTTGGTGCCAAAACCCTCTTCAAGTCCCTACCTCCAACCTGTCTCCAACCTAGCTCTGACAAGTTTCCTCGACCCCCTTCTTCACGCAACCACCTCGGGCGATGCTCATGAGCTAGTTTAACTTGGCTGCAAGGCCGTATTCATGTTTTCAAGGTTTTCGCAATGCTTCGCCACCGTCTTCTCCGATGAACTTCAACCTTCTCTTGCCATGTTCTTCCCCAACACTACCTCTAGGCGATGAGGAATCGCTCCTGGCATCTTCCCAGGTCCTCAATTGACGGCCCCAGTAGCTACAGCTTGATAATTGCTCGAAGGAACCTCCTACTTCTGTCACTTGGATGCGCCAAGGAAGGGGGACTCATTAGTCCCACATTGTAGAGGGACAGATGAATAAGCACGCATAAGTTGATTTCGTGCTCTTGCCTTGTTGCCCAAACATAAGGGGGGTCTAGTCCCCTACATGTGCCTCCTTGCGCTCACTCCTCGCTCGTGTACATGGCACACAGGCCTAGTCAAACCCGATTACCTAGATCCTATTACTCGAATATATACCCGATTATCTGAAAGGGGGAAAGGAGAGAGAGAGCGGGGGAAGGGGGGGTTTTGCTCTTTAGAGCAAACTCCCAACACTTAGTCACTGAGAAGCTTGCGGAGAGCTCTTATGCTTGTGAAGGAGAAGAGAAGAGGAAAGGCTGAAGGAGGAGATGAAGAGAAGAAAAGGAAAAGAAGAAAGGCTTGTGCAACGACATTTAAGTTATCTGATTTGCCAAAGGGACGTTTGATCACTGTAGCATTCAAGCTATTATTGGTTTATCTGATATAATTGATAGTTGGATTCATGCTTAACTTAAGGAGGATATAAGTGGTGATTCAAATCACCATTGTTTTTGTTCGTCTTTTCCTTTTGTCCTCATATTCTTGAGATACATTGGATTTCATTGAATAGTTAATGTGACAGATTTTCATCCATTGAATATCTTGTATTTGACTTATTTCTTGTGCTCATTTATATATTCAGCTCGATTAACGCGTGAATTACAATACTTGCTCCCTATGTTCGACCTCGGACTTCATTTCTTGATTTCGAGTTATAAATTTTATTTGCTGATTGAGCTATTTAGGAGATTTTGCTACAACGAAACCTATTTAAACTCATAGAAAACTCAGATTAACAGCAACCTTCACACTCAACCTCTTCCGGTCACCCAGCCGCCAAATTGGGTGGTCAATCTTCTTCCTCGAAGTCGTTTGCTTCTACAGCACGTAGCTAGGAGCTCCTATCTCCATCGTCGTCACCGCTATTGGTGCAAGGATAGCATGATCCTCAATTTTGATGATAACAAAACACTTGTGTTTTAACATTTGCATTTGAGTTTAAGATTTCAGGATAATTGCAAATGGATACAAGTGTGAAGGACCTCAGAGCTTGCATCCATGGTGGATTGGAGGAGCTCGTTGGAGAAGGAGCTTCGCTCAGAGCGAAAGCTTGAAGAAGGAAGGAGATGAAGAATAGGCATAGATACTCTATTCATGTATTCTTTTGTAATTATTTTGCTCTTTATTTTTTGTGTCTGGATATATGTTAAAAAGCCTCAAAGTATCTAATCTATAGTCCTAGGAACACCTTCTAAACCCTAGGACACTTAGACAACTCTTAGAGAACTTAGAAAACCAAGATAGGCTTCAGACAGCCTGATCAAATGTCCAATTTGAAAATCAGACGTCTGATCTTGGACTTTAAGACATCTAAATGTTATATCAGACGTCCAAACACTTAGGCTAGACTTAGTACCTTCTATCTGCCTATTTCAAACGACCAGCCTTTAGTCTAGACGTCTCATGACTTTGCTAGGCATCCAATTAGTGGAACATTGACTTAGAAAAATGATCATTGAGAAACAACCCTTGATCTTCCATTAGACATCTGTAGAGGACCTCAGAGGTCTGATAAGTGAACGTTAGCCCTCGATTAAGCCAAAATCACTTCTCTTGAGAGATCTAGTCATTTGTGCTTTGGGAAATCCATTCTCGTAGTTAATTAGGTTTTCAGACATCCAGACCTAGTGCCAAATGTCCAACCTATCGTCTGACCCACTTTTACTAGAACCCTGTTTAGGTCTGAACCTAGTTAGTAAGGAAACCTGTCGAGGATTAGAAGTCTAATTTAGTTTCTAGACGTCTTAAGAGTGTCTTCCAAATGTTTGATACTTTTTCTAAACGTTTGATGACCCTGTCAGAATTATTAATGATTCTGATTGCGGCTTGATTTGCTTTTGGATAATCCCCAACAGATACCTAAGGCTTCCAAAGCCTTCCTAAGCCTTCCTAGGCCTTCTATAAATAGAGGAGTACCCTTACCTTGCAAAAACACACCAAGACACCCAAGTAACACTACTTCCACTTATATTGTGTCAATTTGATCCTTAGAAGAGATTTAGCTCTCACAAGCTTCAGTTCTACATCTTGAGAGCTTTCTTCTCGCTACACATCCGCTCTCCTATCTTCGTTACGAGAGCGACATAGTGTCCTTGCGTGGTTCACGCATCCCCGTCATCAAGCCGACGCACTTCCACCAAAGGGAAGTTTCCTAACTCTTATAGTAACTAGGTTTTAATCTTTGTGGCTTTATAGGATTGTTGTAATTTTACTATCTTTGGTTGGATATTTGCCTTGCAAATTCTCGTCTCCTTCGAGAGACTAAATACTCCTCGTGAAGAGGAGGGGTTTGAGGTACACTACACTCGTATAAAGTAGTGTGGTTGTAAGAGGTTATACTACCCTCGTTTAAGTAGTACATTAGTGGATTTGATCAAATAGGTCAATCAAGAAATCCTAAACCGAGAGCTTTAGGTGGTGGTTTTTACTCGAGTTTAGGTTTCCACCTAAAAATCCTTGTGCAATTGTGTGATTATGATTTTGTGAGATTGCTTATATTATTTCTGCTTATTTCCGCATCATGCAAATCTCACCTTGATGTAGACACATCCATTTAGGTTAAAATGCCTATTTATGCAAGTTCATTAGCTTAGATTTGCATTCCATATTATAAATATTTAATTGCATGCATCATTCTGCATTTAGAGTAGCTGTGTATATTTTAGGTTAATTGAATCCTTTTTGTGGTCAGGAGAGAAGGAGAGTTATTTTGGAGCCTTAGATTGACGATCCAATCGTACGGATCTAATCAAAATGATGATCGGAGTCTAACGCCTCCGAAATCGCCTTTGTCGGACTCCCGTAGCACCATATGCTGTTTGAGGAAGTTCAATGGCCAAGGGACTATGTGATGTAATTTGGAGCTTCAAATAACAAATCCAACTGCATAGATGGATTCAGGTCGACGATCGTAGCCCAACGACGCAAAAATTGACTTGATCCTACCTCTGTAGCAGTCCCTACAACGGAAAGAAGATAGACGGCTTAGATCACACCACGTGGCGCAACTCAGGCCGCCCATGCACACGCACGGATGCACGCATGCGTTGCAGCGCAGCAGGCGCGCTCCACGCGTGCGCCAGCGTAGCTGTTGGTGGGTACATGGGCTATCTTCAGCGACGTTTGTGGTGGATCTTCAGCAACATTTATGATCATCACTAAATGTCCTATATACAAAATTGATCCTTTCCTCCACTATAAAAGGACCCCTACCCCTCCCATTCTTCTTCATCTCTTCTTTTCTTCTCCTCACCACCTCCAAGGATCTAGAGAGAGCTTGTCCGAACCCTGGGATGCTCCTCTAGAGTAGAATCAAATATTTTTTCCTCCCCTCATCCTCATTCGTGGAGCATCCCGCGGCTGTCCTCTCACTTTCCTTTGGGAAGAAGATCCTCCCCACAACGCCGTCCTGCCCCACCCTCCATCCTCCACCTTTATCTATATTGCTTTAGTAGTGTAGCTTTCCTGCATTCATAATTGTAAAAAACATTCGTGAGATACATATCTGACTGTTTCTCTTTCTCTCTTATATTTTGCAAGTAGATTAGTTATATAAGAATTCATCGACCTAATCTCTTGCTTGATGAACATACAGAAAAAATTAGAAAAGATAAAAATGAAAAAAAATAAATAAAAAGTGAAACACGGATTTTTCAAACTAAATGTTTGCCTCCTCGTGTTCGACCCAGGACACACTTTTCGAGTTTCGGTTATATATTTTTTCTCGCGAATTGAACTACAATGATGGGTTTTCCAAAATCCAACCCTTTCCACGAAGAATCTCCGCCGCACCATTTTGATGCCATTGCTGGGGAGGCAACGCTCTTTGGTTTTTTTCGCGTTTTTCCACCTTACTTTACTTTTAGCTCACTTTGCTCCTTTCTTTCTGTGATTATAGGTACCCTTCCAAGGCGAGCCAAAGTGGATAGACTGGAGTAAAGTGCGGTTAACGAGTTTTGTAAGTTTATTCCCACCATCCCCACCCTAGATTTCATTTCACCACACTAATAACTCAAACCCAAATCAACTTAGGTGTTTCTTATAAACTCTAGGATAGATTTGATTGTTTAATTGTCACTTCAACTCACCTCACCCACCCGCATGTATTAAAAAATAAAAAATATATATATTCTCCTCTTGTGGGATTTAACTAAAAGCTGCACACTTAATACCCACAACTCTCATCCTAAGGCACACAATCACTTTGATTTTACCACTTAATCGAGATCTACCCTATGGATCCAGTACACCTTAACTCAATACACACATAAGTGAGTAGAAATCTGATTAGGTTGACTTTTTGTGTGCCTTAATCAAGTGGTGCGATAGGCCGATTGATTGAACTGTTTGGGCTGCACTACTTAAGATAAAAGCGATCCATCAAGTAGCTTGCAACTTAGGGTTGAACTTTAGGGTTGAACTAGGCACTCCACATTAGTTTTTGATTTCTAAAGGAATATATCATCACCAATACTTTCAAAACTTGGAGTATTCTACTAAACCTGATTGAACGAACCGAAAAAATAAACCCTAAAAGACACACCATCAAATAACCTTGTTTACAAACCCTGATTATGCACACACACACATTTGAATTGATCATTAAGGGCACAACCCATCTAAAGGGCCCATCACATTCCAAGAGTACAATCATCCCAAGCCTAATTAAAACTAAGTAGACATTGGCCTTAAGGATTGACTCACTCTTCGGGGCTCAGATTGAGATTTTTTTCGAGAATCTGCTTCTGCTAGGCCATCTGATGTCTAGCTAGGGGAGTAGCATCAAACTATCGCAGCTGCAGGGTACACTAGGAACCGGAGGTGCAAGCCAAAGGAAGAACCTTCTCCCCAGCCCCTCCTACTAACTGTTGGATTGATCGGATAAAAGTAGACCAAATCGTTTATAATCTCAAGATGGGTCCTGGGAGTCTGTAGGTCTTTAGGCTAATCACCTAAAGATAAGGTTGATTGCTTGTACTGCAGGAGACCTTTCTCTCTTCTATTTTCCCTCCTACTCCACAATGTATCCTTCCACATCTTTCACACATTTACAATCCTACCCTCCTACCAACACGTATCCTCAAGATGAATACTATCCCAACTCGACTTATGATTACCCATTTGGGATAACTTTGATTGGGGATACGATACCGGACCTCAGTGTTCAGGGCCTAACCCTGGACAACAAGACTATGATTACTATCCTTCCTAAAGCTACAATGATTATAGATCTCCACCCTTTAATGACCAAACCAACCCGATCTACAATCAGGAAGGATATGATGATTATAACACCTACACTCCCCAATATTCCACTAAATATAGGTCACCACCCTTCTTTGAGCAACCCGAAATGACCTACTATCAGGGAGGGACTCGAGAACCTCAATATCTTGACTCCCCTAGAATGAACGCAAACCCACCTAACCTTGAATCGAACCATCCGATTCAAGTGAACCAGGTCTAAGATAGGGTGTTAGCTAACTTGAGGAACACCATTCAATCTTTAGAAGCTCAGCCAACACCATGCACTGAAGCATTGAAGCCTATGATAAAAATGATTGATGAGTTGAAAAGCTCTTTATTGGATTTGCCCCAACATGTTAAGGATAGGGGCCTGGGTGAGTTTCTACTTGGGAAATTGTTGAGATTGAGGATGAAATTCATGGTTGCCCTAGTCCAGTCTTGGGATGATTCTCAAGATGAACCCCATTCAAGAGAGCCAATGTCTGAACCTGCTCAGGCGCCTGTCAGGGGGATACATTTTCTGAGATCGGGGATGACCAAGTTGGGCTAGAGCAACCCATCGAGGATGAACTGATTGATTCACCCGAGATCCCCATGCTAGGGAACGAAGAAAAACATGTCTCCTTGGATCATGAATTGACATATGATTTTGAGACATATAAATGCGGATCAAGAATTCTTTGACTCTGAGGGTGAGGAATCTCTTAGTGAAGTCTCACTTGAGCATTAGGAAGATAATTTAGTGAGACAAACAAGCCTAAGGAATCTGATGCACCATTTGATAGCCTGATAATAGAGGAATTTGATTTGGTTGGGGTTAACTTAGAGGATCTGAATCTTGATGATTCAATTAGTGACCCCATTCCTCATCCACACCTCGAAGAGCTGACTTTTGAAATCATTATGCCCAAGTCAATCTTGATTCAACCATAATTGTTGGACTTGGGTATTTTAGATGGGGTGTACAATAATCTAGAGGTCCTAAAATCCTTGATCTTGGAGGATAGGAAGTTGGAAATAAAAATTTGGGAAGCTACTTCTGAGGGAACTATGATTTTGGATCTAAGGGTACCTATTGACCTGAAACCACCTACTTTCTACCAGGACCATTATGATATCTTTTAAGTGCAACCCAAGCTCAGAATAATTGACTATCTTCCTGAGTTGAACTTTAAGTGGATACTCGAGTTGAGTGAATCGGATCTACCCATTGTTCGCCACTTTAGTCTTGTGTTGCACACCACCAAATCGTAGGATCGGACCCACAAGCATAATAAACTTCAATTCTGGGTGATTTTCATCCAAAACTTGAGAACTACTCAACCCTGGGGCATGGGTCTGCACCATAATATGATCTACGTCTGTGGACATCTTCTATTAGTGGGTTTGAGGATCAATATTTTTATTTTGATTCTAACCCACACTTGTGAATTCTCAAATTCTACTTTGTATGTATATTATGCCTACCTGAAGGCATTAAACTTAGCGCATGTGTATACTGTCTTCTCTCTGCAGAGTTGACCGGATTTTCATGAAATTCAGGTGATATTTTGTTTACTCCACCCTTTTCATGTCTTTATTTTTACAATGAGGACATTGCATCATTTAGGCATAGGGAGTGGATACTAATTCCTGAAATCATTTTGTTAACTTCGTGGAAATTTTTTTATTTTTATTCTCTCAAAAAAAAAAAAACAAAAAAAAGAATGAAAGAAATTAGAAGAGAACTTAGGCATTTGGAAGTTATTAACTTTAGGAAATGACACGATAAGACCTAAGTACTTAAACTCTTTAGGTCTTTGGGCTTAATCAGCCTGGGTGTCCACTCGAATGTGGACTTGGTTTCGAGTCCTCGCCAAGTCAATTTTATTTTAATTTGGTAAATAAATTGGGGTGATAAGTACACGACTTATCAACCCACCCTCTGATTTGATGGGCCTTTAAGCCTAAGCATCTACACACTATTTGCACTGACTCACTTTTCGGTAGTTTCTTCGGAAATTGGATGGCTAATGAACTTTCTAGGGTAGTATGGCTGGCAAGTTGTCATTGGTAATAGCCCATTGGCCGGTTGTCTAGAGCCCAACTACTTGACTATACTCATTCTGCTACTTTTGGGTAAATCTTATATCAGGGAAGCCACCTATTTAAGAAAAAAAATGATACTCAAGAATAAAAGAAAAAAAAGAAAAAGAAAAAAAAGAAAAAGGAGAAAATAAATAACATCACACTTCACCGCACGAGTATGGCTGACAAGTTGCCGTGGATAACAACCCATTGGCCGGTTGTTCAGAACCCAGCTCACAAAAATGCACAAATAATTTCCAAAACACTTAGGGAAGAAGCAGGGAAGTAGAATAAATCAGGGAGATATACATTGGGTTCACCCTTATGTTGACCCCATAAAAAATTAAAAAAAAAGGTAGGGAGAAAGCTACCGAAAAATAAACCTTTAAGTAGAAACTCTTAAGGTCACCTAGGATCGTAGAAACCTGAAGTCCATTTTAACGACCGCTTAGTGAGTCTATCACCCTTTCACAAAATGCTTAGCACTTAGAGTCCTTTTCAATTCTTGTGCGAGTCGGGTAGCCGTAAAAAGCTATCTCGAAACTCTCAAACTCCAAAAGTCCAAAAAATTAGAAAAGAACAAAAACAAAAAAATGTATCTTCCCTTTTCAAATAAGGCGAGGACTTGGTGGTCTGCATTCTTCCAGACACCCAGGTACTATTGAGTTTTCGTAGTTTAGGACCTTAATTGAAATTTTCTATTGTTAATAAATGACTTAGGCTTAAGTGATCTAGTCTTAATTTTGTTTTTATCCATAGCATGTAGTTTAATTATGCTAGGGACTAGCAAAAGATAAGCATGGGGGTATGATGTAGATACATCCATTTTGGTTAAAATGCCTATTTATGCATGTTCCTAGGCTTAGATTTACATTCTATATTATAAATATTGCATAGCATGCATCATTCTGCATTTAGAGTAGTGCATATTTTAGGTTAATTGCACCCTTTTTGTGATTAGGAGAGGAGATTTATTTTGGAGCCTCGGATTGACGATCCGACTATATAGATCTGATTAAGACGATGATCTGAGTCCAATGCCTTCGAAATTGCCTTGATCGAAGTCCCGTAGCACCATATAGAGTTTGAGGAAGATCAATGGCCAAGGGACTAGGTGATGTAGTTCAGAGCTTCAAACGACAAATCCGACCGCACAAATGGATTCGGGTCATTGATTGCAGCCCAACAGCGTGAAAATCGACTCAATCCAACCTCTGTAACAACCCCTACAACAAAAAGAAGATGGACGACCCAGATCACGCCACGTGGCGCAACCCAGGCTGCCCATGTGCATGCACATGCATAGCAGCGCGGACGTGCACCTGCATGCAGAGGCGCATGACATGGGCACGCGGAGTGTGCGCCAGCGTAGCGGTTGGTGAGCACGTGGGCTATCTTCAGCGATGTTTGCGATGGATCTTCAGTGACGTTTATAACGGTCTCTAAATGTCCTGTATATGAAATTGATCCTTTCCTCCACTATGAAAGGACCCCTACCCCACCCATTCTTCTTCATCTCTTCCTTCTCACCACCTCCAAGGCTTTAGAGAGAGCTTGTCCCAAGCTCGGGATGCTCCTCTAGAGTAGAATCAAATATTTTTTCCCTCCCTTCATCCCCATTCGTGGAGCATCCCACGGCTATCCTCTCACCTCCCTTCAGGAAGATCCTCGCTACGATGCCGTCTTGCCCTGCCCTTCGTCCTCTGGCTCCGTCATCGTTCGTCCTTCTCCTCAACACTTTTCTCCAAGCGACATCAGAGCGAGTCGTTCTTTGAGCAATTGTCGAGGGAGATTCTCTCATCTATATCTATCTTTATTGCTTTTATAATTGTAGAAAACATTCATGAGATATATATGTGACTGTTTCTCTCTCTCTCTTATATTTTGCAAGTAGATTTGTTAGATAAGAATTCGTCGACCTAATCTCTTGATTGATAAAAATACAAAAAAATTAGAAAAGATAAAAATGATGAAAATAAATAAAAGCGAAACGTGGATTTTTCAAACCAAATGTTCACCTCCCCGTGTTCAACTCAGGACTCACTTTTTGAGCTTCGATTGTAAATTTTCTTTAATCGACGGATTGTCATGCGAATCAAACTACGACGACGGGTTTTCCAAAATCCAACCCTTTCCATGAAGAATCTCCACCTCATCACACCCCCTCCAATAGGAAATTCTAGCCTCTTCTTCCTCACCGGAGACTTCATCTTCTTCGTGTCCAGTGAGGCAAATCGACACAGGTACCTCCCCCTTTCCTTCAATAAGTTCAGTCTCCTCCCTCTTATTCTCTAGATGAGCTTTAGGACGTTAGATTTTACATTAGATTACATTATCACCTATCTCCCTCTCTGTCTTCTTCACATTTGGCGAACCTCCGACGAGCTTTGTCCAGTCACTGTTGGAGTGCCTCTACTGTGTTTTAGAAAACAGATATGCCATAGTATAGCCGATAAAAATGTAACAACATTCAAATTTGTAAAGTTATAAAAATTGTGAGTTCCAAGGTCATTCGAGAGGTGCAAATGCAGCAATTCAATCCACCAATCAGAAACAATGATACAATTAATATTCGATCACAAATGAGAATAATCAATTATTACTCAAAATTGTATCTCAAGGTAAAAATAAAAGAGAATAAAAATGGTGATTAGAACCACCAAATATCCCCAACAGTAAGCACAATTCCCAATCAAATCTCAATTTCCTAACAGTAACCAGAACCAACTCAAAGTCTCAAATTTCCACAAATCAAATGTTGGGGCCAAGGCTCAGAGGACTTAACTATCAAGCCCCAAGCACCTCTCAAATTTTACCTAAGTGTAGGCACACTTCCCGAGAATCTGTAGTGCAAATCCCCCTTCTTCCTCAGAAATTCCCTTCTCTTTATCTCTCAATCAAAATCGGGTCTAAGGTGATTGGGATGGGTAAATGGATCCAGGTCTAGGCCCACCGGCATGTGTGCTAGGCGAGGGTGCGCTTGTGAGGAGGGACCTCACCTTGTGTTATGAGGCACACAGCTGAGGAAGTGAAAATGATATTCAGTAATTTTTTTTTTCAAAAGTCTATGATGTGGGACTATGATTGCTGCTTCCTTATTTGTGAGTGGAGCTACTGCTGGCTTCTTTGATTGCAGCTGATGATGCCTTTCCTTCACTCAATTGATGACCTGGAGCTCTTCATGAAGTCAAGCCGCAACTCCTAGGGGTGTATCAAAGGCGGAGGTGGACGGAGTATAATGAACGACGTCAGGGAAGATGGTGGCGGCGACAGAGCTCCGATGAAGTCCCTAAAAATAAGAATACGGGCCTTAAGCCCCAATTAATTTGTTCAGAAGCTTTGTAGAGGTGTGTGGAGTGGAACGGTGGGGGTTGTAAGGTGTATAGCGGTCGAACGTGGTCGGAGGAGACGACAGAAGAGTGGGTTGGTTGGTGGTGTTGTGGAGTGGTCAAAAGCGTTAATAGGGAGAGGGCTTTTGATCGATGAAGTGTGGGGAAGGTAGTGGTGGTGGTGGTTTGTGTTTTTCGTGGGGTGTGGTGCCGGTGCGAGCTCACCGGAGCTTATGCCAGAGTCAGGGAAAATGAGGGTGGATTAGTGTGTCTTGTGGCTAAACCTAGAGACTAAGGACCTAGAAATAGTTTAGAGAGGGAGAGAAAGAGTTTAGGGTACTTGGGGTGGAGAGAGAGGGCGAGACCACGTCTGGATTGGCTGGTCGGACATGGGGAAGACGATGTTGACGGCGAGGGAAATGGCAAGGAAGAAGAGGGCGGCAGCACCCTTGCTTTGGCTAGCAAGGTGTGCGAGGAAGACGGGAGGAAGGTGAGCCTTCCAATTTAACAATTGGTTAGCTAGAAGAGGGAGGTGGAGTAGGTCACCGAAGTCGAAGGCGATGATGGTCGGAGGAGGAGGGACAATTCCGATCTAATCTTGGCAAGTTATGATTGCTGAACCTCATGGAGCTTTTATAGAGCTCAAATTCGAGCTCAAACTCAAAGATTTCACACATTAAGGTCGTAGATTTAGAAACTTTGATTCATTGATTTTCGCGAGCTCATTGTAGATATTTGCTTCACAACATGCTTCGAGATTAGGTCCAATGAAAAGAAAATCCCTTCCTGATCTATCCCTCCAAATTTGGAGGTATTTGATTGAGGAATTAGGGAGAAATCTCAAATTGAAGTCGATGGGTAAAAGATTGAAGATCATTTTCATACGGCCTTGGCGGCAAGGACCATTTTGAGAAACCAATGAGAAGTTAGGAGGCTATTGGTAAGGAACTTAAAACCTAGGGGTATGAATGTGAGAAATAAAGCTTTTAGGAGTTAAAATGCAAACTTGGTCAAGATAGACTCTAATTGAGCTTAAATTTTGGTGTTAACCTAATTTGGATCCAACGAAGCTAATGGTGAACTTGGATTTGAGTTTTAACCACGTTGGACTAGGTAAATTGCATAGGAGCCCAAATCAAGGCAAATTCTCGTTTGAAACTCTATTTTTGATCAAAATGGGTTCACATGGTCAATGTGAAGGTACCAAACCACTTAGAATATTTTTCAATGATTTTTAGGAGGTTTAGATTAAATTTATATTGACCAAAATACTTTCAATTTAAGTGGGGCTGATAATTAGGGTTTTCCATGATATTTTAATCCCTGAAATGCGTTAAACCCTGATTCAGTCAATGTGAGCCCACATTTTAGTCCTTTGAGTTCATTTGACCTTAAATTCACCCCTTGATTAATCTGCATTAATGATGGAGTGGCAAGACAACAGAATTAACCCCATTTTTCTGACTTCTCCTCAGAACAGTTTAATGTGGAATTGTAACCCTCAAACGATCATTTAGGAGCATTTATCATTTGAATCTGACTAATTTTGGCTAGTTAGAACTAATGATGGTGTTACCATCATACCCCCATGCCTATCTTTTGCTAGTCCCTAGAAAAAATCCTATGGACCAAACTAGATCTCTAAGCCAGATTTTAACAGTCAGGATGCCTTACTGAGCCACATCTTTAGAAATTAGATCAAAATACCAATAATAGGCCTAGAGGTACTCAAGTACCAGTCAAGATCCAGACCTGACCAGCTTTAGCCTTGGGTCTACAGCGAAGGTTTCTAAGGCCCCTAAAATTGCCCAGAGGTTCGTTGACCACAGTGATTAAAGCATCCGTGCGTATGTGTAGCAAGTATAGGTTCAATTTGGCAATGCATTTTTGATAGAAAGAGGTATTTATTTTGAGAATATTCTCTCTTCTTTTTATATTCCCCTAAATCCAACATTGGATTGGCCCTAAACATGGTCTGTATCGGATTACTTACCCCCACTATCAATCCCCGAAGGGTCCTTGGCTTTCGATGCTTCAAGGTCACATCACCCATGGCAACCCCCAGAACCCTAGCTTTCGACACTTCTAGATAGTGCCACCCATGGCATTCCGTAGTTAAATTCAGGCCTTGGAAATAGACATTTCGGGATAATCCCCCATGTCACCTGAACCAGCACAAGGTGCTTACGTACCCCCGGTAGGATATTTAGATATCCTAACAGACAAGCACCGAGGAGGTGATATGCTATAATACATCTTTGAGGGGAGTATTTTTCATTCCACCTCTCTACGTGGGGAACTGGTCCAATCAACTTGTGTCTTCGAGCCGCTCCTAGGATAGATCTTCAGGAAAACATTTTCATAATAGAACACTTTTGGCATTATTCTTCATTAAGTGCATTGAAATAGACCGCTGTGTGATTTTTGGGTGCCTAGGTTACCAAGTCCCATAAACTAAAGGGCAAGTGACGGGGCCGAATAATCCCTAAGCCTTAGACTTAACCTCTTGAGGATTAATCCAGATCTTAACAAATACGTGAGTATTTAAGCCCTAGAATAGGCCCAAGAGGGCTAAGGTCGGTATCTGTCACTGATCTCCTAAGATTTAGCCCTTCAGGTTTTTAATTCATCATCTGATCCAGCTTAGAACTTAGGTAAGTTCCATAGTCAATTATGGGGACTATCACAATTTTTTCTTTTATGTGCTTTTTCTCTATTTTTTCTTTTCTCCTCTTCTTCCTCCTCAATTCAAATCTTTCACTTCAGCTCACAAAATTGTCCTCCGCTTTTCTCTATTTTTTTTAATGAAACCCCTCCATGAATCGAATTTCACAGCATTTTGCACTTTAATACCACCCCATGCCTAAGATTTGCAATGCCCTCGTTGTAAATTAGGTGGGTTCGAGTTTCGCTTAGATCGTACATTAGAACAAGTTTGGTGTGTGGTGAACGGGTCAGGATGACTATTGCGGATGATTTCAAGCCTTGATATGAATATTAGAGGTGGAGTCGACTATTCTAATGGACGAACCCTAAAGTGCAATATGACTTTAACTTAGATATAGGTCAAAAGGGTTTTAGGGTTTTCAAAATGACGGTTTGTCCCCCGTTAAGCACTAAGTTTAACGCCATCAGCTGGGCACAATGTGGCTCAGGGAGAATGGAGATCAAAAGATATACTGCAACCATATTCGAATTGGTGAGTTCAAGGAACGGTTTCAGTCTTTGACTATTCACAACAAATGGTTCTAAATTAGGGTTGAGTTCATTGATTTCAATAGCTCTATTTCCAAAGATTCTTCAAACTAGAAAGGGTCCGATCCATTTTGATCTTAGCTTTCCTGGAAAGAGCTTGAGCTTGGCATCAAAAAGGAGTGCTTTCTGACTAGGATGGAACGATTTTCATGATATGTGCTTGTCATGGAAGGCTTTGACCCACTCTTTATAGATACGTGAGTTCTCGTACGCATCACTGCGTAACTCCTTAATCTCGCTCATTTGCAACTGGTGGTGGTTTCCAGCCTTTAGATTGCACTTCCATACTACCTAGTGGGTCTTATGCTCCATCTCTATAGGGAGGTGACATGTCATCCTATACACAAGCCTGATTGGAGACATCCTTAGCTGGGACTTATGGGAGGTCCTATAGGTCCACAAGGCTTTCGGAAGTCGGGTGGACCAATCTTTCTTGTCAGGCCGAATAGTGACTTGAAGGATTTTCCTGATCTCCCAATTAAATAGCTCAGCCAATCTATTGGTCTGGGGGTGATAAGGAGTTGAGAAACGATGTGACACCCCATACTTTTTCATTAGGGACTAGAAGTGCACAATGGAGAAATGAGACCCTCCATCGCTAATGATGGCTTTAGGAACCCCAAATCTGGAAAAAGATGTTCTCCTGAATGAATCATAGAACAACTTTATGGTCATTTGTTCTTGTGGGTACGGCTTTGATCCATTTTGAGACGTAGTCAACAGCAAGTAAGATGTACTCAAAGTCATTAGATCCGGGAAAGGGTCCCATAAAATCAATTCCCTATATGTCAAAGATCTCGCACACGATAATCAGATTCAAGGGCATCGTATCGTGCAGGCCCATGTTGCCGAGGGTCTGACAATGAGCACATGCCCTATAGTAGGATTGTGCATCTTTGAACATAGTGGGCTAAAAGAACCCACACTGGACGATCTTTGCTACAATTTTACGTCTAATGTAATGGCCATCGCAGGCATGGTCATGGCAGAAAGAGATGACATCATTGACCTCGTCGTCGGGAACGCATCTTCGAATTACTTGGTCATTATCAATGTAAAATAGATAAGGATCTTCCCAAACATAGTACTTGGCATCGGAAATCAGCTTGTCCCACCGGGAGGTCGCCCAATCAGGCGAAATTTTCCTTGTAACCAAGTAATTCACAATATCAGCTGATGATAACGTTATCATTAACCATATCTAGCTTTAATTAGTCACAATCAATAGATAAATGCTCCTACATAACCGCCAAAGAGCCATAATTCACTACATATCCTTTCTGAGAGATTAACATAAAATCAGGGGTAAATCTGTATTTTTAACAGAATATCCTAAATGCAGAATAACCACTAGTTTTCCCTGGGATTTATTAAAGTTCAAATTCTCATAAATGTCTAATAAGAGAGTCCATGTAGATAAAAATGAGTTTTCACAGATTTTAAGAATTAATGGACATTTAAAATCCTAAAAACAGACCTGCTTAATTAACTAAGGTTATGGTGAAGATAAAATTCACCTAAACCTTCTAAAAATCATAGAAAAATATTCTATAAATTTTGGTACCTTTAATTTAACCATTAGAACCCATGTTGACCTAAAACAGAGTCTCAAACAAGATGTTGCCTTAATTTGTGTTTCTACGCAAATTATCCAGTTAAACTTTGCTAAAACCAAAATCTGACTTCACCATTAGATTCCTTGGGTCCAAATTAGATTTTCACCAAAATTTGGGTTCAATCTAAGATCATCTCGACCTAGTTTGCATTTTAATCATGTTCTGACTCTTTTCATTACAAGAAAACCCTCAACTTTTGAACTTTCTGCAAAAACCCCCCTAACTTCATCGTCTTCTTCACAAATAGGTCTCCACTGCCTTCAGAATCTTAAACCCATCACCAACAACCTTCAATCTTGATTTTCTCCCTGATTTCATGGTTGAACCCTTCCAAAATTGGAAGGAGGATTCGCGACGAGTTCCTCTTCAATTTGGACCTACTCCTACCTTCCAAATCCCCTCATGGAGCTCATGAGAACTCCTTGAATTCACGAATCCCAATCCCTGATTTTATGAAGCCTTTAAGCTTGTTTCCAAGCTAGAGTCTCGCCTATGGCCTATAAAAGCTACCCAAGTCCTTCCTAACCTGCTCAGCTCGTTTTTGGCCAGTTCTCCACCATCTTCCCTTCTCCCCAGTCAAAAGCTCCGTGAGCTCTGGTGAACCCCTCTGTCCACCTTCCTTGTCTGCCGTCACGGACAATAGCCGACGGATTTCTCTTCGTCTCACTCGTCTACGTCTCATAATACCGATGAGCGCCTCTCAGACCCCCTCTTTCCTCATTGTTCGCCCCCTGAAGACTTCCCCTTCTCCGACGTCGGCCAATCAAAGCCGGCACCTTCCCTTCCCTTTCAACCATTAGTTTAGGGTTAGTTAGGTTCCCTTAGATCCTTAGGTTAATTCCCTCTATTTAAAACCCAAAAATCAACCCTTGACACCATCGCATGCCACCTTCATCTCCACCTCCGGCCATACCTCCGGTAAGGTCCATCTCACACCAGACACCTCCAAACACCTCTCCAACACTCCCAAAAGCTTTGCCATCTCTCTGCCAACAAAAGCCCTAACCTATTCCACTCTATTGGCCACCCAAACTCTCCACCAAACAAACCCACCTCCGCACTCCATCTCCGCCTCCGTCTGACCATGTCACGACCTCTCACGGCATGCCACCGCCACCAACGCCCTCGCTGCACCCTTGCGAAGCTTCTGAGCTAGCTTAACTTGGCCGAAAGGCCGTGTTCTTGTTTTCAGGAGTTTGCCGATCTTTGCCATCGCCACCGTTATCTCCACCTTATTCTTCGTGCTCCAGGCCATGAAAGCTCCAGGTTGCACCTCCAAGTAGCGCGAAGTTGCTCTAGGTTTCATCTTAGGTCGCCAATTGGAGGTCATCACATCAATTTCACCCGCAATTGGAGAAGTTTCCTTGTTGCAGGCATGCGTGAAGGAGTGGCTTTAGTGCCACATCGTGAACAGCCAAGCACTTGGCGGCGCATAAAGGTTTTGTCTGCATAGGGTTTGTTGCCTCTAGACATCGAGGGTGAGGTCCCCTTCACCCGCACACCTGAAGTTTCCTCAGCTTGCACGTAGCCCTGGACAAGATAATGCAGATCCGATTACTCGATTAAGGTTTGATTATCTAAGAGGAGGAGGAAGGCAGGAAAGAAAGCGAGAGCGGGGGAGTGGAGGGTTTTGCTCTTGTAGGCACTGTGTGACAGTCGCTGTAGAGATTTGGAACCCTTGTGCATAAGAAGAGAAGGCTTTGAGAGGAGAAACAAGAAGAGAGGCTATGTTGGAAGAAAAAGGTAAGGCTGAAGGAACAAGGAAAGAAAAAGAAGGCGAAGGCCCGGAGAAGAAGAGAGGAAGAAGAAGGCTCTGTAAGAGCACTATAGCAATGACATTTAAGTTGTTTGATCCAAGGAGCTGACGTCTGATGAGCTTCTGAGCACAACATTGTGGATACATTTAATACGTGGAATTAAAGCTTAAGTAGTTCAGGCCACTGTTCATTTATTTCATATCTTGAGTAGTTGATATATATGTCCTTAAGACAAATAATTGGTGATCTAAATCACCATTATTTTGTCTTAGATCTTGTTTTGTTCTCTTAAACTCTTGATATACTCATGTATGCATTGAATATCAATTTTGAGTAGAGATTATTCATGGAATATCATTATTGGTTTGATTTCTTATGCTCATTTATACATTCATTTCGATTAGCATGTGATTTCAATACTTACTCCCTGTGTTCGACCTCAGACTTCATTTCTTCATTCTACATTATAAATTATATTTGTTGAGAGAGCTATTTAGGAGATTTTACTACAACGAAGCATATCTAAACTCCCGAATAGCGCTGTCAACATCAGCGAACCAGGGAAGTCCATTAATGGCCAAGAGATGCTCATTCAAAAAATGCTCGATGAAAGGTCCAGACGGGTCAATGATCGAAGAAGGAAGGCAAGAGAAATAGTTAGCTAGCACATTTTGCTTTCTCGCCTTGTCGCAAATTTCGAGATCAAATTCTTGCAATAGCAAGATCTATCAGATTAATCTAGGTTTTGCATCCTTCTTCATAAGCATCTCAATACGGTGTGATCCGAGTAGATAATGACATGG
Source organism: Thalassia testudinum (assembly GCA_037157565.1). Taxonomy (NCBI): domain Eukaryota; kingdom Viridiplantae; phylum Streptophyta; class Magnoliopsida; order Alismatales; family Hydrocharitaceae; genus Thalassia; species Thalassia testudinum. The sequence continues at coordinate 43,661,297 of JAZHRO010000025.1, forward strand.
GATCCCAGGAGGTATGATATGAATTTCTCCAAATTGAATACTATAGCCAACAACTCTTTCTCTGTAATTGTGAAATCACGTTAAGCCTCATCCAATGTCTTGCTGGCGTTATATATTACCACCGGTTTCTTGTCGATTTTCTGTCCCAGCACTGCTCCTACTGCGTAGTCAAGTGCATCGCACATGATCTTGAAGGGTTCATACCAATCAGGGGATTGTAGGATTGGAGCTTGGATAACTCGGTCACATAGGATTTTGATGCATGAATGCACTTGTTATCTTGAAAGGCGTGTCCTTTGAGAGAAGATTCGTTAAGGGGCGCACGATCTTTGAGAAATCAGATATGAATCATCGATAGAATCCGATATGCTCCAAAAAAAATTTGATGTCATTGATTGAGGAAGGCACAAATAATTTGGAAATCAAATTCAACTTAGCTTGATCAACTTGGATACCTCTCTCAGATATGAGGTGTCCAAATACAATGCCCTCAGGAACCATAAAGTGACTCTTTTCCCAGGAGAGAACCAGGCTCACATTGATGCATTTTCATAGGATTTGGACCAAGTGCAGGACGCAATCATCAAAAGATTCACCGAAAATCGAGAAGTCATCCATGAAGACTTCAAGGCATTCACCTACCATATTAGAGAATATGGCTAGCATGCACTGCTAAAAGGTGGCAGGTGCATTGCAAAACCCGAAAGGCATCCTGCGGAATGTGTACGTACTATAGGGGTAGGTGAAGGTGGTCTTTTCTTGATCTTCAGGATGGATTGCCACCTGGTTGTATCTGGAGTACCCATCCAGGAAACAGAAGAACCGATTTCCCACCAATTTCTCGAGAATCTGATCAATGAATGTGAGTGGGAAATGGTCTTTCTTTGTGGAGGCATTCAATTTTTGATAGTTTATGCAGACTCTCCATGAGTTCGCAATTCGAGTCAGGATGGTTTCTCCAGATTCGGTCGTAATCACGGTGAGCCTTACCTTTTTAGGCACAACTTGGATGGGGCGTAACCAGTGGCTGTCAGAGATTGGGTAGATAATTCCTGCATCGAGCCACTTGATAATCTTGTTTTTCATGACCTCCAATAGATTTGGGTTTAGTCCTCTCTGCATTTCTCGAGATGGTTGTGAGCCCTCTTTGATATAGATACGTTGTGTGCAATATGAGGGACTTATTCTAGTTAGGTCAACTAGAGTTCATCCAATGGCTCTTAGATGTTACTAGAGGATAGAAATCAACTTTGTTTCTTGATCAGGAGTGAGTCAGGAGTTGATAATCACAAGAAACGTTTGATTCGAACCCAAAAATACGTACTTTAGATTATCCGAGAGGGGCTTTAATTCAAGCACTAAATTATCAGCAGTAGGTGGGGGTTCGGGATTGGCCTCAGAAGATAATGTGGAAACTAAGGATAGATCTAAATAAGCTTCGGGCTTCTCGATCTATGGGACAAGATCTTATTGTGATTGAGGTTCTGAGAGAATCAGGTTTTTCTTTGTAATCAGGTCCTCAACCAAGGAACTAATGTCGCAAACTTCTATTGCCCTACAGTTTATTCCTTTTTGGGCCTTAAAGATATCGATCCTCAATGTCTTATTCCCAAATTTCAACTCGATCTGGCCCTTTTCGCAATTGATGTTTGCCCTAACTATAGCTAGGAACGGTCTCCCTAAGATGATTGGTGTGTCTCTCAGATTTTTAGGAGTATCCTTGTCTAATACAATGAAGTCCATCGGGAAGTAGAAATCTCATATCCTAACTAGAACATTCTCGAGAACTCCTCTTGGTGACTTAATTAATCTATCAACCAGCTGTAGAGTCACCTCAGTAGGTTTGAACTCAATTTCCTCAAAATGATCTAGTAGGGATGTGGGGATCAGATTTATGGAGGCTCCTAAATTCAATAATGCTTGATTGAATTCTAGGTCACCTATCTTACAGGAGATCAAAGGGGTGCCAAGATCTTTCACTTTCTACAAGAGTTTGCTCAAGATGATAGAGCTGGCTTGCTCAAATAACGCAATTAGACTGCCGCCTTTATTTCGCAGCTTACGCTTTGGTGTACATAAGTCCATAAATCATGCGTAAGCCAGTACGTGGTGGATCTCATCCATCAAGGGAATGTTTATTTGGACTTGTTCAAAGTTCTTGACCAAGACTTCCTCAAGTGCAACGAGTTTGGATTTCCTATTTCCTTTGGTCAAGGCCTCGAGAAATGGAACCTCTGTTGGTTCCTCTAGGATTGGTTCAGGCTCTGGATCTGGGATAGGTGTGTCCTGGATAACCATCCTAAGGGTAGGCTCTGAACTACCAAGGCTAGAGTGGCTACGATAAGGTGGATCCTGAGTCATTTTGCCACGTGTAGTAACAACATTTAGACCTGCTTGGTTTCGGTTCAGAGATGGAAAGAGTGGTGGTTGCTGCTGATATCTCGCATATGATGTGGAAGCCTCCATCCCGTCGGGCGATGGAATATAAGGGGCCTGATAGACATAGTAAGTTTGGCCCTAATTTGGGTTCGCCTCTGATTTGACATGTTATTCGGATTTAGCAGAGGTTGGGAAGGGAGTTCACCAAGCTGGCGAGCCCTAGCCATTTGTGCGAGTTGATTTCAAACCTCTGTGATCTCCTCCTTGTGTTGTTTCTGCATAGCCACATTAGTCTTCTGGATGTTAGCCAAGGCTTGCAAAATCAAGCTCATTTGATCTTCCTTGGTAGGCCTAAATTGGTAGTTCGAGTTGGGCCTAAGCTGAGCGGGTTGATATGGTTGCGGAGTTTGTGGTCGGGGTTGGAATTAATGTCACGAGTTCTGATTATTTCTTGACCATGTGAAATTCAAATGATTGCACCATCTAGGGTTATATGTGTTGAAGAATGAGTCATTCTGGATGGTGTGGAGATCCTCACAGGTCTAAGGGACTCTAGAGTAATCAGAGTACGAGGGTTCAGAGTTCCCCTAACTAGAGTAGGATGGTCTGGAGTTTCCTCCGAACCTAGGATCAGACGAGTTTGGATACATGTCCATTCCCTAATTTGCATGGTGGTGAATGTTATGTACGTCCTCCTTACCTGAGGGCAGATGTGCATACATGTTTTGCTGCAAAAAGGTGGCTCTCTGTAGATGTTGAGTCAATTCATCCACCTTCTTCTCGATGATGGAGACCTCATCTAGGTGACTAGCCACCAACTCCAAGTCAACGGATGCGGATAGGTTGCATGTCCTGTGTGCCCCTCACGTGTTTGTCAATGCGCTGGTGGTCATCTAGTCGAACACACCCATAGATTCATTATTTATGGAGTTCTCACACATGTTCTTGAGAATCTCCCAAACAGTATCTTTATGTTGACTCATGATGTTGCCACCACAGGTTGCATTGACAAATAATCTAATGTCCTCATGAAGCCCCTGGAAAAAAGATTGGACTTGTTCCCATTTAGGAACTCTGTGATGGGGGCATTTCCACATGAGATCTAAAAAGTGCTCCCATGCCTCATGAACTGGTTCTCCCGCATTCTACGTGAAATGCATGATATGGTGCCTCAAGCCATTAGTGCGACCAAGTGGGAAGAATTTCTTTAGGAATTCAAATTGGAGTTCCACCCATGTATTGATCGGTAGAGTCAGGGTTTGCTAACAATGGGTAGCTTATCCATAAGAGAGAAGAAGAACATCTTCATGAGCGGGATGTCCCGATTTTGAATAGGTGGTGCAAAGGTCTAGGCCAGATGTTTCAGCTATTTGATGTGCTAGAAAGGATCTTTGACATTTGTTCAATGGAATTTGGGGATTGCACTGATAAGATTTGGTTTTAATTCCATATCAGGTCCTCCTGTCAGGATCTGCACCTTGGGTTCTATAGCTATTGCTATGGGATTGTAGTGATCTCGCATCTAAAGACACAGTTGGGGGGTTCATGAATGCATGGAATAAATCTATGAGATTCTATATTTGATTCTGGATGTTGAGCACTTCTCCTTAATTTTCCATGGATGCAAATGATGGAGAGCCAGTCTCGGATGTGGAAGAATTTGAAGAGATCTTGATCTGATTAGTCAGGAACACAAATAATTAGTTCAGGGCTTGACCCCGATGAGAGTGAACTACTAATGGAGGCCTCAAGACTGATCTTAAGGACCTCCTCCCGTACATGCACTATGGAATTAGACGAGGGACAGAATGTGTATTGGACCCAATTGAGGCACCCAACAAGGCTGGGTGGGTGGTTCAAGGCAGATGGTACCTCTGGATTAGAAACTCACCCACCTGAGAATTACTTGGGCAGCCAGGAAGGGAGAGTCCCACAAATACACCTACATGGTAGAGCGTCTTCATGGGTCACAAGGTTTCCCCCACCTGACCTTCCTTGTCATTGTGGTTCCAAGTAGACCGGAATGTGGGAGCTTGACTCCTAAGTCTAACAATTTTAATCCTGCTTGTGCCTTGAATTTCACTTGAACTTTGAAGTTGATTTGATTTGTGACCTAATTTGGAGGTTAGATGATTCACAAAGTGAACCAACTTCACCTGACCTATCCTAAAGTTGAGGATGAGGTTTAGGTTAAGAACCCAAATCACCCTGAATTGGTTTGTAAATAGGTTATTAGGTCCCAAATTTTAATGATCCAAGTAATTATAGAACCTTGATTTTAGCGTCCACTTGATTAGATCAATTCAACTAAGGGCTTGGGTAGCACACACTACAGGAATATGTTTATATGTAAAGCAGGAAAGTGTGTGCTCCTGGAAATCCTAATCTGGAAACCCTAGATTGGCTTTATTTCCAAGTCCAATTCTTCCAACGTTAGTATCTTAGGCTAAATCAAGAAGGTGAATAGCCCAAGGAACCTTATGTCTCTAATAGGTGCAAGTATCAGGATGGGGATCTCTAGTTAAATTGAATCACATCAGGAAACTCGAATGATGATTAGTATGTAAGTAAAGCAAGTTGATCCTAATTGATTTCCTTTTCAATCTTTCCAAGAGATGAGGGGCTTAAAGAAGAAGGAAATGTGATTACTAGCCCCTAGTGTGGTTGCTTGTGTAGTTGGTCTTCAGATTCACCTGCAATAACACGACAAATAGATATAGCATGTTAGAATCAAATCAAAAAAAGTGATTAGTGAATGAAATCCACATTTCTCCTCGGCATTGGCACCAATATGTTGGAGTGCTTCTACCGTGTTTTAGGAAACAGATACGTCGTAGTATACTCGATAAAAGCGTAACGACATTTAAATTTGTAAAGTACAAAAAACTGTGAGTTCCGAGGTCGTTTGTAGGGACCAAATGTAGCAATTCAATCCATCAATTAGAAATAATGATACAATTAATATTCAATCACAAATGAGAATAATCAATTAATGCTCAGAATTGTATCTCGAGGTAAAAATAAAAGAGAATAAAAATGATGGTTAGAACCATCAAATATCCCCAACAATAAGCGGAATTCTCAATCAGATCTAAATTTCCCAACAGTAGCCAAAACCAACTCAGAGTCTCAAATTTCCATAAATTAGACGTCAAGGCCAAGGCTCAGATGACTTAACTATCAAGCCCCAAGCACTTCTCAAATTTTTCCTAAGTGTAGGCACATTTCTCGAGAATCCACAGTGCAAAACCTCCCTTTCTTTAGAAATTCCCTTCTCTTTTTCTCTCAATCAGAACCAGGTTTAAGGCAATTGGGTCAGGTAAACGGATCCAGGTCCAGGCCCACTGGCATGCGTGGCGGGCGAGGGTGGACGTGTGAGGAGGGACCTCACCCTATGTTATGAGGCAAACAGCTAAGGAAGTAAATACGTTATAAAGTAAATTTTTTTTTTTGAAAGTCCACAATGTGAGACTATGATGGCTGCTTCCTTCTTTGTCAGTGAAGCTACTACTGGCTTCTTCGATTACAGCTGTTGATGCCTTGCCTTCGCTCAATTGGTACCTAGAACTCTTCGTGAAGTCAAGCTACAACTCTTGGGGGTGGTATTGAAGGCGAAGGTGGATGGAGTACGGCGGGATGACGTCAGGGAAGATGGTGGTGGTGACGAAGCTCCGATGAAGTCCTTGAAAACAAGAATATGGGCCTTAAGCCCCAATTAATATGTTCAGAAGCTTCATCGAGGTGCATGGAGTGCAATGGTGGTGGTTGTGAGGTGTTTCAAGGTGTGTAGCAGTCGAATGTGGTCGGAGGAGATGGTGGAAGAGTGGGTTGGCCAGTGGTATTGTGGAGTGATCGAAAGGGTTAATAGGGAGAGGGCTTTTGATCGGTGAAGTGTAGGGAAGGTAGTGGTTGTAATTCCCTACTAGAGGAGGTGAGATATGCGTGACGTAGAAAATGTGGAATTAAAATAAATAATCTCACAAAAATAAGCAATCACACAATGGCACAAGAGATTTTTATGTGGAAACCCAAACCGGTTGAAAACCACCTCCTAACTCTCTCGAGTTAGGATTTTCGATTGACCTAGTCGATCAAATCCACTAAACAAGTCACTTAAAAAGGGTGACTTAACCTCTTACAACCACACTACATTGAACGAGGGTAGTGTACCTCAAAACCCCTTGTCTTCACAAGAAGGATTTTGTCTTGTGAAGGAGACGGGAATTCGCAACACGAATACCCAACCAATAACAAAGAAAAAAAATACAATAGAACTATAGAGCCAACAAAGTATATAAATGAACCTAGCTACTATAGGTGAAGAATCTTCCCTTAGGTGGGAGTGCGTCAGCATGACAACGTGGGTGTGTGAACCATGCTTTGGCACAACACTCTCGTAACGTCGGTGGGAGAGCAGGTGCACAGTAGGACGAAGCTCTCAAGTGTGGAACAAATGCTTGGAGAGCTAAAGCTTCTTCTATTTCTCTTGGACACAAAAGATGTGGAAAATGTGTTTCTTGGTGTGTGTTCACAAGGCAAGGGTCCTCTATTTATAGAGGGCCTCGGAAGTCTTTGGAAGGCCTTAGGAGGCTTCCATTGCCGTTGGGGTTGAATCCAAGGAAAAATAGGTTGTAATAAAAATTATTTATGATTTTGACAAGGTCATCAAACATCTGGTCCAGGTATCAGACGTCTGGAAAACCAGTTTAAGACATCTTGGAACTAAGTCAAATGTCTGATTCTAGGCAGGTTTCCTTCCTGACTTTCATCAGACCTAAACAGGGTTCTAGTGTAAATCAATCAGACGACATACAGGACGTCTAGCATTAGGTTTGGACATCTGGAAACCTATTGTACTGCAGGAATAGATTTCCTAAGGTTCAAACGGCTATATTAGTCTAGGAAAGCGATTTTGGGTCAGTCGAGGCTCAACGGTCACATATCAGACGTCTTGGGTCATCTACGGACGTCTGATAGAAGCCTAACGGTTATTTTCCTCAATGCTTACATTGTTAGTTAACGTTCCACTAATTAGACGTCTGACTCAACCATCAGATGTCTTCTAAGACATCTTGTTATGACCCGATCCCAGATCCCTACAGGACCCAAGATTGGCCCGCCTCGACTAATCCCATGACCTAGTCGTCCAACGAGAAATAACAAAAAGTAGGAAATAATTCGCATCCACACATGAAATGTAACTAAGCAGAAAGAAAACAAGAGACAGTAAAAGAAACAGAGCGAAAAGTCTACAAATATTATAGGCCATCACAACTACGATAGAGGGATGTATAGCGGAAAAGTAACCAAAATAGTATTTTGTAGAACAAAAATACTCACTACCACAACAGAAGCTAAGGAAACAGATAAAAAATGTAGCTAAGGCTCAGCTTGATTGGGCCTAGCTCCCTCTGCAGCTGGTGGTGCTGGCTGTTCAACTCCCTGACTTGAACAAGGTTATAAAAATTTCTGGAGTTAGCGAATGCTGAGTAGAGTGGTAATTTAATTAATGCAATTAAGTAACTATCCATTTCCATTTAGTTCAACCAAGTACTTCTAATTTTTTGTTTCTTTATTCACTTAAATCATTCCTTGATCTGGCCTGTTCCTTACAGGAACGATCTTGATTGCCGTCTTTTCCATGATGTAGGAGGTACACGTGGTGCTCTCCTGACTGGGAGAGTCCCCCGTGATAATCCTACACGCAGTCAACCACCCTGAGGTCACGGTCGCGATGTAGCGGTGACTACAGTATGTGTGATAAATGCGCAGGTAGCTATCCTGCAATGGCACGCGATCAGTCGTTTCCGCTAGCGGGTGGGCCTAAAGGTACAGCATGGAACAGTACAAAGCCTTACCCTCTCAAAACAGAACAGAACAAGGGTCTCGCCCATCCACAGTCCGCGTACCCTCATCCGAATATCCTGGTTTGCCCAGTGGGCCTAACAAGAGTCGGTGTAGGACGGTTAGTCCTAACCCTAGACCCCCTGGGGCAGCTAGCTCCCTCCCTACACTAAGTAGCTCACCTCGATACCACGTACACGAGGGCCAAACAGAGTCGGTGTAGAGTATTTAGGCCTGACCCCAGGACTCAACCGAATAGGCGGCTAGTGCCCCTTTATACTAAAGGGACAGTGGCTCTCTTTGGTACCTAATACACAAGGGTCAGTTCACTTCCCATCTACAGGAGTTCTACCAATTCCCCATAAGGTTCGTGCTAGTATTCCTTTCGTTTCATATTTCAGACTTTCAGATTTCTCTATTTGCATTACTAGTTCCATTCTTAAAATAGGCAGGTCATGATTTTCTAACTGAAAAGGCATCACATTAAAATAATCAATACATTTGCTAGCATTTAAAGTTGTACACGCATCTCAAGTAAACAGTGTAGCTCAACCATACTCATTTGTTCCTGCCCTAGGGTTCATTCTCATCCTAGGGTTCTACAAGTATCTCAAGTATACAGTATAGCTCAAACCATACTCATCTGTTCCTACCCTAGGGTTCATTCTCATCCTAGGGTTCATTCAAGTTATTCTAAACATACAGTTCATTTATTTAAATCATAATATTAATGTAAACCACTCTATCGGAAAACATGGGAGGAATGGGGGCTCGGATAGGAGATCCCGTTGCCTCCGCGGGTTCTACGTACTCAATTGGCTGGAGACCTATACAATTAACCAACTACATCAAACGAGTCCAGAACCGTATACAAGTGAAACTATCTCGTAGAGAAACTCAAGCGAAAAACAACGGTAGTTCGTTTGCAGAAATCTGATTCCGTTTGAGTCCGAAATGGGCCAAAAACACTCATACTATCCAAAATCAAACATTTGGGTCTAGTCCCAGTCGTCTTAAAAGACGTAAATACTCACCCTGGGTTTCCTGCGACTACCTTGAACGTCCAGACCCTTCTGCAATCGTCTGAGGTGAGTTCCAGATGTCAGACTCTCCTTCCTGCCATCTGGAGGTACTGTCAGACATTTGGCAACGTGTCCAGACATCCAAAACACCTCGAAGGGCGCACCCCATGCCTTTCTAATGCCCTGCCCCCTACGTACGTACGTGCAAACCTAAAAATGGTTGGACAAATCTCTATGGTGTGGTCTGCATGGCGGTATGTCGCATAGAAGCATGTACCTTGGCACTGAGCGTGCTTTCAGACGTTCGGCTTTAGCTTCGGACGTCCTGCTATTCCAGATGTCTAGGATGTGGTCCAGATGTCTGATACTGGAAAATGTCCAGTATGTAGAACTCTCGCGAGCCTTCTCCTCCCCGCAGTGATGCGTGGTTTTCACTCAACTCAGTAATTAAGTTAATTTCACTTAATTAAGAGTAGAAGAAATCACTTAGGTTAACTCGAAGTTGTGTCGGTTGTGTAGTATAGGGTCGAATTAACCTAACATTTTAGAAATTTTTATTGGTTGAGTCTAGGTCGTTCACTGGGAGGTATAATAATTTTCTCCAAATTCACCAATTTTCTTTTATTTCTCTATAAGTTTAGGAGGTATAACTAGTTTGATTTTTAAAACATGAATTTTGCCAAAATATTAATTAAAATGGAGTAATATGCAAAATCCCATAAGAGAACATATTTACTCAAAATAATCTACTTTATGAACAAGTAAACATGCTAGTTTTTCAATTTTATTTCATTCCAAGAAATTAAGGCAATTAAAAGTTATCCTATTAATACATGCCTGTTTACAATTAAGAATAAAAAGATAATGATGCAAGAAAAATTCATTTATTTTTCAAAGTATTGATGCCTTTTTATTTTCTTCAGCCTCTTATCTTCTTTCTTATTTTCTTCTTTCTCTCGAACTCTCTTTCTTCTGTTGTTCCTACCTTCTCTTCTCTTCTTCCTTTAGTTTTCTCTTTTGTTCCTTAGTCTCTTTTCCTTAACACTCCTTAGCGCCTGTGCTCCTTCTTTAGCTTTCAGCTTCAACACTTAGCATCCTTCAGCGGCTTCTCTTTTCCTTAAACTTTCAGCTGAACCGGGTTTTTTTTTTACTTTTTAACCAAAAGTTATTTTATTTGAGGTGAGGTCCTTTCGAGGATACACAACACCCTGAGACCAGGGTGGGACCAGACCCTACTCGGTCCTCGCCTAATCTCAATTAGGTTCATTTTGGTTTATTCGTTAATCAGTTCACAGTTTCGAGCCATTTCGGCTCAACCCGGCCTCTCAGGCCTCTCTCGCCCTCCCAGGGCACAATCTCATTGACACGCCCCCAAGGGCGCACACCCGCAGGCATAAGCCCGCACACACACACACATGCAATGCTCAGATCAGATAAGATGGAATCGGTAACCGGTGCGTCGAGCACTGACGACTGCATAGCCAGAGAAACAAATCGCTTTTATCCCCAGGTGCGCACTCATGAACAACTAAGGTGGGACTAACTTACCCCTCTCAGACCCGAATTCAAATGTTCATAACTTTCTACCCAGAGCTTCAAATTGAGTGATTTCAAGTTTGTTAGAAAGCTCTAAGGGTAATCTACACAATTTCAGGGTCAATTTAATGTTTTAATGATGTTTTCCTTTTTAATTTAAAAGATGAAATCAGGGGTTCCTACGGGGTTTTTACTAGCTTGGAAGTGAAATTAAGTCAAGAGAGTCCTCAGATGGATTTCTCTCTTTTATTAAAAGGTCTGTACATGTTATATAAGTGATTCTGCATCTGTTAGAATAGGTTTTAAGCTCTTAAGACCTTCAGAACCACCAGAGAAGCTCTTCACTTCTCTGAAAGCTTCAGAGTTCGATTTTTCAGACATCAATATGTGCAACAGACACTTAAAAGTGTTTCTAATCAATTTAGATTAATTATAAGGGTTATAACAGATCAACCTGGGCAGGTTTTAAGTTTAAATTTCAATAGAATAGTACTCCTGTTGGTTTGGGTTCGAAAGTAACCCAAATTGGTAGGAACTAAATTCTCAAATATCTATGAACCTGAGCTCACTTAATTCATTTTCAGATCATCAAACAAGCTCCCAGAAACAATTTTCACTCAAAATCTCAATTCGAGCTCAGAACTCTATTAACAGACTCATGTTTGACTATGGAAGCCTCAAGTTTGACTTTCTGTTTAAAATCTTCTCCCAAGAAATTAATGCCTCAAATAGAGTCTTCTCATCATCTAGAACTTATTCAGATCTTCAGGAAGTTGTTCTAACCTTGATTCCTAGGGTTTCAGGCTCGCCGCCTGAACTTAAAAACATGTTTGTTTGACAGAGTCATGGGAAGATTATTACAGTGTTCTGAGGGTTAAAATAGCTTCAGTGCATTGCACTGAAGCTTCTAGGATCATTAAATGCTTCTGAAATCTTTCCTAACAGACTTCTTCAACTTCGTCGGAGTTGGGGAAGATGAAGTCAAATCTATAGCTCCAGTGGTTAAATCTCAAACAGATATCTAAAAATTAATCAGTGATCCATATAATAACATTCTGGAGCTACTCAGCATGGTTTAGAGGCTGAAACTCAAGAATGGCTCGCCAGAGCTCCGGTGAGTCCAGAAAATATGAAATTGTATGTACAGATTGATAAAACTAACCATTTTTTATTCAAAAAGGATCCTGAGGTTACAAGGAACCTCAGTATCACATTTAATTTCTCATTTGTTCATTAAAATGTAAGATTTGACAGTGAAATTATTTTCTTAAAAGATTTGAGTGGTTAAAGCTCGGGACTTGTTTAACCACTCGATTGAGAGGTTAAAACAAGTCAACAGGTGTTAATATTCATAAATATGTATTTAATTTAATATTTGAACTGTTCCCGAGTCGCCATGGACAGCGAACTCAGGAGCTTAATTAAAATTTGGGCATTTAATTTATAGATGATAATAATAGGTATTATAGTATCGATCAGGGTTCATAAGTGGTGATAAGTGATGAAAGAACCCAATGAAGGTGAAATTATCTCGATTACTGTCACCATAGACAGTGTCAGTAATCGGTGAAGGTGAGATATGAATTAGGCGATTAGGTGATTTAATTAATGATTAAGTGATTTAGAAGTGAACATGGAAGATACATGAAGGTGTACAATGAATTAAAAGACAAGATTGAAGCTCTGGCGAGCTCAAGGAACTCGCCGGAGTCGGAGGAGATGAACCAAATTCTAACATTACTCTAATCTGACTAACTAAACCAACTAACTAAGCTAGCCTACTCCTACTCCTACTCTTAATCTATTGTTACCTGGACGAAGGGGTCAACAGGGTTCCGCCGAAGGTTCATGGTGGACGACGAAATCAGAGGGTGGAAGAAAGATCTTCGGCAGGCGGATTTGAGGTGGAGCGGAGGAATCCTAGGGTCGGCGCCTTTGTCAGAGGTGCGGAAGACCACGGCGGATCTCCTCGGCTACTTAAGATGGACGGAGGAAATCGGAAAATGGAATGGGAAGTCGCCGGAGTTTTGGACGAATAGCCTATCGAAGTTAGCTACAGTGTTAGAAGAGGGAAGGGAGCCAACTTGAATAAAATCAGAGGTGTGAGGGGGTATTTATAGCAGTTTGCGACGAAGAGAGTGGTGGAGTCTGGCCGAAGAAGGAGCTCGAGGAGCTTAACCTCCATCGTCGTCTCTGACAACGGTGAGGTTATCTCCCACTGAAAAATAGGATTCTTGGTTAATCCAGACCGATGGATGAAGTGGAGGTGGTGAGCGCAAGCTGCAAGAGCTTGGACAAAGAGGAATGATGTCGGTAGGGCGGTGATCGCGCGGTGGGGTGACTCTCTACTGCCAGTCGTTCGTTCGGCTGAAGAAGATGAAGAGGGACATAAAAATAACAAAACTTAAGGACCTGTGTGAGAAATAAAGACCTGATTGCAGTGAATATTAAGGACCAAAATGTAAACCCAGGTTTTAAAGGTTTATTTTAACTTAGATCTTTTTCAACTTTTCATATATGTTAGTAAATAAGGTAAATATTATGTTTACACCTTGAATTTACATTTTTGACCTTTTTAGGTTAATTTATTAGATTAAGTAAAATCACTTAAGTTATTACATACTTAGGTATACATTATATTTAAGTTACTTATCTTATTAATTAAGGGAATGATTAATAGGATTTCGAGTCCAATTATTAACTAAAATATTAATAATGTTAATTGAATGATAAAATGTCATTTTTAACTTATTTTAAGGTCCTTGACTAAATATCCCTTATTCTATAATTGACCCTTATATGTTCATAACCTTAGCTAATTAACTAGGAAGACTAGTTAATTAGGGGTAATTAGAGATCATGATGAGTGTCTCATCACGCCGCCCCTCCGCACCGCTTGCAACTGCTACACTGGTAGCTTCAGGAGGCTGCGAAGCCCACTTTGTGAGTTCCTCCTCGCGCACGAGCTCCCCTGAGCTCCTCCTATGCTCTCACACCTCCCTCGCGAGCTCCACTCTCCTCCATGTCCTGTCTCTCTCTCTCTTCTTCCTCGCCACACGTCGTGCTAGGAGGGGAGGAAGGGGACGGCTGGTAGGAGGGAAAGATGGAGGTGGTGGCTGGTGGGGATGGGGAGAGTGGTGTGGGTGTGGGGTTTAAATAGGAAAGGTTTAGGGTTTGGGGTGAGGAGAGAGAGAGGTGTGTGCGTGTGTGCACGCACGAAAAAGGAATACAAGGCATGATTTTTTTACTTTCAGAAGTGCGACCCTCTATCCAGACATCTGGACAGATGTCTAACGGCTGATCCAGACGTCTTAAACAACCCAAAAGAGCAGAGGGTCATTTCAACATAACTTAAAGGAAGTTTCGTCCCCGAAACTTGAGCCAAGTAGGGTTTGGAAAAGGTAGCGTAAAAGCGCATAACAAACTTAAAGAGGATCAAAGTAGATATGAAAGGACGTACCCTCAAAAAGCTCCAGGTACTGTTCGCACATTGCCGCCTCAGGCTCCCAAGTGTCATCCTCGTATCGCTGGCTTCTCCATAAGACTTTCACTAGTGATACTTGCTTCCGTCTTAGATTCCGGACAGCTCTATCTAATATCTGTACTGGACTCTCGGATAGGTCAGGTCGTCTCCCACTTCAACGATCTCATGGCTCAGAATGTGGCTGGGATTGGCAACGTACTTCCTGAGGTTAGACACGTGGAACATGTCATGCACTCCAGAGAGCTGGGGAGGAAGGGCAAGCCGGTAAGCAACGGGTTCAACTCGCTCCAAGACCTCAAAGGGTCCCACAAACCTCGACGCAAGCTTCCCTTTCACCCCAAAATGCTGCAAACACTTCATGGGTGAAACACAGAGGAAAATGTGATCCCAACCTCGAACTGTACCTCTCTATGCTTCCTAACAGCATAGCTCTTCTACCTGCTCCTGACAGTGCGTAGTCGCCTGTTAATCTGCTCTATCACCTCCTGACACTCCGGATCAGCCTGGGGCCAACCTCCCACTTGGTCCCTACCTCGACCCAACTCAAGGGTGCGGTACACCTCCGTTCGTATAGAGCCTCGTAAGGTGCCATGCCGATGCTTGAATGATAGCTGTTATTGTATGCAAACTCTACCAGGGCCAAGTGCTCCTCCCAGGAGCCTCTCTAGTCTAGTACACAAGCGTGTAGGAAGTCCTCGAGTGTCTGTATGGTGCTCTCTGATTGCCCATCAGTCTGAGGGTGTAGGCGGTACTGAACCTCAAACGGGTCCCTAATGCCTGCTGAAACTTTGCCCAGAACTGGGAAGTGAAGCGAGTATCCCTGTCGGATACGATCTTGCGAGGGACTCCGTGTAGACACGCCACATCTCTGACATATCTCTCTACTAATTGTGCTGGCCCAAAAGTGACTCGGATCGGCAGGAACCATGCCGTCTTCGTCAACCGATCTACTATCACCCAAACTGCATCGTGTCCCTACTGGGTAACTGGTAGACCCACCACTAAGTTCATGGTGATGCTCTCCCACTTCCACTCTGGCACAGGAAGTGGTTGTAACGGCCTTGCAGGCCTCTGGTGCTCGGCCTTCACCTACTGGCATACCAAGCACTGTTGGACAAACTCACCAACATCCCACTTCATCCCTCTCCACCAGAAATCGCGTCGCAAATCATGGTACATCTTTGTATTTCCAGGATGTATGGTGAACTGGGGCCCATGCGCCTCGGTTAGGAGCTCTCTCAGCAACTCCTTGTCTCTAGGAACTCATAGGCATCCCCTCATGTGCAATATCTTGTCTGAGAAGGAAAAGATTGCTGGGTCCCCTGTCAACAGTTTGTCTCGCAGTGTCTATAAGCACGAATCGGCCATCTGCCCTACAATGATGCGGTCTATCATCCCTAATCATGCCTGTCGCGTCACTGTCACTGCCCCACAGTACAACTGTGACTCCCGGGGTTACCAACTACCCACCTCCTCCATGAGTCTCCAACTTTGTGCCTACAAGCTGACCAAGTGGGCGGGTGCCTTTCGGCTCAAGGAATCTGCCACCACATTGGCCTTCCCTAGGTGGTAGGAGATGCTGCAGTCGTAGTCCTTCAGAAGCTCTAACCAACGCCTCTGTCTTAGGTTGAGCTCCTTCTGGTCAAAAAGGTACCTGAGGCTCTTGTGATTAGTGAAGATCTCGAATGTCTCACCCTACAGGTAGTGCCTCCATGTCTTCAACGTGAAGACAACTGCTACCACCTCTAAGTCATGGGTGGGGTAATTATGCTCATGGAGCTTCAGTTGCCACAAAGCATAAGCGACAACGCGATTCCTCTGCATGAGCACACCACCCAACCCTTGCAATGATGCGTTGGTGTAAACCACGAACCCACCACTACTGTCTGGAATGTTAAGTATAGGAGTTGAAGTTAGTCTCTCCTTCAACTCCTGAAAACATGCCTCGCAATCGTCGGTCCAGGTATGGGCACGTCTTTCCAGGTCAGCTGAGTCATATGATGCGCAATCTGAGAGAACCCTTTGATAAATCGCCGATAGTAGCCTGCTAATCCCAGAAAACTGTGTACCTCTGTAACTGTGTGTGATCTCTCCCACCTGAGCACGGCCTCAACCTTGGCCGGATCCACAGCCAATCCATCTCCCAAAATCACGTGGACCAAGAAAGTCACTTGTCTCAGCCAAAATTCGCACTTGCTGTACTTGGCATACAGCCTGCGTCGTCTTAAGGTATCTAGGACCATATGTAAATGTTATCGATGCTGCACCTGATTTCGTGAGTAGACTAGGACGTCATTGATGAACACCACCACAAACTGGTCTAAATACGGTCTGAAAACACGGTTCATCAAGTCCATGAAAGCAGCGGGGGCATTGGTCAACTTAAACGGGATGACCAAGAACTCGTAGTGCTTGTATCAAGTACGGAAAGCTGTCTTGGAGACGTCGGTCTCCTTGATCCTCAACTGGTGGTAACCTGACCTCAGATCTATCTTAGAGAACACTGTGGCGTCTCTCAACTGGTCAAAGAGGTCGTCAATACGAGGCAGCGGGTACTTGTTCTTGACGGTGACCCGATTCAGCTGTCGGTAGTAGACACAGTCGTAAGGTACCGTCTTTCTTCTTCGCAAACACAGGGGCTCCCCATGGGGACGCACTCGGCCTCACAAAGCCCTTCTCCAATAGGTCCTATAATTGTGACTTGAGCTCTCACAGCTCAAGTGGAGCCATCCTGTATGGTGCAGTAGAAATGGGGCTGGTCCCCAGTACTAGCGAGATCTCAAACTTGATCTCACGCTCAGGCGGTAGTCCTGGCAACTACTCTGGGAAAACGTCAGAGTACTAGCAAACTACCAGAATACTCTGAAAGTCTGCCATGGGACTAGGCTCTGTTACAGCACAAGCTAAGAAGCCCTCACACCCTTGGCCCAAAAGCTTCGCTACCCGAAGTGCGGAGATGCACCTAAAACCTCCATCCACCGGCTGGCCATGAAACTCAAAGGGAGGCAACTCTGGTATGGAGAAGATGATCTTCCCCCCAAAATAGTCTACCAAAGCGTGATAGCCAGATAGCCAGTCCATCCCTAGAATCACGCTAAAGTCCTCCATCGGGATTACAATTAGGTCAGCGAGAAGACTGTGTCCCCCTATAACGAGCTCGCAGTCTGTAAAGACCTCTGCTACGAACAACTGTCCATCTAGCCCTTTAATCAGGAACGAAACCTCTAACAGTACGCTACCCAGTTCTAAACTGACGGCAAAACTCGAGGAGACAAAGGAATGTGTCACACTAGAATCGAAAAGAACAGACTAATCTGCCGGAAACAGTAACCATACCTACCACCACAGAACCTGAAGCCCTGGCGTCTCCGTGTGTCAGGGCATTGATATGCCCCTCAGCCTCAGGTGCAGACAAAGTGACCACACTATGGGTCAGGCGAGTAGCAGTTGGCCGGTGCCCTCCACATGATTGCTGTCCTCCCCCACGTGCTTGGTGACCGCGGTCGCCAGCTCGGCCTCCTGCACTCGGTGCGGGGAGCATCTTCTATGCTTTGGCCCTAGATAAGTAGTCCCTCTTGATGTGGTCCGGCTGGCCACACTGGTAGCAGAAAGGAACACGGCCTCCTCCCTCAGTCGATCTCTGCTGGTGGCTGGGCGGGGGTTCGGTGTTGCTAGCTGGTCCTTGTCTGGGGCTCCCAAAGGCCACTGGTGGCCCCACAGAATGAGACTGCTCTCCTGCGACCACCGTGTGCCTCATCTCCCGACGGCCCTATGAGTACTCTGGCTGGTAGGGCCTCTTCCATCCACCATCAGTTTCTTGTGCGGCCAGGTTGGTCTCCTCATAAGTAGGTAACTTCAAGGGTTTCACATACCCCCGAATCGCCAGTCGAAGCCCCTCAGTATACCTCCACATGCGCTCCTCCTTAGTAGACACAGTTGTCGGGGCGGAGCATGATAGCTCCAGGAAACATGTGTGGTATGCGCTAACTATCATCGCCCCTTGACGGAGAGTGTGGAACTCCCACCTACTCTAGTCCTGCCAGGTCTGTGGGAAGTACTGCTAGTAGAAGCGAGCCACGAACTGGTCCCACGTCAGCTCTTCCCTCCTGGCCTCTGATTGCCCTCCACCACTTGTGGGCTACGCTCTCCAACTGGTACGTGGCAAAGGCCATGCGGCACTCTACAGGAGGGTGGAGGGTGTTGAACACCTTCTCTATCTGCTCCAATCAATCCTCTGCCTTAGACGGGCTCTCATCCCCCTTGAAGGAGGGGGGCTTCAGCTTCCAGAACTGGCTGAAAAGCTTGTGGTGGAGCTGCAACAGGGGAATAGGTATGCCTCCAGGCAAGAAGGGCTCGTGCTCAGAAGTGTCTGAGGGTGGTGGGGGTGGTGGAGGATCACCCCCTCCCCCTCCAGCTCATATGGCGCTACAGTGGTTCCCCTGTCCTACGGAGTACTCTCCCTCCACGTCCTCAGGAAGGGGTGGCCGAGGAGGTTGCTGGAGCTCCTCCCGTACGATATCTCGGATCATCTAGGCAAGATCCTGGGCCTACATGCCCAGAAAGAGAGGTGGGTCGGCTAGTGCCTTAGGTCCGACACGTCCGCCCCTTCGACCCTACCCACGACTACATCCACGGCCTGCCTCGGGAACTCCCCGATGAGACATCTCCTACAAGGAGACAGGAAAAAGAGCAGGAACTGTCAATGATAACAGATTACATCAAGAGATAAGACTCGAAGCGTAGATCAGAGAGATACGTTGTGATGGCTATCCTAGTTACATGCATGTGGGTGAATATTTTTCAAACCATTTGGTTCATTTCTCAGGATGACCTTGTTCTGATACCATCTTGTTACGACCCGATCCTAGATCCCTACAGGACCCGAGATTGGCCCACCTCGACTAATCCCAAGACCTAGTCGTCCAAAGAGAAATAACCAAAAGTAGGAAATAATATACATCCACACATGCAATGTAACTAAGCAGAAAGAAAAAAGAGACAGTAAAAGAAACAGAGCAAAAAGTTTATCAATATTACAAGCCATCACAACTATGATAGAGGGAAGTACAGCGGAAAAGTAACTGAAACAATATTTTATAGAAGAAAAATACTCACTACCACAACAGAAGCTAGGGAAACAGAAAAGAAATGTAGCTAAGGCTGGGCTTGACTGGGCCCAGCTCCCTTTGCAGCCGGTGGTGCTGGCTGCTCAACTCCCTGACCTGAATAAGGTTATAAAAATTTTCGGAGTCAGCGAATGCTGAGTAGAGTGGTAATTTAGCCATTTACATGTAATTAAGACAAGTTATTAATTAATGCAATTAAGTAACTATCTATTTTCATTTAGTTCAGCCAAGTACTTCTAATTTGTTGCTCCTGTATTCACTTAAATCATTCCTTGATCAGGCCTATTCCTCACGGGAACGATCTTGATTGCAGTCTTCTCCATGATGTAAGAAGTACACGTGGTGTTCTTCTAGCCAGGAGAGTCCTTCGTGGTAATCCTAAACCTAGTCAACCACCCCGAGGTCACGGTTGTGTCATAGCGTTGACTACGGCACGCGTGATAATCGCGCGGGTAGCTACTCTGCACTGGCACGTGGTCAGTAGTTTCCGCTAGTGGGTACGCCTAAAGGTACAATACGGAACAGTACAGGACCTTACCCTCTAAGAATAGAACAGAACAGGAGTCTCGCCCCTCCACAGTCCATGTACCCTCCTCCGACTATCCTAGTTTGCCTAGTGGGCCTAACAAGAGTTGGTGTAGGGTGGCTAGTCCTAACCCCAAGCCCCCTAGGGCAGTTAGCTCCCTCCCTACACTAAGTAGCTCACCTCGGCACCATGTACACGAGGGCCAAACAGAGTTGGTGTAGAGTGTCTAGGCTTGACCTCGGGGCTCAACCCAACAAGCAGCTAGTACCCATCTACACTAAAGGGACAGTGGCTTTCTTTTGTACCACGTACACAAGGGCTAGCTCATTTCCTATCTACAGGAGTTCTCCTAATTCCCTGTAGGGTTCATGTTGGTATTCCTTTTGTTTCATATTCCAAACTTTCAGATTTCTCTATTTACATTACCGGTTCCATTCTTAAAACAAGCAGCTCATGGTTTTCTAATTGACAAGGCATCACATTAAAATAACCAATACATTTGCTAGCATTTAAAGTTGTACACGTATCTCAAGTAAATAGTGTAGCTCAACCATACTCATTTGTTCCTGCCCTGGGGTTCATTCTCATCCTAGGGTTTTACATGTATCTCAAGTATACAGTATAGCTCAAACCATACTCATCTGTTCCTGCCCTAGGGTTTATTCAAGTTATTCTAAACATGCAGTTCATTTATTTAAATCATAATATTAATGTAAACCACTCTACTAGAAAACACGGGAGGAATGGAGACTCGGATCGCAGATCCCATCGCTTTCGTGGGTCCCACGTATTTAACTGGCTGGAGACCTATACAATTAACCAACCGCATCAAATGAGTCCAAAATCATATACAAGTGATACTATCTCGTAGAGAAACTTAAGTGAAAAACAACGATAGTTAGTTTGCGGAAATGGGATTCCGTTTGGGCCCCAAACGGGCAAAAAACATTCACACTGTCCAAAATCAGACGTCTTAAAAGATGTAAATACTCACTTTGGGTTTCCTGCGGCTACCCTGGACTTCCAGACCCTTCCGCGATTGTCTGAGGTGAGTTTCAGATGTCGGACTCTCCTTTCGATCGTCTGGAGGTATGGTTAGATGTCTGCCGACATGTCCAGACGTCTAAAACACCTCGAAGGGCGCACTCTGCGCCTTTTCAATGCCCTACCCCTTGTGTACGTACGTGCAGACCTAAAAATGGCTGGACAAATCTCTACGGTGAGGCCTGCATGGCCGTAAATCGCACAGAAGCACGTACCTTGGCACTGAGCATGCTTTCAGACGTCTGGCTTCAACTCCGAATGTCCTTCTGCTATTCCAGATGTTTGGGATGTCCTCCAGACATCTGATACTAGAAAATGTCCAGTACGCAGAACTC
Source organism: Thalassia testudinum (assembly GCA_037157565.1). NCBI lineage: Eukaryota > Viridiplantae > Streptophyta > Magnoliopsida > Alismatales > Hydrocharitaceae > Thalassia > Thalassia testudinum. The sequence goes on from JAZHRO010000025.1 coordinate 43,682,593, forward strand.
TCGCGAGCCTTTTCCTCCATGTAGCCCCTTCGCACCGCCTGCAGCTGCTATGCTGGTAGCTTCAGGAGGCCGCGAAGCCCACCTTCGCAAGTTCCTCCTCATGCACGAGCTCCTCTGAGCTCCTCCCCTCGAGCTCCTCCCATGATCTCGCAGCTCCCTCGCGAGCTCCTCTCTCCTCCTCCTCCTCCGCATCCCATCTCTCTCTCTCTTCTTCCTCTCCACACACTGCGCTAGGAAGGGAGGAAGGGGACGGCTGGCAGGAGGGAAAGATGGAGGTGGTGGCTGGTGGGGATGGGGAGAGTGGTGTGGGTGTGGGGTTTAAATAGGAAAGGTTTAGGGTTTGGGGTGAGGAGAGAGAGAGGTGTGTGCGCGTGTGGAAAAAGAATACACGGTATGGTTCTTTTACTTTCAGACGTTCGACCCTCTATCCATACGTCTGGACAGATGTCTGACGGCTGATGCAGATGTCTTTAAAAACCCAAAAGGGCAGTGGGTCATTTCACATCTGGACTAAGGTGTGGATGTCTGATTTCAACAGACAGAACCTACTAAGTCCAGCCTAAGTCTTTGGACGTTTGAGTCAACAGTCAGACATCTTAAAAGTCACTATCTGACATCTGATTTCTAGATTAGACATCTGATAAGGCTATTTGAAGCTTATTTAGGTTTTTTAAGTTCTCTATGGAAAGCCTAAGTATCCTAGGGTTGTGCAAGTGTTCCTAAGACTACAGTTTTAGATCCTTTGAGGCTCTTTAACATATATCTAGACAAAAAGAATAAAGTGCAAAAGAATTACAAAAGAATATATGAAAAGTGTATCTATCCTATTCTTCATCTCCTTCCTTCTTCAAGATTTCACTTCTTGCGATGTTCCTTCTTCTCCGATGAGCTCCTCCAATCCACCATGGACACGAGCTTTGAGGTCCTTCACACTTGAATCAATTTGCAAATAAGCTGAAATCTTAGACTTCAAATGCAAATGTTAAATACAAGTGTTTTGTTATCATCAAAATAAATGATCGTGGTACCCTTGCACCAACAATCTCCCTCTTTTTGATGATGACAAATCATAAATAATAATACATAAAATTCTCCCCCTTTTTGACATTATCAAAAGGTGTTATAATGTTTTAATTATCCTAAACTCTCCCTTAAAAGATGCTCTTCTAATTTCATCTTTTCATAAAAATAAGATAGCTATGTTATTACCTCCCCCTTTCTGAAGGCAATATAGCTAGGTTATTTTTTAAAACTCCCCCTTAAAGATTGACAATTAGCTCCATTATTTTTACTCCCCTTATCTACATGCTATTTATAAAGAGATAGGGTTAAAGTTTTACCTCACCTACCATGCCGTCTTGTCGATTTTCTTGCAGATCTTCTGGTCTTCCTCCTTGGTCATGATGTTGGTCCACCTATCTCGAGTTGACCGTTCTTCATCATATAGGTCCAATATTTGATGTTGTAGTCTCCCTTGAAACCTATAAAACAAGATTCTGTTTGTCTCTTCAGTATCCAAGTCAATTTGGATCCGGATCTGTTAGCGGGTCTCCTTAAAGGAGATCCTTTCTCAACCTTAGGGCTAGATAGATTATCTACTTTATTTATCAATTTGTTAGAATTTTTCCTAAGGCATGCAATTTCTTTTTCTATAATATGCATCTTGATTTTTAAACTTGAAACTTCTAATTTTAAATTAGTGTTCTCCTCAATCAATTTGCTATTTTCAATGATTAGGTTGTGCTTTTCTAACGACAAATCATCATCTTTAGGACTAGAACTACTTTGTAGGTCCTTAAGTTTTATTTCTAACCTATCATTTTTAGATTTTAAAAAGCTAAGTTTCTTTTTCATGCTTTTGTTTTCTACTTTAAGTGACTTACTGATTTCAAATAATTCATCAAATGCATCTTGTAGTTCAGATTTTACCTCATTGTCGGAGTCGCTTTTGCTATCTCCTGCCATGGCCATGAAACCCATGCAAGTGGTTTTATTCTTCTTCTCGGGATTTTCTTCTTCTTCTTCCTCTGAGCTCGAGTTGTCCCAAGTTGCTTGGAATGCCTTCTTCTTATACTTCTTTTCCTTCTTCTTCTCCTTCTTAAGAAGAGGGCACTCAAGTCGAAAATGACCCTTTTTGTTGCAGTGATAGCAATGTCTTGGGCTTTCCTTTTTCTTCTTCTCCTTCTTTTCTTTTTTTGATTCTCTACAAAACTTGGAAAACTTTTTAAGTAAAAATTTGAAATCTTCATCATCAGAACTTACCTCGCTATCCGACACGGTTCTGAAGGTGAGGGTCTTCTTTGGCTTTGGCTCTGGTGTATCCTTCTTCTTCTGCTTCAACTTTGTCTTATAGGCCATCAGATTGCCTAGGAGATCCTCCATGTTGAGCTCCTCCACCTTGTTCGCCTCCTCAATGGTGGTGACCTTTTGTTCCCACTCCGGTCCAAAGGAACCGAGTAGCTTTCCTTAAAGCTCCCCCTTGATGAAGGTCTTTCCTAATGCCTTAAGATTGTTCGCTATAAGAGTGAACCTAGTATACATCTCACTTAAAGATTCATTAGATTTCATGGAAAAAGACTCAAATTCTTGAGATAAGATATTGATTTTAGAGGCTCTTACCTTGGACATACCTTTGTGTGTAACCTCTAAAGTGTGCCATACCTCATATGCAATGGCACACTGCGATATCCGGTTGAACTCTGTCGGGTTGAGCGTGCATTACAACGTGTTCGTCGCTTTCGCGATGAGGGAAAGCTCGCAGGTTTGCTACTGCGAGTAGCCTCTTTCTAGTCTTGCTGGGACTTCGTATGGGGTTCCGCAACATCCCCATAGAGCGAAGTTGATGGCTTGAAGCCACATCTTCATCCACAACTTCCAGTATGCATAATTGCTTCCCTCGAAGTAGGGCGATTGGACTGTAGAGTACCCCTCCGATTGCCTTGTTCCGAAGATGCTTCCCTTCATGATTTCTTGACCTCTTGCTGATGTGTAATGTCGATTTGCAAGACCTGCTCTGATACCAAATGTAATTCCCTACAAGAGGAGGTGAGATATGCGTGACGTATAAAATGCGTAATTAAAATAAACAATCTCACAAAAATAAGCAATCACACAATGGCACAGGAGATTTTTAGGTGGAAACCCAAACCAAGTGAAAACCATCACCTAACCCTCTCGAGTTAGGATTTTCGATCGACCTAGTCGATTAAATCCACTAAATAAGTCATTTAAAACGAGGGTGACTTAATCTCTTACAACCACACTACTTTGAACGAGGGTAGTGTACCTCAAAACCCCTTCTCTTCACAAGAAGGATTTTGTCTCACGAAGGAGATGGGAATTCGCAATGCGAATATTGAACCAATAACAAAGAAAAAAAATACAATAGACCAATAGAGCCAACAAAGTATATAAATGAACCAAGCTACTATTGGTGAAGAATCTTCCCTTAGGTGGGAGTGTGTCAACGTGACGACGTGGGTTTGTGAACCACGCTTTGGCACAACGCTCTCATAACGTTAGTGGGAAAGCGGGTGCACAACAGGATGAAGCTCTCAGGTGTGGAACGAATGCTTGGAGAGCTAGAGCTTCTTCTATTTCTCTTGGAAACAAAAGATATGGAAAATGTGTTGCTTGGTATGTGTTCACAAGGCAGGGGTCCTCTATTTATAGAGGGCCTAGGAAGGCTTTGGAAGGCCTTAGAAGGCTTCCATAGCAATTAGGGTTGAACCCAAGGCAAAACAAGCCATAATCAGAATCATTTATGATTCTGACAGGATCATCAGACATCTGGTCCATGTATCAGACGTTTGGAAAACTAGTTTAAGACGTCTGGGAACTAAGTCGGATGTCTGATTCTAGGCAGGTTTCCTTCCTGACTTTCATCAGACCTAAACAGGGATCTAGTGTAAATCAATCAAACGACGTACATGGCATCTAGCACTAGGTCTAAACATCTGGAAACCTATTGTACTACGAGAATGGATTTCCCAAGGTGCAAACGACTATATTAGTCTAGGAAAGCGATTTTGGGTTAGTTGAGGCTCAACGGTCACATAGCAGGCGTCTTGGGTCCTCTACGGACGTCTGATAGAAGCCTAACGATTATTTTCCTCAACACTTATATTGTTAGCCAACGTTCCACTAATTAAACGTCTGGCACAGCCATCAAACGTCTTCTAAGACATCTGGACTAAGGTGTGGATGTCTGATTTCAACATATAGAACCTACTAAGTCCAGCCTAAGTTATTGGACATTTGAGTCAATAGTCAGACATCTTAAAAGTCACTATCAGACATCTATTTCCAGATTAGACGTCTGATAAGGTTGTCTGAAGCTTATTTAGGTTTTCTAAGTTCTCTACGGAAAGCCTAAGAATCCTAGGGTTGTGCAGGTGTTCCTAGGACTGCAGTTTTAGATCCTTTGAGGCTCTTTAACATATATCTAGACACAAATAATAAAGAGCAAAAGAATTACAAAAGAATACATGAAAAGGGTATCTATCCTATTCTTCATCTCCTTCCTTCTTCAAGCTTTTGCTTCTCGCAATGTTCCTTCTCCGACGAACTCCTCCAATCCACCATGGATGCGAGCTCTGAGGTCCTTCACACTTGAATCTATTTGCAAATAACCAAAAATCTTAGACTTCAAATGCAAATGTTAAATACAAGTGTTTTTTTATCATAAAAAAAAAATGATCATGGTACCCTTGCACCAATAGTGGTGGCGATGGTTTGTGTTTTCATGGGGTGTGGTGCCAATGCAAGCTTGCTAGAGCTCGGGCTAGAGTCAGGGAAGATGAGGGTGGATCGTTGTGTATTGTGGCTAAACCTAGAGACTAAGGACCTAGAAGTAGTCTAGAGTGGGAGAGAGAGAGTTTAGGGTACTTAGGGAGGAGAGAGAGGGCAAGACCACGTCTGGCATTGGCCGGCCAGATTTGGGGAAGACGATGTTGATAGCGAGGGAAGCATTAAGGAAGAAGATGGTGGCGGCACACTTGCTTTGGCTGACAAGGCACGTGAGGAAGAGGGGAGGAAACTGAGACGTCCAATTTGACAATTGGTCGGCTGAAAGAGGGAGGCGGAGGAGGTTGTCGGAGTCGAAGATGATGATGGTTGGAGGAGGAGGAAGGAGGATTTTGGTCCAATCTTGGCTAGTCTTGACCGCTGAGCCTCATAGAGATTTTATAGAGCTCAAATTAGAGTTAAACTCGAAGATTTCGCACATTAAGGTCGCGGATTTGGAAACTTTGATTCGTTGATTTTTGCGAGCTCATTGTAGATATTTGCTTCACAACAAGCTTCGAGATCAAGTCCAATGGGATAAGAATCCTTTCTTGATTAATCCCTCCAAATTTGGATAGATATGATCAAGGAATCAGGGAGAAATCTCAAATTGAAGTCGGCGGGTAGAAGGTTGAAGATCCTATTCATACAACCATGGCGGTAGGGACCATTTTGGGAAAATAATGGGAAGTTAGGGCCATGTTGGTATGGAACTTAAAACCTAGGGGTATGAATGTGAGAAATAAAGTTTTTAGGGGTGAAAATGTAAAGTAGGTCAAGATGGACTCTAATTGGGCCTAAATTTCGTTGTTAACCTAATTTAGACCAAAGGAATATAATAGTGAACTTGAATTTGAATTTTGACCATGTTTAACTAGTTAAATTGCATAGGAGCCCAAATCAATGTAAATTCCCATTTGAAACTCTATTTTTGATAAAAATGGGTTCAAATGGTCAAAGTGAAGGTATCAAACCTCTTAGAATATTTTTCAATGATTTTTAGGAAGTTTGGATTGAATTTTTCTCGACCAGACCCCTTTCAATTTAAGTGGGGTTACTAATCAGGGTTTTCGATGATATTTTAATCCCCGAAATGCATGAAACCCTGATTCAGTCAATGTAAGATCACTTTTTAGTCTTTTAAGTTCATTTGACCTTAATTTCTCCCCTTGATTAATCTGCATTAATGATGGAATGGTAAAACAACATAATTAACCCCATTTTTCTAACTTCTCAGAATAGTTTAATGTAGAATTGTAACTCTTAAACGATCATTTAAGAGAATTTATCATTTGAATCTGACTAATTTTGGCTAGTTAGGACTAATGATGGTGTTACTGTCAATCATCACATGCCACCTGACGTAACACCGCCACCACCATTACCTTCCTCTCCGTCCTTAGAGTAAAAGCCCTAATGTAATTAGGCGTTGCAGCCACTCCACCACTCCACCAACCAACCCATCAAACCTATGTCACCCTTGACATTGGCACATCTCCACAGTCCACTAAGCAACACAAAACCACCACCATCACGTTCCTTGGGCCATGACGATCCACCTAAGCCTTCTAATTGGGGCATTATGCCCATATTTGTCTGTAGGTACTTTGCCAGACCTTCGCCTCATGTCGCTCCTCGCCACTGCTATTTGATCATCATTTCCACTGCCGCCACCTCTTGCCGTTGCGAATTCAAACCATGAAACCAGACAGGTCCTCAATTTGGGCAAAGAAGCAGCATTGGTCCCTCAATCGAGCAGCTACTGTCCACATGAAGGAAATGAAGAAGTAGCACAATTTGTGCCACATTGTAGAAAGATGATTTGCTTTTGAAACATTTTGATTTGTGCTCATTACTTGACTACCATAGTCACGAGGGGTTAGTTCCCTCCTCACGAGCCTATGCACGCCAGTTTGCTTGCCCACACCATGTGAGCCGGACCGACCCCCCTACGTTGGACCGATTTGGAATTAGACTAGGTTTGAATTGGGTCTGGGTCTGGAGAGAGAAAGAGGATAGGTTTTTTGAGAGGAGGTAGGGGCTTTTGCTTTGGGAACCAAACCTAACACTTAGGCATATTTGAGGGCTTTGGGTTGGTGACATTAAGCCGTCTGTGGCTTCATTGAGACATTTGTAGCTGTGGAATTGACCGTTTAAAGACATTTGTTGGGTTTGAATTAAATGGTTAATTAAGGCTACTGTTGGCTTTGAAAAGTTGAACTTGAGTTGGGATTTGAGCCAAGTGTTAAAGGCTTAATTGGTGGTCTCAACCACCACCTTTTAGGCTTTTACATATATTTTTGCTTATTTAAATTGGAGATACAATGTGGTTATTCATTGAATAAATTTTTGGTTGATTGATTATTCATTGCATATATTTCTATTGTGATTATTGTGCTCATCATTTATAATGTGGGTTGAATTCCAATTTTTCTCCCTCCGAACGACCTCGAAACTAACAATTTTTCAAACACTTACAAATTTTAAATGTCAATTCGATTTTATCACCATACTATGACATATTTCTCTAAACTACAAAAACAACCGTTCAACATACCCTATTTCAGACAGCCAGTGGGTGAGTTCGATTCAAATTGTTCCTAAAAAGGTTGTACTCAGTGTGATTAAGACATAACAAGGTGAATCCATCTCGACCCTCATTACAACTTCTTGGCGGGTCTGTATTGACAATCAAAAACTCAATTCAGCTACTAAGAAGGGCCACTTTCCCCTGCCCTTCATTGACCAAATTTTGAAAAGATTAGTCGGATGGAGTTATTTTTGTTTTCTAGATGGATACTCTAGGTATAATCAAGTAGCGATTAGCCCAGCTGATCAAGAAAAGACAACTTTCACATGTCCTTTTGGCACATTCACTTTCAAGCAGATGCCTTTTGTTCTGTGCAACGCACTTGCTACTTTTCAACGTTGCATGATGGCCATCTTTTCTAACATGATTGGGGACAATGTGGAAGTGTTTATGGATGACTTCTCCATTTTGACTCTTGTCATTATAATCTCACCAAGATCCTTAAACGATGCATTCAAGTTAACCTAGTACCATCTTGGGAGAAAAGCCATTTCATGGTATGAGATGGCATAGTACTAGGTCATAGGATCTCTAAGGATGGATTAAAAGTTGATCGTGCTAAGTCTAAGATCATTTCTCGTTTACCTCCTCTTAGCTTGATCAAGTAGATTAGGTCCTTCTTGGGGCACGTTGGATTCTATAGAAGATTCATTAAAGATTTCTCTGAGATTGCTTGACCACTGATGAATCTTTTAGTTGCTGATGCCCCATTTGACTTTGATTTTGACTGTCATAGCACTTTCGTGACTCTACGAAAGACTGTATCTGATTCTCTTATTCTCCAGCCACCTGACTAGTCATTGGACTTTGAGATGATGTGCGATGCCTTCAATTTTGCTATCAGAGCAATGCTAGGCCAACGTTGGGAGAGCCACCCATTTGTAATACACTATGCTATCAAGATGTTGAATGAGGCTCAACGTAATTATACTGTTACAGAAAAAGAACTGCTAGCGGCAGTTTTTGGGCTGGAGAAGTTTAGATCATACTTACCCGAGTCTAAGGTCATTATTTACACGTATTATTCAGCCCTTCGGCATTTATTAGCTAGGAAGGATACCAAACCATGCCTTATTAGATGGATCCTTCTACAAGAATTTGACATTGAGATAAGAGACAAAGCCGGAGCCCAGAATGTTGTGGCTGATCATTTTAAGAAGATTGATCCAGCACATATCCCTTTTTCCCTTGTTATTTATGATAAATTTTCGGATGAATCTCTGCTGGTCATTGACTCTATTGATTTTCCTTGGCATGCTGATATCGCTAATTATCTTGTCGTAGGTAAGATACCTTCGGGATTATCTAAGAACCAAAGGATGAGATTCTAAGGCCAGGAATTATTTCCAGGATGATCCCCTGTTGTTCCAGATTGGTTCTGATCAAGTGATCAGGAGGTGCGTCCCATATTCTAAGATTTGGAGTGTGTTATCCTTTGGTCACAGTGAGGCTTGTGGTGGGCATTTTTCTAGCAGAAAAATCGCTGCAAAAATTTTGCAGTCAGGTTTCTTTTGGCCTTCTGTTTTTAAGGATGCACACCTTTATGCCACGAATTGCAAGCAATGGCAATCGACAAGTTCCATGACTAAGAGAGACATGATGCCTCTCCAACCAAGTTTGGTTGTGGAAGTGTTTGACGTCTGGGGCATCGATTTTATGGACCTGTTCTCAGACTTTCATGGCTTCGACTATATTCTGTTAGCGATAGATTATGTCTCGAAATGGGTGGAAGCTATTCCTACGAGATGTGTTGTTCATAAGATTGTTATCTGTTTCCTCTGGGAATGTATTTTTGCCAGATTTGGTGTCCTCCATGCATTGATTAGCGATGGGGGAAGTCACTTTATTCATGCCCATTTCAGAGCTTTATTGAAGAAATATGAGGTTATGATGTGTTGTGACTCATCATAGCTAAATAGCTAAAGTTAAGCTAGAAACTAGGTTAAACAATATCAGATTAACATAAAAAAAGGGTTAAGTGTGGGAATTAGAGAAAAAGACTTAAAACATTAATTCTGTGTTAAAAATGCATAAGTAGGTCATTAAATGAGATATTCTTGTGAAAAAGGTTAAATGGTGATCCAAGTGCAAATTGAACACACAAATGAGTTTAAAAGTTCAAATCAAAAGTGTAATTAACTTCATAAATGTTCAATTAAGCTTATATAAAAACTTGGATTTATTTGGACGTCATTAAGGCCTTGAAATTAAAGATTTACATTAAGGTCCTTAGTGCATTACATTTCATTCATTAGAAAACCTCTTAGGACCTATGTGTAGGCCATAGGGACTTATTTGCAAGCCTAAAGGGATTATTTTATTATGCTTTCTAACTACTTATGGGCCTGCCTGCAATATTTTTGCCCCTTCGTAGAGGGGTGTACCCTGCAAAATCACCAAAAGAACCCTAGCCACCTGTACCCATGCGAATGCTGTTCATGCGCAAGAATTCTTGCAATCTTAGCCGTCGATCCTTTGCAACCAATTCGATCTGTGGCCTACCTAGGTTAGAAGCTTCGCGCGACTCCATGCATGCAGTTACCTATCCTCCCATATATGATCCAACAGTCGCTTTTTGATATTATCTCGTGCATGCTCCTCTCCTCAAATCGAGACTGCCCATGACCTAAGCACCTAATTTCACCTGCGAGGTGACTTGATTCACTCTCTCACTCTACTTAAGCACCTCCACTAATTGTGTGCACGCCATTGACTTCCTCCCCTTGAGCTGATCCCTTCGTCCACACCTATAGCTCTCCTCAACCCAATTTCCTCTGCCGGCTGTGACAGAGTTGGTGTTTCCCTCCCCAATTTCACTCGCTACCAACCGACCGAGTGGCAGACCTTGGACATCTTCATCAGCTGCTGGTCTCCTCTCCCCATTCATCATCATCAGCCAACTGGCAGGTGACCTGAGACATCTTCCTCCATTTAGATAGATTTACTGTTTTCCTAGTGTAGTTTACTTGCTTTCTAGGAGTAGAAGTAATTAGATATGATCTACTGTGCGTGCTTGTTAGTGTAGTTTAGGAGTAGATTTAGAGTAGAGTTCACATTTCACCTCCTCTGATCACTTCAGATCAGAGGGGACGAATTCACCCACACATTGATCATGTTTTTCTCCCTCTACATATTTTCATTTTTGCTTTTAATTTCCTCACAATTTTATTCTCAATCCACTCATACATTTGTAGTCATATCCCCATTTCATTGCTTTCAAGCTTTGAGATGTAGATTTGCGCTCAAATCCATTTTAGGGGTCTCTCACTCACTTCATTTTGTTCACAAAAACCCCTGTTCTGAGCTGAAAATTGAACCAATTTGTTTGATCTACTTTGAATTTGGATTTCACACAAGATTGCAAGATTTTGTATTAATTGAGTTTTGAATGGCTTTGATCAAGCAAACTGAGGCATTTTTGTGTAGTTCAGTGGAGGGCAATGAATCTGAGATGATTTTGATGTAAAACCTTTCCTCAGATGTGTAGGATCGTCCCTACCAGGAGGGGTGACGTAATAAATTGCGGAAATAAAAATATAAAGCAATATCACAAGAAATTAAGCAATCACACAATGTACACAGGTATTTTTAGGTGGAAACCCAAACCGGGTGAAAACCACCACCTAACCCTCTCGAGTTAGGATTTTCCGATCAACTTAGTTGATCAAATCCACTAACCGAATCACTTTGAACGAGGGTGATTCAACCTCAATACAACCACGCTACAAGTACGAGGGTAGCGTTCCTCAACCCCTTCTCTCCACGAGAAGGATTTTGTCCCACGAAGGAGACGGGAATTCGCAAAGCGAATACCCAACCAAATAACAAAGATGAAATAAACAATAGTCCTATAGAGCCAACAAAATAATTAAACCTAGCTTCTATAGGAAATAGGAAACTCCCCTTTGCAAGGAGTGCGTCGACGATGACGCGGTGCGTGTGCCACGCGATGGCGCTACGTAGCTCTCGTGAACAACAGTGGGAGAGCGGGCGCGCAAACTGAATTTAGCTCTCAAGATGATGGAGCTTGAGCTTGGAGAGCAAGAACTTCTTGGACACAAGAGTGTGAAAGTGTGTAGCTACGTGTATCCAAGTGTATTTCTAAGTGTCTCTTATGTGTTTTTGTGTTGCAAAGGCTCCCCTCTATTTATAGAGGCCTTAGGAAGGCTTTGGAAGGCTTAGAAAGGGTTCTATAGCCGTTGGGAACAAAGTCCAAGAGAATCAGGCCGAAATCAGGACAATGATTACATTTGACAGGGTTATCAGACGTCTAACTCTGGCATCAGACGTCTGGAAGGCCACTTTAAGACGTCTGATTTCAAGGTCAGACGTCTGATTCTATGCGGGTTTCTCCCTGACTTGAATCAGATCTAAACAGGGTTTTTGTGCAAGTCCATCAGACGACATACAGGACGTCTGGAACTAAGTATGGATGTCTGGAAACCTACTTTTACTGTGGGAATTGATTTCCAAACGTTGCAACGGCTAGAAAATCTCTGAGAAGAGATTTTGGGTCAGCCGAGGCAAAACGGTCATTTATCAGACGTCTGTAAAGTCCTATGGACGTCTGATAAGGCTCTAACGGTCATAATCTTGAGTGTTTTCTAAGCCAGCCAACGGTCCACTAATTGGACGTCTGGCAAAGTCATCAGACGTCTCCTAAGACGTCTGGTCTAAGGTCTGGACGTCTGATTTCATCAGACAGAACTAACTATGTCCAGCCTAACAGTTATCAGACGTCTGAAACAACAGTCAGACGTCTTAAAATTCTTTATCAGACGTCTAATTTGTGAATTAGACGTCTGGGAAGTCTATTTTAACCCTATATTGGTTTTCTAAGTGTTCTACAGAAAACCTAAGTATCCTAGGGTTGTGCCGGTGTTCCTAGGACTACTGTTAGGGTACTTTGAGGCTCTTTAACATAATTTTCTAAGGAAAATAAAGAGCAAGAAAAATAAAGATAAAAGTACATGAAAGGATTAAAAAGAATCTATCCTATTCTTCTTGTCTTCTATCTTCAATCTGTCGCTCCACGCGAACCTCCTCTATTTTCCGTCAAGCTCCTCCAATCCGTCCTGGATGCGAGCTCGAGTTCCGTCTAAACACGTCTTCATTTGCAATTGACCTGAAATCTAGGACTCAAATTGCAAATGTTAAATAACACGTGTTTTGTTATCATCAAAACAAATGATCGTGGTGCTCTAGCACCAACAAGATGAACCATAATCCAATTTGTCATAAGTCAAGTTTTTATGTTTTGAATGTTTTGTAGAGCCAAGGAAGATCAACTATGTTGATTGGAGGCTCTATCAAGGATTTTATTCATGGATTTTTTTTCTGAGAATTTGATTTTCACCTAAGGGATTTTCAGTATCCCTTAAGTTTTTTTAGCACAATGGGATTCAACTGAATTGATGGGGCTGATTTCAACACTTTCTACATGTTGTCTATAGCATTAGAAAGTGTTAGATCAGTTATTTTTCTGATCTGATTTGATGTGATATTATTGACAAGGGACTTTGATTTAAAGTTGCACTTCTGAGAATGGTTTTTATGGGATTTTTAGTCCTTGTCAAATTTTCTTTAGAGATTTCTGTGTATTTTTGAATCCCAGCTAAACATATCAAATTGTTGCATCATGCAGCTACATTTCAATTCAAATCCAGTTCTTATTTCGTGAGCAAGTTATTTTGTATCTCTGATTAGGCTTTCTCAAGTCTGATTTGAGATATAATTGATTGAATCGGTAGATAAAAGATGATCTGTGAGTTCCAGACTTACTGCAGAATTGATTTCTCTAAACTTGGCACACTGCAGCAAGGTTCTAAGATAAGTTAAGATGTTTGGGCTTTTCCTAGACCATCTGGAATGTTCTGCAGCAGCTGTTGCAGTTGCTGTCTACTGTTGTTTGCTGTAGATGGTGGCTACTGCTGCAACTAATTGCTTCCTATGCAGCCGGCTGATTGGTAGAATTGATTAGGATAGTGAGTTAGGATTCAAATTCTATAATAGCTGACATGCATATAAGGTTGTGTAGCATGTGTACAAGCATTCTTGTATTGTTATAGGTTTTTAAATGCATTTGATTGCTTGTCAATTTAGTTATTCATTTTTTTTGTCAGCTAAAGATTTTTGCCCAACTGTCCAAAATTAGAAATAATTGAAATGTTAGTTGAATTTCATGCTTAACTGTTCTTACTCTTTCCATATCTTTTGTTGAGCATATTTGAGGCAGTTCACTAGCTGTCATCACTTAGAGTACCATTTTAGGCCTTAGGTTCACTTAGGAAACTCTTTAAAGGCCTAGAATGTGCTTCACTTGCACAATAATAAAAACTTGATAAAAAATCCAAAACAATAAAATAAACCTGTATTGGTAAATATCAGGCATATTTTTAAGTGTATATCAAGTTTCAATGTATTTTGAACCCCCAGCTTGGTAGAACATACCAGCCGACAGTTTAGTATACCATGAAATTTAAGAAAAGAACTCAACTATCAAAACACCAAAAACATCTACATTCTTCTCATCCCACTCTTTCTTTTTCATCCCCTATCTCTACAAAATATACAAAACCCATAAAAAGTGAAAAAATTCCAAAAATACCTAAAAACCCATTGTATACTATGTATATACTTGTAGATATAAGGATATATTAAGCTATATATGTAAATAATGTAAAGTATGTACATAATATAAAAAACTTATGTATATATGATATAATGTAACTTAAATATTTAAGATAACTTAAACTATATATAACTTATTTATATAATTATCTATTATTTATATTAGTTTATATGTACTATAAGATATATAAATTAATAAACCCTATAAATAAATATATTTAGCACTGATATTGTACATATGTATTTATATGTATATTATGTACATTAGGAACCCTATACCATAATTTAATTATATATACAGAATAAATAATTAATTTATTAAGTTACTAGTTAAGTTATTATATTAAATTAAAATAAACTAGTAATTTAAGTTAAAACTAAACTAACTTATACTGTATATTTGTATTAATGTATTTTAAGTAAATTAAACTAATTTAATTATATTTATAATACATTATACTATTTAAATCTAATTTATACGTAAAATGACCTGAAAACAGGTAGTTAAATGTAAATAAAATCGAAATAAAACCTGCAAAATACAATAAAAATCTTTATTAAATACTTTAATATGTATATTAATACTATAATAGGTCAATTAGACCATACATTCACTAATTTATACGTAATTAAGAAATAAAACCTAAAATACAGTATGTATAAACTAGGAACTTTGCCCAATTTATTTATATAATAAATATAATTAAAGTTCTAAATTAATTGTACAATCATGTAGTACCATGTAAATACTTTATTATCATATAATTTAATTTTAGTAATTTATGACCCTCAAATTGAGGGCCAAAAACCTCACATCAGAACAACCGCACTGGATTTCAGCGCTGAAGGGTGGCCAACAAAGTGCCACATCGTGCGTTGTAGAGTGCTTAAAGCACTATAAGTTGATTTTCTTCCATTGGCTTACTAGTCGTCAGGCGCTGGGCACCTTTATACCCCTAACCCCTTCCTTTGATCCGAGCATATGTATGGCATGGTGTTGTGATGTGATGATGGTGTAAGATGTGTGGTTGGGAGCCATGCACTGTGCGAGGGCTTGATTAAGCCCATTAATGAGCATAAAACATGATTAAAGAGGCTTAATAACGAACTAGGGTAGCCCTAGTAGAGGTCTGGTCCCACCCATAAGGGTGCTGTGTATCCCTCGAAAAGGCCACCCGCCAACCTTAAAACCTAATTTTTGAACTAAGGCTTAAATGGGGGGATTAAGGGAAGAAAAGAAGAAAAAGAAAGCCAAAAAAGAAGAGAAGAAAGAGCGAAAGAGAAGTATGTGCATGTATACATATATGTGTATAGTGTATATAAGTGTATACTATAAATAATAAGTATATGTATAGTAAGTATACGTATTATAGGGAATGTTTGAGCTATATATGTATATAAATAACCTTATAGCTTTATCGACAGAATTATCCATCACTGTAGATAGAATAAGTATCACTAAAGACTTAGGAAGTATTCGATACCATTGTCTACCTTTCGATTTACGAGTCTTGGTGACCTAAGCATCCAAAAATCACATACTATGATCTTATTTAGAGTACTTAATAAAGTTATCACCTTAATTCCATTCTCAAAGGAAAAATTTTGGTTTTCTAAACTTTGACTTAAGTGAAGCTTGAAAACATAATTTGATTGGATGAGTTCCTGTCACATGAGAGGTGAAGTATAGAGTTCCCTTGAGGATAGTGGTTATAACATGTCATCTCTTCGGCACTTGTCCCTTATGATATTTAAATATCCTACCAAGGGCATGTAAGTACATTATGCAGTTCAAGTGCCATGGACGGCATTATCTCAAAATGTCGATTAACAGGGCCTGAATTTGCTTTAGAATGACATGGGAGGCATTATCCTGAAGTGTTGAAAGCCAAGGTTCTAGGGATTGCCATAGGCGATGCTATCTCGAAGTATCGAAAGTTAGGGATCAAAGATTGTTGATGGGGACAATGAATCCAACATAGACCATGTTGATAGCTAAATTGAGGTTGGAGTTGGTGAATGACGAATACGCAAGTATTCATGATAAAATGCCAACTTATGATAGTTCCTAAGCTTAACATTGCATTTAGCATTGTGAACAATTCATAACATTCATTACATTTCATTTAAGATAATTTGTGTAATTTGTATATTAATATCCACATTTTATATGTCCAGGAGGCAATGCAACATATTTGTGGGCTTCGAATGAAAAGTCTGACCGTACAGATGGATCTGGAATGCCGATCGTAGTCCATCAGTGCAAAAACCACTTTGATCAGAGTTCCGTAGCACCTTCTACAAGAAGAAGAAGTTGGACGACCATGATGGCGCCACATGGCACCATCGCCACCATCCAGCCTAACTGTAGCCGCTCCTCCCAAGCTGCACTTGTGAAATCTCGGTCGTTGGATTCAAATCAAACGATCGTCAAGAGGCCATGTCACCCGCCTCAAGCCAACTAGAAAAGAGCTTCACGCAATCTCGACTGTTGGATCAAAATCCAACGGTCGTGGGTGCAAGGGCCTTAATTCCTAAGTGAGACTCAAACTCGCTTTTAGCACAGCGGTAAAGGCCTCTACTCACAACACGAGAACACACATTAGAAGCACACCCGCTACACCTAATTTCACGAGCGCAGGCGCGATTCAATTGCGTCCGTTGCATGCCATCAAGTGGCAGAGGCTTCACCATGTGGTGTTGCCCGATGCGCACGATTTGCACACGCGATATTTGACGTACAGACGAATGTGCTATCGAACGCGTGGGCAGGCGTGATCTCAAGCATGTGATGCACACGAAATCTGGAGCGTCCATTAGTGATCCGACAGTTGGGATGCATCCTCACCTGATCCAGCCTACATGTGCGGATGATAGTGGTAGCGAGTGATGCCTTCCGCGATGTCTAAGGAGGGTATTCAACAATGTTTTAAATGTCACCGTTGATCCGTACCCGAGATACACCCTCCTCCCATCACTATATAAAGCCCTACACCCCTACATAAGTGACTGGAAATCTGATCAGGTTAAGACAATGTGTGCCTTAACTAAGTGGTGCATCAGGGCCAATTGATTGAGTTGTTTGGGCCACACCACTTAAGATAAAAGTGATTAATTAGTAGCTTGCCCCATAGGGTTGATTTTTGGAGCTGAACCAGGCACTCCACATTACTTTTGAGATTTAAAAGAATATATCTACACTTGTGTTTGCAAAAACTTAAGAGTGTTCTACTAAACCTGATTGAACGAACCTAAAAATTAAACCCTAAAAGCTACTAAACAAGGTTAAACCCTAAAAGACATATCATAAAATAACATTATTTGAAAACCCTGGTTGTGCACACACACACATATTAACTGATTTTTAAGGGCACAACCCATCTAAAGGGCCCATCACATTCCAAGAGCACAATCATCCCAAGCCTAATTAAACCTGAGTAGACGTTGGCCTTAAGAATTAACTCGCTCTTTGGGACTCCAACTAAGATTTTTTTCAATTAATCTGCTTCTATTGGTCCATCTGATGTCTAGCTAGGGGAGTAACGTCAAACGACCGTGGTTGGGGGGTATCAAAGGAACCGGAGGCGCAAGCCAAAGGAAGAACCTTCTCCCCAACCCCTCCCTCAACTAGTTGGATTGACTAGATAGAAGTAAATCAAATCATTTCTGTCATCTCAAGACGGGTCCTGAGAGTTTGTAGGTCTTTAGGCTAACCCACTTAAGGACAGGTTTGGTTGATTGTACTGTAGGGCACCTTTCTCTGTTCTATTTTCCCTCCTACTTCATCATGTATTCTTCCACACCGTACACACAGTTCTAATCCTACCCTCCGGCCACCACTTATCCCCAAGATGATTATTATTCTAACCTGACTTATGACTACCCATCCCCTAATCGGGATAACTTTGATTGGGGATATGATTCCGGACCTCAATGTCCAGGGTCTAATCCTGGACAACAAGACTATGATTATTATCCTTCTCATGCCTGTATTGATTATAGATCTCCACCCTTTGATGATCAACCTAACCCAATCTACAATCAAGAAGGATATGATGATTACAACTCTTACCCTCCCTAGGATTATACTAAATATAGGTCACCACCCCTCTTTGAACAACTTGAAATGACCTATTATCAGGGAGGACATCAATTTCTTGACTCCTCTAAATTAAACCCAAACCCACCCAACCCTGAACCGAACCAGTTGGTTCAAGTGAACTAGGTCCAGGATAGGGTGTTGCTAACTTGAGGAACACTATATAATCTTTAGAAGCTCAGCTAACACCATACACTGAAGCATTGGAGCCTATGATCAAAATGATCGATGAGCTTAATAGTTCTTTATTGGATTGGCTCCAAGATATTAAGGATAGGGGCTCGGGTGATTTTTTACTAGGGAAATTATCAAGATTGAGGATGAAATTTGTGGTTGCCCTAATCCCCTCTTGGGATGATTCTTACGATGAACCCACTTCAAGAGAGCAAATGTCAGAACTCGCTCAGGCACCTATCGGGGGGGACACATTTTATGAGATCGGGGATGACTAGGTTGGTCTAGAGCAACCCATTGTAGATGAACTGATCTTCTCACCTAAGATCCTCGAGCCAGGGAATGAGGAAAAATGTCTCCATGGACCGAGAAATGACATATAATTTTGAGACATATATAAATGAGCATCAAGAATTCTTTGATTCTAAGGGTGAAGAATCTTTAGGTGAAGTCTCACTTGAAGTAAAGGAAAATGATTTTAGTAAGGAAAATGGGCTCGAGGAGTATGATGAACCATTTTATATCCCAATAATTGAGGATTATGATCCGATTGGGGCTGACATGGAGGATTCTGATCCTATTATAATAGACGATCCAATCGGTAGCCCTAATCTTCAAACACACCCCAAAGAGATGAATGATCTTTATTTGGAAATGATTGAATCCAAGTAAATTCTGATTCATCCACAATTGTTTGACATGGACATCTTTGATGGGGTGTACAACGATCATGAGGCCCCAGAAATCGAACACTTGATCTTGGAGGATAGGAATTTGGAAATTAACATTTGGGAAGTTAACTCCAGGGAAGACAGGATTTTGGATTTAAGGGTTTCTATTGACTTGAAACCACCTACCTTCTATTAGGACCCTTATGATATCTTTGATGTGCAACCCAAGCTCCGAATAATTGACTCTCTTTCTAAGATGAACTCTAAGTGGACACCCGAATCTACTGAACCAGATCTACCCATTATCTGCCACTTTAGACTTGGGTTGCACACCACAAAATCGTCGCCCCGGCCCCACAAGCACAATAATATTCAATTTTGAGTGATTTTTATCCAGAACCTTAGAACCACTCGACCCTGGGACATGGGTCTGCACCACAACTTGCTCCACATCTCCGGACATCTTCTTCTGGTTGGTTTGAGGATCATTATTTTTATTTTGATTCTGACCTACACTTGTAAATTCTTAATTTCTTCTTTGTTTGTATAGTATGCCTAGCTAAAGGCAATAAACTTAGCACGTGCGTATACTCCTTTCCCTCTGCAGGGTTGACCAAGTTTTCACGAAATTCAGGTGATATTCTATTTATTCCACCCTTTTCATGTCTTTATTTTTACAATGAGGACATTGCATCATTTAGGCATGGGGGTGGATACTTAATTCTGAAATTATTTTGTTAGCTCCATCAAATTTCTTTTATTTTCTTTATAAAAAATAAAATTAAAAATAAAAAAATAGAATTAAGAGAAGAGAATTGAGGTATTAGGAGTTGTTAACTTTAGGAAATGGTACTTTAGGACCTGAACACTTAGACTTTTCAGGTTTTCGGGTTTAATCAGCTCGGGCATCCACAAAAATGTGGACTTTGTCTCGAGTCCTCTCCAAGTAATTTTATTTTAATTTGGTCAATAAATTGAGATGATAAGTACACAGCTTATCAACCTACCCTCTGATTTGGGAGGATTTATAGTCTAAGCATCTGCACACATTTTTCACTGACTCGCTCCTTGGCGGTTCTAATGGAAATTGGGTAACTAATGAACCTTCTAGGGTGGTATGGCTGGCAAGTTGCCATGGGTAACAACCTATTGGCCGGTTGTCCAGAGCCCAGCCACAAGACCATTCTCTTGCACTAGGTAAATCTTAGATTAGGGAAGCCACCTACTTAAAAAAAAATAGAAAAAGGAGAAAGAGAAAAAAAAAGAAAATATGGCACACTTCACCGCACGAGTATGGCTGACAAGTTATCATGGGTAATAGTCCATTGGTCGATTGTCCAGATCCCAACTCATAAAATACAAAAAAATTCCAAAACACTTGAGGAAGAAGCGGGGAAGTGGGATGATCTGGGGAGATATACACTGGGTGTGCCCTTGTGTTGACCCCACAAAAATAAAAGTAGGGAGAAAGCTACCGGTCGGACAGATACACCTTTAGGCAACTTCTTTTTTAAGGTCACCTAAGGGAGTAGAAACCCAAAGTTCATTTTAATTACTGTTGAGTGAGTCTATCACAACTTTCACGATAAGATGATTAGCACTAGAGTCCTTTCCGAGTCTTTGGTAGGGAGGGTAGCCGTAAAAAGTTATCCCTAAACTTTCAACTCCAACATTAAAAAAAAAATAGAAAAGAAGAAAAAGCAGAGAAAAATGTATCTTCCCTTTTCAAAATTGGGCAAGGACTTGGGCAGTTTGCATTTTGGCAGGCACCCAGGCACTGTCAAGTCTGTGTAATTAGGTCCTTAGTTGAAATTTTCTAATGTTAACCAACAAATCTTGCTTAAGTGATCAGATCTTGATTCTATTTTATACATAGCATTTATGTTAATTTTGCTAGGGACTAGCAAAAGATTGGCATGGGGGTATGACAAATATGCATTTATTCATGATAAAACGCCGACTTATGATAGTTCCTAAGCTTAACATTGTATATAGCATTGTGAATAATGCATAACATTCATTACATTTCATTTAGGATAATTTGTGTAATTTGTATATTAATATCCACATTTTATATGTCTAGGGGGCAATGCGACATCTTTGTGAGCTTCAGATAAAAAATCCGACCATACTGATGAATTTGAAATGACGATCGCAATCCATCAATGCAAAACCCACTTCGATCAGAGCTCCATAGCACCCTCTACAAGAAGAAGAATTGGATGGCCATGATGGTGACAGATGGAGCCATCACAGCCCTCCATCCTGATTGTAACTGCTCCTCCCAAGTGCACTTGTGAAATCTCGATCGTTAGATTCGAATCCAACGGTCATCAAGAGGCCACGTCGCCCGCCTCAAGCCAAGCAAAGAAGAGCTTCACGCAACCTCGATCGTTGGATAAAAATCCAATGGTCGTGCGCGCATGGTTCTTAATTCCTAAGTAAGACTCAAACCCACCCTTAGCATAGCAGTTAAGGCCTCTACTCATAACATGCAAACGCGTGTTTGAAGCCTGCCTGCTGCGCCTAATTTTGCAAGCACATGCGCGATTCGATTGTGTCTGTTGGATGCCATCAAGTGACGGAGGCTTCACCATGTGACACTGCTTGATGCATGCAATTCGCACACACGATATCTGACGTGTAGACGGATGTGCTATCGTATGTGCGGGCGGGCACGATCTCAAGCACGTGATGTGCACGAAATCTAGAGCGTCCATTTGTGATCCAACGGTTGGGATGCATCCTTGCCTGATCTAGCTCGCATGTGCGGTTGACAGTGATGGCAGTGATGCCTTCAACGATGTCCAAGGTGGGTCTTCAGTGACGTTTTAAATGTCGATGTTGACCCATACCCGAGATACACCCTCCTCCCACCATTATATAAAGCCCTACACCCCTTCCATTTCTCATCATCTCTTCCTTTCTTTCCCTCACCACCTTCAAGGCTCTAGAGAGAGCTTGTCCCAAGCCCGGGATGCTCCTCTATAGTAGAAAATCAAATTATTTTCCTGCCTCTCATCCCCCTTCGTGGAGCATCCCATGGCCGTCATCTCACCAACTTCGAGAAGTAGATCCTCGCTGTGACATCGTCCTACCCCATCCTCCTTCCTCTGCCGCCATTCTCCTTCCTCCAGCTTCCCAACACCTTCATCTAGGCGACGTCAGAGTGAGCCATCCTCAAAGCCACCGTCAAGGGGGACTCTTCTCACCTCTCTCTATCTTTTTGCTTTCTAGTGTAGTTTTCCTCTTTCTTTTCTATAGCAAACTCTTTGTGATATACATTGATGTTCTCTCTCTCTCCTTTTCTCTTATTTTATAAGTAGATAAGTTATAAAGTTTTGTCGATCTGATCTCTTGCCTTATAAAAATACAAAAAAATCATAAAAGATAAAAACACCAAAAACAAATAAAATCGAAAGCATGGATTTCAAAACCAAATGTTCGCCTCTCTGTATTCGACTAGAGACTCACCTCGAGTTTTGGTATAAATTTTATCTGGTAGCGATTTTTGCTATTATGATGATGGGTTCTCTCGAAACCCTGATTTTACATCGTGAAAACACGCCCACCAGTGAATCAAAAGGAAAAAATTTACAAAAGAAAGATCACAAAAATATCCTCCTTTCGTTGTTGGCCATCATACCAACATAAATTTACCAGCAAACTAAAGAAAGACCATTTTCACTTATGCACGGATGCTTAAACTTCTTAAACTAATAAATTTTAGGGTTGGCTTGGGAGTCGAAGAAACCTTTGTTTGTGACCTAAGTCCGAAAGCTAATAGGACTCTTGATTTGATTTGGGCGGTTAGGATTTAAGTCGATACCCCAGAACTGTTGAGTCTCTAATGTTAAGGGCTTGCCTGCAATTTCCTTTATTTGGTGAAAAATCGGATTGGGATTTTCAATTGAAGCTAGCTTGATTCTTTTGCATTCTCAGAAAAATTGTTTTACTTAAGAAAAAATAAAAACACGTGCTTTTGTAGGTTCCACATTCTAGTTTTACTAGGGACTAACAAAGTTTAGGCATGGGGATATGATTGAGCAGCAATCATAGGTTTTAAAATGCCTAGATTAAGGTAGATTTATAAATATTGCATTCATTTCATGCATAATTTGCATTTGCATCATGTTTACTTGTTTATTTATAAATAATATGTTTTATGGCCCTATTTATGCTATAATGTCTTATGTTATGATTGCAGGTCCATGCATGAATAATAAACTAAGAAGACCAAGAAATAATGTAGGAGAAAAAGAGAAGAAAAGATCCAAGAAGCCAAAGAATAACAGAGGAAGTAAAGGGAGAAAAGAGGAGGACGAATAAACCTATTACCTCATCCACCACCAAATAGGCTTATCCTAACTCAATCCAACCTACGCCCAATCCCTTTGCATAGTGCCCAAAAACTATTTAGGTCTCCCAAACACTTAGGAACCAAAACCTACCCTAGAAAACCCTTAAAGCACATTTCAACCCTCTTATGGACGTCAAAATATTAGGCTGCACGTCTGATTTCTACAGAAAACCAATCTAGGAGGCTAAAGACCACACTGCTCTAGTATTGGATGTGTAACCTATTCTTTGGACATCTTTTTTTAAAGTTTAAGTCATTTGATAGACTCCTTAGATGTCTAATACTGCTCTCTAATTCCTATTTTCAAGCTAGAGGCCCTATCATACGTCCTTTGACTTAGGAAACTTACCATACACTCTAGGAAACCTATCTAGAGACCTCCTAAGTCTAACCCACACACGCTCATATAACCCAACCTAGATTAAACCAAATCAATCCCACCTTATTCCTATGCACTGCGCAACAAAATCTCAACAATTTCCACCAAATAATCCTATTCCACCGAGCAAAGCAAAATCCATCCCAACAACCCACGTACCTGCATTGACTACGCACATTTTTCCCACCTTTTATTTAATCTTATTTTATCCCCCTAAATATACCATGCACGTCAACGTAAACACATACCCGCACATATACACGTAAACACACCCACCACCACATACACACCCACGCACACACAATCATGTACACGCGCGTACTTACACATTAAGTAAAATATTCTAGGAATCCTATTTCCCACCGCCTACTCCTCCGGAACCGATGCTCATCGTCAATTCTCATATCCACTCAACCGAACCCTCTCTCCATTATTTTATACATAAACATCCGATTTATCCCCTCACCAATTCCTCCTAGATCCCCACACCACCACCCCGGCCCCCCCCTCAACAATCCATCTCTCCTCCACCAAAAATCAAACCCACATCCCTCGTCGGTTCCTCCTCCTTCCCTTCCACGTCGACCACCATCTCCTTCCTCTCCAACTTCGTCCTCCACGCTAAGATCTCCACTAAGCCACCTTGGTGGATGTCTCCTCTATATTGCAAGCCCCCAAGAAGGCCATCAAGGACCACTCCTAGGTGTCCTGATTCTTTAATCTAGTTCTTCTTTTTCTCATTTTCATTTACTGCATTGTAGTTATAATAAATTATGTTTCATGTTCTAGTTAGTTTCTAAGCATTCAACCAATGTTACATTTCTAAGCATTCTTCTATTATTCATTCTCTTTGTAAGATTACATTTAGTCAATTTGTACCTACACTGACGGTCAAGAACCGTCGGTATAGTTGGAAAAGGCCGTCGCTGTTTCTTTATAGACCTATTCTGATGGTCATTTTTGACGTTGTATTAAAAGGCTTTGTTGTAAGGTACATCGATGGTAAAAACTATCGATGTTGCACCGATTCTACAAGGCTATGCAATTTTGTGTTTATACCAACAATGACGTTTTTGACTGTCAGTGTAGTTATGATCACTAACGATTGTTTATGTTGGTGTAACACTATATATTCACCTATAAGAAATATTGTGAGCAGAACTGGCGATTTTATGTTGCTACAATCGTCAGAGTAGGTCTTTCATGTAATATTCATTAATATCTCTACTAAAATATATACCTTCAATGACGTATTTCTTGTAAACATCAATTATATATTATGCATAAATAAGATTTCCAATATAGATACTCAAATTCATGTAACTTAATTAATACAAATTAACTAAATAATCTCCTACAACAATTTTCAAATATAAATATTGAAATCAAAAGAATTCAAGATAACTAAAAGGTGGTCCATCATCACCCACTTGAAAGTAGGACCATGTTTTAAACATCAACAATAGCAAACACCTAACATCTTATAATCATCCACAAAAGAAAGAAAAAAATCTAGGTATATTTTTTAATCCCAAGGTTCCAAGGAATTCATATTTGAATTGAGGTCTCATACATATTACAAAGGTTATGCTTGGTTCCCTTTCACATGGTCAAATGCAATTCATACCCTATTCTTATAATCAACACCTTAAGTACAACTAAAATATAAACTACGCATTCTAATATATTAGCAGACCAAAGAAGAGAGCATGTTAATACATTGCACTTAACACTTACACTGACTTGGCTAGCTTGGCCTTTTCATCGTCACCCTTCTTTGAATTGCTTCATGATATCATTATTATATCAATAAAAAAATCATCTCTTTATACAAGTTTAAGACTCTACTCAATTTTTATTTAACACAAACAAATAGCATGATCTATGGATGTTATCCTCTATATATCTTTTCTGCACTTTATACACCTCCATGTCATTTTGACCCAAACATAGTTAACCAGACATATCCTAGGATGAACAAACATTTCCCTAAAATTCGAAATACAAAATTGGATGACTATCATGAAACATGCTAGAAATTAGCGTCATGTAATTATTTATAATTTTCTTACACTTCATGACTGCACCTTTCAACAACCTTGCATTTCTACATTTGCAATAAAGAAATTCATGAAATATAAAGATTAAAAAATGGATGCTTTAACTTGGAACCAAAGAAAAGATACACCAGCCGGAAATCGAACCTGGGTCTGTACCGTGGAAGAGTACTATTCTACCACTAGACCACTGGTGCTATTCATGTTTTATAAACCTAAATTAACACAAACTCGGAATAGTTGGAAGATGAATAATCTTGGAGTCTTTCTTAGTAATTTCAAAGATAAGAATGACATAAAGATTCAATATTGAAAGAAATGATTAGACATTAAAAGGCAAGGTGGGACACTATGACTTAAATAGAATAGAGAACAAGTAAACTAGTAATATGATAAATATTAAAAAAAAAGAACAAGTGAATAAATTCAATTAGAGAGTGATCAAGGATTAGATCGTGATCGCTTTCTAATTTTGTGGTGAAATTAGATAAGCTAAGAGTTTAATGTATTGTACACGGATCAATGCTTTATCATAAAAGAAATAAGACAAGCATTTAAGAAGATGCACAAGTTAGCCATTTTCAGTTAATTTTTTTTAAAAGGTTAGCATTTTCAACTAATAATAATCACTTACATAACAAGGACTTCAAACTCAAGTAGGAAAAACATTATTATTTTGTGTACCTGATTAGCCCTGTTAACAAATTTTGCAAACTAGCTGTATGTTTGAACCAGCCCAAAAAAAGCTCCTAACTACACCTTACTATTGTTCTTCCCCATACCATCAAAGTCTAAATTCTTGGATTATTTGACTCTTCTTAAATCCTTAACTAAATCATCCTTTGCATCTCAACTCCTATTGACTTGTGCAAAGAAAATATTGCATTCATCAATGAGTTAGGAGATGGTAGAGAAAGGAATCCTCTCAATAATTATGGGATGTACTGTTAGAAGAATTAGTTGAATAGCAAAACTAGTCAACATTTATCTCTATACTGTTGTACCCAATCCGAGTATTTTGATCTAACTTGTAGCAAAAAATTTTAGAGCAAACATGCAACCAATTGTCTATACATTTGCCTCTAAATACAACAATCAACCACTTTGTTTAGTGAGTCAAAATCCCATTTAACATGTATGATGGAATTTTCAGGCATGGTCATGTTCATGAGAAAGTTTAAACATTTCTGCATCATGGAAGGTTGCAATTGAGATCTGTCTAACTTGATCATATTATTCTCTACATTTTGGAGAATCTTAAAGATGGGGAACCTTTAGTTAATACCATAAAATGCAACAACTTTTGAACACTTCTAATCGCTTGCAGTGTTTATAATGTGTGTTCCCCTAAGAAGCAAAAATTTTCCAGAAACACCCAGTTGGTGCTTTTCCAAATCAAAGCTCCAATCACTCACAATTTAGAATTATCTCATGACCCACACAAATTATGGAGAATATGAATTATTTCTAAATGAGATTTCTTGAGATCTCCAAGGAGGAGGATGCGTAGGATGGCTTAGCTACTCATGTTGAAATGCCAACAAATGGAAGTAAAACCAAAGTTTTAGAAACAAAGATAAAGACCACATGGCAAGAAATTTAGTAGAGAACTTTAGGATATCTACAAACCTTTGAGTATGTAGTTTGTACCATCACTTGGGTATATCATGTCATCCTCTTCGAGATCATTCCAAACATACCCATTCTTGTAACTCCTTTTAGTTCCCACCAATTCAGCAAAACACAGATGGCAAAAAGAAGAGTTGGTTTCATAAAGGTATTAGACAGCATCGAAGAGGGAACTCATGATGATTAAGCTCGTTCATACCTCTTGCAAGACCATGAATAGAGAGAGATGGCCCTTCCTCTCAGAGTAATGAGCCTTTCCAGCACATCTGCTTAGAGTAAATAAATGCAAATCACCACTCCAACACCAATTACCACCACCCAAATGTAATACATGAGAGAAAGGATCCAAGAGAACTATAGAATTTTCAGGCATTCAAATCCTCATCTTCAAAAACCATGTTAAAATCATCCTAAAGTAATATGCACAAATATAAAACAAATGGAATTGAAACATGAGCATTGGCACCAATGCATGTAATACAAAAAAAGTCTAGTTTATTCATAAATTATAGGGTAGTAAGTAAACTCTATAATGATCCTTCACTTGTAGAATAAATCTTCACATGTAAGCATCCAATACAAGCATTTTGTATAACATGGATGTTTCTATACATTCATTACACCACAATGGCATTTCAAACCTAGAACAGTAATAGAACCTCCATAATGTCAGTAATACATTACAGAAGTGAAATTGGAAACTCTGAAATTTTTGTGAATAAATTAGAAAGACCACAGTTTAGAAAGTGTAGCTGTAGCCTAGTTGCAGCCAGTGATTACAATCTCTCTAAAGAACAATATAGGGTAGCATCATCAGTTTGGAACTCCTACTATTGATATGCATTATTATTATTATTATTGCAAAATAGTCTCTCTACCTGTCATGGGGACACATGCACTCCATACCCATCCCTAACCCCCTTAGAGGGGGGTATCTGAAGCAAAAGCTGCAAAGATGAAATTCACACCCACCTACACACAACATACTACATATTTGCCACTAGGTGGTGCAGAGAAGATCCATAAGGATGGAAGGACAAACAAAACCAAAATCGAGCATGTGCTTTTAGTTGTTTTCTTCGCTTGGGATAGTTGGCCATCTCTTTTGTTTTGTCATGTTGGATATAGTGTTGGAGTGAAGGGAGAAGTAGCCATTTGGCCTTTGGAGTTGATGTAACCCTAAGGATTGTTGTACATAAAAAATTTTTAATCATTGAAAGATGAGATATAACCTGAGCCCCTATAATGCTTTAGGTTTGTTGAAAAAAAAACAACGTTGAACTTTGGAGGATGCTCATATAGACACAAAAAAAATCCATCATGTGCTTTATCGAGTTAAAAAAATATTGTACAAAAGCATAAATAGCTAACTAGCTTAATAGAGAAACATAATGACTCGAGTCCATTAAAGAGATAGCCACTAAAACCATGCATACATCAATGGAGTCAATAATATAATTTGGGTTCCACACATTGTCACCACCTCCTTTCATCCGATTGAATATGGAGTTCTCAGATGAGTCAGATTGGAGATGCATGGAAGAGTGATTGGAACTTTATCAAGCCCTACATTATCACTTCCAAAGTTGATTCCAGTAGATGCACTAACTGAAGAACCACCATAATTTATTTCAAATCCAGTGTCTACAATTATGAAACACACAAATCTATGGATTGACAATTGGATTTCGTTTTTTATATATTTTGGAAAATCAAACTTAGACAATGAGAGAGATAAAATCAATTGGGTATTTCTATATGCAACAACTAAAACTCCATAAGAATCTAAGCACTAGCTAGATTTTCTTCTTGTCGTATTTTGAATTTTAATTTCTTAGTTTATGAAGGATGCTAAAGA
Organism: Thalassia testudinum; assembly: GCA_037157565.1. Classification (NCBI taxonomy): domain Eukaryota; kingdom Viridiplantae; phylum Streptophyta; class Magnoliopsida; order Alismatales; family Hydrocharitaceae; genus Thalassia; species Thalassia testudinum. The sequence continues at coordinate 43,711,825 of JAZHRO010000025.1, forward strand.
ATGTCAAACTTATTTATTGGTCAACTGCGATGACAAGGGAAGTCTCTGTGCAAGCATCTCATTCCATTGAGATCACTATAGCACGTGAAAACCATTCCCTTATACCATATAAAGAATGCTTGAAATTATTCAGAAGTTTTAGAAAGATGGATACATGCCTATCTCCTGAGTCAGTAGTGAAATTATTTGCCACCAAGTTCCTGTACCAAAGGTAATGAAACAATGACAGGTCAATTATATATTTTCCATGTAACAATTTTTACATCGTATCATTCTTAAGAATAGTTGATAGTTCTCTCTATGGAAAATCCTGTCAAGAATAAAAGTGGTACGCTTGGGGCACATGTATTGATTATAATGTGATGGGCTCATGTATTTATTCATATCATCTTGCAAATATGCTACCGCTTTTTTCACTTTTACTACAACATATGTGCAGTAGATAAGTTATGAGGCCATCAGTATTCATAAAAAATCTGGTGTCAAAACTGGAAGAAAAGATATTTGGTAGACATACAAATTATAACTACCGTTGACCCAAGATGGAAGACTCCCTGAGAAGTCATTGTATGATAGATCTCTGAGGAACAAAACTAATCAAGAGTTACACTAATAGCATCAAACTTTTTAATAAATAAGAAATCTGATGGACAAATCAAAGTATGGTCAATATGATACATAAAGTAAGATGCTTTCTTTTGAGATGGTAGAGATCTATGTAGATGGTTGTTCCCAAGGGACCTATAGGGAAAGAAATAAACCAGTTATCAATTGATGTAGGCTGCTATGTAGTTCATTCTGTTAATCGGCATTGGCTGTTTCCTTACAAGAATTCAAGTGATGGCATATTGAAAAGTGATTCGGGAACAAGACCTGTTAGATTATTGAAGCTCAAATCCTTGGCACATTAACTAGGGAGTGAGAAATTTCCATAGGGTTTAGGGTTATATACACATGCATCTCAAGTTACTTATAGATATTTTAAGCTTGTGTTGCTTCCAAAATCAGATGGAATGGTGCCGGATATGTTGCAATTTCTCAAAATCTTGTCAAAAGCATAATAGGACATGTAAATGTCAGTAGAAAGTGTGCTCATTAAAATTTTCAAGGCACCAGTGCTAAGACAATAGCTATTCTTACAGTTTCTCGAAGACTCTGATATTATGAATATCTAGTAATGCATAACATGACAAATACCTATCCTCTTTGATCAACAATTCTTCAAGTAAGCATTGATTCCAAAATTGACACCCCATGCAAGTTCTATCTACCCTCTCAGCTCCAAGTTCATCCTCTCTAGGAAGAACTCAACATTGTAGCATACATTTAGTCCTAACTCAACACTCCAATTGCATTACATATTTTGAGCCTAGACATGCCCAGCAATCACAAGGTCACAAGTCACACAAGCAAATCTACTCCTCGCAAACTCACACTTGTAGTAACAACAAACTACCATAAATGGATGTAATGTATTGCTTACCATGCAAGATGTTTTCCACAACTGTAAAAGATGCCTTGAGCGATCTGCCTCAAATAACAAGCCACTACAAAAAATATCTTGAAATGCATAAGAAAGGAAAAAAAAAGTTAATTGATTGCAAGAATCAACATAAATATCAAAGGAGATTGAGTGGCAAATCTTTAACACAAATCAGATCATAGGTTTGATTCCAAACCCTCACCGAGCAAATCGCAGAGAGATCCCATGCTCAAGATCTGAGTGAGTTGGATCTAAGAGAGATTAGATCTAAGACACTTAAGATCTGAGTGATTTCAATCTAATTTGAGTGATTTCGATATAAGAGAGAGATCTGAGACCGAAGCGATACCCGATATTTGACCAATGGAGAGAGATCTACTATCTGACATTTTCTACGATCTATGATTTTTGATATGATCTAAGTGATTTATTTGAGAAACAAATCTAAGAGAGGGGGGAAGGGAGATCTAAGAGAGATAGAAAAGGAGTTGTACAAGGAGATAGGAGTTGACCTCTTCTTATTAGTGATGGAGGAGGAGAGGACAATGAAGGAGGCACAAGCAATGAGAACTTCCTAAGGGTGACGATGACAACCTTGAGAGCTCTCTAAGGGCAGGCGATGGAGGTAGGACAATGGCAGTGATGGAGAGCTCCTTAGTCATTAGAGGAGAGACAGGATGGTGGAGTCAAGGCATTATAAGCAGAGGGCGAAGTGGAGAGGGAGAGTGCCGGATAGAGGGAGGGGCGTGTGTTGCATCGTGTTTCATTTGTGCATGTGTTTGAGGTTGGGTTGGGGGTGCGTGTGTGTGTTTGGGGTTTTAGGGTCGGGTTTATGTTGGTGTTGTGTGCGGTGCCGTGTGATGTGTGTTTGTGCTTGTGGGTGACGGTGATGGTGGTAAGTATAAAGAGAGAGAATAAAAAATGTGTCTAAGTTGAAATCGCTAATATTTTTTATAAATTATATCAATATTTTTTAAACGTTATTATATACCTACCGTCAACATATGTAACTTATTTTGTAGCGATTATATAACGATTTCTACTCAAGTGAATGATTTACATGCTTCATCAAAATGATCTTGATAGCTTTTATGTTCTAAAAGAATATCATGATGAGCGCTACATGTACACATTGAAAAGTTGATTTTCGCTTTCGAAGATGATAGTTAAAATGATTTGTCGTTGTATTTCTAAGTGGTGGAAAATTGACTAATCAAAATATTGAATTGAAATTAACCACTCATAGGAGAGCAGGTCATGTCCACCAGGAGACACTAGCCTGTCTAAACTCACAAAAGTCAAAAACCTTTGTTCACCAAAAATTCCCCCCAAACACTGAGCCGAAATCCCCTCTAGAATATGCTAACAATTGCTAGATATGTTGAATGAGCATTTTATGTAAAACATGAGGGTTTGTATCATAAAACATCCATAATTAAATATTAATTAATCAAAAAATAAAATGGTGGCAATGTCATTGCATGTATTAACTAATGGAGAAGGAAATAGAGCATTCCCTTCGAGAGTTCACGCACGAAGGAAGTGATAGCTGGAGGCGTGAAACTCGTCGAAGATTCGTTGGGCTGAGGGCTTCGTGGTGGTGGTGGAGGATGGTACGAGGCAGCCCGAGGTGGCTGGATGAAGTGGTGGAAGGTGGTGGGTGGTGCTCGACTGCTGCTGCTATGAAGCAGCTCCACGCACGAGCGGAGGTGCGCGAGTTGTGGGATACTACTGTTGTGCACGCTGTGTGTGCATGTGGCTACACGGTGAATCGTCGAGGGGGACGCCGGCCCTGCTGGGTGTGGGTGCAAGAGGGAGGCAAACAGTGCGCGGGGGTGGCAATTAACCGAGGGCGGTGATGGCTGTTGCTGTTGTTGGACCTCCAGGAGAGGAGGGCGGGTATGAGCTGGTCGTGTGCTGGGCGTGCACGGTGTTGGTGGAGAGGACGGCGCTGAAGGGGCAAGGCACGCAGAGTAGGGGGGCGAGCTGGTCGGCAAGGACCGGTGGGGGGGTGCTCTGTTGCTACTGGAGCAGCAACTTGGAGTGGCTGCGGGCGGCGCGAGGGCATGCATGAGGACACGCGTGAGGAGCTGGTAGCTTGCGGGAGTGCTGGTTGGTGGTGCAGGTAGAGGTCGCTTGTGGCATCGACGCGGGAGTGGCTGGTGCGTGCAGCTGTAGGGATGGGGATGTTGGGTTCTTCGCGGAGAAGATGAATAGTGGATGGGCAGCTGATGGTTGAGGAAGAAGACAGAGAAGGAACATGCGATGAAGATGGTGGGGGCGTTGAGTGGTGGTGCTTAGTTCACGGTGATGGTCGTTGCAAGACGCTGCGAATGGCGGTGTGAGCTGTCACCCCACACGCCCACAGTGGCAGAGCGGGAGGAGAGCTTGCTGCTCAACACAGTAGTGGAGGGGGGTGATGGCCTCCTTTGCATGGTTGCCTCCTCCTCTCACTTGTAGTCATGATTGCTTTGATCAGATCCCTATTCGCAGTCATCAAAGCATCGAGTAAAGACGTCATCACTACAGCTGTTGAGGAGAGGAAAAGTTAATAAAGTAAAATAATAAATCAAGGTTATTTATCTACAAGACCTTAGAAGAAATGTTAAATCAAAACACTACATGTAATGCAACCTACTTTAATGCGTGATATTCTAAATAAATTCTAAATGATATTATCAATGCATGTAATGCATGAAATGCATGAAATAGATAATTTTATGTTACCTTATTTACATATCAATGTATGTTATATAAATGTACATGTTAACTTTATGTCCAGGCATTACAATTCATAAATAGCTCACAAATGTGGGCTCATCAAATGCCGCCATGCCTAGTTTTTGCTGGTCCCTAGCAAATTCAAGCAATAACCCAGCTCTCCAAGTGGACTACCTAATCCAATCGGTCTTCATTTAGAAACATGTTAAGTTCAGACTTTAGACCTAAGGTTCCCAAGTAGTTGCTAAGTTACAAACTAGGTCGGCTAAAGATGAGTTGCAGGCACAAGTTTCCATGGTTTTTAACTCTACTCTAGGGTTTATTGGTCCCAGGATTAAAGCATCCGTGCATGTGCATTGGTCTAAGTTATTTGAGGTTGGTATGGTTGCTAACCTAAAAAGAGAGTAAGAGGATTTTTTTTATGTTGTAATATATATATATTTTTGTTTGATTCCTCTAAGTCTAACCTTGGATCAGCTATCAACACAGTCTGTATCTGATTCATTGTCCCCATCACCTAACCTCAAGGGGTGCCTAGCTTTTGATGCTTCGAGATAGCACCGCCCATAGCAATCCCAAGAACTCTTGGCAATCGACACACTTCGAGATAGTATCGCCCATGGATTTCTTAAGCGAATTCAGGCCTGTGGCAATCGGCACTTCGAGATTGGGCCGCCCATGGTACCTGAACGCTTACATGCCCCCAGTAGGATGGATATCCTAAGAGACAAGCACCGAGGAGGTGACATGTTATCATCGCATCAAGGTGAGTATACACTCCACCTCTCCTGTGGCAGGAACTCGCCCAAGCAAGTTGTGATTTCAAGCTTCTCCTAAGTTAAAACTAAGAGAATGAAATTTTCTCCAAGAAAAGAATTAAGGTAATCATTATTTACATAAGAACAAGTGTGTGTGAAATGTGGATGCTTAGGTTACAAGGACCTATAAACCAAAAGGTAGAAAAAGACACTAGGTACTACCTAGCCTTTAACTCAATCCCTAATTTTCCTTCCTTAACATCTTGAGGAATGGTCCGCAACTGAACTCCTACTTAAGTTCTTAAGTCCACAAAGGACCCTAAAGGTCTAAAGCTAGTAATTCAACATAGCTTCTAAAGTCAGACACTTAGAATCAACATAGTCTAACCTAAAGTTCTGGTTTGCCTAAGAATGCAGGGTCTAGCCAGTTAAGCTCAATAATGTAATTTTTTTTTTGAATGAAATATGAATGCATGAATGCAAGATGTATACAAGCTATAAACAAATGCCTCAGGTCCTATCCCCTCATGCGTGGTTCAAACAATGCCCACATTGAAAGTAAAATAGCCAAGGGAAGATGTTACCTGAGGCGAAGAATGAAAAGAGCTAAGGCTCCTCGAGAGTGACCTCGTCAACCAGATGGCCATCCAAAGTAACATATGGTTTTAATTGTTGGCCGTTGACGGTAAAGGGTGATGCTAAAGAGGAAGGGCTCTTGATCTCCACAGCCCCATGTGGAAACACTTTGGTGGTTGTGGGCCATCCCAATGTGATTTCAATTTTCCTAGAAAAAGCTTAAGTCTAGAATTGAAAAGCTAGACTTGTTGGTTGGGCTCAAAGGTCTTTCTAAGGATATAATTATCATGCAAGACCTTAGTTCTCTCTTTATAAGCTTGGGCAATGTCATAAGCATCATTCCTTAGCTCCTCAAGCTTAGTCAACTCCAGTAATCGTGCCTTACCTGCTTGCTCTAAATCCATGTTAACACTTCGAATAGCCCAAAGTGCCTTATGTTGAAGCTCAATGGGTAAATGGCACGCTTTCCCATACACTATCCTGAAGGGAGACATACCCGAAGGGGTTTTGTAGGCTGTCCGATAAGCCCATAAAGCATCATCCAACTTTTGGGACCAATCCTTTCTATCTGGCTTAACAGTCTTTTCCAAAATGTTCTTGATCTCCCTATTTGACACTTCAACCTGGCCACTCATCTGAGCATGGTAAGGGGTAGCAATCTTGTGAGTTACTCCCAGACTCCTGAGTAGTTGATTGAAGTGGTGGTTCTGGAAATGAGGTCCCCCATCACTTATAATCGTCTTGGGGTAGCTAAAGTGAGATATGATATTGGCCCTCACAAATTTCAAGACCACAGAGTGGTCATTTGTGCACGTAGGAATGACCTTTATCCACTTAGATACATAATCCACTGCCATCGAGATATACTCATATCCATGGGACGAAGGGAAGGGACCCATGAAGTCTATCCCCCAAACATCAAAAATTTTCATAGGTTGGATAGGGTGTTGGGGTATCTCATTTTGCTTCCTAATCGTTCCAGTCCGTTGACATCTAATATAGGCCTTAACAAAGTTATGAGAATCCTTAAATAAAGTAGGCCACCAAAAATCGGACTTGAGAACCTTAAAAGCTGTTTTCTTAGCACCAAAGTGTCCTCCACAATGAAGCTCATGGCAAAACTCAACACACTTTGTTTCTCCTCTTCAGGCACACATCGTCTCAATACTTGGTCTTGCCCAAGTCTAAATAATTATGGCTCTTCCCAATGAAAGAATCTAGCTTGGGAAGTGAATCTCTTCCGTTTCTGCTCATCCCAAAAGCCAGGAGTTTCTCTAGTGACCAAGTAATTAACAGTATCAGCATACCAGGGTGAAGTTAGTGTTACCACCATAAGGGTTTCATCAGGAAATGTCTCGCGGATGTCTCCAGATGGAGAGTCATCAAGTGGGAGGCAAGATAGGTGGTTAGCCACTACATTTTCCACTCCTTTCTTTTCACGAATCTCCAAGTCAAACTCTTGAAGGAGTAGAATCCACCTAATTAAACATGGCTTAGAGTCCTTCTTGGCAATGAGATGTTTCACTACTGCATGATTAGTAAAAATGACCACCTTAGATCCAAGAAGACAAGACCTAAACTTCTCCAAAGCAAAAACTACACTAAATAATTCCTTTTCAGTGATTGCGTAGTTTTGCTGTGGTTCAGTTAAAGTCTTGCTGGCATAGTGTAGCACATGTGGTCTTCCCTCAACCCTTTGTCCAAGGAATGCTCCCACTGCGTAATTCGAAGCATCACACATCAGCTCGAATGGGAGTGCCCAATCTGGAGCTTAAAGAATAGGCATAAAGGTCAAGGCCTCCTTCAGCATATGAAAAGCCTTGGCACACTTTGAATCAAAATTGAAAGAAGATTCCTTCACCAACAGGTTGCACAGTGGCCTAGAAATTTTGCTGAAATTCTTAATAAATTACCTATAAAAGCCTGCATGGCCCAGAAAGGATCTAATTTGTTTGACATTCGTGGGAAATGGGAGTTTGGAAATAGAATCAACCTTAGTCTTATCTACTTCCAAGCCCCTTTTAGACACATGTCCAAGTACAATGCCTTTCTGTACCATGAAGTGACTTTTCTCTTAGCTGAGGACTAAACCAGTCTCCTTACATCTCTTCAGCACATTCTCTAGGTGCAGGAGACACTGGTGGAAAGATGAGTCATAAATAGAGAATTCATCCATAAAAACCTCGACACACTCATCAATCATGTCCGAAAAAATGAACATCATACACCGCTAGAAGGTTGCTGGTGCAATACATAATCCAAGCGACATATGCCTGAATGCAAAAGTACTGTAGGGACTAGTAAAAGTTGTCTTATCCTGGTCGTCAAGGAAGACTGCAACCTGGTTATACCCAGAATATCCATCTAAAAAGTAGAAATACTTGTTCCTTGCCAATTTCTTGAGGATCCGATCAATATAGGGCAAGGGAAAGTGATCCTTTTGGGTAGCGGTGTTAAGTTTACGGTAGTCAATGCAGACCCTTCAGCCAGTTGAGAGTCTGGTCACCGCTTGTTCTCCCTGGTCATTGGTTGCTATCGTAAAGCTTGCCTTCTTTGGCACCACATGGATTGGACTAACCCATTTGCTATCCGCGATGGGATATATGATCCCAGCGTCTAACCACTTTAGAATCTCCTTTTTAACCACCTCCCTCATGTTGGGGTTAAGATGTCTCTACATGTCTCTAAATGGTTTGATGGAATTATCAATATAAATGCGATGCATGAATAGTGTAGAGTCTATACCCTTAATATTAGCGATTGTCCATGCCATAGCTTCCTTGTGCCTTGATAAGCAGTCTAGCAAGGCTCTCTCTTGCACCTCAGATAGTGCAGATGAGATGATTATAGGGAGCGTATGATTTGGCCCAAGGAATACATACTTGAGAGAGTTCGGGAGGGTTTCAGTTCAAGGTCAAGGGCTTGTATGGTTGAGGGTTTCATAATGGATGTCCCCATCTCAGGTAGCAGATCTACCTTAGGCAGGTATGATGGGGGGAGAGACTCAGTAGAAACTCCAAGCAATTCCTCAAGTTCTAGTACATCCCCTTCACATTCCTCCTAGAGATGGGAATGGTCATATAGCATGACATGTTGAAGGGGATCATCATATAAAATTGCAGGAGTTGTCTCTTCAATCAGGTCATCTACGACCTCAACTTGGGAACAATCCTCAAATCCAACTTGTTTATAAGCATCAAACACATTAAGCCAAATTTTCCTGTTCCCAAAGCCCATTTTTAACGCCCTAGTATGATAATTAATTGAAGCATTAGAAGTCGCAAGAAAAGGGCGGCCCAAGATGATGGAGGGCTTGGTTGGTTTGTTGGTAGGGTCAGTGTCCAATACTAGAAAATCAACAGGGAAGAAGAAATCCTCCACTCTTACGAGGAGATCTTCCAGTAGGCCCCATGGTTTCTTCAAGGATTGGTCTGCAACTTGGAGGATTACGGGGAAGGCTTCAGATTGCCTCCTCCAAGTTGTTCATATACGTAGCTTGGAAGGATGTGTACCCCCACACCCAGATCAAGCAGAGCCTCTTCTATATGTAGGTAGCCAATGACCACCAAGATGTATGGAGCTCCTGAGTCCTTAAGTTTCGGGGGTGTTCCGTGTTGTATAATTGAGCTAGCAGAATTAGGCAGGACAACTTTTGATTGGACCTATTTTCTTGATTGCCACTTTTTCGTGCACAAGTCCTTTAGAAAGCGGGCATAGGACGGAATCTACCTGATAGCTTCAAGCAAGGGCAGGTTAATCTGCACTTGTTTAAAAGTCTCCATGATTTCGTCCATCCTATCTTTGGCTCCAGATGAGCGAGCAGAAGTTTGCTCAGAGACAGACAAGCGCTCTGGAAAAGGCACTCTCAATCTCTGGGTGGAAGGGTTGTCATGTCGGGTAAGTGGGGGAATAGGGGCAACCTCTTCTAGTGAGGTGATTTCATGCAGAGAAGAGTTGGGTGGCTCTTCTCCGGTGGGGGCAAAAGTCGGGGTGGATGGGTTTTCAGAAGGTGGGACTATAGGAACATCAGGTTTGGAAATTTCTTTCCCACTCCTTAGAATAGTCACCGCCTGGGCATGCTCTCTAAAAACAATCCCTTTCCCTTTAGGGTTCTCCGCAGATGAACTGGGAAGCTTCCCAATCTCCATCTTGCTCATAGCCTTGACAAGGTGTCCAATTTGGGATTTCATCTCATTGATTGCCTTGTCATGAGATTGGATGATCATGCTTTGATTCTCTTGCATGGCCTTCAGCATGGCCTTAAGCTCATCCATCTCAAAAGTCTTGGGCGGTTGGGAGGGGATAATATGTTGATTATACTGTTGAGTCTGAAAGGGTTGGGGTATGTAATTCCCTGAATTGGAGACATTCCCCTGTCTCCATGAAAAATTGGGGTGGTTCCTCCAACCCTCGTTATAAGTGTTGGAAAAAGGGTTATTACGAGGTCTGGGATGGAACCCTTGGGTGGCATTCAAGTCCACCTGTATAAGGTCAGGGAATCGAGAGGCCAAGTGGCAATACACAATAGCATGCATATTTCCTTGGCAAATGGAGCATTCAGAAGCTTGGGAAATGGAGGCATTTGGCGTGAGTTGGTTAGGGTTTGACATAAGCCTTTCCATATTTTGGTTCAACAATTGAATCTGGAAGTCTAAATTCTGGGTATCCCTAGCCTCATTTGCCTCAATCTCCCATTGCATAAGAGTAGGTTTCCTATCCAAATAGGCAGAATTTAGGTGGATAGAATTCTCACTCAAGGTCTCAAAAAGCCCCCAAGCCTCATCTTCAGTTTTTGTGAGAAAGGTTCCTACACAGGCACCATCCATTATTTGCCTGTACTTGTCATTTAGTCCAATGTAGAACCTTTCTACAAGTTGTCATCTTGGCACTTGATGATGGGGACATAAGCGTAACAAATCTTTGGAGCACTCCCATGCATCATGAAAATTTTCTCCATCTTGTTGAGAAAAACCTATGATATCCCTCCTATAGTGATTAGTTTTTCTCATGGGGAAGTATTTTTTCAAAAACTCTCCCTTCAAGGCATCCCAAGTATCCACTCTCCCATCTAGAGTGTGATACCAATGCTTTGCCTTATCCTTGAGGGAGAAGGGAAAGAGGGTTCGCATTTGGGCATCATCAGTAACACCCTGCAATCTCACCGTGGAATAGACCTCCATCAATTTCTCCAAATTCCAGTAAGGATCCTCCCTAGAAGTACCAAAGAATGAGGGCAATAGAGATATGGTACTGCTCTTGATTTCATAAGGATTGTTCCCCCCAGGTCTTCTCAGTGCATAGCCAGGTTGGTTAGTAGGGATAAAATAGCCTCTCAAAGATTGTTGGTTCTCCACAATTCTATTTTCTCCTTCCTTGGCCATCTCTCTTCTCTCTTGGTTAGCTTTCCTAAGGATTCTTTTAGGTTTTGGATTAAACACGAGTTGTCTCCTTAAAGATCGCCTACCAAGCATATACCAACAAACAAAATTCAAAAGAACTTTTATGTCTTTAATCAATTAAGGCCTTTGAGATTTTAGTCCAGTTATAGGTGACAATACAAATTGCTCAATCAATTATGTGCCTATTGTTGACCTACGAAATGCCTTAATAAAGACCTAATTGGAACTTAGCTACTCTGCCCTAAAGTTCAAATGGTAAAGTACTCCAAGGATAGAAGATCGAGGGATGCAAGTAGGCCTAAGCCTTCCTTTGAAGCTGTGCTTTTGCGGCACTTCTTAACTACTCTCAAAAATCCGTGACAGGGTATCCCCCTCCTTAGAGTTACAAAACTTTTGAACTTAAGTTTCAAGCACTTTGGTATCCAACTGTAGGACAGTTCTTTCCTAACAGGTCAAAAACCTAGGAGTGTCTAAATGCGTGCTTTAGTGTGCAGTCATGCACATGTGCATTCACCGTAAAATTTTGAGTTTGAGTTTTGTGAATCGCACGACAAGTTCCCAATTCAAGTCGTTGGTTTTTAATGTTCCTCCTTTAGTTAAAGTCCTTCTTCAAGAAAAATACGTGACCACTTGTTAGATCTTTTCAATTCAATTAGGTGGTCTTACAATTAAATCCAGATGCAAATGCGTGAACAAGATATGGATGCAAAGTAAGAGGATGCGTACCTTACTTCTAGCAATCAGTGATGCGAGAATGCGCACAATGTAGAAAATAAATCTAGAGGCTGCTCTTACACACCTAAATGATTCATCCTAGGGTTAGGCAGCTTCTAGCAGGCAGCTCGTGCTTTGTTTTCTTTTTTTTTACATACTTATGTACAAATAATGGAAAATCAATCCATTAAAGAAAATAAAAACCTAAATCTAAAGAAAAGGGAATAGTCTCCTGAAAAATTATCCAACATGGGCCTAAAAGAAAGTTGGGGAACAAACCCCAAAAATTGTGACCCCAGAACAAGGGCTTTCCAAATGAATGTATTGAAATAAAGAGAAGAAAGAAAAATAAAAAATATCTACGGCTAAATGGATGAGATGAGGATGTGGTCCTCTAGATATCTACTCGAGCGGTGGAAACAAGGTCCACCAAGGCATTGCTGAGGCGAGTGCGACAACTCGTACGTAATATGCGTACCTCGAATCAAATCAGATAGAACAGATTAAATGTATCAAATAAAATGTGAACAAATAAATGGATAAATACAAGTTTAGAAAGCCTGTTGCCTCCCCGGCAACGATGCCATTTGAAAAATCGATTTTTGCTTCCGAAGATGATAGTTAAAATGATTTGTCGTTGTATTTCTAAGTGGTGTAAAATCTACTAATCAAAGTATTGAATTGAAATTAACCACTCACAGGAGAGTGGGCCGTGTCCACAGGGAGACACTAGCTTGTCTAAACTTGCAAAAGTCACAAACCTTTGTTCACCGAAAATTTCCCCCAAACACTGAGCCGAAATCCCCTCTGGAATATGCTAACAATTGCTAGATATGTTGAATGAGCATTTTATGTAAAACATGAGGGCTTGTATCATAAAACATCCATAATTTAATATTAATTAATCAAAAATAAAATGGTGGCAATGGCATTGCATGTAATAACTAATGGAGAAGGAAATAGAGCATTCCCTTTGAGAGTTCTCTATGCATGGAGGAAGTGACGGTTGGCTACGTGAAGCTCGTCGGATATCCGTTGGGCCAAGGGCTTCGCGACGGTGGTGGAGGTGTGGTACGAGGTAGCCCGAGGTGGTTGGACGAAGTGGTGGAAGGTGGTGTGTGGTGCTCGGCTACTGCTGCTGTGAAGCAGCTCCACGCACAGGATGAGGTGCGCGAGCAATGGGATGCTGTTGTTGTGCACGCTGTGCATGCGCGCGGCTGCACAGTGAGTCGTCGAGGGGGATGCCATCCCCACTGGGTGCGGGGGCAAGAGGGAGGTAAGCAGCGTGTGGGTGTGGTGGGTAGCTGAGGGCGGTGATGGCTATTGCTATTGTTGGAGCTTGAGGAGAGGAAGGGGTACGAGCTGGTCGTTCGTTGGGCGTGCACGGCGTTGGTGGAGAGGACGGCGCTGGAGGGGCGAGGCGCGTGGAGCAAGGGGGCGAGCTAGTCGGCAAGGGTCGGTGGGGGGTGCTCTGTTGCTGCTGGAGCATCAACTTCGAGTGGCTACGAGCGGCGCAAGGGTACGCACGAGGACACGCATGAGGAGTTGGTAGCACGTGGGAGTGCTGGTTGGTGGTGCTGGTGGAGGTCACTTGTGGCATCGACGCGGGAGTGGCTGGTGCATGTGGCTGTGGGGATGGGGATGTTGGGTTCTTCGCGGAGAAGATGAACAGTGGATGGGCAGCTAATGGTTGAGGAAGAAGAAGGCGGAGAAGGAACAGGCGATGAAGTTGGTGGCGTTAACTGCTGGTGCTTAGTTCACGACGATGGAGGTTGCATGACTCTACAGATGGCGGTGTGGGCTATCACCCCACACGCCCATAGTGGTAGAGTTTTGCCGCAATCGAGGCGCACAGTGGCAGAGCGGGAGGAGAGTTTACTAGTCAACACAGTAGTGGAGGGGGGTGATGGCCTCCTTCGCATGGTTGCCTCCTCTCCCTTGTTGTCGCGGCTGCTCTGACCAGATCCCTATTTCATGGTCATCAAAGCATCGATTAAAGACGTTGTCAATGCAGCCATTGAGGAGAGGAAAAGTTAATAATATAAAATAATAAATCAAGGGTTATTTATCTACAAGACCTTAGAAGAAATGTTAAATCAAAACACTACATGTAATGCAACCTTTTTAATGCATGATATTCTAAATAAATTCTAAATGATATTATCAATGCATGTAATACATGAAATGCATGAGATAGATAATTTTATGTTACCTATTTGCATATCAATGTATGTTATATAAATGTACATGTTAACTTAATGTTAAGGCATTAAAATACATAAATAGCCCACAAATGTGGGCTCATCACACATGCTCTACATATACCTTCATTATACGATGATTGTACATTTCAAGATCGCTATAGGAGAATTTGCAGTGCAGGAAATCCATCATGTCTAGGTCTTAGGAGTCGGGTTTAGTTTTAGGAGTCAAGTGAAGTTATCAATTTCAAAGTCACATTTCTACCTCCCTTAGTTTGATCGGGACTTACCATCTCATTATATTATATTTGTCGACGTATTTTCGTACTATACTATGACAGCAATATTTAAAAACGTGATTTTACGCCAAACATGTAGGTGGGCGTGGTAGTTTAATAGGTGAGGAATGAGGGTGGGGAGCAAGCAAGTGGCCGTTAGGATAGGATTTGGGTAATTATAGGGTATGCACTTTGGGAATTGGGTAATAAATGTAGGTGATACGGGGATACTAAAGATGGTAGCACACATTTAGGAATTGATGTATGAAGAATTTCTCTCTCTTTTTCTTTCTTCCTCTAAATTATTCATGAATGAAGGTATTTCCAACATGCATGATTTGTTAATTAATCCTACTGTGTAATCCTAGAAAATACATAACATTGACAAATTGTTGATGTGAATTACTATGCAATCAATCTCTTTTACAAATTTTGAATTCCATCAGTTTAATTGTACCCTTTCGAAAAGAAAAAATCTAGTGGACGTAGCAAATAACTTGAATAAACAATTGCTTATCACTCATACTATTTTTCATGTTCATCCAAATATGTGAAGAAATGAAGATGGTGCTTCTCTGGTTGAACTACCAACAAATAAAATTATGGGGACAAGTACCCCTAAGACATAAAAATCTCACAAATAATACACTAAACTACAAATTCCAACTCATAATTCATTTAGTGAAGGTCTTATACACCTAAAAAGGGGAAACCCACTATGAAAAAATCCTAAGCATGCATCGGAAATAAGAAGCTACCTTATCGTGCAAAGAAATCCCCATATTTGAATTACCCAACATTCTAATAAATCTGGATAAAAAGTGGTCCATCGTAAAAATTCTAAAGGCATAGAAATTGTAACCACATTTCTAATCAATGTACTTAGGTATAGAATTGCAATGGTTTCCAATTATATTCTAAAAACAACTACTTCATTTAAGGTGATCGCAGATTATTTGATATTATTTAGTTAAAGTAAGATGAGATAAAAGATGATCAATTAGACATGGAAATAGAGAAACAACAAAAGCTACAAAGGTATAATGGGGACATTTTGGAAACGATGAAGTTTTATCCACTATGAAGCTGATTTCTAATGCTCAAAATGAAGAAAGTTCTCAACTTTTGTTAATTCTTTTCCTTACTTATCAGGTCTAAATTACAAAAAATCTTAAACGATTAGGATTGCAATTTCTTGATTAATTTAGAGATTCATAATATCTCTTCTTGATTTGGTTAATTTGACCATAACAAAATGATCTATTAGCTAATGGAACGACTCTAATTAGATAATCTTTTACTTATTACATGTTTTCTTATCCTAACTTGGTCAAAATTAGCTAACCAATTGTTGAACCTTCCGCTAGTCCATGTTATATTGTGATACCAAACCAAGCAATTCATTATACTACCACTTGTGACATTAAATGCATGATATTGGGGAAATACTTACGATTGTCTGCTAATTGGGTGCATATATATATGATGATTATGTAGTTGCTGAACATGGATAAGCTGCTATAGACTTGTAAGTGCCCATCTAACTTACAATGCACTTACAATCAAAGATGGCATAGGGGACTTGACGAAGTAGATTATCCTCTTTAAATCCAATAGATAGGCCAAATAATAAACCGGGTAGAATTGTTGATTATGTATATGGCTTTAGGTTGGCATTCACACTGCATTTTTTTTTGTACTTATTGAAAGCGCGATTCTCGTTTTCGATGAAATTTGTAACATCAAATGTCACGTCATTATAGTTCGTGGCATGGTAGAAAATTACTTTTCAAAATATTTAATATTCAAAATCTAACCACGAAAATAATTAGGTTATCTCCATAGGGAGGAATTAGCCTATTAAACTAGTGAATGGTGTCTCGTTTGTTCGGGAATATCAACAGATGTGGATACTAATTAGTGCAATTCATTTTCAACATAAGTTAGCATTCTATATAATTAATCAAGAATATAGGGAGGTTACATGCAAAATCACCACCATGAAAATATGTGAATCGTGATCTTAGTACTGACAAATACCGTCAATTTAAATCAAAACAAAACCCGCTCCCTATAACCAATATCCCATACTCTATTATTCATGAGACAAATGTAACTTTCATAATTTGAATAAATTAGAGGGATATTCATGCAAATCTGTTTGAATATAATAATGATATAAATAAATTAATAGTGCTTCTCACAATGGCAGGGCTTGTAAATATTAATGAGATGAGAAATAGATGATTTCTCCTCTCTCTTCTGTGCGCACGCAAAGGAGGATCGTCGGAGGAGCTGCTACGAGTGAAGATGCGTCTCAATGAGGGCTTCGCGTTGACGTAGAAGGTGCGATCGGAGGTGGCCACCGACGGCCGGTTAGAGGAGGAGTGGTCGAATGGGGGCGGCAATTGGAGTGGGAGAAGGGGCTGTCGAGGATCGGTGTGGCTATTTTGGGTCGTCGACAGAGGTCAAGGCAAGCACTCTGGTTGTTTTGGTGGAGAAGGAGGTGGCCCAAGGTGGCATAGCCGATGAGGGGGATGACGTGCACTTTGGGTTCCTTGCATGAAGTTGTAGTTGGTCTGAACTGAGGAAGAAGAAGAGGAAGGGTGAAGGTGGTTGCGGGCATGTGTGGAGTGGGGATGTGGAAGATGATGGCTGGCATAAGGGCTTGGGGAACAGTGGCGAAGTGTTGGGTTATGTTGAGTTGCAGGTGGTGGTGTTGGCGTGGGAGAGGGGCCATGGCAGGAGGTTTAAGATGAAGAGGAAAAGGTGTAGGAGGTGTTGATGATGGTCTGGATGGTGTTGGTGGTGGTGATGGTGTGCGCGCTGTCACTGCACAGACCACAGTAGGGGAAGGGTAAGGTGGGTGTGCAGAGGCCACGGTGCACGCTGGAGGTTCAAGGTGTATGCAAGGTCCACGGTGGTGGCGAGGGAGGAAATCCCCGCAAGGGGAAAGATAATCAGGAAGATGATCCTCTCTTTTTAAAAACTCCTCTTGTTTGTTTTTCTTTGGCCGGAAGCTCTCCAACCACTCGGCGAAGATCGCGAGTGGTTGGAACGCCTGGATACTTCTGGCGGTGTCTTCATCAAACGTCCAGGACAAGTTCTGGATGTCTTAAAAAGTGTAGACATAAGGGAGTCTACGATGGCTGTTTCCAGATGTCCAATCTGAGCTCCAGACATCTTATAGAAGTAGAATGGACATCTAACTCTTGCACCTAGCCTGCATCCAACCAAACAGATTATCATAACCATATGTTGTAAAATTGGTGCATAACATTATACGCAGACTAAGGTGAATTATCATTTAACTCCTAATTAATTAGAAACTAAGAACAGATAATTAAAGAGTGCTTAGGCCAAATAATGGTCCACTAAAGTGGACTTATCACTTGTAGTGTAAGAGGCTATCCATGGTTCAATACATGTCGCACTAGCATGTGTACTACATGAAGAACAACTGCCACTTTACTTATTTTTGAACCTCGAGGTGAGTAACCAATTGGCGACATTTATGAAAAGCACTTTCTTATGGGTTTAAGGAAGAACTATTTACCAGAATGGCTTATGGAATATTAGAATAAGATCTCGTTATGCCTTTCAAGGTTTTGATTATCAAGATAGTAAGAAATATAACATGTGTAGAAAATAAATAAGTTAATCATAGTAAATAGTGGTGAGTAATTTAATTAAACTTAATAGTACCAAATTCTTGTTGTGCTCTTGTCTTATGAATAGTCATTTTCTATTCTACTCTTCTCAACTTTCGTTGATGTGTTTCTTGGACTCCATACTTGCGAATAGCTACAAAAGGAGCATCTTGCATAGGATAGGGACTTGTGCAAGCAATTGGTTTGTGAGGGCATTCCATTTCTGATGAGAACCTCATCATGAGCCATAACTAGCTCATTTTGACCCAATACAAAGGATAAAAGCTCCTACATATCTCAAGGAAAAGCTTAACTCAGAGAATTCTGAGTTTGAGAAGAAAACAAGTCATAAGGGGTAAAAGTGCAATTTTACCAGTATAATCTGCATACAGGGTAATTCAGGGCCCAAACACAGGTCAAAACAGCTTAATAAGAATAAAAGTGGGATGAGATGATCTAGCAAGGGCTACAGCACTTCCAAGGAACCAAATGATAATCTGTAACCCTAAAACAACCCACTTCAATTCACAAGGTTCGAGGCAAAGTAAAAATAGAATAAACCCTCTAAAATTCATAGAAAAATAATCTCTAGGGTTTAGAACCTTCAATTTGGCCTTTAGAACCCATTTTGACCTACATTGAGAACCATGCCCAATTAATAACTTAATTTGGGTTTTTGCGCAAATTGACCGGTCAAACAAGGTTTAATATGAAAATAAAATTCACCATCAGATTCCTTAGGTCCTAATTAGTCATGTATAAAAACTTGAGCCTAAGAAGAAACCTCCTTGACCGAATTTACACTTTGGTCCTCATATATTTACTCTTTGGCCCTCAACTTTTGAACCCTCGCATTTAGGCCCCTAACTCTCCTTCGTTCTTTGCAAACAGGTCCCTCCTGCAAAACCCTGCCAGCACCATGCTCCGGCGACCTTGCGCGGAGCATGGCGCCGCGCAGGGTGAGGTGGAGGACCTGGCAAGTGTACCGGGGGTGCCCTGCGTCGTAAGCCGTCGCAGGAGCACCCCCATGGTCACTGTAGCCCCCCATACCGGCCGTGCGAACGCACGGACGGTATGGGTTCGAATTCCGACCATGCTCCGGCGAGGGAGACACGTCGTCTCCCTCCGCCTTCCTCCCTGCTACAACCCTATAAATACCCCCCGCCGCGCCACCGACCAAAGCAGCCTGGATCTGACGGAGAAAACCCCCAGCTTTCGTCTCTTCTTTCTCCGGCAGACGCTCACCAGCTCCGGCGACTTCCTCTCCCTCCACCTCTTCGCTCTGCCGCACTACCAGCAGCAGAGACCTCCTCCCCTGCTCTTCCCGCGCCACGCCGCACCCAGCTGGCGCCTCTCCAGCCTTCTGCTCGCCGCCGCCCCTCTCCCTGAGCATCATCTTCTCCGGCGACAGTCGATACGACTGTCGCCCTGTTCCTCCCCCTTCGTCCCTGCAGTTAAGTTAGACTTACTCCCCTTCTCCTCCTCTTTCTTTCCCCGCTTTCGATTTAGTCAATTAAGCCTTCTACCGACCCTGTTCACCCTCATCCTCTCCGCCTCCGACCACCCTCCGGTGAGCCGCTCCCATCACCTCAGCGACCCACACGGCTCGCCGACCACCGCAGAACTTCCGCCTCCTCACCCTGATCCTCTTCCGCCCCTCCACTTCCCACCAAACACCCTCTGCAGACCCACCGAACACACCCACTCCCTCGCTCACAGTCTGACCTAGGACGACCTAACAGCTCCATCACACCCCCTGCAGACCCCCTGACCACCTTCGCCGTGCCACGGCGAAGGTCCTCCGCCTGTCTGATTTGGCCGAGAGGCCGTGCCATTGGTTTCAGGTTCCAGGCCTTGGCCGCCATTGGCGAGGAAGCTCGAAGCCTGCTCGAGGTTGCTCCAAGCCGAGATATCCCAGATTGAATAGCCACGGCCAGCGCGGAAGAGACTCACGCACACACCCTGGCCCTCGATTGGAGCTGTACGCCTCAACAGCCGACGAAATTGGGAGCACCATCCCTGCTGCAGGCGTAAGAGAATTGGGGTGGGACATTTAGTCCCACCTCGGAATCTCTCAAAGGCGCGCGGACACATAAATTGAAAAACTGCCGTATGCTGTTTGCCTCAGTTACCACGGGGTGAGGTCCCTCTCACCCGACCCGACCCGACTCGGCCTCGTCCGTGACCACGCTCCGCGGACCTGGCCCGACCCGATTAGACTGACCTGCACTCCTCGCCCACCACGCACGCCGGTGGGCCTGGACCCGGGCCTGACCCGAACCCGATTACCCGATAGCGCTCTGGGAGAGCTTCCGAAGAGTGATTTCAGAGAGAGAGATACGCGGGGGAAGGGGGTAGAGTAGGTTTTTGCCTTCTGATGAACTCTTGAGCGTGCAGGCACAGGTGAAGGACTGCGGAAGAAGAAGCAGCTGCACTGTAGCAACTGCTCAGTTAAGTCGTCGAAGCACCGGGCCAGACGACGGACAGCCAGCAGCCAGAGCAACACAGAAGGCAGGCTGAAGAAGAAGGAAGGGAGACTTAGTAGCCGAAGGCAGAAGCACCACGATTGCAGAAGAAGAAATGAAAAGAAGCGAGAAGCAAGAAAAGAAGAAGACGATCTGAAGAAAAAGAAAGAAAGGAAACAAGGAAGAACAGAAGAAGAAGAGCACGAGGGGAAAATCTGAAGAAAGCAGAAGAAGAAGAAGAAGAATAGGAAGAACCAAAAAGAAAGGGGAAAATCTGAAGAAAGCAGAAGAAGAAGAAGAAGAATAGGAAGAACCAAAAAGAAAGGGGAAAATCTGAAGAAAGCAGAAGAAGAAGAAGAAGAATAGGAAGAACCAAAAAGAAAGAGGAAAATCTGAAGAAAGCAGAAGAAGAAGAAGAAGAAGAACAGGAAGAACCAAAGACAAAGAGGAAGAAAGAAGAAAAGAAGCAGAAGCCAATTTTTCATCTCTCTCTCTCTCTCTTTATTTTTGTAATAGAACTTGTATATCTCTAGAATACAACTTGCTCCCTGAGTTCGACCTCGGGAACTCTTTTATTTTTCCGAGTAAAAAATTTTTATATGAAAACGTTGGTAACAACCGGCTTTACTACAACGAATTAACAATGAAAACCGACGTTCCATCATTTTGGCGCCGCTGCCGGGGAGCAACGGCTATTCTAGAGGTAAACATTCCTGTATCTTTTAATTTCTGATAATCTCCTCTCTTTTATGCAGCTACAGGAACTCAAGAAGACAAGCAACCACACACAACCACTCCGAAGACAGGTAAAATCTTTTCTCTCACTATTAACCCCTACACTCTAAAGAGGAAGAAAAGAAAAGAACAAGCAATATAGGGCTAACCTGTCTTCCATATTTAGTAACCATAAAAGTTGCATGTTTTCAACTCATTATTTCTGCACACTATTAAGGGTATTTAAGGGCTAACACATTCTTGCTTGAGCCCTAATTACCCAACAAAGAATTAACTGGACCAAGTAGAGCCAACCTAGGATCCAACACTAGGGATTTAGAGACACACTCCTTAATCAAGAATGGAGAAAATCCAAAAGAGGTGTGCCCAAACCATTGATTGAAAATAATTAACAAGAAAAATCCTAAACAGTTGGCTCTCTCTAAACACTTGAACCCTAAAAGACAGGACCCAAAAAGCTCTCAAAGAAAACAAGAGGTAAAGTTGACCCCTTTGGGTTAACCAACCTTAAATTAGGTCACTCTTTGCACTTAAAAAGACTAAAGTTCAAGTGAAAACCTTAAGCACCCTGATCTTAAAATTGGTAGACTTAAGAGGTCAAGATCCCCATTCTGGTCTACCTGGAACCGCAGTGACAAGAGAGGTCGGGTGGGGGAAACCCTGTAACCCGTGGGGACGCTCTACCGTGTAGGGGTCTTCGCGGGACTCTCCCTCTCTGGCTGCCCAGGTAATTCTCAGGTGGACGATCTTTCTGATCAAGGGGTCCATCTGCCCCGCACCTCTATAGTCACCCAACACATTTTTGGGTGTCTTGATTGGGTCCATCACCTTCTAAACTTACCTCTCCCAACTGTGCATGTACGGAAGGAGGTCTCTAAGACCACCCTTAAGACCTCCTTTAGAAATTCACTCTCGTCAAGGCCAAGCCTCGACGCCCGTGTTTGTGCAGCAACACCCTCACATTATTCTCTCTTCTGATTCAGAACCAAGTTCTTCTTCTTCCCCCATCATGGCTCAGCCAGTTGAGGAAGAAAATAATCTGGAACACCAGCTCCAGCGACTCAATGACCTCTTCCAAAACTTCGTGCACCCACCACAGCGTCCTATGATGCGGGACCACTACAATCCTGCTGCGGTGGCAATTGAGCCTCGAGTTAGAATCCCGATTGGAGGACCTGATTCCGAACTAAAGCCCAACATGATTCACGCTATACCTAAATTCCATGGGCTTAATTCTGAAGATCCCTTCCAGCACATCAAACAGCTTAAGCATCTGGCCCACACTTTTGGATCAGATGCGCAAAATCGGGATATTCTTCTCATGAAGATGTTCTCCTTTTCTCTTATGGACAAGGCCGCCCATTGGTATCAAACTCAGACCCGGCCGATCAACACTTGGGAAGAACTTCAATCCGAGTTTTTGAAAAAGTTCTTTCCCGTTGGTCGGACCAACGCCTTGCGCCATCAGATTACACACTTCACTCAACAATCAGGAGAACCTCTCCATGAGGCATGGGATCGTTTTCAGGATCTCATGAGGAAGTGCCCCCATCACGGAGTTCCTAAATGGGAACAAGTCCAATCTTTTTACCAGGGACTCCGTGAGGACATCCGCCTTTTCGTCAATGCAACCTGCGGAGGAAACATCATGGGTCAACATGAAGACACCGTATGGGAGATTCTCGAAAACATGTGCGAGAACTCCATCAACAATGACTCCATGGGATTATTCGACAGGACGAATACCCGCGCAGCGACGAATCTTAAGGGAGCACATGAGACGCAGGGCCTGTCCGCATCAGTCGACCTGGAATTAATGGCCAGTCGATTGGACAAGGTCTCAATTATTGAAAAGAAGGTGGATGAGCTGACTCAGCACTTGCAGCGAGCCACCTCTGCGCGTAACTCCTTTGCACAACCTCCTTCCACACAGGAGACTGTGCAAAACATCCTACACCGATCCTCCCCTGGGATGGATCCATATCCGTCCCCATCTGATTCTTGGACTGGAAGATCATCCGATCCTTTCTTCACCAGCCGGGGGAACTCCATTCCCCCTTTCCCTGATTCTCAGGAGGTTCCTCAGACCTGCGAGAACCTCAACGCCATCCAGAACGACCCATTCTCCAACACTTACAACCCTGGATGGCGAAACCATCCAAATTTTCAGTGGGCGGGAAATTCTCAAACCCAAAGACCACCTTTTCAGTCCCGCCCACAGCCCTCTCATCACTACCAGCCACCTCAGCCTCGGCCCAACCCTACTTATCCATCAGGGCCAAATCAAGATCAAATGTCCTTAATCCTTCAGACTCTGGCTGACATTCAAAAATCGAATGCGGCCATTCAAAAACAGCACAAGGACGAGCTTACTGAAGTTAAAACTCAGCTGGCCCAGTTGGCAAATTCTCGCCAGCCAGGCACACTCCCTTCCCAACCCCTTCCTAACCCAAATAACGTGCCAACCCAGAAGCGCGTTATGAATCCAAATTTAGGCCACGCTCAATGGATTTATCAGGCCCCTACTGCCCCATCTCCAGACGAGATGGAAGCCTCTACTTCTCGTACGGGATTTCAGCAGCAGCCACCCCTCCTCCCAAATCCAAACCAAAATCAGGCCGGATTAAATTCTGTAACAACACGTAGTGGTAAGACAACTCAGGACCCGCGTTATCCAAACCACTCCCAGCCTGATGATCATGACCCTAGGATAGTTATCCAAGGTACCGCTGTTCCAGACCCACAACCAGGACCTATCCTAGAGGAACCAACCAAGATCCCGTTTCCCGAAGCCCTGACCAAGGGAAAGAAGACCACCAAACCCGTGGCCCCTGAGGAGGACCTGGTCAAGCTCTTTGAGCAGGTCCACATAAACATCCCCTTGATGGATGCAATCCGCCACGTACCAGCTTACGCACGATTTCTAAAGAATATATGTACACCCCAGCGTAAGCCGCGAACCAAGGGAGGGAGCCCAATTGTTCTGTCAGAGCAAGCCAGCTCTGTAATCCTTAGTAGACTCCCACCCAAGGCAAAAGATCCTGGAACTCCCCTGATCTCCTGTAAGATAGGTGGTACCCAATTGGACAGAGCATTGTTAGACTTAGGTGCATCTATAAATCTGATACCCACATCCTTACTTGACCATCTGGAAGAATCTGAGCTGAAACCAACTGAGGTGACATTACAATTAGCAGATCGATCTATAAAGTCACCAAAAGGGATTCTCGAGGATGTTATCGTAAGAGTGCGGGATTTCTATTTTCCAGTGGACTTTATAGTCTTAGACATGGATGCACCTGAGAACCCTAGGGATACACCAATCATTCTAGGGAGACCTTTCTTGGCTACTGCTAGAGCCAACATCAGCTGTGAGGAGGGCCAAATAGAGCTTAAGTTTGGAGATCAAACACTGAAAATTGATATATTTAAGGCCCAACAAGGAATTAATTGCGGCGTCATCGAGCAAATTTGTGACATCAAGACTTTGGTTGATGAATCACACCTCCAGAATGACTTGAGTATTCCTCATCAACCACAGAAGGATCTTGACCCGCAAATAGAGGAGTCCAATCCGGATGTGAACAACCCAGTAACTCCCACCCTTGAACCTCACATCTATACTGAACCACCCGCTGCTGCTGAAAACCCCATCCTCGAACTGAAACCCCTTCCTGCTCATTTGAAATACATCTTTTTGGGTTCTAATCAGACCCTTCCTGTGATCATCAATTCCAACCTTAGTCCTGAACAGGAATCCCGTCTGATTGTTGTCCTCCAGCAACATCGCAGAGCCATCGGATGGACCCTCGATGATTTGACTGGAATAAGTCCCTCTTATTGTACTCATCATATCTATTCAGAAGAGGGCACACGACCTTCTCGTGAAATGCAGAGACGCTTAAATCCCAATCTGCAGGAGGTCGTGAAAAAGGAGATCATCAAGTGGTTAGATGCCGGGATCATCTACCCGATCTCCGATAGTCGTTGGGTGAGCCCAATTCAGGTCGTGCCTAAGAAGGCAGGACTCACCACTATAACGACTGAGACCGGAGAAATCATTCCTACCCGATTAGCCAACTCGTGGAGAGTCTGTATAGATTACCGTCGACTCAATTCCTCCACGAAGAAGGATCATTTCCCACTACCCTTCATTGATCAAATTCTCGAAAAACTAGCGGGAAATAGGTTCTTCTGCTTTCTTGACGGGTACTCCGGTTATAACCAGGTGGCAATCCATCCTGAGGACCAAGAAAAGACCACATTCACCTGCCCCTTCGGAACATACGCTTTCCGAAGGATGCCTTTCGGTCTTTGCAATGCACCCGCTACTTTTCAGCGATGCATGCTTGCCATATTCTCAGATATGGTAGGTGATTATCTGGAAGTCTTCATGGATGACTTTTCAGTTTTCGGAGCATCATTCGACGATTGCCTCCAGCACTTGGTCCAGATACTCAGGCGGTGCATCGACGTGAATTTGGTTCTTTCCTGGGAAAAGAGCCATTTCATGGTGCCTGAGGGAATTGTCCTGGGACACTCAATTTCGGAGAAAGGTATCCAAGTGGATCGAGCTAAGGTTAATCTGATTTCTCGCCTTCCTATGCCTAGCTCGATCAGGGACATCCGATCCTTTTTAGGGCATGTCGGTTTTTATCGACGATTTATCCCTGATTTTTCAAAAATCGCACGCCCCCTGACCACTCTTCTCTCCAAGGATGTTCCCTTCGAAATCTCCAGGGAATGCACTCAAGCATTTGAAATCCTGCGTGACCGAGTCACCCAAGCCCCGATCCTACAGTCCCCTGATTGGTCTCAACCCTTTGAGATCATGTGTGATGCATCCGACTTCGCTGTAGGAGCGGTTTTGGGGCAGAAAAATGACAAGAAACCTGTGGTCATTTACTACGCCAGCAAAACACTCGATGAGGCTCAGCGTAACTATACAGTTACTGAGAAAGAGCTGCTAGCTGTAGTATTTGCCCTAGAGAAATTCAGATCATACCTTCTGGGTTCCCATGTCATCATATACTCGGATCACACGGCTGTGAGGCATCTCCTTGCAAAGAAGGACGCGAAACCTCGATTGATCCGATGGATCTTGCTGTTGCAAGAATTTGACCTCGAGATTCGCGATAAAGCGGGAAAACAAAACGTGGTAGCTGATCACTTGTCCCGTCTTCCTTCTGAAATGATAGACCCTTCCGGACCCATCACTGAGCATTTTCCCGATGAGCACCTGCTGACTATTGGTACTAGCCTTCCATGGTTTGCTAATATTGTAAATTACTTGGCATCTCATCAGACCCCGTCCGATTGGCCGAAGGCCAAGAAAGACAAATTACGCTCCGATGCCAAGTATTACATTTGGGAAGACCCGTACCTCTTCCGCATAGGTGCCGATCAGATCATCCGGAGATGTGTCCCGGAAGGGGAAGTCAACAATATCCTCTCTTTCTGCCATGACCAGGCATGCGGTGGCCATTTTGCCGGGCATAAAACCGCATCAAAAGTCCTCCAGTGCGGCTTTTACTGGCCCACACTGTTCAAAGACGCATACAGTCATTGCAAGGCATGCAGTCGTTGCCAGACTTTGGGCAACATGAGCCATCGCGACATGATGCCTATGCAACCGATTCTAGTATGCGAAATCTTTGATGTTTGGGGGATTGATTTTATGGGCCCCTTTCCTATTTCGGATGGTTTCGAATACATTCTGTTGGCTGTGGACTACGTGTCCAAATGGATCGAAGCCATACCGACCCGAGCCTGTAATCACAAAATCGTTCTCAAATTCATTCATCAACACATTTTCTCAAGGTTCGGGATTCCTCGTGCAATAATCTCTGATGGGGGGACCCATTTCACAAATGCTCAGTTTAGGTCACTGATGACCAAATACGGGGTGTCTCACCGAATCTCTACTCCTTACCACCCCCAAACTAATGGTCTAGCTGAGCTGTCGAATCGGGAGATCAAGAAAATCCTGCAGGTCACTGTTCGACCTGACAGGAAGGACTGGTCGTCCCGACTTCCGGAAGCATTGTGGGCCTATAGGACCGCCCACAAGACCCAATTGGGCATGTCTCCCTTTAGATTGGTGTACGGAAAGGCATGCCACCTTCCCGTCGAACTGGAGCATAAAGCCTATTGGGCAGTACGGAACTGTAATCTAGATCTTTCCAAGGCTGGAACCCACAGAAAACTCCAAATCAGCGAGATCGATGAATTACGCACAGACGCGTACGAGAACTCGCAAATCTACAAGGAGCGGGTTAAAGCCTTCCACGACAAACACATCTCGAGAAAGATCTTTCATCCTGGTCAAAAGGTCCTACTCTTTGATGCCCGACTCAAACTCTTCCCAGGAAAACTGAGATCTAAGTGGGTCGGACCATATTTGGTCCGACAGGTTTTTGGAAATGGAGCAATCGAAATCAGTCCACTCAGCCACGATTCTGAACCTTTCATCGTGAATGGTCAAAGACTCAAGCCGTTCATTGATGTAACTTCTACTGATTTGGCTGAGGCATCTCATATCCTCCTTTCCCCTTGAGCTTATTGCGCCCAGCCGATGGCGTAAAACTCAGCGCTTAACGGGAGGCAGCCCGTCATTCTCTTTGAAAACCTGAAACTTGTTCTGACACCTTTCAGCACTCGAAGTTCACCCTGAACTAAGACCCCCTAGGTTACAATGAGGACATTGCAAATCTTAGGCATGGGGGGGTAGGAAAGTGCAAAAACTTGTAAGAAAAGGTTTCAAACAAAAAAATTCACATATGCCAAAAATACCATAAAAATTAAAAAATTTTTTTCGAAAAAGAATAAGAGGAAAAGAGGAGAAGAAAAATTTCGTGAAGGAGAGAAGAAACAAAATGAAAAAGGAGCACAAAATTATAAGAAAAGTTGATAGTCATTAGTAAGGAACTAAGGAATTAACCTAAGTTCTAGACCTCATTCAAGAAAATAACTGAAAAGTGCACAATGAGATTAGTAAGAATGCAAACCTTAGGCATTCTTGAATAGACTCTTAGTACTCATTAAGATCTGGACACTCCTCAAGAGGTTGAGGAAAATGAAAAGCTGAAGTATTAGGTCTAAGGCTTAGGGAGTATTCGGCCTCGTTAACTAATTTTTGGTTTACGGGACTCAGTAACCTAAGCACCCTAATCTCACACACAGCCTGGTTCAGTAAGCATAAAAATCAGAATCACGCAGAAGCGTCGCAAAAATCTGAAAAGAACACCTAGAATAGGAATGGCCGATCAACACAAGTTGATTTGGACGAGTTCCCAGCGCGGAGAGGCGGGAAATCCCCTCGAAGATGCGTAACAAAATATCATCTCCTCGGTGCTTGTCTCTTAGGATATTTACATATCCTACGGGGGGCATGTAAGCACTCTGCTGGTTCAGATTCCATGGATGGCATTATCTCGAAATGTCAATTGCCAGGGTCTGGATTCGGCCACGGAATACCATGGATGGGATTATCTCGAAATCTCAACAGCCAGGGTTCCGGGGGTTGCCATGGGCGGTGCTATCTCGAAGCATCGATCGCCAGGAACCCTTGAGGATTGATGATGGGAGCAAGGAATCTGATACAGACCGTGTTGAAAAGCCAATCCTAGACTAGAACTAAAAAGAAAAAAGAGAGAGAAAACTCTCCAAACAGAAAAAACTTTCTATCTCTCTTACAAAACGCACTGCGAACTGAACCAGGGCTAAAATCATTTCAAGCACGGGTGCTTTAACCACGAAGTCCAATAAACCTTAGGTTAGTTCTTGTGGGCCTTAAAAACCTTTGCTAAAAGACTGAGGCTAAGGCTAGACAGATTTGGATCTTGATTGGTACTAGAGTATCTTTTAGGCCTATGGTCAGCATTCTAACCTAATCTATGCTCAAATAAAAAAGCACTTATCTAAAACCATTGAAAACTTCATGGTCTAGAACAAGGGTTGAAACCTTAAGTTTTTTTGCTAAGGGACTAGCAAAAGCTAGGCATGGGGGTATGATGAGAACCTCATCATGAGCCATAACTAGCTCATTTTGACCCAATACAAAGGATAAAAGCTCCTACATATCTCAAGGAAAAGCTTAACTCAGAGAATTCTGAGTTTGAGAAGAAAACAAGTCATAAGGGGTAAAAGTGCAATTTTACCAGTATAATCTGCATACAGGGTAATTCAGGGCCCAAACACAGGTCAAAACAGCTTAATAAGAATAAAAGTGGGATGAGATGATCTAGCAAGGGCTACAGCACTTCCAAGGAACCAAATGATAATCTGTAACCCTAAAACAACCCACTTCAATTCACAAGGTTCGAGGCAAAGTAAAAATAGAATAAACCCTCTAAAATTCATAGAAAAATAATCTCTAGGGTTTAGAACCTTCAATTTGGCCTTTAGAACCCATTTTGACCTACATTGAGAACCATGCCCAATTAATAACTTAATTTGGGTTTTTGCGCAAATTGACCGGTCAAACAAGGTTTAATATGAAAATAAAATTCACCATCAGATTCCTTAGGTCCTAATTAGTCATGTATAAAAACTTGAGCCTAAGAAGAAACCTCCTTGACCGAATTTACACTTTGGTCCTCATATATTTACTCTTTGGCCCTCAACTTTTGAACCCTCGCATTTAGGCCCCTAACTCTCCTTCGTTCTTTGCAAACAGGTCCCTCCTGCAAAACCCTGCCAGCACCATGCTCCGGCGACCTTGCGCGGAGCATGGCGCCGCGCAGGGTGAGGTGGAGGACCTGGCAAGTGTACCGGGGGTGCCCTGCGTCGTAAGCCGTCGCAGGAGCACCCCCATGGTCACTGTAGCCCCCCATACCGGCCGTGCGAACGCACGGACGGTATGGGTTCGAATTCCGACCATGCTCCGGCGAGGGAGACACGTCGTCTCCCTCCGCCTTCCTCCCTGCTACAACCCTATAAATACCCCCCGCCGCGCCACCGACCAAAGCAGCCTGGATCTGACGGAGAAAACCCCCAGCTTTCGTCTCTTCTTTCTCCGGCAGACGCTCACCAGCTCCGGCGACTTCCTCTCCCTCCACCTCTTCGCTCTGCCGCACTACCAGCAGCAGAGACCTCCTCCCCTGCTCTTCCCGCGCCACGCCGCACCCAGCTGGCGCCTCTCCAGCCTTCTGCTCGCCGCCGCCCCTCTCCCTGAGCATCATCTTCTCCGGCGACAGTCGATACGACTGTCGCCCTGTTCCTCCCCCTTCGTCCCTGCAGTTAAGTTAGACTTACTCCCCTTCTCCTCCTCTTTCTTTCCCCGCTTTCGATTTAGTCAATTAAGCCTTCTACCGACCCTGTTCACCCTCATCCTCTCCGCCTCCGACCACCCTCCGGTGAGCCGCTCCCATCACCTCAGCGACCCACACGGCTCGCCGACCACCGCAGAACTTCCGCCTCCTCACCCTGATCCTCTTCCGCCCCTCCACTTCCCACCAAACACCCTCTGCAGACCCACCGAACACACCCACTCCCTCGCTCACAGTCTGACCTAGGACGACCTAACAGCTCCATCACACCCCCTGCAGACCCCCTGACCACCTTCGCCGTGCCACGGCGAAGGTCCTCCGCCTGTCTGATTTGGCCGAGAGGCCGTGCCATTGGTTTCAGGTTCCAGGCCTTGGCCGCCATTGGCGAGGAAGCTCGAAGCCTGCTCGAGGTTGCTCCAAGCCGAGATATCCCAGATTGAATAGCCACGGCCAGCGCGGAAGAGACTCACGCACACACCCTGGCCCTCGATTGGAGCTGTACGCCTCAACAGCCGACGAAATTGGGAGCACCATCCCTGCTGCAGGCGTAAGAGAATTGGGGTGGGACATTTAGTCCCACCTCGGAATCTCTCAAAGGCGCGCGGACACATAAATTGAAAAACTGCCGTATGCTGTTTGCCTCAGTTACCACGGGGTGAGGTCCCTCTCACCCGACCCGACCCGACTCGGCCTCGTCCGTGACCACGCTCCGCGGACCTGGCCCGACCCGATTAGACTGACCTGCACTCCTCGCCCACCACGCACGCCGGTGGGCCTGGACCCGGGCCTGACCCGAACCCGATTACCCGATAGCGCTCTGGGAGAGCTTCCGAAGAGTGATTTCAGAGAGAGAGATACGCGGGGGAAGGGGGTAGAGTAGGTTTTTGCCTTCTGATGAACTCTTGAGCGTGCAGGCACAGGTGAAGGACTGCGGAAGAAGAAGCAGCTGCACTGTAGCAACTGCTCAGTTAAGTCGTCGAAGCACCGGGCCAGACGACGGACAGCCAGCAGCCAGAGCAACACAGAAGGCAGGCTGAAGAAGAAGGAAGGGAGACTTAGTAGCCGAAGGCAGAAGCACCACGATTGCAGAAGAAGAAATGAAAAGAAGCGAGAAGCAAGAAAAGAAGAAGACGATCTGAAGAAAAAGAAAGAAAGGAAACAAGGAAGAACAGAAGAAGAAGAGCACGAGGGGAAAATCTGAAGAAAGCAGAAGAAGAAGAAGAAGAATAGGAAGAACCAAAAAGAAAGGGGAAAATCTGAAGAAAGCAGAAGAAGAAGAAGAAGAATAGGAAGAACCAAAAAGAAAGGGGAAAATCTGAAGAAAGCAGAAGAAGAAGAAGAAGAATAGGAAGAACCAAAAAGAAAGAGGAAAATCTGAAGAAAGCAGAAGAAGAAGAAGAAGAAGAACAGGAAGAACCAAAGACAAAGAGGAAGAAAGAAGAAAAGAAGCAGAAGCCAATTTTTCATCTCTCTCTCTCTCTCTTTATTTTTGTAATAGAACTTGTATATCTCTAGAATACAACTTGCTCCCTGAGTTCGACCTCGGGAACTCTTTTATTTTTCCGAGTAAAAAATTTTTATATGAAAACGTTGGTAACAACCGGCTTTACTACAACGAATTAACAATGAAAACCGACGTTCCATCAATTTCCAATTATGGTTTCCTTCTCTAAATAAAGTCTTTAATAGTAGATGTTCTTCTTTCATGGTAGTCATGGACTAACTCTTGCAAAGAAAAACGATGACGTATGTATTTTGGGTATTTTGGGGCTCTGATGTGGGTGTGGTTTTCTTATTCGTCAATACCTTTGATGGGTGGGGAACCCATCTCTTTATAGATAGAGGTCAACCCCTTCCCATTACC
The DNA here is from genome assembly GCA_037157565.1 of Thalassia testudinum. Classification (NCBI taxonomy): domain Eukaryota; kingdom Viridiplantae; phylum Streptophyta; class Magnoliopsida; order Alismatales; family Hydrocharitaceae; genus Thalassia; species Thalassia testudinum. Next base: position 43,743,938 of record JAZHRO010000025.1, read on the forward strand.
ATCTCTGTCCCTTAACCGCCTCCGTGATTCAAGGGGATCGATCTCACATTCACCACGTTTGACATGGTTATTCCCCCCTTTTTCGAATTTTTTTGTGGTCTTTTTGACCACTTACAACATCTCCCACTTAGTCAAGAAGACCAAGCATGAACTTCCATGCTTATAATCTTATATATGATATTTTCACTCCCACTATCCGTGAGAAGAACCTTTATCTCCATTACTTATGGAAATATTCCTTAATACCATCAAGCCAACGTGCTTGATAAATTTTTTCACTGGAACCCTTTGGTCATAAGGTCAGCAATCATATCTGATGTACGAATATAACTTAGTTTCACTTCTCCTTTTTCCACAATATCACGAATATAAGGATATTGTATCTCAATATGCTTTCCTTTTGAACCATTAGTGCCACTATTAATGAGGTTAATCACTGCTTGATTATCACAATACATTTGAATAGGACCAGATATCAAACTAAGATTTAAATCAATAAAAAATCTTCTTATCCAAATAGCATGGGTAGTTGCTGCATTACAAGCTATGTATTTGGCTTCCTGTGTATATCTTGGAACACACTCTTGCTTCTTACTACCCTGAGATATAGCACCAACTCCAAAGATCAATAAATGTCCTGAAGTGAACTTCCCATCATCTTTGTCACCACCAAAATCAGCATCTATATAGCCAAACACATCCAAATCTTCCGCTTGGTATACAAGTTTTTTGGTGCAATGTTCCCTTTAAGTATTTTAGTATCTTTTAATAGCTTCCCAATGAGCTGGTCTAGGATTACTTTGATATCGGCTAACCAAGCTTACTGAATGTGCCATGTCCGGTCTAATGCATAACATAGTATACATTAGGCTTCCGACTGCTTGAGCATATGGTACTTTTAAAGGTTACTTCCCTTTTCCAGGACATTGGTCCTTACTTAGTCTTTTCCCATATACATATGGAGTAGGTGTCAGGTTGCAATTTTGCACTTTGAATCATTTTAATATAGTATGCAAGTATTTTTCCTGATTTATACTCAACATTCTATCCTTTTAATTTCTTGGGATTTGTATTCCAAGAACATAGGATGCCTCACCCATGTCTTTCATTTCAAATTTTGAACTGAGTTCAATCTTCATTTTATTTAACATGCCAATATCATTTCCAACAAGTAAAATATCATCCACATACAAAGACAATATTGTAAAACTGCTCCTACTTTTCATGACATATACACAATTGTCAAATTTATTCAAGATAAATCCCATTTTGACAATCACATCATGAAATTTGAGATACCATTGTCTAGAAGATTGTTTCAACCCATATATGGATTTATTTAACTTGCATACTTTATCTTCTTATCCTTCCACCTGAAAACCTTCAGGTTGAGACATATATGTCTTCTTGCAAATCTCCATCGAGAAATGATGTTTTTACATCCATTTGATGTAATTCCAAATCTAGATATGCCACAATTGCTAATATCATTCTTATAGAGGCAAATTTGGCTATCGGTGAATAAGTTTCTTGAAAATCAATTCCTGGTTTTTGTGTGTATCCTTTTGCAACTAAATGCGCCTTAAATTTCTCAACAGTTCCATCAACCCTCATCTTTTTCTTGAATACCCATTTGCATCCTATAGCCTTCCTATCATCAGGAAAATCACATAATTCCCAAACATCATTCTTTTTCATAAAATCTATTTCATCTTTCATGGCTTCAAGCCATAAAAATCTTTTTCATGTGACTCAATCACATCATTATATGATATGGGATCCATGTGATTTTCCTCTTCTATATCAGCTAGCAAACACGAAGGTTTAAAAGAATACAAATGCTAATCATTCATCCATGAGGGTTGGGTTCTTATTCTTTTGTTGTTAACAATAGGCACATTTGGTTGGCTATTCTCATCTAAGTCCATAGGCTCATATGTATCTTCCATGTTAGGTGAAACATGTTGGTGATCACCTATAATTTCCATAGTTCATTTATTTTTTCCATGTTGGGCATAAATTCACCTTCATTTTCTCAGGTATTATTACCAATTACCAATAAGGGATCTTCCTTTTCTTGACTCTTATCTTCCTCTATATTTTCTAGGAATGTTACACCCCTATATTCAATAATCCCCTTTTCCTTGTGATAGAATCTATAGCCAAAAGAGTTTTCACAATAGCCTATGAACCTACATTTTAGAGTCTTAAAGTCTAACTTATTTCTACGTTGACCAAGAATCAATGAATGTGCTATTGAACACCATTTCCTCAAATGATCTAAATTCGACTTTCTTACAGTCCATAATTCATAAGGTGTACTTTAGATAGATTTGTTAGGTATTCTATTTAGAGTATAATTAGATGCAACCAATGCTTCTCCCTAAAATTCTTTTGGGAGACAAGAATGTGATAACATGCATCTAACAGAATTCATTAATGTTCTGTTTTTCATTTCTGCCACTCCGTTTTGTTGTGGTGTATAAGGCATTGTAGTATACATTTTTATTCCATACTCTTCGCAATATAAATCAAATTCTTTTGAATTATATTCCCCACCTCTATTACTCCTTAACACCTTGATATTCCTTCCAAGTTGCCTTTCTACTTACATCTTATATTTCTTAAAACAAGATAAAACTTCATTTTTATGAGATATTAGGTAGACATAGGCATATTTGGAATAACCATCTATAAATGTCACAAAATATTCCTTATTATTAAATGTTTTCATACTAAGTGGACCACATACATTGGAATATATTAAGCCTAATAATTCATTTGATCTATATCCCTTTCCAAATGATTTTCTAGTCATTTTTCAGACTAAGCAATGTTGACATGGGGATAATTCTACTTTTTTAATATTCGAAAAAATTTAATTTCACCATTCGTTCCATTTTAGACTTACTAGAATGTCCAAATTTAAAATGCCACATATCACATTCAGATAAAAGAGACAGAGTAATAATCAAAAGAGGTACTAGCATTATTCACTTCATTGTCAATAACAGAAATACGACAAAAATCATGTTTAGGAACATAGGTGTGCATAGCAAACACTTTTTTATCTTTGCCTATAAAAACATGCTTATAGTAAAAGTGAACTTCCAAGCCATTTTTCATTAGAGCCATAACAAAAGGCAAGTTCAGCCTCATGCTAGGTGCATAAAGGACATCCTTTAGAACCATAATGCTATCTTTAAGATCAAGGGGGTAGGTGCCGATACCTTCCACATCTGTATAGGTATTTGTGCCCATTTAGATGCATTGTTCACCAGGCTTAAGCCTGATAAAAGATTCCAGACCCTTTTTTGTTTTTGCAATGTGTCGGGTTGCGCCAGAATCCACCCACCAATCATTGGAGTTGGGTGAAACAACATTGTTGCATTCCACCACTCCAATAAAAACTCTTTTGTTGGTGGATTTCTGTTCCGAGGTCTTGCCTTTGTTTTCTTCCTTATTTGGACAATTTGCTCTAAAGTAGCCAAATTGACCACACTGGTGGTAAGAACCTCGTGGTTTGTTTTACTGGGCATGATTCAACTTGAATTGCACCCTGTTCGACCCTACTTTCCTGTTGTGCCCTTTGCTGTCATAATACTTGGGCTTTCAAAAAGCTACGTTTGCTTCTTCTAAGTTTAGCTTGTGCTTCTTTCGACTGGCCATGACTTCTTGTTCCATCCCCAACCACGTTGGCAACTCAGAATCTTAAAGTAAAGGAGTCAACTTAAGAGTGGTGGTCACCATGTCAAAACAACTTGGCAAACTATTAAGTATAGTTGCTACTTGTAGTTTTTCTGAAATTGGAGTTCCTACAACTGATAAATTCTTAGCCATGACAATCATATTATTAACGTGTTGTATAACACTTTGTCCCTCTTGCATTTTGCAAGAGTTGTACCTTTGAAGGAGAATTCAGTTGTTTTATCATATTTCTCCTTCAAAGCTTTCTATAATTTATGTAAAGTGTCATATGTCTCAAAAAATTTAATGAGACTGTCTTCCATGAACATGAGCGTAAGGCTTTTTGCCTTTTTATCATAATTCATCCATTTCTCCTTTTTCTTGACTTCCACCTCAGAGGCACTATCGTCAAGTTTCGGAGGGTCATTTTCAATAACATATTCTAGATTATCATAGGTTAAGGCATATCTGGTGAGCGTATTTTTCGTGGGAAAGATTGGGGTGTTGGAAAACCTGTTGTCATAGTCGCAAAATATTGCTACCAAATAATGTTTTACCCAAACTCCAAAGGAGTCCCAGGTCGAACATAAGGAGGCGACGTTTGTTTCTTGGAAAGTCCACATTTTACTTTGTTTCCTTTTGGTATTTTTTGGTTTTTATGAATTCTTTGGTCATTTATGAGTGAGAGCAGAATATCAGAATAAGGAGCAAGCTAAGCTAGTCTAAAACTAAATGTAGAGAAATGAAAGAACACGAATATATTGAGAATGAAGTTTATTATAATTACACTAAGCAGAAATATAGTAAGAAAGATAAAGGAAATGGAGATGAGAGGAAATCTCCCAAAGCAGATGTTTGGCAAGACGACAACGCTTGGCGGTGGCTTCGATGGAGGAGATGAGGTGCTGGACATTGGGGATGAGTTGCAAGGGGAATCCGAGTAGAGGGCCGCTTGACCAAGCTGTAAGAATGGTGATGAGGAGTTGGAGGTGATTGTCTACCTAAATGGAGGTGAGGGGACGGCTCTAGGGTTCCCTATGAAGGTGATGTGAGGAGGGAGGAATATTTGGTGGAGGTTTAGGATTCTACACTAATAAGGAGTCTTTGGAGCTTGGGATTGCAGCTTATGGGAGCTTGGAAGGCTTCTTGGAGCTCTTGAGTAGGTGGGAATAGCATAGGTAGAGATGCTAGGCAAGGGGGTGTAGGGCCTTATATAGTGGTGATAGGGGGATGTATTACGTGCATGGGTTTTAATGGGACGCATGGGACATGCATGCATGTCCCATGTACCCGCTGGACGAGCACCAAAGACTGCAGTTGGTGTGGAATGAAGGCAGCAACTGGATGGCACGGGAAGCATTTGTAGTCGCTGGATCCTCATCATAGGGTGGAGAGAGTGTGTGGGTCCCACGCTCCCAAATCACGTGCAGTGCGCATTCGTTTGCGAGGGCGGCTGACAGTCATCTGATTCGCATTAGATGGTTGGGGAGAGCTTGCGGATCGCACCTTCGAATCACTCAAGAGCACACATATCGTGCCTCTCTTGAAATTCGATGACTGGGAGTAATTATGGCCATCTTAAACGTGTATAGAGGATAGCGCCTTGTATCACACCTCACGCTTGATGGTCGTTCGATGCGTGATGAAGGGCTAAGGAAGCACGTGGATTAGTACTTCGGATTGTGCTGCGGCCACGCATACGATAGCGATGTAATTGGGTGTGATTGCCCACGTACACAGCCAGTGGAGTCCGCAGCCCTTGGATCATAGATGGAGCACCCGGCAATGATCTTCATCAGGGCCACATGATCAAGATCGTGCGGTTTTGATTCAAATTGGATCCATCCGTGGCATGGGGCGGTAGCGTGAGGTCTTGAACTCATGTCAATGTCTTGAGAGTGCCTCTTCCAACTGCTGTGCTACAGAGGCTTATGTGTCGACTTTACAAATTTCCTACAGTCGGTGGTTATGTGATCTTAGCCCTTAGATTTTCATCCAACGGCTAGGATCGCTCATGGGAGGTGCCTTTGAGGAGGCAGGGTGGGCTTCGTTGGGCGATCTGGATGGTGCCACATGGCACCATCCAGACTGTCCATCTTCTTTTGCTTGCAGAGGATGCCACGATGCTCGAATCAAGGTGATTTTTACGTTGCCGGACTGTAATTATTGCTCCAGATCTATTCGTATGATTGGATTTTTCATTTAAAGCTTTGAAATGTATCACCCTGTCTCCTGGATACAATAATACATGAATTACTATATAATTTATACAAATCATCCTAAATGCAATTTAATGAATGTTATACAATATTTATAGTGTGGGATGCAATGTTATGTTTAGGAACTTACATAAATAGACATCTTATCATGAATAAATGTGTATTTATCATACCTTCATGCATATCCTTTGCTAGTCCCTAGCAAAATTAACCTAAATATCATGCATAAAATAGAATCAAGATCTGATCACTTAAGTAAGATATGTTGATTACATTAGAAAATTTCAACTAAGGCCTAATTATAAGAACTCAACAGTACCCAGGTATTTGCCAAAAATGCAAACCACCCACGTCCTCGCCTTATTTTGAAAAGGGAAGATACATTTTTTTCTGCTTTTTCTTCTTTTGTAATTGTTTTGGATTTTTTAGTTGAGAGTTTCGGGATAACTTTTTACAGCTACCCAACCCACCCAAGACTTGGAAAGAACTCTAAGTGCTAAGCATCTTGTCATGAAATTGTGATAGACTCACTCAATGGCAATTAAAATGAACTTCGGGTTTCTACACCCCTAGGTGACCCAAAAAAGGAAATGCTGCCTAAAGGTATATCTGTCTGACCGATAGTGATGTAGACACATTCATTTAGGCTAAAATGCCTATTCATGCATGTTCCTGGGCTTAGATTTACATTTCATGTTATAAATATTGCATAGCATGCATCATCCTGCATTTAGAGTAATTGTGTATATTTTAGGTTAATGACGTCCTTTTTATGGCCAGGATGGAAGGAGCTTTATTTCAGGGCTTTGGATGGACGATCCAACTGTACAGATCTGATCAAGACGACGATCGGAGTGTAACGCCTCCAAAAACATCTAGATCAGAATTCTGTAGCATCATATGAAGTCTGAGGAAAATCAATGGCCAGGGGGCAATGCAACATCCATACTAGTTTCAGATGGAAAATCCGATCATATGGATGGATCTAGAGCGACGATCGCAATCCGGTAACGTGAGAATCATCTTGATTTGAGCACCGTGGCACCCTCTACAACAGACAAAAGATGGATGGCCCATATGGTGCCACGTGGAGCCATCCAAGCTGCCCAACACTAGCCAGTAGCAACCGGCAGGCGCCCCCTCATCATCTTCATCATCAATGCTCAGCCGTTGGATCTTGATCCAACGGTTGAGAGCTCTCCACCGTGCACCTTAAGATGCCTGCGCGACCATCTGGATGATTTGGTGCAATGGTGGAGGCGTGGGCTCTCAAAGGAGGGGCATGAGTTCGAATCCCTGTAGCCCCCCCAATTGGCCAATTGAGCATGGTGCTAGCAAAGGAATTGAAGGGCTCGTATCTTCAGTGATAGTTGGGCAGGCCTTTAGTGATGCTTGTTGCTGTCACTAATGGCCTGCGCTATGCGAGTGCCAATAAAGGAATTGAAGGGTGTAGATCTTCAACGACAGTTGGGTGGATCTTTAGCGATGATTACTACTGTCACTAATTGCCCATGGATGATTTTGTCTCTCCTTCACTATAAAAGGACCTACCCACCTCCATTCCAAACCATCTCTTCCTTTCTTCCTCTCACCACCTCCAAGACTCTAGAGAGAGCTTGTCCTAAGCCTGGGATGCACCTCTAAAGTAGAAAACAAATATTTGTTCCTGCCTCTCATCCCCTTCGTGGAGCATCCCGTGGCCGTCTTCTTACCTCCCTTCGAGAAGAAGATCCTCGCCGCGATGCCGTCCTGCCCCATTGTCTGTCCTCCGGCTCCATCCCCATTTATCCCGCTCCTCACCACCTTCCTCCAAGCGACGTCAAAGCGAGTCGTCCTCCGAGCAACCGTCGAGGGGGATTCTCTCACCTCTTCTATCTTTATTGCTTTCGTAGTGTAATCTTTCCCGCTTTCCTAGTTGTAGCAAACACTTGTTTAGAAATATATGTGATTGTTTCTCTCTCTCTTTCTTTTATATTTTGCAAGTAGATTAGCTAAATAAAATTTCATCAACCTGATCTCTTACCCTATTAAAAATATAAAAAATTATAAAAGACAAAAATGCCAAAAAAAAATAAAAGTGAAATGCATAATTTTCAAAATCAAATGTTCGCCTCCCCGTGTTCGACCCAGGACTCACTTTTCGAGTTTTGGTTATAAATTTTATCTGATCGGCAGATTTTCTCACAAATCGAACTACGACGACGGGTTTTCCAAAATCCAACCTTTTCATGACAAGATCCGCCGCATCATTTTGACACCATTGCCAGGGAGGCAATGCTCTTTGATTTTTTTTGCATTTTCCCGCATTACTTACATATTTTTCTAACCTATCTTTCTTCTTCGATTTATTGTCTTGCAAGAAGCCGGTCGAGGTGCTGAAGGTAGTAGATTGGAGTAAAGTGCGGGTAGAGACATTTGTAAGTTTTCCCCCACCACCCTTACCCTAGTTTTCATTCCATAACCTAATAAATCAAACCGAAATCAACTTAGGTGCTTTCATAAACCCTAGGGTAGATTTTGGTTGTTTGATTGTCACTCCACTCACCTCATCCACCCGCATATATAAAAAAATAAAAAAATATTCTTCTTTTGTGGGATTTAACTGAAAGATACACACTTAACACCCACAACTTCTTATCCTAAGGCGCACAATCACTTTGATTCTACCACTTAACCGAGATCTGACCTATGGACCTGGTACACTTCAACTCAATACACGTAAGTGAGTAGAAATCTAAATAAGTTAAACATTCTTGTTTGTCTTAACTAAGTAGTGCAACAGGCCAATTGATTGAGTTGTTTGGACCGCACCACTTAAGATAAAAGTGATTCATCAGTAGCGTGCCACTTAGGGTTGATTTGTAGGGCTGAACTAGGCACTCCACATTTTTTTTCTGATTTCTAAAGGAATACATCATCACCAGTGCTTGTAAAAGGAGTGTTCTACTGAATCCTGATTGAACCAACCTAAGGATTAAACCCTAAAAGACACATCATCAAATAACCTTATTTGCAAACCCTGGTTGTGCACATGCACACATTTGAATTGATCATTAAGGGCACAACCCATCTAAAGGGCCCATCACACTCCAAGAGAACAATCATCCCAAGCTTAATTAAAATTGAGTAGACATTGGCCTTAAGGATTGTTTCACTCTTTGGGGCTCAGATTGAGATGTTTTTTCGATTAATCTACTTCTGTTGGTCCATCTGATGTCTATCTAGGGGAGTAGCGTTAAACGACCGCGGCTAGGGGGTACACTAGAAACTGGAGACGCAAGCCAAAGGAAGAACCTTCTCCCCAGCCCCTCCCTCTAACTGGTTGGATTGACTGGATAGAAGTAGATCAAATCATTTATAATTTCAAGATGGGTCCTAGGAGTCTATAGGTCTTTAGGCTAACCCACCTAAGGACAGGGTTGATTGCTTGTATTGTAGGGCTCATTTCTCTCTTCTGATTTCCCTTCTATTCTACCATGTGTCCTTCCACATCCTACACTCATTTCACATCCTATCCTCCTACCACCACTTATCCCTAGGATGATTACTATCACAACTTGACTTGTAATCACCCATCCACTAGCTGGGATAACTTTGATTGGGGATATGAATTCGGACCTCAGTGTCCAGGGCCTAACCCTGGACAACAAGACTATGATTACTATCCTTCCCAGAGCTACAATGATTATAGATCTCGATCCTTTGATGATCAAACCAACCTGAACTACAATCAGGAAGGATATGATTATTATAACATCTACCCTCCCCAGTATTCCACTGAATATAGGTGACCTCCATTTTTTGAACAACCTGAGATGACCTACTATCAAGGAGGGATCTGAGAACCTCAATATCTTAAATCCCCTAGATTTAACTCGAACCCACCCAACCCTAAATTGAACCAATCGGTTCAGGTGAACCAGATCCAGGATAGGGTGTTGGTTAATTTGAGGAACACTATACAATCTTTAGAAGCTCAGCCAACACCCTGCACTGAAGCATTGGAGCCTATGATCAAAATGATTGATGAACTTAATAGTTCTCTATTGGATTTGCTCCAAAATGTTAGGGATAGGGACCTGGGTGAGTTTATTCTTGGAAAATATTGAGGTTGAGGATGAAATTTGTGGTTGCTTGAGTCAAATCTTGGGATGATTCTCAAGATGAACCCCCTTCAGGAGAGGCAATGTCAGATCCTGCTCAGGCACCTGTCAGGAGGGATACATATTCTGAGATTGGAGATGACTAGGTTGGTCTAGAGCAACCCATTGAGGATGAACTGAGTTTCTCACCCGAGTTCCCAGAGCCAGGGAATGATGAAAAATATGTCTCCATGGACCATGAAATGACATGATTTTGAGACATATATAAATGAGGATCATGAATTTCTTGATTTTGAGGGTGAGGAATCTCTTAGTAAAGTCTTACTTGAAATTAAGGAGAATGATTTTAGTGAGACAAACATGCTTGAGGAATCTGATAAACCATTTGATACCCCGACTATTGAAGATTCTGATTCAGTTGGGGCTAACTTGGACAATCCGAATCCTGATGATTCAATCAGTAGCCCCATTCTTCAATCGCACCCTGAAGAGGTGACTTTTGAGATCATTGTGCCCAAGCCAATCTTGATTCAGCCACGATTTCTGGACTTGGGTAAATCTTATGGGGTGAACTGTATGCTAGAGGTCTCGGAGCCTGAGCACTTGATGTTGGAGGATAGAAATGTTGAAATGAAAATTTGGGAGGTTAATTCTAAGGGAAAAACAAGTTTGGACTTAAGGGTTCCTGTTGACCTAAAACCACCTATCTTCTGTCAGGATCCTTACAATATCTTTCACGTGCAACCCAAGCTCGAAATAACTGATTATTTTTCTGAGCTGAACGTTAAGTGGATATCCGCACCTACTGAACCATCTTTACTTGTTGTTCGACACTTTGGTCTTGGGTTGCACACCACAAAACCGCAGGCCCGGCCCCGCAAGCTTAACAACCTTCAGTTCTGAGTGATTTTCATCCAGAACCTGAGAACCTAGGGCATGGGTCTCCATCATAATCTAGTCCACGTCTGTGGACATCTTCTGCTGGCAGGTCTGAGGATTAATCTTTTGATTTTGATTCTGACTTGCACTTGTGAATTCTCAATTTCTTCCTTGTATGTATCTTATGCCTAGCTAAAGGCATTAAACTTAGCACATGTGTATTCCATGTTCTCTGCGGAGCTGACCAGATTTTCACAAAATTTAGGTGATATTCTATTTTCTCCGCCCTTTTCATGTCTTTGTTTTCACAATGAGGACATTACATCATTTAGGCATGGGGGGTGGATACTTTACCCTGAAATCATTTTGTTAACTCCATAGAATTTCTTTCAGTTTCTTAAAAAAAAAATGAAAATTCAAAAAAATAAAAAAAAAAAAGAATTAGGAGAAGAGAACTTAGGCATTTGGAAGTTATTAACTTTAGGAAATGATATGATAGGACCTGAATACTTAGACTCTTCTGGTCTTTAGAATTAATAAGCTCGGGTGTCCACCGGAATGTGGACTTAGTCTCGAATCCTTGCCAAGTAATTCTATTTTAATTTGGTCAATAAATTGGGGTGATAAGTATACAACTTATCAACCCGCCCTCTGATTTGAGGGGACTTTAAGCCTAAGCATCTACACACTAATTGGATTGATTCACTTTTCGGCGGTTTCTTCAAAAATTGGGTAGTTAATGAACCATTTGCAATGGTATGGCTGGCAAGTTGTCGATGGTAATGACTCATTGACCGGTTGTCCAGAACTTAGCCACAAGACCATTTTCTTTGTACTACCTTTAGGTAAATCTTAGATCAAGGAAGTCACCTACTTAGAAAAAGAAAAAAAAAAGAAAAAAAAAGAATAGAAAAAGGAGAAAAAAATAAAAAAAATAAAAAAATAAAATCACACTTCACCGCATGAGTATGGCTGGCAAGTTGTTGTGGGTAATAGCCCATTGGCCGGTTGTCCAGAGCCTAGCTCACAAAAATGCACAATAATTCCCAAAACACTTAGGTAAGAAGCGGGGAAGTAGAATAAACCAGGGAGATATACACTGGGTTCGCTCTTGTGTTGACCCCATGAATAAAAGTAGGGAGAAAGCTACTGTTCAAAAAGATAAACCTTTAGGCAAGGTCACCTAGGGTCATAGAAACTTGAAGTCCATTTTAACGGCCGCCTAGTGATTCTATCACCCTTTCACTAGATGCTTGGCACTTAGAGTCCTTTTCAAGTCTTGGGTGGGTCGGATAGCCGTAAAAAGTTATCCCGAACTTTCAAACTCCAAAAGTCTAAAAAAATTAGAAAAGAAGAAAAGAAAAATGTATCTTCCTGATTGCACAGCAAGTTACACCTATAAATATGTCATCTTATGTTATTTCCTAGCATTACTCATGCATTTTAGGTAGCCATACTTGCATTTGTAAATATTTATTTGCATGTTTTTTTTAAAGAGGGGAAGATAGTGAGAGCAAATGACCATTTAATCCACTTCAATTTCATAACAATCCATCCCATCTCAAACACACATAATAATTAACATCTCCATTATGTGCTTGCTTGCAAATTCACCACCCCTATTTTATTTCATTCATCCACCAACTGACTGCATTTGTAGGGAAAGGCGCACGCTTCCTCGTACCATTTGCATGGGGAGAGGCGCACTCTCTCTCTATAGAAGAACATGCACGCCTCCCCTGCAGAGGGAGTCGGCGATCACCCTCACTTCCACCTCCAGCCATCCCTTCCACACCATCAGACACAGTACTACCTCTCACTCTCTCCAATCGGCCTGTGCTCTTCCTCTCTTCCTCTCTCATACACAGCTCCTCTTCTCACCAGTTAAGAAGAGGTACACTGTGTGCACAGGAGAAGCTCGCCGTGGTCTCAGGCCCCACGGTGAGCTCCACCACCGCCCAGCTTATTCACGAGCAGGTGGGCGTGGTGGATTCCCTATTTTGACTTTTATTTGCACTGCTTTGTCTGGTTTTCTGTTTCTTTTTTTTTCTTTCTATTCTGTCGCCTTCGCTATTACTACAAGGCTTCAAGCTCTGAAGCTCAGCCGAAGCTGCCGTGTGCTCCAGCCACCTTTCTCGCGTGTCTCCGCGAGCCTCAGTCTCCCTTTCCACACGCATGCGCGAGCTTTCCAGCTTCTCAGTGCCTCCCGCACGTTGCACCGCCTCAACCGGTCATGTTCCAACGTGCGCACTATAGCGCACTATTCACTTGTCTCTGCGCAACACTGTAGCCATCGGCAAGCTTCTCACTTAGCCAATGGCACTAGGCTCTCTCTCCTCATCGCTACTGCCTCCACCTAGTCATCCCTTGTGCCCACGACTTCACCCAGCACCCGCTCTTCACCTTACGCGTCAGCCTCACACACCCCTCAGCGCCAGACGACGCACCACTTCTCCAGACACCTTAACTCTCTCACCCTCTCACACACAAACACTCACTCTTACACACGCACATGTATACATATACATACATACATACATACATATATATATATATATACACACACACACACTCACATACTCACACCCACCCCCCTTCTATATATAGATATATATATATATATATCTAAATACATACATACATATATATATATACATATATATATTTATTTACATACATATAACTAAATAGTTATATATATACCTATATATATACTCATAGATACACACATAACCACATTCTCTCATACACACATACACCTCACATCTCCTACCCACACACCCGTGCACCTACCCTTCACCGCGCATCGTTTCGCGGGAGTACACGCACCAGTTACGAATATTTTTCGATACCCGCGCAAAGCAAGCGCTTCCACCCACACTCACACACATCCGCTCCACACTCCACGAGGCACTTAATCTTGTTGGTTGCGTCTTGCTAGACATGGACCAGCTTGACACCGTGCTACATCTCATCCCCATTTCCATCTCCACCCCTATATATATAGTATCTATATATCTATATCTATTCTATATCCACTTACATATCTACTATATATATATTTATATACATATACTAAGCTAAGTATCTCTTTTCATTTCTTTCCTTGCATTTTATTTTGCTTTCATTTGTTTTTTATTTTTACTATTAAAAAGACCAAAAAAAAGTATAAAAGAGAAAAGATAATTCTTGTCTTGTAGGTACCCATTCTTGTGAGTGACAAGATCAATTTTGGAACCCTAAATTGGCTTCAAGCCAAGGACCATTTGGCTCAAGGCAAAGGATTTCATTTTTGAGGGTGTGCCTCAAGGACAACATTATTACAAAAAATCTTAAAAGTAGAAAAAGAAACCAAAAACATAATAAATGCAAGGAAGAGATGCCTTCTAGGAAAGGCGTAGAAATTTCTTAATCTCCTAATTCCTGCCTCCTTGAGATTGACCCTAGGCCTAAAAGTGACCAAGATCAAATCAAGTAGGCCAGGTTAAAATTTTTGTGAAACTAGTGTAGACTCGATTTAGGTTAACTCACTATACTAATTTTGACGATAATATCACCATATTAAATAAGCCTATTCGAGTTCGCAACATGTTTTTCTGGTGCCGTTGCCGGGGAAGCGCCATTCAGAGTAAGTGTTTCTATCCTTTTCTTTTTTTTCTTTTCCCACCCTTGTCTTCATGGGTGTGTTTGTTTGTATTGTGCAGGTGAGCTAGTTGTTGGGAGGAGGCACAAAGAGAAGGTGGGAGACAGGAGCATGGTCGAGGCGGGAGCGTGAAGTTGACGCCATCGCCTCTTGGGTCTTTGCAACCGTTGTAGAAAAGGTTAGTGTTCTTCTCTTTAGTAAACTAGATCCTTTTGTCACCCTCAATTCAAAGTAAAAAAAAATCTAAAAATTCCAAAAATCCTAAAAAAGTTTCTTGGAAATTTCTTGGGGTGAGTGGACTAAAACTGACTTGCTGATTGTTTGCTATCATCCCCACCGCCCCTTGATTTCTTGCAAACTTCGCATAGCAAAAATCCAAGAATCTTGATTCTTGGCAATTTCGTTGTGTGAAGTCTTCTTAGAGGCAAGATAAAATTGATTGATTGCCATCATTCCTTGCCTCATTTATTAGCATTTCAGGATCACATTTTTGGTGGGGAGGCTTAGAATTTAGTTGATTCCAACGCCACCATGACTTTACATTTACCTTAGATTCGATCTCGAATATTTCAACCCCAACATTTTCATTTTCTTTACATCATTTGGTGGTTGAGCCCTTGTGTGGAATCTCAGTTTGGTGATTGGGAGAACTTGAATTGAAGTGCTTTGGCTCCCTCTCACATTAAGCTAAAATTGACTTGTGCATCCACACAAAGAAATTTCCATGTAGGGAAGCCCATTGCATTTTTAGCATGCATTAACTAATCCACATTGAATAAGAGTTTGTTGGGTGCAAAATGAACTTGTATTCTCTGAAAACTAGGAGATTGGTTGAATTGGTAATTCAGTGTAATAATAAAATCCATATTACCTAAGAACTGAATTCTAAAAGCCATTCACTATCTAAAACTTCAATTCAGGGAGATTTCCCCGTTGCATGCTTGCCTGACACACTCTTAAAATCAACGCACTTGGGCATTACCTGTATACAATGCCCTCCAAACCACTTGATCCTAAGCCTCTTAATCAAAATTGGTAGTAACTTGACCCCATTAAGGTTTGGAGGTCTAACTACCTACATGTAGCGCTTACGTGCTGTTGCGGGTTCTTGCATGCTATCGGGTGTCTAAGACTAGGGCAAACGGCCTTTCAATCGAGCCCGGTGGTTCCACGGTGCTTGTATTCGGTTCAGTAAGTCGTGATAGTAGGTAACTTAGATCTTTAGGTCTAAGGGACACATTTAGAGGTTAGGACCTTGATTGTTTGATTTGTCATCAAGTGCACCTATTCGGTGTCTTTGCTCTTATCCCCTGCTCTCTTCTCATCACCCCAATTCATCTTTCGGCAGTGCAAGTTTGGGAGGAGGTCACAAAACCCTAAACTATTTGAATTGTTTGAAAACTTTAGAAGGGTAGAAGCTGGTGAATCGTCCTCCACCTCCTCTGTAAACATGGCTGCTCGCCCACCCCTAAATCTCGAGGGAGGAAATCATCCCCCTCCAAATCCACCAAGTGGTGGAGCTGTTGACCCATTAACCTACCTCTAGGTCCAAATGGAATTGTATAATGAGAAGATTGAAGCCATTAGGGAAACCTTAGAGGAAATGTAGAACCCTCCTGAACGGGAGGAGCCCAGGTCTCTTAGCTCTTATCAGAATACTGCTGCTATAGAAACCCGTGGGCATATTCGTGTCCTCGTGGGCAGGGAGGATTTCGAACTAAAATCGAACGTAATCAGCCTAATTAATCTCCATTACCATGGATTGGCTAGTAAAGACCCTTTTCTTCACTTGGAGGGCTTAACCCGTTTAGCTAAAACAATTAAATTAAGAAACATCGGGCTGCGTATCATCCTCATGAAATTGTTCCCATTTTCGTTGCAGGACAAAGCAGCACAATGGTTGCACACATTTGGAAAACCTCTCCGAACTTGGGAAGAGATGCGTACGGCGTTTCTCAAGAAAATTTTCCCAATCAGGTGCACCAATGCACTTCGCCGTGCTATTACTTCTTTCATGCAACAAAACGGCGAGCAGTTTCATGAGGCCTGGGAAAGGTATAATGACCTCCTTAGGAAATGTTTGTACCACAGTCTTCCTAAGTGACATGTAACCTAGATCTTCTATTATGGGCTAAATGAAACTTTGAGGCAGATTGCGGACGCTTCATGCGGAGGGAATTTCATGAATAAAGACAAGGATGGAGCATTCAAATTATTTGAAAATATGAGTGAAAACTCAATGAACAATGCCTCCATTGTCACTTTTAATCATACCAGCATGCCCCGCAATGTTCACGAAGTTGACACAGGACTCTCCCATTCATCCACAGATCTGAACTTAATTGCACAAAAATTGGATGAAGTCTCCGTCATGCACAAGAAGCTGGACGAGCTTCTGGCCAACCCTGCCTGCTCTATCGCAAACACCTCCACACCATCATTCCATCACAACCCCAATCCTTCCAATGCTAGGCTATTCCCAAGAATCCTGTGAGACCGTCCTTACCGAGTATCGCACCAAGCAACTTAGTAAGTAATGTGGATCTAGCTTCTACTAGCTAGTATGACAAGGAGGATCAAGCCTCCATGTGCTCGGATGCATATACACATGCGGACACGTATTCTGGCTTAGAAGACGCTTGTGCCCTGGGGAACAACTCGTTCTCTGCCACCTATAACCAAGGGTGGCAAAATCATCCTAACTTTCCATGGTCCAGTAACCCGTAGCGCCAAAACCCTACGAGTGGACCAATGCGACCGTCCGCACCCGTCATCCCAAGGGCCTAGTATAACCCTATGGCAAATCCTCCTCCAGGCCCTTGCACACCCCAAAATGATCACGCATCAATCCCTATTGATAAATTGATGCGTATGATGACGGAAATGTCGAAGCTCCATGTAGAAAACATGACCTCTTTTCAGCACCAATTGGCACAGCAGAATGCTGAGATCAGTCAACTACGCATGGCGACTCAATCTCACGGCACTCTTCCAGCCCAACCTGCTCCTAACCTACGAAATTTTGTACCTCGTGGTCCACAACCACAAGTACAACCTTCTTAGGGGTAGGTTCATCATATTCTGCAAGATCTGAGCACTCCCCCAGGATTTTAGGCTAATCCTGCAATAGCACATCACTCTTATGTCCTTATTATGAACCCTCCTCCCCCTTATGATCCCACTGGACCTAAGACATCCAATGCGATTACTACGAGGAGTGGTAAGCAAACTGTCGAT
The DNA here is from genome assembly GCA_037157565.1 of Thalassia testudinum. Classification (NCBI taxonomy): domain Eukaryota; kingdom Viridiplantae; phylum Streptophyta; class Magnoliopsida; order Alismatales; family Hydrocharitaceae; genus Thalassia; species Thalassia testudinum. Next base: position 43,761,706 of record JAZHRO010000025.1, read on the forward strand.
CCGCCTCGACCTGATCCTGGCCCATCTTCTTCATCGCCCACTCATTCGGGATGCACACCGCATTCTCGTGAGGACGATACGCCCAAACTGGTGCCAGAATTGGTCCCATTCCCTGAGGCTCTACTAAGGGAGCCAAAAGTAAAGAAAAAGAACACGCAGGCCTTTGATAACCTGCATAATTTATTCAAGGATGTTGAGATCAAAGTACCCCTGTTGGAGGCTATTGACCATATACTCACTGTCGCCTGATTCTTCAAAGACTACACTACACCCAGGTGACAATCAAAGAAAACAAAGAATCCGGTGGTCCTCTCACCTCATGTGAGTTGTGCTATACTTTCAAATCTACCACTGAAGTAGAAAGATCCAGGCACACTGCTTATTTCATGTAGCATCCAAGGCTGCAATTTTAACCGTGCCCTTCTTGATCTAGGATCTTCCATCAATCTTATACCAACCATCATGCTAGAGAAATTTGCCTTAGGAAATCTGAAACCCACCCCTGTTACATTACAATTGGCAGATCGTTCTATCAAAATCTCGAAGGGTGTGGTGGAAGATGTGGTGGTTAGGGTCAACAATCTCTATTTTCTTGTTGACTTTCTTGTTTTGGATATGGAAGTTCCTAGCTCACTTTCTGATTGTCTGATCATCCTTGGTCGACCTTTCTGGGCCACAACCTGCGCCCATGTTGACTATGAGTCAGGTTGCATTGAGATTGTTGTAGGCTCTGAGAAGCTCAAGCTAAACATTTTCAAGGTCGCCAAGAACTTTGATTGCGATTGCATGGAGAATGACATGTCTGATGAGGACATGGCTGTTAGCGCATGTATCAGACTAATAGAGACCTATTCTGACTGCTGTGGATTGCCCCTAGACACAGACCATCACCTGACAGACTTATACTGTGATGCTTCCCCACCCCTCCCCTTACCCATATCTTCTCCTAACCAGGCTTTTGATGAGGTTTTCTCTACTTCCCACACCTCGTGGTCTGAGTCATATCTAGGCTACTCACCGCTGGTCTACTCTCTTGAAGATCGGATTGCCCTTTCTTTCCCGCCAAATCAAGCAGAAATGCTTCTCCACACTAGGACCTTGAGCCCAAATGCTGATCACTGGGCTCTCCTTTCTTGGATCCATCAAACCAAGATGCCCTTCTTCTTGGCCAATCTGAGGATCAACTTCTTTCTCCTGCCCTTATTTCTCTTGATCCTTTTGAGACACTCTCATCCCAAGAAATGCCAGATCTTTCACCATCCACTCCCTAGCTGAAAGCGTTGCCTAACACACTTAAATATGCTTTTCTGGGACCAAATGAAACACTCCCTATAATTACTAGTTCAAAACTGACTAGGGAGCAAGAGTGCAAGCTAATGAAGGTCCTCATGGAACATAAGGCAGCCATAGGATAGTCCTTATCTGAATTAACTGGCATTAGCCCCTCCTACTACACTCACCGTATATACACGGAGGAGGAGACTCGACCTTCCCACGAGATGTAGCGATTTCTCAACCCTAACATGCGGGAAGTCGTTAAAAAGAATATTATTAAGTGGCTGGATGTGGGTATAATCTACCCAATCAGCGACAGCCCCTTGGTGAGCCCGATTCATGCCATGCCCAAAAAGGTGGGACTCACCATCTGTGTCAATGACAGGGGAATATCCATCCCTACACACACTCCTAAATCTTAGAGAGTGTGTGTAGAGTATAGGAAACTGAATGCTGCAACAAAGAAAGACCATTTTCCACTACCTTTTATTGACCAAATCCTGGAGCGGTTAGCGGGAAATAAAATTTTTTGTTTCCTGGATGGATTCTCTGGATATAACCAGGTGGCTATTGACCCATGGGACCAAGAGAAAACCACCTTCACCTGCCCCTTTGGCACCTTCGCATTTAGAAGGATGCCATTTGGACTCTATAACGTGCCAGCAACTTTCTAGAGATGTATGCTGGAGATATTTCACGATATGGTGGGTGATTTTCTTGAGGTCTTCATGGATGACTTTTCGATCTTTGGACCCTCATTTGATGATTGTCTAGTTGATAAATGCCAGTTTATCATCATTCTTATGCATTAAAATAAACCTTACTCTTAGAATTTTGCTCCGCAAATGGGTTTTTGGGCTGCATTTAGGTATTAAGTAGGTTAGGCATGCATTGCAATTTTTATTGTCTTTTTAATGTATTTTTGTGAGTGTTAGGGATATACAGATTGCCAGATCCCTAGAACCCTAGCACTCAGGAAGGCAACTGGTGAAGGAGAAGCTCTCACCAGCTGGAACTCAGCTTGTTCCAATTTACCATAGCTGGAATTCAGCTCACCTAAACTAGGGTTAACTCATCCTAGCTCCATTCAGCTCATCTCAGTTGAATGGCTGCTCAAGAGAGCTCATCTTAGCTCACCTTAGCTCAGGTCAGCTTAGATCCAGCTCAACTTAGCTGAGTCTAGCTCATCTCAGCTCCCATTAGTTCATAGGGAGATCTAGCTAGCTCAGTTGAGTTGACTGGAGTTCACCCCAGCTCAGGTCCAGCTACATCCAGCTCCATTCAACTCCAGCCAACTGAAGATGACTTCATTTCAGCTCAGGAAGCTCAAGTCCAGCTCCCGGGGACTCAGCTTAGCTCAACTCAGTTGAGCTAAGCTACCTTAGCTGTCTCAACCAGCTTGATTCTCCTTGGGAGCACCCGACTCAGCTCGCCTCAGCTCATTATGGTAGAAGCCAGCTTACTTTAGCTTGGCTTAGCAGCTAGCAAAGAACTAGCAAGCTAAGCCAGCTAGAGTAGCTCCATGCCACCCCCTTCAGCAGCTGCCAGCTCCATTTCAGCTCCAGACTCCTTCTGTCCAGCTCCTCTTCAAAAACCCTATCTCCCATTACCTACTCCTCGACTCCATTAATAGTTAAGCTAGCTTAGCTTAGCTTAGCTTAGCTAGGTTCTAGCTCCCTTGGCATTTACCACCCTAAAACTCTACCTAACTAGCTCCACCAACTAAGCCCTACCTAAAGCTCACCTAAGCTAGCTCCATCCACTCCAAGTTGGCGCCACCACCATCACCACCTTTCTCCCCTCAACCACCACGAAAGGGCACCAAGAAGTTGGCTCCAAAACCACCCTAACTACCCCCCTTTTTGAAGCCAACTTTTCCCTCCAAAAATGCCCTAATCTCCACCCTACACCTAAGCCTAAAGCCCATCTCCACCTTCCATTTTCCCTCCAAAATTGCCCCCCTTCTAGAACACCATTTTGGCTCCAAAATGGAGGCACCCCGTCCACCATGGATGTCTACTAAGGGGTGGATTCAACCTATAACTACCCCCCCTTGCACCCTTTAAGGTGGCGCCAAGTGATCTCCACCTTAGGATTAACTTAACCACCCATAACCGCCACCAAACTCCATCCTAGCCCTCCACCTATTCACGCCAACCCTACCCCCATCCCACTCTATAAAAACCCATCACCTACCACCATTTTCTTCATCCTTCATTAGTGTTTTATTCTACCTATAACCACCTACACCTACGGCCAAGAAGAAGGAGTAGAGAAGAAGATTAAGGGGGCACATCACCCACCTCTTTGGTGCCTTCTTCTCCCCACTCTCTTCAACTTGTGCCACGCCAAGGAGGAGAGCCATTCTACTTCAAGGAGGATGGCCAGGCAAAGGAGAAGGACCTAGGGTGGACATCCACCCTTGGAGGAGGAGAATTGAAGGTGGTAGCTTCCACCTTGGAGGACACCATCTTGGAGGAGCATAGCAAGGAAGGAGTTGGAGGACTCTTTTCAAGCCCGGGAGCTACCACGCTTGGAGCAAGAAGCCATCATCTTCTTCACCATTTCATTTAGAGGATTTGTGTTTTTATCTTCTTGCATTTCAAGTAGATTAGAAGCTTTCCTCTATGAGTTTTGTGTAGAACAAGTTCATTTTAATTCAAGTTGCCTTCTTTCAATTTTTGTTGCATAGATTTTTACAATTTTTGCCTAGCATTTGTTTCACTCCCTCTCCCTAATTATTCTAGGCCTCCACATGCCTAGGGTGAGCTTAGGGAGAGGCTCTACCTGTCACCTTAGGGTTAGATTTATTGAAATAGGTTTTAGTTGTTTTCTCGCTATCAACAAAAACTTGTGTGTTGCCGTTATTTCAAAATCATAAAAACTATATATTCAAAAACATCAAAAAGAAAGTTGAGTTCCATCTTTAAAGCAAGGGATTTTGATTTGCAAACTTGCCTCCTTGGACGGCCGTAGATACCCCACTATCTAGGTCTTATAAATTTTAAAAGCGAATCCATTTTTGTGCGTTGCAATGACTTAAAATCCCAATTTAACAAACCGCGCAAAAACACGATGTTACGAACGCGTGCCTCGGACGTATTTTAAGACGTCTGGGAGGTAGCCCAGACGTCTGACCAGACGTCTGGGATCACATCCAGACGTCTTGCCAGACGTCTGGGATGGTTTACAGACGTCTGAAAAATCGTTATCGTCCACACCCGCGAGTCGTCTGCGCGCCTGCGCGCGCAGACCGCATATTCGTTATTCCCTCTTTTCTTCTGCGGCTGCAGACGCCTGCCGCGCCTTCTCTCTCTCCTCTCCGCGCGGCCTTAAAAGGGCCACGCCTCCCCTCCCGTCTCCACTGTCTCCTTCTTCTCCTTCCTGTGCACGAGAGCGAGCGAGCGCGAGGGCTGCAGCGGCGGCCGCAGTGAGCGCGGAGGAGGCGCGGCGTGCGAGGGTGGAGCTCTGCCGTGAGGGCGAGCTTGCCGGAGTGGCTTGGCCGGCCGGCGGAGGGCGCAGGGGGCGCGGAACGACGCGGAGAGGGACCTGCTGCAGTCTGAGCAGCAGGAGCGCGAGGTGCGACGCGGGCGGCGTCGCGAGCAAAGTCCGGGTAGCGCCCTGATTCTGGAAAAATTTCCAGAATCAGACGTCTGGGTTGATAGGTAGACGGCGAGGACGACGTCTGGTAGCTCATACCGACATCTGAAAGGTGTGTTTTCCGCTTTCTTCTTCCTTCCTGTCGACCGACCGTAGTAAGGGAGGGAGTTGGCTGTGCGCAGGTTCGCTGATTCGCCATCCTTTGCGAATCAGACGTCTGGAAGTTTTACCAGACGGCGGGAGTGACCTCCAGACGTCCGGGGTGACCATAGGACGTCTGGGAGCTAGGACAGACGTCCCCGCAGACTTCTGGACGTCTGGGAAACCACACTGAACAGGTAATTCTCTGATCCACTGTTTAAGACGTCTGGAAGAAGTTCCAGACGTCTGATTTTGCACAGTATCGTCTTTTTCGACCCGTTTAGGGCCCGTTCGGGCTCCGTTTTCCGCGATTCGAGTTGCGTTCTTTTCAGAATTAATTCCTCCACCCGTCTACAGTAGCTATACACTATTTTGAGACACTCCTTGTATTTGATCCTTGTGATAGGACCTCGTTCAGTTGCAGTCTTGGGAGTCGCGGAGGCACGCGGGATTCCCGATCACGCCCCCATTACTCCCGTTGTACCTGGTAGAGTGGCTTAAGTTTATTATTAAAATCTGTTAAAGTATGGAACCATAACTAGAATCTAGGACGTTACATGAATCCTAGGAATGAGAAATGTATGGAATGATAGCTCCTAGGTGATGCATGAATCCTAGGGCTGGAAAACTAGTTGTATGCTAGATCCTAGGATGTGGCATGAACCCTAGGATGGAAAAACTAGTGGAATGTATAATACTGCAGTCTTGGAAAAATAGAAAGGAATATAAAGCTGCCTGTAAATTGAATTAACAGCTGCTTGTTATGAATAAAGAAACATGATTGAGATCATGGATTGTGAGAACGTGAAACTAGAAAGTGAAACATATGATGTTCTGAGATAAAGAGCTGGAACCCTACGGGGAATTAGGAGTGGAACTCCTGGAAAGAAAAAGGAATGGAACTGAGATGTAGTTTGTATTGTCTCTTGGGTACGCAGTACCAAGGGAAGTACCTGTACCTGTTTAGTGCAGAGTGGGGCCAGTCACCCCAGGGACCCGAGGTTAGGATTGGCCGCTCTGTACCGACTTGTTGGCCCTCGTGTACGTAGTACCGAGGAGAGCTACTAGTGTTAGGAGAGTACTAGCTACCCCACGGGCCCCGGGGTTCTGCTAGCCTCCTTCACCGACTTGTTAGGCCCACTAGGGCAAACCAGGGTAGTCAGGCGAGGGTGCGCGGACTGTGGAGGGGCAAGGGCCCGGTTTGGTTACTGTGGAGGGGTTGGACCCCTGTTACTGAGAGGGCTCTGCCTTGGTTCCGTGCTGTGCTTTGGGCGCACCCGTTAACGGAAACGACTGACCACGTGCCAGTGCGGGCTAGCTACCTGTGCGTTTATCGCGCGTGCCGTAGTCACCGTTACGTCTGTCAGTGACCTTGGGGTGGTTGACTGAGGGTAGGATCACCACGGGGGACTCTCTCGGCCAGGAGAGCACCACGTGCTACTTCTACTTTTGGGAAAGACTGCAATCAAGATCGTTCCCACGAGGACATTCGAGATCAAGTAAAGGATCTGAGAAATAAATGAAATTCTAGAAAAATTGAAAGATGTGAATAAAGGAAGTAATAGAACATAACAGCTACTGTACACTCTACTGTTGCCTTTAGTTAGTTTGCCACTCTACTTAGCGTTTTGCTGACGTGTTACACTCGTTACCTTTTTCAGGACCAGGTGTTGAGCAGCCAGGGTCGGCGGCTGCAGAGGACGCTGGGCCGAGTAGGGTCCAGTAGAGTTACCACAGTCTTTTGTACCTCTTTTGTTTCTGTTCTAGTGAGTAGTTTTTGTTTCCACTGTACCTTCTTTACCTGCAGTTCTTGTTATATGATAAATGTTGTTTTACTGTTGTGGTGGTACCTACTGTAGTAGTTTCTTTCCTTACTGCTGTACTTTCTTACTGTTAGTTATATTCATGCTGAATGTGGTTTATTTTACTGTCTTTTGGTTACTTCCTCGTTGGACGACTAGGTCTTGGGATTAGTCGAGTCGGTCCGGTTCTCGTGTCTCGTAGGGACTCGGGAACCGGGTCGTTACACACGATCACTAGCCAACCTAACTTGTATCCTCAGAAGATGTGTTGATGTGAACCTCGTGCTTTCTTGGGAGAAAAGTCATTTTATGGTACACGAGGGGATTGTTCTCGGTCACATCATCTCCGAATGGGGTATTGAGTGGATAGAGTTAAGCTAGAGGTGATTGCAGATTTACCTGTGCTTAGCTCTGTTCGACAAATCCTCTCCTTTTTAGGACACGTTGGTTTCTATAGGAGATTCATCAAAGACTTCTCCAAGATTTCTAGACCTTTAACTCATCTCCTTTCAACTGATGTACCCTTTGATATGGGCCCCGCTTGTATATGAGCATTCACGCAGCTACGTGAGGCTGTCACCAAGGCCCCTGTTTTCCAGCCACCTGATTGGTACCTCGACTTTGAACTCACGTGTGACACTTTTGACCTTGCAATCGGAGCCATCCTGGGACAAAGACGTGATAGACACCCCTTCGTGGTGTACTACGCCAGTAAGACGCTGGACGAGGCCTAGCGTAATTATACAACTACTGAGAAAGAACTACTGGAGATCGCCTTCGGGCTGGCAAAATTCCGCTCTTACCTTCTGGGCTCTCATGTTACTGTATTCATTAACCACGCAACCATTCATCATCTCATGCACAAGAAGGATGCTAAGCCTAGACTGATTTGTTGGATCCTTCTACTCGAAGAATTTGACCTTGAGATATGTGATATGGTTGGAGCTCAGAATGTTATTGCTGATCATCTCTCGAGACTGGACCCTGACCACGTTGGGCTTACCCTGCCGATTAACGAGGTTTTTCCCGATGAGCACCTACTGGCGATTAATGTGGCAAGTGAACCTTGGTATGCTGACATTGCCAATTACCTTGCTTCTGGCTCCCTTCCACGTGGCTGGCCTTAAAACTAGTGTGAGCGTCTCATCGCAGAAGCAAAGTTTATTTCTGGGATAATCCACTACTTTTTCTAGTAGGTGCTGATCAGATCATCCGTCATTATATTCCTAACAGCGAGGTCCCTAGTGTACTATCCTTCTATCACGATCAGGCCTGTAGAGGCCATTTCTCTGGGAGGAAAATTGCAGCCAAGGTGTTGCAGTGTAGTTTCTTTTAGCCCTCCTTTCACCAGGATGCACACAATTAAGCTAAACGGTGCACTAGGTGCCAGTCACAAGGGTCAATGTCACATCATGACATGATGCCCTTGCAACCCATCCTAGCTGTTGAAATCTTCGATATTTGGGGAATCGATTTCATGGGTCCCTTTCCTGCATCCAACAGCTTCAAGTACATCCTCGTTGCTATTGATTATGTTTCAAAATGGATCGAGGCTATTCCCATGCGCCATGCTGGCCATGTCATATCTACTCGATTTTTCAAAGATCACATTTTTGCGAGCTTTGGGATCCCTTAAACTATTATCTCTGATGGAGGAAGTCATTTACCCATGCATCTTTTCGGGCACTTCTACGGAAATATGGATTCAATCACCGTATTGCATCTCCGTATCATCCTCAGACGAACGACCAGGGTGACGAATCAAATCGGAAAATCTAGCAAATTCTCCAGAAAACGGTTCGGCTTGACCATAAGGATTGGTTCGACAAGTTGATTGATGCACTTTAAGCATTCAGACCGCCTTCAAGGGTACCCTTGGTATGTCTCCTTATAGAATTGTTTATGGGAAGCCTTGTCATTTGCCCGTGGAGCTGGAGCACTGCGCTTATTGGGCGGTTCGCCAATGTAACCTCATCCCAGACCTGTGTTGTCAAGAAAGGAAACTCCAACTCCAGGAGCTGGAAGAGCTTCGTCGTGAGGCTTATGATTCTACCTTAACTTTCAAACAACGCACTAAGGCCTTTCATGATAGCCGCATTCGGTTGAAGGAATTTGAGCCATCACATCAAGTTTAGCTTTACAATGCCCGACTCAAATTATTTCCAGGAAAACTGAAGTCCAAATGGACTGGTCCCTACTTGGTCTCGAGACCATTTCCCAACAGGGCCGTCGAAATTGAAGATCCCAAATCTGGGCATAAATTTACGGTCAATGGACAATGGTTAAAACCCTATCTTACTCATGAACCTGCCCCCATTGGTGAAATTGTTGTCCTGCTGGAGGGTAACTGACTTCGTGCCTCACTCTAAGTCCAGCTGGGGACTTAAATTCAGCGCTCGTTAGGAGGCACCCAAGCAACAATCCTCCACTTTCGCCTTCACATTCCATTTCACTTCACTTCACTTCGCACTTCACATTTCACTTCACCACCCACCATCCACCCGCTCTGCCACCCTGCTGTATACCTCGCACCTCAGCTCTCATACCAAGATCCTTGGACCTTGCTTAACCCTGCATGCATATGAGGACATAGCATCATTTGGCATGGGGGGGTGGATAGGCATCCATAGGATCTGGGTATTATATGGGTACCATGTAGCTTCTGCATCTATTATACATATCCATCTATAAATATGTACATAGCCTACTTGTTTTTAAAAAAAAAAAACCCAAAAAGCCGTAAAAAAATGTAAAGTGTTTAGCTATGATCTGAAAGCTGAAACAAAAATTCAATAAGTGTTTATGGATATTCAACCTCTACTTTGAAGACTTTCCAGGCCACAGAAGCTTGATTCGCTCAGGCTTTGGCTTAATTCACTTGAGCATTGATAAGATAGATCAAAATCTCTCCTAACTTAGGACGTATTCTTATACCTGAGTCACCAGTACAGGATTCGTTAATTTGCTTCTACTTGAGAGCCTAAGTAATCTTGGTTCACACTACACATATCAAGAAAGGCCAGGTGAACGTAAGGTCCAACCTTAGTATTTATTAAGGAAGGTGGAGTCCTTACCTGTGCGTGTAGGTAGACTTTTTATCCCAGTCTTTAGTCTTGTGTTTAGGACAAACTCTTTCCACCAAAAAGTACTCACCCACCAAATAAGTGTGCTCTTCCAAATAAAGTTGTAGGAGATATACTGACACTTCTTTCAAAGAGAGAGAGAGAGAGAGAGAGAGAGAGAGAGAGAAATCTTGCGAATAAGTCAGTATATCTTCCAAAAGTCTGTAAATTCTTCTCCCCAAAAGTCTTTTAGGTGCGTTACAAATACTCTGTTTCTACCATATATTCTTTGAGCCACAAAAACAATAAAAGTGGGGTTGAGTTTTTCCATCAATTTTTGAGGGTTAATTCGAAGACATGAGTTGAAGCTAGGACCAACCTGGACTTAAAAATTTGTGAAACTCTGGGCTTGAGCCTTAATGTTCATTTGGTCGGTCTTGATTCATCACTATGCACAAACCATAACCTCTTAGCTTTCGAGTACAGTGAAACCTTCTGAGTCTTGGAAGTCGCACTTAAGGTTAAAATATGAAGAGTCGAGGTTAGTCAAGAGATGGTCTATATCATGTAAGACTTGAGTACGGGTAGCCTTCTCTGCAATTGATTCTCACAATGTCCAACAGATAAACACATTAATGGCTTCAGAAAAATCTTCAGCTTAAGATCATTTCTAAATACAATACAAATAAATGTTTTACTAGGGACTAGCAAAAGATAGGGATAGGGGTATGATTGCACAGCAAGCTACACCTATAAATATGTCATCTTGTTATTTCCTAGCATTACCCATGCATTTTAGGTAGCCATACTTGCATATGTAAATATTCATTTGCATGTTTTTTTTAAAGAGGGGAAAAAGTGAGAGCAAATGACCAATCAATCCACTTCAATTTCATAACAATCCATCCCATCTCAAGCACACATAATAATTAACATCTTCATTATGTGCTTGCTTGCAAATTCACCACTCCCATTTTATTTCATTCTTCCACCAGCTAGCTGCATTTGCAGGGAGAGGCGCACACTCCCTCGTACCAGTTGATGGGGAGAGGTGCACTCTCTCTATATAAAAGAGCGTGCACCCCTCCCCTACAAAGGGGAGTTGGTGATCACCCTCACTTCCACTTCCAGCAATCCCTTCCACACCATCAAACACAGTACTACCTCTCACTCTCTCCAACTGTCCTGTGCTCTCTATCTCTTCCTCTCTCATACACAGCTCCTCTTCTCACCAGTTGAGAAGAGGCACGCTGTGTGCACAAGAGAAGCTCGCCGTGGTCTCAGACTCCATGGTGAGCTCCACCACCGCCCAGCTCCTTCGCGAGCAAGTGGGTGTGGTGGATTCCCTATTTTGACTTCTATTTACGTTGCTTTGTTTGGTTTTTTGTTTCTTTTTTTTGTTTCTGTTTCGTCGCCTTCGCCATTACTGCAGGCTTCAAGCTCTGAAGCTCAGTCGGAGTTGTCGTGCGCTCCAGCCACCTTTCCCACACATTACTACAAGCCTCAGGCACCCCTTCGGCACACGTGCATGCACTTTCCAACTTCTCCGCGCCTCCCGTGCACTGCACTGCCTCAACAGGTCACGTTCCAGCACGCGCACTGTAGTGCACTATTCACTTGTCTATGTGCAACACTGTAGCCACTGGCAAGCTTCCCACTTAGCCGGTGGCACCGCGCTCTCTCTCCTCAGCGCTACAGCCTCCACCTGGTCATCCCCTGTGCCCGCGACTTCACCCAGCATCCGCTCTTCACCCTACGCGGGAGCTTCACACACCCCTCAGTGCGAGACGGCGCACCACTTCTCCAGATGCCTTAACTCTCTCACCCTCTCACACACACAGACATTCACTCTTACACATGCTCACGTATACATATATATATACACTCACATGCTCACACCCACGCCCCTTATATATATAGATATATATATCTAAATACATACATATATATATACATATATCTATATAGTTATATATATACTTATATATATATACATACTCATAGATACACACATAACCACATTCTCTCATACACACATACACCTCACATCTCTGACCCACACACCCGTGCACCTACCCTTCGCCACGCATCATATCGCAGGAATATGCGCACCAGTTGCGAATATTTTCTGATACACGCGCAAAGCAAGTGCTTCCACCCACACTCACACACATCCGCTCCACACTCCATGTGGCACTTAGTCTTGTTTGTTGCGTCTTGCTAGACATGGGCCAGCTTGACACCGTGCTACATCCCATCCTCATTTCCATCTCTACCCCTATATATATAGTATCTATATATCTATATCTATTCTATATCCACTTACATATCTACTATATATATATTTATATACATCTACTAAGCTAAGTATCTCTTTTCATTTCTTTCCTTGCATTTTATTGGGCTTTCATTTGTCTTTTATTCTTGCCAATAAAAAGACAAAAAACAAGTATAAAAGAGAAAATATAATTCTTGTCTTGCAGGTACCCGATCTTGTGAGTGACAAGATCAATTTTGGAACCCTAAATTGGCTTCAAGCCAAGGACCATTTGACTCAAGGCCAAGGACTTCATTTTTGAGGGTGTGCCTCAATGACAACATTATCACCAAAAATCTTAAAAGTATAAAAAAAAATCAAAAACATAATAAACGCAAGGAAGAGATGCATTCTAGGAAAGGCGTAGAAACTTCTTAATCTCCTAATTCCCGCCTCCCTGAGATCGACCTTGGGCCTAAAAGTAACCAAGATAAAATCAAGTAGGCTAGGTTAAAATTTTTGTGAAACTGGTGTAGACTCGATTTAGATTAACTCACTATACTAATTTTGATGATAATATCACCATATTAAATAATCCTATTCAAGTCCGCAACACTTCCCTTTTCAAATAAGGTGAGGACTTGAGCGGTCTGCATTCTAGCAGACACCGGGGTACCATTGAGTCTTCGTAGTTTAGGATCATAGTTGAAATTTTCTATTGTTAATAAACAACTTAAGCCTAAGAAATCGAGTCCTAATTCTATTTTTATACATAGCATGTAGTTTAATTTTGCTAGGGACTAGCAAAACATAGGCATGGGGGTATGATGTAGATACATTCATTTAGGTTAAAATGCCTATTCATGCATGTTCCTTGGTTTAGATTTATATTTCATGTTATAAATATTGCATAGCATGCATCATCTTGCATTTAAAGTAGTTGTGTCTATTTTAGGTTAATTATGTCCTTTTTATGGCCAGGAAAAGAGCTTTATTTCAGGGCCTCGGATGGATGATCCGACTGTACGGATTTGATCAAGATGAAGATTGGAGTCTAATGCCTCCAAAAATGTCTAGATCGGAATCCCGTAGCATCATATGAAGTCCGGGGAAGATCAACAACTAGGGGGAAATGCAACATCCATACACGTTTCAGATGGAAAATCCGATCATATGGATGGATCCGGAGTGACGATCGCAATTCGGCAATGAGGGAATCATCTCGATCCGAGCACCGTGGCACTCTCTGCAACAGATAGAAGATGGACGGCCCAGATGGCGCCATGGATGGCACCATCCATGCCTCCTAACACCGGCTAGCAGCAACTGGGAGGCACCCCCTCATCATCTTCATCATCAATTCTTAGCCATTGGATCTTGATCCAATGGCTGAGAGCTCTCCTCCACCATGCACCTTAAGACGTCTACGCGACCATCCAGACGATTTGGCGCAATGGTGGAGGCGTGGGCTCTCAACGGAGGGGCGCTAGTTGGATTCCCCGTAGCCCCCCAATTGGCCAATTGAGTGTGGCGCTAGCAAAGGAATTGAAGGATGCGAATCTTCAGTGACAGTTGAGTGGTCCTTTAGTGACGGTTGTAGCTGTCACTAATGGCCTGCGCTATGCGCGCGCCAGCAAAGGAATTGAAGGGTACAGATCTTCAACGATAGTTAGGTGGATCTTCAACGACAGTTGGGAGGATCTTCAACGATGATTACAGCCGTCACTAATTGCCTATGGACGATTTTGTCTCTCCTTCACTTTAAAAGGACCTACCCACCACCATTCCAAACCATCTCTTCCTTTCTTCCTCTCACCACCTCCAAGGCTCTAGAGAGAGTTTGTCCCAAGCTCGAGATGCTCCTCTAGATTAGAAAACAAATATTTGTTCCCGCCTCTCATCCCCCTTTGTGGAGCATCCCATGGTCGACTTCTCACCGCCCTTCGGGAAGAAGATCCTCGCTGCGACGCCATCCTGCCCCATCCTCCGTCCTTCAGCTCCATCCCTATTCGTCCCTCTCCTCACCACCTTCCTCCAGGAGACGTCAGAGCAAGTCGTCCTCCGAGTGACCGTCGAAGGGGATTCTCTAACCTCTTTCTATCTTTATTATTTTCATAGTGTAATCTTTCCCCCTTTCATAGTTGTAGCAAACACTTGTTCAAAAATATATGTGATTGTTTCTCTCTCTTTCTTTTATATTTTACAAGTAGATTATCTAGATAAATTTTCATTGACCTGATCTCTTGCCTTATTAAAAATACAAAAAAAATTATAAAAGACAAAAACGACAAAAACAAATAAAAGCGAAATGCATAATTTTCAAAACCAAACATTCGCCTCCCCGTGTTCGACCCAAGACTCACTTTTCGAGTTTCGGTTACAAATTTTATCTGATCGATGGATTTTCTCACGAATCGAACTACGATGGCGGGTTTTCCAAAATCAAGCCTTTTTGTGACGAGATCTACCGCATCAGGTAGCTTTCTCCTTACTTTTAATTTTGTGGGGTCAACACAAGGGCTAACCCAGTGTATATCTCCTTGGATTATTCTACTACCCCACTTCTTCCTTAAGTGTTTTTGGAATTTTTTGTGCATTTTATGAGCTGAGATTTGGAAAAATGGCCAATGGGTTGTTACCCACGACAACTTGCCAGCCATACTCGTGTGGCGAAGTGTGGCTTATTTCTCTTTTTTTTTTTAAGTAGGTGGCTTCCTTGATCTAAGATTTACCTAAAGGTGATAGTAAAAGAGAATGGTCCTGTGGCTGGGCACTAGACAACTGGCCAGTGGACAGTTACCCACGATAACTTGCTAGCCATATCACCCTAGAAGGTTAATTAGCTACTCAATTTCCTTTAAAACCACTGAGGAACGAGTCAATGCAAAATGTGTGCAAATGCTTACACTATAAGTCCCCTCAAATTGGAGGGCAAGTTGATAAGTCGTGTACTTATCAACCCAATTTATTAGCTAAGTTAAAATAACATTAATGTGGCGAGGACTCAAGAAATAGGTCCACATTTTAGTGGACACCCGGGCTGATTAAGATCGAAGACCTGAAGAGTTTAAGTGTTCAGGTCCTATCGTATCATTGCCTAAAGTCAATAACTTCCAATGCATAAGTTCTCTTTTCCTAGTTCTTTTTTTTTAAAAAAAAATAGGAAACTACTGCTACGGAGCTGACAAAATAATCAAATCATAAAGTATGCACCACCCCATGCCTAGCTAATGCAATGTCCTCATTATAAAATAAAGGCATGAAAGAGGATAGAATGGGAAAAGTATCACCTATATTTCATGAAAATCCAGTCAGCTCCAAAATAGCCTACACACGTGTTGAGTTTATTGCCTTCAGCTAGGCAATGTCTGGCCAAAAGAGATCAGGTCAATGTGAGAGCAACCTTGTCTGAGATAGGTTTAGGGAGAACATGGTCAACATACATTTTGAGATGTTTCCCGTTGACCTTAAAGGAATTACCCATCTTTGGGTCAGATATTTGAACGGCTCCATTAGAAAAAATCTAATTAATAATGAACAGGTCATTCCACTTAGCCCTAAGCTTACCGAAAAAGAGCTTAAGTCGAGAATCAAAGAGCTAGACCCTTTGGTTCGCTCAAAGTTCTTACGGGAAATCATCTGGTCATGAAGAGCTTTGGTCCTTGCCTCATAGATTTTTGCATTCTCGTAGGCATCATTTCTAAGCTCCTCCAACTCAAATAGTTGGAGTTTCCTGGTCTTCCCGGCTAACTCTAGGTCAAAATTACATTTCATGATGGCCCAAAATGCCCAGTGTTCTATTTCTACGGGTAAGTGACATGCCTTACCAAACACCAGACGGAATGGAGACATATCGATAGGCATTTTGTATACCGTATGGTAGGCCCAAAGAGTGTCATCAAGCGTTTGGGTCCAGTCCTTCTTATTAGGCCTAACTATTTTCCACAGAATATTCTTGATCTCCTAATTGGAGACCTCGGCCTGTCCATTTGTCTGGGGGTGATAAGGCGTGGAAATCGGATGATGCACCGCGTATTTTGCTAGTAGATTCCTAAATTGGGCATGACCATCACTAATGATAGCCCAAGGAATCCTGAACCGATTAAAAATGTTTTTCTTAACAAAGTCAATGACAACTTTGTGGTCATTGGTTCAGGTGGGAATTGCTTCAATCCATTTGGACACGTAATCCAAAGCAACCAAAATATACTAGTGTCCAAATAATGAGGAAAGGGTCCCACGAAATCAATGCCCCAAGCATTGAAGATTTCGATGGCAAGTATCGGGTTTAAGGGCATCATGTCTCTCTTGGCCATGTTCCCAAGTGTCTGACATCGAGAGCACGACCTTAAGAATTTCTGGGAATCCTTAAATAAAGACGACCAATAGAATCCAAATTGCAAAATTTTCACTGCCGTCTTTTTCCCGGAAAAATGCCCACCACACAAAGATGCATGGCAGAACTCAGTATGCTTTGGAACTCATTTTTCGGGAGACATCAAAGAATAATCTGGTCAGCGCCGATGCGGTACAACTCAAGATCATCCCAAAAATAATATTTAGCCTCGAATATAAGTCTATCCCATTGTTTCTTGGTCAAATTCTGGGAGATTTGACCAACGGCCAAATAATTGGCGATATCCGCAAACCAAGGAGTTTGGATACCTGAGATTGTAAGGATAGTCTCATCCGAAAAAGTGTCAGAAATTGGGATATCCAGATGAAGAAAGAATCAATTAGGATTCTTGATAGGTGATCCGCCACTTTGTTTTGTGCCCCGGATTTGTCTTTAATTTCAAGATCAAATTCTTGAAGTAAAAGAATCCAGCGAATGAGCTGGGGCTTAGCATCCTTTTTGTCCAAGAGATGTTTCAAGGCTGAGTGGTCAGTATAGATAATGACACGAGAACCTAAGAGATAAGCCCTAAATTTTTCCAAAGCAAAAACTACAGCTAGCAATTCCTTTTCGGTAATGGTGTAGTTCCTCTGGGCCTCATCTAGAGTCTTGCTAGCATAGTAGATAACAGAGGGCCTTTTATCTATCTTTTAGTCAGAAGCGTTAGCCATAATCTCAAATGGGGTAGTCCAGACTAGTGGTTGCAACACTGAGGCACAGGTGACTACTGTTTTCAGTAAATCATATGCCTTGCGGCACGATTCATTTAACACGAACTGCGTGTCTTTGGTTAGAAGGTTACTCAAGGGTCGTGCAACCTTCAAGAAGTCCTTAATGAACTTCTAATACAAACCCACATGACCAAGAAATGATTAGATTTGTTTCACAGATGTAGGTGGAGGGAGTTTAGAGATAGCATCCACCTTAGCCTTATCAACTTCAACACCACGATTAGAGACCACATGACCCAAGATAATGCCTTCTTTAGTCATGAAGTGGCTCTTTTCCTAACTAAGGACCAGCGGTGTTTTGATGCATCTCTTGAGGATCAATTCTTGGTTAGCTAGGCATGACTCGAAGGAATCTCCGAAAATGGAGAAATCATCCATGAATACCACAAGACAATCTCCCACCATGTCAAAAAAAAAGGCAAGCATGCACCTTTGAAAAGTTGTGGGTGCATTTCAAAACCCAAATGGCTTCCTACGGAATGCAAAGGTTAAATAGGGACATGTGAAAGTTGTCTTCTCCTGGTCTTCGAAATGGATAGGGACTTTGTTATATCCTGAATAACTGTCTAGGAAGCATAAATATTTTTGCCCAGCTAACCTCTCAAGGATTTGATCAATGAATGGTAGACAAAAATGACCCTTTTTGGTGGCTGATGTAGACACATCTATTTAGGTTAAAATGCATATTCATGCATGTTCCTAGTCTTAGATTTGCATTTCATGTTATAAATATTGCATAGCATGCATCATTTTGCATTTAGAGTAGTTGTATATAATTTAGGTTAATTACATCCTTTTCGCGGTTAGGAGAGAAGGATATTTACTTCAGAGCCTTGGATTGACAATCTGACTGTACGAATCTGATTAAGATGACGATCGGAATCCAACGCCTCCAAAATTGCCTCGATCCGAGTCCCATAGCACCATATGCAATCCAAGGAAGATCAACGGTCGAGGGACTAGGTGATGCAATCTGGAGTGTGAAATGACAAATCTGACCACACGGACAGATTCGATTCGACGATCGCATCCCAATGGCGTGAAAATCGACTCAATCTAATCTCTGTAGCATCCCTTACAAAGGAAAGAAGATGGACAGCCCAGATTACGCCACATGGCACAACCTAGGCCGCCCATGCGCACGCACGTGCCACCGTACGCACACAACAGCGTCGGTCCGCGCGCGTGCGTGGAGGAATGCACGCGCAAGAGCAGCGGCGCGTATCACGCGTGCGCACGCAACATGGGCGCGCGGAGCACACACTAGCGCAGCGACGGGTGGGTGTGTGGGCTGTCTTCAGCAATGTTTGCGGTGGATCTTCAGTGACGTTTATGACCATCTCTAAATGTCCTGTATATGAATTTAATTCTTTCCTCCACTATAAAAGGACCCCTACCCCCTCCCATTTTTCTTTATCTCTTCCTTTCTTCCTCTCGCCAACTCCGATGCTCATCTAAAGTAGAAAATCAAATAGTTTTCCCACCTCTCATCCCCATTCATGGAGCATCCTATGGTTGTCCTCTCACCGCCCTTCGGGAAGAAGATCCTCGACGCGACGTCTTCCTTCCCCATCTTCCATCCTCCGGCTCCGTCCTCCTTCATCCCGCTCCTCACCACCTTCCTCCAGGCGACGTCAAAGTGAGTCATCCTCTGAGCAACCGTCGAGGGGGATTTCTCTCACCTCTTTCTATCTTTTTACGCTTTTGTAGTGTAGATTTCCCGCTTTCGTAGTTGTAACAAACAATTCTTGATAAATAGATGATTGTTTCTCTCTCCCTCTCTTATATTTTTGCAAGTGGATAAAGTTTTCATCAACCTAATCTCTTGCTTGTTAAAAATACCAAAAAAATTAGAAAAGATAAAAACAACCAAAAAGAAATAAAAGTGAAGCGTGGATTTCATAAAACCAAATGTTCACCTCCCCGTGTTCAACCCAGGACTCACTTTTCAAGTTTCGGTTATAAATTTTATTTGACCACATGTTTTGCAACTACGACAACGGGTTACTTGTAACCCTAATTTCTAACACGCGAAACACGTGTGATCAGTGGCTGTGTTCGACTTCCTGTAATTAATACAGACTCTCCAAGAGGAAGCTGAATAGGTAGTAAAGGATTCCCCTTTCTCATTAGTCATTACGGTTATCCCCGCCTTCTTGGGCACAATCTGAACAGGGCTAACCTAAGGATTATCCGAGATCGGATAAATAATTCCTGCATCAAGTCATTTGATTATCTCCTTTTTGACCACTTCTCACATATTGGGGTTTAATCTTCTTTGCATCTCGTGAGAAGGGCAGGATCCATCTTCCATGTAAATTCAGTGATTGCAATAAGATGGCTCGATCCCCCTAGGGTCTTGGATGGTTTAACCAATTGCCTCTTTATTTGTCTTTAGGACCCTAATCAATTTTATCTCCTGCTCCTTAGTTAATTTAGCACTAATAATCACAAGGAGCGTCTTCTTAGGTCATAGAAATTCATACTTTAAATCCTCAAGCAATGGTTTTTTATTCAAGCTTGGGTGGGTTCAGGATGGAGGGTAAGGAGGATGCTGACGAAGATTTATCAGGATAGTCTAATGGAAGAGGTTGGGAGTGAACAAAATTAGCAACCTCCTCAGGGTGTGGCGGGTCTGCCACGGAGGGTTGTGGGTTAGGTTCATCAGTGCTGGTAGAGTCCTCAAGTACATTGATCTCCATACACATCTCAATGTTGAAATCATGATCCTCTAGTTCCTCAATAAATCCACAATCCTCAAATCTATTTATCGCCTTGAAAATATCAAGTGTCAGTTTCCTATCTCCAAAGGTGATTTCCATACTGCCACTCTCACAATTTATGTTGGCCTTAGCAGTAGCTAGGAGCGAGTGCCCCAGAATGATGGACAGGTTCCTCAAATCTTCAGGTACATCCATGTCAAGGATTGGGAAATCTACAGGAAAGCAGAAGTCCATGACCTTGATAATGACATCCTCAATAATGCCTTTTGGTGTGGTGATCAAACGGTCCTCTAACTGCAGCGCTATTGAGGTTGGCCTGAGTTCTCTCAACCTAAACCTTTCATAGAGAGAAGTTAGGATTAGGTTGATGGATGCACCTAGATCCAACAGTGCTCGATCAAAGGTGTAATCCCCAATGACACATGAAATCAAGGGGGCACCTATTAGAACTAGAATAGGTTGTGTTAATATGGTGAAATTATCGTTGAAGTGAGTATAGTGGTCAACCTAAATCGAGTCTAACCATCTTTCACAAAATTTTTTTTTACCTGGCCTACTTAATTTTATCTTGGTCACTTTTAGGCCCAGGGTCGATCTCAGGGAGGTAGGGATTAAAGGTGAAGAAGTTTCTACGCCTTTCCTAGAACGTATCTCTTCCATGCGTTTATTATGTTTTTGTTTTTTTTCAATTTAAGATTTCTTTTTTGTTGATAATATTGTCCTTGAGGCACACCCTCAAAATCAAGTCCTTGGCTTTGAGCCAAATTATTCTTGGCTTTGAGCCAACTTAGGGTTTCCAAAAGAACTAGCCCTGCTATTTGCAAGATCGAGTACCTGCAAGACAAGGATTATCTTTTCTCTTTTACTCTTTTTTTATCTTTTTAATAGCAGGAAACAAAAGAGAAATAAAAATAAGGTAGGTTGCTTGTAGAGAAATAAATATAGTCTCTATATATATAGATATATGTATATATATATTATATATATAGGGGTGGGGGTGGAAATGAAATGGCGTGTAGCACAGTATCGAGTTGGTCCACGTCTAGTAAGATGCAATCAACAAGATGAAGTGCCACGTAGACTGTAGGATGGATGTGTGGGAGTGTGTGCGGAGGTACTTGCTTTACATGGGTATCGGGGAATATCAGCAATTGGTGCAGATATTCTCGTGATATAATGCGTGGTGGAGTGACTAGTGCAAGGGCGTATGGATACAGGTAGGTGATGTGTATGTAAATATATATATATATGTATATATAGATAGGGTTATAACTATATAGGTATATATGTAGTTATGTATATATATAGATATGTAAATATATATATTTGTATATATATATATATTTATAAATAGATATATATTTGTACATATGTGTATATATATATATATATAGATATATATTTATGTATATATGTGAGTGGATATATAAATATATATGTGTGTAGACGTGAGTTTATAAGGGTATGTGTGTGTGTACACGTGTGTGTGAGAGAGTACACGTGAGTGTGTACAAGTGAGTGTGTGTGTGCATGTACTGGTGGGTGACTATGAGAGAGAGGGAGGAGTTTAAGTCATCTGGTGGAAGCGTCTGCCGTCTGATCTCGCAGGGGCGTAGACGCGCAAGGGCTTCACGCGGGCACTGGAGGGAACGCGCGCGCTGTCGTCGCATGCATGCAGGTGCGGGAGTGTGAGAGAGGGCAACATAGCGCACTGCGTAGCGCAGTGCATAGCGCTGCAGTCGGGAATGGGTGCGGGCGCATACACAGGCGAGAGCGCAGATGCGGGCGACTAGCTGGAGCGGGTTGCAGGCGAAGAGAGAGAGAGTTGTGCTACCGGCTAAGTGAGAAACAAGCCAGTGTCTACAGTGTTGCGCTGAGAGGTGTGAATAGTGGTTACAGTGCTGCGAGGGAGCGGGCGACCGGTAGCGCCGGTTCTGCGTGCGCGGGCGTGCTGGGAAGCGCCTACGCACGCGGGGAGAGCTCGCGGTGGTCTACTGGTGTGCGCGCGGTGGCCTACGCTGTTGCTGGCGGCAGTTGTTGATGCTAAAGCTTCCGACCTTGAAGCTCTAACAATGGCGGCGAGGGTGTTCAGCGGTGAAAACAGAGGGTGAAACCACCACGCCCACCTGCTCACAAAGGAGCTAGGCGGTGGTGGAACTCACAGTGGTGGTCGTGGGACCACTGTGAGCTTTCTCCTGCCTGCAGTGTATCTATTCAGTGGGAAGAGATACTACATATGGAGATGGAGAAGGGAGGAGATTGGCCTGGAGGAAAGTGTTTGCTGGTGGTGTGTGTTCAGGCTCCCCTGCGCAAGGGAGAGGGCAAAGCTTTTTAAAGAAGAAGGAGCCTACCACGGCCATGCTGCAGGTGTTGCATGTCCAGACAGGCTGCTGGCAGAGGAGTGGCGCGAAGAGGTGCATGCCCCATGTCCTGAGTCGCGTGAGGGAGAAGAATTTCAAAGTTAAAATAAGAAAATGAGAATGGTGAATTTGCAATGTAGCCCTTGATGAAGATGTTAATTAGATGGCCAATTATTCACATTCTCCTCCCCTCTCAATAAATGCATGCATGTGTTAATTTACAAATGCAACTATAGCTACTTAAGATACAATGGTAGTGCTAGGAAATAACACAAGAAGGCATAATTACTGGTGTATTTTTGCTGTGCAATCATACCCCCATTCCTATCTTTTGCTAGTCCCTAGCAAAACATTTTGTATTGTATTTATAGATGATCTTAAGCTGAAGATTTTCTTCTGAGGCGACATGGGTGTGTTTATTTGTTGGATATTGTGAGAACCAATTGCAGAGAAGACTACCAGTACTTTAAGTCTTACGTGACATAGACCATCTCTCGACTAACCTGGACTCTTGATATTTAAACCTTAAGTATGATTTCCAGGACTCAGAAGGTTTTTTCCATACTCGAGAACTCAAGAGATTATGGTTTGTGCATGGTGAAGGATCAAGACTGACTAGATGAACATTAAGACTCAAGCCCAGGGTTTCACGAATTTTAAATGCAGGTTGGTCCCAGTTTCAGCTCGTGTCTTCGGATTGACCCTTAAGAAGATGACGGAAAACTCAACTCCCATTTTATTACATTTGTGGCTCAAAGAATATATGGTAGAAATAGGGTATTTATAGCTTGCCCTGAAAAACTTTTTAGGGAGAAGAATTTACAGACATTTGCAAGATATATTGACTTATTTGCATAGATTTTTTTTTTGAAACAAGTGTTGGTATATCTCTTACAATTTTATTTGGAGCACACTTTTTTTTAGTGGGGGAGTTCCTTTTTGGTGGAAAGAGTTTCTCCTAGACACAAGACTAAAGCTTGGGATAAAAAGTCTACCTGCGCTCACAGGTAAGGTCTCCACCTTCCCTAATGAGCACTAGGGTTGGATCTTATGTTCACCTGGTCTTTCTTGATATGTACAGTGTGAACCAAGATTACTTAGGCTCTCGAGTAGAAGCAAACCAACGGATCCTATACTGATGTCTCAAGTACAAGAATACGTCCTTAGTTAGGAGAGATTCTAATCTATCTTGTCAATGCTCAAGTGAATTAAGCCGAGCCTGAGCGAATCCAGCTTCTGTGGCCTGGAAAGTCTTTAAAACAGTGGTTGAATATCCATAAACACTTATTGTACTTTTGTTTCAGCCTTCAGATCATTACTAAATCCCTTTTTTTTTTTTTGCTATGTACATATTTATAGATGGATGGAAGCTGCATGATGCTATGTAATACCCAGATCCTATAGATGCCTATCCATCCCCCCATGCCAAACGATGCTATGTCCTCATATGCATGCAGGGTAGGGTAGAGGAAGGTCTAAAGATCGGGGAACGAGAGCTGAGGTGCAGGATATATAGCAGGGTGGTAGGGTGGGTGGATGGTGGGTGGTGAAGTGAAAAGGTGCGAAGTGAAGTGTACGTGACAGTGGAGGAGTGTTGCTAGGGTGCCTCCCAACGAGCGCTGAATTTAACGTCCCCAACTGGACTCAGAATGAGGCATGAAATTAGTTACCCTCCAGCAGGGCAACAGTTTCTCCAATGGGGGCAGGTTCATGAGTAAGATAAGGTTTTAAATGCTGCCCATTGACCGTAAATTTATGCCTAGATTTGGGATCTTCAATTTCAACGGCCCCGTTGGGAAATGGTCTCAAGACCAAGAAGGGACCAGTCCATTTGGACTTCAATTTTCCTGGAAAGAATTTGAGCTGGGCGTTGTAAAGCCAAACTTACTGAGATGGCTTAAATTCCTTCCGCCAGATACGGCTGTCGTGAAAAGCCTTAGTGCGTTGCTTGAAAGTTAAGGCAGAATCATAGGCTTCACGATGGAGCTCTTCCAGCTCTTGGAGTTGGAGCTTCCCTTCTCGACCACATAGGTTTGGGTCAAGGTTACATTGGCGAACCGCCCAATAAGCGCGGTGCTCCAACTCTACAAGCAAATGACAAGGCTTCCCATAAATGATTCTATATGGAGACATACCTAGGGGAGCCTTGAAGGCGGTCTGGTAAGCCCAAAGTTCGTTAATCAGCTTGTCAGACAAATCCTTATGGTTAGGCCGAACCGTTTTCTGGAGAATTTGCTTGATTTGCCGATTCGACACCTCAGCCTGGCCGTTCGTCTAAGGATGATACGGAGATGTGATACGATGGTGGACTCCATATTTCCTCAGAAGTGCCAGAAAAGAAGCATGGGTAAAATGACTTCCTCCATCCAAGATAATGGCTCGAGGGATCCCAAAGCATGAAAAAATGTGGTCTTTGACAAATCGAGTGGATATGACATGGTCAGCATGGCGCGTGGGAATAGCCTTGATCCATTTCAAAACATAATCAATAGCCACGAGGATGTATTCGAAGCCGTTGGAAGGAGGAAAGGGACCCATGAAATCGATTCCCCAAATGTCGAAGATTTCTGCATCTAGGATGGGTTGCAAGGGCACCTAGTGCAATGTTTGGCATGATTGTGTGCGTCCTGGTGAAGGGAGGGCCAAAAGAAACCACACTGCAACACCTTGGCTACAATTTTCCTCCCAGAGAAATGGCCTCCGTAGGCTTGATCGTGGCAGAAGGATAGCACACTGGGGAATTCGCTGTCAGGAATACAGCGACGGATGATCTGGTCAGCACCTATTCGAAAAAGTAGTGGATTATCCCAGAAATAATACTTTGCCTCTGCATTGAGACGCTCGCGCTGGTTTTTAGGCTAGCCACGTGGAAGGGAACCAAAAGCAGGGTAATTGGCAATGTCGGCATTCCAAGGTCCACTTGCCACATTAATTGCCAATAGGTGCTCATCGGGAAAAACCTCATTGATTGGCAAGGTAAGTCCAATGTGGTCAGGGTCCAGTCTTGAGAGATGATCAGCCACAACATTCTGGGCTCCGGCCTTATCATGGATCTCAATGTCAAATTCTTGGAGCAGAAGGATCCAACGAATCAGTCTAGGCTTGTCATCCTTATTGTGCATGAGATGGCGAATGGCCGCGTGGTCAGTGAATATAATAACATGCGAGCCCAAAAGGTAAGAGCGGAATTTCTCCAGCCCAAAGACGACCGCCAGTAGTTCTTTCTCAGTGGTTGTATAATTACGGTGGGCCTCGTCCAACGTCTTACTGGCGTAGTACACCACGAAGGGGTGTCTATCGCGTCTTTGTCCCAGGATGGCTCTGACTGCAAGGTTGGAAGCGTCACACATGAGTTCAAAGTCGAGGGACCAATCAGGTGGCTGGAGAACAGGGGCCTTGGTGACAGCATCACGCAGCTGCGTGAATGCTCGTATGCATTCGGGGCCCATATCAAAGGGTACGTCGGTCGATAGGAGATGAGTTAAAGGTCTAGAAATCTTGGAGAAGTCTTTGATGAATCTCCTATAGAAATCGACGTGTCCCAAGAAGGAGCGGATTTGTTTGATAGAGCCAGGCATAGGTAAATCAGCAATTACATCAAGCTTAGCTCTGTCAACCTCGATACCCCTATCAGAGATGATATGACCGAGAATAATTCTCTCGTGTACCATAAAATGACTTTTTTCCCAGGAAAGCACAAGGTTCACATCAATACATCTTTGAAGGATATGGGTCAGGTTGGCAAGACAGTCGTCAAAAGAGGGTCCAAAGATCGAAAAGTCATCCATGAAAACCTCGAGAAAGTCACCCACCATGTCATGGAATATCGCCAGCATACATCTCTAGAAAGTTGTAGGCATGTTACAAAGTCCGAACGGCATCCTTCTAAATGCAAAGGTGCCGAAGGGGCAGGTAAAGGTGGTTTTCTTTTGGTCCCTGGGGTCAATTGCCACCTGGTTATATCCAGAGAATCCATCTAGGAAACAGAAAAATTTATTTCCTGCTAACCGCTCCAGGATTTGGTCAATAAAAGGTAGCAGAAAGTGATCTTTCTTAGTTGCAGCATTAAGTTTCCTATAATCTACACACACTCTCCAAGATGTAGGAGTGCATGTAGGGATGGATTCGCCCCTGTCATTGACAAGGATGGTGAGTCCTGCCTTTTTGGGCAAGACGTGAATCGGACTTACCCAAGGGCTATCACTGATCGGGTAGATTATACCCACATCCAGCCACTTAATAATTTCCTTTTTAACGACCTCCCACCTGTTAGGGTTGAGACGTCGCTGCATCTCGCGAGAAGGTCGAGCCTCCTCCTCTGTATATATACGGTGAGTGCAGTAGGAGGGGCTAATGCCAGTTAAGTCTGATAAGGACCATCCAATGGCTGCCTTGTGTTCCACAAGGACCTTTGTTAGTTTACACTCTTGCTCCCTGGTCAATTTTGAACTAATGATTACAGGGAGTGTTTCATTTGGTCCCAAGAAAACATACTTAAGCGTATCAGGCAACTCTTTCAGCTCGGGAGTGGATGGTGAGAGATCTGGCATTTCTTTGGACGAGAGTGTCCCAAGCAGATCAGAAGAAAACAAGGAAGGAGGAAGAAGTTGGCCCTCAGATTGGCCAAGAAGAGGGGCATCTTGGATAGATGGATCCAAAAAGGGATAGCCCCAGTGAGTAGTATGTGGGCTCAAGGTCCCAATGTGGAGTTGCAATTCCACCTGATTTGGCGGGAAAGAAAGGGCAATCCGATCTTCAAGAGTGTGGACCGGCGGTGAGTAGCCCGAATATGACTCAAACCACGAGGTATGAGAAGCGGAGAAAACCTCGTCAAAAGTCTAGTCAGGAGAAGGTACGGGAAAAGGGGGGGATGGGGGAACGTCACAATATGTGTCGGTCAGGCAATCGTCTGTGTTTAAAGGCAATCCACAGCAGTTAGAATAGGTCCCTATTAGTTCTATACATGCGCTGACGGCCATGTCCTCGTCAGATGTGTCATCTCGATGCAATCGCAATCAAAGTTCTTGGTTGCCTTGAAGATGTTAAGCTTGAGCTTCTCAGATCCAACGGCAATCTCAATACAGCCTGACTCGCAGTCGATATGGGCACGGGCTGTGGCCAAGAAAGGTTGACCAAGGATGATCGGATAATCAAAAAGTGAGCTAGGAACCTCCATATCCAAAACAAGAAAGTCAACAGGAAAACAGAGACTATTGACCCTAACCACCACGTCTTCCACCACACCCTTTGGTATTTTGATAGAATGATCTGCCAACTATAACGTGACAGGGGTGGGTTTCAGATTTCCTAAGGCAAATTTCTTGAGCATGATGGTTGGTATAAGATTGATGGAAGATCCTAGATCAAGCAGAGCATGGTTAAAATTGCAGCCTTGGATGCTACAAGAAATAAGCGGTGTGCTCGGATCTTTCTGTTTTGGTGGTAGATTTGACAGTATAGCACAACTTGCATGAGGCGAAAGAACCACCGGATTCTTTGTTTTCTTTGACTGTCACCTGGGTGTAGTGTAGTCTTTGAAAAATTGGATGATAGTAGGTATGTGGTCGATAGCCTCTAACAGGGGTACCTTGATTTCAACATCCCTGAATAAATTACGCAGGTTATCAAAGGCCTGCGTATCCTTTTTCTTACCTTTTGGCTCCCTTAGTAGAGCCTCAGGGAATGGGACCGATTCTGGCACTAGTTTGGGTGTATCGTCCTCTTGCGAATGCAGTGCGCATCCCGAATGAGAGGGAGATGAAAAAGATGGGCCAGGATCAGGTCGAGGCGGATCGACGGTTTGCTTACCGCTCCTTGTAGTAATCGCATTGGACGTTGTAGGTCCAGTGGGATCATAAAGCGGAGGAGGGTTCACAATAGGGACATAAGGGTGAGGTGTAGTTGCTGTGGGATTATCCTGAAATCCTGGTGGAATGCTCGGAGCCTGCAGAATCTGATGAACCTGCCCATGAGAAGGTCGTACCTATGGTTGAGGACCACGAGGTACGAAATTTCGTGGGTTGGGAACAGGTTGGGCTGGAAGAGTGCCCTGAGATTGAGTCGCCATACGTAGTTGACTGATCTCAGCATTCTGCTATGCCAATTGGTGCTGAAGAGAGGTCATGTTCTCTTCATGGCGCTTAGACATTTCCATCATCATTTGCATCAGTTTATCAAGGGGACTTGATGCATGTTCTGTTTGCGGTATGCAAGGACCCGATGGCAGATTCGCCATAGGATTAGACTGGGCCCTTGGGATGACAGGTGCGGACGGTCGCATTGGCCCACCCGTGGGGTTTTGGCGCTGCAGGTTATTGGACCATGCGAAATTAGGATGATTTTGCCACCCTGGGTTATAAGTAGCAGAGAACGGGTTGTTCCCCAGGACGCAAGCATCTTCTATGCCAGAAGATGAGTCTGCATGTAAATATGCATCCGAGCACATGGAGGCTTGGTCCTCCGTGTCAAAACACTAACTTGCAGAAGCCAGATCCACATGACTTACCGAATCGCTCGGCGCGACACTCGGTAAGGAAGATCTCACGGGATTTTTGGGGATAAGCCTTATGTTGGAAGGATTAGGATTGTGACGAAGTGGTGAGGTGGGGGTGTTTGTCATAGAACGGGCGAGATTGGCCAAAAGTTCGTCCAGCTTCTTGTGCACGATGGAGACTTCATCCAATTTTTGAGCGATAAGGCTAAGATCAGTGGATGAATGGGAGGGTCCCATGTCAACTTTGTGAACCTTACAGGGCAGGCTGGTACGATTAAAGGTGACAATGGAGGCATTGTTCATTGAGTTTTCGCTCATGTTTTCAAATAATTCGAATGCTCCATTCTTGTCTTTATTCATGAAATTCCCTCCGCAGGAAGCGTCTGCAATCTGCTTCAAAGTCTCATTTAGCCCATAATAGAAAACCTGGGCTATATGCCACTTAGGTAGACCATGGTGCAGACACTTTCGGAGGAGGTCATTATACCTCTCCCAAGCCTCATGAAATTGTTCTCCGTTTTGTTGCGTAAAGGAAGTTATTGCACGGCGAAGCGCATTGGTTCGCCTGATTGGGAAGAATTTCTTGAGAAATGCTGTTCTCATCTCTTCCCAAGAATGGATGGTTCTCCCAAGTGTGCGTAACCATTGCGATGCTTTATCCCGCAATGAAAATGGGAACATTTTCATGAGAACAATTGATAACCCGATGTTTCTTGGTTTAACCGTTTCAGCCAAACGGGTTAGGTCTTCCAAATGGAGAAAAGGATCTTCACTTGCAAGACCATGGAAGTGAAAGTTAATCAGGCCAATTATATAGGTTTTAATTCAAAATCGTCCCCGCCGATCGAGACCCGAATTTGTCCTATGGTCTCTGTAGCAACGGGATTTTGATAAGAGCTCAGAGACCTAGGCTCCTCCCGTTCGGGAGGGTTCTGCATTTCCTCCAAGGTTTCCCTAATGGCTTCAATCTGCTCATTATACATTTCCATTTGGGCTTGGAGGCGGGCTATGGGGTCCATGGCTCCACCACCTGGTGGGATTTGAGGGCGGTTTCCTCCATCGGGATTTGGGGGTGGGCGTGCAGCCATGTTTGTGGAGGAGGATGACGATTCAGTTTCTATCCTTCTAAATTTATCAGACAATTCAAACAATTCAGGGTTTTGTGACCTCCTCCCAAACATGCACTACTGCAGGAAGAATTGGGGAGATAAGAAGGGAAAAGAGGATGAGAGAAATGACGTCGCAAAGGTACACTTGATGACAAATCAAGACAATCAAAGTCCTAACCTCTACAATGTGCCCTGATTTCACAGCAAAATTACACCAATAAATATGCCATCTTGTGTTATTTCCTAGCACTGCCATTGCATATTAGGTAGCTATAGTTGCATTTGTAAAATTGACACATGCATGCATTTATTTGAGAGGGGAGGATAATGCAAATAATTGGCCATGTAAATAACATCTTCTTTAAGTGCTGCCTCGCAATTTCACCTTCTTCATTTTTTTATTTTGACTTTGAATTTCTTCTCCTTCACGCGACTTAGGGCATGGGCATGCTCATCTTCGCGCCATTCCTTTGCCAACTACATGGTTGGACTTGCTCTGCCTGTAGCATGGCTGGGGCAGGTGTCTTCTTCTTTAAAAAGCCTTGCCCTCTTCCTTGCGAGGGGAGCCTGGAACAGACACCACCGCTGACACCTTCCTCCAGGCCAAGTTCCTCCCCTCTCCCCTCCATATGCAGTAGCTCTTCCACTGAAGAGACACATTGCGGGCAGGAGCAATCTCACAGTGGTCCCACGACCACCACTGTGAGTTCCACCATCGCCCAGCTCATCCAAGAGCAGGTGGGCGTGGTGGTTTCACTCCCTGTTTTCACCACTCAACACCTTCGTTGCCATTGTCAACGTGCCAAGGTCTGAAGCTCAGCAGCAGTAGCAGCACGGCACCAGTAGCAGCAGCAGCCCCGCACGCACGCCAGCGACCTCCGCAGGCTCCTTCCGCACGCGTAGGTGCCTTCCAGCGTGGTCGTGCAGAACCGACTGCAACTGGTTGGCCATCGCGCACGGCACTGTAGCTACTGTTCACGCCTCTCAATGAGACACTGTAGCTACAGTGCGGTGATCGGAGAGTTTCTTACTTATCCGGTCACCGCGCGCTCTCTCTCCTTGCCGCTACCGCCTCCAGCCAGTCACCTGCACCCACGCTCGCGTCTGCGCTCGCTCCCATTCTAGTCCGCAGTGCGGTGCGCTACTCTACGCAGTGCGCTGCGCTACAATCTCTCGCCTGCGTGTTCCCTCCAGCACGCGTGCGTGCCCTTTGTGCCCACGCCTGCGTCCTTGCTCCCGCGCCATCAGACGACGCTTGCATCCACCAGAGGGCTTAAATGCCCTCTCTCTCTCACACTCCTCTCCAGCAGACACTTCCTCACCCTTACACACACACACACTCGTACACACACACACTTGTACACTCACACACTCACTTGTACGCACCTATACGTACTTATACATACATACATACATACATATATATATATATATATATATATATATAGAGAGAGAGAGAGAGAGAGAGAGAGAGATATTTATACATATATACATATATACATACATATATACATATATATCTATAGATATAAATACATATATATATATATATATATATAGATGTATATCTATATATATCTATATACATAGATACTTATACAAATATATCTATATACACATATACATATATATATCTATATACATATATTACTATATATATATATATATATATAGTTAAATATATATACATATATATCTAGCTATAAATATATATATACTTATATAGATATTTACATATCTATATATATATATACATAACTACATATACATCTATATAGTTACAACCCTATATATATATACACATATATATATACATATATATATATATATATTTACATACATGTCACCTACCTGTATCCATACGCACTAGTCACTCCACCACGCATTATATCGCGGGAATATTTGCACCAGCTGCTTATATTCCTCGATACCCGCGTAAAGAAAGCGCCTCCGCACACACTCCCACACATCCATCCTACACTCTATGCGGCACTTCGTCTTGTTGGTTGCGTCTTACTAGACGTGGACCAACTCGATACTATGCTACATACCATTTCCACCTCCACCCCCACCCCTATATATATAATATATATATCTATATATATATAGAATATATTTATTTCTTTATAAGCAACCTATCTAGTTTTTATTTCTCTTTTGTTTCCTGCTATTAAAAAGATAAAAAAAAGTAAAAGAGAAAAGATAATCCTTGTCTTGCAGGTTCTCGATCTTGCGAATAGCAAGACCAATTTTTGGAACCCTAATTTGGCTCAAAGCCAAGAACAATTTGGCTTAAAGCCAAGGACCTGATTTTGAGGGTGTACCTCAAGGACAAAATTATCAGCAAAAAAATCTTAAATAGAAAAAAACCAAAAATATAATAAATGCACGGAAGAGATTTATTGTAAGAAAGGCGTAGAAACTTATTCACCTTTAATTCCCGCCTCCCTGAGTTCGACCCTGGGCCTAAAAGTGACCAAAATAAAATTAAGTAGGCCATGTTAAAAATTTTGTAAAAAGATGGTTAGGCTCGATTTAGGTTAACCACTATACTTACTTCAACGATAATTTCACCATATTAACACAACCTATTCGAGTCCGGACATGCCCTTAGACCTAAAGATCTAAGTTACCTACTATCACATCTTACAGAACCAAATGCGAGCACCGTGGAACCACCGGGCCAGATTGAAAGGTCATTTGCCCCAATCTTAGACATTCGATAGCACGTGGGAACCCGCACCAGCACGTAGGTGCTACACGCAGGTAGTCAGACCTCCAATCCTTAATAAGGGTCAAGTTGCTACCAGTTTTAATTAGAGGCTTAGGATCAAGTGCTTCAGGAATGTGAAGGGTGTTGTATACGGGTAATGCCCAAGTGCGTTGATTTTAGAAAGTGTGTAAACCAAGCATGCAACAGGGAAATCTCCACGAATTGAAGTTTTAGTTGGTGAATGGTTTTTAGAATTTCAGCCTTAAGTAGTATGGATTTTAAGATTTCGCTGAGTTACCAATTCAACCAATCTCCGAGTTTTGAGAAAATACAAGTTCTTCTATGCCCAACAAACCCTTCTTCAATGTGAGTTGGTTAATGCATGCTAAAAATGCAATGGGCTTCCCTAGGTGAAAATTTCTATGTGTGGATGCACGAGTCAATTTTAGGTTAGTGTGAAAGGGAGCTAAAGCACTTCAATTCAAGTGCTCCCAATCAACAAAATGATGTTCTACACACAAGGCTCAACCATAAGATAATGTAAAGAGAATTAAAATTTTGGGGTTGAAATATTCGGGATCAAATCTTAGGCAGGTGAAAGGTCGTGGTGGGGTTGGAATCAATTCAATTCCAAGTCTCCCCACCAAAAAAAAATGTGATCTCAAATTGTGGATAAATGAGGCAAGGAGGGATGGAAATCAATCTATTTAATCTTGCCTCAAAGAATACTTCACACGACGAAAGATTCAAGAATCAAGATTCCTGGATCTTCGCTATGCGAAATTTGGCAGGAAATCCCGGGGTGGTGGGGGTGATAGCAGACAATCAAAGTGATTTTTAATCCACTTGCCCCAAGAAATACCAAGAAGTGTTTTTTAGGTTTTTTTTTATTTAGGTGACAAGTTAACCTAAGTTGCTAAGAGAGAGAGACCTACCTTTTCAGCAACGTAGGCGAAGCTCCAGTGCAGCTCTGGCGACTTCATGCTCTCGTTCCCACCTTGGATCTGCCCTCGGCTCTGACTTCCTCTACTTGCCTCCTCCTTGCAACTGGTTTACCTGCACACCAGCAAACAAAAAAAAAAAAAACACCCGTGAAGAGAAGGGTGTGAGAAGAGAAAATCAAAGGAATGGAGTAGAAATTTACCTCAATGTGCACCTCCTCGGCAACGGCGCCAAAAAAAGGGTGTTAGAACTCGAATAGGTTGTGTTAATATGGTGAAATTATCGTTGAAGTGAGTATAGTGGTCAACCTACATCGAGTCTAACCATCTTTCACAAAAATTTTTTTTACCTGGCCTACTTAATTTTATCTTGGTCACTTTTAGGCCCAGGGTCGATCTCAGGGAGGCGGGGATTAAAGGTGAAGAAGTTTCTACGCCTTTCCTAGAACGTATATCTTCCGTGTGTTTATTATGTTTTTATTTTTTTCTATTTAAGACCTTTTTTTTGTTGATAATATTGTCCTTGAGGCACACTCTCAAAATTAGGTCCTTGGCTTTGAGCCAAATTGTTCTTGGCTTTGAGCCAACTTAGGGTTTCCAAAAGAACTGGCCCTGCTATTTGCAAGACCGAGTACCTGCAAGACAAGGATTATCTTTTCTCTTTTACTCTTTTTTTATCTTTTTAATAGCAGGAAACAAAAGAGAAATAAAAACAAGGTAGGTTGCTTGTAGAGAAATAAATACAGTCTCTATATATATAGATATATATATTATATATATAAGGGTGGGGGTGGAAGTGAAATGGCTTGTAGCACAGTATCGAGTTGGTCCACATCTAGTAAGACACAACCAACAAGATGAAGTGCCGCGTAGAGTGTAGGATGGATGTGTGGGAGTGTGTGCGGAGGCGCTTGCTTTACGCAGGTATCGAGGAATATCAGCAACTGGTGCAGATATTCCCGTGATATAATGTGTGGTGGAGTGACTAGTGCAAGGGCGTATGGATACAGGTAGGTGATGTGTATGTAAAGATATATATATATATATATATATATATATATATATATATATATATATATATATAGGGTTATAACTATATAGGTATATATGTAGTTATGTATATATATAGATATGTAAATATATATATTTGTATATATATATATATATCTACATACATAAATACTTATACAAATATATCTATATACATATATACATCTACATATCATATATAGATATATTTGTATAAGTATTTATGTATGTAGATATATATATATATATATATATATGTAGATATATATTTATGTATATATGTGAGTGGATATATAAATATATATGTGTTTAGACGTGAGTTTATAAGGGTGTGTGTGTGTACAAGTGTGTGTGAGAGAGTACACGTGAGTGTGTACAAGTGAGTGCGTGTGTGTGCGTGTACTGGTGGGTCATTGTGAGTGAGAGGGAGGAGTTTAAGTCATTTGGCAGAAGCGTCCGTCGTCTGATCTCTTAGGGGCGCGGATGTGGAAGGGCTTCAGCGGGTGCTGGAGGGAACGCGCATGCTGTCGTCGCACGCAGGCAGGTGCGGGAGTGTGAGAGAGAGGGCAACGCTGCACACTGCGTAACGCAACGCACAGCACTGTAGGCGGGAACGGGCGTGGGCGCAGACGCGGGCGACTGGCTGGAGCGGGTTGCAGGTGAAGAGAGAGAGCGCTGTGCCACCGACTAAGTGAGAAAGAAGCCGGTGGCTTCAGTGTCGCGCGGAGAGGCTTGAACAGTGGCTACAATGCCACGCGGGAGCGGGCTACCGGTAGCACCGGTTCTGCGTGCACGGGCGCACTGGGAAGCACCTGCGCGGGCGGGGAGAGCTCGCGGAGGTTAGCTGGCATGCGCCCAGTGGCATGTGCTGCTGCTAGCGGCCATTGCTGCTGCTGGAGCTTCCGACCTTGAAGCTCTGACAATGGCGGCGAGGGAGTTTAGCGGTGAAAACAGGGGGTGAAACCACCACGCCCACCTGCTCACGAAGGAGCTGGGCGGTGGTGGAACTCACAGTGGTGGTCGTGGGACCACTGTGAGCTTTCTCCTGCCCGTAGTGTGTCTCTTCAGTGGGAAGAGATACTGTGTATGGAGAGGGAGAGGGGAGGAGATTGGCCTGGAGGAAAGTGTCTGCGGGTGGTGTGTGTTCAGGCTACCCTGCGCAAGGGAGAGGGCAAGGCTTTTTAAAGAAGAAGGAGCCTGCCACAGCCATGCTGCAGGTGTTGCATGTCCAGCCATGCTGCTAGCAGAGGAGTGGTGCAAAGAGGTGCATGCCCCATGGCCTGAGCTACGCGAGGGAGAAGAATTTCAAAGTCAAAATAAGAAAATGAGAATGGTGAATTTGCAATGCAGCCCTTGATGAAGATGTTAATTAGATGGCCAATTACTCGCATTCTCCTCCCCTCTCAATAAATGCATGCATGTGTTAATTTACAAATGCAACTATAGCTACTTAAGATACAATGGTAGTGCTAGGAAATAACCCAAGAAGGCATAATTACTGGTGTATTTTTGCTGTGCAATCAGCACCTGGATCTCTCTTCTTCTAAGGAAGGTGTAGGATAACAGAACTAGAATGCTCAGAGAGTATCACCTTCCTTGGGGTGGGTTCTTTTGGCTTACGCTTTTGAGTACATAAATCTTTTAGGAACTTAGCGTAAGCCGGGATGTGCTTAATAGCATCGAGGAGCAGGATATTAGTCTCTACACTCTTGAATAGATTCAGCAGCTCCTCGTTGCTGCCTAGGGTTTTCTTCTTCCTGATTTTTAATAAGGCCTCAAGGAACAGGATGTGGGTGGTGTCCTCAATTTCAAGTTCCTGAGCCTTGTCCCCATCTTCAACTTTCTCCTTTTCTTCCTCAGGCTCACCAGGGTTTTGGTTAGTCGAAGAAGGTAGTTCAAGGTCTTGGGTTTTCTTCCTGCTCCTCAAGGTGACAGAATTTGCAGACGCATATGGGTTTGGGTGTTGGGGAGGGTTAAGGAAGATACGAGGGGCTTGATTAACCAAATAACCAGGGTTAGAAGGGGAAAAAGAAGGACCTTGCTCAACTACCTGAGCATGTACGTGTGGGTCTCCTTGATTCCCATACCCTTGGGCTCTATTGCCCTAATTTTGTATATTGCGAGGGTTGGGTACGAATTGAGATGGTAAATATCCGAGCTGTCGGGTGTTAGAAATAAGCCTAGATTGCAAGTTTTCCAACAATGTCTTCATTTGCTGCATAAGTTGGAGCATAGATCCTTACATTTCTACCATTTGTCGGTTTATATCAGCTTGCCCTGCAGGTTGTTGGCCATTCCAAGATGGCTGATTAACTTGTCTCAGGGGCAACTGGGTGTATACTTGACCCGGACCCATAGGTCTTTGAGGTGCATAGTTGCTGGGTCGCATTTGGGTCAGTTGCCCTTGATTATTCCAGGAGAAGTTAGGGTGGTTCCTCCAACCCAGGTTATAAGTGTTGGAATATGGGTTGAAGCAGCATTCTCCTGTATAGCATGTACATCCTCATAGGGCTAGGATGGAGAAAAGGTATCATCATAAAAACTGGGATCAAAGGCCCCAGTTTGGAACCCATAAAGTTCTGAGAAATTCTGGCTCATAGGTTGAGCCAACTCAAGTCGGTTCACGAACTCCCGCATCGTGGAAGATCATGAAGAATGGAATCTCGAACTCTGGGATTTAGTGGGTGTAGAAATGTTTCCTGAATTTCCAGACATCCACTCTTCCATCCTTTTCGCAACCAGGTCCACCTTATCTAATTTATTACAAATCAATTCCATGTCAAATGAATCAGAGTTCTAAATCTCATTAGTATTTGACTTGGGTTGTTGGGATCGGTTGAAAGTCTCCATGGAGGCATGGTTTATCAAATTCTTCCTTATTTCCCCGAACAAGTCAAAGTTCTATCTGCATCCCTATTGAGGAAATTGCCTTCGCAAGAGGCGTCCACATGATTACAGAGTTGATCTACCAACCTGTGGTAAAATATCTACACGAGTTGCCATTTCAACACCTTGCATGTGGACACCTTCGCAATAGATCCTGGAATCGCTCCTAGGCACCATGAAACGATTCCCCCAGCCATTGGGCAAAAGTGGTAATCGCTCGTCACAGAGCATTAGTCCATCCAATTGGGAAGAATTTCTTCAAGAAAGCTGATTTCAGAGCAGTCCAAGTCTCTATTGGCCTTCCAATGGTCCGATACCAATGTGCAACCTTATCCATGAGAGAAAGGGGAAAAAGCCTCATGATCATTTGCTCTTCGTTCACATTCCTAGCTTTGGTGGTCTAAACCAAAGTGGTCAAGTCCTCCAAGTGCTAGAATGGGTCCTCAGAGCCAAGCCCATGGAAATGTTTAATCAGGCTTAAAACCTAGGGCTTGATTTCTACGTCTCTGGCGGGAATCGTAATGCCAGGACATTCCCCGTAATTTGAAGGGCCATAGAAATCCTTCAAGGGGCGAGTGCTTTGACCATTCATCCATTGGAACCATTGCTACATCTGCTCTAGTTGTTCCAACTGCCTCTGAATCAGCTCCTACTGATTTAGGGGCATGATGTAGATCATTAGCCCATATTTGTGGGCTACTTAAGTATTTAAGTGTCTAGACATTAAGTTAATTTTAACATTTAGATAGAATACATTAGGATATAAATAAATTAATTCATATTTTTAGCTTAAGTGCATAATTCATGTGTGGCATCCATATCTAAATGCATTTAGAATTAACCTAAAATTACATGAATTTGATTAGTTAATTAATTAGGTGCATTACATACATTGTTTTAATTAACATAGAAGTTAAGGAGTTATGTATAAATAATCCTAATTATTTTATTATTCTCCTTCTTCTCCTTTTGCAGGTAACCGCTCCACCTCCTCCTCCTCCTGCGCATTCACTCTTCATAGCTACCAGCATTCACTCGACGGTGGATCTCCTCTCGCCTGTTTGGATTTCAAATCCTTGTAGCCACAGCTACAAAGGAGAAGGAACGACTGCCATTCAGAGGAGGCCACCACCCCTTTCCTCACTGTGCAAAGAACCTGGTTTCTCATCCGCTCCACTACCACCGGCCTCACCGTGGTGGAGCTTCGCCACCGTGAGCGTGCGGGGTGACAGCCTGCACCACCATCGTAGAGCTCCACACTACAAACTCACCGTGCAACTGCCTGACCACCAACTCCATATCCCCACCACTTTCTCCTCTATTTCTCTTCCACCTCAAAAACAAACCCAACTTTACTTGTCGTCGCCCAGCTCACGCAGCAGCTGCAACTACAGCAACACGCGCACACCTCCTCACCGCCCTCCTCGCCCTAGCCCATCCACTTCACGCACTCACAGCAACTCAAAGCACTTCATGCCCTACAGAAACATCGCGTGCAATAAGTCCTTCGCCGGCTCCTCGTGCAGCTGCACGCACGCACCCATGTGCCTACTACATGCATCACCAGCGGCAGCTTCTCCCGTGAGCTACAGAGCGTTGCGCCTCCGCCTGCACCTCCCATGTCGTGCGCAGTAGAGCCAACCCACTGCACCCCCGCATAGCCTCTGCACCCCCCTTGCTGCACCTTAGCCCGCAGCCACTCTAAGTTGCTGCTCCAGCAGCAACAGAGCGCCCCCCCCCACCGACTCTCTCCTCCAGCCAATGCACGCAGAGTGCGCGCTACTCCAGCAGCTCTGCCCGCACGCAGAGCACGTGTCCTCCAGCACCTCCAACGACCACGCGCATGCCTAGCAGCGCAGCCACCTGTGCGCCATGCAGCAAGCCAATGCAAGACCACTGGCCTCTCCACCTATGAGCGCTCACCGTCGGCCACCTCTAGCCACACCTCCTACGCCATTGTGAAGGCCTCGCTCTGGCTGACCTTTTCCCAGAGTAGCTCCTCGAACGAACCTCTCTCCCGTGCATAAGGAGGAGAGAGGTAGAATCCCCTGTTTTAGTTTACATTTTAAATTACGGGAATTGCCATTGTCAAGAATCATTTTTTGATTTCTTAGATTAATTAAATTGAGGTGAAATTACAGCTTTATGCTTATTCTTCTATATAATTGTTGAGCCTTTATGATTCATCTCAATATGCATTACATTTAATTTTGAATTACATTTTAGTATGCATGCAAGTGAAAAGTACATGATATACCCTTGCACATGAACAATTTTCTTACGTGAAAATTACATCAACAACCCTTGACTTCTCCATAAATTTAAGGTTTACATTCAGAGCGACATATGCATTGTTTGATTTGACGAATATTTCAGCGAATTCAATTTCTACCTAATTGTGATTTTAATAAGCCTCTGCCTCCCTGTGGATACGACCAGCTCTCCTGTGAGTGGTTTATTTTAATTCAATACTTTGATTAGTCGATTTTCCACCACTTAGAAATACAACGACAAATCTTCTTAATCATCAATTTCGAAAGCGAAAACCAACCTATCAGTAGACACATCCATTTAGGTTAAAATGCCTATTTATGTATGTTCCTAGGCATAGATATTCATTCCATGTTATAAATATTGTATAGCATGCATCATTTTGCATTTAGAGTAGTTTGTGTATTTGTTAGGTTAATTACATCCTTTTATGGTTAGGAGAGAAGGAGATTTAATTCAGGGCCTTGGATTGATGATATTATCGTACGGATCTGATCAGGACGATGATCGGAGTACAACTCCTCCGAAATCGTCTAGATCGGAATCCCATAGCACTGTATGCAGTCCAAAGAAGATCAATGGCCAAAGGGTTATGCGACATCCTTATGGGCTTTGGATGAAAAATCCAACCATACGGATGGATCCGGAGCGACGATCGTAGTCCGACAATGAGGAATTCATCTCGATCCAAGCACTGTGGCATCCTGTACAAGCGAAAGAAGATGAACAGCCCAGATAGCACCACGTGACACCATTTAGGACACCCAACATCGACCAGTAGTCTCAACGCTTCCTCTTCATCTGCATCATCCATTCCCAATTGTTGGATTTGGATCCAACGGCTGAGAAGTCCTCTCCACCGCACGCCCTTGGCTCCTCCTCGGGACAAACTCATGGGCTTGGCGCATTGGTCTTGAGGCACGTTCCCAAAGGAGGGGTGTGGGTTTGAAACTTGCAAACCCCCTAATCATCCAATTGGATGCATGCAGTGTAGACGCACGCGCACCAGCCAGCGCAAGCACGCAGAAGCGCGTGCACCAGCCTGTGCACCCTTACCACAGCGCATACGCAGTGCAAGCGCCAACGAGCGCGAGCACTCGACATAGCCGCGTGATCGGCACGCAAGCACAGCTGCAAGAGAGCGTGAGTTGGCGTGGATCTTCAACGACAGATGGGTGAATCTTTAGCGACATTTACGGACGTCACTAATTACCCATGTGCGACCAAGCCCTTCATCCTCTACTATAAAAGGACCCATACCCCTCCATCCACCATTATCTCTTCCTTTCTTTCCCTCACCACCTCCAAGGCTCTGGAAAGAGCTTGTCTCAAGCTCGAGGTGCTGCTATAGAGTAGAAAATCAAATTTTTCCACCTCTCCCCTCATTTGTGGAGCATCCCGTGGCCGTCCTCTCACCACCTTCCGGAAGAAGATCCTTGCCGCGATGCCGTCCCATCCCGCTCTCCGTCCTCCGATGCCATTCTCCTTCGCCCACTCCTCACTACCTTCGTCTGGGCACCGTCAAAGCAGGTCGTCCTCTAAGCGACCATCAAAGGGGATTCTTCTCACCACTCTCTATCTTTTTGCTTTCCATTGTAGTTTTTTTACTTTTTTATCTGTAGTTGTAGTAAACATTTGTTTTGAAAATATATGTGATTTTTTCTCTCTCTGCAAGTAGATTAGATAGAAATTATTTTGACCTGATCTCTTGCCTAATAAAAATAGAAAAAATTACAAAAGATAAAAACAACAAAAATAAATCAAAGCGAAACGTTGATTTCTCAAAACCAAACGTTCGCCTCCCCGTGTTCAACCTGGGACTCCCATAAGAGTTTCAGTATAAATTTATTTGATGGCGAGTTTTGCGACTGTGACGATGGGTTCTCAAAACCCTAACTTTTCTTCGTGAAAACCCTCTAGCCATTTTGGTGCCATTGCCGGGGAGGCAACGCTCTTTGGTTTTTTCCACGTTTTTCCACCTTAACTTTTTAGCTCACTTTGCTCCTTTCCTTCTGTGATTTCAAGTACCCTTCCAAGGCACACCAAAGCGGATAGATCGAAGTAAAGTGCAGTTGAAGATTCTGTAAGTGTATTCCCCCACCCACCCACTAGATTTCCATTCCATCACCTAATTACTCAAACTCAAATCAACTTAGGTGCTTGCATAAACCCTAGGTTAGATCTTGATTGTTTGATTGTCACTTCACCTCACCTCACCCATCCATATAAACTAAAAATACAAAAAAAAAGTTACTCTTCTCTTCTTGTGGGATTAAAATGAAAGTTACACACTTAACACCAACAACTCTCATCCTAAAAGGCGCACAATCACTTTGATTCTACCACTTAACCGAGATCTGACCTGTGGATCCAGTACACCTTAACTCAACACACACATAAGTGAGTAGAAAGCTGATTAGGTTAAGACCTTTTGTGTGCCTTAATCAAGTGGTGCAACATGCTAATTGTTTGAACTATTTGGGCCGCACCACTCAAATTAAAAGTGATTCATCAAGTAGTTTGCCATATAGGGTTTATTTTTAAGGTTGAACCAGACACTCCACATTATTTTTGAGTTTTAAAGGAATATATCTAC
Organism: Thalassia testudinum; assembly: GCA_037157565.1. Lineage (NCBI taxonomy): Eukaryota > Viridiplantae > Streptophyta > Magnoliopsida > Alismatales > Hydrocharitaceae > Thalassia > Thalassia testudinum. The sequence goes on from JAZHRO010000025.1 coordinate 43,804,091, forward strand.
ACCCGTGTTTTCAAAACTTGGAGTATTCTACTGAACCTTAATTGAACCAACCTAAGGATTAAACCCTAAAAGCTACTAAACAAGGTTAAACCCTAAAAGACACATCATCAAAACCTTGTTTGAAAACCATTGGTTGTGCGCACACACACATATTAATTGATTTTTAAGAGCACGACCTATCTAAAGGGCCCATCACATTCCAAGAACACAATCATCCCAAGCCTTAATTAAAATTGAGTAGACGTTGGCCCTAGGATTCATTGAGTCTGTTTCAGGGTGTTCTCTTAAACGCATTTCGAATTAGTGACATCTACTTACTTCAAAAGGTGCTAAGTTGGGGTGCTCGATTGTCAAACGACTTAAGCAAGCAGGGGTTTAGCATAATTAGCGACCTTTGGGACATGCTCCCCCTGCTTTGTCAGCCCAACTTTACCACCTTCGGGAGTAAGGACAACACCAAATTCTTTGTGTGGTCAGAGTTCATTTCTGAAGCATAGGTCCTTAAGCTACCCAATTTAAGGACAGGATTGATTGAATGTATTGTAGGGTACCTTTCTTTGTTCTGTTTTCTCTCCTACTTCACCATGTATGCTTCCACATCCTAAACACATTTCCAATCCTACCCTCCTACCAACACTTATCCTCAAGATGATTACTATCCCGACTCGACTTATGATTCCCCATCCACTAGCCGAGATAACTTTGATTGGGGATATGAATCCGAACCTCAGTGTCCAGGGCCTAACCCTGGACAACAAGACTATGATTATTATCCTTCCCATGCCTACAATGATTATAGATCTCCACCCTTTGATGATCAACCTAACCCGATCTACAAATAAGAAGGATATGAAGATTATACCACCAACCTTCCCCAGGATAATACTGAATATAGGTCACCACCTATCTTTGAACAACCCGAAATGACCTACTATCGGGGAACACAAGAACCTCAATTTGTTGACTACCCTAGTTTTAACCCAAACCCACCCAACTCTGAATCGAACCATTCGGTTCAGGTGAACCAGGTCCAAGATAGGGTGTTGGCTAATTTGAGGAACACCATACAATCTTTAGCCGCTTAGCCAACACCATGCATTGGAGCCTATGATCAAAATGATTGATAAACTTAATAGTTCTTTATTGGATTGGCTCCAACATGTTAAAGATAGGGGCTCGGGTGAGTTTTTACTTGGGAGGTTGTCAACATTGAGGACAAGATTTGTGGTTGCCTTAGTCCAATCTTGGGATGTTTCCCAGGATGAACCCCCTTCAGGAGAGCCAATATTAGAACCCGCTCAGGCACCTATCAAGGGGGACATTTTTTATGAAATCGGGGATGACCAGGTTGGTCTAAAGACACCCATTGAGGATAAATTGATTTTCTCACCCAAGATCACTGAGCCAGGGAGCGAGGAAAAATGTCTCTATAGACCAAGGAACAACATATGATTTTGAGAGATATATAAATGAGGATCAAGAATTCGTTGATTGTGAGGGTGAAGAATCTGTAGGCGAGGTCTCACTTGAGCTCAAAGAAATTGGTTTTAGTGAGACAGATGGGCCTGAGGAATCTGATGAACTATTTGATAGCCCGATCATTGAAGAATGTGATCCCGTTGGGGCTAACTTGGAGGATCTGAATCCTAATTTACTCGAAGATTCAATCCATAGACTCATCCCTCAACCACATTCCGAAGGGATTGATTATGATTTTGATTTGGGAATCATTGTACCCAAGTCAATCTTGATTCAACCACAATTGTTTTACTTGGGTGTTTTGATGGGGTGAACAATGATTTGGAGGTCCCAAAAACATTGATTTTAGAGGATAGGAATTTGGAAGTTAAAATATGGGAAGCTACTTCTGAGGGAAATACGATTTTGGATCTAAGGGCTCCTGTTGACCCGAAGCCACCTACCTTCTATTAGGACCCTTATGATATCTTTAACGTGAAACCCAAGCTTGGAATAATTGACTATCTTTTTGAGCTGAACTCTAAGTGGACACCTGAATTTAGTGAATCAGATCTACCCAATGTCCGCCACTTTAGTCTTAGGTTGCACATCACAAAATCACAGGCCCGACCTTGCAAACACAACAATCTTAGGTTCTGGGTGATTTTCATCTAGAACCTTAGAACCACTCGACCTTGGGGCATGGGTCTACACCACAACTTGGTCCACATCTATAGACATCTTCTACTAGTGAGTCTGAGGATCAATCTTTTAATTATGATTCTGACCTGCACTTGTGAATTCCTAATTTCTTCTTTGTTTGTATATTATGCCTAGCTAAAGGCAATAACTTTAGCAAGTGTGTATATTCCATGCTCCCTATAGAGCTGATCGAATTATCACAAAATTCAGGTGATATTTTGTTATTCTGTCCTTTTCATGTCTTTATTTCTACAATGAGGACATTGCATCATTTAGGCATGGGGGGGTAGATACTTAATTCTGAAATTATTTTGTTAGCTTTGTAGAATTTCTTTTATTTTCTTTAAAAAAATTATAATAATAGAATTAGGAGAAGAGAACTTAGGCATTAGGCGTTATTAACTTTAGGAAATGATACTTTAGGACCTAAACACTTAGACTCTTCAGGTCTTAAGGCTTAATCAACCTGGGTGTCCACTCGAATTTGGACTTAGTCTCGAGCCCTCTCCAAGTAATTTTATTTTAATTTGGCCAATAAATTGGGGTGATAAGTACACGACTTATCAACCCGCCCTCTGATTTGAGGGGACTTTAAGTCTAAGAATCTACACACTATTTGCACCGACTCACTTTTCGACGATTTTTATGAAAATTAGGTAGCTAATGAACTTTCTAAGGTAGTATGACTGCCAAGTTGTCGTGGGTAACAATAACCCATTGGCTAGTTGTCCAAAGCCCAGCTTATGACCATACTCATTCTACTACTTTTAGGTAAATCTTAGATCAAGGAAGCCACCTACTTAGAAAAAGAGAAAAATGATACTCAGAAATAAAAAGAAAAAAATAGAAAAATAGAAAAAGGAGAAAAATAAAAATAGAAAAATAAACCACACTTCACCACACGAGTATGACTGGCAAGTTGCCATGGGTAACAGCCCAATGGTCAGTTGTCCAGAGCCCAGCTCACAAAAATGCACAAATAATTTCCAAAACACATAGGGAAGAAGCGGGGAAGTAGAATAAACTGGGGAGATATACATTGGGTTTTCCCTTGTGTTGACCCCATAAAAAAAAGTAGGGAGAAAGATACCGATCGGAAAGATAAACCTTTAAGTAGAAACTCTCAAGGTCACATAGGGTCGTAGAAACCTGAAGTCCATTTTAACTGTTGCTCAGTGATTCTATCACTCTTTCACAAGATACTTAGTACTTAGAGTCATTTTCGAGTCTTGGGTGGGTTCGATAGCCGTAAAAAGTATCCCGAAACTGTTAAACTCCAAAAGTAAAAAAAAATTAGAAAAGAAGAAAAAGCGAAAAAATGCATCTTCCCTTTTCAAATAAGGCGACGACTTGGGTGGTCTGCATTTTGGCAGGTACCCAGGCACTGTCGAGTCTTCGTAGTTTGGGCCCTTAGTGGAAATTTCCTTTTGTTAATAAACAACTAATGCATTAAGCGATTGAGCCCTAATTCTATTTTTATACATGGCATAAAGTTTAATTTTGCTAGGGACTAGCAAAAGATAGGCATGGGGGTATGATGTAGACACATCCATTTAGGTTAAAATGCCTATTTATGTATGTTCCTAGGCTTAGATTTGCATCCATGTCATAAATATTGCATAGCATGTATCATTCTACATTTAGAGTAGTTTGTGTATATGTTAGGTTAATTGTGTCCTTTTATGGCCAGGAGAGAAGGAGATTTAATTCAGGGCCTCGGATTGACGATCTGATCATATAGATTTGATCAGGACGACGATCGAAGTCCAACACCTCCGAAATCGTCTAAATCGAAATCCCATAACATTCGATGCAGTCCGAAGAAGATCAATGGCCAGAGGGCAATGCGACCTCCTTAAGGGCTTTGGATGAAAAATACGACCATACAAATGGATCCAAAACAACGATCGTAGTCCGACAATGCGGAAATCATCTCGATCTGAGCACCATGGCATCTTCTGCAAGCGAAAAGAGATGGACGACCCAGATGGCGCCACATGGTGCCATCTAGGTTGCCCAACACTGGCCAGCAGTCTACCCAACGCTTCCACTTCATCTGTATCATCCATTCCCAGCCGTTGGATCATGATCCAACAGCTATGAACCCATCTCCACTGCATGCCCTTGGCTCCTCCTCGGGATAAACTTGTGGGCTTGGCGCATTGGTCTTGAGGCAAGTTCCCAAAGGAGGGGCTTGGGTTCAAAACCTGTAAAGCCCCCCAATCCTCCAATTGGACATACGCAGCGCAGATGCATGCGCACTAGCCAGCGCATGGGTGCAGACGCGCGCGCACCAGCTCGCGCAACAGCACTGCAGCACACTCATTGCAAGCGCTAGCACGTGCATGCGTGCGACACGGCCACATGATGGGCGCACAAGCATAGCTACAAGCTAGCGTGAGTTGGTGTGGATCTTCAGCGATAGATGGGCGGATCTTTAGTGATGTTTACGAACGTCACTAATAACCCATGTGTGACCAAGCCTTTCATCCTCGACTATAAAAGGACCCATACCCCTCCTTCCGGCATCATCTCTTCCATTCTTTCCCTCACCACCTCCAAGGCTCTAGAGAGAGCTTGTCCCAAGCCTGGGATGCTGTTACGACCCGGTTTCCGAATCCCTACAAGACCTGAGACCGGCTCGACTCGACTAATCCCAAGACCCAGTCATCCAACAAGAAATAATCAAAAAGTAGGAAAATAAATCACATTCACTATGCAAAGTAACTAACAGTAAAAGAGTACAAGCAGTAAAGGAAGTAAAAATTACTAACTGTACATATTACCACCACAACAGTAAAGTAGAACAACGTACAGAAACAGAAACGGTAACAACAATCTAACTCACTAGCAAAAAGGAAGTACAACAACAACAGGAACTATTGCTGGGCTCAACTGGGCCCAGCACCTTCTACAGCCGGTGACTCAGACTGCTCAACACCTAGACCTGAAAAGGGTTATGAGTAAATAGAGTCAGCGAACGCTGAGTAGAGTGGTAATCAACTAACCAAAGTAGTAAAGGTTAAATAGTACCTTTATCTTTTCCAATTATTTTATTTTACAAGTCATTTCCTTTCACCCATTGGTTTACTTTTAGATCTCTTTCTTGATCTCGAATGTTCCTCGTGGGAACGATCTTGGTTGCAATCTTTTCCGAAGAGTAAAAGGCACACGTGGTGCTCTCCTTGTCGGGAGAGTCCCCCGTGGTGATCCTACACCCAGTCAACCACCCCAAGGTCACGGATAGACGTAGTGGTGGCTACGGCACGCGTGATAAGTGCACGGGTAGCTACCCCGCACTGGCACACGGTCAGTAGTTTCCACTAGCGGGTACGCCCAAAGTATAGCACGGAATAGTATAGCGCCTAACCCTCTCAGTAATAGGGGTCCAACCCCTCAGAACCAAATAGGGGTCTCACCCCTCCACAGTCTGCGCACCCTTGTTTGACTACCCCAGTTTGCCCAGTGAGCCTAACAAGTCGGTGTAGGGTGGCTACCTGAACCCCAGGCCTTGTGGGGTGGCTGACTCTCTCCCTACACTAGTAGCTCTCCCCAGTACAGTGTACGTGAGGGCCAAATAAGTCGGTGTAGAGTGGCCAATCCTAACCCCGGGTCCCAACCCAAGGGCGACTAGCTCTGCTCTACACTAAACAGGGGATAGTCGCTTTCCTTGGTACCACGTACTCAAGGGCCAGCACACTTCTCACTTACATTTCCAGATCCATTACATTTATCCACAGGAGCTCTACTCCTAATTCCCCGTAGGGTTCATGCTCGTATTCACCATGTTGTTCCATACCAGGTTTCATCATTCACATTTCCATTCTCATATTATACACATGCAGCTCGTATTTCCACAATTTAACATATATAACAAGTAATGTCATAGGTAACTGTTTAACTAGCACATGCATTTCATATTTTACAGGTAGCTCGTATTTATTACAGGCAATTGTTTACAATTCTATTCATTCATTTATGACTGCAATCTCAAACATGCATACAATTAGTGCAAGTACTTCTCGTCCTAGGATTCATGCCACATCTTAGGTTTCTAGTTATCCAATTTCATATATGCATTCATGTTTTATAATTAAAACAGGGGAAACCACTCTACCAGACAATCCGGGAGTAATGGGGGCTCGAACAGTAGGCTTACGTGCCTCTACAAGCCCTGAACACGCAACAGGTCGAAGTCCTATACCAAGGAACATAACACAATGAAATATTCAGAACGATATATAAGGCTTCCTAACATGTAGAGGAACTCACAAGGAAACCACAGATATCTTGTTTGCATAAAACAGACCTCAAATGGACCCTAAACGGGTCAAAAATAGAACTGCAGACCTAAATCAGACGTCTGGCACTAGGTCCTGACGTCTTAAAAGTCACCAGGGTCTCACCTCAGGTTCCTGCGTCGGCTTCAGACATCTAGAACCCCTACTTGATCGTCCGGACCCAGCTCCAGATGTCCGACCTCTCCTCCAGTTGTTTGGGGGTGCTTTCGGTTGTCTGGTAAGCTGTCCAGACGTCCGAAATGCGTGGGAGGGCATGCCCCGCGCCTTCTCGAAGCTATCCCTGCATGCGACAAACCGAATCGCCCACTTTTAGCCATGCAAATTGGCTTCGCGGTGCAGCCTACATGGCTGTAACAGCAAGATGAACATACCTTCGCAAAACTCTGCTTTCAGACGTCTGGTGTCGTCACCAGATGTCCAACCCATCGTCTGGACGTCACGCCAGATGCTGATTCTGGGAAAATCCCAAAACCAGACTAACCTCCTACTCCTCTTGCCGCACGCAGCCGTGGCCTCTCCTCCTCATCTGCAGCTTTGGCTGCAGTAGAGTGTCGGAAATGTCTCCCCTGACGCGTTCCTCCTCCCGCATGTGCCGCTCCGGCCGTGCGTCCTTCGGCGAGCTCCCACGAGCTCGCAAACTCAAGCTCCTCCTTCTCTCTTCACGTCGCCTCTCCTCCTCGCACCCTCTCTCGCGCTCGTCCCTCTCACTGTAGCAGAGAGGAAGAAGGAAGGTGGTGGTGGAGTGGAGAAGAGAGGAAGGGGGGAGAGGGGTTATATAGAGGGAGCGGCTAGGGTTCTGTGGGGAAGAAAAGAAGAGAGAGAAAGGGGAGGAAGGCAGTCTGCGTGCAACCAGCATGCAGATGCGAAGCTGCGTACTAAATTTTCAATTTCTAGATGTCTGGGAAGGGGTCCAGACGTCTGATTGACAATCCAGACGTCTTAAAAGGTTCTGAACAGAACGAGTCTTTACAGATGCTCTTCTGGAGTCAAAAATCAAAATTTCCCACCCTTCACCCCATTCATGGAGTATCCCGTGGCCGTCCTCTCACCACCTTCCATAAGGAGATCCTCATCGCGACGCTGTCCCATCCCACCCTCCATCCTCCAACTCTGTTATCTTTCGTCCCATTGCTCACCACCTTCATCTAGGCGCCGTCAGAGCGAGACATCCTCCAAGTGACCGTCGAGGGGGATTCTTCTAACCACTCTCTATCTTTTCGCTTTCTAGTGTAGTTTTACTTTCTTATCTTTTGCTGTAGCAAACATTTGTTTTGAAAATATATGTGATTCTCTCTCTCTCTCTCTCTCTCTGCAAGTAGATTAGATAGAAATTATTTCGACCTAATCTCTTACCTTATAAAAATAGAAAAAAATTACAAAAGATAAAAATAATAAAAACAAATAAAAGTGAAATGCGAATTTCTCAAAACCAAATATTCGCCTCCCCATGTTCGACCCGAGACTCCATTTTGAGTTTCGGTATAAATTTATTTGATAGCGAGTTTTGTGGCTGCGACGACAGTTTTCTCAAAACCCTAACTTTTCTTCGCGAAAACCCTCTAACTAGGGCAAGGGAGGTGGTCGTTGATCAGCGATGGGATCTTCTTGGCTATAACTCAATCTCTGCCTCTTGGAATGGTCTAAAGGTCTTTCCAAGAGAGGATTCAATGACCTCCTTCGAAGCATTCACTGGAAAGAAGTCGAAAGGATAGGGAAAGTGGAACCTTGCAACACAAAAAATACAAGCCTATCCTTAAGTTGGGTAGCTTAATGACCAATGCTTCAGAAATAGGCTCCAACCACACGACGAATTTGGTGTTGTCCTTACTCCCAAAGGTGGTAAAGTTGGGCCAGTGAAGTAGGGGGAGCATGTCCCAAGGGCTGTTAATTATGCCAAACCCCTGTTTACTTAAGTCATTTGACAATCAGGCCTCCCAACTTAGTAACTTTTGAAATAAGCGGACATCACTAATTCGAAATGCATTCAAGATATTACCCTGAAACGGACTCTATGAATCCTAGGGCCAACGTCTACTAAATTTTAATTAAGGCTTGGGATAATAGTGCTTTTGAAATGTGATGGGTCTTTAATTGGGTTATACCCTTAATGATCAATTAACAAGTGTGTATGTGCACAACCAATGGTTTTCAAGCAAGATTATTTTTTTGATGAGGTGAATTTTAGGATTTGAATCTTGCTTGGTAACTTTTAGGATTCAGATATTAGGTGTATTCAGTCAAGTTTTGTGAGGCAAATCAAGTTTGAAAGCACGAGTTCAAGCTTTTTCCTTTATAAATCAAGAAAATATGGAGTACTTGGCTTGACCTAATTATTTGAATCCTATGGGGTAGCTACAAGATGAATCAATTTTAAGTTAGGTGGTGCAGCCCAAGCAACTCAACCAATTGGCCCTGATGCACCACCAATTAAAGCACACAAAGATGATTAACCTAGTCTGATTTCTACTCTTTTATGTGTATTGGTGCATGTACCGGTTCCACAGGTCGAAATCCCAATTCAGTAGATAAAATCAAACGAGGTTATGTGCCTCAAATGTGGCTATATGTAGTGTGTATGTTAATTTTGTCCCATAATCATAAGAAGTTATATATATATATATACACATACACACACACACACACACACACACACACATATATATATATTTGTGTGTGTAGGGGTGAGAGGAGTGGAGGTGGCATAAAAGACAAACAATTTCTATCCAAGGGTTTATGCAAACACCAAGTAGATTAAGTCTTGGTTATTTATGTGGTGAAAAGTGAAACAAGTGGGGGGGAAATGTGGGGGTACTTACAAACTACTTTACCCGCACTTTACGTTGGTCTACTACATTTGTATTTCATTGCTAGGAAACCTGCAAGACAGCAAATAAGAGACGAGGGGTCAAGCAATAAGTAAATGTAGAAAAACATGAAAGAAGAAATCAAATTCCATTGCCTCCCCGGCAATGGCATCAAAATGGTGAGCGTATCTTTTGTGAGAAAGATTAGGGTGTTGGAAAACCCATCATCATAGTCGCAAAATATTTCTACCAAATAATATTTTACCGAAACTCCAAGGGAGTCCTGGGTCGAACATGGGGAGGCAACGTTTGTTTCTTTGAAAATCCACGTTTCACTTTATTTCTTTTTGGTATTTTTTGGTTTTTATGATTTTTTTGGTCTTTTATAAGTGAGACCATAATATCAGAACAAGGAGCAAGCTAAGCTAGTTTAAAATTAAATGTAGAGAAATGAAAGAACACTAATATATTAAGAATGAAGTTTATTACAATTACACTAAGCAGAAATATAGTAAGAAAGATAAAGGAAATGGAGGGTGCTTGGCGGTGGCTTGGATGGAGGAGATAAAGTGCAAAACATCGAGGACGAGGTGTAGGAGGAATCCAAGTAGAGGGCTGCTTGACCAAGCTATAAGAATGGTGATGAGGAGGTGGAGGTGATCGTCTACCTGAATGGAGATGAGGGGATGGCTCTGGGGTTCCCTATGAAGGTGATGTGAGGAGGGAGGAATATTTGGCGTGTTGGTGCTAGAGTACCGCGATCGTTTATTTTGATGATAACAAAGCACGTGTCATTTAACATTTGCACTTAGAGTCTTAGATTTCAGGCAAATTGCAAATGGAGACATGATTAAATGGAGTTCGAGCTCGCATCTAGGACGGATTGGAGGAGCTTGATGGAGAACAGAGGAGATTCGCGAGGAGCGATAGATTGAAGATGGAAGGACAAGAAGAATAAGATAAAATTCTGTTTATTTCTTTCATGTACTTTTGTCTTTGCTTTTTTTTTCCTTAGAACATCATGTTAAAGAGCCTCAAAGTACCCTAACAGTAGTCCTAGGAACACCTCCACAACCCTAGGATACTTAGGTTTTCTGTAGAGAACTTAGAAAACCAATATAGGATTCAAACAGCCTTTTCAGATGTCTGATAATGAGTTTTAAGACGTTAGACTGTTGACTCAGACGTCCGATAACATTTAGGCTAGACTTATTTAGTTCTGTCTGATGAAATCAGATGTCCAGACCTTAGTCCAGACGTCTTAGAAGACGTCCAATTAGTGGACCGTTGGCTAGTTTAACAAACACTATAGGATATGACCGTTAGAGCCTTATCAGACATCCATAAGTGTTTCCAGACGTCTAATAAATGACCGTTTTGCCTCAGCTGACTCAAAATCTCTTTTCAGAGATCTTATAGCCGTTGCAATCTCTTGGAAATCCATTCCCGCAGAAAAGTAGGTTTCTAGATGTTCAGACATAGTGCCAGATGTCCTGTATGTCGTCTGATGGACTTGCACTAGAACTCTATTTAGATCTGATTCAAGTCAGGAAGAAACCTGCCTAAAATCAGACATCTGGGATCCAGACGTCTTAAACTGATCTTCCAGACGTCTGATGCTAGGATTAGACGTCTGATAACCTTGTCAATGCAATCATTGTTCCTGATTTCGACCTAATTCTCTTGGGCTTTGCACCCAACGGCTATGGAAGCTTTCCAAAGCCTTCCTAAGGCCTCTATAAATAGAGGGGAGCCTTTGTCACTCAAGACACACCTAGACCACCGAGTAATACACTTTCACACCATTTTGTGTCTCTTGAAGCAAGCTCTTGCTCTCCAAGCTCCAGTTCTTCATCTAGAGAGCATCAAGCATTTACGCACCTGCTTTCCCGTCGTAGTTCACGAGAGAGACGTTGCACCGTCGTGTAGCTCACGCACCCACGTCATTGATTCGATGCACTTCTTGCAAAGGGGAGTTTCCTAATTTCTATAGAAGCTAGGTTTAAATCTTTGATTGGCTCTATAGGATTTTTGTTACTTTACTTTGTTATTTGATTGGGTATTCGCTTTACGAATTCCCGTCTCCTTCGTGGGACAAAATCCTTCTCGTGAAGAGAGGGGGTTTGAGGTACGCTGCCCTCGTATAAAGTAGCGTGGTTGTAATTGAGGTTAAATCACCCTCGATTAAGTGATTCGTTTAGTGGATTTGATCAACTTGGTTGGTCGAAAAATCCTAACTCGAGATTGTTAGGTGGTGATTTTCACCCGGTTTGGGTTTCCACCTAAAAATAATTGTGTACATTGTGTGGTTGAATTTTTTGTAAGATTGTTTATATTCTATTCCGCAATTTATTACATCACCCCCTCCTAGTAAAGAATCTACATGGTGGAGGTTTAGGATTCTACACTAATAGGGAGATTTTGGAACTTGGGAATGGAGCTTATGGAAGCTTGGAAGGCTTTTTGGAGCCCCTGAGTAGGTGGGAATAGCATAGGTAGAGATGCTAGGAAAGGGGGGGTGTAGGGCCTTATATAGTGGTGATACAGGGGTGTATTACGTGCATGGGTTTTAATGGGGAGCATGTTACATGCATGCATGTCCCACGCACCCGCTGGTCGAGCATCGAAGACCGCAACTAGCGAGGAATGAAGGTAGTAGCTAGATGGTGCGGGAAGCATTTGTAGCCGTGGATCCTCATCATAAGGTGGAGAGAGTGCAAGTTCTGTGCTTCCAAATTGTGTGCACGCTGGTAAGGGTGGGTAACGGTCGTCTAATTCACATCGGATGGCTGGGGAGAGAGTGCAGATCGCGCCTTTGAATCGCTCGAGAGCGCATGTATCGTGCCTCTCTTGAAATTTGATGGCTGGGAGTAATTGCGGTCGTCTTAAACGAGTGTAGAGGATCATGCCTCATATCACGTCTCGTGCTTGATGGTCGATCGATGCGTGATGAAGAGCTGAGGAAGCATGTGGATCAGCACCTCGGATTGCGTCACGGCCACATGTACGATCACGTGATCTAAAAAATTCGATCGAATTTAGGTATGGGTCCGGATATGAATCAATACCTGATTACCCTACTTGAATATCCAAATAAAATATCCATTTACTCGAGATATATAAGCTTCATCCTAAATTACTCATTCCCACAATCCTAATCTTCCTTATGATTTCCTTCATAATTTTGAAGGTTGAGAATGTTTCTTAAGCTTCTATTAAATATTTATTTTGAATATGTGGATTTTTATTTGAAAGGTATTTGTATTTAATGTTTCATTGTATTTTTTATATTTTTATATTTGATGTATTCCTCTTTAAGAGTTCTTTTATAATAATTTTAGTGAAAATCAATAACATTATAATAGTCTAAGCTCCCATGTTTAGGACTTGTTAAAAATAGATGATTAATGAATTATTTTATATATTTTTCTCCTTCTTTAACTATAGTTTGATACGATTTTATTTATAAAATTACTTTATAAATAGGTATCCGATGGGTAAATGGAAATTTAATAAGTAGATGAGTATGAGTATGAATTTAGATTTTTATATCACGTGGATAAATAGGTAGAATGTGGATATAAATTTTGTAAATAGATATAGATATGAATTTAACCAAATCCAACTCAAATCAACCCATTTGCAACCTCAGTGCGACTCTTTGTTGACATTGTGCATTTCATAACAGTTAGCCATTTCTTCTTCCTGCTCTATATCATGGTGTGCTTTCGGGCACCTTAGATCCCAGTGGTTACCCTTTCGTCCTTTTGGCCGGTAATGTCAATGGCTACCTTCCTTTCCCGTTTGTTTATTATTTAACAAACACAGTGGATTCAGATCTGTCTAGATGGGTTTAAGATTATAACTAATTCCACCTCTGGTCATGTACGGTGAACTTGAGCAACGACAGGTAGCGGTGTTTTAACAAAAAAATTACAATTTACAGTCAGAAAAAAAAAATCCGTTTTGGATGTTTTGTGCGAAAATATCTCCCCATTTCATAGCAAGTGGACCCACCCTGCTGCCGATAAGGCTTGCCACCTCTCCGTGCCGCCGTGTGAGGATCCGCATCCGCCACCGTCATGCCCATGGCTTTGACCACCCCATCTCTTTCTCTTTCTTTTTCTGTGCCCCCTTCCTCCACCTCCTCCTCTTCCTTCAAAGTCATTCCCAGGTCCCTCTTCCCACCTGCGTCTCGCCGCGCCGTCCACAAAACGGGGCCTCCACCGACAATCCACTCTGCAGATTCCACGCAACCGGAGGCGCTTCTACGAATCCAGAGGTCCGGTATCATCGCTTGTCTTCACGCCCAAAGCGCCGAGCTGGTCGTGGAAGCCGCGAGAGCTGCACTCACAGCAGGAATCTCTGTGTTGGAGATCACAATGACGACACCGGGTGCATTGGAGGCCGTCAAGGACCTCTCGTTGGAGTTCTCTCGCAAAACAACAACCTTAGGAGTCGGCACCGTGGTAAGCGCCGCAGATGCGCGCGAGGCAGTGAGAGCCGGAGCCAAGTTCCTCATGAGCCCTGCTGCTACGGCCGGCGTCATGGAAATCCTAACCGACCTACTACTCCGACACCAGCAATATTGCAGCAGCGATAGTAGTGTTGGTGATGGTGATGGTGATGTTCTGTACATCCCCGGAGCTATGACCCCAACCGAAGTTCTGGCTGCTTATAATTCCGGCGCCAAAGTCGTGAAGATTTATCCCATCTCGGTTCTGGGTGGTGTGGACTATCTGTCGGTGCTTAAGAAGCCGTTCCCTCACATTCCAATGATCGCCTCGCAGGGCGTGGGTATCGATTCTATAGAAGCCTACGTCAGCAGAGGTGCTTCCGCTGTGGTCCTCTCCGATGCCATATTTGAGAGGGATGCCATGAGAAGGAGAGATTTCGGAGGTATTCACCAACGTGCGAGGCTCGCAGCTTTCAGAGGGAGACAAGCAGCCCTCCTTCACAATATCCATCGACCAGCTGCTGGAGATCCAACAAGGAGTAGCTAAGCTTGGGGGATGAAGACATATTAATATATGAGGGGGAATTTTTATGTCAAAAGTACTGACATCTCAGGCAGTGGCCATGCCATGTTATTATGTTGTAAATTAAGAAAAACCTTTGGGACTTTCTTGGGCCAATGAAATGAAATTTTGGTTACCGAGATGAGCCAGTAACATCATCGTCAGAGAATTGAAGCTGGGCAATTTGACCGGACAATGGTCATGCCCTCTTCCCGATCTTTTTCCTAACGAGTATGATTCCGATGATATTAATCTTTGAGCGTCCGAAATATTCGTCTGACCGTGTTTAATTAAACCTCTGATTGGTATGTAACGCAGGCTCTTATGTTTTATACGCATGTGTAATTAAGAACCATCGTATTGTGGGTTAAATTTCTCATCCCTCCTCCAGAAGGCAAGGGCCGTTACGCATTGTATAGGGGCTTACATAGATTTAAAAGATGAGAAATAGAGAAAGCTAACTAAAAGGAGGTATACATAGGACTTCCGATTGAAGATAGGTCGGCATTGAAGGTCCTTCGGTTCTGGTCGACTAAAGCTAATAGTTGTATAAAATGTATGATTCTATTTAGAGATCCCAGTGCAACTAATTCTCATCAATGCAAAAGGTGAAGGAGAGGGTCAAAGGGCAAAGGAGGGTGAATGGCGCAGTGTTAGGCGAGGAAGGGTGAGTGCGGGATATGGTGGAGGAGGTTGTAGGAGTGGAGGGTGGGCAAGTGGGTGGTTGGCAGCTATGGTTGATGGTGGGCTTCTTGGGTGGGGGTTGGGGGGAGGGGTAGGGAGGTTCGTGTAAAGAGGGTCTATGGCTTTTGAATGTCAAAATGCTCTCGTTTGCCTTAAGCATGGCGGATTGGGGCATCGATGTTACACATGCAAAAGGCGTTGTGGTGGTGATGGCTCTAGGCTTGTTGGAGGTTGCTTGGAGGCACCGTTAAACCATTGTTGAGATGGCGAGTCACGGTAGGAGTATGTGGACCCTTCCGACAGGTGTGTGGCTCCCAATCAGTGAGAGGTTCCATGATAGGGGCAATGCGAGGGATAGCGTCGAGGACCCTATGATCGACGTGGACCCCCACCCCCCGAACTTGCACAACTAGCCCTCGACGTCGAGGTGCTGCTGACTTCGAAGGTCGTGGCTGCGGAGAGCTTTTTGCAGGGAGCTCCAGTTGGAGAAGTCATGGCTAGTAATCCTTTGATGGAGGACTTCTATGCGATTGTAAGTACCCTCGCCTTACCCTCATCATTATGGAAGATCTACTAGTTGAAGTTGTCAAGGTTTTTGGTGTTTGGGTTGTGTGATGATGATCTTGAGAAATTGAAGTTTCGAATGTCTTGTGTGGATGATGTGTCTATGATGTGGAGCATGGTGTCCCCATTTGATGGGGTGACCATGTCAATGCACCCTCCTCAACATGTGTTCAATGGGCATGGTTCAATTGTGATTGAAGGCATCCCTCTACACTTGAGGTCCAATGTGGTGGTGAGCCAAGTGGTGGATGGTTTTGCTTCCTTATGGGAGGATTGTGTTGTGGGGTGACGGAAGGGGATGGCAATTGATAAATACATATTTATTCATAATAAAATGCCTATTTATGCATGTTCCTAAGCAATTTAGACTCATTTAGCATTGTAAATAATACATAACATCCACATATTGCATTAGAATAACTTTTGTAAATTGTACAATAATTTGCCTATTTATGTGGCCAAGGAATATGGCGACACATCTCTAGGCTTCAGATGGAGAATCAGACCAAACGGATGTCGTTAGGGTGATGATCAGAGTCCAACGCCTCCGAAATCACCCTGATCAAACATCTGTAGCATTCTCTACAAGCCATACAAGACCTATGGCCAGGGGTTAGGATGACGCAAATCCAGGCCTCAAAAGAGAAATCCAGCCCTACGGATGGATTTGGGTCAATGAACATAGCCCAATGGTGTGGAAAATCGCCTTGATCCGACATCCATAGCATCACCCAAGAAGAGAAGAAAATGGACAGTCCAAATGGCGCCACATTGTGCCATCCAAACCACCCAAACCTCTCAAGGCCACCAACCCTCTTCTCTAAAGCAATCCCCATGTGCAATCTGGGTCGTTGGATCGCCATCCAAAAGCCATGGTTGCACCGCATCATCCACTTAAGGCCTATATCAATCAAGGATTAAATCATGACCGTTGGATTCATGACCGTTGGATTTCCATCCAACGACCATGATTGGCCAAGCAAACTCGTAGCGCAGTGGATGAATACCTAGCCTCTCAAGGGGAAGATGCAGGATAGAATCCCACTAGCACCCCTTCTTTAGCTCGCCTTAATTTCAATCAAGGCTGCCATATCTCGCTTGGACACAGAGGATTGTGCCACATAGCACGCGATGGATTCAAGAGGTGAGAGGTGCATAATCTGTGAGGCATGTGTAGGATGCGCCCTTGATGACTCTATAGTTATTAGCATTAATTTTATCAATTAGAGTTAATTTCGAGAGCACATGTGCATAAATATCATAACATAGTATGTTTGGGAGCAATGCATGCATATAATATAATCTCTACATTAAGATTGGTTGTAATTAACATTTAATGGCCAAGTTTTATAAGTGGATAACAAGTCTTAGATGAGCAATCCAACCATACGAATGAATTTGGATAGACGATTGTAGCCCAACGGCATGAAAATTGCCTCAATCTGACCTCTGTAGCTCCCACAACAAGCCTAGGAAGTTATGATCATTGATCTGATGATCAACGGTCCACAATGCACCATGTGGCACCCACTCGAGCATCCATCTAGTGCCAGCAGCACCGCTTCCTCTCCTCAGCGCGTGGCCAATTGCAAGATCCAACGATCCTCATGAAGCCACATCACCCTCACACCACGACCCTCCGATCATCCACCAATGGTTGAGATCTCTTATTACTATAACCCACAGCTCGACCATCTGTTGACTGATGTATACACATCTATATAAGTTAAAATGCCTATTTATGCATGTTCCTAACCTTATAGATGCATTGTGATGTAAACACGTTTATATCATATAAACCATCTATTTATGTATGTTCTTAGGCATATAGTTGCATCATACATTATAAATATTGCATAACATGCATCATCTTGCATTTAGGTTAGATTGTATAAAGTTTAGGTTAATTTTATCCTTTTGTGATTAGGTAATAGGGTAATATTTAATCATGACCTCGAATTGAAGATCCAACCATACGAATCTGATCAGGGCTACGATTGGAGTTCAACGATTCCAAGATCTGCATGATCGGACTTCCGTAGTATCAGATGTAGTCTGGGAAAGATCAGAGGTCAAGGGGCCAAAATGGTGTAAATCCACACATCCGATGACAAATTCGACCGCACGGATGAGTTCAGATCGACGATCGCAGCCCAACGACATGAAAATCGGTCCAATCCGACATATGTGGCACCATCTACAAGGCACAATAGATGGACGGCTCATATGGTGCCACGTGACACCATCTTAGTTGCCCACATCGGCCAAGGACACCCGCCTTCTCTCTCTCTCCTCAACTGGCCATCAGATCTAGGCTGTTGGATTTTGATACAATGGCCATGGACGCTCGAGCGTTTAAGCATAAATGTGCCTCAAGTGACCACATAGCTCAGCAGTTGAGCGCTCAATGCGCGAGAGGGAGCGGGTTCGAAGCCCCACGCGCCTCAAATCGAGCGCAAGCATAGGGCACGACTCGATTGATCGTCCAATGCATGATGAGTGGCTTTGAAAGTGTCGACGTGGCACAATCTGGGCACGCGGATCACGTATGCGCGATCGAATGTGCGTTTGAACGCCCGATCGCACCAGGCTTGCGATGAGGCACGATTAAGGCATGGGCAAGATGGATTTTAACCCATCCAATCACAAGCGCGAATGTGTGAGCGTTGTGCACAATGGAAGGAGAGGAGGCGGAGGTGTGCACACATTCTTCAGTGACGTGGGGTCTTTAGTGACGTTTATATCCGTAAATGTCACTAAAGACCCTATCATTTAATGTTTTAAGATGAAATGACCCTTATGCCCCCTCCAATCTTCACAAATAAAAGGCCCTACGACCCCCACACTTTCATCATCCCTTCCTCCCTTCTCTCACCACCTTCAAAGCTCTAAGAGCTTGTCCCAAACCCAGGATGCTCCTTTAGAGTTAAAAATATAATTTTTCCATCTTCTCATCCCATTCGTGGAACATTCTGCGGTTGTCTTCTCACCGCCATTCGGGAAGCGGATCCTGCTGCGACATCGCCTTGCCCCATCCTCCGTCGTCCGTCATCGTTCTCCTTCGTCCCACATCTCACCACCTTCATCCGGGCTATCCACCAACGCAGCTCATCCTCCAAGCAGCCATTAAGGAGGATAACTTCACTCCACCTTCTCTTTACTGCCTTCTAGAGTAGATTTACCGCTTTCTAGTATAAATCTCCCACTTTCTACTGTAGTGGTTAGTTGTAATAGGCATGATATTGTGGTTATGAAATTCTTGTTCATTCTCTCTCTATTTTGTCTTTATTTGTATTATTCTATCTCTCTTCTATTAATTATTCTTTAAGTAGATAACTAGTTTGATTTAATTCGACCAGCTAATGAGGCATGTTTCATGAATTAAAATTAGGGTTTGGAGAACCCGTCATCATAGCTCGCAAAATGCATCTATCAAATACAATTTATAACCGAAACTCCAAGGGAGTCCCAGGTCGAACACAGGGAGGCAGCGTTTACTTTGTTTGAAAATTACGCTTCATTTTGTTTCTTTTTGGTGTTTGGGGTTTTGTTATTTTTTTGTTTTATTGAAATAAAAAGACAAGCAAGACAAGTTCACAAAATGAGAGGGAATACAACTATGATATATTACACAAATGTTTGTTACAATAATTTGTGAAAGCATAAAAGAGATAGGGGTGAGAGGAAATCTCCCGAATCGGCTGTTCGGCAAGACGACGGTGCTTGGTAGAAGCTTGGATAAAGGAGGTGAGATGCAGGACGACAGGGGTGAGATGTAGGAGGACGCCGGGTAGAGGAATGCTTCAGCAAGGCTCTGGAATGGAGATGAGAAGGTGGAGGCGATCTGCTACTAGAATGGAGGTAGGAGGATGACTCCAAGGCAACATATGAAGGTGATGGGATGAGGGATGAATATTTGGTTGGATAAAGGAACGCTACATTAATAGGAGGCCTTTGGAGCTTGAGAGTAAGCTTTAATGGAGCTTTGGTAGGCTACTAGAGCTTAAGAGTAGGTAGAAGTAGAATAGGTAGAGATGAAGAGGAATGGGGGGCGTATGGGTGTTTATATAGTGGAGGGAAGAAGAAATTCGTGTAGAGGGCTGTAGTGACAACTGCATGCGTCACTAAAGACCTGTTTGCACCTCAAAACACGCCTATAAGAACGCCTTCTTATGCTATTTTCTAGCATTAACTATGTATATTATAATCCTATAGTCGCATTTGTAAAAACGCTTGCATGCATGCATTTAATTGAGAGGAGAAGAGAATGGAATAAATGGCTTGCATAATTATTTTCTTTATCAAGTGTTTCTTTGCAAAAGTCCCTTCTCTATTTTTATTTTCATCTTTCTTTTTTTTCTCATTCCCGCGGCTGCCTTCTTCCCGCAGCCGCATGCAGCACCCCCGCCTCTCCCTGCTGTCCTTCCCGCGCCTCTCCCTGCTGTCCTTCCCGCACCTCTCCCTGCAGCAGCCACTCTCCAACGCCTCTCCCTGCTGCTGCCATGCCTCCCCGCCATGCTCTCCTCCTCTATAAAGCCGCAGCTCTTCCTCGCGAGAAAAGAAGAAACGTTGCTGCAATACGCAGCTGCGGCAGCTGCTGAAAAATCGCCACGCTGCAGTCCACCACCTTCCTCGCCCATTCTCCCCTCCCATATGCCGGTCCTCCGTCGAGGAGGCACCCGACGAGCAGGAGAACCCACTGTGGTGCACACCACCACAGTGGGAGCACCACCGCCCAGCTCTTCAACGAGCCGGTGGGCGTGGTGTGTTCTTTTCTCTTCGTTTGCATCTCCACGCCATTGCTGCCGCTTCAAGGTCCGAAGCTTGAAGCAGCAGCAGCAGCAGCAGCCCAGCGGCGACAGTAGCAGCAGCAGCACCCCCGCCTCCTCCGCGACCTTCCCCGCAGGCGCGCAACCCTCCGCGCGTGCCTGCAGGCCCGTTCCACGCCTCCGTCTCCGTTCTGTCCACGCCGCAGTTGCAGCCGCAGCAGGCCGCTGCGCGCACTGCAGCGGCCGGCTACGGCCTCGCGCCGACCCCCGCGACCCTCCGCGACCACTGCAGAACCTCCCCTCGCACCTCCGCGACCTTCCCCGCAGGCGCTCAACTCTCCGCGCATGCCTGCAGGGCACTTCTCCGCTCAGTCCTCTGCTCTGTCGCCTCTGCCATTCCACCCGCGACCGGCCGCTGCGCGCACTGCAGCGGCCGGCCAGGCCTTCTCGCCGCCCCCTGCCAACCTCTGCAACCCTCTGCGACCGACTGCAGACTCCCCGCCGCCTTCTCCGAGCGCGCCATCGCCCGCTCTCCGTCCTCGCACCCGGTCTGCAGGAGACGTCTCACGTCCACTGCGCGAAGGCGCGGTGCACCGCGACGTCAGACGTCCGCCACCGCGAGCAGACGCCTTAACTCGCTGCCATCGTCCGTGCTCGCGATCTCTCCCGCCCGCTCTTTCTCTCTCTGGCGCTCTCTCTCTCTCCGTCGATCTCTCCCGTCCGCTCCCTCTCTGTCTGCCGCTCTCTCTCTCTCACGTATTCTCTCTCTTTCTCTTTTTTTTCACTTACAGCAACACACACACACCCATTCACCGACACAGACACACACACACACTCATAGTAACATATATACATATATATATATATATATATATATACATATATCTATATATATACTTATATATACATAGTATATCTATATAGTTATGTATACATACATATAATATAATATATATATACATATACATATATAATATATATATATATATATATACACATACTCATATACATATATATATATATATATACATATCTATATACTTATACATATACACATATATATATACATATATATCTAGATACATATATACTTATATACATATATATATATATATCTATATAGTATTATATATACATACTTATATACATATATACATACATATATATATATATATCTATATATATCTATACATATATACTTATACATTTATATACATACATATGTACATATACTTTCATGTTATTTATTATACGCTGTATCGCGGGGATATCTGCACCAGTTGCTGATATTCCCTGATACACGCGTACAAAAAAAAGCGTGGTCCCATACATCATCCATCCTCCATCCACACTCCACGCGGCACCTAGTCGTGTTGGTTGCGTCTCTCTAGACGTCGACTGACTCGACATAGTGCTACACTCCATCGTCACCTCCACCCCCACCCCTTTATATATATACTACATATAAATATATATCTATAGCTACTATATTTACTTTCTATCTGTTAGTTTCCTTCTTAGTAAAAAGATAAAAAAAAAAGGTATAAAAGTGAAAAGATAATCTTTGATTTGCAGGTACCCCCGTCTTGCAAGTAGCAAGACGTGTTTTGAAACTCTGTTTTGGCTAAAAGCCAAGGACACAATTTTGAGGGTGTGCCTCAAGAACAAGGATTACCAAAAAAAAAAACCTAAATAAGAAAAATACCAAAAACAGAATAAACGAACGGAAGAGACGCATTTTAAGGAAAACGTAGAAACTCGACTTGAACCCCACTTCCCTGAGTTCGACCCTGGGCCTAAAAGTGACAAGATAAAATCAATTAGGCCAGGTTAAAAATTTTGTAAAGAGATGGTTAGGTCTGAATTAGGTTAACCACTATACACATTTCAACGATAAAAATATCATATTAACAACCTATCCGGGCCGACCATCATAACTTTTCTGGCGCCGTTGCCGGGGAGGTGCGCTTTCGAGTAAGTTTCTATCCAATTCCTTTAAATTTGTCTCTTCTCTCTTCACGGGTATTATTATTTTTGGTGTGCAGGTGAACCTGGTGAAAGGAGAAGAAGGCTAACGAAGTCGAGGACGTGAGCAGATCCAAGGCGGGAACGAGAGCGTGAAGACGCCGACATCGCATTGGAGCTTCGCACACGTTGCCGAACAAGTAGGTTTTCTTTTCTCATCAAATTAGTGTTAACTTGCCACCACAAAAATAAAAAAAAAAAAATTTTTAAAACTAAAAACTAGAAAAACTTTTTGGGATTTCTTGAGGGCAAGTGGATTAAAATTCACTTGATTGATTGGTTGTCTTCACTCCCACTGCCCCGGATTTCCCACCTTACTTCGCATAGCGAAAATCCGAGAATCTTCATTCTTAGATTTTTCGCCGTGGGAAGTATTCTTTGAGGCAAAGAAAAAGATTGCTTGTATCCCTCTTTTGCCTCACTTATCTTTAATTCAGGATCACATTTTTGGTGGGGAGACTTGGAATTGAGTTGATTCCAACCCCACCACGACTTTTCAAATTTGCCTGTGATTCGATCCTGAATACTTCAACCCCAAAAATTTTATTTTCTTTATCTTTTGGTTGAAGCCTTGTGTGTGGAAATCATTTCTGGTGATTGGGAGCACTTGAATTGAAGTGCTTTGGCTCCCTGTCACATTGATATAAAACTGATTCGTGCATCCACACTTAGAAATCTCCATTTAGGGTAGCCCATTGCATTTTAGCATGCATTAACTAACTGATAATTGAAGAAGGGTTTCTTGGGTTTTAGAAGGAAAACCTGTATTTTTGCAAAAAACCCGGAGATTGGTTGAATTGGTAATTCAGCAAAACCCTAAAATTCATACTACTTAAGGCTGAACTCTAAAAACCATTCGCCAATAAAAACTTCAATTCGGGGAGATTTCCCCGTTGCATGCTTGTTCTTACACACTCTTAAAATCAATCACTTGGGCATTACCCGTAAACAACGCCCTTCACATTCCAAAAGCACTTGACCCTAAGCCTCTAATTAAAACTGGTAGTAACTTGACCCTTACTAAGGATTGGAGGTCTAACTACCTGTGTGTAGCGACTACGTGCTGGTGAGAGTTCCCGCATGCTATCGGGTGTCTAAGACTGGGGCAAACGGCCTTTCAATCTGGCCCGGTGGTTCCACGGTGCTCGCATTCGGTTCCGTAGTTCGTGATAGTAGGTAACTTAGATCTTTAGGTCTAAGGGCACACTGTAGAGGTTAGGAACTTGACTGTATTGATTTGTAATCAAGTGTACCTTTGCGGCGTCATTTCTCTCATCCCTTTTCCCTTCTCATCTCCCCAATTCTTCCTGCGGTAGTGCATGTTTGGGAGGAGGTCACAAAACCCTGAACTATTTGAATTGACTGATAAATCTAGAAAACAAGTCGAATCGTCCTCCTCCTCCACAAACATGGCTGCACGCCCACCCCCAAATCCCGAGGGAGGAAACCGCCCTCAGAATCCACCAGGTGGTGGAGCCTTAGATCCCATAACCCGCCTCCAAGCCCAAATGGAAATGTATAATGAGCAAATCGAAGCCATTCGGGAAACATTGGAGGAAACGCAGAACCCTCCCGAACGGGAGGAGCCTAGGTCTCTTAGCTCTTATCAGAATCCCGCTGCTACAGAGACCATAGGACAAATTCGGGTTCCCATGGGCGGGGACGACTTTGAATTAAAACCAAACATAATTGGCCTAATCAATTTTCACTTTCATGGTCTTGCAAGTGAAGACCCATTTCTCCACTTGGAAGACCTAACCCGACTTGCTGAAACCGTTAAACCAAGAAATGTCGGGTTATCTATAGTCCTCATGAAGATGTTCCCGTTTTCATTACGGGATAAAGCGTCGCAATGGTTACGCACCCTTGGGAGAACCATCCACTCTTGGGAAGAGATGCGAACAGCATTTCTCAAGAAGTTCTTCCCAATCGGGCGAACCAATGCGCTTCGCCGTGCTATCACTTCATTTACGCAACAAAACGGCGAACAATTTCATGAGGCATGGGAGAGGTATAACGACCTCCTCAGGAAGTGTCCGCACCACGGTCTGCCTAAGTGGCATATAGCCCAGATTTTCTACTATGGGCTAAATGAGACTTTGAAGCAGATTGCAGACGCTTCCTGCGGAGGGAACTTTATGAATAAAGACGAGAATGGAGCATTCGAGCTGTTTGAAAATATGAGTGAAAACTCGATGAACAATGCTTCCATTGTCGCCTTTAATCGTACCAGCCAGCCCCGAAATGTCCACGAAGTTGACACGGGACCCTCCCATTCATCCACTGATCTAAGCCTTATTGCACAAAAACTGGATGAAGTCTCCGTCGTGCACAAGAAGCTGGACGAGCTTCTGGCCAACCCCGCCCGATCTATGGCAAACACCACCTCTTCACCACTTCGTCACAATCCAAGTTCTTCTAATACCAGGCTTATCCCGAGAAACCCCGTTAGACCTTCCTTACCGAGTGTCGCACCAAGCGACTCGGTAAGTCATGTGGAACTGGCTTCTGCGAGCCAGTATTTCGACACGGAGGACCAAGCCTCCGTGTGCTCAGACGCATATCTAGATGCGGACGCATCTTCTGGCATAGAAGATGCTTGCGCCCTGGGGAACAACCCGTTCTCTGCCACTTATAACCCAGGGTGGCGTAATCATCCGAACTTTGCATGGTCCAACAACCCGCAGCGCCAAAACCCTGCGGGTGGACCAATGCGACCGTCCGCACCCGTCATCCCAAGGGTCCAGTTTAATCCTATGGCAAATCCGCCATCAGGCCCTTGCGTACCACAAACTGAACACGCATCAAGCCCTCTTGACAAATTGATGCGAATGATGACGGAAATGTCAAAGCGCCATGAAGAGAACATGACCTCTCTTCAGCACCAATTGGCGCAGCAGAATGCCGAGATCAGTCAACTACGCATGGCGACTCGATCTCAGGGCACTCTTCCCGCCCAACCTGTTCCAAACCCGCGAAATTTCGTGCCCCGTGGTTCTCAACCACAGGTACGACCTTCTCAGGGACAGGTTAATCAAGTTCTGCAAGCTCCGAGCATTCCACCGGGATTTCAGGCTAATCCTGCTGCAGCACCACACTCTTATATCCCCATTGCAAACCCTCCTCCACCGTATGATCCCACTGGACCCGCATCGTCCAATGCTATCACTACGAGGAGCGGTAAGCAGACCGCCGATCCGCCTCGACCTGATCCTGGCCCATCTTCTTCTTCGCCCTCTCATTCGGAATGCATACCGCATTCGCGAGAGGATGATGCACCAAAACTTGTGCCAGAATCAGTCCCATTCCCTGAGGCTCTACTAAGGGAGCCAAAAGGCAAAAAGAAAAATACGCAGGCCTTTGACAACCTACGTAATTTGTTCAGGGATGTAGAAATCAAGGTACCCCTGCTCGAGGCAATCGACCACATACCTACTGTCGCTCGATTTTTCAAAGACTACACAACACCCAGGCGACAGTCAAAGAAGACTAAGAATCCGGTGGTTCTCTCGCCTCATGCGAGTTGTGCTATACTATCAAACTTACCACCGAAGCAGAAAGATCCGGGCACACCACTGATTTCCTGTAGCATCCAAGGCTGCAGTTTTAACCGTGCCTTGCTTGATCTAGGATCTTCCATCAATCTCATACCGACCATCATGCTCAAAAAATTTTCCTTGGGAAATCTGAAACCCACCCCTGTCACGTTACAGTTGGCAGATCGTTCTGTCAAAATCCCGAAGGGTGTGGTGGAAGACGTGGTGGTTAGGGTCAACAGTCTCTGTTTTCCTGTTGACTTTCTTGTTTTAGATATGGAAGTTCCTAGTTCACTTTCTGATTGTCCGATCATCCTCGGTCGACCTTTCTTGGCCACAGCCCGCGCCCACATCGACTGCGAGTCGGGCTGTATTGAGATTGCCGTTGGATCTGAGAAGCTCAAGCTTAACATATTCAAGGCAGCCAAGAACTTTGATTGTGATTACATTGAGGATGACACGTCTAACGAGGACATGGCCGTCAGCGCGTGTATCGGACTAATTGGGACCTATTCGGACTGTTGCGGATTACCTATAAACACTGATAACTGCCTGACCAACGCATACTGTGACGTTCCCCAATCCCTCCCTTGTCCAGTACCTTCTCCTGGCCAGACTTCTGACGAGGTTTTCTCCGCTTCCCATACCTCGTGGTCTGAGTCATATCCGGGCTACTCACTGTCAGTCCACACTCATGAAGACCGAATTGCCCTTTCTTCCCCGCCAAATCAGGCAGATTTACAAATCCACACTGGGACCTTGAGCCCATATACTTCTCACTGGGGCTATTCATTTTTGGATCCATCTATCCAAGAAGCCCCTCTTCTTGGCCAATCTGAAGGCCAGTTTCTTCCTCCTAACTTGTTCTCCTACCCGTCTGGGACACTCTCGTCCCAAGAAATGCCAGATCCTTCCCCATCCACTCCCGAGCTAAAAGTGCTGCCTAATACACTCAAGTATGTTTTCCTGGGACCAAATGAAACGCTCCCTGTAATCATCAGTTCAAAATTAACCATGGAGCAGGAGTGCAAACTAACTAAGGTCCTCCTAGAACACAAGGCAGCTATTGGATGGTCTTTATCAGACTTATCTGGTATTAGTCCCTCCTACTGCACTCATCGTATATATACGGAGGAGGAGGCTCGACCTTCTCGCGAGATGCAGCGACGTCTCAACCCTAACATGCGGGAGGTCGTTAAGAATGAAATCATTAAGTGGCTGGATGCGGGTATAATCTACCCGATCAGCGATAGCCCCTGGGTGAGTCCGATTCACGTTGTGCCCAAAAAGGCAGGACTCACCATCCGTGTCAATGACAGGGGCGAATCCATCCCTACACGCACTCCTACATCTTGGAGAGTGTGTGTAGATTATAGGAAACTCAATGCTGCAACCAAGAAAGATCACTTCCCGCTACCATTTATTGACCAAATCCTGGAGCGGTTAGCGGGAAATAAATTTTTCTGCTTCCTGGATGGATTCTCAGGATATAACCAGGTGGCAATAGACCCCCGAGACCAAGAGAAAACCACTTTTACCTGCCCTTTCGGCACCTTCACCTTTAGAAGGATGCCGTTCGGACTTTGTAACGCGCCAGCAACTTTCCAGAGATGCATGCTGGCGATATTTCATGACATGGTGGGTGACTTTCTCAAGGTCTTCATGGATGACTTTTCAGTCTTTGGACCATCTTTCGACGAATGTCTTGCCAACCTGACTCGCATCCTTAGGAGATGTATTGATGTAAACCTCGTGCTTTCCTGGGAAAAAAGTCATTTTATGGTGCACGAAGGAATTGTTCTTGGACATATCATCTCCGATAGGGGTATCGAGGTTGACAGAGCTAAGCTCGATATCATTGCTGATTTACCTGTGCCTGGTTCTGTCAAACAAATCCGCTCCTTCTTGGGACACGTCGGTTTCTATAGGAGATTCATCAAAGACTTCTCCAAAATTTCTCGACCCTTAACTCATCTCCTATCAACCGACGTGCCCTTCGACATGGGCCCTGACTGTATACAAGCATTCACGCAACTGCGTAATGCTGTCACCAAGGTCCCTGTTCTCCAGCCGCCTGATTGGTCCCTCAACTTTGAACTTATGTGTGACGCTTCAGACCTTGCAGTCGGAGCCATCCTGGGACAAAGACGCGATAGACACCCCTTCGTGGTATACTACGCCAGTAAGACGTTGGACGAGGCCCAGCGTAATTATACTACCACTGAAAAGGAACTACTGGCAGTCGTCTTTGGGCTGGAAAAATTCCGTTCTTACCTTCTGGGCTCTCACGTTATTGTTTTCACTGATCACGCGGCCATTCGCCATCTCATGCACAAGAAGGATGCCAAGCCTAGACTGATTCGTTGGATCCTTCTGCTCCAGGAATTTGACATTGAGATTCGTGATAAGGTCGAAGCCCAGAATGTTGTGGCTGATCACCTTTCCAGACTGGACCCTGACCATATTGGACTTACTCTGCCAATTAATGAAGTTTTTCCTGATGAGCACCTATTGGCAATAAATGCGGCAAGTGGACCGTGGTATGCCGACATTGCCAATTACCTTGCTTCTGGATCTCTTCCACGTGGCTGGCCTAAAAACCAGCGTGAGCGTCTCATGGCAGAAGCAAAGTATTATTTCTGGGATAATCCACTTCTTTTTCGGATAGGTGCTGATCAAATCATCCGTCGCTGTATTCCTGACAGTGAGTTCCCCAGTGTGCTATCCTTCTGCCACGATCAGGCCTGTGGAGGCCATTTCTCTGGGAGGAAAACTGCAGCCAAGGTGTTGCAGTGCGGTTTCTTTTGGCCCTCCCTTCACCAGGATGCGCACGCTTATGCCAAACATTGCACTAGGTGCCAGTCTTTAGGGTCAATGGCACGTCGTGACATGATGCCCTTGCAACACATCCTAGCTGCGGAAATCTTCGACATCTGGGGAATTGACTTCATGGGTCCCTTCCCTCCATCCAACGGCTTCGAATTCATCCTCGTGGCCGTCGACTATGTTTCAAAATGGATCGAGGCTATTCCCGCGCGCCGTGCTGACCATGTTATCTCCACCCGATTCGTCAAAGACCATATCTTTGCGCGTTTTGGGATCCCTCGGGCCATTATCTCGGATGGAGGAAGCCACTTTACCCATGCTTCTTTTCGGGCACTTCTGAGGAGATACGGAGTCCACCATCGTATCGCATCCCCGTATCATCCTCAGACGAACGGCCAGGCGGAAGTGTCGAACCGGCAAATCAAGCAGATTCTCCAGAAAACGGTTCGGCCTGACCGTAAGGATTGGTCCGACAAGCTGACTGACGCACTTTGGGCGTATCAGACCGCCTTCAAGGCTCCCCTTGGTATGTCTCCATATAGAATCGTTTACGGGAAGCCTTGTCATTTGCCTGTGGAGTTGGAGCACCGCGCTTATTGGGCGGTTCGCCAATGTAACCTCGACCCAGACTTGTGTGAACGAGAAAGGAAACTCCAACTCCAAGAGCTGGAAGAGCTCCGTCGTGAAGCCTATGATTCTGCTCTAACCTTTAAACAGCGCACTAAGGCTTTTCATGACAGCCATGTTCGGCGGAAGGAATTTGAGCCATCTCAGCAAGTTTGGCTCTATAATGCCCGACTCAAATTCTTTCCTGGGAAATTAAAGTCCAAATGGACTGGTCCTTTTCTGGTCTCAAGACCATTCCCCAATGGGGCCGTCGAAATCGAAGATCCCAAATCTGGGCGTAAATTTACGGTCAACGGGCAGCGTTTGAAACCCTATCTGACTCATGAACCTGCCCCCGTTGGAGAAACCGTTGCCCTGCTGGAGGGTAACTAATTCTTTGCCTCATTCTGAGTCCAGCTGGGGACATTAAATTCAGCGCTTGTTGGGAGGCACCCTAACAGCACTCACCATCCACCATCACTTTTCACACCTCTATCGCAATCACTTCACTTTTCTCTTCACCACCCACCATCCAACCACCCTTCCACCCTGATCTATACCCTGAACCTCAGCTCTTGTTACCCGATCTGTCATCCGTTCTCTGCCTTTCCTTGCATGCATATGAGGACATAGCATTGTTTGGCATGGGGGGGTGGATAGGCATCCATAGGATCCGGGTATTTTATGGTATCAGACAATTACCACCTATTTATAAATATGCAAGAAAAAGAAAAAAAAAGAAAAAGAAAAAAAAAATATATATATATATTAGTAATAAATGGTGTTTAGTAATGATCTAAAAGCTGAAAAAAAAAAAAAAAAAAAATACAATAAGTGTTTATGGATATTCAACCTCTGTTTTGAAGAATTTCCAGGCCACAGAAGCTTGATTCGCTCAGGCTCGGCTTAATTCACTTAAAGCATTGACGAAATAGATCAAAATCTCTCCTAACTAAGAACGTTTCTTGTACCTAAGACACCAGTACAGGATTCGTTGGTTTGCTTTTTCTTGAGAGCTTAAGTAAACTTGGTTCACACTACACATATCAGGAAAGAACAGGTGAACATAAGATCCAACCCTAGTGTTCATTAGGGAAGGTGGAGTCCTTACCTGTACGCGCAGGTAGACTTTTTATCCCAGGCTTTAGTCTTGTGTTTAGGAGCGACTCTTTCCACCAAAAAGAAACTCTCCCACCAAAAAAAAAAAAAAAAAAGAATCTGCTCTGTCAAAATGTGTTGTAAGAGATATACTGACAGGTGTTTCAAAAAAAAAAAAAAAAAAAAAAAAAGATGTTGCAAAAGAGTCGGTATATCTCATAAATGTCTGTATACTTTGTTTTTCGGTGAGCAAAAAAAAAAAAAAAAAAAAAAATCAGAAAATGGGAGTTGAGTTTTCCGTAATCATCTTAAGGGTCAATCCGAAAACACGAGCTGAAATTGGGACCAACCTGTACTTAAAAATTCGTGAAACCCTGGGAGTGAGTCTTAAGGTTCATCTGGTCAGTCTTGATCCTTCACTATGCACAAACCATAACCTCTTGAGCTCTCGAGTATGGCAAAACCTCCTGGGTCCTGGAAATCGTACTTAAGGTTTAAATATCAAGAGTCCTGGTTAGTTGAGAGATAATCTTTGTCATGTAAGACTTAAAGTACTGGTAATCTTCTCTACAATTGGTTCTCACAATATCCGATAATAAACACACCGATATCATCTCAGAAGAAAATCTTCAGCTTAAGATCATTTCTAAATACGGTTTTGCTAGGGACTAGCAAAAGATAGGCATGGGGGTATATGTTTGCACCTCAAAACACGCCTATAAGAACGCCTTCTTATGCTATTTTCTAGCATTAACTATGTATATTATAATCCTATAGTCGCATTTGTAAAAACGCTTGCATGCATGCATTTAATTGAGAGGAGAAGAGAATGGAATAAATGGCTTGCATAATTATTTTCTTTATCAAGTGTTTCTTTGCAAAAGTCCCTTCTCTATTTTTATTTTCATCTTTCTTTTTTTTCTCATTCCCGCGGCTGCCTTCTTCCCGCAGCCGCATGCAGCACCCCCGCCTCTCCCTGCTGTCCTTCCCGCGCCTCTCCCTGCTGTCCTTCCCGCGCCTCTCCCTGCAGCAGCCACTCTCCAACGCCTCTCCCTGCTGCTGCCATGCCTCCCCGCCATGCTCTCCTCCTCTATAAAGCCGCAGCTCTTCCTCGCGAGAAAAGAAGAAACGTTGCTGCAATACGCAGCTGCGGCAGCTGCTGAAAAATCGCCACGCTGCAGTCCACCACCTTCCTCGCCCGTTCTCCCCTCCCATACGCCGGTCCTCCGTCGAGGAGGCACCCGACGAGCAGGAGAACCCACTGTGGTGCACACCACCACAGTGGGAGCACCACCGCCCAGCTCTTCAACGAGCCGGTGGGCGTGGTGTGTTCTTTTCTCTTCGTTTGCATCTCCACGCCATTGCTGCCGCTTCAAGGTCCGAAGCTTGAAGCAGCAGCAGCAGCAGCAGCCCAGCGGCGACAGCAGCAGCAGCAGCACCCCCGCCTCCTCCGCGACCTTCCCCGCAGGCGCGCAACCCTCCGCGCGCGCCTGCAGGCCCGTTCCCCGCCTCCGTCTCCGTTCTGTCCACGCCGCAGTTGCAGCCGCAGCAGGCCGCTGCGCGCACTGCAGCAGCCGGCTACGGCCTCGCGCCGACCCCCGCGACCCTCCGCGACCACTGCAGAACCTCCCCTCGCACCTCCGCGACCTTCCCCGCAGGCGCTCAACTCTCCGCGCGCGCCTGCAGGGCACTTCTCCGCTCAGTCCTCTGCTCTGTCGCCTCTGCCATTCCACCCGCGACCGGCCGCTGCGCGCACTGCAGCGGCCGGCCAGGCCTTCTCGCCGCCCCCTGCCAACCTCTGCAACCCTCTGCGACCGACTGCAGACTCCCCGCCGCCTTCTCCGAGCGCGCCATCGCCCGCTCTCCGTCCTCGCACCCGGTCTGCAGGAGACGTCTCACGTCCACTGCGCGAAGGCGCGGTGCACCGCGACGTCAGACGTCCGCCACCGCGAGCAGACGCCTTAACTCGCTGCCATCGTCCGCGCTCGCGATCTCTCCCGCCCGCTCTTTCTCTCTCTGGCGCTCTCTCTCTCTCCGTCGATCTCTCCCGTCCGCTCCCTCTCTGTCTGCCGCTCTCTCTCTCTCACGTATTCTCTATCTCTCTCTCTCTCTCTCTCTTTTTTTTCACTTACAGCAACACACACACACCCATTCACCGACACACACACACACACACACACTCATAGTAACATATATACATATATATATATATATATATATATATATATATATATATATATATATATATACATATATCTATATATATACTTATATATACATAGTATATCTATATAGTTATGTATACATACATATAATATAATATATATATACATATACATATATAATATATATATATATATATATATATATATATACACATACTCATATACATATATATATATATATATATATACATATCTATATACTTATACATATACACATATATATATACATATATATCTAGATACATATATACTTATATACATATATATATATATATCTATATAGTATTATATATATATACTTATATACATATATACATAGCTATATACATATATATATACATATATATATATATCTATATATATCTATACATATATACTTATACATTTATATACATACATATGTACATATACTTTCATGTTATTTATTATACGCTGTATCGCGGGGATATCTGCACCAGTTGCTGATATTCCCTGATACACGCGTACAAAAAAAAGCGTGGTCCCATACATCATCCATCCTCCATCCACACTCCACGCGGCACCTAGTCGTGTTGGTTGCGTCTCTCTAGACGTCGACTGACTCGACATAGTGCTACACTCCATCGTCACCTCCACCCCCACCCCTTTATATATATACTACATATAAATATATATCTATAGCTACTATATTTACTTTCTATCTGTTAGTTTCCTTCTTAGTAAAAAGATAAAAAAAAAAGGTATAAAAGTGAAAAGATAATCTTTGATTTGCAGGTACCCCCGTCTTGCAAGTAGCAAGACGTGTTTTGAAACTCTGTTTTGGCTAAAAGCCAAGGACACAATTTTGAGGGTGTGCCTCAAGAACAAGGATTACCAAAAAAAAAAACCTAAATAAGAAAAATACCAAAAACAGAATAAACGAATGGAAGAGACGCGTTTTAAGGAAAACGTAGAAACTCGACTTGAACCCCACTTCCCTGAGTTCGACCCTGGGCCTAAAAGTGACAAGATAAAATCAATTAGGCCAGGTTAAAAATTTTGTAAAGAGATGGTTAGGTCTGAATTAGGTTAACCACTATACACATTTCAACGATAAAAATATCATATTAACAACCTATCCGGGCCGACCATCAAGACCCCATGTAGCTATCGCTGAAGATCGCGCCCCCATCGGTCATGCCTGTAGCTGGCCTTGCACCTACAAGCAATTAGTGATGGCTGTAAGCGTCACTAAAGGTCTGCCCAGGCTGTCGCTGAAAGTTCACGCCAACCCACGCTTGCTGCTGCTGTGCTTGCACGCCCATCATGCACCGTGTCGCGCACGTGCGCGCTAGCGTTGCACTGCTGCGCTGGCGCTGTGGTGCGGGTGCGTGGGCTGGTGCGAGCTGGCCAATGCGCTGGCACTACCTTAACTGAGCAATTGGGGGGGCTTGGCAGGTTTCGAACCCGTGCCCCTCCTTTGAGGAGTGGGCGCCTCACTGTTGCGCCAAGGCGATGGATGGTTGAGTGGAGGGTGAGGTGGCATCTGCTGATCATGCGATCGTAGCCGTTGGATTCTCATTCAACAGCCACAATATAGTCTTGAGCTCTTCTCTTGTGAAGGTGAGGCAATGTAGAGTGCCCC
Organism: Thalassia testudinum; assembly: GCA_037157565.1. Lineage (NCBI taxonomy): Eukaryota > Viridiplantae > Streptophyta > Magnoliopsida > Alismatales > Hydrocharitaceae > Thalassia > Thalassia testudinum. The sequence goes on from JAZHRO010000025.1 coordinate 43,838,310, forward strand.
TCAGCCATTGGATTGAGATCCAACGATTGAGATCTCTCCATGCATGAGGCTGGGGCGGCCATGGTTCATGTTGGGCGGTCTGGATAGCTCCATGTGGCACCATCTAGACCGTCCATCTTCTTCTTCTTGTATAGGGTGCTACGGAGCTCTGATCGGGGTGATTTTCGCATTGATGGACTGCAATCATCGCTCCAGATTCATCTGTACGGTCAGATTCTCCATCCAAAGCCCGTAAAGATGTTGCACTACCTCCTGGAAATATAAAATGGAAGAATTAATGTACATAATATACAATTACCCTAAATGCTATGCAATGGATGTTATGCATAATTTATAACATGATATGCAATGCTAAGCCTAGGAACTATCATAAATAATCATTTTATCATGAATTCATGAGTGTTTATCATACCACCATGCTTACTTTTTGCTAGTCCCTAGCAAACCTAAATGCTATGTATAAAAGTAGAATCAGGATTTGATTACTCAGGCAAAACTTCTCGATTGCTTTAGAAAATCTCAACCCCAAGACCTAATTACAAAAACTCAATAGTGTTCGGGTGTTTACCAAAATGCAGACCACCCCAGCCCTTACCTTATTTGAAAATAGAAGATACATTTTTTTTTGTTTTCCTTCTTTTCTCATTTTTGTTTTTTGGACTTTTGGAGTTTGAGAGTTTTGGGATAACTTTTTATGACTACCTAATGGGAATACCATCATGAGCCATAACTAGCTCAATTTAATCATTATCAAGGAATAAATGCTCCTACATAACAGCCAGAAAGCCCTAATTCAATGCATAATCATTCTGAGAGAAATATAGTAAAACAAGAGTAAAACTGCAGTTTTAATAGTATATCTCAATTGCAGTAACTCACGGATTTTCTCAGGGGTTAGTTAAGGGTCAAATGACCTTAAATGTCCAATAAGTGGGTTAATACAGACGGAAAAGGGTTTTCGTGAGTTTTGAGAATTAAATGACTTTCGAAACCCTAAAAATAGACCCACTTAATCTACTGAGGTTCTGGTAAGGATAAAATTCATCTAAACCCTCTAAAATTCATATAAAAATATTCTCTAGGGTATGATATGCTTGATTTGACCATTAGAACCCGTCTTAACCCAAAATAGAGTCTTAGATAGACATTTGCCCTAATTTGGGTTTTGCATAAGTTACCAAGTCAAACTTGGTCAAAACCTAAATATAACTTCACCATTGGATTCCTTGGGTCCAAATTAGGTTTGTACCAAAATTTGGGCCCAATCTGAGATCATCTTGACCAAGTTTGCATTTTGGTCCAATCAAACTCTTTTTATCTCATTCAGATCCTTAACTTTTGGATTCTGATGTAAACACATTTACACTACTTAAAATGTCTATTTATGCATGTTCTTAAGCATAGGATTGCATTTCATAATATAAATATTGCATAACATGATCATCTTGCATTTAGAGTAGTTTGAATAAAATGGAGGTTAATTGTCTCCTTTTATGTGCTTGGACAGGGCAAACATTTAATCGGGGCCTCGGATCAAAGATCCAACCGTATGGATGTGATCAGGGCGACGATTGGAGTTCAACGACTCCAAGATCGCCCTAATCAGGCATCCGTAGCATCAGATAGAGACCGGGGAACCCTAGAAGATCAAGGGACAGGATGGTGTAAATCCACACTTCAGATGGCAAATCCGACCACACGGATGAATTCGGATCGACGATCGCAGCCCAACGACACAAAAATCGAGTCAATCCGACATCCGTGGCACCATCTACAACTTCTAGAAGATGGACGGCCAAGATGGCGCCACGTGGCGCCATCTCAGCCGCCCAATCGGCCGCATGCGTCTTGTGAAGACCGTGCACCGTCTCCTCTCCGCCGTTGGATCTCGATCCAACGGCTGCGGTCGCTCGCGCTTAAAAGCGTCCGCGCGACCATTTCGTCCGCGTAGCGCAGCGGCGACGCAGCTGCGGGCGAAGCGGAGGTCGCGGGTTCGAGCCGCGGTGAGGGGGTGGAAGGCGCGGGCGAGCGGGCGCGGACGAGCGTCAGATGAAGATCCAACGGCTGCGCGCGCTCAATCAGGACGACGTGCGATTGGACGCGATCTAAGCCGTCCGATCTCGCGATCAGACGGCTGAGACTACGCGGATGTGCGTAGGCGTTACGCGCGCGGGCAGCCGAGCGGGCGCGCGTGGGCGCGGCGGCGACGGCGACGGCGACGTCGGGGCTTTAGCGACGGTTTTATCCGTCACTAAAGACCCCTTATTTATTATTTTGAAGATGTAATGTCCATTTTGCCCCCACTCCTTGCAATTATAAAAGGAGACCCCCTCCATACGAAATTTTCATCCCTTCCTTCTCCTCTCTACCTCTCCAAAGCTCAAGAGAAGCTTGTCCCACACCCGGGATGCTTCTCGCGAGATAAAGTCCAAATTTTCGTCCCCCTTCGGAAGTGGATCCCGCGACGATGACGGCGTGCTGCTTCGTTCCCGTTCTTCTGCTTCGTCCTCCTTCGTCCCGCTTCGTTCTCCTTCGTCCAGGCGTCGTCCCGTCCGGCTCATCCTCCAAGCGACCGTCGAGGAGGATTCTCTCTCCCTATTCTTTTTACTGCTTTCTAGCATAGATTTACTGCTTTCTAGAGTAGTCTATTCGTCCTCCGAGCGATCGTCGAGGAGAACATTTCTCCCTCCATTCTTTTAATGCTTTCTAGAGTAATTGTTTTATGTTTTCTAGTTGTAACGAACGAACTCTTTTATGATAAATTCCTTGTCTATTCTACATCTCATTTTGATTTCCATGTATAGTATTCTTTCTCTCTCTCTTACTCCCTCTCTCTCTTTTATTTGTTGTAGATACTTAGATAGTTTAAATTGAATTTCTTCGTGACAAAATAAAAAGAAACGCGAAGTTTTTAAGTCAAACGTTCGCCTCCCTGTGTTCGACCCGGAATTTTAATTTCGGTATAAATTTTATTTGTTGAACACGAATCCTTCGCTTTCGAACTACAACGACAGGTTTTCCAAAACCGAACACGTTAGCGTAGATTCGTAATCGTTCAACAGATTCCTTACAAATAGCTCCCCAACTTTGTCGCTTTCTTCACAAAAGGGTCCTTGCTACCATAAATCCTATTCCTACAACTCCAGCGACCTTTGATTCAAGAGAACTCCTCTGATCAATCACTTCCTTTCAAAATTGGAAGGGAGATTCCTTGAGGAGTCCTCTTTCCATTGAATCCGTCCATGAGCCCTAAAACTTTTCCAATCTCTCATGCGAATGCATGAGAGATTTGGGTATCTTAGAATTTCCAACTCCGGCGTCATTTCCTAGCTTGGAAGCTTGGCTTCCAATCTCAAAACTCCCTCCAAAACGGCCTATAAAAGGACCCCTAGATTAGGCCGAACTTCCCAGACTTGATTCCGATTGTGAAATCCCCACATTCCTCCTTCCTCTTCCGACCGCGAAGCTTCGTAAGCTTCGGCAACTCCTCCTGACCTCCTTCGTCGCCCATCCACAATACCAGTAGCTGGATTCCCTTCCTCTCTCTCGTTTGCTCTTGGCCATACCAGCAGGAGCCTCCTTCCCGTCATCGTCGCCGTTCCTCTCCTACCAGAGAGTTAGTCTTCTCCGTCGTTGGTGTGCCAAAATCGGCACGGATATCCCCCCTTTTGTCCATTAGAATAGCTAGTTAGGTTTAGTTAGCACCGTAGGTTAGTTTTCCCTCTCTCTATCCTCATTTCAAACCCCGACTCGACATGCTCATCCTCATCTTCTTCGTGACCAACGACCACTCCGGTGAGGCGGTTCTAATGCTACACAACTCCATTCGCCTCGCCGACCACCTCAAAACCTTCACGTCATCCTCCCGCACAAAAACCCTCTCCTTATCTCTCCATTCACACACCTAATAATTCCCCCGAACAAATCCATCACCAATTACCTTCCTCGACTCCGACGGACCACCACACTCCTCCACAAGCCACGGTAACACCACAAATGCACTCCACGCCCTACGACGAAGCTCCTGATCCTGTTTAATTGGGCCGCAAGGCTGTGTTTATGTTTTCAAGTATTTGCCCTCGTCGCCATTAACAGTGCTCCTTCGAGGAGCTTGAAGAAGGTTTTTTGTTGCTGCAAGCCCCAGGTGTTTTCTCGAGGTAGTGCAGGTTACTCTCAGGAGAATGCCCAAGCCGCTAATTGAAGACACTGAGGCTCCTACAACTGCAATCGAAGGTGCCATCCCTCGCAGCTGCACGCAGAAGAAGCCCGGTGGGATAGTCCCACATCGGGCGCTGACAGCCACACCGTAGCGCATATATTGATTTTATCCTATAGGCTTATCGCCTCAGAAAGCACAGGGGTTGAGAACCCTGCACATGCCTCACATGCGCCTCACCCGCGACACCTAACCCGCAGGTCTGGCTGATCTGATTACCCACCTGAACTTAAGCACTCCTCACTCACCACCCACGCCGGTGAGCTTGGTCCCAGGTACGCTCTACCCGTATACCCGATTGCCCTGACTGTGGCCTTGGGAGGGCGAAACCTAAGAGGAAGTGAGAAAGAAAGAGAGCACAGGGCAGGGGAGGTTTTTGCGCTGTGTGACACTTAGCCAAATTTGAAGGGATGGCCGCCCTCTATGCATGAAGAAAGAAGGAAGAAGAAAAGAAAGCCTTTGCAGAAGAGGAGGAAAGGAAGAAAGCCTACAGAGAAAAAAGAGGAGAAGAGGTTAAAGACAAGAAAAATGAGAAGGGCTTGAGGAGATAGAAGAAGAAAGGAGAAAAGCAGAAGCAGAGAAGGAGAGAAGAGAAGAGGAAGAAGAAGAACAGTGTTGTTGGTTAAGCCATCTAATTAAATGACCCGACACCTTCTTTGAGGCGTTATCTGGTTATTTAAGTACCTAAGTTGAATGGTTGATGGCTCTGTTGCATTATTTGAACTCAATGCATTTATGCTTAAATTGAATAATTGGTGATCTAAATCACCATTATTTTTGCTTTGAGATTCGTTTTGCCATATGTTAAACTCATGCTTTATATTGATTACCATTTCTGTCTTATTTCTTGTACTCATTTACATTATTGAGATTAGTGTGTGAATTCCTATTTACTCCCTATGTTTGACCTCGGACTTTCATTCGAGTAATAAATTCTATTTGTTTTCAAGCAATTTTGACCTATACAACGACGTAGCATTTAAAACCTTGATCTCGCTTTGATAACATTTTGGCATCGTTGCTGGGGAGCAATGCACAATTCACCGCTATTCTCTGCATTATTTGATTATATTTAAGCACTAACTTTCCCTATTTACTTTATTGTGATTTTGCGAGGTACTTCACGAGGAGATCTTCCCCGCAAAACAACCACTCCAGGGCGGGTAACTTCTCTATTCTTCCCTAATTAACCTCCTAATCTTGGGAAGACAAAAAAAAGGGAAACAATCAATTGGGAATCACCTGCCTTATTTTTCATTGTAATCATTATTTAAAAGGCAAGTTTCCTAATTTGTGGAAAATTTTCAAATCTGATTAGAGTTTGAAGCAATTCCATTTAGAATTCCCTACCCTAAATTTTCTGTGCCTATTAGGCACGACGCATGAATTTCTAATCTTCTTGGACTACGCACTTCTTGTTTGAAGTCTGAACATTTTTGAAGATCAATTGGATGAAGACTAGAACCAATTAGGGTTTCAATTTTAGGATTTTGGAGTGCCAGTTCACACTTGCTTGCATAAAAAGAAACAAACCCACCCGCATTTGTATGCCACCCAAGCCTTTGGTTGAAAAGATCTAATCGAAGAAATCCTAAAATTAGGCTCTAATCTCACTTGAACCTTAAAATCCTTGGACCTAATAACCTGAGAGTCAAATCAGGGTGATTTCTAGGTCTTGACCTAGATCTCATTCTACCATCTATAGGACAGGTCAAGTGAGGTTGGTCTACATTGTAGGCTAACCAACCTCCAAATTAGGTCACAAGTTAAATTAACTTCTAATCAAGTGAAACTCAAGGCACAAATTAAGACATAAAATTGGTAGACTTAAGGTCTTAAGTTCGTATATTCCGGTCTACCTGGACCCTCAGTGACAAGGAAGGTCGGGTGGGGGAAACCCTATAACCCGTGGGGATGCTCTACTGTGTAGGGGTCCTTGCGAGGCTCCCCCTTCCTAGCTGCCCAGGTATTTCTCGGGTGTGCGAATTTCCGATTCAAATGTATCATCTTTCTTGAAATTGCCTTAATCATCCAAAAATATTTTGGGTGCCTTGATTGGGTCAAATCTCACACCCAGTTCCTCATCCCTTCTATTAGAGCACATACATAGATTATCTTAGGGATTTCTATCAGATCTGATCAACTTTAATATAACCTGAGTACTGATTCTACATCTTGATTCCACCTTTTTGATTCAAAAATGCAGCCTGACATGTTAGGAAAACTATTTAGGAAACCTGAATCCCAAATGAGCTTGAAAGAAAAGATACTTGAGAATGCCTATAGAAAACATGAAGCATATTATACAAGGAACATTAAGGAAAGATTTGCCAAAGCAACAGAACTCATCAAGAACTGTATAGAGATAATGTGGACACAAATGAAACACAGTTCAACCCGGGATCACCTCTTAGTAGAACACATGGAATTGGTGAAATTACACAACAATGATTGTCTGTAATATTGGTCAAATCCTTAAATTTTGGAAGAACTCCAAAATTTTTTGGGAAAATGGGGAGAATTGCTGAATAATTTGTATAGATTCATCGATCAAAAATACCCATCAGAAGTTAAGATGACACCTTCGAGTAATTCCAATAATCCATGTAATTTCCCAAATCTCGGGTTTGACGATCAAGGTTGTTATGGACCCCCAACTGAAATGAAACCTGATTCAAATTACGAACAAATTAACATTCCTAATCTTGAGACGGGTTGGGAGGATCTGATTATAGGTCTTCACAATATTGAGCCAGCCCTAGAAAATCAAGAGCCTGGTTCACCAAGCTTAGATTTCCCAAACACCTGTGAGATTAAGTCAGAAACTCTCGAGGGTGTACAATCCGCTCCTTATTTTGATAAGGTAGTCCTTGATGACAATTCTGACATCCCTGTAGAGCCCAACCTAGATTCTAGTAATCCAACCCACACCCTTAGCCTAGAATCTGGATCTGAGCTTTCTTGGGATCATTATGAGGCCTTGTGTGAAACAAATTAGATTTCAAATTCGGACTACGATTCTGGGCCTGTATGTGATGAGTACACCTCTCCAACCTCCTTAGAGATACAGATTGATTTTTTGGAAGTCATGCCAATCTATGATATAGAAACTGAGGAGTTGGAAGAGTTGGGTTTTGATTGGGTCTTCCCTACAAGCCAAGAACCTGAGCCCAAACCTAATAGGGACATCTTTGTGAGCTCGGAATCTGAAAATAGGTTAGACCCAAGTCAGGTTGCTGATTGTCCACATCTTGATTTATTCTGTGGTCGAATCTTGAATCCCGAATCAGATTCACAAAATGATTATTGCAAGTTCTTCGACGATTTCGAATTTTACTATGATTTCGAAGAATTGTTGTTTCCTGATAACTACAAGCTAATTTATAACTTCAGCAACTATGACCCGTCTTTTGATTCTGATATGAGGTTAATGATTTGGAAGAAAACACCTCTTTTACACATGCAGAACCTTTTCAAACCCATTTTCAACCCTGACTTGAAACTAAACTCAATTTCTACTCTGAGTCTCCTCTCAATGAGCCGGTTGCAGATGGTTCTCCTCCACATTCCAATCGGTTTCGGACTTCGATCAGACTACAAATCATGACCCATCTTTCTATGATCACTCTTGTAGGGTTCCTACTTCCTCCACTGATTCTTGTTCATTTGAGGATCCCTACTCTGATTAGGCTGATCCGACTCAGCCAAACCCTAGCTATACACTTCCACATCCTTTTGAGCTCCACAGTATCTAGTGGGCACCGCATCTCTTGATTCACATCTATCAACCTGCTAGATTGATTGGGTTTGGGCTGCATCATTAGCCTACTTATCTGAACAAGCACCTGGTTGGACCAACCAGGCTATTGATCAAGGTTCTTCTCTACAAAACTCATTTGATTTGACCACTCCTTCATGACCATTTCTGCTCGGCTAAAGGCATTGAATTTAGCGCTTAACGGGAGGTAACCCGTTATTCCAAAAACTTGAGATCCTTCTAATTATCCTTTTGTACTTCACATCTATTGCACTCTGAGTTCAATTTTAGAACAGTTGATCCCACCTTTAGTACTCATACCAGGGCTTGAAATCATCCACAACAATCATCTTGACCCGTTTGCCCACCCGATAATCCTGTTCTAATCCTTGAACCATGACTATTTCACACCCTCTGTTTACAATGAGGACATTGCAAAACTTAGGCATAGGGAGGTGGTAAAGTGCAAAAATACAAAAATTCAAAGTTTGGAAGGGTTCTCACAAAAAAATATATATTCCAAAAAAACCAAAAAAAAAAGAAAATTGAGAAAGAACAAAAAAAATGGAGAATGGAGGAAATTTTGGGTGAATTAATTGCATACCATTCTTGAGAAGGAAAAAGGGGAGGTGATATAAATGTTAAAAAAGAGCACAGTTTGAAACAAAAAGAGATAGTCTTTAGTAAAAGATTAAGGAATCTACTTAGTTCTAGACCAAATCATAAAGCAAGAAATAAAAAGACAAAAAGTGCTAAGAGACAAAAGAGATTGGTATGAACGTCGATCTTAGGCCTCTTCTACTTGTGTTTAGGCTTAAAAATTCAAGTATCCGTTAAGATTTGGATAGTTCTCAAGAGGTTGGGGAAAATGCGAAGCTTAAGTATTAGGTCTAAGGCTTAGGGATTATTCGACCTCGTTAATTAACCTCTGGTTTGTAGGACTCAGTAACCTAAGCACCCCAATCCACACACAGTCTGGTTCAATGTGCTTAACTATCAAAATCATGCAAAAGCGTTAATTCTATTATGAAAAAGCTGCATAGATTAGGAGTGGCTGATTAACACAAGTTGATTTGGAAGAGTTCCAAGCATGGAGAGGAGGAAAATTCCCCTCAAAGATGCGCAATAACATACCGTCTTCTTGGTGCTTGTCTCCTAGGATATCTAAATATCCTATTGGGAGCATGTAAGCACCCTGTGCTAGATCAGGTGCCATGGGCGGCATTATCATGAAATGTCGATTGCCAGAGTCAGGATTTAGCTACAGAATGCCATGGGCAGGATTATCCTAAAATCTTGAAAGCCAGGGTTCTGGGGGTTGCCATGGGTGGTTCTATCTTGAAGCATTGATTGTTAGGGACCTTGCGAGGATTGATGGTGGGAGCTAAGAATCCAATACAGACCGTGTTGTAAAGCCAATTCGAAGCTAGAAATAAAGAAAGAAAAGAGAGAGAAAACTCTCCAAAAATAAAAAATCTTCTGTCTCTCTCTTACAAAAATGCATTGCATATTGAACCGGGACTAAATATGTTTTAAGCATGGGTGCTTTAATTGTGGAGTTTAATGAACCTTAAGTTACTTCCTGTGGGCCTTAGAAACCTTCGCAATGGACTGAGGCTAGAGTTGGTCAGGTCCGGATCTTGGTTGGTACTTGAGTACCTCTAGGCCTACTATTGGCATTCTGACCTAATCCACAAAAGAAAGCACACAGCAGAAATCTAAGCATAGAAAGGCATGATCTAGAAATTAAGTTAATTCTAGGAGATTTTGCTAAGGGACTAGCAAAAGCTAGGTATGGGGGTATGATGGGAACACCATTATGAGCCATAACTAGCTCAATTTAGTCATTATCAAGGAATAAATGCTCTTACATAACCGCTAGAGAGCCCTAATTCATTAAATAATCATTCTGAGAGATGACGTAGAGATTTTCACTTAATTAAAATAGCAATAAAGTGACATGTCGTGTTTTATGTGGTGGAAAATCTCTCAATCAAAAATAAATATCAAATTTTAACCATAATAAAAAAGTTGCATCCACAGGGAGGAATTGAACCAATAAATTCACGAGTAGAGGATGATGCTGTTTGTAGACAACTTTGCAACTTCAATGCGAGGAATATACTACTCTAAATGAACCTTGCAATTTCCTTAAAAGTTCAAGGTTATTTATGCAATTTTCATGTCAGGAATTAAGCTCCCAAAAATATGCATATGATGCATGTGTGATGGCATATCATGTAAATTTGATTTGCATGCAAATCTGATTTGAATTTCAATGTTGAATGATGCACATAACACAAGTAAAGTAAATTCATGAAACTATAAGTGCATCAATGCAATGTGGCCTAAATAAAATAATAATATCCAAATGGCAATGGCATGCAATGTAAATTCTAATTGGGGAGAAAACAGAGGAAATTTCCTCTCTTCCTTACGCGCACGAGGAGGCTTCGTGGGAGGAGCTACGTGGCGGGAAGGCACGTCTCGACGAGGGCTACACGATGGTGGTGATGTGGTGGTCGGAGGTTGCCGGAGGCGGCTGGCTGGCGGAGAGGAGCACCGGCCTGTCACTGGTAGGTGGCTGCACGGCTGCTGTGGCTGTGGCACGCGGGTGCTCGTGGCTGTGCTGCACTGCCTACAGGCGCGTGGCTGCTGTGGGCACGCTGCTGCGGGTGGGGCTTTGGGCACTTGCAGGGCCGCTGGAGAGGAAGAAGATGACGAAGAGGGGTAGTGCGGTCTGCAGTGCGTGCCTTTGCGTGCTGTGGCAGTGCGCATCGTGGTGAGGGCGGGCACTTGCAAGGGTGCACGCAGGCGGTGGAGAGGATGGTGCGGTGCCTGCAGGGCGAGGTTGTGGCAGTGCAAGGGCGCGACTGTGGCTATGTGTTGAGGGTAGGATGGAGAGGGTGTTGATGCGCACCAAGGCACAAACGTGGGTGCGTGATGGAAGACTGCCTTGCGCTTGCAAGGGCGCGGCTGTGGCTCTTGCACGCAGTGGGTGGCTAGCGAGGGCTTGGTGAAGGTGCTGGTAGTAGGGTGGGCGGTGGATGGCTGGCGAGGGCTTGGTGAAGGTGCTGGTGGTAGGGTGTGCGGTGGATAGGCGGTGGAAGGTGTGCGCACAGTGCACGCTCTCCCCATAGTGCACGCAGTAACTTCACGACGGTCTCCCCTCTCAAGCCCCTCCACCTCTCTCTCTCTTTATCTCCTCTCCCCGAGTGAGTCAAGGGATTTTCAAAATCCCTTACTAAACATGGTCGACGCTGTTGGTAAGGTTGTTGAGGCTGGCTGTAGATTGAGAAATTCGTGGGGGAAAATATATTTTCACCCCCTATTCTTTTCCACAATTGATCCTCCTCTCTCTTCTTCCCAATTATTAGCCTAATGGAGTAAATTAAGTGGAGGAGATGTAACGAGTGCGCTGTTGCGGGACCTGCATGAAATATAAAATAATTACATAATAAGCAATGGAATAAATGTAAACTTAAATAATGACATATGCAATCATTTAATGACCTAATGTTACTATTAACAAACATAAATGTTAGAATTGAATTACTTAGGCGTAACAATAGTCTATTAAAATGGACTCATCAAATACCCCCATGCCTAATATTTGCTAGTCCCTAGCAAAAATGAAAAATCAGAAGATTTCTTCTTTTCTTATTTCAAAACTTTAGAGATCCAGACAAATGTGAAGTGATGATATCCTAGGTAACAAATCCAAGTGAAAAGCCAATTCACATTGGGACTTCGTACTTTACCCTTGGTAAATAATTTTGTCGGGATAGGCAACTACTTCCCTCGGGGATAAAGCAACAGATAATCTGTAATTTGACCCCAGCTTTTGGCTTAGGTAGGAGATATTGAGTTGAATGGATTTGTATTTGGTGGCACACACTCATCTGGTGCTACATGTAATCTAGTACTATAGACTCTAGATCTCTAGATTATTAAACAAGTCAACTCAGAGAGAGGCTAAACAACAGTGCTCCCTTCATGTTCCTTGGCGCTCACTTTTTTCTTTCTTTTCTTTCTGAGAACCCAAATCTTGCCAGAGTTAGTAAGTGTACTCACTGTTTGGTGGCCTCACATGGCATTCACACTTCAATTAAAGTCCTAATAACTCTACAACTAAGTTAGAGTCCTTAGCCAGTATTCAGGCGATCAGAAATACTAAAAGGTAGGTATAGGTCATATTTGGTGGATCACAATAGGTGTTTTGTTGCCTCAGAAACAATGTTACAAAGATAACATTATAAAGTTGGACTCTTTTCTTTTTCTTTTCTATTTCTCTTTTCTTCTTTTTTTTTTCTTTTTTTTTTTTGTAATATAAGTGTTTCTTCTTCTTCTTCTCTTTTTTTTTTTTATAAATCAACATAACACGACACAGACTTTTATTTATGGGGCATTATTAGGGATGATGATGGTCAAGAGGATATTATATAGCTTATTTGGTGAAAGTACCTATTCCAGCACCGGGAAGGAATTGATAGGATAGGTGTATTTCTGACCTTTGACACTATTACCCTCCTTCAACCGAGGACTCTATGAAGGACGGTCGTAACCATCCACCATAGTCATAGCTTTATTAAAACTCAATCTCTGTGTATCTGCCTTATTTGGTGACTCTCAGGAATTCACACAAAGTACGCACACAGGAATAGAGAGCGAAAACTACACCTAACTCTGAAGTATCATCATCTAATTATCCAAAACTTAAGAGTCCTTGCACTAGACTTAGCGCACCAGTAATCTCTCTACTTTCTTCTTACAAATATGGGGTGGATCTACTAGAAGATAGTATGCCTGACATCCTATTAACTGTCCAAGGGTTCAGTAGACTACAAATGCTTATTGGTTTTCTTCAAAGATCCATTACCCAGTCTACGTGCACGTGAAGTAAATGTACTAGATTCTAAACTTAAGAAATAATTCAAGAAGAAAACCTCCAATGACAAAGATATTTTGCTAGGGACTAACCCATTCAGCTTAAGAAAATAAGAGTTTTTTTTCTTTTTTTTATGTATGCAAATATTTATAAATGCTATAAACATTCTCAGGTTATACCCCCCATGCCTAAGACTGACAATGTCCTCATTGGAAAAATGTAGACATAGAAGAATATCACCTGAGGAGGAGAGTGGGAGGAGCTAAGGCTCCTCAAGCTGAAGTGCATCCAAAACCTACCCATCTGAAAGAGTAATATAAAGTTTAAGTCACTGACCATTTACCTTAAAGCTCGCACCTAAAGTAGGGTTCTGAATTTCTACAGCTCCATGAGGGAAAGTATTGATAACAACATATGGCCCATCCTAGTGGGACTTGAGCTTTCCAAGAAATAATTTAAGTCTAGAATTGAAAGGCTAGATGATTGCGTAGTAATCATAGGTCTTAATTGACCTAGATTAAGCTAGAACTTAGGATAAGTTAGGGTTATTCATGCATGCATACACATTATCTGCATCTTTACTGCTTTCCTTTAGCTATGCATGAAATAATGTTATAATGTGTTGATTAAGTGCATTATGTCTATTGCAGGGAATAAGCTGATGAGGAGCTAGATCTAAAGCTGAACCCCTGGATCTGATTGCAGTGCTTCTTTTCCTGAACCCCTGGAAAGTGTTTTGGGAGTCAGGTAGATTTTCTTCCAAAAATCCACCAAATAGTGTGAGATGAGAGTAGAGTGTACTGGTACTCTAAGATTAGTGCAAGGAATTTGGAATCCTAGATAATTAGGTGATGATGCTCTGAGATTAGACATAGTTTTCGCTCTCAGTTCCTGCATATGCATTTTGTGCGAAATTTTGAGAGCCACCGAATAAGGCAAATACGCGGAGAGCGAGTTTTCATAAAACTAGGGCTAAGGTGGATGGTTACAACCATTTTCTACGGAATCCTCTGCTGAAGGAGGGCATTGATGTCAAGGTTAGAAATACACCATCCTATCTGTCTCTCCCGGTGCCATGAGTAGGAACTTCTACCAAATAAGTCACCCAATGTCTCTTGAGTACCACCAATCCCTAATAATGCCTCCTCAATAAAGTTCATGGATGTATGCTAGTTGTGCTATGTTGAAAGAAAAAAAAGAAAAAAAAAGAGAAAAAGAGAAGAAAAGAAAAAAAAATGATGAAAAGAAAGAAAAACTGAAAAAAAATTAGAAAAAGAAGAAAAAGCAAAGAAAAGAATGAATATTTAGTGTTTATTTCATTGAGGCAATACCACCAAATACAATTGAGATCCACCAAATATGGCCCTAACCTTTTTTTCTTGTGTTTCTGACCACCCAAATATTGGCTGAGAAATTCCGACTTAATGTTAGGGTTATGAAAACTCAATTAAAGTGTTAATGCCTAGTGAGACCACCAAATACAAGTCATATTTGTGAATCTGGTGAGGTTGTGAGCTCTAAGAAAAAAAGAAAGAAAAAAGAGAAAGAGAGAATGAATACAAAGGAATCAAAAGAGAGCATAGTTTTTCTCATCTTTCTCTGAGTTGAGTTACTTAGTAATCCGGGAATCTAGGTTCTGTAGTACTAGTCTCTATGTAGCACCAAGTGAGAATGAGCCACCAAATATATAATCCTTTCCCTCAGAGATTCTCTACCTAAGCCTAAAGTCGGGGTGAAATTCATAGAGTATCTTGAATACCCCAAGGGAAGAAGTCCGCCTATCCTGCTAGAATTTTTACTAGGGGTCAAGTACAGGCTTTAGAGGTGTATTAGTTTTCACTCGAATCCATTGCAAAAGCTACATAGCCGCACTTTCACGATTGTCTGGATTTCTAGAGCATAGGATGAAAACAAAAAGGAGAAAAATCTCTACGCATACACATGATAAAATAATCAGTCCCTTAAGGACCTTTGCTGTAAATAATTTAGTCTTGCATTTGCTAGGGACTAGCAAGATTTAGGCATGGGGGTATGATTGCGCAGCAATCATAGGTCTTAATTGACCTAGATTAAGCTAGGACTTAGCATAAGTTAGGGTTATTCATGCATGCATACGCATTATCTGCATCTTTACTGCTTTCCTTTAGCTATGCATAAAATAATGTTATAATGTGCTGATTAAGTGCATTATGTCGATTGCAGGGAATAAGCTGATCAGGAGCTGGATCTGAAGTTGGATTAGGAATAACGGGAGTTGCAGTAGAGCTGAAGTAGAAGGCTTAGATTAGATGTAGGAATAATAATGTAAAAGAGTTAAAGGTTTGCTATGCTATTAAGTAGGAATAAAGTAGTAAAATGTAAAGAGCTTAGGTTCATCCTAGCCCTAGGATAGCCTAGAGACTTCCCCAAGCCTTAGCCACCCTTAGATTAGGTCACAACACCCTAGGAAGCCCTAAAACCCTAGTTCCAACCCTTATCTGGACGTCCAGATAAGTTATAGGACGTCCAGGATCCTTAGCCATCTCACGCACACCTCAAACCCACTTCTGCAGTGTTATTGGACATACAGACACTTTGTCAGACATCCAATTTTTGCAAAATACCCAAAACAGAACCCAAAATCCCTTCTGACACTGATTAGACGTCCAGACAACAAGTCTAGACTTCTGATTTTTGAGTATAAGACATCTGACACTATTATTAGACGTCTGATACTGCTCTCTAGTTCCTGTTTTGAGATTTAAGCCTTGATCTTGGATCTCTACGTCCCTAAACCCAATTCCAACCCCATAGGAACCTAAATTAAGGTGACCTAACCCCAGTACATCACCTCTAGACCTCCCTAAGGACCTAATTAGGTCCTCACTAAACCTAATTGACTTGGATCTTAGTCAATTCCATCAGCCTATTCAATTGGACTCATTGAGTCCAATTGAGCCTTAATCTTAGCATACACTGTCCAATTGGACTCAGTGAGAGTCCAATTGACCTAGACCTAAATTAATTCAGTTGTTTTACTCTCAATTAAGTTTACACACATCCAATTAAACTTGTATTAAGTTTAATTGCACTTTACCTTAGTGAATTAGGATTTATAACCCTATTTTGAGACATACCTTGACTTAAACCCACTAGAACCTAACCTAATCAACCTAGCCACCTAAGTTTTGACCCACACACACCCACTCACACCCACACACACCATCCACACCAAAATACCTAGCCTAGGGTTCTCTAGAACTCTCTACCATGTGTGGTTGCCTTGGTTGCCAAAATTAGCAACCAAGAGCCATTCAATTTTTAGATCCACATTTGGTGGATCTAAAAACCACCATCCATCCTCTCTCTCTCACTCTCCCACGAGCTCCCACCATAGGCCTCTCTAGAGAATTCCATAATTCTCTAGAGAGCTTCCCTTAGGTCTATAAAAAGACCTAAGGGGTGGCCATTTGCACCCATTCACTTCCTTGGCAAATTCACTCCATTGGTGCCATTCACGCCCACTTCCACTTAGTTAGCTACTCCACCTCCACGAGCTCACTACCACCACCATGGAGGACATCATGCTGGGATGCTGGATTACTCCTCCCTCTCTCCAAGGGTCGGCCTAAGCTACATTGGCCGCCCCTCATTCTCCTCCCGACCACTCCAAGGCCATCGGGGACCACCCCTGAATGCCCTCTATTCTGCTAGATTTAGTTTATGCTCTCCATAATTTTTACTACTTTTATTACTGCTTAGTAGCGTAGTCTTAACTTCTCCCCCAATGATGCATGCAAAATCCCTCCGTTGATTCTTGTATGCAGTCGTTTTCTAGTGGCTAGGTTTAAATTTCAAGCATTTATGTACAAGCTTTCCTATAAAGTTCTTGTTGCAAACAACTCTCCCATTGAATGAATGAAAAATGTTTTTATATATATATCTTCATATTGTGAAATCACCATGAGCTTATTGATTGCTATTATATTTGCATGATTCATGTTGCTTGTTTCTAACTCCTAATATTCTCGCAATTAAGCATGTCATACCTAAATACGTAATAATCACGAACCGACATGCGTTTCTAAACAAAGTAGAGCAATAGAAGATTGATTTCAGAAGTAAACAAATGCCTCCCAGAGACGAACGACCGGGACTCAAAGTCTCATTATCTTTAGAAATCATTTTTTGACGAATGTTTTTGCGTGACTATACTATGATTTCTGATGACTTTCAAATGCGTGAAAACGGTCTCCGTCACCAGACCCACTGGTTGGGCTCAAAAGTTTTTCTAATGATGTGCTTATCATGGAAGACTTTTGTACGTTGCTTGTAAGCTTGAGAAGTTTCATAGGCTACATTACGAAGCTCCTCAAGCTCACTTAATTCTAACATACGTGCCTTTCCCGCTTTATCCAGATTCAAGTTAACATTTTTAATAACCCAATAGGCTTTATGTTGGATTTCAACGGGAAGGTGACACGCTTTTCCATAGAAAGACGGAAAGGAGATATGCCCAAAGGAGTCTTATACGCAGTTCCGTAGTCCCAAAGAGCATCATTTAGTTTTTTAGACCAATCCTTCCGATTAGGCCTGACAGTTTTTTCTAAAATTCACTTAATCTCCCTATTAAACACTTCAACTTGCCCACTCATTTGGGGATGGTAAGGTGTGACTATCATGTGGTTGACTCCCAAATTTTGGAGTAGTCTTGTGAAGTATACGTTTTTGAAGTGAGGTCCTCCATCACTTATGATCGTCCTTGGGCACCCGTACCAAGAAATGATATTATCCTTAACAAAGCCCAAGACCACGGAATGGTCATTGGTTCACGTGGGTATGGCTTCTATCCATTTCGATACATAGTCTACAGCCACAAGGATGTATTCATATCCAAAGGACACATGAAAGGGACCCATGAAGTCAATGCCCCAAATATCAAAGATCTCAACAGGGAGGATAGGTTGTTGGGGCATCTCATCCCTTTTTCTAATGGTTCCCGTCTGCTGGTAGTGTAGACATGCGCTCACATACGTATGTGCATCTCGGAATAATGTGGGCCACCAAAAGCCAGATTGAAGAACCTTATGGACAATCTTCTTCCCATTAAAATGTCCCCCACAATGGAGGTCATGGCAGAAACTCAGAACACTTCTTTGTTCTTCGTCAGGGAAGCAACGGTGAAAAAGCTGGTCAGGGCCTACTCTAAAAAGCTCGGGTTCCTCCCAGTGATAAAATTTAGCGTTATCAAGAAACCTGTCTCACTTCTGCTTGCCCCAAGTACTAGGGGTAATGCCCGTGACCAGATAGTTCACTATGTCAGCAAACTAAGGAGTTTTAGCTTCTACGGCCATCAGAGACTCATCAGGGAAAGTCTCTTGAATACCGCCACCAGGGTTTGATGCCTCAATAGGGATCCTAGACAGATGATCTGCTACCACATTCTCAAATCCTTTCTTGTCTTTAATTTTTAGGTCAAATTCCTGGAGTAGCAGAACCCAACGAATTAGGCGAGGTTTGGTGTCCTTTTTAGCAAGAAGATGCTTTAAGGCAGAATGATCAGTGAACACTACAACCTTGGGTCCCAAAAGATAAGATCGAAACTTTTCCAAAGCAAATACTACAGCAAGAAGTTCCTTTTCAGTGACCGTGTAGTTTTGCTGAGGATCCGTAAGGGTCTTGCTGGCATAATGTAGCACATGAGATTTGCCATCAACCCTTTGACCTAAGATTGCTTCCACTGTAAAATCAGAAGCATCGCACATTAGCTCAAATGGGAGGGTCCAATCTAGTGCTTGGAGAATCGGCATGGTAATAAGGGCTTTCTTCAAGACTTGGAAAGCCTCGCCACATCTATCATCAAAATCGAAGGAGACATCCTTCGCTAATAGGTCACAGAGTGGCTTAGAAATTTTACTGAAATATCTAATGAAGCGCCTATAAAATCCAGCATGGCCAAGGAAAGATCTAACTTGACGAACATTGGCGGGCAATGGAAGCTTAGAGATGGAATCAATTTTTGCGGTGTCCACCTCTAATCCTCTCTCGGAAACTATATGCCCTAACACAATGCCCTGCTGGACCATAAAGTGACTTTTCTCCCAGCTAAGCACCAGCTTTGCCTCTGCACAATGGGTTAAGACTTTATCAAGGTGCGAAAGGCATAGGTCAAATGAAAATTTCAATGAACTCGTCGATCATATCAGAAAAGATAGCCATCATACAATGTTGGAAAGTGGCAGGAGCATTACATAACTCGAATGGAATTCAGCGGAATGCAAATGTGCCATACAGACTCGTGAAGGTGGTACCCTCTTGATCGTCATGAAAAGCAGCTATCTGATTATACCCAGAGTACCTATCAAGAAAACAGAAGTACTTGTTCCCTGCCAATCATTCCAAAATTTGATCGATAAACGGCAAGGGGAAATGGTCTTTCTGGGTAGCCATATTCAAATGGCGGTAATCAATGCAGACCCTCCAACCAGTTGAGGGTCAAGTGGTCACCAGCTCTCCTTGGTCATTCTCCTCCATAGTGATTCCTGCCTTTTTGGGTACTACATGAATAGGACTGACCCATTTACTATCTGAAATGGGATAGATAATCCCTGCATCCATCCATTTCAAAATCTCCTTTTTAACAACCTCCCGCATATTTGGATTGAGCCTTCTCTGCATGTCTCGGAAAGGTATCATGGACTCGTCCGTGTATATATGATGCATGCAAAGAGAGGGATCAACACCCTTAATATCAGCAATTGACCAGGAAATTGCTTCCTTGTGCCTTTGTAAACACTCAAGCAGAGCTCCCTCCTGCAATTTAGATAATGCATACGAGATAATAATGGGGAGCGTGTTATTAGGACCAAGGAAAGCATATTTCAATGTGCTCGGGAGGGGTTTCAACTCCAACTCAGGAGCCTTTTGGATTGAGGGTTTAAGTTGAGATGTCCCCACCTCAGGTAGCGGATCTACCTTCATGGTCCAGGGTGGGGACAGAGACTCAGTGTGTATCCCTAGCAACTCTTCTAATTTTGGGCATTTCCCTTTCAATTTCTTTAATAATTGGGGGATGGTCCTTAGATATGACCTTTTGAAGGGGATCTCTACATAAGAGTGCTGGAGTAGTCTCTTCAATTATTTCATCGACGACCTCAATCTGAGAACAATCTTCAAATCTGGATTGCTTGTAAGTATCAAAAACATTCAACCAGATCTTCTTGTTCCCGAAGCCCATTTTAAGTGCCCCAGATCTACAATTTATAGAGGCATTGGCTATGGCCAAGAAGGGGCGTCCCAGAATAATGGACAGCTTTGTGGGCTTATTTGATGGGTCAGTATCAAGCACTAGAAAGTCAACAGGGAAGAGGAAATCCTCCACTCTCACAAGGACATCTTCCAACAATCCCCATGGTGTCCTAAGTGATCTGTTTGCAACCTGGAGGATTTCTGGACTAGGTTTTAGCTTGCCACCTCCCAAAAGGTCGTAGAAAGAGCTCGATAAATTATTCACCCCCGCACCCAGATTGAGCAGAGCCTCGTCAATGTGTTGGTTACCTATAACCACTGAAATATACGGGGCCCCTGGGTCTTTCATTTTAGGGGGTGTTCCATGCTGGAGAACTGAGCTAACATGGTCAGGCAAGATAACCTTAGTTTGGACCTATTTCCTAGATCGACGCTTTTGGGTGCACAGGTCCTTCAGAAACTTGGCATAGGACGGGATCTGTTTAATAGCTTCCAATAGAGGCAAATTAATCTGGACTTGCCTAAAAGTGTCCATAAGCTCTTCTGTCCTATCCTTGGCTCCAGACGAGCCAATAGAAGATTCCCCAGGAGTAGGTAAGCACTCTAGATAGGGCACCCTCGGCTTCTGGGTAGAGGGGTCGTCATGGCAGGAAAGGGGTGGTGGAAGGACGACATCCTCATTGTGGGTGATTTTGTGTGAGGGAGAGCAATGTGGCTCTCCCTCGGTGGAGATGGAAGTCAGGTCAGGTGTAGAAGGGGAATTCTGAGACGTAACCGTAGGAGTGTTATCAGGCTTGTCAATCTTCTTTCCACTCCTTAGCACGGTCATCGCTTGGGCGTGCTCCCTAAATACAACCCCCTTACCCTTAGGGTTCTCCTCAGAAGAGTTAGGTAGCTTCCCTGGATCACGTTTCCTAACTGCCTCAGTAAGATGACCAATTTGGGATTGCATATTAGTAATCATCTTATTCTGAGATTGGATGACCATATTCTGATGCTCTTGCATCGCTTTCATCATGGCTTTAAGTTCATCCATCTCAGAGGGCTTATTCTGAGGAGGGTTTTCATAAGATGGTTGGTATATGGGTTGGGGAGGTAAGGGTCTTGTATTCCCTGAGTTAGAAGCATCACCTTGATTCCAAGAGAAGTTTGGATGGTTCCGCCACCCCTGATTATAGGTATTGGAATAAGGGTTATTGCAAGGAGGATGGAAACCTTGCGCCACGTTCAAGTCGGCCTGAATAAACTCAGGGAATTGATTTGCCTGATGGCACTCTGCAGTGGCATGCATTGTGCTTTGGCAAATGGAGCATTCTCTTGAATCCTGAAAGATAGAGACTGCTTGTGGGTTCATGCCGGGGTTTGCTAAAAGCCTATCAAAGTTTTAGTTCAATAATTGAATCTGATAAGCCAAATCCTGAGAAGCCCCGGCTTCATGGGCCTCAATCTTCCTCTACAAGATTGATGGTTTTCTTTCTTGATAGGCAGAGGACAAATGTATGGAGTTTTCGCTTAATGTTTCAAATAATGCCAAGACTTCATTCTCAGTTCTGGTCATGAAGGTTCCTACACCAGTTGCATCGATGGTTTGCCTATGCCTTTCAGATAATCCGTTATAGAACCTTTCGACCAACTGCCATCTTGGCACCTGATGGTGGGGGCATAACCTAAGAAGGTCATTAAAGCACTCCCAAGTCTCATGAAATTGCTCCCCTTCCTATTGAGTAAAACCCATAATCTCTCTTCTATAATGGTTGGTCTTACTCATAGGAAAATACTTTTTCAAAAATTCTCCCTTAAGGGTGGCCCAATCATTTACCCTTGCATCGAGGTATGATACCAGTGCTTGGCCTTGCATCAAGGAAATAGTGTCCTCATTAGGGCTTCATCAGTAAAGCCCTGGAACTTCACCGTGGAACAGACCTCGGTGAATTCCTCCAAATGCCGGTAGGGATCCTCCCTAGTAGTACCATAAAAGGAGGGCAACAAAGATATAGTACTGCTCTTGATCTCATAGGGATTATCCCCTGCCGGTCGTCTTAGTACTTGTGCGAGTTGGTTAGTTGGAATAAAATAGTCCCTTAGGGTCCTTTGTTGATTTGCTCCTTGATCAGCCATTCCTTCTCTTTCTCTCCTAGGTGAGCTCTCCTAAGAATTCTCTCAGGCTCAGGATCAAACATTAGACTACTCTCAAGAGAGCGTCTACCAAGCATACAATATCAATCACAATTTAGGTTCTTATTGAGTAAGTGAAACCTCCACTCCAAAGATAAGTTAAAAGGTCAAGGCTTATCCCTCCGTTCCCACATAAGTGGTATAAGAGGGGTGATGACTTGAAATCCTAACCTTCTTTGTTGCAGAGGTCGAATTCGTTGATATAGATGGCCAAACAAGTTTTTTTCACTACAATTACGTGCCTTAATTCAACCTTCGAGTGCCCTAGGACCTATACTTTACTTGGATGATACTCCCAGGTGATCAAGTGAGAAGTTACTCCAAGGACGAACAAAGGGATGCAAGTAGGGTGAACCCTTCCTTTGAGGCGATGCGTATGCGGTGCCCCTTAACTACCCCTTTGTTCCTTTAAGGGGTGTCCCCCTCCGTGAAGTATCAAAACACTTGGTCAAAAGATAGTACCACCACCACCACAAAGCACAATAGGAGGGTTTGCACCATTGTGAAAATATCTACGTCAAATGGCACCATTGCCGGGGAGGAATAGAACCAATAAATTCACAAGTAGAGGATGATGCTGTTTGCAGACAACTTTGCAACTTCAATGCGAGGAATATACTACTCTAAATAGAGCTTGCAATTTCCTTAAAACTTCAAGGTTATTTATGCAATTTTCACATCAGAAATTAAGCTCCCAAAAATATGTATATGATGCATGTGTAATGGCATATCATGTAAATTTGATTTGCATGCAAATTTCATTTGAATTTCAATGTTGAATGATGCACATAACACAAGTAAAGTAAATTCATGAAACTATAAGTGCATCAATGCAATGTGGCCTGAATAAAATAATAATATCCAAATGGCAATGGCATGCAATGTAAATTCTAATTAGGGAGAAAATAGAGGAAACTTCCTCTCTCTTCCTTGCGCGCACGAGGAGGCTTCGTGGGAGGAACTACACGGTGGGAAGGCATGTCTCGACGAGGGCTACGCGATGGTGCTGACGTGGTGGCTGGAAGTGGCCAAAGGCGGCTGGCTGGCGGAGAGGAGCGTCGACCTGTCGCCGGCAGCTGGCTGCACGGCTGCTGTGGCTATGGCGCGTGGGTGCACGTGGTTGTGCTGCACTGCCTGCAAGCGTGTGGTTGCTGTGGGCACGCTGCTGCGGGCGGGGCTTTGGGTACTTGCAGGGCCACTGGAGAGGAAGAAGATGACGAAGTGGAGGGGCAGTGCATCCTGCAGTGTCCGCATTTGCGCGCTGTGGCAGTGTGCTGCGCGGTGAGGGCAGGCTCTTGCAAGGGCACGCGCGGGTGGTGGAGAGGATGGTGCGGTGCCTGCAGGGCATGATTGTGGCAGTGCAAGGGCGCGGTTGTGGCTATGCTGTGAGGGCAGGATGGTGAGGGTGTTGATGCGCACCAGGGAGCGGACACAGGCGCGCGGTGGAAGACTGCCTTGCGCTTGCAAGGGCGCGGCTGTGGATCTTGTTCGCTGTTGAACGTACGAATTGCTACGCTAACGTGTTTGGTTTTAAAACCTTGTTGTTGTAGCTTGAAAGCGAAGAACTCATGTTCAACAAATAAAATTTATACCGAAATTGAAATTCTGGGTCGAACACAGGGAGGCTACGTCGATCTATATTCGCAATTATATATGTATTTTTAGAATTTTTCTTGAAAAGCGAGGCGATGTAATTACAATGAAGCTATGACAACAATCAGACTAAAAAGGAAAAGAGAGAGAGAGAGAAAAAACATGCATTCAATATTTCAAAATGTTTATACAATAAAACCAAATAAGAATTACACTAGAAAGCGGGAAATCAGCTACACTAGAAAGCAGGAAAATTCTACACTAAAAAGCTGTAAAGAAGAATGGGAGAGAGAAGTTATCCTCCTCGACGATCGCTTGGAGGACGAGCCGGATGGAACGATGCCTGGACGAAGGAGGACGAAGCAGAAGAATGAGAATGGGGCAACACATCATCGTCGTCGTGGGATCCACTTCCGAATGTGGACGAAAATTTTGACTTTATCTCGCGAGAAGCATCTCGAGTGTGGGACAAGCTTCTCTTAAGCTTTGGAGAGGTAGAGAAGAGAAGGAAGGGATGAGAATTTCGTGTGGAGGGGGTCTCCTTTTACAGTTGCAAGGAGTGGGGGCAAATTGGTTATTACATCTTTAAAAACATTAATTCAGGACCTTTAGTGACGAATAAAACCGTCTCTAAAGGTCTGAACGTGGGCTTAGTGGGCGGCGCGTGTGCGCGCGGGAGCAGGCACTTGCGCACATTCAGCCGTCCTCAGCCGTCCGATCCCGAGATCGGACGGCTTAAATCGTGCCTTCTCCCGCCTCTCTGCGCACCCGCCCGCGTGTGATGCCGCGTCCTCACCGCGCGTGCAATAGCGCATGGGTGTTATCGGGTACACGCTGCCGTTGGATTACAATCTGACGCTCCACGTGCCCGCTCGCCCGCGCCTGATTTGAGGCTCACAGGGGCTCGACCCCGCGACCTCTCCTTCGCCCGTAGCGTCATCTCCGCTGTGCTACGCAGTCGAGAAGGTCACGCAAACGATTTAAGGGGCCGCATCCACAGCCGTTGGATCTTGATCCAATAGTAGGGGAAGGGCGGATGAGTGGGCGACCGAGATGGCACCACGTGGCGCCATCTTGGCCGTCCATCTTCTGGATGATGTAGATGGTGCCACGGGTGTCGGATTGACTCGATTTTTGTGTCGTTAGGCTGCAATCGTTGATCTGAATCCATCCGTGCGGTCAGATTTGTCATTTGAAGTGTGGATTTACACCATCTTAGCCCTTGATCTTCTAGGGTTCCCCAGTCACTATCAGATGCTACAGATGCCTGATTAGGGCGATCTTGGAGTCGTTGAACTCCAATCGTCGCCCTAATCACATTTGTACGGTTGGATCTTTGATCTGAGGCCCCGATAAAAAGTTTGCCCTGTCCAAGCACATAAAAGGAGACAATTAACCTCAATTTTATTCAAACTACTCTAAATGCAAGATGATGCATGTTATGCAATATGTATAGCATGCAATGCAATCCTATGCTTAAGAACATGCATAAATAGACATCTTAAGTAGTGTAAATGTGTTTACATCATACCCTCATGCCTATCTTTTGCTAGTCCCTAGCAAAAACTATATGCTATTTATAAAAGAATTAGGTTAGATTATTTAGACATGAGTTATTTTCAATCATTAAGAAACTGTCTACTTAGGATCTGAACTTTCAAAGACACAACAGTGCCCGAGTATCTACCAAAATGCAGACCGCCTCAAGTCCTCGCCTTATTCAAAGAAAATTTTCTTTTTTTCTCTTTTTCCTCTTTTCTAATTTTTTTTTTTTTGGATTTTCAAGTTTTAGGGTTAAAGGGTGGCTTTCTAAGGCCATTCAACTCACCCAAGATTTGATGAGAACCCTAAGTTCTAAGCATCTTATTGTGAATGTAATAGACTTGTTGACTGGCAATTAAAACAAACTTTGGATTTCTACGCCTCTAGGTGACCTAAAAAGAATTCTGCCTAAAGGTGTATCTTTACAACCGGTAACTTTCTCCCTACTTTTATTTTCTTTTCGGGGTCAACACGAGGGTGAATCCAGTGTATATCTCCCCGATTTATTCTACTTCTCCGCTTCTTCCTAAGTGTTTTGGGAATTTTTAGTGCATTTATTGAGCTGGGTTCTGGACAACCAGTCGATGAGCTGTTACCACCAACAACTTGCCAGCCATATTCGTGCGGGAAGTGTGGTTTATTTCTTTTTTTCTTTTCTCCTTTTCTTTTTGATTTTTTTTTTTTAAGGAGGTGGCTTCCCTGGTCTAAGATTTACCTAAAGGAAGCAAAAAGAGAAAGGTCCAGTGACTGGGCTTTGGACAACCTACCTATGGGCTGTTACCTACGATAACTTTCCAGCCATATCACCCTAGAAGGTTCATTAGCTACCCAATTTCCATTAGAATCGCCGAACAACGAGTCAGTGCAAAGAAAGTGTGTAGATGCTTAAAACTCAAAAATTCCCTCAAATCAGAGGGTGGGTTGATAACTCGTGTACTTATCACCCAAACTTATTTATTCCAATTACGATAGAATTAAGATGGCGAGGATTCGAAAGACAAATCCACATTTTAGTAGATACACGGGCTAATTAAGTCCAAAGACCTGAAGGGCCTTTGTGTTCAGATCGTAATGTAAAATTTCCTAAGATTGAAAAGTCCTAATGTCCAACTAATCCTTCCTAATTTTGATTTTTTTATGTATAAATAAGAAGAGAAAAATAATTTACATGAATTTCACAAAGCTGACCAAATGCTTCAAAAATGAATCCACCCCCCCATGCCTAGTTGATGCAATGTCCTCATTGAAAAAGAGACATGAAAGAAAGGGTAGAATATGAAAGATGTCACCTGAATATGGAGCTCGTATCAGCCTTGTGTCATATGTACAACTGCTGAGTTTAATGCCGTCAACTAGGCGAAGTCCAGCCAAAGAAGTCACAGAATGGCTAGAGCAACTGTGTCTGAGATGGGTTCTGGAAGAATATGGTCAATAACAGGCTTCAGACATTGACCGTTGACTTTAAATGTGTTACCCGTCTTTGGGTCAGAAATCTGAATGGCTCCATTTGGAAAAATCTGGTCAATTATGAATGGGCCATTCCATTTAGATCTAAGTTTGCCAGGAAAGAGCTTAAGTTTAGAATCGAATAACCAGGCCTTTTGGTTCGGCTCAAAGCTCTTGCGGGAAATTAGTTGATCATGTAGAGCTTTGATTCGAGCCTTGTAGATCTTGATATTCTCATAAGCATCATTTCTAAGCTCCTCCAACTCAGATAGTTGGAGTTTCCTGGTCTTCCTAGCTAAATTCAGATCTAAATTGCATTGTTTGATCGCCTAGAATGCCTTGTGTTCAATCTCTACGGGTAGATGGTAAGCCTTTCCATACACCAAACAGAATGGAGACATGCCGATGGGCATTTTATACGCCGTACGGTAGGCCCAAAGAGCGTCCTCAAGCTTTTGAGTCCAATCCTTGCGATTAGGCCTAACCGTTTTCTGCAGAATGTTCTTGATCTCTCAATTGGAGATCTCGGCTTGTCCATTCATCTAAGGATGGTAAGGTGTAGAAATTCGGTGATTAACCCCGTATTTGGCCAATAAATTCTGGAATTGGGCATTAGTAAAATGAGTGCCACCATCACTGATGGTAGCCCTCGGAATCCTGAACCTACTGAAGATATTTTTATTAACAAAATCGATGACCACTTTGTGGTCATTGGTTCGAGTGGGAATCGCCTCAATCCATTTGGACACATAATCAACAGCAACAAGAATGTACTGATATCCAAATGAAGGGATAAAGGGTCCCATGAAATCGATGCCCCAAACATCGAAAATTTCGACGGGAAGAATAGGGTTTAGGGGCATCATGTCTCTCTTAGTTATGCTCCCGAGTGCCTGACATCGAGAACATGACCTTGAGAAATCCTGGGCATCCTTGAATAAAGACGACCAATAGAAGCCAGATTGCAAGATTTTTGCAGCCATCTTTTTCCTGGAGAAATGTCCACCACACCCAGATGCATGGCAGAACTCGAGTATACTGTTGAATTCATTCTCCAGTATACATCGGTGAATAATCTGATCAGAGCCGATGCGATACAATTTAGGGTCCTCCCAGAAGTAGTATTTGGCCTCAGATTTGAGTCTATCCCATTGTTGCTTGGTCTAATCCTGGGGGATTTGACCAACAGCCAAATAATTAACAATGTCAGTAAACCATGGGGTGTGGACACCTAAAACTGTAAGAATAGTTTCGTCCAGAAAAGTGTCAGCAATCGGAATGTCCGGACGAGAGGAATCACCTAGGAGTCTCGACAAATGATCTGCTACCACATTTTGTACCCCGATTTTATCCTTGATTTCAAGATCAAATTCTTGAAGCATAAGAATCCAACGAATAAGCCAGGGTTTAGCATCCTTTTTGGCCAAGAGATGTCTCAAAGTCGAGTGGTTGGTATAGATGATAACATGAGACCCTAAGAGATAAGCCCTGAATTTTTCCAAAGCGAACACTACAGCTAGTAATTCCTTTTCAGTAACAGTGTAATTCCTCTGGGCTTCATCCAGAGTTTTACTAGCGTAGTAGATGACAGAGGGCTTTCTATCAATTTTCTGACCCAGGACAGCCCCGACCGCGTAATCAGAAGCATCGGTCATGATCTCAAAAGGGGCTGTCCAAATTGGTGGTTGCAAAACTGAAGCACATGTGACTGCCGTTTTCAGGAAATCAAATGCCTTTCGACATGATTCATTAAAAACAAATGGCGTTTCTTTGACAAGAAGATTGCTCAAAGGAAGAGCGACCTTCGAGAAATCTTTGATGAATCTTCGATAAAATCCCACATGGCCAAGAAATGATCGGATTTGTTTAACAGATGTGGGAGGAGAAAGTTTAGCGATAGCATCAACCTTAGCTTTATCCACTTCAATTCCCCGTTCAGAGATTACATGACCCAAAATGATGCCTTCTTGGGTCATGAAATGACTCTTTTCCCAGCTAAGGACCAATCGTGTTTTGATACATCGCTTAAGAATCATTTCTAGATTAGCCAAACAAGAGTCAAATGATTCTCTAAAAATAGAGAAATCATCCATGAATACTTCTATAAACTCTCCCACCATGTCAGAAAATATGGCTAGCATACACCTTTGAAAAGTCGCAGGTGCATTGCATAACCCGAAAGGCATCCTACGAAAAGCAAAGGTTTTGTAGGGACAGGTGAAAATAGTTTTTTCCTGATCCTCGGGATGGATAGGAACTTGGTTGTATCCCGAGTAGCCATCAAGAAAACAGAAGTACTTCTGCCCGGCTAATTTTTCCAAGATTTGATCGATGAAGGGCAAGGGAAAATGATCCTTTTTAGTGACTGTGTTCAGTTTCCTATAATCAATACAAACCCTCCAAGAGGAAGCTGAACAAGTTGTGACAGATTTTCCTCTCTCGTTAGTCACAACGGTAATCATGGCTTTCTTTGGAACATTCTGTACGGGACTTACCTAGGGACTATCAGAGATTGGATAAATAATTCCTGCATCGAGCCACTTGATGATTTCCTTTTTGACCACTTCTCGCATATTTGGATTCAATCTCCTCTGCATCTGGCGAGAAGGGTGGGATCCATCTTCCAAGAATATTCTATGATTACAGTAAGATGGCTCGATCCCCCTGAGGTCATGAATGGTCCAACCAATTGCCTCCTTATATTCCTTCAGGACCTTAATCAATTTAATCTCTTGCTCCTTTGTCAATTTAGCACTGATAATCACAGGGAGCGTCTTCTGAGGTCCTAAAAATTGACATTTCAAATTCTTAGGCAATGGTTTCAATTCAAGATGGGGCGGGTTGATGATTGATGGTAGGGTAGATGTTGAAGATTCAACAAGAGGAAGAGGTTGTGAGTGAACAAAATCAATAACCTCTTCCGAAGATGGCAGGTCAGCCATAGAGGGTTGCGGGTCAAATTCATCATCCAAAGAGGAACTTTCAATTGAAAAAACTATCAAACAAGTTTCAATGTTTTCATTATCCTCATCAAGTTCCTCAATAAATCCACAATCCTCAAATTTGTTGATCACCATAAAAATATCCAATTTCATTCGTTAATCCCCAAATGTTGGCCTTAGCGGTAGCCAGGAACGGACACCCCAGAATGATGGGCGTGTTCCTCAGATTATCGGGTACATCCATGTCATGGACAAGGAAATCTACAGGAAAATAGAAATCCTTGACCTTAACTATAACATCTTCAATAACGCCTCACAGGTTTGTGACCGAGCGATCCGCTAACTGTAGCGTTACTGAAGTTGGCCGAAGTTCACCTAACCCAAACTTCTCGTAAAGAGAAGTCGGAATTAGGTTGATGGATGCACCCAGATCCAAAAGGGCTCTATCAAATGTGTAATCTCCGATGATGCAAGAAATCAATGGAGCACCAGGATCTCTCTTTTTCTGAGGGAGGTAGTGCAGGATAACAGAACTAGCCTACTCGAAGAGTACCACCTTCCTCGGAACAGATTCTCTCGACTTACTCTTTTGTGTACATAATTCCATTAAAAATCTTGCGTAAGCTGGTATGTGCTTGATAGCATCAAGGAGCGGGATATTGATCTCAACATTCTTAAATAGATTCAGAAGCTCCTCATTGCTATCAACAAACTTCTTCTTTGATTTGGTTAAGGCTTCAGGAAAAGGAACATGAGTCAGATCTTTGGAATCAGGTTCCTGAGCCTTGATTTCTCCTCTAAAATTCTCCTCTCTCTCCTTAGGTTCTTCAGGATTCAAAAGATCAGAATAGTGTGGTTGTGAATCCTGAGTCTACTTACCACTCCTCAAAGTGACAGAATTTGGATCTTGGGGAGGGTTAGGAAAGATTGGAGGGGCTTAATTAACCATGAATTGTTGATTTGCAGAAGAAGAAGAGGACAAGGAACCCTGCTCAACCACCTGAGCATGTGCGTGTGGGTCCCTCCGATTTTCGTACCCATGGGCTTGGTTGCCCGAATTCATAATATTTCGCGGGTTGGGTATGGGTTGGGATGGTAGAGATCCAGGTTGACGAGAGTTAGCGATGAGCCCAGACTGCAAGTTGTCCAGTGAGGTTTTCATTTGCTGCATGAGCTGGAGCATGGATCCTTGCATCTCTACCATTTGATGGTTCAAATCAGCCTGCCTTGCAGGTTGACGGGCATTCCAAGCTGGCTGATTGACCTGATTTGGAGGCAACTGAGTATATACTTGACCCTGACCCATTGGTCGTTGCGGAGCATAGTTGCCAGGTCAGAATTGGGTCTGTTGCCCCAGGTTTTTCCAAGAGAAGTTAGGGTGCTTTCTCCAACCTGGATTATAGGAATTAGAGTAGGGGTTGGATCTAACATTCTCTTGTACAGCACAGACATCCTCATAGGGTGACGATGGAGAGAAAGAAAGGGAAGGATCAGAAAAAATGGGATCAAAGGTCCCAGTTTGGAACCTGTGGGGTTCTGAAAAATGCTGACTCACAGGTTGAGCCGCATCGAGTTGATTCACGAACTCCCATCCAGAAGGAGCTCGTGAAGAATGGAATCCCGAATTTTGGGATTGAATGGATCGAGAGTTGTTCATAGAATTTCCAGCCATCCACTCTTCCATTCTCTTAGCAACCAAGTTACCTTATCAAGTTTGTTACAAATCAATTCCATATCAAATGAATGAGAGTCATGGACTTCATTGACATTTGATCTGGGCTGCTGAGACCAGTTAAATGTATCCATAGAGGCATGATTGATTGAATTCTCACTCATTTCCTTAAATAAATCATGTGCACTATCTGCATCTTTATTGAGGAAATTGCATCCGCAAGAAGCATCCACATGATTTCTGAGTTGCTCAGTCAACCCATGATAGAAGATCTGCACGAGTTGCCATTTCAGCACCTCGTGGTGTGGACACCTCCGCAATAAGTCCTGGAATTGCTCCCACGCCACATGAAACTGCTCCCTCAGCCGTTGGGTAAAGGTAGTGATTTCCCATCTCAAAGCATTGGTACGTCCGACTGGGAAGAATTTCTTCAGAGAGGCCGATTTCAACTCATTCCAAGTTGTAATTGGTCTTCCTATTGTCCTATGCCAATGCGCGGCCTTATCCCTAAGAGAGTGGGGGAAGAGCCTCATGATTATTTGCTCCTCGTTTATGTTTTGAGCGTTGGTGGTCTGGACCAAAGTGGTCAAGTCCTCCAAGTGCTGAAATGGATCTTCGGAGCCAAGCCCATGATAATGTTTAATCAGAATTAACACCTGGAGCTTGATTTCTACATCACCGGCTGGAATCTGGACACTGGGATGTTCCCCGTAATTTGAAGGATCATAAAAATCCTTCAAGGGCAGAGCGCCCTGCATTCTCTGGAACCATTCCTGCATTCTCTGCATTTGTTCCAACTGCCTTCGAAATTCTTCCTATGGATTTCCAAGCAGAGGAGGCTGTTGGTCGGCCATGGGATCAATTTGACCAAAATCCAACTTGCACCACCTAGAATACTCTAATGGTCCTTCCAATCGGGGATTCAATGACCGTCTTCCCATCATAAACTAGGAGAAGGTCGGAAGGACTAGGGATAGGAACCCTGCAGCACAACAAAACAAGGCTGTCCTTAAGTGGGGTAGCCTAAGGATCTACTGACTCCCAAAACCTACCTTAAGACTGTAAATGATTTACTCTACTTGTGTCTATTTAATCCAACCAGTTAGAAGGAGGGACTGGGGAGAAGGTTCTTCCTTCGGCTTTCCCCTCCGGTTCCTAGTGTACCCCCTAGCCGCGGTTGTTTGATGCTACTCCCCTAGCTAGACATCAAATTAATTAGTACAAGTAGGTTAATCAAAAATAATCTCAGACTAGGCCCTAAAGAGCGAATCAGACCTTAAGGCCAACGTCTACTCAATTTTATTAAGGCCTAGGATTTTGGTGCTTATGGAATGTGATGGGCCCTTAAAATGGGTTGTGCCCTTAATGATTGATTGAGATTTGTGTGTGTGTGCACAACCAGGGTTTTCAAGCAAGATTATTTGTGATGCGTGGATTTTAATGTTCAAATCTTGCTTAAGTAACTTCTAGGGTTTCAAATTAGGTAGATTGCAATCAAGTTTCTAGGCAAACCAAGTTGTCAAACACGGGTGAAGATTGTTTTCCTTTAAAACCAGAAAGAAAATGGAGTGCCTGGAATAGACCTAGATTGAAAACCCTAAGGAGGAGCTACTTGATGAATTGATTTTAAGTAGAGTGGTGCGGCCCAAATAACTCAAACAATTGGCCACAAATGCACCACTAAGTTAGGCACTCAAAAATGGTTAATCTAGAATGATTTCTACTCTTTTATGTGTTGCTTTGTGTGTACCGATTCCATAGATTAGAACCCGGTTGAGTAGAAACAAATCAATTTGATTAAGTGCCTTGAATGTGGGTGTATGTTGTGTGTTTGTTGAAAATTGCCCCACAAGATTATCTTTTTGTTATTTTTTTATATAAATGAGGGTGGAATGAATGTGAGTGAGAATCCAAACAACCCAACTATTCCTAGGATTTATGCAAACACCTAGGCTAATTGGAATTTGGATTTAATGTGGCGAATGAAATCTATGGAGGGGGAAAGAATGGGGAGCACATATAGTTGTCTTCAACTGCACTTTACTCTAGTCTACCGCTTGATGATTCCTTGATGGAGGTCTTTGCAAAACAAAAGACACAAGAGAAAGCAAGTTAGAAAGTAATAAAGTGCAAGAAATGCGAAAAGAAGATCGGAAATCGTTGCATCCCTGGCAACGGCACCAAAATGTTGAACGTACGAATTGCTACACTAACGTGTTTGGTTTTAAAACCTTGTCGTTGTAGCTTGAAAGTGAAGAACTCGTGTTCAACAAATAAAATTTATACCGAAATTGAAATTCCAGGTCGAACACAGGGAGGCTACGTCGATATATATTCGCAATTATATATATATTTTTAGAATTTTTCTTGAAAAGCGAGGTGATGTAATTACAATGAAGCTATGACAACAATCAGACTAAAAAGGAAAAGAGAGAGAGAGAGAGAAAAAACATGCATTCAATATTTCAAAATGTTTATACAATAAAACCAAATAAGAATTACACTAGAAAGCGGGAAATCAGCTACACTAGAAAGCAGGAAAATTCTACACTAGAAAGCTGTAAAGAAGAATGGGAGAGAGAAGTTATCCTCCTCGACGATCGCTTGGAAGACGAGCCAGACGGGATGATGCCTGGACGAAGGAGGACGGAGCAGGACAAAGGAGGACGAAGCAGAAGAACGGGAACAGGGTAGCACGTCGTCGTCGTCATGGGATCCACTTCCGAATGGGGACGAAAATTTTGACTTTTTCTCGCGAGGAGCATCCCAGGTGTGGGACAAGCTTCTCTTGAGCTTTGAGAGATAGAGAAGAGAAGGAAAGGATGAGATTTCGTGTGAAGGGGGTCTCCTTTTATAGTTGCAAGGAGTGGGGGCAAATTGGTCATTACATCTTTAAAAACATTAATTCAAGACCTTTAGTGACGGATAAAACCGTCGCTAAAGGTCAGAATGTGGGCGTAGTGGGCGGCGCGCACACACCCGCTCGCCTACTCGCACGCGCAACGCTTACGCACGTTTAGCCGTCCTCAGCCGTTCGATCGCAGGATCGGATGGCTTAAATCGTGCCTTCGCCCGCCTCGCTGCGCGCCCGCCTGCGTGCGATGCCATGTCCTCACCACACGTGCAATAGCGCGTGGGCTCTATCAGATGCGCGCTGTCGTTGGATCGCGATCTGACGCTCCACGTGCCTGCTCGCCCGCGCTTGATTTGAGGCTCGCGGGGGCTCGACCCTGCGACCTCTCCTTCGCCTACAGGGTCATCTTCGCTGCGCTACGCAGTCGAGAAGGTCGCGCGGACAATTTAAGGCGTCGCATCCACAGCCATTGGATCTTGATCTAATGGCGGGGGATGGGCAGATGCGGGGGCTTCAGCGATTGCGTGCGGGAGATTGGGCGGCCGAGATGGTGCCACATGGCACCATCTTGGTCATCCATCTTCTGGATGATGTAGATGGTGCCACGGGTGTCGGATTGACTCGATTTTTGTGTCGTTAGGCTGCAATCGTCAATCCAAATCCATCCGTGCAGTTGGATTTGTCGTTTGACATGCGGATTTACGCAATCTTAGTCCTTGATCTTCTAGGATTCCCCGGTCACTATCTGATGCTACAGATGCCTGATTAGGGCGATCTTGGAGTTGTTGAACTCCAATCGTCGCCCTGATCACATTTGTACGGTTGGATCTTCGATCCGAGGCCCCGATAAAAGGTTTTCCCTGTCCAAGCACATAAAAGGAGACAATTAACCTCCATTTTATTCAAACTACTCTAAATGCAAGATGATGCATGTTATGCAATATTTATAGCATGCAATGCAATCCTATGCTTAAGAACATGCATAAATAGACATCTTAAGTAGTGTAAACGTGTTTACATCACGCTCGGTGGGTGGCTGGCGAGGGCTTGGTGAAGGCGCTGGTGGTAGGGTGCACGGTGGATAGGCGATGGAAGGTGTGCGCACAGTGCACGCTCGCCCCACAGTGCACGCAGTAACTTCACGATGGTCTCCCCTCTCAAGCCCCTCCGCCTCTCTCTCTTTATCTCCTCTCCGCGAGCGAGTTAAGGGATTTTCAAAATCCCTTACTAAACATGGCCGGTGCTGTTGGTGGGGTTGTTGAGGCCGACCGTAGGTTGAGAAATTTGTGGGGGAAAATATCTTTTCACCCCTTATTCTTTTCCACAATTGATCCTCCTCCCTCTTCTTCCCAATTATTAGCCTGATGGAGTAAATTAAGTGGAAGAGATGTAACGAGTGCGCTGTTGCGGGACCTGCATGAAATATAAAATAATTACGTAATAAGCAATAGAATAAATGTAAACTTAAATAATGGCATATGCAATCATTTAATGACCTAATGTGATTATTAACAAACATAAAATGTTAGAATTGAATTACTTAGGCGTAACAATAGTCCATTAAAATGGACTCATCAAGAGAAATACAGTAAAACAAGGGTAAAATTGTAGTTTTAACAGTATATCTCAATTGCAGTACACTCATGGGTTTTCTCAAGGGTTAGTTAAGGGTCAAATGGCCTTAAATGTCCAACAAGTGGGTTAATGCAGACAGAAAAGGGTTTTTGCGAGTTTTGAGAATTAAATGACTTATGAAACCCTAAAAACAATCTCACTTAATCTGTTGAGGTTCTGATCAAGATAAAATTCACCTAAATCCTCTAAAATTCATATAAAAATATTTTCTAAGGTTTGGTATGCTTGATTTGACCATTAGAACCCGTCTTGACCCAAAACAGAATCCTGAATAGACATTTGCCCTAATTTGGGTTTTTACGTAAATTAGCTAGTCAAACTTGATCGAAACCTATATCTAACTTCACCATTGGATTCTCGGGTCCAAATTAGGTTTGTACCAAAATTTGGGCCCAATCTAAGATCATCTTGACCAAGTTTGCATTTTGGTCCAGTCGGACTCTTTTTATCTCATTCAGATCCTTAACTTTTGAATTCCTTACAAATAGCCCCCCAACTTTGTCGCCTTCTTCACAAAAGGGTCTCTGCCGCCATGAATCCTATTCCTACAACTCTGGCGACCATTGATTGAAGAGAACTCCTTCTCTGATCAATCAATTCCTTCCAAAATTGGAAGAGAGATTCCTTGAGGAGTCCTCTTTCCATTGGATCCATCCATGAGCCCTAAAACTTTCCTAATCTCTCATGCGAACACATGAGAGATTTGGGTATCTTAGAATTTCCAACTCCGGCAACATTTTCTAACTTGGAAGCTTGGCTTCCAAGCTTAAAACTCCCTCTAAAGGCCTATAAAAGGACCCCCAGATCAGGTCGAACTTCCCAGACTTGATTCCGGCCATGAAATCCCCATATTCCTCCTTCCTCTTTCGATTGCGAACCTCCACAAGCTCCGGCAACTCCTCCTGACGTCCTTCGTCGTCCGTCCACAATACCAGAAGGATTCCCTTCCTCTCTCTCTCGTCCGCTCTTGGCCGTACCAGCAGGAGCCTCCTTCCCGTCATTGTCGCCGTTCCTCCCCTACCGGAGAGTCCATCTTCTTTGTTGCTGGCGTGCCAAAACTGGCGCGGATCTCCCCCATTTCGTCCATTAGAAATTTAGTTAGCTTTATTTAGCATCATAAGTTAGTTTTCCCTCTCTCTATCCTCATTTCAAACCCCGACTCGACACGCTCATCCTCATCTTCTCCATGACCAACAACCACTCCGGTGAGGTGGTTCCACTGCTACACAACTCTATCTACCTTGCTGACCACCTCAAAACCTTCACCTCATCCTCCTGCACAAAAACCCTCTCCTTATCTCTCCATTCACACACCCAACACTTCCCCAGAACAAACCCATCACAGGTTACCTTCCCCAACTTTGACCGACCACCACACTCCTCCACAAGCCACGGTAACACCACCAATGCACTCCACACCCTACGGCGAAGCTTCTCAGCCTGTTTAATTGGGCTGCAAGGCTATGTTTATGTTTTCAGGTATTCACCCTCGTTGCCATTAATAGTGCTCCTTCGAGGAGCTTGAAGAAGGTTTCTTTTTGCCGCAAGCCCCAAGCGTTTGCTCCAGGTAGTGCGGGTTACTCTTAGGAGAATGCCCATGCCACTAATTGAAGACACTGGGGCTCCTACTACCGCAATCGAAGGTGCCATCCCTCGCAGCTGCACACAGAAGAAGCCCGGTGGGATAGTCCCACATCGGGCGTTGACAGCCACATCGCAGTGCATATATTGATTTTGTCCTATAGGCTTATCACCTCAGCAAGCACAGGGAGTGAGGTCCCCACATGTGCCTCACATGCGCCTCACCTACGACACCTAACCTGCAGGTCTGGCTGATCCGATTACCTGCCTAAACTTAAGCACTCCTCGCTCACCATTCACGCCGGTGAGCCTGGTCCCAGGTACACTCTACCCGTATACCCGATTACCCTGACTGTGGCCCTGGGAGGGTGAAACCTAAGAGGAAGTGAGAAAGAAAGAGAGTGCGGGGCAGGGGAGGGTTTTGCCCTGTGCGACACTTAGCCAAATCTAAAGGGATGGACACCCTTTGTGCATGAAGAAAGAAGGAAGAAGAAAAGTAAGCCTTCGCAGAAGAAGCGAAGAGGTTAAATATAAGAAGAAAATGAGAAGGGCTTGAGAAGACAGAAGAAGAAAGGAGAAAAGCAGAATCAAAGAAGGAGAGAAGAGAAGAGGAAGAAGAATAGTGCTGTTGGTTAAGTTGTCTGATTAAATGACACGACGTCTGCTTTGAGGCTTTATCTGGTTATTTATGTACCTAAGTTGAATGGTTGATGGCACTGTTGCATTATTTGAACTCAATGCATTTATGCTTAAATTGAATAATTGGTGATCTAAATCACCATTGTTTTTGCTTTGAGATTCTTTTTGCCATATGTTAAACTCATGCTTTATATTGATTATCATTTTTGAGTTATTTTTTGTGCCCATTTACATTATTGAGATTAATGTGTGAATTCCTATTTGCTCCCTATGTTTGACCTCGGACTTTCATTCGAGTAATGAATTCTATTTGTTTTCAAGCGATTTCGACCAATAGTACGACGCATCATTTAAAACCTCGATTTCGCTCTGATAACACTACCCGATGATGTAGACACAATTATTGAGGGTAAAATGCCTATTCATGCATGTTCTTAGGCTTAGATTTGCATTTCATGTTATAAAAATTGCATAGCATGCATCATTCTGCATTTAGAGTAGTATATAATTTAGGTTAATTGCATCCTTTTGTGGTCAGCAGAGAAGGATATTTATTTTGGAGCCTCAGATTGACATCCGACCGTATGGATCTGATCAAGACGATGATTGGAGTCCAACACCTCGGAAATCACCTTGATCGGAGTCCCGTAGCACCATATGCAGTCCGAGGAAGATCAACGGCCAAGGGACTAGGTGACAATTCAGAGCTTTAAACGACAAATCTGATCGTGTGGATGGATTTGGGTCGACGATCATAGCCCAACGGTGCGAAAATTGACTCAATCTGAACTTTGTAGTAGCCCCTACAATGAAAAGATGGATGGCCTCGATCGTGCCAGGTGGCGCAACCCAGGTCGGCCATGCACACGCACGCGCCACCGCACATGTACAGCAGTGCAGGTGCGTGCACATGGAGCGCGTGCCAGCACAGCGGCAGAGTGGGTGCATGGGCTGTCTTCAGCGATGTTTTCGACCATAACTAAATATCCTGTATACGCATTTGATTCTTTCCTCCAATATGAAAGGACCCTACCCCTCTCATTTTTCTTCATCTCTTCCTTTCTTCCTCTCACCACCTCCAAGGCTCTAGAGAGAGCTTGTCCCAAGCCCGGGATGCTCCTCTAGAGTATAAAAGAAAATAGTTTTCCCTCCCCTCATCCCCATTCGTGGAGCATCCTGTGGCCATCCTCTCACTGCCCTTCGGGAAGAAGATCCTCGTCGCGACACTATCCTGCCCTGCCCTCCGTCCTTCGGCTCCATCCTCATTCGTCCCACTCCTCACCACCTTCCTTCAGGCGACGTCAGAGCAAGTCGTCCTTCGAGCAACCGTCAAAGGGGATTTCTCTCACCTCTTCTATCTTTTTTCACTTTCGTAGTGTAGTTTTCTTGCTTTCATAATTGTATAAAACATTCACGAGATATATAGATGATTGTTTCTCTCTCACTCTCTTATTTTTGAAAGTAGATAAAGTTTTCATCAACCTAATCTCTTGCTTGATAAAAATACAGAAAAAATTAGAAAAGATAAAAATGACAAAAAAGAAATAAAAGAGAAATACGGATTTCATAAAACCAAATGTTTGCCTCCCCATGTTCGACCTAGGATTCGCTTTTCGAGTTTCGGTTATAAATTTTATTTGATAGACGTGGTTTGCGAGCTACGATGATTGATTAGCCCATATTTGTGGGCTATTTAAGTATTTAAGTGCCTAGAGATTAAGTTAATTCTAACATTTATTTATCATAAATTAGGATGTAAATAGGTTAATTCATATTTCTAATTTAATTACATAATTCATGCATTACATTCATATATAAATGCATTTAGAATTAACTTAGAATTGCATTCATTTAATTAGTTAACCACTTAGGTGCATTG
This sequence comes from Thalassia testudinum, assembly GCA_037157565.1. Taxonomy (NCBI): domain Eukaryota; kingdom Viridiplantae; phylum Streptophyta; class Magnoliopsida; order Alismatales; family Hydrocharitaceae; genus Thalassia; species Thalassia testudinum. The sequence continues at coordinate 43,878,356 of JAZHRO010000025.1, forward strand.
CATACATTAATTTAAGTTAACATAAAAGTTGAGAGTTTGTATATAAATAACCATAATATTTTAACCTTATTTTTTTATTCTTCTTCTTGCAGCAACGGTTTCATTTCCTTCGGCTGCTGCTGCAATGCCACCAGCTGCCGCACTAAAGCCTACATTCATGGACTAGCAGATAAGGTGGATCTACTCCCACCTCTCCATTCAAATTCATGCAGGTAGCTACAAAAAGGGGAAGAGGAAACCGAGCTCTGGAGGCCACCATCCCAACAATCCACACTGTGCAAAGAGTTAATCTCTCGTCCATTTCACCACCGTCGGCCTCAACCGCGGCGACGAGCCCCCACCACCATGGGAGTGGCGTGACAGGCCACACCGCCATCTGGAGCTCATCTGCATCACTGTGTCTCACCAAAATCAACATCACCACCCTCACCGTCGTCACCAACAACCACCACCGCAGCCACTGCATTTTCATCTCCTCAGTCAGTTAAGACATCCGGGAAATTTCCCGGACGTCTGAAGCTTCGACCCCACACTCCAACAGCAATCGGCCGCTCGCTTTGCGCCCGCACCCCTCCGGTTGCACACTTGCACCGCACCTCCCGCAGCATCCACGGTGCAAGCCCTTGCTGTGCCTCACGGTCTTCATGCCCGCACCCCTCAGCTGCACATTTCCAGCCACTGGTCACAGCTACACCGCACACCTCTTCATCTCCTCCAGCCTGCATGATGAGAGCCTCATCATGAGCCATAACTAGCTCATTTTGACCCAATAAAGAAGATAAAAGCTCCTACATAACCTAGAAGAAGGCCTAAATGAAGGAATAAGTGCTCTGAGAAGAAAACATGAATTAAAGGTTAAAACTGCAATTTTACCATTGCAGTACATAAACAGGATTTCTCAGAGGCAAAGCATAGGTTAAATGGTCTAAATAAGATAAAAAGTGAGTTGAGTCAATCAGACATGGGTTTACGTGAAATCTAAGAATTGAATGACACTTGGTAACCCTAAAACAAACCCGTTTAATTCAACAAGGTTCCTGTCAGGATAAAAATCAATTAAACCCTCTAAAAATCATGGAAAAATATCCCCTAGGGTTTAGAATACTTAATTTGACCTTTGGAACCCAGTTTGACCTAGATTAGGGTCCTAGTTCGTCAATTGACCTAATTTGGGTTTTTATGCAAAATATCCAGTCAAACGAGGTCAAACCTAAAATCCAACTTCACCATTGGATTCCTTAGGTCAAAATTAGGTTTGTACCAAAATTTGGACCTAAGGGGTGGTCATCTTGACCTACTTTGCAATTTAGTACACCCAAATCATAATTTGGTCCCTATCTTTTGAAAAGCATAACAGAAAGCCCCCTAACTTCCTCGCCACCTTTGCAATCAGGTCCTGCCGCCATTATTGGGGCAGAATCCTACTCCGGCGAGGATTTGAGAGGGAATCCTCTCTGATTCCTTAGAGATCCCCTCCCAGAAATGGAAGGGAGATTCTCTGAGGAATTCCCTTCCATCTGAGGCCAATCTTGATCCGTGGTGTGAACCCAATCTCTCGTGCGAACGCACGAGGGATTTGGGTATCTAAACTCTTTCCATCTCCGGCGACCGACCTCAGACGATTGCGTGCCTTCCACGCCCTGAACAACCGACCCGGTGCCTATAAAAGAGACTACACCTCCGGCCGCTCATCTTAAGCTTGATTTGGCCAAGTTTCCACCTCCAATTCATCTCCTCCTGCCCGGCCAAAGTTCCCAGCAAGCTCCGGCGAGCTCCCTCTCCCATCCTCTTCGCTCCGCCACAAAATCAGTGGCAGAGTTAGCTTCCTGACTCTCCTCCGCGTCGCGCAGCACCCGCGCACGCCGTCTCAGCCCCGTCGTTGCCGCCGTTCTCCCCCACTGGGCAGCATCTTCTCCGGTGACAGCAGGTACTGTTGTTCTCCTCTCCGTCCCCCTTCATCCCTGTAGTTAGGCCAAATACCTTCTCCACATTCCCCACTCTCTTTTTCCCTTGCTATTTTATCTACTTACCCCCCGACAGTGCCTGAACACCTCCATCTTCCTCGCCTCCGACCGACCTCTGGCGAGCCGCCCACACCACTCCGCCCCTCCACACGGCTCGCCAACCATCTCATGAGCTCCGCCTCACCACCAGGAATTCATTCCACCCTTCCACTGCCACTCCAGATCTCCCCAATAACCCCCCAAACAACCCCACACATCCGGCCACAGGTTGACCTAGGCACGCACTCCTAGGCCGACCTGCGGCCTGCAGCACCGTCCACCGCCTTCGCCGTGCTACGGCGAAGGTCTCTAGCTGGTCTGATTGGGCCGAGAGGCTCGTTTTGTGTCTGACAGTGTCGACGCTCCTGCCGCCATGGACGACAGTTGAAGAAGCTCCGTAGCTGCTCCCAGGCTGCAGGTGCTGCGTATTCGTGCGAGTGTCGCGAAGTGCGCTGGTCCAGCAAGGAGCGCTAGCAGAGCCAACAGCTGTGGGGATGGCACGCAAGTCTGCGGGCACGTGAAATCAGGGCAGAGGCTTTAGTCCCACATCGTGGAGAGCCGAGGCGCCGCTGCGCCATAAATTGAATTTGTGATATTACCTTAACGCCTCCGTAAGCATAGGGGTGAGGTCCCTCACCTGCCCTCACGCCCGCCTCGTCCGCGGTTTCATCTCGCGGATCTGGCAGGATCCGACCCGACCTAAACCTCAGCATTCCTCGCGCATCACATCACCTGCAGGTGCGCCTGGTCCCAGGTACGATCCGACCCGATTATCCGTGTGGCTCGGGGAGAGCGTCCCTGAGTGAATTGCTGAGAGAGAGAGACGCACGGGTAGAGGGAAAGGGGTAGGTTTTGCTCCTGTGCAAGCAGACTGAGCGTGGAGAGACTTAGCTGCAAGGAGAAGAGAAGAAGCAGAAGAAGAAAAGAAGCAGAAGAAGAAACTGAGCGAAGGAGACCAAGGAAGAGGAAGAAGCAAGGTAGAGAAGAAGAGGAAAGAAGACTTCGCAGGAGAAGAAGGAAGAGCAAGGCAGAAGCAAGACAGAGAACGAAAGAGAGGTCAAGTGAAGACAGCAAAGATCAGAAGAAGAAGAAGAAGAAAGAAGGAAGGCAAGGCAGGAGAAGAAGCAAGAGAAAAGATACAAAGGCAGGAAGAAGAAGCCTTCGCAAGAAAAGAAGAGAAAGAAGAAAGAAAGCAAGATCAGAAGAAGAAAAAGGGGAAAATACTTTTAAGACATCTGATCACCAGATCAGACGTCCAATTTCATATTTTTTGTCCTAATTACTTTTAATCGCATACATTCATATTTGAATTAACATTTTGAGTAAATTAGAGTGTTCAATTACATTTTGATTAGTAGTAAATTCCATTTGCTCCCCGTGTTCGACCTCGGATACTCCGTTTTTCGAGTAATAAAATTCTTTATATTTGTTTAAACGTTTTGTCGGTTATACTACAACGTGATACACTTTAAACCCGCACAAAAAGCGTGAGAACATTTTGGCGCCGTTGCCGGGGAGCAACGTGCAATTTACCACTAGTCTCTACATTCTTTTTATCATATTGAACACTAACTTGCCCTACTTTGCTTTGATGTGATCTTGCAGGTACTTCATGAGAAAATCTCTCCCGCAAGTCAACCACTCCAGGGTAGGTAATTTCTTTTCTTCCTTAATCATCCCCTAATCTTTGAAAGACAAAAGGAAGAAAATCAATTTAGGAATCAATTGCCTTCTTTATATAGTAATCACCATCTCTAAGGCAAAACATTTCCTGATTTTGCGAAAATTTCTGCAAATATTCTTGAAGTGGAGTGATTTTTTTAGATTCCATCCCACACATTCTTGTGCCTAATTGAAATAACGCTTAATCTCGGAGGACCACACACTTCTTGTTTATAAGTCCAAAGAGAGCTTTTGTGAAAAAGAAAAGAGGATTGGAAATAGAACCAAATTAGGGTTTCCACATTAGGGTCTTAAAGCGCTAGTCACACATGCCTGTATAAAAGGAAATAAACCCTCTCGCATCAATGTGCTGCCCAAGCCCTTGATTGAAGAGAGCTAAATAAGACAAACCCTAAAATTGAGCTCTAAAATCACTTGAATCTTAAAATTTTTGGACCTAATAACCTGGGAGTCAAATCAGGGTGATCTCTAGGCTCCAAACTTAGAATCATTCTGCCATCTATAGGACAGGTCAGGTGAAGTTGACCCCTTGGGTCAACCAACCTCTAAATTAAGTCACAATATAAAAACATCTGAAGTTCAAGTGAGAACCCTAAAAGCACCTTTGAAATAAAAAGTGATAGACTTAAGAGGTCAAGGTCCCCATTTTGGTCTACCTGGAATCTCAGTGACAAGAGAGGTCGGGTGGGGGAAACCCTGTAACCCGTAGGGGTGCTCTACCGTGTAGGGGTCTTTGCGGGACTCTCCCTCTCTGGCTGCCCAGGTAATTCTCAGGTGGACAATCTTCTGATCCAGGGGTCCATCCGCCCCGAACCTCCATAGTCATCCAAACATCTTTGGGTGTCTTGATTGGGTCAAGAACATCTCCAGTCCCTCATCTTTTCTCTTTAAAGCACACATACACATTTTCAGTGGGACTCGTTATTCAGATCTGATCGCTTCATAACACATCGTGATTCCAACTTGATTGTACATCTTGAATCCACCACCTGATCCAAATATGCAGCCAAAACACCTAGGACTACCAGTCGAGAAACCTGAATATCGGAGATCCATGAGAGATGAAATGATTGAGGATGCCATGAAATTTTATGAAAATGAAGAAACCTCAACAACAGTAGGAAACATTCAGGTTGATGTCCCAACAACCACAACCTTTGTCATAACTTGTGCCCAAGTGTTATTAGCAGAAGCCAACAAAGGATTAACCCGTGACTCGCTCATTACTGCATACATTGAGATAGAAAAACTACACAATCTTGAATACCTCCAATGTATGACAGATCCTCGACTTTGGAAGCAACACCAAGATAGTCTTGGAAAATGGGAAGAGATAATGAGATTAGTAAAACAAATTATTGATAAAAAATACCCGTGTATACCAACAGAGGATGATCTATCTTGGGACAACATCAAGGATAAATCTGATCTCGGGTTTGAGGCACAAAATGGTTGTGGATTCCCAACCCAGATGGAGTATAATGCACCTGATATTGAAGAAGGTTGGGAAGCTCCAAATGCAGGAAAAGACCATGATGAGCCCATTTTAGAATCCCAAGACTCCTGCAAGCATGAGAGTAGAACTGAACCTCTCGAGGGTGTAAATTCCGTCCCTTATTCTGATAAGGTGACCCTCGAAGGTTATTCAGACCTAAATTCTAGTATTTCAACCCACATCCTAAGCCTAGAACCTAGATCTGAAACATATTTTGAAGATTTCAAGGCCCCAGATGAAGAAGATCAATCTTTTAATGAAGAATATGATTTTGGGCCTCGATTTGATGAATATCCCTCGTCAACCTCCTCAGAGGAACGAATCGATTTTTCGGAAGTCATGCCAATCTACGACACAGAAATCGAGGAGTTGGACGAGCAGGGTTTCAATTGGGTCTGCCCTACTAGCTTAGAATCTGAGCCTCTACCAGATAAGGATACCCTTTTAAGCTCAGAATTAACATTTAGGCTAGATCCCAGTCAGGCTGCTGAATATACAACATATGATTTATTCTATGGTGGAACTCATGATCTGGAATCTCATTCAAACTTTGATTTTCGCAAACTCTCCGACGATTTCGAATCTGACCATAACATCGGAGAAAATCTACCTCCTGATTATAACATGTCAATCTTCTTTGAAGCCACCTGCTGCACATATACAGAACCAATCAAAACCCGTTCCCCACCTCGACCCGCAACCAGACTCAATTTCTATTCCGATTCACCTTTCACTGAGCCGTTTGCAGATAATTCCACTCCATATCTAGACCGGGTATCGGGTACTGATCAGACCACAAATCAGGAGCCTCCATCCTTTGATCACCCCTGTAGGGATTCCACACCTTACATGGATAATTTTTCGGAACCCTACTTTGACCAGGCTGATTCGACTCAGCCTGAACCCGAGTTTTCACCACTGCATATGGTGGGTTCCACATTTGTTGATCTACATCTATCAACCCACCAGACTTATTGGGTTTGGGCTGCATCATCAGCCCACTAATCTTAACAAGCACCTGGTTGGACCAACCAGGCTCTTAATCAAGGTGCTTGTTTTCCAAAATTCCATTGATTTGACCACTCCCTCTCCACCCCATTTTCCGCTCGGCTGAAGGCATTAAATTTAGCGCTTAACGGGAGGCAACCCGTCATCCCCAAAAACAGAGACCTGTCAGATTATCCGTCTGTACTCCACGTCTACTGCACCTTGAGTCAGCCTTAGACAGTTGATCCCACCTCTGGTACACGTATTAGAGCTTGAAATCGTTCGCATCAGTCATTTTCGACCCATTCACCCACCCGATGTATCCTGTTCTAAGTCACTGACCTCAACACTAATTCACACCCTTTGTTTACAATGAGGACATTGCAAAACCTAGGCATGGGGGGGTGATAAAGTGCATACACATAGAACCAAGAAAAAAATCAGAAGGATTCTCACAAAAAATTCACATACGTCAAGAACACAAAAAAAAAAATTGAAAAATTAAGAAAAAGAACAAAAAATGGGGGGAGGAAGGAAATTTTGTGAGCCAGATATTCATAAGGAGGAGAAAAAGAGCAAAAATGACAAAAAGTAGCACAAAATGAAAAATAAAAAGTATTCATTAGTAAAAGATTAAGGAATTAACTGAAGTTCTAGACCAGATCAGAAAAGAAATAAAAGAAAAGTGCTAAGGAGTCATAACAAGAGATTAGCGGGAACGCTGATCTTAGGCCTCTTGGGCTAGATTCTTTATCTTAAAAATTCACGTATCCGTTAAAATCTGGATAATCCTCAAGAGGTTGGGGAAAATGAGAAGCTTGAGTACTAGGTCTAAGGCTTAGGAAGTATTCGGCCTCGTTAACTAACCTCCGGTTTGCGGGATTTGGTAACCTAAGCACCCCAAATTCACACACAGTCTGGTTCAGTGCGCATAAACATCCAAATCATGCGAAAAGCGTTTAATGTTCTGAAAAAGTCACCTAGATTAGGAGCGGCCAATCAACATAAATTGATTTGGACGAGTTCCCAACGCGGAGAGGCGGGAAATTCCCCTCAAAGATGCGTAACAACATATCGTCTCCTCGGTGCTTGTCTCTTAGGATATTTAAATATCCTACTGGGGGCATGTAAGCACTCTGCTGGTTCAAATACCATGGGCGGCATTATCATGAAATGTCGATCGCTAGGGGATGAATTCGGCCACGGAACGCCATGGGCGAGATTATCTCAAAATCTCGAAAGCCAGGGTTCTGGGGGTTGCCATGGGAGGGATTATCTCGAAATCTCGATAGCCAGGGACCCTTGAGGATTGATGATGGGGACGAGGAATCTGATACAGACCGTGTTGAGAAGCTAATCCGAAGCTAGAAATAAAAAGAAAAGAGAGAGAAAAGCTCTCCAAACAAATAAATCTTCTATCTCTCTCTTACAAAAAACGCACTGCAAACTGAACTTAGGCTAAAAATGTCTCAAGCACGGGTGCTTTAACCGCGGAGTCCAACAAACTCTAGGTTAGTTTCTGTGGGCCGTAGAAACCTTTGCGGAGGATTGAGGCTAAAGCGGAACAGGTCCTGATTTTGGTTAGTACTTGAATACCTCTAGGCCTATTGTCGGCATTCCTACCTAATCACAAAAGAAAAAGAGAAGCACTTATCATTATTGACAGACACTCAGGGTCTAGAACGGAAGTTAAAACTTTGAAATTTTGCTAAGGGACTAGCAAAAGCTAGGCATGGGGGTATGATGAGAGCCTCATCATGAGCCATAACTAGCTCATTTTGACCCAATAAAGAAGATAAAAGCCCCTACATAACCTAGAAGAAGGCCTAAATGAAGGAATAAGTGCTCTGAGAAGAAAACATGAATTAAAGGTTAAAACTGCAATTTTACCATTGCAGTACATAAATGGGATTTCTCAGAGGCAAAACATAGGTCAAATGGTCTAAATGAGATAAAAAGTGGGTTGAGTCAATCAGAAATGGGTTTACGTGCAATCTAAGAATTAAATGACACTTGGTAACCCTAAAACAGACCCGCTTAATTCAACAAGGTTCCGGTTAGGATAAAAATCAAGTAAACCCTCTAAAAATCATGGAAAAATATCCCCTAGGGTTTAGAATACTTAATTTGACCTTTGGAACCCAGTTTGACCTAGATTAGGGTCTTAGTTCATCAATTGACCTAATTTGGGTTTTTACGCAAAATATCCATTCAAACGAGGTCAAACCTAAAATCCAACTTCACCATTGGATTCCTTAGGTCAAAATTAGGTTTGTACCAAAATTTGGACCTAAGGGGAGGTCATCTTGACCTACTTTGCAATTTAGTACACCCAAATCACAATTTGGTCCCTATCTTTTGAAAAGCATAACAGAAAGCCCCCTAACTTCCTCGCCACCTTTGCAATCAGGTCCTGCCGCCATTATTGGGGCAGAATCCTACTCTGGCGAGGATTTGAGAGGGAATCCTCTCTGATTCCTCAGAGATCCCCTCCCAGAAATGGAAGGGAGATTCTCTGAGGAATTCCCTTCCATCTAAGGCCAATCTTGATCCCTGGTGTGAACCCAATCTCTCGTGCGAATGCACGAGGGATTTGGGTATCTAAACTCTTTCCATCTCTGGCGACCGACCTCAGACGATTGCATGCCTTCCACGCCCTGAACAACCGACCCGATGCCTATAAAAGAGACTACACCTCCGGCCGCTCATCTTAAGCTTGATTTGGCCGAGTTTCCACCTCCAATTCATCTCCTCCTGCCCGGCCAAAGTTCCCAGCAAGCTCCGGCGAGCTCCCTCTCCCATCCTCTTCGCTCCGCCATAAAACCAGTGGCAGAGTTAGCTTCCTGACTCTCCTCCACGTCGCGCAGCACCCGCGCACGCCGTCTCAGCCCCGTTGTCGCCGCCGTTCTCCCCCACTGGGCAGCATCTTCTCCGACGACAGCAGGTACTGCTGTTCGCCTCTCCGTCCCCCTTCATCCTTGTAGTTAGGCCAAATACCTTCTCCACATTCCCCTCTCTCTTTTTCCCTTGCTATTTTATCTACTTACCCCCCGACAGTGCCTGAACACCTCCATCTTCCTCGCCTCCGACCGACCTTCGGCGAGCCGCCCACACCACTCCGCCCCTCCACACGGCTCGCCAACCATCTCGTGAGCTCCGCCTCACCACCAGGAATTCATTCCACCCTTCCACTGCCACTCCAGATCTCCCCAATAACCCCCTGAACAACCCCACACATCCGGCCACAGGTTGACCTAGGCACGCACGCCTAGGCCGACCTGCGGCCAGCAGCACCGTCCACCGCCTTTGCCGTGCTACGGTGAAGGTCTCTAGCTGGTCTGATTGGGCTAAGAGGCTCATTTTGTGTCTAACAGTGTCGACGTTCCTGTCGCCATGGACGACAGTTGAAGAAGCTCCGTAGCTGCTCCCAGGATGCAGGTGCTGCGTATTCGTGCGAGTGTCGCGAAGTGCGCTGGTCCAGCAAGGAGCGCTAGCAGAGCCAGCAGCTGTGGGGATGGCACGCAAGTCTGTGGGAGCGCGTGAAATCAGGGCAGAGGCTTTAGTCCCACATCGTGGAGAGCCGAGGCGCCGCTGCGCCATAAATTGAATTTGTGATATTACCTTAACACCTCCGTAAGCACAGGGGTGAGGTCCCTCATCTGCCCTCACTCCCGCCTCGTCCGCGGTTTCATCTCGCGGATCTGGAGGGATCCGACCCGACCTAAACCTCAGCACTCCTCGCGCATCACATCACCTGCAGGTGCGCCTGGTCCCGGGTATGATCCGACCCGATTATCCGTGTGGCTCTGGGAGAGCGTCCCTGAGTGAATTGCTGAGAGAGAGAGACGCGCGAGTAGAGGGAAAGGGGTAGGTTTTGCTCCTGTGCAGGAAGACTGAGCGTGGAGAGACTTAGCCGCAAGGAGAAGAGAAGAAGCAGAAGAAGAAACTGAGCGAAGAAGACCAAGGAAGAGGAAGAAGCAAGGCAGAGAAGAAGAAGTGGAAAGAAGACTTCGCAGGAGAAGAAGGAAGAGCAAGGCAGAAGCAAGACAGAGAACGAAAGAGAGGTCAAGTGAAGACAGCAAAGATCAGAAGAAGAAGAAGAAGAAGAAAGAAGGAAGGCAAGGCAGGAGAAGAAGCAAGAGAAAAGATACAAAGGCAGGAAGAAGAAGCCTTCGCAAGAAAAGAAGAGAAAGAAGAAAGAAAGCAAGATCAGAAGAAGAAAAAGGGGAAAATACTTTTAAGACGTCTGATCACCAGATCAGACGTCCAATTTCATATTTTTTGTCCTAATTACTTTTAATCGCATACATTCATATTTGAATTAACATTTTGAGTAAATTAGAGTGTTCAATTACATTTTGATTAGTAGTAAATTCCATTTGCTCCCCGTGTTTGACCTCGGATACTCCGTTTTTCGAGTAATAAAATTCTTTATATTTGTTTAAACGTTTTGTCGGTTATACTACAACGTGATACACTTTAAACCCGCACAAAAAGCGTGAGAACACTACAGCAGCGCCATCTCCAACTTGCAGCGCGCCCATTCCAGCACGCCCGCCAGCACGCCTGCAGCAGCAACTGCCTTCATGCCCGCACCACCCACGCGTGCACCCTGCAGCACCTCTTCACGCACGCAGCCGGTGCGCCCGCCAACGTGCAGCACCGACCACCAGTGCATCATCCGCGCGCATAAGCATCGCCTCCAACACACCACCCGTGCACACAGTAGCAGGCGCGCATTCTTCTCTGCGCGCGCAACACCTGCACAAACCCGCCCCTTCCACCCTGCAGTGCCACCAGTGTCACTTCCGCGCCCTCGTCAACCTTCTTTAGCGCTCTGCCAGAACTGCAGTTCCAGCACCTGCGGCCAACGTGCCTCCAGCAGTGCATGCGGCAGCATTGTCTGCAACAGTAGCCTCCGCACGCACCACCTGCAGCGCCCACGCGCGCCCGTCCACATCGCACGGCCTGCGGCACTTCAGCCCATCGAAACCCACCTTCACCAGAGCTCCATCCAACCGGCTCTAGCCACCTCACAACTCGCCACCGCCACCGCTGCGAAGCCCTCAGTCTAAAGAGCTTCCTCCGAGCTTCACGCCTTCGGCCGTTCCTTCTTCATCGCGCACGGACGAGGGGAAGAAGATCCCCTGTTTTGCTACAGTAAAAGGCCTATTAATATTTACATTCACTACCATTGCCAACTTTTATTGATATTTTATTAAAGCTACATTGCAAAAAATATCTATTAGTTGTTCAAAATTGCCATTTCAGCATGTTCTCTTGATACTATCTTAATCTGAAGGCAGATTTGGTTCGATTCTCGTTGAAACTAACTACGAACATATGTTTTTAATCGGTGCGAATTTAAATACGTCATTGCCTCCCTGTGGACACGACCCACTCTTCTGCGAGTGGTTATTTTAATTATTGATTAGTCGATTTTTCCACCACATAAAACTACAAACGACTTTAAAAGCGAAGAATCAGCTCGTTAAATGGCACCGTTGCTGGGGAGGCAACAGACGCAATAATTTCACCTGATTTTATTTTTGATTATTTCTCAATTGCACAGTGATTTGACCATTTATTTTTTCTGTGCAAGAAATTTGTGCGAGGAATCAGCCATCGTGAGAGGTGACCCTTGACGTCGCCAGAGGAGGAATTGGTCGAGCTACCTTGCAGAGGAGGAGAAGGACGAGGACACGACAATCATCTAGTCGCTAATTTAATTAGAGTAGGATTAAGACTTTAGATTTAATTTTTTATTACACATTTGGTTTGAAACCCTTGTTCTGGGGTATATTTTGAGGGGTTTGTTCCCTGATTTTGTTTTAGGCCCGTGTTGGGTAATTTTTAGGAGCTTGTTCCCTTTTCTTTAGATTTAATTTTTTTTTAATTTATTTTGAGGATTGCTTACTTTTATTTGTTTGTGCATAAGTAGTTAAAAAAATAAAAAAAAATGAGCTGCCTGCTAGAAGCTGCCTGCCCCTAGGACGAACCATTTAGGTCTGTATGAGCAGCCTCTAGATTTACTTCTCTACATTGCGTGCATTCTCGCATCGTTGATTGCTGGAAGCAAGGTATGCATTCTCTTACTTTGCATCCTATTCTTGATCACGTATTGCATTTGGACTTAATTTGAAGACCACATAATTTGTCTTGAAGCGATCTAACAAGTGGTCACATATATTCGTGAAAAAGAACTAATTAAAGGAGGGACATCTAAAAATCAAGGACTTGATTTTCAAACGTGGTGTGCGATTCAAAATTCAAAATCTTTTTGCGGTGAATGCACACTTATATCTTTTTCACCATGACACTCATTTAGACACTCCTAAGTCTTGAAACGACTAGGACAAGAGCCCTCCTACCGTTGGATTCTGAAGTGTTCGGAACTTGAGATCAAAGGTTTTGTAAATCCAAAGAGGGCGATAGCCTGTCACGGATTTTTGGGGGTAGTTGAGAAGCACCCCGAAAGCACAGCTTCAAAGGAAAGCTTAGGCCTACTTGCATCTCTCGATTTTCCATCTTTGGATTTGCTTTACCATTTGAGATTTAGGGAAGAATACCTAAGCTCCAACTAGGGCTTTTTAGGCATTACGAAGGTTGACAATAGGCGCGTAATTGATTGGGCAACTTGCTTTGTCACCTACAATTTGAACTAAAGTCAAAAGCCTAAATTTGTAAAGACCGAACAAGTCCTTTTGAATCGTGTTTGTAGTGCATGCTTGGTAGGTACTCTCTTAGGAGACAACTTGTGTTTGATCCTGAACCTGAAAGAATCTTAAGAAGAGACCTTCCAATGGTAGAAATGGCCGGTCAAAGGAGCCTGAAGGAATATTTCATCCCAACCAATAAAGCTGGCCCTGCACTACGTAGACCTGGAGGGGACAATCCTTATGAGATCAAAAGCAGTACCATATCCTTGCTGCCCTCCTTTTATGGTACTACTAGGAAAGACCCTTACAAGCATATAGAGGAATTCACCGAGGTCTGTTCCACGGTGAAGCTGCAGGGCATTACTGATGACACTCAAATGTGGACCCTCTTTCCTTTCTCCCTTAAGGACAAAGCCAAGTATTGGTATCACACCCTTGATAATATTAATACTTGGGATGCCTTGAAGAAGGAGTTTTTGAAGAAGTACTTCCCCATGAGCAAAGCCAATCACTTTAGGAGGGAAATTATGAGTTTTGTTCAAAAGGATGGGAAAGCATTCCATGATGTGTGGGAGCGCTTTAACGACTTGCTGAGACTTTGCCCACATCACCAGGTGCCTAAATGGCAACTGGTTGAAAGGTTCTACACCGGACTTAATGATTCACATAGGCAAACTGTGGATGGTGCCTGTGCAGGAACCTTTCTATCTAAGACTGAGGATGAAGCTTGGAACCTTTTTGATACTTTGAATGAGAATTCTATTCACTTGAATTCTACCTACATGGATAGAAAGCCCACTCTCATGCAAAGAAAGTTGGAGGCGAATGAAGCAAGGGACACCCAGAATTTAGCCTATCAAATTCAATTATTGAATCAAAACATGGAAATGCTTATGTCGAACCCGAGTTCATTCGTATCTAACACCTCCACATCCTAAGCTTCCGAATGCTTAATTTGCCAAGGCAATACACACGCCACTGTGGATTGCCACTTGGCCTCCCAATTCCCTGAGCTTGTACAATCGGATTTGAATGTAGCTCAAGGGTTCCGTCATAGACCTCGTAATGACCCTTTCTCCAACACTTATAATGAGGGATGGAAGAACCACCCAAACTTTTCATGGAGACAAGGAAATGTCTCAAATTCAGGGAATTACAAACCACAATCCTTTCAAAACCATCAAATGAACCAACCTTAGACCTTTGCCCAACCTAAGACCTCTGAGATGGATGAATTGAAGGCGATGTTAAAAACTATGCAAGAAAGTCGAAGTGCCATCATCCAATCTCATGACAAGGCTATACATGAGATGAAATCACAAATTGGACACCTTGTTGAGGCCGTTAGACAGAGGGAAACTGGGAAGCTCCCCACTGCTGCTGAGGAAAATCCTAAAGGAAAGGGGATTGTCTTTAGGGAGCATGCTCAGGAGGTGACTATTCTGAGGAGTGGGAAAGAAATTTCCAAACCCGATGCTCCTATAGTCTCACCCCCTAAAAAACCATCTACCCCGACTTTCACCCCCACCGGAGAAGACTTGGCCAAACCTTCTCCGCTTGAAATCACCTCACCGGAAGAATTTGCCCCCGTTCCACCCCTTACTCGGCATGACAACCCTTCCACCCAGAGATTGAGAGTGCCTTTTCTAGAGCGCTTATCCACCTCTGGGTAGACTTCTGCTGGCTCATTTGGAGCCAAAGATAAGACGGATGAGATTATGGAAACTTTCAAGCAAGTGCAAATTAACCTGCCTTTGCTTGAAGCTATCAGGCAGATTCTGTCTTATGCCCGCTTCTTAAAGGACCTGTGCACGAAAAAGCGGCAATCTAGAAAACAGGTCCAATCAAAAGTTGTCCTGCCTGATTCTGTTAGCTCAATTGTTCAACATGGCACACCCTTGAAACTTAAGGACCCAGGAGCCCCATACATCTCAGTAGTTATTGGTGACTTACAAATTGATGAGGCTCTACTTGATCTGGGTGCGGGGGTGAACATCCTTCTGAGCTACGTGTATGAACAACTTGGGGGAAGCAATATGAAGCCTAGCCCTGTAATCCTTCAAGTTGCTGATCGACCACTTAAAACACCACAGGGAATTTTGGAAGATGTCCTCATAAGAGTGGAGGATTTCTTCTTTCCTGTTGACTTCTTAGTTTTGGACATTGACCCTACCAACAAGCCAACCAAACCCTCCATCATTTTGGGCCGCCCCTTCCTTGTAACTTCGCATGCTTCAATCAATTGCAATACTGGGGCATTGAAAATGGGCTTTGGGAACAGGAAAATCTGACTTAATGTGTTTGATGCTTACAAACAAGCTGGACTTGAGGATTGTTCTCAAGTTGAGGTGATAGATGACCTGATTGAAGAGGCAACCCCTGCAATGTTATGTGATGACCCCCTTCAGCATGTCATGCTAAATGAGCATTCCCATCTCTTGGAGGAATGTGAAGGGTATATGCTAAAACCTGAGGAATTGCTAGGTGTTTCTGCTAAGTCTTTTCCCCCATCATTTCTGCCGAAGGTAGATCTGCTACTTGAGATGGGGACATCTATTATGAAACCCTCAACCATACAAGCCCCCGACCTTGAGTTGAAACCCCTCCTTGACACTCTCAAGTATGTTTTCCTAGGTGCCAATGATATGCTCCCTGTTATCATCTCGGCTGTGCTATCTGAGGCACAGGAGGGAGCCTTGATTGAATGCTTGTCTAGGCACAAGGAAGCTATTGCTTGGAGCATTGCTGACATTAAGGGTATAGACTCTACACTCTGCATGCACCACGTTTATACTGATGATTCCATCAAGCCATTTAGGGACATGCAGAGATGTCTAAACCCTACTATGAGGGAGGTGGTAAAAAGGGAAATCCTGAAGTGGTTCGACGCTGGGATCATATATCTCATTGCAGATAGTAAATGGGTAAGTCCTATTCATGTGGTGCCAAAGAAGGCAGGCTTTACTATGGAATTCAACGACCAAGGTGAACAAGTTGTCACTAGACCCTCAACTGGATGGAGGGTCTGTATTGATTACCGCAAGCTGAACACCGCTACCCATAAGGATCACTTTCCTCTGCCTTTTATTGATCAAATTCTCAAAAAATTGGCAGGGAATAAGTACTATTGCTTTCTCGATGGATATTCTGGGTACAATCAGGTGGCAGTCTTTCCTGATGACCAGGAAAAGACGACATTCACAAGTCCTTACGGTACTTTTGCATTCAAGCATATGCCGTTTGGATTATGTAATGCCCTTGCAACATTCCAGCAGTGTATGATGTCTATCTTTTCGGACATGATTGATGAGTGTGTTGAAGTGTTTATGAATGACTTCTCCATTTATGGCTCGTCTTTCGACTAGTGTCTCCTGCACCTGGAGAATGTGTTGATGCGATGTAAGGAGACTGGTTTAGTCCTCAGCTGGGAGAAAAGTCACTTCATGGTACAGAAAGGAATTGTACTTGGGCATGTTGTATCCGAGCAAGGTTTGGAAGTAGATAAAGCCAAGATTGATTCTATTTCCAAACTTCCTTTGCCTACGAACGTTAAACAGATTAGATCCTTTCTGGGCCATGCTGGCTTTTATAAGTGCTTTATTAAAAATTTTAGTAAAATTTCTAGGCCACTTTGTGACTTGTCGGCGAAGGAATCTTCCTTCAATTTTGATTCAAAGTGTGCTGATTGCACAGCAAAAAATGCACCAACAATTGTGCCATCTTGTGCTATTTCCAAGCGTTACCAGTGTATATTAGGTAGCCATAGTCGCATTTGTGAAAATAAGCACCTACTTGCATTTATTTGAGAGGGGGAGGAGAGTGAAATAAATGGCCTTGTAATTAACAAATTCTTCAAGTGTTGCCTCGCAAATTCACCATCTTTATTTTTTATTTTTATTTTTATTTTGACTTTCTTCTCCGTGGCTGCAAAGCATGGCTGGACCTTCCTCGCGCCATTCTCTGCAGCAAGCACTCCCTGTAGCCGCATGCACAGCCATGCACAGCCAGGGCATGGCTGTGCTTACCTTCTTCCTCTTTAAAAAGAGCACAGCCTTCTTCCTTGCGGCTGAGCCTAGTCCACACAAAACAACACACACAGCAGCTTCCTCCAGGCCGTCTCCTCCCCTCTCCCCTCCATACGCAGCCTCTCTTCTCCTTGAAGAGCCACGCTGCGGGCAGGAGCAACTCACAGTGGTGCACAACCACCAATGTGAGTCCCACCACCGCCTAGCTCATCAAAGAGCCGGTGGGCATGGTGGTTCTCTTCCATGTTTCATTGTTCCAAGCCAACCCCGCCATTGCCACAGGAGCTTCAAGCTTTGAAACTCAACCGACCACCACTCACCCGCACGTAGGCCACCGTTCACGCTAGTATCTAGGCGCTCTCTTTCCACGCGCACCAGCAGGTCGCCCGCACCCCTCTCAGCGTGCCCTGTCGCGAAGTTCCGCCCACAGTCCAGCAAGCATAGACCTTCCACGTGCGCGCCAGCTCGCTCAGCGGCGCTTGCACACACAGAACCGTCAGCAAGCAGTCACGCGAGCCGAGCGTGCACTGTAGCCATTGTTTACGCGTTTCAGCGGAACACTGTGGCTACAGTACGGTGATCGGCAAGTTTCTCACTTATCCAGTCACCCGACGCTCTCTCTTTGCGCCGCTATCGGCGCCAACCCATCTGCGCATGCCCGCTCTCGCGTCTCACCCCACGCCCGCTCCAACGCCCACTCTCACGTACGCCTGCCCGCTTCATCGCCTGCGTCTTCGCCCGCTTCTTCGTGCCCGCACCCGCCCACCACGCAGCGCAGTGCGTTGCAGTCTCTCCCTCGTGCTCACTCCCTCCTGTGTGCACGCGCCTCTTCTTGCGCCTACGCGCCTGCCCGTGTGCGTGAAACATCAGACGACGGTTGGGGCTTCAGACGACTTAACTCCCGCAGCTCTTCACTCCAGCAGTGCTCTCTCTCTCTCTCTCACAGACATTGACTCACACATACACACACACACACTCTCTCTCGTACACACACCCCCACTTACTTATACACTACTATATACTTATATATATATATATACATATATATATATACTTATATCTATATATATAGTAGTACCTATATAACTAAGTATAAGTATAGATACATATATATACACATATACTTATACATACATACATACATACATATATACATATATCTATAATTATAAATACATATAGATATATATATATATATATAGATCTACATAATATACATAGATACATATATTATGTAGATCTATATATATATATATCTATATGTATTTATAATTATAGATATATGTATATATATATATATTTATATATAGACACACACATATATAACCATATACATATATTATTATATATACATATATATATCTATATATATATATATCTATATATCTATATCTATATATATAGTTATATATACATACATATCTATATAATTATAAATATATATATATACAAATACATACATCTGTCTATACATATATTTACATATCTATATACATATACATATATATATCCATATATAACTATATATACACCTATATAATTATAACCATATATATATTTATACATATATATATATATTTACATATATACATATATATATTTTTTCATATCAAATGCCACACGTTGTATCACGGGAATATCCGCACCAGTTGCTGATATTCCCCGATACACGTGTACAGAAAGCGTTTTTCGCACACATCTTTCACCCATCCATCCTACACTCCACGCGGCACTTCGTCCTGTTGGTTGCATCTTCCTAGACGACGACCAACTTGACACCGTGCTACACGCCATCTCCACCTCCACCCCCACCCCTATATACATATATAATATACACATATATATATACTATATTTACTTTATTTCTATTTCTCTTTCCAGCCAGTAAAAAGATAAAAAAAATATACAAAAGAGAAAAAGTAATCTTTGACTTACAGGTACTCAGTCTTGCGAATAGCAAGACCATTTTTGGAACCCTAATTTGGCTCAAAGCCAAGAACCTGATTTTGAGGGTGTACCTCAAGGACAAAAATTATCAGAAAAAAATCTTAAATAGAAAAACACCAAAAACACAATAAACGAATGGAAGAGATTCGTTGTAGGAAAGGCGTAGAAACTTCTAATCCCACTTCCCTGAGTTCGACCCTGGGCCTAAAAGTGACCAAGATAAAGTCAAGTAGGCCAGGTAAAAAATTTTGTAAAAGAGATGGTTAGGCTTGATTTAGGTTAACCACTATATTCATTTCAACGATAAAATCACCATATTAACACAACCTATCCGGGCTCGAACACACTCTCTTTTCTGGCGCCGTTGCTGAGGAAGTGCGCATTCAAGTGAACCTGTTGCAAGGAGAAGACAGGCAGACGAAGTCGGAGGCGTAGGCAGGTCCAAGGCGGGAACAAGAGCTTGAAGCTGCCGACACCGCACTGGAGCTTCGCACACGTTGCTGAACAAGTAGGTCTTCCTTTCTTAGCAACTTAGGTCAACTTGTCACCTTAATAAAAAAAAAAACTAAAAAAATACTTCTTGGGATTTCTTGGGGCAAGTGGATTAAAAATCACTTTGATTGTTTGTCATCACTCCCACTGCCCCAGGATTTCCCGCCAAACTTCGCATAGTGAAGATCCTAGAATCTTGATTCTTGAATCTTTCACCGTGTGAAGTATTCTTTGAGGCAAAAATAAAAAAGATTGATTTCACCCCTCTTTGCCTCATTTATCTGCAATTCGGGATCACTTTTTTGGTGGGGAGACTTGGAATAAATTGATTCCAACCCCACCACGACCTTTCATGTGCCTAAGATTAGATCTCGAATACTTCAACCTCAACAAATTGATTTTCTTTATCTTATGGTTGAGCCTTGTGTGTGGAAATCATTTTGGTGATTGGGAGCACTTGAATTGAAGTTCTTTGGCTCCCTTTCACACTAATCTAAAATTGATTCATGCATCCACACATAGAAATCTCCATCTAGGGAAGCCCATTGCATTTTAGCATGCATTAACCAACTGACATTGAAGAAGGGTTTGTTGGGCTTAGAAGAAAACTTGTATTCTCTCAAAACCTGAAGATTGGTCGAATTGGTATTTCAACGAAATCCTAAAATCCATACTACTTAAGGCTGAATTCTAAAAACCATTCACCAATTAAAACTTCAATTCGGAGAGATTTCCCCATTACATGCTTGGTTTACACACTCTATAAAATTAATCACTTGGGCATTACCTATAAATAACGCCCTTCACATTCTAGAAGCACTTGATCCTAAGCCTCTAACTAAAATTGGTAGTAACTTGACCCTTATTAAGGATTGGAGGTCTAACTACCTGCGTGTAGCGCCTACGTCCTGGTGAGGGTTTCCGCATGCTATTGGGTGTCTAAGATTGGGGCAAATGACCTTTCAATCTAGCCCGGTGGTTCTGCGGTGCTTGCATTCGGTTCTGTAGTTCATGATAGTAGGTTACTTAGATCTTTAGGTCTAAGGGCACACTATAGAGGTCAAGAATTTAATTATATTGATTTGTCATCAAGTATACCTTTGCGGCGTCATTTCTCTCATCTCTTTTCCCTTCGTATCGCCCCAATTCTTCCTGCGGTAGTGCATGTTTGGGAGGATGTCACAAAACCCTGAACTTTGTGAATTGTCTGATAAATTTAGAAAAGAAGCCGCATCGTCCTCCTCCTCCACAAACATGGCTGCACGCCCACCCCCAAATCCTGAGGGAGGAAACCACCCTCAAAACCTACCAGGTGGTGGAGCCTTAGATCCCATAACCTGCCTCCAAGCCTAAATGGAAATGTATAATGAACAAATTAAGGCCATTAGGGAAACATTGAGGAAAATGCAGAACCCTCCCGAACGGGAGGAGCCTAGGTCTCTTAGCTCCTATTAGAATCCCGCTGCTACAAAGACCATAGGACAAATTCGGGTCCCCATGTGCGGGAATGACTTCGAACTAAAACCTAACATAATTGGCCTAATAAATTTTCACTTCCATGGTCTTGCAAGTGAAGATCCTTTTCTCCACTTGGAAGACCTAACCCGATTGGCTGAAACAGTTAAACCAAGAAATATCAGGTTACCTATAGTCCTCATGAAAATGTTCCCGTTTTCATTGCGGGATAAAGTGTCGCAGTGGTTACGCACCCTTGGGAGAACCATCCACTCTTGGGAAGAGATGCGAACAGCGTTTCTCAAGAAGTTCTTCCCAATCGGGTGAACCAATGCGCTTCACCGTGCTATCACTTCATTTACGCAACAAAATGGTGAACAGTTTCATGAGGCATGGGAGAGATATAATGACCTCCTCACGAAGTGTCCGCACCATGGTCTTCCTAAGTGGCATTTGGCCCAGATTTTCTACTATGTACTAAATGAGACTTTGAAGCAGATTGCAGATGCTTCCTGCAGAGGGAATTTCATGAATAAAGAAGAGAATGGAGCATTCGAATTATTTGAAAATATGAGTGAAAACTCAATGAACAATGCCTCCATTGTCGCCTTTATTCGTACCAACCTGCCCCGTAATTTCCACGAAGTTGACACGGGACCTTCCCATTCATCCACTGATCCCAGCCTTATCTCACAGAAATTGGATGAAGTCTCCGTCGTGCACAAGAAGCTGGACGAGCTTCTGGCCAACCCCGCCCGTTCTATGGCAAACACCCCCACCTCACCACTTCGTCACAATCCCAATTCTTCCAACACCAGGCTTATCCCAAGAAACCACGTAAGACCTTCCTTACCGAGTGTCGTGCCAAGCGATTCGGTAAGTCATGTGGATCTGGCTTCTGCAAGCCAGTATTTTGACACAGAGGACCAAGCCTCCGTGTGCTCGGACGCATATTTACATGCGGACGCATCTTCTGGCATAGAAGACACTTGTGCCCTGGGGAACAACCCGTTCTCTGCCACTTATAACCCAGGGTGGAGAAATCATCTGAACTTCGCATGGTCCAACAACCTGCAGTGCCAAAACCCCACGGGTGGACCAATGCGACCGTCCGCACCCGTCATCCCAAGGGCCCAGTCTAATCCTTTGGCGAATCTGCCATCGGGCCCTTGCGTACCGCAAACTGAACACGCATCAAGTCCTCTTGACAAATTGATGTGAATGATGACGAAAAAGTCAAAGCACCATGAAGAGAACATGACCTCTCTTCAGCACCAATTGGTGCAGTAGAATGCTGAGATCAGTTAACTACGCATGGCGACTCGATCTCAGGGCACTCTCCCAGCCCAACCTGTTCCCAACCCATGAAATTTCGTACCCTGTGGTCCTCAACCACAAGTACGACCTTCTCAAGGGCAGGTTCATCAGATGCTGCAAGCTCCGAGCATTCCACCAGGATTTCAGGCTAATCCCACTACAGCACCTTACTCTTATGTCCCTATTGCGAACCCTCCTCCGCCGTATGATCCCACTGGACCCGCATCGTCCAATGCGATCACTATGAGGAGCAGCAAGCAGACCGTCTATCCATCTTCATTGCCCTCTCATTCGGGATGCGCACCGCATTCGCGAGAGAACGATACACCCAAATTGGTGCCAGAATCAGTCCCATTCCCTGAGGCTCTACTGAGGGAGCCAAAAGGCAAGAAGAAGGATACGCAGGCCTTTGATAACCTGCGTAATTTGTTCAGGGATGTTGAAATCAAGGTACCCCTGATTAAGGCTATCAACCACATACCTACTGTCGCCCGATTTTTCAAAGACTACACAACACCCAGGAGACAGTCAAAGAAAACTAAGAATCTTGTAGTTCTCTCGCCCCATGCGAGTTGTGCTATACTGTCAAATCTACCACCAAAGAAGAAAGATCCGGGCACACCGCTTATTTCCTGTAGCATCCAAGGCTGCAATTTTAACCGTGCCCTTCTTGATCTAGGATCTTCCATCAATCTTATACCAACCATCATGCTCGAAAAATTTTCCTTGGGAAATTTGAAACCCACCCCTGTCACGTTATAGTTGGCAGATGATTCTGTCAAAATTCCAAAGGGTGTGGTGGATGACATGGTGGTTAGGGTCAACAGTCTCTGTTTTCCTGTTGACTTTCTTATTTTAGATATGGAAGTTCCTAGCTCACTTTCTGATTGTCCGATCATCCTTGGTCGACCTTTCTTGGCCACAGCCCACGCCCATATCGACTGCGAGTCGGGCTATATTAAGATTGTCGTTGGATTTGAAAAGCTCAAGCTTAACATCTTCAAGGCAGCCAAGAACTTTGATTGTGATTGTATCGAGGATGACACGTCTGATGAGGACATGGCTGTCAGCGTGTGTATCGGACTAATTGAGACCTATTCTGACTGCTACGAACTGCCTTTAAACACTGACGATTACCTGACCGACACATATTGTGATGTTCCCCCATCCCTCCCTTGTCCTGTTCCTTCTCCTGACTAGACTTCTGACGAGGTTTTCTCCGCTTCCCATACCTCATGGTCTGAGTCATATCTGGGCTACTCACCGCCGGTCCACACTCTTGAAGACCGGATTGCCCTTTCTTTCCCAGAAAATCAGGCGGATTTGCAACTACACACTGGGACCTTGAGCCCATATACTACTCACTGGGGCTATTCCTTTTTGGATCCATCTATCCAAGAAGCCCCTCTTCTTGGCCAATCTGAGGGCCAACTTCTTCCTCCTGACTTGTTTTCTGATCCGCCTCGGACACTCTCGTCCCAAGAAATGCTAGACCTTTCACCATCCACTCCCAAGCTGAAAGAGCTGCCTAGTACACTTAAGTATGTTTTCTTGGGACCAAATGAAATGCTCCCCGTAATCATTAGTTCAAAATTGACTAGGGAGCAAGAGTGCAAACTAACTAAGGTCCTTATGGAACACAAGGCAGCCATTGGATGGTCTTTATCAGACTTATCTGGCATTAGCCCCTCCTACTGCACTCACCGTATATATACGGAGGAGGAGGCTCGACCTTCCCGCAAAATGCAGCGACGTCTCAACCCTAACATGCGAGAGGTCGTTAAGAAGGAAATTATTAAGTGGTTGGATGCGAGTATAATCTACCCGATCAGCGATAGCCCCTGGGTGAGTTCGATTCACGTCGTGCCCAAAAAGGCGGGACTCACCATCTGTGTCAATGACAGGGGCGAATCCATCCCTACACGCACTCCTACATCTTGGAGAGTGTGTGTAGATTATAGGAAACTTAATGCTGCAACTAAGAAAGATCACTTTCCTCTACCTTTCATTGACCAAATCCTGGAGCGGTTAGCGGGAAATAAAATTTTCTATTTCCTGGATTGATTCTCAGGATAAAACCAGGTGGCAATTGACCCTCGGGACCAAGAGAAAACCACTTTTACCTGCCCCTTCGGCTCCTTTGCATTTAGAAGAATGCCGTTTGGACTTTGTAACGCGCCAGCAACTTTCTAGAGATGTATGCTGGAGATATTTCATGACATGGTGGGTGACTTTCTCGAGGTCTTCATGGATGACTTCTCAGTCTTTGGACCATCTTTCGATGAATGTCTTGTCAACCTGACCCGTATCCTTAGGAGATGTATTGATGTAAACCTCGTGCTTTCTTGGGAAAAAAGTCATTTTATGGTACATGAGGGAATTGTTCTCGGACATATCATCTCCGATAGGGGTATCGAGGTTGATCGAGCTAACCTTGATGTAATTGCTGATTTATCTGTGCCTGGCTCTGTCAAACAAATCCGCTCCTTCCTGGGACACGTCGGTTTCTATAGAAAATTTATCAAAGATTTCTCCAAGATTTCTCGTCCGTTAACTCATCTCTTATCGACCGACGTACCCTTCAATATGGGCCCCGATTGCATATGAGCATTCACGCAGCTGCGTAATGCTGTCACCAAGGCCCCTGTTCTCCAGCCACCTGATTGGTCCCTCGACTTTGAACTCATGTGTGACGCTTCCGACCTTGCAGTCGGAGCCATCCTAGGACAAAGATGCAATAGACACCCCTTCGTGGTGTACTACGCCAGTAAGACGTTGGACGAGTCCCAGCGTAATTATACTACCACTGAAAAAGAACTACTGGTGATCGTCTTTGGGCTAGAGAAATTCCGCTCTTACCTTCTGGGCTCACATGTTATTGTTTTCACTGATCATGCGGCCATTCGCCATCTCATGCACAAGAAGGATGCCAAGCCTAGACTGATTCGTTGGATCCTTCTGCTCTAAGAATTTGACATTGAGATCCATGATAAGGTCGGAGCCCAGAATGTGGTGGCTGATCATCTTTCCAGACTAGACCTTGACCATATTGGACTTACTCTGCCGATCAATGAGATTTTTCCTGATGAGCACCTATTGGCAATTAATGTGGCAAGTGGACCTTGGTATGCCGACATTGCCAATTACCTTGCTTCTGGATCCCTTCCACGTGGCTGGCCTAAAAACCAGCACGAGCATCTCATGGCAGAAGCAAAGTATTATTTCTGGGATAATCCACTTCTTTTTCGCATAGGTGCTGATCAAATCATCCGTCGCTGTATTCCTGACAGCAAATTCCCCAGTGTGCTATCCTTCTACCACGATCAGGCCTGCAGAGGCCATTTCTCTGGGAGGAAAACTGTAGCCAAGGTGTTGCAGTGCGATTTCTTTTGACCCTCCCTTCACCAGGATGCACACAATTATGCCAAACATTGCACTAGGTGCCAGTCGTTAGGGTCAATATCACGTCGTGACATGATGCCCTTGCAACCCATCCTAGCTGCGGAAATCTTCGACATTTGGGGAATTTATTTCATGGGTCCCTTTCCTCCTTCCAACGGCTTCGAATTCATTCTCGTGGCTGTTCACTATGTTTCGAAATGGATCGAGGCTATTCCCACATGTTGTGTTGACCATGTTATATCCACTCGATTTGTCAATGACCACATCTTTGTGCACTTTGGGATCCCTCGAGCTATTATCTCGGATGGAGGAAGCCACTTTACCCATGCGTCTTTTCGGGCACTTCTGAGGAAATACGGAGTCCACCATCATATCGCATCCCCGTATCATCCTCAGACGAACAGCCAGGCTGAGGTGTCGAACTGGAAAATCAAGTAAATTCTCCAGAAAATGGTTCAGCCTGACCGTAAGGATTGGTCCAACAAGCTGATTGACGTACTTTGGGCGTATCGGACCGCCTTCAAGGCTCCCCTTGGTATGTCTCCTTATAGAATCGTTTACGAGAAGCCTTGTCATTTGCCCGTGGAGTTGGAGCACTGCGCTTATTGGGCGATTCGCCAATGTAACCTCGACCCAGACCTGTGTGGTCGAGAAAGGAAACTCCAACTCCAGGAGTTGGAAGAGCTCCGTCGTGAATCCTATGATTCTGCCTTAACTTTCAAACAACGCACTAAGGCTTTTCACGACAGCCGTATTCGGCGGAAGGAATTTGAGTCATCTCAGCAAGTTTGGCTCTACAACGCCCGGCTCAAATTCTTTCCTGGGAAACTGAAGTCCAAATGGACTGGTCCTTTCCTAATCTCGAGACCATTTCCCAATGGAGCCATTGAGATTGAAGATCCCAAATCTGGGCATAAATTTACGAATAATGGACAGCGTTTGAAACCTTATCTTACTCATGAACCTACCCTCGTTGGAGAAACTGTTGCCCTGCTGGAGGGTAACTAATGTTGTGCCTCATCCTGAGTCTAGCTGGGGACGTTAAATTCAGCGCTCGTTGGGAGGCACCCCAACAACACTTCGCCGCTGTCACACTCACTTCACTTTTCACTTCACCACCCACCATCCACCCACCCTACCACCCTGCTGTATACCCTGCACCTCAGCTCTCGTTACCCGATCTTTCGTCCTTTCTCTACCCTTCCCTGCATGCATATGAGGACATAGCATCGTTTGGCATGGGGGGTGGATAGGCATCCTTAGGATCTGGGTTATGGTATCATGAAGTTTCCACCTATCTAAAAAAAAAAAAATGGTGTTTAGTAATGATCTGAAGGCTGAAACAAAAATACAATAAGTGTTTATGGATATCCAACCACTGTTTTGAAGACTTTCCAGGCCACAGAAGCTTGATTTGCTCAGGCTCGGCTTAATTCACTTGAGCATTGACAAGATAGATCGAAATCTCTCCTAACTAAGGACGTATTCTTGTACCTGAGACACCAGTACAAGATCCGTTGGTTTGCTTCTACTCGAGAGCCTAAGTAATCTTGGTTCACACTACACATATCAAGAAAGACCAGGTGAACATAAGATCCAACCCTAGTGTTCATTAGGGAAGATGGAGTCCTTACCTGTGCGTGCAGGTAGACTTTTTATCCCAGGCTTTAGTCTTGTGTTTAGGAGAGACTCTTTCCACCAAAAAGAAAAGTGCGCTCCTCCAAATAAAGTTGTAAGAGATATACTGACACGTGTTTCAAAAAAAAAAAAAGATGCAAATAAGTTAGTATATCTCGCAAATGTCTGTAAAGTCTCTACCCCAAAAAAGTTCTTCAAGGCAAATATCCTGTTTTCTTTGAGCCACAAATGTTAGAAAATGGGAGTTGAGTTTTCCGTCATCTTTTTAAGGGTCAATCTGAAGACACGAGCTGAAACTGGGACCAACCTGTACTTAAAAATTTGTGAAACCCTGGGCTTGAGTCTTAATGTTCATCTGGTCAGTCTTGATCAATCACTATGCACAAGCCATAATCTCTTGAGCTCTCGAGTACGGCAAAAACCTCCTGGATCTTGGAAATCGTACTTAAGGTTTAAATATCAAGAGTCCTGGTTAGTTGAGAGATGGTCTATGTCATGTGAGACTTAAAGTACGGGTAGTCTTCTCTGCAATTGGTTCTCACAATATCCAACAATAAACACACCTATGTTGCCTCAGAAAAAAATCTTTAGCTTAAGATCATTTCTAAATACAATACAAAAATGTTTTGCTAGGGACTAGCAAAAGATAGGCATGGGGGTATGATTGCACAGCAAAAATGCACCAACAATTGTGCCATCTTGTGCTATTTCCAAGCATTACCAGTGTATATTAGGTAGCCATAGTCGCATTTGTGAAAATAATCACTTGCATGCATTTATTTGAGAGGGGGAGGAGAGTGAAATAAATAGCCTTGTAATTAACAAATTCTTCAAGTGCTGCCTCGCAAATTCACCATCTTTATTATTATTTTTTTTATTTTGACTTTCTTCTCCGCGGCTGCAAAGCATGGCTGGACCTTCCTTGCACCATTCTCTGCAGCAAGCACTCCCTGCAGCTGCATGCACAGCCATGCATAGCCAGGGCATGGCTGTGCTTGCCTTCTTCCTCTTTAAAAAGACCACAGCCTTCTTCCTTGCGGCTGAGCCTGGTCCACACAAAAGAACACACACAGCAGCTTCCTCCCTGTCGTCTCCTCCCCTCTCCCTTCCATACGCAGCCTCTCTTCTCCTTAAAGAGCCACGCTGCGGGCAGGAGCAACTCACAGTGGTGCACAACCACCACTGTGAGTCCCACCATCTCCCAGCTCATCAAAGAGATGGTGGGCATGGTGGTTCTCTTCCCTGTTTCATTGTTCCAAGACAACCCCGCCATTGCCACAGGAGCTTCAAGCTTTAAAACTCAACCGGCCACCTCTCGCCCGCACGCAGGCCACAGCGCACGCCAGTAGCCAGGCGCTCTCTTTTCGTGCGCTCCAGCAGGTCGCGTGCGCCCCTCTCCACGTGCCCTGTCGCGAAGTTCCGCCCACAGCCCAGTCGGCGCAGACCTTCCGCGTGCGTGCCAGCTCGCTCAGCGGCGTCCGCACACATAGAATCGCCAACAGGCGGTTGCGTGAGCCGAGCGCGCACTGTAGCCACTGTTCACACGTTTCAGCGGAACACTGTGGCTACAGTGCAGTGACCGGTAAGTTTCTCACTTATCCGGTCACCCGGCTCTCTCTCTCCGTGCCTCTATCGGCGCCAACCCGTCTGCGCACGCCCGCGCCCACGTCTCTCCCCGTGCCCGCTCCAGCGCCCGCTCTCGCATACGCCCGCCCGCTTCAGCGCTCGCGTCTTCGCCCGCTTCTTCGCACCCGCACCTGCCTCACCGCGTAGTGTAGTGCACTGCTGTCTCTCCCTCGCGCTCACTCCCTCCTACGTGCGGGTGCCTCTTCGCGCGCCTACGCTTGCACGTGAAACATCAGACGACGGTTGGGGCTTCAGACGACTTAACTCCCGCACCTCTTCACTCCAACTGCGCTCTCTCTCTCTCTCTCACAGACACTGACCTCACACATACACACACACACACTCTCTCGTACACACACCCCCACTCACTTATACACTACTATATACTTATATATATATATACATATATATATTTATATATATATATATATATATATTTATATACATATATATATATACTTATATCTATATATATAGTAGTACCTATATAGCTAAGTATAAGTATAGATACATATATATATATATACATATATATACACATATACTTATACATATATATATATAAATATACATACATATATACATATATCTATAATTATAAATACATATAGATATATATATATATATATATAGATCTACATAATATACATAGATACTTATACTAATATATATATATATATATATATATATATATATATATACACACACACATATATATAACTATATACATATATTATTATATATACATATATATATCTATATATATATATATATATATATATCTATATATCTATATCTATATATATAGTTATATATACATACATATCTATCTAATTATAAATATATATATATACATATATTTACATATCTATATATATATATATATCCATATATAACTATATATACACCTATATAATTATAACCATATATATATTTATACATATATATATTTACATATATACGTATATATATATATTTTTTCATATCAAATACCACACGTTGTATCGTGGGAATATCCGCACCAGTTGCTAATATTCCCCGATACACGCGTATAGAAAGCGTTTTTCGCACACATCTTTCGCCCATCCATCCTACACTCCACGCAGCACTTCATCCTGTTGGTTGCGTCTTCCTAAACGACGACCGACTCGACACCGTGCTACAGCCATCTCCACCTCCACCCCCACCCCTATATACATATATAATATATACATATATATACTATATTTACTTTATTTTTGTTTCTCTTTCCAGCCAGTAAAAAGATAAAAAAAATAGACAAAAGAGAAAAGGTAATCCTTGACTTGCAGGTACTCAGTCTTGCGAATAGCAAGACCAGTTTTGGAACCTTAATTTGGCTCAAAGCCAAGAACTTGATTTTGAGGGTGTACCTCAAGGACAAAAATTATCAGAAAAAAATCTTAAATAGAAAAACACCAAAAACACAATAAACGAACGGAAGAGATTCGTTGTAGGAAAGGCGTAGAAACTTCTCCTAATCCCACTTCCCTGAGTTCGACCCTGGGCCTAAAAGTGACTAAGATAAAATCAAGTAGGCCAGGTAAAAATTTTTGTAAAAGAGATGGTTAGGCTCGATTTAGGTTAACCACTATATTCATTTCAACGATAAAATCACCATATTAACACAACCTATCCGGGCTCGAACACGTGCCGAGGCCTTTCAAACTCTAAAGGAGGCCTTGATCTCAGCGCCTATTCTCCAAGCTCCTGATTGGACACTGCCATTTGAGCTGATTTGTGATGCTTCAGATTATGCAGTGGGAGCAGTCCTTGGACAAAGGGTTGAGGGAAGACCTCATGTGCTGCATTATGCAAGTAAGACTTTAACCGAACCTCAGCAAAACTACACCGTTACTGAAAAAGAATTACTTACTGTAGTTTTTGCTCTGGAGAAGTTTAGGTCTTATCTGCTTGGGTCTAAGGTAGTTATTTTTACTAATCATGTAGCAGTGAAACATCTCATTGCTAAGAAGGATTCTAAGCCATGTCTGATTAGGTGGGTCCTACTCCTTCAAGAATTTGACTTGGAAATACATGAAAAGAAAGGAGTAGAAAATGTTGTGGCTGACCACCTGTCTCGCCTTCCTCTTAATGACTCTTTCTGGAGACATTTGCGAGACATTTCCCAATGAAACTCTGATGGTGGTAACACCAACTTTACCTTGGTATGCAGACACTGTAAATTATTTGGTCACTGGACAAACTCCTGGCTCTTGGGATGAATAGAAATGAAAGAGATTCATTTCCCAAGCAAGATATTTTCATTGGGAAGAGCCAAAATTATTTAGAATTGGACAAGACCAAGTATTGAGACGTTGTGTACCTGAAGAGGAACAACAAAGTGTGCTGAGTTTTTGCCATGAACTTCATTATGGAGGACACTTTGCTGCTAAGAAAACTGCTTTTAAGGTTCTCCGGTCCGATTTTTGGTGGCCTTCATTATTTAAGGATTCTCATAATTTTGTTAAGGCTTGTATTAGATGTCAACGGACTGGAACGATTGAGAAGAGGAATGAAATGCCTCAACATCCTATTCAATCTGTTGAAATTTTTGATGTGTGGGGAATTGACTTTATGGGCCCCTTCCCGTCGTCCCATGGTTATGAATATATCTTGGTGGCAGTTGATTATGTCTCTAAATGGATAGAGGTCATTCCTACGCGCACAAATGACCACTCTGTGGTTTTGAAATTTATGAAGGCCAATATCGTATCTTGTTTTGACTGCCCCAAGACCATTATAAGTAATGGGGGACCTCATTTCCGAAACCACCACTTCAATCGGCTAATCAGGAGTCTGGTAGTGACTCATAAGGTCGCTACCCCTTACCATCCTCAGACAAGTGGCCAGGTTGAAGTGTCAAATAAGGAGATAAAAAATATTTTGGAAAAGACCGTAAGACCTGATAGGAAAGACTGGTCCCAAAAGCTCGATGATGCTTTGTGGGCATATTGAACGGCCTATAAGACCCCTTTGGGTACTTCTCCCTTTCGGATTGTGTATGGGAAAGCGTGCCATTTACCTGTTGAGTTGGAACATAAGGCATGTTGGGCTATTCTAAGTGTTAACATGGATTTAGAGAAGGTAGGTAAGGCACGACTTCTAGAATTAAGTGAGCTTGAGGAGCCGAGGAATGATGCTTATGACACCTCTCAAGCTTATAAAGAAAGAACTAAGGTCTTGCATGATAAGTTTATACTTCGAAAGACCTTTGAGCCCAACCAACAAGTCTGGCTTTTCAATTCCAGACTTAAGCTTTTTCCTGGGAAGTTAAAATCTCGTTGGGATGGCCCTTACATAATCACCAAAGTATTTTCGCATGGAGCTGTGGAGATTAAAAATCCTTCCTCTTCAACAACTCCCTTTATCGTCAATGGTCAACGGTTAAAACCTTACATAACTTTGGATGGCCATATGGTTGACGAGGTCACTCTTGAGGAGCCTTAGCTCCTACGATTCTCCGCCTCAGGTAATATCTTCCTTTAGCTATTTTTTCAATGAGGACATTATTTGAACTAGGCATGGGGGAGAGGACCTGAGGCATTTTGTTTATAGCATGCATACATTTGCATTTTAAAAATAATAATAATAAAAAAAAAAGTTTTGAGCTTAACTGGCTAGGCCCTGCATTCTTAAGCAAATCAGAACTCTAGGGTAGACTAAGTTAATTCTAGGGTCAAACTTTAGAAGCTAAATGAGCTACTAGCTTTAGACCTTTAGGGTCCTTTGTGGACTTAAAAACTTAAGCAGGAGTTAAGTTGCGGACCATTCCTCAAGAGGTTGAGGAATGAAAGCTAGGATTTGAGTTAAAAGGTAGGGTAGTACCTGGAATCTTGTTCTACCTTTTGGTTTACGAGTCCTTGTAACCTAAGCATCCAAATTTCACACACTTGGTCTGGTAATAAACTTAATTTCTTTCTTTCTTAAAAGAGATTTGGTTCTCTTAGTTTTGACTTAGGAGAGGCTTGAAAACACAATTTGATTGGAAGAGTTCCTGCTGCAGGAGAGGTGGAGTATATACTCACCTTGAGGATGCGATGATAACATATTACCTCCTCGGCGCTTGTCTCTTAGGATATCCATCCTACTGGGGGCATGTAAGCGCATTGTGCGGTTCAGGTCACATGGGCGGCCCTATCTCGAAGTGCCGATTGCCATAGGCCTGAATTCGCTTAAGAAGTCCATGGGTGATACTATCTCGAAGTGTCGATTGCCAGGAGTTCTTGGGGTCGTTATGGGCGGTGCTATATCGAAGCATCGAAAGCCAAGCACCCTTCGAGGTATGGTAATGGAGACAATGAATCCGACACAGACTGTGTTGATAGCTGATCTGAGGTTAGACTTAGAAGAATCAAACAAAATATATATATATATATTATTCAAAAAAAAAATCATTTTTCCTTTAACTCAAATAACTCAGACCAATGCACATGCACGGATGCTTTAATCTCAGGGATCAATAAACCTTAGGGTAGAGTTAGAAATCAGGGAAACTTGTGCCTGCAACTCGTCTTTAGCTGACCTAGTCTGTAACTTAGCAACTACTTGGGAACCTTAGGTTCAGAGTCTGAACTTAATATGTTTATGAAGGAAGACCGATTGGGTTGACTAGTCTACTTGGAGTGCTAGGTTTTTGCTTCGATTTGCTAGGGACTAGCAAAAACTAGGAATGGGGGCATTTGATTAGCCCATATTTGTGGGCTATTTAAGTATTTAAGTGCCTAGATATTAAGTTAATTCTAACATTTATTTAGCATAAATTAGGATGTCAATAGGTTAATTCATATTTCTAATTTAATTACATAATTCATGCATTGCATTCATATTTAAATGCATTTAGAATTAACTTAGAATTGCATTCATTTAATTAGTTAACCAATTAGGTGCATTGCATACATTAATTTAAGTTAACATAAAAGTTGAGGGTTTGTATATAAATAACCATAATATTTTAACATTATTTTTTTATTCTTCTTCTTGCAGCAACGGCTACATTTCCTTCGGCTACCGCTGCAACGCCACCAGCTGCCGCACTAAAGCCTACATTCATGGACTAGCGGATAAGGTGGATCTACTCCCGCCTCTCCATTCAAATTCATTCAGGTAGCTACAAAAAGGGGAAGAGGCAGCCGAGCCCTGGAGGCCACCATCCCAACAATCCACACTGTGCAGAGAGTTCATCTCTCGTCCATTTCACCACCGCCGGCCTCAACCGCGGTGACGAGCCTCCACCACCGTGGCCATGTGGCGTGACAGGCCACACCGCCATCTGGAGCTCATTTGCATCACTGTGTCTCACCAAAATCAACATCACCACCCTCGCCGTCGTCACCAACAACCACCGCTGCAGCCACTGCATTTTCATCTCCTCAATCAATTCAGACGTCCGGGAAATTTCCCGGACGTCTGAAGCTTCGACCCCACACTCCAACAGCAACTGGCCGCTCACTTCACGCCCGCGCCCCTCTGTTGCACACTTGCGCCGCACCTCCTGTAGCATCCATGGCGCAAGCCCTTGCTGCACCTCACAGTCTTCATGCCCGCACCCCTCAGCTACACATTTCTAGCCACCGATCACAGCTACACCGCACGCTTCCTCATCTCCTCCAGCCTACAGCAGCGCCATCTCTAGCCTACAGCGTGCCCATTCCTGCGCGCCCGCCAGCACGCCTACAGCAGCAACTGCCTTCACGCTCGTACCACCCACGCGCACACCCTGCAGCGCCTCTTCACGCACGCAGCCGGCGAGCCCGCTAGCGTGCAGCATCGGCCACCAGCGCATCATCCGCGCGCATACACACCGCCTCCAGCGCACCACCCGCGCACACAGCAGCAGGCGCACGTTCTTCTCTGCATGCGCAACACCCGCACAAGCCCGCCCCTTCCACCCTACAGCGCCTCCAGCGTCACTTCCGTGCCCTCGCCGACCTTCTTCAGCGCTCCACCAGAATTGCAGTTCCAGCACCTACAGCCAACGCGCCTCCAGCAGTGCGTGCGGCAGCATTGTCCGCAACAGCAGCCTCTGCGCGCACCACCTGCAGCACCCACGCGCGCCCGTCCACGCCGCACGGCCTGCGGCACTTCAGCCCGTTGAAACCCACCTTCACTGGAGCTCCGTTCGGTCGGCTCCGGCCACCTTGCAACTCGTCACCGCCACCGCTGCGAAGCCCTCAGTCTAAAGAGCTTCCTTCAAGCTTCACACCTCCGGTCGTTCCTTCTTCATCGTGCACGGACGAGGGGAAGAAGATCGCCTATTTTGCTACAGTAAAAGGCCTATTAATATTTACATTCACTGCCATTGCCAACTTTTATTGATATTTTATTAAAGCTGCATTGCAAAAAATATCCGTTAGTTGTTCAAAATTGCCATTTCAGCATGTTCTCTTGATACTATCTTAATCTGAATGCAGATTTGGCTTGATTCTCGTCAAAACTAACTACGAACATACGTTTTTAACCGATGCAAATTTAAATACATCATTGCCTCCCTGTGGACATGACCCGCTCTTCTGCGAGTGGTTATTTTAATTATTGATTAATTGATTTTTCCACCACATAAAACTACAAACGACTTTAAAAGCGAAGAATTGGCTCGTCAACGATGGGTCCTTCGAACCCTGATTTTAATTTGTGAAGCGCGCCTCCCTCATTTTGGCATCATTGCCGGGGAGGCAATGCTCTTTGGTTTTTCGCATGTTTTTTTTTTCCGCCTTACCTAACTTTTATCTCACTTTTTCTCTGATCTTACAGTGATTGCAGGTACTCTTCCAAGGTGGGCCAAAGCAGTTAGATTGGAGAAAAGTGCGGATGAAGTTTTGTAAGTTTATCCCCACTTCCCCACCCACTAGTTCATTTCACCACACTAATAACTCAAACCCAAATCAATTTAGGTGCTTTTTATAAACCCTAGGATAGATTTGGTTGTTTGTTTGCCACCTCCACTCATCTCACCCCTGCATATATGAAAATAATATATATATATACACTCTTCTCTTGTGGGATTTTCTGAAAGCAACACACTTAACACCCACAACTTTTCACCCTAAGGCGCACAATCACATTGATTCTTCCACTTAACTGAGATCTAACCTGTGGACCCGATACACTAAACTCATCACACAAATGAGTAGAAATTTGAGTAGGTCAAACATTTCTGTGTGCCTTAACTGAGTGGTGCAATAGGCCAATTGATGGAACTATCTAGGCTGCACCAGTTAAGATAAAAAGCGATCCATCAAGTAGCTTGCCTCTTAGGGTTGATCTTTAGGGCTAAACCAGGCAATCCACATATTATTTTTAATTTATAAAGGAATATATCTACACCCGTGCTTTCAAAACTTGGAGTGTTCTCCTAAACTTGATTGAATATACCTAAGATTAAACCCTAAAAGCTACTAAACAAGGTTGAACTTTAAAAGATACATCATCAAATCACCTTATTTGAAAATCCTGGTTGTGCACGCACACACATTTTAACTGATCATTAAGGGCACAACCCATCTAAAGGGCCCATCACATTCCAAGAGCACGATCATCCCAAGCCTAACTAAAACTGAGTAGACGTTGGCCTTAAGGATTGATTTGCTCTTTGGGGCTTAGACTGAGATTTTTTCTGATTAATCTACTTTTGCTAGTCCATCTGATGTCTAGCTAGGTGAGTAGCGTCAAACAACCGCAGCTAGGTAGTACACTAGGAACTAGAGGCACAAGCCAAAGGAAGAACATTCCCCCCACTCCCTCCTTCTAACTGGTTGGATTGACCGGATAAAAGTAGACCAAATCGTTTATAATCTCAAGACGGGTCCTCGGAGTCTGTAGGTCTTTAGGCTACCCACATAAGGACAGGTTTGGTTGACTATACTGTAGGGCACCTTTCCCTCTTCTATTTTCCCTCCTATTCTACCATATATCCTTCCACTTCTTACACGCATTTCCCATCCTATTGTCCTACCACCACTTATCTCCAAGATGATTACTATCCCAACTTGACTTGTAATTACCCATCCACTAGCTGGGATAACTTTGATTGGGGATACAAATTCGGACCTCAGTGTCCAGGGTCTAACCCTGGACAACAAGAATATGATTGCTATCCTTCCCACAGTTACAATGATTATAGATCTCCATTCTTTGATGACCAAACCAATCCGATCTACAATCAGGAAGGATATAGTGATTATAACACCTACCCTCCTGATTGCGCAGCAATCATAGGTCTTAATTGACCTAAATTAGGCTAGGACTTAGCATAAGTTAGGGTAATTCATGCATGCATAAGCATTATCTGCATCTTTACTGCTTTACTTTAGCTATGCATAAAATAATGTTATAATGTGCTGATTAAGTGCATTATGTCGATTGCAGGCAATAAGCTGATCAAGAGCTAGATTTGGAGCTGGATCTGGAGTAGGATCTGAAGCTGGATCAAGAATAACGGGTGTTCCAGTAGAGCTGGAGCAGAAGACTTAGATTAGATGTAGGAATAATGATGTAAGGGAGTTAAGGTTTTCTATTCTATTAAGTAGGAATAAAGTAGAAAAATGTGAAGAGCTTAGGTCCATCCTAGCCCTAGGATAGCCTAGAGACTTCCCCAAGCCTTGCCACCCTTAGATTAGGTCATAGCACCCTAGGAAGGCCCAAAACCCTAGTTCCAACCCTTACCTGGATGTCTAGATGAATTATAGAATGTCCAGAACCCTTAGCCAACTCCCGCACACCTTAAACTCGCTTCTACAGTGTTATTGGACGTCCAAACACTTGGTCAGACATCTAATTTCTATAGAATACCCAAGATAGAACCTTGAATCCTTCTTGACTCTGATTGGATGTCCAGACAACAAGTCTGTACTTCTGATTTTTTAGTATAAGACGTCTGACACTATTATTAGACGTCTGATATTGCTCTCCAGTTCCTATTTTGAGATTCAAGCCTTGATCTTGGATCTCTAGGTCCCTAAACCCAATTCCAACCCCATAGGAACCTAAATTAAGGTGCTCTAACCCTAGTACATCACCTCTAGACCTCCCTAAGGACCTAATTAGGTCCTCACTAAACCTAATTGGCTTGGATCTTAGTCAATTCCATCTGCCTATTCAATTGGACTCATTGAGTCCAATTGAGCCCTGATCTCAACACGGTGTCCAATTGGACTCAATGAGAGTCCAATTGATCTAGACCTAAATTAATTGAGTTGTTTTACTCTCAATTAAGTTTCCACACACCCAATTAAACTTGTATTAAGTTTAATTGCACTTTACCTTAGTGAATTAGGGTTTATAACCCTAATTTGAGACATACCTTGACCTAAACCCACTAGAACCTAACCTAATCAACCTAGCCACCTAAGTTTCGACCCACACACACCTGCGCACACCCACACACACCATCCACATGAAAATACCTAGCCTAGAGTTCTTTAGAACTCTCTATCATGTGTGATTGCCTTGGTTGCTAAAATTAGCAACCAAGAGCCATTCAATTTTTAGATCCACATTTGGTGGATCTAAAAACCACCATCCATCCTCTCTCTCTCACTCTTCCATGAGCTCCCACCATAGGCCTCTCTAGAGAATTCCATAATTCTCTAGAGAGCTTCCCTTAGGTCTATAAAAAGACCTAAGGGGTGGCCATTTGCACCCATCCACTTTTTGGCCATACTTGCTTGGCTCCATCAACCTCCACTTAGGCTAGCCACCACCATCTCCACTCCATCTCCACGGGCTAAGCACCACCATGAAGGAAACCATGCCAGGATGCTGGATCACTCCTCCAACCTCTCTCCAGGGGTCGGCCTAAGCTCCATTGGCCATCCCTCTTTCTCCTCTCCACCACTCCAAGGCCATCGGAGCCCACCTCTGAATGCCCTCACTTCTGATAGATTAGTAGCTAGCTCTTTACATTTACTACTTCTATTTACTACTTAGTAGTGTAGTCCTTATTCTCCCCCAATGATGCATGCAAAATCCCCCCGTAGATTCCTGTATGCGATCATTTTCTGGTAGCTAGATTTACATTCTTAAGCATTCTTGTATAGGCTTTCCTCTACATCCATGTTGCAAACATCCTCTGCATGAATGAATGAAAAATATATTTTCTATATTTATATGTCTATGTGTTGAGAATCACTATGAGCTCATTGTAATATCTTTTGTGTGATTAATGTTGCCTGTTTTCAATTCCTGATACACTTGCAACTAAGCATGTCATACTTCAATACGTAATAATCATAAACCGGCGTGTGATTTTAAATAGAGTAGAGCGATAAAAGATCAAATTCAAAAGTAAAACAAATGCCTCCCAAAGAAGAACGTCCGGGACTCAAGTCTCATTATCTTTTATTGAATATCTTTGTTTGATCGTATTGCGCACTATACTACGATGTTTTCCTAGCAAATATGCACTCTACGATTCTTCAAACACCTCCCTAGTATTCCACTGAATATAGGTCGCCACCATCTTTTGAACAACCTAGAACGACCTACTTTCAGGGAGGGACCCGAGAACCTCGACGTATTCACTCCCGTAGATTTAACCCAAACCCACCCAAACCTGAATCGAACCAGTTGGTTCAGGTGAACCAGATCTAGGATAGGGTGTTGGCTAATTTGAGGAATACTATACAATCTTTAAAAACTCAGCCAACACCATGCACTGAAGTACTATTGCCTATGATCAAAATGATTGATGAACTTAATAGTTCTCTATTGGATTTGCTCCAAAATGTTAGGGATATGGACCTGGGTGAGTTTCTTCTTGGGAAATTGTCGAGGTTGAGGATGAAATTTGTGGTTGCCCTAGTCAAATCTTGGGATGATTCACAATATGAACCCCCTTCAAGTGAGCCAATGTTTGAACTCACTCAGGCGCCTGTCGGGGGGGATACATTTTCTGAGATCAGGGATGACCAGGTTGGGCTAGAGCAACCAATTGAGGATGATGAACCAATTAATTCACCCAAGATCCCCAACCCAGGGAACAACGAAAAATATGTCTCCATGGACCATGAAATAACATTTGATTTTGAGACATATATAAATGAGGATCAAGAATTCTTTTATTCTGAGGGTGAGGAATCTCTGAGTGAAGTCTCACTTGATCTTAAGGAAAATGATTTAGTGAGACAAACAGGCTTGAGGAATCTGATAAATCATTTGATAGCCCGACTATTGAAGATTCTAATTTGGTTCGGGTTAACTTGGAGGATCCGAATCTTGATGATTCAATCAGTGATCCCATTCCTCATCTGCACCCCGAAGAGTTGACTTCTAAGATCATTGTGCCCAAGTCAATCTTGATTCAGCCACGATTTCTAGACTTGGGAGAATCATATGGGTTGAATGATATGCTAGAGGTCCGGAAGCCTGAGCCCTTGATGTTGGAGGATAGAATTGTTGAAATAAAAATTTGGGAGGTTAATTCTGAGGGAACTTTGATTTTGGATCTAAGGATACCTATTGACCTAAAACCACCTACTTTCTACTAGGACCCTTACGATATCCTTCATGTGCAACCCAAGCTCGAAATAACTGATTATTTTTCTGAGCTGAACGTTAAGTGGACATTTGAACCTAGTGAAACAAATCTACCCATTGTCTGCCACTTTAGTATTGGGTTGCACACCACCAAACCACAGGCCCAGCCCCGCTAACACAATAATCTTCGATTCTGGGTGATTTTCATTTAGAACCTTAGAACCACTTGACCCTGGGGCATGGGTCTGCACCATAACCTGGTCCACATCTGTGGACATATTTTGTTGGTGGGTTTGAGGATCAATATTTTTATTTTGATTATGACTTGCACTTGTGAATTCTCAATTTCTTCCTTGTATGTATGTTATGCCTAGCTAAAGGCATTAAATTTACCACTTGTTTATATCTCACATTCCCTGCAGAGCTAACCGAATTTCTCACGATATTCAAGTGATATTCTGTTTACTCCGTCCTTTTCATGTCTTAGTTTTTGTAATGAGGACATTGCATCATTTAGGCATGGGGAGGTAGATACTTTATCCTGAAATCATTTTGTTAACTTTGTAGAATTTCTTTTAGTTTCTTTAAAAAAAAATTGAAAAGGATTAAAAAAGAAGAAGAATTAGGAGAAGAGAAATTAGGCATTTGGAAGTTATTAACTTTAGGAAATGATACAATAAGACCTGTATACTTAGACTCTTTAGGTCTTCGGGGTTAATTAGCCCGAGTGTCCACTCGAATGTGGACTTAGTCTCGAGTCCTCACTATGTCAATCTTATTTTAATTTGGTCAATAAATTGGGGTGATAAGTATACGACTTATCAACCCGCCCTCTGATTTGGGGGGACTTTTAGCCTAAGCATCTACATACTTTCTACACTGACTCACTTTTCGGCAGTTTCTTTGGAAATTGGGTAGCTAATGAGCCATCTAGGGTGGTATGGCTGCCAAGTTGTCGGTGGTAACAGCTCAACAGTCGATTGTCTAGAGCCTAGCCACAAGACCATTTTCATCGTACTACCTTTAGGTAAATCTTAGATCAGGGAAGCCACCTACTTGAAAAAAAAAAGAAAGAAAAAGGAGAAAATAAAAAAAAAATAAAACAAGTAAAACCACACTTCACCGCACGAGTATGGTTGGCAAGTTGCTGTGGGTAACATCCCATTGGCTGGTTGTCCAGAGCCTAGCTCACAAAAATGCACAATAATTCCAAAAACACTTAAGGAAGAAGTGGGGAAGTAGAATACACTAGGGAGATATACACTGGGTTTACCCTTGTGTTAACCCCATAAATAAAAAAAGTAGGGAAAAAGCTACTATTCAAAAAGATAAACCTTTAGGCAAGGTCACCTAGGATCGTAGAAACCCAAAGTCCGTTTTAACGGTCGCCTAGTGAGTCTTTCACTCTTTTCACAAGATGCTTAGCACTTAGAGTCCTTTTCGAGTTTTGGGTGGGTCAGGTAGTCGTAAAAAGTTATCTTGGAACCTCAAACTCCAAAAGTACAAAAAAAATTAGAAAAGAAGAAAAGTAAAAAAAAATGTATCTTCCCTTTTCAAATAAGGCGAGGACTTGGGCAGTCTACATTCTGGCAGACACCCGGGTACTGTTGAGTCTTCGTAGTTTAGGACATTAGTTGAAATTTACTATTGTTAATAAATGACTTAGGCCTAAGCAATCGAATCCTAGTTCTGTATTTATACATAGCATGTAGTTTAGTTTTGTTAAGGACTAGCAAAAGATAAGCATGGGGGTATGATGTAGACACAATTTTGAGGGTAAAATGCCTATTCATGCATGTTTCTAGGCTTAGATTTGCATTTCATGTTATAAATATTGCATAGCATGCATCATTTTGTATTTAGAGTAGTTGTATATAATTTAGGTTAATTACGTCCTTTTTGTGGTCAGGAGAGAAGGATATTTATTTTAGAGCCTCGAATTGACGATCTGATCATATAGATATGATCAAGATGATGATCGGAGTCCAACACCTCCGAAATTGCCTTGATCGGAGTCTCGTAGCACCATATGCAGTCTAAGGAAGATCAACGGCCAAGGGACTAGGTGACATAATTTGGAGCTTCAAACGAAAAATCTGACCGTGCGGATGGGTTTGAGTCAACGATCGCAGCCCAACGGTGCAAAAATTGACTCAACCCGACCTCTGTAGCACCCCCTACAACGAAAAGAAGATGGATGACCTAGATCGTGCCACGTGGCGCAACCTAGGCCGCCCATGCACAAGCACGTGCCACCGAATGTGCAAAGCAGTGCGGTGCTCGCTCGTGCATGCAACGACAGCGCACGCAAGGGCATATCGCACGGAAGCACGCG
This sequence comes from Thalassia testudinum, assembly GCA_037157565.1. NCBI lineage: Eukaryota > Viridiplantae > Streptophyta > Magnoliopsida > Alismatales > Hydrocharitaceae > Thalassia > Thalassia testudinum. Next base: position 43,920,913 of record JAZHRO010000025.1, read on the forward strand.
ACACGCGTGCGCTAGTGTAGCGGCAACGTGGGCTCGTAGGTTGTCTTCAACGACGTTTATGACCATCACTAAATGTCCTGTACACACATTTGATTCTTTCCTCTACTATAAAAGGACCCCTACCCCTCCCATTTTTCTTCATCTCTTCCTTTCTTCCTCTCACCACCTCCAAGGATCTAGAGAGAGCTTGTCCCAAGCCTGGGATGCTCCTCTAGAGTAGAAAAGATAATAGTTTTCCCTCCCCTCATCCCCATTCGTGGAGCATCTCGTGGTCGTCCTCTCACCACCTTTCGGGAAGAAGATCCTCATCGCGACGCCGTCCTACCATGCCCTCTGTCCTCTGACTCCATCCTCATTCGTCTCGCTCCTCACCACCTTCCTCCAGGCGACGTCAGAGCGAGTTGTCCTCCGAGCAACCATCGAGGGCGATTTCTCTCACCTCTTTCTATCTTTTCTCACTTTTGTAGTGTAGTTTTCCTACTTTCATAATTGTAGAAAACATTCATGAGATAAATAGATTATTGTTTCTCTCTCTCTCTCGCTCATTTTTGCAAGTAGATAAAGTTTTCATCGACCTAATCTCTTGCTTGATAAAAATACAAAAAAAATTAGAAAAGAAAAAAGCGATAAAAAAGAAATAAAAGAGAAATGCGGATTTCATAAAACCAAACATTCGCCTCCCCATGTTTGACCTGTGACTCACTTTTCAAGTTTCGGTTATAAATTTTATTTGATAGATGCATTTTGCGAGATACGACAATGGGTCCTTCGAACCCTGATTTTAATTCGTGAAGCGTGCTTCCATAACCCGCCTTGTCCAAGACTCAAAAAGGACTCTAAGTGCTAAGCATCTAGTGAAAAGAGTGAAGGACTCACTAGGTGCCCGTTAAAATGAACTTCGGGTTTCTACGACCCTAGGTGACCTTGCCTAGAGGTTTATCCTTTTGAACGGTAAGTTTCTCCTTACTTCTTTTATTTATGGGGTCAATACAAGGGCGAACCCAGTGTATATCTCCCCGATTTATTCTACTTCCCCGCTTCTTCCCTAAGTGTTTTAGGAATTGTTGTGCATTTTTGTGAGCTGGGCTCTAGACAACCGGCCAATGGGCTATTACCCATAGCAACTTGCTAGCCATACTCGTGCGGTGAAGTGTGGTTTTGTTTATTTTTTTATTTTCTCCTTTTTCTATTTTTTTTTTTAGAGTAGGTGGCTTCCCTGATCTAAGATTTACCTAAAGGCAGTGCAAAGAAAATGGTCTTGTGGTTGGGCTCTGGACAACCAGCCAATGAGCTGTTACCACCGACAACTTGCCAGCCATACCACCCTAGACAGCTCAGTAGCTACCCAATTTTCTAAGAAACTGCCGAAAAGTGAGTCAGTGCAAATAGTGTGTAGATGTTTAGGCTTAAAGTCCCCTTAAATCAGAGGGCGGGTTGATAAGTTGTATACTTATCACCCTAATTTATTGACCAATTTAAAATAGAATTACTTGGCGAGGACTCAAGACTAAGTCCATATTCGAGTAGACACTCGGGCTAATTAAGCCTGAAGACCTAAAGAGTCTAAGTGTTTAGGTCCTCTAGTATAAATTCCTAAAGTTAATAACTTCCAAAAGCCTAAGTTCTCTTCTCCTAATTCTATTTTTTCTTCTTTTTGAATTTTCATTTTTTTTAAAGAATTTAAAAGAAATTCTATGGAGTTAACAAAATGATTTCAGGAATTAATTATCCACCCCCCCATGCCTAAATGATGCAATGTCCTCATTGTAAAAATAAAGACATGAAAAGGCGAAGTAAACAGAATATCACCTGAATAACGTGAAAATCTGATCAGCTCCGCAGAGAATGTGGAATATAAACACATGCTAAATTTAATGCCTTTAGTTAGGCATAACATACATACAAGGAAGAAATTAATAATTCACAAGTGTAGGTCAGAATCAAAATCAAAAGATTAATCCTCAGACCCGCTAGTAGAAGATGTCCACAGATGTGGACCAAGTCATGGTGCAAACCCATGCCCTAGGGTCAAGTGGTTCTAAGGTTCTGGATGAAAATCACCCATAATCGAAGATTGTTGTATTTATGGGGCCGGGCCTACAATTTGGTGGTGTGCAACCCAAGACTAAAGTGTCGGACAAAAGGTAGATTCGGTTCACTAGGTTCAAATGTCCTTTTAACATTCAACTCAGAAAAATAATCAGTTATTTCGAGTGTTGGTTGCATGTGAAAGATATCGTAAGGGTCCTTGTAGAAAGTAGGTGGTTTTAGGTCAACAAGAACCCTTAACTCCAAACTTGTTTTTCCCTTTGAATTAACCTCCCAAATCTTCATTTAAACATTTCTATCCTCCAACATCAAGTGCTTAGGCTTCGCCACCTTTAGCATACCGTTCACCCCATAAGATTTACCCAAGTCCAGAAATTATGGTTGAATCAAGACTGGCTTGGGCACAATGATCTCAAAAGTCAGCTCTTCGGGGTGTGGATGAGTAGTGGGGCTACTGATTAAATCATCAGGATTCGGATCATCTAAGTTTGCCCCAACATGATCATAATCTTCAATAATCAGGCTATCAAAAGGTTCGTCATGCTCCTCAAGCCCGTTCGTCTCACTAAAATCCTCTTCCTTAAGCTCAAGTGAGACTTTATCTAAAGATTCTTCACCCTTAGAGTGAAAGAATTCTTGATCCTCATTTATATATGTCTCAAAATCATGTCATTTCATGGTCCATGGAGACATAATTTTCGTCGTTCCCTGGCTCTAGGATGTTGGGTGAGAAACTCGGTTCATCCTCAATGGGTTGCTCTAAACCAACTTGGTCTTCTCCAATCTCAGAATATGTGCCCCCCCGATAGGTGCCTGAGTGGGTTCTGACATTGGCTCTCCTGAAGGGTGTTCATCTTGAGAATCATCCCAAGATATGACTAGGGCAACCATAAATTTCATCCTCAACCTTTATAATTTCCTAAGAAGAAACTCACCTAGGTTCCTATCCCTAACATTTTGGAGCAAATCTAATAGAGAACTATTAAGTTCATCAATTATTTTGATCATAGGCTCAAATGCTCCAGTGCATGATGTTGGCTGAGATTCTAAAAATTGTATAGTGTTCCTCAAATTAGCCAACACCCTATCCTGGATTTGGTTCACCCGAACTGACTAGTTCTGTTTAGGGTTGGGTGGGTTCGAGTTAAATCTAGGGGAGTCAAGATATTGAGGTTCTCGGGTCCATCCCTGATAGTAGGTCATCTCGGGTTGTTCAAAAAATGGAGGTGACCTATATTTAGTGGAATACTGGGGAGGATAGATGTTATAATCATCATATCCTTCCTGCTTGTAGATTGGGTTCGTTTGATCATCAAAGGATCAAGATCTATAATCATTATAGCTCTGGGAAGGATAGCAATCATAGTCTTGTTGTCCAGGGTTAGGCCCTGGACACTGAGGTCTGGATTCATATCCCCAATCAAAGTTATCCCGGCTAGTGGATGGGTAATTACAAGTCAAGTCAAGATAGTAATCATCTTGGGGATAAGTGGTGGTAGGAGGATAGGATGTGAAATGTGTGAAAGATGTGGAAGGATACATGGTTGAGTAGGAGGGAAATTAGAAGAGAGAAAGGTGCCCTATAGTACAAGCAATCAACCCTGTCCTTAGGTGGGTTAGCCTAAAGACCTACTGACTCCCAAGACCCATCTTGAGATTATAACCGATTTGGTCTACTTTTATCTGGTCAATCCAACTAGTTAGAAGGAGGGGCTAGGGAGAAGGTTCTTCCTTTGGCTTGTGCCTCCCGTTTCTAGTGTACCCCCCAGCTGCGGTCGTTTGATGCTACTCCCCTAGCTAGACAACAGATGGACTAGCAAAAGTAGATTAATTGAAAAAAATCTCTGTCTGAGCCTTGAAGAGCGAATTATTCCTTAAGGTCAACGTCTATTTAGTTTTAATTAGGCTTGGGATGATTGTGCTCTTGGAATGTGATGTGCCCTTTAGATGGGTTGTGCCCTTAATGATCAATTCAAACATGTGTGCATGCACAACTAGGCTTTGCAAACAAGGTTATTTGATGATGTGTCTTTTAGGGCTTAATCTTAGGTGTATTCAATCAAGGTTTAGTAGAACACTCCAGGTTTTACAAGCACTGGTGATGATGTATTCCTTTAGAAATCAGAAAAAAATGTGGAGTGCCTGGTTCAGCCCTAAAAATCAACCCTAAGTGGCAAGCTATTGATGAATCACTTTTAATTTGAGTGGTGCGGCCCAAACAAATCAATCCATTGGCCTATTCTCACCATAGATTAAGGCACACAATGTCTTAGCCTAATCAAATTTCTACTCACTTATGTGTTTTGAGTTGAAGTGTACCGGGTCCACAAGTTAGATCCTGGTTAAGTGGTAGAATCAAAGTAGAGTGGTGTGCCTTAAGTCAAGAGTTGTGAGTGTTAATGTGTGTCTCTTTCATAAAATCACACAATCAGATAACTTTTATTTATTTATTTTTATTTTATGTGGATTGCGAGGTGAGTGGAGTGACAAACAAAACAAACAATTTCTATCCTAGGGTTTGTGAAAACACCTAAGTAGATTAGGTCTTGATTATTAAGGTGGTGAAATGATCTAGTGGGTGGGGAAGTGGGGGAAAACTTACAAATGTCTCTACCCGCACTTTACTCTAATCTACTGCCTTCGGCTCCTCGATTGGGTTCCTACAAGATAATAAATCGAAGAAGAAAGATAGGTTAGAAAAATATGTAAGTAATGCAGAAAAATGAGAAGAAAAACCAAAGAGCGTGGCCTCCTCGGAAATGGTGCCAAAATGATCGAGGCGTGTTTCACGAATTAAAATTAGGGTTTGGAGAACCCATCGTCATAGCTCACAAAACACGTATATCAAATACAATTTATAACCGAAACTCCAAGAGAGTCCTGGGTCGAACACAGGGAGGAAATATTTAGTTTATTTGAAAATCGCGCTTCATTTTGTTTCTTTTTGGTGTTTTGGGGTTTTGTTATTTTTTAGAAATAAAAAGACAAGCAAGAAAAGTTCACAAAATGAGAGGGAACACAACTATGATATACTACACAAATGTTTGTTAAAATAATCTATAAAAGCATAAAAGAGATAGGGGTGGGAGGAAATCTCCCGAATCGGCCTTTCGGCAGATGATATTGCCTGGTGGAATCTTGGATGAAGGAGGTGAGATGCAGGAGGACGCCGAGTAGAGGAATGCTTCACCGAGGCTCTAGAATGGAGGTGAGGAGAAAATGATCTACTACTGGAATGGAGGTGGGAGGACGGCTCCAAGGCAACCTATGAACATGATGGGATGAGGGATGAATATTTGGTGGGATAAAGGAATGCTACACTAAGAGGAGGCCTTTGGAGCTTGAGAGTAAGCTCTAATAGAGCTTTGGTAGGCTACTAAAGCTTAGGAGTAGTTGGTAGCAGAGTAGGTAGAGATAAAGAGGAATGGGGGGTGTAAGGGTGTTTATATAGTGGAGGGAAGAAGAAATTCGTGTAGAGGGTTGTAGTGATAGCTGCAAGCGTCACTAAAGACCCCATGCAGCTATCGTTGAAGATCGCGCCCCCGCTGCTCATGCCTGCAGCTAGCCTTGCACTTACAAGCAATCAGTGCTGGCTGTAAGCATCACTAAAGGTCCACCCAGGCTGTCGTTGAAAGTCCATGACAACCCACACCTACTGCTGCTGTCATTGCGCACCCATTACACGCTGTGTTGCACGCGTGCGCGCTGCTGCGCTGGCGTTGCAGTGAGGGTGCGCGGGCTGGTGCTCGTGCGTCCGTGCACATGCGTTGGCCAATGTGCTGGTGCTACCTCAATTGAGCAATTGGGGGGGCATGGCAGGTTTCAAACCTGGGCCCTTCCTTTGAGGAGCGGGTGCCTTACCATTGCGCTAAGGCGGTGGATGGTCGAGTGGAGGGTGAGGTGGCATCTGCTAATCGTGCAGTCATGGCCATTAGATTCTCATCCAACGGTCACGATATAATCTTGAGCTCTTCTCTTGTGAAGGTGAGGCGATGTAGAACGCCCCTCAGCCATTGGAATGAGATCCAACGGCTGAGATCTCTCCATGCGTGAGACTGGGGCAGCCATGGTTCATGTCGGGCGGTCTGGATGGCACCATCTGGACCGTCAATCTTCTTCTTCTTGTAGAAAGTGCTACGGAGTTCTGATCGGGGTGATTTTCGTGTTGATGGACTGCGATCGTTGCTCCAGATTCATCCATATGGTCGAATTCTCCATCCGAAGTCCGTAAAGATGTCGCACTACCTCCTGGTCATATAAACAGGAAGAATTAATGTACATAATATACAACTACCCTAATTGGCATGCAATGGATGTTATGCAGTATTTATAACATGATATGCAATGCTAAGCGTAGGAACTATCATAAATAAGCATTTTATCATGAATTCATGTGTGTTTATTACTAGCTAATCTGCTTCGTGACAATAAATAAAACGCGATTTTTAATCAAACATTTGCCTCCCTATGTTCGACCCGGAATTCCTTTTGAGTTTTGGTAAAATTATCTGTTGATGATTTTTCCTCGCAAATCGCACTACAACGATGGATTTTCAAAACTCAAAGCTTTTTGCATAGATTTTCCAAATCAACATGTTGGCACCATTGCCAGGGATTATCCATACAACATTTTGGCGCCGTTGGCCGGGAGGCGACGCTCTTTGATTTTTCACGTTTTCTGACTTACTTATCTTTTACCTCACTTCTCTCCTTTCTTATTGTGATTGCAGGTGATAACACTATATTTTACGATGATAATTCTGCCAAATGGGGTTGGTCTTAAGGGTAAAATGCACAGATAACACATCGTAAATAGGCATGGGAGCATTGCATGCATCGCACATCGAGATTGCTTATAGTGCATTATTAATGGCCATTTATACAAGTGCATGTCAAAACAGGCCTCAGATGAGCAATCAGACCGCACGGATGGGTTCAAAATGATGAACGGAGTCCACCGGACTCAAAATCAACCAAATCTGACATCCGGAGCTCCCACAATTGGCCCAAGAAGTTCTAACCATTGATCTGATGATCAACGGCCATAAAGCTGCCATGTGGCGACATCCGAGCATGCCCCTCACCGCTTCTCACCGTGCATCACTTTAAGCCATCCGATCCTCTGATTGGACAGCTGGAAACCATCCTTGCCCGCGCACCTAAGCTCCTTAGCAGCAACCCACGAGCACGTGCACACGAAGATCTGACCGTTGGATCTCCATCCAACGGTCAGCAACAGCTGAGGACGATCGAAGAATGCAACCAACTGTGGAGGACAATGCAGCGTTCGTGCCCCCGCTACACGCGTAGGAGGCGCGCGTTCGAGGTGCCCGCCACACTTCAATTCCAAAGCATTCGCGAGGCACGTGATTACGACCGTTGATTTGCGATCGAGCGGCTCTGAATCAAGCTACGCGGCACACTCCCACACATCCAATGCAGACACCCACGATGACGCGTAGGGTGCACGTTCTCAGTGAGCGATCCACAAGCACGCTTAACGGCAAAGCTCAACCATCCAATCTTCGATCGGACGATGCACAACAGGCACACGGCAATCGCGAAGAAGAAGCATGGGCGCACGCGGATGACCGGTGGGTAGGGGCCTTCACCAACGTTTTGGGAAGGGTTTTAGCGACGTCCCAGGCGTTGCTAAAACCCCTTCTTCATTTGGAAAGCCCTTCTTCCTATTTAAACCCCTTCCAACCACCCATGAGAGGCATTGAATTCACTTAGCAAGTGTTGTATCTCCCTCCTAGCTTCCCTTATCATCTCTTGTAATCAACGGAGTTAACAAGCCACCGATGGAGCCTTCTTCCACCACCGTGGCCGCCTCGCTGTCTCCCCTCTCTCTCTCTTTCCCTCCCTTTACTCTGGCTTTACTTTACTTTTGTTTAAGCATTAGCTATTGTTGTATTTGTAAAACTCGAGTTGCATGTTAAATATAGTATTGATGTTGTTTTCCATTTTGATCTAAGTGAGTGCCATGACTTAAAAGACTCCAACCCTACTCTCTCTCTCTCTCTTTCTCTCTCACTCACTTTACTCCCACGTTTTCTCACAAGCAAAAACCCGCCATTTCCGTGACACTAAGTGACAAGAAAAATCCGATTTTCACGCCTCCCTGTGTTCGATACTCGGACTCACGTCCATTTCTTCATTTAAAACCGTCGTTGCGAACGCAAACTACAATGACCCTTTTAAACAAATGCATCCATAGCACGTCAGTTTTTGGCACCGTTGCTGGTAGAAAAGCCATTACCAATGGCATGCATTCTTAAAGAAATTCTTCCTCATAGGAAAAACTAATGCCATTGGAAGAGCCATTACCACCTTTAGACTTCAGGGCGAGGAACAATTCCATGAGTCATGGGAGAGATTTAATGAACTATTGAGGAAATGCCTACACCACGAAATACCAAGGTGGTAATTGGCCTAGATCTTCTACCACGGTCTGGACAACAACCTTCGGAACTTCGTCAATGCCTCATGCGGGGGAAACTTCCTGAACAAAGACGAGGAGAGTGCATTTGAGCTCTTTGAGTCTATGAGTGAAAATTCGCTCAACAATGCCTCCATGACCCAGTTTAGTCGATCCAGTCAACCCCGTGATGGGATCTATGAGGTACAAGCAAATGTTGGAACAGTTGACATGGATATCATTGCTAAGAAATTGGATCAAGTGGAATTGGTAGATAAAAAGATAGATGAACTACTGAATCAGACTAGGAACCTGCTACAGACCCTTTCCCTAGCAAAGGGAGCTCACAATGTTGACTTGGTCCAGCCACTAAGCCAGATGAACCTGGAACAACCCCTGACCATGTTCCAGGCAGGGACCTTTGCTCCCTCAACACCTGATTACTCTCTTCCCTCCCCCTCGACACCCGCTATCTTTGAAGAAGTCCAGGCTATCCAAGGTTATTCCAAACCTGACCCTTTCTCCAACACCTACAATGCCGGCTGGCGTAATCACCCAAACGTTGATTGGACAAACCAGAAACCACCTCAATTTCAGAACCAGCCCAGGCCAAACAGTAGCCAAACCTGCCCTCCTATCAGCAAGGACCGCAGGTTAGACCCCCTATAATCCGAATAGGGTAGCTCCTCCCCCACAAAACCAAATGGACACCCTGATAAAAATGATGGTTGAAATGAACCAAAAACACCAGGAGGAAATGTCTTCAGTGAAAGGACAGTTAAGCCAGCTGTTGGATTGCAAACAATAAGGATCCCTTCCTTCTCAGCCACAACCGAACCTACGAAACATGATTAACAGAGGCCCCAATTCATAAGGGTTCCAAGGCAATCCCGTGCAGGCCCACATGGTCCAGCCAGCCCCATAAACACCCCCTGGGTTTGGTGCTTCTTCTTCCTCGTCTTCTCAAGGATCAACCCATGGTCCTAATCCCTCTGTAAATGTAGTAACCTTGAGAAGCGGCACCAAAACTCAGGATCCCAAATGGCCGACTCCTCCCGTGACTTCACCCCTTGAAATGCCCGACTCTGAAGAGGTGCAGGAAAAGCCCAAGGACCTAGAAATAGACCCTATTCACATTCAGACACCATATCCTAAGGCTTTGGAGACAATCAAGAAAAAGAAAAGTGTTATGGAGAATGAGGAGCTTTTGGAGATCTTTAAGCAAGTTTAGATTAATATTCCGCTCCTCAAAGCCGTCAAGCACATTCCGGCTTACACCAAGTTCCTGAAGGATGCCTGTACACCAAAGCGTAAGCCAAGCCCTCAAGCACATAGGAAGGTTGTGCTCCCAGAGCAAGCAAGTTCCGTGATATCAAGCAACCTTCCTCTCAAACGAACTGACCTAGGAGCACCCCTGATATCCTGCAATATCGGGGACATGACATTTGATAGAGTGCTCCTGGACTTAGGTGCTTCCATCAATCTGATTCCGACGACCCTGTACCACCAATTTGGATTCAGAGAATTGACACCCACACCTATGACCATCCAGTTGGCCGATAGATCTGTGAAGACCCCGAAGGGGGTTGTCAAGGATGTGATTGTTCAGGTCAAGGACTTCTATTTCCCGGTCGACTTCTTAGTGCTCGACATGGAAGTCCCCGAACAACTACAGAACACACCCGTCATCCTAGGCAAACCTTTCTTAGCCACGGCAAAGGAAAACATCGATTGTGACACAGGATGTATGGAAATCGCCTTCGGAGACAGGAAGATGCAGTTGGATATCTTTCGGGCGACTAAATCTTTCGATCGTGACTGTCTCGAGGAACACGATCCCGTGGAACCTTTGGTTGAGGAATGCCTCACCCTTAGTTCTATCTCAGACTACCAGACCCAATCTTGTGATGACTGCTCTGACCCGTCACCATCTGTGCACACAAACCTTTGTAGGGCTGATTACCATCAACCAGCACCGTTCGAAGAGATTGATGTTGATCAGCTCCTGCCTTTTCCCTTTCCATTAAACATTCTTCCACCCACACCTGAACTAAAGCCGCTACCCGAAAATCTCAAGTATGTCTTTGTGGGACCTGACCAAACCTTCCCAGTGATTATCAACGCCAACCTAACCAAGAATCAGGAGCTTAGGTTGATCGCGACCCTATCAGAACATAGGGCTGCCATTGGCTAGACTATTTCAAACTTGAGAGGAATTAGCCCCACCTATTGTACCCACAAGATTTACCTAGAAGATGGGGCACGACCCTCCCGTCAGATGCAGAGGCGGTTAAACCCAAATATGCAGGAGGTTGTTAAGAAGGAAATTATCAAATGGCTCAATGCCGACATCATCTATCCCATCTCTGATAGCCCCTAGGTGAGCCCCACTCAAGTGGTTCCAAAGAAAGCCAGGCTCACCGCTGTCACCAATGAGCAGGGCGAATCCATCCCCACCCACACCACCACCGCATGGCAGGTTTGTATTGATTACAGGAAGCTCAATGAGGCGACCAGGAAAGATCATTTCCCCCTACCATTCATCGACCAGATTCTTGAGCAATTGGTAGGACATAAGTATTTTTGCTTCCTGAATGGATACTCAGGATATAACCAAGTCACAATTGCTCCTGAAGATCAAGAGAAGACCACATTCACTTGCCCGTACGGCACGTTTGCATTCCGTCGTATGCCATTCGGGTTATGCATTTCAGCATTGCATGCTAGCCATCATTTCAAAGATTGTGGGTGAATATCTGAAGGTCTTTATGGATGATTTCTCAGTGTTTGGGAATTCATTCGACCACTATTTGAGCAACTTCGAGAAAATCCTAAAATGATGTATCGAGGTTAATTTGGTGTTAAGTTGGGAAAAGAGCCATTTCATGTTTCAAGAAGGAATCATCCTCGGTCACATCGTATCGCATAGGGGCATTAAGGTGGATTGAGCTAAAGTTGATTTGATTTCCAAACTTCCCCCACCTAGCTTGGTCTAGTAAATCCGCTCGTTCCTTGGACACGTTGGCTTCTATCGAAGGTTCATCAAAGACTTCTCCAAGCTCTCCAAACCCTTGACCGACCTTCTGGCCAATGACACCCTATTCCACATGACCTCTGATTGCATCCAGGCTTACCACACCCTCAGGGGCTTAGTCTCCACAGCACCTGTACTTCAACCCCTGGACTGGTCCCAGGATTTTGAGATCATGTGTGATGCATTAGACTTTGCCATAGGCGCAGTCCTGGGACAGAGACAAGACAAGAAACCTGTGGTGATCTACTATGCGAGCAAAACGTTGGACGAGGCCCAACGGAATTATACGATCATAGAGAAAGAGCTGCTCACCGTAGTTTTTGGACTCAAAAAGTTTCGATCTTACCTTCTGGGATCTCACGTGACCATCTATATGGACCATTTGGCCATCCGACATTTATTGGCTAAAAAGGATGTGAAACCCGAGCTCATCAGATGGATCCTACTCTTACAAGAATTTGACCTGGAAATTCGTGACAAAGCCAGGCCAAAGAATGTTGTGGCTGATCACCTATCTAGACTCCACCCAGACCACATTGGGCCTTGTCCTTATCTGACACCTTTCCCGATGAGCAAATTTTGGCTGTGCAAGATAGGAAACTACCTTGGTATGCTGACTATGTCAACTACCTGATTGTAGGACTGACCCTGCACAGCTGGTCCAGACAGCAACGGGATAAGTTCTTGGCTGAAGCCAAGCACTACTTCTGGGATGATCCCATGTTGTTTCGCCTCTGTGCCGACCAGATCATTAGGAGGTGTATCCCAGAGGATGAAGTTTAGAGTGTGCTATCCTTTTATCACGACCAAGCTTGTGGTGGCCACTTCTCAGGAAAGAAAACGTTTGCAAAGGTTCTACAGTCCGGATTTTACTGGCCTTCCTTATTTAAGGATGCACACAACTTTGCTAAGACTTGCTCTCGCTGCCAGACTCTGGGGACCATGACCAGAAAAGACATGGTGTCCCTCCAACCCATTCTGATCATCGTGATCTTCGACGTTTGGGGTATTGATTTTATGGGCCCCTTTCCACCATCCAACGGCTTTGAGTATATCTTAGTCTCTGTAGACTATGTCTCCAAATGGATTGAAGCCGTCGCCACCCGCCGATGCGATAATAAGGTTGTCATGGACTTTGTTAAGCAGAACATCTTTTCTCGATTTGGAATACCGAAGCCCATTATCAGTGATGGTGGAAGTCATTTTATCCACACCCAATTCCGTGCCCTACTCAGAAAATACAGGGCTACCCACCGCATTGCCACCCCATATCATCCTCAAACTAATGGGCAGACCGAGGTTTCAAATAGGCAGATCAAGAACATTCTACAGATGACTGTGAGACCTAACAGGAAGGACTAGTCTGCACGATTGGATGATGCCCTGTGGGCATACCAGACTGCTTTCAAGACCTCGATAGGCATGTCACCTTATCTCCTGGTCTTTGGCAAAGCTTGCCACCTTCCTGTCGAGTTGGAACACTGGGCTTACTAGGCCGTTAAGCAATATAACATGAATTCCCAGTTAGCCGGTGAGTAGAGGACGCTCCAACTCTCCAAGCTCTAGGAGATTCGTCAGGACGCTTTTGAGAATAGTCGGCTGTACAAGGAGAAAATGAAAGCCGTCCACGACCGACTCATCCATAGAAAGACCTTCGAGCCTAACCAGCAAATCTAGCTTTTTGATGCCTGACTAAAACTCTTTCTCAGGAAGCTCAAGTTCAAGTGGACAGGATCGTTTAGGGTAGTCAAGCCCTACTCCAATGGGGCGGTTGAAATCGCTGATCCGAACACTGGGCATACTTTCATAGTCAATAGTCAGAAATTGAAACACTTCCTTGCCCAGGTTCCCCCAAAGGAGGTTGTCACCCTCATTGAGGGATGACACGAAGCATCGCCCAGCTGGAAGCATTAAACTCAGCACTTCCTGGGAGGCAACCCAGAAGATTCAGACTGATCAGGTATTTTACTTCACTTAGGTAATATCTTTCTGAACCCCTGTTGCACCCATGTATTTGTCAATGAGGACATTGTCCAACTTAAGCATGGGGGGATGGTAATTTGCATGATTCTGAGTTCATTTAATCTGTCTGAATAAAATAAAATTAAATTAAAAAAATATTGAATTTAGAAAGAAAAACTTAGGCATTAGGAACTTGTCAATAGTGGAAAATAATACGAAAAGAACCTCAACACTTAGACTTTTCAGGCCTTCAGGCTTAATCAGCCTTGGTGTCTGTTAAAATATGGATTTAGCTTCAAATCCTTACAACCTTAATTTATTCTAATCCACCAATAAAATAAGGTGATAAGTATATGACTTATTAACTCGCCCTCTGACTCAGAAGGGCTTTATGTCTAAGCATCTACACACATTTTTGCACTGACTCACTCTTCGGAGATTCTGACAGAAATTGTGTAGCTAATAAACCTTCTAGGGTGGTATGACTGGCAAGTTATCGTGGGTAATAGCCTATTGGTCGGTTGTCTAGAGCCTAGCCACAGGACCACCTTCTTTTTATTGCCTCTAGGTAAATTTGAGATCAAGGAATCCACCTACTGAAAGAAAAAAAGAACAAAATAAGCCACACTTCAACGCACGAGTATGGTTGGCAAGTGATCATGGGTAACAGCCCATTGGTCAGTTGTCCAAAACCCAGCTCATTAAATGCACAAAAAGACCCAAAACACTTAAGGAAGAAGCGGGGAAGTAGAGCAAGCCGGGGAGATATACACTGGAAAAATCCTTGTGTTGACTCCAAGTAAAATAAAAGTAGGGAGAAAGCTACCGATCAGACAGATACACCTTCAGGCAAAACACTTCCCTTCCTAGTCAACTAGGGGCGTAGAAACCCGAAGTCTGTCTGAATTACCGTTGAGTGAGTCTATCATGATCTTCACACCAAGATGCTTAGCACTTAGAGCCTTTTCCGAGTTTTGGGTGGGTTGGGTAGCTGTAAAAAGTTACCAATGCACTCTCAACTCCAAAAATCTAAAATGAGAAAAGATGAAAAGGAAAAAAATATATATGCCTTAAAGTGAGGATTCAGACTATTCATATTTTGGCAGACATCCAGGCACTGTTTAGTCTCTGTAGATTAGGATCTTAGTATATTTCCTCCTTTTGACAAGTAACAAAATGTCTAAGTAATCACTTCCTGAATTCTGACTAAGAATAATGGCTAAAATGAACCTTGATAGAGACTAGCAAGGAGTAAGCATGGGGGTATGATAACACTACATTTTACGATGATAATTTTGCCAAATGGGGTTGGTCATAAGGGTAAAGTACATAGATAACACATCATAAATAGGCATGGGAGCATTGCATGCATCGCACATTGAGATTGCTTATAGTGCATTATTCATGGCCATCTGTACAAGTGCATGTCAAAACAGGCCTCAAATGATCAATCGGACCGCATGGATGGATTCAAAACGATGAATGGAGTCCAACGGAGCTCCCACAATTGGCCCAAGAAGTTCTGACCATTGAGCTAATGATCAAAGACCATAAAGCTACCACATGGCGACATCCGAGCATGCCCCTCGCCGCTCCTCACCATGAATCACTTTAAGTCATCCGATCCTCCGATCGGACGACTGGAAACCATCCTTGCTCGTGCGCCTAAGCTCCTCAGCAGCAACCCACGAGTGCGCGCACATTAAGATTTGACCGTTGGATCTCCATCCAATGGTCGGTAGCAGCTGAGGATGATCGAAGAATGCGACCAACTGCGGAGGACAGTGCAGCGGTCGCGCCCTCGCTACACGTGCAGGAGGTGCACGTTCAAGGCACCCACCGCACTTCAATTCGAAAGCATTCTCGAGGCACGCGATTACGGCCATTGATTTGCAATCGAGCGGCTAAGAAGCAGGCAACGCGAAACACTCCCACGCATCAGATGCAGATGCCCACGATGTCGCACGGGGCACGCGTTCTCAGCGAGCGATCCACAAGTGAACTCAACGGCAAAGCTCAACCATCCAATCTTCAATCGGACGGTGCACAGCAGGTGCACTCAAATCGCGAAGAAGAAGCACGGGTGCGCGCGGATGACTGGTGGGCAGGGGATTTCACCGACGTTTTGGGAAGGGTTTTAGCGACATCGCGAACGTCGCTAAAACCCCTTCTTCATTTGGAAAGCCCTTCTTCCTATTTAAACCCCTTCCAACCACCCATGAGAGGCATTGAATTCACTTAGCAAGTGTTGTATCTCCCTCCTAGCTTCCCTTAGCATCTCTTGTAATCAAAGAAGTTGACGAGCCGCTAACGGAGCCTTCTTCCACCACCGTGGTTGCCTCACCGTCTCCCCTCTCTCTCTCTTTCCCTCCCTTTACTCTAGCTTTACTTTACTTTTGTTTAAGCATTTAGCTATTGTTGTATTTGTAAAACTCGAGTTCCATGTTAGATATAGTATTGATGTTGTTTTCCATTTTGATCTAAGTGAATGCCATGACTTAAAAGACTCCAACCCCACTCTCTCTCTCTCTTTCTCTCTCTCTCTCTCACTTGCGTTACTCCCATGTTTTCTCGCAAGCAAAAACCCACCATTTCCGTGACACTAAGTGACAAGAAAAATCTGATTTTCATGCCTCCCTGTGCTCGATACTCGGACTCACGTCCGTTTCTTCATTTAAAATCGACGTTGCGAACGCAAACTACAATGACCCTTTTAAACAAATGCGTCTGTAGCACGTCAGCAAGTACTCTCTCGAGAAGGGCAAAAGTGGTAGATTGGAGTAAAGTCTTATTGAAGGGTCTGTAAGTTTACCCCCACCTCCCCACCCACTAGATTGCATTCCATCACTTATTAACATAAACCCTAATTAAATTAGGAGCTTGCATAAAATCTAAGGGTAGTTTTGATTGTTTGTTTGTCACCTCCACCCACGTCACCCTCCTTATATATAAAGAAAAAAATTTTAAAAAAAATCTCACAGAGGTACACAACCTCTTCTGATTCTTCATACTCAACTGGTAACCCGATCTTTAGGACTGGTAACCTCACCAACACATAATTGAGTAGAAATCAGATTAGGTAATCACTTGTGTGCCTAATTAAGTGGTGCATCAGGACAATTGTTTGAGTTGTTTGAGCCACACCGCTGCAACTAAAAATAACTCATCAAATAGCTACCAAATAGGTTCAACTTTTAGGGATTTACCAGGCACTCTGCATTCTTTTAAGCTTGAAAGGAAAACATCTTCACTTGTGCTTTCAAAACCTGGTGTGCCAACTGAACCTGATTGAATATACCTAAAGTTGAATCCTAAAAGCTACTAAGCAAGATTTAAACCCTAAAATTCACCACATCCAAAAAAATAATCTTGCTTGAAAACCATTGGTTGTTCACGCACACACATATGAATCAATCATTAAGGGCACAACCCAGATAAAGGGCCTATCACATTCCAAAGCACATTTAAACCTAACCCTAATTAAAATAGAGTAGACGTTGGCCTTAAGGATTGGACTCGCTCTTCGGAGCCCCGATCGAGATTATTTTCGATTAGTCTATTTTTACTGTTCAATCTGATGTCTAGCTAGGGGAGCAGAATCAAATTATCACGGTTGGGGGTACACTAGGAACCGGAGGCACAAGCCAAAGGAAGAACCTTCTACCCAGCCCCTCCCTCTAACTGGTTGGATTGACCGGAAAGAAGTAGATCAAATCATTTCTTTATCTCAAGACGGGTTCTGGGTGTCTGTAGGTCTTTAGGCTAGCTTACATAAGAATAGGTGTAATTGTTTGTATTGCAGGGCACCTTTCTTCCTCCCGTCTGTCATGGATCCTTCCACATCTTATTTGCACTTCCACTCTTACCCTCCTACCACTACTTATTCCCAAAATGATTATTATTCCAACCAGACTTATTCTCACCCACCTTTTAGTTGGGATAATCCTAATTGGGGATACAGTTCCGGACCTCCGTGTTCAGGGTCTAACCTTGGACACCATGATCTTGATTCTTATCTTACTTTGAGCTACATCGATTATAGATCACTGCCCTCATTTGGACAACTTAATATGATCTACAATCAGGAAGGATATGCTGATCCTTACCCTTCCCCAGATTACACTGCATATAGGTCATCACCTCCTCATGGACAACTCAAAATGACCTATTATCAGGGAAGGTATCAAGAACCTCAAGTTCAAAAGGTATCAGGGAAGGATATGCAAGCGAGGTTGGGCCTGCGATTTATGAGGATGCAACCCAAGACCAAAAAGTTGGGTTACAGAGAAATCAAGCTTAAAAGGATAATCAATGAATGTGTGATTGGGTTGGACATCCTCTGAGTCAAAAATGTCATAAGGTTCCTGGTAGAGAGTTGGTGGTTTCAGACAAATTGGAACCCTTAGACTCGATCTTCGACTTCCTCCATAATTGACTTCCCAAAGTTTCACTTCACAATTCCTATCCTCCTCATTCAGAACTTCAGATTCCGAGACCTCTTTCATGATAATCACCCCATTTAAATTTTCCAAGTCCACAAATGATGGCTGAATCAAAATTGACTTGAGTCTAGTGATCTCAAAATCAAAATCATCTTTATGGCCGAAGGGGTGTAATTGATGAATAGGGCTATGTATTGAATCATTCATGAAATCAAGATCTGAATCCACCATGCTAGCCCCAACAAGATCAATTTCCTCAATTTTAGGGCCATCAAATGATTCATTGAATTCCTTACGCCCAGTTGTCTCATTGAAATCGTGTGTTGTAAACTCAGATGAGACTTTGCATAATGATTCTTTACCTTCAGAATTAAAGAATTCTAAATCAACATTAATGTATGTCTCAAAATCATCAATCACTTTCTGTTCCATGGAGACATACGTTTCCTCGTACCCTGGCTTAGGGATCTCAGGTGAAGAAATTAATTCATCCTTATTTGATTGCTCTAGAACAACCTGGTCAACCTAGGTCTCGTAAAACGTGTCCCCCCTACAGGTGCCTGAGCAAATTCTGACATCGGCTCTCCTGTTAGGGGTTCATCCTAGGAATCCTCCCAAGATTGGACTAGAGCAATCACAAATCTCATCCTAATTTCGATAACTTCCCAAGTAAAAACTCACCCGGTCCATTATTCTTAACATCCAGGAGCCAATCCAACAAATACTTGTTAAGATTGTCAATCATTTCAATCAGAGGCTCCAATTCTTTGGGACAAGGTGTTGGCTGAGCTTCTAAAGATTGAATGGTATTCCTTAAGTTAGCCAACACCTTATCTTGGACCTGGTTAACCTAAACCAAATGGTTTGGTTTAGAGTTGGGTGGGTTTGGGTTCAGTGCAAGGGAGTCAACAAATTGAGGTTCTTGATATGCCTGTAAGGGTCTTCCCTAGCAGTACCATAAAAGGAGGGTAGCAAGGATATGGTACTGCTTTTGATCTCATAAGGATTGTCCCCTCCAGGTCTACGTAGTGCAGGGCTAGTTTGATTGGTCGAAATGAAATATTCCTTAAGGCTCCTTTGACTAGTCATTTCTTCCCTTGGGTGGTCCCTTCTTAGGATTCTTTCAGGTTCAGGATCAAACACAAGTTGTCTCCTAAGAGATCGCCTGCCAAGCATGCACTACAAACACTATTCAAAAGGACTTGTTAGGTCTTTACAAATTTGGGCTTTTGACTTTAATTCAAATTGTAGGTGACAAAGCAAATTGCCCAATCAATTACGCGTCTATTGTCGACCTACAAAATGCCTAAAAAGACCTAGTTGGAGCTTAAGTGCTCTTCCCTAAATCCCAAATGGTAGAGCAACTCCAAAGACAGAAGATCAAGGGATGCAAGTAGGCCTAAGCCTTCTTTTGAAGCTGTGCTTTCGTGGTGCTTCTTAACTACCCCCAAAATCCATGACAGGGTATCCCCTCTTTGGAGTTACAAAACCTTTGATCTCAAGTTCTGAACACTAAATAATCCAACAGTATGAGGGCTCTTGTCCAAGTAGTTCCAAGACCTAGGAGTGTCTAAATGCGTGCTTTGATGCAAAGAGCAAACATGTGTGCATACATCGTAAATGATTTGAGTTTGAATTTTGAAACACATGACAAGTTTTCAACTCAAGTTCTTGGTTTTTAGTGTTCCTCCTTAATTTAAAGTCCTTTCTCAAGAAAATATGTGACCACTTGTTAGATTTTTTTTCAATTCAATTAAGTGGTCATGCAATTAAATCTCAGATGCAAATGTGTGAACAAGATAGAATGCAAGGAAAAGAAAACGTACCTTGCCTCCAGCAATCTTCAATGAGATGCACTCAAATGCAAGCAAAATAAATCTAGAGGCTGCTCATTCACACCTAAATGGTCATCCTAAGGTAGGCAGCTCATTTTTTTTTTGTTTTTATTATTTTTTAGCTACTTATGCACAAACAAATAAAGGATAAACAACCCACAAAAGAAAACTTTAATCTAAAGAAAAGGGAATAGGCTCCCAAAAAATTACCCAACACGAACCTAAAAGAAAGTCGGGGAACAGGCCCCTAAAATGTACCCCAGAACAAGGGTCCCAAATAATGAATGAAAGAAATCCTAAAGTCTAAGTTTATCTAAATGCAAAACTAGAGAATAAATATGATCTTTTTTTTTTTCAAAATTCTTCTCTTCGGGTTGGTGGCGTCAAGGAACACCAAGATGCGAAGCTCAGTCTCTTCTCCAATCGGTGGAAACAAGGTCCACCATGACATTACTGAGGTCAGTGCGACATACCTCACACCAAATCAGATAAAACAAGTTAAATATGCCTCAATTTAAATCAGCATGAACAAATGAATGAATGCGATTTTATTAAGCCTGTTGCCTCCCTAGCAACGATGCCATTTTATATCGCGTTATTTTAGTTTTTGAAAATGTAAATCAAGATCATTGCAGTTTTAGAAATCGAGTGGCGAATAACGCAAATCAAAGTAATTAAAATAACCACTCAATGAGGAGCGGGTCGTGTCCATAGGGAGGCAATGGCCTATTTAAACTCGCACCGGTTAAAAATAGATGTTCACGATTAATTTCGTCAAGAAATCAAATCAAAATTGCTTTTCAATTGAGATAATAAGACATTATCATGTTGATATTGTAATTATGCAAAACAAGAGGGAGATGCTCATAAAATGAACAAAATAAAATATTAATATCTAAAAATCCCTTCCCCTTCAATGGCACACAAATGCAAATTTTAATCTCACCCAAAATAGAGGAATGCTTCTCTCATTTCGTCGCGCATGGGGGAGACCACAGCCAGAGGCGTAAAGCTCACCAGAGGTCGAGAGGGCCAAGGGTTACTTGGTGGCGGTGGTAGCGCGGCCAATGGTGGCCGGAGGCTGCGGTCGGAGCAAATGAAGGTGAGCAGCAGCGGTGGCTATTGCTGCTGTTGTGTGCGTAGGTGCGACGCTGCTGAAGGGTCGCACGCGCGTGGAGGATGCACAGGCATGCTCGAGGGAGCTACTGGAGGTGAGGCTCGGTGCTACGCATTGGGGGTGCAGTGCGGAGATGCACATGGAGGGGAGGGTGGTGGCTGCTTGCTGCTGGAGGCGTAGAGAGTTGTGCGCCCGTGCTGCTGTTGTGCGCTTAGCGGGCACACGTGCCTGAGCGCGGCTCTCTTGTGAGTCGGCGAGGGGGTCACCAGCCCTGCTAAGCGCAAACATGAGGGTGACGTGCTGAGGAGAGGAACCTGCTGTTATTGTTGCACAGGTTGGTGCATGCACTGAGAGGCGAGGAGAGCGCAGGGGCACTCGTGCAAGCTGTTGGGGCATGGTGTGCATGATGGTCGCATGTGGTGTGGGAGTGAGAGTGGGAGGTACATGTGGTTGTGAGGTTGAAAATGTTGGGTCCATGCGTGCAGGGCAGTGACTGCGGTGGTGTTGACGGTGGACAGGGGTATAGGATCTACGGTTGCACAGTGAGATTGTAATGCAAAGCTTTGCGATGGCGGTGCGAGTTGTCACCCAGCACGCCCACGGTGGTGAAGCTCCGCCGCGGTTGAGGCCGGTGGTAGTGGAGTGGATGAGAAACCAAGTTCTCTACACAGTGAGAAACGGGGATGAAGGCCTCCCAAACACAGTCGTCTCCCCCCTCTTGTAGATGCAACCAATACATTTGAAATCACAAGAGGCGGGAGCAGATCCTCGTGCATGTTGGCAGCTGTGAGGGAGGAATGGCCATAGGAGGAGGAAGCAGAGCGGTTGCCTGTGGAAGAATAATAATAATAATAATAAAATAATTAGGATTATTTATACATAACTCCTTAACTTCTATGTTAATTAAAAGAATGTATGTAATGCACCTAATTGGTTAACTAATCAAATATATGCAATTCTAAGTTAATTCTAAATGCATTTAGATATGAATGCCACACACGAATTATGCAATTAAGCTAAAAATATGTAGTAATTTACTTACATCTTAATGTATGCTATCTAAACGTTAAAATTAACTTAATGTCTAGGCACTTAAATATTTAAATAGCCCACAAATATGGGTTAATCAATTACCTACAAATTATATAATGCATTTAATTAGTACATTATATCATTATTTCATGCATAGCTAAATGAAAGTAGTAAGGATGAAAATATTGCTTATGCATGCATAAATTACACTAGCTTATGCTAAGTTCTAGCCTAATTTAGGTCAGTTAAGACCTATGATTGCTGTGCAATCACTTAGGCAGGTACGAGTGAGTGGGTGTAATGGGGACCCGACCCCCATGACTTGGGCGATAGGATAGAAACACAAAATCAATATATGTGTGCACAGGTGCTCTTCTCCCACCGATGTGGGACTAAATCCCACTCTTCCTCTTCTTGTGCGTGCAGCTGCGGTGTGTCTTCAATTGGAGTGGATCACTTGTTGCTTCCTTCAATTAACTGCCCAGGAAGACTCCTGGGTCAAATCCATAGCACTTCGAGTAAGAATTGGGGAAGAACACAACCGGAGGAGCTTGAATGGCATTGGAGATGGAGGCGGCGATAGGCGGTCGCTGCTGCAACCCTAAAATAATAATACAGGTGCGAAGGCCCCAATTAGAAAGCTCCTTAGCTTCGTTGTAACATGGCGAAGGTGACGGTGGTGGTGGTGTGTCGTGAGAGTGGTCGTAGGTGGCTGGCGAAGGCGGAGGAGACCATGCAAAGGTGGGTTGTTCGGTGGTGCTTTTGGGTGGATGGAATGGCAAATAGGTTGAGGGGTTTCATGCGGAGGCGTACGGTGGAGCTTGTGAACTTGACGGTGAGGTGTTTGGCGGCCTGTGGAGGTGGGGTGGACTCTCCGGAGGTTTGGCCAGAGATGAAGGAGATGACAATGAACGGCTGTGGCATGGGTCGAAACTAGGGTTTAAGAGCCCTAAGCTAACCTACAGAGCTAGAGGAAGCTAACTAACATAAATATAATGGACAAATGGGAAGGTAGGTCCTTGCTGGTGGTATGCAGACTTGGAGGAGATGAAGTCTTCGATGTGCGAAGCGGCGAAGATGAGGGGGGTAGGCAGCGCTCGCTGGTATTGCGACGCGCAAAAGAAGCTGAGGATGGAGCCACAGCCTATTGTACGTGGCGGACGGTGAAGAAGGTAGTCAAAGAGGGTCGCCAGAGTTGGTGGAGATGGAGTTTGGAGAGAAGGGAAGAAGGGGAATTCAGCCTCCAAACCAAGCTAAGGAGGTCGGCTTGACCTCAAGGAACCTTTTATAGGCTTCATTGGAGCTTTCCAAGCTTGGAAACCAAGATTGGAAGCACATGGTTCTTGCACGACAAGGAGACCCAAATCTTTGAAAGGTTCACATTAGGTTTTGAGTAGGATTCAGAGCCCAATGCGTGGCTCAAATGGAAGAGGATTTCATCAGGGATCTCCCTTTCTATTTTAGGAGAGATCTGTCAAGAAATCAGAGAGAAATCTCTTATTGAAGATTAATGGAGTAGGAGTTCCTCTACGATAATGGCGAAGGGACTAATTGGTGAAGATGACGACAAACTTAGGGACTTGTTCACAAATAATTCAAAAAGCTAGGGGCGTGAGTCAAATTGGACTGGAATGCAAACTAGGTCAAGATTATCTCTGATTAGGCCCAAATTTTGGTAAAAACCTAATTTGGACCCAAGGAATCTAATGGTGAAGTCAAATTTTGGTTTTGACTAAGTTTGAATGGGTAATTTGTGTAAAAACCCAAATTAGGGTAACTTTTTGTCTAAGACTGTTTTAGGTCAAAATAGGTTCAGATGGCCTAATCAAGGGTAACAAAACTTATAGAATATTTTTCTATGATTTTTAGAATATTTAGATGAATTTTATCCTAACCAGACCTCAATTAATTAAGTAGGTCTGAAATTAGGGTTTCGGATGTCCATTAATTCTAGAAACGCGCGAAAACTCGTTTCTGCCTGCATGGACCCTCTTGTTATACTTTAGTGCACTTTTGACCTTTAATTAAACCCTGAAAAAACCCACGGTTATTCTGCATTTATGATAGGATGGTAAAATTATAGTTTTAACCCTGGTTTTAATGTATGTCTCTCAAAAAGGATATGCAATGAATTATGGCTCTTCGGTGGTTATGTAGTAGCATTTGTTTATTGATTATGACTAATTAAAGCTAGTTATGGCTGATGATGATGTTATCATCAAAGCTACATCGGTATTTTTGGGCTGAAGTTGTAAACACTGCTTGTTATATCCAGAATAGGGCCTCTATTAGACCTATCCTTGAGAAACACCTTTTAAACTTTACTTTGATAGGACTCTTAGGATCTCTTACTTCAAACTATTTGGTTGCTAGTGTTTCATATTGAATACAAATGAAAACTTGGATAAGTTTGATGCAAAAAGTAAGGAATCTTTCTAGGATACTCCTCTAAAAGTAAAGTCTACAGTATTTAATAAGAAGAATTTGGTAGTTGAAGAGACTCGGCATGTATCATTTGATGAATCAAATCAATTAGATAATGCATCTACCAAGGATGATGATCAACCTCTAGATGATCCTTCAAATATTCTTAAAGATACCATCTCTAGTAAGCTTCCAAAAGACTTAACCTACACCAAAGATCATCTTAAAGATTTAGTAATTGGTGAAATCTCAAAAGGAATTCAAACCAGATCATCTTTTAATAACCATGCACATGGTGTTTTTGTATCCCAACTAGAACCCAAATCTATGAAAGAAGCATTTACTGATGATTGTTGGATTGTAGCTATTCAAAAAGCATTTACTGATGATGTTCTGAAATTAGTTCCTAAGCTAGAATCTCAATCTATCATTGGAACAAAATGGGTCTTCAAAAATAAGCTTGATGAATAAGGAAAATTTATAAGAAACAAAGCTAGACTTGTGGCTCAAGGCTATAGTCAGGAAGAAGGAATTGATTTTAATGAAACTTATGCTCCTGTAGCTAGACTAGAATCTATTAGTATATTAATAGCTTTTGCTGCTCATATGAGATTTAAACTATTCCAAATGTACATTAAACGTGCATTTACCAATGGATTTCTAAAAGAAGAAGTGTGTGTGAAACAACCCCCTGGCTTTGAAAGTATAGATAACCTTGATCATGCTTTCAAACTTAATAAGGCTTTATATGGACTTAACAAGCTCCTCGAGCTTGGTATGAAAGGCTAAGAAACTACTTAGTAGAAAATAAGTTCAAAATTGACTTAATTGATCCAACCTTATTTTCTAAAAGAAAAGATAACCAACTAATTCTAATCAAAATTTATGTTGATGACATAATATTTGGTGCTATTGACAATCTTCTATGCCAAGAGTTTGTGAAAGTCATGCAGGATGAATTTGAGATGAGCTTAATGGGAGAATTAAAGTTCTTCCTAGGATTGCAGATTGATCAACTAGAAGATGGAATCTTCAATTGCAGACAACATACACAAAGGAGATTTTGAAGAAATTCAGAATGGATAAAATAAAAGGAAATGACACACCAATGGCTACTACTACTCAACTCAAAGAAGATGAGTCAGGTAAGTGCATAGATCAAAAGTTATATAGAAGTATGATAGGATCCATGCTTTACTTAACTGCTAGTAGACCTAACATACTTTTTAGTACTTGTCTTTATGCCAGATTTCAAGTAAATCCTAAAGAATCTCACCTAAATGCCTTAAAATGTATACTTAAGTACCTACTTAACACTGTAGATCTTGGTCTGTTCTACCCCAAATCAGCCACACTTGACTTACTTTCCTATTGTGATGCTATTTATGCGGGAAGTCTAACTAATCACAAGAGTACTAGTGGAACGTGTCAAATTCTCAAAAATTCCCTAGTATATTGGGTTGGCAAGAAACAAAATAGTGTTTATTTGTCCACAACTAAAGCTAAGTACATTGCTACCTCCTTAGCATATTCACAGATATTGTGGTTGAAACAAACACTTAGAGATTTTAAACTAAACTTTGAAAACACTAGGATTCTCTATGATAATACTAGTGTAATAAACCTGTCCAAAAATCCCATTCAACACTCTAGGCCGAAACATATAGATATCAAACATCACTTCCTTAGAGATTATTCCCTGAAGAAGGAAATAATCCTAGAATTCATTCAAATAGAGAAACAATTAGCTAATGTCTTCACAAAACCTCTAGCAAAAGGAAGATTTATATTAATAAGAAGAGACTTAGGCTTAACAAGACTTGTTAAACTTTGATTGATTAATTATTGTTTTATCTTGCAAGCCATTGGTCAATCAAAAAATTGTTTTGATTGATCAATAGCTAATCAATCAAATGTTAATTCTGATCAATCAATCTTTGAACTTTGGGGGGGGGGGGGGCGGGGGGGATTTACCTCCAAAAATTTCAACTTTCGATAGACTAAATATTGTTCTAATCGATCAAGTTTTAGGTGAAAATTTTCCCTCCATTGGAAATTCAATTTTTATCGATCAACTTCTCTTTCTGAAGGTTGATAAATTTGTGTTTTTTTTTTGAAGATCAACTCATTATCATTAAAGGGAAGAACCTAATACATGAAGACATGCCCCAGAGGTAAAAGAAAAATAGAAAATCCTAACGCCCTCAGTGAGGGGGAGTGTTTTGATCGACTAAATCTGAGCGAATTTGATCTCACTGAGATTCTTATTTAGTGATTCTAATCACTTGATTTGATCACTAATCACTCCCAAATCTTTTATTTCCGTCTTTAATCACTTTCTACCTTATTTGCTTTACCCATTCCCTATAAAACCAACCTTTTACCAATTCTTTTTACCACAACAAAACCCCCTTCCATCAACCAAAAAACCCCACCAACATCATCCAAAAACCCAAGGACCCCACAAGCAAACTGTGGTCCCCTCTCCACCTCCATTGACCACCACTCCTCCTCTGACCAAAACGTTGCCACCATCTCCAACCAAACGTTGGTCAACCACCCCCTGGTGCACCCCCTCTCCGGCAACTTCTCCCTCTCTGCCACCTCTCCTCTAGCCATCCAACCACCTCCTACAATTGTCTCCGACATCGAACGACCACTCCGATCATCCATCCTCCTCCTCCTCGTTGTCGAGTGGATCAATCCTTGTTGATCCTTAGTTTATCCTTCTCCTCTACCTATTTTTTGTCACATCTTGTCACTTTGATCTTGTTTTGATAAGTTTTTCTTGTGATTTTCGTGTTTTCCAGCCACTGTTCTTCATGTCTGTCCTTGTTGTTCATTTGTTCTTTATGTTCTTCTCATTTGATCCATTCGAATCTTATTTTTTTCCGCACTGTCAATTTTTGATTGATCAATTTGTTGTCCTTGATTGACCAAAAATTATCGTGTTCAAACTCTGATAAATTGATTTTGATCGACCACTTATTCATTTTGATCGACCAACCTATGATCGACCAAAATATCTCTGCAAACTTGACTTGCTTCTTGTCCACTTCCTGATAAACCAAAAATGATTAACTAATCGATCAATTGCCTATTTTTTAATCGACCAATTTGTGTTTTGATCGGCCAACTTGGTTCTTTTGATTGATCAAAACTGCAACAGACCTATTTTCATGGCTCCTAAATGTTCTTGTGCCTCTACCTCCAACCCCAGGGATGGTACCTTTGACAGTTGCTTTATTAGTGATGAGGTGCATCACAACTTTTCTCTTTAATCTCACCTCTCACCTCACATTGGTTGACCTATTGACCTTGACTACTTTGAACACATATTTCCAGGTCTTAGAGATTGACTTACCTATCATAGGATACGTCGCCTCTTCGATCAGACTTTTTATGCAGGTGCTAGGGGTAGTCTTATCAAGGGTGTAGAACCGTATGGCTTGTCACATCTTCCATTCTAACCTTCACAACATTGGTGAAGGTTTTGATATCTAGTTGACGTCCAATGTCTACGATATTAAGGTTCTCATCAATGCTGATGTCATATCTGAAGTCCTTGGTTGTCCCTCCTCTGGTCCCACCTACCTTGAGTTGCATCATGGCACCCCCTTCGAGGTTATTAGGGAGAAGTTGATGACTCCCGAATCTTTCGCCTTAGGCAAGCCCACCAAATCACCTTATTTTCGTCCTCTCCCACAGTTCCTCAGCCGCGTCTTCCTTTGGAACTTCATGTCAAAATATACATCCTTGAGAACTGTCTGGGTCCTATGTTCGTGGCTCTATAGGCCTTCATGACCAATAGGGTGTTTAATTGGAACCACTTCATCCTCCTTCATGGAAAGGAAACCCACGAGCGTCTTCCCTTTTAGCACTCTTCTCTTCCATATCTTCCTACATTTTAATGTTCCAATGGACATTAATCATAAGTATTTCATCTCCTGTGTTTCCATTTTTGGAGAGCTTATCTACTCCAAAATGGAACAAGAGAGTCAGACTTATCAGGATCCTCCTCAAGTAGCAGCTTCCTCCTCTCAGCCTCGTCCTTCACAAGCTAGTCCTTCCTCTGCTCCACCTCCTTACTCTCCCTACCAGCATTTTCATGCTTACTATCCACCTCCTATTAGACCCTCTCCCTCATTCTACAACACAGAGTGGCCCTACCTTGACATACATTTTGCCAAACAGGACACTTTGGTAGCTCAAGACGTGACAAATGGCATCTCTCTGATGATGCACCACCAGAGAGATAGGACCGATGATGATGGAGCACGACACTCAAGTTTCTACATACCTGAGCAAGCAAGGTTAGTTGTTGGATCAGCTTGGAGAGCAGATCAACTCACTCACTAACCATGACTAGAGACCCACCCGAGGCTGACATTCAGCTGCAACAACTCCTCCTCCTCTGAGTACTTCAGCATCCTCTTCCTCCAGACAGGCACAACACAATAGTCCTTTAGTGTAGCCATCCCATAGATCTACTGACCTTCAGATCTCTTCGATTTCGAGGCACAGACAATGCTTCTCCTCTGCTGCAGGACCCAGCAGTAGCATGCCTCCATTCTCTTTAGATGACTTCGATATCCATGTGGAGTTTCCATCGAATATTGAGACCATTCTTAGTTTCTTCTAGATTTGATTACTTATTTTGGCATGCAGTACATTATAGTTTATTTCTATCTTTGGATTGGGGAACTTCATATTTATCTTTCTTTGTAGTACTTTTTATGTGTTATGTGAGCTCTGTAGTATTTTCATTTGAGATATCTTGCTCATCAAAATATGTAAATCCTACTGCCTATCTTGCTTATTGGAAATGTGATATCTTTATCTTGCTTACTTATAATCCTATAGTAGAATGTCATGAATTGCATGAAAATTTCAATACATGGGAGCAAAAAGGGGGAGACTGTTAACACCCTTGTTTTGGTATAACAAAATTTTGTTTTTATGGAGGACTAACCATTAAAGGTTAAGTCAAATTAAAGCATGGATGTGTCCTCATCAAGATTTTCAAATGTGTCATGTGAAGAAGAAGACTTGAAGACTATTTTATCTTTATTGAGTCTAGAATTATATACTGAACCTCTATAAGATAACAAATGTAAGTTTTCAATTTTCGCAAAAATTATTTTCTTTTGAACCTAAGTCAATTTTACTATTGATCGACCAAAATCCTCTTTTGAACAACCAGACCTTGATCGACCAACTCCTTGTTTTAATCGATCAAAGACCTCTAACAGTCATACTCCCTTTTGATCGATCGACCCATTTGATTTAATCAATCAAAACTATTCCAGCGGTCGAATTTCTTTGAAATTATCAAGTCGATCAATATACCCTTTTAATCGATCAACAATGAATCGATTACTACTTTGATTTAATCAACCAAAGTAGTTTTGATTGACCAAACCTTTATTTTGATCGATCAAAGCCATGTTTCTAGCATTTTCAAAATAGGTCCAAAAGCACCTATAAATAGGACCTTCGACCCCCCTTTTGAAAACACACCTCAAGAGCTTTCAAAAAGAACAACACACATATTCTCTCTAGTGTTTTCGTGCCTCTGCACCTACAACTATTGCTATTCAAAGCATGCTCCCTTGTGATTCAAGAAAGCTTAGTTTGTTTTATTCTTGCTGAGGTTCTATAGGAGATATTGCTATACACTTTTTATTCTATTGTTCTTGATCTAGGAATCCAAGTTGTATTGGAAGTACCGTTGTTCTTCTCTTGATCAGGTGTTAAGAGAAGACATTTGTAAGAGGTTGTACCACCCTCATTCAAGTGGTACGTGATAGTGAATTTGACTAGAATCGTTTAGTCAAGAAAATCCTATGCTGGGAGGCTTAGGTAGTGGTTTTCACCTGGAAGGGTTTCCACTCTAAATTAGGTGTTATTTTTCTGGACTATGCTTATTTAATTTTTGACCTATGGTGAATGTTATTTTAAGTTCTCATAGAAATAGATATTATACTATTCACCCCCTCTAGTGAATACTTGATCCCTTAGGCTCCGTACACACTCACACTATCTATCGCCCATGGGAAACTCTTTCTACCTTCCCCTTCCTCCTTCACCTCTTCCTCTCTTCCTTCTTCCTCAGCTCCAATGGCTGGGCAAGATCCTCCTCTTCCTCCCCTTAAGGGGATGATGATGATATTATGGCAAGGGTTGAGGCTAGAATGGCTACTTCAGATTGGTAGAATCGTGTACATTTTGAGGCCATCCTCAACACCTTGGATAGAATTCAGCACCCCCTACATAGAGAATAATTGTAGGATTTCTATGATCCAACTTCATGTAATGTACAACCTCAAGTCCGAATGCCATAGGTGGAGATGCATTCGAGTTGAAGCCAAATGTGATAAGTTTGATTCAAACTTTTTTATGGGAACTCAAATGAAGATCCATTCCATCACTTGGAAGACCTAAGTCAAATTGCAAAAATAGTTCGACCTAGGAATGTTGATATTGGGATTTTTCTCATGAAGCTTTTCCCTTTCTCACTGAGGGATGAAGCCTCTTATTAGTTCATGACCATCAGAAGGCCTGTAGCAACTTAGGAGGAATTGCGTAGGGCATTCCTTTAAAAGTTCTTTTCGATTGTTCGAACAAATGCGATGAGGTATGCCATCACAACTTTCACCCAGCAGTAGGGTGAAAAGTTGCACGAGGCCTGGGAGCGTTTTCATGACCTTCTCAAGAAGTGTCCTCACCATGGGGTGCCTCGATGGCACCTCGCTCGGATCTTCTATCTTGGGCTAGATGAGACACATCAGTGTTTAGCCGATGTGTCTAGTGGTGGGAACGTCCTTGTCAAGGATGAGGCAAGTGCATTTGATTTATTTGAATCCTTGGCAGAGAACTCATTGAATGTAGCCTCCATGAGACAGTTTATGTGCCCCACCCAACAAAAGGTATTTGTCCATGAAGCCCAAGCAAAGTCAATTCGATCTTACATGGACATTACCATGAACAAACTAGATTGTGTGGATCTGTTGCACAAGAAGTTCAACGAGTTCAATTGCTCTTGTCCAATAGGATCAGGTGTTGCATCTGTCTATTCCTCTTCATCCCAAGCTCCTCCTTCTAGACCTCGTCGGCTTAGTCAGGATGCTCTTGTTCCCCCTCCTTCTTTTGCTCTTTCATGGGCCCCCTCACATAAGGAACTTGTGAACAACCTGGATCTGCCTTTGGTTAACTAGAGTTACATGGATGATAAGAGTCTCTACTCATATGATGACTACGTGTCTCAGGCATCTTCGGCCTATGAGGATGACAATGCTCTTCAAGGATATGGCTGTAACAACCCTTATTCAGAAACATATAACTTGGTTAGCACCAACATCCAAATTTCTCTTGGGTCGAGAACTCACAGAAACCCACTCATGCTCCATAGCACCAACCCAGATAATATGGGAATGTGGTACCCACATATCCTAGGCAGCAAACATCCATGTCTCAACTGCAGCTCTCTCAACCTGCTTATGAACCTATGTATAATGCTACCTCTAACCCTCCACCATGGGCCAACCAGGTGGAGGAGTTGAAAAGGTATGCAACAGATGCAAGAACAACATTTAGGCCTCATACAGGTACTTGCCATCCACGTGTTGAGCTTACAGAAGAACAAATTGTAGGGAGCTTTGCCCTTCCAACTCGAGACATGTGCAGAACCTGGGTGCCCCACCTAGGTTCCATTTACCACCGAGATAGGCACATGCTATATACTAGGCACCTCCTGTACCTCTTGGATATGCTCAACCTCAAGCCATTCCTCTTTTGCCCACATTGACCCATTTTGCCCCTTCTGCTCCTCCCCCACCTCAAGGATAGTATGCTAATGCAAATGTTGTCACATTAAGGAGTGGAAAGACTACTAAGAACCCACCACATAGGCAGGTGGGTCAGGACACTTCTCAATTCCCTCCTCAGGCTAGCTCCTCTTTCCATTCTCATTCTGATAAGGAGTAACCTAAGGAGACGAAATTCAAAGGAAAAGAACCAATCATTGAGATCACCGACATCCCTTTACCCTTCTCTGAAGCCTTAACTCATGAACCTAAAGCAAAGACAAGGGAATCAAAAGCATTGAGGATTTAAAAGAAATATTCAAGGATGTTCACATTAAGGTTCCACTCCTCGATGCAATCGATCACATCCCTACTATTGTCAAGTTCTTTAAAGACTGTTGCACACCTAGGTGATAGTCTAGGAAGGTTAACAAGGTGGTTTTGTCCAAAGAAGCTAGTGAGGTCATTTTGTCTGACCTACCACCAAAGAAGAAAGACCCGGGAGCCCCACTCATTTCCTGTTAGTTGCATGATGCTCCTTTTGATCAAGCCTTGCTTGATATGGGTTCGTCCATTAATTTAGCCCCCAGTTTGTTTTACCACTTTCGATTTGGGCAGCTAAAGTGCACCTTTGTCACAATCCAATTGCCTGACAGATCAGTCAAAGTGCCCCAAGGTGTGGTTGAGAATGTCATTGTTAAAGTCCATGGATTTTGTTTTCCTGTGAACATTTTCATCTTGGATATGGAGGTTCCTCCCAGTCTCCGTGATGCACCTATCATTTTGGGTTGCTCATTTTTGGTGATCGCCCAAGCCAACATCAATTGTGAATTCGTGTGTATGGAGATCGCCCTTGGGAATGAGAAGCTCATACTGGATATTTTCTGGGTGAACAAGAACCTGCATCGTGATCTTATTGAGAAAGACTCGGATGATGAAGACTCGAAACATTATGTGAACATCGAGCTTTATTGTTGTAAGTCAACTACTTACACATCCTCTATAAGGCTTAGTGATTTGGTCATCCAAGATGAGGCAGCCAAAGATTGTGATGGGACAACTACTATTGATACTTTTCACTTCTCACCACTTCCCAAATTTGATTATCTGGGGTGTTCTTCTAATCCTAATACCCCAGGTCCAATACATTCTAATTTTAAGACTTGGGTGGACACTCTTGATTCAGGTAAGTAATCGATGAGGCACATGATTTTGATTCTGAAAAATCTAAAGTAGAATTGCCTAAAAACCCTATGACATGTTTGGACACAAATTTGAATGAGATTTCATATATTCATGGGGTCAAAATTGAATTATCAGAGAATCCGATTAAAGTTGATATGGAATCTAACTTTAGTCTCAATGAAAATCACATTTCTGATTTTAATGAAAATCTAAGAGACCTTGAGGCATTTTTGGATTTGGGGCCAAATGAACCTATCACTTCTCCTTTCACATCTTCACTCTTGGATTCTGAACTGAGAATTTCATGGAAGCCACAGAATTAAAATGAAAGAATTCGAGGATTTACTAAATCTGGATTCATATCTTACACCACCTAGGGAAATAATTTTGAGGAATAATGAATTTTCTTCCATTGTATTTGAGGATTTGCAAAATGAATTGGGATAGAATTTGGATGACTCTTATGAGATTTTTGGATCACCCCAAGGGAAAGCTTGATGATTTTGGTATCCAACATGATTTGAGTAGGTTAAACACAATTGAGACAAATCACTAGATTTTACCTGACACACCTACTTCTCACTCATCCACACACAAATCAACTGAAGAAGTGTTTGACTATACCATTTCAGACTACACCACTTGAGTCCCTCCTTTCATTTCTCATCACTTTCAAGACCTGTATGATTTATTCCCCACTGACCACTCTTCATATACCTCATCTACCTTATGCACCACTCTTTAGGGTTGCCACTATCTACCTTCCCCTTTGCACCCACACTTATTTTTTGCTCTTTTGTAGCACTTGGCTACAAATAATGCCAAGCCTGATTATTTTATTTTTTCAGCCATTTGGGCTTAGCATTCACGAGCAGCTAGTCTGCATTTACGATCCATTACTGGTGATTGAATTTAAATTACTTATCATTTTGATTGCCACTCTCAACACCTCATTAACATCCATATTGAGTTTTTGACTAGCTAGAGGCATTAAACCTAGAATCTATACATATATAAATAGTTTTATTTTTCCTTTTATATATAGCATATTTATTTTTGTTCATTTGAATATGTGTTGGAATGGGCTGAATGACATTGTTTAGGAGGTATTTTAGGTGAATTCTATCATTTTTATTATTGCACTCCATTGAATTATATTCTTCTTTTTCTTCTATTTTTATTTTCATGCATGAGGACATGCAAGAATTTATGCATGGGGGGTAGTATAAATATACTAAACATTTTCTGCCAACACCTAAGATTTCCAGCAAAATTGCATTTGCATTTGCATGTTTTCTCGTAATATCCCTTCTGAATAAATGGTTTCTGAAAAGAAAAAAATTATATATATAGTCTTACTATTTAAAAAAATATATTTTTTTTTTAAAGAAAAGAAAAAAAGTGCCTTTGAGGTTGTTTTGGACTTTAAGCTAGGTAGGGTCAAGAATTCTCAATTTTGAGGATTTACCGACCTTAGGAAATGCAAAACAAAGTCTTTCCACCTAGACCCTTTAGGTCTTATGGATTTAATCTTCTCGAGTAATTTACTTAAATCTAGATTTATTTTCCTGAGACTTTGAAAGGAGTCTAAAAAAGCTAGAAGTGTTAAGTCAAAGGGGTAATAAATGAATGACTTATCGTTTCGCACTTTGGTTTGGAAAGTCTTAGAGTTCCAAGCATCTTCATTTGCACAGTGCACTAACTCATCTTTTGGGTGATTTTGTTGAGTCCTTAGTGGTTATTAAGAGTTAGTCATAGGGCAAACAGATCCAAAGGACTTTGTCGTGTTTCTAGCTCTTAGGACTATTCATATTTATAAGGGAATGCATTTAGAATAGATGAAGGAGAGCCACTCACCTAAAAAAAAGAATTGGAGAAAAAAAAAAAGATATTCAGTCTTAAAAAGATAAGGTGAAAAATATGAAAAAAAGCCCCACCAAGTAAGCACCTCGCTACAAATGGGTGCAATTCCACGAAATAAAAGCATTTCACTACATATGGATGCTACCCTTTCCATCTCCAAAATTAAAACACCTCACTACAAATGGATGTTTATCCTATAGAAAAAAAAATATGAAGAAAAAAATTAGGAATAGGAGACCTATAGGTCTAGCCGAGGAGATATACACCTAGTGTGTTGACCTCGGGGTAGAAAAGTGGTGATGAGAAGCTGCTAAATCCTAGTATGACCTAACCAAAGATAGGATTGTCTCAGGGAGAGCATAGAAATATTCTAAGTTTTATTGAATACAAGGAATCAACTTAGTTTCCCTTCTGACAAGTCACAAAAATCAGACACAAGATACTGGTTTCTCACATTTGATTCATACTTTGAGTGGGTCGACTTAGTCAAAGAAAGTTGCTCTTGTGACCCAAGTCTAATGGCTAGTAAGACTTCTGCTTTGATTTGGGAGGTCTAGATTTGAGACAATACTTTAGCGCTATTGAGTCTTTGCCATTAAGGATTTTTCTATGATTTCCTTTCATTGGTGAAAAATCTTATTATGATTTTTTATTTGAATTGGCTAGGTTCCTTGACAACAATGCATGTTGAAATAAAAGAAAGATATATATATATATACAAAAAAAAGTGTTTTCCCAAGAATAAATGAAAACTCACGTATCCGATTTTTGCATCTTTTATGTAGGTTTTCGTATGTTGGTTTTGCTAAGGGCTAGCAAAGTATGGGCTTAGGGGTATAATCGCACAGCAATCATAGGACTTAACTAACTTAAATTATGTTATAACCTAGCATAACTTGTGATTAGTGCATGATGGGAACACCATCATGAGCCCTAACTAGCTAATTTTGACCCCATAAAGTCAATAAATGCTCCTACAAGACCAACTGAAGGTCATAATTCATTGCATAACCATTCTGAGAGAAAAATAAGAAACTAGGGGTAAAACTGTAATTTTACCAGCACATCTTGAATGCAGTACAACCACGAGTTTTCTCAAGGGCTGAATAAAGGTCAAATGGTCTTAATAGGATAATAAGTGGGTTGGATCAGACAGAAAAGGGTTTGTGTGTATTCTGAGAATTAAATAACTTTTGAAACCCTAAAAATAGACTTACTTAATTAACCATGATTCTGATCAGGATAAAATTTACCTAAACCCTCTAAAAATTATAGAAAAATATTCTCTAGGATTTAGTACCTTCAATTTGGCCATCAGAACCCATCTTGACCTAAAATGGAGTCTCAGACAGATATTTATCCTAATTTAGGTTTTTGCATAAATTACCTAGTCAAACATGGTCAAAACCAAAATCCAACTTCACCATTGGATTCCTTAGGTACAAATTAGGTTTGTACTAAAATTTGGACCCAAGATGAGCTTTCCTTGACCTAGTTTGCAAAAAGGTCCTGTTTGATTACATTTATACCCCCAACTTTCAAAAACCCTTCCGAATAGCCTCCTAACTTCTTCATCGTCTTCACAATTAGGTCCCTTGGCCATTATCACAGAAGAAACCTACTCTGACAACCTTTGATAGGAGATTTCTCCTTGATTGCTTGGAGAATCTCTTCCAAAATTGGAAGGAAGATTCTCCGGGCAATCCTCTCCAGTTTGAACACGTCAAGATGCTCTGATTCTTTCCTAATCTCTCATGCGAACGCATGAGAGATTTGGGTCTCTTGAAAGTTCTCAAATCCGACGACCTTTCACGCTTGGAAGCTTGCTTCCTAAGCCCTAACCACCCCTCAGATCCTTATTTAAAGAAGCCCAGATCCTCCTGAATTCTCCACACTCGAATTCAGTTGTGAATCCTCTCAAATTCCTCTCTCACACAGCCGAAGGCTCCTCAAAGACCGGCGATCCCCTCTGCCCTTTCTCGTCGTTCGTCCGCCATACCTGCAGCAGATTCATCCTCCCTGCTCTCGTCCGCGTCTTGTTGTACCAGCAGACACCCCTTTCCCCTTCGTCCTCGCCGTTCCCACCTCACCGAAGCCGCCTTCATCTCCGACGATGACCAAACCAGACTCGATGCCCTCACTGGCCCCTTCGTCCATCAACCTCTTAGGTAAATTCCCTATCCCTTCTACTTTCTTCTCTGCTCTTTACTTTCCAAAATCGACCACTGATGCCCCTTCGCACCTCCATCTCCTCCATCTCTGGCCACCCCCTCCGACGAGGCCATCCCACCTCCACAGTCCACCAAAACCCTCGCCGACCATTGCAAAACCTTCGCCACACCTCACTAAGCATTTCCCCTCTCTTCATTCACCTCACCACTCACTCGCACACACCCCCA
This sequence comes from Thalassia testudinum, assembly GCA_037157565.1. Classification (NCBI taxonomy): domain Eukaryota; kingdom Viridiplantae; phylum Streptophyta; class Magnoliopsida; order Alismatales; family Hydrocharitaceae; genus Thalassia; species Thalassia testudinum. Next base: position 43,958,481 of record JAZHRO010000025.1, read on the forward strand.
AACACACCCACTCACATGCACACAATTTGACCTAGCCACATACTCACAGCCACTGTCACGCCACACCACCACCCCCATCACATTCATCGTGCTCCGATGATACCCCCTAAGCACTCAGACGTGGCCAAAAGCTGTTTTACTGATTTTAGGTGCACGACCTTATCTGCCATTGGCGAGCAAGCTTCGAGATTGCTTGAAGTTGCTCCAGGCCTTGCTGTCCCAAGTTGAAGTCCCAGGACATGCGGAATTATCCCACGCACGGGCCTAGGTCCTCAATTGATGTTACGAACCATGCTTTCAAACGTCTTTTAAGACGTCTGGGAGGTGGCCCAGACGTCGTACCAGACATCTGGTATCACTTCTAGACGTCTGGGATTCATTTTCTGCAGCACGCACCGTTACGTCTGCGCGCCTGCGCGCGCAGACCTGCTCCGCCTCTTCTTTTTCCCTCTTCTCCTGCGGGAGCAGATTGCTCCCCTCTCTCTCGCTCTCTCTCCCTGCGTGGGTTTAAAAAGCCACGCCCTCTCCCTCACTCTCATCACCTGCGCTCCTCCTTCCTCTTCTTCCAGCGAGTGCGAGCGCGAGCGAGCGAGGCCACGACAGCCACGGTGAGAGCGGGAGGAGGTGCTGCGCGAGAAGAGCAGGCGATCGGCCGTGAGGGCGAGCTTGCCGGGGCTGCTAAGGCCGGCCGGCGGGGGGAGCAGCAGACGCGGGGTGGCGCGGGAGGCCTGCTGCAGCTCGAGCAGCAGGCGGAGGACTCGCGGCGCGGCCGTGCGTCGCGAGCGGAGGGCGAGTGGTGCCCTGAATCTGGAAATTTTTCCAGAATCAGACATCTGGGCTTCCAACCAGACGACGAGGAAGACGTCCGGAGGACTGTCCAGACGTCTGAAAGGTGAGTTATTTTCTTACCTTCTTCCTTTCCTACGACCGTCCGTACTGAGAGAGAGAAATGGGTACGCGCAGGTTCGGGGATTCGCATCCAACGCGGATCAGACGTCTGTCTACAGTGCCAGACGACGGGAACGACTTCCAGACGTCCTGGGTGACCATCGGACGTCTGGGAACTAAGCTAGACGCCCCAGCAGGCTTCTGGGCGTCTGAAAGACCACGTAGAGCAAAGGTAAACCCTGATCCACTTTTTAAGACGTTTGGAATAAGTTCCAGACGTCTGATTTTGCACTGTTTCGTCATTCTCGACCCGTTTAGGGCCCGTTCGGGTTCCGTTTTCCACGTTTCGAGTTGCGTTCTTTTCGGAATTAAATCCTCTACCTGTCTACAGTAGCTGTATACTGTTTTGAGAAATTCCTTGTGTTTGATCCTTGTGATAGGACCCCGTAACGTTGCAATCTCGAGGGTTGCGGAGGCATGCGGGATTCCCGACCACGCCCCAGTTCACCTGTTGTAACCGGTAGAGTGGCATTTAAATTTATTAGCATAATCTGTTAAATTATGGAACCATAAATAGAACCTAGGACAATTCATGAATCCTAGGAATGAGAAACGAGATTGAATGATAGATCCTAGGGTATTGCATAAATCCTAGGGCTGGAAAACTAGATTGTATGATAGATCCTAGGGTATGACATGAATCCTAGGATGGGAAAACTAGTGGAATATGTGAACACTGTAGTCTTGAAAATGTGGAAAGGAAATAATAGCTGGCTGTAAATTTGTTTAAACAGCTGCTTGTTATGAATAAATGAACATGAGTAAGAATATGGGATGTATGAACGTGAAACTGGAAAGGTGAAACCGGAATGCGCTGAGTTAAAGAGATGGAACCCTACGGGGAATTAGGAGTAGAACTCCTGGAAAGTGAATGGAATAGAATTGGGGAAGTGAGCTGGCCCTTGAGTACGGAGTACCAAGGAGAGCGACTGTCCCCCTGTTTAGTGCAGAGCGGAGCCAGCCGCCCCAGGGACACGGGGTTAGGACTGGCCACTCTGTACCGACTTGCTGGCCCTCGTGTACGTAGTACCGAGGAGAGCTACTAGTGTAGGGAGGTACTAGCTACCCCACGGGCCCCGGGGTTCTGTTAGCCTCCTACACCGACTTATTAGGCCCACTGGGGCAAACCAGGGTAGTCAGGCGAGGGTGCGCGGACTGTGGAGGGGCAAGGCCCCTGTTTGGTTACTGTGGAGGGGTTGGACCCCTGTTACTGAGAGGGCTCTGCCCTGTTCTGGTTCCTTGCTGTGCTTTGGGCGCACCCGTTAACGGAAACGACTGACCGCGTACCAGTGCGGGTTAGCTACCCGTGCGTTTACCGTGAGTGCCGTAGTCACCGTTACGTCTGTCAGTGACCTTGGGGTGGTTGACTGAGAGTAGGATCACCACGGGGGACTCTCCCGGCCAGGAGAGCACCACGTGCTACTTCTACTGTTCGGAAAAGACTGCAATCAAGATCGTTCCCACAAGGAACATTCGAGATCAAGTGAAGGATCTCAGAAATAGATAAATTATGAAACAATAGAAAGACGTAAATAAAGGAAGAGAGAAAATTAAAACAGCTACTGTACACTTTACTGTTTCTTTAGTTTAGCTGCCACTCTACTCAGCGTTTTGCTGACGTGTTACACTCGTTGCCTTTCAGGACCAGGTGTTGAGCAGCCAGGATCAGCGGCTGCAGAGGACGCTGGGCCGAGTAGGGTCCAGTAGAGTTACCACTGTTCTCTTGTACCTCTTTTTGGTTCCACTGTAGTGAGTAGTTCCTGTTTCCGCTGTACTTTTCTTTACTTGCAGTTCCATATTATGTTATGAATGTTGTTCTACTGTTGTGGTGGTATATACTGTAGTGGTTTCTTTCCTTACTGCTGTATTTTCTTACTGTTAGTTATATTCATGCTGACTGTGGTTTACTTTACTGCTCTTTTGGTTACTTCCTCGTTCGACGACCAGGTCTTGGGATTAGTCGAGTCGATCCGGTTCTCGTGTCTCGTAGGCACTCGGGAATCGGGTCGTTACAAGATGGTATCAGAACAAGGTCGTCCCGAGAAGTGAATCAACTGACTGGAAAATAACCAATTCACATGTCTATAACTAGAGTAGCCACCACAACATATCTTTTGACATGAGCTCTTAGACGTTTCCATTTGGTATCGTTCTGTAGTGACGTGTTCCATTTTGTTTCGCGTCTCCTTACAGGAGATGCCTCGTCGCGAGACTAGTGAGGCTGGCCGCGGGCGCGGCCGAGGACGAGGTCGGCGAGGTGGGCATGCCGTTGCCGATGCCCCAGTGGACCAGCCACTACTCCCGGGCGTCCAGGCCTAGGACCTCACCCAGCTGATACGAGACATTGTACTGGAGGAGCTCCACCCACCGCCTCGAGCACCTCACCCTGGGGCTGTGGAGGGGGAGTCCTCTGTGGGACCACTCGACAGACGCGGCGTTGGACACGAGGGAGGGGATGGGCCGCCGCAGCCCCCACCTTCCTCCGATACTTCTGTGCACGAGGCACCGTTTCCTAGGGGTGGACCAGCATCCCCACTACAGCGCCACTCCGAGCTCTTAGGGCAGTTCCGGAAGCTGAAGCCCCCCTCCTTCAAGGGGGATGAGGACCCGACCGAGGCAGAGGACTGGCTTGAGCAGCTGGAGAAGATTTTCGACACCCTTCGCCCCCCGGTGGAGTGCCGCGTGGCCTTTGCCACGTACCAGCTGGAGAGTGCGGCACACAGGTGGTGGAGGGCGGTCCGTGGACAGGAAGGGACGAGCCAACCTGGGACCGGTTCGTCGCCCTCTTCTGCGAGCAGTACTTTCCCCAAACGTGGCAGGACCAGAGGAGGTGGGAGTTCCACACTCTCTGCCAAGGAACGATGACTATGAGCGTGTACCGCACGTGTTTCTTGGAGCTGTCCTGCTTTGCAGCGACAGCGGTGGCAACTGAGGAGGAGCGCCTTTGGAGGTTCACCGAGGGGCTCTGGCCTGCGATTCGGGGGTATGTCAAACCCATGAAGCTGCCTACGTTTTCGAGGGTGGTGGAGGTAGCCATGACTTACAAGGAGACCAACCCGTCCGCGCAAGACGCTGACGGCGGGCGGAAGAGGCCCTTTCAGCTAGACTTTTCACAGGGCCGGTGAGAGAGGAGACACGTGGCGTCCGCAGGAGAGCCGTCACATTTTACAGGGCCATCAGTGGCCTTTGGGGGCCCTCGACAGGGGCCAGTCGCCAGCACCGGACCCCCGCCCAACCGACAGTAGGGACCCACTGAGGGCGGGAGTCGAGTTCCCCTCTGTTACCAGTGTGGCCAACCGGGCCACATCAGGAGGGACTGCCAGTCTAGGGCAGGAGGTCAACAGATACTTCCCGTGCAGAGCACTGGAGGGCGCGCAGGAGGCCGCGGTTCCCAGGCACGAGGAGGAGGATAGCAGTCGCGAGGAGGGTACCGGCCAACACCTACTCGTCCGACACAGAGTGTGGCTACTTTGTCCGCACCTAGAGCTGAAGGGCGTATCAACGCCCTGACACACAGGGACGCCAGAGCTTCGGGATCGGTGGTAGCAGGTATGGTTTCAGTTTCCGGTAGACTCGTTTACACGCTTTTAGATTCTGGCGCTACGCACTCGTTTGTCGCAGCCAGTTTCGCAGTTAGTTTGGACCAGAATTATACACTGTTAGAGAATCCGTTCGTAATCAGAGGTCCGAGTGGTCAGTTGTTTGTAGCTGAGGAGGTGTACACGGATTGGGAGGTCAACGTCGGGGGACATAGCCTGCCCGCTGACCTGATTATGATACAGATGGAGGACTTTGGAGTGATTCTGGGGATGGATTGGTTGTCCGCTTACCACGCCTTGGTGGACTATTTTGAGAGGAAGATCGTCTTCTCCATTCCGAAGTTTCCTTCTTTCGAGTTTCACGGACAGCCAGTGGACGGAGGTTTCAGGTGCATTTCGGCACTTCGGGCAGCGAGACTTTTGAGCCAGGGGTGTGAGGGTTTCCTAGCTTGTGTAGTAGCAGAGCCCAGCCCTGTGGCAGACTTCCAGAGCATCCCGGTGGTCAGAGAGTACCCTGACGTGTTTCCAGACGAGTTACCAGGACTACCTCCTGAGCGTGAGATCGAGTTTGAGATCTCACTAGTACCAGGGACCAGCCCCATCTCCACTGCGCCATACAGGATGGCACCGCTTGAGCTACGAGAGCTCAAGTCTCAGTTGCAGGACCTTTTGGAGAAAGGTTTCGTGAGGCCCAGTGCGTCTCCCTGGGGAGCCCCGGTACTGTTTGTGAAGAAGAAGGATGGGACCTTACGCCTTTGTGTGGACTACCGACAGCTGAATAGGGTTACCATCAAGAACAGATATCCACTGCCGAGGATCGACGACTTATTTGACCAATTGCGAGGTGCCACGGTGTTCTCCAAGATCGACTTGAGGTTGGGATACCACCAGTTGAGGATCAGGGAGACCGACGTCTCCAAGACAGCTTTCCGCACCAGGTACGGACACTACGAGTTTTTGGTCATGCCGTTTGGGCTGACCAATGCCCCCGCTGCTTTCATGGATCTGATGAACCGGGTGTTTAGACCGTACTAGGACCAGTTCGTGGTGGTTTTCATAGATGATGTACTCATCTATTCTCGAGATCAGACGCAGCACGGACAGCACTTGCGGATGGTTCTGGACACTCTTAGACGACGTAGGCTGTATGCCAAATACAGCAAGTGCGAGTTCTGGTTGATGGAGGTGACCTTCTTAGGTCATGTGATCTCTGGAGACGGCTTGGCGGTGGACCCAGCCAAGGTCGAGGCAGTACTCAGGTGGGAGAGACCGCATTCAGTCACTGAGATTCGCAATTTCCTAGGACTGGCAGGCTACTACAGACGATTCATCAGAGGTTTTTCACAGACTGCGCGTCCTATGACACAGTTGACCCGGAAGGACGTGCCCTTCGCTTGGACAGACGCCTGTGAGGCGTGTTTTCTAGAGCCGAAGGAGAGGTTGACCTCGGCTCCCGTGCTCACCATCCCTGACAGTAGTGGCGGGTTCGTAGTGTACACGGATGCCTCCTTGCAGGGGTTAGGAGGTGTGCTCATGCAGAGGGGTCACATTGTCGCTCACGCTTCGCGGCAACTGAAGTCCCATGAGCATACCTACCCTACCCACGACCTAGAGTTGGCAGCTGTTGTCTTCGCGCTGAAGACTTGGAGGCACTACTTGTATGGTGAGACCTTCGAAATTTTCACAAATTACAAGAGCCTCAGATAGCTTTTTGATCAGAAGGAGCTCAACATGAGACAGAGACGTTGGTTGGAGCTCCTGAAGGACTACGACTGCAGCATCTCCTACCACCCGGGAAAGGCCAATGTGGTGGCTGACGCCTTGAGCCGTAAGGCGCCCGCACACTTGGCCAGTTTACAGTTACAAAGTTGGAGCCTTTTGGAGGAGGTGGGCAGTTGGCGACCCCTGGAGTTACGGGGGCACTGTGGGGCAGTGACGGTGACACGACAGACCAGGCCAGAGCTGATATACCGCATCATCACAAGACAGATGCCGATCCGTACTTGCAGTCCTTGCGCGACAGAGTACTGTCGGGAGACCCAGGGACTTCTCTTTCATAGACCAGGTGCTGCGCCTGAGGGGACGGTTGTGCGTTCCCAGAGACGAGGAGCTGTTGAGAGAGCTCCTGACTAAGGCACACGGTTCCAGGTTCACCATACATCCTAGAAACATGAAGATGTACCACGACTTGAGACGCGAGTTTTGGTGGAGGGGGATGAAGCGGGATGTGGGTGAGTTCGTGCAGCAGTGCTTAGTGTGTCAGCAGGTGAAGGCCGAGCATCAGAGGCCTGCAGGGCCGCTACAGCCGCTTCCAGTGCCAGAGTGGAAGTGGGAGAGCATCACCATGGACTTGGTGGTGGGCTTACCTGTTACCCAGCGAGGACATGACGCAGTCTGGGTAATAGTGGATAGACTGACGAAGACAGTGTGATTCTTGCCGATCCAAGTCACTTTGGGACCAGCACAGTTGGCAGAGAGGTATATCCGTGATGTGGTACGACTACACGGAGTTCCGCGGGAGATCGTATCCAACCGGGATACCCGCTTTATGTCCTAATTTTGGGCTGAGTTTCAGCAGACCTTGGGGACGCGGTTGAGGTTTAGTACGGCTTACCACCCCCAGACGGACGGACAGTCTGAGCGCACGATACAGACAATTGAGGACCTTTTGCGTGCCTGTGTACTGGACTGGAGGGCCTCTTGGGAGGAGCTTCTGCCCCTAGCGGAGTTTGCATACAACAACAGTTATCACTCGAGTATCGGCATGGCTCCCTACGAGGCTCTGTACGGACGGAGGTGTACGGCACCCTTGAGTTGGGTTGAGGTGGGGACCAAGTGGGAGGTTGGCCCCAGGTTGATCCGGCAGAGTCAGGAGGTGGTCGAGCAGATCCACAGGCGACTCCGCACTGTCAGGAGCAGACAGAAGAGCTACGCGGATCGAAAATGCAGAGAGGTGCAGTTCAAGGTTGGGGATCACGTCTTTCTTCGTGTTTCGCCCATGAAGGGCCTGCAGCGGTTTGGGGTGAGAGGGAAGCTCGCGCCGAGGTTTGTGGGGCCCTTTGAGGTCCTAGAGCGGGTTGGACCCGTTGCTTACAGACTTGCCCTCCCCCTGCAGCTTTCTGGTGTGCACGACGTGTTCCACGTGTCCAACCTCAGGAAGTACGTAGCCGATCCCAGTCACGTACTGAGTCACGAGAGCGTCGAGGTGGGCGACGACCTGACCTACCCCGAGTGGCCAGTGCAGATTCTAGACCGAGCCGTCTGCAGTTTGAGACGAAAGCAAGTACCCCTGGTAATGGTTTTGTGGAGGAGCCAGCGGTATGAGGAGGCTACCTGGGAGCCTGAGGCGGCAATGTGGGAGCGGTACCCGGAGCTTTTCGGGAGTACGTCTTTTCGGACCGGCTTCGGTCCTCTTTGAGTTTGTTATGGTATTTATGACATTTTCCCGTACCCTAGTTAGCGCAAGTTTCGGGGACGAAACTTCCTTTGAGTTTGTTATATTGTTACGAACCCTGCTTTCAAACGTCTTTTAAGACGTCTGGGAGGTGGCCCAAACGTCGTACCAGACGTCTGGTATCACTTCCAGACGTCTGGGATTCATTTTCTGCGGCACGCACCATTGCGTCTGCGTGCCTGCGCACGCAGACCTGCTCCGCCTCTTCTTTTTCCCTTTCCTCCTGCGGGCGCAGACTGCGCCCCTCTCTTTCGCTCTCTCTCCTCGCGTGGCTTTAAAAAGCCACGCCCTCTCCCTCACTCTCATCACCTCCGCTCCTCCTTCCTCTTCTTCCAGCGAGTGCGAGTGCGAGCGCGAGCGAGCGGGGCGGCGACAGCAGTGGTGAGTGCGGGAGGAGGTGCTGCGCGAGAAGAGGAGGCGCTCGACCATGACGGCGAGCTTGCCGGGGCTGCTAGGGCCGACCGGCGGGGGGAGCAGCAGACGCGGGGTGGCGCGGGAGGCCTGCTGCAGCTCGAGTAGCAGGCAGAGGACTCGCGACGCGGCCGTGCCTCGCGAGCGGAGGGCGAGTGGCGCCCTGATTCTGGAAATTTTTCCAGAATCAGACGTCTGGGCTTCCAACCAGACGACGAGGAAGTCGTCCGGAGGACTGTCCAGACGTCTCAAAGGTGAGTTATTTTCGTACCTTCTTCCTTTCCTACGACCGTCCGTACTGAGAGAGAGAAATGGGTACGCGCAGGTTCGGGGATTCGCATCCAACGCGAATCAGACGTCTGTCTGCAGTGCCAGACGACGGGAACGACTTCCAGACGTCCTGGGTGACCATCGGACATCTGGGAACTAGGCTAGACGCCCCCGCAAGCTTCTGGACGTCTGAAAGACCACATAGAGCAAAGGTAAACCCTGATCCACTTTTTAAGACGTCTGGAATAAGTTCCAGATGTCTGATTTTGCACTGTTTCGTCATTCTCGACCCGTTTAGGGCCCGTTCGGGTTCCGTTTTCCACGTTTCGAGTTGCGTTCTTTTCGAAATTAAATCCTCTACCTGTCTACAGTAGCTGTATACTGTTTTGAGAAATTCCTTGTGTTTGATCCTTGTGATAGGACCCCGTTCCGTTGCAATCTCGAGGGTTGCGGAGGCATGCGGGATTCTCGACCACGCCCCAGTTCGCCTGTTGTAACCGGTAGAGTGGCATTTAAGTTTATTAGCATAATCTGTTAAATTATGGAACCATAAATAGAACCTAGGACATTGCATGAATCCTAGGAATGAGAAACGAGATTGAATGATAGATCCTAGGGTATTGCATAAATCCTAGGGCTGGAAAACTAGATTGTATGATAGATCCTAGGGTATGACATGAATCCTAGGATGGGAAAACTAGTGGAATATGTGAACACTGCAGTCTTGAAAATGTGGAAAGGAAATAATAGCTGCTTGTAAATTTGTTTAAACAGCTGCCTGTTATGAATAAATGAACATGAGTAAGAATATGGGATGTATGAACGTGAAACTGGAAAGGTGAAACCGGAATGCGCTGAGTTAAAGAGCTGGAACCCTACGGGGAATTAGGAGTAGAACTCCTGGAAAGTGAATGGAATAGAATTGGGGAAGTGAGCTGGCCCTTGAGTACGGAGTACCAAGGAGAGCGACTGTCCCCCTGTTTAGTGCAGAGCGGAGCCAGCCGACCCAGGGACACGGGGTTAGGACTGGCCACTCTGTACCGACTTGCTGGCCCTCGTGTACGTAGTACCGAGGAGAGCTACTAGTGTAGGGAGGTACTAGCTACCCCACGGGCCCCGGGGTTCTGTTAGCCTCCTACACCGACTTATTAGGCCCACTGGGGCAAACCAGGGTAGTCAGGCGAGGGTGCGCGGACTGTGGAGGGGCAAGGCCCCTGTTTGGTTACTGTGGAGGGGTTGGACCCCTGTTACTGAGAGGGCTCTGCCCTATACTGGTTCCGTGTTGTGCTTTGGGCGCACCCGTTAACGGAAACGACTGACCGCATGCCAGTGCGGGTTAGCTACCCGTGCGTTTACCGTGCGTGCCGTAGTCACCGTTACGTCTGTCAGTGACCTTGGGGTGGTTGACTGAGAGTAGGATCACCACGGGGGACTCTCCCGGCTAGGAGAGCACCACGTGCTACTTCTACTGTTCGGAAAAGACTGCAATCAAGATCGTTCCCACGAGGAACATTCGAGATCAAGTGAAGGATCTCAGAAATAGATAAATTGTGAAATAATAGAAAGACGTAAATAAAGGAAGAGAGAAAATTAAAACAGCTACTGTACACTTTACTGTTTCTTTAGTTTAGCTGCCACTCTACTCAGCGTTTTGCTGATGTGTTACACTCGTTGCCTTTCAGGACCAGGTGTTGAGCAGCCAGGATCAGCGGCTGCAGAGGACGCTGGGCCGAGTAGGGTCCAGTAGAGTTACCACTGTTCTCTTGTACCTCTTTTTGGTTCCACTGTAGTGAGTAGTTCCTGTTTCCGCTGTACTTTTCTTTACTTGCAGTTCCATATTATGTTATGAATGTTGTTCTACTGTTGTGGTGGTATATACTGTAGTGGTTTCTTTCCTTACTGCTGTATTTTCTTACTATTAGTTATATTCATGCTGAATGTGGTTTACTTTACTGCTCTTTTGGTTACTTCCTCGTTGGACGACCAGGTCTTGGGATTAGTCGAGTCGGTTCGGTTCTCGTGTCTCGTAGGGACTCGGGAATCGGGTCGTTACAATTGAAGACGTGACCCTCAGTCGCTGAGGCAATTGAAATGACACTCCCTGCTGTAGACATGTGAAGGAGGGGTGTGTGAATAGTCCCACATCGGGAGCTGTTGAAGCCATGCACCTGCATAAATTGAAAAAGTGCTGGTAGTTGTTCGCCTCAAATCCACAAGGTAAGGTCCCTCTCACTCACTCACTCGGCCTCGTCTGTGACATGCTCCTGCGGACCTGGTCGACTCGACTACCCGCCTGACCTGCACTCCTCGCTCACCACCACATGACGGTAAGCCTGGACCCGGGTACACGCTTGACCTGATAACTCGGATACCCGTGGCTCTGGGAGAGCAGATCCTACGAGAGAAAAAGAGAGGAGTGTCATGCAGGTAGGGGGAGGGTTTTGCTACAGGGATCTTTGGCCGACACTTAGCCGAATTCTGAAGAGTAAAGCCAGAGAAGAAGAGAAGGAGGCCTGAAGCTAAAGAAGAGAAAGCAGCTAAGGGCTAAAGAAGAAGAAAGCTAAAGGCAAAGGAAGAAGAAGAAGAAGGCTTGGAGAGGTCATAGCTGAGAAAGAAAAGAAGAAGCAGGGCAGAAGAAAGAATTGAAGAGGAAAGGAAGAATCAGAGAGAGTAGAGAAAGAGAAGACGAAGAAAGGAGAAGAGAGAGAAAGCAAGGATAGAGAAGAAGAAAAGAAGAAGAAGCAGCACAAATTAGATGACAGAACCTAGCTCTCATTTGATAACATTTACATTGAGTTCCTTAGTGATATTGTGGGAGTATTTGGTGATCTAAAGCACCATTTTACTCCCATATTTTTGCACATTGCTACTGATACTATTGCAATCTCTTTTAATTTTGAATTGTGATCTTGATTTCTAAATCCCATATTGCCCCCTGTGTTCGACCTCGGAACTTATTCGAGTAATAAAAATTGTATTTGTTTGAACACTATTTTGGCTATACTACAATACAACACTTTTTAAACACCGACCTAGCGAATAAACAGTGCATTCATGAATTGTATATCGTACATTGCTTCCTTTTATTTAACTGCATAGTTAATAATGATATTTTTTTGTACTAATTAGGGTTTATTCTTATTTAAAGGAAATAGGTGCTTTGAAGCTATTCTAAGCATAATAAAGCTAGAAAGGAGTAGAAGCTACAGTATAGCTGGAGCTAAATCTTGAAATAAAGCTGGAATAAAGAAAGCTTGAGAACACAAGAAGAGAGAAAGAAGAAAGTGAGGGTTTGCCTATGGATCGTAACGTATACTAGAGGGGAGGGGTGAATAGTAATGCCCTTTTGAAACGTTAGAAAGAAAAGTGAATTCACAACAGAATCAAGCACAAGTTACACCTGGATTTAGAGTGGAAACCTAAACCTGGTGAAAACCACTACCTAAGCCTCTTAGCTTAGGATTTTCCCAACTAGTCGAGGCTAGTCAATCCACTATCGAACCACTTGAACAAGGGTGGCATAACCTCTTTAAAACAATTCTCTTTTTACCCTAAAGAGAAGCATAATAACAACAACACGGATCTTCCCAACAACTTGGGATCCATTAATCAAAACAATGATCTAAAAGAATAATAAATATACCTATGGAACCTCAATAAAAATCAAACCAGAATTTTAGTAGAGGTTTGAAACGATGTGCTTTGAATGATGTGAATAGCAAAGCGTTGAAACACTTAAAAGAAGCACAAGAAGCTATAATCTTTTTAAGGATATTTCTATTGAAAGTTGATATGAAAAAGAGCTGCGTACAACATCTATTTATACTGAAAAGTTTGCTTAAAAAGGAAGTCAAATTGGTCGATCAATTAAGGTATATTGGCTGATCAAAATGTTGTTGGTCGATCAACATAGTTATTTGATCGATCACTAATTGGTCGATTAATCAACTTGGTTGGTCGATCAAAAGGGTTTTAATCAACTTCCTAAAATGGGCTAGTTTGATCGATTAATTAAGTTGGTTAGTCGATCAATCAAATTTGGTCGATCAACTAGAAAAATTAGTCGATTAATAACCCTAAAAACTTATTTTAGAAAGAAGCACAAAAATCCATTTGAGTTTTATTTTGAGGTTCCTTACAATAATATCCTAGACTCAAATAAAAGTAAAAGACATAGATCAGCAATCATCTGAACTTGATCCAAGCGAGAAGCTCTAATCCGAGATAGTCCTGAAATATTAGTGTAGCAACAAACATAATTTTGGTGCAACAAAACAGAGGTGCTTACAGAAAGATGATGACTGCTTGTTAGAATAGATGCAGAAAAAGAAAGAGAAGAACTAGGATATCCCTATCCTATCCCTTAAACCATAGGATGTCCCTATCCCAATACCTATCCCTGAACCAACTCAACATTAGGATATCTGAGCTCAAAACCCAAAAACATGGATAACATTATCCATGTACTTATCATCCCTATCCATAGTCCAATCCTATTATCCGTGTAATGACCCAAAATCCAGGTCTCAAGTCATTTTAGAGTGGTTTAGGTCAATTCGAACCCATAAACACAGCCACAGTGCTATGCAAGTACAATACCTCTTGAAATTGCCAAAAAATGCATGTTTCGAGTCAAACCCCAATCAAACCTCATCAAAAGGATGCCATGTATGCTACCATTAGAATCCTCTCGTCACAATCTTTCCAATGATACCTTTTTCATGTGAATCCGAGGTGTACAGTGCAAGTTACGACCAAAACAAGTTGAAGAGGACCTAAATGTAAGGTGGACCTAAGGTTATTTTAGGTATTTTAGTCTACTAATCCTAAACCTAACCTTAATTTGGGTCTATAAATAAGTCCCCTTGTTTCTGGGTTTGTCATTGATGTAGACACATTTATTTAAGATAAAATGCCTATTTATGCACATTCCTAAGCTTAAAGATGCATTCCATATTATAAATATTGCATAGTGTGCATTATTCCACATTTAGAATAGTATGTATAAATTTTAGATTAATTCGCGTCCTTTTGTTGCCATGAGAGAAGGAGGTCTATTTCGAGGCCTCTGATTGACGATCCAACCATACGAATCTAATCAGGATGACGAACCAAGTCTAACACCTCTGAAATCGCCTTGATCGAAGTTCCATAGCACCTTATGCATTCCAAGGAAGATCAACGGACAAGGGACTAGGTGATACAATTCGGAGCTTCAAATGACAAATCCAACTACACGGATGGATCCGGATCAACGATCACAGCCTAACAGCATGAAAATCGACCCAATCTGACGTTCGTGGTGCCACCTATAAAGCAAAAAAATGGATGGCCATGATGGCACCAGGTGGTGCCATCACAGCTGCCCAAGACCGGCCGCAGCCACCGCTCATCCCTAAGGAGCATCTTTACGAAGAAATCTTGACCGTTGGATCAAGATCCAACGGTCGAGAAGCTACCTCCACCACATCGTAGAAATTCATAAACGCGACACATTCGACCACGTAGCGCAGTGATTAAGAACATGGAGCGCAAGAGGTCGTGAGTTCGAAACTCGATCTGCACCCCCCTCAGCTAATTGGTCGTTTAATTTCTCAACACAGTTAATTAAGTTATTTAGACATAATTAATCGCATGAGAAAGTAACTTAGGTTAACTTGATTTTATGTCGATTGTGTAGTATAGGATCAAATTAACCTAACATTTTAGATTTTAAGTTCTTTTTAACCGGTTGAGTCCAGGTCGTTCACTAGGAAGCATAACTTAATCTTAATTCACCATTAATTGCTAAGAAATAATTAAGATCTAATTAATTAACTAACTATTAAATTGGAATACTTTTAAGCTTATGAACATTGCACAAAAATTAATCAAATTAGCACATGCAACATTCCATGAATAGAGAATATATTTACACATATGATTTGTCATTAAAAATCACGTAAACATGTTTATTGCAACCTTTACATCTAATTACAAAAGATTAAGGCAAGAAAAAGCGATACAATTGAATACAAATGCCTTATTACATCAATTAAACTCAAAATATTGAAAGAGAATATAAGAATACACTATTAAAGCAAATCAGATTTCTTCTTTCTATTTCTTCTCTTCATTCTTTCTTCAACCCTTTTCTTCTTGTTATTTCCTCTCCTCTCTGTTGTTGCTCTCTCTCTTATTCCCTCTCTTTTCCTTTACTCTCTGTCGTTAGCTTAACTTCCTTCTCTTAATCTTTACTATGCTTTAATGTCCACACCCTAACCATTTTCACATTCACTTAACCATTTAATTTTCAATTACAAAAATATGATTTTTTTAATTGGCAACTCAGACTGGTTGGGGATACACAGCACCCCCTAGAGGGTGGGACTAGACCCTACTGGGTCCGAGCCTAGTTTTACTTAGGTGTCTTATTTCCAATTCAAGCCCATGCACAGTATCCGACCTCCCAGGCCCACACACCCACTCACGGGCCCACGCTCATGCCCACAGGTGCACCCACACACACATGCGCAGGCATGCGCAATGTACACACCTACACCCCATGCTCGTTTCCTTGCACCCTACACTGACGACTGAAGCGTCATGTGCACAAAATCGTAATATAGCAAGGCGGTGCCTCCAAAACTACCGATGTGGGACTAACTTTGTACACTACAGAACGAACTTCAAGACTTGATTATGGCTGGCTCCGTTCACCAAATCAATCGAGCAAAGGCTCGATCGAAAGTTCTTGATGTGCTCTACAAGATACACGCATCAATTTGTTGTTCAGATCTGAATTGGCCCTTCGATTTGAAGGGTGAAGATCAAGGGTTCACATGGCTGTTTAAGCCTGCAGAAGAGAAGACAAGTCTTTTGACCTATGGAAGAGGCTTCTGACCTCCAGATGAGGTCCAGACTCAATTCAGTAAGGAATTCTACATCTAAGGAGAAGAGTGTGAACTCTAAACAGCTCCAGGAAGCAACAGAAGCTTGATAGCTTCATTCTCAGTGTTAAGAGCTCGAAGTTGAGAAAACAACCTCAACAGGTGATCTAAACTGACTCAGGAGGCTAAAAACAATTGATCTAAGCAGATTTGACAATCAAAACTTGCCAAGAACACACTGAACACAGTATTGGGTTCTAAAGAACCCAAACTATCCAGAAACATGATTTACATTAAATCCTTAATAAACCTGAATTAAATCAACTCTAAAACACTCCAAGTCATCTAAGAATTCCATTGCAACATAATTTTACAAAATTAATTAGTTAATCCTCGAGTTGGATCTAGAGTTGACCAAATCAAGCTCGGAGTTGACTTTTTATTCTAGGTTTTCTTAGATCAAATTGAGGACCTAGATCGACCCGATTCGACCCCAAGAAGTGATTCAAAGCTTCAAATTTATGTTTTGAACTCCTCTGAAGTGATCTCAGGCATCGCCGCCTAGCACCAAAATAACCTGAGTTCGGAGGAACACCCTAGGGAATTTCAAAGCAATGAGATATCATGAATGAGTTCTATAGGTTCTACTTATGCTTTTGGACCTCAATTCAAGGTTTGAAACCTATTGGAATTGCTTCTCCAACTCTACTGGAGTTGGAGAAGACAGAGGTTGACAACGAACTCCAGGCGTTAAAACTTAGTTTTAACCATAGAATCTTATTTCTTATGTTTTAAATAGCCAGTCTAGAGATCCTTAAAGTTTAACTAGGACTGAAGTGCAATTTTGGCTCGCTGGAGCTCCAGTGAGTCCAGACAATGACTGACAGAGTATAAAACTCAATAAAACAAAGCATTGAAGGTCTCAAAAGCCTCCTGAGATCACAAGGAACCTCAGGAGCCCATCAATTTACTCTGTCGATGATCATAACAGAAGATATGCAATGAATTTAGAAAGTGCCAGTTCTAAGTTTAGTGGAAATCAGAGAGTATTCCCTCACTCAATTAAGTGAGGGAAAGAGTTCTGTATGGTGAGGTGATACTAATGAGCTATTTAATTAGATGAATAACTCATCTCTAAGATGCCATTGACAGCGAGCTTAGAAATGAGGGGAAATTTAGGCGTTTCTAATAGGAGGCTCTATAGGAGCAATTAAAGGGATCATTGAGGTCTTTAGGGGTTAGGGAGGTGATAGAAAACCTCTATTAGATGTGGAATTAACTCTGGGCACTTCACCATGGACAGTGAAGTGTCCAGGTGTATGTAAGTTGGTGTAGGTGATTAGGTGGACAATTAGGATGGATCTGAAGTTAATTAGGGTCCTAAGATGATGGTCTGATGATGATGAACCCTGAATGAGTGTGAAACGGCTTCAAGAACCTCCACCGTGGACAGTGGAGGTCGCCAGAGACGGTGATGTGGTTTAGGTGGTTTAGGTGATAATAGTGAGTGGAAGGAAGTGGAAATGGATCGCAGAAAGGTAAAGAGAATGGATCATTACCTGGAAGTGCGAATGAAGGCCCAGTGAGGTCGGACTTGGCCTCGCCGGAGCTGAGGGAGATGAAGCTAAGATTTACTGGAAAACTAAACTAACCTACTCCTAACTAGCTCTAACCTATTCCTAAAAGTTAAACCTACTTACTTGAATGATAGGGGTGAGAAATTTCCGGCGATGGCTCATGACGGAGGACGAAATCAGAGGATGTTGGAAAGAGCTCCCGTGAGAAGTTGAAGGTAGCGAGGAAGAGGAATTGGTGCTCCAAGGTCCTGTCACAACTGTCCGAAGAGGAAGAGGAGGTGAGAGAGACGAGTCCCTCATGCGGAGGAGCTCCAAAAGAAAGGTGAGAGGTCGTCGAAGGTGAGTGACGAATAGCTTATCATCGGCTACAGTGGGGAAAGAGGGAAGGGAGCCGACCCTTCAAATCGGAGGGGTCCCAGGGTATTTATAGGTTACGGCAGCAGTGTAGGCGGGTGAATCTGGACAGGAATGCATCCAAGTGCTGGATAACGACCGGCGTCTTCTCCGACACTGGTGAAGTTATCGCCAAACCCTTAATAGGACTTAGAGATGATCCAGACTGATGGATGCAAACAAGGAGGCGAGCGCAAGCTCCAGGAGCTTCGTAAGGAAGGAAGGACGCCAGATGTGAGGTGATCAGGTGGTGTCTTCACTGTCGCTTGACAGTTGTTTGTGTAAGGAAGAAGAAACGAAGAAGAAGAAAGGTGTTCATAGGGACCTGGGTGTAAGAAAAGTTAAGGACCTATGTGTATGAAAAGGACTCAAAGGCGATGAAACCTAAGGACTAAAACATAAACTGAGGTTTTCAAGGCTTCTTTTAATTTAATTCTTTTTGAACTTTTTATATATGATTATAAATTAGATAAATATTATATATATACCTTGAATTTACATTTTTTTTACCTTTTTAGCTTAATTTATTTAATTGAGTTAAGTCACTTAAGTTATTACATACTTAAGTATAAATTATGCTTAAGTTAAATTAGATATTAATTAGGTAACTAATTAATGATATTTTGAGTCTATTTATTAATTAAATTATTAATAATGTTAATTGACTTTTAATTAAGCATTTTTAACTTATTTTTAGGTCCTTTATTGATTTGTCCCTTATTCTATAATTAACCCTTATATATGCATGTTCCTAGCTAATTAACTAGGGAAACTAGTTAACTAGGGGTAATTAGAAGCCATGATGAGCCTCTCATCACTAATGCGTCGAATTGATTGAACCGTACGATCTGGAATGGACGAAGGAGATGCGAGCCATGTCATGCATAGCATGAACGCATGATTCGACGCACAAGGAGACGCGAGATCGTACGCACCCTAGTGCGCGACCTCAAGCGTGACTAGCGCGCGATCTCAGCCCTCCATTAACGATCGAATGGTTGATGCGTGTGGGCATGAACGCCTCATCTAACATGCGCCTAAGGGGTGATCTAAGCACATGATCTTTGCATAAGCTCGATCGTCCATCTCCGATTGAACAGCTCTCCTTAGACCACACGCACGCAGTTGTGGGCGCATTAGCACCAGTGTGTGTGAGCGTACGCTGGGGCTGTAGAGACATTTGTGGCGGAGCTTCAGTGATGATTGTGAATGTCGCTGTTGACCATGACTTCATTTTTCCTCCTCTCCTCCACTATAAAAGGACCCTTACCCCTCCCATTTCTCTTCATCTCTTCCTTTCTCTCCCTCACCACCTCCAAGGCTCTAGAGAGAGCTTGTCCCAAGCCCTGGATGCTCCTTTAGAATAGAAAACAAACATTTTTCCTGCTTCTCATACCCCTTCGTGGAACATCCCATGGCCGTCTTATCACCACCTTCGGAAAGTAGATCCTTGTCACGATGTTGTTTTGCCCCACCCTCCTTCCTCTGCCGCCATTCTTCTTCGTCCAGCTTCCTGCCACATTCGTCTGGAGCGTCGTCGAAGCAAGTCATCCTCCAAGCGACCATTGAGGGGGATTCTTCTCACCTTTATCTTTTATCGCTTCCTAGTCTAGTTGTAATTTCTCAATTTCTATAGTAAACTTTGTTTGAACATATATGTTGATTGTTTCTCTCTCTCTCTTTTATTCTGTTAGGGTAGATTAGAATAGATCACAATTCGCCTAATATTCTGCCTTATAAAATACCAAAAAATTGCAAAAGATAAAAATAACAAAAATAAATAAAATCAAAGCACAATTTTCAAATCAAACGTTCGCCTCCCTATGTTTGACTCAAGACTCACCTCGATTTTCGGTAAATTTATTTGGCAACAATTTTTGCGACTACGATGACGAGTTCTCCAAAACCCTGAATTTTCATCATGAAAAACACATCATCAGTCATTAACTTTTAGAGCCTCAAAACCTAGAGAGAAAGAAGAGAAAGTGAGCTTAAGATTTTAATTAGAAATTTTAAATCAAACCACGGGGACACATTTGTAATTCTAAAAATTGCAGGCCTCCCACCACAGTTTTTGCAATTCGAGCAACAGCGACTATTAAATGCTAGTTTATCATCATTCATATGCCCTAAAACAGATCTAGCTCTTAAGGTTTTATCTCCATAAATGAGTTTTTGGGTTGTATTTAGGCATTACTTAGGTTAGGCATGCATTGCACAACTTTTGTGTTTTTGACACGTTTATTTAAAAATTAGGGATGAACAGATAACCAAATCCATAAAACCCTAGCATTTAGGAAGGCAGCAGGTGAAGAGGAAACTCATTCCAACTAGGCCATAGTTGAATCCAGCTTATCATAGCTGGATACCAGCTCACTTGGGTTAGGTTTAGCTCTCTTTACTCCATTCAACTAATCATAGCTAGATGGTAGCTCAGAGTAGCTCAACTCAGCTTAGATCCAACTCAACTTAGTTGAGCCTAATTTATCCTAGCTCCAATCAGTTCACTGGGAGCTTAAGCTAGCTCAACTCAGTTGATAGGAATTCACCCCAACTCAGGTCTAGCTCTCCCCAACTCCACTCAGCTCATGGTAGCTGAACTCCATTTAGTTTAGCTACTACTTGTCAACTTAGTAGCTAAGCTAGCTCAGGAGTCCTCAAGAGAAGCAAATCAACCTCAATCTAGCTCCAAATAAATTGAGACCAGCTCAACTTAGCTCCACTGCTCAAGCTTAGTTGCTAATAGAAGAACTAGCTAGCTAAGCTAGGTAGCGAGCCCCTATGAAGACCTCTTCAGTCAGAATCAGCTCCTGTAAAATTACTTCAGCTCCAGATCTCCTTCAGATAGCTCCTGGCTTCCTTCTCCTTGCTAAACCATAGCTCCTTTATTACTACTCTATTAGCTAGCTTAGCTCAACTCCAAAACATCCCCTCTTCCTTGGCCGTCCACCCTCCTCACTTAACCCCAACTTAACCCAACCTAACCATAACCTTAGCCCACCATAGTTGGAACCAAAACACACCTCTTGCATCCCTTGAAAATGGCACCAACTATGGCACCTTTTGACCCCATAACCAACCAACTCCTTGTGCCAAAAAGCCCTCCTAGATCCCAACCATCCACATCTCCATAAAACCCATCCAACCATTCAAGTTGGCACCAACTTAACACCTTCTAGAACACCTACTTTTGGTGCCAACTTGATGCACCCTTCCACCACTTAACCACCCTATAACCACCACCTAAGGTGGCACCAAAACACCTAACCATCCACCCCCATTCTTGGCAACAACCTATATGCCCATCTCCACCTTACACATAACCCACCAACCTATCTCCACCCTCCACTAGTTGGTGCCAAACACCTAACCCACAACCACAACACAAACCCACACCAACCCCCTTAACTACACCTTCATACACCTCTCCCTTCGGTGCCAACTCACCATGGCCTTCCATCACATAACCACCTTCATCCAAGCTAATCCTAACCCTACAACAAACCCACACCAACCCTTAACCCTAGTTCCCACCAAGGGTTGGCACCAACCACTCATACCCCTTCATTTTTTTGCCATTAACCCTAACCCTAGGATCATTAACCTCCAAGAAGATGCCATCATAGCCATCCACCTAATCGCATTCTAACCCCCTCCTATCCACACTTATATAAAGACCTACCCTACCACCAAAAAAGGACACCCTTGGCTACATTTTTTTTAGGTTCTTCTACCCATATTCCACTAGCCATATTCAGCCAAGAGAAGGAGAAGAAGAAGATTAAGGAGATACTCTGTCTCCTTGGTGCCTTCCCCTGTCCCCTTTTCTCTTGTGCCCACGTCGAGGGGACCATTTCTAAGGAGAGCCAAGCAAGGATGACAATCAAAAAGGACTTTTAGGGTTGTCCACGTCCACCCTAGGAGGAAGATTGAGGGTGGAACCCTTCCACTCAAGAAGAAGCTAGGGCACGCCCACCAAGGGCTTGCCAGGAAGAGAATTGCCATCACAAGAGCATCTTCAAGAAGGAGTTAGAGACCCATTCTAAACCCAGGAGCAACTAAGCTTGGAGCAAGGATTCCTTCCTCTTCATCATCATCACCAAGAGGATTTTTGTTTTCTTTTTAGTTTTATTTTTCTAGTAGAAGTATTCCACTACAAGCATTCCTATAAAAATAATTTTTCTTCCTATATAAAAGTTACCTTTCTATTTTGTTGCACTCAATTATTTGCTTTTTGTTTTTAGTGCACTCACACCCTCTCTCTAATTATCCTAGGTCTTCAGGTACCTAGGGTGAGCTTACAGAAAGGTTCCTCCTATCACTTAGGTTTTAGTAGGCATAATCTCTTTTCGTAATTCTGTTGCCCCTTTATTTCCAAAAATCCAAAAAAAATCTTATATTCAAAATTTCAATAAGAAAGTTGATTTCCATTTTGTCAAGCGAGAGATTTCAAAATTTGCAATCTTTCCTCCTTGGACGACCCTAGATACTCATCCTATCTAGGTTATAAATTTAAAAGCAATTGCGGATTCGCATGTTGTAATGACTCAAAAACCTCATTTTATCAAATCACTCTTTTTCGCCACCACTTTTTGGCACTGATGCTAGGGAGGCACGAATTTGCATCACCTTCTTTCTCTTGCTTGATACGCGGATCTCATCCCCTTCTCTTTCTTTCTCTCATGTGTGTATGTTCTATAGGAAGAAAGTGGGATTTTTGGAAGCAAAAGCTCAAAGTCCCTTATCTTCCATGGAATTGAGGTCAGTACCACCTTTCTTATCACATAATTCTTGAAAAGAACTATCAAAAAAAATATTAAAATAAACTTTAAGAATCAAAGACATTAAAATTAGGTAGAGTGGTGACTTTTAAAAACCACCGGTTGCTTGTTTGATTAGTTAACACGACTCTACTCAAAGTATTGGTGTTCTAATTTTTGGGTCTAGACTTCTGTCTGGATTTCAAAAATCAATTACCAACACCACAAGTCACCTAAATTTGTAAAAATTCACCTACAGATTCCAAATCAAGTCATGAACATCCGTTCCAAATTTTAGAGCATTTGGAGTTGTAGAGAAGTTTTAAACATTTGCGAACCGCAAGAGGGTCAGCTCCTCTAATTTCATTATTTTTTTACTATTCACAAATTTTACAAATTTTTCTACTCATTCAATTTCTATGAAATTTAGTTTTCTGGAATCCTTGTGAAATTCTATACAACATATAAAATTACAAAAAATTTTGGTGGCCAGTGGTGTTGCAAAAAAGTCCAAAATACCCTGGAGTATCATTTCTAGACTTTGACACCAACACAAAGAAAAATCCCAAAAAAATATCAAAAGAATTCCTAAAACCACAAAAAATTATTTTTTGGAATCCTTATTTGATTTTCCTTTTAGTAGTGGTGTTTCTTGATTTGTTTGGACCACTACTTAAGAAGGAAAGCCTGAAAAAATTCATTAATAGTAAAATTTCTACTTAAGGATTCAATTCAATTAGGGATTACTTTCATTTCTTAGCCCCACAATATATAAAGGAATCTTATCTTCACCAACACAACTTGATTTCCTTGTGATTGTGGAGTTCAAAACTTGTTTGAAAACATATCAAGAGAACCCTAAAATACATCACTAATATCAAATCCTGAAAGCAGAAAACAAAAATTTTGTGTGACAAGTTTTATTTGGCATTGGACTTACTCTATTCAATTTGCACACACATTAAAAAAAAAAGAAATAATTGGGCATCAACCCAATCAATGCCATTCACATTTCCCATGCACATTTAGGTACCCAAGCCTAATTAAAATAAGTAGTCATTTGACCACTTAAGGACTTCACAAAAACTAGGCTTGATATCCGACATCTAAGAATCATTAAGGGATCCTAATTCCTTTAGAAAATGCAGCAACAAACTTGGAGGAATGTCAAAAGATGGGTAAATGTTTACACAAGTCCCTAGTGATTTTCCTAAGACATGCTCAGGCCTAAGCCACCTCTTTAATATAGCTGGGTGATCTTTTGGGAAGAAGGTTCACTTATTGATCCCTTATTTATTGGGTTCCCAAGTCTTAGGTTTCTCTAAGGAGTTAACCTTAAGGCAGATTTAGGCTTGGTTGCTTGTTTTGCACACTTCTCCTCATCTCTTCTCTTCTCTCCCCTCCCCGTCCAACTGCATGCATGGGCGAAGGTCCCAGAACCCACATCTAGAGAGACCATTTGATTTTGCCCCACGCACCAAAAGATCTTTGTTTTCTTCTTCTCCCTTCCATCATTCCTCTATCCTAAATATGGAAAACATGGAAAATAGGTCTATGAATTCTGCTTCTAACCCCTCCGCTTCCAGCTCCCACCCGACCCTAACCTTAATTTCCAAACCCGTCAACTGACCCGCAAGTTGACTATCCCATACTTAACTTTTCGCATTTAGAGCTACTACAAAACCCAAAATGACTAGAGCAATTTCAAAATCCAAATGCTAACCCCCTTTCCCTTGTGGTCGACCAATTGGTTCGACTGCAACAAAATTAACAATAGTTGGCTAGGACAGTCACGAACCTAGCCAACAAAAGACCTAGCCAGCCACTTGGGGAACCTCTTGTACCACTTAAGGATTTTTATGATCCTTCCAATTACGAAGAGAGACTCGGGGTGGTTATACCCGAAGGGGATTTTGAAATTAAACCCGCCATCTTGAACCTAATTAAACATTTCCATGGTCTTCCAAGAGAGGACCCTTTAGCCACCTTGAGGAGTTGACTGTCCTTGCTTAAACTACCCATTCCGATAATGTGCAGGAAGAATTATTACTTATGAGGCTCTTCCCTCTCCCAATAAAAGACAAGGCATCTCATTGGTTCAGAATGGTTAAGCATCCTATCACCACCTAGCCCCAATTAAAAAGTTCTTTTCTTAAAAAAAAATTCGATAGGTCGTACAAATACATTAAGACGATCAATTACGACCTTTCAACAAAAGTTTAGTAAACCTCTCCACGAGTCCTAGGAGAGATTTCAAGAATTACTAAGGAGCTACCCCTACTATGAAATTCCACGATGGCAGCTAGTGCAAATCTTCTATGGAGAGACAGACAAGGAAGACGACCAAAGAGGACTTTTAGGGTGGTCCATGTCCACCCTAGTAGGAAGATTGAGAGTGGAACCCTTCCACTCATGGAGAAGCTAGGGCACGTCCACCAAGGGCTTGCTAAGAAGAGAATTTCCATCATAGGTGCATCTTCAAGAAGGAATTGGAGGACCCTTTCTAAGCCCAAGAGCAACTGAGGTTGAAGCAAGGATTCCTTCCTCTTCATCATTATCACCAGGAGGATTTTTCTTTTCTTTTAGTTTTCTTTTTGTAGTGAAAAGCATTCCACTACAAGCATTCCTATAAAAATAAATTTTCTTCCTATATAAAAGTTGCCTTTCTATTTTGTTGCACGCAATTATTTGCTTTTTGCTTTTAGTGCACTCACACCCTCATTCTAATTATCCTAGGCCTTCATGTACCTAGGGTGAGCTTAAAGAAAGGTTCTTCCTATCACTTGGGTTTTAGTAGCCATAATCTCTTTTTGCAATTCTGTTGCCCCTTTATTTCCAAAAATTCAAAAAAAAATCTTATATTCAAATTTCAAAACGAAAGTTGATTTCCATTTTGTCAAGCTAGAGATTTCAAAATTTACAATCTTGCCTCCTTGGATGACCCTAAATACTCATCCTATCTTGGTTATAAATTTAAAAGTGATTGCAAATTCACGTGTTGCAACGACTTAAAAACCTCATTTTATTAAATCATGTTTTTTTGCCCCACTACTCGTCAGGACTTAAAGGATGGATAACTAGTTTTAGCCCCACTACCCGTCGGATTTGGCTGTAGCTTTGGTCCTTCACAACGGTTTTGAGCTGGTTTAGGGAGTTGCTGGACTCCCTAAAACTCTTTGGTTAGTTAGGCTTAGCAGCCAACTACGGTAGTAGGATGCATGGCTTGGGGTTTTAAGTGGTTTCTTTCTTGGTCGACGGGTGGGTCATTAGTTGTCTGTGGTTCAACATACATAGTGCTTATATGTGTGCATGCTACACGACATAGCTGCCACCCCTTTCCGCAATCACCCTAGGGTGAAAGAGGGTGGCTTATGCCAGTCTTGCACAATAGGAAGTTACACAAGATCATCTCATGTCCTGAGATGTCAATTGACGAATTGTGAACTATAACAATATGGGCTAAATGCATAAATAGATTTGCATAACTAATAATTCGTAAATGCATTAGCTGTTGATACAATACCCTTTTTCTTTTACTCTTGTTACTGTTGCTACTTGTTCTAGTTCTACTCTACTCAGTTTTCACTGATCTATTTCTCGGGTTCCATACTCAAGTGTTGCTGAGCAATTGGGTGTAGCAGTTGCTGTCAGTCAGTCTACCATGGAACCAGGTCTTACTTGAGGAGACGGTCTGTTCTGAGCCAGTGGCTCTTAGTTGTTTCATTTCTGCTATTAGATTTTATTTCTGTCTTTTTGTGATTGTTTAAGAACTCTTTACTTTCTGCTTTTGTGGTGAATTTTATCATGTTGTTAGCACTTTATCTATTTTTCATTTAATGCATTATGGATGAACATTTCGTTATTGATGTTCTATGACTATGTGTTGGGTGACTACGATCTCGTGGGTGGTTTATGCTGGTTGTTAGCACACGATGACTCAGGTTTTGTCGCTTGGTAGGGCTCCAGTCATCACAATCCATAACCCTGATCCACCTATCCAATACTTAATCCTTAACCTAGAAACCAATTTATTCCATACCACACCTAATTGACTCAGTTTGAATCAATTGGGTCAACCATAAGTCAATTGGACCCATTGGACCTAATTGGTCTAACCCTAAGTTGATTAAACTTATTTCAGTCTAATGAAACTCAGCCTAAACCTAATAGACCTAGCCACAACCAATCAGGTGGATCACAACCTAATTGGGAGCACCCACCTCTAATTGGGTTTAGTTGAAACCGAATTTGATCAAACCAACCATACCATGTCTAATTAACCTCAGTTAGTCTAATCAGATATAACCCTAACCTAACTAGGTGCACAACTATTTGATTGGATGCATCTAATGTCAATCAAGTTCACCCAGAACTTGATTGATTATTATCAACCCACAAAAGTTTAATTGGGTTCAGTTGGAATCCAATTAAACTCACCAATGACCCAATTGAACTTACCGTAGCCTATTTAGGACTCCCTTAACCCAATTACATACACACACAAATAGATTTAGCTTTAACCTATTTAGGATACCCCCATCCCCATTAGTTATCCATACACCTACCAAGACTAGAGCCTGTTTAATTAGACTCAACCCATTACCTATTAGGCTAACCCCACCTATTAGAACCTACTCCTACAACCCTTTTTACAAAACCTATTCCTAAAACTACACCTAAACCAATCCTACCAACCTAATCCCACCAAACGTGGCACCACCAACAACTTCTATCCTTCTTTTGGTGAGCCACCTATAGCCACCCTCCGCCTTAAAAGGCCACCATAGGTGCCGACCATAGCCCTCCTTTTCAGACCCTCCTCCTTCCTCCTTCCACCTTAGAACCACCACCTTCATAGCCTCCTCCCTCCCCTTCAAGGTACCACCACCTTCTTCCTCAAGCCCTTCCAAGTCTACCAAAAGCTTCCGCTTGGAAGCACCTTTGGTGCCCTCCATCCTAAGTTCTGGTAGAATAGTTCTTTTAGTTAATTTCTGCATTAATTCTAGTGATAGTTTTGTTCTTCTCTAGTTCTCTCTTTCTAGTTCTAGTAACTCGAGTACTAGTTGTTCCAGTTCTATTTCTACTTTTGATTCTAGTAGTTCTAGTTCTTCATATGTAGAATAAAAGTCCTATTACCAATCCTTCCTCTACCTATGTTTTGATTAACTCTCTTCTCTATCTTTTGAATGCAATA
This sequence comes from Thalassia testudinum, assembly GCA_037157565.1. Lineage (NCBI taxonomy): Eukaryota > Viridiplantae > Streptophyta > Magnoliopsida > Alismatales > Hydrocharitaceae > Thalassia > Thalassia testudinum. Next base: position 43,985,896 of record JAZHRO010000025.1, read on the forward strand.
ACATATATGGTTTGATTTCTCTATTGTGCATGTGTGATTGATTGAAACTATTTTTCGTGCCTCAAGTGCAAATTTCTAGAATAGGGTAAACCTTCAATCATGATCATGTTAATCTTTATAATAACCTTAGTGATCATAACAACTACATGATTCACACGGAATCCCTTCCCACATTTGGAACACCTTATACACCAATGGATTACAATCATAGGATTTTGTTTTGATTAGATTGGAATGTAGGTGTCATAGTAAATTAGTTCCATTATCTTTCTATTTCAAAAATCGAAAAACACAAAAAAAAATTTGAAAAAGAAAAATAAAAAAATATGTTTCATGGCTAGTCCTGCATGGGTTAATGATGCTATGATTTATCAAAACTCTCTCAATAGCATTTACGTACTTAGAGAATTTCATGACGAATGCTACACATACACTTGTTATATCTATTTACACTATACTATGATTGTGCGCTTCGAGATTGCAACCAGGGAATTTACCATGCAAGAGATCCATCATAATAGATAGTAGATTAGTTAGTAACTTAGATTTAGATTTACATTTAGATTTTGGTTAGTAATTAATCATAAATCGTTTTCAAAACTCGCATCATCACGCCTCCCAATGTTCAACCAGGACTCATCTTGAGTTTCGTTATTTAGTTTTGTTGGGATCGATTTCACGCACTATACTACGATGTAAAAAATCTAATTTAACAAGATTTTAGCCACCAACAGGGATATGGTTGCATGGCTTTTTTGTTGGAGTACGTGGGATTTGCATGGATTTAAATAGGTGTGAGATTTTCTGTGGAGGTTGTTTTGCATGGTCAACTTGGTGGTGTTGGGTGGAGAGGAGAGGGTTGATGTGAAGTCATATGGGGAGTACGTAGGTAGGGCTTTTTTTTAGCAAAAAATAAGGAAGGGGGGAATTGAAATGCATGGGAAGGGTTAATGGGTTGCATAGGTTGGGTTGAGGTTTATTTGGTGGGAGATTTCAATATATGGTTGTCCAATAAATGTCAAAAATTATTATACTTAGGTTAGCCACATTAAGGTTAGCTAGGATTAGGTGTAAGAAATTGGGTTTCTAAATAGGCTAAGGCTAAGGTCTAATTGGGTTAGGATATAGGCAAGAAAGTGGCTCAAACTCTCTGTATAATTTTGCTCAATCTGATTTCTCCTCCATGTCAAGCTAGCTTCAATCAAACTTGTACCTAGCACCTACACACATATAAACAATGACACCAAGGAACTGGATATATCTAAGGCAAATATTGCATAAAAATCCAAACTTATGCATTATTTAGAGAATGCACTAAGTAACTAATCTAACCTATATAAATGCATTCTAACCCAAATTACCCTCAGACTAGCAGTAGTTAAGCATTAATCACAACAACAGTCTACACCTACACCGATGATCAATAACCGTCGGTATAGGTCAAAATGACCATTGCTATAGACATAAGGCACTATTCCAACAGTATTAGAGTTCTTCTCTTAAGAGGTGTCGCTGTAGGCAACACTAACAGTAAAAATTGTCAGTGTTGTACCTTGACATATAGTGATGGTCACGTTTTCAAAGCCAGCCTTTTTGTGATAGCAACAACAACAACGATTTTATCCGTTGGTGTAGGCTAAAAAATGTTGGTAAAACCATCCCCATAAGTAATAACTACAATTTTTTTAAACATAATACCAACATAACTATCTGTCATTAGATCTGTCAATATAGATATCGAAATCTTCACTATTAAATTTTATTCAATTTTATGATCCTGCAATATCTTAATAGATTTAAGATTTAACCTTATCATCAACAATAATGTTTATCTTCATTTAAGTAAGATTAAAGAAAAATATATAAGAAATATTTATTTTGAAATAAAACCATACATGTACATCCAATGGAACAATTTTTCCATATGATTCTAAAAGAAAATTATCTATCTACAAGTACTATAAGTGGCATAAGCCACAATTATCTATCAATCTCTCTCTCTATGCACAACTATCTAATTGTTCTAATAGTTTGGTAGTTGTCAAGTACTTCAATTATGAGATCTTGAGCAACTAGCAAAAGTTCTTGATCAACTTGAAGGGATGCATAATTGCAAATCATTAAACATGATGTTATAGCTCCTAAAAAAAAGGATGATATTATAAGTTACCTATACACAAATAAAATCATCATTAACCTATTCATTAAGATAAAAAAAGATGAGTAACCTATTCTACTAGCAAATAGTAGATGAAGCCCTTCAATAAGAAGCATGGCAATAATAGAGGTAGGATTGGCAATAATAAGATGACCCATAGGCAATTATAGAGCAAATCCCTCGTAGCTTTTGGGGAAATTAAAGAAACAAAGTTAACAACTAGTTAACATTAGCTAAACCATAAAAGAAATAGGAAGCAACGAATAAAATTGGAAAGTGGAGAACTATCTCCAAATCAAGCCGCTTTTAAAAGGAAAAATATATATCAATTAGGAATCCTTAATCATCATAACCCTTCACCATATTTTTGGAAAAAAGAAAGAAAAAATATATTACTTACTGTTCTTTTTTCTTTTATTCTATGTCCACCATGTTCAAAGAGAAATAAATGGGATTGTGAGAGAAGGTACAAGAATCTTGTTATTTCGAAAACTATATATACAAAAAGGAGAAGAAAGAAACCAAAAATTAGGTTAAAATTTGAGAGGGGTAAATCTCATGACCTCTACATGCCAATGTAGTAGGGAAGGCACCTTTTACATGAATAGTTATCAGGGTCAACAATGATATTTCACATGCCTGTTTCAAAATACAAGCTCTATTCACTTGGAGACAGAACAACATATATTGACCATCTTATAAAATTTCACTGTCATAATTGCTTGAAGGGGAGACCCTCCCCAAATTGAAATAAGAAAATAACTTGATTAGCTTTTGCCACAAATGGAAATCCAAACTACAAAAAATTTAACAGTTCTCTTGATTTGTAGCTCATCTTTAGAAACTTTTTACAAGGATATTCATAAATGTTGACGAGCTTTTGATCTCGAATCTTTTAGAGGTTAATGAGGATATGAAATCAACAAAATAGATAGATAAGCATCTAAACTATAACCTTTTGCAAGAGAAAATCAGTAATAAATGGCTTCAAGAACTTTGTAACATCCTTAGTAGAAGCACGATCCCAGTGTGTTGTTCCAAATGCATCATTTACATTTAGGTCTGCAAGAGAAGCAAGCAGCGTCAGGATTCAGAAAAAAGGAGTAGTACTCCATCACATTCTCAAGGAGTAGTACTCCATCAGGAAGAGCAACAAGCAGCTTCTCAACTTCAGGACCAATGCAATCATTAGCTTTTTGAACTTGTTCAATAATACGAATCAAATTCTAAACATATCCAAGAAATTTTATTTTCGACTCATATACCAACACATCAAGCGAAACCTCTATGTTCTACTATCTAAAATTTGGAATCCATTTCCTGGAAAAATCATTTTCACAGAATGGGAAGGGAAAAAAAGCAAACTATTTCCCCCTTTTCTCCTAGAACAAGAAGCATGTGGTTTCTTGTTCTTAACCTTATGGTCTTAATCATTACATAATTACTCCCACTTTAGCAAAGACACCTCCTTAACCTTGTGGTCTTCATAGTTTGCTTGTTCTTAGTTGCTCTCTCTTTTTCTTCCTCCATAAATTTGTGAAGTCAATATAAAATTCTACTAGGATATTGAAGGTGATAACATGAGTGATTCAACTTATTCAGATTCCTATATATCCACTCATATGACATTTTGTCATATGATTTGTAGAAGATCCATCTATCTCAATGAAACAAAAAAAGAAAAACTAAATCAATACCAAGTAATATAAAACATTTCTTAGTAGACTCCACAATCTAAGTCGATGGAACAAGGGTAGTCCACAATTTAGGAATGAGCATTTCCCACATGATGAAATTTCATGAGCTGCAATATTTTCATGAGATTGCTAAACTTGGGACAAAATCTTTTTGTGTTACCAAGGAATTGATAGAGTGACAAAGCCACTTTCTTAACATGTGAGGTAAACTCCTAGGATCACCACATTTCTCTTTCTCAAAACAAAATGAGATTCTATGAAACAAATTGAGTAGATCTTGAGTAATTAAGCTTACTAACTTATTGGTGATTAAGGAAAAGCTCAATAAAAATATCCTAGTCACACTAGCAAAACACATTATTCACAATTCTTTCTTTTTTTTTTTTGAAAGGCACATTGTTTACGATTCAAATCCTAAGCTCGAATCAAACAAGCTAGTACAATGGACGGATAGAAGTCAAACTTTGCTAAAAGAATCACTAAAATAGGCAATCATTGAATTCAAAAAATATATAATCCCAAATAATCTCTTCTATCAATCACCCTTTTGCCAGAGAAAACATAATCCAAATAAATAGACTCACAATGCAATAATATCTCATTCAACTTTCGAAGAAATGAAAAGGACACCACACCTCCTAAAAGTGAGCAAGATGGCACAATCCAAACCAACAATGAAATCATAAAACATCCACATCAACTAAACCCTCACCAATAAAAGCATCACACCCTTTCCTGCATTAAAGAAGATATAGCATGAAAGTAGAGTTCTCCAACCACACTTCCCTCTTCCATTACCCCCTCCCATCCCCACATGAATGAAGCAAGCAAACATCCATCCACCTCTCCCATTATTACAGACAAAAGAAACCACTCCCCTTTAGTGGCAATAATCTGCAAACCATCACCTCCACCTCCCCCCACCCCTTGTCAACCACCTACTATGAAATCACCACAGCAAATTGAACAACGAGTTGCCATCATCAAACCCCTTCAACTTCCTCGCCTTCCCCAATGCACTCTCCTTATCATAAACCCCCTCCATTGTATACATGAACTCCTTCCAACCCTCCCCAACCCCATCCCTCTCTAGGGCAACCTGAGTCCACTCCACCAACTCCCTCACAAACCTCTGATCTCCAAACAACACCTCTATCACAGGCAGCAAAGGCAACACCTATCTCACCAACCTGTACTCCCTCCAGTTTGCAGAAGCAAACCACAACTCGCTGTCCCTCTTATTATTCCGCAGCACACCCACCACCCTATTCTCCCTCCTTAAAACAACAAAAAGAAAGACCATTGGCATTTTAAATGGGGCCTAAAAGAATGTTAACATTGTAATTCCCTACGGGAGGGGTGAGATAAGTGTGATGCGGAAAATGTGTGGAAATATACTAAACAATCTCACAAAAGCAATAGTCACAAGTGCATAATAGATTTTTAGGTGGAAACCCAAACCCGAGTAAAAGCCACCACCTAAGCCTCTCGACTTAGGATTTCCAGATCGACCAAGTAAATCAAATCCACTATCCGAGTCACTTAAAATGAGGATGACTCAACCTCAATGCAACCATGCTACTTACACGAGGGTAGCATACCTCAAACCCCTCCTCTTCACGAGGAGTATTTAGTCTCTCGATGGAGATAGGAATTCACAAAGCAAATACCCAACCAAAGATAATAAAATAACAATAATCCTGTAGAGCTACAAAGTGAATAATTAAATCTAGCTACTATAGGTAAAGGATCTTCCCTTTGGTCGAAGTATGTTGACTTGGCAACACGGATGCGTGAATCACACAAAGGCACAACAATGCTCTCATAAACGATGGCGAGAGAGCGCATGCACAGCAAATGTGGTGCTCTCTAATGTGGGCTAGAAGATCTCAAAGAGCAACAACACTTCTAGATGATCTTCTTCTCTAGGACACAATGTGAGTGGAAGTGGTAATGCTTGATGTGTCTTGAGTGTTTTTAACAAAGGAGGGCTCCCCCTCTATTTATAGATGGCCTAGTGGTATTGCGGCAGAGCGAAGAGGTGGAGGGGGAGGAAGTCGCCGGAGCTGGTGAGCGTCTGCCGGAGAAAGAAGAGAAGAAAGCTGGGGGTTTTCTCCGTCAGATCCAGGCTACCTTCGTCGGTGGAGCGGCGGGGGGTATTTATAGGGTTGAAGCAGGGAGGAAGGCGGAGGGAGACGACGTGTCTCCCTCGCCGGAGAATGGTCGGAATACGAACCCATACCGTCCGTGCGTTCGCACGGCCGGTATGGTGGCCTACAATGACCATGGGGGTGCTCCTGCGACGGCTGACGACGCAGGGCACCCCCGGTACACTTGCCAGGTCCTCCACCTCACCCTGCGCGGCGCCATGCTCCGCGCAAGGTCGCCGGAGCATGGTGCTGGCAGGGTTTTGCAGGAGGGACCTGTTTGCAAAGAACGAAGGAGAGTTAGGGGCCAAAATGCGAGGGTTCAAAAGTTGAGGGCCAAAGAGTAAATATATGAGGACCAAAGTGTGAAGTCGGTCAAGGAGGTTTCTTCTTAGGCTCAAGTTTTTATACATGACTAATTAGGACCTAAGGAATCTGATGGTGAATTTTATTTTCATATTAAACCTTGTTTGACCGGTCAATTTGCGCAAAAACCCAAATTAAGTTATTAATTGGGCATGGTTCTCAATGTAGGTCAAAATGGGTTCTAAAGGCCAAATTGAAGGTTCTAAACCCTAGAGATTATTTTTCTATGAATTTTAGAGGGTTTATTCTATTTTTACTTTGCCTCGAACCTTGTGAATTGAAGTGGGTTGTTTTAGGGTTACAGATTATCATTTGGTTCCTTGGAAGTGCTGTAGCCCTTGCTAGATCATCTCATCCCACTTTTATTCTTATTAAGCTGTTTTGACCTGTGTTTGGGCCCAGAATTACCCTGTATGCAGATTATACTGGTAAAATTGCACTTTTACCCCTTATGACTTGTTTTCTTCTCAAACTCAGAATTCTCTGAGTTAAGCTTTTCCTTGAGATATGCAGGAGCTTTTATCCTTTGTATTGGGTCAAAATGAGCTAGTTATGGCTCATGATGAGGTTCTCATCATACCCCCATGCCTAGCTTTTGCTAGTCCCTTAGCAAAAAAACTTAAGGTTTCAACCCTTGTTCTAGACCATGAAGTTTTCAATGGTTTTAGATAAGTGCCTTTTTATTTGAGCATAGATTAGGTTAGAATGCTGACCATAGGCCTAAAAGATACTCTAGTACCAATCAAGATCCAAATCTGTCTAGCCTTAGCCTCAGTCTTTTAGCAAAGGTTTTTAAGGCCCGCAAGAACTAACCTAAGGTTTATTGGACTTCGTGGTTAAAGCACCCGTGCTTGAAATGATTGTAGCCCTGGCCCAGTTCGCAGTGCGTTTTGTAAGAGAGAGATAGAAAGTTTTTTCTGTTTGGAGAGTTTTCTCTCTCTTTTTCTTTTTAGTTCTAGCCTAGGATTAGCTTTTCAACACGGTCTGTATCAGATTCCTTGCTCCCATCATCAATCCTCAAGGGTTCCTGGCGATCGATGCTTCGAGATAGCACCGCCCATGGCAACCCCCGGAACCCTGGCTATTGAGATTTCGAGATAATCCCATCCATGGTATTCCGTGGCCGAATCCAGACCCTGGCAATTGACACTTCGAGATAATGCCATCCATGGAATCTGAACCAGCAGAGTGCTTACATGCCCCCCGTAGGATATGTAAATATCCTAAGAGACAAGCACCGAGGAGATGATATTTTGTTACGCATCTTCGAGGGGATTTCCCGCCTCTCCGCGCTGGGAACTCGTCCAAATCAACTTGTGTTGATCGGCCATTCCTATTCTAGGTGTTCTTTTCAGATTTTTGCGACGCTTCTGCGTGATTCTGATTTTTACGCTTACTGAACCAGGCTGTGTGTGAGATTAGGGTGCTTAGGTTACTGAGTCCCGTAAACCAAAAATTAGTTAACGAGGCCGAATACTCCCTAAGCCTTAGACCTAATACTTCAGCTTTTCATTTTCCTCAACCTCTTGAGGAGTGTCCAGATCTTAATGGGTACTAAGAGTCTATTCAAGAATGCCTAAGGTTTGCATTCTTACTAATCTTATTGTGCACTTTTCAGTTATTTTCTTGAATGAGGTCTAGAACTTAGGTTAATTCCTTAGTTTCTTACTAATGACTATCAACTTTTCTTATAATTTTGTGCTCCTTTTTCATTTTGTTTGTTCTCTCTTTCACAAAATTTTCCTTCTCCTCTTTTCCTCTTATTCTTTTTCGAAAAATTTTTTTTTTTTTTTAATTTTTATGGTATTTTTGGCATATGTGAATTTTTTGTTTGAAACCTTTTCTTACACGTTTTTGCACTTTCCTACCCCCCCATGCCTAAGATTTGCAATGTCCTCATTGTAACCTAGGGGGTCTTAGTTCAGGGTGAACTTCGAGTGCTGAAAGGTGTCAGAACAAGTTTCAGGTTTTCAAAGAGAATGACGGGCTGCCTCCCGTTAAGCGCTGAGTTTTACGCCATCGGCTGGGCGCAATAAGCTCAAGGGGAACGGAGGATATAAGATGCCTCAGCCAAATCAGTAGAAGTTACATCAATGAACGGCTTGAGTCTTTGACCATTCACGATGAAAGGTTCAGAATCGTGGCTGAGTGGACTGATTTCGATTGCTCCATTTCCAAAAACCTGTCGGACCAAATATGGTCCGACCCACTTAGATCTCAGTTTTCCTGGGAAGAGTTTGAGTCGGGCATCAAAGAGTAGGACCTTTTGACCAGGATGAAAGATCTTTCTCGAGATGTGTTTGTCGTGGAAGGCTTTAACCCGCTCCTTGTAGATTTGCGAGTTCTCGTACGCGTCTGTGCGTAATTCATCGATCTCGCTGATTTGGAGTTTTCTGTGGGTTCCAGCCTTGGAAAGATCTAGATTACAGTTCCGTACTGCCCAATAGGCTTTATGCTCCAGTTCGACGGGAAGGTGGCATGCCTTTCCGTACACCAATCTAAAGGGAGACATGCCCAATTGGGTCTTGTGGGCGGTCCTATAGGCCCACAATGCTTCCGGAAGTCGGGACGACCAGTCCTTCCTGTCAGGTCGAACAGTGACCTGCAGGATTTTCTTGATCTCCCGATTCGACAGCTCAGCTAGACCATTAGTTTGGGGGTGGTAAGGAGTAGAGATTCGGTGAGACACCCCGTATTTGGTCATCAGTGACCTAAACTGAGCATTTGTGAAATGGGTCCCCCCATCAGAGATTATTGCACGAGGAATCCCGAACCTTGAGAAAATGTGTTGATGAATGAATTTGAGAACGATTTTGTGATTACAGGCTCGGGTCGGTATGGCTTCGATCCATTTGGACACGTAGTCCACAGCCAACAGAATGTATTCGAAACCATCCGAAATAGGAAAGGGGCCCATAAAATCAATCCCCCAAACATCAAAGATTTCGCATACTAGAATCGGTTGCATAGGCATCATGTCGCGATGGCTCATGTTGCCCAAAGTCTGGCAACGACTGCATGCCTTGCAATGACTGTATGCGTCTTTGAACAGTGTGGGCCAGTAAAAGCCGCACTGGAGGACTTTTGATGCGGTTTTATGCCCGGCAAAATGGCCACCGCATGCCTGGTCATGGCAGAAAGAGAGGATATTGTTGACTTCCCCTTCCGGGACACATCTCCGGATGATCTGATCGGCACCTATGCGGAAGAGGTACGGGTCTTCCCAAATGTAATACTTGGCATCGGAGCGTAATTTGTCTTTCTTGGCCTTCGGCCAATCGGACGGGGTCTGATGAGATGCCAAGTAATTTACAATATTAGCAAACCATGGAAGGCTAGTACCAATAGTCAGCAGGTGCTCATCGGGAAAATGCTCAGTGATGGGTCCGGAAGGGTCTATCATTTCAGAAGGAAGACGGGACAAGTGATCAGCTACCACGTTTTGTTTTCCCGCTTTATCGCGAATCTCGAGGTCAAATTCTTGCAACAGCAAGATCCATCGGATCAATCGAGGTTTCGCGTCCTTCTTTGCAAGGAGATGCCTCACAGCCGTGTGATCCGAGTATATGATGACATGGGAACCCAGAAGGTATGATCTGAACTTCTCAAGGGCAAATACTACAGCTAGCAGCTCTTTCTCAGTAACTGTATAGTTACGCTGAGCCTCATCGAGTGTTTTGCTGGCGTAGTAAATGACCACAGGTTTCTTGTCATTTTTCTGCCCCAAAACCGCTCCTACAGCGAAGTCGGATGCATCACACATGATCTCAAAGGGTTGAGACCAATCAGGGGACTGTAGGATCGGGGCTTGGGTGACTCGGTCACGCAGGATTTCAAATGCTTGAGTGCATTCCTTGGAGATTTCGAAGGGAACATCCTTGGAGAGAAGAGTGGTCAGGGGGCGTGCGATTTTTGAAAAATCAGGGATAAATCGTCGATAAAAACCGACATGCCCTAAAAAGGAGCGGATGTCCCTGATCGAGCTAGGCATAGGAAGGCGAGAAATCAGATTAACCTTAGCTCGATCCACTTGGATACCTTTCTCCGAAATTGAGTGTCCCAGGACAATTCCCTCAGGCACCATGAAATGGCTCTTTTCCCAGGAAAGAACCAAATTCACGTCGATGCACCGCCTGAGTATCTGGACCAAGTGTTGGAGGCAATCGTCGAATGATGCTCCGAAAACTGAAAAGTCATCCATGAAGACTTCCAGATAATCACCTACCATATCTGAGAATATGGCAAGCATGCATCGCTGAAAAGTAGCGGGTGCATTGCAAAGACCGAAAGGCATCCTTCGGAAAGCGTATGTTCCGAAGGGGCAGGTGAACGTGGTCTTTTCTTGGTCCTCAGGATGGATTGCCACCTGGTTATAACCGGAGTACCCGTCAAGGAAGCAGAAGAACCTATTTCCCGCTAGTTTTTCGAGAATTTGATCAATGAAGGGTAGTGGGAAATGATCCTTCTTCGTGGAGGAATTGAGTCGACGGTAATCTATACAGACTCTCCACGAGTTGGCTAATCGGGTAGGAATGACTTCTCCGGTCTCAGTCGTTATAGTGGTGAGTCCTGCCTTCTTAGGAACGACCTGAATCGGGCTCACCCAACGACTATCGGAGATCGGGTAGATGATCCCGGCATCTAACCACTTGATGATCTCCTTTTTCACGACCTCCTGCAGATTGGGGTTTAAGCGTCTCTGCATTTCACGAGAAGGTCGTGTGCCCTCTTCTGAATAGATATGATGAGTACAATAAGAGGGACTTATTCCAGTCAAATCATCGAGGGTCCATCCGATGGCTCTGCGATGTTGCTGGAGGACAACAATCAGACGGTATTCCTGTTCAGGATTGAGGTTGGAATTGATGATCACAGGAAGGGTCTGATTAGAACCCAAAAAGATGTATTTCAAATGAGCAGGAAGGGGTTTCAGTTCGAGGATGGGGTTTTCAGCAGCAGCGGGTGGTTCAGTATAGATGTGAGGTTCAAGGGTGGGAGTTACTGGGTTGTTGACATCCGGATTGGACTCCTCTGTTTGCGGGTCAAGATCCTTCTGTGGTTGATGAGGCATACTCAAGTCATTCTGGAGGTGTGATTCATCAACCAAAGTCTTGATGTCACAAATTTGCTCGATGACGCCGCAATTAATTCCTTGTTGGGCCTTAAATATATCAATTTTCAGTGTTTGATCTCCAAACTTAAGCTCTATTTGGCCCTCCTCACAGCTGATGTTAGCTCTAGCAGTAGCCAAGAAAGGTCTCCCTAGAATGATTGGTGTATCCCTAGGGTTCTCAGGTGCATCCATGTCTAAGACTATAAAGTCCACTGGAAAATAGAAATCCCGCACTCTCACGATAACATCCTCGAGAATCCCTTTTGGTGACTTTATAGATCGATCTGCTAATTGTAATGTCACCTCAGTTGGTTTCAGCTCAGATTCTTCCAGATGGTCAAGTAAGGATGTGGGTATCAGATTTATAGATGCACCTAAGTCTAACAATGCTCTATCAAATTGGGTACCACCTATCTTACAGGAGATCAGGGGAGTTCCAGGATCTTTTGCCTTGGGTGGGAGTCTACTAAGGATTACAGAGCTGGCTTGCTCTGACAGAACAATTGGGCTCCCTCCCTTGGTTCGCGGCTTACGCTGGGGTGTACATATATTCTTTAGAAATCGTGCGTAAGCTGGTACGTGGCGGATTGCATCCATCAAGGGGATGTTTATGTGGACCTGCTCAAAGAGCTTGACCAGGTCCTCCTCAGGGGCCACGGGTTTGGTGGTCTTCTTTCCCTTGGTCAGGGCTTCGGGAAACGGGATCTTGGTTGGTTCCTCTAGGATAGGTCCAGGTTGTGGGTCTGGAACAGCGGTACCTTGGATAATTATCCTAGGGTCATGGTTATCAGGCTGGGATTGGTTTGGATAATGCGGGTCCTGAGTTGTCTTACCACTACGTGTTGTTACAGCATTTAATCCGGCCTGATTTTGGTTTGGATTTGGTAGGAGGGGTGGCTGCTGCTGAAACCCCGTACGAGAAGTAGAGGCTTCCATCTCGTCTGGAGATGGGGCAGTAGGGGCCTGATAAATCCATTGAGCGTGGCCTAAATTTGGATTCATAACGCGCTTCTGGGTTGGCACGTTATTTGGGTTAGGAAGGGGTTGGGAAGGGAGTGTGCCTGGCTGGCGAGAATTTGCCAACTGGGCCAGCTGAGTTTTAACTTCAGTAAGCTCGTCCTTGTGCTGTTTTTGAATGGCCGCATTCGATTTTTGAATGTCAGCCAGAGTCTGAAGGATTAAGGACATTTGATCTTGATTTGGCCCTGATGGATAAGTAGGGTTGGGCCGAGGCTGAGGCGGCTGGTAGTGATGAGAGGGCTGTGGGCGGGACTGAAAAGGTGGTCTTTGGGTTTGGGAATTTCCCACCCACTGAAAATTTGGATGGTTTCGCCATCCAGGGTTGTAAGTGTTGGAGAATGGGTCGTTCTGGATGGCGTTGAGGTCCTCGCAGGTCTGAGGAACCTCCTGAGAATCAGGGAAAGGGGGAATGGAGTTCCCCCGGCTGGTGAAGAAAGGATCGGATGATCTTCCAGTCCAAGAATCAGATGGGGATGGATATGGATTCATCCCAGGGGAGGATCGGTGTAGGATGTTTTGCACAGTCTCCTGTGTGGAAGGAGGTTGTGCAAAGGAGTTACGCGCAGAGGTGGCTCGCTGCAAGTGCTGAGTCAGCTCATCCACCTTCTTTTCAATAATTGAGACCTTGTCCAATCGACTGGCCATTAATTCCAGGTCGACTGATGCGGACAGGCCCTGCGTCTCATGTGCTCCCTTAAGATTCGTCGCTGCGCGGGTATTCGTCCTGTCGAATAATCCCATGGAGTCATTGTTGATGGAGTTCTCGCACATGTTTTCGAGAATCTCCCATACGGTGTCTTCATGTTGACCCATGATGTTTCCTCCGCAGGTTGCATTGACGAAAAGGCGGATGTCCTCACGGAGTCCCTGGTAAAAAGATTGGACTTGTTCCCATTTAGGAACTCCGTGATGGGGGCACTTCCTCATGAGATCCTGAAAACGATCCCATGCCTCATGGAGAGGTTCTCCTGATTGTTGAGTGAAGTGTGTAATCTGATGGCGCAAGGCGTTGGTCCGACCAACGGGAAAGAACTTTTTCAAAAACTCGGATTGAAGTTCTTCCCAAGTGTTGATCGGCCGGGTCTGAGTTTGATACCAATGGGCGGCCTTGTCCATAAGAGAAAAGGAGAACATCTTCATGAGAAGAATATCCCGATTTTGCGCATCTGATCCAAAAGTGTGGGCCAGATGCTTAAGCTGTTTGATGTGCTGGAAGGGATCTTCAGAATTAAGCCCATGGAATTTAGGTATAGCATGAATCATGTTGGGCTTTAGTTCGGAATCAGGTCCTCCAATCGGGATTCTAACTCGAGGCTCAATGGCCACCGCAGCAGGATTGTAGTGGTCCCGCATCATAGGACGCTGTGGTGGGTGCACGAAGTTTTGGAAGAGGTCATTGAGTCGCTGGAGCTGGTGTTCCAGATTATTTTCTTCCTCAACTGGCTGAGCCATGATGGGGGAAGAAGAAGAACTTGGTTCTGAATCAGAAGAGAGAATAATGTGAGGGTGTTGCTGCACAAACACGGGCGTCGAGGCTTGGCCTTGACGAGAGTGAATTTCTAAAGGAGGTCTTAAGGGTGGTCTTAGAGACCTCCTTCCGTACATGCACAGTTGGGAGAGGTAAGTTTAGAAGGTGCTGGACCCAATCAAGACACCCAAAAATGTGTTGGGTGACTATAGAGGTGCGGGGCAGATGGACCCCTTGATCAGAAAGATCGTCCACCTGAGAATTACCTGGGCAGCCAGAGAGGGAGAGTCCCGCGAAGACCCCTACACGGTAGAGCGTCCCCACGGGTTACAGGGTTTCCCCCACCCGACCTCTCTTGTCACTGCGGTTCCAGGTAGACCAGAATGGGGATCTTGACCTCTTAAGTCTACCAATTTTAAGATCAGGGTGCTTAAGGTTTCACTTGAACTTAAGTCTTTTTAAGTGCAAAGAGTGACCTAATTTAAGGTTTGGTTAACCCAAGGGGTCAACTTTACCTATTATTTTCTTTAAGAGCTTTTAGGTCCTGTCTTTTAGGGTTCAAGTGTTTAGAGAGAGCCAATTGTTTAGGATTTTTCTTGTTAATTATTTTCAATCAATGGCTTGGGCACACCTCTTTAGGATTTCCTCAATTCTTGATTAAGGGGTGTGTCTCTACTGAAATCCTAATGTTTGACCTTATGTTGGCTCTACTTGGTCCATTTAACTCTTTTGTTGGGCAATTAGGGCTCAAGCAAGAATGTGTTAGCCCTTAAATACCCTTAATAGTGTGCAGGAGTGATGAGTTGAAAACATGCAACTTTTTATGGTTACTAAGTATGGAAGACAGGTTAGCCCTATATTGCTTTGTTCTTTTCTTTTCTTTCTCTTTAGAGTGTAGGGGTTAATAGTGAGAGAAAAGATTTACCTGTCTTCGGAGTGGTTGTCGTGTGGTTGCTTGTCTTCTTGAGTTCCTGTAGCTGCACAAAAGAGAGGAGATTATCAGAAATTAAAAGATACAGGAATGTTTACCTCTAGAATAGCCGTTGCTCCCCGGCAACGGCGCCAAAAATGATAGCGTTCGAGGCTTCGGTTATATCGTTGTAGTAAAGCCGGTTGTTACCAACGTTTCATATAAAATTTTTTTACTCGGAAAAATAAAAGAGTTCTCGAGGTCGAACTCAGGGAGCAAGTTGTATTCTAGAGATATACAAGTTCTATTACAAAAATAAAGAGAGAGAGAGAGAGAGAGATGAAAATTTGGCTTCTTCTTCTTTTCTTCTTTCTTCCTTTTTGTCTTTGGTTCTTCCTGTTCTTCTTCTTCTTCTTCTTCTTCTTCTTCTGCTTTCTTCAGATCTTCCCCTCGTGCTCTTCTTCTTCTGTTCTTCCTTGTTTCCTTTCTTTCTTTTTCTTCAGATCGTCTTCTTCTTTTCTTGCTTCTTGCTTCTCTTCATTCCTTCTTCTTCTTTGTCTTCACCTGCCTTGACCTCTCTTTTTCTTCTTCCGCGATGGCCGTTGCTCTTCCTTCTGCTTCAGCCTGTCTTCTTTCCTGCTCTGGCTGCTGACCTTCCGTCGTCTGCCCCGGTGCTGAGACGACTTAACGATGCCTTCGCTACAGTGCAGCAGCTCCTTCTTCTTCAGCGGGTCTGCTTCTTCTTCTTTGGCCTGCACACTTCAGAGTTTTTTCGTCAAGAGGCAAAAACCTACTCTACCCCCCTCCCCCGCGTCTCTCTCTCTCTGAAATCACTCTTCGGAAGCTCTCCCAGAGCACTACCGGATAATCGGGTTCGGGTCAGGCCCGGGTCCAGGCCCACCGGCGTGCGTGGTGGGCGAGGAGTGCAGGTCAGTCTAATCGGGTCGGGCCAGGTCCGCGGAGCGTGGTCACGGACGAGGCCGAGTCGGGTCGGGTCGGGTGAGAGGGACCTCACCCCGTGGTAACTGAGGCAAACAGATGGTGGCACTTTTGCAATTTATGTGGGTGTGTGGCTTCAGAAACTCCCGAGGTGGGACTATCCGCGCACCCCTCTTCTCTCACGCCTGCAGCAGGGAGGGTGCTTCCAATTGCAACAGCTGTTGAGGCGCGCAACTCCAATTGAGGGCCAGGGTGTGTGCGCAAGACTCTTTCGCGCTGGCCGTGGCTCTTCAACCTGGGATATCTGGGCTTGGAGCAACCTCAAGCAAGCTTCGAGCTTCCTCGCCAATGGCGGTCAAGGCCTGGAACCTGAAATCAATAGAACGGCCTCTCGGCCAAATCAGACAGGCGGGGGACCTTCGCCGTGGCACGGCGAAGGTGGTCAGGGGGTCTGCAGGGGGCGAGATGGAGCTATCAGGCCGTCCTAGGTCAAACTGTGAGCGAGGGAGTGGGTGTGTTCGGTGGGTCTGCAGAGGGTGTTTGGTGGGAAGTGGAGGGGCGGAAGAGGATCAGGGTGAGGAGGCGGAGGTTCTGCGGTGGTCGGCGAGCCGTGTGGGTCGCTGAGGTGATGGGAGCGGCTCGCCGGAGGGTGGTCGGAGACGGAGAGGATGAGGGTGAACAGGAGCGGTAGAGGGCTTAATTGACTAAATCGAAAGCGGGGAAAGAAAGAGGAGGAGAAGGGGAGTAAGTCTAACTTAACTGCAGGGACGAAGGGGGAGGAACAGGGCGACAGTCGTATCGACTGTCGCCGGAGAAGATGATGCTCAGGGAGAGGGGCGGCGGCGAGCAGAGGGCTGGAGAGGCGCCAGCTGGGTGCGGCGTGGCGCGGGAAGAGCAGGGGAGGAGGTCTCTGCTGCTGGTATTGCGGCAGAGCGAAGAGGTGGAGGGGGAGGAAGTCGCCGGAGCTGGTGAGCGTCTGCCGGAGAAAGAAGAGAAGAAAGCTGGGGGTTTTCTCCGTCAGATCCAGGCTACCTTCGTCGGTGGAGCGGCGGGGGGTATTTATAGGGTTGAAGCAGGGAGGAAGGCGGAGGGAGACGACGTGTCTCCCTCGCCGGAGAATGGTCGGAATACGAACCCATACCGTCCGTGCGTTCGCACGGCCGGTATGGTGGCCTACAATGACCATGGGGGTGCTCCTGCGACGGCTGACGACGCAGGGCACCCCCGGTACACTTGCCAGGTCCTCCACCTCACCCTGCGCGGCGCCATGCTCCGCGCAAGGTCGCCGGAGCATGGTGCTGGCAGGGTTTTGCAGGAGGGACCTGTTTGCAAAGAACGAAGGAGAGTTAGGGGCCAAAATGCGAGGGTTCAAAAGTTGAGGGCCAAAGAGTAAATATATGAGGACCAAAGTGTGAAGTCGGTCAAGGAGGTTTCTTCTTAGGCTCAAGTTTTTATACATGACTAATTAGGACCTAAGGAATCTGATGGTGAATTTTATTTTCATATTAAACCTTGTTTGACCGGTCAATTTGCGCAAAAACCCAAATTAAGTTATTAATTGGGCATGGTTCTCAATGTAGGTCAAAATGGGTTCTAAAGGCCAAATTGAAGGTTCTAAACCCTAGAGATTATTTTTCTATGAATTTTAGAGGGTTTATTCTATTTTTACTTTGCCTCGAACCTTGTGAATTGAAGTGGGTTGTTTTAGGGTTACAGATTATCATTTGGTTCCTTGGAAGTGCTGTAGCCCTTGCTAGATCATCTCATCCCACTTTTATTCTTATTAAGCTGTTTTGACCTGTGTTTGGGCCCAGAATTACCCTGTATGCAGATTATACTGGTAAAATTGCACTTTTACCCCTTATGAC
This sequence comes from Thalassia testudinum, assembly GCA_037157565.1. Lineage (NCBI taxonomy): Eukaryota > Viridiplantae > Streptophyta > Magnoliopsida > Alismatales > Hydrocharitaceae > Thalassia > Thalassia testudinum. The sequence goes on from JAZHRO010000025.1 coordinate 44,003,582, forward strand.
TTGTTTTCTTCTCAAACTCAGAATTCTCTGAGTTAAGCTTTTCCTTGAGATATGCAGGAGCTTTTATCCTTTGTATTGGGTCAAAATGAGCTAGTTATGGCTCATGATGAGGTTCTCATCACCTAGGAAGGCATTAGAAGTCCTTAGAAGGCTTCTATAGCATTAGGAACAAATCCAAGGCAGATTAGGTCGGAATCAGGGTCATTACTGATTCTGACAGTGTTATTAGATGTCTGGGAAAAGTATCAGATGTCTGGAAACTACTTTTAAGATGTGTGGAAAGTAAATTAGATGTCTAATCCTAGATGGGTTTCCTTACTGACTTCAGTCAAACCTAAACAGGGTTCTAGTGAAAGTCAATCAGATGACATCTTGGATGTCTGGCATTAGGTCTGGATGTTTGGAAACATAAATAATTGCAAGAGTGAATTTCCCGAGGCACAAACAGCTATATCTTTGATGAGAAGTGCTTTTGGCTTAATCATGGGATAACGTCTATATATCAGACATCTAAGGTCCTCTATAGATGTCTGATAAAAGATTAAGGGTCAATCCTCAATGATTATATTTCTAAGCCAATGTTCCACTAATTGGACATCTGGCAATGTCATCAGGCATTTGCTAAGACGTCTGGACTAAAGGCTAGATGTCTAAACATAGCAGACAGAGAGTGGTTTCCAGCCTAAGTATTTTTGGACGTCTGATCAAGCAGTCAGACGTCTTAAAGTCAAGGATCAGACGTGTGATGTCCAGATTGGATGTCTAATCAAGTTGTCTGATGCCTAGTTTGGCTTTTAAGTTCTCTATGAAAAATCCTAACTATCCTAGGGTTGAGTAAGTGTTCCTAGGACTACTATTTTGTTACTTTGGGGCTCTTTAACAAGTAATCTACCAAAAATAAAGAACAAATGATACAAAATACAGACTATAAGACAAAATAGAAATCTATCCTATTCTTCTTGTCTTCAAGCTCTCGCTCTAAGCTAAGCTCCTTCTCCTCCACCGAGCTCCTCCAATCCACCATGGACGTGAGCTCTTCACACTTGTATCCATTTGCAATTGACCTGGAATCTTGCACTCAAAAGCAAATGTCAAATATCAAGTGTTTTGTTATCATCAAAATTAACGATCGTGGTACCCTTGCACCAATAAGCATAAACCTGATGAAATTTTATAATGGTGAAATTAATATAAGAGATTTTTACATAGATGCCACCTTAAAGATGCAAAACTACATGCTTGTTATTGTGTTTTGAAATTTAATTGAATGCCACTAAAACGTTGCACCATATAATGTAATTACCACTGTCATAACACCGTTAAAGATGACACTTTCGAACCTAAAAGTAATAAAATTTTACTTTTCTAATCCTAAGTTACACTGTTTTTTGATTCCTTCCACCTCCCCATCAACTTTCCTCCTCCCTCATCCTTCCTCCTCGCCGTTGTCTGTCACCTCTACCTTTGCCCTTCACCCCCACCTACTTGTCCTTCATCTCCACCCTACTCTCCACTTCCACCCCTTCCCTTTTGCCTTAAGAAAGCTATTTGGAGGTTTATTTTGTAAATGTGAATACAATCAATTAAACACTCAAGAAAGCTACAAAACCTAAAAAAAGATCCAAATAACACCAGAACAAAACTTGCACTTCTCATTATAGCATGGATACTTTCCAGATCTGTGTCTATCTATGTGGAAATTTCTCTAACCTAAAATGCTAAGAAATTACTTGAGATCAACTCCATTTCTAATGGATTGCTATAGTGTATCTACATTAATATATTGCCAACCCATCGTTATATGTTGTCATAGTAACTGTTGACGAGGCGAAGTCTAGGTTTAAAGAGATGTCGCGTTGTAGTATAGATGAAATCGCCTCGAAAACAAATAAGAATTTATTACTCGAAAACCTAAGTATCCGAGGTCGAACACAGGGAGCAAATGGAATTTATTCACTAATCTCAATAATGTAATTGAACACTTAGAGTTACTCAAAATCTAATTCAGAGTATAAATGCAAGAGTTTATGAATTAAAATGTAGCAAAAGAAGAATTAGATGTCTGATTCTATAATCAGACGTCTTAAAAGATATGCTTCTCTCTCTCTTCTTTGGCTCTCTTTCTACCTTCTCCTTTCTGTTTTTCTTATTTTCCTCTGTCTTCTGCCTTTCTTCTTTCTTCTTTGTTTCTCTTTAGTTCTGCTCTTTCGTCCCTCTCTGACTTAGCTTTCTCTGCCCTTGATTTCTTTCTTCCTTCCTTCTTCTTTGGATCTTCTGCCTTTGCCTTTCTTCCTTCTCTTTCTTCTCTTGCACAGTGCCTTTCTCCTTCTTCTTCCTCTGCGATCTTCTTCTTTCTTCTTCTATTCTCTTTGATTCCTTTCTTTCTTCTTTCTTCTTCAACTGCACCTCTGCTACAGTGCTTCTCCTTCCCTTGGCTTCTACCTTCCTTCTTCTTCTTTTTCCTTCCTTGGCTTCTGCCTTGTTTTCCTTCTTCAACCTTTACCTTCAGCCGCACCTTCTTCTTCCTTTTCCTTCCTTGCTGTGGCTAAGTCCTTCCTTCCCTTCTTCGCTTCTTCTTCCCTGCACACACTGAAGAGCAAAACCTATCCCCTACCCTCCCCCGCATCTCTCTCTCTATTTCTCTCTTAGGTATGCTCTCCCAGAGCTGGGTAATCGGGTTGGGTTTCGTGCACCCGGGTCCAGGTGCACCGGCATGGTGTAGTGCGCGAGGAGTACATGAGATAATCTAGTCGGTCAGCCAGATCCGCAGGGCAAAGGTCGCGAACGAGGCATGCATGTGGGTGAGGGACCTCACCCCATGTCGTTTGGAGGTGATGAGCTAAGAACACAAATCCAATTTATCCTATGCACCGCGTTCTTGCGTTCACGAGGTGGGACTAAAAGTCCCACCTGCTTCTGTGCTCATGCCCGCAGGAAGCTTTCTTCAATTGCCACTGCTGCGATCTCTCTCAAGGCCAATTGCCTAGCTGGGTGTGTATGCAAGTCCAACCCACATCTTTTGAAGCACAGTACCTGGGTGGATGCGGCCTGGGGAGCTGCTGCAAGCTCCTTTCTTCTGCTTCAATGGCGGAATGGGGGGTCGACCTGAAGTTCATGAATACAGCCTTGCGGCCCCATTAAAACACATGAGGAGCTTCACCGTGTCTTGGCGAAGGTGAGATAGTGGGTGGCAGGCTACAGGGTGGCCTAGGCATGTGTGCCTAGGTCGCTCTGTGGCCATGCTTATGGGTTTGTTCGGTGGATGTTTAGGGAGGTGATGGCGGTTAGTGGATGGGCGGAAGGTGATTAATGGATGATGGCAGAGGTGTCTAGCGAGGCGTGTGGAGGTGCGGAGCGATGGAAGTGCCTCACCGGTGGGCGACCGGAGCTGGAGAAGATGGAGGTGGACAGTGGCTATGAGGGGTCGAAAGTGGAAATAGAAAGAGGGGAATTGAAGAGGGGATAGAAAGGAGTAATTCTAACCTAGCTAAGCAGACGAAGGGGGAGAGGAGATGGCTGGCTGTACCTGCTACTGCCAGAGAAGACGATGTCCAAGGGAGGGGTGGCGGCGACGACAACGAGGCTAGAGGCGTGCGCGCGGGTGTTGCATGACGCGGAGGCAGGTGGTGAAGGCGGCTCTACCACTAGTATTGTGGCAGAGCGATGAGAAAGAGGAGGAGGGCTCACTGAAGCTCGCTGGACTCCTGATCGGAGGATAAGAAGATGAAATTGGGGTGGTTCTCCGACCAAGTCGAGCTGAAGAGATGCGGCCGGAGGTGGTTGTGCTTTTATAGTCGCTGGCAGGGACTCTTATGCTTGGAAGACAAGCTTCCAATCATGCGAGTCCTCATTGGAGATGGAATGTGGAAGATACCCACATCTCTCGTGCGTTTGCACGAGTGATTGGGTGCAAATCAGATGTTGCAATCATGCTCAGATGGAAGGGAATTCCTCAGAGAATCTCCCTTCCAAATCTGGGAGGAGATCTCTGAGGAATCAGGGAGTAATCCCCCTCCATTCCTCGCCGAAGTAGGATTCCTCCCCATTAATGGTAGAGGGACCTGATTGTAAGGGTGGCAAGGAAGTTAGGGGGGTCTATGCAAGGATTTTCAAAAGATAGGGGCCAGAATGTAATTAGGTGAACTATTTTGCAAAGTAGGTCAAGATGACCTTCCCTTAGGTCTAAATTTTGGTACAAACCTAATTTGGACCTAAGGAATCCAATGGTGAAGTTGGATTTTAGGTTTGACCACGTTTGACTAGACATTTTACATAAAAACCCAAATTAGGTAAATAATGAGCTAGGACCCCAACCTAGGTCAAAATAGGTTTTAAAGGCAAAATTAAAAGTTATAAATCCTAAGGGATATTTTTACATGAATTTTAGAGGATTTAGTTGATTTTTATCCTGACCAGAACCTTGTTGAATTAAGCGGGTCCCTTTTAGGGTTATAGAACGCCATTTAATTCTTGGATTGCACAATAACCCATTTCTGATTGAACCAACCCACTCTTTATCTTATTCATACCATTTGACCTATGTTTTGCCTCTGAGAAATCCCATTTATGTACTACAATGGTAAAATTATAGTTTTAACCTTTGTTTCATGTTTTCTTCTTAGAACATTAATTCCTTGAATTAGGCCCTTCTCTAGGTTATGTGGGAGCTCTTATTCTCTTTCTTAGGTCAAAATGAGCTAGTTAGGGCTTATGATGAGGCTCTCATTAGTAACTGACATAAAGATGGGAGGATATGGTTTGAAACAAAAAACACGAATGGTTGGTAGAATATGTAATTTGAATCGTATACCTTATCGTTTGTAGATAGATGATGAAGACCCTTTTCTCCATGGGAGTTGCTAGGTACATTTCTAGCATGAGAAACCTGTGAACTAATAGATAATTACCAAACACAGTCAAATTATATAAGTACATAACAAAATATTCATGTCTTTTATACAAATAAAATAATGGAATACCTCTTGTTGTCTTTTCTCTACCTATATGTACAAAACAAGCATTCAAATGAGATTAAAATTCACGAATATCATCCATGTCAAATAAGTGTATCAAATCATACCTTCATAGCTAACTACTTTTCATGTTGCATAATATCATCCATGTTGGCATTGGGAAATTATTCTTTCAACATCTAAACCATCTCTGAAATAATCCCAAAATGTCCATTCAAAGTCTCATGGATATTAGATTGAGGGGGATGTTGTGGTCTTGAAGCTTTTCGAAGGAGCAACTACTCCCAAACAACAAACTCTATCTTTCTTCTCATCTCCCTTCACATTCAAGTAAGCATCCCCTTGCCAGGAAGTAACTCCCTTAAAAGTTGAACAACTAGCTTCACTCTGATACTTCTTCATGAAGTCCTAATGATTGCAACAAGAAGAAACTCAATCCTAAAAATATACCATGGCAATTAATCATAAGCCGAGATCACAAAGAGCATACCACAAGTAGAAACTAGAATTAATGTAATTATTAATGGCTATCAAGATGACATGGGAATCAAGATCTAATATTTGTATAGATGCACATGCTTCCCTTATGTGATTACAAGCTCGATTTATTACATTACACACAGATGAAACCTTCATGTGTTTGACAAGAAAAAGGATTTTCAGCATGCTACCACCAAATAGACAAGAAGTATAATTTAATATTCTTGGAAAAAGAAAAAAGTTATAGCTCTACTACGCTCAGCTACTATAGTAGCTAATTTGATTTCTTTAACATTCTTCCTAAACTTCTCAACTAAGGTTTTCACCAGTATGTTGTGTGAATACAAACAAATCCATGTTGTAACTGTAGGAAATAAAAAAGAATCTACATCTTTTAAATGGTATTAGATAGATGACAAAAGCTCCAGCAAGGTTATTTAGCAAGCCCATACCACATGTTCACCATCTAGAGTCTAACCCAAAGGATCTATTCTCTGATTTGTTCCATGCAAAGTATACCACACTCCTTGAATCATAAGCATGCTGGAGAGATTGATAACCATTTCAGAATTGATAAGAACACCATCATAGGCCCTAACTAGCCACTTTTAGTCATGTATGATGGATAAAATCTCATACTTGATCATCTGAGGGTCGTAATTCCATATTATTCTGATTTGAGAGAACAGGAAATCAAGGTTAATTCTGTAATTTAATAGCATATCACAAACATAGATTAATCATGGGGTCACTCAGGGGTTAAATGAAGGTTAAATGAGCTTAAAATTCCAAAAAGTGGGTCAACATTATCAGAAATGAGGTTTCACGTATTTCGAGAGTTGAAACAACACACTTAAATTAAAGTGGTCTTTGGTCAAGATAAAATTCATCTAAACCTCCTAAAAATCATATAAAAATATTCTAAGAGATTTGGTACCCTTGGTTTGACCATCTGAACCCATTTTGACCTAGAACAGTCTCAGATGGAATTTTACCCTAATTTGGGCTTCTGTGCAAAGTGCCTAATGAAACATGGTCAAAACTAAAATCCAACTTCACCATTAGATTCATTGAGTCCAAATTAGGTTGGTACCAAAATTTGGGCTCAATCAGAGTCTATCTTGACCTAGTTTGCAATTTAGCCCTTTAAAATTTTATTTCTTGCATTTACCCCCTCAAGTTTTGAATTATTTGCAAAAGGGCTCCTAACTTCTCATCATTTTCTTCACTTTGGTCCCTACCGCCATTAGTGGTGGGAATGCATCTTCAGCGAGGATTGAGGGAGGTTTCCTCCCTCAAATTAGATCCAAACTTGGAGGGAAGATCCACGAGAAGTTGCCTGATCTGGTAGGCTGCATCTTAACCTCCAAATCAAGCTCCTGAGCTCGAGCAAACTCAAGATTTTTAGGGATTCTTCTCCCTGAAAATTTGAGCTAATCAAGCTTCTTCCCAAGCTTGGAGCTCGTCCTTGGCTCTTTAAAAAGACCTCCGTCGCCTGACCATCCTCCATAGTGCGGATTAAGGCCAGAAAAACCATCTTCTCTTCCTTCCTCGGCCTACTCCGACCAAGCTCTGGAAAATGCCCTCCCCGTCCTCCCACGGCCTCTCAACATTCAAATTGAGAGCCCCTCCTTCTTCCTTGTCTTCTTCTGCACTTGGTGAGCCAAAGCCAAGGCTTCCTAACCTCGTCGTCATCGCCATCTCTCCCTCCAGAGTTTTCACCTTCCGATTGACTGGTGCCAATTCCTCATCCCCTTCATCCATTAGCTAGGTAACCTTCTTCCTCTCCCTCTCCAAAACCTTTCTAGCTCCTTCCCTACTCGTTTCGACCGACAACCACCTCCCTTCCTTACTGTCTTCCCCAAGTCTGGCGAGAGCTTCGGTGAGCGCATGCTGGCAATCCATGCCATGAAACCTTGCTCCATTTGGTCCATAAGCTCACCTACATTCAGGGGAGCAAAAGCCCTCATGAAATAGAGGGCTTCGCCCACTGAAATCTTTGGCCAGAGAACCCACCAACTCACCATTCGCCCATCACACTCTGGCCACCACATGCCACCATTCGCCCAATTGCCACCACTATTGCCCCCACTCACCATGGTGGAGTTTCCTAGCTATTTAACTGGGGCTTCTATCCCGTGTTCTTGTTATAGGTCCTCCACTAGAGCTATGTTGTTGCCTCCGTCCTCCTCAACATCGACCGCCTCTCTCCAGCTACCATCCATGCTGATTCTGCTATCAATCGATGCGACTCACCTTGTGATACTCTCCAAGCCTTGGATCGGAGAGGGAAGCCCAGCAGCAGTAGTGATTTCATCTATAAGCTCTAGTTGCAACTCATAGCAGAAGCATGGGACATTAGTCCTACATCGATTATCTACAACCACCCAACATCATATAAAGGGAAAACGTGAAGAGGGCTTATCGCCCATGAACATGGGGGTTGGGTCCCCTCTCACGCATATGCACTCACTAGTAGAAAAAGTACTATTCACAATGGACATTTTCGACCATTTAAGTAAAGGTCGAGAATAAATGTATTATAGACCGTTTTAAGCATAATAGTTGCCAAAAGTCCGGTCATTAACTTTCTCATCTGTAAAATAGTCGGGGTGGTTGAGACCATTCTCGACCATTTATAATGGTCGATAATAAAAATTTACTCGACCGTCATTGTATAAACGTTCAAAATTAATGGCATCATTGATGGTTGAATATATAACGGTCGAGTCTGTTGGTGCTAGAGCACCACGATCATTTGTTTTGATGATAACAAAACACGTGTTATTTAACATTTGCAATTTGAGTCCTAGATTTCAGGTCAATTGCAAATGTGGATGTGTTTAGACGGAACTCGAGCTCGCATCCAGGATGGATTGGAGGAGCTTAATGAAGAACAGAAGAGATTCGCAAGGAGCGATATATTGAAGATGGAAGGAAATGAAGAATAGGATAGATTTCCTTCTTTTATACTTGTTGTATTTTTCGTTTCTTTTGTTGCTCTTTATTTTTCTTAGAATATTATGTTAAAGAGCCTCAAAGTACCCTAACAGTAGTCCTAGGAACACCAGCACAACCCTAGGATACTTAGGTTTTCTGTAGAATACTTAGAAAACCAATATAGGTTCAAACAACACTTCCAGACGTCTAATTCCCAAATCAGACGTCTGATAAAGTATTTTAAGACGTCTGACTGTTGTCTCAGACGTCTGATAACTGTTAGGCTGGACATAGTTAGTTCTGTCTGATGAAATCAGACGTCCAGACCCTTAGACCAGACGTCTTAGGAGACGTCTGAGGACTTGCCAGACGTCCAGATAGTGGACCGTTGGCTAGCTTAGCAGGCACTCAAGAATATGACCGTTAGAGCCTTATCAGACGTCCATAGGACTGTCCAGACGTCTGATAAATGACCGTTTTGCCTCGGCTGACCCAAAATCTCTTCTCAGAGATTTTCTAGCCGTTGCAACGTTTGGAAATCAATTCCCACAGTAAAAGTAGGTTTCCAGACGTCCATACATAGTGCCAGACGTCCTGTATGTCGTCTGATGGACTTGCGCAAAAACCCTGTTTAGATCTGATTCAAGTCAGGAGGAAACCCGCATAGAATCAGACGTCTGACCTTGAAATCAGACGTCTTAAAGTGGCCTTCCAGACGTCTGATACCATAATTAGACGTCTGATAACCCTGTCAAATGTAATCATTGTCCTGATTTCGGCCTGATTCTCTTGGGCTTTGCACCCAACGGCTATAGAACCTTTCTTAAGCCTTCCAAAGCCTTCCTAAGGCCTCTATAAATAGAAGGGAGCCTTTGCAACACAAAAACACACAAGATATACACTTAGAAAAACACAAGACACACTTAAGCAACATACTTCCAATCTCTTGTGTCCAATTGAGGCCCTTGCTCTCCAAGCTCTAGTTTCATTCTCTTGAGAGCATCAAGTCTTCGCGCACCCGCTCTCCCACCGTTCACGAGAGCGACATTGCGCCGTTGCGTGGCTCACGCACCCGCGTCATCCTCGACGCACTCCTTGCAAACAGGAGTTTCCTTATTCCTATAGAAGCTAGGTTCTTAATTACTTTGTTGGCTCTATAGGACCTGTTGTTTTATTTTATCTTTGTTATTTTGGTTGGGTATTCGCTTTGCGAATTCCCGTCTCCTTCGTGCGACAAAATCCTTCTCGTGGAGAGAAGGGGTTGAGGAACGCTACCCTCGTACTTGTAGCGTGGTTGTATTGAGGTTGAATCACCCTCGTTTTAAGTGATTCGGTTTAGTGGATTTGATCAACTAGGTTGATCGGAAAATCCTAACTCGAGAGGGTTAGGTGGTGGTTTTCACCCGATTTGGGTTTCCACCTAAAAATACCTGTGTACATTTTGTGATTGCTTATTTTTGTGATATTGCTTTATATAGTTCAATTCCGCTTTTTTTGTCACGCTGATCTCACCCCCTCCTAGTACAAGGGTAGAACCTTCAATTGGTATCAGAGCAGGTCTCGCGAAATCGGCGTTACAAACCGGCGAGGATCTAGATCATGGAGGGAAGCATAGCCGCAATCAGAATCTCCGAGGGGCAGTCCACCGTCCGACCACCCTACTTTGACGGGAACAACTACAGCTACTGGAAGTTGCGGATGAAGACATGGCTTCAAGCCACCGACTTCACAGTCTGGGCCAGATGCGAGACGCCATTTGAGATCCCAGAAAAACCCGCGGGAGGCTACTCGCAGCAACAAATCCGTGAGCTCTCTTTAAACGCAAAGACCATGAACGCCCTTTACTGCGCGCTCAGCTCGGAAGAATTCAACAGAATCTCGCAGTGCGCCACCGCATACGAGATTTGGCACACACTCGAGGTAACTCATGAAGGTACCTCTAAGGTAAAAACCTCAAAAATTAATTTACTTTCTCAAGAATTTGAATCTTTTTCAATGAAATCTAACGAGTCTTTAAGTGAGATGAACACTAGGTTCACTCTCATTGTAAATAACTTGAAAGCTTTAGGAAAGACTTTCATCAAGGGGGAGCTTCAAGGGAAGCTTCTTCGTTCCCTTGGATCGGAGTGGGAACAGAAAGTCACCGCCATCGAGGAGGTGAACGAAATGGAGGAGCTCAACATGGAAGATCTCCTAGGCAATCTGATGGCCTACGAGACTAAGTTGAAGCAGAAGAAGAAGGATACACCGGAGCCTAAACCAAAGAAGACTCTCGCCTTCAGAGCCGCGTCGGATAGCGAGGTAAGTTCCGACGACGAAGACTTTAGAATTTTACTTAAAAATTTTTCCAAGTTTTGTAGGGAATTAAAGAAAGAGAAAAAGGAGAAGAAGGAAATCCCGAGACGTTGCTACCACTGCAACGGGAAAGGGCATCTGCGACCAGAATGCCTTCTTCTCAAAAAGGAGAAGAAGAAGGAAAAGGAGAAGAAATCTAAGAAGAAGGCGTTCCAAGCCACTTGGGACGATTCTAGCTCGGAGGAAGAAGAAGAAGAAAAGACCATAGAAGAAGAAACCGCTTGCTTCGGTTTCATGGCCAGAGGAAGCGACAGCGAAAGCAAAAGCGACTCAGACAACGAGGTAAATCTCGATCTTCAAGAAGCTTTTAATGAACTTTTTGAAGTTAGTAAATCACTAAAAAGAGAAAATAATAGCATTAAAAAGAATCTTAGTTTTCTTATAAATGAAAATGATAGGTTAGAAATAAAGCTTAGGGACCTAGAAAGTTGCTCTAGTCCTAATAATCTGCTTTTAGAAAATAAAAATTTAATCAATGAAAATACTAAATTGATTGAGGAAAATGATAGTCTAAAGTTAGAAATTTCTAATTTAAAGACTAAGATGCAAACTATAGAAAAAGAAATTGCATGTCTTAGGGAAAATTCTAACAAATTAATCAACAAAGTAGACAAGGTTTATAGCCCTAAGGTTGAGATAGGATCTCCGTCAAGGAGACCCACTAATAAATCCGGATCCAAGCTTACTTGGATACCAAAGAAAAATTTGGAATCTTATTTTGTAGGATTCAGGGATAACTACAATACACAGGACTGGACCTACAAGCTCAAGTCTGGTCAACTCGAGTTGGGAGAACCAAAGAGTAGACCAAGGAGGAGAACAAGAAGACCGACGAGACGGCGAACAAACGACGGACCCGCCGCACGTCGACCACCAGATTGGAGACCAGCGCCAATGCCCGGGCCTCCAAGCTACGGATGGGAGCCCCATCCGATGTGGCATCCACCACCACCATTCGGGCCATTTTATTGGCCATGGTAGGTGAGGTAAAATTCTTAACCCTATCTTTTTATAAGCATTTAGATAGGGGGAGTTAAAAATTAATGAGCTAATTGTCAATTTTTAAGGGGGAGATATAAGGTAGCTAAATTTCCTTTAGAAAGGGGGAGAAAAATAATAGCTATCTCATTGTTACAAAAAGGGGGAGGACATTACCTTTGTCAAAAGAAACTCATAGAAGAGTATGTTTTAAGGGGGAGTTATAGGAAATGTAAAACCAATTAAACCTTTTTGATAATGTCAAAAAGGGGGAGGTTTTTTTTCTGCATTATTATTTATGGTTTTGTCATCATCAAAAAGGGGGAGATTGCTGGTGCTAGAGCACCACGATCATTTATTTTGATGATAACAAAACACGTGTTATTTAACATTTGCAATTTGAGTCCTAGATTTCAGGTCAATTGCAAATGTGGACGTGTTTAGACGGAACTCGAGCTCGCATCCAGGATGGATTGGAGGAGCTTAATGAAGAACAGAAGAGATTCGCAAGGAGCGATATATTGAAGATGGAAGGAAATGAAGAATAGGATAGATTTCCTTCTTTTATACTTGTTGTATTTTTCGTTTCTTTTGTTGCTCTTTATTTTTCTTAGAATATTATGTTAAAGAGCCTCAAAGTACCCTAACAGTAGTCCTAGGAACACCAGCACAACCCTAGGATACTTAGGTTTTCTGTAGAATACTTAGAAAACCAATATAGGTTCAAACAACACTTCCAGACGTCTAATTCCCAAATCAGACGTCTGATAAAGTATTTTAAGACGTCTGACTGTTGTCTCGGACGTCTGATAACTGTTAGGCTGGACATAGTTAGTTCTGTCTGATGAAATCAGACGTCCAGACCCTTAGACCAGACATCTTAGGAGACGTCTGAGGACTTGCCAGACGTCCAGATAGTGGACCGTTGGCTAGTGCCTAGCTTTTGCTAGTCCCTTAGCAAAAACTTAAGGTTTCAACCCTTGTTCTAGACCATGAAGTTCTTAATAGCTTTAGATAAGTGCTTTTTTATTTGATCTTAGATTAGGTTAGAATGCTGACCATAGGCCTAAAAGGTACTCTAGTACCAATCAAGATCCAAATCTGTCTAGCCTTAGCCTCAGTCTCTAGCAAAGGTTTTTAAGGTCCACAAGAACTAACCTAAGGTTTATTGGACTTTGTGGTTAAAGCACCCGTGCTTGAAATGATTTTAGCCCTGGCTCAGTTCGCAGTGCGTTTGTAAGAGAGAGATAGAAAGTTTTTCTGTTTGGAGAGTTCTCTCTCTTTTTCTTTTTAGTTCTAGCCTAGGATTGGCTTTTCAACACGGTCTGTATCAGATTCCTTGCTCCCATCATCAATCCTCAAGGGTTCCTGGCGATCGATGCTTCGAGATAGCACCGCCCATGGCAACCCCCGGAACCCTGGCTATTGAGATTTCGAGATAATCCCATCCATGGTGTTCCGTGGCCGAATCTAGACCCTGGCAATTGACACTTCGAGATAATGCCATCCATGGAATCTGAACCAGCAGAGTGCTTACATGCCCCCAGTAGGATATGTAAATATCCTAAGAAACAAGCACCGAGGAGATGATATTTTGTTACGCATCTTCGAGGGGATTTCCCGCCTCTCCGCGCTGAGAACTCGTCCAAATCAACTTGTGTTGATCGACCGCTCCTATTCTAGGTGTTCTTTTCAGAATTTTGCGATGTTTCTGCGTGATTCTGATTTTTACGCTTACTGAACCAGGCTGTGTGTGAGGTTAGGGTGCTTAGGTTACTGAGTCCCGTAAACCAAAAATTAGTTAACGAGGCCAAATACTCCCTAAGCCTTAGACCTAATACTTCAGCTTTTCATTTTCCTCAACCTCTTGAGGAGTGTCTAGATCTTAATGGGTACTAAGAGTCTATTCAAGAATGCCTAAGGTTTGCGTTCTTACTAATCTCATTATGCACTTTTCAGTTATTTTCTTGAATGAGGTCTAGAACTTAGGTTAATTCCTTAGTTCCTTACTAATGACTATCACCTTTTCTCTTAATTTTTGTGCTCCTTTTTCATTTTGTTTCTTTTCTCCTTCACAAAATTTCCTTCTCCTCTTTTCCTCTTATTCTTTTTCGAAAATTTTTATTTTTATTTTTTTTAATTTTTATGGTGTTTTTGTCATATGTGAATTTTTTTGTTTGAAACCTTTTCTTACAAGTTTTGCACTTCCATACCCCCCCATGCCTAAGATTTGCAATGTCCTCATTGTAACCTAGGGGGTTTTTATTTAACTTAGTTCATTCCTTAAGACAGAAATTTGGATGAGTGGATGGGTTGGGTTGAATTTTCGCGGACGATTCCTAATCCTAGATGCAAGCATCTGAGGTGGGGTCGGCTGTCTACAAGGGTGAACTTTGAGTGCAAAAAGGTGTCGGAACAAGTTTCAGGTTTTCAAAGAGAATGACGGCTGCCTCCCGTTAAGCGCTGAGTTTTACGCCATCGGCTGGGCGCAATAAGCTCAAGGGGAAAGGAGGATATAAGATGCCTCAGCCAAATCAGTAGAAGTTACATCAATGAACGGCTTGAGTCTCTGACCGTTCACGATGAAAGGTTCAGAATCGTGGCTGAGTGGACTGATTTCGATTGCTCCATTTCCAAAAACCTGTCGGACCAAAAATGGTCCGACCCACTTGGATCTCAGTTTTCCTGGGAAGAGTTTTAGTCGGGCATCAAAGAGTAGGACCTTTTGACCAGGATGAAAGATCTTTCTCGAGATGTGTTTGTCGTGGAAGGCTTTAACCCGCTCCTTGTAGATTTGCGAGTTCTCGTACGCGTCTAGGCGTAATTCATCGATCTCGCTGATTTGGAGTTTTCTGTGGGTCCCAGCCTTGGAAAGATCGAGATTACAGTTCCGTACTGCCCAATAGGCTTTATGCTCCAGTTCTACGGGAAGGTGGCATGCCTTTCCGTACACCAGTCTAAAGGGAGACATGCCCAATTGGGTCTTGTGGGCGGTCCTATAGGCCCACAATGCTTCCGGAAGTCGAGACGACCAGTCCTTCCTGTCAGGTCGAACAGTGACTTGCAGGATTTTCTTGATCTCCCGATTAGACAGCTCAGCTAGACCATTAGTTTGGGGGTGGTAAGGAGTAGAGATTCGGTGAGACACCCCGTATTTGGTCATCAGTGACCTAAACTGAGCATTTGTGAAATGGGTCCCTCCATCAGAGATTATTGCACGAGGAATCCCGAACCTTGAGAAAATGTGTTGATGAATGAATTTGAGAACGATTTTGTGATCACAGGTTCGGGTCGGTATGGCTTCGATCCATTTGGACACGTAGTCCACAGCCAACAGAATGTATTCGAAACCATCCGAAACAGGAAAGGGGCCCATAAAATCAATCCCCCAAACATCAAAGATTTCGCATACTAGAATCGGTTGCATAGGCATCATGTCGCGATGGCTCATGTTGCCTAAAGTCTGGCAACGACTGCATGCCTTGCAGTGATTGTATGCGTCTTTGAACAGTGTGGGCCAGTAAAAGCCGCACTGGAGGACTTTTGATGCGGTTTTATGCCCGGCGAAATGGCCACCGCATGCCTGGTCATGGCAGAAAGAGAGGATATTGTTGAATTCCCCCTCCGGGACACATCTCCGGATGATCTGATCGGCACCTATGCGGAAGAGGTACGGGTCTTCCCAAATGTAATACTTGGCATTGGAGCGTAATTTGTCTTTCTTGGCCTTTGGCCAATCGGAGGGGATCTGATGAGATGCCAAGTAATTTACTACATTAGCAAACCATGGAAGGCTAGTACCAATAGTCAGCAGGTGCTCATCGGGAAAATGCTCAGTGATGGGTCCGGAAGGGTCAATTATTTCAGAAGGAAGACGGGACAAGTGATCAGCTACCACATTTTGCTTTCCCGCTTTGTCGCGAATCTCAAGGTCAAATTCTTGCAACAGCAAGATCCATCGGATTAATCGAGGTTTCGCGTCCTTCTTTGCAAGGAGATGCCTCACAGCTGTGTGATCCGAGTATATGATGACACGGGAACCCAGAAGGTACGATCTGAACTTTTCTAGGGCAAATACTACAGCTAGCAGCTCTTTCTCAGTAACCGTATAGTTACGCTGAGCCTCATCGAGTGTTTTGCTGGCGTAGTAAATGGCTACAGGTTTCCTGTCAATTTTCTGCCCCAAAATCGCTCCTACAGCGAAGTCGGATGCATCGCACATGATCTCAAAGGGTTGAGACCAATCAGGGGACTATAGGATCGGGGCTTGGGTGACTCGGTCACGCAGGATTTCAAATGCTTGAGTGCATTCCTTGGAAATTTCAAAAGGAACATCCTTGGAGAGAAGAGTGGTCAGGGGGCGCGCGATTTTTGAAAAATCCGGGATAAATCGTCGATAAAAACCGACATGCCCTAAAAAGGAACGGATGTCCCTGATCGAGCTAGGCATAGGAAGGTGAGAAATCAGATTAACCTTAGCTCGATCCACTTGGATACCTTTCTCCGAAATCGAGTGTCCCAGGACAATTCCCTCAGGCACCATGAAATGGCTCTTTTCCCAGGAAAGAACCAAATTCACATCGATGCACCGCCTGAGTATCTGGACCAAGTGTTGGAGGCAATCGTCGAATGATGCTCCGAAAACTGAAAAGTCATCCATGAAGACTTCCAGATAATCACCTACCATATCTGAGAATACGGCAAGCATGCATCGCTGAAAAGTAGCGGGTGCATTGCAAAGACCGAAAGGCATCCTTCGGAAAGCGTATGTTCCGAAGGGACAGGTGAACGTGGTCTTTTCTTGGTCCTCAGGATGGATTGCCACCTGGTTATAACCGGAGTACCCGTCAAGAAAGCAGAAGAACCTATTTCCCGCAAGTTTTTCGAGAATTTGATCAATGAAGGGTAGTGGGAAATGATCCTTCTTTGTGGAGGAATTTAGTCGGCGGTAATCTATACAGACTCTCCACGAGTTGGCTAATTGGGTAGGAATGACTTCTCCGGTCTCAGTCGTTATAGTGGTGAGTCCTGCCTTCTTAGGAACGACCTGAATCGGGCTCACCCAACGACTATCGGAGATCGGGTAGATGATCCCGGCATCTAACCACTTGATGATCTCCTTTTTCACGACCTCCTGCAGATTGGGGTTTAAGCGTCTCTGCATTTCACGAGAAGGTCGTGTGCCCTCTTCTGAATAGATATGATGAGTACAATAAGAGGGACTTATTCCAGTCAAATCATCGAGGGTCCATCCGATGGCTCTGCGATGTTGCTGGAGGACAACAATCAGACGGTATTCCTGTTCAGGATTGAGGTTGGAATTGATGATCACAGGAAGGGTCTGATTAGAACCCAAAAAGATGTATTTCAAATGAGCAGGAAGGGGTTTCAGTTCGAGGATGGGGTTTTCAGCAGCAGCGGGTGGTTCAGTATAGATGTGAGGTTCAAGGGTGGGAGTTACTGGGTTGTTGACATCCGGATTGGACTCCTCTGTTTGCGGGTCAAGATCCTTCTGTGGTTGATGAGGCATACTCAAGTCATTCTGGAGGTGTGATTCATCAACCAAAGTCTTGATGTCACAAATTTGCTCGATGACGCCGCAATTAATTCCTTGTTGGGCCTTAAATATATCAATTTTCAGTGTTTGATCTCCAAACTTAAGCTCTATTTGGCCCTCCTCACAGCTGATGTTAGCTCTAGCAGTAGCCAAGAAAGGTCTCCCTAGAATGATTGGTGTATCCCTAGGGTTCTCAGGTGCATCCATGTCTAAGACTATAAAGTCCACTGGAAAATAGAAATCCCGCACTCTCACGATAACATCCTCGAGAATCCCTTTTGGTGACTTTATAGATCGATCTGCTAATTGTAATGTCACCTCAGTTGGTTTCAGCTCAGATTCTTCCAGATGGTCAAGTAAGGATGTGGGTATCAGATTTATAGATGCACCTAAGTCTAACAATGCTCTATCAAATTGGGTACCACCTATCTTACAGGAGATCAGGGGAGTTCCAGGATCTTTTGCCTTGGGTGGGAGTCTACTAAGGATTACAGAGCTGGCTTGCTCTGACAGAACAATTGGGCTCCCTCCCTTGGTTCGCGGCTTACGCTGGGGTGTACATATATTCTTTAGAAATCGTGCGTAAGCTGGTACGTGGCGGATTGCATCCATCAAGGGGATGTTTATGTGGACCTGCTCAAAGAGCTTGACCAGGTCCTCCTCAGGGGCCACGGGTTTGGTGGTCTTCTTTCCCTTGGTCAGGGCTTCGGGAAACGGGATCTTGGTTGGTTCCTCTAGGATAGGTCCAGGTTGTGGGTCTGGAACAGCGGTACCTTGGATAATTATCCTAGGGTCATGGTTATCAGGCTGGGATTGGTTTGGATAATGCGGGTCCTGAGTTGTCTTACCACTACGTGTTGTTACAGCATTTAATCCGGCCTGATTTTGGTTTGGATTTGGTAGGAGGGGTGGCTGCTGCTGAAACCCCGTACGAGAAGTAGAGGCTTCCATCTCGTCTGGAGATGGGGCAGTAGGGGCCTGATAAATCCATTGAACGTGGCCTAAATTTGGATTCATAACGCGCTTCTGGGTTGGCACGTTATTTGGGTTAGGAAGGGGTTAGGAAGGGGTTGGGTTAGGAAGGGTCTGATTAGAACCCAAAAAGACGTATTTCAAGTGAGCAGGAAGGGGTTTCAGTTCGAGGATGGGGTTTTCAGCAGCAGCGGGTGGTTCAGTATAGATGTGAGGTTCAAGGGTGGGAGTTACTGGGTTGTTCACATCTGGATTCGACTCCTCTGTTTGCGGGTCAAGATCCTTCTGGGGTTGATGAGGCATACTCGAGTCATTCTGGAGGTGTGATTCATCAACCAAAGTCTTGATGTCACAAATTTGTTCGATGACGCCGCAATTAATTCCTTGTTGGGCCTTAAATATATCAATTTTCAGTGTTTGATCTCCAAACTTAAGCTCTATTTGGCCCTCCTCACAGCTGATGTTGGCTCTAGCAGTAGCCAAGAAAGGTCTCCCTAGAATGATTGGTGTATCCCTAGGGTTCTCAGGTGCATCCATATCTAAGACTATAAAGTCCACTGGAAAATAGAAATCCCGCACTCTTACAATAACATCCTCGAGAATCCCTTTTGGTGACTTTATAGATCGATCTGCTAATTGTAATGTCACCTCGGTTGGTTTCAGCTCAGATTCTTCTAGATGGTCAAGTAAGGATGTGGGTATCAGGTTTATGGATGCACCCAAGTCTAACAATGCTCTATCAAATTGGGTACCACCTATCTTACAGGAAATCAGGGGAGTCCCAGGATCTTTTGCCTTGGGTGGGAGTCTACTAAGGATTACAGAGCTGGCTTGCTCTGACATAACAATTGGGCTCCCTCCCTTGGTTCGCGGCTTACGCTGGGGTGTACATATATTCTTTAGAAATCGTGCGTAAGCTGGTACGTGGCGGATTGCATCCATCAAGGGGATGTTTATGTGGACCTGCTCAAAGAGCTTGACCAGGTCCTCCTCAGGGGCCACGGGTTTGGTGGTCTTCTTTCCCTTGGTCAAGGCCTCGGGAAACGGGATCTTGGTTGGTTCTTCTAGGATAGGTCCAGGTTGTGGATCCGGAACAGCGGTATCTTGGATAACTATCCTAGGGTCATGGTTATCAGGCTTGGAGTGGTTTGGATAATGCGGGTCTTCAGTTGTTTTACCACTACGTGTTGTTACAGAATTTAATCCGGCCTGATTCTGGTTTGGGTTTGGTAAGAGGGGTGGCTGTTGCTGAAATCCCGCATAAGAAGTTGAGGCTTCCATCTCGTCTGGAGATGGAGCAGTAGGGGCCTGATAAATCCATTGAGCGTGGCCTAAATTTGGATTCATAACGCGCTTCTGGGTTGGCACGTTATTTGGGTTAGGAAGAGGTTGGGAAGGGAGTGTGCCTGGCTGGCGAGAATTTGCCAACTGGGCCAGTTGAGTTTTAACTTCAGTAAGCTCGTCCTTGTGCTATTTTTGAATAGCCGCATTCGTTTTTTGAATGTCAGCCAGAGTCTGAAGGATTAGGGACATTTGATCCAGATTTGGCCCTGATGGATAAGTAGGGTTGGGCCGAGGCTGAGGCGGCTGGTAATGATGAGGGGGCTGTGGGCGGGACTGAAAAGGTGGTCTTTGAGTTTGGGAATTTCCTGCCCACTGAAAATTGGGATGGTTTCGCCATCCAGGGTTGTAAGTGTTGGAGAATGGGTCGTTCTGGATGGCGTTGAGGTCCTTGCAGGTCTGAGGAACCTCCTGAGAGTCAGGGAAAGGGGGAATGGAGTTCCCCCGGCTGGTGTAGAAAGGATCGGATGATCCTCCGATCCAAGAATCAGATGGGGATGGATATGGATCCATCCCAGGGTAAGGTCGGTGGAGGATGTTTTGCACAGTTTCCTGTGTGGAGGGAGGTTGTGCAAAGGAGTTACGTGCGGAGGTGGCTTGCTGCAAGTGCTGAGTCAGCTCATCCACCTTCTTTTCAATGATTGAGACCTTGTCCAATCGACTGGCCATTAATTCCAGGTCGACTGATGCGGATAGGCCCTGCGTCTCATGTGCTCCCTTAAGATTCGTCGCTGCGCGGGTATTCGTCCTGTCGAATAATCCCATGGAGTCATTGTTGATGGAGTTCTCGCACATATTTTCGAGAATTTCCCATACGGTGTCTTCATGTTGACCCATGATGTTTCCTCCGCAAGTTGCATTGACGAAAAGGCGGATGTCCTCACGGAGTCCCTGGTAAAAAGATTGGACTTGTTCCCATTTAGGAACTCCGTGATGGGGGCACTTTCTCATGAGATCCTGAAAGCGATCCCATGCCTCATGGAGAGGTTCTCCTGATTGTTGAGTGAAGTGTGTAATCTGATGGCGCAAGGCGTTGGTCCGACCAACGGGAAAAAACTTTTTCAAAAATTCGGATTGAAGTTCTTCCCAAGTGTTGATCGGCCGGGTCTGAGTTTGATACCAATGGGCAGCCTTGTCCATAAGAGAAAAGGAGAACATCTTCATGAGAAGAATATCCCGATTTTGCGCATCTGATCCAAAAGTGTGGGCCAGATGCTTTAGCTGTTTGATGTGCTGGAAGGGATCTTCAGAATTAAGCCCATGGAATTTAGGTATAGCATGAATCATGTTGGGCTTTAATTCGGAATCAGGTCCTCCAGTCGGGATTCTGACTCGAGGCTCAATGGCCACCGCAGCAGGATTGTAGTGGTCCCGCATCATAGGACGCTGTGGTGGGTGCACGAAGTTTTGGAAGAGGTCATTGAGTCGCTGGAGCTGGTGTTCCAGATTATTTTCTTCCTCAACTGGCTGAGCCATGATGGGGGAAGAAGAACTTGGTTCTGAATCAGAAGAGAGAATAATGTGAGGGTGTTGCTGCACAAACACGGGCGTCGAGGCTTGGCCTTGACGAGAGCGAATTTCTAAAGGAGGTCTTAAGGGTGGTCTTAGGGACCTCCTTCCGTACATGCACTGTTGGAAGAGGTAAGTTTAGAAGGTGCTGGACCCAATCAAGACACCCAAAAATGTGTTGGGTGACTATAGAGGTGCGGGGCAGATGGACCCCTTGATCAGAAAGATCGTCCACCTGAGAATTACCTGGGCAGCCAGAGAGGGAGAGTCCCGTGAAGACCCCTACACGGTAGAGCGTCCCCACGGGTTACAGGGTTTCCCCCACCCGACCTCTCTTGTCACTGCGGTTCCAGGTAGACCAGAATGGGGATCTTGACCTCTTAAGTCTACTAATTTTAAGATCAGGGTGCTTAAGGTTTCACTTGAACTTTAGGTGTTTTTGTGAACAAAGTGGCCTAGTTTGAAGGTTGGTTGACCCCAGGGGTTAACTTCACCTAGTGGTTTCCTTGAGAAGTTAGGCCTTGTTTTTAGGGTTCAAGTGTTTACAGAGAGCCAATTGTTTAGGATTTTTCTTGTTAATTATTTTCAATCAATAGCTTGGGCACACCTCTTTTGGATTTCCTCAATTCTTGATTAAGGGGTGTGTCTCTACTGAAATCCTAATGTTTGACCTTATGTTGGCTCTACTTGGTCCATTTAACTCTTTGTTGGGCAATTAGGGCTCAAGCAAGAATGTGTTAGCCCTTAAATACCCTTAATAGTGTGCAGGAGTGATGAGTTGAAAACATGCAACTCTTTATGGTTACTAAGTATGGAAGACAGGTTAGTCCTATATTGCTTGTTCTTTTCTTTTCTTCCTCTTTAGAGTTTAGGGGTTAATAGCGAGAGGAAAAATTTACCTGTCTTCGGAGTGGTTGTCGTGTGGTTGCTTGTCTTCTTGAGTTCCTGTAGCTGCACAAAAGAGAGGAGATTATCAGAAATTAAAAAAAGAAACAGGAATGTTTACCTCTAGAATAGCCGTTGCTCCCCGGCAACGGCGCCAAATAATGGAACGGTGGTCTTAGGGAGATAACCGGGTTTTATTGTTATAGCGTTGTAGTATAGCCAGTTATTGCCAACATTTCAAATATAATTTTTTTTACTCGGAAAATAAAAGAGTTCCCGAGGTCGAACTCAGGGAGCAAGTTATATTCTAGAGATATACATGTTTCTTTTACAAAAATAAAGAAAGAGAGAGGGAAAGAATTTGTTGTCTTCTTTTTTCTTTGTTTTCTCCTCGTCTCAGATCTTCTTCTTCTTTGTCTGCAGAGGTGATGTCTTTCTTCTGCAATGGTGATGCTCTTCTTCTTCTTCTTTGTTTTTCTTCTTTCAGTTCTTCCCTTGTTCTTTTGTGTTCTCCTCTGCCTCGCCTTCTTCTGTTGTTCTTCAGATCTCCCTCCTTCTTTCTTCTTTTCTTTTTCAGTCAGGACGTCGCCCCTCCTTCTTTCTTCTTCTCCCTTCAGGACGTCGTCTGATTTCCAAATCAGACGACTTAAACTGCCTGTTGCTACAGTGTCTCCCTCAGCTTCCTTCTTCTTCCGCGGTTCTTCTTCTTCACCTGTGCCTGCACACTTCAGAGCTTACGTCAGAGAACAAAACCTACTCTACCCTCTCCCCCCCGCGTCTCTCTCTCTCTGAAACCACTCTTGGGAAAGCTCTCCCAGAGCTGCCGGGTAATCGGGTTCGGGTCACGCCCGGGTCCAGGCCCACCGGCGTGCGTGGTGGGCGAGGAGTGCAGGTCAGTCTAAGTCGGGTCGGGTCAGGTCCGCGGGGCGTGAGCGTGGACGAGACCGGGTAACCGGGCAGGTGAAAGGGGACCTCACCCCGTGTGCTGAGGCAGTAAGGCTAGTGCACAAAATCAATTTAAACAGTGGAAAGGTTGTGAGGCTTACCGATGTGGGACTAAACGCAGACCTTTCCTCGCGTGCGCCTGCTGGGAGACCGCGACCTGGCTTCTGCAGCTGTGGCTTCGATTTGCGTAGGTTGCTGGCTGGCTGCCTTCGCAAGACTCCCCGTACTCCGCAGCAGCTGGAGACCTGGAGTCCTCAAGCCTGGAGCGCGGGAGAAGCTGCTTCAATGTGCGTTAATGGCGGTCGAACCTCAAAACCTGTCGGACACGAATATGGCCTCTCGGCCTGATCAAACCACTGGGGAACCTTCGCCGTGGCACGGCGAAGGTGAGGAGCTGCGCGGCAGGCCGCAAGGTGGTGTCTGGCGGCAGCCCTAGGTTGGACTGCAACCGGAGGAATGGGTTTGTTCGGGGGAGCGTTACGGAGGTGTGGAGTGGCAGTGGAGGGGTGGGGGGTGCTCAGTGTGATGAGGCGGAGGTTCGGTGAGGGTCGGCGAGGTGTGTGAGGCTGTGGAGCGATGGGAACATCTCGCCAGAGGGTGGCCGGAGTCGAAGGGGGTGACGATGGTCAGGGTCGGTCGAGGGCTTAATTGAACAAATTGAAACCGGGGAAAGAAAGAGGAGAAGAAGGGAAATAGTTCTAACTTACTTGCAGGGACGAAGGGGGAGCAGTAGGGCGACAGTCGTATCGACTGTCGCCGGAGAAGAAGATGCTCAGGGAAGGAGGCGGCGGCGAGCAGAGAGCCGGAGAGGCGCCAGCTGGGTGCGGCGTGGCGCGGGAAGAGCAGGGGAGGAAGTCTCTGCTGCTGGTATTGCGGCAGAGCGAAGAGGAGGAGGGGGAGGAACCGCCGGAGCTGGTGAGCGTCTGCCGGAGAGAGAAGAGAGGAAAGTTGGGGATTTTCTCCGTCAGATCCGAGCTGCCCAGGCCTGTGGAGCAATGGGGGGTATTTATAGGGATCAAAACAGGGAGGGAGGCGGAGGGAGACGACGTGTCTCCCTCGCCGGAGGATGGCCGGAGACGAAAACCCATACCGTCCGTGCGTTCGCACGGCCGGTATGGTGGGCTACAGCGACCAGGGGGGTGTCCCTGCGACGGCTGACAACGCAGGGCACCCCTGGTTTACTTGCCAGGCTTTCCCCCTCACCCTGCGCGGCGCCATGCTCCGCGCAAGGTCGCCGGAGCATGGTGCTGGCCGGTTTTGCAGGGGGGACCTGAATGCAAAGAACGAAGGAGAGTTAGGGGCCAAAATGCGACGGTTCAAAAGTTGAGGGCCAAAAAGTAAATATATGAGGACCAAAGTGTAAAGTCGGTCAAGGAGGTTTCTTCTTAGGCTCAAGTTTTTATACATGATTAATTAGGACCTAAGGAATCTGATGGTGAATTTTATTTCTATATTAAACCTGGTTTGACCGGTCAATTTATGCGAAAACCCAGATTAAGTTATTAATTGGGCATGGTTCTCAATGTAGGTCAACATGGGTTCTGAAGGCCAAATTGAAGGTTCTAAACCCTAGAGATTATTTTTCTATGAATTTTAGAGGGTTTATTCTATTTTTACTTTGCCTCGAACCTCGTGAATTGAAGTGGGTTGTTTTAGGGTTACAGATTATCATTTAGTTCCTTGGAATTGCTGTAGCCCTTGCTAGATCATCTCATCCCACTTTTATTCTTATTAAGTTGCTTTGACCTTTGTTTGGACCCTGAATTACCCTGTATGCAGATTATACTGGTAAAATTGCATTTTTACCCCTTATGACTTGTTTTCTCCTTAAACTCAGAATTCTCTGAGTTAAGCCTTTCCTTGAGTTATGTAGGAGCTTTTATCCTTTGTATTGGGTCAAAATGAGCTAGTTATGGCTCATGATGAGGTTCTCATCAGCTAGCTTAGCAGGCACTCAAGAATATGACCGTTAGAGCCTTATCAGACGTCCATAGGACTGTCCAGACGTCTGATAAATGACCGTTTTGCCTCGGCTGACCCAAAATCTCTTCTCAGAGATTTTCTAGCCGTTGCAACGTTTGGAAATCAATTCCCACAGTAAAAGTAGGTTTCCAGACGTCCATACATAGTGCCAGACGTCCTGTATGTCGTCTGATGGACTTGCGCAAAAATCCTGTTTAGATCTGATTCAAGTCAGGAGGAAACCCGCATAGAATCAGACGTCTGACCTTGAAATCAGACGTCTTAAAGTGGCCTTCCAGACGTCTGATACCATAATTAGACGTCTGATAACCCTGTCAAATGTAATCATTGTCCTGATTTCGGCCTGATTCTCTTGGGCTTTGCACCCAACGGCTATAGAACCTTTCTTAAGCCTTCCAAAGCCTTCCTAAGGCCTCTATAAATAGAGGGGAGCCTTTGCAACACAAAAACACACAAGATATACACTTAGAAAAACACAAGACACACTTAAGCAACATACTTCCAATCTCTTGTGTCCAATTGAGGCCCTTGCTCTCCAAGCTCTAGTTTCATTCTCTTGAGAGCATCAAGTCTTCGCGCACCCGCTCTCCCGCCGTTGTTCACGAGAGCGACATTGCGCCGTTGCGTGGCTCACGCACCCGCGTCATCCTCGACGCACTCCTTGCAAACGGGAGTTTCCTTATTCCTATAGAAGCTAGGTTCTTAATTACTTTGTTGGCTCTATAGGACCTGTTGTTTTATTTTATCTTTGTTATTTTGGTTGGGTATTCGCTTTGCGAATTCCCGTCTCCTTCGTGGGACAAAATCCTTCTCGTGGAGAGAAGGGGTTGAGGAACGCTACCCTCGTACTTGTAGCGTAGTTGTATTGAGGTTGAATCACCCTCGTTTTAAGTGATTCGGTTTAGTGGATTTGATCAACTAGGTTGATCGGAAAATCCTAACTCGAGAGGGTTAGGTGGTGGTTTTCACTCGGTTTGGGTTTCCACCTAAAAATACCTGTGTACATTTTGTGATTGCTTATTTTTGTGATATTGCTTTATATAGTTCAATTCCGCTTTTTTTTGTCACGCTGATCTCACCCCCTCCTAGTACAAGGGTAGAACCTTCAGAGTCAAGTATAAAATTAATACACTGGTTGAGACCATTATCGACCGTTTATAACGGTCAATAATAAAAGAATCATTGACCGTTAAATATATAACGATCAAGAAAAGTCAAGCATAATTAAGATGTCTGGTTGAGATTATTTTCGATCATTTATAGCAGTCGACAATAATAATATAGTTGACAGTTTCCATATTAACAGTCGAGGATGTTCTCATAAAAAATCATGGCGGCAAAAAGATATTTTTCAAATGCATTCCTTGACCATTCAGCCAATAATGGTCAAGAAAACACAAACAAAATTACCAGGGTGACCCCGACTCCTTCCCCTTCCTTTCTTCAGCAGACTTCCTCCAACCTCCTCTAACCCACAATGTCGCCAACCTTCTCCGTCGGCTCTGAGGGCCACCCTCTCGTTGGCGACTACACGCACGTCATCCAGCGACCCCCCCTTAGTAACTGCTCGTCGCTACTCCTTCCCTTCCTCATTCCACCGCGCCACCATGGCGACCACCGGCACCACCATGACCACCTTCCCTTCCTCGTGCTGCCGCCACCACCATGACCACCTCACCACCACCTCGTCGACCACCACCCCTACCTCCACGGTTGCCCACCACCACCCCCACCTCCACGGCCACTAATCGCCACCACCACCTCAAGCCACAACTACAACCTCCTGCCGCCACCACTACCACTTTAGGCACCACCACCACCACCTCCTCCTCCTCCTCCCACCACCATCACCCCAATTTCCCCCCTTAGGGTTTGACATTTAATTTTAGGTTAATTTAATTTTTTTATGTAATACTTAGGTTAGAAATTTAATTATGAATGCAATTAAATTATATACTTCATTTAATTATGAATGCAACATAGTGCCAGTGGCTACTGTGTTGCGGTAAAGGAGCAGTGGTAGTGAGCTAGTAGAGGTGGTGATGATGGGGAGGAGCAAAAGAGAGTTGAGTTGAGGAAGGAGAGAATGAGGAGATTACGATGGTGGTGGCTTAGGGAAAACGAAGGAGAATCCATGGCTCGTTGAGATGGAGTTGGAGAGGGAGAAGGACGGGACGAGAGGGAGGAGGTGGGTGGAGCATGTGGTGGGGTACGTGGTAGTGGTGGATGCCAGGGGTGGAGGTGATGTGGATGGAGGTGACAGTTATGGGAAGAGTAGTGGGAGAAGGAAGGTCAAGAGGACATTCTTGGTGGCGTCTTGCCATGAGAAGAAGGTCGAATAGAGGATGAACAGGGAGAGGAGCTATGATGGAGGAGGATTGATGGTGTTGGATCTGTAAAGGTAAGACGAGGAGTTGAAGATGATGACTCTGGTCATGTGGTGGAGAAAGACAACAGTGTCAACAGTTGCTGCATCATGGTGAAAGAGCAGCAGTGGTGAGCTAGTGATAGTGGAGAGGAGAAGAGAGTTTAGTTGAGGAAGGATGGAATGAGGAGGAGATTATGGTGCTGATCGTGGGTTGGGGAAAGTGGAGGAGAAGGCCACCATGCATGGCTCTTGGAAGTGGAGTTGGAGAGGGAGAAGGATGGGATGACAGGGGGAAGGGTGGGATGAGAGGGGGAAGGGTGGAGTAGGTGGTGGGGTGGTAGTGGTGGATGTTGGGGATTGAGGAGGTGGTGAGGATGGATGTGACGATTATGGAAGGAGGAAGATGGGTTTTGTTTTTTGTTGAAATGCACTTCTTGATTTTATTTGTCAATTCTCTATTCTTGCATGGTTTTAGAAATTTGATGATGAAAATGATTGTTATAGAGCTTTCTTTCAATAATTCCATCACTGCATGTTTGAATCGTTTTCCCAAATTATTTGAATTATTTGATATTTATGTTTGATTATGAAATTTTTATTACAACTTTGTAGATACACACACTTACACAAATTTAGATGCACATGATGAGAAACAATAGGAATTCTAACCCTTAGGTAACAGGTTATGGGAGGGATATAATTGTGTTAAAATACTAGCTCGTCGAGACTTATGATCATATTGTACGAACAATGCAGAGTGTGTGTATACCTCACTTACATGCACAATGCATTGTCTTTATAACATGCCATAAGTGTTGTTGTCCTTTGTTTAGCTTGTGAACCATTTCGTCACTATGGTGAGTTCCTTATTACATTTTTCTTTAAAATGCTGTTATCATGTTAAATGTAAGGTGTGCCCACTTAGGTTTATTTTTTGTGTGGAATGATGCATTTATTTATTTTTTGTATATTGAATGTTTTCTATTGAATGTGGAGAAGGAGAAAGGAAAATGGAGGAAAAGAGAAGAGGTATGAAAAGATGTAGGGAAATGGAGGAGATGGAAAGGGAAATGGAGGGATGGGAAGGATAAAGGAGAAGGGAGAAAGAGAAGGAGAGGAAAGAGGAAGGGAGAACAGGAGGGAAATGAAGGGGAGGGTAAGGGAAATGGAGGGATGGGAAGGGGAAGGGAGAAAGAGAAGGAGAAGAAAGAGGAAGGGAGAAGTGGAGGGAAATGAAGGGGTGGATAAGGGAAATGGTGGGATGGGAAGGAGAAGGGAGAAAGAGAAGGTGAAGAAAGAGGAAGGGAGAAGTGGAGGGAAATGAAGGGGAAGTTAAGGGAAATGGAGGGAAGGGGAAGCAAAATGGAGGAATGGGAAGAGCAAAGGGGAAGAGAAAAAGAAAAGGAGAAGAAAGAAGGGAGAAGGGGAGGGAAATGGAGAGGAAGGGAAGGGGAAAGGGGGAGGGAGATATCATTCCATTTTCAGTTTCATTTATTATCGCTTATTTCATTTTCATTTATTTGTATGCTTATTTTATACATGATTTTCGAAATATCACAATATATAGGGGAAATGTTGCATTTAAAAAAAAAAAAAAATCTGATTAATTGTGATCAGGAAAGCACGATCGTACGCATGGACCGATGCTTCATCTCACATGCAATCTGAGTGCATGAACTCTGTTCATCCTCAGTTGCCCGATCTCGATCGAACGGCTTGCCATCGACGAAGAGCGACAGCTGTAGCCACATGAGTGCCAGCATGCGCGAGCATGCGTGGGTGCGATGTTTGAGGTGGATCTTTAGCAACAATTTTAAACGTCACTGTTAACCCGTGATCTTGTTTTGCCTCTTCTCCTCTACTATAAAAGGACCTACACCCCTCCATTCTTCTTCATCTCTTCCTTTCTCTTCCTTACCACCTCTAAGGCTCTAGGGAGAGCTTGTCCCAAGCTCAGCCTACTCCTCTAAAGTCTAAAATCAAATATTTTTCCTGCTTCTCACCCCCTTCATGGAGCATCCTGTGGTCATCCTCTCACCACCTTCTGAAAGAAGATCCTCCCTGCAACACCGTCCCGCCCTGTCCTCCTTCCTCCAGCTCCGTTCTTCTTCGTCAAGCTTCCCGCCACATTCATCTGGGGCATCGTTAGAGCGAGTCATCCTCCAAGCAACCATCGAGGGTGACTCTTCTCACCTTTATCTATCTTTTACTACTTTCTAGTGTAGTTTGTTTATCTATAGCAAACTTTGGTTACTTATATATTGCTATATATCTCTCTCTCTCTTCGAAAGTAGATTAGTTAGATAAATATTTTGTGAATCTAATCTCTTGCCCATTAAAATACCAAAAAAATTGCAAAAGATAAAAACAATAAAAAGAAATAAAATCAAAGCACGAATTTCAAAACCAAACGTTCACCTCCCTGTGTTCGACCTGGAACTCACCACGAGTTTCGGTATAAATTTTATTTGGTAGTGATATTTTGTGACTACGATGATGGGTTCTCCGAAACCCTAACTTTTCACTCGCGAAATACACACATCATTTTGGCACCATTCTCGGGGATCGCAGTTTTGGCGCCGTTGCCAAGGAGGCAATGCTCTTTGGTTTTTCCTCATTTTCTACCTTACTTAACTTTTATCTCATTTTTTCTCTGATCTTACTGTGATTGCAAGTACTCTTCCAAGGTGGGCCAGAGCAGTTAGATCGAAGAAAAGTGTGGATAAAGGTTCTGTAAGTGTATCCCCACCACCCCCACCCTTAGATTTCACTTCATTACAATAATAACTCAAACCCTAATTAACCTAGGAGCTTACATAAATCCTAGGCTAGTCCTGGTTGTTTGATTACCACTTCACCTCACCCACCTGCATAAATTCAAAAAAATAAAAAAGAATACTCTTCTCTTGTGGGATTTAATTAAAAGAGACACACTTAACACCCACAAATTCTCATCCAAAGGTGCACAATCACTTTGATTCTACCACTTAACTGGGATTTGACCTGTGGACCCAGTACACTTCAACTCAATACACATAAGTGAGTAGAAACCTGATTAGGTTAAGACATTGCGTGCCATAATTTGTGGAGCGAATAGGCCAATTGATTAATTTGTTAAGGTTGCACCACTCAATTTAAAATTGATTCATCAAGTAGCTTGCCACTTAGGGTTCAATTTTTAGGAACTAACCAGGCACTCCACATTATTTCTAAGTTTTAAAGGAATATATCATCACCGGTGCTTGCAAAACTTGGAGTGTTCTACTGAAGCTGAATGAACGAACCTAAAGATTAAACCCTAAAATCTACTAAACATGGTTACACCCTAAAAGACACATCATAAAATAACCTTGTTTGAAAACCCTAGTTGAGCACACACACATTTGAATTGATCATTAAGGGCACAACTCATCTAAAGTGCCCATCACATTCTAAGAGATCCCAGGCCTAATTAAAACTAAGTAGACGTTGGCCTTAAGGATTAACTCACTCATTGGGACTCTAATTGAGATTTTTTTAGATTAATCTTCTTCTATCATTCCATTTGATGTCTAACTAGGGGAATAGCATCAAACAACCACGGTTGGGGGGTATTAAAGGAACCAGAGGTGCAAGCCAAAGGAAGAACCTTCTCCCAACCACTCCCTCTAACTCATTGGATTAATCGGATAGAAGTAGACCAAATCATTTCTTTCATCTCAAGGTAGGTTCTAGGAGTCAGTAGGCCATTAGGCTACCCCTTAAGGACAGGTTTGGTTGATTGTACTGTATGGCACCTTTCTCTCCTCTGTTTTCCCTCCTACTTCATCATGTATCCTTCCTCATCCTACACACAATTCCAATCCTACCCTCCTACCACCACTTAACCCCAAGATGATTACTATCCAGACCTGACTTATGACTACCCATCCCCTAGTTGGGATAACTTTAATTGGGGACATGATTATGGAGCTCAATGTCTAGGGTCTAACCTTGGACAACAAGACTATGATTATTATCCTTCTCATGCTTATACTGATTATAGATCTCCACCCTTGGATGATCAACCTAACCCGATCTACAATCAAGAAGGATATGATTATTATAACTCTTACCTTCCCCAGTATTATACTAAACATACGTCACCACCCCTCTTTGAACAACCTGAAACGACCTACTATCAGGGAGGATCATAAGAATCTCAATTCTTTGACTCCCTTGAATTTAACCCAAACCCACCCAACCCTAAACCAAACCATTCGATTCTGGTGAACCAGGTACAAGATAGGGTGTTGGCCAATTTGAGGAACACCATTTGATCTCCAGAAACCCAGCCAACACCCTGCAATGAAGAATTGGAGCCCCCGATTCAAATGATTGACGATCTGAATAGTTCATTATTGGATTGGCTCCAAGATATCGAGGATAAGGGCCGAGGTGAGTTTTTGCTGGGGAAATTATCGAGATTGAGGATGAAATTAGTGGTTTCCTTAGTTCAATCTTGGGATGATTCTCAAGATGAACCTCCTTCAGGAGAGCCAATGTCAAAACCCACTCAAGTGTCAGTTGGAGGGGACACATTTTCTGAGACCGGAGATGACCAGGTTGGTCTAGAGCAACCCATTGAGGATGAATTGAACTTCTCACCCGAGATCCCCGAGCCATGGAACGAAGAAAAATATGTCTCCATGGACCATGAAATGATAGACAATTTTGAGACATATAAATAAGGATCAAGAATTCATTAATTCTGAGGGTGATGAATCTTTAGGTGAAGTCTCACTTGAGCCTAACAAAAATGATTTTAGTGAAACAAACGGGCTAAAGGAACTTGATTAATCATTTGATAGCCCAATAATTAAAGACCGTGATCCTGTTGGGGCTAACTTGGAGGATTTGAATCCAGATTTACTAGAAGATTCAATCAGTAGCTCCATTCCTCAACCACACCCCAAAGAGTTGAATGATGATATTTTAGAAATTATTGGACCCAAGTCAATCCTGATTGAGCCACAATTGTTTAACTTGGATATTTTAGATGGGGTGTACAATGATCTGAAGGTCCCGGAAACCCTGATTTTGGAGGATAGAAATGTGGAAATGAAAATCTAAGAGGCTAATTCTGAGGGAAGTACAATTTTTTATCTAAGGGTTCCTTTATATCTAAAACCACCAACCTTCTACCAGAACCCTTATGACATTTTTTATTTGCATGATGTGTAACCCAAGCTCAGAATAATTGATTATCTTTTCGAGTTGAACTCTAAATGGACATCTAAACCTATTGAACTAGATCTACCCATTGTCTGACATTTTAGACTTGGGTTGCACACCATTAAACCATGGCCCAGCCCCACAAGCACAACAATCTCCGATTTTGGGTGATTTTCATCCAAAGCCTTAAAACCACTCGACCCTGGGGTATGGGTCTACACCACAACTTAGTCCACATCTATGGACATCTTCTTTTGGAGGGTTTAAGGATCAATCTTTTAATTTTGATTCTAACCCACATTTGTGAATTCTTAATTTCTTCTTTGTTTGTATATTATGCCTAGCTAAAGGTAATAAACTTAGCACGTGTGTATATTCCACGTTCTCTATGGAGCTGATCGAATTTTCATGAAATTCAGGTGATATTCTGTTTATTCTGCCCTTTTCATGTCTTTATTTTTACAATGAAGACATTGCATCATTTAGCCATCGGGGGTAGATACTTAATTCTGAAATTATTTTGTTAGCTCCATGGAATTTCTTTTATTTTCTTTAAAAAAATTCAAATTTCAAAAAGACAAAAAAAAACTTTAGAATTAGGGGAAAGGAACTTAGGCATTAGGAGTTAATAACTTTAGGAGATGATACTTTAGGACCTGAACACTTAGACACTTCAGACCTTTGGGCTTAATCAACCCGAGTGTCCACTAAAATGTGGACTTGTTTCTCAAGTCCTCACCAAGTTAATCTTACTTTAATTTGGTTAATAAATTGGGGTGATAAGTACATGACTTATCAGTCTCCCACAGCCGCCCAAGATCGACTACAGCCTTTGCCTCGCCTCAAAAGAGAGTCTGGATGAGATCTCGACCGTTGGATCTTCATCCAACGAATGAAACCAAGAGCCACAGCTTCCATCGAGTTGATAAAGTCACGCTCTTGCCTCAATGGTAGTGTGCTTGGCTCTCAAAGAAGAGGCACGAATTCGAATCCTACGATGCTTCCAAACGATCGCACAGGTGCAAGCAGCTAATTAGAGCCCCGTGATCTCCATTGAATGGCGCAGAATTCTCCACATGGACATGCGGATGAGCGCGGATAAACCTACGCGGACCAGTGCTTCTCTCACGCATAATCTGAGCATACGATCTTCGCTCATCCTCAGCCGCCGATCTATATCGAACGGCTTGCCATCGATGAAGGGGACAGTTGTGGACGCTGAGCACCAGCGTGTGCGAATGTGAGCGGGTGTGTCTGTTGGTTGGAGACCTTCAGCGATGTTTGAGGCAGATCTTTAGCAATGATTTTAAATGTTGCTTTTGGCCCGTGATCTTGTTTTGCCTCCTCTCCTCCACTATAAAAGGACCTGCACCCCTCAATTATTCTTCATCTCTTCCTTTCTCTCCATCACCACCTCCAAGGCTTTAGAGAGAGCTTGTCCCAAGCCCGGGATGCTCCTCTAGAGTAGAAAATCAAATATTTTTCCCACTTCACACCCCCTTTCGTGGAGCATCCCATGGCCGTCCTCTTACCACCATCTGAAAGAAGATCCTCACCATGATGCCGTCCCGCCCAGTCCTTCCTCCTACTTCATTCTTCTTTGTCTAGCTTCCCGCCACATTCGTTCAGGGCATCGACAGAGCAAGTCGTCCTCCAAGTAGCCGCTGAGGGGGACTCTTCTCACCTCTATCTACCTTTTACTGCTTTCTAGTGTAGTTGTTTATTTATAGCAAACTTTAGTTAGTTATAAATTGATATATATATATATATATATATCTTTCTCTGTGTAAGTAGATTAGTTAGATAAATATTTTCTCAATATGATCTCTTGCCTATTAAAATACCAAAAAATTGCAAAAGATAAAAATGACAAAAGGAAATAAAATTGAAGTGCGGAATTTAAAACCAAACGTTTGCCTCCCTGTGTTCAACTTGAGACTTACCTCAAGTTTTGGTATAAATTTTATCTGGTAGCGATATTTTGCAACTACGATGGCAAGTTCTCTGAAACCTTAACTTTTTGCTCGTGAAATACACGCTCATCACTAAGCCTTAGACCTACTAGATCAACTTTGCACTTTCCTCAACCTCTTGAGGACTAATCTGGATCTTAATGAATACGTGAGTGTTTAAGCCCTAAAATAAGCTGAAGAGGCCTAAGATCAGCACTCTTTACTAATCCCCTTGTCTCTAGCATTTCAGGACTAAATCTTTGTTTTAATTTGGTCTAGAACTTAAGTAAATCCCATAATCAATTGCTATGACTATCGATTTTTTTCTTGATTTTTCTCCTTTTTGACATTTTGTATCTCCTTTTTTCCTCCTTAAGAAAGATTTTCAATCATTTCACAAAATTTTCCTCCCTTTCTCCTTTTTTTTAATATATATATTTTTTGTGAGAACCCCTCAAAAACTTGAATTTCCATTTATTTGTACATTAACACCCCCCATGCCTAAGTTTTGTAATGTCCTCATTGTAACCTAGGTGGGTACGAATTCAGTTTGGTTCAATGTTTAGAACAAGGTCAAAGGGTGGATGAATGGGTCGGGATGACTGTTGCGGACGATTTCAAGCTTTGATACAAGTACCAAAGGTGAAATTAGCTATTCTAAAATTGAACTCTCAAGTGCAGTTGGAGTGTAGCTCAAAAGGATGAAAGGGGTCTCAAGTTTTTGAAATGATGGGCTACCTCCTGTTCAGCACTAAATCAATGCCTTCAGCTGAGCAGAAGGTGGTCAAGGAGAAGTGGTGGTCAAATCGAAGGAATTTTGTAGAACAAGCAACTTGATGAGTAGGCTGGTTGGACCAACTAGGTGCTTATTCAGGTCAACAGGCTGATGATGCAGACCAAACCTAATCAATCTGGTGGGTTGATGGATATGAATCAATAGGTGTGGAGCCCACCAGATGCTATGTGGCTCGAAAAAATGTGGAAGTGAGAATCTAGGGTTTAATTGAATCGGTTAAGCCTCATCAGAGTAGGGTTCCTCAAAAGTCAATGGATCAATGGAGAATGTAGGAACTCTACTGGTGGGATCAGAGAAGGATAAGATGTGATTAACGGTCTGATTAATGCCTGATTCACGGTCAAAAGATGGAGGTGAATCATATGCAACTGGATCAGAGAGAAGTGAGTTAAAGTAGAAGTTGATTTCAGTGGTGGGTTAGGGTTGGGATCGGATTTTGAACGGCTCTGTGATAGATGTGGCTTCTTTGAAATCAAAGTGAGATGTGGGCTCTTCTAGAAATGATTCAAAGATAGGTTCATCTAGAGAGTCTTCATGATGCTCATCCAAATCAAATGTAAATGCCTGGAGAATGCTTATAGGATCATAGAAATCTAAGTCAGTGAAAGATTCGAACTCTGGATTGTGGAAACTCTCGACACTTACTATTTCTAATTCTTGCATATCATAACAAAATGATTCCAACTCAATAGAATAGAAATTTGAACCAATGATCTCGGGATCAGGGACCTCAGAATTAGAGTAAAAGAATGGATCATGGACACTGAGGTCGTAAACTGGCTTGTAATCATTTAGAAACAAAGGTTCTCCAAAATCAGAGTATGATTCGAAATCATCGGAGAATCTGTGAAAATTAGTTTCTAAACCTGATTCTAGATCGAGATTTCCACCACAAAACAAATCATGATGAATAGAATCAACAACCTGACTTGGATCTAACCTAATCTCAAAATTTCGAGCTCAAAGAGGTGTCCTTATTAGGCATTGCTTGGGTTCTTGGCTCCTAGGATACACCCAATCAAATCCCAACTATTTACACGAAATCATCGATGTATAGGAAATGCACATGTAGTATAGTCAACGAAAACACAAAACACTAAATTTATAAAACTCAAATTCAAAAAGGAGTTTAAGGTTGTTCGTAGGGAGCAATTGTGCAATTTAATTCACCAATTACAATTTATCAAAAAAATATACAATTGAAATCAATAAGATGCTCAAAATGATATTTCAATAAGAACTAGAAGAACAATGCAACAAGATCACGTTAAAATGGTGATTTGAATCACCAATTTAACCCTTAAGTTTATGCTCACAAATCCTCAGATAATGAACAGTAAACCACAACCATTAAGCCATGTCAGTCAAGTACTCAAATATTCCCACAGTAACCAGCAAAATCAATCTCAGATGACAGGGCAATCTTCCAAATGCCTTATCAGAAGAGGCATAGCACCACAGAAGAAGCATAAGGGCTTCTCTTCTTCAAGCCTTAGATCGTTAGGCACAACACAGTAGAAGAAGCTCAAGGGCTTTTTAGAATTTTCGCTTAGTATCCAAAGAGGAGAGAGTGTTGGTGCTAGAGCACCACGATCATTTGTTTTGATGATAACAAAACACGTGTTATTTAACATTTGCAATTTGAGTCCTAGATTTCAGGTCAATTGCAAATGTGGACGTGTTTAGACGGAGTTCGAGCTCGCATCCAGGACGGATTGGAGGAGCTTGACGGAAAACAGAGGAGGTTCGCGTGGAGCGAAAGATTGAAGATGGAAGGAAATGAAGAATAGGATAGATTTCCTTCTTTTGTACTTGTTGTATTTTTCGTTTCTTTTGTTGCTCTTTATTTCCTTAGATATTTCATGCTAAAGAGCCTCAAAGAACCCTAACAGTAGTCCTAGGAACACCGACACAACCATAGGATACTTAGGTTTTCTGTAGAATACTTAGAAAACCAATATAGGGTTCAAACAGACTTTCCAGACGTCTAATTCCCAAATCAGACGTCTGATAATGTATTTTAAGACGTCTGACTGTTGTTTCAGACGTCTGATAACTGTTAGGCTGGACATAGTTAGTTCTTTCTGATGAAATCAGACGTCCAGACCTTAGACCAGACGTCTTAGGAGACGTCTGATGACTTTGACAGACGTCCAATTAGTGGACCGTTGGCTGGCTTCGCAAACACTCCAGATATGACCGTTAGAGCCTTATCAGACGTCCATAGGACTGTCCAGACGTCTGATAAATGATCGTTTTGCCTCGGCTGACCCAAAATCTCTTCTCAGAGATTTTCTAGCCGTTGCAACGTTTGGAAATCAATTCCCACAGTAAAAGTAGGTTTCCAGACGTCCAGACATAGTGCCAGACGTCCTGTATGTCGTCTGATGGACTTGCGTAAAAACCCTGTTTAGATCTGATCCAAGTCAGGGAGAGACCCGCCCAAAATCAGACGTCTGACCTTTGAATCAGACGTCTTATAGTGAACTTACAGACGTCTGATGCTAGAATTAGACGTCTGATAAGCCTGTCAGAACAATGATTGTTCCTGATTTCGGGCTGATTCACTTGGGCTTTGTTCCCAACGGCTATAGAACCTTTCTTAAGCCTTCCAAAGCCTTCCTAAGGCCTCTATAAATAGAGGGGAGCCTTTACACACCAAGACACACCTAGAGAGACCAAGATACACAAGAAACAATTTGTATTACACTTTCCACTCTCTTGTGTCCTAGCTAGCTCTTGCTCTCCAAGCTCAAGCACCATTCTCTTGAGAGCATCAAGCTGTTGCGCACCCGCTCTCCCGCCGTAGTTCACGAGAGCGAAGTTGCGCCGTCGCGTGGCTCACGCACCACGTCATCGTCGACGCACTCCTTGCAAAGGGGAGTTTCCTAAATCCTATAGAAGCTTTGGTTTATTACTTTGTTGGCTCTATAGGTTTGTTGTTTATTTTACCTTTGTCTTTTGGTTGGGTATTCGCTTTGCAAATTCCCGTCTCCTTCGTGGGACAAAATCCTTCTCGTGGAGAGAAGGGGTTGCGGAACGCTACCCTCGTACTTGTAGCGTGGTTGTACTGAGGTTGAATCACCCTCGTTTTAAAGTGATTCGTTTAGTGGATTTGATCAACTAGGTTGATCGGAAAATCCTAACTCGAGAGGGTTAGGTGGTGGTTTTCACCCGGTTTGGGTTTCCACCTAAAAACTTTTTGTGTACATTGTGTGATTGTCTTTTTGAGATTGCTTTATATTTCATTTACGCATTTTTTACGTCACACTGATCTCACCCCTCCAAGTAGGGAAATTACATTTGGTATCAGAGCAGGTTTTCCACCGACAGGAGTAACATCCGCGGAAAGATCACATGGAGGGAAGCTGTTCCACAAGCAGGATTTCCGAGGGGCAGTCCACAACCCGTCCGCCGTTCTTCGACGGAAGCAACTACCCCTATTGGAAGTTGCGGATGAAGACGTGGCTTCAAGCCACCGACTTCACAGTCTAGGCCAGGTGCGAGACCCCTTTCGACATCCCAGAGAAACCCGCCGGAGGATACTCGCAGCAGCAGATCCGGGAGCTCTCTCTCAACGCGAAAACAATGAACGCGTTGTATTGCGCGCTCAGCCTGGAGGAGTTCAACAGAATCTCGCAATGCGCCACCGCATACGAGATCTGGCACACACTCGAGGTAACTCATGAAGGTACCTCTAAGGTAAAAACTTCTAAACTCAATTTACTTTCACAAGAATTTGAGGCTTTTTCTATGAAAACTAACGAAACTTTAAGTGAGATGAACACTAGGTTCACTCTCATAGTAAATAACTTGAAAGCTTTAGGGAAGACTTTCATCAAGGGGGAGCTTCAAGGGAAGCTTCTTCGTTCCCTTGGACCGTAATGGGAACAGAAAGTCACCGCCATCGAAGAGGCGAACGAAATGGAGGAGCTCAACATGGAAGATCTCCTAGGCAATCTGATGGCCTACGAGACTAAGTTGAAGCAGAAGAAGAAGGATACACCCGAGCCTAAACTAAAGAAGACTCTCGCCTTCAGAGCCGCGTCGGATAGCGAGGTAAGTTCCGACGACGAAGACTTTAGAATTTTACTTAAAAATTTTTCCAAGTTTTGTAGGGAATTAAAGAAAGAGAAAATGGAGAAGAAGGAAAGCCCGAGACGTTGCTACCATTGCAACGGGAAAGGGCATCTGCGACCAGAATGCCCTCTTCTCAAAAATGAGAAGAAGGAAAAGGAGAAGAAATCTAAGAAGAAGGCGTTCCAAGCCACTTGGGACGATTCTAGCTCGGAGGAAGAAGAAGAAAAGACCATAGAAGAAGAAACTGCTTGCTTCGGCTTCATGGCCAGAGGAAGCGACAGCGAAAGCGAAAGCGACTCAGAGAACGAGGTAAATCTCGATCTTCAAGAAGCTTTTAATGAACTTTTTGAGATTAGTAAATCACTTAGGATAGAAAATAAAAGCATTAAAAAGAACCTTAGTTTTCTTAAAAATGAAAATGATAGGTTAAAAATAAAACTTAAGGATCTAGAAACTTGTCCTAAAAATGATAACCTATTATTAGAAAATCATAACCTCATCAATGAAAATAATAAGTTGATTGAGGAAAATGATAGTCTAAAGTTAGAAATCTATGATTTAAAGACTAAGATGCAAGCTATAGAAAAAGAAATTGCATGTCTTAGGGAAAATTCTAACAAATTAATCAACAAAGTTGATAATTTTTATAGCCCTAAGGTTGAGAAAGGATCTCCATCAAGGAGACCTTCTAACAAATCCGGATCCAAGCCCACTTGGATACCGAAAAAAGAATTAGAATCTTGTTTTGTAGGGTTCAGGGATAATTACAACATAAGGGACTGGACCTACAGGCTCAAGGCTGGTCAACTCAAGTTAGGGGAACCAAGGAGTAGACCAAGGAGGAGAACAAGAAGACCGACGAGACGGCGAACAAACGACGGACCCGCCGCACGTCGACCACCAGATTGGAGACCGGCGCCAATGCCCGGGCCTCCAAGCTACGGATGGGAGCCCCATCCGATGTGGCATCCACCACCACCATTCGGGCCATTTTAATGGCCATGGTAGGTGAGGTAAAATTTTTAACCCTATCTTTTTATAAGCATTTAGATAGGGGGAGTTAAAAATTAATGAGCTAATTGTCAATTTTTAAGGGGGAGATATAAGGTAGCTAAATTTCCTTTAGAAAGGGGGAGAAAAATAATAGCTATCTCATTGTTACAAAAAAGGGGAGGACATTACCTTTGTCAAAAGAAACTCATAGAAGAGCATGTTTTAAGGGGGAGTTATAGGAATTTTAAACCAATCAAACCTTTTTGATAATGTTAAAAAGGGGGAGGATTTTTATGTATTATTATTTACGATTTTGTCATCATCAAAAAGGGGGAGATTGTTGGTGCTAGAGCACCACGATCATTTGTTTTGATGATAACAAAACACGTGTTATTTAACATTTGCAATTTGAGTCCTAGATTTCAGGTCAATTGCAAATGTGGACGTGTTTAGATGGAGTTCGAGCTCGCATCCAGGACGGATTGGAGGAGCTTAACGGAAAACAGAGGAGGTTCGCGTGGAGCGAAAGATTGAAGATGGAAGGAAATGAAGAATAGGATAGATTTCCTTCTTTTGTACTTGTTGTATTTTTCGTTTCTTTTGTTGCTCTTTATTTCCTTAGATATTTCATGTTAAAGAGCCTCAAAGAACCCTAACAGTAGTCCTAGGAACACCGGCACAACCCTAGGATACTTAGATTTTCTGTAGAATACTTAGAAAACCAATATAGGGTTCAAACAGACTTTCCAGACGTCTAATTCCCAAATCAGACGTCTGATAATGTATTTTAAGACATCTGACTGTTGTTTCAGACGTCTGATAACTGTTAGGCTGGACATAGTTAGTTCTGTCTGATGAAATCAGACGTCCAGACCTTAGACCAGACGTCTTAGGAGACGTCTGATGACTTTGCCAGACGTCCAATTAGTGGACCGTTGGCTGGTTTCGCAAACACTCCAGATATGACCGTTAGAGCCTTATCAGACGTCCATAGGACTGTCCAGACGTCTGATAAATGACCGTTTTGCCTCGGCTGACCCAAAATCTCTTCTCAGAGATTTTCTAGCCGTTGCAACGTTTGGAAATCAATTCCCACAGTAAAAGTAGGTTTCCAGACGTCCAGACATAGTGCCAGACGTCCTGTATGTCGTCTGATGGACTTGCGTAAAAACCCTGTTTAGATCTGATCCAAGTCAGGGAGAGACCCACCCAAAATCAGACGTCTGACCTTTGAATCAGACGTCTTATAGTGAACTTACAGACGTCTGATGCTAGAATTAGACGTCTGATAAGCCTGTCAGAACAATGATTGTTCCTGATTTCGGGCTGATTCACTTGGGCTTTGTTCCCAACGGCTATAGAACCTTTCTTAAGCCTTCCAAAGCCTTCCTAAGGCCTCTATAAATAGAGGGGAGCCTTTACACACCAAGACACACCTAGAGAGACCAAGATACACAAGAAACAATTTGTATTACACTTTCCACTCTCTTGTGTCCTAGCTAGCTCTTGCTCTCCAAGCTCAAGCACCATTCTCTTGAGAGCATCAAGCTGTTACGCACCCGCTCTCCCGCCGTAGTTCACGAGAGCGAAGTTGCGCCGTCGCGTGGCTCACGCACCGCGTCATCGTCGACGCAGTCCTTGCAAAGGGGAGTTTCCTAAATCCTATAGAAGCTTAGGTTTATTACTTTGTTGGCTCTATAGGTTTGTTGTTTATTTTACCTTTGTCTTTTGGTTGGGTATTCGCTTTGCGAATTCCCATCTCCTTCGTGGGACAAAATCCTTCTCGTGGAGAGAAGGGGTTGAGGAACGCTACCCTCGTACTTGTAGCGTGGTTGTACTGAGGTTGAATCACCCTCGTTTTAAAGTGATTCGTTTAGTGGATTTGATCAACTAGGTTGATCGGAAAATCCTAACTCGAGAGGATTAGGTGGTGGTTTTCACCCGGTTTGGGTTTCCACCTAAAAACTTTTTGTGTACATTGTGTGATTGTCTTTTTGAGATTGCTTTATATTTCATTTACGCATTTTTTACATCACACTGATCTCACCCCTCCAAGTAGGGAAATTACAGAGAGGACACGGATCACAAGGCGAAGCAAAAACCCCCCTCCTCTCTCTCAGATTCTCTTTCCTTTCTTCTCAGCTCAGAACGGACCAGACCCAGGTAGCCAGGTAAACGGATCAGCCCAGACCCATTGATGTGTATGGCGAGCGAGGGCGTGTGTACACACATGCAAGGAGGGACCTCACCCTGTGCTTACTGAGGCAACGGAGATGAGGCACAGAATCAAGATATGTGTGTCTTCACGGCTGTCCATGAACAATGTGGGTCTATCCCACAGAGTCTTCATCACGTGCAGCTGCAGGTCGCTTCTTCGCCAAATCAATGTAGCTGTTGTGGTTTTGTGTTGCAATTGAAGCCCTGGGATGACTCCTGGAGATATTTTGCGTCACCTGGGTGTGGAAGCACTGAAGAATGCAGCTGGGAGACGGTGGACGAAGTCGGAAAAGGAGGTGGCGGCGACAGTTGTCTGGTGGAGTACCTGAAACCAAGAACACGACCTTACGGCCACATCAAAGTAGCTCAAAAGCTTCCCCTGGAAGAGGCGAACGTGTTGGTGGGTGTTGCGTGCGGTGAGGGAGCATGTGGAGGGTAGGAATTGGGGACAATGTGTGAGGGAGGTCGAGTTTGGTGAAGGTGTCAAGGGTGCAAATCCCTCAATTTCTTGAGGGTTTTTGGTAAGCGTGGAGTGGCGGAGGTTTCGGAGGTGACGTGAGGGTGTTTGGTGGAATGTGGAGTGCGTGCATGCTCGTCGGAGTGTGACCAGAGCTGGGGAAGGTGACGATGGGGTGGACGTATGTGCATGTGAACCTAGAGTTTAAGGGTGTGAGTAGAGTCATAGGAAGGAGAGGAGTCAAAGGGGGGTAGTTGCAGGTGATGAGAGGGTAGAGGCGATGTCGGCTATGATCAGCCAGCGCCAGAGATGAAGGAGGCTCCGGAGAGAGGAACGGCAACGTGTGAAGGAGGAGGAAGCCTCTCGTAGGTATGGCGAGATGCAGATGACAAAGAGGAAGGACCTGCTACCTATAGTATGTGGTAGCAAGTGAAGAGGCTAGAGGAGGAGGGTCACCAGAGATGAGCTTGAAGTAGGCTGGAGATAGAAGAAGAAGAATTCTAGGCCAAAAACTCGCTAAGGAGCATAGCCTTGCGAGGGGGAACCTTTTAAAGGCCTTGGGGCAAGCTCTAGGAAAGGAAAGAAGCTTGAAGTTCTCGGAGTTTTCGGGGAATAAGATCCCTAAAATCATGGAGTTCACCTGAGCTCTACAGTCCAAATCAAGGTCCAAGATGTGATTTAGATGATTGGAGACTTCCTTAAGATCATCCCTTCCAATTTTGGAAGGAATTGGTCGAGAAATCAAGGAGAAATCCCAGATTGAAGGTCAGTGGGCTTGGGTTCACATAAATGGTGGCAGGACCGTTTTGAAGAAAATGACGAGAAGTTAGAGGGCTAAATGTAGGGATTTTGAAAGTTAGGGGCTTATGTGTGAAAAATATAGTTTAAGTGGACTAAAATGAAAACTAGGTCAAGATGGACTCTGATTGGGCCCAAATTTTGGCCTTAATCTAATTTGAACCCAAGAAATCTAATGGTGAAGTCGGATTTCAATTTTGACCAAGTTTGGCTAGGCAATCTGCATAAAAACCCAAATTAAGGTAAACTTCTATCTGAGACTCTGTTCAAGGTCAAAATATGTTTAGATGGTCAAACAAAGGGTACCAAACCTCATAAAATATTTTTCTATGAATTTTGTGAGG
This sequence comes from Thalassia testudinum, assembly GCA_037157565.1. Lineage (NCBI taxonomy): Eukaryota > Viridiplantae > Streptophyta > Magnoliopsida > Alismatales > Hydrocharitaceae > Thalassia > Thalassia testudinum. The sequence continues at coordinate 44,047,698 of JAZHRO010000025.1, forward strand.
TTTCGATGAATCTTATTCTGACCAGAACCTTATTCATTTAAGTGAGTCTGAAATTATGGTTTTGGGTATTGTTTTGGTTCTTGAAATGCATGAAACCCCATTTTTATCTGCATGGACCCACTTATTAGTCTTTAATGCTAATTTGACCTTTAGTTTACCCCTGAAGAACCCCGTGGTTATTCTGTGTTCATGATATGCTGTTAAAATTACAGAATTAACCCTGGTTTCCTATTCTCTTCTCAAAATAGAATGATATGGAGTTATAACCCTCAGATGGTTATGTAGGAGCATTCATCTTTCAATCCTAACTAAAAGTAGCTAGTTAGGGCCTATGATGGTATTCCCATCTCCAATTCTTCCAACTCCTTTATTTCTATATCGTAAATTGGTGACTTTCGAAAAGTCAATTCGTTCCTCTGAGGAGTCTGGAGAGGTACACTCATCAATTGTAGGCCTAAAATCGCAGTTTAGATCTAAAATATGATTCTCATCACATTGGACCTCATAAGCATCCCAAATAGGCTTAAATCTAGATTCTAGGTCAGGGTTAGGAATTGGGTCACTAGAATCTAGACTTTGTTCTATTGGGATGTCAGAATCACTCTTGAGGATTACCTTAACAAGATAAGGTATGGGAATTATATCCTCGAGAGGTTCTGACTCTAGCTCATCATAGGTGTTTGGCAAATCAAGGCATGATGGACCAGCTTCATGGCTCTCTAAGGCTGGTTCATAATCGAGAAAACCTACAACTGGATCCACCTAACCAACATCAAGATTAGGTATGTCATTCTGCACCAAGGTTGAATTGGATTCCATTTGGGTTGCGGGTCCACAACAACCTTGATTTTCAAACCCGGGCTCTAGGAAATCACATTGATCCTCAATATTGCTCCAAGATGTCTCATCAATTTCTGAATATGGGTATCTCTAATCTATGGCTTGGTGTATCGTATTTAGCATATACCCTTGTTTCTCAATGAGACCCTAGTGTATCTCCCAAAGTTGCAGATTTGACAAACATTGTATAGACTTAGTATTGTGTATTCTCCATAATTCATTATATTCTGATCAAAGATCATCCTAGGTTGAACCATGTATCATTTGTGTAAATATCAATTCAGCACGGTTCATAATGAGGTCTATTGTTTTAGGTACATTAACCTGAATGTTCCTAAATGGATCTGACGTCTTGTAATACTCATCATGATGTCTAAGAGTAGCCTTGATCATTTTTTCCTTGGTGCTCATTTGGGATTCAGGTTTCCTAAACAGTCTTCCTATGTTGTTAGGTTGCATTTTCAAATCAGACGGTGGATTAGGATGTAGAATCAAATTCAGGTCCAAATCGAATTGATCTGATCAGATCAGAAATCCCACAGAAGATCAACTCTAATGGTGGCCTCTAGGTCAGAAACCTAGGGACCTTTCCTGTGTATGTGCTCTAGAGAATAGACGAGGGACTGGATGTTTCTTGGACCAATCAAGTCACCCAAAGATGTTTGGATGACTAAGGCTGTTTCGAGGCGAATGATACCTCTGAATTAGAAATTCACACACCCGAGAATTACTTGGGTAGCTAGGAAGGGAGAGCCCTGCAAAGACCCCTACACGATAGAGCATCCCCACGAGTAACAGGGTTTCCCCAACCCGACCTTCCTTGTCACTACGGTTCCAAGTAGACCGGAATGTGTGAATTGAGACCTAAATCTACCAAATTTTATCCCTAATTTGTGCCTTGAATTTCACTTGATTAGAAGTTGATTCAATTTGCGACCTAATTTGGAGGTTGGTTGACCCACAAAGTGGACCAACTTCACTTGACCTGCCCTAAAGATTAAGGATGAAATTTATGTCATGACCCAAAATCACACTAAATTGACTCTCAAGTTACTAGGTCAAAAATTTTAGGATTCAAGTGAATTTAGAGCCTGATTTTTAGGGTTCTCTTGAATAGATCTTTTCAACAAGAGCTTAGGTAGCAGACAAGTGCGAGAGGGTCGATTTCCTTTATTGCATGCAAGTGTGTACTAACATTTCAGAATCCTAATGAAGAAACCCTAGTTGGCTCTATTTCCATGTCCAATTTGATCTTAAATGTAATGCCATGGCCTCAAACAAGAATGTGAGTAATCCAAGATGTCGAGAATTTAAGCGCAAATCCCTAATAGGTACAATAAATTAGGATGGGGATCTCAAAACAAATCGTCTAGATATCAAACTAATTTCACAAATCAGGAAATTTTGCCTTTAAATGATAATGACGAGAAAAATAAGGGAAGTGGATCCTAATTGATTTTGTTTCCTTTTTCTCTTTCCCAAGATTAGGAGGTTGATTAGGGAAGAAGAGAAATTTTACTTGCCCTTAGAGTGGTTGATTGCACGGAAGATCCCTTCGTGATATACCTCGTAAAATCACAACAAAACAGATATGGCAAGTTAGTAATCAACTCAATCAAATAAGATAAGACTAGGGGTGAAATACGTGTTGCTCCCCGGCAACGGCACCAAAATGTTGTAGTGCGATAATTGTCTTTTTAGAAATATGCGTTGTAGTATAGGACCAAAATCGTGACAACACTTAAACTTATAGATCTCAAAAACACAAGGGAGTCCGAGGTTGTTCGCAAGGAGCAAATTGGCAATTTAAACTACTAATCACAATATCAAGGATAATATGTAATTGAAACAAGAATATTTCAATAAAATTAGAGAATTAAAGTGCAAAAAGATGGGGTTAAAATGGTGGTTTGAACCACCAATTAACCCAAATGTTTAAGCTATGCAATTATCTCAAATATTTTAGCAGTAATTCTCAACCACTAAGAGCAATTTTCACGTTAGCAGATGTATCCAAGGTATTAGAACCAAGGCAAACACTACAAAAAAAATGGCCTTTAGTGGCAAATTAAATAGTAGCATATAATGCATTTGCCACTAATTCCTTAGATTTAGTGGTAAATTTTTTGTATTTGCCACTATAACATTTTGTCAAGTGACAATTAGTAATAGTGGTAAATATATTTGATGCTATTGACTTTAATTTAGTGGTAATTGCTATTTATGCTACTAAATGATAATTTGCATTAATGACAAATATATTTTCCACTATAGTCTTTGATTTAGTATCAATTGTTACTTATGTCACTATAATTTTTTATAAAATGACAATTATTATTAGTAGCAAATATATTTGCCACTATAGTCTTTGATTTAGTGGTAATTATTACTTATGCCACTGCAATATCTTTTTTGAATGACAAATTGGTGTAAATGAAATGAGGCCACAATTTCATCTTCAACATATTTTTAATAACATAGGGAAAAGTTAAATTGAAACTTATCCCATCAAGTAGAAAAATAATTTTGATTTTATTTATTTAAGATACATGTAGCTAGTATCAATGACAAAAATATCTATCAATATATTTATAATACATATTATCATTTCAATATTTCAAAACTAACTTAACAATAATAAAAATATATGCTACTAAAAATACTTTCAATATTAAAATTTTGTATCAGGTTGATTATTTTTCTTATTCATATAATATCTTTAAAAGTAAAAAAGCAATGCTTATCTTTAATTCAGAAAAATCGGTTGTAGCTGATTTTTCCTAAAAAATACATTGGATATTATGAATTGGATTTAAATAGCGGTGGAATTGAAAAAAGCTTTTCGTGTCTGTGAGTTGCGATGATCTTAACAATAGCGAGTTAATTTTTTTATATAATTTACAATTTTCATTCCTCGTCAAATTATAGGCAACCCCTATCACTCCTTTCTCTTGAACCCGTCGCTTGCCCTCCTACATATTTGCCATCCACGAACCCTGTACCCTCCATCGACACCCTCACCGCCCACAATCTCCGTGCCCTCCATCGACACCCTCATTGCTCATGAGCCCGACACCCTCCACTGGCACCCTCGTCGCCTGTGATCCCCACGCCCCCCACCGACGCCCTCGCAGCCTAAAATCACCACGCCCTCCGCCGGTACCCTCGGCACCTAAAATCCCCATACCCTCCACTGACGCCCTCCTCGCCCACGATCTCTAAGCCCTCAACCAGCGCCCTCCATTGACACCCTCGCCGCCCACGATCTCCGCGCCCTCTATCGACTTGCCCGTCGCTCGCGATCCCGATGCCCTCCATCGACACCCTCGTCGCCTCTGATCCCGACGCCCCCCACCTATGCCCTCTTCGCCTAAAATCGCCACGCCCTCCGCCGGCACCCTCGGTACCTAAAGTCCCCACACACTCCACCGATGCCCTCCTCACCCACGATCCCCAAGCGCTCAGCCAGCGCCCTCCATCGACACCCTCGCTGCCCACGATCTCCGCACGCTCTATCGACACCCCCGTCGCTCGCGATCCCGACGCCCTCCACCGGCAGCCTCGTCGCATGTGATCCCCACGCCCCCCACCGACGCCCTCGCCATCTAAAATCGCCACTCCCTCCGCCGGCACCTTCGGCACCTAAAATCCCTACACCCTCCACCGCCGCCCTCCCCGCCCACGATCCCCAAGCCCTCAACCAGTGCCCTCATTGCATCGTCGCCACTCCCCCACATGGTTCTTTTCCTCGTTGCATGCTGCCTAGCCTCCTTGTCCTGACACCGATGCCACAGACTCCCCTGCCACTTTCTCCACGCCAATGCCATTAGGTCATCCTCCACGTCAACGCCGTCCACCTGCCATCCACATCATCGATCATCTACTTCCCGCTTCAATGCCATCGACCCTGTATGCTGCGTTGCCCTGCATGCCTTCGACCATCCGCACTAATTTGAAGTTAAATATCAACAAATTAAACCCTTTGATGTTTCACAGAGTTCTGATTTTCTTTATTGTTGGAGGCACTTTACTATATATCCTAGTGATGCTATTTTCGTTTTTTTTGTTCCCTGATAAGTTACAGAACCATAGGAAAGTGGTGAGCGTGATGATGTATTTAAAAAATGGCAGCCAAACCCCAAGATTAACCTAAGAAGAAAAACCTGTGACAAGTAGAGAATAAGTACATGTTTCCTACCATTCCAATAAACCTATTTGAAAAGTGGGGAAGTGAATATCCTCCAGTGGTGATGCCAGTGTGAAGATATACATCTAAAACTGCCCCATTTCTCAAGGGGCAAAATTAAGGGGCACCATCTGATTTCTCTGAACTCTTGGTCTCCATTGGTTCTCCACCAGCATCACCATGCCCAGGTGCTTGCTCCGAAACTTCATTGGCAGCTGCCGGTTGCGGCTACTCTAGAGTTTGTGATTGTGGTGGGGTGGTTGGTGGAGCAGTCTCAATATTAGATGAAAGAACAAGTTGATCATCCTTGCACAGAGTAATTTGCTGCTCAAGTTTCCCCTTCAACCGTAATTCTGCCTTCCCACATTCCTTTGTGACCTTTTCCTTTTTGGCAATGTCAATGCGGTCAAACTTGGGATCATTGGATAACACAGCTCCCTGTAGCTATTGATGCAATAATTTAATAGATTAAAGGACCCCTCTCAAAGTACTCTTTATAGTGTACTTCAATAGGGTCACCTATAGCATTTCCAGCTCTTCAAGTTTCTTCACATAAACACCTCTTATCTCAGCCTAACCCTCATCATAGAGTCAGTCCTCTGTCTCCTGAAGCTTTGAACATAATGGTTCTCTATCCAAGTCCTTAACAAAATAATGATACTTGCCATAGAGTTTATTTTTCATGTCATAGACATATGCCTCAACAGCATTCTTCTTGACCCTTGCATCTTCCATCACTCTATTCTGAAGGGCCATGGTAGTTTCCAGCTCCACAGCTGCTTGGAAATCAGCAGGTGTCAATCCACCACAAACATGTTCTGTAACTTGTACATTTGATTTTTTCACATCCCCAGCCTTGGCATCTACTTCAGCTTGGACCTGCATAGTGTCTGACGACTCTTCAAAGCAAAATTTTTCTGTATTTCTATTATTAAGACAATACAGATGCAGGTTGTCACATGCTTGGATATGCAGAAAGGATGGTTACATTATCTCATATCATATTTCATTTCCCTTCTTCTGAATTTTTCTTCATGGACAACAATCCATCCTTGACTTAAAGGGAAAAGTGCTAAATATAAGTTTCCAGATTGGAACTCTAGTTTCTTGATAATGATAGTCTAGGTGGGTAAGATAGACCAGACCTGGCCATTGGGCCGAGGGCCTGCTTGCCAGCCTGACTAAGGTCCTGAATTTATTTTTGTAGTACCAACATCAACTTGTTGAGAGCCAATTGTCAAACACTTCATCATGCATGGCTTCCAAGTAGCTTTTGTTGTGTTTCAACCAAATGTAAGATTAAAAACATGCAATTTAATGAACCATTCTTATTGTTCTATTATTTATTATTTAATGTGGGGTATATTTGTGAACTTTTTGTGCCAACTTAGGGAGGCTAGGAGAATGATGAAACTGTTGAGGAGGCTGTGATGCAAGAAGCTCTTGAGGAAGTAGGAGTTCGAGGAGAGTTATTGGTAATGATTATTTTTTGATTTTGATGTACCTAATTACTTTTACTTTTTAGTGCTCGTATTTACTTATTCTGTGTTGAGTACCAAGTTTACTTCATTTGATTTTTCTTTTTTATTTTTTCCTTAAAGTAGAAAGGGAGTGGGAATGTTTTGGCATCAATTTTGAACATGTGTTTTGTGTGCATGCATGCTTGTCAATGTTTAGTGTATTTCCTTGAAAGTTTGAAATCCTACTCAAGGTATATGCTTAGATATTTTTAGTAGTGGAAGTTGAGGAATTTGCATCTCTTAGATGATGCCTAACTATTTTTTAAGCATCAAGAATCTACTATATAAGGTTACCGCACTCTGCAAAATGTAACCTTAAAATTCATATATTCTTTTTGAATGTTAATGTCATTTTTAACTCTCAAGCATATTCTTTCGATATTCAATGATCATTAAAAATGTTATTTTGATTACATTATCTATTAGGCATGAAGTTCATTAATATGGTCTAGAAATCAAAAGTGTTTTACATGTAGCAAGATTAGAAGCACAAGTAGGTATGAAGTTCATTAATATGGCCTATAAATTAAAAGAGTTTTACATATAACAAGATTAGAATCACAAACAATTTCTAGAGTAGTTTCATAATTGTTTTTTGAAATTTGAAATGGTAGAGAACAATGTTTGGCGCTAGTAGGTGGAGTTTGAAACCTCTATGCATGTTGCCACATAATGGGTTTTTGGATTTGTTTACTTAATTGTGGGTGCTATCATTGGTTTGCATGTTTTTTATCCTTCTCATTGGCATTTTAGTACACTCAACTAGAACCCTTACATACTATTGCTTAGTGGTTTTCTAAAACTATTACTCTATTTTAGGGATATTTTTAACTTGTTATGGGAATCTCATAATATATTGGAAAGTTGTATGTTTTGTTTGAAATCTATTGGTGATACTAAATGCATGTTAGTCCCTAGATCTATGAATTTGTTGGTTCATGATTTAGCTCAAGCTTGCAAACATCAGAATGTATGTGGTATTGGCTTGTATCAGACATGCCTAGTGCGTATGATGAAATTTGTAAAATACGTTGTCATTAATTTATAATACTTTTGTTTTTTAAAGAAGCTAATGTCAGTCGGAAAGATCGGTAATTGTACTATAATATCTTCTCTTTACTTTATTTTCGAATTACCACAGGAAGGAAGGAGGTGAAAAAAGAACCAGGCTATGGTTGACATATAAGAAAGATGAAACTTTTGGAGAGTGGTACTTTGGGGTAATGATGAATATTTTCTTTCTTTGTAATTGTTAATGGATTTCACACATCTATGATTTCTTTTAATATGATATGTGCAAATTGATCTTCGTTTGCTCACTAGTTAGTTGTGAGCAGGGAGACGATGAGTATTGTGACATTTCTAGCTACTATATATTGAGGCCTTGGGCAATGGCAACCTAGGAAAATTTATAGTTAACATTTTATTTACCTACAAAAAATTATCCTCTCTCGTTCACTTCCTTGCTCTCCTCCACTCTTCACCTCAAAAAGAACTTATATTAAGAATTTTATTTCATGTATTTCCTTCCTAACTTTTTGGGATGAACATTTGTAACCATAGTTGGTTGTAACTAAATTTTCCATTAATGTTAGTTGGGTGGCTATTAACTACATAGGTAGAATAGAGATAGAATGCACCTATAGATCCCCTCATGATAGGTTAATATGATGTGTGGTAAATATTAAATAAAATGACCCCCTCTCCACCTTCTCTTCGATGACCCCCTTTCTCCCCTCTCTTCGCATTCCCTCATTCCCTCCCTCTTTCTAAAGTTGCGGTGGAGCGATTTTTAAAATGGTGAAGAGAAAGGAAGTGGCAAAGCTTAAGAATGAAGGAATATGAAGGAAAAGTGGAAGGGATCGAATGCTTAAGAGGGGCCTCATCGACTATGTGCCTTGGACGGTGGTGGTTACTGTGGCGCTTCTTCATGGGAGGATGAGCTCGTCGGCTTCCTCAATCCCTTACCTCTGAAGTCGGTGGAGGACTCCGCCACCAGCTTGGCAGCTCCCATTGCGGCAGCTTCTTCCTTGACGGAGGGCGATTACTTGCGCTATCACATTCCATAGGATTCCCCTCCTTCCCCCCCCCACCTCCTCTTCTTTTTTCTTTTTTTTTGAAGAGTCTCAATGAGAAGACAACTTTTACTAGATTATGATATTTCACATTTCAACCAGGGATGCAGGTGCTTGATCCACAATGATTTTTTTTGGATTACATCAATTTAATCTATACAAACTTCCCTATCCTTATACAATATGATAATAACAAAATGAAAATTAGAAATGCTCACTAGGGCATGCAGAAATATCCGATCCCTTGAACCTCACTACCTTGCCATTGAGAGGCTTCATAGCTGCTGCACTAAATCAAGTTGAAGAATACCTTGTTAGAACTGTCAAAGAAAACCTTAACTAATGGTATCACTGATTTTCTTTTCTTTTTCTCTTTAGGATGAAATGTAGAAGGAAGTGGGAGTACCTATGATATAATAGTTGACTTCATTGAAATGGAAAAACTAATCACATGGTTTGACATCCTTGTCCAGAGTGTGCCATGAAACATTATTGATATTTATTGATTCCTCCTTCACAAAGTGAAAGTATTCTACAATTAATATCTATTGATTCCTTCATGATGCTGAAATGTTTCTTTTTGTGGCAACAATATACTATGTTTGACTTTTTCTCTCCAAAAATTTGATAGGTTGTTGCCAACTTTTCTATGTCTTGTGAAGTCCTTGAAAGAGAATTGTCCCTTATTGCTGTGAGCACTATGAGAAGTACTCATTCATGTGCTTTGCAATGGATGCGGAGGAATCAATTGTAAGTCATAATTCAATTTATTTGGCATGCTTCATTTTACTTCATAATTCATGATAGATTGGCCTATATTAAGACAAATGTTGTGTGAGGATGCTACTTGTGTTAAATTGAAAATGTTGGATATTAAGATAAAGGTGCCTATTCTCTCTTCATCATTGGTGATAAATACTCTTGCTTCTAGAAAGAATTTAAGATGGAAAAAACTCTTTCTTAAGTCAATGGTAATCCTATCTTTTTAGGAGGACCAAGTATTTTGAGTAGAAAATGTGTTTCTTTATTAGATAGATGAGTTGAATACCTTGCATGTACTTCGTAGTTCACTTTTAATTCCCTTCTCTAATGATTGGATAACATAATTCTCAAAACAACTTAACTAGCAATTTATTAATTTGTTACTGATTCAGCATTAGACATAAATTTGTAGTATTTGGTGTCTCATGTTCCTATTTTTCTATGAATCCAATATGAATGACTAACATGTTGCATGGTTTTCTAGCTTCTTTGTTTATCAAAGAACCAAAAGGAAAACAGGGAGGCTTGTGACAAGGCAAAAGCTAGGGATAAGAAGTGCATCCAGTATGGGTCAAAATATATCAGGAATGGAGAACAGTTGCTCAAAATATTGACAAGTCAACCACTCTCACGAGGAAAGTTTTTTGACTTTTTAAGGTGAATATCAATAAATATCTCTAATGCAATATTTTGGGCAGTGTTTTTTTTTATCTTTTCAATAACTAGTTTCGACTCGAAATGGAAATGAGACAAAGCATCCAACTTCACACAAAGGGTCTTTAACAGTAATGTAGCCTCCTTCCTTTGTTCATCAAATATTGATGAAGGAGCAGTTCCAACGCTAGCCTTTTGAACATAATCTTCCTCATATTTCATCAAGCCCTTTCTGGCTCTTCTTATCATCCCATTCTTTGAGTACTTTTGATGCCTTTGTTTCTATTAAGGCCAGCCCTTGAACTTCATCTAGATTGCCTAGACCCTCATGTAGTCTTTTTAATATTATCTCCTAAATGGTAACAGTTCATCTGCCAGAATTGGTGGACGAAATCTATTGTGTTGGAAATCAAGATCAACTTCAAGTGTGCTATGTTTCGACTTCTTGGAGGCAGTCACCTCCCCCATCATTGTCCACGCCTTGGGTGCTATCAGTTGCTTCTCAATTTTTTGATCCTAGCTTGATTCTTCTTTGAATGCTTCTCAAAGTTGGAGAGAGTCTTAATGTTCTCATCCTGAATGCATCTATCTTCATGCCGCTCATCCACATCAAAATCTTCTGATTCTTCTGAAGACTCTTCGTCCATCCCTAGCATGTCCAATCCATCTTCATCTTCACCCATGTTTGACTTATTTCTTGACCTTTGACTTTTCTTTCCATCCTTGCCCGGTGCTATCCCTCACTTTTTCCCATAAAAATCTTCAAACTTTGTATATGTAACATTATCATCACTAGCTTCGTCATCATCCCCCATCTCGTCATCCTTCTCGTCCTCCACAATTTGTTGCTGCTTGTTAATGATCTTCATGGCCTAATCAACCCATCTCCAAAAGGAACCCCTCGTCCTTTAGTTTATTTGGAAAGGTACATAAACATTTCACTTGGTTAATTTGCTAGTAACATAGGAGAACTGGGAGGTTCAATTTAATTGCGTGAAAAATGTGATTATGGAAGGTAAGTTCCATGTTTCTTTGATGATATTCCTAATTATTATTCATACCATTTTATTGTTAAAGATGCTATTAGAATGGTTATTAATTGTCTAAATATGGATGATCAAATGTGTTAGAGGAAATGTGTGGCTTCTAGTATGTTTTTTTATTTTAGATTAGGCCTCAATTCTTGTAGTTGCTGGAACTTGTGGCTATTTTAAACTGCTTTGAAGTTTAGAACCCAAAAGATAAGCATTTAAACCTCATATCCTGCCATTACATTGGCTATATTCTTATTTGCATTATCAATTGGCTGTTTGTCTTTTTTTTCTTTTCTCTTTTGATAAATAGTCTTCCTTTTCAGAAATATCATGTAAATGGTGAAAGGAAAAATGAGAAATTTCATTTTGGACTATGTTAATCTCCATCACTTTCCTCATGTAATGGATTGTAAATGGTGGAAGGAAAAATGTTGACCGCTTCTCGACTTCCCTTTGCGTGGCATCTTGTGTTAACTTTTTAGCAGGTTCTTTTTCCGTTACTCATGCCTTCATCTGAATTTATGTGCAGTGAATGCAGAACACTTCTTGAGAGATTTTACCCAGTCAAATCACAATGATACAAGCCAAAAGAGATTGGGACTGGATATAGTTTTTGGTTGCTGCCAAATGTAATATGACCTTACCTATTTATATCACTTTTTATTTTTTGTTAATTTTCTACGAGAATTGAGGGTACCTGTTAGTCTTTATCAAATTTCAAATAGGTAGATAAAATTAGTTCAGGAAAGCATTAGGAGAGCCATGTTAGTCAAACACTTGATTGGCTGTCAAATAGGTTATAAAAAATGAATAGTCAAGATTAGGTGGGGACAGATTCCTCTTTTACTATGCTTTGATTTTGATTTCAATGACTTTGATTTTGATGTATTTTTTTGTCTGATGGTTTCTGTGATACAAGATTTGCCTTACTATTATAGATGTCATCTTCAGCCTTAGAAGTTTCATTGTCAGATTGAAGTTTCTGTTAAAATTTCTTACCAAGTTCTAAAATGTAAAAGGGAAGATAATTTTGGTTAAAGCAGAATAAATATACATGTGTATATGCTTGAAGTAGGCTAGTAAAGTAGTATCACAAGTTTTTAAATAAACTTATTTTTGAGAGTAAACATTTTCATTTACCACTCATAAACTAACTTCGTGAATTTTTAATGCTGGAATCATTAAAAATTTGTCTTGGTGTACTGCTGATAATTATGCAGTTTGTTTGGATGAATATCATGTCTACCAGTCTAACCAATCATATTTGATGATCATTTCTCTTTCCATACAGCATGTGCTTGGACCTTTTCAAGGGGATTGTTCGTAACAACCTCAAGGCAGGGGTTATCGAGCCTGCAATGAGTAAAGTGAAGATTATACAGGTAGAATACTTGCATATATAATGTATTATCAATTTAATGATAGAATGCAACTAAAGATAGAAGTTATTGCATATATGACACTGTCTTAACAATGGATTTATTGCAGGTATGACAAAGGCCAACTCCCAATCGCAACACAAGGAAGCGAGGCAGCAGACATAACAAGATAGGCTTCTTGAATTATTGGTCTCCAACTTTATTTTGAATTGTTGGTCTTCACAAGGAGAATTTTACATAGCTAAAAAGCATCTTAGGCTTCTAAATAGGGATGATGTGAAGCTCTGAAAAAGCATTGCAACGTGAGATGGATGGCAAAGTTTTATGATTTTGCAGATGGTTTTAGTTGGGTTGATGAAATGCTTCATATGCAAGGATCCTCGTATTTTTATTTTTTCTATATATTTCTTTTCTTTTCTCTTGTATTACCCTTAAGAGGGGCATATGTACTTTGATGATCTAAGAAGTCAATAAAACAAACTTTGTACTTATTCTCCTATGTTTTGAGCTTGATAAAAAAATTTATTTCTTAGTAAAGAATAAAATTAAGTCATATATGTAGGCATCATTAAAATGAATCAATAGTGGTAATTAAATGGTAAAAGAAAGTGCTAATAAAATATATAATTAGTGACGATTTAGTGGCATAAGAAAGTGTCTCTAAAGTAAATCAATAGTGACGATTTAGAGACAAATAATTATTATTAAATAATATCAATAGAGATAATTAAATGGAAAAAAAGTGTCACTAAAGTAAATAAATAGTGGCAATTTAGTGACAAAAAAAAATCTTTAAATGATGGATATAACGACACTAATAATATCAGTTAAATTACCATTAATATAAATTAGTAATGGCAAAATAGTGACAAATAAATAACCACTGTAAAAGATCATTAGCGACATTATTTGCGACAATTAAAGTGTCGTTAATACCATTGATTTAGCGACGATTGTACAATTGTCGCTAACCTTTTAGTGCCACCAATGAAGGTGACAATTAAGTGGTAATTATTTTAAATATCGCTAATTACATATAATGGTAAATAAAAGGCTTATAGTGGCAAATATTAAATTCTACTAAAGGTCATTTTTTTGTAGTGAAAGCACCAAGTTAGATGTCTAATTAAGGCTTCAGACACCTTATCTCAAACCTTAGAAGAGCCAAGATACAACAGTGGCACACCAACACAGAGGTGCAAGGGCCTCTATAATCTCAGCTAAGTGTTGAGAGAGAAGAGGCACGAATCCTGAAGTCAACAATTCAAAACCCTCCCCCTTCCTCTGATCACTTTCTTTTTTCTTAAATCAAAACCAAGTGAACAGTATCGGGTAAACGGGTATTCGGGTAGGCAGACTAGGGACCAAACCCACCGACGTGTATAATGGGTGAGGTGTAGGTGAGAGTGAGGAGGGACCTCATCCCTCAGTGTGGAGATGAACAACTTCTGGCATAATTTCCTCTTATATGCTGTTGAGCATATGCACGATTCCGAGGTGGAACTAATCCCATTGCAATTCTTCGCGCGAAGCTCCATGTGCCTTCAACCGATGGAGTTGTGAAATTGGGGACTCTGAAGCAGCGTCTTCGGTCAATTGAAGCCCTAGGTAGGCTTCTGGGATCTGTCCGCTTCAACTACTGGCAACAGCTAGGCAACTAAGAGTTGGAGATGAACGATGGGGCCGGAGAAGATAGTGGCAAGAGGTAGTGATCCAGCGAACCTGAAAAGCTAGAATATGGGCTTATCGCCCTAATTAAAAAGCTCAGTAGCATTGCCAAGTGGTGGCAAAGGTGTTGGTGGTGTTCTTGTGGTCGTTGAGAGTGTGTGGGCGTGAGGCAAAGTCGAAGAGGGTGAACGAAGGTGGAGGTGTTCGGTGGAGTGTGAGAGAGATCAAAGCCCCAAATTTCCTTGGGGTATTCTATTAGTGACGTGAGGCAATGCTTGCGGACTCGGTGGTGGGTGGTTTGGTGCGGTGTGGTGTTCGCACGATGTCGTTGAAGCTTCGCCGGTGTGGTGGAAGACAGGGATGTTGTGATGTGTACGGTGGTTGAAAACAAAGTTTGGGTGGATAAAAATGAAGAGGAAAGTGAGAGGGAGAGATCTAGGGGAGTTGAGAGATGATACTGAGGGAGATCGATGTTGGCTGTGATGGGATGATGTCAGGGAAGATGAACGCTTTGGTGGCGAGGAGCGACGACATCGAAGGAGTAGCGACTCCTGCTTGGTACAGCGAGAAGCAGAAGACGGAGGGAAGAAGGTTCCCTCTACTTATCGTATGTGGCAGAGGCAACAAAGGAAGAATGAGAAGGTCGCTGGAGCCTTGTCGGAGCAAGCCGGGGAAGGAGCAGAAGGTTTTCTGGCCTCAAATTATGCTATGGAAGACGGTCGTCACAAGAGGACTCTTTATAGATCTCAAACTTGAGCTCTAAATCAGGGAATTCATGTGATTGAGCTGAGATTTCTAATCAAGAAACCCCACAATTTTTTAATCTCACTGGAGCTCCTTGCTCCAAATCAGGGTCTGGGATTACGTTTGTATGTTTCGTCATGGTCTGAACTCCATTCCCACCAATTTTGGTGGGATTTAGAGATAATTTGATAAGGATTTGCCTGAGTCAAAGTTGTGTTGACTTCTATTTTAGGAAACCTTGAAGCTTCAGGTGGCAAGGGGCATTTCATGAAGAGGTTGACAAAGCTGGGGACCTATTTGCAAGAGATTTTGAAAGTTAAGGGTTAGATTGTGAGAAATAGAGATTTAAAGGACTAAAATGCAAACTTGGTTAAGATAAACTCTGATTGGGTCCAAATTTTGGCCTTAATATAATTTAGACCCAAGGAAACTAATGGTAAGTTGGATTTCAGTTTTGACCACGTTTGATTGGGCAATTTGCACAGAAGCCCAAATTAGGGTAGAATCCTATCTGAAACTCTATTCTAGGTCAAAATGGGTTCAAATGGTCAAACCAAAGGTACCAAATCTTTTAGAATATTTTTATATGAATTTTAAGAGGTTTAGATGAATTTTATCTTGACCATAATCTCTTCAATTTAAGCGAGTCTAAAATTATGATTTGGTGTGTTGTTTTGATTTTCGGAATGTGCGAATCTCTATTTTTGTCTGTGTGGACCCACTTTTTGGACTTAAATGCTCAATTGACCTTTAATTAACCCCTAAAAAACTCTATGGTTACTCTGCATTTGTGATGTGATATTAAAACTGCAGAATTCACCTCTTTTTTTTCTCAAAATGGATCTGCATGGAATTACGGTCCTCAGGCTACCATTCAGAGCATTTATCAGTTGATTTCCACTAATTTAAGTTAGTTATGGCTAATGATAGTCTTACAATCAACTGGATATTCGACTTTGTTGACAACTAAATCTAGTTTAAAAGAAGGGGAATATACACTTCTAGGTTAATGGCTGCATTCTTGAAGTGTCCTTTTTTCTCTTTTTAATCTTAACCAACTAGGTGTTAAGATCCCTATTTGTTGGCACATTTTTCTTCAATGAGAAATTTCAGATAATGAAAATGTTAGGAAAATGCTTCCTAAGAGTGGAACATTTTGATGGAGCAGGCAAGTGACTAGTGGGGAGGGAAGAGAATTCCTTGAACAATCAATCCCAGCAATCTCTGCTACCAAAATGTCTTTAGTCTTGGGCCAATGCATAGAAAAGGGTAATGGTCTACCAATATCCCAAGATCCTGCCAAATATTTAGCCATAGCACTTGCATCCATTCTTTGGACAACCATTATGTATTTCATCAAACCACCACCATGCACCAAAAAACCACAAAAAAATGAAAATAAGGGAAGCATCCTTCCTCCTCCCAAGTTACTAAAGGAGTGGGCTTCCATGCCTTGAAGCTCCACGAGAATTTTCTCATCAAAGAATCAAATCATCTTGCTACTGTAGCAAGCTTATGTAAGATGTGGAAAAAAGTTCTTTATGGTATGCCCATTGGATATGTTCCTGAAATATCTTTTTCCTGCTGTCAGTATTGGAGAGTATTTCCTATTGGCAGCTTGTTGATGAAGTGTGGCTCATCATAACTAAAATACCCAAGTTAGAAACTAGGTTAAACACTATCTAATTAACATAATAAAGGGGTTAAGGGGTTGAGTTAAAAATGCATAATTAGGTTAATTAATGAGATAATTCTATTCACAAATGTAAATTGATGATCCAATTGCCAATTGAACACATTTCTAAGCTCAAAAGTTCAAATCAACAGTGAAATCATGTTCTAATATGTTCAATTAAGTCCAAATAAAAATCTCATTACATTTGGACATCATTAGGACCTTACATTCATGACACTACATATAGGTCCCTCATCCACCACATTTTCTTAAGCCTTAAACTTCCAAGGACCTATTTGAAAACCCAGAAGAGCCTTTTCGCAAGCTTATGGGGACCTATTGGTTACCATTTTCTTCACTTATGGGCTCCATTGCAAAACTCACATTATTTTTCTTCATGGGCTTCCCCACAAAATACCCAATTTGCTTGATGCTTCACACATGCACTGCTCACGCGAAGGGCACACAATTCCTTTGATCTAATGGTCGATCGTTCTCCTTTGAGCACGCACCTTTGCGCAAAGTTCTATTGCCTCACCTAGATCCCATCCAACGATGGGTTTTTGGTTTGAAACTCCCGCACACCCATCTCCTTCAAATCCTCTGTTGAAATCCTACAAGCCTAAACTCACCTCACGATGATTTGATTCACTCTGTGGCCTACATAAGTACCTCCCCTACCCTTGTGCACGGGCCATCATCTCTTTGCGCTCGAGTTTGTCCTTTCAATCCATCCCCTCAGTTCTCCTCCCTCACTTCCTCGCCTCCGGTGACAGAGTGGGCTCACCTCCCTTCTTCAATCACCTTTAGCTGTCGGCTGCTGGCTCGTGGACACCTCCTTCGCTAGCTGAGGGTCTCCTCCCTTTCGTCGCCATCGATTGACGGTCGGTGGACCTTGGACACCACCTTCGTCTATTAGATAGATTTATCTCTTTCCTATATTGGATTTATTGCTTTCTAGTTAGAAAAGATAGTGTAGATCATAATTGCACTAGTGGATTGTGCTCTATTAGGTATAGATCAGTTTAGTTATAATTTCCCTTGATTAGGCCTCTTTGATCAATCGTGATCAAAGGGGACAATTCACACACATCCATTAGATCATACAACTTCCCCTTCATCTCCTAGTTAGAATCATCTTCTTCCCTCAATGTTTTAATCCACTAATCATCCCATCCATCGAGCATCCATTGGATCTGAGGCTTGATAGCTCTCATATCTAAAGGACCACCAAATCCATTAAAGGGTCTCCCATTCATACCATGAGACCACAAAGGCCCTTTCCATGCTTTGAATTGAACAAATTTGATCATTTGAGTCAAATTTGATTTTATATGCCGATTGAGAAAGTTACTGAGCAATTTGGTTTCAATCTAATTTGATTGTTCAAATTGAGTTTACAGTTGTGTGAATGGATTAAATGTGTTGAGTATGGGCTATTCTGATTTGATTTTTATTTGTTGTCCAAGCTCCCACCAAAATTCCAACTTAATTCCTAATTTTTGGTATAGCCTGGATAGTGTTTACCAAGGAAATCAGTGACATTGATTAGAGGCATCACAGTGATCCAATAGGTTTTAAAGAATTGCCTAGAGTTCCTAAACACCAATTAATGGTGTGTAGGATCTCTCGATGATCAAATCATCTTGGTGAGCTAGATCATGATGCCCATGTGGACGACATTTGAACTTGAACTCAATGAGTCTTAATTTGCATTTTAGAGTTTAGATTGAGATTTGAAATGGTTTAATGAAGGTCTAGAAGCAATTTTAGGTGAGTTTAAAATGTTCCTATTGATTTTCTTCTTCTAAGCTATTTGTGGCCTTGTAGAAGAATCAATTAGGTTTTCTAGGGTTCTTGATTTGTGATCTGGCTTTAAGATTGATTTTAGACTTTCTGATAGATGTTTGCAATGAATGAAATGTGAATTTTTAATGATTCAAACAGAATTGAAATGATTTGGTTGCGGATACAGCAGCAACTTATTTCTGTGTGTATTAGATAGATTTTCACAAGAAGTTTTGATGTATTGAGTTTCTGAAGATTGCATGTTCCTCAGATCATCTGAGGATGAAATTTTCGAGTTTTAAATCAATTTT
The DNA here is from genome assembly GCA_037157565.1 of Thalassia testudinum. Classification (NCBI taxonomy): domain Eukaryota; kingdom Viridiplantae; phylum Streptophyta; class Magnoliopsida; order Alismatales; family Hydrocharitaceae; genus Thalassia; species Thalassia testudinum. Next base: position 44,066,334 of record JAZHRO010000025.1, read on the forward strand.
GAGAGCTTAGTTTTTAAGTAGCAAGCAGTTACTAGGTCCATGTATTCAGCAGCAAGGGCTACTGATTTCAACATCATAGCAACAAGGAAATAGTAGTGGTTGCTTATTAAAGGTGGGTATCAAGCATAGTAGCTAAAATATTTGTTGGACATGACATGTTCTTCTATTGCAGCAACTAAGTTGGCTATTGAACTCTGTCAGTAGTAGCTGGTTTGGAAAAGAGAAAGTAAAAGCCATTTTGGGTTAATCTAAGAATTTAAGTGAGCTGACATGTTTTGTATTGTTAGGAGAATAGAACAAGCATTCGTGTACAAGTTGGACTTCATGTTTAGTTAAATCTAACTTGTAATCTGTGTTCTTAAACTTGTTGCCAGCGGCATGAAACTGTCCAATCTGTCCAAGTATGAATTTTATTGAAATTCAAAGTGAAAATCAATTTTTATTGTCTAATCATGTCTTATAGTGTTTGCTGAATGTTTTTGACTGCTCATACTTCAGTTTTAGCACTTTGAACTCATTCTCATGGCTTTAGTTCCACTTCCCAAAACTCATTTTAAGGCATACTTGTGTGAACTTTGTAAATACATAAAAATCATAAAAAAATAAAACAAAGGTGTCTTGAGTAGGTTTAGGTATTTGTTTAGGTGTGTGTAAAGTTCCAGAGTGATCTAAACCCTCCAACTGGTAGAATATACCAGTAGACAGTTCACTTTACTTTGAAACTTAATTAAAGAATTCAAATCCAAAAAAACAAAAAGAATTCTTCTGTATCTCTCATCTCATCTTCTCTCTCTCCTCTCCTATCCATATTAAACATAAAAATACCATAAAAATCCAAAAATACTCAAAAATACTTCAAAATGCAATGTATATTATATTTATACTTGTAAATACTATTTAACACTAAGCTTAATGTAAATAGTAACTTATATAAGTTAAACGTACATAAATAACTTATAATTGTAATATATATATTTAAAAGCAATTAGGATGAGTTACTGTACATATAACTTTATTATATAATTATATATTAATTTATATTAAAGTAAATGTATTTATACTAGGGTAATTATAAGTAAATAAGTATACTTGTATAATAGTGTCTGATACTGTACATAGGTATTTAAGTATTTATTATATAGCAAACTATACGTGTACATTGTGTACATTTATTTATTTACGTATTTATTGTAGGTAATTAAGTTATTAACTTAATTAATAAGTTAATTAAGTAAATTATTATGATAAAATAAAATGAGTTAGTAATTTAAGTTATTACTAAAGTAACTTATACTGTACACTTATATATAATAATTTTAAATATTTTCATTCTATTTATATTATATTTATACTATATAATAGTTGTTATAACCTAAATATGTACATATCTAATAAAAACATGTATTTAAATGTATATAAATTAAAATAAATGTCCTAAAATAAATAAAAATGTATAATAAATACCTTATTATATAAACTAACTATTTCTAAAGTCAATTGTATCATTAATTTATGAACCTATATATTAACTAAGTAAACCCTAACTTAACTTGTATAAATTAGTAACTTTAAGTAATTTTTAAATATAATTAAATTATTTATTTTTATAAATTAACTACAAAATTATGTAGCCCTATATAAGAGCTTTACAATGATATATTTTAATTTAAATTTAGATATCAATTAGGCTCTCAAATCGAGGCCTAAATATGGCCTTACAGAATGTAATTGTGCACCAATATGGCACTGAAGAAAAGCGCCACATCATCGATGAAGAAGCCATTGCAGCGGTATAAGTTGTTTGGTGTGCCAAGGCTACTCAGTCGTCAATGCTCAGTGCACCCATTACACCATACCCCTCTCCTCTCTCTCTAAGCATAATGAGCATTTGGGTTGGGAGACCAATGGGCCTGCTATGGGCTCGGTTTGGTTAAGTTGGATATGGCTCGAGACTATGCACTAGAAAACACTTAAGGAAAACTATAACCGAGTCTAGTAGTGGACTGATCCCATCCATATGGCTACTGTGTATCCCACGAAAATCTTGATTCGCCAATAAAAAACCTAAAATTTTTATCTTAAGTGAAGAGTCGAGGGAGAACAAGAGAACTTAAAATGGCTAAGTGTTGGAGAGCTGTGAACTAAAAATTCTAAATGTTGAGTGTTGTGCATAAGTGTGTGTTGTGTATGTGTATACTAAGTATATATTGTTGGTGCTAGAGCACCACGATCATTTGTTTTGATGATAACAAAACACGTGTTATTTAACATTTGCAATTTGAGTCCTAGATTTCAGGTCAATTGCAAATGAAGACGTGTTTAGACGGAACTCGAGCTCGCATCCAGGACGGATTGGAGGAGCTTGACGGAAAACAGAGGAGGTTCACGTGGAGCGAAAGATTGAAGATGGAAGGAAATGAAGAATAGGATAGATTTCCTTCTTTTGTACTTGTTGTATTTTTCATTTCTTTTGTTGCTCTTTATTTCCTTAGATATTTCATGTTAAAGAGCCTCAAAGAACCCTAACAGTAGTCCTAGGAACACCGGCACAACCCTAGGATACTTAGGTTTTCTGTAGAATACTTAGAAAACCAATATAGGGTTCAAACAACACTTCCAGACGTCTAATTCCCAAATCAGACTTCTGATAAAGCATTTTAAGACGTCTGACTGTTGTTTCAGACCTCTGATAACTGTTAGGCTGGACATAGTTAGTTCTGTCTGATGAATTCAGGCGTCCATACCTTAGACCAGACGTCTTAGGAGACATCTGATGACTTTGCCAGGCGTCCAATTAGTGGACCGTTGGCTGGCCTAGAAAACACTCAAGATTATGACCGTTAGAGCCTTATCAGACGTCCATAGGACTTTACAGACGTCTGATAAATGACCGTTTTGCTTTGGCTGGCCCAAAATCTCTTCTCAGAGATTTTCTAGCCGTTGTAACGTTTGGAAATCAATTCCCACAGTAAAAGTAGGTTTCCAGACGTCCAGACATAGTACCAGACGTCCTGTATGTCGTCTGATGGACTTGCGCAAAAACCCTGTTTAGATCTGATTCAAGTCAGGGAGAAACCCGCATAGAATCAGACGTCTGACCTTGGACTCAGACGTCTTAAAGTGGCCTTCCAGACGTCTGATGCCAGAGTTAGACGTCTGATAACCCTGTCAAATGTAATCATTGTCCTGATTTCGGCCTGATTCTCTTGGGCTTTGCACCCAACGGCTATGGAAGCTTTTCCAAGCCTTCCAAAGCCTTCCTAAGGCCTCTATAAATAGAGGGGAACCTTTGTAACACAGACACACACTAAGACACACACCTTGCAATACACTTTCAAACCTTTTGTGTCCAAAGAAAAGACTCTCTTGCTCTCCAAGCTCAAACTCCATTCTCTTGAGAGCATCAAGCGTTGCGCACCCGCTCTCCCGGTGTTGTTAACGAGAGCGACGTAGCGCCATCGCGTGGCACACGCACCGCGTCATCGTCGACGCACTCCTTGCAAAGGGGAGTTTCCTATTTCCTATAGAAGCTAGGTTTAATTATTTTGTTGGCTCTATAGGACTATTGTTTCTTTTATCTTTGTCTTTTGGTTGGGTATTCGCTTTGCGAATTCCCGTCTCCTTCGTGGGACAAAATCCTTCTCGTGGAGAGAAGGGGTTGAGGAACGCTACCCTCGTACTTGTAGCGTGGTTGTACTGAGGTTGAATCACCCTCGTTTTAAAGTGATTCGTTTAGTGGATTTGATCAACTAGGTTGATCGGAAAATCCTAACTCGAGAGGGTTAGGTGGTGGTTTTTACCCGGTTTGGGTTTCCACCTAAAAATTCCTGTGTACATTTTGTGATTGCTTATTTTTGTGAGATTGCTTTATATTTTTTATTTCCGCAATTATTACGTCACCCCCTCCAAGTAGTAGGGTAGAATCCACAATTGGTATCAGAGCAGGTCTTGCTGTTTCGGCATAACAACCAAGCAAGAAGATCGATGGAGGGAAGCAGTTTCGCGTGTAGGATTTCTGAGGGGCAGTCCACAACCCGTCCGCCCTTCTTCGACGGGAGCAACTACCCTTACTGGAAGCTGCGGATGAAGACGTGGCTTCAAGCCACCGACTTCTCAGTCTGGGCCAGGTGCGAGACCCCCTTCGACATCCCAGAGAAACCCGCCGGAGGATACTCGCAGCAGCAGATCCGGGAGCTCTCTCTCAACGCGAAAACAATGAACGCGTTGTATTGTGCGCTCAGCCCGGAGGAGTTCAACAGAATCTCGCAATGCGCCACCGCATACGAGATCTGGCACACACTCGAGGTAACTCATGAAGGTACCTCTAAGGTAAAAACTTCTAAACTCAATTTACTTTCACAAGAATTTGAGGCTTTTTCTATGAAAACTAATGAAACTTTAAGTGAGATGAACACTAGGTTCACTCTCATAGTAAATAACTTGAAAGCTTTAGGGAAGACTTTCATCAAGGGGGAGCTTCAAGGGAAGCTCCTTCGTTCCCTTGGACCGGAATGGGAACAGAAAGTCACCGCCATCGAAGAGGCAAACGAAATGGAGGAGCTCAACATGGAAGATCTCCTAGGCAATCTGATGGCCTACGAGACTAAGTTGAAGCAGAAGAAGAAAGATACACCAGAGCCTAAACTAAAGAAGACTCTCGCCTTCAGAGCCGCGTCGGATAGCGAGGTAAGTTCCGACGACGAAGACTTTAGAATTTTACTTAAAAATTTTTCCAAGTTTTGTAGGGAATTAAAGAAAGAGAAAAAGGAGAAGGAAAGCCCGAGACGTTGCTACCACTGCAACGGGAAAGGGCATCTGCGACCAGAATGCCCTCTTCTCAAAAAGGAGAAGAAGGAAAAGGAGAAGAAATCTAAGAAGAAGGCGTTCCAAGCCACTTGGGACGATTCTAGCTCGGAGGAAGAAGAAGAAAAGACCATAGAAGAAGAAACTGCTTGCTTCGGTTTCATGGCCAGAGGAAGCAACTGCGGCAGTGAAAGCGGAAGCGACTCCGACGACGAGGTAAATCTCGATCTTCAAGAAGCATTTAATGAACTTTTTGAGATTAGTAAATCACTTAAAATAGAAAACAAAAGTATTAAAAAGAACCTTAGTTTTCTTAAATCTGAAAATGATAGGTTAGAAAAATTACTCAAGGACATAGAAACTAGTCCTAAGGATAATAACCTGTTATTAGAAAATCAAGACCTCATCAATGAAAATAATAAATTGATTGAGGAAAATGATAGTCTAAAGTTAGAAATCTCTAATTTAAAGACTAAGATGAGTATTATAGAAAAAGAAATTGCATGTCTTAGGGAAAATTCTAACAAATTAATCAACAAAGTTGATAATTTTTATAGCCCTAAGGTTGAGAAAGGATCTCCATCAAGGAGACCCTCTAACAAATCCGGATCCAAGCCCACTTGGATACCGAAAAAAGAATTAGAATCTTGTTTTGTAGGATTCAGGGATAACTACAATACACAGGACTGGACCTACAAACTTAAGGCTGGTCAACTCGAGTTAGGAGAACTAAGGAGTAGACCAAGGAGGAGAACAAGAAGACCGACGAGACGGCGAACAAACGACGGACCCGCCGCACGTCGACCGCCAGATTGGAGACCGGCGCCAATGCCCGGGCCTCCAAGCTACGGATGGGAGCCCCATCCGATGTGGCATCCACCACCACCATTTGGGCCATTTTATTGGCCATGGTAGGTGAGGTAAAACCCTTTACCCTATCTTTTTATCATAAGCATTTAGATAGGGGGAGTTAAAATTAATGAGCTAATTGTCAAGGGGGAGACACAAGTTAGCTAAATTTCCTTTAGTAAGGGGGAGAAAAATAATAGCTATCTTGTTGTTACAAAAAGGGAGAGGACATTACCTTTGTCACAAGAAACTCATAGAAGAGCATGTTTTAAGGGGGAGTTATAGGAAATTTAAAATCAATCAAACCTTTTTGATAATGTCAAAAAGGGGGAGGATTTTTATGCATTATTATTTACGGTTTTGTCATCATCAAAAAGGGGGAGATTGTTGGTGCTAGAGCACCACGATCATTTGTTTTGATGATAACAAAACACGTGTTATTTAACATTTGCAATTTGAGTCCTAGATTTCAGGTCAATTGCAAATGAAGACGTGTTTAGACGGAACTCGAGCTCGCATCCAGGACGGATTGGAGGAGCTTGACGGAAAACAGAGGAGGTTCACGTGGAGCGAAAGATTGAAGATGGAAGGAAATGAAGAATAGGATAGATTTCCTTCTTTTGTACTTGTTGTATTTTTCATTTCTTTTGTTGCTCTTTATTTCCTTAGATATTTCATGTTAAAGAGCCTCAAAGAACCCTAACAGTAGTCCTAGGAACACCGGCACAACCCTAGGATACTTAGGTTTTCTGTAGAATACTTAGAAAACCAATATAGGGTTCAAACAGCACTTCCAGACGTCTAATTCCCAAATCAGACGTCTGATAAAGCATTTTAAGACGTCTGACTGTTGTTTCAGACGTCTGATAACTGTTAGGCTGGACATAGTTAGTTCTGTCTGATGAATTCAGACGTCCATACCTTAGACCAGACGTCTTAGGAGACGTCTGATGACTTTGCCAGACGTCCAATTAGTGGACCGTTGGCTGGCCTAGAAAACACTCAAGATTATGACCGTTAGAGCCTTATCAGACGTCCATAGGACTTTACAGACGTCTGATAAATGACCGTTTTGCCTCGGCTGGCCCAAAATCTCTTCTCAGAGATTTTCTAGCCGTTGCAACGTTTGGAAATCAATTCCCACAATAAAAGTAGGTTTCCAGACGTCCAGACATAGTACCAGACGTCCTGTATGTCGTCTGATGGACTTGCGGAAAAACCCTGTTTAGATCTGATTCAAGTCAGGGAGAAACCCGCATAGAATTAGACGTCTGACCTTGGACTCAGACGTCTTAAAGTGGCCTTCCAGACGTCTGATGCCAGAGTTAGACGTCTGATAACCCTGTCAAATGTAATCATTGTCCTGATTTCGGCCTGATTCTCTTGGGCTTTGCACCCAACGGCTATGGAAGCTTTTCCAAGCCTTCCAAAGCCTTCCTAAGGCCTCTATAAATAGAGGGGAACCTTTGTAACACAGACACACACTAAGACACACACCTTGCAATACACTTTCAAACCTTTTGTGTCCAAAGAAAAGACTCTCTTGCTCTCCAAGCTCAAACTCCATTCTCTTGAGAGCATCAAGCGTTGCGCACCCGCTCTCCCGGCGTTGTTAACGAGAGCGACGTAGCGCCATCGCGTGGCACACGCACCGCGTCATCGTCGACGCACTCCTTGCAAAGGGGAGTTTCCTATTTCCTATAGAAGCTAGGTTTAATTATTTTGTTGGCTCTATAGGACTATTGTTTCTTTTATCTTTGTCTTTTGGTTGGGTATTCGCTTTGCGAATTCCCGTCTCCTTCGTGGGACAAAATCCTTCTCGTGGAGAGAAGGGGTTGAGGAACGCTACCCTCGTACTTGTAGCGTGGTTGTACTGAGGTTGAATCACCCTCGTTTTAAAGTGATTCGTTTAGTGGATTTGATCAACTAGGTTGATCGGAAAATCCTAACTCGAGAGGGTTAGGTGGTGGTTTTTACCCGGTTTGGGTTTCCACCTAAAAATTCCTGTGTACATTTTGTGATTGCTTATTTTTGTGAGATTGCTTTATATTTTTTATTTCCGCAATTATTACGTCACCCCCTCCAAGTAGTAGGGTAGAATCCACATATATATATATACCAGTATATAGTATATGTATATGTATATGTATAATAAATAAATTGTATATATATATGCATAATATATGTATGCATGTATAGTATATATATATATATATATAGGTAGAGTATAGGATAGTAGAGTAGTATAAGCCTTATGTTTTATATATAAGTTTTTCTAAGGCTTTAGTGACATATTTATCCATCACTGTAGGTGTGTTTATATGTTAGAAAATATAATTCTTTTGCCTTAAGTTTGTAGATACTTTTACTAAGGCTATAGCGACACTTATATATGTTGCTGTATATAAAGTATATGTTATTTAAGTTATTAGTATATGTTAGTATACTTAATATAGTATATATTAATAGTTATTTTTGTACCTATACCTAGGTATTATTTAGGATAGTCGTACATAACTAACATAGAGTAGTCATAGTTTTTTGATGCCTGTTTAGTTGTAAATATGTTTAAGGCATTGTAGTGAATAATTAATTGATTCTTTTGTACATAATTGACTAATTCATTCATTCTTTAATTCGTTAATTCATTTGGTAAATATAATTGACATTTTTTGAATAAAAGAACATTTTTTGGCACACAGAGAGTGATGTATATCAATAACTGTCTCCCAGTGAACCTGAAATAAACCAGTAAAAATTATGTAAATAAATAAAATGACACGACATCTGTTTACATTGTGACACTATACTACAACAATGACATGATTTAAAACATCATTTTTATGCAACACAGTTTGTCGCACACCACCTGCACATGAAAGACCAACAAGGCAACACACATTACTATGATGCTCACCCTGTAATCCTGTGCTAAGCTTGATAGTAAAGGCTTTCAGGTCTAACCTAGTTAGTTAGGGGTTGTAATCTGGCAGCAAAAGCTGAGAAAATACTTGAACCTATATATTGGTCTTGGTTTCAAATATGTAGTTCCACTGGGTAAATTGGACATGTTTCCAGTTTTAGATCAAAGACTAATTTAAAACTTAAGAACCAAAATATTATTATGAAATGGTATTAAAGAAGTAATGGCAGTTCAGGTTCCCCTTTTGTAAACATAGTAAAAATGAACCTTTGCCAGTTTCATCACCATTTTATTTTAGCCAATTCATGAGCCTTGTGGCTGCAAACACATCAAGGAACAAATCGGTACCTTTTTATGTTTATTTCCATGGTAACCATCTATTCTCTTGAATGGGTATTTCCCTTCCAACATTTAATTTTGACGTAAACACTTGGGCATGTGTACGTCCAATATCTCTTAATCACTCACTAGTAGAAAAAGAACTGTTCACGACGGATATTTTCGACCGTTCAAGTAACGGTTGACAATAATGTTATTCTCGATCATTTTAAAATGAACGGTTACCAAAAGTCCAGTCATTAACTTTGTCATCTGGAAAATAGCCTAGGAGGTTGAGACCATTCTCGACCATTATAAACTGTTGAAAATAAAAATTTACTTGACCGTTTCCATGTAAACGGTCGAGGATAAATAAATCCTCAACTGTGTAATATATAACAGTCGAAAAAGTGAAGCAAAGTTAAGACATCTGGTTGACACCATTTTCAACCGCTATAAACGGTCGACAATAATAATATCCTCAATCGTTTCAATATTAACAATCGACGATAATGTTTTATAACCCACTAAAGCAGGTGGGCAAATTTTCAAAGTTTATCTTCGACCGTTCGACCTTAATGGTCAAAAAAGGAGTTATTTCTGACCGTTATTGATCGTCAGTAATAAGAGTAGTACCGACCATTTATTAAGAACGGTCGAGAATGTTGAGTTAAATCCCTAGTGCAGACCCGACTCCCTCCCCCTTCATCCCAAATCTGAAGTGGCCTCCTCCACCTCGCGACCTCCTCTTGCCCCTCCCCTCCATGAGACCTCCTCCCCTCGACTCCTCCTCTACAAGCATTGCTGCAGCTCCTCCTCCACCTCGGCTCCTCTTTTGCGACCTCAAGGGGTAGCCGTACAGCTCCTCTTCTTCCTCCTCCGCCCACCTCATCCTTCCCCTCCCTCTTATTGCCAGCCTGAGGCCTACTGCTCCTCACCCACGACCAGCATCAGCACCACCAGTCGCCACCCGCAGCACTACCACCCCTTGTGGCCACCACCACCACTCGTCGCCACCACCTCTGCCGCCACCACCTCCTGTCCCTGCAGCCACCACCACCACCGGCACCACCACCACAACCCGCCACCCCCTCCCCCTGCCAGTAGCACCACCACCCCCTACCCCAGCCACCAACACCACCACCCCTTGCCACTACACCCTTCCCTCCCCTTAACACCACCACCAACTCATACTCCTCCTCCCACCTCCTCCCTACCACCACCACCACAACCATCTCACTATATTTTTTTTAAATTAGTATGTCTTGATTGTATGTTTTAATTAGTATGTTTTAATTAGTATTCTTATGCAATTGTGCCCACATGTATATTTAGGTTGATTACATTATTTTGTGTGAGTGAATGTGTGTTAATGAATGTTTTCAAATTATATGTTTTAATTAGTTTGTTTTGAATGTGTTAATGAATGTGAATGTGAGGAGGAGGATGAGGAGTAGGGGTTGTGGGTGGTGCTGGAGGAAGGGAGGGATCGAGAAGGAGGGTACTAGAGGTGGGCAATGGTGGTGAGGGGGGAGGTGGGAAGAGGCAGGCGGCATAAAGGAGGTAGGGGGTGCAAGGAGGAAGGAGGAGGTGGGAGGTGGATCTTGAGGAGGAGGAACTAGAGGAGAGAATTGAAGGAGGAGGAAAGAGGCAAGGGGAGGTGGGAGGAGGAGGGTCTAGAGGAGGGCCTGCGGGAGAGTGAGGACGAGGAGAGAAACGAGTGAATGGGAGTGGAAGGAGGTTTAATGTCTTGGCTTACACGATGGGTTTATTTATAAGTTAGAGTTTAGGGCTTAGGATTTATGGCCTTTGGTTTAGGGTTATGAAGTAGGATTTATGGCTTTCGGTCTTGCTTAGGATTTAAGGTTTACTTTTAGGGTTTGGTGTTTAAGATTTGAGTGTTAGGGTTATGCGTTTAGGGATTCGATTAGCAAACTTAATGTTTAGGGTTTTATGAAGGAGGGAAAGATGAGAATGGAGAGGGAGTAAGAGGAATATGAAGAAGATTAGGTGTTTAGAAAGTGAGGAGGAGGAGGAGAGGGTTGGGGTGGAGGCAATTATTGTTAGCAAAGTATAATTTATAAATAAGCATTTGATATTTATGTTTGATTATGAAATTTTTATTACAACTTTGTAGATACACACACTTGCATAAATTTAGATGCACTTGATGACAAACAATAGGAATTCTAACACTTAGGTAATAGGTTGTGGGAGGGATATAATTGTGTCAAAATACTAGCTTGTTGAGACTTATGATCATGTTATACGGACAATGTAGAGTGTGTGTATACCTCACTTACATGCACGATGCGTTGTCTTTATAACATGCCATAAGTGTCGTCCTTTGTTTAGAGAAGTTCTGAACAAAGGGGGATCCTTGAAGATTTGATCACAACTTAGGGTTACTTCTTGCATGTAACTAGTGTTTGGAGAAATTTCAGTCACATTTTCTCTCTCTTCTCTGATATACCAACTAATCTTAGATCAATTCCCGAAGCGCCTTTAGTGGGGGCTATTGGGGATATAGATAGGTTTATCTTGGGGTATACTGGAGAAGTGCGAGGAAATGCTGCCGAAATTTCTCCAAACACTAGTTGCATGTAAGAAGTTATGTTGTGATCAAATCTTCAAGGATGGGCTATCAAGTGAAAATCTTCTTAAAATACACATTTCTTCCTTATTCGAGTCTAACTTATGAGCGATCTTAAAATACCAATTTTTACCTTATTCGAGTCCAACTTATGAGTGGTTGTCTTTTACATTTAGGAAAATTATCATAGATAAGTCATGGATCAGTATGGGGAATTAGAATTACCACGGATACAAGAGTGGAGTGATTTCATTTCTGGAGTGGGCATTTCATGATGATAGGAAGACATTTAGACGAGGAGAATTCCTTCAGCTGATTTTATGCCCATGTAGACACTGTTTGAATGAGTTTTTCTATGACTAGGATACAGTTTTGGAGCATGTGATATGTAACAGTTGATGGCAACATTACATAAATTGGACAACTCATGGTGAGCAATGAGGGAAGTTAGAAATGAGAGAATTGAAGCCTTTGAAGGAAGTGATGATAATCAAGGAGATGAATTGGATAAAATGTTACATGATATGAGAGCAGCAAACCATGAGGATGCAGATGACGATGAGACATTGCGAGATTTTAATGAGTTGTATGATGCAGTCAAGGCAGTAGAGCATCCTATTGCTCCTGGAATAACGTCAATGTCGAAGTTGTCATTTCTTCTGAAATTGTTTTAGATGAAAGTGATGAATAGAGCCACAGCAAAATTAATATCTGAGGTTCTGGAATTCATTGTAGATCTACTGAATAATCCTGCTGGGTATCCTAAGTATGGTATGATGCGAAGAAGCAAATACGTGGGCTCGGATTGAAATGCGAGAAGATTGATGGTTGTTGTAATGACTGTGTCCTGTATAGAAATGAGTACTCAGGGTTGACTAACTATCTTGAATGTGGTGAGGAGAGATATAAGGTGGGTAAGTCAATAAACATCGGCGGGAAGAAACAATTGGAGAAGGTTCTCCGTTATTTTCCACTGATCCTTAGGCTACAACACCTATTCATTTCCAGTAAAACAGTAAAAGTAATGTCGTGGCATCAAGATAATAAATCGAAAGATGGATGCATTCATCATCCAATAGATTCTAATGAGTGGAATAGATTTAACGAGAATCACGCATTATTCATAGAGGAGGCACGAAATGTGAGAGTAGGTCTTGTAAGCGATGGATTCAATCCATTCAAGAGCATGTATCCATCATATTCCATATGGATGGTGGTCATGGTAACTTACAACTTACCCCCATGTCTATGCATGCGATCTGCATTCATGATACTCCTTATCCTAGGACCCAAGCAACCAGGAAATGCAATAGATGTTGATGATGAACTGAAAGTCTTGTGGTACAGTGGTGTTCAAACATATGATGCACAAAAGAAATAATTCTTCCAGTTGCATGCAGCATTACTGTGGACAATCAATGGTTTTCTTGCATATGCGAATTTGTCAGGATGGAGTTTGAAGGAAAAATTCACCTGTCCAATTTGTATGGATGATACTCATCACCTGAGATTGCCTGAAAGCAAGAAGTTCTGTTACTTAGGGTACCGCAAATTTTTTCCCATTGAACACAAATGGCGAACGTCACAATTTAAGGATAGATTTGATGGTAAAGCATGTCGATATTCGTTGAGGAATCCGAAGAATAAACTTAGTACATCTTCTATTTGGCTGTCGGGGATGAAAATTATGGAGACATTGCAACAACTTGGAGAAATATGTTTGGGTCATCTTTTCAAGAATGACTTGGCTTCCTTGCGACAATCAGGGTTTAAGAAGAAAAGCATATTTTTTATGGGCCTTCCATATTGAAAGGATTTGATAGTGCGATACAATTTAGATGTTATGCATATCGAGAAGAATGTAATGGACAACATTCTTGATATATTAAACTTAATAGATAGCCTGAAGGATATAGTTAAAACAATGAATGATATGAAAATTTTGGGTATTCGTCTTGAGTTGCACAATGAAGGAGAGTCTCAATTTCCAGAAGCTATATATAGTCTTACCGGAGAGTTGAGGCGAAGGATTTTCTCGTTCCTTGAAGACATTCGGGTTTCTGATGGGTATTCATCGCAGCTTTCACATTGCGTAAATGAAGCGCAAAAGAAAATTACGGGATTAAAAAGTCATGATTCTCATGTATACATGCAAATCTTATTCCCACTAATGATATGTGGAGTGATGCCTGATCCGATAGTCGATTGTTTCACAGAGATGAGCAGATATTTTAAAGTCATCTTTTCAAAGACATTAGATCCCGAATTGTTAGACTATTGGGATAAACAAATTATGATCACACTTTATAAAATGGAGTAGATTTTCCCACCTGTATTCTTTGACGTGATGGTTCATGTCATGCTTCATCTTTCGAATGAAGCGAGAATTGCTAGACTCGTGCAGTACAGATGGATGTATCCAATTGAACGATATTTGAAGAAACTGAAATATTATGTCTTGAATAAGGCTAAGCTAGAATGGTGAATCGTTGAAGGCTGTCTTGTAAGAATGTATTGACCTTTGTGCCATGTACATGAATGAAATAGACAATCGATTTGATCATCTTGAATGGAACTCTGAAGGAGAATTTAATGGTAATGATGAAGATTGTCTATCCACATTTAACATCAGAGGAAGGTCGATCCTTCGGACAGAGGTTAAATCCATCTCGGAAATGGACCAACGATTAGCACACTTGTACATTCTAAAGCAAATTCCAGAAGTTGATGAATTTTACAATGAATTCAAAGCATCCTCTATGTCATCTACACACAACTTGTAATTCCTTGATTGGTTCAAGGATTGTGTAAATAAACTGACAGAAGATGGGAATCAACGGTGGGTATAGGATTTTGATATAATTGCCGATACACCCTTGACATGCAAGCGTTACCATTTGGGATACATAATTAACGATTTCAGGTTCAGAGTACAATCCATTGATGATGCCAAGGCCATGCAACAGGTGGGAGTTGTCGTCAGTTGTAACCTAAGCACTGGTTGTGATGGGTATTACAGTCACATTGAAGAGATTTTGGAAATGTGTTTCACATTTGATCGTAAGGTGATTTTATTTAAGTGTGATTGGTCTGATATTTTTAAAGAAGGCATTAGATTCAAAGTCGATAAGAAACATGATTTCTTGAGCTTAAGAACCATAGCATCCTCCAATCATCAGAACCATTCCCACTAGCTTGTTAGGTAGCACATGTATTCTACGTGCCTGATAACAACAGAAATGGGTGGATTATAACAGTTAGAACTCGACTGCATGAACAATACGATGCAGGAAATGATCTACACCTAGATGTTGAATCTGAAGCATATCAACAAAACCCACAAAGTGAAGAACTTGCACTTGGTGCAACTAACATTGACATATAAGGTAATTTGTCAATAGTATTAATCCATAACCATAAATATAAATAATTTAAGAAATTCTTAGTTGTTTGTTTTGTTTAAATTCCTGTTAAATTATTTTATCTTTTATCAGAGCTTATGTTCATTTATATTTCAAAACTGATTTTTTTTTTTATTACCTTCTCATGTAGGCTCTTCGCATTCTCCTACTGTTTCTGCATAGTTTATGGATCATTTTGTCACTATGGTGAGTTTCTTACTACTTTTTTCTTTAAAATGCTGTTATTATCATGTTAAATGTGGGGTGTGCCCACTTAGGTTTATTTTTTGTGTGGGGTGTACCCACTTAGATTTATTTTTTGTGTGGGGTGTGCCCACTTAGATTTATTTTTTGTGTGGGGTGTGCCTACTTAGGTTTATTTTTTGTGTGGAATGATGCATTTATTTACCTTTTGTATATTGAATGTTTTCTGTTGAATGTGTGGAGAAGGAGAAAGGGAAATGGAGGAGAGAATGGAGGAAAAGAGAAGAGGTATGAAAAGGTGGAGGGAAATAGAGGAGAGGGGAAGGGAACTGGAGGGATGGGAAGGAGAAGGGAGAGAAGGAGAAGAAAGAGGACGGGAGAAGTGTAGGGAAATAGAGGAGAGGGGAAGGGAGATGGAGGGATGGGAAGGAGAAGGGGAAAGAGGAAGGGACAAGTGTAGGGAAATAGAGGAAAGGGGAAGGGAGATGGTGGGATGGGAAGGAGAAGGGAGAGAAGGAGAAGAAAGAGGAAGGGAGAAGTGTAGGGAAATAGAGGAGAGGGGAAGGGAGATGGAGGGATGGGAAGGAGAAGGGAGAGAAGGAGAAGAAAGAGGAAGGAAGAAGTGGAGGGAAATGAAGGGGAGGACAAGGGAAATGGAGGGATGGGAAGGAGTGGGAGAAAGAGAAGGAGAAGAAAGAGGAAGGGAGAAGTGTAGCAAAATAGAGAAGAGAGGAAGATAAGGGAAATAGAGGGAGGGGAAGGGAAATGGAGGAACGGGAAGGGGAAAGGGGAAGAGAAAAAGAGGAGAAGAAAGAAGGGAGAAGGGGAGGTAAATGGAATGGAAGGGAAGGGGAAAGGAGAAGGGAGATAACATTTTATTTTCAGTTTCATTTATATACACTTATTTCATTTTCATTTATTTGTATGCTTATTTTATACAAGATTTTTGAAATATCATAATATATAAGGGAAATGCTGCTGAATTTTTTTAAAGAATATCTGATTATTTGTGATGTTTTTACGTAGGTTAATTTCAAGAAGAAGGTTAATAGGAGTCGCAGAGAGGAGGCTCAGGCCTCCCAACAGCCTTAGACCCCCCAGCAGCCTCAACTTCAGCCTCAGCTTAGGCTCATCGCCAGCAGCAGCCCACTCTGCCCCAGGCACCTTGCCAACAGTTTTTGAGTCCTGGAGATGTGGCTCAATATTTCCAAGGTCAGGGGTGGGGAGGTAGGGGGAAGGGGAAGAGTCCGATGCCTTCGACGGATCTACCAGTAGAGGATTCTAACTACGAGGAGGATGCAGTCGCCGATGAGGAGGGTAGCACTTCAGTTACCACCCTTCCACAGTTTAGGTATGAATTTAAGGTTTGGTAAATGTTACAATTTATTTATTTCTTTATTATTTAATTCTATGTTATACTTCTGTCTTATAGGTGCACGTAGTGGAAGAGGTCCCACGTAGAACAGGGACTTGGAGAGAATTCCACATGGGGTCCGCATTTTAGTGTGGATCACACCAGTGGGGGAAGCAGTGGACTATCCTCCATTCGTCAGCAGATTGGGTACGCTGACAAAGGCGATTATCCCACTGTCCTACTTCGATTGGAGGAAGGTGCCAAAGGACCTGAAAATGCAACTCATTCAAGAGTTAGAGGTAATTGGTAAAAATTAATAACTTATGTACATTACTTTATATAAGTTTAATTTATGTAACAATTTTTGTTCTCTAACTAATGCAGGCCACCTTCGATTGGGGCCATGATCCGAACATCGCCAAATATATCCTTAAGCATGCAGCGAAGATTCATAAAGATTGGAGATTGGAGATGAAGAATAATGTAAAATATAAATTTTAACTGTATTTGTTTATTTCCTTTACCATAATTCAAATATTATTTCTAACATTACAATTATATTTTTTAGTTTTATAAGAAAATGAATCATGATGAGGCATTGCATAATGCGCCTTCTTTGATACAACTACACACTTGGAAGGAAGCATGTGGGCATGGGCATGATCCAACAAAGCAGGTAAAAGTATTTCATATGCTCTCATTTATTTAACTAATTTCTAAGTTAATAAATTAATTGTACCTTTATTTCAAGAGCAGGCCAAGAAGAATAAGGACAATAGGGCTAAGACTCTACCAAAGACCTATGTCTTGGATAGGAGGAGCATAGGCTCAACGAAATCCATATACATAAGTGCCTTTAATTATTATTTTCTTTTAAACGTTACAAAACTTTCTAATTTTGTTAAAATTAATTATTTCAAATTATTGTAGTCCTCTCAGCATCAAGGTGCCCAACTTAATCGGGTGGGAGTATATGAGGCAACTCATAGCAAGATGAGTGATGATGGAAATAGAGAGTAGCTTCACGACACATACCAAAAGAGGCACGTAAGTTAAAAAAGACAATGCTTTTATTTGATTTCGTAATTATATAATTAATTGAAATTACTTAACGTAATTCATTATCTTTCAGGATAATATGATCAACTTATTGCATCCTCCTGAAAATGCCAATTCTGCTACAGTTCAGTAGCCACTGACAGCAGAGGAGGCCTACCGGACCGTCATGCCACCTGAGCATGGCGAGTACGTTCGTACTGCAGGGAGGAGCGAGACCATCTTGGGGTGGTATGGGAGAAGGGGAGCATCATCCTCTTCAACTGAGGTGCATGAAATGAGGAAGGAGATTGCAGCATTATGTCACAAAGACGAGGTGGACCAGCGGATCGATGAGTTGACGACGCTAGTCAGGGACAACGCGATGCAAACCAAGGAATCCAACAAGGCCATCAAGGAACTGTTGACATTACTTTAGAAGGGAGGTATTGATCACCCGTCCCTTCATCAATATAGAGATCATCGTGATGGCAACGATTTAGGTGGTAGCGGTGCTGGAGGCATTGGAGCCACAACATGATTGTATTTTTTATATACATTATCGTTTGTAATGAACTTTGTATACATTATTTCATATATGAAATTTTTATTCTTATTTCGTGTGTTTTAAATAGATGCAAAAATATTTTATGTTGTGTGATTGATTATATTTTTACTAAATTTGCAGTTCTTTACAAGTTTTTCACATAAATTAAACACATTTAAAAAAAAATGATTTCTCGATTGTTTTTTATGGACGAAAATATTTGTATTGTCGACCATTATTTTAAAACATCAACAATATTAATATTCTTGACCGTTTAAGAACGGATGAGAATATTGCAATTTCCGATAGTTATTTGTGAATGGTCGACAATATTAATATTCTCGACTGTTCGAGAATAGACGAGAATATTGCAATTTTCGACAGTTATATGTGAACGGTTGGAAATATTAATTTTCTCGATTGTTCACAAATGGACAAAAATAGAAACAATCTCGATGGTTATTGATAAATGGTCGACAATATGATCTTAGTCGACCGCTTAAATTCCGATCGAGGTAAATATTTTCGTCGACCGTTTATTTATAACGGTCGAAAAAAAACTTTCGCAACCGTCGAAAACAAATGAGAAAAATAACCAAACGTCGAGGGGTGGTCCGCCTTTTTCCTGACAGTATTCTTCGAAAATGGTCGAGAAAACCTAATAGCGATAGTACATTCCTCGACCCTTTTTATCGACGATTATTTTAACATTGCCAACTATTTTTAATGGTCAGCAATACTCAATATTCTTGTAGTGACTAATGTTTATGATTTTGATGAGGAAATGTAGTCTTGAAGGAGAGATCCAAGAAAATTTTGCTTGTTAGTTCTATTTTAGTTGCTCTTTGTTTGAACATAATTCAATGAGATGATGTGTGAGATTGTCATTATTAGTCTGTTTTCATGAACTAAAATAATTGTTCTATTGCGGTTGGCTATATTTTCATTTATCGTTGGAGAACCTAAGACCACTTTATTTAGGTTTTTTTATTTTTTATTTTTTTTTGGAACATCATAGTTTCTTTGGTTCAATATACCATATATTCAGTATATGTGTGTGCTACGGCATGTGCATATCTTATCCATTCATAGCATGTCCGTGGAAGTTATTCGTAAATTATTAAAACCAAAAATCAAGATTTTGGGCTATTTCCAACACGTGAGGGTCTGATAATTGGATACTTCTCTTTATCTAGCAGTCAGATGGTTACTCTATTTGCATAAGATTTTCTAGATTTTCTGATAATTGGATATTTTTCTAGGGAATCAATTAATATTCCAACACACATGAGGACAAGTACAATTTAATATTCTTGAAAAAAGAAAAAATTTATCACTGAATCTTATAATTAAATCAATGAAAGCATCTAAAATATACCATTAGATCCTTCACCTTCTCATTCACTGCAGTTCCATCGTTGTGTTTCTGACTAGTCATGTAAATGTCAGCTCTTGTAGGAATTAGTCCATCTGTCTATGTCTAATGTTTGTATCAAGAACTAAGCATTAACGAATTATTCTAATGTCAATAGATTAATACTAAATAAAAATATATTACCTTTTCATGGATAATCCTAGCAAACATCTTTGTTCTAGTGCAATGGGGGTCCTCAAGTTTTAGCCCATTTCTCCTATTTTTCTCACACATTTTCTAAAGGTACAAGGTATTCAAATAAAAAGTAAGTGATGTATTTGTTAAAAACATTGAGAAAAGTGTAATTCATTTGCATTAAGACAATACTTAATGATCATCACTAAGCCAAATATGAGCAAGTGTAAGAAATTGTCGTTTGTCAATCCAAGCATCCTCGATTGTTCCATATCTTTTCTGGGGATTGTCTTTTATCAAATACCTTACTCTTAATTTCGTTCTTCCACGTCGTCCATTTTGTAGCAGCACCACGCATGACATATTTCCTTGTCTTTTCATTACAACATGGCTGAAATTCAATCTTCTCCTACAAAACACATGATCTTGTTGTAAATATTTTACATAACTAAGACGTTAACAAAAAAGATGAATTATAACTAGCTCTTTAACCTGAATGGCCTCCCATATTACTGTCTTATATTGAGATCCCATGTCTTTCAAACTGAAATATCCTATGAGGACCAAATTTGATCTTCATACCGCAGATTCGATAAAGTTTATTTACTTAGCAGCTTCTTCTCCAACAGGAATGGCAGCAACACCAACTTGAACCTCCATCTTCATGACATCTTCCAACTCCCATATTTCATTAATTATGGTGGGATCTCTTATCTTCTTTAATTGAGATGAAGCTACTCTTATGACTATAAAGAAATAGATAAAAGTGTAGATTAGCATCTTATATATTTTTCCCCAAAAAAATTCTAGAAAAAGATTCTATATACTATCCAAATGTTTAAAAAAAAAATTGACCTAGTTCTAAGACATCTTGCATTGGGGCACTTGGTGATGAAACTGAAGTTGATTGCTCACTTGCAATTGCAGGTTGTTTTCTTTTTCTTGTATCAACCACTTTATAGTTCCTTTTCCTCCCCATTTATCTAAAAAAGAAAAGACAAGAAAAAGAATCATCAAAAAAAGCATAATCGTTACTAAGTAAAGTCATTAATTTTAAGTAACTTCTAATAAGAAAATAAAACAAATTGTATTGTAAAGCAATAAATTCATGGAGACTAATTGCCTTTGTTTGTCCTAGAATACGTAAGGAAGTGGTGGAGTAACACCTAAAAAACTCATGTAGGAAGGGGGAAGGTGGGCCTGACATCTTTTTCTCTTTTTTTTCATTGATGTCATTATATACCACTGATAGGGGCATGTCATGCCCGTTCACAATATCCATTAGCACTGCATTTCCATTTTCTACCAGTAGTAGTAGTAGTAGTAGTAGTAGTAGTAGTAGTAGTAGTAGTAGTAGTAGTAGTAGTAGAATTCCACTCACTACAGCATCTGAGGGTTGTGGCCTGCCAAGTTATTAGATTCTCAGCAAACCGATGTGTAATTGCACACCCCACTCATGTATGTGTAATGTGTGTGGCAAGCAATACTACTGCTGGTGGTTGACATTGCCCTTCTTGTTGGCTATTTTGGGATTTCATCCTACTCATTTTAATGACACCATTGATCCCTTCTTTTCTATTCTTTCTTTTTTGTTGTTGTTGTACGAGCCTATTGAAATGTAGATGTCTACCTTCAGGCAGAATCTTTTTCCGTATTTCGCACCACCTTTCCTTCTTAGGTTTGTAGCTTTTGTTCAGTAGTGTGAACTCGGGTAATCCAATAAAATGTCTAAGAATGGGAATCTAACTTCTATCATAGATCCAATAAGTTGAGAATTCAATCTAATTGTAGAGAGGTTGATAATTAAGATGATATAGAAATGAACTTTTACTCTAGACAGGTCATTAAGTTACATAGTTACATCTATGTGCCCACATGTAACTACATGTGTTTGTCACTACATTATCATAGGGTGGTGGTTGTTTTCTTTTTAAGAAGTTGAAAGAATTTGAGATTTGATCATGCAAGGAAAATCAGAATGATTGTAATATTTGGCTTTTCGACGAAATGGCACAAGTTTTAGAAAATTATAGAATCCTTGGCCTTCACAAACCAAGTTAAACTCTAACATAACACTTCAATTAGTAAAAGGTTACAGACATTTTTTTTTGACATCAGTTCCTTATTCCTTATTCAGAATTCACAAACCATAGATAAAACCAATCAAGCAGTTGCTTTTAAAGTCTATTCCTAATGTAGAATCAATTTTCATCTAAAACAGATCAATATCGATTAGAATCCTATGAAACCCATCATACCATTGTCCCTTTATTTTTCCATCTATAGGAAGCAAGTCCAAATAGTGCCCAAAAATTCAGCATAGGTCTGAAATTAAAAAGTAACCTAACAAATATTGTAAAAAGAAAAGTCAGAAATGCCTGTAGGTAATGTTATTTGAGTGTTTGATTCAGTTATTTGGTTCTATAAGAGAGATATACTTCCATTTTAGACGGAAGTATTTTTTCTTTCTTTTTGCATAGCTGGTCAATACAAGTAGTACTATCCCTTTCTTTTCCTAAAGCAGTATTAATTGTCTCCTACATATTCAAACAATTGAAAAACTCTGAAATTATATGGCTGGCAGGGAAAAGAAGATATTCAGTGACCCCATGGCTTTTGGGTGTTGTTAAAGGGTCCTTCTAACACCTTTTTTGGCTCTCAAGGATTGCAGATCTCATTGGAGGAACTAGTGGGATCCCTCCCAATATACTCATGCACATAAAGTAGCACTGTGGTGCACTTAGGAATTGATACATGACCTAGTGGGATCCATTATTTTCCCTTTTTTTTTGAGGTGATGCTACTTTCCTGTAGTAACAACTGATAAATAACTCCACATTTAGATATTTCTCCACTCTATACTCCTATTTCCATGCATGGATTTTAAAATAAGAAATATATTGGAAAAGCATCTTCCCTTGTATCCTGATGTTTGTAACCTCTAATAAGAATGGGAGAAATAAATATTGTTGGAAGATATATGTATGTGTGGATTAAATACACAAACCATGTAACACACTTAAGAGGACCATCACATGGTCTATTAATCCAACATACATATATCTTCCAACAAACATAAAACCATATCATACTGACAATATGTAAAATGGGAGAATAGGTTCTAATTTCAACCTTCTTTGGTGGTGGTTGATGTATATCCAACTTTTCTGAAATTAGATAA
This sequence comes from Thalassia testudinum, assembly GCA_037157565.1. Lineage (NCBI taxonomy): Eukaryota > Viridiplantae > Streptophyta > Magnoliopsida > Alismatales > Hydrocharitaceae > Thalassia > Thalassia testudinum. The sequence continues at coordinate 44,089,091 of JAZHRO010000025.1, forward strand.
ATCTATTTCCCTTTAATACATTCAATAGATTGTGAGAGGACTCTACCTCTACAATTTGTTCTATGCTTTTCTATGTAAAGAGTGGATGGAGCATTTGCAAAAATAGAAAGAAAGAAAAAGGTGGATGCATCAGAATAGCCTGTTAAATCCTCCTCTTCTGATTCATGTTTCTTTCTACTCTCAGAGATCTTGCCATGGTCATTATGATACGAAGAACTAAGAAAAAATATCATTTGAGATGTTTCAAGAAAAGGTTGACAATTTTCCTATTAGTGACTAGCAATTTGGTTTGCTTAGAGGACTGTCAATTTGTTAGTGGACTTTGTTTACATAGTATTTTCATTTGAGAGCATCACACATGAATACGAAATTAGGAAGGCAATTAAAAAAAAACAAATCATTGTTTTAGACAAAGACTTGCTCCAATCTTCACAAGGAAAACATCATATGTGAAGCAACAATTCCTATCAAATATCATCATCATCCGAATCAGCTTCCTCATCAGATATATGAATATTTAAATCATCCACATCTCTTAAGCAAGTGGATGATTCATTTGCTGCCATCCTTTCATTCCTTGTGTCAAATCCATGCATGACTTTGGACGTCTACAATTTCAAAAGCATCTCTAACCTTAACCCACTTAACCACATGCTATCCTTCATTCTAATTATCCTTAATGTAGAACACTTTCTATGCTTGAGATGCCAAGATATAGGGGTCATCCTTGATATCCTTCCCTATATGTTATAAGTTAGAGAAATTAACAATGGTGAATCCATAACCATCAGTCCTGCACCCTCTAGTTGGATGAGCCCAATCACATTTGAATAGAACCACCCTATACATCTCGACATAGCTTAGTTTGAGAATGTCTTTTAGCACACCATAATAATTTTGTTTCTCGTCAATTGGCTGATCATCCTTTTGACTAGAATAGTTGCTTAAACTAGAAATGACGGCTACTCCACTATTTGTGTCATCAAATCCTTCTCATGTTCTGTGGTATGAAACCTAAACCCACTAATAATGTATCCTTTGTAGGTAATAACCATGTCATAAGGACCTTTAGCTAACCACTTCAACTTCTAAGAAACTTTATCACTTCCTTCTTTCTCCAAACATTCAATCTACAACAAATTAAGTAATATAATTTCAATTATTGATAAAAACTAACTCAAATTTAGTTGAATATATAATTAAAGAATTGAAAGAATCTCACTTTATCACAAAACCAATCATTGAACTCAAGACTATGAAGCCTATCAAGTTCAAAGTGAGATGGGTAAGGTGAGCGGTGACACTATCTTAGCATAGACTTATGCTCCCTATTTCAAAAAGGCAATGAATCTCTAGTTACATGATACTTCAACTTATCATGATAATCCAAAGTGATTGGCATCTTCATTGTTAAAGAGAACATAACGATGTGCTTGAAATAGCGACTGTGAATCAAGCTTCTACCTGGAAACTCTCCGTTTCTTGAGATCGAATTGCTTGTTTGTTATTTTCTTCGTCCCTAAAGGTCGTCCCAGTGGAGATGGGAGATCTTCATCCATCTCAAGGATAAAATCCTTATTATTTTGCGGTGGCTTATCAAATTTGGTATGACTGCCACCAAGATACCTTCAACAAAAGGTTAGGCACTGATTTGCCAAGAATCCTTCTGCAATTGATCCCTCAGGATGGGCTTTGTTCTTAGTGAAAGTCAAAAAGAACCTAAAACATCGAAAAGCTCACATACTAGTGAAACACAATTTCTGAAAAGAAATCTAGTAGATAATTGTATAATTCACAAATAATTGCCTCTCAATAGGGTACATCCATCGATAGAAAATGGGACCTCCAATCTTTGCTTCCTGTACTAAATGGATGACGAGATGTATCATGATAGTAAAAAATGAAGGGGGAAACAACTTTTCCATTTCACATAATGTTAGAATGGCTCAAGATTGTAGTATATCGAGAACTGATGGTCTGAGAATCTTGGTATGCAAGCATTTAAAGAGGTGGCATAAGCCAATTAAGGCAATCGTCACTCTATTAGGTAAATAACCCCGAACAACCACCGGTAAAAGCTCTTGCATTAGAATGTGGCAATCATACGTTCTCATCAATGTTACCCTATTCTTTTTAACTTATATTGCATGCGAGATGTTGCATGATAACTCATTTAGAAGTTTCATCTCCTTCAAGAAGGTAAAAAAGATTGTAGATTCTTGCTTCGTCATCTGATAACAAGCTCTTGGAATTGAGGAAGATGAAGGTTTTGGTCAGGATGGACAACCCTAGGGTGACAGGAGAGAGGATCCATGGTGATGGAGGATGGACAACCTGGAGATCTAGGGCTTGGAGGAGGAAGGAGAGAAGAGTTCCGATGGCTGATGGAAGTAGGGTTGCAGGCAAAAGTCGAGTTAACCATGGTAGGCCATGGGGCAACAAGGAAATTATGTGCTTTCGGTGTCGGCGTCGAGGGCATATGGCGGCAGTGTGTCGCTTCCCTTTGGTCTGCCTGGCATGTCGGGGACATGGCCACAAACGAGACTCTTGCATGGCTAATCTTGGACAACCAATGGGAAGGATGAGCTTGCACAATAGGGCAACGAAGGCTGGAACGCAGCCGCTTCAGCCTTTACCTCCACCTACCTATGGGGGACACACGGTGGACGTGGAAATCCCTATGAATGATGACATCAGGACAGCGGAGATTGTGTTCTGAGGGGCCTTAGTCGGAGAGGTGATGACGGGAAATCCTTCCCTGGAAAGGATTCATCAGTTGGTAAGTTCTTTATCTTTGTCGACTAGTGGTTGGAAGATTACATCTCTCTCCCCTAGGCGGTTTGTGCTTTTTCGTTTGGGGATGATGGATGTAGAATGTTTGCGCTTTCGCTCGAGTGCTTTAGATGGATTGATGGTGATTTGGAGGCTAGTATCTCCCTTTGATGGATCATTGCCTGAACAGCCACCCCAGAGAGCAGCCTCTAGATCGGGGAAGCTAGGAATCAGGGGCTTACCATTGCATTTAATATCAAAAGAGGTGGTGGCAACTATGATAGCAGGGTTTGCTACATTGGTTGATGATGCTGAGATTGGATTGATGGAAGGTGATGGCCGTGTATTGAATGTTTGGGTTGATGTGTTCAAAGCAGGCTCTGTGCCAAAGAAGATTATCCTCCGTTGTAGGGGGAGTTCATGGCTGTTGATTTTGAATTTCTTAGTGGACAATACGTATGGGGGACTTAATCAAAATAATGCATCTTATGCGGAGGTGTTGTAGCCTGAGGCAGCCTCACAACAGTTAGGACGTGAGACCCCTGATGAGGCGCCTGAGCCTAAAAAACCACAAAGACCATCACTGCACAGAGGAAATGGAGGAAGGGATGGAAGTGACATTGGCAGAAGATGGTATGGTAGAGAAAATGAATGTTGTTATACCAAGGGCAGATATCAGTGTGTTTTGCAAGAGATTCCTGCAAATTCCTTGAGCCTGCAACCCAGCTTACCAGTAGTAGAAGGATTGAAATTTGGTCCAGGGACAGTATCCAAGACTACTATGGGTAGATCCCCTTATAAACTTAGACAGAGGAGACAAAATACAGCGTAGAAACTTGATGAAAATGCCATTGCAACTGTGATGAAGGTTAATAGAGCCCCGAATTCTAAAAAGGGGGCACCCAAGAAACTTAATGAGGATTCTCTCTTGGAATGTGCATAGGCTGCGCGATAGAAGTCGGAGGTCTTCTCTTCTGAGATATATGAGAGAATGGGAGATAGATTGTGCCATTATTCAAGAGACACACATAGAAAGTGAAGAAGATAGGGCTTGGGCTGATATGAAGGTTGGTGATGCGAATGACTATGTGATGCTTAATTCACATGGTAGGTCTGAGGGTATTGTTATGTGGTGGAAGAAAAATGTTCTGCAAATGGTTGAGGTCTCTATAGCTAGACATATGTTGACTTGTAAATTTGAAAGGACCCAGGGGGGAGTGACCTCTACATTACAGGAGTCTATGGCCCCTGTGATGCCTATATAAGGTAGGAGTTGTGGGAAGATTGGAGTGAAGCTGCTGGCTTTGTGAATGGGGTTGCATGGGTCGTGGGAGGTGATTTTAATTGTGTCCTGATGGGGTGGGACATACCAAATGGCATGGTGGACAGTACATCTACTGGATTCCAATTAATGGTTCAGACACTAGGCTTGAGTGAATATCCCTCTTCTAGAATTGAATTCACCTGGAGAAATGGTAGTGGCCTCATGTCAAAAATTGATAGATTCTTTGGTAATGCTGGACTGTTGGATATGTTCTAGTTATCCTCTGTGTTTTCTGATCACACGCCTTTGGTTTGGGATAGTGGGGAACAAGTGCTTGTTGGCTGTCATTTCAAATTTAAAAAATCATGGTTGAGAGAACCAGGATTCCGTGAGATGCTTGAAGGCTGGTGGGGGGCCAAACATGTAGATGGAATGGCCACTATTTGACGTAACCGTTTTCACGCATTTTGAAATTCGTTAGAATCGTAGTATAGTCGCACAAAAACGTTCGTCAAAAATTGATTTCTAAAGATAACGAGACTTTGAGTCCCGGTCGTTCGTCTCTGGGAGGCGTTGCTTTTACTTTTGAAATCGATCTTATCTAGCCTACTGTATTTAGAATCGCATGCCGGTTCGTGATTATTACGTATTTAAGTATGACATGCTTAGTTGCAGAATGGACAGACAATTAAGATAGGCAACTTGAATCACGCAAATATGATAGCAATCAATAAGCTCATGGTGATTTCACAACATGGAGACATATATATATATATATATATAAAAGCATTTTTTCATTCATTCAGTGGGAGAGTTGTTTGCAGAAGAAATTTAGAGGAAAGCTTATACATAAATGCTTGAAATGGAAATCTAGCTACCAGAAAATGACTGCATGCAAGAATAAATGGGGGGATTTCACATGCATCATTGGGGGAGAAGTTAAGACTACGCTACTAAACAATAATAAAAGCAGTAAAAATTATGGAGAGCATAAACTAATCTAGCAGAATAGAGGGCATTCAGGGGTGGTCCCTGATGGCCTTGGAGTGGTCGAGAGGAGAATGAGGGGCGGCCAATGTAGCTTAGGACGACCATTGGAGAGAGGTAGGGTTGATCCAGCATCCCGGCATGGTGTCCTCCATGGTGGTAGTAGTGAGCTTGTGGAGGTGGAGTGACTATCTAAGTGGAGGTGGCGTGAATGGCACCAATGGAGTGCAATTGCCAAAGAAGTGAATGGAGCCAAGGGATGTGAACGGGGGTGTTTGGCCACCCATGGGGTCTTTTTATAGGCCCAATAGATTCTCTCTAGAGAGGTGTAGAACTCTCTAGAGAGAGTCCAAGAGTGGCCGGCCACATGTGGGTGGAGGTGGTCTTTGAGATCCAAGAATTGTGGATCTCAATTTGAATTCCTCTTGGTTGCTAAATTTGGCAACCAAGAGGTGGCGCCATCTCAAGAGGTCTCTAGAGAATTCTAGAGAAGTGTGTGTGCGTGAATGGGTGTGTGTGTGTGTGTGTGTGGCCGTGCTCTATGTGGCTAGGTGGCTTAGGTTAGGTCCTAAGGGGTTTGGGTAGGTGTAGGTCTTGAATTAGGGTTACAAACCCTAATTGCTAACGGGAAAATGCAATTAAACTTAACCTAAGTTTAATTGAATGAGTGTGAACCTAATTGAGAGTAGAATAACTCAATTAGGTTGGGTTTAGGTCAATTGGACTCTCACCAAGTCCAATTAAACTTGTGTGGGTTGAGATCTAAGCTCAATTGGACTCAATGAGTCCAATTGACTTAGGTGAAGGTAATTGACTTGACCTAAGTCAATTGGGTTTGGTGAGGACCTAATTAGATCCTTAGGTAGGTCTAGAGGTGATGTACTAGGGTTAGGACACCTTAATTTAGGTTCCTATGGGGTTGGGATTAGGTCTAGGGAGCTAGAGATCCAAGACCAAGACTTGAATCTCAAAACAGGGACTGGAGACCAGTATCAGATGTCCAATTATAGGATCAGACGACTTATACTCAAGAATCAGAAGTCCAGACTTCAATTCTGGATGCCCAAATTGAGTCAGGGGGAAATCAGGGTTCTATTTTGGGTACTCTACAGAAATTGGATGTCTGACAAAGTGTCTGGACGTCCAATAACACTGCAGAAGTGGGTTAGAGGTGTGCGGGAGATGGTTAAGGGTCCTGGACGTCCTATAACTTATCTGGACATCCAGATAAGGGCTGAAACTATGGTTTTAAGGCTTCCTAGGGTGTTGTGACCTAATCTTGGAGTGGCTAAGGCTTGGGGAAGTCTTTAGGCTATCCTAGGGCTAGGATGGACCTAACCTCCTCACATTTTACTGCTTTTTCCTACTTAATAGAATAGTAAACCTTTAACCCCCTTACATTATTGATCCTATATCTAAACTAAGCCTTCTGCTCCAGCTCTGCTGCAACTCCCGTTATTCTAGACCTAGCTTCAAATCCTGCTCCAGATCAACTTATTCCCTGCAATTGACATAATGCACTTAATCAGTACATTATAACATTATTTTATGCATAGCTAAAGTAAAGCAGTAAAGATGCAGATAATGCTTATGCGTGCATGAATTTCCCTAACTTATGTTAAGTTCTAGCCTAATCTAGGTTAATTAAGACCTATAATTGCTGTGCAATCAGTATCAAGCTTGCATCCAAGCTGACTGCTATGCGAACAATGCTAACGGAATATGGGGCTACAGTGTCTGTTGTGAGACATTAGAGGCGCAATGAGGCACTGTTGGAAATCCAAGGCCTTGATTGAAAAGAAGGTACTATTCCTCTAACTGACCAGGAGCTCAGAACCGGAAGAAGGTGGCAGGATGTGGTGGCTGAAGAAGACTTAAAATTGGAGATGGATTGGAGGGAATGTTCCAGACAACTTTGGCTTAAAGAGGGGGACGCCAATACCAAATTTTTTCACTTGGCTGCTAGCTCTCGTAGAAGGATCAACTTAATTTCATCCATACTCAAGGATGGTCAAAGAATATCATCTATGCTAGATATTAGAGCTGAGGCCATCAAGTACTTTAGAGGTTCATCACGGGCTGTAGGGAGAGGTCAATGGAGGATGGCAGTGAGTGACTCACCTAAAGTCTCTAGGGAACAAGTATCTAGTTTCATAGCAACCATCACTGAGAAAGAAACAGTGGCTACCATTAAAGACTTAAATAATGAAGGTTCTCCTGGTCCTGATGGTATCCAAGTTTTTTTCTACAAAGAGATGTGGGGTGTGGTTGGTAAAGAAGTGATGAATGTTATTAAGGAGTTTGAGGAGGGCAACTCTGGCTTTGATAAAATCAACAGATCCTTTCTTTTCTTGCTGCCAAAGACACAAGGTGCAGAGAAATTTCAGGACTTCAGACCTATAGCTCTCTCGAACTCTATTTATCTAGTGATTAGCAAAGTCTTGGCAAATAGGCTATGGCCCGTTCTGCAGGATGTGATTCATCCAGTCCAATCTGCATTCCTTCCTAACAGATCCTTACAAGAGTCTTTCATCATGGCCCAGGAGATGGTGTGTGGTTGGCAAAAATGGAAGTGTAAAGCCTTTATGTGGAAATTTGATTTCCGTAAGGCATATGATTCTATTTCGTGGCCCTATTTGTGGGAGGCTTTCAGGAGAAGAGGATTTCCCCCTCTCTAGATTCAATGGATGAAAAGGTGCATTACTACTACTTCCTTCACTCCCTTGATCAATGGGAAGCCTTGTGGGGCCTGGATTCAACCACAGTGCGGGGTGAGGCAAGGATGTCCTTTGGCCCCTTTGGTTTTTAATCTTGCTATTGATGGTCTGGCGAGATATGCTTGCAAACTCTCTGAGGCGGGTGTTATCAGAGGATACTCCCTTTCTAACAGGAGAGCCATAGCTCTTATTCTCCAAAATGCGGATGATACGGTCTTTTTTGTGGAAGGGTCAGAGGGTGAAGCCCGTGCAGTTGGTCATATGGTTAATATATTTGGTGACATTTCAGGTCTGAATTTAAATAGGGAGAAGTCCAATTTGGTGTGCTTTGGCCTGAATGAGACAAAACAAGAAGCCATTTCAGATATTTTGGGGATCCCTCGCATTAATCTTCCCATCAGATATTTGGAACTACCCCTAAGATGCTCAAGAATGAAAAAAAGCGACTGGAACATTCTTTTTGATAAGATTTCAGTCAAGTTGGTAGGATGGAATAGTAGGTTCTTATCTAAGTGTGGCAGACTCATCTTGTTGAACTCTGTTATTACCTCGATCCCTATCTTCTACTTCTCCCTCTTTAAAGCTCCAAAATCTGTATGGAAGCACATGGATTTAATGAGAAAGAGGTTCTTCTAGAAAGGTGCCAAGCATGAAGGTAGATTTATGCAGCCTTTAAAATGGGAGCAAATTTGTCGGCCCAAGGAAAGTGGGGGATTGGGAATCAAATCCTTGAAAGAATTTAATGAGGCTTTATTGATCAAATGGGCTATAAAAATTCTGAAGGGGGAAGAGAAACCTTGAATTGAGCTGATTAGAGATAGCTATGGTCAATCCAACTGTGCGTTAAAGAGGTTATTTCCTATCAGACCATCACCTTTCTGGCAGTCTGTGATTCAAGCTCTGAAAGGTAATTGGCATTTGCTGTAGCTGGTATTAGGAGATGGCAGAACATTTGACTTCTGGTGTGAACATTGGTCCCTGCTAAGCCCTTTGAAGGAATCCTATCGGAGGGTTTTTGCTGCAACAAGGGACAAAACAGGGACTGCGAGCTGCTACTGGTCTGAAACAGGGACTTGCTGGCAACTGAATGAAGCTGAATCCATCAGGGTGGGCACCCGGCTGTGGGAAGAAAGAAGGAACATGATTTCAGACCTAGAAAGATTCAAACCCAGACCTGGAGTGGAAGATAGCTATGTTTGGGATGGAATTTATACAGTTCAATGTGCTTATGGAAAGATTATGGAAGATGGCTGAGGTTGGGGTTATGATCGCATTGACAAAAAAAATATGGCTCTTGAAGATCCCCTCAAGGTACAAATTTTTCTTTGGCTTTGCAGAAGGGAGGGCTTGATAACATGAGATCTAAGGCATAAAAGAATGGGAGCTGCTCTTCATGAATGCCACCTATGTGGAATGCACACTGATAATCTTAACCACATTTTTTCTTCTTGCTTGATTACTGATATAATATGGAGGACTTGTCAGGAACCACTCCCCCAGTGGGATTCTTTGTGGCATAATTTTTTAATTTTGGAGAGATCGCACCTATGCATGGCCACAACTCTTTGGTGTGTGTGGAGGGCAACAAATGAGAGACTATTTCAGGAGAGACTAGTATGCTGTGAGCATATTGTAAATGAGTGTTGGTCCCTCATACATAGATGGGGATCTAATTTGTAATTTTTTATTCACCTCTTTATCAATAAAATGTCCTCCCGGATTGCTATCGTAATACGATAGCTTTCCTTTTAGTTTCAAAAAAAAAAAAACAAGCTCTTGGAATCACATTTCCAAATCCTTCTTTCAGATGGAGGTCTCTTCTAATCTCCATATCTACCAAATCTTCGCAAGACTTGTAAGTATCCTTTGTCTTTATGACCTGACATGTGATTGTCCCAAAAAAATTGTCAAATACATTTTTCTAGGTGTGCATGACAACAATGTTGTGGCGTAGCAAATTATGCTTCCAATATGGCAACTCAAACAAGATGGTCAATCTCTTTAAAGAATTGTGTGATTCATCCTCTAACGTGGAAGTAGACTTTGCAACCTCAAGTATGCTTTTACCTAACATCCGTATAAGCACTGACCGATGCTCTGTGCTCCCATCGTATGATTCACTATCCATGTGGAAGTTGTGATTCTAATCTAACCATCTTTGATGTCCCATATAGCAATACTTCTTTCTATGAGACAACCATGAAGATTTAGTGTTATAACCACAACAAGGACACCCTTTTTCTCCCCTTACACTCCAACTAGAAAGTGTTCCATAAGCTGGAAAATCATTAACTATCTAGAGTAATGCAGCTTGCATCAAAAAGGTTTCATTATTAGATGTATCAAAGGTTTCAATTCCATGCTCCCACAACTCCTTCAACTCCTCAATGAGAGGTTGCATATAAACATCTTGCCCCAGGAGCTTTTGGACCATAAATCAATAAGGACAAGATGAAGTTGCTTTGCTTCATACATACCCAGGGAGGCATGTTATAAGGTGTTAGAATGATAGGCCATTGATAAGGTGGAGATTCATTGAGAAAAGGTTTGAGTTTGGAAACCCTTCATCGTAGTTCGATTCCTGAGAAAATCCATCGATCAAATAATATTTATAACCGAAACTTGAAAGGAATCTTGGGTCGAACACGTGGAGGTGAACGTTTGGTTTGAAAAATCCACATTTCACTTTTATTTACTTTTTTCATTTTTATCTTTTCTTATTTTTTTGGTATTTTTATAAAGCAAGAGATTAGGTCAATGAAAACTTTATCTACTTGCAAAAATAATGCAAAGAGAGAGAGTGGAACAATCATATATTTATGAACAAATATTTCTACAACTATGAAAGCGGGAAAACTACACTACGAAAGCAAAAAGATAGAGATAGGTGAGAAGAATCCCCCTCGACGGTCGCTTGGAGGATGGTTCACTCTGATGGCACCCTGAAGAAGGTGGTGATGAGCGGGACGTGGGAGAATGATGGCGGAGGAAGGAGGATGGGGCAGGATGTCGTCGCAGCGAGGATCTTCTTTTGGAAGGAGGTGAGAGGATGGTCACAGGATGCTCCATGAATGGGGATGAGAGGTAGGAAAATATTTGATTCTACTCTAGAGGAGCATCCTGTGCTTGGGACAAGCTCTCTCTAGAGCCTTGGAGGTGGTGGGAAGAAGAAAGCAAGAGATGAAGAAAAATGGGAGGGGTAGGGGTCTGTTTATAGTGGAGGAAATGACCAATTTAACATACAAGACATTTAGTGACGGTCATAAATGTCGCTATAGGTCCGCTGCAAATGTTGCTAACGACAGCCCACGTGCCCACCAACCACTACGTTGGCGTGCGCTCCACATGCCCACGCGCGCTATGCACCAGCTACTCCACCTCCACGCGCCCATGCGCTGCGTGCTATGCCTTCGCACTCGCCTGTGCTGCTATGTGCGTGCGTGATCATGGGCAGCCTAAGTTGCACCACGTGGCACGACCTGGGTCGTCGATCTTCTTTCCTTTGTAGGGGCTGCTACAGAGGTTGGATTGAGTCAATTTTTATGTCGTTGGGCTGCGATCGTCGACCCAAATCCATCCGTGTAATCGGATTTATCGTTTGAAGCTTTGAATTGTGTCACATAGTCCCTTGGCCATTGATCTTCCTCAAATTGCATATGGTGCTCGGGACTCTGATCAAGGTGATTTCGGAGGCATTGGACTCTGATCGTCATCCTAATCAGATCAGTACGGTCGGATCATCAATCCGAGGCTCCGAATTAAATGTCTTCTCCTGGTCAAAAAAGGATGCAATTAACCTAAAATATACACAAACTGCTCTAAATGCAGAATGATGCATGCTATGGAATATTTATAGTATGGAATGCATATCTAAGCCTAGAGACATGCATAAATAGATATTTTAACCTAAATGGATGTGTCTACATCATACCCCCATGCCTATCTTTTGCTAGTTGCTAGCAAAATTAAACTATATGCTATGTATAAAAATATAATTAGGACTCGATTGCTTAGGCCTAAGTCATTTATTAACAATAGAAAATTTCAACTAAGGTCCTAAACTATGAAAACTCAACAGTACCCAGGTGTCTGCTAGAATGCAGACCACCTAAGTCCTCGCCTTATTTTAAAAGGGAAGATACATTTTTTCTGCTTTTTCTTCTTTTCTAATTTTTTTGGGCTTTTGGAGTTTGAGGATTTTGGGATAACATTTAATGACTACCTGACCCCCCCAAGACTCGAAAAGGACTTCAAGTGCTAAGCATCTTGTGAAAGAGTGATAGACTTACTGAGTGCCCGTGAAAATGGACTTCAAGTTTCTATGACCCGGAAAGGTTTATCTTTCCGATCGATAACTTTTTCCCTACTTTTTTATATTTTTTTTATGGGGTCAACACAAGGGCGAACCCAGTGTATATCTCCCCAGTTTATTCTACTTCCCCACTTCTTCCCTAAGTATTTTGGGAATTATTTGTGCATTTTTGTGAGCTGGGCTCTAGACAACTGGCCAATGGGTTGTTACCATGGCAACTTGCCAGCCATACTCATGCAATGAAGTGTGGTTTTATTTATTTATTTATTTTTCTCCTTTTTCTATTTTTTTATAAGTAGGTGGCTTCCTTGATCAAAGATTTACCTAAAAGCAGTAGAATAAGTATGGTCATGTAGTTGCCTTTGGACAACTGGCCAATGGGCTATTAGCCATGACAACTTGCTAGCCATACTACCCTAGAAAGTTCATTAACTACCTAATTTTTGTAAAAATCATCGAAAAGTGAGTCAACGCAAATAGTGTGTAAATGCTTAGGCTTAAAGTCCCCTCAAATCAGAGGGTGGGTTGATAAGTCGTGTACTCATCACCCAAATTTATTTACCAAATTAGAATAAAATTACATGGCGAGGACTTGAGACAGTCCACATTTGAGTGGAAACCCAAGCTAATTAATCCCGAAGACCTGAAGAGTTTAAGTGTTCAGGTCCTAAAGTATCATTTCCTAAAGTTAATGACTTCCAAAAGCCTAAGTTCTCTTCTCCTAATTCTATTTTTTCATTTTTTATCTTTTTGAATTTTCATCATTTTTTATTTTTTTAAAGAAAATAAAATAAATTCTACAGAGCTAACAAAATAATTTCAGGATTAAGTATCCACCCTCCCATGCCTAAATGATGCAATGTCCTCATTGTAGAAATAAAGACATGAAATGGGTGGAATAATAGAATATCACTTGAGTTTCATGACAATCTGGTCAACTCCGCACTGAGAAGAGATTATACACACACTCTAATTTTAATACCTTTAGCTAGACATAAAATACAAACAAAAAAGAGGCTAGGAATTCACAGATATGGGTCAGAATCAAAATTAAAAGATTGATCCTTAAGCCCGTCAGCAGAAGATGTCCATAGATGTGGACTAGGTTATAGTGCTGACCCATGCCCCAAGGTCAAGTGGTTCTAAGGTTCTGGATGAAAATCACTCAGAACCTAAGATTGTTGTATTTGCGGGTTTGGGACTGCAGTTTAGTGGTGTGCAACCCAAGACTAAAGTGTCAGACAAAAGATAGATTTGATTCACTAGGTTCAGATATCCATTTAAAGTTTAGCTCAGAAAGATAGTTATTCCAAGCTTAGGTTGCATGTCAAAAATATCATAAGGGTCCTGGTAAAAAGTTGATGGTTTTAGGTCAATAGGAACTCTTAGATCCAAAATTGTGTTTCCCTTAGAATTAGCCTCTCAAATTTTCATTTCCACATTTCTATCAGCCAAAATCAATGTTTTTGACACCTCCAAATCGTTGCACATGCCTTCTAAAATACCAAAGTCCAACAATTGTGGCTCAATCAGGATTAACATGGGTCTGGTGATCTCAAGAATATCATAATTCAGCTCTTTAGGGTGTGTTTGAGCAATGGGGCTACTAATTGAATCATCAGGACTTGGATCGTCCAAGTTAGCCCCAATATGATCATAATCTTCAATAATCAGTCTATCAAAAGGTTCGTCATACTCCTTGAGCCTGTTCGTCTCACTAAAATCCTCTTCCTTAAGCTTAGGTGAGACTTCACCTAAAGATTCTTCACCCTCAGAGTCAAAAAATTCTTGATCCTCATCTACATATGTCTCAAAATCGTATGTCATTTCCTAGTCCATAGAGACATATTTTTCCATGCTCCTTGGCAAGGAGATCTTGGGTGAAGCAATCGATTCATCCTCAATGAGCTGCTCTAGACCGACTTAGTCATCTTGGGTCGTAGAAAATGTATCCCCTCGACAGGAAGCTGAGCGGGTTTATACATTGGCTCCCTTGAATGGGGTTCATCTTGAGAATCATCCCAAGACTGGACTAGGGCAACCACGAATTTCAACCTCAATCTCGACAATTTCCCAAGTAGAAACTCACCTGGACCCCTATCCCTAACATCTTAGAGCAAATTCAATAAAGAGCTATTAAGCTCATCAATCATTTTGATCATAGGATCCAATGCATCCATGCATGGTGTTGGCTGAGCTTCTAAAGATTGTATGATGTTACTCAAGTTAGCCAACACCCTGTCTTGGACCTGGTTCACCTGAACCGAATGGTTCGATTCAGGGTTGGGTGGGTTTGGGTTAAAACTAGGGGAGTTAAGAAATTGAGGTTCTTGGGTTCCTCCTTGATAGTAGGCCATTTTAGGTTGTTCAAAGATAGGTGGTGACCTATATTCAGTATAATCCTGGGGAGGGTAGGTGGTATAATCATCATATCCTTCTTGATTATAGATCAGGTTAGGTTGATCATCAAAGAGTGGAGATCTACAATCATTGTAGCTCTGGGAAGGATAGTAATCATAGTCTTGTTGTCCAGGGTTAGGCCTTGGACACTGAAGGCCGGAATCATATCCCCAATCAAAGTTATCCTGGCTAGTGGATGGGTAATCAAAAGTCGAGTCAGGAGAGTAATCATCTTGAGGATAAGTGTTGGTAGGAGGGTAGGATGGGAAATGTGTGAAAGATGTGGAAGGATACATTGGTGAAGTAAGAGGGAAAATAGAGGAGAGAAAGGTGACCTGCAGTATAATCAACCAAACCTATCCTTAGGTGGGTAGCCTAAAGATCTACGGACTCTCAGAACCCGTCCTGAGATTATAAACGATTTAGTCTACTTTTATCTGGTCAATCCAACCAGTTAGAGGGAGGGGCAGGGGAGAAGGTTCTTCCCTTGGCTTGTGCCTCTGGTACCTTTGATACCCCCAACCGTGGTTGTTTGACATTACTCTCCTAGCTAGACATCAGATGGACCAGTAGAAGCAGATTAATCAAAAACAATCTCAATCTGAGCCTTGAAGAGAGAATCAATCCTTAAGGCCAATGTCTACTCAGTTTTAATTAGGCTTGGGATGATTGTGCTCTTGGAATGTGATGGGCACTTTAGATGGGTTGTACCCTTAATGATCAATTCAAATGTGTGTGCATGTACAACTAGGGTTTGCAAACAAGGTTATTTGATGATGTGTCTTCTGGGGTTTAACCTTGTTTACTAGCTTTTAGGGTTTAATTGTTAGGTTCATTCAATCAAGGTTTAGTAGAACACTCCAAGTTTTGCAAGCACCAATGTTGATATATTCCTTTAGAAATTAGAAAAAAAATGTGGAGTTCTTAGTTCAGCCCTAAAAATCAACCCCATGGGGCAAGCTACTGATGAATCACTTTTATCATAAGTGGTGCGACCCAAACTAGCTCAACCAATTGGCTTGTTGCACCATTTAGTTAAGGCACACAAATGTTTAACCTATTCAACTTTCTACTCATTTATGTGTTACGTTGAAGCGTACCGGGTCCATAGGTCAGATCCCAGGTTAAGTGGTAGAATCAAAGTGATTGTGCGCCTTAAGATTAGAAATTGTGAGTGTTGTGTCTCTTTTAAGTTAATCCCACAAGAAAGGAACTTTTTTTTGTATTTATAATTTATGCGGAAGAGTGAGGTGAGGTGAAATGACAATCAAACAATCAGATCTATCCTAGGGTTTATAAAAGCACCTAGGTTGATTGAGTTTGAGTTATTAGTGTTGCGAAATGGAAACTAGGGTGGGGATGGTGGGGTAAACTTACAAAACCTTCTAACTGTACTTTACTCTGATCTATCTGCTTTGGCTTGCCTTGGAAGGGTACCTGTAGTCACAAAAAGAAAGGAGCAAAGTGAGCTAAAAAGTTAAGGTCGAAAAACGCAAGAAAAACCAAAGAGCGTTGCCTCCCCGACAATGGTACCAAAATGATGGGACAGAGATTCGTCACGAAAAGGTTGGAGTTTGGAAACCCGTCATCGTAGTTCGATTCGCAAGAAAATCCGTCAATCAGATAATATTTATAACCAAAACTTGAAAGGAGTCCCAGGTTGAACATGGGGAGGCGAATGCTTGGTTTGAAAAATCCGCATTTTGATTTATTTGTTTTTATCATTTTTATCTTTTCTTATTTTTTGGTATTTTTATCAAGCAAGAGATTTGGTCGATGAAAGTTTTATCTACTTGCAAAAATAATGCAGAGAGAGAGAGAGGAACAATCATATATTTATGAACAAATGTTTCTACAACTATGAAAGCGGGAAAACTACACTACGAAAGCAAAAAGATAGAGATAGGTGAGAAGAGTCCCCCTTGACGGTCGCTTGGTCGACGGCTCACTCTGACGGCGCCCTGATAAAAGTGGTGAGGAGCAGGATGAGGGAGAATGACAACGGATGAAGGAGGACGGGGCAGTACATCTTCGTAGCGAGGATCTTCTTCTCGAAGGAGGTGAGAGGACGGCCACAGGATGCTCCACGAATGGGGATGAGAGTCGGAAAAATATTTGATTCTACTCTAGAGGAGCATCCTAGGCTTGGGACAAGTTCTCTCTAGAGCCTTGGAGGTGGTGAGGGGAAGAAAGGAAGAGACGAAGAAAAATGGAAAGGGTATGGGTCCTTTTATAGCGGAGTAAAGGATCAATTTCGTATATAAGACATTTAGTGACGGTCATAAACATCGCTGAAGGTCTACTACAAACATCGCTGAAGACAACCCATGCACCCACCAACTGTTGTGCTTGCACGTGCTCCATGTGCCCTTGTCTCGCGCATACACGTGCTACGCGCCCACTGCTGCACCTCCTCATGCCCATGCGCTAAGCGTTGTGCCTCCGTGCACACCCGCGCTATTGTGTGCATGCGGTGGTGCATGCGTAATCATGGGCAGCCTAGGTTGCGCCACGTGACATGACCTAGGCCATCCATCTTCTTTCCTTTGTAGGGGCTGCTATAGAGGTCGGATTGATTTGGATCGCCATTGTGCTGCGATCGTCGATCCAAATCCATCTGTGCTGTCAGATTTATCAGTTGAAGTTCCGGATTGCGTTACCTAATCACTCAATCGTTGATCTTTCTCGAACTGCATATGGTGCTACAGGACTCTGATCAAGGCGATTTCGGAGGCATTGGACTCCGATTGTCGTTCTGATTAGATCCGTACAGTCGAATCATCAATCCGAGGCTCCGAATTGAATCTCCTTCTCTCTTGGCCATAAAAGGATGCAATTAACCTGAAATAAATGCAAACTACTTTAAATTCAGAATGATGCATGCTATGCAATATTTATAGTATGGAATGCATATCTAAGCCTAGAGACATGCATAAATAGGCATTTTAACCTAAATGGATGTGTCTACACCAGCCATGTGCTATGGGCAACATTCAGATTCTTGAATGGATTGAAAGCATTAGCAGCTAATCCTAAACGAACATTACGAGGCTCGACAACAACTGTGGATGCAAAGAATCAAAGTGTTTCCATGCTAAACAGTCTATACAATACCTTAAGAGGCCATCCTTAATAGAACCTTCTTCATGCCATCTCATATCTGTGACTATCTTTGAACATGCAAACAATCGTTGCAATCTTGGTTTTAAAGGAAATCATTGCAACACATTAGCTGGTTTTCTCTTTCTCTTTACCATAGAAAGATCAGCCAATGAATCCTCACCATTGTTAATGTTTTTCCATCATGATTCACCACATATTGAGCACACATTATCATTTTCATTGTCTTTCCAAAAGAGCATACAACCATTTAGGCAAGTATGAATTTTGAGATAGCTTAAACCTAAGCTTGAGATGATGCTCTTTGCTTCATTGTGAGATTTTGGTAACCCATTACCCTCCAGTAGCAAGAAGCTTAAATACAACAAGAGTTGAGTAAACGAGTTGTTACTCCAATCGTTTAGACACTTTAGATGGTATAAATATAAAGTGGCAGCTGACAGAGTGAACTTCACTTAATTAAGATAGTTGCAATAGGAATTATATGTCGTATTTTATGTGGTGGAAAATCTCACAATCAAAAATTAAAACAGATATCAAATTAAACCACAATAAAGATGTTGCATCCACAGGGAGGTACGAACCAAATAACCTCACGAATGTTTCCACATTAATCTTGATTCCAAAAAAATGCTTAGCAAAATTATTCCTTAAATGAGTCTTCTTGTTCCAATCAATTCCTTCATTAGATGAAACAATAAAAGACGAGAGAGTTAAAGAATATCGCATGCAATTGACACGTCAGAAATTTGGATAAGCACCCCGTGCTTTCCACCTAATAAATATTCCATCACTTCATGATTATCTTAGTCATGAGAGGTAGAGAAAAAACTTGCTGGCAGTAAAATAGATCTCGAAGAATAGAGGGAAAGAGAGGGTGAGAGAGAAAATTCCCCGCAATATATATAAACTCAATTTAATAAATAATGATTGGCAATGGTAGCACATGTAAAATTTAATGCAAACGCTACTGTAGCAAAACAAAGGATGAAGGAAGGGGGGTCATTCGAGCTCTCTGGACAGCAGCGGCTTACGTGGAGGGTGTCTTCAGATCCGACGAGGTGCAAGGAGCCCAACGACGTGGGTGGCGAGAACTGATGTGGCTACTGGCGGCGGGAGGAGCGCCAATCAAAATATATGCGTCAGTCAAAAGCACCATCGCGATTTCTCTGCATTTATTAAAAATATGTAATATGTATTTAAATGTATAATGGATATATAAAAAAATATATATGCTAGATAAATTTAATTTCACTTATATCTAGGTAATTAGAAATCAAGACACCATACTTAGGAAATACTTAGGTCAACTCATTGTTCACTAAAGTGAACCCATCAAATACTCCTATGACTAAGTTTTGCTAGTCCCTAGCAAAATCGAAAAATGATGGAAGTGACCAAAGATTTCTTCTTTTCTTATTCCAAAAAATTAGTGATACAGACAAACGTGAAGTGATAGTAGCCTAGGTAATGGATCCACGTGAAAAACCAACCTACAATTAAAGTTTGTGTTTTACCCTTGATAAACATTTTATTAGAATATGCAACTTCTTCTCTCGGGGATAAAGCAGAGAATAATCTATAATTTGACCCTGGCTTTTTGGCTTAGGTAGGAGATATTGAGTCAAATGGATTTATATTTGGTGACTCACACTCATCTAATGCTACATGTAGTCTAGTACTACAGACTCTAAATCTCTAGAACGTCAAATGAGTCAACCTAGAGAGAAGCTAAACAAAATTGTGCTCTCCTAATGTTCCTTTGCGCTCACTTTCTTTTTTTTTTTCTTCTTTCCTTTCTAAGATCACATATCTCACCAGATTCTGTAATTGTACTCAATGTTTAGTGGCCTTACATGGCATTCACACTTTAATTAAAGTCCCAATAACCCTATAACTAAGTTAGAATTCCTCAGCCAGTATGTGGACGATCAGAAATACTTAAATATAGGTAGGGGTCATATTTGGTGGATCGTAATGGATATTTTTGTTGCCTCAATGATATTGACACATGATAAAATCGTCACCAAGACATAACTATAAATTCGAACTTTTTTTTTTTACTTTCCTTTCCTTATTTTCTCTTTTTTTCTCTCTTTTTTTTGTATATATATATTTCTTTTTCTTTTCTTTTTTCTTCTTTGTTTTTTTTCTCATAACTACCAACACAACACAACATGACACAAAACTTTTATTCATTAGGAATCATCAGGGGTGATGATGATCAAGAGGATATTATGTTGCTTATTTGGTGGAAGTGCCTACTATCAGCATCAGGACAGGATGGATAGGACAAGCATATTTCTGACCTTTGGCAGTAATACGCTCCTTCAGCTAAGGACTCTATGAAGGATGGCCGTAACCATCCACCATAATCATAGTTTTGTTAGAATTCAATCTCTGTGTATCTGCCTTATTTGGTGACTCTCATGAATTCACACAATGTTCGCACGTAGGAATAGAGAGCAAAAACTATGCCTAACTTTGAGGTATCATCATTCAATTATTCAGAACTTAAGAGTCATTGCACTAGACTTAGCGCACTAGTAATCTCTCTACTTTCTCCTCACAAATGTTTGGTGGATCTAATATCAGAGAGTAAGCCTAGCTCTCTTCAAACTGTCCAAGGATTCAGTAGACTAAAAATGCTTATTGGTTTTCTTAAAAGATCCATTACCTAGTGGTAGCCGGTGGTTAGGATTGTTGTGTCTTTATGTTTATTATAGTACAGTCGTTATAGTATAAGACAAAACAGCTACCAGATTACTATTACAAATTTTTTACTCGGAACAAGGTTTTCCCGAGGTCGAACTCAGGGAGCAACTATGCTTCTAGAAGTCTAATTAAGTTCTCTATTATGTTACAAAAATGAGAGAGAGAGAGAGAGAGAGGGAGGGAGATCTTGGCTTCTTCTTCTTCTCACTCTCTTTTCTTCTTCTTCTTCTTCTTCCTTGACCGTTTCTCTTCTTCTCTTCTTCTTCTTCCTTTCTTTGTTCTTTCTTCTTTCCTCTTTGTTCTTCTTCTGTTCTTTCTTTCTTTCTGGCGGTGATGTCTTTTTCCTTCTTTTTCTTCTTGCCTTCTTCTTTCTTCTTTTCTTGGTCTCTTCTTCTGTTCTTCTTTTCTTTCCTTCTTTTCTTTAGCTGGCAGCTATGGTGATCTTCTTCTTCTTTCTCTTCTTTTCCTTCCTGCCTTCTGCGACTGTGGGGATTCCGACGTCTGATACTGCGTTCAGACAACTTATCTGTGGCTCTGCTACAGTTCTTTTCTTCTTCCTTTCTTCTTCCTCTATTTCTCTCCTTCACTTCTTCTTCAGCTGCCCTGAGTGGCTAAGGCTTCGGCTGCTTCCCTTCTTCTTTTCCTTCCTGCCTTCTTCTTCTTTATTTCTTCCTGCACACTCACACAAGGGTCAGAGCAAAACCTACCCCTACCCTTCCCCGCGTCTCTCTCTTTCTCAGATTTCTCTCTTAGGACTGCTCTCCCAGAGCCGGGAATCAGGTGCGGATATCGTGCTCGGGACCAGGCCCACTGGCGTGCGGTGGTGGGCGAGGAGTGCGCAGTTTGGGTAATCGAATCCTGCCTAGACCCACGGGACGTGAGCGCGGGCAAGGGTGAGCGAGCGCGTAGCGTGCCGCGTGCGGGAGACGGACCTGACCCTTGTGTTGGAAGGCGATTAGCCTTAGGCTATTTTTCAATTTAAGTGCGGGTGCTTGGCCACGCACTTCCGAGGTGGGACTAAAGTCCCACCTCCTAAATCTCGCACCCGCAGGCGAAGGAATTGCTGCCAATTAGGGTAGCCGCAAGGCTTGCAACCCAATTGCAGACCTGGGCGTGTTCCTTGACGCAATCTGCGTCACCTGGGACTCGCGCCTGGGCTGGAGGAAGCCTGGAGCTGTGAGTGAAGGTGTTGCAGCAGCTCAGCAATGGCGGCGAGGGGCTGCTGACCTGAATACACAGAGACGGCCTCGCGGCCAAGTCAGATATCGTGGGAAGCTTCGCCGGAGTGTGGCGAAGCTAACGTGGGGTTTGGCGAGGTGTGAGAACGCGTGTGGCGGTAGACCTAGGTCAGACTGTGCGCGGGAAGATGGGTTTGTTCGGGAGGTGGTCGGGCGGTGATTGGCAGTGAATGGAGAGGGGGGAATGATCGAGTGGAGTGAGGGGGAGCCTCTGGGCTGGTCGGCAAGGGGTGAGGATGTCTGTGGCGGTAGGATGGCCTCATCGGAGAAGGTGACCGGAGATGGGGAAGATGGAGTTGGGCAGTGGCGGTTGGGTGGTTGAAATGGCAAATTAATATGGGGAAAATACAAGGGAGAGAGAAAGGAAACTCTGTACCTAGTTACTCAACGAAGGGGGAGAGAGCAGCGCCCGGCTCGTGCCTGTCGGAGCTGGGGATGAAGGTACCCAGGAGGAGGGTATCGGCGACGAGGAGGCAGTCGGAGAGCACCAGCTAGTACGGCCCAGCGTGGACGACAGGGCAGAGTAAACTCTGCTGCAGGTATGGCAGCAGAGCGACGAGGAGGAAGAGGAGAAGATCGCCGGAAGCTTCGGGCGCTCTGACCGGAGGAGGAAGAGATGAAGGGTGGGGTATTTCTCCACCAGAGGAAGCTTATCGAAGTCGGCAAGGTGTGCCGCTCCTTATAAAGGGGTTGGCGCAGAGGGAGGGGCATGCTAGCGTCGTGCCAGCCTCGCCGGAGTAAGGCCGGAGATGACACCCATACCTTCCATGCGTTCGCACAGAAGGTATGGTGGTTGGCAGAGGGCATGGGCGAGTCCCTGCGACGGAGGACGTCATAGGGAACCCCACTTCTGCTTTGCAGGACGGTAGCCCTACCCTACGCTGCGCCATGCTTCGCGCAAGGTCGCCGGAGTATGGCACTGTGCAGAAGTTGCAGGGAGGACCGTTCTGCAAAGAATGATGAAAAGATGGGGGCCTAAATGTAAGGGTTTCAAAAGATAAGGGTCAAAAAGTAAATGAAGAGGACCAAATTGTAAAGTCGGTCAAGGAGGTCTCTTCTTAGGCTCAAGTTTTTATACAAGACCAATTTGAACCTAAGGATTTTAATGGTGAATTTTAATTCTAGGTTGGACATGTTTGACTGACCAATTTGTGTAAAAACCCAAATTAAGTTATTAATTTGGTATGGTTTCTTTCTAGGTCAAAATAGGTTTCTAAGGCCAAATTGAAGGTTCTAAACCCTAGACAGTATTTTTCTATTAATTTTAGAGGGTTTAGTTGATTTTTATCCTGCCTCAAACCTCGTGAATTGAAGTGGGTGTGTTTTAGGGTTACAGAATGTCATTTATTTCCTGGAAGTTGCTACAACCCCTTTCAGATCAGATCAACCTACTTCTCTCATTGTTAAGCTTGTTTAACCAGTGTTTGGACCCTTAATTACCCTGTTTGCAAACTGCATTGGTGGAATTGCAGTTTTACCCCTTATGATTTATTTTATCGTTAAACTCAGAATTCTCTGAGTTAAGCCTTTCTTTGGGTCTTGTAGGAGCTTTTTCTCACATATCTGGGTTAGATTGTGCTAGTTAGGGTTTATGATGAGGTTTTCATCATACCCCCATGCCTAGCTTTTGCTAGTCCCTTAGCAAAATTTTAAGGTTTCAACCCTTGTTCTAGACCATGAAGTTCTTAATGATTGCGGATAAGTACTTTTTCTTTTGCAAACTAGATTAGGTCAGAGTGCCAACCATAGGCCTAAAAGGTACTCTAGTACCAACCAAGATCCGGATCTGTCTAGCCTCAGCCTCAGTCCTTAACAAAGGTTTTTAAGGCCTACAAGAACTAACCTAAGGTTTATTGGACTTTGTGGTTAAAGCACCCGTGCTTGAGATAATTTTAGCCCTGACTCAGTTGGCAGTGCGTTTTGTAAGAAAGAGAGGTAGAAGATTTATATGTTTGGAGAGTTTTCTCTCTCTTTTTCTTTTTAATTCTAGCTTAGGATTGGCTTTTCAACACGGTCTATATCGGATTCCTTGTCCCCATCATCAATCCTCAAGGGTTCCTGGCAGTCGATGCTTCGAGATAGCACCGCCCATGGTAACCCCTAGAACCCTGGCTGTTGAGATTTCGAGATAATCCCATTCATGGTGTTCCGTGGCCGAATTCAGACCCTGGCATTTGACATTTCAGGATAATGCCATCCATGGAATCTGAACCAGCAGAGTGCTTACATGCCCCAGTAGGATATGTAAATATCCTAAGAGACAAGCACCGAGGAGATGATATGTTGTTATGCATCTTCGAGGGGAATTTCCCGCCTCTCCGCACTGGGAACTCGTCCAAATCAACTTGTGTTGATCGACCGCTCCTACTCTAGGTGTCATTTTCAGAATTTTTGCAACGCTTCTGCGTGATTTTGATTTTTATGCTTACTGAACCAGGTTGTGTGTGAAGTTAGGGTGCTTAGGATATGAAGTCCCATAAACCAAAAGTTAGTTAACGAGGCCAAATACTCCCTAAGTCTTGGACCTAATACTTAAGCCTTTCATTTTCCTCAACCTCTTGAGGAATGTCTAGATCTTAATGGGTACTAAGAGTCTATCCAAGAATGCCTAAAGTTTGCGTTCTTACTACTCTCACTGTGCACTTTCCATTTCTTTTCCTGAATGAGGTGTAGAACTTAGGTTAATTCCTTAATTTCTTGCTAATGACTATCACTTTTCTTTCATTTTGTACTCTTCTTTTCATTTTATTCCTTTTTCTTCTCCTCCTTTATAGAGTCCTCAAAATTTTCTTTCCTCCTCTCATTTTATTATTTTTTTCAAAAGTTTTTTTAATTTTTATGGTGTTTTTGGCATATGTGAATTTTTTTGTTTAAAACCTTTTCTTACAAGTTGCACTTTCATACCCCCCAATGCCTAAGATTTGCAATGTCCTCATTGTAACTTAGGGGGCTTTTATACAACCTAGTTCATACATTAGGATAGATGTTTTGATGAGTGAATGGGTCGGGCCAACTGTTGCGGACAATTTCTAGTCTCAGGTGCAAGCACCTAAGGTGGAGTCGGCTGTCCTAAAGGGTAAACCTTAAGTGCACAAAGGTGTTAGAAAAGGTTTCAGGTTTTCAAAGAGAATGACGGGCTGCCTCCCATTAAGCGCTGAGTTTTACGCCATCGGCTGGGCGTAATATGCTCAGGGGGAATGGAGGATAAATGATGATTCAGCCAAATCAGTAGAGGTTACATCAATGAACGGTTTGAGTCTCTGACCGTTCACGATGAAAGGTTCGGAATCATGGCTGAGTGGACTGATTTCGACGGCTCCATTTCCAAAAACCTGTCGGACCAAGTATGGTTCGACCCACTTGGATCGTAACTTCCTAGGGAAAAGTTTGAGTTGGGCATTGAAGAGTAGGACCTTCTGACCAGGATGAAAGATCTTTCTAGAGATGTGCTTGTCATGGAAGGATTTAACCTGCTCCTTGTAGATTCGCGAGTTCTCGTACGCATCAAGACGTAGTTCATCGATCTTACTGATTTGAAGCTTTCTGTAGGTTCCAGCCTTAGAATGATCTAGATTACAATTCCGTACTGCCCAATAGGCTTTGTGCTCCAGTTCGACGGGAAGGTGACACGCCTTCCCGTACACCAGTCTAAAGGGAGACATGCCTAATTGGGTTTTGTGGGCAGTCCTATAGGCCCACAAGGCTTTCGAAAGTCGGGATGACCAGTCCTTCCTGTCAGGCTGAACAGTGACGTGCAGGATTTTCTTGATCTCCCGATTTGACAGCTCAGCTAGACCATTAGTCTGGGGGTGATAAGGAGTAGAGATTCGGTGAGACACCCCGTATTTGGTCATCAGTGACCTGAACTGAGCATTTGTGAAATGGGTCCCCCCGTCTGAGATGATAGCACGAGGAATCCCGAACCATGAGAAGATATTGTGATGAATGAATTTGAGAACGATTTTGTGATCACAGGTTCGGGTCGGTATGTCTTCGTTCCATTTGGACACGTAGTCCACATCCAGTAGAATGTATTCGAAACCATCCGAAACAGGAAAGGGGCCCATAAAATCAATCCCCAAACATCTAAGATTTCGCATACGAGAATCGGCTGCAGAGGCATCATGTCGCGATGGCTCATGTTGCCCAAAGTTTGGCAACGACTGCATGCCTTGCAGTGATTGTATGCATCCTTAAACAGAGTGGGCCAATAAAAGCCACACTGGAGGATTTTCGATGCAGTTTTGTGCCCAGAGAAATGGCCACCGCATGCCTGGTCATGGAAGGAGAGAATATCATTGACTTCATCTTCCGGGACACATCTCCGAATGATTTGGTCGGCACCTATGCGGAAGAGGTACGGATCTTCCCAAATGTAATACTTGGCATCAGAGCGCAATTTGTCTTTCTTGGCCTTCAGCCAATCAGACGGGATCTGATGAGATGCCAAGTAGTTTACTATATCAGCAAACCATGGAAGTTTAGTACCAATAGTCAGCAGGTGCTCATCAAGGAAATGCTCCGTGATGGGTCTGGAAGGGTTGATGATCTCAGAAGGAAGGCGGGACAAATGGTCAGCTACCACATTTTGTCTTCCCGCCTTGTTGCGAATCTAGAGGTCGAATTCTTGCAATAGCAAGATCCATCAGATTAGTTGGGGCTTCGTGTCCTTCTTGGCAAGGAGATGCCTCACAGTTGTGTGATCCGAGTAGATGATGACATGGGAACCCAGGAGATAAGATCAAAATTTTTCAAGGGCAAATACTACGGCTAGCAGCTCTTTCTCCGTAACTGTATAGTTATGCTGAGCCTCGTCAAGTGTCTTGCTAGCGTAGTAGATGACCACGGGTTTCCCGTCAACTTTCTGCCCCAGAACCGCTCCTACAGCGAAATCAGATGCATCTCACATGATCTCAAAGGGTTGAGACCAATCAGGGGATTGTAGGATCGAGGCCTGGGTGACTCCGTCACGGAGGTTCTCAAAGGCTTGAGTGCATTCCTTGGAGATTTCAAAGGGTACATCCTTAGAGAGAAGAGTCGTCAGGGGGCACGCGATTTTTGAAAAATCAGGAATGAAACAATGGTAAAAATCGACTTGCCCCATAAAAGAGCGGATGTCCCTGATCGAGCTAGGCATAGGAAGATGAGAAATTAGATCAACCTTGGCTCGATCCACTTGGATGCCTTTCTTAGAAATCAAATGTCCTAGGATGATCCCCTCAAGCACCATAAAATGGCTCTTTTCCCAGGAAAGAACCAAATTAACATCGATGCAGCGCTTGAGTATATGAACCAAGTGTTAGAGGCAATCATCAAATGATGCCCCGAAAACTGAAAAGTCATCCATGAAGACTTCCAGATAATCACCTACCATATCAGAGAATATGGCAAGCATGCATCGCTGAAAAGTCGTGAGTGCATTACAGAGATCGAATAGCATCCTTCGGAATGCGTAAGTTCCGAAGGGGCAGGTGAACGTGGTCTTCTCTTGGTCCTCAAGATGAATAGCAACTTGATTATAACTGGAGTACCCGTCAAGAAAGCAGAAGAATCGATTTCCCGCTAATTTCTCGAGAATCTGATCAATGAAGGGTAGTGGGAAATGATCCTTCTTCGTGGAGGAATTGAGTCATAGGTAATCTATGCAGACTCTCCACGAGTTGGCTAATCGGGTAGGTATGACTTCTCCGATTTTAGTCGTAATGGTGGTGAGCCCTGCCTTTTTAGGCACAACCTGAATCGGGCTCACCCAACGACTTTCGGAGATCAGGTAGATGATCCCTGCATCTAACCACTTGATGATCTCCTTTTTCACGACCTCCTGCAGATTGGGGTTTAAACGTCTCTGCATTTCACGAGAAGGTCGTACGTCCTCTTTTGAATAAATACGATGTGTGCAATAAGAGGGACTTATTCCGGTCAGATCATCGAGAGTCCATCCAATGGCTCTGTGATGTTGCTGGAGAACAGTAATCAGACGGGATTCCTGATCAGGAGTAAGCTTGGAATTTATAATCACAGGAAGGGTCTGATTAGAACACAAAAAGATGTATTTTAAATGATCGGGAAGGGGTTTCAGTTCAAGGACGGGGTTATCAGCAGCAGCGGGTGGTTCAGGGTAAACGTGAGGTTCAAGGGTAGGAGTTATGGGTCTGTCCAAATATAGATTTGACTCCTCTAATTGCGGTTCAAGATCTTTCTGTGGTTGATGAGGTATAATCAGGTCATTCTCAAAATGCGTTTCATCAACCAAAGCCCTGATATCACAAATCTGTTCGATGACACCACAATTGATTCCTTGTTGGGCCTTAAAAATATCAATTTTGAGGGTCTGATTCCCAAATTTGAGCTCTATTTGGCCCTCCTCACAGCTGATGTTGGCTCTAGCAGTAGCCAGGAAAGGTCTCCCTAGAATGATCGGTGTATCCCTAGGGTTCTCAGGTGCGTCCATGTCCAAGACTATAAAGTCTACAGGGAAGTAAAAATCCTACACTCTTACAATAACATCCTCGAGAACCCCTTTAGGTGACTTTATGGATCGATCGGCTAATTGTAGTGTTACCTCAGTCGGTTTTAGCTCAGATTCTTCTAGGTGGTTAAGTAAGGATGTGGGTATCAGATTTATGGAAGCACACAAGTCTAGCAATGCTCTGTCGAATTGGGTTTCACCTATTTTGTAGGAAATCAGGGGAGTACCAGGGTCTTTTGCCTTGGGTGGGAGCCTGCTTAGGATTACAGAGCTGGCTTGCTCTGACAGTACAATTGGACTCCCACTCTTGGTTCGCGGCTTACGCTGAGGTGTACACACATTCTTTAAGAATCGTGCATAAGCTGGTACGTGGCGAATCACATCCATCAAGGGGATGTTTATTTGGACCTGCTCAAAGATCTTGACCAGGTCCTCCTCAGGTGCCACGGGTTTTTTCTTCTTTCCTTTGGTCAAGGCCTCGGGAAATGGAACCTTGGTTGGTTCTTCTAGGATAGGTCCAGGTCTTTGATCTGGGATGGGGATAGGAACGTCCTAATTACTGTCCTAGGATTGGGATCACTACCTGGCTTGGAGTGGTTTGGATAGGGTGGATTTTGGGTCTCCTTACCACTACGGGTCGTTACAGAATTCAATCTTGCCTGGTTTTGGTTAGGGTTGGATAGGATGGGTTGCTGCTGATAGCCCGCATAAGAAGTGGAAGCCTCCATCCCGTCAGGTGAAGGAACAGAGGGGGCCTGATAAATCATGTGTGCTTGGCCTGGGTTTGGGTTCATAACGTGCCACTGGGTTGGCACGTTATTAGGGTTAGGAAGAGGTTGGGAAGGAAGTGTGCCCGGTTGGTGAGAATTTGCCAACTGGGCCAATTGATTTCGAACCCTTGTAAGTTCATCCTTGTGTTGTTTCTGAATAGCCGCATTCGTTCTTTGAATGTCAGCCAGAGTCTGAAGGATGAGGGACATTTGGTCCTAGTTTGGCCCTGATGGATAAGGAGGGTTGGGCTAAGGCTGAGGCGACTGGTAAGGATGAGATGGTTGTGGACGGGGCTGAAAGGGTGGTCTCTGAGTTTGGGAATTTCCCACCCACTGGAAGTTGGGATGGTTTTGCCATCCAGGATTGTAGGTGTTGGAGAATGGATCATTCTGGATGGCGTTGAGGTCCTCGCAGGTCTGAGGAACCTCCAAAGAATCAGAGAAGGGGGAAGTGGAATTCCCCGGGGTAGTATAGAAAGGATCAGAGGACCCTCCGATCCGAGAATCAGATGGGGGTGGATATGGATCCATCCCAGGAGAAGGTCGGTGGAGAATGTTTTGCACAGTCTCCCGTGTGGAAGGAAGCTGTGCGAAGGAACTATGTGCAGAGGTGGCTCACTGCAAGTGCTGAGTCAGCTCGTCCACCTTCTTCTTGATGATAGAGACCTTGTCCAATCGACTGGCCATCAATTCCAGGTCGACTCTTGCGGGCAGGCCCTACGTCTCGTGTGCTCCCCTAAGGTTCGTCTATGTGCGGGTATTCGTCCTGTCGAATAATCCCATGGAGTCATTGTTGATGGAGTTCTCGCACATGTTTTCGAGAATCTCCCACACGGTGTCTTCATGTTGACCCATGATATTCCCTCCGCAAGTTGCATTGAAGAAAAGCCTAATGTCCTCACGGAGTCCCTGGTAAAAAGACTGGACTTGTTCCCATTTAGGAACTCTGTGGTGGGGGCACTTTCTCATGAGATCCTGAAAGCAATCCCATGCCTCATGAAGAGGTTCTCCCGTTTGCTGAGTGAAGTGAGTAATCTGATGGCGCAAGGCATTGGTTCGACCAACGGGAAAGAACTTCTTTAAGAACTCGGACCGAAGTTCTTCCCAATTGTTGATCGGCCGGGTCTACGTTTGGTACCAATGAGCGGCCTTGTCCATAAGGGAGAAGGAGAACATCTTCATGAGGAGAATGTCCCGATTTTGTGCATCTGACCCAAAAGTTTTGGCCAGATGCTTTAGCTGTTTGATGTGCTGGAAGGGGTCTTCAGAATTAAGCTCATGAAATTTAGGTATGGCATGAATCATATTGGGCTTTAATTCAGACTCAGGTCCTCCAGTCGGGATTCTGACTCAAGGCTCAATGGCCACCGCAGCAGGATTATAATGGTCCCGCATCATAGGACGCTGCGGTGGGTGCACAAAGCTCTGGAAGAGGTCATCGAGTCACTGGAGTTGGTGCTCCAGATTGTTCTCTTCCTCAACTGGCTGAGCCATTATGGAAGAAGAAGGTGAGTTGGGTTCGAAGTCGGAGGAGAGGTCGATGTGAGGTGTTGTTTCTCAGACAAGGGCACTGAGGCTCGGCCTCGAGGAGAGTGAAGTTCTAAGGGAGGTTTCAAGGACCTCCTACCAAACATACACCGATGGAGAAGATGAGTTTAGCAGGTGCTGGACCCAATCAAGACACCCAAAATGTAGGGTGACTATAGAGGTGCGGGGCAGATGGACCCCTTGATCAAAAGATTGTCCACCTGAGAATTACCTGGGCATCCAGAGAGGGTGAGTCCCACGAAGACCCCTACATGGTAGAGCGTCCCCACGGGTTACAGGGTTTCCTCCACCTGACCTCTCTTGTCACTGAGATTCCAGGTAGATCAGAATGGGGATCTTGACCTCTTAAGTCTACCACTTTTAGTTTAAGATTAGGGTGCTTAGATTTTCACTTGAACTTTAGGCTTTTTGAGTGCAAAGAGTGACCTGAATTGAAGGTTGGTTGACCCAAGGGGTCAACTTCACCTATTAATTCCTTTGAGAACTTATTAGGTCTTGTTTTTTAGGGTTCAAGTGTTTTTAGAGAGCTAATTGCTTAGGATTTCTCTAAATAGGTATTTTCAATCAATGGCTTAGGCACACTTCTTTTGGGATTTCTTAATTCTTGATTAAGGAGTGTCTCTAAAACCCTAGTGTTAATTCCTATGTTGGCTCTACTTGGTCCAGTTAACTCCTTGTTGGGTAATTAGGGCTCAAGCAAGAAGGTGTTAACCCTTAAATACCCTTAATAGTGTGTGCAGGAATAGTGTTTTGAAACTATGCAGCTGTTACTAGGTATGAAAGACAGGTTATACCTATATTGTTTATTCTTTTCTTTTTCTTCCTCTTTATAATTTAGGGGTTAATAGAGAGAGGATAGAAATTACCTATCCTTGGAGTGGTTGTTGTGTGGCTGCTTCTTGATTTTCCTGTACCTGCACACAAAAGAGAGGAGATTATTAGAAACTCACAAATAGAGATTTTATAGCTTCTAGAATAGCCGCTGCTCCCCGGCAACGACGCCAAAAAATGGTAACGCTGGTTAGGCTTGTTGTGTCTTTATGTTTATTATAGTATAGTTGTTATAGTATAAGACAAAATAGCTACCAGATTACTATTACAAATTTTTTACTCGGAACAAGGTTTTCCCGAGGTCGAACTCAGGGAGCAACTATGCTTCTAGAAGTCTAATTAAGTTCTCTATTATGTTACAAAAATAAGAGAGAGAGAGAGAGGGAGATCTTGGCTTCTTCTTCTTCTCTTTCTCTTTTCTTCTTCTTCTTCCTTGACCGTTTCTCTTCTTCTCTTCTTCTTCTTCCTTTCTTTGTTCTTTCTTCTTTCCTCTTTGTTCTTCTTCTGTTCTTTCTTTCTTTTTGGCGGTGATGTTTTTTTCCTTCTTTTTCTTCTTGCCTTCTTCTTTCTTCTTTTCTTGGCCTCGTCTTCTGTTCTTATTTTCTTTCCTTCTTTTCTTTAGCCGGCAGCTATGGTGATCTTCTTCTTTCTCTTCTTTTCCTTCCTGCCTTTTGCGGCTGTGGGGATTCCGACGTTTGATACTGTGTTCAGACGACTTATCTATGGCTCTGCTACAGTTCTTTTCTTCTTCCTTTCTTCTTCCTCTGTTTCTCTCCTTCACTTCTTCTTCAGCTGCCCTGAGTGGCTAAGGCTTCGGCCGCTTCCCTTCTTTTCCTTCCTGCCTTCTTCTTCTTTCTTTCTTCCTACATGCTCACACAAGGGTCAGAGCAAAACCTACCCCTACCCTTCCCCGCGTCTCTCTCTTTCTCAGATTTCTCTCTTAGGACTGCTCTCCCAGAGCCGGGTAATCGAGTGAGGATATCGCGCTTGGGACCAGGCCCACCGGCGTGCGGTGGTAGGCGAGGAGTGCGCAGTTTGGGTAATCGGATCCTGCCCAGACCCGCGGGACGTGAGCGCAGGCGAGGGCGAGCGAGCGCGTAGCGCGCCGCGTGTGGGAGAGGGACCTGACCCCTGTGTTGGAAGGCGATTAGCCTTAGGCAGTTTTTCAATTTAAGTGCGGGCGCTTGGCCACGCACTTCCGAGGTGGGACTAAAGTCCCACCTCCTAAATCTCGCGCCTGCAGGAGAAGGAACTACTGCCTGGGCATGTTCCTTGACGCAATCCGCGTCACCTGGGACTCGTGCCTAGGCTGGAGGAAGCCTGGAGCTGCGAGTGAAGGTGATGCAGCAGCTCAGTATTGGCGATGAGGGGCTGCTGACCTGAATACACAGAGACGACCTCGCGGCCAAGTCAGATATCGTGGGAAGCTTCGCCGAAGTGTGTCGAAGCTAACGCGGGGTTTGGCGAGGTGTGAGAACGCGTGTGGCGGTAGACCTAGGTCAGACTGTGCGTGGGAAGATGGGTTTGTTCGGGAGGTGGTCGGGCGGTGATTGGCAGTGAATGGAGAGGGGGGAATGATCGAGTGGAGTGAGGGGGAGCCTCTGGGCTGGTAGGCGAGGGGTGAGGATGTTTGTGGCAGTGGGATGGCCTCGCCGGAGAAGGTGACCGGAGATGGGAAAGATGGAGTTGGGCAGTGGCGGTCAGGTGGTTGAAATGGCAAATTAATATGGGGAAAATACAAGGGAGAGAGAAAGGAAACTCTGTACCTAGTTACTCGATGAAGGGGGAGAGAGCAGCGCCCGGCTCGTGCCTGTCGGAGCTGGGGACGAAGGTACCCAGGAGGATGGTATCGGCGATGAGGAGGCAGTCGGAGAGCGCCAGCTGGTACGGCCTAGCGCGGACGACAGGGCAGAGTAAACTCATTTGCAGGTAAGGCAGCAGAGCGACGAGGAGGAAGAGGAGAAGATCGCCAGAAGCTTCGGGCGCTCTGACCGGAGGATGAAGAGATGAAGGGTGGGGTATTTCTCTGCCAGAGGAAGCTTATCGGAGTCGATAAGGTGTGCCGCTCCTTATAAAGGGGTTGGCGCAGAGGGAGGGGCATGCTGGCGTCGTGCCAGCCTCGCCAGAGTAAGGCCGGAGATGACACCCATACCTTCCATGTGTTCGCACAGAAGGTATGGTGGTTGGCAGAGGGCATGGGCGAGTCCCTGCGACGGAGGACGTCACAGGGAACCCCACTTCTGCTTTGCAGGACGGTAGCCCTACCCTACGCGGCGCCATGCTTCGCGCAAGGTCGCCGGAGTATGGCGCTGTGCAGAAGTTGCAGGGAGGACCGCTCTGCAAAGAATGATGAAAAGTTGGGAGCCTAAATGTAAGGGTTTCAAAAGATAAGGGTCAAAAAGTAAATGAAGAGGACCAAATTGTAAAGTCGGTCAAGGAGGTCTCTTCTTAGGCTCAAGTTTTTATACAAGACCAATTTGAACCTAAGGATTTTAATGGTGAATTTTAATTCTAGGTTGGACATGTTTGACTGACCAATTTGCGTAAAAACCCAAATTAAGTTATTAATTTGGTATGGTTCTCTTTTTAGGTCAAAATAGGTTTCTAAGGCCAAATTGAAGGTTCTAAACCCTAGACAGTATTTTTCTATGAATTTGAGGGTTTAGTTGATTTTTATCCTGCCTCAAACCTCGTGAATTGAAGTGGGTGTGTTTTAGGGTTACAGAATGTCATTTAATTCCTGGAAGTTGCTACAACCCTTTTTAGATCAGATCAACCTACTTCTCTCATTGTTAAGCTTGTTTGACCAGTGTTTGGACCCTTAATTACCCTGTTTGCAAACTGCATTGGTGGAATTACAGTTTTACCCCTTATGATTTATTTTATTGTTAAACTCAGAATTCTCTGAGTTAAGCCTTTCTTTGGGTCTTGTAGGAGCTTTTTCTCACATATCTGGGTTAGATTGTGCTAGTTAGGGTTTATGATGAGGTTCCGCTCCAACCTCTCTTCTCCTCGCACTCTCTCCCTTCCAGTGTGACCCTCTCCGCGTGCATTCGTGCTTGCACGCGCGCGTGAAGCTCCAGTCAGCCCGTGGGACTTCCAGACGACGCCCTGAGCGCACAGACGTCTTAACCCGTGCATCTTCACTCCAGCAGGAAGCGCGCGGCTGCCCTCTCTCTCCCGCTCTCTCTCACAACACTCTCTCACTCTCTCTTTACCGACGCTCACACACACATACACTCACACTTCCACACACACACACACACCTATACACCTATTATATACATATATATACATATATATATTGATATATATACATATATTTATATACATATACATACATAGATAGATATATATATATATATATATATACTTATATATATATATATACATATATACTTACATATATACATATACTTATATACACATACATATATATATATATACATATATATCTATATAACTATATATACATATATACATATATATATATATATATATACTTATCTACATATATCTATATGTACATATATTACTATATACATACACATATATATATACATCTATATAGTATCATATACATACATATACATATAAATATATACATACATATATATATATATATATATATATATATATATATATATATATATATATATATATATATAGATCTATACATATATCTATCTATACATATACTTACATATATATATACATATATATACCTATATATTTATAACCATATATACATATAGATATATTTACATATATACATATATATATGTTTTCACATTATTTACCATATGCTGTATCGCGGGAATATCTGCACCAGTTGCTGATATTCCCCGATACACATGTACAAAAAGCGTGTTCGCATTCATCTTCCACAAATCCACCTTACACGCGGCACCTCATCCTGTTGGTTGCGTCTTTCTAGATGACGACCGACTAGACACAGTGTTACACTCCATCTCCGCCTCCACCCCCACCCCTTTATACATATATAGTATATACATATATATCTATACTATATTTACTTTATTTCTATTTCTCTTGCATGCCAATAAAAAGATTAAAAAAATATATAAAAGAGAAAAGATAATCCTTGACTTGCAGGTACTCCGTCTTGCGAATAGCAAGACCCATTTTGGAACCCTGATTTGGCTCAAAGCCAAGAACCTAATTTTGAGGGTGTGCCTCAAGGACCAAGATTATCAGAAAAAAATCTTAAATAGAAAAACACCAAAAACACAATAAATGAACGGAAGAGACTCGTTGTAGGAAAGGCATAGAAACTTGACTTGTAACCCCACTTCCCTGAGTTCGACCCTGGGCCTAAAAGTGACCAAGATAAAATCAAGTAGGCCAGGTTAAAAATTTTGTAAAGAGATGGTTAGGTCCGATTTAGGTTAACCACTATACACACTTCAACGATAAAATCACCATATTAACAACCTAATCGGGTTCGACACCAATTGCACAGCAATCATGCAACCTAAATCACATGAATTAAATTAGATTATAGCATAACTTAAGAATAATGCATTCATAGGCATCGTAATTTGCACAATAGCTAGTTTATTAGTCATATAAATAATATCATCATTTATGTGCTAATGAGAGATGATTTTAATCGCAGATGATTTGAAGCCGCAGATGTCAGATCAGACTGGACAGATTTGATCAGAATGACGATGGGAGTCCAACGCTTCCAAAATCGTCTCGATTAGATAACCAGGGCATCTTATGTAGTCCATAGAAGAACAGAGACCATGGAGCCAGAGGACAAAGATTCGAGCCTCAGATGAAAAATCCAACCACACGAATGGATCCGGATTAACGATCATACTCCAACGACGTAAAAATCAACTCAATCGAAGATCTACATCACCAGATTCAAGGAAAAGAAGATGGACGGCCATGATGGTGCCATGTGGCACCAACACAGCTGCCCCTCATTGCCGACCCATCTCTGAAGACCATCCCTCACCCGCTCTCAACCATTGGATGGCCATCCAATGGTCCACGATGCATCCACACCATCCATCCAATGGCTAAGGATAAATAGATGAAAATAGGAAACCATAACAGAACTCATACGTAGTGCGTTGGCTCACGCGCTTGCGCGGAAGTGCGAGATGCGTGTTCGAGCGGTGATGCATGAGAAATTAGCAACGCGTTGGCGTGGATGGAATCAATTCGTTGGATGGCAATTGGGCAGTGTAGACGCAACCGCATGGCGCGCTGGATGCCATCAGGCGACGACGCGGGTGATGACGCACGCGTGTGCATTTTGAAAAGTAAGAGTGATGCTGTGGCTCTTTTAAGTCATCCGATTGTAAGATCGGACAGCTGAGGATAAGGCCCTCGAATGTAGCATGAGGGCTAATGCATGGAGAGAGAAGAACCGTTGAAGTGGGCACGAGGAGCGAGCGCGATCATTCGATCGCAGATCAAGGGCCATGGGAGATGCCACATGTCAGCAGGAGATTAAATCCGATCAACAAAAGGCTTTTGAAGTTATTTTGAGGCCAGATATGATCTGTCAATCTCCCGATCGACGGATCTGATTATTCAGAAGTTGTTGCATGAGATAAAGGGCTAAAATACCCACTTTGCCCCTCATTAAAACTATAAAAGAAGGCCCAGGGCCCCCCAGTTGAAGGATCTCTTCCATCAACTCCAGACATCTCTTCCACCTTCTTCTCTGTGATTCCCCATCCCTCTGCAACTCTGCTCTGACCTTCATCCCGACACTCTGGATCTAAGGTGCTGCTGCATCTCGCATAAGCATCCTACAAGCAGTGTCGTCTCTCTGCCTCCTTCTATCTCTCTCTCTCTATCTATCTATCTATCTATTTCTAGTAGCATTCTCTATTGTGAAAACTCTATCTAATTACAATAAAATTTTGATATTCTGAATGCATGATATTTGATTCGTATACATATATACATATATAAATATCTATTTAGAGCAAGTTCTATTGAAAAGCTTCTGCATAAATTGTGATTGCCTCCCTGCGAACGACCCGGTACTCGCCAGTTTTTCTAAATTTATTTGTCGACGTGTTTTCGCGCTATACTGCAACTAAATAATCTTTTAAAATGTGATTTACGCATCGAACATAGATGCTGCTCAAACAATCTTATATGGTCGCCCTATAGATATGCAGCTTCTAGCAGGTAGCTCGAATTTTTTTTTTTAATAATAAGTAAACAAACCTAATCTAATTTAACTAGCTAACTAACTAACATGTAGTTCCAACTATTCAAATAAACCTATAATCTAAATGAAATAGGAACACACTCCCAAAAATATGCTCCTGCATACAAGATAGATAAGCAATAAAAGCACTGGGAACAAGTTCCCAAAAATGCCCAACACGGGTCCACAAGACATAAATATAAATATCTAATGTCTATCAATCTAAATCTAAAAGAAGCAAACAAGTCTTCAGTCGCCAATCCTCCCTCCACACACATGGGATCAAGGCCTACGTGCACACGCGATTATCCTAGAGGTGGTGATAAGGTCCACCAACGTGACGAGTGTCCCCTATATGCTCCTCTTCTTCCAGAACGTACCTTGCATAGAAGAATGATAGATCAATGAATAGTGATAAATCAGGATCAATGCAAATAGAAAAATACTTGCAAATTTGCTAGGCCCGTTGTCTCCCCAGCAACGGCGCCATTTAACAAAGTGATCTTCACTTAATTAAAATAGTTGCAATAGGAATGATATGTCATTGTATTTATGTGATGGAAAATCTATCAATAAAAAATTAAAATAGATATCAAATTAAACCACAATAAAGATGTCGCATCCATAGGGAGGTACGAACCAAATAAACTCACAGATGTTTCCACATTAATCTTGATTCCAAAAAAAATGCTTAGCAAAATTATTCCTTAAATGAGTCTTCTTGTTCCAATCAATTCCTTCATTAGATGAAACAATAAAAGTCAAGAGAGTTAAAGAATATCATATGCAATTGATACGTCAAAAATTTGGATAAACACCCCGTGCTTTTCACCTAATAAATATTCCATCATTTCATGATTATCTTAGTCATGAGAGGTAGAGAGAAAACTTGCTGGCAGCAAAACAAATCTCGAAGGATAGAGGGAAAGAGAGGGTGAGAGAACAAATTCCATGCAATATATATCAACTCAATTTAATAAATAATGATGGGCAATGGCAGCACATGTAAAATTTAATGCAAATGCTACTGTAGCAAAATAGAGGATGAAGGAACAGGGGTCATTTGAGCTCTCTGGACAGTCGCGACCGACGTGGAGGGTGTCTTCAGTTCTGGCAAGGTACAAGGAGTCCAATGATGTGAGTGGCGAGAGTCAAAGTGGTTGTTGGCGCCGGGAGGAGCGCAGGAGAGGCCGATGGTGTGGTTGGCGTCAATGGCGAGGGAACGGTTGAGAGACAGCGTGGATGGGGTGGGATCGATGGTGAGGACGTGGTGAGTGCGTAGGTGATGCCAGCGAGGAAGATGGCAGCCGAGACGGTTGCTGTGGGCTTGTTGGCGAGGGTGTGCACATTGGGTTTCTTCGAAGGTTGCAGGTGGTGAAGAAGAAAGAAGAAGGAAGGGGGAACGTAGAAGGAGCTTAGGCTGTGGGAGGTGGCTATGGTTTGGTGGCTTCGGTGAGGTGTTGGGTGGTGATGAGGTGGTCATGGTGTCGAATGAGAGCTACTGAGGTGGTGGTGGCTATGGGTTCCTTTATGGAAGGGAGGAACAGGGGAGAAGAGGAAGCGGTGGAGAAGGAGATGAAGGGGATGGAGATGGGTTGGTTTGTGGTCTGTGTGTGTTAACAGTGAGGACTGAGAGAGGGATATGTGTGGGTTGTGCAAGGAGGACGAGAAGGTGGTGGTGTTGTGGTGGCTTGCGGTGATGGTTTGGTGATTGTGGTGAAATAGGGAAGGAGATAGGACGTTGAAGAAAAGGGAAGGGGTGTGGTTGGTGATGGGTTTTCGTGATGAGCGTAGCAAGCGTGCACGCTGTCACCATGCACGTCGTGGAGTCAACGAAGGTGCAGTGAGGTGGGTGTACGCTTTAGGTCACAGTGTTCGCCTCTCCATGGTGCAGGCTTGGTACACGGTGGTAACGATGGTGGGAGGTAGATCCTTGCAAGGGGGAAAGATGAGAAGATCATTTGGAGAGGTTCTCCTTCCATCTCTTTATGCTCAACGACCCCTCACCCCTTCATCTGCGGCGTCAGTTAGGGAATTTTTAATTCCCTTCCCAAATTAGTCGCAGCCACAAGTTGGAGCTAGACACCTGCAAGCATCAGTCAAAAGCGCCATCGTGATTTCTCTGCATTTATTAAAAATATGTAATATGTATTTAAATGTATAATGGATATATAAAAAAAATATGATGGATAAATTTAATTTCTCTTATATCTAGGTAATTAGAAATCAAGACACCATAATTAGGAAATACTTAGGTCAATTCGTTGTTCACTAAAGTGAACCCATCAGCAGCCAACTTTCTCTCATTCAAGTTACCATATAACAGCTTCTCAGCATTTATCATTAAATTAGAGATCTTACGTCTTTCCTTTTCTACTCTATCAGATCCTTGTTTGCTAGCACCTTCATATCCCATATCATCCTCAACAAAATTAACATCATCATTGCTCTCCATGCATCCTACATGTACATTGATTCCAAGAAAAACATCCTCCAACAATCCATGAACATCATGATCAATGGCCACATCCCCATCCCTCGCATTAGACATTGAGGTGCGAGAAGTCTCACTATGATAGGTCCAATTCACATAATTCTTAAGAAAGCCATTACAAAGCAAATGATCAATCACCTCATCCTTCATCCTTCACAAAGCATTAATACACTTCCGACAGGGACACAAAATCTGACCATCTATCGAAGACTTATCAAATGCAAAATCCAAAAATCGCACAATGCCCTGCATGTACTCTGTGCTTGTCCTCACTTTTGACTCAATCCATGATTTATACATCACTTCCTGCAACACAAACATAATCTAACAATTAGTCGTAGGTATCATGACGAATCAAATACTCCTTATTGCAAATAGGTAAGCATAACAACAAATCTATAAATAAGCCATGGTAAGAACCATAAATAACCCATGGTAATAGTCCCTTTTGATCTAACAATCAAATGACCTCTTGATGGATCAAAAATATTTTTGATTGATCAAAAGGAATTTTCAACCCCTGATCAACTTCATTTTGTGACAAATGGAAGTTGGCAATTTGAGTATGGATTGCGTTCAATGTAATCTGAGATGCATAGGATTGTGAGCACCTAAGAGTCTCAACTTCAAAGGATGGTTGTAGATGA
This sequence comes from Thalassia testudinum, assembly GCA_037157565.1. Classification (NCBI taxonomy): domain Eukaryota; kingdom Viridiplantae; phylum Streptophyta; class Magnoliopsida; order Alismatales; family Hydrocharitaceae; genus Thalassia; species Thalassia testudinum. The sequence continues at coordinate 44,129,580 of JAZHRO010000025.1, forward strand.
GTTTAATGGAGAAACTTGATGATTCATTAGACTAGTTAGATATGAAATACTCGAGATTAGGTGTTTAAGAGGTCGTATACCCATGGCATAGGCCATAATCGCAAATGAAATACTTGTAATTCATTTGCCTCTCATTCACTACTAGAAAAATGGGCTTTGGCAATGCTTATTTAGCGATGGCTTTAATTAAAACTATCGTCTATAGAAAAATATATACTCGACAGCTATAAAATCATCTTATTGATAATATACATGACGATTCTAATTCAAACCATCATGTATATTAACCCTCCATGCCCCTTCCTGTGTGCGGAGGTCCCTGCATCGACATAGACGACGGCTTTGTTAATGACGATTTTGAATTAGAACCATCATCTATAGAAACATCTATAGACGATAGTTCTAACACCATCTTATTTGTGACTGCATTGACACATACGACAGTTTTCTATGAGAACCGTCATGTATGTCATCAACAAAAATTTCCCTTGGGCATGAAAACTCGTGCCCTAACCCGACTTGAGATGACGATTTTGGGAGAACCATTGTATAAGGTCCAATATTTAGCTTGACTCTACGAACTCCCCAGAACCCTACCCCCTTTCAATATCCCTTCCCTGACCCTGACGACGACCTTCGGCAGCACATCTACCTTATCCTCGGTAAGCGTGACTCTCCTCCATTCGCTGTTGAAATCGTCCTCCTCGGACCTTCTCCAGCCCCCTCCCCTCGTCGTCCTCCTCCTCCACAAGGACTTCCCACCTCCGCCGTTGCGCAACCTGAAAGCTCCACCGCTGCATGGCCTGCAGCCCTCCTCCCAGCCGAGCAAGAGGTCCTCCCACCTCTGCTACACATCCGCCTGTCCGTCCTTCTCCTCCCAGCCGTGACCGCCCCCTCCCACCTCTTCCTCCCAGCTGCGACTGAACCCTCCCACATCCTCCTCCTCCTCCTCCCAGCGAGCCAAACCCCACTCCCCCTCCTCCTCCCAGTGAGACACCACCCCTCCCCCTCCCCCTCCCCCTGCCACCTCCACCCCCTCCTCCTCCATTCGACCCCCACACCCTCTCCTCCTCCCAACGAGCTCCCCCCATCCCCCTGCCACCTCCACCCCCTCCTCCTCTCAACCGAATTCCCCCCTCTTCCTCTAGCCGACCCCCACACCCCTTCCTCCTCCCAACCGAAAGCCCCCCCTACCATAGCCAACATCCTCCCCCTCCCTCCCCTCCTGCTCTCAGCTAACCCCCCCTCCCCCATCCCCTTGGCAGTAGCTTCCCCTCCCAACATTTTGATTTTTAGGTTAATTTAAAAATATGTAGTACATTAATTAAATGTAAGATGTGTTTAAATTTATGTATTTTTTTTAATATTTTGCTTATAAAATTTTATAATTTGATTTAGGTATCTCGCGTCGATCGTCGGACACCTCTCTTCGATTCACATGCTGTGTTGAGGTATATCAATTTAAGTTAATTAATTTGTGAATGAATGTGGGGTGTACCCACATAATTATGTTTAGAATGTCGGGTGTGCCCACTTAGGTTTAGAAAGTGGGGTGTACCCACTTAGGTTTAGAATGTGGGGTGTACCCACTTGATGATATTATGATCTGTGAATGTTTTTATGAATGTGGGGTGTGCCCACTTGATGGTTATTTCTGAATGCTTATTTTATGAATGTGGGGTGTGCCTACTTGGTGCTTATTGTATTTCTTATGTGAAATTTTTTATGAATTTAAGAAGTTTGGAAGAAGTAATGAGAGAAGAGGGAAAGTGAAAGAGATGGAGTAGGAGAGGAAGAGGAGGGAAAGAGATGAATAAAGAAGAATATGAATTAATGAAGGGAAGGAGGAGAGGAAGGATAGGGAGAAGAGAGGAAAGAGAGGATAAATAAATAGATAGGAGATGAAGAAGATGGATAGAGAAGAATATAAAGGAAGGGAAGGACGAGAGAAAGGGTAGGGAGAAGAGAGAAAGAGAGTAGAAAGGAAGTGGTAAGACAGGGAGATAGGAGAGAATGGAGATAAGGGAGAGGAGGGAAAGTGAGGAAGAATCTATTTTTATTTTGTATATAATTATTCATTTTTATTGTAAATTTTATTATTTTAATGAATTTATAGATACACATACTTTCACAAATATAGATGCACTTGAGGCCAAACAATAGGTATTCTAATCCCTAGGTTACAGGTTTTAGGAGGGGATAATCGAGTCAAAATACTTGCTCATCGACACTTATGATCATGTTATACAGACAATGCAAAGTGTTTGTATACCTCACTTACATTCACGAAGCTTTATCTTTATAGCATGCCATAAGAGTCGTTGTCCTTTATTCAGAGAAGTTCTAAACAAAGGGGGTTCCTTGAAGATTTGATTACAACTTAGGGTTATTTGTTACATGGAACCAATGTTTGGAGGAATTTCTGTAGTATCTTTTCACTCTTCTCTAGTATACCAACTGATCTTATCTACGCTCCTAATGCACCCTTAACTAGGAGTTATTGGGAATGTAGTTAAGGTTAGTCTTGTGGGGTATACTGGAGAAGTGCGAGGAGATGCTGCCAAAATTTCTCTAGACATCGATTACATGTAACAAGCAACGTTGTGATCAAATCTTCAGAGATGGGCTATTAAGTGAAAATCTTAATCAAAATACAAACACTGTTATGAAATCAAATTAATTATAATTATTGGGTGATTTTATTTCATTTTTGTAGATTATCATGGATAAGTCTTAGATTAGTTTGAGTAACTCGGATTACCTCGATGTAAGAATTGAGTGAGAGAGTTCCTTGCTTGGACATTTTATGACGATGGGAAGTCATTCAGACGAGGAGATAAGTTCGACAGGATATTTTTCCCATGTAGGAAGTGCTTGAATGGATATTCACATGATAGGAACACTGTATACAAGCACACAATTTGTAACGGTTGGTGGAAGCATTATACTAACTAGATTGCTCATGGAGAGGATCAGACAGAGCAAGACAGACGATCTCCAATAGATTTCGATGAGACAGCTGTTGACATTGAAGATGATGTCATTGATGAAATGCTTGATGAGATGAGAGCAGGAGTTGAACATCCGACTAGTGGGGAAACTTGTAATCAATTTTATGATGCTACTAGGGCAGCGAACAAACCTATTGCTCCCAGTATCACGTCAATTTCTAAGTTGTCATTTCTTTTCAAGTTATTTCGGATAAAGGTTATGAATATACCAACCTCTAAATTGATGTCCAAGGTGCTTGAATTCATTAGAGAGCTTTTAAATGATCCAAAAGGTTATCCAAAGACATGGTATGAAGCAAAGAAATAGATTCGTGGACTTGGTTTAAATTGCGAGAAAATTGTTGCTTGTCCAAATGATTGTGTTATATAGAAATGAATATGCAGAGTTGAGTAGTTGTCCACAATGTGGTGTTGAGAGATTTAAAGTGGAAAATCCACTAAATACAAGGACCAAAAAATAGCCAGAGAAGGTTCTACGTTACTTTCCATTGATTCCTAGGCTTCAACACCTTTTTATTTCAAATAAAACTACAAATTTGACGACATGGCATAAGGATAATATGTCACGAGATGGTCGCATCCATCATCCTGTAGATTCAGAAGAGTGGAAAATGTTTGACAACACTCATTTAGCATTTGTGGAGGATGCAAGGAATGTCAGATTGGGTCTTGCAAGCAATGGATTTAATCCTTTCAAGAACATGTGCCCATCCTATTCAATTTGGCCAGTCGTGATGGTAACTTACAACTTACTTGCGTGGCTTTGTATGCGATCATTGTTTATGATGTTGACCCTCCTCATCCCCAGTGCAAAGCAGCTAGGAAATGCAATTGACGTTTATCTTCAACCATTGATAGATGAAGTGAAATTATTGTGGTGTAACAGCATTCATACATATGATGCACACAGAAAAGAATTCTTTGACATGCAGGTTGCATTCTTGTGGACCATTAATGACTTCTCCACATGTGTAAATTTGTCGGGATGGAGTACAAAGGGAAAATCTACTTATCCAGTATGTATGGATGACACTCAACATCTTCGACTACCAAAAAGCAACAGGTTTTGTTATTTGGGACACCGTAGATTCCTGCCAGTTGAGCATAGATGGCGAACGTAGTGTTTAAGGACAAGTTCGACGGTAAAAGTTGTCGGTATTTTTCTAAGAATCCGAGGAATAAGCTAGGTATAAATTCAATAAGGTTGTCAGGTTTTCAAATAATGGAGAAATTACAACTTGGCAACATATGATTCGGTCGTTTGTTTAAAAAAGATCGAATAGCCTTGAAACATAAGGGTTTTAAAAAGAAAAGCATTTTCTTCATGTAACTCCCATATTGGAAAGATCTAACTATTCAACATAATCTTGATGTGATGCATATTGAGAAGAATGTCATGGATAACAATTTGGATGTGTTCAACTTAACTAATAGTCCAATGGATACAGTGAAAATGAGAAAAGACATGATAATTTTAGGCATTCGTCCAAAGTTACATGTTATTGAAAAAGAAGACGGTAGTTATGACTTTCCAGAAGCCATTTACAGCTTAAACAATGATCAACAAGAGAAAGTTTTCACCTTTTTGAAAAAGTACAGGTGCCAGATGGCTATTCTTCACAACTTTCTTGATGTGTAAATGAGGCTCAAAAGAAAATTAGTGAGTTAAAGAGTCACGACAGTCACATTTACATGCAAGTCTTGTTCCCACTAGCTATTCGTAGAGTGCTACCTGATCCAGTTGTGGATTCAATTAAGAGATGAGCTGATATTTCAAAGCTATTTGTTCGAAAACTGTACATTCTAATTTATTACAGTATTTGGATAAGCAAATAGTCGTCACATTATGTAAAATGGAGCAGATATTTCCTCTGACATTCTTTGATGTCATGGTTCATTTAACTCTGCATCTTGCAAATGAAGCCAAAGTTACCGGGCCTGTGCAATATAGATGGATGCATCCAGTTGAATGGTTATTGAAGAAACATAAAGATTATGTGTTAAATAAGGTTACACCTGAAGGATATATTGTGGAAGGATATCTTGTAGAAGAGTCCATTAACTTTTGTGTCATGTATATGGATGGGACAGACAATCGATTTAATCGATTACAGAGAAATTATGATGGAGGGTACAATGACAACAATGAAGATTGTTTTTCCATATTTAATATTCCAAGAAGGTTTATCCTCCACACAGAGTACAAATCAATCTCTGAAATCGATCGGCGTCTAGCTCACTTGCACATTCTTAAGCAGATTCTAGAAGTTGCATTTTATAATGAATTTAAGGAGTGTTCACATCCAGAAACACGCGAGGTTGACTTTCTCGAGTGGTTTAAAGAACGTGTTACGTAAATGAAAAAAGAGAACGACCGATGATGGTTAGAGGATTTCAACATAATATCGGATCAACCATTGAGTTATGGACATTACCATTCAGGTTACATTATAAATGGATTCAGATTCAAGATAAAATCCATAGATGATATGAAGGTCACGCAACATGCTGGTGTTGTTGTCAGTTGTGATTTGAACACTGGTTGTGATGGCTAATACGGACATATCGAAGAAATCATTGAGATGAGCTTCAGATACGATCGTAGAGTTGTCCTTTTCAAGTGTAATTAGTTCGACATGTTTAAAGAAGGCATTGAATTCAAACTTGATAAGAAGCATGGTTTTTTAAGTTTCAAATAAGAATCGTGGAATTCTTCATTCTTTAGAACCGTTTACATTGACATGTCAAGTATCTCAAGTCTTCTACGCCCCTGACAACAGTAGAAATGAATGGATTATACCTGTACGGACAATTCCACGTGAATATTTTGATGCTCAAAAAGATGTCAAAAATGACATAGAAGCAAATGCTTTTCAAGAACACATACCAAAAGTTGGTATAGGTGCAAGGGATATTGATATGTAAGGTATAATTATCTTTACATCATTGATGCCTTCTTATGTCATTTTCCCATCTCCATGCCCTTTTAAAAAAAATTTCCCATCTCCATGCTTGCAACAATGTAGGTGGATAAGCCATGAAAGTCTAGTGTTGTGGTCATGGAGGAGAAGAGTGGAAAAGTGGAGAAATTCGTGAAGTGAGATATTTTGTGCAACAAGATATTTCTTGTAGGCTCGTGTTGTCAGCATCAAGAGTCCAATCTATCTATATAAATTTATTGATTTATGGTAAGCTTTCATGTTAAGTTTTCATAATTAGGGATAGTAAAATGACAAATGAAAATGGCTAGCAATCATCATTTAGGGGTATATAACCCAAATTAACTTCTCTAACAAAATAATGGTTTGAAAAAAGAACAATCAGTTACTTTTATCTTTATGTTTATGTTGGAATAATATTCAAAGTGCTTTTTCATTCATTATGTTTATGTTTATGTTTTACTGTAGAATGTGTGATTTTCAACCATGTAGAATGTGCCATTTCCCTTTTATAGGATTTTGGAAAATATCCGTAATATAGGGGAAACTCTATCAATTTTTTTTTATATTTTTTATTTTTATTTATTTATTTCTTAAAATTTATACAAATACTAATTTTTTTAATGTCTATGCAAATGAAATTCAAGAAATTTGTTAATAGGGGTAAGGATGAGCACGGCACCTAAGCGAGTAGGGATGAGACCCAACCACCCCACACACAGCCCACGCAGGCCCCACTCACCTAGCCACCACACACCTAGTCCACCCAGCTCCCTCACAACCAGTGATGGGAACACCATCATGAGCCCTAACTAGCTCATTTTGACCCAATGAACTCAATAAATGCTCCTACATAACCAACTGAAGGTCATAATTCATTGCATAACCATTTTGAGAGAAAAATAAGAAACTAGGGGAAAAACTACAATTTTACCAGCTTATCATGAATGTAGTACAACCACGGGTTTTCTCAAGGGCTGAACAAAGGTCAAATGGTCTTAATAAGATAACAAGTGGGTTGGATTAGATAGAAAAGGATTTGTGTGTGTTCTGAGAATTAAATGACTTTTTGAAACCCTAAAAATAAACCCACTTAGTTAACCAAGGTTCTGGTCAGGATAAAATTCACTTAAACCCTCTAAAAATCATAGAAAAATATTCTCTAGGATTTAGTACCTTCAATTTGGCCATCAGAACCCATCTTGACCCAAAATGGAGTCTCAGACAGATATTTGCCATAATTTAGGTTTTTGCATAAATTACTGAGTCAAACATGGTCAAAACCAAAATCCAACTTCACCATTGGATTCCTTATGTCCAAATTAAATTTGTACCAAAATTTAGACCTAAGGAGAACTTGTCTTAACCTAGTTTGCAAAAAGGTCCTGTCTGATTACATTTATAACCCCAACTTTCAAAAACCCTTGCCACAGCCCCCTAACTTCTTCATATCTTCATAATTAGGTCCCTCCACCATTATTGCGGAGTAAACCTACTCTGATGACCTTCAACTTGGATTTTCTCCCTGATTGATTGATGAATCCCTTCCAAAATTGGAAGGGAGATTCATCAAGTAATTCCTTTCAATCTAAGCCTGTTCATATGCTCCAGATCTTCCCCAGTCTCTCATGCGAACACATGAGAGATTTGGGTCTCAAGAAGCTCCCAAATCCAGCAAGCATTCCTAGCTTGAAAGCTTGGCTTCCAAGCACAAAACCCTCTTTGATGACCTATAAAAGACTCCCCATGGTTCAACCATTCTCCTCAGCTTGAATTCGGTCGGATCTCCCCCTCTTCCTCTCTCCTCTTCGGCCACAAAACTTCGCAAGCTCCGACGGTCTCTCTCAGATTCTTCTCGTTGTCCAACCATAAAACCAGTGGTGGATTCACCTTCCTCACCGTCCTCCGCATCGTGTAATATCAGCCATCACCGTCCTTTCCCCATCTTCGCCGCCATCTCTCCTATGGAGGTTCATCTTCCCCACGTTCGGCAACCACACCGGCATAGGGATCCCTTCACCTTTTTGTCCTTAGAGTAGACTCTTAGGTTCCCTATCTTTCCTACTTTCTTCCCTTCTCTATTTCCCAAACCCAACCACCAACGTTACTAAAACACCTCCATCTCCTCCATCTCCGGCGACTCCTCCAGTGAGGTGTTCCCACCACTACGCACCTCCATCCACCTCGTCGACCACCCTACAACCTCCACTGCAACTTCCCACTCATTTCCCCTCACTCCATTCACTCCATCATCCACCTAAACACCTTCTCGAACAAACCCACTCTCACCAGCCATAACCGCATCATCCGGCCACCACAGCCATAACCGCATCATCCGGCCACCACAGCCACTTGCGCTCCATGCCACTGCCACCATCACATTCGCCGTGCCACGGCGATCCTGCTGAGCATTCTAATGCAGCCATAAGGCCCCTTTTCTTGAATCTTAGGTGTCAAGTCAGAATCGCCATTGCCACCGAGCTTCGAGCAAGCTTCAAGTTGCTCCAGGGTGATTCCGCTCCAGGGGATAGCTTCAGGCCGTGCGGAATTGAAGCCTGCAGGGGTCCAAGTCCTTACGCAAGGGCATTAGCAACCGCAGCCCCATCAATTTGACCAAGTGCCTTACTGCTGCGCTGCACGGAAGAAAGGTGGGACATTTAGTCCCACCTCGGATATGAAGAGCTGATTGTAGCAGCATAAATTGAATAAGTGAATGGGGCTATTTGCCTCCAATCACTGAGGGTAAGGTTCTCCTACACCTTCACCTAGTCTCATCCGTGACACATTCTCCGCGGACCTGGCTGACCCGATTACCCACCTGATCTGCACTCCTCACTCACCACTGCACACCAGTGAGCCTGGACCTGGGTATGTGCTAGGTCCGATTACCTGACCGATTGTGGCTCTGGGAGAGCGAGACTGAAATAGAAAGAGAAGAGAGGAGAGTTACGCGGGGGAAGGGGGGTTTTTGCTCTGAGATGTTTGGCTCCAACACTTAGTTGGATTCTGAGAGAGGTGAGCCAGAAGTGAAGAAGAAAAGAAATGAAGGCATGAACTAAAGGGCCAAAGAAGAGAAGAAGTGATGAAGAAGAAGAAGAAGAAGAAGTGAAGGCCTGAGCTGAAGGGCCAAAGAAGAAGAAGTGAAGAAGAAGAGTTGCAGAAGAAAGGAAGAGTCAGAGAAAAAAAGAAGAAAAGGAACGCAAACAAAAGAAAAAGGAGTAGTGTAGCAAATGTCATTTAAGACTTCTGATTTCATACTCTCTCCTTTAGTAAATTTGAGTAATTATTTTATGCATTAGACTTATAATTGGTGATTCAAATCACCATTATTTTATCCAAAATTCTTTTTACTCTTCATATACTCATATGCTCTACATTGCAAATTAGTTTTTGAGTAATATTTTGTGTTCAATTTGCATTAATTGTTAAGATAGTGTGTGAATTCCATTTGCTCCCTGTGTTCCACCTCGAAATCTTTTCGAGTAATAAAAATTGTATTTGTTTTCAAAAAGATTTAGACTATATTACAACACTTCATTTTAAAACATCGATCTCGCAGTGACAAACATTTTGGCGCCGTTGCCAGGGAGCAACGTGCAATTCACCGCTATTCTTTGCATTATTTGATTATATTTGAGCACTGACTTGCCCTATTTGCTTTATTATGATTTTTGCAAGGTACTTCACGAGGAGATCTTCCGCGCAAATCAACCATTCCAAGGCAGGTAACTTCTCTATTCTTCCATAATCAACCTCCTAATCTTAGGAAGACAAAAAGGAAATAATAAATTAGGAATCACCTGCCTTATTTTCATAGTAATTATCATTTAAAAAACAAGTTTCCTGATTTGCGAAATTTTTTCAAATGTCATTGAAGTTGCTCATTGAAGTTGAAGCGATTTTGTTTAGAGATCCTACCCCAAATTTCCTATGCCTATTAAGCACTACGCTTAATTTCAAATCTTCTTGGACTACGCACTTCTTATTTGAAGTCCAAGGAGAACATTCTTTAAAGATCAAAGTGGACTTGGAAATAAAGCCAATTAGGGTTTCTGCATTAGGGTTTTGGAGTGCTAGTTCACATTTGCCTGCATAAAAGATAACAGACCCACCCGTATTTGTGTGCTACCCAAGCCCTTGATTGAAAAGATCTAATCAAGAAAAACCCTAAAATCAGGCTCTAAATTCACTTGAACATTAAAATCCTTGGACCTAATAACTTGGGAGTCAAATTAGGGTGATTTCTAGGTCTTGACCTAGAGTTCATTCTGCCATCTTTAGGGCAGGTCAGGTAAAGTTGGTCTACATTGTAGGCCAACCAACCTCCAAATTAAGTCACGAGTCAAATAAATTGCTAATGCAAGTGAAAACAAAGGCACAAATTAGGACATAAAACTATAGACTTAAGAGGTCAAGTTATCCATTCTGGTCTACCTGGACCCTCAGTGACAAGGAAGGTTAGGTGGGGGAAACCCTGTAACCCGTGGGAGTGCTCTATCATGTAGGGGCCTTTGCGGGACTCTCCCTTCCTAGATGACCAGGTAATTCTCAGGTGGACGACTTTCTAATCCAGGGGTATCATCTGCCCCGAACCTCTATAGTCATCAAAAAATCTTTGGGTGCCTTGATTGGGTCAATATCACATCTAGTCCATCATCCCTTCTATTTAGAGCATACACATAGATTTTCTTGGGAATCTTGTTCAAATCTAATCAACTTCGATCTAAACTTGAATTTTGATTCTACATCTTGATTCCACCATCTAATTAAAACATGCAGCCTGGATACTTAGGAAAACTATTGAAGAAACCTGAATCTCAAAGATCCATGAAAGATAGAATGGTTGAGGATGCCCTTATATTTTATGAGATTGATTACAAAACCTCAAAACCAATTGAAGACATTCAGGTTAATGTATCGACAACAACAACCTTCATCATAAACTGTGCCCAATTATTATTAACAGAAGCAACAAATGGATCAACCCAGGATATTCTCATAATAGGATACATCGAGATAGAAAAATTGCATAACTTTGAATATCTCCAATGCATGACAAATTTTGTACTTTGGGGAAAACACCAAGATGACCTTGAAAAATAGGAAGAAATAATGAAATTGTTGAAACAAGTTATCGATCAAAAATACTCGTACATGCCCCAAACAGTTAATGAAATATCTTGGAATAATATTGAGGATCAACATGACTTCCCAAATCCCAAGTTTGAGACACAAGGTTGTTGTGGATTCCCAACCCAGATGGAATATGATATGCCTGATCTTGAAATAGGTTGGGAGGTCCCAATTGCAGGAGAACACGATTTTGAGCCATCCCTAGAAAACCAAAACCCTGGTTCACCAAGAATAGAATTCCTAGACTCCTGTAATAATGAGATTGAATCAGAACCTCTCGAGGGTGTAAATCCCGCCCCTTACTCTAATAAGGTGACCCCCGAAGGCAATTCTGACCTAGATTCTAGTAATTCAACCCACATCCTTAGCCTAGAATCTGGATCTGAATCTTCTTGGGATAATTACAAGGCCCCGTATGACGAAAATCAAAGTTTGAAATTGGATTATGATTCTGGGCCTTTATTTAATGAATGTACCTCTCCAACATCTTCAGAAATATAGATTGATTTTTCAAAAGTCACGCCAATCTATGATGCAGAAACCGAGGAGTTGGAAGAGTGGGGTTTTGATTGAGTTTTCCCTACAAGCCAAAAACCCAAGCATAGACCCAATAGGGACACCTTTTGAAGCTCAGAATCTACGAATAGGCTAGACCCAAGTCAGGTTGCTTAGTCTACATCTTGTGATTTATTCTGTGGTGGAACCTCTGATCTCGAATCAAATTCAGAACTTGATTCTAGCAATTTCTCTGACGATTTCGAATCTTACTATGATTATAGATAACCATTGTTTCCTAACAACTACGAGCCAAGCTACGACCTCAGCACACATGATCCATTCTTTGACTCTGACTCTGAGGTCCCTAATCCTGAGATCATTGATTTAAATTTAGGTTCCATTGAGATGGAATCATTTCTTTTCGATCCTCAGGAATCAGAAACGGAAATTGCTAAGAGTGTCTACAATCCAGAGTTCGAATCTTTTATTGACTCAAATTTTCGTCATCCTATAAACACTCTTCAAGCATTTACCTTTGAGTTAGATGGCTACTATAGGACTCTCTAAATGAACCCACCTTTGAACCCTTATTAAAAGAGCCCCCATACACAATCCTTATTAATACCACCTCCTCAACATATGCAGAACCTTCCCAAACCTGTTCTCAACCCTGACCCGGAACTAAGCTCAATTTCTATTCTGATTCCCCTCTTAACGAGCCAGTTGCAGATGATTCTCCTCCACATTTTTATCGGGTGTTGGACATAGATCAAACTACAAATTACGCCCTATCCTTCTCTGATCAATCATGTAGGGTTCCTACATCCTCCACTGATACTTTTTCATTTAAGGTTCCCTACTCTGATCAGGCTGATTCGACTCAGCCAAACCCTAGCTATACACTTCCATAACCTCTTGAGTTCTTTTTTTTTTTTTTGAAACATTGAGGATTGCTATCAAGGTCTAATAGCAATCCGGAAGGCACTATATTCCATAACAAAAAAACAATTACAGGTATGAAGCCCAACTATGTATGAGAGACCCGCACTCCTTTACAATAATCTCACACCTCACCGATCTCTCCTGAAAATGCTTATCATTACGGGCCCTCCATACACACCACAACACAGCTGCCATAGCTCCCATGGGTCGACTAGGAGTGATGAACCTCTGCCACACTGAGTCCCAGGAAGGAAGGGGTTCTAAGCAAACCATCCTCCAAATCTTATCCGTGACCAAACAGGAGGATAAAATGTGTGATACACTATCAGAGTGAAATCCACAAAGAGGACAAACATTTAGCACAGTCCCCATCTTCCTGTGTCGCAGATCACCAGTGATCAACCCATCACGCCTGCATAGCCACAAGAAGATCTGAACCTTCAGAGGAACTTTTAGGAGCCAAATCTTTCTATCAATGGGGTCCCATTCCACCTCATTATTTGCTCTAATAATTTTCTCATACGCTTGCTTCACTGAGAAAGCACCCTGCCAGCAGTAAGTGTCTGTCCCACTATTCATAGGCTGTAGCCACTGTAGACTCGCCATCAATTTCTACCTCTCCTCCCACAGCCAGGTGCCTGGCCTGCACTGCTGTAGACCTTCCAGCTGCCAGCATCCTTCCTCCTGAGACCACCTGCTGCAAACTGTGGCTGCCTTATCTGCATTAGCACCAAACACCATTGGATAGACTTCTTTCAGCAGGCCCAATTCTGACCACCGCTCGTTCCAAAAGCTAAAGCCTCTGCCATCCCCTAGCTTAGGTTGCAGTAATTGCCAATAGTTGGTGACAGCAACAATCACTGAACGCCAAAATGGAGAAGGCTTCTTCGGCTGAAGCCTCTTCAGACTGCTGTTAGATTCCCCATAACAGTCCCTGATCAGGTCCTCCATCAATCCCTCCTTGCCATCAAGAATCCTGATGGCCCATTTCAACAACAGGGCTTCATTGAACTCCTTAAGAGCTTTAATTCCCAGCCCCCCAATCTCCTTAGGTCTGTAGACTCCCTTCCATCTGATGGGCTACATGAATCCGCCCTCATGTCCTGCACCCTTCCAGAAGAATCTCTTCCTCATAGTATCCAATCTCTTCCAAATACATTTAGGGGCCTTAAAAATGCTAAAGTAGAAGACCGGTATGGCTGTTATTACTGAATTAAGTAGGATTAATCTTCCACCTTTAGAGAGGAATCTACAACTCCAGCCCTTCAGCTTGCTAGATACCCTCTCAAAAAGAACATTCTAATCTGATTTTTTCCGTTTTGTGGCCCTCAGAGGTAAACCAAGGTATCTCATTGGCAATTTAGCCCAGGGAGACCCCAAAACTCCCTCCAACTTCCTTTGCTCCTGCTCATTCATGCCAAAAGAAATCAAAATCGACTTATCCTTATTGAGAGATAAACCTGAGATGTCACCAAAAATCTTTACCAAAAGCCCCAGAACATGTGCCTCACATCTGGATCCCTCGACAAAAAACACTGTGTCATCTGCATATTGCAATATGGGGGCCAGCTTTCCCCTGTTAGATAGTGAGTATCCTCTAATGATACCCACCTCGGCCAACATGCAAGTATACCTCACAAGCCTGTCCACCACAAGGTTGAAGATTAGTGGGGCCAAGGGACAACCTTGTTTGACCCCCCGCTGAGGTTGGATCCAAGCTCCACATGGTCTGCCATTAACCAAAGGCGAAAAAGAAGTCATAGTGATACATCATTTTATCCATTGGATCCAAAGAGGAGGGAACCCTCTTCTTCTAAAAATCTCCCACAGGTACGACCAAGAGATCGAGTCATAGGCCTTCTGGAAGTCCACTTTCCACATGAATGCCTTACACTTCCTTCGATGACAACCACTAACCATCTCTTGAGCTAAAATGAAGGATTCTTGGAGAGATCTGTTTAGCAAGAAGGCAGCCTGCACTGGATGAATCAGATCCTGTAACACAATTCTCAGCCTATTTGCCAGGGTCTTGCTGATGATAAGATAGATGGAGTTTGAGAGGGAAATCGGCCTGAAGTCAGAAAAGTGCTCCGCTCCCATTAATTTAGGCAAGAGAAACAGGTTGGACTTATTAATCCTCTCAAAACCCGCATTCCCCACCTCAAATTCTCTTATAACATCCATCACTTCCCTACCCACCACCCCCTACATCTCCTTGTAGAAGAACACCTGTATCCCATCCGGGCCCAGGGAGCCTTCCACATTTAATTCGCTGATTGCTTGAAAGGTCTCTTGCTTAGTAATAGGAGCCGTCAAGAGCTCGGCCTGTTCACTCGACACCCTAGGACCCTTATTGCCCGCCATTCTCCAATTCCCCCTCTTAGATGCCTGAGATGCCTCTCTAAAAAATTTGATGGCTTCAGATTTAATCTCCTGATCAGAAGAGACTCTATTTCCATCACACATAATAGAGGAAATAAAGTTACCACGTCTCCGAGAACTGGCTGCAAGATGAAAAAACTTTGTATTGGCATCCCCCTCCTTAAGCCAAAGCTGCCTAGATCTCTCCCTCCAATCGATTTCTTGTTTCAGGTCTTAATCAACAATCACTCCCTACCACATTTTTCTTTCAGCCAACTCATCCTCCGACAACCGATCAGCTTCTTCCTTTGAATCCAGCTCCTAAATTTTACTCAGAGCTTCCCTTCTCCTCTGATCCCGCAGCAATCTAACAGTAGATCCAAACTCTTTTAGGATCCTGCGCAGACCAGCCAGCTTAGCTGCCAGCCTGGCAGTGGCAGATCCCTAGACCACTTTAGTTTTCCACCAGGAGCTGATCATCTGATGAAAGCCTGGTTCATACAACCACAAACATTTCATTTTGAAGTAGGATCCAATCTGATTTTCTTCCCCACTGTCCCATACCAGCGGGGTATGGTCTGAAAAGGGTCAACTCAGCCCACACACATTCGACAATTGAAATCTAACAAGGATGTTCACGTTCCCGAAGAATCTATCTAGCTTGGAGGCCAGCCCTTGCCCATTGCGCCACGTAAATTTGACACCTGAAGAGGGGTATTCATTCAGCTGCAGGGATTGGACCATCATTTGAAACCCAATACCCAAACTGTCCATGCTGCCATTTTGCCTATCAGCCCCTGTCAACACACAATTAAAGTCGCCACCCGTCAGCCACATCCCCCCCTGCACCAATTCAGCCACCACAGACCATTCCTCCCACAGCTCTTGCCTGGCAGCTGCATTGCATGGACCATAGACACCAGTAATCCATATATATTCCTGCCCCTGTTGGATCTGAAACTTGCATGACAGCAAATGTTTGGCTTTGTGAACCTCCAAACACTGAGCCCATCTCGTCCTCCACCAAATAGTAGTGCCACCCGACCTCCCATTTGCATCTGTCTGCACACAACTATTCATCCCTGAGGCTTTCAGTTCAGACCACAACCTATCAGAATTTCCTTCAATGTGCGTCTCTTGAATGAGTGCACAATCTATTCCCCATTCTCTCAAGTATCTCATCAATGATGCCCTCCGGCATTTATTGCTCAACCCATGCATGTTCCAAGTGAGCACCCACATCAGTCCTCACTGGGTCCCACTCTCCCGAGGGAGTGACATTTACACACTTGCATAACCTTCGCAACCTCATCTTCATCCATCAATATAATGGCCTTTTATTTTCTCTACTGCAAACTATATGGTGATCTTCCCTTGCCTTTCATTGAGTGAGAACTCCTTCCACAGTTATGCAATTCATTCTCCTGCAAGCTCTACTGCTCCCTAGTAGGTTCAAACTGCGCATCCAAAATCCCCTGCTCCTTTTCCACATCATCAAGCATTGTGTCCCCTACCATTCTAGTCAACAGTTATGTTGTTTGCTCCCCGACCATTTCCTCTTTTTCTTCACTCTGAAACCCCCTCTTCTCCCCTTCACAGTAGCCCTTCCCAGGTTCATCCACCAGAGGTTCATCGCCATGAACCATGCACAGCTCTTGAGCCGTTGCCTCCATATTAGCTTCAAGTCCAGCTGACTTGACTTGCGCTACTACAGTATCCCCCATCACGAATTTCAGCCTCAACATCCAGGAGCTGCCACCGCACCTCAGAATCAAGTTGACAGGTATGGCCCCAGCGACGAAGACATCCACCTTCACACTCATCAGTCGTCCATTCCCCTCCAGCATATCGACGTTCGCGTCATCTACCATCGTTGCGAAGCCAGAAATCATCGTTGATACAACCTCCCTAGACCTTAAGTGCAGAGGCAGACCCTCAATCTCTAATTCTCCCGTCCTATCCCCCACTCTCTGGGGAGGCCTTTCCGGCAGTGCCCCATCAAAAGGAGAGACCAATCTCTAGATCACTGTGCAGCCTTCATTACAAGATGTTTGGAACCGCAACTTCTTGACATCCCCCATACCCAACCCAAAGAGAACAAAGCGTGTATCTGATAAAAAGGAAATCTGCCACAAGGTGGTCGATAGGGATAAGGAATTTACCAGATTACGAACATTCTCCGCCGATGGACTTTTGGACATGACCTCTCCCACCAACGCTCCACGCAGGGCCAACTCCGTAGCTTTGATGTTCTCCATCATTGACACCTCCACATCAACCATAAGCACCTCCACATCGGCACCTCTCGAGTTCTAAAGTATATGGTGGGTTCCACATCTCTTGATCTACATTTATCAACCCACTAAATTGATTGGGTTTAGGCTGCATCATCAGCCTATTGATCTGAATAAGCACCTGGCTGGACCAACCAGGCTTTTGATCAAGGTGCTTGTTCTTCAAAACTCATCTGATTTGACTACTCCTTCTCTATACCATTTTCTGCTCAGTTGAAGGCGTTGAATTTAACGCTTAACGGGAGGCAACCCGTCATTCCAAAAAAATCGAGATCCTTTTGATTATCCTTCTATACTTCACGTCTATTATAGTTTGAGTTCAGTTTTAGAACAATCGACACCACCTCTGGTACACGTGCTAGAGCTTGAAATCATCTGCAACAGTCATTCCCGATCCATTTGCCCACCCGAGAATCTTGTTCTAATTCCTAAACCCAAAACTATTTCACACCCTCCGTTTACAATGAGGACATTACAAAACTTAGGCATGGGGGGGTGGTAAAGTGCAAGCATTCAAAAAATCAAAGTTCGGAAGGGTTCTCACAAAAAAATCACATATTCCAAAAATACCAAAAAAATAAAAAAAATTCTTGAAAAAGAACGAAAATATGAGAGGAGAGAAAATTTTGATGGCATATCAAATTTTGAGGAGAAAAAGGGGAGAAGTTAAAAATGTTAAAAATGAGCACAATTTGAAAAGAAAAAGAAAAGAAATAGTCATTAGTAAGAGATTAAGGAATTGACTTAGTTTTAGACCATATCAAAAGAAAGAAAGGCAAAAGAAGTGCTAATGAAACAAGAGAAGAGATTAGTAGGAACACTGATTTTAGGCCTTTTGGGCTATAATCTTGGGCTTAAAAATTCAAGTACCCACTAAGATCTGGATAGTCCTTAAGAGGTTGCGGAAAATGCAAAGCTTAAGTATTAGGTCTAAGGCTTAAGGAGTATTCAACCTCATTAACTAACCTCTGGTTTGCGGGACTCAGTAACCTAAGCACCCTAATCCACACACAGTCTGGTTTAGTGCGCTTAAGTATCAAAATCACGCAAATGCATTTAAATTATTCTAAAAAAGTCACCTAGATTAGAAATGTTGATTCGCACAAGTTGATTTAGACGAGTTCCTGGCGAGGAGAGGCGGGAAGTTCCCCTCGAAGATGCGCAATAATATATCATCTCCTTGGTGCTTGTTTCCTAGGATATCTACATATCCTACCGAGGGCATGTAAGCACCCTGTGCTGGTTCAGATGCCATGGGCGGCATTATCTCGAAATATCGATTGCCAGGGTCTAGATTTAGCTATAGAACGTCATGGGTGGGATTCTCTCCAAATCTCGAAAGCCAGGGTTCTGGGGGTTGCTATGGGTGGTGCTATCTCAAAGCATCGAAAGTTAGCGACCCTTCGAGGATTGATGATGGGGACTAGGAATCCGATACAGACCGTGCTGTGAGGCCAAACCAAAGCTAGAAATAAAAAGAAAAGAGAGAGAAAACTTTCCAAAAACAAAGAAAAATTCCTCTATCTCTCTCTGACAAAAATGCACTGCAAACTGAACCAAGGCTAAAACATGTTACAAGCACGGGTGCTTTAACTGTGGAGTTCAACGAACTTTAGGTTAGTTCTAGTGGGCCTTAGAAACCTTCGCGGCAGACTGAGGCTAAAGCTGGTCAGGTCCGGATCTTGGTTGGTACTTGAGTACCACTAGGCCTACTATCAGCATTCTAACCTAATCTACAAAAGAAGGCACACATCAAAGTTCTTAAGCATCAAAAGATTTTATGGTCTAGAATCAAAGTTAACACCTTGAAATTTTGTTAAGGGACTAGCAAAAGCTAGGCATGGGGTATGATGAGAACACCATCATGAGCCCTAACTAGCTCATTTTAACCCAATGAAGTCAATAAATGCTCCTAGATAACCAACTGAAGGTCATAATTCATTGCATAACCATTCTGAAAGAAAAATAAGAAACTAGGGGTAAAACTGCAACTTTACTAGCTTATCATGAATGCAGTACAACCACGGGTTTTCTCTAGGTTTGAACAAAGGTCAAATGGTCATAATAAGATAACAAGTGGGTTGGATTAGTCAGAGAAGGGTTTGTGTGTGTTCTGAGAATTAAATGACTTTTTGAAACCCTAAAAATAGATCCACTTAATTAACCAAGGTTCTAGTCAGGATAAAATTCACTTAAACCCTCTAAAAATCATATAAAAATATTCTTTAGGGTTTAGTACCTTCAATTTGATCATCGGAACCCATCTTGACCCAAAATCGAGTCTCAGATAGATATTTGCCCTAATTTGGGTTTTTGCATAAATTACCTAGTCAAACATCGACAAAACCAAAATCCAACTTCACCATTGGATTCCTTAGGTCCAAATTAGGCTTTTACCAAAATTTGGAGCTATGGAAAACTTGTCTTGACCTTGTTTGCAAAAAGTCCGGGCTGATTACATTTATACCCCCAACTTTCAAAAAACCCTTGCATACAGCCCCCTAACTTCTTCATTGTCTTCAAAATTAGGTCCCTCCACCATAATTGCGGAGGAAACCTACTCTGACGACCTTCAACTTTGATTTACTTCCTGATTGATTGATGAATCTCCTTTCCAAAATTGGAAGGGAGATTCATCAAGTAATTCCCTTCAATCTAAGCCCATTCATATGCTCCAGATCTTCCCCATTCTCTCATGCGAATGCATGAGAGATTTGGGTCTCAAGAAGCTCCCAAATCCGGTGAGCATTCCTAGCTTGGAAGCTTGGCTTCCAAGCACAAAACCCTCTCTGATGACCTATAAAAGACTCCCCAGGGTTCAACTGTTCTCCTTAACTTGAATTCGACTGGAACTCCCCCCTCTTCCTCTCTCCTCTTCGGCCGCAAAACTCCACAAGCTCCAGCAATCTCTCTTTGACTCTTTTCGTCGTCCGACCATAAAACCAGTGGCAGATTCACCTTCCTCACTATCCTCCGCATTGCGCAATACCAGCTGTCGCTGTCCTTTCCCCATCTTCGCCGTCGTCTCTCCTACAGAGGTTCGTCTTCCCCACATCCAGCAACCACACCGACGTAGGGATCCCTTCACCTTTTCATCCTTAGAGTAGACTCTTAGGTTCCCTATCTTTCCTACTTTCTTCCCCTCTCTCTATTTCCCAAACCCGACCACCGACGCTACTAAAACACCTCCATCTCCAGTGACTCCTCCGGTGAGGTGTTCCAACCACTACGCACCTCCATCCACCTCGCCGACCACCCTACAACCTCCACTGTAGCTTCCTACTCATTTCCCCTCACTCCATTCACTCCATCATCCACCCAAACACCTTCCCAAACAAACCCACTCTCACTAGCCATAACCGCATCCGTCTGGGCACCATAGCCACTCGCGATCCACGCCACTGCCACCATCACATTCACCGTGCAATGCCGATCCTGCTGAGTAGTTTGATGTGGCCATAAGGCCCTTTTTCTTGAATCTCAGGTGTCAGGTCAGAACCGCCATTGCCGCCAAGCTTCGAGCAAGCTTCAAGTTGCTCCAGGGTGCTTCCGCTCTAGGGGATAGCTTCAGGCAGTGTGGAATTGAAGCCTGCAGGAGTCTAAGTCCTCACGCAAGGTCATTAGCAGCCACAACCCCATCATTCTGACCAAGTGCCTTGCTACTACGTTGTGCGAAAGAAAGGTGGGACATTTAGTCCCACCTCGGATATGAAGAGTCAGCTGTAGCTGCATAAATTGAATAAGTGAATGGGGTTTTTTGCCTCTAATCACTGAGGGTGAGGTCCTTCTACACCTTCACCCGGTCTCGTCTGTGACACCTCCCTCACAGACCTGGCCAACCTGATTACTGCCTGACCTGCACTCCTCGCTCACCACCGCACGCTGGTGAGCCTGGACCTGGGTATGCGCTAAGTTCGATTACCCGATCGACTGTGGCTTTGGGAGAGCGAGACTGAAATAGATAGAAAGAGAGGAGAGTTACACGGGGGAAGGGGGGTTTTTGCTCTGAGATGTTTGGCTCCAACACTTAGTCGGATTCCGAGAGAGGAGAGCCAAAAGTGAAGAAGAAAAGAAGAAGTGAAGGCATGAGCCAAAGGGCCAAAGAAGAGAAGTGAAGAAGAAGAAGAAGAAGTGAAGGCCTGAGCTGAAGGGCTAAAGAAGAAGAAGTGAAGAAGAAGAAGAAGAGGAGTTGCAGAAGAAAGGAAGAATCAGAGAAAGAAAGAAAAAGAGAAGGCACGCAGACAAAAGAAAAAGGAGTACTGTAGCAAATGTCATTTAAGACGTCTAATTTCATACTCTCTCCTTTAGTAAATTTGAGTAATTATTCTATGTATTAGACTTATAATTGGTGATTCAAATCACCATTATTTTGTCTAAAATTCTTTTTACTCTTCATATACTCATATGCTCTACATTGCCAATTAGTTTTTGAGTAATATTTTGTGTTCAATCTACATTAATTGTTAAGATTAGTGTGTGAATTCCATTTGCTCCCTGTGTTCGACCTTGGAATCTTTTCGAGTAATAAAAATTGTATTTGTTTTCAAAGCGAGTTCGACTATATTACAATGCTTCATTTTAAAACATCGATCTCGCAGCGACAAACACCCAGCAGCCTCTCACACAACCCACCTAACCCCCTGCACTTAGCCCCCCTCACCCAGCCACCCCGCACCTAGACTCCCCCATCCGTTCCTGAGTACATCCCTCTAAGTACTCCCCACTCACACCTAGTTGTCATGGTACCTAATCCCACATTTATCGAGCAGCGTGAATAAGTCCGGCCTGGTGATCTTGCTCGATAGTACCAAAAGAAGGGCAAGAGGGTGGTTACTAATGTAGTGCAAGAGCCAAAGCCAGAGATTGCCACCCACTACCATAACGACAACGAGGATGAGGACAAGGGTGACAGTGGCAGCGAGGATGAGAATGAGGAGGGTGAGAACGATGTTGAGGTACAGAGGCCACCTCAGCAGGACCCTCAGGATGAGTCAGGGACCAGTTCAGGTGGTATGAATTATCGGTAAAATCTTAATAAAATTTATTGATAATGTTTTAATTTTTAATATTTATATTTTTCTTATCAGATAATAAAAAAAAGGAAGGGGTCCAACAAGAAATACACATCTAGATGCATTTCCAGAGGGGACGGGAATCAAAGTGTATATCAACAAAGCTGGAGAAGATCCAGATTATCCTTTTTTCACCAACAGATTAT
Organism: Thalassia testudinum; assembly: GCA_037157565.1. Lineage (NCBI taxonomy): Eukaryota > Viridiplantae > Streptophyta > Magnoliopsida > Alismatales > Hydrocharitaceae > Thalassia > Thalassia testudinum. Next base: position 44,151,976 of record JAZHRO010000025.1, read on the forward strand.
CTAGGATGGTAAAGGAGCTCATCCCCCTTTGTTCTTTTAATTGGAGGTCTGTCTCTAAGGAGATCAAGAGGCAGCTTATTTGTAATATGGAGGTAAATAATTATTTATTTATATTTATATATAAGTTTAATTTATTAATATTTAATTCATTTATACGATTTGTAATATTACAGACGATCTTTGATTGGGGTGACGATATTAATGTCACTAAGTACATTCTTCATCATGCTGTGAGACGACATCGTGATTGGAGGATGACAACGAAGAGAAAGGTGAAATTTGTAATATTTCTCATTTTTTATTATTTTCTTAATTAATTTCTTTTGACGATTTATTTCCATAATTTAGTATTATAATTCAATGTCATCTAATGAGGAGGCATTAAGGAATGTGCCTCCTACAATAGCAGCAGATGTGTGGAGAGAATGCTGTGAGCATTGGAATAAGCCTTAGACTGAGGTAATTACAATTACTTTTAATAGCATTTAGAGATAAATTATTCAATTGTTCTCCATTACAATATGTTATATATACAGGATCAAGCGAAGAGAAACAAAGCTAATAAGGCCAAAGCTCCACCACAGACCCACTGTTTGGGTCGAACCAGTATAGATAGAGTTAAGTCTAAATATGTAAGTAATTCCTTATAATTTTGTTACTTTTATGTTTTGAATTAAAGTTTTAATTAAACTATTATCTGCAAATCTATGAAATATATTTATAGGCACATTCACACAATGGTGCCACGCTCGATCGGGTTGGTGTGTATGAGGTTACTCATAGCAAGGCCACCACGGACTGCGGGTGGACATGGAAACATGAGACATACCAAACAAAACATGTAAGTAACATTTATTTATTTACTTAAATTTTTATACTTACTTTAATATGGAAATAAATTATTATAATTTGTAGGGAGAAATGATGAACTTAATCAACCCCCCTATAGATGTCGCTTTCGACACTCAATAGCACCCTCCTATGACACCTGAGGAGGCTTTTAGGAGCACCATGCCTCCAGAGCATGGAGGCTTCGTTCGTAGTGGGGGGAGAAGTCAAACAATCTCCAGCTGGTATAGGTGGAAGGGGTCAACAATAGCAACCGTCATCCAGCAGATGCAAAAACAACTCCATGATGTCACCTCAGTTTAACCAGCAAACTCAAGCTTAGCAAGATGCCAAGAAATTCATGGAGGAGTAAAGGAAGGTGATGGAGGAGCAGAGAGTGCAGATGAGAGATATGATGGTGTTATTACGGGGCAACAGTCAGGATCACAATTCATATCACTACCCACCTCGCAGAGACAACGACCACCTCAGAGATGGTGGAGCAGGACAGGGCATAGGAGCTGAGGCATAGCTTTATATTGTTTATCTTTCATTTTGTTTTGTTTTATATTTTGACATTATGACATGCTTTTATCATTAGGTTTATATATATATATTTGTTGAATGTTTTATGTTACATGTCGTATGTTGAATTCTTATATTTTGTGTGTTCTGTATGATATATATGTTTTAAGGTATTATAAGAATCTAAGATTATAGAATCTTATAACCCAAAACATTATATTAAAAAAAAAACATACATATATACATGACGGTTCTAAGAATAACCATCGTGTTTATATAGACAACGGTTCTGATAGACCCGTCCTTTATACAACTATATGATGATTGAAAAATCGTCATCTAAGGTTTACGTATACCATAGAAGACGGTGATCCAAACCGTCATTTAGAGCTTATAGATGACAGTTTGTACAAGAACTATCATCAATAAATGAGACGACGGTTTCTAAAACCGTCATCTAAAATACAATGGTTTTAAATAAAAACCATCGTGTATACATTGACACAACACACACTTTCGCGACAACAAAATACAACGGTTTGCATGGAATAGGAAATGGTTTTCAACCATCGCAAAAATCGTTCTTCCCTGTAATGATTGTTTACTGCCTTGAACTCCAAGACTCCAACAAATTTGATAATTATAAATAAAATCCTTGAACCTTCTCTTTTTGGAAAGCAGAAGCTTCAAATGTAGACTAGATTATTACGCCACCACATCGAATTAGTTTTTTTTTTTGAAGTAAATATGGTGGCCATGAGATTTGATCTCATGACCTTTCTGAAGGCTAGTGGGGTGCTCTACCACTGAGCCAATCCTTTGTTGTTAACTATTTGGTAGCATTCAACTTCAAAGGGCAAAGTAGAATATATAATAAGCATATACTAGTAAGAGTGTACCAATAATAAGAATGCAATACAATACCCAATACAACAATTATAATTGCCTCTTACCCATTGTTGGTTCGAAATCCATCGTAGTTTAGAAAAATGCGTCGTAGTGTAGTAACAAAAATCGAATCGACATTTAAATTTATAATTACTCGAAAAATCATGAGTTCTGAGGTCGTTTGCAGGGAGCAAATATTGCACTTCAATCCACCAATCACAACAATCATAAATAATGGTAGATGAAATTAATATTCAATTACAAATATATTCAATAAAGATCAAATTGTATCTTAAGAGTCAATAATAAAAATATAAAAAGAAGCCTAAAAATGGTAGTTGAAACCACCAATTAAGCCCCTCTAACACTTAGCTCAAATATTAATCAGATCTCAAGTTCAATAGTAGTCTCAACCGAATCGGAGCCTCAATTTCTCACAAGTCAGACGTCGGGGCCAAGCCTTAGACGCCTTAAGTATTAAGCCCAACTGCCTCTGAAATTGCCTAAGTGTAGGCATGAATCCTGAGGATGCATAGTACAAAACCCCCCTTGATGGGAACCTCATCATGAGCCCTAACTAGCTCATTTTGACCTAAGAAAGAGAATAAGAGCTCCTACATAACCTAAAGAAGGGCCTAATTCAAGAAAGAAATGCTCTGAGAAGAAAACATGAAATAAAGGGTAAAACTGTAATTTTACCATTGCAGTACATCAATGTGATTTCTCAGAGGCAAAATATAGGTCAAATGGTCTGAAGAAGATAAAAAGTGAGTTGGTTCAATCAGAAATGGGTTATTGTGAGAGTTGGGAATTAAATGACATTCTATAACCCTAAAATAGACTCACATAATTCAACAATGTTCTGGTTTGGATAAAAATAAATTAAACCCTCTAAAATTTATGGAAAAATATCCCCTAGGGTTTAGAGCCTTCAAATTGGCCTTTGGAACCTATTTTGACCTAGATTGGGGTCCTAGCTCATTATTACACTTAATTTGGGTTTTTGTGTAAAATATCCAGTCAAACGTGGTAAAACCTAAAATTAAACTTAACCATTGGATTCCTTATGTCTAAATTAGGTTTGTACCAAAATTTGGACCTAAGGGGAGGTCATCTTGACCTACTTTGCAAAATAGTCCACCCAATTACATTTTGACCCCTATCTTTTGAAAACCATTACGCAGGCCCCCTAACTTCCTCGCCACCCTTACAATTAGGTCCATCCGCCATTAAAGCACAGGAATCCTACTCCAACGAGGAGTTGAAGGGGATTGCTCCTTGATTCCTCAGAGATCTCCCAGATTTGGAAGGGAGATTCTTTGAGGAATTCCCTTCCATCTGAGCATGATCCCATGACTTGAGTCGCACCCAATCTCTCGTGCGAATGCATGAGAGATATGGGTATCTCCCTAAAATCCTTCTCCGGCGAGGACTTTTGCGCTTGGAAGCTTGTCTTCCAAGCACAAGAGCCCCTGCTAGTGCCTATAAAAGGACCATCACCTCCGGCCACACCTTTTCAGCTTGACTTGGCCAAACAACCACCTCCAATTCATCCCTTCTCCTCTGACCAAGTATCCAGTAGGCTCCGACGACCTATCTCCCTCCTTCTCGTCGCTCCGCCACAATACCAGTGGCAGAGCCATCTCCGTCTCCTTCCTCCGCGATGCACAATACCCGTGCGCGTGCTCTAGCCCCTTCATTGTCGCCGCTCTCCCTCCACTGGAAGTCTTCTTCTCCGGAGGCGGCAGGTACGGCCAGCCGCCTCTCTATCCCCCTTCGTCCACTTAACTAGGTCAAAACTTTTCCTCTCTCTCTCCCCTCTTCATTTCCCCTCTCTTAATTTGCACTTTCGACCCCACGACGACGCAGACCACCACCACCTTCTCCATCTCCGGCCGACCACCGGCGAAGGCGTTTCCACCGCTCCGCACCTCCACACTCCTTGCCAAACCCCTCATCACCTCCGCCATCACCCACTAAGCACATTCCACCCTTCCATTGATCGCCATCACCTCCCTAAACACCCCCCGACCTAACCCACCTTCACGACCACAGAGTGACCTAGGCACGCATGCCTAAGCTGCCCCGCAGCCAGCCACCCACCGCTTCACCTTCGCCGTGACACGACGAAGCTCCTCATCTGGTTTAACGAGACCGCAAGGTTGTATTGAGTGATTTCAGATCCAACCCCCTTCCACCATTGACGCAGAAGCACGGAGCTCGCAAGCTTCGCTCCAGGTCGCATGCTCCAGGCATAAGAGTCCCAGGTGACATGCAAGGGTCTCACGCATGCATCCAGCAAGAGAGTAGGCTTAGTGAGCGATTGCAGCAGTGGCAATTAGGCGAAGTCTCCTGCAGGCGCGCAAGTGAAGCGCATGGGACTTTTAGTCCCACCTCAAAAACTCAAGAGTGAGGTGAGTTCCTTATATTGATTTTGTGTTTTTAGCTTACTGCCTCAAGTGACACAGGGTGAGGTCCCTCGCCCATGTACACCCTCCTCGTCTGCGACCTATGCCCCGCGGACCAGGCGTGATCAACTCGATTAACCATCACACTCCTCGCGCACCACACCCACACCGGTGCACCTGGATCCGGGCATGCGAAACCCAACCTGATTACCCGGCTCTGGGAGTGCGAACCCAAGAGAGAAATAGAGAGAGAGTGACGCGGGGGAGGGTAGGGGTGGGTTTTGCTCTTCGGTGTGCAGGGAAAGAAGAAGAAGGAAGGAAGAGGAAGGTGCAACCGCAAGCAAAGAAGAGAAAGGAAGGAAGAGGCTAACACAGAAGATAAGGCCAAGGAAGGAAGAAAGGAAAAGGAAGGAAGCCAAAGGCAAAGAGACTAAGGAAGAAGGACTTGCGGCCAAGAAGAGAAGGAAGAAGAGGCAAAAGCAAGGAAGGCAGAAGCCAAGGGAAAGAGAAGGCACTGTAGTAGAAAGGAGGCACGATTGAAGAAAAGAGCTGAAGGTAGAAGCTTATGAAATTCCCTACCAGGAGGGGTGACGTAATAAAATTGCGGAATTGAATATAATATCACAGAATAAACAAACAATCGCACAAGTACACAAAGATTTTTAGGTGGAAACCCAAACCGGGTGAAAACCACCACCTAACCCTCTCGAGTTAGGATTTTCCGATCAACCTAGTTGATCAAATCCACTAACCGAATCACTTTAAAACGAGGGTGATTCAACCTCAGTACAACCACGCTACAAGTACGAGGGTAGCGTTCCTCAACCCCTTCTCTCCACGAGAAGGATTTTGTCCCACGAAGGAGACGGGAATTCGCAAAGCGAATACCCAACCAAAATAACAAAGATAAAATAAAACAACAGGTCCTATAGAGCCAACAAAGTAATTAAGAACCTAGCTTCTATAGGAATAAGGAAACTCCCCTTTGCAAGGAGTGCGTCGAGGATGACGCGGGTGCGTGAGCCACGCAACGGCGCAATGTCGCTCTCGTGAACAACGGCGGGAGAGCGGGTGCGCGAAGACTTGATGCTCTCAAGAGAATGAAACTAGAGCTTGGAGAGCAAGGGCCTCAATTGGACACAAGAGAGTGGAAGTATGTTGCTTAAGTGTGTCTTGTGTTTTTCTAAGTGTATATCTTGTGTGTTTTTGTGTTTGCAAAGGCTCCCCTCTATTTATAGAGGCCTTAGGAAGGCTTTGGAAGGCTTAAGAAAGGTTCTATAGCCGTTGGGTGCAAAGCCCAAGAGAATCAGGCCGAAATCAGGACAATGATTACATTTGACAGGGTTATCAGACGTCTAACTCTGGCATCAGACGTCTGGAAGGCCACTTTAAGACGTCTGATTCCAAGGTCAGACGTCTGATTCTATGCGGGTTTCTCCCTGACTTGAATCAGATCTAAACAGGGTTTTTGCGCAAGTCCATCAGACGACATACAGGACGTCTGGTACTATGTCTGGACGTCTGGAAACCTACTTTTACTGTGGGAATTGATTTCCAAACGTTGCAACGGCTAGAAAATCTCTGAGAAGAGATTTTGGGTCAGCCGAGGCAAAACGGTCATTTATCAGACGTCTGGAAAGTCCTATGGACGTCTGATAAGGCTCTAACGGTCATAATCTTGAGTGTTTTCTAAGCCAGCCAACGGTCCACTAATTGGACGTCTGGCAAAGTCATCAGACGTCTCCTAAGACGTCTGGTCTAAGGTCTGGACGTCTAATTTCATCAGACATAACTAACTATGTCCAGCCTAACAGTTATCAGACGTCTGAAACAACAGTCAGACGTCTTAAAATTCTTTATCAGACGTCTGATTTGGGAATTAGACGTCTGGAAGTGCTGTTTGAACCCTATATTGGTTTTCTAAGTATTCTACAGAAAACCTAAGTATCCTAGGGTTGTGCCGGTGTTCCTAGGACTACTGTTAGGGTTCTTTGAGGCTCTTTAACATAATTTTCTAAGGAAAATAAAGAGCAACAAAAGAAACGAAAAAATACAACAAGTACAAAAGAAGGAAATCTATCCTATTCTTCATTTCCTTCCATCTTCAATCTTTCGCTCCACGTGAACCTCCTCTGTTTTCCGTCAAGCTCCTCCAATCCGTCCTGGATGCGAGCTCGAGTTCCGTCTAAACACGTCTTCATTTGCAATTGACCTGAAATCTAGGACTCAAATTGCAAATGTTAAATAACACGTGTTTTGTTATCATCAAAACAAATGATCGTGGTGCTCTAGCACCAACAGCTTAAGGAAAGAAGAAGGAAGGAGGAGGAAGAAAGAAGAAAGAAAGAAGGCCAAAGAACAGAAGAAGAAGAAGAAGAAAGATAAAGAATTACCAAGGCAAGAGAAGAGAAAGAAAAGCTAAAGTAGAGAAGAAGAAGAAAAAGAGAAAGAGAAGATCCAAAGGAGAAGAATCAAATATTTTTACCTCTGATTCAATTTCTCTTTTCTATTTTTCTACATTTTAATTCATAAACTCTTGCATTACGCTTTGAATTTGATTTTGAGTAGATTTAAGTGTTCAAATTACATTATTGAAATTAGTGTATGGATTCCATTTGCTCCCTGTGTTCAACCTCGGATACTTAGGTTTTCAAGTAATAAAAACTTCTTATTTGTTATCAACACTTGATCACCTATACTACAACGCGACCAACTTATTTAAAGACCACGACCAAGTGTTATAACATTTTGTCTCCGTTGCTGGGGAGCAACACGCAATTTATCACTAATCTCTGGATTCTTTTTAACTATATTTGAACACTAACTTGCCCTATTTGTTTTGTTGTGATCATGCAAGGTCTTTCACGAGAAGATCTCCCACACAAGTCAACCACTCTAGGGCAGGTAATCTTTATTCTTCCCTAATCCATCTTCTAATTCTTAGAAGACAAAAGGAAGAAACCAAATTAGGAATCAACTTGCCTTCTCTTTATAGTGATTATCACTTAAAAGGCTAGTTTCCTGATTTGCGAGATAAATTTTTCAAATCTGATTGAAGTAGAAGCCATTTTTAGAGATCCTATCCCACAAAATTTTTGTGCCTAATAGAAATCATGCTTAATCTACATGGACAACACATTTCTTGTTTTGAAGTCCAAAGAGAACTTTTTGTAAAAGAGGATTGGAAATAGAACCAAATTAGGGTTTCAACAGTAGGGTTTTGGAGTGCTAGTCACACATGCTTGTTTAAAAAGGAAATAAATCTACTCGCATCAGTGTGCTACCCAAGCCCTTGATTGAAAAGACCTAAACAAGACAAACCCTAAAAATTGAGCTCTAAAATCACTTGAATCTTAAAAACCTTGGACCTAATAACTTGGGATTCAAATCGGGGTAATTTCTAGGTCTTGACCTAGAATCATTCTGCCATCTTTAGGGCAGGTCAAGTGAAGTTGACCCCTTTGGTCAACCAACCTTGAAATTAGGTCACAAAAACAAAACATCTAAAGTTCAAGTGAAAACCCTAAAGCACCTTTTATCTTAAAAGTAGTAGACTTAAGAGGTCAAGGTCCCCATTCTGATCTACCTAGAATCTCAGTGACAAGAGAGGTCGGGTGGGGGAAACCCTGTAACCCGTGGGGACGCTCTACTATGTAGGGGTCTTTGCGGGACTCTCCCTCTCTGGTTGCCTAGGTAATTCTCAAGTGGACGACCTTCTGATCCACGGGTATTATTCGCCCCGAACCTCCATAGTCATATAAACATCTCTGGGTGCCTTGATTGGGTCAAAAACAGCTCCAGTCCCTTATCTCTTCTCTTTAGAACACACACATAAAATTTCAGTGGGACTCTTTATTTAGATCTATTCGCTTCACAACTTGATTCTACATCTTGATCAAAATTCTGATTCTACATCTTGATTCCACCATTTGATCCAAAAATGCAGCCGAACTACTTAGGACTACCTTTCAAAAAACTTGAATCACAGAGATCCATAAGAGATAGGATGGTTGAGGATGCCCTTGAATTCTATGAAATTGAATATAAACCCTCAACACCAATAGAAGACATTTAGGTTGATGTCCCAACAACCACAACCTTCATCATAAACTGTGCCCAAATTCTATTGACAGAAGCCACCAACGGCTCAACCTGGGATATTCTCATAACAGGGTACATTGAGATAGAAAAATTACACAATTTTGAATACCTCCAATGCATAACAAATCCTGTACTTTGAGAACAACACCAAGATGGTCTTGAAAAATGGGAAGAGATAATGAGATTATTAAAACAAATTATCAACCAGAAATACCCGTATATGCCACAAACAGAGGATGAACCATCTTGGAATAATATTGAGGATCAATCCGATTTCCCAGATCTCGGGTTTGAGGCACAGAATGGTTGTGGATTCCCAACCCAGATAGAATACAACATGCCCGATATTGATTTAAGTTGGGAAAATGCAGAAGAATAGAATATTGAGCCAACCCTAAACCCTAGATCACCAAGCTTAGAATTCCAAGACTCCTACAATAATGAGAGTAGAACTGAACTCTCGAGGATGTAAATTCCACCCCTTATTCTGATAAGGTGACCCTCGAAGGTTATTCGAACCTAGATTCTAGCGATTCAACCCACATCCTAAGGCCAGAATCTAAATCTAAAACCTATTGGGAAGATTTCGAGGCCCCATATGAGGAAGATCAAACTTTCAATAAAGAATATGATTTTGGGCCTCTATTTGATAAATATCCCTCGCCAACACCCTCAGAGAGACAAATCAATTTTTTGGAAGTCATGACAATCTACAATACAGAAACCGAGGAGTTGGACGAGTAGGGTTTCAATTGAGTCTGCCCTACCAGCTTAGAACACAAGCCTAGACCAAATACGAACACCTTTCTGAGATCAGATTTGACATATAGGCTAGACCCCAATCAAGCTGCTGAATCCACATCATGTGATTTATTCTATGGTGAAACTCATGATCTCGAATCTCAATCAAAACTTGATTTTCGCAAAATTTACTATGAGGTCTCTCTACATGAAACCACCTGTCACTTCTAGAAGAGCCCTCATGCACAATTCTCATTGAAGCCACCTCTTCCACACATATAGAACTGATCAAAACCTGTTTTCAACCCTAACCCGCAACCGAACTCAATTTCTATTTTGATTCACCTCTCACTGAGCTGTTTATAGATGATTCAACTCCACATCTATACCAGGTATGAAACATTGATCAGACTAAGCAACATACTCCATCATTCTCTGATCACCCCTGTAGGGTTTCCACACTATTCAATGATCATTTTTCGGAGCCCTACTCTGACCAGGTTGATTCGACTCAGCCTAAACCTGAGTTTGCACTTCCACATCCATCCGAGCTCTATTGCATTTGGTGGGTTCTACATCTATTGATCTACATCTATCAACCCACTAGACTGATTGGGTTTGGGCTACATCATCAGCCTGTTGATCTTAACAAGCACCTGGTTGGACCAACCAGGCTCTTATTCAAGGTGCTTGTTTTACAAAACTCCACTGATTTGACCACTCCCACTCCATCCCATTTTCTGCTCGGCTGAAGGCATTGAATTTAGCGCTTAACGGGAGGCAACCCGTCATTCCAAAAAAACCTGAGATCCGTCTGATTATCCGTCTGTACTCCACGTCTATTGCACCCTGAGTTCAATCTTAGACCAGTCGATCCCACCTCTGGTACACGTACCAGAGTTTGAAATCATCTGCATCAATCACGTCCCAACACATTCGCCCACCCGATTTATCCTGTTCTAAGTCCCTGGACCCAACACTATTTCACACCCTCCGTTTACAATGAGGACATTGCAAAACTTAGGCATGGGGGGGGGATAAAGTGCATACATACGAAACCAAGAAAAGTTAGAAGGTTTCTCACAAAAAAATTCACATATGTCAAAAATACCAAAAAAATAGAAAATTATGAAAAAAAATAAAAAAATAGAGGGAGGAAATTTTGAAGCCACATGAACATGAGGAGAAAAAAAGCAAAATGACAAAAAGGAGCACAAAATGAAAAATGAAAAAGAGATAGTCATTAGTAAGAGATTAAGGTAATAACCAAAGTTCTAGACCACATCAAGAAGATAAAGAATGAAGAAAAGTGCTAATGAGACACAAAAAGAGATTAGTAGAAATGCTGATCTTAGGCCTTTTGGGCTAGACTCTTAGGCTAAAAAATTCAAGTATCCGCTAAGATCTAGATAATCCCCAAGAGGTTGGGGAATATGTGAAGCTTAAGTATTAGGTCTATGACTTAGGGAGTATTTGGCCTCGTTAATTGACCTTCGATTTGTGGGACTCAGTAACCTAATCACCCGAACCCACACACAGTCTGGTTCAGTGCGCATAACTATCAAAATCACGCAAAAGCATTTAAATGTTCTGAAAAAGTTGCCTAGATTAGGAGCGGCCGATCAAGACAAGTTGATTTGGACGAGTTCCCATCGTGGAGAGGCGGGAAATTTCCCTCGAAGATGCGTAACAACATATCGTCTCCTCGGTACTTGTCTCCTAGGATATTTAAATATCCTACCGGGGGCATGTAAGCACTCCGCTAGTTCAGATACCTTGGGTGGCATTATCATGAAATGTCGATTGCCAGGGTCTTGATTCAGCCACGGAACACCATGGGCAAGATTATCTCGAAATCTTGAAAGCCAGGGTTCTGGGGGTTGCCATGGGCGATGCTACCACGAAGCATCGATTGTTAGGGACCTTTGAGGATTGATGATGGGGATGAGGAATCCGATACAGACCGTGTTGAGAAGCCAATTCAAAGCTAGAAATAAAAAGAAAAGAGAGAGAAAACTCTCCAAACAAATAAATCCTCTGTCTCTCTCTTATAAAAATGCATTGCAAACTGAACCTAGGATAAAAATGTCTCAAGCACGGGTGCTTTAACCATGGAGTCCAACGAACCATAGGATAGTTTCTGCGGGCCTTAAAAACCTTCGCGGAGGATCGAGGCTAAAGCTAGTCAGGTCCGGATTTTGGTTGGTTCTTGAGTACCATTAGGCCTGTCGTCAGTATCCTAACCTAATCAAAATAAAAAGAAAAAAACACTTATCATAACTGGTAAAAGAAACTCATGGTCTAGAACAGATGTTAAAACCTTGAAATTTTGCTAAAGGACTAGCAAAAGCTAGGCATGGGGGTATGATGAGAACTTCATCATGAGCCCTAACTAGCTCATTTTGACCTGAGAAAGAGAATAAGAGCTCCTACATAACCTAAAGAAGGGCCTAATTCAAGGAAGAAATGATCTGAGAAGAAAATATGAAATAAAGGGTAAAACTACAATTTTACCATTGCAGTACATCAACGGGATTTCTCAGAGGCAAAATATAAGTCAAATGGTTTGAAGAAGATAAAAAGTGAGTTGGTTCAATAAAAAATGGGTTACTGTGAGAGCTAGGAATTAAATGACATTCTGTAACCCTAAAATAGACTCACATAATTCAACGAGGTTCTGGTCAGGATAAAAATCAATTAAACCCTCTAAAATTCATGTAAAAATATCCCTTAGGGCTTAGAACCTTCAAATTGACCTTTGGAACCTATTTTGACCTAGATTAGGGTCCTAGCTCATTATTTGACTTAATTTGGGTTTTTGTGTAAAATGTCTAGCCAAATGTAGTCCAACCTAAAATCCAACTTCACCATTGGATTCCTTAGGTCCAAATTAGGTTTGTACCAAAATTTGGACCTAAGAGGAGGTCATCTTGACCTACTTTGTAAAACAGTCCACCCAATTACATTTTGACCCCTATCTTTTGAAAACCATTGCGTAGACCCCCCTAACTTCCTCACCACCCTTACAATTAGGTCCCTCTACCATTAAAGATGAGGAATCCTACTCCGACGAGGAGTTGAAGGGGATTTCTCCCTGATTCCTCAGAGATCTCCCAGATTTGGAAGGGAGATTCTCTGAGGAATTCCCTCCCATCTGAGCATGATCCCATGACTTGAGTCGCACTCAATCTCTCATGCGAATGCACGAGAGATATGGGTATCTCCCTGAAATCCTTCTTCGACGAGGACTTTTGCGCTTGGAAGCTTGTCTTCCAGGCACAATAGCCCCTGCCAGTGCCTATAAAAGGACCACCACCTCCAGCCACACCTTTTTAGCTTGACTTGGCCGAAGAACCACCTCCAATTCGTCCCTTCTCCTCCAGCCAAGTATCTAGCAGGCTCTGATGACCTATCTCCCTCCTTCTTGTCGCTCTACCACAATACCAGTGGCAGAGCCATCTCCGTCTCCTTCCTCCGTGACGCGCAATACCCACGTGCGTGCTCTAGCCCCTTCGTCGTTGCCGCTCTCCCTCCACTGGAAGTCTTCTTCTCTGGTGGTGGCAGGTACAGCCAGCCACCTCTCTATCCCCCTTCGTCCACTTAACTAGGTCAAAAATCTTCCTCTCTCTCTCCCCTCTTCATTTTCCCTCTCTTAATTTGCACTTTTGAACCCTCGACGTCGCAGACCACCACCACCTTCTCCATCTCCGGTCGACCACCGGCGAAGGCGCTTCCACCGCTCTGCACCTCCACACGCCTCGCCAGACCCCTCATCACCTCTGCCATCACCCATTGGGCACATTCCGCCCTTCCATTGTCCGCCATCACCTCCCTAAACGCCCCCCGATCTAACCCACCTTCACAGCCACAGAACAACCTAGGCACGCACGCTTAGGACACCTCGTAGCCAGCAAGCCACCACTTCACCTTCGCCGTGACACAGTGAAGCTCCCCATCTTTTTTAATGAGGCCGCAAGGCCGTATTGAGTGATTTCAAATCCGACCCCCCTTCCGCCATTGACGCAGAAGCATGGAGCTCGCAAGCTTCACTCCAGGTCGCGCGCTCCAGGCATAAGAGTCCCAGGTGACGCGCGAGGGTCTCACACACACATCCAACAAGAGAGTAGGCTTAGTGAGCATCTGCAGCAGTGGCAATTAGGTGAAGCCTCCTGCGGGCGCGCAAGTGAAGTGGGTGGGACTTTTAGTCCCACCTCAAAAACTCAAGAGTGAGGTGAGTTCCTTATTGATTTTCTATTTTTAGCTTACCACCTCAAGTGACACGGGGTGAGGTCCCTCACCCACGTACACCAGCCTCGTCCGCGACCTATGCCCCGCGGACCTGGCGTGACTGACCCGATTAACCCTCGCACTCCTCCTGCACCACACCCACGCCGGTGCGCCTTGACCCGGGCACGTGAAACCAGACCCGATTACCTAGCTTTGGGAGAGCGAACCTAAGAGAGAAATAGAGAGAGAGTGACACGGGGGAGGGTAGGGGTAGGTTTTGTTCTCCAGTGTGTAGGGAAAGAAGAAGAAGGGAGGAAGAGGAAGGTGCATCCGCAAGAAAAGAAGAGAAAGGAAGGAAGTGGCTAACACAGAAGATAAGGCCAAGGAAGGAAGAAAGGAAAAGGAAGGAAGCCAAAGGCAAAGAGGCTAAGGAAGGAAGAAGGACTTGCAGCCAAGCAGAGAAGGAATACGAGGCAGAAGCAAGAAAGGCAGAAGCCAAGGGAAAGAGAAGGCACTGTAGTAGAAAGGAGTCACAGCTGAAGAAAAGAGTTGAAGGTAGAAGCTTAAGGAAAGAAGGAAGGAGGAGGAAGAATGAAGAAAGAAAGAAATCAAAGTAAGAGAAAGAAAGAAGAAGGCCAAAGAACAGAAGAAGAAGAAGAAAGGCATAGAATTACCAAGGCAAGAGAAGAGAAAGAAAAGCTAAGGCAGAGAAGAAGAAAAAGAGAAAGAGAAGATCCAAAGGAGAAGAATCAAATATTTTTACCTTTGATTCAATTTCTCTATTCTATTTTGCTACATTTTAATTCATAAACTCTTGTATTATGTTTTGAATTAGATTTTGAGTAGATTTATGTGTTCAAATTACATTATTGAGATTAGTGTATATTTTCCATTTGCTCCCTGTGTTCGACCTCGAATACTTAGGTTTTCGAGTAATAAAAACTTCTTATTTGTTATCAACGCTTGATCACCTATACTACAACGCAACTGACTTATTTAAAAACCACGACCAAGTGTTATAGCACCCCTCCCCTCAAAAAATCCCCTCACTCTCTTCAGAATCAGGTAATTGTAATTGGGTAATCGGATCTGGGGACCAGGCCTACCCAAGTGTGGGCGGCGAGCGAGGAGTGAGTGGGTAGGTGAGAGGGACCTCACCCCGTGTACTGAGGCAAGCAGCTAAGGGGCAAAACTCAATAAGTATCAAAACCAAAATCATCTTTGCTCGATGTGGGACTATGTCCCACAATCTTCTTTCGTGCACAGTAGTGGAGAAGCTTCATGAATTACAGCTACTGATGCTGCTCATTCTCTAATTCGAAGCCCAGATGGCTTCCTGGAAGTGGTCCGCAGTGATAAGCCCATATTTGCGGGCTAATTAAATGTGTAAATGCCTAGACATTAAGGTAACACATTCATTTACATAGCATGCATTAGTACATGAGTAGGCTAGTTTGTAATTAACTTGAATGCATGCATCTCACACACTACATGCATGGTTTAGATGGAAATACCATTTAGAATTCATTTAGATAGCATGCATTGAAATAATTAGTATTTTAGGTTGCATTACAAGCATGTATTTAAATCAACATTGTTTATGAGGGCTTATAGATAAATAAGCCATCATTTCTTTTTATTTTATTAATCCACTTTTCTTCTTCAATGGTTGCTGCAGCTTCCACAACACATGGAATGAAGGTGGCAGTGAAGAGGAGCGAAGGATGCGGATCTGGCTGGCCTTCTTCCAGCAACTATAAAGGGAAAGGGGAGGCTGCCATGCTCATAGAGGCCATTATCCCACTCCACCACCGTGTAGAGCTTCGACCTCGTCCATTCTACCACCGTGGGCCTACACGGTCGAGCTCCACCACACCGTGCACCGATAGGGCAACAGATCGCTGTGCCAAGCTGGTGGACTCGACCATCACCATGTGCGTGTGCCTCTAGTGGTCACGCAAATATCGTTACTTTGTTAATCCCCTACCGCATTCATTATCAACACTGCAACATCCACCATGAATCCCCACCTTCCTCTACATGCACCAGTCATTCTCTGTTGCCACCACCGTCCTCCTCAAGCTCCACCACACAATACCATCTCCCCCACGTGCAGTAGCGCACCATGCGTGGCCTACGCACCTCATCCACCTTACATGCAGCCACCCCCAACATGCCACTTCACCTCCTCGTACACCACCTTCTCCTCACACGTGGGCACCTACCACCATTCCTACCCACGTCCAACAAGGTTGCCGCACTCACTAACTACCTCTCCTTTTCTTGCCGCACATCCCTCATGCACCACGTACATTCATCGTGCAGCAGTTGCAAGCTACAGCAACCTACTACCCCATGCAGCTCAACATGCCTACGCCTCTCACTCTCCTTCGCTCCACTGTGCGATGGTGCCCCTCTAGCCTCTGCCTCTCCTCCCACGTTGCCCATGTGAGCACCCATGCTTGGTCAGCGCCACCTCCATCTCCTCCTCGTGTGGATGCAGCAGAGCCACCACTCACCCCCTGATGAGTGGCTACTCATCATGGCTAAAAAGCTGAAGTTAAGCTAGACACTAAGTAAAACAACATCAAATTAACAGATGAAAAGGGTTAAGTGTGGGAATTAAAGAAAAATACCTAAAACCTTTACTCTGTGTTAAAACATCATAATTAGGTCACAAAACGAGATATTCTGAAAGCAAAGTACAAATGATGATCCATGCGTCAATTGAACACATAAACAAGTTTGAAAGGCCAAATCAGAAGTATAATTAATGTCTTAAATGTTCAATTAAGCACATATAAAAATTTGAAGGCAATTGGACATCATTTAGGTTATGAAATAAGTAGTTTACACTTAGGTCCTTCATGCATTACACTCTCGCCCTTAAAAACTCCCCTTTGGACCTACTTGTAAGCCGCAGGGACCCTTTTGAAAGGCTGTAGGGCCCTTCCGGTTGTAGTTCTTTTCACTTATGAGCCTGCACGCAATTCTTCTACCCCTTCGTTCAAGAGTCTGTCTGCAATTTTCCTTTATTTCAAAGAGAGGCCTGCTGCTCTTCGCACGCACTGTAGCGCGCGAAGAACACGACCAATCTCAGCTGTCCGTCGCTCTTCATGATCCTGATCTACGGTTAGATTTGAATGGAAGCTTCGCACGATTCGGCACGTGCGATCACCCCTATCCCCAGATCTCATCTGATGATCAGATTTTGTGCTTAACTCGCCGCGCGCTCCGCTCCTCTCATCCTCGCTGCCGGTTGCATCTTGATTATCCTCACCTGCGCGGTGATCTCAGCCACTGAGCATGCTACTTAAGCACCTCAGTGGTGTCGCGCGCAAGGGATCGCTCCCTCCTACACCTCTTAGCGATCATCCGTCCACTCCAGTTCCTCCTCCCCATCCAGCCTCTGATTTCACAGCCACCGGCTGTGAAATCATCACCTTCTCTCGACCTCCTCGTCGCTAAGGACTTTGTAGCACCTGAGGACGACCCTGGAGCCTCACTAGCAGACTCTTCCCTCCGCTGGAGTCATCTTCCTCCTTTCTTCCTCCTAACCACCGGCTAAGGACCCATAGGTCCCATTCTTCCTGTTAGATTAAGTTTATAATTCTGCATATTAGTTTTAGCTGTAGTTAAGTAGTTTAGAGTAGAATTAATGTAATTGTTAATGTTCAATTTCGCTGTAGGATAAAGTAGCTGTAGTAGTAGAATTAGGCCTAAATTCCCCCCCCCCCCTCACCTCCTCTGATCATTCCAGATCAGAGGGGAAGATTTCATATATCCATGTTTTCAAATGCTCTACCTCTCCATACTGTCATATCCAGTTCTGATTTTCCACGACATGTTTTCTCGCTTTCCACCCAAACACTCTGACCCAATTTCAGATCTGATTGGTTTCCAACCCCAGATCTGAAATTGGTGTCAGAAAGCACCTAAGGGGCTTCCCACTCACCTCACTCTTGGTCACAAAAGCCCCTGGATTGAATTGAATTTATCAGTTTGTCAGATTTCTCCTCAATTTGGATTTTTAAGGATTTTTCTTTCAATTTGGTTTTACTGCCCGATCTGACAAATTGAATGAAGTTGATTTGAATTCCTTGTTGGCAAGGAATCTGAGAGGTTTTCTGGTGATAGAAATCATCTCAGAAGAGCCATACATAGATCTGATTTGATAATTTCTTGAATGCATTGAATGCAAGTCAGATCTGAGGATAATTACTGTAGTAAATTGAAGTCTGATCTCGCATTCATAAGTGTTTTTTGAAAGGCTGTTTGGTGATTTCCTAACCTAAGGAGTTCTCAATACTCCTTAAGGTTTTAGAGACTGGGATTTGAACTAAGGGCTTTAATTGACTGAATTAATTCTCCCTTCATGCTGTCTATAGCATTAGGAAGAGTTAAATCAGTGATATTTGTGGATTTAATCTGAAATGAAGTTTTTCAGAAGGGTTTTTGGCATTTGAATTGGGGTACTTAGTGATTTTAGTGAGAAATTAAACCCTTGTCAGATTGGGGATTGAGAGAGATTTTCTTTTTCAGTGTGGATTTTTTTTTATTCTAATCCCAGTAGACACAGCAAAGTGCTGGATCTTGCAGCTACATTTTTCTTCTCTCAAACTCACATTTCATCTCAAATGGATTAACTGCAGCAGCAGTTAGACCATTTGGACAGTAACTTGAGCTGCTGCAGGGTCTGGAAGGTCTTGTTGCTACTACTATCTAGTTATATAAGTTGCAGTAGATAGGTTCTAATGTATTTCCCTGTAGACTCTATTATGATCTTAGCTGACAGTTGATTGTATTTCATTTCATATGTATACAAACTTTCTTGTTTCAATACTTGAACTCTAATTTCTGTGCATACATGTCTATTCTTTCTCAATTGTGTCAGCTAGTTTAGTCGAAAATAACCATCCAAACAAGAGTTAAAATTGGAAACTTAACTGAGGACAGTATTAAGATGGGTAAACACTTCCTAAATTTCATGCTATATAGAAAGAAGGAAATCATAAACATGATAAAAAGGGTTAAAAACTTTAAAAGACAGTAAAACAGGTCTCTTTCTCTCCTCAGTCAACTCTTCCCTTCTCTCCTAACTTGTTCAGATCTGCAACAACAGTAAAAAAATAATAATAATAAAAAAGAAACACCCAAAAGGACCAGAAATAAAAATATTTATATATCTATATATATACATATATATATATATTACTTTGTATATTAAGTATACTTATATAGACATAAGCTATATATTAGGCTACATATGTAAATAGGTAGTGTATATATATATATATACTGTATACTTAACTATGTAAATGTAATGAGTACTGTAATTTAGATTTTAGATCTAGTTTAGATAGTAAATACAATAATTATATAACTATCTATAAATTAAACTAATTTATTTGTATTATTAAACTAACTAGATAAGTAAATAGTATAATTAAGAAAGTTAGACTATAAAACTGTATATATATCTTTGTATATGTAGATTATAAGTAAATAAAATCTTTTATCTTAATTTAATCCTTTATAAATAATAAATAATGAATTTATTAAGTTTATAGCTAAGTTGTTAAATTAAATTAGTTAAATTAGTAATTTAGAATTATAATTAAGTTAAATTGAATCTGTATACTAAGACTAATATACTTTAAGTAATTTAAGCTAATTTAAGTATATTTATAACTGATTATATTAAGTTTAACTTAACTTATAAGCAGAACAATTAAAACTGCTATTTAAATGTAAATAATACATACATTAATTCGGAAAAATATAATAAAAATGTGTATAAAATACTTATGTATGTATTCTAACTCTGTATGAGATCAATTAGACCATCTAGTAACTAATTTATAAGCAATTAACCAAGAAAACACCAAAATCAGTGTGTAAAAATAGGCTACTTTAGTGAATTTATTTATATAGTAAATCTAATTAAAATTTCAAATTAATTGAACAATTATATAGTATTATGTAAATACTTTATTTTTCATAATTTATTTTTATTTTTAAATGAATTATGGCCCTCGAATTGAGGGCCAAAATCTCTTCCAGCCCACAACTGCACGCATTTTTCAGCGCAGATGTGGCACTCGAATAACGCCACATTGTGCGCTGCAAAATGTGCGCAGCAAATAAATTGAATTCGTGTATAGGCTGTGTAGTCGTCATGGGCACCGGGCGCCTGAAACAACGTACACTGAGCATACATTGAGCATATATCTAAGCATTCTGTGTCAGGCCGGGGGCCTAGAGAGAGGCGTGTGTCCGTGGGGCTGCGAAGGCCCTGTGCTGAGTTATGAAGGACATAATTAAGCGGCCTAATGAGAATTAGGACGCGCTTAGTAGAGGTTTGGTCCCACCCTCTGGGTGCTGTGTATCCCTCGAAAAGCGTGCCCGCAAATTAAACACATTTTTAATTAATTAAAGAGAGTTAATGACGATTGTTAAACACCTCTTAGCCACAACATGTTAAAGTCACTAAGGCAAAATGAAAACACAGAAGAAGAAGAACATCTGATGAAGATTGGTGTGAAGGAGGAGAGAGAGAAGTTGTACTTACGTAAGTAAAAACAAATACAATATAAATATAAATATATGTATACGTTGTATAGCCAATTACTTTTATGTAACTTAACTCATACTTTTACTAATAGAATAAGATGTCACCATAAGCGTCGCTACAGACCCCAGTTTCCCTCAGGTTTGTATATAGTGTTTTCTGGGATTTAGCGACGCTTACGTCTGTCACTATAACTGTTGTATGTGTTACTGTAGGTATCAGACTAGTAAGTTAAGTTAATATACTATGTAATCTTAGTCTATTATGTACTTTCATGTAAGTATTAATATTACAACTTGTAAAGACAGTTTAAAGTTTAGTGATGAATTGTTTGGTACTTGTTTATAGTTAGTTTTTGCAAGTATTACAATTAATTCTTTGTGAGTAGACAAACCATGTCTATATTCATTCATTCTTTATTAAATGTAAAGCTTCTTTTTGGAATTAGAGGATAATTTTGAGATCAAAGAGTGATGTAATTCAATAATTGCCTCTCAGTGAACGACCTAGAATAAAACCAGTAAAAATTAGATAAGTAAATAATAATGGTTGTAATGACTGGTATTCCATACAACTCACCACAATGACACTCATGGTGTTTCAAATCACAACATGCTACAACACATCATTATCTCAATTACTACAACACATACACATACATTAGCACATCATTATAACCATTATATTACCCCCTCACGCCCAATTTTTAGTTTCATTCATATACATTGGTTTTTTTAGTATTTTGTGCCCTACATTTACTCCTATCTTTTTGCACTGTGACATTGATATTATTTCATATTCTTTTAAATTCTAAGTTGTGATTTTGATTTCTAAAACCCAATTTGCTCCCTATGTTCGACCTCGGACCTCAAAATTCGAGTAATAAAATTGTATTTGTTTTAAACGCTTTTTCGACTATATTACAATGCGATATTCTTAAATACCGATTCAGCGTCAAAAACAGTGCTTACATGCCCCAGTAGGATATTTAGATATCCTAAGAGACAAGCATTGAGGAGACGGTATGTTATTGCACATCTTCGAGGGAAATTTCCCGCCTCTCCGCACTGGGAATCATCCACATCAACTTGTGTTTCCAAGCCGCTCCTAATCTAGATCTTAAGACCTTTTTCAGAACAGATTAAATGACTTTTGGCATGGTTTCATCTTTAAAGCACACTGAACCAGACTGTGTGTGATTTAGGATGCTTAAGTTACCGAGTCCCGCAAACCAGAGGTCAATTAACGGGGCCGAATAATCCTTAAGCCTTAGACCTAATACATAAGCTTTGCATTTTCCCCAACCTCTTGAGGATTAATCCGAATCTTGACAAGTACGTGAATGTTTAAATCCAATACTGATCCAAGAGGCCTAAGGTCGATATTCACCACTAATCCCTTAAGTTTTAGCCTTTTAGGTCATAGTTCATCATTCAATCCAACCTAGAAGGTAGGTAGGTTCCAAATTGTTTCTAAGGGACTTAATTTTCTTTTCTTTTTCTTTTCATTCCTTTCTTCTCTTTTCAATTTTCATTCCTCCTTTTCAAAAATGGCTCTTCTTTTTCCTCAACCTCCTTTTTTTTTCAAGCAATATGTAATTTTTTTGATGAAACACTTTCTTGTGAAGTGATTCTCACAGCATTTTGCACTTTAATACCCCCCATGCCTACGATTTGCAATGTCCTCATTATAAATTAGGTGGGTTCGAATTCAGCTTAGATCGTACATTAGAATAGGTTTTAGGTGGGTGGATGGGTCGGGATGACTGTTGCGAATGATTTCAAGCTTTGGTATGGGTACTAGAGGCGGAGTCGACTATTCTATTGGACGAACCCTAAAGGGCAATATGAGTTCAGCACGGGATGTGTCAAGAAGGGTTTCGATTTTTTCAAAAAGATGACAGGTTGCCTCCCGTTAAGCGCTGAGTTTAACGCCATCAGTCGGGTGCAATATTCTCAGGGAGAATGGAGATCAAAAGATACCTCAGCCAAATTTGTATCAGTAAGTTCAATGAACGGCTTAAGTCATTTGCCATTCACAATAAAAGGTTTAGAATCAAGGTTGGGTTGACTGATTTCAATGGCTCCATTTCTAAAAATCCATTGGATAAGATATGGTCCAATCCATTTCGATCTAAGTTTGCCTGGGAAGAGTTTTAGTTTGGCATCAAAGAGTAAGACTTTCTGACCAGGGTGAAAGATCTTTTTGGATATGTGCTTGTCGTGAAAGGCCTTAACCCACTCTTTGTAAATTTGCAAGTTCTCGTATGCATCGTTGCGTAATTCATCGATCTCGCTCATTTGAAGCTGTGTGTGGGTTCCTGCCTTAGAAAGATCTACATTACACTTCCGTACTGCCCAATGGGCTTTATGCTCCAACTCAATGGGGAGGTGACATGCCTTCCCATATGCTATTCTAAAGGGAGACATGCCTAATTGGGTCTTTTGGGTGGTCCTATAAGCCCACAAGCCTTTCGGAAGTTGGGATGACCAATCTTTCCTGTCAGGGCGAACAGTGACCTGAAGGATTTTCTTGATCTCCCGACTCGATAGCTCAACTAGACCATTGGTTTGGGGGTGATAAGGAGTAGAGATTTGGTGTGACACCCCATACTTGGTCATCAGTGATCTGAATTGAGCATTATTGAAATGGGTCCCTCTATCAGAGATAATGGCACATGGGATACCAAACCGTGAAAAGATGTTCTGATGAATGAATTTGATTACCACCTTATGATCGTTAGCTTGGGTCGGGATGGCTTCGATCCATTTGGATACGTAGTCTACAGTGAGAAGAATGTACTCGAAGTTGTCTGAGATAGGGAAGGGTCCCATGAAATCAATCCCCCAAATATCAAAGATTCGCATACAAGAATCGGCTGTAAAGGCATCGTATCGCGGTGGCTTATTTTGCCCAAGGTCTGGCAACGATTGCATGCCTTACAGTGATCGTATGCATCCTTGAAAATCATGGGCTAGTAAAAGCCGCACTGGAGGCTTTTGCTGCAGTTTTATGTCTGGTGAAGTGTCCGCCGCAGGCCTGGTTATGGCAGAAGGACAAAATGTCATGAATTTCCGCTTTTGGGACACACCGTCTGATGATCTAATCAACACCAATGTGGAAGAGGTACGGGTCTTCCCAGATGTAGTACTTGGCATCGGAAAGCAATTTGTCTTTCTTGGCCTTTGGCCAATCGAACGGGATCTGACGTGATGCCAAGTATTTCACCAAATCAGCAAACCAAGGAATTCCTGCACTAATAGTTAGGAGGTGCTCATCAGGAAAGTGCTCTGTGATCGGTCCGAAAGGGTCAATAATGTCAAAAGGAAGGTGGGATAAGTGGTCAGCTACCACGTTTTGCTTTCCCGCTTTATCACAAATCTCGAGATTGAATCTTGCAACAACAAGATCCAGCGGATTAGGCGAGGTTTCACATCCTTCTTTGCAAGGAGGTGCCTCACTATAGTGTGATCTAAGTATATGATAATACGAGAACCCAAAAGATACGATCTGAATTTCTTTAGGGCAAATACTATGGCTAGCAGCTCTTTCTCAATAACTGTGTAGTTATGCTAAGCCTCATCAAGTGTCTTGCTAGCATAGTAGATGACCACGGGTTTCACGTCTATTTTCTGCCCAGGTACTGCATCCACAGCATAATCAGATGCATCACACATGATCTTAAAGGGTTGAAACCAATCAGGGGACTGCAGAAAAGGTGCTTGGGTAACTCGATCACGTAGGATCTCAAATGCCTAAGTGCACTCCTCAGTAATTTCATAAGGGACATCCTTTGAAAGCAGAGTAGTCAGGGGGCATGTGATTTTCGAGAAATCGGGAATGAATCAACATTAAAAACCGACGTAACCTAGAAATGATAGGATGTCCTTGACCGAGCTAGGCATAGAGAGCTTGGAAATCATATTCACCTTGGCTTGATCAACCTAGATGCCTTTTTCAAAGACGAGATGTCTCAGGACAATTCCCTTAAGTACCATGAAGTGGGTCTTTTCCCAGGAAAGAACCAAATTTACGTCAATGCACCGCCTGAGGATTTGGCCCAAGAGTAAGAGGCAATCATCAAAAGATTTTCCAAATATCGATAAGTCATCCATGAAGACTTCAAGGTATTCACCTACCATATCTGAGAATATGGCAAGCAGGCACCGCTGGAAAGTGGCAGGTGCATTGCAGAGACCGAATTTCATCCTTCGAAATGCATATGTCCCAAAGAGGCAGGTGAAGGTAGTCTTCTCTTGGTCCTCAGGATGGATTGCAACCTGGTTATAATTGGAGTACCCATCCAAGAAGCAGAAGAATCGATTTCCCACTAGTTTCTTGAGTATCTAATCAATGAACGATAGTGGGAAATGATCCTTCTTTGTGGAGGAATTGAGTCTTCCATAATCAATGCATACTCTCCACGAGTTCGCTATACAGGTCGGTATGGTTTCTTCGATTTCAGTCGTGATCACGGTGAGTCATACTTTTTTAGGCACAACTTGGATTAGACTCACCCACCGACTGTCGGAGATTGGGTAGATTATCCCTACATCTAACCACTTGATGATCTCCTTTTTCACGATATCCTACAGATTTGGATTTAGGCGTCTCTGCATTTCACGGGATGGTCGTAAGCCCTCTTCGGTATAAATGTGATGTGTGCAATATGAGGGGCTGATGCCAGTCAGATCATCGAGAGTCCATCCAATGGCTCTCAGATGCTGCTGGAGGATAGTAATTAGGCGTGTTTCCTGATCAGATCTGAGTCGAGAGTTGATAATCATAGGAAATGTCTGATTAGAACCCAAAAAGACATATTTGAGATGGTCAGGGAGGGGTTTCAATTTCATAATAGGATTATCAGTAGCAGCAGGTGGTTCAGGATGGGTGTCGGGAGCAAAGGAAGGAGCTATGGGTGTGTTTAGGTTAGGTTCAGGCTCCTCTAATTGTGGGTTTTGATTTTCTTGTGGTTGATAAAAAATAATCAGTTTTTCCTCGATACATGGGTCATCAACCACAACCTTGATATCGTAAATTTGTTCGATAACTACACAATTAATTCCTTGTTGGGCCTTAAAGATGTCGATCTTCAGCGTCTTGCTCCCAAATTTCAACTCAATTTGGCCCTCCTCACAATTAATATTGGCCCTAGCTGTGGCCAGAAAGGGTCTCCCTAATATGATCGATGTATTCTTCAAGTTCTCAGGAGCATCCATGTCTAAGATGATGAAATCCATGGGAAAGTAGAAATCATGTACCCTAACTATGACATCCTCGAGAATTCCTTTTGGTGAATTAATAGATCGATCGGCTAACTGCAAAGTCATCTCTGTCAGTTTAAGCTCAGATTCCTCAAAGTGGTCTAGTAGGGATGTGGGTATCAAATTAATGGAAGCTCCTAGGTTCAATAAGGCTTGGTCAAACTGCATATCACCGATAGCACAGTAGATCAGAGGGGTGCCTGGGTCTTTTGCCTTAGGCGGGAGTATGCTCAAAATGATGGAGCTGGCTTGCTCCGATAGTATGATTGGATTCCCGCCTTAGGTTCGTGGCTTACGCTTGGGTGTACATATGTCTTTCAGGAATCATGCATAAGCTGGTACGTGGCGAATCGCATCCATCAAGGGGATGTTTATATGGACTTGCTCAAAGAGCTTGGCCAGGTCCTCCTCAGGTGCCACAGGTTTGGTTGTCTTCCTTCCCTTGGTCAAGGCCTCAGGAAATGGAACCTTAGATGGTTCCTCTAGAATTGGCTCAGGCTCTTTTTCAGGGATGGGTGTGTCCTGGATGACCAATCTAGGGTTAGGGTTTGCAGTCTAAGACATGTTGTGGCTAGGAAAAGGTGGGTCTTGTGTTGCTTTGCCACTACGGGTGGTGACTGTTATCGTGTTTTAACAGTTAGTTACATCGTAGTATAGGTGATCAAGCGTTGTCAACAAATAAAAGTTTATTACTCGAAAACCTAAGTATCCGAGGTCGAACACAGGGAGCAATTGGAATTTATTACTAATCTCAAGAATGTAATTGAACACTTAATTAGTCAAAACTTAATTCAAAATATATAAATGCATGAGTTTAAAAGTCAATTGTGGCAAAAATAAGAAATTTGAACGTTTGATCATAGGATCAGCCATCTTAAAAAGATGTTTTCTCCTATCTTGTTCTTGTTGTTCTTCTTCTTATTTTCTTCCTTTCTTCTTTGTGCTTCTTCTTTCTTCTTATGTTCCTCTGTCTTCTGCCTTGCCTCTCTCTGCAGTTTCTTTCTCTTTCTTTTCTCTGCGGGTCTTCTTCTTCTTCTTCCTTGTCTCTGCTTCCCTTGCCTTCAGGTTCGCTTCTTCTGATTGTCTTTCCCTCTCTTTATTTCTACTTTCTTCTTCAGTTGCTCTTCTCTTTTTCCTTCGCCTCTTCCCTCTACCTTGCCTTTCTCTTTTTCCTCTGCGATGACTTCCTTCCTTCTTTTTCCTTCACTTGCAGCGGCTTAGTCCCTGCTTCCTTCTTCAGTTCCTTCCTTGCACAAACCAAGGAGAGCAAAACCTATCCCTCTACCCACACTCGCATCTCTCTTTCTATATATCACTCTTTAGCATGCTCTCCCAGAGCCGGGTAAACGGGTCGGGTCGCGCGCCCGGGTCCAGGCGCACCGGCATAGGTGTGGTGCGTGAGGAGTGCTCAGGAGGGTGTCGGGTCGGGTCGTGCCAGATCCGTGTGATGAGCTGACGAACGAGGCGCTGTGTTTAGGTGAGGGACCTCACCCTAAGTGTTATCAGAGTTAACCAGCCAATAGCACGAATTCAATTTAAAGTCCTCCAGCGCCTCACAGCTTACCGAGGTGGGACTAAAGTTCCACGGCTCTTTCGCGTGCGCCCGCAGGAGACCATCCTCCAATTGCAGCACTGCAGGCTTCGCGGTGCCACTCTCTGGAACAGATGACTTCATGAGGCCTCCCCGAGTTAGCTAGACCTGGGCTCCTGGAGCACTACAGGCTAGGACGAGCTTGCGACCTCCTCGAGTCACTGCTAATGGCAGTTGGAGCTTGAAGCTTGCCTGACACAAAAAGGGCCTTGCGGCTCAATCAGACCACAGGAGCACCTTCGCCGTGTCACGGCAAAGGTGAGGCGGTAGGTGGCAGGCCTCGGGGTGGCCTAGCCGTGCATGCCTAGGTCACTCTGTGGCCGGAAGGATGGGTTTGGTCGGGGGACTATTGTGGCGGTGTAGGCGTCCTGTGGATGAGTGGAGGTTATTCAGTGGAGTATGGCGGAGGTTATGCGGTGGTTGGCGAGACGTGTGGGGCTGCAGAGTGACGGGAGCGTCTCGCCGGAAGATGGTCGGAGATGAAGAAGATGGTGGTGGACAGCGGCGGTCGAGGAGCGTTTGGTGAAATAAGATGAGGGAAATGAAAGAGGGGATAGAGGAGCAGTTCTAACCTAACTAAGGGGACGAAGGGGGTGAGAAGGCAGCCAGCAGTACCTGCTATCGCAGGAGAAGAAAGCGTCCAGTGGAGGAAGACAGCGGCGACAACGGAGCTAGGGAAGTGCACGCAGGTGTTGCGCGACGCGGAGGAGGATGAGGAGGATAGCTTTGCAACTGGTTTTGTGGCAGAGCAACGAGGAAGAGTAGGGGAGCTCGCTGGACCCCTTAGCCTAGGAGAAGAAGAGGAAATTGAGGTAGAATTCTGGCCAAGTCAAGCTGAGGAGGTGCGGCCGGAGTTGGGGGTTAATTTATAGGCACAGGCAAGGACTCCTGTGCTTGGAAGCCAAGCTTCCAAGTGCGGGAATCCTCACCAGAGATGGAAACAGTTAAGGGACCCAAATCTCTCGTGCATTCGCACAAGAGATTGGGTGCAAATCAGGGATCAGGATTGAGTTCAGATGGAAGGGAATTCCTCAGAGAATCTCCCTTCCAAATCTGGAAAGAGATCTCTGAGGAATCAGAGAGTATTCCCTCTCTATTCCTCGCCGGAGTAGGATTTCTCCCCAATAATGGTGGAGGGACCTTCTTGTAAGAGTGGCGAGGAAGTTAGGGGGGTGTATGCAATGGCTTTCAAAAGATAGGGACCAAAATGTAATTGGGTGTACTAATTTGCAAAGTAGGTCAAGATGACCTCCCCTTAGGTTCAAATTTTGGTAAAAACCTAATTTGGACCCAAGGAATACAATGGTGAAGTTGGATTTTAGGTTTGACCATGTTTGACTGGATATTTTGCGCAAAAACCCAAATTAGGTCAATTGATGAGCTAGAACCCTAATCTAGGTCAAACTAGGTTCCAAAGGCCAAATTGAATGTTTTAAACCCTAGGGGATATTTTTCCATGATTTTTAGAGGGTTTATCTGATTTTTATCCTGACCAGAACCTTGTTGAGTTAAGCGGGTCAATTTTAGGGTTACCAGATGTCATTTAATTCCTGGATTGCACATAAGCCCATTTCTGATTGAACTAACCCACTTTTTATCTTATTCAGACCATTTGACCTATGTTTTTCCTCTGAGAAATCCCATTTATGTACTGTAATGGTAAAATTATAGTTTTAACCTTTATTTCATGTTTTCTTCTCAAAACACTTATTCCTTCAATTAAGCCCTCTTCTAAGTTATGTAGGAGCTTTTATTCTCTTTAGTGGGTCAAAATGAGCTAGTTATGGCTCATGATGAGGTTCTCATCATACCCCCATGCCTAGCTTTTGCTAGTCCCTTAGCAAAATTTCAAGGTTTTAGCTTCTGTTCTAGACCCTGAGTGTCTGTCATCAGTTATGATAAGTGCTTTTCTTTTTTCTTTTGTGATTAGGTTAGAATGCCGACAATAGACCTAGAGGTACTCAAGTATCAACCAAAATCTGGACCTGACCTGCTTTAGCCTCAGTCCTCCGCAAAGGTTTTTAAGGCCTGCAGAAACTAGCCCTAGGGTTTGTTGGACTCCGCGGTTAAAGCACCCGTGCTTGAGACATTTTTAGCCTAGGTTCAGTTTGCAGTGCATTTTTGTAAGAGAGAGACAAAAGATTTATTTGTTTGGAGAGCTTTCTCTCTCTTTTCTTTTTATTTCTAGCTTCGGATTAGCTTCTCAACATGGTCTGTATCGGATTCCTCGTCCCCATCATCAATCCTCAAGGGTCCCTGGCTATCGATGCTTCGAGGTAGCACCACCCATGGCAACCCCCAGAACCCTGGCTTTCGAGATTTTGAGATAATCCCACCCATGGCATTCCGTGGCCGAATTTAGACCCTAGCGATCGACATTTCGTGATAATGCCACCCATGATATCTGAACCAGCAGAGTGCTTACATGACCCCGGTAGGATATTTAAATATCCTAAGAGACAAGCATTGAGGAGATGATATGTTGTTACACATCTTCGAGGGGAATTTCCTGCCTCTCCGCACCAGGAACTCATCTAAATCAACTTGTGTTGATCAGCCTCTCCTAATCTAGGTGACTTTTTCAGAACATTGAAACACTTTTTACGTGATTTTGATATTTATGCGCACTGAACTAGACTGTGTGTGAATTGGGGTGCTTAAGTTACTGAATCCCACAAACCGAAGGTCAGTTAATGAGGCCGAATACTTCCTAAGCCTTAGACCTAATACTTAAGCTTCACATTTTCCCCAACCTCTTGAGGATTATCCCAATTTTAGCAGATATGTGAATTTTTAAGCTAAAGAATCTAGCCCAAGAGGCCTAAGACCAGCGTTCTCGCTAATCTCTTGTTATATCTCCTTAGCACTTTTCTTTTATTTTACTCTTTTCCATGATCTGGTCTAGAACTTCAGTTAATTCCTTAATTTTTTACTAATGACTGCCTCTTTTTCATTTTTTGCTCCTTTTTGTCATTTTTGCTCTTTTTCTCCTCCTTATAATTATGTGGCTCACAAAATTTCCTCCCTCCATTTTTTTGTTCTTTTTCATAATTTTTCAATTTTTTGTGTTTTTGACATATGTGAATTTTTTTGTGAGAATCCTTCTGACTTTTTCTTGGTTCTATATGTATGCACTTTATCACCCCCCCATGCCTAAGTTTTGTAATGTCCTCATTGTAAACAAAGGGTGTGAATTAGTGTTGAGGTCAGTGACTTAGAACAGGATACATCGGGTGGGTGAATGGGTCGGAGATGACTGATGCAGATGATTTCAAGCTTTCGTATGTGTACCAGAGGTGGGCTCAATTGTCTAAGGTTGAACTCAAGGTGCAAAAGACGTGGAGTACAGATGGATAATCAGACGGGTCTCTGTTTTTGGGATGACGGGTTGCCTCTCGATAAGTGCTAAATTTAATGCCTTCAGCCGAGCGGAACATGGGGTGGAGAGGGAGTGGTCAAATCAGTGGAATTTTGTAAAACAAGCACCTTGATTAAGAGCCCGGTTGGTCCAACCAAGTGCTTGTTTAGATCAGTGGGCTGATGATGCATCCCAAACCCAATCAGTCTGGTGGGTTGAAGGATGTAGATCAATAAATGCGGAACCCACCATATGCAATGTGGCTCGGATGGATATGGAAGTGAAAACTCGGGTTTAGGCTGAGTCGAATCAGCCTGGTCAGAGTAGGGTTCCGAAAAATAATCAATGTATGGTGTGGAAACCCTACAGGGGTGATC
This sequence comes from Thalassia testudinum, assembly GCA_037157565.1. Taxonomy (NCBI): domain Eukaryota; kingdom Viridiplantae; phylum Streptophyta; class Magnoliopsida; order Alismatales; family Hydrocharitaceae; genus Thalassia; species Thalassia testudinum. Next base: position 44,182,855 of record JAZHRO010000025.1, read on the forward strand.
AAAGAATGATGGCTCCTACTTTTCGGTCTGATCAATACCCGATACCTGGTATAGATATGGAGTTGAATCATCTGTAAATGGTTCAATGAGAGGTGAATCAGAATAGAAATTGAGTCCGATTGCTGGTCAGGGTAGAGAACGGGTTTTGATTGGTTCTGTATATGTGGAGCAGGTGGCTTCAAATAGAATAGGCTTGTTATAATCAGGAAGCAGATTTTCTCCGATGTTATGGTCAAATTTGAAATCGTCGAAGAGTTTGCGAAAGTCAAAATCTGAATGAGATTCAGGATCATAAGTTCCACCATAGAATAAATCATATGTTGTAGATTTAGCAGCCTGACTGGGGTCTAGCCTAGATGTTAATTCTGAGCTTAAAAAGGTGTCCCTATCTGGTAGAAGCTCAGGTTCTAAGCTGGTAGGATAGACCCAATTGAAACCCCACTCGTCCAACTCATGGTTCCGAAAAATCAATTAGTTCCTCTGAGGATGTTGGCGAGGGATATTTATCAAATAGAGGCCTAAATTCATATTCTCCATTGAAAGATTGATCTTCCTCATATGGGGCCTTGAAATCTTCCCAATAGGTTTCAGATCTAGATTCTGGGCTTAGGATGTGGGTTGAATTACTAGAATCTAGGTCCAAATAACCTTCAAGGGTCACCTTATCAGAATAAGGGACGGAATTTACACCCTGGAGAGGTTCAGTTCTACTCTCATTATTGTAGGAGTTTTGTGATTCTAAGCCTGGTGAATCATGGTCTAGAGTGGGCTCAACATGGTGTTTTCCTGCATTTGGAGCTTCCCAACCTTCTTCAATATCAGGCACATTGTACTCCATCTGGGTTGGGAATCTACAACCATTTTGTGCCTCAAACTCGAGATCAGATTGATCCTCGATGTTGTCCCAAGATGGTTCATCCTCTGTTTGTGGTATATACGGGTACTTCTGGTCGATAATTTGTTTTACTAATCTCATTATCTCTTCCCATTTTTCAAGACTATCTTGGTGTTGCTTCCAAAGTCGACGATTTGTCATATATTGAAGGTATTCAAGATTGTGCAATTTTTCTATCTCAATGTACCTTGTGATGAGCAAGTCACGGGTTGATCCTTTTGTGGCTTCTGCCAATAGTATTTGGGCACAAGTTATGATAAAGGTTGTGGTTGTTGGGACATCAACCTAAATGTTTTCTACTGGTGTTAAGGTTTTGTCTTCTTTTTCATAGAATTTCAGGGCATCCTCAATCATCCTATCTCTCATGGATCTCCAATATTCAGGTTTCTTGAATGGTAGTCCTAAATGGTGTGGCTGCACATTTGAATCAGGTGGTGGAATCAAGATGTAGAATCGGAGTTTGAATCAAGGTGTAGAATCAAGTTATGAAGCGATTAAATCTGAATAGAGTCCCACTGAAAATGTATGCATGTGCTCTAAAGAGAAAAGATGAGGGACTGGAGATGTTTTTGACCCAATCAAGACACCCAAAGACGTTTGGATGACTATGGAGGTTCGGGGCAGATGGTACCCCTAGATCAGAAGGTCGTCCACCTAAGAATTACCTGGGCAGCCAGAGAGGGAGAGTCCCGCAAAGATCCCTACACGGTAGAGCATCCCCACTAGTTACAGGGTTTCCCCTACCCGACCTCTCTTGTCACTGAGATTCCAGGTAGACCAGAATGGGGACCTTGACCTCTTAAGTCTATCACTTTTATTTCAAAGGTGCTTTAGGGTTCTCACTTGAACTTTAGGTGTTTTGATGTTGTGACCTAATTTAGAGGTTGGTTGACCCAAGGGGACAACTTTACCTGACCTGTCCTATAGATGGCAGAATGATTCTAGGCTTGGGACCTAGTGATCACCCTGATTTAACTCCCATGTTATTAGGTCCAAGATTTTAAGATTCAAGTGATCTTAGAGCTCAATTTTTCTTAGGGTTTGTCTTGTTTAGCTCTCTTCAATCAAGGGCTTGGGTAGCACACTGATGCGGGAGGGTTCATTTCCTTTTATACAGGCATGTGTGACTAGCACTCCAAGACCCTACTGTAGAAACCCTAATTTGGTTCTATTTCCAATCCTCTTTTTCTTTTTGAAAAGGTTCTCTTTGGACTTAAAAATAAGAAGTGTGTTGTCCGCAAAGATTAAACGTGATTTCTATTAGGCACATGAATTTGTGGGATAGAATCTAAAAAAGAAAAATTGCTCCAACTTCAAGAAGATTTGAAAAAATTTTCGCAAAATCAGGAAACGTTTGCCTTAAAGATGGTGATTACTATAGAAAGAAGGCAATTGATTCCTAAATTAATTTCTTCCTTTCGTCTTTCAAAGCTTTAAGGGATGGTTTAAGGAAGAAAAGAAATTACCTGCCCTAGAGTGGTTGACTTGCGGGAGGGATCTTTTCGTGAAATACCTGCAAGATAACAACAAAACAAAGTAAGGCAAGTTAGCGTTCAATATGATAAAAATAATGTAGAGACTAGTGATAAATTGCACGTTGCTCCATGGCAATGGCACGAAAATGTTGACGGGTCTTAATCGTGTTTTAACAATTAGTTACATCGTATATAGGTGATCAAGCGTTGTCAACAAATAAAAGTTTATTACTCGAAAACCTAAGTATCCGAAGTCGAACACAGGGAGCAATTGGAATTTATTACTAATCTCAAGAATGTAATTGAACACTTAATTACTCAAAACTTAATTCAAAATATATAAATGCATGAGTTTAAAAGTCAATTGTGGCAAAAATAAGAAATTTGGGCGTCTGATCAAAGGATCAGCTGTCTCAAAAAGATGTTTTCTCCTATCTTGTTCTTGTTGTTCTTCTTCTTATTTTCTTCCTTTCTTCTTTGTGCTTCTTCTTTCTTCTTATGTTCCTCTGTCTTCTGCCTTGCCTCTCTCTGCAGTTTCTTTCTCTTTCTTTTCTCTGCAGGTCTTCTTCTTCTTCCTTGTCTCTACTTCCCTTGCCTTCAGGTTCTCTTCTTCTGATTGTTTTTCCCTCTCTTTATTTCTGCTTTCTTCTTCAGTTGCTCTTCTCTTTTTCCTTCGCCTCTTCCCTCTGCCTTGCCTTTCTCTTTTTCCTCTGCGATGACTTCCTTCCTTCTTTTTCCTTCACTTGCAGCGGCTAAGTCCCTGCTTCCTTCTTCAGTTCCTTCCCTGCACAAACCAAGGAGAGCAAAACCTATCCCTCTACCCACACTCGCATCTCTCTCTCTGTATATCACTCTTTAGCACGCTCTCCCAGAGCCGGGTAAATGGGTCGGGTCGCGCGCCCGGGTCCAGGTGCACCGACGTAGGTGTGGTGCGTGAGGAGTGCTCAGGAGGGTGTCGGGTCGGGTCACGCCAAATCCGTGTGATGAGCTCACGGATGAGGCACTGTGTTTAGGTGAGGGACCTCACCCCATGTGTTATCAGAGGCAACCAGCCAATAGCACGAATTCAATTTAAAGTCCTCCAGCACCTCACAGCTTACCGAGGTGGGACTAAAGTTCCACCGCTCTTTCGCGTGCGCCCGCAGGAGACCATCCTCCAATTGCAGCACTGCAAGCTTCGTGGCGCCACTCTCTGGAACAGATGACTTCGTGAGGCCTCCCCGAGTTAGCTAGACCTGGGCTCCTAGAGCACTACAGGCTGTGACGAGCTTGCGACCTCCTCGAGTCACCGCTAATGGCAGTTGGAGCTCGAAACCTGCCTGACACAAAAAGGGCCTTGCGGCTCAATCAGACCACAGGAGCACCTTCACCATGTCACGGTGAAGGTGAGGCGGTAGGTGGCAGGCCGTGGGGTGGCCTAGGCGTGTGTGCCTAGGTTGCTCTGGGCCGGATGGATGGGTTTGGTCAGGGGGCTGTTGTGGTGGTGTAGGCGGCCTGCGGATGAGTGGAGGTTATTCAGTGGAGTATGGAGGAGGTTATGTGGTGGTTGGCGAGACGTGTGGGGCTGCGGAGTGACGGGAGTGTCTCGCCGGAAGGTGGCCGGAGATGAAGAAGATGGTGGTGGACAGCGGCGGTCGAGGAGCGTTTGGTGAAATAAGATGAGGGAAATGAAAGAGGGGATGGAGAAGAGAAATTCTAACCTAACTAAGGGGACGAAGGGGGCGAGAAGGTGGCCGGCAGTACCTGCTATCGTCGGAGAAGAAAGCGTCCAGTGGAGGAAGACGGCGGCAATGATGGAGCTAGGGAAGCATGTGCGGGTGTTGCGCGACGCGGAGGATGAGGACAGCTCTGCCACTGGTTTTGTGGTAGAGTGACGAGGAAGAGTAGGGGGGCTCATCGGAGCTCGCTGGACCCCTTAGCTAGAGGAGAAGAAGAGGAAATTGAGGTAGAATTCTGGCCAAGTCGAGCTGAGGAGGTGTGACCGGAGTTGGGGGTTAATTTATAGGCACAGGCAGGGACTCCTGTGCTTGGAAGCCAAGCTTCCAAGCGTGGGAATCCTCGCCGGAGATGGAAACAGTTAAGGGACCCAAATCTCTTGTGCTTTCGCACGAGAGATTGGGTGCAAATCAAGGATCAGGATTGAGTTCAGATGGAAGGGAATTCCTCAGAGAATCTCCCTTCCAAATCTGGAAGATCTCTGAGGAATCAGAGAGTATTCCCTCTCTATTCCCCGCCGGAGCAGGATTTCTCCCCAATAATGGAGGGACCTACTTGTAAGAGTGGCGATGAAGTTAGGGGGGTGTATGCAATGGCTTTCAAAAGATAGGGACCAAAATGTAATTGGGTGTACTAATTTGCAAAGTAGGTCAAGATGACCTCCCCTTAGGTCCAAATTTTGGTACAAACCTAATTTGGACATAAGGAATCCAATGGTGAAGTTTGATTTTAGGTTTGACCACGTTTGACTAGACATTTTGCGTAAAAACCCAAATTAGGTCAATTGATGAGCTAGGACCCTAATCTAGGTTAAATTAGGTTCCAACAGCCAAATTGAATGTTCTAAATCCTAGGGGATATTTTTCCATAATTTTTAGAGGGTTTACTTGATTTTTATCCTGATCGGAACCTTGTTGAGTTAAGCGGGTCTGTTTTAGGGTTACCAGATGTTATTTAATTCTTGGATTGCACATAAACCCACTTCTGATTGAACCAACCCATTTTTTATCTTATTCAAACCATTTGACCTATGTTTTGCCTCTGAGAAATCCCTTTTATGTACTGCAATGGTAAATTTACAGTTTTAACCTTTATTTCATGTTTTCTTCTCAGAACACTTATTCCTTCAATTAAGCCCTCTTCTAAGTTATGTTAGATCTTTTATTCTCTTTAGTGGGTCAAAATGAGCTAGTTATGGCTCATGATGAGGTTCTCATCAGTGACGGAATTTAATCCTGCCTGATTTTGGTTTGGATTAGGCAAAATAGGTGTTTGCTGCTGAAATCCCGAGTATAAAGTTGAAGCATCCATCCCGTCAGGTGATGGAGTAGAAGGGGCCTGATAAACAAAGTGAGCTTGGCCCTGATTTGGGTTCATAACGCTCCTCTGGTTCAGCACGTTATTCAGGTTTGGAAGAGGTTGAGAAGGAAGTGCACCAGGCTGACGAGCATTTGCCAACTAGGCCAATTGATTTTGCAGCTCAGAGATCTCTTCTTTGTGCTATTTTGCATGTTAACCAAGGTCTGGAGAATCAAAGATGTCTGATCTTCTTTAGGTGGTCCAGGTTGGAAATTTTGATTAGGCCTTGGTTGAGTGGGTTGATATGGTCGCTGGTTTTGTGGTCGGGGTTGGAATTGGGATTTCAGATTCAGGTTATTTCCTGACCACGCAAAGTTAGGACGATTCCGCCATCCAAGATTGTAGGTGTTGGAGAAAGGATTATTCTGGATGGCATGGAGACCCTCGTAGGTATGAGGAGCTCCGAGATAATCAGGGTACGAGGGTTTAGAGTTCCCCCAACTGTGCTGGGCTGACCAGGAGTTGCCTCTGAGGCCATAATCAGACGGGGGTAGATATGCATACATCCCCAGGGAGTGGTAGATGTTGTGTGCAGCCTCCCTTCCCGTGGGCAGGTGCACGCATGTGCTTTGAGACGCAGAAGTGGATTTGTATAGATGATGAGTGATGTCGTCCACCTTCTTCTTGATAATGGAGACCTTATCCAATTGACTGGCTACCAACTCTAGATCAGCGGATGTGGAAAGGCCTCAGGATTCGTGTACCCCCCGATTATTTGCCAATACACGAGTGGACGTCCGGTCGTACGCACCCAATGACTCATTGTTCAGGGTGTTCTCGCACATGTTCTCGAGAATTTCCCAGATCGCATCCTCATGTTGACCCATGATGCTACCACCACAAGTTGCATTGACAAAGAGCTTGATGTCTTCACAGAGTCCATGGTAGAAGGATTGGATTTGTTCCCACTTCGAAACTCCGTGATGGGGGCACTTACACATGAGATCTAGAAAATGATCCCATGCCTCATGTAGAGATTCTCCCGCTCCTTGGGAGAAGTGTGTGATTTTGTGCCGCATCGTATTTGTATGACCAATGGGGTAGAATTTTTGCAGGAAGGTGGTTTGAAGTTCTCCCCATGTGTTGATCATGTGTGGCTGAGTTTGAAACCAGTGATCGGCTCTGTCAGCCAGAGAGAACGAGAAGAGTTTCAGGAGTAATCCATCCCGATTCTGTACATCTGCCCCAAAAGTGTGGGCCAGATGTTTTAGGTTTTTGATGTGCTAGAAAGGATCCTCGGAGTTCAAGCCATGAAATTTTGGGTCATATGAAGCATGCCAGGCTTGAGATCCACCTCGGGTCCTCCACAGGAATGTTGATTCGAGCTTTGATCTCCACCGCTATAGGATTATAATGATCTCGCATTTGAGGACGCAGCGGTGGGTTGATGATGGCATTGATTTGATTTTGGAAATCATGGAATTGTTGCTCAAGGATAGGTTGATCTTCTTGGTGATCCATAGCTGATAAAGGGGAAGTAGGTTCTGAATCAGAAGATATGTCAATGTAATCACATTGTTGCACAAACACAAAAGTTGAGGCTCGACCTCGACGAGAGTGAATAGCTAATGGAGGCCTCAAGGATGGTCTTAATGACCTCCTCCCGAACATGCACCGATGGAATAGATGAGGGATAGCAGGTGATGGACCCAATCAAGACACCTAAAAAAAATTTTGGATGACTATAGAGGTTCGAGGCAGATGATACCCCTTAGTCAGAAAGTCATCCACCTGAGAATTACCTAGGCAACCAGAAAGGGAGAGTCCCATGATGACCCCTACACGGTAGGGTGCCTCCACGGATTACCCACCCGACCTTTCTTGTCACTGAGGATCCAGGTAGACCAGAATGGGGATTTAACCTCTTAAGTCTACCAGTTTTAAGTTAAGAGCAAAGGTGCTTATGATTTCACTTGAACTTTAAGATGTTTTTGTGCAAAGTGACCTAATTTGAAGATTGGTTAACCCAACAAGGTGGGTCAACTTCACCTGGTTCTTTGAGAAATTTAGGTCCCTCTTTTAGTGTTCAAATGAAAGTAAGAGCCTGATTTTAGGGTTTGCTTAGATAGATCAATTCAATCAAGGCTTAGGCACACACAATATTTGGGAAGGTTATTTCTTGATTAAGCAAGTGTGTCTCTAAAACCCTAAACTGAAAACCCTAATTGGCTCTGATTGGTCCAATTTAATTCGTCCAAATGTGGTACCTAGGGCTCAAGCAAGAAGGTGATAGCCCTAGATACCTTAAGGCCTAAGTAGGTGCACAAATCAGGTTTTGGATGTTCTCTAAATAGAATGTATCAAATCAGGCAACTTGATGATTAATCTAAGAATAGAATACAAGTTGAACCTAATTGATTTGTTTCCTCTTTTAGCTTTTTTCAGAATCAGGGGCTTAGGGGAAATTGGATGGAGTTTATCTACCCCTGGAGTGTCTGATGTACGGCTTCATCTTCCTCCAATGAATCCCTATCACATATCACAGTCAGAAGAGATAGAGCAAGTTAGTATCAAATCAGATTTTTCAATCAAGAGATCAAAGTTATGCATTGCTTCCCAGCAACGGCACCAAAATGTTGATCACTCTGAATTGGATTTTAAAATTGATGCGTTGCAGTATAGATTGAATCGGCGTGAAAAATAAATAAAATTTATACTCAAATGGAAGTCCGAGGTTGAACACAGGGAGTAATTAACAAAATAATTCTCAAGATTGCAATTCAAGCACAATATAAGCAATTTATAATAGAAATCCAAATAATAATTATATATAAATGAAAGCAAATGTCAATAGTGCAAAAAGAATGGGGTAAAATGGTAATTTGAATTACCAATTACCCCTCACAATAATAGCAAATATCTCAACAATATTAATCAAATAAAGCCTCTCAATCAAGTATTAGATGGCTAATTATTTAATCAGACGGCTTAACCATCTCAAGCTACAGTGTGTAGCCTTTTCTCTCTCCTCAGCCTCTTCTCTTCTTTCTCTTCTCTGGCTTCTCTTCTTCCTCCTTCTCTTCATGCATAAGGGGAAGGGTTTCTTCTTCAAACGGCTAAGTGTCAGCTGTTGGTCTTTAGAGCAAAACCCCCTGCCCCCATGCTCTCTCTTTCTTTCACTCTCTGGGATCCACTCTCTCAAAGCCTCGAGCAATCGGATTCGGATCTAAGCGTACCCGGGACTGGGGCTGCAGGCGTGATCGTAGCCGAGGAGTGAAGGCGGGTTAGGTGGATCAGATCAGCATCAGGCCCACGGGGAATAGGTCACAGGCAAGGCACTTGTGAAGGGGTGGCAGGGAACCTCACTCCCCAAGTGTGTTGAGGCGATAAGCCCCAACCACTTTTTCAATTTATGTGATGCCGTGCCCTCACAGATTTCTAAGGTGGGTCTAAATGTCCACCTCCCTCGTGCAAGCGTTTGTGGCTGGATTGCTCGCTCAATTGGGGCAGCTGCTGAGGGTGCAACATTGAATCAAGGCCTTGGAATGAGACCTGGAGCATAGCCGCGTCACCTGGAGGTGTCGCCTAGAGCTGCAGGTGCCGATGATAGCTTCAAGCTTCCTTCGAAGCTCTGCAATAATGGCGCGACAACTGAGACCTGAAACTCAAAAAGAAGGGCCTTGAAGCCGTGTTAGATAGCTCAGTAGTATTGCCGGGGGACGATGAGTATTGTGGTGGGTGTAGCATGGAGTGAGGGCACGTGAGGTGGCCAGACGGTGATGGAGACGGCCGTGCGATGGTGGGGTGTTTGGGGGTGTGTTTGAAGGAGCAATCGATGAAATAGATAGAGGGATTTCACTCCTTGGGTCGAGGCGGATGTGTAGGGATGAACAGCAGCTAATTTGGTGGAGCATAGTGGCCGTGCGAACTTGCCAGAGGTACGCCGGCGAGGTGGAAGATGGAGGGCGTTAGGGCAAGATGGTGGTCGAAACGGAGTGTGGTTGGTGTGTGAATGAAGTAGGGGAGTTAGGGAACTTATCTAGGTAGTTGGCGGGTGAAGGGGAGCAAAGGCAACGCCGGTTGCGGTGTGGTTGGCATCAGGGAAGAAGGTGACTCTAGTGGGGGTTGGATGTCAAGGACGAAGGAGATAGAGGCGCCGACCGGTATTGCGTGACACGGAGGAAGTTGAGGGAGACAAATTCGTCATCAGTATTGCAAACGGATGAGGAATGAAGATGGAGGAGAGCACCGAATGTCGAGGAGCACTTCTGCTGGAGGAGGAGAGAAGAATTTGGGGTTATTCCGATCGAATTCTAGCGTGAGGAACTCAGTCTGATCTGGGGATTCTTTTATAGGCCTCAGGAGGATACATTAAGCTTGGGAAGCAAGCTTCCCAAGCTTGGAATGTTCACCAGAGATGGAAGCTTGAAATATACTTGAATCTCTCATGCATTCGCATGAGAGATTGGGAAGGTTATAGGGCTTAGGATCTGGCTCAAAAGGAAGGGAATTCCTTGACGAACTTCCCTTTCAAATATGAGAGGCATTCGTCAAGGAATCAAGGAGAACATGCCAAAACAAGCTCGTCAGAGTTGTAGGACTAGGATTTCATGGTGGTAGGGACCTATTTGAAGAAAATGATGATAAAGATAGGGACCTTTTTGCAATAAATTCAAAAGCTAAGGGGCATGTGAAATAAAGAAAATCAGACTTAGACCAAAGTGCAAACTAGGTCAAAACAATCTCATATTGGGCCCAAATTTTGGTACAAACCTAATTTTGACCTAAGGGAGCTAATGGTGAAGTTGGATTTTGGTTTTGACCTATTTGACTAGGTAAACTGCATAATTACCCAAATTAGGGCAAATGTCTATCTAGGACTCTATTTTAGGTCAAGATGGTTTCCAATGATCAAATTGAAGGTACGAAACCCTAGAGAATATTTTTCTATGATTTTAGAGGATTTAAGTGAATTTTATCCTAACCAGAACCTCAGTAGATTAAGTGGGTTTATTTTTAGGGTTTCAGATGTCCATTAATTCCTGTAACGCATGAAAACCCTTTTCTGTCTATTTTAACCCACTTATTAGACTCTTAAGACCAAATGACCTTTGTTCCACCCCTGAGAGAACCCGTGGTTATTCTGTTTTTGTGATAGAATGGTAAATTTGCAGAAATAACCCTGTATTCTTATCTTCTTCTTAATTCAATGTTTTGTGGCCTTAAGACCTTCTGATGGATATGTAAGAGCTTTTATTGACTTAATCAGATCAAACTGAGCTAGTTATGGCTCATGAAGGTGTTCCCATCAGGAAGGGATAGAGAGGCTTAGAGGGGAAGGAGATGGACGAAGAGCACCGGTTGGGTTTGACCGAAGACGGAGAAGATGAGGTCGGTGAGTTGGAGCGGTGACGATGAGGAGGAAGGAGGCCCCTACTATGGCTGGCGAGGAGCGTAGTTGAGAGGGGAAGGCAGAGAGCCATCCAATTTGATTGTTGGACGGTCGGACGAGGAGAGCGGATAGGATCGTCGGAGAGACATTTTGACATGTGATGAGAACCTCGTCACAAACCCTAAACTAGCACCATTTAACCCTGATATGCAATAAAAAGCTCCTACATAACTCTAGAAAGGCTTGGCTCAGAGAGATTCTGAGTTTGCAAAGAAAATAGAAACTAAGGGGTAAAAATGCAATTTCACCAATCCAATCTGAAAATAGGGTAACTTAGGGTCCAAACATAGGTCAAAATAACCTAATAAGAAGAAAAGTGGGATGAGATGACTCAATAAGGGCTACAACAACTCTAAGGAATTAAATGACATCCTGTAACCCTAAAAATAAACCCACTTCAATTCACGTGGTTTGAGGTAAGGTAAAAATCAAATAAACCCTCTAAAATTCATAGAAAAATAATCTATAGGGTTTAGGACTTTCAATTTGGCCTTAGGAACCCATTTTGACCTACATTGAGAACCATGCCCAATTAACAACTTAATTTAGGTTTTTGCATAAATTGACCAGTCAAACAAGGTTTAATCTAGAAATAAAATTCACCATCAGAATCCTTAGGTCCTAATTAGTCATGTATAAAAACTTGGGCCTAAGAAGAAACCTTCTTGACCAACTTTACACTTTGGTCCTCATATATTTACTTTCTGGCCCTCAACTTTTGAACCCTCACATTTTGGCCCCTAACTCTCCTTCGTTCTTTACGTTTAGGTCCCTCCTACAAAACCTGAGCAGCGCCATGCTCCGGCGACCTTGCGCGGAGCATGGCGCCGCGCAGGGTGAGGGAGGGGCCCTGGCAAGTCAATGGGGGGTACCCTGCGTCGTCAGCCACCGCAGGGACACCCCCCTGAGAGCTGCACCCACCCATACCAGCCGTGCGAACGCACGGACGGTATGGGTATCCTTCCTCCGGCGTCCTCCGGCGAGGGAGACACGTCGTCTCCCTCCGCCCTCCTCTCCGGTTCTGCCCCTATAAATACCCCCGTCGCTCCGCCGTTCTTCCCAGCTCGGATCTGACGGAGACACCCCCTCAATTCCTCCCTTCCCACTCCGACAGACGCCCCCTTGCTCTGGCGGCTCCTCCTCCTCCTCGTCGCCCTGCCGCACTACCAGCAGCAGGGTTACCTTCCCTCGATCTTCCCGCGCCGCACCCAACGGGCGCCTCTCTGGCCCTCTCCTCGCCGCCGCCCCTTCCTCTGGGAAATTTCTTCTCCGGCGACAGTCGATATGACTGTCGCCTGCGCCAACCCCTCTTCGTCCAGCTTAGTAGGTAAAACTTCTCCTCTTCCTCCCCTCTTTCTTTTCCATACTGAAAACCCTTACTGTCGGCCCCGATTTCCCACCAATCACCCTCACCTTCTCCACCTCCAGCCAAACTCTGGTGAACCACTCCCATCACTCCAGCACCCCACACGGCTCGCCGACCTGCATATAACCTCCGCCTCCTCACCCTGATTCATTTCCGCCCTTCCAATTCCCGCCACATGACCTCTGCAGATCCACCGAACACACCCACTTCTCCGCCCGCAGTTTGACCTAGGGCGACCCTCATGCTCCGCCCCGCCGCCTGCTAGATCCCCCACCACCTTCGCCGTGCCACGGCGAAGGTTCTCCGCGTATCTGATTAGGCCGAGAGGCCATTCCTCTGTGGACAGGTATCTCGACCGTCGTCGCCATTGCTGCGCTGAAGAAGCACCTTCAACCTGCAGCTCCAGGTGCGCTTCACCCAGGTCCAACTCCCAGGCTGCGTGGGGTGTCTTCGCGAAGTGCCAGGCTGCAGTTGAGGCGAAGTCCTCGCGCGAAGCCCTCGCGCGAAGCCCCGACTGCCGCTGCTTCCTCCGCGCAGGCAGCCAAATTGGGGTGGGACATTTAGTCCCACCTCGGAAACCTTGAGAGGCACGCGGGTGCTTAAAGGCAAAAAATGCCTTAAACCGTTCGCCTCCTGGTCACGGGGTGAGGTCCCTCGCACCCGACCTCGTCCGAGCTCACGCCCCGCGGACCTGGCCCGACCCGATTAGCCCGACCTGCACTCCTCGCCCACCACCGCACGCCAGTGGGCCTGGACCCGGGCGCGACCTGCGTACCCGAGTACCCGGTTGCTCTGGGAGAGCCCTCCAAAGAGTGAATTCTGAGAGAGAGACGCGGGGGAGGGGGTAGGATAGGTTTTGCCCTCTGACGTGTGAACCGTGAAGTGTGCAGGCACAGGTGAAGAAGAAGGACTGTGCAAGAAAAAGAAGAAGAAGAAGAGAACACAAAGCAGAAGAAGAAGGAAGCTGAGGAAGACACTGTAGCATCAGCAGTTAAGTCGTCTGATTGGAAAATCAGATGACGTCCTGAAGACAGGTGAAGACAAAGAAGAAGAAGAAAAGAAGAGAGAAGGAGCAGCCAAGTGAAGAAACAGAAAGCAGAAGAAGAAGAGAAGCAAGAAGCAAGAAGAAAAGAAGAAGAAGAGCGCAGGAGGAAGATCTGAAGCAAGAAAAGAAGAAACAAAGAAAATAAAAAGAAGAAAAAGACAGGATCGTCCAACCAAGAAATAGAGGAAGCAAGAAAAAGAGGAAGAACAGGAAGAACAAAAGCCAAAGAGGAGAGAAGACAAAGAGGAAGAAAGAAGAGAAGAAGAAGAAGCCAAACTTTCATCTCTCTCTCTCTCTCTTTATTTTTGTAATAAGAATTTGTACCCCTAGAATACGACTTGCTCCCTGAGTTCAACCTCGGGAGAACTTTATTTTCCGAGTAACAAATATTAGTAAATGATGGCAATAACTATCTGTACTACAACGACTTAACAAAAGCTAGTTGTCGCCACCGTTTGCCAACATGGTAGGAGAAGGAAGAGAAGAGAATTTTCTAAGTCAAAACTCGCTAAGGAGCAAGGATTCTTGTCTTGGGTCCTTTTATAAGCCTAAAAGAGGAGCTCCAAGCTTCGAAACATGCCCTCGAAGCTCGAGATTTTCGTGCAAACCAGATACCCATAATTTCAAAGTGTTTACATGAGAGATTGTGAGCGAATCAGGATCCAAAGCTGGGTCCAATTGGTAGGGAATTCCTCAAGGAATCTCTCTATCAATTTTGGAAGTATTTGATTGAGAATCGAGCGAGAAATCCTCGCTCGAATCTCGATGGAGCTTGATGTGTTCACACTAATGGCAGTAGGGACCCATTTACAAAGAATGATGAGAAATTTAGGGACCTGATTGCAACGATTTCAAAAGTTAGGGGCATGAATGATAGAAAAAGAGTTAGACTAGACCAAAAAGCAAACTAGGTCAAGATGGACTTTGATTGGGCCCATATTTTGATAAAAACCTAATTTGGATCCAAGGAATCTGATTACAGGATCGGATTTTAGTTTTAATCAAGTTTGACTAGGCAATTTACGTAGAAATCCAAATTAGGGTAGAACTATATCTGTGACTCTATTTAAGGTCAAAATGGGTTCTAAAGGTCAAATCAAGGATACCAAACCTCATGGAATATTTTTCTATGAATTTTAGAAGGTTTAGATGGATTTTATCTTGACCAAAACCACTGTAATTTAAGAAGGTCTGAAATTAGGGTTTCGGGTGCTTTATTGGTTCTCGAAATGCGTGAAACCCCGTTTCTATCTGTATGGGCCTACTTATTAGTCTTTAATGCTTATTTGACCTCTATTTCACCCCTATCACACCCCTTGGTTATTTTGTGTTCATGATATGCATTTAAAATTACAGAATTAACCTTGATTTCTTATTCTCTTCTTAAAACATAATAAGGTGGAGATATAACCCTCAGATGAATATGTAGAAGTTTTTATCTTTTATTCTAGACTAAAATGGGCTTGTTAGGACTCATGATTGTGTTCCCATCATACCCCCATGGCTAGCTTTTGCTAATCCCTTAGCAAAACGTCCTATGGATCAAACCAAGTCTCTAGGTCAGATGTAACCGTCAAGGTGCCTTACTAAGCTGCATCTCTAGAAATCAGATCAGAATACCAACAATAGGCCTAGAGGTACTCAAGTATCAGCCAAGATCAACACCTAACCAACTTCAGCCTGAGTCTGCGATGAAGGTTTCTAAGGCCCGTAAAAACTGTCCAGAGGTTCATTGACCCCAGCAGTTAAACCACCCATACATAGACGTAACATGTCCAGGTTCAATTTGCCAATGAATTTTTGTAAGAAAGAGATAGAGAAGGATTTCTTCATTTGGAGAGTTTTCTCTCTTTTCTTTTTATTTTTCCCTAAATCCAACCTCGAATTGGCCTTAAACGCTGTCTGTATCGAATTCCTTATCCCTACCATTAATCCTAGAGAGGTCCCTGGCTTTCAATGCTTCGGGATAGCACCACCCATGGCAACCCTCAGAACCCAAGCTTTCGACACTTCGAGATAGTGCCACCCATGGCATTCTGTAGCTAAATTTAGGCCCTAGCAATAGACATTTCAGGATAATCTTGCCCATGGCACCTGAACCATCATAAAGTGCTTACATGCCCCCAGTAGGATATTTAGATATCCTAGGAGACAGGCACCAAGGAGATAATTTGTTATTACGCTTCTTCAAGGGGAATTTCCTACCTCTCTGTGCCGAGAACTCGTCCAATCAACTTGTGTTGTCGAGCCACTCCCAAGTTAGATCTTCGAGATGGCCTTTTAGAATAGAACACTTTTGGCATGATTTTTCTTTATTAAGCGCACTGAATCAAACTTAGTTTGTGATTTTTGGGTGCTTAGGTTACCAAGTCTCGCAAACTAAAGGGTAGGCAATGGGGCTGAATAATTCCCAAGCATTAGACTTACTACATCAGCCTCGCACTTTCCTCAACCTCTTGAGGATTAATCCGGATCCTAACAAATACATGAGTGTTTAAACCCTAAAATAGATCCAAGAGGCTTAAGGTTGGTATCCGCCACTAATTCCCTAAGTTTTATCCTTCTAGGTTTTAATTCATCATCCGATCCAACCTAGAAGTAGGTAAGTTCCATATTAAATTTCAAGAGATTTTTTTTTCCTTTTTTTCTTTCATTTGCTCCTTTCTTTTCTTTTCCTTCCCTTCTCTTTTTTTCATTCAGCTCAAGTTATCCTCTCCTTTCCTTCCCCCCCCCCTTTTTAATGAAATGAAACCTTTCCATACATTGATTTCACAACATTTTGCACTTTAATACCCCCCCATGCCTAAGATTTGCAATGTCCTCATTGTAAATTAGGTGGCTTCAAGTTCAACTTAGATTGTACGTTAGAACAGGTGGGTGGTGAACGGGTTGGAATGACTATTGCGAATGATTTCTAGTCTTGATACAAGTATTAAAGGTGGAGTCGATTGTTCTAATGGATAAACCCTAAAGTGCAATATGAATTCAGCAAAAGGATATGTCAGGAAGGTTTCGAGGTTTTTTCAAAAGATGACAGGTTGCCTCCCGTTAAGCACTAATTTTGACTCCATCAGCTGGGCACAATGAAGCTCAGGGAGAATGGAGATCAAAAAATACTACAGCCAAGTTTGAGTCAGTAAGTTAGATGAATGGTTTGAATCTCTGACCGTTCACAACAAAAGGTTCAAAATCATGGCTGAGTTCACTGATTTCAACAGCTCCATTTCCGAATACTCGTCTCACTAGAAATGGTCCAATCCTTTTAAATCTGAGTTTGCCAGGGAGAGCTTGAGTTTAGCATCAAAGAGTAGTACTTTCTGACCAGGATGGAAGGATTTTCTTGAAATGTGCCTGTCATGGAAGGCTTTCACCTACTCTTTGTAGATTCACGAGTTCTCGTACGCGTCATTGCGTAGCTCCTCGATCTCGTTCAATTGCAACCGGCGGTGGATTCTAGCCGTCAAAAGATCTAGATTGCACTTTCGTACTGCCCAGTAGGCTTTATGCCCATTTCTATGATGAGGTGACATGTCTTCCCGTACACGAGTCTGAAGGGAGACATGCCTAACTGGATCTTATGGGCGATCCAATAGGCCCACAAGGCTTCCGAAAGGTAGGTAGACCAATCCTTCCTGTCAGGCCGAACAGCGACCTGAAGAATCTTCTTGATCTCCCGATTTAACAGTTCAGCCAATCCATTAGTCTGGGGGTGATAAGGAGTCGAGATATGATGCGACACCCCATATTTTTTCATCAGGGACTGGAAGTACACATTGGAAAAATCTGACCCGCCATCGCTGATGATGGCTTTTGGACCCCCAAATCTGGAAAAGATCTCCTAAATGAACCGAAGAACTTTATGGTCACTTGTTCTAGTGGGGATGGGTTCGATCCATCTAGAGACGTAATCAACAGCGAGTAAGATATATTCGAAGCCATTAGATCCTGGAAATGGTCCCATGAAATCAATTCCCCAGATGTCAAAGATTTCGCACATAATGATTGGATTTAAGGGCATCATATCTCATGGGTCCATGTTGCCGAGGGTCTGACAACGGGCACATGCCCTACAATAGGATTGTACGTCTTTGAACATTGTGGGCTAAAAGAACCCACACTAGAGGATCTTCACTGCAGTCTTTCAACTAGAGAAATGGCCACTGCAGGCCTGGTCATGATAGAATGAGATGACATTATTGACCTCATTGTCAGGGATGCATCTCTAGATCACTTGATCATTGCCAATATGGAAAAGATATGATTCTTCCCAAATGTAGTACTTGGCATTGGAAATCAACTTGTCCTACCTAGAAGTCGCCCAATCTGGCGAGACTTTCCCCGTAACCAAGTAGTTTACAATGTCATCAAACCAGGGAAGTCTGTTAATGGCCAACAGATGTTCATCCGGAAAATGCTCGATAATAGGTCTGAATGGGTCGACGATCGAACAAGGAAGGCGAGACAAATGGTCAGCTACCATGTTCTGCTTTCCCGCCTTGTCGTGAATTTCATGATCGAACTCTTGCAACAGCAAGATCCATAGAATTAATCTAGTTTTTGTGTCCTTCTTCGTAAGTGCCTCACTATGGTGTGATCCGAGTATATAATGACATGGGAACCCAAAAGGTATGATCTAAATTTTTCCAAGCCAAATACGATAGCCAATAGCTCTTTCTCCATAATTATTTAGTTATGCTGAGCCTCATATAATGTCTTGCTAGCGTAATATATGACCATGGGTTTCCCGTCAATTTTCTACCCTAACTCCACTCCCACTACGTAGTCAGACACATCACACATGATCTGAAAGGGTTGAGACCAGTTAAGGGATTGCAAGATTGGTGCTTGGGTGACTCGATCACACAAGACTTCAAATGTGTGAATGCACTTACTCATCATCTCGAAAGGCATGTCCTTTGAGAGGAGGTTGGTCAAGGGGCGCGCGATCTTGGAAAAATCATATATAAATCATCGATAAAAACCCACGTGCCCCAAGAACGATCTAATATCTTTGACCAAGTTAGGCACAGGAAGTTTGGAAATCAAATTCACCTTGGCTCGACCGACTTGAATACCTCTCTTAGAAACAAGATGTCCCAGGACTATCCTTCTGGAACCATAAAGTGGCTCTTTTCCTAGGAGAGCACTAGGTTCACATCAATGCATTTTTTGAGGATTTGGACCAAATGCAGGAGACATTGATCAAAAGATTCACCAAATATCAAAAATTCATCCATGAATACTTCAAGGTATTTACTTACCATATTAGAGAATATGGCTAGCATGCACTGCTGAAAGGTGGCGGGTGCATTACATAGCCCAAAGGCATCCTACGGAACACGTTCGTACCATAGGGGTAGGTAAAGGTGGTCTTTTCCTGATCCTTTGGATGAATTTCCACCTGATTATACTCAGAGTAACCATCCAAGAAATAGAAGAATCGATTTCCCATCAATTTCTTGACAATCTAATCAATAAATGGCAGGGGAAAATGATCTTTCTTCATGGAGGCATTCAGTCTTCGCTAATCAATGCAGACTCTCCATGAATTTGCTGATGGTCTCTCCAGATTCATTCGTGATAATGGTAAGCCCTGCCTTCTTAGGTACAACTTGGATTGGGCTCACCTAGTGGCTGTTAGAGATCGGGTAGATGATCCCAACATCTAACCACTTGATGATCTTTTTCACGACCTCCTGCAGATTTGGATTGAGTCTTCTCTACATCTCTCAGGACGGTCATGATCCGTCCTGATGAGAGCTTCATCATGAGCCCTAACTAGCTCATTTTGACCTAAGAAAGAGAATAAGAGCTCCTACATAACCTAGAAAAGAGCTTAATTCAAGGAATAAGTGTTCTGAGAAGAAAACATGAAATAAAGGTTAAAACTAAAATTTCACCATTGCAGAACATAAATGGGATTTCTCAGAGGCAAAACATAGGTCAAATGGTCTGAATAAGCTAAAAAGTGGCTTGGATCAGTCAGAAATGGGTTAATGTGCAGTCTAGGAATTAAATGACATTCCGTAACCCTAAAATAGACCCTTTTAATTCAACAAGGTTATGATCAGGATAAAAAGAAACTAAACCCTCTAAAATTCATGAAAAAATATTCCCTATGGTTTAGAACCTTCAATTTGGCCTTTGGAACCTATTTTGACCTAGATTAGGGTCCTAGCTCATTAATTGACCTAATTTGGATTTTTGTGAAAAATGTCCAATCAAACGTGGTCAAACATAAAATCCAACTTCACCATTAGATTCCTTAGGTCAAAATTAGGTTTGTACCAAAATTTGGACCTAAGGAGAGGTCATCTTGACCTACTTTGCAAAATAGTACACCCAATTACATTTTGGCCCCTATCTTTTGAAAACCATTGCACAGACCCTCCTAAATTCCTCGCCACTCTTACAAACAGGTCCCTCCACCATTAATGGGGAGAAATCCTACTCCAACGAGGAATGGAGGGGGAGTACTCCCTGATTCCATAAAGATCTCCTCCCAGATTTGGAAGGGAGATTCTCTGAGGAATTCCTTTCCATCTGAGCTCGATTACAATCTCTGATTTGCACCCAATCTCTCGTGCGAACGCACGAGAGATTTGGGTCTCCAATTGCTTCCTTCTTCGATGAGGATTCGCATGCTTTGAAGCTTGTCTTCCAAGCATAGGAGCCCCTACCAGCATCTATAAAAGGATCCTCAACCCCGGCCGCACCTCTTTAGCTCGACTTGGCTAGAGATCCACCCCAATTTCATCTTCTCCTCCGGTCAGGAAGTCCAGCGAGCTCCGGCGAGCCTCCCTCCTCTTTCTCGTCGCTCTGCCACACTACTAGTGGTAGAGTTGTCCTCACCATCTTCCTCCGCATCGCACAACACCCGCGCATGCACCTCTAGACCCTTTCATCGTCGTCGTCTCCCTCCATTGGACACCGTCTTCTCCGGCGACAGCAGATACAGCTAGCCGCCACCTCTCCCCCTTCGTCCACCTTATTAGCTTAGACTTACTCCTCTCTATCCCCTCTTCAATTCCCCTCTTCCTATTTCCCTTTTTAACCCCTCGCAACCACTGTCCACCGCCATCTTCTCCATCTCCGGCCGCCCACCGGCAAGGCGCCTCCACCTCTCCACACCTCCACACGCCTCGCAAGACACCTCACTACCTCCGCCATCAACCACTGAATACTTTCCACCCACTCACTGCCCGCCACACATGCTCCACGCTTCCACCGAACAAACCCACTCATACCGTCACAGTCCGACCTAGGCACGCATGCCTAGGCCAATCTGAGCCACGCCAACCCCTGCCTCACCTTCGCCGTGATATGGTGAAGGTTCTCCTATTGTCTGATAGAGCCGCAAGGCTATTTTTGTGTCATCCAGGGTTGAGCCCTCGTCCGCCATTAACAAGCATACAAGCTTGCTTGCTTCCAAGTTTCAGGCCACGCGCTCTAGGTTTCAAGACCCTAGGCTGCGTGGGTTGAGTGTGTGAGTGAATCCAGCCTGAGAGCCATAGCTGCGGACCCTTCAACTGCGTCAATTGCATGAAGACATCCTCCTGCAAGTGCCAGTAAAAGTGGGTGGGACATTTAGTCCCACCTCGTGAATGCAAGAGTGCGACGCATAACATAAATTGAATTTATGTTTCATGCTATTTTCCTCAAGTCACACAGGGGTGAGGTCCCTGAAAATACCCTACTTGGAGGGGGTGATATCAGCGTGACATATAAAATGAGAAAATAAAATATAATAATCTCACAAAAATAGACTATCACACAATGTACACAATGATTTTTAGGTGGAAACCCAACCTGGGTGAAAACCACCACCTAACCTTCTCGAGTTAGGATTTTTCGATCAACCAAGTTGATCAAATCCACAAACGTACTACTTAAAACGAGGGTAGTACAACCTCAATTACAACCACGCTACAAGTGCGAGGGTAGCATACCTCAAACCCCTTCTCTTCATGAGAAGGATTTTGTCTCACGAAGGAGACGGGAATTCACAACGCGAATACCCAACCAAATAACAAAGTAAAATACAACAATAATCCTATAGAGCCAACAAAGTAATTCTTAAACTAAGCTTCTATAGGAGTTAGGATGCCTCCCTTTATCTAGAAGTGCGTCGACAACACGGATGTGTGAACTATGCAACGGTGCAACTGCGCTCTCGTGAACTATGGCAGGAGAGCGAGTGCGCAAAAGATCGATGCTCTCTAGATGTAGAACTAAAGCTTGGACAGCAAGAGCTTCAACCACTTCTCATGGACACAAAAGATGTGGAAAGTGGTTTGCTTAGTGTGTATTGGTGTGTATTTAAGTGGCAAAGGTTCTCCACTATTTATAGAGGCCCTAGGAAGGCTTTAGAAGGCCTTAGAAGGCTTCCATAGCCGTTGGGTACAACCTCCAAGAGAATCAAGCAAAAATCAAGATTAATCATTACACTGACAGGGTTATCAGACACCTGGTCCTGGCATCAGATGTATGGAAAACCAGTTTAAGATGTCTGGGAACAAAGTCAGATGTTTGATTATAAGCGGGTTTCCTTCCTAACTTGAATCAGATCTAAACAGGATTCTAGTGAATTGTCATCAGACGACATATAGGACGTCTGGAATGATGTCTGGACGTCTAGAAACCTACTTTTCTGCAGAAATGGATTCCCAAGGGAGTGCAACGGCTATAAAATCTCTGAGAAGAGATTTTGGGTCAGTCGAGGCAAAACGGTCATGTATCAGATGTCTGGGGTCCTCTACGGACGTCTGATACGAGGCTAACGGTCATTTCCTTCAGTGTTTACTAAGGTAGCCAATGGTCCACTAATTGGACATCTGGCAAAAACATCAGACATCTTCTAAGACGTCTGGACTAAGGTCTGGACATCTGATTTCATCAGACAGAACTAAGTCCAGCCTAAACATAATCGGACGTCTGAGTCGACAGTTAGACGTCTTAAAAGTCATTATCAGATGTCTGATTTTAAGATTCGACATTTGAAAAGGCTGTTTGAACTCTATTTTGGTTTTCTCAGTTTTCTACAGAAAACCTAAGTATCCTAGGGTTGTGCTGGTGTTCTAGGACTACTGTTAGGGTACTTTGAGGCTCTTTAACATGATATTCTAAGAAACAAAAAGAGCAAGGGAATAAGGACAAAAGTACATAGAAAGAGATAAACAGAAATCTATCCTATTCTTCTTGTCCTTCCATCTTCAAGCTATCGCTCCTCGCGAAGTTCCTTTGTTCTCCATCAAGCTCTTCCAATCCGCCATGGATGCGAGCTCGAACTCCATCTAACCAGGTCTCCATTTGCAATTAACCTGAAATCTAAGACTTCAAGTGCAAATGTTAAATGACACGTGTTTTGTTATCATCAAAATAAATGATCGCGGTGCTCTAGCACCAACAATCTCCCCCTTTTTGATGATGACAAAATCATAAATAATAATGCAAAAAATCCTCCCTCTTTTTGACATTATGAAAAAGGTTTAATTGATTTTCAATTATCTATAACTCCCCCTTAAAACATGCTCTTCTATGAATTTCTTTTAACAAGAGTAATGTCCTCCCCCTTGTTGTAACAGCAAGATAGCTATTATTTTTCTCCCCCTTACTAAAGGGACTATAGTTAACTTACATCTCCCTCTTATTAATTGACAATAAGCTCATAATTTAAACTCCCCCTATCTATATGCTTAATGATAAAAGGATAGAGTAAAGGGTTTTACCTCACCTACCATGGCCAATAAAATGGCCCAAATGAAGGTGGTGGATTGATGCGAAAAGTCGCATGATTTATAAAAGCGGGTTTTTAATGTCGTTGTAATACGCGAATTCGCATACGCTTTTAAATTTACATCCTAGATAGGGGAGTATCTAGGGTCATCCAAGGAGGCCAAATGTTTGCAAAATTAATTCTCTTGCTTACAAAATAGATCTCAACTTTCTTTTTGGTATTTTAAATATGTAATTTTTTTGTTTCGAAAAGACGAGGGCAAAATGTGAATTGTGGCGGAAAGTACTAACACCTATAATTACTTAACTAAAACTTAAGAGATAGATATATCCTCTTCCTAAGCTCACTCTAGGCAAGTGGAGGCCTAGAGTAATTAGGAAGAAGAGGTGAAACAAGTGTTAGAACAAAAACAACAATTTCAATAGAAAGTAAAAAGAAGGCAATTTGATTAACTAGAATTTGTAATCTTTTTCAAGACAAGTAGAGGAATGCTTCTACTAGAAATGAAAAAGTCTAAAAGAAATAAAAGAAATACAAATCCTCTTGCAAAATTTGGTGAAGAAGGGAGTCTTCTTGCTCCAAGCCTAGCTGCTCCTTGGCTTGAAAAGAGGGCCTCCTTCTTCTCCTTCCTTGAGAGCTCCTCCAAGGTGGATGCTACCACCTTCAATGCTCTCCTCCAAGGGGTGGGTGTGCACCACCCTCAAAAGCTCCTCCAAAGTGGCGTGGACCACCTTCAAGATCTCCTCCAAAGATCTTCCTTTCCTGGCTTCTCCTTTGGTTGGCGTGGCTCAAGAGAGAAGGGAAGAGGGGAAGGCACCAAAGGGATAGAATATCCCCTTAATCTTCATCTTCTTATTCTCTCTTGGGCGTGGGCTCTAGGTAGAATATGAGAGTGAATTTTCTAGCCAAGGATGGTTTGAATGGTGGTGGGTAGTGGTCTTTTTATAGGGTAGGATGAGGGGTTAAGGTGCCTCTTGAAATGGAGGGCTAAGATGGGAGGATGGAGGTGGTTAGATGATCCTAGGGTTAAGGATGGTTGGTGCCACCTAAGGGGTGTAAGGGGGGTAGTTAGGGTTGGTCAAGAGGCACCTAAAATTGGCACCAACCATGGAGAGGTGCCATTGGTTGGCGCCAACTTTGAGGCTTCTAGAAGGTGGGATTATGTGGAGGGTGGAGATGGGTTTAAGGGGTGATGTGTGGTGGAGATGAAGGGGATTTTTGGAGGGAAAAGTGGCACCAACAAGGGGGTAGTTAGGGTGGTTTTGGTGCCACTTTTAGGTGTCTTTTGGAGGTGGTGGGTAGGCTAGGTTGACGCCAAATAGGGTTAGCTTATGTGGAGCTTAGGTGGAGCTAGTTGGTGGAGTTGTTAGGTAGGGTTTTTGGTTGGTACAAGCCAAGGAAGCTGGAGCATAGCTAAGCTAAGCTAAGCTAAGCTAAGCTAGCTTAGCTAATGGTGGAGTAGAGGAGGAGGTGTTGGAGCTAGGGTTTGGAGGGAGGAGCTGGTTCTGAAGAGTCTGGAGCTGAAGTGGAGCTAGCAGCTGCTGAAGAGGTCAACATGGGGCTACTCCAGCTGGCTTAGCTTGCTAGTTCTTTGCTAGATACTAAGCCAAGCTAAAGTGAGCTGGTTTATGTTGAATGGAGCTGAGGTCAACTGGGTCTGGTGCTCCCGAGGAGGATTGAGCTGGTTGAGACAGCTAAGGTAGCTTAGCTCAATTAGTTTGTGCTAAGCTGGGTCCCCGGGAGCTGGACTTAAGCTTCCTGAGCTGGGATGAGTTCTTCTTCAGCTGGCTGGAGTTGAGTGGAGCTGGATGTAGCTAGATCTGAGATGGGGTGAACTCCAGTCAACTCAGCTGAGCTAGCTAGTGCTCCCTGTGGACTAGTGGGAGCTAAAATGAGCTAGACTCAACTAGGTTGAGCTGGATTTGAGCTAACTTGAGCTAAGATGAGCTAAGATGAACTCTCTTGAGTTGCCATTCAGCTGAGATTAGCTGAATGGAGATGGGATGAGCTAACCCTAGCTCAAGTGAGCTAGGTTCCAACTGTAGTGAGCTGGATCAAGCTGAGTTCCAACTAGTCTGAGCTCCTCCTTCACCATTTGCCTTCTTGAGTGCTAGGACTTTAGGGATCTGTATATCTGTTCATCCCTAACACTCACAAAAACAAATTAAAACAACAAAATAAAATGCAATGCATGCTGATGTAAACACATTTACACTACTTAAAATGTCTATTTTTGCATGTTCTTAAGCATAGGATTGCATTTCATGATATAAATATTGCATAACATGCATCATCTTGCATTTAGAGTAGTTTGAATAAAATGGAGGTTAATGTCTCCTTTTATGTGCTTGGACAGGGCAAACATTTTATCGGAGCCTCGGATCAAATATCCAACTGTATGGATGTGATTAGGGCGACGATTGGAGTTCAACAACTCCAAGATCGCCCTAATCAGGCATCCGTAGCATCAGTTAGTGACCTGGGAACCTTAGAAGATCAAGGGTCAGGATGGTGAAAATCCACACTTCAGATGACAAATCCGACCACATGGATGAATTCGGATCGATGATCGCAGCCCAACGACGCAAAAATCGAGTCAATCCGACATCCATGGCACCATCTACAACTTCCAGAAGATGGATGGCCAAGATGGCGCCACGTGGCGCCATCTCGGCCACCCAAACGGCCGCACGCATTCTACGAAGGCCCTGCACCCGCTCGCTCTCCGCCGTTGGATCTTGATGCAATGGCTGTGATCGGCCGCACCTAAAAGCGTCCGCTAGACCATCCGTGCCTCGTAGCGCAGCGGTCGAGCGCGCTTACGCGAGCGGTGAGCACGGGTTCGAGCCGCAGCGAGGGGTTGGAAGGCGCGGGCGATTGGGTGCGGGTGGGCGTTGGGTCTTGATCGGACGGCCGCGTGCGCCCGATAGTGTTCACTCGCGATTGAACGCGTGGCGTGGACGCGCGATCGCATGCGGGCGAGCGCACAGCGCAGCTTATGAAGGCACGACTTAAGCCATCCAATCTCACGATCGGACGACTGAGAATCGACGAACATGCGTAGGCGTTGCGCGCGCGAGCAGCTGAGTGGGCGCACGTGGGCGTGGAAGTTACGCCCACGTTGGGGGCTTTAGCGACGGTTTTATCCATCACTAAAGACCCCTCATTTATTATTTTGAAGTTGTAATGTCCATTTTGCCTCCACTCCTTGCAACTATAAAAGGAGACTCCCTCCATATGAAATTCTCATCCCTTCCTTCTCTTCTCTACCCCTCCAAAGCTCAAGAGAAGCTTGTCCCACACTCGGGATGCTTCTCGCGAGATAAAGTCCAAATTTTCGTCCCCCTTCGGAAGTGGATCCCGCGACGATGACGGCGTGCTGCTTCGTTCCCGTTCTTCTGCTTCATCCTCCTTCGTCCTGCTTCATTCCCCTTCGTCCAGGCTTCGTCCCGTCCGGCTCATCCTCCAAGCAACCGTCGAGGAGGATTTCTCTCTCCCTATTCTTTTTACTGCTTTCTAGCATAGATTTACTGCTTTCTAGTGTAGTTTTGCTCGTCCTCCAAGCAATCGTCGAGGAGGACATTTCTCCCTCCATTCTTTTAATGCTTTCTAGAGTAAATTTATCGCTTTCTAGTGTAATTGTTTTATGCTTTCTAGTTATAATGAACAATCTCCTCAATGATAAATTCTTTGTTTATTCTACATCTCATTTTGATTTCTATATGTAATATTCTCTCTCTCTTACCCTCTCTCTCTCTTCTATTTATTGTAACTAATTAGATAGTTTTAAATTGAATTACTTCGTGACAAATAAAAAGAAACGCGTAGTTGTTAAATCAAACGTCCGCCTCCCTGTGTTCGACCCGAAATTTTAATTTTGGTATAAATTTTATTTGTTGAACATGAATTCTTCGCTTTCAAGCTACAATGACAGGTTTTCCAAAATCGAACACGTTAGCGTAGCCATTCGTAAACGTTCAACACATGCCTAACCTAGTTAATGCCTAAATGCAGCCCAAAAACCCGTTTGCGGAGTAAAATCCTAAGAGCTAGGTTTGTTTTAATGCATAAGAATGATGATAAACTGGCGTTTATCATGGATGCCACATCGGATGGGGCTCCCATCCGTAGCTTGGAGGCCCGGGCATTAGCGTCGATGTCCAATCTGGTGGTCAACGTGCGGTGGGTCCATCATTTGTTTGCCATCTTGTCAGTCTTCTCGTTTTCCTCCTTGGTCTGCTCCTTGCTCCTCCCAACTCGAGTTGACCATCCTTAAGCTTGTAGGTCCAGTCTTTTGTGTTGTAGTCACCCTTGAAACCTACAAAATAAGATTCCAAATCTTTCTTCGGTATCCAAGTGAGCTTGGATCCGGATTTATTAGTGAGTCTCCTTGATGATGATCCTTTCTCAATCTTAGGGCTATGCAAATTTTCTACTTTGTTGATTAATTTGTTAGAATTTTCCCTAAGACATGCGATTTCTTTTTCTATAATATTTATCTTAGTCTTTAAATCAGAAATTTCTAATTTTAGACTAGCATTTTCCTCAATCAATTTAGTATTTTCATTGATTAATTCATCATTTTTAGGACTAGCTTCTAGATCATTAAGTTATTTTTCTAACCTTTCATTTTCATTTCTATGAAAACTAAGGTTCTTTTTAATATTTTTATTTTCTATCTTAAGTGATTTACTAACTTCCAAAAGCTCATTAAATACTTTTTGTAAATCAGAATTTACCTCTTTGTCGGAGTCGCTTCAGCTTTCGCTGTCGCTTTCTCCTAATGCCATGAAACCAAAGCAAGCGGTTTCATTCTTCTCAGGATTTTCTTCTTCCTCTTGCTCCGATCTTGAGTCGTCCCACGTTGCTTGGAACACCTTCTTAGATTTCTTCTCCTTTTCCTTCTTCTTCTCCTTGAGAAGTGGGCATTCTGGTCGTAGATGCCCTTTCTCGTTGTAGTGGTAGCAACATCTCAGGCTTCCTTCTTTTCTTTCTTTGATTCCCTACAAATCTTGGAAAATTTCTTAAGTAAAATTTTAAAGTCTTTGTCATTGGAACTTACCTCGCTATTAGACGCAGCTCTGAATGTGAGGGTCTTCTTTGGTCTTGGTTCCGGTGTGTCCTTCTTCTGATTCAGCTTTGTCTCGTAGGCCATTAGATTGCCTAGGAGATCTTCCATATTGAGCTCCTCCACCTTGTTTGCCTCCTCAATCGTGGTGACCTTCTACTCCCATTCCGGTCCAAGGGAACGGAGTAGCTCTCCTTGAAGCTCCCCCTTGATGAAGGTCTTACCTAAAGCTTTTAAACTATTTACTATGAGAGTGAACCTAGTGTTCATCTCACTTAAAGATTCATTAGACTTCATAGAAAAAGATTCAACTTCTTGAGAAAGTAAATTTATTTTAAAAGTCTTTACCTTAGAGGTACCCTCATGAGTTACCTCAAGTGTGTGCCAGATCTCGTATGCGGTGGTGCACTACGAGATTCTGTTAAACTCCTCCAGGCTGAGCGCACAATAGAGGGCGTTCATGGCCTTCGTGTTCAAAGAGAGCTCACGAATTTGTTGTTGCGAGTAGCCTCCCGCGGGTTTCTCTAGGATGTCAAACGACGTCTCGCAACAGTCCCATATTATGAAGTTGGTGACATGAAACCACATCTTCATCTGTAACTTCCAGTACCCGTAGTTGCTTCCATCGAAGAAAGGTGGTCGGACGATGGACTACCCCTCGATGATTCTGGTGGCGGTGACGCTTCCCTCCATCGGATCTTCTTGCTTGGTTGTTACGCCGAAACAGCAAGAACCTGCTCTGATATCAATTGAAAATACCCTACTTAGAGGGGGTGAGATCAGCGTGATGTATAAAATGCGGAAATAAAATATAATAATCTCACAAAAATAGACAATCACACAATGTACACAATGATTTTTAGGTAGAAACCCAACCTGGGTGAAAACCACCACCTAACCCTCTCAAGTTAGGATTTTCCGATCAACCAAGTTGATCAAATCCATTAACGTACTACTTAAAACGAGGGTAGTACAACCTCAATTACAACCATGCTACAAGTGCAAGGGTAGCGTACCTCAAACCCCTTCTCTTCACGAGAAGGATTTTGTCTCACGAAGGAGACGGGAATTCGCAATGCGAATACCCAACCAAATAACAAAGTAAAATACAACAATAATCCTATAGAGCCAACAAAGTAATTCTTAAACTAAGCTTCTATAGGAGTTAGGATGCTTCCCTTTATCTGGAAGTGCATCGATGGCGCAGATGCGTGAACTATGCGATGGCGCAATGGGCTCTCATGAACTATGGCGGGAAAGATGGTGTGCAAAAGATCGATGCTCTCTAGATGTAGAACTAAAGCTTGGAGAGCAAGAGCTTCAACTACTTCTCTTGGACACAAAAGATATGGAAAGTGGTTTGCTTAGTGTGTCTTGGTGTGTTTTTAAGTGGCAAAGGTTCTCCGCTATTTATAGAGGCCCTAGGAAGGCTTTAGAAGGCCTTAGAAGGCTTCCATAGCTGTTGGGTACAACCTCCAAGAGAATCAGGCTGAAATCAGGATTAATCATTACATTGATAGGGTTATCAGGCGTCTGGTCCTAGCATCAGACGTCTAGAAAATCAATTTAAGACATCTGGGAACAAAGTCAGACGTCTAATTATAGGCTGGTTTCCTTCCTTACTTGAATCAGATCTAAACAGGGTTCTAGTGAATTGTTATCAAACGACATATAGGATGTCTGGAATGATGTCTGGACGTCTGGAAACCTACTTTTCTGTGGAAATAGATTCCCAAGGGAGTGCAACGGCTATAAAATCTCTGAGAAGAGATTTTGGGTCAGCCGAGGCAAAACGGTCATGTATCAGATGTCTGGGATCCTCTACGGACGTCTAAAATGAGGCAAACAGTCATTTGCTTCAGTGTTTACTAAGGCAGCCAACGGTCCACTAATTGGACACCTGGCAAAAACATCAAACGTCTTCTAAGACATCTGGACTAAGGTCTGGATGTATAATTTTATCAGACAGAACTAACTAAGTCCAGCCTAAACATAATTAGACGTCTGAGTCGATAGTCAGACATCTTAAAAGTCATTATCAGATGTCTGATTTTAAGATTAGACATCTGAAAAGGCTGTTTGAACCCTTTTTTGGTTTTCTCAGTTTTCTACAGAAAACCTAAGTATCCTAGGGTTGTGCTGGTGTTCCAGGACTACTGTTAGGGTACTTTGAGGCTCTTTAACATGATATTCTAAGAAACAAAAAGAGCAAGGAAATAAGGACAAAAGTACATAGAAAAAGATAAACAGAAATCTATCCTATTCTTCTTGTCCTTCCATCTTCAAGCTATCGCTCCTCGCGAAGTTCCTTTGTTCTCCATCAAGCTCCTCAAATCCGCCATGGATGCGAGCTCGAACTCCATCTAACCATGTCTCCATTTGCAATTAACCTAAAATCTAAGACTTCAAGTGCAAATGTTAAATGACACGTGTTTTGTTATCATCAAAATAAATGATCGCGGTGCTCTAGCACCAACAGTCCCTGGCCCTCACTCGCCATGCATCATCTGCAACACTCCCCCACGGACCTGGCTCTCGACTTGACTACCTAACCTAGCACTCCTCACGCACCACACCCACGCAAATGCGCCTAGACCCGGGCATGCACCCAACCCGATTGCCTAGCTCTGGGAGAGTGTACTGAAGAGAGAAATAGAGAGAGAGAGAGACGTGGGGGAGGGTAGGGGTTGGTTTTGCTCTTCAGTGTGTGTAGGGAAGAAGAAGGAAGAGGAAGGCACAGCTGAAGCTAAGGCTTGGTGAAGCGAGGCTAAGCAGGGAAGGAAAGACTTAGCTGCAAAAGGAAGAAGAAGGAAGGAAGGCCAAAGAGAAGAGAACATCAAAAGAGAGCTAAGGCTGAAGGAAACAAACGCAAGGTGAAGCTGACACTTAGCCACAAATAAGAGATGTCAAAAGAGAAGAAGGAAAGATAAGGCAGAAGGAGAGGCAAGCTAAAGAAGGAAGAAGGAGAAAGGCACTGTGCAAGAGAAGAAGAAGGAAGAAGAAGGCAAGACTAAAGCAAAGAGAGCAGCTGCAAAGAAGAGACAAGAAAGAAGAAGCAGACAGCAAAAGTCAGAGAAGAATAGAAGAAAAAGAGCTAAGGAAAGAGGGAAATCAGAGAAAGAAAGAAAGAAGAAGAAGAGAATGTAGAAAGGAGAAGGAAATAAGATAAAAGCTTAAAGAGAATATCTTTTTAAGATGTTTGATCATAGAATCAGACGTCCAATTTCTCTATTTTTACTATAATTGACTCTCAAATTCTTGCATTTATATTCTGAATTAAATTTTGAGTAACTCTAAGTGATCAATTACATTATTGAGATTAGTGAATAAATTTCATTTTCTCCCTGTGTTCGACCTTGGATACTTAGGTTTTCGAGTAATAAATTCTTATTTGTTTTCAACGCTTGGTCACCTATACTACAATGCAACTAACTTAAAAAGCCCGACAATGCGTTGCAACACCTCCTCAGTGTAGATATGATGTGTGCAATATGAAGTACTGATACTAGTCAAATCATCGAGAGTCCATCCAATGGCTCTCCAATGCTATTGGAGGATAGAAATTAGCTTTGTTTCCTGATCAAATGTGAGTTAGGAATTGATGATCACAAGAAATGTTTGATTAGAACCCAAGAAGACATATTTTAGATGATCGGGAAGAGGTTTCAACTCCATAACTGGGTTATCAACAGCAAAAGGAGGTTTGAGATGGGCTTCAGAAGATAAAGAGGGAGCTGTGGGTGAATCTGGATCAGCTCTAGGCTCCTCTATTTATGGGCCTTGATCTGCTTGGGATTGAGGATCAGGGGTAATCAGGTTTTCTTCTAGAAGTGGGTCCTCAATCACAGAACCAATGTCAGAAACTTACTAAATTGCGCCACACTTAATTCTTTTATGGGCCTTGAATATATCAATCTTCAATGTTTTGTTCCCAAATTGTAATTCGATCTGACCCTCTTCGCAGTTTATATTTGCCCTAGCTGTGGCTAGGAATAGTCTTCGTAAAATGATTGGTGTATTCTTCATATTCTCAGGAGTATCCATATCTAATACGATAAAGTCCACTCAGAAGTAGAAATCACGAATTCGAACCAGAATATCCTCGAGAATTCCTCTAGGTGACTTAATTGATCGGTCTGCTAACTACAAAGTCACCACTATCAGTTTGAGCTCAGTTTCCTTGAAATGGTCTAGTAGGGATGTAAGTATCAAGGTTATGGAGGCTCCTAAATCCAATAATGCTTGATCAAACTCTAGATCACCAAATTTACAAGAGATCAAAGGGGTGCCAG
Source organism: Thalassia testudinum (assembly GCA_037157565.1). Taxonomy (NCBI): domain Eukaryota; kingdom Viridiplantae; phylum Streptophyta; class Magnoliopsida; order Alismatales; family Hydrocharitaceae; genus Thalassia; species Thalassia testudinum. The sequence continues at coordinate 44,215,199 of JAZHRO010000025.1, forward strand.
AATCTTTTGCTTTTTGCAGGAGCTTGCCCAAAATAATTGAGCTGACTTGCTCAGACAATAAGATCGGACTCCCACCTTTGGTTCATGGCTTATGCTTAGGTGTACACAAATCCTTCAGAAATCTTGCATATGCCAGTATGTGGAGGATTGCATCCATCAAGGGGATGTTTATCTGGACTTTCTCAAAGAGCTTGATTAGATCTTCCTCAAGTGCCACAGGTTTAGGTTTCCTCTTTCCTTTGCACAAAGCCTCAGGAAATGGAACCTCTGTGGGTTCCTCTGGGATTGGTTCGGATTCTAGATCTGAGATAGGGGTGTCCTGGATAACTAGCCTAGGGTTAGGCTCTGAACTACTAGGCTAAGAGTGGCTTGGATAAGGTGGATCCTGAGTTGTCTTGCCACTATGGTGGTAACAGAATTTAGCCCTACCTGGTTTCGGTTTCAAGTCGGTAGAAATGGTGGTTGCTGCTGATATCCTGAGTATGATGTCGAAGCCTCCATCCCGTCAGGTGATGGAGCAAAAGGAGTCTAATAAACAAATTGAGCTTGGCTTTGATTCGGGTTCGTAACACACCTCTAGTTCGGCACGTTATTTGAATTCGGCAGAGGTTGTGAAGGAAGTGCACCAGGATGGCAAGAATTCGCCATCTGTGCGAGCTGATTACGAACCTCTGCGATCTCGTCCTTGTGCTATTTCTACATAGCCGCATTCATCTTTTGAATGTCAACCAGGGTTTAAAGGATTAGAGACATTTAATCTTCCCGTGTCGGCTCGGATGGGTAATTCAGATTGGGCCTAGGCTGAGCAGACTGCTAAGGATTCCAAGCTTGTGGTCGGGGTTGGAATTAGATCTCGGATTTTGATATTCTCTAACCACGCAAAGTTAGGATGATTATGCCATCCAAGATTATAAGTGTTTGAGAATGGATCATTCTAGATGGCGTTGAGGTCCTTGCAAGTCTGAGGAACCCCAGAGAAGTTAAAATACGAGGGTTTAGAGTTCCCTCAACTAGAGTAGGCTGGTCTGGAGTTTCCTCCGAAACCAGGATCAGATGGGGGTGGATATGGGTCCATCCCCTGGGAAGAGTGGTGATAGATGTTATGCATAGCCTCCCTACTAGAGGGAGGTTGCACAAATGGGTTTTGCTAAGCTAAGGTGGCTCTCTGCAAGTATCGAGTCAATCTGTTAATCGAGACCTTGTCTAGGCAACTAGCCATTAGTTCTAGATAGACGGATGTGGATAGGCCTTGGGTTTCATGTGCCCCCCGGGTGTCTATGTTGAAGCTACAGGTTATTACGCTGTCGTATTTGGTTTTGAAAAACCTGTCGTCGTAGTTTGAAAGCATAGAACTCGTGTTCAACAAATAAAATTTGTACCAGAATAGAAATCCCAGGTTGAACTCAGGGAGGCTACGTCGATCTATATTCGCAATTATATTTTTTTTAGAGTTTTTGTTGAAAAGAGAAGCGACATAATTACAATGAAGCAATATGGACAATCTGGATAAACGAGAGAGAGAGAGAGAGAAAACATGAACTTAATATTTTAAAATGTTTATACAATAAAACCAGAGAAAAATTACACTAGAAAGTGGGAAATCTATTACACTAGAAATAAATCTACTCTAGAAAGCATTAAAAAGAATGGAGAGAGAGATATCCTCCTCGACGATCGCTTGGAGGACGAGTCGGACGGGTCGACACTTAGAAGACGGGGAACAAAGTAGGAAGAAGAAGGACAAAGCTGAAAGAACGGGAATGGGGTAGCACGTCGTCATCGTCGTCGCGGGATTCACTTCCGAAATGGGGGCGAAAATTTGACTTTATCTCTTGAGAAGCATCCTAGGTGTGGGACAAGCTTCTCTTGAGCTTTGGAGGGGTAGAGATGAGAAAGAAGGGATGAGAATTTCATATGGAGGGGGTCTCCGTTTATAGTTACAAGGAGTGAGGGCAATTTGGTCATTTTAAGTTGAAAATCATTAATTCATGACCTTTAGTGATGAATAAATTCGTCGCTAAAAGTCCAAACGTGGGCGTAGTGGGCCGGTGCGTGCACCTGCTCATCTCCTCAAGGTGCAATGCTCATTCACATTCTTCAAATCTCGGACATTCGATCGTGAGATCGAACAGTTGAGAGAGATCCTCGCCATGCCTCCTCATCGCACGCCTACGCGTGCAATCCCACGTTACATGCGGGCGTGCGTTGGCGAGTGATCTGGATTGAGCGCGCGTGGCTGCTAGATCACCATCGGGCAGTCAATCGCACCCGCTCATCTGCACCTCAGCTCCCGCTCCTCGCGGCTCGAACCTGCATCCATCCTTCGCGAAAGTGCATTCGACCAACGCGCTATCAGCGCATTTGTGTCGCGTTTATGAAATGTGCATGTGCGCCCCGCAACCGTTGGATGAGCATCCAACGGTGGAGAAGCGACGCTCAGATGAAGAAGAGAAGGTGCGGCGGGTGCATGCGGCCGGTTGGGTGGCTGAGATGGCGCCACGTGGTGCCATCTTGGCCGTCCATCTTCTGGATAATGTAGATGGTGCCACAGTTGTCGGATTGAGTCGATTTTCATGTCGTTAGGTTGTGATAGTTGATCTGAATCCATCCGTGTGGTTGGATTTGTCATCTGAGTTGTGAATTCACACCATCTTGGCCCTTGATCTTCTAGGGTTCCTCGATCTCTATCTGGTGCTACAGATGTTTAATTAGGGCGATCTTGGAATCATTGAACTCCAATCGCCGCCATGAGCAGATCTGTACGGTTGGATCTTCGATCCGAGGCCCCGATAAAAATTTGCCTTATCCCTGAACATAAAAGGAGACAATTAACCTCCATTTTATTCAAATTAATCTAAATGCAAGATGATGCATGCTATGCAATATTTATAGTATGTAATGCAATTCTATGCTTCAGAACATGCATAAATAGACATTTTATGTAATATAAACATGTTTACATCACACTCCCATGCCTATCTTTTGCTAGTCCCTAGCAAAAATTGTATGCTATTTTTAAAAGAATTAGGTTGGATTATTTGGGCATAAGTTATTTTCAATCATTAAGAAAATGTTTACTTAGGATCTGAACTTTCAAAGACATAATAGTGCCCGGGTATCTGCCAAAATGCCGACTGCCTCAGGCCCTCGCCTTATTCAAAGAAAATTTTCTTTTTTTCTCTTTTTCTTCTTTTCTTTCTTTTTTTTGATTTTTGAGTTTAAGGTTTAAGAGTGGCTTTTTACGGCCATTCATCTCACCCAAGATTTGATGAGAACCCTAAGTTCTAAGCATCTTATTGTGAATGTGATAGACTCATTGATCGGCAATTAGAACGAACTTTGAGTTTCTACGCCTCTAGGTAACCTTAAAAAGAGAGTTCTGCCTGAAGGTGTACTTTTACAATCGGTAGCTTTCTCCCTACTTTTATTTTTATGGGATCAACACAAGGGTGAATCCAGTGTATATCTCCCCGATTTATTCTACTTCTCCGCTTCTTACTAAGTGTTTTGGGAATTTTAAGTGCATTTCTTGAGCTGGGTTCTAGACAACTAGTCGATGAGCTGTTACCACCGACAACTTGTCAACCATACTCGTGCGGCGAAGTGTAGCTTATTTCTTTTATTTTCTTTTTTCTTTTCTCCTTTTCTTTTTCTTTATTTTTGACTTTCTTTTTCTCTTTTTTTAATTAGGTGGCTTTCTTGGTCTAAGATTTACCTAAAGGCAGCAAGAAGAGAATGGTCCAGTGACTGGGCTCTGGACAACCTACCTATGGGTTGTTACACATGATAACTTGCGAGCCATATCACCCTAGAAGGTTCATTAGTTACCCAATTTCCGTTAGAATCGTTGATTAACGAGTCAGTGACAAGATAGTGTGTACATGCTTTAGACTTAAGGTTCCCTCAAATCAGAGGGTGGGTTGATAAGTTGTGTACTTATCACCCAAACTTATTTATTCAAATTAAAATAGAATTTAGGTTGGTGAGGACTCGAAAAACAAATCCACATTTTAGTGGATACACAGGCTGATTAAGTCTGAAGATCTGAAGGGTCTTCGTGTTCAGATCCTAATGTAATATTTCCTAAGATTGAAAATTTTTCTTAAGCCCAAGTTCTCTTTCCCAATTCCACAAATTTATATATATATAAATAAAAGAAAATAAAATGAATCTATGGAGCTGACGAATAAATTTAGAGATGAATATCCACCCCCCCATGCCTATCTAATGCAATGTCCTCGTTATATTAAAAAGACATAAAACAGAGTGGAATAGAGTAGAAAGCACCTGAATTGCGTGAATGTCGGGTCTGCTCTGAGATAAAACTAAAAAAAAACATATATGTGCTGAATTTAGTACCTTCAGCTAGGCACGCTATACAAAAAAGAGAAATAAAGAATTCACAAGTGTAGGTCAGAATCAGAATAAAAATATGAAACCTCTGACCTGCCAATAGATGTCCACAAATGTGGACCAGATTGTGGTGCAGACCCATACCCCATAATCGAGAATATCTAAGGTTCTGGATAAAAATTACCCAAAACCTAAAATTAGTATGCAAGCAAGGTTGGGCCTGCGATTTATGAGGATGTAACCCAAGACCAAAGAGTCGGGTTACAGAGAATTCAATATCAGAAGGATAATCAATGAATGTATGCTTGGGTTGAATATCCTCAGAACAAATGTCATAAGGGTCTTGGTTTGATGATTTCAGATGAATTGGAACCCTTAGACTTAGTCTTCTATTTCCTCCAGAGTTTACTTCCCAAATCAAAATTTCCCAGCTTCTGTTCTCCTCATTCAGAATGTCAAGTTTTGAGACCTCCTGCATATTAATCACCCCTTCTGAAATTTTCAAGTCTAAAAGATGTGGCTGAATCAGAATTGACTTTGGTCTAGTTATCTCAAAAACAGAATCATCGGTAAGCTCAATGGGTTGTAACTGACAATCGGGGCATTGAATTGTTTCCTTCAGAAAATGTGACTCAATCCATCTTGTGAGCCCTAATAATATCAATTTCCGTAATTATTGGGCTATCAAATGATCTATCAGATTCCTCAGGCCCAATCATCTCACAGAAATAGTGTTTAGTAAACTCATGTGAGTCTTCGTAAACTGAATCTTCACCATCAGAATTAAAGAAATCAAAATTCGTATCAATATATGTCCCAAAATCATCCATCACTTTCTGATCCATGGAGACATACGTTTCCTCATGCCTCAGCTCAAGGATTTCAGGTGAAGAAATCAGATCATTCTTAATTGGTTGGTCTAATTCAATCTGGTCAGCCTCGTAACACGTGTCCCCCTAAACAGGTGCCTGAGTGGGTTCTAACATTAGCTCTCCTGAAGGGGGTTCATCCTGGGAATCATCCCACGATTGAACTAAAGCAACCACAAATCTCATTCTCAATTTCGCTAACTTCCCAAGTAGAAACTCGGGTTCTTATCCTTAATATCCTGGAGCCAATCCAACAAATATTTGTTTAAATCATCAATCATCTCAATCAGGGGCTCCAATTTTTCAATGCAAGGTATTGGCTATACTTCTAAAGATTGAATGGTATTCCTCAAGTTGTCCAAAACCTTATCTTGAACCTGGTTAACCTAGACCAAATGACTTGGTTCAGGGTTGGGCGGGTTTGGGATCAGTGCAGAGGAGTTAACGAATTGAGATTCATTATACCCTTCCTGATAATAGGTCATTTCGGATTGTTCAAAAGGTGGTGATGACCTAAAGGTAGTGTATTCAGAGGATGTGTAAGGATCAGTGTATCCTTCTTGATTGTAGATCGTATTAGGTTGTCCATGAAAGGGTGGCGATCTATAATCAATATAGCTCTGAGAAGGATAGAAATCACAATTATGATGTTCAAGGTTAGACCCTAAACACGGAGGTTCAGAACTGTATCCCCAATCCGAGTTATCTCAACTAACTGAAGGTTGATTACAGTACGAGTCGGGATAATCGTCATGTTGAGGATAACTCATAATAGGAGGGAAAGAGTGGGAATGCATATAAAATGTGGAAGGATTAATGATAGACGGGAGGAAGAAAGGTGCCCTGCAATACAAGCAATCAAACTTGCCCTTAAGTGGGCTACCCTAAAGACCTACAGACTCCCAGAACCCGTCTTGAGATAAAGAAACGATTTGATCTACTTCTGTCTGTTCAATCCAACTAGTTAGAAGGAGAGACTAGGGAGAAGGTTCTTCCTTCGGCTTGCACCTCCGGTTCCTAGTGTAGCCCCCAACCGCGATCGTTTGATTCTGCTCCCCTAGCTAGACATCAGATTGAACAGTAGAAACAGACTAATCGAAAATAATCTCATTCTGGGCTCCGAAGAGCAAGTCAAATCCTTAAGGCCAATGTCTATTCTATTTTATTTAGGGCTAGGTTTGAATGTGCTTTGGAATGTGATGGGCCCTTTATCTGGGTTGTACCCTTAATGATTGATTGATGTGTGTGTGCGTGCACAACCAGTGGTTTTCAAGCAAGATTATTTTTGATGCGGTGAATTTTAGGATTCAAATCTTGCTTAGTAGCTTTAAGGATTCAACTTTAGATATTTTCAAACAAGTTTTGTTTGGCACACCAGGTTTTGAAAGCACAGGTGAAGATGTTTTCCTTTAAAACTTAAAAGAATGTGGAGTGCCTGGAAAATCCCTAAGAGTTGAACCTATGTGGCAGCTACTTGATGAGTTGATTTTAATTGAAGTGGTGTGACCCAATCAACTCAAACAATTGGCCTATTGCACCACTTAATTAGGCACACAAGTGATTACCTAATCTGATTTCTACTCAATTATGTGTTTAGATGTGTGTATTGGTTCCAAAGATCAGTTTACCGGTTGAGTTTGAAAATCAGATGAGGTTGTGTACCTCTGTGAGATTTTTTTATTTTTTTCTTTTTAAATGTGGAGGTTGAGGCGGGTGTAGGTGTCAAACAAACAAACAAAACTAACCTTAGAGTTTATAAGAACACCTAGGTTGATTTATGTTCGTGTTATTACGTGGTGGAATGAAAACTAATGGGTGGGAGGTGGGGGATAACTTACAGAACCTTCAACAGCACTTTGCTCCAATCTACTACTTTTGCTAGTCTCAAAAGAGTACCTACAATCACAATAAGAAAGGAGAGAAGTGAGGTAAATGATTCATAAGTTGGAAACGTAAAAAAAAAATTAAAGAGCATCGCCTCCCCGGCAACGACGCCAAAATGTTGAAGCTATGGGTTATTACGCTATCGTATTTGATTTTGAAAAACCTGTCGTCGTAGTTTGAAAGAGTAGAACTCATGTTCAACAAATAAAATTTGTATCGGAATAGAAATCCCAAGTTGAACTCAAGGAGGCTACGTCGATCTATATTCGCAATTATATTTTTTTTAGAGTTTTTGTTGAAAAGGGAAGCGACGTAATTACAATGAAGCAATATAGACAGTCAGGATAAATGAGAGAGAGAGAGATAGAAAACATGTACTTAATATTTTAAAATGTTTATACAATAAAATCATAGAAAAATTACACTAGAAAGCGGGAAATCTATTACACTAGAAAGCAATAAATCTACTCTAGAAAGCATTAAAAAGAATGGAGAGAGATATCCTCTTCGACGATTGCTTGGAGGACGAGCCGGATGGGACGATGCCTGGAAGATAGGGAATGGAGGAGGAGGAAGAAGGACGAAGCAAGAAGAACAGGAATGGGGCAGCACGTCGTCGTTGTCCTGGGATCCACTTCCGAAATGGGGGCGAAAATTTGACTTTATCTCTTGAGAAGCATCCCGAGTGTGGGACAAGCTTCTCTTGAGCTTTGGAGGGGTAGAGAAGAGAAAGAATAGATGAGAATTTTGTATGGAGGGGGTCTCCTTTTATAGTTGCAAGGAGTGAGGGCAATTTGGTCTTTTTAAGTTGAAAATAATTAATTCAGGACCTTTTGTGACGAATAAATCCGTCGCTAAAGGTCCGAACGTGGGTGTAGTGGGGCGATGCACGCACCTGCTCATCTCCTCAAGGTGCAATGCTCATTCACGTTATTCAAATCTCGACCGTTCGATCGTGAGATCGAACAGCTGAGAGAGATCCTCGCCACGCCTCCTCATCACGCGCCTACGCGTGCGATCCCACGTTACACGTGGGCGTGCGATGGCGCGTGATCTGGATTGAGCACGCATGGCCGCTGGATCACCATCGGGCAGTTAATAGCACCTGCTCATCTGCACCTCAGCTCCCGCTCCTCGCAGCTCGAACCCGCATCCATACTTCGTGAAAGCACATTCGACCAACGCGCTATCAGCGTGTTTGTGTTGCGCTTATGAAATGTGCATGCGCACCCTGCAGCTGTTGGATGAGCATCCAACGGTGGAGAAGCGATGCTCAGATGAAGAAGAGAAGGTGCGGCGGGTGCATGTGGTCGGTTGGGTGGCTGAGATGTCGCCACGTGGTGCCATCTTGGCCGTCCATCTTCTGGATGATGTAGATGGTGCCACGGTTGTTGGATTGAGTCGATTTTCACGTTGTTAGGCTGCGATCATTGATCTGAATCCATCCATGCGGTTGGATTTGTTATCTAAAGTGCAAATTCACACCATCTTGGCCCTTGATCTTCTAGGATTTCTTAATCTCTATCTGATGCTACAGATGTCTGATTAGGGCGATCTTAGAGTCGTTGAACTCCAATCGTCGCCCTGATCAGATCTGTACAGTTGGATCTTCGATCTGAGGCCCCTATAAAAAGTTGCCCTGTCCCTGAACATAAAAGGAGACAATTAACCTCCATTTTATTCAAACTAATCTAAATGCAAGATGATGCATGCTATGCAATATTTATAGTATGTAATGCAATTCTATGCTTGAGAACATGCATAAATAGACATTTTATGTAATATAAACATGTTTACATCAGTCTGTCAACGCATGGGCAGTCGTCCGGTCGAACATGCTCATGGATTCATTATTAATGGAGTTCTCTCACATATTCTCGAGAATCTCCCACACAATGTCCTCATGTTGGCCCATGATGTTGCTGCCACAGGTCTCATTGATGAATAGTCAGATATCTTCATAGTGTCCTTGCTAAAAAGACTGGACTTGTTCCCATTTAGGAACTCCGTGATGGGGGGATTTCCGCATGAGATCCAGAAAGCCATCCCATGCCTCATGAAGTGGTTCTCCCGCATTCTGAGTAAAGTGCATGATCTGATGTCCGACCAATGGGAAAAAACTTCTTCAGAAATTCAGATTGAAGTTCAGCCCATGTGTTGATCGGACGAGTTAAGGTTTGGTACCAATGGGTAGCCTTATCCATGTGGGAGAAAGAAAACATCCTCATGAGTAAGATATCATGATTCTGCATAGGTGGCCTAAAGTTCTAGGCCAGATGTTTCAATTGTTGGATGTGCTGGAAAGGATTTTCGGAGTTAAGCCCATGGAATTTAGGGATAGCATGAAGCATATTGGGCTTAAGTTCAATATCAAGTCCTCTAGTAGGGATTTGAACTCTAGGTTCGATTGCTATCGCAGTGGGATTGTAATGATCTCACATCATAGGACGCTGTGGAAGATTCATGAATGCTTGGAAAAGATCGTTGAGGCATCGTAACTGATTCTGGAGATTGGGTTCTTCTTGATTTTCCATAGATATAGCTGAAGGAGATCTGGGCTCAGAAGAAAGAGTTGGAAGAGATATCAATATGATTGAAAGGTAGCACAAACAAGTGATTCGAGGCTTAGCCTCAATGGGAGTTAACTGCTAATGGAGGTCTCAAGGGTGGTCTTAAGGACCTCCTCCCAAACATGCACTACTGAGCTAGACGAGGTACAGAAGATGTAATAGACCCAACCGAGGAACCTAAAAATCTTTGGATGAATAAGGAGGTTCAAGGCGGATGATACCTCTTGATCAAAAAATCACTCACCCGAAAAATACCTGGGCAACCAGGAAGGGAGAGTCCCGCAACGACCCCAACATGGTAGAGCATCCCCATGGGTTACAGGATTTCCACCACCTGACCTTCCTTGTCACTAAGAATCCAAGTAGATCGGAATGAGCAACTTGACCTCTTAAGTCTACCAAATTTTAAACCTAAATTAAGGTGCTTAGAATTTCACTTGAACTTTAGATTTGATTTGTGCTTGGTGACCTAATTTGAAGGTTGGTTAACCCACAAGGTGGATCAACTTCACCTAACCTGCCCTAAGGTTGAGGATGAGTTGGGTAATGAGCCCAAAATCACCCCAAATGATTTGCAAACAGGTTATTAAGTCTGAAGTTTTAGGATTCAAGTGGATGATTATAGCTTAATTTTAGGGCTCTCTTGATTAGGTCAATTCAAGCAAAGGTTTGGGTGACACACAATGTAGGAAAATCAATTCTTGTTATTTCAGGCAGGTGTGTTTTCTCAACCCTAAGATGGAAACCCTAATTTGCCTCTTTTGGTTCAACCAGTTCTTTCCAAATTGGGTACCTAGGGCTCAATCAAGAAGGTGAATAGCCCTAGATACCTTAAGTTCTTATTAGGTGCAGAAATCTGGATGGGGATGTCTAGGATGAATCAAATCAGGCAACTTGAGTGATTAAGTCTAATAATAAATGTGAGTTGATCCTAATTGATCTGTCCTTTTAATTCTTTCCAGAAATAGGGGCTTAAGAAGAAGGAAATGAGATTACCTATCCCTGGAGTGCCTGTTGTACGGCTGATCTTCTCAAATGTACCTCGCACAACCACAACAAAATAGAAAGAACAAGTTAGTATCAAATCAGAATTGTAATCAGTGAAATCAAACTACGCGTTACTCCTCAGCAACAGTGCCAAAATGTTAATAGGCTATCAAGGGGTTTTAAGGAGTAATCGTCATAGCAAAGCCTCAATCGCTCGAAAATAATTAACTTTATAACTCAGAATCGCAAAAGAGTCTGAAGTCGATCATAGGGAGCAACTAATGGCAATTCAATCTCACTAATCACAATTTAATCAGAAATATAAGTAATTATAATCAAAGTTTCATTTAGAATAATTCAAAATGATATATATATGAAATCAAGTAACAAAGTGAAAAAAAAATTAGGTTAAAATGTTGATTTAAATCACCAAATTAACCCCTGAAATTAAGCTTCACAAGTATCTCAAATAATTGAACAGAAAATCTCAACTAAATATCCACATCAACCAAGTTTAATATTTCAATAGTAGCTTCAGAACTAAGGCACCAGCAGAACTCAGACGTCTTAAGTTGCTCATGTCTCAGCACAGCACAGAGGTGAAGACCTTTGAAGACTCGGCCAAGTGTAGAGGGCAGAGGTGCAAAGGGAAAACCCCCCCATCTCTCTCTTTTTTTTCTTCTTTTCTCTCTCAGAACAGACAGACTGGACCTGGGTAGCAGGGTAATCAAATCCACACCTAGACCCACGTGGCGTGACCACGAGCAATGGCGTGGATGAGCGCGGGAGGCACATGTGTGGGGGAGAGTGGGGTAGGGACCTGATGAAAGAGCGATCTTCGTTTTCGATAAAAATCTTAACATAAAATGTCATGTCGTTATATGTAGTGGCATGGTAGAAAATCACTTTTCAAAACATTTAGTATTCAAAATGTAACCACGAAAATAGTTAGGTTATCTCCACAAGGAGGAATTAGCCTATTGAATTAGTGAGTGGTGCCTCAATTATTCGAGAAACTCAATGGGTGTGCATGGTAATTCGTGCAATCCTTTTTCAACATAAGTCATCATTTTATGTAATTAATCAAGAATACAGGTGCACACATACAAAATCACCATCATGGAAATATGTCAATCATGATCTTGGTAATAGCAAACAATATCTATATTAATCTCCTACCCAATAGCACCCATTTACTATAACCAATATCCCATGTTTTATGTCATTCATAAGAAGAACTCAATCATATGTAATTCAGATTAAAGAAAGGCTTGTCCATGCAAATTTATTGCAATATATTAAATCAATAAATAAGTAAATAGTAGAATTTGAATGGCATGTGTCTTAAATTCTAATTGGGCCTTCACTGTAGCGAAATAAGGGATGAACTCCCCTTGTGCGTGCACCTAGGAGGAAGCACATCTGGAGGAGAGACGCTTAGGGGAGGATGGCTGTGATGAGAGCATTTAGATGGTGGTGGTGGCACAGCCAACGGCGGCCAGAGTTGGAGCTGGCGATGAGGAGGACCGGCGGCGGCAGCAGTTGCTCATCGGTGTGCAGGTCATCGATTGATGGTGCAGATGGCGTGGAAGCACTCGTGAAGGCGAGAGGAGCGTGTTAGCGTCAACGGTGCGGAGTTTCAAGGCCCATGGACATGGCTGCATTTTTGGGTGGTTTGGGTTCTTTCAGTTGGCAGAGAGGAGGAGGAGGAAGAAGAAGATGGAGAAGGAAGAGAGGGTGGTCTACGATAGTGGATGGGTTGCATTGTGTTGGAGAATGTTGGGTTCACGCTGAGGCTGCAGGTGGCGTATGTAGGGAAGAAGGTGAAGAGAGATTGACGGTGACATAGAAGAAGAAGGAAGAGGATGGCAGTGGGCAAGGGCGTGGTGTTTTTGGTGGTGGACTGGTGATGGTGGTGATGCTCTGTCACAGAGCACCACAGGTTGATGGCTGATTGTAGGGTCGACAGTGGAGCTCGCTCATGCCACGGTGAGCACTTTGGGTTCACGATGCAAGCGAGAGGACCATGATGGAGAGGGTGGAGGTGATGAAGAAACCCCGGAGAAGATGATCCTCCTCTCTTTTTAAAAAACAAAGGCCTGCCTATTTGTTTCCTCCATTGAAAGCTTCTCCAACCACTCACAATCTTCATGAGTGGTTGGAACAGATGGATAAGCGTGGCGGTTCCCATCAGATGTCTGACGCTAACACCGATCATCTTAAAACATGTAGAAATAGGAGCTTGTGATGTTTTCCCAAACATCCAAACTGATCTCCAGACGTCTTATAGATGCAGAAATGCACGTCTGAACTCTTTCACCTAGCCTGCATTCATCAAATAAATTATATTATCATATCATATGTTATTAAATGTAAATTAGGGCATAAAATTAAATGCAGGCTAAGGTGAATTGCCATTTAACTCCTACTCAATTAACAATTAAGGACAACTAATTAAAGAGTACTTAGGCCAAATAATGGTCAACAAAAGTGGACTTATCACATGCCCCCATGACTAAGTTTTGCTAGTCCCGAGCAAAAGTGAAAAACAATAGAAGTCACCAAAAGATTTCTTCTTTTCTTTTTCAAAAAATTTAGAGATCCAGAGAAATGTGAAGTGATAGTAACCTAGGAAGCAGACCCAAGTGAAAAGCCAACTCACATTTGAAGTTCGTACTTCACCCTTGATATAATTCTATCGGGATAGGCAACTATTTCCCTTAGGGATAAAGCAGCAAATGACCTATAATTTGACTCCAGCTTTTTGGCTTAATTAGGAGATAATGAGTTGAATGGATTTATATTTGGTGTCTTACACTCATTTGGTGCTACATGTAGTATAGTACTGCAGACTTTAGATCTCTAGACTATTAAACAAGTCAACCCAGAGATAGGCTAAAAACTGTGCTCTCTTTGTGTTCCCTTGCGCTCGCTCACTCTCTCTTTTCTTTTTCTTTTTCTTCTTTCTTTTCTGAGATCACATATGTTACCAGATTTTGTAAATGTACTCAATATTTGGTGGCCTCACATGGCATTCACGCTTTAATTAAAGTCCTAATAACCCTACAACTAAGTTAGAACTCCTCAGCCAGTATTCGAGCGATCAAAAATACTAAAAAGTAGTATGGGTCATATTTGATGGATCGCAATGGGTGTTTTTGTTGCTTCAATGTTATGGACACCTGATAAATTAAACACCTAAAATAGCTATGACCTTTTTTTTTGTACATATCTATCTATTTTTCTCTCTTTTCCTTTTTTATGTATATCTATATATTTCCTTTCTTCTTCTTTCTCTCTCTCTCTCTCTCTATTTTTTTTTTTTAACTCCAACACAACATAACGCAAACTTTTATTTATGAGGCATTATTAGGGATGATAATGGTCAAGAGGATATTGTGTGGCTTATTTGATGGAAGTGCCTACTCTCCACACCGGGAAGGAATGGATAGGAAAAGAGTATTTCTAACCTTTGACATTACTATCCTCCTTCAGCTGAGGATTCTATGAAGGACAGTTGTAACCATCCACCATAGTTATAGTTTTATTAGGACTCAATCTCTGTGTATCTGTCTTATTTGGTGACTCTTAGGAATTCACACAATGTATGCACACAGGAACAGAGAGCGAAAACTATGCCTAACTCTGAGGTATCATCATTTAATTATCTAGAACTTAAGAGTCCTAGCACTAGACATAGCGCACCAATAGTCTCTCTACTTTCTTCTCACAAATAATAGGTGGATCTAATAGAAGGTAGTTTTCCTGACTCCCTTCAAACTGCCCAAGGATTTAGCAGACTAAAAATGATTATTGGTTTTCTATAAAGATCCATTACCTGGTCTACGTGCAAGTGAAGTAAATGTACTGAATTCTAAACTTAAGAAACAATTTAAGAAGAAAATCTTCAATGAAACCTCTTTGATACAACTTCTGCTAGGGATTAACCAATTCACCTCAAAAGAGATTTTTTTTTTCACTAATGCACCTAACCTAAATGCATGAATACTTCCTAAAATGCAAAATGCATCCCCTCATGCCTACACCCTACAATGTCTTATTGTAAAATTAAAACAGCGGGAGAAAGGAAGGAAATCACCTGATAAAGGTGTTATTCTGAACGTTGGGTTGCCTCCCAACAAGCGTTGCATTTTCTGTCGGCAGGCACACTTATAGGGAGCATGTAAGTCTGGTTCCGAGCAGAAAGAGCTAGGCCCTACAAATATGCGTAATAGCATGGGCCTAGAAAACAGGTAGCCACGGATGTTGGCAAGCTGATGATGCAGCGTGATTCCAAATGCTCGCTAGAAGATATGCAAACAGAGAGCCTCATAGGCTACCTAGGGAGGTCTAGGAATAACAAAAGGAACATGAAAAGGGATCTCCTGAAACATAATCAATGGAGGATAACAAGGGTCCTCCAAAGCAGGAAGGGTTTTAAAAGATATAAACATAATTATTTCAAACCCTTGAATGGTGAGACTAAAAGTACAAGCATCAATCCACACTCGCCATTCTACCTGAGGATGTACTAGCCTGATATTCTCCCCAAAAAGAATGTATATGAGCAGAGACCTGAGCCGAGGATTAGGTAAGGAATCTATAGGTTGCTTGAGTGATTGGGTGGTAATTATTAAGTCCAAAGTGGACTTAGTCTGTTTAGGTTCCATTCCCAATAAGAATTCGTCTTCCACATCCTTACATAACTTTATTTAATGAATCTCCAATTGCTTCTCTATAATAGATGAGTCATGCACAGAATTCAATATCTCATTAGTAAACTCATGATCAACATGCTTTGACGACAGTTGGATTTCCTGGGAAGTAGCAATATCAGAATTATCGTCAAGTCGAACCCCAGGTTCTTTTTTGTCAATTACATCCTTTCCGGGGACTTTTTGTGCTACTTCATTATTTTTAATATCTTTAAGAGGATGATCATTCTCAATGTTATACGAATGGAGAAAGCCTATATTTCTCAATTCATTGTTCTCTTTAGGGCATAAATCCTCAATTGATGTGTATTGTCCCCGAGAATCTCCCTTAAGCTTCTCACTATTGTGTTCATCCTCCTCCAATATCAACTCCTGATTTTGCGGAGGATGATTTTCAAAATCAAAAGTAGGAAGGAATCTGGATTTTACCAAATCATTAATATCCTCGGGGGGTAAGTCTTCAAATAACACATAATCCCCTCGAGATTCACTCCAAACTCTCAGCCCATGTTCCTTCATTGGTCATCATCCTTGAGACCAAAATTGATCCAATTCATCCTCCATTCCCTTAGGGTCACCTTCATTGGGCACATTTAAATCTATAGAATATTGAATGGTAGGTGTTGATTCCCTAAGTGGAGGGTCAGGATTAGGCTCACTAATGGTAGAATGGGGTTCCACCAAATGATTAATAGGGGAAGTGATATGAACAATAAGACCTTGATCTGAGTTGTCAATGGTAAGAAAAATACTGTCAGCTGGGTCAAGGTCCTCAAGAGGTACCATGTTCCCTTTCTTTTGACTTCAATATAGCTCAGGTGGATAATCATTAATATAGTTCTCCTCTAGTGGTCGTGTCTCATGGGAAGAGTCTACGCGATAGCTACTCAAAACGGGATCCCTATTGTCCATTGTTTGCTCAGAATCTTATTGATGATTACGGTTGTACGAGAAGGGATCAGAATCATTAGTAAGAGAGTAGCTAAGCTGATGAATTTGCTCATTCAATTGTTGACTATTCCTCAACATCTCTCCCATAGACTCCATCATTTCTTTTTGTTGTTTTTGCATTTCTATCATAAAAGAGGAGAGGCTACTGTCAGATTGGGGAGGATAGTCAATCTCAGGCTTTAGTTGCCTAGGGGTATCGGTCCAACCTCAATAAGGAAAATCATGAAGGGTAGGAGGGTTGGGTGTTTGCATAGTAGTGGGGATTCCAGGGGTAGAAAATCCCTCTCCTAGGCTCTGCTCAAAAGTGGGAGTTATCGGGCCAGTACTCCCAGGATAGGAATATGATTGATCCCATGAATTGTCATTGTACCCATCAAAGGATGGATACACTCGGGGCATGGGATCCTGGTTAAAATGATAGGAGTAAGGATAGTCCATTTCTTTAAGTCAAACAGGTTGAACTCTCTTAAGACTTCGAAGAAATCAGAACAAAAGCAGAAACGTTCTAGAGAGTTTTACCACTGTCAAAACAAATGCAAATATAGTGGGATATGTTTTTAGTAGATTCTAGGTCTTAGAATTAAGTGTTCAGTTGGTGGCAAAACAAGTGTTGCAAGAATTACGCTTTCTAGGCCGACCTTCGTTGGTGCCTACAACCTACTCGCAAGGGATGGAAGTCTCAAATCAAGCCCACACACGAGGAACTGAAGTAACTTGGTGGATAGGATTGTTGATTTCTGACCAACTTCCCTTGTGGTGCAAAAAAGGAGAGGTAGAAATTTATCTAATGACCTTATGTGTGATGTGCACAGTATCTCAAGTGTGCAACACACATTCGCATTTTGTATTTTAAAATCTCGCAATCAAATCCTTTTGCATGCAATTTAAAGTCACTGATTTTAAGGTCCAACCTCTTAGTAGTCCCAATTTTTAAAGTGACCACTGAATTAATTAGATTCAAAGACTTTGGTGTTAGATTTAAGTCCAATGCAGATACATGACAGGTCATTGATGCTTAAGAGAAGACGTACGTTACTCCAGCTTTCTTCAATGCAAGGATGTATGTGATGCAGTAAAGATAAACTAGATGCTGCTCATTCAATCCTAGATGATTTCCCTATAGATATGCAGCTTCTAGCAGGCAGTTCAATTTTTTCTTTTTATAAGTAAACAAACCTAATCTAATTTAGCTAACTAACTAACATGCAGTTCAAACAATTCGAATAATCCTATAATCTAAATAAGATGGGAACACGATCCCGAAAAGATGCTCCCACATACAAAAGTGATAGGAAATAAAAAGTATAGGGAACACGTTCCCGAGAATACCCAACAAGGGTCCACAAGACAGAAATTAAATGCTAATGTCTATCTAGCCTGATATAAATCTAAAAGAAGCAAAAGATGTCTCTGGTCGCCAATCCTCCTTCCACACGTGTGGGATCAAGGCCCACATACTCCTGTTGCTGCCCTCTAGGTGGCATTAAGGTCCACCGAAAATAACTCCTCCGTCGTGCGCTTCCATCGCATTTGTTTAATTTTGCACGCAAACAGAAACAAGGTCATCAATTCAGAAAATCTTCAAAAATAGCATAAAAAAAAAATAAATTTCCCGAAAAAATTAAAAGGTGTATTTCCTCCCCAGCAACAGTGCCATTTGAAAAAGCAATCTTCATTTTCAATAAAAATCTTAACATGAAATGTCACGTTGTTGTATGTAGTCATGTGGTAGAAATCTCTTTTCAAAACATTTAAAATTCAAAATCTAACCACGAAAATAGTTAGGTCGTCTCCACATAGAGGAATTATCCTATTGAATTAGTGAGTGGTGCCTCAATTATTCGGGAAACTCAATGGGTGTGCATGCTAATTTATGCAATCCTTTTTCAACATAAGTCATCATTTTATGTAATTAATCAAGAATACAGGTGCACACATACAAAATCACCATCATGGAAATATATCAATCATGATCTTGGTAATAGCAAACAATATATATATTAATCTCCTACCCAATAGCACCCATTTACTATAACCAATATCCCATGTTTTATGTCATTCATAAGAACTCAATCATATGTAATTCAGATTAAAGAGAGGGATGTCCATGCAAATTTACTGTAATATATTAAATCAATAAATAAGTGAATAGTAGAATTTGAAAGGAATGTGTCATAAATTCTAATTGGGCCTTCACTGTAGCGAAACAAGGGATGAACTCCCTTTATGCATGCGCCTAGAAGGAAGCACGTCTAGAGGAGAGACGCCCAGGGGAGGATGGCCGTGATGAGGGTGTTCCGATGGTGGTGGTGGCACGACCAACGGTGACCAGAGTTGGCACCAGCAATGAGGATCGACAGCGGCGATGGCGGCTCGCCAGCGTGCAAGTCGTCGGTTGATGGCGCGGATGGCGTGGAAGCACTCGTGAAGGTGAGGGGAGCATGTTGGCATCAACGGTGTGGAGTTTCGAGGCTCGTGGACGTGGCTACATTTTTGGGTGGTTTGGGTTCTTTCAGTTGGCAAAGAGGAGGAAGAAGAAGAAGAAGAAGACGAAGAGGGAAGAGAGGGTGGTCTGCGACAGTGGCTGGGTTGCATTGTGTTGGAGAATGTTGGGTTCACGCTAAGGCTGCAGGTGGCGTGTGTGGGGAAGAAGGTGAAGAGGAGGTTGACGGTGACGTAGAAGAAGGAAGAGGATGGCAGTGGGCGAGAGCGTGGTATTTTTGGTGGTGAACTGGTGATGGTGGTGATGTTCTCTGTCACAAAGCACCACAGGAGGAGAGCAGATTGTAGGGTCGACGGTGGAGCTCGCTCAAGCCACGGTGTGCACTTTGTGTTCACGGTGCAGGTGAGAGGGCCACGATGGAGAGGGTAGTGGTGATGAAGAAACCCTGGAGAAGATGATCCTCCTCTCTTTTTAAAAAACAAAAGCCCGCCTGTTTGTTTCCTCCGCCGAAAGCTTCTCCAACCACTCACGATCTTCGCAAGTGGTTGGAACAGATGGATAAGCGCTGGCGGTTCCCATTAAACATCTGAAGTTAACTCTGGATGTCTTAAAACATGTAGAAATAGGAGCTTGTGATGGCAATTTCCCAAATGTCCATACTGATCTCCAAATGTCTTATAGACATAGAAATGCACGTATGAACTCTTTCACCTAGCCTGCATTCATCAAATAAATTATATTATCATATCATATGTTATTAAATGTAAAATTAGTGCATAAAATTAAATGCATTCTAAGGTGAATTGCCATTTAACTCCTACTCAATTAACAATTAAGGACAACTAATTAAAGAGTACTTAGGCCAAATAATGCTCCACAAAAGTGGACTTATCACCTGACCCCTGTAATATGAAGGCAAATAGACAGAAGCGCAAATTGCCTTTATGTGTGGTCACGAGGTCTTACACAAATGATGTGGCACTAAGATGCCCACCTCTTTTCTTTGTGCAACAATAGGTGTTGGAAGCTACAATTGAGGTCGAAGAAGGCACTTGTAGCAGCAATTGAGGAGTTGGAGATGCACCTGGAGTTGGGCCACTTCACGTGGGCGTGGAAGCGAAGACAAACACGATCATAGAAGAGAGACTAGGGCCGAAGAAGATGCCAACAGCGGCGGAGGTCCGACGTGTGCCTATACCCACGAATACGACCTTTTCGACCATGTCAAATGTGCTCAAAGCTTCGTCAATGTTCGGCGAGTGTGTTGGTGGCAATTTCGTGGAGGTTGGAAGCTGGTGGAAGTCTGACGAGGTCGGTGAGAGTGCGTGCAAGCGACAGTGCTCAGTGGGGCGAGTGAGCGTGCGAACCCTCAAATTAGTAGAGGGATTTTGTAGAGGGAGTCGAGGTGGAGCTTGTGGACATGGAGCGGGGGTGTTTGGAGGTGTGTGTCGTGCTGGAGGCTTCGCCAGAGCATCTCCAGAGTGGAGAACGAAGGTGGTGTTGAGGGAAGTATGGTTATCGTGAGTGAGTTGTGAGTGTGGGGAAAGAAAGTAGAGGGAGAGAGGAAGGGATAGAGGCTTAAAGGGGAAGGAGATGGAAGAAGAGCACTGGTTGTGTCTGATTAGAGCCGGAGACGAAGATAAGGTTTGTGAGTTGGAGCGGGGACGACGAAGAGAAAAGAGGCCCCTGCTGTAGCTAGCAAGGAGTGGAGTTGAGAGGGAAAGGCAGAGGGTCGTCCAATTTGATTGATGGATGACTCGACGAGGAGAGTGGGGAGGGTCTGATTGCGCAGCAATCATAGGTCTTAATTGACCTAGATTAGGCTAGAACTTAGCATAAGTTAGGGAAATTCATGCACGCATAAGCATTATCTGCATCTTTACTACTTTCCTTTAGCTATGCATAAAATAATGTTATAATGTGCTGATTAAGTACATTGTGTTGATTGCAAGCAATAAGCAGATCTGGAGCTGGATTTGGAGCAGGATCTGAAGCTGGGTCTGGAATAACAGGAGTTGCAGCAGAGCTGGAGTAAAAGGCTTAGTTTAGATATAGGTACAATAATGTAAGGGGGTTAAAGTTTGCTATTCTATTAAGTAGGAAAAAAGCAGTAAAATGTGAAGAGCTTAGGTCCATCCTAGCCCTAGGATAGCCTAGAGACTTCCCCAAGCCTTAGCCACCCTTAGAGTAGGTCACAACACCCTAGGGAGCCTTAAAACCCTAGTTCTAGCCCTTATCTGGACGTCCAGATAAGTTATAGGACGTCCAGGACCCTTAGCCATCTCCCGCACACCTCAAACCCACTTCTGCAGTGTTATTGGACATCTAGACACTTTGTTAGACGTACAATTTCTGCAGAGTACCCAAAACAGAACCCTGATTTCCCCCTGACTCAAATTGGACATCCAGAACTGAAGTCTGGACTTCTGATTTTTGAGTATAAGTCGTATGATCCTATTATTGGACGTCTGATACTGGTCTCCAATCCCTATTTTGAGATTCAAGTCTTGGTCTTGGATCTCTAGCTCCCTAGACCTAATCCCAACCCCATAGGAACCTAAATTAAGGTGTCCTAACCCTAGTACATCACCTCTAGACCTACCTAAGGACCTAATTAGGTCCTCACCAAACCCAATTGACTTAGATCAGGTCAATTACCTTCACCTAAGTCAATTGGACTCATTGAGTCCAATTGAGCTTAGATCTCAACCCACACAAGTTTAATTGGACTTGGTGAGAGTCCAATTGACCTAAACCCAACCTAATTGAGTTATTCTACTCTCAATTAGGTTCACACTCATTCAATTAAACTTAGGTTAAGTTTAATTGCATTTTCCCCTTAGCAATTAGGGTTTGTAACCCTAATTCAAGACCTACACCAACCCAAACCCCTTAGGACCTAACCTAAGCCACCTAGCCACATAGAGCACGACCACACACACACACACCCATTCACACACACACACTTCTCTAGAATTCTCTAGAGATCTCTTGAGATGGCGCCACCTCTTGGTTGCCAAATTTAGCAACCAAGAGGCATTCAAGTTGAGATCCACAATTTTTGGATCTCAAAGACCACTTCCACCCACATGTGGCCGGCCACTCTTGGACTCTCTCTTGAGAATTCTACACCTCTCTAGAGAGAAGCCATTGGATCTATAAAAAGACCCCATGGGCAGCCAAACACCCCCATTCACATCCCTTCACTTCTTTGGCAATTGCACTCCATTGGTGCCATTCACGCCACCTCCACTTAGATAGTCACTCCACCTCCACGAGCTCACTACCACCACCATGGAGGACACCATGCCGGGATGTTGGATCAACCCTACCTCCCTCCAAGGGTCGGCCTAAGCTACATTGGCTGCCCCTCATTCTCCTCCCGACCACTCCAAGGCCATCAAGGACCACCCCTGAATGCCCTTTCATTCTTGTAGATTTAATTCATGCTCTTTATAATTTTATTGCTTTTATTTACTGCTTAGTAGTGTAGTCTTACTTCTCCCCCAATGATGCATGCAAAATCCCCCCATAAATTCTTATATGCGATCATTTTCTGGTAGCTAGGTTTAATTTTCAAGCATTTATGTACAAGCTTTCCTCTATGTTTTATGTTGCAAACAACTCTACCGCTGAATGAATGAAAAATGCTTTTATATATATATTTGTCTCTATATGTTTGAAATCACCATGAGCTTAATAATTGTCATTCTTTTTGTGTGATTCAAGTTGCCTGTTTCCAATTCCTAATATTCTTGCAACTAAGCTTGTCATACCTAAATACATAATAACCACGAACCGACATGCGATTCTAAACAAAGTAGAGTAAGATCGATTTCAAAAGTAAAAGCAACGCCTCCCAGAGACGAACGACCAGGACTCAAGTCTCGTAATTTTTACAAACTTAATTTTTGACGAACGTTTTTACGCGACTATACTACGATTCCGACGAATTTCAAAATGCGTGAGAACGCATCCCGTCAGGGTCACCGAAGTGACATTTTGACATGGTCAGGGAAGGAAGAGAAGAGGATTTTCCAAGTCAAAACTCGCTAAGGAGCAAGGATTCTCGTCTGAGTCCTTTTATAGGCCTAAAAGAGGAGCTCCAAGCTTGGAAACAAGCTCGCGAAGCTCGAGATTTTCATGCAAACCAGATACCCATAATTTCAAAGTGTTCACATAAGGGATTGTGAATGAATCAGGATCCAAGGCTAGGTCCAATTAGTAGGAAATTCCTCAAGGAATCTCTCTATCAATTTTGGAAGTATTTGGTTGAGAATCGAGCAAGAAATCCTCACTCGAATCTCGACGGAGCTTGATGTGTTCACACCAATGGTGGCAAGAACCCATTTGCAAAGAATAATGAGAAAGTTAGGGACCTTATTGCAATGATTTCAAAAGTTAGGGGCATGAATGAGAGAGAAAGAGTCAGACTGGACCAAAATGCAAACTAGGTCAAGATGGACTCTAATTGCGTCCAAATTTCGGTAAAAATCTAATTTAGACCCAAGGAATCTTATGGTTTTATTGGATTCTAGTTTTAACCAAGTTTGACTAGGTAATTTACGTAGAAACCCAAATTAAGACAGAATTGTGTATGTGACTGTTTAAGGTCAAAATGGGTTCCAAAGGCCAAATCAAGGATACCAAACATCATGGAATATGTTTATATGAATTTTAGAAGGTTTAAATGGATTTTATCCTGGCCAGAACCTTTGTAATTTAAGCAGGTTTGAAATTAGGGTTTTGGGTGCTATATTGGTTCTCGAAATGTGTGAAAACCCGTTTCAATCTATATGGACCCACTTATTAGTCTTTAATGCATATTTGACCTCTATTCCACCCCTAGCACACCCCTTGGTTATTCTGTGTTCATGATATGGTGTTAAAATTACATAATTAACCCTGGTTTCGTGTTCTCTTCTTAAAACATAATAAGGTGGAGATATAACCCTCAGATGAATATGTAAGAGCTTTTATCTTTTATTCTATACTAAAATGGGCTAGTTATGGCTCATGATGATCTTCCCATCAGAAGGGGATGCAAGATAACATAACTAGCCTACTTAGAGGGTATCACCATCCTTGGGGTGGGTTCCTTCAGCTTACGCTTTTGAGTACATAGATCTTTTAAGAACTTAGCATAAATTGGGACATACTTAATAACATTGAGGAGTGGGATGTTGATCTCTACACTTTTGAATATATTCAGAAGCTCCTCGTTACTGTCTATGGGTTTCTTCTTCCTAGATTTCAATAAGGCATCAGGGAACGGGATATGGGTAGTGTCATCTGGTTCAGGTTTCTGAGCCTTAGTCTCTTCTTTGGTTCTCTCCATTTCTTCCTCAAGCGCACCAGGGTTTTTTTAGTGGAAGAGGGTAATTCAAGGTCCTGGGCTTGCTTTCCACTCCTCAAGGTGACAGAATTTGCAGATGCATACAAGTTTGGCTCTTGGGGAAGGTTAGGAAAGATAGAAGGGGCTTGACTAACCAGATATCCAAGAATAGAAGACAAAGAAGAACCCTACTCAACCACCTGAGCATGTGCGTGTAGGTCCCTCTGATACCACACCCTTGGGCTCTATTGCCTTGATTTTGTACATTTCGAGGGTTAGGTACTAGTTGAGATGGTAAAGATCTAGGCTATCGAGTATTAGCAATGATCCAGGATTACAAGTTGTTTAGTGAGGTTTTCATTAGTTGCATAAACTGGAGCATAGATCATTGCATCTCCACCATCTGTTGGTTCAAATTATGGCTGGGAAGGCAGATGTCCTGCAGGTCTCTGAGTCAAAGTAACCCCAATCTAGTTATCAAGATTTGTAACAACATGGGTTACCTCTGACATCTAACTTTACATTCCCTGTAGGGTTTTCATAACTGTCATAACATGGAATCTTGATTTTGAAATACTTTCATTGTAGTATAGTGTGAAAACACATCGACAAACAAATATACGAAACTTTAGTAAGTCCTGGTCGAACTCAGGGAGGCAAAAATGCAACTTGATTTCAATACCGATCTATTCTGACTAGAACTAGAATAGTAAGCAAGATAGATATATGATATAAAGCAAATCAACTTTATTCAAGTAGTAATCAAGCAAGTTTTCATCTAGTTGAATGCTTGACAAAAAGATTAACTAAAACTAAAGTAGAATAACTAGAATAAAAGCTACTAGAACTAGAACTACTAGAAGAATAAAAAGAACAACAATCCATTCTATTAGAACAAGGCCACCAAGGGTGGTCCTTGGTGGAAGAGGTGTGGAGTAGCAGCTGTTACGAACACGTGCCCCAGACGTCTTTTAAGACGTCTGGGAGGTGGCCCAGACGTCGTACCAGACGTCTGGGATCACATCCAGACGTCTGACCAGACGTCTGGGATCGTTTCCAGACGTCTGGAAAACAGTTATTTTTCGCACGAGAGATTCGTCTGCGCGCCGGTGCGCGCAGACCCGCGATTCCTCTCTCTCTCTTTTTCCCTCTCTCTCTCTGCGGCTGCAGACCTACCACACACTCTCTCCCTCCTCGTGCGGCCTTAAAAGGCCACGCCTCCCCTCCCGTCGTCTCCACCGTCCCCTTCCTCTTCTCCTTCCTGTACGCGAGAGCGAGCGAGCACGAGGGCGGCAGCGGCGGCCGCAGTGAGCGCGGAGGAGGTGTAGCGTGCGAGGGCGGAGCTCTGCCGTGAGGGCGAGCTCGCCGGAGCGGCTTGGCCGGCCAGCGGAGGGCGCAGGGGGCGCGGAATAACGCGGAGAGGGACCTGCTGCGGTCTGAGCAGCAGACGCGCGAGGTGCGACGCGGGCAGCGTCGCGAGCGGAGGCCGAGTGGCGCCGTGATTCTGGAAAAATTTTCAGAATCAGACATCTGGGTTGATAGCCAGACGGCGAGGGAGACGTCTGGAAGCTCATACAGACGTCTGAAAGGTGAGTATTCCGCTTTCTTCTTCCTTCCTGTCGACTGACCGTACTGAGGGAGGGAGTTGGCTGTGCGCAGGCTCGCTGATTCGCCATCCTTTGCGAATCAGACGTCTGGAAGTTGTACCAGACGGCGGGAGTGACTTCCAGACGTCCGGGGTGACCATCGGACGTCTGGGAGCTAGGCCAGACGTCCCCACAGACTTCTGGACGTCTGGGAAACCATGCTGAACAGGTAATGCTCTGATACCATCTTGTAACGACCCGACTCCCGAGTCCCTACGAGACACGAGAACCGAACCGACTCGACTAATCCCAAGACCTAGTCGTCCAACGAGGAAGTAACCAAAAGAGCAGTAAAATAAACCACATTCAGCATGAATATAACTAACAGTAAGAAAGTACAGCAGTAAGGCAAGAAACTACTACAGTAGATACCACCACAACAGTAGAACAACATTTATTATATAACATGAACTGCAGGTAAAGAAAGTACAGCGGAAACAAGAACTACTCACTATAACAGAAATAAAAGAGGTACAAAAGACTGTGGTAAACTCTACAGGACCCTACTCGGCCCAGCGTCCTCTGCAACCGCTAACCCTGGCTGCTCAACACCTGGTCCTGAAAAAGGTAACGAGTGTAACACGTCAGCAAAACGCTGAGTAGAGTGGCAACTAAAACTAAAGACAACAGTAGAGTGTACAGTAGCTGTTATGTTCTATTACTTTCTTTATTTACATCTTTCAATTGTCTCACTATTTCATTTATTTCTCAGATCTTTTACTTGATCTCAAATGTTCCTCGTGGGAACGATCTTGATTGCAGTCTTTTCCAAAAAGTAGAAGTAGCACGTGGTGCTCTACTGGCCGGGAGAGTCCCCCGTGGTGATCCTACCCTCAATCAACCACCCCAAGGTCACTGACAGACGTAACGGTGACTACGGCACGCGCGATAAACGCACAGGTAGCTAACCCGTACTGGCACGCGGTCAGTCGTTTCCGTTAACGGGTGCGCCCAAAGCACAGCACGGAACCAGTACAGGGCAGAGCCCTCTCAGTAACAGGGGTCCAACCCCTCCACATTAACCAAACCGGGGCCTTGCCCCTCCACAGTCCGCGCACCCTCGCCTGACTACCCTGGTTTGCCCTAGTGGGCCTAACAAGTCGGTGAAGGAGGCTAGCAGAACCCCGGGGCCCGTGGGGTAGCTAGTACTCTCCTAACACTAGTAGCTCTCCTTGGTACTATGTACACGAGGGCCAGCAAGTCGGTACAGAGCGGCCAATCCTAACCTCGGGTCCCTGGGGTGGCTGGCCCCACTCTGCACTAAACAGGTACAGGTACTTCCCTTGGTACTGCGTACCCAAGAGACAGTACAAACTACATCTCAGTTCCATTCCTTTCCCTTTCCAGGAGTTCCACTCCTAATTCCCCGTAGGGTTCCATCCTTTTAACTCAAACATCCAGGTGTCACTTTCCAGTTTCACATTCTTACGACCCATGATCTCATTCATGTTTCTTTATTCGTAACAGGCAGCTTTATATTCCTTTCCATTTTTTTTCCAAGACTGCAGTATTATACATTCCACTAGTTTTTCCATCCTAGGATTCATGCCACATCCTAGGATCTAGCATACAACTAGTTTTCCAGCCCTAGGATTCATGCAACACCTAGGAGCTATCATTCCATACATTTCTCATTCCTAGGATTCATGCAATGTCCTAGATTCTAGTTATGGTTCCATACTTTAACAGATTTTAATAATAACTTAAGCCACTCTACCAGGTACAACGAGAGTAATGGGGGCGTGATCGGGAATCCCGCGTGCCTCCGCGACTCCCAAGACTGCAACTGAACGAGGTCCTATCACAAGGATCAAACACAAGGAGTGTCTCAAACAGTGTATAGCTACTGTAGACGGGTAGAGGAATTAATTCTGAAAAGAACGCAACTCGAATCGCGGAAAATGGAGCCCGAACGGGCCCTAAATGGGTCGAAAAAGACGATACTGTGCGTGGGAGAGAGATGGTCGCAATGGCGATGACGGGGCAACTGAAGGTGTCCGGACGTGGCCGAACGGTGGAGGAGAACGTCGGCGACAGTGATGGTAGGTGGCGCTTGCAGGCGTCGTGGAGGGTAGCTGGTGGGCGCATGACGGTCGTGGGCGTAAGGTGAAGACAACGGCAAGGTTGACGGTGAGTTTGGCGGTTGGGAAGCTCCCCTACCGACGGTGGGTGTGCGGCGTGCTTTGGGTTCTTTCGGTTGCAGGCAGGTTGAAGAAGAAGAGGAAGAAGGAGAAGAAGAGGAAGAGGGAGTGGAGCGCACAAGTGGCTGGAGCGTGGGTGAAGATGCGCGCGCACATGGGCTGGAGCACGGGGGCGTTGACACGTTGCTTGCGCAGGCAGCGGGCAGGTGAGCGCGTGAAGGCGCGGCTACGGGTGGATCTACTACATGCATATCTGTTGCACGCGAGCGTTGTGCGCACCTGGCAGTGCTCTGCAGCGAGGGAATACTGGTGCACAGAGGTGGTGGATGTGAAGGGATGGCGGCAGGCAGTTGAATTGAAGGTGTTGATGGCACGCACACACTCCGTCACTATGTGTGCTTCGACAGTTAGGGTGAGGTTGAGGACGTGGAGGCCACAGTGCTCACTGAAGTCCACGATGCATGCCTCCTTCACGGTGGAGAGGATGGAGAGCCTGACCGAGAGTCCCCCCCTGGGGTCGGCTCTGCCTCTTTTTTTAACTCTTAGTTTGTTTCTTCCATCGAGATCCTCTCCAATAGTCTTGGTGATGGGGCGGTTGCAAGATTGTGGGACGCACTATCACCTTGGATGGGCTCGAGTGTGCTGTTGACCGCTGGTGGGAGCACGAAGAGGCACACGAGCATTGCGCTGAGGCTAGAAGGAGTTGCACCTTCTGCAGGAAGGAAGAAAACAAAAGAAAAATAAATAGGGTTATTTATAAAAATCATCTAAACTAATACATGAAATGCATGTATGCCCCTATATGCGAACATTAATTTATTTACACATCAAAGTATGCTTTGTATATGTAGATGCTACCATAATAATTAGGCATTTATGTATTAATTAGACCACAAATGTGGTCTCAGCAAATGCTCCCAAGCCTAAACTTTGCTAGTCCCTAGCAAAAGTGAAAAACAATGGAAGTAACCAAGAGATTTCTTCTTCCCTTATTCCAAAAACTTAGAGATCCAGACAATTGTGAAGTGATATAGCCTAAGTAACGGATTCAAGTGAAAAGCCAAATTTCATTTGTAGTTTGTACTTGTCCCTTAGTAAATTTTATTGGGATAGACAACTTCTTCCCTTGGGGATAAAGCAGAAAATAATCTGTAGTTTAGCCCCGGCTTTTTTTGGCTTAGGTAGGAGAGACAGAGTCAAATGGGTTTATACTTGGTGGCTCACACTCATTTGGTGCTACTTGTAGTCTAGTACTACAGACTCTAACTCTCCAAACTATCAAATGAGTCAACCCAAAGAGAAGCTAAACAACTATGCTCTCTTGATGTTCCTTATGCTCACTCTTTTCTTTATTTTCTTTCCAAGATCACGAATCTCACCAGATTTGGTAAATGTACTCACTATTTGGTGGCCTCACATGGCATTCACACTTCAACTAAAGTCCTTATAACTCTACAACTAAGTTAGAGTCCTCAGCCAGAATTCGGGAGATCAGAAATACTGAAAGGTAGGCATGGGTCATATTTGGTGGATCACGATTGGTGTTTTTGTTGCCTCAGAAACAACGTCCTGAAGATAAAATTATAAACTTGGACTCTTTTCTTTTTCTTTTCTCTCTCTTTTCTTTTTTTCTCTTTTTTTTTTAAATATAATTGTTTCTTTTCTCTTTTTTTTTCTTTTTCTTTTTCTTTCTTTATAAATCAACATAACACGATGCAGACTTTTATTTATGAGGCATTATTAGGGATGATGATGTCAAGAGGATATTGTGTGGCCTATTTGGTGAAAGTGCCTACTCTCAACATCAGGAAGGAATGGATAGGACAAGCGTATTTCTAACCTTTGACACTATTACCCTCCTTCAGCCGAGGACTCTATGAAGGACGATCGTAATCATCCACCATAGTCATAGCTTTATTAGGACTCAATCTCTGTGTATCTTCCTTATTTGGTGACTCTCAAGAATTCACATAATGCACACAGGAACAGAGAGCAAAAACTATGCCTAACTCTGAGGTATCATCATCTAATTGTCTAAAACTTAAGAGTCCTTGCACTAGACTTAGCGCACTAGTAATCTCTCTACTTTCTTCTCACAAATATGAGGTGGATTTACTAGAAGATAGTATGCCTGACTCGCTTTTAACTGTCCAAGGATTCAATAGACTAAAAATGCTTATTGGTTTTCTTCAAAGATCCATTTCCGAGTCTACATGAAAGTGAAGTAAATATACTGGATTCTAAACTTAAGAAACAATTAAAGAAGAAAAATCTATAAGGACACCTCCTTGACAAAGATGTTTTACTAGGGACTAATCAATTCAGCTCAAGAAAATAAAAGATTTTTTTTTCTTTCTTTATAACTATAGTAAATGTATGCAAATATTTATAAATGCTATAAACATTCTCAGGTTATACCCCCCATGCCTAAGATTGACAATGTCCCCATTGGAAAAATGCAGACATAGAAGAATATCACCTGAGGAGGAGAGTGGGAGGAGCTAAGGCTCCTCAAGCTGAAGTGCATCCAAGACCTGGCCATCTGAAAGAGTAATATAAGGTTTAAGTTACTGACCATTTACCTTAAAGCTCGCACCAGAAGTAGGGTTTCGAATTTCTATAGCTCCATGAGAGAAAGTATTGATAACAACGTATGGCCCATCCCAGTGGGACTTGAGCTTTCCTGGAAATAATTTAAGTTTGGAATTGAAAAGCCAAACCCACTAGTTGGGCTCAAAAGTCTTTCTAATGATGTGCTTATAATGGAAGACCTTTGTACGTTGCTTGTAAGCTTGAGAAGTTTCAGAGGCTTCATTATGAAGCTCCTTAAGCTCACTTAACTCTAACATACGTGTCTTTCTCGCTTTATCCAGATTCAAGTTAACATTTTTAATAGCCCAATAGGCTTTATGTTGGATTTCAGGGAAGATGGCACACCTTTCCGTAGACAAGACGGAAAGGAGACATGCCCAAGGGAGTCTTATACACAGTTCTGTAGGCCAAAAGAACATCATTTAGTTTTTTAGACCAATCCTTATGATCGAGTCTGACAGTTTTTTCTAAAATTTGCTTAATCTCCCTATTAGACACTTCAACTTGTCCACTCGTTTGGGGATGGTAAGGTGTGGCTATCATGTGGTTGACTCCCAAATTTTGGAGTAGTCTTATGAAGTGTACGTTCTTGAAGTGAGGTCCTCCATCACTTATGATCATCCTTGGGCACCCGTACTGAGAAATGATATTAGCCTTAGCAAAGCCCAAGACCACAGAATGGTCATTGGTTCGCGTGGGTATGGCTTCTATCCATTTCGATACATAGTTCACAGCCACAAGCATGTACTCATATCCGAAGGACACAGGAAAGAGACCCATGAAGTCGATGCCCTAAATATCAAAGATCTCAATAGGGAGGATAGGTTGCTGGGGCATCTCATCCCTTTTTCCAATGGTTCCCGTCTGCTGGCAACGTAGACATGCGCCCACATATGTATGTTCATCTCAAAATAATGTTGGCCACCAAAAGCTAGATTGAAGAACCTTATGGGAGTCTTTTTCCCACTAAAATGTCCCCCACAGTGGAGGTCATGGCAGAAACTCAGAGCACTTCTTTGTTCTTTGTCAGGGATGCAACTGCGGAAAAGCTGGTCAGGGCCTACTCTAAAAAGCTTGGGTTCCTCCCAGTGATAAAATTTAGCGTTAGCAAGAAACCTATCTCGCTTCTGCTTGTCCTAAGTACTGGGGGTAATGCCCGTGACTAGATAGTCTACTATGTCAGCGAACCAAGGAGTTTTGGCCTCCACGACCATCAGAGACTCATCAGGGAAAGTCTCTTGAATACCAGCATCAGGGTTTGATGCCTCAAAAGGGATCCTAGGCAGACGATCTGCTACCACATTCTCAACTCTTTTCTTATCTTTAATTTCCATGTCAAACTCCTAGAGTAGCAGAATCCAACGAATTAGGCGAGGTTTGGTGTCCTTTTTAGCAAGAAGATGCTTTAAGGTAGAATGATCAGTGAACACCATAACCTTGGATCCCAAAAGATAAGATCGAAACTTTTCCAAAGCAAATACTACAGCAAGAAGTTCATTTTCAGTGACTGTGTAGTTTTGCTAAGGATCCGTAAGGGTCTTGCTGGCATAATGCAGCACATGAGGTTTGCCATCAACCCTTTGACCTAAGACCACTCTCACTGCAAAATCAGAAGCATCACACATTAGCTCAAACGGGAGAGTCTAATCTAGTTCTTGGAGAATCGGTGCGGTAATAAGGGATTTCTTTAAGACTTGGAAAGCCTCTCCACATATATCATCAAAATCGAAGGAGACATCCTTCGCTAACAGCTCACAGAGTGGCTTAGAGATTTTACTAAAATCTCTAATGAAGCGCCTATAAAATCCAGCATGGCCAAGGAAAGATCTAACCTGACGAACATTGGCGGGTGATGGAAGCTTAGAGATGGAATCAATTTTTGCGGTGTCCACCTCTAATCCTCTCTTGGAAACTATATGCCCTAACACAATGCCCTGTTGGACCATAAAGTGGCTTTTCTCCCAGCTAAGCACCAGCTTTGCCTCTTCGCAATGGGTTAAGACTTTATCAAGGTGTGAAAGGCATAGGTCAAATGATGAGCCATAAATGGAGAAGTCATCCATGAAAATTTCAACAAACTCATCGATCATATCAGAAAAGATAGCCATCATACAACGTTGGAAAGTGGCAGGAGCATTACATAACTCGAATGGCATTCGACGGAACACAAATGTGCCATATGGACTCATGAAGGTGGTACGCTTTTGATCGTCAAGAAAAATGGCTATCTAATTATACCCAAAGTACCTGTCAAGAAAACAGAAGTACTTGTTCCTCTCCAGTCGTTCCAAAATCTGATCGATAAATAGTAAGGGGAAATGGTCTTTCTGGGTA
This sequence comes from Thalassia testudinum, assembly GCA_037157565.1. Taxonomy (NCBI): domain Eukaryota; kingdom Viridiplantae; phylum Streptophyta; class Magnoliopsida; order Alismatales; family Hydrocharitaceae; genus Thalassia; species Thalassia testudinum. The sequence continues at coordinate 44,248,019 of JAZHRO010000025.1, forward strand.
GTCGTGTTCAAACGGCGGTAATCAATGCAGACCCTCCAACCAGTTGAGGGTCTAGTGGTCACCAGCTCTCCTTGGTCATTCTCTTCCACAGTGATTCCTACCTTTTTGGGTACCACATGAATAGGACTGACCCATTTACTATCTGAAATGGGATAAATAATCCCTACATCTAGCCATTTTAGAATCTCCTTTTTAACAACCTCCTTCATATTGGGGTTGAGCCTTCTCTACATGTCTCGGAAAGGTTTCACGGACTCGTCCGTGTATATATGATGCATGCAAATGGAGGGATCAACACCCTTAATATTAGCAATTGATCAGGCAATTGCTTCCTTGTGCCTTTGTAAACACTCAAGCAAAGCTCCCTCCTGTGATTCAGATAATGCAGACAAGATAATAACGGGGAGCGTGCCATTAGGGCCAAGGAAAGCATATTTCAATGTGCTCGGGAGGGGTTTCAACTCCAACTCAGGAGCCTTTTGGATTGAGGGTTTAAGTTGAGATGTCCCTGCCTCAGGTAGTGAATCTACCTTCACAGTCCAGGGTGGGGACAGAGACTATGTATCCCCAGCAACTCTTCTAATCAGGGTATTTCCCTTTCAGTTTCTTTAATAATCGAAGGGTGGTCCTTAGATATGACCTTTTGAAGGGGATCTCTACATAGGAGTGCTGGAGTAGTCTCTTCAATTATTTCATCAATGACCTCAATCTGAGAACAATCTTCAAATCCAGATTGCTTGTAAGTATCAAAAACATTCAACCAGATCTTCTTGTTCCCAAAGCCCATTTTAAGTGCCCCTGATCTACAATTGATAGAGGCGTTGGCTGTGGCCAAGAAGGGGCATCCCAGAACAATGGACGGCTTTGTGGGCTTATTAAATGGGTCAGTATCTAGCACCAAAAAGTCAACAGGGAAGAAGTCCTTCACTCTCATAAGGACATCTTCCAGTAATCCCCATGGAGTCTTAAGTGATCTGTCTGCGACCTGGAGGATGACTGGACTAGGTTTTAACTCACCTCCTCCCCAAAGGTCGTAGGCAGAGCTTGGTAAAATGTTCACCCCTGCCCCTAGATCAAGCAAAGCCTCGTCAATGTGTTGGTTACCTATAACCACTGAAATATACGGGGCCCCTGGGTCTTTCATTTTGGGGGGTGTTCCATGTTGGAGAACCAAGCTAACATGGTCAAGCAAGATGACCTTGGTTTGGACCTATTTCCTAGATCAGCGCTTTTAGGTGCACAGGTTTTTCAGAAACTTGGCATAGGACGGGATCTATTTGATAGCTTCCAATAGAGGCAAGTTGATCTGGACTTTCCTAAAAGTGTCCATAATCTCCTCCGTCCTATCCTTGGCTCCAAGTGAGCCAACAGAAGATTCCCCAGGAGCAGATAGGCACTCTGGATAGGGCACCCTCGGCTTCTGGGTAGAGGGGTCGTCATGGTAGGAGAGGGGTGGTGGAAGGACGACATCCTCATTTTGTGGGTGATTTCAAGCGAGGGAGAGTAGTGTGGCTCTTCCTCGGTGGAGATGGAAGTCAGGTCAGGTGTAGAAGGGGAATTCTGAGACGTAACCGTAGGAGTGTTATCAGGCTTGTCAATTTTCTTTCTACTCCTCAGCACGGTCACAGCATGGGCGTGCTCCCTGAATACAACCCCCTTGCCCTAAGGGTTCTCCTCAAAAGAGCTAGGTAGCTTCCCCGAATCATGTTGCCTAACTGTCTTAGTAAGATGACCAATTTGGAATTGCATATCAGTAATCATCTTATTCTGAGATTGGATGACCACATTCTGATGCTCTTGCATTGCTTTCATCATGGCTTTAAGTTCATCCATTTCAAAGGGCTTATTCTGAGGAGGGTTTTCATAGGATGGTTGGTATATGGGTTGGGGAGGTAAAGGTGTTGTATTCCTTGAGTTAGAAGCATCACCTTGCTTCCAAGAGAAGTTTGGATGGTTCGGCCACCCCGGATTATAGGTATTGGAATAAGGGTTATTGCGAGGAGGTAGGCGGAAACCTTGGGCCGCGTTTAAGTCGACCTGAATCAACTCAGGGAATTGATTTGCCTGGTGGCACTCTACAGTAGCGTGCATTGTGCTTTAGCAAATGGAGCATTCACTTGAAGCCTGAAAGATAGAGGTTGCTTGCGGGTTCATGCCGGGGTTTGCTAAAAGCCTATCAGAGTTTTTATTCAATAATTGAATCTGATAAGCCAAATACTGAGAAGCCATGGCTTCATGGGCCTCTATCTTCCTCTGCAAGATTGATGGTTTTCTTTCTTGATAGGCAGAGGACAAATGTATGGAGTTGTCACTTAATGTTTCAAATAATGCCCGGGCTTCATCCTCAGTTTTGGTCATGAAGGTTCCTGCACAGGCTACATCGATGGTTTTCCTATGTCTTTCAAATAATCCGTTATAGAACCTTTCGACCAATTACCATCTTGGCACCTGATGGTGGGGGCATAACCTAAGAAGGTCATTAAAGTGCTCCCAAGTCTCATGAAATTGTTCCCCTTCCTATTGAGTAAAACCCATAATCTCTCTTCTGTAATGGTTGGTCTTACTCATAGGAAAATACCTTTTCAAAAATTCTCCCTTAAGGGTGGCCTAATCATTTACCCTTGCATCGAGGGTATGATACCAGTGTTTGGCCTTATCCTTTAGGGAGAATGGAAATAGAGTCCTCATCAGGGCTTCATCAGTAAAGCCCTGGAGCTTCACCATGGAGCTGACCTCGGTGAATTCTTCCAAATGCCGATAGGGGTCCTCCCTAGTAGTACCATAAAAGGACGGCAACAAAGATATGGTACTGCTCTTGATCTCATATGGATTATCCCCTGTCGGTCGTCTCAGTGCTTGTGTGGGTTGGTTGGTTGGGATGAAATAGTCCCTCAGGGTCCGTTGTTGATTTGCTCCTTGATCAGTCATGCCTTCTCTTTTCTCTTCTAGGTGATCTCTCCTAAGAATTCTCTCGGGCTCAGGATCAAACACTAGACTGCCCTCAAGAGAGCGTCTACCAATCATACAATATCAATCACAATTCAAGTTCTTGTTGATTGAGTAAGTGAAACCTCCACTCCAAAGATAGGTCAAAAGGTCAAGACTTATCCCTCCGTTCCAACATAAGTGGTATAAGAGGGGTGATGACTTGAGATCTTAACCTTCTTTGTTGCGGAGGTAGAATTGGTTGATATAGATGGCCAAACAAGTTATTCACTACAATTACGTGCCCTAATTCCTCAAGTGCCCTAGGATCTATACTTTGCTTAGATGATACTCCCAGGTGATCAAGTGAGAAGTTACTCCAAAGATGAACAAAAGGATGCAAGTAGGGCGAACCCTTCCTCTGTGGCGATGCGTATGCGGTGCCTCTTAACTACCCTTTTGTTCCTTTAAGGGTTGTCCCCCTCCGTGAAGTATCAAAACACTTGGTCAAAAGATAGTACCACCACCACAAAGCAAGATAGGAGGGTCTGCACCGATAAAGAGATCGGTGCCTATAGCCTTAAGGGATCGGCCCTAGTGCAGTACCTAATGTGCGTGCTCAATGTCAGAAGTGTGCATCACACCGCAAATCTTTTTTTTTATTTTGAAAATGCAGACAAGTCCCTTTGAATCAGATCAAGTGTGATTTGATTTTAAGGTCAAATCTGATTATCAGTCCCACTTTCAATTGGCGACCACTAAATTAGTAAATTCAATCAACTTGGTGGTCTTGAATTTTAATCCGCATGCAAATGCGTGAACAGGAGTTGGATGCAAAATTTAGAAAGGTGTACCTGTCTCCAGTAATCTTCGTGCTAATATGCTCACAATGCAACAATGAGATCTAATGTGCTACTCAATAACCCCTAAATGCGTGCACCTAAGGGCATGCAACTCCTAAACATTCAGCTCGATATTTTCTTTTGTTTGTTTTAGAGGCAAGAAAGCAAAAAAATGAATCATGCACGCAGAAGAATGTAAACCCTAGTAACTAAAGAATGTAGGGACAGACCCCCAAAAATTCAGTCCCAACTACTATAAGGGCCAGAAGATAGAAATAAAATTTGTGACAAAGGAGAACCTCCTGTGAAAGTGGGATCCAGGTCTCCTGCGTCTTCTCCTTGTGTGGGCGTCGCTCAAGGTTGATGTTGCCACTCTGCTGTGTTAATCGCCCCGTTAGATTCCTCGCACAAAAAGATAAAGAATGATCAGATAATTGCGCAACTCAGAATACTCAGAAATAATCAGGTGAGTCTATTGCATCTGTTGCCTCCCTGGCAACGATGCCATTTGATGGAGAGAATTTCGCTTGATTAAGAAGATAATAGAATGATATGTTGTTGTAATTTATGTGGTGGAAATCTCTCAATCAAAGATTAAAATAGATATCAATTTAAACCACAAAAAGGATGTCGTATCCATAGAGAGAAATAGATCCAATAAAATCGCAACTATGTAGAAATTGAGTTCGCAGGAGTATTCGTCAAATCAAACAATGCATATGTTGCTCTGAATGTAAACCCCAAATTTAAGGAGAATTCAAGGGCTATTGATGTAAATTTCACATAAGAAAATAGTTCATGTGTAGGGGTATATGTGTACATTTTACTTGCATGCAGACTAAAGTGTAAATTAGAATTCAAATATGATGTATATTAAGATGGATTGCAAGGACTGAACAATTATGTGGAAGAAAAAGCATAGGGCTATAATTTCCCCTCAATTTAATTAATTAAACAAATCAGAAAAATAAATTTTGACAATGGTAGTGTTCATAAATTTTAATTCAAAGGGAAACAAAGGAATGCCCTTCTCTCTTCTTCGCACGCATGGAGGCATAGCGGCTGGCCAACTGAAGCCCGGTGGCGGTGCGTAGGAGAGAGAAGGTCGCCACGGTGGTGACAGGGCGGCTGAAGGTGGTTGGACGTGGTCGGACGGCAGAGGAGAACATCTGTGACGGTGACGGTAGGTGGCGCTTGTGGGCGTCATGGAGAGTAGCTGGTGGGCGCACGACGGTCGTGGGCATGAGGTGAAGACAACGGCAAGGTTGATGGTGAGTTTGGTGGCCGGGAAGCTCCCCTACCGATGGTGGGTGTGCGGCAGGCTGGTGGGTTCTTTTGGTTGCAGACAGGATGAAGAAGAAGAGGAAGAAGGAGAAGAAGAGAAAGAGGGAGTGGAGCGCGCAAGCGGCTGGAGCGCGGGTGAAGATGCGCACGCACGCGGGCTGGAGCGCAGGGGCGTTGATGCTTCGCTTGCGCAGGCAGCAGGCGGGTGCGCACATGAAGGAGCGGCTGCACGTGGATCGACTGCGCACGGCCATTGTGCGTGCCTGGCGGCACTCTGCAGTGAGGGAATACTGGTGTGCAGAGGTGGTGGATGTGAAGGGACGGTAGCAGGCGATTGAATTGAAGGTGTTGATGGCACGCACACACTCTGTCACTTGTGTGCTTTGACGATGAGGGCGAGGTTGAGGACGCGAAGGCCACAGTGCTCGCTGAAGTTCACGGTGCACACCTCCTTCACGGTGGAGAAGATGGAGAGCCTGATCGAGAGTCCCCCCCGGGGCTGGCTCTGCCTCTTTTTAACTCTTAGTTTGTTTCTTCTGCCGAGATCCTCTCCAACAGTCTTGGTGATGGGGCTGTTGCGAGATTGTGGGAGTACTATCACCTTGGATGGGCATGAGTGCACTGTTGGCTGCTGGTGGGAGCACGAAGAGGCGCACGGGCATTGTGCTGAGGCTGGAAGGAGTTGCACCTTCTGCGAGAAGGAAGAAAACAAAGAAAAACAAATAGGGTTATTTATAAAAATCATCTAAACTAATACATGAAATGCGTGTATGCCCCTATATGCGAACATTAATTTATTTACACATCAAAGTATACTTTGTATATGTAGATGCTACCATAATAATTAGGCATTTATGCATTAATTAGACCATAAATGTGGTCTCATCACTAGTCCCTAGCAAATGCAAGACTAAATGCAAAATGGTCCCTAAATGGCTGATTTCTATCAAAAGTTTGACTTGAAATCCATTTCTTTTGTTTTCATACAGAAATTTAGAAATCCAAATAATCATGAAAGTGTAGTGTTGTAGCCTATGTAACGGATCCAAGTGAAAAGCCAATCCACAACTAATGCTCGTACTTGATCCCTAGTAAAACTCTATCAGGATAGGCAAACTTCTTCCCTCGGGGGTATAACAAAATAATTTGTAATTTTAGCCTCAGCTTTTGGCTTAGGTAGAAGATGTTTGAGTCTAGTGAGTTTATATTAGGTGGCTCACACTCCTCTGATGCTACATATAGACTAGTACTACAGAACCTATATTTCCAGACTATTAAATAAATTAACTCAGAGAGAGGTGGAGAAACTGTGCTCTCTTTAGTTCCTTTGTACCCACTCTCTCTCACTTTTTCCTTCTCTTTTCTTCTCTTTTTCTTTTCTTTTTCTTTTCTTTTCAAGCTCACAATCTCACCAGATTTGTAAATATATTTGATGGTCTCTCATGGTATTAACACTTTAATTAAGTTCTGATAACCCTATAACTAAGTCAAAAATCCACAACCAGTATTTGGGCAATCAGAAACATAGAAAAGTATGTCAAGGCTATATTTGGTTTATCATCATGGTAGTAAGTATTGTTGCCTCAATGTACTGAACACAAAATAAACATAACTCAACATTTTTTTCAGTCTTTTTTCTCTTTTTCTCTTTTTTTTTTCTTTTTCTTTCTTTTTCTTTCCTTTTAAATATCTACCAACACAATGCAACACACACATATGTAAATTTTTATTCATGAGGCATTATTGGGGGATGGTGATGTTCAAGAGGATATCAGGTGGCTTATTTGGTGGAAGTGCCTACTCTAGGTACCAAGGAAGGAATGAATGGGACAGCATATTTTCTGACCTTTGATACTAACACCCACCTTCAGCCGAGGATTCTGTAAAGGATGGTCATAACCATCCACCTTAGTCCTAGTTTTAGTAGAACCCACTCTCTACGTATTTGCCTTATTTGGTGGCTCTCAAAAATTCACACAAAGACTTTGTACGTAGAAACCAAGAGTGAAAACTATGCTTAACTCCAAGTATCATTACCCCATTATCTAGAAACTAAGATTCCTTGTACTAGACTTAAAGCACCAATAGACATTGTACTCTTACCTCGCAATTGTTTGGTAGATCTCATAGAAAATGGTTTGCCTGACTCCCTAATTACTGTTCAAGGGTTTAGGAAAAAAAGCAACGCTTCTTCTAGACAAACTAAAGATTTCTATCGATCTTCACAGTGGATCCATTGCAAATTCTATGTGCAAGTGTGAAATTGTACTGAATTCTAAATTCAGGAATCAACTAAAGAATAAACCCCTAATAAGACCTCTTAATAAAAATCTATTTTCTAAGGTGTTGGCAGGAAAATTTTTTAGTTTATGTGTACTACCCCCCCATGCCTAAGTTCTTGCATGTCCTCATGCATGAATAAGAGGAAACTAAAGTAAGATAGGGACTAAGATAGTTAGAAACTTCAGCCTGCCCATTGGTCTCCAAATGATACGGGGTGGCAATGCGATGATGTACCCCGTATTTCTTCAATATAGATCTAAAATGAGCATGGATGAAGTGACTGCCCCCATCGCTAATTAGAGCGTGGGGAACTCCGAATCTCACAAAAATAAATTCCCGAACGAAGGATATAACGGTCTTATGATCAGTCTATCTTGCCAGGATGGCATCAACCCACTTCAAGACATAGTCAGTAGTGAGAAGTACGTACTCGAAGCCATGCACATTTGGAAAAGGACCCATAAAGTCGATTCCCCAAAAGTCAAACACTTCTACAACTACAATGGGCTAGAGAGGCATCATGTCTCTCCAGGTCATGGAACCAACCGACTGACATTGCTTACAGCATTTAGCAAACTCGTGTGTATCTTTTAAAATAGTCTGCCAGAAAAAACCCAACTGCAAAATCTTATACCCATTAAGACCGCTTATGCCCGTCAAATCACCACTCTCCGTCACCATGGAGTCATTGCGGAAAGGGGTGGTGACTAGTCATGTAGCGTGAACATGTACAAGCACTATGTACGCTGAACCACAAACAGCCAATGACCCACCCACCAACCAAGAAAGAAACCACTCCAAACCTCGAGCCACGCATCTCGCTATCCCAGTTGGTCACTAAGCCTAACTAAAGAGTTGTAGGGAGACCAGCAACTCCCTAAACCAGCCCAGAGCCAATCTAAAAGATGAAAACTACAACAAAATCCAACAAGTAGCGAGGCTAAAACTAGTTATCCATCCTTTAAATCCTGACTAAACCATCGTTATTAAATCAATTCCAGATAACAGTATCATTTTATAGTCATTAAAAACAACATACTAATACGTTTACATTATTAAGTACAGAATTAATAGATATTCACATTATCCTTCAACATGTCAGTTTACAGATAATTTCTAATTTATGCCAGTGGTCCAATAGTTTTTAGAATCTAATGAACACAACAAAACTTGTTTCACGGAAAATGGAGTTTGTTCATACATGCGATGATAAGGGTACATGGAATACTTAAGTCTTATCTATTCACGTAGAACCTAATTAAACCACATTAAATCACCCAAAATTAGAGTATGACTTCCAAAAAGTCCCAGATTGAGCAGAAGAAAGAGAACGCATGCCAATAAATGTGCTATACGCGAAGGGCCTCATCAGGTGGGCTACAATAACCCAGAAATGAGATTGAATCAAAAGAAGGGTGAACTAATCTACCTAATATCATCGAAAGGTCATGGTGACTCCAAACCATGTGCACAGGGCTTGGGGGCATTTGCCACACCTGCCTCACGATCCACGCACGCATTGGGGGCAACACCTGGTTCACATGGACCAAAAATAGGGTTGGAAATACTTAGGCACGTTTGTGATTTTTCACTAAGGAAATAGTACTAAAAAATGAAAATAAACTACCCCAATGAGTAGTATGCATCGATATGATTCCAACGGTACCTTATTTGTCGAAATCCAAGGTCGAGAAGGCCTCAAAGCAGTCGAAACAGCGCGAGGGGGCCCAAAACCAAACTGATTCAATCAGATCGGTCACCGACCCACACAAGACATGCATGCAACATGTGTCGACGCATGATTTGCTGATCCACGCTCTCATAGATTTCCTCGCCACACCTCAACCCACACCACTGGATCACTATGCATCAGTAATCGAACGGTTTCCACATCTGCACGCACTTTCTTCCTTTCACAAACGCGCGCTTGAGGCCCTCGCTCCACTTGACACGTGGCAACGATCCACACCGTGCCACCAAATTCAGTGATCTGCATATGTAGCCATCAAAGCCTCCATGAAGATTGTTGAGGGGAAGCCTAAACTTTTCGTTATAGTGAAGAGGTCCTTACGATTTTTGAATTAGGATTTCGTTATCATCAATTCATTTCTCTCCCTTTTCTGTTAGGTTTTAGAGGGCCTATAGACTAATGACGGCTCAAAAATCCAAGATGGTCTATTTATAGATCTAAATTAGGGCTAAGTTTTGGATTAGTGGAGTGAAATACCTAAAATACCCCTTGGGTTAGGTCCACCTTGCATTTAAGTCCTCTTTGACTTGTTTTGGTCATAACTTGAGCTATACACCTAGGATTCACGTGAAACAAGAGTCGTTGGAAAGCTTGCGATGAGAGGAATCCAATGGTATCATACATGGCACCTTTTTGATGATGTTTAGCTAGGGTTTGACTCAAAATATGCATTTTTTTGCAATTTCAAGAAGTGCATATACTAGCACCAAATCGCGATCGTGTTTACGGGTTCGAAGTGACCCGCACCACAATGAAATGACTCAGGAGTTGGATTTTGGGATGTTCAATGTTGTGTGTGTATTTTCTCTTTAGAGGCGTGAAGACGGTGTTTGCAGGTTGTGTGGATGGTTGTGATGGCACCACGTGGTGCCATCATGGTCGTCCATCTTCATCTCTTCGTATCAGATGCTACAGAGCTCTAATCAAGGTGATTCTTGCATTGTTGGATTGCGATCGTCGCTCTATGTTCATCCGTGTGGTCGAATTTCTCATTAGAGGCTCTAATTTTTGTCACCCTATGCCTTGGCTATAGAAATTAAGAAAATTAATGTATAAATTATACAATATATTCTAAATGCATGATGATGCATGTTATGTAATATTTATAATGCTGAATGCATCTACGTGCCTAGAAACATGCATAAATAATCATTTTATGCTAAATAAATGTGTATTCATCACTACACTATTGGCTTTGACAACTTCAACAACCTGAACTACGTAGTTACATCAAATGATGAGTCAATATTGTGGCACCGTCGGCTAGGCCATGTTCACATGCGAAACATATATAAGGTTGTGAAATATGACTTAGTATGAGAATTGCCTAAGATATCCTTTAAACAAAAAATCTCTAATTCTTAAACTTCACAAAACTTCTTTCAAACCTAAAAATATGGTCAGTACCTTAAAGCCACTTGAGTTGATTCACCTAAACCTCTTTGGACCAACCATGTCTGAAATCCTAAGTGGGTGCAAATATTGTCTTGTCATTATTGATGACTTTTCTTGATTTACTTGGGTATTGTTCTTAAGATCTAAAGATTCTACTTTTGAGGAATTTAGAAAATTAACGAAAAGAATCCAGACTGAGAAAGGCTATTTCATCACTAGAATAAGAGTGACCATGGAGGAGAATTTGACAATCAAAACTTCCAAGATTTCTAATCAACTTATGGGATAAAATAAGAATTTTCCTTTCCTAGAGCAACTCCTCAAAATGGTGTAGTAGAAAGAAAGAATAGAACCTTGTAAGAGTGTGTCCACACGATGCTGTGTGACGAGTCAATTTTCTCTTAACAAGATGATAATTAAAATGATTTGTCGTTTGTATTTTTAAGTGGTGGAAAATCGACTAATCAAAGTATTGAATTACAATAAACCACTCGAGAAGAGCGGGTAGAATCCACAGGGAGGCAATGGCATATTAAAACTCGTACGGGTTAAAAATAGATGTTCATGATAAATTTCGTCAAGAAACCGAGTCAAAATCGCTTTCAGATTAAGTAAGCAACAAGAGCTAATGCTGAAATAGCAATTATGCACATCTGAAGGATATATTTTGTAATGTGGAACAATATAATACTAATAAAATCTCACAATGGCAGCCAATGTAATTAAAAATCAAACCCAAAACAGAGCTTTTCTTCCCTTCATGCGTGAATGGAGGAGAGGCGATGGTGAACCGCGGGAAGCTCGGAGAAGGTTGGCCACAATGAGGGCTACATGTGGGTGGTGATGGTGCGTTGAACGGTGGTCGGCGGCGGTCGCCGAAGAGAAGGATGCCGCCAGCGGTGGGAGTGGCTTTGTGCTTGCGTAGGGTTGCAGATGGCGCGATCGAGGGTATGGCTGGTCTCGTGGAGCCGAGGCGAGCTCAATGAAGGTGACGGGTGGAGAACAGAGGTCCGTGGTGGTGGCTGTGTGTAGAGGAACAGTGATGGTTGTTGGGTTCCTCCTCCCTATTGACGGAGAAGAAGTGGATGTGGAGGCCAGCTGCTGTTGTTGCTGTGGGTGGCGTGCATGTATGCGCACGCGAGGAGGGTGCACACAAGGGTGCGCTGGATGCATGAGGAGGAGGTGCGCTAGATGGTGGCACTAGTGATGGCTAGGCATTGTGCACGCTGCTGCTGTGGGTGCGGAGAGCCGCTGGCCATGCATGGAACGCGGGAAGGCACGATGTGCCAGAGGGAGCGCTGCTGGAGATGGCATGCTTTGCTGGAGGTGATGCACGAGGGAGAGGGTGGAGCACGCTGTTGTTGTAGCGTGGAGGGATGCGCACACTGAGGTGGTTTGGGTTGTTTTTGGTGGAGGGAAAATAGAGGGAAAAGAAGAAGAAGAAGAAGCGAAGGGAAAGTAAAGATGGAGGTGGTGCTGTAGGGGCATCAGACATCTGGGAACATTCCCAAATGTCTTAAACACACGTAGATGGCTGCTGGTGCGTGGCTGCAGTGGTGGTGGTGCACACTGTGGTGTTCACGGTAAGGTGGAGCCGTGAAGGCTCACGCACGGTGTTGGCACGAGTCCACCGGCTTAGCGCGGCGAGCTGTCACCTTGTCAGCCCGTGGTGTGGTGGAGTTCAGCCGTGGAGACCACGGTGGTGGAGTGCGGCAATGTCTCCATGAGCCCAGTTGAGGCTTTCTCTTTCTTATAGCAGCAGGGGAAGATGAAGAAGAAGATGGAGCGTGGAGAAAGGTCAGCGAGATCTGCATCATCCGCTCCTCTTCATTGCCGTGTTCATTGCCTGATCTGACCATAAATGGCTTGTCAAGGCGGAACAGTTGCTACTACACGAAGAAAGATATAAATACATATGTGGATTATTTATATACAAAGCCCCTATATTTCTAATTATTTAATGCATGTAATGTATGCATGCAAACTAAATGATGCTAAATAATTTATATATGAATGTAATGCATACAAGCAAATATGTATAAACAATATTATTTACATCTTAATACATGCTATGTATAAGTTAATATTACTCTAATGTCTAGGCATTTAACTAATTAACCCACAATTATGGGCTCATCACTGTGCAAGTCAAAGTTATCTTGATATTGTTGGGCTAAGGCAGTAAACACTGCTTACTACATACAAAATAAAGCCTCCATCAGACCAATCCTTAAAAAAACACCCTTTGAACTTTATTATGATAGGACTGTTAGTTCAACTACTCATATATAATATTTTGATGATTTTACAAAATGTAGAAAATGAAATAATAAATAAAGCGTAGCATATTGTTTTCTCTCTATAATAACATATTTGCAGGATTTCAAAAAGCTTTCCAAGACGGGAGATTAAAAGCGTGAAGACGAGTAGCATAAGTATTAGGTCTTAGGCTTTTTCATGTAAACTTTCAAAGGTTGTAATTTTCATCTTATTTGAGTCTAGAAATATTGTAAAGAGCCCCCAAACATAACCTATAAATAGCTAACTTAGGCTCTCTACACTTAGGATAAATTAGAAACAAAAACCCAACACTTATACTTTTATCAGACGTCTAGTAAAAAGTCCAGACGTCTGATTTTCCACCATAAGACGTCTGACATGTGTATCAGACGTCTAATTTCAAATATTTCTGCCTTTGTTCATCTCCTCATAAACATCAGTCGAAGGACTTCACTTTCAGACATCGATAACCGTTCACAGACGTCTGATTCTTTACCCAGACGTCCTCATACTAACCGTTAGACTTTTTATCGGCAAAAACAATTTCTAGACGTCTTGACACACTTACAGACGTCTGCCTTTGAACCGTTGGCCATGATTTTCTATGCGTATCTGTCTACGGCCACATAATCTTTTGGCAGAAGCAGCAAGGAAGAGTATTTAGGTTTCCAGACGTCTGGTAATGTCCTCAGGCGTCCGTAACGACGTCTGATCCTCTAAACCTAGAACCCTGTTTGGATCCGATGATAACAGGAACGAATGCACCATTCATTAGACGTCTTATGACATAATATCAGACGTCCTTCTTTTGATCCAATAGAGTCCGTTAAGGATGTCCTGCAATATTAGATGACCATAGGAAAAATCAGACGTCCTGTAAGACGTCTGATCTTATAATTAGACGTCTGATGTTGCTGTCAGAATCATCATTGCCCTGATTTTGTGTGGATTTCGTCCTAAACTCTTGGGATTTGTCTCCAACGGGTAGAAGAGCTCTCCCAAGTGTTCTTGAAGGTTCCAAACTTGCCTATAAATAGACTACAACTCTTCTTTGGCAACACACACCTCTTGAGATACAATTCCATTAGAAAAATCTCTTGCTCACTACTCTAAGCTCCATCTTGCCCTTGTGCTGTGCTAATACTCTGATCAAAGGGCAAATCCATACTCCCGGCTCGCTCCGTTCTGCAAATCATCAGGGAGTTCTTTTCATGCTTAGTAGATAAGAAAGCAACTAAATTATTGGGGTGCTCTATAGGTGTTATTTTTACTTGTTAATTTCTGTATTTTGGGTATCCGGCCTGTCGGGTCCCCGTCTCTTCATTTTGAAGAGAGAAACCTCCGTTTAGGGATCGGAGGTGGGAATTGTAATTGAGGTACACTACCCTCGTTTAAGTAGTGTGGTTAGTGGATTGATCACCTTGTGATCGAAAATCCTAAGTCAAGAGATTGGCTTAGGTGGTGGTTTTCACCCATCTTGGGTTTCCACCTAAAAATAATTGAGTATATTGTGTGATTGAATTTGTTGTATTACAATACTATATAATTTCACTATTCACCCCCCCTCTAGTGCAATTTCATTTGGTATCAGAGCAGGTTTTCCGCCTACAGGAGTAACATCCGCGGAAAGATCACATGGAGGGGAAGGCCATTTCCACAAGCAGATTGGAGGGGCAATCCACCACTCGACCACCACTCTTCGAAGGAACCAACTACACTTACTGGAAGCTGAGAATGAAGATGTGGCTTCAAGCCAACGATTTCTCCATTTGGGAGAAATGCGAATCCGCATACGTCATTCCCGAGAAACCAGAAACTGGTTACACAGTGGAGCAAATCCATCACCTTGGACTGAATGCCAAGGCAATGAACTCACTCTACTGCGCTCTCAGCTCGGAGGAATTCAACCGCATCAGCCAATGCGAAACCGCCCACGAGATCTGGAGAACCTTGGAGGTTACTCACGAAGGTACATCTAAAGTTAAATCCTCAAAGATAAACTTGTTATCACAGGAATTCGAAGCTTTCTCTATGAAGGAGAATGAAAGACTTGGGGACATGTACACCCGATTCACGTTAATCGTGAATAACCTCAAGTCTTTAGGAAAGACATTTATAAAGGGGGAGCTTCAAGGGAAGCTCCTTCGCTCCCTTGGACCTGAGTGGGAGCAAAAGGTAATGGCAATAGAAGAAGCCAACCAAGTAGAGGATCTAGACATGGAAAATCTACTTGGGAATCTCATGGCTTACGAATCAAAAATGGAGCAAAAGAAGAAATCAATCTCATCGGAGCCAAAGAAGAAGACCTTAGCCTTCAAAGCTACTTCGGATGATGAGGTAAGTACCGATGACGAAGAATTTGTTTTATTAGCAAAAAAGTTTAAAAAGTTTCTCAGAAATAGAAGAGAGATCAAGGGAAGGAAAAGAGAAGAAGATCCTCTAATTTGCTATAATTGCAAAAAGAGAGGTCACATAAGGAAAGATTGTCCCTTACTCAAAAGGGATCATGAGAAGAAACCCAAGAAGCCTTCTGACTACAAGAAGATCTCCAAACCGAAAGGATTCAAGAAGAAGGCGTTTCAAGCAACGTGGGATGACTCCACCTCCGAAGAAGAAGAGGAGGAGGAAACAAATGAAGAAACGGCATGCTTGGGACTAATGGCAACAAATGATGGTTCCGAGTCTGAATCTGAGGAACCTGAGGTAAACCCCTACTCTTTGGATGAATTGCAAGATGCCTTTGATTCATTATATATAGATCTTAAGAAAACTAAAACCCAAAGCAAGGCTTTAAAAGAAGAAAAGTTAGAAAATAAGAGATTAATCAATGATCTTGAAGAAAAGAATCTAATTCTTACAAAAGAAACCACTGCTTTAAATATGCAAATAAGAAATCTAATGATTGAGAAAGAGTCATTAACAAATGATTTGTATACAGCAATGAGTGAACAAAAATTTTTAGATAGAGAAGAATTACTCGACAAAATCCATGTGCTTGAAAAATCAAACTCTTTTAAAAAGGATGAAAATGGCTTACTTAGAGTAGAGATTAGGGCATTAGAAGATAAACTAGATATAATGAAAATAGAGATAAATCATCTCAAAGAAAAGTCAAACCAACTTCTTGAGGACCTAGCCAAATTTACAAAGGGGAAAGATAACTTGGACAAACTCATTGCCCATCAAAAACCTTCCTCAAGTAAATTTGGATTAGGCTTTTATGAGCCTAGTCAAAGTGAGCCGAAAAAGGACCCTCCTCTAAAGGAGAACACTAACAAATACGGATCCACTTTACAATGGATACCGAAAAGACAACTCTCACTTTGTTTTGTAGGGATGAAAGGACATCATAATGTCAAAAATTGGATATACAAAATGAAGGATGGACGACTCAAATTAGAAAGACCTATAGAAACACCAAGTCACCATCGAAGATCTTTTGTAGGAGGAAGAAGGTCTACAAGGAGGAAGACAAGGAGACCACCACCACCAAGGAGGCCGATGGGTGATGGACTCCGGATGCTCCAAACATATGACAGGAGACAAGCGCCTATTTTTGGACCTCCAACCTACGGATGGAGGAACAGTTACATTTGGCAACAACCACAAGGGCCATATTATTGGCCTTGGTAAAATAGGTAACCCTCTCTCTCCCATCTCAAATGTTTCTCTAGTTAAAGGACTAAAACATAATCTTTTAAGTGTAAGTCAAATATGTGATAAGGGTTTTAAAGTAGTGTTTACTTCTAAAATGTTTGAAATTATGCATGCATTAACCAATGAAACCCTTCTTAAGGGAACTAGATTTAAAGACATTTATGTCGTAGAATTTGATAAAAATGGCACTTATGAATGTCTTATAGCAAATGATGAGTTAAGTATATGGCATAAAAGACTAGGACATGTTCATATGAAGCTGGTTCAAAAATTAGCTAAACATGAACTAGTCCGAGGTCTTCCTAAAAGAAAATTTTTAAATGAGCTTATTTGTGATTCATGTAAATTAGGTAAGATTATAAAATCTAGTTTTAAAAGCAAAGAAGTTATATCCACATCAAGACCTTTAGAACTACTTCACCTAGATCTGTTTGGACCAACAAAATATGAGAGCCTCAGTGGATGCAAATATTGCCTTGTAATTGTAGATGATTTTTCGAGGTTTTCATGGGTCTCCTTCTTGAGATCTAAAGAAGGAGTGTTTTCCGTCTTTTCTATTTTTTGTAGGAAAATTCAAACTGAAAAAGGCTACCAAATCACTCGTATCCGTAGTGATCATGGGGGCGAGTTTGAAAATTCCTTGTTTGATGATTTTTGTCAAGAGCATGGTATTGCTCATGAGTTCTCTTTTCCTCGAACACCTCAACAAAATGGGGTGGTTGAGAAAAAGAACCGTACTCTTCAAGAGTGTGCTCGAACATTGCTCATAGACTCGGGGTTACCGAAGTACTTTTGGGCTGAGGCGGTTAACACGGCTTGTTACGTGTTAAATCGCACCTTAATTCGATCCGGATTGCGAAAAACTTGTTTTGAACTATACTATGGGAAAATACCCAAAATTAGTTATTTTAAAGTTTTTGGATGTCGATGTTTTGTCTTGAATACCCGCTCTAATTTAGATAAATTTGATGCCAAAGGTGAAGAAGCCATCTTTATTGGTTACTCCTCACGTAGTAAGGCATATCGGGTTTTTAACAAGACCACATTAATAGTGGAGGAAACCCTTCATGTCTCCTTCGATGAATCTCCTCATTCCTCCATTGACCGAGTCAATATGGATGATGAAGATGATTCTACTATTGATGTGTCTAACATTCCAAACTCCAATATCCATAATCTTCCAAAAGATTGGATATATCAAAGGGATCATCCCGAAAGTCAAGTCATTGGAAGTGTTTCTGATGGCGTTAAAACCCGATCTCGTTTTAGTTGCACCTTTGGTCTCTCCGCCTTTGTATCTCAAGTTGAACCGAAGAGTGTCGAGGAAGCATGCTCCGAAGAAACTTGGATGATGGCCATGCAGGAGGAACTCAACCAATTCCAAAGGAATGAAGTTTGGGATCTAGTACCTAAGCCTGAAGGGCAAACGGTAATAGGTACCAAATGGGTATTCCGGAACAAGTTGAATGAATCCGGTATAGTTATTCGAAATAAGGCTCGGTTGGTAGCACAAGGGTACAACCAAGAAGAAGGAATTGATTTTGATGAGACCTACGCTCCCGTAGCTCGACTCGAATCAATTCGCATGCTTCTTGCTTATGCCGCCTTTCTTGGCTTTAAACTCTTTCAAATGGACGTTAAGAGCACGTTTCTTAACGGATTCATTAAGGAGGAAGTTTTTGTAAAACAACCTCCTGGTTTTGAGTCTCATGATAAGCCTCATTTTGTCTACAAATTAAACAAGGCACTATATGGTCTAAAGCAAGCTCCTAGAGCTTGGTATGAAAGGCTCAAAGACTACTTGTTAAATGCAAAATTCTCTATAGGGGAAGCTGATTCCACATTATTCATTAAAAGAAAAGGAAAAGACATTTTATTAGTTCAAATATATGTAGATGATATTATATTTGGTGCTACTAATGAATCTATGTGTAGAAAGTTTTCAGAAATTATGCAGGAAGAATTCGAAATGAGTTTGATGGGTGAACTCAAGTTTTTCTTGGGCTTGCAAATCACTCAGCTCGAAATTGGAACCTTTGTGTGTCAATCTAAATACACAAAGGAGATGTTGAAGAGATTTGATATGAACAAAAGTAAAGGGAAGAACACTCCTATGAGTGTCACAACTTCCTTAGACTTGGACGAATCAGGTACGCCCATAGATCAAAAGCTCTATCGTAGCATGATTGGATCTTTACTGTATTTAACTTCCAGTAGACCTGATATTTTGTTTAGTACCTGCTTATGCGCTAGGTTTCAATCAAATCCTAAACAATCACACCTAAATGCTGTAAAACGAATATTTAGATATTTAGTTGACACATCTGATTATGGCTTATTCTACCCTAGGAGTCCACAATTCAACTTAGTTACATATAGCGATGCGGACTACGCAGGTAGCCGCACTGATAGGAAGAGTACTAGTGGGACGTGCCAATTCTTAGGCGAATCACTAGTCTCTTGGTTCTCAAAGAAACAATCTAGTGTAGCTTTATCAACTACAGAAGCTGAATACATAGCCGCTGCACTAGCATGTTCCCAAGTGCTTTGGATGAAAAATACTTTGAAGGATTTTAACTTGATATTTAATAACATAAAAATATTATGTGACAATACTAGTGCTATCAACCTCTCGAAAAATCCCGTACATCACTCTCGCACAAAACATATTGATGTTCGACATCACTTCCTAAGAGACAATGTACTTAAGGGAGAAATCGAAGTTGAATTTATTTGTACTGAACTGCAATTAGCTGATATTTTCACTAAACCTTTGAATTATGATCGCTTTAATTATATACGTAGGAAACTAGGCATATGTAAGCTAAGTGATATTTGAAGAATTTAGTGATTTAATGGAACCTCTTTTGTCATGAGCATAGATTGAACCTTGATTTCACTAAGCCTTCATTCAAACATCCAAATGCACACTCTGTCCAATCTCAGACGTCTGATTAAATAATCAGACGTCTTATACATTAAAATTCGTCGTCTAAACATCTGGGACAGACGACGATTTTATATAACAAAACAGTCATATCAGACGTCTGGTACACCACACAGACGTCTGAAATGTCGTCCAAATGTGTTGACAGACGTCTATCTCGGAGACAGTACATGTACTGCCTGTCGGACATCTGAAGATGTGGTTAGACGTCGTAGGGATCGTCTGACAGGAAAAGCGGACGACCCTGTAACTTTAAAAAAAAATCCAGGAAGGTCTGTCTGCAGAAATCGGACGTCTAATATTAAATTTAGACGTCTTCATTGTCGTCTGAGTAAGAAATCAGACGACAACTTGGAGAATAAATCTTTTTGCTGGGGAGGATTCCTGCAGAAATCAGACATCTATATTAGAATTAGTCGTCTGATTGTTCGTCTGATGAATAAAACAGACGTCGCCCTGAAATGAGCTAAAATCCCTCTGGCAAATCCCGACGTCTGACATCGTTGACAGACGTCTGATCGGGGAAAAATCTGCGCGTCGCGGCTTTTCTCTGGACTGTTTGAAATGCAAATCTCCCCAACTTCAGGGGGAGACTTGCTCCGTGACCTTGGGATATAAGATCCCCTTCGCAAAGGTCCCACTCTCCCATCCAAAATCCCTACCCCACACAAGATCTGCGCGCCGCTCTCCCTCACACCCGACGGCCCACAGCAGCAGTTGGCGAAGTTCTGCTCGTAGCCAGACGATCGTCGCGCCTCTTCGACGACTGACGGAACTGCTGCTCCTCTACGCGTGTCCTCCCTGCCTCTCGACCGCGCATTTGGAGGCTTCCCTCCTCCCGTGGGTATATCCTCTCCACTCCTAGGGCGCCTCCATGATCTTTTACCCACGACCTTGCAGCATCCTGTAGCATCTAGTTCTCCTTCTTGATTCACTTGACCTACATGTGCATTTCATATCATTATCAGCCTTAGAACCCTAACCCTCGGTCAAGAAAACCCTGTTAGCCCTAGCTGCATCTTCCATGGCAAGGGTATTACCTCATGAGGATCAAGCCGACATTTTAGTGGCTTGCATCCAAAGGTATATTGCCACAACTACATGGCAGGTTGTATTGCCTCAAGGCATACTGCCACATATTTTTTCATGATGATTGCAGTGTTTGAAACTATGTTTTGGGTAAATGTTGTTTGGTTGAATGGTTGTTTCTTTTTTGCAGGTATTCTATCCTCAACGCACCACTCATTTTTTTTTTCCTAAACCTAACCACCCATTCCACCAAATATGCCTCCCCGTAGGAAGCAAGTTGAGGGATCTTCCAGTTCCTCTTCCACTTATTTGGCAGATCAATTGCGGGGTGACATCGCTAGGCAGCGATTTCGTCGTTTCGCGAATGCCAAAGTTAAATGCCCTCGATTTATTGTTTGGAATGATTTTGCCCATTTGAACCTTCGGGAACACTTCCAAACTCTCCATCTTTTCCAATATTTTGACCGTCAATTCCACTCCGGCATTGGAACTCTTGGTGTGTTCCCTGATCTTTGCCGTCTCTTTTATGCCAACATCGTTGAGGACTACAGCAACGATGAACTTGAACTCCATACCCGCCTATTTGGTCGTGAAATACACATCACATCCGAAACTATCTCTGACCTTCTAGCCATCCCCAATGAGGGAAATGATTTCAATGACATTCTGAGGCAATACGACCCAGAAATCATCAATCAAGAGTTAGTTCTCCCGAAAAAATATGTTGAAAACCTTGGCACTCTACCGTGCAAAAATCTCAAACCCCTTCCACGTCTACTCTCTCGCATTTTTGGGTGGGACCTCCTAAACAAATCAGGAGGTTTTGATTACATCTCACACCAACACAAGGCTCTCCTTTTTGCGGCCGTTCGTCATATTCCTTTCAATTATTGCCGCCTCATTGTTCGCGTCATGAATGAGGACCATGGGGCATCACTTCCGTTTGGGTCTATTCTATCCAAAATCTTTTCATCCCATCGGATTTCCATAACTGACCAAGCAGTTGACAAGAAAATTGAGCCTTACAACCGGGCCACAGCCGCCAAGATGCATATACTTAGAGAACATCTTGAGCCCGCCGACGAACCCATGGAAGAAGAGCCCCTTCCACCCTTTCCAGACTTCCATGAACCACGGCCCCTTCAAATAGAAGCTCCCCGCTCGAGCTTTGATGAAGCATGGGATCCAGCCACAGATTCCCTCTCCTCCGGCATCTCCCTCCTGCTGCGTCGAACCGGCGAGATGTACACCTACATGGGAAGCATGCGCCGCGACATCGACAAACTTAGATCAGATGTTCAAAATTTGCAGATAGGACAAGGACCCGCTCGTCGCCGCCGCCGCCAAGATCAAGAAGAATAGTTTTAGTGCTTCTATTTTTCTGTCTTTTATTCTAAGTTTGTATTAAGAGGCCTTGACCCTGTACTTAATATTTTTGGGAACAAATAGCTAGTCCATGCTTAAATATTTCTATTCCTAATAAATTTTCCTTAATGCCTTGTCATCTTTTAAACATGCAGTTTTACTCATGCACTCTACTTTGTAGATATCACTCTTGTAGTTTAGATTTCAACTCCCTTTAACAACCTTTCATGATGATATTCAAAAAGGGGGAGAAGAATGTAGGTAAGAAATTAAGGAATAATATAAAAACAACCTTCTTAAATAGATAAAGGCTATCAAGTACAACCTTTAGGGGGAGGAAAGAGGAACCTACAGCTATATTTTGAAAATCATCAAAAAGGGGGAGATTGTTAGTTCAACTACTCATATATAATATTTTGATGATTTTACAAAATGTAGAAAATGAAATAATAAATAAAGCGTAGCATATTGTTTTCTCTCTATAATAACATATTTGCAGGATTTCAAAAAGCTTTCCAAGACGGGAGATTAAAAGCATGAAGACGAGTAGCATAAGTATTAGGTCTTAGGCTTTTTCATGTAAACTTTCAAAGGTTGTAATTTTCATCTTATTTGAGTCTAGAAATATTGTAAAGAGCCCCCAAACATAACCTATAAATAGCTAACTTAGGCTCTCTACACTTAGGATAAATTAGAAACAAAAATCCAACACTTATACTTTTATCAGACGTCCAGTAAAAAGTCCAGACGTCTGATTTTCCACCATAAGACGTCTGACATGTGTATCAGACGTCTAATTTCAAATATTTCTGCCTTTGTTCATCTCCTCATAAACATCAGTCGAAGGACTTCACTTTCAGACGTCGATAACCGTTCACAGACGTCTGATTCTTTACCCAGACGTCCTCATACTAACCGTTAGACTTTTTATCGGCAAAAACAATTTCTAGACGTCTTGACACACTTACAGACGTCTGCCTTTGAACCGTTGGCCATGATTTTCTGTGCGTATCTGTCTACGGCCACATAATCTTTTGGCAGAAGCAGCAAGGAAGAGTATTTAGGTTTCCAGACATCTGGTAATGTCCTCAGACGTCCGTAACGACATCTGATCCTCTAAACCTAGAACCCTGTTTGGATCCGATGATAACAGGAACGAATGCACCATTCATTAGACGTCCAGTAAACTAATCAGACGTCTTATGACATAATATCAGACGTCCTTCTTTTGATCCAATAGAGTCTGTTAAGGATGTCCTGCAATATTAGACGACCATAGGAAAAATCAGACGTCCTGTAAGACGTCTGATCTTATAATTAGACGTCTGATGTTGCTGTCAGAATCATCATTGCCCTGATTTTGTGTGGATTTCGTCCTAAACTCTTGGGATTTGTCTCCAACGGGTAGAAGAGCTCTCCCAAGTGTTCTTGAAGGTTCCAAACTTGCCTATAAATAGACTACAACTCTTCTTTGGCAACACACACCTCTTGAGATACAATTCCATTAGAAAAATCTCTTGCTCACTACTCTAAGCTCCATCTTGCCCTTGTGCTGTGCTAATACTCTGATCAAAGGGCAAATCCATACTCCCGGCTCGCTCCGTTCTGCAAATCATCAGGGAGTTCTTTTCATGCTTAGTAGATAAGAAAGCAACTAAATTATTGGGGTGCTCTATAGGTGTTATTTTTACTTGTTAATTTCTGTATTTTGGGTATCCGGCCTGTCGGGTCCCCGTCTCTTCATTTTGAAGAGAGAAACCTCCGTTTAGGGATCGGAGGTGGGAATTGTAATTGAGGTACACTACCCTCGTTTAAGTAGTGTGGTTAGTGGATTGATCACCTTGTGATCGAAAATCCTAAGTCAAGAGATTGGCTTAGGTGGTGGTTTTCACCCATCTTGGGTTTCCACCTAAAAATAATTGAGTATATTGTGTGATTGAATTTGTTGTATTACAATACTATATAATTTCACTATTCACCCCCCCTCTAGTGCAATTTCAAGGACACCTAGGATTTCCTACTTCAAGGTGTTTAGATGTATATGCTTTATCTTTAATGCAAAGAAAAACCTAGATAAGTTTGATGCTAAAAGTGATGAAGGAATATTCTTAGGATACTATTCTAGAAGTAAAGCCTACAAAGTTTATAATAAGAAGAATTTGACAGTTGAAGAAACTTTACATGTCTCCTTTAATGAATCCGATCAAAAGGAAAAAGCATCAACTAGAGCTGATGATCAAATCCCAGAAGATCCCTCAAACATCCTTGAGGAAACCATTGTTAGTGACTTACCAAAAGATCTAACCTATACTAAGCACCATCCCAAGGATCTTATGATTGGTGATGTTACAAAAGGAGTTTAAACCAGATCTTCCTTAAATAATCTTGCACTTAGTGTACCTAGTTAGAACCTAAAACTGTAAAAGAAGCATTTTTTACTAATGAGTGTTGGATTGTAGCAATGCAAGAGGAATTGAAATAATTTGAAAGAAACAATGTGTGGGAATTAGTTCCTAGATCAAAATCACAATGTTTTCATAAATAAGCTTGATAAATTAGGTAAGGTTGTAAGGAATAAAGGTAGACTTGTGGCCTAAGATTACAATCAGGAAGAAGAAATTGATTTTGATGAGACCTATGCATCTATGGCTAGATTAGAATCCATTCGGATGTTGCTAGCTTTTGCTGCCTGAAGCGATCGACCACGGTTCATATAAAAAATCATCGTTTTTGTAATATATGTCACAAATACAAATTGTTATCGCATCAATTTTATTTAATTACATAATTTTTACTGGTTTATTCCAGGTCATTCACTGGGAGGCAGTTATTGATATATATCACTCTCTAAGTTCAATATTATTCTTTAATTCCAAAAAGATTAATTTTATGTACAATTATGAATGAATGAATTAATGAATGAAAGAATGAACTAATTTATGTACAAAAGAATGTCCTTAAATGCTTGTTAACAGATATATACAAACAAGCATCAAACACTATAATTGAATACTTTATACTATCTATTTATACTTATAATAACAATACTTATATATATACAATAATAAGTAATAATATATACTATACTAACTTAACTTAATATGCTAACATATACATAACATATATAGTATATACAGTGACATATATAAACGTTGCTAAACCTTAGAAAAGAGTATATACATAAGCTAAGGTAAAAACTAGGGTCTATAGTGACACTTATTCTATCTACAGTAACGAATCAGTCTGTCAGTAAAGTTATTGTGTTATTTATGTACATATATAGCTCAAACATTACTTATACTATGTATACGTATTATACATATTATTTATTTATAGTATACTTATACATATATATGTATACACTATATATACATGTACAGGCAATTTCTCTTCTTTTCTACTTTGTCATACTCACGCTTAGCCGATTCTTAAGGTTCTTTCTTCCCTTATTAACTTAGCTTCTTTTTCTTTCTTTCTTAGGCTCTCTCACAGGGCACACACTTAGCCTCTGCGACCCTTAACACTTAACTGTTTTTTGCCTCTTTCTTCCCTCTTAGTCAACCCCTTATTAACCCTTAATACAAAAATTAAATTTTTAATTGGCGGGCGGCCTTTTCGAGAGATACACAGCACCCTCTCAGGTGGGACCAGACCTCTACTAAGGCCACCCTAATTCGTTAATTAACCTCTTAATTGTGTTTAATTCTCAATATTGATCCCACATAGGCCCTCGCATAATGCATGGCTCCGAGCCATACAGCGTACACCAATCTCAGTGCCAAATCAATGCTCAGATATACTTATGCTCAGAAGGGTAGAGGGCAATATGTTTTGAGTGCCCGACGCCCGTGACAACTAAACATCCCATAGCACAAAATCAATAAAAGTCGCTACAATGCCTTCTCAGCCACCGATGTGGTGTTATTCCAGCGCCTTCTCAACATTGAATTCTCAGTGTGCATGTCTCATCTCGATATTTTGGCCCTTGATTCGAGGGCCATAAATTATTATAATTTAAAAATAAATTATAGGGTATTAAGTATTTACATATGGCTACATGATTATACAATTTGTTAACAAAATTAATTATGTTTACTATATAAATAAATTGGCAAAAATTTGTAAATAATATATCTTGATTTCAGGGTTTATTTCTTAATTAACATATAAATTAGTTAATTAATGGTCTAATTGACACTGTACAGTATTAATATACATATTAAAGTATTTAATAAACATTTTTATTATATTTTACAACATTTATTTTGATTTTATTTACATTTAAATATCTATTCTCAGGTTATTGTACATATAAATTATGTATAAATAATATAATACATTATAAATATAGTTAACTTAGTTTAATTTACTTAAAATACAATAATATAGATGTACAATATAAATATTCTCAGTTATAACTTAATTTACTAATTTATTTTAATTTAACTTAATAACTTAGCTAGTAACTTAATAAATTAATTATTTCTTATATATACATAATTAAATTATGGTACAGGGTTCATTATATACATTTTATGTACATAAATATGTATGTACAGTATTACTTATAAATGAGTTAATTTATTATGGCTTCTATAATTATGTAGCTTATAGTACATATAAGTTAATTAAATTAATAGCTAATTATATAAATAAGTTATATAAAGAATAAGTTATCTTAACTTCTTAATTTACTTTATAGAATATATACATAAGTTATTTACATAGTGTATAGACATATTTTACACTATTTACATATGTAGCTTAATATATACCTTATATATACAAGTATATACATAATATACATGGTATTTTTGAGTATTTTTGGAGTTTTTCTTCTTTTTATGGGTTTTATATATTTTATAAAGGTAGGGGATGAAAAAGAAAGAGAGAGATGAGAAGAATAGACTGTTTTTGGTATTTTTATATGTTAAGGTATTTTATTTAGTTTTAAGGTAGACTAAACAGTCGACTGATATGTTCTACTAGGCTGATGGTTCAAAATGCCTTGACACTTGGTATAAACCTAAAAATATACCTAATCTTCACCAAGACAGGTTTTTTTTTTTGGATTTTTTATATCATTTTTATTTATTTACAAAGTTGACACAATCTGGGCCTAAGAAGGGTTTTAAAGTGTAAACTCAAGGCCTAGAAATGAGCCCTATGTGCCAAACATGCAGTGAAACCATTCAGACACAACCACCAAGACAAATAGAAGATGTTCACGCACTTAAACATGATTTTCAATTAATTTTGACATTAATTTCTAATTCTGGACAATTAGGCACTAAATGTAACTGACAATGTATGATTAAGTGAGATTACAAGCAATCTAAATGCAATTTTAAGACCTATATCAGTACAGGAATGCTTGTACACAATATATACAACATATGAATCATATCAGCTATTCAAAAACCTAATCCTAGCCTCTACTATCCTACTTCTCAGATCAACCAACATCAACAACAGATACAGCAATGTTGCTGCTGGAGTTCAATAGAACAGCAGTAGCAACTGCAACAACAGCTCAGGGACTGCTTCAGACATCCTTCACTCATATCAGACAACTTAAAATAACTCAAATTCCTACAGTGGTATATCCAGAAAGAATAGAAGCAACTGCAGCAGGTATAGATCTCCAATTCAGCAGCTTATTTCCTAATTTAGTACATTCATATCCCAGATCAGACTTGAGAAAGTCTGATCAGGGATATAAAATGTTCAAATCAGGGAATAATTTGCTGGAATTCAATTGGAATGTAGCTACTCATGCAGCAATTTAATGTGATGGGATTCAAAACACACAACAGAAATCATAGCGGAATCTGATCAGACTTAAAAAAATCTCATTGAAATCACTTGGGATGTTAAACTCTCTATCAGAAAATCCTTAGCAAGAGTCTCTTTTCAAATCAAAAATAAAACTACTAATCTAACACCTTCCTAATGCTATAGATAGCATGAAGGAGGGTCTTAGATCAGTCCATTAAATTTAGCTTGAATCCCAAATGTGTTAAAACCTTAAGGGATATTAAGAATCCCTTAGGTAAGGAATCAAAATCTCAATCAAAACAATAGAAAAATTATGGGTAGAGCCTCAAATCAACAAAGTGAATTTTCCTTGGCTCTACCTCCCATTAAAAAGCCATCAAAGTCTCAATTCATAACCAATTCAGACATAGCTCATTTGAGGAAGAGTGTATCATCAGGACATCTCAAACTCACAGCCAAGGTCTGAATTAAACAAAAATATATCAATCCACTTGATCAAAAATCCTTGAAAACACAATTTGACCAAAATCTTGTGATCTTTCTTTGAAATCAGTCTTGAAATCAAATCAAGTGAATCGATTCTTCTCAAAATTAGATCAGGGGTCTTTGTGGAAAAACTGAAAATGATGGGAGACCCCTAAATGTTTTTTTGAGTGTAAATCCTCATCTCAAAGCTTGAGAGCAATGGGATGAGGATTTGACTCTAATGGATGGGTGGATTGCGAAACAAAATATGTGGGAAATTAGAATGCGGAGTGAAAAACATGAAGAGGGAGAATCAATGATTAAGGGATCGACAAAATCGTCTCCTTTGATCATTTCGGAGGGTGTGTGATTTTCTACACTAAATCTACTCCTAAGCTAACTACATTACACATCAGATTTCTACCTGATCTACTCCTATCTAATCTACGCTACACTATCAATTGCTACATCTATGCTACTACTAGAAAGCATGAAAACCTAGTCTAAATGGAAGAATGGGACCTTTGGATCTCCACCTAGTGGATGGAGAGGAAGAATGGAGGGAGGAAGTGCTCCAGAATGGAGGGAAAACTCGCTAGTGGAGTTCTGGGTCGGCCTCAGGTGCTACGAAGTCCTTAGCAGTGAGAAGAGTCGGGGAAGAAACGGAACTTAACCATCGGTGGCCGTGAATATGGGATAATGTAGGGAGAAGAGCTGGAGTGGATGAATGATCGGCTCAAGAGGTGTAGAACGGAGAGATCCTTCACATGCGAGGCAGTGGAGGTGCTTAAGTAGATTGAGTAGTGAATCAGAGCTCCGTGGTGGTGCGATTAGCCACCTAGGGCGTGGCGGTGGGGATTTGAGGAGAGAATGCATGAAAGTTCAAATCAATTTGTGGCCGTAGGATCAGATATGGGAGAGGTGGTGAACACACGCGTGGATTCGCGTGAAACTTTGATTGAAGGAGAGCCACAAATCATGAGGTGTAGAGAATCAACGGTGTAGATGACCTGTGTTCTTGCATTGCTATAGTGAGCGTGTGGAGCTCAAGTGCAGCCAGGTTTTGTTGGTGAAATTGCAAGGAAGGCCCCTCAACGAAAGGGTAGAAAAAGTGTAGTGAGGCCCATAAGTGGTTAAGAATCTTTTCAGAGCAATCCTTCTGGGCTTTCAAAAAGGTCCTTACTACCTTCAAATAGGTCCCTAAAGGATTTTTCAATGAATAAAATGTGATGAAAGGAGGACCTAAATGTAAATTTATAATTGCAAGGTCTTAATGATGTTCAAATGCACCCAAGTTTTTATAGAAGCTTAATTGAACATTTAGGAAGTTAATTACACTTTTAATTTGAACTTTTGAACTCATGAGTGTGTTTAATCTGATCGACGTGTTTTGCAACTACAACGACAGGTTACTTGTAACCTCGATTTCTAACACGTGAAACACGCCCGACCATTTTGGCACCGTTGCCGGGGAGGCAACGGAATTTACTTTATTGTTTATTGCATTTCTTTGCATTTACATAGCATTAACCCTACTTGTCTTTGATCTACTATCTTGCAGGTACCCTAGCATGGAGATCCAAGTGTGGTAGACCGGAGTAAAGTGCGGGTAGAGTGTTTTGTAAGTGTCCCCCACACCACCCCCACCTTAGTTTTTGTTCCATAATCGAATGACTCAAACCCAAATCAACTTAGGTGCTTTTTATGAACCCTAGGATAGATTTGGTTGTTTGTTTTCCACCTCCATTCACCTCGCCATCCACATAAATAAAAATAAAAAATAAAAAAAGTGTTATCTGATTGTGGGATTTTCTGAAAGCTACACACATAACACCCACAACTTCTTATCCTAAGGTGCACAATCACTTTGATTCTATCACTTAACCAGGATCTGACTTGTGGACCCGGTACACTTCAACTACATACACATAAGTGAGTAGAAATCTGAACAGGTTAAGCATTTCTGTGTGCCTTAACTAAGTGGTGCAATAGGCCAATTGATTGAACTATTTGGGCTGCACCACTCAATTTAAAATTAATCCATCAAGTAGCTTGCCACTTAGGGTTGATTCCTAGGGCTGAACCAGGCACTCCACATTATTTTTGATTTTTAAAGGAATATATCATCACCCGTGCTTTCAACACTTTGAGTCTTCTACTAAACCTTGATTGAACCAACCTAAGAATTAAACCCTAAAAGCTACTAAACAAGGTTAAATCCTAAAAGACACATCATCAAATAACCTTGTTTGAGTACCCTGGTTGTGCACGCATACACATTTTAACTGATCATTAAGGGCACAACCCATCTAAAGGGCCCATCACATTCCTAAAGCACCATTGTCCCAAGCCTAACTAAAATTGATTAGATGTTGGCCCTAAGGACTAGTTCGCTCATCGGGATCCATATTGAGATTGTTCACGATTAACCTGCTTATACTAGTCAATCTGATGTCTAGCTAAGGGAGTAGCGTCAAATGACCGCGGCTGGGGGGTACACTAGGAACCAGAGGCGCAAGCCAAAGGAAGAACCTTCTCCCCAGTCCCTCCTTCTAACTGGTTGGATTTCCTGGACATAAGTAGAGTAAATCGTCTATAATCTTAGGACAGATTCTGAGAGTCTGTAGACCTTTAGGCTACCCAACCTAATAACAGGCTTGTATTTTTGTATTGCAGGGCTCTTTTCTCTTCTAATTTCCCTCCTTACTTCACCATGTACCCTTCCACATCCTACACACATTTCACATCCTATCCTCCTACCACCACTTACCCCCAAGATGATTACTATCCCGACTTAACTTGTAATTATCCATCCACTAGCCGAGATGACTTTGATTGGGGATATGAATCCGAACCTCAGTGTCCAGGGCTTAACCCTAGACAATAAGACTATGACTACTATCCTTCCCAGAGCTATAATAATTATAGATCTCCATCCTTTGATGATCAACCTAACCAAATCTACAACCGTGAAGGATATGCTGATTATAACACTTACCCTCCCCAGAATTATGCTGAATTTAGGTCGCCACAAACCTTTAAACAACCTGAAACGACCTACTATCAAGGAGGGACCCGAGAACCTCGACACCTTGACTCCCCTATATTCAACCCAAACCCACCGAAACCTGAATCAAACCAGTCAGTTCAGGTGAACCAGATCCAGGATAGGGTGTTGGCTAATTTGAGGAATACTATACAATCTTTAGAAGCTCAGCCAACACCATGCACTGAAGCATTGGAGCTTATGATCAAAATGATTGATGAACTTAATAGTTCTCTATTGGATTTGCTCCAAAGTGCTAGGGATAGGGACCTGGGTGAGTTCCTTCTTGGGAAATTGTTGAGGTTAAGGATGAAATTTATGGTTGCACTAGTCAAATCTTGGGATGATTCTCAAGATGAACCCTCTTCAGGAGAGCCAATGTCTGAACCCGCTCAGGCGCCTGTCGGGGGGCACACATATTCGAAGATTGGAGATGACCAGATTGGTCTAGAGCAACCCTTTGAGGATGAACCGATTGATTCACTCGAGATCCCCAAGTTAGGAAATGAAAAAAATTATGTCTCCTTGGATGATGGAATGACTTGTGATGTTGAGACATATACAAATGAGGATCATGAATTCTTTGATTTTGAGGGTGAGGAATCTCTTTGTGAAGTCTCACTTAAGCTTGAGGAGAATGATTTAGTGAGACATACGGGCTCGAGGAGTATGATGACCAATTTGGTAGCTCGACTACTGAAGACTCTAATTCAGTTGGGGCTAACTTGGAGGATCCGATACCCGACGACTCAATTAGTAGCCCCATTCCTCAACCACACCCTGAAGAGCTGAATGAACATACTTTTGAGATCATTGTGCCCAAGTCAATCCTAATCCAGCCACAATTGTTGGACTTGGGTACTTTAGATGGGGTGTACAATGATTTGGAGGTCCCGGAAACCTTGATTTCAGAGGATAGGAAGTTGGAAATGAAAATTTGGGAGGTTAATTTTGAGGGAAAAAAAGTTTGGATATAAGGGTACCTATTGACCTAAAACCACCTATCTTCTATACAAACCCTTATGATATCTTTCACGTGCGACCCAAGCCTGGAATAACTGATTATTTTTTTGAGCTAGATGCTAAGTGGACAACCGCACCTATTGAACCATCTTTACCCATTGTCCGACACTTTGATCTTGGGTTGCACACCACTAAACTGCAGGCCTGGCCCCGCAAACACAACAACCTTTGGTTCTGGGTGATTTTCATCCAGAACCTGAGAACCACTCGACCCTGGGGCATGGGTCTGCACCATAATCTCGTCCACGTCTATGGACATCTTCTGCAGACGGGTTTCAGGATCAACCTTTTAATTTTGATTCTGACCCGCACTTGTGAATTCTCAATTTCTTCCTTGTATGTATTTTATGCCTAGCTGAAGGCATTAAATTTAGCACGTGTTTATATTTCATGTTCTCTGCTGAGCTAACTGGATTCCTCACGATGTTCAAGTGATATTCTGTTTACTTCGCCCTTTTCATGTCTTTATTTTTACAATGAGGATATTGCATCATTTAGTCATGGGGGGGTGGATAATCGATTCTTAAAATCATTATGTTAACTCCGTAGAATTTATTTTAGTTTCTTATAAAATTAAAAAAATTTGAAAATTTGAAAAAAGATAAAAAAAGAAAGAAATTAGGAAAAGAGAACTTATGCATTTGGAAGTTATTAACTTTAGGAAATGATACGAGAGGACCTAAACACTTAGACTCTTCAGGTCTTCAGGCTTAATTAGCCCGGGTGTCCACTCGAATGTGGATTTAGTCTCGAGTCCTCGCCAATTAAAATTTATTTTAATTTAGTAAATAATTTGGGATGATAAGTATTCGACTTATCAACCCACCCTCTGATTTAGGGGGACTGTAAGCCTAAGCATCTACACACATTTTTTTGCACTGACTCACTTTTCGACGGTTTTTACGAAAATTGGGTAGCTAATGGACCGACTTGGGTGGTATGGCTGGCAAGTTGTCGGTGGTAACAGCTCATCGGCCGGTTGTCCAGAGCCCAGCCACAAGACCATTTTCGTTGTACTGCCTTTAGGTGAATCTTAGATCAGGGAAGTCACCTACTTATAAAAAAAAAATAAAGAAAGAAACACTCAAAAAGAAAAGAAAAAAAAAAGAGAAAAAGAAAAAGGAGAAAATAAAAATAATAAATAAAACTACACTTCACCGCACGAGTATGGCTAGCAAGTTGTCAGTGGTAACAGCTCATCGGCCGATTATCTAGAACCCAGCTCACAAAAAAAAAAGCACAATAATTCCCAAAACACTTAGGCAAGAAGCGGGGAAGTAGAATAAATGGGAAGATATACACTGGGTTCACTCTTGTGTTGACCCCATAAATAAAAGAAGTAGGGAGAAAGCTACCGATCGTAAAGAAAACCTTTAGGCAAGGTCACCTAGGGTCGTAGAAACCCGAAGTCTGTCTTAACGGCCGTTTTGTGAGTCTATCACCTTTTCACAAAGATGCTTAGTACTTAGAGTCCTTTTCAAGTCTTGGGCGGGTCGAGTAGCCATAAAAAGTTATCCAGGAACTCTCAAACTCCAAAAGTACAAAAAAATTAGAAAAGAAGAAAAATAAAATATATATATATATATCTTCCCTTCTCAAATAAAATGAGAACTTGGGCGGTCTGCATTCTAGCAGATAACTGGGTACTGTTGAGTTTTCGTAGTTTAGGACCTTAGTTGAAACTTTCAATTGTTAATAAATGACTTAGGCTTAAGCGATCTAATCCTAATTCTGCCTTTATACATAGCATATAGTTTAATTTTGCTAGGGACTAGCAAAAGATAGGCATGGGGGTATGATGTAAACACATTTATTAAAGGTAAAATGCCTATCCATGCATGTTCCTAGGCTTAGATTTGCATTTCATGTTATAAATATTGCATAGCATGCATCATTCTGCATTTAGAGTAGTTGTATATAACTTAGGTTAATTGCATCCTTTTTGTGGTTAGGAGAGAAGGATATTTAATTTGGAGCCTCGGATTGACGATTCGACCGTACGGATCTGATCAAGACAACGATCGGAGTCCAACGCCTCTAAAATCGCCTCAATCGGAGTTTCGTATCACCATATGCAGTCCTAGGAAGATCAACGGCCAAGGGACTAGGAGACATAATTCGGAGCTTCAAATGATAAATCCGACCGCGTGGATGGATTCGGGTCAACGATCGCAGCCTAATGGTGTGAAAATCGACACAATCCGACCTTTGTGGCAGCCCCTATAACAAGAAGAAGATGGACGGCCCAGATTGTGCCATGTGGTGCAGCCCAGGCCACCAGTGCACACACGCAGCACCACACGCACGCAGGCGCATGCGCGGCAAGGCAGGAGCGGCGCCAGCGCAGCGTGAAGTGGACTACAGCGACGCATGAGCTGGACTTATAGCGATGCTTATAGCCGTCGGTAATTCATCGCATGCTAGCAAAGCCAGCTATGGGCACCAACAGGCATAAGCTGCCTACAGCGACGTTTCTAGCGATGGCCTGGATGTCACTAATGGTCCCATACCAATTTTTGCCTCTTCTCCACCACTATAAAAGGACCTACACCCCCTCCCTTCCAAGCCATCTCTACCTACTCTACTCCCACCTACTCCCAAGCTCTAGCAAGCCTACCAATGCTCCATTAGAGCTTGTTCTCAAGCTCCCAAGGTGCCCATTAGTGTAGCGAACCTTTGCCCCACCGAATATTCCTCCAACTTCCCATCTCCCTTCATAGGTCACCTTGGAGCCGTCCCCCCACCTCCATCCCGATAGCAGATCACCTTCGTCTTCTCACCTCCATTTCGGAGCCACGCCAAAGCTTTCCTCAACACGAGGTCCTTCTGCATCTCACCTCCATCGTCTCACTCCTCACCTCCTTTGTTCGAGCTTTCGCCAGGCACCGTCGTCTCACCGAACAGCCGATTCGAGAGATTTCCTCTCACCTCCCTCTCTTTTTATGCTTTCATAGTAGATTGTAATAAACATTGGATTGATATATATACCATTTTCATTCCTCATCTCTATCTTGTGATTCATTTGCTTGTCTTTTATTTCAAAATACAAAAAAAATAACAAAACCCTAAAATGCCAAAAAGAAACGAATCGAAGCGCGATTTTCACGTAAAGTAAACGTCACCTCCCTGTGTTCGACCCGAGACTCCCTTGGAGTTTCGATATAAATTTTATCTGATCAACGTGTTTTGCAACTACAACGGCAGGTTACTTGTAACCTCGATTTCTAACACTCAAAACACGCACGACCAATCGACCAAAACATTGTTTTGATTGATCAAGTTTTAAGCATGAAAATTCCCTCCAAAACTTTCTAAGTTTGATTGACCAACCAAAATTTTGATCAATCAATAACTAGGCGGGAAATTTCCCTCCACTATAAATTCAAATTTATCGATCAATTTTCATTCTGATCAGTCAAGTTTGTATTTGGATGACCAATGCAAATATTTGATCAACCAAATCTAGGTGAAATCACCTTGTCATGATTTATGTTTTTCAAATCAAATCAATTAGATTTGATTTCTAATCCTCTTCTAATCTTTAATTTCCATCCTAATTAGCTCTTGCCTTACTTAGACAACCTATTCTCTGTGAAAACACACATTTTCTCTCACCTTTTTCACTTGTAAAAAATTATCTTTACCTTACCTCTCACAAAAAAAAATCACCACCACCATGACCACTGTCCCCACTCCTTTCTCAAAACCCCACCACCATCCCCACTTAAGGCCCCACTCCACCGACCACTCCCCCCTCCCAACCTCCCTTCCATCGACAAAACCACCCCCCGGCACCGCTACTGTCGACCACATCTTGATCGACTAAGGTCGAGTTGCCTCTCCTCCTGATGACCTCTCCTTTCCTCACCGCCGACCTTCCCTCCAACAGGCCTCTCTTCCTCCTCCTTCTAGCTGCCTCTTTAAGATCGATCCTAGTTGATCTTGGTAACAGCTCTCCTCCTTCTAATCTTTTCTATTGATTACATATCTTGTTTTGATTCTAATTATTCATTTTATTGTGTCGTGTGGTTTTTATTCGTTGTCTACTACTTACGTTATTCCCATTCTTCACATTCATATCATTTGATCTATTCAAACTTTATTTCTTTTCGCCACTGTATGTTTTTTATCAACCAAACCTTAACCCTTGATCGACCAAAAATATTGATTTCAAAATTAATCTACTATATTTTTGATCGACCAAAACATTTCTCTTTGATCAACCAAGCATTCTATTTTGATCAACCAAAACATTTCTCTTTGATCAACCAAACATTCTATTTTGATCAACCACAAACTACCTTTAATCAACCAAAAAAAGAAGACTTTACAACTTGGTCTATGCAACTTCTGATCAACCAACCTCATTGTCCTGATCAACTAATTTCCTCTTTTGATCGATCACCCCAACAATTTTTATCGACTAAAATAGGATAGTACCTTCCATATGGCTCCAAAATGCTCTTGACACACCTCTTCCTCCACCCCTTGCTATGACACTTTTGATTGTTACTTTATAAATGACGACGCGGGGCATAACTTCTCCCTTTACTCCAAATTCTCTCCACATGTGGGTTGCCCTATCGACCTCGATTAGTTTGAGCGCATCTATCATGGTCTTACAGATAGACTCATTTTGCACAAAATAGGTTGTCTGTTTTATAGGAATTTTTATGCGGTCACCAAGGGTAGTAGAATTAAGGGCATCCACCCCATGGCTTGTCATGTTTTTCATTCGAACCTTCACAACATTGGCATTGAGGTCTTAGTCAATGCCGACGTACTCATGCAAGTTCATGGTTCTCCTTCCTCTGGCCCCACCTATCTTGAGCTCTATCACGACACCTCCTCAGAGACCATTCAGGAGACCTTGATGACTTCTGAATTTTTTTACTTGGCAAGCCAACCAAGTCTCCTTACTTTCATCCTCTCTCGTGGTTTCTCAATCGCATATTTCTTTGGAATTCAATGTCCAAATCTACTTCTTTAGAGAACTATCGCGGTCCCATGCTTATGGCACTCTACGCCTTCATGACAAACAAGGAGTTTAATTGGAACCACTTCATCCTCACTTTCATGGAGAGGAAACCCATGAGCATCTTCCCTTTCAGCACCCTTCTCTCTCATATTTTCCATCATTTGAATGTGCCAATGGGTATCACCCACAAATAATTCATCACCCAAGTCAGTATCTTTGAAGAGCTCACCTACTCCAACATGGAGTAGGAGCGTCTAGGACGACAAGATCCCCCTCCCCCTCAGGCAGCTGCTACTTCTACCTCTTCACAGCCTCCACCCTATCAAGCTAGACCCTCTACTGCTCCGCCCTCCTACACACCCTACCAACATTTCCAAGCCTACTACCCTCCACCAGTCAAACCCACTCTGTCCTTCTTCGACCACGAGTGGCTCTACCTTGACAAGCAGATTACAAAGCACGACTCCTTGGGTGTTTAGGACATCACCGATGGCATCTCTCTCATGATGCATCGACAGCAAGAGACTACCATGATGATGATGGAGCATGAGACTCAGGTATCCAACTACTTGAGTAGGTAGGGACAGTTCTTGGATCAGCTGGGAAAGTAAATTCATGCGCTACATTTCCATGACCAGTGGCCTCCTAGAGACATATAAGCCCTAGCAGTAGCAATAGCAGCAGCAACACTTCCTCGTGACCAGGTTTCTTCCTCAACACCTTCTCGATAGTAGCAGACCAACACGATCATTACTCCGTCCTACACCACACCAGAGATGACTCAGATATCACCTATTTTGGGATGTTGGCTACAATTTCATCCATTTTCCTCCGTCGGACCCAATACTACCAACTACTCCCTCAATGACTTTGATATGGTTGTAGGGTTCTCCTCAGACATAGAGGCTTTTCTTAGTTTTTTCTAGTTTTTCATTTCTTTACAGCACCTTGGGTTGTAGTACTTTATATTGTGGCTTGCCTAGTACTTCTTATTCATTCTTATGTCTGTAGTTATTTATTATGATGAACCTCCTTTATATTTATAGATTGTTGTCTTTTATATTTTAGCTATATCTATCTTGTGAAAAAGCAACATGCCATGAATTACATTAGACAGATAATAAGGGGGAGCTTTTGTTATCATTTACTTTCTTTGGAACTTAGATTTTATCATAGGTTTTTTGTTAATACGAAAGGGGGAGAAAATTTTCTATATGCATTTAAATTGAGTAGCATATCATGAATCATTTCTATCCTCATGCATATATAATTATAATTTTGTTATCAACAAAAAGGGGGAGAACATTGATACCCTTATTTTGATGTAACAAAATTATGCTTATTATGGACTAATCATTTCAGGACACTTAAAGATAAATTTAAGAAATGATGATCATACCACAAGTGGAATCAATCTCTTGATGAGGATATTAAAGAATCTTTTTATTTTTATTGAGTTTAGAATATTGTAAGGAACCTTAAAAATAACAACCGATGCATTTTGTAACTCGTTAGCCTTGAAATTCAGCTAAAAACATAAGTTTTCAGTACTATTGATAGACCAACTTTTATAAGTGATCGACCAAACCAACTTTGATTGATCAATGCAATATTTTTAATCCATCAAAAGCCTCTGACGGTCATATTCTGATCTTGCTCCAAAAGTCAATCAATTTCCTACTTTAATCGATCAACATGGAATCGATCAAACTTTATATTTAATCGACCAAAAGCTAATTTGATTGACCAACTTTTTATTTTGACCAAAGTCGTATTTCGAGACTTTCTGAATTAGTAAAAAAAACTTATAAATAGGACCCTCAACCCCCATTCTAAAACACACCTCAAGAGCTGTCTACAAGCAAAACTCTCATATTTTCTCAAGT
Source organism: Thalassia testudinum (assembly GCA_037157565.1). Classification (NCBI taxonomy): domain Eukaryota; kingdom Viridiplantae; phylum Streptophyta; class Magnoliopsida; order Alismatales; family Hydrocharitaceae; genus Thalassia; species Thalassia testudinum. The sequence continues at coordinate 44,286,952 of JAZHRO010000025.1, forward strand.
GCTTTCAGACCTTTACTCTTACAAATATTGTGATCTAAAGCATGACTCTTTACAATTCTAGAAAGCTCAGTTTGTAATTATATTCTGAGGTTCCATAGGAATTATTTTTTTGAAAGAAAGTTCCATTGGAATTATTGTTATACCTTTTATTCCTGTTGTTCTTTTATCTTGGATCCAAGTTGTTTTGAAAGTCTCATTATTCTTTTCTTGGTCAGGTGTATAAGAGAAGAAGCTTTGTAAGAGGTTGTGTCACTCTTGTTCAAGTGATACGTTAGTAGATTTGACTAGCATGACTAGTCAAAGAAATTCTCAGCTAAGAGGCTTAGGTAGTGATTTTTACCCATGAAGGTTTCCACTATAAATGCAGGTGTCATCTTTCTTTAGTTTGTTCATACTTATTTTTGATCTGTGGTGAATGAGTTTTTAAATTTCATAATTGATTTAGATATTACACTATTCACCCCCTTCTAGTGTATACTTAGTTCCTACAGACTACGCATGCACTCACACATTGAAGATAGACTTTTGTTTATCTCCTGTTTCATTAGGTCAACTCCTTGACCTGACCCACATAATAATTATGAACCTCATTCATGAACATTAATCAGGTGACAAACTCTAGAGAAGGTTGTCATCTCAATTCAAACCGCAAACAAATGATTGAATTTGATATGATGGTTTATTGATGGCCATCGAATCCACTAAATCGTTTAGATCTCTAAGCTAATGCACATCAAGTTATTTAAATTTGCTAAGTACGTCATCGTATTCATATTGAGGAACCCTATTCATGCACCAAAAATAATACTAATTCTTATTCAGATGAAATAATCAAATCAATATAACTCTTTTACATTATTCATATGGCTTGCGAAGAATACACAAATTCCAACAATTTGTTTAATGATTACGTATAGGAGGACTATAGATCTTGTGCTTAGATGAGAGTTGTGTTAGACGACTCGAGTTCTACTAGGATTAAATAGATGGTGGATCCTGGGTCATCATAGGTGGCAGGTTTGTTCGACGAGGGGAGTAGGATCTTAAGTCATATATATGGCAAGAGGAGAGGAGGGATGTAGGAGGTTATGATTATTATTGCTACTACCACAACTACTATTTTAACTTTCCTTATTACACATGCTTCTTTTAATTGGATCAAATGAACTCCGATTGTCACAAACTAAGTATTATTTGGAATCATTGAGAGAGAAGGAATCTATTACAACTATTGAATCTTGAATCTAAGGTTGTTTATGCAACACAGATCTTGGAATAGGTCATGGTTGGAGTTGCATGCATTTCGTGCATTCAAGGTCCTATCTTTTTGTAAAATGCATCATTGAAATCCATCCGATAGTAGAACCCCAAATCCACCTCTGTATCGTCGATCCAAGATCTTGATCACCAAAACAAGGATTGTGCTTGCTTCCACTTCGATTCATACACTAGTACTCAAATTGGCTCTAATTTGCACACTAATTGTGTTGTCAAGTTTGTTTCGAGGTGTACAATCTAATTAAGGATTTAGAGCTTTGAGTCGGGTCATAAAAGATTGGCTAATTGGATCTCATGCCAAGTCCCTTCACCAACCATATTTCAGAGTATAAGATCATTTAATTTTTTTCGCATTTCCTATTATAAAATTTATGTTTTCTATTGTTTAATTCCTCTAATATCTTCCTTAACACTTAAGGACTACTTCAACATTCTTGTAGGGCATCAATCAAGCGACAAAACTTCATAGAATTCAAGAATCAGATCATGAAACAAGGTTTTGCACTTAAGCGACAAAGCATGAAGAATTCTTGTTTCCATCTAGCACAAGAGGTAAGAGGCTAATCAACCTTCTTTAAGATTAAGAGTTTCAAGAGTCCACAAATCACTTGAGAATCTCCATATTCAGTTGAATGCATTAGGGAGAGAATCAAAACCTGCATCCAAGAGACATCCTAATTGGATGTATGAACTTCAAGCAAATAATTTTACTTATCATTATTTGCTACCCACTGAAGACCATGTTGAATGAAGTTGTCATGCTGCAAGCTCTCCTACAACTCCAACATCTCCATTATCCATCTTATGGTGGCATGAGCACTCAAATTTGCATTATGCACCCTCACCTACTTCACTTGATTATTGTATGCCTTCACATTTAGAGCTAGAGGGATATTTATAAACTACCTAGCCATGTAAGATTTTAGTTTCATTATTTGATTATTTGGTAGGAATGCAATTTATTCACATGTATGTTCATGCAAAAGTTCACACACCTTTCAAAAAACAAACATCATGGGTGATATTTGGTTATAATATATTAATGATATTTAAAATTATCAAGCAATAATCTCGGAACCAACAAGATAGTCATTCTCAATGCAAACTTAGTCAAATATGTTGTAAAGAACCACAAAAATTGTGGGCATTCAATCATATAAATTCAATCTGAAAACCTCGAATTCCAGTGTAATAACTGCATCTATATATGTGTAAACGATCATGGAAGAAATTGAGTTGAAAAACCATTTTGACTAAAATTACTAGTGATGCTTGATTGAGAACAAAATATTATCGATGATATTTGGCTCAAAACTACTAAATATTACAAGTGATATTTGGTTAAAGATTAAATATCATTAGTATAATCTACTTCATAATTAAATATAACCAAGACAATTTAGTTCTGGAGAGGGATGTAAAATTTGCGTGAAATTTGTGTTAATGTACGTTTCCACTATTTGATAAAGCTGACATGATAAATCTACAAGGAAAAAGTTTCCACACCTTAAGGAATGCTCCAATGCATCCCACATCCTTGAATGGCACAAACCTTACCCTCATGTGAGAATGGCATACATCCTATGCTTGTCATGTTCCCCCTAAGTGAGATTTTGGGTGTGCATTGGGGTGTGTGAACCAGCACCCATTCTTTAATGTGCATTCTAAGAGTCCTGCGAATCTAATATGCTATACTTGAGGAGAGGGGTGAATAGTATAGATGTTAATTTAAAAATAAATTTAAATCAAAATGAGCACAAACCATAAAATATCATACACGAGTGCACTTGTATTTATAGTGGAAACCCTTACAGGTAAAAATCACTACCTAAGCTTTCCATGTTAGGATTTTCCTGACTACACGCACCACTTGAACGAGGGTGGCATAACCTCTTACAAGTACCCTTCTCTTAACAACCTGAAGAGAAGCACAACAACAACAATGGGTCTCCCCAAAACAACTTGGGACCCAGATCAAAGTAAAAGAATAAAGTAAATATAGTATAATCCTAAGGAACCTCAAGGGAAAAATCAAACTATTGTTTTTCGTAGAGGCCTTTTGATCAAAGTGGAAAGCGTGGAAGCAGAAGTGCAGAAGCACTACAAAGATGAAGGCATAAAAGCTCTTTTTCTAAAGGCATTTCATTCTGATTGGTGTGTAGAAAAAGGCTACCAAGGACCTCTATTTATACTAAAATTTCAACCTAGAAAGGAAGTTTTTCAAATGCATTTGGTTGATCAATTAAAGTAGTGTGGTCAATCAAAATGGCATTTGGTTAGTCAAAGTATTTATTTGATCGATCATTATTTGGTCAATTAATTAAGCTTTTGATCAATTAAAAGGGTTTTTATGAAACTCCTAATTTGACTAGGTTTTTCCGATTAACTCAAGTGATTGGTCGATCAAAGTTGTTTGGTCGATCCATTAACCTAAAAACTTTAGTTTGAGGAAAATTACATTTTGTGAGAATAAAATTGAGGTTTCATACAGGTATTATAGACTCAAGAAATGAAAAGACTCAGTAAAAGACTTCAAAGAGCTTTATTCATTTCCATGAGTCAATGATATAGTCTTGAAAGATTAGTATGACAGATAACATAATTTTGGTGCATCAAAACTGAGGTACTAACATTCTCCCCCTTTCTAATGATAATAAAATTATAATTATGTATAGAGATAGCTATAAAATTGCATAAGATTTGGAAACAAGTGATATGTGTTGGAATCGTAGATCGCGTATTTGATTTAAAACACGTCGTAGTATAGTGCGAAATACGACTCAACAAAACATTTTAGTTAATAAGATGGTGAATCCTGGTTGATTTCAGGGAGACGTTTAGAAAAACAAAATTGATTCTGATTTCCTTGCTTAAAACTGTATCCTGGTCTCTAAGGTACGAGTTAAAGATGCGCCAGTTGCTTTATTTATGTGGAAAACGTGTCCGTGCATTAGATATATCACAAATGTGAAAACGTGAGTTGGTGTGTGCATGATTTTGACAATACGATGACAGCTAGCGGAAAACATATCGATCGCTAATTCATTTATATCTTCGGGGACAGACATTTTAGTTGCAATGTAATAGGAAATCAAATCAGGCAACTCATGATCACAGGGGAGATAGACAAAATAATTTCATTCATTCACAAATATTGTCATTACAATTGATTTTCGAGGAAAGCTTGTACATGAATGATTAAAGCAAAGATTCTAGCTAGCAGAAAATCAATGCATGCAAGTATCTACAAGAGATTATGCATGCATCATTCAGGTAGAGGATGACTACACTACTAATCAGTAAATTCAATGTAGAAATTAAACTACGAAGAACATTTATCTACAGGAAATCAAGGCAATGGAGGTGGTCTCCAAAGGCCCGAGGAGTTTGAGGTGGTAGGAAGGAGAAGGAGGTGCGGCCAATGGTGGGTAGGATGGCCCTTGGAGAGGTGGTGGAGGGTTGCTCTTGGACATCCACTAGTGCTTGGAGGTGGAAGGAGCTCGTGGAGATGGAGATGGAAGTAGGAGCCACTAATGGAGAGTCTAAGATGGGTGCATTATCGTCCAAGAGGGTCTTTTTATAGACTCTTGGGCGGCTATCGAAGTAGCCCTCTAGAGAATCATAGAATTCTCTAAAAGTGGGCTTAGGTGGTGGCTAGAGAGGTGGAGAGTGGGTCTCCTTAGATCCACTTTCTAAGGAGGTAGGTTGTGGACTCCTTGAAGACTATTTTTAGTCTTCAAGGTGGCACCACCTTTGGAAGCCTCTAGAGAACTCTAGAGGTGGCAGCTAAGTGTGTGTATGGGTGTGTGAGTGTGACTATGTGGGTGTGGTTAGGTGGTCTAGGTCGAGTCCTATAAGTCTAGGTGGTTAGGTTTAGGTAGGCTCCTAGAATTAGGGTTATAGGCCCTAATACTAAAGTGAATGTGCAACTAAACTTATCACAAGTTTAATTGAGTGGATGTGTGTCTAACTGGAAGAGAAGATACCCAATTAGGTCAGGCATAAGTCAATTGGACTTTCACTGAGTCCAATTGGACTTGTGCTGGTTGAGATTTGAGCTCAATTGGGCTCTATGAGTCCAATTGACTAGGTGAAGTGTGATTGACTTGATCCAAGTCAATTTGGCTTAGTGAGAACCTAATTAGGTTCCTAGGAGGGTCGTGGGGTGATGTAGTAGGCTTAGGACACCTTAATTTAGGTTCCCTAGGGTGTAGAATTGGGTTTAGAGACTTAGGAAATCAAGATCCAAGCTTGATTTCAAAAATAGGGATTGGAGAGGGGTTCCAGACGTCCAATTAAAGTGTCAGATGACTTATACTCAAAAATCAGAAGTCCAGACCTCTTGTCTGGACATCTAATCAGAGGTCAGGGTGGATTCAAGGTTCTGTCTTAGAATTATGCAAAAATTGGACGTCTGACAACTTGTCTGGACGTCCAATAACACTGCAGACTTGATGATAAACACACATGAATTCATGATAAAATGCTTATTTATGATAGTTCCTAGGCTTAGCATTGCATATCATGTTATAAACACTGCATAACATCCATTGCATGGCATTTAGGATAGTTGTGTATTATGTACATTAATTCTTCTATTTATATGGATAAGAGGTAGTGCGACATTTTTACCGACTTCGAATGAAGAATCCGACCATACAAATGAATCTGGAGTGACGATCACAGTTCGCAACTCGAAAATCACCCAATCAGAGCTCTGTAGCACCCACTACAAGAAGATGAAATCGGATAGCCCAGATGGCGCCACGTGGCACCATCCAGGCCGCCCCCTCCCCACCTGAGCCATCGCACTCGGCCTCAAGCAAGGACTCACATTGACCGTTGGATCCTCATCCAATGGTCCAAGCGTGCGCGACTGCACCTCCCTCCACTCGACAAAGCACCGCTTTGGCATAACGGTGAAGACAAGCGCTCGCAAACCGCGAGCGCGAGTTTGAGTCGCAATTCGACGTGCCCGCTACAGCACTAGCTGAAATAGGGCTGCTCGATCTCGATTGAGCGGTCGAGATTCTCCACGCACGATCTGACGCAACCCACCAACGTGAAGATGCATGCCAGATTGCACGCGCGCAATCAAAGGCGCACATTTAAGTTGAGCGGATGCGCTGTCGACCGTCGGATCTCCGCAAGGGCATGAGGCGCGCAATTCAAATCAAGGCAGGCGCGATCTACGGGTGAGTCTCGGTCATGCGATGCATCATCCAACGGCTGCCAACACACGCGCTAGCTGAGTGGATTTCAAACGTGGGCAAGTGCGTGTTCTCTCACGATCATAGCTGTCCACGCCTGATCCAACGGCCGACGATCGTTGCGCCCTACGCCAGCTGCGGCTAAGCTTCCAAGCGCCAGCCAAGGCACGTGAATGCTTTAGCGACATCTCTGGCGGGTCTTTAGTGACATCTTAAATGTCACTAAAGGCCCATGCATGCAAACCACCTCCATTCCACCACTATATAAACACCCCTACACCCCCCATTCCTCTTCATCTCTACCTACTCTACTCTCACCTACTCCTAAGCTCTAGTAGCCTACTAAAGGTCCATTAGAGCTTACTCTCAAGCTCCAAAGGCCTCCTATTAGTGTAGCATTTCTTTATCCCACCAAATATTTGTCCCTCATCCCATCACCTTCATAGGTTGCCTTGGAGCTGTCCTCCCACCTCCATTCTGGTAGCAGATTGCCTCCGCCTCCTCACCTCCATTCTAGAGCCTCAGTGAAGCATTCCTCTACCTGACATCCTCCTACATCTCACCTCCATCGTGCCGCTCCTCAACTCCTTCGTCCAAGCTTCCACCTGGCACCGTCGTCTCATCGAATAGCTAATTCGGGAGATTCCTTCTCACCTCTCTCTCTTTTATGCTTTTGTAGATTATTGTAATAGACGTTTGTGCAATATATCATTTTGATTCCATCTACATTGTGACCCATCTTGTTTGCATCCTTTATAAAAACAATATATATATAACAAAACACCAAAAAGAAACAAAACGAAGTGAAGTTTTTAAACAAAGTAAACGTCGCCTCCTTATGTTTTACCCGGGACTCCCTTGGAGTTTCAGTAAAATTGTATTTGATAACGAGTTTTGTGACTACAACAGCGGGTTCCTCCAAACCCTGATTTCTACCACGCGAAACACGTTCATCATTTTGGCACCGTTGCCGGGGAGGTAATGGAATTTACTTTCTTATTTTCTGCGCTTCTTTGCATTTACATATTATTAACCCTGCTTGTCTCTGATCTACTGTCTTGCAGGTACCCTAGCATGGAAATCCAAGTATGGTAGATTGGAGTAAAGTGTGGGTAAAGTAATTTGTAACTGTCCCCCACATCCCCCCCACTAGTTTCATTTCGCCACACTCATAACCAAGACCAAATATACTTAGGTGCTTGCATAAACCCTAGGATAGAATTTGGTTGACTTGTTTACCACCTCCACTGATCTCACCCCCTCATTTTATATAAAAAAAAAAGATACTTTCTGTGGGATGAATCAATATACACACTTTATACACCCACATTTGAGGCACATAACCTGACTTGATTTTCATCTACTCAACCGGGATTCCGACCTGTAGAACTGGTACAACAATTCAACACATAAAGGAGTAGAAATCATATTAGGTTAATCACCTTTCTGTGTGCCTTAATCGGTGGTGCATTTAGGCCGATTGATTGAATTGTTTGGGCCACAGCACCTAATTTAAAAGAGATTTATTTTGTAGTTGCCCCATAGGATTCAATATTTAGGTCAAGCCAGGCACTCCATATTTTCTTGATTTATAAAGGAAAAACACTTGAACTCGTGCTTTCAAAACTTGATTTGCCTCACAAAACTTTGTTGAATATACCTAATATTTGAATCCTAAAAGCTACTAAGCAAGATTCGAACTCTAAAATTCACCCCATCCTCAATAATCTTGCTCGAAAACATTTTGGTTGTGCACATACACACATTCTCAAACAAATCATGAAGGGCACAACCCATTAAGGGCCCATCACGTTCCAAATGCACCAATATCCCAAGCCTAACTAAAATTGATTAGACGTTAGCCCTAAGGATTGCTTCACTCGTTGAGATCTAGATTGAGATTGTTCATGATTAACCTGCTTATATTAGTCAATCGGATGTCTAGCTAGGGGAGTAGTGTCAAACGACCGTGGCTGGGGGGTACACTAGAAATCGGAGGTATAAGCCAAAGGAAGAACCTTCTCCCCAGTCCCTCCTTTTAACTGGTTGGATTGCCTGGATATAAGTAGAGTATCGTCCATAATCTTAGGACGGATTCTAAGAGTCTGTAAACCCTTAGGCTACTGGTATGTGTCTTTTCACTCAACTCAGTAATTAAGTTAATTTCACTTAATTAAGAGTAGAAGAAATCACTTAGGTTAACTCGAAGTTGTGTCAATTGTGTAGTATAGGGTCGAATTAACCTAACATTTTAGAAATTTTTACTGGTTAAGTCTAGGTCGTTCACTGGGAGGCATAATAATTTTTCTCCAAATTCACCGATTTCCTTTTATCTCTTTAAGTTTAGGAAGTAAAACTAGTTTTACTTTTCAAAACATGAATTTTGTCAAATATTTAAACTATGAAGAACATACAAAATTCCATATGCAAACATATTTACTCAAAATGTTGTACTTTATTAACAAGTAAACATGCTAATTTTTCTAATTGTATTTCATTCAAAGAAATTAAGGTAATTAGAAAAATTCGCATGTTTACTTGTTAATAAAGTACAACATTTTGAGTAAATATGTTTGCATATGGAATTTTGTATGTTCTTCATAGTTTAAATATTTGACAAAATTCATGTTTTGAAAAGTAAAACTAGTTTTACCTCCTAAACTTAAAGAGATAAAAGGAAATCGATGAATTTGGAGAAAAGTTATTATGCCTCTCAGTGAATGACCTGGACTCAACCAGTAAAAATTTCTAAAATGTTAGGTTAATTCGACCCTATACTACACAATTGACACAACTTCGAGTTAACCTAAGTGATTTCTTCTACTCTTAATTAAGTGAAATTAACTTAATTACTGAGTTAAGTGAAAAGACACGTACCATTTTAATGGCGCCGTTGCCGGGGAGGAAATATTTTGACTCACTCCACTCATCAAAATATTCCCTGGTATTGCTTCGTCTAACCATCATTTTAATGGCGCCGTTGCCGAGGAGGGAATATTTTGATTCACTAAAATTTTAAAAAGATTAATTGTTTAATTAGGGGGTATTTTGTAAATAGTTTTGTTTTTACTAACTTTTGTTTTAATTAATGTGTTTTGTTTTTATTTTTGTTTTATTTTCTGTCTTCTTTTCAGGTTTACCTTTGCGGGTAATCTCAGGAGAAGGCGGGATTTTGTTTTGCTGTTTTCATTCTTTGTAAGTATTTCCTAATCTTTTTTTTGTTGCATTTAAAAATAAAAAAAATAAATACAAAAATACATCTTTTTTGACTAGCAGCATCATAACATAGGCATACACTCTTAGGAGTGCATTTCCTGCTAGTGTTAAGTACGATCTGACTCGGGAAAATTTTTAAACTGTTTTTCTCGCATCATCGGGAAAACACGTGAAAACCCGCGTAGATCCTTGTCTTTGAGAATTAAAAAGACCACATATTTTTGTTTGAAAAGATATAAAAAGCGGCCATTGTAGTTTAATTGATATATTTCTGAAAAAGACTAACTAAAAAGAGGAAGTAAAATTGGTGACTTAAATCTGTTTGCAGAATGCATGCGAGTTTTTATACCGATATTGTCTGTTGCATGCTATCGCGCACACAGCGCGATCACTAGAGTCACACGAGTCTATTTTTCTCTCTCCTATTTGCACCTCCTAGGGCTTTGGCCGAAGATCAAGAAGTCTGTCTCACTACTAGAGCCCTAGGGTGCCAGTAGTGAGCGGTCTCGATCCTAGACCTTAGACCTTTGAGCTTTAAGGTACGCACTTGCATAGTCACGAATTAGGATGCGTATTTTGATACTATTATTCTATTTGTTTGCGTCACATTACTTTGCGTACCTTAGGAATTTCTTCTTTCCTTTGAAAGAAGAGCAAAACCCGCGTCTTTTGCGCTATTTTGCGGGTTTTTGTGCTGCTGTTTTTTGTATCGGTGGTGTGTGTGTGCCTTTGCACATTTATTTTTCGTTTATGGATGGGAGGCGATCCTTGCATCCACCTCTCGCACCACCGTTGACGGGTGATCCTAGGCCGATTGCAGATAAGCAACCAATGGTTTTCCCGTCTGATCCATCAACTTCTTTGGATCCAATGCAGAATCTTAATCCCGAGATCCCTTCTTCTTCTAGTCAGGGGGAGATGCCGCCTTTTGATGTTCATGAGGCGTTCCTGAACCAGAACCTTAGGATGCTAGAGCAAACAAGACAAAATCAATTTATTAACAACAGCCTTAAATAATTTACAAACTTTGCAAACACGTTCTTCACCTCGACCTGAGGCAGGTTTTGAAAATCATGATTTACCGATCAATCATCCAAGGCCTCTACTTAGAGATTATTATAACCCATCTAATGCACAAGTAGAGCCTAATGTTAGGATTCCTATTGGGGAAAATGATCTAGAATTAAAGCTAAATATTATAAGTTTAATCCCCTACTTTCACGGATTTGCATCCGAGGATCCATTTGAACACATTGAAGACCTTAAAAATCTATCTCAAACTCTTGGACCTCGAAATCAAAATAGGAAAATCCTACTAATGAAAATGTTTTCTTTTAGCCTTAAAGATAAAGCAGCTTATTGGTATAGAACTATAGCAAGACCAATCTCAACTTGGGCTGAACTTGAATCTGCATTTTTGAAGAAATTCTTTCCAATTAGTCGAACCAATGCTTTAAGGCGAGCTATTACTACTTTCAATCAAAATCAAGGAGAACCAATTCATGAAGCGTGGGAACGTTTTCATGAATTGTAAAGGAAATGCCCACATCATGACATCCCTCGTTGGCAACTCATGCATATCTTTTATTATGGTTTACAAGAGGGCATTCTCAATCTAGTCGATGCCTCTTGTGGAGGGAATTTTCTAAATCGCGACATAGAATCCGCTTCAGAATTATTTGAAGGGATGGCGGAAAACTAGATCAACAATGCATCAATGTCACAATTTTTGTGGGGCACGAATACGAATCACCAAAATCCGCATAAGGGCATTCACGAGATCGGTAATCCGTCCAGTTCAAAGGATTTAGAGATTATTGCAAAAAAACTGGACAAAGTCGACATCGTAGCAAAGCATCTCGACGAGGTTAGAAACACAATGAAGAATCTTACACCTCTACTTGCTACAAATCCCGCGTATTTACCTATTTCGCAAATTCCCGCGGGGAGGGAATTTGTGAATAATCTGGATTCTAGAGATCCATCTTCCTTGGGTTTTCTATCTACTCCACCAACCCAAGGAGGGACCCTTGTCCCACAATCTTACCCACCCTTTTCCCCACCCTTTGTTGTTGCAGAAAACACGCCATATCTTTTAGGTTTACACGCCATTCAAGAAAATATTCCAAGACCAAACCTTTATTCAAATACCTATAATCCTGGATGGAGAAGCCACCCAAATTTTTATTGGGCTGATCCAAATCAAAATCAAAGACCAAATTATCCAAATCAGACCCATTTTAATCCACCTCCATTGCCACCTCAGCAATCAAATTTAAGGCCTAGCCCGATGAGTATGCAGAATTACTCTAAGCCTAATAGAGATACACAGCTAGACCAGATTTTAAGAGCTGTGTCAGAAAGTCAGCGACAAAATGCTGAAGCTTTGCTGAGATTCATAGGCAATGTAAGGTAGAATTGGCTGATTTACGAAATCAGATCACGCTTTTGGCTGAGTCTCGTCAGCCAAGTACTCTTCCATCTCAGCCAATTCCGAATCCTAGGAATCTACCAAATCCTAGGCTAAATCAAGGCCAAGTCCACTTCATTAATCAGGCCTTTGATTCTAATCATAATCTGTCCTCTGTATTACCTGAAAATAACCCATCAAACCCGCATCAGCAACTTATTTTGTGCCAAAATAACCCACTTATTATTGAGAATCAAAACTGATTTAGTTGATCTTCTGAACTTGGTGGAATCATTTTTTTTTAAAATTGCCTTAATCTTAAATGTTCTATATCTCAACCTAAATCAGATCTATTTTTCACGAGATTCACTCTAATCTTTCTGAGATTTTCACGAGAATCTGATTCTAGGATCTGTGAGATCTATTCTGGGCAATTTCAGGACGAGTTTTGATTGGGTGGTTTAATCTGTTTTTTAATTTTTTGATCTAATTTTTTCATAACTCCTCTGTTTTTACCATTTACCTATTCTTTTTAGGAGTTCTTTATTAGGGTTTACGCCTAGCTGAAGGCATAAAACTTAGCACCTATACATAGTTGTTTCCTATTTTCATCCTTTTTGATTTTCTTATACACTTATTTTTAAAATTTCATTTCATATTTTTCACCCTTCTTACAATGAGGACATTGTAAAATTTTAGCTTGGGGGGTGTTGAAGTGAAATTTTCACTTTAAGTGTTGGTTTAGAAATAAAAACACATAAAAATCCAATATCCACGAAATTTAAAAAAATAGAAAAATAAAAATGATAAAAATTTTAAAATTTTCATAAAAATTTGTAAAATTTTTAAAAAAATAATAAAAAAATTGAAAAATTAAAAATCTTATATACATAAAAATAAAAATATATAAATACAAAAATTTTAAAAGAAAATTCATAAAAATAATAAGAGGGGAATATTCATCATTATTAAGAAGAAAAGAAGAAGAATATATATATTATAATTAAGAACTTTAATTTTTTTTTAAGTCAGAAGTTTAAAATGTATATAGTATATATATAAGTATTAAAGAGCATTCAATTCATAATTAGATTTTTACTTAAACATTTTGTAAAAACACACTTTTGTGTTTAAAATTTTTAAGACAAGATTTTATTTGAATTAAGGAATCTTTTAAATCTTTTAAAGATTTATTTTTCTATTCTTACCTTGAATTAAGAAACTAAGTATGTTAAGATTTTAAACTTAAGTTTTGGAATTGAATTATAACTTTTTAATCAATTAGATTAAGTAATCTTTTACTTTTTGAAAATTTGATTTTATCATAAAGTTAAGTAAAAAGTTAGATATTCAGAGTTAATTAAATAGAGAGTTGGTAGAATTTTAGTTTACAAAACTTACAAGCTATAGATAAATAACTAAACTTGGTAAATTTTATCTTGACGGATCCTATAGGAGGAAACTAAAAATTTGAAGAACCTAAGAGTAAAGGGTATTGTTGTCCAAGCTCTGGTTTGAGAGCTAAGTAACCTAAACATCTAAAATTCACTCACATAGAATTATCTTGTTGACATCTGAGACCGCGAAAACACAGAGGTTAAGAGATCAATTCTGAATCCCCTTTAGTCCAAAGATTTCCATGGGGTGGTTCTTGAAAGGGTGAAGGATGTGCCACTCACCTAGAAAAAGGATTTGGAGAATAATGGTAGTAAGAAAAATGAGAAGGGGGGAAAAAGAAAAGAAAAAAAGAAAAGAAAAAGAAAAAGTAAATAAAACACCCTGCAGTTAAGTGCCTCACTAAAAATAGGTACTTATGCAGCTTTTCCATAAATAAATAAAAGCATCTCGTTACAAATGGATGCTACCCTTCCTTCCATCAAAAATAAAAAGAACACATCGCTACAAATGGGTGTTCTAACCTATAGAAAAAGAGAAAAAAATATGGAGAAAAAAAAATATTAAGAATAAGAGACCCAGTGGTCCACTGAGGAGATATACACAAAAAGTGTTGACTTCGTGATAGAAAACTGGTGAGGAGAAAGCAACCAAACCTGAGTAAGGCCAAGCCAAAGGCTTGAATTGGAATAATTGGGATTGGAAAGTGATGTCTTAAGATCTGGATTTTTGCAACTTTGGATGTCTTTAGGACAATTCTCTTCACTAAGCACAGATGTTTTAAAATCATAGCTACTGAACCTTGGTATTGGGCAGTGAAGCCTAAGAAATTGGGTTTTGAAGATTTTAAGTTGAGACCTAAAGGAGAAGAATTGACAGAATCCTAGGTCTACAAGTTAATCTTTAGTGTTGTAGGCTAGTAAATTAGAGTTTTACTACTCTAAGTTTGATTAATAATGAGTATCTGGTTAATTTGCTTAAATTTATACTGATAAAAATCAAATATCATAAACAAGGGATTAACTTAAATCTATTTGAGTTTTTGAGTTAAAATTTAATTCTCAATCCTTAACTTTTGTTTTTCTTAAAACACTTTGTATTCTAATTTGAGTTAAGAATAGTTACAAAGATTAAGAGATTTTTAAAGAATTCTAATTTTGAATAAAATTCTTGTTTACAAATTGTTTTAAGTGTGTTTTGAAAATGTTATAAGTATAAGTCTAAGTAAGAAAATTTTCACACATGCTCTATACATTAATCATTTATACTAAACTTAAAAAAAAAATTTCTGGCCTAAGCTTTCCTCTACATAGTTACTATTAATAATTTAAACCCAAGTGCTTTAAGTTATCATAGTCTTAACTAATTTTGCTAGGAACTAGCAAAACTTTATCTTGGGGGTACCATTAAAATGATACGTGTCTTTTCACTCAACTCAGTAATTAAGTTAATTTCACTTAATTAAGAGTAGAAGAAATCACTTAGGTTAACTCAAAGTAGTGTCAATTATGTAGTATAGGGTCGAATTAACCTAACATTTTAGAAAGTTTTACTGGTTTAGTCCAGGTCGTTCACTGGGAGGTATAATAATTTTTCTCCAAATTCACCAATTTCCTTTTATCTCTTTAAGTTTAGGAGGTAAAACTAGTTTTACTTTTCAAAACATGAATTTTGTCAAATATTTAAACTATGAAGAACATACAAAATTCCATATGTAAACATATTTACTCAAAATGTTGTACTTTATTAACAAGTAAACATGTTAATTTTTCTAATTGTATTTCATTATAAGAAATTAAGGCAATTAGAAAATTATCCAATTAAAGCATGCCTTTTAAAATTAAGAAGTAATTATGCAAGAGAAAATTCATTTATCTCTTCATCTCTCTATAGCCTCTAATCTTCTTTCTTTCTTTTCTTCCCTGTCTTATTTATTTTCTTCTCTATCGAGCTCCCTTTCTTCTTATGTTGTTCCTGCCTTCTTATCTTCCTTTAGTTTTTTCCTTAACATTTTAATCTTCTCCTGCCTTCTCTTCTTCCTTTAGCTTTTCTCCTTAACACTTAGCGTTTGCACTCGTTTCTTCCTTAGCCTTTGCATCCTTCAGCACTTAGCTTTCTTCAACAGCTTCTCTTTCCTTAAGCTTTCAGCTGAACCGGGTTTTTTTACTTTTTAAACCAAAAGTTTTTGTATTTACGGTGAGGTCCTTTCAAGGATACACAGCACCCTGGGATCAGGGTGGGACCAGACCCTACTCGGTCCTCGCCTAATCTCGGTTAGGTTTGTTTCAGTTTATTTCTTAATCGGTTCACAGTCTCGAGCTGCATCGGCTCAACTCGGCCTCCCAGGCCAAACTCTCGCCCTCCAAGGGCACATATTCACATCCGCACGCCCCCAAGGGCGCACACACCCGCAGGCTACTGCCCACACTCAGAACAATGCTCAGATCAGATCAGAATCGGAACCGGTGCGCCGAGCGCTGACGACTGCATAGCCATAGGAACAAAAAAGTTTTATACCCAGGCGCGCGCTCGTGGATAACCTAGGTGGGACAAAGCTACCCCTTCCAGACCCAAATTCAATCGATCATTACTTTCTGCTTAGAGCTCCAAATTGGATGATTTAAAGTTCGTTGGAAAGCTCTAAGGGTAATCTACACAATTTTAGGGTCAATTTAATGTTTTAATGATGTTTTGTTCTTCAATTTAAGGGATAAAATCAGGTGTTTCTACGGGTTTTATAAAAGCCTGGAAAGTGTTTTAACTCAGGGAAGTCCTCAGATGGACTTCTCTCATCTATTAAAAGATCTATACATATTATATAAGCAATTCTGCTTCTGTTAGAGTGGATTTTAAGTTCTTAAGACCTACAGAACTTGTAGAGAAGCTTTTCTCTTCTCTGAAAACTTCAGAGATTGATTTTTAGATATCAATTTGTGTAACAGACACTTTAGAGTGTTCCTAATCTATTTAGATTAATTCTAAGGGTTTTAACTAATCAATCTGGGCAGGTTTTATATTTGAATTTCATCAAAATAGTGCTTCTGCTGGTTTGGGTTCGAGAATAACCCAAATTGGCAGGAACATAATCTTTACACATTACATCATCTGAGCTTACTTAAATTGATTTCAGATCATCAAATAAGATTCCAGAAACAACTTCCA
This sequence comes from Thalassia testudinum, assembly GCA_037157565.1. Taxonomy (NCBI): domain Eukaryota; kingdom Viridiplantae; phylum Streptophyta; class Magnoliopsida; order Alismatales; family Hydrocharitaceae; genus Thalassia; species Thalassia testudinum. Next base: position 44,303,623 of record JAZHRO010000025.1, read on the forward strand.
CATCTCAATTCCTCAATTTAAGCTCAGAACACCATTATCAGACTCAGGTTTGACTATAGAAGCTCAAAATTTGACTTTTTATGTAAAGCTTCTTCCTAAGAAATTAATGCATCAATCAGAGTCTCTTCATCATCTGGAACTCACTCAGATCTTCAGATTTGAGTTCTATACTTAATTCCTAGGGTTTCAGGCTCGCCACCTAAACTAAAATATGTATGTGTTCGACAGAGTTGTTCAGTGTTTGTTACAGTGTTTTAAAGACTTAAATAGCTTCAGTGCTTCGCATTGATGCTTCTGAGTTCCTTAAGTGTTTCTTAAATCCTTCATAACAGTCTTCTCCAACTCGCCAGAGTTGGGAAGATGAAGTTACTTCTTAAGCTCCAGTGATTGAAACATCAAGCAAATTTCTTAAAAATGATCAATAATCCTTATAATAACATTTTGGAGCCACTAAGCAATTACTAGAGGCTGTAACACATCTTTGATTCGCCGGAGCTCGCCGAAGCTCCGGTGTGTCCAGAAAATACAAAATGCATGTACAGATTAACAAAATTAACCATTTTTGATCCAAAAATGATTCTGAGGTTATAAGGAACCTCTTTATCACATTAAATTCCACGTTTGTTCATTGAAATAAAAGGTTTGACAGTAAGTTCGTTTCTTAAAAGATTTAAGTGGTTTAAGCTCAAGACTTGATTTAACTACTCGATTGAGAAGTTAAATCAAGTCAACAGATGTTATTAATCATAAATATATATTTAATTTATAGTTTGAAATGTTCCTGAGCCGCCATGGACAGCAAACTCAGAAACTTAAATTAAATTTAGGCGTTTAATTATAGATGATAGTAATAGGTAATATAATGTCGATTAGGGTTCATTAGTGGTGATAGGTGATGAAAGAACCCAGTGAAGGTGGAATTAGTTCGACTACTGTCACCATGGATAGTGAAGTAGTTGATGAAGGTGAGATTTGAATTAGGCGTTTAGGTGATTCAATTAAACTATTTAGTGATTTAGCAGTGAACATGGAAGTTAAAAGAAGGTGAACAATGAGTTTAAAAGACAAAATTAAGATCTCTGGCGAGCTCAAGGAACTCACCGGAGCTAGAAGAGATGAAGCTAAATTCTAAAATTACTCTAACCTAACTAACTAAACTAACTAACTAAGCTAGGCTACTCCTACTCCTACTCCTAGTCTACTGTTACCTGGACGAAGGGGTCAATAGGGTTCCGCCGAAGTTTCATAGCGGACGACGAAATCAGAGGGTTGAAGAAAGAGCTCCGGCGGGCGAATTTGAGGTGAAGCAGAGGAATCCTAGGGTCGGCTCCTTTGTCAGAGGTGCGGAAGACCACGACGAATTTCCTCGGCTACTTAAGATGGACGGAGGAAGTCAGAAGATGAAATGGGGGTTCGCCGGAGGTTTGGAAGAATAGCCTATTAGGTCGGCTGCAATATTAGAAGAGGGAAGGGAGCCAACTTGCCTAAAATCGGAGGTGTGAGGGGGTATTTATAGTAGTTTGCAGCGAAGAGAGGGGCGGGGTTTGGCCGAAGAAGAAGCTTGAGGAGCTTAACCTCCGTCGTCGTCTCCGATGATGGTGAGGTTAACTCCCACTGAAAAATAGGATTTTTGGATGATCCAGACCGATGGATCAAGTGGAGGTGGTGAGCGCAAGCTGCAAGAGCTTGGTCAAAGAGGAATGATGTCGGCAGGGCGGTGATCGCGCGGTGTGATGACTCTCTGCCACCAGCCATTCATTTGGCTGGAGAAGAAGAAGAAAAAAAAGACAAAGAGGGACTTAGAAGTAATAAGACCTAAGGACCTATGTGAGAAATAAGGACTCGACTGTAATGAAAATTAAGGACTAAAATGTAAACCCAGGTTTTGAAGGTTTATTTTAATTTAGATCTTTTTCAACTTTTTATATATGTTAGTAAATGAGGTAAATATTATGTTTACACCTTGAATTTACATTTTTGCCCTTTTTAGGTTAATTTATTAGATTAAGTAAAATCACTTAAGTTATTACATATTTAGGTATACATTATATTTAAGTTAGTTATCTCATTAATTAAGGAAATGATTAGTATGATTTCGAGTCCAATTATTAACTAAATTATTAATAATGTTAATTGAATGATAAAATGTCATTTCTAACTTATTTTAAGGTCCTTAACTAAATATCCCTTATTCTATAATTAACCCTTATATATTCATAACCTTAGCTAATTAACTAGGAAGACTAGTTAATTAGGGGTAATTAGAGATCATGATGAGTGTCTCATCAGCTACCCAACCTAAGGGCAGGCTTGTATTTTTTTGTGCTGCAAGGTTCCTTCTCTTCCCCGTACTTCCGACTTCCTTCCAGTGTATGCTTGGAAGGAGGTCATTGAACCCTAGATTGGAAGGACCTTTAGACCATTCCTGGAGGCAGAGGTTGAGCTATAGCCAAGCAGATCCCATGGCTGATCAACAACCACCTCCCCCGCCCCCGAACCAACAGGAGCTGATTCAGAGGTAGTTGGAAGAATTGCAGCAGATGCAGCAATGGTTCCAACGAATGAATGGTCAAGGCACTCAGCCCTTGAAGGATTTCTATGATCCTTCAAATTATGGGGAACATCCCGATGTCATGATTCCCTCCGGAGACATAGAAATCAAGCCCCAAGTCTTAAGTTTGATCAAGCATTTCCATGGGCTTGGCTCGGAGGACCCATTCCAGCACCTGGAGGATCAGACCACCAGAGCAAGGAATGTGAATGAAGAGCAAATGATCATGAGGCTCTTTCCCCACTCTCTCAGGGATAAGGCCACACATTGGTACCGTACCATTGGAAGGCCAAGAGAAACATGGGTTGCTCTTAAGTTGGCTTTCCTGAAGAAATTCTTCCCAATCAGACGGACCAATGCCTAGTGACGGGCGATTACCACTTTCGCCCAGTGGTCGGGGGAACTGTTTCATGGTGCCTAGGAGCAATTCCAGGAACTTTTGAGGAAGTGTCCACACCATGAGGTGTCGAAATGACAACTCGTGTAGATTTTCTATCACGAGTTGGTTGAACAACTCCAAATCAAGTGGATGCCTCCTGCGGAGGTAATTTCCTCAATAGGGATGTAGATAGCGCATACAACCTGTTTGAGGAAATGAATGAGAACTCAATTAATCATGCCTCCATGGATGCTTTCAATCGGTCCCAACAACCCAGGTCAAATGCTAATGAGATCTATGATTCTCATTCATTTGACATGGAATTGATTTGTAATAAGCTTAATAAGATGGACTTGATTGCTAAAGGAATGGAAGAATGGATGTCTAGGAATTCAGGAAATAGTTCTACACCCACTCAATCCCAGAATTCAAGATTTCATTCCTCATGAGCTCCCAAGGGGTGGGAGTTCGTGAACAAACTTGAATCGGCTCAACCTATGAGCCAAGATTTCTCGAAACCTTATGGGTTCCAAATTGGGGCCTTTGGTCCTAGTTTTTCTTATCCTTCTCTCCATCCTTGTCCTATGAGGATGCGTATGCAGTGCAGGAGAATGCTAGGTCGAACCCATATTCCAATACTTATAACTTGGGTTGGAGGAACCACCCTAACTTCTCCTGGAAAAGTAAGGGGCAACAAACCCAAACACAACCTAGCAACTATGCATCTCAAAGACCTATGGGTCAGGGTCAAGTATACGCCCAATTGCCCCCGAGACCGGTTACTCATCCATCTTGGAATACCCAACAATCTGCAGGTAGGATGATTTAAACCGGCAGATGGTGGAAATGCAAGGGTCCATGCTTAAGCTGATGCAGCAAATGATGACATCATTGAATAACTTGTAATCCAGGTTAATTGCTAACACTTGACAACCTGGATCTCTACCATCCCAACCCGTACCCAACCTGCACAATGTGCAAAATTAAGGCAATAGAGACCAAGGTATGGGAATCAAAGGGACCCACACACACATGCTCAGGTGGTTGAGCAGGGTCCCTCCTTTTCTTCTTCTTCTGGTTACATGACCAATCAAGGCCCTCCAATCTTCACTATCCTACCTCAAGATCCGAACCCATATGCCTCTACAAACTCTGTCACCTTGAGAAGTGGAAAGCAGACCCAGAACCCTGAATTACCTTCTAGAAGCCAAAACCTTGGGGAGCTTGAGAGAGAGGAAGAGGAGATTGAAGAAGACAATAAGGCCCAGGGACCGAAAATTGAAAATACCACCCACATCTCATTCCCTAATGCCCTATTGAAAACCAAGAAGAAGAAAACCTTAGATAGCAATGAGGAGCTCCTGAATTTATTCAAAAGCGTAGAGATCCATATTCCGCTCCTCGATGCTATTAAGCACATCCCGGCTTATGCTAAATTTCTGAAAGAACTATGTACCCAAAAGCGTAAGCCGAGAGAACCCACTCCGAGGAAGGTGATTCTCTCTAAGTAGGCAAGTTTTGTCATCCTACATCACCTTCCTCAAAATAAGAAAGATCCTGGTGCCCCCTTAATTTCATGCATTATTAGGGAATACACTTCTAATAGGGCACTGTTGGATCTAGGTGCATCCATCAACCTAATCCCAACTTCTCTTTACGAGAGGTTTGGGTTAGGCGAACTTAGGCCAACCTCAGTAACGCTACAATTAGCAGACTGGTCGATCACCACACCGAAGGGTGGTATTGAGGATGTAATCGTCAAGGTCAAGGATTTCTATTTTCCTGTAGATTTCCTGGTCCTTGAAATGGATGTACCTAACGATTTGAGGAACATGCCCATCATTCTGGAGTGCCCATTCCTAGCTACTGCCAAGGCCAACATAAACTGTGAGAGCGGTAGTATGGAGATCGCCTTTGGGGACAGGAAGCTAACTCTTGATATTTTTAAGGCGATAAGAGGATTTGAGGATTGTGGATTCATTGAGGAGCTCGAGGATCATGATTTCGAGACTTGTATGACGATCAGTGCACTCGAGGACTCCACCAGCTTTAGCGAACCCAACCCACAACCCTCCGTGGCAGACCTGCCACATCTCGAAGAGGCTGTTGATTTTGTTCATTCCCAGCCTCTTCCACTGGATCATCCTGATGAATCTTCATCAGCACCCTCCCTACCTTCTATACTAAACCCACCTCAACTTGAATTGAAACCATTAGCTAAAAATTTGAAATACGAGTTCTTAGGACTTGAGAACATACTCCCTGTGATTATTAGTGCTGATTCAACTAAGGAGCAAGAATTGAGGTTGATTAAGGTTCTTAAGAACAATAAGGAGGCAATTAGTTGGACCATCCATGACCTTAGCAGGATCGAGCCATCTTATTGTAATCATCGTATTTTCATGGAAGATGGATCTTGCCCTTCTCACAAAATATGCGAGAAGTGGTCAAAAAGGAGATAATCAAGTGGCTCGATGCTAGAATTATATACCCAATCTTGGATAGTCCGTGGGTTAGCCCCGTTCAGATTGTATCCAAGAAGGTGGGAATGACCGTTATGACTAACGAGAAAGGGTAAACCTTCACCACTCGTTCAACTTCTGCCTGGAGAGTCTGTATTGACTATAGGAAGCTGAATACAGCCACCAAAAAGGATCACTTTTCCCTTGCCATTCATCGATCAAATCCTAGAAAGGTTAGCTGGGCAAAAATATTTTTGCTTCCTAGATGGCTATTTGGGATATAACCAAGTCCATATCCATCTTGAAGACAAGGAAATGACAACTTTCACCTATCCCTACAAAACCTTTGCATTACGTAGAATGTCGTTCGAGCTTTGCAATGCACCTGCGACTTTTCAAAGGTGCATGCTGGCCATCTTTTCTGACTTGGTGGGAGATTGTCTTGAGGTGTTCATGGATGATTTCTTCATTTTCGAAGATTCTTTTGAGTCTTGCCTAGCTAACTTGGAATTGATCCTCCAAAGATGCATCAAGACACGGCTAGTGCTTAGTTGGGAAAAGAGCCATTTTATGACTCGGGAAGGCATTGTCCTGGGTCATGTGGTTTCTAATCGGGGTATTAAGGTTGATAAGGCTAAGGTGGATGCTATCTGTAGACTTCCTCCACCCACATCTGTGAAACAGGTCCACTTTTTCCTTGGGCATGTGGGCTTTTATAGAAGATTCATCAAGAACTTCTCGAAGATTGCTCGACCCTTGACTAAACTTCTGGCCAAAGACATGCCGTTTGAGTTTAATGAATCATGCTGTAAGACATTTGATTTGTTAAAAATGGCAGTCACCTGTGCCCAAGTGTTGCAACCACCGGTCTGGACAGCCCCATTTGAGATTATGGCTGACACATCTAATTATGCCGTCAGGGATATCTTGGGTCAGAAGATTGAGAAAAATCCCTATGTGATTTACTACGCTAGCAAGACTTTGGACAAGGCCCAGAGAAACTACACTGTTATTGAAAAAGAATTACTAGCTGTAGTTTTCGCTTTGGGAAAATTCAGGGCTTATCTTTTAGGTTCTCATGTAATTATTTATACCAACCACTTGGCCTTGAAACATCTCTTGGCCAAAAAGGATGCCAATCCACGACTTATTTGCTGGATTCTGTTACTTCAAGAATTTGATCTTGAAATCAGGGATAAAGCCGGGGCACAAAATGTAGTGGCGGATCACCTCTCAAGAATCCTAATTGACTCTCCTCATCCGGATTTCCCTATTTCAGAAACATTTTCGGATGAGGCTATCCTTACAATCTTGGGTATCCGAACCCCCTGGTTTGTGGATATCATCAATTATTTGGTCGTTGGTCAAATCTCCCAGGATTAGACCAAACAACAATGGGACAGACTTGTGACTGAGGTGAAATATTATTTTTGGGATGATCCTGAGCTATACTGCATCAATGTAGAGCAAATTATTCATTGATGCATCCTGGAAATTGAGTTCCATAGTATACTTGAGTTCTGCCATACATTTGCGTGTGGTGGACACTTTTTCAGGAAAAAGACGGTAGCAAAAATCTTACAATCTAGATTCTATTGGCCGTCATTATTTAAGATGACTAGGAATTCTCAAAGTCATGCACCCGATGCCAGACACTCGAGAACATGGCTAAGAGAGATATGATGGCCCTAAACCCAATACTTTCCGTTGAAATTTTTGACATTTGGGGCATCAACTTCATGGGACCCTTTCCTCCTTCATTTGGACACCAGTATATTATGGTCACTGTTGATTACGTGTCCAAATGGATTGAGGCAATCCCCACCCGAACCAATGACCACAAGGTGGTCATCGATTTTGTAAAGAAGAATATCTTCAGTAGGTTCGGGATTCCTCGGGCGATTATCAGAAATGGTGTCATGCATTTCACTCATGCCCAGTTTCAGAATCTACTGGGGAAATATGGGGTGAACCATCGATTTTTCACACCTTACCACCCTTAGACGAATGGACAGGCCGAGGTCTCCAATCAGGCGATCAAAAACATTTTGCAGAAAATAGTAAGGCTTGATAGGAAGGATTTGATAGTAAGATGGGGTGAATTATCTTACAAAATGCCTATCGGTATGTCTTTATTCCATCTGGTGTTTGGTAAGGTGTGTCACTTACCTATAGAGCTAGAACACCAGGCATTTTAGGCCATCAGAAAATGTAATTTTGACCAAGAGTTGGCCAGGAAGACTAGGAAACTCCAACTATCTGAGTTGGAGGAGCTTAGAAATGATGCTTATGAAAATGCCAGAATCTATAAGGCAAGGACCAAAGCTCTCCATGACTAGACGATTTCATATAAGAGCTTTGAGCCGAACCAGAAGATCTGGCTTTTCGATTCTCGAGTAAAGCTCTTCCTCGGTAAGCTTAGGTCTAAGTGGGATGACCCATTCGTTATTGAGCAGATTTTCCCTAACGGGGCCGTCGAAATCCCTGACCTAAAGATGGGTAATTCCTTCAAGGTCAATAGAGAGTGTCTCAAACCCTTTATTGACCATGTGCTCCCTGAACCCGTCTCAGACAAGGTTGCTCTTACCTTGCCATAACTACCATGGGCCGATCATCGCCTATCTGAAGGCATTAAACTCAACAAGTGTAAGGCTATTCCGAGCTAACCAGAATCTCACGGAAACCAGGTGTTATTCTTCCACTTCTACTCTCCTGCATGCTTTCATTTTGACAATTAGGACATTGCATTAGCTAAGCATAGGGGGGTGGATATTTCTTATGAATCTTTTTGTCAGCCGTAACAAAAATTTGCTATTTTTCATCTTAAAAAAAAATAATTAGGAGACGAGAACTTAAGCATTAGGAGTTGAAAACTTTAGGAATTGATACTTTGGGACCTGAATACTTAGACTCTTCAAGTCTTTGGGATTAAGTAGCCTGAGTGTCCACTCGAATGTGGGCTTAGTCTTGAATCCTCGCCAAGTAATTCTATTTTAATTTGGTCAATAAATTGGGGTGATAAGTATACGACTTATCAACCCACCCTCTGATTTGAGGGAACTTTTAGCCTAAGCATCTACACACTAATCGCACTGACTCACTTTCTGGCGATTTTTACGGAAATTGGGTAGCTAAAGAACTATCTAGGGTGATATGGCTAGCAAGTTGTCATGGGTAATAGCCCATTGGCAGGTTGTCCAGAGCCCAGTCACAAGACCATTTTCTTCATACTACCTTTCGGTAAATCTTAGATCAGGGAAGCCACCTACTTAAAAATAAAGAAAAGAAAGAAAAAAAATAGAAAAAGGAGAAAAAAAAACCACACTTCACAACACGAGTATTTCTCGAAAGTTTTTCGCTTACAGATGATGTGTATCAAAAAAATATGTCGTCGCAGTGTGTAAATCATGGTAGAAAATCCTGAACAAAAATATTTTAATAAAACTAACACGAAGAGTTAGGTCGTATCCACAAGGAGGAATAGGTCAATAAAATCACAAATAATTTAGCCTTGTATTCATCCAATCGAATGCGAGATCTGTGTTCAAATCTGATGCTAAACGAGACGGAAAGAAGACACACAATAACTTGAGAATGTAAGGTTATATGCATAATTTTTCCTCAATAAAATATTCAATAAATATGTGATCAATCTATGTAATTTCCAATTGCACATGTACTAGAGAGAAATTGTGTAAATCTTAATCCAAATCCAATGTCGAATGATGTGCATAACAAGAGCCAAGTAATTATGAGAAAGCATAAGTGTGAAGTTGCAATTTCACTCAATATATCAAATATTAAAATCAAAATAAGATTTTGGCAATGGCACTCAAATGTAAATACTAATTAACCCAAAAATAGAGGATTTGCTTCCTTGGTGCATGCACGAAGAGGAGGCGATGGCGAGCTGTAGGAAGCTCAGAGGAGGTCGAGGAGGGTGAGGCCATTTCGATGGAGGTCACGATGACGGGAACGGTGGCCAGAGCTACCACCATTGATGAGGAAGGACGGCGAGGATGGCGGGTGTCCACGTGCATGCACGGGCTGTCGCAGTCGACTCTGAGGGCGTGGCTGAGCTCGAAGGTCGAGACAAGCTCAACAAAGGCGACAGCATGAAGAACCGTTTCCTGTGGAGGTGGCTGCATTTAGGGTAGTTTGGGTTATACGATCGGCAGAGAAGAAGAAGAAGAGGCGGCTGTGGCGTGCAAGCGTGCATGCACGTAAAGGAGTGCGCGCAAGGGCTGTGCGCGCGTGTGAGGAGGCTGCAGTCGCATGCAAGGGTGGTTACGCACTTGCTAGCTGTGTCGCTGCGAGCCAGGGAGCTACGGCAGGTGGTGTTGCACATGAAGGCTCGGCTCGAGCGTGGCCGCTGGAGGTTGCTGACCGCATAAGAGGCTGTGGTTGCGTGAGGCCTGGTGCGGGAGCGAGGGTGCTGCAGTAGCCGCCGGGGCTGATGGTGATGGCCGGGGGCTGCTGCTGCGTGCAAGGAGGAAAGAGGTGGAGAAGCGTCGGAAGGGCGGAGGAGGCACTTTGTATTGTTGGTGGTGGCGCGCGTGAGGCAGGTGCCCGCAAGGGCGGTGGACGCGTAAGGTTGGCGTGCAAGGGGGCCGGCTCTGTGTGTGGTTGGTAAGCACAAGGGCACTGCTACGCGAGGAGCTGCTGCATGTGCAAGGAGTGCGCTGCTGCAGCTGGTCGAGCGTGGGTGCGAGTGGAGGAGAGTGGTCGAGGAAGATGATGACCGGTAGTGCAAGCGATCAAGGGCAGAGGTTGACGCTGCTGTGCATGGAGGTCTTGAGAGAGGGGGAGGAATCAGAAAGAGAGAGCTTGAAGGTGTTGGTCTCTGGACGTCTAGGAAGGTTCCCGGACGTCTTAACTGAAAAGGAGTAGGGCGTGTCCTCCCCGTTGGTCGGCGGTGGCATAGTGGAGGATGAGGCAGAGCATGGTGATGATGTCGGGAACGCAGTTGCAGGTGTTGGTGCTATCACCACCGACCACGATGATGAAGTCTTCGAAGGCGAGATGCGGTGGTGGTTGTGTCCATCGGTGGTGGAAGCGCGGTGGCGAAAGGTCACAGTCGTGGATGTGGTTGATGATGGAGGCTCGCGGTGGTGGTGGCACACGGTGGAGAGGTTGCCTACGGGCAGGAGAGGTGGAGAAGGAGGGCTTCCTCCCTCTCGAGGGAATATGTCTTCCTTGTCCTGCCATCCCTGTTATATAAGGAGAAAAAGAGAGAATGAAAGAGAGAGTCAAAGAAGGAAAAAGAATTATCAAAGAGAGAATATTCGTAAGGGAGAGAGAGATTGGAGGAGAAAGAGAGGAAGGTTTCTCTTTTTTTCCTTTTCCTTTTTTCTCTCTTTCCATTTGTCTTGGCGTGGCTTCCAACTCTCTAAATGGACTGGAGAGATTATGGGTAGAGAAAGATATGCGAGGGAGAGAGAGAAATAAGGTTTGTTTTCTTTTTCTTTGTTTCTTTCTTTTTTTGTGTGTGATTTCCAAACTCTCCCATGGTGAATTTCCTAATTAGGATAGAGTCCACCACTTCCCAAAATTGGAGATGGGAAGTGAAGAACACTTTCCTTTGTGATAAATTAAATGTCTGGCATTCTAATTTGAGTCTGATTTCTTCCAATTGTCCCTTCCATAATGATGCAATGCCTGAAATGACAATTTTTCCTCTTACATTATTTTGTTAATATAATGGATATTCTAAATTCACTTCTTATCTCAATGACCATGTACTTAGGCTCTAATTTTATCCACTAAAATGGACCTATCAAGTATGGCTGGCAAGTTACCGTTGGTAACAGCCCATTGGCTGGTTGTCCAGAGCCCAGCTCACAAAAATGCACAATAATTCTCAAAACACTTAAGGAAGAAGTGAGAAAGTAGAATAAACTGGGGAGATATACACTAGGTTCACTCTTGTGTTGACCCCATAAATAAAAGTAGGGAGAAAGCTACCATTCAAAAAGATAAACCTCTAGGCAAGGTCACCTAGAGTTGTAGAAACCCGAAGTTCGTTTTAACGGTCGCCTAGTGAGTCTTTCACTCTTTTCACTAGATGCTTAGCACTTAGAGTCCTTTTCGAGTCTTCGACAGGTCGGGTAACCATAAAAGGTTATCTCGGAACTCTCAAACTCCAAAAGTCCAAAAAAATTAGAAAAGAAGGAAAATAAAAAAAATTGTGTATCTTCTCTTTTCAAATAAGGCGAGGGCGTAGGCGGTCTGCATTCTGGTAGACACTTGGGCACTGTTGAGTTTTTGTAATTAGATATTGGGGTTGAGATTTTCTAAAGCAATCAACAAATTTTGCCAAAGAAATCGAATCCTAATTCTACTTTTATACAAAGCATTTAGGTTAATTTTGCTAGGGACTAGCAAAAAGTAAGCATGGGGGTATGATAAACACACATGAATTCATGATAAAATGCTTATTTATGATAGTTTCTAGGCTTAGCACTGCATATCATGTTACAAATACTGCATAACATCCATTGCATAGCATTTAGGATAGTTGTGTATTATGTACATTAATTCTTCCATTTTATATGGTCAGGAGGTAGTGCAACATCTTTACGACCTTCAGTTGAAGAATCTGACCGTATGGATGAATTCGGAGCGACGATCATAGTTTGTTAACATGAAAATCACCTCGATTAGAGTTTCGTAGCACCCTCTACAAGAAGATGAAAACAGACGGCCCAGATGGCACCACGTGGCGCCATCCTGGCCGCCCCCCCACCTGAGCCATCATGCCCGACCTCAAGCAAGGACTTGCCTCAATCGTTGGATCTTCATCCAACGGTCAAGGTGCGCACGACTGCACCACCCTCCACTCGACAAAGCGTCGCTTTGGCGCAACGGTGAAGACAAGTGCTCGCAAACCGCGAGAGCGAGTTCGAGCCGCAATTCGCTGCGCCCGCTACAGTGCCAACTGAAATAGGGCCGCTCGATCTCGATCAAGCGGTCAGGATACTCCATGCGTGATCTCACACCACCCACCGACGTGAGGACACACACCAGATCACATGCGTGCAATCAAAGGTGCTCATTTATGTTGAGCGGATGCGCTGTCGACTATCGGATCTCCACGAGGGCGCGAGGCGCACGATTCAAATCAAGGCGTGTGCAATCTGCGGGCAAGTCTCGGTCGTGCGATGCATCATCCAACAGCTACCAATGCACGCGCCAGCAGTGTAGATTTCAAACACAGGCAAGCCTATGTTCTCCTCTTACGATCACAGCCATCCACGCATGATCCAATGGTCGACGATCGTCGTGCCCTATGCCAGCAGCGGCCAAGCTTCCAAGTGCCAGCCAAGGCACATGAATGCTTTAGAGACATCTCTAGAGGGTCTTTAGTGATGTCTTAAATGTCACTAAAAGCCCGTGCACGCAAACCACCTCCATTCCACCACTATATAAACACCCCTACAACCCCCATTCCTCTTCATCTCTACCTACTCTACTCCCACCTACTCCTAAGCTCTAGGAGCCTACCAAAGCTCCATTAGAGCTTACTCTCAAGTTCCAAAGGCCTCCTATTAGTGTAGCATTCCTTTATCCCACCAAATATTCATCCCTCATCCCATCACCTTTATAGGTTGCCTTAGAGCTGTCCTCCCACCTCCATTCCGGTAGTAGATAGCCTCCGCCTCCTCACCTCCATTCCAGAGCCTCGGTGAAGCATTCCTCTACCCGATGTCCTCCTGCATCTCACCTCCATCCCCCCGCTCCTCAACTCCATCCAAGCTTCCGCCAGGTGTTGTCATCTCGCAGAACAACTGATTTAGGAGATTCCTTCTCACCTCTCTCTCTTTTATGCTTTCGCAGATTATTGTAATAGACATTTGTGCAATATATCATATTTGATTCCATCTATATTGTGATCCATCTTGTTTGTGTCATTTATAAAAATAAAAAAATAACAAAACACCAAAAAGAAAAAAAATGAAGCGTGGTTTTCAAACAAAGTAAACATCTCCTCCCTGTGTTCGACCCGGAACTCCCTTGGAGTTTTGGTAAAATTGTATTTGATAAAGAGTTTTGTGACTACGACAACGGGTTCCTCCAAACCCCAATTCTACCATGCGAAACACATTCATCACTTGAGTTCTAGGTCTGCAGGTTGTACCTAAGGGTTTTAGATGTCCAATAACTTATTTGGACGTCCAGATAAGGGCTCGAACTAGGGTTTTTAGGTATCCTAGGCTAAGGTGACCTAATCTAAGTGTGGCTAAGGTGTAGGATGGTCTCTAGGGTTATCCTAAGGTTAGGATTGGTCCTAAGTTCTTCATAATTTAAACTCTACATTAAATTCTACTAAGTAGAGTAGCATACCTCAACCCTACATTATTTTTCGACATTATTTCTAAGTCTTCTACTCTAGCGCTGCTGCTGTACTAACTTCTCTTTATTCTTCAGATCCAGCTTCAAATCATTTTATTAACTACAAACCATATAATGCACTTAATCAGCACATTATAACATTATTCTATGCATAGCTAAAATAAAGCAGTAAAGATGCAAAGTATGCTTATGTATGCATGGATTACACTAATTTATGTTAAGTTCTAACTTAATTTAGGTCATTTAAGACCTATGATTGTTGCGCAATCCATATGCATAATATCTCCCCCTTTTTGTTTCACAAAAAAGCATTCTAACTAGATAAAATTAATTTTGATTTCTCCCCCCTTAAACAAGTAATTGAAGCAGGAAATATAATTAAAAGATTTGTAGCTCACAGGACAAATATGGTAAATAGGTAGCTGAGATATATCATGCATAAAGGATAGGTAAAGCAAGTCCACAAATATAGAGGTCTACAAAACAGAGAAAATGTAGAACAAAAGCTAACAGCTAATAGTCATAAATGTGCACAAAATATAAAGTCTACTTTAGGGATGCAACGAAGGCATCCACTATGCTCTGCAAATCTACATCAAACTCAAGGTACATGGAGTTAGATGGTCTCGTGGATGAAGACAGTCAGCCAAGACAAAGGCATCTCTGTGTTGAGGAAGACGGTGTCGGCTACCTGACTATCTAGCAAGGAGTAACCTACTAACCTGATACTATTGGAGGATGAGGTGCTACAGAGGAACTGTACTAGAGCAACGAGGATGAGGAGGTCTATGGTACCGCTGCTACAGGATGTAAATAGACTCTCCAAGTCTATCCAAGAACTGTCCCTGAAAATTCAGGTAGTCAGATACCTGATGCCCGTGCTGCAACATGACTGAATCTGTCTCCAGCTATCTATGCATCATTAAAGAAATACCATTAGTAACATCCTAAATACTGACGTAGTCCATGCCTAAGAGCTACTTGTCAAGAAGACCCCACTCCTAGTAGTAGAAACAAGGAGCAGGTCTAATTGGAGGAGAGCAAGTAGCAGTGTAGTGCTCATAAGGTGGGAAGGCTGGAGGTACGACAAAAGAGGCTCCCTGTGTAGAAGGTCCATTATGCTCTAGAGGTAGCTACTGGGGATCTGCATCCTCACCACGAGCTCCCTATGCTTGCTCCATTTTAGTATATGTGAGCTTATAAAAAATGGAGACTCTAATAATGAATTGTTTATGATAGATATGAGACGCAAGCTAGGTATAAAGGGACGTTAAAATGTAGGAAGATATGAGATAGGAAAGTCCCAAACTGGAAGGAGCTGGTGGATTTCTTAACCATCAAGCAAAGAATCAAGTGGTTCCAATTGAACCACTTGTTCTTTAAGAAGGTATAAAGGGTAATACGCATGATCTCAGGGTAGTTTTCAAAGGAGGTCGACTTTGACATGAAATTCCAAAAAAGACTCGATTAAGGAATAGAGGAAGGCAACGAAAATATGGGGACTTGGTGGGGTGACCCAATTCATAGTGAGAGGGAGTGAGAAGAGTCTCCCTAATGGTGTCACTCTTGGTCTGCTGGTGGAGCTAAAGAAAAGTAGGACAACACTAAGACAACCAAGAATCTCGATGAGAATATCAGCATTCACCAAGACCTCAATCCCATAAACATTGGAAGTAAGCTCTATGTTGAACCCTTCACCTATGTTTTTCAAATTAGCATAGAAAAGGTGGCAGGCCATGGGATCAACACCAGGAATGTGGCTATTCTTGGAGCCTACGTAAAAATTACGCTAAAAAAGATGTAAAATCTGGTGATAAGCAGATGTCCCGTAAACCTAGAAAAATCATCTCAAAATAAGCAAAGTCTATAGGGAAACTAATAGGTCCACTTTAGTGGACTAAATTAGAGCCTAAGAACACTGTTATTGGAATAAGAGATTAATTTAAAGCATACATGATATTGACAAAATTATGTGAGCTTTAGATTTATCATTTCATGTATTAATTGCATTAATCTTTATGTGAAGGGATTAATTATTCATTTTAGAGGCAAGAGCATCACATCAAATCTCAATTTGAGATATCATAGAAATGTTGGGATTTTGCTCTAGCAAAAATAGCAAGGGAATCAATTTAGAGTGCTTCCTTATATGTCTCCCAATTAATCAATTGCATCCCCTTCCTTATTTATTTTCCCTTAAACCTCTCTCTTTCTTTTTTTGGTCACATGAAATCATGTTATTCTCTGATTCTTTCTCTCTATATTTATAACAAGCATGAAGAGCAACCACAGGGGATCATCTCCTCCCCCACGGGCACCCAACAGAGAACCATCTTCTCCCACACCAAAGAGGAACCCACCACCATTGCGAGCCATTGCCTAATAGCACCATCGCAACCTCCACCGTGCACGATAACGACCACCTCCACCACGCCTTCCTCTCTCGTTGACAAAGATCGCCATTGCACTTCCAACATTGTGTGCCACCAATTGCGATCATCCTCGCACAACCACCAACCACGCAACCACACTGTGATCTCTGCCCAATGTTCCCGCCACTGCGATTATCCACAACGACAACCGCGATCGTGCGTCATCATCACCAGCCCCCTAAGCCACCCCCTTGCATCCTCCTCTACACACACCCACTTACAAACAGGAAGGAGCACCACTCGTGCTTTCATCTCTTCTCTTTCACGATCAAGACTGCTCGCCACCCTTCTTCCTCAAACACAGAATGCAGGAGTAGAATCGCCTCCCTTTGCCTTAACTGCTAGCACCCACCGGCGTCACACACCCCCACGCCGACCGTGCCATCCCCCATGCATGGCTAGCACGTCCGGCATCCTCCATACCCACTGACGCCCACAGCAGTGCACACCACAGTAGTGTGCGCCCTCACGCCCACAACCAATGCCCGCGTGCACTAGCGCATTAGCCAACCATGGCCATTGTAGGATGAAGATGCTCGACCTCTTCTTCTTCTTCTCTGCCATGCACTATTCACCATCATCCTCGAAGAGAACCCAAAGCTGCCGGCCTACACCCCCACGCAACCATCGCCTTCGACCATCTCACACTACACTGTCAACTCCATCGAATTCGCCTCGACCCCATGAGCACAACCACGCCTTCAATTGCATCAAATGATCGCCCTCTCGTTGGTTGGAAAGCCTCACCATTGGAGGCTTCCTCCCTTCCGGCTAGCAACCGCCAGCTATTGTTCGACATGCCACCATGATTGCGCAGCAA
Organism: Thalassia testudinum; assembly: GCA_037157565.1. Lineage (NCBI taxonomy): Eukaryota > Viridiplantae > Streptophyta > Magnoliopsida > Alismatales > Hydrocharitaceae > Thalassia > Thalassia testudinum. The sequence goes on from JAZHRO010000025.1 coordinate 44,320,619, forward strand.
TCATAGGTCTTAATTGACCTAAATTAGGCTAGGACTTAGCATAAGTTAGGATAATTCATGCATGCATAAGCATTATTTACATCTTTACTAATTTCTTTTAGCTATGCATAAAATAATGCTATAATGTACTCATTAGGTGCATTATGTCAATTACAGGTAATAAGCTTATCAGAAGGTAGATCTGAAGCTGGATCAGAAGAATAAAGGAATAATTGGTCTTACAGCAGAGCAAGAGTGGAAGACCTAAAATAAGATGTAGTAGACAATAATGTAAAGTAGTTAAGGTATGCTATTCTACTAAGTAGGAATAAAGCAGTAAAATGTGAATAACTTAGGACCATCCTAGCCATAGGACAGCCTAGAAGCTTCCCCAAACCTTTGCCACCCTTAGATTAGGTCACCGCACCCTAGGAAACCTTAAAGCCCTAATTCCAACCTCTATCTGGATGTCTAGATGAGTTATAGGATGTCCAAAACCCTTAGCCAACTCCCGCGCACCCTAAACCCACTTCTGCAGTGTTATTGGATGTCCAGACACTTGGTCAGACATCCAATTTCTGCAGAATAGCCAAGACAGAACCTAGAATCCCTCCTGACTCTGATTGGACATCCAGACAACAAGTTTGAACTTCTGATATTTCACTATAAGACATCTGACACTTTTATTGGACGTCTGGAACTGCTCTCCAGTTCCTGTTTTGAGATTCAAGCCTTGATCTTGGATCTCTAGGTCCCTAAACCCAATTCCAACCCTATAGGAACCTAAATTAAGGTGCCCTAACCCTAGAACATCACCTCTAGACCTCCCTAAGGACCTAATTAGGTTCTCACTAAACCTAATTAACTTGGATCTTAGTCAATTCCATCAGCGTATTCAATTGGACTCATTGAGTCCAATTGAGCCCTGATCTCAGCACACTATCCAATTGGACTCAGTGAGAGTCCAATTGACCTAGACTTGACTTAATTGAGTTATTTTACTCTCAATTAAGTTTTCACACACCCAATTAAACTTATATTAAGTTTAATTGCACTTTACCTTAGTGAATTAGGTTTACAACCCTAATCTGAGACCTACCTTGACCTAAACCCACTAGAACCTAACCTAATCAATCTAGCCACCTAAGTTTCAACCCACACACCCACACACACCATCCACACGAAAATACCTAGCCTAGAGTTCTCTAGAACTCTCTACCATGTGTTGTTGCCTTGGTTGCTAAAATTAGCAACCAAGAGCCATTCAATTTTTAGATCCACATTTGGTGGATCTAAAAACCACCATCCATCCTCTCTCTCTCACTCTCCCACGAGATCCCACCAAAGGCCTCTCTAGAGAATTCCATAATTCTCTAGAGAGCTTCCCTTAGGTCTATAAAAAGACCTAAGGGGTGGTCATTTGCACCCATCCATCTCTTGGCATTATTCACCTCCATTTAGGTTAGTTACATTCACTTCCACTCCACCTCCACGAGTTGCTCACCATGGCTACCACCATCTCCACGCCAGGATGCTGGATCACCTCTCCAACCTCTCTCTAAGGGACGACCTAAGCACCATTGGCTGCCCCTCCTTCTCTTCTCAACCACTCAAAGGCTATCGGAGACCACCTCCAACTGGCCTTATTTCTGCTAGATTAGCTTAGTTCTTCATATTTACATGCTTTTATTACTGCTTAGTAGTGTAGCTCTTTATTCTCCCCCAATGATGCATGCAAAATCCCCCCATAGATTCCTGTATGTGATCGTTTTCTGTTAGCTAGATTTATGTTTTCAAGCTTCCCTCTATAAGCTTTCCTCTAATTCCATGTTGCAAACACCCTCCTAAATGAATGAAATATATATATATATATATATATATATATATATATATATATATATATATATATATATATATATATATATATATATATATATATATATATATATCTGTGTTGAGAATCACCATGAGCTTATTGATTGCAATATATTTTGTGTGATTAAAGTTGCTTGCTTTTAATTCTGATATTCTTGCAACTAAGCATGTAGTGCTTAAATACGGAATAACCATAAACTGCCATGCGATTTTAAGCAAGTAGAGCAAAAAAGATTGATTTTAGATTTGCATAAACGCCTCCCAAAGACGAACAACCAGGACTCAAGTCTCGTTATCTTTACAAAATCATTTTTTGACAAACGTTTTAGGGCGACTATACTATGATTTCCGATGACTGTAAAATGCGCGAAAATGGCCTGTCACACCACCGTCATCAGAACGCCCTCGTCGCAGTCGACCTCCTTCGAGCACCCCGTACCTCGCCATCACTCCTCTTCGCATGCACAAGGGGAATGAAATCCATTGTTTGTGTTCCAATTACTATTTACAAGACCTGCCATTGCCACTTTTTCATTTCTCTAAATATTGAATATTTTATATGGTGGAATTTGGAGAGCACCCCTGGCTTTTCCTAAAAATGCAATTTCAGCATATCTAGACATGGTTATATTAATCTAATGTTGATTTAGACTCATTTTTGGCTAGATTATCAATGAACGATTATTTGTGACTTGTACAAGTTTTAATGGGCACATGCCTCCCTATGGAAACAACCCGCTCTCCTGAGAGTGATTTTTATTTTAATTGTTGACGATTGGTTTTCCATCGCTCAATTTCTACTTCGACGACGTATTTCCTTGTGCGAAAATTGTTTTAAAGTGAAACCTATTCATTCAGAAATCAACATGGGGAGAGAGCTTGGCGAGTATAGAGAAATGCCTATGTACCTCGGTGATAAAATAGCGATCAAACGTGTCGTCACGTGAGGCAGAAGAAGAAGAACGTGTGCATTTAGGCACCATTGGTCAATCAGAAACGTAGGTTGGTTGACCAAAACAGGTGTGGACAAAGTACTAAAAAGAGGGTATTTGGTTGATCAATCTGGGATATTGATCGATCAAATCAGGATTTTTATGAAAAATCAAAGTGCTCCATGCATGATTTGAGCTCAGATATACCAAATAAAAGACAAGCAATCACACGCAAGCTACACCTATCACAGTAAAGCACTATCTAAGCACAAGAAAACTAAAGGGAAAGAAAAGATTCGAAGTGGGCTAGATAGATACCGAGATCAATGAGAATGATCGATCAAGAGGAGCAGAGAAGATGGAACATCGGTCGTTCGAGGTAGGACAGCGGGGACGAGGGTGCGACGGCTCAGCACAGGGAGGGGGAGGGCTGTGCGCAAGGGAGGAGGGCGGCACTGGTAGGGGGAAGGTTGTATGAGGTGGTGATTGCAAGAGGGGAGGAGGTTAGCAGCGACATTGGTCGGTGGTACTGACAGCGTTGGTCGGTGGCGCCGGCGAGGGGTGGTGGTGGTTTTGGTGTGGGTAGAGTGTTTGGTCAGTGGGGATGTTGGTAGGGTAGGGAATTTTTTTTGCGGGGTATGGTAGGATGTAGTAAAAAAATGATGGGTAAAGTTGGGTGTTTCTATATTTTTTGAGTGGTTAAGTAATGTAAAAACAAATAGGGTAGGTAATAATCGTAATTGGCACAGATAAGGTAGGCAAAATTGAGATTAGAGGCGATTAGCAACAAATCGTGAGGTTGGATTCCACCTAGAATTGATTGATCAAAACAATATTTTAGTCGATCAAAATAAAAATTAATTGATTAGATAAGAATCTTGGTCGATCAAGGTTTAAAGATTTTAGGGGAAATTTCCCACCCAAACAAAATGGTCGATCAAGAAAGAAATTTGGTCGGCCAAACTTCAAATTTTTGAAGGGAAAATTCCTGCCAAAAAGTGGTCGATCAAAAAGAAATTTTTGATTGATCAAACGGGGCTAGTCAATCAAAATTAAATTTTGATCGATCAACAAGGCAAAACGCACAAATTCAAGACTTTTTAGATAGTTCTTTAGTCTTGATAGACCTAAGGCAAGACATATAAGATTGAACCAATCTTGGGGTAAGGGTTTGGTGAAAATATCAACTAACTAATTATTTGTTTGTACAAACTCTAGGTTTATTTCACCTTTTAGGACATACTCTCTTAGAAAGCGATGTCTGATATCAATGTATTTTATTCTAGAGTGGTGTACAAGGTTTTTAGGTAGGTTAATAGCACTAGTATTGTTACAAAGTATTTTGTTATTTTTGTAAGTTAGATCAAAATCTTGTAGAGTTTGTTTCATCCACAAGTATTGTGAGCAGGCTAGGGAGGCAACTATGTATTCAGCTTCTGTTGTGGATAAGGAAACAATGTTCTATTTCCTAGAGAACCAAGAGCCTAGTGAATTTCTGAGAAATTAACACGATCCACTAGTACTCTTTCGGTCTATGAAACTACCTGCATAATCAGCATCACAAAATGAGTAAAGATCAAATGTGGCTAGCCTTGGATAGAAAAGTCCTAAGTCTGAGGTGTGGTTTAGGTATCTAAGAATTCCTTTTACAACATTTAAGTGTGTTTTTTTAGGATCTACTCGAAAATGAGCACACAGACAAGTACTAAAAAGAATGTCAAGTCTACTAGCAGTCAGATGAAGTAAAGATCCTACCATGATTCTATATAATTTTTGATCTACAGACTTACTCGTTTCATCATTTTTTAGTTGTGTTGAAGCTACCATAGGTGTTTCTTTTCCTTCCACCTTGTCCATGGAGAATTTCCTTAGAATCTCCAAAGTGTACTTCATTTGGGATATGAATATCCTAGTGGACAATTGATCTATTTGAAGACCAAGAAAGAACCGAAGTTCCCCTATCATACTCATTTCAAATTGGTCCTGCATAACCTTAGCGAACTCTTGGCATAAAAGATCACTAATAGCTCAGAAAATAATATCATCAACATATATCTAAATTAACAGAAGGTCATTTTCTTTTTGTTTTGTAAATAGTGTTGGATCTATTTTTCCTATCTTAAAGCCATTTTCAATTAGGTAATTTTTTAGCCTGTCATACCAAGCTCGTGGAGCCTATTTCAGACCATATAAAGCTCTGTGCAATTTGTAAACATATTCTGGATGGTCAACATTTTCAAAACCTGGAGATTGCTTAAGATAGACTTCTTCCCTGATAAATCCATTTAGAAATGCACTTTTGATGTCCATTTGGAAGAGTTTAAACTCCGTGTGGGTGGCAAAGGCTAACAGCATCCGAATGGATTTCAAACAAGTCATAGGTGCATAAGTCTCATCAAAATCAATTCCTTCTTGATTATACCCTTTGGCTACAAGTCTAGATTTATTTCTATCTACTTCTCCTTATTCATTGAGTTTATTTCTAAAAACACATTTGGTTCCTATAATGGTTTGAGAATCTGGTTTTGGAATGAGTTCCCATACTTGATTTTTCTCAAATTGATTAAATTCTTCTTGCATTGCGATAATCCAATACTCATCAATAAAGGCATCCTTAACATTTTTGGGTTCCAATTGAGAGACAAAGGCTGAAAATGCTAAAGTGTTGGCTGATGATCTGGTTTGAACTCCTTTGGATAGTTCTCCTATTACTAATTCCTTAGGGTGATCCTTCATGTATGATATATCTTTTGGTAGATCTTCTGAGATATTTTCCTCAGGTATGTTTGAAGGATCTCCTAGGTGTTCATCATCATCAATATGAGAGGATTGTGGTTGTGCTAGGGTTTCATCAAAGGATACATGTAAGGTTTCCTCAGCAACATGATTCTTCTTCTTGTAAACTCTATGGGCTTTCCTTCTAGTTGAGTAACCTAAAAAAATTCCTTCTAAACTCTTAGCATCAAATTTATTAAGATTGTCCTTTGTATTCAATATGAAACATTTGCATCTAAATACCTTGAAATAGGAAATCTTAAGTATTCTTCCATGATAAAGTTCAAATGGTGTTTTGTTTAGAATAGGTCTGACTAGGGATTTATTTTGGATGTAGCAAGCAGTGTTTATAGCCTCAATTCAAAAATATCGAGGCAACTTTGACTTGCACAACATTGTATGAGCATACTCTTGGAGGGTCCTATTTTTCCTTTCAACAACTTCATTTTGAGATACAGCTCTAGGAAATACAAACTCATGTTTTATCCCAAATTTATCACAGAAGTCAGAAAAAGATTGATTTTCAAATTCTCCACCATGATCACTTCTTATCTTAATGACTTCCAATCCTTTTTCATTTTGCAATATCTTTACAAGTTTACTAAAGATATCAATGGTCAAATCCTTACTTTTTAAAAAAGATACCCAGGTAATCTAGAAAAGTCATCAATTATAACAAGACAATAGGGACACGAACTAGGCTTTCGGATTTGGTTGATTCGAATAAGTTTTAGTGAAGTAATTCCAAGGGTCGAGAAGTGCTAACTATCCTTTTTGGCTTAAAAGAAATTTTAGTTTGTTTACCAATTTCATAAGAATTGCAAACTTTACTTTCTTGAAATTGATTTTAGGAAAACCTTTGACTAGCTCATGTTTCACAAGTTTACTTATGTTTTTCATGTGAACATGTCCTAATCATTTGTGTCAGAGCATTGCCTCATTGTCAAATGCAACTAGACATTCGAAGCTGTCGCATTTGTCAAAGTTGTCAATATAGATATCTTTGTATCAGTGGCCTTTAAGAAGGGTTTGCTTAGTTAGTTTGTCTTTTATTTTAAAACCATTTGAGGTGAAACTGATTTTATAACCTTTGTCACAGATTTGACTGACACTAAGCAAGTTGTGTTTTAAGCCTTTAACTAAATGTACATTATCAAAAGAGGCAGAGGAGTTACCAATTTGGCTAATACCAATAATATGACCATTGTGATTGTTCCCAAATGTAAATGTACCACCTTCCTTGCAATTGAGTTCTAAGAATAGGTCTTCTTCTCCTATCATGTGTTTTGAACATTCGCTATCCATGATCCATCTTCTTTTTCCTTAGTTCTGTCATTCATGCAACTCGATGAGGACTGACATCACGAGATCTATACATTGGCTTCAAGCTTCCATTGGATTTATGATAAGTCCACCTTTTATAATCTACTTGATCTTTATGACCTACAAAACAAGATTTCAAGATGTGTTTTGGTACCCATTTTTGTTTGGGTCCACGATTGCTAGTTTGTTTTGCCTTTCCAAGCAAACTACTTTTCTCGACTTTTTGGTTGGAGTTAAAACTAGATGATTCACGATCATTTTTAGGTTTACATCCTAACCAAAATCTTGTGGTGGTTTCGATGTGTTCCTAGTAATTTATGAAGATTGTGACTTCCTTTTGTGAATTTCGTTAGATCATTTACAAGAGTAGCAGATTTTTCTTTAAGTTCATCAATATCTAATTTTAAGTCATCTATTTGTGCTCTAAGTGTTGTGATTTCAAGAAATAGCTGTTGACTTTGTAAAACAAGTTTGACTTTTTGTGTATTTTCCTCATCTAGAGTTTTTGCTAGTTTTCCATTTTCAACTTTGAGTGACTTAGCTAGATCATGCATTTCATAAAAAGCTTCTAATAACTCATTAGGAGTAAAAGAGGTTACCTCATCTTCTAAAGTTATAAGTCCTAGAAGAGCTTCTTCACTGGAGGTTTCTTTTTCTTTTGAGCTTGAGTCAAATTCATCCTAGGTTGCCTGAAGAGCCTTCTTCTTTCCATCTCTCTTGGATAATTCTTGGTTTTCTTTCTTTCTGTCTCTTTTTTGAGAAGTGGACATTCCTTTCAAATATGTCCCTTCCTTTTATAGTTGTAGCAGATGATAGTATCTTCCTTTGAATCTTCCTTCTTCTTTCTCCAGTTCCTCTTATTCTATAGGAACTTTCTAAATTTCTGTGAGAGAAGGGCAATGTTATCTTCTTCCTCACTGCTCGATTTGTCTGAGTGATCATTAGCTTCAAGTGCTATATCTTTCTTCTTTGTTCCTTCAATTTTGTTCTCCTTCGTGTGCTGAAGTTGAACTTCATATGCCACGAGACTGTTGATCAGATCATTCAATTGTAGTGACCTTAGATCTTTTGATTCCTGGATGGCAATAGTTTTTGTTTCCCAGTTGCTGGTGATAGATCGAAGAATTTTCCTCACCAAGGTTTCATTCTTGATGTCTTGATCCAAATTCCTTAGGGAGTTTACAATGTCTATAAACCTTGTGAACATCTCCTTGATTGATTCCTCTTTTTTCATTCTGAACAACTCATATTTCTAGGTTAGCAAATTTGCTCATGTTTCTTTTACCTTGGAGGTACCTTCATGAGTGACTTTCAAGATGCTCCAAATCTCATGTGCTATCTTGCATGCAGACACTCAATTGAATTCTTCTTTTGAAAGTCCACAAAAGATGGCATTCATTGCCTTAGCATTGTGAGTGGCCATCTTTTTCTTATTTGGAGTTATAGCGACACCTTCTTTAAGCTCAGGGCGAGTGTACTTTGAAGCAATTACATTCCAGACTTCAAAGTTCATAGACTCCAGGAAGATCTACATCCTGGTATTCCAGTAACCATAATTTGTACTGTCAAACAACAGACGTCGAACCACATATTGGCCCTCAGCATACATGTTGGTAGAGGATTTTGACATCTTCTGGGTAGATGAGGCTCTGATACCAAATGAGAGTCCTGCGGATCTAATATGCTATACTATAGGGGAGGGTGAATAGTATAGGCGGTAATTTAAAATTAACTTTAAATCAAAATGAGCACAAAACACAAAATATCATACACAAGTGCACCTGTATTTATAATGGAAACCCTTGTGGGAAAAATCTACAACTTAAGCCTCCTAGCTTAAGATTTTCCCAACTAGTCAAAGCTAGTCAATTCACTAACGTACCACTTGAACAGGGGTAGCATAACCTCTTACAAGTACCCTTTTATTACCAACCTGAAGAGAAGTACAACAACAATAGTGGGTTTGCCCAAAACAAGTCGGGACCCAGATCTAAATAGAAGAGTGAAGGACATATAGTATAATCCTAAGGAACCTCAAGGGAAAAATAAAATCGATGTTTTTCATGGAAGCCTTTTGATTGGAGTGCTTTGGAAAGCGTGGAAGCAGAAGCGCAGAAGTACTACGGAGATAAAAGTGTAAAAGCTCTTTCTCTAAAGGTATTTCATTCTGATGGCTACCAAGGACCTCTATTTATGCTAGAATTTCAACCTAAAAAGGAAGTTTTTCAAACACATTTGGTCGATCAATTAAAATAGTTTGGTAGATCAAAATGAACTTTGATCGATCAAACTATTTATTTGAGCGACCACTATTTGGTCGATTAATTAAGCTTTTGATTGATTAAAAGGGGTTTTTATGAACTTTGTAATTTGACTAGATTTGATCGATTAACCTAAATGATTGGTCAATCAAAGTCTTTTGGTTGATCAATTTTAGTAAATGGTCGATCAATTAACTTAAAAACTTTGATTTTAGGAAAATTATATTTTATGAGAATAAAATTGAGATTACATGCAAGTATTCCAGACTTAAGAAATGAAAAAACTCAACAAAAAACTTCAAAGAACTTTATTCGTCTCCATGAGTTAATGATAGAGTCATAAAAGATTAATAATCGATAATATAATTTTAATACATCAAAATTTAGATACTAACACATTCATCATGAAACACTACCCATTAAAAATTTAATCAAATGACATAATATCTTATATCTAAAAGATTACCATCTCTTTTTTTTTTTTTGAGTGGAAACTTATGATTGCGACCATAAATAAAATATAGTAATCATACGTAGTTCTCAATCTTATATTTAATGTTAAGACCCTTTATGTGAACAACACTAAGCATAAGTGCGAGCAATAAAATATACACTTGCATCAAAGGTGAATCACGTAATTTTTGTACGAATCACATAATAACATGTGTCAACAACCTATTCCTCCGTATCTCATATGGGTTTTCTAGATACATACATGACTCACATCTGCGGTCCATGGCCATGGGAGAGACCAGCAGGGGGCTTTCGCTCGGCAACGGGAGCGGTTATTGGCGGATGGGGGACGTGCTGGGTATAATTAATTACAACCAATGGCATTCCCGTGAACCCGTGGCGTCTACCAATTGACAAGACTGCCTAACTAATTAGTAATTAATTACCCAAACTAAACGTGAGAAAGCTGCGCTGCGCCGCCCCTCGCGGACTATGTTTGTTGTGAACGGAAGTCCAATATTTTCCGGTGGACCTAACACTACCACTCCCGACCGGCACTCTCACGGTCCGCGCGTCGCTACACTCCTAAACCACCACCGACCACCACTAGGTTCGCCCGCAAAGACCCGTAACCGTACCGTATTATTCCCTACCCCCCCTCATCATCTTCTCTTGCCTTCTCCGCGGGGAACGCAAAGTCACGCCCTTTGCTTGGAGCCCGCACCTTCTTCACCCAAAGGTTTCTCTTCTCCCTCCCGTGCATCATCAATCAAATTCTAAATAGCTCGGACGTAGACAACCTCGTTCGTTACTGCTGCTGCTGCATTCCCATGTTCTTTCGTTCGATCTCTGCTATAAAAATTTCTCCGCGGATCGATCGCGAGGGATGATGGATCTATGGTTCTCATCACATGTGCAAGCCGTCCGTGTTCATCTTTGGCTGAAGTAGGGCATTAATAATCAGAGGTGCGAACCGATCCGATCCAATCTGATCTAATCTGGAGGGACGGGGAGCGGTGGCGGCCCTTCTGTCTGTCTAGTTGATGCTCCTTCTTTTTATTTAGCCAAGAAAGAATAGAATAAATTTGTATTCTCGGTAGCGGGGTGGTGGTTTCGGTCATCGTAATGCTAAAGAGAGTTTGATGGAAGAGAAGCGGATCGACTACAATGCGCCGTTCCTCTCCGTTCGCCGCTTCCACTCGTCCATATCTTCGGAATCCAAAGCGAAGGGGAGGAGCAGAGCCCTCAACAATTCCGACAAACCATCAGAACCGGTGAAACCGCCGCCGTCTGCTTCTTCTGCTGCTCCACCACGAGCTATTTCGCCTCCTCCTCCTCCTCCTCCTCCTACTACTACTACTCTTTATCATAATTCGGAACTCACGTCCGGGCCCGTCAGGAACCCCGGCGTAGTCCCCTTCTCGTGGGAAGAAGCTCCCGGTTGCCCCAAGGAGTCTACTGTGGCTGCTACCGCCGATCCCCAACCCAGGATCCTCAATTGTTCAGCTGGGAGGGTCCCACAACCGAGCAGCCATTCTGCTGCCCCCGTCGGCTTACGTCCGGAAGCCAGCAGCAGCAAGTCCCCTGACAAGAAAGGGACAAAAGAAGAAGAGCAAGAGGAAAAGCCCCCCGTGAAGCCGAAGAAGATCCAATCCACTCGAGATGATTGCGGTGTCGACGAAGAAGATGTTTCTCCTGCCATTACTTCTGCTGATGCCGATGGTGGTGAGGAGGAGGAAGACGACGCCTTCTCGGATGCGCTGGACACACTTTCCAAGGCGGACTCGTGCCTCATGAACTGCAGCGTCAGCGGGATGACGGGCTTTACGGAGAGCGCGCCCGGTGGCGGTGGAGGGTATCTGACCGGCGGCTTCCCCGCGGATCCTCAGGCGCGGGACTTCATGATGGGCCGATTCTTACCAGCCGCTCAGGCCGTAGCCACGGGCTCTGCGCACAACAGCAGTCACAATAATAATAATAATAATAATAATAATAATAATACCTCAAGAAGGTTCGCTGTGTCTCCGTCCATCGAGAGTAGAAGGATGCTCGAGAATAACAGGGAGCAGCAGCACCCTCCCAGAAGAAGGCCTCCTCGGTTCCACCAACATAAGCACCGGGTTGTTGTTCCACGGTATCTGCTGCGGCAGCAGCACCTACCAGCAGAGGAAGAGAGCACCGACGACGATGACGAGGAGGAGGAGGATAGTTATAGTGATGCTGGGCAGCAGCAGATGAAGGGTTGCGGATTTCTCCCTCGGTTTTGCTTGAAAGCCTCATCCTCATGCCTTATGAATCCAGTTCCAGGAGTGCGAGTCAGGGCCATAGGCGGTAGACCTTTGCCACCTGTACAGAAGAGAAGTCCTGCAGTCAGGCCACCCCCCCGGCATGGTTCGGTTGGCAAAACCAAAAAAGAGGTAAGGATGATTACGATTTCAGTGTGTCTTGCGATGAAAAAGGATTCTTTCTTCTTTCCATATGCTTCAACATTTTTCTTCACTGGAGAGTGTGTGTGTGTGTCTTCTTGCTGCGTTCCCATTGTTGTTGCACAGAAAATGTGGGAAGCTGTCTACAGGCACAAACTAGGGGGCAGGAATCAAATGCAGCTGGAAGATGGAAGTAAATTGGCGAGCGAGTCCAACCACTTGACATATTGGAGTACTGATTCCCAGTCACAAGATGGATCTTCCCCACACTGCCGATCGACGACTGGTGGGGGCAGCCTATCTCCTTACCGGAATGATGCGCCGCTGCATTCTCCCTTTCAAGAAGGGAAGGGCTTTCTTGGTTCCCTGAAGGAAGATGGCAGTGTTCTGAAGGCTGATTCTTTGGACTCTGGAAGCAGAGGGAGTGAAAAGTATTTTGAGATCCAATCCCATCTTCTTGGGAAAGGTGATTCAGGATCTGAGAGCCCCAACTGCGTGAGAACTTTCACTCATGTAAATTCAGACATACTAGAAAGTCTCAAACCAAGGTGGAGCTTTGGTGAGGCAAAGGAATGGTTGGATATCAGTAATGAGCATCTTGAAGTTGCAGCCAGGGATGAGAGAATATGTGGAACATTGGCTGTAGAAGCTTCCAAAAGGTATTATACAATGGAAGCAGGAGTTTCCACAGTTGCTAAAACTGATGTGCCTTCTGGACAATATAGACTTGGCACTGGCGTTGATGCCCTGGCAGCGGTAGAGTTAGAAGCTCAGGAGAAGGACGACCCTGATACCAACTTGCAGCCTCTTCTTCCCCCACCTCTTCCTAAAACTCCATCTGAATCATGGCTTTCACGAACTCTGCCCTCTGTGTCATCAAAGAATCAAGCACCTCCGACATTCTTGGGTATTAAATTACTTCCCAATAAAAGAGGTGAGCAGATGTCTTCAAATCTTCAGTGGGAAACTACTGTAAAAGATTCCAGAAGACAATCGGCCCAGATGCGATTCTCAGAGGTATGCCTGTGTCCTTGTAGCTGGATATGTTCCAAATGGTTATCCAAATAAGACAACATGGACTTGTTTTGGTTTTCAGATTCTGGCAAACCCTATAAAAGAAGAAGGATAATGGCTGCCACTCAAATACATTTGCTTCCTTCTTTTCAAAAAATATATTTGCTTCCACCCTTTCCGTCTATAGAACTCCTGACTTTCAGTGAGCAATTTGCTAGTGGGGATCTTCTATTAATCCTTCTACTATTAATCAAGTAACAATTTTAATCTTACTATTTCTCTGTTAATTACTGCAGATGAGATCCTCAATGCCAAATGCATATATACCCGTATTCTTCTCACCTAACTTGTGAATGGCTTCATTACCAGCTACACCTGCGGTAGAGATACTGTAAGCTCCTTATAGATTATATACAGAGGTTTTGTTTCTTTTGTTCCATGTACCCTTTAAAGTCTGTACTCGACTTTCTGTAACTGCTTATTTGCATTAGAATCTTTGAATTTTTTTGAAAAGGTTAATATCTCTGAATTTATATGGTGTTGTCATGCAAGTCTTCTTTCTGCTTGTGAGAGTGATGTATTTTAGAGTTAGATGAGGAGGCTAAACATTCCCCAAGATCTATATATTATTCAGTTATCCTTAGTCCCACCTTGTCTTTTAAGGAGAGTTTGTGTGAATGGGTGTTTTATAAAAAAGTCCATGTACTTTTATTTCCATCTAGAGTAGAGTAATAGAGGAAGCCATTGTTTAAGCCAGATGCTTCCTTCATTCCATCTATATAGAAAGTATTTATATAAGAATCTTTACGTAGATCCCCTTGCTTGCACAAACTTTCAAAATAGGCAAGGTGGAAGCAAACTATATGGACTGATGCTAGCCCTAATAGTATACATAGAACTTGTATACACACACATGGACACATGCGAGAATGCACATGCAGCCACACACCAAGAGAGGGAGGGAGCTTTTATTCTTGATGTTAATGTCAGACCTTGACACCAAAGCATGATTGCATGAGCATACCATGCATTGTTTATTGTCATTTTCATTCACCAGTTGTTTCTACAATTCAAATAAAAATGCATTGAGAAAACGAGCATTTCGAGATAACATATTCAAGTTAATCAATGCATAGAATGAGCTTAAAACCATGCACTGCTTTGCTATGTATGCTGGGTGTTAGAATAATTATTTTTATATTTCAGTTTTTACATTTCAGTCCCTGCTATTTCTTTTTGGTACTTGTATATGTTTTGTCCCTTGAATTGCTTCCTATATAAAGAACCCAAGGGACCCCATAATTGATGATGTCATTTCATTCATAGTATGGTATCAAAGCAACAATCCTAGATTGGAGCCTGATATCCCACCTAAACAAACCCGCTGCACCTCACACCCTTCTCTCTCTCTCTTTGTCTCTCTCGTCACTTGTGCCTAACATCGATCGCTCAGGTCAGTTCTTCATCACGTAGATATCTTCTTCATTGCCTAGTGAGTGTTTTGATCATCCTCATCAGTCCGTGTGCTGTGTCGTCGACGTTGGAATTACCTCATCAAGGTTGTTACAGCGGTTCAAGATTAGTAACAACCTTGCCAAGATTGGTTGCTGCAGTGAGAGAAGCTTGCAACAGTGACGCAGAGGATCATCTACACGTCATGGAGTAGAAGATTGATTGCTACAGATGATTGCGCAGATCAGGATCTTATCTGATCGAATTGGTTCAGTTCACTGATCGGATCAGTTTTGTTCAGCTGTTCTGATCGGTTGAAGTAACTGCCAGTTCAGTTGCTGTTGGTGGTTCTGTTCTGCTGTTCTACTGTTCTGATTGCTGATCTGCAGGTTGCTGCAAGATCTGGTGATCGCTGATCTGCAGGTTGTTGTTAAGTTGCTGTTCTGGTTTCAGGTTGCTGATCGCTGATCGTCCATGTGTTGCTGATCAGATTGTTGTTCTGATCTGCGGTTCTGTTTGGTTTTGTGAGCAAGATCTGGTGCAGGGTGTTGCTGCAGGTTGCTGCTAATCTGCAGGTTGTTGCTGATCTGTAGGTCGGCAGCAGTGTTGTGAAGGTTGCAGAACAGCAGGTTGCAGTGTTGATCATCAAGCAGGTTGCAGCAGTTTTGATCGGCAGCAGTGTTGTGATCACAGTTGTTGCCGAGGTTGTTGAGCAGTTTTGTTGATTGTAAAGAAGGTTGATCTGCAGTGCCAGTGATTTGTGTAGCGTTCTTTCCTGTCCAACAGCAGTAGAAAGTCCTCTTTCTTTCTGCTTGCTTATTTATAATGAAGTAATTGTGGAGAGGTCTAGGATGATTTGATTCTTCTCTACGAGTGTGGGTGTTTCTGATTGTGTTGTTGATGTGATTGAGTACTGCAATATCATTGTGATTGATTGTGGCTGTGTGAAGTATGGGAGATAGCAAGGAGAGTGTTGGAGACTTGCATCTCCATTTTTCGGGTTCCTCGCCATAGATGCATGAAACTTTAATTAAACTTGATGGGACAAATTTTATGTTATGGTCCACATCTTTTCTTAGGTTTATTGGTTTACATAGTTACAAGAAGATTCTTCTTGCCATTTGCCTTAAAAACTGCAAAATGGGAGATGTAGAATGATTGGGTAGCTATATGCATGTTTAATAGCATGAAGGAATCTAATGCTAAGTTATGGCTTATTCATCTGCAAAGAAAATGTCGGACGTTTTGCATGAGATACACTCTCAAAAGATGAGCATTGCTTGCCTTTATTGAGTATTGGAGGACATTCAGACATTCAAGAAAGAAAGCATGAACTTACCAGATTGCTATGATTCATTGAAGAATCTTTAGGATAAGCAGGATTCCATTTAGCACATTACTTTAGATGTTATTGTTATGGTGAGGTAAAGGGAGGCTGTCTGATCAGTTTAGTTTTTAGCAACTTCGAGACGTGAATATAAAGCAATGAAAGATCAGTTGTTGACTTCTATTGAGATTCCTAGTCTTGAGCACATTTATGCTAAGTTGATGAGACTGGAGATGACAGATAGCTCTATTATTATAGACTCGTCTGCTTTTGCTACTTTTGGGTGTGGGAGAGGTTCAGATCGTGGTCGCCCAAGTGGACGAGGTGTAGGAGGTCGTGGTCGTACAATTTTTGTTTGTGACTATTGTCACAAAATCGGGCACACAGTTGATCGATGTTGGGCAAAGTATGGGTATCCGTAGGGAATTCGTGCTAATCAGGTTGCAATTGAGGAGGAATCTACTTAGGTTTCGGAGGATGTCTCGATTTCTAGAGATGAGTATGCTAGATTGTTTGCCTCTCAGCCCTCTCCTTTAGTTTCTGTTACTCGGTAGGGTAAGCAGGTTGCATTGTTAGCTAGACCTTGTGGTCCACGATGGATAGTTGATTCTGGAGCATCTTCACATATTACAAGTAATTTATTCGTGTTTACATCTCTTCATGCACTTGACAAGCTTTTCTAGGTTCATGTTGTTGATGATGGCTTGTCATTTGTTACTGGGTTGGGTGATGCGACTTTGATGCTCTTCGTCTTTCTGATGTTATGCATGCACCTAGTTTTGCTATGAATTTGATGTATATTAGTTAGATTACTAGAGATCTTTATTGCAGAGCGGTATTTTATGATCAATATTTCTTCTTGCAGGACCTTTAAACGAGGAAGCAGATTGGTGGGCTTGAATAGAATGGGTTGTATTATCTTTCCCTTCCACCTATAGTTGCCGCTGCTTCTGGTGCCATTACTGCTTTACAATGGCATCTTCGCTTGGGTCACCCAAGTCCGATTATGCTATGCTACCAGTTTCCTGATCTTCATGTTCCTGATCTGTTTCTTTGCGATGCTTGTCAGCTGAGAAAGCATCATAGGTCCTTGTTTCCTTCTACTAATAAGAAGACTAGTTCTATTTTTTCTTTGATTCATGTTAATGTGTGGGGCCCGTGTTGGGTCACCAATGTTGGGAGATTTTGTTTTTTCCTTATTCTTACTGGTGATCATTCTAGAATGTCTTGGATTTTCATGATGAAATAAAAATTGGAAGTTCCTGTTTTGATTGAAAATTTTTTCAATGAAATAAATACTCAAGTTTATACTACTACATGTGTCTTTTGAAGTGATAATGGTATGAAGTTTGTGAATGCCCAATTATCTAGTTTCTCTGTTTCGTAGGGTGTTATTCATTAGACTTTCTATGTTCACACCTCATAGTAGAATGGCGTTGCTGAACGGATGCTTCGATATCTTCTTGATGTTGCCCAGACTTTACTGTTTCATATGCATGTTCCTACTCATTTCTAGGTTGATGTTATTTTGACCGCCACATTTTTCATTAATCGAGTTGTTTCTCTTGTTTTAGGTGGTTGTACACCTTTTTCACTTTTGTTTTTGGATTAGGAATTTTTTTCGTTGCCGCTTGTGTTGCTTTTGTTCATCTTTTTGGTGGGGACAAGTTAGCTCATTGCTTGGTTAAATGTATTTGTTGGGAATAAAAGACACCACGTGGCAGTGCCATGTGGCAGGCTGTTAGGGGCTCACAGGGTTGGCAGCTAGAGGTCCAAGGGACCAAGTTTTCGATCTTTTCTTTAGAGTCAAGTTTGCTATTTTTAGAATATTTATTTTAAGAAATAGTTTGGGATTTGATTTGTTTCCTAGAGATAAGATCTTTCTTATTTTAGAGATATGATTTGTTTCCCATTCTTGGGATATGTTCTCTCTATAAAAGAGTTTTTTTTTGTAATTCTTTGAGTCAATCAATAATAGTTTCAAATTTCAAGACTCTCCATCTCTTCTTCCATATAGCAGCTGGCCACCCACCAAGGGTAGCTAGCCTTCTCCTTGCTGGCCACCTTGCAACTGGCCTCCTCTTGCCGGTCACCTTTGACCGGCCACAAGGAGGCTCTTTGCCCTCCTACAGCAGCAGCCACTGCTCTCCATGTCCACACGCATGGACAATCCCTCATTGGGATTGCTTTTCCATGCACAAGGAGTCTCCATGCTTCGTACTACGTCAATTCTTGACATGTTATCAGAGCTACCAAGTCTAGGCTCTCTTATGCGTGTGGGTTGTTGACCGCACGCTGGTGGTCCATGCATCCAGAAAGTTTTTCTCGACAAATCCGCTGCCTTACGCGGAGAAGGAAGACTATAGAAGATGGTGGAAGCCTCCATAACGATTGGTGATGCCATGTTGTCAGGAAGAGAATGTAAAATGGTTGTTCATGCAACCAAGAAAAAGAAGCTTAAGGAAGAGATTTATTAGAAGATATTTCCATTCCTATGATACCTTTGTATTCGATTTTTTACTCTTTGAAAAAGGAGGCTTTATTGAAATAAAAGGTACAAAAGACTTCAAAAAGATCAAATGAGTGGAGAACAAGCACTACGACGATTGCATCGACTTTGACTCAAGAAGAAGAGGCACAGTGTAGTCCTTAAAAGTGCACCACTACTGTATCGACTTCTTCATTTTCTCTTGATGACCTTAGCTCGAAGAAAAGTTGAGGGTCTTTTCTGGCTCACGAGCAAGGCGTCATACTTTTCGAGGAGGTACATGGAACCCTCTAACGTATCGGGGAATGTCAAGATAGAGGGCTCAACTCTCGAGTGTAGAAGAAGTATGAAGATCATCCTCAACTCTTCAAGAGAAAAATGATGTAGCAATATAAAGTTCAGCAAGTCATCATCCTCCCTGCCTCAACTTGAGGGGGAGTGTTGGGAATAAAAGATGCCACGTGGCAGTGCCATGTGGCAGCCAGCAGGTCACGTGGCAGGCTGTTAGGGGAACACAGTGCCAACGGCTAGAGGTCCAAGGGACCAAGTTTTAGCTCTTTTCTTTAGAGTCAAGTTTGCTATTTGTAGAATAATTGTTTTATGAAATAGTTTAGGATTTGATTTATTTTCTAGAGATAACATCTTTCTTATTTTTAGAGATAGGATTTGTTTTCCAGAGATAAGATCTTTCTTATTTTAGAGATACGATTTGTTTCCTATTCTTGGGATATGTTCTCTCTAGAAAAGTGAGTTTATGTAATTCTTTGAGTCAATCAATAATATTTCCAAATTTCAAGACTCCTTTCCCTCTCTTCTTCCATATAGCAGTCCTCCACCTACCAAGGGTAGCTTGCCCTCTCCCTGCTGGCCAACTTGCAGTCGGCCTCCTCCTCCTGCTGGCCACCTCTAACCGGCCATGAAGAGGTTGTCTGCCCTCCTACAGCCGTAGCTGCTGCTTTCCCTGTCCACACGTGTGGACAGTCCCTCATTGGGATTGTTTTCCCATGCACAAGGAGTCTCCACACTCCGAACTATGTCAATTCTTGCCATGGTATCAGAGGCACCGAGTCTAGGCTCTCCTGTGCGTGAGTTATTGATCGCATGTTGGTGGTTTAGCATCTAGAAAATCTTTTTCGACAAATCTACCGCCTTACACGGATAAGGAAGGCTATAGAAGATGGTGGAAGTCTCCATAGCAATTGGTGATGCCAAGTTGTCAAGAAGAGAAGGCAAGATGGTTGTTTATGAAACCAAGAAAAAGAAGCTTGAGGAGGTGATTTATCAGAAGATATTTCTGTTCATATGGTGCCTTTGTATTTGATTTTTTACTTTTTGAAAGAGGAGGTTTTATTAAAACAAAGGGTACTAAAGACTTCAAAAAGATCAAATGAGCGGAGAACAAGCACCACGGCGATCGCATCGACTTCAACTCAAGAAGAAGAAGAGGCACAGTGTAGCCTTTAGAAGTGCACCACTACTGCATCGACTTCTTCACTTTCTCTTGGTGACCTTGCTCGAAGAAAAATTGAGGATCTTTTCTAGCTCACGAGCAAGGCATCGTACTTTTTGAGGAGGCACGTGGAACCTTCTAACGCACTGGGGAATGTCGAGATAAAGGGCTCGACTGCCGAGCGTAGAAGAAGAGGCACAAAGACCATCCTCAACTCTTCAAGAGAAGAATGATGTAGCAATATAAAGTTCAGCAAGTCATCATCCTCCCAGCCTCGACTTGAGGGGGAGTGTTGGGAATAAAAGACACCACGTGGCAGTGCCGTGTGGCAGCTAGCAGATCACGTGGCAGTGCCATATGGCAGGCTGTCAGGGACACATAGGGTCGACGACTAGAGGTCCAAGGGACCAAGTTTTGGGTCTTTTCTTTAGAGTCAAGTTTGCTATTTTTAGAATAATTATTTTAGGAAATAGTTTGGGATTTGATTTATCTTCTAGAGATAAGATCTTTCTTATTTTAGAGATAGGATTTGTTTCATATTCTTGGGATATGTTCTCTCTGTAAAAGAATCTTCCCTTTTGTAATTCTTTGAGTCAATCAGTAATACTTCCAAATTTCAATACTCCTCTCTCTCTCTTCTTCCACATAGCAGCTAGCCACTCACCAAGGGCAGTCGGCCATCTCCCTACCAGCTTGACCTGTCGGCCACCTTGCAGCCGGCCTCTTCCTCCTATTAACCACCTTTAACTTGCCACAAGGAGGTTGTCTACCCTCCTGCAGCAGCAACCACTGCTTTCCTTGTCCATACGTGTAGACAGTCCCTCATTGGGATTGTTTTCCCACACACAAGGAGTCTCCATGCTCCGAACTACGCCAATTCTTGGTAGTATTTTTCTTGGGTATTCTTGGACCTAGAAGGGGTATTGGTGTTATGATCTGGTGAATCAAAAATTTTGTGAGTGCTGATATTGTGTTTTTTGAGGAAGTTTCATATTATTCTTCTGACAAGAGGGACTCTTCTAGCACTCCTTGCACCGGTATCCCTTTTCCTGTTCCTTATGCTAAGCCTCCAGGGTTGTCAGAGCTTCTTACCACTACTATGAGCCCACCGAATTTTATCGAGCATGCACCTTCTAATACATCAGATCTTTCTCCCTATCATTATCATTGTCACTGTCAACCTAAACCTATTGCTGACTCTCTTACTATCATTTATGTTTAGTCTGATATCATTCCTGTGGACTCTGATGGTAGTCGGGTAAGTTCTATTGATGAGCAAGATTTGCATCTTTCTATTGCCTAGAGGAAATGTACTTGATCTTATGTCTGCTATGCTATTTCTCATTATATGAGCTTTGATGGTTTATCTTCTTCAGGATAGAGGCTTTCAACTGCTATTGATAGTCAGCATATACCTCGTGATTATGTTGAGACTTTTTAGGATGAGTCATGGACTACAGTTATGAAAGAGATGAAGGCACTTATCTCTCGAGGTACTTGGGAGTTAATTAAACTACCCCCTGGAGCATCTGTTGTGAGATGTAGGTGGGTGTTTACCCTGAAATACTTACTTGATAGATCTATACAAAGATACAAGGCATGGTTAGTAGCAAAGGTTATATTCAGGCACACGGTATTGATTATTTTGAGTCTTTTTCTCCCATTGCACGTCTAAATTTAGTACGCATTCTTCTTTCTTTGGCGGTAACTAAAAATTGGCCTATTTTTCAGTTGAAATTTAAGAATGCTTTTTGTTAGAATGATAGAATAAAGCCACGTGGTAGTCAACAAGTCACGTGGACTGTCCACATGGCAATCAACAGGAGGGCCCATTGGGGCCGACGACTATGGGTCTTTGGACCCAAGTTTGGAACTTTTTGCTTAGGGAGGAAGTTTTCCATTTTCAGTAAATATGGTTTAGGAAAAGAGTTTGAGATTTAATTTATTTAGAGAGATAAAATCTTTCCGTATGGGATAAGATTTTTGATTTCTAAGAATAAGGATATGTACTCTCTATAAAAGAGAGCCTTCCCTCTTTGTAATTTCTTGAATTCATAATAATATTTCCAACTTTACAAACTCTTCTCCTTCTCTCTCTTTTCTCTCCACAAGGTACGCTAGCCACCATCAAAGGGTAGCCGCTTACCTGCACTAGCCACCAGGGATTGCTGGCCACCTCTAGTAACTAAGGGCTGCTCTCCCTGCTCCATGCGTGCATAGCCCCACGTGGGATTGTTTTTCCCATGCACGAGTCTCTGTGCTCCGGTTTGCGCCAAGTTGTGACATGGTATTAGAGATACCATTCTAGGCTCGTTGTGCGTGTGACTTTAAGATCACGTGTTGGTGATTCTCCTCTCCGAAGAGTGTCTTCTGCAAAAGATCTGGTGCCTTACGTGGAGGACTAGTGAAGATGATAGAAGTATCAGCAACAGTCAATGAAGCCACGCTTGGATCGAGAGATAAGAAGGTGGTTATCTCCGAGACAACCATCAAGCTCTATGGGGCATCCAACCATATTTTGTGGACTCGTGTTGTTCGTCGTGCTAAGTCGGGTTTAAAAGGTGTTGCATTGTAGTACAGCCGAAATGGCGTTCAAAACAGATATAATTTTATTACTCGAAAAGATTTCCGAGGTCGAACACATGAGCAAATTGGTATTTAGAAATCAAAATCACAATTCAGAGTTAAAAGAGTATGCAATATATCAATATCAGAGTGCAAAAATATGGGAGTAAAATGGTGATTTAGATTAGCAAATACTCTTACAATATCACCAAATAATTCAATGTATGAATATGCAATGTAAGCCAATGTTCTATCGTCTGATGAAGGAATCAGACGACTTAAATGTCTGATCCTTCTTCTCTTCTTCAGCCTTTGTTTCTTCTCTTTCTTCTTTTTCTCTTGCTTTGGCTTCTGCTCTTCTTTTTCTGAAGTCCTCTTCCTCTTCTTCTTCTCCAATCCTTCTCTTTCTCTTTAGCTTTCTCTGTCTTCTGCCTTTGCTTCTTCTCTTTCTTCCTTCTTTTCTCTTTCTTTTGCCTTGGCTTCCTTCTACTCTGACTTAAGCCTTTCGTCCTCTTCCTTTCTTCCTTTGGCCTCCTCTTCTTCAGCTTCTTCATCTGGCCTCCTCTCCTTCAAATTGCGACTATCGACCGGTGAACCCTGTAGCAAAACCATACCCCTACCTGCGCGACTCTCCTCACTCTCTCTTAGGATTCGCTATCCCAAAGCTACACAGGAATTCGGGTAATCGGGTCGGGTGCATACTCGGGACCAGGCCCACCGGCGTGCGGTGGTGGGCGAGGAGTGCAGTCGGGTCGGGTCAGGCCAGGTTCGCGGGGGTGTGTTGCGGACGACACCGGGTCGGGTGAGTGGGACCTCACCCCGTGGTAACTGAGGCGATAAGGCTATGGCAACTTTTCAATTTACTTGGGTGCTGGTGTCCCTTCACTTCCGAGGTGGGACTAAATGTCCCACCTGTCTTCCGCGCGTCTGCAATAGAGAGTGGCTCTCTCAATTAGCGAGGCTATGGAGGCTCTCGACTGCAATCGAGGGCCTGGAACCGTGCGCGAGGAGATTCTACGCATCCTGGGAGTGTAAGCCTGGAACAGCAAGGCCTGGAGCGACCTCATGCTTGCTTCGAGCTCGGAAGCAATGGCGGAGGGGGCTTGCTACCTGAAAACACAAGAATGGCCTCACGGCTACATCAAATCGTCCAGGAAGGTTCGCCGGAGCACGGCGGATGTGCTAGGGGTGTTGGCGTGGCTCGAGGATGCCTATGAGTGCGTGCCTAGGGCACACTGTGTGTGAGTGTGTGGGTGTGTTCGGGGAGGTGTTTAGGTGAGTGGCGCGGTGAGTGGAGTGAGGGGAAGTGATCAGTGAAGTAGGCCTAGAGGTACTCAAGTACCAACCAAAATCCGAACTTGACCAGCTCTAGCCTCAGTCTACTGCGAAGATTTTTAAGGCTCATAGGAACTATCCTAAGGTTCGTTGGACTTTGCGATTAAAGCACCCGTGCTAGTAACATATTTTAGCCTTGGTTCAGTTTGTAGTGCGTTTTTGTAAGAGGGAGACAGAGAAATTTTCTTTTTGGAGAGTTTTCTCTCTCTCTCTCTCTCTCTTTTATTTTTAGCTTTGGATTAGCTTCACAACACGGTCTGTATCGGATTCCTAGTTCCCATCATCAATCCTCGAAGGATCCCTGGCAATCGATGCTTTGAGATAGCACTGCCCATGGTAACCCCCAGAACCCTGGCTTTCGAGATTTCAAGATAATCCCGCCCATGGCGTTTTGTAGCTAAATCCAGACCCTGGCAATCGACATTTCCGGATAATGTCGCCCATGGCATCTGAACCAGCACAGGGTGCTTACATGCTCCCGGTAGGATATGTAGATATCCTAGGAGACAAGCACCGAGGAGACGATATGTTATTGCGCATCTTCAAGGGAAATTTCCCACCTCATCGCATTGGTAACTCATCTAAATCAACTTGTGTTGATCAACCGCTCCTAATCTAGGCGACTTGTTCAGAACGATTTAAACTCATTTACATGATTTTGATACTTAAGTGCACTGAATCAGACTGTGTGTGAATTGAGGTGCTTAGGTTACCGAGTCCTGTAAACTAGAGGTCAGTTAGCGAAGCCGAATACTCCCTAAGCCTTAAACCTAATACTTAAGTTTCGCATTTTCCTCAACCTCTTGAGGACTATCCAGATCTTAGTAGGTACTTGAATTTTTAAGCCTATGATCACAGCCCAAGAGGCCTAAAATCAGCGTTCCTACTAATCTCTTCTGTGTTTCAATATTACTTTTTGCCTTTTCATTTTCTTTTGATATGGTCGAGAAGTAAGTTAATTCCTTAATTTCTTACTAATGACTATCTTTTTTCTTTTTCTTTTGAACTTGTGCTCCTTTTTGGCATTTTTAACTTCTCCCCTTTTTCTCCTCAAAATTGATATGCCCTCAAAATTTTCTCTCATATTTTTGGGATATGTGATTTTTTTGATGAAACCTTTTTTTGTGAGATGATTTTTACAGCGTTTTGCACTTTCATACCTCCCATGCCTATGATTTGGAATGTCCCCATTGTAAATTAGGTGGGTTCGAGTTCAGCTTAGATCATTCATTAGAACAGGTTTTGGGTGAGTGTCGAGGTCGGGATGACTGTTGCGGATGATTTCAAGCTCGGGTACGTGTACCAGAGGTGGAGTTGGCTGTTCTAATGGATGAACCCTAAAGTGCAATATGAGTTTAGCATAAGATGTCAAGAAAGGTTTCGGGTTTTTCAAAATGACAGATTACCTCCCGTTAAGCGCTGAGTTTAATGCCATCGGCTGGGCGTAATGAGCTCAGGAAGAATGGAGGGTAAAGGATGTCTCAGCCAAATTTGTATCGGTAAGTTCAATGAACGGTTTGAGTCTCTGACCGTTCACGACGAAAGGTTCTGAATTGTGGCTGAGTTGACTGATTTCGATGGCTCCATTTCAAAAAATTCGTCGGACGAGGTAAGGTTCAATCCATTTTGATCTGAGTTTTCCTGGGAACAGTTTAAGTTTGGCACCAAAGAGTAGGACTTTTTGATCAGGGTAAAAGATCTTTCTGGATATATGTTTGTCGTGAAAAGCTTTAACCTGCTCTTTGTAAATTCGTGAGTTCTCATACGCGTCATGACGTAATTCATCGATCTCGCTCATTTGAAGCTTTCTGTGAGTTCCTACCTTAGAAAGATCTAGATTGCAGTTTCGTACTACATAATAGGCTTTGTGCTCCAATTCGACGGGAAGGTGACATGCCTTCCCATATACTAATCTAAAGGGAGACATACCTAATTGGGTTTTGTGGGCGGTCCTATAAACCCACAAAGCTTCTGGAAGTCGGGATGACCAGTCTTTTCTGTTAGGTCGAATAGTAACCTAGAGGATTTTCTTGATCTCCCGATTTGATAGCTCAGCTAAACCATTAGTTTGGGGGTGATAAGGAGTAGAGATTCGGTGTGACACCCTGTATTTGGTCATTAGTGACCTGAACTGAGCATTAATGAAATGGGTCCCTCCATTAGAGATTATAGCACGTGGAATCCTGAACCGAGAAAAGATGTTCTGATGAATGAATTTAATAACCACCTTATGATCGTTGATTCGGGTCGGAATGGCTTCGATCCATTTGGATACGTAGTCAATAGCGAGTAGAATGTACTCGAAAACGTCTAAAACAGGAAAGGGTCCCATAAAATCAATCCCCCATACATCGAAGATTTCGCATACGAGAATTGGCTGTAAGGGCATCATATCACGATGGCTCATGTTGCCTAAGGTCTTACAATGAGTGCATGCCTTACAGTGATTGTATGCGTATTTGAAAATCGTGGGCCAATAGAAGCCGCATTGGAGGACTTTAGCTGCGGTTTTATGATCAGAGAAGTGTCCACCGCATGCCTGGTCATGGCAGGACAAGATGCCCTGAATTTCCGCTTTCGGGACACATCGTCGTATGATTTGATCAACACCTATGTGGAAGAAATACGGGTCTTCCTAGAAGTAGTACCTGGCATTGGAAAGTAATTTGTCCTTCTTGGCCTTCGGTCAATCGGACGGAATCTAATGTGATGCCAGGTAATTTACTAGATCAGCAAACCATGTAAGCCCTATACTGATAATCAGGAGGTGCTCATCCGGAAAATGTTTTGTAATGGGTCTGGAGGGTTGATAATGTCAGAAGGAAGGCGGGACAAGTGATCAGCTACCAAGTTCTGTTTTCCCGCCTTGTCGTGAATCTCGAGGTCAAACTCTTGCAACAGCAAGATCCAGCGGATTAGTCAAGGTTTCGCATCCTTCTTCGCAAGGAGATGCCTCACAGCTGTGTGATCAAAGTAAATGATGATACGGGATCCCAAAAAATACGATCTGAACTTTTCCAGGGCAAATACTATGGCTAGCAGCTCTTTCTCGGTAACTGTGTAGTTATACTGAGCCTCGTCAAGTGTCTTGTTAGCGTAGTAGATGACCACGGGTTTCCCGTCAATTTTCTGCTCAAGTATTGCTCCTACAGCGAAATCAGATGCATCGCACATGATCTCAATGGGTTGAGACCAATCAGGGGACTGTAGGATTGGAGCTTGAGTAACTCGATCATATGGGATCTCAAATGCTTGAGTGCATTCCTTGGATATTTCAAAAAGAACATCCTTAGATAGTAGATTAGTCAGGGGGCGCGTGATCTTTTAGAAATCAATAATGAATCGACGGTAAAAACTGACGTGCCCCAGGAAAGATCGGATGTCCTTGATCGAGCTAGGCATAGGGAGTTTGGAAATCAGATTCACCTTGGCTCGATCAACCTGGATGCCTTTTTCTAAGATGTGATGTCCCAGGACAATTCCTTCAAGCACCATGAAGTAGCCCTTTTCCTAGGAAAGAATCAGATTCACGTCAATGTACCGCCTGAGGATCTGGACCAAGTGCAGGAGGTAATCATCAAATGATTCGCCAAACATTAAGAAGTCATCCATGAAGACTTCCAGATAATCACCTACCATATCTGAGAATATGGCAAGCATGCACCGCTGAAAAGTAGTGGGTGCATTGTAGAAACTGAAAGGCATCCTTCGGAATGCGTATGTCCCGAAGGGGCAGGTGAAAGTGGTATTCTCTTAGTCCTCAGGATGGATTGCCACTTGGTTATAACCAGAGTACCCATCCAAAAAGTAGAAGAATTTATTTCCCGCTAGTTTCTCGAGGATCTGATCAATAAACGGTAGTGGGAAATGATCCTTTTTCGTGGATGTATTGAGTCTTCTGTAATCAATGCAGACTCTCCATGCATTTGCCACACGGGTTGGTATGATTTCTCCGGTCTCAGTCGTGATCATAGTGAGTCCTACCTTCTTAGGCACAACCTGGACTGGACTCACCCACCGACTGTCAAAGATCGGGTAGACGATTCCAGCATCTAACCACTTGATCTCCTTTTTCACGACCTCCTGCAGATTAGGATTCAGACGTCTTTGCATTTCACGGGAAGGTCGTGTACCCTCTTCAGTATAGATATGGTGTGTGCAGTAAGAGGGGTTGATGCCAGTCAAATCATCGAGAGTCCATCCAATGGCTCTTCGATGTTGCTGAAGAGCAGTAATCAGACGTGATTCTTGATCAGGTTTGAGTCTGGAATTGATAATCACAGGAAACGTCTGATTGGAACCTAAAAAGACGTACTTTAGATGCTCAGGAAGAGGCTTAAGTTCCAAAACAGGGTTATCAGCAGCAACAAGCGGTTTAGGGTAAGTGTCAGGGGCAAGGGAAGGAGTTATGGGTGTGTCTAGGTTAAGTTCGGGCTCCTCTGATTGCGGGTTTTGATCCTCTTGTGGTTGATCAGAAGTAGACAAGTTTTCCTCAATATACGGATCGTCAACCACAACCTTGATATCACATATCTGTTTTATAACTCTGCAATTAATCCCTTGTTGGGCCTTAAAGATGTCAATCTTTAATGTCTGGTTCCCAAATTTCAGTTCAATTTGACCCTCCTCACAATTAATGTTGGCCCTAGCAATGGCCAAAAAGGGTTTCCCTAGTATGATTGGTGTGTTCCTCGAATTTTCTGAAGCATCCATATCCAAGACTATGAAGTCCACCAGGAAGTAAAAATTCCGAATCCTAACAATGACATCCTCAAGAACTCCTTTAGGTGACTTAATAAATTGATCTGCCAACTGTAATGTCACCTCTGTCGGCTTGAACTCAGATTCCTCAAGATGGTCAAGTAGGGATGTAGGTATTAGGTTTATGGAAGCTCCTAGATCCAATAATGCTCTATCAAATTGGATATCACCAATTGTACATGAAATCAGGGGAGTACCTGGGTCTTTTGCCTTAGGTGGGAGTTTGCTTAAAATTACAGAGCTGGCTTGCTCTGATGATACGATTGGGCTTCTACTTTTGGTTCGCAGCTTACGCTTAGGTATACACACGTTTTTCAGAAATTGTGCGTAAGCCGGTACGTGGCAAATTACATCCATCAAGGGGATGTTTATATGGACCTGCTCAAAGAGCTTGACTAGGTCCTCAGGTGCCACGGGTTTGGTTGTCCTCTTTCCCTTGGTCAAGGCCTCGGGAAATGGAACCTTGGATGGTTCCTCTAGAATAGGTCTAGGTTCTTGATGTGGGACAAGAGTATCCTGGATGGCTATCCTAGGGCTTGGGTTAGCACTACTAGGCTGAAAGTGGCTTGGGTAAGGTGTCTTGTGTTGCTTTGCCACTACAGGTTACTGAATTCAGTCCTGCCTGGTTCAGGTTTGGTGTAGGTAAAATAGGTGGCTGTTGCTGAAATCCTAAATATGATGTCGAAGCTTCCATCCCGTCGGCTGATGGAGCAGAAGGAGCCTGATAAATCATGTGGGCTTGGCCCGGATTTGAGTTCATAACGCGCCTCTGGTTTGGCACGTTATTTGGATTTGGCAAAGGTTGCGAAGGGAGTGTGCTAGGTTGGCGGGAATTCGCCATCTGGGCGAATTGATTGCGAACCTCTGTGATCTCGTCTTCGTGCTATTTTTGCATAGCCGCATTTGTCTTTTGAATGTTAGCCAGAGTCTGAAGGATAAGAGTCATTTGATCTGTCTGAGTTGGCCCAGATTGATAGGTGGGGTTGGGCCGAGGCTGAGGCGGCTGATATGGATGAGGAACTTGTGGACGGGGTTGATATGGTGGTATCTGATTCTAATTGTTTCCCACCCACAGGAAATTGGGATGATTACGCCATCCAGGGTTATATGTATTAAAGAATGGGTCATTCTGGATGGCGTTGAGGTCCTTGCAGGTCTGAGGAACCTCAGAAAAGTCAGAGTATGAGGGTTCAGAGTTCCCCCAACTAGAGTAGGCAGGGTCGGAGTTTCCTCCAGCCCTAGAGTCAGACGGGGGTGGATACGGGTCCATCCCCTGAGAAGATCAGTGATAGATGTTATGCACAGCTTTGCTCCTAAAGGTCGGCTGTGCGAATGGGTTTTGCGCAAAGGTGGCTTGCTGTAGATGTCGAGTTAGCTCATCCACCTTCTTCTTAAGGATAGAGATCTTGTCCAAATGACTGGCCATCAATTCCAAGACGACAGATGAGGACAAGCCCTGCGTCTCATGTGCTCCCCTTGGATTCGTTGATGCGTGGGCATTCGTTCGGTCGAATAAGCCCATGGAGTCATTATTGATGGAGTTCTCGCACATATTCTTGAGAATCTCCCATACAGTGTCTTTATGTTGACCTATGATATTTCCTCCACAAGTTGCATTGACGAATAAACAGATATCTTCACGGAGTCCCTGATAAAAAGACTAGACTTGTTCCCATTTAGGAACTCCATGATGGGGGCACTTTCGCATGAGATCCAAGAAACGATCCCATGTTTCGTGAAGTGGTTCTCTATGCTGCTGTGTGAAGTGTGTGATCTAGTGTCGTAAAGCATTCGTTCGACCAACTGGGAAGAACTTTTTCAGAAACTCGGATTGTAGTTCAACCCATGTGTTGATTGGATGCGTTTGAGCCTGATACCAGTGAGCTGCTTTGTCCATGAGAGAGGAGAGCATCTTCATGAGAAGGATATCCCGATTTTGAACATCTGACGTGAAGGTCTGGGCCAGATGCTTGAGTTGTTTGATGTGCTGAAAAGGATCCTTGGAATTGAGCCCATGAAACTTTGGAATAGCATGAATCATATTAGGCTTGAGTTCAGAATCAGGACCTCCAGTCGGGATTTGGACTCGAGGTTCAATCGCCACCGCAGTGGGATTGTAATGATCTTACATCATAGGATGCTGCGATGGATTCACAAAGGCTTGGAATAAATCATTAAGGTGCTGAAGTTGGTTCTCAAGGTTATTCTCTTCTTTTGCGGGTTGTGCCATGATGATGGATAAAGGAGAATTAGGTTCAGATGAATCAGATGATGTCTATGTGATGGGGTTGCTACACAAACACGGAAGTCGAGGCCTGGCCTCGATGGGAGTGAATGACTAAAGGAAGCCTCAAGGATGGTCTTAAGGACCTCCTATCGAACATGCACCGATGGTGAGGATGAGAATAGAATGTGATGGACCCAAGCAAGACATCCAAAAAATTTGGATGACTATAGAGGTTCAGGGCGGATGATACCCTTTAGTTAGAAAGCCGTCCACCTGAGAAATACCTGGGCAGCCAAAGAGGGAGAGTCTTGTAAAGACCCCTACATGGTAGAGCGCCCCCACGAGTTACAGGGTTTCCCCCACTCGACCTCTCTTGTCACTGATGTTCCAAGTAGACCAGAATGTTCCAAGTAGACCAGAATAGGGACTTGACCTTTTAAGTCTACCAATTTTAATTAAGAGCAAGGGTGCTTAGGATTTCACTTGAACTTTAGATGTATTAAATGCAAAAAGTGACCTAATTTCAAGGTTGGTTGACCCAACAAGGTGGGTCAACTTCACCTATTTGTCCTTTGAGAAGTTTTAGGTCTCTCTTTTAGGATTTAAGTGAGATTAAGAGCTTGATTTTTAGGATTTTCTTGAATAGATCAATTCAACCAAGGCTTAGGTACACATCATTTTGGAAAGTTGATTCTTGCTTATGTAAGTATGTCTCTAAAATCCTAACTTAAAATTCTTAATTGGCTCTAATTTTGGTCCAATTTAGTTTGCCAAATGTGGTATCTAGGGCTCAAATAAGAAAGTGATAGCTCTAGTTACCTTAAATGGGTGCACAAATCAAGTTTTTGTTGTTGAAATCAAATCAAGCAACTTGATGAATTAGCTAAGAATGTAAAGCAAGCAACCTTAATTGATTTTATCCTTTTTTTTCTCCTTTTCAGAATGAGGGGCTTAAGAGAGAGTAATCAGAAGTTACTTGCTCTTGGTGTGTTTGTTGTGCGGCTGTACTTTCTTTGAATCTTCTCCTTGAAACAACCACAATAAAAGAAGTATATCAAGTTAGTACAAAATCAGGAATTATAATCAAGAATTCTAAATTGCCCGTTGCTCCTCGGCAACAGCACCAAAAAGTTCGTCGCGCTAAGTCGGGTTTAAAAAGTGTTGCGTTGTAGTACTGTCGAAATAGCATTCAAAACAGATATAATTTTATTACTCGAAAAGATTTCCAAGGTCGAACACAAAGAGTAAATTGGTATTTAGAAATCAAGATCACAATTCAGAGTTAAAAGAGTATGCAATATATCAATATCAGAGTGCAAAAATATGAGAGTAAAATGGTGATTCAGATCACCAAATACTCCTACAATATCATCAAATAATTTAATGTATGAATATGCAATGTAAGCCAATGTTTTGTCTTCTGATGAAGGAATCAGACAACTTAAATGTCCGATCCTTCTTCTCTTCTTCTGCCTTTGCTTCTCTTTCCTCTTTTTCTCTTGCTCTGGCTTCTGCACTTCTTCCTTCTCTGAAGTCCTCTTCCACTTCTTCTACGATGCTTCTCTTTCTCTTTAGCTTTCTCTATCTTCTGCCTTTGCTTCTTCTCTTTCTTCTTTTCTCTTTCTTTTGCGTTGGCTTCCTTCTGCTCTGACTTAAGCCTTTCGTCCTCTTCCTTTCTTCTTCCTCTGGCCTCCTCTTCTTCTTCATACTACGACTAAGTGTTGACTGGAGAACCCTGTAGCAAAACCCTAACCCTACCCACGCGACTCTCCTCACTTTCTCTCTTAGGATTCGCTCTCCCAGAGCCACACAGGAATTCGGGTAATCGGGTTGGGTGCGTACCCGGGACCAGGCCCACCAGCGTGCGGTAGTGGGCGAGGAGTGCAGTCGAGTCCGATCAGGCCAGGTCTGCAGGGGCGTGTCGCGGACGAGACTGGGTCGGGTGAGTAGGACCACACCCCGTGGTAACTAAGGCAATAAGGCTATGGCAACTTTTCAATTTATTAGGGTGTGGGTGTCCCTTCACTTCCGAGGTGGGACTACATGCCCCACCTATCTTCCACGTGTCTGCAGCAAAGAGTGGCTCTCTCAATTGGCGAGGCTGTGGAAGCTCTCGACTGTAATTGAGGGCCTGGAACCATGCGTGAGGAGATTCTGTGCGTCCTGGGAGTGTAAGCCTGGAATAGCAAGGCCTGGAGCGACCTCAAGCTTGCTTCGAGCTCGGCAGCAATGGCGGAGGTGGCCTACTACTTGAAAGCACAAGAACGGCCTCACGGCCACGTTAAATCATCCAGGAAGGTTTGCCGGAGCACGGCGGATGTGCTAGGGGTGTTGGCGTGGCTTGGGGATGCCTGAGTGTGTGCCTAGGGCACACTGTGTGCGAGTGTGTGGGTGTGTTTAGGGAGGTGTTTGGGTGAGTGGCGCAGTGAGTGGAGGGGAAGTGATCAGTGAAGTGAGGCGGAGGTTGTGGGCTTGTCGGTGAGGGTTTTGGTGGCCTGTGGAGGTGGGATGGCCTCGCCGGAGTTGGTGGTCCTAGATGGAAGAGATGGAGGTGTGATGGGCGGTAGTGGTCGGTTTTGGAAAGTAGAGGGCAAAGAAGAAAGTAGAGGTGAGATGGAACTTATCTGGGAGGTCAAGGGATGAAGGGGGTGAGCGAGGGCGTCGGGTCTGGTATGGCTGACGCCGGAGACGAAGGCGGTTTCGGTGAGGTGGGATCGGCGAGGACGAAGAGAGAGAAGCGCCTGCTAGTACGGCGAGACGCGGACGAAGTCAGGGAAGATGGATCCGCTGCAGGAATGGTGATCGGACGAGGAGGAGCAGGGAAGGTCGCTGGACGTCAAGGAACCTACGGCCGTGAGGGGAAGAGAGGAATTAGGAGTATTCGTAGCCGAAATCGAGCATGAAGAGTCGGAGAGGTCTGGGCTCCTTTAAATAGAGCTCTGAAGGTCGGCTAGGGAAGTAAGCTTTCCAAGTTTGGAAAGCCGCCGATGATGGAAGCTTGTTAGGATACCCACATCTCTCATGCGTTCGCATGAGAGATTGGGAGGGAATCAGATCTCAAATATGGGTTCATATTGACGGGAATTTCTCAAAGGATCTTCCTTCCAATTTTGGAAGAAATCCTCCAAGCAATCAAGGAGAACTTCTAAGTTGAAGGTCGTCGGAATAGGTCTCCTCCATGATAATGGTGGAGGGACCTACTTGTGAAGACGACAAGAAAGTTAGGGGGCTGTTAGCAATGCTTTTTGAAAGTTAGGGTTAGAAATGTAATCAGGCTGGACCTTTTTGCAAACTAGGTCAAGGCAAACTCATCTTGGGTCCAAATTTTGGTACAAACCTAATTTGGACCTAAGGAATCCAATGGTAAGTTGGATTTTGGGTTTGACCACGTTTGACTTGAAAATTTATGCAAAAATTCAATTTAAGGCAAATATCTGTCTAAGATCCCATTCTAGGTCAAGATGGGTTCTAATGGCTAAATTGAAGGTACTAAATCCTAGAGAATATTTTTCTATGATTTTTAGAGGGTTTAAGTGAATTTTATCCTGACCAAAACCTTGGTTAATGAAGTGGGTCTGTTTTTAGGGTTTCAAGAAGTCATTTAATTCACAGAACACACACAACCCTTTTCTGTCAACTCTAGCCCACTTGTTATCTTATTAAGACCATTTGACCTTTATTTAGCCCTTGAGAAAACCCGTGGTTGTACTGTATTGGTAAAATTGCAATTTTATCCCTATTTTCTTGTGTTTCTCTCAGAAAGGTTATGTAGTGAATTATGACCTTCAGTTGGTTATGTAGGAGCATTTATTCTCTTCATTGGGTCAAAATAAGCTAGTTAGGGCTCATGATGGTGTTCCCATCACATGCCTTCAAAATATTCATTGGAGGCTAAGAGAAACTTAGCATTCTCTTGGAAGAATCGCAGAGATGGACGAAAAGAAGAAGAAGAAATAGGAGGAGAATTATATGGTCATGAATTAGCTTATGAACTTGATGGACCTGTCCATCACCTCAACATGCTCTACAAAAAGAGTGCATATGAGATTTGGATGGCCCTCGAGAAAAGGTATGCCTGAACCTTAATCAATGTGCGTATTACTGACCTTTATACTCACATTTGGGCAGGTAGTCAAGGCGATCTCCCCCTTGACAAAGTATTATGAGAAGATTGAGGCGTTGTTTGAGATGTTGGAGATCTATGAGCTATTATATTGCGACAAGCAGGGGGAGACTTGGGCGGTTTGGCAATCTGCCAAGTTTTTATCGGGGTTGCATCCCCGTTATCGAGTTGCCCGAGATTAGATCCTAGCTTTTGACAAGAGGATGGATCTTGAGACCATCTTTTACCGTCTTATCAAGATGGAAATCATCAAGGATGAAGACTCAATGAAAAGTAAGAACTCCGCACTCACTATCCTCGAAGCAAGTGTGGGGTGTGGATGAGGATGTTGATCTTATCGTGTCTATCTGAGGTGCCAGCACTACGGACGTAACAATCATCTGCAAGACAAGTGCTGAGAGAAGCTTGGGAGACCACCACATGAGGCTACTAGCACCACACGTGTGAACTCCCTAACTCATGAAGACCTCGAGAAGCTACAGACTCTACTTCGAGAAGACAAGATGACGACCGCCATGGCAACTACTTAGGTTGCCACAGAGGCAACGATTTCGGAGGTCAGAAGTGGCTTCACCGTCGACATGTAGGAGAAAATCGAGAGCGTGGCTCACGAAGAAGAAAAATGGTGGGATGTCTAGCCTTACAAGTTGAAGACAAAGTTGTCGGCCTCCTAGCTTTCAACTTAAGGGGGAGTGTTAGAACGATAGAATAAAGCCAGGTGGATTGTCCATGTGACAATCAACAGGAGGGCCCATAGGGGCTGGCGGTCATGGGTCTTTGGACCCAACTTTGGAGTTTTTTGCTTAGGGAGGAAGTTTTCTATTTTTAGTAAATATATTTTAGGAAAAGAGTTTGAGATTTAATTTATTTAGAGAGATAAGATTTTCTCTTATGGGATAAGATCTTTGGTTTCCAAGAATAGGGATATGTACTCTCTATAAAAGAGAGCCTTCCCTCTTTGTAATTTCTTGAATTCATATTAATATTTCCAACTTTACAAACTCCTCTTTCTCTCTCTCTTCTCTCCATAAGGCATGCAACCACCGTCAAAGGGCAGTCGGCCACCTACGCCAGCCACCAAGGGCTACTGGCCACCTCTAGCAACCAAGGGTTGCTCTCCCTACTCCACACGTGCACAGCCTGACGTGGGGCTGTTTTTCCCACATGCAAGGAGCCCCTATGCTCCAGTTTATGCGAAGTTGTGACATGGTATCAGAGCCATCATTCTAGGCTCGTTGTGTGTGTGGTTTTAAGACTACATGTTGGTGATTCACATCTCCGGAGAAAATCTTCTTCAAAAGATTTGGCACCTTATGTAGAGGACTAGTGAAGATGACAGAAGCATCGGCAATGGTCAATGAAACCACGCTTGGGCTGGGAGAGAACAAGGTGGTTGTCTCTAAGACAACTATCAAGCTCTATGGGGCATCCAATTATATTTTGTGGGCTCGCATATTCAAAATATTTATTGGAGGCTAAGAGAAACTTAGCGTTCTCTTGGAAGAACCGTAGGAGATGAAGGATGGCAAGAAGAAATATGAGAATGAGAATTATATGGTCATGAATTGGCTCATGAACTTGATAGAATCGTCCATCGCCTCAAACATGCTATACAAAAAGAGTGCATGTGAGATTTGGACGGTCATCGAGAAAAGGTACACTCGAATCTCAAGCAATGTGCGTATTACTAACCTCTCTATTCACATTTAGATAGCTAGTCAAGGCGATCTCTCCTTGGCAAAGTATTATGAGAAGATGGAGGCGTTTTAGGAGTTAGAGATTTACGAGCTACTATGTTGCGACAAGTAGGGGGAGACTTGGGCAGTTTGGCAATTCGCCAAGTTTTTATTGAGGCTGCATCCTCGTTATCGAGCTGCCCGAGATCAGATCCTGACTTCTGACGCGAGGATGGATCCTGAGACCATCTTCTACCATTTTATCAACATGGAGATCGTCGAGGATGAAGACTCAACGAAAAGTGAGAACTCTGCACTTGCTATCCTTGAAGCAAGTGTGGGGCGTGGACAAGGACGAGGACGTTGATCTTACCACGCCTATTTGAAGTGCCAACACTTCGGATGAAAAGATCATTCGTAAGATAAGTGTTGGGAGAAGTTTGGGAGATCACCATGTGAGGCTACTAGCATCTCACGTGTGGACTCCCTAACTTATGAAGACTTCGAGAAGCTATGGACTCTACTTCGAGAAGACAAGACGATGGCTGCCATAGCGACGACTACTCAGGTTGCCCTAAAGGCAATGACTTCGAAGGTCTCAAAAGGCTTCATCGTTGACATGTTGAAGGAGAAAACTGAGAGCGTGTCTCTCAAAGAAGAAGAATGGTGGGGAGTCTAGCCTCACAAGTTGAAGACCAAGTTGTCGGCCTCCCGACCTTTGACTTGAGGGGAAGTGTTACAACAATAGAATAAAGCCACGTGGACAGGACATGTGGCAGTCAACAAGCCACGTGGACTGTCCATGTAGCAGTCAACAGGAGGGCCCATAGGGGTCGATGGTCATGGTTCTTTGGACCCAAGTTTGAAGCTTTTTGCTTAGGGAGGAAGTTTTTTAATTTTAGTAAATATGTTTTAAGAAAAGAGTTTGACATTTGATTTATTTAGAGAGATAAGATCTTTCCTTATGGGATAAGATCTTTGGTTTCTAAGAATAGGGATATGTACTCTCTATAAAAAAGAGCCTTCCCTCTTTGTAATTTCTTTTGTTCATAATAATATTTCCAATTTTACAAACTCCTCTTCCTCTATCTCTTCTCTCCACAAGGCACACCGATCGCCATCAAAGGGCAGTTGATCACCTGCGCTAGCACCAAGGGCTGTCGGCCACCTCTAGTAGCCAAGGGCTGCTCTCCCTTCTCCATACGTGCACAACCCCACGTGGGACTATTTTTCCCTCGCGCAAGGAGCCTCTACACTCTGGTTTGCGCCAAGTTGTGACACTTTTCTTTGTGGATATCTTGATGAGGAGGTCTATATGCAGTAGCCTCCAGGTTTTGTGCGACAGGGGGAGTGTCATAAAGTGTGCAGGTTGCGGAAGGCAATTTATGTGCTTAAGCAAAACCCTCGGTGCTTAGTTTGACAAGTTTAGCATGTTAGTATAGGAGCTTGGTTTATCTAGATCTTGTATAGATTTTTCTGTGTTTTCTAGGCATAGTCAGTCTAGGTCAGTTATTCTTATTATGTATGTTGATGATATATTGCTGACAAGTAGTGATAATGGTGGCATTGAAGATACCAAGGCCTTCATTCACAATCTGTTACTAAGGATCTCAGACATGTCACCTAATTTCTGGGCATTGAGGTACATCATTTGAAGGATGGTATGATTTTGTTTTAAAGAAAAGATGTTCTTGATATGTTACGTGATATAGGTATGATAGAATGCAAACTTGCTAAAGTACCACTTGCTCCTTTTAGTTTGTGGATGATGAAAGTCCTTTTGAGGATGTAATTAGATATAGAGCCATGGTTGGTAAGTTGTATTTGTCTGTTACTAGATCAGTTATTGCGGTTGTTGTTGGTTGTTTAAGTCAGTTTATGCAAGCTCCTAGGGAGGTACATTGGTCAAGAGTGTTGTTGGTGTTACGATAGCTAAAAATGCTCCCAGAAAAGGCTTATGCTACAGAGTTCATTGGAAAGTTTCTGTACTAGGATATTCTGATGCTGACTTTGCAGAGGCTCATGAGAATTGATACTCTACTATAGGTTTTTGTACTTTTGCTGGGGGTAATCTTGCGACATGGAGAAGTAAAAAGTAGGTTGTATCTAAGTCAAGTGTAGAATATGAGTATCGAGCTATGGCTCATACAACATGTGAGCTTTTTTGGGTAAAATCTTTATTGCATGATTTTAGAGTGGATATCTAAGGAGTCATACCCACGTATTGTGATAATAAAGCTACTACATTAATTGCTAATAATCCGACTTTTTATGAAAGGACAAAACATATTTAGGTGGATTTCCATTTTATTCGTGATGTGGTGCTATAGGGTAAGATTTCTACTCCATATATTTCTACCAAGGACCAACTTGCAGATATATTCACGAAGGCTCTCCCATGGAAATGGTTAGAGTATCTTTCCACCAGATTGAGCATGTCAGATGCTTATGCTCTACCTTGAGGGGGAGTGTTAGAATAATTGTTTTTATGTTTCATTCTTTACATTTTAGTTTCTGCTAGTTTCTTTTTAGTCCTTGTACCCATAACTGATGATGCCATTTCAATCCTAACACTAGGGATATTGCTCATGTGTTTTGGGTCACAAAATTGGATTTTAAAGAGTCCAATTTATTTTCATAATTGTTGAGTTTGGCATGATTCGGAAGTGTGGAGCTCTTCCACGTGAGGGAAAGAAGTAGCAGGTGTTGCCAGCAGTCCCTGTTCTCACGATAGGGAGGAGAGAGAGGGTGCAGCCGCCGATTGAGAAGAGAGGGAGAAAGAGGGAGTTGTGTTGGGAGAATTGTTTTATAAACTCAAAGAATAAGTACAATATGAAGGATTTCTTTTATAGAAGAGAGAACATATCCTCTAAAATAAGCAACTAATCTTATCTCTAAATAAAGAACAAATCTCAAACAAAATAAAATCTTCTAAACAACTTTCCTAAAAACCAACTTAACAAATAAGCAAAACTTGAGATTTAAGCAAAACCAAGCCTAGGACTCTAGGACCATAACTACCGACCTTGATGGCCTCCTAAACTGCTACCATGTGGCAGTGCCATGTGGTCACTCTTATTCTCAACACTCCCCCTCAAGTCGAGGCCAGGAGGACGATGACTTGGTCTTCAAACTTGTGAGGCTAGATGCCCCACCAATCTTCTTCTTTGAGAGTCGTGCTCGTCTTTGTCTTTGGAAGAAGCGACAGTGTAGCCTCTTGCGACCTCCGAAGTCATTGCGTCTGTGGCAACCTCTATAGTCATCGCGACGGCCGCCGTGGTCTTCTCTTTATGAATCATGGCCTGTATTTGCCCGAGGTCCTTGGGAGTCAAGGAGTCCATTCGTGAGGTGCTAGTAGCCCTACGTGGAGGCCTCTTGAACTTGTTACAACCTCTCTCTTGTGGATGATTTGTACGTCCACAATACTGACACTTGGGGTAGACGCAACTAGGGCCTTAGCCACACCCCCTTCCACGTGCTACATTTGTCTCTCGGATTGCAAGTGCGGAGTTGTCACCCTTGGGTGTGAATTCTTCTTCTGGAATCACCATCTTCTCATGATGATAAAAGATGGTCTTAAGATCCATCCTCCCGTTGGATGTAAGGATTTGATCGCAGGTGGCTCGATGATGGAGATTCAACCCCGATAAAAACTTGGCAGATTGCCAAATCGCCCGTGCCTCTCCCTGTTTGTCGTAACATAAGAGCTTGTAGATGTCCAACTCCTTGAACAATGCCTCCGTCTTCTTGTAATATTTAGTCAAGGAGAGATCTCTCTTACTAGCTGTCCATATGCCAGTATATAGATCAGTAATATGGGTGCTGCTTGAGTTTTGGGCGTATCTTTTCTCAAGGACTATCTAAATCTTGTACGTGCTCTTTTTATAGAGATGTTTGAGGCAATGGCTAGATCCACCGAATTCATGAGCCAATTCATGACGATGTAGGTCTCCTCTTGTTTCTTTTTCTTCGTTACATCCTTCTACTCCAGTGGTTCTTCAAGGAGAACGTTAAGTTTCTCCTACCTTCCAACGAATATCTTGAAGTCACGAGTCCACAAGACATAGTTGGAGGTACCTTGCAACTTGATGGATGTTCTTGGAACAACCACCTTGCCTTCTCCCAAGGCCAACATGGCATCGGTGATTGTAGTGGTGGTGATCGTCATCTTCTATGATCTTCTTCGCGTAAGGCATTAGATTTGTTGATGAAGATTTGTCGGTGATGGAAACCACGTGTGAGGGAGAGAGAGAGGGATCTGTTGTGTTGGAAGAATTGTTTATTAACTCAAAGAATGAGTATAATAGGAATGCTTTCTTTTATAGAAAAAAGAATATATTCTCTAAAACAAGCAACTAATCATGTCTTTATATAAGGAAGAACAAATCTCAAACAAAATAGAATCCTCTAAACAACTTTCTTAAAAACTAGCTTAATAAATAAATAAAACTTGAGACTTAAGTAAAATCAAGACTTGAACCATAATCGTTGACCCTGGCCTCCTAAACTGCTGTGGCAGTGCCATGTGACCACTGTTATTCCTAACAATAATAACAACAAAGTCTTTTCCATACTAAGTGGGGTCAACTATTGTGATGACACTAGAATGTAAATTTACAGTCAAAATGCATAATTAGAATGCAAATGTAGAATTAACGTTATTCTAATGAATGGAATTATAACTCATATTTGTTTGTTGCCTTTGGTTGATAAAACGTATGCATACTAAACAATGCCATATTTAGTTTTGTTTACATTAGATTTCCTTTACTTTCATTATTTTCTGTCATTGTATACATAAAAAATGTCATATGGCATGTGATAATGTTAATGGAGAATATTGCCCTGTAAAACTTTTCCCAGGTACGTGGCATACATATGGTATACATGCAATCATCTAAATCTTGCTACTCAACCATCATGTTTCTCAACATGCATATGACATTTAGTTTTCCCATAAATGCATCAAAGAGAAAATAGTGGAAACAAAATTCTCATGAAAAGGATGTTGCTCCTTGAAGATCACTACATTCCTTCCAAGCTAGATGACATAGAGCACTTTCATAACCTTGGCTTTTCCCCTCTTAGACAGGAAAGCATTCATCCCCATTTGTCCTCTCCTAAAGGAGCTCTAGAAATCCCCTTGGTTGGAGTATAGGATTCAACCAAAATTAAAGTGCCTCCAAATCAGTCACAAAATGATAGGCAAAGAAGAGGTGATTGATGTCTTCATCTTCCCCCTCACAAAGTAGATATTGTCTATCAACTTCCAGCACCCATCTCACTCTCCACAACTTTGTCATCAAGCAACCCCTCCTAAGCATCTAGGAGAAAATCTTGATCTATAGAGCACTTTCATAACCTTGGCTTTTCCCCTCTTAGACAGGAAAGCATTCATCCCCATTTGTCCTCTCCTAAAGGAGCTCTAGAAATCCCCTTGGTTGGAGTATAGGATTCAACCAAAAT
The DNA here is from genome assembly GCA_037157565.1 of Thalassia testudinum. Lineage (NCBI taxonomy): Eukaryota > Viridiplantae > Streptophyta > Magnoliopsida > Alismatales > Hydrocharitaceae > Thalassia > Thalassia testudinum. Next base: position 44,362,527 of record JAZHRO010000025.1, read on the forward strand.
TAAAGTGCCTCCAAATTAGAGTCACAAAATGATAGGCAAAGAAGAGGTGATTGATATCTTCATCTTCCCCCTCACAAAGTAGATATTGTCTATCAACTTCCAGTGCCCATCTCACTCTCCACAACTTTGTCATCAAGCAACCCCTCCTAAGCATCTAGGAGAAAATCTTGATCTATAGAGCACTTTCATAACCTTGGCTTTTCCCCTCTTAGACAGGAAAGCATTCATCCCCATTTGTCCTCTCCTAAAGGAGCTCTAGAAATCCCCTTGGTTGGAGTATAGGATTCAACCAAAATTAAAGTGCCTCCAAATCAGAGTCACAAAATGATAGGTAAAGAAGAGGTGATTGATGTCTTCATCTTCCCCCTCACAAAGTAGATATTGTCTATCAACTTCCAGCACCCATCTCACTCTCCACAACTTTGTCATCAAGCAACCCCTCCTAAGCATCTAGGAGAAAATCTTGATCTTCAGTGGGTACACTATTGTCTAGATATGTTTGCAATCTTTGATTAAGTCCTTATCCATTGCTTGTCTTGTTGACATAGCACTCTAGTTTTCTTGTCCTTTATGTTTTTGGACTATTTTATTATTTGCTTTTTCCTCTTAGACTTATGATGTAATTTACCTAACACCTCTTTCTATATAAAGAGGTGTAGGGCTTTCTTGAGGAATAAGATTATTCATTTTCTCTGACTTGGTATTAGAGTGGTGATCCTAGATCGGCGCTTCAGAATCTTGCCCTCACTGGCCTTCGAAACTCGTCCACCCGAACCTTAGGTCTCCCCGCTAGCCTCCTCCTAGCATGGCGTTGCCCCTGCCAGGCCGTTGCCAACCTCTAGGAGGGAGCAGCGTTGCCCATCAAGGTAGCGCAGCTCTGGCAGGGCCTACGCGTGCCGCTTAGCAAGGCAGCGCAGCCCCCAATGGGGGGGGGGGGGGGTGGGCGGGCTACGCCTCCTTTGCTGCCCAGCAGGGGGCTCTCCTTCTACTGTCATTGTTGCGGGTGGTGGTTGCTGTTGGCTGGTAGATCTCATTGGTAAGGGGGAGTAGCACCCCTTAGGAGCGCTATTAGAGTCTTCCCCATACCCTAACATGCGCTAAATGGTGCTTATGACTCTTGGGATGTTATTTAGGATCTCTAAATCTTAGATTTCATGATCAAGAGATCCTGTTCATCTGATTTCAAAGTTTTCCAGATCTGGATATTGGTTTCAGATCGTATTCATGGCATCTTATGGCAATCCTAAGGCACGATGGCCTCTTTAAGCTCTTTGGAGGTATCATCGGTTACTGTTATGGACATTGGGAGACAAAACTCCCCTCTGTGCTCCTATCGCTAAGTTGAATGAGACCAACTATGTCAGATGGTCTCAGATGTTCCTCATAAGTGTAGAGAGACATGATAAGGAACACATCTTGATGGAGTTGGAGCCACAAGACAAGACAGGGAAAAATGCCATGTGGAAGAAAGATAATGCAATAGTCTGTACTTGGATCATGTACTACAAGACGACCAAGGAGATGTGGGATTCTTTATGTGACACGTATTCTCACGAGAAGAATTCCAGCAAAGTGATTGAGATCCACCATGCTATTGGTGGTTTGAAGCAAAAGGGCCAGTCACTGTCCCAGTACTATGCTGCTTTGAAGGAGCTCCTAAAGAAGTATAATGCCTGCCGTCCTGTCTAAACTTATGTCACTCAGAGGGTGCACATGGAGTGTGCAGTCCTTTAGATCCTGGATGTACTTGGACCAAATTATGAGATTGCTAGGTCCCATATCCTGACTTTTACTGAGCTTCCATCTCTTGAAGAAGCATATAATCGGGTGAGTAGGGTGGTTGTTAAACCATCCCCATCAGATGTTGGACAAACTTCTACCTTGGTGGTTACTGGAGGATGTAGCAAACGTAGCACTCCATCTACCAAGGGGAGAGGACATGGTGGTCGGGGCAAGACTAAAAGACCTCACATCATATGCTCGCATTGTGGCAAGGTTGGTCACTTGGAGGCCTCCTGTTGGTTGAAGCATGGGAGGGCTCCTATGGTAAACTACGCTATCTCTTTTGAGGAGGCGAGCGACACGGTGTCACATGTTGACTATGATGCTGTTGTTTAGCGTCTTGCCTAGTTGACCCAGGAGATTGCTGCTACTACTAATACTACTGCATTGGCCTCCTTAGGTATAGCTTCTGCTTTTATCTCTAGTAGTGGTATTTCTGGCAGCACCCTGTGGTTAGTAGACTCAGGAGCCTCCCAGCATCTTAGTGGTGATCAGACATGCTTTAGATAGGTTCAGATCGTTCCTTCTGATAAATCTGTTTATGTGGCAGATGGCAGAAAATGTAGAGTAGATGGTAGAGGAGATGTGACAATGACTCCTTCACTAACTCTGCCTTATATTCTTTATGTTCCTGGTTTCTCGATTAGTCTTTTATCAGTTAGCAAAATCACAAAAAACTTACACTGTTGCGCTATGTTTGATCAGTTGGGCTGTATTTTTCAGGATAAACTCACGGGGAGGACAATTGGTGGCAGACATGAGGAGCGGGTATCGCCTGATCCAAGCTCCTTTTGCTACTATGTGTTAAGGTGAGGTCGCTTTCAGTGCTGGCACAACTCTTCAGTGGCATTGTCATCTTGGGCACCTTTCACTAGACTTGCTACGACGTGCCATCCCTCATATATTGCCAACCACTAAGATCTTGTGTGATGCATGTCAGTTGAGAAGCATCACAAAGCTAGTTTTCCTTCCAGTTCGTCTCAAAGTTTTGCTGTGATTTTTGATTTATTGCATATGGATGTATGGGGTCCTAGTTGAGTATCAGATTGGGTCATAGATTCTACCTGCTTATTGTGGATGATTTTTCCAGAATGTCATGATTATTTCTACTAAGGAATAATCAGATATTGGGTCTATGATTGAGATATTTATTTTGCAAATAAAGACTCACTTTTCTGCCATTGTGAAAATTGTATGATTTGATAATACCTTAGAATTCTATATAGCCAAGTTAGAATCTTTTTATAGATTTCTTGGGATTGTTCATCAGACATCATGCTCCCATACTTTGCAGTAGAATAGCGTAGTTGAGAGGAAACACTGTTATGTGTTAGATGTAACTAGAACATTATTTATTTAGCATAATGTGCTACATGTTTATTGGGGAGATGCAGTGTTAACTGCTTGCTATTTGATTAATAGGTTGCCTAGCTCAGCTATTCAGGAATAGGGTGCATAGCGAGTCCATCCAGAGAAAGAATTATTTACTGTGATACCTCATGTTTTTGGCTGTGTAGCATTTGTCCATGTTTTAGGACTTGGCGAAGATAAGCTTTCTCCGAGGGCAGTGAAGAGTGTCTTTCTGTGATATGGTAGTATCCAGAAAAGATACAGATATGACCCACGAGGCAAGAAGCAATATGTGATTGTAGATGTCACTTTCCACGAGCCTATTCCATACTTCTCTACAGATGGTCATTAGTTGATATTTGAAATAGACTCAGTCCCTAAGCTTGTTCCATCAGTTCCTTTCGAGCAGATTCCTATTACACACAGTGAGGATATCGCCACTACAGGGACTCTTACGAGGCAGGAGGCAGAGATTACTCATGTCTACAGGTTGCCTGTTACATACAAATAGCATACATGATGTCAAAAACACACTCCCTACTACCTCAGTCACCTGTCTCCTCTCCTTGTCAGGTATGTATTAATATTAACGTGAGTTGTCCTAGTAGTGATTGTGCAGGTTCTTCTAATAAATCTAGTTCCCCTATTGAGCAATAGGTTACATCTCCTATTGTTATTGAGACTACAAAGGAGGATTTTGACCTTTCGATTGCTGTCCGAAAGGCACCCCGTAGTTGTACTCACTATCATACTGCAGGAGCAGTGCCTACTGCCAACCTTGGGAGATCGTTTGCTATGCTCACAACTACTCTCTCTATGACACAGCTTCCCACTTCTCATCAGCAAGCTATGCTAGATCCAAAATAACGTTAGGTCATAGAGGATGAGATGGTTACTTTACGCTCTAGAGGAACATGGGAATTGACTACTCTGCCCAGTCATGCCAAGTTAGTAAGGGTGTAGATGGGTCTTTGCTCTCAAGCACAACCCAGATGGCATTATATCTTGCTACAAGGCGAGATTGGTGGTAAAAGGGTTTACCTAGACATATGGGGTAGATTTTTTTGATACCTTCTCACCTGTAGCACAACTTCCTATTATCTGCATTTTGCTGTCTGTTACTGCTTACTATGACTGGTCTCTTCAATAGCTGGATGTGAAGAACACATTTCAATATGGCAATCTTTAGGAGGAAGTTTGCATGCAACAATCTATGGGGTTTGAAACTCAAGGGGAGTGTGTATGTAGGCTTAAGAAGTTCATCTATGGCTTAAAGTAGAGCTTGAGGGCTTTGTTCCAGGGATTGTTAGAGGAGGTACAGATCATGGGACTTGTGAGGTCCTCTACTGATCATTTGCTTTTTGTTAGGAAGAGCATAAGGGGAGTTGTGGTGCTTCTTGTCTACGTTCATGATCTCATTCTCATTAGAGATGACACTGCTAGGATAGTTGAGGTGAAGAAGGAATTGGCTGAAGCCTTTGTGATGAAGGATCTAGGTGAATTTAGATATTTCGTAGGCATTAAGGTGGCACGCAGCAAAGAAGGTATTATCCTGAATCAGTGCAAGTATGACCTTGATGTGTTGCAAGGGACAGGGATGCCAGGGTCTAAACCTGTTAATATACTAATGAATCTTAAAGGACATCTATATGATACAGACTCTCCACCTATAAACAACAGATCTTATAGGTAATTGGTTGGTAAGTTATTATATCTTACTATAGTGGGAAAACTCAGTCAGTTCATGGACAAACCAACTAAGCAACATTGGGATGCTGCTATGCAGGTGCTTAGATACGTGAAAAAAACACCTGGCAGAGAAATTTTGTTTCAGAAGGACACGTCTATGAGTATTGTTGGCTATTTTGATGCCAATTATGCAGGTTGCATGGTAGATAGAAAGTCAACAACTGGTTTCTTTACTTATGTGGCAAGCAATCTTGTGACCTGGAAGAACAAGAAGCAGCAGGTGGTATCCAGCCCAAGTGTAAAATCATAGTACCGTGCTATGGCACAAACAACTACAAATATGGTCTAGGTCAGATCACTGTTACAGGATTTACATGTCCAGGTTGAGGGACCAATGGAGATGAGGTGTGATAATCACACTGTTAGTTACATTGCAAACAACTCAATGTTCCATGAATGCACGGACCATGTGGAGATTGATTGCCATTACACCAGAGACCTGATACAGCGTGGGACTATTTACACTACTTCAGTTGCTTCTGAAGGTTAGAGTGCGGATATATTCATGAAGCCTCTTCCTAGATCCGCATTTAATATATGCTATTCCAAACTAAGCATCATTGATATATATACTCCAGCTTGAGGGGAAGTGTTGACATAGCACTCTAGTTATCTTATCCTTTATGTTTTTGGACTATTTTATTATTTGTTTTTCCCTCTTGGACTTAGGATGTAATTTACCTAACACCTTTCTCTATATGAAAAGGTGTAGAGCTTTCTTGAGGAATAAGATTATTCATTTTATCTGACTTATCTCAATGTCCTTAGCCACTTGTAAGCTTTTGTCACAATGAAACCTCCTTTATTCCAAGGGAAAGTTTATTCCCCCTTCTGGCTGGTACCCCTCCGACTCCTAGAGCAATGTTTGCACCTCCAAGATCCTTTAATTTGATAGGTTTCCTGTAAATGTGGGGCACCATTACCCATCCTAGCAATTTGCAACCATAACCTTCTTGCCACCTGCTAGTACAAATAGTCTTGGATATTTGTCCTTTAGGTTTCCCTAGCTCATCCAACCATCTATCCAAAATCGAAACACATTTCTTGAGCCAAGAAAAGGAGAAAAGAAATGCCCAACCTTTGGTGCCACAGAACCAAGTCCTCTAACAAAGTGGGAAGTACCACATGGAGGGTTCGTTAACAACTTCCAGTTCATCCTCATACCATACAATGCCTCAAAGAGCCACCCTACAAGATCCTGTCCATGCTTGGAAGATAGATCCACATGTGAAGGATAAAATGAGAGATGGAATGAGGGGCTCTTGGGGTTGGCCTTTCATCTCCTCCCAGAGAGCTCGACGAAGAGATGTGATAGAGGTCCTTTGCTTCAAGTGTTGAGGAAGGGGACATTGGGCAGGGAAATGTAGGGAGCCTATGAGATGCCTACAGTGCGAGGACCTTGGACATCGTAGGGCAGCATGCATGCAAGGTTTGGAGTCGGGGAGAGCCTCTTCTCCAAGGATGCCTCCCTTTCCGATGGGGGCTTTGATGATTGATGTCGCCGTGGTCACCTTAGAATCGTGATTAGGATGCGACTCTCTTCCACTTTAGTGGGGGAGGTTTTGGAGTGAGTGGTGGAGATGGTGGTGCTGAAGGTGAAGGTGGTGAGAATGTTGGGTTTGAATGCAGGGCAAAGATTGCGAAGTTTGCTCCAGGAAGGTTTCTTCTATTCCATCTTTGTGTCGAGGTGCTGGAGGGCATGGTGTATAGGGAGATGAGATGTGGAGGTGGAAGGGTGAGATGGAGGTGGTCGCACATGCATGAGGGGGCGATGAAGGAATGACCATCTACGAGGGCTACCGTTGAAGTGACCACTACGGGTATCCCCCTTCGCCTACGTACTAGGGAGGTACTCGAGGCGGTGGTGGCACCTTTTTCCACCCTTAAGTCTTGTGTGGGACTAGGGCTAGTTGAACATGACATCTCTACAGTGCACACTACTATGGAAATCACTTTGGGGAGGCGGATTCTTGAGAAGGTGACGCTCTGCCTTGGTGGTGTGTCTTGGGGTGATCTACATCAGATCCATCGTAGACACCACGAGAACTTTTTTGTAGGTGGTGGCTGTTGGAGAGAAGGTGGCAATGGGTTGCGCCGCCTTAAAGAGGGAAGTCGAGAGCATCGGAGGTGAAGTAGATTTGGAAGACTAAATGTCCATCCGTTGATTTCGAGGCGATTACTCGTAATGGATCAAGATTTACGGAGAACGAAGGTGGTGAGATTCCTTGCAATGATTTCACCGTGAGGATCGAGGAGCGTGCCTTTGCGAGAGGTAAGGAATGAAGGTCTCGTGGGGAAGATTTGAATCCTTGTGAAGTCACCTCTAAAGACCATGCTTTGCCTTTATTTGGTGGGGATAATGGTGCATGCTTTCAACATGTGGACTCTGGATCTGATTATGGATCTGGATTCGGTGTGTAACTCTGACCCTTTTGTCCCTCATCCTAACCTTTCAAAGTGTGTTGCTTCTCCTTCTCCCCTCCATGCGATATGGTTGCAGGCCCTTCCCAAGCTTGAAGGTGGACCTTCGAATTCCACGTGGGGAAAGCAGATGGCAATGGTGAACCTTGAGGATGTGGCAGCAGAAGGCGCTTGACTTCACATCTCCAAGTGGCGATGGCCGAAGGAGTATGGGAGATTGAGGTTATATTGACTGAAGTGGTCTTTTTGGGGAAGAGTAAGGCAGTCATCAGGAACCTCAGCTTCTCCCCCTAGGACGACATCAACGCAAACAACCTCATCGATTGCAACGGTGGAAGAGGGTGTAGCAATAGGAAAGGGAGATGGAGTGACTCGCACTATCGTTCCCAGTGATGCTGAATCAAGTGATATTGTAGTCGGACAACTACAACTCGATAGTATTGGAATTGAAGTCGGGATACACGAGGAAGATGTTAAGGTCGAGCGAGAGAGGGCTATGGTGGCAGATGCGGTTGGGTTTTGACGCATAAGTAGGGGGGCCAAAAATGGTTCTTAATAACATCAGAACTTTTGTGGAATGTGAGGGGGCTAAACAACCCCTCTAGGAGGATACATCAGATTGTAGGGCCCAGCGGTGGTGATGCTCCAAGACACTAAATTGGAAAAATGTGACCAGTTATCTTGGAGGGAAATAGGTGGAGGATATATGAAGAAATGTATTGCTATTAACTCCATTGGGAGCTTAGGAGGCTTCCTCATGGGGTGGAAAGATGATTTGTTTGTTGTGGAAGATTCAATTGTGGGCACACATGTGTTATCGGCGATGCTGGCGAGACGTAGTGACAGCTTGAAGATCGTCATGTCTTCAATCTATGGCATTGTTGATGATCTATTAAGATTGCAACATTGGGAAGACCTTACTCAACTAATTGATCAAATTCAGGGGAGGCCTTGGTTGATTGGTGGCGACTTCAACACCACCTTGAAGGTTGATGACAGAGTTGGAGGGAGAGGGTGAATTGATCGTGGTTTAGAGGAGTTTGTGGACCTTGTAGACATACATGGTCTGATGGACTTTATTCCTACCTCCTCTGTATATACTTGGAGAAATTCAACAGGCTAGAAATCCAGAATCGATAGGTTCCTGTGTAGTGTGGAGATGGCAAAGATGTTCTCCCTAGTTGATGTGAGGCCGATGGATAGACCGTTTACAAATCATACGCCGTTGATGTGGCAGGTGAATGAGGGAAGGTAGTTCAGGACTTAAAGTTTGATAGATCTTGGATGTTAGAAGAAGGGTTTAGGAGTTTGGTGGAAGACAAATGGAGGACATTCCAACCTGGAGAGTCCATGATTGCAAAATTAGAATCCAAGTTGTGTGACCTTAGGATCTTCCTAAGGAGTTATAGGAGAGAGATTAGGGAGGAGCGGAACAAAAAGAGAAATGATGCCCTTATAGAGGTAACGAGATTGGATAGAGTTGAAGATGGAGGGGTCCTTTCTGCGGAGGAGATGGAAGCTAGAGCCATGCACACGGTCTAGGTGGAGGATAGGAAGATAGAGGTTGAATGGAAGATCAAATCGTGTCAAAAGTGGCTCAAAGTGGGTGATTCAAATACCAAGTACTTTCACATGATGGCTTCTGCTAGGAAGCAGAGGAATTAGATTGATAAGCTAATTGTGGACGGATTTATTTTCACGAGAAGGGAGGAGGTTGTCACAGCAACTACAGGTTTTTATAGAGTTTTCATAGGTAGAAGGACAGGAGGGTGAAGGTGGATGGGTTTGGAGGTGTAGCGCATCAGGGAGGACCAGGCAGTGGATCTCATGGTAGATTTCAGTGAGGATGAGGTGAGGAAGGTAGTGTGGACCCTTAATGCAAATGGATGTTCAAGTCTTGATTGGTTCTCAGTGTTCTTTTACGAGGAGTTTTGGTTTTTGGTTAAGGATGATGTATTATAGGTGGTGATGGATTTTGCAGGAGATAACTTGGGATTCAACTAACTCAACAAGCTCTTTGTGTTTCTATTGCCAAAAAAAGAAGGGGCAGAGGCTATTGAGGACTATAGGCCCATTACGTTGTCCAATGCAATTTATCTCATTGTTGCCAGGAAGTTGGCAAATAGATTGAGGGATGTACTGCGGGGTCTTATCTCTCCTGTGCAAACAACTTTCATCTGAGGTCGGAGCATATTGGACAAATACGTCATTGTTTTGAAGATTTCGGCATTTTGGAAAAAAATGAGAGGGAATGCATTTCTGTGGAAGGCAGATTTCATCAAAGTGTATGATTTCGTATAATGGTCTTTCCTTTGGGTGGCCTTGGTGAAGAGGAGCTTTCCTTCGTGGTGGATTGAATGGATGAAATGATGTGTGACTGTGACATCTTTCTCAATTTTGCTCAATGGAAATCCTGTTGGGGGATGGATTAAGCCCAAGAGGGGGGTAAGATAGGGGTGCCCTTTGGCACAAATGCTTTTTGTCTTGGCATTTGATGCTTTGGTGAGGTCCACTTCTTGGGCATGTGAGAGGAATCTTTTCTCAGGATTCTTTGCGAGTAATGGGATGACAATGCCGATTTTGCAATACATGGATGACACTCTTTTCTTCATAGAAGGTGCATGGTTGGAGGCGAGAAGACTACATCTTGTGTTGAAAATCTTCGGAGAAGCTTCAGGATTGCAAATCAAATTTTCCAAATCATCTTTTGTGCTCAGTCACATGTCCCCTGAGGAGGTTGCGCACGGTAGGGTTGCACTTCAATCTTCAAAAGGATCTTTTGCCCATTTCCTATCTACGCTTGCCTTTGTTTGATAGACGGATCGCCATGTAGGAATGGGTGCCACTGATTGAGAGAATAGAAAAGAGACTGTCCAAATGGGCTTCGAAGGTGCTATGTAGAGGCGGGTGCTTGGTGCTATTGAAGGCAGTGCTAGCCTCCATTCCTTCTTATTTCCTCTCTATCTTCAAGTTGCCAGTAAAGATTGAGAGAAAGATCACTAGGTTGATGAGAGATTTCTTTTGGATTAACTTTAGTTCTACAAGGAAAGGAGTGGGGTTGGTGGCATGGGGGGATATATGCAGACCAGTGAAAGATGGGGGATTGGGGGTTAGAGCTTGGCCACCATGAATGACAATTTTCTCGCAAAATGGATTTGAAGAATTCTCGAGCATTGACAAGATCTAGGTTGGGTCTTCGAGGTGTCATATGGTATGAGGATAAATTGGGAGTTGTTGGACCCTTCAAGTGGTACTTCTCACTTTCTTAAAGGTGTTGGCTCTGTGGCACCAAAGGTGCAGTGCTTCTTTTTCCCTTTTGTTGGTTTGGGAGAGATGTTTTGGTTCTGGATGGATGATTAGATGACCTGGGAAACCTAAAGGCCAAATATCCAAGGTTATTTGTATTGGCAGGTGATAAGGCTATGGTTGCTAATTATTGGGATGGGTCTTGGTGCCCTACGTTTACAAGGAACTTGTTAGATTAGAGGATCTTGGAATTGCAAATGTTCCTCTAAGAGCTAGAGGGATTTCAGCCAGAAATGGGAATAGAGTCATTTGGTTGGGATAAATGAGATTTCACTATAAAGGAAGCTTCCTAGAGGTTAAGGACATTGGAACAACCAATAGATATTGACTTGATCAGAGATTGCAGATAGATCTGGACAACAACATGCCCTTTAAAGATTAAGATCTTTTCATGGTTGCCTAGTGGGGGTTGATTGATGATGAGGTTATGGAGAGTGAGATGGGCTCTAGAAGCTGATAGATGGTGCCCACTTTGTGTGGGGGAGGATGAGGACAAAAATCACCTCTTCCTTGCTTGTCCTTTTGTGATGCAAGCATGGAGACACTTTAATTTGGGTTGGATTCAACGCTCCAATCAAAGGGAATGTTGGAGCTCTTTCAAAAGAGGTGAACTGAATAGTAGGTGGGGAATAATGCTTACCAATTTAAGAGGGAGAAAGCTAAGGTCCTCATGGTGCCTTGGGGCATTTGCCTTGGAAGGAATGGAACAATCTTTAAGGGGTAACATCCTTATCTCGAAAATTTTATTTCCAATATTTCCCCTTTGATGTCTTTTTTGGAAATTTACTTGTACTTATTTGGCTACCCTTTTGGCCTCTGATTAAAGCATTTTGATGGTTACCAATCGGATAACCACCCTTCCCCTTTAAAAAAAAAAAAAGATCCTGTCTATGCTCAAGAATTCTTTTCATCTACTTTTCCAGAAAATTGTCATTTAGCCAAGTCTTTGATCCTCAATCCCCATTCCTGTACCGGTTTGCACACATCCTTCTAGGCCACAAACCTTGCTACTCTCCCCATAGAGCCATAGTTAGTCTAGAAGGAATCTCTCATCAACCTAGTGACCTGTTTCTCAATCTTCTTTGGCAACTTGAAGATAGAGGAAATGAGAAGGGATGAAGGCCAATACCGCCTTTAATAGCACTAACCTACCACCTCTAGAAAGCACTTTCGAAGTCCATCTAGCCAATCACTTCTCCATTCTCTCAATCAGTGGCACCTATTCCTACATGGGGATCTATCTATCAAACAAAGGCAAGCCTAGATAGGAAATGGCTAGAGATCCTTCCGAAGACTGAAGTGCAACCCTGCAACCTACAGCCTCCTTGGGAGACATGTGAATGGGTACAAAACATGATTTGGAAAAATTGATTTGCAACCCTGAAACTTCTCTAAATATCTTTAGCAAAAGGTGCAATCTTCTTGCCTCTAGCCTTGCTCCTTCTGTAAAGAAAAGAGTATCATTTACATACTGCAAAACCAGGATGGTCACTGCATTATCTGCAGAAAATCCTGAGCAAAGATCCCTTGCATATGCCTTATAAGTGGACTTCGCTAAAGCATCAACTGGCGAGACAAAAATCATTGGTGCTAGAAGGCACCCTTGTCTCACCTCCCTCTTGGGCTGAATCCACCCCATTGTAGGATTACTAGAGTAGAATTGAGAAGGACATCATTGTCACACAACGTTTCATCCACTCAATCCATCGCGGAGGAGAGCCCCTTTTCACCAAGGCTGCTTACAGAAATGACCATTGTATGGAGTCATACACTTTGTTGAAATCCACGTTCCACAGGAACACCTTTGTCTTCATTTTCCTCCAGAAGGTCAAAACCTCCGAAGTAATGATGTATCCGTCCAAGATGTTCCTACTTGGGATAAAAGCTATCTGCATAGGGGAGATGATATCATAAAGTACTCCTCTCAATTTGTTTGCCAGCACCTTGGCGACAATGAGATAAATTGTCTTGGACAATGCAATGGGCCTATAGTCCTCAAAAGGTTCAACCCCTTCTTTTTTTAGCAATAGAAACATAAAGAATTGGTTGATTGTGTTGAATCCTAGGTTATCTCCCGTAAAATCCATCACCACTTGCATTATATCATCCTTAACCAAAGGCCAAAAATCCTTATAAAGAACACCAGGAACCATTTTGGACCCAGGCACCCATCAATGTTAAGGCCCCACACTGCCCCCCTTCATCCTCATTGAAGTCTGCCATGAGATCCACTGCCTAGTCCTCCCTAATGTGTTACACCTCTGAACCCATCCATCTCCACCCTCTCACCCTTCTTCTACCCGTGAAAAGTCTATAGATCTCCATTGCCGGTTTGCTAATCTCCTGCATTCCCGTGGAAATAGATTCGTCCACGACTAGCTTTCCAATCCAATTCCTCCACCTCCTGGTAGAAGCCATCATGTGAAAGTACTTGGTATTATAATCATTCTCCTTGAGCCACCTTTGGTGTGATTTAACCTTCCATTCAACCTTCATCATCCTGTCCTCCACCTGGACTGTGGTGGCTTTGGCTACCACCACCTCCACAGACACAACACCTTCATCCTTAACTCTATCTAATCTTGTTACCTCCACAAGGGTGTCATTTCTCTTATTGTTCCGCTCCTCTCTGATCTCTCTCCTACAATTCCCAAGGAAAACTTTAGGTCATGCAACTTGGACTCCAATTTTGCAGTCGCTGAGCCTCCAAGTTGGAAGAGCTTCATTTGTCCTCTACCAAACTTTTGAAGCCCTCTTCTAGCATCCATGATCTATTAAACTTAAAGTACATCCTAAATTGTCTTCCCTTATTCGCCTTCCACATCAATGACATATGATCCAAGAATGGTCTATCCATTGGTCGCACATAAGCAAGGGGGAACATCTCTGCTACTCCACACTGCAAAGAAATCTATCAATTCTGGATTTCTGCCTCGTTAAACCTCCCCATGTATATGCACAGGAGGTAGGTAATATGCCCATGAGACCATGCACGTCAACAAAGTCCATAAACTCCTCCAAACCACGATTGGTTTGCCTTCTCCCTCCACGTTTGTCATCTGTCATTAGAGTGGTGTTGACCAGGGCCTACCCTACTCTAGTTCACCACTTGAGTGAGATCTTCCCAAAGCTACGATTTTAGCAGTTCATTAACAGGGCCATAGACTATATGATGATCTTCCAGCTGTCATTGCGCCTTATTAACATCGTTGTTAACACATGCGTGCCCACAATCGAATCTTCCATGACAAACAAATCATCCTTCCACCCCATCGGGATGCCTCCTAACCTCCCAGCAAAGTTGAGAGTAATAAACTTCTCCATGTATCCTTCACTAATTTCTCACCAGGTTGACTGGTCACAACTCTCCAATTAGTCTCTTGGAGCATCAGCACTACTGGACCCCACAATTTGATGTTACCTTTTTTGAGGAGATTCCCTATTATTCTGGTAAAGGGAGTTCTACTGTGCCACAAGATATCCCTCTTCCTATTCCATCTATGTCACCACTAGAACCCTTTAAGCCATCCCATCCACCCCTATCAAATGCCCCTAATGCATATGCTTTTTATCTGCGAACCTTCTAGCATTGAGCCACTACTACTCCACCAGATGAGCCTCTCTCTACCATTCCTGCTCAACCTTCTATTGATCTTGTGGAGTCAATTGTAGATTTGCCAAATCCTCCAATAGAGATTACAGAGCTAGACCTTCCCATTGCTCAGCGAAAGGGTCAAAGGTCTTGTGCTCACTACTCTGTTTAAATTATATGTCACTTGACCGCTTGCATGTAGAGGGAAGACTATTATTACTTGTAGTTGACAGTTGCATGATTCCCTGGAACCATACTAAGGCCTTCCAGGATTCCTTTTGGACACTAGCCATGGAGGAGGAGATGGCTGCTCTCCAATCACTAGGCACCAAGAAACTAGTTGATCTACCCCTATGAGCAACTATAGTAGGGTGTTGATGGGTGTTTACCCTTACATGCCTTCCAAATGGCTCCATTGAACGCTACAAGGTTCACTTGGTTGCCACAGGTTGCACACAGACATTTGGGGTGGACTATTTCGAGATGTTTTCTCCAGTAGCCAAATTGAATTCCATCAAAATTCTTCTATTTCTTACTGTCAACTCAACTGTGGCTAGTCAATAAATCAGTTAGACATAAAAAATGCCTTCCTCTATGTGGACCTTGATGAAAAAATTTATATGTAGCAGTCTCCCAATTTTATTACTTAGGAGTGTCGGAAGGTCTGCAGGTTATGGAAGGTGATTTATGGGTTGAAGTAAAGCCCGAGAGTGTGATTTGAGAGGTTTGGTAAGGCTGTTAAGGAGTATGGCTTTACTAAATCCACCTCTGACCACTCTGTTTTCATGCTGCATAGGTTGATGAGCTCTATTATTCTCATTGTATATGTTGATGATATCTTGGTTACAAGAAGTGACTAGGATGGCATTGAGTCTACTAAGACATTTCTTCATTCCCAGTTTGTTACCAAGGATCTGGGATTGATTAATTACTTAAGCATTGAAGTTCATCATATTGATGGGGGCCTCATTCTTTCTCAGAGAAAGTATGTTCTAGATACACTAAGGGAGGCAAGTATGCTTGGATGCAAGCCTACAAGTGTGCTTATGGATGTCTCTACTCCTCTAGTTGATTCAAATAGTTCGCCACTGGAGGATGTATTTAGATATCATGCCATGGTTGGCAAGCTCCTCTTGGACTATGACTAGGCCAAACATTTCATATGCAGTACGTCGTCTCAGCTAGTTTATGCAAGCTCCCAGAGAGGTGCACTGGGCAGGTGTTTATCAGGTGTTGAGCTATCTTAAGAGTGTTCTTGGAAAAGGGTTCTCTTTCCAGAAGCATGGCCATGTTGATGTATGGGGATACTTCGATGTTGACTATGCTAGTGCTCATGAAGACCAGAGGTCTACTATTGGATTGTGCTTGCGTATAGGTGGCAATCTTGTTACATGGAGGAGTAAGAAATAGATTGTGGTCTCCATATCTAGTGCTTAGTCAGAATGTTGGGTCATAGTGCAGACCATCTGTGAGCTTCTTTGGATCTGATCCATCCTTCAGGATTTTGGTGGCCTTGTATTTGGACCTATTCCTATGATTTGTGATAGCAACACTACCACGTTTATTGCTAACAATCTAGTCTTTCATGAGTGGACAAAGTATATTGAAGTTGACTGGCACCTTATTAGTGATGCTGTGATCTCTTGAAAGATATCTACCTCATATATTTTCACTGAAGGCCAAGTAGTTGACATTTTTACTAAGGTAATTTCCAGAGAGTGTTTGAAGTATCTATGCTTCAAGCTGAACATGTCAGATGTTTATGCTCCAACTTAAGAGAGAGTGTTGTATATTTATTGTTGTTATGTTGGTCTTTTATTATTTTTGTTCTATACTATGTAATTCCCATGGTGTCTCTATACATAAAGACACCAAAGGGGATCTCTTGGAATAAGATAAGTCATTTTTTTCCCATCAACATGCTTTTGTCATTTATTAATCCGTAACTTTTGAAAGCATGTACTTTTTATTTTGCATGCCATCAAGGTTTTTTCTCCTAAATCATGGCGAGAAGAAATGGGAATGTAAGAATATCGATTCATACAGAGGAAAAGGTTCTCTATGGATTCAAAGGCTATCCCTATGAGATAGGGATAGACGAAGAAGAAAAAATGGAAGATTTCCCATTTTGGATCGAAAAAGAAATCTGGTTTCTTTCGTGCCCAAAGCCTCCCACATTGGGATTACTTGTTAATGGTTGATCAAGCTTGATAGATTCACTCTCTGAAACAAGAAGTTCTGGTCCTGGAGGTCACACACTCCCATAATCCATTTTCTCTTCGGAAAATCGACTCTAAAGTACGTTTTTTTATTTACTCTGCTGAATGAAGCATGTTTCAAACTACTTTTCCAGGTTCATTGCCATGATGTCATGATCATAGTTGGCTTCAATTGCAGCCTTTAAATTTCATCATGCAAATCATGGAAATTTATTGTCTAATTTCATTTGAGTGCATGAAGTGCAAATATTTAAACTTCAAAATTTATTTGAGCAAACGTACTTGGAGGGAGCTCTCATTTGAGTGTATGAATTATAATCCATGATTTATTTAAGGGCATGTAACTAAAGCACAATTTAGAGTCCAAGGTTACTCATCCCAAAATGGTGTGAATTTTACCATGCTCCATTACTTGGAATACATGATAGCATGTGCTTTGAGTGTTCTTTTTATCTGAAATGGTATGTGTTGAGAGAGGCATTTTTTTAGTTTGTTGATTACCCTTCTTTTTTTTACTCTACTTTGTTTTCCTGAAGGCATATTTGTAATTGTCCTATGGCCTCTCTTTATAAATAGAGGTTTAAGGTTCTTTTCTTGGATAAAGAAAGCAACTCACTCTTTTTTCACATGATATCAAAATGACGATCCTAGGTCAGAACTCTATACTTGCTTGACTTTCTCATCCCTTTTATTCTTTCCAAACTGATCTCTAGGGTTTCTTTTTCCTTTTATTTTTTGGCGCAAAGCCCTACAAGGCCCTCACCTTTAGCCTCCCTCCATAAAACTCCTTACTATTAGTGAGCAATAGCTTCACCAACCACCATCGATCGGTAGTGGCATGGTTGGATTGCCGCCAACTGGCAGGAAGGTCATCGGTGGCTACAAGGTAGAAGTTGTGTTGTCGGTGACCTCTAAAAGCCTTATGTTGCTACTGCTATTGTTGTCTTGAGGTTTTTTGATGACGATGCCACGATCATGGTTTTAAAATCATGCCTTAAGGTGCATAAGGCATTTGTCTTGAGGCAAGATGTTGAGAAAAGGCCTTGAGGTGGGGCATTAAAAAAAAGCCTTAGGGTGGTCACCTCAGTGTGTAGATGATATGAGGCGTACACGTCATTTGGCCATGGTGGTGATGAGGTGCTACCTTGACTAAGTCTTTGTTAAGATAAGAACATGACCTCTTATAAGCTATAAACCCCAAAGGCAACTCTTGAGTCCATTGCTCTAAGCCCCTCTAACCTTCTGTATCGCCCAAAAACCTAAATCTCAAGTCCATCATTAGTCTCTTGCCATCATCGCTTTCTCCTCCATTGCTAGTGGTCTTTTCCCCTTATTGCCAATCCCCCCTGTTGTCATTGGTGGCTCCTCTCCATTGCAAACTTGTTTAAGTCTACACCTCACCTTCACTGCCTCTCCGCACCATGGCCAACCCCACACTTGCTGGCTCTCATCCTCATAACCAATAGCATCTACTCATCTCTTACTCCCTTCAACTCGTGATCTTTTAGGGTTTTTTTATGTGAGTGCCACTAAAATATTTTGATATTACTTAAATGTCATTTGCTTCACAATATTGACGGGTATGTAATTGAAAAAGTAATGTCCTTTTCATATTTATTACTCTGTTGGTCATAGTCGTTCAACTTAATAATTTTAGATTTAAATGTAATAAAAAATTATTTTTTAGTCCTCAAAATTTATTTATTTTTATTTTCACCTCCTTTCTTCCTTCCCACTTCACCTCCCTTTCTCCTCACCTCTGACCATTTCCTTTACCCCTTCTCTCCAACCTCTGACCACCTCCACCACCTCCTCTCAACCTTCGAACTAACAAACAAACTAACTAACCCCTCGATAAAAGGACCTTTATCCAAACATGAACACCCCTTATCAGATCAACTCAACTCAAAGCCATCGACAACAACCACCACCACCAATGGCTCTCTTCTCCCTCGTCCTCCTTGTCTTCTTCTTCCCTATCCTAACCTCCTTCGTGGGCACCCATCTCTTATCCGACCTCACCCACATTCTCTATAGCTTTGGCTACTCTCTCCACTGCCACCCTCTCCTCTGCTACCCAGCCCCACCGTCGCCACTTCCTCCACAGTTGGAACGCTATCGGCACCCTCTTCCTTCTCGTCGACTCCACCATCTGCAACCGCCAACTCCCCTTCACCTCCCTCTTCCTCTACCATGTTGCTTGCTTCCCACCTCTCCACTTCTCCGACCTCTCCTCCCTCCCCTTCGACTCGCCCATCCCTACCTTCTCTCACCACTGTCACTGCCTCTTCGTCTACCACACCTCTTTCGGCATCCCCTCCCTCGGTGCCTCCTATGAGAGGTCCCTCTACCCCTGCGTTGATATCCTCCACCTTGACTTCTTCCTCTCTAGGGCAATTGGGTGGTAGTCGAAGGCGGCAGCGAGGTCGAGGATGCCATTGATGCCGTGGATGGCGAGGTCATTGGAGAGGGACCAGAAGTTGGAGAGAGGAGGTGGTTAGAGGTGAGGGGAAGGGAGGTGGAGTGGGGAGGAGGAAGAGGGAGGCGGTGGGGGGTTGAAGAGGGGTGAAAATAAAAATAAATAAATTTTGACTAAAAATTAAAAATTTCTTATATTCAGTCTAAAATTGTTGAGTTTAATGATTACGATTAATGGAGTGACAAATATAAAAATAGCGTGACTTTTTCAATGGTATAATCGATAATATAGTAACGTAAATGATATTTAAGTAATTGCAAAATATTTTAATGACATTTACATAAAAATTCCTTTTTACACTTTAGATGCTAATTTGTATTGTTTGTTTCTTGTGTACTTGTTTGTTTTACAATGTGTTTACTGATTCAATTATTTGTTATCAACCTAGTTTGTTTACTATTTGGTTATTTACTTGTGTGTTTCTTCTGTACATTTGTTAACGTATTATCATATGTTTGCTTGTAATATGACATTTGTGTTTTATGGTTTTTGCTTGTTTTTTTACATGTTTGTTATCATTATGAATCAAAGGAAACAAATGATCTTATTTCTCAATAGAAATCCTACATCTCTTTATATTAAGTAAAGATGTTGGGTAAATTATGACATAAGTCTATAAGGGAAAAATAAATAATAAAATAGTACAAAACATGAAGTAAAGATAATTAGAGTGTTATAGTAACATTTTCCCTTAAATTGAAGTATATATATCAACTATGTTCAACTTGGAACAACATAGATCAAACGTGAGTTGAGGAAGTGGCTTCGTGAATATATTTGCTATTTGATCTTCAGAAGTAACTAATGTGGCGTAGATAATCCCACGTTGTATCAATTCTCTAGTGTAGTGGCAATCAACCTCCACATGTTTAATACACTCATGGAACATTGGGTTGTTTGCAATATACATGATAGCACAATTATCACACCTCATCTCCATTAGTCCCTCTACTTGGACATGCAAATCCTGTAACACTGATCTAACTCAAATCATCTCTGTAGCTGTTTGTGACATGGCACGGTACTCTGACTCTGCACTTGATCTAGATACCACTTGTTGCTTCTTGCTCTTATAAGTCACAAGATTACCTGTTATATAAGTACAGAAACCAGTTGTTGACTTTCTGTCTACCATACAGCCTTGTACTCTGCATCGGAATAGCCACTAATAGTCATAGATGCACCATTCTGGAATAGAATGCCTCCACCTGGTGCTTTCTTTACATTTCTAAGCATTTGCATAGCAGCATCCCAATGCTGCTTGATTGGTTTGTTCATGAACTGGATGAGTTTCCCAATTGCAAGAGAGAGATCAAGACGAGTAATAGTAAGATATAAGAGCTTACCAACCAATTACCCATAAGATCTACTATTTATAGGCTGAGACCCTGTATCATAGAGATGTCCTTTAGGATCTATTGGTATATTGGCAGGTTTAGATCTCAACATCCCTCTCCTGTGGTACATCATGTGCATACTTGTGCTGACTGAGGATAATGTCATCCTTGCTACGTGTCACCTCAATTAAGACATATCTGAGTTCACCCATATCCTTCATCATAAAGGCTTCAGCTAACTTCTTCACTTCAGCTATACTAGCTGTGTCATCCCCTGTAAGGATGAGACCATCAACGCAGACAAGCAGTGCCACAACTCCTCCTGTGCTCTTCCTAACAAATAGCGAATGATCAGCAGAAGTCTTCAAAAGCCCCATGGTTTGTACCTCTTTTGATAGTCTTTGGAACCAAGCCCTCAGGCTCTGCTTCAGGCCATAGATGGCCTTCTTCAATCTACATACACACTCCTCTTAAGTCTCAAACCTCGGAGGTTGTTGCATGTAGACCTCTTTCTGAAGATTGTCATACAGAAAAGCAATTTTCACATCTAGCTGATGAAGAGGGCAGCTGTAGTAAGCAGCAACTGACAATAGAATACGAACAACAGGAAGTCGTGCTACAGGAGGGAAGGTATCAAAAAAATTCATCCCATATGTTTGGGTGAATCCTTTTGCTACCAATCTCACCTTGTAAGGAGATATGATGCCATCTGGGTTGTACTTGAGGGCAAAGGCCTAGTGACATCGCACTATCTTGGCGTGGCTGGGTAGAAGAGTTAATTCCCACGTCCCTCTAGAGTGCAAAGCAGTCATCTCCTTGTCCATGGCCTGGTGTCACTTCTGATTGAGCATGGCTTGCTGATAGGAAGTAGGTATCTGTGTCGTAGAAAGAGAAGCATTGAACATAGCAAAAGATTTCCCAAGGTGAGCAGTAGACATTGCTCCAGCTGTATGGTAGTGGGCACAACTGCGAGGGGCCTTCTGAACAGCAAATGGAAGGTCAAGATCCTCCTTTATAGATTCAGTAACAGTAGGAGGTGTAGCCTGCTTCTCAGCAGAAGGAGTAGAATCATCAGAAGCACCTACACAATCACCACTAAGACAACTCACGTCAGTATCAACACATACCTAGCAAGGGGAGGAGACAAGTGGCTGAGGTGGTGGGGGGGTATGTTTTCTATGCCATGTATGCTGTCTGTATGTAACAGGTAACCTATATACATGAGTAGTCTCTGCCTACTGCCTAGTAGTGGTCTCTGTACTAGTGGTATCCTCACTGTGGGTAATAGGAATTTGCTCCAAAGGAGCTGGTGGCATTGTCGTAGGAGCTGGATCTCCCTCAAACGACAACCGATGACCACCTGTGGAAAAGTATAGAATATGCTCATGAAAGGTAATATCAGCAGTCACATAATTCTTCTTGCCTCGTGGATCATAACATCTGTGCCCTTTCTGGGTGTTACTGTATCCCAAAAAGACATACTTAACTGCCCTTGAAGCAAGCATATCTATGCCAGGTCCTAAAACATGGACAAAGGCTACACAGGCAAAAACATGAGGTGGCACAGTAAATAATTCCTTTTCTGGATGAAGAACCTACCATGGAACCTGTTCCTGAATAGTTGAGTTGGGCAACCAGTTAATCAAGTAACATGTAGTTAATACTGCATCTCCCCAATAGACCAGTGGCACATTATGATGAATAAGCAAAGTTTTAGTCACATCTAACACATAACGATGTTTTCTCTCAACTACTTCATTCTGTTGTGATGTATGGGTGCACGATGTTTGATTGACAATCCTAAGAGATCTATAAAAAGATACCTGGCTGTGCAAAACTCTGAGGCATTGTCAAAGTGTACAATCTTCACAACAGTAGAAACTAAGTTTTTATTTGCTAAATAAATGTCTCAATTACATACCCAACCTTAGATTTATTCATTAACAAAAATAACCATGACTTCTTGGAAAAATCATCAACGATAAGCAAATAGAAACGATGACCGAGTTTATCTGACACTCTATTAGAACCCCATACATTCATATGCAATAAATAAAAAACAATAGCAGAATTCTGAGTAGAACTGGAAGGAAAACTGACTTTGTGATGCTTCCCCAGTTGACACATCACACAAAATCTCAGTGGTAGGTGATGTGTGAGGGATGAAATATCGTAGCCTGTCCAGTGAATGGTGCCCAAGACGACGATGCCACTGAAGAGCTGTACCAGCACTAAAAGCGATCTCACCCTGACACAGTAGCAAAAGGCGTCTGAATCAGGTGAGTTTGTCCTAAAATATACAACCCATTTCATCAAAGATGGCACGACAATGTAAGTCTTTTGTGATTTTGCTAACTAACAAAGGACAAATAGGAAAATCAGGAATATAAAGAATGCTAGGCAGTTTTAGTGAAGGGGCCACTGCCACATCTCCTCTACCATTCACTCTGCAATGTCTGCCATCTGTCACTTGAACAAATCTACCAGGAGGAATAGTCTGAACCTGTTTAAAGCACGTCTGATTGCCACTGAGATGGCGAGAGGCTCTTGAATCGACTAGCCACAAGGTGCCATCAGAAATATAACTACCAGAGGTGGAGGTAGAAGCTATACTTGAGGAGGTTAATGCAACAGTATCAGTAGTAGCAGTGGGCTCCTGAGTCAACTGGGCGAGATGCTGAACCACAACATCGTAGTAAGTACGTGACACCGTGCCATTCATCTCCTCAGAAGAAATAGCTTGGTTTACCATAGGAGGTCTACCATGCCTTGACCAACAGGTAGCCTCCAAGTGTCCTACCTTGCCACAGTGTGAACACATGGTGTAGGGTCAGCCAGTTGTGCCTCGACCACCACGTTCTCTTCCCCTTGTAGATAAAGAGCACGCCCATCACGTCCTCTAGTGGCCACCAAGGTCAAAGTCTATCCAACATTTAATAGGGATGGTTTAACAACCACCCTACTGACCTAACTATATGCTTTCTCAAGAAATGGAAGGTCAGCAAGAGTTAGGATCTAGAACTTGGCAGCCTCATAATCTGGTCCAAGCCCATTTAGGAATTGAAGAATTGTGTACTCCTTCTTGTGCGTCCTCTGAGAGGCACATGTGCAGATAAGACGACAGGCATTATACTTCTCTACGAGCCCCTTCAAAGTAGCATAGTACTGAGATAGTGACTGGCCCTCCTGCTTCAGACCACCAATAGCATGATGGATCTCAAACACTTTGCTGGAATTCTTCTCGTGAGAATAAGTGTCACGCAGAGAATCCCACATCTCCTTGACCGTCTTATAATACATGATACCATTTGCGATCTGTGGCTCCACGAAATTTATAATCCAAGTTCGGATCATGACATTGTCTTTCTTCCAAGTGGTGTTTTTTCTTGTCTTCTCCTGTGGCTCTATCCATTAAAATATGTTCCTGATTGTGTCCCTCTACTGTCATGAGGAACATCTGAGACTATCTAGTATAATTGATCTCATTCAACTTCGCGATAAGAACGAAGAAGAGAGTCTTGTAACTCCTAATGTCCGTAGCTGTAACCGACGATACCTCCGAAGAACCTGAAGATGTCATCGTGTCTTAGGACTGCCATATTATGCCACTAAGGAGGATATGAAAAAACACCTTTAGATATGAATTTTTAGAAAATCAGAGAGAAAGTGACTTTTTGATCATGAGATCTAAGATGTATAGATCCTAGAGATCATATCAAGAGTCACAGGCAGCCCTTAGATCAGGATATGGTGCATGTTAGGGCATGGGGAAGTCCCTAACAACACCTTTAAGGGACGCTTCTCTCTCTCTTCGGCGTAGAAGCTCCTCACCGATCACCATAGCCCTACCAATAGCAGCGAGGCTATTCTACGATCAAGGGAGAAGTAGATCAGTGGGCAGACTAGTGTGGCATTGACCCTACAACAGACTAGTGGATTGGTCTATGATCAAGAGGGATGCAAACTGACCCCAATTAGGCAAAAGGAGCGACACTGCGCTCCTACACCTGTCCAATCAAGGTAGGGGGCTACATTGCACCCAGTCAACACCGGTGACGTGCCTGACAAGGGTGGTGGCAATGGATTTGTCTTGGTCTACTGATGCTGCTCCATTGGATGACACTGGTGTTGATTGAACAAGGCAGAACATGCGATCGGGTGGTTGTGTTTGGAGGCTTGTGAGGGTTGGATACCGAAGTCCCGATCTAGGATTATTGCTCCGATACCAAATCAAAGGAAACAATTACTCTTATTTTTTAATAGAAATCCTACACCTCTTTATATAGATAGAGATGTTGGGTAAATTACAACATAAATCTACAAGGGAAAATAAATAATAAAATAATATTAAATATGAAGTAAAGATAATTAGAACACTACACTAACATTATATATTAACACAAGAATTATTTTTTTGCCAATAAATTGAACCTAATAGCCTAATAGCCAAGGAAGTAAAAATGCAAATATCTAAATGAAGCCTATATCATTTGAATGAAAAAAAAGTTAGTTTTGTATAATTTTTTCCGCTATTACCACTTAAGAACTATATAATTATGTTCTTTTTTTCTCACTCAAAATTCAAGGCTTGCGCTTGGATTGCCTTAAGACTTATGCCTTGCCTTAATGATGTAGAACCGCCTTAATATCATCTTGCATATTTTAAAACCTTACTTATGGTGAGTCTTTGTGAAGGTTTTAGACCCTGGAATCCTCCATTCTATGCTATGGTTTAGATTTGATCCAAATGTATGCCATCGGTCTTTGGATTAGTAATTATTTTTGTTGCTAGAGTGGTACATATTTTTGAGATGAACTATGGTACAAGGTATATCTCACCAATTTCAACTTGTGAGACTCTGATTTAGGTGACAAAAAGAAAACAATGGGCTTTAAGAATGTAAACTATCCAACCCATGGAGTAGGAAATCATGGGAATGTCGAGAAACCCAACTCCAAGTCAATCATGAAGTTCAGCAAGAACGATTATGTCGACAAAAGATTTGGCAAGAGAGATACTATCACCGCATTGAAGCATAAAAGGAAGTTTAGAAGCCTTTGAGAGCATGCATTTACCACAGTATACTCTCAGGCCTAGTTTACGGAGGGGGTTGATCCCTCTTTTTAGGGATTAACCGCCGTTTACCATGGGGGATAACTCAACCCCTCTTTAGGTTGCTAATCCGTGTTATCTTAACACCGGTTTGAAGAGGGGTTAGCCCAACCCCCCACTTAACCCCCAATCTCTCTCTCTTATCCCCTGTCACATCACAGGATAACCCTCATTTCTAACCTCTATTTAGTAAACACAAATAGGGGTTAACTCATGTTTGCAAGTAAACAGAAATAAGGGTTAACCCATGTCGCAACTTTGCTAACACAGGTTAGCTAACCCATGTCGTAAACTAGCCCTCAAGGAAGGTATAAGGTTTTTTATCCATCTAGTTGTGGGTGTGGATGTGGCCCTGGAGGTTAAAAGCATACACCACGGTGCTTATCCTATAAAACATTAATTATTAGTTGTTTGATTTGAGTGCATTTCGACACATATGTAGTGATACAAGACAGTTGTCCAAATTTAGATCGATCCCAGGTAAAATTATATTGGTTGTTAATGGAAAGCATTCCCTTGTCATGGGTCAAGGGGTGGTACAGGTTGCGTCTCATATACAGCTGAAGAATGTTCTTCTTACTCCAAACTTTCCTTTGAGCTTATTATCTATCAGTCAGATTACAAAGGAGCTGAATTGTACGGCAATATTCGATACTGTCACTAACATTCGAGGACATACTAACAAGATGAGTTATTGACTGTGGGTGTAAAGAAGATGGTGCCTATCACCTTCTATAGTCATCATATGCTGGTCTTGCATCTCTTCCACCTAGAGGATCTTTTAGTTATCTTTGACACCTTCAATTTGATCATCTCCTATTAGAGTATGTGTAGCTGACTTAATCCTACATTATTTATAAACAGGCAATGTACTCACTTATTTTCTAAGAATAATAATATAGATATCAACCTTATTGAGATCTTCTGGTGATTTTCTCATCACTCTTCGTGAATAGAATTTTCACGTAAACCTCAATATTTTTATCATTATTTATGCTTTGATATCATTTTACTTTTTTTTTTTTAATTATATTATTAAATTTGATATCAGATCAATTTGATCTTGATTTTTTATTTTTAAATTTTATCATTATTATTCTTAAGATTATTTTAATTCATGTCTCCATATTGTCTCCGATCACGATTGAGAAGGGAAACCTATTATCTCTGTGTAAGGGAAAGATCCGGCGGTGCGCAGCAACGTGATGGACTGCCTAATGGGTTCTTACGAACCCTAAAGGAAGAGTTCGTGAAGTTGATGAAGTAAAATATCAGAATAGGAGATCTTGGTCCTGGTCATGCTCACCAGATTAAACGAGGTCCACGACATATTCTTCGTCATCTGTGTCCGACGGAGTAGGCTCCTGATCCTCTGTCGAGGAGGAGAAGCTTGCTCCACGATGGCGCTGCAAGCTTTGACTTCAAGGAGGCGAGCCTCCTCCTCGATGGCGGTAACATCCAAGCTTCGCCTTCGATTGGAGGCGTTGGCGATCCTGCGCTCTGTAGCGTGAAGGCGAGGAGCTCGCACTGTGCCTCCTAATCGAGCTCGAAGCCCAGCGCGAGGCGGCGATGGCAATCGCGATGACGATTTAGAGGGGGAGATCAGACGACGACGACGATGATGACGTGGAGGTGACTAAGGATCTCAGCCTCGAGATCGTGGAGAGCTCACAAAGAGGAGGTGCTGCTTATCGAGGATGCAAGGTGACGTACGGGACCCTGTGGTGCTTGAAGCGTGACTGTATGCAAAGATCGCGACGAGGATCTCGGTGGGGATCTTGCGCGAGATCGCTCGTACGAAACGGAGATACGGATTTGGGGTGACACCGGAACAAACGAGATGTGCGGGGTATCTCGTTGGCTGGAATTTGTTATTTCTACCAAGCCATTTACGTGGCTTGGTGGGAAAAAAATAGGTTGCCCTGGTGGAAAAAAAACAAAAACAAAGGCACGGAGAGGAATAAAAGAAAAAAATGAATAAAAAAAATTGAAGCAAAAAAAATGAAAAAAAGAGAAAAAAAAGGAAAAGAAAGGAAAAAATATGTTTAAAAATAAAAAAAAGATTATGAATGTTTAAGAAAAAAAGGGAAGTTCTTCTCTTATTTTATTATTTCTTCTTTTTGTTATCTTTATCCATAGAGTATGGGAGAAAAGGAGAGTGTGAATTCTATATTATAGTCATCTCTTATTTGGGAGTTTCTTTGTTCAAGGTCACTACATAAGAAACCACAACTCTGGGAGGTTGAGAGTTTCGAGGCCTCTAAAGGAGAGAGATTCAGTTTCAAGGTCCTTATAAGGACTCATGTTAGGTTTTATATGAGAGATCTAGTTTCGTGGACTCCAGAGGGAATATCTGGTTTCGAGGTCTTCAGAGGATGACCCATGATAAGGATACTGAATGTGGATCCATCAGCACCAGTTGAGGTCTCTAGAGGAGAGGCCCTTGTTAGAGCCAGCTACAATAGTTTGTCCAGCAACTCCAACCTTGTCTTCATTAGCACACCCTCCTATAAGTAAGAACCAGAGTGACAGAGTTATGCTCTGTTGTGTAGTGTGATTTCTAAGTTGTATAAGTTGAGCATTGCATGCTCTAGCTTGAGGGGGGTGTTGGAGTTTGTGTAGTTGATTTAGTCCCACAATGTCTATTGTGGGGATTATGAAGTGTGTGGTGACTTATAAATAGGTAGTGTACTCTCCACTTCTTTGAGAAGAGTAATACAGTTATCTACCCTATTAAGGTCTTTTCCTGTGATTTTTTTCGTGCTCTTCATGGGTGCGGTTGCCATGTAAACTCAAGTGATTTTATCATTGTTTATACTTTGATATCATTTTGCTTGTGGTTGTCATATTATTCAACTTCTCCTTTTGTTTAAACTTCGACGGGTGATACTGTAGATTCCACCAACTATTACCTTCCCATGCGAAGTTTGCCACTTGTAAGCATCACAGGATCTCCTTTCCAAAAATACAACATTGAAGTTCTGAAGTAATGTTCCAGTTACTTTATCTGGATATTTAGGGATCTAGTCATGCTCCTGATCATTCAAGTTGTAGGTTTTACTATCACTGTGGATGATTTTTCTTGCTTGATGTGGGTATTCCTATTGAAATGTAAGTTTGACGCTGGTGATATGATCAAAACCTTTCTAGTGGAGATTAAAAATCAATTCAAGGTCATTGTGAAAGTCATCCTATTAGATAATGCCTTAGAGTTTTGTACTTACTCCCTCCATGGGATCTACTGGGAGCATGGGATCATCCTCCAAACCAGTTACCTTTATACATCATAGCAAAATGCTCTGATGTTAAAATTGGTCAAGTCAGTCGAGTAGTCGGTTGACTACTCTTAGTTGGTCCCCTAACTGATTAACAACCCATACTCAAGTACATAGTCGACAGGCCTGACTACTCATCCAAGTAGTTGGTCTACTTGATCGACTATGCGGTTGATTTCTCCATAGACCGTAGTAGGAAGTGAGTCACTTAGTTTATTTTCAAACCCTATCTCTTTTTACATAGAGAGAGAGGTGGGTGAAAATTATAGTACAATCTTTGAAGACAGAAAAATAATGAACAACACCAAAAAAATAAAGTAAAAATTAATAGGACTTTATAACACTTCCCCTCAAGTTGGAGCATAGATATCTGTCATGCTTAACTCGAACACACGTATCAAAGGTGAATCTAGCCAGTAGCTTGGTGAAGATCTTGGCAATTTAAGCTTCTGAAGCAACCTGAGATGTGAAGATGAATCCCTTTTCAATCATATCTTTGGTGTAATGGCAATTTACCTCCACAGGTTTGGTGTGTTCAAGACACATGGCGTTGTTGGCAATATAAGTAGCAGCCCGATTGTCATACTGTAGCTTTATAGGCCCATCAATCTGTATATG
Source organism: Thalassia testudinum (assembly GCA_037157565.1). Taxonomy (NCBI): domain Eukaryota; kingdom Viridiplantae; phylum Streptophyta; class Magnoliopsida; order Alismatales; family Hydrocharitaceae; genus Thalassia; species Thalassia testudinum. Next base: position 44,391,768 of record JAZHRO010000025.1, read on the forward strand.
TAGCTCAACCAGTAGGGATCTGACCCACATCAGCTCTGCAGATGTTTGAGCCATGGCTCGGTACTTAGACTTAACACTGGGTTTGGATATAACAATCTGTTTCTTACTTTTCCAAGTCATCAAGTTCCTACAACATAAGTACAAAATCCTGTAGTAGACTTTTTGTCATCATGATTGCTTGCATAATCTGCATCAGAATATCCAACTACCGTTATAGATGTCCCTTTAGCGAAAAGAAGACCTTGTCATGGTGCCTTCTTCAAGTACTTGAGCATCCTCACAGTCACGTCCTAGTGCTGTTTGGTAAGCCTCTCTTTTCTCTCAACTTTCCTACTGCAAAGGAAATATCAGGCCTGGTAATCAAGTATAACAGCTTCCTTACAAGCTATTGATACTGCCGACTATCAACTAGCTTTGTATCATTGTCAGACAGTTGTGCTTTAGGATCCATGAGAATGTTTGTTGGTTTAGGTCCCAGCATACATGTTTTCAACACATCTAAAACATATTTTCATTGAGGTAGAAAAATACCACGCTTACTACGAGCTACTTCTATCCCAAGGAAATATCTCAAAAGCCCCAATCTTTCATTATAAACTAATCTGCCAAAGTTTGCTTAATCTCAGTTGCACCTGCTCTATCATCACCAGTGACAATCAAGTCAACATATACCAAAAGAACTACTTCCCTTTTCCTTGTCTTCTTAATAAACAGGGAATAATCTGCAGATGATCTGAGGATTCCTACTGACTCTACCACCTGAGAGAGTTTCTAAAACCAAGCTCTCGGGCTCTGCTTGAGGCCATAAATGGCCTTCTGTAATCTACACACACTCCCCTTGAACCTTGTAACCAGGGGGGCTGCTACATGTATAGCTCCTCCTATAAATCCTCATAAAAATACATTCTTTACATCAAGCTGATGAAGATGACAATCTTACTGAACTGCCACTAAAATTAGTATCCATACTGTAGAAAGTTGAGCCATTGGTGAGAAAGTGTTAAAGAAGTCTATCTCATATGTTTGGGTGTATCCTTTGGCAACAAGTCGGGTCTTGTACTGTGCAACTGATCCATCTGGGTTGTATTTGAGTGTAAATACCCATCTACAATAACTACTGTAGCACCCTCTGATAAGGGTGTGAGCTGCTAGGTACCATGTGAAGTAAGAGCAACTATCTCATCCTCCATGGCCTGTCACTACTGTGGATCATGCATGGCCTACTAGTAGGTGGTAGGAATTTATGTGGCTGAAAGTGCATGACAGAATTTCACAAAGGCAGACCCAAGTCTCTCACTAGACAGACTGCTTGTAATTGGGTATTTAACACAATTACGAGGTGCCTTCCGAATGGCAATCAGAAGGTCAAGATCATTTGTTAGATCCTCCTGTACTGACTCTAAGGTAGAAATATCCACAATTGGACTTGTAGCATCACTATTGGGTACTGTATCATCAGTACGTAAACAATTCATGGTCATTTGAATTGGGGAGGGTGATGTTTGTGTGGTCGCTGGAGAGAATGATATCTGTAAAGTATTGTGAGGGTGTTTATAGGTAATAGTTGGCTAAAAAAACTTCATAAGTCTAGTCATAGCAGCCAGAGGAGCAGAAATAGGTATCTCCTTCAATGGAACGAGAGGTATATGCATGGAGGCCTTTGTAACCTCAGGGGATAGGCTCCGAGCAACGGTAGAAAAGTGTGGAATGAATTCATGAAAGATAATATCAGCACTAACATAATGCTTACCGGTGATGGGATTTAAGCGTTTATATTCTTTCTGAGTTCATGAATATCTTATGTTAGCATATGTTTTATTCTATTTCTCTATTGTACAATTATAGGGTTTGCTCCTCAGGGGCATCTATGTACTTTCACCTTTTTTTGGTCTCTCTCTTATAAGAGTCCTAGTGCTTCAATATGGAATTGAATTATTTCATCCAATTTGGTATCAGAGTATCGGTCCTGGACCGTGGCTCTTGATATCCCACCCTCAAGGCCTCTAAACCCTACACCAACCCCCACAGTTGGCCTGGTTTGCACGCAATCGCGTGTGGCGGTGCTCGGGTGCTCGATTTGGGCACTACGCCACGTGCGGCGGCGCTCGGGGCTGCGTGATCTGACCACATGGGGTTCGGTGATGTAGGAGCGGCGGCGCTGTAGGCAGCAGCAGATGCTGCAGCAATGCTAGGCGGCGATTTGCTGCTCCTGTGATGTCGGGAGGCAATGCAGCAGCCCTGCGTGGCTAACGCAGGGTAGTAGGGGTGGTGCAGCGTGCTCTGCAGCGGTGCAATGTCATCTACAGTGATTCGCCTGTAGTTGTGAGGAGTTGGTAGCTTGTTTCTAGGGCTACTTTTCTTCCTTTGCACGGGAGAGACACCTAGATCTCCTTGGGGCCATCTCAGGTGTTTTTCCCCACACCTGAGCGAGGTCAGTATTTGTCTAAGGGGGTCTTCCAATGAAGATACAGATCTGAACCAAATTTCTTCTAGATCTACCAGTGTTACCTTGACTTAAATATGGATTTCTTTTGTGTGATTGGTGGATGCTTTTGGATCAGTTTGTTTCATTGATTGATGAAGAGTTGTTTAACTCCCTTTGGACATGATGAACTCATCGAGAATTGTTGAGTTTATGATGGAGGCCGCTATGGAAGTAGGACAAGTCAGTCTTGACAGAGACCATTGTGTCAGATGATGTTGTTTGAATAAATGAGGAGGCCTTCTACACGAGGTAGGGGGCGACGTAGTCGTCAGGGTAGCAGGCAGTGTGCTGCAGGTATGTTTTATGGCAAGATGGGTCATGTTCAGATTGTGACTAAAGCTATAGAGCGGGACGATGGGATTGTTAGAAAAGAGGATGGGGCTGTTGTGTCTACTACTTCAGATACTGCAGCTCTTGCTTCTTCTGTAGGTGATGAATGATTAATTGATTCCAGGGCATCTAGGCATCTTAATGGAGATCGGGAGTACTTCCGCATGGTGCGTGATGTTCCTCCTGGTAGGATAGTTCAGGTGGCTGATGGACATCTTTCTCAGGTCCAGGGCGAGAGGGAGGTTACTATATGTCCCTCCTTGAGACTGCTCAATGTTCTATTTGTTCCTGATTTTTCGATCAGTTTGTTGTCAGTTAGTAGGATTATCAAAGAGCTCAACTACAAAGCAATCTTTGATAATGTGGGGTGTGTTTTCTGGGACATTTACAAGGAAAACTATTTGTGGTGGACACAAGGAAGGAGGTGTATATTGCTTAGCTCAGTCCCCATTGGTAGTTGTTAGACAGGCAGATGTGGCATACAAGGTAGGGACAACACTTCAGTGGCACCGTTGGTTGGGACATCCCTCTCTAGATGGACTGAGACGGGTTATTTCTCATTTATCACCTGCTACTGATCTTCTTTGTAACGCTTGCCAACTAGGCAAGCATCACCGTTCCAGCTATTCTCCTATCACTACGGTTGCGTCATCTGCATGTTTTGACTTACTCCACATGGACATATGGGGCCCGAGTCATGCTCTTGACAAGCAGGGATTCTACTTCTATTTAGTGGTCGTTGATGATTTCCCTAGACTATCATGGACCTTTTTGCTTTGTAGTAAGTTAGGAAACACGATTGAGATGTTAATGAATCATATCAAGACTCAATATTCTACAGTTGTAAAGATTGTTAGAACCGATAATGCACTTGAGTTTTGTACCAGGAGACTGGCTCAGTTTTACAACTCTCTAGGCATCATACATTTGTTGCCCCCATACATCCCAGCAGAATGACATGGTAGAAAGGAAACATAGACATCTCTTAGATGTGGCTCGAACATTGTTGATACATCACAATGTTCCATCTTCCTATTGGAGAGATGCCGTTCGACTGCTTGCTACCTGATCAACAGGATGCCTAGTTCGGTCCTTTATGAGTGGATTCTGTATTAGATATTGTATCTAGATAGAGATTTGTTTGTTGTACCTCATCGGGTTTTGGCTGTGTTTTATTTGTTTACATTCTAGGCCCTGGTAGGGACAAGCTTGCACCCCGTGTGGTCAAGTGTGTATTTTTGGGTTATAGTGCCACCCAGAAGGGCTACAAATGTTATGATCCCATTGGTAGGTGATACTATATTAGCATGAATGTCACGTTTCATGAGGAGGCGTCTTATTTTTCTATGCAGGGCCACCAGATGTCTACTTCAGATGCACCTGCATCGATGCTCTTTCCCTTGTCCAGTTTGAGGATATTTTTGTTTCGACTCCCTTGCCTTCTACTTCAGATTCCAGGGAGTCCGTGGATGATTTTGAGAAGCTACATGGCCTGATGCGCATGTACGACAGACCTCACTTGACTCTGCAAAGGCTATCTCTATGTACGCCACAGATTGTTAGATCATGGTTACCACCTAAGACATGTATTATATCTTCCTCTACGCCACCAGACTCTCCTGCACAAGTGCATGTTGACTCCCTAAGCTGCCTGTTGACGATGGTCCCACAAGTCGCTCTACGGTGCTTGATGCTATTGAGGAGCTTCCTATTGCTATTAAGAAGGCTCCACCTTCCTATGCTTGCTACCACATTGCAGGTGATCTTCCCAATGCTCATCTTGGGAAGTTGTTTGTCCAGTTTGCTTCTGCCTTGTCAGTTGCAAAGATCCCCACTATCTACTAGCAAGCCATGCTTCATCCAAAATAGTGGGTTGCCATGAAGGACGAGATGGCTACACTTCGGGGTCGCGGGACTTGAGAGCTCACTCCACTTCCTAATGGAGCTACTGTTGTTGGCTGTAGATGGGTATTCACAGTGAAATTCAATCCATATTGGGGCATTGCTAGGTACAAGGCATGTATAGTGGAAAAGGGGTTCACCTAGATCTATGAGGTGGATTTCTTTGATACCTTCTCACCAGTTGCCAGACTTCCCACAACATGAATATTGGTTGCAGTTGCAGTACAACTTGATTGGCCCTTACACCAGCTAGATGTGAACAATGCATTCCTCTTTGGTGATCTCCAAGAGGAAATCTACATGCAGTAGCCACCAGGCTTCGAGGTTCATGGGGGGAGTGTTTGCAGACTGCGGAAGGCTATCTATGACCTTAAGCAGAGTCCCAAAGCTTGGTTTCAAAGGTTGTCACAGGTTGTAGAGGCAACCGGATTCAGGAGATCGACAGCTGACTTTTCTCTTTTTGTCAAGATGATTGGACGAAGTATTGTGGTACTTCTTGTTTATGTTGATGACTTGATTATCACAGGTGATGCTGAACAGGGTATGGCTAAGATTAAGCGCATCCTAGTAGAGTAGTTTATCATGAAGGACTTGGGAGCTCTATGATACTTTCTTGGCATTGAGGTGGCTCGCAGTAAAAAGGGTGTAGTCTTGTCCCAGAGGAAGTATGCATTAGACATCTTGCAGGAGGTTGGTATGCTTAGGGTCAAGGAGGCCAATATTCCTATGGACCTCAAGATGCCACTTTATGATGAGGATGCATAGTTGGTGGAAAACAGGTGGTACAGGCAGCTTATGGACAAGCTGCTATACCTCACTATCACGAAGCTAGAAATCTCCTTTGTGGTGGGGAGACTGAGTCAGTCCATGGCCAAGCCAACACGTCAGCATTGGGATGTTGCATTGATGGTACTTAGATACATCAAGAAGGCTCCTGGGAAGGGTCTCCTCTTTTCCAAGGGGTCTTCTATGACCTTAGTTGACTACTTTGATGCGGACTACGTCGGATGTCATGTGGACCGCCAATCCATTACCGGATTCTGCACCTTTTTGGCAGGGAGTTTGATTACTTGGAGGAGCAAAAAATAGGGCACAGTTGCAAGATCCAATGTTGAGTCTGAGTACAGAGTCATGGCTCAAACGACTGTAGAGATGATATGGATTAGGTCCCTACTTACTAACTTGCAGATACAATTTTCTTGCCTAATGGAGATGAGAATTGATAACAGGGTAGCCACTTTCATTGTCAACAACCTAGCATTTCACGAGAGGACGAAACATGTTGAGGTTGATTGCCACTTTACCAGGGACTTTATTCAGAAAAGGTTGCTATATACTATACCAGTCACATCTGAGGAGTAGATTACAGATATTTTCACCAAGTTCCTAGCCAGATCTCTATTTGATTCATATGTATCTAAGCTAAGCATGATAGATATCTATGCTTCAGCTTAAGGAGGAGCGTTAGCATATGTTTTATTCTATTTCTCTGTTGTACGGTTGTGGGGTTTGTTCCTTAGGGGCATCTATGTACTTTCACCCCTTTTTGGTCTCTCTCTATATAAGAGAGCCCTAGGACTTCAATAAGGAATCGAATCATTTCATCCAATTTCTTAAGAATGCTGGATTTAAATATACAACCACACTAGAAGGGGGGATGAATAGTGTGGTAGAAAAATATAATAATTAAAAGCAAACTACAAAATGAACACAAGATGTATAGTGGTTCTCTACTCACTTGGGTACTCCACTAACTAAGCATCTTACCTTATGATTTTTAACTTGATTCTCTCAACCTTGAGGGAACCAATATACGAACCAAGGTAATTAATGGATTAAATCAATTCAAGTATAGCAAACAAATTATTACAACCTAATAACGAGCTACAAGCTCGATACAAATTAAGAAGTGTAAGAAAGAAAAAATTTTACAACAAAGATTCCTAGGCCTTCCAACAATAGTATTAAATTGATATTATCAAATAGAGAGCCTATGAACGTATGCGGGCGACGAATTGATCGTGAATCTAAGCACTTTTAGAGAGCTTGTCTCAGCGAAGAGTGGAAACGAAGATATCGTAGAGACAACAAGCTTATTTTTTGGTAGAGAAATGGTGTAGAAACTCCCTAATCACAATTATTCTCTCTTATTTTTCTTGTAAGAAAGCTAAGGGTCCAAGCCCTATTTATAGAGTTAGGATCATAGGAATTCGAATACTAGATGGTTGGATTTAAATCCCAACGTTTATATCTTTAAATTTAATTTTTTAGCCATTTAGATTTGGCCTAACGAACAATTGGATCTGGTATTGTAGTATGGGTATCAATACTAGTGACTTACTATTTTTGTCATAGACAGTACCTATGGGGTACCGACACTAATCATGAGTATCGATGCTCGTTGCTACAAGATTTGAGTTTTAAATACTTAAATATGTAACCCATTGGTACATGTACTAATTATGTGTATCGATACTTGTTGCCTCCAGTACCGGTACTAATCATGATTATTGATACTTGCTGGGTATAGATTTATTCTTTGAAAAAATCTAAACCTGTAACTTATGTGTACCAGTACTAAACTTTAGTACCAATGTTTATGGGTTAACAAGTACCTTTTTAAATATAAATTCAATTTGATTATTAGTATTCTTTTACAAATACTTTAAACATCAAAAAATGATCTTTTAAACAAAATATACTTTAAAATAAACTAAATGATCATAATATTTTATTCTAATTTATCTCTATATGATTTTTACGATTAAATTCTTATTATTAGTTGAGAGGCATACATTCTAATATAAAAAGAAAACTATTTTATTTGACACAATTAACTTGATAACTTGAATTTGTCTTGAAGGTCTCCTCATCATTGTCTTTCTTATTAATCTCATTTTGTCTTGGCTTTTGTAATCTCCATCAATGTCTTAAATCTGAAATAACACTCAATTGCATATGTTAATCTAAAATAATTTTGTTAACATCAAAATAAGATATGGAACATGGTTCCAACAAAGAACACACACTTGATTGCTCATAGTGCAAGTTTGTCTCGACTCGAGGAAAGGAGGTGAACAAATGCAATACAGTCAAACATAAGTGGTGGAATATAAAAAGCTCTTACTTAGGATACAATATGTGCCAAGGAATTTGAAGTACTCAACTGGGCATTCTATTGATTAAATAACAAGCTGTAAGAATTACATCTCCTCAATATAACAGAGGCACACTGTGATGAATCAACAAAGTGCAGGCTACATCCAAAAGATGCTGATGTTTTCTCTCAACCACCCCATTTTACTGAGAGGTATGAACACAGGTAGTTTTGTGCACTATCCTATAAGATTTGCAAAAGATAGACAACCTGGTGGTGCATAACTTACGTGCATAATTAGATTTTACCACTTTAATAGCAGTCGAATACTAATTCTCTCGAACATAAAATGCTTAAAGACAGATCCAATGTATGACTTATTCTTAATAGAAACACCTACGATAGGCGTGAAAAATTATCAACTCCTAAGTAGTAATAGTGACCTTGCCTAAATAGTATCCAACTCAGCCCCTACACATCCATATGTAACAACTCAAATAAAGCCATCAACCCAAGATGAGTATTCACATGGTAGGAACAGTGGTATTTGCCCATGTGACAAGTATCACAAGTGATTGGAGCTATAGGAGATATAGAGGAAATAACTCCTCGAAGGTTGTCCAAAGGAAGATGTCTAAGTTGGTGGTGCCACTAAAATGCACTCGGTAGCAAAAGAGACTTCTCGACATACAGCAGTAAGTGGAGTCTGAACTAGATGATAAACTCCACCCTCTACATTTCCACTACCAATCGTCTTCCCTATCAGCTTGTCTTGAATGATGCATCCCATATCATCAAAGATAGAATGACAATTAAGCTCCTTAGTAATCTTGCTGACTGAGAGTAAGCTAACAGGGAAGTCTACCACATACCAAACATCAAGCTATCTTAAAGTACAAGTCATTGGTACCCCCTAACCTTCTATCCTGGAGTGCCTGTCATCAGCGACCTGAACTGTCCTGCTTGCAGGTACAGACCTGAGATGGGTAAAATAATTTCGATCTCCACTGAGATGCCGTGAAGCACTTGAATCAACCATCTACTCTGTACTACCCTGATTCCTGTCATATGCAATAAAGTCAACTCCACCTCATCATGATGGCTAAGACTTCCGAGTAGCTTCCGCTACTCACTTCGTACAATGGTCATTGTATCATTTGTTGATTTCTGTGTGGTAAATGTGCTGCTCAACATTAAAAGAGGTCATACCTTTATGATAGAATCATAAATCCACTAAGAAAAAAGACTTCAAAGCACTGAATTAAGGGTGGATCATACTAATTTGATAAAGAAATCAATGTGGACAAGATAAATCAACTTTAGACTTGAACAAAAAAAAGTCAGATCATAATAAAATGAATTGCATATCTGATTTCAGTCATTGGACATGAATTCTAAGACAAACAGAGCCTAGATTTCAACCCAAGGATCGAAGAGAGGCACCCAAGGGGCAGGCTTGTGTTAGGCCTAGGTAGGCCTTAATGCCGCTGCCTAGGGCTGTCCACCCCCTCCTTTCCTCGCTACTAGCTGGGAAGATCATCGGCGGCGCTGGCTGTTGTTGGCGAAGATGGTCTGCTGCAAAGGTAGCAACAACAGATCAGGCTTGATCTGTGGCGCGTGGAGGGTGGAGAGGGAGACGGTGGAGATCTAGGAGGCTAGGTATTTGGTACGATATCGGACTGCTGGTTAAAGACTGTTGTTTTGATATCAAGTAGGAAGAAATGAGGCATTGAGTTTATTCTCAAACCTTACCTCTTTTTATATAAAGAGAGAGATGGGTACAAATTACAGTACAACCTCATGAAGAAGAGAAAAATAACAAATAACACCAATAAAATACAATAAAAACTAACAGGACTTCATAATAAGTGCTAATTAGTCAACCTTGTTGCTATTGCTATTGCCTGACCTTGTTGGTTTTTTCTTGGTTGGCTGCTTTGGTACTTCGATTAGGTTTCCTATCTCTCATTTTACTTTAAAATTTAAATAATGGTTGTTTGAATATGTTAGGACGGTAGGAAGAAGGTCACGTGGATAGCCACGTGGCAGTCAGCAGGCCACATGGCAGTCCATGTGCAGCCAATAAAGGCCCAACAAGGACGGCGGTTTAGAAGGTCCTATAGACCAATTTTGGGTTTTCTTAGATGCCAAGTTAGCTATTTTTAGTAAAATGTTTTTTAGGAAAATAGTTGGAGATTTATTTTATTTATTAGAAATAAGATATTTCCTTAAGAGATATGATCTTTTCTTGTTAGAGATATGATTTGTTTTCAAGAATTATGTAGATGATCTCCTTCTAGATGAGATCCCATGTATAATGGCAATCAATCTCTGCATGTTTTGTGCGCTCATGAAACATGGGATTGTTGGCAATGTAAGTAGCTGCTAGATTGTCACACCTCATTTCCATCGGCTCCTCTATCTGAACATGCACATCTCTCAGGACAGACCGAATCTACACCATCTCTGCAGCAGTTTATGCCATGGCATGATGCTCTGACTTTGCACTCGATATGGACACAACTGTCTGCTTCTTGCTCCTCCAAGTGATTACATTCCCAGCAACAAAGGTGCAGAAACTAGTAGTGAACTTCTTGTCTGTAAGACAACTTGCATAATTAGCATATGAATATCCTATAACTGTCATAGGATACCCCTTTCTGAACAACCCACGTCTAGGTCCTTTCTTCAGATATCTAAGCACCTGCATAGTAACATCCTAATGTTATTTTGTTGGCTTATCTATAAACTGGCTCAACCACCCCACAGCAAGGGAGATGTCTGGTTTGGTAATGGTCAGGTAAAGCAATCGACCAACCATCTGTAGCTCGTGCTCTCCACCTATTGTGCCTTAGTATCATATAGATGGACCTTGGGGTCCATGGGTACATTTGCTGCCTTTGCCCTAAGCATCCCAATCTTTTGGAGAATATCAAGAGTATACTTTCTCTGACTAGCTATAATTCCTTTTCCTTTAGCCACCTTAATGCCCAAAAAATATCGTATAGGGCCTAAGTCCTTCATAACAAATTGCATCGCCAATTCCTGGTTGACCTGTCCAATCCCTTCTGTATCATCTTCTGTAATGATAAGATCAGCATATTCAAGGAGCACCATGACTCCCTTGTTATGCACGAGGACTTATTAGTCTTCTTAATAAACAACAAATGATTTGAAGTAGACCTCACTAGGCCTAATCCTTCCACAACCTCTGACAGTTTGTGGAACTATGCACGAGGACTCTACGTGAACCCATGGATCACCTTCCTTAGCCTGCACACACACTCCCCCTCAGCCTCAAGTCAGGGGGCTATTGCGTATATACTTCTTCGTGAATATCACCATATAAAAATGCATTCTTTACATTTAACTGATATAACTCCCAGTCTGTATTTGCTGCAATAGGTGAGAGAAACTGAATGGTCGAAAGTTATGCCACCGGTAAGAATGTGTCAAAGAAGTCTATCCTACAAGTCTGTGTAAACCCTTTAGCCACCAACCGAGCCTTATGCCTAGAAATAGATCCGTCAGGGTTATATTTCAAGGCAAAGACCCATCTGCATCCTACCACCCGTGCAGTAGGTGGTCTCGGCATAAGTTCCCACGTGCCTTGTGAACATAAAGCTGTCATCTTCTCTTTTATGCCCTGAAGCCACTTAGGATGAAGCATGGCCTCTTGATAAGATGTGGGCAGCTTGGATGTAGATACAACAGAAGTAAATGTTGCAAACTGGGAGCCCAGTTCATCACTGATAGAAGCACCTGTGATCCTATACTGAGCACAACTCTAAGGTGCCTTGTGAATGTCAATAGGCATTTAAAATCATTATCCTTAGTAGCCTCATATGGAACATCTTGCTCCTTTGGAACACCATTAGGCTCCTGCTGACTATCCCTGTGAGAAGCATCAGGCACAGGCATATCAGTATCATCAACACATACTTGTGTGGGGGAGGATGATGTTGCTAGGGCGGGAGGGGGGGTACTATGACTCGTGGTCTTTAAGTCACCAGAAGCTTGTACACAAATGGTTGTCCCTTGTTTCTGCTATCTGTACTCGCAGGTAGCTAACGTGGGGAGAAACCTCCAAATTGTATAGCAAGAACCGGCATTGGTGCCATCTCAATTGGTGTCATTTCAAGAATAGTGGGCATCCGCTGAGCAGTGAAGGAAAAATAAGGTACAACCTCATGAAAAATGACATCTGCACTGACATAATGCCGTCTGGTGAATGGATCATAGCACCTGTACCCTTTCCAAGTAGAGCTATAACCTAGAAACACACATTTCACTGCCCGTGGTGCTAGCTTGTTCTCTCTAGGTCCATTAATGTGGACAAATGCAACACAACCAAAAATGCAAGGTGGCACATGAAACAACTCTCTCGATGCAAAATCTACCAAGGGATTTGTTCAGACAATACAGAGTTGGGCCTTCTGTTGATTAAATAACAAGCAGAAAGATAGGCATTGCCCTAATAAATCTTAAGAACACAATGATGTATCATCATTATTCTAGCAACATACAAGTGGTGTTTGTTTCTTCTTCGCTATCCCATTCTGTTGGGATGTATGAGGACAGGAGGTCTGATGTATGATACCATTCAATCTGTAAAAATCACGCAATCTGGCAGTACAGAACTCCAATGCATTATTTGAGCGCACACATTTCACAATGGTAGAAAACTGCGTCTTTATTTCAAGAATAAAATTTTGAATGACATTGCTAACATCTAACTTATTCTTTAATAAAAATAACCATGACATGTGTGAAAAACCATCCACAATGACTAGGTAATATCTATGACCTTGCCTATCTGAAACATGACTTGGACCGCAGATGTCCAAGTGAATCAACTAAAATGCAGAATCAGTAGTAGAAGAACTAGTAGGAAATGAAGCCTGGTGATGCTTCCCAAGCTGACATGCATCACAAGTAATCTCAATGGTTAGAGAGACATGGGGGAAAATCTGACGAAGCTTGTTCAGAGAAATGTGTCCAAGATGGTAGTGCCACTGCAATGTAGTCCCTACAACAAAACTGAACTCGCTCTGACACAAAGCAGTAGTATCAGTTTGGACTAGGTGATAGAACCCCCTTCTTCATGTCCACCAATCATCCTCCCTGTGAGCCTGTCCTGTAACACAACCCATATCATCAAATATAACACAAAAGTTGAGGTCTTTAGTAATTCTACTCATAGATAAAAGACTAATAGGGAATTCTGGTACAAACAAAACTCGAGGCAACTGTAGAGTAAACCAGAGAGACACCTCCCCCTATCCATCTACTCTAGAGTGATGACCATCAGCTACCTACACAGTTCTACCAGAAGAAACTGCTTGTATCTATCTAAAACAACTCTGATCTCTACTCAAGTGCTGGGAGGCTCCAGAATCAGTGAGCCATGTAGTATTACGACTATGGGGAAGAACAAAAATACTAGAAGCATATTCCATACCTAAGGAGGCAACTGCAGTGGTATCAAAAGTGGATGGAGTCTCCTGAGTCACTTGAGCTAGTCTCTGGGCAAGAGTGACCTGGGCACCATATTAGTCTCCATCTTTGGGGTCAAGGCAACTTGATTGGCCACCGGAGGACGACCATGGTTGGTCCAACAGTTAGCCTCCACATGAACAATACGTCCACAGTATGTGTAAGTGGGTTGTGGTTTGTCAGGCTGTCCCCAGCTATGCCCACGTCCATGAGTGGATGGAACTCTACGTTCACCACGTCCACCAGCAGCAACAAAGGCTGAAGTCTAGCCCGTCACCTTAGGATTAGTAGATTTAATGGATAATCTAGTAACCCTACTGGAAGCCTCCTCTAGAATAGGAAGCTCTGTGAGGGTAAGCATTTGATCTTGTGTAGGCTTATACTCAGAGCTCAATCTAGACAAGAACTTGAGCACCATAAACTCCTCAAGATGCTCTTTCTGCGTCGCACATGTGCACACTGGCTTGCATGAGTTGTAGCTCTCCAACAATACCTTTACTCTAGCATAATACTGTGCCAGTGTCAATCCATCCTGCCTTAGAGAGAATGTGTCATGAGTGATCTGGAACACCTTGCTTGAGTTCTTCTCATGGGAATATCTATCATGAAGAGAGTTCCACATCTCTCTGGCAGTCTTGTAAAACATTATCCCATCTCCGATGTGAGTAGCCACGGCATTCATAATATATGCTCTTACCATAGCGTTGTCACGCTTCCATGTGGTGTATTTCCCAGTTCTCTATGTTGGCTATGGCTCCAGAAGAATATGTTCCTTATCATAACCTTAAAACGTCATGAGAAACGTCTACGATCAACGGGCGTAGTTGGTCTCATCAAGCTTTGTGATGGGAACAAAGAATATATTTTTGATGTTCCCATGATTCGTCACACTCTCGGACAGGCCTTTGGACTTTGGAGAGGCAACCATGCAACCAAATTAGGAAGAGAAATCACCACGAACAGATCACTTCATAGACGGGCTAGATCTGAATCAGAGGTTTTCAGATCTGCATGATGAATAGAAGGCCCCCTTGGATAGATGTAGGCCTAGCAAGGGTGCGAAGGAAGACACCCAAGATGGCCCCATGGGGACCTAGGTCTTTCTCGCTGTAGTCATTGGAGAGGTGACCCTAGAATCGGATCGTTGAATCCCTTGTCGCCTGGATTAAGTGTTGCTACAACACTACCACCTCCTATAAAGGACGATCAATGTCTGTAGATCGTGACGCTGCTGCCTGCGGGATGATCCATCGTTTGCAGATTGTGACTACAGTGTCGCTGCCACTTGCATGTCGCTATTCAACTACTGCACAGGCCACTGCCGCAGCTGTTGAACATGCTCAGACCTCCTTGTTTGAGCTGCCGTCGGTGGGTCTCTGCGTGAGGAAGAGATCGATGCAAGGAAGGCAACCCCCTATGTCACGACTACTAGGCAGGGGTGCTAGGAGCCTGTCGGATGGCGCCGCTGACACGCGAGACAGAGAGGGGTTTGGTGGTTTAAGGTTTTGGAGGCTTTTTCGGGTAGGATATCGAGAGCTCTGGTCCAGGACCGTTGCTCTGATATCAAGTTGGTGGAAATGAGTTAGTTATTATTCTAAGGAAACCTTACACCTCTTTATATAGAGGAAGAGGTCTGGATAAAATATAGAAGAGGACCAGAGAATAAAAGAAATAGTAAAACAAGACATAAAGACATATATATAGGGGTACTATAACAATATGTACTCTCTATAGAAGAGTCTTCTCTCTTTGTAATATTTGAGTCAATCAATAATACTTCCAAATTTCAAGACTCCTCTCCCTCTTCCTCTCTTCTTCCACATAGCCGGCCACCTACCAAGGGTAGCCAGACCCTCTCCCTGTCGACCAGACCTACTGGCCACCTTGCAGCCGGCCTCCTCCTCCTGTTGGCCACCTCTGTCCGACCACAAGGAGGCTATCTGCCCACCTGCAGCAGCAACCGTTGCTCTCCCTGTCCACATGAGTGGACAGTTCCTCATTGGAATTGTTTTCCCACGCATGAGTCTCCACACTGTGAATTACGTTGATTCTTGACATGGTATTAGAGCCACCGGCCTAGGCTCTCTTGTGCGTGTGTTATTTGACCACACGGTGGTCCTCGTATCCAAAAAGTCTTCTTCAATAAATCCGACGTCTTACGAGAAGACTAGAGAAGATGACGGAATCAACCACGACGGTCGAAGATGCCAAGCCTTGTCTTAGAGAAAGCAAGGTGGTTGTCTCCGAGACAACCATCAAATTTAGTGGCGCATCCAACTATATCTTGTGGGCTCGCACCTTTAAGATATTTGTTGGAGGCTAGGAGAAAGAATTCTCCTCGAAGAGCCACCATAATTGAAGGATGACAAGAAGAAGTTCGAGAAGGGGAATTATGTGGTCATGAACTGGCTCATGAACTCAATAGATCTATCCATCGCCTCAAATATGCTCTACAAAAAGAGTGCATATGAGATTTGAATGGTCCTCAAGAAAAGGTATGCTTAAATCTCAAATAACGCATGTATTACTAATTTCTACACTTGTATTTGGACAGCTAGTCAAGGAGATCTCTCCTTGACCAAATATTATGAGAAGATGGAGGTGTTGTTTGAGGAGTTGGAGATATACGAGCCACTATGTTGCGACAACAAGGGGGAGACATGGGCAGTTCGGCAATTTGCTAATTTTTTATCGGGATTGCATTCCCATTATCGAGCCGCCCGAGATCAAATCCTTGTTTCCGATGGGAAGATGGATCTTGAGATCATCTTCTACGTCTTCTCAAGATAGAGATCCCCCAGGATGAAGACACATCGAAAGGTGAGAGCTCCGCACTTTCTATTCTAGAAGCAGGTGTGGGGTGAGGACGTGGACCTGGCTGCGTCTACCCAAAGTGCCAACACTGTGGACGCAATAATCATCCACAAGACAAGTATTGAGAGAAGTTCAGGAGACCACTACATGGGGCTACCAGCACCTCATGTGTGGACTCCCTAACCCATTAAGATCTTGAGAAGCTACGGGCTCTACTTTAAGAAGCGACTACTACTCAGGTTGCCATAGAAGCAACAACTTCGGAGGTCATAAGAGGATTCACCATTGACTCGTCAATGGAGAAGACCGAGAGCTTGACTCTCGAAAAAGATGAATAGTGGGGCTTTTAGCCTTACAAATGGAAGACCAAGTCATTGGCCTCCTGGCCTTTGACTTGAGGGGGCGTGTTAGGATGGCAGGAAGAAGGCCACGTGGACAGCCACGTGGTAATCAGCAAGCCATGTGGCAATCCACGTGGTAGCCAATAAAGGCCTAGCAGGGCCTGTAGTCTAGAAGGTCCTATGGACCGATTTTGGGTTTTCTTAGATGCCAAGTTGTCTATTTTTAGTAAGTATATTTTTTAGGAAAATAGTTGGAGATTTATTTTCTTTATTAGAGATAAGATCTTTCCTTGTTAGAGATATGATTTGTTTCCAAGAATAAGGATATGTACTATATGTAAAAGAGAGCTTTCCCTCTTTTGTAATCTTTGAGTCAATCAATAATACTTCCAAATTTCAAGTTCTCTCCCTCTCTTCTTCCACATAGTTGGCCACCCACTGAGGGCAACTAGGCCCTCTCCTTACTGGCTAGACTTGCTGGCCACCTTGCAGCCGGCTTCCTCTTGCTACCGGCCGCCTCTGACCGACCACAAGGAGGCTGTCTGCCTTCCTGCAGCAGTAGCCGTTGCTTTCCCTATCCATACGCGTCGACAGACCCTCATTGGAATTGTTTTCCCACGCACAAGGAGTCTCTATGCTGCGAACTACATCGATTCTTGACAGAATCATTAAATGTAGTTTATTGAGGATGATTAGGTTATTAGTTTGGTTGGTTATGTCATTCATTAAATGATTGTTTTATTTTGTTTCATGAAGTTAAAGTTTTTGTAGTTTTTTTACAGTTAATTATTAACTTTTCATAATCTTGAACTTGAAAATGATTTACTTGATATATTTTACTTGATATATATATATATATTTGAATATTTAAAAAATACTCGATCAGCATGACTACTCTCCCACATAACATATACTCAGTTAGTGACCTAACCAATTGAATATTGGTTAGCGACTTTTAAAACACTGGCAAAATGGTGTAGCAGAGATGAGGCATCAGCATATTCTAAATGTAACGTGAACACTTTTGATCCAGAATAGGCTATCGATTTCATATTGGAGAGATGCGGTGTTAACTACATGCTATCTCATTAATCAGATGCCATCCACGATACTTGATGATTAGTGCCGTCATTTAGTTTTTTCTTGATCGTAAGCTTTTTGGGTTCCACCCAAGGTTTTTGAGTGTGTTGTGTTTGTACACTTTCATGGGCTTACTAGCGACAAACTTGTACCTTGAGCAGTCAAGTGTGTCTTTGTTAGGTACGTAAGGACTCAAAAAGGCTATAAATGTTATGATTCTATTTGTCGATGTTATTATGTGATCGTACATGTCACTTTGACGGAGTCCATTGCTTACTATTTTACATCTGGCTCATGCATTACTACTCTGGCACTTGAGGGTAAGACAACCGTCCCAAGTCCTATACCTCATAATGTTCAAGATGATATATCCTCGTCGTCAGATTTAACAATAACCCTAAATGTCATATATGGAAAAGATCAAAAGCATGGCCTTTTTCATTTCATTTTCTTTTTAAGAACAAAACTTTAAAAGTTTACATAGACTTGGGATGTTGACCAGCCAGGATGACCCTGGATGGTACTTCTTTGGATGACACATTTCATACTGGAACATTGCTGATGAGGACAGCTGAGGAATTACTAGACATAGTTTTGACAAAGTTAGATGTCAAGGACATGGATGCCGCTAGATGGAGACACTAAATGATGGAAGAATAGAAATGGCATTAATTGGTGAATGCAAGATCCTGTAGATGCTACCTCCTTGGCAATCTTATCCTGAAAAGGACATGAGATAGGACAAAAATGTGTCCTGATAATTGAGTTTTTAAATCTCCTACTAGCTGTGAACAAACTCAATAGTAAGTCGTATGTTTCAGAAAAAAACTTGATGATAAGTCCTTGTAAATAGAGGTTAAATGGACCTCCTCCTTGCAAATTATGGGGGAATCGTCCAATCTACATTTTGAATTTTTTGTTTGAAAAGGTCTACCACTTTTATGGTCCAGCCAATAGACCTTGTGAAAAGCAATTGTACATCACCACAGAGTTGTGTTGAGGCATCACAATACACTAGCTAATTGACATCTGAGATACTATAATGTTGAGTAGATTATGCTGAAGTTTCTCCCTAGGATCATCAATGGATGGTGTTTTAGAAGAGGAAGCCATCTAATCCAATTGCTTAAGTAACTGATCACACTCCATACTTGGCAAGGTCTCTGAGTGTTATGGGTCTGAGAAAGAGTTGACAGTCTGGTGTACTGAAAATCATTTCCATGCTTGGACTAGTAGGTATCCTCAATGTGACTCTCTGTGCACAAATTTTGTGTATTGTGGCTGCCCATGGCCTTCTACACAGCTATATCCACATCCATGAGTGGAGTAAACTATCTATATCCTCTAGAAATAGCAAAAGCATGAGTATCAGGATCTTCCTCTGTAACTGAAAGGTACTCGTTCTCTATAATTACACCTCTTCCAAACCCAGCATCTCTGATCGAAAAATAGCATAGTCTGGACTTGGTCTAGAGTAACTTCAAGACCATCATTTCTATCATTTTTTCCTTTGAGTTTGAAACATGGTTTATGAGGAGAAGCAATCCATTCATATGCTCTTTTTAGGGCGGAATAATATTGGGAAAGACTCGCATGTCCGTGTTGCAAATGAAAATTGTTTGGTTCATCTGGAATTTAGAACTAAGAGTCTTCTCTTCAGAATGTGTCCTGTAGGCAATTCCATGTCTCCATCAATTTGTAATGTACAGTTGGTCACCAGTAATGGGTAAAATACCATACGGAAGCTTGGAAACAAGAATGCTATTATCCTTCTTTCATGATGAAAAAGGACCATTTTTCTTTGCAGATATCTATTCAACACGAGAAAAGAGAAGGTTGTATTTGTCACCCTTTGTCATTGTCCAAAACTAGTGAAAAGAGATTTGCGACCTAACGCTTGTATTTAGATTAATTTAACTTAGATGCTTTTTACGAGGACCTTGATACTCTCCATTGTGGGAGCTACTCTGCCCATGATTATTGCTAGTTGACACATTTATCTCAGAGGAATCTATCTGAAACCTGAACAACACATCAAACGAAACCAAGCAGTGCTAGCATTTATTTGCTGCTCATAGGTATCAATGTGGCAAAAGAAGATCAATGAAGTCATAAGATTGTGATTTAGAAGACTCATGAGCAACCTTGCTTGAAGAAGCTAACATGCAGCATTCAAGTTGCTGCTAGAAGAGGTGCCAATTGGCCTGAATTCAGCATGGTTGATGTGGAGTGATGCTCACTGGAGACTGGTGCAATGTGGCATGTCGCCTCGTAAGCATCATGCTTGGTGGTTCTGCTGCAACCAATGCTGTCTCTTGTGCTGCCCATGCTACTGGATTGTTGGTTTTATAATGGATAATTAGTTCTCTTTGACGAAGGAGAAAGAAGTGAAAATGAGATGATGTAAAATCACTAACCTAGCATTGCTTCTTTAATACCATGTGGAAACAAGCAAATAAATTTTTTATCATCAAAATCTACTAGGATAGGCAGGAATTATAGAAGAGCACTCAGAATAATAGTTAAAACATAAAAGAGTAAAGCACTTAATATGAATGTAGCAAGTGAAATTTCATGTATCAGTGTACCCACTTGCAGCAACTTCCACTTGAACAAGAACTTTCAAGTGGTAGCATGTTCAGGACAAGGAAGAAGGCTAAGGTGTTGGCAGTTCTATGGGGAGTGTGGTTGGAAAGGAATGTGATTGTTTTCAGGGGTGAAATGCCCTATGTCAAGAATATTGTGACCTCTATCCTCCCAAATTGTGTTTTGGGATTCGACTTTTGTAATTCTGACCCTTCATTTTAATTAATAAATTTGGGTGGTTATCATCCGGATAATGACCCTTTTACTTTTTTTAAAAAATAGTGGGTTAGCAGGGTGGTAGGGGGGGCAATTGACTGCATTATTACTAGCTAGGGATATTTTTCATCGGAGGAACAACATGCATGTTGCATGCATTTGTGGGCAACCATGGATGTGAGCTCTATATGTGGTAATTGGACATGATTTTATTTGTTGCACAGGAAGAACTTGATTTTTTGAAGAAGGATATTTGAGAGTGTGGATTCACTAAGTTGGTAAAATGAAGGATAACTATGCTTTGGCAATGATGCTACATGGTTTGTTAGAAGTGCCTAGAATGGAGAGTAGCAAGCATCGAAAGGCATAAAGGTGACTGGTAAAGCAAGTGTGAAAAAGAAATATTACTTGGGAGTTAGTGTTATGCTTCTAATTTATCCTTTTGTAGCCATAAGGACTTTGAATGAATGCTGCAGAAAGTTTATTTAATTTACACATTTGGCCCTTAATCATGAAACATTTGCCTAGAATAGGAGTCTCTGTTACATAGAAATCACAAAATGCTATTTAGAAAAATGGCCTGAATAGTATTGGAGAATCAAAGTCATTGCACAGAGGATGGGAGCAAAATTACAGTGTTCTATAGAAATTAAAATAACTAAGCCAAGATTAAAGTATATAATGTATGAATGATTCCTTTTCCAAAAAAAAAGAAACCAGAGACTATCACAAGGCTTCTCTGTGCTTTCTTTCAAAATGTATTATAGATATCCATTGGATGCTTACATGGGAACAGCATGTAAAGAAGATGGCATGAGGTGTATGCTTTGGTGGGTGATTATCAATCCATTTGCGAAAAAATATCTGTGCACAATGAACAGTTCTGACAGAATAGCTCATTGCCATCTAATAAGCCATGAACAGATATACTGATTTGATTATTTGGTGTTATTCGCTTCTTGCTCTAGGTAATTCAATTTCCTCCTGTTAGGTGCTGTAACTAGTTTTGGCAACCTAAATTGAATTCCTCATTTTAAACAGAATACCCTTGTATGTAAATAGTGTTGAATATGTGACAATTAGCAATTGTGATCTTCCATACTGATGCTAAGTGGGAAAAACCTTTGGCCTTTATATGGTAAGTTCAGCTGTAATGGAATCATGCCTTTTCCAAATGGGAGACTTATCTTTCGATAATATTGTGGAGGCTGCAGAATATACTTCTAGGTGGTGAAAAAGTTTTGTGAGTGGAACATTCTATGTGCTATGAAACTCTGTTTAATATGGAGGGATGATTACTCCTTACAACAAAAGGGCAGTGCTCCATCCTAATGTGGCTTGGTTTACTAACAAAAATAGAGGTTTTGTCATAAATATGGCTCCTTGGATACATAGGAATGAAAATAGGGATTTTACCAACAATAGGAGCCTCTTGCAATGGTATCAATCACATACTTCACCTGAGTCAGCATAATACTTTGAGCACATGGTTTTAAAAGGCATGCCTCAAGGTGCTTAAGGCGAAAGCCTCAAGGTTGTAGTCTCAAGTTGTCTTTGAGAGGTGTAAGCCTCAATTTTGTGAGGTAGCCTTGAGGCAGTAAGGCAGTTCCTCGAGTGAAAACCATGCTCGAGCATAGCAATTTGTAGACTCATAAAACATCTCAGATGACTGGGGTCATTAATGAAAGATATATTTTGATACCTTAAACACTAGCACATTAATTTGTCAACTATATGTCCGGTCATTTTCAAAAAAGAAAAGAGAAAATTGTATGTCCTGTCGTGTCACAACTATGTCCATGGGGGATTAACAACCATTGTTAACCCCCATTTTTCCTTCTTGAAAAGATATATATATGTCCACAAACAAGATTTCCATGACAACACAGGTGGTTTTCAGCTCCTCAGGTTGCTTCTACGTGACGGAGCTACACGGCATGAACAATGTATATTCCCCACCTATCACATCTACCCCTCATCAATCATATCCATCCCTACTAATTCACTCGTACCTATCACATCTATCTCCACCAACACACTTCTACTTATCACATCTATCCTACTAACATACTCCCAATACAAATAAAAATAAAAATCAATAATAACATATTAACTTAATTATAAAATTTACATCCACTAACCCTTCTCTTATTCGTCAACTTATCTCTCCTTAAAGTTTTCTAAACTTTACCTAGTCCTAAGCTTTAAATCTCTACCAAACGGGGCTTAGGGGTCTTTATATGGAGAGACAACGAAGGGACAATTACAAGTACACCCCATACAATATACTAAATAATAAAAAGGACTATCCAAGAAATAAATAAGACACAACTCTCAACAATCTTTCTTGAGCTAGAGCATAGATATCAGACATTCTTAGCTTGAAACAAAGGTACTCAAGTCTTCTTCTAGGAAGTGCTTTGGTGAAGATGTGAGCAACTTGGTCCTCAGTATAAATGTATGGGGTAGGTATCATCCTGATCATCATAGCATTTCTAATAAAGTGAAAGTCCACCTCATTGTGTTTGGTTTTTTCGTGGAAGGTAGGATTATTTGCAATAAAGGTAGCTACCTTATTATCGCAGTACATAGGCATTGGTGTTGAGATAGGAACACCAAAGTCATAAAGCATAAACTAGATCCAAAGCAACTCGTAGGCAATATGCACCATAACTCGATACTCAAATTCTGCATTGGACCTGGACACCACATTCTACTTCTTACTCCACTAAGTAACAAGGTTGCCACCAACATACATGCAGTAACCAGTGATAGATCTCCGATCCTCATGAGCCCCAGTATAGTCCACATCAAAGTATCCTTACACCTTTAGATGATCATGCTTTTGTAAAGATAGGCCTTTCCTTAGAGAGTTCTCCAAGTATCTCAGAACTTGACAAACACCACCTTAGTAAGCCTCTCTAGGCTGGTGCATAAACTGACTAAGTCATCCCACTACATAGGTAATGTCAGGTTTGGTAATTGTAAGATAAAATAGCTTGCCAACCATAGCATGATACCTGGTAACTTCCTCAACTTATGACTGCCAGAATCAATAAGATGAGTAGTGGGATCTAATGGAATGGCAGCAAGTTTGCACCCCATCATCCCACTTCCCACAGCATATCAAGCACATACTTTCTCTGGGAAAGAATCAAGCCTCTATTTATGTGATGCATCTTAATGCCCAAGAAGTAACTAATCACACCCAGATCTTTGGTGACAAATTGAGAGTATAGAAAGGCCTTTGTAGCTACAATACCTTCCTGGTCACTCCCAGTCAGCAAAATGTCATTCACATATACAATAAGGACAATCGATCCAGTAGGCTTGTGCATCACAAACAAAGAGTGATTTAAAGATGATCGGGTAAAGCCAAAGTTTTGAACAACTTTGCAAAATCTTTCAAACCATGCCTTTGAGCTCTACTTCACTCTATAATGGTTTTGTTTAGCTTGCAGACCTTCTGACACTCCCTCTTAGACACAAAACCAAGAGGCTAATGCTTGTATACATTTTTATGAAGATCACCATAACGGAAGGCATTTTTTATGTCAAGCTGAAAAGATGTCCAACCAAAGTTAACTGCTATAGAGAAAAGACTGCGGATTGAGTTCAACCGAGCCACAGGAGAAAATGTCTCGAGATAATCCTCAGCACAAGTTTGTGTCGCAACAAGTCATGCCTTATGGCACTCAACTGAGCCATCAGGAAGATACTTCAAGGTGTACACTTACCTATACTCTACAATTGTAGCACCTGAGGGTAGGTCCACCAAGTCTCATTTGCCTCAAGAGTGCAAAGCTGCTAACTCCTCCGCCATTGCTGCTTTCCAAGTAGGATGCTAGAGAGTGTTTTTGTAACTACAGGGAACCTGGTGACTATCCATAGCAAGAGAGAATAGTCAAGCAGTAGTAGGCAATGTATCAAATAACATATGCTGAGAAATAGAGTATCGAGCATAATACCTTTGGGCCTTCCAATGAGAAATAGGAAGGTTCAAGTCAGACCTCCTAGTGGAAGGAATTACCTGATCTTCATTAGACTCAGTAGGGTCAATGGAGGATGGAGCACGCAGAATGGTAGAAAGAGGTTCCTCCTTAGGTAATTGAGGTAGTTTGCACTGGTACGTACATAGAGGACAGCCAAGAGTTATACATGGAGCTGGTGGTGGCCCTAAAGTTGTAGGCAGTAGCATAATGGGAGCTAGTGATGGCTCAGTGGGCGTTGGTGGCGGCACAGTAGGCACAAGAAGAGGGAGTTCTTGAGCCTAATGAGGATGTAAGGGGGAGTGTTGTAAAGGTTGGTAGTCGATATTTAGTTGATTATGTCACTGACTAAGGGTACAAGGTATGTGAGTGAGTAGTTGGGGAGTATATGTCAAGTATTTTTTAAATATATATATATATATATATATATATATATATATATATATATATATAAGTAAAATATACCATTACATCCAAGTAAACCATTTTCAAGCTTAAAATTATAAAAATAAGTTACAAACAATAAGTCCAATGAAATAAAAGTACAAGTTTGAGGTGCTAAAGTAGTCAAGCAAGTGAATAAAATTGTAAATCAGTGGAGAAATCAGGCACATAGTTGGTCAAGTAGACCAACTTCTCGACTGAGTGGTCGGGCTTGCTAACTACGTGCTTGAATATGGGTTGTTTAGTTGGTTAGGGCTCCGACTAAGAGTAGTTAGTGTACAATCTAATCATAGTTGGATCGTATAATAAAAGAAGAGAATCGAGAGGAGTGGAAGAGGGGAAAGGCAAAAGAATGGAAAGGCGCAAGTAATAAATGATTTCGTATATCAGCAATGGTTTGTTACGAAAGCTTATATAGCCACAATACAATTTACATACAAATCCTCCAAAAACAAGGGAAATATACATAGGTATACCATCATGGTTTAACAGTTGGCTGACTACGCGATCGACTTGGCCGATTTTCACAACCTCACCGAAGGCTTCTCCTTAGATATAAAATCGGGAACATCCTCAAAAAATATGACATCTGTGTTAACATAGAATTTGTGTGTGAAAGGATCATAACACCAATATCCCTTTTGGGTGAGCAAGTATCCCAAGAAAATGCACTTGACAGATAGGGGAAACAACTTATACACCTTGAAAAGGTGGACAAAATGTACACAACAAAAAACAACCGATGTGAGAAAAAACGTCCCAACTAGGAAATAACATACAATATGGTTCTTTACCCTTGAAAATAGAGGAAGATACCTTATCGATGAGAAAAGCAATCATAAGAATAGCATTTGCCCAATACTAAGAAGGGACATGCATCTAAAACATCATGATTCAGGTTACATCAAGTAAGTGTGTGAGTTTGCATTCAACTACCCGATTCTGTTGGAAGGTATGAACACAAGAGGTTTGGTAAATGACACCTAAAAAGGTAATAAATTCAGCCATAGTATTATTCACAAATTCCAGGTCATTATCACTTCGAAATATACAAATAATGAAAGAAAATTGAGTTTTTATTTTAAAGGAATTTTTTAAAATAAATATAGGAGTTTTGGATTTTTCTTTTAACATATACCCGAGTAACCCAAGTACAATCATCTATAAGAATAAGAAAATACCGAAAACTCCTGAGATTGCAAACATAACAAGGTTTCCACAAATTAGCATAAACTAAATGAAAAGGTGTCTCAGTTCTTTTATTGGAACTAAAAGGAGAAGCCATGTGGCATTTGCCAAGTTGACAAGTATCACACTGAGAGGACTCAGGAAATTACAAATCTAGAAATTGGCAATAGAGAACAGTGATTCTTAAGTGACCCAATTGTAGATGTCATTGAAGACTAGTAGTGGTGAAGGCAACAATAACAGATAAATGCGTGGGAGGTAGGCTAAAGTAGTATAGGCCATCTCGCTCAAATCTTCCATCAATCCGCCTCATCGTCGAGAGATCTTGCAGGAAAAGAATGATCATAAAACATTGCTCAATAGTTTAAGATTTTGGTAATCTGACTGATAGACATAAGATTCAAAGCAAACTTAAGTGTATGCAAAACATTTGTAATAGATAGACTCGATGAGAGGAATATCTCCAAGTACAATAATCGCAGATAGAGCACCATTAGCAACTCTTACATTAAATGGGTTAGAAAGAGACCTCATGGATATGAACAAAGTAACATCTCAAGTAATGTGTGAAGCACCTGAGTCTGCTATCCAATCAGGCTTGTGAGATAGAACTGATAGAGCATGGGTACCTGTCAATATGACAATAGAGGCTCTAATAGAGTAATTAGACTTGGAAGTCAGCAACCTATCATACTACTCCTGAGATAGTCACTTAGGCGACTGGAACATCATCATCTTGAAAAGTGGACTCATTGGAATTGGAAGAAACCTGGTTGGCATGTGGAGTCTGTTGATAGCCATGCTTGATTCAACATTTATCAATAGTATGGTTGGTGCGGTGGTAGTGCTCATAGAATAGACCACATCGACTATGTCCACGTCCACCATTGCCCTCAAGAGGGCATCCTCTCCCCCTGCCAAAGAAGGCTTCACGACTACGACCAACTGACGCCATGGCAGAGGAGTCAGCAACTGGAATTGGATCAGATATCTCAAGGCGTGAAAGACGTGCATAGATCTGTGTAGGGATAGGAATCTCCTCTAAGGTCATTAACTGGTCTTTCACTGCCTTGCATTCTGGGTTGAGAGTCGGAACTGAATAGATCTAATGGCTTCCCTCTGCATAATAGAGGCATCAGATGAAAGGGGCTAACATGTATGATGCTCATCCCATATATTTTTCAGAGAGCCACAGCACTCTACCAGAGACATCGACCCCTTTTGGAAAGTATGTATATCCTCAATAACTCAATATAGCCTAGTAATATTGCTTTTCTAGGAATGTATCTCATACAATACTTTCCACATCTTCTTTGCTGAGTATGACATGACCTACTTGACAGTAGGTTCCTTCATGCTATTTAAGATATAAGTGGCAACTTAATCATTATTGACCTCCCAATCATTAGTATTCTTATCATTGGTCAGTTCCTTTTGTATGGAGAATATACTTCTTCCTGTGCGACCTTACAAATAGGGTAGAGGATGTAGACCAAAGAAGAAAGTTTGTGCCATCTAGTTTGATGGACGTTCCTTGCATATGGTGAGAGGCACTTGTGATAGATATCTTCTCTATCGAGTCAGCAAAAATATCCTTATGGTCTCCCATGATAACCTAACTTGCAAGGAGGCAAAAGACTCATGTAGATGCACTGAAATCTGACTAAAGAGAATATTATAGTCCCAAAATCAGTCAGATCATAAATAGTAGGGGGTTACACAGGACCTCCCTATAATGCTACCTAGTGCCCCCAAGGGTGCTGTGCCTCAGCTAAGGCCTGCATGGGCCCCAACGGCAGCACTGGAGGTTGGTGTGGTGGTGTTGGTGCTAGAAGAGAGGACACGATGGTAATGGCATTGCATGGTGGTGTGGTCATGCAAGGGTGTCCTTCAAACATGAGGACAAAACGAGAATTAAGGTGGAATTTGATAGGATACCAAAGCATCGGCCTAGGACCACTACTCTGATACAATATTGATGGAAAAAGATAGAATGAATCTCATTGAGGAACTCTAAGGGTCTTTATCTAGAGAGACACCTAAGGGACAATTACAAGTGTATCCCATACAATATACTAAATCATAAAAAGGTCTATACAAGAAATAAGTAAAGCACAACTCTCAATAGGATGATATCTATTCACCTTTGCAGTTATATTTTCAATGAAGATGTTTTCTCCTTAATTAAGCTAAATGATTCTTGGTATCATTGACAATTTTGATTCTCGTTGCTCTCGTGCGAACAAGAGGTTATCTTAAAGACATAATGATCTCATCCACAGTAGTATAGTAAGTCTTCTCATATGGTCATGCTATTCAATGGCCGAGGCCTTGATGACATGGTGGTTTTTCTTCTAGGATATAGTACCATTTCTCCAAAGGGCCTAGTATTCTTGTAGCTTTATCTTTCAAATGATTAGGATAAGCCCAATTGATTCTTGTAATAACCTAGGATGTGTTATCAGTGGCTGTAGGGATATCCTAGATAGGGATCACAACTCCATTAAGATTGAGAATTGCAATTGTAGGATGGACTATACCTCTTTTAACCAAGACAACCGGGATATCCCAGTAACATTGAAAACATAATTGAGAATAACTATCCCTGCAACCAAACTAGGGCAAAGGTTCTTGTGCTGTGTGCTGTGAGAACTTGCTCTTTGAGTCTTGACTGTGGCAGCTAATAAGACAAAATGCATGTCTATGACCAATAATTATTGGTGAATCATCTAACTCAAGTCATTTGCTTTCACAAAAGCACATGTAAGTGTAACTTTAAATCATTTTACAAGAGAGTTGTAGAAACGTGTGAATTGTTTGTGGGCTAGTTCAATATTTGTAAAAGTTTATCGGCATATATGATGCCAGCAGTGATATGCCATGATTTGGTGCCAATCCTAATTTCCATTACATGCTACTATATCTAATTTAATAGGGCAGTTTTTTCTCCCTTCTATGTTTGGGTTTTTGACTTTATGGCTACGCCATTGGTTGCTGCTGTGGTCACCATAGAAAGGTTTTAACGAAAGCATCTTGTGAACTATTTGGAGCAAAAGGATCTTACATGGCCAACCGCCTGTTGATGGGAGTACATTTCGATCTTTTGACCTATGGGAGCAAGCAATATCATCACCTCAGTTCTTTGCAGGCATTTGCATCGATACGTTTAAGGGAAGTCCCTGTTGGTTTTTGAACTCTGAACCTTTTGTTGCCACTGTGACGCTGTCGTCACCAGTATAAATAGGTTTAACAATTATTTATTATTGCTGATTGTCGGGGCGTTGCGAAATAGATAACACTACATTTTCATTCCTATGGTTGCCGGTAAAGACAATGGGACAAGGTCTTATACAAGTTCGGCACGTCTTCAATCCAGCAATCCGAGTTATACACAAGCTTGAAACGTCGTCCTTTTTTTTTTTTTATCAACCAAAGGGGCTTCATTTTCTTCATAATATATCTACAATTTCACTTCTCGATCATCTGTAGATCCCGTTCCAATCACGGTGCAAGTTATTACTGTTAAGGGAAAATCGGAATGTATCCAAAATGTGATGCATGGTAAAGGTTATCCCAAAAGAATGGCCATTCTATCAAATAAAGGAAAAAAAAACTACAATATGTAAGCATTCATGATGGAATAAAAAAATCACAATCAAAATAGGCAAAATAGATCGTATCTAATTTGCACCTCCTTATGTACGAACTACGAACTGCTATTGCCCACTCAGCGGCTTTTCCCTCCAGGGGAAAAGCAAACTGAAGGTTCCGAGGAATTCGTTTACTCGAGTTTTATTCGGCTACGAAAAAAATATGCCCAGTTTTATTGAAGAAAAATACCTTTTCAAGTTTTCTTTTATAAAAAAACTATTTTTTCGTGTATGCTCATCCAGGAAGGTATATTTCAATAAAGAAAAGGCATCTTGCAACCTGCACGGCCTCACGACAGTTGGAAGGAGCAAAGTATCAAAACATAATATCATTTGTTTATCAAACTATTTGTCAAACCAATATGCCTGATTTCCCGTACTAATATGGCAAGTAAAAGTCTGCGATTAGCACAACAATCATGCCGACGTAATTTATTTCATCTCGCAGCAGCTCAACTAAACCGCATCTACATTCCTTCGATGATTTTCCTGGAAGCCAAAATTTCCACTAGCAGCATGCCAAAAACCCACTCGTCGCAACAAGTTATAAGAACCCTTGAAAAGAAATTTCTCCATTAACCCTACATCTAAAAGAAGCAAGATTCTGTGATAATTCCTAAGCTTCTATATTATCGGGACAGAAAGAATACATCTCCGTCACGGGATGGGCACACCATCCTTTTTGTTTTTTGTTGAGCGGCAGAAGTGGCGGCCCAAAGGTTTCTCATTCGGAAAGTAGAATAAAGGCTCATAAATAAAACTTACTGCAAGAGCAAGGAAAAAGAAATATGGAAAGAAGAGAAATCCTTTCGAAGTCCCTGAGACATTTGGGAAGGAATACCGAGGGCCTTTTGAGATTGAGAGGTCTTCAATCTTCTTCAACAACCTTGTAAAAAAATTAACCACCACAAAAGAGCTCGAACATTGCTCTTTGGTAAACCAAAAGGTAGAAGCCAATAAGCAAAGAATAGTAGGAATTTTGTTAGATAGAAAGGGGCAAAGGTGTAGTTTTGCCTAAACCAGTCAAGAGAGAGATTAGAAATGTATAAATTGTTAGTACATAAGCATTAATTTATTTGATTTTGATGATAAAATATATAGATTTTATGTTTTTGGGGAACTAACATTTTAGGTACAAGGATTAAAATAGTTGCAAAAGTAAGAAAAGGAGGAAGTCTCAAAGAGACTTGAGTTGATGACCAAGAAGAAGAAGATGGAAAATAGAGGTTATTTTGCTTTTATACTTCTATTAATGTATTTTCTCTTTCTTATTTTTAGGCATTATGTAAAAGAACCTAAGTATGAAAATCTAGTCCTAGGTAACACTTACATAGCTTTAGAGCTCTTAGATAATCTTTAGACTTAAAAAGAAAATCAAACCAGAAATATGATCCAAAAATCAAACGTTTAGATGACCTAAAATACAATATAAGCCAACTAACCAAACTTCCAAATCTCTCTTGTAATGACCAAATGACCATTGATAGCTGTGTTTACTTTAGGCTACATAAACATCATAATTAGATGCCCTATATGCCCATCAAATGTCTTGTACATTTATCAATTAACACACAACTACCTGTTGAAACTTGGAAACCTAAAATAAGAAAAGTAGATGTCTTATAAGATGACTGATGTTTAGACTAGACATCCAACCATTTAGCTAGGTGCCCTTTACTCTCAAATAACTCTTCTAATCACTTAATCATATGTTCCCTTGGCAATTGCATATTGATATATTTTTTGGAGACATTTTCATTAGACGTCCGCCTTTTTGATTTGACATCTAACTAGACCAGATCAGATGATTGATGGACCTATTAGACGTCTGATATTGTGTTGATAGTTGTGGATGTTTTTTCTATCTGTCTTATTTCAAGAGATATTATTCTTAATTATTTCTAATGGCTATAAGGTCTCTCTCAACATATCTAGAGCCTTCATAACACCTTTATAAATAGTATAATGGCTCTTCATTGTATTACACAAAGACATAATACTTCCTACCTTTCCTAGCTAAAAAAAAGTTCATTTGTGCTAAAAAACTCAAGTACACTTCTCTACTCTACAAAGCTTTTTGTACACCTTTTGAGAGCTCCACTTCATTGTGTCTAAACTACAATCTACTTCTAGCAAAGGGAAGTTTCCTTAACCTATGGAAGCTAGTAGTTACATTTACCTTGTGACTCTATAAGATGTTCGTTTATGCTTTTATTTTGTTGTAAGGGTGTCTAGGTTGTGGATTCTCATTTCACAGAGACGAAATTGCCTTGGTTTGATCCGGTGTGTGCTGTAATTGAGGTACACCACCTTTGGGTTTAAAGTGGTGTGGTATAGTGTTTTTGATCACTAGTCAATCAAGGAAAATCATAAGTCGAGAAGATTTAGGTGGTTGATTTTACCTGTTGGTGGTTTACCACCTAAAATTATTGTGTCCATTTATGGTGTGAATTTTATTTGTGTTTTATACTTTAATTTAATCATATTGCACTATTTACTCCCCCTCTAATGCACCTTAATAGATGTAAGTTTAATAAAAGTTTACAGGTATAAGTATTAAGAAATGAAAACATGGTTCACAAATTCTTCATCTTTTTCACAAAGGGAACAACTGTTAGCTGGATGGTAGCCCTTGCTTTTAAGTAGTCTTGAGTAAGGACTTTTCCTTCAAGAAGAAACCAAGTGAATTAAGAGACTCTTATATGAAAGAAAGAGTTCCAAATATTTTTATAAAAGGAGGAGTTAAAGGCCAAAAAATTACAAGCTTGCTTTGTTGAAAATTTGTTATTATTGCTCCACATCAATGTCATTGCTTGAATTAGAGAGGGAGATATTATTCAAGGCTTTATTTGAGGTATTGATTTCCTTAATTAGGTTATCATTAACTCTTTTGATAAATTGTAATTAAATAAGTTGGTTTTAGCATTTAGATTTTTCAAGGCTTTACTGATATTAGCCTTTTTGTTGATGATTGATTTATAAAGGTTGGGATAGGCTAGAAAGGGAGGGAGGGGGTTTCTGAGGATTTCCGGTACCATAGGGGTAAGGATTCTCCATTACCTATGGTATAGTAATGTGAGGCATAAAGTAAATCTTTGCTTTTATAATACCTTTCCAAAAGGAAGACACTGAAGGAATGTTTACAATCATTATGATGATAGTTGGCTCATACAGGCCAACACCATTTGGCTTCTTGGTTTGTTTGAACTTGCAAATGCTTTCAGATAATATTGCTAGAATGAAGAGTTTTAGATTTAGTATCCCCCACCCATAGTTTCACTTTGAATGACACACGAGATCCTAGTTTGCTAGATGGGTTTGGCTTCATTTGATGTTCCCATGCATAAAAAATTTCTTTTAATTTTATCCAATCTTTTTTTTATGCTTCTAGATAGTTTAAAGGAGGCTAACTAGTAGATAGGAAGTGAGGAAAGACAAGAGTTTAGTATGCTTACTGTTGCATATGATGACCGAGGTTCCATCAACCAACAAACCTGATGGAAACTACGTTGTTGAATACAAATTCTAGTCTAGCCACAGGATCCATAGCCATATAGTACATAATTATAAAATAAATAATAGCCAAACAAGCAAAACTTAAACCTTCAAATAAACAATTAAGCAAGTACTAACCAAGAATGACTTGTGTAGCTCCAACATATTCCATTAAGCAGACGCTTTAACATCGCTACCATGTTTGGTTAACTGACTATACCTAAGTATGGAGTCCAACAAGATACATCAGCAAAAGTTGAGTAGAGTAGAACTAACAAATATAACAAAACAAAGCACAGGAAAGTGGGTACTATTTATATTTAAATCTATTTATTAATCCATCTTAGTTAATCATTAATCACTAATTATCAAATGTGTATTGCCCTAAAAAATTATCGTCTGTCATTTACCAAGCAACACCTCAGAAGGTATGAGGAGATCTCGATGCAATTTTCCAAGTACAATCGGTACAAGAAACCCTCTTGGTGAGGAGGATCTCCTTATACCCAACACTCAACCCAGTCCGTCACCCTAGGGTCACTGCAAGGAGAACTAGTGGTTATAATATATGGTGTAAATACATGCTAGCTAGACACATTGATCCACAGATAGCCATTCATCCACTCATCAGCTGAGTAAATCACAAAACTAACTCTAACCTTTGAGCCCTATACCCTATTATCTCAGTTGGCCATTAAGCCTTGCTTTGATTTGTAGGGAGGCTAACAACTCCCTAGCTAATGTAGTTGATTCAAATCCAGATCGACATTGTAACCAAATACTAATAAACAACAACTTAACCATTTTTCATTTTCCATATAACTTGACAAATCTGTTATCTAGAGTTGAATAATTATTCATTGGATAATTGAATTATTAAAAGTCTTATCCTTGTTCATAAGTTCATCGAGGAGTATCATCACTGTAAACCTAAGAAATAAATCAGTAACCAATTCTCAAGTTAAGGTTTCCCATTATACCATAAGATTTGAGTCATACAATAAAGTCAATATTCTTGTATTAATTAGCAGATTAGATCTCAAGTTTGGTGTTTAATTATAACATCTAAACATATTAATAACTCCCATTAGGGTTTCTCTAGTAAATAATAGTCACTTAATTAGAGGAAAATCAAGGTAATCAACTTACTAAGTAAATATTGGTTCATGATTTACTAGAGCCCATGAGTTCATGTTAACAAGAATTACCATATTTGAATTTTACTAATTAAGTGTTGGGATCGTTCCTAACGACCCCATGGCATAGCGGAAGCATGAAGAACACAAAGAATATGTACAGGTGTTTCGAAAAAACTTTTTCTTAAACAAGATCGAAACAATGCCAAGAAATGATCAAGTAAACAAAAAATCAAATGGCTAAACTAAAACCACATGTAAGAAACTAGTTTCCTCCCATTTTGGGATCTTACGAGTTGAGGGATTATACCTTGAAGCAGCATAGTACAATGATGTGCATACATCTAATTAGCCTAAAAATGTCTATTTATGCACGTTCCTAGTGTTATAGAAGCATCATGCATTATACATATTGCATAACATGCATCATCATGCATTTAAGTTAATTTGTACAAATTTGATGTTAATTTACCATTTTTGTGGTCAGAGGACAGGGTGACATTTATCGGGACCTTGGATTGAAGATCCAACCGTACGGATTTGATTAGGGCGATGATCGAAGTCCAATGCCTTCGAGATCGCCTTGATCAGACTTTCGTAGCATCATATGCAGTTCAAGGAAGATCAGAGGTCAAGGGACAAGGTGGTGCAAATTTATATCTTAGATGACAAATCCAATGCATGGATGCATTTGAATCGACGATCGCAGCCCAATGACTTAAAAATCGGTCCAATCCAACATCCGTGGCACCTCTTGTGAGCAAAAGAAGATAGACGGCTCAGATGGCGTCACATGGTGCCATCCAAGCCGCCCATGTTGCCGTAGCCCTTCTTCATAAGCATCAGCTAATGTCGATCGTTGGATCAAGGTTGATATTCACTCCCAGTTCGCACCTCACACTTAGCTAAAGTTAAAGCTTACACACCCTCAGCCGTTGGATCTTCATCCAACGGCTGAGGCTGCATGAGCGTTAAAGCACAAACCAGACACAATCAGCTCCTCAGCACAGTGGTTGGAGGCTTTATTGTGAGGGAGCGGCGCAGGTTTGAGACCCTGAGAGCCTCAAATCAAAGGTGTGGGTGGGGTGCGGTAAATTCGGTTGTCGGATGCGCATCGAGCGGCGATGGAAGTGCTACATGGTGCAATGGGAGCGGCGCGATGAGGCATAGGTGATCCTATGTGCTAGGCCATGTGTAAACGCATGCGCAGTGGTGCGATCTGAACATTTGAGGCACCCGTTGATCCTAGCCGTTAGATCGAGGTCAGATGGCTCACGATCCACGTGTGTCAACAGTCATGCTCACCTTTAGTAATGCTTACATGCATCACTAAAGGCTATGTATTAATATTAAGCCTTTGGAAATGACTCTTTTGCCCCCATTTCTACACCTATAAAAGGCCTACCCCTCTTACACATTTCACCATTCCTTCCTTCATCTCTCTCCCTCTCTAAGAGCTAAGAACTCAAGTTCTAAATCTCGCTTTAGTGCTCCCAAGCTATGGGAACCTCTGCTAGAGTTAAAAAAAAAAAAATTTCCAGTTCTCACCCACTTCGTGCTCTCGCTAGCCATCCTCTTGCCCCTGTTCCGAAAGTGGATCCTGTGACATTGACACCCTACCTCATCCCCGGTTCTTCCATATTTGACCTCCATCCTCTATCTTCGCTCTCCTTCTTCCAGGCGTCGTTCGGCCGACTCATCATTTAAGCAACCATCAAAGAGGATAACTTCTCACCCCCTTATCTTTTTATCACTTTTTAGAGTAGATTTCCTACTTTCTAGTTGTAGAAATTGGTTGTAATGACATTATCTTTATTATAAAAATTTGTTCTCTCTTTCTCTCTAGCTATGTTGTTTATATTACAAGTAAATTAGCTATTTATAATCATTGTGAATGTCCCATTTACAAACAAAATTACAAAACAATATAATTGCGGATTTAGAATTGATGTAGCCTCTCCGTATTCGACCCAGGACTCACTTTGAGTTTCGGTAAAATTATTTGATCGACGGATTTTTACACGCTACAACGACAGGTTTTCGAAGTCAAACTTTACACATATAAAATCACGTTCATCATTTTTGGTGTCATCATCTGGGATCGAATCGTCGCACCACTTCATCTAAAAATAACTCATCAAGTAGCTTGCTCATTAGGGTTAACATTTAAGGTCATTATCAGGCACTCCACTTTATTTTGATTTTAAAGGAAAACATCTTCACCCATGTTTGCAAATCCTAGTGTGCCTCCTAAACTTGATTGAATTCACCTTAATTCAAACCCTAAAAGCTACTTAATCAATATTTGAATGCTAAAATCCACTCATCCAAATAATCTTACTTGAAAACCCTGGTTGTGCACTCACTCACACATTTTAATCAATCATTAAGGGTACAACCTATTTTAAGTGCCCATTACATTTCAAAAGCACTACTATCCTAGGCCTAATCTAAAATCAAGTAGGCATTGGCCCTAGGACTCACCAGTCTATTTCAGGATGTTTCTCATATTGTGGTGCAAATTTGTGATGTCTACTTTCTTTGGGGGGCCTGATTGTCAAATGACTTAAGTAGGCAGGGTTTGGCATAATTAGCAACCTTCGGGACACACTCCCCTTGTTTTGCCAGCCCAACTTAACTAGCTTCTGGATTAAGGACAACACAAAATTCGTGTTATAGTTTGAATTTATCTTGGAGCATAGGTCCTTAGGCTACCCAACTTAAGGACAGGCTTGTATTGTTATGCTACAGGGTTCTTTTCTCTAGTCCTTCTGACCCCTTCCTAGTTTATGCTTGGAAGGAGGTCATTGAATCCTCACTTGGAAGGACCATTAGACCATTCAAGGAGGTGTAGGTTGAATTTTAATCTAGTAGATCCCCTGGTTGATCAACCACCTCCTTTGCCTCAGGATCCGTAAGAGATGCTGCAAAGGCAGCTGGAATAAATGCAGCAAATGCAAGCATGGTTCCAGTGAATGCATGGTCAGGGCGCTCATCCTTTGAAGGATTTTTATGATCCTTCTAATTATGGAGAATGTCCTGGTGTCCAGATTCCAATCGGTGTTAAGCTTGATCAAACATTTTCATGGGCTTGGCTTTGAAGACCCATTTCAGCATTTGGAGGACTTGACCACTTTGGTCCAGGCCACCAAAGCGCGAAACATGGACCAAGAGCAAATGATCATGAGGCTTTTCCCCCACTCTTTTAGGGATAAGGCCACACATTGGTATCGAACTATTGGAAGGCCGATAGCTACATGGAATGATCTTAAATCGGCCTTCCTAAAGAAATTATTTCCAGTTGGGCATACCAATGCCTTGCGACGGGTGATTACTACTTTTGTCCAGTGGTCGAGGGAACCACTTCATGGTGCTTGGGAGCGATTCTAGGATCTATTACGGAAGTGTTCACATCACGAGGTGCTAAAATGGCAACTTGTGTAGATCTTTTATCACTAGTTGACTGAGCAACTCTGTAACCACGTGGATGTTTCTTGCAGAGGCAATTTCCTCAATAAAGATGCAGATAGTGTGCATGATTTGTTTGAGGAAATGAGTGAAAATTTTATCAACCATGCCTCCATGGACACTTTCAACTGATCCCAGCAACCCAGATTGAATGTTAATAAGGTCTACAACTCTCATTCATTCGATATGGAACTGATTTGTAACAAACTCGATAAAGTGGACTTGGTTACAAAAAGAATGGAAGAGTGGATGGCTGGAAACTCTACAAACACTTCTAGATCGACTCAATCCTAAAATTTGGGATTCCATTCTTCACGAGCTCCTACTGGACTAGAGTTCGTAAATCAATTAGAAGTAGCTCAACCTGTGAACCAGCATTACTCGGAACCCTACGGGTTCCAAACTGGGGCCTTTGATCCCAGTTTCTCTGATCCTTCTCCTTCTTTCCTGCCATCCTCGCCTTATGAGGATGTGCATGCTGTACAGGAGAATGTTAGGTCTAACCCATATTCTAACTCTTATATCTAGGTTGGAGGAACCACCTTAATTTCTTTTGGAAAAACCTGGGGTAGCAGACCCAAATCCGACCCAACAACTATGCACCACAAAGACCAATGGGTCATGGTCACGTATACACTCAGCTACCCCCTAATCAGGTCAATCAACCAACATGGAATGCCCGTTAACCTGCAAGGCAGGCTGATTTGAACCATCATATGGTGGAAATGCAAGGATCCATGCTCCAACTCATGCAACAAATGAAAACCTCGCTAGACAACTTGCAATCCGATCTCATTGCTAATACCCATCAGCCTGGATCTCTGCCATCTCAACCCATACCCAACCCTTGTAACACACAAAATCAAGGCAACCGAGCCCAAGGGTATGGGAATCAGAGGGACTTGCATGCACATGCTAAGGTGGTTGAGCAGGGTCCTTCTACTTCTTCATCCAATCCTCGATATTTGGCTAATCAAGCCCCTCCAATCTTTCCTAACCCTCCCCATGACCCGAACCCATATTCTTCTGCAAACTCCATTACCTTGAGGAGTGAAGGCAAACCCAGGATCTCGAACTACCATCTTCTAGTCAATCAAACCCTGGTGAGCTTGAGAAAGGAAAGGTGAAAGTTGAAGAAACCAAGGCTCAGGACCTGAATCCAATGATTTTTCTCATGTCCCATTTCCTGAATCCTTGCTAAAATCTAGGAAGAAGAAGCTTGTTGATAGCAATGAGGAGCTCTTGAATATATTCAAGAATGTCGAAATCAATATCCCACTTCTCAATGCTATTAAGCATATTTTGGGTTATGCTAAGTTCTTGAAGGATTTATGCACTCAGAAGTGTAAGTCGAGAGAATCAACCCTGAGGAAGGTGATACTCTCCGAGCAGGCTAGTTTCGTTATCCTGCATCACCTTCCTCAGAAGAAGAGAGATCCAGGTGCCCCTTTGATTTCATGTGTTATCGGGGATTACACCTTTGACAGGGCACTTTGGATCTAGGTACATCCATAAACCTAATTCTAACTTCTCTTTATGAAAAGTTTAGATTAGATGAACTAAGGTCGACCTCAGTAACGTTGCAGTTAGCAGACCATTTGGTTACGAACTCGAAAGGCGTTATTGAGGATGTTATTGTCAAGGATAAGGATTTCTATTTTCCTGTAGATTTCCTTGTCCTTGACATGGATGTACCTAAAGATTTAAGGAACATGCCCATCATTCTGAGGCATCTGTTCCTGGCTACCGCTAAGGCCAACATCAATTGTGAAAGCGGTAGTATGGAAATCACCCTTGGAGATAGAGAACTAAAACTTGATATTTTTAAGGTGATTAACAAATTTGAGGATTGTGGATATATTGAGGAATTCGAGGATGATGAACTAAATCTTGAGACTTGAATGGCTGTTATCATTTTTTAGAATTCCTCCTGCACCAATGAACCTAACCCATAATCCTTCATGGTAGACCCACCACACCTTGAAGAGGTTGCTAATTTTGTTCACTCCCAACCTCTTCCATTGGACTATCTTGATGAATCTTCATCAGCATCCTCCTTACCCTCCATCTTGAACCCACCTTAGCTTGAATTGAAACCATTGCTCGACAGTCTGAAATTTGAGTTCTTAGGATCTAAGAAAATGCTCCCTGTGATAATAAGTGCAAAATTGACTACGAAGCAAGAATCGAAACTGATTAGGGTCCTAAAAGTACAAAAAGAGGCAATTGGTTGGACCATCCATGACCTTAGGGGATTGAGCCATCTTATTGTAATCATCGGATTTTTATGGAAGATGGATCCCGCCCTTCTTGCCAGATGTAGAGGCGATTGAACCCCAATATGTGAGAAGTGGTCAAGAAAGAAATCATCAAGTGGCTTGATGCCGGAATCATTTATCCGATCTTGGTTAGTCCCTAGGTTAGTCCTGTACAAATTGTTCCAAAAAAAGCTGGGATTACCGTTGTGACTAACGAGAAAGGAGAATCTATCACCACTTGTTCAGCTTCTTCTTGGAGAGTCTGTATTGATTACAGGAAGCTAAATACAACCACTAAAAAGGATCATTTCCCTCTACCCTTCATCGACCAAATTCTTGAAAGATTAGCCAGGCAAAAGTATTTTTGTTTTCTGGATGGCTATTCGAGATATAAGCAAGTTCCTATCCATCCTAACGACCAGGAAAAGACAACTTTCATCTATCCCTACGGAACCTTTGCATTCCATAGAATGCCATTTGGGCTTTGCAATGCACGTACGACTTTTCAGAGGTGCATGCTAGCCATCTTTTCTAACATGGTGGTGTTGGTGCAAGGGCATCACGATCAGTATTTTTGATGATAACAAAACACTTATATTTAACATTTGTATTTGAAGTCCAAGATTTCAGGTTATTTGCAAATGGATACAAGCTTGAAGGAGAAGTGTAAAGAGCTCGCGTCCATGGTGGATTGAAGGAGCTCATTGGAGGAGAAGGAGCTTCGTTTGGAGCAAGAGCTTGAAGACAAGAAGAATAGGATAGATTTCTATTTGTCTTGTTGTCTGTACTTTTGTCTTTTTATAGTTTGCTTTTTATTTTGTCTAGATAATATGTTAAAGAGACTCAAAGTAACATAACAGTAGTCCAAGGAACACGTATAGAGCCCTAGGACACTTAGACATTTCGTAAGAGAACTTAGAAAACCAAAGTAGGCATTAGACAGCCTGATCAGACGTCCAATCTAGACGTCAGATGTCTGATCTTGACTTTTAAGATGTCAGATTATTTGATCAGACGTCCAAAAACACTTAGGTTGGAAACCACTCTCTGTCTGCCATATTTAGACGTCCAACCCTTAGTCCAGACTCTTAGCAGACATCTAATGACCTTGCCAGACGTCTAATTAGTGGAACGTTGGGTTAGAAATTTGATCATTGAAGAACGACCCTTGATCTTCTATCAGATGTCCATAGAGGACCTCAGATGTCTGATATATAGATGTTACCCTTGATTGAGCCAAAATCACTTTGCATAGATCTAATAGCCATTTATGATTTGGGAAATCCATTCCCGCAGTTAATTAGGTTTCTAGACGTCCAGACCTGGTGCCAGACGTCTAACTTGTCGTCTGACCACCTTTCACAAGAACCCTGTTTATGTCTGACTCAAGTCAGGAAGGAAACCTGTCTAGAATTAGATGTCTGATATTAGGCCCAGATGTCTTATAAGTGATTTCTAGACATCTGATATTAGACCCAGACGCCTGATAACCCTTTTAGAATTATTAATGACCCTGATCCCAGCCCAATTTGCCTTGGATTTGTTCCCAACGGCTATAGAAGCCTTCCAAGGCCTTCCAAAGCCTTCCTAGGCCATCTATAAATAGAGGGGGAGCCCTCCTTTGTTAGAGACACCAAGACACACTAATAAACACTACTTCCACATCAATTTGTGTCCAAGACACCATTAGAAGAGTTCTTGCTCTCCAAATCCATAGTCTACATCTAGAGATCACCACATTCGTCGTGCACCTGCTCTCTCACCGTAGATTTCAAGAGCGTCGTCATGCAGTTGCGTGGTTCACGCACCCGCATCATTCGTCGACGTACTTCCGCCAAAGGGAAGTTTCCTAACTCCTATAGTAGCTAGGTTTTAATCTTTGTGGCTCTATAGGATTTTGTTATATTGTTCTTTGGTTGGGTATTCGTATTGCGAATTTCGGTCTCCATTGAGAGACTAAATACTCCTCGTGAAGAGGAGGGGTTTTGAGGAACGCTACCTTCGTACATAGTAGCATGGTTGTATTGAGGTTGAGTCACCTTCGTTTTAAGTGACTCGGTTAGTGGATTTGATCGATTTGGTAGATCGGGAAATCCTAAGTCGAGAGACTTAGGTGGTGATTTTTACTCGGGTTTGGGTTTCCACCTAAAAATCCTTATGTACTTGTGATTGATTGCTTGTTGTGAGATTATTTATATATTTTCACATTTTATTTATTTGATGCAAATCTCACCCCTTCTCGTAGAAGGGAAT
This sequence comes from Thalassia testudinum, assembly GCA_037157565.1. Lineage (NCBI taxonomy): Eukaryota > Viridiplantae > Streptophyta > Magnoliopsida > Alismatales > Hydrocharitaceae > Thalassia > Thalassia testudinum. The sequence goes on from JAZHRO010000025.1 coordinate 44,433,996, forward strand.
TTACAGGTAGGAGATTTCTTTGTTTCGAAGATTCATTTGAGTCTTGTCTGGCTAATCTGGGATTGATCCTTAAGAGATGCATCAAAATATGGTTGGTCCTTAGTTAGGAGAAGAGTCACTTCATGACACAGGAAGGAATTATCTTGGGTCATGTAATCTCTGAGTAAGGAATTGAGGTTGATCGAACTAAGGTGGATGATATCTCCAAACTTCCTCCTCTTACATCTGTTAAACAAATCCGATCATTCCTTGGTCACGTAGGATTTTATAGGAGGTTCATCAAGGACTTTTATAAGGTTGCTCGACCTTTGAGCAACCTTCTGTCCAAAGACACGCCATTCAATTTTGATGAATCATGCCATAAGGCATTTGATTTACTCAAAATAGCAGTCACTTATGCTCCGATGCTGCAACCACCGGTCTGGACAACCCCATTTAAGATCATGGCCAACGCTTCTGATTACATGGTTAGGGCTGTTTTGGGTCAGAAAATTGACAGAAAGCCCTCTTTCATTTACTACACTAGCAAAACTCTGGACGAGGCCCAAAGGAACTACACTATTACAGAAAAGGAATTGCTAGCTGTAGTATTTGCATTGGAAAAATTTAGGGATTATCTCTTAGGATCTCATGTCATCATCTATACCAACCACTCGGCCATGTGACATCTCTTGGCCAAAAAGGATGCCAAACCCTAGCTCATTTGATGGATTCTTTTACTTTAAGAATTCAATCTTGAAATTAAAGATAAATCCGAGGCACAAAATGTGCTAGCGGATCATCTTTCGAGACTTCTAATTGATTCTTCTCGTCTAGATATTCCGATTATTGACACTTTTCTGGATGAGACTATTCTTACAGTTTCAGGTGTCCAATCCCCTTGGTTTGCTGACATGGTGAATTATTTGGCCATTGGTCAAATCGATTGGACCAAGCAACAACGGATAGACTTATATCCAAGGCCAATTATTACTTTTGGGATGGCTCTAAACTATACTGCATAAACTCTGATCAAATTATTTGCCGATGTGTTCTAGAGAATGAGTTCCAAAGCATATTTGAGTTCTGCCATGCATTTGCGTGTGGTGAATATTTCTTCGGGAAAAGGATGACTGCAAAGATTTTTCAATCTGGATTTTATTGGTTGTCTTTATTCAAGGATGCCTAGGATTTCTTGAGGTCGTGTTCTTGATGCCAGGCACTCGGCAGCATAGCCAAGAGAGACATGATGCCTCTAAACCCGATTCTTCCCGTCAAAATCTGCGACGTTTGGGGCATCGATTTCATGGGTCCCTTCCTTCCTTCATTTGAACACCAATACATTCTTGTAGCTATTGACTATGTGTCTAAGTGGATTGAGGCTATTCTTGCACGAACCAATGACCACAAGGTGGTCATCGATTTTGTTAAGAAGAATATCTTTAGTCAGTTCGGGATCCCGAGGGCTATCATCAGTGACAGTGGTACTCATTTCATCGAAGCCCAGTTCTACAATTTACTAGAAAAATACAGGGTGAATCATAGAATTTTCACACTTTACCACCCCTAGACAAACAAACAAGCCAAGATCTCCAATCGGGAGATCAAGAACATCTTGCAAAAAATGGTTAGGCTTGATAGGAAAGATTGGACTCAAAAGCTTGACGACGCTCTTTGGGCCTATCATACGGCATACAAGACGCCTATCGACATGTCACCGTTTTATCTGGTGTATGGTAAGGCATGCCATTTACCCGTAGAGATTGAACATTGGGCATTCTGGGCAATTAAGAAATGCAACTTTGACTTAAGTTTAGCCGGAAAGACCAAGAAAGTCCAATTATCTGAGTTGGAGGAGATTAGAAATGATGTATATGAGAATACCAAGATCTATAAGGCTAGGACCAAAACTCTTCATGACCAGTTGATACCCTGCAAGAGTTTTGAGTCGAATCAGAAGGTCTAGCTCTTTGATTCTCTATTTAAGCTTTTTCTCGGCAAGCTTAGGTTGAAGTGGAACGACCCATTCATCATTGATTGGATATTCCCAAACGAGGATGTAGAGATTTCTAACCCAAAGACGGGTACTTCTTTCAAGGTCAACGGACAACGTCTGAAACCTTATGTTGATCATGTTATTCCAAAACCTATCTTAGAGAAGGTTGCTTTGACCTTGATCTGACTTCTTTGGTTGGACCCTGCCTAGCTGATGACACTAAACTTAGCATTTGTACAGTCTAACTCATAGCTGACCAGAGCATCACAGAATACAGGCGATATTTTCTTCGTTTTACCCTTTTTCTCATGCCCGTTATTTTTAATGAGGACATTGCATAAGCTAGGCATGGGGGGGTGGATTCATTTTTGAATCATATTGTCAGCTCTGTGGATTTCTTGTAAAGTTTCTTTATTTTTTTCCTTTTTATTTAAAAAGAAAATTGAATTAGGAAAAGGGCACTTGGGCATTAGAATTTTTCAATTTTAGGAAATGATACAATAGAACCTGAACACTTAGACTCTTCAGGTTTTTAGGCTTAATTAGCTCAGGCATCTACTAAAATGTGAACTTGATTCTTGAGTCCTCACCATTCGAAAATTTATTTCTAATTAGTTAAATAAGTTGGGGTGATAAGTACATGACTTAACAACCTGTCCTCTAATTTGAGGGGACTTACATGTTGGTGCAAGGGCACCACGATTGTTAATTTTGATAATAACAAAACACTTGTTATTTAACATTTGCATTTGAGTTTATGAGTTTCAGGAAAATGCAAATGCAATCAATAGTGAAGGAGCTAAAGCTCGCATCTATGGTAGATTGGAGGAGCTTGATGGTGAAGGAGCTTTGCTTGGAGCGAGAGCTTTAAGAAGGAAGGAGATGAAGAATAAGATAGATACTTTATTCATGTATTCATTTGTTATTCCTTTGTTCTTTATTTTCTGTCTATATTATATGTTAAAGAGCCTCAAAGTAATTAAACTATAGCCCTAGGAACACTTACTCTAACTTAGGATACTTAGGTTGTTCATAGAGGACTTAGAAAATCAAAATAGGTTTCTGACAGGCTGATCAGACTTCCAATTTGAAAATCAGACGTTTGATCTTTGACTTTAAGATGTCTGATTGTTTTATTAGACATCCAAAACACTTAGGCTGGTGAACCACTCTCTATCTACCAATTTCAGACATCCAGCCCTTAGTCCAAATGTCATAGAAGACGTTTGATGAACTTGCCAGACATCCAACTAGAGGACCATTGGCTTTATTAGACTAATCATTATGGATTAACCTTTAATTTGACCTACATACACTTTTAGGCATCCGTAGTGATCCCTAGATGTCAGATAAATAGACGTTAGGCTTAATCTATCCCCAAATAACTTTTGTCAGTGATTATAACCATTTGAGCCTCGGGAAATCAATTTCCGTAGTAAAACCTATTTCCAGACGTCCAGAGTTTGTGCCAGATGACCGACTTGTCATTTGACCAGTAAGACTTAGAACCCTATTTAGGTCTGGACAAAAATCGGAAGGAAACTCTTCTAGATTTAGATGTCTAACCTTAAGTCTAGACGTCTTAAAAGTCATCTTTAGACGATCATTCTGATCCAACACCGTTTAGTTGATCCACCCTTCTAGATCAGACATCTGACCATAAAATTAGACGCTGACCCAAATGTCTGATAATAGATGCAGATGCCCGATAAACCTATTAGAATCATTAATAGCCTTGATTTTGGACTGATTTGCCTTGGATTTGGTTCCAACGGCTACCTAAGGCTTCTGCAACCTTCCTAAGGGTTCCTAAGCCACCTATAAATAGCGGAGGACCCTTCCTTTATTAGACACATGAAGTAACACTACTTCCACGCTCTTTTGTGTCAGAGAAGAAATCACCAAGAAGAGAAGTGATCTTGCTCTCCAAGCCCCATTCAACAAATTCGAGAGCGTTGTTACTCTACCGACATCACTCCTACATACTTCCATCTGAGGGAAGACTCTTTTGCCTATAGAAGTTAAGTTTAAGACAATTACTTTGTGGCTCTATAGGACTGTTGCTATTTTCATTTGTCGTTGGTTGGGTATTTGTTTTGCAAATTCCCGTCTCCTTCACGAGGCAAAATACTTCTAGTGAAGAGGAGGGGTTTGAGGTACGCTACCCTCATCTAAGTAGCTTTGTTGTAAGAGGTTAAGTCACACTCATTTAAGTGACTTGATAGTAGATTTGATTGACTCGATCGATCGGAAAATCCTAAACTGAGAGGTTTAGGTGGTGGTTTTTACCTGGGTTTGGGTTTCCACCTAAAAATCTTTGTGTACTTGTGATTGCATCTTTTTGTGTGATTGGTATTATATTTTTTGCATTATTTTCATAGCATGCAAATCTCACCCCCTCCGTTAGAGAGCCTACATTATAGTCTAAGCATCTACATACTATTTGCATTGACTCACTTTTCGGCAATTTTAACGAAAATTGGGTAGCTAATAAACCTTCTAGGGTGGTATGGCTGGCAAGTTGTCGTGGGTAACTGCCCATTGGTCGGTTGTCCGGAGCCCAGCCATACGACTATTCTCTTTCTGCTGCCTTTAGGTAAGTCTTAGAGCAGGGAAGCCACCTACTTAAAAAAAGAAAAAAGAAAAAAGAAAAAAAAAAGAGAAATACCCCCAAAAAATGATAAGAAATAGAAAAGAAGAAAAAAAATAAATAAGAGACACTTCACTGTATGAGTATGACTGACAAATTATCGTAGGTAATAGCCCATTGGTCGGTTGTCTAGAACCCAGCTTACAAGAATGCACAAATAATTCCTAAACACTTAGGAAGAAGCGGGAAGTAGAATAAGTTGAGAGATATACATTGGGTTCGCCCTTGTGTTGACCCCATAAAGTTAAAAAGTAGGGAGAAAGCTACCGGTCGGATAGATACACCTTTGGGCAGAATTTCTTTTAAGGTCACGTAGGGGCATAGAAACATGAAGTCCATTCTAATTGTCGATTAGTGAGTCTATCACAATCACACAAAAAGATGCTTAGCACTTAAAGTTCTTTTCGAGTCTTGGGTGGGTTGGGTAGTTGTAGAAAGCTGTCTTGAAACTCTAAACTCAAAAATCCAAAAAAAAAAGAAAAGAAGAAATATATATATATTTGCCTTCGAATAAGGCAAGGTTTTGGGTGGTCTACATTTTGGCAGACACCTGGGCACTGTTGAGTTTAGGTAGTTCAGGTCTTTAGTAGAAATTTCTTCGTGTTGAAAAATAACTATTGCCCGAGTAATTTGATCATAATTCTGTTTATAAATAGCATACAATTTTGCTAGGGATTAACACAAGATAGGCATGGGGGTGTGATGTGCATATATCTAATTAGCCTAAAAGTGTCTATTTATGCATGTTCCTAGTGTCATAGAACCATCATGCATTATAGATATTGCATAACATGCATCATCATGCATTTAGGTTAATTTGTACAAATTTTAGGTTAATTTACCCTTTTTGTGGTCAGGCGATAGGGTGACATTTATTAGGGCCTCAGATTGAAAATTTAACAGTATGGATTTGATCAGGGTGACGATTGGAGTCCAATGCCTCCGAGATCACCCCGATCGGACTTCTGTAGCATCATATGCAATCCAAGGAAGATAATAGGTTAAGGGATAAGGTGGTGCCAATTTGTATCTTAGATGACAAATCTAACCGCACGGATGGGTTTGGATCGATGATTGCAACCCAACAGCTTGAAAATCAGTCCAATCCGATATCTGTGGCACCTCCTATGAGCAAAAGAAGATAGATGGCTCAGATGACGCCACGTGGTGCCATCCAAGCCACCCATGGTCGCCGTAGCCCTTCTTCATCAGCATTAGCTAATCTCGACTGTTGGATTTGTGATCCAATGGCTGAGATTCAATCTCAGTCTGCGCCTCACACTCAGTTGAAGTTAAAGCTCACACACTCTTAGTCGTTTGATCTTCATCCAACTGCTAAGGGTGCGTGAGCATTAAAACACAAACGAGACACAATTAGCTCCTTAGCGCAGTGGTTGGAGGCTTTATTACGAGGGAGCGGTGTGGGTTCGAGACCCCGAGTGCCTCAAATCGAAGGTGCGGGTGGGGTGTGGCAAATTTCACCGTCGGATGCATATCGAGTGGCAATGGAAGTGCTACGTGGCACAAGAGGAGCGGCGCGATGAGGCACGCGTGATCCAACGCCCTAGGCAACACGCAAACGCACGTGCAGGGGTGTGATCTAAACATTTGAGGCGCATGTTAATCCTAGCCATTCGATCAAGATTAGATGGCTCACGGTCTACGTGCGTCAATGGTCATGTTTGCCTTTAGTAATGCTTACATGTGTCACTAAAGGCTATGTATTAATATTAAGCCTTTAGAAAAGACTCTTTTGCCCCCATTTCTACACCTATAAAAGGTCTACCCCTTCTATACATTTCACCATCCCTTCCTTCATCTCTCTCTCTCTCTAAGAGCTAAGAACTCAAGTTCTAAAGCTTGCTCTAGTGCTCCCAAGCTTCAGGAAGCTCCGCTAGAGTTAAAAATAAAAATTTTCCACTTCTCACCCCATTCACAAAGCTCTCGCCAGTCATCCTCTTACCCCCGTTCCGGAAGCGAATCCCATGATGTCGATGCCCTAGCTCATCCTCGGTTCTTCCAGATTTGCTCTCCATCCTTCGTCTTCGCTCTCCTTCCAGGCATCGTCCTCTAAGCAGCCATCGAGGAGGATAACTTCTCACTCCCTTATATTTTTCTCACTTTCTAGAGTAGATGTCCTGCTTTTTAGTTGTAGAAATTAGTTGTAATGGCATTGTCTTTATTATAAAAAGTTATTTTCTTTCTCTCTGTTTAGCTCTATTATTTATATTACAAGTAGATTAGCTATTTATAATCATTGTGAATGTCCCCTTTATAAACAAAATTACAAAAAAATATAATTGCAGATTTAGAATCGACGTAGCCTCCCCATGTTCAACCTAGGACTCACTTTGAGTTTCGATAAAATTATTTGATTGACGGATTTTTGTGCATTGCAACTATGGGTTTTCAAACTCAAACTTTACGCATATAAAATCACGTTCATCATACAACACCTCACATGGTAGTGCCTCCTTAAATAAATCCTTGAAGAGACACTTTTCTCCTTCTGGATAGGCATATGAGGCTCTCATGTCGTGGAAGATCAGCTCCACCAGAGGATTCGTGAACTCCTTCATGAATCAAGGTGATCTAAGCCTCGTAATTCCAAACAAATGTGAAGAATAGCTTATGCGCATTCTACAGTAGGTGCTAGTGTAGTAGTAGGTTGGTGCCTGGATGCATTGGTTGCAACCTTTAGTAGGTAGTTGACTGATTCAGCAACTGGTCATTTGGCTTCAATAGAGGGCACTAACCAATGTCTATATTGGTTGGCCGACATGTAGTAGTGGTAGGGTGCTGTCCTTGATGATGTTGTTGCTGGTCGTGTGATAAACACACAAAAGTCCTTATAAAATCGATTTATTTTAGCATTTTGCATGTTATCGTATCCTTTTAAAATTAGACTCAATTAATTCGGTTAAGTTTGGGTGTCCCATGTCAATTCACGAGGAGGTGAGTTAGACATACTCTCTCGCTTTGAACCTCTCTTGATTATTATATTTTTGTCATTTTCACTTTTGTGATTTTTTGTGGTCTTTTGATTAGAGAAACAAAAATAAGTCAAGCCACAAGTAGAAAGATAGAGATGAAACAATTATTGCATTGAACCAAAGGAAAGTTTTGCATAACGAAATGGAAATACAATCAACAAGACAACCTTGAGCATTAAGTGAAGGGACTACAAGCCCTCGACACGAAAGAAGATGGTTGGTTGGATGGTTATGGAGTTGAAAAGATAACAAGAAACAAAAATGTATCAAGGCCTCAAGTAATGATTCCTACGCCGATTTATACAAAGTAAAAAAATGAAGCTAAAATAAAAAGAAGTTGGGGAGCATTTGCGGATCGAAATCTTGCACATCGAGACACTCCCCCCATGTTCATGAAGCTCAAGATAAGTGTGAGATGGCAGCCACGAATGTGAGAGGATGTAGGAGTGGCATCGTGGTGGTGTATGTGAAGGTGTAGTGTAGGCTATGGTGGTCGGTCAAGTGGAGGAGGTGGTCATGGTGGTCATGAGGTGATGGTGGAGCACGGAGGGTGGAAGGTGGTGTGAAGGTGTAGGTATTGGTGGATAGATGGTGGTTTAATGGTTGAGGTCAAGTAAAATAAGAAAAACTAGGGGCTAAACAAAATGGGAGGTAAGGGAGGAATCCAACTTGCCGATGAGGGCACGGAGGAGCTACCGATGGAGGAGGATGACCTCCCATGGGGACTGATGAGAACCTCATCATGAGCCATAACTAGCTCATTTTGACCTAATACAAAGGATAAAAGCTCCTACATAACTCAAGGAAAGGCTTAACTCAGAGAATTCTGAGTTTAAGGAGAAAACAAGTCATAAGGGGTAAAAATGCAATTTTACCAGTATAATCTGCATACAGGGTAATTCAGGGTCCAAACATAGGTCAAAGCAACTTAATAAGAATAAAAGTGGGATGAGATGATCTAGCAAGGGCTACAGCAATTCTAAGGAACTAAATGATAATCTGTAACCCTAAAACAACCCACTTCAATTCACGAGGTTCGAGGCAAAGTAAAAATAGAATAAACCCTCTAAAATTCATAGAAAAATAATCTCTAGGGTTTAGAACCTTCAATTTGGCCTTCAGAACCCATTTTGACCTACATTGAGAACCATGCCCAATTAATAACTTAATCTGGGTTTTCGCATAAATTGACCGGTCAAACAAGGTTTAATATAGAAATGAAATTCACCATCAGATTCCTTAGGTCCTAATTAATCATGTATAAAAACTTGAGCCTAAGAAGAAACCTCCTTGACCGACTTTACACTTTGGTCCTCATATATTTACTTTTTGGCCCTCAACTTTTGAACCCTCGCATTTCAGCCCCTAACTCTCCTTCGTTCTTTGCGATCAGGTCCCCCCTGCAAAACCTGCCAGCACCATGCTCCGGCGACCTTGCGCGGAGCATGGCGCCGCGCAGGGTGAGGGGGAGAGCCTGGCAAGTAAATCGGGGGTGCCCTGCGTCGTCAGCCGTCGCAGGGACACCCCCCTGGTCGCTGTAACCCCCCATACCGGCCGTGCGAATGCACGGACGGTATGGGTTTCCATCTCCGGCGTCCTCCGGCGAGGGAGACACGACGTCTCCCTCCGCCTTCCTCCCTGATTCGGTCCCTATAAATACCCCCGTCGCTCCACCGTTCTTCCCAGCTCGGATCTGACGGAGAAAACCCCCAACTTTCCTCTTTTCTCTCTCCGGCAGACGCTCACCAGCTCCGGCGGTTCCTCCCCCTCCTCCTCTTCGCTCTGACGCAATACCAGCAGCAGAGACTTCCTCCCCTGCTCTTCCCGCGCCACGCCGCACCCAGCTGGCGCCTCTCCGGCTCTCTGCTCGCCGCCGCCCCTTTCCCTGAGCATCTTCTTCTCCGGCGACAGTCGATACGACTGTCGCCCTACTGCTCCCCCTTCGTCCCTGCAAGTAAGTTAGAACTACTTCCCTTCCTCTCCTCTTTCTTTCCCCGGTTTCAATTTGTTCAATTAAGCCCTCGACCGACCCTGACCATCGTCACCCCCTTCGTCTCCGGCCACCCTCCAGCGAGATGCTCCCATCGCTCCACAGCCTCACACACCTCGCCGACCCTCACCAAACCTCCGCCTCATCACACTGAGCACCCCCCACCCCTCCACTGCCACTCCACACCTCCGTAACGCTCCCCCGAACAAACCCATTCCTCCGGTTGCAGTCCAACCTAGGGCTGCCGCCAGACACCACCTTGCGGCTTGCCGCGCAGCTCCACACCTTCGCCATGCCACGGCGAAGGTTCCCCAGTGGTTTGATTAGGCCGAGAGGCCATATTCGTGTCCGACAGGTTTTGAGGTTCGACCGCCATTAACGCACATTGAAGCAGCTTCTCCCGCGCTCCAGGCTTGAGGACTCCAGGTCTCCAGCTGCTGCGGATTACGGGGAGTCTTGCGAAGGCAGCCAGCCAGCAACCGACGCAAATCGAAGCCGCAGCTGCAGAAGCTAGGCCGCGGTCTCCCAGCAGGCGCACGCGAGGAGAGGCCTCCGTTTAGTCCCACATCGGTAAGCCTCACAACCTTTCCACCGTTTAAATTGATTTTGTGCATTAGCCTTACTGCCTCAGCACACGGGGTGAGGTCCCCTTCACCCGCCCGGTTACCCGGTCTCGTCCGCGCTCACGCCCCGCGGACCTGACCCGACCCGACTTAGACTGACCTGCACTCCTCGCCCACCACGCACGCCGGTGGGCCTGGACCCGGGCGCGACCGGTACCCGATTACCCGGCAGCTCTGGGAGAGCTTTCCCAAGAGTGGTTTCAGAGAGAGAGAGACGCGGGGGGGGAGAGGGTAGAGTAGGTTTTGTCCTCTGACGTAAGCTCTGAAGCGTGCAGGCACAGGTGAAGAAGAAGGACCGCGGAAGAAGAAGGAAGCTGAGGGAGACACTGTAGCAACAGGCAGTTTAAGTCGTCTGATTTGGAAATCAGACGACGTCCTGAAGGGAAAAGAAGAAAGAAGGAGGGGCGACGTCCGGACTGGAAAAAGAAAAGAAGAAAGAAGGAGATCTGAAGAACAACAGAAGAAGGCGAGGCAGAGGAGAACACAAAAGAACAAGGGAAGAACTGAAAGAAGAAAAACAAAGAAGAAAGAAGAAGATCTGAAGAAAGACAGAAGAAAAAGGAAGAGTAGGAACAGCTGGAAGAAGAAGAAGAGCATCACCACTGCAGAAGAAGAACATCACCTCTGCAGACAAAGAAGAAGAAGATCTGAGACGAGGAGAAACAAAGAGAAAAGAAGACAACAAATTCTTTCTCTCTCTTTCTTTATTTTTGTAAAAGAAACATGTATATCTCTAGAATACAACTTGCTCCCTGAGTTCGACCTCGGGAACTCTTTTATTTTCCGAGTAAAAAATTTTATATTTGAAATGTTGGCAATAACTGGCTATACTACAACGCTATAACAATAAAAGCCGGTTGCCAACAGCGTTTCATTTTTGGCGCCGTTGCCGGGGAGCAACGGCTATTCTAGAGGTAAACATTCCTGTTTCTTTTTAATTTCTGATAATCTCCTCTCTTTTGTGCAGAAAACTACAGGAAATCAAGAAGACAAGCAACCGTACGACAACCACTCCGAGGACAGGTAAATTTTTCCTCTCGCTATTAACCCCTAAACTCTAAAGAGGAAGAAAAGAAAAGAACAAGCAATATAGGGCTAACCTGTCTTCCATACTTAGTAACCATAAAGAGTTTCATGTTTTCAACTCATTAGTCCTGCACACTATTAAGGGTATTTAAGGGCTAACACATTCTTGCTTGAGCCCTAATTACCCAACAAAGAACTAACTGGACCAAGTAGAGCCAACATAAGATTCAACATTAGGGTTTTAGAGACACACTACTTAAATCAAGAATGGAGAAAATCCAAAAGAAGTGTGCCTAAACCATTGATTGAAAATACCTATTCAAAAGAAAACCTAAAACAATTGGCTCTCTAAACACTTGAACCCTAAAAGACAAGACCTAAAAGCTCTCAAAGAAAACAAGAGGTAAAGTTGACCCCTTGGGTCAACCAACCCTAAATTAGGTCACTCTTTGCACTTAAAAGACTAAAGTTCAAGTGAAACCTTAAGCACCCTGATCTTAAAATTGGTAGACTTAAGAGGTCAAGATCCCCATTCTGGTCTACCTGGAACCGCAGTGACAAGAGAGGTCGGGTGGGGGAAACCCTGTAACCCGTGGGGACGCTCTACCGTGTAGGGGTCTTCGCGGGACTCTCCCTCTCTGGCTGCCTAGGTAATTCTCAGGTGGACGATCTTTTTGATCAAGGGGTCCATCTGCCCCGCACCTCTATAGTCACCCAACATTTTGGGTGTCTTGATTGGGTCTAGCACCTTTTAATCTCATCACATCCTTCAGTATATGCTTGGAAGGAGGTCCTTGAAACCTCCTTTAGGAATTCACTTGCCCTGAGGTTAGGCCTCAGTTCCCTTGTTTATGCAGCACCACCACATTAATCTTTCCTCTGATACCCCCTTCTTCCATCTTGGCACAACATGAGTCTACATCGAAGCCTTTGATTCCACATCTTGATTCCACCACCTAATCCAAATATGCAGCCAAACCACCTAAGACTACCATTCAAGAAACCTGAATATCGGAGATCTATGAAAGATAAAATGATCGAGGATGCCATAAAATTCTATGAAAAAGAAGAAAAAACCTCAACACCAATAGGAGATATTCAGGTTGATGTCCCAACAACCACAGCCTTCATCATAAACTGTGCCCAAACTCTATTGACAGGAGCCATAAAAGGATCAACCCGAGAAGTTCTCCTAACAGGATACATTGAGATAGACAAATTACACAAATCTGAATACCTTCAATGCTTGACAAATCCTGTACTTTGGGAACAAAACCAAGATGCTCTTGAAAAACGGGTAGAGATGATGAGACTTTTAGAAAAAACTATCAACCAAAAATACCCGTATACACCAGAAACAAAGGATGAGTCATCTTGGAACAGTACTAAGAATCAATCCAGTTTCCCAGACCTCGGGATTGAGGCACAAGGTGGTTGTCGACTCCCAACCCAAATAGAAGATAGCATTAAAATAGGTTGGGAAGTTGCAGGAGAAAACAATGCTGAGCCAACCCTAGGCCATAAATCACCAAGCTTAGAACTCCAAGACTCCTGCAATAACAAGATTAGAATTGAACCTCTGGAGGGTATAAATTCCGCCCCTTGTTTTGATAAGGTGACCCTCGAAGGTTATTCGGACTTAGGTTCTAATAATTCTACCCACATCCTAAGCCTAGAACCTAGATCTGAAACTTGTTGGGAAGATTATGAGGCCCTTTATGAGAAAGATCAAATTTTTACAGAATATGATTCCGGGCCTCTATTTAATGAATATCCCTCTCCAACATCCTCAGGAAATCTGATCGATTTTTCAGAAAACATGCCAATTTATGATACAGAAACTGAGGAGTTGGATGAGCAAGGCTTTAATGGGGTCTATCCTACCAGCTTAGAGCTTGAACAGAACATCTTTTTGAGCCCAGAAGTGACATATAGGCTAGAACCCAATCAGGCTGCTGATTCCACATCTGATGATTTTTGCTGTGGTGGAATTCATGATCATTTTCGCCAACTCTCCGACAATTTCAGATCTGACTATAATTGCGGAGAGATTCCCCTTCCTGAACACGCCAGGCCTATCTACGACCTCAGTTCACATGACTCTGACTCTGACTCTGAGGTCCTGATTCCCGAGATCACTGATAACACAGAATCATTCCTTTTCGATCCTCAGGAACCAAAAATAGAAAATGCCAAGAGTGATTACAACCAAGAATCCAAATTTTTTCTCGAATCCGATTCCTTTCATCCTACAGACACTCTTCCGGCATTTGATAGTTACCCAGAGGACTCTCTACAGAAAACCACCTATCATCTGTTTCTAGAAGAGCCCTCGTACACAATGGCCACCTCGTCCGCACACACAGAACGGATCAAAACCTCTCCCAAACCCCGACCCGCAACCGGACTCAATTTCTATTCAGATTCACCTCTCACCGAGCCGATTGTATTTCCACATCGGGTTTCGAACATTGATCAGACTACATACCATGCTCTATCATTCTCTGATCACCCCTGTAGGGTTCCTGCATCAACCACTGATTATTCTACAGGTCCCTACTCTGACCAGGCTGATTCGACTCAGCCAAACCCTGCGTTTACACTTCCACATCCATCTGAGCTTCATAGTTTATGGTGGGTTCCACACCTTTTTATCCACATCTATCAACCCACCAGATTGATTGGGTTTGGGCTGCATCATCAGCCTGTTGATCTGAACAAGCACCTGGCTGGACCAACCAGGCTCTTAATCAAGGTGCTTGTCTTACAAAACTCCGCTGATTTGACCATCCCCTCTCCATCGCATTTCCCGCTTGGCTGAAGGCATCAAATTTAGCGCTCAACGGGAGGCAGCCCGTCATTCTCTTTGAAAACCTGAAACTTGTTCTGACAGCTTTTTGCACTTGAAGTTCACACTTTAGGACAGCCAACTCCACCTCAGGTGCTTGCATCTGAGATTAGAAATCGTCCGCAACAGTCACCCCAACCCATTCACTCATCAAAACAGCTATCCTAATGTATGAACTTAGTTGAATAAAAAACCCCTAGGTTACAATGAGGACATTGCAAATCTTAGGCATGGGGGGGTAGGAAAGTGCAAAAACTTGTAAGAAAAGGTTTCAAACAAAAAATTCACATATGCCAAAAATATCATAAAAATTAAAAAATTTTTCGAAAAAGAATAAGAGGAAAAGAGGAGAAGGAAATTTTCTGAAGGAGAAGGAGAAGAGAAACAAAATGAAAAAGGAGCACAAAATTATGAGAAAAGGTGATAGTCATTAGTAAGGAACTAAGGAATTAACCTAAGTTCTAGACCTCATTCAAGAAAATAACTGAAAAGTGCACAATGAGATTAGTAAGAATGCAAACCTTAGGCATTCTTGAATAGACTCTTAGTACCCATTAAGATCTGGACACTCCTCAAGAGGTTGAGGAAAATGAAAAGCTGAAGTATTAGGTCTAAGGCTTAGGGAGTATTTGGCCTCGTTAACTAATTTTTGGTTTACGGGACTCAGTAACCTAAGCACCCTAACCTCACACACAGCCTGGTTCAGTAAGCGTAAAAATCAGAATCACGCAGAAGCGTCGCAAAATTCTGAAAAGAACACCTAGAATAGGAGCGGCCGATCAACACAAGTTGATTTGGACGAGTTCCCAGCGCGGAGAGGCGGGAAATCCCCTCGAAGACGCGTAACAAAATATCATCTCCTCGGTGCTTGTTTCTTAGGATATTTACATATCCTACTGGGGGCATGTAAGCACTCTGCTGGTTCAGATTCCATGGATGGCATTATCTCGAAGTGTCAATTGCCAGGGTCTGGATTCGGCCACGGAACACCATGGATGGGATTATCTCGAAATCTCAATAGCCAGGGTTCCGGGGGTTGCCATGGGCGGTGCTATCTCGAAGCATCGATCGCCAGGAACCCTTGAGGATTGATGATGGGAGCAAGGAATCTGATACAGACCGTGTTGAAAAGCCAATCCTAGGCTAGAACTAAAAAGAAAAAGAGAGAGAAAACTCTCCAAACAGAAAAACTTTCTATCTCTCTTACAAAACGCACTGCGAACTGAGCCAGGGCTAAAATCATTTCAAGCACGGGTGCTTTAATCACAAAGTCCAATAAACCTTAGGTTAGTTCTTGTGGGCCTTAAAAACCTTTGCTAAGGACTGAGGCTAAGGCTAGACAGATTTGGATCTTGATTGGTACTAAAGTACCTTTTAGGCCTATGGTCAGCATTTTAACCTAATCTGAGCTCAAATAAAAAAGCACTTATCTAAAGCTATTAAAAACTTCATGGTCTAGAACAAGGGTTGAAACCTTAAGTTTTTGCTAAGGGACTAGCAAAAGCTAGGCATGGGGGTATGATGAGAACCTCATCATGAGCCATAACTAGCTCATTTTGACCTAATACAAAGGATAAAAGCTCCTACATAACTCAAGGAAAGGCTTAACTCAGAGAATTCTGAGTTTAAGGAGAAAACAAGTCATAAGGGGTAAAAATGCAATTTTACCAGTATAATCTGCATATAGGGTAATTCAGGGTCCAAACATAGGTCAAAGCAACTTAATAAGAATAAAAGTGGGATGAGATGATCTAGCAAGGGCTACAGCAATTCTAAGGAACTAAATGATAATCTGTAACCCTAAAACAACCCACTTCAATTCACGAGGTTCGAGGCAAAGTAAAAATAGAATAAACCCTCTAAAATTCATAGAAAAATAATCTCTAGGGTTTAGAACCTTCAATTTGGCCTTCAGAACCCATTTTGACCTACATTGAGAACCATGCCCAATTAATAACTTAATCTGGGTTTTCGCATAAATTGACCGGTCAAACAAGGTTTAATATAGAAATGAAATTCACCATCAGATTCCTTAGGTCCTAATTAATCATGTATAAAAACTTGAGCCTAAGAAGAAACCTCATTGACCGACTTTACACTTTGGTCCTCATATATTTACTTTTTGGCCCTCAACTTTTGAACCCTCGCATTTCAGCCCCTAACTCTCCTTCGTTCTTTGCGATCAGGTCCCCCCTGCAAAACCTGCCAGCACCATGCTCCGGCAACCTTGCGCGGAGCATGGCGCCGCGCAGGGTGAGGGGGAGAGCCTGGCAAGTAAACCGGGGGTGCCCTGCGTCGTCAGCCGTCGCAGGGACACCCCCTGGTCGCTGTAACCCCCCATACCGGCCGTGCGAATGCACGGACGGTATGGGTTTCCATCTCCGGCGTCCTCCGGCGAGGGAGACACGACGTCTCCCTCCGCCTTCCTCCCTGATTCGGTCCCTATAAATACCCCCGTCGCTCCACCGTTCTTCCCAGCTCGGATCTGATGGAGAAAACCCCCAACTTTCCTCTCTTCTCTCTCCGGCAGACGCTCACCAGCTCCGGCGGTTCCTCCCCCTCCTCCTCTTCGCTCTGACGCAATACCAGCAGCAGAGACTTCCTCCCCTGTTCTTCCCGCGCCACGCCGCACCCAGCTGGCGCCTCTCCGGCTCTCTGCTCGCCGCCGCCCCTTTCCCTGAGCATCTTCTTCTCCGGCGACAGTCGATACGACTGTCGCCCTACTGCTCCCCCTTCGTCCCTGCAAGTAAGTTAGAACTACTTCCCTTCCTCTCCTCTTTCTTTCCCCGGTTTCAATTTGTTCAATTAAGCCCTCGACCGACCCTGACCATCGTCACCCCCTTCGTCTCCGGCCACCCTCCGGCGAGATGCTCCCATCGCTCCATGTTGAGCGCGAGAATCTACGCTAACGTGTTTGGTTTTGGAAAACCCGTCGTTGTAGTTCGAAAGCGAAGGATTCGTGTTCAACAAATAAAATTTATACCGAAATAAGAATTCCGGGTCGAACACAGGGAGGCGAACGTTTGATTTAAAAACTCCGCGTTTCTTTTTTTATTTTGTCACGAAGAAATTCAATTTAAACTATCTAAGTATCTACAACAAATAAAAGAGAGAGAGGGAGTAAGAGAGAGAGAAAGAATACTACACATGGAAATTAAAATGAGATGTAGAATAGACAAGAAATTAATCATAAAAGAGTTCATTCGTTACAACTAGAAAATATAAAACAATTACTCTAGAAAGCATTAAAAGAATGGAGGGAGAAATGTCCTCCTCGACGATCGCTCGGAGGACGAATAGTCTATTCTAGAAAGCAGTAAATCTATATTAGAAAGCAGTAAAAAGAATAGGGAGAGAGAAATCCTCCTCGACGGTTGCTTGGAGGACGAGCCGGACGGGACGACGCCTGGACGAAGGAGAACGAAGCGGGACGAAGGAGGACGAAGCAGAAGAACGGGAACGAAGCAGCACGCCGTCGTCGTCGCGGGATCCACTTCCGAAGGGGGACGAAAATTTGGACTTTATCTCGCGAGAAGCATCCCGGGTGTGGGACAAGCTTCTCTTGAGCTTTGGAGAGGTAGAGAGGAGAAGGAAGGGATCAAAATTTCGTATGGAGGGGGTCTCCTTTTATAGTTGCAAGGAGTGGGGGCAAAATGGACATTACATCTTCAAAATAATAAATAAGGGGTCTTTAGTGACGGATAAAACCGTCGCTAAAGCCCCGCCGTCGCCGTCGCCGCCGCGCCACGCGCGCCCGCTCGGCTGGCCTGCGCGCGTAACGCAGACGCACGTCCGCGTCGTCTCAGCCGTCCGATCGCGAGATCGGACGGCTTAGATCGCGCCCGCGCCCGCTGCGTAGCGCGCCGCCCGCGTGCGATCGCGCGCCCACCAGAGCGTCCAATAGCGCGTCGGCGCTATCGGGCGCGCGCGGCCGTTGGATCTTCATCCGACGCTCGTGCGCGCCCGCTCGCCCGCGCCTTCGACCCCCTCTCCGCGGCTCGAACCCGCGACCTCCGCTTCGCCCGCAGCTGCGTCGCCGCTGCGCTACGCGGGCGAAATGGTCGCGCGGACGTTTTTAAACGCGCGCGACCGCAGCCGTTGGATCGAGATCCAACGGCGGAGAGGAGACGTTGCGCGGACTTCACAGGACTCCTGCGGCCGATTGGGCGGCTGGGATGGCGCCACGTGGCGCCATCTTGGCCGTCCATCTTCTGGAAGTTGTAGATGGTGCCACAGATGTCGGATTGACTCGATTTTTGTGTCGTTCGACTGCGATCGTCGATCCGAATTCATCCGTGTGGTCGGATTTTCTATCTGAAGTGCGGATTTACACCATCCTGGCCCTTGATCTTCTAGGGTTCCCCGGTCTCTATCTGATGCTACGGATGCCTGATTAGGGCGATCTTGGAGTCGTTGAACTCCAATCGTCGCCCTGATCATATCCATACGGTTGGATCTTTGATCCGAGGCCCCGATAAAATATTTGCCCTGTCCAAGCACATAAAAGGAGACAATTAACCTCCATTTTATTCAAACTACTCTAAATGCAAGATGATGCATGTAATGCAATATTTATATCATGAAATGCAATCCTATGCTTAAGAACATGCATAAATAGACATTTTAAGTAGTGTAAATGTGTTTACATCATACCCCCATGCCTATCTTTTGCTAGTCCCTAGCAAAAACTATATGCTATTTATAAAAGAATTAGGTTAGATTATTTGGACCTGAGTTATTTTCAATCATTAAGAAATTGTCTACTTAAGAACTGAACTTTCAAAGACACAACAGTGCCCGGGTATCAGCCAAAATGCAGACCGCCTCAAGCCTCGCCTTATTCAAAGAAAAATTTCTTTTTCTGTTTTTACTCTCTTTTTTTAGATTTTCAAATTTTAGGGTTTAAGAGTGGCTTTCTACGGCCATTCAACTCACCCAAGATTTGATGAGAACCCTCAGTTTTAAGCATCTTATTGTGATTGTGATAGACTCGTTGACCGGCAATTAAAGCGGACTTCGGATTTCTACGCCTCTAGGTGACCTCAAAAAGAATTCTGCCTAAAGGTGTATCTTTACAACCGGTAGCTTTCTCCCTACTTTTATTTTTTAACGGGGTCAACACAAGGGTGAATCCAGTGTATATCTCCCCGGTTTATTCTACTTCTCCGCTTCTTCCTAAGTGTTTTGGGAATTTTTAGTGCATTTTCTGAGCTGGGTTCTGGACAACCGGTCGATGAGCTGTTACCACCGACAACTTGCCAGCCATACTCGTGCGGCGAAGTGTGGCTTATTTCTTTTTGTTCTTTTCTCCTTTTTGATTTTTTTTTTTTTTTTTTTTTTTTTTAAGTAGGTGGCTTCCCTGGTCTAAGATTTACCTAAAGGCAGCAAAAAGAGAAAGGTCCAGTGACTGGGCTCTGGACAACCTACCTATGGGCTGTTACCCACGATAACTTGCCAGCCATATCACCCTAGAAGGTTCATTAGCTACCCAATTTCCGTTAAAATCGCCAAACAACGAGTCAGTGCAAAGAAAGTGTGTAGATGCTTAAGACTCAAAATTCCCTCACATCAGAGGGCGGGTTGATAAGTCGTGTACTTATCACCCAAACTTATTTACTCCAATTAAAATAAAATTCAAGTTGGCGAGAACTCGAAAAACAAATCCACATTTTAGTGGATACATAGGCTGATTAAGTCCAAAGACCTGAAGGGTCTTTGTGTTCAGAACATAATATAGTATTTCTTAAGATCGAAAATTTTCTGAAACCCAAATTCTCTTTCCTAATTTTGATTTTTTTTTGTTTTTTTTTTAAATAAAACAAATCTACGGAGCTGACGAATGAATTCAAAGATAAATATCCATCCCCCCATGCCTATCTAATGCAATGTCCTCATTGTATTAAAAAGACATAAAATAGAGTGGAAAAGCGTAGAAAGCACCTGAATTGCGTGGATATCGGGTCCGCTCCGAGATGAAAATGAAAAAGAACTGTATATGTGCTGAGTTTAGTGCCTTCAGCTAGGCACACTATACAAAGAAAAGAAATGAAGAATTCACATGAGCAGGTCAGAATTAGAATAAACAGAAGAATCCTCTGACCTGTCAGCAGAGGTCCACAGATGTGGACCAGATTGTGGTGCAGACCCACACCCCATAATCGAGAATATCTTAGGTTCTGGATAAAAATTACCCAAAACCTAAAATCAGAATGCAAGCGGGGTCGGGCCTGCGATTTGTGAGGATGCAACCCAAGGCCAAAATGTCGGGTTACAGAGAATTGAAGCTCAAAAGGATAATCGTTAAATGTGTGCTTGAGTTTGACATCCTCGAAACAAATGTCGTAAGGGTTCTGATTTGATGGTTTCAGTTTAAAAGGAACCCTTCGACTCAATCTTCCATTTCCTCCAAAATTGACTTCCCAAATCAGAATTTCCCAGCTCCTATCCTCCTCATTCGGCATATCAAATTCCATGACCTCTTGTATATTCATCACCCCGTCTGAAATCTCCAAGTCTAGATGATGTGGCAAAATCAAAATTGACTTGGGTCTAATTATCTCAGAATTAGAATCATCAATAAGCTCAACAGGGTGTAACTGATAATCAGGGCATTGAATTAATTCCTCCAGAAAATGCGATTCTGGATCCGTATCGTGTGCCCTAATAAGATCAGTTTCCTCAGTTATTGGGCTATCAAATGATCTATCAGATTCCTCAGGCCCAATCGTCTCACAAAAATCATGATCTGAAAACTCGTGTGAGACTTCGCAACTTGAATCTTCACCATCAGGATCCGTATCAATGTATGTCCCAAAATCATTTGTCACTTTGCGTTCCAAGGAGACATACGTTTTCTCGTAACCCGGCTCAGGGATTTCAGGTGAAGAAATCAAATCATCCTTAATTGGTTGTTTTAATTCAATCTGGTCAGCTTTGTAACACGTGTCCCCCCCAACAGGTGCCTGAGCGGGTTCTATCATTGGCTTTCCTGAAGAGAGTTCATCCTGGGAATTATTCCAAGATTGAATCAAAGCAACCACGAATCTCATCCTCAATTTCGCTAATTTCCCAAGTAGAAACTCACCCGGGTTCTTATCCTTAACATCCTGGAGCCAATCCAACAAAGACTTGTTTAAATCATCAATCATTTCAATCAGGGGCTCCAATCTCTCAATGCAAGGTATTGGCTGAACTTCTAAAGATTGAATGATATTCCTCAAGTTAGCCAGAACCTTATCTTGAACCTGATTAACCTGAACCAAATGAGTTGGTTCAGGGTTGGGCGGGTTTGACATCAATGTAGAGGAATTAACGAATTGAGATTCGTTATACCCATCCTGATAATAGGTCATTTCAGATTGTTCAAAAGATGGAGATGACCTAAAGGCAGTGAAATCAGAGGATGGGTAAGGATCAGTGTATCCTTCTTGATTGTAGATCGCATTAGGTTGTTCATGAAAGAAGGACGATCTATAATCGATGCAACTCTGAGAAGGATAGAATTGAGAATCAAAGTGTTTAGGGTTAGACCCTAAACACGGGGGTCCGGAATTGTATCCCCAATCTGAATTATCCCAACTAACTGATGGTCGATTACAATAAGAGTTGGGATAATCGTCATGTTGAGGATAATTTACAACAGGAGGGAAAGAGCGGGAATGCGTGAAATATGTGGAAGGATTCATGAGACACGGGAGGAAGAAAGGTGCCCTGCAATACAAACAATCAAACCTGTCCTTAAATGGGTTAGCCTACAGACCTACAGACTCCCAAAACCCGTCTTGAGATAAAAGAACGATTTGATCTACTTCTGTCTGTTCAATCCAACCAGTTAGAAGGAGGGACTGGGGAGAAGGTTCTTCCTTCGGCTTGCGCCTCCGGTTCCTAGTGTACCCCCCAGCCGCGATCGTTTGACTCTTCTCCCCTAGCTAGACATCAGATTGAACAATAGAAACAGACTAATCGAAAATAATCTCGTTCTGAGTTCTGAAGAGCGAGTCCAATCCATAAGGCCAACGTCTACTCTGTTTTATTTAGGGCTAGGTTTGAATGTGCTTTGGAATGTGATGGGCCCTTTAAATGGGTTGTGCCCTTAATGATTGATTGCTTTGTGTGTGCGTGCACAACCAGTGGTTTTCAAGCAAGATTATTTTTGATGTGGTGAATTTTAAGGTTCAAATCTTGCTTAGTAGCTTTTAGGATTCAACTTTAGGTGTTTTCAAT
The DNA here is from genome assembly GCA_037157565.1 of Thalassia testudinum. NCBI lineage: Eukaryota > Viridiplantae > Streptophyta > Magnoliopsida > Alismatales > Hydrocharitaceae > Thalassia > Thalassia testudinum. Next base: position 44,456,324 of record JAZHRO010000025.1, read on the forward strand.
CAAGTTTCATTGGCACACCAGGTTTTGCAAGCACAGGTGAAGATATTTTCCTTTAAAGTTTAAAAAGAATGTGGAGTGCCTGGTAGATCCCTAAGAGTTGAACCTAATTGGCAGCTACTTGATGAGTTGATTTTATTTGAAGTGGTGCGGCCCAAACAACTCAAACAACTGGCCTCAAATGCACCACTAAGTTAGGCACACAAAGATGGTTAACTTAGAATGATTTCTACTCTTTTATGTGTTGCTTTATGTGTACTGGTCCCACAGATCAGAACCCAGTTGAGTAGAAACAAATCAATTTAGTTAAGTGCCTTTAAATGTGGGTGTACATTGTGTATTTGTTGAAAATTACCCCACAAAATTATCTTTTTACTTTTTTTTTATATAAATGAAGGTGGAATGAATGTGAGTGAGAATCCAAACAACCAAACTATTCCTAGGATTTATGCAAACACCTAGGTTAATTGGAATTTGGATTCAATGTGGCGAATGAAATCTATGGAGGGGGAAAGAATGGGTGATAACTTACAAAACCCTTCACAGCACTTTACTCCAATCTACCGCTTTTGCTTGCCCCAAAAGAGTACCTGCAATTACAATAAGAAAGGAGAAAAGTGAGGTAAATGATTTGTAAGTTACAAAACGTGAAGAGAAATCAAAGATCGTTGCCTCCCCGGCAACGGCGCCAAAATGTTGAGCGCGAGAATCTACGCTAACGTGTTTGGTTTTGGAAAACCCGTCGTTGTAGTTCGAAAGCGAAGGATTCGTGTTCAACAAATAAAATTTATACCGAAATAAGAATTCCGGGTCGAACACAGGGAGGCGAACGTTTGATTTAAAAACTCCGCGTTTCTTTTTTTATTTTGTCACGAAGAAATTCAATTTAAACTATCTAAGTATCTACAACAAATAAAAGAGAGAGAGGGAGTAAGAGAGAGAGAAAGAATACTACACATGGAAATTAAAATGAGATGTAGAATAGACAAGAAATTAATCATAAAAGAGTTCATTCGTTACAACTAGAAAATATAAAACAATTACTCTAGAAAGCATTAAAAGAATGGAGGGAGAAATGTCCTCCTCGACGATCGCTCGGAGGACGAATAGTCTATTCTAGAAAGCAGTAAATCTATATTAGAAAGCAGTAAAAAGAATAGGGAGAGAGAAATCCTCCTCGACGGTTGCTTGGAGGACGAGCCGGACGGGACGACGCCTGGACGAAGGAGAACGAAGCGGGACGAAGGAGGACGAAGCAGAAGAACGGGAACGAAGCAGCACGCCGTCGTCGTCGCGGGATCCACTTCCGAAGGGGGACGAAAATTTGGACTTTATCTCGCGAGAAGCATCCCGGGTGTGGGACAAGCTTCTCTTGAGCTTTGGAGAGGTAGAGAGGAGAAGGAAGGGATCAAAATTTCGTATGGAGGGGGTCTCCTTTTATAGTTGCAAGGAGTGGGGGCAAAATGGACATTACATCTTCAAAATAATAAATAAGGGGTCTTTAGTGACGGATAAAACCGTCGCTAAAGCCCCGCCGTCGCCGTCGCCGCCGCGCCACGCGCGCCCGCTCGGCTGGCCTGCGCGCGTAACGCAGACGCACGTCCGCGTCGTCTCAGCCGTCCGATCGCGAGATCGGACGGCTTAGATCGCGCCCGCGCCCGCTGCGTAGCGCGCCGCCCGCGTGCGATCGCGCGCCCACCAGAGCGTCCAATAGCGCGTCGGCGCTATCGGGCGCGCGCGGCCGTTGGATCTTCATCCGACGCTCGTGCGCGCCCGCTCGCCCGCGCCTTCGACCCCCTCTCCGCGGCTCGAACCCGCGACCTCCGCTTCGCCCGCAGCTGCGTCGCCGCTGCGCTACGCGGGCGAAATGGTCGCGCGGACGTTTTTAAACGCGCGCGACCGCAGCCGTTGGATCGAGATCCAACGGCGGAGAGGAGACGTTGCGCGGACTTCACAGGACTCCTGCGGCCGATTGGGCGGCTGGGATGGCGCCACGTGGCGCCATCTTGGCCGTCCATCTTCTGGAAGTTGTAGATGGTGCCACAGATGTCGGATTGACTCGATTTTTGTGTCGTTCGACTGCGATCGTCGATCCGAATTCATCCGTGTGGTCGGATTTTCTATCTGAAGTGCGGATTTACACCATCCTGGCCCTTGATCTTCTAGGGTTCCCCGGTCTCTATCTGATGCTACGGATGCCTGATTAGGGCGATCTTGGAGTCGTTGAACTCCAATCGTCGCCCTGATCATATCCATACGGTTGGATCTTTGATCCGAGGCCCCGATAAAATATTTGCCCTGTCCAAGCACATAAAAGGAGACAATTAACCTCCATTTTATTCAAACTACTCTAAATGCAAGATGATGCATGTAATGCAATATTTATATCATGAAATGCAATCCTATGCTTAAGAACATGCATAAATAGACATTTTAAGTAGTGTAAATGTGTTTACATCACTCCACAGCCTCACACACCTCGCCGACCCTCACCAAACCTCCGCCTCATCACACTGAGCACCCCCCACCCCTCCACTGCCACTCCACACCTCCGTAACGCTCCCCCGAACAAACCCATTCCTCCGGTTGCAGTCCAACCTAGGGCTGCCGCCAGACACCACCTTGCGGCTTGCCGCGCAGCTCCACACCTTCGCCATGCCACGGCGAAGGTTCCCCAGTGGTTTGATCAGGCCGAGAGGCCATATTCGTGTCCGACAGGTTTTGAGGTTCGACCGCCATTAACGCACATTGAAGCAGCTTCTCCCGCGCTCCAGGCTTGAGGACTCCAGGTCTCCAGCTGCTGCGGATTACGGGGAGTCTTGCGAAGGCAGCCAGCCAGCAACCGACGCAAATCGAAGCCGCAGCTGCAGAAGCTAGGCCGCGGTCTCCCAGCAGGCGCACGCGAGGAGAGGCCTCCGTTTAGTCCCACATCGGTAAGCCTCACAACCTTTCCACCGTTTAAATTGATTTTGTGCATTAGCCTTACTGCCTCAGCACACGGGGTGAGGTCCCCTTCACCCGCCCGGTTACCCGGTCTCGTCCGCGCTCACGCCCCGCGGACCTGACCCGACCCGACTTAGACTGACCTGCACTCCTCGCCCACCACGCACGCCGGTGGGCCTGGACCCGGGCGCGACCGGTACCCGATTACCCGGCAGCTCTGGGAGAGCTTTCCCAAGAGTGGTTTCAGAGAGAGAGAGATGCGGGGGGGGGAGAGGGTAGAGTAGGTTTTGTCCTCTGACGTAAGCTCTGAAGCGTGCAGGCACAGGTGAAGAAGAAGGACCGCGGAAGAAGAAGGAAGCTGAGGGAGACACTGTAGCAACAGGCAGTTTAAGTCGTCTGATTTGGAAATCAGACGACGTCCTGAAGGGAAAAGAAGAAAGAAGGAGGGGCGACGTCCGGACTGGAAAAAGAAAAGAAGAAAGAAGGAGATCTGAAGAACAACAGAAGAAGGCGAGGCAGAGGAGAACACAAAAGAACAAGGGAAGAACTGAAAGAAGAAAAACAAAGAAGAAAGAAGAAGATCTGAAGAAAGACAGAAGAAAAAGGAAGAGCAGGAACAGCTGGAAGAAGAAGAAGAGCATCACCACTGCAGAAGAAGAACATCACCTCTGCAGACAAAGAAGAAGAAGATCTGAGACGAGGAGAAACAAAGAGAAAAGAAGACAACAAATTCTTTCTCTCTCTTTCTTTATTTTTGTAAAAGAAACATGTATATCTCTAGAATACAACTTGCTCCCTGAGTTCGACCTCGGGAACTCTTTTATTTTCCGAGTAAAAAATTTTATATTTGAAATGTTGGCAATAACTGGCTATACTACAACGCTATAACAATAAAACCCGGTTGCCAACAGCTTTTCAGGGACCACTGATTGGCTGTCGGTGGTAGCTTCCTGTGAAGGCCCTCTAAGGGGGAAAGGGGGGAGGAGGGGGTGCTAGCTGCCTATGGAGGGGATGAGAGCACCTAATGGGGGAGGGGGTGGGGGGTGGATTAGTGCATGAGGAAGTGTTTATATAGAGGAGTTGGCACATGTGGTGGAGAATTCTAGAATAGGTGCCAAGGTGGAGGTTGAGGTGGAGCTTGTGTGGTTCCACCTAAGAGTAAGGTGATGAGGTGCCATGCCGCATAGGAGGATGAGGTGGTAAATGATTTTGGGTAAATTTTCAGGGCATAATTTGGGTTTGTGGTGTGGGCTAGATCATGTTTGGATTGAAATAGGTGTAAGGGATTAGCTGTAGTAGCTACTTCTCTCCTCCATTATTTGTTGGTATGGGAAGGTAGTCTTGATCCGTATTGGTGATGAATCTTACTCAGTGTTCTCTCACCTTGGTGTGCCTTCCTACTCTCCTGCTTTCGTCTCCTAATTATGCTTACACATGGAAATGGAAGAATTATTACAAGGTGACAAAATTTGATGCATGCTCATGAAATGCAATATCCTTGAAATGTATACATATATATACAATGCTATCTAGGTTTTCAGCTTAAAATAGGCAAATTGGGACTACAGATTGCTGCGCAATCATACTCCCATGCCTAGATTTTGCTAGTCCCTAGAAAAAATGCATGCAATGTACTTTAGTTGAAGCTGGAATTGATAGGTTCACTTAGTCGCAATTGTTCAGAGAAATGGCTTCAAATCCAATCTCATAGACTCAACAGTTCCCAAATTTTGCATTAGATACAAACTACCTTGTCTCATCAAATTCCCATTTGCCTTAGCTTTTGGTTTTGAGTATGGCTTTCTATGGCTTTGATACGGAAAAATGCATGATTTGAAAAGAAGGGTGTTTGCATAGCAATCATAGGACTTAATTAACCTAAATTATGTCAGAACCTAGTTTAACTTGTGAATAGTGCATTCATAAATTGAATATCATGCATTGCATTTCTTTATTTAGCTACATATTTTACAATACCATATTTCCATGCTAAGTAGGGTTTATTCTTGTTTGTAGGTCATGAGTAGCTTAGAAGCTGTTCTGGATGGAATAAAGATGGATAGGAGTGCAGGTTGTAGTAGAGCTGGAGCTAGATTATGTGAATAAAGAATAGAGACACCAGCTGAAGAAAAGAAAGAAAGAACAAAGGACTATTTGTCTAGAACAAGTGTAGAAAAAGAATGAGAAGATATAGGATAACCTTATCCTCAAAACTCTTGGATAACCCTTTTCTACTACCTATTCCCAGACCAGCTCAAAACTAAGATATTTGAGCTCAAAAGCCAAAAACATGGATAATACTATCCATGTACCTATCCACCCTATCCCTATCACTATCCTACTATCCACAACCCTAGTCTACCTATCCTGTACCAAATCCCTAACTTGGATATCTATTTAGGTCCATTCCATACCTAATTGACTCAATCTGAGTCAATTGGGCTAGCCACTTGTCAATTGGGTCCATGGGACCTGATTGGACTAACCCTAAGTTGATTAGACTCAATTGAGTCTAATCAGGCCTAACCTAAACCCATTAGACCTAGCCACATCCAATTAGGTGTAGTACAACCTAATTGGGTGCAACCAATTATGATGAGGTTCGATTGGAACCTAATTTGGTCAACCTAATTACACTCAACGAGTCTAATTGAACCTAACCTAAATCTAATTGGGTGCACTTACACCTAATTGGGTTTACCCCTCTATAGATTAGGCCACCCTAGACCCAATTAGGTTCACATCTAAACCACCTAGTCTACTTAAGCCCATTTAGATTAGAACCTAACTCAACCTTGGACCCTCAACACAAACCCACGCACACATGCACACAAACCTATGCAAACACAAACACACCCACGCACACACTTGCACACTAAGGAATTTCCACCAAAAATAGGAAATCCTATTTTTCATAAAGCCCAAACCCTAATCCCCTTAGCAACCCTAGTCGCCCTACCCCACACAAAGGACCCTTGGCCGACCCCCCTTAGGGCTCTTCTTCCACCTAGGAACCCTAGCCGCCACCTTCCTCCACCCTCCTCCCTCCATAGCTGTCCACCACCTACCTTGGTGGCCAGCCACCTTCTTCCTCCTACTACCTTCTAAGGCCACCAAGGAAGACTCCTTGGTGCCCTCCTTCTAGTAAGCCTAGCTGTAGAAGAAATCTTCTCATTAGTTTTTCAACTTGAATTCTAGTAGTACTTGTTGTAGTTCTAGTAATTCTTCTAGTTGTTCTAGTAGTTATAGTTGCTATTTCCAAGTTGTTTTAGTGATTCTCCAAGTTGTTCTAGTAGTTGTTTAATTGATTAGCAAGTTGTTTTCCAAGTTTTCATCTACTAGTGAATTGTTTATATCTTGATTTGATGAATGAAAGATTGATTATGTTCTCTCATCATGATTTCTATTAGTAGTTCTAGTTGTCCATTTTATTCAAAAAAATAAAAATCACAAAGAATATCAAAAATAGAAAAATCCAAAAATATATGCGTGGCTGCTTCTGCACGGGTTAATGATGCTATGATACATCAAAACTCTCTTGATAGCGTTATGTACTCAAGGAATTTCACGACGAACACTACACTTATACTTGCTATATCTATCTACATTATACTATGATTGTGTGCTTCGAGATTGCTATCAGAGAATTTGGTGCATAGGAGATCTGCCACCCTTAGTAGATTCTAGGAATTAGAAACAAGTCTAGTATTGATTTCAAATCTCTCACTTTCACGCCTCCTAGAGTTCGATCGGGACTCCTTTGAGTTTCATTATATTATTTTTGTTGGGATTGATATCGTATGCTATACTGCGATGCTTTCAAATTTGATCTTGATCCTCTAACAAATTGGTGCCATTGCTGGGGAGGCAACATGATTTTTGAATTGATATTTGACTTATTTTATTTGTCTTTGTGTGCAGGAATCTAGTCAGGTGCAGCGGATCTACGCACATGAAGACCTGTGGACGAAGAGATAATCAGGTGCACACATTCTATCTTAGGTTAGGATTAGAGTTATTACAAAAAAAGGAAAAAATGGAAAAAAAAGAGATTTCACAAATATTGCAATAAATCCAAATTTTCAAATTTAGGTTTGTTGGGAAGATATTTTTGAAATTTCTTTCCAAGGTGTGTTATTTTGACTTGAATCCTATCTTCAACCTATATCACTCTTTGAAATTCGGCCAGAAATAATTTCCAATTTTTGAAAATTTGTGGTTGTTGATCTGGACATCCAAAAATTCTAAAATTTGATCTTGACTTGGATAATCAAGTTAGCTTTCAAATGCATCCTTTTATTTGAAAAAATTTACACTATTCTATTTTTGAGAAAGTCAGAGAGGGAGAAGAGGTTAGTACTGCATAAAATAGAGTTGTGTCTTACTTTAAAGATTTATTTTGACCTCTATACATATCCAAATTAATTGAAATTTTTTAGGTTTGAATATTCTCTAGAAATATATTTGAAAAGGGAAGTTTCCTGTCAATTTTCATTCTAATCTGATACTGTTTTGATTCTAGAGAGTATTTTAAACCAAGATCAGGGTCTGTTGGCTTGGATTGTGTAGCAAACATAAACCCTACGTTTACACTTTAAAGTTTATATCTTTTATAGAGCTACACATTTGACCTAATTGAACCCATTTAGAAGTTTCCTAGTAGGTGGGTGATTAGCCCATATTTGTGGGCTATTTAAGTATTTGAATGCCTAGACATTAAGTTAATTTTAAAATTTATTTAGAATGCATTAAAATATAAATACATTAATTATAGATTTGTTTCATGCATTGCATTTTTTATGTAAATTAGATCTTACCATGCATTAGCTTAGTCTTTAATTTAGTTTGCATTTTAATTTAGTGGGCATTATACACATTGCATGCATTACATGAAATTTAGACATTCTATAAGGCTTTGTATATAAATAAGCCAATCTTTTATTTATTTAATTATTCCCTTCTTCTTCAGGAAAGTTGCAGCTGACACCATCACCACGATCACAACAGCTACATCGACCGTGATCTTCTCATCCTGAAATTAAGGAGCATAAATAGTGGATATGGAGTTAACGGCCTCTGATGCTCTCGCGACGGAATTCAAATCATCACTGCTGTTATAAAGAAGCAAGGCTACTGTGCTCCATAGGCCATCTCCCCCCCCTCCACTACTGTATTAAGCAGCAAGCTCTCCTCCTTGCACCATCACCACGGGCCTCATCGGCATAGCAGCTCCAATGTGGGCATATGGTGTGACAGGCCACATCGCTATCTGAGCCTATGTGCCTCACTGTGAAGCCACTCAATATTATTCAAGGTCTCCTATGTAAACTCTCCACCTCAAGTGATACTATTCATCATCTTCCTCCTCTACACTTCACTGTCAGCAGCACCACCTTCATCTCCACCTGCAGCACCTCCAACACCTACGCCAAGCGACAAACGGCTGCTGCCCTTCTCACACCACCGTACCCCTCACCGACGCCACCCCCTCACGTCGCATGCCACCTGTGTGCAGCAGTCGGTCGCCACCTCGCCATATAAGCATTACCTCATGTGCCCTCGCATGCGCCAGCGCATCGTCCAGCGTACCTTTCACGCCCCCTGGCCATGTGTAGCTGCAACAAGCAGTAGCACCTACCACCATTCTCGTCTCACCGCCACCACCTCTAGCCGTCCCACGCCTTACCGCACCCATCGCTGCAAAGCTCTTCCTCTGATGCTCCTTGATAAGAAGCTCACCTTCGACCTTCCTTTCTTCCATGTGTGAGAGCCTCACATCGGATTCCCCTATTTCTCTTCCAATTAATAATTACATTTGCTGCCATTGTGAGATTTTTATTGCTATTATATTGTGACATATTGCAAAATATCTCCACTAGAAGTGCATAATTACTATTTCAGCATTAGCTTTTGTTGTTTACTTAATTTGAAAGTGATTTTAGTTCGATTTCTTGAGGAAATCACCCTGAACTATAATATTTTGACTCATACGAGCTTTTGTAGGCTAGTGCCTCTGATGGGAACACCATCATGAGCCATAACTAGCTCAATTTAATCTGATTAAGTCATTAAACGCTCTTACATAACTGCCAAAGAGCCCTAAGTCACTGCAAATCCATTTTGAGAGAAAGATAAGAAAACAGGGTTAAAACTGCAATTTTCCCATCATATCTTGAATGCAGAACAACTGTGGGTTTTCTCAGAGGTTAATTAAGGGTCAAATGGCCTTAAATGTCCAACAAGTGGGTTAATACAGATAGAAAAGGGTTTTCGCGTGTTTCGAAAATTAAATTTCTGAAACCCTAAAAATAGACTCACTTAATTAACTGAGGTTCTGGTCAGGATAAAATTTACCTAAACCCTCTAAAATTCATAGAAAAATATTCTCTAGGGTTTGGTACCTTCAATTTGACCATTGGAACCCATCTTGACCCAAAACAAAGTCTCAGACTTACATTTGCCCTAATTTTGGTTTTTGCATAAATTACCAGTCAAACTAGGTCAAAACAAAAATCCAACCTCACCATTGGATTCCTTAGGTCAAAATTAGGTTTATACCAAAATTTGGGTCCAATCTGAGACTATCTTGACATAGTTTGCAAATTGGTCCTATCTGATTCTTTTATATCACCATATGCCCTTAACTTTCAAAATCCTTAACAAAAGGCCCCTAACTTTGTCATCATTTTCACAAAAAGGTCCTTGTTGCCATGAATCCTATTCCTACAAACTTTGGCGACCTAAAATTGGCAAGTTATCCTTGATTCCTTGACGAATCCCTCTCAAATTTGAAAGGGAAGTTCGTCAAGGAATTCCCTTGCTTTTGAGCCAATTCCCAAGCTCCCAAACCTTCCCAATCTCTCATGTGAAAGCATGAGAGATTAGGGTATCTTGGGATCTCCTACTTCGATGAACATTCCTAGCTTGGAAGCTTGGCTTCCAAGCACAAATCAACCTCCTAAGCACTATATAAGCACGCCCAGGGCTCGGCCGAACTCTCATGCTCGTTCTTGGCCTGGTATACCCCTCCTTCCTCCCTCCTCTCCGGCCAAGAAGCTCCACGATGTCCGGCAACCTCCTCCGACTCCATTCCTCATCTGTTCGCAATACCGATGGCGGATCTACATTTCTCTTCTTCCTCCACGCGTCGTAATACCTGCAGCCGCTCCAATCTACGTCTTCATTGCCGTCTCCCCACTCACCAGAGCCTTTGTCTTCTCCAGAGCCGACGTACCCCCAGTAAGGAAAATCCTCCCCTTTCATTTGATTATCTTAGGTTATATTAGTTTCTCTCCACTTTTAGGTTAAATTCCCCTCTCCTTATCCCCGTTTCAACCCCTTGACACTGTCGCAAGCCACCTTTGTCTCCATCTCTGGCGATCACTCCGGCGAAGTCATCCACTCACTCCATTGCTCCAAACACTCCGTCGACCACCTCACAACTTCTGCCATACTCTACTCTTCAAAACCCCTCTCTCCATTCGCTTTCTCATCCACCTAAACCCACCGTCGACCAACCCACCTTTTCATCATCATTCCTGACTCTGATCGACCATCACACACCTCCGCAAGCCACAAAAACACCACTGATGCACTCCACGCCCTATGATGAAGCTCCTGAGCTTTTTTAATTGGGCTGCAAGGCCGTATTCTAATTTTCAGGTATTCACCTCTTCATCATTAACAGCGCTCCTTCGAGGAGCTTGAAGAAGGTTTCTTATTGCCGCAAGTCCTATGCGTTTGCTCCAGGAAATGCGATTTACTCTCAGGAGAATGCCTAGGCCATCAATTGGGAGCATTGAGTGTTTCCTTGACCCGAATTGAAGGCGCCATCCACTGTAGCTGCACGCAAAGGAGGAGGATTGGATAGTCCCACCTCGGAAGTTGACGAGCGTTCGCACCTGCATAAATTGAAAAAGTCGTACAGCTTTATCGCCTCAAGTCACAGGGGGTGAGGTCCTCGCACTCCTCACATGCCTCACCCATGACAACTTACACGTGGGTCTGGCAGACCCGTTTACCTGCCTAGCCAAGCACTCCTCCACTGCCACTCACGACAGGCAGCCCTGGTCCTGGGTGCGCTCTACCCGAATACCCGATAACCTATTAAGGCCCTGGGAGGGTGGATCCTTGAGAGAGGAAGTGAGGAAAGTGTTCGGGGGTAGGGGGGTTTTGCTTTGTCATACAAATGGTCGACACTTAGCCATTTAAGATGCCCTTCCCCCTTGCGTGTGAAGAAGGAAGGCAAAGCTTGAGCAGTAGAGAAAGAAGAGAGAAGGTAAAGCCAGAAGAGAAGAAGAAGAAGAGAAAGAAGAGGAAAAGAGAAGAGAAGCCTGCGCCTCTCCTTGAGGCTTGACGAGAAAGAGAGGAAGAGGCCTTTGCCTCTGTTAAGGCATCTGAATGCCTATTCTATCGTCTAATATCTGCTGATACCCTAGTTCTGTTGATTAAATTGAGATTTGCTTGGCTTATATGATCTGTTACTTTAAGTAGCTTGCAAAGCTTAACACTGTAGGGTAATTTGGTGATTCAGATTACCATTTTACCCTCTCATCTTTTTGCATTATTGACATCAGATTTCATTTATATATCATTCTTGTTTGAAATTCTTATATTGCATTTGAATTGCGATCTTGAGAATTATTTTGCCAATTGCTCCCTGTGTTAGACCTCGGATTTCTTTCGAGTATAAATATTATTTGTTTTTTGTGCTGATTCGAACCATATTGCAACGCGATGATTTTTAAACCTGATTTAGAGCGGATAAACAGCCTCCCTGTGGAGACAACCTGCACTCCTCTTGAGTGCTTATTTTCATATGTTTTGATAGTGCATTTTAGCACTCGATTTCTATACTACACGCAATCTTAGATCATATTTTCAAACACTGTTTAGCGCTCGATCAAATGGTGCCATTGCCGGGAAGGCAATGGGTCTGATTAACTCACGGTCATTCATTTGTTCATTCTGAGTAAATTTTTGAGGCATATTTAGTCTTTTCTATCTAGTTTGTGTGAGGTACCTCTGGGAGAATTGCCGCACTCGCTACACCATTGTCGAGAGGAATCGAGCTCCACACTACGAGAAGGAGCTTGGCATCTTGGTGGACCTTGACACCACCAACTCAGAGAAGACTTTTGAGAAAAAAGTTTCATCTTTATTCTCCTATACTTTTGCATTTAGATAGACTTAGACTTTAGGATATTTTTGCATTCATTCATTCATTTTGGACCCTTATTCTAGGGTAAAATTTTTAGGGGTTTGTTCCCCAACTTTGTTTTAGGCCTGTGTTGGGTAATCCTTTCGAGAGCTTGTTCCCATTCATTTAGGCAAGAGGTTTTTCTTTTTCTTTGTGGAGTTTATCCTTTCTTGTTTGCGCTTAAGTAGCGTAGATAAAAAAAATTAAAAAACATAAAAAACACGAGGTACCTGCTAGAAGCTGCCTGCCCCTATGGATGACCATTTAGGATTGAATGAGAAGCATCTAGACTTTCTTTCTTGCATTGCCTGCATATCATATTGAAGATTGCTGGAGGCAAGGTACGTCTTCTCTCTTTTGCATTCATACTTGTTCACGCATTGCATTGTGACTTGAAGGCAAAGATCACCAAGTTTGTATTGAATTGATATAAAAAGTCATCATATTTAAATTTTTTGTAAGGACTTACCAAAGGAGAAACTTTTAAAAACCAAGAAGTTGAAGTGAAAACTTGTGCTGTGGTTCAAAATTCAAACCAAAACTTTTTATAGTGGATGTATATGTGCTTGATTTTTGCACTAAGGCACTGATCTAGACTCTCCTAGGTTGGAACCACTAGAAAGAGCCTCCTATCATTGGGGTCTGAAGTGACCCAAACTTTAGTCCTGAGGTGAAGTTGCCTCCAAACCTTACGGGTTGAGGGTAGTTAAGAAGCACCGTGAAAGCATCGCTTCAAGGGAAGGGCTTGATCCTACTTGCATCCCTCTTTGTTGTGTTTGGTGATGACTAAACCTTTTGGTCTTTAGAGAGGATCACTAAAGTCCCAATTAGGTCATTATTAAGGCATTTTGTAGGTAGACAATAGGCACGTAATTGATTGAGCAATTTGTATTGTAACCTACAACTGAACTTAAATCTCAAAGGCCTTAACTGATTAAAGACCTAAAAAGTCCTGATTTGTGTTTGTTTGTGTTTGGTAGTGCATTCTCCGGTGGCGTTCCCTTAGGGGACAATTAGCATACTCATCTGAGCCTGAAAGAATCCTAAGAAGAAACCACCTTAGGGAAGAAATGACTTGTCAAAGGAGCCTTAAGGATTATTTAATTTTGATCAATCACCCTAGCCCTGCACTACGTAGACCTGGAGGGGACAATTCCTATGAGATCAAGAACAGTACCATATCCTTGCTGCCCTCCTTGTATGGTACTGCTAGGGAAGACCCCTACAGGCATATAGAGGAATTCATTGAGGTCTATTTCATGATGAAGCTGCTGGGCGTTACTGATGATGCCCAAATGTGGACCTCTTTCTTTTCTCCCTTAAGGACAAGGCCAAGTATTTGTATCATACTCTTGATGGTATTAACACATGGGATGCCTTGAAGGAGTTTCTGAAGAAGTGCTTCCCCATGAGCAAAACCAATCACTTTAGGAGGGAGATTATGAGTTTTACTCAAAAGGACGGGGGAGCTTTCCATGATACGTGGGAGCGCTTTAATAATCTTTTGAGACTTTACCCGCATCACCAGGTGCCTAAGTGGCAACTGATTGAAAGGTTCTACACCAGACTTAGTGATTCGCACAAGCAGACTATGGATGGTGCCTGTGCAGGAGCCTTTCTATCTAAGACTGAGGACGAACCTTGGAACCTTTTTGATACATTGAGTGAGAATTCTATCTGCCTAATTTCTGCCTACTCAGATAGAAAACCCACTCTTATGTAGGGAAAGTTGGAGGCAAATGAGGCTAGGGACACCCAAAATTTAGCCTACTAGATTCAATTGTTAAATCAAAATATGGAAAGGCTTATGTTGAGCCCTAGCCAATTCATGCCTAATGCCTCCACATCCCAAGCTTTTGAATGCTCCATTTGCCAAGGCAATACACATGCCACTGTGAATTGCTATTTGGCTTCCCAATTCCCTAAACTTGTACAGGCAGATCAGAATGCCACCCAAGGGTTTCCTTCCAAACCTTGTAATGACTCATTTTCCAATACATATAATGAGGGATGGAGGAGCCACCCTAACTTCTTGTGGAGAGAAGGGAATGTCTCAAATATAGGGAATTACAAGCCCCAACCTTTTCAGAACCGACCTATAAATCAACCTTAGACCTTTACCCAACCCAAGACCTCTGAGATGGATGAATTGAAGGCAAGGTTGAGATCAATGCAAGAAAACCAAAGTGCCATCGTCCAATCTCATGACAAGGCTACTAATGAAATGAGATCATAGATAGGATACCTTGTAGAGGCTGTTAGACAAAGGGAGACTGATGAGAACCTCATCATGAGCCATAACTAGCTCATTTTGACCTAATACAAAGGATAAAAGCTCCTACATAACTCAAGGAAAGGCTTAACTCAGAGAATTCTGAGTTTAAGGAGAAAACAAGTCATAAGGGGTAAAAATACAATTTTACCAGTATAATCTGCATACAGGGTAATTTAGGGTCCAAACATAGGTCAAAGCAACTTAATAAGAATAAAAGTGGGATGAGATGATCTAGAAAGGGCTACAGCAATTCCAAGGAACTAAATGATAATCTGTAACCCTAAAACAACCCACTTCAATTCACGAGGTTCAAGGCAAAGTAAAAACATAATAAACCCTCTAAAATTCATAGAAAAATAATCTCTAGGGTTTAGAACCTTCAATTTGGCCTTCAGAACCCATTTTGACCTACATTGAGAACCATGCCCAATTAATAACTTAATTTGGGTTTTCGCATAAATTGACCGGTCAAACAAGGTTTAATATAGAAATGAAATTCACCATCAGATTCCTTAGGTCCTAATTAGTCATGTATAAAAACTTGAGCCTAAGAAGAAACCTCCTTGACCAACTTTACACTTTGGTCCTCATATATTTACTTTTTGGCCCTCAACTTTTGAACCCTCGCATTTTGGCCCCTAACTCTCCTTCGTTCTTTGCGTTCAGGTCCCCCCTGCAAAACCTGCCAGCACCATGCTCCGGCGACCTTGCGCGGAGCATGGCGCCGCGCAGGGTGAGGGGGAGAACCTGGCAAGTAAACCGGGGGTGCCCTGCGTCGTCAGCCGTCGCAGGGACACCCCCCTGGTCGCTGTAACCTGCCATACCGGCCGTGCGAATGCACGGACGGTATGGGTTTCCATCTCTGGCGTCCTCCGGCGAGGGAGACACGTCGTCTCCCTCCGCCTTCCTCCCTGATTCGGTCCCTATAAATACCCCCGTCGCTCCACCGTTCTTCCCAGCTCGGATCTGACGGAGAAAACCCCCAACTTTCCTCTCCTCTCACTCCGGCAGACGCCCACCAGCTCCGGCGGTTCCTCCTCCTCCTCTTCGCTCTGCCTCAATACCAGCAGCAGAGACTTCTTCCCCTGCTCTTCCCGCGCCACGCCGTACCCAGCTGGCGCATCTCCGGCCCTCTGCTCGCCGCCGCCCCTTCCCCTGGGCATCTTCTTCTCCGGCGACAGTCGATACGACTGTCGCCCTGCTCCGGCCCCTTTCGTCTCCATAGCTAGGTCAGAACTCCTCCCCATCTCCCCCTCTTTCTTTTCCTCACTGTCTTTTATTTGATTAAACCCTCGACCGCTCATGTCCACCGTCACCCCCTTCGTCTCCGGCCATCCTCCGGCGAGCCGCTCCCATCACCCCAGCAACCCACACGGCTCGCCGACCACCGCAGAACCTCCGCCTCCTCACCCTGATCAATCCCCGCCCTTCCACTTCCCCCACATCACCCTCTGCAACCCCACCGAACAAACCCATCCTCCGACCCACAGTCCGACCTAGGGCAGCCCTTGCACGCCGCCCCACGCCTCGCCACCACCCACACGAGCTTCGCCGCACTCTGGCGAAGCTCCCGGCACCTTCTGATTAGGCCGAGAGGCCGTTTTGCTGTGAACAGGCCACCCGACCTCCGCCGCCATTGCCGTGCAGAAGGAGCTGCTTCCGCCTGCAGCTGCAGGCGCGCCACGCCCAGCGCCACGCCCAGACTCGACTCCCAGGCCTTGCGAGGCATTTCGACAAAGCATCAGGCTCGCAGCTGGGGAGAAGGCTTCGCGTGAAGCCGCGATCGCCCGCTGCTTTCTCCGCTGCGGGCGCTCAATCAGGGTGGGACATTTAGTCCCACCTCGGAAAAGTCTGAAGAGGCGCAGCGGCATAAAGCGAAAAAGTGCTGGAGGCTTACTGCCTTAGCACACGGGGTGAGGTCCCCTTCACTCGCCCGGTTACCCGGTCTCGTCCGCGCTCACGCCCCGCGGATCTGACCCGACCTGACTTAGACTGACCTGCACTCCTCGCCAACCACGCACGCCGGTGGGCCTGGACCCAGGCGCGACCCGTACCCGGCTACCCGGCAGCTCTGGGAGAGCTATCCTATGAGCGGATTCTGTGAGAGAGAGACGGAGGGGCGGGGGGGGGGGTAGAGTAGGTTTTGCCCCCTGACGTAAACTCTGAAGTGTGCAGGCACAGGTGAAGAAGAAGGACCGCGGAAGAAGAAGGAAGCTGAGGGAGACACTGTAGCAACAAGCGGTTTAAGTCGTCTGATTGGAAAATCAGACGACGTCCTGAAGGGAAAAGAAGAAAGAAGGAGAGACGACGTCCTGACAGGAAAAAGAAAAGAAGAAAGAAGGAGAGACGACGTCCTGACAGGAAAAAGAAAAGAAGAAAGAAGGAGATCTGAAGAACAACAGAAGAAGGCGAGGCAGAGGAGAACACAGGGAAGAACTCAAAGAAGAAGAGCAGGAACAGCTGAAGGAAGAAGAAGAACATCACCACTGCAGAAGAAGAACATCACCACTGCAGATAAAGAAGAAGAGGATAACAGAAGATCTGAGACGAGGAGAAGCAAAGAGAAAAGAAGAAAAGACAACAAATTCTTTCTCTCTTTCTTTATTTTTTGTAAAAGAAACATGTATATCTCTAGAATACAACTTGCTCCTTGAGTTCGACCTCGGGAACTCTTTTATTTTCCGAGTAAAAAATTTATATATTTGAAATGTTGGCAATAACTGCCTATACTACAACGCTATAACAATAAAACCCGGTTGCCGCCAGCGCTTCATTTTGGCGCCGTTGCCGGGGAGCAACGGCTATTCTAGAGGTAAACATTCCTGTTTCTTTTTAATTTCTGATAATCTCATCTCTTTTGTGCAGAAAACTACAGGAAATCAAGAAGACAAGCAACCGCACGACAACCACTCCGAGGACAGGTAAATTTTTCCTCTCGCTATTAACCCCTAAACTCTAAAGAGGAAGAAAAGAAAAGAACAAGCAATATAGGGCTAACCTGTCTTCCATACTTAGTAACCATAAAGAGTTGCATGTTTTCAACTCATTAGTCCTGCACACTATTAAGGGTATTTAAGTGCTAACACATTCTTGCTTGAGCCCTAATTACCCAACAAAGAACTAACTGGACCAAGTAGAGCCAACATAAGATTCAACATTAGGGTTTTAGAGACACACTACTTAAATCAAGAATGGAGAAAATCCAAAAGAAGTGTGCCTAAACCATTGATTGAAAATACCTATTCAAAAGAAAACCTAAAACAATTGGCTCTCTAAACACTTGAACCCTAAAAGACAAGACCTAAAAGCTCTCAAAGAAAACAAGAGGTAAAGTTGACCCCTTGGGTCAACCAACCTTAAATTAGGTCACTCTTTGCACTTAAAAGACTAAAGTTCAAGTGAAACCTTAAGCACCCTGATCTTAAAAAAGGTAGACTTAAGAGGTCAAGATCCCCATTCTGGTCTACCTGGAACCGCAGTGACAAGAGAGGTCGGGTGGGGGAAACCCTGTAACCCGTGGGGACGCTCTACCGTGTAGGGATCTTTGCGGGACTCTCCCTCTCTGGCTGCCCAGGTAATTCTCAGGTGGACGATCTTTCTGATCAAGGGGTCCATCTGCCCCGCACCTCTATAGTCACCCAACACATTTTTGGGTGTCTTGATTGGGTCCAGCACCTTCTAAACTTACCTCTTCCAACAGTGCATGTACGGAAGGAGGTCCCTAAGACCACCCTTAAGACCTCCTTTAGAAATTCGCTCTCGTCAAGGCCAAGCCTCGACGCCCGTGTTTGTGCAGCAACACCCTCACATTATTCTCTCTTCTGATTCAGAACCAAGTTCTTCTTCTTCCCCCATCATGGCTCAGCCAGTTGAGGAAGAAAATAATCTGGAACACCAGCTCCAGCGACTCAATGACCTCTTCCAAAACTTCGTGCACCCACCACAGCGTCCTATGATGCGGGACCACTACAATCCTGCTGCGGTGGCCATTGAGCCTCGAGTCAGAATCCCGACTGGAGGACCTGATTCCGAATTAAAGCCCAACATGATTCATGCTATACCTAAATTCCATGGGCTTAATTCTGAAGATCCCTTCCAGCACATCAAACAGCTAAAGCATCTGGCCCACACTTTTGGATCAGATGCGCAAAATCGGGATATTCTTCTCATGAAGATGTTCTCCTTTTCTCTTATGGACAAGGCCGCCCATTGGTATCAAACTCAGACCCGGCCGATCAACACTTGGGAAGAACTTCAATCCGAGTTTTTGAAAAAGTTTTTTCCCGTTGGTCGGACCAACGCCTTGCGCCATCAGATTACACACTTCACTCAACAATCAGGAGAACCTCTCCATGAGGCATGGGATCGTTTTCAGGATCTCATGAGAAAGTGCCCCCATCACGGAGTTCCTAAATGGGAACAAGTCCAATCTTTTTACCAGGGACTCCGTGAGGACATCCGCCTTTTCGTCAATGCAACTTGCGGAGGAAACATCATGGGTCAACATGAAGACACCGTATGGGAGATTCTCGAAAACATGTGCGAGAACTCCATCAACAATGACTCCATGGGATTATTCGACAGGACGAATACCCGCGCAGCGACGAATCTTAAGGGAGCACATGAGACGCAGGGCCTGTCCGCATCAGTCGACCTGGAATTAATGGCCAGTCGATTGGACAAGGTCTCAATCATTGAAAAGAAGGTGGATGAGCTGACTCAGCACTTGCAGCGAGCCACCTCCGCGCGTAACTCCTTTGCACAACCTCCTTCCACACAAGAAACTGTGCAAAACATCCTCCACCGATCTTCCCCTGGGATGGATCCATATCCATCCCCATCTGATTCTTGGATCGGAGGATCATCCGATCCTTTCTACACCAGCCGGGGGAACTCCATTCCCCCTTTCCATGATTCTCAGGAGGTTCCTCAGACCTGCGAGGACCTCAACGCCATCCAGAACGACCCATTCTCCAACACTTACAACCCTGGATGGAGAAACCATCCCAATTTTCAGTGGGCGGGAAATTCCCAAACCCAAAGACCACCTTTTCAGTCCCGCCCACAGCCCTCTCGTCATTACCAGCCGCCTCAGCCTCGGCCCAACCCTACTCATCCATCAGGGCCAAATCAGGATCAAATGTCCCTAATCCTTCAGACTCTGGCTGACATTCAGAAAACGAATGCGGCTATTCAAAAACAACACAAGGACGAGCTTACAGAAGTTAAAACTCAACTGGCCCAGTTGGCAAATTCTCGCCAGCCAGGCACACTCCCTTCCCAACCTCTTCCTAACCCAAATAACGTGCCAACCCAGAAGCGCGTTATGAATCCAAATTTAGGCCACGCTCAATGGATTTATCAGGACCCTACTGCTCCATCTCCAGACGAGATGGAAGCCTCAACTTCTTATGCGGGATTTCAGCAGCAGCCACCCCTCTTACCAAACCCAAACCAAAATCAGGCCGGATTAAATTCTGTAACAACACGTAGTGGTAAAACAACTCAAGACCCGCATTATCCAAACCACTCCAAGCCTGATAACCATGACCCTAGGATAGTTATCCAAGATACCGCCGTTCCGGATCCACAACCTGGACCTATCCTAGAAGAACCAACCAAGATCCCGTTTCCCGAGGCCTTGACCAAGGGAAAGAAGACCACCAAACCCGTGGCCCCTGAGGAGGACCTGGTCAAGCTCTTTGAGCAGGTCCACATAAACATCCCCTTGATGGATGCAATCCGCCACGTACCAGCTTACGCACGATTTCTAAAGAATATATGTACACCCCAGCGTAAGCCGCGAACCAAGGGAGGGAGCCCAATTGTTCTGTCAGAGCAAGCCAGCTCTGTAATCCTTAGTAGACTCCCACCCAAGGCAAAAGATCCTGGGACTCCCCTGATTTCCTGTAAGATAGGTGGTACCCAATTTGATAGAGCATTGTTAGACTTGGGTGCATCCATAAACCTGATACCCACATCCTTACTTGACCATCTAGAAGAATCTGAGCTAAAACCAACCGAGGTGACATTACAATTAGCAGATCGATCTATAAAGTCACCAAAAGGGATTCTCGAGGATGTTATCGTAAGAGTGCGGGATTTCTATTTTCCAGTGGACTTTATAGTCTTAGATATGGATGCACCTGAGAACCCTAGGGATACACCAATCATTCTAGGGAGACCTTTCTTGGCTACTGCTAGAGCCAACATCAGCTGTGAGGAGGGCCAAATAGAGCTTAAGTTTGGAGATCAAACACTGAAAATTGATATATTTAAGGCCCAACAAGGAATTAATTGCGGCGTCATCGAACAAATTTGTGACATCAAGACTTTGGTCGATGAATCACACCTCCAGAATGACTCGATTATGCCTCATCAACCACAGAAGGATCTTGACCCGCAAACAGAGGAGTCGAATCCAGATATGAACAACCCAATAACTCCCACCCTTGAACCTCACATCTATACTGAACCACCCGCTGCTGCTGATAACCCCATCCTCGAACTGAAACCCCTTCCTGCTCACTTGAAATACGTCTTTTTGGGTTCTAATCAGACCCTTCTTGTGATTATCAATTCCAACCTCAGTCCTGAACAGGAATCCCGTTTGATTGTTGTCCTCCAGCAACATCGCAGAGCCATCAGATGGACTCTCGATGATTTGACTGGAATAAGTCCCTCTTATTGTACTCATCATATCTATTCAGAAGAGGGCACACGACCTTCTCGTGAAATGCAGAGACGCTTAAACCCCAATCTGCAGGAGGTCGTGAAAAAGGAGATCATCAAGTGGTTAGATGCCGGGATCATCTACCCGATCTCCGATAGTCGTTGGGTGAGCCCAATTCAGGTCGTGCCCAAGAAGGCAGGACTCACCACTATAACGACTGAGATCGGAGAAATCATTCCTACCCGATTAGCCAACTCGTGGAGAGTCTGTATAGATTACCGCCGACTCAATTCCTCCACGAAGAAGGATCATTTCCCACTACCCTTCATTGATCAAATTCTTGAAAAACTAGCGGGAAATAGGTTCTTCTGCTTTCTTGACGGGTACTCCGGTTATAACCAGGTGGCAATCCATCCTGAGGACCAAGAAAAGACCACGTTCACCTGCCCCTTCGGAACATACGCTTTCCGAAGGATGCCTTTCGGTCTTTGCAATGCACCCGCTACTTTTCAGCGATGCATGCTTGCCATATTCTCAGATATGGTAGGTGATTATCTGGAAGTCTTCATGGATGACTTTTCAGTTTTCGGAGCATCATTCGACGATTGCCTCCAACACTTGGTCCAGATACTCAGGCGGTGCATCGATGTGAATTTGGTTCTTTCCTGGAAAAGAGCCATTTCATGGTGCCTGAGGGAATTGTCCTGGGACACTCAATTTCGGAGAAAGGTATCCAAGTGGATCGAGCTAAGGTTAATCTGATTTCTCACCTTCCTATGCCTAGCTCGATCAGGGAAATTCGATCCTTTTTAGGGCATGTCGGTTTTTATCGACGATTTATCCCTGATTTTTCAAAAATCGCGCACCCCCTGACCACTCTTCTCTCCAAGGATGTTCCTTTCGAAAATTCCAAGGAATGCACTCAAGCATTTGAAATCCTGCGTGACCGAGTCACCCAAGCCCCGATCCTACAGTCCCCTGATTGGTCTCAACCCTTTGAGATCATGTGCGATGCATCCGACTTCGCTGTAGGAGCGGTTTTGGGACAGAAAATTGACAAGAAACCTGTGGTCATTTACTACGCCAGCAAAACACTCGATGAGGCTCAGCGTAACTATACGGTTACTGAGAAAGAGCTGCTAGCTGTAGTATTTGCCCTAGAAAAGTTCAGATCGTACCTTCTGGGTTCCCGTGTCATCATATACTCGGATCACACAGCTGTGAGGCATCTCCTTGCAAAGAAGGACGCGAAACCTCGATTAATCCGATGGATCTTGCTGTTGCAAGAATTTGACCTTGAGATTCGCGACAAAGCGGGAAAGCAAAATGTGGTAGCTGATCACTTGTCCCGTCTTCCTTCTGAAATAATTGACCCTTCCGGACCCATCACTGAGCATTTTCCCGATGAGCACCTGCTGACTATTGGTACTAGCCTTCCATGGTTTGCTAATGTAGTAAATTACTTGGCATCTCATCAGATCCCGTCCGATTGGCCGAAAGCCAAGAAAGACAAATTACGCTCCGATGCCAAGTATTACATTTGGGAAGACCCGTACCTCTTCCGCATAGGTGCCGATCAGATCATCCGGAGATGTGTCCCGGAAGGGGGAATTCAACAAAATCCTCTCTTTCTTCCATGACCAGGCATGCAGTGGCCATTTCGCCGGGCATAAAACCGCATCAAAAGTCCTCCAGTGCGGCTTTTACTGGCCCACACTGTTCAAAGACGCATACAATCACTGCAAGGCATGCAGTCGTTGCCAGACTTTGGGCAACATGAGCCATCGCGACATGATGCCTATGCAACCGATTCTAGTATGCGAAATCTTTGATGTTTGGGGGATTGATTTTATGGGCCCCTTTCCTGTTTCGGATGGTTTCGAATACATTCTGTTGGCTGTGGACTACGTGTCCAAATGGATCGAAGCCATACCGACCCGAACCTGTGATCACAAAATCGTTCTCAAATTCATTCATCAACACATTTTCTCAAGGTTCGGGATTCCTCGTGCAATAATCTCTGATGGGGGGACCCATTTCACAAATGCTCAGTTTAGGTCACTGATGACCAAATACGGGGTGTCTCACCGAATCTCTACTCCTTACCACCCCCAAACTAATGGTCTAGCTGAGCTGTCTAATCGGGAGATCAAGAAAATCCTACAAGTCACTGTTCGACCTGACAGGAAGGACTGGTCGTCCCGACT
This sequence comes from Thalassia testudinum, assembly GCA_037157565.1. Classification (NCBI taxonomy): domain Eukaryota; kingdom Viridiplantae; phylum Streptophyta; class Magnoliopsida; order Alismatales; family Hydrocharitaceae; genus Thalassia; species Thalassia testudinum. The sequence continues at coordinate 44,479,618 of JAZHRO010000025.1, forward strand.
TCCGGAAGCATTGTGGGCCTATAGGACCACCCACAAGACCCAATTGGGCATGTCTCCCTTTAGACTGGTGTACGGAAAGGCATGCCACCTTCCTGTAGAACTGGAGCATAAAGCCTATTGGGCAGCACGGAACTGTAATCTAGATCTTTCCAAGGCTGGGACCCACAGAAAACTCCAAATCAGCGAGATCGATGAATTACGCCTAGACACGTACGAGAACTCGCAAATCTACAAGGAGCGGGTTAAAGCCTTCCACGACAAACACATCTCGAGAAAGATCTTTCATCCTGGTCAAAAGGTCCTACTCTTTGATGCCCGACTAAAACTCTTCCCAGGAAAACTGAGATCCAAGTGGGTCGGACCATATTTGGTCCGACAGGTTTTTGGAAATGGAGCAATCGAAATCAGTCCACTCAGCCACGATTCTGAACCTTTCATCGTGAACGGTCAGAGACTCAAGCCGTTCATTGATGTAACTTCTACTGATTTGGCTGAGGCATCTTATATCCTCCTTTCCCCTTGAGCTTATTGCGCCCAGCCGATGGCGTAAAACTCAGCGCTTAACGGGAGGCAGCCCGTCATTCTCTTTGAAAACCTGAAACTTGTTCTGACACCTTTTTGCACTCGAAGTTCACCCTTGTAGACAGCCGACCCCACCTCAGATGCTTGCATCTGGGATTAGAAATCGTCCGCAAAAATTCAACCCGACCCATCCACTCATCCAAATTTATGTCTTAAGGAATGAACTAAGTTAAATAAAAACCCCCTAGGTTACAATGAGGACATTGCAAATCTTAGGCATGGGGGGGTATGGAAGTGCAAAACTTGTAAGAAAAGGTTTCAAACAAAAAATTCACATATGCCAAAAACACCATAAAAATTAAAAATTTTTCAAAAAAGAATAAGAGGAAAAGAGGAGAAGGAAATTTTGTGAAGGAGAAAAGAAACAAAATGAAAAAGGAGCACAAAATTATGAGAAAAGGTGATAGTCATTAGTAAGGAACTAAGGAATTAACCTAAGTTCTAGACCTCATTCAAGAAAATAACTGAAAAGTGCACAATGAGATTAGTAAGAAGGCAAACCTTAGGCATTCTTGAATAGACTCTTAGTACCCATTAAGATCTGGACACTCCTCAAGAGGTTGAGGAAAATGAAAAGCTGAAGTATTAGGTCTAAGGCTTAGGGAGTATTTGGCCTCGTTAACTAATTTTTGGTTTATGAGACTCAGTAACCTAAGCACCCTAACCTCACACACAGCCTGGTTCAGTAACCGTAAAAATCAGAATCACGCAGAAGCGTCGCAAAATTATGAAAAGAACACCTAGAATAGGAGCGGCCGATCAACACAAGTTGATTTGGACGAGTTCCCAGCGCGGAGAGGCGGGAAATCCCCTCGAAGATGCGTAACAAAATATCATCTCCTCGGTGCTTGTCTCTTAGGATATTTACATATCCTACTGGGGGCATGTAAGCACTCTGCTGGTTCAGATTCCATGGATGGCATTATCTCGAAGTGTCAATTGCCAGGGTCTGGATTCGGCCACGGAACACCATGGATGGGATTATCTCGAAATCTCAATAGCCAGGGTTCCGGGGGTTGCCATGGGCGGTGCTATCTCGAAGAATCGATCGCCAGGAACCCTTGAGGATTGATGATGGGAGCAAGGAATCTGATACAGACCGTGTTGAAAAGCCAATCCTAGGCTAGAACTAAAAAGAAAAAGAGAGAGAAAACTCTCCAAACAGAAAAACTTTCTATCTCTCTCTTACAAAACGCACTGCGAACTGAGCCAGAGCTAAAATCATTTCAAGCACGGGTGCTTTAATCACAAAGTCCAATAAACCTTAGGTTAGTTCTTGTGGGCCTTAAAAACCTTTGCTAAGGACTAAGGCTAAGGCTAGACAGATTTGGATCTTGATTAGTACTAGAGTACCTTTTAGGCCTATGGTCAGCATTCTAACCTAATCTATGCTCAAATAAAAAGCACTTATCTACAACTATTAAAAACTTCATGGTCTAGAACAAGGGTTGAAACCTTAAGTTTTTGCTAAGGGACTAGCAAAAGCTAGGCATGGGGGTATGATGAGAACCTCATCATGAGCCATAACTAGCTCATTTTGACCTAATACAAAGGATAAAAGCTCCTACATAACTCAAGGAAAGGCTTAACTCAGAGAATTCTGAGTTTAAGGAGAAAATAAGTCATAAGGGGTAAAAATGCAATTTTACCAGTATAATCTGCATACAGGGTAATTTAGGGTCCAAACATAGGTCAAAGCAACTTAATAAGAATAAAAGTGGGATGAGATGATCTAGAAAGGGCTACAGCAATTCCAAGGAACTAAATGATAATCTGTAACCCTAAAACAACCCACTTCAATTCACGAGGTTCAAGGCAAAGTAAAAATAGAATAAACCCTCTAAAATTCATAGAAAAATAATCTCTAGGGTTTAGAACCTTCAATTTGGCCTTCAGAACCCATTTTGACCTACATTGAGAACCATGCCCAATTAATAACTTAATTTAGGTTTTCGCATAAATTGACCGGTCAAACAAGGTTTAATATAGAAATGAAATTCACCATCAGATTCCTTAGGTCCTAATTAGTCATGTATAAAAACTTGAGCCTAAGAAGAAACCTCCTTGACCAACTTTACACTTTGGTCCTCATATATTTACTTTTTGGCCCTCAACTTTTGAACCCTCGCATTTTGGCCCCTAACTCTCCTTCGTTCTTTGCGTTCAGGTCCCCCATGCAAAACCTGCCAGCACCATGCTCCGGCGACCTTGCGCGGAGCATGGCGCCGCGCAGGGTGAGGGGGAGAACTTGGCAAGTAAACCGGGGGTGCCCTGCGTCGTCAGCCGTCGCAGGGACACCCCCCTGGTCGCTGTAACCCGCCATACCGGCCGTGCGAACGCACGGACGGTATGGGTTTCCATCTCCGGCGTCCTCTGGCGAGGGAGACACGTCGTCTCCCTCCGCCTTCCTCCCTGATTCGGTCCCTATAAATACCCCCGTCGCTCCACCGTTCTTCCCAGCTCGGATCTGACGGAGAAAACCCCCAACTTTCCTCTCCTCTCACTCCGGCAGACGCCCACCAGCTCCGGCGGTTCCTCCTCCTCCTCTTCGCTCTGCCGCAATACCAGCAGCAGAGACTTCTTCCCCTGCTCTTCCCGCGCCACGCCGTACCCAGCTGGCGCATCTCCGGCCCTCTGCTCGCCGCCGCCCCTTCCCCTGGGCATCTTCTTCTCCGGCGACAGTCGATACGACTGTCGCCCTGCTCCGGCCCCTTTCGTCTCCATAGCTAGGTCAGAACTCCTCCCCATCTCCCCCTCTTTCTTTTCCTCACTGTCTTTTATTTGATTAAACCCTCGACCGCTCATGTCCACCGTCACCCCCTTCGTCTCCGGCCATCCTCCGGCGAGCCGCTCCCATCACCCCAGCAACCCACACGGCTCGCCGACCACCGCAGAACCTCCGCCTCCTCACCCTGATCAATCCCCGCCCTTCCACTTCCCCCACATCACCCTCTGCAACCCCACCGAACAAACCCATCCTCCGACCCACAGTCCGACCTAGGGCAGCCCTTGCACGCCGCCCCACGCCTCGCCACCACCCACACGAGCTTCGCCGCACTCTGGCGAAGCTCCCGGCACCTTCTGATTAGGCCGAGAGGCCGTTTTGCTGTGAACAGGCCACCCGACCTCCGCCGCCATTGCCGTGCAGAAGGAGCTGCTTCCGCCTGCAGCTGCAGGCGCGCCACGCCCAGCGCCACGCCCAGACTCGACTCCCAGGCCTTGCGAGGCATTTCTACAAAGCATCAGGCTCGCAGCTGGGGAGAAGGCTTCGCGTGAAGCCGCGATCGCCCACTGCTTTCTCCGCTGCGGGCGCTCAATCAGGGTGGGACATTTAGTCCCACCTCGGAAAAGTCTGAAGAGGCACAGCGGCATAAAGCGAAAAAGTGCTGGAGGCTTACTGCCTCAGCACATGGGGTGAGGTCCCCTTCACCCGCCCGGTTACCCGGTCTCGTCTGCGCTCACGCCCCGCGGATCTGACCCGACCCGACTTAGACTGACCTGCACTCCTCGCCCACCACGCACGCCGGTGGGCCTGGACCCGGGCGCGACCCGTACCCGGCTACCCGGCAGCTCTGGGAGAGCTATCCTATGAGCGGATTCTGTGAGAGAGAGACGGAGGGGCGGGGGGGGTAGAGTAGGTTTTGCCCCCTGACGTAAACTCTGAAGTGTGCAGGCACAGGTGAAGAAGAAGGACCGCGGAAGAAGAAGGAAGCTGAGGGAGACACTGTAGCAACAAGCGGTTTAAGTCGTCTGATTGGAAAATCAGACGACGTCCTGAAGGGAAAAGAAGAAAGAAGGAGAGACGACGTCCTGACAGGAAAAAGAAAAGAAGAAAGAAGGAGAGACGACGTCCTGACAGGAAAAAGAAAAGAAGAAAGAAGGAGATCTGAAGAACAACAGAAGAAGGCGAGGCAGAGGAGAACACAGGGAAGAACTCAAAGAAGAAGAGCAGGAACAGCTGAAGGAAGAAGAAGAACATCACCACTGCAGAAGAAGAACATCACCACTGCAGATAAAGAAGAAGAGGATAACAGAAGATCTGAGACGAGGAGAAGCAAAGAGAAAAGAAGAAAAGACAACAAATTCTCTCTCTTTCTTTATTTGTTGTAAAAGAAACATGTATATCTCTAGAATACAACTTGCTCCCTGAGTTCGACCTCGGGAACTCTTTTATTTTCCGAGTAAAAAATTTATATATTTGAAATGTTGGCAATAACTGGCTATACTACAACGCTATAACAATAAAACCCGGTTGCCGCCAGCGCTTCAGAGACTGGGAAGCTTCCCAGTGCTGCTGAGGAGAACCCTAAAGGGAAAGGGATTGTCTTTAGGGAGCATGCCTAGGTGGTGACTATCCTAAAGAGTGGGAAAGAAATTCCACAACCCAATGCTCTTATAGTCCCACCTTCTGAAAATCCATCCACTCCGACTGTTGCCACCACTAGAGAAGAGCCGCCGAACTGTACTCCACTTGAAATCACCCCACCAGAAGAGGATGTCCTTGTTCCACCCCTTACTCGACATGACAACCCTTCCACCCAGAGACTGAGAGTGCCCTTTCCAGAGTGCTTATTCGCCTCTGGGCAGACTTCTGCTGTCTCATCTGAAGCCAGAGATAGGATAGATGAAATCATGAAGACTTTCAAGCAAGTGCAGATAAACCTACCTTTCCTTGAAGCTATCAGGCAGATTCCATCCTATGCTCGCCTTTTGAAGGACCTATGCACGAAAAAGTGACAATCTAGGAAACAGGTCTAATCAAAAGTTGTCCTGCTTGATTCTGTTAGTTCAATAGTTCAACATGGCACACCCTTGAAACTTAATGACCCAGGAACCTTGTATATCTCAGTGGTCCTTGGAGAGCTACATATAGATGAGGCTCTGCTTGATCTGGGTGCAGGGGTGAACATCCTTTCGAGCTACGTGTATGAATAACATGGAGGAGGCAATTTGAAGCCAAGCCCAGTAATCCTCTAAGTTGCAGACCGTTCACTCAAGACACCCCGGGGAATTCTAAAAGATGTCCTGGTTAGAGTGGAGGACTTATTCCTCGTAGACTTTTTGGTTTTGGACACTAACTTGACCAACAAGCCAACCAAGCCCTCCATCATTTTGGACCACCCCTTCCTTGTGACTTCACATGCTTCAATTAATTGTCACACTGGGGTGTTAAAAATGGGCTTTGGAAACAGGAAAATCCAGTTTAATGTGTTTGATGCTCATAAACAAGCTGAACTTGAGGATTGTTCCCAAGTTGAGGTGGTAGGTGACTTGATTGAAGAGATAACCCCTGCAATTTTATGTGATGACCCCCTTCAGCATGTCATGCTAAATGAGTATTCCCATCTCTTAGAGGAATGTGAAGGGGATATACTAGAACTTGAGGAATTGCTTGGAGTTTCTATTAAGTCTCTTTCCCCATCATCTTTGCCTAAGGAAGATCTGCTACTTGAGATGGGGACATCTATTAGGAAACCCTCAACCATACAAGCCCCCAACCTTGAATTGAAACCCCTCCCAGACACTCTCAAGTTTGTCTTCCTTTGTCCAAAAGATATGCTCCCTGTTATCATTTCTGCTGTGCTATCTAAAGCACAAGAGGGAGCCCTGATTTATTGTTTATCTCAACATAAGGAAAACATTGCTTGGAGCATTGCTGATGGTAGGGGTATAGACTCTACACTCTACATGGATTGCATTTACACTGACGAGACCGTTAAGCCATTTAGGGACATGCAGAGATGTCTGTTGAAAAGCTTTTTCCCTGATTTTAGGAAATGCGTTGTAGTACAATCAACAAATTTCTCTCAAACAGATAAAATTTATAACTCAAAATCTAAATTGAAGTCTGAGGTTGAACACAGTGAGCAAATATGTTAGTCTTGCGCTAATTGTATTCAGAATAAATGAGCACAAGTAAGTGAGCATTCAAATAAATATTCAATGAATAATAACCTGTCACATTGGTTATTCATTGAAATCCAATGTATCTAGAGATAAAAAGAATGAAGAGAATCTAAAAAGTGGTAATTTGAATCACCAATTAAACCCTTTAATTAATAAGCATGCATCTCATAATCAATTTAACCATAGTACTTAAATAATGCAATAGTACTTCTCAAACAAAGCTCAATCAGATGATAGATTGCCAAATCAGACAACTTAAAGTGTAGCCCTGCTATAGTGCTCTTCAAAGCCTTTTCCTTTGTTTCTTCTCTTCTTCTTTCCTTCAGATCTTCTTTCTTTCACGAGCCTTCTCTTCTCTTCTTATGCTTTTCTTCCTTTCCCTCTTCTTCTTCTTCTTCCTTCCTTTAGAACACAAGGGATCTAAATCCCTTTAGAGACTGTCACACAGGGCCCTCTTCTCTTCAACACAAGGCAGAGAGTCACGTAGCAAAACCCTCCCCCCTCTCTCACAATTCCTTCTCTTTTCTCTTAGACAACCAGCCAACCAATCGGGTAATTGAGGATTTGGGTTAAGCAGTATCAGGTCCAAGCTTGCGTGCGTAGTGCCACACGTGAGGAGTGAGGCTTAGGGTAATAGCGGGTGTGCGGGTAATGGGGACCCGACCCCCATGTACTTGGGCGATAAGGCTCCTTCACAAATCCAATATATCCGCTGTTGTTGCTTTGGAATCCCATGATGTGGGACTAAGGTGTTTGCTGCTCTTCGTGCGTAGCTGCAACAGAGGTGATTCTCCCAATCGTGAGTGGAGACGAGGTTGGTGGCTTCAATTGGTAACCTGGGCATGTACCTGGTGTCAAGCCGTGAGACCTGGGAGTGAAACCTGGACCTTTCGAGGCTTAGCATGAAGAACACGACTGGAAATAATGGCGGTGACGGCTAAACCTGAAATTCCAAAGAATGAACTCTCGACCACGTTAAACCACTTCAGGTGCTTCGCCAGGTGTTGGCGAATGTGGTGGTGGTGGTCTTGTGGAGGATGGTGGCGTGTGGTGGTCTGTGGAGGTTAAAGGAGGAGTGCGAAGGCGTAGGTGTTTGGTGGAGGTCGTGAGTGGATGAAATGGTGAATAATGATAAGGGTTTTGTGCGAGTGGATGAGGCGGTGCTTGTGGACTTGGTGGCGAGTTGTTTGGTGGATTGTGGAGATGAGGCAGACTTGCCGGAGGTGTGGCTGGAGATGGAGACAAAGGTGGTGTATGGTGGAGTCAAGGGGTCGACGCGAGGTTTAAAAGAGCGAGAAAGAGAGTAAAGAGGGAGAGAAACCTAACTAACCTAATTCTAATGGACAAAAGGAAAGGTAGGCGCCAGTCGATGAGAATACCTCTAGTGGGGAGAACGGCGAGGAAGAGGGACAAAGACGGTGCCTATTGGTATTGTGAGACGCAGAGGTGCTTGAGGAAGAGAAATCGACCGACTATAGTCTGTGGCAGCCGGCGAAGAAGGGAGTCGAAGGAGCTCGCTAGAGCTTGCGGAGGAATTGGCTGGAGAGAGGAGAAGAAGGGGGTATTCCGATCCAAACCGAGCTAAGTTGAGAAGGTTTACCTTGGGGGTGTTTTTATAGGCATTAGGGGATGCTCCCAAGCAAGGAAAGAAACTTTTCAAGCATCAACTACTTCATGCACAAGGAATACCCACATCTCCGATGCGTTCGCATGGGAGATTGGGAAGGCAACAGGATTCATGGCTGGTCTCAATTGGAAGAGAATTCCTCAAGGAATCTCTTTTTCAATTCTAGAATTGATTGATTGAGAATTGAGTGAGAAAATCTTGCTCAAATCTCAACGGTGAGCTGTAGATTACTCCTAATGGTGGTAGGGACCTAGATGTGAATGTGATGACAAAGTTAGGGGGTCTTTGCAATAGATTTTGAAAGCTAGGGGTTTAAGTGTGAGAGAAAGAGTCTGACTAGATTGAATACAAACTAGATCAAAATGATCTCTGATTGGGCCCAAGTTTTGATACAAACCTAATTTATACCCAAGGAATCTGATGGTGAAAATGGATTTTTGTTTTGACCACATTTGATTAGGCAATTTATGTAGAAACCCAAATTAGGGCAACTTCCTATCTGAGACTCTATCTTAGGTTAAATTGGGTTCCAATGGTCAAATCAAGGATACCAAACCTTATGGAATATTTTTTTTTATGATTTTTAGAAGGTTTAGGTGAATTTTATCCTGGCCAGAAACTCAGTTAATTAAGTGGTCTGAAATTAGGGTTTCGGATGTCCATTAATTCTTGAAATGAATGAAAACTCGTTTCTGTCTACATGGACCATCTTATTAGACATTTATGATCTTTTGACCTTCATTTAACCCCTGGGAAATCCTGTGATTACTCTACATTTAGGATATGATGTTAAAGCTGCAGATTCATCCTTGTTTTAATGTATTCTTCTCAGAAAGGATATGCAATGAATTATGACTCTCCGACGGTTATGCAGGAGCATTTTTCTATTGATTCTGCTTAATTAAAGCTAGTTATTGCTGATGTTGATGTTATCATCAATGTCTTAAACCCAGCATGAGGGAGGTAGTTAAAAAGGAAATTCTAAAGTGGTTGGACACTGGGATCATATACCCCATTGCAGATAGCAAGTGGGTGAGTCCTATCCTTGTGTTGCCAAAGGAGGTAGGCTTTACTGTGGAAATTAATGACCAAGGAGAGCAAGTAGTGACCAGACCCTCAACTGGATGGAGGGTCTACATTGATTATTGCAAGATGAACATTGCTACCTAGAAAGATTATTTTCCCTTTCCTTTTATTGATCAAATTCTCAAAAAATTGCCAGGGAATAAGTACTATTATTTTCTTGATGGATATTTTGGGTACAACCAGGTTGTAGTCTTCCCTGATGACTAGGAGAAGACGACTTTCACAATTCCTTACGGTACCTTTGCATTCAGCCGTGTGCTATTTGGACTATGTAATGTACCGGCAACTTTCCAATGGTGTATAATGTCCATCTTCTCGAACATGATTGATGAATGTGTCGAAGTGTTTATGGATTTCTTCTCCATTTATGGCTCATCTTTCGACTGGTGTCTCCTGTACTTAGAGAATGTGCTGAAGAGATGTAAGGAGTCTGGTTTAGTTCTTAGCTGAGAGAAAAGCCATTTCAAGGTATAGAAAGTCATTGTACTTGGGTATGTTGTATCTGAGTGGGGCTTGGAAGTAGATAAAGCCAATGTTGATTCTATTTCCAAACTCCCATTACCTACGAATGTCAAATAGATTAGATCCTTTCTGGGCCATGCGGGCTTGTATAGGTGCTTTATTAAAAATTTTTGTAAAATCTCTAGGGTACTTTACAACCTTTTGGCAAAAGATTCTTCTTTTGATTTTGATGCAAAGTGCACCGAGGCCTTCCACACCCTAAAGGAGGCCTTGATTTCTACGCCTATTCTCCGAGCTCCAGATTGGACACTCCCATTCGAGCTGATATGTGATGCTTCGGATTATGTCGTGGGAGCTATCCTTGGACAAAGGGTTGAGGGAAGACCTCATGTGCTACATTATGCTAGGAAGACCTTAACTAACCCACAACAAAACTACACTGTGACAGAAAAGGAATTACTCACCGTAGTATTTGCTTTGGAGAAGTTTAGGTCTTATCTTCTTGGGTCTAAGGTGGTCACTTTTACTGATCATACGACATTGAAGCACCTTATTACGAAGAAAGATTCTGAGCCACGACTTATTAGGTGGATTCTACTCATTCAAAAGTTTGACTTGGAGTTTCGTGAGAAGAAAGAAGTGGAAAATATAGTGGCTGATTGCCTGTCTCGCCTCCCACTTGATGACAGATTGCGTAGCAATTATAAGTCTTAATTGACTTTAATTAGGCTAGAACTTAGCATAAGCTAGTGTAACCCATGCATACATGAGAATTAATTGCATCTTTACTGCTTTTACTTAGCTATGCATGAAAAAATGATATAATGAACAAATTAAGTGCATTATATAAATTGCAGGTAATAAGAAGCTCAAGAGTGAGATCTGAAGTTGGTGATGTAGTAGAGCTGGAGCAAAAGATTAGAATAAATGTAGTAAAGAAATAATGTAAGGGTTGAGGTATGTTACTCTATTAAGTAAAAGTAAGGTAGAGTTAAATTATGAAGAACTTAGGATCATTCCTAGCCCTAGGATAGCCTTAGAAGCCTACCTAAGCCTCAGCCACCCTTAGATTAGGTCACAATAGCCTAGGAAACCCCAAAACCCTAGTTCCAGCTCTTATCTAGACGTCCAGCTAAGTTATTAGACGTCCAGGACCCTTATGCTCAACTTGCACACCTTAAACCCATGTCTGTAGTGTCATTGGATGTCCAGACACTGGGGCAGACGTCCAATTTCTGCAGAATCCCCAAGATAGAACCTTGATTCTTCCCTAACTCAAATTGGACGTCCAGACAAGAGGTTTGGACTTATGATTTTTGAGTATAAGTCGTCTGATAATTAAATTGGACGTCTGGAACTATCTGGTTCTTGTTTTGGAATTCAAGCTTGGATCTTGAGTTCCTAGGTCCCTAAACCCAATTTCTACCCCTTGGGAACCTAAATTGAGGTACCTTAAGCCTAGTACACCACCTTTAGACCTTTCTAAGAACCTAATTAGGTTCTTACTAAGCCCAATTGACTTGGATCATAGTCAATTACAATTGCCTAGTAAATTGGACTCATAGAGTCTAATTGAGCTCAGATCTCAACCCACACAAGTCCAATTGGACTCAGTGACAGTCCAATTGACCTAAGCCTAACTTAATTGAGTAATCTTACTCTCAATTAGGTTTATAGTCACTCAATTAAACTTAGTACAAGTTTAATTGCACATTCCCTTTTAGCAATTAGTGTTTACAACCCTAATTTTAGGACCTACCCTAACCCAAACCCTTAGGACCTAACCTAGACCACTAGACCACCTAGCCACCTAGGTCACACACACACACACATGTTCACACACACCCACACCAACCTAGATCCTTCTAGGCTCTTCCATGGGTGGCGCCACCTTGGATGGTAATTATAGCAACCAAGGAAGGGTCTTTTCTTAGATCCACTTTTTGTGGATCTAAGAACCACCTCCACCTCACTTTGGATGGCCATAAGAGAGGACTCTCTAGAGAATTCCACATTTCTCTATAGGGTCTCTCCCTCATTCTATTTAAGGCCACCATTGGATGGCCATGCACCCCCATCTAGCCATTAGCATAGCTCTCCACCTTCATTCCACCTCCATCCACGAGCTCCATCACCATCACCACTCCCACCTCCATGCCTAAGGCTAGAGAAAGCTCTCCACCACCTCTCCAAGGGCCGGTCTACCCACCATTGGCTACCCCTCCTCCCAACCACCTCAAAGGCCATTGGAGACCACCTCTAAATGCCCTTCCTTTTGCTAGCTAGATAGATAAGTAGTTCTTCTAATTTATCTGCCTTCTTTTATGCTTAGTAGTGTAGCTATTTCTCTCCCTCCTGCATGGTGCACGTGCAATCTCCCATAGATCCGCACGTGTACACATTTTCTGATGGGTAATCTTTTAAGCTTTCATGTACAAGCTTTCCTCTAGCTTCACTTTGTAACCGCTATCATGCAATCAATGAAAAATCTCCAAGTTCTTTCTATATATATATCTGTGTGAAAAATCACCATGAGCTTGCTTGCAATATCTTTCTTGTGATAATAAGTCACCTGCTTTGATTTCTGATATTTTTGCAACAAGCATTTTCGTGCATGAAGATATTAATGACCTAACGATCGATGCTTTTTTGGTAAATAGCCATTGCATAACTAGGATCGTGTGCATTGATACTCACATGTTCACTTTTGTTATCTATCTAACGTACGCACATGTCATTAGGGTTAATAACACGATTGGCAACACCTTATTCGTAGGTTGGAAACCGGAGTGCATTTCTAAACGAGTAGAGAGGGAAAGATCGAAATCAAGAGTAGCATTTCCATAAATGCCTCCCTGAGGCGAATGACCGAAACTCAAAGTCTCTTTAATCTAGAAATATTTTTGTTGATAGGATTTTGCAACTATATTATAAGCTACGACACTGTTTTCAAGTACGTGATTTCCATGCTCGAACAAATGGCGCCGTTGTCGGGGAGGCAACACGATTCGTGATTTTCGACCTTAGAACTTTTAGTGACAAATCTCCCTCTACTTATTTTTTGATGTGCAGGAAATCAAGAGGACGGGATTTGCGCACATGACGAGCGTAGATTAAAAAAAATCAGGTGCACATCTCCTCTCTTAGTTTAGGATTTCCCTTTTGAATCTTAGGTTAGATTTGATTTTGTTTGCTAGAATCTTCTTTCTGAAAAAAAAAAATCTACTTATTTTCAAAACAAATTTTCTTTAGGTTGTTAGATTAGGTTTCTTTTAGAATCCTAGGTTAGTTTAGTTTTTGTTCGAAAGAATAAAAAAGAGAGAAAATTTTGAAAAAAATTTTTCCCTTGAAAAGAAAAAATGAAAGTTTTTGAAAAAAAGAATCATTTTTAGTGGAAGGTTGAATTTGAAATTCAAACCTCTTTTAAAAAAAAGCTCTTCCACCATCTGTTGAAATTCGTTCAAACTTCATTTTTTGAATTAAAAATTCATTTGACAAATATTTATCAAGTAAAAAGCTTTGAAATATAGGAAAAGCTTCATTTTCAAACCATCTTCCAAATGGTACTATTCATTTAAAGAAATTCAAAGTATAAAATTTTTAATAATTCACGAATTACAAGGGGGTCAAACTAATTCAGATTTAAAAATTTTCAAATTTCAAAAAGCAATTCCAAATAGCTCTCAAATCAAATTTGACCATAGAAGGTGAGGTTTGAAAGCCTATCAAACTAGCTTTAATTTCCATATTTTTTCCAAATTTTTTGAATTTATTTGATACTATTTCAAATTGAAAAATTGACAAGGGGTCAAAATTCTAGATTGGACCTCACAACAGCTAAAAATTCTTATTTATTCGGTTACAATAGTAAAAATTTTAAAAAACTAGTCTCTAGAAAGGTAATTGAAAAAGGAATATTCTTATCAAATTTCAAATCAATTGGATGCAAATTTGGGTGTAGGGAATAATTTGAATTTCAAAATTGGTCTGCAGCACACTTAGAACTTGCATGAACCCTAGGCTCAACTTTTAGGGTCGAATTTCTAGAGACCACACATCTGGGCTAACCTAGACTTAATAAAGTTTAGTGGCTAGCCGGTGCGCTTGGTCACCTTGTGGGCCACTCACCACAAACCCCCTGATAAAAAGGGTTAAAATAAATTTTAAAACATGAAATTAACCTGAATTTGTTGTCATACTACTGGGTCATCACACGCACCTTAGCCAAACCTAAGCCAAACTTGCAGGGTAGGATTGAACGATCGTGGCTTGGGGGTACAAAAGAACTGGAGGCATGAGTCGAAGGAAGAACCTTCTCGTTAGTCCCCTCGTTCAGATTGGCTAGGTTAGCTCTGGGGGTTGGGATTACTTACAGTCGGTTGTACGACAAATTTTTCTTCATCAATTAGAATCTGAACGAAACATCTAGTCACCTAACTCTAAGGACCATCTGATTGACAGGGCGTTAGCCTTGTCTGGCATGGTTGCACCAACCCAAGGGTTGGTTGGTGTATGCAAGGGAGGAGGCCACTTAGACCTCAACTAGTTGGATCTTGGGAGCCAATCCCAAGGAGGTGAAGACAATTTGTCGCATTGCTCGGACCATCTTCTCACCCTTCTTCTTCTACTCTCTTAGCCAAGATGGCTAATCCTGGACCTAGACCTGGTCAGGATCCAGCAAATCTGGACCCAAGGGATCATCTAGGAGCTTGGGTTACTGAATTAGAATAGCCTTAGGAACCAAACCCAAGGCAGTGCAGATGACTTTTCACTTCGCCTGATCCTTCTCCTCGGGTTGCCAAAATGGTGAACCCATGACCCTGGATACTATGGCCAATACCACTTGGCCCCACAAAGGACCCAATCTTATGACCCTGGATACAATTTCCATACTACTCCTTCGTACCCATGGAATATGGGTAGACTTGATTCACCTCCTGGAAACCCTTAAGAACTACCACTTTATATGCAACCACATTACAGATTGCAGCGAGCTATAGCTAAGATTAAAGACAACGTTGCATTCTATCTGTATGAAATCCAGGATATTACGGATTCAGAACAAAGACGAGCCTAGATTCCATATCAAGAACTTTTGATGGAGGCCCTTTAGGAAACAATAGAGATGACAAGGCTAATTGGACAAAATTGGGAACTTCAAGAAATACTGCTTTTGCAGTATCAAGTGGAAAATAGCCTTGAGGACCTCAAAGAATCAGAAGTGACCACGCCTGAAGGAGACATAGAAAATTCTTGGGAGTAGAACCTTGAAGTTGTTTCAGGGGAAGAAGGATATGGGACATGAGTAGGGAATATCCCAGATGGACTCATCTGAGAGCCCCATTCAGGAAAGTGACGAGGAGAGGATTAGTATCTCCATAACTGATTCACAATCTGGATACCTTGAATCTTGGGAGATACCTCATAGGTTAGACAACCCAGCTAAGATACAAGAAGTAGATCCACTTGAGGATATGGATCTTGAGTCAAGCATCACATGTGACACCAGTGATCAATTTAGGCAACTTCCCATGGTAGGTGAATATGTTTTCGATCCAACACCATCTGAGCTACATTCTTCTTCATTCACCTACATCCCTGATTCTGATGTTGGAAATTCTGAGACAACACTTTCTATCCCTGTTCCTGAGATCCGAAGACCAGAAATAACTATGGATGCTTTGACCAAAGAAATGGATATGGTAGCTAAGACAGGAATTAATGAAGAACCTACTATGTATGAGGGGGAAATACTGAGCATAATGAATTGGGGACTTACCTACAATCCTAGTCAATCTAATGGATGGCTCGACTTGGAGACTAAGTCAGCTTTTGAGGAATCCGAGATGAATTCCGATAAGGATGAAGTGATTTTGGATGAGGATTTCAGTGACCTCCCCACAGAACTTCTACTTTCACGTGTACTCCCATATGATCCAGAGCCTGGAGAGGGCATGATCTTTGACGTTAATTACCATTATGAAGACCTTATGATTCAAACTCTGGTTCTGACATTTTCTGGAATGATATCAATCTACTTCCTCAGGAATTTCCTATTGAATTCTAGAACATGTTGGATCAGCAAAATTGGCATCAGAATCCTCCCTCTGATTATCCTCTGTTTTGTGCACTCACTCTGCATTTTGCTATAGTTAGACTTTTTGGCGTAGGGGTACATAATCAGCTAGTTCGCATCTGTGGACCACTGATTTTAGGAGCACACAAACACATCTTATTGATCTTGACCTGCTCTTATGCAATCTCTGATCCATCTGATTGAGCTTTCGCCTAGCCAAAGGCATTAAACACAACATTTATAAATAGCATTTGATATCTTCTTATACATAGCATATTTTCTTTTAGCATATTTTTCTATATATTGCATATCATCCGGTTGGCCAGTGCTGAATAAAATTCAGAAGCAATTCTAGGTGATTTCTACCCACTTACTGTCGTAATTTATTTTCTTTTATATTCATGCATGAGGACATGCAACAATTTAGGCATGGGGGGGTAGATACATCAAAACTGAAAAATTTTTATGCCAACACTTAGGAAAACCTCAGAGCAGCATGTTATATGTACTTTAGGGTCCTAATTTTAGAACAACCGACTCCATCTCCAATGCTCGCATTGGAGCTAGAAATCGTTCGTAACAGCCACTTCTGACTCATCCGCTCACCCTTCCTGATCTAAATTTAGGACCATGCTGAATGTAACCTAATAAGGGAATTTCATTAAAGTACAAATTATAAGAGGTTATTTATATATAGCATATATACGTAGTGCATACATGAATAAGATTTTATCAAGAGAATACATTAGGATTTTATTCTCTAGATGATTCCTCTAATCTGGAATCCAGTACAATTTTCACACTCATACGTAGATTTTGCAATGGATTCACTGTGAAGACTAATAGACATCTTTAGTTTGTCGAGAAGAAGTAGTGCTTCTTTTCTTGAACCCCTGGACAGTGTTTTGGGAGTTAGGCAAATCTTCTTTTAAAAATCCACCAAATAGTGTGAGATGAGAGTAGAGAGTACTGGTGCTTTAAGATTAGTGCAAGGAATATGGAATTTTAGATAATTAGGTAATGATACTCAGAGATTAAGCAAAATTCTACTCTCGGTTCCTGTGTATACATTTTGTGTGAATCTTTGAAAGCCACCAAATAAGGCAAATTTGCAGAAATCGAGTTTTCATAAAACTAAGGCTAAGGTGGATGGTTATGAACATTCCATACGGAATCTTCAATTGAAGGAGGGTATTGATGTTAAGGTCAGAAATACATCATCCTATCCATATCTTTCCCGGTGTCGAGAATAGGCACTTCCACCAAATAAGCCACCCGATATCTCTTGAGTACCACCAATCCCTAATAATACCTCTTGAATAAAAGTCATGCATGTCATGTGCTGTATTGCATCGTGTTGATATATATATATATAAAATAGATATAGAAAAATGATAGAAAAAAAAGAGAAAAAAAGAAAAGAAAAAAGAAGAAAAAAAAAGAGTCTATAAATATTTTAGTGCTTATTTCAGTTGCATTGAGGTAATACCACCAAATACATTTAAGATCCACCAAATATGGCCTTAACCTACCTTTTCTATGTTTCTTACTGCCTGAATACTGACTGAGAAATTCTGACCTAGTGTTATGGTTATAGGAACTCGATTAAAGTGTTAATGCCATGTGAGTCCACCGAATATGGATCATAGAAAAAAAAGAAAAGAAAAAGAAATGAGAAGAGAAAAAAAAGAGAGTGAATACAAAGGAACCAAAGAGAGAATAGTTTTTTCTTGTCTTTCTCAAAGTTGAGTTACCTAATAATTTGGGAATCTAGATTCTGTAGTACTAACCTCTATGTAGCATCAAATGAGAGTGAGCGACCAAATAAGTACCTATTTTCCTCAGACATTCCCTACCTAAGCTTAAAGCTAGGGTGGAATTCATAGAATATCTTGAATACCCCAAGGGAAGAAGTTTGCCTATCCCGCTAGAATTTTACTAGGGGCCAAGTACAGGCTTTAGAGGTAAATCAGGATTTTCACTCGAATCCATCGCAAAAGGTACATAGTTGCACTTTCACGATTGTCTGAATTTCTAGATTTTAGGATGAACACGAAAAGGAAAAGAATTTCTTGGCATACACTTGAAAAAAATAATCAGTCCTTTAGGGACCCTTCTGTAAATAACTTAGTTTTGCATGTGCTAAGGACTAGCAAGATTTAGGCATGGGGGTATGATTGCGCAGCAATCATAAGTCTTAATTGACTTAAATTAGGCATAAGCTAGTGTAATCCATGCATACATGAGCATTAATTGCATCTTTAGTGCTTTCCCTTAGCTATGCATGAAATAATGACGTAATGTATTAATTAAGTGCATTATATAAATTGTGGGTAATAAGAAGCTCAGGAGAGGGATTTGAAGTTGGATCTGAAGTTGGTGATGCAACAGGGCTGGAACAAAAGATTAGAATAAATGTAGTAGAGAAATAATGTAAGGGTTGAGGTATGTTACTCTATTAAGTAAAAGTAAGGTATAGTTAAATTATGAAGAACTTAGGATCATTCTTAGCCCTAGGATAGCCCTAGAAGCCTTCCTAAGCCTCAACCACCCTTAGATTAGGTCACCATAGCCTAGGAAACCCCAAAACCCTAGTTCTAGCCCTTATCAAGACATCTAGACACTTGGTCAGACATCCAATTTCTGTAGAATCCCCAAGACAGAACCCTGATTCCTCTCTGACTCAAATTGGACGTCTAGACAAGAGGTTTGGACTTCTAATTTTTGAGTATAAGACATCTGACACTCTTATTGGATGTCTGGAACTGCTCTCCAATCTCTATTTTGGAATTCAAGCTTGGATCTTAAGTTCCTAGGTCCCTAAACCCAATTCCAACCCATTGGGAAGCTAAATTGAGGTACCCTAGGCCTAGTACACCACCTTTTGACCTTCTTAAGAACCTAATTAGGTTCTCACTAAGCCCAATTGACTTGGATCATAGTCGATTAAAATTGCCTAGTCAATTGGACTCATAGAGTCCAATTGAGCTCATATCTCAACCCACACAAGTCCAATTGGACTCAATGACCATCCAATTTACCTAAGCCCAACTTAATTGAGTAATCTCACTCTCAATTAGGTTTACGGTCACTCAATTAAACTTAGTACAAGTTTAATTGCACATTCCCTTTTAGCAATTAGGGTTTACAACCCTAATTTTAGGACCTACCCTAACCCAAATCCTTAGGACCTAACCTAGACCACTAGGCCACCTAGCCACCTAGGTCACACACACACACATGTTCATGCACACCCACACCCACCTAGAGCCTTCTAGACGATTCCATGGGTGACGCCACCTTGGATGCTAATTATAGCAACCAAGGAAGGGTCATTTCTTAGATCCACTTTTTGTGGATTTAAGAACCACCTCCACCTCACCTTGGATGGCCACAAGAGAGAAATCTCTAGAGAATTCCACACTTCTCTAGAGGGTCTCTCCCTCATTCTATTTAAGGCCACCATTGGTTGGCCATGCACCCCCATCTAGCCATTAGCATAGCTCTTCACCTTCATTCCAGCTCCATCCATGAGCTCCATCACCATCACCACTCCCACCTCCATGGCCAAGGCTAGAGAAAGCTCTCCACCACCTCTCCAATGGTTGACCTACCCACCATTGGCTGCCCCTTCTTCTCCCAACCACCTCAAAGGCTATTGGTGACCACCTTCGAATGCCCTTCCTTCTACTAGCTAGATAGATAAGTAGTTCTTCTAATTTTTCTACCTACTTTTATGCTTAGTAGTGTAGCTATCTCTTTCCCTCCTGCATGGTGCACGTCCAATCTCCCATAGATCTGCACATGTATGCATTTTCTGATAGCTAGTAATCTTTTAAGCTTTCATGTACAAGCTTTCCTCTAGCTTCGCTTTGTAACTACCGTCATGCAATCAATGAAAAATCTCTCAATTCTTTCTATATATATATCTATATGTGAAAAATCACCATGAGTTTGCTTGCAATATCTTTCTTGTGATAATAAGTTGCCTGCTTTGATTTCTAATATTTTTGCAACAAGCATGTCGGTGCATGAAGATATTAATAACGTAACGATCGATGATTTTTTAGTAAATAACCATCGCATAACTAGGATCATGCACACTGATACTCACACATTCACTTTTGTTATCTATCTAACGCACGCACACGTCATTAGGGTTAATAACGCGATTGGAAATGCCTTTATTCGTAGGTTGGAAACCAGGGTCATTTCTAAGTGAGTAGAGAGGAAAAGATCGAAATCAAGAGTAGCATTTCCATAAAAGCCTCTCAGAGACGAACGACTGGGACTCATAGTCTCGTTAATCTAGAAATATTTTGTCCAGAGGATGTCGTAACTATGCTACAAGATACGACACTATTTTCAAGTATGCAATTTCCACACTGGAACAATGACTCTCCATCTGGAGACATCCATGAGACATTTCCTGATGAAACTCTTATGACGGTAAGACTGACTTCACCCTGGTATGCTGATATCGTCAATTACTTAGTCACTGGAGAGACTCCCGGCTCTTAGGAAGAGCAAAAAAGGAGATTCATTTCCCAAGCTAGATACTTTCACTGGGAAGAGCTAAAATTATTTATAATTGGACACGACCAAGTACTGAGATGATGTGTGCCTAAAGAGGAGTAGCAATGTGTTTTGAGATTTTTCCTTAAGCTTCATTGTGGAGGACACTTTGGTGCTAAAAAAATAACTTTTAAGGTTCTTCAGTCTGGATTTTGGTGGCCTACTCTATTAAAGGACTCTCATAACTTTACTATGGTCCGCGTTCAATGTCAACGGACTGGAATGATTGGGAAGAGGAATGAGATGTCCCAACATCTAATCCAACCTATTAAAATTTTTGATGTTGGGAAGTAGACTTTATGAGCCCCTTCCCTTCGTCCTATGGATATGAGTATATCTTAGTGGTTGTTGACTTTCTCTCTAAATGGATAAAGGCCATTCCTACGCGCACAAATGACCACTCGGTGGTCATTTGAAATTTGTGAAGGTCAATATCATATCCACTTCGGTTGGCTTAAGACTATTATTAGTGATGGGGGACCTCATTTTCGAAATCACCACTTGAACTGGTTACTCTAGAGTCTAGGGTTCACACACAAGATTGCTACCCCTTACTACCCCAGATGAGTGGCCAAGTTGAAGTGTTAGATAGGGAGATTAAGAACATTCTAGAGAAGACTGTTAGGCTTAATAGGAAGGATTGGTCCCAAAAGAACGATGATGCTTTATGGTCATACAGGATGGCCTACAAGACCGCTTGGGGTACATCTCCCTTCGGGATAGTGTACGGGAAAGCATGTCACCTACCGTTGAGCTTGAACATAGGGTGCTCTAGGCTATTCGGAGTGTCAACATGGATTTAGAGAAAGTAGGTAAGGCACGATTATTGGAGCTAATTGAGCTTGAGGAGTTGAGGAATGATACTTGTGACACTTACCAAGCTTATAAGGAGAAAACCAAGGTCTTGTATGATAGATATATCCTTAGGAAGATCTTTGAGCCCAACCAACAAGTTTGACTCTTCAATTCTAGACTTAAGTTATTCCTTGGAAATTTAAAAGCTCGTTAGGATGGGCCATATGTAATTTCCAAAGTATTTCTACATGGGGTTGTGGAGATCAAGAGCCCCTCCTCTTCAATAATGCTCTTTACCATCAACGACCATCATTTGAAACCATATGTTACTTTGGATGGCCTCCTGGTTGACGAGGTCAGTCTTGAGGAGCCTTAGCTCCTCTCACTCTTCGCCTCAGGTATTTTCTTCCCTTGCATTTTTTTTCAATAAGGACATTCTAACAGCCAGGCATGGGGGGATAAGACCTGGGACATCTGTTTATAGCATGTCTACATTTTGCATTCATGCATTCATATTACATTAAAAAAAAAAAGATTTAGGTCCTTAGTGTTATGCTGAATAGATTGGGCACTGTATATTTAGGCATGAGACTGAGACTTTAGGTTAATTAGCTGATTCTAAGTGTCTGATCATAGGAGCTAAGGTTGAACTAGTAGCTTTAGCCCTTTAGGGTCTGTTTGGACTTAAAAGCTTGAGTAGGAGTTAAGGTGTGGACCATTCCTCAAGATGTTGAGGAAGGGAAGCTAAAGATTGAGTTAAGAGCTAGGTAGTACCTGGTGTCCTTTTCTTCCTTTTGATTTACGAGTCGTTGTAACTTAAGCATCCACACTTCACACACTTGGTCTTGCATAAATAGTGATCACCTTAATTCCTTTCTTAAAAATTTGGCTCTCTCGGTTTTGACTTTAGAGAAGCTTGAAAACACAACTTGATTGGATGAGTTCCTACTACATGAGAGGTGGAATATATAGTCACCTTGATGATGCAATGATAACATGTCACATCCTCGGTGTTTGTCTCTTAGGATATCAATCCTATTGGGGGTATGTAAGTGCATTGTGCGATTTGGGTACCATGGGAGACCCCATCTCGAAGTAACGATTGCCACATGCTTGAATTCTCTTAAGAAATCCATAAGTGATACTATCTTGAAGTGTTGATTGCCAGGAGTTCTTGGGTTCGTCATGGGTGGCTATCTCGAAGCATCAAAAGCCAGGCACCCTTCGAGGTTCAGTGATGGGGACAATGAATTCGAAAAAGACTATGTTGATAGCTGATCCAAGGTTAAACTTAGAGAAATAAATAAAAAAAAGAATAAAATCAACAATTGATCTCTTTCTCTCTCTTGGTTGGCTGATGTAAACATGTTTATATCACATAAACCGTCTATTTTTGTGAATTCTTAGGCATATAGTTGCATTATACATTATAAATATTACATAACATGCATCATCTTGCATTTAGGTTAGGTTGTATAAATTTTAGGTTAATTTTCTCTTTTTGTGGTAAAAAAATAGGGCAATATCTTATCGGGGCATCGAATTGAAGATCCAATTGTACGGATCTGATCAGGGCAACGATCAGAGTTCAATGACTCCAAGATTGCCTCGATTGAACTTTCGTAGCATTAGATGCAGTACGAGAAAGATCAGAGTTCAAGTAGCCAAGATGGTGTAAATCTGCGATTCAGATGAAAAATTCAACTGCATGGATGGATTTAGATTGACGATCATAGTCCAACAACGTGAAAATCGGTCCAATCCGACATTCGTGGCACCATCTACAACACATGGAAGATGGACTACCAAGATGGTGCCACATGGTGTGATCGCATGTGTTTTGCGAGTTTGAAATCAGGGTTACGAGTAACCCGTCATTGTAGTTGCAAAACTCATGATCAAATAAAATTTATACCGAAACTCCAAGGGAGTCCCGGGTCGAACACAGGGAGGTGACGTTTATTTTAATTGAAAATCGCACTTTGTTTTGTTTGTTTTTGGTATTTTAGGGTTTTGTTATTTTTTTTGTATTTTTATAAGAAGACAAGCAGAATGAATCACCAGAGATATGGAACAAATATGATATAGATATCACTTCAATGTCAATTACAATCAACTATGAAAGCATAAAAAGAGAGGGAGGTGAGAAGAAATCTCCCGAATCGGCTGTTCGGCGAGACGATGGCACCTGGAGGAAGCTTAAATGAAGGAGGTGAGGAGTGAGATGATGAAGGTGAGATGCAGGAGGGCATCAGGTAGAGGAAAGCTTCGGCGTGGCTCCTGAATGGAGGTGAGAAGGTGGAGGTGAGAGGACGACTCCAAGGTGACCTATGAATGGGGATGGGAAGTTGGAGAAGTATTTGTTGGGGTAGAGGTTCGTTATACTAATAGGCACCTTGGGAACTTGAGAGCAAGCTCTAACAGAGTGTTGGTAGGCTTGCTAGAGCTTGGGAGGAGGTGGGAGTAGAGTAGGTAGAGATGGCTTGGAAGGGAGGGGGTGTTGGTCCTTTTGTAGTGGAGGAGAAGAGGCAAAAATAGGTATGGGACCATTAGTGACCTCCAGGCCATTGCTGGAAGTGTCACTGTAGATAGCTCATGCCTGCTCAAGCCCACAACTGGCTTTACTGGCATGCAAAGAATTAGCGACGGCTGTAAGCATAACTGTAGGTCTAGCTCATGCATCGCTGTAGGCTGGTGCCAACCAAGCACGCTCCCGACCCTTGCTCTACTGGTGCTGCGCTGTGCACTTTCTTTGCTGCGCACTCACACACTCATGTGCTGGCGCTGCGCTGTTTGCATGCATGCCTCCATGCGTGCACACCCGTGCTGTCGTGCACGTGCGGTTGCGCATGCGTGCACATGGGAGGCCAGGGCTACGCCATGTGGCATAATCTAGGTCGTCCATCTTCTTTTCATTGTAGGGGTTTCTACAGAGGTCAGATTGAGTCGATTTTCATGCCATTGTGCTGTGATTGTTGACCTGAATCCATCCGCGTGATCAAATTTGTCATTTGAAGCTCCAAATTATGTCACCTAGTCCCTTGGCCGTTGATCTTCCTCATACTGCATATGGTGCTACGAGACTCCGATCGAGGCGATTATGGAGGCGTTGGACTCTAATTGTCATCTTGATCAGATCCGTACAGTTATATCGTCAATCCGAGGCTCTGAAATAAATACCCTTCTCTCTTGACCACAAAAGGGACGCAATTAACTTAAATTATATACAACTACTCTAAATGCATAATGATGCATGCTATGCAATATTTATAAAAATAAATGCAGATCTACACCTAGGAACATGCATGAATAGGCATTTTACCCTCAATAAATGTGTTTACATCATGGTGCCATCTCAGTCGCCTACACCGGCCAAAGGCACCCGCCCCCTCTATCTCCTTGCATGCATGATCAGATCTGGGTCATTGGATCTTGATCCAACGGCCATGAGCGTGCGCACCTCGGTTGGAAATGAGACAAAGTCTCGGCCTTGGCCCATTGGTTGAGCACTCCATCCGCGAGTCGAGGGTGCGGGTTCAAAGGTCATCGTGCTCCTCAATTCAACGTAGCATAAGTGCGGTCGATTTCAGCCATTGGATGCAGCGTGGATGGTGGATAGAGCAGCAATGTGGCGCAACCAGAGCTCACGGTGCCTTCATGCGCGATCCAACGGGCCATTGACGCTCGATCTCACGCGTGGGTGCATGACGAAGGCGTAGGCGAGATGTATTCTAAGCCGTCTGATCTTGCGATCGAACGACTAAGGATGAGTGTATGTGCATAGGCATTGAGGTGTGGGGAGAGGAGGAGGCGTAGCATGCGTGCGACCTACACCCACGTTCAAGGGCTTTGGTGACGTTTAAATCCGTCACTAAAGGCCCTGAATTAATGCTTTATGCATAAAACGACCTTTTTGCCCATTCAAACTTCACCTATAAATAGCCCTACGACCCCCACACTTTCTTCATCCCTTCCTCTCTTGTCTCACCTTCTCCAAAGCTCTAAAAGTGATGGGAACATCATCATGGGCCATAACTAGCTCATTTTGATCCAATTAAATCAGTAAATGCTCCGACATAATCGCCAGAGAGTCACGAGTAATTGCATAAGCATTCTGAAGGAAAAATAAGAAACTAGGGTTAAAATTGTAAGTTTACCAGCTCATCATGAGTGCAGCACAACCAAGGGTTTTCTCAAGGGTTGAATGAAGGCCAATTTGTCTTAAAAAGATAACAAGTGGGATAGAACAATCAGAAAAGGGTTTACACGTGTTATGGGAATTAAATGACTTTTAAAACCCTAAAAAATGACCCGCTTAATAAATTGAGGTTCTGATCAAGATAAAATTCACCTAAACCCTCTAAGAATCATATAAAAATATTCTCTAGGGTTTAGGACCTTCAATTTGACCATCAGAACCCGTTTTGACCCAAAACAAAACCATAAACAGATATTTGGCCTAATTTGGGTTTTTGCATAAATTGCCTAGTCAAACATGGTCAAAACAAAAATCCAACTTCACCATTAGATTCTTTAAATCCAAATTAGGTTTGTCTCAAAATTTGGACCCAAGATGAAACTATCTTTACTTAGTTTGCAAATTAGTCCTGTCTAATTTCTTTTCTGTGCTTAACTTTCAAAACTCTTTCAAACAAGCCCGTAACTTTGTCGTTGTTCTCACAAATAGGTCCCTTTACCATTATCACAGAGGAATACTTCTTCGATGACCTTTGATTGAAGAGAACTACTCTGTTCAATCAATCCCTTCCAAAATTGGAAGGGAGATTCTTTGAGGAGTCTCTTCCTTTTAAATCCGTCCATGAGCTCCATAGCCTTCCCAATCTCTCATGCGAACGCATATGAGATTTGGGTATCTTTCAAAATCCTACTCCGATGAGCATTCCTAGCTTGGAATCTTGGCTTCCAAGCTCAAAACTCTCTCTAAAGCCCTATATAAGGACCCTCAGACCTCACCAAGTTCCCCAGACTCATTTTTGGTCGGAGTTACGCCATGCTCTTCCCTCCTCTCCGATCGAAAAACTCCGCGAGCTCCGGCGATATCCTTGACCTCCTTCCTCGTCCATTCTCCCAAAACCAGCAATGGATTCCTCATCCTCAGATTCTTCCGCGTGCTGCAATACCAGTGGTCGTCCCCTTCCACGTCTTCATCGCCGCTCCTTCCTACCGGAGAAACCATCTTCCCTGACGCCGGCCATAACAGCTAGTGCCATCCTTCCCCTTTTCGTCCACTTAGAATAGGTAGTTAGGTCTCTTTAGGTTCCTAGGTTAATTTCCTACCCAAAAACACCAAAAATATCCCCTCGACGCATCTATTCACCTTCATCCTCTCCACCACCGGTCGCCCTCCAACGAGGTCATCCACTAGCTACACAACTCCATCCACCTTGTCGACACTCCCGAAAGCTTCGCCACTCATTCCTGCACAAAACCCCTCTCCTATTTCATCCTATTGACCTCTCACAACCGCTACTGAACAAACCGATCACCGTCCTCTATCCCTAACTCTGTCCGACCACCACACACCTCCATCCTCCACGAAACCACCACCATTACATTTGCCAACGTTCGGCGAATCTTCTAATGTGTTTTAACGTGGCCGAAAGGCCTTATTTGTTTGTTTCAGGTGTTAGGTCGAAGCTCCGCCGCTGTCGCCATCTCCGACCTTGTTCTTTGAACTCCAGGACATGCAAGCCCCAGGCATTGCCTCCAGTTAGTGTGGAACTAATAGCGCCAGACTCCCAGGTCTTTGATTGGGAGTGGGAACCCCAATAGCTACGCTAATCGGACACATCTTCTTCAGTGAGCAGTGGCAGTTGTGTGCAAGGAAAGGATGTGGGTTTAGTCCCACATCGTAAAGAGCCGAGTGTTTGACCACACATATATTGCTTTTCTGCTTCTAGCATGTTGCCTCAAGACACATGGGGTGAGGTCCCTCTCACCAATGCACGCCTCATCTGTGATCTCTGCTCGTGGACCTGGCCTGACTCGTTAACCCGCCTAGCCAAGCACTCCTCAGCCGCAACCCCACTGCAGGCAGCACTAGACCTGGGTACACTAGGTCCGATAACCTGATTATCCTGAGAAAGGCCCTAGGAGGGCGAAGCCTAAGAGAGAGAGGGAAGGAGAGTTTGTGCGGGGGTTAGGGGGTTTTGCGACAGAAGACATTGGCTGACACTTAATCAATTTGAGCAGTTTCCCCTCCCTTATGTGAAGAAGGAGAAGGAAGCAAAAGAAGAAGTGGCTGAATAGAAGAAGGAGAGGGAGTCGTAGCAGAAAAAGAGGAAGAAGAAAGCAGATGCAAAAGAGGAGAACGAGGAGGAAGAAAACAGAAGCAAAAGAAGAAGAAGAAGGTCTAGACAATGTGAAGAAGAAGAAAGCAGAAGAAAAATCATAAAAGGGTATTGTAGCAACATCTTTTAAGAAGTCTGATTGCAAAATCAGACATCTGATCACACATTCCTGGCTTGATTAAGATTTGAGTAATTAGTCTATGTGTTAGGCTTATAATTGGTGATCCAAATCACCATTATTTTGTCTAGAATTCCTTTTTACTCTTCATATACTTATATTCTACATTGTAAATTAGCTTTTGAGTTATTAATTATGCTCATTTACATTAATTATTGAGATTAGTGTGTGAATTCCTATTTGCTCCCTATGTTCGACCTCGGAATCTTTTTCGAGTAATAAAATTTATTTGTTTAAGTGCTATTTTGGCTATACTACAATGCGACATTCTTAAAACACTGATCTAGTGTTCAAACTTTTTGGCATCGTTGCCAGGGAGCAACGTGTAATTCACCACTATTCTCTGCATTATTTGATTATATTTGAGCACTAACTCGCCCTGTTTGCTTTCTTGTGATTGTGTGAGGTACTTAACGAGGAGATCTTCCACTCAAAAAAACAACACCAGGGCAGGTAACTTCTCCATTCTTCCCTAATCAACCTCCTAATCTTGGGAAGATAAAAGAAAAAAAATAGGAAACAATTGATTAGGAATCACCTACCCTATTTCATAGTAATCATCATTTAAATGGTAAAATTCCTGATTTGCGAAATTCTTTTCAAATCTCATTGAGTTGAAGCAATTCTGTTTAGAGATCCTACCCTAAATTTCCTGTGCCTGTTAGGAACTATGTTTAATTTCTAATCACTCTTGGGCTAACACACTTCTTACTTGAAGCCCACGGTGAACATATCAAGATCAATTGGACTTGGAAATAGAGCCAATTAGGGTTTCTGCATTAGGGTTTTGAAGTGTTAGTACACATGTTTTGCATGAATTAAAGGAAAGTTACCCTCCCGCATTTGTGTGCTACCCAAGCCCTTAAATTGAATAGATCTAATCAATAAAAACCCTAAAAATCAAGTTCTAATTCACTTGAACCCTAAAAATCCTTGGACCTAATAATCTGGGAGTCAAATCAGGGTAAGTTCTCGGTCTTAACCTAGATCTCACTCTTCCATCTTTAGGATAGGTCAGGTAAAGTTGGTCTACATTATAGGCCAACCAACCTCCAAATTAGGTCACAAGTTGAAATTAACTTCTAAATCAAGTGAAAATCAAGGCATAAACTAGGACATAAAAGTGATGGACTTAAGGACTTAAGTTCAAACATTCCGGTCTACTTGGACCCTCAGTGACAAGGAAGGTCAGATGGGAGAAACCTTATAACCCATGGGGACACTCTACCGTGTAGGGGTCTTTACAGGACTCTCCCTTCTCGGCTGCCCAGGTACTTCTCGGGTGTGTGAATTTTTGATTCAGAGGTATCATCCACCTCAAAATTACCTTAGTCATCTAAAAATCTTTGGGTGCCTTGATTGGGTAAATCTCACATCCAGTCCCTCATCCCTTCTATTTAGAGCACACACACAGATTTCCTTAGCAAGCTCTTCTCAGATCTAATCAATTTCAATCTAATCTTGAATTTTGATTCTACATCTTGATTCCACCATCTGATTAAAAAATGTAGCCTGGCTATTTAGGAAAACCATTGAAGAAACTTGAATCTCAAATATCCATGAAAGATAGAATGGTTGAGGATGCCCTTAAATTTTATGAGATTGATGACCAAACCTTAAAACCAATTGAAGACATTTAGGTTAATGTATCGACAACAACAACCTTCATCATAAACTGTGCCCAAGTAATTATAACATAAGTAACAAATGGATTGACCTAGGATGTTCTCATGATAGGATACATTAAGTTAGAGAAATTACATAACTTTGAATATCTCCAATGCATGACAAATCCTATACTTTGGGAAAGACACCAAGATGATCTTGAAAAATAGGAGGAGATGATAAAATTATTAAAGCAGATTATCGATCAAAAATACCCATACATTCCCCAAACATTCAGCGAAACATCTTAGAACAATACTAAGGATCTATCTAATCCCGGGTTCGAGAATCAAGGTTGTTGTGGACTTCCATCCCAAATGGAATATGATCAAACCTAATATACAGATTAACATTTCTAATCTTGAAATAGGTTGGGAGGTCCCAATTGTAGGAGGGTACGATTTTGAACCAACCTTAGAAAATCGAAACCCTGGTTCGCCAAGCATAGAATTCCTAAACTCTTGTGATAATGAGATTGAATTAGAACCTCTCGAGGGTGTAAATCCCGCCCCTTACTCTAATAAGGTGACCCCCGAGGGCAATTCTGACATCCTTGTAGAGCTCAACCTAGATTCTAGTGATTTAACACACACACTTAGCCTAGAATCAAGATCTGAACCTTCTTGGGATAATCACAAGGCCCCGTGTGACGAAAATCAAAGTTTGAATTTGGATTATGATTCTGAGCCTTTATGTGGTGAATGTACCTCTCCAACATCCTCAGAAATACAGATTGATTTTTTGAAAGTCACGTCGATCTACGATACAGAAATCGAGGAGTTGGAGGAGTTGGGTTTTGATTGGGTCTTCCCTACAAGCCTAGAACTCGAGTCTAGACCTAATAAGGACACCTTTTTGAGCTCAAAATCTGAGAATAGGCTAGACCCAAGTCAGGTTGCTGAGTCTACATCTTGTGATTTATTCTGTGGTGGAACCTCTGATCTTGAATCAAATTCATAATTTGATTCTCGCAAATTCTCCGATGATTTCGAACCTTAATATGATTTCGGAGAACCATTGTTTCCTAACGACTATGAGCCAATCTATGACCTCAGTGTATATGATCCATTCTATGACTTTGACTCTGAGGCATCTGAGCTTGAGATCACTGATTCAAAATCAGGTTCTATTGAGATGGAATCATTCCTTTTTTATCCTTAGGAATCAGAAAAAGAAATGGCCGAGAGTGTCTGCAACACAGAGTTTGAACCTTTTCTTGACTCAGACTTTCTCCATCCTATAAACACTTTACAGGCATTTACCTTTGAGTATGATGGCTACTATGAGATCCGACTCAACCAAACCCTGGATTCACACTTCCGCATCATTCCGAGCTCCACAGCATATGGTGGGTTCCACATCTCTTGATCTATATCTATCAACTTGCTAGATTAATTGGGTTTGGGCTGCATCATCAGCCTGCTGATCTAAACAAGCACCTGGTTGGACCAACCAGGTTATTAATCAACGTGCTTGTTCTGCAAAACTCATCTAATTTCACCGCTCCTCCATACCATTTTATGCTCGGTTGAAGGCGTTGAATTTAGCGCTTAACAGGAGGCAACCCGCCATTCCAAAAACCTAAGACCCTTCTGAGTATCCTTTTGTACTTCATGTCTATTGCACCCTGAGTTCAGTTTTAGAACAATCGATCCCACCTCTGGTACGCGTACCAGGGTTTGAAATCGTCTGCAACAGTCATTCCCGACCGGTTCTCCCACCCGATAATCCTGTTCTATTTCCTGAACCTAAAAATGTACAACACCCTCTGTTTACAATGAGGACATTACAAAACTTAGGCATGAGGGGGTGATAAAGTGCAAACATACAAAAAAATTCACAGTTTGGAAGGATTCTCACAAAAAAAGCACATATTCCAAAACCCAAAAAATTAAAAAAATTGAAAAAAGAACAAAAATGGGAGAAGGGAGGAAATTTTAAATTGATTGCATATCAGATTATGAGGAGAAAAAGGAGAGAAAAAGGTAAAAAAGGAGCACAATTTGAAAAGAAAAGAAAATGAGATAGTCATTAGTAAAAGATTAAAGAATTGACTTAGTTCTAGACCATATCAAAAGAAATAAAATGAAAGGCAAAACGTACTAAGAGACAAAAGAGATTAGTAAGAACGCTGATTTTAGGCCTCTTGGGCTATAATCCTAGGCTTAAAAATTCAAGTATCCGCTAAGATCTAGATAATCCTCAGGTGGTTGGGGAAAATGTGAAGCTTAAGTATTAGGTCTAAGGCTTAGGGATTATTCGGCCTCATTAACTGACCTCTGGTTTGCAGGACTAGGTAACCTAAGCACCCTAATCCGCACACAAGTCTGGTTCAATGCACCTAAGTATCAAAATCACGTAAATGCGTTTAACTTGTTCTGAAAAAGTCACCTAGATTAGGAGCGACTGATTAACACAAGTTGATTTGGATGAGTCCTTGTGTGGAGAGGTGGGAAATTCCCCTCGAAGATGTGCAATAACGTAGCGTCTCCTTGGTGCTGGTCTCCTAGGATATCTACATATCCTACTAGGGGCATATAAGTACCCTGTGCTGGTTCAGATACCATGGGCAGCATTATCTTGAAATGTGAATTGCCAGGGTCGGGATTTAGCTACAGAATGACATGGGTAGGATTATCTCGAAATCTCGAAAGCTAGGGTTCTGGGGGTTGTCATGGGCGGTGCTATCTCGAAGCATCAATTGCTAGGGACCCTACGAGGATTGATGGTGGGGACTATGAATTCGATACAAACTATGTTGTAAAGCCAATCCGAAGCTTGAAATAAAAAGAAAAGAGAAAGAAAACTCTTCAAAAGCAAAGAAAAATTCCTTTCTCTCTGATAAAAACGCACTGCAAATTGAACCGAGGTTAAAACATGTTACAGGCATGGGGGCTTTAACCGAGGAGTTCAACGAAACTTAGGTTAGTTCCTGTGGGCCTTAGAAACCTTCACTGCAGACTGAGGCTAGAGTTGGTCAGGTCCGGATCTTGGTTGGCACATGAGTACCTCTAGGCCTACTATTAGCATTCTAACCTAATCTACAAAAGGAAGCACACAACAAAGTTTTTAAGCATCAAAAGATTTTATGGTCTAGAATCAAAGTTAATGCCATAAAATTTTGCTAAGGGACTAGCAAAAGCTAGGCATGGGGGTATGATGGGAACACTATCATGAGCCATAACTAGCTCATTTTGACCCAACTAAATCAGTAAATGCTTCTACATAACTGACAGAGAGTCACAAGTCATTGCATAATCATTCTGAAGGAAAAATAAGAAACTAGTGTTAAAACTGTAATTTTACTAGCTCATCATGAATGCAGTACAACCAAGGGTTTTCTCAGGGGTTGAATGAAGGTCAATTGGTCTTAAAAAGATACAAGTGGGATAGAACAATCAGAAAAGGGTTTGCACGTGTTCTGGGAATTAAATGACTTTTGAAATCCGAAAAATAGACCCACTTAATAAACTGAGGTTTTGATCAGAATAAATTCACCTAAACCCTCCATAAATCATATAAAGATATTCTCTAGGGTTTAAAACCTTCAATTTAACCATCAGAACCCGTTTTGACCCAAAATAGAACCATATACAGACATTTGCCCTAATTTAGTTTTTTACATAAATTACCTAGTCAAACATGGTCAAAACCAAAATCCAACTTCACCATTGGATTTTTTACGTCCAAATTAGGTTTGTATCAAAATTTGGATCCAAGATGAATTTGTCTTGACCTAGTTTGCAAACTGGTCCTATCTAATTTCATTTCTGCCCTTAACTTTCAAACCTCTTTCAAATAAGCCCCTAACTTTTTCATTATTCTCACAAATAGGTCCCTTCACCATTATCATAGAGGAATGCTTTTCCAGTGACCTTTGATTGAAGAGAACTTTGTTCAATCAATCCCTTCCAAAATTGGAAGGGAGATTCTTTGAGGAGTCCTCTTTCTTTTGAATCTGTCCATGAGCTCCATAGCCTTCCCAATCTCTCATGCGAATGCATGAGAGATTCGGGTATCTTTCAAAATCCTACTCTGGTGAGCATTCCTAGCTTGGAAGCTTGGCTTCCAAGCTCAAAACTCTCTCTAAAGCCCTATATAAGGACCCTCAGACCTTACCAAGTTCCCCAAACTCGTTTTTGGCCGGAGATACCCCATGCTCTTCCCTCCTCTTCGATCGAAAAACTCCGCGAGCTCCGATGATATCCTTGACTTCCTTCCTCGTCCGTTCTCGCAAAATCAGCAACGGATTCCTCATCGTCCGATTCTTCTGCATGCCGCAATACCAGTGGCCGTCCCCTTCCACGTCTTCATCGCCGCTCCTTACCGGAGAAACCATCTTCCTCGACGCCGACCATACCATTCGGTGCTGTCCTTCCCCTTTTCGTCCACTTAGAATAGGTAGTTAGATCTCTTTAGGTTCCTAGGTTAATTTCCTACCCAAAAACACCAAAAATATCCCCTCGATGCACCCATTCACCTTCATCCTCTCCACCTCCGGTCGCCCTCCGGCGAGGTCATCCACTCGCTACACAACTCCATCCACCTCGCCGACACTCCCAAAAGCTCTGGTACTCATTCCCGCACAAAACCCCTCTCCTATTTCATCCTATTAATGTCTCACAATTGCCACCGAACAAACCCATCACTGACCTCCGTCCCCGACTCTGTCTGACCACCACGCACCTTCATCCTCCATGAAACCACCGCCATTACATTTGCCAACGTCTGGCAAATCTTCTAAGGTGTTTTAACGTGGCCGAAAGGCCTTATTTGTTTATTTCTGGTGTTAGGTAGGAGCTCCACCGCTGTTGCCATCTCTGGCCTTGTTCTTCGAACTCCAGGACATACAAGCCTCAGGCATCGCCTCTAGGTGGTGTGGAACCAATAGTGCCAGACTCCCAGGTCTTTGATTGGGAGTGAGAACCC
Organism: Thalassia testudinum; assembly: GCA_037157565.1. Taxonomy (NCBI): domain Eukaryota; kingdom Viridiplantae; phylum Streptophyta; class Magnoliopsida; order Alismatales; family Hydrocharitaceae; genus Thalassia; species Thalassia testudinum. Next base: position 44,513,811 of record JAZHRO010000025.1, read on the forward strand.
TAGCAACTATGCTAATCGGACACATCTTCTTCAGCAAGCTATGGCAGTCGTGCGCAAGGAAAGGATGTGGGTTTAGTCCCACATTGTAAATAGCCGAGTGTTTGGCCACACATATATTGCTTTTCTGCTTCTGGCTTGTTGCCTCAAGACACACAGGGTGAGGTCCCTCTCACCCATGCACGCCTTGTCTATGATCTCTACCTGCGAACCTGGTCTGACTTGTTAACTTGCCTAGCCAAGCACTCCTCGGCTGCTACCCCACTTTAGGCGGCCCTGGACCTGGGTACGCTAGGTCCGATAACCCGATTATCCTGAGAAAGGCCCTGGGAATGCGGAGCCTAAGAGAGAGAGGGAAGGAGAGATTGCGCGGGGGTTAGGGGGGTTTTGCTACAGAAGACATTGGCTAACACTTAGCTAATTTGAGAAGTTTCCCCTCCCTTGTGTGAAGAAGGAGAAGGAAGCAAAAGAAGAAGAAGAGGCTGAACAGAAGAAGAAGAAGGAGAAGGAGCTGCAGCAGAAGAAGAGGAAGAAGAAAGGATATGCAAAAGAAGAGAAAGAGGAAGAAGAAAGCAAAAGCAAAAGAAGAAGAAGAAGGTTTGGACAGTGTGAAGAAGAAGATTCATAAAAGGGTACTGTAGCAACATCTTTTAAGACGTCTGATTGCAAAATCAGACGTCTGATCACACATTCCTTCCTTTGATTAAGATTTAAGTAATTAGTTTGTGTTAGGCTTGTAATTGGTGATCCAAATCACCATTATTTTGTCTAGAATTCCTTTTTCTCTTCACATACTTATATTCTACATTGCAAATTAGCTTTTGAGTAATTAATTATTCTCATTTACATTAATTATTGAGATTAGTGTGTGAGTTCCTATTTACTCCCTGTGTTCGACCTCGGAATCTTTTTCGAGTAATAAAATTTATTTGTTTAAGTGTTATTTTGGCTATACTACAATACGACATTCTTAAAACACCGATCTAGCGTTCGAACAAAAAGCTTGTCCCAAACCTGGGAAGCTCCATTAGAGTTAAAAATACAAATTTTCCACCTTCTCACCTCCTTCGTGGGGCATCCCGTGGTGGTCCTCTCATTACCATTCGAGAAGTGGATCCCACTATGATGTCGTCCTACCCCGTTCTCCGTTGTCCCTCATCGTTCTCTTTCATCCCACATCCCACCACCTTCATCTGGGTGCTCTGTCACTGTGGCTTATCCTCCAAGCAGCCGTTGAGGAGGATAACTTCTCTCCACCTTCTTTTATCGCTTTCTAGTGTAGATTTCCCGCTTTCTAGTGTAGATTTCTTGCTTTCTAGTGTAGCGAGTAGTTGTAATGAACATTGCTCTATGGTAATGAAATCCATATTTATTCTATCTTCATTTTCTCTTTATTTGTAATATTCTCTTTCTTTCTTCTATTATTTATTCTTTAAGTAGATAGCTAGTTTAGATTCAATTCGACTGGCTAATTTGCTTTGTGACAAATAAAACAAATGCTATTTTTAATCAAACATCCGCCTCCCTGTGTTCGACTTGAAATTCTTTTCGAGTTTTGGTAAAATTTATTTGTTGATGGTTTTTCTCGCAAATTGCACTACAACGACAGGTTTCCAAAACTCAACTTCCGTTGCGATGATTTTTCCGCTTCAACATTTTGGATTTTAGAAAAGAGAACTTAGACTTTTGAATTAGGAAAGAGAACTTGGGCTTTAGAAAATTTCCAACCTTAGAGAATAAAACTGTATGACTTGAACACTTAGACCCTTCAGGTCTTCGGGCTTAATCAGCTTAGGTGTGCATTAAAATGTGGAATTGTTTCTTGAGTCCTTGCCATTCTAAATTTAGATTTTAATTGGTTAAATAAGTTGGGGTGATAGGTACACGACTTATCAACCTATCCTCTGGTTTGAGGGGATTTTAAGTCGAAGCATCTACACACTATTTGCACTGACTCACTTTTCGGTAGTTTTAACGGAAATTGGGTAGCTAGTGAACTTTCTAGGGTGGTATGGCTAGCAAGTTATCATAGGTAACAACCCATTGGTAGGTTGTCCAGAGCCTAGTCACATGACCATTCTTTTCCTACTGCCTTAGGTAAATCTTAGATCAGAGAAGCCACCTACTTAAAGAAAGAAAAAAAAAAGAAAACTATCCAAAAAGAAAAAAAATAGAAAAGGAGAAAAGAAAAGAATAAAAAGAAATAAGCCACACTTCACCGCACGAGTATGGCTGGCAAGTTATCGTGGGTAACAACCCATTGGTAGGTTGTCCAGAACCTAGCTCAAGAAATGCACGTATAATTCCAAAACACTTAAGAAGAAGCGGAGAAGTAGAATAAGCCAGGGAGATATACACTGGGTTCGCCCTTGTGCTGACCCCATAAAAATAAAAGTAGGGAGAAAGCTACCGGTCGAATAGATACACCTTTAGGTAGAATTTCTTTTCAAGGTCACCTAGGGGCGTAGAAACTTGAAGTCCGTTCTAATTGCCGATCAGTGAGTCTATCACATTTCACGTAAAGATTCTTAGAACTTAGGGTTCTCTTCGAGTCTTGGGTGGGTTGAGTGGTCGTAGAAAGCTACTCCGAAACCCTAAACTCAAAAATCAAAAAAAAAAAAAAAGAAAAGAAGAAAAGAAGAAAAAGATCCTTCTTTGAATAAGGCAAGGGCTTGAGGCAGTTTGCATTTTGGCAGACACCCAGGCGCTGTTGTGTCTCTATAGTTCAGGTCGAAGTTGAAATTTATAAGCGTTGAAAAATAACTATTGCCCAAGAAATCTGACTTAATTCTTTTATAAATAGCATGTAGCTTTGCTAGGGACTAGCAAAAGATAATTATGGGGGTGTGATGTAAACATGTTTATATCACATAAACTGCCTATTTTTGGATGTTTTTAGGTATATAGTTGCATTATACATTATAAATATTGCATAACATGCATCATCATCTTGCATTTAGGTTAGGATGTATAAATTTTAGGTTAATTTTCTCTTTTTGTGGTAAGGAAATAGAGCAATATCTTATTGGGGCCTCGAATTGAAGATCTAACTGTACGGATCTGATCAGGGCAATGATCGAAGTTCAACGACTCTAAGATCGCCTCGATTAGACTTTCGTAGCATTAGATGCAGTCTGAGAAAGATCAGAGGTCAAGGGGCCAAGATAGTGTAAATCCATACTTCATATGATAAATTTGATCACATAGATGGATTCGAATCGATGATAGCAACCCAACGACATGAAAATTGGTCTAATCAAACATCCGTGGCACCATCTACAACACATAGAAGATGGATGGCCAAGATGGCACCACATGGCACCATCTCAGCTGCCCACACCGGCCAAAGGCACCCACCCCCTCTCTCTCCTCACACGCACAATCAGTCTAGGCCATTGGATCTTGATCCAACAGCCATGAGCGTGCGCACCTCGGTTGGAAACACGACAAAGTCTCAGCCTTGGCGCATTGGTTGAGAGCTCCATACGTGAGTTGAGGGTGCGGATTCGAAGCACACTACGTGCCTTAATTCAGCACAGTGCAAGCACGGTCGATTTCGGCCATTGGATGCGGTGCGGGTGGCGGATAGAGTAGCGACGTGGCGCAACCAGAGTGCAAGGTGCCTTCACACACGATCCAATGTGCCATTGACGCTCGATCTCATGCGCCGGCACGCGATGAAGGCAAGGGTGAGATGGAATCTATGCCGTCTGATCTCGTGATCGAATAACTGAGGATGCGTGTACATGCATAGGCGTTGAGGTGCGGGGAGAGGAGGAGGCATGGCATGCGCGTGACCTATGCCCACGTTCAAGGGCTTTGGTGATGTTTAAATCCATCACTAAAGGCCCATAATTAAAGCTTTATGCATAAAATGACCTTTTTGCCCATTCAAACTTTACCTATAAATAGCCCTACGACCCCCACACTTTCTTCATCCCTTCCTCTGTTCTCTCACCCCCTCCAAAGCTCTAAGAGCTTGTCCCAAACTTGGGATGCTCCATTAGAGTTAAAAATATAAAATTTCCACCTTCTTACCTCCTTCGTGGAGCATCCCACGGTGCTCCTCTCATCACCATTCGGGAAGCGAATCCCGCTACAACGTCATCCTACCCCATTTTCCATCGTCCCTCTTCGTTCTCCTTCGTCCTGTATCTCTCCACCTCGTCCAGGCGCTTTGTCGTTGCGGCTCATCGTCCAAGCAGCTATCGAGGAGGATAACTTCTCTCCACCTTCTTTTACCACTTTCTAGTGTAGATTTTCAGCTTTCTAGTGTAGATTTCCTACTTTCTAATGTAGTGAGTAGTTGTAGCAAGTAGTTGTAATGAACATTACTCTATGGTAATGAAATCCATGTTTATTCTCTCTGTTTTCTCTTTATTTCTAATATTCTCTCTCTTTCTTCTATTCTTTATTCTTTAAGTAGATAGCTAGTTTAGATTCAATTCGATCGGTAGTAGTCTAATCAATGTTTGAAACCCGATCAAAAGATGGAGAATCATAAGCGACTTGATCATCGAGAGGAGAATCAGAGTAGAAGTTGATTCCAGTTGCATGTCGGGGTTGGGCTCGGATCTGAGAAGGTTCTGTATGTCGTGTAGAAGAGGTGGCTTCTTTGAAAACTATGTGAGTTGAGGGCTCTTCTAGGAAGGTTTAAAAAGTAGGTTCATCTAGAGAGTCCTCATAATAGCTATCAAAATCAAAAGTAAATGCCTGAAGAGTGCTTATAGGATCATAGAAATCTGATTCAATAAAATATTCAAATTCTGGATTGCAGACACTCTCGGTACTTACTACTTCTGAATCCTGCAGATCATAAAGTAATGATTCCATCTCAATGTAACCTAATTTTGAATCAATGATCTCGAGATCAGGGTCCTTAGAGTCAGAGTCAAAAAATGGATCATGGATGCTGAGGTCCTGAATTGGTTCATAATTGTTAAGAAACAATGGTTCTCCAAAATCAGAGTAGGATTTGAAATCGTCGGAGAACTTGAGAAGATCATGTTTTGAATTTGATTCCAGATCAGAGGTTCCACCATAGAAAGAATCAAGATAAGTAGAATCAACAACCTGACTTGGATCTAACCTAATTTTAGATTCTGAGCTCAAAAAGGTGTCTTGATTAGGTATGGGTTCAAGTTCTTGGCTCTTAGGGTACACCCAATCAATTCCCAACTCATCCAACTCCTCAATTTCTGTATCATAGATTAGCGTTACTTCTGAGAAATCAATTTGTCTCAGAGGAGGTTGGAGAGGTGTATTCATCAAATACAGGCCCTAAATCATATTTCAAATTTGAAATCTAACTTTCATTATTTTGGGCCTCATGATTATCCCAAATAGGCTCGAATCAAGATTCTAGGTTAAGGGTAAGGATTGGATCACTAGAATCTAGGCTGGGCTCTACAGGGATGTCAGAATCATTCTCGAGAATCACCTTAACAGGATAAGGCTTGGGATTTACATTCTTTAGAATGTCTGTGTTAAGCTCATCATCATAGGTGTTGGGGAAATCTAAGCTTGGTGAACTAGGTTCTTGATTTTCTAGGGCTGGCTCAAAATCAGGAACACCTGCAATTGGATCCTCCCCACCCTCATTAAGATTAGGAATGTCAATTGTTATGAATTTGAATCTGAATTCATTTGGGTTGGGGGTCCACTATAACCTTGATTCTTGAAGTTGGGATTTGGGAAATGTTGATCTTTAGTGTTGCTCCAAGGTGTCTCATTATCCTTTGACGAGTATTTTTGATTAATGCCTTCATATAATGCATCCAGTGTTATACCACGTGCCTTCATGATATCTTGGTGTTTCTCAAAAAGTATGGGGTTTGACCAACATTGTAAATACTCATTGTCATGTAATGTCCTCAATTCGAAATATTTTCGTAAGAGATCACCCCAGGTTGAACCATGAATCATTTAGGAAAAAATCATCTGAGCATGGCTAAAAATGAATTTTGATGTGACATTAACCTGAATCTCCCTAAATGGACTTGAGGATCTAGAATACTCTTCATGATGTTTGTAAGCATCCTCAATCATTTTGTCTTTGATGGCCATTTGGGACACAGGTTTCCTAATCACTTTTCCTAACATGTCAAGTTGCATTTTTGAATCAGATGGTGGAATCAAGAGATGTAGAATCAAACTTAGGATCAGATTGGAACTTGATTTGATCTAAAAGAAATTCCCAAGAAGATCTAGTAAGGTCTCTTTGGTTAAAAACCTAATGACCTTCCTATGTATGTGCTTTGTAGAAAAGATGAGGGACTAGATGTTATTTGGACCCAATCAAGGCACCCAAAGATTTTTGGATGAATAAGGTAATTTTGAGGTGGATGATACCTCTGAATCAAAAATCTACACACCTGAGAAATACCTAGGTAGCCAGGAAGGGAGAGCCTCGCAAAGACCCTTACACGGTAGAGCGTCCCCACGGGTTACAGGTGTTGACAGAGCGAGATCGATGTTTATAAAAGTTGCATTGTAGTATAGTCGAAATCACTTTGAAAACAAATATAATTTATTACTCGAATTTGAAGTCCGAGGTCGAACACAGGGAGCAAATAGGAATTCACACACTAATCTCAACAGATAATATAAATGAGCATAATAAATTACTCAAAAACTAATATGCAATGTATAACATGAGTATATGAAGAGATAAAATGAATTCTAGACAAAATAATGGTGATTTGGATCACCAATTATTAGTTTAACACATATAACCAATACTCAAATATAATCAAATGAAGGAATAGATAATCAGACGTCTGATTTTACAATCAGACGACTTAAAGTGCGTTGCTACAGTGCTCCCTTCTTTTTCTTCTGCTTCTGCCTTTGATTTTCTTCTCTTCTTTTCTTCACAAAACTTTCAGTTGTTCTTCTTCTTCTTCCTTCCTTTGATTTCTTCCCTTTCTTTCTTTACCCTTTCTTCTTCTTCTTCCTCTTCTTCTATTTTTCTTCTTTACTTTCTCTTCACGCACAAACCTTCTTCCTTCTCTTCTTCTTTTGTCTTCAACCTCTTCTTCTTTCTTTCCTCACACATAGAGGGCAGCCATCTTAGAATTGGCTAAGTGTTGCACAGGGAAAAACCATCCCTTGCTCCGCACACACTCTCTCTTTCTCTCCTCTTAGGTTCCACCCTCCCAGGGCCAGTTAGGGAAGTTGAGTTATTGGGTTGGCGTGCACCAGGGTCCAGGGTCACCGACGTGGTGTAGTGACTGAGGAGTGAGGCTTAGGTGGGTAGTTGGGTGCACCAGGTCCATGGGGGCAATGTTGCGGATGAGGCACGTGAGGGTGCAGAGGACCTCACCCCCAAGTGTTGAGGCAATATGCCCACAACAGTTTTTCCTCTTATGCGCTAGCACTGCTTCCAAATCCCACTATGTGGGACTATCCGCTCATGTCTTCTTCGCACATCTGCAGTAGAGGTGAAGCCCTTCAATTGCTGATGCTACTTCCACTGGGAAGCCAATTGGAGACGCGGTTGGCATCGTGAGGTGAAATCGCATCTTCTGATGCTATAGGCAGATGGTTTGGCAATCGGAGGACTGTGAACAAAGGCGGAGATGAAGGTGGCAGCAGTGGAGAACGACGAACACCTGAAACACAGAGGATGGCCTCATGGCCACATTAGAATACCGCAGGGGGATCGCTTGGTGTTGGCGAATGTGATGGTGGTGTTTGTGTGAAGTTTGGCAGCACGAGGAGGGTGGATGATGACGGAGATGAAGAGTGAAGGAGGTGGTGTTCGGTGGAGCAATTGGATGGGTGGAATGTTGAATAAGTAGAGGGATTTTGTTTGCGGAGGTATGGTAGAGCTTATGTAGTAGTTGGTGAAGTGTTTGGAGCAGTGGAGTGAGTGGAAGGCTTCACCGGAGGGGTGGCCGAAGCGGAGGAAGAAGATGGGTTGCGTGTAGGTCGAGGGTTTATTTTTGGTTTTTGGTAGAGGAAACTAATCTAGGAAACTAAGGGAACTAATTACCTATTCTAAGTGGACGAAAGGGAGAGGACGACACCGGTTGGTACGGCCGGAGTCAAGGAAGATGAATTCTCCGGTGGGTGGTAACGGCTATGAAGACGAGGGATTAGGAGGTGCCTACTGGTATTGCGCGACACGGAAGAAGCTGAGGGGGAAGATTCCACTGTCGGTATTGCGGTTGGATGACGAGAAAGATCAGGAGTTGTCAGACGTTGTGGAGTCTTTTGACCAGAGAGGAGGGAGGAAGGTGGGGGATTTCCGGCCAAAAGCGAGCATAGAGAGAACAGCGAGGTCTGGGCGTGCTTATATAGGGCTCAAGGAGTCCTTCTATTTGCAACGCTTTGTTGGGCTTATAAGTCAGTCACGTTGTAGTATAGGTGACCAAGCGTTGACAACAAATAAAAATTTATTACTCGAAAACCTAAGTATTCGAGGTCGAACACAGGGGGCAAATGGAATTTATTCACTAATCTTAATAATGTTATTGAACACTTAGAATTACTCAAAACTTAATTCAGAATATAAATGCAAGAGTTTATGAATTAAATTTATAGTAAAAATAGAAGAGTTGGACGTCTGATCATAGGATCAAACATCTTAAATGATGGCTGATTGCACAGCAAAAATACACTAATAAATATGCCATCTTGTGTTATTTCCTAGCACTGCCATTGCATATTAGGTAGTTGTAGTTGCATTTGTAAAAGGACACATGCATGCATTTTTAAAGAGGGGAGGAGAATGCGAATATTGGCCATTTAATTAACATCTTCTTCCAGTGCTGCCTCGCAATTTCACCTTCTTCATTTCTTTATTTGCTTTGAAATCTTCTCCCTCACGCGGCTGCAGGGCATGGGGCTTGCGCCTCTTCGCGCTATTCCTCTGCCAGCAACATGGCTGGGCAGGCAAGGCCAGCAGCATGGCTGTGGTAGGCTCCCGCTTCTTTAAAAAGCCGGGCCATCTTCCTTACGAGGGGGAGGCTGGAGCACACACCACCCGCAGACACTTCCCTTTTGGCCAATCTCCTCCCTTCTCCCTCTCCATACGCAGTCTCTCTTCTCATTGAAGAGAGACACTGTAGGCAGGAGCAAGCTCACAGTGGTCCCACGACCACCACTGTGAGTTCCACCACCGCCCAGCTCCTTCATGAGCAGGTGGGCGTGGTGTTTCACCCTCTATTTTCACCACTCAACACCCTCGCCGCCATTGTCAAAGCTCCAAGGTCAGAAGCTCCAGCAGTAGCGACAGTCGCCTGCAGCAGCACAAGCACCGCACGCATGCAAGCAGACGCCCCTACAAGCCCTCCGTAGGCTCTTTCCGCGCACGCAGGCGCCTTCCAGCACGCCCGCGCACGTAGAATCGGCTGCAACTGGTTGCTCACTTCGCGCGGCACTATAGCTATTGTTCATTCCTCTCAGCACGGAACTGTATCTACAGTGCGGTGACCGATTTGTTTCTCACTTATCCAGTCACCGCGCGATATCTCTCTTCGCCGTGACCGCCTTCAACCAGTCACGCGTGCACGTTCCATCGTCTACGCCCGCGTTCGCATACACCCGCTCCCGTCTGCACCCGCACCCGTTCCCGCTTGCAGCGCAGTGCGCTGTGTTGCCCTCTCTTATGCTCCCGCACCAGCCTACGCGTGACGACAGTACCGTGCACTCCCTTCAGCGCCTGCGCAGCCCTTGTGCGCCTGCGCGTGCCTTGGCCACCAAACGGCGGACACTCCAGCCAGACGACTTAACGCGCTCTCTCTCTCTCACATTCACCTGCCAGCGACACACCACAGTCGTACACACACACACTTGTACACTCACACGCTCACTTGTACACACCTATACATACTTATATATATATTTATACATATATACATACATATATACATATATATCTATAGATATAAGTACATATATATATGTATACCTATATATATATATTTACATATCTATATATATATACATAACTACATATACACCTATATAGTTACAACCCTATCTATACACACACACACACACACACACACACATATATAGATATATACATATATACATATATATATTTACATACACATAACCTACCTATATCCCTATGCACTAGTCACTCCACCACGCGTTATATTATGGGAATATCTGCACCAGTTGCTGATATTCCCCGATACCTGCGTAAAGCAAGCACCTCCGCATACACTTCCACACATCCATCCTACACTTTACGCAGCACTTCGTCTTGTTGGTTGCGTCTTACTAGACGTGGACCAACTCGACACTGTGCTACATGCCATTTCCATTTCCACCCCGACCCCTATATATATAATATATATATCTATATATATATAGACTATATTTATTTCTCTACAAGCAACCTATCTTGTTTTTATTTCTCTTTTGTTTCCTGCTATTAAAAAGATTAAAAAAAAGAGTAAAAGAGGAAAGATAATCCTTGTCTTGCAGGTACTCGGTCTTGCGAATAGCAGGACTAGTTTTTTGGAAACCCTAAGTTGGCTCAAAGCTAAGAACAATTTGGCTCGAAGCCAAGGACCTGATTTTGAGGGTGTACCTCAAGGACAAAATTATCAGCAAAAAAATCTTAAATAGAAAAAAACCAAAAACATAATAAACTCACGGAAGAAATACGTTTTAGGTAAGGCGTAGAAACTTCTTCACCTTTAATGCCCGCCTCCCTGAGATCGACCCTAGGCCTAAAAGTGACCAAGATAAAATTAAGTAGGCCAGGTGAAAAAATTTTTTTGTGAAAGATGGTTGGACTCGATTTAGGTTAACCACTATATGCACTTCAACGATAATTTCACCATATTAACTCCTACCAATGGCCTCTTATTTTCTTCTCCTTGCAGCTTTCTCTTCTTCTTCTTCCTTCTCTTTCTGTTAGTTGCTTCTCTTCTGCTTAACTTTTGCTTTCCTCCTTCTCTTCTGCACAGTGCCTCTGCCTTACTCTTCTTTTTCTTCGTCAGCCTTGCCTCTCTTCTTCCTTGCACAGTGCCTTTCTCCTTCTTCCTCTGCGGGACTTCTTTCTTTCTTAGCTTCTTCCTTCTTCAGCCTTAGCTCTCCTCTGTCTTCCTCTTCTCTGTGGCCTTCCTTCCTGCTGTCTTTCCTTCTTCTCTTCTAACTTCTCTTATTTACGACTAAGTGTCAGCTTCACCTTTCCTTAGCTCCAGTTGTGCCTTCCTTCCTCCTTCTTCCCTACACACACTGAAGAGCAAAACCTAACCCTACCCTCCTCCGCGTCTCTCTCTCTCTATTTCTCTCTTCGGTACGCTCTCGCAGAGCCGGGTAATCGGGTCGGTCACTTGCCCTGGTCCAGGCACACCGGTGTGGGTGTGGTGCGTGAGGAGTGCACAGATAGGTTAGTCGGGTCCGGTGCCAGGTCCGCGGGGGGGTGTTGCGGACAAGGCATGGTAAGGGCGAGGGACCTCACCCCTGTGTGACTTGAGGAGAATAACATAAAACACAAATTCAATTTATCCCACGCGCTGCACTCTTGCGTACACGAGGTGGGACTAAATGTCCCACCCACATCTATGCTTTAGCTCGCAGGAATCCTTCTTCGATTGCTACTAATGGGTTGCTCGCCAAACCAATTGCCTTGCTATCTGAGTTCGCGCATGCATTTGCTTCCTTTGGGACCCTGACACCTGGAGCGCACAGTCTGGGATGAAGCTCACGACCTTCTCGCTGTGTGCATTAATGGCGACAGGTGCTCAGATCTATCACACATGAATACGGCCTGGTGGCCCCATTAAAACACATGGGAAGCTTCACCGTGTCAAGGTGAAGGCGGGATGGTAGGTGGCAGGCCACGGGGCGACCTAGGCATGCGTGCCAAGGTCACCCTGTGGCTGGGCTTATGGGTTAGGTCGGGGGGCATTTATGGAGGTGTTGGCGGTTGATGGATGGGTGGAAGATGTTCCGTGGTCGATAGCGGAGGTGAAGAGGTTGGTGGCGAGACATGTGGAGGTGTGGAGTGATGGGTGCGTCTCGCTAGAGGTTGGCCGGAGATGGGGAAGATGGCAGTGGACAGTGGCTGTCGAGGGGTAATTTGTGAAATAGATTGAGGGGAATTGAAGAGGGGATAGATAGGAGTAAGTCTAACCTAATTAAGTGGACGAAGGGGGAGAGGTGGCAGCTGGCAGTACCTTCTATCGCTGGAGAAGAAGGTTTCCAGTGGAGGGAGACGGCGGCAACGACAGGGCTAGAGGTGCTCGCGTGGGTATTGCGCGATGCGAAGAAAGATGGTGAGGATAGCTCTACCGCTGGTATTGTGGCAGAGCGACAAGAAAGAGGAGGAAGGCTCATCAGAGCTCGCTGGACTACTTGACCGGCGGAGAAGAAGATGAAATTGGGGTGGATCTCTGGCCAAGTCGAGCTGAAAAGGTGAGGTCGGGGTTGAGGATCCTTTTATAGATGTTGGCAGGGGCTCCTGTGCTTGGAAGACAAGCTTCCAAGCACGCGAGTCCTCACCGAAGAAGGAACCAGTTAGATACCCAAATCTCTCGTGCGTTCGCACGAGAGATTGGGTGCAAATCAGAGATTAGGATCGAGCTTAGATGGAAGGGAATTCCTCAGAGAATCTCCCTTCCAAATCTGGGAGGAGATCTCTGAGGAATCAAGGAGTACTCCCCCTCCATTCCTCGCCGGAGTAGGATTTATCCCCATTAATGGTGGAGGAACCTGTTTGTAAGAGTGGAGAGGAAGTTAGGGGGGTCTATGCAATGGTTTTCAAAAGAAGGGGTCAAAATGTAATTGGGTGTACTATTTTGCAAAGTAGGTCAAGATGACCTCCCCTTAGGTCCAAATTTTGGTAAAAACGTAATTTGGACCTAAGGAATCCAATTGTAAAGTTGGATTTTAGGTTTGACCACGTTTGACTGGATATTTTGCGTAAAAACCCAAATTAGGTTAATTAATGGGCTAGGACCCCAATCTAGGTCAAAATAGGTTCCAAAGGCCAAATTGAAGGTTCTAAACCCTAGGGGATATTTTTCCATGAATTTTAGAGGGTTTAGTTTATTTTTATTCTGCCTATAACCTTGTTTACTTAAGCGGGTCTATTTTAGGGTTACTGAATGTCATTTAATTCCTAGACTGCAGATGAACCCATTTCTGATTGAACCAACCCACTTTTTATCTTATTCAGACCATTTGACCTATGTTTTGCCTCTAAGAAATCCTATTTATGTACTATAATGGTAAAATTACAGTTTTAACCTTTGTTTCATGTTTTCTTCTCAGAACACTTATTCCTTGAATTAAGCCCTTCTCTAGGTTATGTAGGAACTCTTATTCTCTTTCTTGGGTCAAAATGAGCTATTTAGGGCTCATGATGAGGCTCTCACCTTCCAAGCTTGGAAACCAAGCTTGGAAGCTTGGATCTTACGCACAAGTAGGAGACCCAATCCTTCAAGCAATTCGCTTGAGGATTTGGGCAAGAATTGGAGCCCAAGATGTAGCTCAAATTGTAGGGAAATCTCTCAGGAGTCTCCCTTCCAATTTTGGAAGGGATTCACCAATCAATCAGGGAGAAATACCTAGGCGAAGGTCACCAGAAGGAGCATTTATCCTTCTAGTAGTTATGTAGGAGCATTTATCAATGGATTATGACTAAAAAACGCTAGATATGGCTGATGATGATGTTATCATCATCAGGCATCTTCGGCTTACGAGGATATCAATGCTTTTCAAGGATATAGGCATAACAACCCTTATTCAGAGACGTATAACCCTAGTTGGTAGCAACATCCAAACTTATCCTAGGCTGGAAACACATAGAGATTTGCTCCTGCTCTGTAGCGCCAGCCCAGGAAATACGGGAATGCAACCCACACATACACTAAGCAGCAGCCAGTCCCATATCAGCAACAGTCTCAGCCTATTTACCAGTCTATTCATGATGCTACTCTTGAACCTCCACCATGATCGGATGTGGTGGATGAATTGAGGGAAGCCTCTAAGTTATTAGAAATGGTTACATACAATTAGCAAGCTAGATGCTGAAATTACAGAATTCCCCAAACCAGCTCTTATAGTTACAAGAGACTAGATTATAGGGAGCTTTGCCCTCCTAGCCCATCTCAAACTTAAGACATATGCAGAACCAGGGTGCCCTACTTAGGTTCCAAGCACCGTAGCCATAGGGATAGGCTCATGCAATTTTTCAGGCACCTCATGTACCACCTGGGTATGTTCAGCCGGCTTTGCTACCTATTCCTGTTCAGACTGCTCCTTTCGCACCTCCCCCACCTCATGGACAGTAGGTTGATGCAAAAGTTGTCACTTAGAGGAGTGGAACCACTACATAGGATCCACCATATAGGTAGGAGGATTATGACACATTGGGACCTCTTCCCCAGGGGGCTTAGCTTCTCACTCTCACTTTAATAGGGAGTCACCTAAGGAAGATAAGGGAAAAAGACCGATGATTGTTGACCCTGAGATTCCCATCCCTTTTCTTGGAGCTTTGACTATAGATACATGAAGGAAAGCAAAGGGATCAAAAAATTTTGAGGACCTTAGAGTTATGTTCAAAGAAGTATGCATTCAGGTCCCCCTCTTTGATGCAATAGATCACATCCCTCTGTTGCTAGGTTCTTCATGGACTATTGTACTTCAAGGAGACAACAAAAGAAGGGATCAAAAGGTAGGCAATTTTGTCAAAAGAGGCGAGCGCAATGATTTTGTGTGACTTACCGCCTTAAAAGAAAGAGCCCGGTTCACCACTCATCTCCTGCTACTTGTAGGATTCTCCTTTCGATAGGGCCTTTCTGGACTTGGGCTCCTTCATCAACCTAACCCCCACAGCCATATATGATCAATTTACATTTGGGGAGTTGAAGCCTACCTCGATTACGATTCAATTAGGAGATTGGCTTGTGAAGACACTGAGGGGGGTGGTTGAGAACGTAATAGTCAAAGTCCAGGGATTCTGCTTTCCAGCAGACCTTTTCATTCTGGACATGGAGGCTCCTCCTAATCTTCATGATGCACTTATCATTTTGGGTCACCCATTTTTGGCAACTGCTCAGGCTAACAGTGACTATGCATCAGGGTGTATGGAGATTTCCCTTGGTGAGGAGAAACTTAGACTGGATATCTTTTGGGCATCCAAGAATTTTGATTGTGATCTGATTGAGGAGTGTGAAGATGAGGATTCAGCATATTGTGGAAACATTAGTGTTTAAGCGATAGATCAGTATTTTAAGTTTGTCGTGTTGTAGTATAGACAAAATAGCATTCAAACAAAAAAATTTTATTACTCGAAAAGGTTCCGAGGTCGAACATAGGGAGCAATATGGAATTTAAGCTCAAGATCACAATTTAAATCAAGAATAAAGATTGCAATAAAAATAATGTCACGATCAATATGAAAAAAGAATGGAGTAAAATGGTGATTTAAATCACCAATTACTCCTCACAAATAACACTTAAATCAAGTCTCAAATATATGCAATTAAAGTATTAGATGTCTTAAGTAGCCCTGTGCTACAGTGCTAAGGTTTTTCTCCTTCTTCTTCTTCTCTATTTCTTCTTGTTCTCTGTGTCTTCTTGTGTTCCTCTTCTTCTCTGTTGTGCGGCTCCTTCTCTTCTTCTTCCTCTTTTCTTCTTCTTCCTCTTTCTTTCCTCCTCTGCTGCTCAAGCCTTCTTCTTCTTCTTCTTCTCTGTTCAGCTACTTCACACAGAGGGGGAAATTTCTTGAATTGGCTAAGTGTCAGCCAATTCTCTCTGCAGCAAAACCCTTCCCCTACCCCACGCAATCTCTCCTTCTCTTTGTCTCTTAGGCTCTGCCCTCCCAGGGCTCTCAGGGTAACCGGGTAATTGGGTAGCTGCAAACCTGTATTTAGGGCTGTGGGCGTGGTCGCGGCTGAGGAGTGCAGGATTAGGCGGGTCGGGTGCACCAGGTCCGCGGGTGAGGTGTCACGGATGAGGTGCAGGTGTGCGTGGGTGAGAGGGACCTCACCCCGTGTTTGTAGGCGATAAGCCTAAGAGACTTTTTCAATTTATGCACCTTCAACTGCTCTGCCACTTCTGATGTGGGACTAAAGGTCCCTTGCTTCTTCCACACACTGGCCGTAGCAGCTGATGCGTCTAATTCCGGTCAAAGGCCTAGTCAAAGGGCCAAATTGGTCCCCGAGTTGTGTTCCTAGTGGAATTCCGCTGCGCTTGGAGTAGGATGCCTGGTGCTATCGAGCATGAAGCAAGCTTCAAGCTTGCTGGAATCTTCTCGTTAATGGCGAGCAAGACTTGTAACTTGAAAATAGAAACATGGCCTTACGACCATGTTAGAAGTGCTCAGGAGCTTCACCGAAAATTAGGGAATGTAATTGTGGTGGTGGCATCGCGTGCGAGTGGGTGTGGAGGTCTGTCGACCTTGTAGAATGTGTGTGAGAGTGCGTGAGTTGGGGGAGGCAATAGAGAAGCCAATCCCTTCAATTACTTGAGGGGTTTTGGTCGACAGGTCGAGGCAATGGTGAGGAGTTTGGAAGCGGTGCGATTGGGAGAGTGTGGAAGCCATTAGGGCTAGCCGGAGGTCTACCAGCAAGTTGGAAGATGAAGTCGCGGAGGGTGAATTTGCAATTGAAACAAAGTGGAGAATGTCTGGAAACGAAGAGTGGAAGATGAGGAGTCATTTAGGAGAAGAATCAGACAACGGGGAGCGGAGTTGGCATCGGTTGAAGTATGGCCGACGCCGAAGACGAAGCTGCTTTGATAAGGGGTGGACGGCGAGGATGAAGGAGATAGGGATGCCGACAGGTACTGCTCGACGCGGAAGAAGGCAAGGAAAGAGAATTTGCCGCTAGTATTGTAGTCAGTCGACGAAGGGAAGAAAGAAGGGTCACCGGAGCTTGAAGAGCAATTCGACCAGAGGAGGAAAGAAGAATTTGAGGGTTACTCTGGTCGAATTCAAGCTTCAGAAATTTGTTGTGATCTGGGGTCTTTTATAGGTCATCAGAGGGAGGTTAGAGCTTGGGAAGCAAGCTTCCCAAGCTTGGGAAGCTTGTCGGTTTGGGAAATCCCTTGAGACCCAAATCTCTCATGCGTTCGTATGAGAGATTGGGTAGGTTTTAGGGCTTAGGATCGGGTTCAAAAGGAAGGGAATTTCTTGACGAACTTCCCTTTCAAATTTAAAAGGGATTCGTCAAGAAATCAGGGAGTTCTTTCCATTTTAAGGTCACCGGAGCAAGTAGGAATAGGTTTAATGGCGACAGGGACCTTTTCATGAGAATGATGACAAAGTTAGGGACCTATTTGTAAATATTTTGAAAATTAAGGGTATAAATGTAATTAGACAGGACCAATTTGCAAACTAGGTCAAGACAAACTCATCTTGGGCCTAAATTTTGGTATAAAACTAATTTGACTTAAGGAATCCAATGGTGAAGTTGGATTTTGGTTTTGACCACGTTTGACTAGGTAATTTATGCAAAAACCCAAATTAGGGTAAATTTCTATCTCTGACTTTGTCCTAGGTCAAAATGGGTTCTGATGGTCAAATTGAAAGTTCCAACCCCTAGAGAATATTTTTCTATGAATTTTAGAGGCTTTAGGTGAATTTTATCCTGATCAAAACCTTAGTTAATTAAGCGGGTCTGTTTTTAGGGTTTCAAAAAGTCATTTAATTCTCATAACACGTGCAAACCCTTTTCTGATTATTCTAACCCACTTGTTATCTTTTTAAGACCATTTGATCTTCGTTCAACCCCTTGGAAAACCCATAGTTGTACTGCATTCATGATAAGCTAGTAAAATTGCAGTTTTAACCCTAGTTTCTTATTTTTCCCTTAGAATGATTATGGAGTGACTTGTGACTCTCTGGCAGTTATGTAGGAGCATTTACTGACTTAATTAGATCAAAATGAGCTAGTTATGGCTCATAATGGTGTTCCCAGCCTAACCCCATGCCTAGTCCCTTAGCAAAATTTCAAGGTATTAACTTTATTTCTAGACCATAAAACTTTTGATGCTTAAAACTTTGTTGTGTGCTTTCTTTTGTAGATTAGGTTAGAATGTTGATAGTAGGCCTAGAGGTACTCAAGTACCAACCAAGATCCGGACCTGACCAGCTCTAGCCTCAGTCTGTTGCAAAGGTTTCTAAGGCCCACAGGAACTAACCTAAGGTTTGTTGAACTCTGCGGTTAAAGCACCCATGCTTGTAACATGTTTTAGCCCTGGTTTAATTTGTAGTGCATTTTTGTCAGAGAGAGATAGAGGAATTTTCTTTATTTTTGGAGAGTTTTCTCTCTCTTTTCTTTTTATTTCTAGCTTCGGATTAGCTTTACAACATGGTCTGTATCAGATTCCTAGTCCCCATCATCAATCCTTGCAGGGTCCCTAGCAATCGATGCTTCAAGATAGCACCGCCCACGGCAACCCCTAGAACCCTGGCTTTCGAGATTTTGAGATAATCTCGCCCATGGCGTTTTGTAGCTAAATCCAAACCCTGGCAATCGACATTTCGAGATAATGCCGCCCATGGCATCTGAACCAGCACAAGGTGCTTACATGCCCCTAGTAGGATATTTAGATATCCTAGAAGACAAGCACCGAGGAGACGATATGTTATTGTGCATCTTCGAGGGAAATTTTCCACCTCTCCACGCCGGGAACTCGTCCAAATCAACTTGTGTTGATCAGCTGCTCTTAATCTAGGCAACTTTTTCAGAACAGATTTAACGCATTTGCATGATTTTGATATTTAAGCACACTGAACCATATTGTGTGTGGATTGGGGTGCTTAGGTTACCAAGTCCTGCAAACTAGAGGTTAATTAACGAGGCTGAATAATCCCTAAGTCTTAAACCTAAAACTTAAGCTTCGCATTTTCCCCAACCTCTTGAGGACTGTCTAGATCTTAGCAGGTACTTGAATTTTTAAGCCTAGGATTGCAACCCAAGAGGCCTAAAATCAGCGTTCCTACTAATCTCTTCTTTATTTCATTAGCACTTTTTGCCTTTCATTTTCTTTCTTTTGATTTGGTCTAGAACTAAGTCAATTCCTTAATCTTTTACTAATGACTATCTCTTTTTCTTTTCAAATTATGCTCCTTTTTGACATTTTTATCTCCTCCATTTTTCTCCTCAAAATATGATATGCCATCAAAATTTCCTCCCCTCTCATATTTTTGTTCTTTTTAAAAAAAAAAATTATTTTTTTGGTATTGTTGGAATATGTGAATTTTTTTTATGAAACCCTTTCTTATGAAGTGATTTTCACGGCGTTTTGCACTTTAATACCCCCCCATGCCTATGATTTGCAATGACCTCATTGTAAATTAGGTGGGTTTGGGTTTAGCTTAGATCATTCATTAGGATAGGTGTTGGGTGGGTGAATGGATCGGGGTGACTGTTACAGATAATTTCAAGCTCGGGTACGGGTACCAGAGGTGGAGTCGGCTATTATAATGGATGAACGCTAAAGTGCAATATGAGTTCAGCACAAGATGTGTCAGGAAGGGTTTTGGGTTTTTCAAAATGATGGGTTGTCTCCCGTTAAGCGCTGAGCTTAACGCCATTAGCCGGGCGCAATGAGCTCAGGGAGAATGGAGGGTAAAAGATTCCTCAGCCAAATTTGTATCGGTGAGTTCAATGAACGGTTTGAGTCTCTGACCGTTCATGACAAAAGGTTTTGAATTGTGGCTGAGTTGACTGATTTCGATAGCTCCATTTCCAAAGATTCGTTGGATGAGGTAGGGTCCAATCCATTTTGATATGAGTTTTACTGGGAACAATTTGAGTTTGGCGTCAAAGAGTAGGACTTTCTGACTAGGCAAAAAGACCTTTCTGAATATCTGCTTGTCATGAAAGGCCTTAACTCGCTCTTTGTAAATTTGCAAGTTCTTATAGTGTCATGGCGTAGTTCATTGATCTCACTCATTTGAAGCTTTCTGTGGGTTCATACCTTAGAAAGATCGAGATTGCAATTCCGTACTTCCTAATAGGCTTTGTGCTCCAATTCGACGGGGAGGTGACATGCCTTCCTGTACACCAATCTGAAGAGAGACATGCCTAATTGGGTTTTGTGGACAGTCCTAGAAGCCTAGAAAGCTTACGGAAGTCGGGATGACCAATCTTTCTTGTCAGGTCGAACAGTGACCTGGAGGATTTTGTTGATCTCCCAATTCGATAACTCAGCTAGACCGTTGGTTTGGGGGTGATAAGGAGTAGAGATTTGGTGCGACACCTCGTATTTGGTCATTAGTGATCTGAACTGAACATTTGTGAAATGGGTCCCTCCATCAGAGATAATGGAACGTGGAATCCCGAATCGAGAAAAGATGCTCTGATGAATGAATTTGATAACCACCTTATGATTGTTGGTTTGGGTTGGAATGGCTTCGATTCATTTGGACACGTAGTCAACAGCAAGAAGAATGTATTCGAAGCCGTCCAAACAAGGAAGGGTCCCATAAAATCAATCCCCCAGATATCAAAGATTTCACATACGAGAATCAATTGTAAGGGCATCATATTGCGGCAGCTCATGTTGCCTATGGTCTGGCAACGAGTGCATGCCTTACAGTGATCGTATGTGTCTTTGAAAATCATGGGCCAATAAAAGCTACAGTTGAGGACTTTTGCTATGGTTTTATGACCAGAGAAGTGTCCATGGCATGCCCGGTCATGGCAGAAGGACAAAATGTCTTGAATTTTCACTTCCTGAACACATTGTCGGATGATCTGATCAGCACCAATGCGGAAGAGATACGGGTCTTCCCAAAAGTAGTACTTGTCATCGGAAAGTAATTTCTCAATCTTGGCTTTTGGCCAATCGGATGGGATCTAATGTGATGCCAAGTAGTTTACTAGATTAGAAAACCATGGAAGTCTTGCACTGATAGTCATGAGGTGCTTATCGGGAAATGCTCAGTAATGGGTCCGGAAGGGTCAACAATGTCGGAAGGAAGGCAGGATAAGTGATCAACTACCACATTCTGTTTCCCCACCTTGTCGTGAATCTCGAGGTCAAATTCTTGCAATAGCAAGATCTAGCGGATTAGTTGAGGTTTCGCATCCTTTGCAAGGAGATGCCTCACAGTAGTGTGATTTGAGTAAATGATAACACGGGAACCCAAAAGATATGATTTGAAGTTTTCCAGGGCAAATACTATGACTAGCAGCTATTTCTCAATAACTGTATAGTTACGTTGAGCCTCGTCAAGTGTCTTGCTAGTATAGTAAATGACCATGGGTTTCCCATCTATTTGCTGCCCAAGTACTGGCCCCCACAGCGTAATCAGATGCATCACACATGAACTCAAAGGGTTGAGACCAATTAGGGGACCTTAGGATAGGTGCTTAGGTAACTTGATCACATACGATCTCAAATGCTTGAGTACACTCCTTGGTGATTTTAAAAGGGACATCCTTAGATAGAAGATTAGTCAGGGGACGTGTGATTTTTGAGAAATCAGGAATGAATCGATGGTAAAAATCAACGTGCCCTAGGAAGGATCGGATGTCTTTGACTGAGCTAGGCATAGGTAGTTTGGAAATCAAATTCACCTTGGCTCGATCAACCTGGATGCCCTTTTTAGAGATACGATGTCCCAGGACAATTCCCTCAGGTACCATGAAGTGGCTCTTTTTCCAGGAAAGAACCAAGTTTACGTTGATGCACCGCTTGAGGATCTGGACCAAGTGCAGGAGGCAATCGTCAAATGATTCACCAAATATCGAGAAGTCATCCATGAAGACTTCAAGGTATTCACCTACCATATCTGAGAATATGGCAAGCATGCACCGCTAAAAAGTAGCGAGTGCATTGCAGAGATTGAATGGCATCCTTCGGAATGCGTAAGTTCCAAAGGGGCAGGTGAAGGTGGTCTTATCTTGGTCCTCAGGATGGATTGTGACCTGGTTGTAACTAGAGTACCCATCCAAAAAGCAAAAGAATAGATTTCCTGCTGGTTTCTTGAGAATCTAATCAATGAATGGTAGTGGAAAATGATCCTTCTTCGTGGAGGAATTGAGTCTTCTGTAATCAATGCAGACTCTCTATGAGTTTGCTATATGGGTCGGTATGGCTTCTCTGATTTCAGTCGTGAGGACAGTGAGCCCTGCCTTTTTAGGCACAACTTGGATTGGACTCACCCATCGACTGTTGGAGATCGGGTAGACGATCCCTGCATCTAACCACTTGATAATCTCCTTTTTCACAACATCCTGCAGACTGGGATTCAGGCATCTCTGCATTTCACGGGATGGTCATGAGCCTTCTTTAGTGTAGATGTAATGTGTGCAGTATGAGGGGCTGATACCAGTAAGATTGTCGAGAGTCCATCCAATGGCTCTTCAATGTTGTTAGAGAATAGAAATCAGGCGTATTTCCTGATCAGGTATGAGTCAAGAGTTGATAATCACAGGAAACATCTGATTGGAACCCAAAAAGACGTACTTGAGATGATCGGGAAGAGGCTTTAATTTCAAAATCGGGTTTTCAACAGTAGTGGGTAGTTCAGGAGGGGTGTCGGGAGCAAAGGAAGGAGCTATGGGTGTGTCTAGGTTGAGTTTGGGCTCCTCTGATTGCAGGTTTTGATTCTCTTGTGGTTGATCAGAAATAGTCGGGTTCTAGATGAAGTCGTCAACCACCTCTTCAATATCACAAATTTGTTCTATGACTCTGCAATTAATTCCTTGTTGGGATATTGAAAGACGTCGGTTCTGTTATAACGTTGTAGTAAAGCCGGTTGTTACCAACGTTTCATATAAAAATTTTTTACTCGGAAAAATAAAAGAGTTCCCGAGGTCGAACTCAGGGAGCAAGTTGTATTCTAGAGATATACAAGTTCTATTACAAAAATAAAGAGAGAGAGAGAGAGAGAGAGATGAAAATTTGGCTTCTTCTTCTTCTCTTCTTTCTTCCTCTTTGTCTTATCTCCTCTTTGGCTTTTGTTCTTCCTGTTCTTCTTCTTCTTCTTCTGCTTTCTTCAGATCTTCCCCTCGTGCTCTTCTTCTTCTGTCTTCTGTTCTTCCTTGTTTTCTTTCTTTCTTTTTCTTCAGATCTTCTTCTTCTTTTCTTGCTTCTTGCTTCTCTTCATTTCTTCTTCTTCTTTGTCTTCACCTGCCTTGACCTCTCTTCTTCTTCTTTCGCGTTGGCCGTTGCTCTTCCTTCTTCTTCAGCCTGTCTTCTTTCCTGCTCTGGCTGCTGACCTTCCGTCGTCTGCCCCGGTGCTGAGACGACTTAACGATGCCTTTGCTACAGTGCAGCAGCTCCTTCTTCTTCAGCGGGTCTGCTTCTTCTTCTTTGGCCTGCACACTTCAGAGTTTTTTCGTCAAGAGGCAAAAACCTACTCTACCCCCCTCCCCCACGTATCTCTCTCTCTGAAATCACTCTTCGGAAGCTCTCCCAGAGCGCTACCGGGTAATCGGGTTCGGGTCAGGCCCGGGTCCAGGCCCACCGGCGTGCGTGGTGGGCGAGGAGTGCAGGTCAGTCTAATCGGGTCGGGCCAGGTCCGCGGAGCGTGGTCACGGACGAGGCCGGGTCGGGTCGGGTGAGAGGGACCTCACCCCGTGGTAACTGAGGCAAACAGATGGTGGCACTTTTGCAATTTATGTGGGTGTGTGGCTTCAGAAATTCCCGAGGTGGGACTATCCGCGCACCCCTTTTCTCTCACGCCTGCAGTAGGGATGGTGCTTCCAATTGCAACAGCTGTTGAGGCTCGCAACTCCAATTGAGGGCCAGGGTGTGTGCGCAAGACTCTTTCGCGCAGCCTAGGTCTTCAACCTGGGATATCTAGGCTTGGAGCAACCTCAAGCAAGCTTCGAGCTTCCTCGCCAATGGCGGTCCAGGCCTGGAACCTGAAATCAATAGAACGGCCTCCCGGCCAAATCAGACAGGCGGGGGACCTTCGCCGTGGCACGGCGAAGGTGGTCAGGGGGTCTGCAGGGGGCGAGGTTGAGCTAACAGGTCGTCCTAGGTCAAACTGTGAGCGAGGAAGTGGGTGTGTTCGGTGGATCTGCAGAGGGTGTTTGGTGGGAAGTGGAGGGGCGGAAGAGGATCAGGGTGAGGAGGCGGAGGTTCTGCGGTGGTCGGCGAGCCGTGTGGGTCGCTGAGGTGATGGGAGCGGCTCGCCGGAGGGTGGTCGGAGGCGGAGAGGATGAGGGTGAACAGGAGCGGTCGAGGGTTTAATTGACTAAATTGGAAGCGGGGAAAGAAAGAGGAGAAGAAGGGGAGTAGGTCTAACTTACTTGCAGGGACGAAGGGGGAGGAACAGGGCGACAGTCGTATCGACTGTCGCCGGAGAAGACGATGCCCAGTGGGGGGAGGACGGCGGTGACGACGGGGCAGAGGCAGCGCGCGCCGGTATTGCGCGACGCGGGAAGAGCAGGGGAAGAAATCTCTGCTGCTGGTATTGCGGCAGAGCGAAGAGGAGGAGGAGGAAGAACCGCCGGAGCTGGTGGGCGTCTGCCGGAGTGAGAAGAGAAGAAAGCTGGGGGTTTTCTCCGTCAGATCCAGGCTGACCTCGTCGGTGGAGCGGCGGGGGGTATTTATAGGGATGAAGCAGGGAGGAAGGCGGAGGGAGACGACGTGTCTCCCTCGCCGGAGAGTGGTCGGAACATGAACCCATACCGTCCGTGCGTTCGCACGGCCGGTATGGTGGCCTACAATGTCCAGGGGGGTGCTCCTGCGACGGCTGACGACGCAGGGCACCCCCGGTACACTTGCCAGGTCCCCCACCTCACCCTGCCCGGCGCCATGCTCCGCGCAAGGTCGCCGGAGCATGGTGCTGGCAGGGTTTTGCAGGAGGGACCTGATTGCAAAGAACGAAGGAGAGTTAGGGGCCAAAATGCGAGGGTTCAAAAGTTGAGGGCCAAAGAGTAAATATATGAGGACCAAAGTGTGAAGTCGGTCAAGGAGGTTTCTTCTTAGGCTCAAGTTTTTATACATGACTAATTAGGACCTAAGGAATCTGATGGTGAATTTTATTTTCATATTAAACCTTGTTTGACCGGTCAATTTGCGCAAAAACCCAAATTAAGTTATTAATTGGGCATGGTTCTCAATGTAGGTCAAAATGGGTTCTAAAGGCCAAATTGAAGGTTCTAAACCCTAGAGATTATTTTTCTATGAATTTTAGAGGGTTTATTCTATTTTTACTTTGCCTCGAACCTTGTGAATTGAAGTGGGTTGTTTTAGGGTTACAGATTATCATTTGGTTCCTTGGAAGTGCTGTAGCCCTTGCTAGATCATCTCATCCCACTTTTATTCTTATTAAGCTGTTTTGACCTATGTTTGGGCCCTGAATTACCCTGTATGCAGATTATACTGGTAAAATTGCACTTTTACCCCTTATGACTTGTTTTCTTCTCAAACTCAGAATTCTCTGAGTTAAGCTTTTCCTTGAGATGTGTAGGAGCTTTTATCCTTTGTATTGGGTCAAAATGAGCTAGTTATGGCTCATGATGAGGTTCTCATCAGATATAAAGATGTTGATCTTTAGTGTCTTGCTCCCAAATTTTAATTCAATTTGGCCCTCCTCACAATTGATGTTAGCCCTAGTAGTGGCCAGAAAGGGTATCCCTAGTATGATCGGTGTATTCTTCACATTCTTAGGAGCATCCATGTCTAAAACGATGAAATCCACTAGAAAATAGAAATCATGCACCCTAACTATGACATCCTTGAGAATTCCTTTTGGTGACTTAATTGATTGGTCAGCTAGTTGTAAAGTCATTTCAGTCGGTTTAAGTTCAGATTCCTCGAAATAGTCTAGTAGGGATGTGGGTATCAAATTTATGGAGGCTCCTAAATCTAATAAGGCTCGGTCAAATCGTATATCACCGATTTCATAGGAGACCAATGGGGCGCTTGGGTCTTTTGCCTTAGGCGGGAGTTTGCTCAAAATGACAAAGCTGACTTACTCTGACAGTACGATCGGATTCCCTCTTTAGTTCATGGCTTACGCTTAGGTGTACATACGTCTTTCAGAAATCATGTGTAGGCTGGTACGTGGCGTATTGCATCCATCAAGGGGATGTTTATATGGACCTGGTCAAAGAGCTTAACTAGGTCCTCCTTAGGTGTCACGATTTTGGCTGTCCTTTTTCCCTTGGTCAAGGCCTTAGGAAATGGAACCTTAGATGGTTCCTCTAGAATGGGTCCAGGTTCTTGATCTGGGATAGAGGTGTCCTGGATGACTATCCTTGGGTTAGGATTTATATTACCAGGCTACGTTTGACTTGGATAAGGTGGATCTTGTGTTGTTTTGCCAGTGCAGGTAGTAACAGAATTTAATCCTGCTTGGTTTTGGTTTGGAGTGGGTAGAAGACGTGCTTGCTGCTGGTAACCCGTACATGATGTCAAAGCCTCCATCCCGTCAGGTGGAGTAGAAGGGGCCTGATAAACAAAGTGAGCTTGGCCTGGATTTGGGTTCATAATGCACCTCTGGTTCGGCATGTTATTCAGATTAGAGGTTGTGAAGGAAGTGCACTAGGTTGGCGAGGATTTGCCATCTGGGCAAGTTGATTAAGAACCTCTGTGATCTCGTTTCTATGCTATTTTTGCATAGCTGCATTCATCTTCTGAATGTCAACCAGAGTCTAAAGGATAAGAGTCATTTGATCTATCTGAGTCGGCCCAGATTGATAAGTTGGGTTAGGCCGAGGCTGAGGCAGCTGATATGGACAAGGAGTTTGTGGTCAGGGAGGATATTGAGGTCTCTAATTTTGATTATTACCTGACCACGTGAAATTGGGATGACTACACCATCCAGGGTTGTAGGTGTTTGAGAATGGATCATTCTGAATGACGTTGAGGTCCTCACAAGTCTGAGGAACCTTGGAAAAATCAAAGTATGAGTGTTCAGAGTTCCCCCAACTAGAGTAGGTGGATACAGAGTTTCCTCCGTAACCAGAATCAGACGGAGTTGGATATGGGTCCATCCCTTGAGAAGGTCTATGATAGATGTTGTGCACGATCTCCCTGCCAGAGGGTGGTTGTGTGAACGGGTTTTGTGCAGAGGTGGCTCGCTGCAAATGTCGAGTTAGCTCATTGACCTACTTAATAATAGAGACCTTGTCCAGATGATTGGTCATCAGTTTCATGTCGACGGAAGAGGATAGGCCCTGCATCTCATGTGCTCCCTTTGGATTTGTCAATGCACGGGCATTCTTCTGGTCGAACATGCCCATGGATTCATTATTGATGGAGTTCTCACACATATTCTCGAGAATCTCCCACACAGTGTCTTAATGTTGACCCATGATGTTTCCTCTACAAGTTGCATTGACAAATAATCTAATATCCTCATGGAGTCCCTGGTAAAAAAATTGGACTTGTTCCCATTTAGGAACTCCATGATGCGGGCACTTTCGCATGAGATCCAAAAAATGATCCCATGCTTTGTGAAGTGGTTCTCCTGTTTGTTGTGTGAAATGTGTGATCTGGTGCCGTAAAGCATTTGTCCAACCAACAGGGAAGAACTTTCTCAGAAACTCAGATTGAAGTTCCACCCAGGTGTTGATTGGATGCATTTGGGTTTGGTACTAGTGAGCAGCTTTATCCATGAGAGAGAAGAACATTTTCATGAGTAGAATATCTTGATTTTGAGCTTCTGACCTGAAGGTCTGGGCCAGATGCTTGAGTTATTTGATATGCTGGAAAGGAACTTCGGAATTATTCCCATGGAATTTGGGAATGACATGAATCATGTTGGGCTTGAGTTCAGTGTCAGGACCTCTAATGGGGATTTGCACTCAAGGTTCGATTGCCACTGCAGTGGGATTGTAGTGATCTCGCATCATTGGACACTGCGGTGGGTTCACAAAGGCTTGGAATAGATCATTGAGGCACTGAAATTGATTTTCAAGATTATTTTCTTTTGCGGGTTGTGCCATGATGATGGATGAAGGAGAATCAGGTTCAGATGAATCGGAAGAGATATCAATAGATTTGGGTTGTCGCACAAACAAGGAGGTTGAGGCTTGGCCTCGACGTGAATGAGTAGCTAAAGGAGGCCTCAAGGATGGTCTTAGAGAACTCTTCTCGAACATGCACTTATGGAGTAGATGAGAAGTAGAATGTGATGGACCCAATCAAGACACTCAAAAATTTTGGATGACTATAGAGGTTCGGGGCGGATGATTCCCCTTAGTCAGGAAGTCGTCCACCTGAGAATTACCTGGGTAGCCAGAGAGGGAGAGTCCTGTAAAGACCCCTACACGGTAGAGCGCCCCCACGGGCTATAGGGTTTCCCCAACCCGACCTCTCTTGTCACTGATGTTCCAGGTAGACCAGAATGGGGACTTGACCTCTTAAGTCTACCAGTTTTAACTAAGAGCAAGGGTGCTTTAGAATTTCACTTGAACTTTAAGATGTGTTGCGTGCAAAAGTGACCAAATTTGAAGATTGGTTGACCCAAACAAGGTGGGTCAACTTCACCTGTATTGTCCTCTTGAGAATCTTAGGTCCCTCTTTTAGTGTTCAAATGATTTTAAGAGCCTGATTTTTAGGGTTTTGCTTGAATAGATTAGTTCAATCAAGGTCTAGGCACACATTGTTTGGAAAGATGATTTCTTGATTAAGCAAGTGTGTCTCTAAAAACCCTAAACTGGAATCCTTAATTGGCTCTAATTTGGTCCAATTTAATTTGTCCAAATGTGGTACCTAGGGCTCAAACAAGATTGTGATAGCCCTAGATGCCTTAAGCTTTAAGTGGGTGCACAAATCAGGATTTGTTTTCCAAATAAAATGTATTAAATCGGGAAGCTTGATGAATTATCTATGGATAGAATGCAAGTAGCCGTAATTGATTTTTTACTTTTTAACCTTTTCAGAATGAGGGGCTTAAGAGAGAGAGTAGTTAGAACTTATCTACCCCTGGCGTGTTTACTGTGCGGCTGATCTTCCTTGAATGTGTCCCTCCTGAAACAAACCACAGCAAAAGAGATATAGCAAGTTAGAATCTAAATCAGGAGTTGTAATCAAGAGTTCTAAATTGCCCGTTGCTCTCCGGCAACGGCGCCAAAATGTTTAAGTGATAGATCGATGTTTTAGGATTGTCGTGTTGTAGTATAGCCAAAATAGCTATTAAACAAATAAATTTTTTTACTCGAAAAGGTTCCAAGGTCGAACACATGGAGTAATATGGAATTTAAATCTCAAGATCACAATTTAAATCAAAAAAGATTGCAACAAAAATAATGTCAGGATCAATATGCAAAAAGAATAGAGTAAAATGGTGATTTAAATCACCAATTACTCCTCACAAATAACACTTAAATCAAGTCTCAAATATATGCAATTAAAGTATCAGATGTCTTGAGTAGCCCTGTGCTACAATGCTAAGGTTTTTCTTCTTCTTCTTCTTCTTCTCTGTTTCTTCTTCTTCTCTGTGCCTTCTTGTGTTCCTCTTCTTCTCTGTTGTGTGGCTCCTCTTCTTCTTCTTCTGTTGCTCAAGCCTTCTTCCTCTCTGTTCAACTACTTCACACAGAGGGGGAAGCTTCTTGATGTAAACATGTTTACACTACTTAAGATATCTATTTATGCATGTTCTTAAGCATAGGATTGCATTGCATGCTATGAATATTGCATAACATGCATCATCTTGCACTTAGAGTAGTTTGAATAAAATGGAGGTTAATTGTCTCCTTTTATGTTCATGGACAGGGCAAATTTTTTTATCGGGGCCTCAGATCGAAGATCCAACTGTACAGATGTGAGCAGGGCGATGATTGGAGTTCAACGACTCCAAGATTGCCCTAATCAGACATTTGTAGCATCAGATAGTAATCGGGGAACCTTAGAAGATCAAGGACCAAGATGGTGTGAATTCACACTTCAAATGATAAATCTGACTGCACGGATG
Source organism: Thalassia testudinum (assembly GCA_037157565.1). Lineage (NCBI taxonomy): Eukaryota > Viridiplantae > Streptophyta > Magnoliopsida > Alismatales > Hydrocharitaceae > Thalassia > Thalassia testudinum. The sequence goes on from JAZHRO010000025.1 coordinate 44,543,617, forward strand.
GATTCGGATCGATGATCGTAGCCTAACGACGAGAAAATCGACTCAATCCGACACCCGTGGCACCATCTACATCATCCAGAAGATGGACGGCCAAGATGGCGTCATGTGGAGCCATCTCAGCCATCCAACCGGCCCTCAAGACCGCCATTGCCTCTCCAAAGGAAATTCGACACGCGATCTGGATCGTTGGATCTTGATCCAACAGCCATGAGCACGCGCCAATCAAAACATCCGCGTGACCATCTAGACGACACAGCGTAGCGGGCGAGAGCTCTATCGCGAGCAAGTGGCGTGCGATTGATTCCTCGCGAGCGGGTGAGCGGTGCGGGCGAGCGGACGTGATTGATTGCTTGATTGCGATCGAACGGTCGTGCGCGCCCAATCCGCCCCACGCGCTATTGCATGCTCGCGCGTGACGCGGGATCGTATACGGGCGGGCGCGCGTTGAGGAGCGGGCAAAGGCACAATTTAAGCCATTTGATCTCGCGATCGGACGGCTGAGAGCAGCTGGACGTGTACGCATGTTACACGCATGGGCAAGCGAGCGGGTGCGTGTGCGCAGCCCACTACGCCCACGTTCGGACCTTTAGTGACGGTTTTATCCGTCACTAAGGGTCCTAAATTAATGTTTTTAAAATTGGAATGACCAAAATGCCCCCACTCCTTGCAACTATAAAAGGAGACCCCCTCCATACGAAATTCTCATCCCTTCCTTCTCTTCTCTCCCTCTCCTCAAGAAAAGCTTGTCCCACACCTGGGATGCTTCTCGTGAGGTAAAGTCAATTTTTCGTCCCCCTTTCAGAAGTGGATCCTGTGACGACAACGACGTGCTGCCTCGTTCCTGTTCTTCTGCTTCATCCTCCTTCGTCCTGCTTCGTCCTCCTTCGTCCAGGCGTTGTCCCATCCGACTTGTCCTCCAAGCAATCGTCGAGGAGGATATCTCTCTTCCCATTCATTTTACTGCTTTGTAGAATAGATTTACTATTTTCTAGAGTAGATTTACCGCTTTCTAGTGTAATCATTTTCCCACTTTCTCGTTGTGATATTTAGTGTAATGAACAATCTTTTTGATAATGAATTCCATGTGCATTCTACATCTCTTTTTGATTTTTGTTTGTACTATTCTCTCTCTCTCTTCTATTTATTTTAAATAGTTAGATAGTTCTAATCAATTGAATTGCTTCGTGACAAATAAAACAAATGCGAATTTTTTAAATCAAACATCCGCCTCCTTGTGTTCGACCTGGGATTTCCATTCTGGTATAAATTTTATTTGTTGAACACAAGTTCTTCACTTTCATACTACGACGATAGGTTTTTCAAAACCAAACACGTTAGCGTAGCAACCCGACGTTCAACATTTTGGCGCCGTTGCCGGGGAGGCGATGCTCTTTGATTTTTTCTTCGCATTTTCTAACTTACAAATCATTTACCTCACTTCTCTCCTTTCTTATTGTGATTGCAGGTACTCTTTTGAGACGAGCAAACGCGGTAGATCGGAGAAAAGTGCTGTGGAAGGTTCTGTAAGTTATCCCCCACCTCCCACCCATTAGATTTCATTTCACCACATAATAACACAAACATCAATCAACCTAGGTGTTCTTATAAGCTCTAAGGTTAGATTGTTTGCTGTTTGACACCCATACTCACCCCAACCCCCACATTAAAAAAAGAAAAAAAAATCTCACAGAGGTACACAACCTCATCTGATTTTCAAACTCAATCGGTAAATCGATCTTTGGAGTTGGTACACACATCCAAACACATAATTGAGTAGAAATCAGATTAGGTAATCACTTGTGTGCCTAATTAAGTGGTGCAACAGGACAATTGTTTGAGTTAATTGGGCTGCACCACTTCAATTAAAATCAACTCATCAAGTAGTTGCCACTTAGGTTCAACTATTAGGGATTTACCAGGCACACCACATTTTTTTTTAAATTTTAAAGGAAAACATCTTCACTTGTGCTTTCGAAACCTGGTGTGCCAACAAAACTTGTTTGAAAACACCTAAAGTTGAATCCTAAAAGCTACTAAGCAAGATTTGAACTCTAAAATTCACCACATCAAAAATAATCTTGCTTGAAAACCACTGGTTGTGCACGTACACACAAATCAATCAATCATTAAGGGCACAACCCATGTAAAGGGCCCATCACATTCCAAGGCACATTCAAACCTAGCCCTAAATAAAATAGAGTAGTTGTTGTTCTTAAGGACTTGACTCGCTCTTCAGAGCCCAGAACGAGATTATTTTCGATTAGTCTGTTTCTACTGTTCAATCTGATGTCTAGCTAGGGGAGCAGAATCAAATGATCATGACTAGGGGGTACACTAGGAACTGGAGGTGCAAGCTGAAGGAAGAACCTTCTCCCTAGTCCCTCCTTCTAACTGGTTGGATTGAACAGACAGAAGTAGATCAAATCGTTTCTCTATCTCAAGATGGGTTTTGGGAGTCTGTAGCTCTTTAGGCTAGCCCACTTACGGACAGGTTTGATTGTTTGTATTGTAGGGTGCCTTTCTTCCTCCCATCTCTCATGAATCCTCCCACATATTACACGCATTCCCGCTCTTTCCCTCCTATTTTGAATTATCCTCAACATGACGATTATTCCAACTCGTACTGTAATCAACCATCAGTTAGTTGGGATAACTCGGATTGGGGATACAGTTTCGGACATCCATGTTTAGGGTCTAACCCTGAACACTATGATTGTGATTTCTATCCTTCTCAGAGCCACATCGATTACAGATTGTCACCCTTTCATGAACAACCTAATACGATCTACAATCAAGAAGGATACACTGATTCTTACCCATCCTCTGATTACACTGTCTTTAGGTCATCACCACCTTTTGAACAATCTGAAATGACCTATTATCAGGAAGGGTATAACGAATCTCAATTCGTTAATTCCCCTGCATTGACCCCAAACCCGCCCAACCCTGGACAACTCATTTGGTTCAGGGTAACTAGATTCAAGATAAGGTTCTGGCTAACTTGAGGAATATCATATAATCTTTAGAAGTTCAACCAATACCTTGCATTGAGAGATTGGAGCCTCTGATTGAAATGATTGATGATTTGAATAAGTATTTGTTGGATTGGCTCTAAAATGTTAAGGATAAGAACCCGGGTGAGTTTCTACTTGGGAAGTTAGAGAAATTGAGGATGAGATTTGTGGTCGCTTTGATTCAGTTGTGGGATGATTCCCAGGATGAACTCCCTTCAGGAGAGCAAATTTCAGAACCTGCTCAGGCACCTGTTGGGGGGACACGTGTTACGAGGCTGACCAGATTGAATTAGAGTAACCAATTAAGGAAGATCTGATTTCTTCACCTGAGATCCCTGAGCCAGGGTACGAAGTAACGTATGCCTCCATGGACCAAAAAGTGATGGATGATTTTGAGACATACATTAATACAGATCTTGATTTCTTTGATTCTAATGGTGAAGATTCAATTTGCGAAGTCTCACTTGAGTTTATAGAACACGATTTTTGTGTGACGATTGGGCCTGAGGAATCTAAAAGATCATTAGATAGCCCAATAACTGAGGAAACTGATTTTATTAGGGCTCACATTATGGATCCAGAATCGCATTTTCTAGAGGAGTCAATCAAATGCCCTGATTGTCAGTTACACCCCATTGAGCTTATCGATGATTCTGTTTCTGAGATAATTAGACCCAAGTCAATTCTGATTCAGCCACATCTTTTAGACTTGGAAATTTCAGATGGGGGGCAAGAGGTCCCGGAATTTAACATTCTGAATGAGGAGGATAGAAGCTAGGAAGTTCTGATTTGGGAAGCTAACCCCGGAGGAAGTAGAAGACTGTGTCTAAGGGTTCCATTTCATCTGAAACCATCAAACCAAAACCCTTATGACATTTATTCTGAGGATGTTCAACCTAAGCATACATTCAATGATTATCCTTTTGAGCTTGAATTCTTTGTAACCCGACTTTTTGGTATTGGGTTGCATCCTCATAAAATGCAAGCCCGACCCTGCTTGCATACTGATTTTAGGTTTTGGGTAATTTTTATCTAGAACCTGAGATATTCTTGATTATGGGGTATGGGTCTGCACCACAATTTGGTCCACATCTGTGGACCTCTACTGACAGGTCAGAGGTTTCTTCTATTTATTCTGATTCTGACCCGCACTTGTGAATTCTTTATTTCTCTTCTTTGTATAGTGCGCCTAGCTGAAGGCACTAAATTCAGCACGTATACAGTTCTTTTTAGTTTTCATCTCGGAGCGGACCTAACATTCATGCAATTTAGGTGCTTTCTATTCTATTATACTCTGTTTTATGTCTTTTTAATACAATGAGGACATTGCATTAGATAGGCATGGGGGGGTGGATATTCATCTCTGAATTTATTCGTCAGCTCCGTAGATTTATTTTATTTTCTTTTATTAAAAAAAAAATTTGTGGAATTAGGAAAGAGAACTTGGGTTTAAGAAAATTTTCAATCTTAGGAAATACTACATTATGATTTGAACACAAAGACCCTTCAGGTCTTTGGACTTAATCAGCCCGTGTATCCACTAAAATGTGGATTTGTTTTTCGAGTCCCCGCCAACCTAAATTCTATTTTAATTGGAGTAAATAAGTTTGGGTGATAAGTACATGACTTATCAACCCACCCTCTGATTTGAGGGAATTTTGAGTTTTAAGCATCTACACACTATCTTGTCACTGACTCGTTGTTTGGCAATTCTAACAAAAATTGGGTAGCTAATGAACCTTCTAAGGTGATATGGCTGGCAAGTTATTGTGGGTAACAGCCCATAGGTAGGTTGTCCAAAGCCCAGTCACTGGATCTTTCTCTTTTTGCTGCCGTTAGGTAAATCTTAGACTAGGAAAGCCACCTACTTAAAAAAAAATAAATAAATAAAATAAAAAAGAAAAGGTGAAAAGAAAAAAAAAGAAATAAGCCACACTTTGAGCACGAGTATGGCTGGCAAGTTGTCGGTGGTAACAGCTCATCGACTGGCTGTCCAAAACCCAGCTCAATAAATGCATTGAAAATTCCCAAAACACTTAGGAAGAAGCAGAGAAGTAGAATAAATGGGGGAGATATACACTGGATTCACCCTTGTGTTGACCCCGTAAAAAAATAAAAGTAGGGAGAAAGCTACCGGTTTTAAAGATACACCTTTAGGCAGAATTCTTTTTTTAGGTCACCTAGAGGCGTAGAAATCTGAAGTCCGTTTTAACTACCGGTTAACGAGTCTATCACATTCACAATAAGATGCTTAGAACTTAAGGTTTTCATCAAATCTTGGGTGAGTTGAATGGCCATAGAAAGCCACTCTTAAACCCTAAAACTTAAAAATGAAAAACAAAAATTAGAAAAGAGAAAAAAAGAGAAAAAGAAAATTTTCTTAGAATAAGGCGAGGGCTTGAGGCGGTCTGCATTTTGGCAGATACTCGGGCACTGTTGTGTCTTTGAAAGTTCAGATCCTAAGTAGACATTTTCTTAATGACTGAAAATAAACTAAAGCCCAAATAATCCAACCTGATTCTTTTATAAATAGCATATAGTTTTTACTAGGGACTAGCAAAAGATAGGCATGGGGGTATGATGTAAACATGTTTACACTACTTAAGATGTCTATTTATGCATGTTCTTAAGCATAGGATTGCATTGCATGCTATAAATATTGCAAAACATGCATCATCTTGCATTTAGAGTAGTTTGAATAAAATGGAGGTTAATTGTCTCCTTTTATGTTCATGGACAGGACGAATCTTTTTATCGGGGCCTTGGATTGAAGATCCAACTGTACAGATGTGATCAGGGTGACGATTGGAGTTCAACGACTCCAAGATCGCCCTAATCAGACATCTGTAGCATCAGATAGTGATCAGGGAATCTTAGAAGATCAAGGGCCAAGATGGTGTGAATCAAAACTTCAAACGACAAATCCGACTGTACGGATGGATTCGGATCGACGATCGCAGCCTAACGGCATGAAAATCGACTCAATTCGACACCCGTGGCACCATCTACATCATCCAGAAGATGGACGGCCAAGATGGCGCCACGTGGTGCCATCTCAGCCATCCAACCGACCCTCAAGACCGCCACTGCCTCCCCAAAGGAAATTCGATGCACGATCTGGGCCGTTGGATCTTGATCCAACGGCCATGAGCACGCACTGCTCAAAACAACCACGCGACCATCTGGACGACGCAGCGCAGCGGGCGAGAGCTCTATCACGAGCAAGCGGTGAGCGATTGATTCCTCACGAGCGGGCTAGCGGGTACGATTGACCGCTTGATTGCAATCGAATGGTCGCGCGTGCCCAATCGGCCCCACGTGCTATTGCACGCCCACGCGTGACGCGGGATCGTACGCAGGCAGGCACGCGCTGAGGAGCGGGCGAAGGCGCGATTTAAGCAATCCGATCTCGCGATCGGACAGCTGAGAGCAGCTGGACGCGTATGCATGTTACACGCGTGGGCAAGCAAGCGGGCGCGCACGTGTCGCCCACTACGCCCTTGTTCGGACCTTTAGCGACGGTTTTATCCATCACTAAAGGTCCTGAATTAATGTTTTTGAAATTGGAATGACCAAAATGCCCCCACTCCTTGCAACTATAAAAGGAGACCCCCTCCATACGAAATTCTCATCCCTTCCTTCTCTTCTCTCCCTCTCCAAAGCTCAAGAGAAGCTTGTCCCACACCCGGGATGCTTCTCGCGAGATAAAGTCAATTTTTCGTCCCCCTTTCGGAAGTGGATCCCGTGACGACGACGACGTGCTGCCTCGTTCCTGTTCTTCTGCTTCGTCCTCCTTCGTCCAGGCGTCGTCCCGTCCGACTCGTCCTCCAAGCGACCGTCGAGGAGGATATCTCTCTCCCCATTCTTTGTACTGCTTTCTAGAATCGATTTACTGTTTTCTAGAGTAGATTTACCGCTTTCTAGTGTAATCATTTTCCCACTTTCTCGTCGTGATATTTAGTGTAATGACCAATCCTTTTGATAATGAATTCCATTTGCATTCTACATCTTTCTTTGATTTTTGTTTGTAATATTCTCTCTCTCTCTTCTATTTATTGTAAATAGTTAGATAGTTCTAATCAATTGAATTACTTCGTGACAAATAAAACAAATGTGAATTTTTTAAATCAAACGTCCACCTCCCTGTGTTCGACCTTGGATTTCCATTCCGGTATAAATTTTATTTGTTGAACACGAGTTCTTCGCTTTCATACTATGATGACAGGTTTTTCAAAACCAAACACATTAGCATAGCAACCCAACGTTCAACACTTCTTGAATTGGCTAAGTGTCAGCCAATTCTCTCTACAGCAAAACCCTCCCCCTACCCCGCACGATCTCTCCTTCTCTTTCTCTCTTAGGCTCCACCCTCTCAGGGCCTCTCAATGGGTAACCGGGTAATTAGGTAGGCGGAAACTCGGGTCCAGGGCTGCGGGTGTGGTCACAGTCGAGCAGTGCAGGATTAGGTGGGTCGGGCGCACCAGGTCCGCGGATGAGGTGTCGCGGATGAGGCGTAGGTGTGTGTAGGTGAGAGGGACCTCACCCCATGTTTGGAGGCGATAAGCCTAAGAGACTTTTTCAATTTATGCGCCTTACACTGCTCTGCCGCTTCCGATGTGGGACTAAAGGTGCCTTGCTTCTTCCATGCACTGGCCACAGCAGTTGATGCATCTAATTCCAGTCAAAGGGCCAAATTGGTCCCTAAGTTGTGTTCCTGGTGGAATTCCGTCTCGCCTAGAGCAGGATGCCTGGTGCTATCGAGCATGAAGCAAGCTTCAAGCTTGCTCGAAGATTGTCATTAATGGCAAGCAAGACCTGTAACTTGAAAATAGAAACACGGCCTTACGGCCACGTCAGAAGTGCTCAGGAGCTTTGCCGGACGTTAGGGAATGTAACTGTGGTGGTGGCATCGCATGCGAGTGGGTGTGGAGGTCTGTCGACCTTGAGAAATGTGTGTAGGAGTGCGTGAGTTGGGGGTGGCGATAGAGAGGCCAATCCCTTCAATTATTTGAGGGGTTTTGGTTGGCGGGTCGAGGCAATGGTGAGGAGCGTGGAAGGGGCACGGTTGGGTGAGTGTGGAAGCATCTAGGGCTCGTTGGAGGTCTGTCGGCGAGTTGGAAGATGAAGTCGCAGAGGGTGAATTGGCAGTCGAAATGAAGTGGAGAATGTCTGGAAATGAAGAGTGGAAGATGAGGAGTCGTTTAGGAGAGGGATCAGACGACGAGGAGCGGAGTTGGCACCGATTGAGGTATGGCTGATGCCGGAGACGAAGCTACTTTGATAAGGGGTGGACGGTGAGGATGGACAGAGGGACACCGACAGGTACTGCTCGACGCGGAAGAAGGCAAGGAAGGAGAATCTACCGCTGGTATTGCAGTCAGATGACAAGGGGAAGCAAGGAGGGTTGCCGGAGCTTGGAGAGCAATTCGACCGGAGGAGTGAAGAATTTGAGGGTTACTCTGGTTGAATTCAAGCTTCGAAAATCAGTTGTGATCTGGGGAGTCTTTTATGGGTCATTAGAGGGCAGCTAGAGCTTGGGAAGCAAGCTTCCCAAGCTTGGAAAGCTTGCTTGATTGGGAAATCCCTTGAGACCCAAATCTCTCATACATTCACATGAGAGATTGGGTAGGTTTTAGGGCTTAAGATTGGGTTCAAAAGGAAGGGAATTTCTTGACGAACTTCCCTTTCAAATTTGAAAGGTATTCGTCAAGAAATCAGGGAGTTCTTTTCATTTTAAGGTTGTTGGAGCAGGTAGAAATAGGTTTAATGGTGGTAGGGACCTTTTTGTGAGAATGACGACAAAGTTAGGGGCCTATTTGAAAATATTTTGAAAATTAAGGTGAAAATGTAATTTGACAGGACCAATTTGCAAACTAGGTCAAAACAAACTCATCTTGGGCCCAAATTTTGGTACAAACCTAATTTGGACTTAAGGAATCCAATGGTGAAGTTGGACTTTGGTTTTAACCATGTTTGATTGGGTAATTTATGCAAAAGTCCAAATTAGGGCAAATGTTTATCTGTGACTCTGTCCTGGGTCAAAATGGGTTCTGATGGTCAAATTGAAACTTTCAAACCCTATAGAATACTTTTCTATGAATTTTAGAGGGCTTAGGTGAATTTTATCCTGATCAGAACCTCAGTTAATTAAGTGGGTCTGTTTTTAGGATTTCAAAAAGTCATTTAATTCTCAGAACACGTGCAAACCCTTTTTTGATTATTCTAACCCACTTGTTATCTTTTTAAGACCATTTGACCTTCATTCAACCCCTGAGAAAGCCCATGGTTGTACTGCATTCATGATAAGATGGTAAAATTACAGTTTTAACCCTAGTTTCTTACTTTTCCCTCAGAATGATTATGGAGTGACTTGTGACTCTTTGGCATCTATGTAGGAGCATTTACTAACTTAAATGGGTCAAAATGAGCTAGTTATGGCTCATAATGGTGTTCCCATCAATTAGGATTCTCTGTAGTGACCCAATGTCTCACTCATCTTCTTTATTTGGGATTGTAGACCATAATCCACACAAGACTGTGACTAATGCACTACATATATCATCATTCCCTAATTCTAATTGTTTAGGTTGTACTTATGATGTTGACACCGCAGACGGAGTATATTCTGATTGTTTTGAAGAATTTCATGTTTTTGACCCACCCAGGGTGGAATCAGATGGCATTTTTGAATGTCAAGATCATTTGATATACTCTATTGATTCTTCTCTCCCTTCTTATCACTACCTACTGCAAAAACCTTCTCTTGCAGTTGATTCTGTATCTCTTCCGCTCACGATCGAATTGAAGCCCTTACATGATTCAATAAAATATGTGTTCTTGGGCAATAGTGAGACATACCATATTATTATCAGTTCTCACTTGACCCAAGAGTAGGAGCTTAGACTAATTTTCATGCTTCATGAGCATAGGGCTCCTATTAGGTGGAGCATTTCTAACCTTCACGATATTCACCCTTCTTTTTTCATCCATAATATATACATTGACGAGGGGTTGAAATCGGCTCGACAACCTCAAAGATGATTAACTCTGAATATGCTGGAGGTTATCAAGAAGGAAATCATCAAGTAGCTAGATGCTGATGTTATTTATCCTATATCTGACAACCAATGGGTGAGTCCTATATAGATTGTGCCCAAAAAGGTGGGACTCATTATGATTAGAATTGAACAAGGTGAATCCATCCTGACCCGCACCCTGACTTCTTGGTGGGTCTACATTGGTTATAGGAAGCTCGATTCAGCTACAAAGAAGGACCAGTTTCCCTTGCCTAAATTGATCAAATATTGGAAAGAATAACTGAACAGGGCTACGTTTTCTTTTTGGATGGATACTTTGGGTATAATCAAGTTACTATTAGCCCAGAAGATCAAGACAAGATGACTTTTACTTGTCCCTTTGTCACATTTGCTTTTAAGCGAATGCCATTCGACCTATGCAACGCACCAATGACTTTTCAGCGCTGCATGATGGCCATTTTCTCTAATATGATAGGGGACTTTGTAGAGGTTTTTATGGATAACTTCTCCATTTTTGGAGATAACTTTAAGTCTTGTCTTAATAACCTTACCAAGATCGTGAAAAGATGCCTTGAAGTCAACCTAGTACTATCATGGGAAAAGAGTCATTTCATGGTGAGGGATGTGATAAATGCCAGTTTATCATCATTCTTATGCCCTAAACTAATCTAGCTCTTAAGGTTTTAACTTTGTAAATGATTTTTCAAGCTGCATTTAGGCATTCACTTAGGATAAGCGTGCATTGCATTCTGTTATATTTTTTATGTGTTTATTTGAGTGTTAGGGATAAGGAGAAAGTCAGATCCCACAAACCTTGGTACTCAGGAAGGTAGAAGATGAAGGAGAAGCTCACATCAGCTGTATCTCAGCTGGATCCAGCTCATCTTAGCTGGATCCCAACTCCTAGCTGGATCAACTTATCCTTAGCTCCATTCAGCTCATCTCAGCTGAATGGTAGCTCAAGCTAGTTCACCTCAAGACCATTCAACTCACCTCTGCTGGATGGCAGCTCAAACTAGCTCAAGACAGCTATTCCCAACTCCATTCTAGCTCCTCTAGCTCAAAATAGTTCACTAGAAGCTCTACCTAACTAGGACTAGCTACTGCCATCAACTTGCTAAGCCTAGTCAACTGAAGAAGTCCTCAACCAGCTTAGGCGAGCTCAAGTCTAGCTCCTAGCGACTCAACTCATCTTAACTTAGTTGAGCTTAGGTACCTGACCTAAGTTAGCTATTCCAGCTACCTAGGTAATCTCCAGGAAGTCCAGACCCAGCTCAAGTTAGCTCGCATTAGTAGAAACCAGCTCATCTTAGCTTGGCTTAGCAGCTAGCAAAGAACTAGCTAGCTAAGCTAGCTAAGGAGCTTACATGCAGCTCTCTTCAGCAACCATCAGCTCCAGTGCAACTCAGATACAGCTCTTAGCTTTGTTGTTCATGAGGATCATCATTTTAAGAAATATGCATTGTAGTATAGGACAAAAATCGTGACAACACTTAAATTTGTAAACTCGAAATTGATGTGAGTCTGAGGTCATTCGTGGGGAGCAAATTGGCAATTGAATCACCAATTACAATATCAAGAATAATATGCAAATATAATCAAAATGGTACTCAATGTGGATCAGAAGAATATTGCAATAAAAATTAGGAATGAGAGTGAAAAAAGCTGGGGTTAAAATGATAATTTGAATCACCAAATTAACCCTAATGTTTAAGCTCTATAACCACTTAAATATTTCAACAGTAATCGTAATCATATATCCCAAATATTACTGCAGTATCAAAATAGAACCAGCACAAGCACAAGACTCAGACGATAGTGTAAGGCTTCAGACACCTTAACCTCAAGGCACTAAGGTATAGCAGCAGCAGAGGAGCACAAGGCTCTCACAAGAGCAAGGCATAAGGCCTCAGTAAGTCTTTAGAAATGACTAAGTGTATAGAGAGGAGATGGAGGGCACGAATGCCAAGTCCATAGTGCAAAAGCCTCCCCCTCCTTAGATTCTTTTCTATTTAGAATAGACCGCATCTAGGTAATTAGATCTAATGCCTAGACCCATGTGGCGTGAACTGTAGGCTAGAGTGCGTGGGTGAGTGCGTGCATAGGGGTGTGTGAGGGACCTCATCCCTGTGCTCGCGGAGGTGATAAGCCAAGAGCACAAAAATAATTTAAGCGCGGTCACACTTTTGTCTCACACGATGTGGAACTATCCTCTCCTCTTCTTTGAGTGAGCTACTCAAATGTAGTTGGGGAATTATGGTAGAGGCTATTGCCCCTGGGTTCAGCTGTAGAGATGGGGCATTCCAGAACCTGGAGCCACGTCAATTGCTAATGGTAGCTGGGTGAGTTGAGAGCTGGAGTTGAACGAATGGGGTTGAAGAAGATGGTGGCGACGATAGTGCTCTGACGTGTACTTCAAATGGGAAACATAGCCTCTTGACCTTGTCAGATATGCTTAGAAGGTTTGCCGTGAAGAGGTGAACGTGATGGTGGTGGTTTTAAGGTGTGTGGTGGTTAGTGGAGAGCTGTCTGACGAGTCGACTTTCCACTATGCGTTGTAGTATTTAAGTGGTGGAAAAATCGACTAATCAACAATAAAGATAACCACTCACAGAAGAGCGGGTCATGTCCACAGGGAGGCAATTATGCAATAAACTCTCGATTATTTCATATTCTTTCGGTTAAGTGTGAAATCCCTAGTCAAATCTGACATAAAATGCGATGGAAAGAAGATTCACAATAACTCAAAAATATAAGGGTATATGTGCAATTTTCCCTCACTGAAATCTTCAATAAATATATGATGATTTTATGTAATTTTCAATTGACATATACTAGAGAAAATTGGTGCAAATGTTAATCCCAAAACCAATCTTGAAACAAGTGAATAACAATAACGTGCAATTATCAGAAAGTATGAGTGTGCATGTGCAATTTTTCCACAATAAAATAATAAATCAAAATTAATTTCTGGTGGCAATGGCATTAGATGTAATTTTTAATTGTAGAGAAAACGGAGCTTTCACTCTCTCTCCTCCTCGCGAGAGAGAGAGAGAGCACCAGCGATGGAGCTGCTATGGGGGAAGCTTGATCGGCTCGTGGGGATCACGGTGATGATGGCAGAACGGTGAGAGGTGGCCGGAGGTGGGCACGACAGGTGGAGGAGGGCATCCGGCTTGTTGGAGGAGAAGATGACAGCTGCAGCCGCGCGCCTGCCTGCGGGGAGCGTGAGCGGTGCCTGCAGGGGTGGCTGCTGGCAATGGTGAAGGCACGCAGTGCCTTTAGGTGCGGTTGGAGGGAGCACTGGACGCCTGCGGGCGTGCGGGCGGGTGCCTGCGGAAGAGCGGGACGGTGCGTACAGGCAGGGTGCTTGCAGGTGGCTAGGGCGGTCTGCACGCGTGGTGGGCAGTGTGCGCTTGCAGGAGGGGGCAAGCCTGCCCACGGGGAGCATGAGCAGTGCCTACAGGGGTGGCTGTTGGTGATGGAGAGGGGAGCGCTGGATGCCTGCTGGCGTGCTGGCGAGAGGGGGGGCACGCTGCAGTGCAGCTGGAGGGTGAAGGCAGGCGGTGCAGGAGACAGGTGCTAGTGTGTGGTTGCGAAGGTGGGTGCTGGAGAAGGGCACGCTTGCGGGAGCAGGCAAGATGGAGCGGGCGCCTGGTGCTGCTAGTGCAGTGGTGTGCTTGAAGGCGGTGGAGGCTGAGGTGCGGGCCTAGTGGTAGGCAGAGCGCTTCCAGAGGTGCAGGCGCTATGCGGGATGGGGCGCTGGTTGGAATGGCTGGGCACTTGTGCGGTGACTGGAGAGGCGGCTGGAGATGGGTGCACGCCTACGGGCACGGAAGGCGGTTTGGTGCATAGTGCACATGAGTTACACCGTCCTTGGATGATCTTGCCCCTCCTCTCCTTTCTCCGCCTCCTCTTAACTCTTCTCCTCCGCCCTTCCATGGATTTTCAAAAATCCTTTCTAAATATGGCCTTGATTATTGAGGGAGGGCGGTGGAAGATTTGATAAATGTGCAGGAGGAGTTGCGGCTGGCATCGAATATGTGTTGGGGAAATTTATTCCCCCCTTGTTCTTTCCAAATATTATTCCTGCAATCATAAAAACATAACATCATTACATATTAAGTTATAGAATACTATAAAATAGATGTAAACTTAAATCATGATGAATGCAAACATTCTATTACTTAATGTAGTTATTAACAAACCTAAAAGGTACGATTAAAGTTACTTAGGCATAATATTAGCCCATTAAAATGGGCTCATCAAATATCCCCATGCCTAAGATTTGCTAGTCCTTAGCAAAAATGAAAAATAATAGAAGTAATCAGAAGATTTCTTCTTTTCTTATTTCTAAACTTTAGAGATCCAGACAAATGTGAAGTGATGATATCCTCAATAACAGATCCAAGTGAAATGCCAATTAGCAGTTGGAGTTTGTACTTCACCCTTGGTAAATATTGCTGTCGGGATAGGCAACTATTTCCCTCGGGGATAAAGCAGAGGATAATCTGTAATTTGATCCCGGTGTTTGGCTTAGGTAGGAGATGTCGAGTTGAATGGATTTGTATTTGGTGGCACACACTCATATGGTGCTACGTATAGTCGAGTACTGCAGACTATAGATCTCTAGACTATTAGACAAGTCAACTCTGAGAGAGGCTACACAATTGTGCTCTCTTGATGTTCCTGGGCACTCCCTCTTTTCTTTCTTTCTAAGATCACAAATCTCTCCAGATTTAGAAATTGTACTCACTATTTGGTGGCCTCACATGGCATCCACACTTCAATTAAAGTCCTAATAACTCTACAAGTTAGAGTCCTCAACCAGTATTCGGGCGATCAAAAATACTAAAAGGTAGGTATGGGTCATAGTTGGTGAAACGCGATAGGTGTTCTGTTGCCTCAGAAATAATGTTACATTATAACTTGGACCCCTTTTTTTCTTTTTTTTTTTATTTTTTTGTAATATAAATATTTCTTCTTTTTCTGTTTCTTCTTTTTCTTCTTCTTTTCTTCTCTCTCTCTTCTTTTTTTTTTTCATAATACGACACCGACTTCTATTTATGAGGCATTATCCAGGATGATGATGGTCAAGAGGATATTGTGTGGCTTATTTGGTGGAAGTGCCTATTCTCGGCATCGGGAAGAAATGGATAGGACAGGCGTATTTCTGACCTTTGACACTATTACCCTCCTTCAACCGAGGATTCTATGTAGGATGGTCGTAACCATCCACCATAATCATAGCTTTATTAAGACCCCATTGATAAACGCTAGTATATCATCATTCTTATGCATTAAAACAAACCTAGCTCTTAGGATTTTGCTCCGAAAATGGGTTTTTGGGCTGCATTTAGGCATAAATTAGGTTAAGCATGCATTGCATTTTTTATTATCTTTTTGATATGTTTTTATGAGTGTTAGGGATGAACAGATATACAAATCCCTAAAACCCTAGCACTCAAGAAGGCAAATGGTGAAGGAGAAGCTCAGACTAGCTGGAACTCAGCTTGATCCAGCTAACCACAGCTGGAACCTAGCTCACTTGAACTAGGGTTAGCTCATCCTAGCTCCATTCAGCTAATCTCAGCGGAATGGCAGCTCAAGAGAGTTCATCTTAGCTCACCCTAGCTCAAGTTAGCTCAGATCCAGCTCAACTTAGCTGAGTCTAGCTCATATCAGCTCCCATTAGTCCACAAGGAGCTCTAGCTAGCTCAGTTGAGTTGACATGAGTTCATCCCAGCTCAGACCCAGCTACATCCAGCTCCACTCAACTCTAGCTAGATAAAGAAGAACTCATCTCAGCTCAGGAAGCTCAAGTCCAGCTCCCGAGGATTCAGCTTAGCTCAACTCAGTTGAGCTAAGCTACCTTAACTGCCTCAACCAGCCTGATCCTCCCTGGGAGCACCAGACCTAGCTCACCTCAGCTCATTATGGTAGAAGTCAGTTCACTTTAGCTTGGCTTAGCAGCTAGCAAAGAACTAGCAAGCTAAGCCAGCTAGACTAGCTCCATGCCAGCCTCTTCAGCAGCTGCCAGCTCCAGTTCCAGCTCCAGACTTCTCCTCCTCAGCTCCTCTCTTCAAACCCTAGCTCCAATACCTCCTCCTCTACTCCATAGCTAGCTAAGCTAGCTTAGCTTATCTTAGCTAGCAACCAGCTCCTTGGCCATCCACCACCTTCAAATTCAACCCTAGCTAGCTCCACCAACTTAAGCCCTACCTAAGCTAGCTATCCTACTCAAGTTGGTGCCACCTCCTAGCCACCCCTTCACCCCATTATCACCACCAAAAGGCACCAATTTTGGCACCAAAACCTAACCCTAACTACCCCTCTTTTTGGCGCCAACATCCACCCGCACATCCACCATACACCTAACCCTACAACCCATCCTAGCCACCTACCTACCCCTCCTTCTAGAACCCTTCTTGGCACCAACTAAGACCCCCTTCTAGAAGCCATTTTGGCGCCAACATCAAGGGGTGTCACCACCCATAACCACCCCCTAGGTGTCCCTTGGGTTGGCATCAATTGACCTTAGCCATTGGATCCCCAACCACCTCCATCTCTCCATCTTAGCCCTTCATTCCAAGAGTCACCTTAGCCCCCTTCCTATTCGATAAAAACCCACCACCTACCACCATTTGAGGGCATCCTCCATTAGTGTATTATTCCACCTACATCCACCTATACCTACAGCCAAGGAGGAGTAGAGAAGAAGATTAAGGGGGCACATCACCAGCCCCTTTGGTGCCTTCTTCTCCCCACTCTCTTCAACTTGGGCCACGCCAAGGAGGACAGCCAGGAAAAGGAGAAGGACCTAGGGTGGACATCCACCCTTGGAGAGAAGCTTAGGGCATGCCCTTTTAGGGTTTGCCTTGGAGGACATCACCTTGGCGGAGCATAGCAAGGAAAGAGTTGGAGGACTCTTTTCAAGCTTTGGAGCTACCAAGCTTGAAGCAAGAAGCCCTCTTCTTCACCATCTATCTATTGGATTTGTGTTTGCTTTTCTTTAATGCAATTTTTCTAGTAGTAGAAGCATTCCTCTACTAGGCTTCTTTTGTAAAACACTTTTTCATTAATCTAGTTGCCTTCTTTGCAATTTCTTTATTTGCATTTCTAATTGCTTTGTTTTTAGCATTCTTCACTCCCTCTCCCTAATTATTCTAGGCCTCCACTTTCCTAGAGTGAGCTTAGGGAGAGGCTCTAGTTGCCACTTTAGAAGTAGTATATTGAATTTGAAGTGTAAGTCACTTTCTCGCCACAATTTCACTTGTTGCCTTAATTCAAAAATAAAAAAAAATGATATATTGAAAAATGCCAAAAAGAAATTTGAGATTTATATTCCAAGCAAGAGAATCAATTTTGCAAACATTTGGCCTCCTTGGACGACCCTAGATACTCCCCTATCTAGGAATATAAATTTAAAAGCGAAAGCAGATTTACGCATTGCAACGATACTAAATTACCTAATTAACAAACTGCATATTTTCGCTATCACTTTTTGGTGCCGTTGCCGGGGAGGCACGGCTTTGCATTAGTCAATTTTCTCTTGCTTGAAGTGGATCTCATCCCCTTCTCTTTCTTTCTTTTGTGTGTGCAGGAATTACAGTGGGAAGGTGGGAATTTGGAAGCAAAAGCCTAAAGTTCCTTTTCTTCCCGTGGATTTCAGGTTGGTTCCCCATCACTTGTCACACTTAACCTAAAAAAACTACCAAAATACACTAAACTTGGCTTTCAGGACCATAAACAACTTAACTATGTGGAGTGGTGCATTTTAAAATCTATTGATTGCTTGAATGCTTCTTGAACACCACTCCATTGCAAGTATTGGTGTTCTATTTTTCGAATCCAGATTTCTGTCTGGACTTGAAAAATTGATTCCTAATACCACAGGCCTCCTAAAATCATAAAATTTCATACAATGATTCCCAATTGAGTTAGGAACATTTTCTTCAAATTTCAGATAAATTACCTTTGTATTTAATTTTTAAAAATTCATGGACTGCAGAGGGGTCACACCCTCTAATCTTCCTGTTTTGCTACTGTCCGCAAATTTTTAGAATTTTTATACTCATCCAATTTTTTTGAAATTTAGCTTGCTGGAATTCTTGTGAAATTTTACACATCATATAAAATCACAAAAATTTTCCGATGTTAGTGGCAATATTGAAAAGTCCAAAATTCCCACAGGTATCATTTATAGACTTTGACACTAGTATAATTAAAAATTCAAAATAATTATCAAACAAATTCCTAAAATCTTACAAAAATCTTTTTTGGAATCCTTGTTTTATTTTATTCAAAGTAGTTGTGTTTTTTGACTTCTTTGGACCACTACTTAATACAGAAAGCCTAAAATTAATTCATTGGTAGTAATTTTCTATCTTAGGGATAATTGGCTTAGGGTTTCTTTCTTTCTTTTTAGAGATTCACATTAAAGGAAATTAACCATCACCAATACAACTTGTCTTTCCTTTGTGGAGTTTCAAACTTATTTGAAAATTTAAAAAGAAAAATACTAAAACACATTTAATTAAATCAAATCCTAAAAGATAAAAATACAAAAAAAAAATTGTGTGACAACTTGATTTTCATTGGAGCCACTCTCTAATTCCTGCACACACACAAAAAAAATCGAAATAATAGGGAAACAACCCAATAAATGCCCTCCACATTCCGTGTGCACTATAGCATCCTAGACCTAATTAAAACTTGTAGCAACTTGACCCCTAAGGCTTCATCAACTTAGGCTTGCTATCTAGGTCTTAAGTTTTCTTTAGTTAGTACCAATTCTGTCATCTATATCTGGTGTTCAGGCTGAGGGGCCGTGTCAAACAACCAGGTGTGGGTTTGTACAAGCACATGGGGTTTTCCTTGGGAAACGTTTGGGCCCAAACCTCCCCTTAAGCAACTTGGCTAGATTTGTTGATAGAACGGGTATTCACTATTGATTACTTATTTCTTACGTAGACCAAGTCTTAGGTTTATTTTTAGGGGGTCACACTTAAGTTAGGTCTAGCTTTGTTTGTTTGATTTGCACACTTTCTCTCACCTCTTTCTCTTCTCCATTCGCGTTCTTCCATTTTATGCACGGGCGACGATCTCAAAATCCGCACTTGAAAGGACCATTTGATTTTGCCCCCCGCGCAAAAAGACCACTTTTTCTATCTTCTTCTCCTTCTAAAAAAATGGAAACTCAACAAAATAGGTCCACTGACCCTTCCACTTCCACCTCTAACCTTACCTTTAACCCCACCACTAACCCTAATTCTAACCCTTCCACCCAAAACCCACCCACCTTTAACTTCCCACACTTGGAGCTCCCTAATCTTGAGTTGCCCCAAACACAACATCAAGACCCCCTGCCTGATCTTTTAAAATTGATGGCTGAGCAGATTAATAAATTATATTCCAATCAACAAACATTGACTACGAACATTCAAAACCTAGCCAATCCTAGGCCACACCCACCACCCCGTCAGCAACCTGTTATTCCTCTAAAAGATTTCTATGATCCGTCTTATTATGAGGAACGACCAGGGTTGGTCATACCAGAGGGGGACTTTGAGATCAAGCCTGCAGTCCTGAACCTAATTAAACACTTTCATGGCCTTCCTAGGGAAGACCCTTTCAGCCACCTTGAAGAGCTAACTCTTCTTGCATAGACAACCCATTCCCGAAATGTGCAAGAAGACATATGGCTGATGCGGCCTTTTCCATTATCTCTTAAAGATAAGGCCGCTTATTGGTTCAGGACCATTGGTCGACCCATCACAACTTGGCCTTAGATCAAGAGCGCCTTCCTCAAGAAATTCTTTCCCATAGGTCGTACCAATTCCTTGCGAAGATCTATTACGACCTTTCACCAAAAATCTGGTGAGACTTTCCATGATTCTTGGGAAAGATTTCAAGATCTTTTAAGAAGTTTCCCGCACTACGAGATTCCTTTATGGTAGCTCGTGCAAATCTTCTATCATGGATTAGAAGATCAAATCTGACATTTTGTCGATGCCTCGTGTGGCGGCAACTTCTTAAATAAAGATGCTGAAAGTGCCTACGACCTGTTTGAAGAAATGAGTGAAAACTCATTTAATCAAGCTTCCATGAACACATTTTGCAGAACATAAAATCCGTAGTTCGGTGTTCATGAAATAGGCACTCAATCTATCCCTGTCACCCAAGACGATCTTCAATTGATCTCTCAAAAACTTGACCAGATGCATATTAATCAAAAGAAAATTGAGGAAAGACTAGCTACATCAACCCAAGCTCCACACCCACATCTAACCCAACCTAACTTTCCACGAAGAGAAAATTTGCACAATATCAACACTACTCCTGCTGATTATTCTGAGGTTGCCCATGATTCACTGGGGAATTACAACTATCTAGATCTTAACCCCACTCAATATTTCTGCCATCCAGGAGCCCTTTAAAAATTCTTCCAATTGGAAAAATTACCCGAACTACTCCTGGAATAATCAAGTTTCTTCCCAACCATATCATTTTAATGGGTATGGGCTAAATCCAATCTTCCATCCTGGGCCATCCCAACAAGACATCAATTCTTAGATGATGCGAACCCTGCAAGAAATGCAAACAAAATGATGGAAGTAGCCCTCACCATCACAAATCTGAACAATCAGATTGGGGTTACTCCCACGCAATGACCTGCAGGACATCTTCCATCCTAACCCATGCCCAACCCTAATCACCAAGGAAACCATTATATGGGCAGAACTCCACACTATCTGAATCAGCCTCCTCCTAATCCACCACCTCAACAGCCTCCCTGGTTTTCGCAATCACAGGCCTCCCCGCCTCCTCCAAATAATAATCCGACTGCACATGCAGTTACTTTGAGGAGTGGGAAAACCACCACTGATCCCGGGCTTTCACACAGACCTGGTGAAATACCTATGCAAATTGACTCCCTACCTCCCCATTAGGAAGAAAAAGAAATACAAAAATCTCAAGACAAGATTCCTATCCCTTTCCCACAAGCTCTCCACCCCACCTCCAACAAAAAAAAGAAATCTAAGCCCACTACAGAAGAACTCATGGATCTATTTGGGCAAGTTCATATCAATATTCCTCTCCTAGATGCCATCAAATATATACCTGCCTATGCCAAATTTTTGAAGGAGATTTGGAGTCCTAAAAGGTAGTCCAAAAATCTAGGACAGGTGCATCTTTCGAAGACAGTAAGCTCTGTCATACAGAGTAAGCTGCCTCCTAAGATGAAAGATCCGGGGGTGCCTTTAATTTCTATAATTATTGATGACACTACCTTTAATCGTGCCCTCGTTGATCTTGGTGCCTCAGTTAATATTATTCCCATGAGTTTATTCGAAGAATTTCAGATCGATGAATTAAAACCCGTCAAGGTTACCCTGCAATTAGCCGACCGATCTACAATTAAACCTCGTGGGATTGTCGAGGATGTTTTGGTCAAGGTCCAGAATTGTGTCTTCCCTGCAGACTTTCTGGTTCTTGACATTGAGGTACTTGAATCATTACTAGACTCCCCAATAATCCTTGGACGCCCTTTTTTTGCCACTGCAAAGGCAAATATCAATTGCCACACAGGCAAAATGGATATCACTTGTGCAGGCCAAACTCTCACTTTAGATATTTTCAAATCCTCCAGGAGATTCCATGATGATAACTTTTTTTAGGACTCAGATACGAAAATTTCCAATATGGTGGAGACAATGTTAATAGACACCCTTATCGACCATAATTTTTTTGAGGACTCTGATTCAGAATCAGTGGTCGGCGAAATCTATGATCTGGAGACTTATCTTGACCCCAAATTTATTCCTGATACACCCCCTAAGCACCCTAACCCACCCACTATTCACGCACCTAATTTTTCCACACTAACTTCACCTAATCCTCACCATTCCTTCCCCGACTCCTTTCTTACGGACCTGCCACCAACCCCGCCCGAGTTTGGAATCCAACCTAATTTAAAACCATGGCTAGACTCGGGCTATACTTATCATTTTCCATCCAACTTTGATTCCAATATTGCTTCTAATCAATTTTCTAGGGATCTAGAAGAAGGCACCTTTTTTGCGGGCATCCAAGTGTCCAATTATTTACATGATTTTACGTCTTCCGTGCATACCTTCATGCCCGGCTGAATGGCGTAAAAGATAGCACTGGATGGGAGGTAACCAATCATTTTTTCTTGCTTTCCTTTTTTCTTCTTTTTCGAGGTTTTGTTCATCCTAAACCCGACCGTTCTTCACTAAGGTGATCCCTTTTCCCTCCTAATGCATGAGGACATGGTGTACCCTAAGCATGGGGGGGTGTTTTTAAATTTGACGATCGATTTAGGATTTTCAAAACCTAAAAATATGCATTTTTTCTTTAATTTATTTCCTGCTTGCATACCCAAAAAAAATAAAAATGTTGAAAACTTTTTGAGGAAAAATTTTGAAATCGGGACTAAGGTCGAAAAATTCACTTTTGGTACAATGGGATTTAATCTTTAACAAACTAAGGATGAGGATATGGATCTGATCATTAGAATTCCAGGGTCTATTTTAGACTAGATCAGATATCCTTCTCTAAAATTCCACCTGAACTCATGATAGTTCAGGTGACTTGATCCTATTTTGTAATACGGAAAGTATTTGACTTAGTTTCTGATTCAAAAACTTGCATGTCTTGAGAAACTTCTTGTGTCAATTTTCACACACAAGCCAACACTTAAAAACAACTAAAAATTTGAAAAAAAACTCCCTTGTTTGGACTTACTAAAAGTCTGAAGCAGATCATTGGTTTGAGTTCCCACCGCTGAGAAGGAGGAAAATACCTCCTTTGAGGACGCGATGTCAACATGTTACCGCCTCGGCGCTGCTCCATATCTATATTTCATATCTTTAGACGGAGCATTAAAGCACATTTTAGCAGCTCAAGTGTCTTGGATGGTGCTCTACCTATAGTGTCGGAGTAAGAGCTTGAGTTTGCTTGGAGCGCCCCTTTACACCACATCGTGTTTTGGGGTTGTGAGCTCCTGGGTGGTGTCATGGATAGTGCTATCACGAAGTACTGGTGCTAGAGCCCCCTCGAGGAATGGTAACGGGAATGATGATCCCGACACATCTGTTATAAGACTAAGCTAAAAATAAGCATAGGGGAAAAAAAAAGTAATAATAAATAAATTAACACGCCCTTATAAATGTTGGCTTTTCACAAGCACACACACAAGATTTTAAAGGATTCTGCAAGTTGCGAATCAGATCATGAGCCAAAAAAATCCTAAAAACAAAAATTTCAAGTCATCTGAATTAACAAGGGGTTAATTTGTGAATTTTCTAGAGGATATATTGATCCCGTTCTGTCTAATGGTTGGATCCAAAAATAAATCCCAATGTTTATCTTTAACAAATCCTGTACCTCCTATGTTTTAATCTACCAAGGTCCCTTAATCTCTTTTTCTCCTCAAAAGTCGAAAAAATTAGATTTCCCAAAAATTCCGTTTTCCAAAAAATTGAAGTTTTGCTAAGAGACTAGCAAAAGATAAGCAAGGGGGTGTGATAAATGCCAGTTTATCATCATTCTTATGCATTAAAACAAACCTAGCTCTTAGGATTTTACTTCGCAAATGGGTTTTTTGGCTGCATTTAGGCATAAATTAGGTTAGGCATGCATTGCATTTTTTATTATCTTTTTGATATGTTTTTGTGAGTGTTAAGGATGAACAGATATGCAGATCCCTAAAACCCTTGCACTCAAGAAGGTAAATGGTGAAGGAGAAGCTTAGACTAGCTGGAATTCAGCTTGATCCAGCTCACCACAGCTAGAACCTAGCTCACTTGAACTATGGTTAGCTCATCCCAGCTCCATTCAGCTAATCTCAGCTGAATGGCAACTCAAGAGAGTTCATCTTAGCTCACCCTAGCTCAAGTCAGCTCAGATCCAGCTCAACTTAGCTGAGTCTAGCTCATCTCAGCTCCCACTAGTCCATAAGGAGCTTTAGCTAGCTCAGCTGAGTTGACAGGAGTTCACCCCAGCTCAGACCCAGCTACATCCAGCTCCACTCAACTCCAACTAGATGAAGAAGAACTCATCTCAGCTCAGGAAGCTCAAGTTCAGCTCCAGGGGATTCAGCTTAGCTCAACTCAGTTGAGCTAAGCTACCTTAATTACCTCAACCAGCTTGATCCTCCCCGGGAGCACCAGACCTAGCTCACCTCAGCTCATTATGGTAGAAGTCAGTTCACTTTAGCTTGGCTTAGCAGCTAGCATAGAACTATCAAGCTAAGCCAGCTAGAGTAGCTCCATGCCAGCCTCTTCAGCAGCTGCCAGCTCTAGTTCCAGCTCCAGATTTCTCCTCCTCAGCTCCTCTCTTCAAACCCTAGCTCCAATACCTCCTCCTCTACACCATAGCTAGCTAAGCTAGCTTAGCTTAGCTTATCTTAGCTTAGCTTAGCTAGCAACTAGCTCCTTGGCCATCCACCACCTTCAAATTCAACCCTAGCTAGCTCCACCAACTTAAGCCCTACCTAAGCTAGCTATCCTACTCAAGTTGGTGCCACCTCCTAGCCACCCCTTCACCCCATTATCACCACCAAAAGGCACCAATTTTGGCACCAAAACCTAACCCTGACTACCCCTCTTTTTGGTGCCAACATCCACCCGCACATCCACCATACACCTAACCCTACAACCCCTCCTAGCCACCCACCTACCCCTCCTTCTAGAACCCTTCTTGGCACCAACTAAGACCCCCTTCTAGAAGCCATTTTGGTGCCAACATCAAGCGGTGTCACCACCCATAACCACTGATAGCGAAATACGCGTGATTTGTAAAAGCAGTTTTTTTTTAACGTCGTTGTAACACGCGAATCCGCTTTCGCTTTTAAAATTTATATCCTAGATAGGGGAGTATCTAGGGTCGTCCAAGGAGGCAAAAATTGCAATAATGATTCTCTTGCTTGGAATACAATCTCAACTTTCTTTTTAATATTTTTCAATATGTAATTTTTTTGTATTTTGAAAAGACGAGGGCAAACGGCAGATTGTAGCGAAAAGAACTAACACCTACAAATGATTAAAATTCTAAAAGATAGAAATATCTTCTTCCTAAGCTCACTCTAGGCAAGTGTAGGCCTAGGGTAATTAGGAAGAAGAGGTGAAATAAGTGCTAGAACCAAAACAAACAACTGCAATAAAAAGCTTAAAAGAAGGCCATTTTTTGATTGAGTAGAATGAGTGTTCTTTTCAAGGACAAGTAGAGGAAAGCTTCTACTAGAATTGAACAAATTAAAAGCAAGAAAAGAAACACAAATCCTCTTGTAACAATGGTGAAGAAGGTTGTCTTCTTGCTCCAAGCCTAGCTGCTCCTTGGCTTGAAAAGAGGGCCTCCTTCTTCTCCTTCCTTGAGAGCTCCTCCAAGGTGGAAGCTACCACCTTTAATGCTCTCTCCAAAGGGGAGGGCGTGCACCACCCTTAAAACTCCTCCAAGGTGGCGTGACCACCTTCAAGATCTCCTCCAAGATCTTCCTTGCCTGGCTTCTCCTTTGGCTGGCATGACCCAAGAGAGAAGGGAAGAGGGGAAGGCACCAAGGGGACAGAATATCCCCTTAATCTTCTTCTTCTTCTTCTCTCTTGGACGTGGGATTCTTGGTGGAATATGAGAGTGAAATGGCTAGCCAAGGATGGCTTGAATGGTGGTGGGTAGTGGTCTTTTTATAGGGTAGGATGGGGGGTTAAGGTGCCCCTTGAAATGGAGGGCTAGGATGGAAGAATGGAGGTGGTTAGTGATCCTATGGCTAAGGAGAGTTGGCGCCAACCCAAGAGGTGTTAAAGGGGGTAGTTATGGTGGTGTTGGTGTCTTTTGGTGGTGGAGAGACACCACCATGTTGGCGCCAACATGGGGTCTTCTAGAAGGGGGGTTAGGTGGATGGTGGAGATGGGTTCAAGGGAGATTGTGTGGTGGAGATGAGAGGAGATTTTGGAGGGAAAAGTGGCGCCAATATAGAGGTGGTTAGGGGTGGTTTTTGGCGCCAACTTGAAGTGTCTTTTGGTGGAGATAATGGGGTGAAGGGATGGCTAGGAGGTGGCGCCAACTTGAGTAGAGTAGCTAGCTTAGGTAGGCTTGAGTTGGTGGAGCTAGCTAGGGTTGATTTTGGAGGTAATGAAGGGCCAAGGAGCTGGTTGTTAGCTATGCTAAGCTAAGCTAAGATAAGCTAAGCTAGCTTAGCTAAAGGTGGAGTGGAGGAGAAGGTGTTGGAGCTAGGGTTTGGAGGAGGGAGCTGAGGAGAAGAAGTCTGGAGCTGGAGCTGGAGCTGGCTGCTGCTGAAGAGGCTGGCATGGGTCTACTCTAGCTGGCTTAGCTTGCTAGTTCTTTGCTAGTTGCTAAGCCAAGCTAAAGTGAGCTAGCTTCTACCAAAATGAGCTAAGGTGAGCTGGGTCTGGTGCTCCCGGGGAGAATCAAGCTGGTTGAGGCAGCTAAGGTAGCTTAGCTCAACTGAGTTGAGCTAAGTTGAGTCCCTGTGAGCTGGACTTGAGCTTCCTGAGCTGGGATGAATTCTTCTTCAGCTGGTTGGAGCTGAGTGGAGCTGGATGTAGCTGGATCTGAGCTGGGGTGAACTCCTATCAACTCAGCTGAGCTAGCTAGAGCTCCCTGTGAACTAGTGGGAGCTGAGGTGAGCTAGACTCAGCTAAGTTGAGCTGGATCTGAGCTGACTTGAGCTAGGGTGAGCTAAGGTGAACTCTCTTGAGCTGCCATCCAGCTGAGATTTACTGAATGGAGCTGGGATGAGCTAACCCTAGTTCAAGTAAGCTAGGTTCCAGCTGCGGTGAGCTAGATCAAGCTGAGGTGAGCTGGATCAAGCTGAGGTGAGCTGGATTAGGCTGAGTTCCAGCTAGTCTGGGCTTCTCCTTCACCAATTGCCTTCTTGAGTGCTAGGATTTTAGGGATCTGTGCATCTGTACATCCCTAACACTCACAAAAACTCATTAAAATGACAATAAAAAATGCAATGCATGCCTATCCTAATTTATGCCTAAATGCAGCCCAAAAACCCGTTTGCAAAGTAAAATCCTAAGAGCTAGGTTAGTTTTAAAGCATAAAAATGATGATAAACTGGCGTTTATCACACCCCCATGCTTATCTTTTGCTAGTCTCTTAGCAAAACATTAATTTTTTTTGGAAAACGGAATTTTTGGGAAATCTAATTTTTTTGACTTTTGAGGAGAAAAAGAGATTAAGGGACCTTGGTAGATTAAAACACAGGAGATACGGGATTTGTTGAAGATAAACATCAGGATTTGTTTTTGGATCCAACCATTAGATAGAACGGGATCAATATATCCTCAGAAAATTCACAAATTAACCCCTTGTTAATTCAGATGACTTGAAATGTTTGTTTTTAGGATTTTTCTGGCTCGTGAATCTGATTCGCAACTTGCAAATTCCTTTAAAACCTTGTGTCTGTGCTTGTGAAAAGCCAACCTTTATAAGGACGTGTTATTATTATATATATATATATATTTTTTTTTTTTTTCTCCCCCATGCTTATTTTTAGCTTAGTCTTACAACAGATGTGTCGGGATCATCATTCCCGTTACCATTCCTCGAGGGGGCTCTGGCGCCAGTACTTCGGGATAGCACTGTCCATGACACCACCCAGGAGCTCACAACCCCAAAACACGATGCGGTGAAAAGGGGCGCTCCAAGCAAACTCAATCTCTTGCTCCGACGCTATAGGTAGAGCACCGTCCAAGACACTTGAGCTGTTGAAATGCGCTTTAATGCTCTGTCTAAAGATATGAAATATAGATATAGAGCAGCACCAAGGCGGTAACATGTTGACATCGCATCCTCAAAGAAGGTATTTTCCTTCTTCTCGGCGGTGGGAACTCAAACCAATGATCTACTTCAGACTTTTACTAAATCCAAACAAGGGAGTTCTTCAAATTTTTAGTTGTTTTTAAGTGTTGACTTGTGTGTGAAAATTGACACAAGAAGTTTCTTGAGACCCGTAAGTTTTTGAATCAGAAACTAAGTCAAATACTTTCCATATTACAAAATAGGATCAAGTCACCTGAACTATCATGAGTTCAGGTGGAATTTTAGAGAAGGATATCTGATCTAGTCTAAAATAGACCCTGGAATTCTAATGATCAGATCCATGTCCTCATCCTTAGTTTGTTAAAGATTAAATCCCATTGTACCAAAAGTGAATTTTTCGACCTTAGTCCCGATTTCAAAATTTTTCCTCAAAAAGTTTTCAACATTTTTATTATTATTATTTTTTTGGGTATGCAAGCAGGAAATAAATTAAAGAAAATTACATGTTTTTAGGTTTTGAACATCCTAAATTGATCGTAAAAATTTAAAAACACCCCCCCATGCTTAAGATATGCCATGTCCTCATGCATTAGGAGGGAAAAGGGATCACCTTAGTGAAGAACGGTCGGGTTTAGGATGAACAAAACCTGGAAAAAGAAGGAAAAAAAAAAGCAAGAAAAAATGATGGGTTACCTCCCATCCAGTGCTATCTTTTACGCCATTTAGCCGGGCGTGAAGGTATGCACAGAAGACGGAAAATCATGTAAATAGTTGGACACTTGAATGTCCACAATAAAAGTGTCTTCCTCAAGATCCCTAAAAAGATGAGTGGTAAAGATAAAGGGATCAAAATAAAATAGAGAAATGGAAAAGTGACCCGAATCTGGCCATGGTTTAAGTGCTTGTAAATTGCCAGATTCTGGTGGGTCGAGTGATAGGTCCAATGGAAAGGGATGGGGAATGGAGTCAATGAGATGTAGGGTGTGTGAAGTTAGTGTGGATGTTTCAGGAAGATGAAAAGGGGGAAAGTCAAACCCTAGTTGATCTGGAAAGTCTTGGACCACATAACTATCCTTAGAATAAGAATCAATAAAATCTAGATCAATAGTGGTCAAAGATGCATGAGATTGGATCAACATAGACATTTCAAATACTGCTTCCATTTTATTATCAGTGTCCTCAAAAATTTTGTGATTAATGGACCTCTTGGAAGCTTGAAATAAATCTAATGAGAAGGTCTGGTTACTGCAACTTATATTCATTTTCCCAGAATGAGAATTGATATTAGCTGCTGCCATAATCAGAAAAGGTCTTCCAAGGATGGCATTAATGAGAGCCTTGGGTACCTCTATGTCAAGGACTAGAAAATATACCGGAAATAGACAATTCCGGACCTTGATAATACTATCCTCAACAACTCCCCGCGGTTGAATGGTAGATCGATCTTCCAATTGAAATTGAACCTTCGGAGGTTTTAAATCACTGAATCGAAATTCCTCAAATAAGACTGGGGGGATGAGATTACTAGAGGTACATAAGTTGAGAGGGGCGCGAAAAAAATTGGTGTCAGTTATGACAACTGAGATGAGCGATGTGCCCTGGTCCTTTTTTGTGAAAGGCAGCATGCTCTGAAAAACTGAGCTGGCTGTCTTAGAAAGGACCAACCTTTCTAGATTCTGATCATGACTTTTTGAAGTAAATTTTTTAGAGGCATGGGGAGAATCTAGGAGGGGAATATTCCTCTTGACTTGCTTAAATAAGTCCAAAGGATTGTGGTCAGAGGGCTCTGATTTTGGATTGTTGGATTGCAGTTTTTGAGAGTGGGAAATAGGGTTTGAATCAGGTGTTTTTGGGATTTCTTTTTCTTCTTCCTTATTGAGGTTAGGGGAGTCAATCTGCATTGGTTGAGAATCAGTTTCATCATTTGAATGTGAAGGCCTTAAATCCATGTTGGTTTCCTCACTCCTCAAAGTCTCTGCATACGCAGCTTGGTGGTCACTGGGAGGAGATGGGGGGGGCTGATTTTGATAGAAACTGGGTTGGTGCTGTGATATTGGGTTAATGGGAGGCTGAACCATGTGGTTCTGATGTTGGTATCCACCTGGGTGTTGGTTCCTGGGATTAATAATGTTTGGTGTGGGTTGGGATGGTGGGTGTCCTGCAGGTTTTTGAGTCGGAATATCCCCAATTTGATCATTGAGATTGTTAATAAGACGGGTTGTTTCCTTTGTTTTTCTTTGTAACTCCTGCAGGGTTTTCATCATCTGGGCATTAATGTCTTCTGGAGATTGCCCAGATTGATAAGTCTGATTAGAATCATACCCTCCAAATGGGTTTTGTTGTTGGTGTGGAACCGGATTGGTCTAGGAGTGAGCCGGATAATTTCCCCTATTAGAGGAATTTTTCAATTTCTCCTGGAAAGTAGGGACATTTTGGGTGGGGTGATGATTGGGATAAACATAATTCCCTGTTGAACCATAGAAAGCCTCAGAATAATAATTATACTCAGCACGAGATTTATGCAGATTTTCTCTCTTGCGGGTGTTTAAAGAGGTGAGATGTGGAATGTGTGGAGCTTGGGTAGGTGTGGTAGGACTCCCTTGGTTGGCTAGGTTTGTTAAATCCTTATGCAACTGTTGTTGCTTAACTTGTAGCTGAGCCTTGATAGAGTAAAGATTAGGTGGAGGGGCCTGATTAAGTAGCTCCTGGGTGGAAAAATAGGGGAAAGAAAAATTAGCATGCGGGTTAGAGGACCAATTTTGATTTTCCATTTTGAGAGAAGAGGAAGAATGCAGGAAAAGTCTTTTTTTTGGGGAGGCAAAATCAAGTGGTCCCTCCAAGTGTGGAGTTTTGGACCGCCGCCCGTGCAAAATGGAAGAAATGGCAGGGGAGGAGAAGAGATGGGGATGAGAGAAGTGTGCACACAAGCAATCAAATTCTAGACCTAACTTAATTGTGACTCCCTAGAATTTAACCTAAGACTTGGTCTACCTAGGAAACAAGTAATCAATAGTGAATACCCGTTCTGTCAACAAATCTAGCCAAGTTGCTTAAGGGGAGGTTTGGGCCCAAGCGTTTCCTAGGAAAATCCTCAGGTGCTTGTACAAACCTGCGCCTGGTCGTTTGACACGGCCCCTCAGCCTGAACACCAGATATAGATGAAAGAATTGGTATTAACTAGAGAAAACTTAAATCCTATATAGCAAGCCTAAATTGATGAAACCTTAGGGGTCAAATTGCTACAAATTTTAGTTAGGTATAGGATACTACAGTGCACACGGAATGTGGAGGGCGTTTATTGGGATGTTGCCCTGTTATTTGATTTTTTTTTTTTTTTTTGTGTGTGTGCAAGAATTGGAGAGTGGCTCCAATGAAAGTCAAGTTGTCACACAATTTTTTTGTATTTTTGTCTTTTAGGATGTGATTTAATTAAATGAATTTTAGGGTTTTTCTCTTTAAGTTTTCAAACAAGTTTGAAAGTTCACAATCAAAGGAAAGACAAGTTGTATGTGTGATTGTATATTTCCTTTTAATTGAGTCTCTAAAGAGAAAGAAGAAACCCTAAGCCAATTATCCCTAAGACAGAAATTTAACTACCAATGAATTATTTTTAGCTTTCAGAATTAAGTAGTGGTCCAAACAAGTTAAACAACACCACTACTTTGAATAAAATCAAACAAGGATTCCAGAAAAGATTTTTTTAAGATTTTAGGAATTTGTTTGATAATAGTTTTGAATTTTTAATTATACTGGTGTCAAAGTCCAGAAATAATACCCGTGGGTATTATAGACTTTTCAGTATTACCACCGACCTCATAAAATTTTTATGATTTTATATGATATGTAAAATTTCACAGGGATTCCAACAAGCTAAATTCCACAAAAATTGGATGAGTATAAAAATTCTGAAAATTCGCGGACAGTAGCAAAACAGGAAGATTAGAGGGTGTGACCTCTCTGCAATCCACGAATTTTTAAAAATTAAATACAAATCCAATTGATCTGAAATTTGGAACAGATGTTCCAAACTTAATTGGGAATCACTCTATGAAATTTTATGATTTTAGGAGTCCTGTGGTGTTAGGAATCGATTTTTCAAGTCTGGACAGAAATCTAGACCCGAAAAACAGAACACCAATACTTGCAATGGAATGGTGCTAAAGAAGCATACAAGCAAACAATGATTTTAAAATGCACCACTCCACTTAATTTAAGTGTTTAGGGTCCTGAAAGCCAAGTTTAATATATTTTTGGTAGTTTTAATTAATTATGTGACTAGAAAGAGGAACCAACCTGAATTTTCGCGGGAAGAAAAGGATCTTTAAGCTCTCGCTTCCAGATTCCCGCTTTCCCGCTGTAGTTCCTGCACACAAAAGAAAGAAAGAGAAGGGGATGAGATCCACTTCAAGCAAGAGAAAATGAGTTAATGCAAAGCCGTGCCTCCCCGGCAACGGCGCCAAAAAGTGACAGCGAAATACGCGTGATTTGTAAAAGCAGTTTTTTTTTAACGTCGTTGTAACACGCAAATCCGCTTTCGCTTTTAAAATTTATATCCTAGATAGGGGAGTATCTAGGGTCATCCAAGGAGGCAAAAATTGCAATAATGATTCTCTTGCTTGGAATACAATCTCAACTTTCTTTTTAATATTTTTCAATATGTAATTTTTTTGTATTTTGAAAAGACGAGGGCAAACGGCAGATTGTAGCGAAAAGAACTAACACCTACAAATGATTAAAATTCTAAAAGATAGAAATATATTCTTCCTAAGCTCACTCTAGGCAAGTGTAGGCCTAGGGTAATTAGGAAGAAGAGGTGAAATAAGTGCTAGAACCAAAACAAACAACTGCAATAAAAAGCTTAAAAGAAGGCCATTTTTTGATTGAGTAGAATGAGTGTTCTTTTCAAGGACAAGTAGAGGAAAGCTTCTACTAGAATTGAACAAATTAAAAGCAAGAAAAGAAACACAAATCCTCTTGTAACAATGGTGAAGAAGGTTGTCTTCTTGCTCCAAGCCTAGCTGCTCCTTGGCTTGAAAAGAGGGCCTCCTTCTTCTCCTTCCTTGAGAGCTCCTCCAAGGTGGAAGCTACCACCTTTAATGCTCTCTCCAAAGGGGTGGGCGTGCACCACCCTTAAAACTCCTCCAAGGTGGCGTGACCACCTTCAAGATCTCCTCCAAGATCTTCCTTGCTTGGCTTCTCCTTTGGCTGGCATGACCCAAGAGAGAAGGGAAGAGGGGAAGGCACCAAGGGGACAGAATATCCCCTTAATCTTCTTCTTCTTCTTCTCTCTTGGACGTGGGATTCTTGGTGGAATATGAGAGTGAAATGGCTAGCCAAGGATGGCTTGAATGGTGGTGGGTAGTGGTCTTTTTATAGGGTAGGATGGGGGGTTAAGGTGCCCCTTGAAATGGAGGGCTAGGATGGAAGAATGGAGGTGGTTAGTGATCCTATGGCTAAGGAGAGTTGGCGCCAACCCAAGAGGTGTTAAAGGGGGTAGTTATGGTGGTGTTGGTGTCTTTTGGTGGTGGAGAGACACCACCATGTTGGCGCCAACATGGGGTCTTCTAGAAGGGGGGTTAGGTGGATGGTGGAGATGGGTTCAAGGGAGATTGTGTGGTGGAGATGAGAGGAGATTTTGGAGGGAAAAGTGGCACCAATATAGAGGTGGTTAGGGGTGGTTTTTGGCGCCAACTTGAAGTGTCTTTTGGTGGAGATAATGGGGTGAAGGGATGGCTAGGAGGTGGCGCCAACTTGAGTAGAGTAGCTAGCTTAGGTAGGCTTGAGTTGGTGGAGCTAGCTAGGGTTGATTTTGGAGGTAATGAAGGGCCAAGGAGCTGGTTGTTAGCTATGCTAAGCTAAGCTAAGATAAGCTAAGCTAGCTTAGCTAAAGGTGGAGTGGAGGAGAAGGTGTTGGAGCTAGGGTTTGGAGGAGGGAGCTGAGGAGAAGAAGTCTGGAGCTGGAGCTGGAGCTGGCTGCTGCTGAAGAGGCTGGCATGGGGCTACTCTAGCTGGCTTAGCTTGCTAGTTCTTTGCTAGTTGCTAAGCCAAGCTAAAGTGAGCTAGCTTCTACCAAAATGAGCTAAGGTGAGCTGGGCCTGGTGCTCCCGGGGAGAATCAAGCTGGTTGAGGCAGCTAAGGTAGCTTAGCTCAACTGAGTTGAGCTAAGCTGAGTCCCTGTGAGCTGGACTTGAGCTTCCTGAGCTGGGATGAATTCTTCTTCAGCTGGTTGGAGCTGAGTGGAGCTGGATGTAGCTGGATCTGAGCTGGGGTGAACTCCTGTCAACTCAGCTGAGCTAGCTAGAGCTCCCTGTGAACTAGTGGGAGCTGAGGTGAGCTAGACTCAGCTAAGTTGGGCTGGATCTGAGCTGACTTGAGCTAGGGTGAGCTAAGGTGAACTCTCTTGAGCTGCCATCCAGCTGAGATTTACTGAATGGAGCTGGGATGAGCTAACCCTAGTTCAAGTAAGCTAGGTTCCAGCTGCGGTGAGCTAGATCAAGCTGAGGTGAGCTGGATCAAGCTGAGGTGAGCTGGATTAGGCTGAGTTCCAGCTAGTCTGGACTTCTCCTTCACCAATTGCCTTCTTGAGTGCTAGGGTTTTAGGGATCTGTGCATCTGTACATCCCTAACACTCACAAAAACTCATTAAAATGACAATAAAAAATGCAATGCATGCCTATCCTAATTTATGCCTAAATGCAGCCCAAAAACCCGTTTGCAGAGTAAAATCCTAAGAGCTAGGTTAGTTTTAAAGCATAAAAATGATGATAAACTGGCGTTTATCAACCACCCCCTAGGTGTCCCTTGGGTTGGCGCCA
Organism: Thalassia testudinum; assembly: GCA_037157565.1. Classification (NCBI taxonomy): domain Eukaryota; kingdom Viridiplantae; phylum Streptophyta; class Magnoliopsida; order Alismatales; family Hydrocharitaceae; genus Thalassia; species Thalassia testudinum. The sequence goes on from JAZHRO010000025.1 coordinate 44,578,297, forward strand.
ATTGACCTTAGCCATTGGATCCCCAACCACCTCCATCTCTCCATCTTAGCCCTTCATTCCAAGAGTCACCTTAGCCCCCTTCCTATTCTGTAAAAACCCACCACCTACCACCATTTGAGAGCATCCTCCATTAGTGTATTATTCCACCTAAATCCACCTATACCTACAGCCAAGGAGAAGGAGTAGAGAAGAAGATTAAGGGGGCACATCACCAGCCCCTTTGGTGCCTTCTTCTCCTCACTCTCTTCAACTTGGGCCACACCAAGGAGGAGGACTTTTCTGCTTCAAGGAGGACAGCCAGGAAAAGGAGAAGGACCTAGGGTGGACGTCCACCCTTGGAGAGAAGCTTAGGGCATGCCCCCTTAGGGTTTGCCTTGGAGGACATCACCTTGGCGGAGCATAGCAAGGAAAGAGTTGGAGGACTCGTTTCAAGCTTTGGTGCTACCAAGCTTGAAGCAAGAAGCCCTCTTCTTCACCATCTATCTATTGGATTTGTGTTTGCTTTTCTTTAATGCAATTTTTCTAGTAGTAGAAGCATTCCTCTACTAGGCTTCTTTTGTAAAACACTTTTTCATTAATCTAGTTGCCTTCTTTGCAATTTCTTTATTTGCATTTCTAATTGCTTTATTTTTAGCATTCTTCACTCCCTCTCCCTAATTATTCTAGGCCTCCACTTTCCTAGAGTGAGCTTAGGGAGAGGCTCTAGTTGCCACTTTAGAAGTAGTATATTGAATTTGAAGTGTAAGTCACTTTCCCACCACAATTTCGCTTGTTGCCTTAATTCAAAAACAAAAAAAAATGATATATTGAAAAATGCCAAAAAGAAATTTGAGATTTATATTCCAAGCAAGAGAATCAATTTTGCAAACATTTGGCCTCCTTGGACGACCCTAGATACTCCCCTGTTTAGGAATATAAATTTAAAAGCGAAAGCAGATTTACACGTTGCAACGATACTAAATTACCTAATTAACAAACTGCGTATTTTCACTATCACCCATCTCTGTGTATCTGCCTTATTTGGTAACTCTCAGGAATTCACACAAAGTATGCACACAAGAATAGAGAGCGAAAACTACGCCTAACTCTGAAGTATCATCATCTAATTGTCCAAAACTTAAGAGTCCTTGCACTAGACTTATTGCGCCAGCAAGCTCTCTACTTTCTTCTCACAAATATGAGGTGGATCTACTAGAAGATAGTATGCCTGACTCCCTATGAACTATCCAAGGGTTTAGTAGAATACAAATGCTTATTGGTTTTCTTCAAGGATCTATTACCAAGTCTACGTGCACATGAAATAAATGTACTGGATTCAAAACTTAAGAAATAATTCAAGAAGAAAAACCTCCAATGACAAAGGTATTCTGCTAGGGACTAACCCGTTCAGCTCAAGAAAAGAGATTTTTTTTAATATATAAATATGTATGCAAATATTTATAAATGCTATAATATTCTCAGGTTATACCCCCCATGCCTAAGACTGACAATGTCCTTATTGGTAAAATGCAGACATAGAAGAATATCAACTGAGGAGGAGAGTGGGAGGAGCTAAGGCTCCTAAGCAGAAGTGCATCCAAAACCTGGCCATCAGAAAAAGTAATATACGGTTTAAGTCATTGACCATTTACCTTAAAGCTCACACCTAAAATAGGGTTCCAAATCTCTACAGCTCCATAAGGGAAAGTATTGATAACAACGTAAGGCCCATCCCAGCAGGACTTGAGCTTTCCAGGGAATAATTTAAGTCTAGAATTGAAAAGCCAGACCCATTGGTTGGGCTCAAAAGTCTTTCTAATGATGTGCTTGTCATGGAAGACTTTTGTACGTTGCTTGTAAGCTTGAGAAGTTTCATAAGCTTCATTACGAAGCTCCTCAAGCTCACTTAATTCTAACATACGTGCTTTTCCTGCTTTATCTAGATTCAAGTTAATGTTTTTAATAGCCTAATAAGCTTTATGTTGGATTTCAACGGGAAGGTGGCATGCTTTTCCGTAGACAAGACGGAAAGGTGACATGCCCAAGGGAGTCTTACATGCAGTTTTGTAGGCCCAAAGAGCATCATTTAGTTTTTTAGACCAATCCTTCCGATCAGGCCTGACAGTTTTTTCTAAAATTCGCTTAATCTCCCTATTAGACACTTCAACTTGTCCACTCATTTGGGGATGATAAGGTGTGGCTATCATGTGGTTGACTCCCAAATTTTGGAGTAGTCCTGTGAAGTGTACATTCTTGAAGTGAGGTCCTCCATCACTTATGATTGTCCTTGGGCACCCATACTGAGAAATGATATTAGCCTTAACAAAGCCCAAGACCACGGAATGGTCATTAGTTCGCGTGGGTATGGCTTCTATCCATTTCAATACATAGTCAACCGCCACAAGGATGTACTCATATCCGAAGGACATAGGAAAGGGACCCATGAAGTCAATGCCCCAAATATCAAAGATTTCAACAGGGAGAATAGGTTGTTGGGGCATCTCATCCCTTTTTCCAATGGTTCCCGTCTGCTGGCAATGTAGACATGCGCCCACATACGTATGTGCATCTCGGAATAATGTAGGACACCAAAAGCCAGACTGAAGAACCTTATGGGCAGTCTTCTTCCCACTAAAATGTCCCCCACAATGGAGGTCATGGAAGAAGCTCAGAACACTTCTTTGTTCTTCATCAGGGATGCAACGGCGAAAAAGCTGGTCAGGGCCTATTCTAAAAAGCTCAGGTTCCTCCCAGTGATAAAATTTAGCATTGGCGAGAAACCTGTCTCGTTTCTGCTTGTCCCAAGTATTGGGGGTAATGCCTGTGACCAGATAGTTCACTATGTCAGCAAACCAAGGAGTTTTAGCTTCCACAGCCATCAGAGACTCATCAGGGAAAGTCTCTTGAATACCGCCAGTAGGGTTTGATGCCTCAATAGGGATCCTAGACAAATGGTCTGCTACCACATTCTCAACTCCTTTCTTGCCTTTAATTTCTAGGTCAAATTCTTGGAGTAGCAGAATCCAACGAATTAGGCGAGGTTTGGTGTCCTTTTTAGCCAGAAGATGCTTTAGGGCTAAATGATCAGTGAACACTACAACCTTGGATCCCAAAAGATAAGACCAAAACTTTTCAAAAGCAAATACTACAGCAAGTAATTCCTTTTTAGTGACAGTGTAGTTTTGCTGAGGATCCATAAGGGTCTTGCTGGCATAATGTAGCTGATTAGCCCATAGTTGTGGGCTATTTAAGTCTTTAAGTGCCTACACATTAGGTTAATTCTAACATTTATTTAGTATAAATTAGGATGTAAATAGATTAATTCATAGTTTTAATTTAATTACATAATCCATGCATTGCATTCATACTTTAAGTACATTTAGAATTAGTTTAGAATGGCATTTATCTAATTAGATAACCAATTAGGTATATTATTTTTATTAACATAAAAGTTGAGGGTCTGTATATAAATGACCCTAATATTTTAACATTATTTTCTTTTCTTCTTGCAGGAACGGCTGGCTGCCGCTCCAACGACGAATGGCTGGTGCAGTGAAGAACCCATTCAAGTGGGAGCGGATGTGATGGATCTGGTCGGGTGGATGATTTCAAATGTGTGCAGGCCACTATAAAAGGAGGAGGGAGGCAGCCGAGCTCGGGAGGCCTCCGCCACCGACCCACCACTGTGCAGAGAGAACCTCTCTCTTCCACTCCACACTGCGAGCCTCTACTGTGGCGACGAGTCTCCATCACCGTGGGCGTGTGGTGTGACAGGCCACACCGCCATCCGGAGCTCGCCGCATCACCGTGAGCACCTTAGCGTGCATCCTCCTCGCCGTCATCGCCGACCACCATCACCGAGCTACTGATTCAACCACCCTCTCAGTAACTTAAGACGTCTGGGGAATTTCCAAGACGTCTGAAGCTACCCGCTCACCTGCGATCACCCGCTTGCGTACCCGTCTGAACTCCACCTGCACCCTTCACAGCCACATCCGCCCATCTCACCGTTCATGCCTGCACCACCACCCCTGCGCCTGCGCCTGCGCCTTCATCCGTGCGCACCCACGACTGCAGCGCCACCCACCAGCCTCCAGCGCAACCGCGCCCACCATCAGCCTTCGCCATCTCCACGCCCTCCAGATCGCGCACGCCCTCCTCAGCCTGCAGCGCCCACCTCCCGCGCCTGCAGCAGCAACCGCGCCTGCAGAACTCAAACCGCAACCGCACCCGCGCCTGCCGAACCTCCAGACCGCGCTCACCAGCCTGCAGCACCCTTCTCCCACGCCTGCAGAACCGCCACCAGCAGCGCCCTCTTCCCCGCGCCTGCAATCCAGCTCTCACCACGCCTGAGCTCCCGTGCCCACGCCAGCCACAGCAGCGCCCACACCAGCAGCAGCAACCACCCCCCGCAGTAGTAGCGCGCGGCAGACTTCACGCCAACAGGCCGTGCCCGCTCAACCGCCTGCAGCCGCCACCAGCAGCACCTTCGCCGGAGCTCGTCCGGCCACCTTCGGCCGCCGCGCGACTTGCCGCCACCACGGATTCGAAGCTCTTGGTCCAAGGGACCTCCTCCGAGCTTCCCGCGCCCGGTCATCGGCCCCTCGTCGCGCAAGACAACGGGGAAAAATTCCCCTGTTTTGCTATAGGAAACCTTCAATTAAAATTTACATTTTCTGCCATTGCCAAATTTTAATCATATTTTATTGACTCTGCATTGCGGAAAATATCCTATAGTTTCTCATAATTGCCATTTCAGCATTGTTTCTTGCTTAAACCTTAATCTAAAGGCAATCTTGGCTTGGTTCTTGTCCAAATTGACTACAAACAAACATTTTTAAGTGGCGTGAATTTTAATATGTTATTGCCTCCCTGTGGATACGACCCGCTCCTCTGCAAGTGGTTATTTCTTGTTAAAAATTGATTAGTCGATTTTTCCACCACATTAAACTACAAACGACTTAAAAGCGAAAGATCAACCAGTCAGTAGCACATGAGGTTTGCCATCAACCCTTTGACCTAAGACCGCTCCCACTGCAAAATCAGAAGCATCGCACATAAGCTCAAATGGGAGGGTCCAATCTGGTGCTTGAAGAATCGGTGCAGTAATGAGGTCTTTCTTCAAAACTTGGAAAGCCTTGCCACATCTATCATCAAAATTGAAGGAGCATCCTTCGCTAGCAGGTCACAGAGTGGCTTAGAGATTTTACTGAAATCTCTAATGAAGCGCCTATAAAATCCAGCATGGCTAAGGAAAAATCTAACCTGACGAACATTGGCGGGCAATGGAAGCTTAGAGATGGAATCAATTTTTGCGGTGTCCACCTCTAATCCTCTCTCGGAAACTGCATGCCCTAACACAATGCCCTGCTGGACCATAAAGTGGCTTTTCTCCCAGCTAAGCACCAGCTTTGCCTCTTCGCAATGGGTTAAAACTTTATCAAGGTGCGAAAGGCATAGGTCAAATGGCAAGCCATAAATGGAGAAGTCATCCATGAAAATTTCAACAAACTCGTCGATCATATCAGAAAAGATTGCCATCATACAACGTTGGAAAGTGGCAGGAGCATTACATAACCCGAATGGCATTCGACGAAATGTAAAAGTGCCATAGGGACTTGTGAAGGTACGCTCCTGATCATCAGGAAAAATGGCTATCTGATTATACCCAGAGTACCCGTCAAGAAAACAAAAGTACTTGTTCCCCGCCAATCGTTCCAGAATTTGATTGATAAATGGTAAGGGGAAATGGTCTTTCTAGGTAGCCGTGTTTAAACAGCAGTAATCAATGCAGACCCTCCAACTAGTTGAGGGTCTAGTGGTCACCAGTTCACCTTGGTCATTCTCTTCCACAGTGATTCCTGCCTTTTTCGGAACTACGTGAATAGGACTGACCCATTTACTATCTGAAATTGGATAGATAATCCCTGCATGCAGCCATTTCAGAATCTCCTTTTTAACAACCTCCCGCATATTTGGATTGAGCCTTCTCTGCATATCTCGGAAAGGCTTCACAGACTCGTCCATGTATATATGATGCATGCAAAGAGAGGGATCAACACCCTTAATATCAGCAATTGTCCAGGCAATTGCTTCCTCGTGCCTTTGTAAACACTCGAGCAGAGCTCCCTCCTGCAATTCAGATAATGTAGATGAGATAATAACGGGGAGGATGTTATTAGGGCCAAGGAAAGCATATTTCAATGTGCTCGATAGCGGTTTCAACTCCAATTCAGGAGCCTTTTGGATTGAGGGTTTTAGTTGAGATGTCCCTACCTCAGGCAGCGGATCTACCTTCACAGTCCAGGATGGGGACAGAGACTCAGTGTGTATCCCTAGCAACTCTTCTAGTTTGGGCATTTTCCTTTCAGTTTCTTTAATAATTGAGGGATGGTCCTAAGATATGACCTTCTGAAGGGGATCTCTACATAAGAGTGCTGGAGTAGTCTCTTCAATTATTTCATCAACGACCTCAATCTGAGAATAATCTTCAAATTTGGGTTGCTTGTAAGTATCAAAAACATTCAACCGGATCTTCTTGTTCCCAAAGCCCATTTTAAGTGCCCCAGATCTACAATTTATAAAGGCATTGGCTATGGCCAAGAAGGGGCATCCCAGAATAATGGACGGCTTTGTGGGCTTATTAGATGGGTCAGTATCAAGTACCAGAAAGTCAACGAGGAAGAAGAAATCCTCCATTCTCACAAGGACATCTTCTAACAATCCTTGCAGTGTCTTAAGTGATCTATCTGCAACCTGGAGGATTACTAGACTAGGCTTTAGCTTGCCTCCTCCCAAAAGGTCATAGACAGAGCTTGGTAGAATGTTTACCCCCGCACCCAGATCGAGCAGAGCCTCGTCAATGTGTTGGTTACCTATAACCACTGAAATATACAGGGCCCCTGGGTCTTTCATTTTGGGGGGTGTTCCATGCTGAAGAATCGAGCTAACATGGTCAGGCAGGATGACCTTGGTTTGGACCTGTTTCCTAGTTCGGCGCTTCTGGGTGCACAGGTCCTTCAGAAACTTGGCATAAGACAGAATCTGTTTAATCGCTTCCAACAGAGGCAAGTTAATCTGGACTTGCCTAAAAGTATCCATAATCTCTTCCGTCCTATCCTTGGCTCCAGACGAGCCAACAGAAGATTCCCCAAGAGCAGATAGGCACTCTGGATAGGGCACCCTTAGCTTCTGGGTAGAGGGGTCGTCATGGCGGGAAAGGGGTGGTGGAAGGACGACATCCTCATTGTGGGTGATTTTGTGCTAGGGAGAGTGGTGTGGCTCTTCCTCGGGTGAGATGGAAGTCGGGTCAGGTGTGGAAGGGGAATTCTGAGATGTAACCGTAGGAGTGTTATCAGGCTTGTCAATCTTTTTTCCACTCCTCAACATGGTCACTACTTGGGCGTGCTCTCGGAATACAACCCCCTTGCCTTTAGGGTTCTCAGAGGAGCTAGGCAGCTTCCTCGGATCACGTTACCTAACTACCTCAGTAAGATGACCAATTTGGGATTGCGTATCAGTAATCATCTTATTCTGAGATTGGATAACCATATTCTGATGCTCTTGCATTGCTTTCATCGTGGCCTTCAGTTCATCCATCTCAGAGGGCTTATTCAGAGGAGTATTTTCATAAGAAGGTTGGTATATGGGCTGGGGAGGTAAGGGTCTTGTATTCCCTGAGTTAGAAGCATCACCTTGCTTCCAAGAGAAGTTTGGATGGTTTCGCCACCCTGGATTATAAGTGTTGGAATAAGGGTTATTGCGAGGGGGGTAGAAACCTTGGGCTACGTTCAAGTCGGCCTGAATCAACTCAGGGAATTGGTTTGCCTGATGGCACTCCGCAGTGGCGTGCGTTGTGCTTTGGAAAATGGAGCATTCTCTTGAATCCTGAAAAATAGAGGCTGCTTGTGGGTTCATGTCAGGGTTTGCTAAAAGCCTATTAAAGTTTTTATTCAATAGTTGAATCTGATAAGCCAAATCCTGAGAAGCCCCAGCTTCATGGGCCTCTATCTTCCTCTGCAAGATTGATGGTTTTCTTTCTTGATAGGCAGAGGATAGATGTATGGCGTTGTCGCTTAATGTTTCAAATAATGCCCAGGCTTCATCCTCAGTTCTGGTCATGAAGGTTCCTGCACAGGCTGCATCAATGGTTTGCCTATGCCTTTCAGATAATCCGTTATAGAACCTTTCGACCAACTGTCATCTTGGCACTTGATGGTGGGGGCATAACCTAAGAAGGTCATTAAAGTGCTCCCAAGTCTCATGAAATTGCTCCCCTTCCTGTTGAGTAAAACCCATAATCTCTCTTCTGCAATGGTTGGTTTTACTCATAGGAAAATACTTTTTCAAAAATTCTCCCTTAAGGGTGGCTCAATCATTTACCCTTGTATTGAGGGTATGATACCAGTGCTTGGCCTTATCCTTAAGGGAGAAAGGAAATAGAGTCCTCATCAGGGCTTCATCAGTAAAGCCCTGGAGCTTCACCATAGAACAGACCTCGGTGAATTCCTCTAAATGTCGGTAAGGGTCCTCCCTAGTAGTACCATAAAAAGAGGGTAATAAAGATATGGTACTGCTCTTGATCCCATATGGATTATCCCCTGCCGGTCGTCTTAGTGCTTGTGCAGGTTGGTTAGTTGGAATAAAATAGTCCCTTAGGGTCCTTTGTTGATTTTCACCTTGCTCAGCCATTCCTTCTTTTTCCTCTCCTAGGTGAGCTCTCCTAAGAATTCTCTCAGGCTCAGGATCAAACACTAGACTACCCTCAAGCGAGCGTCTAGCAAGCATACAAAACACAATTTAGGTTTTTATTGAGTAAGTTAAACCTCCACTCCAAAGATAAGTCAAAAGATCAAGACTTATCCCTCTGTTCCCACGTAAGTGGTATAAGAGGGGCGTGGACTTGAAATCTTAACCTTCTTTTTTGCGGAGGTCGAATTAGTTAATATAAATGGCCAAACAAGTTTTTCACTGCAATTACGTGCCTTAATTCAACCTTCGAGTGCCCTAGGACCTATACTTTGCTTGGATGATACTCCAAGGTGATCAAGTGAGAATTTACTCCATGGATGAACAAAGGGATGCAAGTAGGGTGAACCCTTCCTTTGAGGCGATGCATATACGGTGCCCCTTAACTACCCTTTTGTTCCTTTAAGGGGTGTCCCCCTCCATGGAGTATCAAAACACTTGGTTAAAAGATAGTATCACCACCACCACAAAGCACAATAGGAGGGTGTGCACCGATAAAGAGATCAGTGCCTATAGCCTTAAGGGATCGAGCCTTAGTGTGGTGCCTAATGTGCGTGCTCAATGTTAGAAGTGTGCAACACACTGCAAATCTTTGTAATTTCTTTTGAAGTCGTAGACAAGTCCCTTAGAAACAGATCAAATGTGATTGCTTTTAGGGTTGAATCTGATTATCAGTCCCACTTTTAGTTATGTGACCACTGAATTAGTAAATTCAAACAACTTGGTGGTCTTGAATTTAAATTTGAATGCAAATGTGTGAACAGGAGCTGGATGCAAAAGTTAGAAAGATTACCTGTCTCCAGCAATCTTCGTGTTAATATGCTTGCAATGCAATAATAAGATCTAATGTGCTGCTCAATCACCCTTAAATGCACGCACCTAAGGGCATGTAACTTCTAAATAGGCAGCTCGATATTTTCTTTGTTGGTTTTAAAGGCAAGCAGAAAATAGAATCACGCATGCACAAAAAATAATGTAAGCACTAGTAGCTAAAGAATCTGGGGACAAACCCCCAAAAGTTCAACCCCACTTACTACAAGGGCGAAAAGATAGAAATAAATTTTGTGACAACGGAGAATCCTTTGTGAAAGTAGGATCTTGGTCTCCTATGTCTTTTCCTCGTGTGGCTTAGCTCGTGGCTGCTGTCGCCACTCTGTTGCACCTCATCGCCTCGTCAGATTCCTCTCACATTAAAAAAAATTGATCAGATAATTTCGCAACTCAAAATATTAAAAAACAATGAAGTAAATCTATTGCGTCTGTTACCTCCCTGGCAACGGCACCCATTTGACGAGTTGACTTTCCGCTATGCATTGTAGTATTTAAGTGGTGGAAAAATTGACTAATCAACAATAAAGATAACCACTCACAGAAGAGCAGGTCGTGTCCACAGGGAGGCAATTATGCAATAAACTCTCGATTATTTCGTATTCTTTCGGTTAAGTGTGAAATCCCTAGTCAAATCTGACATAAAATGCGATGGAAAGAAGATTCAAAATAACTCAAAAATATAAGGGTATATGAGAAATTTTCCCTCACTGAAATCTTCAATAAATATATGATGATTTTATGTAATTTTCAATTGACATATACTAAAGAAAATTGGTGCACATGTTCATCCCAAAACCAATCTTGAAACAGGTGAATAACAATAACATGTAATTATCAGAAAATATGAGTGTGCATGCACAATTTTGCCATAATAAAATAATAATAAATCAAAATTAATTTCTAGTGGCAATGGCATTAGTTGTAATTTTTAATTACGGAGAAAACAGAGCTTTCACTCTCTCTCCTCCTTGAGAGAGAGAGAGAGCACTGGCGATGGAGCTGCTTTGGGGGAAGCTTGATCGGCACATGGGGATCACGATGAAAGTGGCAGAACGACGAGAGGTGGCCAGAGGTGGGCGTAGCAGGCGGAGGAGGGCATCTAGCCTGTTGGAGGAGAAAATGACAGCCACAGCCGCGCGCCTGCCTGCGGGGTGCGTGAGCGGTGCCCACAGGGGTGGCTGCTGGCAGTGGTGAAGGCGCACAGTGCCTTTAGGTGTGGCTGGAGGGAGTGCTGGACGCCTGCGGGCATGCGGGTGGGTTCCTGCGGAAGAGTGGGGCAGTACATATAGGTAGGGAGCTTGCAGGTGGCTTGGGTGGTCTGCATACGCGGTGGGCGGTGTGCGCCTGCAGGAGGGGGCACGCCTGCCCACGAGGAGTGTGAGCGGTGCCTGCAGGGGTGGCTGCTGGTGATGGAGAGGAGAGCGTTGGACGCCTGCAGGCGTGCTGGCGAGAGGGGGGCGTGTTGCAGTGAGGCTGGAGGGTGAAGGTGGGTGGTGCAGGAGACGGGTGCTGGCGTGCGGTTGCACAGGCGTGCGCTAGAGAAGGGTGCGCCTACGGGAGCGGGCAAGATGGAGCAAGCGCCTGGTGGTGCTGGTGCGGTGGTGCGCTTGAAGGCGGTGGAGGCTGAGGCATGGGCCTAGTGGTAGGCAGAGCGCCTGCGGGGGTGCGGGAGCTATGCAGGATGGGGTGCTGGCTGGAATGGCTGGGCGCTTGTGCGGTGACTGGAGAGGCGGCTGGAGATGGGCGTGCGCCTGCGGGTGCAGAAGGCGGTTTGGTGCATAGTGCACACGAGTTACACCATCCTTGGATGATCCCGCCCCTCCTCTCCTTTCTTCGCCTCCTCTTAACTCCTCTCCTTCGCCCTTCCAGGGATTTTCAAAAATCCTTTCTAAATATGGCCTTGGTTGTTGGGGGAGGGCAGCGGAAGATTTGATAAATGTGCGGGAGGAGTTGCGGCTGGCACCGAATATGTGTTGGAGAAATTTATCCCCCCCTTGTTCTTTCCAAATATTATTCCTGCAATCATAAAAACGTAACATCATTACATATTAAGTTATAGAATACTATAAAATAGATGTAAACTTAAATCATGATGAATGCAAACATTCTATAACTTAATGTAGTTGTTAACAAACCTAGAACGTACGATTAAAGTTACTTAGGCATAATATTAGTCCATTAAAATGTGGGTGGATGCCTGCGGAAGAGTGGGGTGGTGCGTATAGGTAGGGCGCCTGCAGGTGGCTAAGGCAGTCTGCATGCACGGTGGGCGGTGTGCGCTTGCAGGAGGGGGCGCGCCTGCCCATGGGGTGCGTGAGCGGTGCCTACAGGGGTGGCTGCTGGTGATGGAGAGGGGAGCGCTGGACGCCTGCGGGCGTGCTGGTGAGAGGGGGCGCGCTGCAGTGTGGCTGGATGGTGAAGGCAGGTAGTGCAGGAGACGGGTGCTGGTGTATGGTTGCTAAGGTGGGCGCTGGAGAAGGGCATGCCTGCAGGAGCGGGCAAGATGGAGCGGGTGCCTGATGGTGCTGGTGCGGGGTGCGCCAGAAGGCGGTGGAGGCTGAGGTGCGGGCCTGGTGGTAGGCAGAGCGCCTGCGGGGGTGCGGGTGCTATGGGGGATGGGGTGCTGGCTGGAATGGCTGGGCGCTTGTGCGGTGACTGGAGAGGCGGCTGGAGATGGGCACGCCCCTGCAGGCGCGGAAGGCAGTTTGGTGCATAGTGCATACGAGTTATACCATCCTTGGATGATCCTGCCCCTCCTCTCCTTTCTCCGCCTCCTCTTAACTCCTCTCCTTCGCCCTTCTAGGGATTTTCAAAAATCCTTTCTAAATATGGCCTTGGTTGTTGAGGGAGGGCAGTGGAAGATTTGATAAATGTGCGGGAGGAGTTGCGGCTGGCACCGAATATGTGTTGGGGAAATTTATTCCCCCCCTGTTCTTTCCAAATATTATTCCTGCAATCATAAAAATGTAACATCATTACATATTAAGTTATAGAATACTATAAAATAGATGTAAACTTAAATCATGATGAATGCAAACATTCTATAACTTAATGTAGTTATTAACAAACCTAAAAGGTACGATTAAAGTTACTTAGGCATAATATTAGTCCATTAAAATGCACTCATCACTATCGGTGATGGAGGAGGTGACGTGCACTCATGCGTGTGTGTTTAGAAGTGTCGTTATAGTTTGCACTTGCAACGTCGGTTTTAAAGTAAAGAAACGGATGTGAGTCCGAGTGTCAGTCTCAGGGAGGCATGAAAATCGGATTTTTCTTATTACTTGCCACGGAAATTGTGGAGTTTTGCTTGCGAAAAGGTGCGGTTGAAAAGTGAGAGAGAGAGAGAGAGAGATTAGGGTTAGAGTCGTTTCTTTCTTTAACATGCAACTTGGACAAGAAATAAAGTAAACAACTGAATGGAAAATAACTTCATTAATCATGCAGCTTTAGTTCACAGATTACAACATTAGATACATACTTAAACATAAGTAAGATAAAGCTTAAAAGAGAGAAGGCTTCGTCGACAGCACGTCGTCTCCGGCGATTACAAGAGGGCCTAAAGCTAGCTAAGAGAGGGGCAGAGTAGTTGCAAGTGAAGTGAATGCCTTGAATGAGTGGTTGGAGGGGGTTTAAACAGGGAGAAGGGCTTTCTAAAAGAAGGGGTTTTAGCAACGTCTCGAAGCGACGTCTGGGACGTCGCTAAAACCCTTCCAAAAGTGTCGGTGAAGCCCCCAGCCCACCGGACACACGCCTGTGCCGTTCTTCTTCACGCTCGATCCGTGGGCGTGGCATGAGAGCCGTCCGATCGAAGATCGGACGGCTGAGATCCTTGCCCGGGTGCGCTTGGATCGCGCCTTGAGCGCCCGTGCGCGCGGGCGTCGTCGTCTGGCATGCACGCACGCATGGCCGATCGCCGCCTGAGGGCGCGCCACGTGGTGCTATCGCCACCGTCCAAGTGCGGATCTACGACAGAATTTCATCTGCGCTCCTCGCTGCCTTCAAATTTCGGCACCGTGCGGCTCGAACCCGCGTCGCATGGGTGCAGGCATGCGCGTTAGTCGCTGCGCCACGCCCGCTGCTTTCTTGAGGCGACTGCAGGCATGTGAGCGGTTCTCGACTGTCCGATCAGAGATCAACGGCTGAGATTTGATCTCTGGCTGAAGGCGGAAGCGGCGCGCGGTGAGCGGGTGCCACGTGGCGCAACGAGGGCCGTTGATCATCGGATCAATGGTCAGAAATTCTTGGGCCCATTGTGGGAGCTCCGGATGTTGGATTTGGTCGATTTTGAGTCCGTTGGACTCTGTTTGTCGTTCTAAATCCAACCGTGTGATCCGATTGCTCATCTGAGGCTTGCTTTGACAAGTGCTTATACAAATGGCCATTAATATTATTTTATAAGCAATGTTGGCATATGATGCATGCAATGCTCCCATTCTACTTATGTTGTGTCTTTTATTCTTAAGATGGGCCCTATTTAACAGAATTATCACCCCCATATGCAGTGTTATCATACCCCCATGCTTACTCCTTGCTAGTCCCTAGCAATGTTTATTCTAGCTTTTATTTTCTGTCAGAATTTAAGAAGTAATTTCTTAAACACTTCATCACTTGTCAGTAGGAGGAAATATACTAAGATCTTAATCTACAAAGACTAAGCAGCGCCTGGGTGCCTGCCAAAATACGAATCGCTTGAATCCTTGCTTTAATGTATAAATATATGTATATATATATATATTAGAATCTTTCTTTTGGGAATTCAGAGTGGGTTGGTAACTTTTTACGGCTACCCAGCCCTCCCAAAACTAGGTTAAAACCCTAAGTGCTAAGTATCTTGGTGTGAAGATTGTGATAGAATCACTCAACGGTAATTTAGACAGACTTCGGGTTTCTACGCCCCTAGGTGACCGGAAGAGGAAATATATTTGCCTGAAGGTGTATTTGTTTGATTGGTAGCTTTCTCCCTACGTTTATTTTAATCTGGGTCAACACAAGGATTTTCCAGTGTATATCTCCCCGGCTTGTATTACTTCCCCGCTTCTTCCTTAAGTGTTTTGGTTCTTTTTTATGCAATTACTGGGCTGGGCTCTGGACAACCGACCAATGGGCTGTTACCCACGATCATTTGCCAGCCATACTCGTGCGGTGAAGTGTGGTTTATTTTATTTTCTTTTCTTCTTTTTTCTTTTTTTTTTAGGTGGCTTCCTTGATCTCAAATGTACCTAGAGGCAAAGAAGTGGTCCCGTGGCTGGGCTCTGGACAACCTACCAATGGGTTGTTACCCACGACAACTTACCAGCCATGCCACCCTAGAGAGTTCATTAGCTACCCAATTTCTGTCAAAATCTCCAATGAGTGAGTCTGTGCAAGAATGTGTGCAGATGCTTAGACTCAAAGTTCTTCTGAGTTAGAGGGTGAGTTGATAAGTCGTATACTTATCACCTTATTTAGTAGGTGGATTAGAGTAGCTTAAAGTCACAAGGATTCAAAGCTAAATTCATATTTTAACGGACACCAGGGTTGATTAAGCCTGAAGGCTTGAAAAGTCTAAGTGTTTAAGTTCTTTTTGTATTATTTCCCACTATTGACAAGTTTCTAATGCCTAAGTTTCTTCCTAAATTCAATTTATTTTTGTTTTATTTTATTCAGACTGATTAAATGAGCTCAGGATCGTGCAATTGACCACCCCCCCTTGCTTAAGTTGGACAATGTCCTCATTGGCAAATACATGGATGTAACAGGGGTTCAAAAAGATAGTACTTGAGTGACATGAAATACCGGATCAGTCTGAATCCTCTGGGTTGCCTCCCAGGAAGCGCTGAGTTTAATGCCTCCAGCTGGGCGTTGCTTCGTGTCATCCCTCAATGAGGGTGACACTCTCCTTTGGGGGAACCTGGGCTAGGAAGTGTTTCAATCTTTGACCATTAACTGTAAAAGTGTGCCCAGTGTTAGGATCAATGATTTCCATCGCCCCATTAGAGTAAGGCTTAACCACCCGAAATGATCCTGTCCATTTGGACCTGATTTTCCCCGGAAAGAGTTTTAGGCGGGCATTGAAAAGCCAGACTTGTTGGTTAGGCTCAAAGGTCTTTCTATGGATAAGTCAGTTGTGGACGGCTTTCATTTTCTCCTTATACAATCGACTATTCTCAAAAGCGTCCCAATGAATTTCTTCGAGCTCAGATAATTGAAGCGTCCTCTATGCACCGGCTTACTGGGAATCCATGTTACATTGCTTGACAGCCCAGTAAGCCCGGTGTTCCAATTCGACAGGAAGATGGCAGGCTTTGCCAAAGACCAGGTGATAAGGCGACATGCCTCTCGGGGTCTTGAAAGCAATCCTGTATGCCCATAGGGCATCATCTAGTTGTGTGGACCAGTCTTTCCTGTCAGGTCTCACAGTCTTTTGTAAAATGTTCTTGATTTGTCTATTTGAGACCTCGGTCTGCCCATGTGTTTGCAGTTGATACGGGGTAGCAATGCGGTGGTTCACCCTGTATTTTCTAAGTAGGGCACGGAATTGGGAGTGGATAAAATGACTTCCACCATCACTGATCATGGCCATTGGTATTCCAAATCGGGAAAAGATGTTCTGCTTAACAAAGTCCATGACAGTCCTGTGATCACATCAGCGGGTGGCGACGACTTCAATCCATTTAGAAACAGTCTACTGAGATTAGGATGTACTAGAAGCTGTTGGATGGTGGAAAGGGGCCCATAAAATCGATACCCCAAACGTCGAAGATTTCGACAATCAAAATGGGCTGGAGGGGCATCATATCTTTCTTGGTCATGGTCCCCAGCGTTTGGCAACGTGAGCAAGTCTTGGAAAAGTTGTGTGCATCCTTAAATAGGGACGACCAGTAAAATCCAGACTGCAGAACCTTTGCAGCCATTTTTTTTCCAGAGAAGTGACACCACAAGCCTAGTCATGACAGAAGGAAACCACACTCTGAACAGCATGGGATAATCCCAGAAATAGTGCTTGGCCTCAGCCAAGAACCTGTCCCGTTGCTATCTGGACTAGCTGTGCGGAGTTTGTCCTACAACTAGGTAGTTGACATAGTCAGCATACCACGACAGTCTCTTGTCTTGCACAGCCAGAATGTGTTTATTGGGGAAGGTGTCAAATAGAGGTAGGGAGGGTCAAATGTGGTCTAGATGAACTCTAGACAAGTGGTCAGCCACCACATTCTTCGATCCGGCCTTGTCGTGGATTTCCAGGTCAAATTCCTGCAAGAGCAGGATCCATCTGATGAGCCTGGGCTTTGCATCCTTCTTGGCCAACAGGTGCCTAATGGCTGAATGGTTAGTATAAATGGTCACGTGGGATCCCAGCAAATACGATCGGAACTTTTCAAGTCCAAAGACTACAACAAGCAACTCTTTCTTTGTGACCGTATAATTTCGTTGGGCCTTGTCCAATGTTTTGCTCGCGTAGTAGATCACCATGGGCTTCTTGTCTTGCCTTTGTCCCAGGACAACGCCTATGGCAAAATCTTGATGTGTCACACATAATCTCAAAGTCCTGGGACCAGTCTGGGGGTTGAAGTATAGGTGCTGTGAAGACTAAGTCCCGGAGGGTTTGATAAGCCTGGATGCAATCAGAAGACATGTGGAATATGGCATCGTTCGCCAGAAGGTCGGTTAAGGGTTTGGAAAACTTGGAAAAGTCTTTAATGAACCTTTGGTAGAAGCCAACATGTCCCAGAAATGAGCGAATCTGCCGGACTGAGCTAGGTGGAGGAAGTTTGGAAATCAAATCAACCTTAGCCCGATCTACCTCGATGCCCCTATGTGATACGATGTGACCGAGGACAATTCCTTCTTGAACCATAAAATGGCTCTTTTCCCAACTTAACACCAGATTAACCCCGATACATCGTTTCAGCATTTTCTCCAAGTTGCTCAGACAATGGTCGAATGAATTCCCAAATACAGAGAAATCATCCATAAAGACCTCTAAGCATTCACCCACCATTTCTGAAAAAATGGCTAGCATGCAATGCTGGAAGGTAGTAGGTGCGTTGCATAGCCCGAACGGCATTCGACGGAATGCAAACGTGCCGTACGGGAAAGTAAATGTGGTCTTTTCTTGATCCTCCAAAGCAATTGCGACTTGGTTATATCCTGAATATCCATCCAGGAAGCAAAAATACTTCTGCCTTTCCAATCTTTCAAGGATTTGGTCAATGAATGGCAAGGGGAAATGATCCTTCTTAGTGGCTTCATTGAGCTTCCTATAATCAATACACACCTGCCATGCGGTGGTGGTGCGGGTGGGGATGGATTCGCCATGATCATTGGTGACAACGGTGAGCCCAGCTTTCTTTGGAACCACTTGAGTGGGGCTCACCCAGGGGCTATCAGAGATAGGATAGATGATGTCGACGTTAAGCCACTTGATAATTTCTTTCTTAATAATCTCCCACATGTTTGGGTTTAAACATCTCTGCATCTGGCGGGAGGGTCGTGCCCCATCTTCCAGGTAAATCTTATGGGTGCAATAGGTGGGGCTAATTCTTCTCAAGTCAGAAATGGTCCAACCAATGGCGGCCCGATGTTCTGAAAGGGTCGCAGTCAACCTGAGCTCCTGATCCTTGGTTAGATGAGAATTAATAATCACAGGGAAGGTCTGATCAGGTCCCAGGAAGACATATTTGAGATTCTCGAGTAGTGGCTTGATCTCAGGTGCAGGTGGAACCACAGTTGATGGAAAAGGAAAAGGCGGGAGTTGATCAACATCGATCTCCTCAAATGGTGTTGTGTGATGGTAATCAGCCTTACAGAGGTCTACAGGTAGTGATGGTGACGGGTCAGAACAGTCATTACGGGTTTGGTGGTCTGAGACAGAACTAAGGTTGAGGCATTCCTCGACTAGAGTTTCCACGGGATCAAGTTCCTCAATGCAATCGCAATCAAAAGACTTTGTCACTCGGAAGATATCCAATTGCATTTTCCTATCTCCGAAGGCGATTTCCATGCATCCCGTGCCACAATCATTGTTTGCCTTAGCTGTAGCTAAGAAAGGTCTGCCTAAGATTATGGGTGCGTTCTGTAGTTTTTCAAGGACTTCCATGTCCAGCACCAAGAAGTCGACCGGGAAATAGAAGTCCTTGACCCGTACAATCACGTCCTCGACAACCCCCTTTGGGGTTTTCACTGATCTATTAGCCAGCTGGATGGTGACAGGTGTGGGTGTCAACTCTTCGAAACCAAATTGGTGGTACAAGGTTGTTGGAATCAGATTGATAGAAGCACCTAAGTCCAGGAGTGCTCTATCAAATGTCATGTCCCCGATATTATAGGAAATCAGGGGTGCTCCTGGGTCAGTTCGCTTGAGCGGAAGGTTGCTTGATATTACGAAACTTGCTTGTTCGGAGAGCACAACCTTCCTAGGTGCTTGAGGTCTTGGCTTACGCTTGGGTGTACAGGCATCCTTTAAAAACTTGGCGTAAGCCGGAATGTGCTTAACGGCTTCGAGGAGCGGGATATTAATCTGTACTTGGTTAAAGATCTCCAAAAGCTCCTCAGTTTCCACAACATTCTTCTTTTTCTTGATTGTTTCCAAGGCCTCAGGGTAGGGTGTCTGGATGTGGATCGGGTCTATTTATGGGTCCTTGGGCTTTTTTGGTACCTCTTCTGAGTTGGGTATTTCAGCGGGTGAAGTCTCGGGGAGAGTCGGCCATTTGGAATCCTGGGTTTTGGTGTCGCTTCTCAAGGTCACCGCATTCGCAGAGGCATTGGGACCATGGGTTGATCCTTGAGAAGACGAGGATGAGGAAGCACCAAACCCAGGGGGTGTTTGTGGGGCTGGCTTGACCATGTGAGCCTGCCCAGGATTGCCTTGGAACCCTTACAAATTGGGGCCTCTGTTAATTATGTTTCATGGGTTCAGTTATGGCTGGGAAGGTAGGGATCCTTGTTGTTTACAGTCCAAGAGTTGGCTTAACTAGCCTTTTACCAAGGCCATTTCCTCCTGATGTTTTTGGTTCATGTCAGCCATCATCTTTATTGGGGTGTCCATCTGGTTTTGTGGGGGAGGGGCCACCCTATTTTGATTATATGGGGGTCTAACTAGTGGTCCTTGCTGATAGGGGGGCAAATGTGGCTATTGGTTTGGCCTGGGCTGGTTTTGGAATTGCGGTGGTTTCTGGTTTGTCCAACCAAAGTTGGGGTGGTTACGCCAACCAGTGTTGTAAGTGTTGGAGAAAGGGTCAAGTTTAGCATAACCTTGGATAGCTTGCACATCTTCAAGGATAGCCGATGTTGATGGAGAAGGAAGAGAGTAATCAAGGGTTGAGGGAGCAAAGGTCCCTCCCTGAAACATGGTCAGGGGTTGTTCCAAGTTCAGTTGGGTTAAGGGCTGGACCAGGTCAACATTATGTGCTCCCTTTGCTAGGGAGAAGGTCTGTAACAGGTTCCTGGTTTGGTTCAGTAGCTCATCAATCTTTTTGTCCACCAATTCCACTCGACCTAGTTTCTTGGCAATGATGTCCATGTCAACTATTCCAGAATTTACTTGTACCTCATAAATCCCACCACGGGGTTGACTGGACCTGTTAAACTGGGTCATGGAGGCATTGTTGAGTGAATTCTTGCTCATAGACTCAAAGAGCTCAAACGTGCTCTCCTCGTCCTTGTTCAGGAAGTTCCCCCCGCATGAGGCATCGACGAAGTTCCATAGGTTGCTGTCCAGACCGTGGTAGAAAATTTGGGCCAATTGCCACCTTCGTACTTCGTGGTGTGGGCATTTCCTTAAGAGTTCATTGAATCTTTCCCATGCCTCATGGAATTGTTCCCCACCCTGGAGTGTAAAGGTAGTAATAGCTCTTCTGAGGGCATTGGTCTTTCCTATGGGGAAGAATTTCTTTAGAAATGCATGCCTCAATTCTTCCCAGGTGGTGATGGGTCTACCTAAGGTTGTAAGCCAGTGAGAAGCCTTGTCTCTTAACGAGAAGGGAAACATCTTAATTAGAACAATGTCAAGGCTAATGTTCTTAGGTTTCACAGTTCGTGCTATGCGGTTGAGATCCTCTAGATGCTGGAAGGGGTCCTCATTTGAGCTTCCATGGAAGTGGCTCTGGATTAGACTTAAGACATTCGGTTTCAGCTCAAAATCATCTCCCCCTTCGGGGATCCTAAGGTGTGGCTCGACTCTAATAGCAGACGGATTATAGAAATCATGGAGGGGCCTCGGTTGATCCTGAAATGGTGGTACATCAAGTGGTGGTTGCCCTTGTGGGCCTAGGAAAGGTGGTGGTGGTTGTTCTTGTGGATTCTGTAACCGGTGTATGGCTTGCATGATGGTGTGGATTTGTTGTTGCTGAAGCTGGTGGTTTGCATTAATTTGGGCTTGGATGATGGCCATTGTGTCTGGTAGGGGTTGATCCTCAGCCTCATCTACCTTAGGTTCAGCCATGTTTCTAACAAAATCACGTCGCCTAGATTCCTGTCCCAAAACAAACAACTCGGGATGCAATAAGCGTCTCCCGTGCATACACTAGAGAAGAACAGGAGGGGATGCGAAGAGCAACAAATGTGAGAAACGTGTTCAATCAAGCACACAAGCCTAGTCCTTATGGTGTATTCCTTAGGAGACCTAGAAATCTCAAAAAGGGTGATTAAGTCCGTAAGCACTGGACTCCCCTTCCCAAGGCTAATCTAGCCAGGTTGATTACGAGGGGATTGCAGGGAAGGTTCTTCCTTTGGCTTGCGCTGCTAGTTCCATAGACCCCACAACCGCGGTCGTTTGACACTGCCCCACAGCCTAGTCACCAGATTCTACCAAGGGAATGAAAGCCAAGTGCCCAGCAAACAAAACCTCACCTTTCGAGACTTAACTCAGTCCTACCTAGGGCACGTCTACTCAGTTTTAAAAGTGCTAGGATAGTGCTTGTGTTAGGGTTATGTGATGAGGTGTTGATTGGGGTGATGCCTCTTAATTTTTCACTTTCATTGTGTGTGCCTCTATCAAAACATGATTTTTAAGCAAGGATTTTTAAGATGTGGTGTCTTTAGTGTTTCATCCTTACTTTAGTGTCTTTCAGGGTTGACGTGTCTTAGTGTTTTCAGACAAGTTTCAGTGGGCACGTCAAGTTTTGCACACAACTTGGTGAAAGTAGATTTCCTTTTATTGTGTAGAGGCTCTAAAACCCTAATGTACTCATCCTAATGATCATGCAACTTCTATTAGATGAGTCATTTTTAGGGTTGAGTGGTGCAGCCCAAGTCAATCCACGGTGGCTTCGCAAACACTACTCAAAAAGAGAAAAGAACACTCCAAGAATTTATTCAGAATGTTAGAGTGTACATTTTTTTTGTTGGGTGATGTGTTAAGGATGTGGGTCAAGTAATCATACACCACGCCAATTTTTTTCAATTTTTACAATTTTTTTAGTTTTTCAGACAAGCAAATAGCCATGAGTGAAGAATTACTCACTACCGGTCCTTGTTGCACCTACTCCCTTGTTACCGTCATGGGATGCGTCGCTTCGCCATCAAAGCACCGAATTCCTGCAACCATCAAGTAAAAAGGAAACAGGGCATTAGGCGATGTGAGAATGGATGTGGAATGGAAGTGACTAAACAAATTCGTTGCCTCCCTGGCAACGGCGCCAAAAACTGATGTGCACTCGTGCGTGTGTGTTTGGAAGTGTTGTTATAGTTCGCACTTGAAACGCCGATTTTAAAGTAAAGAAACGGATGTGAGTCCGAGTGTTGGTCTCAGGGAGGCGTGAAAATCTAATTTTTCTTATCACTTGTCACGACAATCGTGGAGTTTTGCTTGCGAAAAGGTGTGATTGAAAAGCGAGAGAGAGAGAAATTAGGGTTAGAGTTGTTTCTTTCTTTAACATGCAACATGGATAGGAAATAAAGTAAACAACTGAATGGAAAATAATTTCATTAATCATGCAGCTTTAGTTCACAGATTACAACATTAGATACATACTTAAACATAAGTAAAGGAAAGCTTAAAAGAAAGGAAGAGAGAGAGAGAGGGAGAGTGGCGAGGCAGCCACGGTGGTGGAGAAGGCTCCGTCGGTGGCTCGTCGTCTCCGTTGATTACAAGAGGGCCTAAAGCTAGCTAAGAGAGGGGTAGAGTAGTTGCAAGGGAAGTGAATGCCTTGAATGAGTGGTTGGAGGGGGTTTAAATAGGGAGAAGGGCTTTCTAAAAGAAGGGGTTTTAGCAATGTCCGGGACGTCGCTAAAACCCTTCCAAAAGCGTTGGTGAAGCCCCCAGCCAGTCGGTCTCACGCTCGTGCCATTCTTCTTCGCTCTCGATCTGTGGGCACAGCATGAGAGCCATCCGATCGAAGATCGAACGGCTGAGATCCTCGCCCGGGCGTGCTTGGATGGCACCTTGAGCGCGTGTGCACGCGGGCATCGTCGTCTGCCGTGCGCACGTGCATGGTCGATCACTGCCTGAGGGTGCGTCGCGTGGTGCTATCGCCATCGTCCAAGTGCAGATCTACAGCTGAATTTCATTCGCGCTCCTCGCTGCCTTCGAATTCCCGCACTGTGCGGCTCGAACCCACGTCGCGTGGGTGCGGGCGTGCACGTTAACCGCTGCACCACGCCCGTTGCTTTGTCGCGGTGACCGCGGGCGTGCGTGCAGATCTCGACCGTCCAATCAGTGATCGATGGATGAGATTTGATCTCCGGCTGAAGGTGGAAGCGGTGTACGGTGAGCGGGCGCCACGTGGCGCAACGAGGGCCGTTGATCATCAAATCAACGGTTAGAACTTCTCGAGCCCATTGTGGGAGCTCCGGATGTCGGATTTGGCCGATTTTGAGTCTGTTGGACTTTGTTCGTCGTTTTGAATCCATCCGTGCTGTTCGATTGCTCATCTGAGGCCTGCTTTGACAAGTGCTTATACAAATGGCCATTAATATTATTTTATAAGCAATGTTGGCATATGATGCATGCAATGCTCCCATTCTACTTATGTTGTGTCTTTTATTCTTAAGATGGGCCCTATTTAACATAATTATCACCCCATATGCAGTGTTATCAGGAGACATGCATGTGTTTGGTGGGGTGTAAATGAGATCAAAGCCCAAATTTTTTTTGGAATTTTTATCAGCGGTCATAGCTATGCTTCTGGAAGTGGAAGCGGGTGGTTTCATGGAGTGCAGTGGCCGTGCGAGCTCACCGGAGCTTCGTCGGCACTAGGGAAGATGAGGTGCGTGTAGTGTGTGATGATCGAACCAAGATTTTGAGGGGTTGGAGAGAGTCAGGATGGTGAGAGGAAGATAGATAAGAGACATAGAGAGGGAAAGAGTGAGCAAGGGCAGTTGACTATGATGGGTCGGCACTGGAGAAGGTGAAGGCGACGGCGACAAGGCGACGAGGATGGAGAGGTGGAAAGCAGTCACACTTTGGCCTACGATGGTCATGAGGAAGAGGGGAGGACGTTGAGCTAGTAAATTTGACCGTTGGTTGGCCAGAAAAAGGTGTTGGAGAAGCTTTCTGGAGCTCGAGTTGCAGACGACCAGCGAAGAGAGAAGAGGAGGTATCTCCGTCTTTTTTGACCTAAGGAGAATGGCCTCATCGAGGGGGTCCTTTATAGAGCCTTAGGATGAGCTCCAGATGCGGGAAGGAGCTTGATTGGGTCGCGAAATCAAGGAAAAGGAACCCTAGATTTATCTGAGTTTGTGTGAGTTCTATGGTGTGAATTGTGGTCTAAGATGTGGTCCACTTGATAGAGAGATCTTTCAAGATCAATCCCTCCAAATTTTAAGGGATTTGGTCATGTTTCAAGAGAGAAATCTCTCTGCAAATCTCGACTGAGGTGCGTTCCCACCTCTAATGGTGGTATGGACCTAAATGAATAAAATGATAAGATGTTAAGGGCTATTTGAAAAGAATTTGAAAGTTACAGTCCTGTCTGAGAGAAATATAGATTTAAATGATTGAATTGCAACTAGGTCAAGATAGACACTGATTGGACCCAAATTTTGGTACCAACCTAATTTGGACCAGAGGAATGTAATGGTGAAGTTGGATTTCAATTTTGACCACGTTTGATTGGGAAATTTGCATAGAAACCCAAATTAGGGCAGAATTTCATCTGAGACTCTATTCTAGATCAAAATGGATTCAGATGGTCAAACAATGGGTACCAAACCTCTTAGAATATTTTTATATGATTTTTAGGAGATTTAGATGAATTTTATATTGACTAGAAACTCTTTAATTTAAGTAGGTTTGAAATTAGGATTTTATGTGAAGATGTGGTTCTCAAAACACTTGAAATGCCATTTCTATCTGTGTAGACCCACTCTTTATACTTTTAAGCTAATTTTACTTTTATTTAGCCTCTGAGCAACCCTCTGGTTAATTTGTGTTTATGATGTGTTGTTAAAATTACAAAATTAACCCTGATTTCTCATTCTCTCAAATCAGAATATTATGGAATTACGACCCTTAGATGATCATGTAGGAGCTTTTATCAATCAAACTTGAAAAAGTGGCTAGTTAGGGCTCATGATGGTGTTCCCATCATACCCCCATGCATAGAATTTGCTAGTCCCTAGCAAAGTCCTATGGATCAAACCAAGTCTCTAAGCTGGATGTAACCATCAAGATGGCCTATTAAGCCGCATCTCTAGAAATCAAATTAGAATATCAACAATAGGCCTAGAGGTAATCAAGTAATAGCCAAGATCTAGACCTGACTATCTTTAGCTTGAGTCTGCCATGAAGGTTTTTAAGACCCGCAAAAACTGCTTAGAGGTTCGTTGACTCCAACGGTTAAAGCACCCGTGTGTAGACATATTGAGTCCATATTCAGTTTGCCAGTGCATTTCGATAAGAGAGAGATGAAGAAGGATATTTCATTTTGAGAGTTTTCTCTCTTTCTTTTTATATTTCCTTAAATCCAACCTCAGATTGGCCCTAGACACAGCCTGTATCGGATTCCTTGTCCCCACCATCAATCCTCGAAGGGTCCTTAGCTTTCGGTGCTTCGGGATAGCACTACCCATGGCAACCCCCAGAACCTTGGCTTTAGATACTTCGGGATAGTGCTTCCCATGGCATTCTGTAGCTAAATTCAGGCCCTGGCAATCGTCATTTCGTGATAATCTCGCCCATGGCACTTGAACCAACACAAAGTGCTTACATGCACCCGGTAGGATCTTTAGATATCCTAGGAGATAAGCACCGAGGAGATGATATGTTATTACGCATCTTCGAGGGGAATTTTCCACCTCTTCGTGCTGGGAATTTGTCCGATCAACTTGTGTTTTCCAACCGCTCCTAGGCTAGATTTCCAGGATAATTTTCTCATAACAGAACACTTTTGGCATGATTTCTTTATTAAGCGCACTGAACTAGACTAGTGTGTGAATTTGGATGCTTAGGTTACCAAGTCCTGTAAACCAAAGGGCAGGAAATGGGACTGAATAATCCTTAAGCCTTAGACTTAATACATTAGCCTCACACTTTACTCAACCTCTTGAGGACTAATCCAGATCTTAATGAATACTTGAGTGTTTAAACCCTAAAAATAGGTCCAAGATGGCTAAGGTTGGTACTCATCACTAATCTCCTAAGTTTTAGCCCTTCAGGTCTTAATTCATCATCCAATCCAGCCTAGAAGTTAAGTGAGTTCCATACTCAATTACAAGGGGCTATCTCTTGTTCTCTCTTTTTGATTGCTCCTTTCCTTCTCTTTTCTTTTCTTTTCTCTTCTTCCTTAATTATTTTCAATTCAGTTCACTTTGATATCTCTTTTCCTTTTTTTTTCTTTTTGATGAAACCCCTCCATGAATTGATTCTTACAGCATTTTGCACTTTAATACCCCCCATGCCTAAGATTTGCAATGTCCTCATTGTAAATTAGGTGGATCCGAGTACAGTTCAGATCATACACTAGAATAGGTTTGGTGGGTGGCGAACGGTTCAGGATGACTGTTGCAGACGATTTCAAGCTTTGATACAAGTATCAGAGGTGGAGTCGGTTGTTCTAACGGATGAACACCAAAGTTTATTATGATAGGCTAGAAGGGTCTCAGTTTTTTCAAAAATGACAGGTTGCCTCCCATTAAGTGCTAAGTTTAATGTCATTCGCTAGGTGCAATGAAGCTTAGGGAGAATGGAGATCAAAAGATACTGCAGCCAGATTCGAGTTGGTGAGTTCGAAGAACGGTTTCAGTCTCTGACTATTCACAATATAAGGTTTTGAGTTATGGCTGAGTTTGTTGATTTCGATGACTCCATTTCCAAATACTTGTCTCGTGAGGAATGGTCTAATCAATTTTGATTTGAGTTTTCCTGGGAAGAGTTTGAGTTTGGCATCAAAGAGTAACACTTTCTAACCAGGATGGAAAGATTTCCGCGAAATGTGCCTGTCATGGAAAGCTTTGACCCGCTCTTTATAGATGCACGAGTTCTCATATATGTCATTACATAGGTCCTCGATATCTCTCATTTGCAACCGACGGTGGATTCCAGCCTTCAAAAGATTCATATTGCACTTTCGTACTGCCCAGTAGGCTTTGTGATCCATTTCTAAGAGAAGGTGACATGCCTTCCCGTACACGAGTCTGAAGGGAGACATTCCTAACTGGGTCATATGGGCAGTCCTATAGGCCCACAAGGCTTCCGGAAGGCGGGTAGACCAATCCTTCTTATCTGGTCGAACAGTGACCAAAAGGATTTTCTTGATCTCTTGATTTGACAGCTAATCCAATCCTTTAGTCTGGGGGTGATAAGGAGTTGAGATACGATGCGACACCCCAAACTTTTTCATCAGGGACTGGAAGTGCACATTCGCGAATTGGGACCCTCCATTGCTGATGATGGCTTTTGGAACCCCAAATTTGAAAAAGATGTTCACTTGAATGAATCGAAAAATAACTTTATGATCGTTTGTTTTAGTGGGGACGGCTTCATTCTACTTTGAGACGTAACCAATAGCAAGTAAGATGTACTCGAAGCCGTTAGATCCTGGAAAGGGTCCCATGAAATCAATTCCCAAATGTCAAAGATTTCGTACACAATGATCGGATTCAAGGGAATCATTTCACGCTGGCCCATGTTGCTGAGGGTTTGACAACGGGCACATGCCCTACAATAGCATTGTCTATCTTTGAACATGGTGGGCCAAAAGAACCCACACTGGAAGATTTTTGCTACGGTTTTACTCCCCAAGTAATGGCCCCCACAGGCCTGGTCATGACAGAATGAGATGATGTCGTTGTCCTCGTCATCGGGAATGCATCTCTAGATCACTTGGCCATTACCAATGTGGAATAGATATGGATCTTCCCAGACATAATACTTTGGCTTCGGAAATCAGCTTGACCCACCTAGAAGTTGCCCAATCTAGTGGGACTTTCCCTGTAACCAAGTAGTTTACGATCTCAGCAAACTAGGGAAGTCCATTAATGGCTAAAAGATGCTCATCCATAATGTGCTCAGTAATAGGTTCGGATGGGTCGATAATCGAAGGAGGGTGGGACAAATGGTCAACTGCCATGTTCAGCTTCCCTGCCTTGTCACGAATTTCAAGATCAAATTCTTGCAACAGCAAGATCCAACGGATTAATCTAGGTTTCGCATCCTTCTTCGTGAGTAAGTGCCGCACTGTAGTGTGATCCGAGTATATGATGATGTGGGAACCTAGGAGGTATGATCTGAATTTCTCCAGACCAAATTCTACTACCAGCAGCTCTCTGTAATGGTGTAATTACGCTAAACCTCATCCAGTGTCTTGCTGGTGTAATATATGACCATCGGTTTCCCGATGACTTTCTGACCTAGCATCGCTCCTACTACGTAGTCAGACGCATCGCACATGATCTCGAAGGGATGAAACCAGTAAAGAGATTGCTGAATTGGTGCTTAGGTGACTCGATTACATAAGATCTCAATGTAGGATCTAAATAGATAGAATATGGCTACGTGCACAAATACTTAAACAAAATGTTAGTAATACAAAAAAGATTTGCACAAAATACAATCATAGAAATTGGCACAAGATGTATAGTGGTTCCCCACTCACTTGGGTACTCCATTACCTAAGCCTCCCAGCTTAGGGTTTTTAACCCGATTCCCTCAACCCTGAGGAAATCAATTTACTAAACTGAGGTAATTAACGGGTTACCTCAACCCAAGTACAATAATGGGTTTGTTACAACCCAATGAGCAAATGCTCAAGAACAAATGAAACACAGGTGTAAGAAAGAAAGATCTTACAACTAAGTTCCTAAGCCTCTCAACAAATGTAAATATAATGTTACTGATTTGAGAGCCTAGAATGAGTATGAATGCCTTGACAATGCGTGAAGAAATCACGTCGATGTGCTTGCAAATCCGTAGAGAGATTGAGAGCAACAAACTATTCCTTCTCTTTTGAAAATATGGCAGAAAATTGTGAAATATAGCTCTAAGAATTTTCCTTGTATTTCTATTATCTCTTGTATGCAAACAAAGAGTCCTAGGATCATTTTATAGAGCTTAGGACCTAGGATACTCATCTACTAGACATTGGGATTTAATTCCCAATGTTCACATTGACAAAATAAATATTTCAGCCGTTCTATTTTGAGCCAACGACTAGCTGGTACCGGTACTAAAGTATGGGTATCGATACTCGTTGCTTCCAGATTTGGGTTTCAAACTCTAAACACAAATCTGTAACCCACTTGTACCGGTACTCGTTACCTCCAGTACTGGTACTAATCATGAGTACCGATACTCGCAGGGTATAGGTTTGTTTCTTTGAAAAAATCCAAACCTGTAACTCACATGTACCGGTACTAAACTTTAGTACCGGTACTTGTGGGTTAACAAGTACCTTTTTTAAGTAATTTAATCAATTATGTTCTTAAAAAATGATCGCAATATTAATCCTAATTTATCTCTAATTATTTTTACGATTTAAGTTATTTTCCTTTGTTAAGAGGCATATACAATCTATAAATATAAAATCTAAACTAGAGAAACTAAAGATCGAAGAAGATCTTCTCCTCCTCGACTCTTCCTTGTTATCTTGCCTCCTCCATGACATGATCTTTTTCTTCTCACCATCATGTCTCCATCATTTCCTATTTGCGTTGCTTCTTCACCTAAATCTGAAAAACACTTAATGGCAAACATTAATCCATAATAATTTTGTTAGCACCAAAACAAGATGTGGAACAAGGTTCCAACACTCAAATGAGTGAATGCACTCACTCGTCATCTTGAAAGGCATGTCCTTCAAGGGGGGATTTGTTAAGGGGCACGGGATCTTGGAAAAATAGGATATGAATCGGTGGTAAGAACTGATGTTCCCCAAGAATGATCTGATATCTTTGACCAAGTTAGGCACAAGTAATTTGGAAACCAGATTCACCTTAGCCCGGTCAACCTAGATACCCCTCTGAGAGACAAGGTGTCCAAGAACAAAGACCTCAGGAACCATGAAGTAGCTCATTTCCTAGGAGAGAACCAAGTTCACCTCGATGCATCTCTTAAGGATCTAGACCAAATGCAGGAGGCAATCATCGAAAGATTCACCGAATATCGAGAAGTCATCCATGAAGACCTCAAGGTAATTACCTACCATATCTGAGAATGTGGCTAGCATGCACCGCTGAAAGGTGGCGGGTTCGTTGCATAGCCCAAAAGGCATCCTGCGAAACGCGTATGTACTGTAGGGTTAGGTAAAGGTGATTTTTTTTCTGATCTTTGGGATGAATTGCCACTTGATTATATCTGGAGTATCCATCCAAAAAAATAGAAAAATCGATTTCCCACCAGTTTCTTGAGAATCTGATCAATGAATGGAAGCGAGAAATGATCTTTCTTCATGGAGGCATTCAATTTCTGATAGTCTATGCAGACTTTCCACGAATACACAATACGGGTCATGATGGTCTCTCCAGATTCAGTCATAATCGTGGTGAGCCCTGCCTTCTTAGGCACAACTTGGATCGGGGTCACCCAGCGGCTATCAAAGATCAGGTAGATGATATCGACATCAAACCAATTGATGATCTCTTTCTTCACGACCTCTTGAAGATTCAAATTGAGCTGTCTTTGCATTTCTCGAGGAGGTCAGAGCCCTCTTCAGTCTAGATACGGTGTGTGCAATACGAGAATCCATCCGATGGCTCTTCGATGCTGCTAGAGAACAGAAATCACCTTTGTTTCCTAATCAGGTGTGAGTCAGGAATTAATGATTACAGGAAACATTTGATTAGAACCAAAGAAGATGTATTTCAGATGACTTGAGAGGGGCTTCAGCTCCAATACCAAGTTATCAGTGGTGGGTGGGGGTTTGAGATGGGCCACAAAAGATAAAGTGGGAGCTATGGGTGAATCTGGGCTAACTCTGGGCTCCTCTATCTGTGATTCAAGATCTTCTCGAGGTTGAGGATCGAGGATAATCGGATTCTCATATGTAAATGGGTCCTCAACCATAGAATTGATAATTCATACTTCTTCGATCACTCTACAGTTTATTCCTTTATGGGCCTTAAAGATATCAATCTTTAGAGTCTTGTTCCCTAATTTCAACTAGATCTATCCCTCTTCACAATTGATATTTGCCCTAGCTATGGCTAGAAATGGTCTCCCAAAGATGATTGGTGTGTTTCTTAGGTTTTCAAGAGTATCCATATCTAATACGATGAAGTCCACTAGAAAATAGAAATCTCGGATTCAAACCAAAGCATCCGCAAGAACTCCTCTAGGTGATTTGATTGATCTGTTTGCTAACTACAAGGTCACCTCAGTCGGTTTCAGCTCAGTTTCTTAAAAATGGTCTAGTAAGGATGTAGGGATCATGTTTATGGAGGCTCCTAAATCCAATAATGCTCGATCGAATTCTAGTGTTGTCAACATTTTGTGCGGGTTTAAAGGATGTCACGTTGTAGTACAACCGACAAAACGTTTAAACAAATATAAAGAATTTTATTACTCGAAAATCGGAGTATCCGAGGTCGATCACAGGGAGCAAATGGAATTTACTACCAGTCAAAATGTAATTGAACACTCTAATTTACTCAAAATATCAATTCAACTATGAATGTATGCGATTAAAAGTAGTTAGGACAAAAAGAAATGAAATTGGACGTCTGATCTTGTGATTAGACGTCTTAAAAGTATGTTCCCTTTTCTTCTTGATTATTCTTCTTCCTCAGCAGTCTCTCTGTTTCTTTTTTTTCTGCTGCTGTGTTTGCTTTCTTTTCTTCTCTTTCTTCTTCTCCTGCGAAGGCTTCTTTCTTTCTTCTTTGGTCTCTCTGTTCTTCCTGCCTTTCCTTCTTCCTTCTTTCTTTTCCTTCTCGCGACCAAGTCTTTCTTCCTCAATGTTCAGCCTATGCCTACACAGAGCAAAAACCTATCCTTTCTCCCTCTACCCACGCGTCTCTCTCTCTCAAGCAATTCACTCAAGGACGCTATCCCAGAGCCACAGTCATAATCAGGTCGGATCGTACCCGGGACCAGGCGCACCTGCAGGTGGTGTGATGCGCGAGGAGTGCGTAGGTTTAGGTCGGGTCGGATCCGTCAGATCCGCGTGGTCAAGCCGCGGACGAGGCGGGTGTGGGGTCAGTGAGGGACCTCACCCCTGTGCTTACGGAGGCAATGAGAGTAAAACACAAATTCAATTTATGGTATGCCCGCACCTCGCGATTCCACGATGTGGGACTAAAGGTTCCGCCCTGCCTTTGCGCGTGCCCGCAGACCTGTTTGCAAACGCCACAGCTGCTGGCTCTGCTGGCGCTCCTTGCTGGACTCACTCACCTCGTGACACTCGCGCGAGTATGCAGCACCTGTCGCCTGGGAGACCGGGTGCCTGGAGCTTCGTTGGAGCTTCATTAGAGGTCATCCATGGCGGCAGGAGCTCAAACACTGTCATGCACAAAACAAGCCTCTCGGCCTAATAAGATCAGCTAGAGACCTTCGCCGTGGCACGGCGAAGGCGGTGGACGATGCTGCAGGCCGCAGGTCGGCCTAGGCATGCGTGCCTAGGTCAACCTGTGGCCGGAGATGGTGGGTTGTTCGGGGGGTGATTATGGAGGTCTGGAGTGGCAGTTGTGGGGTGGAGCGAGTTCCTGGTGATGAGGCGGAGCTCTCGAGGTGGTTGGCGAGCCGTGTGGGGGGCTGGAATGGTGGAAGCAGCTCGCCGGAGGTCGGTCAGTGATGTGGAAGATGAGGGTGGTCAGCGTCGGTCGAGGGGTAATCAGATAAGATAACAGGGGGAAAAGAGAGAGGAGAGGATGGAGAGGAGTTCTAACCTAATTGTAAGGACGAAAGGGGACGGAAGGCGGACAGCAGTACCTGCTGTCGCGGGAGAAGATGATGCCCAGTGGGGGATAACGGCGACGACGACGGGGCTGAGGCGGCGTGCGTGGGTACTGCGCGACGCGGAGGGAAGTCAGGAAGCTAACTCTGCCACTGGTTTTGTGGCAGAGTGAAGAGGGAGGGGAGGGGGGCTCGCCGGAGCTTGCTGGGACTTTTGGCCGGGCAGGAGGAGACGAATTGGGGGTGGACATTCGTCCAAATCAAGCTCCCTTCTGCGGCAGGGTCTGGGGGGTGTTTTATAGGTGCTGGCCGCTCCGTCAGCGCGTGGAGAGCGCGCAATTAGGTCTGCCGGCTTGCCGGAGTTGGAAGGAAGGTGGATACCCAAATCTCTCGTGCGTTCGCACGAGAGATTGGGTTCACACCAGCGATTGTAATTGGCTTTATAAGGAAGGGAATTCCTCAGAGAATCCCCCTTCCATTTCTGTGAGGGAATCTTTGAGGGATTAGAGAGCAATCCCTCTCTGAACCTCGCCGGAGCTCGGTTCTGCCCTAACAATGGCGGCAAGACCGGATTGCAAAGGGGGCGAAGAACTTGAGGGGCTCTTTGCAAGGATATTCAAAAGATAGGGACCTATTTGTGATTTGGGTGTACTAAATTACAAAGTAGGTCAAGATGACCTCCCCTTTGGTCCAAATTTTGGTATAAACCTAATTTGGACCTAAGAAATCCAATGGCGAAGTTGGATTTCAGGTTTGACCTCGTTTGACTAGACATTTTGCGTAAAAACCCAAATTAGGTTAATTGAGGAGCTAGGACCCTAATCTAGGTCAAACTAGGTTCCAAAGGCAAAAGTAAGTGTTCTAAACCCTAGAGGATGTTTTTCCATGATTTTTAGAGGGTTTACTTTCTTTTTATCCTGACCTGAACCTTGTTAATTAAAGCGGGTCTGTTTTAGGGTTACCAGGTGTCATTTAATTCCTAGATTGCACATGAACCCATTTCTGATTGACTCAACCCTCTTTTTATCTCATTTAGATCATTTAACCTATGTTTTGCCTCTGAGAAATCCCATTTATGTACTGCAATTGTAAAATTATAGTTTTAACCTTTATTTTATGTTTTCTTCTCAGAGCACTTGTTCCTTCAGTTAGGCCTTCTTCTAGGTTATGTTGGAGCTTTTGTCTTCTTTATTGGGTCAAAATGAGCTAGTTATGGCTCATGATGAGGCTCTCATCATACCCCCATGCCTATCTTTTGCTAGTCCCTTAGCAAAATTTCAAGGTTTTAACTTCCGTTCTAGACCCTGAATGTCTGTCAATAATGATAAGTGCTTCTTCTTTTATTTTGTGATTTAGGTAGGAATGCTGATAATAGGCCTAGAGGTACTCAAGTACCAACCAAAATCCAGACCTGTTCCGCTTTAGCCTCAGTCCTCCACAAAGGTTTCTACGGCCCACAGAAACTATCCTAGGGTTTGTTGGACTCCATGGTTAAAGCACCCGTGCTTGAGACATTTTTAGCCTAAATTCAGTTTGCAGTGCGTTTTTTTTGTAAGAGCGAGATAGAAGATTTATTTGTTTGGAGAGCTTTTCTCTCTCTTTTCTTTTTATTTCTAGCTTCGGATTAGCTTCTCAACACGGTCTGTATTGGATTCCTCGTCCCCATCATCAATCCTCAAGGGTCCCTGGCTTTCGAGATTTTGAGATAATCCCGCCCATGGAAACCCCCAGAACCCTGGCTTTCGAGATTTTGAGATAATCCCGCCCATGGCGTTCCGTGGCCGAATTCAGCCCTTGGCGATCAGCATTTCGTGATAATGCCGCCCATGGTATCTGAACCAACAAAGTGCTTACATGCCCCCAATAGGATATTTAAATATCCTAAGAGACAAGCACCGAGGAGACGATATGTTGTTACGCATCTTCGAGGGAAATTTCCCGCCTCTCCGCGCTGGGAATTCATCTAAATCAATTTGTGTTGATTGACCGCTCCTAATCTAGGTGACTTTTTCAGAACATTAAACGCTTTTCGCGTGATTTGGATGTTTATGCGCACTGAACCAGACTGTGTGTGAATTTGGGTGCTTAGGTTACCGAATCCCGCAAACCGGAGGTCAATTAACGAGGCCGAATACTTCCTAAGCCTTAGACCTAATACTTAAGTTTCTCATTTTCCTCAACCTCTTGAGGATTATCCAGATTTTAACGGATACGTGAATTTTTAAGCTAAAGGTACTAGCCCAAAAGGCCTAAGACCAGCGTTCCCGCTAATCTCTTGTTATATCTCCGTAGCACTTTTCTTTTCTTTTTCTTGATTCGGTCTAGAACTTCAGTTAACCCCTTAATCTTTTACTAATGACTATTTCTTTTCATTTTCATTTTGTGCTCCTTTTTGTCATTTTCTTCTTTTTCTCCTCCTTATGCATAAGTGGCTCACAAAATTTCCTCCCTCCCCCCATTTTTTGTTCTTTTTCTTAATTTTTTTCAATTTTTTTACGTTTTTGACATATGCAAATTTTTTTGTGTGTGAGACTCCTGATTGTTTCTTGGTTCTGTATGTATGCACTTTATCAACCCCCATGCCTAAGTTTTGCAATGTCCTCATTGTAAACAGAGGGTGGGAATTAGTGTTGAGGTCAGGGGCTTAGAACAGGATACATCGGGTGGGTGAATGGGTCGTAAATGATTGATGCGGATGATTTCAAGCTCTGATACGTGTACCAGAGGTGGGATCATCTGTCTAAGGCTGGACTCAAGGTGCAAGAGACGTGGAGTCCAGATGGATAATCAGACGGGTCTCTGTGTTTGGGATGACGGGTTGCCTCCCGTTAAGCACTAAATTTATTGTCTTCAGTCGAGCAGAAAATGGGGTGGAGAGGGAGTGGTCAAATCAATGGAGTTTTGGAAAACAAGCACCTTGATTAAGAGCCTGGTTGGTCCAACTAGGTGCTTGTTGAGATCAGCGGGCTGATGATGCAGCCCGAACCCAATAAGTCTGGTGGGTTGATAGATGTAGATCAGCAGATGCAGAACCCACCATATGCAGTGACGTTCTGATGGATATGGAAGTGAAAACTCGAGTTCAGGCTGAGTC
Organism: Thalassia testudinum; assembly: GCA_037157565.1. Lineage (NCBI taxonomy): Eukaryota > Viridiplantae > Streptophyta > Magnoliopsida > Alismatales > Hydrocharitaceae > Thalassia > Thalassia testudinum. The sequence continues at coordinate 44,614,191 of JAZHRO010000025.1, forward strand.
GAATCACCCTGGTCAAAGTAGGGTTCCGAAAAATTATCCATGTAAGGTGTGGAATCCCTACAGAGGTGATCAAAGGATGGAGGCTCCTGATTTGTGGTCTGATCAGTACCCGATACCTGGTCTAGATATGGAGTTGAATCATCTGCAAACGGCTCAGTGAGAGGTGAATCGGAATAGAAATTGAGTCTGGTTGCGGGTCAGGGTGGGGAACGGGTTTTGATTGGTTCTGTATATGTGGAGCAGGTGGCTTCAAAGAAGATTGACATGTTATAATCAGGAGGCAGATTTTCTCCGATGTTATGGTCAGATTCGAGATCGTCGGAGAGTTTGCGAAAATCAAAGTTTGAATGAGATTCTAGATCATGAGTTCCACCATAGAATAAATCATATGTTGTATATTCAGCAGCCTGACTGGGATCTAGCCTAAATGTTAATTCTGAGCTTAAAAGGGTATCCTTATCTGGTAGAGGCTCAGATTCTAAGCTAGTAGGGCAGACCCAATTGAAACCCTGGTCGTCCAACTCCTCAGTTTCTGTGTCGTAGATTGGCATGACTTCCGCAAAATCGATTCGTTCCTCTGAGGAGGTTGACGAGGGATATTCATCAAACCGAGGCCCAAAATCATATTCTTCATTAAGAGATTGATTTTCTTCATCTGGGGCCTTGAAATCTTCAAAATATGTTTCAGATCTAGGTTCTAGGCTTAGGATGTGGGTTGAATTACTAGAGTTTAGGTCTGAATAACCTTTGAGGGTCACCTTATCAGAATAAGGGACGGAATTTACACCCTCGAGAGGTTCAGTTCTACTCTCATACTTGCAGGAGTCTTGGGATTCTAAAATGGGCTCATCATGGTCTTTTCCTGCATTTGGAGCTTCCCAACCTTCTTCAATATCAGGTGCATTATACTCCATCTGGGTTGGGAATCCACAACCATTTTGTGCCTCAAACCCGAGGTCAGATTTATCCTCGATGTTGTTCCAAGATAGCTCATCCTCTGTTGGTGGTATGTACGGGTATTTCTGATCAATCACTTGTTTTATTAATCTCATTATCTCTTCCCATTTTTCAAGACTATCTTGGTGTTGCTTCCAAAGTCGAGGATTTGTCATACATTGAAGGTATTCACTATTGTGCAATTTTTCTATCTCAATGTATGCAGTAATGATCAAGTCACGGGTTGATCCTTTGTTGGCTTCTGCTAATAGTACTTGGGCACAAGTTATGACAAAGGTTGTGGTTGTTGGGACATCAACCTGAATGTTTCCTACTGTTGTTGAGGTTTCTTCATTTTCATAAAATCTCATGGCATCCTCAATCATTTTATCTCTCATGGATCTCCGGTATTCAGGTTTCTTGAATGGTAGTCCTAGGTGGTTCGGCTGCATATTTGGATCAGGTGGTGGAATCAAGATCAGAGTTTGACTCAAGATGTGTTCTGAAGCGATCAGATCTGAATAACGAGTCCCACTGAAAATGAGTGTGTGTGCTCTAAAGAGAAAAGATGTAGGACTGGAGATGTTCTTGACCCAATCAAGACACCCAAAAGATGTTTGGATGACTATGGAGGTTCGGGGCAGATGGACCCCTGGATCCGAAGATCGTCCACCTGAGAAATACCTGGGCAGCCAGAGAGGGAGAGTCCCGCAAAGACCCCTACACGGTAGAGCGTCCCTACAGGTTACAGGGTTTCCCCCACCCGACCTCTCTTGTCACTGAGATTCCAGGTAGACCAGAATGGGGACCTTGACCTCTTAAGTCTATCACTTTTTATTTCAAAGGTGCTTTTAGGGTTCTCACTTGAACTTTAGATGTTTTTGGTATTGTGACCTAATTTAGAGGTTGGTTGAACCAAGGGGTCAACTTCACCTGACCTGTCCTATAGATGGCAGAATGATTCTAAGCTCGGAGCCTAGAGATCACCCTGATTTGACTCCCAGGTTATTAGGTCAAAAAAATTTTAAGATTCAAGTGATTTTAGAGCTCAATTTTAGGGTTTGTCTTATTTAGCTTTCTTCAATCAAGGGCTTGGGTAGCACACTGATGCGGGAGGGTTTATTTCCTTTTACACAGGCATGTGTGACTAGCGCTTCAAGACCCTAATGTGGAAACCCTAATTTGGTTCTATTTCCAATCCTCTTTTTCTTTTTCAAAAGTTCTCTTTGGACTTATAAACAAGAAGTGTGTGGTCCGCCGAGATTAAGCGTTATTTCAATTAGGCACAAGAATTTGTGGGATGGAAAAAAAAAAATCACCCCAACTTCAAGAATATTTGCAGAAATTTTCGCAAAATCAGGAAATGTTTTGCCTTAGAGATGGTGATTACTATATAAAGAAGGCAATTGATTCCTAAATTGATTTTCTTCCTTTTGTCTTTCAAAGATTAGGGGATGATTAAGGAAGAAAATAAATTACCTTCCCTGGAGTGGTTGACTTGCAGGAGAGATTTTCTCATGAAGTACTTGCAAGATCACATCAAAGCAAAGTAGGGCAAGTTAGTGCTCAATATGATAAAAAGAATGTAGAGACTAGTGGTAAATTGCGCATTGCTCCCTGGCAACGGCGCCAAAATGTTGTCAACGATTTGTGCGGGTTTAAAGGATGTCACGTTGTAGTACAACCGACAAAACGTTTAAACAAATATAAAGAATTTTATTACTCGAAAATCGGAGTATTCGAAGTCGATCACAGGGAGCAAATGGAATTTACTACCAGTCAAAATGTAATTGAACACTCTAATTTACTCAAAATATCAATTCAACTATGAATGTATGCGATTAAAAGTAGTTAGGACAAAAAGAAATGAAATTGGACGTCTGATCTTGTGATCAGACGTCTTAAAAGTATGTTCCCTTTTCTTCTTGATTATTCTTCTTCCTCTGCAGTCTCTCTGTTTCTTCTTTTTCTGTTGCTGTGTTTGCTTTCTTTTCTTCTCTTTCTTCTTCTCCTGCGAAGGCTTCTTTCTTTCTTCTTCTCTACCTTGTTTCTTCTCTGTCTTGCTCCTTCTTCTTCTCCTGCGAAGGCTTCTTTCTTTCTTCTTTGGTCTCTCTGTTCTTCCTGCCTTTCCTTCTTCCTTCTTTCTTTTCCTTCTCGCGACCAAGTCTTTCTTCCTCAACGTTCAGCCTATGCCTACACAGAGCAAAAACCTATCCTTTCTCCCTCTACCCACGCGTCTCTCTCTCTCAAGCAATTCACTCAAGGACGCTCTCCCAGAGCCACAGTCATAATCGGGTCGGATCGTACCCGGGACCAGGTGCACCTGCAGGTGGTGTGATGCGCGAGGAGTGCGTAGGTTTAGGTCGGGTCGGATCCGCCAGATCCGTATGGTCAAGCCGCGGACGAGGCGGGTGTGGGGTCAGTGAGGGACCTCACCCCTGTGCTTACGGAGGCAATGAGAGTAAAACACAAATTCAATTTATGGTATGCCCGCACCTCGCGATTCCACGATGTGGGACTAAAGGTTCCGCCCTGCCTTTGCGCGTGCCCGCAGACCTGTTTGCAAATGCCACAGCTGCTGGCTCTGCTGGCGCTCCTTGCTGGACTCACTCACCTCGTGACACTCGCGCGAGTATGCAGCACCTGTCGCCTGGGAGACCGGGTGCCTGGAGCTTCGTTGGAGCTTCATTAGAGGTCATCCATGGCGGCAGGAGCTCAAACACTGTCATGCACAAAACAAGCCTCTCGGCCCAATCAGATCAGCTAAAGACCTTCGCCGTGGCACGGCGAAGGCGGTGGACGATGCTGCAGGCCGTAGGTCAGCCTAGGCGTGCGTGCCTAGGTCAACCTGTGGCTGGAGATGGTGGGTTGTTCGGGGGGTGATTATGGAGGTCTGGAGTGGCAGTTGTGGGGTGGAGCGAGTTCCTGGTGGTGAGGCGGAGCTCTCGAGGTGGTTGGCGAGCCATGTGGGGGGCTGGAATGGTGGAAGCGGCTCGCCGGAGGTCGGTCGGTGATGTGGAAGATGAGGGTGGTCAGCGTCGGTCGAGGGGCAATCAGATGAGATAACAGGGGGAAAAGAGAGAGGAGAGGATGGAGAGGAGTTCTAACCTAATTGTAAGGACGAAAGGGGACGGAAGGCGGACAGCAGTACCTGCTGTCGCGGGAGAAGATGATGCCCAGTGGGGGAGAACGACGGCGACGACGGGGCTGAGGCGGCGTGCGTGGGTACTGTGCGACGCGGAGGGAAGTCAGGAAGCTAACTCTGCCACTGGTTTTGTGGCAGAGCGAAGAGGGAGGGGAGGGGGGCTCGCCGGAGCTTGCTGGGACTTTTGGCCGGGCAGGAGGAGACGAATTGGGGGTGGACACTCGGCCAAATCAAGCTCCCTTCTGCGGCAGGGTCTGGGCGGTGTTTTATAGGTGCTGGCCACTCCTGTCAGCACGTGGAGAGCACGCAATTAGGTCTGCCGGCTTGCCGGAGTTGGAAGGAAGGTGGATACCCAAATCTCTCGTGCGTTCGCACGAGAGATTGGGTTCACACCAGCGATTGTAATTGGCTTTATAAGGAAGGGAATTCCTCAGAGAATCCCCCTTCAATTTCTGTGAGGGAATCTCTGTGGGATTAGAGAGCAATCCCTCTCTGAACCTCGCTGGAGCTCGGTTCTGCCCTAACAATGGCGGCAGGACCGGATTGCAAAGGGGGCGAAGAACTTGGGGGGCTCTTTGCAAGGATATTCAAAAGATAGGGACCTATTTATGATTTGGGTGTACTAAATTGCAAAGTAGGTCAAGATGACCTCCCTTAGGTCCAAATTTCAGTATAAACCTAATTTGGACCTAAGGAATCCAATGGCGAAGTTGGATTTCAGGTTTGACCTCGTTTGATTGGACATTTTGCATAAAAACCCAAATTAGGTTAATTGAGGAGCTAGGACCCTAATCTAGGTCAAACTAGGTTCCAAAGGCCAAAGTAAGTGTTCTAAACCCTAGAGGATGTTTTTCCATGATTTTTAGAGGGTTTACTTTCTTTTTATCCTGACCGAAACCTTGTTAATTAAAGTGGGTCTGTTTTAGGGTTACCAGGTGTCATTTAATTCCTAGATTGCACATGAACCCATTTCTGATTGACTCAACCCTCTTTTTATCTCATTTAGACCATTTGACCTATGTTTTGCCTCTGAGAAATCCCGTTTATGTACTGCAATGGTAAAATTGCAGTTTTAACCTTTATTTCATGTTTTCTTCTCAGAGCACTTGTTCCTTCAGTTAGGCCTTCTTCTAGGTTATGTAGGAGCTTTTATCTTCTTTATTGGGTCAAAATGAGCTAGTTATGGCTCATGATGATGCTCTCATTATCTAGGTTTCCGATCTTACAAGAGATCAATGGGGTGCCAAGATCTTTTTCTTTTTGTTGGAGTTTGCTCAAAGTGATTGAGCTGACTTGCTCAGACAATTTGATTGGACTCCCATCTTTGTTTTGCAGCTTACACTTTGGTGTACACAAATCCTTCAGAAATTGAGTGTAAGTCGGTATATGGCAGATCGCATCCATCAAAGGGATTTTTATTTGGACTTGCTCAAAGAGCTTGACCAGATCTTCCTCAAGTGCCACGGGTTTGGGTTTCCTCATTCCTTTGGTCGAGGCCTCAGGAAATGGAACCTCCATAGGTTCCTCTAGGATTGGTTTAGGTTCTGGATCTGGGATAGGGTGTCCTGAATAACCATCTTAGGGTTTGGTTCTGAACTACCATGTTTCAAGTGGCTACGATAAGGTGGATCCTAAGTTGGTTTGCCCCTATGGGTGGTAATAGAATTAAGTCCTGCCTAGTTTGAGTTCGAAGTCAGCAAAAGAGGTGGTTGTTGCTGATATCCCGAAAATGATGTCGAAGCCTCCATCTTGTCGGGTGATGGAGCAGAAGGGGCTTGATATACCTAGTGAGCTTGGCCCTACTTCAGGTTCATAACGCGCCTCTGGTTCATCATGTTATTTGGATTCAGCAGAGGTTGAGATGGGAGTGCACCAAGCTGGCGAGACCTAGCCATCTATGCGAGTTGATTTCAAACCTCTGTGATCTCATCTTTGTGTTATTTCTGCATAACTACATTGGTCTTTTGAATGTTAACTAGGGTTTATAGAATCAGAGTCATTTGATATTCCCTTAATGGCCTGGATTGGTAATTCGGGTTGGGCCTAGGCTAAGCGGGCTGATATGGGTGTGGAGCCTGTGGTCAGGGTTGGAATTGAGGTTTGGTGTTCTGATTATTCCTTGACTAAGCAATGTTAGGAAAATTACACCATCCAGGGTTGTAGGTATTTGAGAACAGATCATTCTGGATGGCATGAAGATCCTCGGAGGTCAGAGGAACTCCAAGGAAGTTAGAATATGAGGGTTCAGAGTTCCCCCAACTAGAGTAGGTGGGTTCGGAGTTTCCTCTGAACCTGGGATCAGACAAGGATGGATATGAGTCCATCCCTTGGTGAGAGTGTTGGTAAATGTTATGCACAGCCTCCCTGCCTGAGGGCAGTTGTGCATATGTGCTCTGCTATGCAACGTGGCTCTCTGCAGATGTCGAGTCAATTCGTCCACCTTTCTCTCGATGATCAAGACCTTATCCAGGTGACTGGCCACCAATTTCAGATCGATGGATGTGGATATGCCTTGAGTCTCATGTTCCCCTCGCGTGTTTATCAATGCACGGGTGGTTGTCCGATCGAACATAGCTATAGATTCATTGTTTATGGATTTCTCATGCATGTTCTCGAGAAGCTCCCAAACTATATCTTCATGCTAGCCTATGATGTTGCCACCACAGGTTACATTGACAAAGAGCCTGATATCCTCACGGGGTCCTTGGTAAAAAGACTGGACTTGTTCCCATTTAGGAACTCCGTGATGGGGGCATTTCCGCATGAGATCTAAAAAGCGGTCCCATGCCTCATGAAGTGGTACTCCCGCATTCTGTGTGAAGTGCGTGATATGGTGCCTCAAAGCATTCATTCAACTAACTGGGAAGAATTTCTTCAGGAATTCAGATTGGAGTTCCTCCCATGTGTTGATCAAACGGGTCAGAGTCTGGAACTAGTGGGCAGCTTTATCCATGGGGGAGAAGGAGAACATCTTCATCAGCAGGATGTTGAACGTCTGGGCCAGATGCTTCAGCTGCTTGATGTGTTGGAAGGGATCTTGGAATTTTGGGATAGAATGAATCATATTCGGCTTGAGTTCAGTATCAGGTCCTCTAGCCGAGATTTGCACCTTGGGTTCGATCACCACCATAACAGGATTGTAGTGACCTCACATCTGAGGACACTGTGGTGGGTTCATGAATGCTTGAAATAGATCATTGAGGCCCTGTAGCTGATTTTGGAGATTGGGTTCTTCTTCGTGATTCTCCGTGGATGTGGATGGAGATCTTGGCTCAGAAGTAGAAGAGTTGGAAGATATGTCAATCTAGTTGGGTGGTATCACAAAAAAGTTGGTCGAGGCCTGGCCTCGATGAGAATGGATTGCTGATGGAGGCCTCAAGGGTGGCCTTAAGGACCTCCTCCCGAACATGCACTAAAGATCCAGATGAGGGACAAAATGTGTAATGGACCCAATCGAGGCACCCAAAAAATCTTTAGATGACTAAGGAGGTTCGAGGTGGATGATACTTTTGATCAGAAAGTCACTCATTCGAGAATTACTTGAGCAGCTAGGAGGGAGAGCCCCACAAAGACCCCTACACGATAGAGTGCCCCCACGGGTTACAGGGTTTCCCCACCCAACCTTCCTTGTCACTGAGAATCCAAGTAGACCAGAATGAGCAAGCTTGAGACCTAAGTCTACCAAATTTATTCTTGAATATGTGGCTTGAGTTTCACTTCAACTTTAGAATTGAATGTGATTTATGACCTAATTTGTTGGTTGGCTAACCCACAAGTTGGGTTAGCTTCACCTAACCTACCCTAAAGTTTACGATTAGTTGGGTAAAGACCCAAAACAAGCCTGAGTGGTTTGCAAATAGGTTATTAAGCCCCAAATTTTAGTAATTCAAGCGATTGTTAGAGCCCTCTTTTAGGGTTTGCTTGATTATGTCAATTCAACCAAGGCTTAGGTGACACACTATGTGGGAAATCAATTCTCTTGCAAATCAGGTAATTGCGTTTTCCTGAAATGCTAAAATGGGAACCCTAATTTGGCTCTATTTTCCAGGTCCAATTCTTTCCAAAATTAGCACCTATGGCTCAATCAAGAAGGTGAATAGCCTTAGGCACCTTTAGTCCCTAGTAGGTGCAGATATCTGGATAGGGATTTATAATCAAATCATCCAAATCAGGAAACTCAAGAAATTAAATCTATGAAATAATGCGAATTGGTCCTAATTGATTTTTATTTTTAATTCCTTCCAGAAATGAGGGGCTTAAGAAGAAGGAAATGAAGTTACCTGCCCCTAGAGTGTTTGTTGTGCGGCTGATCTTCTCTCGTGTACCTCGCAAAATCACAACAAAGTAGATAGAGCAAGTTAGTATCAAATCAGAATTATAATTAGTTAATGAAACTATGCGTTGCACCCCGGCAACAGCACCAAAATGTTGTTCTCAAGAATTGTCATTTTAAGAAATATGTGTCGTAGTGTAGGACAAAAATCGTGACAACACTTAAATTTATAATCTCGAAATCAATGTGAGTCTGAGGTCATTCGCAGGAAGCAGATTGGCAATTCAATCACCAATTACAATAGCAAGAATAATATGCAAATATAATCAAAATGCTACTCAATGTGGATCAGAAGACTATTGCAATAAATACCAAGAATGAGAGTGCAAAAAGATGGGGTTAAAATGGTGATTTGAATCACCAAATTAACCCTAGTGTTTAAGCTCTATAACCACTTAAATATTTCAATAGTAACCGTAATCAAATATCCCAAATATTCATTGCAGTATCTGATTGAACCGCAAAAATACACCTGCAATTGTGCCGTCTTGTGCTATTTCCTAGCATTACTAGTGCATATTAGGGTTCCATAGTCGCATTTGTGACTATACATGCATGCATGCATTTAATTGAGAGGGGAGGAGAGTAAATAAAATGGCCTCACAATTCACGTATTCTTCAAGTGCTGCCTCGCAAAACTTCCATCTTCATTTTTTATTTCTTTTTGATTTTGGACTTTCTTCCCGCGGCTGCAAGGCATGGCATGGCTGGATCTTCTTCTTCGCACCTTGCCCTGCAGCCGCATGCCCAGCCTCTCCCTGCCATGAGCCATGCACAGCCGCATGCACAGCTAGGGCATGGCTATGCATGCTTTATTCTTCTATAAAAATAGGGCGGCTTCTTCTTGCAAGAGGAGAGCCTGGTCCAGCCAATAGAACCCAACGCAGCTTCTTCTCCAGGCCACCATCTCCTTCCCTCTCCCTCCATACGCAGGCCCTCCTCCTCTGAGGAGACACTCTATGGGCAGGAGTACCTCACGGTGGAGCACACTCACCACCGTGAGACCACCATCGCCCAGCTCATCAAAGAGCCGGTCGGCGTGGTGGTATTCCCTGTTTCAACTTTTCAAGCCTTTTCAGCCATTGGAGCAGGAGCTTCAAGCTTTGAAGCTCAAAGCTCCGCATGCAGTAGACGGCAGCAGCCGCCCCAGCCCTTTCCACGCACGCCTGCAGGCCACCCTCACCTCCAGCGCGCGCCTGCAAGCGCCCTCGCCTCCAGCTTCTTCGCACTACACTCGCCTTTCAGCCCGCAACCGGCCATCGTGCACCCCTACAGCGGTCAGCCAAGCTTCACCGCGCACACCAGCCAACACCCGCAGGCCACCGCGCACCCTGTCGCGCTCCTTCACTCGTGACCTAGCCCTCTCCACGTGCTCTATTGCGACGTCCCGCCCGCAAACCACCGGCCACCGCAATCCTTCCACGCTCGCGCCAGCCTGCGCGCGCCAGCCGCAAGCTGTCCGCACTCACAGGACCGGACGCAAGCGGTTGCGCGGCTCGCCCAGCCATTGTAGCCACTGTTTACGCATTTCTGCGGAACACTGTAGCTACAGTGGGGTGACCGGTAAGTTTCTCACTTATCCGGTCACCTGACGCGCCGCTATCGGCCACTGCTCACACCCGCATCCAGCCCCATGCTCGCTCCAACGCCCGCCCGCGCGTCTGCATGCGCCCGCGTCTCCCGCACCGCCCGTGTCGCTCGATCCCTTCGCCTGCGTATGTCTGCGTGCGCCCGCTCTAGCTCTCCACGCAGCGTTGTGAGCTGCGGTCCTCTCTGAGCCCACTTCCCTCTAGCACGTGCCTCTCTGCGCGCATACGTGCCTGTGCGTGTGAGCGTGAAGCCTCAGACGACGCCCAGCTGCGTGCAGTCGTCTTAACGCTCGCCTCCTTCACTCCAACAGGAAGTGCGTGGCATCTCTCTCTCTCTCTCACAGCACACAGTCTCTCTCTTTGCAAATACACATACACACAGACACACTCACACTCTCGCACACACACACTCTCACCTATACACTATTATATACTTATATATATATATATATATACATATATATATTTATATCGATATATATTTATATACATATATATATATACTTATATCTATACATATAGTAGTATTTATATACTTAAAGTATTAGTATACATACATATATATATCTATATACTTATATATATATATACATATATACTTACATATATACATATATTTATATACATATATATATATATATATATACATATATCTATATATATATTATTACCTATATAACTAAGTATAAGTAAAGATACATATTTATATACACACCTACTTATACATATATATATACATACATATATACATATATATCTATATAACTATATATACATATATACATATATATACATATCTATCTACATATATCTATATATACATATATTACTATATACATATACACACATATACATATATATATATATCTATACATATATCTATCTGTACATATATTTACATACCTATATATATACATATATATATTTATATACATATATACATATATAAGTACACATATACCTATATAGTTATAACCATATATATATACATATAGATATATTTACATAAATACATATATATATTTTTTCACATTACTTACCCTACGTGGTATCGCGGGAATATCTGCACCAGTTGCTGATATTCCCCGATACACGCTTACAAAAAGCATGGTCACACACATCTTCCACCATCCATCCTACACTCCACGCAGCACGTCGTCCTGTTGGTTGCGTCTTTCTAGACGACGACTGGCTCGACATCGTGCTACACTCCATCTCCTCCTCTACCCCCACCCCTTTATACATATATAGTATATACATATATATATATAGATATACTATAGTTACTTTACTTCTTCTCTTTCCGACCAATAAAAAGATAAAAAAATATAAAAGAGAAAAGATAATCCTTGACTTGCAGGTACTCTGTCTTGCGAATAGCAAGACCCATTTTGGAACCCTGATTTGGCTCAAAGCCAAGAACCTAATTTTGAGGGTGTGCCTCAAGGACCAAGATTATTAGAAAAAAATCTTAAATAGAAAAACACCAAAAATACAATAAACGAATGGAAGAGATTCCTTGTAGGAAAGGCATAGAAACTTGACTTCTAACCCCACTTCCCTGAGTTCGACCCTGGGCCTAAAAGTGACCAAGAAAAAATTAAGTAGGCCTAGTAAAAAGAAAAATTTGTAAGGAGATGGTTAGGCTCGATTTAGGTTAACCACTATACACACTTCAACGATAAAATTACCATATTAACACACCTATCCGGGTTTGACCAACATCTTTTCAGGCGCCGTTGCTAGGGAAGTGCGCCTTCAAGTAAGTTTTTACTCCATTCCTGTAATTTTCTCTTCTCACACCCTTCTCTTCACGGGTGTCTCTATTTTTGGTGTGCAGGTAAACCTGCTGTAAGGAGAAGACAGGCAGACGAAGTTGGAGACGTAGGCAGATCCAAGGCAGGAACGAGAGCGTGAAGACGTCAAAACCGCAGTGGAGCTCCGCACACATTGTTGCACAAGTAGGTCTTTCTTTCTTAGCAACCTAGGTTAACTTGTAACCTTAAAAAAAAAAAACTAAAAAAAAACTAAAAACTAGAAAAACTTCTTGGGATCTCTTGGGGCAAGTGGATTAAAATTCACTTGTTTGATTGTTTGCCCTTACTCCCACCGCCCCGAGATTTCCCACCTTACTTCGCATAGCAAAAATCCAAGAATCTTGATTCTTGAATTTTTCGCCGTGTGAAGTATTCTTTGAGGCAAACGTAAAAAGATTGATTGCACCCCTCTTTGCCTCACTTATCTGCAAATTCAGGATCACATTTTTTTGGTGGGGAGACTTGGAATTGAGTTGATTCCAACCCCACCACAACTTTTCAACTTGCCTAAGATTCGATCCTGAATACTTCAACCCCAACAATTTGATTTTCCTTATCTTTTGGTTGAGCCTTATGTGTGGAAATCTTTCTGGTGATTGGGAGCACTTGAATTGAAGTGCTTTGGATCCCTTTCACACTAATTTAGAATTGATTTGTGCATCCACACATAGAAATCTCCATTTAGGGAAGCCCATTGCATTTTAGCATGCATTAACCAATTGACATTGAAGAAGGGTTTGTTGGGCTTAGAAGAAAACCTGTATTCTCTCAAAAAATCGGAGATTGGTTGAATTGGTAATTCAGAGAAATCCTAAAATCCATACTACTTAAGGCTGAACTCTAAAAATCATTCACCAATAAAAGCTTCAATTCAGGGAGATTTCCCCGTTGTATGCTTGTTTTACACACTTGAAAAATCAATCACTTGGGCATTACCCGTAAACAATGCCCTTCACATTCCAAAAGCACTTGATCCTAAGCCTCTAACTAAAATTGGTAGTAACTTGACCCTTATTAAGGATTGGAGGTCTAACTACCTGCATGTAGTGCCTACGTGCTGGTGAGGGTTCCTGCGTGCTATTGGGTGTCTAAGACTGGGGCAAACAGCCTTTCAATCTAGCCCGGTGGCTCCGCGGTGCTCGTATTCAGTTCCGTAGTACGTGATAGTTGGTAACTTAGATCTTTAGGTCTAAGGGCACACTGTAGTGGTTAGGAATTTGATTGTATTGATTTGTCATCAAGTGTATCTTTGCGGCGTCATTTCTCTCATCTCTTATCCCTTCTCTTATACCTGCGTGCCTACGCATGCACCCGCGCTGCTGCATGCGTGCGGTGCTGCATGCGTGTGCTGATGGCCTGGGCTGCACCACGTGGCGCAGTCTAGGTCGTCCATCTTCTTCTTGTTGTAGGGCTGCTACAGAAGTCGGATTGAGTCGATTTTTACTCTGTTAGGCTGCGATCGTCGACCCGAATCCATCCGCACGATCGAATTTATCATTTGAAGCTCTGAATTATGTCACCTAGTCCCTTGGCCATTGATCTTCCTTGGACTGCATATGGTGCTACGAGACTCTGATCGAGGCGATTTCAGAGGCGTTGGACTCTGATCGTCATCTTGATCAGATCCGTATGGTCGGATCGTCAATCCGAGGCTCCAAAATAAATATCCTTCTCTCTTAACCACAAAAAGGACGCAATTAACCTAAATTATATACTACTCTAAATGCAGAATGATGCATGCTATGCAATATTTATAACATGAAATGCAAATCTAAGCCTAGGAACATGCATGAATAGGCATTTTACCCTCAATAAATGCGTTTACATCATACCCCCATGCCTAGCTTTTGCTAGTCCCTAGCAAAATTGAACTATATGCTATGTATAAAAGCAGAATTAGGATTAGATTGCTTAAGCCTAAGTCATTTATTAACAATAGAAAATTTCAACTAAGGTCTTAAACTACGAAAACTCAACAGTATCCGGGTGTCTGCCAGAATTCAGACTGCCCAAGTTCTCGCCTTATTTGAGAAGAGAAGATATATATATTTTTTATTTTTCTTCTTTTCTAATTTTTTTGTACTTTTGGAGTTTGAGAGTTCCGGGATAACTTTTTATAGCTACCCGACTCGCCCAAGACTCGAAAAGGACTCTAAGTACTAAGCATCTTTGTGAAAAAGTGATACACTCACAAAATGGCCGTTAAGATGGACTTTGGGTTTCTACGACCCTAGGTGACCATGCCTAAAGGTTTATCTTTACGATCGGTAGCTTTCTCCCTACTTCTTTTATTTATGGGGTCAACACAAGAGCGAACCTAGTGTATATCTCCTAGATTTATTCTACTTCCCCACTTCTTCCCTAAGTGTTTTGGGAATTATTGTGCATTATTTTGTGAGCTGGGTTCTGGACAACCGGCCGATGAGCTGTTTCCACTGACAACTTGCCAGCCATACTCGTGCGGTGAAGTGTGGTTTTATTTATTTTTTTATTTTCTCCTTTTTCTTTTTTTTTTTCTTTTTAAGTGTTTCTCTCTCCTTTTTTTTTTGCTAAGTAGATGGCTTCCTTGATCTAAGATTTACCTAAAGGTAGTACAACGAAAATGGTCTTGTGGCTGGGCTCTAGATAACTGGCCGATGAGCTGTTACCATCGACAACTTGCCAGCCATGCCACCCAAGTCGGTCCATTAGCTACCCAATTTCCGCAAAAACCACCGAAAAGTGAGTCAGTGCAAAAAAAATGTGTGTAGATGCTTAGGCTTAAAGTACCCCCAAATTAGAGGGCGGGTTGATAAGTCGCATACTTATCATCCTAATTTATTTACCAAATTAAAATAAATTTTATTTGGTGAGGACTCAAGACTAAATCCACATTCGAGTGGACACTCGAGCTAATTAAGCCCGAAGACCTGAAGAGTCTAAGTGTTTAGGTCCTCTCATATCATTTCCTAAAGTTAATAACTTCCAAATGCCTAAGTTCTCTTTGCCTAATTTCTTTCTTTTTTTATCATTTTTTCAAATTTTATATTTTTTTAAAAATTTTATAAGAAACTAAAAGAAATTCTATGGAGTTAACATAATGATTTCAAGAATTGATTATCCACCCCCCCATACCTAAATGATGCAATGTCCTCATTGTAAAAATAAAGACATGAAAAGGGCAGAGTAAACAGAACATCACCTGAGTGTCATGAAAATCCGATCAGCTCCGTAGAGAGAAGAGTGTATACACATGTGCTAAGTTTAATGCCTTCAGCTAGGCATAACATACATACAAAGAAGAAATTAAGACTTCACAAGTGCGGGTCAGAATCAAAATCAAAAGGTTGATCTTGAAACCCGTTTGCAAAAGATGTCCACAGATATGGATGAGATTATGGTACAGACCCATGCCCCAGGGTCTAGTGGTTCTCAAGTTCTAGATGAAAATCACCCAGAATCGAAGGTTGTTGTGTTTGCGGGACTGGGCCTACGGTTTAGTGGTGTGCAACCCAAGACCAAAATGGTGGACAATAGGTAGATCTGGTTCACTAGTTTCAGATCTCCACTTAACTTTCAACTCAGAAAAATAATCAGTTATTCCAGGCTTGGGTCGCTCGTGAAAGATATCATAAGGGTCCGTAAAGAAGATAGGTGGTTTCAGGTCAATAGGTACCCTTATATCCAAAATCAAACTTCCCTCAGAATTAGCCTCCTAAATTTTTATTTCAACAATTCTATCCTCCAACATCAAGGGCTCAGGCTTTGGGACCTCTAGCATATTATTCACCCCATATGATTCTCCCAAGTCTAAAAATCATGGCTGAGTCAAGATTGACTTGGGCACAAAGATCTCAGAAGTCAGCTCTTCGGGGTGCAAATGAGGATTGGGGTCACTGATTGAATCATCAAGATTCGGATCCTCCAAGTTAACCCCAATCGAATCCAAATCTTCAATGAACGGGCTATCAAATGCTTCATCAGATTCCTCATGCCCGTTTGTCTCACTAAAATCATTTTCCTCATGTTCATGTGAGACTTCACCTAAAGATTCTTCATCCTCAGAGTCAAAGAATTGATGATCCTCATTTATATATGTCTCAAAATCATAAATCATTTCATGATCCAAGGAGACATAATTTTCTTCATTTTCTGACTTGGGGATCTCGGGTGAATCAATCGGTTCATCCTCAAAGGGTTGCTCTAGACCAATCTAGTCATCTCCAATCTTCAAATATGTATCCCCCTTGACAAGCACCTTAGTGGGTTCAGAGATTGGCTGTCCTGAAGGGGGTTCATCTTGAGAATCAACTCAAGATTTGACTGGTGCAACCACAAATTTCATCCTCAACCTCAAAAATTTCCCAAGAAGAAACTCACCCAGGTCCCTATCCCTAACACTTTGGAGCAAATCCAATAGAGAACTATTAAGTTGATCAATCATTTTGATCATAGGCTCCAGTGCTTCAGTGCATGGTGTTGGCTAGGCTTCTAAAGATTGTATGGTGCTCCTTAAATTAGCCAACACTCTATCCTGGATCTGGCTTACCTAAACCGACTGGATCGATTCAGGTTTGGGTGGGTTTGGATTGAATCTAGGGGAGTCAAGATGTCGAGGTTCTCAGGTCCCTCCCTGAAAGTAGGTCATTCTAGGTTGTTCAAAGGATGGTGGTAACCTATATTTAGTGGAATACTAGGGAGGGTAGGTGTTATAATCATGATATTCTTCCTGATTGTAGATCGGGTTGGTTTAGTCATCAAAGGATGGAGATCCATATTCATTATAGCTCTACGAAGGATAATAATCATAGTCTTGTTGTCCAAGGTTAGGCCCTGGACATTGAGGTCCGGATTCATATCCCCAATCAAAGTCATCCCAGCTAGTGGATGGGTAATTACAAGTCAAGTCGGGATAGTAACCATCTTGGGGATAAGTGGTGGTAGGAGGATAGGATGTGAAATGTGTGTAGGATGTGGAAGGGTACATGGTGAAGTAAGGAGGGAAATCAAAAGAGAAAGGAGCCCTGCAATACAAAAATACAAGCTTGTCCTTAGGTTGGGTAGCCTAAAGGTCTATAGACTCTCAGAATCCATCCTAAGATTATGGACGATTTACTCTACTTATGTCCAAGCAATCCAACCAGTTAAAAGGAGGGACTGGGAAGAAGGTTCTTCCTTTGGCTTGCTCCTCCGGTTCCTAGTGTACCCCCCAGCCGTGGTCGTTTGACGCTACTCCCCTAGCTAGACATCAGATTGACTAATATAAGCAGGTTAATAGTGAACAATCTCAATCTAGATCCCGATGAGCGAACCAGTCCTTAGGGCCAACGTCTAATCAAATTTAGTTAGGCTTGGGACAATGGTGCTTTAGGAATGTGATGGGCCATTTAGATGGGTTGTGCCCTTAATTATCAGTTAAAATATGTGTGCGTGCACAACTAGGGTTTGCAAACAAGGTTAATTGATGATGTATCTTTTAGAGTTCAACCTTGTTTAGTAGCTTTTAGGGTTTAATCTTAGGTATATTCAATCAAGTTTAGGAGAACACTCCAAGTTTTGCAAGCATTGGTGATGATATATTCCTTTAGAAATCAAAGAAAAAAAAATGTGGAGTGCTTGGTTCAGCCCTAAGAATCAACCCTAAGTGGCAAGCTACTTGATGAATCGCTTTTATCTTAAGTGGTGCGGCCCAAACAGTTCAATCAATTGGCCTATTGCACCACTTAGTTAAGGCACACAGAAATTTTTGACCTATTTAGATTTCTACTCACTTATTTGTTTGTTGAATTAAGTGTACCGGGTCCATAGGTCAGATCCCGGTTAAGTGGTAGAATCGATGTGATTGTGCGCCTTAGGGTGAGAAGTTGTGGGTGTTAAGTGTGTAGCTTTCAGAAAATCCCACAATCAGATAACACTTTTTTTTTAATTTTTTTTTATTTATGTGGATGGCGAGGTGAGTGGAGGTGGCAAACAAACAACCAAATCTATCCTAGGGTTTATAAAAAAACACCTAAGTTGAATTGGGTTTGAGTTATTCGGTTATAGAATGAAAACTAAGGTGGGGGTGGTGTGGGGGACACTCACAAAACACTCTACCCGCACTTTACTTCAATCTACCGCACTTGGATTTCCATGCTAGGGTACCTGCAAGACAGTAGATCATAGACAAGTAGGGTTAGTGCTATGTAAATGCAAAGAAATGTAATAAACAATAAAGTAAATTCCGTTGCCTCCCTGGCAATGGCACCAAAATTGTTGTATTTTCCTTAGCAACGGTGCCAAAATTGTCAGGCGTGTTTCGCGTGTTAGAAATCAGGGTTACAAGTAACCCGCTGTCGTAGTTGCAAAACACGTTGATCAGATAAAATTTATACCGAAAGGGAGTCCCGAGTGGAACACAAGGAGGCGACATTTACTTTACTTGAAAACCATGCTTCATTTTGTTTCTTTTTGGTATTTTGGGATTTTGTTATTTTTTTGTACTTTTGAAATAAAAGAAAACAAGCAAATTTATCACAAGATAGAGATGTGGAACAAATATGATATATATTACTTCCAATGTCAATTACAATAAACTATGAAAGAATATAAAGAGAGGGAGGTGAGAGGAAATCTCTCCAATCGGCTGTTCGGTGAGACGACGGCACCTGGCGGAAGCTTGAACGAAGGAGGTGAGATGCAGGAGGACGTCGTGTTGAGGAAAGCTTCGGCGTGGCTCCGGAAAGGAGGTGAGAAGACGGAGGTGATCTGCTACCATAATGGAGGTGTGAGGACAGCTCCAAGGTGACCTATGAAGGGAGATGGGAAGTTGGAGGAGTATTTGGTGGGGCAGAGGTTCGCTACACTAATAGGCACCTTGGGAGCTTGAGAACAAGCTCTAATGGAGCATTAGTAGGTTTGCTAGAGCTTGGGAGTAGGTGGGAGTAGAGTAGGTAGAGATGGCTTGGAATGGAGGGGGTGTAGGTCCTTTTATAGTTGAGGAGAAGAGGCAAAAATAGTTATGGGACCATTAGTGACATCCAGGCTGTCATTGGAAACGTCACTGTAGGCAGCTCATGCCCGCTGGCGCCGACATCTGGCTTTGCTGGCATGTGATGAATTACCGATGGTTGTAAGCATCGCTGTAAGTCTAGCTCACGCTATGCTGGACCGCGCTCTTGCCTTGCCACGCGCGCTAGCGCTGCGCTGTGCGCATGCGCGCCTGCGAGCCCGCGTGCACACCCGCACTGCTGCGCACGTGCGGTGCTACGTGCGTGTGCTGATATCCTGGGTTGCGCCACATGGCGCAGTCTGGGTCGTCCATCTTCTTCTATTGTAGGGGCTACTATAGAGGTCGGATTGAGTTGATTTTTACGTTGTTAGGCTACAATCATTGACCCGAATCTATCCGCACGGTCGGATTTATCATTTGAAGCTCCGAATTATGTCTCCTAGTCCCTTGGCTGTTGATCTTCCTCGGACTTCATATGGTGCTATGGGACTCCGATCGAGGCGATTTCAGAGCCATTGGACTTTGATCGTCGTCTTCATCAAATCTGTTCGGTCGGATCGTCAATCCGAGGCTCCAAAATAAATATCCTTCTCTCCTAACCAAAAAAAGGATGCAACTAGCCTAATTATATACAACTACTCTAAATGCAGAATGACGCATGTTATGTAATATTTATAACATGAAATGCAAATCTAAGCCTAGGAACATGCATGAATAGGGCATTTTACCCTCAATAAATGTGTTTACATCACTTATCAAGCAACCCTCTGATTTAAGGGGACTTTAAGCCTAAGCATCTAGACACTGTTTGCACTGACTCAGTTTTCGATGATTTCTTCAAAAATTGGGTAGATAATGAACCGTCTAGGATGGTATGGCTGGTAAGTTGTCGATGGTAACAGCTCATCGGCCAGTTGTCCAGAGCCTAATCACACGATCATTCCCTTCCTGGTGCCTTTAGGTAAATCTTAGATTAGGGAAGCTACCTACTTAGAAACAAAAAAGAAAAAAAAAGAAATACTTAGAATAAAAAAATAGAAAAAGGAGAAAAAGTAAAAAAAAATAGTAAAACCACACTTCACTGCACGAGTATGGCTGGCATGTTGCTGTGGTAAAAGCCCATTGGCCGGTTGTCCATAGCCCAACTCACAAAAATGCACAAATAATTCCCAAAACACTTAGGGAAGAAGCGGGGAAGTAGAATAAGTCGAGGAGATATATGTTGATAGCGGAAAACTACGCGATCGGAGTTGGATTTGAAAACCCATCATTGAAGTTCGATTTGCAAAGCAATCCGTGAATAGATAAAATTTTACCAAAATTCGTAAAGAAATTCCAGGTCGAACACAGGGAGGTGGACGCTTGATTCAAAACTACGTTTGTTTAATTGTCACGAAGCAGATTAGCTAATCAAATTGTATCTAAATTAGCTATGTAGTTAAAGAATAAAGAATAGAAGACAGAGAGAGAATATTACTGATAAAGACAAAAGAGAGGTAGAATAAACATGGATTTCATCATCAAATGCTTTTCATTACACTAATCATTACAACTAGAAAGTAGGAAATTTATGCTAGAAAGCAGTAAATCTACTCTAGAAAGCGGTAAAGAGAATGGAGAGAGAAGTATCCTCCTCAACAATTGCTTGGAGGACGAGCTGGATGGGGAGATGCCTGGAAGATGGAGGACAGAGCGAGAAGAAGGAGGACGAAGCGGGAGGAACTGGGGATGAGGCAGGACATCGTCGTCGTCGCGGGATCCACTTCCCAAATGGAGTGAGAGGACAACCGCAGGATGTTCCACGAAGGGGGGACAAGGTGAGAAAATTCTAATTTTTACTCTAAAGGAGCATCCTGTGTTTGGGACAAGCTCTTAGAGCTTTGGAGGGGGTGAGAGAAGAGAGGAAGAGATGAAGAAAATGTGGTGGTCGTAGGGCTATTTATAGGTGAGGTTTGAATGGGCAAATAGGTCATTTTACTTTAAAAACATTAAATCAGGGCCTTTAGTGACGGATAAAACCATCACTAAAGCCCAGATCGTGGGCGTAGCTGCCATGCACGTCGTGCCTCCTCCTGTCCCCACGCCTGAACGCACATGCATATACGCACTTAAACGCGTTGTGCCCAATCTCACTCAACGCCTGCTAAGAGGCGACGCAGCCTCCTTCATCACTGTTGGATCGAAGATCAACGGCTCAGGATGAGCGCTCGCCCGCCTTCACAAAAATGCATCTGATGGTGCATTCGCATTCCTCGCATCTGGGTGTGCCACGTTGCCCACATCTGCACCGTCCGCTTGCCATCCAACGACCTGATTTTGGCACTCCCACGCCCACACCTAATTTGAGGCGCAGCGGGGATCGAACCTACGCCTCGCACTCTCGAAAGTGCACTCGACTGTTGTACTGCAGTCGCCTCTTTGTCGCGCTTATGTTTTAAGCACGTGAACCTATGGTCATTAGATCAAGATCCAACGGCCCAAATCTTACCTCACCAGTGGGTTTAGAGGTTGAGAAGCGGTGCTGTGGCCGGTTTAGGGGACTGTCATGGTGCCACGTGGTGCCATCATAGCCATCCATCTTCTGTGAGTTGCAGATGGTGCCACAGATGTCGGATTGGACTGATTTTTGCACCATTGTGCTATGGTCATCGATCTGAATCCATCCGTGCAGTCAGATTTGTCATCTGAAGTGTATATTTACACCATCTTGGCCTTTGATCTTTGACCTTCCTCGGATTATATCTGATGCTACGGAAGTCCGATCAGGGCGATCTAAGAGTCGTTGAACTCCAATCGTCGCCTTGATCAGATCCGTACTGTTGGATCTTCAATCCGAGGCCCCGATTAAAAGTCACCTTGTTACCTAACCACAAAAAGGGAAAATTAACCTAAAATTTACGCAACCTAACCTAAATGCAAGATGATGCATGTTATGCAATATTTATTATGTATGATTCAACTATAATACTAAGAACATGCATAAATAGACATTTTTGGCTATTTAGACGTATGCACATCACAACCCCTTGCTTATCTTTTGCTAGTCCTTAGCACAAACTATATGCTATTTATTAAAGAATTAGTAGTGGGTTTCTCGGGCAAAAGTCATTTTCAACATTAAGAAATTTTTACTTATGACCTAAGCTTCAAAGACACAACAGTGCCTAGGTATTTGCTAAAATGCAGACCGCCTCAAGCCCTCGCCTTATTCAAAGAATGATCTCTTTTTCTCTTTTTCTTCTTTTCTATTTTTTTTGGATTTTTGAGTTTAGGGTTTCGGAGTGACTTTCTCCAGCCACTCAACCCACCCAAGACTTGATGAGAACCCTAAGTTCTAAGCATCTTTTTGTGAATGTGATAGACTCATTGATCGACAATCAGAACAGACTTCGGGTTTCTATGCCCCTTGGTGACCTTAAAAAGAATTCCGCCTAAAGGTGTATCTATACGATCGGTAGCTTTCTCCTTACTTTTATTTTTTTATGGGGTCAACACAAGGGTGAATCTAATGTATATCTCCCCGGCTTATTCTACTCCTCTTCTTCCTAAGTGTTTTAGGAATTTTTACTTGCATTTCTTGAGTTGAGTTCTGGATAACCTACCAATGGGCTATTACCCATGATAACTTGCCAGCCATACTCATGCGGTGAACTGTAGCTTATTTCTTTTTTTCTCTCTTCTTTTCTTTTTCTCCTTTTATTTTTCTTTTTCTTTTCTTTTTTTCTTTTTGGACTTCTTCTTTTTTAAGTAGGTGACTTCCCTGGTCTAAGATTTACCTAAAGGTAGCAGGAAAAGAATGGTCTAGTGGCTAGGCTTTAGACAACCTACCTGTGGACTGTTACCCATGATTACTTGATAGTCATACCACCCTAGAAGGTTCATTAGCTATCCAATTTCTGTTAAAACCACTAAACAACGAGTCGGTGCGAATAGTGTGTAGATGCTTAGACTTAAAGTTCTCTCAAATTAGAGGGTGGGTTGATAAGTCGTGTACTTATCACCCTAACTTATTTAATCAAATTGAAATAGAATTCAGGATGGTGAGGACTCGATAAACAAATCCACATTTTAGTGGATACCCAGGTTGATTAAGCCCAAAGACCTGAAGGGTCTTAGTGTTCAAATCCTACTATAATATTTCCTAAGATTGAAAAGTCCTAGTGCTTATTTTTTTTGTTTTCAAAAATAAAGAGAAAATAAAAAGAATCAATGGAGCTAACAAGATGATTCAGAGATGGATATCCACCCCCCCATGCCTATCTAATGCAATGTTCTCATTGTATTAAAAGACATGAGACAGAGTAGAATAGAGTAGAAAGCACCTGAATTGTGTGAATAATAGGCCGACTTCGAAATGAAAAGAACTTATATATGTGCTGAAGTTAGTACCTTCAGCTAGGCACACTATACAAATAAAGAAGAACTAATGAATTCACAGGTGTAGGTTAGAATCATAATAAAAAGATTCACCTCAGGAGCTGCCAGCAGATGTCCATAGATGTGGACTAGATTGTGATGCAGACCCCTACCCCATGGTCGAGTATATCTAAGGTTTTGGATAAAAATTATCCAAAACCTAAAATTAGTATGCAAGCGGTGTCGGGCCAGCGATTTGTGAGGACGCAACTGATTGCACCGCAAAAATACACCTGCAATTGTGCCGTCTTGTGCTATTTCCTAGCATTACCAATGCATATTAGGTCTTCATAGTCGCATTGTAAAAATACACGCATGCATCCATTTAATTGAGAGGGGAGGAGAATAAAATAAGTGGCGTTGCAATTAACATTTTTCCTCAAGTGCATCTTTGCAAATTCACCATCTTTTTATTTTTTATTTTTTATTTCATTTGATCACTCTTCCTGCGGCTGCATGGCAACTTCTTCTCCTTCGAGCCATCACCTCTTCCTGCTCAGACCCTTCCCTGTGGCTACCTCTCCCTGCCATGAGCCGTGCATGAGCCATGCACAGCCAAGGCATGGCTGTGCATGGCTTTCTTCTTCTATAAATACAGGGCATCTTCTTCTTCCTCAAACAGCTTGGTCCAATGCCAAGAAAAACCCAACACTTCTCCTTCCAGGCCACCGTCCTCTCCTTCCTCTCCCTCCACATGCCAGCCCTCCTCGGAGACACCCGGTGGACAGGAGCAACTCACGGTGGTGCACAACCACCACCGTGAGTCCACACCGCCCAGCTTACCAAAGAGTTGGTGGGCGTGGTGGCTCTTTCCTCGTTTTTGCGTTTCCAGCACCTTCAGCCATTGGAGCGGGAGCTTCAAGCTTGAGGCTCAAAGCTCCAACAACAGCGGCAAGGCGGCAGCAGCAGCACGCAGCGCAAGCCACCAGCCCATTCCACGCACGCCTGCAGGCCGCCCTCGCCCTCCGCACACACCTGTAGGCACCATCGCTTCCCGCTTCTCCGCCCTGTCACGCTCTCTCTTCCACCTGCAGCCGGCCACCGCGCGTCACTGCAGCGGTCGGCCAAGCCTCACCGCACACCCCAGCAGCACCTGCAGGCCACCACGCGTGCCTGCAGGGGCCCTTAATTCCCCCTCCGCACGCTCTGTCGTGAGCTTCTCCACGCCTGCAACCGGCCGGCGCAGACCTTCTTCCTTGCGTGCCAGCTCGCTCACGCCAGCCGCGAGCCAGCCGCACTCACAGCACCTGCAGCTCCTGGTTGCGCGGCTCGCCCGGCCACTGTAGCCACTGTTCACGCATTTCTGCGAAAAACTGTGGCTACAGTGGGGTGACCGACGAGCTTCTCACTTAACCAGTCACCCAGCACGCCGCTACCGTCGTTCGACCACGTGTGTGTCTCGCCTCGCGTTGCCCGCACCTGCACGCGCGTCTGCTAGCCCGCGTGCGCCCGCTTTTGCATCTCCGCGCAGCGCTGTGCGCTGCGGCCCCTCCTCTCCGTGCCACTCCCTCCAACGCACGTCCTCTGCACGCATACGCACCTGTGCGCACGTGGAGACCTCCAGACGACGCCCGCTGGTCGCGGACGACTTAACCCTCCAGCAGTGCTCTCTTTCTCTCCCGCTCTCTCTCTCTCTCACTCTCTCTCACAACACTCTCTTTACCGACTCTCACACACACACACACACACTTCCACACACACACACACACCTATACACTATTATATACATATATATATATATACGTATACATATATATATATATTGATATATATATATACATATATTTATATACATATATATATATATATACATATATATATATACTTATATTTATACATATAGTAGTACCTATATACTTATTTATTAGTATACATACATACATATATATATATCTATATACTTATATATATACATATATATATATTTACATATATAAATACTTATACACACATATATATATACATATATCTATACATATATTAGTACTTATATAACTATGTATTAGTTTATATACATACATATACATATATATATATATCTATATACTTATATATATATATATACACATATATATACTTACATATATACATATATTTATATACAAATATATATAAATATACGTATATCTATATATATATTATTACCTATATAACTAAGTATAGATACATATATATATATATACATATATATATATATACATATATACACACCTACATATATATACATCTATATATGCATATATATATATATATCTAGCTACATATATCTATATATACATATATTACTTTATACATATACATACATATATATTTGCATCTATATAGTTATATATACATACTTATACATACATATATATATATATCTATACATATATCTATCTATACATATACTTATATATATATATTTACATACCTATATATATTTACATGTACATATATGCATTTATAGCTACATACGTATATACATATACTTATATATATACATATATACATATATATATACACACACATATATATACATATATATACCTATATATAACCATATATACATATAGATATATTAACATATATACATATATAGATATATTTTCACATTATTTACCATACATGGTATCGCGGGAATATCTGCACTAGTTGCTGATATTCCCCGATACACGCATACAAAAAGCGTGTTCGCATTCATCTTCCACCTTACATGTGGCACTTCGTCCTGTTGGTTGCGTCTTTCTAGATGACGACCGACTTGACACCATTCTACACTCCATCTCCGCCTCCACCCCCATCCCTTTATACATATATAATACATACCTATATATATATACTATATTTACTTTATTTCTGCTTCTCTTTCATGCCAATAAAAAGATAAAAAAATATAAAAGAGAAAAGATAATCCTTGACTTGCAGGTAATCCATCTTGCAAATAGCCAAGACCGTTTTGAATCCCTATTTTGGCTCAAAGCCTAGAACTTAATTTTGAGGGTGTGCCTCAAAGACAAAGATTACCAGAAAAAAATCTAAATAGAAAAACACCAAAAACACAATAAACGAATGGAAGAGATTCGTTGTAGGAAAGGCGTAGAAACTTGACTTGTAACCCCACTTCCCTGAGTTCGACCCTGGGCCTAAAAGTGACCAAGATAAAATCAAGTAGGCCAGGTTAAAAAAATTTTGTAAAGAGATGGTTAGGTCCGATTTAGGTTAACCACTATACACACTTCAACGATAAAATCACCATATTAACAACCTATTCAGGTCCGACACCACACCTTTTCTAGCGCCGTTGCCGGGGAAGTGTGCCTTCAAGTAAGTTTCTATTCAATTCCTTTCAATTTTTCTCTTCTCTCTTCACGGGTGTCTCTATTTTTGGTGTGCAGGTGAACCTATTGCAAGGAAAAGGCAGGAAAACAAAGTCAAAGATGTGAGCAGATCCAAGGCGGGAACGAGAGCGTGAAGATGCTGACACCGCATTGGAGCTTCGCACACGTTGCCGAACAAGTAGGTCTTCTCTTCTTAGCAACCTAGGTTAACTTGAAACCTTAATAAAAAAAAGAAACTAAAAAAACTAAAAACTAGAAAAAACTTCTTGGGATCTCTTGGGGCAAGTGGATTAAAATTCACTTGTTTGATTGATTGCCTTTACTCCCACCACCCTGGGATTTCCCGCCTTACTTCGCATAGCGAAAATCCAAGAATCTTGATTCTTGAATATTTTGCCGTGTGAAGTATTCTTTGAGGCAAACACAAAAAAATTGACTGCTACCCTCTTTGCCTCATTTACCTGTAATTCGGGATCACATTTTTGGTGGGGAGACTTGGAATTGAGTTGATTCCAACCCCACCATGACTTTTCAACTTGCCTAAGATTTGATCCCGAATATTTCAATCCCAACAAATTGATTTTCTTTATCTTTTGGTTGAGCCTTGTGTGGAAATCTTTCTGGTGATTGGGAGCACTTGAATTGAAGTGCTTTGGCTCCCTTTCACACTAATCTAAAACTGATTCGTGCATCCACACGTAGAAATCTCCATTTAGGATAGCCCATTGCATTTTACCATGCATTAACTAACTGATATTGAAGAAGGGTTTGTTGGGCTTAGAAAGAAAACTTGTATTCTCACAAAACCTGAAGATTGGTTGAATTGGTATTTCAGCGAAATCCTAAAATCCATCTACTTAAGGCTGAACTCTAAAAACTATTCACCAATAAAAACTTCAATTCAGGGAGATTTCCCTGTTGCTTGCTTGTTTTACACACTCTGAAAAATCAATCACTTGGGCATTACCCGTAAACAACGCCCTTCACATTCCAAAAGCACTTGACCCTAAGCCTCTAACTAAAATTGGTAGTAACTTGACCCTTATTAAGGATTGGAGGTCTAACTACCTGCGTGTAGCGACTCGTGCTGGTGAGGGTTCCCACGTGCTATCGGGTGTCTAAGACTGGGGCAAACGGCCTTTCAATCTGGCCTGGTGGTTCTGCGGTGTTCGCATTCGGTTCTGTAGTTCGTGATAGTAGGTAACTTAGATCTTTAGGTCTAAGGGCACACTGTAGAGGTTAGGAATTTGATTTAATTGATTTTTCATCAAGTGTACCTTTACGGCGTCATTTCCCTCATCTCTTTTCCCTTCTTATCCCCCCAATTCTTCCTGCGGCAGTGCATGTTTGGGAGGAGATCACGAAACCCTGAACTGTTTGAATTGCCTGATAAATTTAGAAAAGAAGCCAAATCATCCTCCTCCTCCACAAACATGGCTGCATGCCCACCCCCAAATCCCGAGGGAGGAAATCGCCCTCAGAACCCACCAAGTGGTGGAGCCTTAGATCCCATAACCTGCCTCCAAGCCCAAATGGAATGTATAATGAGCAAATTGAAGCCATTCGGGAAACATTGGAGGAAATGTATAAAGATGAGAATGGAGCATTTGAATTGTTTGAAAATATGAGTGAAAACTCGATGAACAATGCTTCCATTGTCGCCTTTAATCGTACCAGCCAACCCCGAAATGTCCACGAAGTTGACACGGGACCCTCCCATTCATCCACTGATCTCTGCCTTATCGCACAAAAACTGGATGAAGTCTCCGTTGTGCATAAGAAGTTGGACGAACTTCTGGCCAATCCCTCCCGTTCTATGGCAAACACCACCACCTCACCACTTCGTCACAATCCAAATTCTTCTAACACCAGGCTTATCCCGAGAAACCCCGTAAGACCTTCCTTACCGAGTGTCGCGCCGAGCAACTCGGTAAGTCATGTGGAACTGGCTTCTGCGAGCCAGTATTTTGACACGGAGGACCAAGCCTCCGTGTGCTCGGACGCATATTTACATGCGGACGCGTCTTCTGGCATAGAAGACGCTTGCGCCCTGGGGATAACCCGTTCTCTACCATGTATAACCCAGGGTGGCACAATCATCCGAACTTCGCATGGTCCAACAACCCG
Organism: Thalassia testudinum; assembly: GCA_037157565.1. NCBI lineage: Eukaryota > Viridiplantae > Streptophyta > Magnoliopsida > Alismatales > Hydrocharitaceae > Thalassia > Thalassia testudinum. The sequence continues at coordinate 44,642,844 of JAZHRO010000025.1, forward strand.
TAGCACCAAAACCCCACAGGTGGACCAATGCGACCGTCAGCACCCGTCATCCCAAGGGCCCAGTCTAATCCTGTGGCAAATCTGCCATCAGGCCCTTGCGTACTGCAAACTGAACATGCATCAAGTCCTCTTGACAAATTGATGCAAATGACGACGGAAATGTCAAAGCGCCATGAAGAGAACATGACCTCTCTTTAGGACCAATTGGCACAACAGAATGCTGAGATCAGTCAACTACGCATGGCAACTTGATCTCAGGGCACTCTTCCCGCCCAACCTGTTCCAAACCTGTGAAACTTCGTACCCCGTGGTCCTCAACCACGGGTACGACCTTCTCAGGGGCAGGTTAATCAAATTCTGCAAGCTCCAAGCATTCCACCAGGATTTCAGGCTAATTCCGCTGCAGCACCGCACTCTTATGTCCCTATTGCAAACCCTCCTCCACCGTATGATCCCATTGAACCCGCATCGTCCAATGCTATCACTACGAGGAGCGGTAACACCATCATGGCTCTTGATCTCTAGGGTTCCTCGATCTCTATCTGATGCTACGGATGTTCGGTTAGGGCAATCTTGTAGTCATTGAACTACAATCGTCACTCTGATCAGATCCGTACGGTTGATCTTTGATCCGAGGCCCCAATTAACAAGTTGCCCTGTCCTTGGCCATAAAAGGAGACAATTAACCTACATTTTATATAGACTAACCTAAACGCAAGATGATGCATGTTATGCAATATTTATAATATGTGATGCAATTCTATGCCTAAGAATACGTGTAAATAGACAGTTTATGTGATATAAACATGTTTACATCAGACCCCCATGCCTATCTTTTGCTAGTCCCTAGCAAAAATACATGTTATTTATAAGAGAGTTAAGTTAGATCTCTTAGGCAATAGTTATTTTCAACACTTAGGGATTTCAACTAGGAGCTGAACTACAAAGACACAACAGTGCCCGTGTATCTGCCAAAATGCAGACCGCCTCAAGTTCTTGCCTTATTCAAAGAGGGATATCTTTTTCTTCTTTTCTAATTTTTTTTTTGGATTTTTGAGTTCAGGGTTACAGAGCAGCTTTCTACGGCGACTCAACTTGCCCAAGACTTGATAAGAACCTTAAGTTCTAAGCATCTCTCTGTAAAAGTGATAGACTCGTTGATTTGAAATCAGAATGGACTTCGGATTTCTATACCCCTAGGTGACCTTAAAAAGAGTTTTGCCTAAAGGTGTATCTATACGACCGGTAGCTTTCTCCCTACCTTTTATTTTTTATGGGGTCAACATAAGGGTGAATATAGTGTATATCTCCCCAGCTTATTCTACTTCTCTGCTTCTTCCTAAGTGTTTTAGGATTTTTAGTGCATTTCTTGAATTGGGTTCTGGACAACCGGTCTATGAGCTGTTACCAACAACAACTTGCTAGCCATACTCGTGCGGTGAAGTGTGGCTTATTTATTTTGTTTCTTTTTCTTTCTTTTCTCCTTTTTTTTTCTTTCTTTTCTCCTTTTTTTTTCTTTTTGAACTTTCTTTTTCAGTAGGTGGCTTCCTTGGTCTAAGATTTACTTAAAGGCAGCAAGAAGAGAGTGGTCCTGTGACTGGGCTCTGGACAACCTACCTATGGGCTGTTACCCACGATAACTTGCCAGCCATACCACCCTAGAAGGTTCATTACCTACCTAATTTTCGTTAAAACCACCGAACAATGAGTCAGTGACGAATAGTGTGTAGATGCTTAGACTTAAAGTTCCCTCAAATCAGAGGGCAGGTTGATAAGTTGTGTACTTATCACCCCAACTTCTTTAATCAAATTGAAAGCAAATTCAGGATGGCAAGGACTCGATAAACAAATCCACATTTTAGTGGATACCCAGGCTGATTAAGTTCGAAGACCTGAAGGGTCTTCATGTTCAAATCATATAGTTTTATTTCCTAAGATTGAAAATTTTCTAAAGCCCAAGTTCTCTTTCCTAATTCCATAATTTTTTTTTATATAAATAAAAAGAAAGCAAAACAAATCTATGGAGCTAATGAAATAATTCAGTGATGAATATCCACCCCCCCATGCCTATCTAATGCAATGTCCTCATTGTATTAAAAAGACACGAAATAGAGTGGAGTAGAGTAGAAAGCACCTGAATTGCATGAATAACGTGTGCTCTCTGAGATGAACAGAGACTGTATACGTGCTGAATTTAGTGCCTTCAGCTAGGCACACTATACAAAGAAGAAGAAATAACGAATTCACTGGTGTAGGTCGGAATCAAAATAAAAATATGCAAACTAAGACCTGCCAGCAGATGTCCACAGATGTGGACCAGATTGTGATGCAGACCCATACCCCATGGTCGAGAATATCTAAGGTTCTGGATAAAAATACCCAGAACCTGAGATCAGTATGCAAGAGGGGTCGGGCCTGCAATTTATGAGGATGCAACCCAAGACCAAAAAGTCGGGTTACAGAGAAATCAAGCTCAAAAGGATAATCAATGAATGTGTGCTTGGGTTGGACATCCTCAGAACAAATGTCGTAAGGGTCTTGGTTTGATGGTTTCAGATTAATTGGAACCTTTAGACTCGGTCTTCTACTTCCTCCGGAGCTTGCTTCCTAAATCATAATTTCCCAGCTCCTATCCTTCTCATTTAGAATGTCAAATTCCAGGACCTCCTGTATATTAATCACCTCGTGTGAAATTTCCAAGTCTAAAAGATGTGACCGAATCAGAATTGATTTGGGTTTAGTTATCGCAAAAATAGAATTGTCAGTAAGCTCAATGGGGCGTAACTGACAATCAGGGCATTGAATTGAATCCTTCAGAAAATGCAATTCTGAATCCATCATGTGAGCCCCAATAAGATCAATTTCCTCAGTTATTGGGCTATCAAATGATTTAACCGATTCAGCAGGTCCAATCATCTCACAGAAATCGTGTTCTATAAACTCATGTGAGACTTCGCGAATTGAATCTTCACCCTCAGAATCAAAGAAATCTAAATACATATTAATGTACGTCCCAAAATCATCCATCACTTTATGATCTATGGAGACATACATTTCCTCGTACCCTGGCTCAGGGATCTCAGGTGAAGAAATCAGATCATCCTTAATTGGTTGCTCTAAATCAATCTGATTAGCCTCGTAACACGTGTCCCCCCCAACAGGTGCTTGAGCAGGTTCTGACATTGGCTCCCCTAAAAGGGGTTCATCCTGGGAATCATCCCATGATTGAACTAAAGCAACCACAAATCTCATTCTCAATTTTGCTAACTTTCCAAGTAAAAACTCACCCGGGTCCTTATCCTTAACATCCTGTAGCCAATCCAACAAATACTTTTTCAGATCATCAATCATTTCAATCAGGGGCTCCAATTCTTCAGTGCAAGGTATTGGCTGAGCTTCTAAAGATTGTATAGTATTCCTTAAGTTAGCCAAAACCTTATCTTGAACCTGGTTAACTTGAACCAAATGGCTTAGTTCAGGGTTGGGCGGGTTTGGGATCAGTATAGAGTAGTTAACGAATTGGGATTCGTGATACCCTCCCTGGTAATAGGTCATTTCGGGTTGTTCATGAAGTGGTGATGACCTAAAGGTAGTGTATTCAAGGTATGGGTAAGGATCAGTGTATCCTCCTTGATTGTAGATTGTACTAGGTTGTCCATGAAAGGGTGGTGATCTATAATCGATGTGGCTTAGAGAAGGATAGAAATCACAATCATGGTGTTCAGGATTAGAACCTAAACATGGAGGTCCGAAACTGTATCCCCAATCCGAGTTTTCCCAACTAACAGATGGCTGATTACAGTACGAGTCAGGATAATCTTCATGTTGAGGATAAGTCATAACGGGAGGGAAAGAGCAGGAATGTGTATGAAATGTGGAAAGATTCATGATAGATGGGAGGAAGAAAGGCACCCTACAATACAAACAATCAAACCTGTCCTTAAGTGGGCTAGCCTAAAGACCTGCAGACTCCCATAACCCGTCTTGAGATAAAGAAACAATTTGATCTACTTCTGTTCCTTCAATCCAACCAGTTAGAGGGAGGGACTGAGGAGAAGGTTCTTCCTTCGGCTTGTGCCTTCGATTCCTAGTGTACCCCCCAGCCGTGATCATTTGATTCTGCTCCCCTAGCTAGACATCAGATTGAATAGTAGAAATGGACTAATCGAAAATGATCTTGTTCTAGGCTTCGAAGAGCAAGTCGAATCCATAAGGCTAACGTCAACTCTGTTTTAATTAAGGTTAGGTTTGAATGTGCTTTGGAATGTGATGGGCCCTTAATGATTGATTGATGTGTGTGTGCATGTCCAACCAGTGCTTTGGAAGTAAGATTATTTTTGATGCAGTGAATTTTAGGGTTCAAATCTTACTTAGTAGCTTTTAGTATTCAACTTTAGGTATTTTCAAATAAGTTTTGTTGGCACACTAGGTTTTGAAAGCACAAGTGAAGATGTTTTCCTTTGAAGCTTAAAAGAATGTGGAGTGCCTAGTAAATCCCTAAAAGTTGAACTTATATGGTAGCTACTTAATGAGTTGATTTTAGTTGAAGTGGTGCGACCTAATCAACTCAAACAATCGGCCTGTTGCACCACTTAATTAGGCACACAAGTGATTACCTAATCTGATTTCGACTTGATTATTTGTTTGGGTGTGTGTACCAGTTCTAAAGATTGGTTTACTGGTTGAGTTTGAAAATCAGATGAGGTTGTGTATTCTATGAGATTTTTTTTAATTTTTCCTTTTAAATACGGAGGGTAAGGTGAGTGTAGGTGTCAAACAAACAATTAAACTAACCTTAGGATTTATAAGAACACCTAGGTTGAATTATGTTTGTGTTATTACATGGTGGAATGAAAACTAATGGGTGGGAGCTGGGGATAAACTTACAGAACCTTCAACAGCACTTTGCTCCAATCTATCGCTTTTGCTCGTCTCAAAAGAGTACCTACAATCACAATAAGAAAGGAGAGAAGTGAGGTAAATGATTCATATGTCAAAAAATGCGAAGAATCAAAGAGTGTAGGCTCCTGGCAACGGTGCCAAAATGTTGATGGCGGAAAACTACGCGTTCGGAGTTGGATTCGAAAACCCATCATTGTAGTTCGAGTCACAAAGAAATCCATTCAACAGATAAAATTTATATCGAAAAAGATGTAAAGAAGTTCCAGGTCGAACACAGGGAGGCGGACATTTAATTAAAAATACACGTTTGTTTTGTTTGTTATGAAACATAATAGCTGGTCGAAAACTAGCTATCTATTTAACAAATAATAAATAGAAAGAGGGAGAGAATATTACAAATAAAACCAAAAGAGAGGTAGAATAAACATGGATTTCATTACAAGAAGTTGTTCATTACACTACTCATTACGACTAGAAAGCAGGAAATCTACTCTAGAAAGCAGTAAAGAGAATGGAAAGAAATATCCTCCTTGACGATCGCTTAGAGGACGAGCTGGACGGGACGACGCCTAAAAGAAAGGGAACGGAGCGGGAAGAAGGAGGATGAAGCAGGAGGAATGGGAATGAAGCAGCACATAGTCGTCATCGCTGGTTCCGCTTCCCGAATGGAGAGAGAGGACAACTGCGAAATGCTCCATGAAGGGGGATGAAGGTGGAAAATTATAATTTCTACTCTAGAGGAGCATCTGGGTATGGGACAAGCTCTTAGAGCTTTGGAATGAGTGAGAGAAGAGAAGGGATGAGAAATTCCTAGGGTAGGGGTCTCCTTTTATAATTGCAAGGAGTGGGGGCATTTTGGACATTTTAATTTCAAAAGCATTAATTCAAGGCCTTTGGTGACGAATAAACCTGAATGTGGCTGACGTGCACACATCGCGCGCTCCTGCTCCTCTTTCATGCCCTAACGCTCGCGCATGTTTGGATTGATCTCAGCCGTCCAATCGTGAGATCGGACGGTCGAGATCGATCCTCGCAGCGCCCTTCAAAACTCCTCTGCCGCATGCACGCGTGTGATGAGGCATGCAAACGCGCGTCATCGCACACGTACGCGATCAATGATTCCTCCGCGTGCCAAACCTCCACCCCTCGGTCGCCCGATCTTGATCTGACGGCCCAATTGCACCTGTGCCCGCGCTCATCTAAAATGAGGCACTTGGTGCGGCTTGAACATGCACCCTTCGCTCTCGAAGGGGCGCTCGACCGCTACACTACACCTTCGTTTGTGTGTTGCGGAGGATTTAAGGCGCACGTGCTTGCAGCCGTTGGATGGGCATTTAACGGTGGAGATTCATTGAGTAAGTGAAGAAGAAGAGCAAAGGTGGGTCCTTGGGGCCGATTGGGCAGCTGAGATGGTGCCACGTGGCACCATCTTGACCGTCCATCTTTTATGTGTTGTAGACGGTGCCACCGGTGTCAAATTGGATCGATTTTTTGCTCTGTTAGGTTGCGATCGTCGATCTGAACCCATCTGTGCATTCAGATTTGTCGTCTAAGGTGTGGATTAACACCATCTTAGCCCTTGATCTCTAGGATTCCTCGATCTCTATCTGATGCTATGGATGTCTGATTAGGGCGATCTTGGAGTTGTTGTACTCCAATCGTCACTCTGATCAGATCCATATGGTTGAATCTTTGATCCAAGGCTCCGATTAACAAGTTGCCCTATCCTTGGCCATAAAAAGAGATAATTAACCTACATTTTATACATACTAGCGTAAATGCAAGGTGATGCATGTTATGCAATATTTATAATATGTGATGCAATTCTATGCCTAAGAACACACGTAAATAGATAATTTATGTGATATAAATATGCTTATATCAAAGGCCTTCCATGATAGGCACATTGTACGAAAATCTTTCCACCTTGGTCAGAAAGTTCTACTCTTTGATGCTAAACTCAAACTATTCCCAGGAAAACTCAGATCAAAATGGATTGGACCATTCTTGGTGAGAAGAGTCTTTGGAAATGGATCCATTGAAATTAGCGAACTCAGACCTGATTTTGCACCTTTTGTCGTGAACGATCAAAGACTCACACTGTTCATCAAACTTACTGACTCAAACTTGGCTGAGGTATCTTTTACCCTCCATTCTCCCTAAGTTCATTGCACCTGGCCAATGGTGTTAAGCCCAGCGCTTAACGGGAGGCAAACCATCATTTTTTTGAAAAAACCCGAAACCCTTCTTGACACATCTTATGCTGAACTCATATTTCACTTTAGGGTTCGTCCATTAGAACAACTGACTCCACCTCTAGTACCAGTACCCAAGCTTGAAATCGTCTGCAACAGTCACCCCAACCCGTCCACCCACCCAAAACCTATTATAATGTGCGTTCTAAGCTAAATTCGAACCCACCTAATTTATAATGAGGACATTGCAAATCGTAGGCATGAGGGCGCATTAAAGTACAAAACACTGTGAGAATCACTTCATAAGAAAAGAGTTTCATAAAAAGAAATTACATATTCCAAAACCCAAAAAAATAAAAAACTAAAAAAGAAAAAAAATGGAGGAAGAAATTTTGAAAGATCAATTTGCATATCATTTTTTAGGAGGAAAGGCGGAGGTAATAAAAATGTCAGAAAGGAGCACAATTTGAAAAGAAAAAAGATAGTCATTAGTAAAAGATTAAGGAATCTACTTAGTTCTAGACCAAATCAAAAAGAATGAAAATGAAAGACAAAAAGTGCTAAAGGACAAAAGTGATTAGTATGAATGTTGATCGTAGGCCTCTTGAGCTGTGATTTTAGGCTTAAAAATTCAAGTATTCGTTAAGATCTGTATAGTCCTCAAGAGGTTGGGGAAAATGCAAAGCATAAGTATTAGGTTTAAGGCTTAAGGATTATTTGGCCTCGTTAACTAACCTTTGGTTTGCAGGACTCGGTAACCTAAGCACCCCAATCCACACACAGTCTGGTTCAGTGCACTTAATTATCAAAATCACGCAAATGTGTTAAATATGTTATGAGAAAGTGTTACCTAGGTTAGGTGCGGCAGATCAACATAAGTTGATTTGGAAGAGTTCCCGATGCAGAGAGGTGAGAAATTCCCCTCGAAGATGCATAATAACATATCATCTCCTCGGTGCTTGTCTCTTAGGATATCTAAATATCCTATTGGGGGCATGTAAGCACCTTGTGCTGGTTCAGATGTCATGGGTAGCATTATCATAAAATGTCGATTGCCAAGGTCTGGATTTAGCTACAGAATGCCTTGGGCGAGATTATCTCAAAATCTCGAAAGCCAGGGTTATGGGGGTTGCCATGTGCGGTGCTATCTCAAAGCATGGATTGCCAGGGACCCTGCGAGGATTGATGGTGGGAACTAGGAATCTGATACAGACCATGTTGTAATGCCAATCCAAAGCTAGAAATAAAGAAAGAAAAGAAAGAGAAAACTCTCCAAAAATAAATAAAAAATCCTCTATCTCTCTCTTACAAAAATGCACTGCAAACTGGATCAGGACTAAAACATGTTATAAGCACGGGTGCTTTAACCGCGGAGTTCAACGAACCTTAGGTTAGTTCCTGTGGGCCATAGAAATCTTCGTGGTGAACTAAGGCTAGAGCTAGTCAGGTCCAGATCTTGGTTGGTACTTAAGTACCTCTAGGCCTATTATCAGCATTTTGATCTAATCTACAAATGAAAGCACACAACAGAAATCTGAGTATAAAATGGCATATGGTCTAGAATTTAAGTTAATTCCATGAGATTTTGTTAAGAGACTAGCAAAATCTAGGCATGGGGGTATGATGGGAACACCATCATGAGCCATAACTAGCTCAGTTTGATCTGATTAAGTCATTAAATGCTCCTACATAACTGCCAGAGGACTATAATTCATTTCATAATCATTCTAAGAGAAAGACAAGAAAATAGGGTTAAAATTGTAATTTTACCATCATATCTTGAATGCATAATAACCATAGGTTTTCTCAAGGGTTTATTAAAGGTCAAATGATCTTAAAAGGCTAACAAGTGGGTTAGAATTGACAGAAAAGGGTTTGCACGTGTTTTGAGAATTAAATAACTTCTGAAATTCTAAAAATAGACCTGCTTAATTAATTGAGGTTCTAGTCAGAATAAAATTCACTTAAACCCTCTAAAATTCATATAAAAATATTCTCTAGGGTTTGGTACCTTCAATTTGACCATCAGAACCCGTCTTGATCCAAAATAGAGTCTCAGACTAACATTTACCCTAATTTGGATTTTTGCATAAATTACCCAGTCAAAATTGGTCAAAGCCAAAATCCAACTTCACCATTGGATTCCTTAGGCCCAAATTAGGTTTATAACAAAATTTGGGTCTAATTTGAGATCATCTTGACCTAGTTTGCAATTTAGTCCTATTTAATTCTTGTCCATCACATATATGCACTTAACTTTCCAAATCCTTACAAAAAGGCCCCTAACTTTGTCATCATTTTCACAAATAGGTCCCCACACCATTTGGAAGGTTAAACCTTCACGGTCGAGTTTCGAGTGAGGATTTCTCGCTCGATTGTCAATCAATCTCTCCCAAAATTGATACGAAGAGGAACTTCTAGGTTTTGGAATCTGGAAGGTTGGCAGGCGGCTTAGGGGTGGCAGTTGGTGGGACTAAGGAGGGGGAAGGATGGCATACTTGGAGGCTGAAGGGTTGGAGGAGGAAGGAGCGGGGGGAATCTGGTGCTTACGGCAAAAGGGGGATGGAGGCGAGGTGGTCTGATAGAAGGGGAACTAAGCTGCTCGGTAAGACTGTGTGTTTCTACTGCCGACGATGGGGACATATGGCGGCCACCTGCTGATCTCCCATGGTGTGTCTGGGATGTGGGGGATTTGGCCATAAAAGGGATTCGTGTAGGGTTTTGGGGGGACAGATGAGTAATCGCCGTTTCCCGTGCTCGGGAAATTTGAATTCTAGGGCTGTGCAGATTCCACCTCCACCCCCATCTCTGCATAAATCGGGAGGGCTTGTGGCTGATGTGGAGGTGCCTATGATGGAGAACATCAAAGCTGCAGAGATGGCCTTGCGGGGAGCTCTGGTTGGGGAGGTTATGTCTGGAAGACCGACGGTGGAGAATGTTCACACCCTGGTAACCTCTCTGTCCCTCTCGACCAACTTCTGGCAAGTTTCTTTTCTGTCAAATACATGTTTTGTTCTCTTTGAATTGGGTATGGGGGATGTCAAGAAGCTGCATTTTCAAACATCTTGTAACGATGGCTTCACGGTGATCTGGAGACTGGTTTCTCCTTTTGATGGTGCCTTGCAGGAGAGACCGCCCGAAAGAGTGGGACTCAGGTCAGGAAAACTTGAGATAGAGGGATTGCCTCTGTATTTGAGGTCAAAGGAGGTTGTGTCGTCGATGATCTCAGGCTTTGCATCAGTGGCAAAGGATGAGGTCGTCGGACTGCTGGAGGGGAATGGGTGTCTGCTGATTGTGAAGGTCGATGTTTTCATCGTTGGCTCGATACCTAACAGTCTGATTTTGAGGTGCGGTGGAAGTTCCTGGATGCTGAGGTTGAAGTTCTTGGTGGGTGATACTGTAGCGAAGCCAGTTAAGTCGTTTGGACCTATAGCTGATGAGGAGGCAACTGTTCAGGAGCTGTGCACGGTTCATGGCGATGAATCCCTAATTGCCGAGACTTGTAAGGACTTATGTGATGGGGAGACAGGGGGTTTCAGAATGAAGAAAAGGAGGAACTGGGCGGAGGGTAAATGGTAGGACCGTCATCCATGGTGGCAGGGGATGTGATGTCAGGTGGTATGGAGATTGAGGAGCAAGGGAATCTGGACATGCAACCTGAGTCTCTGAAGGATTAGCAGGACCTGCAGGAGAAGGAAGACCCTAAATGTGAAGGGGGATCTTGCGCAAATACTTGGAAGGGGAGATCACCGTATAGCCTCTTACAGAGAAAATCAAAGGCTATCATTCTGATGGATGAAGATGAGGTTGCGAAAGTTATGCAAGTGTGCAAATGCCAAACCCTCAGGAGAGAGGGATCCAGTGAGGATTGATGAGAATCCTCACTTGGAACGTGCGTGGGTTTCGCGACAAAACCCGGAGGGCGTCTCTGATGAGATATTTGAGAGAATGGGGAATTGAATGTGCACTCATTCAAGAGACACACATTGAAGGTAATTCTGATAGGCTTTGGTCCGACTTGATAGCTTCAGGGATGAACGATTGTGTACAGATTGATGCACATGGGAGGTCGGGGGGCATTGCTATTTGGTGGAGGAAGAGGTGGGCTCAGTGTTTGGAAGTAAACAAAGCAAGACATATGCTGACATGCAAATTTCAGGTTCACCAGGGGCAGGAATGTATTTGGATTACTGGGGTATATGGACCTTGTAGTGCATCTTCCAGGCAGGAGCTGTGGGAGGAGTGGTCTGCTGTGGCTGAGTTGGTGCAGGGGGGAATGTGGCTGACGGGTGGGGATTTTAATTGTGTGTTAACAGGGGCTAATAGGCCTAATGGCAGCACAGACAGTTCGGCTATTGGATTCCAGATGATGGTTCAATCTCTGCAGTTGAATGAATAGCCTTCCTCTGGTGTGGAATTTACTTGGCGCAATGGAAATGGGCTGGCATCCAGGCTTGATAGATTTTTTGGGAATGTGGACATCCTTGTTAAATTTCAATTGTCGATTGTAAGTGGATTGAGCCGACCTTTCTTAGATCATACCCCTTTGGTATGGGACAGTGGGGAAGAAACCCAGGTTGGGTCCTACTTCAAACTGAAATGATCATGGCTGAATGAACCGGGCTTCTACCAGATGATCAACTCTTGGTGGATAGCTAAAAAGGTGCTGGGATCTGCTACTGTCAGACTGTCAACCAAGCTGGCTGGTTTGTGCATGATCTTAAAAGAGTTTGGATGTATTGTCAGCTTGATGAGGGAGCAGAGGAGAGGGGAAGCTCTGTGTAAAATTCAGGAGTTGGACTCTAAGGAAGCAACTGGCCCTTTGTCTGAAGATGAATTGGCTGAAAGGAAAATGTGGCAAGGTGTGGTCATTGTTGAAGACTTGAAAAAAGAAATCGATTGGAGGGAGAGATCCAGGCAGCTATGCTTAAGGAGGGGGATGCCAATACGAAGTTTTTTCATCTTGCAACTAGCTCTTGGAGACGTGTTAACTTCATTTCCTCTATTCTTTGTGGTGGACATAGGGTCTTTTCTGATCAGGAGATTAAATCTGAAGCCATCAAATATTTTAGAGAGGCATCTTGGGCAGCTAAGAGGGGGAAATGGAATGGCAGGAAACGAGGGTCCTAGGGTGACAAGTGAACAGGCTGAGCAATTGACTCCACTTATTACTGAACAAGAGACCCTGCAGGCAATCAAAGAATTAAATGTGGAAGGCTCCCCGGGCCTTGATGGAATACAAGTTTTCTTTTACAAGGAGATGTGGAGTGTGGTGGGTAAGGAGGTGATGGATGCTATCAGAGAATTTGAGGTGGGAAATGCGAGGTTTGAGAGGATTAACAAGTCCTATCTCTTTCTATTGCCTAAATCAATGGGAGCAGAACACTTTTCAGATTTCAGGCCGATTTCCCTTTCAAACTCCATCTATCTTATCATTAGCAAGATTTTGGCTAAAAGGTTGAGAGTTGTTCTACAGGACCTGATTCATCCGATACAAGCTACTTTCTTGCCCAACAGATCACTTCAAGAATCCTTTATTCTAGCTCAGGAAATGGTTAATGGATGCCATCGAAGGAAATGCAAGGGCTTCATGTGGAAAGTTGATTTCCAGAAAGCCTATGATTCGATCTCTTGGCTGTACCTATGGGAGGTATTTAGATGAAGAGGCTTCCCCCCCCTTTGGATCCAATGGATGAAACGATGATCACTACTACTTCATTTTCTCCTTTGGTCAATGGGAAGCCATGTGGAGCCTGGATCCAACCTCAACGTGGGGTTAAACAAGGGTGCCCTCTAGCTCCATTGATTTTCAACCTTGCGGTGGATGGACTTGCAAGGTATGCTTGCAAATTGGCTGAGGTGGGTATAATTAAAGGGTCCTCACTATTTAACAGGAGAAACCTGGCCCCCATTTTACAGTATGCAGATGACACGATGTTCTTTGTGGAAGGGTCCAAGTCTGAGGCACATGCTCTGGGGTTATTGGTAAAGATTTTTGGCAATATTTCAGGCTTATGTTTGAACAAGGATAAGTCTATTTTGATTTGCTTTAGCATGAATGAATAGGAGCAGATGGAGTTGGAGGGTATAGTGGGGTTGCCTCAGGCTAAACTACCATTGAGATACCTTGGATTACTACTGAGGGCCATAAAACTGAAAAAATCAGACTGGAATGTCCTATTTGAGAAGGTGTCTGGAAAGCTAAAAGGTTGGAGTAGTAAATTCCTATCTAAGGGTGGAAGACTAATCCTGCTCAATTCAGTTATTACAGCCATATCGGTATTCTATTTTAGCATATTTAGAGCCCCTAAATGTATTTGGAAGAGATTGGATGTTATGAGGAAGAGATTCTTCTGGAAGGGAGCAGGTCATGAGGGCGGATTCATGTAGCCCATCAGATGGAGCAGTATCTGCAGACCAAAGGAGATCGGGGGGCTGGGAATTAAAGCACTAAAAGAATTCGATGAAGCCCTGTTGCTGAAATGGGCCATCAGGATTTTGGACTGCAAGGAGGGGCTAATGGATGATCTGATCAGGGACAGCTATGGGGGATCTAACAGTAGTTTGCAAAGGCTTCAACCGAAGAAACCTTCCCCCTTTTGGCGATCAGTGATATCTGCAGTCACCAGCTACTGGCACCTACTGTAACCTAAGCTCGGAGATGGTAGAAGTTTCAGCTTATGGAATGAGCGGTGGTCTGACTTGGGCCTGCTGAAAGAGATCTACCCGAGGGTGTATGATGCTGTTGCAGATAAGGAAGCCTCAGTTAGCAGTCTGTGGTCTCAAGCAGAGGGATGCTGGCAGCTGGAAGGGCTGCAACAGTGCAGGCCGGGCACTCGACTATGGGAGGAGAGGCAGAAATTGATGGCTAATCTACAGCAAATGCATCTTGTGAGAGATGTGACGGATACATACTGCTGGCAGGGTAGTTTTTCAGTGAAGCAGGCGTATGAGAAAGTTATTAGATCCAATAGTGAGGTGGAATGGGACCCTGTTGACAAAAAGATTTGGCTTCTGAGAGTTCCTCTGAAGGTTCAGATATTCCTGTGGCTTTGCAGACGAGAAGGGTTGATCACTGGAGATCTGAGGCACAAAAGGATGGGGATTGTTCTGAATGCCTGCCCTCTGTGTGGGTTACATTCTGATAGTGCAACACACATCTTCTCCTCTTGTTTGGTCACTGACAAGATTTGGAGGTTGGTTTGCTTAGAACCCCTCCCCTCCTGGGATTCTGTGTGGCAGAGGTTCATCATTCCTGGTCGACCCTTGGGGGCTATGGCAGCCATTTTGTGGTGTGTGTGGAGGGCACGTAATGATAAGCTTTTTCAAGAGAGACCGGTGAGATGTGAGAATATTGTAAAGGAGTGCTGGTCTCTCATACATGGTTGGGCTTCTTTCTTGTGATACTTTTTGATATGAAATATACTACCCTTCGGATTGCCATCGGCTCATGATAGCAATCCTCATTATTTAAAAAAAAAAAAAATTGATACGGGGATTCCTTGGGAAGTTACCTTCCCTTTGAGCCATTCCTTGGGCTCTAGGTCTTTCCCAAAAGGCCATGGAACCTTTCAAAGGTTTGAGTATCCTATTTCGCAAAAAAATTCCAAGCTTGGAAGCTTCTTTCCAAGCTTGGAAGGGCTTCTTATGGCCTATAAAAGAACCCCGGACGCATGGCAAAGCTTTTTATCAAGTTTTGGCGAGCCAAATCACCCTAATCTACCCTCTCCGACCACCAAAAGACTTTGCTCTGGCAAGCTCCTTGGATCCCCCTCTTCCGATCGTCCAACCATCAAATTGGATGGCCTAAGTTCTTCCTCTCTTCCTCGTGACCCTCCCCAGCCAAAGGGAGGGAATTCCTCCATTTGATTCATCGTCGCCGCCTCGCCGCCTCCACTTCCTTCTCCTGCTCCATTCGACCAACACCGGAGTCCGCCTCTCTGCCGCATCCCTAAGTCTCTCTATCTCTCCCTTTCCCTCTCTACACTATTTTCCCACTCTCGCAACACACGCACGACCACCGCTTCTCCCTCAATGCCATCATCTTCTTCGCCTTCGGCGACGCCTACACATCGCCACACTGCTCAAACTCGCCATTACCACCCCCATCAACATCGCCACAACTCACCCTTTAAAAATCGTAAAGAAATTTAGGGTTTAACACCCTCTACCTTCCCATCGAACACACCCAGTTGCCGCCCTGATCCACCTCACCGTCAGCCCTCCACACACGTCTACACGCCCTCTGACAGCCACCATTGCATTTGCCTCATCAAGGCAAAGCTCCTGAACGTGCTGACTAGGGCACTTAGCCTGATTTTGTCTCTTTCAAGTATCACATTGCCTCTGCCATTGGCGGAGCTTCTTCAAGAAGCTCTAAGTGGTGTTCTTGCTCTAGACACCCAGGCATCACCTCCAGGTGGTGCGGACCTATGTGCTCCAAGTCTCCAGGCTCTCAATTAGCATCAACACGCCTCACTGCGGTTCAATTTGGCGAGGGAAGTTGCCCTGTAGCTATGCGAAGATGAGTGGGATTAGCCCCACATCGGAAACGGACGGGGGCACACAGCCGCTTAAATTGATTTTGTGCTACAACATGTTCGCCTCAATAAGCATGAGGTGAGGTCCCCTTGCACGTGCCCATGCATGCCCTCACCCGCACTCACGCCCTGCGTGTTTGGGCTTGGTCCAATTACTCGGATACCCGAGTCTGGTCTGGTTTGCTTGGTTTGAGAAAGGAAGAAGAGAAAAAGAGAGGAGAGGGGGGGTGTTTTGCTCTGCCACCCTCCTCTTGACTCTTGAGAGATCAGAAGAGGCCTTTACCTCTGTTGGCATGCTAAGTCCTGTGCTACAAGCTAAGGGAAGAAGAGAAGGAAGAGGAAGAGAGGAAGAGAGAAGCCTCTCCCTGAGGCTTAAAGAAGAAAGAATAAGAGGCCTTTGCCTCTGTTAAGGCATCTGAGCACCCAAATCTATCTTCTGACTTCACATATCCAAGCCTCTCAGGATCTTTTGCTTGCTTATATTGTGTGAATTAATTGCGGTTGATACTGTGCAAACATTTGAGATAATTATGGTTAAATTGTAGGGTAATTTTGTGATTCAAATCATCATTTTACCCTATCTTCATTTTGCATTATTAACAATGGATCTCATTTATGTATCTTTATTGATTGCAAATTCTTACATCTTTAATTATGATCTTGAGTTTTAAATTGCCATATTGCTCCCTGTGTTCGACCTCAGATTTCATTCGGGTAATAAATTTTATATGTTTTCTCACTGATTCGAGCTATACTACAATGGGACGATTTTAAAAACCATTTCAGAGCGACTAACATTTTGGCGTCGTTGCCGAGGAGCAATGCACAATTTAGATCTGTTGATTGCAATATCTGAATTGGTACTAACTTGCTCTATCTCTCTTTACTGTGATTTGTTTTAGGGGGGATACATTGAAAGAAGATCAGCTGCACATCAGCCACTCCAAGGGCAGGTAAACTCCATTCACTCTCCTCTAAGCCCCTAATTCTAAAAAGCTAAAAAAGGAAAAAATCAATTAGGGCTACTTGCATTATATTCTCAGATTAATTATCAAGTTGCCTGATTTGATACATTCTATTTAGACAAAATTCAAACCTTGATTTGTGCACCTACTTAGGGCTTAAGGTATCTAGGGCTATCACCTTCTTGCTTGAAGCCCTAGGTACCACATTTGGATGAATTAACATGTTACTAGCTCGACGCTACTCCATATCTATATTTCATATCTTTAGACGGAGCATTAAAGCATATTTTTGCAGCTCAAGTGTCTTGGACGATGCTCTACCTATAGTGTCGGAGTAAGAGCTTGAGTTTGCTTGGAGTGCCCCTTTACACTGCATTGTGTTTTGAGGTTGTGAGCTCCTGGGTGGTGTCATGGACAGTGCTATCTGGAAGTATTGGTGCCAGAACCCCCTCGAGGATTGGTAACGGGAATGATGATCCTAACACATCTGTTGTAATACTAAACTAAAAATAAGCATGGGGGAGAAAAAAAAAGTTTTAAACCAAAAACATGCCCTTATAAACGTTGGCTTTTCATAAGCACGGACACAAGGTTTTAAAGGTTATTGCAAATTGTGAATCAGATTCAAGAGCCAGAAAAATCCTAAATACAAAAATTTCGGGTCATCTAAATTAACAAGGGGTTAATATGTGAATTTTTTGGAGGATATATTGATCCCAAATTGTCTAATTTGTAGATCCGAAACCAAATCCCGATGTTTATCTTTAACAAATCCCGTACCACCCTTGTTTAAATCAACCAAGGTCCTGCAATCTCTTTCTCCTCGAAAGTAAAAAAAAAATAGATTTCTCCACATTTTCGTTTTGTAAAAATTAAAGTTTTGCTAATAGACTAGCAAAAGATAAGCATGGGGGTGTGATAAACACCAGTTTATCATCATTCTTATGCATTAAAACAAACCTAGTTCTTAGGATTTTGCTCTACAAAAAAATTTTGGGTTGCATTTAGCATAAATTACGTTAGGATGCATTTTACTTTTTATTGTCTTTTTGATATGTTTTTGTGTGTTAGGGATATACAGATTAACGGATCCCTAAGACCATATGACAGAAGCCATTTTCGCTCATTTTGAAATCGTCGAAAATTGTAGTATAGTCACACTAAAATGCTCGTTAAAAAAATGATTTTGTAAAGATAATGAGACTTGAGTCCCGACCGTTCGTCTCTTGGAAGCGTTTATGCAAATTTGAAATCGATCTTTTTCGCTCTACTTGCTTAAAATCGCATTGCGGTTTCTGGTTATTATGTATTTATGCACGACATGCTTAGTTGCCAGAATAATGAAAATTAAAAGTAGGCAACCTTAATCACACAAAATATATTACAATAAACTCATGGTGATTCTCAACACATCGACATATATATATAGAAAAAAAGATCTTTCATTCATTCATCATGGTGTTTGCAACATGAAACTAGTGGAAAGCTTATAGAGGAAATCTTGAAAACATAAATCTAACTAATAGAAAATGATCGCATACATGAATCTATGGGGGGATCTTGCATGCATCATTGGGGGAGAATAAAGAGCTACACTACTAAGCAGTAATAAAAGCATGTAAACTATGAAGAATTAAGCTACTAATCTAGCAGAAATAAGGGCATTCGAAGGTGGGCTTCGATGGCCTTTGAGTTGGCTGAAAGGAGAAGGAGGGGCGGCCAATAGTGCTTAGGTCGGCCCATGGAGAGAGGTTGGAGAGGTGATCCAGCATCTTGGCATGGAGATGGTGGTGGCCATGGTGAGCAACTCGTGGAGGTGGAGTGGAAGTGAATGTAGCTAACCTAAATGGAAGTGAATGAAGCCAAGAAATGGATGGGTGCAAATGGCCACCCCTTAGGTCTTTCTATAGACCTAAGGGAAGCTCTCTAGAGAATTATGGAATTCTCTAGAGAGGCCTATGGTGGGAGCTCATGGGAGAGTGAGAGAGAGAGGATGGATGGTGGTTTTTAGATCCACCAAATGTGGATCTAAAAATTGAATGGCTCTTGGTTGCTAATTTTAGCAACCAAGGTACAACACATGGTAGAGAGTTCTAGAGAACTCTAGGCTAGGTATTTTCGTGTGGATGGTGTGTGTCTGTCAAAACTTAGGTGGCTAGGTTGACGAGGTTAGGTTCTTGTGTGTTTAGGCCAAGGTAGGTCTCAAATTAGGGTTGTAAATACTAATTCACTAAGGTAAAGTGTAATTAAACTTAATACAAGTTTAATTAGGTGTGTGAAAACTTAATTGATAGTAAAATAACTCAATTAAGTCAGGTCTTGGTCAATTGGACTCTCACTGAGTCCAATTGGATAGTGTGTGCTGAGATCAGGGCTCAATTGGACTCAATGAGTCCAATTGAATGGGCTGATGGAATTGACTAAGATCCAAGTCAATTAGGTTTAGTGAGGACCTAATTAGGTCCTTAGGGAGGTCTAGAGGTGGCAAACTAGGGTTAGGGCACCTTAATTTAGGATCCTATGGGGTTGGAATTGGGTTTAGGGACCTAGAGATCCAAAATCAAGGTTTGAATCTCAAAATAGGAACTAGAGAGTAGTTCCAGACGTCCAATAAAAGTGTCAGACATCTTATAGTGAAAAATCATAAGTCCAGACTTGTTGTCTCGACGTCCAATCAGAGTCGGGAGGGATTCTAGGTTCTGTCTTGGCTATTCTGCAGAAATTGGATGTCTGACCAAGTGTCTGGACGTCCAATAACACTGTAGAAGTGGGTTTAAGTTGTGCGGGAGTTGGCTAAGGGTTCTGGATATCCTATAACTTATCTGGATGTCCAGATATAGGTTGGAATTAGGGTTTTAAGGTTTCCTAGGGTGCGGTGACCTAATCTAAGGGTGGCTAAGGCTTGGGGAAGCTTCTAAGCTGTCCTAGGGCTAGGATGGTCCTAAGTTATTCATATTTTACTACTTTATTCCTACTTAAAAGAATAGCATACCTTAACTCCCTTACATTATTATCTATTACATCTAATCTAGGTCTTCCACTCCATCTCTGCTGCAATACCAGTTATTCCAGCTTCAGATTCAGCTTCCGATCTACCTTCTGGTCAATTTATTACCTGTAATTGTCATAATGCACCTAATCAGTACATGATAGCATTATTTTATGCATATTTAAAAGAAAGTAGTAAGGATGCAGGTAATGCTTATGCATGCGTGAATTACCCTAACTTATGTTAAGTCCTAACCTAATTTAGGTCAATTAAGACCTATGATTGCTGCGCAATCATACCCCCATGCCTAAATCTTGGTATTCCCTAACAAATGCGATACTAAATTATTCACAGAAGGGTCCCTAAGGGATTGATTATTTTATCAAATGTATGCCTAGAGATTTTTCTCCTTTTTGTTTTCATCCTATGCTCTAGAAATCTAGACAATCGTGAAAGTGTAGCTATGTAGCTTTTGCAATGGATTCGAGTGAAAAGCTAATTCACCTCTAAAGCCTGTACTTGACCCCTAGTAAAATTCTAGCGGGATAGGCGGACTTCTTCCCTCGGGGTATTCAACATATTCTATGAATTCCACCCCAGCTTTAAGCTTGGGTATAGGATGTCTGAGGGATACGGGTGTTTATTTGGTGGCTTACTCTCACTTGGTGCTACATAGAGATTAGTATTTCAGAATCTAAATTCCCAAACTATCAAGTAACTCAACTTAGAGAAAGATGAGAAAAACTATGCTCTCTTCTGGTTCCCTTGTATTCATTCTCTCTTTTTCTTTTTCTTTTCTTTTCTTTCTTTTTCTTAGAACTCACAATCTCACTAGATTCACACATATGACCTGTATTTGGTGGTCTCACTTGGCATGAACACTTTAATTGAGTTCCCATAACTCTAACACTAAGTCAGAATTCCTTAGCCAGTATTCGGGCGGTCAGAAACACAGAAAAATAAGTTAAGGCCATATTTGGTGGATCTCAAATTTATTTGGTGGTATTGCCTCAATGCAACTGAAATAAACATTAAATATTCACTCTTTTTTTCTTTGCTTTTTCTTCTTTTTCTATTTTTTTTCTCTTTTTCAGTTCTTTTTTTTTCATCATTTTTTTTTTTCAACATATACACAACTAGCACACATCCATGAACTTTATTGAGGAGGTATTATTAGGGATTGGTGGTACTCAAGAGACTTTGGGTGGCTTATTTGGTTGAAGTGCCTACTCATGGCATCGGGAGAGATGGATAGGATGGTGTATTTCTGACCTTGACATCAATACCCTCCTTCAGCCGAGGATTCCATAAAGAATGGTCGTAACCATCCACCTTAGCCCTAGTTTTATGAAAACTAACTCTCCACGTATTTGCCTTATCTGGTGTCTCTCAAAATTTCACATAAAATGTATACGCAGGAACCGTGAGCGAAAACTATGTCTAATCTCAGAGTATCATCACCTAATTATCTAGGACTCCAGATTTCTTGTACTAATCTTAGAGCACCAGTACACTCTACTCTCATCTCACACTATTTGGTGGATTTTTTGAGGAAAATCTGCCTGACTCCCAAAACACTATCCAGGTGTTCAGGAAAAAAAGCATTGCTTCTTCTCGACAGACTAAAGACGTTTATCAGCCTTCACCATGAATCCATTGCAAATTCTACGTGTGTGAAAAGTTGTACTGGATTCTAGATTACAGGAATCAGCTAGAGGATAAAATTCCTAATGCATTCTCTTAATAAAATAATCTTATTCATGAATGCAATATGCATATATGCTATAAACAAGTAACCTTGTATAATTTGTACTTCGTGAAATTCCCGTATCGGGTTACATTTAGCTTGACCCTAAATTTAGAACAAGAGGTGAGCGGGTGAGTCGGAAATGGCTGTTATGAATGATTTCTAGCTCCAATGCGAGCATTGGAGGTGGAGTCGATTGTTCTTTTATTTAGGGTCTTAAAGTACGTTTGACATGCAGCTCTGAGATTTTTCATAAATGTTGGCATAAAAATTTTTCAGTTTTACTATATCTACCCGCCCATGCCTAAGTTCTTGCATGTCCTCATGCATGAATGTAAAAGAAAATAAATACAGCAGGGAGTAGATGGGTACAAATCACCTATAATTGCTCTTGAAATTATACATTCATCACCGGCCAACTTAACAGTATGTAATATGCAAAAAGAAAATATGCTAAAAGGAAAAATATGCTATATATAAAAATGAATATGTATAGGGTGATGGATGAGTAGATGCTGAGTTTAATGCCTTCAGCTGGGCGAAAACTCAATCACACGTCCTCAATAAGATGAACAATCTCGTCAGATGGAGGAGGTTCCTAGGCCAAAAATGACTTGAGGCGCTGGCCATTTATTGTAGATATATGCCCAGATTTTGGGTCCCTGATCTGGATCGCTCCATTAGGATATGGGTGAATCACAACATATGGGCCAGTCCACTTGGACTTGAGCTTCCCTGAAAAAGATTTCAGTCGCGAATCAAACAACCAGACTTGCTGGTTGGGCGTGAATGTTTTTCTCATGATGTGGCGATCATGAAAGTCCTTGGTCTTGTCCTTGTATATCAATGCGTTCTCATAGGCCTCCCACCGGATCTCTTCTAATTTGCTGAGCTGGAGTTTCCATTCTTGACCTCCTGCATCGAGGTTAAGGTTACATTTTCACACTGCCCAAAAGGTGCGGTGTTCCAGCTCTACAGGAAGGTGACAGACCTTGCCATATACCATACAATATGGTGACATTCCGAGTGGGGCCTTGTATGCAGTCCGATATGCCCAGAGTGCATCAACTAATTTATCGAACCAATCCTTCCTGTCTGGTCTAACCATCTTCTGGAGAATCAACTTGATCTGATGGTTAAACACTTCAGCCTGTCCATTGGTCTGCGGGTGATATGGGGTGGCTATACAGTGATGTACCGCGTATTTCTTTAATAATGACCTGAAGTGGGCGTGGATGAAGTGGCTTCCCCGTCGCTAATCAGAGTGCGAGGCATTCCGAATCTCGCGAAGATGTATTGCCATATGAAAGAAATGACGGTCTTATGATCAGCCTGTCTCACCGGGATGGCCTCGACCCACTTCGAGACATAGTCAACGGCTAGTAATATATACTCAAAGCCATGCGAGTTCGGAAAAGGGCCCATAAAATCAATGCCCCAGACGTCGAACACTTCTACAACCATGATGGGATGGAGTGGCATCATGTCTCTCCTGGTCATAAAACCGACTGACTGGCATCGTTTGCAGTGTTGGGCGTATTCATGTGTATCTCTGAAAATGGTTGGCTAGAAAAATCTCGACTGCAAAATTTTTGCAGCGATTTTCCATCTTGAGAATTGACCACTGCAAGAATCATTGTGGGAAAAAGATAACACACTGGGGATCTCAGAATTTGGGATGCATCTTCAAATAATATGATCCGCTCCAATGTGGAAGAGCAGTGGGTCATCCCAGAGGTAGAATTTAGCCTCCGCAGTGAATTTGAGTTTCTGGTCCTTGGATAGGTTCACAGAAATCTTGCCTGCAGCAAGATAGTTCTCATATCCGTGTACCAGGGGAACTCAACAGAGTGAACTGCGAAAAGGAATTCATCCAAAAATTGCTCGCGGATGGGTAGGGAATAAGGAATGTGGCTGGGTCTAGTCTGGATAGGTGATTCACCACAACTTTCTATTTTCCAACTTTGTCATAGATTTCGATATCAAATTCTTGTAATAGAAGGATCCATCTGATGAATCAGGGCTTGGCATCCTTCTTTGCCAACAAATGCCGAAGGGTGGAGTGGTCAGTGAAGATGATGACTTTGGACCCTAATAAATAAGATCTGAATTTCTCCAACTCGAATACTATTGCTAGCAGTTCCTTTTCGGTGACAATATAATTGCACTGAGCCTCATTCAGCATCTTGCTAGAATAGTATATGACAAAAGGTTGTTTCTCCCGACGCTGGCCTAGAACAGCACCGACGGCAAAATCAGAAGCATCGCACATCATCTCAAAATCAAGCGACCAGTCGGGTGGTTGGAGAATCGGGGAGTCAAAGATAGCGCTTCGTAAAGTCTCAAAGGTGCTGAGACACGAGGTGTCGAATTCAAATGGGGCATCAGCAACAAGGAGATTCATCAAAGGTCATGCAATTTTTGAGAAATCGCATATAAATCTCCGATAGAAGCTGATGTGACCCAAGAATGATTTGATCTGCTTGACTGAGCTAGGTGGCGGTAAGTAGGAAATAATCTCAGATTTAGCTTGATTGACCTCGAGTCCATTTTTAGAGATCTTGTGCCCTAGTACTATGCCATCCCTCACCATGAAATGGCCTTTCTCCCAGGATAGTACTAGGTTTACCTCAATACACCATTTCAGGATCTTGGTGAGGTTATCAAGACAAGATGCGAAATCATCTCCGAAAATGGTGAAGTCATCCATGAACACCTATACATAGTCGCCAATCATGTCAGAGAAGATGACCATCATACAATGCTGAAATGTTGCTGGTGCGTTGCAGAGACCAAAGGGCATCTGCTTGAAAGTGAATGTTCCAAAGGGGCATGTGAATGTGGGCTTGTCTTGATCTTCCGGGCTAATCGCTACTTGGTTATACCCAGAGTATCCATCCAGAAAGAAAAAGAAACTACGTCCGACTAACCATTCCAAGATCTGATCAATGAAAGGCAAAGGAAAGTGATCCTTTTGGGTAGCCATGTTCAGTTTCCTATAGTCGATGCAGACTCGCCAAGATGTCGCAGTGCGGGTCTGGATGGATTCGCCTTTTTCATTTTTCACTACGGTGATTCCTGCTTTCTTGGGCACTATTTGGATCAGACTCACCCATTGGTTGTCAGAGATTGGGTATATAATACCTGCATCCAGCCATTTGATGATCTCCTTTTTAATAACCTCTAGCATGTTTGGGTTTAGCCATCTTTGAGGTTGTCTTGAAGGTTTCACCCCTCATCCGTGTAAATGTGATGAGTGCAATATGAGGGGCAAATATCGCAGAGATCAGCAATGCTCCACCCTATAGCAGCCCTATGGTCTTGTAGCATCGAAATCAATTGATGCTTCTGTTCTTGGGTTAAGTGGGCACTAATAATGACTGGGTATGTCTCACTTTCGCCCAAGAACACATACTTAAGTGAGTTAGGTAAGGGCTTTAATTCAATCACGGGTGGGTCAGTGTCAGAATTGGGAATAGGAGAAAACTCGAAGGCGGGAATCTGATGATCCGTATGCATGTGAATTCCCGCTGATTCGCTTTCGGTGAGATAATCTGTTGTGACTGCATTAACGAGAAACCCGTTAGTTGTGGTCACATCTTCTTGTAACAACAGAGGCGATCTAGTAGTGTACGGATCAGGATAGCTTGATTCAGGGGTGCTGTGGTCAGAAACACACCCTAACAATCAGATCCTTGGGGAGATATGTGCAGTGCAGTGGTCTCAGTCCCTTGTGGATCGAGGTCCAAGAACCCTGATAGTGCAGACGAATGAGACATTGGGTCATCACAAAGGAGCCCAATGTTACCACAGTATGCTGAATCTTCGTCTTCACCATCCTCCTCTATGAGATCACAGTCAAAATTCCTTGATGCCCTGAATATGTCAAGTCGAAGTCGCTCATTACCTAGGGCTATCTCCATACACCCGGATGCACAATCAATGTTTGCTCGGGCTGTCGCTAGAAATGGGCAACCCAAAATGATTGGTGCATCATGGAGATTAGGAGGAACATCCATATCGAGAACGAAAAAGTCTGCAGGAAAGCAAAATCCATGGACTTTTATGATCACGTTCTCAACCACCCCCTCAGTGTTTTTACTAATCTATCAGCCAGCTGAATCATGACCGAGGTAGGCTTTAACTCCCCAAATCGAAATCAATCAAATACAGCAGTGGGAGTTAGGTTGATGGACAAACCTAGATCTAGAAGGGCCCGATCAAATGGAGAATCCTGCAAGAAGCAGGATATGAGTGGGGTACCAGGGTCTTTCTTTTTCGATGGCAAGTCAGCTTGAATCACGGTGCTAGCTTCTTTTGACAGTACCGCCTGTCGTCCAATTCTAGGCTGTCGCTTCAGGGTACAATAGTCCTTGAAGAACCTAGCAACAGTAGGGATGTGATCTATTGCCTCGAGGAGGGGGACCTGAATATGTACTTCCTTGAACATTGACTTCAGGTCATCAAAATTCCGCATGTCATTTTTCGTACTACATTTCACGTCAGAGCCTCAAGAAAAGGGATGGGAATCTCAAGGTCAAGTGGCCTCTTACCCTTATCTACCATAGGTGGCTCCTGAGATGAAGGAGTCGAACCCTCCTATGGCTAAGGGTGAGAAAAATCAGGACCCGCCTACCTATGTGGTGGGTCGAATGTCTTTCTTCCACTCCTCAATGAGATAGCATTTGCATCAGCTTGCTGTCCATGTGGTGGTGGGGGAGTGGAAGGGGCAGAATATGTGGGATTCTTCATCAAAGGTGACTGGCCTTGAGCATAACCAGGTGGTGCAGGAAGTGCCTGTAATATGACATGTGCCTGTCCCTATGGTGAAACCTAGGTGGGGCGCCTTGGTTCTGCACATACCGAGGGTTTGGGACAGGTTGGGAGGGCAAGGCTCCCTGAGTCCTATGCTTCTGCAACAGCTGGTTTTGCATGTTCTGTATAGTCTGTATCTGGTCAACCATCACCTTCATTATCTCCAAGCTCTCCTGTGTAGGTTTCCTCATTGATTCTTGAGCTCCTCTTTTAGTGCCTCTAGAGGGTCAGCCCGCTTTGGAGGGTGACTGGCAGCTTGGTGCAGTGGCTAGTATATAGAACAGGGTTGCTGCTGCTGAGATGGGAATGGTTGCTGCCTAGGGTATGTGTTTTGCACATTCCCGTATTGCCTGGTCTGGTAGTGTGGATCTTGATGTGGTCTCTATGAGTTACTAAACCAGGAGAAGTTTGGATGCTGGCACCAACCAGGGTTATACGTCTCTAAATACGGGTTATTACGCCCATATCCTTGAATAGCACTGACATCCTCATAGGCCGAAGATGTCTGAGATGTATATCCATCAAGGGGATATGTATTATAGTCTGCGGGTGGTGCGTAGCCCTGGTCATATGGTGCCAGATCGGGATTGTTGATGGGATCCTGATATGCAGGATCTCGTAAATAAGGAGAAGATGCATCCCGAGTGAGTAGATTAACTTGAGCAGGGGGGCTTGGGGTGCATAGGAGGGTCTTGGAGCGGAGTTCGTGTTAGATTGACCATGACTAATTTGGTCAATCTTTTTCTCGATTAGGTTTATTCTATCCAGCTGCTTGACGATGATATCCATGTCGGCTCGAATAGACTCTGTGTGAGCCTCATGGACACCAACCCGTTGCTGACTAGGCCGCTGGAACTGGTTCATGGACACGGCATTCATCGAGTTCCCTACCAAAGATTCGAACAACTCAAATGCACTATTCTTGTCTTTCGCGAGAAAATTCCCACCACTAGATGCATCGGCCAGATACCGATGTGTGTCATCCAACCCATGCTAAAAGATCTGAGCTAGGTGCCATCTGGGTATACCATGGTGCAGGCATTTCCAGAGAAGGTCGTGAAATCGGTCCCAGGCTTCATGCAACTTCTCCCTAGCTCCTTGGGAGAAAGTCGTAATCGCATGCCTCATCGCGTTCGTTTGATCGATTGGGAAGAACTTTTGCAGGAATTCATATCATAATTTCTGCCAGGTACCAATTGGCTTCCCAATGGTCTTGAAATAGTATGAAGCTTTGTCCCTCAGAGAAAATGGGAAAAGCCTCATTAGAACAATCCCAAGATCAATATTCCTGGGTCGAATCATTTTTGCAAGTCAACTCAGGTCCTCTAAGTGCTGGAACGGATCTTCGCTTGAGTTTCCATAAAAATTAGTGCTGATCAAATTGATCACATTAGGCTTCAGCTCAAACGCGTCTTCGCCTATGGGAATCTTGACTAAGGGTACGACGATCGGTGTGACTGGATCATAGAAATATTGAAGTTGTTCTCACGGTGGATGCTACATTCTGTCAAGCATTGTCAAGATACGATCCATGCTCTACTGATGCCACTCAGATTCAACAACCTAGGCCTCCAGATGAGGCATCGGGTCCAGATTACTAGCATCTTGACCCAGTCTAGGTCCAGGTCTAGGATTAGCCATTGCGGCTAAGGGAGTAGAAGTGGGGGGAGAAGATGGTCCTGACGAGGTGACTCGCCTATTTGGGAGTGGCTCCCAAGGTCCAACCTGTTGAGGTCTAAGTGACCTCCTTCCTTGCATACACCACCCAACCCCTGTGTTGGTGTAGCCAAGCCAGACAAGACTAAGGCCCTATCAATCAGATGGTCCTTATGATCAGGTGACCAGATTTTTCGCTTTAAGTTCGAATTCCTGAAGAAAAATTCATCATATATTCGACTAAAAGTGATTCCCGCCTCTCAAGCTAACCCAGCCAAGAGGTTGAAAGCACCCAGTAGTATGACAACGAATTCAAGTTGATTTCGTGTTTTAGAATTGATTTTAGCCCATTTTTCTTCAATTGGGGTTTATGGTGAGTGGCCCACAAGGTGACCAAGCTCACCGGCTAAACACTAGACTTGACTAAGTCTAGGTTAGCCCAAATGTAGTCTTCTAGATTGTAACTCTAAAGATGTAACCTAGGGTTCATGCAATTCTAGGGTTTTTTTTTTGTTCTTTTGTTTTGTTCTTCTTTAGCAGACCACAAGAATAAAACTAGTTCTCTAAACAAAATTGGAATCCAATTAAATTGAAATTTGGTGAGTAGATTCCTTTTTCAATTATCTTTCCAGAGAATATTTTTTTTGAATTTTTACTATTTCAACCGAATTTATACAGATTTTTAAATGTCAAGGGGTCAGATCTGGAATTTTTACCCCTGATGGGTTTTTCAAATTGAAATAGTTTCAAAAGTTCAGGAAAAATATGGAAATTAAAGGCAATGAGATCAGCTTTCAAACCCCACCATTTTTAGTTAAAAAAGATTCACGGATTGCTCGAAATTGCTTTTGGAATTTTGAAAAAATCTCAAATCTTGGTCAATCTGACCCCCTTGCACTTAACGAATTTTCAAAAATTTTTTACTTAGAATTTTCTCAAATGAATGGTGGCATTTGAAAGATGGTTTGAAAATGAAGTTCTATCTCGAATTTTAGAATTTTTTGCTCATTAATTTTTGTAGCAATTGAATTTTTGAAATGGACTTTGAAATCTGGATGAAAATCAAAAGGTGGTGAAGAAGCTTTTAAAAGGTGTTTGAGTTTAAAATTCAAACTTTCCACCAAATTTTTTTTTTCAAAAAAATTTTGAAGAATTCTTTTTTCAAGAAGGATTTTTTTTTTCAAAGGATTTTCAACTTTTTTTTTTTGCTTTTTCAAAACTAACCTAGGATTAAAAAAGAACCCTAATCTAACTACCTAGATTTTTTTTTCTTTCTTACCGAAATGAATAAGCTGTTTTTTTCAAATGAAATTGCTAGAAGCAAATCTAACGTAGGGTTAAAAAAAAAACCTAGACTAAGGCAAATATGATGTGCACCTAGAATTTTTTCCCACACTCGTTGTGTATGCAGATCCCATTTTTTTCCTTTTTTTCCTGCACATCCAAAGACAAGCAGAGGAAGATTTGTTAGTGATAGCTCAGAAGAATGAAATCAAAAAATGAGGTTGCCTCCCCGGCAACGGCGCCATTTGACAGAAGTCGCTTTCGTGCATTTTGAATTCATTGGAAATCATAGTATAATCACACTAAAACGCTTGTCAAAAAAATGATTTTGTAAAGATAATGAGACTTGACTCCCGGTCGTTCGTCTCTGGGAGGCATTTATGCAAATTTCAAATTGATCTTTTTCGCTCTACTTAAAATCGCATAGCGGTTTACGCTTATTACATATTTATGTATGACATGCTTAGTTGCCAAAATATCGAAAATTAAAAGTAGGCAACTTTAATCACACAAAATATATTGCAATAAGCTCATGGTGATTCTCAACACATAGACATATATATATATATAGAAAAAAAGATCTTTCATTCATTCATCATGGTGTTTGCAACATGAAACTAGTGGAAAGCTTATAGAGGAAAGCTTGAAAACATAAATCTAGCTAATAGAAAAAGATCGCTTACATGAATTTATGGGGGGATTTTGCATGCATCATTGGGGGAGAATAAAGAGATACACTATTAAGCAATAATAAAAGCATGTAAACTATGAAGAATTAAGCTACTAATCTAGAAGAATTAAGGGCATTCGGAGGTGGGCTCTGATGGCCTTTGAGTTGGCTGAAAGGAGGAGGGGTGGCCAATGGTGCTTAGGCTGGCCCTTAGAGAGAGATTGGAGAGGTGATCCAGCATCTTGGCATGGAGATGATGGTGGCCATGGTGAGAAACTTATGGAGGTGGAGTGGAAGTGAATGTAGCTAACCTAAATTGAAGTGAATGAAGCCAAGAAATGGATGGGTGCATATGGCCACCCCTCAGGTCTTTTTATAGATCTAAGGGAAGCTCTCTAGAGAATTATGGAATTCTCTAGAGAGGCCTATGGTGGGAGCTCGTGGGAGAGTGAGAGAGAGAGGATGGATGGTGGTTTTTAAATCCACCAAATGTGGATCTAAAAATTGAATGGCTCTTGGTTGCTAATTTTAGCAACCAAGGTAACAACACATGGTAGAGAGTTCTAGAGAACTCTAGGCTAGGTATTTTCGTGTGGATGGTGTGTGTGCGTCGAAACATAGGTGGCTAGGTTGATTAGGTTAGGTTCTAGTGGGTTTAGGTCAAGGTAGGTCTCAAATTAGGGTTGTAAACCCTAATTTACTAAGGTAAAGTGCAATTAAACTTAATACAAGTTTAATTGGGTGTGTGAAAACTTAATTAAGAGTAAAATAACTCAATTAAGTCAGGTCTTGGTCAATTGGACTCTCACTGACTCCAATTGGATAGTGTGTGCTGAGATCAGGGCTTAATTGGACTCAATGAGTCCAATTGAATGGGCTGATGGAATTGACTAAGATCCAAGTCAATTAGGTTTAGTGAGGACCTAATTAGGTCCTTAGGGAGGTTTTGAGGTGGTGTACTAGGGTTAGGGAACCTTAATTTAGGTTCCTATGGGGTTGGAATTGGGTTTAGGGACCTAGAGATCCAAGATCAAGGCTTGAATCTCAAAATAGGAACTGGAGAGTAGTTTCAGACGTCCAATAAAAGTGTCAGACATCTTATAGTGAAAAATCAGAAGTCCAGACTTGTTGTCTGGATGTCCAATTAGAGTCAGGAGGGATTCTAGGTTCTGTCTTGGCTATTCTGTAGAAATTGGATGTCTGACCAAGTGTCTGGGCGTTTAATAACACTGCAGAAGTGGGTTTAAGGTGTGTGAGAGTTGGCTAAGGGTTCTGGACATCCTATAACTTATCTGGACATCTAGATAGAGGTTGGAATTAGGGTTTTAAGATTTCCTAGGGTGCGGTGACCTAATCTAAGGGTGGTTAAGGCTTGGGGAGGCTTCTAGGCTGTCCTAGGGCTAGGATGGTCCTAAGTTCTTCATATTTTACTGCTTTAATCCTAATTAATAGAATAGCATACCTTAAATCCCTTACATTATTATCTATTACATCTAATCTAGGTCTTCTGCTCCAGCTCTACTGCAGCACTAGTTATTCCAACTTCAGATCTAGCTTCCGATCTACCTTCTGGTCAGCTTATTACCTGTAATTGTCATAATGCACCTTATCAGTATATTACGGCATTATTTTATGCATGGCTAAAACAAAGCAGTAAGGATGCAAGTAATGCTTATGCATGCATGAATTACCCTAACTTATGCTAAGTCCTAGCTAATTTATGTGCATTAAGACCTATGATTGCTGTGCAATCACCTTAGCACCCAGGAAGGCAACTGGTGAAGGAGAAGCTCAAACCAGTTAGGACTCAGCTTGATCCAGCTCACCATACCTGGATTCTAGCTCACTTGAACTAGGGTTAGCTCATCCTAGCTCCATTCAGCTCATCTCAGCTGAATGGCAGCTCAAGGAGCTCATCCTAGCTCACCTTAGTTCAAGTCAGCTAAAATCTAGCTCAACTTAGCTGAGTCTAGCTCATCTCAGCTCCCATCAATTCATTGGGAGCTCTAGCTAGCTCAGTTGAGTTGACTGGAGTTCACCTCAGCTCAGGACCAGCTACATCCAGCTCCAGTCAACTCCAGCCAGCTGAAGATGACTTCATCTTAGCTCAGGAAGGTCAAGTCCAACTCTCGGGAACTCAGCTTTGCTCAACTTAGTTTATCTAAGCTACCTTAGCTACTCCAACTATCTAGGTCCTCCTCGAGAACATCAGACCTAGCTCACCTCAGCTCATTTCAGCAGAAGCCAGCTTGCTTTAGCTTGTCTTTGTAGCTAGCAAAGAACTAGCATGCTATGCCAGCTAAAGTAGCTCCATGCCACCCTCTTCAACAGATGCCAGCTCCATTTCAGCTCTAGACTTCTCCTGTCTAGCTCCTCTCCTCAAACCCTAGCTCCAATTGCCTCCTCCTCTACTCTTTACCAGCTAAGCTAGCTTAGCTTAGCTAGGCTCCAGCTCCCTTGGCAATCCACTACCCTAAAACCCTGCCTAACTAGCTCCACTAACTAAGCCCACCTAAGACCACCTAGGCTAGCTCCACCTCCGCTCCAAGTTGGCACCATCCTAGGCATCCCTTCACCCCATCAACACCACCAAAGACACACCATTCTTGCCGCCAAAAACTACCCTAACCACCCTTCCCTTTTGGTGCAAAAATACCCTTACAACATGGCCCTACACCTACCCCCTCCAACCCACATCCACCATCCACATAGCCCCCTTCTAGAACCCTACCTTGGCACCTCCTAATCACCCTTCTAGAAGCCCATTTTGGCGCCAACTTCAAGGGACTCCACCACCATAACTACCCCTCCATGTGACCCCTCAATTAGCGCCAACTATTCCTAGCCCTATGATCTACTAACTACCCTTAAATCCCATCCTAGCCATCCATTCCAAGAGCCACCTATACCCACCATCCTACTCTATAAAAAGGCCCTTAACCACCACCATTCTTCCCATCCTCTCTTTAGTTTAATTCCACCATACTTCCATCCATACTCACCGCCAAAGAGAAGGAAGAGCGAAGAAGATTAAGGGGGCACACCACCCGCCCCCTTGGTGCCTTCTTCTCATTCCTTCACCTTGTGCCACTCCAAGGAGGAGGTGCATTCCACTAGGAGGACGGCCAGGAAATTGGAGTAGGAAGGGTGGTGCACGTCTACCCTTGGGAGAAGCAAGTGCACACCCCCCACTTCCCCCCCCTTGGGCTTGCAACTATCTTGGAGGACACCTTCCCGGAGGAGCCTTTCAAGGAAGGAGAAGAAGGAGCCCTCTTTTCAAGTCAAGGAGCTACTTGCTTGGAGCAAGAAGCCCCCTCTTCTTCACCATTTTATATAGAGGATTTGTGTTTTTCTTTTCTTGTATTCTCAAGTAGAGTAGAAGCATTCCTCTATAGGTTTTGTCTAAACTATTTCCTTTAATTCAAGTTGCCTTCAATTATCTTTTTGTTGCATTGTCTTTTACAATTTTTGTCTAGCATTTTCTTCACTCCCTCTCCCTAATTACTTTAGGCCTCCACGTGACTAGGGTGAGGTTAGGGAGAGGCTCTACTTGTCACCTTAGTAGTAGTGTAGTGAATTAGGTGTAGACTATTTTCTCGCTATCAACAATTCGCGTGTTTCCCATCATTTCAAAACACAAAAAAATATAAATTTGAAAAGACCAAAAAGAAAGTTGATTTCCATTTTGAAGCAAGCGATTCAATTTTGCAAAAAGTTGCCTCCTTGTATGACCCTAGATACTTCCCTATCTAGGTTTTATAAATTTAAGAGTTAATCATTTTTACGTGTTACAATGACATATTTTACAAACCGTGTAAAAACCCAATCAAGCTTGTTGCTCGTTCGATTTTAGCAAACCTATCTCTTGTACTTGGGTTGAGGTAACCTGTTAATTACCTCATTTAGTAAATTGATTCCCTCGGGGTTGAGGGAATCGAGTTAAAAATACTAAGCTGGGAGGCTTAGGTAGTGGAGTATCCAAGTGAGTGGGGAACCACTATATATCTTGTGTGCTTTCTATGGATTGATATTTGTGCAAATTTTTGGTATTACTAATATTCTGTTTGAGTGTCTTTGTGCTCATAGCATAGTAGCCATCAATCTATAGATCCATCACTAGGTAGGACTAATCTACTTAGTAACTTGAAGTTAGATTGGGATAAAATCAAGGCCTTGTTTACTTGGGCCAACTGGTGACAAGAAAAGTGGATGTGGTAACCGCATTAACCTTTAGTGGTGTCCCACTATGAGTGGTGTCCTAGGGGTTCTCACCCTTTTAGCCAGCCAAGTAATTAAGGGTTTGTCTAACCCAGTCGTATTTTGGGGAGCCAGGATTAAGTCTAATTAGGGTTTACAATCTAAGTACTAGCTTGATTTCTTGTATTGTGAGGGTGGGTATTCTCTCATCTGTCTTCTCTCTCTCATCTATCACCTTTTTTCTAGTGCATGCAAGGTAGAAGATCTCTAAACTCTGATTTGATGCCACCTTCAGAGAGATCCTAGAAGAAAACTTGTTTTTTTTCAATTTGATTCTGAATCCTTTCCTATGTCTAATTACCACGAGGAAGAATTGATTAAGGAGGAGAGCTTGGACCCACACTCTTTTTCATCATACTATTCCTCCTTTTCTCCCTATCCCAACCCACCCATGACTCCAACATCGTCAGGATGGGAGAACCCTCCCCAGCACCCGAGGCTTGATTCTCTTGCCTACACCTCATATTCCTTGGGAATAGCTAGGCCTGCCTCATCCTTACAGAATTCCACACAAATCTCTGGATATCAAGGATCTCTACAATCTCAAGAGACACTCTCCCTACAGGACCAGCACCTGATTGGCATGACCAACTATCTTGACAGGTTGATCCAAACTCATCTCTCCACTGGTTGGGGATATGCCTTAGAGTCCTAATACCTAGGATATCAATCCTATCCCCAAAATCACTTTGCAGATTGTCCTAATTTCACCAACCCACTCCATCTTCTTATTGGGATAACGTTACACCACCCAACCAAGATTATGATCCTTACCCTAAGTATCCAAATCTTGATGATGATATATATTTTGAATTGACCAAGGTTAGAAATCTTGGAAATTATTATCCTCAACCCACTCAAATCCCTGACCATGGTGGTGATCTTGAGATTAGTCAATTGCTCCAAGTGCTCTAGGAGATGAGAGAATTTACTACAAGAAATGCTAAAAACATGATGAGGGAGCTTAATAGAATTTGGGAAGCACAACATGATAAACCTAGTCTAAGTGTGCCACAAGTTGGTGGTGAGCCACTTAGGGTTGAGGATTCGACCTTACATATGACAACTTATTCAATCCCAACCTCTACTCACACTGAGCTCGCCCACTAGCCCTGTGATTATCCAGAACAGATCTTACCCAGGCCTACATCTAAACTAATAGGTAGTTCTGATGTCCCAAAGACCGACTCTAAAATGAATGACAAATCTATGGAAGGGACATCTAATGGGGTCCTTGGAATTGATTATGACACATCTAGAATTGAATCATCTGGAAACCCCATCCTGGAAAATGATGAGGAAAGTGTTGGCATCCCAAAGATTGATTCTCAATCTAAAGATCCTGAATCTTGGGAGATACAGTATGTTCATGGAATCCAATTTACATTATCTAATAACCATGTTGAGATTGAGGAGGAAGACTCACTTGAGGATCTAGATCTTGATTCACAATCATTCTATTTTCAGGAACAAATCTCTGGTAGGCCTAAGTGTGAGTCCTTATGTTAGAGGATGCACAGTTGGACCTTGCGAATGATTTGGATTTGGATATCTCAAGAAATTTGGGAGAATCAGAACAAGATGACAATCATAGACAAACAAAAGATCCCCCTCAATAGGATAGACGGATTGAGAATAGTGACACTCCTAGCCAGGCACATTTAGATGATTCTGATATGATCTTTTTGAGGATTATGATGATCATATGTGCATAGATGATTCGATTATGATATCTGGATTCGATGGTACTAATCATTTTGAGATATTTCATATAGAAGGCGAATATGTTTTCACTTTTGTATCAGTTGATTCTCACCCTTCTCTTCCCATCCACGAGAGTCTTGAGGAAAACCTTGATTCTACATTCCCTCCTCCTGACTCTGAATCCCAACATCTTGAGATTGAACAAGACCGACAATCCCCCTATGAAAGAGATGTTCAAGAGATTGCATAACTATTGGGGGTGACTTATGATGATTTGCCTGAGGAAGTGATCAACTCATCTGAATCATGGAATTTTGAGGAACTTAATTTGATTTACGAGAAACAGGAAGATATTACCACAGAAGATGTAGTTCAAAATAGAGCTAATTGGGATCAAATTTATAATTCTACTAATCATAATGGATGGCTTGATTTTGGGAGTGAGACAAATTTTGATGACCATGGGATTATTTTGATGATGAAGAGATAATATTTGACAAGAATTTTAGTGAATTCTACACAGAATCCCTAATCTCATAGCCTTTACCTTTAGCCTCATATGACCTAGGGACTAGAGAAATAATGATTTTTGATGTCAATCACCATTATGAAGATCCATATGATTTAGGCTCTAAAGCTGACTGCCATGTTAATCATAATTTCAATCCACCTCCTCCACAAACTCTCCTTGAATTATGGAATTGGATTAATGAGTAGGCTTTGCATCATGAACCTCATTTCCATTGTCCTAAACTATTTGGCCCTATTCTACACTTTGGATTAGAAAAACTCTTTAGAGTAGGGTTACAGCATCAACTGGTTCGCATTTGTGGATCACTAATTCTTGGACCACACGATCATATCTTCATATTAATCCTGACTCTCTCAGCAACAATTATTACTCCAGATTCACAGCATTGAAATATATATTTCGTTTGGGTTTTGGTTCGGCAAATGACGTAAAACATAGCACTGGCTAGGAGGCAACCCAGTATTTTGTACAGGTATTGAGATCTTTATAAGCTGACTTGGAACAACAAGCTCAGTCAGGTGATATCCCCTCTTCTTTCTTATTGCCTTTTGATACTTTAATTCTGCATGCATTTCAATGACGACATTGTAATGAATAGGCATGGGGGGAACATTGCATTCTTATTTTTGTCAGTGAATCCTGTCAAGACTTATATATATAGATAATTATTTTTGTGAAAAGAAAGAGAATCTTTTTTTTACATTTGCATCCTTGCATATATTTTCTCATGGTATTTCTTTTGAATATGAGTGTAGTTCTTATGATTCAAGCTAGGCAGAATCAAGAATTCTCAATTTGGGAATTTACTAACTTTAGGAAATGTGAAGCAAAGTCTTTTCGCCTAGACACTTCAGGTCGTATGTTAGCTTAATAATCTCAAGTATTTACCTAAATTTGAATTGATTTTTGAACGGTCTATTTTCACTTTGAAATAATTTTCACACAAGGAAATATGTCGTCAAAGTAAAAATTGAGTGGTGGAAAACCAATCGTCAACAATTAAGATAAAAATCACTCACAAAAGAGTGGGTCATTTCCATGGGGAGGTAAGGGGATCAGAACTTGCTAGACTCATCCACAAAAGTTCACAATTAAAATTGTGAAGAATCAACACCAAAACCTCTTTCAAATGAGACTTATAGCATTCACATATGTTGATAACACATTTAAGTAAATGAGGGAGGTCTTCTTCACGAAATATCCAGTAATATAATATTAAAATCCAAAAATTCCTCCTTGTTGCAATGGCATGAAATATAATATCTATTTAAACCTTTAATAGAGGAAATCTTTCTCCCTCATGTATGTGTTGAGGAGTCGATGGCGAGGTTCGAGGAGCTCGAGGAAGGTTGAGGTGGACGAGGGCTTCACGTTGGGGGTGGTAGCGGGATGAGAGATGGCTGTCGGTCATCGGCTGGAGACGAGGTTTGTCGGCGATGGGGAGCTCTACTAATGGTCATGTGGTCTATCGTTTGCGATTCTGAGGGCGTGGCCATGCTTGTGAGGACGTGATGAGTCCGGCGGAGGTAACAGTGAGAAGCTTCATGGTTGAAGGTGGCAGTTGCGAGTGGAGGAATTGGGTTCCTCTTCTTCTAATTGACGGAGGAGAAGGAGAGGAGGAGGAGGTCGGTTGTGCACACATCTGTTGCGCACAGTTGCCGCTGCTGCCGGTGTGCGGAGGAGGTGGCATCAGTGGGTGGTGCTAAAGAGGATGTGACTGAGGTCGCTCGCTGTCGTGGAGGTGGGGCATGGTCGAGGAGGGTTGCGGTAGGTGTAGCTGTTGCAAATGAGGAGGATGGGCACGGTCTGCTGTGAAGGATCCATGAGTGCGTTAGCGGTGGTGTGTAGGGCATACGTGTAAGCGGTGGCTGTGGCTGAGCAGTGAGTGGGAAGGAGAAGAATCAAAGAAGAGGAGGGCGGCGTCCATGCATGGGCTATATTGGGTTGTGTGAAATGTTGGGTGGAGCTCTATTGTGAGAAGGAGGAAGGTGCATATAGTCAGAGAGAGGTGGACTGTAGGCTGGCGGGGTAGTGGTGATGACGGTCGCGGTGGCGGGAACATCGAGTGGAGCACGGTGGTGAAGTTGTTGGTGGCACATGGTGGAGCTTCTCCCCTTTGTTGTTGGAGAAGTTCCTCTTAGGTGGGAAGATGATGATGTTGGATGAGAGGTTCTTACTGGGTGGAGCTGTGGGTGGAAAGATGGTCCTCCCCTTATTTGACATTCCCTTATTATAAAGAGAGAATTAGAGAGAGTTTCTAGGGAGAAATTTGAGAGAGGAGGCATAAGAAAGGCATGATCAAGATTTCATGTGACCAAAAGAGGAAAGAGAGAGATTGAAGGGAATGCCATTAATTTGAAAGACATATAGGGATGCAACAATTGATTCCTTTGCTTTTTTTTTTTGCTATAACAAAATCCCAACATTATGGTATCTTAAATTGAGATTTGATGTGATGCCCTTGCCTCTAAAGTGAATAATTAATCCCTTCATATAAAGATTAATGCAATTAATGCATGAAATGATAAATCTAAAGCTCACAAAATTTTATTAATATCATGCATGCTTTAAATTAATCTCTTCTTCCAATAACAATATTCTTAGGCTCTAATTTAGTCCACTAAAGTGGACCTATCAAATACCCCCATGCCTAAGTTTTGCTAGTCTTAGGAAAAATCATATGAAACAGACTAGGTCTTTAGGTCAAATTTTATCGTCAGGATGCCTTATCGTGCTGCACTTCTAGAGATTTGATCGAAATACCAACTATAGGCCTAAAGGTACTTAAGTACCAGCCAAGATACGGACTTGACCAACCTCAGCCTTAGGCCCACCGTGAAGGTTTCTAAGGCCCACAAAAACTGCCTCAAGGTTCGTTGACCCCAGCAGTTAAAGCACCCATGTGTATGTGAAGCAAGTCTAGGTTCAGTTTGCCAGTGCATTTTTAATAAGAGAGATAGAGAGAGTTATTATTTTGAGAGTTTTCTCTCTTTCATCTTAAATTACCCTAAACCCAACATCGGATTGGCCCTAAATACAATCTGTATTGGATTTCTTGTCCCCACCATCAATCCTTGCAGGGTCCCTGGCAATTGATGTTTCGGGATAGCACCACTTATGGCAACCTCCAGGGCCTTGGCTTTCGACACTTCGAGATAATGCTGCCTATGGCATTCTGTAGCTAAATTCATATCCTAGCAATCAACATTTTGGGATAATGCTAGCCATGGCACCTGAACCAGCATAAGGTGCTTCCGTGCCACCAGTAGGATATTTAGATATCCTAGGAGACAAGCATTGAGGAGACGGTTTGTTATAATGCATCTTTAAGGGGAGTATGTTTCATTCCTCCTCTCCACGTTGGAAACTTGTCCAATCAACTTGTCTTTGAGATGCTCCTAAGTCAACTTTTCAGGAAAACATTTTCAAAATAGACACTTTTTGGCATTATTCTTCATTATGCACACTAAACCAGACCGGTGTGTGATTCTTTTGGGTGCCTAGGTTACCAAGTCCCATAAACCAAAGGGCAGGCAATGGGGCCGAATACTCCCTAAGCCTTAGACTTAATACATTAGCCTCGTAACTCCCTCAACCTCTTAAGGAATAGTCCAGATCTTAACAAATACGTGAGTGTTTAAGCCCTAAAATTAACCTAGGAGGCCTAAAGTCGGTATCCCTCACTTATCTCCTATTTAGCACTTCAGGACTTAATTCATCATTCGATCCAGCCTAGAACTTAGGTAACTCTTCCATAATCAAATGCTAGGACTAATACGATTTTTCCTTTGTCTGTGTTTACTTTCTCTTTTTCCTTCCTCCATAATTTTGCACTTCAGCTTGCAAGGATTTCATCTCCCTCCTTCTCTTGTCCCTATTCTCTCTCTCTCTCTCTTTATGCAATAAAAGTCCTAACTACATGCATGCAAAAATATGTATAAATGCTATGTACAACCTCAGGTTATACCCTCCCATGCCCAGATCTAACAATGTCCTCATTGAAAAGCAAAAACAAGGAAAGAAATTACTTGAGGTAGAGTGCTTAGAGCTAAGGATCCTCCAGCCTGTAGGTGTCCAATACCTAACCATCAGAAAGAGTGATGTACAATTTCAAACGTTGGCCATTTACGTTGAAAGTCTCACTAGATGAAGGATTTCATAATTCAACTACACCATGCGGGAACACCTGCGTGATAGTGTACGAACCATCCCAATGGGACTTATGTTTCCAAGGAATAGCTTGAGTCTAGAATTGAATAGCCAAACTCGTTGGTTGGGATCAAAGGTTTTGCGGAGGATTGTTTATTGTGAAAGACCTGAGTGCGCTCTTTATAAGCTTGAGCAGTCTCATAAGCCTCATTCCTCAATTCTTCAAGCTCAGTTAGTTCTAATAAGCACGCTTTTCCTGTGTTCTCGAGATCCATGTTGACATTCTTAATAGCCCAATAAGCTCTATGCTCAATCTCAACAGGCAAATGGTAGGGTTTGCATACACTATCCAGAAGGGAGACATGCCTAAGGGGCTCTTATAAGCAATTGCGTAAGCCCATAGTGCATCATCAAGTTTCTTCGACCAATCCTTCCTGTTGGGTCTTACAGTTTTCTCTAGAATTCATTTGATCTCCCTATTGGACATTTCAACTTGTCCACTCATCTGCGAGTGATACGGGGTGGTCACCTTGTGGGTGACACCAAGACTTTTGAGTAGACGGGTGAAGTTTGCATTCCTGAAATGAGGTCCCCCATCACTAATGATCGTCCTCGAGTAGCCAAATCGGGAAATGATATTGGTCTTAACGAAAGTTAGGACTACATTGGTCCTAGTCGAAATAGCCTCTATCCACTTTGACACATAATCAACTACCATGAGGATATATTCAAAGCCATGAAATGATGGGAAACGACCCCTGAAATCTATGCCCCAGATGTCAAATATCTAGACCATAAAAATAGGCTGCTGGGGCATCTCATCCTGCTTCCCAATCGTTCCAGTCTGTTGACAAAGAAGACATGCCCCCACATAAGTATGTGTGTCTTTGAAAAGTAAGGGCCACCAGAAACCAGACTGGAGAACCTTATACGTAGTTTTCTTCACACTAAAGTGTCCTCCACAATGCAGTATGTGATAGAATTTTGAGACACTTTGTTTTTCCTCCTTTGGCACACACCTACGTAAGACCTGGTCATGGCCTATCTTAAAGACCTTGGGGTCCTCCAAATGATAATACTTAGTATCAACGAGAAATCTATTTCGCTTCTGCTTATTCCACATATTGAGGGTTTCGCCAGTAACTAAGTAGTTGACGACATCATCATACCAAGGTGTCATTGGCTGTACCGCCATCACCATTTCATTAGGAAAGGTGTCATGAATGTCTCCTAATAGGGTTGAAGCCATAATTGGGATCTGGGATAAATGATCGGCGACTACGTTTTCGACCCATTTCTTGTCACGGATATCAAGGTCGAACTCCTATAGTAACAGAATCCATCTAATCATCCTATGTTTGGTGTCCTTCTTAGCGATCAAATGCTTCAAAGTTGAATGAACAGTATACACCACAACCTTTGATCCTAAATGATAAGACCCAAACTTCTCCAGAGCAAATACTACCGCAAGGAGTTATTTTTTTGTCACAGTGTAGTTTTACTGTGGATTAGTAAAGGTCTTTCTAGCATAGTATAGTACATGAGGCTTCTTATGAACCCTCTAACCAAGGACTGCTCCCACAGCAAAATCTAAGGCATCGCACTTCAACTCAAATGGGAGGGTCTAATCAGGTGCTTGTAGGATAGGCATGGTTATGAGGGCCTCCTTCAACACTTGGAAGGCCTCAACACACTTTGCATCAAAAATGAAGGTAGTATCCTTCTCCAGTAGGTTGCAAAGTGGCCTAGAAATCTTGCTAAAGTATTTAATGAAGCACTTATAGAAGCCAGCATGGCCCAGGAATGATTGGATCTGCTTGACATTGATGGGTGGTGGAAGCTTTGAAATGGACTCAACCTTGGCTTTATCCGCATCTAAACCTCCCTCAAACACTACATGCCTAAGAACAATGCCCTGCTAAACCATAAAATGGGTTTTCTCCCAGCTTAGCACCAATCCTGTCACTTCGCAGAGGGTGAGAACTTTTTCTAAATGCGAGATAGTGGTCAAACGACAAGCCGTATATGGAAAAGTCATCCATGAAGAGCTCAACAAACTCGTCAATCATGTCCAAAAAGATGGACATCATACACGCTGAAATGTTCCCGGAGCATCACATAGTCCAAATGGCATCCGGCATAAAGAAAATGTGCCATAAGGACTCGTGAAAGTAGTGCCCTCCTGATCATCTGGAAAGATGACAATTTGATTGTACCTAGAATATCCATCGA
Organism: Thalassia testudinum; assembly: GCA_037157565.1. Taxonomy (NCBI): domain Eukaryota; kingdom Viridiplantae; phylum Streptophyta; class Magnoliopsida; order Alismatales; family Hydrocharitaceae; genus Thalassia; species Thalassia testudinum. The sequence goes on from JAZHRO010000025.1 coordinate 44,685,481, forward strand.
GAAAATAGAAGTATTTATTCCCCTCCAATCTCTCCAGTATCTGATCAATAAATGGTAGAGGGAAGTGGTCTTTCTGGGTTGCGATGTAAGGTAGTGGTAATCTATGCATACCCTTCATCCAATTGTGGGTGGAGTGGTGACTTGCTCCCCTTTTTCATTGGTCTCTACCGTGAATCTTGCCGTTTTGGGCACCACGTGAATAGGATTGACCCATTTAGTATCAGAAATGGGGTAGATTATCTCCGCATCCAACCATTTAAAAATTTCCTTCTTCACCACTTCTCACATGTTGTGGTTTAATTACCTCTGCATCTCTCAAAAGGGTTTCACAAAGTCATCTGTGTAAATGTGATGTATGCAGAGAGTCGAGTCAACCCCTTTGATGTCAGCTATAGTCCAAGCAATGGCTTCCTTATTCCATCTTAGGCATTCAATTAATGCTCCCTCCTATGTCTCAGATAGAGCAGTCGAAATGATGATAGGAAGCGTATCTTTGGGTCTAAGGAAAACATATTTGAGGGTCTCTAGAAGTGGTTTAAGCTCCAAGTTGGGAGCTTTCTAAATCGAGGGAATTATGTTCGATGTCCTCGCCTCTAGTAGTAGATCTACCTTGATTATTCATGGTAGGGAGAGGGACTCGGCTTTGACACCAAACAACTCTTCTAATTCAGGCATATCTCTCTCTCCTTCTTCAAGATTCGGGCTACGGTCCTTAGAAATGACCATTTGGAGGGGATCATCATACAAAAGAGGTGGCGTCGTCTCCTTTATAATTTCATCAACCACCTCGATTTGGGAACAATCTTCTAAGCCAGGTTGTTTATAGGAATCAAAGACATTCAGCTGGATTTTTCGGTTCTCGAAGCTCATCTTGAGTACCCCTGATTTGCAATTGATGGATGCATTTGCTGTAGCCAAAAAGGGATGCCCTAGGATAATTGAAGGTGTGGTGGGCATGTTGGATGGGTCAGTGTCCAACACCAAAAGGTCGACGAGAAAGAAGTCCTCCACTCTCACCAGGACATCTTCTAAGAGCCCGTGTGGTGTCTTCAGTGATTTATCAGCTGCTTGGAGGATTATAAGACTAGGCTTTAATTTACCTCCTCCTAATAGCTCATAAACCAAGCTAGGCAATATATTAACCCCTGTGCCCAGATCGAGGAGAGCCTCTTCGATGGATTGGTCTCCAATGACCAAAGAAATATACAGGGCTCCTTGGTCCTTCATCTTAGGGTTGTACCTTATTGTAGGACCGAGTTGACTAGGTTGGGTTGGATGACCTTAGCTTGGACCTGTTTCCTTGATTTCCTCTTCTGCAAGCACAGCTCCTTTAAAATACGATGAGATTTGCTTGATAGTTGTTTACGTGAAATCGTCGATGTTTAAGAAATGCATTATAGTATAGGACAAAATTGCATTAAACACTTAAATTTATAACTCAAAAAAGTCTAAGATTGTTCACAGGGAGAAATAATGTCAATTCAATCCATTGATCACAAATATATTCAGAAATATGATCAAAATTTTGCTCATAGTGAAACAGAATAATATATTAATAGAATCAAATGTTAGAGTGCAAAAAGATGAGGATAAAAATGGTGATTTGAATCACCAAATTACCCTTTTAGTTTAAACCTCACAAATATATGAATAATAAGCACAAGCATAGAATCAAATGCCTCAGAAATCAGATGATAGAAATAAGCCCTAGACAACTTAAGTGTTCAAGAGGAGCAGCTTTGACAGAGAGGCAAAGGCCTCTTCTTCTTTCCTTCAAACCTCAAGAGAGAGGTACAACATAGCGTAGAGGCATGATTGTAGACTAAGTGTTGAGAGGGGTTCACTAAAGCAAAATCCCCCCTTTCCTCCTCTATTTCTCCTCTTCTTCTCTCGGAAAACCAGATAGGTAGTTGGGTTACCGGGTATGAGCAGTATTGGGTCCAGGGCTACTGGCAGTGGGTAGTAGCCGAGGAGTGAGCCAAGTCAGGTCAGTGAGCAAGGTGCGGGGACCTCACCTCCAGTGTGCTTGAGGCAATAGGCCCCAGCACAAAAATAATTTATTCGTTGCAGGGGGCACGCCGCTCTACGATGTGGGCTAAACATCCCACTTCCTTCACATGCGTCTGCTGTGATGAAGCTTCTCCAATTACAGCAACTGCAGAGGGCGTGGGCTTCTGTTGACCACCTGGTAGGATGCATGGGAGTACTCCGCGTCACCTGGAGTTGGATTGGCTGATGAATTGGGCAAGAATGATGCTTCAAGGTTGCTTGAAGCTGCTGCGTCAATGGCAGTGAAGGGGCAAACACCTAAAACAATGAAGATGGTCTAAGGGCCTCATCAGAGTAGCTCAGTAGATGCGCACAGGTGCAGTGAATGTGATGGTGGCGGTGCCGTGCAGTGAGAGTGGTTGTGGTGGGCTGGCGAACGCAAAAGGTGAGTGCGGTGGTGGAAGTGCTCGGGGAGGTGATTCGTGGAGTGATCCCTTCATTTTCTTGAATAGTTTTGCTCGTGTGGGCACGGTAATGGTGTAGGAGTTAGTGGCGAGTGGTTTGGGGGTGTGTAGTGGGTTGTCGGGGTCGTTGGAGGTATGCTGGAGAAGGGGGAGACGACGGTGGAGTGGGCGGATTCGTGGTCGAAAATGAAGTCTAGAGGTGCTGGGGTGATTAGTTGATGAAGAGGATCTGAGAAGAGGTGCTAGTGGACGAGGAGGATATGGAGGAGGCGTCGGCCGTGATGAGCCACCACCGGAGAAGATGAATGCTCTGAGGAGGAGTATAGCGACGAGGAGGGGACTGGAGAGAGTTGCGCTGGTATTGCGATACGTGGATTTAATGGGGGAGTTAGAACCTGCTGCCTATTGTATGTGGCAGCCGGCGAGGGAGTCAGAGGTAGAGGGTCACCGGAGCGGAGCTTGGAGTAGGCCGGACAAGAAGGGGAAGAAAGTTTTATTGCCAAAAATCTCGCTAAGGAGGTGTGGAATGCCATTAGGGGGTCTTCTTATATGCTTAAGGGAGCATGAAGAATAGGAAACAAGATTCAAAGCTTGCTTAGGATTCAAGAAGAATCCCACAGATTTTGTGAGTTCACTCGCATGAATCAATGGGTTTTAGGAATTAGAATCGATCCTAATAGTTTTTCCTAAGTGTGAACATCAATCCTAGCAAATTTGGTGGGATTTGATTGCCATTTGCATGAGATTTTAGTCGGTCAAAGCCTACTTGAAGGTCGGTTGACATCCAATGGCAGCAAGGAATGATTTATGAAGAATATGAAGTTAGGGGGCATTTTGTAAGGATTTCAAAAGTTGAGGGGCTATTTGATAGAAAAAGAGTCAGGCTGGACCAAAATGCAAACTAGGTTTTAAACAATCTCGAATTGGGACCAAATTTTGGTACAAACCTAATTTGGACCCAAAGAATTTAATGGTGAAGTTAGATTTAGGTTTCGACCAAGTTTGAGTTGGAAAATTACGTAGAAGCCTAAATTAGGGTAACTTTCTGTCTGTGACTCTATTTTAGGTCAAAATGGGCTCTGATGGTCAAATCAAAGATACCAAATCCTATATAATATTTTTATATGAATTTTAGAGGGTTTAGGTGAATTTTATCATGGCCAGAATCTTAGTGAATTAAGTAAGTCAATTTTTAGGGTTTCAAATGTCATTTAATTCTTGAAATGTATGAAAACCTGTTACTGTTTGAATGGACCCACTTATTAGACATTAATGATCATATGACCTTTAATAGACCCCTGAAATACCTCATGGTTATTCTTTATTTGTGAAATACGATTAAAATTGTAGAAATAACCTTGGTTTCCTATCTTCTCAAAATAGAACATTTTGCATATATGACCCTCTGATGGTTATGTAGGAGCTTTTATCAACTTTATCAGACCAAATTGAGCTAGTGATGGCTCATGATGGTGTTCCCATCAATAGCATCTAATAGAGGGAAGTTAATGTGAACTCGCTTGAATGTCTCCATTATTTCTTCCATCCTTTCTTTCGCTCCAGAAGAGCCAGCAGTAGGTGCCTCATGACGGAGCGATTTTCACTTTGAATAATTAATATTAAGATAATAAATCATTGTAGCACAAAAGGTGGTGGAAAATCTCTCAATCAAAGATTAAACTAATATGAATTTAAACCACAATAACGGATGTCATATCCATAGGGAGGAATAGACCAATAAATTCATGAGTCAAGGAATACATAGTTCGCAAACTCTTCTGCAACTTTAATGCGAGGGATATGCTATTTTAAATGAAGTTTGCAATTTCCTTAAAGGTTCAAGGGTATTTTTGCAGTTTTCACATCAGGAATTAAGCTTCAAAAATATGTGTATGATGCATGTGTAATGGCTTATCATGTAAATTCAACTTTCATGCAATTCTGATTTGAAATTCAAGGTAGAAACATGCACATAACACAAGTAAAATAATTTCAGGAAAATCTGAGTGCATCAGTGCAATGTGGCCAGAATAAAATATTAATATAAAATTGACAATGGCATTGAATGTAATTTTTAATAGAGATAAAAACAAAGGATTTCTCCTCTCTCCTCCTTGCGTGTGCGGCCGCACACGATTAGCCACGAGAGTCGGCGGGGAGGTGCAGCTTGATGAGAGCTATGCAACGGCGGTGACACGGCGGTCGGAGGTGGCCGGCGGTGGCAGGCGGGTGGAGGAGGGCCACCGGCCTGTTGGAGGAGAAGGAGACTGCTACAGCCACACGGCTGGCTGCGCGCTGGATGCGCAGGCGTAGGTGCGCGCCTGCAAGGTGCTGGTGGCGAGGGCGTGAGCGGGCGCTTGGTGAGGGCTTGGGTGGGGCGGTGCACCTGAAGGCAGACGCTGGTGGCTGGCAGAGCGCCTGCGGGTGCTGGAGAAGGGCGCATGCCTGCGGGTGTAGGTGGCGAGGGTGGAGCGGGCGCCAGCAGGGGCACATAAGATGGAGGAGCTGTAGTGAGGCACGCTGGTGGTGCTGGAGCGGGTGCCTGTAGGGGCGGCTGGAGATGGTTGCAGCCTGGAAGGGGCTTGTAAGGTGGAGGCTGGTGCGGTGATGGCGGTGGAAGGGGGGTGCTGTGATGGCGCTGGTGCGGTGGCTGGAGAGGTGGCTGGAGGGAGCGGTGGAAGACTTGGTGCACAGTGCACGTGGTGGTTGCACCTTTTCTGGATGATGAAGCCCCTCCCAAGGTTCTTGCTGGCATAATGCAGCACATGAGGTTTGCCATCAACCCTTTGACCTAAGACTGCTCCCACTGCAAAATCAGAAGCATCGCATATAAGCTCAAACGGGAGGGTCCAATCTGGTGCTTGGAGAATCGGTGCGGTAATGAGGGCTTTCTTCAAAACTTGGAAAGCCTTGCCACATCTATCATCAAAATCAAAGGAGACATCCTTCGCTAACAGGTCGCTGACTGGCTTAGAGATTTTACTGAAATCTCTAATGAAGCGCCTATAAAATCCAGCATGGCCAAGGAAAGATCTAACCTGACAAACATTGGCGGGCAATGGAAGCTTAGAGATGGAATCAATTTTTGCGGTGTCCACCTCTAATCCTCTCTCGAAAACTACATGCCCTAACACAATGCCCTGCTGGACCATAAAGTGTCTTTTCTCCTAATTAAGCACCAGCTTTGCCTCTTCGCAACGGGTTAAGACTTTATCAAGGTGCGAAATGCATAGGTCAAATGACGAGCCATAAATGGAGAAGTCATCCATGAAAATTTCAACGAACTCGTCGATCATATCAGAAAAGATAGGCATCATACAATTTTGGAAAGTGGCAGGAGCATTACATAACCCGAATGGCATTCGACGGAATGCAAAAGTGTCATACGGACTCGTGAAGGTGGAACGCTCCTGATCATCAGGAAAAACGGCTATCTGATTGTACCCAGAGTACCCGTCAAGAAAACAAAAGTACTTGTTCCCCGTCAATCGTTCCAGAATTTGATCGATAAACGGTAAGGGGAAATGGTCATTCTGGGTAGCCGTGTTTAAACAGCAGTAATCAATGCAGACCCACCAACCCGTTGAGGGTCTAGTGGTCACCGGTTCTCCTTGGTCATTCTCTTCCACAGTGATTCCTACCATTTTTGGAACTACGTGAATAGGACTGACCCATTCACTATCTGAAATGGGATAGAAAATCCCTGCATCCAGCCATTTCAGAATCTCCTTTTTAACAACTTCCTGCATATTTGGATTGAGCCTTCTCTGCATATCTCGAAAAGGCTTCACGGACTTGTCTGTGTATATATGATGCATGCAAAGAGAGGGATCAACACCCTTAATATCAGCAATTGGGCAGGCAATTGCTTCCTTGTGCCTTTGTAAACACTCAAGCAGAGCTCCCTCCTGCAATTCAGATAATGCAGACGAGATAATAACGGGAAGCGTGTTATTAGGGCCAAGGAAAGCATATTTCAATGTGCTTGGGAGGGGTTTCAACTCCAATTCAGGAGCCTTTTGGATTGAGGGTTTTAGTTGAGATGTCCCTACCTCAAGCAGCGGATCTACCTTCACAGTCCAGGGTGGGGACAGAAACTTAGTGTGTATCCCCAGCAACTCTTCTAATTTGGGCATTTCCCCTTCAGTTTCTTTAATAATCGAGGGATGGTCCTTAGATACGACCTTCTGAAGGGGATCTCTACATAAGAGTGCTGGAGTAGTCTCTTCAATTATTTCATCAATGACCTCAATCTGAGAACAATCTTCAAATCCGGGTTGCTTGTAAGTATCAAAAACATTCAACTGGATCTTCTTGTTCCCAAAGCCCATTTTAAGTGCCCCAGATCTACAATTTATAGAGGCATTGGCTGTGGCCAAGAAGGGGCGTTCCAGAATAATGGATGGCTTTGTGGGCTTATTAGATGGGTCAGTATCAAGTACCAGAAAGTCAACGGGGAAGAAGAAATCCTCCAATCTCACAAGGACATCTTCCAACAATCCCTGCGGTGTTTTAAGTGATCTGTCTACAACCTGGAGGATTATTGGACTAGGCTTTAGCTTGCCTCCTCCCAAAAGGTCGTAGACAGAGCTCAGTAAAATGTTCACCCTCGCACCCAGATCGAGCAGAGCCTCGTCAATGTGTTGGTTACCTATGACCACTGAAATATACGGGGCCCCTGGGTCTTTCATTTTGGGGGGTGTTCCATGCTGGAGAATCGAGCTAAAATGGTCAGGCAGGATGACCTTGGTTTGGACCTGTTTCCTAGATCAGCACTTCTGGGTGCACAGGTCCTTCAGAAACTTGGCATAGGATGGAATCTGTTTAATATCTTCCAACAGAGGCAAGTTAATCTGGACTTGCCTAAAAGTATCCATAATCTCTTCTGTCCTATCCTTGGCTGCAGATGAGCCAACAGAAGATTCCCCAGGAGCAGATAGATGCTCTAGATAGGGCACCCTTGGCTTTTGGGTTGAGGGGTCGTCATGGCAGGAAAGGGGTGGTGGAAGGATGACATCCTCATTGTGGGTGATTTTGTGCGAGGGAGAGCAGTGTGGCTCTTCCTCGGTGGAGATGGAAGTCAGGTCAGGTGTGGAAGGGGAATTCTGAGATGTAACCATAGGAGTGTTATCAGGCTTGTCAATCTTTTTTCCACTCCTCAACACGGTCACTGCTTGGGCGTGCTCCCTGAATACAACCCCCTTACCCTTAGGGTTCTCTTCAGAGGAGCTAGGCAGCTTCCCCGGATCACGTTGCCTAACTGCCTCAGTAAGATGACCAATTTGGGATTGCATATCAGTAATCATCTTATTTTGAGATTGGATAACCATATTCGAATGCTCTTGCATTGCTTTCATCATGGCCTTCAGTTCATCCATCTTAGAGGGCTTGTTTGGAGGAGGGTTTTCATAAGAAGGTTGGTATATGGGCTGGGGAGGTAAGGGTCTTGTATTCCCTGAGTTAGAAGCATCACCTTGCTTCCAAGAGAAGTTTGGATGGTTCCGCCACCCTGGATTATAAGTATTAGAATAAGGGTTATTGCGAGGGGGCGGAAACCTTGGGCCATGTTCAAGTCGGCCTGAATCAACTCAGGGAATTGATTTGCCTGATGGCACTCTGCAGTGGCGAGCATTGTGCTTTGGCAAATGGTGCATTCTCTTAAAGCCTGAAAAATAGAGGCTGCTTGCGGGTTCATGCCGGGGCTTGCTAAAAGTCTATCAAGGTTTTTATTCAATAGTTGAATCTGATAAGCCAAATCCTGAGAAGCCCTGGCTTCATGGGCCTCTATCTTCCTTTGCAAGATTGATGGTTTTCTTTCTTGATAGGCAGAGGACAGATGTATGGAGTTGTTGCTTAATGTTTCAAATAATGCCCAGGCTTCGTCCTCAGTTCTGGTCATGAAGGTTCCTGCACAGGCTACATCGATGGTTTGCCTATGTCTTTCAGATAATCCATTATAGAACCTTTCGACCAACTGCCATCTTGGCACTTGATGGTGGGGGCATAACGTACGAAGGTCATTAAAGCACTCCTAAGTCTCATGAAATTGCTCCCCTTCCTATTGAGCAAAACCCATAATCTCTCTTCGGTAATGGTTGGTTTTACTCATAGGAAAATACTTTTTCAAAAATTCTCCCTTAAGGGTGGCCCAATCATTTACCCTTGCATCGAGGGTATGATACCAGTGCTTGGCCTTATCCTTTAGGGAGAAAGGAAATAGAGTCCTCATTAGGGCTTCATCAGTAAAGCCCTGGAGCTTCACGGTAGAGCAGACCTCGGTGAATTCCTCCAAATGGCAGTAGGGGTCCTCCCTAGTAGTACCATAAAAAGAGGGCAATAAACATATGGTACTGCTCTTGATCTCATACGGATTATCCCCTTTCGGTCGTCTTAGTGCTTGTGTAGGTTGGTTAGTTGGAATAAAATAGTCCCTTAGGGTCCTTTGTTGATTTGCACCTTGCTCATCCATTCCTTCTTTTTCCTCTCCTAGGTGAGCTCTCCTAAGAATTCTCTCAGGCTCAGGATCAAACACTAGACTACCCTCAAGAGAGCATCTACCAAGCATAAAACACAATTCAAGTTCTTATTGAGTAAGTGATGCCTCCACTCCAAAGATAAGTCAAAAGATCAAGACTTATCCCTCTGTTCCCGCGTAAGTGGTATAAGAGGGGTGTGGACTTGAAATCTTAACCTTCTTTATTGCGGAGGTCGAATTAGTTAATATAAATGGCCAAACAGGTTTTTCACTACAATTACGTGCCTTAATTCAACCTTCGAGTGCCCTAGGACCTATACTTTGCTTGGATGATACTCCCAGGTGATCAAGTGAGAAGTTACTCCAATGACGAACAAAGGGATGCAAGTAGGGCAAACCCTTCCTTTGAGGTGATGCGTATGCAGTGCCCCTTAACTACCCTTTTGTTCCTTTAAGGGGTGTCCCCCTGCGTGGAGTATCAAAACACTTGGTCAAAAGATAGTATCACCACCACCACGAAGCACAATAGGAGGGTCTGCACCGATAAAGAGATCGGTGCCTATAGCCTTAAGGGATCAAGCCTTAGTGCAATGCCTAATGTGCGTGCTCAGTGTCAGAAGTGTGCAACACACCGCAAATCTTTGTAATTTCTTTTGAAATCGCAAACAAGTCCCTTAGAATCAGATCAAATGTGAATTGCTTTTAGGGTTGAATCTGATTATCAGTCCCACTTTTAGTTATGTGACCACTGAATTAGTAAATTCAAACAACTTGGTGGTCTTGAATTTTAATTTGAATGCAAATGCGTGAATAGGAGCTAGATGTAAAAATTAGAAAGGTGTACCTGTCTCCAGCAATCTTCGTGCTAATATGCTTGCAATGCAATAATAAGATCTAATGTGCTGCTCAATCACCCCTAAATGTGCGCACCTAATGGCATGCAACTTCTAAATAGGCAGCTCGATATTTTCTTTGTTGGTTTTAAAGGTAGGCAAGCAGAAAATAGAATCACGCATGCAAAAGAAAATAATGTAAGCCCTAGTAGCTAAAGAATGTGGGGAAAAACCCCCAAAAATTCAGCCCCAATTACTACAAGGGTGAAAAGGCAGAAATAAATTTTGTGACGACGGAGAATCCTCTGTGAAATTGGGATCTTGGTCTCCTTCGTCTCTTCCTTGTGTGGCTTAACTCATGGTTGCTGTCGCCGCTCTATTGCGCCTGACCACCTCGTCAGATTCCTTGCACAGTAAAAAAAAATTTATTAGATAATTATGCAACTCAGAATATTCAAAAACAATGAAGTAAATCTATTGCGTTTGTTGCCTCCCTGGCAACAGCACCAATTTGCCGAGTCGATTTTTTGTCTTTCGATTGAGTTTCGCAAAGGAAATAAAGAGTTGTAGTATTTAAGTGGTGGAAAAATCGACTAATCAACAATAAAAATAACCACGCATAGAAGAGCGAGTCGTGTCCACAGGGAGGCAATTATGCAATAAACTCTCGATTATTTCATATTCTTTCAGTCAAGAGCAAAATCCCTAATCAAATCTGACGTAAAATGCGATGGAAAGAAGATTCACAATAACTCAAAAATATAAGGGTATATATGCAATTTTCCCTCACTAAAATCTTCAATAAATATATGATGATTTTATGTAATTTTCAATTGACATATACTAGAGAAAATTGGTGTAAATGTTAATCCCAAAACCAATCTTGAAATAGATGAATATCAATAACGTGCAATTATCAGAAAGCATGGGTGTGCATTCACAATTTTGCCACAATAAAAAAATCATAAATGAACATTAATTATGGTGGCAGTGGCATTAAATGTAATTTTTAATGAACTTGAAAATAGAGGATTTGTTGTCGCGGCTTGTGCGCACAAGAGGAGAGACGGACGTCGAGGTTGCCGCTGAAGATCACCTTGCTCAGGACGCACCCGATGGTGGTGACGGCGCGGTTGATGGCAGCCTGTGGTGGCTGCAAGAAGGAGAAGAAGGTGGCAGGCGGTGGTTCTGCACGGCCTGGCAGGGGTGCGGGTGGGGTGAGTGCAGATTCGCCTGCGGTGGAGAAGGTGCTTGCGGGGGGGGCGCTATGCGGGTGCCTGCAGGCTGCTTGGTGAGGTTGTACCTGCAGGGCACGGTGGCTGGGCACAGTGCCTGTAGTGAAGGGCGCTGGAGAAGGGCGCGCACTGCGGTGGAGAAGGTGCGGTGCCTGCAGGCTACTTGGTGAGGGCGCGGGTGGGGCAGTGCGCCTGAAGGCAGGTGCTGGTGGCAGGCAGAGCGCCTGCGGGCACTGGAGAAGGGCACGCGCCTGCGGGCGCGGGTGGCGAGGGCGGAGCGGGCACCTGCAGGGGCGCGCAAGGTGGAGGCACTGCAGTGAAGTGCGCTAGTGGTGCTGGAGCGGGTGCCTGCAGGGGCGGTTAGAGATGGTTGTAGCCTGGCAAGGGCGCGCAAGGTGGAGGCTGGTGCGGTGATGGCATTGGAAGGGGGGGTGCTATGATGGCGTTGGTGTGGTGGCTGGAGAGGCGGTTGGAGGGAGCAGTGGAAGACTTGGTGCACAGTGCACACGGTGGTTGCACCTTTTCTGGATGATGAAGCCCCTCCTCTCCTTTCTCCGCCTCCTCTTAAATCCTCTCCTCCACCCTTCCAGGGATTTTCAAAATCCTTTCTAAATATGGCCTCGTTTGTTGAGGGAGGGCGGCAGGAGATTAGATAAATGTGCGGGAGGAGTTGTGGCTGGCCGGAGGATGAGGAAGGGATAGCACCGGCTATTTGTTGGGGAAATTTATTCCCCCCCTTATTCTTTCTAAATATAATTCCTGCAACATAAAAACGTAACATCATTACATATTAAGTTATAGAATACTATAAAATAGATGTAAACTTAAATCATGATGAATGAAAACATTCTATAACTTAATGTAGTTATTAACAAACCTAAAAGGTACGATTAAAGTTACATAGGCGTAATATTAGTCCACTAAAATAGACTCATCACCTCAGGGGCGGATAAGCACTCAGGAAAGGGCACTCTCAGCTTCTGGGTGGATGGGTTGTCATGGCAGGACAAGGGCGGAATGGGGATAACATCCTCCTGTTGATGCAGCTAGATCGTGTTTTAACAGTCAGTTGAGTCGTAGTATAGGTGACCAAGCGTTGTCAACAAATAAAAATTTATTACTCGAAAGCCTAAGTATCCGAGGTCGAACACAGGGAGCAAATGGAATTTATTACTAATCTCAAGAATGTAATTGAACACTTCGAGTTACTCAAAATCTAATTCAGAATATAAATGCAAGAATTTGAGTCAAATGTGGCAAAAATAGAGAAATTGGACGTCTTATCATGGGATCAGACGTCTTAAAAAGATTTTCTCTTTTAACTCTCTCTTATGTCTTCTCTTGTCTGCTTTCTCTTCTTTGTTCTGACTTCCTTTCTCTAATTTTCCTCTTTTTCTTTTGTTCTTCTTTGGTCGTCTGCTTCTTCTTCCTTGTTTCTTCTTTGCAGTGTCTTTTCTCCTTTTCTCTACGGGTCTTCTTCTTCTTTCCTTAGCTCTGCTTCCCTTGGCTTCAGCTTTTCTTCTTCTTCTTCTTCTGTTGGTCTTTCCCTTTCTTTCTTCTTCCTTCTTCAGCATTAGCTCTCTTACTTCCTCTTCTCTTTGGCTTCACCTCTTCCTTCTGCCTTGTCTTTCCTTCTCTTTTTCCTCTACGACTCTTCTTTCTTTAGCCTTCCTTCCTTCTTCCTCCTTTTGCAGCTAAGTGTCAGCTTCACTTTAGCTGTGCCTTCCTTCTCATTCTTCTTCCCTGCACAAACACCACGCAGCAAAACCTACCCCTCTACCCACACCCGCATCTCTCTATCTCTGTATATCACTCTTCAGTACGCTCTCCTAGAGCTGAGTAATCGAATCGCTACCCAGCTCTGGTTCAGGTGCACCGGCGTGGGTGTGGTGCGTGAGGAGTGATCGGTAGGCTAGTCGGGTTGGGTGCCAGATCCTCGAGATGAGTTCACAGACGAGGCGTGTATAGGTAAGGGACCTCACCCCATGTGTGTCTCGAGGCAAAGAGACTAAAACACAAATTCAATTTATTGCACGCGCTTCACTCAGACGTTTACGAGGTGGGACTAATGTCCCACCTGCTTTTGCTCGCACGCCCACAGGAGCTCTTCTTCCAATTGCTACAGCAGCAGGCCTCGCAACGCTAATTGCCTGGACAGCTGAATGTGCGAGACTACCCCAAGACTTCTGGACTTGGGACCCTGAAGTGCTTCAGCCTGGAGCAAGCTTGTGACCTGCTTGAGCCGTCGCTAATGGCAGTTAATGCTCAGATCCTACACGACACAAAAGGGGCTTTGCGGCTCTATCAAACCACAGGAGGACCTTCGACGTGTCACAGCGAAGGTGAGGCAGTAGGTGGTAGGCCGCGGGGTGGCCTAGGCGTGCGTGCCTAGGTCGCTCTGTGGTCGGGTTTATGGATTAGGTTGGGGGAAGCGTGGAGTGCATGTGACGACCTGTGGATGGGTGGAAGATGTTCAGTGGACTATGGCAGTGGTTGTGAGGTTGGTGGCGAGACGTGTGGAGGTGTGGAATGACGGGTGTGTCTCACCGGAGGTTGGCCGAAGATGGGGAAGATGGCGGTGGACAGTGGCAGTCGAGGGGTGTTTTGTGAAATAGGTTGAGGGGAATTGAAGAGGGTATAGAGACGAGTGGTTCTAACCTAATTAAGTGGACAAAGGGGGAGAGAGGGTGGCTGGTAGTACTTGCTGTCGCCGGAGAAGAAGGTATCTAGTGGAGGGAGACGGCGGCGATGATGGGGCTAGGGATGCTCGCGCGGGTGTTGCGCGATGCGGAGGTATGATGGTGAGGACAACTCTGCCACTGGTATTGTGGCAGAGCGACGAGAAAGAGGAGGGAGGCTCGCCGGAGCTCGCTGGACCACTTGGTCGAAGGAGAAGAAGAGGAAATCGAGGTGGATCTCTGGCCAAGTCGAGCTACCAAGGTGCGGCCGGAGTTGAGGGTCATTTTATAGGCACTGGTAGGGGCTCCTGTGCTTGGAGGATAAGCTTCCAAGTGCGGGAGTCCTCACCGTAGAAGGAATCAGTTAGAGACCCAAATCTCTCGTACGTTTGCACAAGAGATTGGGTGCAAATCATAGATCAGGACCACGCTCAGATGGAAGGGAATTCCTCAGAGAATCTCCCTTCCAAATCTGGGAGATCTCTGAGGAATCAGGGAGTATTCCCCCTCTATTCCTCATCGGAGTAGGATTTCTCCCCATTAATGGTGGAGGGATCTGTTTGTAAGAGTGGCGAGGAAGTTAGGGGGTCTGTGCAATGGTTTTCAAAAGATAGGGACCAAAATGTAATTAGGCGTACTATTTTGCAAAGTAGGTCAAGATGACCTCCCCTTAGGTCCAAATTTTGGTAAAACCTAATTTGAACCTAAGGAATCCAATGGTGAAGTTGGATTTGAGTTTTGACCACGTTTGACTGGATATTTTGCATAAAAACCCAAATTTGGTCAATTGATGGGCTAGGACCCCAATCTAGGTTAAAATAGGTTTCAAAGGCCAATTTGAAGGTTCTAAACCCTAGGGGATATTTTTCCATGAATTTTAGAGGGTTTACTAGATTTTTATCCTGACCAGAACCTTGTTGAATTAAGCGAGTCTATTTAAGGATTACAGAATATCATTTAATTCCTGGATTGCACATGAACCCATTTCTGATTGAACCAAACCACTTTTTATCTAATTCAAACCATTTGACCTATGTTTTGCCTCTGAGAAATCCTGTTTATGTACTGCAATGGTAAAATTGCAGTTTTAACGCTTATTTCTTATTTTCTTCTCAGAACACTTGTTCCTTGAATTAAGCCCTTCTCTAAGTTATGTAGGAGCTCTTATTCTCTTTCTTAGGTCAAAATGAGCTAGTTAGGGCTCATGACGAGGCTCTCATCATACCCCCATGCCTAGCCTTTGCTAGTCCCTTAGCAAAATTTCAAGGTTTTAACTTCTGTTCTAGACCCTGAGTGTCTATCGCCAGTTATGGTAAGTGCTTTTCTTTTTCTTTTGTGCTTAGGTCAGAATGCCAAAAGTAGGCCTAGAGGTACTCAAGCATCAACCAAACTTTGGACCTGACCCGCTTTAGCCTCAGTCTTCCGTAAAGGTTTTTAAGGCCCGTAGAAACTATCCTAGGGTTTGTTGGACTTCACGGTTAAAGCACCCGTGCTTGAGACATTTTTAGCCTAGGTTCAGTTTGCAGTGCGTTTTTTGTAAGAGAGAGACAAAAGATTTATTTATTTGGAGAGCTTTCTCTCTCTTTTCTTTTTATTTCTAGCTTTGGTTTGGCTTCTCAACAAGGTCTGTATCGGATTCCTCGTCCCCATCATCAATCCTCAAGGGTCCCTGGCAATTGATGCTTCGTGATAGCACCGCCCATGGCAACCCCCAGAACCCTGGCTTTCGAGATTTCGAGATAATCCCGCCCATGGCGTTTTGTGGCCAAATTCATACCCTGGCAATCGACATTTCGTAATAATGCTGGCCATGGTATCTGAACCAGCAGAGTGCTTACATGCCCCCGGTAGGATATTTAAATATCTTAAGAGACAAGCACCGAGGAGATGATATGTTACGCATCTTCGAGGGGAATTTCCCACCTCTCCATGCTGGGAACTTGTCCAAATCAACTTGTGTTGATCGGCCGCTCCTAATCTAGGTGACTTTTTCACAACATTGACACGCTTTTTGCGTGATTTTGATATTTATGCGCACTGAATCAGACTGTGTGTGGATTGGGTGCTTAAGTTACCGAATCCCACAAATCGAAGGCCAGTTAACGAGGTCGAATACTTCCTAAGCCTTAGACCTAATACTTAAGCTTCGCATTTTCCCCAACCTCTTCAGGATTATCCAGATCTTAGCGGATACGTGAATTTTTAAGCCTAAGAATCTAGCCCAAGAGGCCTAAGATCAGCATTCCTGCTAATCTCTTTTTGTGCCTCCTTAGCAGTTTTCTTTCATTTTTCTTTTTCCTTGATGTGGTCTAGAACTTCGATTAATTCCTTAATTTCTTACTAATGACTCTTTTTCCTTTTCATTTTGTGCTCCCTTTTGTCATTTTTGCTCTTTTTTCTCCTTATAATTATGTGGCTCACAAAATTTCCTCCCTTCTCCATTTTTTGTTCTTTTTCATAATTTTTCAATTTTTTTGTGTTTTTGACATACGTGATTTTTTTTTGTGAGAATCCTTCTGACTTTTTCTTGGTTCTGTATGTATACACTTTATCACCCCCCCATACTTAAGTTTTGCAATGTCCTCATTGTAAACGGAGGGTGTGAAATAGTGTTGAGGTTAAGGACTTAGAACAGGATACAACGGGTGGGTGAATGGGTCGAAAATGACTGATGCGGACGATTTCAAGCTCTAGTACGTGTACCAAAGGTGGGATCAACTATCTAAGGCTGAACTCAAGGTGCAATGGACGTGGAGTACAGACAGATAATCAGACGAGTCTCTATTTTTGGAATGATGGGTTGCCTCCCGTTAAGCGCTAAATTCATTGCCTTCAATCGAGCAGAAAATGTGGTGGAGAGGGAGTGGTCAAATCAACAGAGTTTTGTAAAACAAGCACCTTGATTAAGAGTCTGGTTGGTCCAACCAGGTGCTTGTTAAGATCAGTGGCCTGATGATGCAGCCCAAACCTAATCAGTTTGGTGGGTTGATAGATGTAGATCAACAGATGCGAAACCCACCATATGTAATGTGGCTCGGATGGATATGGAAGTGAAAACTTAGGTTTAGGCTGAGTCGAATCAGCCTGGTCAGAGTAGGGTTCCGAAAAATGATCAATGCATGGTGTGGAAACCCTACAGGGGTGATCAGAGAATGATGGCTCATGTTTTTCAGTCTGATCGATACCCGATACCCAGTATAGATGTGGAGTTGAATCATCTGCAAATGGCTCAGTGAGAGGTGAATCAGAATAGAAATTGAGTCCGGTTGCGGGTCTGGGTAGAGAACGGTTTTGATCAGTTCTGTATGTGTGGAAGAGGTGGCTTCAATGAGAATTGGCTTGTTATAATCAGGAAGCAAATTTTCTCCGATGTTATGGTTAGATTTGAAATCATCGGAGAGTTTGCGGAAATCAAAATTTGAATGGGATTCAAGATCATGAGTTCCACCATAGAATAAATCATATGCTGTAGATTCAGTAGCCTGGCTGGGGTCTAGCCTAGATGTTAATTCTAAGCTTAAAAAGGTGTCCTTATCTGGTAGAAGCTCAGGTTCTAAGCTGGTAGGACAAACCCAATTGAAACCCCACTCGTCTAACTCCTCAGTTTCTATATCGTAAATTGGCATGACTTCCGAAAAATTGATTGGTTCCTCTGAGGATGTTGGGGAGGGATATTCATCAAATAGAGGCCCAAAATCATATTCTTCATTGAAAGATTGATCTTCCTCATATGGGGCCTCAAGATCTTCCTAGTAGGTTTCAGATCTGGATTCTGGGCTTAGGATGTGGGTTGAATCACTATAATCTAGGTCCGAATAACCTTTGAGGGTCACCTTATCAGAATAAGGGGCGGAATTTACACCATCGAGAGGTTCAGTTCTACTCTCATTATTGCAGGAGTTTTGGGATTCCAAGCCTGGTGATTCATGGTCTAGAGTGGGCTCAACATTGTGCTTTCCTGCAATTGGAGCTTCCCAACCTTCTTCAATATCAGGCACATTGTACTCAATCTGGGTTGGGAGTCCACAACCATTTTGTGCCTCAAACCTAAGATCAGATTGATCCTCGATGTTGTCCCAAGATGGTTCACCCTCTGTTTGTGGTATATACAGGTACTTCTGGTCGATAATTTGTTTTAATAATCTCATTATCTCTTCCCGTTTTTCAAGATCATCTTGGTGTTGCTTCCAAAGTCGAGGATTTGTCATGCATTGAAGGTATTCAAGATTGTGCAGTTTTTCTATCTCAATGTATCCTGTGATGAGCAAGTCTCGGGTTGATCCTTTTGTGGCTTCTGCCAATAGTACTTGGGCACAAGTTATGATAAAGGTTGTGGTTGTTGGGACATCAACCTGAATGTCTTCTACTGGTGTTGAGGTTTTGTCTTCTTTTTCATAGAATTTCAGGGCATCCTCAATCATCCTGTCTCTCATGGATCTCCGATATTCAAGTTTCTTGAATAGTAGTCCTAAGTGGTTTGGCTGCATATTTGGATCAGGTGGTGGAACCGCGATGTAGAATCAGAGTTTGAATCAAGATGTAGAATCAAGTTATGAAGCGATTAAATCTGAATAAAGAGTCCCACTGAAAATGTATGTGTGTGCTCTAAAGAGAAAAGATGAGGGACTGGAGATGTTTTCGACCCAATCAAGACACCCAAAGACGTTTGGATGACTATGGAGGTTTGGGGTGGATGATACCCCTAGATCAGAAGGTCGTCCACCTGAGAATTATCTTGGCAGCCAGAGAGGGAGAGTCCTGCAAAGACCCCTACACGGTAAAGCATCCCCACGGGTTACAGGGTTTCCCCCACCCGACCTCTCTTGTCACTGAGATTCCAGGTAGACCAGAATGGGCACCTTGACCTCTTAAGTCTACCACTTTTATTTCAAAGGTGCTTTAGGGTTCCCATTTGAACTTTAGATGTTTTGATGTTGTGACCTAATTTGGAGGTTGGTTGACCCAAGGGGTCAACTTCACCTGACCTATCCAAAAGATGGCAGAATGATTCTAGGCTTGGGACCTAGAGATCACCTTGATTGGACTCCCAGTTTATTAGGTCCAAGATTTTAAGATTCAAGTGATTTTAGAGCTCAATTTTTCTTAGGGTTTGTCTTGTTTAGATCTCTTCAATCAAGGGCTTGGGTAGCACACTGATGCGGGAGGGTTCATTTCCTTTTATACAGGTGTATGTGAACTAGCACTCCAAGGCCCTACTGTAGAAACCCTAATTTGGTTCTATTTCCAATCCTCTTTTTCTTCTTGAAAAAGGTTCTCTTTGGACTTAAAAACAAGAAGTGTGTTGTCCGTGGAGATTAAGTGTGATTTCTATTAGGCACAGGAATTTTGTGGGATAGAATCTAAAAAAAATCGCTCCAACTTCAAGAAGATTTGAAAAATTTTCGCAAAATCAGGAAACGTTTACCTTAAAGATGGTGATTACTATAGAAAGAAGGCAATTGATTCCTAAATTAATTGCTTTTTTTTGTCTTTCAAGGGTTAGGTGATGGTTTAAGGAAGAAAAGAAATTACCTACCTAGAGTAGTTGACTTGCGGAAGGGATCTTCTCGTGAAATACATACAAGATCACAACAAAGCAAAGTAGGGCAAGTTAGTGTTCAATATGATCAAAAAGAATGCAGAGACTAGTGATAAATTGTGCGTTGCTCCCCCACAACGGCGCCAAAATGTTGATGCGGCTAGATCATGTTTTAACAGTCAGTTGAGTCGTAGTATCGGTGACCAAGCGTTGTCAACAAATAAAAAATTATTACTCGAAAACTTAAGTATCCGAGGTCGAACACAGGGAGCAAATAGAATTTATTACTAATCTCAAGAATGTAATTGAACACTTTGAGTTACTCAAAATCTAATTCAGAATATAAATGCAAGAATTTGAGTCAAATGTGGTAAAAATAGAGAAATTGGACGTTTGATCATGGGATCAGATGTCTTAAAAAGATTTTCTCTTTTAACTCTCTCTTATGTCTTCTCCTGTCTGCTTTTTCTTCTTCTTTGTTTTGACTTTCTTTCTCTGATTTGCCTCTTTTTCTTCTGTTCTTCTTTGGCCGTCTGCTTCTTCTTCCTTGTTTCTTCTCTGCAGTGTCTTTTCTCCTTTTCTCTATGGGTCTTCTTCTTCTTTCCTTAGCTCTGCTTCCCTTGACTTTAGCTTTTGTTCTTCTTCTTCTTCTGTTGGTCTTTCCCTTTCTTTCTTTCTTCTTCCTTCTTCAGCCTTGGCTCTCCTACTTCCGCTTCTCTTTGGCTTTGCCTCTTCCTTCTGCCTTGTCTTTCCTTCTCTTTTTCCTCTACGACTCTTCTTTCTTTAGCCTTCCTTCCTTCTTCCTCCTTTTGCAGCTAAGTGTCAGCTTCACTTCAGCTGTGCCTTCCTTCTCCTTCTTCCTCACTACACAAACACGATGTAACAAAACCTACCCCTCTACCCACACCTGCATCTCTCTATCTCTGTATATCACTCTTCAGTATGCTCTCCCAGAGCCAGGTAATCAGGTCGGGTCGCGTGCCTGGGTCCAGGCGCACCGCCGTGGGTGTGGTGCGCGAGGAGTGATCGGTAGGCTAGTCGGGTCAGGTGCCAGATCCGTGAGATGAATTCACAGACGAGGCGTGTATAGGTGAGGGGCCTCACCCCATGTGTGTCTCGAGGTGAAGAGACTAAAACACAAATTCAATTTATTGCACGTGCTTCACTCAGACGTTTACGAGGTGGGAGTAGTGTCCCGCCCACTTTTGCTCGCACGGCCGCAGGAGCTCTTCCTTCCAATTTCTACAGCTACAGGTCTTGTAGCACTAATTGCCTGGACAGCTGAATGCGCGAGACTACCCCATGCCTTCTGGACTTGGGACCCTGAAGTGCTTCAACCTGGAGCAAGCTTGCGACCTTCTCGAGCCGTCGCTAGTGGCGGTTGGTGCTCAGATCCTGCATGACACAAAAAGGGCCTGGCGGCTCTATCAGACCACAGGAGGACCTTCGTCATGTCATGGAGAAGGTGAGGCGGTAGGTGGAAGGCTGTGGGGCAGCCTAGGCATACGTGCCTAAGTCGCTCTATGGCCAGGTTTATGGGTTAGGTCGGGGGAAGCGTGGAGTGCGTGTGGCGACCTGTGGATGGGTGGAAGATGCTCAGTGGACTATGGTGGTGGTTGTGAGGTTGGTGGCGAGACGTGTGGAGGTGTGGAATGACGGGTGCGTCTCGCCGAAGGTTGGCCGGGGATGGGGAAGATGGAGGTGGACAGTGGCAGTCGAGGGGTGTTTTGTGAAATAGGTTGAGGGGAATTGAAGAGGGGATAGAGACGAGTGGTTCTAACCTAATTAAGTGGATGAAGGGGGAGAGGGGGCGGCTGGCAGTACCTGCTGTCACCGGAGAAGAAGGTATCCAGTGGAGGGAGATGTCGGCAACGACGGGGCTAGGGATGCTCGCGCAGGTGTTGCGCAATGCGGAGGAGGATGGTGAGGACAGCTCTGCCACTTGTATTGTGGCAGAGCAATGAGAAAGAGGAGGGAGGCTCACCGGAGCTCGCTGGACCACTTGGCTGGAGGAGAAGAAGAGGAAATCGAGGTGGATCTCTGGCCAAGTCGAGCTGCCGAGGTGCGGTTGGAGTTGAGGGTCATTTTATAGGCACTGGCAGGGGCTCCTGTGCTTGGAAGACAAGCTTCAAAGTGTGGGAGTCCTCGCCAGAGAAGGAATCATTTAGAGACCCAAATCTCTCGTGCGTTCGCATGAGAGATTGGGTGCAAATCATAGATCAAGACCACACTCAGATGGAAGGGAATTCCTCAATGAATCTTCCTTCCAAATCTAGGAGATCTCTGAGGAATCAAGGAGTATTCCACGTCTATTCCTCACCGGAGTAGGATTTCTCCCCATTAATGGTAGAGGGATCTATTTGTAAGAGTGGCAAGGAAGTTAGGGGGTCTGTGCAATGGTTTTCAAAAGATAGGGATAAAAATGTAATTGGGTGTACTAATTTGCAAAGTAGGTCAAGATGACCTCCCCTTAAGTCCAAATTTTGTTACAAACCTAATTTGGTCCTAAGGAATCCAATGGTGAAGTTGTATTATAGGTTTGACCATGTTTGACTAGACATTTTGCATAAAAACCCAAATTAGGTCAATTGATGGGCTAGGACCCCAATCTAGGTCAAAATAGGTTTCAAAGGCCAATTTGAAGGTTATAAATCCTAGGGGATATTTTTCCATGAATTTTAGAGGGTTTACTCGATTTTTATCTTGACCAGAACCTTGTTGAATTAAGCAGGTCTATTTTAGGGTTATAGAATGTCATTTAATTCCTAGATTACACATGAACCTATTTCTGATTGAACCAACCCACTTTTTATCTTATCCAGGCCATTTAACCTATGTTTTGCCTTTGAGAAAGCCCATTTATGTACTGTAATGGTAAAATTACAGTTTTAACCCTTATTTCATTTTTTCTTCTCAGAACACTTCCTTGAATTAAGCCCTTCTCTAAGTTATGTAGGAGCTCTTATTCTCTTTCTTATGTCAAAATGAGCTAGTTAGGGCTCATGATGAGGCTCTCATCACCTCCTGATGGGTGATTTTAAGCAAGGAGGGCTTGAGTGGCTCTTCCTCGGTGGATGTGTAAGTGATCATCGGGTTGGTAGGAGGGGTGACCGTAGGAGTGAATTTAGGTTTGGAGAGTTGTTTGCTACTCCTCAGAATGGTCACAATTTTAGCATGCTCCCTTACGAAGGGCCCTTTACCCCTAGGATTCTCCTTAGTTGATCACATTGTCTAATAGCCTCAACAAGATGACTAATTTGGGATTGCATTTCCTGGATCTCCTTATTCTGATATTGAATGATCATACTCTAATTTTCTTGCATGCACTACAAGAAATCTAGGTTTTGGCAACAGATATTTACTGGCAGTGATAAATAACTGATGGGAATTCAAATATTTGGCGACAATTATATCTAAACCATCGGGAAATGTAAACTATCTCTTATGCCGTCGGTTTTAAACCTCCGACGTAGATGAAGTGTCATTCCCATGCTCTAAACCTTACCTTAAACCCTCACCACATCCAATCTGATGGTTCACCGCTCACCTAAAACCCTCAGCCATCGCAACCGACGAGTACTCCTCATAGCCATCCAAAGTGACAGTTCCTCCTCACCACTTCCCTCCTCACGAAACCTAGCGCTTCCTTCATCTATCCTGGCTGTCGGTGACCACGCCATCCTTAGCCATCCTTGACAATGCTTCCTCCTCATCGGGACCACGACAGGTCTTTGTCATCCATCATTGGCGATCCACCATCATCCTTCATCATCGGCGATCATCCATTGCAATGACGACCACATCCTCCGTCCATCATCGACAATCATCCATCATCATCTATCATTCTTCGACCACACCTTAACCTCCACGATGTTGAAAAAGGGAAAAATCTAGGGCAAGAGCACATTCAGGTAAGGGGGCGGGAAGGGGGTATTATTTAAGATAGGTTTTTGGGCAAAGGGACTTTGATCCTTATTAGTTCATTGAACTAGATGATGTGTATTGAGTTTAGACTTCAGCCAATTTGATGATGTGTATTGGTCTTCAAGTATCCTATTTTTTTTAAGCAGGGTTTGCATGCTCAAAGAACCTATAACTTCATAATCTTGCATGGCAAGGATTCACCACATTTCTCTCTACATGATGCATGACATTATTTTTCCCTCTCTAGGGGTCCCTTGAATCTCATGCCTTTAGATGAGCATCCTTAAAAGAATTCCTCCTTGCTGATGCCAATACTGTCTTGTCTACCTCTATGAAATAGGCTGAACTAGCAACTGAAATCCATATAATCCCTCAGTTAATCTATTCATGTGGGAAAAAACAAAATCTCCAACTTAAGTTGTAATTAGCATGAATATTATAGAATGATGGAACACTCATTAGTAGAAATGATGAGAGCTTAGGTAGTGGGATTGAGGTTTGATCTTGCCCATGGGAGCATTCTCACGCAGACCAACTGCATTAGCACCAATTATTCATAATTAGTTTCAATCAGTTAAATTCATAGATATCATTTCAATGTAGTGATTCCACTTAAAACATTTAATTTGATATGTACATATGTGCTAATTGCATCTCAACACATATGCAGCAGTGGTCACAACAGATTGTCTACTACTAATCGGTACGCATCAAATTGAGCAGTGTGGTGATTTGAGGGTGAAATATGTGCATACTGTAGGGGCTAATATGGCAAATGTTGCAACAGCGGCTGCCTTCACTCCAGCAATTACTCCCTCTACCAAGTAGAAATAGAAAAGGGAATGCTATGATAAGCAAATGCAACATTTGAATTGGAAGAAGGGTGAGATGCTCACCATGAGAGCATCTCTTGGCCATGGCTACCCTTTGGTCATGAGATAAGCAAATAGTTGTCACATTATGTAGAATGAAGCAGATATTTCCTCCAGTGTTCTTTGATGTCATGGTTCATTTAACTCTGCATCTTGCAAATGAAGCCAAAGTTGCTAGGCCTGTGCAATACAGTTGGATTTATCCAGTTGAATAGTTATTGAAGAAACTTAAAGATTATGTGTTAAATAAGGCTAAGCCTAAATGATCTACTGTGGAAAGATATCTTGTAGAAGAGTCTATTAACTTTTGTGCCATGTATATGGATGAGACAAACAATCGATTTAATTGATTATAGAGAAATTATGGAGGGTACAGTGAGAACGATGAAGATTGTCTTTCCATATTTGATATTCTAGGAAGGTCTTTCCTCCACATAGAGTACAAATTAATCTCTAAAATCAATCGGCATCTAGCTCACTTGTACATTCTTAAGCAGATTCCAGAAGTTGATGAATTTTATAATGAATTCCATAAGGAGTATTTACATCCAGAAACATGCGAGGTTGACTTTCTCAAGTGGTTTAAAGAACGTGTTATGCAAATGAAAGAAAAGAATGTGCTATGCAAATGAAAGAAGAGAACGATGGTTGGAGGACTTCGACATAATATCGGATCAACCGTTGAGTTATGGACATTACCATGCAGGTTCCATTATAAATGGATTTAGATTCATGATAAAATTCATAGATGATACAAAGGCCACACAGCATGTTGGTGTTGTTGTCAGTTGCGATTTGAACATTAGTTGTGATGGCTACTACGGAAATATCAAAGAAATCATTAAGATGAGCTTCGGATACGATCGTAGAGTTGTCCTTTTCAAGTGCAATTGATTCAACATGTTTAAAGAAGGCGTTGGATTCAAACTTGATAAGAAGCATGATTTTTTAAGTTTGAATAAGAATTGTCAAATTCTTCATTCTTCAGAATCATTTACATTAGCATGTCAAGTATCTCAAGTCTTCTACATCCCTGACAATAGTAGAAATGGATGGATTATACCTGTACGGATAATTCCGTGTGAATATTTTGACTCACAAAAATATGTCTAAAATGACATAGAAGCAGATGCTTATTAAGAACACTCACCAGAAGTTGATGCAAGTGTAATGGATATTGATATGTAAGGTATAATTATCTTTATAACATTGATGCCTTCTTGTTATGTCATATTTTCTCATCTCCAAGCCCTTTTCAAAAATAAAAAAAATCCCATCACCATGCTTGCAACAATGCAGGTGGATGAGCCATCAAAGTATGGTGTTGTGGTCATGGAGGTGAATAATGGAAAAGTGGAGAAATTCGTGAAGTGAAAGATATTTGTAGGCAACAAGATATTTTTTCTGGGCTCGTGTTGTCAGCTTCAAGAGTCTAATCTGTCTATATAAATTCATCGATTTATGATAAGTTTTCATGGTAAGTTTTCATAATTAGGGATAGAAAAATGACATATGAAAATGGCTAGCAATCATCATTTAGGGTTATATAACCCAAATTAACTTCTTTAACAAAACAATGGTTTGGGAAAAGAACAACTAGTTACTTTTATGTTTATGTTTATGTTGGAATAATATTCAAAGTGTTTTTTTCATTCATTATGTTTATGTTTATGTTTTGAAGGTCCCATTAAGATTATATTTATTTTTATGTTTTACTGTAGAATGTATGATTTTATACCACGTAGAATGCATCATTTCCTTTCTATAGGATTTTGGAAAATATTCGTAATATAGGGGAAACTCTATTGAATTTTTTTCAGATTTTTTAATTTTTATTTATTTATTTCTTAAAATTTATACAAATACTAATTTTTTTAATGTCTATGCTGATGAAATTCAAGAAATTTGCTAAGAGAGGTAAGTAAGGATGAGCAGGGCACCTTAGCAAGTAGGGATGAGACCCAGCCATCCTACACACAGCCCATGCAACCCCCACGCACCCAGCCACCTCCCACCCAACCAACCCAACCTCCCTGCACCCAGCAGCTCTACACACAACCCCCCCACACCCAGCAGCCCCGCATCTAGACTACCACATCCGTTCTTGAGTACATCCCTCTAAGTACTCTCCACACACACCCAGATGTCTTGGTAAGTAATCCCACATTTATCCGGCAACATGAATATGTCCAACCTAGTGATCTTGCCCAACAGTACCAAAAGAAGGGCAAGAGGGTGGTTACTAATGTAGTGCGAGAGCTAGAGCCAAAGGTTGCCACCCACTACCTTGACGTCGAAGAGGATGAGGATGAGGGTGACAGTGGCGGTGAGGATGAGGATGAGGAGGGTGAGGGCGATGTTGAGGTATAGAGGCCACCTCAGTAGGACCCTCAGGCTAAGGCAGGGACCAGTTCCACTGGTATGAATTGTTGGTAAAATCTTAATAAAATTTATTGGTAATGTTTTAATTTTTAATATTTATATTTTTCTTATCTAGTAATAAAAAAAAGGAAGGAGTCCGACAAGAAATGCACATCTAGATGCACTTCTAGAGGAGACGAGAATCAAAGTGCATATAAACGAAGTTGGAGAAGATCCAGATTATCCTCCTTTCACTAGCAGACTATCTAGGATGGTAAAAGAGCCCGTCCCCCTTTGTTCTTTTAATTGGAGATCGGTCTCCAAGGAGATCAAGAGGCAACTTATTCGTAATATGGAGGTAAATAATTATTTATATATATATATAAGTTTACTTTATTAATATTTAATTCATTTATACGATTTATAATATTACAAGCGATCTTTGATTGGGGTGACAATATGAATGTCACCAAGTACATTCTTCATCATGTTGCGAGACGACATCGTGATTGGAGGATGAGAACGAAGTGAAAGGTAAAATTTGTAATATTTCTCATTTTTCAATTATTTTATTAATTAATTTATTTTGATAATTTATTTATATAATTTAGTATTATAATTCATTATCCTCTAATGAGGAGGCATTAAGGAATGTGCCTCCAACAATAGCAGTAGATGTGTGGAGAGAATGCTGTGAGCATTGGAATACGCTTAAGACAGAGGTAATTACAATTACCTTTAATGGCATTTAGAGACAAATTATTCAATTATTCTCCATTACAATATGTTATATATACAGGATTAGGAGAAGAGAAATAAAGCCAATAGGGCCAAAGCTCCACCACAGATCCACTGTTTGGGTCAAACTAGTATAGATAGAGTTAAGGCTAAATATGTAAGTAGTTCCTTATAATTTTGTTACTTTTATGCTTTTAATTAAAGTTTTAATTAAAACTATTACTTGCAAATCTCTGAAATATATTTACAGGCACATTCACTCGATGGTGCCACGTTAGATTATGTTGGTGTGTATGAGGTTGCTCATAGCAAGGCCACCACCGATGGTGGGTGAACATGGATACATGAGACATACCAGACAAAACATGTAAGTAACATTTATTTATTTACGTAAATTTTTATACTGACTTTAATATGACAATAAATTATTGTAATTTATAGGGAGAAATGATGAACTTAATCAACCCCCCAATAGATGCCACTTCTGGCACTCAGCAGCACCCTCCTATGACACCTGAGGAGGCTTTTAGGAGCACCATGCCTTCGGAGTATGGAGGCTTCGTTCGTAGTAGGGGGAGAAGTAAATGATCTCCAGCTGGTATGGGTGCAAGGGGTTAGCAACAATAGCCATCGTCTAGCAAATGCAGACACAGCTCCATAATGTTAACTCAAAGCTCCATGATGTCACCTCACAGTTTCACCAACAAACTCAAGTTTGGTAAGATTCCAAGAAATTCATGGAGGAGCAGAGGAAGGAGATGGAGTAGCAGAGAGCATAGATGAGAGAGATGATGGCATTATTGTGGGGTAGCGATCGGGATCACAATTCATATCACTACCCACCTTGTAGTGACGATGATGACCTTGAAGGTGGTGGAGCAGGACAGGGGGTAGGAGCTGAGGCATAGCTTTATATTATTTATCTTTTGTTTTGTTGGGTATTGTATTTTGACAGTATGACATACTTTTATCATTAGGTTTATATATATATTTGTTGAATGTTTTATGTTCCATGTCGTATGTTGAATTCTTATATTGTGTGTATTTTGTATGTTATATATGTTGTAAGGTGTTAATAGATTCTAAGATTATAGAATCTTATAACCCTAAATGTCATATTAAAAAAAAAACATACATATATACATGGTGGTTCTATAAATAACCGCCATTTATGCAACTATACAACGGTTGAACAACCGTTGTCTATGGTTTACGTATATCGTAGACGACGGTGATCCAAACCGTCATTTAGAGCTTATTGCTGACAATTTGTACAAGAACTGTCGTCTAAAATACGACGTTTTAAATAAAAATCATTGTGTATGCACTGACATGACACACACTTTCACGACGACAGAATACAATGGTTTGCATGGAATAGGGGACTATTTTCAACCGTCGCGAAAACCATTCTTCCCTGTAGTGTTTTTGTTGATAGCGGAAAACTAAGCGATAGAAGTTGGATTTGAAAAACTCATCATTGTAGTTCTATTTGTGAAGAAATCCGTCAACAGATAAATTTATACCGAAACTCTAAGAATTCCAGGTCGAACACAAATAGGCTACGTTGATCTAAAATCCATGATTATATTTTTTTGGTATTTTTGTTTGAAAGTGAGATTATTACAATGGAATTGATATAAACAATGTGAGAGAGAGATAGAGAGAGAGAGAGAACAATCACTTGATAAAATAATATTATTTTTACAACTAGAAAGTAGTAAATGATTACAACTAGAAAGCTGGAAATTCTATTCTAGAAAGTGAGTAAAAAGAAGGGAGAGAGATGTTATCCTCCTCGACGAATGCTTGGAGGACGAGCCGGACAGAGCAACACTTGGAAGACGGAGGACAGAGTGGGAAGGAGGATAAAGTAAGAGAAGTGGGAATGAGATAGCACGTCATCGTCGTCGTCGGATCCACTTCCAGAACGAGGACGAGAAAACTTGGATTTGGCTCTAGAGTAGCATCCCAGGTGTGGGACAAGCTTCTCTTGAGCTTTGGAGAGGGAGAGAGGTGAAGGAAGGGATGAGAATTTCATAGGGTAGGGGTCTCCTTTTATAGTTGCAAGGATTGGGGGAAATTTGGTCATTACATAGTTAAAACATTAAATGTGGGGGTCTTTAGTGATGGATTTAAGCGTCACTAAGGACCCCATGTTGCCACAACTTTGCACACATGCCCTCCTTCTCACCTGCTGTGCGCTCAATCCCTGCCCACATCCAAGAAATCTCAGCGATCGGACGACTCAGATTGCTCCTCACCCGCTTCAGCTTCACCTAACCATGTGCCTGTGCTTGCGATGGGGCTTGTAAAATGGCATAATCATGAGGCTACGCGATCCAAAGCTCCTCCATGCACGTCTCCACTCCTTGCCCACCGGTCGCCATCTGACAGCTGAATTACTCTCACTCTCACGCTAGCGCCTGATTTGAGGTGCGCTACATTTAAGATATGCACCACGTGCTTGCAAAAGAGCTCTTGATCGCTGCTCTGCGGCTGGCTCTTTACTGTGCTTACATTTTAAGCGCATGTGCTTGTGGCTATTAGATCACGATCCAACGGCCTAGATCCGATTATGTGTGCGATGGAGAGAAAGAGAGGGCGTGCGATGGTTGAGCAGCGGGCATTGATCACAATTGTTAGATCAAGATCCAACGACGGAGATTGATCGATTCGTTGAGGAGAGAAAGGCAATGGTGGTTCCTTGAGCTAATTGGGCAGCTGGGATGGCACCACGTGGTGCCATCTTGGCCATCCATCTTTTGTGACTTGCAGAAGGTGCCACGGATGTCGGATTGGATTGATTTTCACGCCGTTAGGCTGCGATCGTCGATCCGAACCCATTCGTATGGTTGGATTTGTCATCTGAAGTGCGGATTGACACCATCTGGCCATTGATCTCTAGGCTTCCTTGGACTATATATGATGCTACGGATGTCCGATCAGGGCGATCTCGGAGTCATTAAACTCAAATCGTCGCCCTGATCAGATCTGTATGGTTGGATCTTTAATCTGAGGCCTCGATTAAAAGATGCCCTGTCCCTAGCCATAAAAGGAGACAATGACTATACAATTTATACAATTTGACCTAAATGCTTGATTATGCATGTTATGCAATATTTACAATGCAAGATGCTAATATAACACTAAGAACATTCATTAATAGACATTTTTGGCTATTTAGATGTATGCACTTTAGTTTTATCTTTGTAGTGGTTATTCTTGTTCAAAAAACCAAAAAATCGATTTAGTGGACTGATGCGAAAAATCGCGTGATTTGTAATTAGGGTTTTTAAAGTCGTTGTAACACGTGAAATCGCATACACTTTTAAAATTTGTAACCTAGATAGGGGAGTATCTAGGGTTGTCTAAGGAGGCCAAATGTTTGCAAAAAATACGTCTCTTGCCTGGAAATGAAATTCACCTTTCTTTTTGGTCTTTTCAAATATATATTTTTTTTGGGTTTTCAAATAATGGGAACACGCGAGTTTTGCTGATAGCGGGAAAACAACTAATACCTATTTTAATAAGGCTAACCCTAAGGAGACAAGTAGAGCCTCTCCCCAAGCTCACTTTAGGCATGTGGAGGCCTAGAGTAATTAGGGAGAGGGAGTGAAACAAATGCTAGGCAAAACTTGTAAAAAAAACTATGCAACAAAAATTAAGAGAAGGCAACTTGATTTAACGAAAATTGTCTACACAAAACCTATAGAGGAATGCTTCTACTCTACTTGAAAATACAAGAAAAACAAAACACAAATCCTCTAGATAAAGTGGTGAAGAAGAGGGCTTCTTGCTCCAAGCCAAGTAGCTCCTTGACTTGAAAAGAGAGCTCCTTCTCCTTTCTTGAGATGCTCCTCCAAATGATGTCCTTCAAGGTGGAAGCTACCACCTTCATTGATCTCCTTCAAGGGTGGGCGTGTACCACCCTTGCTCCTCCTTGCCTAGCCATCCTCCTAGTGGGAGAGTGCTCCTCCTCCTTGGCGTGGCAAAAGGGAGAAGAAAAAGGGGATGAAGGCACCAAGGGGGCGGGTAGGATGCCCTCTTAATCTTCTTTTCTTCTTCTTCTTCCTTGGCCTTGAATTATGGTGGGTATATGGTAGACTAAAACTAATGGAGGACGATGAAAATGTGGGAATTTAGGTGGGTATATATAGTGTAGGAAGGGTGGCATAGGTGGCTCTTGGAATGGATGGCTATGATAGGATATGGGGGGTAGTTGGGGATCCTAGGGCTAACAGTGATTGGCACCAACCTAAGGGTTACCTATGTGGTGGTTATAGGTGGTGGCACCCCTTGAAGTTGGTGCCAAAATGGGTTCTAGAAGGGGGGCTTAGGTGGCTGGTGGAGATGGGTTTAAGGCTTAGGTGTAGGGTGGAGATTGATGGGTTTTTGGAGGGAAAGTTGGCACCAAAAGGGAAGGGTTCTAGAAGGTTATTTTGGAGGGAAAATAGGTGGCTTTTGGAGGTGGTGATGGGGTGAAGGGGGTGATGGTGGTGGCGCCAACTTGCAGTAGGAGTAGGTAGCTAGCTTACGTGGACTAGTTGGTGGAGCTAGCTAGGGTTGAGTTAAAGGTGGTGGATGGCCTAGGGAGCTGGAGTCTAGCTAAGCTAAGCTAAGATAGCTTAGCTAGTAGTGGAGTGGAGGAGTATGCATGTGGAGCTTAAGGTTTGAGGAGAGGAGCTAGATATGAAGAGTCTGGAGCTGAATTGGAGCTGGCAGCTACTAAAGCAGTCAACATGGGGCTACTCTAGCTGGCTTAGCTTGCTAGTTCTTTGCTACCTGCTAAGCCAAGCTAAAGTGAGCTAGCTTCTACTGAATTGAGCTGAGGTGAGCTGGGTCTGGTGCTCCCAGGGAGGATTGAGCTGGTTGAGGCAGCTAAGGTAGCTTAGCTCAACTAAGTTGAGCTAAGTTAAGTCCCCGGGAGCTGGACTTGAGCTTCTTGAGCTGGAATGAATTCATCTTCAGTTGGCTGGAGTCAAGTAGAGCTGGGTCAGGCTGGTCCTGAGCTAAGGTGAACTCCAATCAACTCAACTAAGCTAGCTAGAGCTCCCTGTGAACTCATGGGAGATGAGAATAGCTAGACTCAACTAAGTTGAGCTGGATCTGAGCTGACCTAAGCTAGGGTCAGTTGAGATGAGGTCTCTTGAGCTGCCATTCAGCTGAGATGAGCTTGATGGAGCTAGGATGAGCTAACCCTAATCCAAGTGAGCTAGATTTTAGCTATGGTGAGCTGGATCAAGTTGAGTTCCAGCTAGTTTGAGCTTCTCCTTCACTTGTTGCCTTCCTGAGTGCTAGGGTTCTAGGGATCTGTTAATTTGTTCATCCCTAACACTCACAAAAACACATTAAAAAGACAATAAAAAATGCAATGCATGCTTAACCCAATTTATGACTAAATGCAATCCAAAAACCTATTTGCGAAGCAAAACCCTAAGAGTTAGGATTGTTTTAATGGGAAAGAATGATGATAAATTGGCGTTTATCATGGACTTAGTTAATAAAATGACATAGTTGTATAATCTTATAGTATATTTCTCACAAAGTTGTTCTCCATTTAAAATAACATGACATATTTCAATATGTTACAGCAAGACGTGTTAGAGGGCGTACTCAATGCAAGGATTTTTAGAATACAATTCTTGGAGAAAGGATTAAAGTTGATATTTGCAATAGCGGTCAAGCAATGAATAAACCTGGCTTCATTAGTAGGCTTGGGTGCCTTGTTCATGCACACATTTCATTTGCCTCATTTGATTGGAGGAAGGTCAATCAACATTATAAGGATAATCTTTTACAAGAGTTGGCGGTAATTAGTTAATATCTCATTTAAATTTATGTTTAATTTGCATATTACTAACATAATGTTTATTATGTAGGGGATTTTTGATTGGGGAAATTGCCCAATTGTGAAAGCAGCCATACTCAAAAGAGCAGGGAAGATTCATAATAATTGGCGGGCAGAAATGAAAGAAAAGGTAAAGATACATTTACACCTTCAAGTATATAACTTTGAAAGTAATTACTAAGTAGTTTTACATTTGAAAAATAGCATTATGATGCACATGAAACATGGGAGGGTGCAGTGACTGATGTACCTAAAGGCATCAATAAAGATCAATGGAGGATAGCATGTGAACATTGGATGGCACTGCAAGTGATGGTAAATTTTATAGCCATCATTTATACATATATTATATCTTACAAATAATTAAATTTTACTGTGGTATTGTTCAGGAGCAATCGGAAAAGAATAAGGCAAATAGGGCCAAAGCTCCTGGTCCTACACATATTCTAGGAAGAAAGAGTATAGATCAAATGGAACATGATTATGTGAGCTTATTAACTAAACACATTTTCATTTGATTAAGGATTATAATAACAAAGTTATCCTCCTTTTTTTCAGTCTAAAAGTCACAGTGGTGATACACTTGATCAGTTCAGTACATATGAATATTCAAGAACTAAAGTTGCTTCAGATGGATCTCGATCCTGGTGTCATTCGACATATCAACAAAATCACGTAAGTATTAACATTCAATCTACAGGGTCCTAGTCAAATTTTCATTTAATAAAAGATGTTTTGAGCTCTCTCTACTTAGCACAAAGTAGCCACACCTATCTTTGGTGTTAATCTAGAACTTCAGATTGTTACTAGCAAGGCCTGTCATCATTGACTGCAATTTTATTTTATTGCTTTTTACAACTAATGATCCTTGCTGAAACCATGAATGTTTCTTTCTTTCTCGTTGTATATGATGATTTTTGTTCCCTTTGCTCACTGACTTCATAAATCATTTAGTTCAAGGACATACAGCTTTTCAACCATTTGAGATTTGCAACAAGCTTCTTTTTTAACATAACTAGCGGATCCTATTTTATTGTGGACACTTTTTCATATTTTGGTATGCATATCAGTTCCCTATTTTCATTTGTCACAGTAGATGTTTTCATGGCAAGTAGCAAATCTCCTGCAGTTATTTGAAAAGAAATCTCCCACTAGCCCCTTTTATAGTGTATTAAAGTTTATTGCTTGCAGAGAGAGATATCCCGACTTTCATGGAAATCCATAATGTAGATAATGAAATCTAGTAATCATTGTGTTATTTTCCTTGTGACTTGTGAAGCTTATTTTTGTTATCTATTGCCAAATCCTCTAATGTGGCGATTGCAATGTCAAAAGCTACCAATCTCAGAGTCTCTTCCTTCCCCTTAATGTGGAGATGTCAAATATTTATAAGGATATAATCTTTTATGTGAATTTTTTAGAAGGAACTGCACATGAGAAGTTGCTAAGGGGCATGTGTAAGGTAAGTAGTTGAAGCTGCCTACCAAAGTCCTCAATAATGAATATAGTTTTATTCTTTGTTGTTTTCTATTTGGTTGAATTTTCAATGTATAGCATTTTTCCAAAGTCCCCTGAACCTCATCTTTTTCCTTAAGCCAATAGGGAGAAACACATCTTCCAAGTATAGCATTTTTCCAAAGTCCCATTCCTCTTTCTCTTCCAGCTTCGATTATTGGATTGATATAGAAGGCATTTTAAAACTTATTTAGCCAAATCCTCAATCAGATGTGGCCTTGTCAGATTGGCAATTTTGACAATACAATCTAATCCAAGACCAAATTTAGCTCTACTTGTAATTGTTTTCATCGAAAATTTTATCAATTTGAACCAAGAAGCCAGTTTGTTTTGTTTTCCTTATTGTCTACTGTGAGATCTAAAAGATTAGATTACTAAAGTTTGTTTTCCACTGACGATTGTTGTAGGAATTAGTTAATGCCTACATGCATCATTTTCTGTG
Source organism: Thalassia testudinum (assembly GCA_037157565.1). Taxonomy (NCBI): domain Eukaryota; kingdom Viridiplantae; phylum Streptophyta; class Magnoliopsida; order Alismatales; family Hydrocharitaceae; genus Thalassia; species Thalassia testudinum. Next base: position 44,720,397 of record JAZHRO010000025.1, read on the forward strand.
AGAAAACACAGACTGCCATGAACACCCATGAACACTATTTACTTTGTTCTATGGAGCTTCTTTCTTACCTCTAAATTTTGCTATTTGTGTTACAAAAACCAAGTTTACATGCAGGGGTTATAATGTCTTGTTTCTGATAATATAATTTTGCTCCAAAATTATATTAAATAATATATAAACTAACATTTTTTAATTAGGAATGAATGGCACAACTCACGACTCCAATAGAGAGTGGCGGTGAATGCTCATCAACATCGATGACTGCAGAGGATGTAATTAGGACAATACATCCAAACGAGCATCCAGGTCGTGTCCTATGTGGTGGAGCAGGTACCACCATTAGTAGCTGGTATGGTAGAAAAGATGGAGGAGTGTCACAAGAGTAACTTAACAATCTCATGACTCAGGTGGAGGAACTTCGTGAAGATATGAAGGAGCATAAAGAATTAATCGAAAAACAAAATCAGAAGATTGACCGCGTATTCGATCTTGTTAATACATTTATTGAGCATACACCATCACATTTGTTTCGTCGTCATGACTATAATGATGTGTCCCCTTGACATGGTTCGGTAGATCCTTAAATTGATTTATCTATGTTGGAAATTATGTTGGAAACTATGTTAGACTATTTGGAAACTATGTTGAGAAACTTATGTTCTAAAATTTTTATATATGCTATACTTCCATATGTTTGACTTTTATGTGTTCTAAATTTTATTTTGTTGGATTATATTATTTGTATGTTATTATGTGAATGCTATGTGATGGAATACATGCATGGTATACAGGTTATTATGTGAATGCTATATGATGGAATACATGCTTGGTATACAGGTTATTATGTGAATGCTATGTGAGTTTCATGTTATTATGTGAATGCTATAGATTTGCATGACCATGATTGGTATATAGGTTATTAAGTGAATGTTATATTATATGATGGTATATAGGTTATGTTATGAGATCTACACCGGCAGTTATGCAACTGTTGGAAAAGAAACTTGACATTCAACATCTTTACCAACGATTTTTATCATTGTCACTAAATGTTTTACTAATGAATTTAAAAACATTGCCATAAGTTATACCGACGGTTATTTAACCCATGGTAAAAGGTTACATGTACTGGCAGTTGTCAAACCCTTGGTAAAAGGTTACTTACCCTGGTGGGTAACAAAACTGTTGGCAAAGGTAAACATTTGTCGGTGGTTCATCATCGCGATGGTTTTTAATATCCACCAACAGTTCTTGTCGAAACTGATGGCAAAGATCTTTACCAACAGGGGATTCGTCGTTAGTTCTTAGCGATGATTTTATACCATTTGTCGACAATTTTGAATCTATGCGAAAAGGTTGATTTCTTGTAGTGATGGCCTTCATTATAGCTTTTAGATCATCCATCTCAGAATTGTTGGGTTGAGGAGGTTGGAATTGTTGTGCTTGAAAGGGTTGGGTGGGTTGGGCTCTGGAATTCCCCGAGTTGGAAGCATCACCTTGCTTCCATGAGAAATTGGGATGGTTTCTCCACCCAGGATTATAGGTGTTTCTGAAAGGGTTGCTCCTGGGAGGTGGATGAAACCCTTGGGTACCATTCAAGTTTTCCTGAACTAAATCAGGGAATTGATTAGCCAAATGGCAGTCAACAGTTGCATGAAGAGGGCTTTGGCAAATTGAGCATTAAGAAAGAGCTTGGGCTTGGGAAGCTAATTGCAGAGTGTGTCAGGGTTTATCATGAGTCTTTCAAAGTTCTGATTTAACAATTGGATTTAGAAGGCTAAATTCTGAGTAGCCCCAGCTTCACTAGCTTCTGCTTTCCTTTGGAGGATGGAAGGTTTTCTATCCTAATAGGGTGAGGTCAAGTGGATATAATTGTCACTTAGTGACTCAAATAACATCTAGGCCTCATCCTCCGTTTTGGTAAGAAAGGTTCTAGCACAAGCAGCATTCACTATTTGCTTATGCTTATCAGATAGTTCAGTATAAAACCTCTCTACCAATTTCCATTTTGGCACTTGATGATGGGGACATAATCGAATTAGATCATTGAAGTGCTCCTAAGTCTCGTGGAATTTTTCCCCATCTAATTGAGTAAAACCCATGATCTCCCTCTTGAAGTGGTTGGTTTTGCTCATCGGGAAGTATTTTTCCAAGAATTCTCCCTTAAGGGCATTCTAATCATTCACCCTTGCATCCAAAGTGTGATACCAGTATTTTGCCTTGTCCATAAGGGAGAAAGGAAAGAGGGCCCTCATCAAAGCTTTGTCAGTAAAGTTATGAAGTTTCATCGTGTAGCAAACCTCAATGAATTCCTTTAGATGCCGATAGGGTTCCTCCCTAGTAGTACCATAAAAGGAGGGCAACAAGGATATGGTATTGCTCTTGATCTCATATGGATTATCCCCTGCCAGTTGTCTCAGTGCTTGAGTGGGTTGGTTGCTTGGAATGAAGTACTCCCTCGGGATCCTTTGTTGATTTGCTCCATGATCAGCTATTTCTTCTCTCTTCCTTCTTTGGTGTGCTCTCCTCAGGATTCTCTCAGGCTCAGGATCAAACACTAGACTACCCACAAAAGAGCATCTACTAAGCATACAATATCTACCAATCACAATTCAAGTTCTTTTCAACTGAGTAAGTGAAACCCCCACCCAACAGATCGGTCAAAAAGGGTCAAGGCGATGTCTCTCCGTTCCCACGTAAGTGGTATAAGAGGGAGTGGCGACTTGAGATCTTGACCTGTTCGATTTTGAGGGTAGAGGTAGAATTGACTGATATAGATGGCCAAACAAGTTATTCAATGCAGTTGCAGGACCTAATCCAACTTTTGAGTGACCTAGGACCTATACCTTGCTTCAATGATACTCTCAGGTGATCTAATGAGAAGTTACTCCAAGGATGGAATTAAGGGATGCAAGTAGGGAAAACCCTTCCTCTGAGGTAATGCAAATGCGATGTATCTTAACTACCCTTTTATTCCTTTAAGGGGTGTGCCCATCCTTGAAGTATCAAATCACTTGGTCACAGGATAGTACCACCACCAAAAAGTGAAATAGGAGGGTTTGCACCAATAAAGAGATTGATGCTTATAGCCTTAAGGGATTGAGACCTAGTGCGGTGCCTAGTGTGCATGCTCAGTGTCAGAAGTGTGCATCACATCGCAAATCAGTTTTGATTTTGTGAAGAATCTCACACAAGTCCCTTTTAATCATATCAAATGTGATTTGATTTTAAGTCAAATCTAATTAGCAGTCCCAATTTCAATTAAGCAACCACTGAATTAGGTCAATTCAATCAATTTGGTGGTCTTGAGATTTAATCCCCATGCAATGCATGAACAGGAACTAGATGAAAAGATAGATGATATACCTAACTCCAGCAATCTTTGTGCAAATATGTATGCAATGTAAGGGAAGAGATCTAGCATGCTGCTCAATCACCCCTAAATGTGTGCACCTAAGGGTATGCAACTCCTAAATAGGCAGCTCAATATTTTTTTCTTTTCTTTTTGGAGCAAATAGGTAGAAACTGAATCACACACACACAGAGAAATAGCCCTAGCTACTAAAGTGGGGATAGACACTCGATAATTAGCCTCGATTGCTACAAGGGCGAGAAGATTGAAATGAAGTAAACTCGACGACAAAGGAGGATCCCCTATGAAAGCGGGATCCAAGACTCCTTCCCTTTACATCCTCTTTGTGTGTGTGGGTATCGCTCAAGGTCGACATTGTCGCTCCACTACTGAAAAGATGGTCTTCGCTTTCGTTGTCGTTTTGCACATAAAATGAAGCGTCGAAGTAATATCAAAGTAGTGGAAAATCACTTTCAAAATAATTAAATATAACCACTTTGATGAGTCCATTTTAAAGGACTATTGTTACACCTAAGTAATTCTATTCTAACATTTTATGCTTGTTAATAACCACATTAGGTCATTAAATGATTGCATGCATCATTATTTAAGTTAACATTTATTCTATAACTTATAATGTAATTATTTATGTTTCATTATTGTAAGAATAATTTGTGCAAAGAAGTGGGTGGTGAAGAGATATTTCCCCCCCACAAATCTCTCAACCTCCGGTCGACCTCAACGACTCCATCAATAGCCACCGGCCAAGTTTAGTAAGGGATTTGAAAATCCCTTGACTTGCACCGGGGAGGAGATAAAAAAGAGAAAGGAGGAGGGGCTTGGAGGGGAGAAGACCATTGTGAAGAAGATACTGCATGCACTATGAAGAGGGCATGTACTGTGCATGCCTCCACCCCAAACTCCACACAGCCACCAGTGCCTTCACCAAGTGCACTCTAGCCTGCCACTGCGCGCCTCCAAGCACGCGCTTCATCTTCTCTTGCAGCCGCACCCTTGCTAAGCCCAGCAGTCACTGCAACCCTGCAGGCGCTGCACCATCCTCCCATCGTGTGCCTGCAGCTGCGCTCTTGCAATCACTCCCCCCCACTGTGCGCTAAGCAGTCACCGCACCACAATGCCCTCACCATGCCAAGTAGCCACCAGCACCTTCACTAAGCGCACCCTCCCTCACCGTGCAGTGCCCTAACGCAACTTCATAGTGCGCAAAGAGGTGCATTGCAGACTGTGCTTCTCCTCCTCTTCGTCATCTTCTTCCTCTCCAGCGGCCCTGCAAGAACCGAAAGCACCACCCGCAGCAGCCTACCCACAGCAGCCATGCACCTACAGGCAGTGCAGCGCAGCCACACACGCCACAGCCACAGTAGCCATGCAGCCACCTGCCATCGACAGGCCGACGCTCCTCTCCGCCAGCCAGCCACCTCCGACCACCGTGTCACCACCATCGCGTAGCCCTCGTCGAGATGTGCCTTCCCGCAGTGCAGCTCTTCCCATGAAGCCTCCTCGTGCACACAAGGAAGAGAGAGGAAGTTTCCTCTATTTTTGCCCCAATTAAAATTTACATTGCATGCCATTGCCACTATAATATTATTATTTTATTGAGGCCACATTGCATGGATGCAGTTATAATTTCGTTAATTCTTTTAATTAGTGTTATGTGCATCATTCAACATTGAATTTCAAATTAGATTTGCATGCAAGTCAAATTTACATGATATGCCACTACTCATGTATCATATACATACTTTAAAGAGCTTGATTTCTGACGTGAAAAGTGCATAAATAGCCTTGAACTTTTAATGAAATTGCAAGCTCCATTTAGAGTAGCGTATTCCTCAAATTGAAGTCGTGACGTTGTCTGCAAACATTATAATCCTCTACTCGTGAATTTATTGGTTCTATTCCTCCTTGTGGATGCAGCATTTTTATTGTGGTTCAAGTTGATATTTATTTTAATCTTTGATTGAGAGATTTTCCACCACATTAAACACAACGACATATCAATTTATTGCTATCATCTTCATAAATAAGCGAAAATCTCTCCATCAAATGGTGCCGTTGTCGGGGAGGAAACAGACGCAGTAGATTCACTTTATTATTTTTGAATATTCTGAGTTGCACAATTATCTGATCATTTTTTTATCTTATTGTGCGAGGAATCTGATGGGGTGACAGGCGTAACAGAGCGGCGACATCAACCTCGAGCTAAGCCACACGAGGAAAAGACATAGGAGACCTGGATCCCACTTTCACAGGGGATTCTCCGTCCTCACAAAATTTATTTTTGTCTTCTCGCCCTTGTAGTAATCGGGGCTGAATTTTTGGGGGTCTGTCCCCACATTCTTTAGCTACTAGGGTTTAAATTTTCTGCATGCGTGATTCCATTTTTCTACTTACTTGCCTTTAAAACCAATAAAAGAAAATATTGAGCTGCCTATTTAGGAGTTGCATGCCCTTAGGTGCGTGTATTTAGGGGTGATTGAGCAGCACATTAGATCTTATTATTACATTGCAAGAATATTAGCACGAAGATTGCTGGAGATAGGTACGCCTTTCTAACTTTTGCATCCGGCTCCTGTTCACGCATTTACATTCAAATTAAAATTGAACACCACCAAGTTGTTTGAATTTACTAATTCAGTGGTTGCCTAACTAAAATTGGGACTGATAATCAGATTCGACCTTAAAATCAATTCACATATGATCTGATTCTAAGGGACTTGTCTGCGTTTTCAAAAAAAATATAAAAAATAAAAAGATTTGCAGTGTGATGCATAACTCTGACACTGAGCACGCACATTAGGCACCACACTAAGGCTCGATCCCTTAAGGCTATAGGCACCGATCTCTTTATCGGTGCAAACCTTCCTATTGTGCTTTGTGGTGGTGGAGGTACTATCTTTTGACCAAGTGTTTTGATACTTCACGGAGGGGGACACCCTTTAAAGGAACAAAAGGGTAGTTAAGGGGCACTGCATACGCATTGCCTCAAAGGAAGGGTTTGCCCTACTTACATCCCTTTGTTCGTCCTTGGAGTAACTTCTTACTTGATCACCTGGGAGTATCATCCAAGCAAAGTATAGGTCCTAGGGCACTCGAAGGTTGAATTAAGGCATGTAATTGCAGTGAAAAACTTGTTTGTCCATCTATATCAACCAATTCTACCTCCGCAACAAAGAAGGTTAAGATTTCAAGACATTACCCCTCTTATACCACTAACGTGGGAATGGAGGGATAAGCCTTGACCTTTTGACTTATCTTTGGAGTGGAGGTTTCACTTACTCAATCAATAAGAACCTGAATTGTGATTGATATTGTATGCTTGGTAGAAGCTCTCTTGAGGGTAGTCTAGTGTTTGATCCTGAGCTCGAGAGAATTCTTAGGAGAGCTCACCTAGGAGAGAGAAGAGAAGGCATGGATGATCAAGGAGCAAATCAACAAAGGACCCTAAGGGACTATTTTATTCCAACTAACCAACCCACACAAGCACTAAGATTACTGGCAAGGGATAATTCATATGAGATCAAGAGCAGTACCATATCTTTGTTGCCCTCCTTTTATGGTACTACTAGGGAGGACCCCTACCGGCATTTGGAGGAATTCACCAAGGTCTGTTCCACGGTGAATCTCCAGGGCTTTACTAATGAAGCCCTGGTGAGGACTCTATTTCCATTCTCCCTAAAGGATAAGGCCAAGCACTGGTATCATACCCTCGATGCAAGGGTAAATGATTGGGCCACCCTTAAGGGAGAATTTTTGAAAAGGTATTTTCCTATGAGTAAGACCAACCATTACAGAAGAGAGATTGTGGGTTTTACTCAACAGGAAGGGGAGGAATTTCATGAGACTTGGGAGCACTTTAATGATCTTCTTAGGTTATGCCCCCACCATCAGGTGCCAAGAAGGTAGTTGGTCGAAAGGTTCTATAATGGATTATCTGAAAGGCATAGGCAAACCATCGATGCAGCTTGTGCAAGAACCTTCATGACCAGAACTGAGGATGAAGGCTGGGCATTATTTGAAACATTAAGTGACAACTCCATACATTTGTCCTCTGCCTATCAAGAAAGAAAGCCATCAATCTTGCAGAGGAAGATAGAGGCCCATGAAGCCGAGGCTTCTCAGGATTTGGCTTATCAGCTTCAATTATAGAATAAAAACTTTGATAGGCTTTTAGCAAACCCCAGCATGAACCCGCAAGCAACCTCTATCTTTCAGGCTTCAAGAGAATGCTCCATTTGCTAAAGCACAATGCACACCACTGTAGAGTGCCATCAGGCAAATCAATTCCCTGAGTTGATTCAGGCCAACTTGAATGCGGCCCAAGGTTTCCGCCCTCTTTACAATAACACTTATTCCAATACCTATAATCTGGGGTGGCGGAACCATCCAAACTTCTCTTAGAAGCAAGGTGATGCTTCTAACTCAGGGAATACAAGGCCCTTACCTCCCAAACCCATATACCAACCATCTTATGAAAACCCTCCTTAGAATAAACCTTCTGAGATGGATGAACTTAAAGCCATGATGAAAGCGATGTAAGAGCATCAGAATATGGTCATCCAATCTCAGAATAAGATGATTACTGATATGCACTCCCAAATTGGTCATCTTACTGAGGCAGTTAGGCAATGTGATTCGGGGAAGCTGCCTAGCTCTTCTGAGGAGAACCCTAAGGGCAAAGGGGTCATATTCAGGGAGCACGCCCAAGCGGTGACCGTGCTGAGGAGTGGAAAGAATATTGACAAGACTGATAACACTCCTACGGTTACGTCTCAGAATTCCCCTTCTACACCTGACCTGACTTCCACCTCCACCGAGGAAAAGCCACATTGCTCTCCCTCGCACAAAATCACCCACAATTGAGGATGTCGTCCTTCCACCACCCCTTTCCCTCCGTGATGACTCCTCTACCCAGAAGCTGAGGGTCCCGATCCAGAATGCCTATCTGCTCCTCGGGAATCTTTTGTTGGCTCATCTGGAGCCAAGGATAGGACGGAAGAGATTATGGACACTTTTAGGTAAGTCTAGATTAACTTGCTCTGTTGGAAGCTATTAAACAGATCTCGTCCTATGCCAAGTTTTTGAAGGACTTGTGCACCCAAAAGCGTTGATCTAGGAAACAGGTCAAAACCAAGGTCATCCTGCCTAACCATGTTAGGTCGATTCTCCAGCATGGAACATGCCCCAAAATGAAAGACCCAGGGGCCCTGTATATTTAAGTGGTTATAGGTAACCAACACATTGATGAGGCTCTGCTCAATCTGGGTGAGGGGGTAAACAATTTACCAAGCTCTATCTACGACCTTTTGGGAGGAGGCAAGCTAAAGCCTAGTCCAGTAATCCTCCAGGTGGCAGACAGATCACTTAAGACACCACGGGGATTGTTGGAAGATGTCCTTGTGAGAGTGGAGGACTTCTTCTTCCCTGTTGACTTTCTGGTGCTTGATACTGACCCATCAAATAAGCCCACAAAGCTGTCCATTATTCTGGGATGCCCCTTCTTGGCTACAGCCAATGCCTCTATCAATTGTAGATCTGGGGCAGTTAAAATGGGCTTCGGGAACAAGAAGATCCGGTTGAATGTTTTTGATACTTACAAGCAATCTAGATTTGAAGACTATTCTCCGATTGAGGTTGTTGACGAAATAATTGAAGAGACTATTCCAGCACTCTTATGTAGAGATCCCCTTCAAAATGTCATATCTAAGGGCCATCCCCGATTATTAAAGAAACTGAAAGGGAAATGTCCGAATTAGAAGAGTTGTTGGGGATACACACTGAGTCTCTGTCCCCACCCTGGACCGTAAAGGTAGATCCACTACCTAAGGTGGAGACATCTCAACTTAAACCCTCAATCCAAAAGGCTCCTGAGTTGGAGTTGAAACCCCGCTCGAGCACATTGAAATATGCTTTCCTTGGCCCTAATAACACGCTCCCTGTTATTATCTCGTCTGCATTATCTGAATTGCAGGAGGGAGCTCTGCTTGCGTGTTTACAAAGGCACAAGGAAGCAATTTCCTGGTCAATTGTTGATATTAAGGGTGTTGATCCCTCTTTGCATGCATCATATATACATAGATGAGTCCGTGAAACCTTTCGGAGACATGCAGAGAAGGCTCAACCCAAATATGCGGGATGTTGTTAAAAAGGAGATTCTGAAATGGCTGGATGCAGGGATTATCTATCCCATTTCAGATAGTAAATGGTTCAGTCCTATTCATGTAGTACCCAAAAAGGCAAGAATCACTATGGAGGAGAATGACCAAGGAGAGCTGGTGACTATTATACCCTCAACTAGTTGGAGGGTCTGCATTGATTATCGCCGTTTGAACACGGCTACCCAGAAAGACCATTTCCCCTTACCATTTATCGATCAAATTTTGGAACGATTGGCAGGGAACAAGTACTTTTATTTTCTTGAGGGGTACTCTAGGTATAATCAGATAGCCATTATTCCTGACGATCAGGAGCATGCCACCTTCACGAGTCCGTATGGCACATTTGCATTCTGCCGAATGCCATTCGGGTTATGTAATGCTCCTACCACTTTCCAACATTGTATAATGGCTATTTTTTCTGATATGATCGACGAGTTCATTGAAATTTTCGTGGATGACTTCTCCATTTTTGGCTCATCATTTGGCCTATGCCTTTTGCACCTTGATAATTCTTAACCCATTGCGAAGAGGCAAAGCTGGTGCTTAGCTGGGAGAAAAGCTACTTTATGGTCCAGTAAGGAATTATGTTAGGGCATATAATTTTTGAGAGAGGATTAGAGGTGGACACCGCAAAAATTGATTCCATCTCTAAGCTTCCATTGCCCACCAATGTTCGTCAAGTTAGATCTTTCCTTGGCCATGCTGGATTTTATAGGCACTTCATTAGAGATTTCAGTAAAATCTCTAAGCCAATCTGTGACCTGTGATATCTCCTTCGATTTTGATGATAGATGTGGCAAGGCTTTCCAAGTCTTGAAGAAAGCCCTTATTACCGCGTCGATTCTCCAAGAACCAGGTTGGACCCTCCTGTTTGAGCTAATGTGCGATGCCTCTGATTTTGTAGTGGGAGCGGTCTTAGGTCAAAGGGTTGATGGCAAACCTCATGTGCTACATTATGCCAGTAAGACCCTTATGGATCCTCAGCAAAACTACACGGTCACTGAAAAGGAACTTCTTGCTGTAGTATTTGCTTTGGAAAAGTTTCAGCCTTATATGTTGGGATCCAAGGTTGTGGTGTTCATTGATCATCTGACCTAAAGCATCTTCTTGCTAAAAAGGACACCAAACCTCGCATAATTAGTTAGATTCTGCTACTCCAGGAATTTGACCTGGAAATTAAAGATAAGAAAAGAGTTGAGAATGTGGTAGCAGATCATCTATCTAGGATCCCTATTGAGGCATCAAACCCTGCTACCGGTATTCAAGAGACTTTCCCTGATGAGTCTCTGATAACCGTGGAAGCTAAAACTCCCTAGTTCGTTGACATAGTGAACTATCTGGTCACGGGCATTACTCCTAGTACTTGGGACAAGCAGAAGCGAGACAAGTTTCTTGCTAACGCTAAATTTTATCACTGGGAGGAACCTGGGCTTTTTAGAGTAGGCCTGACCAGCTTTTTCGCCATTGCGTCCCTGATGAAGAACAAAGAAGTGTTCTAAGTTTCTGCCATGACCTCCATTGTGGGGGACATTTTAGTGGGAAGAAGACTGCCCATAAGGTTCTTTAGTCTGGCTTTTGATGGCCCACATTATTCTGAGATGCACATACGCATGTGGGCACGTGTCTACGTTGCCAGCAGACGGGAACCATTGGAAAAAGGGATGAGATGCCCCAGCAACCTATCTTCCCTGTTGAGATCTTTGATATTTGGGGCATTGACTTCATGGGTCCCTTTCCTATGTCCTTTGGATATGAATACATCCTTGTGGCTGTAGACTATGTATCAAAATGGATAGAAGCCACACCCACGCAAACCAATGACCATTTCGTGGTCTTGGGCTTTGTTAAGGCTAATATCATTTCTTAGTACGGGTGCCCAAGGACGATCATAAGTGATGGAGGACCTCACTTCAAGAACGTACACTTCACAAGACTACTCCAAAATTTGGGAGTCAACCACATGATAGCCACACCTTACCATCCCCAAACGAGTGGACAAGTTGAAGTGTCTAATAGGGAGATTAAGCGAATTTTAGAAAAAACTATCAGGCCCAATCGGAAGGATGGGTCTAGAAAACTAAATGATTCTATTTGGGCCTACAGAACCGCGTATAAGACTCCCTTGAGCATGTCTCCTTTCCGTCTTGTCTACGAAAAAATGTGCCACCTTCCCGTTGAAATCCAACATAAAGCTTATTGGGCTATTAAAAATGTTCACTTGAATCTGGATAAAGCGAGAAAGGCATGTATGTTAGAATTAAGTGAGCTTGAGGAGCTTTGTAATGAAGCCTATGAAACTTCTCAAGCTTACAAGCAATGTACAAAGGTCTTCCATGGTAAGCACATCATTAGAAAGACTTTTGAGCCCAACCAGTGGGTCTGACTTTTCAATTTCAGACTTAAATTATTTCCTGGAAAGCTCAAGTCCCGCTGGGATGGGCCATATGTTGTTATCAATACTTTCCCTCTTGGAGCTGTAGAAATTTGGAACCCTACTTCAGGTGCGAGCTTTAAGGTAAATGGCTAGCAACTTAAACCTTATATTACTCTTTCAGATGGCTAGGTTTTGGACGCACTTTAGCTTGAGGAGCCTTAGCTCCTCCCACTCTCCTGCTCAGGTGATATTCTTCTATGTCTGCATTTTTCCAATGAGGACATTATCAGTCTTAGGCATGGGGGGGGTATAACCTGAGAATGTTTATAGCATTTATAAATATTTGCATACATATATATATATATAACTCTTATTTTCTTGAGCTGAATTGGTTAGTCCCTTGCAAAACATCTTTGTCATGGAGGTGTCATTAAAAAATTTTCTTCTTAAATTGTTTCTTAAGTTTAGAATCCAGTACATTTACTTCACGTGCACGTAGACTGGGCAATGGATCTGTGAAGAAAACCAATAAGCATTTTTAGTCTACTGAACCCTTGGATAGTTAATAGGGAGTCAGGCATACTATCTTCTAATAGATCCACCCCATATTTATAAGAAGAAAGTAGAGAGATTACTGGTGCGCTAAGTCTAGTAAAAGGACTCTTAAGTTTTGGATAATTAGATGATGATACTTCAGAGTTAAGCATAGTTTTTTCTCTCTGTTCTTGTGTGCGTACTTTGTGTGAATTCCTGAGAGTCACCAAGTAAGGCAGATACACAGAGATTGAGTCTTAATAAAGCTATGACTATGGTCGATGGTTATGACCATCCTTCATAGAGTCCTCAGCTGAAGGAGGGTAATAGTGTCAAAGGTCAGAAATACACCTGTCCTATCCATTCCTTCCCGGTGCTGAGAATATGCACTTCCACCAAATAAGCCACACAATATCCTCTTGACCATCATCATCCCTAATAATGCCTCAGAAATAAAAGTTCGTGTCATGTTATGTTGATTTATAAAGAAAGAAAAAAAAAAGAGAAGAAATAATTATATTTAAAAAAAAAGAGAGAGAAGAGAAGAAGAAAAGAGAAAGTAGAAAGAAAAAGAAAAGAGTCCAAGTTTGTAACATTATTTCTGAGGCAACAAAAACACCTATCGTGATCCACCAAATATGACCTATACCTACCTTTCAGTATTTCTGATAGCCCGAATACTGGCTGAGGACTCTAACTTAGTTGTAGAGTTATTAGGACATTAATTGAAGTGTGAATGCCATGTGAGGCCACCAAGTAGTGAGTACACTTACTAAATCTGGCAAGATTTGGGATCTCAGAAAGAAAAGAAAGAAAAGAGTGAGTGCCAAGGAACATCAAGGGAGCATAGTTGTTTAGCCTAACTCTGAGTTGACTTGTTTAATAATCTAGAGATCTAGAGTCTGTAGTACTAGACTACATGTAGCCCCAGATGAGTGTGTGCCACCAAATACAAATCCATTCAACTTGATATCTCCTACCTAAGCCTAAAGCTGGGGTCAATTTACAGATTATTTTCTGCTTTATCCTTGAGGGAAGTAGTTGCCTATCCTGATAGAAATATTTACTAAAGGTTAAGTACGAACTATAAATGAGAATTGACTTTTCACTTGGATCCGTTACCTAGGCTATTATCATGTCACATTTGTCTGGATCTCTAAAGTTTGGAAATAAGAAAAGAAGAAATCTTCATATTACTTCTATTATTTTTCATTTTTGCTAGGGACTAGCAAATCTTAGGCATGGGGGTATTTGCTGAGATCCATTTTAATGGACTATTGTTATGCCTAAGTAATTCTATTCTAACATTTTATGTTTGTTAATAACCACATTAAGTCATTAAATGATTGCATGCATCATTATTTAAGTTTACATTTATTCTATAACTTATTATGTAATTATTTTATATTTCATTACTGTACGAATAATTTGTGCAAAGAAGAGGGTGGTGAAGAGATATTTCCCCCTACAAATCTCTCAACCTCCGGCCATCCTCAACGACTCCATCAATAGCCACCAGCCAAGTTTAGTAAGGCATTTGAAAACCCCTTGACTTGCACCGGGGAGGAGATAAGAAAGAGAAAGGTGGAGGGGCTTGGAGGGGAGAAGACCATCGTGAACAAGATGCTGCATGCACTATGAAGAGGGCATGCACTGTGTGCACCTCCACCCCAAACTCCACACAGCCACTAGCGCCTTCACCAAGCGCACTCCAGCCTACCACTGTGTGCCTCCAAGTGCGCACTTCATCTTCTCCTGCAGCCATGCCCTTGCTAAGCCCAGCAGTCACCGCAACCCTGCAGGCGCTACACCATCCTCCCACCACGTGCTTGCAGCCACGCCCTTGCAAGCACTCCCCCCCACTACATGCTAAGCTGACACTGCACCACAGTGCCCTCATCGTGCCAAGTAGCCACCAATGCTTTCACTAAGAGCACCCACCCTCACCACGCAGGGCCCTCACGAGTGCGCAAAGAGGCGCACTGCAGACTGTGCTTGTCCTCCTCTTCGTCATCTTCTTCCTCTCCAGCGGCCCTGCAAGAACCCAAAGCACCGTCCACAGTAGCGTGCCTACAGCAACCACATACCTGTAGGCAGTGCAGCGCAGCCACGCATGCCCATGCACCACAACCACAATAGCCACGCGTGCCCACGCGCTATAGCCACAGCAGCCTCGCAGCCACCTACCATCGACAGGCCGACGCTCCTCTCTGCCAGCCGGCCACCTCCGACCACCTTCCGCCGCTGCGTCACCACCATTGCATAGCCCTCGTCGAGACATGCCTTCCTACAGTGCAGCTCCTCCCATGAAGCCTCCTTGTGCACGTAAGGAAGAGAGAGGAAGTTTCCTTTGTTTTTTCCCCAATTAAAATTTACATTGCATGCCATTGCCACTTTAATATTATTATTTTATTCAGGCCACATTGCATGGATGCACTTATAGTTTCATGAATTTATTTAATTAGTGTTATGTGCATCATTCAACATTGAATTTCAAATTAGATTTGCGTGCAAGTCAAATTTACATGATATGCCACTACACATGCATCATATACATACTTTAGAGAGCTTGATTTCTGACATGAAAATTGCATAAATAGCCTTGAACTTTTAATGAAATTGCAAGCTCCATTTAGAGTAGCATATTCCTCAAATTGAAGTCGCGACGTTGTTTGCAAACATTATAATCCTCTACTCGTGAATTTATTAGTTTTATTCCTCCTTGTGGATGTGACATTTTTATTGTGGTTCAAGTTGATATTTATTTTAATCTTTGATTAAGAGATTTTCCACCACATAAAACACAATGACATATCAATTTATTGCTATCATCTTCATAAATAAGCGAAAATCTCTCCATTACACTCTAGAAGAGCGGGTCGTGTCCATATGGAGGCAATGGCCTATTAAAACTCACTACCATGAAAACCAAGGTTCACTATTTGTTTCCCTAAAAAATAAAGTTAAAATTCCCTTTCAACTAACTCATCAATGCTATGATATGTTGGAATCGTAATTATACAGAACAAAAGGGATATGCTCATAAAATCCATAAAATAAAATATTAATATTTGAAAATACAACCTCTCGCATTGGCATTCGAATGGAACTTTTAATTCAAGGAGAAACAGGGGATTTCTTTGGTCGGCTTGTGCACGCGCAAGGAGGACTTGTTGGCTATGAGTTTGGGTGGAGGAGACATTCTAGAGGAGAGGCTCGCGATGGTGGTAGTGGCAAGACTGGAGGAAGCCTTCAGCGGCAAGTTGGCAGTGGAGGGCGACAGTCGACGATGACGGCAGGAGGAGCTCGTGTGCATCGTGGAGGGAGACTGGTGGGCATACAGAGGTCATGGGCATTGAGACAAGGAGAATGGCGAGGTTGACGGTGAGTTTGGTCGTGTGTAGGGGCTGTATGAAGCGAGGAGGCGGCTACAACTTTGGGTTCCTTCGTAATTGCAGGGAGGGCGATTGGGCGAAGAGGAAGAAGAAAAAAAATGAAGAGGAAGGAGGGGACGATAGGGGCAGTGTGTGGTGTGTTGGCGATGGTGTTGGCTGTGGGTTTAGGGGTTGCTGCGGCTAATGGCTGGTGGTGGTGATGGAGGTCATGGTGGGTGGCTACGGTGGGACATGGAGATGATGTTGTGTTGGAGAAGATGAACAGTGGGTTGTGGTGATGGCGAGGGGATTTTTGGTGGAGGAGGTGTAGGAGGTGATGGTTATGGGAGACGATTGGTGGTGGTGGTGGTGGTCTCTGTCACTGAGCACCACTCTGTTGAGGCCAGTGGAGGAGAGGTAAGGCCAACGTCGATCCACAGTGTAGGCTTGGGTTCACCGTGAAAGCCAGGAGCACCTGATAGCCTTTTCTTCACAGTGGAGCCTCCTCTTTAACCCAATGAGTAGGCATCTTCTTTAACAAATGTTCCCCGACTTTCCCTCATTTGGTTTAACTCGTGCAAGATCTCCTCCAACAACTCTTTGTGATGAGGTGTTGTTGTTGATAGGTTGCGAAACACATGGCTCAACTGCTGGTGGAGGAGATGGTGAAAGTTTGTACTCATAAACCTACATAAATATATATGTGCCAAATTTTACCAAAGTATTCTCTAAATAATATAAACTAACACTTAAATCTAATTGCAATCTAATGAGTCATGTTTTAAATGTACTTAGGCTAATTAAGTGTCCAATAAATTGGACTCATCAGCTACGCCTATCATCTCGTCAAATTCCACGCACAGAAAAATAGAGAATGGTCAGATAAATGCACACTTCAAAATAATTAGAAATAAAATCAAGTGAACCTATTGCGTCTATTGCCTCCCCGGCAACAGTGCTATTTGAATGGTCGATTTTCATTTTGAAATGATTTTCGCACAAGGAAATACGTCATCGAAGTAAAAATTGAGCGGTGGAAAACCAATCATTAATAATTAAGATAAAAATCACTCACAGAAGAGTGGGTTGTTTCCACGGGGAGGCAAGGGGCCTATCAGGATTTGCTGAACTCTTCTACAAAAGTTCACAATTAAAATTACGAAGAATCGACACCAAAACTTCTTTCAAATGAGACTTATAGCATTCACATATGTTGATAACTCATTTAAGTAAATGAGGGTGGTTTTCTTCACAAAATATCCAGCAATATAATATTAAAATCCAAAAATTCCTCCTCTTTTCAATGGCATGAAATGTAATATCTATTTAAACCCAAAATAGAAGAAATCTTTCTCCCTTACATACGCATCGAGGAGTCGATGGGGAGGTCCTAGGAGCTTGAGAATGGTTGAGCCAATTGAGGGCTTCGCGTTGAGGGTGGCGGTGAGATGAGAGATGGCCACTAGTTAGCGGTCGAAGAGGAGGTTGCCTAATGATGGGAAGCTCTACTGGCAATCGTGTGGTCTGTTGTTGGTTGTTTTGAGGGCGTGGCCGTGCTCATGTGGGTGCGACGAGTTCGATGGAGACGACGGTGAGAAGCTTCGTGGCTGGAGGTGGTAGCTTTTATTGGAGGAAGCCAGTGGGTGTTGGTTTCCTCTTCTTTTGTCTGTGGAGAAGAAGAAGAGGAGGAGGAGGCCAGTTGCATGCATGACTATTGCTCACAGTGGGCATTGCTGCCGGTGTGTGGAGGAGGGGGCGCTGGTGGGTGGTGCTGTGGAGGATGCACCCAAGGTTGCTTGTGATCGTGGAGGAGACTCACGGTTGAGGTGGGTCGTGATAGGTGCTACTATTGCAGACGAAGAGGATGGGCACAGTTGTGAAGGAGGCATGCGTGAGTTGACAGTAGCGTGTGAGGCCTGTGCACGAGCAGTGGCAGTGGCTGAGTGGTGAGAGGGAAGGAGAAGAATCGAAGAAGAGGAGGGGGGTGTCCGTGTGTGGGCTCTATTGGGTTATGGGAGATGTTGGGTGGAGCTCTATTATGAGAAGGAGGAGAGTGCACTACAGTCAGAGGGAGGTGGAGGGCACGCCAGCAGTGTAATGGTGATGACGGTCGCAGTGGTGGGAATGTCGGGTAGAGCACGGTGTTGAAGTTGTTGGTGGAACACGGTGGAGGAGTTTCTCCCCTCTATTGCTGAAGAAGTTCCTCTTGGGTGGGAAGGGGATGATGTTGGATGAGAGGTTCCTGTTGGGTGGAGTTGTGGGTGGAAAGATGGTCCTCCCCTTGTTTGTCGTTCCCCTATTATAAAGAGAGAGGATCAGAGAGAGATTTTAGGGAGAAATTTGAGAGAGGAGGAATAAAGAAGGCATGATCGAGATTTCATGTGACCAAAGGAGGAAAGAGAGAGATTGATGGCAATGCCATTAATTTGTGAGACATATAGGGACACAACAAATGATTCCCTTGCTATATTTTTTGCTAGAACAAAATCCTAACATTATGGTATCTCAAATTGGTATTTGATGTGATGCGCTTGCCTCTAAAGAAAATAATTAATCCCTCCATATAAAGATTAATGCAATTAATGTATGAAATGATAAATCTAAAGCTCACATAATTTTGTCAATATCATGCATGTTTTAAATTAATCTCTTCTTCCAATAACAATATTCTTAGGCTCTAATTTAGTCTACTAAAGTGGACCTATCAATTTTCTTGAGACTTTGAAAGAAGTCTAAAATAGCTAGAAGTATTAAGTTAGAGGGGTGATGAGTGAATGACCTATCATTCCACCCTTTGGTTTGGATAGTCTTTGAGTTTCAAGTATGTTCTCTTGCACTATGCATTAACTCATCTAATGGATGATTTCGTTGAGTCCTTCGTGGTTGATAAGATTTAGTCTTAGGCTTGTAGATCTAAATGATATTTGTTTGGGCGAAATAGTCGTTATTTAGGAAATGCGTCGTAGTATAGGATAAAATTGTTCGAAACATTTAAAATTATAAACTTAGATTCAAAAAGGAGTCTGAGATCGTTCACAGGGAGCAACTATGTAATTTAATTCACCAATCACAAGAAATATATATGCAATTGAAATCAATAATACCCAAAATGATATTTCAATAAAACCAGAAGAATAGTGCAACAAGATCGGGTTAAAATGGTGATTTGAATCACCAAATTGACCCTTTAAGTTTAAGCTCACAACAATTTAAATGTTTCAAAAGTAAACCATAATCAATATTAAGTACTTTAAATATCTCAACAGTAACCAGAAGATGTCGACCATAGGCTTCAGATAATTTATCAGAAGGGACTTAAGGGACTCTCAAGAGAAGCACAAGGCTACTCTCTCTTTCAGCTTCAAAAGAACATAGTAGCAGCAGCAATAGAGGTTCAAGGGCCTCACAT
The DNA here is from genome assembly GCA_037157565.1 of Thalassia testudinum. NCBI lineage: Eukaryota > Viridiplantae > Streptophyta > Magnoliopsida > Alismatales > Hydrocharitaceae > Thalassia > Thalassia testudinum. Next base: position 44,739,619 of record JAZHRO010000025.1, read on the forward strand.
AAATCTTGCTAAGTATAGAGAGAGGGGAAGGCTCAAATCCCAAGGCAGCAAAACCCACCCCCTCTCTCTTCTCAGATTCTCTTTCTCCCTTCCCATGCTCAGGATTGGACTAGACCCGGGTATCAGGTAACCGGATCCACTACCCAGACCCACGAGGCGTGAGCACGGGCGAGGGTGTGGACAGGCACGTGACATGCAGCATGTGTAGGGGTGTGGGATAGGGACTTGACCCCAATGCTTGAAGGCAAACATGCTTCGTCACTTTTTGCCTTTATGCTTAGCTAGAGACCCTTTTCTTCATGATGTGGGTCTATGTTCCTAAGGCTTCTTTGCATAGCAGCTGCAGGAGGTGATGCCTCCAATTGAAGGAGAAGGAGAGTTTGGTAGCTACAATTGGATGCAGCTTCTTGGAATTGGGTCACACAACTTGGGAGTGGAAGCCACTAAGAATATGGCCGGAGATCTACAGCCGAGGTCGAAGATGATGGTGGTGGTGGTGGAGTGACGGCGAATACCTGAAATAGAGAACACAACCTTGATGCGAGATTTGCACCGTTTTATAAATGAGGATTTTAATGTCGTTGCAATGCACAAAATCGATCAGCTTTTAAATTTATATTCCTAGATAGTGGTGGCATCTAGGGTCATCCAAGGAGGCCAATTTGTTAGTCAAATAATTAATTCTCTCTCTCGCCTCTCGAATCAGCACATGCATTTTTTGTATTTTTCGTTTTGTTGTTTTTAAGGTTTTTAGAAACAATCAGGATTTTGATGTGAAGATTAACTATGCTAAAACTACTTGTAGGTGACAATAATGAAACTCTCCTCTAAGCTTACCCTAGGCAAGTGCACCTAGAGTAATTAGAAGAGGAGCGTGTGGTGTGCACTACACTAGAATAACATGAGAAACACACTAAGATAACGGCATGAACATGGAAGGAAATTTGCAACCTATATTACTAGCAACTAGATGGAATGTAGCGGAATGCATGTTACATGAAAATATAAACACACTAGCTAATACAATAAACATGTAAAGATAAAGAAGAGAAGAGTTCCTCTTACAGAGCTTTAGATAGCCTTGCTCCAAGTGCAGTTGCTCCCGCACTTAAAAAGGCATCTCCTTGGCTTCTTCAAGTAGTCCTCCAAGCTTTCTACTTCGAGGTGGGTGTCAACAACCTTGCTACTCCTCAATGCCTGGCCATCTCCCCTTTGTGAAGAAGATCTACTCCTTAGATTGGCACAAGGGAGAGGAAGAAGAGGGAGAAGCACCAAAGGGGTGGGTAGGTTGCCCCCTTGATCTTCTTCTCTTCTTCTTCCTTGGCGTTGATGAAGGAGGTATGGGTGGAACCTATCTAATGGAAGATATGGGAATTATGTGGTGGTTGGGTAGGGTATTTATAGGATGGGAAGGGGGGTGATTATGGTGTTTTTTGGAGGGAAATGAAGGGGTGCTTCGATATTTTTGGAGGGAAAAATGGGTGGCAAATGAAGAGGTACTTTGGTTTTCCGTCCAGAAATACCTTCTGGAAGGTATTGATTTTGGACGGAAAAAATGGAGGGTGGAGATGGGTTTTGATGGTGGATGTACGGTGGTGATGGAAGGGATAGTTGGCACCAAAATAAAGTAGGAGTAGGTGGTCTTTTTGGTGGATCTTAGGTAGTAGGGTAGTAGGTTTCGGTGCCGTGGAGGTGGACTAGCTAAGAGAGTTGGGGAGAGAAGTAGAGGGAGCTAGGGTTTTGGAGGTGATGAGCTGGAGGTAGTCATCATGAGCTACACTAGAGCTAATGGTTGCTGAAGAGAGTTGCAAGGAGCTACCTTAACTGGCTTAGCTTGTTAGTTCTTTGCTAGCTGCTATGCCAAGCTAGGATGAGCTGGCTTCTGCTGATGTGAGCTGAGGTGAGCTAGGTTTGATATTCTCGGGGAGGGCGTAGCTAGCTGGAGTAGCTAAGGTAGCTTAGCTCAACTAAGTTGAGCTAAGTGGAGTCCCCAGGAGCTGGAATTGAGCTGGCTTGAGATGGTTAAGGTCATCTTCAGCTGACCAGGTCTAGCTAGTTGAGGTCAGCAGCTAGTCCTAGTCAGGTTGAACTTCCAGTGAACTCTTCTAGGCTGGAAGAGCTGGAATGGAGCTGGGATCAACTATCTTTAGCTAGTTTGGGCTACCATCCAGCTGAGGTGAGTTGAATGTAGCTAAGGAAAACTAGATAGAGCTACCATTCAGTTGAGATGAGCTTAATGGAGCCAAGGGTGAGTTGATCCAACTAGAATGATTTAGAATCTAGTTGAAATGAGCTGGATCTTGATAGGATTCAGCTGAAATGAGCTGGATCTAGCTGGGATCTAGTTGATAGGAGCTTCTTCTTAATCTTCTGCCTTTCTGAGTGCCAAGATATGTGGGATCTGACGTTCTGCCTAATCCTGACACTCAGATAAATGCATCACAAATACATTAAAATGCAATGCATGCCTATCCTTGGTATATGCCTAAATGCAACCCAAAAACCCATTTGCAGAGTTAAAACCCTAAGAGCTAGGTTAGTTTTGGGGCATAGGAATGATGATAAAATGGCATTTATCACACCCCCATTACTTATCTTTTGCTAGTCTCTTAGCAAAACTATTTTCACAAAATTGATTTTCAGGGAAAGACCAATTTTTTTACTTTTGAGGAGAGAAAGACTACAGGACCTTGGTTGGTTGAAAAACTTGAAAGGCAGTGGATTTGTTAAAGATAAAACCTTAGGATTCATCTTTTGATCCAAGAGTTAGAAGAATCGGGATCAGTGTATCTTTCAAAAATTCACAAATCAACTCATTGTTAATTCAGATGACCCAAAATTTTTGTTAGGATTTCTCTAGCTCTTGAATCCGATTCGCAACTTGCATCAACTTTTAAAACCTTGTGTTTGTGGTTGTGAATGACAACTTTTATGAGGTTATGCTTTTGGTTTAAAACTTTTTTTTTTTTAAATCTCTCATGCATTCTTAGCTTAATCCTACAACAGATGTGTTGGGATCATCATTCCCGTCACCAATCCTCAAGGGGACTCTGGTGCCGACACTTTGGGATAGTACTATCCAAGACACCACCCAGGAGCTCACAACCCCAAAACACAATGCGGTGTAAAGGAGCGCTCCAAGTGAACTCAAGCTCTTGCTTTAACGCTATGGGTAGAGCACCGTCCAAGACACTTGAGCTGCAAAATTGCGCCTTAATGCTCTGTCTAAAGATATGGAATAAAGATATAGAGCAGCACTGAGGTGATAACATATTATCATCGCATCCTCAAAGGAGGCATTTTCCTCCTTGGTTGTGGGAACTCAAACCAATGATCTGCTTCGAATTTTACTAGGGCCAAACAAGGGTTTTCTTCTAGTTTGTACATGTTTTTTAAGGTGCTGGCTTATGTGTAAATTTTGATGCAAGAATTTTGTTAGAATTGCAAGTTTTTGAATTGGAAGCAATGTCAAATAATTTCCTAGTTACAAAAGAAGATCAAGTCACCTGAACTATCAGGAGTTTAGGTGGAATTTAAAGGACACTTAATCAAGTCTAGAGGTTAGACCTAAAGATTCTAACAATCATTTTGTAATCTTAATATGTAGTTTGTTAAAGATTAAATCCCATGTATCTTAAAATGAAATTTTCAACCTTAGTTCCACTTTTCAAAATTTTCATCAAAAAGTTTTACGATTTTTCTGTACTGAGATGCATGCAAAAGAAAGAAAATGCATATTTTTAGGTTTTGAAAATCCTAAATCGATCATCAAAATTTAAAAACACCCCCCATGCTTACGATATGCAATGTCTTCATGCATTAGAAAGGAAAAGAGATCACCTTGGTGAAAAGCGATTGAGTTTAGCATGGTCAAAACTTGGAAAAAGAAAGAGAATGGGAAAGTAGGAAAAATGATAGGTTACCTCCAATCCAGTGTTATCTTTTACACCTATTCAGCTGAGTGTGAAATGATGCATTGAAAATGGACAATCATGTAAATAATTGGACACTTGAATATCCTCAAGAAATGTGTTTTCCTCAAGATCCCTAAAAAGATGATTGGTAAAGAAATAGGGATCAAAATGAAATGGAAAGATGGAAGAATGACCCGGGTCTGGCCATGGTTTGAGTTCATGTAAAATGCCAAACTTGGGTGGATCGGTGGTAGGTCCAATGGAAAGGGAGGGAGAAAGTAGTAAATGAGATGTAGGGTTGGTGAAGTTAGTGTGGATGTTTTTGGTGAAAAATCAGGAAGATTGAAAGAGTAAGAGTCAAATTATAGTTGATTTGAAAAGTCTTGGACCACATAATCATCCTTAGAATAGGAATCAATAAAATCTAGATCAGTGGTGGTCAAATCTGAGTAGGATTTAATCAACATAGACTTCTCGAATATTGCTTGCATTATATTATCAGTGTCCTCAAAAATTTCATGATCAATGGATGTTTTAGAAGCTTGAAATAAATCTAATGAGAAAGTCTAGTTACTGCAACTTATATTCATTTTCCCAGAATGAGAATTGATATTAGCTATTACAGTAATCAGAAAGGGTCTTAGAAGGATGGCATTAATGAGAGCCTCAGGTACCTCTATGTCAAGGACTAGAAAATTAACTGGAAATAGATAATTCTCAACCTTGACAATACTATCCTCAACAATTCCCCGTAAATCGATCTTCCAATTAAAATTGAACCTTAGTAGATTTAAAATCAATTAATCGAGATTCCTCAAATAAGACTGGGGGAATGATATTAATAGAGGTACCTAAGTTGAGAGGGGTGCGAAAAAGGGTGGTGTCATTTATGACAACCGTGATGAGTGATGCACCCGGGTCCTTTTTTGTGAAAGGCAACTTGCTCTGGAAAACTGAGCTTGTTGTCTTAAAAAAGACCACCCTTCCTAGGTTCCGGGCTTGTCGCTTTGGAGTACATCTTTTTTTCAAAAATTTAGCAAAGGCAAGGGTGGCATCTAGGAGGGGGTTATTAGTCTTGACTTGCCCAAATAAGTCCAAAAGATCTTGGTGAGAGGGCTCTGATTTCTAAATAGAAGGATTGGATTGCAGTGCTTGAGATTGAGAGATAGGATTTGAATCGAGTGTTTTTGGTGTTTCTTTTTCTTCTTGCTGAGTGGGGTTAGGAGAGCCGATTTGCATAGTTTGAGTGAGTTTCATCAATTTGATTTGAAGGCTCTAAATCAGTGGTGGCTTTTTCACTCCTCAATGTATCTGCATATGTAGTTTGGTTATAACTGGGAGGAGGTGGGGGGGCCTGTTGTTGATGGAAACCAAGTTGGTGCTGAGGTATCGAGTTGATAGGAGGCTAATTAGCGTGGTTCTAATGTTGGTGTCCACTCGGGTGTTGGTTCCTTTGATTGACAAAGTTTAGTGTGGGCTAGGATGGTGAATGTTCTACAGGTCTTTGAGTCAAAATAACCCCAACTTGATCATTGAGATTGTTAATAACATGGGTTATTTCCATTGTTTTTCTTTGCATCTCCTGCAGGGTTTTCATCATCTGGGCATTGATGTCTTCTTGAGATGGCCCAGATTGATAAGCTTGATTTGAATCATACCCTCCAAAAGGTTTTTATTGTTGGTGAGGAACCAGATTGGTCCAGGAATGAGTCGGATAATTCCTCCAATTAAGGGAATTTTTAAATTACTCCTGGAAGGTGGAGACATTTTGGGTGGGATGATGATTTGGATAAGTATAATTCTCCATTGAATCATAGAAAGCCTTGGAATAATGATTATACTCAGCACGTGCAGTATTTAGGTTATGCAAATTTTCTCGCTTTGGGGTGTTAGAAGGAGTGAGATGTGGAATTTATGGAGCTTAGGTAGGTGTGGCAGGTCTCCCTTGGTTGGCTAGGTTTGCTACATCCCTATTCAACTACTCTTGATTAGCTTATAGCTTAGCCATAATGGATTAGATATTAGGTCGGGGGCCTGATTAAGTAGCTCCTGGGTGGATAGATGAGGGAAGGAAAAGTTAGCATGCAGGTTAGAGGACCTATTTTGATTTTCCTTTTTTAAAGAAGAGGAAAAATGTAGGAAAAGTATTTTTTGGGGAGGCAAAAATCAAGTAGTCCTTTAAAGTGTGGAGTTTTGGACTGCCGCTCGTGCAAAATGGAAGAAACGGTGAGGAGAGGAGGGAGAGATGAGAGAAGTGTGCAATCCAGTAATACAAAATTCTAGTCGTAACTTAAATGTGACTCCATAAAAATTAACCTAAGACTTGATCTACCTAGGAAATAAGAAATCAATAGTGGATATCCATTCTCTCAACAAATCTGGCTAGGCTAAATAAGAGGAGGTTTGGGCTCAAGCATGTCCCAGGAAAATCACTGGGGGCTTGTGTAAACCCACGCTTGGTCATTTGACATGGCCCCTCAGTTTGACACCAGATATAGATGAAAGAATTGATACCAACTAAAGATAACTTAAGGTCTAGGTAGGAAGCCTAAGTTTGATGAAACCTTAGCAGTAAAATTGCTACAAAATTTAATTTGGCCTAGGAGGCTAATAGTGCACAAGGAATGTGATGGGCATTAGTTGGGGGTAATGCCCAATTATTTCTTTTTTATGTGTGTGCGAATTGGGAGGAAAGTGATGCCCAAGCCAAATCAATAAGGTTTGCAAAACAAGGAATTTTAGTTGAAGTGTCTTAGGGTTTTGATTAAGTTTTAGTGTCTTTTAGGATTCTCTCTTGTTAAGAACTTAAACAAGGTTTTGGAATTGCACAAATAATAACAATCAAGTTGTAGTTGGTGGAGTTCAATTCCTTTAGAATTGATGTGACTAAGAGAGAGTTTAAAACCCTAAAGTTGAAAAATCCTATGTATGCAACTCCTAAATGAATCTCCTTTTACAAATCTTCTGAGGTGGTGGTCCAAACAAGATAAGAAACACTACCACCTGAAAGTAAATCAAACAAGCAATCCAAAAACTATTTTTTTGAGATTTTATAAAGTTATTTGATATTTTCTTGGAATTTTTCTTCTTATTGATGTCAAGAGTCAGAAATGATAGATTCAGGGAATTGATTCTGCAGAAACCTTAAATGACCTCAAAAATTTTTGAGAATTTTATATGTGGTAGATAACTTCTTAAAGTTTCCAACAATATAAAGTTTTTCTAACTCTGATGAGTATAAAAATTTATAAACTTCACAGATAGTAAGAAAATAGTAAGAAAATAAGGTCTGACCCCCTTTTAGTCCATGAATTTTTTAATTTCTTATATTCAATGAAATTTCTTGAAAATTGAACTCAAGGTTCCTGACTCAAAGGGGCTTCCTTGGATAAAATTTGGTGATTTTAGGAAGCTCCTAAGTGCCCAAACATGATTTTTGAAAACTAGGATAGAAGTTTGTATTTTCAAAAATCAAATACCAATAAGGTGGGGGTGGTGGAAAGGTAAAGCAAACATGCAACAAAATGAATTTTAGGGTTCCACCACCCTCAATTTTTCTTGTTTTTGTTTTTTTTGGTAATTTAAAGAATTTTAAAGGGATTTCTGATTACACAGCAAGCTATGCTTATAAGTATGTCATCTTATGTTATTTCCTAACATTACCCATGCATTTTAGATAGCCATACTTACATTTGTAAATATTCACTTGCATGCATTTTTAAAGAGGGAAAGATAGTGAGAGCAAATGAATGATGTAAACACATTTACACTACTTAAAATGTCTATTTATGCATGTTCTTAAGCATAGGATTGCATTTCATGATATAAATATTGCATAACATGCATCATCTCGCATTTAGAGTAGTTTGAATAAAATGGAGGTTAATTGTCTCCTTTTATGTGCTCGGACAGGGCAAACATTTTATCGGGGCCTCGGATCAAAGATCCAACCGTATGGATATGATCAGGGCGATGATTGGAGTTCAATGACTCCAAGATTGCCCTAATCAGGCATCCGTAGCATCAGATAGAGACTGAGGAACCCTAGAAGATCAAGGGCCAGGATGGTGTAAATTCGCACTTCAGATGACAAATCCGACCGCACGGATGAATTCGGATCGACAATCGCAGCCCAACGACACAAAAATAGAGTCAATCCGACATCCGTGGCACCATCTACAACTTCCAGAAGATGGACGGCCAAGATGGCACCACGTGGTGCCATCTCAGCCGCCCAAACGACCGTTGGCATTTTGTGAAGGCCCCCGCCCGATCGATCTCCGCCGCCAGATGGAGATCCAACGGCTGTGGCCGCCCGGCGCTTAAAACGTGCGCTCGACCATCCGCGCCCCGCAGCGCAGCGGTCGAGCGCGCTTACGCGAGCGCGGGGCGCAGGTTCGAGCCGCGGTGAGGGGATTGGAGGCGCGGGTAATTGAGGTGCATGGAGCGTCGGATGGAGGTCGTGCGGTCGCGGGCGCCCGATAGCGCCGACGCACGATGGGACGCCCCGCGTAACGCGCGATCGCACGCGCAGGAGGGCAGGTTACAGTGGGCGTGGACGCGATTTAAGCTGTCCGATCTCGCGATCGGACGACTGAAAAGCGCTGGACGTGCGTGAGCATTGAGGAGCGGGCAGTCGAGGAGGCGCGCGTGGGCGCGGCGGCGACGGCCACGTCGGGGCTTTAGTGACGGATTTATCCGTCACTAAAGACCCCTTATTTATTATTTTGAAGATGTAATGTCCATTTTTCCACCACTCCTTGCAACTATAAAAGGAGACCCCCTCCATACGAAATTCTCATCCCTTCTTTCTCCTCTCTACCCCTCTAAAGCTCAAGAGAAGCTTGTCCCACACCCGGGATGCTTCTCGCGAGATAAAGTCCAATTTTCGTTCCCCTTCGGAAGTGGATCCCGCGACGACGACGGCGTGCTGCTTCGTTCCCGTTCTTCTGCTTCGTCCTCCTTCGTCCCGCTTCGTTCTCCTTCGTCCAGGCGTCGTCCCGTCCGGCTCGTCCTCCAAGCAACCGTCGAGGAGGATTTCTCTCTCCCTATTCTTTTTACCGCTTTCTAGTATAGATTTACTGCTTTCTAGATTAATCTACTCATCCTCCAAGCGACCGTCAAGGAGGACATTTCTCCCTCCATTCTTTTAATGCTTTCTAGAGTAAATTTATCGCTTTCTAGAGTAATTATTTTATGCTTTCTAGTTGTAATGAACAATCACTTCAATGCAAAAATTCCTTGTTTATTCTACATCTCATTTTGATTTCTCTGTGTAATATTCTTTCTCTCTCTTACTCTCTCTCTCTCTTCTATTTATTGTCAATAATTAGATAGTTCTAAATTGAATTATTCTTTAACAAATAAAAAGAAACGCGTAGTTTTTAAATCAAACGTCTGCCTCCCTGTGTTCGACCCGGAATTTTAATTTCGGTATAAATTTTATTTGTTGAACACGAATTCTTCGCTTTCGAACTACAATGACACGTTTTCCAAAACCAAACACGTTAGCGTAGGTTCGTAAGCGTTCAACATTTTGGCACCGTTGCAGGGGAGGCAACGATCTTTGATTTCTCTTCGCGTTTTGTAACTTACAAATCATTTACCTCACTTTTCTCCTTTCTTATTGTAATTGCAGGTACTCTTTTGAGGCAAGCAAAAGCGGTAGATTGGAGTAAAGTGCTGTGGAAGGTTTTGTAAGTTATCCCCCATTCTTTCCCCCTCCATAGATTTCATTCGCCACATTGAATCCAAATTCCAATTAACCTAGGTGTTTGCATAAATCCTAGGAATAGTTTGGTTGTTTGGATTCACACTCACATTCACTCCACCTTCATTTATATAAAAAAAAGCAAAAATATAATTTTGTGGGGCAATTTTCAACAAATACACAATGTACACCCACATTTAAAGGCACTTAACCGAATTGATTTGTTTCTACTCAACCGGGTTCTGATCTTTGGAACCAGTACACATAAAGAAACACATAAAAGAGTAGAAATCATTCTAGGTTAACCATCTTTGTGTGCCTAACTTAGTGGTGCATTTGTGGCCAATTGTTTGAGTTGATTGGGCTGCACCACTTCAAATAAAATCAACACATCAAGTAGCTGCCAATTAGGTTCAACTCTTAGGGATTTACCAGGCACTCCACATTCTTTTTAAACTTTAAAGGAAAACATCTTCACCTGTGCTTGTAAAACTTGGTGTGCCAACGAAACTTGATTGAAAACACCTAAAGTTGAATCCTAAAAGCTACTAAGCAAGATTTGAATCTTAAAATTCACCACATCAAAAACAATCTTGCTTGAAAACCACTGGTTGTGCACTCACACACGAATCAATCAATCATTAAGGGCACAACCCATTTAAAGGGCCCATCACATTCCAAAGCACATTCAAACCTATCCCTAAATAAAACAGAGTAGATGTTGGCCTTAAGGTTGGACTCGCTCTTCAGAACCCAGAACGAGATTATTTTTCATTAGTCTGTTTCTACTGTTCAATCTGATGTCTAGCTAGGGGAGTAGAGTCAAACGATCGCAGTTGGGGGGTACATTAGGAACCGGAGGCGCAAGCCGAAGGAAGAACCTTCTCCCCAGTCCCACCTTCTAACTGGTTGGATTGAACAGACGGAAGTAGATCAAATCGTTCCTTTATCTCAAGATGGGTTTTGAGAGTCTGTAGGTCTTTAGGCTAACCTATTTAAGGACAGGTTTGATTGTTTATATTGCAGGGCACCTTTCTTCCTCTCGTGTATCATGAATCCTTCCACATATTTCACGCATTCCCGCTCTTTCCCTCCTGTTGTAAATTATCCTCAACATGACGATTATCCCAACTCGTATTGTAATCGACCATTAGTTAGTTGGGATAATTCGGATTGGGGATACAATTCCGGACCCCCGTGTTTAGGGTCTAACTCTGAACACTTTGATTCTGATTTTTATCCTTCTCAGAGCTACATCGATTATAGATCGCCTTCCTTTCATGAACAGCATAATACGATCTATAATCAAGAAGGATACACCGATCCTTACCCATCCTCTGATTTCACTGCCTTTAGGTCATCACCATCTTTTCAATAATCTAAAATGACCTATTATCAGGAAGGGTATAATGAATCTTAATTCGTTAATTCCCCTACATTGAGTCCAAACCCGCCTAACCCTGAACCAACTCATTTGGTTCAGGTTAACCAGCTTCAAGATAAGATTCTGGCTAACTTGAGGAATATCATTCAATCTTTAGAAGTTCAGCCAATACCTTGTATTGAGAGATTGGAGCCCCTGATTGAAATGATTGATGATTTAAACAAGTCTTTGTTGGATTGGCTCCAGGATGTTAAGGATAAGAACCCGGGTGAGTTTCTACTTGGGAAATTAGCAAAATTGAGGATGAGATTCGTTGTTGCTTTGATTCAATCTTGGAATAATTCCTAGGATGAACCCTCTCCAGGAAAGCTAATGATAGAACCCGCTCAGGCACCTGTTGGGGGGGACACGTGTTACGAGGCTGACCAAATTGAATTAAAGCAACCAATTAAAGATGAACTGATTTCTTCACCTGAGATCCCTGAGCCGGGTTACGAGGAAATGTATGTCTCCTTGGAACACAAAGTGACAAATGATTTTGGGACATACATTGATACGGATCCTGATGGTGAAGATTCAAGTTGCGAAGTCTCACGCGAGTTTTCTGAACACGATTTCTGTGAGACGATTGGGCCTGAGGAATCTGATAGATCAATTGATAGCCCAATAACTGAGAACACTGATCTTATTAGGGCACACATTACGGATCCAGAATCGCATTTTTTGGAAGAATCAATTCAATGCCCTGATTATCAGTTACACCCTGTTGAGCTTATTGATGATTCTAATTCTGAGATAATTAGACCCAAGTCAATTTTGATTCTGCCACATCATTTAGACTTGGAGATTTCAGACGGGGTGATGAATATACAAGAGGTCCTGGAATTTGATATGCTGAATGAGGAGGATAGGAGCTGGGAAGTGTTGATTTGGGAAATTAATTTTGGAGGAAATGGTAGATTGAGTCGAAGTTTTCCTTTTAAGCTGAAACTATTAAATCAGAACCCTTACGACATTTGTTTCGAGGATGTCAAACCCAAGCACACATTCAACGATTATCCTTTTGAGCTTCAATTCTCTGTAACCCGACTTTGTGGTCTTGGGTTGCATCCTCATAAATCGCAGGCCCGACCCCGCTTGCATTCTGATTTTAGGTTTTGGGTAATTTTTATCCAGAACCTAAGATATTCTTGATTATGGGGGATGGGTCTGCACCACAATCTGGTCCACATCTATGGACCGCTGTTGATAGGTCGGAGGATTCTTCTGTTTATATTAATTCTGACCTGCACTTGTGAATTCTTCATTTCTTTTCTTTGTATAGTGTGCCTAGCTGAAGGCACTAAACTCAGCACTTATACAGTTCTTTTTCATTTTCATCTTGGAGCAGACCTGATATTCACGCAATTCAGGTGCTTTCTTCGCTTTTCCACTCTGTTTTATGTCTTTTTAATACAATGAGGACATTGCATTAGATAGGCATGGGGGGTGGATATTTATCTCTGAATTCATTCGTCAGCTCCGTAGATTTGTTTTATTTTGATTAAAAGAAAAATCAAAATTAGGAAAGAGAATTTGGGTTTAAGAAAATTTTCAATCTTAGGAAAAACTATATTGAGATCTGAACACAAAGACCCTTCAGGTCGTTGAGCTTAATCAGCCCGTGTATCCACTAAAATGTGGATTTGTTTTTCGAGTTCTCGCCAACTTGAATTTTATTTTAATTGGAGTAAATAAGTTTGGGTGATAAGTACACGACTTATCAACCCGCCCTCTGATTTGAGGGAATTTCGAGTCTTAAGCATCTACATACTTTCTTTGCACTGACTCGTTGTTCGGCGATTTTTACGGAAATTGGATAGCTAATGAACCTTCTAGGGTGATATGGCTAGCAAGTTATCGTGGGTAACAGCCCATAGGTAGGTTGTCTAGAGCCCAGTCACTGGACCTTTCTCTTTTTGCTGCCTTTAGGTAAATCTTAGACCAGGGAAGCCACCTACTTAAAAAAAAAAAAAAAATCAAAAAGGAGAAAAGAACAAAAAGAAATAAGCCACACTTCGCCGCACGAGTATGGCTGGCAAGTTGTCGGTGGTAACAGCTTATCGACCGGTTGTCCAGAACCCAGCTCAGAAAATGCACTAAAAATTCCCAAAACACTTAGGAAGAAGCGGAGAAGTAGAATAAACCAGGGAGATATACACTGGATTCACCCTTGTGTTGACCCCGTTAAAAAATAAAAGTAGGGAGAAAGCTACCGGTTGTAAAGATACACCTTTAGGCAGAATTCTTTTTGAGGTCACCTAGAGGCGTAGAAATCCGAAGTCCGTTCTAATTGCCGGTCAACGAGTTTATCACAATCACAATAAGATGCTTAAAACATAGGGTTCTCATCAAATCTTGGGTGAGTTGAATGGCCGTAGAAAGCCACTTTAAACCCTAAAATTTGAAAATCCAAAAAAATTAGAAAAGAGTAAAAAGAGAAAAAGAAATTTTTCTTTGAATAAGGTGAGGGCTTAAGGCGGTCTGCATTTTGGCTGATACCCTGACACTGTTGTGTCTTTGAAAGTTCAGTTCCTAAGTAGACAATTTCTTAATGATTGAAAATAACTCAGGTCCAAATAATCTAACCTAATTCTTTTATAAATAGCATATAGTTTTCGCTAGGGACTAGCAAAAGATAGGCATGGGGGTATGATGTAAACACATTTACACTACTTAAAATGTCTATTTATGCATGTTCTTAAGCATAGAATTACATTTCATGATAAAAATATTGCATAACATGCATCATCTCGCATTTAGAGTAGTTTGAATAAAATGGAGGTTAATTGTCTCCTTTTATGTGCTTGGACAGGGCAAACATTTTATTGGGGCCTCGGATCAAAGATCCAACCGTATGGATATGATCAAGGCGACGATTGGAGTTCAACGACTCCAAGATCGCCCTAATCAGGCATTCGTAGCATCAGATAGAGACCAGGGAACCCTAGAAGATCAAGGGCCAGGATGGTGTAAATCCGCACTTCAGATGACAAATCTGACCGCACGGATGAATTCGGATCGACGATCGCAGCCCAACGACACAAAAATAGAGTCAATCCGACATCCGTGGCACCATCTACAACTTCCAAAAGATGGACGGCCAAGATGGCGCCACGTGGTGCCATCTCAGCAGCCCAAACGGCCGCTGGCATTTTGTGAAGGCCCCCACCCGATTGCTCTTCACCGTCAGATGGAGATCCAACGGCTGTGGCCACCCGGCGCTTAAAACGTGCGCTCGACCATCCGCGTCCCGCAGCGCAGCGGTCGAGCGCGCTTACGCGAGCGCGGGGCGCGGGTTCGAGCCGCGGTGAGGGGATTGGAGGCGCGGGTAATTGAGGCGCGTGGAGTGTCGGATGGAGATCGTGCGGTCGCGGGCACCCGATAGCACCGACGTACGATTGGACGCCCCGCGTAACGCGCGATCGCACGCGCAGGCAGGCGGGTTGCAGCGGGTGCGGACGCGATTTAAGCCGTCCGATCTCGCGATCGGACAGCTGAAAAGCGCTGGACGTGCGTGAGCATTGAGGAGCGGGCAGCCGAGGAGGCGCGCATGGGTGTGGTGGCGACGGCCACGTCGGGGCTTTAGTGACGGATTTATCCGTCACTAAAGACCCCTTATTTATTATTTTGAAGATGTAATGTCCATTTTGCCCCCACTCCTTGCAAATATAAAAGGAGACCCCCTCCATACGAAATTCTCATCCCTTCTTTCTCCTCTCTACCCCTCCAAAGCTCAAGAGAAGCTTGTCCCACACCCGGGATGCTTCTCGCGAGATAAAGTCCAATTTTCGTTCCCCTTCGGAAGTGGATCCCGCGATGACGACGGCGTGCTGCTTCGTTCCCGTTCTTCTGCTTCGTCCTCCTTCGTCCCGCTTCGTTCTCCTTCATCCAGGCGTCGTCCCGTCCGGCTCGTCCTCCAAGCAACCGTCGAGGAGGATTTCTCTCTCCCTATTCTTTTTTCCGCTTTCTAGTATAGATTTACTGCTTTCTAGATTAATCTACTCGTCCTCCAAGCGACCGTCGAGGAGGACATTTCTCCCTCCATTCTTTTAATGCTTTCTAGAGTAAATTTATCGCTTTCTAGAGTAATTATTTTATGCTTTCTAGTTGTAATAAACAATCACTTCAATGCAAAAATTCCTTGTTTATTCTACATCTCATTTTTATTTCTCTGTGTAATATTCTTTTTCTCTCTTACTCTCTCTCTCTCTTCTATTTATTGTAAATAATTAGATAGTTCTAAATTGAATTATTCTGTAACAAATAAAAAGAAACGCGTAGTTTTTAAATCAAACGTCCGCCTCCCTGTATTCGACCCGGAATTTTAATTTCGGTATAAATTTTATTTGTTGAACACGAATTCTTCGCTTTCGAACTACAATGACAGGTTTTCCAAAACCAAACACGTTAGTGTAGGTTCGTACACATTCAACAATGACCATTCAATCAACTTCAATTTCTTAACAATTCATCCCATCTCAAACTCACATAATAATTAACATCTTCATTATGTGCTTACGTTGCAAATTCATCAACCTTATTTTATTTTCCACCAACCGACTGCATTTTGCATGGAGCTGTGCACACAGTTCACATGGCCGCCCCTTCCTTTCCACCCATCTTCTAGCCGCCCGTCTCCCTCGAAACATTTGCATGGGGAGAGGCACACGCTCTCTCTATAAAGGAGCATGCACCCCTCCCCTATGGGGTGAATCGAGCTCCACCCCACGCTTTGCCATTTCCATCCCCTTTCACTCCACAGCAGGCCCTCACGCAACACATGCATCAGTTCACCCTCCCTCTCTTCCCCTCCTATTCTCTGCCCCTCTCAATAAAGAGGTATGCAAAGCACAAGGAAATCTTCTTCGTGGGCTTAACCCCACAGTGAGGACCACTGACGTCTAGTTCAGCACAAATAGGTAGACATTGGTGGGTGAGAATCATCCGTCCTCACCACTTGACCACAAGTGATATATTAATATAATAATAGATCTATAGATATATATATATATACATATTTACATATATATATATTTCTAGTATATCAGCATCTATATATATATATATTACTCACTATATAGAGTCGTAGACTCATACTTATATATATATATATACATATATATCTATATATATATATAGTTACACTTCTATATATATATATATCTATCTAGCTATCCATCTATCTATATCCACTCCATCTATATACTTATCACCTATTCACCCATATATATATTTCATCTATGCACATTACCCTCACCATTCACACCCACACACTACACCCCACCGCACCTTGTGTTGTAGGGATCTTTGCACAAGTTGCATTTGTCCCTACGACGCTCACGCAAAGCAAGCACTTACACCCACACTCTTAGACATCCACTCCACACTCCATGCAGCATTTAGTCTTGTTGGTTGCATCTTGCTAGACATGAACCAACTTTACATCGTGCTACATCCCATCCCCAGTTGCATCTCCACCCCTATTTATATAGTATCTATGTATCTATATCTATTCTATATCCACTTACATATCTACTATATACCTAAGTATTTCTTTTCATTTCTTTCCTTGCATTTTATTTTGCTTTCATTTGTCTTTTATTCTAGCTATTAAAAAGACCAAGAAAAAGTATAAAAAAGAAAAGATAATTCTTGTCTTGCAGGTACCCGATCTTGTGAGTGACAAGATCAATTTTGGAACCCTACATTGGCTTCAAGCCAAGGACCATTTGGCTCAAGGCCAAGTACTTCATTTTTTGAGGGTGTGCCTCAATGACAACATTATCACAAAAATCTTAAAAGTAGAAAAACTAAAAACATAATAAACGCAAGGAAGAGATATGTTCTAGGAAAGGCGTAGAAACTTCTTAACCTCCTAATTCCCACCTCCCTGAGATCAACCCTGGGCCTAAAAGTAACAAAGATAAAATCAAGTAGGATAGGTAAATTTTTTTCTTTTGTGAAACTAGTGTAGACTCGATTTAGATTAACTCACTATACTAATTTCAATGATAATATCACTATATTAAATAAGCTTATTCGAGGCCGCACCACGTTTTTCTAGCATCGTTGCTGGGGAGGCACCATTTGGAGTAAGTGTTTCTATCCTTTTTCTTTGTTTCTTTAACCACCCTTGTCTTCATGGGTATGTTTGTTTGTGTTGTGTAGGTGAGCTAGTTGCTGGGAGGAGGCACAAAGAGAAGGAGGAAGACGGGAGCAAGGCCAAGGCGGAAGCATGAAGTCACCACCATTGCAGCTTAGGTCTTCGCAACCGTTGCAGAAAAGGTTAGTGTTCATCACTTTAGTAAACTAGATCCTTTATCACCTTCAATTCAAAATACAAAAAAAAAAATCTAAAAATTCCAAAAACCCTAAAAATGTTTCTTGGGAATTTCTTGGGGCGAGTGGACTAAAACCAACTTGTTGATTGTTTGCTATCATCCCCATCGCCCCTTGATTTCTCGCAAACCTCTCATTAGCAAAAATCCAAGAATCTTGATTCCTGGCAACTTCATTGTGTGAAGTCTTCTTAGAGGCAAGATAAAAATTGATTGATTGCCATCCTTCCTTGCCTTATTTATTAGCATTTTGGGATCACATTTTTTGGTGGGGAGGCTTGAAAATGAGTTGATTCCAACCCCACCACGACTTTACATTTGCCTTAGATTCGATCTCGAATATTTCAACCCCAACATTTTCATTTTCTTTACATCATTTAGGGGTTGAGCCCTTGTGTGTAGATATCTTTTGGTGTTTGGGAGCACTTGAGTGCATTAATTGGCTCCCATTCATATGGAAATAAAATTGACTTGTGCATCCACACATAGAAATTTCCATCTAGGGAAGCCCATTACATTTTTAGCATGCATTAACTAATCCACATTGAAGAAGGGTTGGTTGAGCGCAACAAAGAAACTTGTATGTTTCTCAAACCCAAAGCTTGGTTGAAGTGGTATACAATTGAAACATTAAAATCCACAAATTCTAAAGAGCAAAACTCTAAAAGTCACTCACCACTCCAAAAACTTCAAGTCGGGGAGAGATCCTCGTTGCATGCTTCTTGACACTCTTAAAATTAATGCACTTGGGCATTACCTGAATACAATGCCCTTCACATTCCTTGAGCACTTGATCCTATGCCTCTAAATTAAAATTGGTAGCAACTTGACCCCTCTTAATAATTAGAGGTCTAACTACCTATGTGTTGGTGTGGGTTCCTGCATGATATCGGGTGTCTTAGACTGGGGCAAACGACCTTTTAATCTAGCCTGGTGGTTCCACAGTGCTCTCATTCGATTCTGTAAGTTGCAATAGTAGGTAACTTAGATCTTTAGGTCTAGGGGCACATTTTAGAGGTTAGGAAATTGATTGCTTTGATTTGTCATCAAGTATATCCTTACGACATTATTTCTCTCATCCCCTTTCCCTTCTCATCTCCCCAATTCTTCCTACGGTAGTGCATGTTTGGGAGGTCACAAAACCCTGAATTGTCTGATAATTCTAGAATTGTAGAAACTGGTGAATCATCATCCTCCTCTGTAAACATGGTTGCACACCCACCCCTAAATTCTGGAGGAAACCGTCCCCCTCCAAACCCACTAGGTGCTGCTGGAGCCGTAGACCCCATAACCTACCTCCAAGCCCAAATGGCACTGTATAATGAACAAATCGAGGCCATGAGGAAAACATTGGAGGAAATGAATCGCCCTCCCCTTGAAAGGGAGGAGCCTAGGTCTCTTAGTTCCTATCAAAATCCCACTACTACAGAGACCATTGGGCAAATTTGGTTCCCCATGGGCAGGGACGATTTTGATTGGAAACCTAATGTCATTGGTGTAATTAATTTCCACTTGCATGGTCTTGCAAGTGGAGATCCCTTTCTTCATTTGGAAGACTTAACCCGATTGGTAGAAACTGTTAAACCAAGAAACATCAGATTGTCAATAGTCCTCATGAAAATGTTCCCGTTTTCATTGTGGGACAAAGCGATGCAATGGTTGCGCACCCTTGGGAGACCCATCCATTCTTGGGAAGAGATGCGCACAACATTTCTCAAGAAAGTCTTCCCAATCAGGTGCACCAATGCACTTAGTCAGGCCATAACTTCATTCATGCAACAAAATGGCGAGCAATTTCATGAGGCTTGGGAGAGGTAAATGACCTCCTAAGGAAGTGCCCACACCATGGTCTTCCAAAGTGGCATATAGCCTAAATCTTCTATTATGGGCTAAATGAGACTTTGTGACAAATCACCAACACTTCCTGCGGAGGGAATTTTGTGAATAAAGATAAGAATGGAGCATTTGAATTGTTTGAGAGCATGAGTGAAAACTCAATGAACAATGCCTCCATTGTCTCCTTTAATCATACCAGCATGCCCCGCAATGTTTACGAAGTTGACATGGGACCCTCACATTCATCCACAGATCTTAACTTAATTGCACAAAAATTGGATGAAATCTCCGTCGTGCACAAGAAGTTGGACGAGCTTCTGGCCAACCTTGCCTGCTCTATGGAAAACACCTCCACACCATCACTCTGTCACAACCCTAATCCTTCCAATGCCAGGCTTATTCCCAAGAACCCTGTGAGACCGTCCTTATCGAGTATCGCACCGAGCGATTTGGTGAGCAATGTGAACCTGGCTTCTGCTAGCCAGTAGTTTGACATGGAGGACCAAGCCTCCGTGTGCTCGGATGCATATACACATGCGAACTTGTCTTCTGGCTTAGAAGATGCTTGCACCATGGGGAACAACCTGTTCTCTATCACCTATAACCCAGGGTGGCGAAATCATCCTAACTTCGCATGGTCCAGTAACCCATAGCTCCAAAACCCAGTGGGTGGACCAATGCGATCGTTCGCACCCGTCATCCTAAGGGCCCAGTATAACCCTGTGGCAAATCCACTGCCAGGCCCTTGCATACCCCAGAATGATCACACATCAAAGCTCTATTGATAAATTGATGTGTATGATGATGGAAATGTCAAAGTGCCACAAGGAGAACATGACTCCTCTTTAGCATCAATTAGCACAGCAAAACGTCTAGATCAGTCAACTCCGAATGATGACTTGATCTCAAGGCACTCTTCCTCCTCAACCTATCCCAAACCCGTAAAATTTTGTGTCTCATGGCCCTCAACCATAGGTATGACCTATTCAGGGATAGGCTAGTCAAGTTCTGCACACTATGAGTACTCCACCGGGATTCCAGGCGAATCTCGCAGCAGCACAGCAACCATTTGTCCCTATTGCGAACCCACTTCCAACTTTTGATCCTATTGAACCTGCTTCATCAAATGCGATCATGACGAGGAGTGGAAGTAGATTGTCGATCCACCTTGGACTAATCCTGACCCATCTTGTTTGTCACCCTCTCATTCGGGTTGCGCACCGCAACCACATGAGGACGATATTCCTCGACTCATGCCAGAATCAATCCTATTCCCTGAGGCTCTACTGAGGGAGCCAAAAGGATTGAAAAAGAACACGTAGGCCTTTGATAACCTAAGTAATTTATTCAGGGATGTTGAGATCACAGTACCCCTATTGTAGGCTATCGACCATATACCAACTGTCGCCCGATTCTTCAATGACTACACTACACCCAGCCGACAATCAAAGAAAACAAAGAATCTGGTGGTCCTCTCGCCTCATGCAAGTTGTGCAATACTGTCAAATCTACCACAGAAGCATAAAGATCCTAGCACATCACTTATTTAATGTGGCAACCAAGGCTGCAATTTTAACCTTGCCCTACTTGATCTAGGATCTTCCATTAATCTTATACCAACCATCATGCTCGAGAAATTTGCCTTAAGAAATCTGAAGCCCATCCCTGTCACATTGCAATTGGCAGATCGTTCTGTCAAAATCCTGAAGGGTGTGGTGGATGATGTGGTGGTTAGGGTCAACAGTCTCTGTTTTCCTACTAACTTTCTTATTTTGGATATGGAAGCTCCTAGCTCACTTTTTGATTATCCAATCATCCTTGGTCAACCTTTCCTGGCCATAGCCCACGCCCATATCGACGGTGAGTTGGGTTGCATTGATATCACTGTAGGCTCTGAGAAGCTCAAGCTAAACATTTTCAAGGCTACTAAGAACTTTGATTGTGATTGCATCGAGGATGACATGTCTGACAAAGACATGCTGTCAGCGCGTGTATCAGACTAATAGGGACCTATTCTGACTGCTGTGGATTGCCCCTAGACACAGACCATCACCTGACAGACTTATACTGTGACATTTCCCGACCCCTCCCCTTACCCGTATCTTCTCCTGACTAGACTTCTGACGAGGTTTTCTTTGCTTCCCACACCTCGTGGTCTGAATCATATCTAGGCTACTCACCACCGGTCCACCCTCTTGAAGATCGGATTGCCCTTTCTTTCTCACCAAATCAAGCGAAAATGCTACTACACACTGGGACCTTGAGCCTAAATGCTAATCACTGGGGCTCTCCTTTCATGGATCCATCAATCCAAGATGCTCTTCTTCTTGACCAATCTGAGGGCTAACTTCTTTCTTCTAATCCTTTTGGGACACTCTCATCCCAAGAAATGCCAAATCTTTCACCATCCACTCCTGAGCTGAAAGCATTGCCTAACACGCTTAAATATGCTTTTTTGGTACCAAATGAAACACTCCTCGTAATTATTAGTTCAAAACTAACCAGGGAGTAAGAGCGAAAGCTAATGAAGGTCCTCATAGAACACAAGGCAACCATTGGATGGTTCTTATCTAACTTAACTGGCATTAGCCCCTCCTACTACACTCACCGTATATATACGAAGGAGGAGGCTCGACCTTCCCGGGAGATGCAGCTACGTCTCAACCCTAACATGTGGGAGGTCACTAAAAAGGAAATTATTAAGTGGTTGGATGCGGGTATAATCTACCCGATCAGCGACAACCCTTGGGTGAGCCCAATTCATGTCGTGCCCAAAAAGGTGGGACTCACCATCCGTGTCAATGACAGGGGCAAATCCATCCCTACATGCACTCCTGCATCTTGGAGAGTGTGTAGTTTATTAGAAACTGAATGCTGCAACAAAGAAAAACCATTTTCCGCTACCTTTTATTGATCAAATCCTAGAGCAATTAGCAGGAAATAAATTTTTATGTTTCCTAGATGGATTCTCTGGATATAACCAAGTGGCTATTGACCCCTAGGACCAAGAGAAAACCACCTTCACCTGCCCCTTTGGCAGCTTCGCATTTAGAATGATGCCATTTGGACTCTATAACAAGCCAGCAACTTTCTAGAGATGTTTGCTAGCGATATTTCATGATATGGTGGGTGATTTTCTTGAGGTCTTCATGGATGACTTTTCGATCTTCGAACCCTCATTTGATGATTGTCTAGCCAACCTGACTTGTATCCTCAGAAGATGTATTGATGTGAACCTCATGCTTTCCTAGGAGAAAAGTCATTTTATGGTACACGAGGGGATTATTCTCGATCACATCATCTACGAACGGGGTATTGAGGTGGACAGAGCTAAGCTAGAGGTGATTGCAGATTTACCTACTCCTAACTCTATCCGATAAATTCACTCCTTATTAGGACATGTCGGTTTCTATAGGAGATTCATCAAAGACTTCTCCAAGATTTCTAGACCTTTCACTCATCTATTAACCGACGTATCCTTTGATATGGGTCCCGACTGTATACGAGCATTCACGCAGCTGCGTGAGGCTATCACCATGGCCCCTATTCTCCAGCCACCTCATTGGTCCCTCGAGTTTGAACTCATGTGTGACACTTTCGACCTTGCAGTCAGAGCCATCCTAGGACAAAGATGCGATAGACACCCCTTCGTGGTGTGCTACGCTAGTAAGATGCTGGACAAGGCCTAGTGCAATTATATGACTACTGAGAAAGAACTACAGGTGGTCATCTTCGGGCTGGCGAAATTCCGCTCTTACCTTCTAGGCTCGCATGTTTCTATATTCACTGACCACATGGCCATTTGTCATCTCATGCACAAGACGGATGCCAAGCCTAGACTGATTCATTGGATCCTTCTGCTCCAAGAATTTGACCTTGAGATATGCGATAAAGCCGGAGCTTAGAATGTTGTTGCTGATCATCTCTTGAGACTGGACCCTGACCACATTGAACTTACCTTGCCAATTAATGAGGTCTTTCCTGATGAGCACCTACTGGCGATTAATGTGGCAAGTGGACCTTAGTTTGCCGACATTGCCAATTACCTTGCTTCTCGCTCCCTTCCACATGGCTTGCCTAAAAATCAGCATGAGCATCTCATTGCAGAAGCAAAGTATTATTTCTGGGATAATCCACTACTTTTTTCAGTAAGTGCTGATCATATCATCTGTCCTTGTATTCCTGACAGCGAGTTCCCTAGTGTGTTATCCTTCTATCATGATCAAGCCTGTGGAGGCCATTTCTCTGGGAGGGAAATTACAGCCAAGGTGTTGTAGTGCGGTTTCTTTTGGCCCTCCCTTCACCAGGATGCACACAATTATGCTAAACGGTGCACTAGGTGCCAGTCACTAGGGTCAATGTCACGTCGTGACATGATGCCCTTGCAACCCATCCTAGCTATTGAAATCGTTGATACTTGGGGAATCGATTTCATGGGTCCCTTTCCTCCTTCCAATGGCTTTGAGTACATCCTCGTCGCTGTTGATTATGTTTCGAAATGGATCGAGGCTATTCCCACGTGCCATGCTGACCATGTCATATCTACTCGATTTGTCAAAGACCACAATTTTGCATGCTTTGGTATCCCTCGAGTCATTATCTCTAATGAAGGAAGTCATTTTACCCATGCATCTTTTCAGGCACTTCTGAGGAAATATGGAGTCCACTACCGTATTGCATCTCCGTATCATCCACAGACGAACGGCCAGGCTGAGGTGTCGAACTGGTAAATCAAGCAAATTCTCTAGAAAACAGTTCAGCCTGACCGTAAGGATTGATCCAACAAGCTGATTGACGACTTTGGGCATATCGGACCACCTTCAAGGCTCCCCTTGGTATGTCTCCTTATAGAATTGTTTACGGAAAGCCTTATCATTTGCCTGTGGAATTGGAACACCGCACTTATTGGGTTGTTCGCCAATGCAACCTTGATCTAGACTTGTGTGGTCGAGAAAGGAAACTCCAACTCTAGGAGTTGGAAGAGCTCCGTCGTGATGCCTATGATTCTTCCTTAACTTTCAAACAATGCACTAAGGCCTTTCACAACAGTCGCATTCGGTGGAAGGAATTTGAGCCATCACAGCAGGTTTGGCTTTATAATGCCCGACTCAAATTCTTTCCAGGGAAAGTAAAGTCCAAATGGACTGGTCCCTACTTGGTCTTGAGACCATTTCCCAACGGGGCTATCAAAATTGAAGATCTCAGATCTGGGCATAAATTTACAGTTAATGGACAGTGGTTAAAACCCTATCTGACTCGTGAACCTGCCCCCGTTGGTGAAATTGTTGCCCTGCTGGAGGGTAATTGACTTCATGCCTTACTCTGAGTCTAGCTAAGGACGTTAAATTCAGTGCTCGTTGGGAGACACCCCAGCAACACTCCTCTTCTACTTTCACCTTCACATTCTATTTCACTTCACTTCACTTTGCACTTCACTTTTAACTTCACCACCCACCATCCACCCGCCCTGCCACCCCACTGTATACCTCACACCTCAGCTCTCGTACCAAGACCCTTAGACCTTGCTTAACCCTACATACATATGAGGACATAGCATCATTTGGCATGGGAGGGTGGATAGGCATCCATAGGATCTAGGTATTATATGGGTATCATGCAGCTTCTACATCCATTATACATATCCATCTATAAATATGTACATTGCCTATTTGTTTCAATAAAAGAAAAAAAAATTACAAAACCCAAAAAGCCATAAAAAAATGTAAAGTGTTTAGCTATGATCTGAAAGCTAAAACAAAAATATAATAAGTGTTTATGGATATTCAACCTCTACTTTGAAGACTTTTTGGGGCACAGAAGCTTGATTCGCTCAGGCTCTAGCTTAATTCAATCAAGCATTGATAAGATAGATTAGAATCTCTCCTAAATTAGGACGTATTCTTGTACCTGAGTCACCCGTACAGGATTCGTTGGTTTGCTTCTACTTAAGAGCCTAACTAATCTTGGTTCACATATCGAGAAAGACAAGGTGAACGTAAAATCTAACCCTAGTGTTCATTAGGGAAGGTGGAGTCCTTACCTATGCTCGTAGGTAGACTTTTTATCCTAGTCTTTAGTCTTTTGTTTAGGAGAAACTCTTTCCACCAAAAAGTACTCACCCACCAAATAAGTGTGCTCTTCCAAATAAAGTTGTAGGAGATATACTGACACATGTTTCAAAAAAAAAAAATCTTGCAAATAAGTCAGTATATCTTCCAAAAGTCTATAAATCCTTCTCCCCAAAAGTTTTTCAGGGTGCGTTACAAATACCATGTTTCTACCATATATTCTTTGAGCCACAAAAACAATAAAAGTGGGGTTGAGTTTTTGCATCATTTTTTTAGGGTTAATCTGAAGACATCAGCTGAAGTTGGGACTAACTTGGATTTAAAAATTTATGAAACCCTGGGCTTGAGCCTTAATGTTCATTTGGTTGGTCTTGATCCATCACTATGCATAAACCATAACCTCTTAGATCTCGTGTATGGTGAAACCCTCTGAGCCTGGAAATTGCACTTTAGGTTTAAATATCAAGAGTCCAGGTTAGTCGAGAGATGGTCTATATCACGTAAGACATGAATACTAGTAGTCTTCTCTACAATTGGTTCTCACAATGTCCAACAGATAAACACTTTAATGGCTTCAGAAAAATCTTTAGCTTAAGATCATTTATAAACATGATATAAATAAATGTTTTACTTGGGACTAGAAAAAGATAGGCATGGAGGTATGATTGCACAGCAAGCTATGCCTATAAATATGTCATCTTATGTTATTTCCTAACATTACCCATGCATTTTAGGTAGCCATACTTGCATGCATTTTTAAAGAGGGAAAATCCACTTCAATTTCGTAACAATCCATCCCATCTCAAACACACATAATAATTAACAACTTCATTATGTGATTGAAATTCACCACCCTTATTTTATTTTCCACCAACCGGCTGTAATTTGCATGGAGCTGTGCACACAGTTCACATGGCCGCCCCTTCCTTTCCACCCATCTCCCTTGTACCATTTGCATGGGGAGAGGGGCACTCTCTCTCTATAAAGGAGCATGCACCCCTCCATCCCCTTTCACTCCACAGCAGGTCCTCACACAACACACCCATCAGCTCACCCTCCCTCTCTTTCCCTCCTGCTCTCTATCTACCCCTCTCAATAGAGAGGTACGCAAAGCACAAGGAAATCTTCTCCATGGGATTAACCCCACGATGAGGACCACTGACGTCTAGTTCAACATGGATAGGTAGACACTGGTGGGTTCCCCTCTATTTTGATTTTATCTAGTTTTGTTTAGAAAAGTCCATTGCGTGATTCGAACCCGACTCTCTCGGGTGAGAATCATCCATCCTCACCACTTAACCACAAGTGATATATTAATATAATAATATATCTATCGATATATATATACATATTTACATATATATATATTTCTAGTATATCATCATATATATATATATATATATATATATATATATATATATATATATATATATATATATATATATATCTAGCTATCCATCTATCTATATCCACTCCATCTATATACTTATCACCTATTCACCCATATATATGTTCCATCTATGCACATTAGCCTCACCATTCACACCCATGCACTACACCCCATAGCACCTTGTGTTGTAGGGATCTTTGCACAAGTTGCATTTGTCCCTACAATGGCCGCACAAAGCAAGCGCTTCCACCCACACTCACACACATCCGCTCCACACTCCATGCGGCACTTAGTCTTGTTGGTTGCATCTTGCTAGACGTGGACCAACTTGACACCGTGCTACATCCCATCCCCATTTTCATCTCAACCCCTATTTATATAGTATCTATATATCTATATTTATTGTATGTCCACTTACATATCTACTATATATTTGTATACATATACTAAGCTAAGTATCTCTTTTTATTTCTTTCCTTGCATTTTGTTTTGCTTTCATTTGTCTTTTATTCTAACTATTAAATAGAACAAAAAAAAGTACAAAAGAGAAAAGAAAATTCTTGTCTTGTAGGTACCCGATCTTGTGAGTGACAAGATCAATTTTGGAACCCTAAATTGGCTTCAAGTCAAGGACCATTTGGCTTAAGGGCAAGGACTTCATTTTTTGAGGGTGTGCCTTAAGGACAACATTATCACAAAAATCTTAAAAGTAGAAAAAACCAAAAACATAATAAACGCAAGGAAGAGATACATACTAGGAAAGGCATAGAAACTTCTTAATCTCCTAATTCCCGCCTCCCTGATATTGACCATGGGCCTAAAAGTGACCAAGCTAAAATCAAGTAGGCCAGGTTAACTTCTTTTTTTTTTGTGAAACTGATGTAGACTCCATTTAGGTTAACTCCCAATACTAATTTCGACGATACTATCACCATATTAAATAAGCCTATTTGAGTCCACACCAATTTCATCTTTGCTTTCGATGAGAAAAGGCCTGGGGTACCTACTTGAAGTACGCAGGAGGAAAACAAACTTGAAGCTTGTGCTCCAAGTGCTCCAAATCCTGTTCCTGCTCCTGATTCGCACTTGAAATCAAAAGAAACAAAATTTCGTGAAGATCAAGAATGCAAGAGAGAGATCAATATGTGACTAAGCCGTGCCTCCCTAGCAACGGTGCCAAAAAGTCATGCAAGATTTACAGGATTTTATAAATGGGGATTTTAATGCGTTGCAACAAGCAAAATTGAGTAGCTTTTAAATATATATTCCTAGATAGTGGTGGTATCTAGGGTCATCCAAAGAGGCCAATTTGTTAGTCAAATAATTGATTCTCTCTCTCCCTCTCAAATCAACACATGTATTTTTTAATTTTTCATTTTGTTGTTTTTAGGGTTTTTAGAAACAATTGAGTTTTTGATGCGAAGATTAACTACACTAAAACTACGCCGAGGTGACAACAATGAAACCCTCTCTTCTAAGCTTACCCTAGGCAAGTGTGCCTAGGGTAATTAGAAGAGGAGAGTGTGGTGTGCACTACACGAGAATAACATGAGAAACACACTAAGATAAAGACATGAACTTGGAAGGCAATTTGCAACTTGTATTACTAGCAACTAGATGGAATGTAATGGAATGCTTGTTACATGAAAATAAAAACATACTAGCTAATACAAGAAACATATAAAGATAAAGAAGAGAAGGGATCCTTTGGAAGAGCTTTAGATAGCCTTGCTCCAAGTGCAGTTGCTCCCGCACTTAAAAAAGCTTCTCCTTGGCTTCTTCAAGTAGTCTAACAAGCTTTCTACTCCATGGTGGGCGTCAACCTTGCACCTCCTCAATGCCTGGTCGTCTCCCCTTTCTGAAGAAGATCTCCTCCTTAGTGTGTCACAAGGGAGAGGAAGAAGAGGGAGAAGGCACCAAAGGGGCAGGTAGGTTGACCCTTTGATCTTCTTCTCTTCTTCCTTGGAGTGGTGAAGGCGGTATGGGTGGAACCTAACTAATGGAAGAGATGGGAATTATGTGGTGGTAGGGTAGAATATTTATAGGATGGGAAGGAGGGTGGTTATGGTGTTTTTTGGAGGGAAATGAAGGGGTGCTTCAATATTTTTGGAGGCAAAAATGGGAGGGAAATGAAGAGGTGCCTTGGTTTTCCCTCCAAAACTACCTTCTAGAAGATATTGATTTTGGAGGGAAAAAATGGATGGTGGAGATGGGTTTTGATGGTGGATGTAGGGTGGTGATGGAAGGGATAATTGGCACCAAAATAAAGTAGGAGTAGGTGGTCTTTTTGGTGGAGCTTAGGTAGTAGGGTAGTAGGTTTCGATGCCATGGAGATGGACTAGCTAAGCTAAGCTAGCTTAGCTAGCTTAGCTAGTAGAGAGTTGGGGAGAGAGGTAGAGGAAGCTAGGGTTTTGGAGGTGATGAGTTGGAGGTAGTCATCTTGAGCAGCATTGGAGCTGGTGGTTGCTGAAGAGAGCTGTAAGGAGCTACCTTAGCTGGCTTGGCTTGCTAGTTCTTTGCTAGCTGCTAAGCCAAGCTAAGATGAGCTAGCTTCTATTGATGTAAGCTGAGGTGAGCTGGGTCTGATATTCTCGGGGAGGACGTAGCTAACTGGAGTAGCTAAGGTAGCTTAGCACAGCTAAGTTGAGCCAAGTGGAGTCCTCGAGAGCTAGACTTGAGCTGGCCTGAGCTGGTTAAGGTCACCTTCAGCTTACTAGGTCTAGCTAATTGATGTCAGTAGCTAGTCCTAGTCAGGTTGAACTTCCAGTGAACTCTTCTGAGCTGGAAGAGCTAGAATGGAGCTTGGATCAACTGTCTTTAGGTAGTTTGAGCTGCCATCCAGCTGAGGTGAGCTAAATGGAGCTAAGGAGAACTAGCTAGAGCTACCATTCAGTTGAGATGAGTTGAATGGAGCTAAGGGTGGGTTGATCCAGCTAGAAGAAGCTAGGATCCAGTTGAAATGAGCTGGATCTATTTGATTCTATTGAAATGAGATGGGTCTAGCTGATGGGAGCTTCTTCTTCATCTTCTTCCTTCCTGAGTGCCAAGATGTGTGGGATCTGACATTCTGCCTAATCCTAACACTCAGATAAATGCATAAAAAATACATTAAAATGCAATGTATCCTCTCCTAGGTAAATGCCTAAATGCAACCCAAAATCCCATTTGCAGAGTTAAAACCCTAACAGCTAGGTTAGTTTTGGGTCAAAAGAATGAAGATAAACTAGCATTTATTAGACCTCTCAGCCATGTCAAAGAAGCTCAGAAGGATCACCGGTGGATGGCGAGTGCGCTGGTGGTGGTTTCGTGGAGTGAGGGTGCGTGTGGTGTCCTGGCAAGGTCGAGAAGGTGGTGTGGTGAGGGTGGTGCTCGGTGGAGGTATTGAGTGGCCAATCCCCTCAATTGCTTGAGGGGTTTTGGTGGGCGAGGAACGGTGAAGGTGTAGGGACCGATGGTAGGCGATTTGGTGTAGGGGAGCCAGTGGAGGGCTTCACCGAAGCGTTGCCAGAGTAGAGGAAGAAAAAGTGGGTATTGGCGGAACGGTAGTCGAAAGTGTGGTTTAGTTGGGTAGAAATGAAGTAGAGTAGGAGAGGAGTTTAGAGGGCTTAGGGAGAGGGAGAACGGTTGAGGGCGTCCAGCTGTGATGGGCTGGAGCTGGAGAAGGTGAAGGCGACGGCGACACGGTGGCGAGGATGGAGAGGGAGATGACGATCGTGCTTTGGATGGCGACGGTCGCGAGGACAAGGGGAAGATGTTGAGCCAGTCAATTTGACCATTGACCGACTCGACGATGAGGATGGAGAGGCTTGCCGGAGTCAAAGGTGTGGACGGTCAGAGTTGAGGAAGAGAGGGTTTTTCCGACTCAAAACATCTCTAAGGAGCTTGGTTTCACGCGAGGGCTCCTTTTAAAAACCTTAGGAGGGGGTGTAAATAATGAACAAAGCTTGGTGAGCTTGAAAAGTCACGGAAGAAGATCCCTGAGATTGCAAGCATTCACATGGGCTTCTAGATGCGAATTGAGATCCAATCTAGGTGTCAGATGATAGGGGGTCTCTCAAAGAATCTCCCTTTCAATTTTGGGAAGATTTGTTGTGAATCAAGTGAGAAAACCTCTCTGGAATCTTGGCAGAGGCGCTCCATTCACACCAATGGCAGTAGGGACCTACTTGTAAAGAAGATAACAAAGTTGGGGGGCTAAATGTAAGGAATTCAAAAGCTAGGTTCTTGATTGAGAGAAATAGAGTTTAAATGGACTATAATGCAAACTAGGTCAAGATGGACTCTGATTGGCCTCAAATTTTGATACAAACCTAATTTGGACCCAACGAATCTGATGGTGAAGTCAAATTTCAATTTTGACGAAGTTTGGCTGGGTAATTTGTATAGAAACCCAAATTTGGGTAGAACTCTGTCTGTGACTTTGTTTATGGTCAAAATAGGTTCAAATGGTCAAATCAAAGATACCAAATCTCAAGGAATATTTTTCAATAAATTTTAGGAGATTTATATGAATTTTATCCTAACTAGGACCTCTATTTTTCAAGTGGGTTAAAAATTAAGGTTTCGGGTGCCGTATTGGTTCTCGAAATGTGTGAAACCCCATTTCTGTATGCATGGACCCATTTATTAGTCTTTAATGCTCAATTAACCTTCAGTTTCACCCTTAAAAATCCCATGGTTATTCTGTGTTCATGATATGCTGTTAATATTACAGAATTAACCCTACTTTCTTATTCTCTTCTCAAAACAAAATAATGTGAAGTTGTAACCCTTAGATGGTTAAGTAGGAGCATTTACCTTTCCAACCTAACTAAAAGTGTCCAGTTAAGGCCTATGATGGTGTTCCCATCATACCCCCATGCCTAACTTTTACTAGTCCCTTAGCAAAAAATCCTATGGATCAAACCATGTTTTTAGGTCGGATGTAACCATCAGGGTGCCTTATTAAGCTACATCTCTAGAAATCAGATCAAAATACCAACAATAGGCTTAGAGGTACTCAAGTACCAGCCAAGATCCAGACTTGACCAGCTTCAGCCTGAGTCATCCGCAAAGGTTTCTAAGGCCCACAAAAACTGCCTAGAGGTTCGTCAACCCCAGCGATTAAAGCACCCATGCGTAGAAGTAACATGTCTAGTTTCAATTTTCCAGTGTGTTTTATGAGAGAGATAGAGAAGGATTTTTCTTTTGGAGAGTTTTCTATCCTTTCTTTTTATTTTTCCTTAAATGCAGCCTTGAATTGGCCCTAAACACGGTCTGTATCGAATTCCTTGTCCCCACCATCAATCCTCGAAGGGTCCTTGGCTTTCGATGCTTCGGGATAGCACCACCCATGGCAACCCCGAGAACCTTGGCTTTCGACACTTTGGGATAGTGCTACCTATGACATTCTGTAGCTAAATTCAGGCCCTAGCAATCGACATTTCAGGATAATCCCACCCATGGCACCTGAACCAGCACAAAGTGCTTACATGCCCCCGGTAGGATTTTTTTTTTTTGAAATTGAAAGGAAATCTATCAAATCACTAATAGCAATCTCAAAGAGCTTTTATTTACTAAAGATAAAAACAGCATTACATGACCGATCCCCACATATGTATGAGAGACCAACAATTCCTTACAATACTCTCCACACACACGGGCCTCTCTTGAAACAAGTGCTCATTCCTTGCTCTCCACACACACCATAACACTACCACCATAGACACATGTGGCTTATTACATAATAAGAAAGAATCCCATAAATTTTCCCAAGTTGGGATCGATTCCCTACAAATAGTCCATACATAATCTGTCACCATGCATGAGGAAAAAATATGTGATAACTCTGCATTTAATGATGATAATTCCATCAACCAGAGTTTATTTTAGGGGTATATGTGCATAATAACATACCATGATGAGCATGGGAGCATTGAATGAATTGAGAATTAACATTGCTTATAAATCAATGTTTATTGGCCATATGTACAAGTGCATGTTGGAACAGGCCTTAGATGAGCAATCAAATCGGACGGATGGATTCAGATTGACGAATGGAGACCAACAGACTCAAAATCCTTTAAATCCGACATCCGAAGCTTCCCCAACAAGCCCAACCTACAATCAGCCATGTGGCGCCATTCGCCGCGTGCACGCACCGCAGTGGCCCTACTTCAGCACAAGGAGATGATATAAGTAGTCCGATCCAAGGATCGGACGACTAAGAACCACCGAGCTTTGCCAACGTGCTCTTCATTGCGCCAAGCTCAATCTCAGTCGTTCGATCACCATCGGATGGCTGAGAGTTCACGCACAACTAAGACAAAGCGCGAAGGCAGCGCAGCAGTCAGCGCCCCACCGCACGAACACGCGACGCACGTTCGATTCTCACCGAGTATGTCCACGCGTGCAATTGAAATTCAGTCACTGATGGGTGCACGGACGAATCAAATGGAGGCACGCAGTGCGATCTCGAGCATCCAACGTAAACGTGTGTGATGACAAGTGCTCACCGCACCGAGGAGTGATCCATCGTGCCCAATCACATGCCATCCCAGCCATTGATGTGATCAGACAGCCTTTGTTGCGAGCACACGGATCGCATGAAGGCAACATCCGTGGGTGCAGCGGGGGGGAGACGTGGCGCGTCCTCAGTCATCCGATGGCGATCCCCACCTCTAATCAAACGACTGAGGATGCGTGGGCGCGGCTTGAGAAGAAGAAGAATAAGCACACAAATAGGTGGGTGTGGGACTTTAGCAACAATTTTGGAAGGGATTTAGCGACGTCCTAGACGTCACTAAAGACCCGTACCTCTTTTGGAAGCCTTCTTCTACTATATAAACCTCCTCAACCACCCATTCAAAAGCATTCAATTCTCACACACTCTCCAAGCAATACTAGCCCTCTCTGAGCTCCACCAAACACTCCATATCTGCCCTGGAGTTGTTGAGCCATTGACGGAGCCCCCCTCCACCGCCATGGCTGCATCACCTTCTCCTCACACTCTCTCTTACTCTAGTTTTATGCTTTATTATTTTAAGCTTTCATCTATTGTTGTATTTGTAAACAAACTCTAATTACATGCTATATGTTAATGTTGCTTCTTATATCATGGGTCATATCTCCTTAAAGTGATTGTCATGTTTTAAATGCAAGCTCTAACCCTACTCTCTCTCTCTTTCGCTCTCGTTTTTGCAAGCAAACCACACTACCACTTTGTGACACCCAAAGCGACTAAAACTAATCTGATTTCACGCCTCCCTTAGCTCGACACTTGGACTCACAAATCCATATCTTAATTTAAAACCAACGACGCGAGCGCATGCTACAATGACATAATTAAACCAACATGTTTCGCGCATTTCAGTTTTTGGCGTCATTGCTGGGGAGGCAACGAATTTCTTTTGTCGCTTTCATCCTGCATTAGTATTCATTAGTATTCACATCTTCTGACTCATTTTTGCTCTCTCTACTTGATTAGTTGTAGGAACTCGATGCCTTGGCGACAGAGGAGCACGATCTAGGACAATAGACAAACAGTAAACTGCTGTGAAGACTATTGTATCACTCCACCCATTGAGTGTTTGCTTGCTTAAAAAAAATATATAGAAAAAAAATATAAATTCAAATTTGGCGTGGTGAATGGCTACTTGACCTACATTCCAAACTCATCACCCAACCAAAAAAAAATACACTCTAATGTTCTTGAAGAAATAATATTTCTGGAGTGTTATTTCTTTTGAGTGGTGTTTGTGAAGCCACTATGATTTGACTTGGGCCGCACTGCTCACCATAATTAAAATCAACCCACCTGGTAGAATTGCAACACTAAAGTTGTTCCTATAGAGCCACATCATTCTAAAGGAAATCGACTTTCGCCTATTGTGTGCAAAACCTTGTGTGCCTACTTGAACATTGTTTGAAAGCATTAAGGCATTTCAACCCTAAAAATCACTAAATCAAGGACGAATCATTAAAAGACATCACATCCTAACAACCTTGCTTGAAAACCATGCTTTGTTGAGTGCACGCACATGCTCAATTGGACTAACTAAGAGGCACAACCCCAAACAATGCCTCATCACGTATCCTGAGCATAAGCACTAACCTAGCCCTCATTATAATGGAGTAGACATGCCCTAGGCAAGACTAGTCTAAGTCTTTGAGGTGTGATTAGG
The DNA here is from genome assembly GCA_037157565.1 of Thalassia testudinum. Classification (NCBI taxonomy): domain Eukaryota; kingdom Viridiplantae; phylum Streptophyta; class Magnoliopsida; order Alismatales; family Hydrocharitaceae; genus Thalassia; species Thalassia testudinum. Next base: position 44,774,463 of record JAZHRO010000025.1, read on the forward strand.
TTTGTTAGGCACTTGGCCTTCATTTCCTTTGTAAATTTGGTGTCTAGGCTACGGTGAAGTGTCAAACGACCATGGTTGTGGGGTCTACGGAACTGGCGGCACAAGCCAAAGGAGGAACCTTCCCCTCAATCCCCTCATAATCAACCTAGCCAGATTAATATCGGGAAGGGAGGTTAAGTGCTTGGAAAATTGATCATTCCCTTTGAGGCTTTTATGTCACCTAAGGTATACACTATAAGGACTAGACTTGCTTGCTTGTTTGTGCACACACTTCTCACACCTGTCTCTCTCTGCATCCCTCCCCATTCTTCTCTAGTGTATGCACGGGAGATGATCACTTCATCCTGAGCTGTTTGTTTTAGAAAGGGAAATCCGGAGGAGACTTGATTTTTCAAGGGAAATGGCTGACCCAAGAATTGATGAGATTGAGGACCAACCTCAACCTAATGCTATGGCCATCATTCAGGCCCAAATCTCTGCCAACCACCAACTTCAACAACAACAGATCCAAACCATCATGCAAGACATACACCAATTGCAAAACCTGCAAGGGAAACCCCCACCTAACCCACCACAACCTCCTGAGGGCCAACCAAGGCCTCTCCATGATTTTTACGATCCGTCTGCTATCTGGATCGAGCAACATCTTAGGGTCCCCGAAGGGGGAGATGATTTTGACCTAAAACCAAATGTCTTGAGCTTAATTCAAAGACACTTTCATGGGAGCTCAAATGAGGACCCCTTCCAACACTTAGAGGACCTAAATCGAATTGCATAGACTGTATAACCAAGGAACATCAGCTTGGATATTGTTTTAATTAAGATGTTCCCTTTCTCCGTAAAAGACAAAGCATCTCACTGGCTTAGAACCTTAGGGAGACCCATCTCCACTTGGGAGGAACTGAGGCATGCATTCTTGGACAAAATTTTCCCCATAGGTAAGACCAATGCCCTTAGAAGAGCCATTACCACATTCGCACTACAAGGTGGGGAACAATTCCATGAGGTGTGGGAAAGATTTAATGAATTGTTGAGGAAATGCCTACACCATGAGGTTCCAAGGTAGCAACTGCCCCAGATCTTCTACCATGGTCTGGATAGCAACCTTAGGAACTTTGTTGATGCCTCATGTGGAGGCAACTTTTTGAACAAAGATGAGGAGAGTGCATTCGAACTCATTGAGTCCATGAGTGAGAATTAGCTCAACAATGCTTCCATGACCCAATTTAATCGATTCAGTCAACCCCATGGTGGGATCTATGAGGTGCAAGCCAATTCTAGAATGGTTGACATGGACATTATAGCCAAAATGTTGGATCGAGTTGAGTTGGTGGACAAAAGGATTGATGAGCTGTTGAACCAAACCCGAAACCCACTACAGACCCTCTCCCTAGCAAAGGGAGCTCACAATGTAGATTTGGTGTAGCCAATGAACCAAATGCAGCTGGAACAACCCCTGACCATGTTCCAGGGAGGGACCTTTGCTCCCTCAAACCTTGATTACTCTCTCCTGTCCCCTTCGGTACCTTCTATCTTTGAAGATGCCCAGGCCATCCAAGGTTACTCCAAACTTGACCCCTTCTCCAACACCTACAACGTCGGATGGCGTAATCACCCTAATTTTTCATAGATAAACCAAAAACTAAACCAATTCCAGAGCCAACCTTGGCCAAACCCTCTCTCCTATCAGCAAGGTCCATTGGTTAGACCACCCTATAATCAGAATAGGGCGGCCCTTCCCCCACAAAACCAAATGGACACGCTAACAAAAGTAATGGCTAATATGAATCAGAAACATTAGGAGAAAATGACATTAGTGAAGGGACAATTGAGCCAGTTGTTGGATTGCAAACAATAGGGGTCCCTTCCTTCTCAGCCACAATCGAACCCAAGAAACGTGATCAATAGAGGCCCCAATCCTCAAGGGTTTCAAGCCAATCCTGGGCATGCCCACATGATCCAACAAGCCCCATAGACACCCCCTGGGTTTGGTGCTTCCTCTTCTTCTTCTCAAGGATCTACCAGTGGTCCCAACGCATCAGCCAATGTGGTTACCTTGAGAAGCGACACTAAAACCCAGGACCCCAAATGGCCAACACCTCCTATGACCTCACTTCTTGAGATGCCTAATTCTGAGAATGAGCAGGAGGAACCCAAGGACCTGGGGACTGAACCAATTCAAACCCAAACACCATACCCTAAGGCCTTGGAGAAAATGAAGGAAAAGAAAAATGTAGTTGAGAATGAGGAGTTGCTAGAGATTTTCAACCAAGTTCAGATTAATATTCCTCTCCTCAAAGCAATCAAGCATATACTGACTTACACTAAGTTATAGAAGGATGTCTGTACGCCGAAGCATAAGCCCAGAACCCAAGTACCTAGGAAGGTAGTGCTCTCAAAATAAGCTAGTTCAGTGATATTGAGTAGCCTAGCTCCCAAATGAATTGACCTAGCAGTGCCCCTGATATCTTGTAATATCGGGGACATGACATTTAATAGAGGCTCTTGGATTTAGGTGCCTCAATCAACCTAATCCCGACTACCCTTTATCACCAGTTAGGATTTGGGGAGTTGAAACCCACACCTGTGACTATCCAATTGGCTGATAGATTAGTGAAAACCTCGAAGGGAGTAGTCGAGGATGTAATTGTTCGGGTCAAGGACTTCTACTTCCAAGTCGACTTTTTGGTCCTTGACATGGAAGTCCCCGAATAGCTAAAAACACACCCATCATCCTAGGTAGACCCTTCTTAGCTATGGCTAAGGCGAACATTGATTATGACACGGGATACATGGAAATTGCCTTTGGAGACAAGAAGATGTAATTGGATTTCTTCAGGGCAGCTAAGTCTTTTGATTGTGGCTGGGTTGAGGAGCACGATCCCGTGGAACCTCTGGTGGAAGAAGGCCTCACTCTTGGCTCTTTAGCAGACCATCTGACTCAATCAGTTGATGATTACTCTGATCCACCCCAGCTTGTGGAGGTTGACCTTTGTAGAGTTGATTACCTTCAGCAACCTCCATTTGAGGAGATTGTTGTTGATCAACTCCCGCCTTTCCCTTACCCATCAAATGTTATCCCACCTACACTCGAACTAAAGCCTTTACTTAATAATCTCAAGTATGTCTTCCTAGGACCTGACCAGACCTTCCTTGTGATTATCAATGCCCATTTAACTAGGGATCAAGAACTTAGGTTGACTGCAACCCTTTTTGAACATCGGGCAGCCATTGGGTGGACAATTTCTGACTTAAGGGGAATTAGCCCTACCTATTGCACTCACAAGATCTATTTAGATGATGGGGCTCGACCTTCTCGCCAGATGCAGAGGCGATTGGCCAGATGCAGAGGCGATTGAACCCAAATATGTGAGAGGTCATGAAAAAAGACATAATCAAGTGGCTTGATGCAGACATCATTTACCTAATTTCCGATAACCTCTGGGTGAGCCCCACTCAAGTGGTACCCAAGAAAGCCAGGTTCACCGTGGTCACCAATGACCAGGGCAAATCCATCCCCACCCGCACCGCTATCGCATGGCAGGTGTGCATCGACTATAGGAAGCTTAATGAGGCCACCAAGAAAGATCATTTCCCTCTACCATTCATTGACCAGATTCTCAAGCGATTGGAAGGGTAGAAATATTTTTGCTTCCTGTATGGATATTCAGGATACAACCAAGTTGCTATTGCACCAAATGATCAAGAGAACACATTCACTTGCCCATATGGCACGATTGCATTCCGTCGTAAGCCATTTGGGTTATGTAACGCACCCGCTACCTTTCAGTGTTGCATGCTAGCCATCTTTTCAGAGATGGTGGGTGAATATCTGGAGGTCTTTATGGATGATTTCTCCATGTTCGAGAACTCATTCAACCATTGTCTTAGCAACTTGGAAAAGATCCTGAAGAGATGTATCGAGGTCAACCTAGTTTTAAGTTGGGAAAAGAGCCATTTCATGGTTCAGGAAGGGATTGTCCTCGGTCACATCATCTCGCATAGGGGCATCGAAGTTGATCGAGCTAAGGTTGATTTAATTTCCAAACTTCCACCCCTAGCTCGGTCAAGCAAATCCAATCTTTCCTAGGACATGTTGGCTTCTATAGAAGATTCATTAAGGATTTTTCCAAACTTTCTAAGCCCTTGACTGACCTTCTAGCCAACGACACCCTTTTTCACATGACACCTGATTGCATCAAGGCCTACAACACCCTTAGGGAAACAGTCTCCACTGCACCTGTTTTACAACCCCCAGACTGGTCCCAAGACTTTGAGATAATGTGCAATGCATCAGATTTTGCTGTCGATGCAGTCCTAGGACAAAGAAGAGAGAAGAAACCCATGGTGATCTACTACGCGAGCAAAACATTGGATGAGGCTCAACGGAATTACACTATAATAGAAAAAGAACTACTCACCGTAGTCTTTGGGTTAGAAAAGTTCAGATCATACCTTCTAGGATCCCACATGACAGTTTTGACAAGCGTAGAAATACGAGTTTTCGGAAAACAACGTCGTAGTATAGTCGCAAAATCCCCTTGACAAAAACATTTATAATATCGAAACTCGTTGGATTTTATTCCTTTGAAAACTTGAGTCCTGGTTATTTGTCTCTGGGAGCTGTGAAAACAAGTCGAGATTTGGATCGGCTTAATCTAACCTAAATCTAATCTAACCTAATTTTTTTTTTGTCTTTCTGTGTTTTTGATTTTTATTTTGAAAAGCGATAGGCAAATAGACTTGAAGACAATCACAGAAGCGATGATCACACAATATTATTCATGCATAGAATACTCAAAATAATGTCACACAATATCTATACTAGAAAGCATTTAAATAGAAAAAATCCCTCAAGTTGGGAAGGTGCCACTAGGGCCATCGGCTATGTGTGAGGGTGTAGGCTAGACCTTGGGTATACAAACCTGTCTACACGCCTACCAACAAGAGATGGTCGACCACAAGAGGCTATGGGTGAGCCTTCATGGTCATCCAAGAAGAGAAGAAGATGGGGGGCGTCCACTGTATGGAGAAGAGAGGGCACGCCCAAGTGAAGAGAGGAGAAGAGGGTGTTGCACCCTTTGTGATCTCCTTCTTCTAGCCGCCCACATGAAGATGCCTTAGAGGAGCTTCTTCTTTAGCCATCCATGAAGGAGCCTTGGAGGAGGAGGATGACCTTGAGAGGAAAGGATGAGAGGTGTGGTATCAAGTGAGAGGTGAACAGAGTGAGTGGAGATGGTAGTCCAATTTCGTGGCTCTCTCTTTGTCCTTATGGGAAGGCTCCATTTGGTTGCCACTTTTGCTGGCTCTAAAAATAGCTAATGACACCTTTTTAGGATCTAGGTTTGACACAAGTTTTTAGGGTTTCCAAGAGAGTGTGAATGGGTTTGGTAGGGGTAGAATAGGAAGGTGTGTATGTGTGTGTGGGTGTGTATTTTTCGTAGGACAAGGTTGTGGGTTTTGGTAGGATTAAGTGCTAAATAGATTGGGTCAATCTAGATTAGGTGGGTATGGACCTAACTAGGCTTGGGAAAGTCTAACTGGATAGGAGTGAACCTAGTTAAGTCTAGTTCAAGTCTAATTGGATGTGTGCATGTGATTAGGCTAGGGTAACCCTAATAGGTATGAGTCAATTAGATCCTAGGTGATCTAATTGGGTTCAGGTGCACCCAATCAACTGTAGATGCACCCAATTAGGTATAGGATGGCTCAATTGGGTTAGGGATAGGATAAGTAGGGCTATGGATAGTGGACTAGGCTTAGGAGGTCTCTAATTAGGTTTCCTAGGGTGTATGGTGGGATTCCTAGGCCAAAATAGGCAAGCTAGGGCTTCCAACACCAAAATTAGGAACCAGACAGCAGTATCAGACGTCCAGGATAGTGGTCAGAAATCTTATGCTACAAAATTGGATGTCTAGACATTAAATTGGATGTCAAATTCTGTGTCACTATGAGTTTTGTCTTCCTGGATTGATATTCTACAGAAATCAGACGTCCAACCAGATGTCTGGACATCCTAAAAGATGCTGGAGAGTGGGTTTTAGGTTTTCTAAGGTGGGTTTTGGTTCCTAAGTGTTTGGGAGAGGGATAGGGTGGATAAGAACATTGATAGTGCTATCCATGTTTGGGTTTTGAGGCTAAGGTGTCCTAATGGAGGTGGTTTTGGGTTTAGGAAGGTTGTTTTAGGGTTTCTAAGGGTAGGGATAAGGCTATCCTCCTCACTCCTCTTATTTGGATCAGTCTTATTCCTCCTTTATTGCTTTATTCCACTATCTCCTTTATCTTGAATCACTTTATTACCTGCAAATAGTAATGAAAGCCATTAAATAGTAGGATATCTCATCTTATTCTAAATAGACTGATGCAATGCATGATATGCAAGATATGAGTGCAATATCCATAATTTATGCTAGGTTCAAACATTATTTAGGTTGATTAGGACCCATGATTGCTGTGCAATCAGGTTTACATCGACCACTCGGCTATCCGAGATTTGTTGGCCAAAAAGGACACTAAACCCAGGTTCATCAGATTGATCCTGCTCTTGCAGGAATTTGACCTGGAAATATGCGACAAAGCTAGGCCCATGAACGTTGTAGCTGACCACTTGTCCATACTCTACACAGACCACATTGGACCCTCATTACCCTTAACTGACACCTTCCCTGATGAACAACTTCTAGCCGTGCAAGGAAGGAGGCTACCTTGGTATGAAGACTTAGTCAACTATCCGGTGGTAGGTCTGACTCCGCATGACTGGTCTAGATAGCAACAGGATAAGTTCTTGGCTGAAGCCAAGCACTATTTCTAGGATTATCCTATGCTGTTTAGACTCTGTGCTGACCAAATCATTAGGAGGTGTATTCCTAAAGAGGAAGTCCAAAGTGTGCTATCCTACTGTCAGACGGCTGCAAACATTTTGCAGTCTGATTTTTACTGGCCATCCTTATTCAGGGATGCACACAACTTTGAGAAGACTTGCTCTCGGTGCCAAACATTAGGGACTATGACCAGAAAGGATATGATGCCCCTACAACCCATTCTGATTGTCAAAATTTTCGATGTCTGGGGCATCGATTTTATGGGTCCCTTCCCACCATCCAACAACTTTGAGTACATATTAGTCTCAGTGGACTATGTCTCGAAATGGATTGAAGCCGTAGCCACCCGAAGATGTGACCATAAGGCTATCATGGACTTTGTTAAGAAAAACATATTCTCTCAGCTTGGGATACCAAAAGCCATGATCAGTGATGGTGAGAGTCACTTTATTCATGCCCAATTTCATGCCTTACTTAAAAAATACGGGGTTACTCACCGCATTGCCACCTTGTATCACCCGCAAATAAATGGGCAAACTAAGTGTTGAACATACGAATCGCTACGCTAACGTGTTCGATTTTGGAAAACCTATCGTTGTAGCTTGAAAGAGAAGAATTCATGTTCAACAAATAAAATTTATACCGAAATTAAAATTCCGGGTCGAACACAGGGAGGCAGACGTTTGATTTAAAAGCTACGCGTTTTTTTTTATTGTCACGAAGTAATTCAATTTAAAACTATCTAATTATTTACAATAAATAGAAGAGAGAGAGGGTAAGAGAGAGAGAATATTACACATAGAAATTAAAATGAGATATAGAATAAACAAAGAATTTATCATTAAGAAGATTGTTCATTACAACTAGAAAATATAAAACAATTGCACTAGAAAGCGATAAATTTACTCTAGAAAGCATTAAAAGAATGGAGGGAGAAATGTCCTCCTCGATGGTCGCTTGGAGGACAAGCAAAACTACACTAGAAAGTAGTAAATCTATACTAGAAGGCAGTAAAAAGAATAGGGAGAGAGAAATCCTCCTCGACGGTCGCTTGGAGGATGAGCTGGATGGGACGACACCTGGATGAAGGAGAACGAAGTAGGACGAAGGAGGATGAAGTAAAAGAACGGGAACGGAGCAGCACGCCGTCGTCGTCGCAGGATCCACTTCCGAAGGGGGACGAAAATTTAGACTTTAACTCGCGAGAAGCATCCCGGGTGTGGGACAAGCTTCTCTTGAGCTTTGGAGGGGTAGAGAAGAGAAGGAACGGATGAAAATTTTGTATGGAGGGGTTCTCCTTTTATAGTTGCAAGGAGTGGGGGCAAAATGGTCATTACATCTTCAAAATAATAAATGACGGCTTCCTCAATGCCTACGCTCATTCCTTGATTCTCAGCCGTCCGATCGTGAGATCGGACGGCTTAAGATCCATCTCCGCCTGCTGTTGCACCCGCCTGGCGCATGCGATCGTGTGTGACGCCGCGCGTTCAATAGCGCGTAATCTCGACTGAGCGCTGATGGCCGTTCGATCGCGATCCAACGCCCACCATTGCCCGCACACCCGTGCCTTCCTCCCCTTCGCTGCGGTTCGAACTCGCGCCCGCGACTCACGTAAGCACACACGACCGCTGCGCTACGAGGCGCGGATGGTTGAGCAGACGCTTTTAGGCGTGGCTGACCACAGCCGTTGGATCGAGATCCAACGGCGGAGAGCGAGCAGGTGCAGGGCCTTCAGGGATTCATGCGGCCATTTGGGTGGCCGGGATGGCACCACGTGGAGCCATCTTGGCCGTCCATCTTCTGGAAGTTGTAGACGGTGCCACGGATGTCGGATTGACATGATTTTTGCGTCGTTGGGCTGCAATCGTCGATCCGAATTCATTCGTGCGGTTGGATTTGTCATTTGAAGAGTGGATTTACACCATCCTGGTCCTTGATCTTCTAGGCTTCCCCGATCACTATCTGATGCTACGGATGTCTGATTAGGGCGATCTTGGAGTCGTTGAACTCCAATCGTCGCCCTGATCCCATCCATACGGTTGGATCTTTCATCCGAGGCCTCGATAAAATGTTTGCCCTGTCCAAGCACATAAAAGGAGACAATTAACCTCCATTTTATTCAAACTACTCTAAATGCAAGATGATGCATGTTATGCAATATTTATATCATGAAATGCAATCCTATGCTTAAGAACATGCATAAATAGACATCTTAAGTAGTGTAAATGTGTTTACATCATACCCCCATGCCTATCTTTTGTTAGTCCTTAGCAAAAACTATATGCTATTTATAAAAGAATTAGGTTGGATTATTTGGACCTGAGTTATTTTCAATCATTAAGAAATTATCTACTTAGGAACTGAACTTTCAAAGACACAACAGTGCCCGAGTATCAGCCAAAATGCAGACCGCCTCAAGCCTCGCCTTATTCAAAGAAAAATTCTTTTTCTCTTTTTACTCTTTTCTAATTTTTTTGAATTTTCAAATTTTAGGGTTTAAGAGTGGCTTTCTACAGCCATCCAACTCACCCAAGATTTGATGAGAACCCTAGGTTTTAAGCATCTTATTGCGATTGTGATAGATTCATTGACCGGTAATTAAAATGGACTTCGGATTTCTACGCCTCTAGGTGACCACAAAAAGACTTCTGCCTAAAGGTGTATCTTTACAACCGGTAGCTTTCTCCCTACTTTTATTTTTTTACGGGGTCAACACAAGGGTGAATCCAGTGTATATCTCCCTGGTTTATTCTACTTCTCCGCTTCTTCCTAAGTATTTTGGAAATTTTTAGTGCATTTACTGAGCTAGGTTCTAGACAACTGGTCGATGAGCTGTTACCACCAACAACTTGCCAGCCATACTCGTGCGGCGAAGTGTGGCTTATTTCTTTTTGTTCTTTTCTTTTCTCCTTTTCTTTTTGATTTTTTTTTTCTTTTCTTTTTTTTTTTTTAAGTAGGTGGCTTCCCTGGTCTAAGATTTACCTAAAGACAGCAAAAAGAGAAAGGTCCAGTGACTAGTCTCTGGACAACCTACCTATGGGCTATTACCCACGATAACTTGCCAGCCATATCACCCTAGAAGGTTCATTAGCTACCCAATTTCCGTTAAAATCGTCGAACAACGAGCCAGTGCAAAGAAAGTGTGTAGGTGCTTAAGACTCAAAATTCCCTCAAATCAGAGGGCGGGTTGATAAGTCGTGTACTTATCACCCAAACTTATTTACTCCAATTAAAATAAAATTCAGGTTGGCGAGAACTCGAAAAATAAATTCACATTTTAGTGGATACACGGGCTAATTAAGTCCAAAGACCTGAAGGGTCTTTGTGTTCAGATCTTAATGTAGTATTTCCTAAGATTGAAAATTTTCTTAAACCCAAATTCTCTTTCCTAATTCTGAATTTTTTTTTTATAAAAGAAAATAAAACCAATCTACGGAGTTGACGAATGAATTCAGAGATGAATATCCACCCCCCCATGCCTATCTAATGCAATGTCCTCATTGTATTAAAAAGACATAAAACAGAGTGGGAAAGCGTAGAAAGCACCTAAATTGCGTGAATGTCAGGTCCGCTCCTAGATGAAAACGAAAAAGAACTGTATATGTGCTGAGTTTAGTGCCTTCAGCTAGGCACACTATACAAAGAAAAGAAATGAAGAATTCACAAGTGCATGTCAGAATCAGAATGAACAGAAGAATCCTCTGACCGATCAGCAGAGGTCCACAGATGTCGACCAGATTGTGGTGCAGACCCACACCCCATAATCAAGAATATCTTAGGTTCTGGATAAAAATTACCCAAAACCTAAAATCAGAATGCAAGCGGGGTCGGGCCTATGATTTATGGGGATGCAACCCAAGACCAAAAAAGTCAGGTTATAGAGAATTGAAGCTCAAAAGGATAATCGTTGAATGTGTGCTTGGGTTTGACATCCTCGAAAAAAATGTCATAAGGGTTCTGATTTGATGGTTTCAGCTTAAAAGGAACCCTTTGACTCAATCTTCCATTTCCTCCAAAATTAACTTCCCAAATCAGAACTTCCCAGCTCCTAGCCTCCTCTGTTCGAATGTTAAATTCCGAGACCTCTTGCATGTTAATCACCCCGTCTGAAATCTCCAAGTCTAAATGATGTGGCAGAATCAGAATTGACTTGGGTCTAATTATCTCAGAAACAGAATTATCGATAAGCTCAACGGGGTGTAACTGATAATCACGGCATTGAATTGATTCATCCAGAAAATGTAATCCTGGATCTGTAATGTGTGCCCTAAGATCAGTTTCCTCAGTTATTGGGCTATCAAATGATCTATCAGATTCCTCAAGCCCAATCGTCTCACAGAAATCGTGTTCAGAAAACTCACGTGAGACTTCGCAACCTGAATCTTCACCATCAAAGAAATCAGGATCCGTATCAATGTATGTCCCAATATCAGTTGTCACTTTCTGTTCCCAAGTGACATACGTTTCCTCGTAACTCGGCTCAGGGATCTTAGGTGAAGAAATCAGATCTTCCTTAACTGGTCACTTTAATTCAATCTAGTCATAACACATGTCCCCCTCAACAGGTGTCTGAGCAGGTTCTGTCATTGGCTTTCTTAAAGAGGGTTCATCCTGGGAATCATCTCAAGATTGAATCAAAGCAACCACGAATCTCATCCTCAATTTCGCTAATTTCCCAAGTAGAAACTCACCCGGGTTCTTATCCTTAACGTCCTGGAGCCAATCCAACAAAGACTTATTCAAATCATCAATCATTTTAATCAGGGGCTCCAATTTCTCAATGCAAGGTATTGGCTGAACTTCTAAAGATTGTATGATATTCCTCAAGTTAGCCAGAACCTTATCTTGAACCTGGTTAACCTGAACCAAATGAGTTGGTTCAGGGTTGGGCGGGTTTGGGCTCAATGCAGGGGAATTAACGAATTGAGATTCGTTATACCCTTCCTGATAATAGGTCATTTCAGATTGTTGAAAAGATGGTGATGACCTAAAGGCAGTGAAATTAGAGGATGGGTAAGGATCGGTGTATCCTTCTTGATTGTAGATCGTATTAGGTTGTGCATGAAAGGAAGACGATCTATAATCGATGTAGCTCTGAGAAGGATAGAAATCAGAATCAAAGTGTTCAGGGTTAGACCGTAAACATGAGGGTCCAGAATTGTATCCCCAATCCGAATTATCCCAACTGACTGATGGTTGATTACAATACGAGTTGGGATAATCGTCATGTTGAGGATAATTCACAACAAGAGGGAAAGAGCGGGAATGCGTGAACTATGTGGAAGGATTCATGAGACACGGGAGGAAGAAAGGTGCCCTGCAATACAAACAATCAAACCTGTCCTTAAATGGGTTAGCCTAAAGACCTACAGACTCTCAAAACCCGTCTTGAGATAAAGGAACGATTTGATCTACTTCTGTCTGTTCAATCCAACCAGTTAGAAGGAGGGACTGGGGAGAAGGTTCTTCCTTTGGCTTGCGCCTCCGGTTCCTAGTGTACCCCCCAGCCGCGATCGTTTGATTCTGCCCCCCTACCTAGACATCAGATTGAACAGTAGAAACAGACTAATCGAAAATAATCTTGTTCTGAGTTTTGAAGAGCGAGTTCAATCCTTAAGGCCAACGTCTACTCTGTTTTATTTAGGGCTAGGTTTGAATGTGCTTTGGAATGTGATGGGCCCTTTAAATGGGTTGTGCCCTTAATGATTGATTGATTTGTGTGTGCATGCACAACCAGTGATTTTCAAGCAAGATTATTTTTGATGTGGTGAATTTTGAGGTTCAAATCTTGCTTAGTAGCTTTTAGGATTCAACTTTAGGTGTTTTCAAACAAGTTTCATTGGCACACCAAGTTTTTCAAGCACAGGTGAAGATGGTTTTCTTTAAAGCTTAAAAAGAATGTGGAGTGCCTGGTAAATCCCTAAGAGTTGAACCTAATTGGCAGCTACTTGATGAGTTTATTTTATTTGAAGTGGTGCGGCCCAATCAACTCAAACAATTGGCCACAAATGCACCAATAAGTTAGGCACACAAAGATGGTTAACCTAGAATGATTTCTACTCTTTTATGTGTTGCTTTATGTATACCGGTTCCACAGATCAAAACCTGGTTGAGTAGAAACAAATCAATTCTGTTTAGTACCTTTGAATGTGGGTGTACGTTGTGTGTTTGTTGAAAATTGCCCAACAAAATTATCTTTTTGATTTTTTTTTTATATATAGATGAAGTTGGAATGAATGTGAGTGAAAATCCAAACAACCAAACTATTCCTAGGATTTATGCAAACACCTAGGTTAATTGGAATTTGGATTTAATGTGGCGAATGAAATCTATGGAGGGGGAAAGAATGGGGGATAACTTACAAAACCTTCCACAGCACTTTACTCCAATCTACCGCTTTTGCTCGTCTCAAAAGAGTACCTGCAATTACAATAAGAAAGGAGAAAAGTGAGATAAATGATTTGTAAGTTACAAAACGTGAAGAGAAATCAAAGAGCGTTGCCTCCCCGACAATGGCGCCAAAATGTTGAATGTACGAATCTCTATGCTAACGTGTTCGATTTTGGAAAACCTGTCGTTGTAGCTTGAAAGTGAAGAAATTGTGTTCAACAAATAAAATTTATACCAAAATTAAAATTCTACACAGGGAGGCGGACGTTTGATTTAAAAACTACGCGTTTCTTTCTATTTGTCACGAAGTAATTCAATTTAAAACTGTCTAATTATTTACAATAAATAGAAGAGAGAGAGGGTAAGAGAGAGAGAATATTACACATAGAAATCAAAATGAGATGTAGAATAAACAAAGAATTTATCATTAAGAAGATTGTTCATTACAACTAGAAAACATAAAACAATTGCACTAGAAAGCGATAAATTTACTCTAGAAAGCATTAAAAGAATGGAGGGAGAAATGTCCTCCTCGATGGTCGCTTGGAGGACGAGCCAGATGGGACGACGCCTGGACGAAGGAGAACGAAGCAGGACGAAGGAGGACGAAGCAGAAGACGGGAACAGAGCAGCACGCCGTCGTCGCCGTGGGATCCACTTCCGAAGGGGGACAAAAATTTAGACTTTATCTCGCGAGAAGCATCCCGGGTGTGGGACAAGCTTCTCTTGAGCTTTGGAGGGGTAGAGAAGAGAAGGAAGGGATGAAAATTTCGTATGGAGGGAGTCTCCTTTTATAGTTGCAAGGAGTGGGGGTAAAATGGTCATTACAACTTCAAAATAATAAATGAGGGGTCTTTAGTGACGGATAAATCTGTCACTAAAGCCCCCAACGTGGGCGTAGCTTCCGTGCCCACGCACGGCTCCTCAGCTGTCCTGTTCCTCAACGCCCACGCACGTTCCTTGATTCTCAACCGTCCGATCGTGAGATCGGATGGCTTAAGACGCATCTCCGCCCGCTGCTGCGCCCACCTGGCACGTGCGATCGCGCGTGACGCCGCGCGTTCAATAGCGCGTATTCTCGATTGAGCGATGATGGCCGTCCGATCGCAATCCAACGCCCGCCATCGCCCGCGCCTTCCTCCCCTTCGCTACGGTTCGAACCTGCGCCCGCGGCTCGCGTAAGCGCGCACGACCGCTGCGCTACGAGGAGCGGATGGTCGAGCGGATGCTTTTAGGCGCGGTTGACCACAGTCGTTGGATCGAGATCCAACGGCAGAGAGCGAGCGGGTGCGGGGCCTTTAGGGATTCATGCGGCTGTTTGGGCGGTCGGGATGGTGCCACATGGTGCCATCTTGGCCGTCCATCTTCTAGAAGTTGTAGATGGTGCCACGGATGTCGGATTGACTTGATTTTTTGCGTCGTTGGGCTGCAATCGTCGATCCAAATTCATCCGTGCGGTCGGATTTGTCATTTGAAAAGTGGATTTACACCATCCTAGCCCTTGATCTTCTAGGGTTCCCCGGTCACTATCTGATGCTACGGATGTCTGATTAGGGCAATCTTGGAGTTGTTGAACTCCAATCGTCGCCCTGATCCCATCCATAAGGTTGGATCTTTGATTCGAGGCCCCAATAAAATGTTTGCCCTGTCCAAGCACATAAAAGGAGACAATTAACCTCCATTTTATTCAAACTACTCTAAATGCAAGATGATGCATGTTATGCAATATTTATATCATGAAATGCAATCCTATGCTTAAGAACATGCATAAATAGACATCTTAAGTAATGTAAATGTGTTTACATCACTAAGGTCTCTAATAGGCAGATCAAGAATATACTACAAAAGACTATGAGATCTGACCTGAAGGACTGGTCGACACGATTGGATGATGCCCTTTGGGCATACAGGACCACTTTTAAGACCTCGATAGGTATGTCGCCTTATCGATTGGTCTTCGGCAAGTCTTGCCACCTTCCGATCGAGTTGGAACACTGAGCATACTGGGCTGTTAAGTAGTGCAATATGGATTCCCAGTTGGCTGGAGCACAAAGGACACTCCAACTATCTAAGCTTGAGGAAATCCATCGGGATGCTTACGAGAACAGTCGACTTTACAAAGAGAAGATGAAAGCCATCCATGACAGACACATTCATAGGAAAACCTTCGAGCCTAATCAGCAAGTCTGGCTTTTTGATGCATGACTTAAACTTTTCCCCGGGAAGCTGAGATCAAAGTGGATAGGACCATATCAGGGGGTCAAACCTTATCCCAATGGGGCGGTTGAAATTGTAGATCCTAACACTGGGCAAAACTTCACAGTAAATGGCCAGAGATTGAACCATTTTCTTGCCCAAGTTCCCCCAAAGGAACTAGTCATCCTCATTAAGGGTTGACATAGAGCTTCGCCCAGCTAGAGGCAATAAACTCAGAACTTCCTGGGAGGCAACCTAGAAGATTCAAACTGATTGGTACATGGCGGCACTCTGGTGATGTCTTTCTATACCCCCTTGCATACATTTATTTGCCAATGAGGACTTTGCCCAACTTAAGCATGGGGGGGTGGTAATTCGCATTCTTTGAGTTTATATTATTAGCCTGAATTATATATATATATAAAGAAAATTAGGAAGGAAAACTTAGGTATTAAGAGCTTGTCAACTGTAGGAAATAATACGTGAAGAACTTGAACACTTAGACTTTTCAAACCTTCAGGCTTAATTAGCCCAGGTGTCCACTAAAATGTGGATTTAGCCCTGAATCCTTGTAACCTTAATTTACATTAATCTGGTAAATAAAGTAGGGTGATAAGTATATACTTATCAACCTGCCCTCTAACTTGGAGGGACTTTTAGTCTAAGCATTTGCACACATTTTTGCATTGACTCACTCCTCGGAGATTCTAACAGAAATTCGGTAGCTAATGAACCTTCTAGGGTGGTATGGCTAGCAAGTTGCCATGGGTAACAGCCCATTGGTCGGTTGTGCAGAGCCTAGCCACGAGACCATTCTCTTCTATTATTGCCTCTAGGTAAATCTTAGATCAGGGAAGCCACCTACTAAAACAATAAAAGAGAAAAGGGAGAAATAGAAAAAAAAGGATAAATAAGCCACACTTCACCGCACGAGTATGGCTAACAAGTGGTCGTGGGTAACAGCTTATTAGCCGATTGTCTAGAACCTAGCTCACTAAATGCACGTAAAAGTCCAAAACACTTAAGGAAGAAGTGGGGAAGTAGAGCAATCTGGGGAGATATACACTGGAAGCACCCTTGTGTTAACACCACACAAAATAAAAGTAGGGAGAAAGCTACCGATTGGACAGATACACCTTTAGGCAAGCATTTTCTTTTACGGTCACATAGGGGCATAGAAACCCGAAGTCTATTTTAATTACCGTTGAGTGAGTCTATCACAATCTTCACACTAAGATGCTTAGCACTTAGAGTCTTTTTCGAGTTATGGGTGAGTTGGGTAGCCGTAAAAAGTTACCTACACACTCTCAACTCCAAAAATCCAAAAAATTTAGAAAAGATGAAAAAGAAAAAAAATATATATATATATATCTGTATATATGCTTTAAAGTGAGGACTTGGGCGATTTGCATTTTGGCAGACACACGGGCACTGTATAGTCTCTGTGGATTAGGCTCTTAGTATATGTTTCCTTCTGTTGACAAGTAACATATGTCTAAGCAATCAATTCTTAATTCCAATTGAAAATAACGGCTAGGATAACCATGATAGGGATTAGCAAGGGACGAGCATGGGGGTATGATAACTCAGCATTTAATGATGATAATTCCATCAACCGGAGTTTATTTTAGGCATATATGTGCACTAATAACATAGCATGATGGGCATGGGAGCACTACATGCATTGCAAATTAGAATTGCCTATAAATCAATGTTTAATGGCCATATGTACAAGTGCATGTTGGAACAAGCCTCAGATGAGCAATCGGACACTTGATGGATGGATTCAGATCGACGAATGGAGTCCAATGAACTCGAAATCACTTAAATTCGACATCCGAAGCTTCCCCAACAAGCCTAAGAAGTTCTGGCCATTGATCATCAGATCAACAGCCCAAATCAGACATGTGGTGCCATCCGCCACACGCACGCACTGCAGCGGCTTGCTTCAGCACAAAGAGACGATATAAGCCATCCGATCCAAGGATCAGATGGCTGAGAACCATCAGGCCTCGCCAATGCACTCTTCATCACGCCAAGATTCAATCTCGGCCATCCGATTGCCATCAGACGGCTGAGCATTCACGCACAACTGAGACAAAGTGCGGAGGCAGTGCAGTGGTCAGCGCTCCACCGCACGAATGTGCGATGCATGTTCGATTCACACTGGCTACGTCTACGCATGCAATTGAAATTCAGATGCTGATGGGTGCACAGACGAATCAGATGGCAGCACATGACGTGATCTTGAGCGTCGAATGTAAACGCGCATGATGATGCACGCTCACCGCACGCGAGGCACCATCTGACGCACCCAGTCGCGTGCAATCCCAACTGTTGATGCATGATTGGATGGCCTCCATTGCAAGCACACGGATCGTACGAAGGCAGTGTCTGCAAGTGCGGCGAGGGGGCGATGTGGCGTGCCCTCAGCCGTCCAATGGCGATCCGTGCTCTGATCGAACGGCTCAGGATGGGTGGGTGCGGCTTGAGAAGAAGAAGAACAGGTGCACGGACCGGTGGGTGTGGGACTTCAGCGACACTTTTGGAAGGGATTTAGCAATGTCCTGGATGCACTAAAGACTTGTACCTCTTTTGGAAGCCCTCTTCACTATATAAACCCCCTCAACCACCCCATTCAAAAGCATTCAATTCTCACACACTCTCCATTGAATACTAGCCCTCTCCTAGCTCCACCAAACACTTCATATTCGCCCTGGAGTTGTCGAGATGCCGATGGAGCCCCCCTCCACCGCCGTGGTTGCCTTGCCTCCTCCTCGCACTCTCTCTTACTCTAGTTTTATGTTTCACTATTTTAAGCTTTCATCTATTGTTGTATTTGTAAACAAACTCTAATTACATGCTATATGTTAATGTTGCTTCTTATATCATAGTTCATATCTCCTTAAAGTGATTGTCATGTTTTAAATGCAAGCTCTAACCCTACTCTCTCTCTCTTTCACTCTCGTTTTCGCAAGCAAACCACACTACAAGTTTGTGACACCTAAAGCGACTAAAACTAATCTGATTTCATGCCTCCCTGAGATCGACACTTGGACTCACAAATCCATATCTTAATTTAAAACGAACAACGTGAGAGCATGCTACAATGACATAATTAAACCAACGCATTCCGTACGCGTCAATATGCCGGTTGCTATCATTATGTAACCCACACAATTGGTAGAACTGGGCAAGAGTTCCCATCCTCCTATGGCGTAAGTCACCTATTATCAGGACATCTCGTCTACACAACCACAAGAAAATTTGTACCTTTAAGGGGACCTTTAAATTCCATAGTTTCCTTGCTACTGCATCCATCTCAGCCGATCGAGATGAAACTATAAGTTTTTCATATGCTACCATTGGAGTAAAAATGCCCTTCCACTTATACATATCTTGCTCATTTGTTGTGGCTTAAAAGCCCTTAGTTTTTGCACCAAACGCTCCTTGTCTTCCTAAGTTCTTGTCCATGTTCGGCAAGCATCAGAGGTATTGAGATTCCATTGGCTGGACACCCCATCCAAATAATCACTCACAACCACCTATTTGCCTATAGCATATGAAAAAGCCAGTGGGAATTTTTCTTTTATCATTCCAATCATGGACCATTTCTCCTGCCAAAATCTAAAATGTTTTCCATTCCCCATCACTGGTTCTAGCATATTCTAGTTCTCAGATAAGGCACGTATCACAGAGGGCCAAAAGGGAGAGGGTCTAAATGGGTGCAATCTAGCGAGCTCATCCTTTGAAACCCCATAGCTATCATTGATAATGCCTATCCAAAGCTTCTGCTCCCCTTGTAGTAATCTAATCGCCCATTAAGTAGTAGCTCTTCGTTGAACTTTTTGAGTGAACGAATCCCCGTACCCCCATAGTCCTTTAGAGAGCACAACAGGTCCCATTTGACTGGTTGGAAAAAATGGCCATGATGAGAAGCACCCTTCCAGAAAAACCTCATGCGCATAATATCAAGCCTCTTCCAAATCGACTTTGGCGCCTTGAAGACAAAAAAATAGAAGATCAGGATTGCAGTGATCACCGAATTCAATAGGATGAGCCTTCCCCCTTTTGACAAGTAACGACTACTCCATCCTTTTAGTTTTACTGAAACTTTTTCAAACAATATGTTTCAATCACTTTTTTTCAATTTAGTGCATTTCAAAGGTAGCCCTAAATACTTGATTGGTAGAGAGACCAATGGGATTCCTAAGAAAGATGAAATGGCACTTTGTTCATTTCCATTCATACCAAAAAACACCAAAGATGATTTTCCTCCATTCAGCATCGGGCTAGAGATTTCTCCAAAAATGTTGACCATATGATAAAGAGCTTGGGACTCCCTTACACAACCTTCCACAAAAAAATGGTATCATCTGCGTATTGGAGAACAGGTGCCATGGCCCTTCTATTGGATAGTGAGTAACCCATGATCAAGCCTTCCTCTGCAACTTTACAAGTGTATCTACCTAAAGTGTCCACTGCAAGGTTAAAGATCAATGGGGCTAAAGGGCATCCTTTACGCATTCCACATTAAGGCTGGACCCAAGCTCTGCACAGTATCCCATTGATCAAAGGGGAGTATGAGGCTATTGTGATACACTGCTTCATCCATTGCACCCATACTGGCAGGAACTTTCACCTTTTAAAGATTTCCCATAAGTACAACCATGACACAAAGTCATATGCTATACTAAAGTCTACCTTCCAGAGAAAGGCCTTGCATTTTTTCTTATTCCATCCCATCACCATCTCTTGCACCACAATAAAATACTTTTGCAGAGATCTTCCTTGCAAAAAATGTAGATTGGACTGGCATAATCAAATTTTGCAGTACATCATGCAACTTGTTGACAAGGACTTTGCTTATAATCAAATATATGGAGTTTGATAAGACGATTGGACTAAAATCTGAGAAGCGTTCAGCCCTGGGCTTCTTTGGCAACATAAAATGGTAAGATTTATTTATCCACCCAAAACCATAGTTCCCCTTTTCAAATTCATGTATAACACTCATAACATCCTCCCTCAGAATGTTCCACATCTCTTTATAGAAGAAAACTTGAATTCCATCTGGGCCCGGAGATCCTTCATTATTTAGCTCTCAATTGCTTCCATAGCTTCATGTTCAGAGATGGGTGCACCAACCCCTTTGATTGTTCTTCATTCACACTTGGAAAGTCTATGGTAGCTATCTTCCAAGTTCCCCTAGGAGCAACCTTCGATACCTCTTTGAAATATCGTGAAGCTTCAACTCGTATCTCTTGGATAGATGAGATTCTTCTATCTCCAATTTTTATTGATGAAATCAAATTGTTTCTTCTTTTAGCACTAGCAGCAAGATGAAAATATTTCATGTTGGCATCTCCTTCCTTAAGCCAAAGCTGCCTCGATCGCTCTCGCCAGTCCATTTCTTTTTTCAAGTCCTCCTTCGTAATGACCTCTTGCCATCATTTCCTCATTTTCTGTTCTTGGGCTGTGAGGGTCATCATGGCTTCTCTATCATCCAACTGCTACATGGCTACCAAAGCCTCAATTCTCTTCTATTCACGAACGATCTACACAACTTTTCCATATTCTTTCAACATCACACGCATGTCCAAGAGCTTTGACACCAGCCTCTGAGTCACAGATCCAACCCCTGTCTTAGCCTTTCACCAGTTCATCAACATATCTTTGAAACCAACCTCTCTAAACCAAGATTTTCTAAGTTTGAAATAAGAACCCACATAGGCATTTTCCCCACTATCCCATACAATTGGTGTGTGATCAGAAAAGGGTCTTTCCAAGCCCACGACCGAGGAAAGTTGGAATCTCTCCAACAGGATAGTGTTATCCCATTTTGCCATGTGAATTCCACCCCATTTGCTGGGAAGTTAGTCAAACCCAGATTCTGCAGGACCAACTGAAATGCAGTAGCTTCACTACCTATACTACCATTGGGTCTATCTCCACTTGTCAAAGTGCAATTAAAATCACCACCTCTAAGCCATGGCTTCTCTTGCACCATTTGATGTGCTGCGTGCAAATCTTCCAAAAGCTCTGTTCTGGCAGATGCTACACAAGGCCCATACACACATGTAATGTACCACTCCAAGTCCCCTTGATTGGTCTGACACTTGCAAGTGAGTATATGCCTTGCCATACATACATCAACCACATTCAGACTTGATTTCCTCCACCAAAAAGCCATCCCACCAGATCTCCCATTTGCTGCCATAGCAAAGTGTCCAGCTTTTCCAGAATGTAGAAGTGTATTCCATGCATCATCAGTCCCCTCCTCTAAGTGTGTCTCTTGAATAAAGGCACAATCGATCTCCCATTCCAATAGATATCTTGAAATAAAGGCTCTCTTCACACTATTGCGCATCCCACACACGTTCCAGGATAAGATTCTCATCCCTTTAATTACATTTCCCCTTGTGTCACCTTCTCAACAAATTCCACCATGAGAGTCTTAGCTATGATGCTTTCATCCATAGGAGACTGATTTTCCTTCCTCCTCCTTCAAAGCATATAAGGTGATCTCCCAATCCCTTTCCTTAAACAAGTGCCTTTCCCAAAGTTTAGAACATCAGGAGCACAGAAAGGTATATAATTATTATCTATTAGCATAATCTCATTCTTTGAAGCATTATCTCAAAATTCCCTTAACTGTTGTTCTTCCACTTTAGACTTTTCCCCCTCCATATACTCTATTAGACCCTCATCTATTTTGACTTGATGAGAATCTTTCCTCTTCTTTGGCATTGGTGTCTCATCAGTGAATTTGCGGCCTTCTTATCACAACCTTTGCTTAACCTCTGCCTCTTCCTCAAATGTCTTATCATGCATCTACTTCTGATGTACAACCACACAATCACCAAGGGCCAGCCGAATAAGCTGAGAACTTCCTCCACATCTCAATATAATCTTCTTAGGAACAGATTCACTTCTGAAAATTTCAACCCCCATCTTCAAAACACGAGCATCACCCTCCCAGATTCTCACTTCTACACCATCTGACAATTTGGCAAACCCTGCAATCATTATGGCTACCACACCTCTCAATCTCAGATGTAAAGGTAGGCCTTTAATCTCGAGAGTCACATGCTTGGTACCTACTCTCTGGGTTGGACGATCTGGCAACGCACCATCAAAAGGAGAGACCAATCTCCACAGCACTGTAATATTCTCAAAACTGCTCGATCGAAATCTAAGCCTTTCCACATCAATCATCCCTAGCCCGAAAATAAGAAAATGTGTTGGAGATAAAGCATCTATCTTCCAACTCGACGAGATAAGGGAGACGGAACTCACTAGTTGATGGCCCCTGGTAGGATATTTAGATATCCTAAGAGACAAGCACAAGGAGATGATATATTTAGACCACCTCTTCGTGCCGGGAACTCGTCCAATCAACTTGTGTTGTCGAGCCGCTCCTAAGTTAGATCTTCGAGATGACTTTTCAGAATAGAACACTTTTGGCATGATTTTCTTTATTAAGCGCATTGAACCAGATTAAGTGTGTGATTTTAGTTGCTTAGTTTACCAAGTCCTAAAAACTAAAGGGTAGGCAAAGGGGCTGAATAATCCCTAAGCCTTAGACCTACTACATCAGCCTCGCACTTTTCTCAACCTCTTGAGGACTAATTCGGATCTTAACAAATACGTGAGTGTTTAAACCCTGAAACAAGTGATGAGAAGCTCATCATGGTCTCTAATTACCCCTAATTAACTAATCTTCCTAGTTAATTAGCTAGAAATATGTAAATATATGGGTTAATTATTAAATAAGGGATAAATAGTAAAGGACCTTAAAATAATTTTAAAATGCTATATTATCATCTGATTAGTATTATTAATAATTTAATTAATAATTGGATGTGAATTATTATTAGTAATTTATCTAATTAATGTGTTAACTAGCTTAAAGTATAATATATACCTAAGTATGTAATAACTTAAGTAACATTACTTAATCAAATAAATTAATCTAAAAAGGTAAAAAATATAAACTCAAGGTCTAAATATAATAATTATCTTATTTATAATCATATATAAAAATTGTAAATAAATTAAATTAAAATAAACCTTGAAAACCTAAGTTTACATTTTAGTCCTTAAATTGTATTCCAATCAGGTCCTTATTGTTCATTTAGGTCTTCAATTTTCACTACAAACAAGTCCCTAGAACTACTTCTTTTTTCCTTCTTCAACCGTCTGGATGGCTGACGACAGGAGGTGCGTCCACCGTCTAATCACCACTCATCCGATGTCATTCTTTCTTCTCCAAGCTCCTAGAGCTTGGGCTCAACATCTCCTTTTCATCCATCGGTTTGGATGATGCTAAAATCCTATTTTAGGGTTGGAGATAGCCTCACCGGCATCGGAGAAGATGCTGGTGGTTACTCTACTCCTAGCCGCTTCTCCATCCAGATTCCACCTCCATCTTAGCCGCCGCCACCTATAAATACCCCTCTACACCCTTGATTTTCACCAAGTTAGCTCCCTTCCCTCTTCTTCACTGAGCTAACTCGATAGGCTATCCTCTCCAAACTCTGACGATCTTCCTCCACTTCATCCATCTTCCTCCATCCATCTTCAATAGCTCTGGATCTCCGCCGACGTCAGCCCAGTCTTCTGACACAAGTGTTGACTAGGAGCTCCTCTACTTCACCTCACAACCGCCTACCGAACTCTTTCGTCAACCCTCTGATTCCCTCCTCCATTATGAGCTATCGATGGAGATCTCCTATCCCCTTCATCCAGGTAACAGTAGATTAGGTAGGTAGTTTAGTTAGGATAGTTAGTTAGGTAAATTAGGTAGTGTAATGCTAGATTTCACACTTGTCTTCCTCAACTCCGACGAGCTCCTTGAGCTTGTCAGGAGAAATTCTTTTGTCTTTTTAAGTCACTGTTCACCTTCTTATACCTCTCATGAACACTTCCATCACTTTTAATTACTCAATTGATCATCTAATCGTCTAAACCACCTCCACCTCCACCAACTACTCCTGTTGTCCATGGCAGTAGTAGTTGATCTTATTTAACCTTCATTGGGTCCTCCACCATTTATTCATCACCTAAGGACCCTAATCCTCACTTTAATTTAAGTAATTACACCCTATAACTTAAATGCCCAATTTTAATTAAGCTCCTGAGCTCACTGTCAATGGTAGCTCAGGAGTAGTTCAAATCATTAATTATTCATCTATATACCATTGGAAATATCTTTTGACTTGTTTCCTCCACTCAATTGAGTGGGAGAACAAGTCCTGAGCCTAATCCAACTTAGAACTTGTCTAAAATTAATTCACTGTTTAGTCTTCACTTTAATGAACAATTGATGAAATTAATCTATTCCTGAGGTTCCTTGTGACCTCAGGAAGTTTTCTAAATCATCAATGGCATAATTTCATAATTTTTTTACAATTTCAGCTTTTTTTGGACTCACCGGAGCTCCGGCGAGCTCCTACAAGTCAAATAAGCTCTTCAGCCTATTAAACTTAGTATGAAGCTCTAGATCAATGATTTGAGGTTTACTGATCATGCTGAGACATTTTAATTAAGGTTTTAGTGTCTAGAGTTTCTGTTAGGTCTTCATCTTCTCCAACTTCGGCAAAGTTGGAGATGTCTGACAGTTAGGTTTTAACTTTATTTGAAAGGTCTGAAAGCTTCAGAGACTTACACTGAAACCATTTCCATGATTCAATCATTGTGACAAACCTTGGTTTGTCCTGACGAACAAACTCCTTTTCAAGCTCAGGTGACAAGCCTGGAACCCTAGGAACCTTAGTTGAATCATCTTTCTAAGGGTTTGAATTTGTTCCTGTGATTGAAGAGAAGATGTTTAAGGCTTTAATTCCCTTTGAAAAGGTTTAATTCAGAAAGTAAAAATTTGAGGCTAATTGGTCAAACTAAAGTCGGATCCTTGGATTTTGGATTCAAACAGACAAATTGAGGAGTTTAAGTTGTTGAGATATTTGTGAATGATTTAGATAAGATTTGGATGAGCTCTGATCAACTTTTTGGTAGAAATTGAATTTTGTGCAGTTTGGGTTATTTTTGAACCCAAACTAACGATAGTGGGTTTATGATGAGATTTAGATGAAAAATCTGCCTAGATAGATTCATAACAACCTCTAGAAGTTGTTTGAATTGATTCAATAGGACTAAGCTGGCTGTTAGGACCTTTTAGAGTTTGAATCACAATCCTCAAGTTCCCTAGAGAAGCTTCTTAGCTTCTATTCCTTCCTGAAGCTCCTGAGAGCTTAATACCTCCACCAATAGCCATGGAATCAACCTATGAATCTCTTCAGTACCCTATCTGGAAGTCAAAGTCCAGTCTGTGGACCTTAGAACTGAAAAATGCACTCTGCAGGCCAAATTGAATGTAGTAAACTCGGGACCTTCACCCTTCAAATCGAAGGGCTTAACTTCTTTTGAGTATCAAATTGACACTTCAATTATGTAGAACAACTCAAGAGTTTTCCAGCAAGCTTTTATTTTCTTGGAATGGAGCTCTGAGCTGGCTGGAATCGTCATTTGAAGTTAGGTTTGGGAGGGGGAAACTTAGTCCCACCTCGGTAGAACTGGAGCGGCTGCATGAGTATAAAACTGATTTGTGATATGGGCTTCTCAGTTGATAGCGCACGGCGCAAGGAAACAAACTATGAAATGGGTGTGTGTGTGGGTGCATGCAGTGCATGTGCCCGGGTGTGTGTGAGCCTATGGGCAAGCGTGTGTGGGCCTGTGAGGGCGTGTGCATGGGCCTGGGAGGCCGTGAGCTGGATGGGCTCGAGACTATGCGAATCGGAAATAAACTGAAACTAAATAAACCAGGCTTGGACCTAGTAGGGTCTGGTTCAACCTTGAGAGGGGTGCTGTGTATCCTGACCGATCCAAGCTGCCAATAAAAAAACCTAATTTTTGGTTCAAAGAATTAGACCGGTTTGGTTCAGAATGCAAGAGTTCTCAAGGAAAGGATGCTAAGGAGAAGAAGAGGAGAAGAAGCAAAGGAAAGGAAGAGAAGGAGAAGAAAGAGAGCTCGTAGAAAGAAAGGAAGGTTGAACAGGCAAGTGCTACAGAAAAAAGACAGAGAAGGAAGAGAAGAAAGAAAGAAAAGAAGACATGTAAAAGAAAGAGCTCGAGAAAGATTAAGGAAAAATATTAAGAAGAAGATTAAGAAATAAGTAAAAAGAAAAGGGAAAGAAAGAGAAAAAGATAAAAGAAGAAGAGAAAGAGAGAGGCTAAAGACAAAGAAGAGAAATAAATGGTTTAATTTCTTGCATATTATTCATTCCTATTGAGCTTAATGTTGTAATAAGGCATATGTTCATTAGAATTATTTCTGATTGCCTTAATCTATTGTAAGTAAAAAGAAATAAACATGTTTACTTGTTTGTTAAAGAAGATCATTTGTGTAAATATGTTTTCTTATGGAATTTTGCATACTCTTTTAAATAGAAATCATTAAGCAAAATTCATGTTCTTAAAGTAAACTTAATTATACTTTCTATAAGTAGCTTAGACTTAATGGTGAATTCTAATTAAGCTATACCTCCCAGTGAACGACCTGGACTCAACCAGTTAAAAGAAATAAAAGCTAAAATGTTAGGTTAACTTGACCCTATACTACTTAATCAACACAAATTCAAGTTGACCTAAGTTACTTTCTTCTATACATAATTACGCACAATTAACTTAATTAACTATGTTGAGAAAGGTGATGACCAACAGGTCCAAGAGGCCTAAGGTCAGTACTTGTTACTAATCGCCTAAGCTTTAGCCTTCTAGGTCTTAATTCATCATCCAATCCAACCTAGAAGTTAGGTAAGTTCCATACTCAATTTTAAGGGACACTTTCCTTTCTTTTCATTTTGATTGCTCCTTTTTCTCTTTCTTTTCTTTTCTTTTCTTTTCTTCTCTTTTCCTCTTCTCCTCTTTTCATTCAACTTGATTCAAATTGGCCTCTCCTTTCCCCTTTTCTCTTTTTTTTTTCTATGAAACCCTTCCATGCATTGATTTTCACAACGTTTTGCACTTTAATACCCCCCCATGCCTAAGATTTGCAATGTTCTCATTGTAAATTAGGTGGGTTCGAGTTCAATTCAGATTGTACATTAGAACAAGTGGGTGGTGAATGGGTTGGAATGACTGTTGCAGATGATTTCTAGCTTTGATGCAAGTATCAAAGGTGGAGTGGGCTATTCTAATGGGTGAACCCTAAAGTGTAATATGAATTGAACAAAAAGATATGTCAGAAAGGTTTTGGGTTTTTCAAAGATGACAGGTTGCCTCCGGTTAAGCGCTAAGTTTAACGCCATCAGCTGGGCGTAATGAAGTTCAGAGAGAATGTAGATCAAAAGATACTGCAGCCAAATTCCAGTTGGTGAGTTCAAAGAACAGTTTGAATCTTTGACTGTTCACGACAAAAGGTTTAGATTCGTCGCTAAGTTCACTGAGTTCGACCGCTCCATTTCCAAATACTCGTCTCACAAGGAATGGTCCAATCCATTTTGGTCTGAGTTTTCCTGGGAAGAGCTTGAGTTTGGCATCGAAGAGTAATACTTTCTGACCAAGATGGAAGGATTTTTGTGAAATGTGCCTATCATGGAAGGTTTTCATCTGCTCTTTGTAGAGTCACAAGTTCTCATATGCATCATTGTGTAGTTCCTCGATCTCGCTCAATTAGAACTGGCGGTGGATTCTAACCTTCATGAGATCTTGATTGTACTTCCGTATTGCCTAGTAGGCTTTGTGCTCGATTTCTACGGGAAGGTGACATGGCTTCCCGTACACGAGTCTAAAGGGAGACATTCCTAACTAGGCACATTGGCTGTCCTATATGCCCACAAGGCTTCCAAAAGGTAGGTAGACCAATCCTTCCTATCAGGTCGAAGAAGGATCTTCATGATCTTCTAATTTGACAGTTTAGCCAATCCATTAGTCTGGGGGTGATAAAGAGTCGAGATATGATGCAACACCCCATACTTTTTCATCAGGGACTGGAAGTGCACATTTGCGAAATGAGACCCGCCATCACTGATGATGTCTTTCGGAACCCCAAATCTGGAAAAGATGTTCTCCTGAATGAACCAAAGAACAACTTTATGGTCACTTGTTCAAGTGGGGATGACTTCGATCCATTTAGAGACGTAATCAATAGCGAGTAAGATGTACTCGAAGCCGTTAGATCTTGGAAAAGGTCCCATGAAATCAATTCCCTAGATGTCAAAGATTTCACACACGATGATCAGATTCAAGGGCATCATATCACGCGGGCCGATGTTGTCGAGGGTCTGACAACGGGCACATGCCCTACAATAGGATTGTGTGTCTTTGAACATTATGGGCCAAAAGAACCCACACTTGAGGATCTTCACTGTGGTTTTACGCCGAGAGTAATGGCCACCGCAGGCTTGGTCATGACAGAAAGAGATTACGTCGTTGACCTCATTGTCGGGAATGCATCTCCAGATCACTTGGTCATTACTGATATGGAAAAGATACAAATCTTCCTAGACATAGTACTTGGCATCAAAAATTAGCTTGTCCAGCTTGGAAGTCACCTAATATGGCGGGACTTTCCCCGAAACCAAGTAGTTCACAATGTCGGCAAACCAAGGAAATCTGTTAATGGCCAAGAGATGATCATTTGGAAAGTGCTCGGTACTAGGTCCAGACGGGTCAATCACTAAAGAAGGAAGGCAAAATAAATGGTCAGCTACCATGTTCTGCTTTCCCACCTTGTCACAAATTTTTAGATCGAATTCTTGCAATAGCAAGATCCAGCGGATTAATATCAGTTACGCATCCTTCTTCACAAGTGTCTCACTGTAGTGTGATTCGAGTATATGATGACATGGGAACCCAGGAGGTATGACCTGAATTTCTCCAAGGCAAATACTACAGCCAGCAGCTCTTTCTCTGTAATAGTGTAATTACGCTGAGCCTCGTCCAATGTCTTGCTGGCGTAATATATGACCACTGGTTTCACGTCTAATTTCTAACCTAGCACCGCTCCTACTGCGTAGTCAGATGCAACGCACATGATTTTGAAGGGTTGAGACCAGTCAAGAGATTGTAGGATTGGTGCTTGGGTGAATCGATTACGTAGGATCTCAAATGTGTGAATGCACTCACTCGAAATTTCAAATGGTGTGTCCTTCAAGAGGAGATTCATCAAGGGGCGTGCGATCTTAGAGAAATCATGTATGAATTGATGATAAAATCCAACATGCCCTAGGAATGATCTGATATCTTTGACTGAGTTAGGCATAGGTAGCTTAGAAATCATATTCACCTTATCCAGGTCAACCTGGATACCTCTCTCAGAGACAAGATGTCCAAGAGCCCTCAGGAACCATGATGTGGCTTTTTTCCCAGGAGAGAACTGACAAGTCCATTTTCGTGCATTTTGAAATTATAGAAAATCGTAGTATAGTCACGCTAAACCCCTGATCAAAATATTTAATCGTTTACGAAACTCACTTAGATTTCTTTTCTTTTTAGAATTTGAGTCCTGGTTGTTCATCTCTGGGAGGCATGAAAATAAGTCGAGATTTGAATTGGCTTTGCTAACCTAAATCTAACCTAACCTAATATTTTTATCTTTTTTGTGTTTTTTGATTTTTATTTTGAGGCACAAAATGAAACCTAGATCTACATGTGCTAGCTAAAACCTAAGTGACTACATGCATCTAAGTGAGGCCATGGTGGTCGTGCATGGTGTTAACAAACCTAAGTATCATATAGGCAAGCAAACATGAGGAAATCAATCATAGAAACATCATGATATTATTTGTGCATAAAAGATTATCACATATCATCTACACTAGAAAGCATATAAATAGAAGAAAATCCCTCATGTTGGAAAGTTGCCACTAGGGCCATCAGCCTTGTGTGAGGGTGTAGGCTTGACCTAGGGTATGCAAACTTATCTCTACCAACAAGAGATGGCTGGCCACAAGAGGCTATGGGTGAGCCTTCATGGCCGTCCAAGAAGAAGAAGAAAGAGAGGGGGCGAGTGCACCCAAATGGAGAGAGGAGGGTGTTGCACCCTTTCTCTACCAATGGCCGTCCTTGAGAAGACCTTGAAGATGGTCTCCTCTATGGCCGTTTAAGAGGAAAACAAATGGGGTGTGGACCCTCTATGGTGGAGGAAGAAGGCACGCCCACATGGTGTTGCATCCTCATGCTCTTCTTCTTGCCACCCTTGAAGAAGCTTGGAGGAGAGCTTCTTCCTAGCCGTCCATGGAGGGAACCTTGGAGGAGGAGGATGGCCTTGAGAGGGAGAGGGGGAGGTGTGATCGCAAGTCGAGAGAGGAAGAGAGTGAATGGAATTGGTGTGCAATTTCGTGGCTCTCTCTTGTCATTATGGGAAGGCTCCATTTGGTTGCCACTTTTGGTGGCTCCAAAAATAGCTAATGCCACCATTTAGGGTTTCCAAGAGAGAGTGCGTGGGTTTGGTAGGGGTAGAATAGGAAAGTGTGTGTGTGCGTGTGTGGGTGTGTGTTTTTCGTAGGGCTAGGTTGTGTGTTTTGGTAAGATTAGGTGCTAAATAGGTTGGGTCAATCTAGATTAGGTGCCTATGGACCTAATTAGGCTTAGGAAAGTCTAATTGGATAGGAGTGAACTGCTCGTGCACTAAATCGATGTTCTAAGATTGTTGTGTTGTAGTATAGCCAAATAACACTCAAACAAATAAATTTTATTACTCGAAAAGGTTCTGAGGTCGAACACAGGGAGTAATATGGAATTTAAAGCTCAAGTCACAATTTAAATTAAGAATAAAGATTGCAATAAAAATAATGTCAAGATCAATATGCAAAAAGAATGAAGTAAAATGGTGATTTAAATCACCAATTACTCCTTACAAATAACACTTAAATCAAGTCTCAAATATATGCAATTAAAGTATCAGATATCTTAAGTAGCCCTATGCTACAGTGCTAAGGTTTTTCTTCTTCTTCTCCTTTTCTTCTTCTCTGTTTCTTCTGGTGCTCCTCTTCTTCTTCATTGTTTCTTCTTCCTCTTTCTTTCTTCCTCTTCCTCTGCTGCTCATGCCTTCTTCTTCTTCTTTCTCTATCCAGCTACTTTGCACAGAGGGGGCAACTTCATGAATTGGCTAAGTGTCAGCCAATTCTCTCTGTAGCAAAAGCCCTCCACCTACCCTGTGCGATCTCTCCTTCTCTTTCTCTCTTAGGCTCCGCCCTCCCAGGGACTCTCAATGGGCAACCGGGTATTCAAGTAGGTGCAAACCCGAGTCTAGGGCTGCGGCCGTGGTCGCAGCTGAGGAGTGAGGGGCTTAGGCGGGTCGGGTGCACCATGTCTGGGGGGTCAGGTGTCGCAGGTGAGGTGCATGTGAGGGGAGCATGCGGGGACCTCACCCCCTGTGTGTCGAGGCGATAAGGCCGTATCACTTTCTCAATTTATGCACCTTCAACTGCTCTACCGCTTCCGTTGTGGGACTAAACCATGCCCCTTTCTTCGTGTGCGTCTGCAGCAAGGAGGTTCCTCTGATTGGCATAGCTGCTAAGGGCAGGGGCTTCAATTGACCACTTGGAAGTGTTGCTGAGGCTATTTTGCACAGATTGGAGATGAGATCCTAGAGCTGCAAGCCTGATTAAAGCTTCAAGCAAGCTCGCGACTACTGCGTCAATGGCGGAGGAGGCTGGAACCTGAAATCCAAGAATAAGAGCCTCGCACCAGAGTCAGAAGGTTCAGCAGATTCGTCGTGGATTGGCGAGTGTAACGGTGATGGTTGTGCACTGTGATAGTGTGTGAGGAGGTCTGACGACTTTAAGAAGGGTGGCCGGAGGTTCATGAGTTGGGTGCAGGTTCTGAAGGAGCAATTGATCTAACTAAGTTAGGATTTTTGCTCTTGAGGTTGAGGCGATGGTGAGGAGCATGGAAGCGGCACGGTTAGGCGAGTGTGGAAGCTGCTAGGGCTAGCCGGAGGTCTACCGGCGAGGTGGAAGATGAAGTGCGGTTGGGCGAGTCAACGGTCGAAACAAAGTGGAGAATGTGTGGAAACGAGGAGTGGAAGATGAGTCGTTTAGGAGATGTAGCGGATGACGGGGAGTGGAGTTGGTGCCGGTTGAGGTATGGCCAGCGCCAGAGACGAAGCTGCTCTGATAAGGTGCGGACGGCGAGGACGAAGGAGATAGGGATGCTGGCTGGTGCTGCTCGACGTGGAAGAAGGCAACGAAGGAGAATATGCCACTGGTATTATAGTTAAATGACGAGGGGAGGCAAGGAGGGTTGTCGGAGCTTGAAGAGCAATTCGACCGGAGGAGGAGAGAAGAATTTAAGGGTTACTCTGGTCGAATTAAAGCTTGAGGGGTTCGGCCTGGCCTAGGCTTTCTTTTATAGGTCATCAGAGGGCGATTAAAGCTTGTAAAGCTCACTAGAGTTTGGGAATTCTTTGAAAATAAATCTCTCATGCATTCGCATGAGAGATTGGGTTGGTTTTAGGGCTTACGATCGGGTTCAAAAGGGAATTTCATGAAGAACTTCCCTTTCAAATTTGAAAGGGATTCATCAAGAAATTAGGGAGTTCTTTCCAATTTAAGTTTGTTGGAACAAGTAGGAATAGGTCTAATGGTGGTAGGGACCTTTTTGTGAGAACGATGACAAAGTTAGAGGTCTGTTTGAAAGGGTTTTGAAAGTTAAGGGTAGAAATGTATTTAGACAGACCAATTTGCAAACTAGGTCAAGACAAACTCAACTAGGATCCAAATTTTGGTACAAACCAAATTTGAACCTAGATAATCTAATGGTGAAGTTGGATTTTGGTTTTGACTATGTTTTTCTAGGTAATTTATGCAAAAACCCAAATTAGGGCAAATGTCTGTCTCTTACTTGATTCTGGGTCAAAATGGGTTCTGATAGTCAAATTGAAGGTTCCAAACCCTAGAGAATATTTTTCTATGAATTTTAGAGGGTTTAAGTTAATTTTATCCTGATTAGAACCTCAGTTAATTAAGCGGGTCTATTTTTAGGATTTCAAAAAGTCATTTAATTCTCAGAACACGTGCAAATCCTTTTCTGATTGTTCTAACTCACTTTTCTTTTCAAGACCATTTGACCTACATTCAACCCCTGAGAAAACCTGTGGTTGTACTGCATTCATGATAAGCTGGTAAAATTGCAACCCTAGTTTCTTATTTTTCCCTCAGAATGATTATGTAGTGACTTGTGACTCTCTGGTAGTTATGTAGGAGCATTTACTGACTTAATTTGGTCAAAATGAGCTAGTTATGGCGCATGATGGTGTTCCCATCATACCCCCATGCCTAGCTTTTGCTAGTTAGCAAAATTTCAAGGTATTAACTTTGATTCTAGACCGTAAAACTTTTGATGCTTAAAACTTTGATATGTGTTTTGTTTTGTAGATTAGGTTAGAATGTCGATAGTAGGCCTAGAGGTACTCAAATACCAACCAAGATCCGGACTTGACCAGCTCTAGCCTCAATCTGCTGCAAAGGTTTCTAAGGCCCACAGGAACTAACCTAAGGTTCGTTGAACTCCATGGTTAAAGCACCCATGCTTGTAACATGTTTTAGCCCAGGTTCAGTTTGTAGTGTGTTTTTGTCAGAGAGAGATAGAGGAATTTTTCTTTATTTTTGGAGATTTTTCTCTCTCTTTTCTTTTTATTTCTAGCTTCGAATTAGCTTTACAACATGGTCTGTATCAGATTCCTAATCCCCACCATCAATCCTCGCAGGGTCCCTGGCAATCGATGCTTCGAGATAGCACTGCCCATGGCAACCCCTAGAACCCTGGCTTTCGAGATTTCAAGATAATCCTGCCCATGGCATTCTATAGCTAAATCTACACCCTGGCAATCGACATTTTGAGATAATGCCGCCCATGGCATCTGAACCAGCACAAGGTGCTTACATGCCCCCGATAGGATATGTAGATATCCTAGGAGACAGGCACCGAGGAGACGATATGTTATTACGCATCTTTGAGGGGAATTTCCCACCTCTCCGCATCGGAAAATCATCCAAATCAACTTGTGTTGATCGGCCACTCCTAATCTAGGTAACTTTTTTCTTTCAGAACAGGTTTAACGCATTTGCATGATTTTGATACTTAGGTGCACTGAACCAGACTCTGTGTGGATTGGGGTGCTTAGGTTATCGAGTCCCGCAAACCAGAGGTTAGTTAACGAGGTCGAATAATCCCTAAGCCTTAGACCTAATACTTAAGCTTCTCATTTTCCCCAACCTCTTGAGGACTATCCAGATCTTAGTGAGTACTTGAATTTTTAAGCCTAGGATTGCAGCCCAAGAGGCCTAAAATCAGCGTTCCTACTAGTCTCTTCTTTGTTGCATTAGTGCTTTTTTCCTTTCATTTTCTTTCTTTTGATTTGGTTTAGAACTAAGTCAATTCCTTAATCTTTTACTAATAACTATCTCTTTTTCTTTTCTTTTTAAATTGTTCTCCCTTTTGACATTTTTATCCCCTCCCATTTTCTCCTCAAAATCTGATATGCCATCCATTCAAACTTGCCTCCCCTCTCCTATTTTTGTTCTTTTTCAAAACTTATTTATTTTTTTGGTATTTTTGGAATATATGATTTTTTTTTTATGAAACCCTTTCATGTGTAATGATTTTCACGGCATTTTGCACTTTAATACCCCCCCATGCTTATGATTTGCAATGTCCTCATTTTAAATTAGGTGGGTTCAAGTTCAGCTTAGATCATTCATTAGAACAGGTGTTGGGTGGGTGAATGGGTTGAGGTGACTGTTACGGACGATTTCAAGCTCAGGTACGTGTACTAGAGGTGGAGTCAGCTGTTCTAATGGATGAACCCTAAAGTGCAATAAGAGTTCAGCATAAGATGTGTCAGGAAGGGTTTTGGGCTTTTAAGAATGATGGGTTGCCTCCCTTTAAGTGCTGAGTTTAACGCCATCAGCCGGGTGCAATGAGCTCAGGGAGAATGGAGGGTAAAAGATACCTCAGCCAAATTTGTATCGGTGAGTTCAATGAATGGTTTGAGTCTCTGACCTTTCATGACAAAAAGTTCTGAATCGTGGCTGAGTTGATTGATTTTGGCAGCACCATTTCCAATGATTTGTCGGACAAGGTAGGGTCCAATCCATTTTGATCTAAGTTTTCTAGGAACAATTTTAGTTTGCCGTCAAAGAGTAGGACTTTCAAACCAAGGAAAAAGATCTATCTGGATATGTGCTTGTCGTGAAAGGTCTTAACCCACTCTTTGTAAATTCGTGAGTTCTCATATGCGTCATGGCGTAATTCATCAATCTCGCACATTTGAAGCTTTCTGTGGGTTCCTGCCTTCGAAAGATCGAGATTGCAGTTCCATACTACCTAATAGGCTTTATGCTCCAATTCGATGGGGAGGTGACATGCCTTCTCATATACCAATCTGAAGGGAGACATGCCTAATTGGGTTTTGTGGGTGATCGTATAAGCCCATAAAGCTTCCGAAAGTCAGGATGACCAATCTTTCCTGTCAGGTCGAACAGTGACCTGGAGGATTTTCTTGATCTCTTGATTCGATAACTTAGCTAAACCATTAGTTTGGGGGTGATAAGGAGTCGAGATCCTATGTGACACCCCGTACTTGGTCATTAGTGATCTGAACTGAGTATTTGTGAAATGGGTCCCTCCATCGGAGATTATGGCACATGGAATCCTAAACCGAGAGAAGATGTTCTGATGAATGAATTTGATAACCTCCTTATGATCGTTGGTTCAGGTCTGAATGGCTTTGATCCATTCGGACACGTAGTCGACAATGAGAAGAATGTATTTGAAGCCACCCGAATTAGGCAAGCGTCCCATAAAATCAATCCCCTAGATATCAAAGATTTTGCATACGAGAATTGGTTGTAAGGGCATCATATCGTGGCGGCTCATGTTGCCTAAGGTCTGGCAACGATTGCATGCCTTACAGTGATTGTATGCGTCTTTGAAAATCGTGGGCCAATAGAAGCCACACTAGAGGACTTTTGCTGCGGTTTTATGACCAAAGAAGTTCCACCGTAGGACAAAATGTCCTGAATTTCCACTTCCGAAACACATCGTCGAATGATCTGATTAGCACCAATGCGGAAAAGATATGGGTCTTCCCAAAAGTAGTACTTCGCATCGGAAAGTAATTTGTCCTTCTTGGCTTTTGGCTAATCAGATAGTATCTGATGTGATGCCAAGTAGTTTACTAGATCAACAAACCATGGAAGTCCTATACTGATAGTCAAGAGGTGTTCATCGGGAAAATGTTTAGTAATGGGTCCGGAAGGGTTGATAATATAAGAAGGAAGGCGGGATAAGTGATCAGCTACCACATTCTATTTCCCTACCTTGTCATGAATCTCAAGGTCAAATTCTTGCAACAGCAAGATCCAGTGGATTAGTCGAGGTTTCGCATCCTTGTTTGCAAGGAGATGCCTCACAGCAGTGTGATCTGAGGAAATGATAACACAGGAACCTAAAAGATACGATCTGAATTTTTCCAAGGTAAATACTATGGCTAGCAGCTCTTTCTCAATAACTATATAGTTATGCTGAGCCTCGTCAAGTATCTTGCTAGCGTAGTAAAAGACCACGGGTTTCTTGTCTATTTTTCGCCCAAGTACCACCCCCATAGCATAATCAAATGCATCGCACATGATCTCAAAGGGTTGAGACCAATCAAGGGACCACAGGATAGGTGCTTAGGTAACTCGATCTCATAGGATCTCAAATGCCTGAGTACACTCCTTCGTTATTTTAAAAGGGACAACCTTAGATAGAAGATTAGTCAGGGGGCATGCGATTTTTGAGAAATCGGGAATGAATCAATGATAAAAACCAACGTGCCCTAGGAAGGATCGGATGTCTTTGACTGAGCTAGGCATAGGTAGTTTGGAAATCAAATTCACCTTGGCTTGATCAACTTGGATGCCCTTTTCAGAGATAAGATGTCCTAGGATAATTCCGTTAGGTACATGAAGTGGCTCTTTTCCCAGGAAAGAACCAAGTTCACGTCAATGCATCGCCTGAGGAACTAGACCAAGTGCAGGAGGCAATCGTCAAATGATTCACCAAATACCAAGAAGTCATCCATGAAGACTTCAAGGTATTCACCTACCATATCTGAGAATATGGCAAGCATGCACCACTAAAAAGTAGTGGGTGCATTGCAAAGATCAAACGGCATCCTTCGGAATGTGTAAGTCCGAAGGGGCAGGTGAAGGTGGTCTTTTCTTGGTCCTCAGGATTATGACTTGGTTGTAACCAGAGTACTCATCCAAAAAGCAGAAGAATAGATTTCCAGCTAGTTTCTCAAGAATCTTAACAATGAATGGTAGTCGGAAATGATCCTTCTTTGTGGAGGAATTGAGTCTTCTGTAATCAATGTAAACTCTACATGAGTTTGCTATACGAGTCGGTATGGCTTCTCCGATTTCAGTCGTGATGACGGTGAGCCCTGCCTTTTTAGGCACAACTTGGATTGGGCTCACCCACCGACTGTCGGAGATCGGGTAGATGATTTCTACATCTAACCACTTGATAATCTCCCTTTTCATGACATCCTGCAGATTGGGATTCAGGAGTCTCTGCATTTCATGGGATGGTCGTGAGACTTCTTCAGTGTAGATGTGATGTGTGCAGAATGAGGGGCTGATACCAGTGAGATCATCGAGAGTCCATCCAATGGCTCTTCGATGTTGCTGGAGAGCAGAAATCAGGCGCGTTTCCTTATCTACTATGAGTCGGGAGTTGATAATCATAGGAAATGTCTAATTGGAACCCACAAAGACGTACTTGAGATGATCAAGAAGAGGTTTTAATTCAAAAATTGGGTTTTCGGTAGCAGTAGGTAGTTCAGGATGGGTGTCGAGAGTAAAGGAAGGAGCTATGGGTGTGTCTAGGTTGAGTTTGGGCTCCTCTAATTGCGGGTTTTGATCCAAATAGAGAGAGTAGTTAGAACTTACCTGCCCCTGGTGTGCTTACTGTGCGACTGATCTTCCTTGAATGTATCCCTCCCTGTAACAACCATAGCAAAAGAGATATAGCAAGTTAGAATCTAAATCAGGAATTGTAATCAAGAGTTCTAAAATGCCCATTGCTCCCAGGCAACGATGCCAAAATGCTTGCATGTTAAATCGATGTTTTAAGATTGTCGTGTTGTAGGATAGCCAAAATAGTGCTCAAACAAATAAATTTTATTATTAGAAAAGGTTCTGAGGTCGAACATAGGGAGTAATATGGAATTTAAAGCTCAAGATCACAATTTAAATCAAGAATAAAGATTACAATAAAAATAATGTCAGGATCAATATGTAAAAAGAATGGAATAAAATGGTGATTTAAATCACCAATTACTCCTCAAAAATAACACTTAATCAAGTCTCAAATATATGAAATTAAAGTATCAAAAGTCTTAAGTAGCCCTGTGCTACAGTGCTAAGGTTTTTCTTCTTCTTCTTCTCTGTTTCTTCTTGTGCTCATCTTCTTCTTGTGCGGGTCCTCTTTTTCTTCTTCTTTGTTTCTTCTTCCTCTTTCTTTCTTCCTCTTCCTCTACTACTCAAGCCTTCTTCTTCTTCTTTCTCTATTTAGCTACTTCGCATAGAGGGGGAAACTTCTTGAATTGGCTAAGTGTCAGCCAATTCTCTCTACAGCAAAAACCCTCCCACTACCCCGCGTGATCTCTCCTTCTCTTTCTCTCTTAGGCTCTGCCCTCTCGAGGCCTCTTAGTGGGTAACCGGGTAATCAGGTAGGCGCAAACCCAGGTCCAGGTCTGTGGGTGTGGTTGCAGCCGAGGAGTGAAGGGCCTAGGTAGGTCGAGCGCACCAGGTCCGTGGGGTCAGGTGTCGCGGACGAGGCGCATGTGAGGCGAGCATGCGGGGACCTCACACCCCTGTGTGTCGAGGTGATAAGGTCGCATCACTTTCTTAATTTATGTGCCATCGACTGCTTTGCCGCTTCTGTTGTGGGACTAAACCATGCCCCTTTCTTCGTGTGCATCTGCAGCAAGGAGGTTTCTCTAATTGGCTTATCTGCTAAGGGCAAGGGCTTCAATTGACCACCTGGAAGTGGTGCTGAGGCCATTTTGCATAGCCTGAAGATAAGATCCTGGAGCTGTAGGCCTGATTAAAGCTTCAAGAAAGCTCGCGGCTGCTGCATCAGTGGCGGAGGAGGCTGGAACCTAAAATCCAAGAATAAGAGCCTGGCACCTCCGTTAGAAGGTTCACCATATTCGCTGTGGATTGGCGAGTGCAACGGTGGTGGTTGTGCGCTGTGATAGTGTGTGAGGAGGTCTGATGACCTCGAGAAGGGTGGCCGGAGATGCGTGAGTTGGGTGCAGGTTCTGAAGGAGCAATTGACCTAACTAAGTTAGGGCTTTTGCTCTTGAGGTCGAGGCGATGGTGAGGAGCATGGAAGTGACGCGGTTGGACGGTGTGGAAGCCGCTAGGGCTTGCCGGAGGTCTACCTGCGAGGTGGAAGACAAAGGGCGGTCGGGCGAGTCGACAGTCGAAACAAAGTGGAGAATGTCTGGAAATGAGGAGTGGAAGATGAGTAGTTGTTTAGGAAAGGTAGCGGACGACGAGGAGCAGAGTTGGGGCCAGTTGAGGTATGGTCGGTGCCAGAGATGAAGCTGCTCTGATAAGGGGTGGACAACAAGGATGAAGGAAGTAGCGATGCTGGCTGGTGCTGCTCGACGTGGAAGAAGGTAAGAAAGGAGAATCTACCACTGGTATTGCGGTCAGATGACAAGGGGAGGCAAGGAGGGTCGTCGAAGCTTGAAGAGCAATTTGGCTGGAGGAGGAGAGAAGAATTTGAGGGTTACTTTGGTCGAATTCAAGCTTGAGGGGTTCGGCCTGGCCTGGGCTTTCTTTTATAGGTCATTAGAGGGCGGTTAGATCTTGGGAAGCAAGCTTCCCAAGCTTGGAAAGCTCATCGGAGTTTGGGAATTCTTTGATACCCAAATCTCTCATGTGTTCGCATGAGAGATTGGGCAGGTTTTAGGGCTTAGGATCGGGTTCAAAATGAAGGGAATTTCTTGACGAACTTCCCTTTCAAATTTGAAAGGGATTCATCAAGAAATCAGGGAGTTCTTTCCAATTTAAGGTCGCTGGAGCAAGTAGGAATAGGTTTAATGGCGGTAGGGACCTTTTTGTGAGAACAACGACAAAGTTAGAGGTCAGTTTGAAAATATTTTGAAAGTAAGGGTAGAAATGTAATTTAACAGGACCAATTTGCAAACTAGGTCAAGACAAACTCATCTTGGGTCCAAATTTTGGTACAAACCTAATTTGGACCTAAGGAATCCAATGGTGAAGTTGGATTTTGGTTTTGACAATGTTTGACTAGGTAATTTATGAAAAAACCTAAATTAAGGCAAATGTCTATCTATGACTCTGCTCTGGGTCAAAATGGGTTCTGATAGTCAAATTGAAGGTTCTAAACCCTAGAGAATATTTTTCTAAGAATTTTAGAGGGTTTAGGTGAATTTTATCCTAATCAAAACCTTAATTAATTAAGCAGGTCAACTTTTAGGGTCAGAAAAAGTCATTTAATTCTTGAAACATGCGCAAACCCTTTTCTGATTGTTCTAACCCACTTGTTATCTTTTTAAGACCATTTGACCTTCATTCAACCCCTGAGAAAACCCATGGTTGTACTTCAATCATGATAAGCTAATAAAATTCCAGTTTTAGCCCTAGTTTCTTATTTTTCCCTTAGAATGAATATGTAGTGACTTGTGTCTCTCTGGCAGTTATGTAGGAGCATTTACTGACTTAATTGGGTCAAAATGAGCTAGTTATGGCTCATGATAGTGTTCCCATCATGAACCTAATTAGGTCTAGGTCAAGTCTAATTGGATATGTGCATGTGATTAGGTTAGGGTAACCCTAATAGCTATGAGTCAATTAGACCCTAGGTGGATCTAATTGGGCGCAAGTGCACCCAATCGACTGTAAATGCACCCAATTAGGTATGTGATGGTTCAATTGGGTTAGGGATAGGATAAGTAGGGCTATGGATAGTGGACTAGGCTTAAGAGGTCTTTAATTAGGTTTCCTAGGGTGTCTGGTGGGGTTCCTAGGTCAAAATAGGCAAGCTATGGCTTCCAACACCAAAATTAGGAACCAGAGAGCAGTATTAGATGTCCAATAGTGCTCAGACATCTTATATTACAAAATTGGACGTCTGGACATTAAATTAGTCATCCAATTCTGTGTCAGTATGAGTTCTGCCTTCCTGGATTGTTATTCTACAGAAATCAGACGTCTAGCCAAATGTCTGGACATCTTAAAAGGTGCTGGAGAGTGGGTTTTTGGTTTTCTAAGGTGGGTTTTGTTTCCTAAGTGTTTGGTAGATGGATAGGGTGGATAAGAACATGGATAGTGCTATCCATGTTTGGGTTTTGAGACTAAGGTGTCCTAATGGAGGTGGTTTTGGGTTTGGGAAGGCTGTCCTAGGGTTTCTAAGGGTAGGGATAAGGCTATCCTCCTCACTCCGCTTGTCTGGATCAGTCTTCTTCTTCCTTTATTACTTTATTCCACTATCTCCTTCATCCTGGATCACTTTATTACCTGCAAATACAAATAAAAGCCATTAACTAGTAGGATATTTCATCTTATTTTAAATAGACTGATGCAATGCATGATATGAAAGATATGAGTGCAATATCCACAATTTAAGCTAGGTTCAGACATTATTTAGGTTGATTAGGACCCATGATTACTGTGCAATCAAGAACTAGGTTCACTTCAATGCATCTTTTAAGGATTTGGACCAAATGCAGGAGGCATTCATCAAAAGATTCACCAAATGCCAAGAAGTCGTCCATGAAGACCTTAAGGTAATTACCTACCATATCGGAGAATATAGCTAGCATGCACCACTGAAAGGTGGCAGGGGCATTGCATAGCCCAAATGGCATCCTACGGAACACGTACGTCTCGTAGGGGCAGGTAAAGGTGGTCTTTTCTTGATCCTATGGATGAATTGCCACCTGATTATATCTAGAGTAACCATCCAAGAAATAGAAAAATCTATTTCACGCTAGTTTCTCAAGAATCTGGTTAATGAATGGAAGCGGGAAATGATCTTTCTTCATGGAAGCATTCAGTTTTTGATAGTCTACGTAGACTCTCCATGAGTTCACAATGTGAATCGGGATGGTCTCTCCAGATATAGTTGTGATAGTAGTGAGCCCTGCCTTTTTAGTCACAACCTCGATCGGGCTCACCCAGTGACTATCAGAGATTGGGTAGATGATAACAGCATCTAACCACTTGATGATCTCTTTCTTCACGACCTCTTGTAGATTCAAATTGAGTCTTCTCTACATCTCTCAGGATGGTCGTGAGCCCTCTCCAGTGTAGATACGGTGTGTGCAACATGAGGGACTAATGCCAGTCAAATCATTGAGAGTCCATTCGATGGCTCTCCGATGCTACTGGAGAATAGAAATCAGCTTTGTCTCCTGATCAGATGTGAGTCGAGAATTGATGATCACAGG
Organism: Thalassia testudinum; assembly: GCA_037157565.1. Taxonomy (NCBI): domain Eukaryota; kingdom Viridiplantae; phylum Streptophyta; class Magnoliopsida; order Alismatales; family Hydrocharitaceae; genus Thalassia; species Thalassia testudinum. The sequence goes on from JAZHRO010000025.1 coordinate 44,817,351, forward strand.
AAACATTTGATTGGAACCTAAAAACACATATTTTAGATGATCTGGGAGGGCTTTCAACTCCATGACCGGGTTATCAGCAGCGGGTGGAGGTTCGGGAAGGGCCTTAGAAGATAAAATAGGAGCTAAGGGTGAATCTAGATCAATTCTAGGCTCCTCTATCTGTGGGTCAGAGTTTTCTTGGGATTGAGGAATAGAGATAATCAAGTCTTCTTTTGCAAGTGGATTCTCAACCATAGAACTAATGTCACACACTTCCTTTATTACCCCAAAATTTATTCCTTTCTGGGCCTTGAAGATATCAATCTTTAATATCTGATTCGAGAATTTCTACTCAATCTGGCCCTCTTTGCAGTTAATATTTGCCTTAGCTATCGCTAGGAATGGTCTCCCTAAGATGATCGGTGTGTTTCTCAGTTTTTCAAGAGTATCCATGTCTAACACAATGAAGTCCACCAAAGAATAGAAATCACGAATCCGTACAAGAACATCCTTGAGAATTCCTCTGGGTGACTTGATTGATCAGTCTACTAACTATAAGGTCACCTTAGTTTGTTTGAGTTCAGTTTCCTCGAAATGTTCTAGTAGAGATGTAGGTATCAGGTTTATGGAGGCTCCTAAATCCAATAAAGATCAATCAAATTCTAAATCACCAATTTTACAAGAGATCAAAGGGGTGCCAGGATCTTTCGCTTTTTGCGGGAATTTGCTCATGATGATCGAGCTGACTTGCTCAGACAATACAATCGGACTCTCGTCTTTGCTTCGTGGCTTACACTTAGATGTACATAAATCCTTCATAAATCTCGCGTAAGCCGGTACGTGGCAGATTGCATCCATCAAAGGGATGTTTATCTGGACTTACTCAAAGAGCTTGACTAGATCTTCCTCAAGTGCCACGGGTTTGGGTTTGCCCTTTTCTTTGGTCAAGGCCTAAGGAAATGGAACCTCTGTAGGTTCCTCTAAGATTGGTTCAGGTTCTGGATTTGGGATAGGGTTATCCTGGATAACCAACCTAGGGTTAGGATTTGAACTACCAGGCTAAGAGTGGCCTGGATAAGGTGGATCCTAAGTTGAATTTCTACTATGGGTAGTAATAGAATTTAGTCCCACATGGTTTTGGTTTGGAGTTGGCAAAAGTTGTGGTTACTGCTGATATCCGAGTATGATGTTGAGGCCTCCATCCCATTGGGTGATGAAGAAGAAGGGGCCTGATAAAGATAGTGAGCTTGGCTCTGATTCAGATTCATAACGCACCTCTGATTTGGCATGTTATTAGGATTTAGTAGAGGTTGAGACGAAAGTGCACCAGGCTGGCGAAAATTCACCATCTGTGCGAGCTGATTTTAAACCTCTATGATCTCATCTTTATGCTGTTCCGCATTGGTCTTTTGAATGTCAACCAGTGTTTATAGAATCGGAGTCATTGATCTTCCCATGGATGACCCAAATTGATAATTCGGATTGGGCCTAGGCTAAGTACGTTGATATGAGTTTGGAGCTTGTGGTCAGGGATGGAATTAAGATCTCTCATTTTGATTATTCCTTGACCATGTGATGTTGGGATGATTACACCATCTAGGGTTATAGGTGTTTAAGAATGGGTCCTTCTGGATGGCATGGAGATATTCGCAGGTCTGAGGAACTCCAGAGAAGTTTGAATACAAGGGTTCAGAGTTACCCCAACTAGAGCAGGTAGTTCCAAAGCTTCCTCTGAAACCAAGATCAGACGAGGGTGGATATGAGTCCATCCCCTAGTGAGAGTGTTGATAAATGTTATGCATAGCCTCCCTACCAGAGGGCGGTTGCGCAAATGTGTTCTGCTATGCCGAGGTTGCTCTCTGCGGATGTTGAGTCAATTTGTCCACCTTCTTCTTGATAACAGAGACCTTGTTCAGGCGACTGGCCATCAGTTCTAGATCTACGGATGTGGATAGGCCTTGAGTCTCATGTGCCCCCCGTGTGTTTGTCAATGCACGGGTAGTCGTCCGGTCGAACATACCCATAGATTTATTGTTTATGGAGTTCTCATACATATTCTTGAGAATCTCCCAAACAGTATCTTCATGATGACCCATGATGTTGCCACCACAAGTTGCATTGAAAAGGAGTCTAATATCCTCACGGAGTCCCTGGTAAAAAGACTGGACCTATTCTCATTTAGGAACTCCATGATGGGGGCATTTCTGCATATGATCCAAAAAGCGATCCCATGCCTCATGAAGTGGTTCTCCCAGATTTTGTGTAAAGTGTGTGATTTGGAGCCTCAAAGCATTTGTCCGACCAACTGGGAAAATTTTCTTCAGGAATTCATATTGGAGTTCAGCCTAGGTGTTGATCAGACGGATCAAAGTTTGGTACCAGTGGGCAACCTTATCCATGAGGGAGGAGAACATCTTCATGTGTGAGATATCACGATTCTGAACAGGTGGCCTGAAGGTTTGGGCCAGATGTTTCAATTGCTGGATGTGCTGGAAAGGATCATCGGAGTTCAGCCCATGGAATTTAGGGATAGCATGAACCATATTGGGCTTGAGTTCAGCATCTGGTCCTCTGGTCAAGATTTGAACTCTGGGTTCAATTGTGATAAATGCTGGTTTATCATCATTCTTATGCCCTAAAACAAACCTAGCTCTTAGGATTTTAACTTTGCAAACAGGTTTTTGGGCTGCATTTAGGCATCAATTCGGTTAGGCATGCATTTCATGCTTTGTTGTGTTTTTGACATGTTTATTTAAGTGTTGGGGATGAACAAATAGTCATATCCCTAAAACCCTAGCACTCAAGAAGGCAACTAGTGAAGACGAGGCTTAACCCAGCTGGGACTCAGCCAAATCTAGCTCATCATAGCTGCATACCAGCTCACTTGGGTTAGGGTTAGCTCCATTAAGCTCCATTAAGCTCATCTTAGCTGAATGGTAGCTCAGGGCAACTCACCCTAGCTCAAGTTAGCTCAGACCCTACTCAACTTAGTTGAGTCTAGCTCACCATAGCTCCAATCAGTTCACTGGGAGCTCTAGCTAGCTCAATTAAGTTGATAGGAGTCCACCTTAGCTCAGGTCCAGCTACTTCCAGCTCTGCTCAATTCAAGTCAGCTACAGATGACTTCAAATAGCTCAGGCCAGCTCAAGTGAAGCTCTTGAGGACTCCATTTAGCTCAACCTAGTTGAGCTAAGCTATCTTAGCTACTCCAGCTAGGCAGGTCCTCCCTAAGAAAATCAAACCTAGCTCACCACAGCACATTTTAGTAGTTGCTAGCTCACTTTAGCTTGGCTTAGCAGCTAGTAAAGAACTAGCAAGCTAAGATAGCTAAAGTAGCTCCCTACAATTCCCTTCGGTAGCTACCAGCTCTAGTTCAACTCCAGACAATCCATCCTCACCTCCTCTTCCCTAAACCTTAGCTCCATCCCACCTCCTCCTCTACTCAACTACTAGCTAAGAAACTTAGCTAGCTTAGCTTAGCTACACCTTAGCTCGCAATGGCCATCCACCACCTATAACTAACCCTAGAACCGATCTACTTAAGCTCCACTAAGTAGACCTAAGCCTAGTCCACCCTAGCTCCTACTTTTGGCTCCAACATTAAACACCTCTTGGCCCCTCAACCACCACCAAGAGCCAACTTATTTTGGCACCAAAACACCACCATATCATGGGCCTACACCTCATCACCTAAACCATCTCCACCCTCTATTAAGTGGCACCAACCAACACCCTTCTAGAACCCTTTTTCTGGCACCAACTCAAGATACACCAACGATGGTAATCACCACCTTTGAGTTAGCGCCAACCTATAGTAGCCCTAGGATCATCTAACTACCCTAAACACCCATCCTAACCATCCATCCTAAAAGCCACCGACAACCCCCATCCTTTCCTATATATATCCCCATTAACCACCACCATGCCTTCATTCTTTGGCTTCATTAATTCCACCATTAATCCACCTTACAGTTAGACAAGAGAAGAAGGAGAAGAAGATTAAGGGGCATTGTATCCCCTTGGTGCCTTCCCCTCTTCCCTTCTCTCTTATGCCTCCACTAGTTAGAGGAGCAGCCAAGTAAGGAGGACCTTGGGAGGGGGTCTTAAGGGTGGTGTACGCCACCCTAGGAGGAGTCTTGTGGGTGGAGATCATCCACTCTTAGAGGAGCAAGGGCACACCTGCCTAGGGCCTGCCAAGGAAGACACTAACTTGGAGGAGCTTTCCAAGGAAGGTGAAGGAGAACTTCTTTTCGAGCCTAGGAGCAGCTGAGCTTGGAGCAAGATGCCTCTCTTCTTCACCAATATCATCAATAGGATTTGTGTTTTGCTACTTCTGTATTTTCATTTTAGAGTAGAAGCATTCCTCTACTTGTCTTTTGTAAAACATATTCTACTTAATTAAAGTTGCCTTCTCTTCATTTTTGTGGCATCTTTGTTAATTGTTATTTATGGCACTTTTCATTCCCTCTTTCTAATTACCCTAAGTCTCCACATACCTAGGGTGAGCTTAGAGACAAGCCATTTTTGTCACTTAGGTATTAGCATTAGCAATTAGGTGTGATCGTTTTACTGCATACAATTGTGTAATCGCTTGTTATTTAAAAGCCCAAAAAATCTTATATCTAAAAACCTAAAAATAAAGTTGATTTCCTTTTTGTTAAACAAGATTTTTAAAAGTGCATTCCCACCTCCTTGGATGACCCTAGATACCACCACCATCTAGATTTATAAATTTTAAAAGCGATTGTGAATTAGCGTGTTACAACAATTTAAAACCCTAATTACAAATCATGCTTTTCTTCGCATCACTTTTTGGTGCCGTTGCCAAGGAGGCATGGCTTTGCATCTTATTAATTCTCTTGCTTGATAAGTAGATCTCATCCCCTTCCCTTTCTCTTCTTTTGTGTGTGCAGGCATTGTGGGAAGAAGGTGTGATTTTGGAAGCAAGAGCTTGAAGTTCATTTTCTTCCCATGAATTCAGGTTAGTGATTTCTCACTTGTCACATCTTGAAACTTACCAAAAACCTATTAAATCAGGCTTTCAGGATCATAAACATAAAAATTAGGTAGAGTGGCGACCTTTAAAAGCAATTGTTTGGTTGTTTGCATGAATTAACACTACTCTACCTTAAGTATTGGTGTTCTGATTTTCGAGTCCACACTTTTGTCCGAACTTCTAGAATCAATTCCCAACACCATAGACCTCCTAATATCTTGAACGTTCACCCAAAAATTCTAAATCAAGTCAGGAACATCTGTTCCAAATTTCAGAGTAATTGGGTTTGTAGAGAATTTTTAAAAATTCGTGGACCATAAGGGATCATCTCCTTTGATTTCACTATTTTGTTACTGTCCGTGAATTTTAGGAATTTTTGTACTTATCCAATTTTTTAAAAATTTAGCTTTTTGGAATCCTTGTGAAATTTCACACAACATATAAAATCATCAAAAATTTTGGTAGTCGGTGGTGGTACTAAAAAGTCTAAAATACCACGGGTATCTTTCTAGACTTTGACACCAGCACAAAGAAAAATCTTAAAAAATATCAACAAATTTGATAAAATAACAAAAAAATATTTTTTGGAATCCTTGTTTAATTTTCCTTCCAGTAGTGGTGTTGCTTGCTTTGTTTGGACCATTACTTAAAAAGAAAAGCCTGAAACAATCATTGGTAGTAACTTTTTGCTTAAGGATCAAATTTAATTAGGGTTCCTTTTCATTTTTAGAGACCCACATCTTAAAAGGAAATCTACATTCACCAATACAACTTGATTTTTTTTTGTTTGTGGATCTCAAACTTGTTTGAAAACTTAAAAAGAAACCCTAAAAAGACACTAAGCTAAATCAAATCCTAAAAGCAAGAAAACAACAAATTGTGTTACAACTTGAAATTGGCACTGGAATCACTCCTTCCAATTTGCACACACTTTAAAAAGTTGAAATAATAGGGAATTACCCCAATCAATTCCCTCCACATTCTCGTGCACAATTAGACACCCAAGCCTAAATTAAAACAACTAGTCTTTTGACCACTTAAGGACTTCACCCAAACTTAGGCTTAATATCAAATATCTAAGAATTACTAAGCACTCCTAATTCCTTTTGAAACATGTGGCAACAAACTTAAAGGGAAGTCAAACAACGGGTGTAGGTTTACACAAGCCCCTGGTGCTTTTCCCAAAACATGCTTGAGCCCAGTCCACCTCTTTTAGTCTAGCCAGGTAATCTTAAGGAACTAGTTTCTCATTAATTTCTTCTTTATTGGGCTCCCAGGCCTTAGGTTGCATTAAGGAGTCAACCTTAGGACAAATTAGGCCTGGTTTTTTGATTTGCACACTTTCTCTTATCTCTCTCTCTCCTCCTCCCCTCTGATTCTTCTATTAAGTGCTTGCATGGGTGGAGGTCCCAGAATCCACATCTCGAGGGACCATTTGATTTTGCCCCCTACACCAAAAGATCTTTGTTTTCTTCTTCTTCATCCTCTATTTTTAATATGGAAAACCATTCAAAAAATTATGCTTCCACTTCCCAACCCAAACCTAACCTGTCAGCTAACCCACAAGCTAACTTCACCATCCCTAACCTCCCACATTTGGAGCTACCACAAAACCCTAAACGACCAGGTGGCTCTTTAAATCCAAATTCAAACCCCTTTTCTCTTATGGTAGACCAATTGGTTCGACTTCAACAAAACCAACAATAATTGGCTAGGATTGTCACGAACATAGCCAATCAGAAACTGGGTCAACCACTCGAGGAACCTCTCTTGTCGCTTAAGGATTTTTATGATCCTTCTAATTATGAAGAGAGACCTGGAGTGGTTATACACTAAGGGGATTTTGAAATTAAACCTGCCATTCTAAACCTAATTAAACATTTCCATTGTCTTCCGAGAGAGGACCCTGTTTGCCACCTTGAGGAGTTAACTATCCTCGCTCTAACCACCCGTTCCTGCAATATGCGGGAAGACGTATGGCTCATGAGACTTTTTCCTCTCTAAAAGAAAAAGCATTACATTGGTTTAAAACAACCAGGCATCCTATCATCACCTGGCCCCAATTGAAAAGCACTTTTCTCAAAAAATTCCTTCCGATAGGTCGTACAAACACTTTATGTTGATCAATAATGACCTTTCAACAAAAAACTGGTGAACCTCTCCATGAGTCTTGGGAGAGATTTCAAGAACTAATTAGATGTTGCCCCCACCATGAAATTCTACGATGGTGGCTAGTGTAGATCTTCTGTCATGGATTAGAACATCAATTAAAAAGATTCGTGGATGCTTCATGTGGGGGTAATTTCCATAATAAAGACGTTGAAAGTGCCTACCTCCTTTATGAAGAAATGAATGAAAACCCATTTAATATGGCTTCAATGGACACTTTTGGTAGAACCAACAACCCAAGACTTGAAGTCAATGAAATTACTCCAAGTCCACATTCATTCCAGTCACTCAAGATGATCTACACATGATAGCTCAATGATTGGATCAGATGAAAATCAACCAAAAAAAAATGGAAGAAAAGCTCACCCAAAAACAAGCTCCTTATCCTAACTCTCCTCACCTTCTCAAAAGAGAGAATCTGCACAATATCAATGCTACCTCTACTGGGCAGCAATTTTCTTCTGATTTCTCACAAGGTCTGTTGATTGGGACTTTTGATTACATGAATCAAAATATTCTTGACGCCACCACTAAAAACATCTCTGCTATCTAGGAGAAATTTAGAAATCCCTCCAATACTTATAATTAAAACTAGAGGACCAACCCGAATCCCTCCTGGAAAGCCCCAAATCAGGTTCCGTTTCCCAAACAAAATCAATTTGGGAATTATGGGCAAAATTTATCTCAACCTAGGCCATCCCAAGAAGATATCAACAACCAAGTCATGAAAACTCTGTAAGGTATGCAGAATCAAATGACGGAAGTAACCCGCATGATAACCAACTTGCAACATCGAGTTAAGGTTAATCCTGATCATAAACTTGTTGGCAATCTGCCATCCCAACCCATGCCCAACCCTAACAATCAACGGAATCAGTATCAAGGTGGATATCCCAGTCAACCTATCTACCCAGCAACTCAGCACCCGTCGATTTTTAATCAAAATCAGGGCCCCTATCCTCCTCCCAGAAACAACCATACTGCAAATGCATTAACTCTGAGGAACGCGAAAATCACTCATGATCCCTTGCCTTCTCAAGAAACCCGCTTAAAAGAAAAGCAGATCATCTCTTCTCCTTCTTCTTCTAACCCCATTCAGGAACCCAAAAATGCAAAACAAGTACACCCAGCACCTTTTCCACAAGCCCTTCACTCTTCACAAGCTAGGAAAAAGAAATCTGAGCCCAATGATAAAGAATTAATGGATTTTTTGGGTAAGTAGAAATCAATATCCCTCTCTTAGATGCCATAAAAGACATTCCTGCCTATGCCAAATTCTTGAAAGATTTGTGTACCCCAAAAGGCAGCCCAAAAACCTACGAAAGGTGATCCTTCCAAAGATAGTAAGCTCAGTTGTGCAGAGTAAACTGCCTTGAAAAGAAAAGATCCAGGTGCCCCCTAATTCAAGTGGTCATTAATGACACTTCCTTTGATCATGCCCTATTGGATCTTGGTGCCTCAATTAACCTCATCCCCGCTATCATTTTTGAGGAATTCAAGATCGGTGAATTAAAGCCTGTTAAGGTAACACTTCAACTAGTAGACCGATCTACAATTAAACCCAAGGGGATTTTGAGGATGTAATAGTCTAGGTAAAAAATTGTCTATTTACTGTAGACTTTTTGGTTCTGGACATAGAGGTACCAAAAGCTTTAAAGAATGCCCCCATAATTCTTGAAAGACCATTCTTAGCCAGTGCCAAAGCCAATATTGATTGTGGCTCTGGAAAGATGAAGATCATGTGTGGTGGTGAATCTATTACCCTAGATATTTTCCAAGCTTCTAGGCATTTCCAAGAACCAGATTTCTTTGATGACTCGGATTCAGAGATTGAAAGTTTAGTGGAGGAAACAATGTAGATTTGACACCTGGGTTCCTGCTTTGCAATTCACACGGTTCCTGAACAATCTGATTTAACTCACCCTCCCACCCTAACCACACCATCTCCATCTAACTCTTTATCTATCTCTCTCTCTCTCCCTTCACCCCTCACTCCATAAGTAGAAATCATTTCAGAGTCGGGCCCTCAACTGGAATTAAATCCCTTGCCCAACTCCCTTAAATATGTTTTCCTGGGTCCAAAGTAGACCATGCCCCTAGTTATCAATTTTGGACTTTCTGGGGTACAAGAGGAAAAACTTCTCTATGTATTGAGCAAACACAGAAAAGCTATTGGTTGGACCCTTTATGATCTTAAGGGTATTAATCCATCCTATTGCACCCATCGAATTTATCTTGAGGATGATTCTCGCCCCTCTCACCAACCATAAAGGCACTTGAACCCTAATATGTAGGAGGTAGTAAAAAAGGAGATTATAAAGTGGCTTGATGCTGATATCATCTACCCCATTTTTGACAACTCCTCGGTTAGTCCCACACAAGTAGTTCCTAAAAAGGCTACAGTAATAGTTGTCACTAATGAACATAGGGAAAATATGGCCACTTGGATCACTTCTTCTTGGTGTGCGTGCATTGATTACAAAAAATTGAACACCGCCACCAAGAAGGACCATTTTCTGCTCCCTTTTATTGATCAAATCTTGGAGTGGTTAGCAGAATGTGATTGCTACTGTTTTCTTGACGGTTATTTCGGCTATAATCAAGTTGCGATCCATAATGAGGACCAAGACAAAACTACATTCACTTGCCCCTTTTGAACCTTCACTTTCCAGAGGATGCCTTTCGATCTTTGCAATGCACCTTCGACCTTTCAAAGGTTTATGCTTGCAATTTTTTCAGACCTGGTAGGTGAATGTTTAGAAGTCTTTATGGATGACTTCTCTATATTTGGAGATTCTTTTGATCTTTATCCTATAAATTTCGAAAGAACTCTCCAAAAATGCATAAAAGTTAACCTGGTCCTCAGTTGGGAAAAAGGTCACTTCATGGTCCAGGAAGGAATTATCTTGGGCCATGTTATTTCCAAAAAGGGAATTGCAATAGATCGAGCAAAAATTGATGCCATCTCCAAGCTCCCACCGCCCACTTCTGTAAAATAGATCCGATCTTTTTTGGGGCATGTGGGCTTCTACTGCCATTTCATTAAGAATTTTTCCCTGATCTCCATGCCCTTAAGTCCATTACTTACCAAAGACCAACCTTTCGACCTCAATGCCTAATACTTGGAGAGTTTTAATCAGCTGAAGAAGGATGTTATAGAGGCACGAATTTTATAGGGACCTGACTGGAATTCTCCCTCTGAATTAATGACTAATGCCTCTAATTTTGCTATGGGGGTCGTTCTAGGGCAAAGAATTGACAAGAAGCCCATTGTGATTTACTATGATAGCAAAACACTTGATGATGCACAATGGAATTACATAGTTACTAAAAAAGAACTTCTTGCCATTATCTTTACTCTAGAAAATTTTGCTCTTATCTGTTGGGGTCGCATGTCACAGTATGCACTGACCACTCAACACTTAGATATCTGCTGAACAAGAAGGATGCAAAACCCCACCTTATCCATTGGATCCTGCTGCTCTAGAAATTTGACTTGGAAATCAAGGATAAGGCAGGATCGTAGAATGTAGTAGTGGTCAATCATCTCTATCATCTTATGACAAATGATATGTTGACCTCTCCTGATAAATTCCCTGATGAGAAAATCTTAGTTGCCAATGCCCTCCCTTGGTTTGAACCTATTGCAAACTACTTAGCAACAGAACAAATCCCCTCTGATTGGCTAAAAGCCAAAAAGGATAAGTTCTTTATTGACATTAAATATTATTTTTGGGAGGAGCCCGACCTTTTCCGCAATTGTGCTGATCAGGTCATCAGATGATGTGTCCCCAATTTGGAAATTCATGATATTCTTGCAGCTAAGTTCCTCAATTTTGGATTCTTTTGGTCCAGCTTGCACAAAGATGCTCATTCGTTTGTTCAGTCCTGTGTGCATTGGCAAAGCATTGGCAACATGACTAAGAAGGATATGATGCCCCTAAATCCAATCTTAGAGGTTGAAATTTTTGATGTATGGGGCATTGACTTCATGGGACCATTCATCAACTCTTGTGGGTATTTATATATACTAGTCACTATCGACTATGTATCAAAGTGGATTGAAGCAATACCCACACACACCAATGATAATAAAGTGGTCATCGAATTTATCAAGAAAAACATTTTCTTGAGATTCGGCATTCCTAAGGCCATCATCACTGACAAAGGATCACGTTTCACTCACTCTCAATTTCATCACCTTCTTTCTAAATATGGGGTTAATCATAAAATTTCCACTCCTTACCACCCCCAAACAAATGGCCAAGTGGAAGTTTCTAATCGGGAGATAAAAAATATTTTACAAAAGATAGTTAGGCCTGATAATAAAGATTGGTCCAATAAATTGGACAATGCTTTATGATCCTAGTGTACCACTTTCAAAACTCCACTGGGCATGTCTCCTTTCTGTCTGATTTTTAGAAAAGCATGCCATCTTCCAGTAGAACTTGAACACAAGGTTTTTTGGGCAATAAAATAATTAAATATGGATTTAATTGAAGTTGGTACCCATAGGAAATTACAATTGACCGAATTGGAAGAATTACGTAATTTCTCTTATGAAAACACGCAGATTTATAAAGACCAAACAAAGAAGTTCCATGATAAATATATCATTCGGAAACATTTTGACATTAATCAACATGTTTGGCTTTTTGTTGCTAGATTACAAATTTTTCCTGGCAAATTAAAATCCAAATGGTGTTGTTGATCTTTTTGATCCTAAGACGAACACTACATTTCAAGTCAACGACCAGCATTTAAATCCTTATCTCAGTAATACTCTGAATCTTTCTTCTGACATGCTTGATTTAACCGACCTACCCACCAATGATCATTGATGCAATTCACGCCCGTCTGAATGGTGTAAAAGATAACACTAGATAGGAGGTAACCCATCATTTTTTTCCCACTTTTTCATTTTTTCTTTTCTTCAGAGGTTTTGACTATCCAATTTTGGTCATGTTCACCAAGGTAATCTCTTCTCCCTTCCTATTGCATGCGAACATGTCACATCTTTAGCATGGGGGGGTGTTTTTAAATTTTGACAATCAAATCAAGATTTTAAAAACCTAAAATCATGCAATATTCTTGTTTTATTTTCTACTTGCATACCCAAAAAGAAATAACAATGTTAAAAACTTTTCGAGGAAATTTTGAAATCGGGACTAAGGTTCACTTTTGGTACAATGAGATTTAATCTTTAACAAACTATGGATAAGGATACAAATCTAATTATTGGAATTTTAGGGTTTACCTTTAGACTAGATCAAATATCCTTCTCTAAAATTCCACTTGAACTCATGATAGTTCAGGTGACTTGATCCCCCTTTGTAATATGGAAAGTATCTGACTTAGTTTCCGATTAAAAAACTTGCATCCCATGTAAAATTTCCTGTGTCAAATTCACACACAAGCCAACACCTAAAAAATAATTAGAAATTAGAAAAACCCTTTGTTTGGCCTTAGTAAAAGTTTGAAGCAGATCGTTGGTTTGAGTTCCCACCACTGAGGAGGAAAATGCCTCCTTTGAGGATGCGATGTCAACATGTTCCCGCCTTGGCACTACTCTATACCTATATTTCATATCTTTAGACTAAGCATTAAGGTGCATGTTTTGCAGCTCAAGTGTCTTGGACGGTGCTCTACCCATAGCATCGGAGTAAGAGCTTGAGTTTGCTTTGAGCACCCCTTTACACCGCATCGTGTTTTGGGGTTATGAGCTCTTGGGTGGTGTCATGGATAGTACTATCTCGAAGTACTGGCGCCAAAGCCTCCTCGAGGATTGGTAACAGGAATGATGATCTCGACACATTTATTATAAGACTAAGCTAAGAATAAGCATGGGGGAGACAAAAAAAAGTTTTAGACCAAAAGCAGACCTTATAGATGTTGGCTTTCCATAAGCACAGACACAAGGTTTGAAAGGATATTGCAAGTTGCGAATCAGATTCAAAAGCTGGAGAAATCCTAACTACAGAAATTTTGAGTCATTTGAATTAACAAGGGGTTAATTTGTGAATTTTTAGAGGATATATTGATCCTAATTCATCTAATTTTTTTGGATCCGGAAATGAATCCTGATGTTTATCTATAACAAATCCTGGGTTTTAACCAACCAAGGTCCTGAGATTTCCTTCTCCTTAAAAGAGTTGAAAAAATTAGTTTTCCCAAAAAAATCTATTCTGTAAAAATTTATTTTGCTAAGAGACTAGAAAAAGATAAGCATGTGGGTGCGATAAACGCCAGTTTATCATCATTCTTATGCCCTAAAACGAACGTAGCTCTTAGGATTTTAACTTCGCAAACAGGTTTTTCGGCAGCATTTAGGCATCAATTAGGTTAGGCATGCATTGCATGTTTTGTTGTGTTTTTGACACGTTTATGTGAGTGTTAGGGATGAACAGATAGTCAGATCCCTAAAACCCTAGAACTCAAGAAGGCAACTGGTGAAGGGGAGGCTTAATCCAGCTGGGACTCAGCCAAATCCAACTCATCATAGCTGGATACCAGCTCACTTGGGTTAAGGCTAGCTCCACTAAGCTCCATTCAACTCATCTTAGCTGAATGGTAGCTCATGGCAGCTCACCCTAGCTCAAGTTAACTCAGACTCTGCTCAGCTTAGTTGATTCTAGCTCACCTTAGCTCCAATCAGTTCACTGGGAGCTCTAGCTAGCTCAACTAAGTTGACATGAGTCCACCTTAGCTCTGGTCCAACTACTTCCACCTCCGCTCAACTCAAGTCAACTGAAGATGACTTCAAACAGCTCAGGCCAACTCAAGTTCAGCTCCTGGGGACTCCACTTAGCTCACCCTAGTCGAGTTAAACTATCTTAGCTACTCAAGCTAGTTAGGACCTCCCTGGGAAAATCTGACCCAACTTACCTCGGCACATTTCAACAGAAGTCAACTCACTTTAGCTTGGCTTAACAGCTAGCAAAGAGCTAGCAAGCTAGTAGCTCCCTGCAATTCCCTTCAGCAGGTACCAGCTCTAGTTCAGCTATAGACATTCCTTCCTCAGCTCCTCTTCCCTAAACCCTTGCTCCATCACACCTCCTCCTCTACTCAACTACTAGCCAAGCAGCTTACCTTGCTTAGCTTAGCTACACCTTAGCTCCCAATGGCCATCCACCACCTATAACTAACCCTAGAACCCATCTACTTAATCTCCACTATATAGACCTAAGCCTAGTCTGCCCTAGCTCCTACTTTTGGTGCCAACATTATACACCTCTTGGCCCCTCAACCACCACCAAGAGCCACCTTGTTTTGGTGCCAAAACACCCTTCTAGAAGCCCTTTGTTTTGGCACCAAAACACCACCATATCATGGCCCTACACCTCATCACCTAAACAAGCTCCACTCTCCATTAAGTGGCGCCAACGAACACCCTTCTAGAAGCCTTTTTTTAGTGCCAACTCAAGAGACAGTAAGGATGGTAATCACCACCTTTGAGTTGACGCCAACCTATATTAGCCCTAGGATCATCTAACTAGCCTAAAAGCCACCTACAACCCCCATCCTTTCCTATATATATCCCCATTAACCACCACCATACCTTCATCCTTTGGCTTCATTAATTCCATCATTAATCCACCTTATATTTAGCCAAGAGAAATAGAAGAAGAAGACACTCTGCCCCCATGGTGCCTTTCCCTCTTCCCTTCTCTCTTATGCCTCCACCAGTCAGAGGAGCAGCCAAGCAAAGATGACCTTGAGAGGAGGTCTTAAGGGTGGTGCATGCCACCCTAGGACGAGTCTTGTGGGTGGAGATCATCCACCCTTGGTGGAGCAAGGGCATGCATACCTAGGGTCTACCAAGGAAGACACCAACTTGGAGGAGCTTTTCTAGGAAGGAGAAGGAGAACTTCTATTCAAGCCTAGGAGCAACTGAGCTTGGTGCAAGAAGCCCCTCTTTTTCACCAATATCATCAAGACGATTTGTGTTTTACTTCTTGTGTATTTTCATTTTAGTGTAGAAGCATTCCTCTACTTGTCTTTTGTAAAACATATTTCTACTTAATTAAAGTTGCCTTCTCTTCATTTTTGCTGCATCTTTGTTAATTGTTATTTCTGGCACTTTTCACTCTCTCTCTCTCTCTCTAATTACCCTAGGTCTCCACATGCCTAGGGTGAGCTTAGAAAGAGGCCATTTTTGTCACTTAGGTAATAGCATTAACAATTAGGTGTGATCGTTTTCCCGCAAAAAATTGTGTAATCGCTTGTTATTTAAAAATCCAAAAAGATCTTATATCCAGAAACCTAGAAAGGAAGTTGATTTCCTTTTTGTCAAGCAACATTTTTGAAAGTGCATTCCCGTCTCCTTGGACGACCCTAGATACCATCACTATCTAGATTTATAAATTTTAAAAACGATTGGGAATTAGCGTGTTACGACGATTTAAAATCCTAATTATAAATCATGCTTTTCTTCACATCAAATTGCTATCACAACAAGATTGTAATGATCTCGCATCATAAGATGTTGCAATGGGTTCATGAATGCCTGGAATAGATCGTTGAGGTGCTGTAGCTGATTCTGGAGAATGGGTTCTTCTTGATTTTCCATGGATGTAGCTAAAGGAGATCTGGGCTCAGAAGCAGAAGAGTTGGAAGAGATAAAAATATGGTCAGAAGGTAGTACAAGCAAGTAAGCCAAGGCCTAGCCTTGACAGGAACAATCTGCTAATGGAGGTCTCAAGGGTGGTCTTAAGGACCCCCTCTCGAACATGCACTAGTGAGCTAGATGAGGAACAGAATGTGTAACAGACCCAATCGAGGCACCCAAAAAATCTTTGGATGACTAAGGAGGTTCGAGGAAGTTATACCTCTAGATTAAAAAATCACTCACCCGAGAAATACTTGGGCAATTAGGAAGGGAGAGCCCCGCAAAGACCCTTACATGGTAGAGCATCCCCATGTGTTACAGGGTTTCCCCCACTCGACTTTCCTTGTCATTGAGAATCCAAGTAGACTGGAATGAGTGATTGCACAACAAAAATACACCAATAAATATGCCATCTTGTGTTATTTCCTAGCACTACCATTGCATCTTATGTAGCAATAGTGGCATTTGTACATAGACACATGCATGCTTTTCTTTTAAAAGAGGGGAGGAGAGTTAATAATTGGCCATCTATTTAACATCTTCATCAAGGGTAGCATTGCAAATTCACCATTTTCATTTTTTATTTTTGACTTTGAATTCTTCTCCCTCACGTGGCTGCAGGGCAAGGGGCTTGCACCTCTTCATGCCACTCCTCTGCCAGCAGCATGGCTGGACATGCAATGCCAGCAGCATGGCTGTGGCATACCTTCTTCTTCTTTAAAAGGCCTTGCCCTCTCCCTTGCGCAAGGGGGCCGTAACACACACCACATACAGGCACCTTCATTCACAGTCAGGACAACCTCCTCCCCCTTCCCTCTCCATATGAAGTATCTCTTCTCACTAAAGAGACACACTGTGGGCAGGAGAAAGCTCACAGTGGTCCCACGACCACCACTGTGAGTTCCACCACCGCCCAGCTCCTTCGTGAGCAAGTGGGCATGGTGGTTTCACCATTTGATTTCACTACTGAACGCCCTCGCTACCATTGCCAGAGCTTCAAGCTCGGAAGCTCTAGCAGCAGCAAGGGCCACCTCAAGCAGCGCAGGCCACTGCACGCACGCCAGCAGACCTCCGAGCGCTCTTCCCATGCACGCAGGCGCTTCCCAGTGTGCTCGCGCATGCAGAACCAGCCGCTACCGGTCGCATGCTCTACGTGGCACTGTAGCCACTGTTCACGCCTCTCAGCGCAACACTGTAGCCATCGGCTTGTTTCTCACTTAGCCGGTGGCACAGCGCTCTCTCTTCACCCACTACCCGTTCCAGCCGGTCGCCCGCGTCTGCACCTGCACCCGCACTCGCCCACGCTCACTCCTACCTGCAGCGCTGTGCGCTGCATTACGCAGTGCACTGCGTTGCACTCCCGCACCCGCCCACACACGAGAGACAAGCACAGGCGCTCCCTCCAGCGCCCGTGTGCAGGCCTTGTGCGCCTGCACGTGCCCTGTTCGCCAGACGTCGGCCGCTCCTGCCAGATGACTTAACTTCGCTCTCTCTCAAACTCACCCGCCAGTGCTTGCACACACACACTCACTTGTACACACTCACGTGTACTCGCTCACACACACTTGTACACACACACACACCCTTATAAACTCACGCCTACACACATATATATTTATATATCCACTCACATATATACCTAAATATATATCTACATATATATATACGTATATACATATATATCTATATACATAGATACTTATACAAATATATCTATATACATATATACATATACGTATCTATATACATATATATCTATATAGTTATAAATATATATATACATATATATATATTTACATACACATCACCTACCTACATCCATACGCCCTTGCACTAGTCACTCCACCGCGCATTATATCGCGGGAATATCTGCACCAGTTGCTGATATTCCCCGATACCCACGTAAAGCAAGTGCCTCCACACACACTCCCACACATTTGTCCCACACTCTACGAGGCACTTCATCTTGTTGGTTGCATCTTACTAGACGAGGACCAACTCGACACTGTGCTACACTCCATTTCCACTTCCACCTCCACCCCTATATATATAATATATACATATCTATATATATAGAGACTGTATTTATATTAAGCTAAGTATTCCATTCTCTACAAACAACCTACCTTGTTTTTATTTCTCTTTGTTTCCTACTATTAAAAAGAAAAAAAAAAAGAGTAAAAAAGAAAAGATAATCCTTGTCTTGCAGGTACTTGGTCTTGCAAATAGTAGGACAGTTTTTTTTGGAAACCCTAAGTTGGCTAAAAGCCAAGAACAATTTGGCTCAGAGTCAAGAACTTGATTTTGAGGGTGTGCCTCAAGGACAATATTATTAGCAAGAAAATCTTAAATAAAAAGAAAATAAAAACATAATAAATGCACGGAAGAGATATGTTCTAGGAAAGGCGTAGAAACTTCTTCACCTTTAATTCCCGCCTCCCTGAGATCGACCCGGATCTTAAAAGTGACCAAGATAAAATTAAGTAGGCCAAGTTAAAAATTTTTTTGTGAAAGATGGTTAGACTCGATTTAGGTTAACCACTATATTAACTTCAACGATAATTTCACCATATTAACACAACCTATTCAAGATCTACCATACTTTTTCTGGTGTCGTTGTGCGGGAGGTGCGTATTGAGGTAAGTTTCTACTCCATTCCTTTGATTTTCTCTTTTCACACCCTTCTCTTCACGGGTGTTTTTGTTTGCTGGTGTGCAGGTAAACCAGTTGCAAGGAGGAGGCAAGCAGAGGAAGTCAGAGACGTGGGCAGATCCAAGGTGGGAACGAGAGCGTGAAGTCGCCAGTGCCGCACTGGAGCTTCGTCCACATTGCTGAAAAGGTAGGTCTCTCCCTCTATTAGCAACTTAGGTTAACTTGTCACCTTGATAAAAAAAAAAAACCTAAAAACACTTCTTGGGATTTCTTAGGGCAAGTGGATTAAAACTCACTTACTTGATTGTCTGCTATCACCCCCACCGCCCTAGGATTTCCCGCCAAACTTCGCATAGTGAAGATCCAAGAATCTTGATTCTTGAATCTTTCGTTGTGTGAAGTATTCTTTGAGGCAAGATTAAATAGATTGATTGCCATCCCTTCTTTCCTCATTTATCCACAATTCGAGATCACATTTTTTGGTGGGGAGATTTAGAATTGAGTTGATTCCAACCCTACCACAACCTTTCACCTGCCTAAGATTTGATCCCGAATATTTCAACCCCAAAATTTTAATTCTCTTTAAATTATCTTGTGGTTGAGCCTTCTATGTGGAACATCATTTCGGTGATTGGGAGCACTTGAATTGAAGTGCTTTGGCTCCCTTTCACACTAACCTAAAATTGACTCATGCATCCACACATAGAAATTTCCACCTAGGGAAGCCCATTGCATTTTTAGCATGCATTAACCAACTCACATTGAAGAAGGGTCTGTTGGGCATAGAAGAACTTGTATTTTCTCAAAACCCAGGGATTGGTTGAATTGGTAACTCAACGAAATCTTAAAATCCATGCTACTTAAGGCTGAAATTCTAAAAACCATTCACCAACTAAAACTTCAATTCGGGGAGACTTCCCTGTTGCATGCTTGGTTTACACACTTTCTAAAATCAACGCACTTGGGCATTACCCATATACAATGCCCTTCAGATTCCTGAAGCACTTGATCCTAAGCCTCTAATTAAAATTGGTAGCAACTTGACCCTTATTAAGGATTAGAGGTCTAACTACTTGCGTGTAGTGCCTACGTGCTGGTGTGGGTTCCCGCATGCTATTGGGTGTCTAAGACTGGGTCAAACGGACTTTCAATCTGGCCCGGTGGTTCCGCAGTGCTTGCATTTGGTTCCGTAGGTTGTGATAGTAGGTAACTTAGATCTTTAGGTCTAAGGGCACATTGTAGAGGTTAGGACTTTGATTGCCTTGATTTGTCATCAAGTGTACCTTTGCGGCGTCGTTTCTCTCATCCCCTTTTTCCCTTCTTATCTCCCCAATTCTTCTTGCAGTAGTGCATGTTTGGGAGGAGGTCACAAAACCCTGAATTGTTTGAATTGTCTGATAATTTTAGAAGGATAGAAACCGAATCGTCATCCTCCTCCACAAACATGGCTGCACGCCCACCCCCAAATCCCGAGGGAGGAAACCACCCCCCTCAAATCCCACCAGGTGGTGGAGCCATGGACCCCATAGCCCACCTCCAAGTCCAAATGGAAATGTATAATGAACAGATTGAAGCCATTAGGGAAACCATGGAGGAAATGCAGAACCCTCTCGAACGGGAGGAGCCTAGGTCTCTTAGCTCTTATCAAAATCCCACCGCTACAAAGACCATAGGATAAATTCGGGTCCCCATGGGCGGGGACGATTTTGAATTGAAACCCAATATAATTGGCCTGATTAACTTTCACTTCCATGGTCTTGCAAGTGAAGATCCTTTTCTCCATTTGGAAGACCTAACCCGATTGGCTGAAACGGTTAAACCAAGAAACATCGGGTTATCAATTGTCCTCATGAAAATGTTCCCATTTTCGTTGCGGGATAAAGCATCGCAATGGTTACGCACCCTTAGGAGAACCATCCATTCTTGGGAAGAGATGCGAACAACATTTCTCAAGAAATTCTTCCTAATCGGGCGAACCAATGCACTTCACCGTGCTATAACTTCCTTTACGCAACAAAACAGTGAATAGTTTCATGAGGCTTGGGAGAGGTATAATGACCTCCTCCGGAAGTATCTGCACCACGGTCTGCCTAAGTGGCATATAGCCCAGATTTTCTATTATGGGCTAAATGAGACTTTGAAGCAGATTGCAGATGCTTCCTGCGGAGGGAATTTCATGAATAAAGACGAGAATGGAGCATTCTAATTATTTGAAAACATGAGTGAAAACTCAATGAACAATGCCTCCATTGTCGCCTTTAATCGAACCAACTTGCCCCGTAATGTTCACGAAGTTGACACGGGACCCTCCCATTCATCCACAGATCTTAGCCTTATCGCTCAAAAATTGGATGAAGTCTCCGTCGTGCACAAGAAGCTGGATGAGCTTCTGGCCAATCTCACCCGTTCTATGGCAAACACCCCCACCTCACCACTTCGTCACAATCCTAATCCTTCCACCACCAGGCTTATCCCCAAAAACCCCGTGAGATCTTCCTTACCAAGAGTCGCGTCGAGCGATTCGGTAAGTCATGTGGATCTGGCTTCTGCAAGCCAGTATTTTGACACGGAGGACCAAGCCTCCGTGTGCTCGAATGCATATTTACATGCAAACTCGTCTTTTGGCTTAGAAGATGCTTGCGCCCTGGGGAACAACCCGTTCTCTGCCACTTATAACCCAGGGTGGCGAAATCATCCAAACTTCGCATGGTCCAGCAACCCGCAGCGCCAAAACCCCGCGGGTGGGCCATTGCGACCGTCCACACCCGTCATCCCAAGGGCCCAGTCTAATCCTGGGACGAATCCGCCACCAAGTCCTTGCATACCGCAAACAGAACATGCATCAAGTCCTCTTGATAAACTGATGCGAATGATGACGGAAATGTCTAAGCGCCATGAAGAGAACATGACCTCTCTTCAGCACCAATTGGCGGAGCAGAATGCTGAGATCAGTCAACTACGTATGGCGACTCGATCTCAGGGTACACTTCCAGCCCAACCTGTTCCCAACCCATGAAATTTCGTATCTCGTGGTCCTTAACCATAGGTATGAGCTTCTCAGGGGCAGGTTGATCAGATTCTGCAAGCATCGAGCATTCCTCTGGGATTCCAAGCTAATCCCACTGCAACACCTCACCCTTATGTCCCTATTGCGAACCCTCCTTCGCCTTATGATCCCACTGGACCCGCAACGTCCAATGCGATTACTACGAGGAGCGATAAGCAAACTATTGATCCGTCTCGACCTAATCTTGGCCCATCCTTTTCATCGCCCTCTCTTTCGGGATGCGCACCGCATTCTCGTGAGGACGATACACCTAAACTAGTGCCAGAATCAGTCCCATTCCCTGAGGCTCTACTGAGGGAGCCAAAAGGCAAGAAAAAGGATACGTAGGTCTTTGATAACCTACGTAATTTATTCAGGGATGTTGAAGTCAAGGTACCCCTGTTAGAGGCTATTGACCACATACCTACTGTCGCCTAATTTTTCAAAGAGTACACTACACCCAGGCGATAGTCAAAGAAAATAAAGAATCCGGTGGTTCTCTCGCCTCGTGCGAGTTGTGCTATACTGTCAAATCTACCACCGAAGCAAAAAGATCCGGTCACACCACTTATTTCTTGTAGCATCCAAGGCTGCAATTTTAACCGTGCTCTGCTTGATCTAGGATCTTCCATCAATCTTATTCCAACCATCATGCTCGAGAAATTTGCCTTGGGAAATCTGAAACCCACCCCTGTCACGTTACAGTTGGCAGATCATTCTGTCAAAATACCAAAGGGTGTGGTGCAAGATGTGGTGGTTAGGGTCAACAGTCTCTGTTTTCCTGTTAACTTTCTTGTTTTGGATATGGAAGTTCCTAGCTCACTTTCTGATTGTCTGATCATCCTTGGTTGACCTTTCTTGGCCACAGCCCGCGCCCATATCGACTGCGAGTCAGGCTATATTGAGATTGTCATTGGATCTAAGAAGCTCAAGCTTAACATCTTCAAGGTAGCCAAGAACTTTGATTGTGATTGCATCGAGGATGACATGTCTGATGAGGACATGGCCATCAATGCGTGTATCGGACTAATAGGGACCTATTCTGACTGCTGTGGATTGCCTTTAAACACAGACGATTGCCTGACCGACACATATTGTGACGATCCCCCATCCCTCCCTGTTCCCGTACCTTCTCCTAACCAGACTTCTGACGAGGTTATCTCCGCTTCCCATACCTCGTGGTCAGAGTCATATTCGGGCTACTCACCGTCGATCCACATTCTTGAAGATCGGATTACCCTTTCTTTCCTGCCAAATTAGGCGGAATTACAACTCCACACTGGGACCTTAAGCCCAAATACTGCTCACTGGGGCTATCCCTTTTTGGATCCATCAACCCAAGATGCCCTTCTTCTTGGCCAATCTGAGGGCCAACTTCTTCCTCCTGCCTTATTTTCTTCTGATCCGCTTGGGACACTCTCATCCCAAGAAATGCAAGATCTTTCACCATCCTCTCCCATGCTGAAAGAGCTGCCTAATATGCTTAAGTATGTTTTCTTGGGACCAAATGAAACACTCCCCGTAATCATTAGTTCAAAATTAACTAGGGAGCAAGAGTGCAAACTAACAAAGGTCCTTATGGAACACAAGGCAGCATTGGATGGTCCTTATCAGACTTAACTGGATTAGCCCCTCCTGCACTCACCGTATATATACGGAGGAGGAGGCTCGACCTTCCTGTGAGATGCAGCGATGTCTCAACCCTAACATGTGGGAGGTCGTTAAAAAGGAAATTACTAAGTGGCTGGATGCAGGTATAATCTACCCGATTAGCGATAGCCCCTAGGTGAGCCTGATTCATGTCATGCCCAAAAAGGAAGGACTCACCATCTGTGTCAATAACAGGGGCAAATCCATCCCTACACGCACTCCTACATCTTGGAAAATGTGTGTAGATTATAGGAAATTGAATGCTACAACTAAGAAAGATCACTTTCCACTACGTTTTATTGGCCAAATCCTGGAGCGGTTAGTGGGAAATAAATTTTTCTATTTTTTGGATGGATTCTATGGATATAACCAGGTGGCAATTGATCCCAGGGGCCAAGAGAAAAGCACCTTTACCTACCCCTTCGGCACCTTTGCATTTAGAAGGATGTCGTTCGGACTTTGTAATGCACCAGCAACTTAGCAGAGATGTATGCTGGCAATATTCCATGACATGGTGGGTGACTTTCTTGAGCTTTTCATGGTTGACTTTTCGGTCTTTGGACCCTCTTTTGATGACTGTCTTGCCAACCTGATCCGTATCCTTCGGAGATGTATTGATGTGAACCTCGTGCTTTCCTAGGAAAAAAGTCATTTTATGGTACACGAGGGAATTGTTCTCAGGCATATCATCTCCGATGGGGGGTATCGAGGTCGACAGAGCTAAGCTTGATGTAATTGCTGATTTACCTATGCCTGGCTCTGTCAAATAAATCCGCTCCTTCTTGGGACACGTTGGTTTCTATAGGAGATTCATCAAAGACTTCTCCAAGATTTCTAGACCTTTAACTCATCTCCTATCAACCGATGTACCCTTTGATATGGGCCCTGACTGCATACGAGCATTCACGCAGCTGCGTGATGCTGTCACCAAGGCCCCTATTCTCCAGCCACCTGATTGGTCCCTCGACCTTGAACTCATGTGTGACACTTCCAACCGTGTAGTCGGAGCCATCTTGGGACAAAGATGCGATAGACACCCCTTCGTGGTGTACTATGCCAGTAAGACGTTGGACGAGGCTAATGGTAGACTATGGTGATGTGGTAATGGCGGTAATTAGGTTTGTTGAGATTTGTTGTGATTTGAAACACCATGAGTGTCACTGTAGTGAGTTGCATGGGATACCAGTCATTATAACCATTATTATTTACTTATCTAATTTTTACTGGTTTTATTCCAGATCGTTCACTGGGAGGCAATTATTGACTTACATCGCTCTTTGATATCAAAATTATCCTCTAATTCCAAACAGAAGCTTTACATCTTAATAAAGAATGAATGAATGTGGACATGGTTTGCCTACTTACTAAAAATTAATTGTAATGCTTGCAAAAACTAACTATAAACAAGCACCAAACAATTCATCACTATACTTTAAACTATGTCTTTACAAGTTATAGTATTAATACTTACATGAAAGTATACTATCAACTAAGATTACATAGCATATTAACTTAACTTACTAGCCTGATACCTACAGTAACACATACAAAAGTTATAGTGATAGATAAAAGCGTCGCTAGATCCTAGAAAACACTATATACAAACTTAAGGAGGGAAACTGAGGTCTGTAGCAACGATTATGGTGACGTTTTATTCAGTTAGTAAATGTATGAGTTTATTTACATAAAAGTAATTGGCTATACTACGTATACATATGTATATATATTTATATTTCTCTTGTATTTGTATTTACCTTCGTATATACATCTCTCTCTCTCTACTCCACACTAATCTTCTTCAGTTATTCTTCTTCTTCTTTGTTTTAACTCTACCTTAATAAGTTTCACACACTGCGGCGGAGAGGCATTTAACTATCGTCATTAGCTCTCTTTAATTAATTAAAAATGTGTTTAATTTGCGGGCACGCGTTTCGAGGGATACACAGCACCTAGAGGGTGGAACCAAACCTCTACTAAGCGCACCCTAATTCTCATTAGGCCGCTTAATTACATGTTTGATAACTCAGCTCAGGGCCTTCTCAGCCCACAGACATAGACCTCTCTCCCCAGGCCCCCGGCCCCACAGAATATGCTCAGTATGCTCAATGGTATCGAATGTATACGTTGTTTCGGGCGCCCGGCGCCCGTGACGACTATACAGCCTAAACATGAATTCAATAAATACCGCTGCGTGCGTTTTGCAGTGCACGATGTGGCGCTATTCGAGTGCCACATCTGCGCTGAAAAACACGTGCAACTGTGGGCTGAAGGAGATTTTGGCCCTCAATTCGAGGGATATAATTTATTTAAAAATAAAAATAAATTATGGAAAATAAAGTATTTACATAATATTATACAATTGTTCAATTAATTTGAAATTTTAATTAAATTTACTATATAAATAAATTCACTGAAGTAGACTATTTTTACACACTGATTTTGATGTTTTATTGGTTAATTTCTTATAAATTAGTTACTAAATGGTCTAATTGATCGCATACAGAGTTAGAATACATATATAAGTATTTTATAGACATTTTTATTATATTTTTCTGAATTAATGTATGTGTTATTTGCATTTAAATAGCAGTTTTAGTTGTTTTGCTTATAAATTAAGTTAAACTAATATAATCAGGTATAAATATACGTAAATTAGCTTAAATTACTTAAAGTATATTAGTCTTAGTATACAGATTCAATTAACCTAATTATAATTCTAAATTACTAATTTAACTAATTTAATTTAACAACTTAGCTATAAACTTAATAAATTTATTATTTATTATGTATAGAGGATTAAATTAAAGTAAAAGATTTTATTTACTTATAATCTACATATGCATAGATATATACAGTTTTATAGTTTAATTTTCTTAATTATACTATCTACTGATCTAGTTGATTTAATAATACATATAAATTAATTCAATTTATAGATAGTTATATAATTATTGTATTTACTATCTAACCTAAATCAAAAACCTAATTTACAGTATTCATTATATTTACATAGTTAGTTATACGGTATATATATATACACTACATATTTACATATATAGCCTAGTATATAGCTTATGTCTATATAAGTATACTTAATATACAAAGTAATATATATGTATATATATATATATTTATTTATTATCCTTTTGGGTGTTTCATTTTAATTTTTGCTGTTGTAGATCTGACAGAATTAGGAGAGAAGAAGGGAAGAGTTGACTGAGGAGAGAAAGAGGCTTGTTTAACTATCTTTTAAAGTTTTAACCCTTTTTATCATGTTTATGATTGCCTTCTTTCTATATAGCATGAAATTTAGGATGTGTTTACCCACCTTAATACAGTCCTCAGTTAAGTTTCCAATTTTAAATCATGTTTGGGTGGTTATTTTCAACAAAACTAGATGACAACAATTGAGTAGGATAAGACATGCATGCATAGAAATTAGAGTTCAGTTATTTAAACCAGAAAGTTTGTATATACAGGAAATGAAATACAATCAAATGTCAGCTATGTTCAAAATAAAGTCTACAGGGTTTTACATTAGAACCTATCTGCTACAACTTAGAACAACTAGACAATAGCAGCAACATGGAAATTTCAGACCCTGCAGCAGCTCAGATCAAATTCCAAATGGTCTAACTGCTACTGTAGTTAGTCCATTTGGGATGAAATGTGAGTTGGAGAGAAGAAAAATGTAGCTGCAAGATGCAGCACTTTACTGTGTCCACTGGGATTAGAATAAAAAATCCAAACTGAAAAAGAAAATCTCTCTCAATCCCCAATCTGACAAGGGTTTCATTTCTCACTAAAATCACTAAATACCCAAATTCAAGGCAAAAAACCCTTATCAAAAACTTCACTTCAGATTAAACCAACAAACATCACTGATTTAACTCTTCCTAATGCAATAGACAGCATGAAGAAAGAGTTAATTCATTAATTAAAGTCCTTAGTTCAAATCCCAGTTTCTGAAACCTTAAGGAGTATTGAGAACTCCTTAGGTTAGGAAATTGCCAAGGCATCCATTCAAAACACACTCATGAATGCAAGATCAAACTTCAAATCACTACAGTGATTATCCTTAATTCTGACTTGCATTCAATGCATTCAAAACTTAATCAAATCAGATCTATATATGGCTCTTCTGAGATGACTTCTGTCACAAGAAAACCTCTCAGATTCCTTGCCAACAATGAATTCAAATCAGATGTCATTCAATTTGTCACATCAAACAGTTAAAACCAAATTGAAGGAAAAATCCTTGAAATCCAAATTGAGGAAAAATCTGACAAACTGAAAATTTCAATTCAATTCAGGGGCTTTTGTGACCAAGAGTGAGGTGAATGGGAAGCCCCTTAAGTGCTTTTTGACGCCAATTTTAGATCTGAGGTTGAAAACCAATCAGATCTGAAATTGGGTCAGAGTGTATGGGTGGAAAGCGAGAAACAAGTCGTGGAAAATCAGAACTGGATATGAAAGTATGGAGAGGGAGATAATTTGAAAACATGGTTATATGAAATCTTCCCCTCTGATCTGGAATGATCAGAGGAGGTGAGGGGGGGAATTTAAGCCTAATTCTAATACTACAGCTACTTTATCCTACAGCGAAATTGAACATTAACAATTACATTAATTCTACTCTAAACTACTTAACTACAGCTAAAACTAATCTGCAGAATTATAAACCTAATCTAACAGGAAGAATGGGACATATGGGTCCTTAGCCGGTGGCTAAGGAGGAAGAAGGGAGGAAGATGACTCCAGCGGAGGGAAGAGTCTGCTAGTGAGGCTCCAGGGTTGTCCTCAGGTGCTACGATGTCCTTAGTGATGAGGAGGTCGAGAGAAGTGATGATTTCACAGCCGGTGGCTGTGAAATCAAAGGCTTGATGGGGAGGAGGAACTGGAGTGGACGAATGATTGCTAAGAGGTGTAGGAGGGAGCGATCCCTTGCGCGTAACACCACTGAGGTGCTTAAGTAGCATACTCAGTGGCTGAGATCACCGCGTAGGTGAGGATAATCAAAAGGCAACCGGCGGCGAGGATGAGAGGAGCAGAGCACGCGGTGAGTTATACTCAAAATCTGACCGTCAGATGAGATCTGAGGAGAGGGGTGATCACACGCGCAGAATCGCATGAAGCTTCCATTCAAATCTAACTGCAGATCAGGATCATGAAGTGCTACGGACAGCTGAGATTGGCTATGCTCTTCATGCGCTACAGTGCGTGCGAAGAGCAGCAGACCATTCTCTGGAATAACGAAAAATTGCAGACAGACCCTTGTACGAAGGAGTAGAAGAATTGCGTGCAGGCCCATAAGTGAAAAGAACTACAACAGGAAGGTCCCTGCAGCCTTTAAAAAGGGCCCATACGTCTTACAAGTAGGTCCAAAGAGGAGTTTTTAAGGGCGAGAGTGTAATGCATGAACGACCTAAGTGTAAACTACCTATTTCATAACTTAAATGATGTCCAATTGCCTTCAAATTTTTATATGTGCTTAATTGAACATTTAAGACATTGATTATACTTCTGATTTGGCCTTTCAAACTTATTTATGTGTTCAATTGACGCATCGATCATCATTTGTACTTTGCTTTCAGAATATCTCATTTTGTGACCTAATTATGAAGTTTTAACACAGAGTAAAGGTTTTAGGTCTTTTTCTTTAATTCCCACACTTAACCTTTTTTATCTGTTAATTTGATGTTGTTTTACTTAGTGTCTAGCTTAACTTCAGCTTTTTAGCCTTGATGAGTAGCCACTCATCATACCCCCATGCTTATATTTTGCTAGTCCCTTAGCAAACAATTCGTTGAAGTGTAAGGCAATTTAAGTATCAGCAAGGTAAGTGTGAAGAGATATCTTTTTCTTTCAAAAGTTTTAAGTGTTTGATGATGATCTTCAAGCTGAAAGATTTTTTTTTTTTTCAATAAACCAACTGTGTTTTGGACATTGTGAGAACCTTATTACTGAGGATAATCTACCAGAACTCGAGACTTAAATGACATAGATCATCTCTCAACCAACAAGGACTCTTGATATTTAAACCTTAAGTTGAATTCCAGGACTCAGGGGGTTTTACAGAGACTCAGAATGCTATGAGGTTATGGCTGTGCTTTGTGATAAGTCAGGACTAACCAAGTGAATTCTAAAGTTCACTACCGGGGTTTCACTTCTTTTTAAGTCCAGGTTGGTCCTAACTTCAGCTCATGTTTTCGGATGACTCTCAAGAATTGATGACTATTCAAACCCAACCCTTATTGTGTTTGTGGCTCAGAGAACTTTTTGGTGGACAAATAGGGTATTTGTTTTGAACCCTGAAAGCAATTTTGGTGGAACAATAGTATTTCCAGAATTTGGAGAACATATTTGGCTTCTTTTTTTTTTTTTTTTTCAGGATCAGTATGTCTCCGGAACTTAGTTGGTAGAGCGCACTGTATTTGGTGGGTGAATTTTTTTGTGGAAAGAGTTTCACCTAGACACAAGACTAAAGATTAGGACAAAGAGTCTACTTGCACGCACAGGTAACGACTCCACCTTCCCTAATGAACACAAGGGTTGAAGTTTAGGTTCAAGTGGTCTTTCCTGACATTGTGTAGTGTAAGCCAAGGTTACTTAGACTCCTAAGTCAAAGAAAACCAACGAATCCTGTACTGGTGACTCAGGTACAAGAAAATGTCCTAAAGTTAGGAGAGACTGTGGTCTATCTTGTCAAGGCTCGAAGTGTATTAAGCCCAAGCTTGTATCAAGCTATTATGGCCCGGCAAGTCAAACCAGTAACGGTTGAATGTCCATAGACACTTATTCTAATTTTGTTTTCAGCTAGAAGATCATAGTTAAACACTTATCTTTCATCTTTTTTTCCTTTTCTCCTTAAAATTAATGTCCTCCCTTGACAATAAAGTGCATGTCCCTTATTGGATTTTTTTTTTTTCAGCATATATATATATACTATTGGTGTGTCTACAATTGTATTTAAGTTTAAATGGTTAACCATTTACACCCCCCATGCTTAAATGTTGCAATGTCCTCATTGAATGAATAGGGTGGATGCAAATGCATGCTCTGCTTTTCACTATCCTAGACTAGGTGATGGAAGGAAGTCAGAATGAGGAGATAAAATCTCTGTGCGGATGATTTTAAGTCTGATCTAGGATCAGAGTGAACAGTCGGGCTAGGAAGTGAAATGCATGACATGTGTGTCAATGAAAGTATGCTCAAAATGCAAGAGTAGACACCTAATGCAAATGAAAGCTAAAGTAAGAAAGGTGAAAAATAGTTATATACAAGGATAGGTTTTGCTAAGTTTAACGCCTTCAGCTAGGCGAAAACTTGGATGGTAATTCGAAATGTAGGAGAAAAATGGTAGAATTGACAAGTCTGAGATCATGTGGCTCAATGAAAGGTTTTAGTCTTTGACCATTTACAGTAAAAGGTTCAGATTTGTCAATTTCAGTGATCTCAACATCTCCATTATCAAATATTCTTAAGATTTTGAAAGGTCCAGTCCATTTTGATCTTAGTTTCCCAGGAAAGAGTTTTAGTCTAGAGTCGAAGAGGACTTTTTGACCAGGGTGAAATGATTTCCTAAGAATGTGATGGTCATGGAAGGCCTTAAGTTTATCCTTATAAATCCTTGAGCTTTCATAAGATTCATTCCTTAATTCATCAAGCTCAGAAATTTGCAATTTCCTAATATCACCGACCTTCTCTAAGTCCAAGTTACACTTTCTGATGGCCCAATAGGCTTTGTGCTCTAGTTCTACGGGAAGATGACGGTGTTTCCCGTACACTAGTATAAAAGGAGACATGCCTAAAGGGGTTTTGTGGGCTGTCCTATATGCCCACAACACATCAGAAAGGCAGGAAGACCAATCCTTTCTATCTAGTCGGATGGTAGTCTGTAAAATCTTCTTGATCTCCCGATTGGACAATTCAGCAAGTCCATTGGTTTAAGGGTGATATGGTGTAGCTATCCTATGTGACACCCCATACTTTTAAAGTAGGGACTGAAAATGTGTGTTTCTAAAATGAGACCCTCCATCACTAATGATGGCTTTTGGTACCCCAAATCTAGAGAAGATGAAATCTTGAACGAATTGTGTCACAACTATATGATCATTAGTCCTCGAGGGGATGGCTTCAATCCATTTTGAAACATACTCAACTGCCAACAATATGTACTCGAAGCCATAAGATTTAGGAAAAGGTCCCATGAAGTCAATGCCCCAAATGTCAAAGATTTTGCACACCATGATCAGATTCAAGGGCATCATGTCTCGGCGGCCAATACTGTCGAGAGACTGACATCGTGAACATGCCCTGCTATATTCGTGTCCATCTTTAAAGATTATGGGCCAATAAAAACCACTCTGCAAAATCTTTGCAGCAGTCTTTTTGCCAGAGAAGTGACCGCCGCACGCCTGGTCATGGCAAAACGATAAGATGCTTCTAATCTCCTTATCTGGAACACACTTCCTAAAGATCTGGTCTTTGCAGTGCTTGAAAAGCCAGGGTTCTTCCCAGTAATAGTGCTTGGCCTCGGATCTAAGTCTGTCTTTTTGATGTCGAACCCAATCAGTGGGGAGGATTCCAGAAGCCAGGTAGTTGACAATGTCAGCATACCAGGGAAGATCAGAATGAATGACCAGCAATTGCTCGTCAGGGAAGTGGTCAGAAATGGGTGAAGAAGGAGAAATCGCTTCATAAGGAAGGTGGGATAAGTGGTCAGCTACCACATTCTGCTTTCTAGCCTTATCACGAATCTCTAAATCAAATTCTTGTAAAAGCAGGATCCATCTAATCAGACGAGATTTCGCGTCCATCTTGGCGAGAAGATGTCGAACTGCCGTATGGTCAGTGTAGACTAT
Organism: Thalassia testudinum; assembly: GCA_037157565.1. Classification (NCBI taxonomy): domain Eukaryota; kingdom Viridiplantae; phylum Streptophyta; class Magnoliopsida; order Alismatales; family Hydrocharitaceae; genus Thalassia; species Thalassia testudinum. Next base: position 44,849,315 of record JAZHRO010000025.1, read on the forward strand.
AACGTGGGAACCTAAAAGATAAGGTCTGAATTTCTCCAGTGCAAATACTACAGCTAGCAATTTCTTTTCCGTGACGGTGTAATTCCTCTAGGCTTCATCTAAGGTCTTGCTAGCATAATAGATGACTGTGGGTTTCCCATTCAATTTTTGACCAAGGACAGCTCCTATTGCATAATTAGAGGCGTCACACATGATCTCAAAAGGGTGAGACCAATTCGGGGGTTGCAGTATGGGGGCCTTGGTAACCAGATCATGAAGTGTCGTATAAGCATGAACACATTGGTCAGAGATCTGGAAGTCTACATCTTTAGAGAGGAGAGTAGTGAGAGGTCGGGCTATTTTCAAGAAATCCGCTATAAAGCGGCGATAAAAACCAACATGCCCGAGAAAAGATCGAATCTGTTTAACCGACGAAGGTAGTGGTAAATCAGAAATCAACTTTACCTTCACGTGGTCAACCTCAATTCCTCTCTCAGAGATAAGGTGACCTAATACTAGCCCTTCTGTTACCATGAAATGAGATTTCTCCTAGGAAAATACCAGATTCACATTTATGCATCTTTGTAGGACCTTAGTCAGGTGGTCTAAACATGCATCAAATGTGCTCCTGAAGACCGAGAAGTCATCCATGAAGACTTCTAAGCAATCACCTACTAAGTCGGAACATACACCGCTAAAATGTAGTAGGTGCGTTGCACAATCCAAAAGGCATCCTACGGAATGCAAAGGTTCCATAAGGGTAGGTGAATGTCATTTTTTCCTGATCGTCGGGGTGAATTGCCACCTGATTATATCCTGAATAGCCATCCAAAAAATAGAAAAATCTATTCCCCGCCAGTCTTTCCAGTATCTGATCAATGAAGGGCAAAGGGAAATGATCTTTCTTCGTGGCTTGGTTGAGTTTTCGGTAATCTATACATACTCGCCACGAACTAGCAATGCGTGTAGGGATGACTTCTCCAGAATTAGTGGTGATAATGGTAAGTCCGACCTTCTTTGGCACAACCTGAACAGGACTTACCCATCTACTGTCAGAAATTGGGAAGATAATTCCATTGTCCAACCACTTAATCATTTCACTTTTTACCACTTCTTGTAATGTAGGGTTCAATCTATGCTGGGGCTGTCTAGTAGGTCAAGATCCTTCTTCAGTGAAAATCCTATGTGTGTAATAAGAAGGACTGATGCCAGTTAGGTCAGAAAGGCTCCATCCTATAGCCTGTCTATGTGCTCTTAGGATAGATAAGAGTCGTGATTCTTGATCAGATGATAAGGAAGAGTTAACAATCACCAGATAGGTTTGATCAGGTCCTAAGAAAACATATTTGAGAGAGTCAGGAAGAGGTTTGAGTTCAACAAGCACAGGATCAGAAGGAGCAGGTGTGAAAGTTTCAGGAGATCCTAGAGATACTAAAGGAATAGGAGGTAGGTCCTCAGTCTCTAAATTTGGTATCTCAGTGTAAGTCAAGTCAGAGTCCAAAGAGTGTTGAGGTTCTAAATTTAATGAATTGATTAAGGTATCCTCAACCAACCGGTCCAAAGAATCCAGAGAAAAGATTTCTTTAATTAAACTACAGGTCGGTCCTCTTTGGGCCTAAAAAATATCAATTTTTATTTTCTGATCTCCGAACTTCAATTCTATAAGGCCCTCCTCACAATTGATGTTTGCCTTTGCCATAGCCAAGAAAGGTCTTCCTAAAATGATAGGTGTGTTCTGGATATCTTCAGGTACTTCCATGTCAAGGACTATAAAGTCTACAGGAAAGTAAAAATCCTTGACCCACACTATGACATCTTCCAACACTCCTTGAAGTGTCTTAACTGATCTGTCAGCTAATTGCAGGGACACCTCGGTTGGCTTCAGATTGCCAACCTCAAAATGTGTTAGCAGAGAGGTTGGGATAAGATTGATGGAAGAACCTAGGTCAAGTAGTGCTCTATTAAATGTGGTGTTACCTATCATGCAAGATAAGAGAGGGGTGCCTGGGTCTTTCATCTTAGTTGGGAGGGTACTAGAGATGATGGAACTAGCTTGTTCCGAGAGGATGATTGGACTACTCCCTTTTTTAATTCTTACTTTACGCTTAGGTGTGCATAGGTCTTTTAAAAACTTAGCGTAAAGAGGAATGTGGTGGATTGCATCCAACAAGGGGATGTTTATGTGGACTTGCTCAAAGAGCTTAAGCAAATCCTCCTTAGGTGCCACACAGGTCTTTTTCTTTCCTTTCTCCTTCTTCTTTAAAGCTTCAGGAAAAGGTACTGGAGTGGTGATAAGAGGTTCAGTCCTACGTAGAGGAGAAGTAGGAAGTGGAGGAGCAGAACTAGAAGTGGTAGATGTTGGAAGAGATGGATCTAGTGTGCTTTTACCACTCCTAGTGACTATGGCATTTAGTTCAGCCCTAGAGGTAGATGGTAAATCAGTGTTAGGTAACAGAGGTGGTTTTGTTTGTGCAAGGGAAGAACTTGAGTCAGTGAAGAATTCAGTGTTGTGCAATGGTTGTGAAATGACATGTGCTTGTTCTTGCATTGCTGGTCTAGGTTGGACATACATCTGACCAGGTATGTTCTTAGGGTTGGGTTGTGCTTGAGATGGGAGTGAATGTGGTTGACGAGACTCTGTCAAGTGTGATAGCTAGGCTCTCATCTCAGCTAAGCCCGCGTCCTGTCTCTGCTGCATAGCAATATTCTGCTGTTGCATATCAGCAAGAGCTTTCATGATAGACCCCAACTGGTCATCTCGTGTAGGCCCAGATTGAGAGTATTGGGTGGGCCTGGGTTGGGGTTGCTGGTAGGTACGCGGTGGATATCTGTGTGATTGTGGAGGTGGTGCTCCGATCGGGTTGTGCAGTGGTGGTGCAGAAGGTTGTTGAAAAGGATGTCTCTGTGAATTTCCTGACCACGAGAAATTTGGATGATTGTGCCATCCAGGGTTGTAGGTTTGTGCGAAAGGGTCATTATGAATGGCATGGAGCTCCTCCGAAACTCCAGAAGGTGCAGGGAAGTCAGTGAAGGGAGGAACAAAGGTTCCCCCAACCGGTGAAGGATATGGAAATGGAAAATCCGGTAATGCAGTTTGTGTCACAGAAAGGTTATTCACAGTTTCCCTCCCTGTGGGAAACTGAGAAGTGTTTTGTGCTGGTGACTGAGAAGAAGAAGATGAGGGTTTTGAGAGAAATTTCCATACTTCATCTACTTTCTTCTCGATTAAGCCCACTTTATGCAGTTGACTACCCACTATCTCTAAGTCTTTGCTACTGGATTGGGCTTCGTGTACCCCAGTGTGTGAGTGGGAATGTGAGGACTTTCTATTAAACACACTCATTGAAGCATTATTAATAGAGTTTTCAGCCATGCCTTCAAAGAGCTCAAAGGCTGAGTCCTCGTCCCGACACAGGAAATTGCCTCCACAAGCAGCATCTACAAAATTCCGTGTGTCATCATGGAGCTCATGGTAGAAGATCTAGACCTATTGCCAGCGTGGGACACCATGGTAGGGACATTTTCTCAGAAGCTCGTGGAATCTCTCCCAAGCCTCGTGCATTGGTTCTCCTGAATTCTGAATGAATGTAGTGATGGCAAGCCTTAAGGCATTAGTGCAGCCTACAGGAAAGTACTTCTTTAAGAACTCATGTTATAAAGAAGCCCAGGAATCTATAGGTGTAGTCTGTGCAGGTGTTCAAAACCAAAAGGCTGCCTTATCTTTCAATGAAAAGGAGAACATTTTCATTAAAAGTATGTGCTGATCATGTCCTTGCGGACCCAAAGTTTGGGCAAGATTCTTCAGCTCCTCTAAAAGCTAAAAAGGGTCCTCAAAAGCAAGTCCATGGAAGTGAGAAATGAGTGCTATAATGTTTGGCTTCAGTTCAGCAGCATGACCCCCATTGGGATAACGTACCACAGGCATTGGTTGGGCAACTGCGGGATTAAAATAATCCTGTAGTTGAGGTCTACGGGGTTGGGGTGGTGCCTGGGGATTTCTAGGTTGAAGTGGTTGTGGTTGGGGGTTAGCTAAAAGATTAACAGCTTGAGCTAGCTGTTGCACTTGTTGGGTTAAAGTATTCATTTGTAGTTGTGTGTCGAAAAGGTGCTGAAGATGAGGCATAGGTGCTCTCTCCGAGGGCGGATTAGGAAAATTAGGATAAGGTGGAGGTTGGAACCTGGGATAGGTGGTTGCTGTGGTGGAGGATGTGCAACTAAGTGTGGAGGAAGTTCTTCAAAATCCTTGAATTGTAATGACTCAAGATCATCCTCTTGGTGAGTGGGATTGTGGATAGGAGTCTGAGACTCAGGAGGTAAGGGATTAGAAGTGGAAGGCAAAGAGGTAGATGCAATAACTTGGGTATCAGTACCCAAGGGGAGTACAAGTTCTGGGTTCTGGGATCTCCTACCTTCCATTGAGTTGGTTTCTGAAAACACGTTTACTACAATTCATTCCAACTCAATGGGAAAGTTTTAGCCAAGTTCACAGAAAGCGGAAAAATCCCAATTAAATCTCAATTCACTCAGAAGACCAATCAAGCGAGATGAATCAAAAAAAAAATTTCCTAGAGGCTGCTACGCAAAATTATGTTATACGCAAGCAATTGTTTCAAACAATTGTACATGTCTTAAGATAAACCTAGCGATGAGCAAACCTCTAAAATCCACTGGGAATCTGGATAAGACTTAGCGTGCGAATCCAGATCCTGTGGTTGCAGAAAGAGATGAGGTAGAAACCCGTGTGTTGTGACCTTAAGTGATCGTGCTGTGTGCACGATAGCAATCAACACAAGGCAATGGAAATCTCAATCAAGGTTTCACCCAAAGTTAATATCTTCTTTTTGACTTAATTCAAGTAATTATGATATGATTTCTATGCTGCTTGTCTCGCTTTTTACTCAGTTCAATACAAGAGATGGTCTTCTTTAATTTTAAGTCAAATGCAATGATGACAGGAGGTAGAGTAAGGTAAAGAATGTGTACCTGACTCCAGCAATCTTCTATATGCAAATTTGACTTGAATTGAAATCTAGCAGAAAAGTATGCAACCTAAGATGGATGCCTAAGATTATGCTGCTACTAGATAAGGATGAGATCTTTTTGATTTTTTTATATGTATGCAACAAGAAAAAACAAGGAAAGAAATCGATTCGGAAAATCTCAATGGAAAAACCGTATCGATGAGGGAGAAGTAGAAAATAAAAGTCCAGACAGTCCACAGTTATTACAATGAATGTGTGAGAACAGGTTCTCACAACTTATGACTAACAATTCTTCCTAGTTAATATACCTAAATCTATCTAAACTAGACTACTATTATTACTAATCCTACAGCTACTCCAAGGGCAAACTCCGCCTGGATGTCGGGTCAGGAGCACAGTGACTCCACCAGGAAGACGACCTTTACTTGGACGATGATACTGCTTCTCCTCCTCCTCAAGTGCTGTGGAAAAATAACAAATTATTAGTAAAAGAATAAAAGAATGTATACACAATAACAAATAAATCAATGGAAGAAAGCAATTAAAAGCAATGAATTTGAATGAAATGAAGAATTTCTACATACAAAAAGAATTAAAGGATAATTTTGGCGTAAAGAGCGTTGCCTCCCCAGCAATGGCGCCAAAAATAATGGTAGACTATGGTGATGTGGTAAAGGCGGTAATTAGGTTTGTTGAGATTTGTTGTGATTTGAAACACCATTAGTGTCATTGTAGTGAGTTGTATGGGATACCAGTCATTATAACCATTATTATTTACTTATCTAATTTTTACTAGTTTTATTCCAGGTCGTTCACTGGGAGGCAATTATTGACTTACATCGCTCTTTGATCCCAAAATTATCCGCTAATTCCAAAAAGAAGCTATACATTTTAATAAAGAATGAATGAATGTGGACATGGTTTGCCTACTTACTAAAAATTAATTGTAATGCTTGCAAAAATTAACTATAAACAAGCACCAAACAATTCATCACTATACTTTAAACTATGTCTTTACAAGTTATAGTATTAATGCTTACATGAAAGTATACTATCAACTAAGATTACATAGCATATTAACTTAACTTACTAGTCTAAAACCAATAGTAACACATACAATAGTTATAGTGACAGATAAAGCGTCGCTAGATCCTAGAAAACACTATATACAAACTTGAGGGAAACTGGGGTCTGTGGCGACGATTATGGTGACGTTTTATTCTATTAGTAAATGTATGAGTTTATTTACATATAAGTAATTGGCTATACTATATATACATATATATATTTATATTTCTCTTGTATTTGTATTTACCTTCGTATATACATCTCTCTCTACTCCACACTAATCTTCTTCAGTTATTCTTCTTCTTCTTTGTTTTAACTCTGCCTTAATAAGTTTCACACACTGCGGCGGAGAGGCATTTAACTATCGCCATTAGCTCTCTTTAATTAATTAAAAATGTGTTTAATTTGCGGGCACGCATTTCGAGGGATACACAGCACCCAGAGGGTGGGACCAAACCTCTACTAAGTGCACCCTAATTTTCATTAGGCCGCTTAATTACATGTTTGATAACTCAGCTCAGGGCCTTCTCAGCCCACGGACACAGACCTCTCTCCCTGGGCCCCCGACCCCACAGAATATGCTCAGTATGCTCAATGGTATCGAATGTATACGTTGTTTCGGGCGCCCGGCGCCCATGACGACTATACAACCTAAACATGAATTCAATAAATACCGCTGCGTGCGTTTTGCAGTGCACAATGTGGCGCTATTCGAGTGCCACATCTGCGCTGAAAAACGCGTGCAGCTGTGGGCTGAAGGAGATTTTGGCCCTCAATTCGAGGGACATAATTTATTTAAAAATAAAAATAAATTATGGAAAATAAAGTATTTACATAATATTATACAATTGTTCAATTAATTTGAAATTTTAATTAAATTTACTATATAAATAAATTCACTGAAGTAGACTATTTTTACACATTGATTTTGGTGTTTTATTGGTTAATTTCTTATAAATTAGTTACTAAATGGTCTAATTGATCGCATACAGAGTTAGAATGCATATATAAGTATTTTATAGACATTTTTACTATATTTTTCCGAATTAATGTATGTGTTATTTACATTTAAATAGCAGTTTTAGTTGTTTTGCTTATAAATTAAGTTAAACTAATATAATCAGGTATAAATATACTTAAATTAGCTTAAATTACTTAAAGTATATTAGTCTTAGTATACAGATTCAATTAACCTAATTATAATTCTAAATTACTAATTTAACTAATTTAATTTAACAACTTAGCTATAAATTTAATAAATTCATTATTTATTATGTATAGAGGATTAAATTAAAGTAAAAGATTTTATTTACTTATAATCTACATATGCATAGATATATACAGTTTTATAGTTTAATTTTCTTAATTATACTATCTACTGATCTAGTTGATTTAATAATACATATAAATTAATTCAATTTATAGATAGTTATATAATTATTGTATTTACTATCTAACCTAAATCAAAAACCTAATTTACATTATTCATTATATTTACATAGTTAGTTATACGGTATATATATATACACTACCTATTTACATATATAGCCTAGTATATAGCTTATGTCTATATAAGTATACTTAATATACAAAGTAATATATATGTATATATATATTTTTTTATTTTTGATCCTTTTGGGTGTTTCATTTTAATTTTTACTGTTACAGATCTGACAGAATTAGGAGAGAAGAAGGGAAGAGTTGACTGAGGAGAGAAAGGGGCTTGTTTAATTGTCTTTTAAAGTTTTAACCCTTTTTATCATGTTTATGATTGCCTTCTTTCTATATAGCATGAAATTTAGGATGTGTTTACCCACCTTAATACAGTCCTCAGTTAGGTTTCCAATTTTAAATCATGTTTGGGTGGTTATTTTCAACTAAACTAGCTGACAACAATTGAGAAGGATAAGACTTGCATGCATAGAAATTAGAGTTCAGTTATTTAAACCAGAAAGTTTGTATATACAGGAAATGAAATACAAGCAAATGTCAGCTATGTTCAAAATAAAGGCTACAAGGTTTTACATTAGAACCTATCTGCTACAACTTAGAACAATTAGACAATAGCAGCAACATGGACATTTCAGACCCTGCAGCAGCTCAGATCAAATTCCAAATGGTCTAACTGCTGCTGCAGTTAGTCCATTTGGGATGAAATGTGAGTTGGAGAGAAGAAAAATGTAGCTGCAAGATGCAGCACTTTGCTGTGTCCACTGGGATTAGAATAACAAATCCAAACTGAAAAAGAAAATCTCTCTCAATCCCCAATCTGACAAGGGTTTCATTTCTCACTAAAATCACTAAATACCCCAATTCAAGGCAAAAAACCCTTATCAAAAACTTCACTTCAGATTAAATCAACAAACATCACTGATTTAACTCTTCCTAATGCTATAGACAGCATGAAGAAAGAGTTAATTCAGTCAATTAAAGTCCTTAGTTCAAATCCCAGTTTCTGAAACCTTAAGGAGTACTAAGAACTCCTTAGGTTAGGAAATCGCCAAAGCATCCATTCAAAACACACTCATGAATGCAAGATCAAACTTCAAATCACTACAGTGATTATCCTTAATTCTGACTTGCATTCAATGCATTCAAAACTTAATCAAATCAGATCTATATATGGCTCTTCTGAGATGACTTCTGTCACCAGAAAACCTCTCAGATTCCTTGCCAATAATGAATTCAAATCAGACTTCATTCAATTTGTCAGATCAAACAGTTAAAACCAAATTGAAGGAAAAATCCTTGAAATCCAAATTGAGGAAAAATCTGACAAACTGAAAATTTCAATTCAATCCAGGGGCTTTTGTGACAAAGAGTGAGGTGAATGGGAAGCCCCTTAAGTGTTTTTTGATGCCAATTTCAGATCTAAGGTTGAAAACCAATCAGATCTGAAATTGGGTCAGAGTGTATGGGTGGAAAGCAAGAAACAAGTCATGGAAAATCAGGACTGGGTATGAAAGTATAGAGAGGGAGATAATTTGAAAACATGGTTATATGCAATCTTCCCCTCTGATCTGGAATGATCAGACGAGGTGAGGGGGGGAATTTAAGCCTAATTCTACTACTACAGCTACTTTATCCTACAGCGAAATTGAACATTAACAATTACATTAATTCTACTTTGAACTACTTAACTACAGCTAAAACTAATCTGCAAAATTATAAACCTAATCTAACAGGAAGAATGGGACCTATGGGTCCTTAGCCGGTGGCTAAGGAGGAAGAAGGGAGGAAGATGACTCCAGCGGAGGGAAGAGTCTGCTAGTGAGGCTCCAAGGTCGTCCTCAGATGCTACGAAGTCCTTAGCGACAAGGAGGTCGAGAGAAGGTGATGATTTCATAGCCGGTGGCTGTGAAATTAGAGGCTTGATGGGGAGGAGGAACTGGAGTGGACGAATGATCGCTAAGAGGTGTAGGAGGGAGCGATCCCTTACGCGCGACACCACTGAGGTGCTTAAGTATCATACTCAGTGGCTGAGGTCACCGTGCAGGTGAGGATAATCAAAAGGCAACCAGCGGCGAGGATGAGAGGAGTGGAGTGCGCGGCGAGTTATACTCAAAATCTGACCGTCAGATGAGATCTGGGGAGAGGGGTGATCGCATGCGTCGAATCACGCGAAGCTTCCATTCAAATCTAACCGCAAATCAGGATCATGAAGAGCGACGAACGGTTGAGATTAGCCGTGTTCTTCGCTCGCTACAGTGCGTGCGAAGAGCAGCAAGCCATTCTCTGAAATAACGAAAAATTGCAGGCAGACTCTTGTACGAAGGGGTAGAAGAATTACGTCCAGGCCCATAAGTGAAAAGAACTACAATAGGAAGGACCCTGCAGCCTTTAAAAAGGGTCCCTGCGGCTTACGAGTAGGTCCAAAGAGGAGTTTTTAAGGGCGAGAGTGTAATACATGAACGACCTAAGTGTAAACTACCTATTTCATAACCTAAATGATGTCCAATTGCCTTCAAATTTTTATATGTGCTTAATTGAACATTTAAGACATTGATTATACTTCTGATTTGGCCTTTTAAACTTATTTATGTGTTCAATTGATGCATGGATCATCATTTGTACTTTGCTTTCATAATATCTCATTTTGTGACCTAATTATGAAGTTTTAACACAGAGTAAAGGTTTTAGGTCTTTTTCTTTAATTCCCACACTTAGCCTTTTTTATTTGTTAATTTGATGTTGTTTTACTTAGTGTATAGCTTAACTTCAGCTTTTTAGCCATGATGAGTAGCCACTCATCAGAGGCCCAGCGTAATTATACAACCAGTGAGAAAGAACTACTGGCGATCGCCTTTGGGCTGGAGAAATTTTGCTCTTACCTTCTAGGCTTGCATGTTATTATATTCACTGACCACGTGGCCATTCTCCATCTCATGCACAAGAAGGATGCCAAGCCTAGACTGATTCGTTGGATCCTTCTGCTCCAAAAAGTTGACATTGAGATCCGCGATAAGGCTGGAGCCTAGAATGTTGTGGCTGATCATCTCTCAAGACTGGACCCTGACCACATTGGACGTCCCTGCCGATCAATGAGGTTTTTCCCGATGAGCACCTATTGGCAATTAATGTGGCAAGTGGACCTTGGTATGCCGACATTGCCAATTACCTTGCTTCTGGTTCCCTTCCACATGGCTGGCCTAAAAACCAGTGTGAGCGTCTCATTGCAAAAGAAAAGTATTATTGACGGGATAATCCACTACTTTTTCGAATAGGTGCTGACTAGATCATCCGTCGCTGTATTCCTGACAGCGAATTCCCCAGTGTGCTATCCTTCTGCCACGATCAAGCCTGCGGAGGCCATTTCTCTGGGATGAAAACTACAGCCAAGGTGTTGCAGTGCGGTTTCTTTTGACCCTCCCTTCACCAGGATGAACACAATTATGCCAAACATTACACTAGGTGCCAGTCGTTAGGGTCAATGTCACGTCGTGACATGATGCCCTTGCAACCCATCCTAGCTGCTGAAATCTTCGACATTGGGGAATCGATTTCATGGGCCCCTTTCCTCCTTCCAACGGCTTTGAATACATCCTCATTGCTGTTGATTATGTTTTGAAATTGATCGAGGATATTCCGACGTGCCATGCTGACCATGTCATATCCACTCAATTTGTCAAAAACCACATTTTTGCACGCTTTGGGATCCCTCGAGCCATTATCTCGGATGGAAGAAGCCATTTTACCAATGCTTCTTTTCGGGCACTTCTGAGGAAATATGGAGTCCACCATCATATTGCATTTCCGTATCATCCTCAGATGAACGGCCAGGTTGAGGTGTCGAATCGGCAAATCAAGCAAATTCTCCAGAAAATGGTTCGGCCTGACCGTAAGGATTGGTCCGACAAGTTGATTGACGCACTTTGGGCATACCGAACTGCCTTCAAGGCTCCCCTAGGTATGTCTCCTTATAGAATCATTTACAGGAAGCCTTGTCATTTGCCCGTGGAGCTGGAGCACCACGCTTATTGGGTAGTTCGCCAATGTAACCTCGACCCAGACCTGTGTGGTCGAGAAAGGAAACTCCAACTCCAAGAGCTGGAGAAAGGAAACTCCAAGAGTTGTCAGAATCATTGTTGTGAAGCTTATGATTCTGCCTTAACTTTCAAGCAATGCACTAAGGCTTTTCACAACAGCCGTATTCGGCGGAAGGAATTTGAGCCATCTCAGCAAGTTTGGCTTTACAATGCCCGGCTCAAATTCTTTCCAAGGAAATTGAAGTCCAAATGGACTGGTCCCTTCTTGGTCTTGAGACCATTTCCCAACGGGGCCGTTGAAATTGAAGATCCCAAATCTGGGCATAAATTTATAGTCAATGAGCAGCGTTTAAAACCTTATCTTACTCATGAACCTACCCCCGTTGGAGAAATTGTTGCCCTGCTGGAGGGTAACTAATTTCGTGCCTCATTCTGAGTTTGACTGGGGACGTTAAATTCAGCACTCGATGGGAGGCACCCCAGCAACACTCCTCCACTGTCACGTACACTTCACTTCGTACCTTTTCACTTCACCACCCACCATCCACCCACCCTACCACCCTGCTATATACCTTGCACCTCAGCTCTCGTTCCTCAATCTTTGGGCTTTCCTCTACCCTGCATGCATATGAGGACATAGCATCGTTTAGCATGGGGGGGTGGATAGGCATCTATAGGATCTAGGTATTAAATGGTATCATGCAGCTTCCATTTATCTATAAATATGTACATAGAAAAAAAAAAAAGGTGTTTAGTAATGATCTGAAGGCTGAAACAAAAATACAATAAGTGTTTATGGATATTCAACTGCTGTTTTGAAGACTTTCCAGGCCACAGAAGCTTGATTCGCTCAGGCTCGGCTTAATTCACTTGAGAATTTATAAGATAGATCGGAATCTCTTCTAACTAAGGACGTATTCTTGTACCTGAGACACCAGTACAGGATCCATTGGTTTGCTTCTACTAGAGAGCCTAAGTAATCTTGGTTCACACTACACATATCAAGAAAGACCAGGTGAACATAAGATTCAACCCTAGTGTTCATTAGGGAAGGTGGAGTCCTTACCTGTGCGCGCAGGTTGACTTTTTATCCCAGGCTTTAGTCTTGTGTCTAGGAGAAATGCTTTCCACCAAAAAAAAATAAAAAAAAGTGTGCTCCTTCAAATAAAGTTGTAAGAGATATACTGACACTTGTTTCAAAAAAAAGAAATTATGCAAATAAGTCAGTATATCTCGCAAATATCTGTAAATTCTTCTCCCTAAAAAGTTTTTTTCAGGGCAAGTTACAAATACCCTATTTCTACCATATATTCTTTGAGCCACAAAAGCAAAAAAATGAGGGTTGAGTTTTCCGTCATCTTTTTAAGGGTCAATCTGAAGACATGAGCTGAAACTGGGACCAACCTGCACTTAAAAATTCGTGAAACCATGGGCTTGAGCCTTAATGTTCATCTGGTCAGTCTTGATCCTTCACTATGCACAAACCATAATCTCTTGAGCTCTCGAGTATGGCAAAAAAACCTTCTGAGTCCTGCAAATCGTACTTAAGGTTTAAATATCAAGAGTCCAGGTTAGTCGAGAGATGGTCTATGTCACGTAAGACTTAAAGTACTGGTAGTCTTCTCTGAAAGTGGTTCTCACAATATCCAACAAATAAACACACCCATGTCGCTTCAAGCTTCAGCTTAAGATCATCTCTAAATACGAAACAAAAAAAAAAGATATTTTGCTAGGGACTAGCAAAAGATAGGCATGGGGGTATGATTGCACAGCAAAAATACACCAATAAATATGCCATCTTGTGTTATTTCCTAGCACTACCATTGCATCTTATGTAGCAATAGTGGCATTTGTACATAGACACATGCATGCTTTTCTTTTAAAAGAGGGGAGGAGAGTGAATAATTGGCCATCTAATTAACATCTTCATCAAGGGCTGCATTGCAAATTCATCATTTTCATTTTTTATTTTTGACTTTGAATTCTTCTCCCTCGCGGGGCTGCAAGGCATGGGGCTTGTGCCTCTTCGCGTCACTCCTCTGCCAGTAGCATGGCTGGACATGCAATGCTAGCAGCATGGCTGTGGCATACCTTCTTCTTCTTTAAAAGGCCTTGCCCTCTCCCTTGCGTAAGGGGGCCAGAACACACACCACATACAGACACCTTCATTCACAGTCAGGCCAACCTCCTCCCCTCTCCCTCTACATATGCAGTATCTCTTCTCACTGAAGAGACACACTGCGGGCAGGAGAAAGCTCACAGTGGTCCCATGACCACCACTGTGAGTTCCACCACCGCCCAGCTCCTTTGTGAGCAGGTGGGCGTGGTGGTTTCACCATTTGATTTCACTGCTGAATGCCCTCGCCGCCATTGCCAGAGCTTCAAGCTCGGAAGCTCCAGCAGTAGCAATGGCCAACTGAAGCAGCACAGGCCACCGCACGCATGCCAGCAGACCTCCGCGAGCTCTTCCCACGCGCACTGGCGCTTCCTAGCATGCCTGTGCATGCAGAGCCGGCTGCTACCGGTCGCCCGCTCCGCGTGGCACTGTAGCCACTGTTCATGCCTCTCAGCGTGACACTGTAGCCACCGGCTTGTTTCTCACTTAACCGGTGGCACAACGCTCTCTCTCTTTGCTCACTACCCGCTCCAGCCGGTCGCCCGCGTCTGCGTCCGCACCCGCACTCGCAAGTGCTCACTCCCTCCTGTAGCGCTGTACACTACGCTACACTCCCGCACCCGCCTGTGCACGAGAGACAAGCGTAGGCGCTCCCTCCAGCGCCCGTGCATAGCCCTTGTGCACCTGCACGCGCCCAATCTGCCAGATGTCGGCTGCTCTTGCTAGACAACTTAACTTCGCTCTCTCTCTCAAACTTACCTGCCAATGCACGCACACACACACTCACTTGTACACACTCACGTGTACTCGCTCACACACACTTGTACACACGCACACACCCTTATAAACTCATACCTACACACATATATATTTATATATGCACTCACATATATACATAAATATATATCTACATATATATATATATATATATATATATATATATATATACAAATATGCATATATATCTATATATATATCTATATACATAGATACTTATAAAAATATATCTATATACATATATACATATACGTATCTATATACATATATTACTATATATATATATATGTATAAATATATATATACATATATATATCTAGATACATATATACACAACTACATATATACCTATATAGTTATAACCCTATCTATATATATATATATATACATATATATATATATATATTTACATACACATCACCTACCTGCATCCATACGCCCTTGCACTAGTCACTCCACCGCTCATTATATCGTGGGAATATCTACACCAGTTGCTGATATTCCCCAATACCTGCGTAAAGTAAGCGCCTCCGCACACACTCCCACACATCCATCCCACACTCTACGAGGCACTCCATTTTTTTGGTTGCGTCTTACTAGACGAGGACCAACTCGACACTATGCTACACTCCATTTCCACTTCCACCTCCACCCCTATATATATAATATATACATATCTATATATATAGAGACTGTATTTATATTAAACTAAGTATTCCTTTCTCTACAAACAACCTACCTTATTTTTATTTCTCTTTTGTTTCCTGCTATTAAAATGATAAAAAAAAAGAGTAAAAAAGAAAAGATAATCCTTGTCTTGCAGGTACTCGGTCTTGCAAATAGCAGGACAGTTTTTTTTTGAAACCACAAGTTGGATCAAAGCCAAGAATAATTTGGCTCAGAGCCAAGAACTTGATTTTGAGGGTGTGCCTCAAAAATAATATTATCAACAAAAAAATCTTAAATAAGAAAAAAAAAATATAATAAACGCACGGAAGAGATACGTTCTAGGAAAGGCGTAGAAACTTCTTCACCTTTAATTCCCGCCTCCTTGAGATCGACCTTGGGCCTAAAAGTGACCAAGATAAAATTAAGTAGGCCAGGTTAAAAATTTTTTTGTGAAAGATGGTTAGACTCGATTTAGGTTAACCACTATATTAATCTCAACGATAATTTCACCATATTAACACAACCTATTCGAGATCTACCAATGAGCAACTTGACCCCTTAAGTCTACTAATTTTAATCCTAAATTATGGTGCTTTGAATTTCACTTTAACTTTAGAATTGATTTGTGATTTTGTGACCTAATTTGAAGGTTAGTTAACCCACAAGGTGAGTCAACTTCACCTAAACTGCCCTAAAGTTTAGGTGAAGTTGGGTAATGAACCCCAAGATCACCCTAAGTTGTTTGCAAGCAGGTTATTAAGTCCCAAGTTTTAAGGATTCAAGTGAATGTTAGAGCTTTCTTTTATTGCCTTCTTGATTAGGTCAATTCAAACAAGGATTGGGTGACACACAATGCGGGAAATCAATTCTCTTTTAATTTAGGCAAGTGTGTTTTCCTCAAACCCTAAAAATAGAAACCCTAATTTGGCTCTTTTCCAAGTCCAATTCTTTCCAAATGTGGCACCTAGGACTCAATCAAGAAGGTGAATAGCCCTATTCACCTTAGATTCTAGTAGGTGCAGAAATCTGGATGAGGATGTCTAAGTAAATCAAATTAGGCCATGGTGATAGTGTGGGAGATGAGGGGTGGTCGACTTTGAGATCTAGGGCTTGGTAGAGGAGAGAGCAGGGGGAGTTTTCTCAGACAAGAAGGAGGGCTGAGGGCACAGGGCTTGCGAGGAAGGAGGTTTGGAAAAGGGTTAACAGGGAGATTCTGTGTTTCCGCTGTCAAAGATGTGGACATATGGTAGCGGTATGTCGATCTCCTCTCGTTTGTCTAGCCTGTGGAGGACATGGTCACAAGTTAGATTCTTGTGCGATGGTTAGAGGGTAGTCAGGAGAGAGGGTTTTCATGCACGCTAGGATGATGAATACTGAAGGCCCACCACCACCTCCACCACCGCCGCCCATCTATTTGGGTCATTGTTGAACGGTCTGTTCAGGAGATTAAAGTGTCTCGTTGTAGTAAAGTCTCCTAAATCGCTCAATCAACAAATAGAATTTACAACTCAAATATAAGTCCAAGGTCGAACATAAGGAGCAAATGTTGCATTCACGCACTAATCTCAATGAGAATATATATGAGCACAATAATTAAGCTAAGAATGATATTCAAGGAAGAATAATTACTCAAAAATTGATAATCAATGTATAACATGAGATTGACATAGAAAAAAGAACGGAAATGATCTAAAAAGTGGTGATTTAAATCACCTTTTAGATCCACATTTAAGCATGCATCTTAACCATAGTACTTAAATTATTGAATAGTAATTCAAATAATGCCATAGTGTCTGGATGCTACAGTGCAAAGGCACTATTCAGCTTCTTCAATTCTTCTCTTCCTTCTTTTTCTTTCAACATGCAGAGTCTCTCTTCTTTTCTCTTCTTTTCACGCACAAGGGCCTTTGTCTGTGTTTCTCTCTTTTTCTCTCTTCGCCTCTTTCTCTTTTAGATAATCGGATCACGTGCACCCGGGTCCAGGGCACCGACGTGGGTAGTAGTCAAGGAGTGTATAGGTTAAGTCAGGTAGGGTCGAGTCGAGTGAGCATGAGCGGGAGAGTAGGGACCTCACCCCTGGTGTCTCAAGGCAGACAAAGGTATTCACAAAAACAATTTATGGGTTGTCATGTGCCTCTCCACGCTCGATGTGGGACTAAAAGTCCCCTCCTCTCGTGTGCCAACAGGTGAAGCTTCGACCAATTGAAGTAGCCGCAACTGGTGTGGTGCCCAATTGACTACCTGGGCATGATCCTGAAGTGAGTCCGTAGATCCTGGAGGGTGCACCTGGGTTGTTCATCACTAAAACATGAAGAATGGGTCCGGAGATAAGCAACGGTGGCAAAGCTCCGACGATAACCTGCAATCATAAATAAGGGCTTGAAAGCCCCAGTTAGATGGCTCATAGGCTTCTCCCAAGCATGGAAAAGATGATGGTGACAGTTTTGTAAGGAGAAGGTGTGTATGTTGGTGTGTTGGAGTCGGAGGTGGTTGCGTGAAGGTAGGTTGTTCGGTGGTGTGATGGAGTGGGTAAAACTCTAAATAGGTTTAAGGCTTTTGTAGGTGGGAGCATGGCGATGCTTTTGGGAGTTGCAGCATGGAGTTTGGTAGATTGTAGTGGTGTCGCGGGCTCACTGGAGCTCAGCCGGTAGTGAGGAAGACGATAGGGGGGACAGTGGAATAGTGGTAGAATTGAATTAGGAAGGGTTGGAATGAAGTCTAAAGAGGAAGGGAAGGCTAAGGACCTAACTAAGGGACGAAGAGGAAGGAGACTCGCGTCGGCTTTGATTGGTCGATGCCGGAGGGGATGAACTCTCTGGTGAGGTGAACGGTGGTGAGGAGAAGGGAAAATGGCACTCGTTGTGACCGGCGAGAGGCGGAGGAAGATGGGGAAGGTTGCTACCAATCCAATTTGTCCATTGGAGGCACGTTAGAGTGTAGGTCGGAGGAGGCTGGAGATAGGGATTTGAAGAGGTTTTTGGCCCAAAACCTAGCTAAAGAGGTGAGGTTTACATCGCAGGTCCATTTATAGGCCATGGGGAGGGGTTTCAAGCATGGAAACCAAGCTTGCAACACCATGATTTTCATGCTAGGACTTGTGAACTTTCAAAATGTTCGCCTGAGGATTTTGGGCTGAGTTAGGATTCGTGAATGGTCTCATTTGGAAGGGAATTCCTTAAGGAATCTCCCTTTCAATTTTGGGAGTGTTTGATAGAGAATCGAGAGAGAAATCCTCGCTCGAAACTCGACGGTGAAGGTCTGACATTCCAAAAATGGTGTGACGACCTTTTCACAAAGAATGATCATAAAATTAGGGACCTGATTACAATTATTTCAAAAGTTAGGAGTATATGTGTGAGAGGAAAGAGTCAGACAAGATTGAAATGTAAACTAGGTCAAGGTGATCTCTGATTGGGCCTAAATTTTGGTACAAACCTAATTTGGACCCAAGGAATCTGATGATGAAGTCAAATTTAGGTTTGAATCAAGTTTGACTAGGTAAATTATGTAGAAACCCAAATTAGGGCAACTATTTATCTGAGACTCTATTTTAGGTCAAATTGGGTTCCAATGGTGCCAAACCCTAAAGAATATTTTTCTATGAATTTTAGAGGGTTTAGGTGAATTTTATCCAGACTAAAATCTCAGTGAATTAAGCAGGTTTGTTTTTAAGGTTTCAGATGTCATTTAATTCTCGTAATGCATGAAAACCTATTTTTGTTTACACGGACCCTCTTGTTAGACTTTAATATATATTTGACTTTTAATAAAGCCCTGAGAAAACTCACTGTTGCTTAGCATTCATGATATGATGGTAAAATTGCACTTTTAATCCTGGTTTCATGTTAAACTCTTAGAAAGGATGTGTAGTGAATTATAGTCCTTTGGCAGTTATGTGGGAGCATTTATTAATGGAATATGACTAATTAAAGCTAAATATGGCTGATGATGACGTTATCATCAGTCATATCGTTGATGTAGAGGTTCCTGTGTCTGAGGACATTAGGGTTGCCGAATTAGTGCTAAGAGAAGCTTTGATCGGAGAGGTGATGACTAGCAATCCCTCTTTGGAAAATCTTCATTTATTGCTAAGATCTCTATCATTATCAGTCGAAGGTTGGAAGATTACCACACTATCCCCTACGCGTTTCTTAGTTTTTGGATTGGGGATGATTGAGGCTGGAAATTAAGGGCTTGCCACTCCATCTGAGGTCGAGGGAGGTGGTTGCATCTAGCAGGGTTTGCAAAGTTGGTAGAAGATGCAGAGGTTGGCCTATGGGAAGGGGATGATCGTATAATGGGTGTGAAGGTGGATGTCTTTAGGGGGGATCAGTTCTAGAGAGAATTATCCTTCGATGTGGAGGTAGTTCATGGCTTTTACGACTGAGGTTTGGGTGTAAGGACACAATCCTTCAGGAATAGGAAGAGAAGAAGATCTTTGCTGAAGCTATGAGAGAGGATGCAGGTCTGGTGCAATTGGGTCATGATACACCTGATGAGGAACCTAAGCCAAAGAAGTGAAAGAATCATCATCATCTAGGGGTGGATGAGGATGAGATGGATGATATGAAAAATGATCAACTTATTGTTGAGGAGGAAGTAGTTGTGCTGGTGCTTCAGGAGATTCTTGTCAATTCTATGGAGCTCCATTCTTCGTTTCAGGCTGTAGAAGGGCTGAAGTTTAGGGTAGGTTCATCATCTAAGTCTGGGATTGGGAGATCCCCGTACAAGCTTAGGTAGAGAAGATATGTGAACTCTATGAAGATGGATGAAAATTCTATTGCAGCTGCTCTTAAAGTTGGAAGGATACATAAGTCTAATGAGGGGGGATCTTAAGAAGGGAGATGAGAGCTCTCTCTTGGAATGTTCGTGGGTTGCGCAACAGAGTTCGATGGGCCTTCGTATCGAGATATCTAAGGGAATGGGAGATTGATTATGCGCTCATCCAGGAAATGCATATTGAGGAGGAAAATAGAAAGGTGTGGAATGAGTAGTTGATGAAGTCAGGAAGAGCTGAATGTACGGTGCTTAACTCACATGGGTGGTCTGGTGGTATAGCTTTCTGGTGGAGAAAGGCATGTCTCCAAGTGATGGAGATCTATAAGTCCAGGCATATGATAACTTGTAAATGCAAGACGGTACAAGGGGAGGTGGAATGTTTCATTACAGGAGTCTATGGGCCTTGTGCTGAGAATGTTCGAAATGAGATGTGGGAAGAACTCTCAGAAGTGGCAATTCTTGCACAGGGGATTCCATGGCTGGTGGGTGGCGATTTTAATTGTGTTCTGATAGGGATGGATAGATCAAGTTGCTTGGTGGAAAGTGCATCACTTGGTTTTCAATTGACGGTACAAAATCTGGGTTTGAATGAATTTCCTTCTTCTAGAGTAGAGTATACCTAGAGAAATGGAAATGGTCTGATGTCTAAATTAGATAGATTCTTTGGAAATGTAGACCTCTTGGACAAGTTTCAGCTATCATCTGTTGTTGGTTTAGAACAACCATTCTCAGACCATACGCCTTTGGTTTGGAATAGTGGTGAGCATGCACATGTAGCTTCCTACTTCAAGTTTAGAAGGTCATAGCTGAGAGAACTGGGCTTTCGTGAAATGATTGAAGCATGATGGAGGGCTAAAAAGGTGAAAGGTACTGCTACAATCAAACTGGCTTCAAATCTTGCCTCTATGCATACTATGCTAAAGGAGTATGGGACAGTGGTAGCAGCATTAAGAGAACAGAGACGTGATGAAGCTCTATTGGAGGTGCAATGCTTAGATGAAAAGCAATTGATCTACCCTCTGTCAAACTAAGAACTAGAAGCAAGGAAAGGTTGGCAGGAGGTGATAGCAGAGGAGGATCAGAAGCATGAAATGGATTGGCATGAACGTCCAAGGCAACTCTGGCTTAAAGAGGGTAATGCCAACACAAAGTATTTTCACCTTGTAGCCAGTTCATGCAAAAGACAGAACCTAATATCATCTATTGTTAAGGGAGATAAGAGAACTTCTTTATAGGAGATCCATTCTGAAGCCATCAAATATTTCAAGGAGACTTCATGGGCAGCAAGTCGGGGAGAATGGAGAATGGCAGTAGGTATATTTCCTCGAATTTCTAAAGACCAGGCTGGCAGATTGATTGAACTCATTTCTGAAAAAGAAGCTGTGGATGCTATAAAAGACTTGAACAATGAAGGCTCACCAAGTTCGGATGGTGTTCAAGTCTTTTTCTACAAAGAACTTTGGAATTTGCTAAGTGAGGAGGTGATGGAGGTTATTAGGGAGTTTGAGAGAAGCAATTATGGTTTTGATAAGATAAATCGATCTTATCTATTTCTTCTACCGAAAAAATAAGGTGCGGATAGATTTTCGGACTTTAGGCCTATTGCACTCTCAAACTTTATCTATTTGGTGGTGAGCAAAGTCCTGGCAAATAGACTTTAGACTGTTTTACAAGATCATATTCTTCCTGTTCAATCAGCCTTTCTTCCAAACAAATCTCTACAAGAATCTTTCATCATGGCTCAGGAAATGGTGATGGGGTGGCATAGGAGGAAATGTAAGGCTTTTCTCTGGAAAGTGGATTTCTAAAAGGCTTATGACTCTGTGTCATGGCCTTACCTGTGGGAGGTGTTCAAAAGAAGAGGGTTTCCACCTTTATGTCTTTGTTGGATGAAGATGTGCATCACCACAGCCTCCTTCACCCATTTAATTAATGGCAATCCCTGTGGGGTGTGGATACAACAGCAATGTGGGGTTAAACAAGGGTGCCCACTTGCTCCACTAGTGTTTAACCTTGCTGTTGATACTTTAGCAAGATATTTTTTTTTGAAACAATAAGGAAAGCTATCGTACTACGATAGCAATCTGGGAGAGCATTTTATTAATTATAAAAAAATAAGTTTACAAAATGGATCCCCATATATGTATGAGGGACTAGCATGCATTTACAACTTGTTCCACACATACTGGCCTCTCCTAAAATAGAAACTCATTTCTCGCTCACCAAATGCACCACATAGCTGTTGCCATATGTATATGCAACTTATCCTTCTTCAAGAATTTTTTCCATAGCAAGTCCCACGTGGGTAGTGGCTCCCCGCATACTCTCCGCCAAACTGTATCCGTCACCACACACGATGAGAAGATGTGCCTAGAGCTGTCAGTAGGAAGTCCACAAAGCAAGCATGACTGTAGTGCCACGCCCATCCTTCTATGTCTGAGATCCCCTATAACTAGTCCATCTCTCCTACACAGCCATAAGAAGATTTGGGCCTTTGTTGGAACTTTCAAGAGCCATAACTTTCTTGCTATCAGATCTGCCTCCTCCGAGTTAGACAAAAGTCTGATCTTGTCGTACGCTCTAGCTGAGGTGAAGATCCCCTCCCATCTGTAGTGATCCTCCAGTCCAGCCACCGATCTAAATGCCTTCAAGTCTAGTTACAGCCTTGCCTTCTCTTCCCAAGTTCTGGTGCCATCCCTATTAGAAGTTGCCCCTTCAATCTGCCAGGATGCATTAGCTTCTGACCAATAGCGATTGACTGGTTCCCATTTGTCTTCAACAGCTGCATATGCTCTTGGATATGCAGTTTTGAGCACACCCAGAGTTGACAACTCCTCTTCCAGAATTTGAAGGAACTACCATCACCCAGGATCGGCTGGAATAGCTGCCAGTTGTTCCTTATGGCCTGTACCACGGAAGCCCGGAATGGGGATGGTCTAACTGAATGAAGTCTGTTCAGTGAGTTGTGTGGCTTGCCATAGCTAACACCAATCAAGATTGGCCAGTTCTTACTATCACCGTTAAAAAGCTTGATTGCCCATTTAAGGAACAGAGCTTCGTTGAATTCTTTTAGAGATTTAATCCACAAACCACCATGTTTTTTTGGCCTGGACAGTAGATCCCACTTCAGGGGTTGAAAAAAACTCCCCTCATGCTTCAAACCCTTCCAAAAGAAGCATTTTCTCAAAATATCAATACGCTTCCAAATAGATTTAGGTGCTTTAAATAGGGAGAAAAGGAAAACAGGGATGAAGGTTATCACTGAGTTCAAGAGGGTGAGTCTACCTCCCTTAGATAGATAGTGGCTACTCCAACCTTCCAATTTGATTGCAATTTTATCAAACAGTACATTCCAATCGATTTTTTTCAGTTTAGAACAATTTATAGGTAGACCCAAGTACCTGATAGGGAATGTGACCAAGGGCGTACCCAAAAGGGAAGAGATGGTCGTTTGCTCTCCACATGTTAACCCAAAATAGACTAATGACGACTTGTTCCCATTCAATTTCAGACCTGATATTTCTCCGAATATCTTCACCATATGAAACAGAGCTTATGCTTCCTGTTCTTTCCCTTCTACAAAGAATACCATATCGTCGGCATATTGCAAGACCAAAGCCATGGAACTCCTATTTGAGATGGAGTAACCTCCAATCAGACCCACTTCAGATAGTTGACATGCATATCTTGCAAGCGTGTCAACTGCAAGGTTAAAGACAAGAGGGGCAAGAGGACACCCTTGTTGAACCCCACATTGAGATTGAATCCATGCCCCACATGGTTTACCATTGATAAGAGGAGAAAAGGATGTGGTGGTGATGCATCTTTCCATCCATTGCAGCCATATATTAGGAAACCCTCTCCTCTTGAATACCTCCCAGAGATATGGCCATGAAACCGAATCATAAGCTTTTCAAAAGTCTACTTTCCATAAAAAAGCTTTGCACTTCCTCCTATGCTATCCCATCACCATTTCCTAAGCCATTATGAATGACTCTTGAAGAGATCTGTTGGGGAGAAAAGCGGACTGGACTGGGAGGATCTGATCCTACAAGACACTTCAAAGTCTATTGGATAGGACTTTACTCACAACCAAACAAATAGAATTCGATAGTGCAATAGGTCTAAAGTCAGGGAATTTATCCACTCCTTGTTTCTTTGGAAGCAAAAAAAGATAAGACCGGTTTATCTTGTCAAAGCCGTAGTTACCCCTTTCAAATTCCTTAAGTATCTCCATCTCCTCCTCTTTCAATACATTCCAAAAGATTTTGTAAAAAAAAATTTGGACTCCATCTAGACCTGGTGCACCTTCATTATTCAAGTAATTTATAGCTTCCAATACTTCACTTTTAGACATTGGAACCACCTACTTGCCAGCTTGTTCCTCAGAGATTCGAGGAAAAAGTGATCCTACCATTCTCCATTCTCCCCTAGCTACTACCCACAAGGTTTCCCTGAAGTACCTGGTAGCTACAGCCCATATTTCTTGTAGACAAGAGGTTCTTTGACCATCCACCTCAATCGAGGAGATGAAGTTGTGTCTTCTACGTGAACTAGCTGCTAAATGAAAGTATTTCATATTAATGTCCCCCTCTTTAAGCCACAATTGTCTAGAGCATTCTCGCTAATCCATCTCTCTTTTCAAATCCTCCTCTGCTATAACCTTCTACCACCTTCTCCTAACTCCTTGTTCATGGTCAGATAGTGGTGTAGTAGATTTCTTTTCATCTAGCCGCTGCACCTACAAGAGAGCTTCTTGACGCTTTTGTTCTTTCAAAGTTGCAACAACTGACCCATATTCCTTTAACATTTTCCACATGGATGCAAGCTTTGATGCCAGCCTGATGGTAGTCGTACCCTGCACTTGCTGAGCTCACCACCGGGCCTCCAACATTTCACGAAAACCCACTTCTCTAAGCCACGACCATCTGAACTTGAAGTAAGAGCTAGTTTGCACATTCTCACCACTATCCCAGACACTTTAGCAAGATATGCATGTAGATTATCGGAGGTTGGTATAATCAGAGGCTACTCCATCTCTAATAGGAGTGACATGGCTCTAGTACTCCAATATGGTGATGACACTGTGTTTTTTGTAGAAGGGAAAGAACAGGAAGCGTAAGCTTTGTTGCATATGGTTAAGATCTTTGGGGATATATCAAGTTTGAAATTGAATGGGGAGAAATCCTCGGTCTGCTTTGGACTAAATGATCGAGAGCAGGTGGCGTTATCTTCTTTATTAGGCACACCATTGGTTACACTTCCAATTAGGTACTTGGGGCTACCATTGAAATGTACCAAGTTGAAGAAGAGTGACTGGAACGTCCTGTTTGATAAAATTTCAGTCAAGTTAGAAGGTTAGAGCATCCGTTATCTTTCCAAGGGAGGAAGACTTATTCTATTGAACTCTGTTATTACATCCATTCCTATTTTCTTTTTCTCCATTTTCAAAGCTCCTAAGTCTATTTGGAAGCACATTGATGTGATATGGAAGCGATTTTTTTGGATGGGAGTACATCATGAAGGAAGATTTATGAAACCATTGAAGTGGGAACACTTATGTGTACCTAAGGACTATGGAGGAATGGGAATAAAATCTTTAAAAGAATTCAGTGAGGTGCTACTAATTAAGTGGGCAATCAACTTTTTTAATGGTGAAAATAAGGCATGGCCTGATCTCATTAGAGATAGCTATGGCAGATCTCACAGCTCTCTAAACAAGTTGCATCCATCTAAACCATCTCCATTTTGGACATCTGTGGTTCAAGCTCTGAAGAGTAATTGGCAAGTGCTGCAGCTTGCTTTAGGTGATGGTAGTACTTTCAAGTTCTAGCAGGAGGAATGGTCTTCGCTGGGTCTGCTGAAGGAAGTCTATCCAAGAGTGTATGCGGCTGCTACAAATAAAGATGATTTAGTCTACAGGTACTGGTCAGAACAAGAGGAGAGCTAGCAGATCAGTGGGGCTGAGTTATGTAGAGAAGGCACCTGTTGAACGTTTACGAACGCTACACTAACGTGTTCGATTTTGGAAAACCTGTCGTTGTAGTTCGAAAGCGAAGAATTCGTGTTCAACAAATAAAATTTATACCGAAATTAAAATTCCGGGTCGAACACAGGGAGGCAGACATTTGATTTAAAAACTACGCATTTCTTTTTATTTGTTACAGAATAATTCAATTTAGAAATATCCAATTATTTACAATAAATAGAAGAGAGAGAGAGTAGGAAAGAGAATATTACACAGAGAAATCAAAATGAGATGTAGAATAAACAAGGAATTTTTGCATTGAAGAGATTGTTCATTACAACTAGAAAGCATAAAACAATTACTCTAAAAAGCGATAAATTTACTCTAGAAAGCATTAAAAGAATGGAGGGAGAAATGTTCTCATCGACGGTCGCTTGGAGGACGAGTAGATTAATCCAGAAAGCAGTAAATCTATACTAGAAAGCGGTAAAAAGAATAGGGAGAGAGAAATCCTCCTCGACGGTTGCTTGGAGGATGAGTTGGACGGGACGACGCCTGGACGAAGGAGAACGAAGCGGGACGAAGGAGGACGAAGCAGAAGAACGGGAACGAAGCAGCACGCCGTCGTCGTCGCGGGATCCACTTCCGAAGGGGAACGAAAATTGGACTTTATCTCGCGAGAAGCATCCCAGGTGTGGGACAAGCTTCTCTTGAGCTTTGGAGGGGTAGAGAGGAGAAAGAAGGGATGAAAATTTTGTACGGAGGGGGTCTCCTTTTATAGTTGCAAGGAGTGGGGGCAAAATGGACATTACAACTTAAAAATAATAAAAGAGGGGTCTTTAGTGACGGATAAATCCGTCACTAAAGACCCGACGTGGCCGTCGCCTCCGCGCCCACGCGCGCCTCCTCGGCTGCCCGCTCCTCAACGCCTGCGCACGTCCAGCGCTTTTCAGTCGTCCGATCGAGAGATCGAACAGCTTAAGATGCGTCCGCCCCCGCGCGCTGCGCGCCCCCCGCACGTCTGATTGCGCATCCGATTGCACGTCCAATCGCGCGTCGGCACTATCGGGCATGCGCGGCCGTCCGATCTCCATCAGATGCTCCAATTGCTCGCGCCTTCCGCTCCTCGCCACGGCTCGAACCCGCGCCCCGCGCTCGCGATAGCGCGCTCGACCGCTGCGCTATGGGGTACGGATGGTCGAGCAGGCGTTTTTAAATGCGAGCGCCCACAGCTGTTGCATTAAGATCCAACGGCAGAGAGCGATTGGGTGCGTGGCTTTCACAAGACGCAAGCGGCCGTTTGGGCGGCTGAGATGGCACCACATGGCGCTATCTTGGCCGTCCATCTTCTAGAAGTTGTAGATGGTGCCACCGATGTCGGATTGACTCGATTTTTGTGTCGTTGGGCTACGATCGTCGATCCGAATTCATCCGTGCAGTCGGATTTATCATCTGAAGTGCGGATTTACATCATCCTGGCCCTTGATCTTCTAGGGTTCCCGGGTCACTATTTGATGCTACGGATGCCTGATTAGGGCGATCTTGGAGTCGTTGAACTCCAATCGTCGCCCTGATCGCATCCATACGGTTGGATCTTTGATTCGAGGCTCTGATAAAATATTTGCCTTGTCCAAGCACATAAAAGGAGACAATTAACCTCCATTTTATTCAAAGTATTTTAAATGCAAGATGATGCATGTAATGCAATATTTATATCTTGAAATGCAATCCTATGCTTAAGAACATGCATAAATAGACATCTTAAGTAGTGTAAATGTGTTTACATCATACCCCCATGCCTATCTTTTGCTAGTCCCTAGCAAAAACTATATGCTATTTATAAAAGAATTAGGTTAGATTATTTGGACTTGAGTTATTTTTCAATCATTAAGAAATTGTCTACTTAGGAACCGAACTTTCAAAGACACAATAGTGCCCGGGTATCAGCCAAAATGCAGACCGCTTCAAGCCCTCACCTTATTAAAAGAAAGATTTCTTTTTCTCTTTTTCTCTTTTCTAATTTTTTTTTATTTTCAAATTTTCGGGTTTAAGAGTGGCTTTCTACGGCCATTCAAATCACCCAAAATTTGATGAGAACCCTAAGCTTTAAGCATCTTATTGTGATTGTGATAGACTCGTTGACTGGCAATTAGAACGGACTCCGGATTTCTACGCCTCTAGGTGACCTCAAAAAGAATTCTACCTAAAGGTGTATCTTTACAACCGGTAGCTTTCTCCCTACTTTTATTTTTTAACGGGGTCAACACAAGGGTGAATCCAGTGTATATCTCCCCAATTAATTCTTCTTCTCTGCTTCTTCCTAAGTGTTTTGGGAATTTTTTTAGTGCATTTTCTGAGCTGGGTTCTGGACGACCGGTCGATGAGCTGTTACCACCGACAACTTGCCAGCCATACTCGTGCGGCGAAGTGTGGCTTATTTCTTTTTGTTCTTTTCTCCTTTTCTTTTTGATGATTTTTTTTTCTTTTTTTTTTTTTAAGTAGGTGGCTTCCCTGGTCTAAGATTTACCTTAAGGCAGCAAAAAGAGAAAGGTCCAGTGACTGGGCTCTGGACAACCTACCTATAGGCTGTTACCCACGATAACTTGCCAGCCATATCACCCTAGCAGGTTCATTAGCTACCCAATTTCCGTTAAAATCGTCGAACAACGAGTCAGTGCAAAGAAAGTGTGTAGATGCTTAAGACTCAAAATTCCCTCAAATCAGAGGGCGGGTTGATAAGTCGTGTACTTATCACCCAAACTTATTTACTCCAATTAAAATAAAATTCAAGTTGGCGAGAACTCGAAAAACAAATCCACATTTTAGTGGATACACGGGCTGATTAAGTTCAATGACCTGAAGGGCCTTTGTGTTCAGATCTTAATGTAGTTTTTCCTAAGATTGAAAATTTTCTTAAACCCAAATTCTCTTTCCTAATTTCGATTTTTTTTTTTAAATCAAAATAAAACAAATCTACGGAGCTGACGAATGAATTCAGAGATAAATATCCACCCCCCATGCCTATCTAATGCAATGTCCTCATTATATTAAAAAGACATAAAATAGAGTGGAAAAGCGAAGAAAGCACTTGAATTGCGTGAATGTCAGGTCCACTCCGAGATGAAACATTAAAAAGAACTATATAAGTGCTGAGTTTAGTGCCTTCAGCTAGGCACACTATACAAAGAAAAGAAATGAAGAATTCACATGTGCAGGTCAGAATTAGAATGAACAAAAGAATCCTCTGACCTGTCAGCAGAGGTCCACAGATGTGGACCAGATTGTGGTGCAGACTGACACCCCATAATCGAGAATATCTTAGGTTCTGGATAAAAATTACCCAAAACCTAAAATCAGAATGTAAGCAGGATAGAGCCTGCGATTTCTGAGGATGCAACCCAAGACCAAAAACTCGGGTTACAGAGAATTGAAGCTCAAAAGGATAATCGTTGAATGTGTGCTTGGGTTTGACATCCTCGAAACAAATGTCGTAAGGGTTCTGATTTGATGGTTTCAGCTTAAAAGGAACCCTTCGACTCAATCTTCTATTTCCTCCAAAATTGACTTCCCAAATCAGAACTTCCCAGCTCCTATTATCCTCATTCAGCTTATCAAATTCCAGGACCTCTTGTATATTCATCACCCCGTCTGAAATCTCCAAGTCTAAATGATGTGGCAGAATCAAAATTGACTTGGGTTTAATTATCTCAGAATTAGAATCATCAATAAGCTCAACAGGGTGTAACTGATAATCCGGGCATTGAATTGATTCCTCCAGAAAATGCGATTCTGGATCCGTAATGTGTGCCCTAATAAGATCAGTTTCCTCAGTTATTGGGCTATTAAATGATCTATCAAATTCCTCAGGCCCAATTGTCTCACAGAAATCGTGTTCAGAAAACTCGAGTGAGACTTCGCAACTTGAATCTTCACCATCAGGATCCGTATCAATGTATGTCCCAAAATCAGTTGTCACTTTCTGTTCCAAGGAGACATACGTTTCCTCGTAACCCGGCTCAGGGATCTCAGGTGAAGAAATCAAATCATCCTTAATTGGTTGCTTTAATTCAATCTGGTCAGCCTCATAACACTTGTCCCCCCCAACAAGTGCCTGAGCGGGTTCTGTCATTGGCTTTCCTGAAGAGGGTTCATCCTGGGAATTATTCCAAGATTGAATCAAAGCAACCACGAATCTCATCCTCAATTTTGCTAATTTCCCAAGTAGAAACTCACCCAGGTTCTTATCCTTAACATCCTGGAGCCAATCCAACAAAGACTTGTTTAAATCATCAATCATTTCAATCAGGGGCTCCAATCTCTCAATGCAAGGTATTGGCTGAACTTCTAAAGATTGAATGATATTCCTCAAGTTAGCCAGAACCTTATCTTGAACCTGGTTAACCTAAACCAAATGAGTTGGTTTAGGGTTGGGCGATTTTGGGCTCAATGCAGGGGAATTAACGAATTGAGATTCGTTATACCCTTCCTGATAATAGGTCATTTCAGATTATTGAAAAGATGGTGATGACCTAAAGGCAGTGAAATCAGAGGATGCGTAAGGATCGGTGTATCCTTCTTGATTGTAGATCGTATTATGCTGTTCATGAAAGGAAGATGATCTATAATCGATGTAGCTCTGAGAAGGATAGAAATCAGAATCAAAGTGTTCAGGGTTAGACCCTAAACACGGGGGTCCGGAATTGTATCCCCAATCCGAATTATCCCAACTAACTGATGGTCGATTACAATACGAGTTGGGATAATCGTCATGTTGTGGAGAATTTACAACAGGAGGGAAAGAGCGAGAATGCGTGAAATATGTGGAAGGATTCATGATACACGGGAGGAAGAAAGGTGCCCTGTAATACAAACAATCAAACCTATCCTTAAATAGGTTAGCCTAAAGACCTACAGACTCTCAAAACCCGTCTTGAGATAAAGGAACGATTTGATCTACTTCCGTCTGTTCAATCCAACCAGTTAGAAGGAGGGACTGGGGAGAAGGTTCTTCCTTCGGCTTGCGCCTCCGGTTCCTAGTGTACCCCCCAGTCGTGATCGTTTGACTTTGCTCCCCTAGCTAGACATCAGATTGAACAGTAGAAACAGACTAATCGAAAATAATCTCGTTCTGGGTTTTGAAGAGCGAGTCCAATCCTTAAGGCCAACGTCTACTCTGTTTTATTTAGGGCTAGGTTTGAATGTGCTTTGGAATGTGATGGGCGCTTTAAATGGGTTGTGCCCTTAATGATTGATTGATTCGTGTGTGAGTGCACAACCAGTGGTTTTCAAGCAAGATTGTTTTTGATGTGGTGAATTTTAAGGTTTAAATCTTGCTTAGTAGCTTTTAGGATTTAACTTTAGGTGTTTTCAATCAAGTTTCATTAGAACACTAGGTTTTGCAAGCACAGGTGAAGATGTTTTCCTTTAAAGTTTAAAAAGAATGTGGAGTGCCTGGTAAATCCCTAAGAGTTGAACCTAATTGGCAGCTACTTGATGAGTTGATTTTATTTGAAGTGGTGCGACCCAATCAACTCAAACAATTGGCCTGTTGCACCACTTAATTAGGCACACAAATGATTACCTAATCTAATTTCTACTCAATTATGTGTTTGGATGTGTGTACCGGCTCCTAAGATTGGTTTACCGGTTGAGTTTGAAAATCAGATGAGGTTGTGTACCTCTGTGAGATTTTTTTTTTTTCTTTTTAATGTGGGGGTTGGGGTGAGTATGGGTGTCAAACAACAAACAATCTAACCTTAGAGTTTATAAAAACACCTAGGTTGATTGATGTTTGAGTTATTATGTGATGAAATGAAATCTAATGGGTGGGAGGTGGGGGGTAACTCACAAAACCTTCTACAGCACTTTACTCCAATCTACCGCTTTTGCCTGTCTCGAAAGAGTACCTGCAATTACAATAAGAAAGGAGAAAAGTGAGGTAAATGATTTGTAAGTTACAAAACGCGAAGAGAAATTAAAGATCGTTGCCTCCCCGGCAACGGTGCCAAAATGTTGAACGGTAATTTTTCGCGAATCGCTCGCGATAGCGCGCTCGACCGCTGCGCTATGGGGCGTAGATGGTCGAGCGGGCGTTTTTAAATGCGAGCACCCACAGCCGTTGGATTAAGATCCAACTGCGGAGAGCGATTGGGCGCGTGGCTTTCACAAGATGCAAGCGGCCGTTTGGGCGGCTGAGATGGCGCCACGTGGCGCTATCTTGGCCGTTCATCTTTTGGAAGTTGTAAATGGTGCCACGGATGTCGGATTGACTCGATTTTTGTGTCGTTGGGCTGCGATCGTCGATCCAAATTCATCCGTGCGGTCGGATTTATCATCTGAAGTGCGAATTTACACCATCCTGGCCCTTGATCTTCTAGGGTTCCCGGGTCACTATCTGATGCTACGGATGCCTGATTAGGGCGATCTTGGAGTCGTTGAACTCCAATCGTCGCCCTGATCACATCCATACGGTTGGATCTTTGATCCGAGGCCCTGATAAAATATTTACCCTATCCAAGCACATAAAAGGAGACAATTAACCTCCATTTTATTCAAAGTATTCTAAATGCAAGATGATGCATGTAATGCAATATTTATATCATGAAATGCAATCCTATGCTTAAGAACATGCATAAATAGACATCTTAAGTAGTGTAAATGTGTTTACATTAGCACCCATTCATGGGAGGAGAAAATCCAGTTATCAGATTTGCAGGCATTCAGACCGATGGTTGGAATAGAAGATCGCTATCTATGGGATGGTATTTTCATGGTAGGTCGGGTGTATGAAAAGATAATGTTCATGTCCAAATTTGAGGAGGTTGATTTGATAGGAAGGAAGTTGTGGTTGCTGAAAATTCCACTCAAAGTCCAAATATTTCTATGGTTGTGTAAGAGGGAAGGATTGATTACAGGGGATTTGAGGCATAGGAGAATGGGCACTGCATTGCAGGTTTGTTATCTTTGTGGGTTACACACTGGCAGCCTAGGTCACATTTTTTCCTCATGTGTGGTGACAGATGCAGCTTGGAGAAGATTATGTAGAGAACCACTTCCTACATGGGATTCTTTGTGGCAAAATTTTTTATTACGAGATAAACCACATGTGCATATGGCAGTGGTTATGTGGTGCATTTAGAGGGCAAGGAATGAGTATTTGTTTCAGGAGAGACCAGTGAATTTAGAATAAATTGTAAATGAATGCTAGTCCCTCATACGTACGTGGGAATCTACTTTGTAATGGTCCTTTTTTAATTTTATGATAAATAAAAGCCCTCCCAAATTGCTATCATAGTACGATAGCTTTCCTTTCACTTTCAAAAAAAAAAAGTAAATCAAATCAAGCCACTCAAACAATTAAGTCTAATAAAGAATGCGAGTTGATTTTAAATTGATTCCTCTTTTTAATTCTTTCCAGAAATAGGGGCTTAAGATGAAGGAAACAAGATTACCTGTCCCTAGAGTGGCTTTTGTGCGGCTAATCTTCTCCTGTGAATACCTCTCACAACCACAACAAATCAAATAGAGCAAGTTAGATGAAGATCAAAAATTGTAATTAGTGAAATCAAACTACACGTTGCTCTCCAACAACGACGCCAAAATGTTTGGCCGAAATCATTGTTGCTTAGGAAATGCGTCGTAGTATAGGACAAAATTGCTTAAAACATTTAAATTTATAAGCTCAGATTCAAAAATGACTCTGAGATCATTCGCAGGGATCAAGTATGCAATTTAATTCACCAATCACAAGAAATATATATTCAATTGAAATCAATAATACCCAAAATGATATTTCAATAAAACCAAAAGAATAGTGCAAAAAGATTGAGTTAAAATGGTGATTTGAATCACCAAATTAACCCTTTAAGATTAAGTTCACAACTATTTAAATATTTCAACAGTAACCCACAACCAATATTAGGTACTTTAAATATCTCAATAGTAACCAGTAGACGTTAACCAAAGGCTTCAGATGCCTTATCAGAAGGGGCTCAAGGGCCTCTCCAGAGAAGCACAAGGCTCCTCTCTCTTTCAACTTTAGAAGAACACAGTAGCAGCAGCAACAGAGGTTCAAGGGCCTCACACAAATCTCGCTAGGTATAGAGAGAGGGGAAGGTTCAAATCCCAAGGTAGCAAAACCCACCCCCTTCTCTCTCAGATTCACTTTCTCCCTTCCCAAGCTTAGAATCAGACCAGACCCGAGTATCGGGTACCTAGATCCATCACCTAGACCCACGAGGCGTAAGCGTGGGTGAAGGCATGAACAAGCACATGATGCACGATGTATGCATGGGTGTAGGGTAGGGACTTGACCCCAATGTTCAAAGGCGAACAGGCTTCGTCACTTTCTGCCTTTATGCATAGCTGGAGGCCCTTCTCTTTACGATGTGGGACTATGTTCCCAAGGCCTCTTCACATAGTAGCTATAGGAGGTGACGCCTCTAATTGAAGGTAAAGAAGAGTCTGGCAACTGCAATTGGATTCCTGGGAAGCTTCCGAGAACTGGGCCGCACGACCTGGGAGTGGAAGCCATGAAGAATATGCCTAAAGATCTGCAATCGATGTCGGAGATGATGGTGGTGGTAGTGTTGTGATGGTGAAGACCCGAAATAAAGAACATGGCCTCGCAGCCACGTCAGAGAAGCTCAAAAAAATTGTCAGTGGATAGCAAGTGCACTGGTGATGGTTTCGTGGAGTGAGGGTGCGTGTGGTGTCCTGGCATGGTCGAGAAGGTGGTGCAGTGAAAGTGGTGCTCAGTGGAGGTATTGAGTGGCCAATCCTCTCAATTTAATGAGGGGTTTTGGTGGGCGAGGAATGATGAAAGTGTATGGACCAGTGGCAGACGATTTGGTGCAGTGGAGCGAGCGGAGGGCTTCATCGGAGCGTTGCCGAAGTAGAGGAAGACAAAGTGGGTACAAGTGGAATAGCAGTTGAAAGTGTGGTTTAAGTGGGTAGAAATGAAGTAGAGGAGTAGGAGAGGAGTTTCGATAACTTAGGGAGAGGAAGAACAGTCGAGGGCATTTAGCTATGATGGGCTAGAGCCAAAGAAGGTGAAAGCGACAGTGACACAGTGGAGAGGAAGGAGAGGGAGATGATGATCCTGCTTTGGCTGGCGATGGTCGCGAGGATGAGAGAAAGATGTTGAGCCAGTCAATTTGACCGTTGGCTAGCTCGATGAAGAGGATGGAGAGGCTCGCCAGTGATGAAGGTGAGGACGACCGAAGTTGAGGAAGAGAGGGTTTTTCTAGCTCAAAACTTCGCTAAGGAGCTTGGTTTCACATGAGGACTCCTTTTAAAGGCCTTAGGAGGGGGTCTAAACAAGGAATGAAGCTTGGAGAGCTTAAAATCTCAAGGAAGAGGATCCCTGAGATTGCGAGCATTAGCATGGGCTTCTCGATGCGAATCGAGGTCCAATCTGGGGGACAGATGATAGGGGATCGCTTAAAAAATCTTCCTTCCAATTTTGGGAAGGTTTGATTGAGAATCGAGTGAGAAAACCTTACTTGAATCTCGGCGGAGGTGCTCCTTTCACGCCTATGGTGGTAGGGACCTGCTTGCAAAGAAGATAACAAAGTTGGGGGCCTAATGTAAGGAATTCAAAAGCTAAGGGCTTGATTGAGAGAAATAGAGTTTAAATGGACTAAAATGCAAACTAGGTTAAGATGGACTCTGTTTGGCTCAAATTTTGATACAAACCTAATTCAAACCCAAGGAATCTAATGGCGAAGTCAAATTTCAGTTTTGACCAAGTTTGGCTTATTATTTTGCATAGAAACCCAAATTAGGGCAAAACTCTATCTGTGACTCTGTTTAAGGTCAAAATAGGTTCAAATGGCCAAATCAAAGATACCAAAACTCACAGAATATTTTTGTATGAATTTTACGATATTTAGATGATTTTTATTCTGATTAGAACCTCTATTTTTCAAGTAGGTATGAAATTAGGGTTTCGGGTGCTGTATTGGTTCGTGAAATGTGTGAAACCTCATTTTTGTTGCATCATGGACTCACTTACTAGTCTTTAATGCTCAATTGACCTTCAATTATACCCCTGACAAATCCCGTGGTTATTCTATGTTCATGATATGCTGTTAAAATTATAAAATTAACCTTACTTTCTTATTCTCTTCTCAAAATACAATAATGTGGAGTTGTAACCCTCAGATAGTTATGTAGAAGCATTTACCTTTCAAACCTGACTAAAAGTGGCAATAGGGCCTATGATGGTGTTCCCATCAATATTGCTTTGTTTCTAGCTCTTAAAACTATTTCTATTTATAAGGGAATGCATTTAGAATAGGTGGAGAGCCACTCACCTAGAAAATTGAGTTGGAGAAAAAAAAATATATAATCGATCAAAAAAAATTAGAAGAAAAGAAAAAAATATATATACAAAATATATATATATTTCCACCAAATAAAAAAATTTCACCACATATGGATGCTACCCTTTCATATTTCCAAATAAAAACACCTCGCTACAAATGGGTGTTTATCCTATACAAAAAAGGAAAAAAAAACATGTAGAAAGGAATTAGGAATAAGAGACCTAGAGGTCCAGCTGGGGAAATATACTTTGAGTGTGTTGACCTCGGGGTAGAAAAGTTGTGACGAGAAAGATGCCAAGTCCTAATATGGCCAAATCAATGACATTTTGTCTCAAAAAGAGCACTGAAATATTTTAAGTCTTATTAAATATTAGGAATCAACTTGATTATCTATTTGATGAGTCACGTAAAAATCACACACATGATGCATGTTTCTCACATTCGATTCGAATCTTAGGTGGGTCGACATAGTCAGAGAAAGTCACTTTGGTGACCCAAGTCTAACGGTTAATAAGATTTCTGATTTGATTTAGGAGGTGCAGATTTAAGTCGATACTTTAGAACTGTTGAGTCTTTGTCGTTAAGGATTTGTTCGCAATTTCATTTCATTAGTGAAAAATCTTATTGGGATTCTTGATTTAAATTGGCTTGATTCTTTGATAACACCTTTAAATTTTTTTTCATGTTTTAATTCTAAAAATAATGAAAATCCGCACATTGTGATTCTCGCATGATTTCTGCAAGTTTGTCACATGTTGATTTCCGCAACTTGTTCGACCTAAATTTGCAAAAAGAAATTTTTACATTATCGTTGTAGTTGTAAAACACGTCGAATCAAGTAAATTTATAGATCAAAATTTGGTAAGTCCTGAGTCATTTGCAAGGAGGCAAATCAAGATTCTTAAAAGCCTTTCACACTTCTTATTCTACCCTAACAAGAGCACATAAAGAGGACAAGATATCCATTGAATAGTGAACATTATTACTACTATCAAAATGTTTCTCAAATCAAATCTATAACAGAGATTACAATAGGAATAAGAACATAGAAAAATAGAGGAAGGAAAGAGAGAAGGAGAGATCACGGAGCCGCTTGAGGGATGCTTGTGTGAAACTCAGGAGAGATACAGATCCAGGGTGCTAGGAAAAAGACTGGAGAGAGAGCTCGGAGTGAGTGAGAAAGGGCTAGACTATGTGGTGGCTATCTTTTCTATCTCGAGGTATCTAAGTAATGTTCCAAAGGGTAGAGGCTAGGTCCTTTTATAGAAAGCTACATGGCTTCCTATTAGTTGATCTAGAGTGCCTAGGATCACTAATTTGGGTGGTTTAGATTTAATCAAAAGTGATGCCTAGGATTAGTTGAATAGGAACCTTAGGATCTAAGTTGTAGGGCTAGGATAGGATGAGGGTTTTCTAAAAATTGGCAACCTAGGTTGGTGGCTACAAAGGGATAAAATCTCGCCAAGAGATAAGATCTTATCTCTTGGCCAGCCACTAAGAGATAAAATCTCCTTAAGTTTGCACCACTTAAGAGGATTAGGTTAGGAATTTCATGGGTCATATGTGGGTAGGGTTAGGAATAGATTTTGTAGACATAGTTTGTGAGAATGGGTTCCTAATTAGGCTAGGTTAGTGGGTTGGGTCCAAATAGGTAGGTCCTAGTTTAATTGTGTGTGTAAATATGTAATTGGGTTAAGAAAAATTCTAACTAAGTTGGGGCAAACCTATTTGGGTTCTATACTAATCTAATTAGGTTGTAGTTAGTTCAATTGGGTTCCATGAACAATTGACTTATACTAAGTCAATTAAGTGAGGTCATGAATCTAAATAGGTTCTTGGGTTAGGGATTGAGTCTAGGATAGGTTGGCTAGGTTCCTGGATAGTGGGACAACTCTGTGGATAAGGGATTAGGATCATGGATAGTGTTATCCATGATTTTGGCTTTTAAGCTCACTTATCCAATTTGAGCTATCCTAAGGGTAGGATTTAGGATAAGGGTATCCTAGGGTTCTAATGGTAGGGTTTGGTTATCCTAGTCCCTCTTTCACTTTATTTAAATCTTCATTTCTTCTTCAATCATGTCTTGCACTTCAACCAGCTCCTAGCTTTGTAGCTCTATTTTCCATCCCGCTCATGATTCCATGTTATTCTCTACATCTTCTACCTACATTATTCACAAAAGATTAAAATTAGATAATTAGGCATAAAATAAACACAAAAAACAAAACCTAAATATGCATGCATGCTCAAAATGTAGTATTTATAAACCTAATGCAAGATTGTATTGAGTTAGCTCTAGATTAAGCCAATTGAGTAATAAATTAGGCTATTATTAGTTGGCACCAGCATCCAAATTTCTCCTAGGCTAGAAACACATAGAGATCTTCTCCTACTCCATAGTACCATCCTAGGCAATACGGGAATGCAAAACATGCACACCCTAAGCAACAGCTAGTCCCGTATCAGCAATAGTCTTGGCCTATTTATTAGTCTATTCACGATGCTACTCCTGCCCTCCACCACGATTGGATGTGGTCAATGAATTGAGGGAAACCTTTAAGTTATTAGAAAAGTGTTAGATACAATTAGCAAGCCAGATGTTGAACTTACAGAATTTGCAAAACCATCTCTTATAGTTACAGAAGACTAGATTATAGGGAGCTTTGCCCTCCCAGCCCATCCTGAACTCGAGAAATATGTAGAACTAAGGTGCCCTACCCAGATTCCAAGCACCACAGCCATAGGGACAAGCTCATGCAATTTTTTAGGCACCTCTTGTACCACTTGGGTATGTGTTGAGATCATAAATCACGGATTGATTTGAAATAAGTCATAGCATAGCACGAAATTTGATTCAAACAAAAATAATATAATGAGACGGTGAAACCCGATCGAACTCAAGGAGGTGTGATTGGGAATTCCAAAACAAATTTCTAACTCAATTTATTGAATAAACTAAGCCTAAACCTAATTACTAACATGGCACAACAAATAATCATTGATATTTGCCGCAATTTATTCAATAATAAAAGGAACTTTATTCTATTAACATATTCACAATAGTGATGAGAATGTACAAAACTACTTCTAGAGATATCCTTGATGAACTAAATATACATGAAATGCAAAAGAATCTAGACTAGAGATTAGAAAAGGAGGGCACTGATGGTGCACTGGCGAGGAGTGCTTCGTCAACCTTAGAGTTCAGTGGAGATGAGAGACACATCCAGGAGAAGAAGAGAGGGTGGAGAGCCCTTCCTCTCCCTATCCATCCTTGAGAAGCTTTTTGAGAGGAGCTTTCTTCTTGCTAGTCTTCCATGGAGGAGGAGAAGTACCTCTTGGAGAGGAACTATGGGGACAGCCTTAGCGAGCTATTGGAGGAACAATAATGAATGTGGAGCCTAAGGGATCTAATAAGGAGTGCCCTTGTGGGTGGCCACCTATGGGGTCTTTTTATAGACCTTGGGTGGCTCATCTAGAGAAGTGTGGAACTCTCTAGAAGAGCCCCCAAAGTTGGCATCAAGATGTCATGGGAAGTTGTTTCTTAGATCCACAATTTGTGGATCTAGGAATGGACTCAATGTGCATTCTCTTTTTAGCAATCCAAGATGGAGCCACTTTAAAGAGTGCATGCCCATGGGAGAAGGTTCTAGAGGTCTCTAGAGTAGGCAGCCCCTTGGTGGTGTTGTGGGTGTGTTGGGTTAGGTTTAGGTGGGTTAGGTTAGCTTATTAGGTTGAGTCCTAGCAAAGTTAAGTGTAAATAAGTGCAATTGAGCACTCCCTAATTAGATTGACTCTAGGGTTTAATGGAGATGGTCTAACCTAGTTGGGTTGGTGCTAAGGATAGTGGAATAGGCTTGGGAGGTCTCTAATTAGGTTTCCTAGGGTGTTATGTAGGGTTTGTAGGCCAAAAGGAATGAACCCGTGCACCTGATTTCAAAAAATAGTAACTAGGGAGCACCTTCAAACGTCTAATCAGAGTGTCAGACAACTTTATTATTTTTTCTTATTTTTATACATATATATTTTTTTCTTCTTTTCCTCATATCAACATGATGCAATACAACATACATGAATTTTATTCAAGAGGCATTATTGGGGATTGGTGATGTTCTAGAGGATATTCGATGACTTATTTGGTGGAAGTTCCTACCCTCGGCAGTAGGGAAGGAATGGATAGGATAGCGTATTTTCTAACCTTTGACTTTAATGCCCTCCTTCAGCCAAGGATTCCATTAAGGATGGTCGTAACCATCTACCTTAGTCATAGTTTTATTAGAACTTGATCTCTGTGTATGTACCTTATTTGGTGGCTCTCAAGAATTCTCACAAGATTCGTACGTTGGAACATGAGAGCAAAAACTATGCCTAACTCCAAGTGTCATTATCCAATTAACCAGAAACTAAGATTCCTTACATTAGACTTAGAAAAATAGTAGACACTCTACTCTCACCATGCAATTATTTGGTGGCTCTAATAGAAAATGGTTTGCCTAACTCCTTAACCACTGTCAAAGGGTTCAAGAAAGGATGCAATGCTTCTTCTTGACAAACTAAAGATGTCTATTGGTCTTCATAATGAATCCATTGCAAAATCTATGTGCAAGTGTAATAAGTGTACTGGATTTTAAATTAAGGAATCAACTAAAGAATAAAATCCCTAATAAAACCTCTTAATAAAAATCTTTATTCATGGATGCAATATATATAAATGCTCAGTATAACCTTTCAAAGTTGCACTTCAAAAGTTTCCCATATTTAGGTTACATTCAACTCAGTCCTAAATTTAGAACAAAAGGTGAGAAAATGAGTCAAAAGTGGTTGTTGCAGATGATTTCTAGCTCCAATGCGAGCATTGGAGGTGGAGTTGGTTGTTCTTAAATTAAGGACCTAAAGTGCAACTAGCGTGATGTTTCAGAAATATGAAAGGTTTTCGTAAGTGTTGGCAGAAAATTTTTCTATATATGTATACTACCCCCCATGCCTAAGTTCTTACATGTCCTCATGCATGAATATAATGAAAAATAAATATATGACAGGGGATAAAAAGGACAAAAATCACCTGGAATCGCTGCTGAATTTTCCATTAAGCAAAAGCCAACACTATGATTGGAAACACATATGCTGAAAAATATGCTAAATAAAATATGCTATATATAAGTGCTAAGTTTAACGCCTCCAGCTGGGCAAAAACTCAAAAAAGATATGTCATTATGGTATTGAGAATGGCAAATAAAATGATAAGTTTAATTTCATTCACCAACAGTGGGCTGCAAACGCGAACTAGCTATCCATGAATTCGAAGCCCAAAAAATCGAAAAAATATACAGATAGGGCTTGGGATCATCCACAGCCAGGTGCTACAGCAGAGAGACAAATAAATATGGGTGCCTGGAAGAAATGAAGATGAAGGCATCTTAAAGAGGTGATGGAGAATGTAGGTGGGGGGTATGAGTGGAGTCGTATGGAGTAAAATCATATGGGTCCTAATAATAGTGATAAATGGAAGACAAGACACAAGTGGTGTGATCAGATTTGGAAGTCAAGGTCTAGTGATCAATCTCTATCTGTCCCAAATATGTTTCTTACTAAGTATGATCCTCTTCTTTTTCCTCTTCCAAATCATTCAACTCCAATTCCCAATTGTCAAATGATTCAACAAAATTTTTAGCTTCCTCAGATAATTCATCATATGTAATCCCTAATAGTCTTTCAATCTCTTGAATATCTTTTTCATAAGGGGATACTTCCTCCTGCTCACTTAGATGGAATTGGCATTAGATTCATTAGTGAGTTCCTCCATGAAAGTAGAATGGGTTGAATCGTTGATTGAGCAGTTGTTCAGGTCTTTTTGATTTTGTTGGCTAGTGTATGTGACCATCTAAATCAATTCATCAATGTCTCCATGGGTGTTCTCAAATACAACAAAATCATATTCAAGCCCATTAATGCTTGGTTCCTCAAAATAAAATGATTGATATTCAGGGCCAAAATATTCTTCCTCAACTTCAATAGGGACATCAATATTATCCACCTCGGGTGTCTGATCCACAGAATCCTCAACGACAACCTCAGAATAAAAAATCTATTGTGGCAGACCTAACTCAAATTCAAACATTTTTTATTCTTTTTGCTCGTCATGGATTCTATGAAGCTCTTTTCTTATATCATCATATTCTCTCGTACTAGTCCTAAACCATTTTGATCAGTTGAGTAATCTGGGGTTCATTGCAAGGGGTAGGGGTTTGCATTGGGCTAGGTCGGTCGAGATAGTCAACCATTCTATCAAAGATTTGATCCTATATTAAGGATGACTTTTGTGATCTAGTGGATTCTTGATTTTTGTAATGTGGTCCTACCCAGGTGTCAATTGCCATGGTTTCTTCCGAAGTACCCTCTGAATCACTTTCCATATCATCCAAAAAATACCTTGACTTCATTTTCTTAGTGGCTGCATAAATATCAATGTAAATCTTCTCACTGCCGCTACATATTTCCATACATCCTGAGTAACAATCAGTCTGTGCATTGGCCATAGCCAAGAAAGGGTGACCAAGAATGATGGGTCAATCACTTAGCTTTTCTAGTATATCCATGTCGAAAATAATAAAATCAACCAAAAAGCTAAGACCTTGCAATTTGATTATCACACCATGGACTACCCCCTTAGGCGTGTTGATGGAGCCATCTGCCATTTTAATGGTGATAGGTGTGTGGTGTAGATCTCCACGTCTGGTGCAGTCAAAAAGGGCAGTAGGGATCAAACTGATAGAAGACCCTAAATCCACAAGGGCTCTATTAAAGGTGAATCCCTTGATGACATAAATTATGAAAGGTTTCCTTGGGGTAGTCTTTTTGGGTGGTAGAGTACCAGACACAAATGCACTCATGTGAGTAGACAAAACCACCTCTTTGGTGTGCAAGTCTTTTTCTTTTCTATTGACACTTTCTTTAAGGCCCCAAGAAAGGGTAAATAGGTCAAATCAACTTCAGGAACCTTTTTCTTCTATTTCGTCCCTAGAGTCTGAGTCAGAGCTAGATGCAAATTTGGTCTTAAGATTTTTGGTTGAGCTTGAATCAGATTGTTTTGGTGGGCTCTTGGCTTTTCTCTTCCTTTTA
The DNA here is from genome assembly GCA_037157565.1 of Thalassia testudinum. Taxonomy (NCBI): domain Eukaryota; kingdom Viridiplantae; phylum Streptophyta; class Magnoliopsida; order Alismatales; family Hydrocharitaceae; genus Thalassia; species Thalassia testudinum. The sequence goes on from JAZHRO010000025.1 coordinate 44,892,586, forward strand.
GAAGTGAAAGAATTTGCACCTGCATAATGGGCACATATGATAGATTGGAGGGGTCGGAAGAATAGGTGGAGAATAGATTGGAGGAGTGTGCTATTCAGGCGTAAAATCACGTTTAAGATAGTACGTCATAGTATAGTGGGAAAATACGTCGAAACAAATAAATATATCGAGATGGTGAGTCCCGGTCGAGCTCAGGGTGGCAGAAAATGACTTGATTATAATACTGATTCAGAACTAACAATAAATAAATATTAATCACAATAGATATAAAACGAATCAAGCAATTATTTGATCATGAGTTGCAACTAGAACTAAATAACTAGAACATGCATTATTAGAACTAGAATTAAAAATAACTATCTAAGCTACAAGAATAAGAGCACAAAGGTTGGGGAGAGCAGTAGTGGAGTACCAAGGTGGTCTTGATGGATGCCTCAGGGAAAGATGGAGCTTGGAGGTGTATGGATATGTCTAGAAGGAGAGATGAAGGAGGATATGCCTTTAGATGGGAGCTCTTGGGTCCTTTTTATAGAAAATATGAGGGGCAAAGCTGGCATTTGGACCTCTAACTCGTGCATCGACTTTGGATTGATCAGATCAGTCGATCGGGAGATCATCGGATCAGATAGCACCTCAAATAACCTTCCTAAAGCCTTCTTTGAACAGACTTCACTAGATATCACCACGTGGCATGCTCAGCACCTTCGGATCATGATCATGCGATTGTACTCGAGCTGCTCACCTCCTTTAGCTTCTCATCACGCACACGGGCACGATTCACCTCAGCCGTCCAATCTGACTATCGGACGGCTTAAACGCTAGCCTACACTGCCTTTTGAATTGTGCGTGCAACAGCATGTGGACACACGTGTGCATCTATGCATATGTTGCACCGCCTCATTCGACGCGCGATAGCGCGCCATACGTTCGCCTCCATGCCACCCGATTATCATCACACAACCTAATTTCTTCCTTTGCGTACCGCCACTTCAATTTTAGCTTCACGTGTTTTGAGCGGTCGCCACTTGATCTTGTGTGAGTGCGCTAACCACTACACTGCATCCTTAAATGGTCGCTGTTACATTTTAGCGCGCTCCTCGGCTCAGCCGTTGGATGAGAATCTAACAGCTGTGTTGAATAGTCTTGATGATGAAGTGTTGCGATCGATTGATGTGGCACTCTTATGGCCATTAGATGACAATCCAATGGCCCACAAGGCATGTGGGACTCCTTTAGTGGATGGGGCAGCGATCTTGGGCAGCTGTGATGACACCACGTGGTGCCATCATGGCCATTCATCTTCTTTGCTTTGTAGATGGTGCTGTAAGACTCTGATCGAGTTGATTTCTATGTCGTTGGACTGCGATCATTGATCTAGATCCGTCTGTGCAATTGGATTTGGCATCTGAGTTTCAGATTTTCACCACCTTGCTTCTTGGCCTTTGCTCTTCCGCAGAATTCATAAGATGCTGCGGGAGCCCGATCAAGATGATCTTGGAAGCATTGAACTCTCATCATCATTTTGAATAGATCTGTATGGTTGGATTCATCATCTATGACTCCGAATTCCCTGTAATTATTATTACATCTCAATTAGAACATAATATAGCATTATTATTTATAAAGCTAACAAATAGACTTTGATGCAAAATAAGATGCTTAGACATACATTATTCCTAGGTTAAGCTAGGATCTAGCTTAATTTAGGTAGATTAGGACCTTTGATTGCGACATAATCATACTCCCATGCCTAAATCTTGCTAGTTCCTAGCAAACGTAGGACTAAATGAATTCTATCAAGAGTTTGGCTAGAGATCTATTTCTTTTGTTTTTATCCAAAAATTTAGAAATCTAGATAATCGTGAAAGTGCAATGTTGTAGTCTATGCAATGGATCCAAGCGAAAAGCCAATCCACATCTAAAGCTCGTAGTTGACCCTTAGTAAAACTCTTACTGGGATAGGCAAACTTCTCTACGGGATATAAAATAATCTCTAATTTTAGCCTCTGCTTTTGGCTTAGGTAGAAGATGTCTAAGTCAAGTAGGTTTGTATTTGGTGGCTCATGCTCCTCTGGTGCTACATAGAGACAAGTACTTCTGAATTTAGATTTCCAGATTATTAAATAAATCAACATAGAGAGAGGTAGAAAAAAATTGTGCTCTCTTAAGTTCCTTGTACTCATTCTCTCTCTCTCTTTTCTTCTCTATTTTTTTCTCCTTTCTTTTCCTTTCTTTTTCTTTTTGAGCTCACATCTCACCAAATTTGTAAATATGTTTGGTGGTCTCTCATGACATTACACTTCAACTAAGTTATGATAACCCTATAACTAAGTCAAAAATCCTCAACCAGTATTCGGACAATCAGAAATATAGGAAAAGTAGGTCAAGGCTATATTTGGTGGATCATGAGGGTAGTAGGTATTATTGCCTCAATGTGCTTGACTCAAACATGAAATAAATACAACTCAACACTTCTTTTTTCTTTCTTTCAGACTCTTTTTTTTTCTTTCTTCCATTCTAATTTTTTTTAATATTTTTTTCTTTTATTTTTCATATATATATCTACCAACACAACACAATGCAACATGACATATGCACTTTTATTCATGAGGCATTTTCAAGATTGGTGATGTTCAAGAGAATATCAGGTGGCTTATTTGGTGGAAGTGCCTATTTCAGCACCGAGAAAGGAATAGATAGGACATAATTTTTTTGACCTTGACATTAACACCCTCCTTTAGCTGAGGATTCCGTAAAGGACAGTCGTGACCATCCACCTTAGTCCTAGATTTATTAGAACTCGCTCTCTGTAAATTTGCCTGATTTGGTGGATTTTACAAAGAACTTGTATGCAAGAACTGAGAGCAAAAGCTGTGCCTAACTTCGAGTATCATTATCCAATTATCCACAAATTACGATTCCTCACACTAGACTTAGAGCACTAGTAGACTCTCTACTCTCACCTCACAATTGTTTGGTGGATCTACTAGAAGATGTTTTTCCTGACTCCCTAATTACTCTCCAAGGGTTTAGGAAAAGAAGCAATGCTTTTTCTTGACAAACTAAAGATGCTTATCTGTCTTTACAATGGATCTATTGCATATTTTATATGCAAGTGTGAAATTGTACTGGATTCTAATTTCAAAAATCAACTAGGGAATAAATCCCTAATATAACCTCTTGATAAAAATCCGTTTCCTAAGGTGTTGGCAGAAAAAATTTTCAATTTATGTGTACTACCCCCTCCATGCCTAAGTTCTTGCATGTCCTCATGCATGAATAAGAGAGAAAATAAAGTAAGGTAGGGTGTAAGTAGATATAAATCACCTGGAATTGCTCCTGATTCGTCATTCGGTATATACCAACACTACAATGATGATCACAATATGCAAAACTGAAATATGCTATTCATAGAAGATATCTATATGTGTATAAGTGCTGAGTCTAAGTGTTGAGTCTAAATGCTATGCCTAAATGCTGAGTTTAATGCCTCTAGCTGGGCGAAAGTCCATCAGATGGATTAATGATCATAGAGGAACAGGTCAAGATGTGTTCGTACACTCCAAGAATCAGTGGTCCACACATGTGGACCAGTTAATGGTGCAACCCTATTCCAAAGAGTCTCAATAATAAAGTGTGGAACAGGGACAAAGAATGGAGGAAGATTGGGAGGAGGGTTGTGATGCTAATCTCACTCATTGATTCCATTCCAAAAGTCTATGAGCAGTTGCTGAGGGAGTGGATTGATATGAAAGTTGAAATGCCAGTCAGTGTAAGAGTTTGGATCATATGGGCCTTCATTGAAAATCATGCTCTCCCCAAACCCTGGGTTGTATGAAGGTGTATGTGCAATTGGAAGTTCTATATAGAGATTACTAAAATCCTCATTAGAAATCATCTCATCCTCGTCGGTACTAATCTCAGATTCCTCAGAATCTATCTTAGTCTTTAAGTCGAGCCATCCATTAGACTGACTAGGACTATGAGTAAGTCCCCAATTCATTGTATTCAGTATTTCACCTTCATAAGTGTTAGGTTTCTCAACATTTTATGCTTCCGAAAGTCTTCCCATTTCCTGATTCCCTTAAATCATTAGAACTACCCTCTGATAATTGGAAATCAGAATCAGGAGTAGAGAATGCGAACTCCAGATTTCCTTCATCACGTTGGTAGGTGGGAGGAGAAAAGTGCGAATCATAAGATGTCAGAGTAAAAATGTATTCGACTCTTTGAGTACTTGTGTCAACTCCAGATTCATCAAGGCACATGCGATTATGGAAATTCCTAGGCAAAATCATCTCCGAATTACCTAGGTGTACCTGACCAGTGGTGTTCAAGGCAGCAATCTCCTTATTTTTATTGAATCCAACCCGCCTTTACTTTAATTCCCCCAAATTGTTTGAGACATCTAAATCACCCTGTGAGTCCTCACCTTGGGAATCCTTGAATATAAGGGAATCGTATTCCGGCTCACAACTGACTGATTCCTCAAAATGAAAGGTTTGCATCTCGAGGCTTTCACCAAGATCTAGATCCATAGGTTGATTTTCTTCCTCGATTCCGTCAGGTGTCTTCCACAATTGTAAAGTCATATTGGAGGTACCAACCCTTTCCTCCTCACTTTCCCAAATGGGACTCTCAGATTAGTCCATTTGGGTTATTCCTTGCTCATGTCCCTTAACCACCTGAGATATCTCTTCTTTCATTTCCAAATCAACTATTGAGACATCAACATCTTCCACTTCTGGTGTGTGACCAAAATAATCCCTAAAAATAGTCTCTGGTGCAACCATGTCAAGTTCCTTAAACTCCTCCAAGCTAGTCTGAATATGGTACTGCAACAGGAGTATGCAAGTTTATTGAGTCATCCTAGCCAAGGATTCTAGTTCTTTAAGTGCTACCATTAGAGATTCTTTGGTTGCAATCAACGTCTGCCTCTGCCCTGGATCAATACTGGTCTAGATTTGATGTAGATATTACGTCACTATGTTCTTGTACTTTGTTGATGTTTGTTATAGTAAGAGAAGTAGTTGTGAGTCCATTGGCAACTCCTCAGTGGTGATCTGTGTGGATGTGGCCTCAAATGTGAAAGATGTGAGTCTTGAGGCAGATGGAGGGTTATAATAGATTTGGTCTGGAAAATCATAGGGGTGGTGGGTGGGTTTAGTGTAGTCATTGGTTGCAGTCGAATCCTCAACCTTGAGTGGCTCACCACCAACCTGTGGCACATTCCCACTGGATTCAAGATCCCTAGAGGTGATGTCTTGGATTCTTTATCTCTTATCATTAATTACTTTTTTCAAGTCCTTAGATTCCCTTCTTCTAGCCTCCTTTGCTTCCTGGACTATTTGGATCAGTTTGGCAATCTGGGAGTTCTTGTGAGGGGTAGGAGCTTGCCTTTGGTGGGACCAGTCAAGATAATCAGCCATCATGACGAGATCTTGATCCCACATGGAGAGTGTCTCTAAGGGTTGTGATGTTCCTTGATATTGAGAGATCTGTGTTGATCTCCAAGAGGGTGAGGTGGGAATATCCCATGGTTGAGGAGCACGAGTATAGGAATCGTAATCAGCATAATGAGGAGCAGTCTCCCACCCATAAGAAGTTGTAATCATAGTTTGGTTGGGAGGAGAGCCCTGATGATGGTAAGATGAGAGAATATGGGTCCATGATCAGGATGGTCAAAAGACACTAGGAGGGTCTTAGTGACCTTACACCAGTTACAAGGATTTGGTGGAAGAATAAGGCAAAGGACTTGTAATCAAATTGGTCCTTATAGTCAGATGACCAGATGTTTTGTTAAGGTTTGAATTATTGAAGAAAATTCATCTATAAACCAACTGAAAATGATTCCCACCTCTTAAGTTAACCTGAACAGTCTGTTAACGAGGGGACTAAGAGGAAGGTTCGTCCTTCAGCTTTTGCCTCCGATTCCTTTGTACCCCTTAGATGTGGCTATTTGACATTACCCCACACGCTTGAACACTAGGTTTAGCTAAAGAGGTTGAAACCTTCTAGTAGTTACATGACGAATGCAGGTTAATTGATATACTTTTATGAGCTTTTCTTAACCTTTTCTTCAATTTGGTATGTGGCGAGTGGTCCACAAGGTGACTCGACTCACCAACTAACCACTGGGCTCGATTGAGTCCAGGCTAGTCCAATGTGGTCCTAGGGTTCATACACTTTTAAGTTTTTCAAGTAGCAAACCACAAATCAAAGAAATACTTTTCTTAAATAAAATTGGAATCCAAATGATTTTAAAATTGACAAAAAGATTCCCTTTTTCATAATCATTTCAGAGAGTATTTTTTTAGAATTTTTACTATCTTAAATAAATTTATATGAATTTTTAACTAACAGAGGGTTAGGTCTGAGATTTTGACTGTGAGTTGATTTTCATTTTGAAATTGTATCAAATGTGATCCAAAAATTCAAGAAAAATATGGAAATGAAAGATAATTTAATTATCTGTCAAACCACACCATTTTTTGGTCAATCAGATTTGTGTGTTGATCAGAATCGATTTTTAAAGTTCAAAAAATTTCAGATTTCAATCTTTCTGACCCCTATGTACTCCCCAAATTTTTTAAAAATACACAAATTGAATTATTTTGTTGGAATGGTGGCATTGGAAAGATAGTTTAAAAATCTAGTTTTTGCCCGAATTTCAAGATTTTTGGACCACAAGAAACACAACAAATGAATTTTCAAATTCATATCCAATTTCTGGCCGAGTTTCTAAACATAGTAGCAGCAATTTTTTTTCAATTTTTTTCCTTTTTTAAAGGCAAAGCAATTCCTAACTACCTAACAAATATAATCCTAATATTTTTTTTTCAAATAACTCCTATCCTAGTCAAGTCCTAATTTAAAATCCTATTGGGATAATTGTGTGCACCAGATTGTCTTCACCCGTACTCAATTCACCCGTACTCAATGCGTGCACGGATCCTTGTTTCATACCTACACACCAAAGAGAAATACACTAAATCATATATTAAATCAAGAATCGCCATGCCTCCCCGGCAACGGTAACAATTTGTTCAGGTGTAAAATTATGTTTAAGATACTTCGTAGTATAATGAGAAAATACGTCGAAACAAATAAATATAATGAGATGGTGAGTCTCAGTCGAACTCAAGGAGGCAGAAAATAAATTTATTATAATACTAATTCAGAACTAAATATAACTAAATATTAATCACAATAGATATAAAGTGAATCAAGCAATTGTTTTATCATGAGTTGCAACTAGAACTAAACAACTAGAACATGCATTACTAGAACTAGAATTAAAATAACTATCTAAGCTACTAGAACAAGGGCACCAAGGGTGGTCCTTGGTGGCCTTTGGAGAGGTTGGGGAAAGCAGCAGTGATGCACCAAGGTGGTCTTGATGGATGCGTCAGAGGAAGATGGAGCTTGGAGGTGTCTGGAGATGTCTTGAAGGAGAGATGAAGGACGAGATGCCTTTAAATGGGAGCTCTGGGGTTCTTTTTATAGAAAAGATGAGGGGCAAAGCTGGTATTTGGGCCTCCAACTCATGCAACAACTTTGGATTGATCAGATCCATCAATCGAGACATTAACAGATTAGATCTCACCTCAAAATAACCTTCCTAGCACCTTCTTTGCACATCCTTCACTAGATCTCACCACGTGGTGCGTTCAGTGCCTTTGGATCATGATCGCACGGTTGTACTCAAGTCTCTCACCACCTTTGCCTTCTCATCACGTGCGTGTGCACGTGAATCACCTCAGCAAATCGGATGGCTTAAAAGGGCCCCCGCACCACCTTGTGAATTACACGTGCAATGGTGCATGGACATGCACGTGCATATGCAAGTATGCCTCATCGCCTCATCTAATGCGCAATAGTATGCCACGCGTTCACTTTTGTGTCGCCCGATTGTCATCACATGACCCAATTTCTTCCTTCATGTACCGCCTCTTCAATTTTTGCTCCATGCGTTTCGAGTGGTCGCCACTTGCTCTTGTGAAAGTGCACTAACCACTACGCTGCGTCTGCCAATGGTCGTAGTTACATTTTAGCGCACTTGTCGCCTCAGTCGTTAGATGAGGATCCAGCAGCTGAGATGAATCCTCTTGATGATGAAGCCCTATGATTGGTTGATGTGGTGCTCTTGTGGCCATTAGATGATGATCCAATGGCTCACAAGGCACATGGGACTCCTTCAGTGGATGGGGTGGCGATCTTGGGCGGCTGTGATGGCTCCACGTGGTGCCATCATTGTCGTTCATCTTCTTTGCTTTATAGATGGTGCTGTAGGCCTCCATTCGAGTTGATTTTTGTGCTGTTGGACTGCGATCGTTGATCCAGATCCATCCATGCGGTTAAATTTAGCATCTATGGTTCAAATTTTTTCCACCTTGCTTCTTGGCCTTTGCTCTTCTGTAGACTTCATAAGATGCCACGGGAGCCCGATCAAGATGATCTCGAAAGCATTGAACTCTCGTCGTCGTTCTGTACAAATTTGTATGGTCAAATTCATCATCCGTGACTCCGAATTACCTACAATTATTATTAACTCTCAATTAGAACATAATATAGCATTATTATTTACAAAGCTAACAAATCAACTATGATGAAAAATAAGATGCTTAGGCATACATTATTCCTAGGTTAAGCTAGGATCTATCTTAATTCAAGTAGATTAGGACCTCTGATTGCTGTGCAATCATGTACACATGGGGATAGAATGATTCATGAAGTCTCTTGATTTGATCCCCTTGAGATTTCACTTGATTTTCCAGAATAGTCAGCCTTTCTTCATTTTTCTTGTCAAAGTCCAACAGAAGGTTCATGATATCATCAAGGGTGGTTGTGGGTTGGGTTTGACTAGATGGTTGGGCTAAAGTGGTTTGAGTGGAATACTAGGTTGGCCTAGATTGATCTTGAGTTTGTCTCTATGGAGGCCATGAAAGATCAGATTATCTCTCTCTACTCAAGGTTATACAAATTAGGATATGAATCAAAGTGTGTATCATCCTAAGTGGGGCTTACTATAGATGGAATTGAGTGGGAACCTGATGCATGGTCCTGTACTTGTGATCCATTATTCCAATTCTTAAGTGAGATATCATCAAATACAGGGGTATCAAAGATGGTGCATTCCCCAAATGTTATACCCAAATCATGAGTAGGTCCAAATGTGCCTTCTAGGTTGGCTGAGTCTAGGATGCCTCCCTAGGGTAGCAAGAGTTAGTAGAGTAGCTAGTGGATCCAAAATATGGGTCACTAAACCCACTAGGCTAGGTATTCCAAGTCTCTTGTACATGGGAGGACTGATATGATCGAGATTGTGCCTGGAATTGTCTAAGTTGCTCCAGAAGGTTGGCACGTTGATCTTCCAACCGGAATTCAGCAACTATGGTCTTCAATCGTTTTTGATCTAGATAAGGGTCTGATTCAAAAGGTTCAGGTTCTAAGTAAGCTGCGGAATAAGGAGTACGAGAATAATCATATCACAGCTACTGAGGATGAGTCTCCCAACCAAGAGGTGTCTAAATCATGGCTAGGTTGGGAGATGGAGAAGGATGAGTGTATGGGTTCATGGTCATTTGAGGAAAGAAGAGAATGGAGATAAGAAAAGGTCTTCCTCAAGAAGACACAACCAACTACAAGGGGCTGGTGAAAATAAGGCAAAGGCCTTGGAATCAAATGTGGCCCTTAGAGTTAGATGATCAGATTTTTCATTAGGATTTTAATTCTTGAAGAAAATTTGTCAAGAGACCAACTGAAAATGATTTCCGCCTCTTAAGCTAACCCGGCCAGTCTGTTACAAGGGAACTGAGAGGAAGGTTTTTCCTTCAACTTTTGCCTCTAGGTCCTTGACACCCCTTAGCCGTGGTTGTTTAACACTACCCCACAGGCTAGACACCAGGTTTCGCCAAACAGATTGAGACCACCTAGTAGTTAAAAGATGAATGCAGGTTAATTAAAATTTTCTTTATAGAATTCAACCTTGTTCTTTTTCTTCAAGTTGGGGTGTTGGGTAATTAGTCAATAAGGTGACTCGACTCACCAACTAGTCAATGGACTCGATTGAGTCCACACTAGTCTATGTGGTCTCTAAATGTGACCCTAATGGTTAAACCTAAGGTTCATGCAATTTGACTAAGCAGACCACAATCAAATTCAAAATATCCTCTCGGATGAAATTTGAATTTAAATGAAATAAAACTTGGTAGAAATATTCCTTTTTCAACAATCTTTTCAGATAATAATTTTTCAAAATTTTCACTATTCCAAATAAATAAATGTGAATTTCTAATTAACAGGGGGTCGGATTTGGAAATTTTAGTTTTTCTCTTTGGAATAGTATCAAATGAGATCCAAAAATTTGGGAAAGATATTAAAATTAAAGATGACTTGATAATATTTTAAACCCAATCAATTTTAGGTTAATTATATTTGTGTGTCGTTCGGAATTGCTTTATGAAAATCAAAAAAATATGGATCCCATGTTCAACCCCCGTACACTTCTCGAATTTTTAAAAATTCCACAAATCAAATTTCTTATAGCAAATGGTGGAGTTGGAAAGATAATTTGAAAATCTATGTTCAACTCGAATTTCAAAAATTTTGGATCATCATATATTTGGTAAATGATTTTTAAACCTGTAGAAAAGCTTTGACTGAATTTCTAAAACCAGCCATAAGGCTTTTCAAAGTGTTTTCAAAGGGAATAAAGCCTTTTCACCAAAAATCTTTTTTTAAAATTTTTTTTGCAATTATTTTTTCAATTTATTTTGTAGATATTTTCTTTTTTTTTGTTCAAAATCAAGAACCTAACCTCAAAAATCTAACCAAAGATTTAAAGCAAATTCTAAACCTAAGGGATGGTGTGCACCTGAATATCTTCACGTACGCTTGGTGCATGTGCAGAATAGTCATTGCATACCTGCACACTAAAGAAACAAAGGAATCAAGTTAGCAATCAGTAAGAAAAACACGTTGCCTCCCCGACAACTACGCTATTTGTTGAGATCGTAAATCGCGGATTGATTTGAAACACATCGTAGCATAGCGAGAAATCTGATTCAAACAAAAATAATATAATGAGACAATGAATCCTAGTCGAACTTAGGGAGGCGTGATTGTGATTTCCAAAAAAAAATTCTAACTCAATTTATTGAATAATCTAAGCCTAAACCTAATTACTAACATGGCACAACATATAATCATCGATACTTGCCACAATTTATTAGATAATAAAAGGAATTTTATTCTATTAACATATTCAAAATAGTGATGAGAATGTACAGAACTACTTCTAGAGACATGCTTGATGATGTATATATGTATGAAATGCACGAGAATCTAGACTAGAGATTAGAAAAGGAGGCCATCGATGGTGCTTCGGCGAGGAGTGCTTCGGCAATCTTGGAGTTCGGTGGAGATGAGAGACATGTCAAAGAGAAGAAGAGAGGGTGGAGAACCCTTCTTCTCCCTAGCCATCCTTGAGATGTTTCTGGAGAGGATCTTTCTATTTGCTAATCCATGGAGGAGGAGTACCCCTTGGAGAGGGACTATGGGTACAACCTTGGAGAGCTACTATAGGAGGAGGAATGGTGATGGAGCCTAAGGGATCTAATGAGGAGAGACCTTGTGGAAGGCCACCTATGGGGTCTTTTTATAGACTTTGGTTGGCTCATTGAAGACGTCGCGGCAACCGGGTTTGTTATAACATTGTAGTAAAGCCGGTTGTTACCAACGTTTCATATAAAAATTTTTTTACTCGGAAAAATGAAAGAGTTCCCGAGGTTGAACTCAGGGAGCAAGTTGTATTCTAGAGATATACAAGTTCTATTACAAAAATAAAGAGAGAGAGAGAGAGAGAGAGAGATGAAAATTTGGCTTCTTCTTCTTCTCTTCTTTCTTCCTCTTTGTCTTATCTTCTCTTTGGCTTTTGTTCTTCCTGTTCTTCTTCTTCTTCTTCTGCTTTCTTCAGATCTTCCCCTCGTGCTCTTCTTCTTCTGTCTTCTGTTCTTCCTTGTTTTCTTTCTTTCTTTTTCTTCAGATCTTCTTCTTCTTTTCTTGCTTCTTGCTTCTCTTCATTTCTTCTTCTTTGTCTTCACCTGTCTTCAGGACGTCGTCTGATTTTCCAATCAGACGACTTAACCCGCGGATGCTACAGTGCCGCTTCAGTTCTTCTTCTTCCGCAGTCCTTCACCTGTGCCTGCACACTCAAGAGTTCAGCATCAGAGGGCAAAAACCTACTCTACCCCCCTCCCCCGCGTATCTCTTTCTCTCTGAAATCACTCTTCGGAAGCTCTCCCAGAGCGCTACCGGGTAATCGGGTTCGGGTCAGGCCCGGGTCCAGGCCCACCGGCGTGCGTGGTGGGCGAGGAGTGCAGGTCAGTCTAATCGGGTCGGGCCAGGTCCGCGGAGCGTGGTCACGGACGAGGCCGGGTCGGGTCGGGTCAGAGGGACCTCACCCCGTGGTCAGGAGGCAGACAGCATAAGGCACTTTTTGCCTTTATGCGTCCGCGCGCCTCCGAGAGGTTCCGAGGTGGGACTAAATGTCCCACCCCAATTGAGCGCGCGTCGCGGATGGAGCAGTGGGCGATCGTGGCTTCCCGCGCGGCCTTCGCTCCGTCTGTGAACCAGGGACGTTTCGCGGAGAGTCCCTGCGCAACCTGGGAGTCAACCCTGGGCGAAGGCGTGCCTGCACCTGCAGGTGAAGCAGCTCTGCCTGCGCAGTAATGGCGACGGCGGGCGAGTCACCTGGTCACAGAAGAACGGCCTCTCGGCCAAATCAGACAGGCGGGGGACCTTCGCCGTGGCACGGCGAAGGTGGTCAGGGGGTCTGCAGGGGGCGAGATGGAGCTAACAGGTCGTCCTAGGTCAAACTATGAGCGAGGAAGTGGGTGTGTTCGGTGGATCTGCAGAGGGTGTTTGGTGGGAAGTGGAGGGGCGGAAGAGGATCAGGGTGAGGAGGCGGAGGTTCTGCGGTGGTCGGCGAGCCGTGTGGGTCGCTGGGGTGATGGGAGCGGCTCGCCGGAGGGTGGTCGGAGGCGAAGAGGGTGAGGGTGAACAGGGTCGGTAGAGGGCTTAATTGACTAAATTGAAAGCGGGGAAAGAAAGAGGAGAAGAAGGGGAGTAACTCTAGCTTACTTGCAGGGACGAAGGGAGAGGAACAGGGCGACAGTCGTATCGACTGTCGCCGGAGAAGACGATGCTCAGGGAGAGGGGCGGCGGCGAGCAGAGAGCTGGAGAGGCGCCAGCTGGGTGCGGCGTGGCGCGGGAAGAACAGGGGAGGAAGTCTCTGCTGCTGGTATTGCGGCAGAGCGAAGAGGTGGAGGGGGAGGAAGTCGCCGGAGCTGGTGAGCGTCTGCCGGAGGAAGAAGAGAAGAAAGCTGGGGGTTTTCTCCGTCAGATCCAGGCTGCCCTGGTCGGTGGAGCAGCGGGGGGTATTTATAGGGATGAAACAGGGAGGAAGGCGGAGGGAGACGACGTGTCTCCCTCGCCGGAGAATGGTCGGAACACGAACCCATACTGTCCGTGCGTTCGCACGGCCGGTATGGGGGGCTACAATGACCATGGGGGTGCTCCTGCGACGGCTGACGACGCAGGGCACCCCCGGTATACTTGCCAGGTCCCCCACCTCACCCTGCGCGGCGCCATGCTCCGCGCAAGGTCGCCGGAGCATGGTGCTGGCAGGGTTTTGCAGGAGGGACCTGATTGCAAAGAACGAAGGAGAGTTAGGGGCCAAAATGCGAGGGTTCAAAAGTTGAGGGCCAAAGAGTAAATATATGAGGACCAAAGTGTAAAGTCGGTCAAGGAGGTTTCTTCTTAGGCTCAAGTTTTTATACATGACTAATTAGGACCTAAGGAATCTGATGGTGAATTTTATTTTCATCTTAAACCTTGTTTGACCGGTCAATTTGTGCAAAAACCCAAATTAAGTTATTAATTGGGCATGGTTCTCAATGTAGGTCAAAATGGGTTCTAAAGGCCAAATTGAAGGTTCTAAACCCTAGAGATTATTTTTCTATGAGTTTTAGAGGGTTTATTCTATTTTTACTTTGCCTCGAACCTCGTGAATTGAAATGGGTTATTTTAGGGTTACAGATTTAGTCTCTTGGAATTGCTGTAGCCCTTGCTAGATCATTTCATCCCACTTTTATTCTTATTAAGCTGTTTTGACCTATGTTTGGGCCCTGAATTACCCTGTATGCAGATTATACTGGTAAAATTGCACTTTTACCCCTTATGACTTATTTTCTTCTCAAACTCAGAATTCTCTGAGTTAAGCCTTTCCTTGAGATATGTAGGAGCTTTTATCCTTTGTATTGGGTCAAAATGAGCTAGTTATGGCTCATGATGAGGTTCTCATCATACCCCCATGCCTAGCTTTTGCTAGTCCCTTAGCAAAAACTTAAGGTTTCAACCCTTGTTCTAGACCATGAAGTTTTCAATAGTTTTAGATAAGTGCCTTCATAGATTAGGTTAGAATGCTGATCATAGGCCTAAAAGGTACTCTAGTACCAATCAAGATCCAAATCTGTCTAGCCTTAGCCTCAGTCTTTTAGCAAAGGTTTTTAAGGCCCACAAGAACTAACCTAAGGTTTATTGGACTTCGTGGTTAAAGCACCCGTGCTTAAAATGATTTTAGCCCTGGCTCGGTTCGCAGTGCGTTTTGTAAGAGAGAGATAGAAAGTTTTTTCTGTTTGGAGAGTTTTCTCTCTCTTTTTCTTTTTAGTTCTAGCCTAGGATTGGCTTTTCAACACGATCTGTATCAGATTCCTTGCTCCCATCATCAATCCTCAAGGGTTCCTGGCTATCGATGCTTCGAGATAGCACCGCCCATGGCAACCCCCGGAACCCTGGCTATTGAGATTTCGAGATAATCCCATCCATGGTATTCCGTGGCCGAATCTAGACCCTGGCAATTGACACTTCGAGATAATGCCATCCATGGAATCTGAACCAGCAGAGTGCTTACATGCCCCCCGTAGGATATGTAAATATCCTAAGAAACAAGCACCGAGGAGATGATATTTTGTTACGCGTCTTCGAGGGGATTTCCCGCCTCTCTGCGCTGGGAACTCGTCCAAATCAACTTGTGTTGATCGGCCGCTCCTATTCTAGGTGTTCTTTTCAGATTTTTGCGACGCTTCTGCGTGATTCTGATTTTTATGCTTACTGAACCAGGCTGTGTGTGAGATTAGGGTGCTTAGGTTACTGAGTCCCGTAAACCAAAAATTAGTTAACGAGGCCGAATACTCCCTAAGCCTTAGACCTAATACTTCAGCTTTTCATTTTCCTCAACCTCTTGAGGAGTGTCCAGATCTTAATGGGTACTAAGAGTCTATTCAAGAATGCCTAAGGTTTGCATTCTTACTAATCTCATTGTGCACTTTTCAGTTATTTTCTTGAATGAGGTCTAGAACTTAGGTTAATTCCTTAGTTCCTTACTAATGACTATCACTTTTTCTCATAATTTTGTGCTCCTTTTTCATTTTGTTTCTTTTCTCCTTCACAAAATTTTCCTTCTCCTCTTTTCCTCTTATTCTTTTTCGAAAAAATTTTTTTTTTAATTTTTATGGTATTTTTGGCATATGTGAATTTTTTGTTTGAAACCTTTTCTTACAAGTTTTTGTACTTTCATACCCCCCCATGCCTAAGATTTGCAATGTCCTCATTGTAACCTAGGGGGTCTTAGTTCATTCCTTAAGACAGAAATTTGGATGAGTGAATGGGTCGGGTTGAATTTTTGCGGACGATTTCAAATCCCAGATGCAAACATCTGAGTTGGAGTCGGCTGTCCTAAAGTGTGAACTTCAAGTGCAAAAGCTGTTAGAACAAGTTTCAGGTTTTCAAAGAGAACGACGGGCTGCCTCCCGTTGAGCGCTAAATTTGATGCCTTCAGCCAAGCGGGAAATGCGATGGAGAGGGGATGGTCAAATCAGCGGAGTTTTGTAAGACAAGCACCTTGATTAAGAGCCTGGTTGGTCCAACCAGGTGCTTGTTCAGATCAACAGGCTGATGATGCAGCCCAAACCCAATCAATCTGGTGGGTTGATAGATGTGGATAAAAAGGTGTGGTGCCCACCATAAACTATGAAGCTCAAATGGATGTGGAAGTGTAAACGCAGGGTTTGGCTGAGCCGAATCAGCCTGGTCAGAGTAGGGACCCGTAGGATAATCAGTGGTTGATGCAGGAACCCTACAGGGGTGATCAGAGAATGATAGAGCATGGTATGTAGTCTGATCAATGTTCGAAACCCGATGTGGAAATGCAATCGGCTCGGTGAGAGGTGAATCTGAATAGAAATTGAGTCCGGTTGCGGGTCGGGGTTTGGGAGAGGTTTTGATCCGTTCTGTGTGTGCGGACAAGGTGGCCATTGTATACAAGGGCTCTTCTAGAAACAGATGATAGGTGGTTTTCTGTAGAGAGTCCTCTGGGTAACTATCAAATGCCGGAAGAGTGTCTGTAGGATGAAAGGAATCGGATTCGAGAAAAAATTTGGATTCTTGGTTGTAATCACTCTTGGCATTTTCTATTTTTGGTTCCTGAGGATCGAAAAGGAGTGATTCTGTGTTATTAGTGATCTCGGGAATCAGGACCTCAGAGTCAGAGTCAGAGTCATGTGAACTGAGGTCGTAGATAGGCCTGGCGTGTTCAGGAAGGGGAATCTCTCCGCAATTATAGTCAGATCTGAAATTGTCGGAGAGTTGGCGAAAATGATCATGAATTCCACCACAGCACAAATCATCAGATGTGGAATCAGCAGCCTGACTGGGTTCTAGCTTATATGTCACTTCTGGGCTCAAAAAGATGTTCTGTTCAAGCTCTATGCTGGTAGGATAGACCCCATTAAAACCTTGCTCATCCAACTCCTCAGTTTCTGTATCATAATTTGGCATGTTTTCTGAAAAATCGATCAGATTTCCTGAGGATGTTGGAGAGGGATATTCATCAAATAGAGGCCCGGAATCATATTCTGTAAAAATTTGATCTTTCTCATAAGGGGCCTCATAATCTTCCCAATAAGTTTCAGATCTAGGTTCTAGGCTTAGGATGTGGGTAGAATTATTAGAACCTAAGTCCGAATAACCTTCGAGGGTCACCTTATCAAAATAAGGGGCGGAATTTATATCCTCAGAAGGTTCAGTTCTGATCTCATTATTGCAGGAGTTTTGAAATTCTAGGCTTGGCAATTCATGGTCTAAGTTTGGCTCATCATTGTGTTCTCCTGCAATATCCCAACCTAATTCAACATTGTCTTCTATCTGGGTTGGGATTTTACAACCACTTTGTGCCTCAATCCCGAGATCTGGGAAACTGGATTGTTCCTTAATACTGTTCCAAGATGGTTCATCCTCTGTTTCTGGTATATACGGGTATTTTTGGTTGATAATTTGTTCTACTGATTTCATCATTTCTACCCGTTTTGTAAGGGCATCTTGGTGTTGTTCCCAAAGTACAGGATTTGTCAAGCATTGAAGGTATTCAGATTGGTGTAATTTTTCTATCTCAATGTATCCTGTCATGAGCATATCTCGGGTTGATCCTTTTGTAACTTCTGTCAAAAGAATTTGGGCACAGTTTATGATGAAAGCTGTGGTTGTTGGAACATCAACCTGAATGTTTTCTATTGGTGTTGAGGGTTTATATTTGATTTCATAGAATTCAAGGGCATCCTCAATCATCTTATTTTTCATGGATCTCAGATATTCAGGTTTTTTATATGGTAGTCTTGCTAGGTAATTAGGCTGCATCTTCGAATCAGGTGGTGGAATCAAGATATAGAATCAAAGTTTGAATCAAGATGGAAGAAGGGGATTTTGTTCAGAATCAGAGGAAAGAGGGGCTATGTGAATGATTTCTGCAAAAACAAAGGAACTGAGGCCTAACCTCAGGGCAAGTGAATTCCTAAAGGAGGATTCAAGGACCTCCTTCCAAGCATATACTGAAGGATGTGATGAGATTAAAAGGTGCTGGACCCAATCAAGACACCCAAAAAATGTGTTGGGTGACTATAGAGGTGCGGGGCAGATGGACCCCTTGATCAGAAAGATCGTCCACCTGAGAATTACCTGGGCAGCCAGAGAGGGAGAGTCCCGCGAAGACCCCTACACGGTAGAGCGTCCCCACGGGTTACAGGGTTTCCCCCACCCGACCTCTCTTGTCACTGAGATTCCAGGTAGACCAGAATGGGGATCTTGACCTCTTAAGTCTACCATTTTTTATTTTAAGATCAGGGTGCTTAAGATTTCACTTGAACTTTAGTCTTTTTAAGTGCAGAGAGTGACCTAATTTAAGGTTGGTTGACCCAAAGGGGTCAATTTTACCTCTTGTTTTCTTTGAGAGCTTTCAGGTCTTGTCTTTTAGGGTTCAAGTGTTTAGAGAGAGCCAATTGTTTAGGATTTTTCTTGTTAATTATTTTCAATCAATGGCTTGGGCACACCTCTTTTGGATTTCCTCAATTCTTGATTAAGGGGTGTGTCTCTACTGAAATCCTAATGTTTGACCTTATGTTGGCTCTACTTGGTCCATTTAACTCTTTGTTGGGCAATTAGGGCTCAAGCAAGAATGTGTTAGCCCTTAAATACCCTTAATAGTGTGCAGGAGTGATGAGTTGAAAACATGCAACTCTTTATGGTTACTAAGTATGGAAGGCAGGTTAGCCCTATATTGCTTGCTCTTTTCTTTTCTTCCTCTTTAGAGTTTAGGGGTTAATAGTGAGAGGAAAAATTTACCTGTCTTCGGAGTTGTTGTCGTGTGGTTGCTTGTCTTCTTGAGTTCCTGTAGCTGCACAAAAGAGAGGAGATTATCAGAAATTAAAAGAAACAGGAATGTTTACCTCTAGAATAGCCGTTGCTCCCCGGCAACGGCGCCAAAATGAAGACGTCGCGGCAACCGGGTTTGTTATAACATTGTAGTAAAGCCGGTTGTTACCAACGTTTCATATAAAAATTTTTTTACTCGGAAAAATGAAAGAGTTCCCGAGGTCGAACTCAGGGAGCAAGTTGTATTCTAGAGATATACAAGTTCTATTACAAAAATAAAGAGAGAGAGAGAGAGAGAGATGAAAATTTGGCTTCTTCTTCTTCTCTTCTTTCTTCCTCTTTGTCTTATCTCCTCTTTGGCTTTTGTTCTTCCTGTTCTTCTTCTTCTTCTTCTGCTTTCTTCAGATCTTCCCCTCGTGCTCTTCTTCTTCTGTCTTCTGTTCTTCCTTGTTTTCTTTCTTTCTTTTTCTTCAGATCTTCTTCTTCTTTTCTTGCTTCTTGCTTCTCTTCATTTCTTCTTCTTCTTTGTCTTCACCTGTCTTCAGGATGTCGTCTGATTTTCCAATCAGACGACTTAACCCGCGGATGCTACAGTGCCGCTTCAGTTCTTCTTCTTCCGCAGTCCTTCACCTGTGCCTGCACACTCAAGAGTTCAGCATCAGAGGGCAAAAACCTACTCTACCCCCCTCCCCCGCGTATCTCTTTCTCTCTGAAATCACTCTTCGGAAGCTCTCCCAGAGCGCTACCGGGTAATCGGGTTCGGGTCAGGCCCGGGTCCAGGCCCACCGGCGTGCGTGGTGGGCGAGGAGTGCAGGTCAGTCTAATCGGGTCGGGCCAGGTCCGCGGAGCGTGGTCACGGACGAGGCCGGGTCGGGTCGGGTCAGAGGGACCTCACCCCGTGGTCAGGAGGCAGACAGCATAAGGCACTTTTTGCCTTTATGCGTCCGCGCGCCTCCGAGAGGTTCCGAGGTGGGACTAAATGTCCCACCCCAATTGAGCGCGCGTCGCGGATGGAGCAGTGGGCGATCGTGGCTTCCCGCGCGGCCTTCGCTCCGTCTGTGAACCAGGGACGTTTCGCGGAGAGTCCCTGCGCAACCCGGGAGTCAACCCTGGGCGAAGGCGTGCCTGCACCTGCAGGTGAAGCAGCTCTGCCTGCGCAGTAATGGCGACGGCGGGCGAGTCACCTGGTCACAGAAGAACGGCCTCTCGGCCAAATCAGACAGGCGGGGGACCTTCGCCGTGGCACGGCGAAGGCGGTCAGGGGGTCTGCAGGGGGCGAGATGGAGCTAACAGGTCGTCCTAGGTCAAACTGTGAGCGAGGAAGTGGGTGTGTTCGGTGGATCTGCAGAGGGTGTTTGGTGGGAAGTGGAGGGGCGGAAGAGGATCAGGGTGAGGAGGCGGAGGTTCTGCGGTGGTCGGCGAGCCGTGTGGGTCGCTGGGGTGATGGGAGCGGCTCGCCGGAGGGTGGTCGGAGGCGAAGAGGGTGAGGGTGAACAGGGTCGGTAGAGGGCTTAATTGACTAAATTGAAAGCGGGGAAAGAAAGAGGAGAAGAAGGGGAGTAACTCTAGCTTACTTGCAGGGACGAAGGGGGAGGAACAGGGCGACAGTCGTATCGACTGTCGCCGGAGAAGACGATGCTCAGGGAGAGGGGCGGCGGCGAGCAGAGAGCTGGAGAGGCGCCAGCTGGGTGCGGCGTGGCGCGGGAAGAACAGGGGAGGAAGTCTCTGCTGCTGGTATTGCGGCAGAGCGAAGAGGTGGAGGGGGAGGAAGTCGCCGGAGCTAGTGAGCGTCTGCCGGAGGAAGAAGAGAAGAAAGCTGGGGGTTTTCTCCGTCAGATCCAGGCTGCCCTGGTCGGTGGAGCAGCGGGGGGTATTTATAGGGATGAAACAGGGAGGAAGGCGGAGGGAGACGACGTGTCTCCCTCGCCGGAGAATGGTCGGAACACGAACCCATACCGTCCGTGCGTTCGCACGGCCGGTATGGGGGGCTACAATGACCATGGGGGTGCTCCTGCGACGGCTGACGACGCAGGGCACCCCCGGTATACTTGCCAGGTCCCCCACCTCACCCTGCGCGGCGCCATGCTCCGCGCAAGGTCGCCGAAGCATGGTGCTGGCAGGGTTTTGCAGGAGGGACCTGATTGCAAAGAACGAAGGAGAGTTAGGGGCCAAAATGCGAGGGTTCAAAAGTTGAGGGCCAAAGAGTAAATATATGAGGACCAAAGTGTAAAGTCGGTCAAGGAGGTTTCTTCTTAGGCTCAAGTTTTTATACATGACTAATTAGGACCTAAGGAATCTGATGGTGAATTTTATTTTCATCTTAAACCTTGTTTGACCGG
Organism: Thalassia testudinum; assembly: GCA_037157565.1. Lineage (NCBI taxonomy): Eukaryota > Viridiplantae > Streptophyta > Magnoliopsida > Alismatales > Hydrocharitaceae > Thalassia > Thalassia testudinum. The sequence continues at coordinate 44,913,690 of JAZHRO010000025.1, forward strand.
TCAATTTGCGCAAAAACCCAAATTAAGTTATTAATTGGGCATGGTTCTCAATGTAGGTCAAAATGGGTTCTAAAGGCCAAATTGAAGGTTCTAAACCCTAGAGATTATTTTTCTATGAGTTTTAGAGGGTTTATTCTATTTTTACTTTGCCTCGAACCTCGTGAATTGAAATGGGTTGTTTTAGGGTTACAGATTTAGTCTCTTGGAATTGCTGTAGCCCTTGCTAGATCATTTCATCCCACTTTTATTCTTATTAAGCTGTTTTGACCTATGTTTGGGCCCTGAATTACCCTGTATGCAGATTATACTGGTAAAATTGCACTTTTACCCCTTATGACTTGTTTTCTTCTCAAACTCAGAATTCTCTGAGTTAAGCCTTTCCTTGAGATATGTAGGAGCTTTTATCCTTTGTATTGGGTCAAAATGAGCTAGTTATGGCTCATGATGAGGTTCTCATCACTCATCTATAGAAATGTGGAACTCTCTAGAAGAGCCACCAAAGTTGGCGTCAAGATGGCATGGAGAGTGGTTTCTTAAATCCATAATTTGTGGATCTAACAATGGACTCAATGTGCATTCTCTTTTTAGCAATCCAAGGTGGCACCACTTTGAAGAGTGCATGCCCATGGGAGAAGGTTCTAGAGGTCTCTAGAATAGGTGGCCTCTTGGTGGTGTTGTGGGTGTCTTGGGTTAGGTTAGCTTATTAGGTTGGGTCCTAATGTAATTAACTGTAAATAAGTGCAATTGAGTTAGGCACTCCCTAATTAGATCAACTCTAGGGTTTGATGGAGATGGTCTAACCTAGTTGGGTTCGTTCTAAGGATAGTGGAATAGGCTTGGGAGGTCTATACTTGGTCTTCCTATGGTGTTAGGTAGGGTTTCTAGGCCAAAAGGAATGAACCCATGCGTCAGACTTCAAAAATAGTAACTGGGGAGCACCTCCAGACATCTAATCAGAGTGTCAGACGGCTTATACTTCAAACTTGGACGTCCAGATAGAGAATTAGAAGTCTAATTTTGAGTCAGTACTTTAGTTGGGTTCTAGCAGGTGATTTTGCAGAGATTGGATGGTTGGACACATTGTCTGGACATCCAGAACTGTGCTGGAAAGTGTTTTTGGGGTGTTCTAAGGTTGATTTTGGTTCCTAAGTCTGTGGGAGACCTAAATTGGTTTTGGGCACTAGTTTCCTAGGGTTTCTAAGGTTATGGATAGCGATAGGGATAGTGTGGATAGAAACATGGATAGTGCTATCCATATTTTAGGTTCTAAGGCCAAGATGTTCTAATGGAAATGGTTTTGGGTTTAGGAAGGTTGTCCTATGGTTTCTAAAGATAGGAATAGGGTTATCCTACTCACTCCTCTTGTCTCGATCAGTCTACTTCGCTCTTTATTGATTTATTCTACTCTATCATCCTGAATCACTTTATTACCTGTAAATAGCAACAACAATATTAAATAGTAAGATAATCTCATTTTATTCTATATAACATGATACGATGCATGATATGCATGATATGAATGCAGTATTTATGAATTAAGCTAGGTTTCTAACATTATTTAGGTTGATTAAGACCTATGATTGCTGCACAATCAGTATGCATAACTGGATTTGCTACCTATTCTTATTCAGACTACTCCTTCCGCTCCTCCCCCGCCTCATGGATAGTACGTCGATGCAAAAACTGTCACTTTGAGGAGTGGAACCACTACACAGGATCTGCGATATAGGTAGGCAGACTATTACACATCATGACCTCTTCCCTAAGGTGTCTCAGCTTCTCACTTTCACTTTGATAGGGAGCCACCTAAGGAAGATAAGGGAAAAAGATCGATAACTGTTGACCTTGAGATTCCCATCCCTTTTCTTGGAGCTTTGACTAGAGATACATCAAGGAAAGCAAAGGGATCGAAAAATTTTGACTAGAGCTATGCTCAAAGAAGTATACATTCAAGTCCCCCACCTTGATGCAATAGGTCACATCCCCTCTATCACTAAACTCTTCAACGACTATTGTATTTCGATGTGACAATAGAAGAAGCGATCAAAAGGCTAGGCGATTTTGTCAAAAGAGGCCAGTGTAGTGATTCTAAGTGACTTACTACCTAAAAAGAAAAAACTTGGTACACCACTCATATCCTGCTACTTGTAGGATTCTCCTTTCGACAGGGCCTTTCTAAACTTGGGCTCATCCATCAACCTAACCCCCATAGTTGCAAATGATCAATTTAGATTTGGGGAGTTAAAGCCCACCTCGGTTACAATTCAATTAGAAAATTGGCCTGTGAAGACATCAAGGGGGCGGTTGAGAATGGAATAGTTAAAGTCCAAGGATTTTGCTTTCCAGTGGACTTTTTCATTCTGGACATGGAGGTTCCTCTTAATCTTCGTGTTGCACCTATCATTTTGGATCACCCATTTTTGGTGACCGCTTGGGCTAACATTGACTGTGCATACAGGTGTATGGAGATTGCCCTTGGCGAGAAGCAACTTAAACTATATATCATTAGGGCATCTAAGAATTTTGATTGTGAAGATGAGGATTCAGCATATTGTGGAAACATTGGTCTTCTCTATAGTGACCCAATGTCTCACTCATCTTCATTATCAAGGATTGTAGACCATGATCCACATGGGATTGTGACTGATGCACTATATATATCATCATTCCCTAATTCTGATTGTTTAGGGTGTACTTTTGACATTGACACCCCAAATAGAGTATATTCTAATTCTTTTGAGGCATTTCATGTTTCTAACCCATCCAGGGTAGAATCAGATGGCATTTATGGATGTCAATATCATCAAATATACTCTAATGATTCTTCTCTCCCTTCTTATCACTCCCCCTCGTAGGAACCTTCTCCTATAGTTGAATATGTATCTCTTCCACCCATGATCGAATTGAAGCCCTTACCTGATTCATTAAAATATGTGTTCTTGGGCAATAGTGAGGCATACCCTATTATTATTAGTTCACACTTGACACAAGAGCAGGAGCTTAGATTAATTTCCATACTTCACGAGCATAGGGTCGCTATTGGTTGGAGCATTTCTGACCTTCATGGTATTCACCTGTCTTATTGCACCCATCACATATACACTGATGAGGGGGCAAAATCGATTCGACAACCTCAAAGATGATCAAATTTAAATATGCTGGAGGTTGTCAAGAAGGAAATCATCAAGTGGCTGGATGCTGATATTCCCTATATCTAACAACCAGTGGGTGAGTCTTATACAAATTGTTCCCAGAAAGGTGGGATTCACCGTGATTAAAACTGAACAAGGTGAATCCATCCTAACCTACACCCTGACTTCTTGGTGGGTTTGCACTAATTATAAGAAGCTCAATTTAGCTACAAAGAAGGACCACTTTCCCCTACCTTCATTGATCAGATCTTGGAAAGATTAGTTGGATAGAGCTACTTTTGCTTTTTGGATGGATACTTTGGGTATAATCAAGTTGCTATTAGCCCGGAAGATTAGGATAAGACAACTTTAGTTGTCCCTTTGCCACATGTGCTTTTAAGCGAATTCCATTCGACCTGTGCAACGCATTAGCAACTTTTCAGGATTACATGATGACCATTTTCTCTGATATGATAGGGGACTTTGTAGAGGTTTTTATGGATGACTTCTCCATTTTTGGAGATAACTTTGAATTTTGTCTTAATAACATCACCAAGATCTTGACAAGATGCATTGAAGTCAACCTAGTACTATCATGGGTATAGAGTCTTTTCATGGTCAAGGATGGCATAGTACTAGGTTACAGGATCTCAGAAAATGGATTGGAAGTTGACCAATCAAAGTTTGATATCTTTTCCCATTTACCTCCTCCTTCCTCAGTCAAACAGATTAGGCCCTTCTTTGGACATGTGGGGTTTTGCAAGAGATTTATCAAAGATTTATCAAAGATTGCTTGTCCACTGAAAGATCTCCTAGTTGTCGATGTCCCCTTCTAGTTTTATTTTTCTTGTCATAGCTCTTTCAAACTTTATGAAAGGCTATGGCCAATTCTCCTATTCTTCAACCACCCGATTGGTCGCTTGATTTTGAGAAGATGTGTGATGCCTCTAACTTTGCAGTTGGAGCTGTTCTAGGCCAGCATCGGGTGTGCTACCCTTTTGTAATTTACTATGCTAGGAAGACACTGAATGAGGCTCAACTTAACTATACAGTCACTGAAAAAAGGCTACTAGTTATAGTATTTGGGTTGGAGAAATTTTGTTCTTATCTATTAGGGACAAGGGTCATTATCCTTACTGATCATTCAACCCTCCAGCACTTGATGGAAAAGAAGGATGCCAAACTACACCTTATCCGATGGATCCCTCTACTACAGGAATTTGATATTGAGATTCAGGACAAGGCTAGAGCCTATAATGTATTGGCTGACCACCTTTCACGTCTTGACCCAGCTCACATACCATACTCCTCGCCCATTTTAGGAAAATTTTTGGATGAGTCCCTTTTGGGCATTGATTCAACGGAGTTTCCCTGGTATGCAGATATAGCGAACTACCTTGCCAATGGCAAGATACCTTTAGGATTATCCAAAGACCAGAAACTCAAATTCATTTTTGAAGCCAAGTACTATTTCTAGGACGATCCCCTACTTTTCCATCTTAGATTTAATTAGGTGATCAGGGGATGTGTTCCAGATTCTGAGATTTCTAGCATGTTATCCTTTTGCCACAGTAAGGCTTATGGTGGACATTTTTCTACCAGGAAGATAGCTGCAAAGATTTTGCAGTCAGGTTTCTTCTGGCCTACCATGTTTAAGGATACACATGAGTTTGCCATGACTTGCAAGCGATGCCAGTCGACAAGTTCCATGACCAGGAGAGACATGATGCCTCTCCATCCTATCTTGGTTGTGGAAGTTTTCGATCTTTGAGGCATCAATTTTATGGGCCTGTTTCCAAACTTGCGTGGCTTCAAGTACATTCTTCTTGTAGTAGATTGACTCAAAGTGGGTTGAGGTTATCCCATTGAAGCGAGCTAATCATTAAACTGCTATTTCTTTAGTCTCGGAGACCAATGGGCAGGCTATGGTGTCTAACCGTCAAATTAAACTCAAATTACAAACAATGGTTAGACCTAACCGAAAGGATTGGTCCGATTGGTTAATTGATGTGCTTTGGGGTTATCGAACCATGTACAAGGCTCTACTTGGAATGTTGCCATATCGCATGGTGTATGGAAAAGCCTATAACATTTTGGTTGAGTTAAAGCACTGAGCCTTTTGAGCTGTATAAAAATGTAATTTTAACCTCGATGAAGGAGGTTATGACAGGAAGCTCCAAGTCATTGAATTGGAAGAGATTCGATAGGAGGCCTATGAGAATGAAAGGATCTATAAGAATAAAACTAAGGCCTTTCATGATCACCACATATAGAGAAAGTCTTTTATCCCTAACCAGAAGGTCACGTTATTTGATCAAAACTTAAATTCTTTGTGGGTAAGCTGAAATCTAAGTGGACTGGACCATTTATTATGATTCTCCATATCCTAATGGGGCTATCCAGATCCAAGATCCAAAATCTAGGCATGTTTTTACTATGAATGGCCAACACCTCAATCCATTCTTAACCAAGGAACCTTTTCCTGCTAATGGGATCATCCATCTTATTGAGGACATGTAATTGAGTCTTTGCCTAGTTGGAGCATTAAACTCAGCATCTATACATATATATAGCTTCTTTCTTTTTATATATAGCATATTTATTTTCATTCATTTGCATAGGTGTTGGAATAAGTTGAATGACAGTGTTCAGGAGCTATTCTAGATGAATTCTTCCCCTCTCTCTATGACTTCATAGTTATATTCTATTTTGCTTTTATGTTTATTTTCATGCATGAGGACATGCAAGAATCTAGGCATGGGGGCATAATATATATATATACTGAACATTTTTTTCCAACACCTAGAATTTCTATTTAAAATTACATTTGCATTTGCATGTTTTCTTGCCATATTCCGTTTGAATAAAAGGTTGTTGAAAAAGAAATAAAATTATACATATATAGTCTTATAAAAAAAAGAGGTGCTTTCAGGGTTGCTTTTGGATCCTAAGCTAGGAAGAGTCAAGGATTTTCAATTTTGAGGGTTTATCGACCTTGGGAAATGTGAAACAAAGTCTTTCCACCTTAACTCTTCATGTCCTTATGGACTTAATTTCTTGAGTATTTACCTAAATCTAGATTTATTTTCCTGAGACTTTGAAATGAGTTTGAAAAAGCTAGAAGTATTATGTCAAATGAGTGATGAGTGAATGACTTATCATTCCAACCTGTGGTTTGGATAGTCTTAGAGTTCCAAGCATCTTCACTTCCTCATTACATTGACTCATCTTTTTTGTGATTTTGTTGAGTCCTTAGTAGTTAATAAGATTTAGTCTCAGGGCTTGCAGATCCAAAGGACCTTTTCGTGTTTCTAGCACTTAGGACTATTTCGTTTGTAGGGGAAAGTATTTAGAATGGATGGAGAGCCACTCACCTAAAGAAATGATTTGGAATATATATATATATATATATATATTCAGCCAAAAAAATGAGAAGGGAAAAATATATATAAAAAAAGAAATATTCCACCAAATAAAAGCATCTCACAACATATGGATGCTACCCTTTCCATTTCCAAAATAAAAACACCTTGCTACAAATGGGTGTTTATCTTATAGAAAAAAAAGAAAAAAATTACGGAGAAAAAAATTCAGAGTTTTAGACCAATGGGTCCAGCAAGGGAGATCTACAGCTAATGTGTTGACCTTGAGGTAGAAAAGTGGTGGGGAGAAAGCTGCCAAATCTTACTATGGCTTAACCGAAGGTGGGATTGTCTCAGAGAAAGTATATATTATTGAATGTCAGGAATCAACTTGGTTTCCCATCTGACGAGTCACATAATAATCACACACAAGATTCTGGTTTCTTACATTTGATTTAGACTTTGGGTGGGCCGACTTAGTCAAAGAAAGTTGCTTTGGAGACCTAAGTCTAATGGCTAATAGGACTTCTGATTTGATTTGGGAGGTCTAGATTTGAGTCAGTACTTTAGAACTGTTGAGTCTTTGTCGTTAAGGATTTGTTCACAATTTCCTTTTGTTGGTGGAAAATCTTGTTGGAATTTTTGATTTGAACTGGTTGGGTTACTTGACAACAATGAGAAAAAAAGAAAAAATAATATGTTTTTCCGAGAATAAGTGAAAACCTACGTGTTCAATTTGTCACATCTTTTCTGTAGATTTTTTGCATATTGGTTTTGCTAAGGGACTAGGAAAGTTTAAGTATGGGGGTATGATTGCACAGCAATCATAGGACTTAATTAACCTAAACTATGTTAGAACTTAGTTTAACTTGTGAATAGTGTATTCATAAATTGCATATGTTGCATTGCATTTCTTTATTTAGGTCCATATGTTATAATAGCATTTTTCCATGCCAATTAGGGTTTATTCTTGTTTGTAAGTCATAAGTAGTTTAGAAGCTATTCTAGACGGAATAAAGCTGGATAGGATCGAAGGCTGTAGTAGAGCTGGAGTTGAATTATGTGAATAAAGAATAAAGACACCAACTAAAGAAAAGAAAGAAAGAACAAAGGACTATCTGTCTAGAACAAGAGTAGAAAAAGAATGAGAAGACCTAGGATAACCTTATCCTCAAAACTCTAGGATAACCCTTTTGTAGTGCCTATCTCTAGACCAGCTCAAAACTAAGATATCTGAGCTCAAAAGCCAAACATATGTATAACATTATCCATATACTTATCCATCCTATCCCTAGCAATATCCTACTATCCACAACCGTAGTCTACCTATCCTATACCCAATCCCTAACTTAGATATCTATTTAGGTCCATGCCATACTTAATTGACTCAGTCTGAGTCAATTAGGCTAGCCACTAGTCAATTGGGTCCATAAGACCTGATTAGACTAACCCTAAGTTGATTAGACTCAATTGAGCCCAATCAGCCCTAACCTAAACCCAATTGACCTAGCCACATCCAATTCAGTGAAGTACAACCTAATTGGGTGCAACCAATTCTGATTAGGTTCAGTTGGAACCTAATTAGTAGGTAGTCGACTGATTTAGCAACTAGTGATCTAGCTTGAATAGTAGGTAGCAGGCTTTTAGTAGTGGTAGGGTGCTGCCCTTGATGATGTTGTTGTCAGCTGTGTGATAAAGACATGAAAGTGTTGATAAAATCAATTTGTTTTAGCATTTTGCGTATCCTTTTAAAATCGAGCTTACTTGATTAATTCGATTAAGTTTGGGAGTCCCAAGTCAATTCACGGGGAGGAGAGTTAGATGTACTCTCTCGCTTTGAATCTCTCTTGATTATTATATTTTTGTCATTTTCGCTTTTGCCAAATTTTTTGGTCATTTGATTAGAGAGACAAAAATAAGTCAAGCCACAATTAGAAAGATAGAGATGAAACAATTATTTAATTGAACCAAAGGAAAGTTTTGCATAATGAAATGGAAATACAATCAACAAGACGACCTTGAGTATTAAGTGAAGGGACTATAAGCCCTCAACATGGAGGACAATGGTTGTTTGGATGGTTATGGAGTTGAAAAGATAACAAGAAACAAAAATGTATCAAGGCCTTGAGTAATGATTCCTATGTCAATTTATACAAAGTAAAAAAAAAAGAAAGCTAAAACAAAAAGTCGGGGAGCATTTGCAGATCGAAATCTTACACATCAAGACATTCCCCACATGTTCTTGAAGCTTGGGATGAGTGTGAGATGGTAGCAACGAATGTGAGAGGATGGAGGAGGAGTGGCATGGTGGTGGTGTATATGAAGGTGTGGTGTAGGCTATGGTGGTCGGCCAAGTGGAGGAGGTGGTGATGGTGGTCATGAGGTGATGGTGGAGCACAACTAGGTGATATTAAAGGGTGGAAGGTGTAGGTATTGGTGGATAGATGGTGGCTTAATGGTTGGGGTCAATCACAATAAGGAGAACTAGGGACTAAACAAAATGGGAGGTAAGGGAGGAGGAAAGGGAGGAATCTAACTCGCCGATGAGGGCACAAAGGAGCCACCAGAGGAGGCTGACCACCCATGGGGGCCATTGATAAGCCATTGGTGGTGACTGCTAGTGAAGGCCCTCAGGGGGGGGGGGAAGGAAGCTACCTATGGAGGAGAGGAGAGAAGCTAATAGGGGAGGGGGTTGATTAGTGCATGGAGGTAGTGTTTATATAGAGGAGTTAGAACATGTGATGGAGGATTCTAGAATAGGTGCCAAGGTAGAGGTCGAGGTGGAGCTTATGTGTCTCCACCTAAGTACGAGGTCTTGAGGTGCCATGCCACACAAGACAATGAGGTGGCAAATGATTTTGGACAAATTTTGAGGGCTTAATTTGGGTAGTCTCGTGGTGTGGGTTAGCTCAAGTTTAGGTCGAAATAGGCATAAGGGATTAGGTGTAGTAGCCACTTCTCTCCTCCATTCTTTAATGGTGCGGGAAGGTAGTCTTGATCTGTATTGGTGATGAATCTTACTTGGCCTTCTTGCACCTTGGCGTGTCTTCCTAGTCTCCTGCCTTCATCTCCTAATTTTTCCTGCACATGGAAATGGACGAATTATTACAAGGACACAAAATCTGATTCATGCTCACGAAATAAAATATCCATGAAATCTATACGTATATATACAATGCTAGCTAGGTTTTCAACTTAAAATAGGTAAATTAGGACTACGGATTGTTGCACAATCATACCGCGATGCCTAGATTTTGCTAGTCACTAGAAAAAATTCAATCAATGTGCCTTACTTGAAGCTTGAATTGATAGGTTCACTTAGTCGCAATTGTTCAGTGAAATGGTTTCAAATCCAATCTTATAGACTCAAAAGTTCCCACATTTTGCATTAGATACAAACTACCTTGTCTCATCAGATTCCCATCTGCCTTGGCTTTCGGTTTCAAGTATGCTTTTTTTTCTATGGCTTTGATGTGCAAAAATGAGTGATTTGAAAAGACGGGAGATTGCACAGCAATCATAGGACTTAATTAACCTAAATTATGTTAGAACCTAGTTTAACTTGTGAATAGTACATTCATAAATTGCATATATGTATTGTATTTCTTTATTTAGCTGCATATGTTATAATACCATTTCTCCATGAAAATTAGGGTTTATTCTTGTTTGTAGGTCATGAGTAGCATAGTAGCTATTCTGGATGGAATAAAGCTGCATAAGAGCGAAGGCTATAGTGATGGGAACACATCATGAGCCATAACTAGCTCATTTTGATCCAATTAAGACAGTAAATGCTCCTACATAACTGTCAGAGAACCATAAGTCATTGCATAACCATTTTGAGGGAAAGATAAGAAACCAAGGTTAAAATTGTAATTTTACCATCATAACTTGAATACAGTACAACCACAGATTTTCTCAGGGGTTGAATGATGGTCAAATGGTCTTAAAAGGGTAACAAGTGGGTTAGAACAGACAAAAAGGGGTTTACACGTGTTTTGAAAATTAAATGACTTTTGAAATCCTAAAAATAGACCTGCTTAATTAACTGAGGTTCTGGTCAAGATAAAATTCACCTAAACCCTCTAAAATTCATAGAAAAATATTCTCTAGGGTTTGAAACCTTCAAATTGACCATCATAACCCGTTTCGGCCCAAAATAGAGTTTCAGATAGACATTTACCCTAATTTGGGTTTTTTCTTAAATTACCTTGTCAAACGTGGTCAAAACCAAAATCCAGCTTCACCATTGGATTCTTTAGGTCCAAATTAGCTTTGTACCAAAATTTGGACCCAAGCTAAAATTGTCTTGACCTAGTTTGCAAATTGGTCATGTCTGATTACTTTTATGCCCTTAACTTTCAAAATCTTTACAAATAGACCCCTAACTATGTCATCATCTTCACAAATGGGTCCCTACTGCCATTACTCCTACTCCTACAAGCACCGATGACCTTGAAATGGAAAGAACTACTTGATTCCTCTTCGAATCCCTTTCAGATTTGAAATGGATGTTTGTCAAGGAATTCCCTTCCTTTTGAGTCGCACCTTGGGCCCCAATTCTCACCCAAATCTTGCTCCAGCGACAATTCCAAGCTTCCAAGCTTAAGATCCTTTCTAAGCCCTATAAAAGAAACCCATGGGCACAGCCGTGCTCTATAGCTACTTTGGAGGCCAAAAACCCTTCTTCTCCATCTTCGGCCACCTTCAGACTTAGCTCCGGTGACCCCTCTCCACCCTCCTCCTCCGGCCGGCCAACCATCAAATTGGATGGCCGACAATCCTCCCCTCATTTTCGTGAACCTCTCCTGCCAATGAGAGGTCATGCCTCTCCCTCAGTCGACATCGCCGCTTCGCCGCACCTTCTTCCTTCTCTGGCTCCAATCGACCAACACCGGAGCCCTCCGTCTATCTATCGTGTCCCTAAGTTCCTCTATTGCTCTCTCTCTTACTATACTTTCTTTTCCCACTCTCACAATGCATGCACAACCACTGATTCTCCCTCAACACCATCACCTTCTTCTGCTACGGCGAAGCTTCGGCGACACCTATCCACCGTGCCACTGCACGAATCCTGTTGCTACCACCCTCACCAACTCCACCATCACTCCACGAGCAAAATCCTTAACCTAATTCCACATATCGCTCACCCACACTCGCCCACGAACACACCCACTCTCACACACACAGTTTGACTCCGCCCCGCATGCACGGACCTTACCACGCCTCACAACCACCACCATTGCACTTGCCATGGTCCAACGATCCTTCCTAAACCGTCTGACGTCGTCGAAAGGCCTTCTTGCTGATTTTAGTTGCTTGTCTCCTCCGCCATTAGAGTAGCTTCTTCAAGCAAGCTTCAAGGTTGCTCCAGGGTACCTTAGCTCCAGGCAACACTTCCAAGAGCAGCGGACTTCGTCCAAGAACGCAATAAGGGGATCAATTTGGCCCTTTGATCGGACCTTTGACCGAAATTAGACGCAACATCTGCCATGACCAACATGAAAAGGAAGGGTGGGATTTTAGTCCCACCTCGGAAGCTGAAGAGTGCACTGAGGCACATAAATTGAAAAAGTGTCTGGGGCTTATCGCCTCAGACACAAGGGGTGAGGTCCCTCACACCCCTCATGTGACTCGTCCACGACCTCTCCTCTGCAGACCTAGTGGTCGTCATCTTTCTCAACACAATTAATTAAGTTAATTGTGCTTAATTATGTGCAGAAGAAAGTAACTTAGGTCAACTTGAATTTGTGGCGATTAAGTAGTATAGGGTCAAGTTAACCTAACATTTTAGATTTTATTTCTTTTAACTGGTTGAGTCCAGGTCGTTCACTGGGAGGTATAGCTTAATTAGAATTCACCATTAAGCCTAAGCTACTTATAGAAAGTATAATTAAGTTTACTTTAAGAACATGAATTTTGATTAATGATTTCTATTTAAAAGAGTATGCAAAATTCCATAAGAAAATACATTTACGCAAATGATCTTCTTTAACAAACAAGTAAACATGTTTATTTCTTTTTACTTACAAGAGATTAAGGTAATAGAAAGTAATTCTAATGAACATATGCCTTATGACGACATTAAGCTCAATAGGAATGAATAATATGCAAGAAATTAAACCATTTATTTCTCTTCTTTGTCTTCAGCCTTTCTTTCTCTTCTTTTATCTTTTTCTCTTTCTTTCCCTTTTCTTTTTACTTATTTCTTAATCTTCTTAATCTTTTTCCTTAATCTTTCTCGAGCTCTTTCTTTTACATGTCTTCTTTTCTTTCTTTCTTCTCTTCCTTCTCTATCTTTTCTCTTTAGCACTTGCCTATTCAACCCTCCTTTCTCTCTACAAGCTCTCTCTTTCTTCTCCTTCTCTTCCTTTCCTTTTCTTCTTCTCCTTAGCATCCTTTCCTTCAGAACTCTTGCATTCTGAATTGAACCGGTCTAATTCATTGAACCAAAAATTAGATTTTTTGATTGGCGGCTTGGACCGGTCGGGGATACACAACACCCCTCTCAGAGTGGGACCAAACCCTACTAGTTCGAATCCTGATTTTATTTAGTTTTGGTTTATTTCCGATTCGCATAGACTCGAGCCCATCCGACTCACAGCCTCCCAGGCCCATGCACATGCCCTCACGGGCCCACACTGCATGCGCCCACACACACACCCAATGCTCAGTTCATTTTTTTGCGCCGTGTGCTGTCGACTGAGAAGCCCATATCACAAATCAGTTTTATACTCATGCAGCCGCTCCAATCCTACCGAGGTGGGACTAAGTTTCCCCCTCCCAGATCTAACTTCAAATGACAATTCTATCCAGCTTAGAGCTCCATTCCAAGCAAATAAAAGCTTGCAGGAAAGCTCTTGAGTTATTCTACACAATTGAATTGTCAATTTGATACTCAGAAGAAGTTAAGCTCGTCAATTTGAAGGGCGAAGTTCTTGGGTTTACTACATTCATTTTGGCCTGCAGAGTGGATTTTTCAGTTCTAAGGTCCACAGACTGGACTTTGACTTCCAGATAGGGTATTGAAGAGATTCAGAGGTTGATTCTGTGGCTATTGGTGGAGGTATTAAGCTATCAGGAGCTTCAAGAAGGAATAGAAGCTAAAAAGATTCTCTAGGGAACTTGAGAATTGTGATTCAAATTTTGAAAGGTCCTAACAGATAGCTAAAGTCCTATTGAATCAATTCAAACAACTTCTAGAGGTTGTTATGAATTTGTCTGGGCAGATTTTTCATCTAAATCTCATCATAAACCCACTATCGTCAGTTTGGGTTCAAAAACAACCCAAACTGCACAGATTCAATTTCTACCAAAAAGTTGATCAGAGCTCATCCAAATCTTATCTAAATCATTCACAAACATCTCAACAACAACTTAAACTCCTCAATTTGTCTGTTTGAATCCAAAATCCAAGGATCAGACTTTAGTTTGACCAATTAGCCTCGAATTTTGACTTTCTGAATTAAACATTTTCAAAGGGAATTAAAGCCTTAAACATCTTCTCTTCAATCACAGGAATAGATTCAAACCCTTAGAAAGATGATTCAACTAAGGTTCCTAGGGTTCCAGGCTTGTTGCCTGAGCTTGAAAAGGGGTTTGTTCGTCAGGACAAACCAAGGTTTGTCACAATGATTGAATCATGGAAATGGTCTCAGGGTAAGTCTCTGAAGCTTTCAGACCTTTCAAATAAGGTTAAAACCAAACTCTCAGACATCTCCAACTCTACCAGAGTTGGAGAAGATGAAGACCTAACAGAAACTCAAGACACTAAAACCTCAATTAAAATGTCCCAAAATGATCAGTAAACCTCAAATCGTTGATCTGGACCTTCACACTAAGTTTAATAGACTGAAGAGCTTGTTTGACTTGCCGGAGCTCGTCGGAGCTCTGGTGAGTCCATAAAAAGGTGAAATTATACAAAAATTGTGAAATTATGCCATTGATGATTTAAAAAGCTTCCTGAGGTCACAAGGAACCTCAGGAACAGATTAATTTCATCAATTGTTCATTAAAGTGAAGATTAAACAGTGAATTCATTTTAGACAAGTTCTGAGTTAGAATTGGCTCAAGACTTGTTTTCCCACTCAATTGAGTGGAGGAAACAAGTCAAAAGATATTTGCAATGGTATATAGATGAATAATTAATGATTTGAACTACTCCTAAGCCGCCATTGACAGCGAGCTCAAGAGCTTAATTAAAATTGGGTGTTTCAATTATAGGGGGTAATTACTTAAATTAAAGTGAGGATTAGGGTCCTTAGGTGATGAATAAATGGTGGAGGACCCAGTGAAGGTGAAATAAGCTTAACTACTGCTGCCATAGACAGTAGGAGTAGCTGGTGGAGGTGGAGGTGGTTTAGACGATTAGATGATCAATTGAGTAATTAAAAGTGATGGAAGTGTTCATGAGAGGTGTAAGAAGGTGAACGGTGACTTAAAAAGATAAAAGAATTGCTCCTGATTAGCTCAAGGAGCTCACCAGAGTTGAGGAAGACAAGTGTGAAATCTAGCATTACACTACCTAATCTACCTAACTAACTATCCTAACTAAACTACCTACCTAATCTACTGTTACCTAGACGAAGGGGATAGGAGATCTCCATTGATGGATCATAACGGAGAAGGAAATCAGAGGGTTGGCGAAAGAGTCCGACGTTCGGTTGTGAGGTGAAGCAGAGGAGCTCCTAGTTAGCACTTGTGTCAGAAGATTGGGCTGACATCAGTGGAGATCCAGAGCTATCGAAGATGGATGGAGTAAGACGGATGAAGTGGAGGAAGATCGCCAGAGTTTGGAGAGAATATTCTATCGGGTTAGCTCAGTGAAGAAGAGGGAAGGGAGCTAACTTGGTGAAAATCGAGGGTGTGGAGGGGTATTTATAGGTGGCAGTGGCTAAGATGGAGGTGGAATTTGGACGGAGAAGCAGCTAGGAGTGGAGTAACAACCGACATCTTCTCTGACACCGGTGAGGTTATCTCTAACCCTTAAATAGGATTTTAGCATCATCCAGACCAGTAGATGAAAAGGAGATGGTGAGCCCAAGCTCTAGGAGCTTGGAGAAGGAATGACGTCGGATGAGCAGTGACCAGATGGTGGCTGCACCTCCTATCATCAGCCGTCCAGACGGTTGAAGAAGGAAAGAAGTAGTTCTAGGGACTTGTTCGTAGTGAAAACTAAGGACCTAAATGAAGAATAAGGACCCTATTGGAATACAATTGAAGGACTAAAATGTCAACTCAGGTTTTCAAGGTTTATTTTAATTTAAATTTTTTCACCTTTCTATATATGATTATAAATAAGACAATTATTATATTTAGACCTTGATTGCATTTTTGACCTTTTTAGATTAATTTATTTAATTAAGTAATGTTACTTAAGTTATTACATACTTAGGTATATATTATACTTTAAGCTAGTTAACACATTAATTAGATAAATTACTAATAATATTTCGAATCCAATTATTAATTAAATTATTAATAGTACTAATCGGATGATAATATAGCATTTTTAACTTATTTTAAGGTCGTTTACTATTTATCCCTTATTTAATAATTAACCCATATATTTACATATTTCTAGCTAATTAACTAGGAAGACTAGTTAATTAGGGATAGTTAGAGACCATGATGAGCTTCTCATCACCTAGTACACCCGACCCGCCTAAACCCACACCTCGGCTACCACCCATACCAGTAACCCTAGTCCTAGGTGCACTATAGGTCCGAAACCTGATTACCTGGTACTGTGGAAAGCTCTAGGAGAGCATGACCTAGAGAGAGAAAGAGAGATAGCGCGTGAGGGCAAGGGGTTTTGCTACAGAGAGAAATGACTGACACTTAGCCATTTGAAGGACCTTCCCCCTCTGTGTGAAGAAGGAGAAGCACAGAGAAAGGAAGAAGAGAACAAGAAGAGAATGAGAAAAGTAGAACATAAGAGAAGATAAGGTAGGGAAACAGAGAAGAGAAGAGCCAAAAGCAGAGAGACCATTGAGTCTCTAACACTATAGCACAGGGCTATTTAAGACATCTAATACATTTGCTTACATCTATTTGAGGCTTTGGTTTAAGTGTTATTTGTGAGGAGTAATTGGTGATTTAAATCACCATTTTACTCCATTCTTTTTGCATATTAATCCTGATATTATTCTTATTGCAATCTCTATTCTTGATTTAAATTGTGATCTTGAGTTTTGAATTCCATATTGCTCCCTGTGTTCGACCTCGGACTTAAAATTCAAGTAATAAATTTATTTGTTTTCAAAGCGATTTTAGCTATATTACAACATAGTTTTTAACCTTGATTTCACCGTGACAAACATATAGTAGTGTTGGAGTTGGATTATGTGAATAAAGAATAAAGAAACCAGTTTAAGAAAAGAAAGAAAGAATAAAGAACTATCCATCTAGAATGAGAAGACATAAGATAACCTTACCCTCAAATCTCTAGGATAACCCTTTTCTAGTACTTATCCCCATTCCAGCTCAAAAGTAGGATATCTGAGCTAAAAAGCCAAAAACACGAATAACATTATCCATGTACCTATCCACCTGAAACGTTGGCTTCGAGAGATAACCGGGTTTTATTATTATAGCGTTGTAGTATAGCCAGTTATTGCCATCATTTCAAATATATAAATTTTTTACTCGGAAAATAAAAGAGAGTTCCCGAGGTCGAACTCAGGGAGCAAGTTGTATTCTAGGGGTACAAGTTTCTTTTACAAAAATAAAGAAAGAGAGAGAGAGAGAATTTGTTGGCTTCTTTCTTCTTCTCTTCTTTTCTCTTTGCCTATCTTCTTCTGCTTGACTCTTCTGCTTTATCTGCAGCAGTAGTGATGCTTTTCTTCTTCTTTCAGTTCTTGTTTCTGCTCGTCTCTTTCTTTTTCTTCTAGATGGTCACCACCTAGGCATGCTCCCTAAAGACAATCCCTTTCCCTTTAGGGTTCTCCTCAGCAGCACTGGGAAGCTTCCCAGTCTCTGAAGCGCTGGCGGCAACCGGGTTTTATTGTTATAGCGTTGTAGTATAGCCAGTTATTGCCAACATTTCAAATATATAAATTTTTTACTCGGAAAATAAAAGAGTTCCCGAGGTCGAACTCAGGGAGCAAGTTGTATTCTAGAGATATACATGTTTCTTTTACAAAAAATAAAGAAAGAGAGAGAATTTGTTGTCTTTTCTTCTTTTCTCTTTGCTTCTCCTCGTCTCAGATCTTCTGTTATCCTCTTCTTATTTATCTGCAGTGGTGATGTTCTTCTTCTGCAGTGGTGATGTTCTTCTTCTTCCTTCAGCTGTTCCTGCTCTTCTTCTTTGAGTTCTTCCCTGTGTTCTCCTCTGCCTCGCCTTCTTCTGTTGTTCTTCAGATCTCCTTCTTTCTTCTTTTCTTTTTCCTGTCAGGACGTCGTCTCTCCTTCTTTCTTCTTTTCTTTTTCCTGTCAGGACGTCGTCTCTCCTTCTTTCATCTTTTCCCTTCAGGACGTCGTCTGATTTTCCAATCAGACGACTTAAACCGCTTGTTGCTACAGTGTCTCCCTCAGCTTCCTTCTTCTTCCGCGGTCCTTCTTCTTCACCTGTGCCTGCACACTTCAGAGTTTACGTCAGGGGGCAAAACCTACTCTACCCCCCCCGCCCCTCCGTCTCTCTCTCACAGAATCCGCTCATAGGATAGCTCTCCCAGAGCTGCCGGGTAGCCGGGTACGGGTCGCGCCCGGGTCCAGGCCCACCGGCGTGCGTGGTGGGCGAGGAGTGTAGGTCAGTCTAAGTCGGGTCGGGTCAGATCCGCGGGGCGTGAGCGCAGACGAGACCGGGTAACCGGGCGGGTGAAGGGGACCTCACCCCGTGTGCTGAGGCAGTAAGCCTCCAGCACTTTTTCGCTTTATGCCGCTGCGCCTCTTCAGACTTTTCCGAGGTGGGACTAAATGTCCCACCCTGATTGAGCGCCCGCAGCGGAGAAAGCAGTGGGCGATCGCGGCTTCACGCGAAGCCTTCTCCCCAGCTGCGAGCCTGATGCTTTGTAGAAATGCCTCGCAAGGCCTGGGAGTCGAGTCTGGGCGTGGCGCTGGGCGTGGCGCGCCTGCAGCTGCAGGCGGAAGCAGCTCCTTCTGCACGGCAATGGCGGCGGAGGTCGGGTGGCCTTTTCACAGCAAAACGGCCTCTCGGCCTAATCAGAAGGTGCCGGGAGCTTCGCCAGAGTGCGGCGAAGCTCGTGTGGGTGGTGGCGAGGCGTGGGGCGGCGTGCAAGGGCTGCCCTAGGTCGGACTGTGGGTCGGAGGATGGGTTTGTTCGGTGGGGTTGCAGAGGGTGATGTGGGGGAAGTGGAAGGGCGGGGATTGATCAGGGTGAGGAGGCGGAGGTTCTGCGGTGGTCGGCGAGCCGTGTGGGTTGCTGGGGTGATGGGAGCGGCTCGCCGGAGGATGGCCGGAGACGAAGGGGGTGACGGTGGACATGAGCGGTCGAGGGTTTAATCAAATAAAAGACAGTGAGGAAAAGAAAGAGGGGGAGATGGGGAGGAGTTCTGACCTAGCTATGGAGACGAAAGGGGCCGGAGCAGGGCGACAGTCGTATCGACTGTCGCCGGAGAAGAAGATGCCCAGGGGAAGGGGCGGCGACGAGCAGAGGGCCGGAGATGCGCCAGCTGGGTACGGCGTGGCGCGGGAAGAGCAGGGGAAGAAGTCTCTGCTGCTGGTATTGCGGCAGAGCAAAGAGGAGGAGGAGGAACCGCCGGAGCTGGTGGGCGTCTGCCGGAGTGAGAGGAGAGGAAAGTTGGGGGTTTTCTCCATCAGATCCGAGCTGGGAAGAACGGTGGAGCGACTGGGGTATTTATAGGGACCGAATCAGGGAGGAAGGCGGAGGGAGACGACGTGTCTCCCTCGCCGGAGGACGCCGGAGATGGAAACCCATACCGTCCGTGCGTTCGCACGGCCGGTATGGCGGGTTACAGCGACCAGGGGGTGTCCCTGCGACGGCTGACGACGCAGGGCACCCCCGGTTTACTTGCCAGGTTCTCCCCCTCACCCTGCGCGGCGCCATGCTCCGCGCAAGGTCGCCGGAGCATGGTGCTGGCAGGTTTTGCAGGGGGGACCTGAACGCAAAGAACGAAGGAGAGTTAGGGGCCAAAATGCGAGGGTTCAAAAGTTGAGGGCCAAAAAGTAAATATATGAGGACCAAAGTGTAAAGTTGGTCAAGGAGGTTTCTTCTTAGGCTCAAGTTTTTATACATGACTAATTAGGACCTAAGGAATCTGATGGTGAATTTCATTTCTATATTAAACCTTGTTTGACCGGTCAATTTATGCGAAAACCCAAATTAAGTTATTAATTGGGCATGGTTCTCAATGTAGGTCAAAATGGGTTCTGAAGGCCAAATTGAAGGTTCTAAACCCTAGAGATTATTTTTCTATGAATTTTAGAGGGTTTATTCTGTTTTTACTTTGCCTTGAACCTCGTGAATTGAAGTGGGTTGTTTTAGGGTTACAGATTATCATTTAGTTCCTTGGAATTGCTGTAGCCCTTTCTAGATCATCTCATCCCACTTTTATTCTTATTAAGTTGCTTTGACCTATGTTTGGACCCTAAATTACCCTGTATGCAGATTATACTGGTAAAATTGCATTTTTACCCCTTATGACTTATTTTCTCCTTAAACTCAGAATTCTCTGAGTTAAGCCTTTCCTTGAGTTATGTAGGAGCTTTTATCCTTTGTATTAGGTCAAAATGAGCTAGTTATGGCTCATGATGAGGTTCTCATCATACCCCCATGCCTAGCTTTTGCTAGTCCCTTAGCAAAAACTTAAGGTTTCAACCCTTGTTCTAGACCATGAAGTTTTTAATAGTTGTAGATAAGTGCTTTTTATTTGAGCATAGATTAGGTTAGAATGCTGACCATAGGCCTAAAAGGTACTCTAGTACTAATCAAGATCCAAATCTGTCTAGCCTTAGCCTTAGTCCTTAGCAAAGGTTTTTAAGGCCCACAAGAACTAACCTAAGGTTTATTGGACTTTGTGATTAAAGCACCCGTGCTTGAAATGATTTTAGCCCTGGCTCAGTTCGCAGTGCGTTTTGTAAGAGAGAGATAGAAAGTTTTTCTGTTTGGAGAGTTTTCTCTCTCTTTTTCTTTTTAGTTCTAGCCTAGGATTGGCTTTTCAACAAGGTCTGTATCAGATTCCTTGCTCCCATCATCAATCCTCAAGGGTTCCTGGCGATCGATTCTTCGAGATAGCACCGCCCATGGCAACCCCCGGAACCCTGGCTATTGAGATTTCGAGATAATCCCATCCATGGTGTTCCGTGGCCGAATCCAGACCCTGGCAATTGACACTTCGAGATAATGCCATCCATGGAATCTGAACCAGCAGAGTGCTTACATGCCCCCAGTAGGATATGTAAATATCCTAAGAGACAAGCACCGAGGAGATGATATTTTGTTACGCATCTTCGAGGGGATTTCCCACCTCTCCGCACTGGGAACTCGTCCAAATCAACTTGTGTCGATCGGCCGCTCCTATTCTAGGTGTTCTTTTCAGAATTTTGCGACGCTTCTGCGTGATTTTGATTTTTACGCTTACTGAACCAGGCTGTGTGTGAGGTTAGGGTGCTTAGGTTACTGAGTCCCGTAAACCAAAAATTAGTTAACGAGGCCAAATACTCCCTAAGCCTTAGACCTAATACTTCAGCTTTTCATTTTCCTCAACCTCTTGAGGAGTGTCCAGATCTTAATGAGTACTAAGAGTCTATTCAAGAATGCCTAAGGTTTGCCTTCTTACTAATCTCATTGTGCACTTTTCAGTTATTTTCTTGAATGAGGTCTAGAACTTAGGTTAATTCCTTAGTTCCTTACTAATGACTATCACCTTTTCTTATAATTTTGTGCTCCTTTTTCATTTTGTTTCTCTTCTCCTTCTCCTTCACAAAATTTCCTTCTCCTTTTATTCTTTTTCGAAAAAATTTTTAATTTTTATGGTGTTTTTGGCATATGTGATTTTTTTTGTTTGAAACCTTTTCTTACAAGTTTTGCACTTTCATACCCCCCCCATGCCTAAGATTTGCAATGTCCTCATTGTAACCTAGGGGGATTTTATTTAACTTAGTTCATTCCTTAAGACAGAAATTTGGATGAGTGGATGAGTCGGGTTGAATTTTTGCGGACGATTTCTAATCCCAGATGCAAGCATCTGAGGTGGGGTCGGCTGTCTACAAGGGTGAACCTCAAGTGCAAAAAGGTGTCAGAACAAGTTTCAGGTTTTCAAAGAGAATGACGGGCTGCCTCCCGTTAAGCGCTGAGTTTTACGCCATCGGCTGGGCGCAATAAGCTCAAGGGGAAAGGAGGAT
This sequence comes from Thalassia testudinum, assembly GCA_037157565.1. Classification (NCBI taxonomy): domain Eukaryota; kingdom Viridiplantae; phylum Streptophyta; class Magnoliopsida; order Alismatales; family Hydrocharitaceae; genus Thalassia; species Thalassia testudinum. Next base: position 44,935,507 of record JAZHRO010000025.1, read on the forward strand.
ATAAGATGCTTCAGCCAAATCAGTAGAAGTTACATCAATGAACGGCTTGAGTCTCTGACCGTTCACGATGAAAGGTTCAGAATCGTGGCTGAGTGGACTGATTTCGATTGCTCCATTTCCAAAAACCTGTCGGACCAAATATGGTCTGACCCACTTGGATCTCAGTTTTCCTGGGAAGAGTTTTAGTCGGGCATCAAAGAGTAGGACCTTTTGACCAGGATGAAAGATCTTTCTCGAGATGTGTTTGTCATGGAAGGCTTTAACCCGCTCCTTGTAGATTTGCGAGTTCTCGTACGCGTCTAGGCGTAATTCATCGATCTCGCTGATTTGGAGTTTTCTGTGGGTCCCAGCCTTGGAAAGATCTAGATTACAGTTTCGTACTGCCCAATAGGCTTTATGCTCCAGTTCTACGGGAAGGTGGCATGCCTTTCCGTACACCAGTCTAAAGGGAGACATGCCCAATTGGGTCTTGTGGGCGGTCCTATAGGCCCACAATGCTTCCGGAAGTCGGGACGACCAGTCCTTCCTGTCAGGTCGAACAGTGACTTGCAGGATTTTCTTGATCTCCCGATTAGACAGCTCAGCTAGACCATTAGTTTGGGGGTGGTAAGGAGTAGAGATTTGGTGAGACACCCCGTATTTGGTCATCAGTGACCTAAACTGAGCATTTGTGAAATGGGTCCCCCCATCAGAGATTATTGCACGAGGAATCCCGAACCTTGAGAAAATGTTTTGATGAATGAATTTAAGAACAATTTTGTGATCACAGGTTCGGGTCGGTATGGCTTCGATCCATTTGGACACGTAGTCCACAGCCAACAGAATGTATTCGAAACCATCCGAAACAGGAAAGGGGCCCATAAAATCAATCCCCCAAACATCAAAGATTTCGCATACTAGAATCGGTTGCATAGGCATCATGTCGCGATGGCTCATGTTGCCCAAAGTCTGGCAACGACTGCATGCCTTGCAGTGATTGTATGCGTCTTTGAACAGTGTGGGCCAGTAAAAGCCGCACTGGAGGACTTTTGATGCGGTTTTATGCCCGGCGAAATGGCCACCGCATGCCTGGTCATGGCAGAAAGAGAGGATATTGTTGAATTCCCCTTCCGGGACACATCTCCGGATGATCTGATCGGCACCTATGCGGAAGAGGTACGGGTCTTCCCAAATGTAATACTTGGCATCGGAGCGTAATTTGTCCTTCTTGGCCTTCGGCCAATCGGACGGGATCTGATGAGATGCCAAGTAATTTACTACATTAGCAAACCATGGAAGGCTAGTACCAATAGTCAGCAGGTGCTCATCGGGAAAATGCTCAGTGATGGGTCCGGGAGGGTCAATTATTTCAGAAGGAAGACGGGACAAGTGATCAGCTACCACATTTTGCTTTCCCGCTTTGTCGCGAATCTCAAGGTCAAATTCTTGCAACAGCAAGATCCATCGGATTAATCGAGGTTTCGCGTCCTTCTTTGCAAGGAGATGCCTCACAGCTGTGTGATCCGAGTATATGATGACACGGGAACCCAGAAGGTACGATCTGAATTTTTCTGGGGCAAATACTACAGCTAGCAGCTCTTTCTCAGTAACCGTATAGTTACGCTGAGCCTCATCGAGTGTTTTGCTGGCGTAGTAAATGACCACAGGCTTCCCGTCAATTTTCTGCCCCAAGACCGCTCCTACAGTGAAGTCGGATGCATCGCACATGATCTCAAAGGGTTGAGACCAATCAGGGGACTATAGGATCGGGCCTTGGGTGACTCGGTCACGCAGGATTTCAAATGCTTGAGTGCATTCCTTGGAAATTTCGAAAGGAACATCCTTGGAGAGAAGAGTGGTCAGGGGGCGCGCGATTTTTGAAAAATCAGGGATAAATCGTCGATAAAAATCGACATGCCCTAAAAAGGAACGGATGTCCCTGATCGAGCTAGGCATAGGAAGGTGAGAAATCAGATTAACCTTAGCTCGATCAACTTGGATACCTTTCTCCGAAATTGAGTGTCCCAGGACAATTCCCTCAGGCACCATGAAATGGCTCTTTTCCCAGGAAAGAACCAAATTCACATCGATGCACCGCCTGAGTATCTGGACCAAGTGTTGGAGGCAATCGTCGAATGATGCTCCGAAAACTGAAAAGTCATCCATGAAGACTTCCAGATAATCACCTACCATATCTGAGAATATGGCAAGCATGCATCGCTGAAAAGTAGCGGGTGCATTGCAAAGACCGAAAGGCATCCTTCGGAAAGCGTATGTTCCGAAGGGGCAGGTGAACGTGGTCTTTTCTTGGTCCTCAGGATGGATTGCCACCTGGTTATAACCGGAGTACCCGTCAAGAAAGCAGAAGAACCTATTTCCCGCAAGTTTTTCGAGAATTTGATCAATGAAGGGTAGTGGGAAATGGTCCTTCTTCGTGGAGGAATTGAGTCGGCGGTAATCTATACAGACTCTCCACGAGTTGGCTAATCGGGTAGGAATGATTTCTCCGGTCTCAGTTGTTATAGTGGTGAGTCCTGCCTTCTTGGGCACGACCTGAATTGGGCTCACCCAACGACTATCGGAGATCGGGTAGATGATTCCGGCATCTAACCACTTGATGATCTCCTTTTTCACGACCTCCTGCAGATTGGGGTTTAAGCGTCTCTGCATTTCACGAGAAGGTCGTGTGCCCTCTTCCGAATAGATATGATGAGTATAATAAGAGGGACTTATTCCAGTCAAATCATCGAGAGTCCACCCGATGGCTCTGCGATGTTGCTGGAGGACAACAATCAGACGGGATTCCTGTTCAGGACTGAGGTTGGAATTGATAATCACAGGAAGGGTCTGATTAGAACCCAAAAAGATGTATTTCAAGTGAGCAGTAAGGGGTTTCAGTTCGAGGATGGGGTTATCAGCAGCAGCGGGTGGTTCAGTATAGATGTGAGGTTCGAGGGTGGGAGTTACTGGGTTATTCATATCTGGATTCGACTCCTCTGTTTGCGGGTCAAGATCCTTCTGTGGTTGATGAGGCATAATCGCGTCATTCTGGAAGTGTGATTCATCAACCAAGGTCCTGATGTCACAAATTTGTTCGATGACGCCGCAATTAATTCCTTGTTGGGCCTTAAATATATCAATTTTCAGTGTTTGATCTCCAAACTTAAGCTCTATTTGGCCCTCCTCACAGCTGATGTTGGCTCTAGCAGTAGCCAAGAAAGGTCTCCCTAGAATGATTGGTGTATCCCTAGGGTTCTCAGGTGCATCCATATCTAAGACTATAAAGTCCACTGGGAAATAGAAATCCCGCACTCTTACGATAACATCCTCGAGAATCCCTTTTGGTGACTTTATAGATCGATCTGCTAATTGTAACGTCACCTCGGTTGGTTTTAGCTCAGATTCTTCTAGATGGTCAAGTAAGGATGTGGGTATCAGGTTTATGGATGCACCCAAGTCTAACAATGCTCTATCAAATTGGGTACCACCTATCTTGCAGGAAATCAGGGGAGTACCAGGATCTTTTGCCTTGGGTGGGAGTCTACTGAGGATTACAGAGCTGACTTGCTCTGACAGAACAATTGGGCTCCCTCCCTTGGTTCGCGGCTTACGCTGGGGTGTACATATATTCTTTAGAAATCGTGCGTAAGCTGGTACGTGGCGGATTGCATCCATCAAGGGGATGTTTATGTGGACCTGCTCAAAGAGCTTGACCAGGTCCTCCTCAGGGGCCACGGGTTTGGTGGTCTTCTTTCCCTTGGTCAAGGCCTCGGGAAACGTGATCTTGGTTGGTTCTTCTAGGATAGGTCCAGGTTGTGGATCTGGGATAATGGTATCTTGGATAACTATCCTAGGGTCATGGTTATCAGGCTTGGAGTGGTTTGGATAATGCGGGTCTTGAGTTGTTTTACCACTACGTGTTGTTACAGAATTTAATCCGGCCTGATTTTGGTTTGGGTTTGGTAAGAGGGGTGGCTGCTGCTGAAATACCGCATAAGAAGTTGAAGCTTCCATCTCGCCTGGAGATGGAGCAGTAGGGGCCTGATAAATCCATTGTGCGTGGCCTAAATTTGGATTCATAACGCGCTTCTGGGTTGGCACGTTATTTGGGTTAGGAAGAGGTTGGGAAGGGAGTGTGCCTGGCTGGCGAGAATTTGCCAACTGGGCCAGTTGAGTTTTAACTTCTGTAAGTTCGTCCTTGTGCTGTTTTTGAATAGCCGCATTCATTTTTTGAATGTCAGCCAGAGTCTGAAGGATTAGGGACATTTGATCCTGATTTGGCCCTGATGGATAAGTAGGGTTGGGCCGAGGCTGAGGCGGCTGGTAATGACGAGAGGGCTATGGGCGGGACTGAAAAGGTGGTCTTTGGGTTTGGGAATTTCCCGCCCACTGAAAATTGGGATGGTTTCGCCATCCAGGGTTGTAAGTGTTGGAGAATGGGTCATTCTGGATGGCGTTGAGGTCCTCGCAGGTCTGAGGAACCTCCTGAGAATCAGGGAAAGGGGGAATGGAGTTCCCCCGGCTGGTGTAGAAAGGATCGGATGATCCTCCAATCCAAGAATCAGATGGGGATGGATATGGATCCATCCTAGGGGAAGATCGGTGGAGGATGTTTTGCACAGTCTCCTGTGTGGAAGGAGGTTGTGCAAAGGAGTTACGCGCGGAGGTGGCTCGCTGCAAGTGCTGAGTCAGCTCATCCACCTTCTTTTCAATGATTGAGACCTTGTCCAATTGACTGGCCATTAATTCCAGGTCGACTGATGCGGACAGGCCCTGCGTCTCATGTGCTCCCTTAAGATTCGTCGCTGCGCGGGTATTCGTCCTGTCGAATAATCCCATGGAGTCATTGTTGATGGAGTTCTCGCACATGTTTTCGAGAATCTCCCATATGGTGTCTTCATGTTGACCCATGATGTTTCCTCCGCAAGTTGCATTGACGAAAAGGCGGATGTCCTCACGGAGTCCCTGGTAAAAAGATTGGACTTGTTCCCATTTAGGAACTCCATGATGGGGGCACTTTCTCATGAGATCCTGAAAACGATCCCATGCCTCATGGAGAGGTTCTCCTGATTGTTGAGTGAAGTGTGTAATCTGATGGCGCAAGGCGTTGGTCCGACCAACGGGGAAAAACTTTTTGAAAAACTCGGATTGAAGTTCTTCCCAAGTGTTGATCGGCTGGGTCTGAGTTTGATAACAATGGGCGGCCTTGTCCATAAGAGAAAAGGAGAACATCTTCATGAGAAGAATATCCCGATTTTGCGCATCTGATCCAAAAGTGTGGGCCAGATGCTTTAGCTGTTTGATGTGCTGGAGGGATCTTCAGAATTAAGCCCATGGAATTTAGGTATAGCATGAATCATGTTGGGCTTTAATTCGGAATCAGGTCCTCCAGTCGGGATTCTGACTCGAGGCTCAATGGCCACCGCAGCAGGATTGTAGTGGTCCCGCATCATAGGACGCTGTGGTGGGTGCACGAAGTTTTGGAAGAGGTCATTGAGTCGCTGGAGCTGGTGTTCCAGATTATTTTCTTCCTCAACTGGCTGAGCCATGATGGGGGAAGAAGAAGAACTTGGTTCTGAATCAGAAGAGAGAATAATGTGAGGGTGTTGCTGCACAAACACGGGCGTCGAGGCTTGGCCTTGACGAGAGCGAATTTCTAAAGGAGGTCTTAAGGGTGGTCTTAAGGACCTCCTTCCGTACATGCACTGTTGGAAGAGGTAAGTTTAGAAGGTGCTGGACCCAATCAAGACACCCAAAAATGTGTTGGGTGACTGTAGAGGTGCGGGGCAGATGGACCCCTTGATCAGAAAGATCGTCCACCTGAGAATTACCTGGGCAGCCAGAGAGGGAGAGTCCCGCGAAGACCCCTACACGGTAGAGCGTCCCCACGGGTTACAGGGTTTCCCCCACCCGACCTCTCTTGTCACTGCGGTTCCAGGTAGACCAGAATGGGGATCTTGACCTCTTAAGTCTACCAATTTTAAGATCAGGGTGCTTAAGGTTTCACTTGAACTTTAGTCTTTTAAGTGCAAAGAGTGACCTAATTTAAGGTTGGTTTACCCAAGGGGTCAACTTTACCTCTTGTTTTCTTTGAGAGCTTTTAGGTCTTGTCTTTTAGGGTTCAAGTGTTTAGAGAGCCAATTGTTTTAGGTTTTCTTTTGAATAGGTATTTTCAATCAATGGTTTAGGCACACTTCTTTTGGATTTTCTCCATTCTTGATTTAAGTAGTGTGTCTCTAAAACCCTAATGTTGAATCTTATGTTGGCTCTACTTGGTCCAGTTAGTTCTTTGTTGGGTAATTAGGGCTCAAGCAAGAATGTGTTAGCCCTTAAATACCCTTAATAGTGTGCAGGACTAATGAGTTGAAAACATGCAACTCTTTATGGTTACTAAGTATGGAAGACAGGTTAGCCCTATATTGCTTGTTCTTTTCTTTTCTTCCTCTTTAGAGTTTAGGGGTTAATAGCGAGAGGAAAAATTTACCTGTCCTCGGAGTGGTTGTCGTGCGGTTGCTTGTCTTCTTGATTTCCTGTAGCTGCACAAAAGAGGGGAGATTATCAGAAATTAAAAAGAAACAGGAATGTTTACCTCTAGAATAGCCGTTGCTCCCCAGCAACGGCGCCAAATGAAACGTTGGCTTCGAGAGATAACCGGGTTTTATTGTTATAGCATTGTAGTATAGCCAGTTATTGCCATCATTTCAAATATATAAATTTTTTACTCGGAAAATAAAAGAGAGTCCCCGAGGTCGAACTCAGGGAGCAAGTTGTATTCTAGGGGTACAAGTTTCTTTTACAAAATAAAGAAAGAGAGAGAGAGAGAATTTGTTGGCTTCTTTCTTCTTCTCTTCTTTTCTCTTTGCCTATCTTCTTCTGCTTGACTCTTCTGCTTTATCTGCAGCAGTAGTGATGCTTTTCTTCTTCTTTTAGTTCTTGTTTCTGCTCGTCTCTTTCTTTTTCTTCTCCCTTGCGGTCCTGTTCTTCTTCTTCTTTCTTTCTTCTTTTCCTTTCTTCAGACCTTCTTCTTCTCGTGTTCTTCTTCTTCTTTCAGTTCTTGTCTTGGCCTCTCTGCGTTCTCCTCTGCCTCGCCTTCCTTCTCCTTCTTTGCCTTCAGGACGTCGTCTGATTTTCCAATCAGACGACCTAAACTGCATCTGCTACAGTGCCGCTCGGTGATCCTCCTTCCTTCAGCTTTCGTCTTCTTCCACGGTTCTTCTTCACCTGTGCCTGCACACTTACACAGCTTGATCAGAGAGGGGCAAAACCTATCTCTACCCTCCCCCGCGTCTCTCTCTCACAGAATCCGCTCATGGGATAGCTCTCCCAGAGCTGCCGGGTACGGGTCGCGCCCGGGTCCAGGCCCACCGGCGTGCGTGGTGGGCGAGGAGTGCAGGTCAGTCTAAGTCAGGTCGGGCCAGGTCTGCGGGGCGTGAGCGCGGACGAGACCGGGTAACCGGGCGGGTGAAGGGGACCTCACCCCGTGTGCTGAGGCAATAAGCCTCCAGTACTTTTTCACTTTATACCGCTGCACCTCTTCAGAGTTTTCCGAGGTGGGACTAAATGTCCCACCCCGAGTTGGCGCCTGCGTGGAGGAAACAGCTGGTAATCGCGGCGTTACGCGAGGCCTTCGCGCGAGGGCTTCGCTTCAGCTACAGCCTGATGCTTTGTCGAAATGCCTCGCACGGCCAGGGAGTCGAATCTGGGCGTGGCGCGCCTGCAGCTGCAGGCGGAAGCAGCTCCTTCTGCACGGCAATGGTGGCGGAGGACGGGTGACCTGTTCACAGCAAAACGGCCTCTCGGCCTAATCAGAAGGTGTCGGGAGCTTCGCCAGAGTGCGGCGAAGCTCGTGTGGGTGGTGGCGAGGCGTGGGGCGGCGTGCAAGGGCTACCCTAGGTCGGACTGTGGGCCGGAAGATGGGTTTGTTCGGTGGAGTTGCAGAGGGTGATGTGGGGGAAGTGGAAGGGCGGGGGTTGATCAGGGTGAGGAGGCGGAGGTTCTGCGGTGGTCGGCGAGCCGTGTGGGTTGCTGGAGTGATGGGAGCGGCTCGCCGGAGGATGGCCGGAGGCGGAGAAGGTAAGGGTGAGGGGTCGGAATCGAGGGCGACAGTAGATGTTTAAAGTGAGGAAAAGGAAGAGGGGAGGAAGAGGAGGAGTTCTACCTACTTAGCAGGAGGAGGAGGGGCCGGAGCGGGCGACAGTCGTATCGACTGTCGCCGGAGAAGAAGATGCCCGGGGGAAGGGGCGGCGGCGAGCAGAGGGCCGGAGAGGCGCCAGCTGGGTGCGGCGTGGCGCGGGAAGATCAGGGGAAGAAGTCTCTGCTGCTGGTATTGCGGCAGAGCGAAGAGGAGGAGGAGGAAGAACCGCCGGAGCTGGTGGGCGTCTGCCGGAGTGAGAAGAGAGGAAAGTTGGGGGTTTTCTCCGTCAGATCCGAGCTGGGAAGAACGGTGGAGCGACGGGGGTATTTATAGGGACCGAATCAGGGAGGAAGGCGGAGGGAGACGACGTGTCTCCCTCGCCGGAGGACGCCGGAGATGGAAACCCATACCGTCCGTGCGTTCGCACGGCCGGTATGGTGGGTTACAGCGACCAGGGGGTGTCCCTGCGACGGCTGACGACGCAGGGCACCCCCGGTTTACTTGCCAGGCTCTCCCCCTCACCCTGCGCGGCGCCATGCTCCGCGCAAGGTCGCCGGAGCATGGTGCTGGCAGGTTTTGCAGGGGGGACCTGAACGCAAAGAACGAAGGAGAGTTAGGGGCCAAAATGCGAGGGTTCAAAAGTTGAGGGCCAAAAAGTAAATATATGAGGACCAAAGTGTAAAGTTGGTCAAGAAGGTTTCTTCTTAGGCTCAAGTTTTTATACATGACTAATTAGGACCTAAGGAATCTGATGGTGAATTTTATTTCTAGATTAAACCTTGTTTGACTGGTCAATTTACGCAAAAACCCAAATTAAGTTATTAATTGGGTATGGTTCTCAATGTAGGTCAAGATGGGTTCCTAAGGTCAAATTGAAGGTTCTAAACCCTAGAGATTATTTTTCTATGAATTTTAGAGGGTTTATTCCATTTTTTATTTGCCTTGAACCTCGTGAATTGAAGTGGGTTTGCTTTAGGGTTACAGATTATCATTTAGTTCCTTGGACTTGCTGTAGCCCTTGCTAGATCATCTCATCCTACTTTTATTCTTATTAAGTTGCTTTGACCTATGTTTGGACCCTGAATTACCCTGTATGCAGATTATACTGGTAAAATTGCATTTTTACCCCTTATGACTTGTTTTCTCCTTAAACTCAGAATTCTCTGAGTTAAGCCTTTCCTTGAGTTATGTAGGAGCTTTTATCCTTTGTATTGGGTCAAAATGAGCTAGTTATGGCTCATGATGAGGTTCTCATCACCACCCTATCCCTAGCACTATCCTACTATCCACAACCCTAGTCTACCTATCCTATACCCAATCCCTAACTTAGATATGTATTTAGGTCCATGCCTTACCTAATTGACTCAGTCTGAGTCAATTCAGCTAGCCACTAGTCAATTGGGTCCATGGGACCAAATTGGACTAACCCTAAGTTGATTCGTGTCAAATGAGTCTAATCAGGACTAACCTAAACCCATTAGACCAAGCCACATCCATTTAGGTGCAGTACAATCTAATTGGGTGCAACCAATTCTGATTAGGTTCAATTAGAACCTAATTTGGTCAACCTAATTACACTCAATGAGTCTAATTGAGCCTAACCCAAATCTAATTGGGTGCACTTACACCTATTTGGTTCACTCCTTTATAGACTAGGCCACCCTAGACCCAATTAGGTTCATGATGTCAAAAATACGTGATTTGTTAAAATTGGGTTTTGATGTCGTTGTAACATGTATCTTTGCAATCAACTTTTATAATTTATAAAACCTAGATAGTGGAGTATCTAGGGTCATCCAAGGAGGCCAATTTGTTAGTCACAAAACTAGTTCTCTCTCGCCTCTCAAATCCGCACTTTCTTTTTGTGATTTTGATTTTTGTTTTTATAATTTTGAAAATAATCGGGCAAGGGAATATGAGGTGATGATTAAACTACAACTATCAACTAACCCTAAGTGACAATAATGAAGCCTTCTCCTCTAAGCTCACCCTAGGCAAGTGTGCTTAGGGTAATTAGAAGAGAAGGGATTAGTGCACTAAAGAAACAACAAGAAAATTACACTAAAATTTAAACATGAACTTGGAAGGCAAAGAACACTTGTATTACTAGCAAAGTTGATTGCAAGTAGCTAAATGCTTCTACAAGAAAAAGAGAAACTAAACTATCTAATACAAGATAAAAATAAGATAAAGCCCTTATCCAAGTGTGGTCGCCCCACACTTGAAAAGAACTCTCCTTAGCTTCTTCTTGTAGTTGTCCTCCTCTAGGTAGTCTCTCCTCAAGGTGGGCGCCAACCACCTCAACTCTCCTCCTCTTACTTGGCCATCCCTTTAGGTGTGAAGATGACCTCCTCCTTGGAGTGGCTAAGGGAGAAGAAAGAGAGGAAGAAGGCACCAAGGGGGTAGGTAGGTTGCCCCCTTGATCTTCTTCTCTCCTTCTTCCTTGGTGTGGAGAATGGGTGGATTAATGGTGGACCTAACTAAGGGATAAGATGGGATTTAGGTGGTGGTTAGGTGGGGTATATATAGAAGTGGAGAGGGAGATGGTTGGCATGGACATGTGTAGGGCTACGATTGATTCTAAGGGAGGTTATGGGGATCCTAGGGCCTAAGATAGTTGGTGCCACTTTAAAGGATGCAAGGGGAGTGGTTATGGGTTGATTCCACCCCTTGGTGGACATCCATGAGTGGAGAGATGCCTCCACTTTGGCACCAAATTGGAGGTTTCTAGAAGGTGGATTAGGTTTAAGGTTGGGATTAGTTTTGGGCTTAGGTGTAGGGTTGTGATGAGAGGGTTTTTGGAGGGAAAATAGCTCCAAAAAGGGAGGTGGTTTCTGGCGCCAACTTTGGTGCCTCTTGGTGGAGGTTATGGGGTAAACAGGTGTGGTGGCGGTGGCGCTAAGTTGAAGTAGGAGTAGGTGTAGGTAGGTGGCTTACTTTGGTGGACTAGTTAGGTGGTGTTTAGGGTTAGGTTTTTGTGGCCAAGGAGGTGACTAGCTAAGCTAAGCTAGCTTAGCTAGTAGGGAGTTTGGTAGAAAGGTGGAGTGAGCTAGGGTTTAGAGGGAGATGAGCTTGAGATAGCTGGAAGGAGCTACCTGGGAGTTGATATCTGTTGAAGGGAGCTAAACTATAGCTCAATAGCTAGCTTAGCTAGCTAGTTCATTGCTAGCAGCTGAGCCAAGCTAATCTGAGTTGGATTCTTCTAATATGAGCTGAGGTGAGTTGGGTTTGGTCTTCCTAGAGAGTACCTAGTTAGCTGGAGTAGCTAGCTTAGGTCAAGTGGCTCAACTCAACCAAGTTGAGCTGAGCTAGGTCTCCGGGAAGTGGACATGAGCTGGCCTGAGTTGGTTGATGACTTCTTCAACTGACTAGGTCTAGCTAGTTGATGGCAGTAGCTAGTCAAAGTCAAGTTGAGCTTCCAATGAACTCTTATGAGTTGGAGGAGCTGGAATGGAGTTAGGATTAACTATCTTGGGCTAGTTTGAGCTGCCATCCAGCTGAGGTGAGCTGAGTGGAGCTGAGGTGAACTACCTTGAGCTACTACTCAGCTGAGATGAGCTGAATGGAGCTACGGATGAGTTGATCTAGCTAGATGAGCTAGGATCCAGCTGGGATGAGCTAGTATCAGCTGGGATCCAGCTGAATGGAGCTTCTTCTTCATCTTCTACCTTCCTGAGTGTAACGACCCGATTCCCGAGTCCCTACGAGACACGAGAACCGGACCGACTCGACTAATCCCAAGACCCAGTCGTCCAACGAGGAAGTAACCAAAAGACAGTAAAATAAACCACATTCAGCATGAATATAACTAACAGTAAGAAAGTACAGCAGTAAGGAAAGAAACTACTACAGTAGGCACCACCACAACAGTAAAACAACATTTATCATATAACAAAAACTGCAGGTAAAGAAGGTACAGCGGAAACAAAAACTACTCACTAGAACAGAAACAAAAAGGGGTACAAAGCTGTGGTAACTCTACTGGACCCTACTCGGCCCAGCGTCCTCTGCAGCCGCCGACCCTGGCTGCTCAACACCTGGTCCTGAAAAAGGTAACGAGTGTAACACGTCAGCAAAACGCTGAGTAGAGTGGCAAACTAACTAAAGGCAACAGTAGAGTGTGCAGGAGCTGTTATGTTCTATTACTTCCTTTATTTACATCTTTCAATTTTTCTTACTATTTCATTTATTTCTCAGATCCTTTACTTGATCTCGAATGTCCTCATGGGACGATCTTGATTGCAGTCTTTTCCAAAAGTAGAAGTAGCACGTGGTGCTCTCCTGGCCGGGAGAGTCCCCCGTGGTGATCCTACCCTCAGTCAACCACCCCAAGGTCACTGACAGACGTAACGGTGACTACGGCACGCGCGATAAACGCACAGGTAGCTAGCCCGTACTGGCACGCGGTCAGTCGTTTCCGTTAACGGGTGTGCCCAAAGACAGCACGGAACCAGGGCAGAGCCCTCTCAGTAACAGGGGTCCAACCCCTCCACAGTAACCAAACCGGGGCCTTGCCCCTCCACAGTCCGCGCACCCTCGCCTGACTACCCTGGTTTGCCCTAGTGGGCCTAACAAGTCGGTGAAGGAGGCTAGCAGAACCCCGGGGCCCGTGGGGTAGCTAGTACTCTCCTAACACTACTAGCTCTCCTCGGTACTACGTACACGAGGGCCAACAAGTCGGTACAGAGCGGCCAATCCTAACCCCGGGTCCCTGGGGCGGCTGGCCCCACTCTGCACTAAACAGGTACAGGTACTTCCCTTGGTACTGCGTACCCAAGAGACAGTACAAACTACATCTCAGTTCCATTCCTTTTTCTTTCCAGGAGTTCCACTCCTAACTCCCCGTAGGGTTCCAGCTCTTTATTTCATAACATCATATGTTTCACTTTCCAGATTCACGTTCTCAAATTCCATGATCTCAAACATGTTTCTTTATTCATAACAGGCAGCTGTTAATTAAATTTACAGGCAGCTTTATATATTCCTTTCCATTTTTCCAAGACTGCAGTAATATACATTCCACTAGTTTTTCCATCCTAGGATTCATGCCATATCCTAGGATCTATCATACAATCTAGTTTTCCGGCCCTAGGATTCATGCAACACCTAGGAGCTATCATTCCATATATTTCTCATTCCTAGGATTCATGCAAGCCCTAGGTTCTAGTTATGGTTCCATACTTTAACAGATTTTATTAATACTTAAAACCACTCTACCAGGTACAACGGGAGTAATGGGGGCGTGATCGGGAATCCCGCGTGCCTCCGCGACTCTCAAGACTGCAACCGAACGAGGTCCTATCACAAGGATCAAACACAAGGAGTGTCTCAAAACAATGTATAGCTACTGTAGACGGGTAGAGGAATTAATTCTGAAACGAACGCAACTCGAATCGCGGAAAACGGAGCCCAAACGGGCCCTAAACGGGTCGAGAAAGACAATACTGTGCAAAATCAGACGTCTGGAACTCCTTCCAGACGTCTTAAACGGTGGATCAGAGAATTACCTGCTCAGCGTGGTTTCCCAGACGTCCAGAAGTCTGCAGGGACGCCTTTCCTAGATCCCAGACGTCCGATGGTCACTTCGGACGTCTGGAGGTTACTCCCGCCGTCTGGTACAACTTCCAGACGTCTGATTCGCAAAGGATGACGACTCAGAAAAACCTGCGCACAGCCAACCCCCCCTCCCTCAGTACGGTCAGTCGACAAAAAGGAAGAAGAAAGCGGAAACTCACCTTTCAGACGTCTGTATGATCTCACAGACGTCGACCTTGCCGTCTGGATATCAATCCAGACGTCTGATTCTGGAAATTTTTCCAGAATCAGAGCCCTGCTCGGCCTCCGCTCGCGACGCCGCCCGCGTCGCACCTCGCGCGTATGCTGCTCCGCCCGCAGCAGGTCCCTCTCCGCGACGCTTTGCGCCCCCCTGCGCCCTCCGCCGGCCGGCCAAGCCGCTCCTGGCGAGCTCGCCCTCACGGCAGAGCCCCGCCCTCGCACGCCGCAGCTCCTCCGCGCTCACTGCGGCTGCCGCTGCCGCTGCGCCCTCGCGTCCGCTCGCTCTCGCGCACAGGCAGGAGAAGAAGGAGGAAGATGGTGGAGACGGGAGGGGAGGCGCGCCCCCCCCTTTTAACGCCGCGCGGAGAGGAGAGAGAAGGCGGTCGCAGCCGCCTGCAGCCGCAGAGAAAGAGGGCAGAACGCAGGTCTGCGCGCACAGGCGCGCAGACGAATATCCCGTGCGAGCATAACTGTTCGCCAGACGTCTGTAAACTATCCCGGACGTCTGGTCAGACGTCTGGATGTGATCCCAGACGTCTTGACAGACGTCTGGGCCACCTCCCAGACGTCTTAAAAGGCGTCTGGGGCACGCGCTCGTTACACTGAGTGCCAAGGTATGTGGGATCTAACTCTCTATTTATCCTTGACACTCAAATAAACTTATCAAAAAGATAATAAAATGCAATGCATAACTATCCTAAGTAAATGCCTAAATGCAACCTGAAAATCCATTTGTGGAGTTAAAACCCTAAGAGCTAGATCTATTTTAAGGCAAAAGAATGATGATAAACTGGCATTTATTATACTCCCATGCTTATCTTTTGGTAGTCTCTTAGCAAAACTATTTTCACAAAATAAATTTTTGGGAAAACTAATTTTTTTACCTTTGAGGAGAAGATTATGAGACTTTAGTTGGTTAAAAACATGAAAGGGATGAGATTTGTTATAAATAAAACATCAGGATTCATATTTAGATCTAAAAATTAGATGAATCAGGATAATATATCCTTCAAAAATTCACAAATTAAGTCATTGTTAATTCAAATGACTCGAAATTATTTTGTAGTTAGGATTTCCTTGGCTCTTGAATTCGATTTCAAACTTAAATAATCTTTTAAAACCTTGTTTCGATGCTTTGTGAATGCCAACATTTATAAGGATATTTATGTGGTCATGTTTTTGAAACTTTTTTTTCTTTTGGTCTCCTCCATGCTTACTCCTAGCTTAATCCTACACAGATGTGTCAGGGTCATTATTCCCATTACCAATCCTCGAGGGCGCTCTAGCGTTGGCACTTCGAGATAGTATTGTCCAGGACACCACCCAGGAGCTCACAACCCCAAAACACAATGCAGTATAAAGGGGCGCTTCAAGCAAACTCAAGCTCTTGCCCTGACGCTATGAGTAGAGCACCGTCTAAGATACTTGAGCCGCAAAATGCACCTTAATGCTTCATCTAAAGATATGAAATATAGATATAGAGCAGCGCTAAGGAGGTAACATGTTGACATTGCATCCTGAAAGGAGGCATTTTCCTCCTCGGTGGTGGGAACTCAACCCAATCAGCTACTTCATATTTCACTAAGACTAATTAAGGGGTTTTTCTAAAATAATTTTTAGGTGTTGGCTGTGTGTAATTTAACATGAACTTTTGCAAGAGATGCAAATTTTTGAGTTGGAAACTAAACCAAGGAATTTCCATGTCACAGAAAGAGATCAAGTCACTTGAATCATCATGAGTTCAAGTGGACTTTAAAGAAAGATACTTGATCTAGTCTAGGAATAGACCTAGAAATACTAAAATTTGGATCCGCATTCTAGTCCCTAGCTTGTTAACGATTAAATCCCATTGTACCTAAAAATGAATCTTTCAACCTTACTACCAATTTTCAAAATTTTCCTCAAAGAGTTTTATGATTTTTCTATAATGAGATGCATGCGAAAGAAAATTTCCATATTTTTAGGTTTTGAAAATCCTGAATCAAGTCAAAATTTAAAAACACCCCTCATGCTTATGATATGCAATGTCCTCATGCATTAGGAGGAAAAAGTGATTACCTTAGTGAGAGCCGGTCGGTTTCCAGATAGTCAAAACCTGAGAAAAGAAAAGAAAAAGGAATGCTAGAAAAATGATGGGTTACCTCTCATCCAGTGCTATCTTTTATGCCATTCAACTGGGCGTGAAGCAATGCATGGAAGATGGACAGTCATGTAAATAATTGGACACCTAAATGTCCTCAACAAATATGTCTTCCTCATGATCCCCTAAAAGATGATTGGTAAAAATATAGGGATAAAAATGAAATGAAAAAATGGAAGAATGACCCGAGTCTGGCCATGGTTTGAGTTCATGATAAAATTCAAACTCGGGTGGGTCAGGTGGTAGGTCCAATGGAAAGGGAGTGGAGGGGAAGTTAGTGTGATGAAGGGTGGGTAAAGATAGTGTGGATGGGTCAGCTAGAAAATCGAGAAGATTTGAAGAATAAAAGTCAAATCCTAATTGATCTGAAATGTCTTTGATCACATAATCATATTCAGAATATGAATCAATAAAATCTGGATCAATGGTGGTCAAAGTAGAGTAGGAATTGATCAAAATAGATTGCTCAATTACTGCTTCCATTTTATTATCAATGTCCTCAAAAAATTCATGATCAATGGATCTCCTGAAAGCTTGGAAAATATATAATGAGATAGTCTGGTTACCGCAACTTATATCCATTTTTTTGGAATGATAATTGATATTAGATTTTGTGGTAATCAGAAAAGGTCTTCCAAGGATGACAGGGGTATTTGTGAGAGCCTCAGGTACCTCTATGTCAAGGACTAGAAAATCAACTGGAAATAGACAATTCTGGGCCTTGACAATAATATCCTCGACAACTCCCCATGGTTTAATGATAGATCGGTCTACCAATTGTAATTGAACCTTAATAGGTTTTAATTCACCAAATTGAAATTCCTCTAATAAAACTGAGGGGAAGAAATTAGTAGAGGCACCTAAGTCGAGTGGGGTGTGATAAAAGGTGATGTCATTTATGACAACTGAAATGAGTGGTACGTCTGGGTCCTTTTTCGTGAGAGGCAGCTTGCTCTGTACAATTGGGCTCACTGTCTCAGAAAAGACCACCCTTCCTAGATTCTGAACCTGCCGATTTGGAGTATACATTTTTTTCAAAATTGAGCATAGGCAGGGATGGCATCTAGGATGGGGATATTAGTCTCAACTTGCCCAAATAAGTCCAAAAGATCTTGTTGAGAGGGCTCTGATTTCCTTTCCTTAGAAGGATTGGATTACAGTGTTTGAGGGTAAAGAATAGGACTTGAATCTTGTGTTTTTGGTGTATCTTTTTCTTCTTCCTGATTGGGGTTAGGAGAGTCAATTTGCATAGGTTGAGAGTGGATTTCATTAGTTTGATGTGAAGGCCCTAAATCAGTGGTGGTTTTTCTACTCCTCAATGTAATTGCCTATGCAGTTTGGTTATCACTGGGAGGAGGTGGGGGGCCTGTTGTTGATAGAAACCAGGTTGATGTTGAGGTATTGGGTTAATGGGAGGCTGATTAGTGTGGTTCTAATTTTGATTTCCACCGAGATATTGGTCTCTTTGATTGACAGAGTTGGGTATGGGCTGGGATGGTAAATCTCCTCCAAGTCTCTGGGTCAGAGTAACCACAACATGATTATCGAGATTATTAATAACACTGGTTACTTCCGTCATTTTGCTTTGCATTTCCTGCAAGGTTTTCATTATCTAGGCATTGTTGTCTTCTTGAGATGGCCCAGGTTGATAGAAAGTATGATTTGAATCATACCCTCCAAACAGGTTTTGTTGTTGGTGAGGAACCGGATTGGTCCAGGAGTGAGTCAGGTAATTCTTTTAATTAGAGGAATTTTTGAATTGCTCCTAGAGGATGGAGATATTTTTAGTGGGGCTATGATTTGGATTTGTATAATTCCCCGATAAACCATAAAAAGCCTCATAATATGGATTATACTCAGCAACGATAGTATTTAATTTATGTAGATTTTCTCTCTTGAGGATGTTAGGTGGAGTTAGATGCAAAGCTTTTGGAGCTTGGGTAGGTGTGGCAAGTCTCACTTGGTTGGCTAGGTTAGTTATTGCTTGTTTGTGATGCTAATTCGGGTTTTAAGAGTATCGTGTTGTAATATAGCCGAAAAAGCATTCAAAACAAATACAATTTTATTACTCGAATTTAAATTTCGAGGTCGAACACAGGGAGCAAATTGGGGTTTAGAAATCAAGATCACAACTTCGAATTTAAAATAATATGCAATAATATCAATGTCACAGTGCAAAAAGATAGGAGTAAATGTAGGGCACAAAATAGTAAAGAAACTAATGTATATGAATGAAACTCAAAATTGGACATCTGATTTGTAAATCAGATGTTTTAAAATGATGATGCTACAGTGCTTCTTCTGCCAGCTACCTTTGGCTTCAATCTTCTTCTTTCTCTTCTTCTTTATCTTCCTTCTTCTCTGTTCTCTGGCTTCTCCTTCCTTTCTTTCTCTTTCTGATTTTTGGCTTCTCTCTTCTTCAGCTTTCCTTCCTTAGCCCTTCCCTTAGCTTTCTCTACATGCTTCTTCTTCTTTGGCTTCCTTCTTTCTCTCTCTCTTTGCCGATAGCTTTCTTTCTTCAACCTCTTCCTTCTGTTCCTCTGCCTTAGCCTTTCTCTTTTCTCTTCTTCAGCTTCGCTTCTCCTCCTCTTAGCTTGCAGAGAAAAACCTACCCACTACCTGCACAAACTCTCCTCTCCTTTCTCTCTTAGGTTCTGCTCTCTCAGAGCCATGCTTCTTGGGTAATTGGGTCGAGTACATGCCCGGGACCAGGCCCACCGACGTGCGGTGGTGGGCGAGGTGTGCTAGTTGGGTCGGGTCAAGACCAGGTCCGCGAGGCGTGCTCGCGAAGGATGCCGGTCAGGTTGGGTGAGAGGGACCTCACCCCATGAGTTGGAGGCGATAAGCCTCTGACAGGAAATCAACTTATGCAAGCGTTGCACCTCTTCCAGTTCTGAGGTGGGACTATCTTCCCACCTTCCTCGCGCACGCCTACAGCAGAGGGGCTCTCTTTGATTACGGCAGCTGCAACTGCCCTCGACTCTAATTGGATGCCTGGAGTTGTGCGTGAGTGTATTCCGTGCAACCTGGGACACAAGCCTGGAGCAGCTGCAAGCAAGATTTGAGCTTCGCTTCAATGGCAGATGAACATCTATACTTGAAAGCACCAAGACAGCCTCGCGGCCATGTTAAAACACTCAGGGAACTTTGTCAAGGCACAACGAATACATAGCAGTAGTCAGCGTGGCATAGGAACGCCTGAGTGAGCGTACCTAGGGTACACTGTGTGCAGATGTGTGGGTGTGTTCAGGGGAGTGTTTGGGTGAGTGGTGGAGTGAATGGAGTGAGGAGTTGTGATCAGGGGGTCGATTCGGAGCTTATGGACCTGTCGGCGAGGAGGGAGGTGGTCTGTGGTGGTGGAGCGATCTCGCCAGAGTTGGTGGCCGGAGGTGAAGGAGATGATGGTGGTGGAGTGCGGCAGTAGTTGATTGAGGGAAATAACTTAGGGGAAAGAACGTAGAGGGTGAAGGAGACTTATCTAGGAGGTGAAGAGATGAAAGGGGGATGGAGATGGCGTCTGGCGCGTATTGCTGATGTCGATGATGAAGATGCTCCAAGAGGATGGTCGGCGAGGACAAATAGGAGGTAGGGCCATCAGTGTGCTACGCGACGTAGACGAACATGAGGAAGAAGAACCTGCCACAAGTATTGTGGTCAGGCGACGGAGAAGATCAGGGAGGGTCGTCGGAGCTTGATGAGCGAGTCAGCTGGACGAGGAGAGAAGAAATTGAGGGGAATTCCGGCTGATTTCAAGCTTAGAAGAGTCGGGGCGAATTGGGGCTCCTTAAATTGAGCCCTGGAGGTCGATTGTGTGCTTGGAAGCCAAGCTTCCAAGCAAGGCAGGGTCGCCGAAGTTGGCAACTCGAAAGAGGCCCAAATCTCTCATGTATTCGCATGAGATATTGGGAAAGAATCTTGGATCATGGATGGGTTCAGATTGGAGGGATTTTCTCAGAGAATCTTCCTTCCAATTTTGAAGGGGATTCTCTGAGAAATTAAGGAGAAATCACCTTCTAAAGTTCACCGAAGTAGGATTCCTCCGCTATAATGGTGGAGGGACCTAATTGAAAAGAATGATGAAGAAGCTAGGGGGTCAAATGTAAGGGTTTTTGAAAGATAGGGGTAGAAATGTAATCAGTCTGGACCTATTTGCAAAGTGGGTCAAGATGAGTTCCCCTTGGGTCTAAATTTTGGTACAAACCTAATTTGGACCTAAGGAATCAAATGGTGAAGTTTGATTTTGGGTTTGACCACGTTTGATTGGGAAATTTAAGTAAAAACCCAATTTAGGATAAATGTTTGTCTGAGACCTCATTCTAGGTGAAAATGGGTTCCAATGGCCAAATTGAAAGTTCTAAACCCTAGAGAATATTTTTCTATGATTTTTAGAGGGTTTAGGTGAATTTTATCCTGACCAGAACCTTGTTTAATCAAGTGAGTCTATTTTAGGGTTACAAGAAGTCATTTAATTCCCATAACTCTCACAAACCCATTTCTATCTGATCCAACCCACTTTTTATCTTGTTAAGACCTTTTGACCTTTGTTTAGCCCTTGAGAAAACCCATTTTTGTACTGTAACGGTAAAATTGCAGTTTTACCCCTTATTTCTTACTTTTCTCTCAAAAAGGTTATTCAGTGAATTAGGACCGCCAGTTGGTTATGTAGGAGCTTTTGTTCTCTTCTATGGGTCAAAATGAGCTAGTTAAGGCTCATTATGGTGTTCCCATCATACCTCCATGCCTAGCTTTTACTAGTCCCTTAGCAAAATTTTAATGTTTTAACTTTGATTCTAGACCATGAGTTCCTTGATGTTCAAAATTGTGATGCGTGCTTTTTTTCTGTAGATTAGGTTAGAATGCCAATAGTAGGCCTAGAGGTACTCAAGTACCAACCAAGATCTGGACCTGACCAGCCCTAGCCTTAGTTTGCTGCGAAGGTTTTTAAGGCCCACAAGAACTATCCTAAGGTTCATTGGACTCCGCGGTTAAAGCACCGGTGCTTGTAATATATTTTAGCCATGGTTCAGTTTGTGGTGCATTTTTGTAAGAGAGAGACAGAGGAATTTTCTTTGTTTGGAGAGTTTTCTCTGTCTTCTCTTTTTATTTCTAGCTTCGGATTGACTTCTCAACATGGTCTGTATCGGATTCCTATCCCCCATCATCAATCCTCGAAGGGTCCCTAGCAATCGATGCTTCGTGATAGCACCGCCCATGGCAACCCCCAGAACCCTGGCTTTTGAGACTTTAAGATAATCCCTCCCATGGCATTCTGTAGCTAAATCCAGACCCTGGCAATCGACATTTCATGATAATGTCGCCCATGGTATCTGAACCAGCATAGGGTGCTTACATGCTCCTGATAGGATATGTAAATATCCTAGGAGACAAGCACCGAGGAGATGATATGTTATTTCTCATCTTCGAGGGGAATTTCCCACCTCTCCGTGCTGAGAACTCATCCAAATCAACTTGTGTTGATCAACCGCTCCTAATCTAGGCGAATTTTTCAGAATAATTTAAATGCATTTACATGAGTTTGATACTTATGCGCACTGAACCAAACTATGTGTGGATTGGGGTGCTTAGGTTACGAAGTCCCGCAAACCAGAGGTCAGTTAATGAGGCCGAATACTCCCTAAGCCTTAGACCTAATACTTTAGCTTCGCATTTTCCTCAACCTCTTGAGGACTATCCAGATCTTAGTGGATACTTGAAGTTTTAAGCCTAGGAGTATAGCCCAAGAGGTTTATGATCAGCATTCATACTAATCTCTTCTATGTTTCATTAGCACTTTTTTCCTTTCATTTTCTTTTTCTTGATATGGTCTAGAACTTAGTTAATCCCTTAATTTCTTACTAATGACTATCTCTTTTCTTTTCTTTTCAACTTATGCTCCTTTTTGACTTTTTCATTTTTTCCCTTTTCAAGATTTGTATGGCCTCAAAATTTTCTCTCTCTTAAGAATTTTTTGTTCCTTTTCAAGAATTTTTTCATTTTTTTGGTATTTTTAGGATATGTGATTTTTTTGTTGAAACCTTTTCTTGTGAGATGATTTTCACGGCGTTTTGCACTTTCATACCCCCCTATGCCTACAATTTGCAATGTCCCCATTGTAAATTAGGTGGGTTCGAGTTCAGCTTAGATCATTCATTAGAACAGGTTCTAGGTGGGCGAACGGGACGAGGTGACTATTGCGGATGATTTCAAACTCAGGTACGGGTACCTAAGGTGAGGTCGACTGTTCTAATGGACGAACCCTAAAGTGCAATATGAATTCAGCAAAGGAATGTCAAGAAAGGTTTTGGGTTTTTCAAAAATGATAGGTTGCCTCCCGTTAAGCGCTGAGTTTTACGTCATCGGCTAGGTGCAATGAGCTCAGGGAGAATGGAGGATAAAGGATATCTCAGCCAAATTTGCATCGGTAAGGTCAATGAATGATTCGAGTCTCTGATCGTTCATGATGAAAGGTTCTGAATAGTGGCTGAGTGGACTGATCTCGATGGCTCAATTTTCGAAGATTCGTCAGACGAGGTACGGTCCGATCCATTTTGATCTTAGTTTTCCTGGGAAAAGTTTGAGCTTGGCATCAAAGAGTAGGACTTTTTGACTAAGGTGAAAGATTTTTCTGGATACGTGCTTGTCGTGAAAGGCCTTAACCCGCTCTTTGTAAATTCGTGTGTTCTCATACGTGTTGTGGCGTAATTCATTGATCTCGCTCATTTGAAGCTTTCTGTAGGTTCCTGCCTTAGAAAGATCTAGATTGCAGTTCCATACTACCCAATAGGCTTTGTGCTCCAATTCGACGAGGAGGTGACATGCCTTCCCGTACACCAATCTGAAGAGAGACATACCTAATTGGGTTTTGTGGGTGGTCCTATAAGCCCACAAAGCTTCCGGAAGTCGGGATGGCCAGTCTTTCTTGTCAGGTCGAACAGTAACCTTGAGGATTTTCTTGATCTCTCGATTTGATAGCTTAGCTAGACCATTAGTTTGGGGGTGGTAAGGAGTAGAAATTTGGTGTGACATCTCGTATTTGGTCATCAGTGGCCTGAACTGAGCATTAGTGAAATGGGTCCCTCCATCAGAGATTATCACATGTGGAATCCTGAATCGTGAAAAGATGGTCTGATGAATGAATTTGATAACCACCTTATGATCATTGGTTTGGGTCGGAATGGCTTCGATCCATTTGGACAAGTAGTCAATAGTGAGTAGAATGTACTCAAAGCCGTTCGAAACAGGAAAGGGTCCCATGAAATCGATCCCCCATATGTCGAAGATTTCGCATACAAGAATCGGCTGTAAGGGCGTCATATCATGGTGGCTCATGTTGCCTAAGGTCTGGCAACAAGTACACACCCTACAGTGATTGTATGCATCTTTAAAAATTGTAGGCCAATAGAAGCCACACTGGAGGACTTTCGCTATGGTTTTATGACATAAGAAGTGTCCATCGCATGCCTGGTCATGGTAGAAGGACAAGATGTCCTGAATTTCCGCTCCCACGACACATCGTCGAATGATTTGATCAGCACTGATGCGGAAAAGATACGGGTCTTCCCAAAAGTAATACTTGGCATCAGAAAGCAATTTGTCCTTCTTGACCTTTGGCCAATCAAATGGGATCTGATGTGATGCCAGGTAGTTTACTAGATCAGCAAACCCTAGAAGCCCTGTACTAATAGTTAGGAGGTGCTCATCAGGAAAATGTTCTATAATGGATCCGGAAGGGTCGATAATATCGGAAAGAAGGAAGGACAAGTGATCAACTACCATGTTCTGTTTTCCCACTTTGTCGTGAATCTCTAGGTCAAACTCTTGCAACAGCAAGATCCAGCGAATTAATCGAGGTTTCGCATCCTTCTTTGCAAGGAGATGCCTCACAGCTATGTGATCAAAGTAAATGATAACACGGGAACCCAGAAGATATGATCTAAATTTTTCCAGGGAAAATACTACAGCTAGCAACTCTTTTTCAGTAACTGTGTAGTTACACTAAGCCTCGTCAAGTGTCTTGCTAGCATAGTAGATGACCATAGGTTTCCCATTAATTTTTTGCTCAAGTACCACTCCTACAATGAAATCAGATGCATCGCACATGATCTCAAAGGGTTGAGACCAATTAGGGAACTGTAGGATCGGAGCTTGGGTAACTCGATCACGGAGGATTTCAAATGCTTGAGTGCATTCCTTGGAGATTTCGAAAGGA
Organism: Thalassia testudinum; assembly: GCA_037157565.1. Lineage (NCBI taxonomy): Eukaryota > Viridiplantae > Streptophyta > Magnoliopsida > Alismatales > Hydrocharitaceae > Thalassia > Thalassia testudinum. The sequence continues at coordinate 44,959,744 of JAZHRO010000025.1, forward strand.
ACATCCTTAGATAGTAGAGTGGTCAAGGGGGGCGCGATCTTTTAGAAATCAGGAATGAATCGATAGTAAAAACTGACATGCCCCAGAAAAGATTGGATGTGCTTGATTGAGCTAGGCATAGGGAGTTTAGAAATCAGATTCACCTTAGCTTGATTGACCTGGATGCCTTTTCCTGATATGAGATGTCCTAGAAATATTCCTTCAGGCACCATGAAATGGCTTTTTTCCCAGGAAAGAACCAGATTCATGTCAATGCACCACCTGAGGATCTAACCAAGTGTAGGAGGCAATCGTCAAATGATTCTCCGAATACTAAAAAGCCATCCATGAAGACTTCCAGATAATCACCTACCATATCTGAGAATATGGCAAGCATGCACCGCTGAAAAGTAGCGAGTGCATTGCAGAGATCGAATGGCATCCCTCGGAATACGTACATCCCGAAGGGGCAGGTGAAAGTGGTCTTTTCTTGGTCCTCAGGATGGATTGCAACTTGGTTATAACTGGAGTACCCATCCAAAAAGCAGAAGAACCTATTTCCTACTAGTTTCTTGAGGATCTGATCAATAAACGGTAGTGGGAAATGACCCTTCTTTGTGGAGGTATTGAGACTTTTGTAATCAATGCAGACTCTCCACGAATTCGCTACACTAGTCGGTATGATTTCTCCGATTTCAGTAATGATTACGGTGAGTCCTGTCTTCTTAGGCACAACCTAGATTGGACTCACACCGACTGTCGGAGATCAGGTAGATGATCCCTCCATCTAACCACTTTATGATCTCCTTTTTCATGACCTCCTTCAAATTAGGATTCAGACGTCTCTACATATCACGGGAAGGTCGTGTGCCCTCTTCAGTGTAGATACGGTGTGTGTAGTAGGGGGTTGATACTAGTCAAATCATCGAGAGTCCATCTAATGGCTCTTCGATGTTGTTGGAGAATAGTAATCAGACGGGATTCCTGATCAGGTATGAGTCTAGAGTTGATAATCACAGGAAACGTTTGATTGGAACCCAAAAAGACGTACTTCAGATGGTCGGGAAGAGGCTTGAGTTCCAAAACAGGGTTATCAGCAGCAATGGGGGTTTCAGGGTGTGTATCAGTAGCAAGGGAAGGAGTTATGGGTGTGTCTAAGTCAAGTTTAGACTCCTCTGATTGCAGGTTTTGATCCTCTTGTGGTTAATCAGCAATAGTCAGGTTTTCCTTATTATATGGATCATCAACCACAGCCTTGATATCACATATTTGTTCTATAACACCGCAATTAATCCCTTGTTGGGCCTTAAAGATGTCAATCTTTAGTGTTTGGTTCCCGAATTTCAGTTCAATTTGGCTGTCCTCACAATTTATGTTGGCCCTAGCAGTGGCCAGAAAGGGTCTCCCTAGTATGATTGGTGTATCCCTCGGGTTTTCTGGAGCATCCATATCCAAGACTATGAAGTCCATCGGGAAATAGAAATCCCGAACCCTAACAATGACATCCTCAAGAACTCCTTTAGGTGACTTAATAGATCGATCAACCAATTGTAATGTCACCTCTATCGGTTTAACCTCAGATTCCTCAAGTTGGTCAAGTAGGGATGTAGGTATTAGGTTTATGGAGGCTCCTAGATCTAATAAAGTTCTATCAAATTGGGTATCACCAATTGTACCGGAAATCAGGGGAGTACCTAGGTCTTTTGCCTTAGGTGGGAGTTTGCTCAAAATTACAGAGCTGGCTTGCTCTGCCAATATGATCAGACTCCCACTTTTGGTTCGCGGCTTACGCTTAAGTGTACACACGTCTTTCAGAAATCATGCATAAGCCGATATGTGGCGGATCACATCCATCAACGGGATGTTTATCTGGACCTGTTCAAAGAGCTTGACCAGATCCTCCTTAGGTGCCACGGGTTTGTTTGTCCTCTTTCCCTTGGTCAAGGCCTTTGGAAATGGAACCTTGGATGATTCCTCTAGAATAGGTCCAGGTTCTTGATCTAGGATAGGGGTATCCTGGATAACTATCTTAGGGCCTAGGTTAGCACTACCAGGCTAAAAGTGGCTTGGGTAAGGTGGGTCTTGTGTTGCTTTGCCACTACAGGTTGTTATAGAATTCAGTCCTGCCTAGTTCTGGTTCGGTGTCGATAAAATAGGTGGTTGCTACTGAAATCCTGAATATGATGTCGAAGCTTCCATCCCATCGGGTGGTGGAACAGAAAGGGCCTGATAAATCATGTGGGCTTGGCCCAGATTTGGGTTCACAACGTGCCTTTGGTTCGGTATGTTATTCGGGTTCAGTAGAGGTTGCGAAGGGAGTGTGCCAGGTTGGCAGGAATTTGCTATCTAGGTGAGTTGATTGCAAACCTCTGTGATCTCGTCCTTGTGCTGTTTTTGCATAGCTGCATTCGTCTTCTGAATGTCAGCCAGAGTATAAAGGATAAGACTCATATGATCTATTTGAGTTGGCCCAGATTGATAGGTAGGGTTGGGCCGAGGCTGAGGTAGCTGAAATGGACAAGGAGCTTGTGGACGAGGTTGATATGGTGGTCTCTGATTCTGATTATTTCCCATCCACAGGAAATTGGGATGATTTCACCATACAGGGTTATAGGTATTAGAGAATGGGTCATTCTAGACGGCGTTGAGGTCCTCACAGGTTTGAGGAACCTCAGAAAAGTTAGAGTACGAAAGTTCAGAGTTCCTCCAACTAGAGTAGGTAGGATCGGAGTTTCCTCCGGTCCTAGAGTTAGACAGGGGTGGATACAGGTTCATCCCCTAAGAAGATCGATGATAGATGTTATGCATAGCTTCCCTCCTAGAGGGAAGCTGTGCAAACGGGTTTTGCACAGAGGTGGCTCGCTACAGATGTCAAGTTAGCTCATCCACCTTCTTTTCAATGATAGAGACCTTGTCCAATTGGCTGGCCATCAATTCCAAGTCGATGGATGCGGACAGGCCCTACGTCTCATGTGCTCCCCTTGGATTCGTCGATGCGTGGGCATTTGTCCGGTCGAATAAGCCTATGGAGTCATTATTGATGGAGTTCTCGCACATATTCTCGAGAATCTCCTACACAGTGTCTTCGTGTTGACCCATGATATTTCCTCCACATGTTGCATTGACAAATAAGCGGATATCTTCACGGAGTCCCTGGTAAAATGATTGGACTTGTTCCCATTTAGGAACTCCGTGATGGGGACACTTTCGCATGAGATACAGGAAACGGTCCCACGCTTCATGAAGTGGTTCTCCAGGCTGCTGGGTGAAGTGTGTGATCTGGTGTCTTAAGGCATTCGTCCGACCAACTGGGAAGAACTTTTTCAAAAACTCGGATTGTAGTTCAACCCATGTGTTGGTTGGACGCGTTTGAGTTTGATACCAGTGAGCTGCTTTGTTCATGAGAGAGAAGGAAAACATTTTCATGAGAAGAATATCCCGATTTTGGACATCTAACCCGAAGGTCTGGGCCAGATGCTTGAGTTGTTTTATGTGTTGGAAGGGATTCTCAGAATTAAGCCCATGAATCTTTGGAATAGCATGAATCATGTTGGGCTTGAGTTCAGAATCAGAACCTCCAGCCAGGATTTGGACTCGAGGTTCGATCACCGCCGCAGCGGGATTGTAGTGATCTCGCATCATGGGATGCAGCGATGGGTTTACAAAGGCTTGGAAATGATCATTAAGGCACTGAAGTTGGTTCTCAAGGTTATTCTCTTCTTTTACTGGTTGTGCCACGATGGTGGAAGAAGGAGAATTGGGTTCAGATGAATCAGAGGAGATGCCTATGTGGTGGGGTTGCTGCACAAACATGGAAGTTGAGGCCTGGCCACGACGGGAGTGAATCACTAAAGGAGGCCTCAAAGATGGTCTTAAAGACCTCCTACCTAACATGGACCGATGGTCTGGATGAGAGTAGAATGTGATGGACCCAATCAAGATGGCCAAAATTTTGGATGACTATAGAGGTTCGGGGCGGATGATACCCCTTAGTCAGAAAGCCATCCACCTAAGAAATACCTGGGCAGCTAGATAGGGAGAGTCCCGAAAAGACCCCTACATGGTAGAGCCCTCCCATGAGTTACAGGGTTTCCCCCACCCAACCTCTCTTGTCACTGATGTTCCAGGTAGACCAGAATGGGGACTTTGACCTCTTAAGTCTACCACTTTTATTAAAGAGCAAGGGTGCTTAAGATTTCACTTGAACTTTAGATGTATTGAGTGCAAAAAGTGACCTAATTTCAAGGTTGGTTGACCAAACAAGGTGGGTCAACTTCACCTATTTGTCCTTTGAGGAGTTTTAGGTCCCTTCTTTTAAGATTCAAGTGAGATTAAGAGCCTGAATTTTAGGGTTTTCTTGAATAAATCTCTTCAACCAAGGCTTAGGCACACCTCTTTTTGGAGAGTCAATTCTTGCTTAAGAAGGTGTGCCTCTAAAACCCTAAATTGAAATCCTTAATTTGGCTCTAATCTTGGTCCAATTTAGTTTGTCAAATGTGGTATCTAGGGCTCAATCAAGAATGTGGTAGCCCTAGTTAACTTAAATGGGTGCACAAATCAGTTTTGTTGTTGAAATCAAATCAGGCAACTTTGATGAATTTAGCTAAGAATGTAAAGCAAGTAGCCTTAATTGATTTTATCTTTTTTCCTTTTAAGAATGAGGGGTTTAAGAGAAAGTAATCAGAAATTACCTGCCCCTAGCACGTTTGATGTGGGGCTGTCTTTCGTTGAATCTTCTCCCTGAAACAACCACAATAAAGAGATATAGAAAGTTAGTACCAAATCAACAATTACAATCAAGAATTCTAAATCACCCGTTGCTCCCCAACAACGGTGCCAAAATGTTTGTGATGTTGATTCAGGTTTTAAGAGTATTATGTTGTAATATAGTCGAAAAAGCGTTCAAAACAAATACAATTTTATTACTCGAATTTAAAGTCCGAGGTCGAACACAAGGAGCAAACTGGGGTTTAGAAATCAAGATCACAACTTAGAATTTAAAAGAATATGCAATAATATCAATGTCACAGTGCAAAACGATAGGAGTAAATGTAGGGCACAAAATACTAAAGAAACCAATGTATATGAATGAAACTCAAAATTGGATGTTTGATTTGTAAATTAGATGTCTTAAAATGATGATGCTACAGTGCTTCTTTTGCCGGTTGCCTTTGGCTTCAATCTTCTTCTTTCCTTCTCTTCTTCTTTATCTTCCTTCTTCCCTGTTCTCTGGCTTCTTCCTTTCTTTGTCTTTCTGATTTTTTGCTTCTCTTTTCTTCAGCTTTCCTTCCTTAGCCCTTCCCTTAGCTTTGTCTACCTGCTTCTTCTTCTTTGGCTTCCTTCTTTCTCTCTCTCTGCCGACAACTTTCTTTCTTCAGCCTCTTTCTTCTATTCCTATGCCTTAGCCTTTCTCTTTTCTCTTCTTCAACTTCGCTTCTCCTCCTTTTAGCCTACAGAGCGAAACCTACCCCCTACCTATGCGAACTCTCCTCTCCTTTCTCTCTTAGGTTCTGCTCTCCCATAGCCACGCTTCTCGAGTAATCGGGTCAGGTATGCACCCGGGACTATGTGTTGAAGCGATGGGTTACTACACTATTGAATTCAATTTTGAAAACCTATTGTTGTAGTTTGACTAGCAAAGAACTCGTGTTCAACAAATAAAATTCATACCGAAATAGAAATCCCGGGTCGAACTCAGGGAGGCTACGTCGATCTAAATTTGCAATTATATTTTTTTCATGTTTTTGTTGAAAAGCGGAGTAATTACAATGAAGCACTATAAACAATCATAATAAGAGAGAGAGAACATTCACTTGATACTTCAAAATGTTTATATAATTAAGCAAGCAAGAAATTGCACTAGAAAGCAGGAAAAATATTACACTAGAAAGTAGGAAAATTCTACTCAAGAAAGTAGGAAAAAGAAATGGGAGAGAGAAGTTATCCTCCTTGATGATCGCTTGGAGGACAAGCCAGACAGGACGACACCTGGAAGACGAAGAATGGAGCAGGAAGAAGGAGGTCGAGGCAGCACATCATCGTAGTTGCGGGATCCTCTTCTGAAATGGGGGCGAAAAATTGACTTTATCTCTTGAGGAGCATCCCGGGTGTGGGACAAGCTTCTCTTGAGCTTTGAAGAGGGAGAGAAGAGAAGGAAGGGATCAGAATTTTGTATGGAGGGGGTCTTCTTTTATAGTTGCAAGGAGTGAGGGCAATTTGGTCATTACATGTTGAAAATCATTAATTCAGGACCTTTAGTGATGGATAAATCCGTCACTAAAGGCCTGAATGTGGCCTTCGTGGGCAGCTCACACCCGCCCGCTCGCTTCCCCCCGCCTTAACGCGCATCCATGTTCTTCCAATCTCGGCCTTTCAATCGTGAGATCGAACGGCTGAGAGCACTCCTCACCCGCCTCATCCACGTGCCTCAACGCGTGAGATCTCGCATCGCCTCGCTGCGTCTGATGGCACATTCAGCCGATTGGGCATGCACAGCCACTCGATCTCCATCGTGCGGTTGATTTTGCCCACGTGCCCTCTCCAATTGAGGCACCCTACGGTGTGATCCCGTGCCTTAACTTTACGTTAAGGTGCTCGACCAATGCGCTGTGGGTGCACTTGTGTTGAGCACTTAACTTAAGCGCAGGCGCCTCACAGCCATTGGATCTTGATCCAACGGTAGAGAAGCATTGGCATGAGGTGCTTCAGCGAATGCATGCGGCCGATTGGGCGGTCGAGATGGTGACACGTGGTGCCATCTTGGTTGTCCATCTTCTGGGTGATGTAATTGGTACCACGGGCATTGGATTGAGTCGATTTTTGCGCTGTTAGGCTGCGATCATCGATCTAAATCTATCCTTGTGGTCGGATTTTTCGTCTGGGGTATGGATTAACACCATCTTAACCCTTGATCTTCTAGGGTTCCTCAGTCTCTATCTGATGCTACGGATATCCGATTAGAGCGATCTTGGAGTCGTTGAACTCCAATCATTGTCCTGATCAGATCCATATGGTTGGATCTTCGATCTGAGACCCTAATAAAAAGTTGCCCTGTCCCTGACCATAAAAGGAGACAATTAATCTCCATTTTATTCAGACTAATATAAATGCAAGATGATGCATGCTATTTAATATTTATAGTATGTAATTCAATTCTATGCTTAAGAACATGCATAAATAGACATTTTATGTAATATAAACATGTTTACATCACACCCCCATGCCTATCTTTTGCTAGTCCCTAGCAAAAACTACATGTAATTTATAAAAGAATTAGGTAGGATTATTTGGGCATAAGTTATTTTCCACATTAAGAAAATTTTTACTTATGATCTGAACTTTAAAAGACACAACAGCATCCGGGTATCTGCTAAAATGCTGACCGCCTCAAGCCCTCACCTTATTCAAAGAAAATTTTCTTTTTCTCTTTTTCTTCTTTTCTAATTTTTTTGGATTTTTGAGTTTAGGGTTAACTAGTGGCTTTCTGTGACCATTCAACTCACCAAAGACTTGATGAAAACCCTAAGTTCTAAGCATCTTATTATGAATGTGATAAACTCGTTAATCGGCAATTAGAACGGACTTCGGGTTTGTAGGCCTCTAGGTGACCTTAAAAAGAGAGTTCTGCCTAAAGGTGTATCTTTACCACCGGTAGCTTTCTCCCTACTTTTATTTTTATGGGGTCAACACAAGGGTGAATCCATTGTATATCTCCCCGATTTATTCTACTTCTCTACTTCTTCCTAAGTGTTTTGGGAATTTTCAGTGCATTTCTTGAGCTGGGTTTTGGACAATCGATCGAGGAGCTGTTACCACCGACAACTTGCCAGCCATACTCGTGCGACGAAGTGTGGCTTATTTCTTTTGTATTCTTTTTCTTTTCCCCTTTTCTTTTTTCTTTTCTTTTTGACTTTTTTTTCTTTTTTTTTTTTAAGTAGGTGGCTTCCCTAGTCTAAGATTTACCTAAAGGCAGTAAGAAGAGAATGGTCCAGTGATTGGGCTCTGGACAACCTACCTATGGGCTATTACCCATGATAACTTGCCAGCCATATTACCCTAGAAGGTTCATTGCTACCCAATTTTCATTAAAACTACCAATCAACAAGTTAGTGAAAGGAAAGTGTGTAGATGCTTTAGACTTAAAGTTGCCTCAAATCAAAGGGTGGGTTGATAAGTCATGTACTTATCACCAAAACTTATTTAATCAAATTACAATAGAATTAAGATGGTGAGGACTCGAAAAACAAATCCACATTTTAGTGGATACACAGGCCGATTAAGTCCAAAGACCTGAAGGGTCCTTGTGTTCAGATCCTAATATAATATCTCCTAAGATTGAAAAGTCCTAATGTCCAAGTATTCCTTCCTAATTCAAAATTTTTTTTTTATGTATATATAAGAAGAGAAATACAATTTACAAGAATTTCACAAAGTTGAAAAAATGATTCAAAAATGAATCCACCCCCCCATGCCTAGCTGATGCAATGTACACATTGAGATAAAGAGACATGAAAGAAAGGGTAGAGTATGAAAGATATCACCTAAATATGAAGCTCAGATCAGCTTTATGTCATATGTACAATTGATGAGTTTAATGTCGTTAGCTAGGCGAAGTCCAGCCAGAGAAGCCACAATATGGCCAGTGCAACCGTGTCAGAGATAGATTCTAGAAGAGTACGGTCAATAACAGGCTTTAGTTGTTGACCGTTGACTTTAAATGTGTTACCCGTCTTTAGGTCAGAGATCTGAACAGCTCCATTTGGAAAAATCTGATCGATAATGAACGGGTTGTTCCATTTAGATCTAAGTTTGTCGGGAAAGAGCTTAAGTTGAGAATCAAATAACCAAACCTTCTGGTTCGGCTCAAAGCTCTTGCGAGAAATCAATTGATCATGTAGAGCATTGGTTCGAGCCTTGTAGATCTTGGCATTCTCATATGCATCATTTCTAAGCTCTTCCAACTCAGATAGTTGGAGTTTCCTGGTCTTCCCAACTAAATTCAGATCTAAATTGCATTGCTTGATTGCCCAGAATGCCCTATGTTCAATCTCTATGGGTAAATGACACACCTTTCCATACACCAAACGAAACAGAGACATGCCGATGGGCATTTTATACACCGTATGGTAGGCCCAAAGAGCATCCTCAAGCTTTTGAGTCCAATCCTTGAGATCAGGCCTAACCATTTTTTGCAGAATATTCTTGATCTCCCGATTGGAGATCTCACCCTGTCCATTCATCTGGGGGTGGTAAGGTGTGGAGATTCGGTGTTTAACCTTGTATTTAGCCAACAAATTATATAATTGGGCATTAGTAAAATGAGTGCCACCATCACTGATGATGGTCCTCGGAATTCCGAACCTGTTGAAGATGTGTTTCTTGACAAAATTGTTGACCACCTTGCGGTCATTGGTTTGGGTGGGTATCTCCTCAATCCATTTGGACACAATCAACAGCGACAAGAATGTATTGATGTCCAAATGAAGGGAGAAAGGGTCTCATGAAATCGATGCCCCAAACATCGAAGATTTCGACAAGAAGAATTGGGTTTAGGGGCATCATATCTCTCTTAGTTATGTTCCCGAGTGCCTAACATCGGGAACACAACCTTGAGAAATCCTGGGCATCCATGAATAAAGATGGCCAATAGAAGCTAGATTGCAAAATCTTTGCAGCTGTCTTTTTCCCGGAGAAATGTCCACCACACGCAGATGCATTGCAGAACTCGAGTATACTGTTGAATTCATTCTCTAGACCACATTGGCAAATAATCTGATTAGAGCCGATGCGGTACAGTTCAAGGTCCTCCCAGAAGTAGTATTTGGCCTCAGATTTGAGTCTATCCCATTGTTGCTTGGTCCAATCCTGGGGGATTTGACCAACAACCAAATAATTAACAATGTCAGCAAACCACGGGGTTTGGACACCTGAAACTATAAGGATAGTTTCATCCAGAAAAGTATTAGCAATTGGGACGTCCGGACGAGAAGAATCACTTAGAAGTCTCGAAAAATGATCTGCCACCACATTTTGTACCCCAGATTTATCCTTGCTTTCAAGATCAAATTCTTGAAGCAGAAGAATCCAACGAATAAGCCAGGGTTTGGCATCCTTTTTGGCCAAGAGATGTCTCAAGGCCGAGTGGTCAGTATAAATGATGACATGAGACCCTAAGAGATAAGCCCTGAATTTTTCCAAAGCAAATACTATGACTAGTAATTCCTTTTCAGTAACAGTGTAATTCTTGTAGGCTTCATCCAGAGTTTTACTAGCATAGTAGATGATAGAGGGCTTCCTGTCCACTTTCTGACCCAAACACAGCCTCGACCACGTAATCAGAAGCGTCGGCCATGATCTCAAAAGGGGCTATCCAAATTGGTGGTTGCAACACCAAAGCACAAGTGACTGCCATTTTTAGGAGATCAAATGCCTTATGACATGATTCATTGAAAACAAATGGCATTTCTTTGGCGAGAAGATTGCTCAGAGGATGAGCAACCTTCGAGAAATCCTTGATGAATCTTCTGTAGAATCCCACATAACCAAGAAATGATCTAATTTGTTTAACAGATGTGGGAGGAGGAAGTTTAGCGATAGCATCAACCTTAGCTTTATCTACTTCAGTTCCCCATTCAGAGATTACATGACCCAAGATGATGCCTTCTTGTGTCATGAAATGACTCTTTTCCCAGCTAAGGACCAATCATGTTTTGATGCATCATTTAAGAATCATTTCAAGATTAACTAGACAAGAGTCAAACGATTCTCCAAAAATAGAGAAATCATCCATGAAGACTTCCATAAACTCTCCTACCATGTCAGAGAATATGGCTAACATACACCTTTGAAAAGTAGTAGGTGCATTGCATAAATCAAAAGGCATCCTACGGAAAGCAAAGGTTCCGTAGGGACAGGTGAAAGTAGTTTATTCATGATCCTCGAGATGGATAAGAACTTGGTTGTATCCTGAGTAGCCATCAAGAAAATAGAAGTACTTCTATCCGACTAGTCTTTCCAAGATTTGATCAATGAAAGGTAGAGAGAAATGATCCTTTTTCGTGGCCGTGTTCAGCTTCCTGTAATCGATACAAACCCTCTAAGAGGAAGCTGAATGAGTTGTGACGGATTCTCCTCTCTCGTTTGTCACAACAATAATCTTGGCTTTCTTGGTAACAATATGCACGGAACTTACCCAGGGACTATCAGAGATCGAAAAAATAATTCCTGCATCGAGCCACTTAATGATTTCCTTTTTGACCACTTCTCGCATATTTGGATTTAATCTCCTCTGCATCTGGTGAGAAGGGTGAGATCCATCTTCCAAGAATATTCTATGATTGCAGTAAGATGGCTCAATTCCCCTAAGGTCATGAATGGTCCAACCAATTGCCTCCTTATGTTCCTTCAGGACCTTGATCAATTTAATCTCCTGCTCCTTTGTTAATTTAGCACTGATAATTACAAGGAGCATCTTCTGTGATCCTAAAAATTGATATTTCAAATTCTCAGGCAATGGTTTCAGTTCAAGCTGGGGTGGGTTGATGATTGAAGGTAAGGAAGATGCTGATGACTCATCAAGAGGAAGAGGTTGAGAGTGAACAAAATCAATAACCTCTTTAGAAGATGGAAAGTCTGCCATAGAGGGTTGCGGGTCCAATTCATCATTAAAGGAGGAACTTTCAATTGCAGAAACCATCAAAAAAGTTTCAATGTTCACATTATCCTCCTCAAGTTCCTCAATAAATCCGCAATCCTCAAATTTATTAAGCACCTTGAAAATATCCAATTTCATTCATTGATCCCCAAAGGTGATTTCTATGCTACCAGTTAAACAGTTAATGTTGGCCTTAGCGGTAGCCAGGAATGGACGCCCGAGAATGATGGGTTTGTTCCTCAGATTTTTCGGTACATCCATGTCAAGGACAAGGAAATCTACAGGAAAATAGAAATCCTTGACCTTAACAATAACATCTTCAATAACACCTCACGGATTTGTGTTCGAACGGTCCGCTAATTGCAGCGTTACTGAAGTCGGACAAAGTTCACCTAATCCAAACTTCTCGTAAAGAGAAGTCAGAATTAGGTTGATGGATGTACCCAGATCCAGAAGTACTCTATCAAAAGTGTAACCTCCGATGACACAAGAAATCAACGGTGCACCTGGATCTCTCTTTTTCTGAGGGAGGTGGTGCAGGATAACAGAACTAACCTGCTCGGAGAGTACCACCTTCCTCGGAATAGATTCTCTTGACTTAAGCTTTTGTTTACATAAATTCTTTAAAAATCTCGCGTAAGCCGGTATATGCTTGATAGCGTTGAGGAGAAAGATATTGATCTCAGCATTCTTAAAAATATTCAGAAGCTCCTCATTGTTATCAACAGACTTCTTCTTCTTTGATTTGATCAAGGCTTCAGGAAAAGGAACATGAGTTAGATTTTTGGAATCAGGTTCCTGAGTCTTGATTTCTTCTCCAAAATTCTCTCTCTCCTCAAGTTCTTCAGGATTCGGTAAATCAAAATAGTGTGGTTGTGGATCCTGAGTTTATTTACCACTCCTTAAGGTAACAGAATTTACGGATGCCTAAGAGTTTGGGTCTTGGGGAGGGTTAGGAAAGATTGGAGGGGCTTGATTAGCCAAGAATTGTTGATGAACAGAAGAAGAGAAGAGGAAGGACCCTACTCAACCACCTAAGCATGTGCGCGTGGGTCCCTTTGATTTCCATACCCATGGGCTTTGTTGCCCAGATTCAGGATATTTCACAGGTTGGGTACGGGTTGGGATGGTAAAGATCCGGGTTGATGAGAGTTAGCTATGAGCTCGGTTTGCAAGTTGTCCAGCAAAGTTTTCATTTGCTTCATGAGCTGGAGCATGGATCCTTCAATCTCTACCATTTGTCGGTTCAAATCAGCCTACCCTACGGGTTGACGGGCATTCCAAGCTGGTTGATTGACCTGATTTGGGGGCAACTAAGTATACACATGACCCTGACCCATTGATCATTGCAGAGCATAGTTGCTGGGTTGGAATTGGGTCTGTTGCCCCGGGTTTTTCCAGGAGAAGTTAGGGTGGTTTCTCCAACCTGGATTATAAGCATTAGAGTAGGGGTTGGATCTAACGTTCTCCTATACAACATAGACATCCTCATGGGGTGAGGATGGAGAGAAAGAAAGGGAAGGATCAGAAAAACTAGGATCAAAGGCCCCAGTTTGGAACCTATGGGGTTTAGAATAATGCTGACTCACAGGTTTAGCCGCATTGAGTTGATTCACAAACTCCCATCCAAAAGGAGCTTGCGACGAATGGAATCCCGAATTCTGAGATTGAGTGGATCAAGAGTTGTTCATAGAATTTCCAGCTATTCACTCTTCCATTCTCTTAGCAACCAAGTCCACCTTGTTAAGTTTGTTACAAATCAATTACATATCAAATGAATGGTAGTCATGAACTTCATTAACATTTGATCAGGGCTGCTGGGACTAGTGAAAAGTATCCATGGAGGCATGATTGATTGAATTCTCACTCATTTCCTCAAACAAATCACGTGCACTATCTGCATCTTTGTTGAGGAAATTGCCTCCACAAGAAGCGTCCACGTGATTTCTGAGTTGCTCAGTCAACCCGTGGTAGAAGATCTGCACGAGTTGCCATTTCGGCATCTCATGGTGTGGACACCTCCGCAATAGGTCTTGGAATCGCTCCCAGGCCACATGAAACTGCTCCCCCGGCCGCTGGGTAAAGGTAGTGATTGCCTGTCTCAAAGCATTGGTACGTCTGATAGGGAAGAATTTCTTCAGAAAGGCCGATTTCAACTCATTCCAAGTTGCAATTGGTCTTCTTATAGTCCTGTACCAATGTGTGATTTTATCTCTAAGAGAGTGGGGGAAGAGCCTCATGATCATTTCCTCTCATTCACATTTCGTGCTTTGGTGGTCTGGACCAAAGTGGTCATGTCCTCCAAGTGCTGAAACGGGTCTTCGGAGCCAAGCCCATGGTAATGTTTGATCAGGCTTAACACCTAGGGCTTGATTTCTATGTCTCCGGCCGAAATCTGGATGCCAGGATGTTCTCCATAATTTGAAGGATCATAAAAATCCTTCAAGGGCTGAGCGCTCTGCATTCTCTGGAACCATTCCTGCATTCTCTGCATTTATTCCAGTTACCTTCGGAATTCCTCCTGTGGATCCCGAGGCAGAGGAGGCTATTGATCGGCCATGGGATCAATTTGACCAAAATCCAATTTATGCCTCCTAGAATACTCTAGTGGTTCTTCCAATCAAGGATTCAATGACCGTCTTCCAAGCATAAACCAGGAAAAGGTCGAAAGGACTGGGGATAAGGACCCTGTAGCACAACAAAGAAGCCTGTCCTTAAGTGGGGTAGCCTAAGGATCTACAGACTCCCATAACCCGCCTTAAGATTATAAATGATTTACTCTACTTGTGTCTGCTCAATCCAACCGGTTAGAAGGAGGGACTAGGGAGAAGGTTCTTCCTCTGGCTTACGCCTCCAGTTCCTAGTGTACCCCCCAGCCACATTCGTTTGACGCTACTCCCCTAGCTAGACATCAGGTTAATCAGTACAAGTAGGTTAATCATGAACAATCTCAGACTAGGCCCCGAAGAGTGAATTGGTCCCTAAGGCCAACGTCTACTTGATTTTATTGAGGCCTAGGATTGTAGTGCTTATGGAATGTGATCGGCCCTTGAAATGGGTTGTGCCCTTAATGATTGATTGAGGATTGTGTAAGTGCATGCACAACCAAGGTTTTCAAGCAAGATTATTTGTGATGCATAGATTTTAATGTTCAAATCTTGCTTAAGTAGCCTTTAGGGTTTAAAATTAGGTTGATTTCAATAAAATATGAGGCAAACCAGGTTTTCAAGCACGGGTGAAGATTGCTTTTCTTTAAAACCAGAAATAAAGTGGAGTGCCTAGTATGAACCTAGATTGAAAACCCTAAGAAGAAGCTACTTGATGAGTTGAGTTTAGGTTGAGTGGTGCGGCCCAAACAACTCAAACAACTGGCCACAACTGCAACACTAGGTTAGGCACACAGAAATGGTTAACCTAGAATGATTTCTACTCTTTTATGTGTTGATTTGTGTGTACCGATTCCACAGATCAGAACCCGATTGAGTAGAAGCAAATCAAGTAGGTTAA
This sequence comes from Thalassia testudinum, assembly GCA_037157565.1. NCBI lineage: Eukaryota > Viridiplantae > Streptophyta > Magnoliopsida > Alismatales > Hydrocharitaceae > Thalassia > Thalassia testudinum. The sequence goes on from JAZHRO010000025.1 coordinate 44,974,883, forward strand.
GTGCCTTGAATGTGGGTGTATGTTGTGTGTCTGTTGAAAATTACCCCACAAAATTATCTTTTTGTTTTTTTTATAAGTGAGGATGGAATGAGTGTGAGTGAAAATCCAAACAACCAAACTAATCCTAGGATTTATGCAAACACCTAGGTTAATTGGAATTTGAATTTAATGTGACAAATGAAATTTATGGAGGGGGAAGAATGGGGAGCACTTACAGTCGTCTTCAACTGCACTTTACTCCAGTCTACCGCTTGACAATTCCCTGATGGAGGTCTCTGCAAAACAATAGACATAAGAGAAAGCAATTTAGAAGACAATAAAGTGCGTGAAATACGAAAAGATAAAAAATCGTTGCCTCCCCGGCAACGGTGACAAAATGTTGAAGCGACGGGTTACTACGCTATCGAATTCGATTTTGAAAACCTATCGTTGTAGTTTGAATAGCGAAGAACTCATGTTCAACAAATAAAATTTATACCAGAATAGAGATCTTGGGTCGAACTCAAGGAGGCTACGTCGATCTAAATTCGTAATTATATTTTTTTCATGTTTTTGTTGAAAAATGGAGTAATTACAATGAAACACTAAACAATCAGAATAAGAGAGAGAGAGAACATTCACTTAATACTTCAAAATGTTTATACAGTTAAGCAAGTGAGAAATTACACTAGAAAGTAGGAAAACTATTACACTAGAACGTAGGAAAATTCTACTCTAGAAAGTAGGAAAAAGGAAAGGGAGAGAGAAGTTATCCTCCTCGACGATTGCTTGGAGGATGAGCCAAATGGGACAATGCCTGGAAGACGAAGAATGGAGCAGGAAGAAGGAGGTCGAGGCAGGAAGAATGGGAACGAGGTAGCACGTCGTCATAATCGTGGGATCCGCTTCCGAAATGGGGGGGAAAAATTAACTTTATCTCTTGAGGAGCATCCCAGGTGTGGGACAAGCTTCTCTTGAGCTTTGAAGAGGGAGAGAAGAGAAGGAAGGGATCAGAATTTCGTATGGAGGGGGTCTCCTTTTATAGTTGCAAGGAGTGAGGGCAATTTGGTCATTACATGTTGAAAATCATTAATTTAGGACCTTTAGTGATGGATAAATCCGTTACTAAAGGCCTGAACATGGCCTTCGTGGGCAGCTCACACACGCCCGCTTGCTTCCCCCTGCGTTAACGCGCATCCACGTTCTTCCAATCTCGGCCGTTCGGCCTCACGATCGAACGACTGAGAGTACTCCTCACCCACCTCATCCGCTTGCCTCAATGCGTGAGATCTCGCATCGCCTCGCCGTTTCAGATGGCACGTTCAGGTGATTGGGTGCACATAGCCACTCGATCTCCATCGTGCGATCAATTGCGCCCACGCGCCCGCTCCAATTGAGGTGCCCCGCGGCTTGATCCTGCACCTCAACTTCGCGTAAAGGCGCTCGACCAATGCACTGTGGGTGCGTTTGTGTCTAATGCTTAACTTAAGCGTAGGCACTTCACAGCCATTGGATCTTGATCCAACGGTGGAGAAGCATTGGCATGAGGTGCTTCAGCGGATGCGTGCGGCCGGTTGGGCGGTCGAGATGGCGCCACGTGGTGCCATCTTGGTCGTCCATCTTCTGGGTGCTGTAGATGGTCCCACGGGTGTCGGATTGAGTCGATATTCGCATCGTTAGACTGCGATCGTCGATCCGAATCCATCCATGCGGTAGGACTTGTCATTTGAAGTGTGGATTAACACCATCTTGGACCTTGATCTTCTAGGGTTCCTTAGTCTCTATCTGATGATACGGATATCCGATTAGAGTGATCTTGGAGTCATTGAACTCCAATCGTCGCCCTGATCAGATCCGTACGGTTGGAGTTCAATCCGAGGTCCCGATAAAAAGTCACCCTGTCCCTGACCATAAAAGGAGATAATTAACCTCCATTTTATTTAGACTAATCTAAATGCGAGATGATGCATGCTATGCGATATTTATAGTATGTAATGCAATTCTATGCTTAAGAACATGCATAAATAGACATTTTATGTAATATAAACATGTTTACATCACCAGGTGATGGGAACACCATCATGAGCCCTAACTAGCTCATTTTGACCCTAAAAGGAGAATAAAGGCTCCTACATAACAAATTGGAGGTCCTAACTCAATGAATAACCATTCTGAGAGAAAAGCAAGAAACAAGGGGTGAAACTGCAAGTTTACCATTGCAGTACAACAAGATAAACAAAAAGTGATCAAATGACTTCTCATGGGCTAAACACAGGTCAAATGGTCTTAATAAGATAAAAAGTGGGTCGGTTCAAATAGAAAGGGTTCATGTGAATTCTAGGAACTAAATGACTTCTTATAACCCTAAAATAGACCCACTTGATTTGAAAAGGTTCTGTTCAAGATAAAATTCACCTAAACCCTCTAAAAATCATGGAAAAATATTCTTTAGGGTTTAGAACCTTCAATTTGGCCCTTAGAACCTATTTTGACCTAAATTGGGGTCTCAGACAAATATTTGCCCTAAATTGAGTTTTTGTGTAAATTGCCTAGTCAAACGTGATCAAACCAAAAATCCAACTTCACCATTGGATTCCTTAGGTCCAAATTAGGTTCATACCAAAATTTGGACCTAAGGGGAATTCATTTTGACCTACTTTGCAAATAGGTCCAGCCCAATTACATTTCTACCCCTATCTTTTGAAAACTTCTACAGAGATCCCCCTATCTTTGTCTTCGTTACCTACAATTAGGTCCCTCCACCATTATAGCAGAGGGAATCCTACTCCAGCGAGGTTTTGAAGGAAAGATCTCTCTGATTTCTCAGAGAATTCCCTTCAAAATTGAAAGGGTAATTCTCTGAGAAATCTCCTCCGGTTTGAACACAATTCCAAGCTCGATTTGGTACCCAATCTCTGATGCGAATGCATGAGAGATTCGGGTCTCCTTCGACCTTCCATCTCCAGTGAAGCCTGCCGTGCTTGGAAGCTTGGCTTCCAAGCACAAATCCCCCCTCCAGGGCCTATAAAAGCATGCCCCAATCCCTCTGCATCCTTTAAGCTTGAAATTGGCCAGAGAACCCCTCTATTTCTTCTCTTCCCCCTCTGGCCAGTGACTCAGCAAGCTCTGGCGACATCTCTCTCTTACCCTCATCTCTCTGCCACAATATCAGTGGTAGGGTTCTCTTCCTCCTCTTCGTCCGCATCGCACCGCACCAGTCGATGCCCCTGCAACTCCTTCGTTGTCGCCATCCTTCCACCACTAAGTGCTTCGTCTCCAGCAACGGCAATACGACCCAACCACCATCTTTTCCTCCCCCTTCATCTCCCAACTCATAGCTTAGTCCTCTCTCTATTCTCATCATTTTCCTCTCTTTATTTCTTGGAAATAACCCTTGACGCACGCATCCACAATCACCTTCTTCATCTCCGGCCAGACCTCCGGCGAGGTGTCCCCGCTGCTCCACACCTCCATCCACCTCGCCAACCACCCCGTAAGCATCGCAACACCTCACTGATCCCAAACCCTCACTCCACTCACCGCGCCACGCCCACAAAACACCCCCTGAACACACCCACTCTCACGCACACAGGGTGCCCTAGGCATGCACACACCGGCCACCCCACGCCATGCCAACCCCCGCACTACATTCATCGTGTCTAGGCGAAGCTGTCTGAGCTTTTTGATAGGGCCACGAGGCTGCTTTTGTGTTGACAGGTGTAGGAGGCCCGTCGCCATTGAAGCAAGCAAGCAGCTAGCTTGCAAGCTTGCTCCAAGTCTCCTTGCTCTTGGTGGATCGTCCCAGGTTGCACAGAATCCTTTCGTGCACAGCCCTAGCCAAGAAATTGGCACTGAAGATTGAGGTAGCAGCTGCAATCAAGGAAGCCTCCTGCTGCGGACGCTCGCGAAGGGATGTGGGAGCATTGTCCCACCTCGAAAGCTGCTGGCGCGTTGCTGTGGAATAAATTGAATAAGTGAAGTAGGCTTATCGCCTCCTGATCACGGGGTGAGGTCCCTCTCACCTCTCATTGCCTTGTTCGTGACCCGATCCCCGTGGACCTGCCTTGACCCGTATACTAGGACTTGCACTCCTCGCCCACCACCACACACCGATGGGCCTAGTCCCGAGTGCTCATCCGGCCCAATTACCCGAGAAGCAGCTCTGAGAGAGCGAGCCTAAGAGAGAAAGAGGAAGAGAGATCACGGGGGCGGGTAGGGGTAGGTTTTGCTCTCTTGCAGGTAGGGAGAAGAAGAAGAAGCCGAGGAAAAAGAGGGCAGAGGCCAGAGAAGCTAAGGAAGGAGAAGGCAGGGATGAAGAGGAAAAGTTGAACGCTGAAGGGCTGAAGAAAGGAAAAGAGAAGGAACTGAAGGTAGAAGAAAGAGGAGACACCAGAGAAAGAAGAAGAAGAAGAAGAAAGAGAAGAAGCCAAAAACAAAAGAGAAAGGAAAAGGCACAGGCACGAGAGTAGAAGAAAGGAGAAGAAGAAGAAGGAAGGAAGCAGCCAGAGACAGAAATCAGAGGAGAGAAAGACAAGTGAAGCAGTACTGTAGTAGCCATATTTAAGACATCTGATTCACAAAATCAGACGTCCATTTTTTATGCTCTTTATATACATTTATATCCAGTGTTTATATCTATATTTTTGCACCATAACTCTGATTTTCCATTGCATATTATATTCAATTTTAAAGTTGTGCTCTTGAATTTTAAATCCCAATTTGCTCCCTGTGTTTGACCTCGGACTTACAACTTCGAGTAAAAAAAATTCTATTTGTTTTCGAGCGATTTCAACTATACTATGACGCATTGATTTTAAAACATTGATCTTGCCCGTTAAACATTTTGGCGATGTTGCCGGGGAGCAACAGGCGATTTAGAAATCTTGATCACAATTTCTGATTTGGTACTAACTTGATATATCTCTTTTGTTGTGATTATTTCAGGGGAGATGATTCATAAGAAGACGGCTACACAGCAAACACACCCGGGGTAGGTAATCTCTAATTAGCCCTTTCTCTTAATCCCCTCGTTCTGAAAAGGAAAGCAAGATAAGAATCAATTAGGGCTACCTGCTTTCCATCTTTAGCTAAGTCACCAAAGTTGCCTGATTTTATTTCAACAACAAATATTGATTTGTGCATCCATTTAAGGTAACTAGGGCTACCACCTTCTTGATTGAGCCCTAGATACCATATTTTTGGCAACTAAATTGGACCAAAATTAGAGCCAAATTAAGGATTACAATTTAGGGTTTTAGAGACACATCTTTCTAAGCAAGAATCAACTATTCCAAAAAGTGGTGTGCATAAACCTTGATTGAAAAGACTTATTCAAGAGAAATCCTAATCACTTGAATCCTAAAAGAAAGGACCTAAAGCTTCTCAACGGACAAATAGGTGAAGTTGACCTCTTGTTGGGTCAACCAACCTTGAAATTAGGTCACTTTTGTACCCAATACATCTAAAGTTCAAGTGGAATCCTAAGCACCTTTGATCTTAAATAAAAGTGGTAGACTTAAGAGGTCAAGGTCCCCATTCTGGTCTAGCTGGAATCTCAGTGACAAGAGAGGTCGGGTGGGGGAAACCTTGTAACCTGTGGGAGTACTCTACCGTGTAGGGGTCTTTGCGGGACTCTCCCTCTCTGGCTGGCCAGGTATTTCTTAGGTGGATGGCTTTCTAACTAAGGGGTGTCATCCGCCCCGAACCTCTATAGTCATCCAAATTTTTTGGTGTCTTGATTGGGTCCAGCACATTCTAATCTCGTCCAAACCATCAGTGCATGTTCGGTAGGAGGTCCTTAAAACCATCCTTAAGACCTCCTTTAGCAATTCACTCCCGCCGAAGCAAAGCCTCGACATCTGTGTTTGTGCAGCAACCCCACCACGTAGACATCTCCTCTAATTCATCAAAACCAAATTCTCCTTCTTCCATCATCATGGCACAACCAATAGAAGAAGAGAACAATCTTGAAAACCAACTCCAGTGCCTGAATGATCTATTTCAAAACTTTGTAAACCTGTCGCAGCATCCTATGATGCGAGATCACTACAATCCTGCTGCGGTGGCAATCGAACCTCGAGTCCAAATCCCAGCTGGAGGTCCTGATTCTGAACTCAAGCCCAACATGATTCATGCTATTCCAAAGTTTCATGGGCTTAATTCTGAGGATCCCTTCCAGCACATCAAAAAACTCGAACATCTGGCGCAGACCTTCGAGTCAGATGTACAAAATCGGGATATCTTTCTTATGAAGATGTTTTCCTTCTCTCTCATGGACAAGGTAGCTCATTGGTATTAGACTCAGATGCATCCAATCAACACATGGGTTGAGCTGCAATTCGAATTCTTGAAAAAGTTCTTCCTAGTTGGTCGGACAAATGCCTTACGCCACCTGATCACACACTTCACCCAACAATCTGGAGAACCTCTTCATGAAGCATGGGACTGTTTCCTGGATCTCATGCGAAAGTGCCCCCATCACGGAGTTCCTAAATGGGAACAAGTCCAGTATTTTTACCAGGGACTCCGTGAAGATACTGCCTATTTGTCAATCCAACCTGCGGAGGAAATATCATGGATCAACACGAAGACACTGTGTCGGAGATTCTGGAGAATATGTGCGAGAACTCCATCAATAATGACTCCATGGGCTTAATCGACCGGACAAATGGCCATGCATCGACGAATCCAAGGGAAGCACATGAGACGTAGGGCCTGTTCGCATCCATCGATTTGGAACTGATGGCCAGTCGGTTGGACAAGGCCTCTATCATAGAGAAGAAGGTGGATGAGCTGACTCGACATTTGCAGCGAGCCACCTCTGCGCAAAACCCATTTGCATAGCCACCTCTTGGGAGGGAAGCTGTGCATAACATCTATCACTGATCTTCTCACGGGATGGACCGTATCCACCCCCGTCTGACTCTAGGACTGGAGGAAACTCCAATCCGACCTACTCTAGTTAGGGGAACTCTGAACCCTCGTATTCTGACTTTCCTGAGGTTCCTTAGACCTGCAAGGACCTCAATGCCATCTAGAATGACCCATTCTCTAACACCTATAACCCTAGATGGCGGAATCATCCCAACTTCCTATGGGTGGGAAATAATTAGAATCAAAGACCACCATATCAACCCCGTCCACAAGTCCCTCATCCATATCAGCCGCCTTAGCCTCGGCCCAACCCCACCTATCAATCTGGGCCAACCCAAATAGATCAAATGACTCTTATCCTTCAGGCTTTGGCTGACATTCAGAAGACGAATGCGGCTATGCAAAAACAGCACAAGGATGAGATCACAGAGGTTCGCAATCAACTCGCCCAGATGGCGAATTCCCGCCAACTTGGCAGACTCCCTTCGAAACCTCTGCTAAATCTGAATAACGTGCCAAACTAGAGGCAGGTTATGAACCCAAATCCGGGCCAAGCCCACATGATTTATCAGGCTCCTTCTGTTCCATCACCCGACAGGATGGAAGCATCGACATCATATGCGAGATTTCAATAGCAGCCACCCATTTTACCAATCCCGAACCAAAACCAGGCAAGACTAAATCCTGTAACAACCCATAGTGGTAAGGTAACACAAGACCCACCTTATCCAAGCCACTTTCAGGTTGGCAATAACCTAAGCCCTAGGATAGTTATCCAGGACACCCCTATCCCAGATGAAGAACCTGGACCTATTCTAGAGGAACCAACCAAGGTTCTATTTCCCGAGGATTTAACCAAGGGAAAGAAGACAAACAAACCCATGGCTCCTGAGGAGGATCTGGTCAAGCTATTTGAACAGGTTCATATAAACATCCCCTTGATGGATGCAATTCGCCACGTACCAGCTTACGCACGATTTCTGAAAGATGTGTGTACACCCAAGCGTAAGTTGCGAACCATAAGTGGGAGTCCGATCGTACTATTAGAGTAAGCCACCTCTATAATTTTGAGCAAACTCCCACCTAAGGAAAAAGACTCAAGTACTCCCCTGATTTCTTGTACCATTGGTGATACGCAATTCGAATGAGCTTTATTAGATTTAGGTGCCTCCATAAACCTAATACCTACATCCCTCCTTGACCACCTTGAAGAATCTGAGCTTAAACCGACAGAGGTGACATTGCAGTTAGCTGACCGATCTATTAAGTCACCTAAAGGAGTTCTTGAGGATGTCATCGTTAGGGTACGAGATTTCTATTTCCTGGTGGATTTTATAGTCTTAGATATAGATGCTCCAGAAAACCCAAGGGATACACCAATTATACTAGGGAGACCATTTCTGGCTACTGCTAGGCCCAATATAAATTGTAAGGAGGGCCAAATTGAACTGAAATTCGGAAACCAAACACTGAAGATTGACATCTTCAAGGCCCAACAAGAGATTAATTGCGGAGTTATAGAACAAATATATGATATCAAGGTCGTGGTTGATGAACCGTATATTGAGGACAACCTGATTACTTTCGATCAACCACAAGAGGATCAAAACCCACAATCAGAGGATTCCAAATCTGATTTAGATACATCCATAACTCCTTCCCTTGCTCCTGACACACACCCTGAACTGCCTGCTGCTGCTGATAACCTCGTTCTGGAACTCAAGCCTCTTCCCAACCATCTAAAGTACATTTTTTTGGGCTCCAATCAGACGTTTCCTATGATTATCAACTCTAGACTCACACCTGACCAAGAATCTGGTCTGATTACTATTTTCCAGCAACATCGTACACCCATTGGATGGACTCTCGATGATTTGACTGGTATCAGCCCCTCTTATTACACACACCGTATCTACACCGAAGAGGGCACACAACCTTCCCGTGAAATGCAGAGACGTTTGAATCCTAATCTGCAAGAGGTCATGAAAAAGGAGATCATCAAGTGGTTAGATGAAGGGATCATCTACCCGATCTTCGACAGTCGGTGGGTGAGTCCAATCCAGGTTATGCCTAAGAAGGCAGGACTCACCGTGATCACGACTGAAACCGAAGAAGTCATACTGACCCGTGTGGCAAACTCATGGAGAGTCTACATTGATTACAGAAGACTCAATTCCTCCACAAGGAAGGATCATTTCCCACTACTGTTTATTGATCTGATCCTCAAGAAATTAGTGGGAAATAGGTTCTTCTGCTTTTTGGATGGGTACTCCGGTTATAACCAGGTGGCAATCCATCCTGAGGACCAAGAAAAGACCACTTTCACCTGCCCCTTTGAGACATACGTGTTCCGAAGGATGCCGTTCGGTCTCTGCAATGCACCTGCTACTTTTCAGGGTGCATGCTTGCCATATTCTCAGATATGGTAGGTGATTATTTGAAAGTCTTCATGGATGACTTTTCAGTATTCAGAAAATCATTTGACGATTGCCTCCTACATTTGGTCCAAATCCTCAGGTGGTGCATTGACGTGAATCTAGTTCTTTCTTGGGAAAAGAGCCATTTCATGGTACCTGAAGCAATTATCCTAGGACATCTCATTTCAGAAAAGGGCATCCAAGTCGATCAAGCTAAGGTGAACTTGATTTCCAAACTCCCTATGCCTAGCATGATCAAGGACATCCGATCTTTTCTGGGACACGTCGATTTTTACCGTCGATTCATTCCTGATTTCTCGAAGATCGCGTGCCCTCTGACCACTTTGCCTTCTAAGGATGTACCTTTTGAAATCTCCAAGGAATGCACTCAAGCATTTGAAATCCTCCCTGATCGAGTTACCCAAGCCCTGATCCTATAGTCCCCTAATTGGTCTCAACCCTTTGAGATCATGTGTGATGCATCTGATTTCACTGTAGGAGCGGTGCTCGGGCAGAAAATTGATGGGAAACCCATGACATCTACTATGCTAGCAAGACACTTGATGAGGCTCAGTGTAACTACACAGCTACTGAGAAAGAGCTGCTGGCCGTAGTATTTGCCTTGGAAAAATTCAGATCTTATCTCCTGGGTTCCCACATTATCATTTACTGGGATCACACAACTGTGAGGCATCTCCTTGCGAAGAAGGATGTGAAACCTCGATTAATCCGCTGGATCTTGCTGTTGCAAGAGTTTGACCTCGAGATTCATGACAAAGCAAGAAAATAGAACATGGTAGTTGGTCACTTATCCCGCCTTCCTTCTGAGATCATCGACCCTTCCGAACCCATCACGGAACATTTTCCTGATGAGCACCTCCTAACTATCAATACAGGGCTTCCATGGTTTGCTGATATAGTAAACTACTTGGCATCACATCAGATCTCGTCCAATTGGTCAAAGGCCAAGAAGGACAAGTTGCTTTCCAATGCCAAGTATTACTTTTGGGAAGACCCATATCTTTTCCGCATCGGTGCTGATTAGATCATTTGACAATGTGTCGCGGAAGCGGAAATTCAAGACATATTGTCTTTCTGCCATGACCAGGCATGCGATGGACATTTTTCAGGTCATTAAACCGTAGCGAAAGTCCTCCAGTGCGGCTTCTATTGGCCTACGATTTTCAAAGACGTGTACAATCACTGTAGGGCATGCACTCATTACCAGACCTTAGGCAACATGAGCTATCGTGATATAATGCCCTTGCAGCCGATTCTTGTATGCAAAATCTTCGACATATGGGGGATTGATTTTATGGGACCCTTCCCTGTTTCGGACAGCTTCAAGTACATTTTACTCACTGTGGACTACGTGTCCAAATGGATCGAAGCCATTCCAACCTGAACCAATGATCATAAAGTGGTTATCAAATTCATTTAACAGAACATCTTTTCACAGTTCGGGATTCCACGTGCTATAATCTCTGATGGAGGGACCCATTTCACTAACGCTCAGTTCAGGTCACTGATGACCAAATACGGGGTGTCGCACCAAATCTCGACCCCATACCACCCCCAAACTAATGGTCTAGCTGAGCTATCAAATTGGGAGATCAAGAAAATCCTCGAGGTTACTGTTTGACCTGATAGGAAGGACTGGTCATCCTAACTTCCGGAAGCTTTGTAGGCTTATAGGATCGCCCATAAAACCCAATTAGGTATGTCACCCTTCAGATTGGTGTATGGGAAGGCATGTCACGTCCCCGTAGAATTGGAGCATAAAGCCTATTGGCCAGTACGGAACTGCAACCTAGATCTTTCTAAGGCAGGAACCCACAGAAAGCTTCAAATGGGCGAGGTCGATGAATTACGCCACGACGCGTATGAGAACTCGTGAATTTACAAAGAGCTGGTTAAGGCCTTTCATGACAAGCACATATCTAGAAAGATCTTCCATCTTGGTCAAAAAGTCTTAGTCTTTGATGCCAAGCTTAAACTGTTCCCAGGAAAACTACGATCAAAATGGATCGAACCCTACCTCATCGACGAATCTTTGGAAATGGAGCCATTGAGATCAGTCCACTCAGCCATGATTCAGAACCTTTCATCGTGAATAGTCAGAGACTTAAACAATTCATTGACTTGGCTGATACAAATTTGGCTAACATATCCTTTACCCTCCATTCTCCCTGAGCTCATTGCGCCCAACCGATGGCGTAAAACTCAGTGCTTAACGGGAGGCAACCAGTCATTCTTGAAAAACCTGAAACCTTTCTTGACATTCCTATGCTGAATTCATATTGCACTTTAGGGTTCATCCATTAGAACAGCCGACCCCACCTCAGGTACCCATACCAGAGTTTAGAAATCGTTCACAACAGTCACTTCGACCCGTTCGCCCACCCAAAACCTATTCTAATGAATGATCTAAGTTGAACTCGAACCCACCTAATTTACAATGAGGGTATTGCAAATCGTAGGCATGGGGGGTATGAAAGTGCAAAACACCATGAAAACTCATCTTACAAGAAAGGTTTCAACAAAAAAATGAAAAAATCTTGAAAAAGAACAAAAAATTCTGTAGGGAGAGAAAATTTTGAGGCCATACAAAACTTGAGGAAAAGTGAAAAATGTCAAAAAGGAGCCCAAAATGAAAAAAGAAAAAGAAGAGATAGTCATTAGTAAGAAATTAAGGGATTAACTAACTTCTAGACCATATCAAGAAAAAGAAAATGAAAGAAAAAGTGCTAATGAGACACAAAAGAGATTAATAGGAACGCTGATCTTAGGCCTCTTGGGCTAGACTCTTAGGCTTAAAAATTCAATTATCCGCTAAGATCTAGATAGTCCTCATGAGGTTGGGGAAAATGCGAAGCTTAAGTATTAGGTCTAAGGCTTAGGGAGTATTCGGCCTCATTAACTAACCTTTGATTTGCAGGACTTGGTAACCTAAGCACCCCAATCCACACACAGTCTAGTTCAGTGTGCATAATTATCAAAATCATGCAAAAGCGTTTAAGTGCTCTGAAAAAGTCGCCTAGATTAGGAGCGGCCGTTCAACACAAGTTGATTTGGATGAGTTCCCGATGTGGAGAGGCGAGAAATTCCCCTCGAAGATGCGTAATAACATATCGTCTCCTCGGTGCTTGTCTCCTAGGATATCCACATATCCTACCGAGGGCACGTAAGCACCCTGTGCTAGATTTAGCTACAGAACGACATGGGCAGGATTATCTCAAAATCTCGAAAGCCAAAGTTCTGGGGGTTTCCATGGGTGGTGCTATCATGAAGCATTGATTTTTAGGAACCCTTCGAGGATTGATGATGGGGACGAGGAACCTGATACAGACCATGTTGAGAAGCCAATCTAAAGTTAAAAATAAAAAGAAAGGAGAGAGAAAACTCTCCAAACAGAGAAAATCCTATGTCTCTCTCTCTTACAAAACATGCACTGCAAATTGAACCAAGGCTAAAATATGTTACAAGCACAGGTTCTTTAATCACAGAGTCCAACGAACCTTAGGATAGTTCCTATGGGCCTTAAAAATCTTCGTGGAGGACTGAGGCTAGAGCTAGTCAGGTCCAGATCTTGGTTGGTACTTGAGTACCTCTATGCTTACATTCGACATTCTAACCTAATCAAAAAGAAAAAAATCACTTATCATAATTGGTGAACATCAAAAGAACTCAGGGTCTAGAACAGAAGTTAAAACCTTAAAATTTTGCTAAAGGACTAGCAAAACTAGGCATGGGGGTATGATGGGAACACCATCATGAGCCCTAACTAGCTCATTTTGACCCTAAAACGAGAACAAAAGCTCCTACATAACCAACTGGAGGTCCTAACTCAATGAATAACCATTTTGAGAGAAAAGCAAGAAACAAGGGGTGAAGCTGCAATTTTACCATTGCAGTACAACAACAAGGTTTCTAATGGGCTAAACACAGGTCAAATGATCTTAACAAGATAAAAAGTGGGTTGGTTCAAACAGAAAAGAGTTTATGTGAATTCTAGGAATTAAATGACTTCTTGTAACCCTAAAAGAGACCCACTTGATTTGACAAGGTTTTGGTTAGGATAAAATTCACCTAAATCCTGTAAAAATCATGAAAAAATATTCTCTAGGGTTTAGAACCTTCAATTTGGCCCTTAGAACCTATTTTGACCTAAATTGGTGTCTCAGACAAATATTTGCCCTAAATTGGGTTTTTGTGTAAATTGCCAAGTTAAACGTGGTCAAAACTAAAATCCAACTTCACCATTGGATTATTTAGGTCCAAATTAGGTTTATAGCAAAATTTGGACCTAAGGTGAACTCATCTTGACCTACTTTGCAAATAAGTCCAGCCCAATTACATTTCTACCCCTATCTTTTGAAAACTTCTGTAGAAACACCTTATCTTTGCCTTCGTTCTTTGCAATTAGGTCCCTCCACCATTATAGCGGAGGGAATCCTACTCCAATGAGGTTTCGAAGGAAAGATCTCTCTGATTTCTCGGAGAATCCCCTTCAAAATTGAAAGGGAGATTCTCTGAGAAATCTCCTCTGGTTTGAACACAACTACAAGCTGGATTTGGTATCCAATCTCTCATGCGAATGCATGAGAGATTTGGGTCTCCTTCGACCTTCCATCTTCGGCGAAGCCTGCCGTGCTTGGAAGCTTGGCTTCCAAGCACAAATCCCCCCTCTAGGGCTTATAAAAGCACGCCCAAATCCCTCCACATCCTTCAAGCTTGAAATTGGCCAGAGAACACCTCTATTTCATCTCTTCCCCCTCTGGCCAGTGACTCAGCAAGCTCTAGCAACATCTCTCTCTTGCCCTCGTCGCTCTGCCACAATACTAGTGGTAGGGTTCTCTTCCCCTTCTTCGTCTGCATCCTGCCTTACTAGTCGATGCCCTTGCAGCCCCTTCATTGTCGCCGTCCTTCCTCCACTGAGTGCTTCATCTCCAGCGACGGCAATACAAGCCGGCTGCCATCTCTGCTCCCCCTTCATCTCCCTACGCATAGCTAAGTCCTCTCTCTACTCTCATCATTTTCCTCTCTTTATTTCTTGGAAACGACCCTCGACACACTCATCCACCATCACCTTCTTCATCTCCGGCCAGACCTCCGGCGAGGCGTCCCCACCGCTCCATACCTCCATCCGCCTCGCCAACCACCCCATAAGAATCACAACACCTCGCTAATCCTAAACCCTCACTCCACTCACTGCGCCACACCCCCAAAACACCCCCTGAACACACCCACTCTCACTTACACAGGGTGCCCTAGGCACGCACACACTGGCCACCCCAAGCCACGTCGACCCCTGCACTACATTCGTCGTGTCTAGGAGAAGCTGTCTAAGCTTTCTAACAAGGCCACGAGGCTGCTTTCATGTTGACAGGTGTTGGAGGCCCACTACCATTGAAGCAAGCAAGCACTAGCTTGAAAGTTTGCTCCAGGTCTCCTTGCTCCAGGTGGATCATCCCAGGTTGCGTGGAATCCTTTCGCACACAGCCCTAGCCAACCAATTGGCATTGAAGGCTGAGGTAGCAGCTACAATTAAGGAAACCTCCTGCTGCAGACGCTCACGAAGGGAACTGGGAGCATAGTCCCACCTCGAAAGCTGCTTGCGCGTTGCAGCGGAATAAATTGAATAAGTGAAGTAGGATTATCGCCTCCTAACCATGGGGTGAGGTCCCTCTCACCTCTCACTGCCTCATCCGTGACCCGATCCCCGCAGACCTGTCTTGACCCGTATACCCGACCTACACTCCTCACCCACCACCACATGCCGGTAGGCCTAGTTTTGGGTGCTCACCTGACCCGATTACCCAAGAAGTGGCTCTGGGAAAGCGAGCCTAAGAGAGAAAGAGGAAGAGAGATCGCGGGGGTAGGTAGGGGTAGGTTTTGCTCTCTCATAGGCAGGGAGAAGAAGAAGAAACCAAGGAAGGAGAGGGCGGAGGCTAGAGAAGATAAGGAATGAGAAGGCAAGGCTGAAGAGGAAAAGCTGAAGCTGAAGGGCTGAAGAAAGGAAAAGAGAAGGAGAAGGAACTAAAGGTAGAAGAAATAGGAGCCTCCAGAGAAAGAAGAAGAAGAAAAAGAAAGAGAAGAAGCCAAAGGCAAAAGAGAAAGGAAAAGGCACAGGCGCGAGAGCAGAAGAAAAGAGAAAAAGAAGAAGGAAGGAAGTAACCAGAGATAGAAATCAGAGAAGAGAGAAAAAGAGGTGAAGCAGCATTTTAGCAGCCATATTTAAGACATCTGATTCACAAAATCAGACGTCCATTTTTTGTGCTCTTTATATACATTGATATCCAGTGTTTATAACTATATTTTTGCACCATAACTCTGATTTTCCATTCCATATTATATTCAATTCTAAAGTTGTGCTCTTGATTTTTAAACCCCAATTCGCTCTCTGTATTTGTCCTCGGACTTACAACATCGAGTAAAAAAACTCTATTTGTTTTCGAGCAATTTCAACTATACTACAACGCATTGATTATAAAACATTGATCACACCCGTTAAACACCAAGCCCACCAGCGTGCGGTGGTGGGCGAGGTGTGTTAGTCGAGTCAGGTCAAGACCAGGTCCTCGGGGCATGGTCGCGGACAAGGTCGGTCGGGTTGGGTGAGAGGGACCTGACACCATGAGTTGGGCGCTGCGCCTCTGACAGTTCCGAGGTAGGACTATCTTCCCACCTTCCTCGCACACGCCTACAGCAGAGAGGCTCTCTCTGGTTGCGGCAGCTGCGACTGCCCTCAACTCCAATTGGATGCTTGGAGTTGTGCGCGAGTGTATTTCGCGCAACTTGGGACATGAGCCTGAAGCAAGCGAAGCCTAGAGCAGCTGCAAGCAAGCTTCAAGCTTCGCTTCAATGGCAGATGAATGTCTGTACCTGAAAGCACCAAGACAACCTCGCGGCCACGTTAAAACACTCAAGGAACTTCACCAAGGCACGGCAAATATGCAGCGGTAGTCGATGTGGCGTAGGAACGCTTGAGTGAGCGTACCTAGGGCACACTGTGTACAGATGTGTGGGTGTGTTTGGGGGTGTGTTTGGGTGAGTGGTGGAGTGAATGGAGTGAGGAGTTGTGATAAGGGGGTTGAGGTGGAGCTTATGGACCTGTCGGTGAGGAGGGAGGTGGTCTGTGGTGGTGGAGCGATCTCACCAGAGTTGGTGGCTGGAGGTGAAGGAGATGATGGTGGTGGAGTGTGGCAGTAGTCAATTAAGGGAAATAACGAGGGGGAAAGAAAGTAGAGGGTGAAGGAGACTTATCTAGGAGGTGAAGAGACAAAAGGGGGACAGAGATGGCGTCTGGCGCGTATTGCCGACGTCGGAGACGAAGATGCTCCGAGAGGACGGTCGGCGAGGACAAAGGGGGGCAGGGGTGTCGGTGGGTGCTGCGCGACGCAGATGAACGTGAAGAAGAAGAACCTACCACCAGTTTTGTGGTCAGGCGAAGGAGAAGACCAGGGAGGGTTGCCAGAGCTTGATGAGCGAGTCAGCTAGAGGAGGAGAGAAGAAATTGAGGGGAATTCTAGCCGATTTCAACTTAGAAGAGTTGGGGTGAACTGGGGCTCCATAAACAGAGCCTTGGAGGTCGATTTTGTGCTTGGAAGCCAAGCTTCCAAGCAAGGCAGGGTCATCGGAGTTGGCAACTTGAAAGAGACCCAAATCTCTCATGCATTCGCATGAGAGATTGGAAAAGAATCTTGGATCATGGATGGGTTCAGAATGGAGGGATTTTCTCAAAGAATCTCCCTTCCAATTTTGAAGGGGATTCTCTGAGAAATCAGGGAGAAATCACCTTCTAAAGTTCGCCGAAGTAGGATTCTTCTGCTATAATGGTGGAGGGACCTAATTGCAAAGAATGATGTAGAAGGTAGGGGGCCAAATGTAAGGATTTCTGAAAGATAGGGGTAGAAATGTAATCAGGCTGGACCTATTTGCAATCTGGGTCAAGATGAGTTCTCCTTGGGTCCAAATTTTGGTAAAAACCTAATTTGGACCTAAGAAATCCAATGGTGAAGTTGGATTTTGGTTTGAACCACGTTTGATTGGGAAATTTATGTAGAAACCCAATTTAGGGCAAATGTTTGTTTAAGACCACATTCTAGGTCAAAATGAGTTCCAATGGCCAAATTGAAAGTTCTAAACCCTAGAGAATATTTTTCTATGATTTTTAGAGGGTTTAGGTGAATTTTATCCTGACCATAACCTTGCTTAATCAAGTGGATTTGTTTAGGGTTACAAGAAGTCATTTAATTCCCAGAACTCACACAAACCCTTTTCTGTCTAATCCAACCCACTTTTTATCTTGTTAAGATCTTTTGACCTTTGTTTGTCCCTTGAGAAAATCCGTTGTTCTACTGTAATGGTAAAATTGTAATTTTACCCCTTGTTTCTTGCTTTTCTCTCAGAAAGGTTATTTAGTGAATTAGGACCTCTAGTTGGTTATGTAGGAGCTTTTGTTCTCTTCTATGGGTCAAAATGAGCTAGTTAAGGCTCATGATGGTGTTCCCATCATAGCCCTAGTCAACTGTCATTGATTAGCTTATAGTTGAGCCACCTGCTCAGTTATCATGGAGTAGATATTAGGCAAAGGGGCTTGATTAGGTAGCTCCACGGTGGGTAGATGGGGGATGAAAAAATCAGCATGCTGATTAGATTGTGGGTTAGAGGACTTATTTTATTTTTCTATTTTTTTAAATGCAAACAAGAGGAAGAATGCAGGAAAAGAGGTCTTTGCGTGGGGGAGGCAAAAATCAAGTGGTCCCTCCAAGTGTGGAGTTTTTTGGGACGTCGCTTGTGTAAAAATGGAAGAAATAGGGAAGAGAAGAGGGAGAGATGAGAGAAGTATGCAATCAAGCAACAAAATTCTAGACCAAACTTAAATGTTGCTCCTTAAAAATTAACCTAAGACTTGGTCTATCTAGGAAATCAATAGTGGATATCCATTCTTTCAATAAATCTAGTTAGGATGAATAAGGGGAAGGTTGGGCCCAAGCATGTCCTAGGAAAATGACTGAGGGCTAATATAAACCTATGCCTAGTCGTTTAACACAGCCCCTTAGCTTAGCACCAAATATAGAAGAAGGAATTGATATCAACTATAGAAAATTTGAAACCCAGGTAGCAAGCCCAAGTTTGATGAAACCTTAGGGGTCAAATTGCTACGAAATTTTTATTAGGTTTAGGAGAGTAAAGTGCACAAGGAATGTGATGGGCGTTAGTTGAGGTATTGCCCGATTATTTCTTTTTTTGGTGTGTGTGTGAATTAAGCGGGAAGTGATGCCCAAGCCAATTCAAAGGAGGTTTGCAAACAAGGATTTATTTTTTAAGTGTTTTAGGGGTTTAATCAAGAATTTGTCTTTTAGGATTCTCTCTTGTTAAAATTTCAAACAAGGTTTTGAAGCTCCACAAATAATAATAATCAAGTTGTAGTTGGTGGAGTTCAATTCCATTAGAGTTGATGTGACTAAAAGAGAAATTAAAACCCTAATATGGAAATCCTACATATGCAGCTCCTAAAAAAAATGAATCTCTTTTCAAAATCTTTAAGTGTGGTAACCCAAACAAGAAAACAACACCACCACTTGATGTAAAATCAAAGAAGGAATCCAAAATTATTTTTTGGTGATTTTAGGAAATTGTTTGGTATTTTTTGGAATATTTCTTCTTACTGGTGTCAAGAGTCAGAATTGATACATTCAGGAAATTGATTATGTAGAAACTTCAAATAGTCTCAAAATTTTTTTAGAATTTTATATGATGTAGACAATTTCTCAAGGTTTCCAACAATAAAAGGTTTACCCAAATCTGATGAGTAGAAAAATTTATAAAATTCACGGATAGTAAGAAAACAATAAGGAAACAAGGTCTGACCCTTATTTACTCCCTAAATTTTTTAATTTCTTTTGTTTGGCAAAATTTCTTGAAAAATGGACTTAAAGGGACTTCCCTGGGAAATTTGGTGAATTTAGGAAGCTCCTAAGTGCCCGAACCTGATTTTTGAAAGTCAAGATAGAAGTCTGGATTTTTAAAAATCAGACACCAATAAGGTAAAGGTGGTGGAAAACAAGCAATAGAACGAGTTTTAGCATCCACCACCCTTAATTTTTCTAGTTTTTTATTCTTTTTGTAAATTTAAATATTTGTTTAAGGGATTTTGATGATATACAAGAGATGGCCGAGGGTACTAACTTGAAGTACGTGAGAAGACAGGTTCACTTGAAGTTTCCCGCTCTAAGCAAATCCAAATTTTGCTTCCACTCCTGATTTGCACCGTGAATCAAAACAAAACACAAAATTCGTGAAGACCTAATAAAGCAAGAGGGATAAATAATGTGTGACTAAGCCATGCCTCTCCAGCAATGGTGCCAAAAAGTGACGTCAAAAATACGCGTTTTGTTAAAATTGGGTTTTGATGTCGTAACGTGTATCTTTGTAATCAACTTTTATAATTTATAAACCTAGATAGTGGAGTATCTAGGGTTGTCCAAGGAGGCCAATTTGTTAGGCACAAAGTTGGTTCTCTCTCTCTCACCTCTTAAATCCGCACATTCTTTTTGTGATTTTGATTTTTGTTATTTTTATAATTTTAAAAACAATCAGGCAACGGAATATGAGGTGATGATTAAACTACACCTATCAACTAACCCTAAGTGACAATAATGAAGCCTTCTCCTCTAAGCTCACCCTAGGCAAGTGCACCTAGGGTAATTAGAAGAGAAGGCATTCGTGCACTAAAGAAATAACAAGAAAAACACTAAAATTTAAACATGAACTTGGAAGGCAAAGGACACTTGTATTACTGGCAAAGTTTATTACAAGTAGATAAATGCTTCTGCAAGAAAAAGAGAAACTAAACTACCTAATACAAGATAAAAATAAGATAAAGAAGAAGGTTAATCCTCTGTAGAAGTTTTGGAGAGCCCTTGCTTCAAGTATAGTCACCCCGCACTTGAAAAGAACTCTCCTTAGCTTCTTCTTGTAGTTGTCCTTCTCCAGGCAATCTGATGAGAGCCTCATCATGAGCCATAACTAGCTCATTTTGACCCAATAAAGAAGATAAAAGCTCCTACATAACCTAGAAGAAGGCTTAACTGAAGGAACAAGTGCTCTGAGAAGAAAACATGAAATAAAGGTTAAAACTGTAATTTTACCATTGCAGTACATAAACGGGATTTCTCAGAAGCAAAACATAGGTCAAATGGTCCAAATAAGATAAAAAGTGGGTTGAATTAATCAGAAATGGGTTTATGTGCAATCTAAGAATTAAATGACACTTGGTAACCCTAAAACAGACCTGCTTAAATTAACAAGGTTCCGGTCAGAATAAAAATCAAGCAAACCCTCTAAAAATCATAGAAAAACATCCTCTAGGGTTTAGAACACTTAATTTGGCCTTTGGAACCTAGTTTGACCTAGATTAGGGTCTTAGCTCTTCAATTAACCTAATTTGGGTTTTTACGCAAAATGTCCAGTCAAACGAGGTCAAACCTAAAATCCAACTTCACCATTGGATTATTTAGGTCCCAATTAGGTTTGTACCAAAATTTGGACCTAAGGGGAGGTCATCTTGACCTACTTTGCAAGTTAGTACACCCAAATCACAAATAGGTCCCTATCTTTTGAATATCCTTGCAGAGAGCCCCCTAGGTTCTTCGCCTCCTTTGCGAACCGGTTGATAAGCGTGGGTTTGACCGGGTTGTGTTATATCGTTGTAGTAAAGCCGGTTGTTACCAACGTTTCATAAAAAATTTTTTACTCGGAAAAATAAAAGAGTTCCCGAGGTCGAACTCAGGGAGCAAGTTGTATTCTAGAGATATACAAGTTCTATTACAAAAATAAAGAGAGAGAGAGAGAGATGAAAATTTGGCTTCTTCTTCTTTTCTTCTTTCTTCCTCTTTGTCTTTGGTTCTTCCTGTTCTTCTTCTTCTTCTTCTTCTTCTGCTTTCTTCAGATTTTCCCCTCGTGCTCTTCTTCTTCTGTTCTTCCTTGTTTCCTTTCTTTCTTTTTTCGTCAGATCGTCTTCTTCTTTTCTTGCTTCTTGCTTCTCTTCATTCCTTCTTCTTCTTTGTCTTCACCTGCCTTGACCTCTCTTTTTCTTCTTTCGCGATGGCCGTTGCTCTTCCTTCTTCTTCAGCGGGTCTTCTTCTTCTTTGGCTGCTGACCTTCCGTCGTCTGCCCCGGTGCTGAGACGACTTAACAATGCCTTCGCTACAGTGCAGCAGCTCCTTCTTCTTCAGCGGGTCTGCTTCTTCTTCTTTGGCCTGCACACTTCAGAGTTTATTCGTCAAGGCAAAAACCTACTCTACCCCCCTCCCCCGCGTATCTCTCTCTCTGAAATCACTCTTCGGAAGCTCTCCCAGAGCGCTACCGGGTAATCGGGTTCGGGTCAGGCCCGGGTCCAGGCCCACCGGCGTGCGTGGTGGGCGAGGAGTGCAGGTCAGTCTAATCGGGTCGGGCCAGGTCCGCGGAGCGTGGTCACGGACGAGGCCGAGTCGGGTCGGGTCGGGTGAGAGGGACCTCACCCCGTGGTAACTGAGGCAAACAGCATAAGGCAGTTTTTGCCTTTATGCGTCCGCGCGCCTTCGAGAGGTTCCGAGGTGGGACTAAATGTCCCACCCCAATTCTCTCACGCCTGCAGCAGGGATGGTGCTTCCAATTGCATCAGCTGTTGAGGCGCACAGCTCCAATTGAGGGCCAGGGTGTGTGCGCGAGACTCTTTCGCGCTGGCCGTGGCTTTTCAACCTGGGATATCTCGGCTTGGAGCAACCTCGAGCAGGCTTCGAGCTTCCTCGCCAATGGCGGTCAAGGCCTGGAACCTGAAATCAATAGAACGGCCTCTCGGCCAAATCAGACAGGCGGGGGACCTTCGCCGTGGCACGGCGAAGGTGGTCAGGGGGTTTGCAGGGGGCGAGATGGAGCTGTCAGGTCGTCCTAGGTCAAACTGTGAGCGAGGGAGTGGGTGTGTTCGGTGGGTCTGCAGAGGGTGTTTGGTGGGAAGTGGAGGGGCGGAAGAGGATCAGGGTGAGGAGGCGGAGGTTCTGCGGTGGTCGGCGAGCCGTGTGGGTCGCTGAGGTGATGGGAGCGGCTCGCCGGAGGGTGGTCGGAGGCGGAGAGGATGAGGGTGAACAGGGTCGGTAGAGGGCTTAATTGACTAAATCGAAAGCGGGGAAAGAAAGAGGAGGAGAAGGGGAGTAAGTCTAACTTAACTGCAGGGACGAAGGGGGAGGAACAGGGCGACAGTCGTATCGACTGTCGCCGGAGAAGATGATGCTCAGAGAGAGGGGCGGCGGCGAGCAGAGGGCTGGAGAGGCGCCAGCTGGGTGCGGCGTGGCGTGGGAAGAGCAGGGGAGGAGGTCTCTGCTGCTGGTATTGCGGCAGAGCGAAGAGGTGGAGGGGGAGGAAGTCGCCGGAGCTGGTGAGCGTCTGCCGGAGAAAGAAGAGAAGAAAGCTGGGGGTTTTCTCCGTCAGATCCAGGCTGCCTTCGTCGGTGGAGCGGCGGGGGGTATTTATAGGGTTGAAGCAGGGAGGAAGGCGGAGGGAGACGACGTGTCTCCCTCGCCGGAGAATGGTCGGAATACGAACCCATACCGTCCGTGCGTTCGCACGGCCGGTATGGGGGGCTACAATGACCATGGGGGCGCTCCTGCGACGGCTGACGACGCAGGGCACCCCCGGTACACTTGCCAGGTCCTCCACCTCACCCTGCGCGGCGCCATGCTCCGCGCAAGGTCGCCGGAGCATGGTGCTGGCAGGGTTTTGCAGGAGGGACCTGTTTGCAAAGAACGAAGGAGAGTTAGGGGCCAAAATGCGAGGGTTCAAAAGTTGAGGGCCAAAGAGTAAATATATGAGGACCAAAGTGTGAAGTCGGTCAAGGAGGTTTCTTCTTAGGCTCAAGTTTTTATACATGACTAATTAGGACCTAAGGAATCTGATGGTGAATTTTATTTTTATATTAAACCTTGTTTGACCGGTCAATTTGCGCAAAAACCCAAATTAAGTTATTAATTGGGCATGGTTCTCAATGTAGGTCAAAATGGGTTCTAAAGGCCAAATTGATGGTTCTAAACCCCAGAGATTATTTTTCTATGAATTTTAGAGGGTTTATTCTATTTTTACTTTGCCTCGAACCTTGTGAATTGAAGTGGGTTGTTTTAGGGTTACAGATTATCATTTGGTTCCTTGGAAGTGCTGTAGCCCTTGCTAGATCATCTCATCCCACTTTTATTCTTATTAAGCTGTTTTGACCTATGTTTGGGCCCTGAATTACCCTGTGTGCAGATTATACTGGTAAAATTGCACTTTTACCCCTTATGACTTGTTTTCTTCTCAAACTCAGAATTCTCTGAGTTAAGCTTTTCCTTGAGATATGTAGGAGCTTTTATCCTTTGTATTGGGTCAAAATGAGCTAGTTATGGCTCATGATGAGGTTCTCATCATACCCCCATGCCTAGCTTTTGCTAGTCCCTTAGCAAAAAAAAAAAAAAAACTTAAGGTTTCAACCCTTGTTCTAGACCATGAAGTTTTCAATGGTTTTAGATAAGTGCCTTTTTATTTGAGCATAGATTAGGTTAGAATGCTGACCATAGGCCTAAAAGATACTCTAGTACCAATCAAGATCCAAATCTGTCTAGCCTTAGCCTCAGTCTTTTAGCAAAGGTTTTTAAGGCCCACAAGAACTAACCTAAGGTTTATTGGACTTCGTGGTTAAAGCACCCGTGCTTGAAATGATTTTAGCCCTGGCTCAGTTCGCAGTGCGTTTTGTAAGAGAGAGATAGAAAGTTTTTTCTGTTTGGAGAGTTTTCTCTCTCTTTTTCTTTTTAGTTCTAGTCTAGGATTGGCTTTTCAACACGGTCTGTATCAGATTCCTTGCTCCCATCATCAATCCTCAAGGGTTCCTGGCGATCGATGCTTCGAGATAGCACCGCCCATGGCAACCCCCGGAACCCTGGCTATTGAGATTTCGAGATAATCCCATCCATGGTATTCCGTGGCCGAATCCAGACCCTGGCAATTGACACTTCGAGATAATGCCATCCATGGAATCTGAACCAGCAGAGTGCTTACATGCCCCCCGTAGGATATGTAAATATCCTAAGAGACAAGCACCGAGGAGATGATATTTTGTTACGCATCTTCGAGG
Organism: Thalassia testudinum; assembly: GCA_037157565.1. Classification (NCBI taxonomy): domain Eukaryota; kingdom Viridiplantae; phylum Streptophyta; class Magnoliopsida; order Alismatales; family Hydrocharitaceae; genus Thalassia; species Thalassia testudinum. The sequence continues at coordinate 44,999,297 of JAZHRO010000025.1, forward strand.
GGATTTCCCGCCTCTCCGCGCTGGGAACTCGTCCAAATCAACTTGTGTTGATCGGCCATTCCTATTCTAGGTGTTCTTTTCAGATTTTTGCGACGCTTCTGCGTGATTCTGATTTTTATGCTTACTGAACCAGGCTGTGTGTGAGATTAGGGTGCTTAGGTTACTGAGTCCCGTAAACCAAAAATTAGTTAACGAGGCCGAATACTCCCTAAGCCTTAGACCTAATACTTCAGCTTTTCATTTTCCTCAACCTCTTGAGGAGTGTCCAGATCTTAATGGGTACTAAGAGTCTATTCAAGAATGCCTAAGGTTTGCATTCTTACTAATCTCATTTGCACTTTTCAGTTATTTTCTTGAATGAGGTCTAGAACTTAGGTTAATTCCTTAGTTCCTTACTAATGACTATCAACTTTTCTTATAATTTTGTGCTCCTTTTTCATTTTGTTTCTTCTCTCCTTCACAAAATTTTCTTCTCCTCTTTTCCTCTTATTCTTTTTCGAAAAATTTTTTAATTTTTATGGTATTTTTGGCATATGTGAATTTTTTTGTTTGAAACCTTTTCTTACAAGTTTTTGCACTTTCCTACCCCCCCATGCCTAAGATTTGCAATGTCCTCATTGTAACCTAGGGGGTCTCAGTTCAGGGTGAACTTCGAGTGCTGAAAGGTGTCAGAACAAGTTTCAGGTTTTCAAAGAGAATGACGGGCTGCCTCCCGTTAAGCGCTGAGTTTTACGCCATCAGCTGGGCGCAATAAGCTCAAGGGGAAAGGAGGATATGAGATGCCTCAGCCAAATCAGTAGAAGTTACATCAATGAACGGCTTGAGTCTTTGACCATTCACGATGAAAGGTTCAGAATCGTGGCTGAGTGGACTGATTTCGATTGCTCCATTTCCAAAAACCTGTCGGACCAAATATGGTCCGACCCACTTAGATCTCAGTTTTCCTGGGAAGAGTTTGAGTCGGGCATCAAAGAGTAGGACCTTTTGACCAGGATGAAAGATCTTTCTCGAGATGTGTTTGTCGTGGAAGGCTTTAACCCGCTCCTTGTAGATTTGCGAGTTCTCGTACGCGTCTGTGCGTAATTCATCGATCTCGCTGATTTGGAGTTTTCTGTGGGTCCCAGCCTTGGAAAGATCTAGATTACAGTTCCGTACTGCCCAATAGGCTTTATGCTCCAGTTCGACGGGAAGGTGGCATGCCTTTCCGTACACCAATCTAAAGGGGGACATGCCCAATTGGGTCTTGTGGGCGGTCCTATAGGCCCACAATGCTTCCGGAAGTCGGGACGACCAGTCCTTCCTATCAGGTCGAACAGTGACCTGTAGGATTTTCTTGATCTCCCGATTCGACAGCTCAGCTAGACCATTAGTTTGGGGGTGGTAAGGAGTAGAGATTCGGTGAGACACCCCGTATTTGGTCATCAGTGACCTAAACTGAGCATTTGTGAAATGGGTCCCCCCATCAGAGATTATTGCACGAGGAATCCCGAACCTTGAGAAAATGTGTTGATGAATGAATTTGAGAACGATTTTGTGATCACAGGTTCGGGTCGGTATGGCTTCGATCCATTTGGACACGTAGTCCACAGCCAACAGAATGTATTCGAAACCATCCGAAACAGGAAAGGGGCCCATAAAATCAATCCCCCAAACATCAAAGATTTCGCATACTAGAATCGGTTGCATAGGCATCATGTCGCGATGGCTCATGTTGCCCAAAGTCTGGCAACGACTGCATGCCTTGCAATGACTGTATGCGTCTTTGAACAGTGTGGGCCAGTAAAAGCCGCACTGGAGGACTTTTGATGCGGTTTTATGCCCGGCAAAATGGCCACCGCATGCCTGGTCATGGCAGAAAGAGAGGATATTGTTGACTTCCCCTTCCGGGATACATCTCCGGATGATCTGATCGGCACCTATGCGGAAGAGGTACGGGTCTTCCCAAATGTAATACTTGGCATCGGAGCGTAATTTGTCTTTCTTGGCCTTCGGCCAATCAGACGGGGTCTGATGAGATGCCAAGTAATTTACAATATTAGCAAACCATGGAAGGCTAGTACCAATAGTCAGCAGGTGCTCATCGGGAAAATGCTCAGTGATGGGTCCGGAAGGGTCTATCATTTCAGAAGGAAGACGAGACAAGTGATCAGCTACCACGTTTTGTTTTCCCGCTTTATCGCGAATCTCGAGGTCAAATTCTTGCAACAGCAAGATCCATAGGATCAATCGAGGTTTCGCGTCCTTCTTTGCAAGGAGATGCCTCACAGCCGTGTGATCCGAGTATATGATGACATGGGAACCCAGAAGGTATGATCTGAATTTCTCTAGGGCAAATACTACAGCTAGCAGCTCTTTCTCAGTAACTGTATAGTTACGCTGAGCCTCATCGAGTGTTTTGCTGGCGTAGTAAATGACCACAGGTTTCTTGTCATTTTTCTGCCCCAAAACCGCTCCTACAGCGAAGTCGGATGCATCACACATGATCTCAAAGGGTTGAGACCAATCAGGGGACTGTAGGATCGGGGCTTGGGTGACTCGGTCACGCAGGATTTCAAATGCTTGAGTGCATTCCTTGGAGATTTCGAAGGGAACATCCTTGGAGAGAAGAGTGGTCAGGGGGCGTGCGATTTTTGAAAAATCAGGGATAAATCGTCGATAAAAACCGACATGCCCTAAAAAGGATCGGATGTCCCTGATCGAGCTAGGCATAGGAAGGCGAGAAATCAGATTAACCTTAGCTCGATCCACTTGGATACCTTTCTCCGAAATTGAGTGTCCCAGGACAATTCCCTCAGGCACCATGAAATGGCTCTTTTCCCAGGAAAGAACCAAATTCACGTCGATGCACCGCCTGAGTATCTGGACCAAGTGCTGGAGGCAATCGTCGAATGATGCTCCGAAAACTGAAAAGTCATCCATGAAGACTTCCAGATAATCACCTACCATATCTGAGAATATGGCAAGCATGCATCGCTGAAAAGTAGCGGGTGCATTGCAAAGACCAAAAGGCATCCTTCGGAAAGCGTATGTTCCGAAGGGGCAGGTGAATGTGGTCTTTTCTTGGTCCTCAGGATGGATTGCCACCTGGTTATAACCGGAGTACCCGTCAAGAAAGCAGAAGAACCTATTTCCCGCTAGTTTTTCGAGAATTTGATCAATGAAGGGTAGTGGGAAATGATCCTTCTTCGTGGAGGAATTGAGTCGACGGTAATCTATACAGACTCTCCACGAGTTGGCTAATCGGGTAGGAATGATTTCTCCGGTCTCAGTCGTTATAGTGGTGAGTCCTGCCTTTTTAGGCACGACCTGAATCGGGCTCACCCAACGACTATCGGAGATCGGGTAGATGATCCCGGCATCTAACCACTTGATGATCTCCTTTTTCACGACCTCCTGCAGATTGGGGTTTAAGCGTCTCTGCATTTCACGAGAAGGTCGTGTGCCCTCTTCTGAATAGATATGATGAGTACAATAAGAGGGACTTATTCCAGTCAAATCATCGAGGGTCCATCCGATGGCTCTGCGATGTTGCTGGAGGACAACAATCAGACGGGATTCCTGTTCAGGATTGAGGTTGGAATTGATGATCACAGGAAGGGTCTGATTAGAACCCAAAAAGATGTATTTCAAATGAGCAGGAAGGGGTTTCAGTTCAAGGATGGGGTTTTCAGCAGCAGCGGGTGGTTCAGTATAGATGTGAGGTTCAAGGGTGGGAGTTACTGGGTTGTTCACATCCGGATTGGACTCCTCTATTTGCGGGTCAAGATCCTTCTGTGGTTGATGAGGAATACTCAAGTCATTCTGGAGGTGTGATTCATCAACCAAAGTCTTGATGTCACAAATTTGCTCGATGACGCCGCAATTAATTCCTTGTTGGGCCTTAAATATATCAATTTTCAGTGTTTGATCTCCAAACTTAAGCTCTATTTGGCCCTCCTCACAGCTGATGTTGGCTCTAGCAGTAGCCAAGAAAGGTCTCCCTAGAATGATTGGTGTATCCCTAGGGTTCTCAGGTGCATCCATGTCTAAGACTATAAAGTCCACTGGAAAATAGAAATCCCGCACTCTTACGATAACATCCTCGAGAATCCCTTTTGGTGACTTTATAGATCGATCTGCTAATTGTAATGTCACCTCAGTTGGTTTCAGCTCAGATTCTTCCAGATGGTCAAGTAAGGATGTGGGTATCAGATTTATAGATGCACCTAAGTCTAACAATGCTCTGTCCAATTGGGTACCACCTATCTTACAGGAGATCAGGGGAGTTCCAGGATCTTTTGCCTTGGGTGGGAGTCTACTAAGGATTACAGAGCTGGCTTGCTCTGACAGAACAATTGGGCTCCCTCCCTTGGTTCGCGGCTTACGCTGGGGTGTACATATATTCTTTAGAAATCGTGCGTAAGCTGGTACGTGGCGGATTGCATCCATCAAGGGGATGTTTATGTGGACCTGCTCAAAGAGCTTGACCAGGTCCTCCTCAGGGGCCACGGGTTTGGTGGTCTTCTTTCCCTTGGTCAGGGCCTCGGGAAACGGGATCTTGGTTGGTTCCTCTAGGATAGGTCCTGGTTGTGGGTCTGGAACAGCGGTACCTTGGATAACTATCCTAGGGTCATGATTATCAGGCTGGGAGTGGTTTGGATAACGCGGGTCCTGAGTTGTCTTACCACTACGTGTTGTTACAGAATTTAATCCGACCTGATTTTGGTTTGGATTTGGTAGGAGGGGTGGCTGCTGCTGAAATCCCGTACGAGAAGTAGAGGCTTCCATCTCGTCTGGAGATGGAGCAGTGGGGGCCTGATAAATCCATTGAGCTTGGCCTAAATTTGGATTCATAACGCGCTTCTGGGTTGGCACGTTATTTGGGTTAGGAAGGGGTTGGGAAGGGAGTGTGCCTGGCTGGCGAGAATTTGCCAACTGGGCCAGCTGAGTTTTAACTTCAGTAAGCTCGTCCTTGTGCTGTTTTTGAATGGCCGCATTCGATTTTTGAATGTCAGCCAGAGTCTGAAGGATTAAGGACATTTGATCTTGATTTGGCCCTGATGGATAAGTAGGGTTGGGCCGAGGCTGAGGCGGCTGGTAGTGATGAGAGGGCTGTGGGCGGGAATGAAAAGGTGGTCTTTGGGTTTGAGAATTTCCCGCCCACTGAAAATTTGGATGGTTTCGCCATCCAGGGTTGTAAGTGTTGGAGAATGGGTCGTTCTGGATGGCGTTGAGGTCCTCGCAGGTCTGAGGAACCTCCTGAGAATCAGGGAAAGGGGGGATGGAGTTCCCCCGGCTGGTGAAGAAAGGATCGGATGATCTTCCAGTCCAAGAATCAGATGGGGATGGATATGGATCCATCCCAGGGGAGGATCGGTGTAGGATGTTTTGCACAGTCTCCTGTGTGGAAGGAGGTTGTGCAAAGGAGTTACGCGCAGAGGTGGCTCGCTGCAAGTGCTGAGTCAGCTCATCCACCTTCTTTTCAATAATTGAGACCTTGTCCAATCGACTGGCCATTAATTCCAGGTCGACTGATGCGGACAGGCCCTGCGTCTCATGTGCTCCCTTAAGATTCGTCGCTGCGCGGGTATTCGTCCTGTCGAATAATCCCATGGAGTCATTGTTGATGGAGTTCTCGCACATGTTTTCGAGAATCTCCCATACGGTGTCTTCATGTTGACCCATGATGTTTCCTCCGCAGGTTGCATTGACGAAAAGGCGGATGTCCTCACGGAGTCCCTGGTAAAAAGATTGGACTTGTTCCCATTTAGGAACTCCGTGATGGGGGCACTTCCTCATGAGATCCTGAAAACGATCCCATGCCTCATGGAGAGGTTCTCCTGATTGTTGAGTGAAGTGTGTAATCTGATGGCGCAAGGCGTTGGTCCGACCAACGGGAAAGAACTTTTTCAAAAACTCGGATTGAAGTTCTTCCCAAGTGTTGATCGGCCGGGTCTGAGTTTGATACCAATGGGCGGCCTTGTCCATAAGAGAAAAGGAGAACATCTTCATGAGAAGAATATCCCGATTTTGCGCATCTGATCCAAAAGTGTGGGCCAGATGCTTAAGCTGTTTGATGTGCTGGAAGGGATCTTCAGAATTAAGCCCATGGAATTTAGGTATAGCGTGAATCATGTTGGGCTTTAGTTCGGAATCAGGTCCTCCAATCGGGATTCTAACTCGAGGCTCAATTGCCACCGCAGCAGGATTGTAGTGGTCCCGCATCATAGGACGCTGTGGTGGGTGCACGAAGTTTTGGAAGAGGTCATTGAGTCGCTGGAGCTGGTGTTCCAGATTATTTTCTTCCTCAACTGGCTGAGCCATGATGGGGGAAGAAGAAGAACTTGGTTCTGAATCAGAAGAGAGAATAATGTGAGGGTGTTGCTGCACAAACACGGGCGTCGAGGCTTGGCCTTGACGAGAGTGAATTTCTAAAGGAGGTCTTAAGGGTGGTCTTAGAGACCTCCTTCCGTACATGCACAGTTGGGAGAGGTAAGTTTAGAAGGTGATGGACCCAATCAAGACACCCAAAAATGTGTTGGGTGACTATAGAGGTGCGGGGCAGATGGACCCCTTGATCAGAAAGATTGTCCACCTGAGAATTACCTGGGCAGCCAGAGAGGGAGAGTCCCGCGAAGACCCCTACACGGTAGAGCGTCCCCACGGGTTACAGGGTTTCCCCCACCCGACCTCTCTTGTCACTGCGGTTCCAGGTAGACCAGAATGGGGATCTTGACCTCTTAAGTCTACCAATTTTAAGATCAGGGTGCTTAAGGTTTCACTTGAACTTTAGTCTTTTTAAGTGCAAAGAGTGACCTAATTTAAGGTTGGTTAACCCAAGGGGTCAACTTTACCTATTGTTTTCTTTAAGAGCTTTTAGGTCCTGTCTTTTAGGGTTCAAGTGTTTAGAGAGAGCCAATTGTTTAGGATTTTTCTTGTTAATTATTTTCAATCAATGGCTTGGGCACACCTCTTTAGGATTTCCTCAATTCTTGATTAAGGGGTGTGTCTCTACTGAAATCCTAATGTTTGACCTTATGTTGGCTCTACTTGGTCCATTTAACTCTTTGTTGGGCAATTAGGGCTCAAGCAAGAATGTGTTAGCCCTTAAATACCCTTAATAGTGTGCAGGAGTGATGAGTTGAAAACATGCAACTTTTTATGGTTACTAAGTATGGAAGACAGGTTAGCCCTATATTGCTTTGTTCTTTTCTTTTCTTTCTCTTTAGAGTGTAGGGGTTAATAGTGAGAGAAAAGATTTACCTGTCTTCGGAGTGGTTGTCGTGTGGTTGCTTGTCTTCTTGAGTTCCTGTAGCTGCACAAAAGAGAGGAGATTATCAGAAATTAAAAGATACAGGAATGTTTACCTCTAGAATAGCCGTTGCTCCCCGGCAACGGCGCCAAAATGATAAGCGTGGGTTTGACCGGGTTGTGTTATATCGTTGTAGTAAAGCCGGTTGTTACCAACGTTTCATAAAAAATTTTTTACTCGGAAAAATAAAAGAGTTCCCGAGGTCGAACTCAGGGAGCAAGTTGTATTCTAGAGATATACAAGTTCTATTACAAAAATAAAGAGAGAGAGAGAGAGATGAAAATTTGGCTTCTTCTTCTTTTCTTCTTTCTTCCTCTTTGTCTTTGGTTCTTCCTGTTCTTCTTCTTCTTCTTCTTCTGCTTTCTTCAGATTTTCCCCTCGTGCTCTTCTTCTTCTGTTCTTCCTTGTTTCCTTTCTTTCTTTTTTCGTCAGATCGTCTTCTTCTTTTCTTGCTTCTTGCTTCTCTTCATTCCTTCTTCTTCTTTGTCTTCACCTGCCTTGACCTCTCTTTTTCTTCTTTCGCGATGGCCGTTGCTCTTCCTTCTTCTTCAGCGGGTCTTCTTCTTCTTTGGCTGCTGACCTTCCGTCGTCTGCCCCGGTGCTGAGACGACTTAACAATGCCTTCGCTACAGTGCAGCAGCTCCTTCTTCTTCAGCGGGTCTGCTTCTTCTTCTTTGGCCTGCACACTTCAGAGTTTATTCGTCAAGGCAAAAACCTACTCTACCCCCCTCCCCCGCGTATCTCTCTCTCTGAAATCACTCTTCGGAAGCTCTCCCAGAGCGCTACCGGGTAATCGGGTTCGGGTCAGGCCCGGGTCCAGGCCCACCGGCGTGCGTGGTGGGCGAGGAGTGCAGGTCAGTCTAATCGGGTCGGGCCAGGTCCGCGGAGCGTGGTCACGGACGAGGCCGAGTCGGGTCGGGTCGGGTGAGAGGGACCTCACCCCGTGGTAACTGAGGCAAACAGCATAAGGCAGTTTTTGCCTTTATGCGTCCGCGCGCCTTCGAGAGGTTCCGAGGTGGGACTAAATGTCCCACCCCAATTCTCTCACGCCTGCAGCAGGGATGGTGCTTCCAATTGCATCAGCTGTTGAGGCGCACAGCTCCAATTGAGGGCCAGGGTGTGTGCGCGAGACTCTTTCGCGCTGGCCGTGGCTTTTCAACCTGGGATATCTCGGCTTGGAGCAACCTCGAGCAGGCTTCGAGCTTCCTCGCCAATGGCGGTCAAGGCCTGGAACCTGAAATCAATAGAACGGCCTCTCGGCCAAATCAGACAGGCGGGGGACCTTCGCCGTGGCACGGCGAAGGTGGTCAGGGGGTTTGCAGGGGGCGAGATGGAGCTGTCAGGTCGTCCTAGGTCAAACTGTGAGCGAGGGAGTGGGTGTGTTCGGTGGGTCTGCAGAGGGTGTTTGGTGGGAAGTGGAGGGGCGGAAGAGGATCAGGGTGAGGAGGCGGAGGTTCTGCGGTGGTCGGCGAGCCGTGTGGGTCGCTGAGGTGATGGGAGCGGCTCGCCGGAGGGTGGTCGGAGGCGGAGAGGATGAGGGTGAACAGGGTCGGTAGAGGGCTTAATTGACTAAATCGAAAGCGGGGAAAGAAAGAGGAGGAGAAGGGGAGTAAGTCTAACTTAACTGCAGGGACGAAGGGGGAGGAACAGGGCGACAGTCGTATCGACTGTCGCCGGAGAAGATGATGCTCAGAGAGAGGGGCGGCGGCGAGCAGAGGGCTGGAGAGGCGCCAGCTGGGTGCGGCGTGGCGTGGGAAGAGCAGGGGAGGAGGTCTCTGCTGCTGGTATTGCGGCAGAGCGAAGAGGTGGAGGGGGAGGAAGTCGCCGGAGCTGGTGAGCGTCTGCCGGAGAAAGAAGAGAAGAAAGCTGGGGGTTTTCTCCGTCAGATCCAGGCTGCCTTCGTCGGTGGAGCGGCGGGGGGTATTTATAGGGTTGAAGCAGGGAGGAAGGCGGAGGGAGACGACGTGTCTCCCTCGCCGGAGAATGGTCGGAATACGAACCCATACCGTCCGTGCGTTCGCACGGCCGGTATGGGGGGCTACAATGACCATGGGGGTGCTCCTGCGACGGCTGACGACGCAGGGCACCCCCGGTACACTTGCCAGGTCCTCCACCTCACCCTGCGCGGCGCCATGCTCCGCGCAAGGTCGCCGGAGCATGGTGCTGGCAGGGTTTTGCAGGAGGGACCTGTTTGCAAAGAACGAAGGAGAGTTAGGGGCCAAAATGCGAGGGTTCAAAAGTTGAGGGCCAAAGAGTAAATATATGAGGACCAAAGTGTGAAGTCGGTCAAGGAGGTTTCTTCTTAGGCTCAAGTTTTTATACATGACTAATTAGGACCTAAGGAATCTGATGGTGAATTTTATTTTTATATTAAACCTTGTTTGACCGGTCAATTTGCGCAAAAACCCAAATTAAGTTATTAATTGGGCATGGTTCTCAATGTAGGTCAAAATGGGTTCTAAAGGCCAAATTGATGGTTCTAAACCCCAGAGATTATTTTTCTATGAATTTTAGAGGGTTTATTCTATTTTTACTTTGCCTCGAACCTTGTGAATTGAAGTGGGTTGTTTTAGGGTTACAGATTATCATTTGGTTCCTTGGAAGTGCTGTAGCCCTTGCTAGATCATCTCATCCCACTTTTATTCTTATTAAGCTGTTTTGACCTATGTTTGGGCCCTGAATTACCCTGTGTGCAGATTATACTGGTAAAATTGCACTTTTACCCCTTATGACTTGTTTTCTTCTCAAACTCAGAATTCTCTGAGTTAAGCTTTTCCTTGAGATATGTAGGAGCTTTTATCCTTTGTATTGGGTCAAAATGAGCTAGTTATGGCTCATGATGAGGTTCTCATCACCGGTCCTACCGCCATTGCTAGGGCAGAACCGAGCTCCGACGAAGTTTCGAGAGAGATTGCTCTCTAATTCCTCAGAGATTCTCTCCCAGAAATGGAAGGGAGATTCTCTGAGGAATTCCCTTCCTTCTAAAGCCAATCAAATTCGCTGGCGTGAACCCAATCTCTCGTGCGAACGCACGAGAGATTTGGGTATCTTTCTTCCTTCCAACTCCGGCGAGCCAGCTGACCTAATTGCGCGTTTTTCACGCACTGATAGGAGCGGCCAGCACCTATAAAACACCTCCCGGACCCGGCCGCTCATCTTAAGCTTGATTTTGACGGAGATCCCCTCCAAATTTCTTCTCTCCCATCTCCGGCCAAACGACCCACAAGCTCCGGCGACCGCCTTCCCTCCTTCTCGTCACTCTGCTGCCATACCAGCAGCAGAGTCCTCTCCGCCTCTTCCTCCCGCGGCGCGCTGTACCCTGCGCGCAAGCTCCCGACCTCATCTTCGTCGCCGCTTCCTCCCCCAGGGTCTTTCTTCCCCGACGACGGCTGTCACGAGCCGTCCTCTCCGCCGCCTCCCTTCCCTCCAGACAACCCCAGATACGTTCTCCACCCTCTCCTCTCTCTTTTCCCCCTGTTATCTCCCTTGATCGACCTTCGACAGACGCTAACCACCTCCATCATCTTCGCCTCCGACCACACTCCGGCGAGCTGCCCACACCACTCCAGCCCTCCACACGGCTCTCCAACCACCTCGAAAGCTCCGCCTCACCTCCAGGAACACACTCCACCCTACCACTGCCACTCCAGCCCTCCACAATCACCCCCCGACCAACCCACCATCTCCGGCCACAGGTTGACCTCGGCACGCACGCCTAGGCCGACCTGCGGCCTGCAGCACTGCCCACCGCCTTCGCCGTGCCACGGCGAAGGTCTCTAGCTATTCTGATTTGGCCGAGAGGCGCGTTTTGTGTATGACAGGATTTGAGCCGCTGCCGCCATGGACGACCTCTGATGAAGCTCCCACGAAGCTCCAGGCACCCGGTCTTCCAGGCTACAGGTGCTGCATACTAGCGCGAGTATCGCGAGGAGAACGAGTCAAACCAAGGAGCGCTAGCAGAGCCAGCAGCTGCGGGGCAATCGCACGACGAGGCTTCTGCAGGCGCGCGTGAAGGCGAGACCAGATAGTCCCACATCGTGGGATTGCAACCGTCAGGTACCATATAAGTTGTTTTTGCGTTTTACTCTTATCGCCTCAGTAAGCACAGGGGTGAGGTCCCTCACTGACCCCACCCGCCTCGTCCGCGGCCTGACCACGCGGACCTGGCGAATCCGACCCGACCTAGACCTACGCACTCCTCGCGCATCACACACCTGCAGGTGCGCCTGGTCCCGGGTACGATCCGACCCGATTGAGACTGGCTCTGGTAGAGCGGTTTGAGTGAATTGCTTGAGAGAGAGAGACGCGCGGGTAGAGGGAGAAGGGTTAGGTTTTGCTCCTGTGCAGGCAGGCTGATCGCAGGAGACGGACTTGGCCGCTGCAAAAGAAGGAAAAGCAAGCCAAAGAAGAAGAAGAAGGCAACGAAGAAAGGAGGAGCAAGACAGAAGAAGAAGAAAGAAAGAAGTCTTCGCAGGAGAAGAAGGAAAGCAGAAATATTAGAAGTCTTCGCAGAGAAGAAGAAGAAGGACAAGGGAAGATTGCAAAGAGATCAGAAAGGCAAAGCAGAAGAAGGAAGAGAGAAAGAAAGATCACATTTAAGACGTCTGATACTTAAATCAGACGTCTAATTCTATTTTTTTTACATCTTTCTTAAAAACTCTTTGAATCAATTATATTTGCGTTTAACAGTTGTATTCTTGGGTTTTACAAAGTACTGAGTTTGCTCCCTGTGTTCGACCTCGGATACTCTAGTTGTTCGAGTAATAAAATTATTTATATTTGTTTAAACGTTTTGTCGGTTCTACTGCAACGTAATACGCCTTTAAATCCGCACAAAACGTTGACAACATTTTGGCGCCGTTGCCGGGGAGCAACGGGCACTTTTAAAGCTTTTGAGTACAACTTTTCTATCTAATATCTGACTTAACTTCTCTTTTGTTGTGTTCAATCAGGGAAAGCAAAACAAAAAGGAAAGAATAGCAACTGCACAACAGACTGGAACAGGGAAAGCAAAACAAAAAGGAAAGAATAGCAACTGCACAACAGACTGGAACAGGTAATCTCCATAAGCCCTCTCCCTTAACCCTCTAACAATCTAAAAAAAAAGGAGAGAAATCAACTTAGGGCTACCTGTCTTATATTTAGTAACTCATCAAGTTGCCTGATTTTCATTTCAACATATTTTTGTCTGTCATCCAACTAAGGCAACTAGGGCTAAAACTTTCTTGATTGAGCCCTAGGTGCTAATTTCTAAGGCAACTAAATTGGACCCATTAGAGCCAAGTTAGGATTGCAAAGCTAGGGTTTTTAGAGACACATCTTCTCTAAAACAAAGAAACAAACTTTCCAAAAAGAAGTGTGCCTAAACCGTGTTTGAAAAGATTTATACAAGAGGAACCCTAAGCAAATCAGGCTGATAATCCATTTGAACCATAAAAGGAAGGACCTAAAAGCTCTCAAAGGAACAAGAGGTGAAGTTGATCCCTCGAGTCAACCAACCTTAATATTAGGTCACTTTTTGCACTCAAAATACTTAAAAGTTCAAGTGGAACATTAAGCACCTTGATCTTAAAATAAAAAAGGTAGACTTAAGAGGTCAAGATCCCCATTCTGGTCTACCTGGAACCGCAGTGACAAGAGAGGTCGGGTGGGGGAAACCCTGTAACCCGTGGGGACGCTCTACCGTGTAGGGGTCTTTGCGGGACTTTCCCTCTCTGGCTGCCCAGGTATTTCTCAGGTGGACGATCTTCTGATCCAGGGGTCCATCTGCCCCGAACCTCTATAGTCACCCAACAATTCTTGGGTGTCTTGATTGGGTCCAGCACCTTCTAATCTCATCATATCTTCCGGTGCATGTTTGGTAGGAGGTCCTTAAGACCACCTTTAAGACCTCCTCTAGAAATTCATTCTCGCCGAGGCCAAGCCTCGACGCCCTTGTTTGTGCAGCAACCCCACCACATAAATCTTTCATCTGATTCAGACCCTGATTCTCCTTCTTCTCCCATCATGGCACAACCCATTGAAGAGGAGAATAACCTTGAACACCAACTTCAACGCTTGAACGATCTCTTTCAGAACTTTGTAAACCCACCACAGCGACCTATGATGCGAGATCACTATAATCCCGCTGCGGTGGCAATCGAACCCCGAGTACGAATCCCAATTGGAGGACCCGATTCTGATCTAAAGCCCAATATGATTCATGCCATACCAAAGTTCCATGGGCTTAACTCTGAGGATCCATTCCAACACATTAAACAACTCAAGCATCTGGCCCAGACCTTCGGGTCAGATGTACAAAACCGGGATATCCTACTCATGAAAATGTTTTCGTTCTCCCTCTTGGACAAGGCCGCGCACTGGTATCAGACTCAGACCCGCCCGATCAACACTTGGGAGGAATTACAGTCCGAATTTTTGAAAAAATTCTTCCCTGTTGGCCGGACGAATTCCTTGCGCCACCAGATCACTCATTTCACTCAACAACAGGGAGAACCTCTTCACGAAGCTTGGGATCGATTCCTAGATCTCATGCGAAAGTGTCCCCATCACGGAGTTCCTAAGTGGGAACAAGTCCAGTCTTTTTACCAGGGACTCCGTGAGGATATTCATCTAATCGTCAATGCAACATGTGGAGGAAACATCATGGGCCAACACGAGGACACGGTGTGGGAGATTCTCGAAAACATGTGCAAGAACTCCATAAACAATGACTCCTTGGGCTTATTCGATAGGACGAATGCCCGCGCATCGACGAATCTAAGAGGGACACATGAGACGCAGGACCTGTCCACTTCTGTTGACCTGGAATTGATGGCCAGTCGGTTGGACAAGGTCTCTATCATAGAAAAGAAGGTGGACGAGCTAACTCGACATTTGCAGCAAGCCACCTCTGCACAAAACTCTTTTGCACGACCTCCTCTGGCAAGGGAAACAGTGCAAAACATCTATCACCAACCTGCCAAGGGGATGGGCCCCTATCCACCCCCGTCTACCTCCCAGACCGGAGTGACCTCCGATCCCTTCTACTCGAGTTGGGGGAACTCTGAACCCTCGTATTCTGACTTTCCTGAGGTTCCTCAGAACTGCGAGGACCTCAACGCCATCCAGAATGACCCATACTCCAATACCTACAACCCTGGATGGCGAAATCATCCTAACTTTCAGTGGGCGGGAAATTCTCAAAAACCACCATATCAACCCCGCCCACAAGCTCCTCGTCCATATCAGCCGCCTCAGCCTCGGCCCAATCCCACCTACCAATCCGGGCAAAATCAGGATCAACTGACTCTTATCCTTCAAACACTGGCTGACATTCAAAAGACGAATGCGGCAATGCAAAAACAGCACAAGGACGAGATCACAGAGGTTCGCAACCAACTGGCCCAGATGGCAAATTCTCGCCAACCTGGCACCCTTCCTTCGCAACCTCTGCCCAACCCAAATAATGTGCCGACCCAGAGGCGCATTATGAATCCAAATCCAGGCCACGCACATTTGATTTATCAGGCCCCTGCTACTCCATCACCAGACGGGATGGAGGCTTCTACATCTTATGCAGAATTTCAGCAGCAGCCACCTCTCCTACCTAACCCAAACCAAAGTCAGGCTGGATTAAACTCTGTAACAACACGTAGTGGTAAAACAACACAAGACCCACATTATCTGAACCACTCCAAGCCTGATAATCGCCAAGACCCTAGGGTAGTCATCCAAGATACTACTGTCCCAGATCAAGAACCTGGACCAATCCTAGAGGAACCAGCTAGGATCCCATTTCCTGAGGCCTTGACCAAAGGAAAAAGGACAACCAAACCTGTGGCTCCTGAGGAGGATCTGGTCAAGCTCTTTGAACAGGTCCAGATAAACATCCCGTTGATGGATGCAATCTGCCACATACCGGCTTACGCAAGATTCTTGAAAGACATATGTACACCTAAACGTAAGCCGCGAACCAAGGATGGGAATCCGATCGTACTGTCAGAGCAAGCCAGCTCTGTCATCCTGAGCAAACTCCCACCCAAGGCTAAAGACCCAGGAACCCCCTTGATTTCTTGTAAAATTGGTGAAACCCAACTTGATAGAGCCCTACTAGACCTAGGTGCCTCCATAAATTTAATACCTACATCCCTCCTTGACCACCTTGAAGAATCTGAACTTAAACCCACTGAGGTGACATTGCAGTTAGCCGATCGATCCATCAAGTCACCCAAAGGAATACTCGAGGATGTCATTGTTAGGGTACGAGATTTTTATTTCCCAGTGGACTTCATAGTACTGGACATGGATGCACCTAAGAACCCAAGGGACACACCAATCATATTAGGGAGACCCTTTTTGGCCACTGCTAGGGCCAATATAAACTGCGAAGAGGGCCAGATAGAATTAAAATTTGGGAATCAAAATCTGAAGATTGACATTTTCAAAGCCCAACAAGGGATTAATTGCGGGGTTATAGAGGAAATTTGTGATGTCAAAGCCGTGGTTGATGAACTGCATATAGAGGACAACCTGATTATTCCTGATCAACCACTAGAAAATCAAAAACCGCTAACAGAGGAGTGCGAACACGATCTAGACACACCTATGACTCCTACCATTGCTCCCGATACAAACCCTGAACCACCCGTTGCTGCTGACAATCCTGTCATGGAACTCAAGCCCCTTACCGAACATCTAAAATATGTCTTTTTGGATTCAAATCAAACGTTTCCTGTGATTATCAATTCTCGACTCACACCTGACCAGGAACTCCGTTTGATTTTTGTTCTCCAGCAACATCGTAGAGCCATTAGATGGACTCTAGATGATTTGACTGGTATAAGCCCTTCATACTGCACGCATCGAATCTACACAGAAGAAGGCTCACGACCTTCAAGAGAAATGCAAAGGCGCTTAAACCCTAACCTACAGGAGGTCGTGAAAAAGGAGATCATTAAGTGGTTAGATGCAGGGATCATCTACCCGATCTCCGACAGTCGTTGGGTGAGTCCAACACAAGTGGTACCTAAGAAGGCAGGACTTACCATCATCACGACTGAAACCGGGGAAGTCATTCCTACCCGAATAGCTAATTCGTGGAGAGTCTGCATTGATTACAGAAGACTAAATTCCTCCACGAAGAAGGATCATTTCCCACTACCGTTTATTGATCAGATCCTCGAGAAACTAGCGGGAAATAGATTCTTCTGCTTTCTTGACGGGTACTCCGGTTACAATCAGGTGGCAATCCATCCAGAGGACCAAGAAAAGACCACATTCACCTGCCCCTTCGGGACGTACGCGTTTCGAAGGATGCCGTTCGGTCTCTGCAATGCACCTGCAACTTTTCAGCGGTGCATGCTTGCCATATTCTTAGATATGGTAGGTGATTATCTGGAAGTCTTCATGGATGACTTTTCAGTTTTTGGACAATCATTTGACGATTGCCTCCAACACTTGGTCCATATACTCAGGCGGTGCATCGAGGTGAATTTGGTTCTTTCCTGGGAAAAGAGCCATTTCATGGTGCCTGAGGGAATTGTCCTGGGACATTTAATCTCAGAGAAAGGCATCCAAGTGGATCGAGCTAAGGTTAACCTGATTTCCAAGCTCCCTATGCCTAGCTCGATTAAGGACATCCGATCTTTTTTGGGGCACGTCGGTTTCTACCGTCGATTCATCCCTGATTTCTCCAAAATCGCGCGCCCCCTGACCAATCTGCTTTCCAAGGATGTGCCTTTCGGAATTTCCAAGGAATGCACTCAAGTATTTGAGATCCTACGTGACCGAGTCACCCAAGCCCCAATCCTACAGTCCCCTGATTGGTCTCAACCCTTTGAGATCATGTGCGATGCATCTGACTTCGCTGTAGGAGCGGTTTTGGGGCAGAAAATTGACGGGAAACCTGTGGTCATTTACTACGCCAGCAAAACACTGGATGAGGCTCAGCGTAACTATACGGTTACTGAGAAAGAGCTGCTGGCCGTAGTATTTACCCTGGAAAAATTCAGATCATACCTTCTGGGTTCCCGTGTTATCATATACTCGGATCACACAGCTGTGAGGCATCTCCTGGCCAAGAAGGATGCGAAACCTCGATTAATCCGCTGGATCTTGCTGTTGCAAGAATTTGACCTCGAGATTCGCGACAAGGCGAGAAAGCACAATGTGGTAGCTGATCACTTATCCCGCCTTCCTTCTGAAATTATTGATCCTTCCGGACCTATTACAGAACATTTCCCTGATGAGCACCTCCTGACTATCAGTACAAGTCTTCCATGGTTCGCCGATATTGTTAATTACCTGGCATCACATCAGATTCCGCCCGATTGGTCGAAGGCCAGAAAGGACAAATTGTGTTCCGATGCCAAGTATTACCTATGGGAAGACCCGTATCTCTTCCGCATTGGTGCTGATCAGATAATCCGACGATGCATCACGGAAGTGGAAATCAAAGACATACTCTCATTCTGCCATGAACAGGCATGCGGTGGACATTTTTCGGGACATAAAACCACATCGAAAGTCCTCCAGTGTGGTTTCTACTGGCCCACAATTTTCAAAGATGCATACAATCACTGTAAGGCATGTTCCCGTTGCCAGACTCTAGGCAACATGAGCCATAGAGACATGATGCCTCTACAGCCGATCTTGGTATGCGAAATTTTTGATATTTGGGGGATTGATTTCATGGGACCCTTTCCTACCTCGGATGGCTTCGAATACATTTTACTCGCAGTTGATTATGTTTCCAAGTGGATAGAAGCCATTCCGACCCGAACCAACAATCATAAAGTCGTTATAAAATTCCTTCATCAAAACATTTTCTCAAGGTTCGGGATTCCGCGTGCTATAATTTCCGACGGAGGGACCCATTTTACGAACGCTCAGTTCAGGTCACTGATGATCAAATACGGGGTGTCACACCGAATCTCTACTCCTTACCACCCCCAAACTAATGGTCTAGCTGAGCTATCTAACCGAGAGATCAAGAAGATCCTTCAGGTTACTGTTCGACCTGATAGAAAAGATTGGTCTTCTCGGCTTCCGGAAGCATTGTGGGCCTATAGGACCGCCCACAAGACCCAATTAGGAATGTCTCCCTTCAGACTAGTGTACGGGAAGGCATGTCACCTCCCCGTCGAATTGGAGCATAAAGCCTATTGGGCAGTACGGACCTATAATCTCGACCTTTCTAAAGCTGGAACCCACAGAAGATTTCAAATGAGCGAGATCGATGAATTACGCCACGACGCGTATGAGAACTCACGAATTTACAAAGAACGGGTTAAAGCTTTTCACGACAAACACATTTCTAGAAAGGTCTTTCATCCTGGTCAAAAAGTTTTACTCTTTGATGCTCGACTCAAACTATTCCCAGGAAAGCTAAGATCCAAGTGGGTCGGACCCTACCTAGTCCGCCAAATCTTCGGAAATGGAGCTATTGAAATCAGCCCACTCAGCCACGATTCTGAACCCTTTGTCGTGAACGGACAGAGACTCAAGCCGTTCATTGACATGACCGATATAGATTTGACTGAGTCATCCTTTACCCTCCTTTCCTCTTGAGCTCATTGCGCCCAGCCGATGGCGTAAAACTCAGCGCTTAACGGGAGGCAACCCGTCATTCTTTGAAAAACCTGAAACCGTTTCTGACATCGCTATGCGGAACTCATATTGCACTTTAGGGTTCATCCATTAGAACAACCGACTTCACCTCAGGTATACCTACCCGAGATTAGAAATCGTTCGCAACAAGTCGCTTCGACCCATTCACTCACCACACACCTGTCCTAATACATGAACTAAGCTGAATTCAAACCCACCTAATTTACAATGGGGACATTGCAAATCTTAGGCATGGGGGGGCATGAAAGTGCAAAATGTCAGAAAATTCATATCAAGAAAGGGTTTCACGTAAAAAAAAAAAAAAAAAGACTTGATAGAGGGGAGGAACAATTCAGGGTCATACAAATGAGAGGAGGAAAAGAAAGAAAAATGACAAAAAGAACAAAAAAAAAAAAAATGGGGAGGGAGGAAATGTTAAGGAGGAGAAAAAGAGCAAAAATGAAGAAAGGAGCACAAAAGGAAAAGAAAAAGAAAAAGTCATTAGTAAAAGATTAAGGGGTTAACTGAAGTTCTAGACCGAGTCAAGAAAAAGAAAAGAAAAGTGCTACGGAGATATAACAAGAGATTAGCGGTAACGCTGGTCTTAGGCCTCTTGGGCTAGATTTTTAGCTTAAAAATTCACGTATCTGTTAAAATATGGATAATCCTCAAGAGGTTGAGGAAAATGCGAAGCTTAAGTATTAGGTCTAAGGCTTAGGAAGTATTCAGCCTCGTTAACTGACCTCCAGTTTGCGGGATTCGGTAACCTAAGCACCCAAATTCACACACAGTCTGGTTCAGTGCGCATAAATATTCAAAACACGCAAGAGCGTTTAATGTTCTGAAAAAGTCACCTAGATTAGGAGCGGCCAATCAACACAAGTTGATTTGGACAAGTTCCCAGTGCGGAGAGGCGGGAAATTCCCCTCGAAGATGCGTAACAACATATCGTCTCCTCGGTGCTTGTCTCTTAGGATATTTAAATATCCTACTGGGGGCATGTAAGCACTCTGCTGGTTCAGATACCATGGGTGGCATTATCACGAAATGTCGATCGCCAGGGTCTGAATTCGGCCACGGAACGCCATGGGCGGGATTATCTCGAAATCTCGAAAGCCAGGGTTCAGGGGGTTGCCATGGGCGGGATTATCTCGAAATCTCGAAAGCCAGGGACCCTTGAGGATTGATGATGGGGACGAGGAATCCGATACAGACCGTGTTGAGAAGCTAATCCGAAGCTAGAAATAAAAAGAAAAGAGAGAGAAAAGCTCTCCAAACAAATAAATCCTCTATCTCTCTCTTACAAAAAAAAAAATGCACTGCAAACTGAGCTTAGGCTAAAAATGTCTCAAGCACGGGTGCTTTAACCGCAGAGTCCAACAAACCCTAGGATAGTTTTTGTGGGCAGTAGAAACCTTTGCGAAGGATTGAGGCTAAAGCAGAACAGGTCCAGATTTTGGTTGGTACTTGAGTACCTCTAGGCCTATTGTCGGCATTCCTACCTAATCACAAAAGAAGCACTTATCATAACTAAGGACACTTTGGGTCTAGAATGGAAGTTAAAAGTTTGAAATTTTGCTAAGGGACTAGCAAAAGCTAGGCATGGGGGTATGATGAGAGCCTCATCATGAGCCATAACTAGCTCATTTTGACCCAATAAAGAAGATAAAAGCTCCTACATAACCTAGAAGAAGGCTTAACTGAAGGAACAAGTGCTCTGAGAAGAAAACATGAAATAAAGGTTAAAACTGCAATTTTACCATTGCAGTACATAAACGGGATTTCTCAGAAGCAAAACATAGGTCAAATGGTCCAAATAAGATAAAAAGTGGGTTGAATTAATCAGAAATGGGTTTATGTGCAATCTAAGAATTAAATGACACTTGGTAACCCTAAAACAGACCTGCTTAAATTAACAAGGTTCCGGTCAGAATAAAAATCAAGCAAACCCTCTAAAAATCATAGAAAAACATCCTCTAGGGTTTAGAACACTTAATTTGGCCTTTGGAACCTAGTTTGACCTAGATTAGGGTCTTAGCTCTTCAATTAACCTAATTTGGGTTTTTACGCAAAATGTCCAGTCAAACGAGGTCAAACCTAAAATCCAACTTCACCATTGGATTCTTTAGGTCCAAATTAGGTTTGTACCAAAATTTGGACCTAAGGGGAGGTCATCTTGACCTACTTTGCAAGTTAGTACACCCAAATCACAAATAGGTCCCTATCTTTTGAATATCCTTGCAGAGAGCCCCCTAGGTTCTTCGCCTTCTTTGCAAACCGGTCCTGCCGCCATTGCTAGGGCAGAACCGAGCTCCGACGAAGTTTCGAGAGAGATTGCTCTCTAATTCCTCAGAGATTCTCTCCCAGAAATGGAAGGGAGATTCTCTGAGGAATTCCCTTCCTTCTAAAGCCAATCAAATTCGCTGGCGTGAACCCAATCTCTCGTGCGAACGCACGAGAGATTTGGGTATCTTTCTTCCTTCCAACTCCGGCGAGCCGGCTGACCTAATTGCGCGTTTTTCACGCACTGATAGGAGCGGCCAGCACCTATAAAACACCTCCCAGACCCGGCCGCTCATCTTAAGCTTGATTTTGACGGAGATCCCCTCCAAATTTCTTCTCTCCCATCTCCGGCCAAACGACCCACAAGCTCCGACGACCGCCTTCCCTCCTTCTCGTCACTCTGCTGCCATACCAGCAGCAGAGTCCTCTTCGCCTCTTCCTCCCGCGGCGCGCTGTACCCTGCGCGCAAGCTCCCGACCTCATCTTCGTCGCCGCTTCCTCCCCCAGGGTCTTTCTTCCCCGACGACGGCAGTCACGAGCCGTCCTCTCCGCCGCCTCCCTTCCCTCCAGACAACCCCAGATACGTTCTCCACCCTCTCCTCTCTCTTTTCCCCCTGTTATCTCCCTTGATCAACCTTCGACAGACGCTAACCACCTCCATCATCTTCGCCTCCGACCACACTCCGGCGAGCTGCCCACACCACTCCAGCCCTCCACACGGCTCGCCAACCACCTCGAAAGCTCCGCCTCACCTCCAGGAACACACTCCACCCTACCACTGCCACTCCAGCCCTCCACAATCACCCCCCGACCAACCCACCATCTCCGGCCACAGGTTGACCTCGGCACGCACGCCTAGGCCGACCTGCGGCCTGCAGCACTGCCCACCGCCTTCGCCGTGCCACGGCGAAGGTCTCTAGCTATTCTGATTTGGCCGAGAGGCACGTTTTGTGTATGACAGGATTTGAGCCGCTGCCGCCATGGATGACCTCTGATGAAGCTCCCACGAAGCTCCAGGCACCCGGTCTTCCAGGCTACAGGTGCTGCATACTAGCGCGAGTATCGCGAGGAGAACGAGTCCAGCCAAGGAGCGCTAGCAGAGCCAGCAGCTGCGGGGCAATCGCACGACGAGGCTTCTGCAGGCGCGCGTGAAGGCGAGACCAGATAGTCCCACATCGTGGGATTGCAACCGTCAGGTACCATATAAGTTGTTTTTGCGTTTTACTCTTATCGCCTCAGTAAGCACAGGGGTGAGGTCCCTCACTGACCCCACCCGCCTCATCCGCGGCCTGACCACGCGGACCTGGCGGATCCGACCCGACCTAGACCTACGCACTCCTCGCGCATCACACACCTGCAGGTGCGCCTGGTCCCGGGTACGATCCGACCCGATTGAGACTGGCTCTGGTAGAGCGGTTTGAGTGAATTGCTTGAGAGAGAGAGACGTGCGGGTAGAGGGAGAAGGGTTAGGTTTTGCTCCTGTGCAGGCAGGCTGATCGCAGGAGACGGACTTGGCCGCTGCAGAAGAAGGAAAAGCAAGCCAAAGAAGAAGAAGAAGGCAACGAAGAAAGGAGCAAGACAGAAGAAGAAGAAAGAAAGAAGTCTTCGCAGGAGAAGAAGGAAAGCAGAAATATTAGAAGTCTTCGCAGAGAAGAAGAAGAAGGACAAGGGAAGATTGCAAAGAGATCAGAAAGGCAAAGCAGAAGAAGGAAGAGAGAAAGAAAGATCACATTTAAGACGTCTGATACATAAATCAGACGTCTAATTCTATTTTTTTTACATCTTTCTTAAAAACTCTTTGAATCAATTATATTTGCATTTAACAGTTGTATTCTTGGGTTTTACAAAGTACTGAGTTTGCTCCCTGTGTTCGACCTCGGATACTCTAGTTGTTCGAGTAATAAAATTATTTATATTTGTTTAAACGTTTTGTCGGTTCTACTGCAACGTAATACGCCTTTAAATCCGCACAAAACGTTGACAACACAATCTTTCCTCAAGGTAGGCGTCAACCACCTCAAGTCTCCTCCTCTTGCCTAGCCGTCCCCTCTAGGTGTGAAGATGACCTCCTCCTTGGTGTGGCTAAGGGAGAAGAAAGAGAGGAAGAAGGCACCAAGGGGGCAGGTAGGTTGCCCCCTTGATCTTCCTCTCCTTCTTCTTCCTTGGAGTGGAGAATGGGTGGATTAATGTGTACCTAACTAAGGGAGAAGATGGGATTTAGGTGGTGGTTAGGTGGGGTATATATAGAAGTGGAGAGGGGGATGGTTGGCGTGGACATGTGTAGGGCTAGGATTGATTCTAAGGGAGGTTATGGTGATCCTAGGGCCTAAGTTAGTTAGCGCCACTTTAAAGGATGCAAAGGGAGTGGTTATGGGTTGATTCCACCCCTTAGTGGATGTCCATGAGTGGAGAGATACCTCCACTTTGGCACCAAATTGGAGGTTTCTAGAAGGTGCATTAGGTGTAGGGTTGTGATGAGAGGGTTTTTGGAGGGAAATAATGCGCCAATAAGGGAGCTGGTTGGAGGAAATTTTTGGTGCCAACTTTGGCATCTCTTGGTGGAGGTTATGGGGTGAAGAGGTGTGGTGGTGGTGGCGCCATGTTGGAGTAGGAGTAGGTGTAGGTAGGTGGCTTACTTTGGTGGACTAGTTAGGTGGTGTTTTAGGGTTAGGTTTTTGTGGCCAAGGAGGTGACTAGCTAAGCTGTGGTAGCTTAGCTAGCATAGCTAGTAGGGAGTATGGTAGAGAAGTGGAGTGAGCTACGGTTTAGATGGAGAAGAGTTGGAGATAGCTGGAAGGAGCTACACTGGAGTTGATGTCTGCTGAAGGGAGCTAAAGTAGAGCTTAGTAGCTAGCTTAGCTAGCTAGTTCTTTGCTAGCAGCTAAGCCAAGCTAAGCTGAGCTGAGGTGAGCTGGGTTTGGTCTTCCTAGAGAGTAACTAGCTAGCTGGAGAAGCTAGCTTAGGTCAAGTAGCTCAGCTCAACCAAGTTGAGCTGAGTTAGGTCTCTAGGAACTAGACTTGAGTTGGCCTGAGCTGGTTGATGACTTCTTTAGTTGACTAGGTATAACTGGTTGATCGAAGTAGCTAGTCTTAGTCAGGTTGAGCTTCCAATGAACTCTTCTGAGCTGGAGGAGTTGGAATGGAGCTAGGGATGAGTTGATCCAGCTAGAATGAGCTAGGATACTGCTAGGATGAGCTGGATCTAGTTGGGATCCTAGTGAATGGAGTTTCTTCTTCGTCTTCTGCCTTCATGAGTGCCAAGGTATATGGGATCTAACTCTCTGCTTATCCCTGACACTCAAATAAACATATCAAAAAGACAATAAAATGCAATGCATGACTATCCTATGTAAATGCCTAAATACAGCTCGAAAATCCATTTGAGGAGTTAAAACCCTAAGAGCTAGATCTGTTTTAAGGCATAAGAATGATAATAAGCTGGCATTTATTAGCTCACGTCTAAACCACCTAGTCTATTTAAACCCATTTAGATTAGAACCTAACCCAACCTAGGACCCTCAACACAAACCCACGCAAACACAAACACACCCACGCACACTTGCACACTAAGGAATAGCCACAAAAAATAGGAAATCCTATTTTAGAAATCCTATTTTTAGCAAAACCCAAACCCTAATCCCTTTAGCAACCCTAGCCCCCCCTCCAAAAGACCCTTGACTGACCCTTGTTAGGGCTCTTCTTCCGCCTAGAAACCCTAGCCACCACCCTCCTCCACCTTCCTCCCTCCATAGCCATCCACCACCTACCTTGGTTATCATCCACCTTCTTTCCCCTACCATCTTCCAAGGCCACTAAGGAAGACTCCTTGGTAACACACAAAATCGATCCACTTTTAAATTTATAAAACCTCGATAGTGGAAGTATCTAGCATCGTCCAAGAAGCAATTGATCATTATCAAAATGATATTCCCTCTTCTGCTCTCTTAAATCCTCTTCTTTTTCACTTTTTTACGGTTTTTCTATGATTTTGTGATTTTTAGGATTTTCAAAATCAGGGCAACGAAAATGCGAAACATATGCAACAAAAAGTGAGCTACGCCTAAGTAATTGCAAAGGAGTTAATCCTATCTTTCACTACTAGAAAAATGGGATATGCCATCGGTTCCTTGTCGTCAGTTTGTAAAACTGGAGGCAAAGATATTTTTACAGTCGCTTAATCAAATAAGCGATGGTGAAGGCATGTACTCGACCTACCGTTAATTGAAAAAAAGTGATGGGCGGCCGTTGGTCATTAATATTTACCATCACTTTATAAAGTGATGGTAAATATATTTTTGTCATTGATTAGTGTACAAAGCAACGACTAAAAGATGGATAAAATTAGCACCTAAAATTTGGGTGATTTAATGGTTTAATTTTGACTTACGCAGTCAGTTGGTGGAATAAGTGATGGTGAAACGAAGGTTAACATTAGCGTGTAATATATGAGAAGGTTTGATTTTGATTTCTGTCGTCGGTTAGTGGAATAAGTGATGGAAAAAATATATGTGTTGTCGGTTAGTGAATAAGCGATGGTGAAAAGAAGGTTAAAGTTAGCACTTAAATTTGGGCGGGTTTGATTTTGACTTTTGTCGTCGATTAGGGGAATAAGCGATGGGGAAAAGATCGATTAAAATTTCTAGCCAAAATTTGGGCACGATGGAGGGGGGATTTAATTTATCCTTTAACGTCGATTTCTGATATAACCGACAGGGAAAAGATCGGTTAAAACTTCCAGCCAAAATTTAGGTGCGATGGAGGAGGGATTTAATTAATAATTTATTGTCGATTTCTGATATAACCGATGGTAAATATCTATGCATCATACTCATGCGCAAAGTCCTCTCCCCCCCTCACAATTGATAAAAACCCTCGCCACTCCTCCTCTCCTAATCCTCCTTGGCAATCGCCCTCCATCGTCTGCATGTCGCTCCTCGCCCTCCATGAGTCACTAGCACTCCTCCTCAGGTAGCTCCTCGCCATCCTACCCTACTCCTCCTCCTCATCCCTGCCCTCCTCCGCCCCTCCTCCTCCCCGCCGTCCTCCTCCTTTTGCCGACATCCTCTACCATCCTTGACCCTTAGACTGCCACTCTTCTCCTTCTCGACCCCCTCCCACTGCCATCCTCCTCCTCCTCCTCCTCCTCCTCCTCCTTCTCCCCCTCCTGCTATCCTCCTCTGCCTTCCCTAACCTCGATGCTAGCCACCCTCCTCCTACCACCCCCTCCTCCTCCTCGACTCCTCCTCCTCCCCCTCCTACTATCCTTCTCCTCCTCCCTGACCCCTCCTACCACCCTCCTCCTCCTTCCTGACCCTCTCCTACCGCCCCTCCTACTCCTCAACTCCTCCTTCCCCTCCAGTCACCCCCTCCTCCTCCCCAACTCCTCCTCCTCCTCCTCCTTCCCCTCCTATCGCCCCCCTCCTCCTCTCCTCCTCCTCCTGTTCAACTCCTCTTTGTTTCCCCAACATCCTTTTTTTCCTCTTGTTCGGGTGGGTGACATTTATCAGTAACCATTGATGTAATGTCTTCTATGTTGTTTGAAGTATACATAGGACTTCCACTTCTTCATTTTCCTCTGTTTGGTATGATCTTCATAGGTGTTTCTTGTTGTATAGATTCCTTCTCATTTGATTTGTTATTTGATAGGGTGTGAAAAAATAGTCACAAATTGGAGATTCTAGGTTGTACATTAGATATTCCCTTGGCAAGTTTTACATTAGATCTTCATTTTCCCTTAGCAAGTTTTACGTTAGATATTCCAATCGTGAGAGTATTCTAGGTTTACTCAAATTCCATTTTAGACTTCAATCATCCATTCTTGTTTTACTTATAATATTTGCTTGGAGCCTCATTTTTAGCTCTTACTTTCAAACTGGATATGTTAGATTTCTATATGTGGTCATTAGGACCACTTTCAAGTTGAGCTTCACACTGTAAAAGTGGTGTTCGCCCCTGCCCATACTCTGGTTTTATGGTTGATTGTACATCGACATTTTTATGCTTGAGGTGTACTTTCCAATGTAAATATCCTGTTAGGTTGGGTTTTAAGGAATAAGGTTAGGGTTTCCTAGGTGGATTTAGGGCCATAGGTTATAGGTTTAATTGTTGGAATTTTATTCTAGGTGGTCAACCTTAAGGAGAGGATAAGTGGTAGGAAGGGGCAACTAACACTGTTGTTGGGAGAGGATATGTGCTAAGGTTTATCTAAAGGAGTAGGCCATAAGATCTAGGATAAAGGGCGGGGATTAAACCTAAGGTTTAGCTAAGTAAGGTGGCCAACCATATGAAGGATATTAAGGTTACCTAGGGCCAACTACTTAGGTGCTTGATTGGTGGCTAGGCTAGATATAGGTGGCAGCTAAAGGAGGAGGATAGGATAGGGTTTGTTTTAGGTTTTAGGAATTGGGTTTTCTATACAATATGAACCTAGTTTGTCCGACCATTTAGGTTAAGAATTAAGGTCCATGGCCAACCAAGAGGTTGACTAATTAGGTTAGGTAGGTGAGTGCTAGGTTAGGGGGTTCACTACTAGAAAAGTGGGATATGCCGTCGGTTCCTTGTTGCCGGTTTCTAAAACCATTTAGGAATGTGGTTTCTAAACCGTAGTGTTGGAGAATCTTTGATAAACGTTCATTCAAAATGGGATGTTAGATCTTTCTAGAACCCCCTACCTGCCACATGTCACAACTGCAGTTCACCTTCATGACCTCTCCTCCTACCATTAAAACCCTCCCGTCCCCATGCCCAGTTCACTTCCCCTCATTCGGCTATTTATCTCCATTCCATCCTCCCCTCCATTCTTCACCTCTAAGCCTCCTTATCTCTTTGCCCCCTCCTCACCTTCATTCTTTACTTTGTTTCATTTTTGTTTATATCAAATTCATATTCAAATTTAAGAAACCTAAACTACAACTGACATTTTCTATACATTATAAATACCAAAACATAAACCAATCATACACACATGTTCAAAATATGTTACTCTTACTCTACTGGCATTTTAATTACTTTTATTTTTCAAATTACAAGTTATTGGTGACGGGCATACTTGGAGGTTGTTGTACTTAGAGGTATAATTTCAATGTCTTAAATTTAATTAGATGAAATTATAGATTTTTGCTAGAAGTGGGGTGTGCCCACATATTGTTTTTTATTTCATTGAATAGATGTGGGGTGTACCCACTTGTGTTGCATGTTTTATTTGGATGGATGTGAGGTGTACCCACTTGTGGTTTGTCTTTGCACTTTATTTTATGTGTGATGTGCCTACTTTAATTTTAATATGCAGGTTTATAGAGAAACCATCAAATTTAAGGGGAAACTCTGCCAAAATTTTTAAATATTTTTTTTTATGTTTGGAAAAGTTTTTTCATTAATGATTTATGTATTAATGATTTTCAACTGTATTAATTATTGCATTTTATACTTGTTACAGATGAAGTTGTTTAAGAAAAATCCCAAAAGAAAGGGTCCTCCTGAGGCACAGTCATCCACCCAGCCCGATTCATCTCCTCAGGCTCAGCCACCCCCCCCCCCCCAGTCATGTTTCCTATGTCCCCGAGAAATGACATATTTACTACATGCAGGGGGGAAGGGAAAGGGGAAGGAGATTGCTCAGACCTTGCCACAGCGAGTAGAGGATGATCCAGATTATGGAGCATTAGATGAGGAGGGGGAGGAGGTAGGAGAGGAGGAGGGGGAGGAGGCTGAGGATGAGATGGTGGGGAGTACATCCCCAGTTCTTGTGGACCACTTAGCGGTGGGCACAAGTTTTGGTAAGAACTCATATACCTTTAAGTCGTAAATTACTTATATATTTCAAAGTTTATTATAACTTTAGAAATATATAATGAATATGATTAATGTTTACTCAGGTAAACTCAAAAGAGGACAGAGGAAGACAAAGGATCTAGACCACCAGCGTGTCCCTGAGGGCTTGAGAATAACGATGAGGCTTAGAAACACATGGGAGGTGAAGAATTACCCAGGCTTCATCAGTTGAGTGGGCACAATTGTTAAGTCCATTGTGTCCATTTACTACTTCAATTGGAGGAAGGTGCCCGCAGAGCTTAAGAGGCAGTTCATCTGTCAGTTGGAGATAATTTCATTTATCAAAGTTATTCTTTTATAACCTTATCTTAAAATTATTATAAAGTAATGTTGAGATACTTTTTTGAGAAATTAATGTAGGCAAATTACAATTGGGGTGATTACCCCAATGCCTCCCGATATATTCTTAAGCATGCTGCCAAAGTCCACAGAGATTGGAGGATGGAGACCAAGAGAAATGTAGTATCTTTTAAACATTTACATTTTTATTATATACATAATTTCATATATTATTTCTAACAATTTATATTTGGTATTTAGTTCTTTTCGAACTGCAGTTCACCCAAGGAGGCAATGGAGAATTATCCTCCTGATGTCATGCCTGACGATTGGAAGAGGGCATGCGAGCATTGGCTGGATCCAAAGCTGGAGGTTAGTAAATGATTAAACTTTATTTTATTAATATCATAAATCTTAAATTTATAAAAAATATTATTGTATATGTCTACAGGAGCAAGCAAAAAATAATAAGGCAATAGGGCTAAAGATCCACCACAGATCCATTGTTTGGGTCGAAGGAGCATCAAGATGGTAAGGAGCTATTATGTAAGTGTTGAAACTACTTTTCAATTAAATATTACTTAATTTTTAAGTTATTTTAATATAATTGTATTGTTTTTATATTTTCAGTCTGCTATACATGATGGGATGGAAATGACTAGGATGGATATTTACGAGATCACCCACAGTAAGGCTGCAGCTGAGGGTGCTCGTAAGTGAATTCATGAGTCATACCATGAGAAATACGTAAGTTTCCTAAACTCAAAAAATTTATAACTTTGTATATATATTATAATAATATTTTTTAATACATTTAGGAGCAAATGGTACAATTAGTGCATCCCCCCACTGACAAGACCACCGACAGCATCCACCATCCTTTGGATCCAAAGGAGGCATTTAGGAGAGTGATGCCACCAGAACACAGTTGTTTTGTTCGTAGTGCAGAGAGGGCATACACATTATCCACCTGGTATGGGAGGAAAGATACTGTCTCATCTAGTATTGTCTATCAGCTGCATCAAAAGATTGACACACTACAGAGACGAGAGGAGGAGAGGGAGAAGAGAGAGGTAGAGATGAAGCATAAGATAAATACCATGGATGATAAGCTTTAGGATCTTATCACCCTTCTTCAGAAGAAGGGTCAGTCAAAGCATCCGTCTTCAACAGATCCCAGCATCTACAGACGATATGACGACGACTCCATAGGTGGTGCAGGTGAAGCTGGTGGCATTGAGGCAGCTAAATTTTGATTTTATCCATTTTCTTTTGTTATGTTTTTCATGTTACCTATTTTATCTAAATATTTCATTTTCAAACTTTTTATGTACTAGACTTTATATTTATGAAATATAAACTTCTCTTCATTTTCATTACTTATTTATCTATAAAAGCATGTCTTTTAAGTTAGTTTAGTAGGTAGCTTTCATCATTTTGTAATTTAAAAAGAAAACCCAAACATTTTTGATGTCGCTTATTCAAATAAGCGACAGCATAGATGTGACATTAAAAATATTTTTACCATCACTTATCCTAATAATCGATGGCATATAAGGTTTGAGAGAATCACAATTCCTTTTTATGCCGTCGCTTATTATGATAAGTGACGGCCAAATTATTTTTGGCGTCACATCTATGTTGCCGCTTATTTGAATAAGCAATGGCAAAAATGTTTTTGCAATCACCTCTATGCCGTCGCTTTTAAGAAAAGTGACGACAAAAATATTTTTGCCATCGCTTATATAAGCGACGGAAAATTTATTTAAACGACGGCAAAATTAAAGAAAGGGTACGCAAAGGTAGGAAAAAATGACTTACATATGCCACCGCTTCTGAGACAACCGACTACAAATACAATTACCATTGGTTTTGAAACGATGACGAAATATCCAATTCATCCGATGGTTAAACATTATTTTGATGTTGAATGTGCCCTCTAACCAACGGTAAAACGAAACAGTGACAATAATAACGGCGTTGCTGAGTTCCGTCGATTATTTCAATTTTGCTGTTGGTTTTTAACAGATAGCAAAAGTAAAGTATGTTGTAGTGTTTCTAAGCACGCCCTAGAAAAGTGTACCTAGGATAATTAGAAAGGTGGAGTGAATGGACTAAAGGAATTAAGGAAACTTGAATGTAGAGCACATAAAATGAAAGGCACTTGATTTAATAATTAGAAAGTCCAATGTTTACAAATACTTGTGATAGAGAGATTTTCACTTAATTAAAATAGCAATAGAATGATATGTTGTTGTGTTTTATGTGGTGGAAAATCTCTCAATCAAAAATTAAAATAAATATCAAATTTAACCACAATAAAAATGTCGCATCCACAGGGAGGAATAGAACCAATAAATTCACGAGTAGAGGATTATACTATTTGCAAACACTTTTGCAACTTCAATGAAAGGAATATGCTATTCTAAATGGAGCTTGTAATTTCCTTAAAAGTTCAAGGCTATTTATGCAATTTTCACGTCAAGAATTAAGCTCCCAAAAATATGTATATAATGCATGTGTAGTGGCATATTATGTAAATTTGATTTGCATGCAAATTTGATTTGAATTTCAATGTAGAATGATGCACATAACACAAGTGAAGTAAATTCAAGAAACTATAAGTGCATCCATGCAATGTGGCCTGAATAAAATAGTAATATTAAAGTGGCAGTGGCATGCAATGTAGATTTTAATTGGGGCAAAAATAGAGGATTTCTCCTCTCTCTTCCTCGCCTGGATGGCCATGCACGGTTGGCAGTGAGAGTCGATGGGATGGTGTGCCTCGATGCATGCTTCGCGATGGTGGTGACGCAGTAGCTAGAGGTGGCCGGCGGTGGCCAGCGGTGGAGGAGGGCGTCGGCCTATTGACGGAGAAGATGAAGGGCTGCTCTGCAAGCTGCGCAGTTGTGTGCTGGGTGCATGCACAAGGGCGTGCTAGGCTACCTGCAGGCGGCTGGGATGGAGAAGATGAACCGCACTCTCGCTGGGGAGGGTGCGGCTGTGCACAAGGGCGCTACGAGGGTGGAGCAGGCCTGCAGGCATGGTAGGGCATGCCTGCGAGCATGGTGAGGGTAGTGCGGTGAGGGCGCAGCTGGAGCACGCGCGGTGGCAGGATGGTGTGCACTTGGTTGTGGCAGTGCAAGCGTGCGGTGGGGTGGTGCTGCTTGTAGGGTGCGCGGCTGCGGTGAGAGCGCTACGATACTGCAAGAGGATGGTGAAGGCAGTGCGCGTAGTCGGTGGCTGGCAAGGGCAGGCTGGGGTACTTGTGGTGGGAGCTAGAGGCTGCTTGGCGCGATGAGGGGGGGCTGGCAAGGTGGGCAAGCGGTGGAAGTTGTTCGTGCACACAGTGCACGCCCTCTTCACAGTGCACGCCCGCTTCTTCACGATGGTCTCCCCTCCTCTCAAACCCCTCCGCCTCTCTCTTTTTATCTCCTCTCCCCGTGCAAGTCAAGGGATTTTCAAAATCCCTTACTAAACATGGCCAGCGCTGTTGATGGGGTTGTTGAGGCCGACCGTAGGTTGAGAGATTTGTGGGGGGAAATATCTTTTCACCCCTCTATTCTTTTCCACAATTGATCCTCCTCCCTCTTCTTCCCAATTATTAGCCTAATGGAGTAGATTATGTGGAGGAGATGCAACGATTGCGCTGTTGCGGGACCTGCATGAAATATAAAATAATTGCATAATAAGCAATAGAATAAATGTAAATTTAAATAATGACACATGCAATCATTTAATGACCTAATGTGATTATTAACAAACATACAATGTTAGAATTGAATTACTTAGGCGTAACAATAATCCATTAAAATGGACTCATCAAATACCCCCATGCCTAAGATTTGCTAGTCCCTAGCAAAAATGAAAAATAATGGAAGTAATTAGAAGATTTCTTCTTTTCTTATTTCAAAACTTTAGAGATCTAGACAAATGTGAAGTGATGATATCCTAGGTAACAGATCCAAGTGAAAAGCCAATTCACATTGGGACTTTGTACTTTACCCTTAGTAAATATTTCTATCAGGATAGGCAACTACTTCCCTTGGGGATAAAGCAGTAGATAATCTGTAATTTGACCCTGGCTTTTGGCTTAGGTAGGAGATATTGAGTTGAATGGATTTGTATTTGGTGGCACACACTCATCTGGTGCTACATGTAATCTAGTACTACAAACTCTAGATCTCTAGATTATTAAACAAGTCAACTCAGAAAGAGGCTAAACAACTGTACTCCCTTGATGTTCCTTGGCGCTCACTCTTTTCTTTCTTTTCTTTCTGAGAACCCAAATCTTGCCAGATTTAGTAAGTGTACTCAATGTTTGGTGGCCTCACATGGCATTCACATTTCAATTAAAGTCCTAATAACTCTACAACTAAGTTAGAGTCCTTAGCCAGTATTCAGGCAATCAGAAATACTAACAGGTAGGTATGGGTTATAATTGGTGGATCACGATAGGTGTTTTGTTACCTCAGAAACAATGTTACAAAGATAAC
Organism: Thalassia testudinum; assembly: GCA_037157565.1. Lineage (NCBI taxonomy): Eukaryota > Viridiplantae > Streptophyta > Magnoliopsida > Alismatales > Hydrocharitaceae > Thalassia > Thalassia testudinum. The sequence goes on from JAZHRO010000025.1 coordinate 45,033,065, forward strand.
ATTATAAACTTGGACTCTTTTCTTTTTCTTTTCTCTCTCTCTTTTCTTCTTTTTCCTTTTTTTTCCTCTCTTCTTTTTTTGTAATATAATTGTTTCTTCTTCTTCTTCTTTTATAAATCAACATAACACGACACAGACTTTTATTTATGAGGCATTATTAGGGATGATAATGGTCAAGAGGATATTGTGTGGCTTATTTGGTGGAAGTACCTATTCTCAGCACTGAGAAGGAATGAATAGGATAGGCGTATTTCTGACCTTTGACACTATTACCCTCCTTTAGTTGAGGACTCTATGAAAGATGGTCATAACCTTCCACCATAGTCATAGCTTTATTAAGACTCAATCTCCGTGTATCTGCATTATTTGGTGACTCTCAGGAATTCACACAAAGTACGCACACAGGAATAGAGAGCGAAAACTACGCCTAACTCTGAAGTATCATCATCTAATTATCTAAAACTTAAGAGTCCTTGCACTAAACTTAGCGCACCAGTAATCTCTCTACTTTCTTCTTATAAATATGGGGTGGATCTACTAGAAGATAGTATGCCTAACTCCCTATTAACTGTCCAAGGGTTCAGTAGACTAAAAATGCTTATTGATTTTCTTCAAAGATCCGTTACCTAGTCTACGTGCATGTGAAGTAAACGTACTGGATTCTAAATTTAAGAAATAATTCAAGAAGAGAAACCTCCAATGACAACGATATTTTGCTACGGACTAACCCATTCAGCTCAAGAAAATAAGAGAGTTTTTTTTTATGTATGCAAATATTTGTATATGCTATAAACATTCTCAGGTTATACCCCCCCATGACTAAGACTGACAATGTCCTCATTGGAAAAATGCAGACATAGAAGAATATCACCTAAGGAGGAGAGTAGGAGGAGCTAAGGCTCCTCAAGCCGAAGTGCATCCAAAACCTGGCCATCAGAAAGAGTAATATAAGGTTTAAGTCGCTGGCCATTTACCTTAAAGCTCGCACCTGAAGTAGGGTTCCGAATTTCTACAGCTCCATGAGAGAAAGTATTGATAACAAGGTTTGGCCCATCCCAGCGGGACTTGAGCTTTCCAGGAAATAATTTAAGTTTGGAATTAAAAAGCCAGACCCATTGGTTGGGCTCAAAAGTAATTCTAATGATGTGCTTATCATGGAAGACCTTTGTACGTTGCTTGTAAGCTTGAGAAGTTTCATAGGCTTCATTACAAAGCTCCTCAAGCTCACTTAATTCTAACATACGTGCCTTTCTCGCTTTATCCAAATTCAAGTTAATGCTTTTAATAGCCCAATAGGCTTTACGTTGGATTTCAACGGGAAGGTGGCATGCTTTTCCATAGACAAAATGGAAAGGAGACATGCCTAAGGGAGACTTATACGCAGTTCTATAGGCCCAAAGAGCATCATTTAGTTTTTTAGACCAATCCTTCCAATCGGGCCTGATAGTTTTTTCTAAAATTCACTTAATCTCCCTATTAGACATTGCAACTTGTCCACTCGTTTGGGGATGGTAAGGTGTGGCTATCATGTGGTTGACTCCCAAATTTTGGAGTAGTTTTGTGAAGTGTACGTTCTTGAAGTGAGATCCTCCATCACTTATGATCGTCCTTGGGCACCCGTCCCAAGAAATGATATTAGCCTTAACAAAGCCCAAGACCACGGAATGGTCATTAGTTAGCATGGGTATGGCTTCTATCCATTACGATACATAGTCTACAGCCATAAGGATGTATTCATATCCGATGGACACAGGAAAGGGACCAATGAATTCAATGCCCCAAATATCAAAGATCTCAATAGAGAGGATAGGTTGTTGGGGCATCTCATCCCTTTTTCTAATGGTTGTCGTCTGCTGGAAACGTAGACATGTGCCCACATACGTATGTGCATCTCAGAATAATGTGGGCCACCAAAAGCTAGACTAAAGAACCTTATGGGCAGTCTTCGTCCCACTAAAATGTCCCCCACAATGGAGGTCATGGCAGAAACTCAGAACACTTCTTTGTTCTTCATTAGGGATGTAACGGCGAAAAAGCTGCTCAGGGCCTACTCTAAAAAGCTCGAGTTCCTCCCAGTGATAAAATTTAGCGTTAGCAAGAAACTTGTCTCACTTCTGCTTGTCCCAAGTACTGGGGGTAATGCCTGTGACCAGATAGTTCACTATGTCAGCGAACCAAGGAGTTTTAGCTTTCATGGCCATCAGAGACTTATCAGGGAAAGTCTCTTGAATAACGCTAGCAGAGTTTGATGCCTCAATAGGGATCCTAGACAGATGATCTGCTACCACATTCTCAACTCCTTTCTTGTCTTTAATTTCTAGGTTAAATTCCTAGAGTAGTAGAATCCAATGAATTAGGCGAGGTTTGGTGTCCTTTTTAGCAAGAAGATGCTTTAGGGCAGAATGATCAATGAACACCACAACCTTGGATCCCAAAAGATAAGACCAAAACTTTTCCAAAGCAAATACTACAGCAAGAAGTTCCTTTTCAGTGACCGTGTAGTTTTGCTAAGGATCCGTAAGGGTCTTGTTGGCATAATGCAGCACATGAGGTTTGCCATCAACCCTTTGACCTAAGACCGCTCCCACTACAAAATCAGAAGCATCGCACATTAGCTCAAATGGGAGGGTCCAATCTGGTGCTTAGAGAATCAACGTGGTAATAAGGGCTTTCTTCAAGACTTGGAAAGCCTCGCCACATCTATCATCAAAATTGAAGGAGACATCCTTCGCTAACATGTTGCAGAGTGGCTTAGAGATTTTACTGAAATCTCTAATGAAGCGCTTATAAAATCCAGCATGGCCAAGGAAAGATCTAATATGACGAACATTGGTGGGAAATGGAAGCTTAGAGATGGAATCAATTTTTGCGGTGTACACCTCTAATCATCTCTCGGAAACTATATGCCCTAACACAATGCCCTGCTGGACCATAAAGTTGCTTTTCTCCCAGCTAAGCACCAGCTTTGCCTCTTCGCAATGGGTTAAGACTTTATCAAGGTGCGTCAAACGACAAGCCATAAATGGAGAAGTCATCCATGAAAATTTCAACGAACTCATCAATCATATCAGAAAAGATAGCCATCATACAACGTTCGAAAGTGGCAGGAGCATTACATAACCCGAATGGCATTCAGTGGAACGCAAATTTGCCATACGGACTCGTGAAGCTAGTACGCTCCTGATCGTCAGGAAAAATGGCTATCTAATTATACCCAAAGTACCCATCAAGAAAACAGAAGTACTTGTTCCCCCGCCAATCGTTCCAAAATTTGATCAACAAATGGTAAGGGGAAATGGTCTTTCTGGGTAGCCATGTTCAAACGGCGGTAATCAATGTAGACCCTCCAACCAGTTGAGGGTCTAGTGGTCACCAACTCTCCTTGGTCATTTTCCTCCACAGTGATTCCTGCCTTTTTGGGTACTACATGAATAGGACTAACCCATTTACTATCTGAAATGAGATAGATAATCCCTGCATCCAGCCATTTCAGAATCTCCTTTTTAATAACCTCTCGCATATTTGGATTGAGCCTTCTCTGCATGCCTCGGAAAGGTTTCACGGACTCGTCCGTGTATATATGATGCATGCAAAAAGAGGGATCAACACCCTTAATATTAGCAATTGACCAGGCAATTGCTTCCTTGTGCCTTTGTAAACACACAAGTAGAGCTCCCTCTTGCAATTCAGATAATGCAGACGAGATAATAATGGGGAGCATGTTATTAGGGCCAAGGAAAGCATATTTCAATGTGCTCGGGAGGGGTTTCAACTCCAACTCAGGAGCCTTTTGGATTGAGGATTTAAGTTGAGATGTCCCCGCCTCAGGAAGTGGGTCTACCTTCACGGTCTAGGGTGGGGACAGTGACTCAATGTGTATCCCAAGCAACTCTTCTAATTCGGGCATTTCCCTTTCAGCTTCTTTAATAATCGGGGGATGGTCCTTAGATATGACCTTCTGAAGGGGATCTCTACATAAGAGTGCTGGAGTAGTCTCTTCAATTATTTCATCAACGAACTCAATCTAAGAACAATCTACAAATCTGGATTGTTTGTAAGTATCAAAAACATTCAATTGGATCTTCTTGTTCCCGAAGCCCATTTTAAGTGCCCCAGATCTTAAGTGATCTATCTGCGACCTGGAGGATTACAGGACTAGGCTTTAGCTTGCCTCCTCCCAAAAGGTCATAGACAGAGCTCGTCAAAATGTTCACCCCCCGCACCCAGATCGAGCAGAGCCTCGTCAATGTGTTGGTTACCTATAACCACTAAAATATATGGGGCCCCTGGGTCTTTCATTTTGGGGGTGTTCCATGCTGGAGAACCAAGCTAACATGGTCAGGCAAGATGACCTTAGTTTGGACCTATTTCCTAGATCGACGCTTTTGGTTGCATAGGTCCTTCAAAAACTTGGCATAGGACGGGATCTGTTTAATAGCTTCCAACAGAGGCAAGTTAATCTGGACTTTCCTAAAATTGTCCATAATCTCCTCCATCCTATCCTTGGCTCCAGATGAGCCAACAGAAGATTCCCCAGGAGCAGATAGGTGCTCTGGATAGGTCACCCTCGGCTTCTAGGTAGAGGGGTTGTTATGGAGGGAAAGGGGTGGTGGAAGGACGACATCCTCATTGTGGGAGATTTTGTGCGAGGGAGAGCAATGTGGCTCTTCCTCGGTGGAGATGGAAGTCGGGTCAGGTGTAGAAGGGGAATTCTGAGATGTAACTGTAGGAGTGTTATCAGGCTTGTCAATCTTCTTTCCACTCTCAGCACAATCATCGCTTGGACGTGCTCCCTGAATACGACCCCCTTGCCCTTAGGGTTCTCCTCAGAAGAGCTAGGCAGCTTCCCTAGATCACGTTGCCTAACTGCCTCAGTAAGATGACCAATTTGGGATTGCATATCAGTAATCATCTTATTCTGAGATTGGATGGCCATATTCTGATGCTCTTGCATCGCTTTCATCATGGCTTTAAGTTCATCCATCTCAGAGGGCTTATTCTGAGGAGGGTTTTCATAAGATGGTTGGTATATGGGTTGTGGAGGTAAGGGTCTTGTATTCCCTGAGTTAGAAGCATCACTTTGCTTCCAAGAGAAGTTTGGATGGTTCCGCTACCCCAGATTATAGGTATTGAAATAAGGGTTATTGCAAGGAGGAGGGCGGAAACCTTGGGCCACGTTTAAGTCGGCCTAAATCAACTCAGGGAATTGATTTGCCTGATGGCACTCCGCAATGGCGTGCGTTGTGCTTTGGCAAATGGAGCATTCTCTTGAAGCCTGAAAGATAGCAGCTGCTTGTGGGTTCATGTCGGGGTTTGCTAAAAGCCTATCAAAGTTTTTATTCAATAATTGAAGCTGATAAGCCAAATCCTGAGAAGCCCCAGCTTCATGGGCCTCTATCTTCCTCTGCAAGATTGATGGTTTTCTTTCTTGAAAGGCAAAGGACAAATGTATGGAGTTATCTCTTAATGTTTCAAATAATGCCCAGGCTTCATCCTCAGTTCTGGTCATGAAGGTCCCTGCACAAGTTGCATCGATGGTTTGCCTATGCCTTTCAGATAATCCGTTATAGAACCTTTCGACCAACTACCATCTTTGCACCTGATGGTGGGGGCATAACCTAAGAAGGTCATTAAAGCACTCCCAAGTCTCATGAAATTGCTCCCCTTCCTGTTGAGTAAAGCCCATAATCTCTCTTCTGTAATGGTTGGCCTTACTCATAGGAAAATACTTTTTCAAAAATTCTCCCTTAAGGGTGGCCCAATCATTTACCCTTGCATCGAGGGTATGATACTAGTGCTTGGCCTTATCCTTTAGGAAGAAAGGAAATAGAGTCATCATCAGGGCTTCATCAGTAAAGCCCTGGAGCTTCACCGTGGAATAGACCTCAGTGAATTCCTCCAAATGCCGGTAGGGGTCCTTCCTAGTAGTACCATAAAAGGAGGGCAACAAAGATATGGTACTGCTCTTGATCTCATATCGATTATCCCCTGCCAGTTGTCTCAGTGCTTGTGCGGGTTGGTTAGTTGGAATAAAATAGTCCCTTAGGGTCCTTTGTTGATTTGCTCCTTTATTAATCATTCCTTCTCTTTTCTCTCCTAGGTGAGCTCTCCTAAGAATTCTCTCGTGCTCAGGATCAAACACTAGACTACCCTCAAGAGAGCGTCTACCAAGCATACAATATCAATCACAATTCAGGTTCTTATTGATTAAGTGAAACCTCCACTCCAAAGATAAGTCAGAAGGTCAAGGCTTATCCCTCCGTTCCCACGTAAGTGGTATAAGAGGGTTGATGACTTGAAATCTTAACCTTTTTCATTGTGGAGGTCGAATTGGTTGATATAGATGGCCAAACAAGTTTTTCACTACAATTACGTTCCATAATTCAACCTTTGAGTTCCCTAGGACCTATACTTTGCATGGATGATACTCCCAGGTGATCAGGTGAGAAGTTACTCCAAGGACGAACAAAGGGATGAAAGTAGGGCGAACCCTTCGTTTGAGGCTATGCGTATGCGGTGCCCCTTAACTACCCTTTTGTTCCTTTAAGGGGTGTCCCCCTCAGTGAAGTATCAAAACACTTGGTCAAAAGATAGTACCACCACCACCACAAAGCACAATAGGAGGGTTTGCACCAATAAAGAGATCGGTGCCTGTAGCCTTAAGGGATAGAGCCTTAGTGTGGTGCCTAATGTGCGTGCTCAGTGTCAAAAGTGTGCATCACACCGCAAATCTTTTTAATTTTTTTGAAAATGCAGACAAGTCCCTTAGAATCAGATCAAATGTGAATTGATTTTAAGGTTGAATCTGATTATCAATCCCACTTTTAGTTATGCGACCACTGAATTAGTAAATTCAAACAACTTGGTGGTCTTGAATTTTAATTTGAATGCAAATGCGTGAACAGGAGTTGGATGCAAAAGTTAGAAAGGTGTACCTGTCTCCAACAATCTTCATGCTAATATGCTTGCAATGCAATAATAAGATCTAATGTGTTGCTCAATCACCCTTAAATGCGTGCACCTAAGGGCATGCAATTCCTAAACAGGCAGCTCGATATTTTCTTTTGTTGGTTTTAAAGGCAAGCATGCAAAAAATGGAATCACGCATGTGAAAAAATGTAAAGCCTAGTAGCTAAAGAATTTGGGGACAAGCCCCCAAAAATTTAGCCCCAATTACTACAAGGGTGAGAAGACAGAAATAAATTTTGTGACGATGGAGAATTCCTTGTGAAAGCAGGATCTAGGTCTCCTACGTCTTTTCCTCGTGTGGCTTTCTCAAGGTTGATGTCGCCGCTCTGTTGTGCCTCGTCGCCCCATCAGATTCCTCGCATAATAAGAAAAAAAAATGATTAGATAATTACGCAACTCAGAATATTAAAAAATAATAAAGTGAATCTATTGCGTCTGTTGCCTCCCCGGCAACGGCGCCATTTGATAGAGAGATTTTCACTTAATTAAAATAGCAATAGAATGATATGTCGTGTTTCATGTGGTGGATAATCTCAATCAAAAATTAGAATAAATATCAAATTTAACCACAATAAAAATGTCGCATCCATAGGGAGGAATAGGACCAATAAATTCACGAGTAGAGGATTATATTGTTTGCAAACACTTTTACGACTTCAATGCGAGGAATATGCTATTCTAAATGGAGCTTGCAATTTCCTTAAAGTTCAAGGCTATTTATGCAATTTTCACGTCAGGAATTAACCTCCCAAAAAAATGTATATGATGCATGTGTAGTGGCATATCATGTAAATTTGATTTGCATGCAAATCTGATTTGAATTTTAATGTAGAATGATGCACATAACACAAATGAAGTAAATTTAAGAAACTATAAGTACATCCATGCAATGTGGCCTGAATAAAATAATAATATTAAAGTGGCAATGGCATGCAATGTAAATTTTAATTGGGGCAAAAACTGAGGATTTCTCCTCTCTCTTCCTCTCTTGGATGGCCGAGCGTGGTTGGCGACGAGAGTCAACGGGATGGTGCGCCTTGACGCGTGCTTCGCGATGGTGGTGACATGGCGATCGAAGGTGGTCGACGGCGACCGAACGGTGGGGAGGGCACCAGATGGTGGAGGAGGGTGCCAGCCTGTTAACGAAGATGAAAGGCTGCTGCTGCAGGCCACGCGACTGTGCGTTGGGCGCGCACACAAGGGCTTGCTAGGCTGCCTGCGAGTGGCTGCATTGCGGGCGTGGCTATGCACAGTCTGCCTGCAAGCGCTTGGCTACTTGCGAGCGGTTGGGATGGAGAAGATGAACCACGCTCTTGCTAGAGAGGGTGTGGCTACGCACAAGGGTGCTGCGAGGGTGGGGCAGGCCTGTAGGAGGGGCTGCCTGTGGGCGTGGTGAGGGCAGCACGGTGAGGGTGCAGCTGGAGCACGTGCGGTGGCAGGATGGTGTGCGCTTGGTTGTGGCAATGCAAGCGTGCGGTGGGGTGGTGCGGTTGCAGGGCGCGCGGCTGCGGTGGGAGAGCTGCAATACTGCAGGAGGATGGTGAAGGTAGTGCGCGTGGTGGGTGGCTGGCGAGGGCAAGCTGGAGGACTTGCGGTGAGGGCTGAAGGCTGCTTGGCACGGTGAGGAGGGGCTGGAAAGGTAGGTAGGCAATGGAAGTTGTTGGTGCACACAGTGCATTCCCTGTTCATAGTGCACGCCCTCTTCTTCACGATGGTCTCCCCTCCACTCAAGCCCCTTCGCCTCTCTCTTTTTATCTCCTCTCCCCGTGCAAGTCAAGGGATTTTCAAAATCCCTTACTAAACATGGCTGAAGTCATTGATGGGGTTGTTGAGGCCACCCGTAGGTTGAGAGATTTGTGGGGGAAATATCTTTTCACCCCCCTGTTCTTTTCCACAATTGATCCTCCTCCCTCTTCTTCCCGATTATTAGCCTGATGGAGTAGATTATGTGGAGGAGATGTAACGAGTGCGCTGTTGCGGGATCTGCATGAAATATAAAATGATTACATAATAAGCAATAGAATAAATGTAAACTTAAATAATGACACATGCAATCATTTAATGACCTAATGTGATTATTAACAAACATACAATGTTAGAATTGAATTACTTAGGCATAGCAATAGTCCATTAAAATGGACTCATCAACTTGGAGTGCTCCATTGTGTAGAGGGATTCCACACAATTAATCCCCAAGTAGAGGAATTCTTCTACTACAAAAATAAATGAAAAGACTGAGAAATAGAAGAGTCTTCCAAATGAAGAAGAGGAAGAAGATTCTCACTCCAAGTGCGGTTACTCCCAGTTTGAAGAGGACTTCTTCTAGCTCCAAGATGATGCTCCTTCTAGCTCCTCCAAGGGTGGAGGTCCACTACCCTTCTTTCCTCCTTGCCTGGCCATCCTCCAAAATGATGATCCTTAGCTTTTCTTCATGCTAGATTAAAGTAGAGATAGATACCCAAAGGGAAGGGGATCTCCCTCTTGATTCCATGCTACTTCTCTTCCAATGAAGGTTGCAAGTATATTATGGTGGAGAGAATATGTAACTAAGGATGGAAATTAAGTGTAGGTATGGTAGGGTATGTGCAGAATGGAGGGGGGTGGTGGTTATGGGATGAAAGGGCATGGATGGGTGCCACAAACTTGAAAGGACACTATGTTTTAGATTCATTTTTAGGGTTTTAGAATATTGTGTTTTTGGCGCCAAAATTGGATGGTTGAGATGGTGTTTGTGGTGGATGAATGGTGGAGATGGTGGTGATTTTAGAGGGAAAGTTGGTGCCACCTTTAAAGGTGGTTATAGGTAGTGGTTGTGGGTGGAAGAGGTGTCAAGGTTGAAGGGGTGTGGTGGTGGTGGTGGTTACCATAAGTTGTTGCCAAAAGGAGGAGGAGAAGGTGGTGGTTTTGGTAGAGTTTTTGGACTATGGTGGTCATCCACTTTAGGAGGAGGAGTATAGTAGGTGCTAACTTAGTTAGGACCTATTAGGAGCTAGAATAGCTAGGAGGAGCTATCTTGAGCTAACTTAATCTTGTCTAGAGCTAAGGAGAGTTGAAGATGAGCTACTTGAAGACTTCCCATCTAGCTTAGCTAACTTGCTTAGGACTAGTAGCCAAGCTGAACTGAGTTGAGCTGAGATGAGCTGCATGAGCTAGGGATGAGCTAGCATGGAGCTGCTTGATGACTCTTCAACTAGATTAGCTAGTTAGTTCTCAACTAGTAGCTAAGCTCAATGGAGTTGAGCTGCCAGGAGCTGGGGAGAGCTAAAGATGAGCTGTCATGAGCTAACTAGTTGGGACTTCTATCTTCTCTATTTTTCTGCCTTTCACATTGTCAAGGTTCAACTAATTTTCAATGTGTCCTCACCCCTGACAAATAAATGATATGTATAAGTACACCAAATCATAAGAAACATTAATAATGCATGCTCTAACCCTAAATGCATATAAATTCCCAAATGCAGCCTAATACAACAATGCGAATGTAGAAACCCTAAGAACTAAGGGTATAATTAGCCTAAGAATGATGATAAATTGGTGTTTAACACTGCCCCATGCTTAGATTTTGCTAGTCCCTAGGAGAAAATGTTTCCCAAAAATAGTATTAGGGAAAATTACTTGTTTTTTATTTTGAGGAGAAATTTTTTACCAAACCTTGCTTGATTTGAAAAATAAGGTATGGGCATTGTTTAAGATAAACCATTGGGATTTGTCCTTGGTTCAAGGGATAGCATAATCAGGATTTGCATATCTTCTCGAGCATTCAACTAATTTCCTCCTTCTGATTCCAACTATCCTTGTCATCAGTTTTCACAGTTAGAACCTCCTCCACTTGAGAACTCGATCTAGGATTTGTGTGATAATGAAAATTCAAGTCTTAGTGCTTTGTGATTAGCCAAGTTCTTTTTTTTATTTATATTTTGATGTTTTTTTTGTTTTCTCCCCCGTGCTTAGCCTCAAATTAGCCTTCAACAGAATTGTGTTAGAATCATCATCCCCGTTACTAGTCCTCGAAGAGGCCCTTGCTCCAATGCTATAATAGCACCGTCTAAGGCACCTCCTAGGAGTCCTATACCCTGACACCTTGTGGCACCATGAGAGGAACTCCCAGTGAATCCAAGCTCTCGATTCGACACTTTGGGATAGTACCATCTGAGACATTTGAATCGGAAGATGTGGCTATATGCTTTGTATATAGATATGGAATATAGATATGGAGCATGCACTAAGGTGGTAACATGTGTTGGTGCAAAGGCACCTTGATCAATTAATTTTGATGATAACAAAACACACATATTTTGACATGTGCCTTTGAGTGATTAAGTTTTAGGATAAATACAAATGGAGGCAAGCTTAAGGAGCTTGCTCTTGGACAAAAGCATTAAGGAGCATGGAGGAATCCAAATGGGGAGATTCATAGAGGTGATGGAGCTTCGCTTGGAGCGAGAGCTTGAAGAATCTTGAAGACATGGAGAATAGAATAGATGATTTCTTTCTTGTATTTGTACTATTTGTTTTTGCTCCTTAGTTTTTCCTTAGATATAATGTAGAAGTACAACACCTTAAGTCCTAGGAACACTAATCCATCACTAGGACACTTAGGTTAACTTAGGAAACCAAATTAGAAATCAAACAGACTAATCAACGTCTAACATTACTATCAAATGTCTGATACTGGCTTTTAAGTCTTCTGATTGAATTTCTAGACATCCAAGTATCTAAGATAAAAATTCATATTATGTTCCTTTCCATTTAGATGTCCTACCCATAGTCCTAACGTCTTAGAAGACGTCTAAGGTATTTTCCTGACATCCAACAATAGGACCATTGAACTGTTAGATCAGAATCTTCGAGGATTACCCTACGATACTTTTACTATCACTTTCAGATGTCTGTAGAGACTCCCAAATGTCTTATAAGGAAGCATTAGACATAATCTAATCCAAATCTTGATTTGTCAGACCATATAGCCATTAGCTTCTCGGGAAATCAATTCCCGCAGAGAATCCTCAGACTAGACATCCAAATCATAGGTTAGACATCCAACCTATCGTCTAACACAAGCACTAAAACCCTATTTAGATCTGGTCCAATTCAGGAACCAAACCCGCTCTAATTACGCATATGATCACTTGACCAGATGTCGTAAAGAACCCTAGTTAGACATCTATCTAGATCCAAACAAATTTAGGGAGACCACCCTTCAGGATTAGACGTCTAAATCTCATATCAGACAAAATAACAGGCATCTGATATTATAATTAGACATTTGATGACTGTGTTAGACTCATAATGACCCTGATATGATTGGGATTTCAGCCTAATCTTTTGAGATTTGTTTCCAACGGCTACCTAAGGCTTCCTAAACCTTTTAAAGCCTTCTTAGGACGTCTATAAATAGGAGAGGACCCTTCCTAAGACAAACACACCTATGGTAGAATAGTTTCCATCATTTTGAGTGTTTAAAAGAAGATATCATCATGAAGAGAAGGTTTTGCTCTCCATATTCTACATGTTACATCTGAGAGCACTGTTACTGTTGAAGGGATCTAGATAGGAGTTAAAGTGTGTCTAGCTGTAGTAAAGTCTCCTAAATAGGTCTTCAACAAATACAATTTATAACTCCAAAATATAGAAATGAAGTCCGAGGTCGAACACAGGGAGTAAGTAGGAATTCACATGCTAATCTCAATTAACATATAAATGAGCATAATGAATGAGCCAAGAATAATGATATTCAATAAATGCTAATCTATGAAACTAAATATCCAATGAATAACATAAGTATTTCAAGACTTTAAGATACCAAAAAGATAATTAAGACAAAATAATGGTGATTTTGATCACCAATTATTAGTCTAAGCACATATATATCAATTATTCAATAATGTCAAATAAATGAACAATACTCAAACATTTGATATATGGATTAGACGACTTAACTATCGCTTGCTACAATACTCTTCTTCTCTGCTTCTGTTGCTCTCTTCTTCTTCTTCTTTTTGGCTCTTCTTCTACTCAGGCATAGCCAAGGGTTTTCTCCTTCTGCTCTTCTTATACCTTAGCCTCTTCCTTCTTCAGCTCTTCATGGCAACCTTCTCCTCTTTTTCTCTCAACTAAGTGTCAGGCTCTCTCTTTGAAGAGCAAAACCCACCCCACCCCCCTCTCTCTCTCTCTTTCCTTCATCCTCTCCTCTTTCTCAAATAGCCAGGTAATCAGGTATACAGATATGTGTAACCAAGTCCAGGGCTACATGCGTGAGTGTCGCAACCAAGGAGTGAGCTAGTTGGGTCAGGTGTGCGGGTGTGAAGGGACCTCACCCCATGTTTGGAGGTGATAAGCCATATTCACAAATTCAACTTTTGTGGCTTCACCCACTCCTAATCCCACGATGTGGGACTATCTTCAGTCCCTTTGTCGCGTACGTCTGCTGTGATGAAAACGCCTCGAATTGAGGCAGCTGCAAATGGCTTGATCCTCGATTTCCCACCTGGGCATGTAACTGGGTGCCTTCCGCATGACCTGGAGGTGTCACTTGAGCACTTCATGGTTAGAACACCACGAACACTATCGGGGAAGACAACGCTGCGGCGGAGCTTTGGCAGGGTACTTGAAACCAAGAACACAGGCACTAAGTCCCAATTAGAGTGCTCAAAAGGTTCACCATGGCGAGAGAACTCAGTGGTGGTGGTTAGCAAACGTGTGGTGGCCGAAGGACGTGTGTTGTTGATGGTGGAAGCGTGAGGGTGCGGTGTTCGGTGGGTCGCATGAGTAGGTGGAATGGCAAATAAGTGAGGGGTTTTGATGAGCGTGATGTGGCGGTGGTTGTGGAGTATGTGGAGAGGTGTTTGGAGCAGCAGAGTGTGTGGAATACCTCACCAAAGGGTGGTCGGAGATGGGGAAGATGAAGGCCGAACGTTGGTCATCGAGGGATGTTTTTGGATTTTAGATAGAGGGATAAAACCTAAGGAACTAGGGGAACTAATCTAGCCCTAAACTAACGGACGAAAGGGGGGAATGGCCCACATCGGTGGTACACCAGACATGGGGAAGATGAAGCCTCCGGTGATAGGGGTGGCGAGGAAAGGAGGAGACGGCATCTGCAGGTACCACAAGACACGGACGATCGTGGGAAGAAGGAATTCGCTCGCTATGGTCTGTGAGAGCGGACGAGGAAGGTAGAAGGAGGGGCTCGCCAGAGTTGGTGGAGATGGAGGTCGAGGAGAAGGGAAGAGGGGTGTCCAGCCTCCAAACCAAGCTAAGGAGCACAGTTACGCAATGGGCATGCTTTTATAGGCCATAAGAGAGCATTCCAAGCTTGGAAACCAAGCTTGAAAGCTTGGGAATCATGCACAAAATTAGGTATACCTACAATCAAATCATTTGCATGAGCATTTGGAAAGAAAATAGAGCCCAATGAGTGGCTCAAATGGAAGGAGATTCTCTCAGGGGTTCTTCCAATTTTGGAAGGATTTCGTCAAGGAATCAGAGAGAAATCTCTGATTGAAGGTCGTCAAAGTAGGAGTTCCTCCACGATAATGGTGGGGGGACCTATTTGTGAATAATACGACAAACTTAGGGACCCATTTGTAAGGAATTCAAAAAGCTACGGGTGAATATGTGATAAAAAGAGTTAGACTGAACTGAAATGCAAACTAGGTCAAGATGATCTTTGATTGGGTCCAAATTTTGGTACAAACCTAATTTGGACTCAAGGAATCTAATGGTGAAGTCAGATTTTGGTTTTGGTCAGGTTTGACTGGGCATAGAAACCCAAATTAGGGCAATTGTCTGTCTAAGACTCTAATTTAGGTCAAATTGGGTTCCAATGGTCAAAGCAAGCATACCAAGTCTTATAGAATATTTTTCTATGATTTTTAGAAGGTTTAGGTGAATTTTATTCTAGCCAAAACCTCAGTTAATTAAGAGAATTTATTTTTAGGGTTTTAGATGTACATTAATTCTCAAAATGAGTGAAAACCCATTTCTATCTTCGTAGACCCACTTATTAGACATTTATGACCATTTAACCTTAACTAATCCCTGAGAAACCTCATTTTTGTTCTGCAATTAGGATATTCTATTAAAATTGTAGTTTTACCCCTATTTTAATGTTTATCTTTTAGAAAGGATGTGCAATGAATTACGATCTTCTAGTAGTTATGTAGGAGCATTTATCAATAGATTATGACTAAATAAGCTAGATATGGCTGATGATGAAGTTATCATCATACCTACATGCCTAGCTTTTCCTAGTCCATTAGCAAAATCTTATGAAAAGAACTTGAATTCTAGACCATGCCTTTTAATGCTCAAAGTCCTGATTTATTCTTCTTTTTAGAAATTAGGTCAGAATGCTAATAATAGGCCTAGAGGTACTCAAGTAGTAACTAAGATCCGGACCCAACCAGCTTTAGCCTCAGTCTACCGCGAAGGTTTCTAAGGCCCACAGAAACTATCCAAAGGTTTGTTGAACCTAGCGGTTAAAGCACCCGTGCTTGTAACATGATTAGTCTAGGTTCAGTTTGCAGTGTGTTTTTGTAGGAGAGAGAGATAGAAGAATTTTTACATTTTTGGAGAGTTTTCTCTCTCTTTTTCTTGATTATTTCTAGCTTTGGATTGGCTCAAAAACATGGTCTGTATCGATTCCTAGCTCCCACCATCAATCCTCACAGGGTCCATGGCAATCGATGCTTTGAGATAGCACCGCCCATGGAAAGCCCCAGAACCTTGGCAGTCGACACTTCGAGATAGTGCCGCTATGGCATTCTGTATCTAAATTCAGGCCCTAGTGATCTACATTTCAAGATAATCCTGCCCATAGCACCTGAATTAGCACAAGGTGCTTACATGTCCCTGGTAGGCTATTTAGATATCCTAGGAGATAAGCACCAAGGAGATGATATGTTATTGTGCATCTTCAAGGGAAATTTCCCACCTCTCCGTGTAGGGAACTTGTCCAAATCAACTTGTGTTGATAAGTCACTCCTAATCTAGGTAGCCTTTTCAGAATAGAATTAAACACTTTTGCTTGATTTTGATTGTTACGCGCACTGAACTAGACTTGTGTATGTATTAGGGTGCTTAGGTTACTGAGTCCTGCAAATCCGAGGTCAGTTAATGAGGTTGAATAATCCCTATGCCTTAGACCTAATAGGTAAGCTTTGCATTTTCCTCAACCTCTTGAGGACTATCCAAATATTAATGGATACATGAGTTTTTAAGCCCTAAAATAAGCCCAAAAGGCCTAAGATCAGCACTTATACTAATCTCCTTATCTCTCTATTATTTTAGGACTTAAATATTTTTCTTTTGATTTGATCTAGAACTTAAGTAGATTCTATTATCTTTTACTAACGACTATCATTTTTTGTTTCAAATTGTTGCTCCTTTTTAACATTTAAATCACCTCCTCTTTTCCTCCTAAAAAATGATATGCAATTAATCTCTCAAAATTTCCTCCCCTTTCTCCATTTTTTGTTCTTTTTTAATTTTTAATTTTTTTGGTTTTTTTAAATTGAGTAATAATTTTTTTGTGAGAACCCTTCAGAAACTTAAATTTTTATGTGTTTGCACTTTAACTCCCCCCCAATGCCTAAGTTTTGCAATGTCCTCATTGTAAATCGGATGGTATCAAATCAGCTTGGTTCATAGGTTAGAACAGGATCAAAAGGGTGCGTGAAAGGGTCGAGGTGACTGTTGCGAACGATTTCAAGCTTTGATACGAATACCAAAAGTGGAGTCGACTGTTCTAATACTAAACTCAGAGTGCAGTAGATGTGAAGCTC
Source organism: Thalassia testudinum (assembly GCA_037157565.1). Classification (NCBI taxonomy): domain Eukaryota; kingdom Viridiplantae; phylum Streptophyta; class Magnoliopsida; order Alismatales; family Hydrocharitaceae; genus Thalassia; species Thalassia testudinum. The sequence continues at coordinate 45,049,819 of JAZHRO010000025.1, forward strand.
AAAAGGATAATCAAAACGATCTCAAGTTTTTGGAATGACGGGTTGCCTCCTGTTAAGTGCTAAATTCAATGCCTTCAACCGAGCAGAAAGTGGTCAAGGAGAAGGGGTGGTCAAATCAGAGGAGTTCTGTAGAACAAGCACCTTAATCAAAAGCCTGGTTGGTCCAACTAGGTGCTTGTTCAGATCAATAGGCTGATGATGTAGCCCAAACCCAATCAATCTTGTGGGTTGATGGATGTGGATCAAGAGATACGGGGACTAGCAGATGCTGTGAGGCTCAAGAAGATATGGAAGTGAGAATCTAAGGTTTGGCTGAATCAGATTAGCCTGGTCAGAGTAGGGATCCTCAAATGAAAGAGTCTTTGGTGGATGTAGGAACCCTACAGGAGTGATCAGAAAAAGATGGGACGTGATTAGTAGTCTGATCGATGTCCAAAACCTTATCAAAAGATGGAGAAGAATATGTGACTGGATCATTGAGAGGAGAATCAGAGTAGAAATTAATTCCGGTGGTGGGTTGGGGTTGGGTTCGAATTCGAGAAGGTTCTGTATGTGGATCAAAAGAAGTGGCTTCAATGAAAACTATGTGAGTTGAGGGCTCCTCTAGAAAGGATTCAAAAGTTGGTTCATCTACAAAGTCCTCATAATGACCATCAAAATCAAAGGTAAATTCCTGAAGAGTGTTTATAGGATCATAAAAATCTGAGTCAAGAAAAGATTCAAACTCTAGATTGTAGACACTCTCGACACCTGTTTCTGATTCCTGAAGATAAAAAAGGAATGATTCCATCTCAGTGGAACTTGATTTTGAATCAGTGATCTCGGGATTAGGGACCTCAGAGTCGGAGTCGAAGAACGGATCATGGATTCTGAGGTCGTAGATTGGTTCATAATAGTCAGGAAACAAAGGTTCTCCGAAATCAGAGTAAAATTCAAAATCATCAGAGAACTTACGAAGATTGTGTTTTGAACCTAATTGCAGATTGGGAGTTCCACCACGGAGTAAATCACGATGTGGAGAAGCATCAACTTTACTTGTATCTAACCTAGTCTTAGAATCTGAACTCAAAATGGTGTCCCTATTAGGCATGGGCTCGGGTTCTTGGCTCCTTGGGTAGACCCAATCAATTCTCAGCTCATCCAACTCCTCGATTTCTATATCATAGATTGTATCATAGATTGGCGTGACTTTCGAAAAATCAATTTGTGTCTTTGAGGAGGTGGAAGAGGTGTATTCATCAAATACAGGTCCAGAATCATATTCTAGAATCAAAATTTGATTCTCATCACATTGGGCCTTATAATTATCCCAAATAGGCTTAAATCCAGATTCTAGGTTAATGGTAAGGGTTGGATTACTAGAATCTTTGTTGGGCTTTATTGGGATGTTAGAATCATTCTCGAGAATCACCTTAACAGGATAAGGCTCAAGATTTACATTCTCAAGAAGTTCTATTTTAAGCTCATCATCACAGATGTTGGGGAAATCTAAGCTCAATGGACTAGCTTCTTGGTTTCCTAGGGTCGGTTCAAAATTGGGAACAACTGCAATTGGATCCTCTCAACCTATCTCAAGATCAAGAATGTCAATTGTTATGAAATTTGAATCTGAATTCATTTGGGTTGGGGGTCCACAAAAACCTTGATTCTTGAACCCGAGATTTGGGAAATTATGTTGATCACTAGAATCACTCCAAGATGTTTTATTAACTTCTGATAGAGGGTCCACAACAACCTTGATTCTTAAACCTAGGATTTGGGAAATTATGTTGATCACTAGAATCACTCCAAGATGTTTTATTAACTTCTGACAGATATTTTTGATCAATGGTTCTATATAACTTATTCAGCAATTCTCCCCGTATTTCCAAAAATTTCTGGAGATCTTCTAGAAATGAAGGATTTGACCAACATTGCAGACAATCATTGTGCAATTTCACCAATTCCATGTGTTTTGCTAAGAGATCATCCCAGGTTGAACCGTGGTTCATTTGTATCCATATTATCTCCACACGATTCACGATGTGGTCCATTGTTTTTTGAAATTTATCTTAAATGTCCCTTTTAAAATATTCCTCGTGGTGTCTATAAGCATCCTAAATTATCTTTTCTTTCATGCTCACTCGGGACTCAGGTTTCCTAAATAGTCTTCCTGGATTGCCAGGTTGCATTTTTGAATCAGATGGTAGAATCAAGATGTATAATCAAACTCAAAAATCAGATTGGAACTTGATTAGATCTAAAAGAAATTCCCAAGAAGATCTAATGAGGTCTCTTAGGTTAAAAACCTAATGACCTTCCTATGTATGTGCTCTCAAGAAAAGATGAGGGACTGGATATTATTTGGACCCAATCAAGGCACCTAAAGATTTTCGACTGACTAAGGTAGTTTTGAGGCTGATGATACCTTTGAATCAGAATCCGCACACCCGAGAAATACTTGGGCAGCCAGGAAGGGAGAGCCCCACAAAGATCTCTACATGGTATAGCATCCCCACAGGTGACAAGGTTTCCCCCACCCAACCTTCCTTGTCACTGTGGTTCCAAGTAGACCTGAATGTACGAACTTAAGACCTTAAGTCTACCAATTTTAGCCAAATTTGTGCCTTGATTTTCACTTGATTAGAAGTTGATTTGACTTGTGACCTAATTTGGATGTTGGTTGGCCTACAATGTAGGTCAACTTCACCTGACCTGCCCTAAAGATGGCATAATGAAATCTAAGTCAAGACCCAGAAATCACCCTAAATTGACTCTCAAGTTATTAGGTTCATAATTTTTAAGGTTCAAGTGAAATTGGAGCCTAATTTTTAGGGTTTTTCTTGCTTAGATCTTTTCATACAGGGACTTGGGTAGCACACAAATGCAGGAGGGTTAATTCTCTTTAGTGAAGGCAAATGTGTACTAACACTTCAAACCCTAGTGTTGAAACCCTAATTGGCTTTATTTCAAGTCCAATTTAATCTCAAAATGTTCACCTTGGGCTTCAAGCAAGAAGTGTGTTAGCCTAAAGAGATTTAGAAATTAAGCATAGTCCTTAATAGGTATAGGCAATCAAGGTAGGTCGCTTCAAGCTTCAATCAGATATCAAAATTGTCGTAAATCAGGAAACCTACGTTTTAAATGATCATTTACTAAGCAAGTAAGGTAGGTAGTTCCTATTTGATTGTTTCCTTTTTATCATCCCAAGATTAGAAGGTTGATTAGGGAAGAATAGAAATTACCTACCTTGGGAGTGATTTTGCATGGAAGATCACCTCATGGTGTACCTTGCAAAATCACAAGAAATCAAATAGGGCAAGTTAGTGCTCAAATATAATCAATTAAAACAAAGAATAGCAGTGAATTGTGCGTTGCTCCCCGACAACAGTGAGTAATGTGCCAAAATTTTGAAGGGATCTAGATAGAGTTAAAGTGTGTCTAGTTGTAGTAAAGTCTCCTAAATGGCTCTTCAACAAACACATGTTATAACTCAAAAATCTAGAAATCAAGTATGAGTTCGAACATAGGGAACAATGACAAGAGGATGGAGTTCGTAAGTTTAAGGAAAACAACATCATAGTATATTCGTGAAATCCCTACTTGACAAAAATAGTTCTAAAATAAGAGACTTGGAGTCCAATCGTTCATCTCTGGGAGGCATTTAGGAAATGCAAAATGAATTCGATCTTGCTCGCTCTACTTGCTTAAAATCGCACGTCAGTTTCTAACCTCCTGATAACTATTTTGCCATTTGCATGATTAACCCTTATCACATGAGCATGTGTTAGGTAGATAATGAATGTAAATGTATGGGTTTTAGTACGCACGATCCTACTTAAATGATGGCTATTGACGGAGAATGCATTAATGGTTAGATCTTCATTGTTTTTGGGCATCGACATGCTAGTTGCAAGAAAGATGTAAAATGAGCACAGGCAACTTAATCACAATAATGTATTGCAAGAAAGCATATGGTGATTTTCACACATAGATATAGAGATATATAAAAGATGAATTCATTGATTGCATCAAAGTTACCAAACACAGCTAGAGGAATGCTTGTAGAGGAATGCTTGAAAACATAAAACTAGCTAGCAGAAAATGACTGCATACATGAATCTATGGGGGGGATTATGCATGCATCATTGGGGGAGAAATATGGAGCTACACTACTAAGTAGTAATAAAGCAGTAAATCTACAAAGAACTATCTACTTAGCTAACAGACATAAGGGCATTCGGAGGTGGGCTCCTATGGCCTTTGACTTGGTTGAGAGGAGAAGGAGAGGCGGCCAGTGGGGGTTAGGCTGGCCCTTGGAGAGGTGAGGAGGAGGTGATCCAAGCTCTTGGCGTGGAGCTGTTGCTGGCCATGGTGGGAGCTCATGGAGGTGGAGGTGTGAAAGTGGAGCTATGCTATGGAAGGTGGAATGAAGCCAAGAGTGAATGGGTGCAAATGGCCACCCCTTAGGTCTTTTTATAGAACTAAGAGAGCCTCTCTAGAGAAGTGTGGAACTCTCCAGAGAGAGCTCCAAGTGTGTCCGTCCAAGAGAGAGAGAGGGTGGTTCTTAGATCTACCAAAAGTGGATCTACAATTTGAATGTCTCTTGGTTGCCAATTTTAGCAACCAAGAGTGGCGCCACCTTAGGAGGGACCTAGAATACTCTAGGTGGTGTGGGAGTGCGTGAATGGGTGTGTGTGTGTGTGTGTGGTCGTGACCTAGGGGGTTAAGTGAGCTAGGTTAGGTCCTAATAGGTTTAGGTTAGGGCAGGTCTCAAATTAGGATCGCAAACCCTAATTTGCTAAGGAGAAAATGCAAGTAAACTTAGCACAAGTTTAATTGAATGAGTGTGAACCTAATTGAGAGTGAAATAACTCACTTAAGTTGGGCTTAGGTCAATTGGACTCTCACTGAGTCCAATTGGACTTGTGTGGGTTGAGGTCTGAGCTCAATTGGACTCTATGAGTCTAATTGACTAGGCAATGGTAATTGACTATGATCTAAGTCAATTGGGCTTAATGAGGACCTAATTAGGTTCTTAGTAAGGTCTAGAGGTGGTGTACTAGGGTTAGGATACTTTAATTTAGATTCCTAAGGGGTTGGAATTGTGTTTAGGGACCTAGGAACTCAGGATCAAAGCTTGAATTCCAAAATAGGAACTGGAGAGCAGTTCCTAACATCTAATAAAGGTATCAGACCACTTATACTAAAAAATCAGAGGTCCAGACTTGTCTGGACATCCAATCAGAGTCAGGAGGGATTCAAGGTTTTGTCTTGGGTATTCTGTAAAAATTGGACGTCTGACCAAGTGTCTGGAAGTTCAATAACACTGTAGACATGGGATTAAGTTGCGTGGGTTGTGGCTAAGGATCCTGGTCATCCAATGGCTTATCTGGATGCCCAAATAAGGGCTGGAACTAGAGTTTTGAGGCTTCCTAGCCTATGGTGACCTAATCTAAGGGTGGTTAAGGCTTGGGGAGGCTTCTATGGCTATCCTAGGGCTAAGATTGGACCTAAGTTCTTCATAATTTAACTACTTTACTTCTACTTAATAGAATAGCATACCTCAACCCCTTACATTATTTCTCTACTACATTTCATTCTAATCTTTCGCTCCAGCACTGATGCAGCACTAGCTTCAGGTCCAGCTTTAGATCTAGCTTCTAAGCTTCTTATTTCCTGCAATTTATATAATGCACTTAATTAGTACATTATGTCATTATTTCATGCATGGCTAAAGGAAAGCAGCAAGGATGCAAATAATGCTTATGCATGCATGAGTTACACTAGCTTATGCTAAGTTCTAGCCTAATCTAGGTCAGTTAAAACCTATGATTGCTGTACAATCAAGCAAGTAGGAATTCATAGGCTAATCTCAATTAACATATAAATGAGCATAATGAATGAGCCAAGAATAATGATATTCAATAAATGCTAATCTGTCACATTAGATATTCAATGAATAACATCAGTATTTCAAGACTTTAAGATACCAAAAAGATAATTAAGACAAAGTAATGGTGATTTAGAGTGTAAGTGTTTAGGTCCTGAAGAGTCTAAGTGTTTAGGTCCTCTCGTATCATTTCCTAAAGTTAATAACTTCCAAATGCCTAAGTTCTCTTTTCCTAATTTCTTTCTTTCTTTCTTTTTATCTTTTTTCAAATTTTTAATTTTTTTTAAATTTTATAAGAAACTAAAAGAAATTATACGGAGTTAACATAATGATTTCAGGAATCGATTATCCACCCCCCATGCCTAAATGATGCAATGTCCTCATTGTAAAAGTAAAGACATGAAAAGGGCAGAGTAAACAGAATATCACCTGAGTGTCGTGAAAATTCGATAAGCTTTGCAGAGAGAAGAGTGTATACACACGTGCTATGTTTAATGCCTTCAGCTAGGCATAACATACATGCAAAGAAGAAATTGAGAATTCACAAGTGCGGGTCAGAATCAAAATAAAAATATTGATCCTGAAATCGGCCAACAGAATATGTCCACAGATGTGGACCAGATTATGGTGCAGATCCATGCCCCAAGGTCGAGTGGTTCTCAGGTTCTGGATGAAAATCACCTAGAACCAAAGGTTGTTGTGATTGCGGGGCCGGGCCTGTGGTTTAGTGGTGTGCAACCCAAAACCAAAATGGCGGACAATAGATAGATCTGGTTCACTAGTTTCAGATGTCCACTTAACATTCAGCTCAAAAATATAATCAGTTATTCCAGGCTTGGGTCGCTCGTGAAAGATATCATAAGGGTTCGTAAAGAAGATATGTGGTTTCAGGTCAATAGGTACCCTTATATCCAAAATTAAACTTCCCTCAGAATTAGCCTCCCAAATTTTTATTTCAACAATTCTATCCTCCAACATCAAGGGCTCAGGCTTCGAGACCTCTAGCATATTATTCACCCCATATGATTCTCCCAAGTCCAGAAATCGTGGTTGAGTCAAGATTGACTTGGGCACAAAGATCTCAGAAGTCAGCTCTTCAGGGTGCAGATGAGGATTGGGGTCACTAATTGAATCATCAAGATTCGAATCCTCCAAGTTAACCCCAACCTAATCAGAATCTTCAGTAGTCGGGCTACCAAATTGGTCATCATACTCCTCTAGCTCGTATGTCTCACTAAAATCATTCTCATCAAGCTTAAGTGATACTTCACTAAGAGATTCCTCACCCTCAAAATCAAAGAATTCATGATCCTCATTTGTATATGTCTCAACATCACAAGTCATTTCATCATCCAAGGAGACATAATTTTCTTCGTTTCCTGACTTGGGGATCTCGAGTGAATCAATCGATTCATCCTCAAAGGGTTGCTCTAGACCAATCTGGTCATCTTCAATTTCCGAATATGTATCCCCCCCGACAGGCACCTGAGCGGGTTCAGACATTGGCTCTCCAGAAGAGGGTTCATCTTGAGAATCATCCCAAGATTTGACTAGTGCAACCACAAATTTCATCCTCAGCCTCGACAATTTCCCAACAAGAAACTCACCCAAGTCCCTATCCCTAACACTTTGGAGCAAATCCAATAGAGAACTATTAAGTTCATCAATCATTTCGATCATAGGCTCCAGTGCTTCAGTGCATGGTGTTGGCTGGGCTTCTAAAGATTGTATGGTGTTCCTCAAATTAGCCAACACTTTATCTTGGAATTGGTTCACCTAAACTGACTGGTTCGATTCAGGTTTGGGTAGGTTTGGGTTGAATCTAGGGGAGTCAAGATGTTGAGGTTCTCGAGTCCCTCCCTAAAAGTAGGTTGTTCTAGGTTGTTCAAAGGATGGTGGCGACCTATATTCAGTGGAATACTGGGGAGGGTAGGTGCTAGAATCATGATATCCATCCTGATTGTAGATCGGGTTGGTTTAGTCATCAACGGATAGAGATCCATAATCATTATAGCTCTAGGAAGGATAATAATCATAGTCTTGTTGTCCAGGGTTAGGCCCTGGACACTAAGGTCCAGATTCATATCCCCAATCAAAGTCATCCCGACTAGTGGATGGATAAATACAAGTTAAGTCGAGATAGTAATCATCTTGGGGGTAAGTGGTGGTAGGAGGATAGGCTGTGAAATGTGTGTAGGATGTGGAAGTGTACATGGTGAAGTAAAGAGGGAAATCAGAAGAGAAAGGAGCCCTGTAATACAAAAATACAAACCTGTCCTTAGGTTGGGTACCCTAAAGGTCTACAGACTCTCAGAATCTATCCTAAGATTATAGACGATTTACTCTACTTATGTCCAGGCAATCCAACCAGTTAGAAGGAGAGACTGGGGAGAAGGTTCTTCCTTTGGCTTGCACCTCTAGTTCCTAGTGTACCCCCCAGCCATGGTCATTTGAAGCTATTCCCCTAGCTCGACATCAGATTGACTAGTATAAGCAGGTTAATCGTGAACAAACTCAATCTGGATCCCGACGAGCGAACCAGTCCTTAGGGCCAACGTCTAATCAATTTTATTTAGGCTTGGGACAATGGTGCTTCAGGAATGTGATGGGCCCTTTAGATGGGTTGTGCCCTTAACGATCATTTAAAATGTGTGTGCGTGCACAACCAGGGTTTTCAAACAAGGTTATTTGATGATGTGTCTTTTAGGGTTCAACCTTGTTTAGTAGCTTTTAGGGTTTAATTCTTAGGTTGGTTCAATCAAGATTTAGTAGAACACTCCAAGTTTTGAAAGCACGGGTGATGATATGTTCCTTTAAAAATAAAAAATAATGTGGAGTGCTTGGTTCAGCCCTAAGAATCAACCCTAAGTGGCAAGCTACTTGATGGATTAGTTTTAGATTGAGTGGTGAGGCCCGAACAGCTCAATCAATTGACTTATTGCACCACTTAGTTAAGGCACACAAGAATGCTTAACCTATTTAGATTTCTACTCACTTATGTGTATTTAGTTGAAGTGTACCAGGTCCACAAGTCAGATCCCTGTTAAGTGGTAGAAACAAAGTGATTGTGCACCTTAGGATAAGAAGTTGTGGGTTTTAAGTGTGTAGCTTTCAGAAAATCCCACAATCAGATAACACTTTTTTTATTTTTATTTTTATTTATGTGGATGGCGAGGTGAGTGGAAGTGGCAAACAAACAACCAAATCTATCCTAGGGTTTATAAAAAGCACCTAAGTTGATTTGGATTTGAGTTATTCGGTTATGGAATGAAAACTAAGGTGGGGGTGGTGTGGGGGACACTTACAAAACACTCTACCCACACTTTACTCTGATCTACTGCACTTGGATCTCCATGCTAGGGTACCTACAAGACAGTAGATCAAAGACAAGTAGGGTTAATGCTGTGTAAATGCAAAGAAACGCAATAAACAATAAAGTAAATTCCGTTGCCTCCCCTGCAACAGCGCCAAAATGATCGTATTCTCCCCGGCAATGGCACCAAAATGGTCGTGTTGTCCCCAGCAACAGCGCCAAAATGGTCGGGCGTGTTTCACGTGTTAGAAATCGAGATTACAAGTAACCCATCATTGTAGTTGCAAAACATGTCCATTAGATAAAATTTATACCGAAACTCCAAGGGTGTCCCGGGTCAAACACAGGGAGGTGATGTTTACTTTATTGAAAATCGCACTTCAATTTGTTTCTTTTTGGTATATTGGGGTTTTGTTATTTTTTTGTATTTTTGAAATAAAAGAAAACAAGCAAACGTATCACAAGATAGAGATGTGGAACAAATATGATATATATTACTTCCAATGTCAATTACAAGAAACTATGAAAACATATAAAGAGAGGGAGGTGAGAGGAAATCTCCCGAATCGGCTGTTCGGCAAGACGACGGTGCCTGGTGGAAGCTCGGATGAAGGAGGTGAGGAGCAGGACGATGGAGGTGAGGTGCAAGAGGATGTCGGGTTGACGAAAGCTTCGACGTGGCTCCGGAATGGAGGTGAGAAGACAGAGGTGATCTGCTACCGGAATGGAGGTGGGAGGACGGCTCCAAGGTGACCTATGAAAGGAGATGGGAAGTTGGAGGAGTATTTGGTGAGATAGAGGTTCGCTACACTAATAGGCACCTTGGGAGCTTGAGAACAATCTCCAATGGAGCGTTGGTAGGCTTGCTAGAGCTTGGGAGTAGGTGGGAGTAGAGTAGGTAGAGATGGATTGGAAGGGAGGGGGTGTAGGTCCCTTTATAGTGGAGGAGAAGAGGCAAAAATAGGTATGGGACCATTAGTGACATCTAGGCCGTCATTGGAAACGTCGCTGTAGGCAGCTCATGCCCGCTAGCGCCCACAGCTAGCATTGCTAGCTTGCGATAAATTACCGATGGCTGTAAGCTTTGCTGTAAGTCCAGCTCATGTGTAAGAGTAGGTCCAGCTCACTCATAGCTGGCGCTGCACTCCTGCCTTGCTGCGTGTGCGCGTGCGCCCACGTGCTGGCGCTACGCTGTGCGCATGCGCTCCTGCATGCGCATGCACACCCGCGCTGCTGTGTGCGTGCGGTGCTACGTGCATGTGCTAACGGCTTGGGCTGCGCCACGTGGCACAGTTTGGGCCGTCCATCTTCTTCTTGTTGTAGGGGCTTCTATAGAGGTCAGATTGAGTCGATTTTCATGCCGTTAGGCTACGATCATCAACCCAAATCCATCCACGTGGTCGGATTTATCGTTTGAAGCTCCGAATTATGTATCCTAGTCCCTTGTCCGTTGATCTTCCTCGGACTGCATATGGTGCTACAGGACTCCGATTGTCGTCTTGATCAAATCCGTACGATCGGATCGTCAATCCGAGGCTTTGAAATAAATATCCTTCTTTCCTAACCACAAAAAGGATGCAATTAACCTAAATTATATACAACTACTCTAAATGCAGAATGATGCATGCTATGCAATATTTATAACATGAAATGCAAATCTAAGCCTAGGAACATGCATGAATAGGCATTTTACCCTCAACAAATGTGTTTACATCACCGAACATAGGGAAGATGAAGCCTTCGGTGATAGGGGTGGCAAGGAAAGAAGGTGTAAATCCCTATGGGAGGGGGTAAGATTTGCATGATAAAATAAAAATGTAGAAGTATAAAACCAATCTCACAAAAGGAACAATCACAAAAAGCACAAGTGATTTTTTGGTGGAAACACAAACAAGGTGAAAACCACCACCTAACCCTCTCGAGTGAGGATTTTTCGATAGATCGATTTGATCAAAATCTACTAACAAACTACTTTAACGAGGGTAGTTCAACCTCTATTACAACCACTCTACAAGTACGAGGGTAGCGTTCCTCAGACCGCTTCTCTTCACGAGAAGGATTTTATCCCTCGATGGAGACGAGAATTCGTAAAGCGAATACCCAACCAATTAACAAAGATAAAATACAAAGCAATCCTATAGAGCCACAAAGTATGAATTCTAAACTTAGCTACTATAGGTAAAGATTACTTCCCTTTGCTGGAAGTGCGTCAGCTTGACATGGATGCGTGAACCACGAGAAGGCACAGGCAACGCTCTTGAATGTGAGGATGGGAGAGTGGGTGTGCAATGGAGATGAAGCTCTCAAGATGTGGATGAAGGCTTGGAGAGCTAGAGCTTCTTCTAAAGTGGTTTGGACACAAATAGATGTGGAAATTGTATTTCTTGGTGTGTGTTTGCACGGCAAGGGTACTCTATTTATAGAGGGCTTAGGAAGTCTTTGGAAGGCCTTGGAAAACTTCCATAGCCATTGGGAATTATCCCAAGGCAGAATAGGCCAAAATCAGAATCATTAATGATTCTGATAGGGTCATCAGACGTCTGGGGAAAATATCAAACGTCTGGAAGTCACTCTTAAGATGTCTGGGAACTAAGTCAGACGTCTAATTCTAGATGGGTTCCCTTACTAACTTGGTTCAGACCTAAACACAGTTCTATTGTAAAACCATCATATGACATACAGGCGTATGGCACTAGGTCTGGACGTCTAGAAACCTAATTAAGTGTAGGAATGGATTCCCAAGAACCTAAACGACTATAATCGTCAAGACAAGTGATTTCGGCTCAATCGAGGCTCAACGGTCACATATCAGACATCTAGGGACCTCTACGGACATTTGATATAAGCCTAAAGGTCATTTCCCTCAACGATTACTTTGTTAGCCAATGTTCCACTAGTTGGACGTTTGGTACAACCAGTAGACGTCTTGTAAGATGTCTGGACTAAGGGACGGTCGTCTAATTTCAACAGACAGAAGGTTCTAAGTCTAGCCTAAGTTATTGGATGTTTGAATCAACAGTCAGATGTCTTAAAAGTCAAGATCTAACGTCTGATGTCCAGATTGGATGTCTGATCAGGCTATCTGAAACCTATCTTGGTTTTCTAAGTTCTCTAAGAAAACCTAGGTATTCTAGGGTCTGGCAGGTGTTCCCAAGACTACTTTGAGGATACTTTGAGGCTCTTTAACATGCTACTAAGAACGAAAATAAAGAGCAACAAAAGAATAATTAACTAAGTACAATGAACAAGAAAGGAAATCTATCCTATGCTTCATCTCCTTCCTTCTTCAAGCTTTCACTCCTCGCGAAGCTCCTTCTCCTCCGTCAACCTACTCCAATCAGCCATGGACGCGAGCTCAAACTCCGTCTCTACACTTGTCTCCATTTGCAAGTTGACCAGAAAGCTATGACTCAAAAGCAAATGTTAAATAACAACTATTTTGTTATCATCAAAATAAACGATCGTGGTGCTCTAGCACCAACAGGAGGGAGACGGCGTCTGCAAATACCACAAGACGTGAACGATCGTGGGAAGAAGGAATCTGCTTGCTTTGGTATGTGAAAGCGAATGAAGAAGGTAGATAGAGGGGCTGGCTAGAGTTGGTGGAGATGGAGGTCGGGTAGAAGGGAAGAGGGAGTGTCTGGCCTCGAAACCAAGCTAAAAAGCATGGTTACGCAATGGGTGCGCTTTTATAGGCCATAGGAGAGCATTCCAAGCTTGGGACTCACGCACAAAATTGGGCATGCCTACAATCAAATCATTCGAATGAGCTTTTGGGAAGGAACAAAGCCCAATGAATGGCTCAAATGGAAGGAGATTCTCTCAAGAGTTTTTCCAATTTTAGAAGGATTTTATCAAGGAATCAGAGAGAAATCTCTGATTGAAGGTTGCCGGAGTAGGAGTTCCTCCACGATAATGGTGGAGGGAACTATTTGTGAAGAAGAAGACAAACTTAGGGACCCAATTGTAAGGAATTCAAAAAGTTAGGGGTGTGTATGTGATAAAAAGAGTCAAACTGAACTGAAATGTAAACTAGGTCAAGATGATCTCTCATTAGGACCAAATTTTGATAAAAACCTAATTTGGACCCAAAGAATCTAATGGTGAAGTCAGATTTTGGTTTTGATAAGGTTTGAGTGGGTAATTTGCACAGAAACCTAAATTAGGGCAACTATCTGTCTAAGACTCTATTTTAGGTCAAATTGAGTTTCAATGGTCAAAGCAAGCACACCAAAATTTATAGAATATTTTCTATGATTTTTAGAACATTTAGGTGAATTTTATTCTGACCAGAACCTCAGTTAATTAAGTGGGTCTATTTTTAGGATTTTAGATGTTCATTAATTATCAAAATGCGTAAAAACCCATTTTTGTCTACATGAACCCACTTATTAGACATTTATAACCATTTAACCTTTAATTAACCCCTGAAAAACCTCATGATTGTTCAAGAATTAGGATATTCTGTTACAATTACAGTTTTACCCTTATTTTAATGTTTATCTCTTAGAAAGGATGTGCAATAAATTACAGTCTTGTGGCAGTTATGTAGGAGCATTTATCAATGGATTATGAATATATAAAACTAGATATGGCTGATGATGACGTTATCATCAATTACTTTGCGCGATCATACCTACGCACTTCTGATTAAGGGAACATTTCTTGCCTATAATAGCATGTTAGATCCTTTACTATTTGGGCTCTATAGGTTTTATTTTTCCCTTTTATTTTGTAGTTGGGTAGTCGCGTGGTGAATTCCCATCTCCATCAAGAGATAAAATACTCCTTGTCAAGAGGAGGGGTTTGAGGTACACTACCCTCTGGTAAAATAATGTGGTTGTATTTGGGGTTGTACTACCCTCGTTGAAGTAGCACGCTAGTGGAGTTTGATCTACTCAGTAGATCGAAAAATCCTATGTCGAAAGGCTTAGGTGGTGGTTTTCACCTGGTTTGGGTTTCCACCTAAAAATATTGGTATCATTTGTGGTGATTGCTTATTTGTGTGATTGTGATTTCATTTCCACATTATTTTTATCACGCACTATTCACCCCCTCCAATTTGAAATTTCAACTTGTTGGCATTACTTCATAGAAGGAAAGTTTTCTCCTCCATGGTAGGAACTCATCTAATCAAGATCGTTTTAGGTTTCATCTTAAACTAAGTAGGGGGAATCATTTATTTGGGTATTTTTGGGCTTTTGTTTTTGTTGGCAGTGTCTGTGAATAACATTGACACTTGAGTTTCAAAAGAAATTCAAATTTCTGGATCAAGAACTAAGTCGAGTAGTATTGATACCACTAAACATAATCTAAGATAATCAGTTTCTTCAGGGGTTTAAGAGTTCTTGGGAGATAGACTAACATAATCTAAGTTCTTAGATGTAAAATGCCTAACCAATGAATCCTTGTCTTCCTCTTTAATTTTGTTAAAGATAATCCCTTATGTACCTTTGAAAAATAAGGTCACAACCTTAGTCTCGAGTTTTTGAAAATCCTCAAAATGTTTTTGAATATATACTTTTTTTGCTTTTTAGTTATGTGAAAAATTCATGCAAATGTAAAGATGCAAAAATGAATGTAGGAAATATTTTGTTTTTAGGTTCTTAAAATCATGAGATGACCAACAAAAATTAAAGTGCTGATGAGAGACTCATCATGACTCCTAATTCATCAAAATAAGCTATTTTACCTAGCTAATTAATTACGAAAATCATTAAAACATGATTAATTATGTTATAGGCTAATATTATGTAAGGACCTTAATTATATGCTAAAATAGCTTAATTATTGTATTATAAGCATTCATCTATATTTATTTAATAAATAGGACTTAAACCTAAGCATTTAGCTATTTATCACTGGTCGAGTCGTGTTTCACATGTTAGAAATTGAGGTTACAAGTAACTTATTGTCGTAGTTGCAAAACACGTCGATCAAATAAAATTTATACCGAAACTCCAAGGGAGTCCCGGGTCGAACACAGGGAGGCAACGTTTACTTTACGTGAAAATCGCGCTTCATTTTGTTTCTTTTTGGTATTTTGGGGTTTTGTTAGTTTTTGCATTTTTGAAATAAAAGAAATCAAACAAACATATCACAAGATAGAGGTCTGGAACAAATCTGATATATATTACTTCTAATGTTAATTACAAGAAACTATGAAAGCATATAAAGAGAGGGAGGTGAGAGGAAATCTCCCGAATCGGCTATTCGGCGAGACGACGGCGCCTGGTGGAAGCTCGAACGAAGTAGGTGAGGAGCGGGACGACGGAGGTGAGATGCTGGAGGACGTCGGGTTGAGGAAAGTTTCAACGTGGCTCCAGAATGGAGGTGAGAAGATGGAGTTGATCTGCTACCGGAATGGAGGTGAGAGGATGGCTCCAAGGTGACATATGAAGGGAGATGGGAAGTTGGAGGAGTATTTGGTGAGGTAGAGGTTCGCTACATTAATAGGCACCTTGGGAGCTTGAGAATAAGCTCTAATGGAGCGTTGGTAGGCTTGTTAGAGCTTGGGAGTAGGTGGGAGTAAAGTAGGTAGAGATAGCTTGGAAGGGAGGAGGTGTAGGTCCTTTTAGAGTGGTGGAGAAGAGGCAAAAATCATATCTGGGTCTTTACTGACGTCCACAAACGTCGCTGCAGTTGTCACTGAAGATTCGGCCTTTAAACTCTCTCTAGTGTGCGCCGACCATTAGTGACAGCTACAAGCGTCACTAATGGTGCATCGTTGGAGATTCGTTCCGTTCCTTGCTAGCGCTGCGTGCATCTCGCGCCCGTGTCGCGCGTGCGCTGGAATGCGCGGGCGTGTCACGCTGCGCGGTGAGGCACATGAGCGGCAAAATTGGAAATTGGGGGGGCTGCGGGGATTCAAACCCGCGCCCCTTCGATGCGAACCACTTCGTCAACCAGTGCGCCATGTCTCCTTTGTGTCGTAAGGAAGAAATCAGTGCAGACGCTTCCCAGCCGTTGGATCTTGATCCAATGGCTAGGATTAACGGAGTAGATGATGAGGGAGAGTGAGTGGTGGCTACTGGCTGGGTTTGGGTGGCCTGGATGGTGCCACGTGGCACCATCTGGGCCGTCCGTCTTCTTCTTCTTGTAGAGGGTGCCACGGTGCTCAGATCGGGATGATTCCTACGATGCCAGATTGCAATTGTCGCTCCGGATCCATCCGTACAGTTGAATTTTCTATCCGAAACCCGTATGGATGTCGCATTGCCCCCTAGCTGTTGATCTTCCTCGGGCTTAATGTGATGCTACAAGACTCCGATCTGGACAATTTCAGAGGCATTAATCTCCAATCGTCGTCCCGATCAGATTCGTATGGTCTAATCGTCTATCCGAGGTCCTGAAATAAATCCTCTTTTCTCCTGACCATAAAAAAGCCTAATTAACTTAAAATATAAATAACTACTCTAAATGTAGAATGATGCATTCTATGTGATATTTATATCATGATATGCAGTGCTAAGCCTAGTAACTATCACAAATAAGCATTTTATGATGAATTTATACGTGTTTATCATACTCCCATGCTTATCCTTTGCTAGTCCCTAGCAAAATTAAACTACATGCTATGTATAAAATCAAAATTAGGATTAGATTTCTTAGGCCTAAGTCGTTTACTAACAATAGAAAATTACAACTAAGGTCCTAAACTACGAAAACTCAATAGTTCCCGGGTGTCTACCAGAATGCAAATCGGCCATGTTCTCGCCTTATTTGAGAAGGGAAGATATATATATTTTTTATTTTTCTTCTTTTCTAATTTTTTGTACTTTTGGAGTTTGAGAGTTCCAGGATAACTTTTTACGGCTACCCGACCCACCCAAGACTCAAAAAGGACTCTAAGTACTAAGCATCTTTGTGAAAAGGTGATAGACTCACAAAACGGCCATTAAGACAGACTTCGGGTTTTTACGACCCTAAGTGACCATGCCTAAAGGTTTATCTTTACGATCGGTAGCTTTCTCCCAACTTCTTTTATTTATGGGGTCAACACAAGGGCAAACCCAGTGTATATCTCCCCGATTTATTCTACTTCCCCACTTCTTCCCTAAGTGTTTTGGGAATTATTGTACATTTTTTTGTGAGCTGGGTTATGGACAACCGGCCAATGAGTTGTTACCACCGACAACTTGCCAGCCATACTCGTGCGGTGAAGTGTGGTTTTATTTATTTTTTTATTTTCTCTTTTTTCTTTTTCTTTTTTTTTTTTGCTTTTCTTTTTGAGTGTTCCTTTTTTTTTATATAAGTAGGTGGCTTCCCTGATCTAAGATTTACCTAAAGGCAGTACAACGAAAATGATCTTGTGGCTGGGCTCTGGACAACCGGCCGATGAGCTATTCCACCGACAACTTGCCCGCCATACCACCCAAGTCGGTCCCTTAGCTACCCAATTTCCGTAAAAATCACCGGAAAGTGAGTTAGTGCAAAAAAATGTGTGTAGATGCTTAGGCTTACAATCCCCCCAAATCAGAGGGCGGGTTGATAAGTCGCATACTTATCATCTCAAATTATTTACCAAATTAAAATAAATTTTAATTGGTGAGGACTCGAGACTAAATCCACATTTGAGTGGACACCTGGGCTAATTAAGCTCGAAGACCTGAAGAGTCTAAGTGTTTAGGTCCTCTCGTATAATTTCCAAAAGTTAATAACTTCCAAATGCCTAAGTTCTCTTATCCTAATTTCTTTCTTTTTTTATCTTTTTTCAAATTTTCAACTTTTTTTTTTAAATTTTATAAGAAACTAAAAGAAATTCTATGGAGTTAACATAATGATTTTAGGAATTGATTATCCACCCCCCCATGCCTAAATGATGCAATGTCCTCATTGTAAAAATAAAGACATGAAAAGGGCAGAGTAAACAGAACATCACCTGAGTGTCATGAAAATCCGGTTAGCTTCGCAGAGAGAAGAGTGTATACACATGCTAAGTTTAATGCCTTCAGCTAGGCATAACATACATACAAAGAAGAAATTGAGAATTCACAAGTGTAAGTCAGAATTAAAATAAAAAGGTTGATCCTGAAACCCACCTGCAGAAGATGTCTACAGATGTGGACAAGATTATGGTGCAGACCCATGTCCCAGGGTCGAGTTGTTCTCAGGTTCTGGATGAAAATCACCCAGAACCGAAGGTTGTAGTGTTTGTGGGGCTGGGCCTGTAATTTAGTGGTGTGCAACCCAAGACCAAAGTGTTGGACAATAGGTAAAGATGGTTCAATAGGTGCGATTGTCCACTTAATATCTAGCTCAGAAAAATAATTAGTTATTTCGAGCTTGGGTTGCACGTGAAAGATATCGTATGGGTCCTAGTAGAAAGTAGGTGATTTTCGGTCAATAAGTACCCTTAGATCCAAAATCAAACTTCCCTCAGAATTAGCCTCCCAAATCTTTATTTCAACAATTCTCTCCTCCAACATCAAGGGCTCAAGCTTCGGGACCTCTAGCATATTATTCACCCCATAAGATTCTCCCAAGTCCAGAAATCGTGGATGAATCAAGATTGACTTGGGCATAAAGATCTCAGAAGTCAGCTCTTCAGGGTGTAGATGAGGACTGGGGTCACTAATTGAATCATCAAGATTCAGATCCTCCAAGTTAACCCCAACCGAATCCAAATCTTCAATAATTGGGCTATCAACTGGTTTGTCTGATTCCTCAAGCCCATTTATCTCACTAAAATCCTCATCCTTAAGTTCAAGTGAGACTTCATCAAAAGATTCTTCACCCTCAGAGTCAAAGAATCAATGACCCTCAATATATATGTCTCAAAATCATGTCATTTCATGGTCCGTGGAGACATATTTTTCCTCACTCCCTGGCTCAGGGATCTCGGGTGAATCAATCAGTTCATCCTCAAATGGTTGCTCTAGCCCATTCTGGTTATCCACAGTCTCAGAAAATGTATCCCCCCCGACAGGTGCCTGAGCGGGTTCAAACATTGGCTCTCCTGAAGGGGGTTCATCTTGAGAATCATCCCAAGATTTCACTAGTGCAACCACAAATTTCATCCTCAACCTCGACAATTTCCCAAGAAGAAACTCACCCAAGTCCCTATCCCCAACATTTTGGAGCAAATCCAATAGAGAACTATTAAGTTCATCAATCATTTTGATGATAGGCTCTAGTGCTTCAATGCATGGTGTTGGCTGAGCCTCTAAAGATTGTATAGTGTTCCTCAAATTAGCCAACACCCTATCCTAGATCTGGTTCACCTGAACTGACTGGTTCGGTTCAGGTTTGGGTGGGTTCAAGTTAAATCTAGGGGAGTCAAGATGTCGAGGTTCTCGGGTCCCTCCCTGAAAGTAGGTCATTCTAGGTTGTTCAAAGGATGGTGGCAACCTATATTCAGTGGAATACTGGGGAGGGTAGGTGTAATAATCATGATATCCTTCCTAATTGTAGATCGGGTTGGTTTGGTCATCAAAGGATGGAGATCCATAATTATTATAGCTCTAGGAAGGATAATAATCATAGTCTTGTCGTCCAGGGTTAGGCCCTGGACACTAAGGTCCGGATTCATATCCCCAATCAAAGTCATCCTGGCTAGTGGATGGGTAATTACAAGTCAAGTCAGGATAGTAATCAACTTGGGGATAAGTGGTGGTAGGAGGGTAGGATGTGAAATGTGTGTAGGATGTGGAAGTGTACATGGTGAAGTAAGGAGGGAAATCAAAAGAGAAAGGAGCCCTGCAATACAAAAATACAACCCTGTCCATAGTTTGGGTAGCCTAAAGGTCTACAGACTCTCAGAATCCATCCTAAGATTATAGACGATTTGCTCTACTTATGTCCAGGCAATCTAACCAGTTAGGAGGGACTAGGGAGAAGGTTCTTCTTTTGGCTTGCGCCTCTGGTTCCTAGTGTACCCCCAAGCGGCGGTCGTTTGACGCTATTCCCCTAGCTAGACATCAGATTAACTAGTATAAGCAAGTTAATCATGAACAAACTCAATCTGGATCCCGACGAGCGAACCAGTCCTTAGGGCCAACGTCTAATCAATTTTATTTAGGCTTGGGACAATGGTGCTTCAGGAATGTGATGGGCCCTTTAGATGGGTTGTGCCCTTAACGATCATTTAAAATGTGTGTGCGTGCACAACTAGGGTTCTCAAACAAGGTTATTTGATGATGTGTCTTTTAGGGTTCAACCTTGTTTAGTAGCTTTTAGGGTTTAATTCTTAGGTTGGTTCAATCAAGATTTAGTAGAACACTCCAAGTTTTGAAAGCACGGGTGATGATATGTTCCTTTAAAAATAAAAAATAATGTGGAGTGCCTGGTTCAGCCCTAAGAATCAACCCTAAGTGGCAAGCTACTTGATGGATTAGTTTTCGATTGAGTGGTGAGGCCCAAACAGCTCAATCAATTGGCTTATTGCACCACTTAGTTTAGGCACACAAGAATTTTTAACCTATTTAGATTTCTACTCACTTATGTGCATTTAGTTGAAGTGTACCGGGTCCATAGGTTAGATCTCAGTTAAGTGGTATAATCAAAGTGATTGTGTGCCTTAGGATAAGAAGTTGTGGGTGTTAAGTGTGTAGCTTTCAAAAAATCCCACAATCTGATAACACTTTTTTTTTTTATTTATGTGGATGGTGAGGTGAGTGGAAGTGGCAAACAAACAACCAAATCTACCCTAGGGTTCATAAAAAGCACCTAAGTTGATTTGGGTTTGAGTTATTCGGTTATGGAATGAAAACTAAGGTGTGGGTGGTGTGGGGGACACTTACAAAACACTCTACCCACACTTTACTCCGATCTACCACACTTGGATCTCCATGCTAGGGTACCTGCAAGACAGTAGATCAAAGACAAGTAGGGTTAATGCTATGTAAATGCAAAGAAACGCAATAAACAATAAAGTAAATTCCGTTGCCTCCCCGGCAACGGTTCCAAAATAGTCGAGTCATGTTTCGCTTGTTAGAAATTGAGGTTACAAGTAACCTATCGTCGTAGTTGCAAAACAAGTCGATCAAATAAAATTTATACCGAAACTCCAAGGGAGTCCCAGGTCGAACACAGGGAGGCGACGTTTACTTTACGTGAAAACCGTGCTTCGTTTTCTTTCTTTTTGGTATTTTGGGGTTTTGTTATTTTTTTGTATTTTTGAAATAAAAGAAATCAAACAAGCGTATCACAAGATAGAGATCTGGAACAAATCTGATATATATTACTTCTAATGTTAATTACAAGAAACTATGAAAGCATATAAAGAGAGGGAGGTGAGAGGAAATCTCCCAAATCGGCTGTTCGGCGAGACGATGGCACCTGGTGGAAGCTCGGATGAAGGAGGTAAGGAGCGGGATGATAGAGGTGAGATGCTGGAGGACGTCGAGTTGAGGAAAGCTTCGGCGTGGCTCCGGAATGGAGGTGAAAAGATGGAGTTGATCTGCTACCGGAATGGAGGTGAGAGGACAGCTCCAAGGTGACTTATGAAGGGAGATGGGAAGTTGGAGGAGTATTTGGTGGGGCAGAGGTTCGCCACTCTAATAGGCACCTTGGGAGCTTGAGAACAAGCTCTAATGGAGCATTGGTAGGCTTACTAGAGCTTGGGAGTAGGTGGGAGTAGAGTAGGTAGAGATAGCTTGGAAGGGAGGGGGTGTAGGTCCTATTATAGTGGTGGAGAAGAGGCAAAAATCGTATCTGAGTCTTTACTAACATCCACCAACGTCGCTGCAGCTGTCGCTGAAGATCCAACCTTTAAACTCTCTTGCTGGCGTGCACTGACAATTAGTGACAGCTGTAAGCATCACTAATGGTGCGTCGTTGGAGATTCATTCCATTCCTTGCTGGCGTTGCGTGCATCACGCGCTTGTGTTGCTCGCGCGCTAGCATGCACTGCGTTGCACGCTGCGCGGTGCAGTGCATGAGCAGCGAAATTGGAAATTGGGGGGGCTGCAGGGATTCGAACCTGGGCCCCTTCTATGCGAACCGCTTCGTCAACCAGTGTGCCGCGCTACCCTTTGTGTTGCGAGGAAGAAATTGGTGCAGACGCTTCCCAGCCGTTGGATCTTGATCCAACGGCTAGGATTAACAACGTAGATGATGTAGGAGAGTGGGCGGTGGCTGTTGGCTGGGTTTGGGCAGCCTGGATGGCACCACGTGGTGCCATCTGGGCAGTCCATCTTCTTCTTCTTGTAGAGGGTTCCACGGTGCTCAGATCGGGATGATTCCTGCGATGTCGGACTGCGATCATCACTCCAGATCCATCCGTACGATCGGATTTTCCATCTGAAACCTGTATGGATGTCGCATTGCCCCCTGGCTGTTGATCTTCCTCGGGCTTAATGTGATGCTACGGGACTCTGATCTAGACGATTTCAGAGGTGTTAATCTCCGATCGTCGTCCTGATCAGATCCATATGGTCTGATCGTCCATCCGAGACCCTGAAATAAATCCTCTTTTCTCCTGACCATGAAAAGGACTTAATTAACCTAAAATATAAACAACTAATCTAAATGCAGAATGATGCATGCTATGCGATATTTATATCATGATATACAGTGTTAAGACTAGGAACTATCACAAATAAGCATTTTACGATGAATTTATACGTGTTTATCAATCGCTAAGGCTATGTAAGCTTATATATATTGTATAATATAAGTTAATAACATAAGTAATGATATTAATCAGTAAATTAAATAATGCACAAGGGACAAAAATGTGATCGCAAGCCATAAATATATTATTTAACATATATATTCTATAATAAAAAGTTGAAAAAGAAATAAATTAATTTACATATTTAAATTAACAGTTTACATTTTAGTCCCTAAGATTCATTTCTAATAAGTCCTTAATATTTGCATCTAGGTCCTCCAATGACTTCTTTCATCTTCCTCATCAATGTTGACGATATCTGGTGAACTCTTGCTCTAATCATCGACGATCTAACGGTGGTTAACCGTTTCCTTGATGGTCAAGTAAAAGCATGACTTCCTATGTGCATTTGACGAGGTGGATGAACCGTTAACCACCTCTTTCAATGCTGACAACTTCACCATCATTAGAGACGATGATGGCAGTTCCGTTGAACCTATCCACTTTCTCAACTGGATACCTCCCCCTTAGGCTTCTCCGACGGCTATAAATAGTCATCCACCCCTCCAATGAACGAGGTCGACTCCCTATCCTTCTTCCCCCAACTGAGTTGGCAATAGGCTATTCTTCTTCATCTCCAACGTCCCCTCAACCCCATTCTTGAGCTCTCTCTAACGGAGGAGCTACCTCTCTCACCACCCATTCCCTTGCTTCGCTCGGTGCACGACGAAGAGGCATCACTCCTTCAACTCTCTGCTTTTGATCCAATGTCGGAGATTCTTTCCAACAGCCTTCTAATTTCCTCCAACTCTGGTAGGCAATCATTGGAGCTCCTTTACCTCCATCTAGGTATCAGCCTAATTAGCTTAGGTTAGTTACTTAGTTTAGTTTAGAGTAGTTAATTAGGTAGGAGTAGCTTAGATTTAGCTCTTTCTTCTCATCACCTTCTCTGACTCTAACAAGGCCAATTCGACCTTGTCTAGCCTTCAACTCATTGAATCACTCACTTACCTTTCTAATCTCCTCACAATCCATCTTCACCTTCTCCTTGCTTCGATTAATCTAGATTCACAAAATGCCTAATTCACCTCAATGTTTAGACTCTGTTGTCTATGATGGAGCTCCAAAGGAGTTCATTCACCTAAATTGACCACCTACACATCATCACCATTCCTTAGGATACAAGATGCCCAACTTAATTTGATAAATCATTTATTCTAAAGTTCTAACGAATTCAAAGTATCTCTCTGATTAGTTTGAGTTTGTAGTGCTTTCTTAAGCCTTCTTAGATCAAATTGAGAAGCTAGTGAGCTTCTTGAGATCTCTAGGAAGCTTCTGAGCTATGTCACAAGGTGTTTCACTATGTTTCCAGCTCTGATGAACAAAGCTTGATATCATCGGAGCTTCGATGAGCTTCAACAACTTTGACCTTGAGAAGAACAGCTCAAATCAATACATTTTAATCCTAATTTGCTTAAATATATTTTAGTGATTTAATTCCAATCCTTAAACTATTGTTTTATTGATTGATTCTTCCTAAGCTCTGGTGAGGTTGAACTAGAGTGTTTCCTCAATTTTTAAGCTTTGAATTAGATCGAATAGCATCAATAAGATATCATGAGTATACCACAACCTCTAATTAGCTTGTTAGAGCTCTAGATTGCTCCAACGATCAAAGCTCTTTAAGAACTCAAGCAATGAACTTGAATGCTAAAGGAAATGGGTTAAGATCTTGTTTTTTTTAATTCCATTGAGTTCTTGAGTCTACTTAGAGTCAATCTAGGTTGTTAATTTGATTAGAATTACATTGGAACTAAAAGTCAACTATCAGCTTATTCTGATCAAATGCGAGAGCCATTAATGCTTAGAAGCTCTTGAGCTTAATTATGAAGGTTGCAATGTGTTCCTTAGTCTTTTAGGAACTTATTGAAGTCAACTCTAGGAAGTTTCAAAGCCAAATAAGCTCTGATAGTTATTCTAAGATTTTTTGGGTTCTAAGGTCTGAATTAGGTTACTGATTAAGTTCATATGAGATTTTAAGCTCTCACTAGCTTAAAATTAACCTTCTTGAATTAATTAAAGTGTCAGACATAGGTCATGGAGCTCAAAACTAAAATTGGATTTGATTTAAACTTAGTTTGGCTTCCTATGCTAAAGTGGATCTGCAAATAAGCTTCTAGGTAGCTCTGAAGGATGGGAAGCACTCCTCTATGTTTCCAGATCTTTGAAAAGTATTAGGCACTGAGTGATTTTAGTAGGAACGAAGAGAGAGGGAGAGATTAGGAATGGAGCAAGTGGTCTGCAGGTGTATGTTTACAAAGAGCTACAGATAAGGTGAGCTGGCATTTCGAACAGATCATGACATCTCAATTGATCAATTAAGTGAACCAATCAAGGATTTGGTTTGAGCTATAGTTGTTGAGGAGATATGTGTCTTCAATTGATGAAGAATCGCCAGGAGTTGCTAAGAATTGATTGATGAAATAACTGCTGGGATCTACTGGAGCGCATGAAGAAAACAGACTAGGATAGTCCCACATTGTTAGTTGAAGACCACTTGGTGCAGTATAAATTGAAAGTTGCCTAGAGCCCTCTCGTGAGTCTTCGGACTGGCATAGGCGAGCGTGCCTAAACTTGATTGACCCTTGACCATATATGTTGCCCATGAGGGGTGACCTGCAGGCGTGATGCATTCCTGTGGTGACACGTGGCATCACCGATGAAACTGTGGTCCGGTTCACATGAACCATTGATTCAGTTTGGGGTGATTGCCCACATGTTACCATCTTTTTGGGTAGTCGATGGAGGTGTACACGGATTGCGAGGTCAGCGTCGGGGGACATAGCTTGCCAACTGACCTGATTATGATATAGATGGAGGACTTTGGAGTGATTCTGGGGATGGATTGGCTATCCGCTTACCACGCCTTGGTGGACTGTTTTGAGAGGAAGATCGTCTTCTCCATTCCGGAGTTGCCTTCTTTCGAGTTTCACGGACAGCCAGTGGACGGAGGTTTCAGGTGCATTTCGGCACTTCGGGCGGCAAGGCTTTTGAGCCAGGGGTGTGAGGGCTTCCTAGCTTGTGTGGTGGCAGAGCCCAGCCCTGTGGCAGACTTCCAGAGCATCCCGGTGGTCAGAGAGTACCCCGACGTGTTTCCAGACGAGTTACCAGGACTACCGCCCGAGCGTGAGATCGAGTTTGAGATCTCACTAGTACCAGGGACCAGCCCCATCTCCACACCGCCATACAGGATGGCACTGCTTGAGCTGCGAGAGCTCAAGTCCCAGTTGCAGGACCTTTTGGAGAAAGGTTTCGTGAGGCCCAGTGCGTCTCCCTGAGGAGCCCCGGTACTGTTTGTGAAGAAGAAGGATGGGACCTTACGCCTTTGTGTGGACTGCCGACAGCTAAATAGGGTCACCATCAAGAACAGATATCCGCTGCCAAGGATCGACGACTTATTTGACCAGTTGCGGGGTGCCACGGTGTTTTCCAAGATCGACTTGAGGTCTGGATACCACCAGTTAAGGATCAGGGAGACCGACATCTCCAAGACATCTTTCCGCACCCGGTACGGACACTACGAGTTTTTGGTCATGCCGTTTAGGCTAACCAATGCCCCCGCTGCTTTCATGGACCTGATGAACCAGGTGTTTAGACCGTACTTGGACCAGTTCGTGGTGGTTTTCATAGATGATGTACTCATCTCTTTTAGAGATCAGACGCAGCACGGACAGCACTTGCGGATGGTTCTAGACACTCTGAGACGATGTAGGTTGTACGCCAAATACAGCAAGTGCGAGTTCTGGTTGAGGGAGGTGACCTTCTTAGGTCATGTGATCTCTGGAGACGGCTTGGCGGTGGACCCAGCCAAGGTCGAGGCAGTACTCAGGTGGGAGAGACAGCGTTTAGTCACTGAGATTCGCAGTTTCCTGGGACTGGCAGGCTACTACAGACGTTTCATCAGAGGATTTTCACAGATTGCGCGTCCTATGACACAGTTGACCCGGAAGGACGTGCCCTTCTCTTGGACAGATGCCTGTGAGGCGTGTTTTCTGGAGCTAAAGGAGAGGTTGACCTCGGCTCCCGTGCTCACCATCCCTTACAGTAGTGGCAGGTTCGTTGTGTACACGGACGCCTCCTTACAGGGGTTAGGAGGTGTGCTCATGCAGAGGGGTCACGTTGTCGCTTACGCTTCGCGGCAACTGAAGCCCCATGAGCATACCTACCCTACCCATGACCTAGAGTTGGCAGTTGTTGTCTTCGCGCTGAAGACCTGGAGGCACTACTTGTACGGTGAGACCTTCGAGATTTTCACAGATCACAAGAGCCTCAGATACCTTTTTGATCAGAAGGAGCTCAACATGAGACAGAGACGTTGGTTCGAGCTCTTGAAGGACTACGACTGCAGTATCTCCTATCACCCGGGGAAGGCCAATGTGGTGGCTGACACCTTGAGCCGTAAGGCGCCCGCACACTTGGCCAGTTTACAGTTACAGAGTTGGAGCCTTTTGGAGGAGGTGGGCAGTTGGCGACCTCTGGAGTTACGGGGGCACTGTGGGGTAGTGATGGTGACACGACAGACCAGGCCAGAGCTGATAGACCGCATCATCACAGGACAGATAGCCGATCCGTACTTGCGATCCTTGCGCGACAGAGTACTGTCAGGAGACCCGGGGGACCTCTTTCACAGACCAGGTGCTGCGCTTGAGGGGACGGTTGTGCGTTCCCAGAGACGAGGAGCTGTTGAGAGAGCTCCTGACTGAGGCACACGGTTCCAGATTCACCATACATCCCGGAACCACGAAGATGTACCACGACTTGAGATGCGATTTTTGGTGGAGGGGGATGAAGCGGGATGTGGGTGAATTCGTGCAGCAGTGCTTAGTGTGCCAGCAGGTGAAAGCCGAGCATCAGAGGCCTGCAGGGCCGCTACAGCCACTTCCAGTGCCAGAGTGGAAGTGGGAGAGTATCACCATGGACTTGGTGGTGGACTTACCTGTTACCCAGCAAGGGCACGACGCAGTCTGGGTAATAGTGGATCGACTGACGAAGACGGCGCGATTCTTGCCGATCCGAGTCACTTTGGGACCAGCACAGTTGGTAGAGAGGTATATCTGTGATGTGGTACGACTACACGGAGTTCCGCGGGAGATCGTATCCGATCGGGATGCCCGCTTTACGTCCCAGTTTTGGGTTGAGTTTCAGCAGGCCTTGGGGACGCTGTTGAGGTTTAGTACGGCTTACCACCCCCAGACGGTCGGACAGTCTGAGCACACGATACAGACACTTGAGGACCTTTTGCGTGCCTGTGTACTGAACTGGAGGGGCTCTAGGGAGGAGCACCATCCCCTGGCAGAGTTTACATACAACAACAGTTATCACTCGAGTATCGGCATGGCTCCCTACGAGGCTCTGTACGGACGGAGGTGTACGGAACCCTTGAGTTGGGTTGAGGTGGGGACCAAGTGGGAGGTTGGCCCCAGGATGATCCGGCAGAGTCAGGAGGTAGTCGAGAAAATCCACAGGCGACTCCGCACTGTTAGGAGCAGACAGAAGAGAGGTGGAGTGAAATAGGAGAGGACTTTTGTTCGTGGTGGAACAGCAAAGGTTATGGGGTGCTTGGCGAGGAAGATGGAGTGTAGTGGCATATATGCCTCGCCGGAGGAGCGGCTGAAGACGGAGAAGACGAAGGTGAGCGGCGGCGGTTGGCGGTTGTGTCTGTGAGGGTAGGAAAACGAAATAGAAAGAGAGGGAGCAAAAGAAGGGCTTAGCGAGAGAGTAGGGAGGCGGAGCGCTTCGGTGTTGGTCGACTGGAGCTGGAGAAGGAAGATGGTGTGGCGAGACGATGACGTCGACTGAGGTAGAGGCACGACCTCTCGTTGGCAGGAGAGGTTCGTGAAGATGAGGGGAGGATAGTTGGCCATCCAATTTGATGGTTGGACGGCCTGAGGAGAACGGAGAGGAGTTGCCGGAGCTAAGTCTGAAGGTGGTCGGAGATGGAGTAGAGGAGGGATTCTTAGGCCAAAACTTGCTGAAATGCACGGTCGTGCACTGGGATCTCTTTTATAGGCCATAGGAAGCCGTTCCAAGCTTCGAAGGAAGCTTTCAAGCTTGGAAGGTAGTTGTGACAAAGGATATCCCAACCTTTGAAAGGTTTGCATGGTCTTTTGGGAATGACTTAGAGCCCAATGAATGACTCAAATGGAAGGAAACTTTCCAAGGAATCCCCGTATCAATTTTGAGAGGATTGATTGAGAATCGAGCAGGAAATCCTCGCTCGAAACTTGACGGTGAAGGTTTCACCTTCCAAAAATGGTGTGGGAACCTGCTTATGAAGAAGGTAAAGAAGTTAGGGGGTTATTTGTAAGAAAATTCAAAAGTTAAGGATTTGAATGAGATAAAAAGAGTCTGACTGGACCAAAATGCAAACTTGGTCAAGATGACATCAGATTGGGCCCAAATTTTGGTATAAACCTAATTTGGACTCAAGGAATCCAATGGGGAAGTTAGATTTAGGTTTTGATTAAGTTTGACTGGGTAATTTATGTAAAAATCTAAATTAGGGTAAATGTCTGTTTGAGACTATTTGGGTCATGACGGGTTCTGATGGTCAAATTGAAGGTTCCAAATCCTAGAGAATATTTCTCTAGGAATTTTAAAGGATTTAGGTGAATTTTATCTTGACCAGAACCTCAGTTAATTAAGCAGATCTATTTTTAGGATTTTAAAAGTCATTTAATTCTCAAAACATGTACAAATCATTTTCTGTTTGTTCTAACCCACTTGTTAGACTTTTAAGATCATTTGACCCTTAATTATCCCCTGGGAAAATCCGTGATTGTACTGCATTCATGATATGATGGTAAAACTGTAGTTTTAACCTTATTTTCTTGTATTTCCCTCAGAATGGTTATGCAGTGACTTATGGCTCTTTGTCAATTATGTAGGAGCATTTACTGATTTAATTGGATCAAAATGAGCTAGCTATGACTCATGATGGTGTTCCCTTCCTATCCCCATGCCTAACTTTTGCTAGTCCCTTAGCAAAATCTCATGAAATTACCTTTAATTCTAGACCATATGCCTTTCTATGCTCAAAACTCTGATGTGTGCTTTCTTTTGTAGATTAGATCAGAATGCCGGTAGTAGGCTTAGAGGTACTCAAGTATTAACCAAGATCCGAACCTGATCAGCTCTAGCCTCAGTCCGCTACGAAGGTTTCTAAGGCCCACAAGAACTAACCTAGGGTTCGTTGAACTTCGTGGTTAAAGCACCAGTGCTTGTAACATGTTTTAGCTCAGGTTCAGTTTGCAGTGCGTTTTTGTAAGGGAGAGACAGAAGAATTTTCTTTTATTTTTGGAGAGTTTTCTCTCTCTTTTCTTTTTATTTCTAGCCTCGGATTAGCTTTACAATACAGTCTGTATCGGATTCCTAGTTCCCACCATCAATCCTTGCAGGGTCCCTAGCAATCGATGCTTCGAGATAACACCGTCCATGGAAACCCTTAGAATCTTGGCTTTCAAGATTTTGAGATAATCCCGTCCATGACGTTCTGTAGCTAAATCCAGACCCTGACAATCGACATTTCGTGATAATGCCACCCATGGCATCTGAACTAGCACAAGATGCTTACATACTCCTGGTAGGATATTTAGATATCCTAGGAGACAAGCATCGATGAGACGATATGTTATTGCGCATCTTTGAGGGGAATTTCCTGCCTCTCCGCGTCGGGAACTCGTCTAAATCAACTTGTGTTGATCGATCACTCTTAATCTAGGTAACTTTTTCAGAACAGCTTTAACTCATTTGCGTGATTTTGATACTTAAGCGCACTGAACCAGACTGTGTGGATTGGGGTGCTTAGGTTACCGAGTCTCACAAACCAGAGGTCAGTTAACGAGGCCGAATAATCCTTAAGCCTTAGGCCTAATACTTAAGCTTTGTATTTTCCCCAATCTCTTGAGGACTATCCAGATCTTAGTGGATATTTAAATTTTTAAGCCTAGGATCACAACCCAAGTGGCCTAAGATCAGCGTTCCTACTAATCTATTTTGTCTCTTAGTACTTTTTTGTCTTTCATTTTCTCTTCTTTTTTTTTTTGATTTAGTCTAGAATTGAGTCAATTCTTTAATATTTTACTAATGACTATTTCTTTTTCTTTTCTTTTCAAACTGTGTTCCTTTTTGACATTTTTATCTCATCTCCTTTTCTTTTCAAAAATGATATGCAATCAATTCAAAATTTCCTCCCTTCTATTTTTGTTCTTTTTCATTTTTTTTTATTTTTTTGGTTTTTGGAATATGTGATTTTTTTTATAAAACCCTTTCTTGTGAAGTGATTTTCATAGCGTTTTGTACTTTAATACTCCCCCATGACTACGATTTGCAATGTCCTCATTGTAAATTAGGTGGGTTTGAGTTCAGCTTAGATCATTCATTAGAATAGGTTTTGGATGGGTGGATGGGTCAGGATGACTGTTGCGGAGGATTTCAAGCTCGGGTACGGGTACCAGAGGTGGAGTCGGCTGTTTTAATGGATGAACCCTAAAGTGCAATATGAGTTCAGCATAAGATTTGTCAAGAAGGGTTTTGGGTTTTTCAAAAAGATGACGGGTTGCCTCCGGTTAAGTGTTGAGTTTAACACCATCAGCTGAGCGCAATAAGCTCAGGGAGAATAGATATCAAAAGATACCTCAGCCTTGTTTGTATCAGTGAGTTCAATGAACGGCTTGAGTCGCTGACAGTTCACGACAAAGGGTTTTGAATCAAGGCTAGGTTGGCTGATTTCAATAGCACCATTTCCAAAGATTCATCTTACCAAGAATGGTCCAATCCATTTTGATCTGAATTTTCCTGGGAAAAGTTTGAGTTTGGCATCAAAGAGTAAAACTTTCTGACCAGGGTAGAAAGATTTTTGCACAATGTGCCTGTCATGGAAGGCTTTAACCCGCTCTTTATAGATATGCGAGTTCTCATACGCATCATTGCGTAGTTCTTTGATCTCGCTCAATTGCAATCGACAGTGTATTCTAGCCTTCACTAGATCCAGATTGCACTTTCGTATTGCCTAATAAGCCTTGTGTCCATTTCGACGGGAAGGTGACATGCCTTACCATACACTAATCTGAAGGGAGACATGCCTAATTGGGTCTTGTGGGCGGTCCTATAGGCTCACAAGGCTTCTGGAAGGCGAGTAGATCAATCTTTTTTATCAGGCTGAACAGTGACTTGAAGGATCTTCTTGATCTTTCGATTTGATAGTTCTGTCAGTCCATTAGTCTGGAGGTGGTAAGGAGTCGAGATACGATGCGATACCCCATATTTTTTCATCAGGGACTGGAAGTGCACATTAGTAAAATGAGACCTGCCATCGCTGATGGTGGCTTTAGGAACCCTAAATCTGGTAAAGATGTTCTCTTGGATAAATCAGAGGACAACTTTATGATTACTAGTTCTCGTAGGGACGGCTTCGACCCATTTAGAGACAATCAATAGTGAGTAGAATGTATTTGAAGCCGTTAGATCAGGGAAAGGGTCCAATGAAATCAATTTCCCTTATGTCAAAGATTTCGCACACAATAATCGGGTTCAAGGGCATCATATCCCGCAGGCCTATGTTGCTGAGGGTCTGACAACGAGCGCATGCCCTACAATACGTCTGTTTGTCTTTGAACAAAGTGGGCAAAAAGAACCCACATTGGAGAATTTTTGCCGTGGTTTTACGCCCAGAGAAATGGCCACCGCAGGCCTGGTCGTGGCAGAATGACATTATGTCATTGACCTCGTCGTCAGGAATGCATTTCCGGATCACCTGCTCATTGCCGATGTGGAAAAGGTATGGTTCCTCCCAAATATAGTACTTGGCCTCGGCAATCAATTTGTCCTACTTGGAAGTTAACCAATCTTACGGAACTCTCCCCGTAACTAAGTAGTTTACAATATCAGCAAACCAAGGGAGATTGTGAATGGTTAGCAGGATCTCGTCAGGAAAATGCTCGTTGATTGGACCAGACGGGTCGATGACGGAAGAAGGAAGACGGGACAAGTGGTCAGCTACTACGTTCTATTTTCCCGCTTTATCGTGAATCTCGAGATCGAATTCTTACAACAGCAAGATCTAGCAGATTAGTCGAGGTTTCGCATCCTTCTTCACAAGGAGGTGCCTCACTGCAGTGTGATCTGAGTATATGATAACACGGGAACCCAAAAGATATGATCTGAATTTTTCCAGTGCAAATATTATGGTTAGTAACTCTTTCTCAGTAACTGTATAGTTACGCTGAGCATTGTTAAGTGTCTTGCTAGCATAGTAGATGACCACGGGTTTCTCGTCTATTTTCTACCCAAGTACCGCCCCTACAGCATAATCAGATGTATCTCACATGATCTCAAAGGGTTGAGACCAATCAGGGGACTGCAGGATAGGTGCTTGGGTAACTCGATCACGCATGATCTCAAATGCCTAAGCGTACTCTTTGGAGATTTCAAAGGGGACATCTTTAGATAGAAGATTAAATAGGGGGCGCACGATTTTCGAGAAATCGGGGATGAATTGACGATAAAAGTTTACATGCCCCAGGAAGGATTGGATGTCTTTGACCAAGCAAGGTATAGGGAGTTTGGAAATCAAATTCACCTTGGCTCGATCATCCTGAATGCCTTTTTCAGAGATGAGATGTCCCAGGACAATTCCTTCAAGTTCCATGAAGTGACTCTTTTCCCGAGAACGAACCAAGTTCATGTCGATGCACCGCCTGAGGATTTGGACCAAGTGCAGGAGGCAATCATCAAATAATTTACCAAATACCGAGAAGTTATCCATGAAGACTTCAAAGTATTCACCTACCATATCTGAGAATATGGTAGGCATGCACCGCTGAAAAGTAGCGGGTGCATTGGAAAGACCGAACGGCATCCTTCGGAATGTGTATGTTCCGAAGGGGCTGGTGAAGGTGGTCTTCTCTTGATCTTCGGGATAGATTGCGACTTGATTGTAACTGAAGTACCCATCCAAAAAGAAGAAGAATCAATTTCCCACTAGTTTCTTTAGAATCTGATCAATGAACGGTAGTGGGAAATGATCCTTTTTCGTGGAGGAATTGAGTCTTCTGTAATCAATGCAGACTCTCCATGAGTTTGCTATACGGGTTGGTATGGTTTCTCTAGTTTCAGTTGTGATGACGGTGAGCCCTGCCTTCTTAGGCACAACTTGGATTGGACTCACCCACCGACTGTCGGAGATCGGGTAGATGATCCCTGCATCTAACCACTTGATGATCTTTTTTTTCATGACATCCTGCAGATTTGGATTTAGGTGTCTCTGTATTTCACGGGATG
The DNA here is from genome assembly GCA_037157565.1 of Thalassia testudinum. NCBI lineage: Eukaryota > Viridiplantae > Streptophyta > Magnoliopsida > Alismatales > Hydrocharitaceae > Thalassia > Thalassia testudinum. The sequence continues at coordinate 45,083,899 of JAZHRO010000025.1, forward strand.
GTCGTGAGCCCTCTTCAGTGTATATGTGATGTGTGCAGTATGAAGGGCTTATACTAGTCAGATCATCGAGAGTCCATCCAATGGCTTTCCGATGCTGCTGGAAAATAGAAATCAGGCGTGTTTCTTGATCAGGTGTGAGTTGGGAGTTGATAATCATAGGAAACGTCTGATTGGAACCCAAAAAGACATACTTGAGATGATCGGGAAGATGCTTTAATTCCATAATTGGGTTGTCAGCAGCAGCGGGTGGTTCATGGTGGGTGTCGAGAACAAAGGAAGGAGCTATGGGTGTGTCTAGGTTGAGTTCGGGCTTCTCTAATTGCAGGTTTTGATCTTCTTGTCGTTGCTCAGAAATAGTCAGGTTTTCCTCGATAAAGTCGTCAACCACAGCTTTGATATCGCAAATCTGTTCTATGACTCCACAATTAATTCCTTGTCAGGCCTTCAAGATGTCGATTTTTAGTATCTTGCTCCCAAATTTTAATTTAATTTGGTCCTCACAATTGATATTTGTCTTAGCAGTGGCCAAAAAGGATCTCCGTAGTATGATTGGTATATTCTTCATATTCTCAGGAGCATCCATGTCTAAGACAATGAAATCTACTGGAAAATAGAAATCATGTACCCTAACTATGACATCCTTGATAATTCCTTTTGGTGACTTAGTAGATAGGTTAGCTAGTTGTAAAGTCATTTCTGTCGATTTAAGCTTGTATTCCTCAAAGTAGCTAGTAGGGATGTAGGTATCAAATTTATGGAGGCTCCTAAGTCTAATCAAGCTCGGTCGAATTGTATATCACTGATTTCACAAGAGATCAGAGGGGTGCCTGAGTCTTTTGCCTTAGGTGGGAGTTTGCTCAAAATGACAGAGCTGACTTACTCTGACAGTACGATCGGGTTCCTGTCTTTGGTTCGCAACTTTCGCTTAGGTGTACATGCGTCTTTCAGAAATCGTGCATAAATCGGTACGTGGCGTATCGCATCCATCAAGGGGATGTTTATATGGACCTACTCAAAGAGCTTAACTAGGTCCTTCTCAGGTGTCACGATTTTGGTTGTCCTTTTTTCTTTGGTCAAGGTCTCGGAAAATGGAACCTTAGATGGTTCCTCTAGAATGGGTCCAGGTTCTTGATCTAGGATAGAGGTATCCTAGATGACTATCCTAGGGTTAGGGTTTGTATTACCAGGCTGAGAGTGACTTGGATAAGGTGAGTCCTGTGTTGTTTTGCCACTACGGGTAGTAACATAATTCAATCCCGCCTGGTTTTGGTTTGGTGTGGGTAAAAGGAGTGCTTGCTGCTGGTAACCCGCATATGATGTTGAAGCCTCCATCCCATCGGGTGATGGAGTAGTAGGGGCCTGATAAATAAAGTGAGCTTGGCCTTGATTTGGGTTCATAACGCGCCTTTGGTTCGGCATGTTATTCGGATTAGGCAAAGGTTGTGAAGGAAGTGCACCAGGTTGGTGAGGATTTGCCATCTAGGTAAGTTGATTGCGAACCTCTGTGATCTCGTCTCTGTGCTGTTTTTACATAGTCGCATTCGTCTTCTGAATGTCAGCTAGAGTCTGAAGGATAAGAGTCATTTGATCTATTTGAGTCGGCCCAGATTGATAAGTGGGGTTAGGCCGAGGCTGAGGTGGCTGAGATGGACGAGGATCTTGTGGTCGGGCCTGATATTAAGGTCTCTGATTTTGATTATTTCCTAACCATGTGAAATTAGGATGATTACGTCATCCAGGGTTGTAGGTGTTTGAGAATGGATCATTCTGAATGGCGTTGAGGTCCTCGTAGGTCTAAGGAATCTCGGAAAAGTCAGAATACAAGGGTTCAGAGTTCCCTTAATTAGAGTAGGTGGGTCCAGAGTTTCCTCCGAAACTAGAATCAGATGAGGATGGATACGGGTCCATCCCCTGAGAAAGTCGGTGATGGATGTAGTGCACAGCTTCCCTGCCAAAGGGCGGTTGTGTGAACGGGTTCTGTGCAGAGGTGACTCGCTGCAAGTGTCGAGTTAGCTTTGAGAGTTACCCACATTCTGACCCAATTACGTCCGGTTATGAGAGGAAAAATAAGAGGATTTGTGGGGAGGATGGGGGAGGGTTTTGCTCTAAGATGTGTGCGTGCATGCCTCGAGGCACGTGCTGAAGGAAGAGGCTTTGAGACCTAGCCTTTGAGGAAGGTTGGCCTTGTGCTGTTGTGCCTTGAGAAGCTTTAGCGCCCTTGTGTTCCTTCTGTGGGGCTGTGCTATGATGAGTTAAGTCGTCTGAGAAGGGTGGCCATCGTCTGATTTGCTTCAAAGGCACTAAGGCATTATTTCATGTGTTACTCTGAACTTAAGATGATGTGGATTATTTGATTGAGGCACAAGAGATTTATTTGAATGATTTGAATGCTTGGGATACATGCTTAATTAAGAGGATTTAATTGGTGATTCAAATTACCATTATTTTGCTTCTCTATTTCTTTTTATCCCATTATTCTTTGAGATATTATTTATTGTTATTGAATATTAATATGTCCAATTTATTCATTACATATCCCTTATTATGCTTAATTTACTGCGCTCATTAATTCTGAATTGAGATTAGTGTGTGAATTCTACACTTGCTCCCTGCAAACGACTTCAGACTCCAAGTAGATTTTGAGTTTATGAATTTAAGTGTTTTGTGTGATTTTGTCGATTATACTATGACGCATATATCTTAAACAACTACGATTTCGTCCAAACAAAGTGGTTAGCTAAAGGCTTTTCTGACACGATTATTACCTAAAGAGGGTACATTATTAATGGGTTTAGGTTTCATACCATAGAACATGAGAAGGATTTGATGACACAAAATAGTGGTGTAGTTGTCATTTCTAGTTCAAGTAGCTATTCTAGTCAAAAAGATGATTAGCCAATTAATGGTGAATAAAATTATTATGGTGTGCTAAAAGACATTCTCAAACTAAGCTATTCAGAGATGTGTAGGGTGGTTCTATTCAAATGTGATTGGGTTCATCCAACTAGAGGGTGCAGGACTGATGACTATGGATTCACCATTGTTAATTTCTCTAACTTATCACATACAGGAAAGGATATCGGGGATGATCCCTACATCTTGGCATCTCAAGCATCGAAAGTGTTCTACATTTAGGATAATAAGAATGCAGGATGGCCTGTGGTTAAGCGAGTCAAGGTTAAAGATGCTTTTAAAATTGTAGATGTTCAAAGTCTCATGCATGGATTAGACACAAGGAATGTAAGGATGGTAGCAAATGACTCATCCACTTAGGTTAAGAGATGTGGATGATTTGGATATTCATGTGACCCCTGAGATAGAGAACGATCAGTCTGACGAGGAAGCTGATTCAAATGATGATGCTTTGTATCATAAGTTATGATCCTTTGTTAAATCTCACAGGACATGCTTAGTATTACCTTGTTAGCACTTGCTAGCTATATTATTCTTAGATGTGACAACTGATTTTGAACTCTATGAATGATTTGCATTCTTTTGCCAAGCTTTTCCTCTCATATTATTCTCTTCAGGATGAAGGTCCAAAAATATTCCATGATTTGTCTGGTTTTGAGATTTAACGAAGTGGAGGGTTGTTGGGTCATGAACAGCCTCCCTTTTACATTAAAAACAAAATCTGTCTGATTTTGTGGAAAATGCTTGTAGTTCATGTTAGTGTTTCCACTATCAAAAGTGCCTTTGCTTTTACTAGCTTGGCTCACAAGGGTAGCATATTCTAAGATGGCATGCTCGTCATTGGTATCAATAAAATTAGATCCCATCACATGACTTCCCCCTTCATCAACTTCTACCTGGAAGTACACTTGATGCTGAGAGATTTGTCACCAGTTGAGAATCTATCTTCTCATACTTGAAAATGGGATTCAATCTATAGGGAATATGAAGGTTTGGTTTTTCCATTCTTTGTTTTAGAGGAACTTTGTTGGGTGTATTAGAATAACTTTTGATGGACACGCATCCAGTTTTCATTGGTGAACTAATTCAAGTCCTCCCACTTGGATTCAATACTCTATACTGTAGTTAGTAGCCACATGCATACCATTCTGAAAGTAGAGTATATAACTCCCTAAAACAATGATTTGATTTTTTTGTTAATTGCCTTTTTAATTTCATATTCATGTGTGTTGCTCGAAATTGAAAATACTATGTAAACAAAGCACACTAACAAATTGACACTAATAACATAAAAGTTGCTTTCTAGATTATTAATCCTTAAGGAAATAATTGGATTGGAGTTCTGAATCTATCCTTAAGCTAAGATACCCCAAGGTAACTTAGTTAAGAAAAGATCCACTTTTTGAAATTAGTTTTTGTTCAGTATTTTCTAAAAGGTTATTCATTATCAAGAACTGCTGAAAGAAAGTCACTGATGTAAAAGAAGCTAGCTAGAGCCATACTTGAGCAATATCTAAAACCTAGTTATTATAGGTTTGCAAGTTCTGATTAGAAGATGCTTCAAATTAATGACTTTACTTATTAATGGTTATGTAATTTTTGATGATTCTTTTTCTTGTCTTTTCTTTTTTAGATAAATGGGGAGGAAAAGTAACTATAAAGTGGTTGATACAAGAGAAAGAAAACAACCAGCAATTGCTAGTGAGTAATCAACTTCAGTTTCATCATTAAGTGCTCCAATACAAGATGTCTCAGAACTAGGTCAATTTTTTTGTTAAACATTTGTAGAGTATTTAGATTCTTTTTCTCAAATTTTTTTGGGGAAAAATATATTAGATGCTAATCTACTCTTTTATTTGTTTCTTTATTGTCATACGAGTAGCTTCATCTTAATTAAAGAAGATGAGAGGTCCCACCTTAATGAATGAAATATGGGAGTTGGAAGATGGCATGAAGATGGAGGTTCAAGTTGGTGTTGCAGGTATTCCCGTTGGAGAAGAAGCCGCTAAGTTAGCAAACTTTATCGGATCTGTGGTACAAAGATCAAATTTGGCCCCCATAGGATATTCCAGTTGGAAAGATATGGGACCTCAATATAAGACGACAATATGGGAGGCCATTCAGGTTTAAGAGCTAGTTATAATTCATCTTTTTTTGTTAACTTCTTGGTTATTGAAAATATTTATAACAATATCATATGTTTTGTAGGAGAAGATTAAATTTCAGCCATGTTGTAATGAAAAGACAAGGAAATATGTCATGTGTAGTGCTGCTAGAAAATGGAGGGTGTGGAAGAATGAAATTAAGAGTAAAGTATTTGATAAAACATAGTCCCCAAAAGAGTTATGGGATATAGTTGAAGATGCTCAGATTGACAAACGATAATTTCTTACGCTTGCTCATATTTGACTTAGTGATGCGCATCAGGTATTGTCTTAATGCAAATGAATTGCACTTTTCACAATGATTTTATGACAAATACATCACTTACTTTTTATTTGAATGCCCTTGTACCTTTAGAAAATGTGTGAGCAAAATAGAAGAAATTGGCTAAAACTTGAGGACCCCCACTGCACTGGAACAAAGACATTTGCTAGGATTATCCATGAAAAGGTAATATGTTTTTATTTAGTATAATCTATTGACATTGGAATAATTCGTTAATGGTTAGCTCTTGATACAAACATTAAACACAGGCAGATGGACTAATTCCTACAAGAGCTGACATTTACATGACTAGTCAGAAACACAAAGATGGAACTGCAATGAATGAGAAGGTGAAGGATCTAATAGTATATTTTAGATGCTTTCATTGATTTACTAAGGATGATATATTTTTGTTGTTGCATATTTTCCTTTGAACATACAACATCATGAATAACATATCCATTGTGACGACCATGACCACCTTTTGGCTGCAATTTCAAGTTGAAATCTTTGTAGGGATAGATTTCAGTAGAAAAACCAGCATCTATGATACAATACCCTACTCTATGTATAGATTCTAGATCCATGGAAACAAGGAAAAAAGGTTTGTCCATATGGAGGACAAACCTTTTAAGAAAGTTACACAATGTCTTCATAGTTCATATAGAGGACTAAGAAATCAAACGCCAAAGAAATTAATGATAAATCACATAATTTATCAAACATAAATTAACCAAAGCAATGTTGGCAACAAATTATGTTGTCAACATTTTGATACTTCTTCATGAGGTCAATCCTTTTTGGGTTCCTAAACTACAAACTAAACAACCAGGAGCGAAGCTATGCTCATCCAAAGGCCTATTAAAGTCACTTGGGCACCTCCATCTGACTGAACCCCTATCGCATCTGATGATTGAAAAGAAAAGCTCCTCATCTCCTCTCAACCCTCCCTTTCATAATGCAAGATAATGTTTTTATGACAACTCCTGTCTTCCAACCGATCAAATTTTTAAAACTAATAAGATGGCAAATTCAATTGTCACTATAGATGATAGATGTTACAAACACAAGCATGGAGGGAATGAGATATTCATTTACACTCCAACAAGAAATTTTCAAGCATTAGACTTGATGCCTGTTGTAATTTAACATATGTTATCATGCTTCTATACAAATAGCCAATGTGAATGTCAAACCAATCACTCCATATAATATGTATGAATTAGAAGATCCACTTCCTTTTCGTTACACTTTCTTCTTCTCTAAGCAAGCATTCCAAGCTTCCAGCTAAAGATGAAGTAATCATAGTTAAGATTTATCATTAAGCTTTTTTAGGCTCATTAGAGTATACCCACAAACAAATGACGGGCAAGTGTAGACAAAACATTTCTTGATGCACAGTAAGATAATATCTCCATCAGGAAGATAGGTCTTCAATGGCACTGATCCATATGGGAAAACCCAAATAGTTATGGAAACAAAAGGAACCTTGAGAAAATCAATAGATAAAATGCATGCACCATAAGTATCCCAATGGGTAAAGAACATGCATTTCTAGACAAAATAACTTTGTTGCAAGAAGGTCTATATTGAGATGAATAGAATTCTTAAACTATTGCTTCAATTTTTTTCAAAAACTATGGAATATTGAAAGTGATATCATATACTTCTAGATGATTACAATGAACATCCACACCAACTTCAAGCCAAATCCAAGAATGAAATATGAAACTCAAGCCATTCGTCATTACCTTCTTTTAAATCATCAGTGAGAAAAACTTGAGGAAGCCAAAGATAGAACCATAAGATAACGTTAAACACCATCTCCAATAAGCAGTTAAGAAACAAAGAAGTTATGATGCAAATTTCATTACATTCAGATTCCACCACACAAATATCCGCACTCCATCTTCCTCATTTCCTAACCCCTGAGAAAACCAAACAATTCAAACCCTAAAGACTTGAGCATCGGAAAAGGACCAATCATCCAATCTCTCTCAATCACAGGGAGCTTCTTCAGGTTCAACACTAACTTCAAAAATATTATAAGGTTTCATCAGGATATGGAAACAACTACAAAATAGAACTAGTGATCTTCATATTTGATAGTTGGTTTGAGGTTCAAAGAGAGTGGCTGAAAATCAATCATTTAGACAACATAATATATTTACTTGCCATGTGTTCTCTGTTTATGTGGCTTGCCAGAGTTGTTTTACTGCATGTAACTAAGTTGCTCGAGTTTAAATCAGAGCAAGGGATGACTATATTGTTATCATTTTTTGACTCCATTGTATGGTATATTTTTAGGAGTGAGTTTTCTCTTGTTACAATCATTAGGACCTCATGAAGAAGTATCAAAGTGAAGCTAGTAGCTCAACTTCCAAGGGAGTTACTTCTTGGCAAGGGGATGCCTACTTGAAGGTGAAGGGAGATGAGAAGAAAGATAGAGTTTGTTGTTTGGGAGCAATTGCTCCTTCCAAAAGCTTCAACACCACAACATCACCTCAATCTAATATCCATGACACTTTGCATGGACTTTTTGGTATTATTTTAGGGATGGTCTAGATGTTGAAAGAATAATTTCTTAATGCCAACATGATGATATTATGCAACATGCGAGGAAATTAGCTATGCAAGTATGATTTGATACATTTATTTGACTTGAATGATATTTGCGAATTTTAATATGATTTGAATGTCTATTTTATACTTATAGGTAGAGGTAGGATAAGCAGAGGTATTCCATTATTTTAGTTGTATAAAAGACACGAACCTTTTGTTATGTAATTATATAACTTGACTATGTTTGGTAATTATCTATTACTTCACAAGTTTCTTATGCTAGAAGTGTACGTAGTAACTCCCGTGGAGAAAAAGGGTCTTCATCATCTATCTACCAATCATAAGGTATATGATTCAAATTACATATTCTACCAACCATTCATGCTTGTTGTTATTTCATATGCCTATCTCACATAGGATTTAGAAGGAGAACTATTTGAAAACTATTTGAAAATTTGTAAGGAAATGCATTGACCATCAAACCACTCATTTTCCTTCGATAGATAAGATTCCAATAGCCACAGTGTAAATATGTTTGTCTAGGAAATTAACTTGGATTATAGTTTATCTGCCCAGCTTAACTGAATAAGGTAAGCTGCATGAACAATAGGGCATAAAGAAAGAAATTTTCTCTATGATTAAGCAGAAAGTTTTTTTTTGAAAGGAGATTAAGCAGAAAGAGATTTTCATCTCTAACTTAAAAATGTAGTAGCTGTTTCTAGGAGAATAACATTAATCTAACTTGATCTCTACTGGTGTAACTCTCAGCCAGTAACTTCTCATTGCTGCACCTTTGGCTTGTGCATGCGATTCAGTTCCTTACTCCCACTGGCATCAACACAAATATTACCTGTGAAATTGCAAATGTGAGTACTGGCCATGTGTAGCAACAAATATATATAGGAATTGGAAGGTTCATTGTTTGTTGAGAGAAAAGCCTTGTATATAAGAAAAAAAAAAACAAATTAACAGTAATGCTACTTTGCTTAACAAATAGTAACTTTGACTTCTATAGAAAAGCCAATAAGTTTTTATTATATTTAGGTAGAAACCTACCAAAGCAACAACCTTTTTCAAGCCACTCGATTTGCTATCATATCAGTTTTTTCAACTAATACTTCTCATGTTTTTTGACCATCCTTCTCTCTCCACAACTTTTGGTATGGGGCTACAGCTCTCAATGTTGCATCAACTGCTAATCTCCTTACAGGACCCTGTACATACATGATGACAATATAGAAGTCCCCTTTTTTTCCTTTTTAAAGAGATTAACCTTTCCAATAAAGCATCTAAACATGAATGATTAAAGAAACATGGATTCAGTTAAGATGCAGGACGTTAGTATAAGCCCACTGTTTTATCTGCCCAGCTTGTCCTACATTATAATGCAGTCTTATATATCTTCCTAGTTTGCGGTTGATGTGCAATAGTGGAAACATATATTCTTCCCATATACTAGGCTTGTCTTCGGTTTCTAGTTTGCAGTTGATATCTAATTGTCATAACATGTATTCTTCCAATATTACTATGTTTGTCTTCAGAATCTATCAGAGATAAAGAAAAGAAAATAGCATTGACATCGATAGTGCACTGAATCATCAAGTTGGATCCTGTGATGGAGTAATGTTATCATGTACACATTTGAGCTACGTGTTATGGAGCTAGATGTTAGTGCTAATTGATTTTTTAATGATATGCATAGTCATATATGGGAGCTTGTAGTTGTGTCTCATACTTAGTTGTTCAATTACATAGATTTCTTGTAAGCATAATTGCCAAAAGAGATACTTAATTAGCTTGTAGTGGTACTTGGACTTGTCTAAGTATAAGCTTAGCTAGCTTGCGAAGCTAGTTAGATAGCTTGTTGCAACTGTCATCCTCTCCTGATCTTATGAGTTGCCTTTAATTTCAACAATATATAAATATTAGGTCTCTTTTTTTTATGGTGGTGGGGCGGATGGTTGATAAATGCAAGTTTATCAATATCCTTATACCTTAAAATTGATCTAGCTCTTAGGGTTTTAACTCCGCAAATAGATTTTTGGACTGCATTTAGGCATTTATTTAGGATAAGCATGCATTGCATTTTATTGTCTTTTTGATACATTTACTTGAGTGTCAGGGATAGATAGAAAGTTAGATCTCACATACCTTGGCACTCAAGAAGGCAGAAGATGAAGAAGAAGCTCCTATCAACTGGGTCCCAACTAGATCCAACTCATCCTAGCTGGATCCTAACTCATTCAAGCTAGATCAACTCATCTTTAGCTCCATTCAGCTCATCTCAATTAAATGGTAGCTCAAGCTAGTTCATCTCAGCTCCATCTAACTCACCTCCGTTGGATGGTAACTTAAACTAGCTCAAGACAATTGATCCCATCTCCATTCCAACTCCTTTAGCTCAGAACAGTTCACTAGAAGCTCAACCTTATTAGGATTAGCTACTGCCTTCAACTAGCTAGACCTAGTCAACTAAAGATGACCTCAGCCAGCTTAGGCCAGTTCAAGTACAACTCTCGGAGACTCAACTTAGCTCAATTTGGTTGAGCTGAGGTACTTGACCTAAGCTAGCTACTCGAGCTAGCTAGGTATTCTTCGGGAAGATCAAACCCAGCTCGCCTTAGCTCAGATTAGAAGAATCCAGCTCATATTAGCTTTGCTTAGCTGCTAGCAAAGAACTAGCAAGCTAAGTTGGCTACTGATGAGAGATTCATCATGGTTTTTAAATATCCCTAATTAACTAGTTTCCCTAATTAATTAGGTAAGAATATGTTTATTTAGGGTTTAATTATAATATAAGGGATAATATATTAAAGGACTATAAAATAAGTTAATAATATTAAATTAAATATCAATTAATGTTATTAATAATTTAAATAATAATTTAGACTCAAATAATAAATATTTAGCTACCTAATTAATATTTAACATTATAAATATTTAACCCTAAGTATGTAATAACTTAAGTAATTTAATCAATTAAATAAATTAAGCTAAAAAGGTCAAAATATAAATTCAAGGTATATATATAGTATTTATGTAATTTATAATCATATATAAAAAGTTGAAAAAGAATTACATTAAAATAAGCTTTGAAAACCTCCGTTTACATTTTAGTCCTTAGGCTTCTATTTCCATTGAGTCCTTTTATTTAGTTTAGGACCTTAAGTTTTCCTACGAATAGGTCCCTATGAGCACAACACTTTATTCTTCTTCTTACTCTTCCTCGCACTGGACGACTCTCGTTAGCTGGTCACCTCACCTTCCGATCCACCTTCATCCTTCGTCAGGACATTGTCGCTCTGGCTGTTTCTCTTCCACTCACCTCCCCTTCACCCGACGGGCCGGATTGACTTCTAATCCTATTTAGGTCTTGCAGTTAAGTTCACTGACGTCGGAGACAACACCGGCGGTTTAGCTGAACCTAGACGCTTTTCTGTCTAGGTACACCCCCCTTACCCTCCACCATCACTATAAATAGCTCCCCTTCCTACCGATTTTGGCAGTTAACTCCCTACCCTCTCCCCCCTACTGAGCTTTCCAATAGGCTATTCCCTTCTACTCCGACGACCATCCTCCGTCTCCATCGTCTTCCTCCGATCACTTCCATCATCTACTGAGCTCCACCATCCTCCGCCGTGTCTCTGGACAAAGCGATGACTCCGGATTTTGCTTCTACTCCGCGTACTCACCCGCCAAACTTCTTCCTCCCTCCTTCTGATTTCTTCCTCCGTTACGACCTTTGACGGAGCTCCTCTACCTCCCTTCGTCCAGGTAACAGTAAGATTAGGAATTTAGGTAAGTTTAGAGTAGTTAGCTTAGTTGATTAAGTTGTTTAGTTAGATTTAATGTTAGATTGTCTGCCGTCTTCTTCAGCTCCGGCGAGCTCCTTGAGCTCGTCTGGAGCATTTTGTCTTTTTGATCCACCTCACTCTGCACCTTTCCGTGAACACTTCTACCTCATTTATGTTACATTTTATCAACTTTATCACCTAAACCACCTCCGCCTGCATCGGTGACCGTTGCTGTCCATAGTAGAGGTCTCCGAGTTTAGATCACATTCATAGGAGCCCTCCATTGCCTTTACATCATTTAAGGGCCACGATCCACATATCAATTAAATAAATAATCGCCTAAATCATAAATACCTAAATTTCATCTCAACCGTTGAGCTCACTGTCAATGGCAAGCTCAGAGGAGTAATTTCACCTAATTAATTAGTTCATTAGCATCGCCTCACTCCATAGACTTATTCCCTTCACTCAATTGAGTGAGAGGAGACATTCTGAGCTCTGTCAAACTCAGAATGTCAAACCTTTGAATTCCATGATGAATCCTTTATTTTGATTTTTAAAAGAGTTAATTAAGGAGCTTTTAAGGTCTGTCTAGGTCTTAAGAATCTCTTTAGGTTAGTAATGGCCTGTTTCATGAAATTTTTCACCTCTGTACATCAGAACCTGACTCACTGGAGTTCGCTGAAGCTCTGGTGAGTCAAAAAAGTGAATTAGCCCTTAGAACTCCGTACTGAACTTCAGACTGATCATTTAAGACTTAAGGATTATGATGTGATGATTAAATTAAAGTTTTAATGTCTGGATATCCTTTTAGGTTTCTGTCTTCTCCAACTCCGACAGAGTTGGAGAGGCTCATTCATTAGGGTTTTTATTAATCTTAGAAGTCTAGATGCAAGTATGATATATGCAGAGTTCAACCCTAGCCCTCAGATCCCTTGGAGAAACCATGATTCGTTCTGGCAAACAAATCCCTTTTGGATCTCAAGCGGCGACGTTTGAGAACATATTAGGAGTCATCAAAACCTAATTTTGAGGTATACATTAGATTTCTGAGATGGATTTAAGTCATTCAAGAGCCTTAATTTGATCTGGAAAGCTTTTAAATAGAAAGTCAATTTTTGGGCTGCATAGGTTAAAGTTGAGTTGCAGATGATGAATTAAAGCCTAAATTTCTGATTTAATTCACGGATTTAGCTTTTGGATTGATTTAAAGATCAATTAGGGTAAATTTGGTGATTTTTATCATGGATTAAACAAGTTTTCTTATGTTCAATTTGGGTTCGAAATGAACGAAATACTATTTCAGTGTGGTTCTGTTGAGTTTCAAGTCTCAAATTCTACTAGATTAGTTATCTTTGACCTTATGAATCTATTCAGACTACTTTCAGAGGTTGTTACCTCTCTATTGAGCCAATTGGAGCTCAAATCTAAGCTCTGAAGCTTTAGTACAAAGCTATTCACCTTCTGAAGCTCTCTAAAGCTTCTCAGACCTTCCTTCTTCCTCCAATTTGTGCGGAATACCTTACTAAAGGTATTCAAGCCCTTAGTTGAGGGCAATACCCTCTTTGCAGGATGATATTTTTGAATCTCTTCCCTGCACGCATGTCTGGACATGGTAGAACAGTCATGTTCCTGATTGAAATAGGTGGATCAGATTTGATCCAAGCATCAAATTGATGCTTAAATCCTGTAGAGCACACAAACAGCTCTCCATAGAGCCTTTGCTCGATCTAATTGGCCCAACCAATCGGCTGGATTTCTTAGGCGAAGATTGGTCTGGAATGCCCAAACTTAGTCCCACATCGGGAAACTAAGAACGCGTGACCTAGTATAAGTTGTTTTTGCGTTGACGCCTCTTCAGTCGTTAGCGTAGGGCGTAAATGAAAGAGTTATGTGTGCGGCGCACGTGCCTGTACGGGTGTGTGTGCGCCTGTGGGGGCATGTTTGTGGGTCCGAATGGGCATGGGCCTGGGAGGTCGGATGCTGTACATGCTAAAAAATGTGTAAAATCTATAATAAATGAACTAGTCATGGGCCTAGTAGGGTCTGGTCTCGCCCCCTTGTGGACGCTGTGCATTCTCGAAAAGCCCGCGCCGACCATTAGAAATCATAATTTTTATAATTGAAGAGAGTAAATGGGTTAAGTTGGTGAAAATTTGACTGTGGACATAAGGCTAAGGAAAGAGGATTAAGAAAGGAAGAGAACAAAGACGAGCTAAGGAGAAGATAAAGGAAAACAAAGAAGACTTAGGGAGAATAAAAGAAGAAGAACAGAGAATAAAAAGAGTTAATAAAGAGAGAGAGAGTTGAGTTCGTGGAAAAGATAAAGAGAAGAGAGAGAATCATAAAGCTTAAGAAGGAAATAAATACATAGAGATGAAAAGGAAATCAGATGTCCTTACTATTGATCAGAAGTCCAATATAAATTTTTAAGTTGTCTAACTCAATTTTCAGACATCTGATTTTAGGGCTGAAGCTATTATACGATTTGATTTGAATTGTTGCAAAGGCATTGTTGACTCATGTATTATATTCTTTGCCTTATACTTTTGTAATAAATGTTGTAATAAACAATGCTTACTTTGTTTTAAATGAAAAATCTTTCTTATAAACTTGCTTTCTCTTAATGGAATATTGCATGCTTTTATTGTCAAACATTTTGTGCAATTATTCATGTGTTTAAAGTACCGTTAATTATAATTTAATTAATTAATTGACTCTTAATTACTTTTTGAGATTTAATGGTGAATTAGGTTTAAGTTATACCTCTCAGTAAACGACCTGGATTCAATCAATTTAAAAAAAAAGAACTTAAAAAAATATAAAATGTTAGGTTAACTTGACCTTATATTACATTCACGACATTAATTTGAGTTAACCTAAGTTACATTCTTGTGCAATTAATTAAGCATAAATAACTTAATTAACTATGTTGAGAATTAAATCGATAGCTACTGAGCTCCACTTCAGCTACCTTCAACAGACATTAGCTCCAGTGCAATCCTTTCCATCTCCCTCCAGCTCTTCTCCTCTAAAACCTTAGCTCTACCTCTTCTCTCCACTACTCATCTACTAGCTAAGTTAGCTTAGCTTAGCTTAGTTCAACCTAGCTCCACTTCATGGCCTACTACCTTACTACTTTACTACCTAAGCTTCACCAAAAAGAGCACCTGCTCCTACTTTATTTTGGAGCCAACTATCCCTTCCATCACCACCCTACATCCACCATTAAAACCTATCTCCACCTTCCATTTTTTCCCTCCAAAATCAACACCTTTTAGAAGGTATTTTTGAAGGGAAAATCAAGGCACCTCCTCATTTCTCTCTCATTCCCCCCCTCCCCCCCCCCACAAAAAAAAAAAAAATCCAACCACCCTTTCATTTCTCTCCAAAAAAATACCATAACCACCCCTTTCTCATCCTATAAATACCCTACCCTACCACTACATAATTCCCATCCTTAGTTGCCACATTTCTCTACCTATATCCACCATACCCATGACTAAGGAAGGAGAAGAAGAGAAGAAGATTAAGGGGGCATCCTACCCACCCCCTTGGTGCCTTCTTCCTCTTCTCTCTTCTTCCTTGTGCCATGCCAAGAAGGACATCTTCACAAAGGAGAGATGGCTAGGCATTGAGGAGGAGTAAGGTGGTTGACGCCCACCTTGGAGGAGAAAGCTTGGAGGACTACTTGAAGAAGTCAAGGAGAAGCCTTTTTAAGTGCGGAAGCAACTGCACTTGGAGCAAGGCTATCCAAAGCTCTACCAGTGGATCTCTTCTCTTATTTATCTCTATATTTTCTTGTATTAGTTAGTGTTTCCTTATCTTTCATGTAACAGGCATTCAGCTACATTTCATCTAGTTTGCTAATAATACAAGTTCTAATTTAGCCTTCCAATTTCATGTTTTTCTAGTTAGTGTGCTTTCTTGTTATTTCTTTAGTGCACCACTACTCTCTTTTATTTACCCTAGGTGCACTTGCCTAGGGTGAGTTTAGAAGAGAACACATTCTTGTCACTTAGGAGTAGTTGATAGGTGTAGTCTTTAGTGTAGTTATCTTCGCTTACCATTGCCCGATTGTTTTGAAAAACCTAAAAGCAACAAAACCAAAATCACAAAAATACATGTGTTGATTCGAGAGGCGAGAGAGAGAATCATCTTTGTGAATAACAATTTGGCCTCCTTGGATGACTTTAGATACTCATCATATCTAGGTTTTACAAATTTTAAAAGCAATTGTGATTTCGTGTGTTGCAACGACAAAAAATCGTACTTTATAAATCACGCGATTTGTGCAATCAATGGTGACAAGATTCATATACTTTTGTATGCTACTCTTGTTTTCTCATAATGTTGGTTCACAAGTTATAATTCTTGCCTTAATAAATTTTTTTGCAAGGGACCTTTTAAGTTTTTAAGTAGTATTCCATGTCATATTGAAGATTTTTTTTCGAGAGAAGCTAGATGTTAACTTTGAATCTCTCTTTTTTTAGAAGTAGGCTACTGCTGATTTTATATTTATGTATAATCAAACTATAACATCATTTTTTTTCAAGAGTTATAATATCATGTTTAATGATTTGCAGTTGTGTAGTACCTCAAGTTGATCAAGAACTTTTGCGATCATGATCTCATAGTTGAAGTAGTTGACAACTAGCAAATTTTTTGAACAATTAGATTCTTGTGTATAGAGAGATTGATGGATAATTGTGGCTCATGCCACTTGTAGTACTTGTAGATAAATAATTTTCTTTAGAATCATGTGAAAAAATTAGATGTATATGTATGGTTCTCTGAATAATTTAATTTGTTATTTCAAAAGAATGTTATTTCTTGTATATTTTTCTTTAATCGTATTAAAATGAAGGTAAACATTATTGTTGATGATAAGGTTAAATCTTAAATATGTTAAAGATATTAAATGCTCATAAATTGAATAAGATTTAATAATGAAGATTTTGATATCTATATTGATAGATCTGGTAACGGATATTTATATTTGGGTTATATTAAAAAGACAATTGGAGTATTACTTATAGTAATGGTTTTACCAACATTTTTTATCCTACATCGACAGATAAAATCGTCGTTGTTGCTGCAATCACAAAAAATTGCTAACTTTGAAAATGTGACTATTATTGTAGCTCTAGGTACAACATCGGTGGTTTTTACCATTGGTGTTGCCTATAGTGATGCCTCTTAAGAGAATGGCTCTAATGATTGTCGAAATAGCAACTTGGTTCTATAGCGACGGTCATTTTTATCTACACCAATGGTTATTGACTGTTGGTGTAGGTGCAGACTATTATAGTGGAAGTATGGTGACTTGGTGGTTTTGCCCAAGTCAAAGTATTCGGAAGTCATCAAAGTCTCCCTGAAGGTCTCGAAAGTGTCGTGATGAAGCTCATGATAGGTGTCATTATGAAGCTCTGATATCGGATGTGAGTGTGGGCGAAGCTTATAGGAACTAAGTATACACTAGAGGAGGGAATAGTGTACTATCGAAAGTGATTGCGGAATTTAAAATATCATGCACTACATATCAAAATAAGAATAAGCAAACCACAAAGATAGATGACACCTAGATTTAGAGTGAAAACTCTTACAGATAAAAATTACTACCTAAGCCTCTCAGCTTAGGATTTCTTCGACTAGTCAACACTAATCAAATCTACTAACGCATTACTTGAACGAGGGTGGTACAACCGTTTACAAGACTTCCTCTCTTATACACTTGATCAAGAGAAGAAAAACAACGGGACTCCTAAAAACAACTTGGGTCTCAAATCAAAGCAACAGGAATAAAAATAGAAAATAGTAATTCCTATGGAACCTCAGAATATAAAGACAAATCGAGCTTTTTGAATCGCAAAGAGCCATGCTTTGGATTGCAGTAATTGCAAGCGTTGTGGCGCGAAACACTAGAGAAAATATAAGAGATTTGCTTGTAGAAAGCTCTTAAGGTGTGTTTTACAATGGGGGTTGAAGGTCTTATTTATAAGTGTTTTTCGACCTGATTTAGAAAGTCTGGAAATATGACTTTAGTCGATCAAAATAAATAGTTGGTTGATAAAATGGGTTTTTGGTCAATTAATTTTAAAGTTTGATCGATTCCATATTGATCGATTAAAGTAGGAAATTAATTGACTTTTGACACTGAATAGAAGTTTGACTATTATATTGGTTAAAAATATTGAGTTGATCAATCAAAGTGAGTTTAGTTGACCAATTATAAAAGGTTGGTCGATCAACAATATTGAAAACCTAAGGTTTTAGCTGAAGTTCAAGGCTAATGAGTTTCAAAATGCATTGGTTGTTATAGCTAACACATCAAGGTACTAGATATAGCTAATAAAAATATTGCACAATAACCCCTAAAAATGTACTATTGATGCAATATAACTAAACAAACCAATTCTAATGCAGTTAAATGCAAATTACCCTCAAACCAGTATTAGTTAGGTATGAATTACTTAATTAAATGAGTATATCACACTTCCATACCTATCTTTATTCTATTCCTCGAGCAAAACCAAAATCAAAGAACACTGGGTAAACCAAATACGAGTCTGAGCTAAGGCGAATCGGAAATCCTGACTTCAATTCTTTACCAATTCAAAAGAAACTGTACATAAAATCCTAAGATCAAGGACTCAACAATTCGAAGGTACCAACTCAAATAGTGACCACCTAATTCCAATCACTATTAGCCTTTGACTTCAGTCTCATGAGCAATGTTTTATGGCTCAATCAACCCACCCAAGGTTTGAAGCGAATTCGAATTTTAAGCATCTAGTGTGTAAAAGGTGGTTCGTCAAGTAAGCAACCACGTTGAACTCCAAGTCTTCGCTAAGGAAAGAATTTCTCTTTGATCTAGTGGACCACGTTTCAAATTTGCGTTACTAAGAATTGGTAGCATTCTCCCTACCCTTTTCTATCTCGAAGTCAACACAACGACAAACCAATTTTATATCTCCCGAGTTGTACCTAATTAGCCTCTTATTCTAAACCTCTTTTTGTATTTTTGTATTTTTGGACACACTTATTTATTTATTTATTTATTCTTTCTTTCTCCTACTAGTATATATATGTTTCTTTTTTATCTCTTTTTTCCTCTCATCTTTCTAGGTAGGTCATCTTCCAAATCCCATTCAAAAACATCTCCTAAATAAAGGCTCATAAAGCTAAAGATCCAAAGTTGGGATTTGGACATCCTAAATCTAGGGAGCAGACCCAGCGAAACATGCCAGTCATACTCACAAGGTTCAAATGACCCTCAATCTAAGATCTATTGACTACTCAATTTTCAATGGATGATTGCTTAAAAGATGAGTCAATGCATAAGTGCAAGGATAAATAGCTTAATTTTTGCAAACTTTTCAAACTTGAGGGTGGGAATATAAGTTACATACTTATCACTCCCTCAACTTAATATTTTGACTTTGTAAAATCTCATTTAAGAACTTGGGAAACAAATCCGTATGTTAGTAAGTACCTGAGCTAATTAAGTCGAAATACAACCTGAAGAGTCTAAGCGAAAAGACTTTGATTATATGTTTCCTAAGACTGCTAAATCGTTAAAGTCAATAATTTTCAACTTTTCCTAGCTTAGGACTCTAAAATATTGATTTTTTTTCTTTTTGCTATATATATATATATATATTAGAAAACAATGAGGCGAGAAACATATGAATGTATGGAACAACATAAGAAAACAAATGCAAATAGTTGGATTTTGACAAAATTGCACACCCCTCCCTCGTGCCTATCTCATGCATTGTCCTCAATGTATGACTAAAATAGAAAAGTACATGAAATAGCATGAGAAAAGAATGATTGAACCTATTATGCCTATTAAAGAATTCAGGTATTCCCACTCACTCTATACACTAATCTATGATGCAATTAGATAAACTAAGTTAGCAAAAATCAATGTTGGGTTACCTTTTAACAAGCGTTGAATTTTATGTTTACGGCTAGACGTAGTCCCATCAAATTAGAGATCTAGTAGGGTAGTCTCTTTAATAACATTTTCCTCACCTGGGTTCTTAACAAATTGTTTCAGTCTTTGTCTATTATGTGACGACCTGAGTCTCACCAACTGACGAGACCCAAGTCGCCGTGTGCTAACTAGCACGAATACCCGCAAGATCGTAGTCACCCAACATAGTCATAAAATATCAATAGCCAACATTCATTCATAAAGCATTAAATGAAAGAAAAATAAAGTGCTAACATAATCAATGTTCCCCTAGAGTAGAAATAAAAAGAGTCTTGTACAGTTACCAAGAAGACAGGAAATAAAAGTCTAATAGCAGAAAGAAGCTACTCAAAAGTATAGACTGTTTCCTCAGGTAAGACCCGGTTCTGTGGAGGTTTGACCAACAGCAACTGCAGCACCCGATTGCTCAACAATACCTGAGTATGAAACCCGAGACAAAACGTCAGTGAAAATTGAGTAGAGTAATACAACTAAACATGTAACTCAAGTAATAGAGTACAGGAAAAAAGACACTGTTGATAATTTATTTGTTTTACAATTTATTTCATATATAGTCCCCTTTTATGGAGTTTGTCCATATTCTTATTAGTCTCAAACTGTCAATCAACGTCTCGAGCACGAGACGATCGCGTGTGACTTCTTGTGGTGCAAGACCGGTATAAGCCACCCTCCTGGCTAGGAGGATTGCTTATACCCGTCGAGTTACCATGCTCCGTCATCCTAGGCTCATCGCGAAAAGGGGTTGTGACTACATCGTGTAGCGTGAATATGTACAAGTGTTGAACCACAGACAGTCAATGACCCACCCACCAGCCAAGAAGAACCACTCCAAACCTTGAGCCCTGTAGTTCGCTATCCCATTTGACTGCTAAGCCTAACCAAAGAGTTGTAGGGAGGCCAGCCACACCCTAAACCTGCCCCTGAACCTGGTCTGAAAAGACCTAAAGCTATGACTGAAAACTTGACAAGTCGCGGGGCTGAAAACCAGTTATCTATTCCTTTATTTTCCCGACATATCTGTTGTATTATATGTCCATTTCCAGATAACTGTAGTTAATTTGGTTAATTCGGAAAATCCTTAGTAATCTCTTATTACTAATTCCAGGATTAATAATTGTTCACATTATCTTCCAATTTATCCACAGGAAAGTAGTTCCAATCTGGTGACAGAGGTCCCATATTATTTGGAAATTACTAAGATAGTAAAACTTGTTTTATGGAAAATAGAGTTTGTTTCATGTATGCGATAACAAGGGTACATGTATTTATTAAATCTTCATTATTCACATAAAGCATATTATTTCTCGACATAGTGCCCGAAAGTCAGGAAACACCGGAGAGGTTCCGAACTTAGTAAAATGGAGTATACAAGTCGACAAGGTGGTATACGGAAGAGATTGCACATGACGGGTTCATAGTTACCCGAAAAATCGGCTGAATTGAAAGAGGGATAGATTACTCTACCTAATGTCACCGGGGGGGTCACAATGACTCCGAACCATGCATGCCAGGCCTGGGAGTAGTATCCACGCCTGCCTCAGGATTTGCACATGCACCGGGGAGAAGACCTGGTTCAAACAGACCCACGATGGGGTCGGGGACACCTAATTACATTTCTAATTTTCCAATAAGGAGAATCTACTCAAAAGTGGAAATAAACTATTACAATGCATAATACACGTTGATACAATTCCAATGGTATCTTATTTGTCGAAATTCGAGGTTGGGAAAGCCTCGAACCAGATGAAACAATAAGAGGGGGTCCAGAGTCAGACTAGACCTGCCCTTGCACACGCCACCTGACGCGCCCGCGTACGCACCACATGTTGCGATCTGATGCACTCTCGCCCCACTCCACGGATCACTGTGCTACCGCCTGCAGCTGCTGATGCTTGCCATGAGCCGAGAATCGTGTCTCCCAACCTTGCAAACGTGGCTGCACTAAGTGTTCGAATTTACGCTACCACGCATCAGCCGCAAGTGCGTCATGCCATGCATCACCTCTACGTGAGCCGTCGTCGCCACGTGTTGCACGCTCGTGACTTTTGCCACCACTGTCGTGACTTTTGCGGTAGGAACCCCAGGTTTTGCGAATTCACACCTGGGTCCTTGAAAAATGTTTTTGATTTTTGGAGAAGAAAATTTAAGGTTTTTCTACTTTCTTTCTCTCTTGATTAGAGAGGGTTGGAGTCTAATGACGACCCAAGGGACCCAAAGGGTCTTTAAATAGGCCTTAGGGGCGGTTGAAATTAGGTTTAGGTGGGTGAAATACTCAAATTACCCCTAGGGTTGGGTCCACCTTACATTTAGGTCCCTGGTGACTTCTTTTGGCCATTACTTGAGTTATACACCTCGAAATCTTGTGAAACAAGCATCGTCGGAAAGCTTGCCATGAGAGGAATCTAATGGTACCATATATGGCACCCTTTCGACAAATTTTAATTAGGGTTTGACTCAAATTACATGATTTTTTGTAATTTAAGGAGGTTCTGACACCAGTACCAAACCCTGATCGGGTTTCCGGGTTCAAATTGACCCGAACCACTTTGAAATGACTCAGAACCTAAATTTTGGGATGTTACACATTCACCCCAAATGTATGCCCAATCTTAGAATATGAAATCTCCACTGCCCCATTGTCAAAAGGTTTAATCATAGTATATGGCCTGATCCACTTAGATCTCAGCTTGCTCAGGATCAGTCTAAGCCTAGAATTAAAGATCCAAACTTTCTGATTCAGCTTTAAATTTTCTTTAATAATGTGCTTGAAAACGTCGGTTCTGTTATAATGTTGTAGTAAAGCCGGTTATTACCAACATTTCAAATATAAATTTTTTACTCGGAAAAATAAAAGAGTTCCCGAGGTCGAACTCAGGGAGCAAGTTGTATTCTAGAGATATACAAGTTCTATTACAAAAATAAAGAGAGAGAGAGAGAGAGAGAGAGAATTTGTTGTTCTCTTTGTTCTGCAGAGGGGGGTGCTCTTCTTTCTCTCTTTCTTTAGATCTCCTTCTTTCTCTCTGTTCAGGTGATATTCTTCTCTTGCAATGGTGGTGCTCTTCTTCTTCTTCCTGCTGTTCTTCCGTTAGTGATGTTCTTCTTTCTTCAGAGCTCCTTGTTCTTCTTCTTCTTTGATTTTCTGCCTTGACCTTTCTTCTTCTTCTTTCGCGTTGGCCGTTGCTCTTCCTTCTTCTTCAGCGGGTCTGCTTCTTCTTCTTTGGCTGCTGACCTTCCGTCGTCTGCCCCGGTGCTGAGACGACTTAACGATGCCTTTGCTACAGTGCAGCAGCTCCTTCTTCTTCAGCGGGTCTGCTTCTTCTTCTTTGGCCTGCACACTTCAGAATTTTTTCGTCAAGAGGCAAAACCTACTCTACCCCCCCCCTCCCCCGCGTATCTCTCTCTCTCTGAAATCACTCTTCGGAAGCTCTCCCAGAGCGCTACCGGGTAATCGGGTTCGGGTCAGGCCCGGGTCCAGGCCCACCGGCGTGCGTGGTGGGCGAGGAGTGCAGGTCAGTCTAATCGGGTCGGGCCAGGTCCGCGGAGCGTGGTCACGGACGAGGCCGGGTCGGGTCGGGTGAGAGGGACCTCACCCCGTGGTAACTGAGGCAAACAGATGGTGGCACTTTTGCAATTTATGTGGGTGTGTGGCTTCAGAAATTCCCGAGGTGGGACTATCCGCGCACCCCTTTTCTCTCACGCCTGCAGTAGGGATGGTGCTTCCAATTGCAACAGCTGTTGAGGCTCGCAACTCCAATTGAGGGCCAGGGTGTGTGCGCAAGACTCTTTCGCGCAGCCTAGGTCTTCAACCTGGGATATCTAGGCTTGGAGCAACCTCAAGCAAGCTTCGAGCTTCCTCGCCAATGGCGGTCAAGGCCTGGAACCTGAAATCAATAGAACGGCCTCTCGGCCAAATCAGACAGGCGGGGGACCTTCGCCGTGGCACGGCGAAGGTGGTCAGGGGGTCTGCAGGGGGCGAGATGGAGCTAACAGGTCGTCCTAGGTCAAACTGTGAGCGAAGAAGTGGGTGTGTTCGGTGGATCTGCAGAGGGTGTTTGGTGGGAAGTGGAGGGGCGGAAGAGGATCAGGGTGAGGAGGCGGAGGTTCTGCGGTGGTCGGCGAGCCGTGTGGGTCGCTGAGGTGATGGGCGCGGCTCGCCGGAGGGTGGTCGGAGGCGGAGAGGATGAGGGTGAACAGGAGCGGTCGAGGGTTTAATTGACTAAATTGAAAGCGGGGAAAGAAAGAGGAGAAGAAGGGGAGTAGGTCTAACTTACTTGCAGGGACGAAGGGGGAGGAACAGGGCGACAGTCGTATCGACTGTCGCCGGAGAAGACGATGCTCAGGGAGAGGGGCGGCGGCGAGCAGAGGGCTGGAGAGGCGCCAGCTGGGTGCGGCGTGGCGCGGGAAGAGCAGGGGAGGAAGTCTCTGCTGCTGGTAGTGCGGCAGAGCGAAGAGGTGGAGGGGGAGGAAGCCGCCGGAGCTGGTGAGCGTCTGCCGGAGAAAGAAGAGAAGAAAGCTGGGGGTTTTCTCCGTCAGATCCAGGCTGCCTTCGTCGGTGGAGCGGCGGGGGGTATTTATAGGGATGAAGCAGGGAGGAAGGCGGAGGGAGACGACGTGTCTCCCTCGCCGGAGAATGGTCGGAACATGAACCCATACCGTCCGTGCGTTCGCACGGCCGGTATGGTGGCCTACAATGTCCAGGGGGGTGCTCCTGCGACGGCTGACGACGCAGGGCACCCCCGGTACACTTGCCAGGTCCCCCACCTCACCCTGCCCGGCGCCATGCTCCGCGCAAGGTCGCCGGAGCATGGTGCTGGCAGGGTTTTGCAGGAGGGACCTGATTGCAAAGAACGAAGGAGAGTTAGGGGCCAAAATGCGAGGGTTCAAAAGTTGAGGGCCAAAGAGTAAATATATGAGGACCAAAGTGTGAAGTCGGTCAAGGAGGTTTCTTCTTAGGCTCAAGTTTTTATACATGACTAATTAGGACCTAAGGAATCTGATGGTGAATTTTATTTTCATATTAAACCTTGTTTGACCGGTCAATTTGCGCAAAAACCCAAATTAAGTTATTAATTGGGCATGGTTCTCAATGTAGGTCAAAATGGGTTCTAAAGGCCAAATTGAAGGTTCTAAACCCTAGAGATTATTTTTCTATGAATTTTAGAGGGTTTATTCTATTTTTACTTTGCCTCGAACCTTGTGAATTGAAGTGGGTTGTTTTAGGGTTACAGATTATCATTTGGTTCCTTGGAAGTGCTGTAGCCCTTGCTAGATCATCTCATCCCACTTTTATTCTTATTAAGCTGTTTTGACCTATGTTTGGGCCCTGAATTACCCTGTATGCAGATTATACTGGTAAAATTGCACTTTTACCCCTTATGACTTGTTTTCTTCTCAAACTCAGAATTCTCTGAGTTAAGCTTTTCCTTGAGATATGTAGGAGCTTTTATCCTTTGTATTGGGTCAAAATGAGCTAGTTATGGCTCATGATGAGGTTCTCATCATACCCCCATGCCTAGCTTTTGCTAGTCCCTTAGCAAAAACTTAAGGTTTCAACCTTTGTTCTAGACCATGAAGTTTTCAATAGTTTTAGATAAGTGCCTTCATAGATTAGGTTAGAATGCTGATCATAGGCCTAAAAGGTACTCCAGTACCAGTCAAGATCCAAATCTGTCTAGCCTTAGCCTCAGTCTTTTAGCAAAGGTTTTTAAGGCCCACAAGAACTAACCTAAGGTTTATTGGACTTCGTGGTTAAAGCACCCGTGCTTGAAATGATTTTAGCCCTGGCTCAGTTCGCAGTGCGTTTTGTAAGAGAGAGATAGAAAGTTTTTCTGTTTGGAGAGTTTTCTCTCTCTTTTTCTTTTTAGTTCTAGCCTAGGATTGGCTTTTCAACACGGTCTGTATCAGATTCCTTGCTCCCATCATCAATCCTCAAGGGTTCCTGGCGATCGATGCTTCGAGATAGCACCGCCCATGGCAACCCCCGGAACCCTGGCTATTGAGATTTCGAGATAATCCCATCCATGGTATTCCGTGGCCGAATCCAGACCCTGGCAATTGACATTTCGAGATAATGCCATCCATGGAATCTGAACCAGCAGAGTGCTTATATGCCCCCCGTAGGATATGTAAATATCCTAAGAGACAAGCACCGAGGAGATGATATTTTGTTACGCATCTTCGAGGGGATTTCCCGCCTCTCCGCGCTGGGAACTCGTCCAAATCAACTTGTGTTGATCGGTCGCTCCTATTCTAGATGTTCTTTTCAGATTTTTGTGACGCTTCTGCGTGATTCTGATTTTTACGCTTACTGAACCAGGCTGTGTGTGAGATTAGGGTGCTTAGGTTACTGAGTCCCGTAAACCAAAAATTAGTTAACGAGGCCGAATACTCCCTAAGCCTTAGACCTAATACTTCAGCTTTTCATTTTCCTCAACCTCTTGAGGAGTGTCCAGATCTTAATGGGTACTAAGAGTCTATTCAAGAATGCCTAAGGTTTGCATTCTTACTAATCTCATTGTGCACTTTTCAGTTATTTTCTCGAATGAGGTCTAGAACTTAGGTTAATTCCTTAGTTCCTTACTAATGACTATCACTTTTTCTCATAATTTTGTGCTCCTTTTTCATTTTGTTTCTTTTCTCCTTCACAAAATTTTCCTTCTCCTCTTTTCCTCTTATTCTTTTTCGAAAAAATTTTTTTAATTTTTATGGTATTTTTGGCATATGTGAATTTTTTGTTTGAAACCTTTTCTTACAAGTTTTTGCACTTTCTTACCCCCCCATGCCTAAGATTTGCAATGTCCTCATTGTAACCTAGGGGGTCTTAGTTCATTCCTTAAGACAGAAATTTGGGTGAGTGGATGGGTCGGGTTGAATTTTTGCGGACGATTTCAAATCTCAGATGCGAACATCTGAGTTGGGGTCGGCTGTCTATAAGGGTGAACTTCGAGTGCTGAAAGGTGTCAGAACAAGTTTCAGGTTTTCAAAGAGAATGACGGGCTGCCTCCCGTTAAGCGCTGAGTTTTACGCCATCGGCTGGGCGCAATAAACTCAAGGGGAACGGAGGATATAAGATGCCTCAGCCAAATCAGTAGAAGTTACATCAATGAACGGCTTGAGTCTTTGACCATTCACGATGAAAGGTTCAGAATCGTGGCTGAGTGGACTGATTTCGATTGCTCCATTTCCAAAAACCTGTCGGACCAAATATGGTCCGACCCACTTAGATCTCAGTTTTCCTGGGAAGAGTTTGAGTCGGGCATCAAAGAGTAGGACCTTTTGACCAGGATGAAAGATCTTTCTCGAGATGTGTTTGTCGTGGAAGGCTTTAACCCGCTCCTTGTAGATTTGCGAGTTCTCGTACGCGTCTGTGCGTAATTCATCGATCTCGCTGATTTGGAGTTTTCTGTGGGTCCCAGCCTTGGAAAGATCTAGATTACAGTTCCGTACTGCCCAATAGGCTTTATGCTCCAGTTCGACGGGAAGGTGGCATGCCTTTCCGTACACCAATCTAAAGGGAGACATGCCCAATTGGGTCTTGTGGGCGGTCCTATAGGCCCACAATGCTTCCGGAAGTCGGGACGACCAGTCCTTCCTGTCAGGTCGAACAGTGACCTGCAGGATTTTCTTGATCTCCCGATTAGACAGCTCAGCTAGACCATTAGTTTGGGGGTGGTAAGGAGTAGAGATTTGGTGAGACACCCCGTATTTGGTCATCAGTGACCTAAACTGAGCGTTTGTGAAATGGGTCCCCCCATCAGAGATTATTGCACGAGGAATCCCGAACCTTGAGAAAATGTGTTGATGAATGAATTTGAGAACGATTTTGTGATCACAGGTTCGGGTCGGTATGGCTTCGATCCATTTGGACACGTAGTCCACAGCCAACAGAATGTATTCGAAACCATCCGAAATAGGAAAGGGGCCCATAAAATCAATCCCCCAAACATCAAAGATTTCGCATACTAGAATCGGTTGCATAGGCATCATGTCACGACGACTCATGTTGCCCAAAGTCTGGCAACGACTGCATGCCTTGCAATGACTGTGTGAGTCTTTGAACAGTGTGGGCCAGTAAAAGCCGCACTGGAGGACTTTTGATGCGGTTTTATGCCCGGCAAAATGGCCACCGCATGCCTGGTCATGGCAGAAAGAGAGGATATTGTTGACTTCCCCTTCCGGGACACATCTCCGGATGATCTGATCGGCACCTATGCGGAAGAGGTACGGGTCTTCCCAAATGTAATACTTGGCATCGGAGCGTAATTTGTCTTTCTTGGCCTTCGGCCAATCGGACGGGGTCTGATGAGATGCCAAGTAATTTACAATATTAGCAAACCATGGAAGGCTAGTACCAATAGTCAGCAGGTGCTCATCGGGAAAATGCTCAGTGATGGGTCCGGAAGGGTCTATCATTTCAGAAGGAAGACGGGACAAGTGATCAGCTACCACGTTTTGTTTTCCCGCTTTATCGCGAATCTCGAGGTCAAATTCTTGCAACAGCAAGATCCATCGGATCAATCGAGGTTTCGCGTCCTTCTTTGCAAGGAGATGCCTAACAGCCGTGTGATCCGAGTATATGATGACATGGGAACCCAGAAGGTATGATCTGAACTTCTCAAGGGCAAATACTACAGCTAGCAGCTCTTTCTCAGTAACTGTATAGTTACGCTGAGCCTCATCGAGTGTTTTGCTGGCGTAGTAAATGACCACAGGTTTCTTGTCATTTTTCTGCCCCAAAACCGCTCCTACAGCGAAGTCGGATGCATCACACATGATCTCAAAGGGTTGAGACCAATCAGGGGATTGTAGGATCGGGGCTTGGGTGACTCGGTCACGCAGGATTTCAAATGCTTGAGTGCATTCCTTGGAGATTTCGAAGGGAACATCCTTGGAGAGAAGAGTGGTCAGGGGGCGTGCGATTTTTGAAAAATCAGGGATAAATCGTCGATAAAAACCGACATGCCCTAAAAAGGATCGGATGTCCCTGATCGAGCTAGGCATAGGAAGGCGAGAAATCAGATTAACCTTAGCTCGATCCACTTGGATACCTTTCTCCGAAATTGAGTGTCCCAGGACAATTCCCTCAAGCACCATGAAATGGCTCTTTTCCCAGGAAAGAACCAAATTCACGTCGATGCACCGCCTGAGTATCTGGACCAAGTGTTGGAGGCAATCGTCGAATGATGCTCCGAAAACTGAAAAGTCATCCATGAAGACTTCCAGATAATCACCTACCATATCTGAGAATATGGCAAGCATGCATCGCTGAAAAGTAGCGGGTGCATTGCAAAGACCGAAAGGCATCCTTCGGAAAGCGTACGTTCCGAAGGGGCAGGTGAACGTGGTCTTTTCTTGGTCCTCAGGATGGATTGCCACCTGGTTATAACCGGAGTACCCGTCAAGGAAGCAGAAGAACCTATTTCCCGCTAATTTTTCGAGAATTTGATCAATGAAGGGTAGTGGGAAATGATCCTTCTTCGTGGAGGAATTGAGTCGACGGTAATCTATACAGACTCTCCACGAGTTGGCTAATCGGGTAGGAATGATTTCTCCGGTCCCAGTCGTTATAGTGGTGAGTCCTGCCTTCTTAGGCACGACCTGAATTGGGCTCACCCAACGACTATCGGAGATCGGGTAGATGATCCCGGCATCTAACCACTTGATGATCTCCTTTTTCACGACCTCCTGCAGATTGGGGTTTAAGCGTCTCTGCATTTCACGAGAAGGTCGTGTGCCCTCTTCTGAATAGATATGATGAGTACAATAAGAGGGACTTATTCCAGTCAAATCATCGAGGGTCCATCCGATGGCTCTGCGATGTTGCTGGAGGACAACAATCAGACGGGATTCCTGTTCAGGACTAAGGTTGGAATTGATGATCACAGGAAGGGTCTGATTAGAACCCAAAAAGATGTATTTCAAATGAGCAGGAAGGGGTTTCAGTTCGAGGATGGGGTTTTCAGCAGCAGCGGGTGGTTCAGTATAGATGTGAGGTTCAAGGGTGGGAGTTACTGGGTTGTTCACATCTGGATTTGACTCCTCTATTTGTGGGTCAAGATCCTTCTGTGGTTGATGAGGAATACTCAAGTCATTCTGGAGGTGTGATTCATCAACCAAAGTCTTGATGTCACAAATTTGCTCGATGACGCCGCAATTAATTCCTTGTTGGGCCTTAAATATATCAATTTTCAGTGTTTGATCTCCAAACTTAAGCTCTATTTGGCCCTCCTCACAGCTGATGTTGGCTCTAGCAGTAGCCAAGAAAGGTCTCCCTAGAATGATTGGTGTATCCCTAGGGTTCTCAGGTGCATCCATGTCTAATACTATAAAGTCCACTGGAAAATAGAAATCCCGCACTCTCACGATAACATCCTCGAGAATCCCTTTTGGTGACTTTATAGATCGATCTGCTAATTGTAATGTCACCTCGGTTGGTTTCAGCTCAGATTCTTCCAGATGGTCAAGTAAGGATGTGGGTATCAGATTTATAGATGCACCTAAGTCTAACAATGCTCTATCAAGTTGGGTACCACCTATCTTACAGGAGATCAGGGGAGTTCCAGGATCTTTTGCCTTGGGTGGGAGTCTACTAAGGATTACAGAGCTGGCTTGCTCTGACAGAACAATTGGGCTCCCCCCCTTGGTTCGCGGCTTACGCTGGGGTGTACATATATTCTTTAGAAATCGTGCGTAAGCTGGTACGTGGCGGATTGCATCCATCAAGGGGATGTTTATGTGGACCTGCTCAAAGAGCTTGACCAGGTCCTCCTCAGGGGCCACGGGTTTGGTGGTCTTCTTTCCCTTGGTCAGGGCCTCGGGAAACGGGATCTTGGTTGGTTCCTCTAGGATAGGTCCAGGTTGTGGGTCTGGAACAGCGGTACCTTGGATAACTATCCTAGGGTCATGGTTATCAGGCTGGGATTGGTTTGGATAATGCGGGTCCTGAGTTGTCTTACCACTACGTGTTGTTACAGAATTTAATCCAGCCTGATTTTGGTTTGGATTTGGTAGGAGGGGTGGCTGCTGCTGAAATCCCGTACGAGAAGTAGAGGCTTCCATCTCGTCTGGAGATGGAGCAGTGGGGGCCTGATAAATCCATTGAGCGTGGCCTAAATTTGGATTCAGAACGCGCTTCTGGGTTGGCACGTTATTTGGGTTAGGAAGAGGTTGGGAAGGGAGTGTGCCTGGCTGGCGAGAATTTGCCAACTGGGCCAGCTGAGTTTTAACTTCAGTAAGCTCGTCCTTGTGCTGTTTTTGAATGGCCGCATTCGATTTTTGAATGTCAGCCAGAGTCTGAAGGATTAAGGACATTTGATCTTGATTTGGCCCTGATGGATAAGTAGGGTTGGGCCGAGGCTGAGGCGGCTGGTAGTGATGAGAGGGCTGTGGGCGGGACTGAAAAGGTGGTCTTTGGGTTTGGGAATTTCCCGCCCACTGAAAATTGGGATGGTTTCGCCATCCAGGGTTGTAAGTGTTGGAGAATGGGTCGTTCTGGATGGCGTTGAGGTCCTCGCAGGTCTGAGGAACCTCCTGAGAATCAGGGAAAGGGGGAATGGAGTTCCCCCGGCTGGTGAAGAAAGGATCGGATGATCTTCCAGTCCAAGAATCAGATGGGGGTGGATATGGATCCATCCCAAGGGAGGATCGGTGGAGGATATTTTGCACAGTCTCCTGTGTGGAAGGAGGTTGTGCAAAGGAGTTACGCGCAGAGGTGGCTCGCTGCAAGTGCTGAGTCAGCTCATCCACCTTCTTCTCAATAATTGAGACCTTGTCCAATCGACTGGCCATTAACTCCAGGTCGACTGATGCGGACAGGTCCTGCGTCTCATGTGCTCCCTTAAGATTCGTCGCTGCGCGGGTATTCGTCCTGTCGAATAATCCCATGGAGTCATTGTTGATGGAGTTCTCGCACATGTTTTCGAGAATCTCCCATACGGTGTCTTCATGTTGACCCATGATGTTTCCTCCGCAGGTTGCATTGACGAAAAGGCGGATGTCCTCACGGAGTCCCTGGTAAAAAGATTGGACTTGTTCCCATTTAGGAACTCCGTGATGGGGGCACTTCCTCATGAGATCCTGAAAACGATCCCATGCCTCATGGAGAGGTTCTCCTGATTGTTGAGTGAAGTGTGTAATCTGATGGCGCAAGGCGTTGGTTCGACCAACGGGAAAGAACTTTTTCAAAAACTCGGATTGAAGTTCTCCCCAAGTGTTGATCGGCCGGGTCTGAGTTTGATACCAATGGGCGGCCTTGTCCATAAGAGAAAAGGAGAACATCTTCATGAGAAGAATATCCCGATTTTGCGCATCTGATCCAAAAGTGTGGGCCAGATGCTTAAGCTGTTTGATGTGCTGGAAGGGATCTTCAGAATTAAGCCCATGGAATTTAGGTATAGCGTGAATCATGTTGGGCTTTAGTTCGGAATCAGGTCCTCCAATCGGGATTCTGACTCGAGGCTCAATGGCCACCGCAGCAGGATTGTAGTGGTCCCGCATCATAGGACGCTGCGGTGGGTGCACGAAGTTTTGGAAGAGGTCATTGAGTCGCTGGAGCTGGTGTTCCAGATTATTTTCTTCCTCAACTGGCTGAGCCATGATGGGGGAAGAAGAAGAACTTGGTTCTGAATCAGAAGAGAGAATAATGTGAGGGTGTTGCTGCACAAATACGGGCGTCGAGGCTTGGCCTTGACGAGAGCGAATTTCTAAAGGAGGTCTTAAGGGTGGTCTTAGAGACCTTCCGTACATGCACAGTTGGGAGAGGTAAGTTTAGAAGGTGCTGGACCCAATCAAGACACCCAAAAATGTGTTGGGTGACTATAGAGGTGCGGGGCAGATGGACCCCTTGATCAGAAAGATCGTCCACCTGAGAATTACCTGGGCAGCCAGAGAGGGAGAGTCCCGCGAAGACCCCTACACGGTAGAGCGTCCCCACGGGTTACAGGGTTTCCCCCACCCGACCTCTCTTGTCACTGCGGTTCCAGGTAGACCAGAATGGGGATCTTGACCTCTTAAGTCTACCAATTTTAAGATCAGGGTGCTTAAGGTTTCACTTGAACTTTAGTCCTTTTAAGTGCAAAGAGTGACCTAATTTAAGGTTGGTTAACCCAAGGGGTCAACTTTACCTATTGTTTTCTTTAAGAGCTTTTAGGTCCTGTCTTTTAGGGTTCAAGTGTTTAGAGAGAGCCAATTGTTTAGGATTTTTCTTGTTAATTATTTTCAATCAATGGCTTGGGCACACCTCTTTAGGATTTCCTCAATTCTTGATTAAGGGGTGTGTCTCTACTGAAATCCTAATGTTTGACCTTATGTTGGCTCTACTTGGTCCATTTAACTCTTTGTTGGGCAATTAGGGCTCAAGCAAGAATGTGTTAGCCCTTAAATACCCTTAATAGTGTGCAGGAGTGATGAGTTGAAAACATGCAACTTTTTTATGGTTACTAAGTATGGAAGACAGGTTAGCCCTATATTGCTTGTTCTTTTCTTTTCTTCCTCTTTAGAGTGTAGGGGTTAATAGTGAGAGAAAAGATTTACCTGTCTTCGGAGTGGTTGTGTGGTTGCTTGTCTTCTTGAGTTCCTGTAGCTGCACAAAAGAGAGGAGATTATCAGAACTTAAAAGAAACAGGAATGTTTACCTCTAGAATAGCCGTTGCTCCCCGGCAACGGCGCCAAAATGAAAACGTCAGTTCTGTTATAACGTTGTAGTAAAGCCGGTTATTACTAACATTTCAAATATAAATTTTTTACTCGGAAAAATAAAAGAGTTCCCGAGGTCGAACTCAGGGAGCAAGTTGTATTCTAGAGATATACAAGTTCTATTACAAAAATAAAGAGAGAGAGAGAGAGAGAGAGAGAGAATTTGTTGTTCTCTTTGTTCTGCAGAGGGGGGTGCTCTTCTTTCTCTCTTTCTTTAGATCTCCTTCTTTCTCTCTGTTCAGGTGATATTCTTCTCTTGCAATGGTGGTGCTCTTCTTCTTCTTCCTGCTGTTCTTCCGTTAGTGATGTTCTTCTTTCTTCAGAGCTCCTTGTTCTTCTTCTTCTTTGATTTTCTGCCTTGACCTTTCTTCTTCTTCTTTCGCGTTGGCCGTTGCTCTTCCTTCTTCTTCAGCGGGTCTGCTTCTTCTTCTTTGGCTGCTGACCTTCCGTCGTCTGCCCCGGTGCTGAGACGACTTAACGATGCCTTTGCTACAGTGCAGCAGCTCCTTCTTCAGCGGGTCTGCTTCTTCTTCTTTGGCCTGCACACTTCAGAATTTTTTCGTCAAGAGGCAAAACCTACTCTACCCCCCCCTCCCCCGCGTATCTCTCTCTCTCTGAAATCACTCTTCGGAAGCTCTCCCAGAGCGCTACCGGGTAATCGGGTTCGGGTCAGGCCCGGGTCCAGGCCCACCGGCGTGCGTGGTGGGCGAGGAGTGCAGGTCAGTCTAATCGGGTCGGGCCAGGTCCGCGGAGCGTGGTCACGGACGAGGCCGGGTCGGGTCGGGTGAGAGGGACCTCACCCCGTGGTAACTGAGGCAAACAGATGGTGGCACTTTTGCAATTTATGTGGGTGTGTGGCTTCAGAAATTCCCGAGGTGGGACTATCCGCGCACCCCTTTTCTCTCACGCCTGCAGTAGGGATGGTGCTTCCAATTGCAACAGCTGTTGAGGCTCGCAACTCCAATTGAGGGCCAGGGTGTGTGCGCAAGACTCTTTCGCGCAGCCTAGGTCTTCAACCTGGGATATCTAGGCTTGGAGCAACCTCAAGCAAGCTTCGAGCTTCCTCGCCAATGGCGGTCAAGGCCTGGAACCTGAAATCAATAGAACGGCCTCTCGGCCAAATCAGACAGGCGGGGGACCTTCGCCGTGGCACGGCGAAGGTGGTCAGGGGGTCTGCAGGGGGCGAGATGGAGCTAACAGGTCGTCCTAGGTCAAACTGTGAGCGAAGAAGTGGGTGTGTTCGGTGGATCTGCAGAGGGTGTTTGGTGGGAAGTGGAGGGGCGGAAGAGGATCAGGGTGAGGAGGCGGAGGTTCTGCGGTGGTCGGCGAGCCGTGTGGGTCGCTGAGGTGATGGGCGCGGCTCGCCGGAGGGTGGTCGGAGGCGGAGAGGATGAGGGTGAACAGGAGCGGTCGAGGGTTTAATTGACTAAATTGAAAGCGGGGAAAGAAAGAGGAGAAGAAGGGGAGTAGGTCTAACTTACTTGCAGGGACGAAGGGGGAGGAACAGGGCGACAGTCGTATCGACTGTCGCCGGAGAAGACGATGCTCAGGGAGAGGGGCGGCGGCGAGCAGAGGGCTGGAGAGGCGCCAGCTGGGTGCGGCGTGGCGCGGGAAGAGCAGGGGAGGAAGTCTCTGCTGCTGGTAGTGCGGCAGAGCGAAGAGGTGGAGGGGGAGGAAGCCGCCGGAGCTGGTGAGCGTCTGCCGGAGAAAGAAGAGAAGAAAGCTGGGGGTTTTCTCCGTCAGATCCAGGCTGCCTTCGTCGGTGGAGCGGCGGGGGGTATTTATAGGGATGAAGCAGGGAGGAAGGCGGAGGGAGACGACGTGTCTCCCTCGCCGGAGAATGGTCGGAACATGAACCCATACCGTCCGTGCGTTCGCACGGCCGGTATGGTGGCCTACAATGTCCAGGGGGGTGCTCCTGCGACGGCTGACGACGCAGGGCACCCCCGGTACACTTGCCAGGTCCCCCACCTCACCCTGCCCGGCGCCATGCTCCGCGCAAGGTCGCCGGAGCATGGTGCTGGCAGGGTTTTGCAGGAGGGACCTGATTGCAAAGAACGAAGGAGAGTTAGGGGCCAAAATGCGAGGGTTCAAAAGTTGAGGGCCAAAGAGTAAATATATGAGGACCAAAGTGTGAAGTCGGTCAAGGAGGTTTCTTCTTAGGCTCAAGTTTTTATACATGACTAATTAGGACCTAAGGAATCTGATGGTGAATTTTATTTTCATATTAAACCTTGTTTGACCGGTCAATTTGCGCAAAAACCCAAATTAAGTTATTAATTGGGCATGGTTCTCAATGTAGGTCAAAATGGGTTCTAAAGGCCAAATTGAAGGTTCTAAACCCTAGAGATTATTTTTATATGAATTTTAGAGGGTTTATTCTATTTTTACTTTGCCTCGAACCTTGTGAATTGAAGTGGGTTGTTTTAGGGTTACAGATTATCATTTGGTTCCTTGGAAGTGCTGTAGCCCTTGCTAGATCATCTCATCCCACTTTTATTCTTATTAAGCTGTTTTGACCTATGTTTGGGCCCTGAATTACCCTGTATGCAGATTATACTGGTAAAATTGCACTTTTACCCCTTATGACTTGTTTTCTTCTCAAACTCAGAATTCTCTGAGTTAAGCTTTTCCTTGAGATATGTAGGAGCTTTTATCCTTTGTATTGGGTCAAAATGAGCTAGTTATGGCTCATGATGAGGTTCTCATCAGTGCTCGTCATGAAACACCTTAATATTTTATTTATAAGTCTTTGTACACTCATAGGCCTCATGTCTAATTTCTTTGAGCTCAGTGAATTGGACTTTCCATTGTTATCCTGCCTTATCCAAAGCTAGATTACATTTCCTTTTAGTCTAAGAGGCTTTATGTTCCAACTCAATAGGTCGATGACAAGGCTTGCCATAAACTAGTCTATAAGGTGTCATGCTAGTCAGAGTTTAATAAGTTGTCCTGTAAGCCCACAATGCATCATGTAATCTAGAGGTCGTCTTTTCTGTCAGGGCTAACAATTTTTTTATAAAATGTCCTTGACCTCTCAATTGGAGAATTCAACTTGCTAAAAAGAGGAGATTTTTACATGGCGATTTAAAGCTTTTAAATGGTTTCGTCATTATAATATGGCTTGCCAAAAATCTCTTTTTTCAATTAGTTAGCAGAACTACTAAGGAGAACCCTGGTCATGTTTTTCGATAGGGAGACAATCATTGCGCTTGATTACATTATATATATATTCACCTTTTGTGTTTGCTACATTTTTTAGGGTTTTTTTTTTTGTTAGATTAGTCGTGAAAGCTGGATGTGAGGTGATGGTTAGAGTAAAGATGTGAATGTTGGCATGAACAATAAGAAGAAAAAGAAGAACAATATCCTACTAACTACTAGAACTTCATAATAAAGATCATAGTCAAAAGAAACATCATTTCAAAAAAAAAATTTATTACAATAACATGAACAAGAATTCAAAGACAAGAAGAGAGGGAGGAGAAAAAATCTACTGCAAGGTGTGCCCAACCAAGGGCTGGTTGCTTTTTATAGTTGATGGAGGAGGGAGCACCAGAGAAGAGGTTGGAAAGGCTTCTTCCTAGATGTCCTTGATCGATGATGGCCATCCATGATAGGGACAAGGTGACCTTGACGTGAGGTTGAGGAGCTTGAGAGAGGAAGTTTGGTGGTGGTAAGAGGGTGATGAAAGTAGAGGGAGTGATTAGGCGTAAAGAAGAAGAGGAGCTTGAAGAAGGTGCTTTAATGGCATAGAGGGAAGGCAAGGGAAGAAGTTGAGAGGAGAAGGTGAAAGAGGAGGTTGCAAGGAGAAGAATGGTGGTCTTGGAAGGTAGAGGAGAGGTGATGTAGTGGAAATTCGTTGCGAAAATATTTGAGTTTAGAAAACTCATCATTTTAGTGCGATTCGCAAGAAAATCCGTCAATTAGATATATTTTTTTTATCGAAACTCAGAATAAGTCCTAGGTCGAACACGGGGAGGCTACGTCGATTCAAAATCCGTAGTTATATTTTTTTGTAATTTTTTTTTATAAACGAGACATTCATAATGATCGTTATTCTACTTGCAACATAAGCACTGAAACTAGAGAGAGAGAGAGAGAAACAATTGTTATACTAATAATGTCATTACAACTACAATTAGAAAGCGGAAAATCTAATCTAGAAAGCGATAAAGAGAAGGGGTGAGAAGTTATCCTCCTCGACGACTGCTTAGAGGACGAGCCGAACGGACGTCGCCTAGAAGGACAGCGAAGACAGAGGACGGATGTAGAAGAACTGGGGGTGAGGTAGGGCGTTGGCGTTGTAGGATCCACTTCCAGAATGGGGCTGAGAAGATGGCTAACAAGAGCTCCGCGAAGGGGATGAGAGGTGGAAAATTTTTTGTTTTTACTCTAGTGGAGCTTCCCGTAGCTTGGGAGCATTGGAGTGAGCTTTAGAACTTGAGTTCTTAGCTCTTAGAGAGGGAAAGAGATGATGGAAGGGATGAAGAATGAGGTAGTAGGGGGTGGCTTTTTATAGTTGTATGAATGGGGGCATAGATGTCTTTTTACAAAGCTTAGAAAATAAATGCTAGGGTCTTTAGTGACGGATATAAATGTCACTAAGGGCCCCACGTCGTTAAAGATCACGCATGTCCTCGCATCTTCACCTTCAAACGCTGCGCTAAAGGATCAATCTTGATCATCTGATCATGATCAGACGGCCTAGATTATGCCTCTAGTGCTTCACCTTTATGCGTTATGAGGTGATGTGGCTACTTGATCACCGTTGCATCATGATCCGATGGTTAAGAATCACGCACGCCCGCGTGCTTCATCACGTCAGATCAGGAGTTGGTTTGGGCGTTAGATCTCGTGTGGGTGCGGTCGCTCATCTGTGCCGCCATGTAGCCACTGTTGATGCCACCCAATTGCGATCCAACAGACAAATTTTTCCTGCGCCTGCTCGTTGCTTCGATTTGAGTCACGTTGTGCTTCGAACGCAGGACCTCGGCGTTGAGATAGGGCGCTCGACCACCGTGTTGTGAGCGCGGATGGTTGAGCTCTTAATTTTATCCGCAGATGATCTCCATCGTTGGATGATGATTCGATGGTGGAAATTGAGCTGATGTTGATGAAGGGGGAGGCTGCGGTGACCATGGG
Source organism: Thalassia testudinum (assembly GCA_037157565.1). NCBI lineage: Eukaryota > Viridiplantae > Streptophyta > Magnoliopsida > Alismatales > Hydrocharitaceae > Thalassia > Thalassia testudinum. The sequence continues at coordinate 45,122,434 of JAZHRO010000025.1, forward strand.
TGGCTTGGATGGCACCATGTGGCGTCATCCTGGCTATCCATCTTCTATTGCTTGTAAGAGGTGTCGCGGTTGTCGGATTGGATTTATTTTCGCGTCATTAGGTTGCGATCGTCAATCCGAACTCATCCGTGCGGTTGGATTTGTTATCTGAGGTACGGATTTACACCACCTTAGCCCTTGTCCTTTGATCTTTCTCGGACTGTATCTGATGCTACAGAAATCCGATTGGGGCAATCTCAGAGTCGTTAAACTCTGATCGTCGACCTAATCTTATCCGTACGGTTGAATCTTTAATCCGAGGCCCTGATAAATATTGCCCTCTTCCCTGACCACAAAAAGGGATGAATTACTATACAATTTATACAAATTAACCTATATACATGATGATGCATGTTTATGCAATATTTATAATGCATGATGGTTCTATGACACTAAGAACATACATAAATAAACATTTTAGGCTACTTAGATGTACACACATCACACCCTCATGCCTATCTTTTGCTAGTCTCAAGCAAAAACTATATACTATTTATAAACAGAATTAGGATCAAATTCCTTGGATAATAGTTATTTTTCAATACTAGGAAATTTCTACTAAGAACTTGAACTACAGAGACACAACAGCACCTGGGTGTCAGCCAAAATGTAGACCGCCCAAGCCTTCGCCTTATTCAAAAGCAAAAGCATCTTATTCTTTTTCTTCTTTCTAATTTTTTTGGATTTTTTCAAGTTTAGGGTTTCTTGGCATTTTTCTACGACTACCCAACCCACTCGAGACTCGAAGAGAACTCTAAGTACTAAGTATCTTATTATGTGAATGTGATAGACTCACTGATCGACGATTAGAACGAACTTCGGGTTTCTACGCCCCTAGGTGACCTTGAAAAAGAATTCTGCTTCAAGGTGTATCTATATGATCGGCAGCATTCTCCCTACTTTTATTTTTATGGGGCCAACATAAGGGCGAACCTAGTATATATCTCCCTAGATTATTCTACTTCCCCACTTCTTCCTAAGTGTTTAGGAATTATACGTGCATTTCATAAGCTAAGATCCGGACAATCGACCGATGAGCTGTTACCACCAACAACTTGCCAGCCATACTCGTGCGGTGAAGTGTGGCTTATTTCTTTCTTCTTTTCTATTTCTTTTTCTTTTCTTTTTGGATATTTTCCTTTCTATTTTTTTTGTTCAGTAGGTGGCTTCCCTGATCTAAGATTTACCTAAAGGTAGCAAGAAGAGAATGGTCGTGTGGCTGGGCTCTAGACAATCGCCGATGAGCTATTACCACCGACAACTTGCCAGTCATACCACCCTAGAAGGTTCATTAGCTACTTAATTTTCGTTAAAATCATCGAAAAATGAGTCAATGTAAATAGTGTGTAAATGCTTATACTTAAAGTCCTCTCAAATCAGAGGTCGGGTTTATAATTCGTGTACTTATCACCCTAACTTATTTAACTAATTTGAAATGAATTTTCAAATGGCGAGGACTCGAGAAGCAAGTCCACATTTTAGTGGACACCCAGGCTGATTAAGCCTGAAGACCTAAATGGTCTAAGTATTTAGGTCCTACTGTATTATTTCTTAAGGTTCAAAATTTCTAATGCCCAAGTTTTCTTTTCCTAATTCAATTTTTTTTAATAAAAAGGAAAAATAAGGAAAATTTACAAGAAATCCAGAGAGATGACAATTGATTCAAAAAATGAATCCACCCCCCATACCTAACTTATACAATGTCCTCATTGAAAATAAAAGGCATGTGAAAAGGGCAGAATAGAAAAAATATCACCTGTATTCCATAATGCTCTGGTCAGCTTTGAGTCAGACTATACAAGTGTTAAGTTTAGTGCCATTAGCTAGGCATGGTCCAGCCAAAGAAGTCAGATTAAGGTTAAAGCAACCTTGTCTAAGACGGGTTCTGGAATAATGTGGTCAACATATAGTTTCAGACGCTGTCCGTTGACCTTAAAAGAATTACTCATCTTTGAGTCAGAAATTTCAACGGCTTCGTTTAGGAATATTCGATCAATGATGAATGGGCCATTCCACTTTGACCTAAGTTTGCCGGGAAAGAGCTTATGTCGAGAATCAAAGAGCCAGACCTTCTGGTTCGGCTTAAAGCTCTTATGAGAAATCAGCTGGCCATGAAGAGCTTTAGTCCTAACCTTATAGATCTTGGCATTCTCATATGCATCATTTCTAAGCTCCTCCAACTCAGATAGTAGGAATTTCCTGGTCTTACCAACTAAACTTAAATCAAAGTTGCATTTCTTGATTACCTAGAATGCCCGATGTTCAATCTCTACAGGTAAATGGCACACCTTTCCATACACTAGACAAAATGGTGACATGCCGATAGGCGTTTTGTACATCTACGGTAGGGCCAAAGTGTGTCATCAAGCTTTTGAGTCAAGTCTTTTCTATCAGGCCGAACCGACTGAAGATATTCTGCTTAAAAAATCGATGACCACCTTGTGTTCATTGTTTCGGGTTGGAATAGCCTCAATCCACTTGGACACGTAGTAAACAGCTACAAGAATGTATTGATGTCCATATGAAGGAAGAAAGGGTCTCGTGAAATCGATGCCCCAAATGTCGAAGATTTCGACAGGAAGAATCTGGTTTAGAGGCATCATGTCTCTCTTGGCTATGCTCTAGAGTGCCTGGCATCGGGAACATGACCTTGAGAATTCCTAGGCATCATTGAGTAAAGACGGCCGATAAAATCCAGATTGCAAAATTTTTGCAACCGTCTTTTTCCCGAAGAAATGTCCACCACATGCAAATGCATGGCAGAACTCAAGTATACTTTGGAACTCATTCTTCGGAACACATCGGCGAATAATCTGATCAGAGTTGATGTTGTACAGTTCAGGGTCATCCCAAAAGTAATATTTGGCCTTAGATATAAGTCTATCCCGTTGCTTGGTCCAATCCTGGGGGATTTGACCAACAGCCAAATAATTTACCATGTTTGCAAACCAAGGGCTTTGGACACCTGAAATTGCAAGAATAGTCTCGTCCGGAAAAGTATCAGTGATCGGAATATTCGGGCGAGAAGAATTAATTAGGAGTCTCGAAAGATGATCCACCACCACATTTTGTGCCCCAGATTTGTCTTTAATTTCAAGATCGAATTCTTGAAGTAAAAGAATCGAATGAATGAGCCAGGTTTGGCATCCTTTTTTGCCAACAGCTGTCTCAACGTCGAGTGGTTAGTATATATAATGACATGAGATCCTAAGAGATAAGCCATGAATTTTTTCAATGCAAATGCTACAGCTAGCAATTCCCTTTTGGTAATAGTGTAGTTTCTCTAGGCCTCATCTAGAGTTTTGCTAGCGTAGTAGATGACAGAGGGTTTCTTGTCTATCTTTTGACCCAAAATAGCCCCGATCATGTAATCAGAAGCATCAGTCATGATCTCAAATGGGGCTGTCTAGACCGATGGTTGCAGCACCGGAGCACAAGTGATTGCCGTTTTAAGAAAATCAAATGCCTTGTGGCATGATTCCTCAAAATCGAACGGCGTATCTTTGGCTAGAAGGTTGCTCAAAGGTCGAGCAACCTTAGAAAAATCCTTGATGAACGTCCTATAAAATCCCACATGATCGAGAAATGATCGGATTTGTTTAACAAATATGGGAGGAGGAAGTTTGGAGATAGCATCCACTTTAGCTTTATCAACCTCAATTCCTCGCTCAAAGACTACATGACCCAAGACAATGCCTTCTTGTGTCATGAAGTGACTCTTTTCCCAACTAAGGACCAACTGTGTTTTGATGCATCTCTTAAGGATCAATTTTAGGTTAGTCAGGCAAGAATTAAATGAATCTCTGAAAATGGGGAAATCGTCCATGAAAACTTACATAAACTCTCCCATCATGTCTGAGAAAATGGCTAGCATACACCTTTAAGTTCATTAGAAAGCCCAAATGGCATTCTACGGAATGCAAAGATTCCGTAGGGATAGGTGAAAGTCATCTTTTCTTGACCCTTGAGATGGATGGGGACTTGGTTGTATCCCGAGTAACCATCCAGGAAACAAAAATACTTTTGCCCAACTAATCTTTCAAGGATCTGGTCAATGAAAGGTAGAGGGAAATGATCCTTTTTCGTGGCTATGTTCAGCTTCCTGTAATCGATACAAACTCTCCAGGAGGAAGCTGAACAGGTTGTGACAGATTGACCTTTCTCTTTAGTCACAACAGTAATCCCGACTTTTTTGGGAATAATTTGCACGGGACTAACCCAGGGACTATCCGAAATTGGATAAATGATTCATGAGTCAAGCCACTTAATGATTTCTTTCTTGACCACTTCTCGCATGTTGGGATTCATTCGCCTCTGCATCTAGCGAGAAGGGTGGGATCCACCTTCCATAAAAATTCGATGATTGCTTAAGATGGCTCAATTCCCCTAAGGTCATGGATGATCCAACCAATTGCCTCCTTATTTGTTTTTAGAACCTTAATCAGTTTCAACTCCTACTCAGTCAGTTTGCACTTATAATCACAAGGAGCATTTTCTTAGGTCCTAAAAATTCATATTTAAGACTCTCGGGCAATGGTTTCAGTGCAAGTTGGGGTGGGTTTAGGATGGAGGGTAAGGAGGATGCTAATGAAGATTCATCAGGATGATCTAAAGAATGAGGTTGGAAGTGAACAAAATCAGCAACCTCTTCAGAATGTGGCGGTTTGCCACAGAGGGTTATGGGTTGGGTTCATCGGTGTAGGAGGAATTATCAAGGACGGTAAAAGCCATATAAGTCTCAACATTCAAATTACCATCCTCAAGTTCCTCAATATATCCACAATCCTCAAATTTGTTAATCGCCTTGAAAATATTGAATTTCATTTTTCTATCCCTAAAGGTGATCTCCATAATACCTCTTTCACAGTTGATATTGCCCTTAGCAGAAGCCAGGAATGGACACCCCAGAATGATGGGCGTGTTCCGTAAATCCTTAGTGCATCCATGTCAAGGAAAAAGAAATCTACAGGAAACTAAAAGTCCTTAACCTTGACGATAACATCCTCAATAACGCCTTTCGGGTTTGTGACCGAATAGTCCACTAATTGCAGTGTTACTAAGGTCAACCTAAGTTCACATAATCTGAACTTTTCATAAAGAGAAGTCGGAATTAGGTTAATGGATGCACCTAGATCCAAAAGTTCCCTATTAAAAGTGCAATCCCTGATAACACATGAAATCAAAGGGGCACCTGGATCTCTCTTTTTCTGAGGAAGATGATGTAGGATAACAAAACTAGCATGCTCGAAGAGTATCACCTTCCTCGGGGCAGATTCCCTCGGCTTACGCTTCTAAATGCATAAATCCTTTAAGAATTTAGCATAAGACTGAATGTGTTAATAGCGTCGAGGAGCGGGACATTGACTTCAACATTCTTGAATATATTCAAGAGCTCCTCGTCACTATCAACAAACTTCTTCTTCCTAGGTTTAAGCAAAGCTTTAGGAAATGGAACATGAGTCAAATCTTTGGAATCAGGTTCTTGAGCCTTGATTTCTTCTTCAGTGTTCTCCTTTCCTTCCTCAGGCTCACCAGGGTGTGATTGACTAGAAGAGGGTAATTTTGGGTCCTAGGTTTGCCGTCCACTCCTCAAGGTAATAGAATTTGCAGAAGCGTATGAGTTTGGGTCTTAGGGAGGGTTAAGAAAGATCGGAGGGGCTTGATTAGCCAGATATCCCGGATTGGATGAAGAAGCAGAAGGACCATGCTCAACCACCTGAGCATGTGCGTATGGGTTCCTCTGATTCCCATACCCTTGGGCTCGATTGCCCTGATTCTGTATGTTGTGAGGGTTGGGTATGAGTTGAGATGGTAGAGATCTAGGCTGATGAGAATTAACAATGAGCCCAGATTGCAAGTTGTCCAACGAGGTTTTCATTTGTTGCATGAGCTGGAGCATGGATCCTTCCATCTCTACCATCTGTCAGTTCAAATCAGCCTACCCTACAAGTTGATGGGCATTTCAGGTTGGTTGATTGACCTGGTTAGGAGGCAGCTGAGTGTATACGTGACCCTGACCCATTGGTCTTTACGGTGCATAGTTGCTGGGTCAGATTTGGGTCCCAGATTTTTCTAAGAGAAGTTAGGGTGGTTCCTTCAACCCGGATTATAAGAGTTATAATATGGGTTGGACCTAACATTCTCCTATACAACATACACATTCTCATAGGGCGAGGATGGTGGGAAAGAAGGAGAAGGATCAAAGAAACTGGGATCAAAGGCCCCAGTTTGGAACCCGTGGGGTTCCGAGTAATGTTGGCTCATAGGTTGAGCATCTTCTAGTTGATTTACTAACTCTCGTCTAGTAGGAACTTGTGAAGAATGGAATCCTGTGTTCTGGGATTGAGTGGATTAAGAAGTATTTACAGAGTTTCCAACTATCCACTCTTCCATTCTTTTTGTAACCTGGTCTACTTTATCAAGTTTATTTCAAATGAGTTCCATATCGAATGAATGAGAATCGTAGATCTCATTAACATTCGATCTGGGTTGTTGGGATTGGATGAAAGTATTCATGGAGGCATGATTGATGGAATTTTCACTCATTTCCTCAAACAATTCATGTGCACTATCTGCATCTTTGTTGAGGAAATTGCCTCCTCAAGAAGCTTCCACGTGGTTACGGAGTTGCTTAATCAACCTGTGATACAAGATCTGCATGAGTTGCCATTTTGGCACCTCATGGTATGGATACTTCCGCAATAAATCATGGAATCTCTCCCAAGCACCATGAAGTGGTTCCCCTCACCGCTGGATGAAAGTAGTAATCACCTGTCTCAAAGTATTGGTATATCCAATTGAGAAGAATTTGTTTAGGAAAGTTGATTTAAGGTCATCCCAAGTTGCTATTGGCCTTCCAATAGTCTGTTACCAATGTGCGGCCTTATCTCTCAAAGAGTGGAGGAAAAGCCTCATGATCATCTGCTCCCCATCCACATTTCGAGCTTTGGTGGTCTGGACCAAAGTGGTCAAGTCCTTCAAATGCTGAAATGGGTCTTCAGAGCCAAGCCCATGGAAATATTTTATCAGGCTTAACACTTGGGGCTTCATTTCTACGTCATCAGATGGAATTTGGACACTGGGACATTCCTTGTAATTTGAAGGATCATAAAAATCCTTTAAGGGCTGAGCACCTTGACCATGCATTCGCTGGAACCATTCTTGCATTTGCTGCATATGTTCCAACTGCCTTTGTAGCATCTCTTGTGGATTCTGAGGCAAAGGAGGTGGTTGATCAGCCATGGTATCACTTGGATTAAAATTCAATCTTCGCCTCCTTAAATGATCTAATGATCCTTCCAAGCGGGGATTCAATGACCTCCTTCCAAGCATGAACTAGGACGAGGTTGGAAGGACTGGGGATAAGAACCCTACAACACAACAATACAAGCCTATCTTTAAGTTGGGTAGCCTAAGGACCTATGCTCCAAAATAGACTCAAACCACAACATGAATTTTGTGTTGTCCTTAACCAGAAGCTGGTTAAGTTGGGATGGCGAGATAGGGGGAGTGTGTTTGGAAGGCCACTAATTATGTCAAACCTCTACCTGCTTAAGTCATTTGATAATCAGGCCACCCAACTTAACACCTTTTGGAGAAAGCAGATGTCACAAATTCGCACCACAGTATGAGAAATATCCTGAAATGGACTGATGAGTCTTAGAGCCAACGTCTACTTGATTTTAAATTAGGCTTAGGATAGTAGTAGTGCTTTTGGAAGGTGGTGGGCTCTTAAAATGAGTTGTGCCCTTAATGATTAATTGAATAAGTGTGAGTGAGTGCACTACCAAGGTTTTCAAGCAAGATTATTTGGATGAGTGGCTTTTAGAGTTCAAATCTTGTTTAAGTAGCATTTATGGTTTGAATTAGGGTGATTTAAATTAAATTCAGGAGGCACACCAAGATTTGCAAACACGAGTGAAGATGTTTTCCTTTGAAACCAAGATAAAGTGGAGTGTATGGTATTGACCTTAATTGTTAACCCTAATGAGAAAGCTACTTGATGAGTTATTTTTATATGAAGTGGTGCAGCCCAAACAACTCAAGCAATTGACCTTAATGCACCACTGAGTTAGGCACACAAGCAATTACCTAGTCTGATTTCTACTCAATTTTGTGTTTAGTTGTGTGTACTGGTTCCAAAGATCGGGATACCAGTTGAGTATGAAGAATCAGAAAATGTTGTGTACCTCTGTGAGATTTTTTTTTAGATTTTTTTTATAAGCAAGGGTGAGGTGAGTTGAGGTGGCAATCAAAACAATTAAACTAATCATAGGGTTTATGAGAACATCTAGATTAATTATGGTTTGAATTAGGATGAAGGAATGAAGTCTATGGAGGGGAGAAGAATGGGGATGCACTAATAGTTGTCTTCAACAGCACTTTACTCCTTTCTACAGCTTGAAGATTCCTAGTTGAAGTACCTGCAAGACAATAGAAAAGGAATACAAGAGAGTTAGAAAGCAAATAAGTGCGAGGAATGCGAAAAAGAAATCGAGATTCGTTGCCTCCTTGGCAATGGCGCCAAAATGATGTTGTGGAAATTCGTTGTGAAAAGATTGAGTTTAGAAAACCTGTCGCTGTAGTACGATTCGCAAGAAAATCCATCACTCAGATAATTTTTTTTATTGAAACTCATAATGAGTCTCGGGTTGAACATAGGAAGGTTACGTCGATTCGAAATCTGTTATATTTTTTTTTGTAATTTTTGTTTATAAACGAGACATTCACAGTGATCACTATTCTACTTGAAATATAAACACTAAAACTAGAAAGAGAGGAAACTTTTATACTAATAATGTCATTACAACTACAATTAGAAAGTGGGAAATCTAATCTAGAAAGCGATAAAGAGAAAGGGGTAAGAAGTTATCCTCCTCGATAGCTACTTGGAGGACGAGCTGGACGGACGTTGCTTGGAAGGAGAGAGAAGATGGAGGATTGATCTAGAAGAACTGGGGGTGACGCAGGACATTGGCGTCGTGGGATCCACTTCCAGAATGGGGATGAGAAGACGGCTGGCGAGAGCTCCGCGAAGGGGATGAGAGGTGAAAAAATTTGTATTTTTACTCTAGCGGAGCTTCCCATAGCTTGGGAGCACTAGAGTGAGCTTTAGAAATTAAGTTCTTAGCTCTTAGAGAGGGAGAGAGACAGTGGAAGGGATGAAGAATGAGGTGGTAGGGGTGCCTTTTCATAGTTGTAGGAATGGGGGCATAGATGTCTTTTTACAAAGCTTAGAAAATAAATGTTGGGGTCTCTAGTGACGGATATAAACGTCACTAAAGGTTCCACGTCGTTAAAGTTCACGCATGTCCTCGCCCCTTCAACTTCAAACGTTGTGTTGAAGGCAATGCTGTCAATGCGAAAGGCGATAGCAAGGCGACACTACTCAAAATCACCCGAGGCGAGAAGCGACAAAAAGGCGACAGCTTGAGTGAATTGAGGCGATAGCCTTAGGACCATTTCACTTATATATATATATATATAATGTTATAACGTAACATACATATATAATATAACAACATACTTATGTTAGATACATACTTATATATACTAAGGAGGCATACATATATATAACATACATACATATCCAATGTAACATACATATATATAAGAACACACTTATGTATATACTTATAAATATACTTATACATTACTTATGTCTTACTTATACATACATATATTATATATAATATTACATACATATGTATTTCTTATGTTATATATATATATATTTATATAACATATATATATATATAGATAGTTTACTATTTACCGTTTAACACACACACACACAAACACACACAAACACACACACACACACACACACACACACACATATATATAAGGATAACATATAACATATATAACATATATATATAAGAGAAATGAGAGGAGTTCGTTTCGTTTCGAGGAGAAGAAACGAAGTTGGAAGCCCTGACATGAAGAAGCGGCGGCGACGCTGGTCAAACTTGAAGAAGCTCGAGCTGAGGAGATGCCTGGGTGACTAAGGTCGAGGAGGCGTCGCAGATGGTAACCGGTGACGCTCGAGCGACGATGGTGGTCGACGAAGCTCAGCTACTCAAGCTACTTCGCTGTGGAGGCGATAATGGCATGAGGCGGTAAGGGTTGCCGTGGAGATGAGAAAGCTCTCCACAGAGGCATCTAGGGTTTGAGCGATGAGGCGGCGATGCGAGAAGGCACCACCCGAGGCAAGGAAGTGCATCGCCTGTTCGAAGGGCCTCGCCTGGGTCCTCCTCGAGGCGATGACCTCCTGATTCGCCTCACCTAGTTGCCTTGTCGCCTGAGGCGACTGCCTCAACAACGCTGGCTGAAGGCTCAATCTCGACCATCCGATCGTGATCGGATGGCCTAGGTTGTGCCTCTAGTACTTCACCTTCGCGCGTTATGAGGAGACGTGGTTGCTTGATCGCCGTTGGATCATGATCCGATGGTCAAGAAGCACGCACGCCACGCGCTTCATCGCATCAGATCAGACGTTGGTTTGGGTGTCAGATCACGCGTGGGTGCACTTGCTCTTCCGTGCCACCACGTAGCCACTGCCGATGTCGCTCAATGGTAATCCAATGGGAAAGTTTCGCCCATGCCCGCTGTCGCTTCGATTTGAGGCGCGCCGCGCTTCGAATGCGTGACCTCAGTGTTGAGATAAGGCGCTCAACAACCACGCTGTAAGCGCAGATGGTCGAGCTCTTCATTTTATCTGCAGACGATCTCCACCGTTAGATGATGATCCAACGATGGAGATTGAGCTGATGTTGATGGAGGCTGCGGTGACCATGGGTGGCCAGGATTGTGTCACATGGCACCATCCTGGCCGTCCATCTTCTATTGCTTGTAGGAGGTGTCACAGTTGTTGGATTAGACCAATTTTCACGCTGTTGGGCTACAATCGTCAGTCCAAACCCATCAGTGTGGTTGGATTTGTCATCTAAGGTATGGATTTACACCACCTTGGCCCTTATCCTCTGATCTTTCTTGGATTGTATCTGATGCTACGGAAATCCGATCAGAACGATCTCGAAGTTGTTGAACTCCGATCGTCGCCTTGATCCTATTCATACGGTTAAATCTTTAATCCGAGGCCCCGATAAATATTGCCCCGTTCCCTGACCACAAAAAGGAGCGAATTACTATACAATTTATACAAATTAACTTAAATGCTTGATGATACATGTTATGCAATATTTACAATGTATGATACTTCTATGACACTAAGAACATGCATAAATAGACATTTTAGGCTACTTAGATGTATACACATCAAGAGGCTTGGGAGAGGGGTGGTGTGAAGGTGGAAGCTTGGGTGAAGGTGTGTAGGCATGGTCATGGAGGAGGAAGGTTGAAGAAGAAGATGGGATGGGATATATGGTCTTGTGAATTCAAGATGAACACCTATAAAGGTGGTGTCCCAACTAGAATTAAGGAGAGGATCGTTTCAGTCAAAGAAAAATGGAAGGCTCCTCAAAATATGGCATGTGCAAATCTTCCCTACAAAATTGGTCGTGCCTATTTTGGAGGGGCAAGTGTGTTTGCATGAATAACATTTGGTGGTGTCAAATATAGATCCAAAAATTGTGGAATTTCCATGTTTGCACAATCAAAATAAGAATACAACAAACTAGGTTAATTGGGATGCTGTGGTGTTCCTAGGGAGGGCTTTAGGCATAGGTTAAGAGGGGATCATTTGAAGGTAGAGGTGGGGGTGTAGGTTAAGATGGATAAAGAGAATGTAGGGTAGCTTATTAGTTGTGATTGTGGCTAATGTGATCCAATTGGCTAACCATTTAGCCCAATTGAATTTCATGGGTCAAATTGGGTTTAGGAAAGGGTTCTAAAGTGAAATTAGATATGGATTGAGGTTTAGGACACTATTTAGGATGCTTTCATAAAATAGAGACATTATAACACAAATGGGTCCATAAATACATTATTTCATGTGTAGCTATGTATAAAGGTTATATGCACATAAACCTTTAACCAAGACTACATGAGGAAAGAAATGGTTGCCTTTACCAATAGTTCCTAAACCAAGCATGTGGCCTTTGTGATTGTTTCCAAAGGTCACGGTTCCTCCTTTCTTGAATGTAAGATCTTCGAATAATTCTTGGTTTCCTATCATATGTTTAGAACCATTGTCCATCACTCATTTTCCTTTTAACTTCTACAAAATGAGAGGGTGACTTCCTTATAACTTTGATATTGTCTTTATCCATATGAAAAGTCCAGTTTGCGTAATCAACATCTTTTGTTCCTAGAAAACAAGTATCTAAAATTGACTTTGGTACCCATTGTTTTTTGGGTGCACAAGGGTAGTTTTCTTTCATTTAATTGGAATGAAAATTACATTTCTCTCAACATTTTGACTAAGCTTACTAATATCACGAGAGAAACCAATACCATATTTATTATTACATGGATGTTGGTTTCCAATCAATTTATCTAAATTTTCTTTTCCTTTTGTAAGCTTGCAACGATCACTCGATGACACTTTAGAATCCTTTCTCAATTTTTGAACAATCAATTCTAAAGAGCTGATCTTTTCTTTTAGAACATTCACTTTAGATGTGAGAAAAATGTTCTTATTAACAAGCATCTGATTTTTGTTATTAACAATAGCAATCTCAAAATTTATCAAGCTATTGTTTTCAGTAATAGATGCTAGGTCATTTTCAAGATTTTCAACTTTACCAATAAGAGAGATTTTCACAAATTAAGTTAGAATTTTCAAAGTTAAGAGACTCATTTTCAGATCTAACATTCTTATTCTCAGATTTTAGTCGTTTAAAAGTTGAAAAATAATTCATTGAAAGCATCAAGTAATTCATCATAAGGAAGATTTTGTACCTCATCTTCAAGTGGCATAAGGCCTAAACAAGCATCTTATTCAGGAATATCTTCATTCGATGAATTTTCTTCATCACTAGAGGATGTATCAAAATCATCCTAAGTTGCTTGAAAAGCTTTTCTCTTCTTGAATTTGTTGAACTTCTTCTTGGGTGCGAACTCCTTAAAAACTTATCCTTTTCTTTATTTTAAGAACGGACAATCCTTTCTCATGTGTCCTACTTTCTTTCAATTGTAGCATGTGATAGGCTCGTCCTTCTTATCATCTCTTTTCTTTTAAAATGTTATCTTATTTTTGAGAAAATGTTTAAATTTCCCAGATAATAAGATAATATCTTCATCATCTAAGCTTTCATCTGAATCTTCTTCCAAATTGAATGTGAGTTGCTTCTTCTTAGAATCTTCATTTCCCTTCCTTCGAAATAGCTTATTTTCATAATCCATAAGATTGCCAATCAAGTTTTCCATGTCTAGACTTTCAACATCAATAGCTTCTTCAATTGTTATAAACTTAGATTCAAACTTGCTACTAACAGATCTAAGGATTTTTCCTTTCGATTCTTCTCTTACAAAATTATTGCCAAGAGCTTTGAGATTGTTTACATATCTTGGTAAACATGTAAACATATCTTTGATAGTTTCATGCTCCTACATCTCAAAATTTTCAAAGTCATTTGTCAATAAAATATTTTTAGAACTTTTTTCCTTAGTTCCTTCATGAGTGATCCTAAGATTTCTACATATTTCATTTACCATGGAACATTGAGAGACTATTAAATTCCTCAGCACTTAGGACATAATAGAGAGCATTCATAGCTTTTGAATTCAGCACCAATTGCTTCTTTTGATCATCCGTGTAGGTGCCTAATTCAGGTTTTGGAGGCTTTACAAAAGTAGTTTCCAACATATCCCATATTGAGTAGTTGCTGGATTGAATAAAAATCTCCATCCTTTAATGTTAGTAATTGTACTTGGATCCATCAAAGAAAGGTGGTTTAGTGGTGAAGTGATCGTTGTTGGAGTAGGTAGTAGCAACGGCTCTTGTGCCCATATTGAATCACCTAAAATGTACTTCAAAAAAACGTGATAACCCACTATGATACCAAATGAGAATGGCACAAGAGGGGGTGAATTGAGCAATTTTAAAGATTATTAAATAAAATTTCAAATGAAAATTTACAAAACTGCAAACCACAAATTGAGCATAGTATTTTAGAAAGGAAACCCAAAATCCAGGAAAAACCTTTACTGTTGTTGAGCCATCTAAAATCGTCATAGTTTAGGAAAATATTACGTCGTAGTATAGTGACGAAAATCGAATTGACAACATTTAAATTTATAAGTATTCGAAAATAGATATGAAACCAAGGTCTTTCATAGGGAGCAAACATGAAATTCACACATTAATCGTAATAAACAAATGAGCACAATAATCAATCTTAATAGGATATTCAATGAATAATAAAAATATACTCAAAATAATGTTCACTAATAGCAAATTGTATATCAAAAAATAATGGGATAAAAAGAATAATAAGGTCCTAAAAATGGTGATTTAAATTACCAATTTATTCCCTTAATCAAGCACAAATCCAATGTTTCAAATCAATTTAATTTTCCAACAGTGTTTCTCAACCACTTGTAATGTCAGCACAGTACTCAATAGGTCCATAGTACCTTTCAATCAGATGTCAGACCTTAAGATTAGATGCCTTAAACACCTAAGCCTCAGCACAAGGCACACAGAACCAACAACCTCAACCTGAGCACAAGGCCTAAGAAATGCCTAACTATTGGGCGAACGGCATGTTTCCCGAGGTACAACCACCCCCACCCTTCCTCAGATTTTCCTATTCCTTTCTTAACCAAGTATACGGGTATGAACAGTAGCGGGTAATCGAATCCAGGTATAGGGACCAGACTCGCAGGTAGTAGTCGCGGGTGAGGTGTGAGAGAGCGAGAGTGAGGGGACCTCACCCCCTGTGTGAGAGGAAGCAAGGCAACCAACGTAAAGCATTAAATACGCTTTCAAATTTCAGAGCCAGATGATGTGGGACTATCAGCTGAGCCATCTTCACGCAACTGTGTTGAGCCCTCGATCTCAATTGGATGTGCTGCTGCTTCTCTTTCTCTAATCGCCTATCATAGTAGCTACCTTGAAGTGGTCCACAGTTGATGAGCGTGGTGGCATGATTGGCGAACAGCACACGGCAACGGTGGAGGATGGTGGTGATTCGATGAACCTAAAACTCAAGAAAAATGGCCTCTCGGCTCAATTAAAAGCGTTCAAGAACTTCACCTAGATGTAAGGAAGGTGATGGTGGAGGTGATTTGAGGTTGGAGGTGACCAGACGATGACGGAGAATGACAACGAAGGTGGGTGTGTCCGATGGGTCATGTGAGTGGTCAAAAGTCCTAATAAAGTTGGGGCTTTTGATCAGGGAGTCAGGGCGGAGTTTTTGGTGGCGATGGCATGCTGTTTGGATGGGTGTTTTGGCCGGGTGAGCTCACTAGAGCTTCGCCGACCATGGAGAAGACGATGGGAGAGAGTGGTGAGCGAGATGTCAAATTGAGTTTTTAGTGACCCAAACCTAATCTAAAGAGTAAAATGGAGAGAGAGAGTCTAATTATGTGGATGAAGGGATTAGGATTTGTGCCGACGTGACTTGCCAAACACAGAGAAGATGAACTCTCCCGTGGAAGGAGCGGGGGCGAAGAAGGGGTTAAAGGGGACGGAGGTTTGGTCGGCTGCCTTTGGAAGAAGATGGGAAAGAGGACAGTTCTTCCAATTTTACCGTTGGAGCCACAGGCGAGGGACACCGAGAGAGCCACCGGAGCTAAGGTCGGAGACGGCCGATGTTACGACCCGGTTCCCGGATCCCTACAGGACCCGAGACCGGCTCGTCTCGACTAATCCCAAGATCTAGTCGTCCAACAAGAAATAACCAAAAGTAGGAAAATAAACTACATTCACACATGTAATACAACTAAGCAGAAGAAACGTACAAAGTAGTAAAGGAAATAGAATAGCTATCTCAATATATACCACCACAACAACAACGACAACAACGAAAAGCGGAAAGGAAACAGAAGTAGCAGAATAGTAACTAAGAGTCCATTACTTACTACAATAGTAGAGAAAAAGAAAGTGCTAAATAAAAACTACGGCTGGACCCGACTGGACCCAACACCCTCTGCAGCCAAAAACTCGGGCTGCTCAACTCCTGGTCCTGAATAGTGTTATGAAAGGCAGAGTTAGCGAACGCTGAGTAGAGTGGTGTTTATATTATTTAAGTACAAAATAGTAAAAACAACATGCTTAATTCTCATTTCTATTTATCTATTTTATATGTTTTCGACTCACCCATTTCTCAAAGTATCCGGATATTTTTTGATCTTGCATGTTCCTTGTGGGAACGATCTTGATTGCAGTCTTTTCCATAGAGTATAAGGTACACGTGGTGCTCTTTTGGCTGGGAGAGTCCCCCGTGGTAGTCCTACACCCAGTCAACCACCATGAGGTCACTGTCAAGACGTAGTGGTGACTGCCACACGCGAGATAAGCGCACGGGTAGCTACCCCGTATTGACACGCGGTTAGTCGTTTTCACTAGTGGGTATACCTAATGTACATCACGGAACAGTATAGGGCCTTTCCCTCTCAGAACAGGGGCCTCGCCCCTCGGAACCAAACAGGGGTCTCGTCCCTCCATAGTCCACGCACCCTCATCTGACTACCCCGATTTGCCCAAAGGGCCTAACAAGTCGGTGTAGGGTGGCTAGCTGAACCCTGGGTCCCGTGGGATGGCTAGCTCCCTCCCTACACTAGTAGCTCACCTCGGTACCACATATGCGAGGGCCAACAGGAGTTGGTGTAGAGTGACCAATCCTAATCCCGGGTCTCAACCCAAGGGAGGCTAGCTCCGCTCTACACAAAAATGGGATAGTTGCTCTCCTTGGTACCACGTACTCAAGGGCCAACACACTTCTCGTCAACATTCCAGATTCCATCTATCCACAGGAGTTCTACTCCTAATTCCTCATAGGGTTCATGCTCATGTTCACCTCATTTATCCAGATCCAGATCTCATCTCTCATAATTCATTTCTCATCATATACAGGCAGCTTGTGTTTTCCTAATTCAATTCTCAATAACATGCAACTAGTGGGTTCAAAGGTAATTATTCATTAAATATAGGCAACTCATATTCTAACAGGCAACTTGTAATTACAATACAGGCATCTGCTAGCAATTTATCTTAATTGCGCATGCAAGTAAACCATACAGTACAAATAAGCTCATTCATTTCTCTACCCTAGGATTCATTCCACATCCTAGAGTTCCATTCGATTAATTCAACCAAGCACACTCTTATTTAAATATTAATAACTGAATTAAACCACTCTACCAGGAAACACGGGAGTAATGGGGGCTTGAACCGCAGACTCTGACGTCTTTGCGAGCCCCAAATGTGCAGTAGGCTGAAACCCTATACCAGGGAATACATCACAAAAGGAGAGTTCAAAACAGTGTATAACATACTCTAGTACGTAGAGGAACTCAAGAGGAAAGTGCAGGTATTTCGTTTGGGTAAAACGGACCCCGATTGGACCCTAAACAAGTAAAAAACGTGCCTATTGTTCAAAATCAGACGTCTGGAAATAATCCTAGACGTCTTAAAAGGCGTCAGATCTTACCTTATGTCTCCTACAGTACCCTTAGATATCCAGACCTTCTCTGCGACCGTCTGAAGACAGTTCTAGACGTTGGACAATGTCTCCGGTCGTCTGGAAGAACCTCTGGACGTCTGGTGATGTGATCAGACGTCTAAAAGCACGTGAAAAAGCATCCCGTGCACCTTCCCAAGGACCTTTACTTGTGTACGAAAGCTGCTGGTCCAAATTAGGCCAGACAAATCTCTGCGGTGAGGCCTACATGGCCGTAACCACGTAAAAGCACGTACCTCAACACTACGAGTGATTTTAGACATCCGGCCCCAGACCTGTACGTCCTGCTGTCGCCACGGTCGTCTGGTCGATTCTCCATACGTCTGATATTGGAAAAATCCCAGTATCAGAACCTCTCCCGTGAGCTGTCTCCTTCTAGAGTTCGCTTGCAGGAGCTTCCGCAGTCCCTCCTGCGGCTGCAGAGGGTTGGAAGTCACCTCCCTGAGCCCCTCTGAGTTCCGCCGAGCCTCCACTGAAGCTCCGCCAAAGGTCCACCGACCTTGGTCCTCCCCTCCCACACTTTCCTCCTTCCTCCCTCTCGCTCTCCCTCGCTCGCCCTCCACTCGCCTTACTAGATATCTGAAGGTGGTGGTGCCTGGTGGTGTGAGGAGAGGAGGAAGGGAAAGAGGGGTATAAATAGGAGGGTGTAGGGTTTAGGGTTCGGGGGGAGATAAGGAAGAGAGAGACAGGAACGATCTCTGCGTGTCGCCCGCAAGCAGAGCGCAGAGTGCAAAGCTCAGTATGAAAATTCCACTTTTAGACGTCCGAGAACGGGTCCAGATGTTTGGACAGACGTCTAACTGATACTTCAGACGTCTTAAATGGCTAAAAGTGTAACGGGTCATTACAACCGGAGGGGAGGAAGAGGTATTCTGGCCTAAAACCTTGCTGAGGAGGACACTGGGACCTAGAGGAGCTTTTATAGAGGTCTGAACCAAGCTCTAAATGAAGGAAGAGGCTTGATTGAGCCTCAATTTTGAGAGAAAAATTTCCCCAATTTCCTCAATCTTGCTTAAGCCTAGGGATTGATTTGGAGTCCCTGAGGCGGTTCAAAAGATCGGGTATCTCCTTAAGATCCATCTCTTCAATTTTGGAGGGATTTGGATATGATTCGAGAAATCCTCTCTCGAATCTTGACCTCAAGGTGTGTTCATCACACCAATGGTAGTAGGGACCCATTTGTAAGAACAATAACAAAGTTAGGAACCTTTTTGCAATAAAATTGAAACCTAGGGCTTTAAATGAGAAAAATAGAGTTTTCACGGGCTAAAATACAGACTAAGTCAAGATGGACTCTGATTGGGTCCAAATTTTGTTGTTAACCTAATTTGGACCCAAGGAATCTAATGGTAAACTTGGATCTGAGTTTTGACCACATTTGACTGGGTAAATTGCAGAGCAACCTAAATTAGGGCAAATTCTAGTTTGAAACTCTATTTAAGGTCAAAATCTGTTCAGATGGTCAAACCAAAGGTACCAAACTTGCTAGAATATTTTTCTATGAATTTTAGGAGGTTTAGATTGATTTTATCCTAACTAGAACCTCTTCAATTTTAATAGGGTTGGTAATTAGGGTTTTGGTACTATTTTGGTTCTCAAAATGTATGAAACCCTAATTCAGTTAGTGTGGACCCACTTGATGAGGGCATTTAGGTGGTAGAAATCGGGGTTTGGAGGACCTGTCATCATAACTCGCAAAATGCGTCTATCAGATAACATTTATTATTGAAACTCAAAAAGTGAGTCCTGTGTCGAACATGGGGAGGCGAACAATTGGTTTTGAAAAACCACGTTTCTCTTTTTTTTTTTTTGTCATTTTTATCTTTTCTAATTTTTTTAGTTTTCAGTAAGCAAGAGATTAGGTCGATGACTTCTATCTAATCAACTTGCAACAATATAAGAGAGAGAGAGAAAGTGAGAGAAACAATCATCTAATTATAAACAAATGTTTGTTACACTACGAAAGCGTAAAAAGATAGAATGAGGTGAGAGAAATCTCCCTCGACGGTCGCTCGGAAGATGACTCGCTCTAACGTTTCCTGGAGGAAGGTAGTGAGGAGAGGGACGAACGGAGATGAAGCCAGAGGACGAAGGATGAGGCAGGACGGCGTCGCGGCGAGGATCTTCTTTTCGAAGGGCGGTGAGAGGATGACCATAGGATGCTCCATGAATGGGGATGAGGGGAGAGAAAACTATTTGATTTTCTACTCTAGAGGAGCATCTTGGGCTTGGAGCAAGCTCTCTCTAGAGCCTTGAAGGTGGTGAGAGGAAGAAAGGAAGAGATGGTTTGGAATGGTGGTGGGTAGTTCCTTTTATAATGGAGGAGGAAGAACAACATCGCTATAGATCCACCCTTTCTGTCGCTAAAGATCCGCACCTTCAATTCCTTTGCTGGCGCGCACGGGCCATTAGTGATAGCTGCAAGCGTCACTAAAGGCCCACGTCGCCGAAGATCCGCACATATCCTCACTGGTCACACCCCGCTGGTGCGCGCATCGTGCTCCTTGTCGAGCGTGTGTGCGCTGGCGTGTGTTGGTTGCTGCTAAGCGCAGCTGTGCTGCCGTGCACTGCCACCTTGCTGCGCTCCCGCATGCATGCGCGTGCCTTGCTACTGCGTCGCGCCTCAAGTGTTCAATTGAGGGGCAGCGGGTTTCGAACCTGCACCCTTTCTTTGAGAGGAGCCTTCACAACCAACGTGTTGCAGCCAAGAAGTGTTGTGAAGATGACTTAACGGCGCATGCGGAGATGGATCCTCAGCCGTTCGATCAAGATCCAACGATTGAGAATGGGTGATACCATGATGAAGAGTGGGTGCTGGCCGGTGTTGGGCGGCCTGGATGGCACCACGTGGCGTCATCTGGGTCGTCCATTCTTCTTTTTATTGCAGAGGATGCTACGGTGCTCAGATCGAGGTGATTCCCACGTTGCCGAACTGCGATCATTGCTCTGAATCCATTCGTACGGTCGGATTTTCCATCCAAAATCAGTATGGATGTCACAATGCCCCTGGCCGTTGATCTTCCTCAGACTTCATATGATGCTACGAGACTCCGATCTAGACGATTTCGGAGGCGTTAGACTCTAATCGTCGTCTTGATCAGATCTGTAAGGTCCGATCATCCATCCAAGGACCTGAAATAAGTCTTCTCTCCTAACTATAAAAAGGACATAATTAACCTAAAATATATACCACTCTAAATGCAGAATAATGCATGCTATGCAATATTTATAACATGAAATGCAAATCTAAGCCTAGGAACATGCATGAATAGGCATTTTATCTTCAATAATTATGTATACATCATACCCTCATGCTTATCTTTTGTTAGTCCTTAGCAAAATTAAACTACATGCTATGTATAAAATCAAAATTAGGATTAGATCACTTGGGCCCAGGTCTTTTATTAACAATAGAAAATTTCAACTAAGGTCTTAAACAACGAAAGCTCAACAGTACCCAAGTGTCTACCAGAATGCAGATCGCCCAAGTCCTCGCCTTATTTGAAAAGGGAAGATACAATTTTTTTGTTTTTCTTCTTGTCTATTTTTTTTTGGACTTTTAGAGTTTAAGAGTTTCTGGATAACTTTTTACGGCTACCTGACTCGCCCAAGACTCGAAAATGACTCTAAGTGCTAAGCATCTTGTGAAAAGAGTGAAAGACTCACTAGGCGGCCATTAAAATGAACTTTGGATTTCTACGACCCTAGGTGACATTACCTAGAGGTTTATCTTTTCGAACAGTAGCTTTCTCCCTACTTTTATTTATGGGGTCAACATAAGGACGAACCTAGTATATATCTCCCCGGTTTATTCTACTTCCCCGTTTCTTCCCTAAGTGTTTTGGGAATTATTGTGCATCTTTGTGAGCTGGGCTCTGGATAACCGACCAATGAGCTGTTACCCCTAGCAACTTGCTAGCCATACTCACGCGATGAAGTGTGGTTTTATTTTTTTTTTATTTTCTCCTTTTTCTATTTTTTTTCTTTTTTTTTCCAAGTAGGCTTCCCTGATCTAAGATTTACCTCAAGGCAGTACGACAAAAATGGTCTTGTGGCTGGGCTCTAGACAACCGACCGATGAGCTGTTACCACCGATAACTTGCCAACCATACCACCCTAGATAGTTCATTAGCTACCCAATTTCCAAGAAAATCGTCGAAAGTGAGTCAGCGCAAAAAGTGTGTAGATACTTAGGCTTAAAGTCCTCTCAAATCAGAGGGCGGGTTGATAAGTCGCATACTTATCATCCCAAATTATTTACCAAATTAAAGTAAGATTGACATAGCGAGGACTCGAGACTAAGTCCACATTCGAGTAGACACCTGGGCTAATGAAGCTTGAAGACCAGAAGAGTCTAAGTATTCTGGTCCTATCGTATCATTTCCTAAAGTTAATAACTTCCAAATGCCTAAGTTCTCTTTTCCTAATTTCCTTCTTTTTTATCTTTTTCAATTTTTTTTATAAGACACTAAAAGAAATTCTACGGAGTTAACAAAATAATTTCAGGAATTGATTATCCACCCCTCATGCTTAAATGATGCAATGTCGTCATTTAAAAATAAAGACATGAAAAGGTGGAGTAAACAGAATATCACCTGAATAACGTGAAAATCGGGTCAGCTCCACAGAGAACGTGGAATATAAACACGTGCTAAATTTAATGCCTTCAGCTAGGCATAACATACATACAAAGAAGAAATTGGGAATTCACAAGTGCAGGTCAAAATAAAAATAAAAATATTGATCTCAGGACCTACCAGTAGGTGTCCTAGGGTCAGATTCATGCCCTAAGGTCGAGTGGTTCTCAGGTTCTAGATGAAAATTACCTAGAACCGAAGGTTATTATGTTTGCGGGGCCGGGCCTGCAGTTTAGTGGTGTCCAACCCATGACTAAAGTGTCGGACAACGGGTAAAGATGGTTCAATAGGTTTGGATATCCACTTAACGTTCAACTCAGAAAAATAATTAGTTATTTCGAGCTTGTGTTGTACGTGAAAGATATCGTAAGGGTCTTAGTAGAAAGTAGGTGATTTTATGTCAACAGGAACCCTTAAATCTAAACTTATAGTTCCCTTAGAAGTAGCTTCCCAGATTTTTATTTCCCACTTCCTATCCTTCGAAATCAATGTTTCTGGGACCTCCAAATCGTTCTACACCCCATCTAAAGGACCTAAGTCCAACAATTGTGACTGACTCAAAATTGACTTGGGTACAATGATCTCAAAAGTTGGCTCTTCGGGGTGCGGATGAGGAATGGGATCATTGATTGAATCATCCAGATTCGGATCCTCCAAGTTAACCCCAACCGAATCAAATTCCTCTATTATCGGCCTATCAAATGGTTCATCAGATTCCTTAGGTCCGTTTGTCTTACTAAAATTATTTTCCTTATGCTCAAGTGAGACTTCACCTAAAGATTCTTCACCCTCAAAGTCAAAGAATTGATGATCCTCATTTATATATGTCTCAAAATCATATATCATTTCATGATCCAAGGAGACATTTTTCTTTGTTTTCTGGCTTAGGAATCTCAGGTGAATCAATTGGTTCATCCTCAAAGGGTTGCTCTAGACCAATCTGGTCATCTCCAATCTCAGAATATGTATTCCCCCTGACAGGTGCCTGAGCAGGTTCAGATATTGGCTCTCCTGAAGGGGGTTCATCTTGAGAATCATCGCAAGATTTGACTAGGGCAACCACAAATTTCACCCTCAACCTCGACAATTTCCCAAGAAGAAACACACCTAGGTCCCTATCCCTAACGCTTTGGAGAAAATCCAATAAAGAGCTATTTAGCCCATCAATCATTTTTATCATAGGCTCTAGTGCTTCAATGCATGGTGTTGGTTGAGCTTCAAAAGATTGTATAGTGTTCCTCAAATTAGCCAACACCCTATCCTGGATCTGGCTCACTTGAGCCGACTGGTTCGGTTCAGGTTTGGGTTAAATCTAGGGGAGTCAAGATATCGAGGTTTTCGAGTCTCTCCCTGATAGTAGGTCGTTTCAAGTTGTTCAAAGAATGGAGGTGACCTATGTGCAGCATTATTCTAGGGAGGGTGGGTGTTATAATCAACATATCCTTCTTGATTGTAGATCGGGTTGGGTTGATCGTCAAAGGGTGGAGATCTATAATCTTTGTAGCATTGGGAAGGATAGTAATCATAGTCTTACTATCCAGGGTTAGACCCTGGACACTAAGGTTCGGATTCGTAACCCCAGTCAAAGTTATCTCGGCTAGTGGATGGGTAATTACAAGTCAAGTCAAGATAGTAATCATCTTGGGGGTAAGTGGTGGTAGGAGGGTAAGATGGAAAATGAGTTAGGATGTGGAAGGATACATGGTAGAATAGGAGGGAAAACAGAAGAGAGAAAGGTGTCCTGCAGTACAATCAACCAGACCTGTCCTTATGTGGGTAGCCTAAAGACCTACAGATTCTCAGAATCCATCCTAAGATTATGGACGATTTACTCTACTTATGTCCAAGCAATCCAACCAGTTAGGAGGGACTGGGGAGAAGGTTCTTCCTTTGGCTTGTGCCTTCAGTTCTTAGTGTACCCCCCAGCCGCAGTCATTTGATGTTGCTCCCCTAGGTAGACATCAAATTGACTAGTATAAGTAGGTTAATCGTGAACAATCTCGATCTGGATCCCGACGAGCGAACCAGTCCTTAGGGCCAACGTCTACTCAATTATAGTTAGGCTTAGAATGTTGGTGCTTCTAGAATGTGATGGGCCCTTAATAGGTTGTGCCCTTAATGATTTTTTTGAGAATGTGTGAATGTGTACAACCAAGAACTTTTCAAGCAAGATTATTAATAATGAGGTAAGTTTTAGGGTTCGAATCTTGCTTATTATCTTTTAGAATTCAAATATTAGGTGTATTCAACAAAGTTTTGTGAGGCAAACCAAGTTTTGAAAGCACGAGTTCAAGTGTTTTTCCTTTATAAATCAAAAGAATATGGAATGACTGGCTTAACCTAAATATTGAATCCTATGGGACAGCTACAAAATGAATTTCTTTTAAATTAGGTGGTGCAGCCCAAACAATTCAATCAATCGGTTCAAATGCACCACCGATTAAGGCACACAGAAATGTGATTAACCTAATATGATTTCTACTCCTTTATGTATTGAATTAGTGTACCGGGTCCACTTGTCGGAATCCCAGTTGAGTAGATGAAAATCAAGTCAGGTTATGTATCTCCGATGTAGGTGTATCAAGCGTGTAAATTGCCTTTGTTAATCACTCTGAAACAGGTTTTAAATTCGTTGCGTTGTACAGTTCGAATCAGCACGAAAAACAGATAATATTTATACTCGAAAGAAATCCGAAGTCGAACATAGGGAGCAAGTGGCAAATATGAATCTCAAGATCACAATTTCAATCAAATATATGAGCAATTGCAACCCAAAACTTAATTAAAAATGATATAGAGATGAAGCTTAGTAATAAAGTGCAAAAAGAAGGTAAAATGGTGATTTGAATCACCAATTACCCTAATTACAATAATATCAAATATCTCAACAGTATCAATCAACTTAAATGCACGTAGGATAACTGCATAGTGCACTCCCTTCAGAGATCAGACGATGTAACTCTCAACCAGATGGCTTAACCGTCCAACTGCTACAATTCCAAGAGGGTACCCTTCCCCTTCCTTCCCTTTCTCTCTTCTTCTCCCTCCTTAAGCTCAAGAGAAGGCATAACACAGAGCTCAGCACCAACACTAGCGGAGGCAAAGGCCTCCCTCAGAAATCACAAAGTGTTGAGAGGAGAGCAACAGAGCAACACCCCCTCCCCTCTCTCTCTTTTCTTCTTCCTTTCCCTTTCTTTCTCCTCTCAGCGATAATTGGATCCGGGTATACGGGTAAACGGTTCAGAGCCCAGACCCGTGTGGTGTGGCCGCGAGTGAGGGCGTGCGTGGGCACGTGCGAGGGGACCTCACCCCATGCCACTGAGGCGAACAACTGAGTGAAATTCAATTTATGCCCCGCAGATGCTCCAGTAGTTTTTGAGGTGGGACTATCCTACCCGCTTCCTTCATGTAAGCTGCAGAGGAGACTTCCTTGCAGTTGGCGAGGGTACTGCAGCTGAAACTTCTAATTGAGATTCTGGAAGGAGTCCTGGGATGCATCCGCGTCTCCTGATGCCGAGACCTAGAGCTGCAGACGAAAAACAAGCTTTGAAGCTTGCTTCGAAGAAGGTTCTTCAGTGGCGATGGAGGCTAGCACCTGAAAGTCACAAAAAGGGCCTTACGGCCATGTCAGAGGATTTCAAAAGTGTCGCCGGGTGATGACGAGTGCAGTACAGGTGTTTAGGTGCGGTGGCGTGGTCAGAAACCTTTGGGCGAAGGTTGTGAGTGCGGGTGAAAGCGTGTATGCTCGGTGGCGTGATAGGGCAAGCAAACCCCTCAATTTCTTGAGGGGTTTTGCTCGTGAGGATGAGATGGAGCTTTTAGGATAGGTGGCGAAGCTTATGGTGTGGTGTAGCGGACGGAGAGCCTCGTCGGAGTGGTTGCCGGAGGTAGAGAAGACGGAGATGGATATGAGTGATTGGCGGTTGTGTATGTGTTGTGAGTGTGAGAGAGAGAAGTAGAGTGAGAGAGAGTGTGATAGAAGGACTTAGCTAGGTGGGAGAGAGGCAGAGGCAATCGATTTTGGTTGACAGGTGCCGAAGAAGACGGAGAGGTTGGTGAAGCGGCGATGACGATTGAGGCAGAGAAACGACCTCCCTTTGGCTGGGGAGGTGCGCGAGGAAGAGAGGAAGACAGTGGCACCACCAATTTGATGGTTGGAGGTGCGGAGGAGCAAGACGGAGAGAGGTCACAGGAGCAAGGGTTTTGGTGACCGGAGGAGAATTAGAGATGGTTGACTTACCAAAATTTGCTAAAAAACACGGTGAGGCATTGGACGTTCTTATATAGGCCATGAGAGGTCTTTCCAAGCTTGGAAAGAAGCTTCCAAGCTCGGAAGGTCTTCGTTAAATAGGATAACCGAACCTTTGAAAGGTTCGCATGACCTTTTGGGAATGAATTGGAGTTCAAGACATGCCTTAATTGGTAGGGAATTTCCCAAAGAATCTCCGATTTAAATTTAGGATTGTTTGATTGAGAATCGAGCGAGAAAATCTTACTTGAATCTCGCCGAAGCTCAGCATGTTCACACTAATGGTGGAAAGGACATAAACGTGAAGATGATGAAGAAGTTAAGGGCCTATTTGTAAGAAATTTGAAAGTTAGGGGCATGTGTGAGAGAAAAGATTCAGATAGAACCAAATTGCAAACTAATTCAAGATGATCTCAAATTGGGCCCAAATTTTGGTACAAACCTAATTTGGTCCCAAGGAATCCAATGGTGACGTTAAATTTAGGTTTTAACCATGTTTGACTAGAGAAATTGCATAATTACCCAAATTGGGGCAAAAGTCTGTTTGTAGCTCTATTTTAAGTCAAGACAGGTTCTAATGGTCAAATTAAAGGTGCCAAACCCTAGAGAATATTTTTCTATGAATTTTAGAGGGTTTACGTAAATTTTATCCTGACCAGAAGCTCATTTAATTAAGCGGGTCTATTTTTAGGATTTCGGAAGTCATTTAATTCTTAAAAGATGCTAAAACCCTTTTTGCAGTTGAGATATGCTGTTAAAACTGCAGTTTTACCCCTGTTTTACTATATTTCCCTCAGAATGGATTTGCAGTGAATTACGTCTCTCTGGTGGTTATGGTGGAGCATTTAGTGATGGAATATGACTAAATAAAGCTAGATATGGCTGATGACGACGTTATCATCATACCCCCATGCCTAACTTTTGATAGTCTCCTAGCAAAATCTAACGGAATTAACTTAAATTATAGACAATGTGTTTAGATCTCTGATGTGTGTTTTATCTTGTAGATTAGGTCAGAATGCCAATAGTAGGCCTAGAGATACTCAAGTATCAACCAAGATCCAGACCTGACCAGCTTTAGCCTTATCCGCCGCGAAGGTTTCTAAAGCCCACAGGAACTAACCTAAGGTTCGTTGAACTTTGCGGTTAAAACACCCGTGCTTAAAACATTTTTAGTCCCGGTTTAATTTGCACTGCGTTTTTGTAAGAGAGAGACAGAAGATCTTTTTGTACTTTTGGAGAGTTTTTTTTTTTTTCTTTCTTTATTTCTAGCTTTGGATTGGCTTTGCAATACGGTCTATATCAGATTCCTAGCTCCTACCATCAATCCTCGAAGGGTCCCTAACTTTTGATGCTTCGAGATAGCACTGCTCATGGCAACCCCAGGGACCCTAACTTTCGACACTTCAGGATAGTGTCGCCCGTGGCATTCTGTAGCTAAATTTAGGCCCTGGCAATTGACATTTTGGAATAATCTCGCCCATGGCACCTGAATCAGCACAAGATGCTTACATTCCTCCAGTAGGATATTTAGATATCCTAGGAGACAAGCACCGAGGAGACAATATGTTATTGGGCATCGTCGAGGGAAATTTCTCACCTCTCCGCGTCGGGAACTCTTCCAAATCAACTTGTGTTAATAAGCCGCTCCTAATCTAAGTAGCTTTTTAGAACAGAATTAACGTATTTACGTGATTTTGATAATTAAGCACACTGAACCAGACTGTGTGTGGATTAGGGTGCTTAGGTTACTGAGTCCCGCAAATCAGAGGTCAGTTAACGAGGTCGAATAATCCCTAAGCCTTAGACCTAATACTTAAGCTTCGCATTTTCTTCAACCTCTTGAGGATTATCTAGATCTTAACGAATACTTGAATTTTTAAGGCTAAAATAAGCCCAGGACGTCTAAGATCAGCGTTCATACCAACCTCTGTGTTTCCTAGCACTTTTTATCTTTTATTTCTTTCTTTTGATTTGGTTTAGAACTAAGTAGATTCCATAATCTTTTACTAATGACTAACTCTTTTTTTGTTTCAAATTATTGCTTCTTTTTGACATTTCAAAATCACCTCCCCTATTCCTCCTCAAGAATGATATGCAATTAATTCACTCAAAATTTTCTCTCCTTTCTCCATTTTTTTGTTCTTTTTACTTAATTTTTTAATTTTTTGCAATATGTATTTTTTTTTTAGAACCCTTCAGAATTATGAATTTTTGTGTGTTGGCACTTAACACTCACCCATGCTTAAGTTTTGCAATATACTCATTGTAAATGGGGGGTAAGAAACAGTTTTGGGTTTAGGAATTAGAGCAGGATCATCGGATGGGCGAATGGTTCAGGATGACTGTTGCGGACGATTTCAAGGTCTGGTATGGGTACTAGAGGTGGAGTCGGCTATTCTAATGGACGAACCCTAAAGTGCAATATGTGTTCAGCATGAGATATGTCAAGAAGGGTTTCGGATTTTTTCAAAAAGATGACGGGTTGCCTCCTGTTAAGCGCCGAGTTTAACGTCATCAGTCGGGCGCAATAAGCTCAGGGATAGTGGAGATCAAAAGAGATAGCAGCCAAGTCTGAGTCAATGAGTTTGACGAACGGTTTGAGTCTCTGACCGTTCACGACAAAAGGTTCAGAATCAAGGCTGAGTTCACTAATTTCGACTACTCCATTTCCAAAGATTCGTCTCACCAAGAATGGTCAAATCCATTTCGATCTGAGTTTTCCTGGGAACAGTTTGAGTTTGGCATCAAAGAGAAGAACTTTCTGACTAGGATGAAATGATTTTCGTACAATGTGCCTATCATGGAAGGCTTTGACCTGCTCTTTGTAGATACGCGAGTTCTCATACACATCATTGTGTAATTCCTTGATCTCACTCAATTGCAACCGACGGTGTATTCCAGCCTTCATTAGATCCAGATTGCACTTCCGTACTGCCTAATAAGCCTTGTGCTCCATCTCGACGGGAAGGTGACATGCCTTTCCATACACTAATATGAATGGAGACATGTCTAATTGGGTACTGTGGGTGGTCCTATAGGCCCATAAGGCTTCTAGAAGGCGAGTAGACCAATCCTTCCTATCTGGCCAAACAGTGACCTGAAGGATCTTCTTGATCTCTCAATTTGATAGTTCTGCCAGTCCATTAGTCTGGGGGTGGCAAGGAGTCGAGATACGATGCGACACCCCATACTTTTTCATCAGGGACCTGAAGTGCACATTGTTAAAATGAGACTTGCCATCGCTGATGATGGCCTTAAGAACCCCAAATCTGGTAAAGATGTTCTCCTAGATAAATCAGAGGATAACTTTATGATCACTAGTTCTTGTGAGGACAGATTCGATCCATCTAGAAACATAATCAACAGCGACTAGAATGTATTCGAAGCCGTTGGATCTGGGAAAGGATCCCATGAAATTGATTCCCCATATGTCAAATATTTCGCACACAATTATCAGGTTTAAGGGCATCATATCCTGCAGGCCCATGTTGCCGAGGGTCTGACAACGAGCGCATGCCCTACAATACATCTGTGTCTTTGAACAAAGTGGGCGAAAAGAACCCACATTGGAGAATTTTCGCTGCAGTTTTACGCCCAGAGAAATGGCCATCGCAGGCCTAGTCATGACAAAATGAGATCACTTCATTGACCTCGTCGTCAGGAATGCATCTCCGGATCACCTGATCATTGCCAATGTGGAAGAGGTATGGTTCCTCCCAAATATGGTACTTGGCCTCGGAAATCAATTTGTCCCACCTGGAAGTCACCCAATCTGGCGGGACTTTCCCCGTAACCAAGTAGTTTACAATGTCAACAAACCAAGGGAGACTATGAATGGCTAGCAAGAGCTCATCCGGAAAATGCTCGGTGATCGGACCAGACAGATCGATGACTGAAGAAGGAAGATGGGACAAATAGTCAGCTACCACATTTTGCTTTCCCGCCTTATCACAAATCTCGAGATCGAATTCTTGCAACAGCAAGGTCCAACGGATTAGTCGAGGTTTCACGTCCTTTACGGGAACCCAGAAGATAAGATCTGAATTTTTCTAGGCCAAATACAATGGTTAGCAGCTCTTTCTCAGTAACTGTGTAGTTACGTTGAGCCTCGTCAAGTGTCTTGCTAGAGTAGTAGATGACCATGGGTTTCTCGTCTACTTTCTGCCCAAGTACCGCACCCATAGCATAATCAGATGTATCGCACATGATCTCAAAGTGTTGAGACCAATCAGGGGACTACAGGATAGGTGCTTGGGTAACTTGATCACGTAGGATCTCAAATGCATGAGTGCACTCCTCAGTGATTTCAAGGGGGACATCCTTAGAGAGAAGATTAGTTAGGGGGCACATGATTTTTGAGAAATCGGGAATGAATCGACGGCAAAAATCGACGTACCCCAGAAAGGATTAGATGTCCTTGACCGAGCTAGGCATAGGGAGCTTGGAAATCAGATTCACCTTGGCTCGATCAACCTGGATGCCTTTTTTAGAGACGAGATGTCTCAGGACAATTCTCTTAGGTACCATGAAGTGACTCTTTTCCAAGGAAAGAACCAAATTTACGTCGATGCATCGCTTGAGGATTTGGGCCAAGTGTAGGAGGCAATCATCAAACGATTCCCCAAATACCGAGAAGTCATCCATGAAGACCTCAAGGTATTCACCTACCATATCTGAGAATATGGCAAGCATGCACCGCTCAAAAGTAGCGGGTGCATTGCAGAGACCGAATGGCATCCTTTGGAATGCGTATGTTCTGAAGGGGCAGGGTAAGGTAGTCTTCTCTTGGTCCTCAGGATGGATTGCAACCTGGTTATAACCGGAGTACCCGTCCAAAAAGCAGAAGAATCGATTTCCCGCTAGTTTCCCGAGGATCTGATCAATGAACAGTAGTGGGAAATGATCCTTCTTTGTGGAGATATTGAGTCTTCTGTAATCAATGCAGACTCTCGACGAGTTTGCAGTACGGGTCGGTATGGTGTCTCCGATTTCAGTCGTGATCATGGTGAGTCTTGCCTTCTTAGGCACAACTTGGATTGGACTCACCCACCAACTGTCGGAGATTGGGTAGATGATCCCTACATCTAACCACTTATTGATCTCCTTTTTCACGATATCCTACAGATTTGGATTTAGGTGTCTCTGCATTTCACGGGATGGTCGTGAGCTGTCTTCGGTATAGATGTGATGTGTGCAATATGAGGGGCTGATGCCAGTTAGATCATCTAGAGTCCATCCAATGGCTCTTCGGTGCTGCTGGAGGACAATAATCAAGCATGTTTCTTGATCAGATGTGAGTTGGGAGTTGATAATCACAGGAAACGTATGATTGGAACCCAAAAAGACGTATTTTAGATGATCAGGAAGAGGCTTTAATTCCATAACTGGGTTATCAACAGTAGTAGGTGGTTCAGGGTGGTTGTTGGGAGCAAAGTAAGGAGTTATGGGTGTGTCTAGGTTAGGTTTAGGCTCCTCTAATTGCGGGTTTTGATCTTGTTGTTGATAAAAAATAATCGGGTTTTCCTTGATACATGGGTCGTCAACCACGGCCTCAACATTACAAATTTGCTCAGTAACTCCGCAATTAATTCCTTGTTGGCCCTTAAAGATGTCGATCTTTAGTGCTTTGCTCCCAAATTTTAATTCAATTTGGCCCTTCTTACAATTAATATTAGCCCTAGCTGTGGCCAGAAAGGGTTTCCCTAATATGATCGCTGTATTTTTCAAGTTCTCAGGAGCATCCATGTCTAAGATAATGAAATCCACGGTAAAGTAAAAATCGTGTACCCTAACTATGACATCCTTGAGTACTCCTTTTGGTGACTTAATAGATCGATCGGCTAACTGCAAAGTCATCTTTGTCGGTTTAAGCTCAGATTTCTCAAAGTGGTCTAGTAGGGATGTGGGTATCAAATTAATGGAAGCTCCTAGGTTCAATAAGGCTTGGTCAAACTGTATATCACCGATAGCGCAGGAGATCAGAGGGGTGCTTGGGTCTTTTGCCTTAGCTGAGAGTTTGCTCAAAATGATGGAGCTAGTTTACTCCGACAGTACGATTGGGTTCCCACTTTTGGTTTACGGCTTACGCTTGGGTGTACACACGTCTTTCAGGAATCGTGCGTAAGCCGGTACGTGGCGAATTACATCCATCAAAGGGATGTTTATATGGACCTGCTCAAAGAGCTTGACCAAGTCCTTCTCAGGTGCCACGGGTTTGGTTGTCTTCTTTCCCTTGGTCAAGGCCTTAGCAAATGGAACCTTAGATGGTTCCTCTAGAATTAGCTTAGGCTCTTTATCAGGGATGGGTGTGTTCTAGATGACCAATCTAGGGTTAGGGTCTACAGTCTCAGGCATGCTGTAGCTAGGAAAAGGTGGGCCTTGTGTTGTTTTGCCACTACTGGTGGAGACGGAATTTAATCCTGCCTGATTATGGTTTGGACTAGGTAAAATAGATGTTTACTACTGAAATCCCGAGTATGAAGTTGAAGCATCCATCCCATTAGGTGATGGAGTAGAAGGGGCCTGATAAACAAAGTGAGCTTGGCTTTGATTTGAGTTCATAACACGCCTCTAATTTGGTGACGGGATGAAGTAGAAGGGGCCTGATAAATAAAGTGAGCTTGGCCTTGATTTGGGTTCATAACGCGCCTCTGATTCAGCATGTTATTTAGCTTTGGAAGAGGCTGAGAAGGAAGTGCACTAGGCTAGTGAGCACTTGCCAGCTGGGATAATTGATTTCGCAGCTCAGAGATATCTTCTTTGTGATGTTTTTGCATGTCAACTAAGGTCTGGAGAATCAAAGATGTCTGATCTTCTTTAGGTGGTCTAGATTGGAAATTTTGATTAGGCCTTGGTTGAGTGGGTTGATATGGTCACTGGTTTTGTGGTCGGGGTTGGAATTGGGCTCTTGGATTCAGGTTATTTCCCGACCACACAAAATTAGGATTATTCCGCCATCCAGGGTTGTAGGTGTTGGAGAAAGGATTATTCTGGAAGGCGTGGAGATCCTCGCAAGTCTGAGGAGCTCCAAGATAATTAGGGTACGGGGGTTCAGAGTTCCCCCAACTGTGGTGTGCTTACTCGGAGTTGCCTCTAAAGCCATAATCAGACGGGGGTGGATATGCATCCATCCCTGGGGAGTGGTAGATGTTGTGCGCAGCCTCCGTGGGCAGGTGCGCGTATGTGCTTTGAGGTGCAGAGGTGGATTTGTGTAGATGACGAGTAATGTCATCCACTTTCGTTTCGATAATGGAGACCTTATCCAATTAACTGGCTACCAACTCCAGATCAACGGATGTGGAAAGGCCTCAGGATTCGTGTAGCACCCGATTGTTTGTCAATGCACGGGTGGACATCCGGTCGTACGCACCCAATGACTCATTGTTCAGGGAGTTCTCGCATATGTTTTTAAGAATCTCCCAGATCATGTCCTCATGTTGACCCATGATGCTACTACCGTAGGTTGCATTGACAAAGAGCTTGATGTCTTCACGGAGTTCGTGGTAAAAGGATTGGTCTTGTTCCTATTTCGGAACTCCATGATGGGGGCACTTACGCATGAGATCCAGAAAACGATCCCATGCTTCGTGTAAAGATTCTCCCACTCCTTGGGAGAAGTACGTGATTTGGTGCTACATTGTATTTGTACGACCAATGGGATAGAATTTTTGCAAGAAGGCTGTTTGAAGTTCTCCCCATGTGTTGCTCGTGTGTGGTTGAGTTTGAAACCAGTGAACGACTTTGTTAGCCAGAGAATGAGAAAAGTTTTAAGAGTATTCCATCCCGATTCTATACATCTGCCCCAAAAGTGTGGGTCAAATGTTTTAGGTTTTTGATGTGCTGGAAAGGATCCTTGGAGTTCAAGCCATGAAATTTTGGGGTCATATGAAGCATGCTAGGCTTGTGATCCACCTTGGGTCCTCCCACGGGAATGTTGATTCGGGGTTCAATCTCCACCGCTGCAGGATTATAGAGATCTTGCATTTGAGGACGCGGCGGTGGGTTGATGATGGCATTGATTTGACTTCGGAAATCATGGAATTGTTGCTCAAGGTTAGGTTGATCTTCTTGGTGATCCATAGCTGATAAGGGGGAACTAGGTTCTGAATCAGAAGATATGTCAATGTGATTAGGTTGTTGCACAAACACGGAAGTCGAGGCTCGACCTCGACGAGAGTGAATGACTAATGGAGGCCTCAAGGGTGGTCTTAAGGACCTCCTCCCGAACATGCACCGATGGAGTAGGTGAGGGATAGCAGGTGATGGACCCAATCAAGACATCCAGAAGTATTTTGGATGACTATAGAGGTTCAGGGAGGATGATATCCCTTAGTTAGAAAGTTGTCTACCTGAGAATTACCTGGGCAGCTAGAAAGGGAGAGTCCTGTTAAGACCCCTACATGGTAGAGCGCCCCCACGGGTTATAAGGTTTCCCCCACCCGACCTTTCTTGTCACTGAGGATCCAGGTAAACCGGAATGAGGACTTGACCTCTTAAGTCTACCAATTTTAAGTTAAGAGCACGGGTGCTTATGATTTCACTTGAACTTTAAGATATTTTAGTGCAAGGTGACCTAATATGAAGATTGGTTAACCCAACAAGGTGGGTCAACTTCACCTGATTGTCCTTTTGAGAAATTTAGGTCCATCTTTTAGTGTTCAAATAAAATTAAGAGCCTGATTTTCGGGTTTGCTTGAATAGATCAATTCAATCAAGGCTTAGGCGCACATTGTTTGGGTGTCATTAAAATCCTAAACTGGAAACCCTAATTGGCTCTGATTGGTCCAATTTAATTCGTCCAAATGTGGTACCTAGGGCTCAAGCAAGAATGTGATAGCCCCAGATACCTTAAACCCTAAGTAGGTGCACAAATTAGGGTTTGGATGTTCTAAACAGAATGTATCAAATCAGGCAACTTGATGATTAATCTAAGAATAGAATGCAAGTTGAACCTAATTGATTTATTTCTTCTTTTAGCTTTTTCAGAATCAGGGGCTTAGGGGAAATTGGATGGAGTTTACCTGCCCTTGGAGTGTTCTGATGTGCAGCTAATCTTCCTCCAATGAATCCCTGAAACGGATCACAATCAAAAGAGATAGAGCAAATTAGTATCAAATCAGATATTGCAATTAAGAGAACGAATTGCGCGTTGCTACCTGGCAACGACGCCAAAATGTTAATCGCTCTGAAACGAGTTTTAACGTTGTTGCGATGTAGTACAGTTTGAATTAGCGTGAAAAACAGATAATATTTATACTCGAAAGAAACCCAAGGTCAAACACAGGGAGCAAGTGGAAAATATGAATATCAAGATCACAATTTCAATCAAATATATGAGCAATTACAACCCAAAACTTAATTACAAATGATATAGAGATGAAGCTCAGTAATAAAGTGCAAAAAGAGGACGGTAAAATGGTGATTTGAATCACCAATTATCCTAATTATGGTAATATCAAATATCTCAATAGTATCAATCAACTTAAATCCACGTAGGATAAGTGCACAGTGCACTCCCTTCAGAGATCAGACGATGGAACCTCAACCAGATGGCTTAACCATCCAACTACTACAGTGCCAAGAGGGCACCCTTCCTCTTCCTTCCCTTTCTCTCTTCTTCTGCCTCCTTAAGCTCAAGAGAAGGCACAACACAGAGCTCAGCACCAACACCAGCAGAGGCAAAGGCCTCCCTCAGAAATCACTAAGTGTTGAGAGGGGGGCAGCAAAGCAAAACCCCCTCCCCTCTCTATTTTCTTCTTCCTTTCCCTTTCTTTCTCTTCTCTCAGCGACAATCGGATCCGGGTATACGGGTAAACAGTTCAGAGCCCAGACCCACGTGGCGTGGCCGCGTGTATGGGCATGTGCAAGGGGACCTCACCCCGCACAACTGAGGCGAACAGCTGAGTGAAATTCAATTTATGCCGCGGGGGCACTCCAGCAGTTTCCGAGGTGGGACTATCCCACCTGCTTCCTTCGTGTAAAGCTGCGGAGGAGACTTCCTTCCAATTGGCGAGGGCATTGCAGTTGAGGCTTCCAATTGAGATTCTGGAAGGAGTCCTGGGATGCGTCTGCATCTGCTGTTGTCGAGACCTGGAGCTGCAGACGAAGAACAAGCTTTGAAGCTTGCTTCGAAGAAGGTTCTTCAATGGCGATGGAGGCCGGCACCTGAAAGTCACAAAAAGGGCCTCACGGCTGTGTTAGAAGATTTCAAAAGTGTCTCCAGGTGACGACGAGTGCAGTGCAGGTGTTTAGGTGAGGTGGCGTGGTCGGAAACCTTTGGGTGAAGGCCGTAAGTGCGGGTGAAAGCATGTGTGCACGGTGGCATGATAGGTTAAGAAAACCCCTCAATTTCTTGAGGGGTTTTGCTCGTGAGGATGAGATGGAGCTTTTGGGATAGATGGCAAGGCTTATGGTGTGGTGTAGCAGATGGAGAGCCTTGCCGGAGTGGTTGCCAGAGGCAGAGAAGACGGAGATAGATATGAACGATTGGCGGTTGCGTATGTGTTGTGAGTGTGGGAGAGAGAAGTAGAGTGAGATAGAGAGCGATAGGACTTAGCTAGGTGGGAGAGAGGCACAGGTAGCCGATTTTGGTCGACCGACGTCGGAGAAGACGGAGAGGTCGGCGAAGTGGCGACGGCAATTGAGGCAGAGAAACAACCTCCCTTTGGCTGGGGAGGTGCGCGAGGAAGAGAGGAAGACGGTGGCACCACCAATTTGATGGTTGGAGGTGCGGAGGAGCAAGACGGAGAGGTCGCCAGAGCAAGGGTTTTGGTGGTCGGAGGAGAATTAGAGGTGGTTGACTCACCAAAATTTGCTAAAAAACACAGTAAGGCATTGGGCGTTCTTATATTGGCCATGGGAGGTCTTTCCAAGCTTGGAAAGAAGCTTTCAAGCTTGGAAGGTCTTCACGAAAGAGGATACCCGAACCTTTGAAAGGTTCGCATGACCTTTTGGGAATGAATTGGAGCTCAAGACATGTCTCAATTGGTAGGGAATTTCACAAAGAATCTCCGATTCAAATTTAGGATTGTTTGATTGAGAATCGAGCCAGAAAATCTCACTTGAATCTCGCCGGAGCTCAACGTGTTCACACTAATGGCGGCAGGGACCTAAACGTAAAGTTGATGAAGAATTTAGGGACCTGTTTATAAGGAATTAGAAAGTTAGGGGCATGTGTGTGAGAGAAAAGATTCAGACAAGACAAAATTACAAACTAGGTCAAGATGATCTCAGATTGGACCTAAATTTTGGTACAAACCTAATTTGGACCTAAGGAATCCAATGGTGATGTTAAATTTAGGTTTCTACCAAGTTTGATTGGAGAAATTGCACAATTACCTAAATTAGGTCAAAAGTCTGTTTGTAGCTATGTTTTAGGTCAAGACGGGTTCTGATGGTCAAATTGAAGGTACCAAATCCTAGAGAATATATTTATATGAATTTTAAAGGATTTAGATAAATTTTATCCTTACCATAACCTCAGTTAATTAAGCGGATATGTTTTTAAGGTTTCGGAAGTCATTTAATTTTCAAAACATGGGAAAACCCTTTTCTGTTTGTACTAACCCACTTGTTAGACTCTTAAGATCATTTGACCCTTAATTAACCCCAGAGAAAAACCTCATGATTGTATTGCAATTGAGATATGCTGTTAAAACTGCAGTTTTACTGTATTTCCCTCAAAATGGATTTACAGTGAATTACGTCTCTCTGGTGGTTATGGAGAAGCATTTAGTGAGGGAATATGACTAAATAAAGCTAGATATGGCTAATGATGACGTTATCATCAACCTCAAGTGTTCAATTGAGGGGACAGCGGGTTTCGAACCCACGCCCTCTCTTTGAGAGGAGCCTTCACAACTGTGCTGCTGCCAAGAAGTGTTGTGAAGGTGACTTAAGGGCGCGCACGGAGATGGATCCTCAGTCATTGGATCAAGATCCAATGGCTGAGAATGGGTGATGCCTTGATGAATAGTGGGTGCTGGCTGGTGTTGGGCGGCCTAGATGGCACCACGTGGCGCCATCTGGGCCGTCCATTCTGCTTTCTGTTGCAGAGGGTGCCACGGTGCTCAGATTGAGATGATTTCCACGCTGTCGGACTGCGATCGTCGCTCCGGATCCATCCATATGGTCGGATTTTCCATTCGAAACCCCATATGGATATTGCATTACCCCCTTGTCGTTGATCTTCCTCGGACTTCATATGATGCTACAGGACTCCGATCTAGATGATTTCAGAGGCGTTAGACTCTGATCGTTGTCCTGATCAGATTCATATGGCCTGATCGTCCATCCGAGTTCCTGAAATAAGTCTTCTTCTCTACCGACCATAAAATGGACCTAATTAACCTAAAATATATACAACTACTCTAAATGCAGAATGATGCATACTATCAATATTTATAACATGAAATGCAAATCTAAGCCTAGAAACATGCATGAATAGGCATTTTATCTTCAATAATTGTGTCTGCATCACCACTTCTTGGTCTTTAATGCACAATTGATCTCTAATTAACCCCTAGGTGATCCTGTGGTTATTCTGCATTCATGATGTATTGTTAAAACAACGGAATTAATGATATTTTATTATTTTCTTATCAAAATGTATCAGAGTGGAATTATCATCATCAGGCGATCATTTATGAGCATTTATCTCTTGATTCCAACTAATGTAAGCTAGTTATGATGAATGATGGTGTTATCATCAACCGTGTCTTCCAACAAGGATTTTTCATTTACTTCTAGCAAGCAATTTCACTATAATTCCACTTTACAACCGAGGGTGGCAATCCTCAATTTACATACACCACTTTCTTGTACAACCCACAAGAAAATAATTTTGTTCTTCTCTCCAAGAAGATTGGGAATTCCACACCAAGAAATCTAACAACAATAATCAAAAGATTAAGGTGTTTACAAAAATCATAGAGAGCCAATAGTGCATGTGTGACATTAAGAATATGCTCAATACTAATCAATAATACTCCAATATAAACTTTCCAAAGAATAATTTATAATATACGTATAATAAATGTTCAACACTTCCTTTCAAATAACCTTTGATGCGTGGAGGAAGTAGAAATGGCTTTGAGAATGAATGCACTTGACAAGGAGAGCTTTGAGAGCTTTTGCATACGAAGTGATCTTCTTATTGTTACAGAGTTACTTGCAGAAATGATGGAAATTAATGTATATGTAATGTAATGTTAAATGAGAGACATGACATATATTTATAGAAGTAAAGGAGACCTTCCACAATTTATAAACGTTGGAGATCAAATGTTCAAGCAGTTATGCAGAAAAAAGATAATCGAACATCAAATTCGTATTGAAAAATGCATTCAACAAATTAGTCATTTAATAAAATATAGGTCAAGATAATTATGCCGCTAATTGTTTGTAAGGACGGATGGCTGTAGAATCGGTTTTGATTTTAATTTAATGTTGCCTGAGTGGTTACCACGCGTTGAAAATGAAAGAAGCCAATCATGAAACTTCCTGTGTTCTAAAAAAATTCTAGAATCCATGCAAAAAAAAAAAAATGTACGTTGCTTAAAAAGTCGGAACAAGACGAAATGAATTGAAAATTCACCAATTAAGCGTATAATAAGCTGATCTGTGCGAACAGTTGTGATTTATTAAATATTTAATTAAATGAATATCAAAGTGACGTGATAAACGTTAATAGCTCTTTAACATTGAATCTAATAATAATAAAAAGAAGTCATGTCTTGAGAATATCTTCTTTACATAATGATCATCACTTGTATTTCATAATAACCAGTGATACACTACTAGGAAAAGTTATTTTACTGTCATCATTAAAATTAATTCCTCCATCTCTTGCAAAAAAGTAACATGTCATAAATATTTGTCATCATTTATTATAATAAATAATATAAAATATGTCATAAATATTTGTCATCATTTACTATAATAAACAATATAAAAAATGTAAATAAACTTTACTCTATGAAGCCACCAAAATTTGAGTGTGAATTTAGAATTAATTTACACATTTATGATAGCTTTCTAATATAATCATCAACAAATGTCGATCCATCTAAGCCCACTAAGAGCCCTCTCCTCCCCCAAATTTCACATAAACCCTCCTTGTCCTGCAGAGCCCTCCGATGATGTCGATCGCTGCCCCTCCTCGTTGTCATCCCTCCTCGTCGCTGCCCCTCCTCGATCGCACGTCGTCATCGTCAATCATCGCTCATCTTCCCCCTCCTCAGGTAACTCCCCCTCGTCGCCATCTTCCTCCTCCTCATCTTCCTCCTCCTCTCCTCCTCCACGCCCCTTTCCTCTTCCTCCTCCCCGTCGCCCTCCTGCCAGCACGTCCTCCTCCTCACCACCCTCCTCTTCCTCACCTTCCTCCTCCTCCCCGTCCCTTGCCTCCTCATCTCGCCTTCCTCTCCTCCTACTTCCTTCCCCTTCCTCCAAGGCCACCAGAAAGGTCCCATCTTTGCTCGATCCGTGACCTTTTTCTTTGATTTTTTTCCTGTGAATTTGTTAGAATTTCAGTTTAAAAAGGCACCTTTTTTTTTGGAGATCAGATGGTGGAGATCCTAGAGGAGTTGGTGGAGAAGGAATCAGAGACGATGGACGTGAGGAACATGGAGGAGGTCATGTTCCTCCCCAACTTCCCACCTCTTAACACCCAACGCCTGACGCCCGACGCCACTCGCCCCTCCAACGCCCAACTCCCCTCGCTACTCCAACGCCCGACGCCCCTCGCCCCTCCAGCACCTTCACCGATCGACGCCCCTCCAGCACCTCCACTTGTCTCCAACACCCCCGCCGAGACATTGATTGACGCAACTCGTCCCCGATCCCTCACCGCCCGAGTTGACGCCACTCCAACCCCTCGACACTGATCGATGCCCTAACACCTCAGTCGAATAGACGTTACTTCTCTTCCCTTAGAGTTGCTGCCCTTGATCGAGCTCCACATTCTCGTTGACTCAGGTTATTTAAGGTTGTCTCTCTTTCTATTCTTGCTCTTGCTCAGATCTCTTTTAGGGTTTTAGATCAATCTCTCACTTAGATCTAATCTCTCACTCAGATTTTTCCTTTTAAGGTTTCAAAAATCCGTAGTCAAATCGCTCCACCATTTTCCATCGATAGGATTCAACTTGATCCGTAGTCAGATCTCCAATCAAGTTTTTTCCTTTATTTTCTCCATTATTTCATTTACGTTCCTTCTACCAAACAAAGCTTGGAAGGTGCTACCTTATTCCATTTGCCTCCAAACTATTCCTTCCTATCCATCCTGATGGTAAGGATCTTTCATTAAGTCCATTGATCGAGTATTAGGCTTTCCTTTTACTGTTCCTGTACATTCAGGCGCGTGTACAACTGCAAATTTGTTGAAAGATAGGAGCTTCAAGACTCTTTGATTCCATCGGGAAGAATCAGATTGAATCATTTGACAGTTCATAGTAGGATTCTCCCAAAAAAATTAGTTTGAAAGAGCTATATATGAAGTCCATCTTATGGTTGTATCACAAAACTTGGTTTGAAACAATCATGTAGGATAAATCACATTTTTGGTTGTTAGTAATTTACGAACTTCTCAAAAAAAAAAGAAAAAAGAAAAGAAAAAGATAATTTTTCTCAACCATGGGGTCAATTGAATTATAGTTCCTTATCTTCTGCATTACACATCTCAATTATGAAACTGACTCATTGTGAAAATTTGAAATGGTGCAGGGTTGCCTTGATTCTCCTACTATTTGTTGTAATCTGCATTGTTACTGCATTTTTCTGTCATGGTTTCACACTACCTTCCTGTAAATAGTTTGAGTCTCTTCCATTCATGATTGTGCTTGTTTCATCATCATTAATGTGTGGCTTTGTATAATTTGTTTGAGAATCTCCTATATAATATATGTTGCAATTGATGTGTACGTCCAATTTGCTCTGTCCATTTGTGTGTTATGTATTCTTCTTAGTCAGCTAATCATCTTTCAACAAGTGGTTCTAAATGTGTTGTTGAGAGATCTAGCGGCTGCAGTGAATTTTGTGGGATAATGAGATCCAATTTTCTTAAAAAGTTGTGAAAAAATTGCTAGAAATGTTGTCTTCATGTATACTTTCGTTAAGAAGCAATTATCT
Organism: Thalassia testudinum; assembly: GCA_037157565.1. Taxonomy (NCBI): domain Eukaryota; kingdom Viridiplantae; phylum Streptophyta; class Magnoliopsida; order Alismatales; family Hydrocharitaceae; genus Thalassia; species Thalassia testudinum. Next base: position 45,165,075 of record JAZHRO010000025.1, read on the forward strand.
TGGCAATGTATGTGTTCTTTTTTCATTTTTCTTTTTCCCAAGAGGGGTGATGTATGCATTCTTGGATTCCAAAAGCGAGTGTTAGAAGCTATACATGTGCAAATATGAGAACAAAAATAAGTTGCTCTAGTTTAAACTGCAAACAAGTTATTTGCAACCTATCATACGGTAGGCTGTATACAACATTTTCTCCACATTAAAAAATGATTGCCAAGATGTTACAATGATATCTCACTATTAAGAAGTGTTTTTTCTTTTTGAGCCTTTGCATAAAAATTGACAGAATGTGATAGGTTGTGCACAGGGCCTTATATTGCCTAGTAAAACCAACAACTACACCAACTCCAAGGAGTGTTTATTAGATAGCAGGCTTCTAAAGCGTGGAACCCAAGCATCATACCAAAGAGCTTATGTTCCATGCATAAGTTGAAAAGTTTGATCCTCAAAATATGGATGTGTCATGTTTTTAAAGATATAGTTGAACTTCTTTTGTGGAATATTCTCCCCACATGTTTGCATATGGTGCTCATGTGCTTGATAATTTGGTCATAATTTATAGGGTGAAGGGGAATTGATAGATTTTATACATCATAACCATGCACCAAACATAGCCTCAATGTCTTGGTTATTGCCTTACAAATTGTGTCATTAAGAGGATGTTGGAAATAATGCATATAAGCACACACCCTTTATTTTTCTAACTGATGAATTTATGGAGTTTTCGATCACTAATACCAATATTTCTATGTATTATATTGTAAAAAAGAATTAAATATAATTTGTCGAGCTATTCCTATTTGAATTCAGCTCTTTATAGATGCATGAGAAATAGAATGATTAAGGGGAAGCCAGTACCCCTCCTTATCTTTCTATGGTTCTTGTTGTTTCCATATCCATTGTGGGTGTCAGGTAAGCAAGTGTTATGACATCTCCAAAACATTCTTTCTTCACGTGGATCTCTCTTATTTATGCTGCTTTAAAGTGTAGTAGTTGGATGATATTGTATGTGCTTTAAATGGAATCAGTCACATAAATGAGTAGCACCTCTTATCTGGTTAGGCATGAAAGCAAATAATGCAAGAAGTATCTGAATGGAGTTGGAAATAGTTACTCAGACTGTTTTGAACTTTTGATATGCATTTGATGTATGAAGTGTTTGTTTAGGATCTGCCTTTGTCATGGACTAACATTCTTTGAAATTTGCAAATAGATGTCAAAATGCTAACATTCATTGATGTATCCAATCGATTTGTTTAGGCCTCCAGCCTGTTTGGTTCCTAGTGTTGGACTTGGAAGGCTAGCTCTGGAGATTTCTTATCTTGGTATGTGTCTACTTCATTGGTGTACTCTTAAAAGTTAAAAGTAAACCAAAAAACAAATTTTCAAAAGAAAAAGGAACAAAATAAAAATTGAAGAGACAAACTTTGCACACGATATTTCATGCCTTTGTGTTTTAAAGATTAGACAATCTCTTTCTGCTGATTTTTTGAACATTTTAAATGGTCAAAGAGGATATGGCCTGACAAATTAAGTACTTTGGATTATTTAATATATTAGTTTCCATTTTGCCTTTGGATGGCTACATTTCTTGATGTTGCAGTCTGAGAGTACCACATTCTTTTTGCCTATAGACTGATTGGGAGGGTGGTTACTACCTGATTACTCTCCACTTCAGTGAGGACTATCCCAGAAAACCTCTGAAATGCAAATTCCCTCAAGGATTTTTCCATGCTAATGTGTCCTTCTGGAACAGTTTGCCTTTCAATCCTAAATGAGGATAGTGTAAGTGTTACTGGTGTTTCTTTTGCACATTATGAATTTGCATCTTGATGTGATGCATCCGCTAGAAATTTTTATGTTGTATTATGAATATTTAGGATGGAGACCAGCGATTACTGTTAAACAGATTTTCGTTGGAATACAAGACTTACTGGATTAGCCTAATCTAGCTGATCCTGCACAAACTGATGGATATCACATGTTCATTCAGGTTTTATCTTCTTTCTGGTTACAACATTTACTGAATAATTTACTATAGTGAAAATTTCCTAAATTTTGATATGCTCTATGTTAATATAAGAAACAGGGGCTATAAACCCATTCGAAGCACAACACATGCCTGCATGAAGTTGTTTGGTTCAATACTTTTTCCCACCATGAGTAAGGGTTTATTAAGATATTAGCACCAGCGTAGCAGTTTCAAAATAAATTAATTTTTGATTTCCCTACAAGTTACTAACCGCATAGTATTGTATACAAGGCATAACAAGAATTGGATGCACCTTAACTCTACATAGGCCATATGATAACCTACATAGAAGCCAAAGGAGTTCCTATATATATGTGAGCAAGAACAACATAGATTTACCATGCCTATGGAGAAGACCTGATAGCACCAACTTCCTATTGAACATATAGAAATGATGTTGAGCAATTTGATGGACATAAGCACCTAATTTTCTAGTTTTGATGGACATAATCTGCTGAAGTGCATTAAAAAACCTTAAAGGTTGTAATGGTCATTGAAACAGATGAAAAGCACGTGACAGAGATCAGCCAATTAGTGTAGGAAAGTCCAAGGTTCTAATAGTCCAAGTTTGATTGAAATCATTGAGGCTTCTTGGATCACATGAGGCCTACAAACTTGAAAGCTCCAACTTGCGAATGAGGCAAACTTGGGAAGGTGGCAAATGGTTGGTGCTTGGAAAGGAAAGTGGAAATTCTGATGGTAATAAATTATTTGTTGCTAATATCAATTATAATTTGAGTTGTTAAAGGCATATAAGTCTTTTGAAACCTAAAATTAATATGCCAAGAGGAGTGAGGAGGAGGTTTGAGTTCTCTAAACCAAGAGGCAAGAAAAGGTCAAGGGTTCTTGCAAAGGGTTTTTTACATCCGCAACAAGTGGCAGGCAGATATTCCCTATTACCTGAAAAGGTAGATGCATGGTTTCACAACATAAAATGTCGGGCAAAAAATACATGCATTTATCCCTTAACAATGACCCTGGAGCTTTTCAAATGGGCGCACCTAAAGGGAAATTGAAATGGTTATTTTGCAAGAAATGTAATAATTAATGATCCTTTAGATGGTGCTTGCTTGTTAGCTAGTTCTAATGGTAGCATAAGTACAAATATGTTGCACAAACATGCCTTAACTAGTCCAGATCTGTATTTAGATGATTGCGCTGATTCCTAATTTCTATATGCATCAGAATCTGGACGTAAAGTGTCCTCTGTAGCACAAGTAGATGTGGCTGCAAAAGTCCACAAAGTGGTGTTGCTTTCCTTTAGATTCACCATGACATGGTATGCCTCTAGGCCCATTAGTTGGGAACAAGAGGAGTTCATCACAGACCTCTGCATGAGGAGGCTCCACATATCAAATGATGAACATCTATTGGAGCTAAAGTACTCAATTGTCGGTAAGTCACATTGATTAGAAAATGTTCCTTTGCCATTGTAGGCATAACTTGATTTAGGGAGATTAATTACGTAACCATGTCTAGTGGTATCTACTAAGTATGTTGCTTCAGTTGGGTATCAATTGTCTTTAGCATATCACGTGGGTGGTGTACGTTGCAATACACCTTTGCTGTTAAGTTGTAAAGAAATAAATCCTTCCCTTAGCATATTTTTTCATGGTTTTTCTTTTTTTTCAATATGTTTGATGTTGTTGTTGTTAATAATTACTCTCTCATTGAAGAAATCTGTGAACAAGAATTGCTGAAACAGACCAAGGCGTGTAGCATTATATGCAGTTGATTGCAGAGACTCATGTGGAGAAATTTTTTTGATCTGCAGAACTACACCTACTCTCAGAAAACATTTGATGGTTCCAAGGAATGTTGTTTGACATACCCTAGCTTTCAGGAAGCTATTGCGTCGCCCTGGAAATGTCTTCCTAGGAAAGTAACAAATTCGTATTTTGCTATGAGAGTAATCGAAAGGTATGAATTTTCTGAAGGGCGCAATCCTGGGGAAATATCAATTTCAGTTCTTCCTAATATTTTCAAGCTGAAGATAAAACTTTGTGAAGCAGAGTCTACAAGTGAAACTTATGTCTCAGTTAATCTTCTGGAATGACTAGTAGTAGCTGGCAAAAGCGAACACCCTCCTATTTGTGCTATTCTTGGTGGGATACTTGGTCAGGAGGTCATAAAAGCTCTACCTGGAAAAGGTGATCCACTCAAGAACTTTTTCTTTTTCGACACAACTGATGGAAAAGGCATAATTGCAGAGATATATAATTGCTTCTGCAAGCTGAGGTGTGTAACTGATCTAATGCTACAAAGGGGCCATCATTTGTACAAGAAAGGAAACCTCAGAAGTAGAGGTCTGAAGAAGGTCCTTTTTCATTCACTGCAGCAAGATGATCTCAGGCAGCTGCAGAGATCCCCCCTGACAGTATGGTTTGGACCCTGAAATTGTATTTATTGCCCGAGTTTGATACGGATTGGCATTTATGTTATATTAACACATCTGATAAGCTAATTTAAAATGCCTAGTTTTTGCTCTTAAAAAATAAACCTACCATATCCCTATAATAGAATGTTATCCAGAGAAGAAGAATAATTTGGCTTCCAGACTATTAGCAAGAATATCATTGACTTTTGGATAACCTTTTGTTATCATAAATGTTGTGGCTTTAGTCACAACAAATGGCTTTTGGTGGAGATTCTTGTTAACATTGCATGGGAACAATTGTTGTTTAGGAGGCCAAGCTAAATCTCAGTCACAATCAGGTAGAGCCCCTAAGTCTCCACCAAGGAGGGAAACATACAGGAAAATATCTAGATAGCAGGCCGGTGGTCATGGATACCAAGGCTAACATGATTTTGGAGATCACAAAATCATTTGCATGGCCGGTGGTCATTTGCAGTAATTTGAGTTGTCAAAGGGGTACCTTTTTTTTCTCTTCATGGTAGGTGATGCAATGGCATGCATGATTTTGGAGATTTGTGGATGTGGGGTTAATGGTGGTGAGGGTGTTTGTTTCTTCAAGCAGGCCCGGTTGCTCGTCTCTTGGAATGGGGGCATTCTTTGAGAACTAACCCTTCAGACCAAGTGGGCAGGTGCTGGTGAGGAATGAGTATAGCTGGAATAGAGGTGTGCAGATCACAGGGGGAAGAAGCAAGTGGAAAGCTTGCAACTTTGTGTTTGATGCACTTGTTTCTTGAGTTTTTTTAGGCTCCTCCTGATGATATATTTGTTTCCTTTTTATAGTGCTGCTGCAGTTGCCAACATGTTGTATCTAGAGACACCCGTAGGAGTTGACTTTTCTTACTCAGCTATTGAATCTTTCTATGGTGGCGTGGATGACAAGTTGACTGGTTGGTGTTGTTTGCCTGTTTTGTTTTTTCTTTTCTTTTTTGTTACCTTGTTGTCGGGAAGGATAGACCTAAAAAGTTTCCTTCTCTCTTGGGTTGTTTTATGAAAAAAAATAAGAACCCTAATTTTTTAGTGATATTTGGTGTTGAAAAAATGATGGCTTATTGACATGTGAAAGATTGTTTTTGTTATTTCTATGTTGTATTATGGAGAATAAGTATAGAATTAATTTGAAGATTCTAACTTGACTATTTATATGAAATATGTATAGTACCAGTGGTCTAGTGGTAGAATAGTATCCTTTCACTGTGCAGACCCGGATTCGATTTCCGGCTGGTGCATGTTCTTTTGATTTCAAGTTGGAAAAACAATATAATACAGGGAAAAAATATAATCGACGATACCTAATAATACATTTGTATATTAGTATATTAAGAAACTATGACAATGATCACCCTAAAAAAAAAAAATGGTGTTATTTGTACTCATCAAAGTTTTATTTCTCTATATTTACATTTCTTGCTATTATTAGACATTAATTTAAAGGTGGAGTTCTTATCTATAGTGACGGTCTTGTCGATGCTTTATATTGATAGAATTGTTGGTCTTAGCCTACATTGATAGATAAAATCATCACTATTGGTAGGAAAGCCAAGTTGAACATCCTTTGAAAAGTTGACCATCGTTGTAGAATTAGGAGCAACATCGACAGTTTGTACTGTCGGGATATCCTATAGTGACGTCTCTTGAAAGTTGACCATCGGAATATGTCTTTGTAGGTATAGTGATGATATTTTGGACCTACATCGACGGTTAAATATCGTCGGCGTAGGTAAAAACTGTTCTTGTGAAAGTGACTATTTGCTATCGCTTATTACAGAGAGCGATAGGAAAAATATGAAACTGTGTTCTTACATAAAAGATGTATGTCATCGTTTAGGAAAGTGACGGCAAAAATCTTTTTTCCATTGGTTTCTCAAATAACCGATAAAAAAAAGGTAAGTTTTTAAGTGAATGAAATGCTTTTGTCGTCGTTTATTTGAGAAAGCAACGGTAAAACTAAATGACGACATAACTCAAAAAATGATGTGTTAACACAGGAAAAAGTAATGTAAAAATGCCGTCGCTTTTTTATACGCGATGAGAAATCCAATTTCCGTCAATTGTCAAACAATAACAAAAGATCTAATCCATCTACCGGGCGAACGATATTTCGTTGTTGGATGTTTCTTTTAATCGACTGGAAAAAGAAACAGTGACGTTACTTACACAATCGTTTTTTGGCTTCGGTTAAAAGGGATTTGCTGTCGATTAAAAATTGACGGCAAAAGTGGAAATTGTAGTAGTGATATTGAAATATAATAGAAACAACATAATAGTGGTTTTGTAAAAACATCAAAATAGAGTAAGTGTAGTACTAATGTACTAACAATTACGGCTAGGAAAGGGTTGTTTGGCTCTGGTGTAAGGGAATTAAGCCTAGGTTAGCTTGGGTTAGGGCTTAGCTAGCTTCTAAAGCTTGGATTTGGGGTTTCCTCCTCCCCTTGTCTCTCTCTTTTCTTTTCTTCCCCTCTTAGTCATCCTTGCATCTTGGCTCATTTGTACGAGTTCTCTGGAGTTAATTCTATATCATCATGCTCCTCACATCTGTGTCTGAGTTCCACCCTCCATTTATTCCTCGTGGACCTACTTTCACAAAACTAGCGACATTGTTGAGCGATAATCATCATAGTTTAGAGAGATACGTGTCGTAGTATAGTTGATGAAAATCGAATTGACATTTAAATTGATAGTGCTCGAAAAACATTGAGTTCCAAAGTTCACAGGAAATAAACAATTGTAACCACTAATCGAATAATATAAATGAACACAATAATTGATTTACAATAAATGATACTTAATGTTCAAAGGTAAATATATTCAATGAATGGTCAAATTGTATATCAGAAACAATGAATAATAAAAATAATACAGAGCAAAATAATGGTGGTTGAAACCACCAATTGGTCATTTAACACTTTGGCTCAAGTCTCAACTCAAATCACAAGTATCAGACTCTACTCTTATCTTCTCGACTTCAAACACTTAGCCTTTTTATACTTAGCCACTTTTTCCCTTCAAAGCCTCATGTCAGACGTTTGTAAAGAACCTCAGGCGTCTTAAGTTTTGAACTCAGACTTAAGTATGGTCGTCTGATGGATCTTTTCAGAGCAAAACCCCTCTATCCCTCTCTCTCTCTCACTCTCTCTCACAAATCCTCTATTCTTTCTCAAACCCTGACCCAGTTCAACGCATAGGGACCAGTTTGGCTCGCATGGTGTGGTCGAGTGCGAACCACATGAGTTAGCTCGTGGTATGGGACCTGACCCCGTGACAAAGGTAATATGCCAATGGGCATAATTCAATATATACACATTTCCATAATATCCTTTTCTGAGGTGGGCCTATCTTTAGCTCTATTCGTTCGTGCGCAACTGCTGGATGAATGCTTGATCAAGTGCTGCTACTGGTTTCTCTTCTAATTCAAAAGCCCCAGACTCCTTCGTGATGTTGTTCTGCAATTCTAGGAGGTGGAATCGAGCTTGGAGAGTAGGGAAGGTGGCATATGATGGCAGCGTGAATCAAAGATACAACGAGCACCTAAAACATGAAATACAGGCTAAACGTCCCAATTAGAAGGTTCATTAGGTTTGCCGTGATGCAAGGAACAAGATGGTGGTGGTGATGCAGCATTTGGAGGTGTATTGTGGTTGGATGGAGTCAGAATTTGTAGGTGGAAGCTAGGTTGGTCAGGGAGATGGTGGAGTGGTCAAAGCACCCAATTTTGTTGGGGCTTTTATTCTAGGGATGAAGCGGAAGGTGGTGGTGGTGGTGGTGTTGTGTTTGGTGGAGTGCAACACCGGTGCGGACTTGCCGAAGTCATAGCCGGAGATGGAGAAATGGAGAGGGAAGGAGTGATTGGGTAGTCGAACCTAAACTTTAAAGGCCTAAATCTAGTCTAGGAGCTAAGGGGAAGGGAGATACCTAATCTTTTGGATGAAAGGGGGAAGAGTCCATGGTGGTGTGGCTTACCGGAGCCATGGAAGATGAATTGCTCCAATGAGGGAGACGGCGACGATGATGGGGGGAGAGGGCTCCAGCTAATGTGCACTAGAGTCGGATGACGTCGGGGAAGACGATGGACCACCCAATTTGGTGGTTGGGTGGCCAAAAGAGTGAGGGCATGAGAGTCACCAAAGTTGACAAAGCTCTTGGCTAGAGAGAAGGGAAGAAGGTAGATTTCAGCCTATAATCAACTGAATTTGACCCAGGAGCATGGGAGAGCTTATATAGAGCTCAATTTGGGTTTTAATTGGTAAGAATTTGTGAATTTGGAGTAGGAATCGAGTGTGTTTCCTATTTGCAATTCCTAAGCTCGGTAGAACTTCTCAAGCTTCATTCTGGGCAGGAAATCATGTCTAATTGACAGAGAATCACTTGATCATCAATCCCGCCAAATTTGAAGGGATTTGGTTCGGAATTGGAGGACAAATTCTAATTCAAAGTCGATCGTTTGTGGGTTTAGGTCCTCTGTTAGCCGTGATTAGGATCTTTGAAAGAGATGAAGGTAGGAGCCTATTTGTAATGAAGAAGAAAAAAGTTAGGGGTGTTTTGGTAGCAAAAGTCTAAAAGATGAGGATCTGATTGAAAAGAATAGAGATCTAGGAACTTAAATGCAAATTAGGTCAAGATAGACTCTAATTGGATCCAAATTTTTATGTTAATTTAATTTAGACTTAAGGAATCTAATGGTGAACTTGGATTTGGGTTTTGATTGTGTTTGACTGGGTAAATTACATAGAAGCCCAAATTAGGGCAAGTTCCCATCTGAATGTCTATTTTGGTCAAAATGGGTTCAGATAGTCAAAGTGAAGGTACCAAACCTCTTAGAATATTCTTCAATGATTTTTAAGAGGTTTAGATTGAATTTATCTCTGTTAGAACCCTTTCAATTTGAGTGAGGTTGATAATTAAGGCTTTCAATAATATTTTAATCATCAAAATGCACAAAATCCTGATTCAGTCAGTGTAGGCCCCCTTTTTGGATATTTAAGTTCATTTGACCTTAAATTAACCCCTGATTAATCCCTTGGTTAATCTACATTAATGATCAAATGCTAAAATAACAGAATTAACCGTTTTCTTGTTTTCTTCTCAAATCAGTTCAGCATGGAATTACGATCCTCAGACGATCATTAAGGAGCATTTAACGCTGAATTCTAAATAATTTAGGTTAGTTATGATGAATGATGGTGTTACCATCATACATTATAACACATATGGGTCCATAAAAACATTATTTCATGTGCAACTATGTATAAGGGATATATGTACATGAAATGCATGCTATGAATGCACTATTTACATTATTACCTAGGATTCTACCCTAATTCAAGTATTTTAGAACCTATGATTGTTGCGCAATCACTTGCTCATTCGTTTGGGAGTGACAAGGTGTAGCAAAGAAATATTTATTTAATACGGATCTGAACTAGGCATTAGTTAAGTGGGTTGCACCATCATTGATTATGGCCTAAGGCATCCTAAACCTAGAGAAGATGTTCATATTTACAAAGTTAATTATGATCTTGTGGTCTTACAAGATTTCCTCAATTCATTTTGAAGCATAATCAGTGACTGCTAAAATATACTCAAATCCCACGAATGGTGGAAATGGACTCATGAAGTCTATGCCCTAAATCTCAAATATTTCAACAATTAAGATCAGCTGGAGGGGCATCATGTTCCTTCTTGTCATACTCCCCAAGTATTAACATCTTGTGCAAGCTCTAGAGAATTCTTGTGCATCCTTGAATAATGTGGGTCAATAAAAGCTACTATGAAAAATCTTTGCAGCAATCTTCTTTCCAGAAAAGTTGGCTCCATAAGCTAGACTAGCAAAAATTCAAGACACTAATGAATTCAAATTTAAGCACACATCTTCTAATGATCTAGTTTGCACAAAGCCTGAATAATAAAGGGTCCTCTCAGAAATAATACTTAGCCTTAGATAGGAATTTTGCTCTTTATTAATTATTCCAATCATACAATATTTTTCCTGTGGCTAAGTAATTGGCTAAATCAGCATATCAAGGGAGTCCTTTTTAAGTGATTGTAAATGGTTAGGACCAATCAGGGGGTTGTAAGATTGGGGCTTGAGTCACTAGATCCTTGAGAGTCTTAAAAGATTAGATGCAATCAATACTGAAATCAAAGGGGATGGCTTTGGATGAAAGATTGGTCATAGGCCTAGAAATCTTAGAAAAATCCTTGATAAATCTTCGATAAGATCCAACATGCCCCATAAAGGATTGGATCTGTCTAACCAAGATTGGTGGAGGAAGATTGGAAATCAAATTAATCTTGGCATAGTCGACCTCTAGTCCTTTCTCTAAAATTATGTCCTAAGACAATGCCCTCTTGAACCATAAAAGGGTTTTTTTTCCCAACTTAGGACTAGATTGACCTCTCTACATTTTTTCAATATTTTCTTTAGGTTGCTTAGGCATTCTTCAAAAGAAACACCAAATACTAAGAAATCATCTATGAAGACCTACATAAAATCTCCCACTATGTCTGAAAAGATTGCCATCATACGCCTTTGAACAGTCACAGGTGCATTGTATAACCCCAAAGACATCCTACAGAATGTAAAGGTTCCGTAGGGACAGGTGAAGTTCATTTTTCTCCTGGTCTTCTGGGCTAATTGCAACCTTGTTGTAGCCTGAATATCCATCTAGGAAGCAAAAATACTTTCTCCCTACTAGTCTCTCTGGAATCTAGTTAATAAATGGCACAGGGAAATGGTGTTTCTTGGTTGTAGAATTCAACTTCCTATAATCGATGCAGACTCACCACCCAGTCACGGTGTGAGTCAAGATGCCTTCACCCTTGTCATTGGTAACCACAATGAGTTCTGCTTTCTTTGGCACGACTTAAATTGGGCTTACCTAAGGACTATCAGAAATGGGATAGATAATGCCTGCATCAAGCCATTTAATAATTCCTTTTTCATGACCTCTCGCATATTTAGATTGAGTCACCTTTGTAATTCATGAGATGGTCATGCACCCTCCTTTAGATAAATCTTGTGGGTGCAATAAGTAGAAATGATTCCATGAAGGTTAGAGATGGTTCACCCTATAGCCTATTTGTGTTCACTGAAGACTTGAATCACTTTGAGTTCTTGATCCCTGGTAAGATTAGAGTTAATAATCACAGGGAGGGTTTGATTTAGTCCAGGTAAACATACTCCATATTAAAGGGCAAGGGCTTTAATTCTAATTTGGGTGGGGCCAAGATAGAAAGCAACAAGGGTAAAAGGTTTGTGATTGGTAGTCTATCCACTTGATGGGCCCATTGAGGTTTAAAGTTGGGAGATGGGTCTAAAAGCTTGTTTAAATCCTTGAGTTGAGGTTCTTTCTCTACTCTTCTTCTAGGTTGAGTCAAGCAAGATAAAAGAGGATCTTCAATTAAGTTAATAGCCTTATTTTCCTCAACATCAAGTTCATCTTCTATATCATCAATTGCCCCACAATCATCAAAATGTTTCGTTACCTTAAACACATTTAATTCCATCTTCTAGTCACTAAAGGCAATCTCCATTTTTCCTGACTCACAATCAATATGGGCTTTGGCAGTCGCCAGGAAAGGTCTACCAAAGATGATTGGGGTGTTGCTTAGCTTCTCAGATACCTTCATATCAAGGACTAGGAAATCCATGGGAAAATAGAAGTCCTTAACTTTGACAATCACATCCTCTAGAATCTTGCATAGTGTGGCAAGAGTTTGGTTGGCTAATTGAAGTGTCACATTAGTGGGTTTCATGTCACCAAGTCCAAATTTCTTATATAGAACAATTGGGATTAGGTTGATGGAAGCACTTAAGTCTAGGAGAGCCCTATCCAAAGTAATATCCCCAATAGCACAAGAAATCAGACGGGCTCCTGGATCTTCCTTCTTAGAAGGAAGGTTATTAAGGATAATAGAAATATCCTATTTTGTTACGACCCGATTCCCGAATTCCTACGAGACACGAGAATCGGATCGACTCGACTGATCCCAAGATCCAGTCATCCAACGAGAAAGTAACCAAAAGAACAGTAAAATAAACCACATTCATCATGCATGTAACTAACAGTAACAAAAGTACAGCAGTAAAGAAAAGAACTACTACAGTACACACCACCACAACAGTAGAGAATTTAAACAGGTACAGAAATATGATGCTTACAATAAAAGAGTACAAGTGTAACAGAATATACTCACTACAACAGAAAAACGGTACAGCAAGTACAACGTAAGTGGAACTACTGGGCTTTACTAGGCCCAGCACCCTTCGCAGTCGCAGGCTCTGGCTGCTCAACACCTGGTCCTGAAAAGGTGACAAAGGTGACACGTCAGCGAAACGCTGAGTAGAGTGGCAACCAGCTAGCTAAGAAACAGTAAAGGTAAACAAGTAGCTGTTGTTTTAATTTCTTTCTTTATTTTACTCTTTCTTGGTTTATTACTCAGGTCTTTCTCTTGATCTCGAATGTTCCTCGTGGGAACGATCTTGATTGCAGTCTTTTCCGAAAAGTAGAAGTAGCGCGTGGTGCTCTCCTGGTCGGGAGAGTCCCCCGTGGTGGTCCTACCCTCAGTCAATCACCCCAAGGTCGCTGACAGACGTAACGGTGACTACGGCACGCACGATAAACGCACGGGTAGCTACCCTGCACTGGCACGCGGTCAGTCGTTTCCGTTAACAGGTGCGCCTAAGTACAGCACGAAACCAGTATAGGGCAGAGCCCTCTCAGTAACTGGGGTCTAGCCCCTCCACAGTAACCAAACAGGGGTCTTGTTCCTCCACAGTTCGCGTACCCTCGCTTGATTACCCTGGTTTGCCCAGTGGGCCTAACAAGTCGGTGTAGGAAGGCGAGCAGAACCTCGGGGCCCGTGGGGTGGCTAGCACTCTCCCTACACTAGTAGCTCTCCCCGATACTGTGTACGCGAGGGCCAAAGGTCGGTATGAAGTGGCCAGACCTAACCCCGGATCCTTGGGGTGGCTAGCTCCGCTCTACACTAAATAGGGAGACAGTTGCTCTCCTTGGTACTCCGTACTCAAGGGCCAGCTCATTTTCCCATTTCCATTCCATTTACCTTTCAGGAGTTCTACTCCTAATTCCCCGTAGGGTTCATGCTTATATTTCTTTAATCAAGCTAATTTAGATTTCATCATTTCAATTTTATTTTCATATAGCTTATGTTCCCAACAGTTAATATCCATTCATATACAAGCAGCTGTTATCCAATTTCAGGCAATTATCATTGTTCTATCTACTTTTCCAAGACTGCAGTTCATGTATTCACGACATTCGTTTCAGTGTTTCTGTTCCTAGGATTCATGCCACACCCTAGGATCTATCATTCAATCTAGTTTTCCAGTCCTAGGATTCATGCCATACCCTAGAATCTATCATTCAATCTAGTTTTCAAGTCTTAGGATTCATGCCATATCCTAGGATCTATCATTCAATCTAGTTTTCAAACCCTAGGATTCATGCCATACCCTAGAATCTATTATTTATCTCAAAGGTGCATTAATGTTGGTAATATCCAAGGGGAGCCACTCTACCCGCAAGACTGGAAGTAGTGTGGGCGTAATCGGCAGGTCCGCGTGCCTCCGCAACCCCTAGAGCCACAACGGGACGAGGTCCTAATAAAAGGATCAATCACAAGGAACCACTCAGAATATGATAAAACTATTTTAAACAAGCAGATGAACTAAATCTTAGAAGAACGAAATCTCAAACGCGGAAATCGGACTTCGGACGGACCCTAAATGGGTAAAAAATGACAACTCTGCCCCAAATCAGACGTCTGGAACACCTTCCAGACGTCTTAAAAGATGGTTCAGATTATACCTTACTTCTGCACTGCTCTTCAGACGTCCAGGATCCTGCTGAACCGTCTGGACCTAGTTCCAGACGTCCGTCGATCACTCTGGATGTCTGGAGACGCTCTTCGTCGTCTGGTGACTTGCCCAGACGTCCGATCTGTATGGGAGGGCGTATCCTCGCGCCTTCCCAAACGAAACCTGCACACGTACGCAACCACTCTCAACGCGAGACGTCTCAGAACTTTCGTACGAATGGCCTGCATGGCCGCATCTGAAAGAAAGAGAAGGATGAGAATATCGTACCTTTCAGACATCTGGATCTCACTCCAGACGTCCCCCGTGCCGTCTAGACGTAGATCCAGACGTCTGATTCTGGAAAATTTTCCCAGAATCAGGATCTCCTCGCCTTCCGCCTGCTGCGCACGGTCGCGCCGCGCCGCATCCGCCTGTTGCCTGAGCTGCAGCGGCACCATGGTAACTTCCCCCAGCACCATGCTCCCGCTGTGCACCCGTCGGCCGGCCCTAGGCAGCTTCGGCGAGTTCGCTCTCTCTTCCTCACGCGCTCCGCCTCTTCTCCCTCTCGCTGCACCTCCTCCCCGCGCGTGCCTGGCAGCAGCTGTTGCCCTCGCTCTCTCACTCTCACGCCAACACTGGAGAAGGAGGAGATGATGGAGTGGTGGTGAGGGAGTGGGAAGGGGGGAAGAGGATATTTGAAGGCGTCGGGGAGAGAGAGAAAAGAGAAGAAGACGCCTGCAGGTCGGCAGGCGCAGTTTGCGCGCGCACGCGCGTAGACTCGCAATCGTACGCCGCAAAAATTAAATTCTAGACGTTTGGATCAACTCCCAAACATCTTAAAAACGTTTGATGTCGTGGGTCTTAACATATTTAGTTAGAATCACCTTCCTCGAATTGATTGATTTTGACTTGCGCTTTGTCATGGTCAATCCTTTAGAAACCTAGCACAAGCCATAATATGTTCAATGGAGGTGTTGGAGAAGGCATTATTTCTACTATTTCCTTGGATAGTTGAAACATCCTTATATCTAAGACTTGAGGAGGATAGTAGTGTAAAATCAGTATAACATGGATCAAAGGTTCCTATTTGGACCCCATTAAGAGGGTCTTAGGTTAGATGGCTCATATCTTAAGCCAGGTTTAAGTTATTCACAAACTCTCTCCCTGAGGGAGCTTGGATAGCAAAGGATGGGAGGGTTATTCCATTTCAATTCAGACTCATCAATTCATCTAATTTGTTGGATAACACATCAACCTTGTCCAACTTCTCACAAATCAAGTTCATATCTACGTTACTAGAACTCTCCTGGACTTCATAAATTCCATTTTTGGATTGCATGGATCTACCATATGTTTCCACGGAGGCATTATTCAGGGAATTTTTGCTCATACTCTTAAATAATTCAAATGCACTATCCTCATCTTTATTTATAAAGTTGCCTCCAGATGATGCTTCCATAAGGCTCCTCATTTGATCATTAAGCCCATGATAGAAAATTTTCACTAGCTGCTGATGTGAAAAATATGCGGTTTGTTAAATGATATAATTATTGTCGTTGCAACGCATAAATCTGTAGTCAAACTTTTACATTTATACTACCTAGATAGTGGAGTATCTAGGGTCATCCAAGGAGGCTAATTTGTTAGTCACAAAGAATGGGTTCTCTCTCTCTTCTCAAATCAACACATATTTTTGTGATTTTCATTTTGTTATTTTTAGAGTTTTGGAAATAATCTGGATTGATGCGAAGATGAATTATGCTACAACTAACTCTAAGTGACAAGAAGAGAGCCTTTTCTTCTAAACTCACCCTAGGCAAGTGTGCCTAGGGTAATTAGAAGAAGAAGGTGTGATGTGCACTAATAAACTAATAGCAACATGAAAGACACACTAAGCTAGAAAGCATGAAATTGAAGGCAATAAACAACTTTGTATTACTAGTAGACTTGATGACAAGTAGTTAAATGCTTCTTAAAAGAAAAAGGGAAACTACACTAGATAACACAAATAAAATAAAGATGAAGAAAAATCCTCCTAAGATGGTGAAGAAGGAATGGTCCTTGCTCCAAGCACAGCAGCTCCTGTGCTTGAAAAGAATGCTTCCTTGCTTCTGATATGATAACTCCTCCAAGCTTTTCTCCAAGGTGGGTGTCAACCACCTTGCTCCTCCTCTTGCCTAGCCGTCCCCTTAGTGTTGAAGATTTCCTCCTTTAGTGTGGCTAAGGGAGAAGGAGAGGAAGAAGGCACCAAGGGGTCGGGTGTGTGCCACCTTGATCTTCTTTTCTTCTTCCCCCTTGGCGTGAAGATGGAACCTGATCTAAATGAAGAAGATGGAACCTAACTAATGGAGGAGATGATGATATAGTGGTGGTTAGATGGGGTATTAATAGGAATGGAGAAGGGGTTGGTTGGCGTGGATTGATGGAGGGTTGGGATTAGGTTTAAGGAGGTGGTTATGGGATGAATGGCTAGATTTAGGTGGCGCCATCTAAAGGGATGCTAGGGTTGGTGGTTATGGGTTGGAGGCTACCTTTGGACGACGTCCATGGGAGTAGGAATGGGTGCATTTGGCTCCAAAGGAGAGTGAGTTCTAGAAGGATTGGTTTTGGAGGGAAAATGGATGGTGGAGATGGCTTGGAAGGTGATGTGTAGGGCTAGGATTGCCCTCAAAACATGGTGGGTTGTCACCACTTTTAGTGGTGGCTTTTGGTAGTGGTTGAGGGGTGAAGGGATGTGTGGTGGTGGTGCCAACATGAGGTGGAAGTGGAGGTAGCTTAGGTGGAGCTTAGGTAGGCTTATTTGGTAAAGCTAGTTAGGTGGGTTTTAGGGTTAGGTTGGGATGCCATGGAGGTGGACTAGCTAAGCTAGCTTAGCTAGTAGGGAGTTGTGGGGAGAGGTAGAGGGGGCTAGGGTTTTGGAGGTGACGAGCTGGAGGAAGTTGTCTTGAGTTGGACTGGAACTGGTGGTTGCTGAAGAGAGCTGTAAGGAGCTACCTTAGCTGGCTTAGCTTATTAGTTCTTTGCTAGGTGCTAAGCCAACCTAAGATGAGCTAGCTTCTACTAATGTAAGCTAAGGTGAGCTGGGTCTGGTCTTCCTAAAGATTACTGAGCTAGCTAGAGTAGCTAGCTTAGGTCAAGTAGCTCAGCTCAACTAAGTTGATTTAAGTTGAGCCTCTAGGGGCTGGACTTGAGTTGGCCTGAGCTGGTTAAGGTCATCTTCAGCTGACCAGGTCTAGCTAGTAACTAGTCCTAGTCAGGTTGAACTTCTAGTGAACTCTTCTAAGTTGGAGGAGCTAGAATGGAGCTGGGATCAACTGACTTGAGCTAGTTTGAGTTGCCATCCAGCTAAAGTGAGCTGAATGGAGCTAAGGTGAACTAGGTAGAGCTACCATTTAACTGAGATGAGCTGAATGGAGCTTGGGATGAGTTGATCCAGCTAGAATGAGCTGGGATCCAGCTGGGATGAGGTGGATCTAGCTGGAATCCAACTGAAAGGAGCTTCTTCTTCATCTTCTGCCTTCCACTGTCTATCCTTGACACTCAAGTAAACGCATTAAAAACATAACTAAAATGCAATGCATGCCTATCCTAATTAAATGCCTAAATGCAGCCCGAAAATCCATTTACGGAGTTAAAATCCTAAGAGCTGGATCATATTTAGGGTATAAGAATGATGATAAATTGATGTTGATTAGTTGCCATCTAGGAACCTCATGATGTAAGCATTTCCTAATCAGATGCAAGAATCTCTTGCAAGTTTCATGCAATGGTTCTCTTGGTTTTTAAGAGAAAATGGTGACAACTCTTCTAAGTAAATTAGTTTTTCCGATCTAGAAAAATTTTTTAGGGAAGGCACTCTTACCCCCTCTCATGTAGTGATGGGCTTCCCTATGGTTCAATACCATTGGCTAGCTTTATCTTCTAAGACAAAGGGGAAGAGCTTCACGTTAAGCACATCATCACTCAGATTTTGGATTATAATGGTTTCACTAATGGTAGTAAATTATTCTAGGAAATGAAAGGGATCTTCAGAACTGTTGCCATTGAAGTGAGGTAGAAGTTGTATAGTTGAGTGATTGATCTCGAAGTGTGCATCAACCGATGGAACCCTAACATAGGGTTTAGGTGTATAGTTGGAGAGATTATAGAAATCCCTTAAGGGTTTAGACTACTCCGGTTCTTGACCTTGGAGTTTGAATAATTCAATCAATTATTTCATTTATCTCTGGTGATGGGGTTGGAATTGATTGAGTTGCTGTTGGGGGAGTGCCATTTGGCGTTGTGGGTCATCTTGATTTGGAGGGGGTTGATTAGGAGTGGGTCAGTTGACTTAGTCAATGATAGTCACACTATCATGAGTCCTAACTAGCTAAAATCAGTCAGATTCAAATGATAAATGCTCCTAAATAATCATCTAAGGGTCACAATTCCATACTAAACTATTTTGAGGGGAAGACAAGAATACATGGTTAATTCTGTTATTTTAACAACACATCACAAATGCAGATTAACCACGGGGTTACTCAGGAGTTAATTAAAGGTCAAATTAACTGTAAAGAGCAAGAGTGGGCTCACATTACTGAATTAGGGTTTCATGCATTTCGAGGGCGAAAACAATACTAAAAATCATAATTATTAGCCCCACTTAAATTAAAAGGATTCTGGTCAGAATAAAATCAATCTAAACCTCTTAAAAATCATTGAAAAATATTTTAAGAGGTTTTGTACCTATACTTTGACCATCTGAACACATTTTGACATAGAATAGAGTTTCAGACGGGAATTTGCCTAGTCAAACTTGGTCAAACTCAAATCTAAGTTCACCATTTCCATGGGTCCAAATTAGGTTAACACCAAAATTTGGACCCAATCAGAGTCTATCTTGACCTAGTTTGCATTTTTAGCCCTAAAAACTTTATTTTTCACACTCAAACCCCTAACTTTCAATTTTCCCTACATCCATGCCCCTAGCTTGTCACTTTTGCAGACAAGTCCCTGCTGCCATTACTGTGTGAAATAACCTCCACACCCAAACCCGCCACCTTTGATTGGAGATTTCTTCTCCAATCTAAGTTGGAATCTCTCCAAACTTGGAGAGATTGTTCCCAAGAAGATTCTCTATAGATTGGACCATCTCTCGAGATCTGTGATTGATCATGGAGCTCAAGCGAACTCCACGATTTCAGTGGATTCCCTTTGCAAAAATTGTGAGGAAATCTTGTGATTTCCTCACAATTAAAGGCTTGATCTCCCTCTATTTAATCTCCACATCAATTTCCCATCTTTTTCAGCCAAGAATCAACTGGAGAACACGTTCCTCCTCCTCCTCCGGCCACCATCTTCTTTGACTCCGGCGACTTCCTCTACCTCCCTCTTCTAGCCATCCAACCATCAAATTGGACGGCTTAAGCTCCTCCTCTCTCGCTTCCGCTCCTCGCCAGCCACAGCAAGAGTGCTCTTAGCCTTTGTCGTCACTGCTCTCTCTCGCCAAACTTCACCGCTGTCCTCACGTCTGGCCGGTCAACGCTGGACGCTTCCCGCTCTCACTCTCTCTCCTAAGTCCCTCAAACTCTCTCTTTCTCTCTAAACTATTTCTAGGTCCTTAGTTGCTAGGTTTAGCCACCACACACACCTCTCCCACTTCATCTTCTCCATGGCCGACAAGAGCTCCGACGAGCTCAAACCGCACCACCACACCCTCCAACAACTCGCCACCACCTCCATAACCTTCGTCATACCCCACTGAGCAAAAGCCCCAAAGAAATTTGGGGCTTTGGACTCTCCCTCTCCCCGTCAAACAACACCACCTCTGCACACCCTCTCCAACCTCAATAGGCCTCCACGAACACTCGATCACCCAACTAGAACCACCATAACATTCATCGTCCTTCGACGATCATTCTGAGTTATTTAATTGGGGCTCCTCGCGATTTTCTTGTCTCAGGTACTAATGTATGGGAATTCGTTGCGAAAAGATTTGAGTTTAGAAAACCTGTCGTAGCGTGATTTGCAAGACAATTCGCCAATCGAATAATTTTTAACCAAAACTCAGAATGAGTCCTAGGTTGAACACGGGGAGGCTATGTAGATTTGAAATCCGCAGTTATATTTTTTGTTATTTTTTTGTTTATAAATGAGACATTCACAATGATTACTATTCTATTTGTAATATAAACACTACAACTAAAGAGAGAGAGAGGGAGAGGGAGAGAGAAAGAGAGAGAGAGAGAAAAATAACTTTTATACTCAAAATAATGTCATTATAATTGCACTAGAAAGAAGGAAATATAATCTGGAAAGCGATAAAGCACTACAAGAATATTGAGTATTGTTGACCGTTAAAAATGGTTGACAATGTTCAAATAACTGTCGAGAAAAAGGGTCAAGGAATGTACTATCGCTATTAGGTTTTCTCGACCGTTTTAGAACAATACTCTCGGGAAAAAGGTGGACCACTACTCGATGTTTGGTTATTTCTCTCGTTTGTTTTCAACGGTCGAGAAATCCTTTTCTCGACCGATCTAAATAAATGGTTAACGAAAATATTTACCTCGACCAGTATTTAGGCGATCGGCTAAGATCATATTCTCGACCGTTTATCAGTAACGGTCAAGAATGTTTCTATCATCGTCCGTTTGATCGAGAATATTAATATTCTCGACTGTTTGTATATAATGGTCGGAAATTTCAATATTCTCCTCTGTTTTCAAACAGTTGAGAATATTAATATTGTCGACGTTTCTTAAATAACGGTTGACAATACTAATATTGTTGTCCGTTAAAAATGGTCGAGAAAGCATTTTTTTTAAAATGTGTTTAATTTTTATGAAGGACTTGTAAAGAATTACAAATCTAGTAAAAATATAATCAATCATATAACTTAAAACATTTTTGTATCTAATTAAAACACAAATCAAAATAAAAATTTTATAAATGAAACAACGTATATAGAGTTCATTATAAATGATAATGTATATAAAAAATAGAATGATGTTGTGGTATTAATGTCTCTAGCATCGCTATCACTTAAATCATCGTCATCACAACGATCTTTATACTGATGAAAGGACGGGTGATCAATACCTCCCTTCTAAAGTAATGCCAGCAGCTCTTTGATGGTCTTGTTGGATTCCTTGGTTTGCATTGCGTTGTCCCTGACTAGCTATGTCAGCTCATTGATCCGCTGGTCCTCCTTGCCTTTGCGGTGTAATGCCGGAATCTCCTTCCTCATCTCATGCACCTCAGTTGAAGAGGATGATGCTCCCCTTCTCCCATACCACCTCGAGACGGTCTCGCTCCTCCCTGCGCTACGGACATACCCGCCATACTCAAGTGGCATGACGGTCCGGTAGGCCTCCTCTGTTGTCAGTGGCTGCTGAAATATAGCAGAGTTGGCGTCTTCAGGAGGATGCATTAAGCTAATCATATTATCCTGAAAGATATTGAATTATATTAAGTAATTTCATTTAATTGTATAATTACGAAATCAAATAAAAGTATTGTCTTTTTTAACTTACGTATCTCTGTTGGTATGTGTCGTGAATCCACTCTATTTCCGTCATCATTCATCTTGCTATGAGTGGCTTCATATACTCCCACCTGATCAAGTTGGGCACCTTGATGTATGACGGACTACAATAATTTGAAACAGTTAATTTTAACAAAATTAGAAATTTTTGTAAGGTTTAAAAGAAAATAATAATTAAAGGTACTTACGTATATGGATTTCATTGAGCCTATGCTTCTCCTACCTAAGACATGGGTTTTCGGTGGAGCCTTAGCCCTATTTTTCTCATTCTTCTTGACCTGCTCCTGAAATAAAGGTACAAGTTATTAACTTAGAAATTAGTTAAATAAATGATAACATATGAAATACTTTTACTTGCGTCACTGGATCATATTAATGCTTGCACGCTTCCTTCCAAGTGTACGGTTGTATCAAAAGAGGCGCATTATGAAATGCCTCATCATAATTCCTATTCTTATAATACTAAAAAATATAATTGTAATGTTAGAAATAATATTTGAATTATGGTAAAAGACAAACAAATACGGTTAAAATTTATCTTCTACTTTATTCTTCATTTCCAATTTTCAATCTTTATGAATATTCGCTGCGTGCTTAAGGATATATTTGACGATATTCGGATCATCGCCCCAATTGAAGGTGACCTGATTAATAAGAGAACATAAATTGTTAGATAATTTAAACTTATATAAAACAATGTACATAAGTTATTAATTTTTATCAATTACCTCTAACTCTCAAATGAGCTGCATTTTCAGCTCGTTTGGCACCTTCCTCCAATCGAAGTAGGACAGTGGGATGATCACCTTCATCAGTGTACCCAGTCTGCTAACGAATAGAGGATATTCCACTGCTTCCTCCACTGGTGTGATCCACACTGAAATGTGGATCCCATGCGGAATTCTCTCTAAGTCTTTATTCCATGTAGGACCTCTTCCCCTACATGCACCTATAAGATAGAATTATAACATAAAATTAAATGACAAAGAAATAAATAAATTGTAACATTTACCAAACCTTAAATTCATACTTAAACTATGGAAGGGTGGTGGTGGTGCAGAACATCCTGGCTGAGAAGGATCCGAGTTAGCCGTCTACTATGGCTGATCATCCAAGCCAACGTCCTCCTCATCAACTGAAGTACTATCCTCTTCATCAGTGGTCGCATCCTCCTCGTAGTCAGAATCCTCTGCTAGTAGATCCATTGGAGGAGGCATCGGACTCTTCCCCTTCCCCCTACCTCCCCTCCCCTGACTCTGGAAATGTCGAGTCACATCTCCAAGCCTCAAAAACTGCTGGTGAGGTGCTTGGGGCTGAGTGGGTTGCTGCCGGCAGTGAGCTTGAGGCTGAGGCTGCTGGCGGGGGGCCTCAGGCTGCTGGGGGGGGCCTCAGGTTACTGGGAGGCCTGAGCCTTCTCCCTATGACTCCTATTAGCCTTTTTCTTGAAAATAACCTGCATAAAACATCACAAATAATCAGATATTTTTTAAAAAATTTCAGCAACATTTCCCCTATATATTGTGATATTTCAAAAACCTGTATAAAATAAGCATACAAATAAATGAAAATGAAATAAGCATATATAAGTGAAACTAAAAATGAAATAATATCTCCATTCCCCTTTCCCCTACCCTTCCCCTCCATTTCCCTCCCCTTCTCCCTTCTTTCTTCTCCTTCTCTTTTTATCTTCCCCTTTCCCCTTCCCATTCCTCCATTTCCCTACCCCTCCCCTCCATTTCCCTTATCTTCCCTTCATTTCCCTCCACTTCTCCCTTCCTCTTTCTTCTCCTTCTCTTTCTCCCTTCTACTTTCCCCTTCCCATCTCTCCATTTCCCGTACCCTCCCCTTCATTTCCCTCCCATTCTACCTTCCTCTTTCCTCTCCTTCTCTTTCTTCCTTCTCCTTTATCCTTCCCATCCCTCCTTTTCCCTCCACCTTTTCATACCTCTTCTATTTTCCTCCATTCTCCCCTCCATTTCCCTTTCTCCTCCTCTACATTCAACATAAAACATTAAATATGCAAAAAATAAATAAATGCATCATCCCATACAAAAAATAAATCTAAGTGAGCACACTTTACACACAAAACAAACCTAAGTGGGCACACCCCACATTGAACATGATAATAGCATTTTAAAGAAAAAAGTAGTAAGAAACTCATCATAGTAATGAAATGGTCCACAAACTGTGTACAAATAGTAGGAGAATGCGAAGAACCTATATGAGAAGGTAATAAAATAAATTTCAAATTTGAAATATAAATGAATATAAGCTTTGATAAAAGATAAACAAAACAAACAACTAAGAATTTGTTAAATTATTTATATTTATGGTTATGGATTAATACTTTTGACAAATTACCTTATATGTCAATGTCAGTTACATCAGGGGAAAGTTCTTCACTTATGGGTTTTGTTGATATACTTCAGATTCAACATCTGGGTGTAGATCTTTTCCCTCTCCAACTCCATCTCGATGTATGAAGAGTGGGTCGATCAAGATCAAGGAAAATTTCAATTAATTTGTATCCTCTTCTCTTCTTCCAATCCTATCCATCACCCTTTGAGAAAAGGAACAAGTTACAAAGAGTAGACCCTCCCACCGTCCCTGATGGCTTTACCTTTCCTCGATCCAATGGTGTGGACAGAGAGGGATTGAGATGAGGGTATGTCAAAGAGTACCCTCTAATGTCAGCATTGATAAAGAATAGAATTCAATGTAAAGAAGAAGAAGAAGAAGAGAAGAATAGCATTCAAGAGATGGACATGCAAACGCATGATGATGAAAACAGTTGCATAGCATTTGTTGTTGGATCAATTGAGATAAGAGAAAATTAATTCCCACAAATCTATTGAATACCAGATTTTCTGGATAATGGCAAATATATGCACATGCATGGACTCTCGTTGATCAAACTGTGGGAGATTTTACAAGGGAAATGGCTACAGTTTCTTCATTGACAAAGAGTCCCTTCTAGGGCACCCTTCAACTTATATTTTTCCATAAGATTGGGATGCATGCGTATAATTTAATATTTTTCTTTAATTTACTTTCCTGACATTTCTTTAGTAAGGGTAATTTTATTTACTCGAAAAAGAAACTAAAAGTTTGAAGAAGTTTATATAGAGTATGCTAGAAGCAAGGTCGCAAGAATGAGAATACTAAAGTAGTGAAAATTACATGGAAATGCTGAGGAAGCTACTAAACCCACTTCTCCTACAGGAAATACATATCGTGTCTTTGTTGCATGGTTCTTGTTGGTGTAATATCCTAAAATTGGCAAGACTAGTATGTGAAACTTCATGCCATCTACATTACATAGAAATAGGATTAGAGCTAGTACTTCTATATATGGGCAAAAAGAACCGAGAAAGATAGAGTTTCTTCTGCCAAGACCACTAGATTAATTCCAGCCAACTTGTCATGACCTAACAATATTTGAACCACTATTCTACAATCAAATGGCTCAATTAGGATATAAAATAATTGACTAGTTGAGCTTTGCCACAAATTGAAAGATGTGTTTTTCATCATTTTTGCATATCAAAATATAAGTCACCTTTTTGACCAATTAAATCATGTTTACGCTAGTTTTAATTACTAATTAACTCATGTACCTGTTATAAATTTATGTGACATTCTAACGATCGTGTATACTATGACCTATTCATTAGAATAGTCATTACTGGTTATTATAGATGCGACTTAGTAAGAGGACTTTGGATCTGTGTTCTATATATATACATCTAGGCTTAAGGAATTAATAGAACTCGGCACTGGAGGAGGATTACGTCATGCTCTTACCACCAAAAGCACTTAGTTTGACAACAAATGAGAATAACTCAACAAATTGTTTGTTCCATATTAATGCACAATGACTAGATGAAGACTAACACCCATCAAAATTAGGGGTAGTAAAAGATGGAGGCTAAAGGACCTTAAACTTAATCGATGTAATTCCCCCATCTATTTTAGACAAACAAAGAGAATAGGTGTGCAACGTGTTAATAAAATGCTTATCTAATATTACTAAAAGCCTAATGATTGATCATATTGATATAATCATGCTATGAAGGCATTTGATTTGAGAATAAAATCATTGTATAGCTTTGTAAGATAAGATTGCTTGTAAATATCTGTCATTATCTTATGAACTATCAAAAAGATTATTTAAATTTGGAATTCTATGTGTGATCTGCATCGAATGTGAAACATGACATACCCTTGATTTAGCTCCAAGAATAAATTAGATGGAGGAAAAAATGTGAAATCTCATTTAATGATTTCATTAGAATCAACAAACAATCATTAAGCTTATTAATATCCTCAATTTAAAAAAAAGAATCAAATATTGTATAATAAATATCAAATCATATGAAATTGATGTATTTCAGTTATAACCACATTGCTATTCACATTAGTTGATCAATACGAAACCAAATTCCACATCTAAGTATTACATAACCTAAGTATAACATAAAAAAAATAAATTAACCTAAAATTAAATTTCTAACCCTAAGGGGGGGAATTGGGGTGATGGTGGTGGGAGGAGGAGGAGGTGGTGGTGGTGGTGGCAGGAGGAGGTGGTGGTGGTGGTGGCGGTAGGAGGTTGTAGTCATGGCTTGAGGTGGTGGTGGCGCGGGGTGGCCGTGGAGGTGGGGGTGGTGGGGAGTAGCTGTAGAGGTGGGGATGGTGGTCGACGAGGTAGTGGTGAGGGCTGGGATTTTTGTCTGTGTTTTCTCGACCGTTATAGACTGAACGATCAAGGAATGCATTCAAAACATATCTTTTTGCCGTCATGATTTTCGATGGGAATATCCTCAACTGTTAATATGGAAATCGTCGACTATATTATTATTGTCGACCTTTATAAACAGTTGAAAATAGTCTCAACCAGATGTCTTAATTATACTTGACTTTTCTCGATCATTAGATATTAACGGTTGATGATTCTTTCATTATCAACTGATGGGAACACCATCGTGAATCCTAACTAACTCATTTTGACCTAATTGAGTCAGTAAAAGCTCCTACATAACCAACTGAATGTCATAACTCACTGTATAAGCATCCTAAGGGAAAAATAAGAAACTAGAGTTAAAATTGTAATTTTACCAATGCAGTACAACCACGGGTTTTCTTAAGGGCTGAATAAAGGTCAAATGGTCTTAATAAGATAAAAAGTGGGTTGGATCAGACAGAAAAGGGTTTGTGTGTGTTCTGAGAATTAAATGACTTTTGAAATCCTAAAAATAGACCCACTTAATTAACCAAGGTTCTGGTCAGGATAAAATTCACTTAAACCCTCTAAAAATCATAGAAAAATATTCTCAAGGATTTAATACCTTCAATTTTGCCATCAGAACCTATCTTGAGCTAAATGGAGTCTCAGACAGTATTTGCCCTAATTTGGATTTTTGCATAAATTACCTAGTCAAACGTGGTCAAAACCAAAATCCAACTTTACCATTGGATTCCTTAGGTCCAAATTAGGTTTGTACCAAAGCTTGGACCCAAGATGAGTTTGCCTTGACCTAGTTTGCAAAAAGGTCCTGTATGGTTACATTTGTGCCCCTAACTTTAAAAAACCCTTACAAATAGCCTCCTAGCTTCTTTGTTGTCTTCACAAGTAGGTCCCTCCAACATTATCGCGGAGGAAATCGACTCCGGCGACCTTTTACAGGGACGTTCTCCTTGATTGCTTGGAGAATCTCTTCTATAATTGGAAGGGAGATCCTCTGAGAAATTCCTGCCAGTATGAACCCATTGATGAGCTTTGATTCCCTCCCAATCTCTCATGTGAACGCATGAGAGATTTTGGTATCCTAACAGTTTCCATCTCCAGCAACCTTCCAAGCTTGGGAAGCTTGCTTCCCAAGCCCTAACCACCCTTCGGAGCCTTATTTAAAGAAGCCCAGATCACACCGAATCCTCTACGCTCGAATTCAGCCGTGATTCCCATCAATTCTTCTCTTCCTCTGACGGTCGGAGGCTCCTCGACATCTGGCAAACTTTCTTACCCTTTCTCGTCGTCGGACCGCCATATCTGCAGCGGATTCCTCCTCTCTGCCTTCATCCGCGTCTCGCCGTACCAGCAGACGCCACTTTCTCTTCATCCTCGCCGTTCCCACCTCACCGGAGTTGCCTTTGTCTTCAGCGTCGGCCACACCAGACCCGACGCCCTCACTGCCCCCCCTTCGTCCATGAACTCCCTAGCTAAGTTCTCGCTCTCCTCTACTTTCTTCTCCACGCTTTACTTTCCAAAATCCGCCATTGACGCCCCTTTGCACCTCCATCTCCGGCCACTACCTCCGGCGAGGCCATCCCACCTCCACAAGCCACCAAAACCCTCGCCAACCCTTGCAGAACCTCCACCACACTTCACTGATCACTTCCCCTTACTTATTCACCGCACCACTCACCCAACTCACCCCCCGAGCACACCCACTCACACGCACACAGTCTGCCCTAGGCATGCACTCACAGACACCCACACGCCACACCAGCACTCCCAGCACATTTGCCGTGCTCCGCCGACGCTCCTTGAACGCTTTGACGTGGCCGAGAGGCCGTTCTATTGATTTCAGGTGCATGACCTTATCTGCCATTGGCGAGCAAGCTCGAAGCTTGCTTGAAGCTGCTCCGGGACTTGCTATCCCAGGTGATGCTCCCAGGACGCACGGAAGACTCTTGCGCACGGACCTAAGACCTCAATTGCAATTGCGAGCCTCAGCAGCTGCTGCAATTGGAAGCACCATCCTTGCTGCAGGCGCGCGAGAAAAAGGGTGCGCGGATAGTCTCACCTCGGAACGAAGAGGCACCCTCACCTGCATAAATTTAAAAGTTGCCATAAGTTGTTTGCCTCAGTTACCATGGGGTGAGGTCCCTCTCACCTACACCCAGTCTCGTTCGTGACACTGCCTCCGCAGACCTGGCTGACCCGACCCGACCTGAACTGCTCACTCCTCACCGCACGCCGGTGAGCCTAGACCTAGGTACGCGCCCGACCCGATAACTCGAATACCTGTGTGGCTCTGGGAGAGTGGATCCTAAGAGAGAAGAAGAGAGGAGAGTTGCACGGGTAGGGGGAGAGTTTTGCTACAGGAACCTCTGGCCGATACTTAGCTGATTCTGAAGAAGAACAGAAGAAAGAAGAAGAAGAAGAGAAGGAAAAAGAGAGGGCTCGTAAAGGCAAAGGAAGAAGAAGAAGAAGAGGAGGAGGAGGCCAGAGCAGAAGAAAGCCAAAGGAAAAGGAAGAAAGAAGAACTAAGGACAGCGAAGAAAAAGAAGAAGAAGAAAGGAAGACTCAGAGATAGAGCAAAGGCAGAGAAAGAGAAGCAGCAAAGACAGAACCAGACAACTTTAAGTTGTCTGATTCCCTCATCAGACGACAAATCTTAAGTTCTCATTGCATATTCATACATTGAGTCCTTTAATGATATTGTAGGAGTATTTGGTGATCTAAATCACCATTTTACTCCCATCTTTCTGCACATTGCTACTGACATTATTGCAATCTCTTTTAATTTTTAATTGTGATCTTGATTTCTAAATACCAATTTACTCCCTGTGTTCGACCTCTGAAACCTATTTGAGTAATAAAAATTGTATTTGTTTTCAAAGCGATTTCAATTATACTGCAACGTGATTATTTCAAAACCGATCTCGCTTGCGATAAATATTTTGGCACCGTTGTTGGAGAGCAACGGGCAATTTAGAATTCTCGATTGCAATTTCTGATGTAGGTTCTAACTTGCTATATCTCTTTTGCTGTGGTTGTTTCAGGGGAGAAGATACATTGAAGAAAGTCAACCACACATCAAACATGCTTGAGGCAGGTAAATTCTGATTAATCTCTCTCTTAAGTCCCTCGTTTTGAAAAGGTTAAAAAGGATAAAATCAATTAGGGCTACTTGCTTTCCATTCTTAGATAATTCATCAAGTTGCCTGATTTGATTTCAACAACAAAACCTGATTTGTGCACCCACTTAAGGTAACTAGGGCTTTCACATTCTTATTTGAGCCCTAGATACCACATTTGGCAAACTAAATTGGACCAAAATTAGAGCCAATTAAGGATTCCAAGTTAGGATTTTAGAGACACACTTACATAATCAAGAATCAACTTTCCAAGATGATGTGTGCCTAAGCCTTGGTTGAATTGATCTATTCAAGCAAACCTTAAAAATCAGGTTCTTAATCTCACTTGAATCCTAAAAGAGGGACCTAAACTTCTCAAAGGACAAACAAGTAAACTTGACCCACCTTGTTGGGTCAACCAATCTTGAAATTAGGTCACTTTTTGCACTTAATACATCTAAAGTTCAAGTGAAATCTTAAGCACCCTTGCTTTTAATAAAATTGGTAAACTTAAGAGGTCGAGTCCCCATTTTGGTCTACCTGGAACATCAATGACAAGAGAGGTCGAGTGGGGGAAACCATGTAACCCATGGGGGTGCTCTACCATGTAGGGGTCTTTGCGGGACTCTCCCTCTCTGGCTGCCCAGGTAATTCTCATGTGGACGGCTTTCTGACTAAGGGGTATCATTCGCCCCGAACCTCTATAGTCATCCAAAATTTTTTGGTGTCTTGATTGGGTCCATCACATTCTATTCTCATCCAGTCCATCAGTGCACATTTCGTAGGAGGTTCTTATGACCATCCTTGAGGCCTCCTTTAGTCATTCACTCCCGTCGAGGCCAGGCCTTGACTTCCGTGTTTGTGCAGCAACCCCATCACATAAACATCTCTTCTAATTCATCTGAACCTAATTCTCCTTCATCCATCATCATGGCACAACCCGCAGAAGAAGAGAATAACCTCGAAAATCAACTTCATTGCCTTAATGATTTATTCCAAGCCTTTATGAATCCACCGCGGTGTCCTATGATGCAATATCATTACAATCCCGCTATGGTGGCAATCGAACCTCGAGTCCAAATCCCCGCTGGAGGTCTTAATACTGAACTCAAGCCCAACATGATTCATGGTATTCCAAAATTTCATGGGCTAAATTCCGAGGATCCTTTTTAGCACATTAAACAACTCAAGCATTTGGCCCAGACCTTCGGGTTAGATGTTCAGAATCGGGACATTCTTCTAATGAAAATGTTCTCCTTCTCTCTCATGGACAAAGCAACTCACTGGTATCAGACTCAAATGCGTTCAATCAACACATGGGTTGAACTACAATTCGAGTTTATGAAAAAGTTATTCCCAGTTGGTTGGACGAATGCTTTACGACACCAGATCACACACTTCACATAGCAGCCTGGAGAACCACTTCACAAAGAATGGGATCGTTTCTTGGATCTCATGCGAAAGTGCCCCCATCACGGAGTTCCTAAATGGGAACAAGTCCAGTCTTTTTACCATGGACTCTGTGAAGATATCCGTTTATTCGTCAATGTAACTTGCGGGGGAAATATCATAGGTCAACATGAAGACACTGTGTGGGAGATTCTTGAGAATATGAGCAAGAACTCCATCAATAATGACTCCATGGGCATATTCGACTGTACAAATGCCCGCGCATCGACGAATCCAATGGGGGCACATGAGACGTAGGACCTATCCTCTTCTGTCGACTTGGAATTGATGGCCAGTCGTTTGGACAAGGTCTCTATCATTGAGAAGAAGGTGGATGAGCTAACTTGACATCTACAGCGAGCCACCTCTGCGCAAAACCCGTTCGCACAGCCGCCCTCTGGGAGGGAAGCTGTGCATAACATCTACCACCGATCTTCTCAAGAGATGGACTCGTATCCACCCCCGTCTGACTCTTGGGCTGGAGGAAACTCCGACCCTACCTACTCTAGTTGGGGGAACTCTGAACCCTCGTACTCTGACTTTTCTGAGGTTCCATAGACATGTGAGGACCTCAATGCCATCCAGAATGACCCATTCTCTAATACCTATAACCCTGGATGGCGGAATCATCCTAATTTCATGTGGGCGGGAAATAATCAGAATTAGAGACCATCATATCAACCCCATCCATAAGCTCCTTGTCCATATCAACCTCCTCAGCCTCGGCCCAACCCCACCTATCAATCTGGGCCAACTCAGACAGATCAAATGACTCTCATCCTTCAGACTCTGGTTGACCTTCAAAATACGAATGCAGCTATGCAAAAACAGCACAAAGACAAGATCACAGAGGTTCGCAATCAGCTCGCCTAGATGGCGAATTCCTGCCAATCTGGTACACTCCCTTCGCAACCTCTCCCTAATCCAAATAATGTGCTGAACCAGAGGCGCGTTATGAACCCAAATTCAGGCCAAGCTCACATGATTTATCAGACCCCTTCCACTCCATCACCTGATGGGATGGAAGCTTCGACATCATATTCGGAATTTCAACAGCAGCCACCTATTTTACCTACACTAAACCAGAACTAGGCAGGACTGAATTTAGTTACGGCCCGCAGTGGCAAAGCAACACAGGACCCACCTTACCCAAGCCACTTTTAGCCTGGTAGTGCTAACCCAAACCCTAGGATAGTCATTCAGGATACCCCTGTCCTAGATCAACATCCTGGACCTATTCTGGAGGAACCATCCAAGGTTCCATTTCCCGAGGCCTTGACTAAGGGGAAGAGGACAACCAAACCCGTGGCACCTGAAGAGGACCTGGTCAAGCTCTTTGAATAGGTCCCTATAAACATCCCCTTGATGGATACGATTCGCCACGTACCGGCTTATGCACGATTTCTGAAAGACGTGTGTACACCTAAGCATAAGCTGCGAACCAAAAGTGGGAGCCCAATCGTAATGTCAAAGCAAGCTAGCTCTGTCATTTTGAATAGACTCCAACCTAAGGCAAAAGACCTAGGTACTCCCCTGATTTCCTGTATAATTGGTGATATCCAATTTGATAGAACTTTATTGGATCTAGGAGCCTTCATAAACCTAATACCTACATCCCTACTTGACCATCTTGAGGAATCTGAGCTGAAACCAGCAGAGGTGACACTACAGTTGGCAGATCGATCTATTAAGTCATGTAAAGGAGTTCTTGAGGATGTTATTATTAGGGTTTGGGATTTCTATTTCCCGGTAGATTTCGTAGTCTTGGATATGGATGCTCCAGAAAATCCGAAGAACACACCGATCATACTAGGGAGACCCTTTCTGGCCACTACTAAGGTCAACATTAATTGTGAGGAGGGCCAAATTGAACTGAAATTTGGGAACCAGACACTAAAAATTGACATCTTTAAGGCCCAACAAGGGATTAATTACGGAGTTATAGAACAAATATGTGACATTGAGGCTGTAGTTGATGATCAGTATATCGAGGAAAACTTGACTACTTCTGATCAACCACAAGAGGATCAAAACTCGTAATTAGAGGAGACAAAACTCAACCTAGACACACCTATAACTCCTTCCTTTGCTCCTGACAACCACTCACTGCTGCTGATAACCCTATTATGGAACTAAAGCCTCTTCCCGATCACCTAAAGTACGTCTTTTTGGGTTCCAATCAGACGTTTCCTGTTATTATCAACTCCAGACTCACACCTGATCATGAATCCCGTCTGATTTCTGTTCTCCAGCAACATCGAAGAGCCATTGAATGGACTCTTGATGTTTTGACTGGTATCAGCCCCTCTTACTACACACACCACATCTATATTGAAGAGGGCACACGATCTTCCCGTGAAATGCAGAGATGTCTGAATCCTAATCTGCAAGATGTCGTGAAAAACGAGATCATCAAGTGGTTAGATGCTGATATCATCTATCCGATTTCCGACAATCGGTGCGTAAGTCCAATCTAGGTTGTGCTTAAGAAGGTAGGACTCACCGTAATCACGACTGAGATAAAAGAAATCATACCAACCCATGTAGTAAATTCATGGAGAGTCTGCATTGATTACAGAAGACTCAATACCTCCACGAAGAAGGATCATTTCCCACTACCGTTTATTGATCAGATCCTCGAAAAACTAGCGGGAAATAGATTCTTCTGCTTTTTGGACGGGTACTCCGGTTATAACCAGGTGGCAATCCATCCTGAGAACCAAGAGAAGACCACTTTCACCTGCCCCTTCGGGACGTACACGTTCTGAAGGATGCCTTTCGGTCTCTGCAATGCACCCGCTACTTTTCAGCAGTGCATGCTTGCCATATTCTCAGATATGGTAGGTGATTATCTGGAAGTCTTCATGGATGACTTCTCAATTTTTGGCGAATCATTTGATGATTGCCTCCTGCACTTGGTCTAGATCCTCAGGCAGTGCATTGACGTCAATTTGGTTCTTTCCTGGGAAAAGAGCCACTTCATGGTGCCTGAAGGAATTGTCCTGGGACATCTCATATCAGAAAAAGGCATCCAGGTTGATTGAGCCAAGGTGAATTTGATTTCCAAACTTCCTATGCCTAGCTCAGTTAAGGACATCAGATCTTTCCTGGGGCACGTCGATTTTTATCGTCGATTCATTCTTGTTTTGTCAAAGATCGCGCGCCCCCTGACTAATCTATTATCTAAGGATGTTCCTTTTGAAATCTCCAAGGAATGCACTCAAGCATTTGAAATCCTTCGCGATCAAGTTACCCAAGCTTCGATCCTACAGTCCCCTGATTGGTCTCAACCCTTTGAGATCATGTACGAGGCATCTGATTTCGCTGTAGGAGCAGTACTTGAGCAGAAAATTGATGGGAAACCCATGGTCATCTACTACGTTAGCAAGACACTTGACGAGGCTCAGCTTAACTACACAGTTACTGAGAAAGAGCTGTTAGTTGTAGTATTTGCCCTGAAAACGTTCAGATCATATCTTTTGGGTTCCCGTGTTATCATTTACTCTGATCACACAGTTGTGAGGCATCTCCTTGCGAAGAAGGGCGCAAAACCTAGACTAATCTGTTGGATCTTGCTGTTGCAAGAATTTGACCTCAAGATTTGCGACAAATCGGGAAAATAGAACGTGGTAGATGATCACTTGTCCCGCCTTCCTTTTGACATTATCAACCCTTCCGGACCCATTATGAAACATTTTTCTGATGAGCACCTCCTGACTATCAGTACGGGGCTTCCATGGTTTGCTGATTTAGTAAAGTACCTGGCATCACATCAGATCCCGTCCGATTGGCTGAAGGCCAAGAAAGACAAATTGCTTTCCGATGCCAAGTACTACTTCTGGGAAGACCCGTATCGTTTCTGTTGGTGCTGATCAAATCATCCGACGGTGTGTCCCGGAGGCAAAAATTCAGGACATCTTGTCCTTCTGCCATGATCAGGCATGAGGTGGACACTTCTCAGGTCATAAAGCCACAGCGAAAGTCCTCCAGTGCGGCTTCTATTGGCCCACAATTTTCAACGACACATACAATCACTGTAAGTCATGCACTTGTTGCCAGACTTTAGGCAACATGAGCCATCGTGATATGATACCATTACAACCGATTTTCGTATGCGAAATCTTTGATGTCTAGGGGATTGATTTTATGGGACCCTTTCCTGTTTCGGACGGCTTTGAGTACATTCTGCTCGCTGTTGACTACGTGCCCAAATAGATCGAAGCCATTCCGATCCAAACCAATGATCATAAGGTGGCTATCAAATTCATTCATCAGAACATCTTTTCTTGGTTCGGGATTCCACGTGCTATAATCTATGATGGAGGGACCCATTTCACTAATACTCAGTTCAGGTCACTGATGACCAAATACGGGGTGTCACACTGAATCTCTACTCTTTATCACCCCCAAACCATCGGTCTAGCTGAGCTATCAAATCGGGAGATCAAGAAAATCCTCCAGGTCACTGTTCGACCTAACAGGAAAGACTGGTTATCCCGACTTCCGGAAGCTTTGTGGGCTTATAGAACCACCCATAAAATCCAATTAGGTATGTCTTCCTTTAGATTGGTGTACGGGAAGGCATGTCACCTCCCCGTCGAATTGGAGCAAAAAGCTTATTGGGCAGTACGGAACTGCAATCTCGATTTTTCTAAGACAAGAACTCATAGAAAGCTTCAAATGAGCGAGATCGATGAATTATGTCATGGCTCGTATGAGAACTCGCGAATTTACAAAGAGAGGGTTAAAGCCTTTCACGACAAGCACATATCCAGAAAGATCTTTTGCCCTGGTCAAAAGGTCCTACTCTTTGATGCCAAACTCAAACTGTTCCCAGGAAAACTCAGATCAAAATGGATTGGACCTTACCTTGTCCGACGAATCTTTAGAAATGGAGTTGTCGAAATCAGTCAACTCAGCCACGATTCAAAACCTTTTGTCGTGAACGGTAAGAGACTCAAATTGTTCATTAAACTTACTGATACAAATTTGGCTGAGACATCTTTTACCCTCCATTCTTCCTGATCTCATTGCGCCCGGCCAATGGCGTAAAACTCAACGCTTAACGGGAGGCAACCTGTCATTTTGAAAAACTTGAAACCTTTCTTAACACGTCCTATGCTGAACTCATATTGCACTTTAGAGTTCATCCATTAGAACAACCAACTCCACCTCTGGTACCCGTACTCGAGCTTGAAATCATTCGCAACAGTCATCTCGACCCATTCACCCACCCAAAACCTATTCTAATGAATGATCTAAGTTGAATTCGAACCCACCTAATTTACAATGAGGATATTGCAAACCGTAGGCATGGGAGGGTATTAAAGTGCAAAACGTCATGAAAATCATCTCATAAGAAAGGGCTTCATCAAAAAAATCACATATCCCGAAAATACTAAAAAAATAAAAAAATTTCTTCAAAAAAAAATGAGAGAATTTTGATAGCATATCAAATTTTGAGGAGAAAAAGGGGAGGAGATAAAAATGTCAAAAAGGAGCACAAGTTGAAAAGAAAAGAAAAAGAGATAGTCATTAGTAAGAAATTAAGGAATTGACTTAGTTTTAGACCATATCACAAGAAAAAAATGAAAGGAAAAAAGTGTTAATGAAGCAAAAAGGAGAGATTAGTTGGAACGTCGATTTTAGGCCTTTGGGCTATGATCATAGGCTTAAAAATTTAAGTATCTGCTAAGATCTAGATAGTCCTCAAGAGGTTGGGGAAAATGCAAAGCTTAAGTATTAGGTCTAAGGCTTAGGGAGTATTCGACCTTGTTAATTGACCTCTGGTTTGTGGGACTCGATAACCTAAGCACCTCAATCCACACACAGTCTGGTTCAGTGCGCCTAAGTATCAAAATCACGCAAATGTGTTTAAATTATTTTGAAAAAAGTCACCTAGATTAGCAGTGGTTGATCAATACAAGTTGATTTGGATGAGTTCCAGGTGCAGAGAGGCAGGAAATTCCCCTCGAAGATGTGCAATAACATATCGTCTCCTCGGTACTTGTCTCTTAGGATATCTACATATCCTACCGGGGGCATGTAAGTACCCTGCGCTGGTTCAGATGCCAAGGGTGGCATTATCCCGAAATGTCGATTGCCTGGGTCTGAATTTAGCTACGGAACACCATGGGCGAGATTATCTCGAAATCTCGAAAGCCAGGGTTCTGGGGGTTGTCGTGGGTGGTGCTATCTCGAAGCATCGATTGCCAGAGACCCTTCGAGGATTGATGATGTGGACTAGGAATTCGATACAGACTGTATTGGGAAGCCAATCCGAAGTTAGAAATAAAAAGAAAAGAGAGAGAAAATTCTCCAAAAATAAAGAAGATTCCTCTGTCTCTCTCTGACAAAAATGCACTGCAAACTGAACCAAAGCTAAAACATGTTACAAGCATGGGTGCTTTAACTGCGGAGTTCAATGAACCTTAGGATAGTTCTTGTGGGCCGGTAGACTAAGGCTAAAGCTAGTCAGGTCCGGATCTTGATTGGTACTTGAGTACCTCTAAGCCTACTATCGGCATTCTAACCTAATCTACAAAAGGAAGCATGTATCAAAGTTTTGAGTATCAAAAGATTTCATGGTCTAGAATCAAAGTTAATACCTTGAAATTTTGTTAAGGGACTAGCAAAAGCTAGGCATGGGGCTATGATGGGAATACCATCATGAGCCCTAACTAGCTCATTTTGACCTAAATGAGTCAGTAAAAGCTCCTGCATAACCAATTGAAGGCCATAACTCACTGTATAAGCATTCTGAGGGAAAAAATAAGAAACTAGGGTTAAAATTGTAATTTTACCAATGTAGTACAACCATGGGTTTTCTCAAGGGTTGAATAAAGGTCAAATGGTCTTAATAAGATAAAAAGTGGGTTGGATCAAACACAAAAGGGTTTGTGTGTGTTCTGAGAATTAAATGACTTTTGAAATCCTAAAAACAAACTCACTTAATTAACCAAGGTTTTGGTCATGATAAAATTCACTTAAACCCTCTAAAAATCATAGAAAAATATTATCTAGGGTTTAGTACCTTCAAGTTTGCCATCAGAACCCATCTTAACCTAAAATGGAGTTTCAGACAGTATTTTCCCTAATTTGGGTTTTTACATAAATTACCCAATCAAATGTGGTCAAAACCAAAATCCAACTTCTCCATTGGATTTCTTAGGTCCAAATTAGGTTTGTACCAAAACTATGACCCAAGTTGAGTTTGCCTTGACCTAGTTTGCAAAAAGGTCCTGTCTGGTTACATTTGTGTCCCTAGCTTTAAAAAACCCTTACAAATAGCCCCCTAGCTTCTTGGTTGTCTTCACAAGTAGGTCCCTCCACCATTATCGCGGAGGAAACCGACTCCGGCGACCTGTTACAGGGACGTTCTCCTTGATTGCTTGGAGAATCTCTTCCAAAATTGGAAGGGAGATCCTCTGAGAAATTCCCGCCAGTATGAACCCATTGGTGAGCTCTGATTCCCTCCCAGTCTCTCATGTGAATGCATGAGAGATTTTGGTATCCTAACAGTTCCCATCTCCGGCAACCTTCCAAGCTTGGGAAGCTTGCTTCCCAAGTCCTAACCTCCCTTCAGAGCCTTATTTAAAGAAGCCCAGATCACATCGAATCCTCCACACTCGAATTCAGCTGTGATTCCCCTCAATTCTTCTCTTCCTCTGACGGCCGAAGGCTCCTCGATGTCCGGCAACCTTTCCTACCCTTTCTCATTGTCGAACCGCCATACCTGCGGCGGATTCCCCCTCTCTGCCTTCATTCGCATCTCACCGTGCTAGCAGATGCCACTCCCTCTTCATCCTCACCGTTCCCACCTCACTGGAGCCGCCTTCGTCTCCGGCGTCGGCCACAGCAGACCCGACGCCCTCACTGCCCCCCTTCGTCCATTAACTCGCTAGCTAAGTTCCCGCTCTCCTCTACTTTCTTCTCCGCCCTTTACTTTCCAAAATCCGCCACTGATGGCCCTTTGCACCTCCATCTCCTCCATCTCCGGCCACTACCTCCAACGAGGCCATCCCACCTCCACAAGCCACCAAAACCCTTGTCGACCCTCGCAGAACCTTCGCCACACTTCACTGATCACTTCCCTTCACTTTATTCATCGTGCCACTCACCCAACTCACCCCCAAAACACACCCACTCATACGCACACAGTCTGCCCTAAGCACGCACTCACAGACACCCACACGCCACACCATCACTCCTAGCACATTTGCCGTGCTTCGCCGATGCTCCCTGAACTCTTTGATGTGGCCGAGAGACCGTTCTATTGATTTCAAGTGCATGACCTTTTCCACCATTAGCGAGCAAGATCGAGGCTTGCTTGAAGCTGCTCCAGGCCTTGCTGTCCCAGGTGACGCTCCCAGGATGCGCGGAAGACTCTTGCGCACGCACCTAGGACCTCAATTACTGTTGCGAGCCTCAGCAGCTGCTGTAATTGGAAGCACCATCCCTGCTGCAAGCACGTGAGAAAAGGGGTG
This sequence comes from Thalassia testudinum, assembly GCA_037157565.1. Lineage (NCBI taxonomy): Eukaryota > Viridiplantae > Streptophyta > Magnoliopsida > Alismatales > Hydrocharitaceae > Thalassia > Thalassia testudinum. The sequence goes on from JAZHRO010000025.1 coordinate 45,204,660, forward strand.
CGCAGATAGTCCCACCTCGAAAACGAAGAGGCACCCTCACTCGCATAAATTGAAAAGTTGCCATAGGTTGTTCGCCTCAGTTACCATGGGGTGAGGTCCCTCTCACCTACAACCGGTCTCATCCGTGACACTGCCTCCGCAAACCTGGCTGACCCAACCCGACCTGCACTCCTCGCTCACCACCGCACGCTGCTGAGCCTGGACTCGGGTACGTGCCTGACCTGATAACCCGAATACCTGTGTGGCTCTGGGAGAGCGGATCCTATGAGAGAAGAGAGGAGAGTTGCACGGGTAGGGGGAGGGTTTTTCTACCGGAACCTTCGGCTGATTCTGAAGAAGAGAAGAAAGAAGAAGAAGAGAAGCAAGAAGAGAAGGCTCGTAAAGGCAAAGGAAGAAGAAGTGGAGGAGGCCAGAGCAAAAGAAAGCCAAAGGAAAAAGAAGAAAGAAGAAGGACTAAGGACAGAGAAGCAAAAGAAGAAGAAGAAAGGAAGACTCAGAGATAGAGCAAAGGCAGAGAAAGAGAAGCAGCAAAGACAGAACTAGACAACTTTAAGTCGTCTGATTCCCTCATCTGATGACAAATCTTAAGCTTTCATTGCATATTCATATATTGAGTTCCTTAGTGATATTGTAGGAATATTTGGTGATCTAACTCACCATTTTACTCCCATCTTTTTACACATTGCTACTGACATTATTGCAATCTCTTTTAATTCTGAATTGTGATCTTGATTTCTAAATACCAATTTGCTCCCTGTGTTCGACCTCGGAAACCTATTCGAGTAATAAAAATTGTATTTGTTTTTAAAGCTATTTCGACTGTACTGCAACGTGATTATTTCAAAATCGATCTCACTTGCGATAAACATCGACTGTTATAAATGATCGACAATGGTCTCAACTAGCGCATTAATTTCATACTTGACTTTTCTCGAATGTTATATATTCAACCGTCGACGATGTCATTATCCTTGACCATTTATATAAAGACGATTGAGTAAATTTTTATTATCGACCATTCTAAACGGTCGAGAATGATCTCAACCGCCTCGATTGCTTTACAGATGAGAAAGTTAATGACCGGACTTTTGACAACCGTTACGCTTAAAATGATCGATAATACATTTATTCTCGACTGTTACTTAAATGGTCGAAAATGTCTATCGCAAACAGTGCTTTTTCTACTAGTGAAGGGAAGGGGGATAGAAGTTATCCACCTCGAAGGCTATTTGGAGGACGAGCCGGATGGATGTTTCCTGGAAGGAGAGTGAAGACGGATGATGGACAGATCAGGAAGAACTGGGGGTGAGGCAGGGCATCGGCGTCATTGGATCCACTTGCAGAACGGGGGTGAGAAGACGGCTGGCGAGAGCTCCGCGAAGGGGATGAGAGGTGAAAAATTTTGTTTTCAACTCTAGCGGAGCTTCCCATAGCTTGGGAGCACTAGAGCGAGCTTTAGAACATGAGTTCTTAGCTCTTTTAGAGGGAGAGAGATGATGGAAGGGATGAAGAAAATGTGGAGGGCGTAGGGTCTTTCATAGGTGAAGAATAGGGAGGCAAATAAGTCATTTCAATCTTAAAACATTAATGTGAAGGTATTTAGTGATAGATATAACCATCACTAAAGCCCCTACGTTGCTAAACAAATGCGCGCGTGCACACCCCTTCATCTTCGTGCGTTGAGTGCTCCTCCCACATACTTGCAACCACTCGATCGGACGACTTAAACGCCCTCTTGATCGCTTCCTCTTCAGCTACACGTGTGTTATCCTGTGTGTATTAGCGCATCAGATCACGTGTGCACGTCTGCGCTCATCCAAGTCGCCACGTATTGCTCGCATCCACCGTCCGCTCACAATCCAACGGTCGAATTGAGCCATGCCCTGCTCGCTGCCTTGATTTTAGGCAAGGCGAGGCTCAAACTCATGCCTCACGCTCTACGTAGGGCGTGAGCCCAACATGCTACGCCTGCGTTTGAGGCAACCTTTTGTTTTAAGGCACACGCACCCTCAGCCGTTGGATCAAGATCCAACGGTTGAGATTGCCTCTTGATTATGCCTTCAGAGATGGAGCGGGAGGTTTGGCCGGTGTTGGGTGACTGGGATGGCACCACGTGGCACCATCTTGGCCGTCCATCTTCTCTAATTTGTAGATGGTGCCATGGATGTCGGATTGGACCGATTTTCACACCGTTGGGCTATGATCGTTGATCCGAACCCATCCATGTGGTTGGATTTTTCGTCTGAGGTACGGATTTACATTACCTAACCCCTTGATCTCAAATCTTTCTTGGACTGTATCTGATGCTATAGAGATCCGATCGGGACGATCTTGAAGTTGTTGAACTGCAATTGTTGCTTTAATCAGATCTGTACGGTTGAATCTTCAATCTAAGGCTCCGATAAATGTTGCCCTATCCCTGGCCATAGAAAGAGGTGAATTGCTATACAATTTATACAAATTGATCTAAATACATGATGATGCATGTTATGCACTATTTATAATGCATGATGCTTCTATAATACTAAGAACATGAATAAATAGACATTTTAGGCTACTTAGATGTATACATATCACACTCCCATGCCTATCTTTTGCTAGTCCCTAACAAAAACTATATGCTATTTATAAGCAGAATTATGATCTAATTACTTGGCCAAAAGATATTTTTTCAACACTAGGATCAAATTACTAAGGGCTTGAACTACAGAGACACAACAGTGCCCGGGTGGCTACCAAAATGCAAACCGCCTAAGCCCTCGCCATATTCAGAAGTAGAACAATCTTTTTCTTCTTTTCTAATTTTTTTGGATTTTTATGTTTAGGGTTTCGAGGCAGCTTTCTACGGCTACCCAACCCACCCAAGACTCAAGGAGAACTTTAAGTACTAAGCAACTTTTTGTGTGAAATGTGATGGACTCACTGATCAGCGATTAGAATGGACTTAGGCTTTCTATGCCCTTAGGTGACCTTGAAAAGAATTCTGCCTAAAGATATATCTATATGACCCATAGCTTTTTCCCTATTTTTTATTTTTATGGGATCAACACAAGGACAAACCCTATGTATATCTCCCCGGCTGATTCTACTTCTCCGCTTCTTCCTAAGTGTTTGGAATTAAATGTGCATTTTTGTGAGCTGGGTTTTGGACAACTGGCTGATGAGCTGTTACCATCAATAACTTGCTAGCCATATTCGTGCGGTAAAGTGTGGTTTATTTATTTCTTCTTTTCTTTTTCCTTTTCTTTTTCCTTTTGGATACTTTTCTTTTTCTCTCTACTTTTTTTTTACGTAGGTGGCTTCCCTGATCTAAGATTTACCTAAAGGCAGCAAGAAGAGAATGGTCTTGTGACTGGGCTCTGGACAACCGGCCGATGAGCTGTTACCACCGATAACTTGCTAGCCATACCACCTTAGAAGGTTCATTAGCTACCCAATTTTCGTAAAAATCGTTGAAAAGTGAGTCAGTGCAAATCGTGTGTACTGCTTAGACTTAAAGTCCCCTCAAATTAGAGGGGCGGTTGATAAGTCGTGTACTTATCACCCTAACTTATTTAACCAATTTGAAATGAATTTTCAAATGGCAAGGACGCAGAAAGCAAGTTCACATTTTAATGGACACCTGGGCTGATTAAGCTCGAATACTTGAAGAGTCTTAAGTGTTCAGGTCCTACTGTATTATTTCTTACGGTTAAAAATTTCTAAAGACCAAGTTTTCTTTTCCTAATTCATTATTATTTTTTCTTTTTTTAATAAAAAGGAAAAATAAAGAAACTTTACGAGAAATCCACAGAGCTAAAGGAAAAATAAAGAAACTTTACAAGAAATCCATAGAGCTGATAATGTGATTCAAAAATGAATTCGCCCCCTATGCCTAATTCATGCAATGCCCTCATTGAAAATAAAAGGCATGAGAAAAGGGCAGAATGGAAAAATATCATTTGTATTCCATGATGCTTTGGTCAGCTTTGAGTCAAACTGTACAAGTGCTAAGTTTAATGCCATCAGTTACGTGAGGTCCAGCCAAAGAAAGTTTGATTAAGGTTAAGGCAACCTTGTCTGAGATGAGTTCTGGAATAATGTGGTCAACATAAGGTTTCAAACACTATTCGTTGACCTTAAAAGATTTACTCGTCTTTGGGTCAGAAATCTCAACGGCTCCGTTTGAGAATATCCAATCAATGATGAACGGGTTGTTCCACTTTGCCCTAAGCTTACAGAGAAAGAGCTTAAGTTGAGAATCAAAGAGCCAGACCTTCTGGTTCGGCTCAAAGCTCTTGCAGGAAATTAACTGGTCATGAAGAGTTTGGTCCTAGCCTTATAGATCTTGGCATTCTCGTATGCATCATTTCTAAGCTCCTCAAACTCAAATAGTTGGAGTTTCCTAATCATTCTGACTAAACTTATATCAATCTTACATTTCTTGATTTCCCAGAATGCCCTATGTTCAATCTCGACGGGTAAATGACATGCCTTTCCATACACCAGACGAAATAGTGACATACCGATAGGCATCTTGTATGCCGTATGGTAGGCCCAAAGAGCGTCATCAAGCTTTTGAGTTCAGTCTTTTCTATCAGGCCAAACCATCTTTTGCATAATGTTCTTGATCTCCCGATTAGAGATCTCAACCTGTCTATTTGTCTGGGGGTGATAAGGTGTGGAGATTTTGTGATTCACTCTATATTTTGCTAGTAAATTACAGAACTGACATTGGTGAAGTGAGTACAACCATCGCTGATGATGGCCCTCAGAATCCCAAACCGACTGAAGATATTCTTCTTAACAAAATTGATGACCACCTTGTGGTCAATGGTTCAGGTACGAATAGCCTCAATCCATTTGGGCACGTAGTCAACAGCTACGAGAATGTACTGGTGTCTAAATGAAGGGAGGAAGGGTCCCGCAAAATCGATGCCCCAAACATCGAAGATTTCGACGGGAAGAATAAGGTTTAGAGGCATCATGTCTCTCTTGGCTATACTCCCAAGTGCCTGGCATTGGGAACACGACCTTGAGAATTCTTGGGCATCCTTGAATAAAAGCAACCAATAAAATTCAGATTGCAAAATTTTTGCAGTCATCTTTTTCCCGGATAAATGTCCATTACACACAGATGTATGGCAGAACTCAAGTATGCTTTGAAACTCATTCTCCGGAATACATCAACGAATAATCTGATCAGAGCCGATGCGGTATAATTCAGGATCATCCCAGAAGTAATATTTCACCTCAGATATAAGTCTATCCCATTGTTGTTTGGTCTAATCCTAGGGGATTTGACCAACGACCAAATAATTAACCATGTCTGCAAACCAAGGGATTTGAACACCTAAAACTGCAAGAATAGTCTCGTCTGGAAAAGTACCAATAATTGGAATATCTGAACAAGAAGAATCACTTAGGAGTCTCGAAAGAAGATCCGCCACCACATTTTGTGGCTCGAATTTGTCTTTAATTTCAAGATCGAATTCTTGAAGTAAAAGAATCCATCGAATGAGCCAGGGGTTTGGCATCCTTTTTAGCCAAGAGATGTCTCAAGGTCGAGTGGTTGGTAAAGATTATAACAAGAGATCCTAATAGATAAGCCCCAAATTTTTCCAACGCAAATACTACCGCTAGCAATTCCTTTTCGGTAATAGTGTAGTTTCTCTAGGCCTCGTCTAGAGTTTTGCTAGCATAGTAGATGATAGAGGAATTCTTGTCTATCTTCTGACCCAAAATAGCCTCGACCGCGTAATTAGAAGCGTCGGTCATGATCTCAAATGGGGTTGTTCAGACCGGTGGTTGCAGCATCGGAGCACAAGTGACTGCCATTTTAAGAAAATCAAATGTCTTGTGGCATGATTCATCAAAATCGAACGGCATATCTTTGGCCAGAAGGTTGCTTAAAGGTCGAGCAACCTTTGAAAAATTCTTGATGAACCTCCTATAAAATCCCACATGACCAAGAAATGAACAGATTTGTTTAACAATGTAGGAGGAGAAAGTTTGGAGATAGCATCCACCTTAGCTTTATCAACTTCAATTCCCAGTCTAGAGACTACATGACCCAAGACGATGCCTTCTTGTGTCATGAAGTGATTCTTTTCCAAGCTAAGGACCAGCTATGTTTTAATGCATCTCTTAAGGATCAATTCTAGGTTAACCAGGCAAGAATCAAATGAATCTCCAAAAATGGAGAAATCTTCCATGAAAACTTCCATAAACTCTCCCACCATGTCTAAGAAAATGACTGGCATACACCTTTGAAAAGTCATAAGTGCATTACAAAGCTCGAATGACATTCTACGAAATGCAAAGGTTCCATAGGAACTGGTGAAAGTCGTCATTTCCTGATCCTCAGGATGGATAGGGACTTGGTTGTATCCCAAGTAACCATCCAGGAAACAAAGATACTTTTGCCTAGCTAACCTTTCAAGGATTTGGTTGATGAAAGGCAAAGGGAAATGATCCTTTTTCGTAGCTGTGTTCAGCTTCCTGTAATCAATACAGAGTCTCCAAGAGGAAGCTGAACGAGTTCTGACAGATTCTCCTTTTTCGTTTCGTCACAATGGTAATCCTGACTTTTTTAGAAACAATTTGCATGGGACTAACCCAGGGACTATTCGAGATTAGATAAATGATTCTTATATCGAGCCACTTAATGATTTCCTTCTTGACCACTTCTCACATATTAGGGTTCAATCTCCTCTGCATCTGGCGAGAAGGGCGGGATCCATCTTTTATAAGAATTCGATGATTACAATAAGATGGCTTAATCCCCCTAAGGTCATGGATGTCCAACCAATTGCCTCCTTATGTTCTTTTAGGACCTTGATGAGTCTCATCTCTTTCTCCTTAGTCAGTTTTACACTTATAACATAACGTTAACGAGCGAAATCGATGTTATAAAAGCCGCGTTGCAGTATAGGTCGAAATCGCTTAAAAACAAATAAGATTTATAACTTGAATGAAAGTTCGAGGTCGTTCGCTGGTAGTAAATAGGAATTCAATCGCTAATCTCAACAAATAATGTAAATGAACACAAGTAATTAAGCAAAGTATAGATTTTCAAAGAATAATAACTTGTCACATTAAATATTCAATGAAATCCAATGTATCTCTAGAATATGAGGATAAAAATAGAAAATAATAAAAGACAACGGTGATTTGAATCACCACTTATATCCTTTATCAATTCAAATTAACCAATAGTAGGCAAGCTTTCAGATGTCATAAGCCTTCTCTTTTTCTTCAGAACCTCTCCTCTTCTTCCTTGGCTTCTTCTACTCTCATAAGCTCTTCTTCTTCTTTCTTTCTACTGTCCAGGCCTTCTTCCTTCCTTCTTCTTCTTCGGCCTTTCTTCACCTCACGACTAAGTGTCGCACAGGTGCTAGTGAGAGCAAAAACCCCCCTACCTCGTGCTCTCTCTCCTTCTCTCTCTGGGTTCTCCTTTTTCGCGCCCTCCCAGGGCCATGCACATCGGGTTATCGAGTAATTGGGTATTCAGGGGTGTATGCGTACCTGAGACCAGGCTCATCGGCAGTGGGTGGTAAGCGAGGTGTGGGCTTAGGTGGATTAGTGTAAGCAGTTGAGAGGGACCTCACCCCTATGTTAGAGGCGAAAAGCCTATTTCACAAATACAATTTATATCACTGCAGCTGTTCAGTAACTAACGAGGTGGGACTATGTTGTCCCTTCTCTTCTACGCACATGGCAGCAACAGCAGCTCTTGTTGAATTCGGGCGATGAGGTCGATCAACGACCCAACTGTTGGGTCAAACTCGAAGCTGGATCTATTTCGTGTTGCCTGATGCGGAAACTTAGAACTTGTAGCCACTGGAGAATGCTTTAAGCGAGCTCAAACTCACTCTTCAATGGCAAAGTCAACCTGGAGACCTGAAAACACAAAAATGGCCTATTGGCCTTGTCAAACAAGTTCAGGTGGATCACCGGACATTGTAGAATGTAACGGTGGTGGTGGCATTGCGTGCGAGTGGGTATGGTGGCCGGATGATGACGAAAAAGCTGGTGCAAAGGTGGGTTGTCTGGTAGGTGGTTTAGGTAGGCGAAAAGGAGAAATAGGAGAGGGCTTTTATTTGTAGTGGAACGACGGAGCTTGTGGAAGTTTCGGTGAGGTGGATGGAGGATGTAGCGGTGGAGACGCCTCACCGGAGGGATTGTTGGAGACGGGGAAGATGAGGGTGAACAGCGGCGTCGAGGGTTATTTTTAGGATTTTTGAATAGGAAACTGAACTAGGGACCTAGGGGAACTAATATAGCCCTACATTAACGGACAAAAGTGGGAGAATGCCCACGCTGGAGGTATGTCGAACGTGGGGAAGATGAGTGCTCCAGTGAGGGTAAGACAGCGAGGACGATGGAGGAAGAGGCATCGACAGGTACGGCTCGACGCGGAGGAAGATGAGGAGGAAGGATCCACCACTAGTATTGCGGTTGGACAATGTAAGAAGTCAGAGAGGATCTGCGGAAACTCGAGGAGCCTTTCGGCTGGAAAGGAACAATGTGAGGAATTTTTGGCCGAAATCAAGCTTGAGAAGCACGGTCTACCCTAGGGAGTCCTATATAGGCTGTTAGAGGGCGAAAAGAGCTTGGAAGCCAAGCTTCTAAGCTTGGAAGGTTCATCAGACTAGGATATCCAATTCTTTCACGCGTTCACATTAGGATTTGGGCGAGATATGGAGCTTTGAATCTGGCTGAAAAGGAATGTAATTACCTGACGAGTTTCCCTTTCAATTTTGAGAGGGATTCGATAAGAAATCTTAGAGATTTTGCCAAATTAGGGTTGCTAGAGCTTCAGGATTAGGAGTTGAGGGTGGTAGGGACCTATCTGTGAAGAGGATGACAAAGCTGGGGGTTTTTTTGTAAGAAATTCAAAGGTTAGGGACATGAGTGTGAGATAAAAGAGTTAAACAGGACCAAATTGCAAATTAGGTCAAGATGATCTTAGATTGGACCCAAATTTTGGTACAAATCTAATTTGGACTTAAGGAATCTGATGGTAAAGTTGGATTTTGGTTTTGACCTAGTTTGATGAGGTAATTTATGCAAAAACTCAAATTAGGGCAAAAGTCTCTCTGTGGCTCTGTTTTGGGTCAAGATGGGTTCTGATGGTCAAATTGAAGGAACCCTAGAGAATATTTTTATATGATTTTTAGATGATTTAGGTGAATTTTATCTTGACCGAAACCTCAGTTAATTAAGCAAGTCTGTTTTTACGGTTTCAAAAGTCATTTAATTCTCAAAACACGTGAAAACCCTTTCTATCTGTACTAACTCACTTGTTAGACTGTTAAGATCATTTGACCCTTAATTAATCCCTGAGAAAACCTGTGATTGTTTTGCAATTGAGATGTGCTGTTAAAACTATAGTTTTACCCCTATTTTACTGTTATTCTCTCAGAATGGATTGTAATGAATTATGGTTCTCTGGTGGTTATGTAAGAGTATTTAATGATGGAATAAGATTAAATAAAGCTAGATATGGCTGATGATGACGTTATCCTTGGGAGCGTTTTCTTAGGTCCTAAAATTTCATGTTTCAGACTCTCAGGCAATGGTTTCATTTGAGCTGGGGCGGGTTTAGTATGGCGGGTAAGGAGGATGCTGGTGAGGATTCATTAGGATGATCTAAAGGTAGGTGTTGGAAGTGACCAAAATCAGCAACCTCTTCAGATTGTGGCAGGTCTGCCACAGAGGGTTATGGGTTAGGTTCATCGATGTAGGAGGAATTCTTGAGGACAGTAAAAGCCATACAAGTCTCAACATTCAGATCATCATCCTCAAGCTCCTCAATATAATCCACCATCCTCAAATTTGTTAATCGCCTTAAAAATATCAAGTTTCATTTTCTATCTCCAAAGGCGATTTCCATACTATCGCCTTCACAGTTGATATTTGCCTTAACAATAGCCAGGAACGGATGCCCCAAAATGATGGGCGTGTTCCTTAAATCTTCAAGTACGTCCATGTCAAGGACAAGGAAATCTACAGGAAAGTAGAAGTCCTTAACATTAACGATAACATCCTCAATAATGCCTTTCGAGTTTGTAACTGAACAGCTCGCTAACTGCAGCGTTACTGAGGTTAATCTAAGTTCACCTAATCCAAACTTTTCGTAAAGAGAAGTCGGAATTAGGTTAATGGATGCACCTAGATCCAAAAGTGCCATGTCAAAAGTGTAATCCCCGATAACACATGAAATCAAAGGGGCATCTGGATCTCTCTTTTTTTGAGGAAGGTGATGCAAGATAATAGAACTAGGCTGCTCAGAGAGTATTACCTTCCTTAGGGCAGATTCCCTCGGCTTACAATTTTGAGTGCATAAATCCTTTAAGAATTTAGCATAAGCCGGAATGTGTTTAATAGCATCGAGGAGTGGGATATTGATTTCAACACTCTTGAATATATTCAAGACTCCTTGTCACACTATCAACAGACTTCTTCTTGGGTTTAAGTAAGGCTTCAGGGAATGGAACATGATTCAGATCTTTGGAATCAGGTTCCTGAACCTTAATTTCTTCTTCAGTGTTCTCCTTTCCTTCCTCAGGCTCACCAAGGTGTGATTGACTAAAAGAGGGTAATTTTGGGTCCTGGGTTTGCTGTCCACTCCTCAAGGTAATAGAATTTGCATAAGCATAGATGTTTGGGTCTTGGGGAGGGTTAGGAAAGATAGGAAGGGCTTGATTCGCCAAATAACCTCGATTGGATGAAGCAGAAGAAGGACCCTACTCAACCACCTAAGCATGTGCATGTGGGTCCCTTTGATTCCCGTACCCTTGGGCTCGGTTGCCTTGATTCTGTATGTTGCGAGGGTTGGGTACAGGTTGAGATGGCAGAGATCCGGGCTGATGAGAATTAGCAATGAGCCTGGATTGCAAGTTATCCAGTGAGGTTTTCATTTGTTGCATAAGCTGAAGCATGAATCCTTGCATCTCTACCATCTGTCAGTTTAAATCAACCTGCCCTACAGGTTGACGGGCATTTCAGGTTGGCTGATATACCTAGTTAGGGGGCAGCTAAGTATATACATGACCTTGACCCATTGGTCTTTGTGGTGCATAGTTGTTGGGTCGGTTATGGCCTCAGATTTTTCCAGGAAAAGTTAGGGTGGTTCCTCCAACCCGGATTATAAGAGTTAGAATATGGGTTGGACCTAACATTCTTCTATACAGCATACACATCCTCATAAGGCGAGGATGGTGGGAAACAAGGAGAGGGATTAGAGAAACTGGGACCAAAGGCCCCAGGTTGGAACCCTTGGGGTTCCAAATAATGCTAGCTCACATGTTGAGCCACTTCCAGTTGATTCACAAACTCCCATCCAGTAGGAGCTCATGAAAAATGGAATCCTGAGTTCTGGGATTGAGTGGATCGAGAAGTATTTTTGCAGTTTCCAGCCATCTACACTTCCATTTTTTTGGTAACCAGGTCCACCTTATCAAGTTTATTGCAAATCAGCTCTATATCGAATGAATGAGAGTCATGACCTCATTAACATTCGATCTGGGTTGTTGGGACCGGTTAAAATTATCTATGCAAGCATGATTAATGGAATTTTCACTCATTTCCTCAAACAATTCATGCACACTATTTGCATCATTGTTGAGGAAATTGCTTCCGCAAGAGGCATCCACATGGTTATGGAGTTGCTCGGTCAACTCGTGGTAAAAGATCTGCACGAGTTGCTATTTTGGCACCTCATGGTGTGGACACTTCCGCAAAAGATCCTTGAATCGCTCCCAAGCACCATGAAGCGGTTCCCCTGATCGTTGGACGAAAGTAGTAATCGCCCGTTGCAAAGCATAGGTACGCTCGACTGGAAAGAATTTCTTTAGGAAAGCTGATTTAAGACCATTCCAAGTTGCGATCGGCCGTCCAATTGTCTGGTACCAATGTGCGACCTTATCCCTAAGAGAGTGGAGAAAGAGCCTCGTGATCATCTGCTCCTCATCCACATTTCAAACTGTGGTGGTCTGGACCAAAGTGGTCAAGTCCTCTAAATGCAGAAACGGGTCTTCAGAGTCAAGCCCGTGGAAATGTTTGATTAGGTTTAACACCTGGGGTTTGATTTCTACATCTCCGGATGGAATCTGGATACTAAGACGTTCCCTGTAATTTGAAGGATCATAAAAATCCTTCAAGGGCTGAGCGCCCTAACCATGCATTCGCTAGAACCGTTCTTACATTTGCTACATTTGGTCCAGCTGCCTTTGCAGCATCTCTTGTGGATTCTGAGGTAAAAGAGGTGGTTGATTAGCCATGGGATCAATTGGATTAAAATTCAACCTACGCCTCCGTGAATGGTTAAATGGTCCTTCCAGGCGGGGATTCAATGACCTCCTTCCAAGCATAAACTAGGAAGAGGTCGGAAGGACTGGAGATAAGAACCCTGCAGCACAACAAAGCAAGTCTGTCCTTAAGTTGGGTAGCCTAAGAACCTATGTTCCAAAATAAACTCAAACTACAACGTGAATTTTGTGTTGTCCTTAATCCAAAAGCTAGTTAAGTTGGGATGGTGAGATAGGGGGAGCATGTCCCAAAGGCCACTAATTATGCCAAATGCCTACCTGCTTAAGTCGTTTGACAATTAGGCCATCCAACTTAGCACCTTCTAGAGAAAACAGATGTCACAATTTCGCACCACAGTATGAGAAATATCCTGAAACAGACTGATAAGTCCTAGGGCCAATGTCTACTTGATTTTAGATTAGGCCTGGGATGGTAGTGCTTTTGGAATGTGGTGGGCCCTTAAAATGGGTTGTGCCCTTAATAATTGATTAAATAAGTATGAGTGTGTGCACAACAAGGGTTTTCAAGCAAGATTATTTGGATGAGTGGCTTTTAGAGTTCAAATCTTGCTTAAGTAGCTTTTAGGATTTGAATTAGGGTGATTTCAATCAAACTCAGGAGGCACACCAAGGTTTGCAATCACGAGTGAAGATTTTTCCTTTGAAATCAAGATAAAGTGGAGTGCCTGATATTGACCTTAACTGTTAACCCTAATAAGCAAGCTACTTGATGTGTTATTTTTATATGAAGTGGTGCAGTTCAAACAACTCAAGGAATTGGCCTTAATGCATCACTAAGTTAGGCACACAAATGATTACTTAATCTGATTTCTACTCAATTATGTGTTTGGTTGTATGTATCGGTTCCAAACGTCGGGTTAGTGGTTGAGTATGAAGAATCAGAAGCGATTGTGTACCTCTGTGAGATTTTTTTTTTTAAAGTAGGGGTGAGGTGGGTGGTGGAAATCAAAATAACCAAACTAATCCTAAGGTTTATGAAAACACCTAGGTTAATTAGGGTTTAAATTAGGGTGATGGAATAAAGTCTATGGAGGGGGAAAGAATGGGGGAGCACTTACAGTTGTCTTCAACTACACTTTACTCCTTTCTACCGCTTGAAGATTCCTAATCAGGGTACCTGCAAGACAATAGAGAAGAAATAAAAGAGAGTTAGAAAGCAATTAAGTGCAAGGAATGCAGAAAAGAAATCAAGATCCGTTGCCTCCCCGACAATCACCAAAATGATGTACAGGAATTCGTTGCGAAAAGATTTGAGTTTAGAGAACCCATCATTGTAGCGCGATTTGTAAGAAAATCCGTCAATCAAATAATTTTTAATCGAAATTCAGAATGAGTTTCGAGTCGAACATGGGGAGGTTACGTCGATTTAAAATCCGCAATTATATTTTTTATAATTTTTTTGTTTATAAATAAGACATTCACAATGATTACAATTCTATTTGCAATATAAACACTACAACTAGAGAGAGAGAGAGAGAAATAACTTTTATACTCAAAATAATGTCAGTACAACTACATTAAAAGGTAGGAAATCTAATCTAGAAAAAGATAAAGGAAAGGGAGAGAGAAGTTATCCTCATGGACAGCTATTTGGAGGACGAGCTGTATGGACGTCGCCTAGAAGGAGAGCAAAGACAGATGATGGAGGATGGATTGGGAAGAACCGGGGATGAGGCAAGGCATCGTCATTGCGAGATCCACTTCCAGAATAGAGGCATGAAGATGACTGGTGAGAGCTCCGTGAAGGAGATGAGAGGTGGAAAATTTTATTTTTAACCCTAGCGGAGCTTCCCGTAGCTTGGAAGCACTAGAGCGAGCTTTAGAACTTGAGTTCTTAGCTCTTAGAGTGGGAGAGAGATGATGTAAGGGATGAAGAAAATGTGGAGGCCATAGGGCCTTCTATAGGTGAAGAATAGAGGAGTAAATAGGTCATTTCAATCTTAAAACATTAATATAAGGGTCTTTAGTGATGGATATAACCATCACTAATGCCCCCACATTGCTAAACATGTGCGCTTGCCCCTTCCCCTTCATCTTCATGCTTTGAGCACTCCTCCCATGTACTCACAACCTCAGCCATCCGATCAAGAGATCGGACGGCTTAAACGCCCTCTTGATCGCTTCCTCTTCAGCCGCGCGGGTGCGATCGCGTGTGTTAGCGCGTCAGATCGCACGTGCACGTCTGCACTCATCCAAGCTGCCATGTAGCACCCGCATCCACCGTTCGCTTGCGATCCAATGGCCGAATTGAGTCGCACCCCACCTGCTGCCTTCATTTTAGGCAAGGCGGGGCTCAAACCTGCACCTCACACTCTACGTAGGGCGTTTGCCCAACGTGCTACGCCCGCATTTGAGGCGCGCTTTTGTTTCAAGGCACATGCACCCTCAGCCATTGGATCGAGATCCAATGGCTGAGATTACCTCTTGATTGTTCCTTCAGAGATGGAGTGGGAGGTTTGGCCAATGTTGGGTAGCTGAGATGGCGCCACTTGGCACAATCTCTGGGCTAAGTCCTGTGCTGCACCTTCTCTGAAGGGAAGAAGAAGAAGAGAAGGAAGAGGAAGAGAAGAGGAGAGAAGCCTCTCCCTTAGGCTTTAAGAAGAAAGAAGAAGAGGCCTTTGCCTCTATTAAGGCGTCTGATCCTAAATCTGTCGTCTGATATCTGATACCTTGGCTCTGTTGGTTAAAATTGAGTTGTGCTTGGCTTATCTAATCTATTACTTTGAGTAGCTTGCTAAGCTTAATATTGTAGGGTAATTTGGTGATTCAAATCATCATTTTACCTTCTCTTCTTTTTGCATTATTGACATTGACTCTCATTTATATATCTTTATTGATTGCAAATTCTTACATCTTTAATTATGATCTTGAGTTTTAAATTGCCATATTGCTCCCTGTGTTAGACCTCGAATTTCATTCGAGTAATAAATTTTATATGTTTTCGTACTGATTCGAGCTATACTGCAATGTGACGATTTTAAAATCCATTTCAGAGCGACTAATATTTTGGCACCATTGCTGGGGAGCAATGCGCAATTTAGATCTCTTGATTGCAATATCAAACCTAGTACTAACTTGCTCTATCTCTTTTGATTGTGATCTGTCACAGGGGGAATCATTGAAAGAAGATCTGCCACACATCAGCCACTCCAGAGGCAGGTAAACTCCATTCACCCTCTCCTAAGCTCCTGATTCTAAAAAGTTAAAAAAGGAAAAAATCAATTAGGACTACTTGCATTATATTCTTAGATTAATCATCAAGTTGCCTGATTTGATACATTCTATTTAGACAACATTCAAACCCTTATTTGTGCACCTACTTGAAGCTTAAGGTATCTAGGGCTATCACATTCTTGCTTGAAGCCCTAGGTATCACATTTGGATAAATTAAATTGGGCCAATTAGAGCCAAGTAGGGTTTCCAGTTTAGGGTTTTAGAGACACACTTAATCAAGAATTAATCTTTCCAAACAATGTGTGCCTAGGCCTTGATCGAATTGATCTATTTAAGCAAACCCTAAAATCAGGCTCTTAATCTCATTTGAACACTAAAAGAGAGACCTAAATTTTTCAAAGGACAAAACAGGTGAAATTGACCCACCTTGTTGGGTTAACCAATCTTCAAACTAGGTCACTTTGCACAAAAACATCTTAAAGTTCAAGTGAAATCATAAGCACCCTTGCTCTTAATTAAAAACAGGTATACTTAAGAGGTCAAGTACCCATTTTGGTCTACCTGGATCATTAGTGACAAGAGAGGTCGGGTGGGGAAAACCCTGTAACTCGTGGGGGCACTCTATCGTGTAGGGGTCTTCGCGGAGCTCTCCCTCTCTAGCTGCCCAGGTAATTCTCAGGTGGATGGCTTTCTGACTAAGGGGTATCATCCACCCCAAACCTCTATAGTCATCCAAAATTTTTGGGTATCTTGCTTTGGTCCATCACATTCTACCTCTTATCTACTCCATTGGTGCATGTTTAGGAGGAGGTCTCTAAAACCGTCCTTGAGGCCTCCACTAGCTACTCATTCTCGTCGAGGCCAAGCCTCGACCTCCCTATTTGTGCAACAACCCAACCTGATTGACATCTCTTCTGATTCATTTGAACCTCATTCTCCTTCATCCATCATCATGGAGCAACCAGTAGAAGAAAACAATATTGAAAATCAGCTTCATCCACCACAGCATCCTATGATGCGAGATCATTACAATCCCGCTGCGGTGGTAATCGAACCTTGAGTCCAAATTCCTGCCGGAGGTCCTGATACTAAACTCAAGCCCAACATGATTCATACTATTCCCAAATTCCATGGGCGTAATTCCGAGGATCCTTTCCAGCATATCAAGCAATTCAAGAATCTGGCCCGGACCTTTGGGTTAGAAGCTCAAAATCGGGATGTCTTACTCATGAAAATGTTCTCCTCTCTCATGGACAAGGCTGCTCATTGGTACCAAACCCTAACGCATCCAATCAACACCTGGGCGGAACTTCAATCCGAGTTTCTGAGAAAGTTCTTCCCTGTTGGTCGGACAAATGCTTTACGGCACCAGATCACGCATTTCATGCAGCAACCAGGAGAACCGCTTCACGAGGCATGGGATCATTTTCTGGATCTCATGCGAAAGTGACCCCACCACGGAATTCCTAAATGGGAACAAGTCCAGTCTTTTTACCATGGACTCCGTGGGGATATTCGATTATTCGTCAATGTGACCTGTGGAGGAAACATCATGGGTCAACACGAAGACACCACGTGGGAGATTCTCGAGAATATGTGTGAAAACTTCATCAATAATGAATCCATGGGCATGTTCGACTGGACGAATGCCCGTGCATTGATGAATCCAAAGAGAGCACATGAGATGCAAGGCCTGTCCTCTTCCGTCGACTTGGAACTGATGGCCAGTCACCTGGACAAGGTCTCTATTATTGAGAAGGTGGATGAGTTAACTCGACACTTGCAATGAGCCACCTCTGCGTAAAACTCGTTCGTGCAACTGCCTTTTGGCAGGGAGGCTGTGCATAACATCTACCATCGATCTTCTCAGGGGATGGACCCATATCCACCCCTGTCTAATTCAGGTTTCGAAGGAAACTCTGGACCCACCTACTCTGGTTGGGAGAACTCTGAACTCTCATATTCATACTTTTCTGAGTCTCCTCAGACCTACGAGGACCTCAACGCCATTCAGAATAATCCATTCTCAAACACCTACAACCCTGGATGGCGTAATCATCCTAATTTCAGGTGGTCAGGGAACAATCAAAATTAGAGACCTCAATATCAGCCCCGACCACAAGCTCCTCGTCCATATCAGCTACTTCAGCCTCGGCCCAACCCAACTTATCAATCCGAGCCGACTCATGTAGATCAAATGACTCTTATCCTTCAGACTTTGGCTGACATTCAGAAGACGAATGCGGCTATGCAAAAATAGCACAAAGACGAGATCACAGAGGTTCGCAATCAACTCACCCAGATGGCAAATCCCCGCCAACCTGGTGCACTTCCTTCACAACCTCTGCCTAATCCGAATAACGTGTCGAACCAGGGGCACGTTATGAACCCAACTCAGGGCCAAGCTCACTTTGTTTATCATGCCCCTTCTACTCCATCACCCGACGGGATGGAGGCTTCGACATCATACACGGGTTATCAGCAGCAATCACCTCTTTTACCCATACCAAACCAGAACCAGGTAGGATTGAATTCTATTAGTACCTGTAGTGGCAAAGCAACATAGGACCTACCTTATCCAAGCCACTCCCAGCCTGGTAATGCAAACTCAAACCTTAGGATAGTCATCTAGGATACCTCTATCCCAGATCAAGAACCTGGACCCATTCTAGAGAAACCCACAAAGGTTCCATTTCCCGAGACCTTGACCAAAGGAAAAAGGAAACCCCAACCCGTGGCACCTGAGGAGGACCTGGTTAAGCTTTTGGAGCAAGTCCATATAAACATCCCCTTGATGGATGCGATACGCCACGTATCGACTTACGCGTGATTTCTGAAAGACATGTGTACACCTAAGCATAAGCCGCGAACCAAAGCAGGAACCCAATCGTATTGTCGGAGCAAGCCAGCTTCGTCATTTTGAGCAAACTCCCACCTAAGGAAAAAGACCCAGGCATCCCTCTGATCTCCTATGCTATCGGTGATATGCAGTTCGACCGAGCCTTACTAGACCTAGGAGCTTCCATAAATTTGATACCTACATCCCTATTAGACTAGTTTGAGGAATCTGAGTTTAAACCGACAAAAATTACTTTGCAATTAGCCGACTGATCTATTAAGTCACCAAAAGGAATTCTCGAGGATATCATAGTTAGGATACATGATTTCTATTTTCTAGTGGATTTCATTGTCTTAAACATGGATGCTCCTGAGAACTTGAAGAATACACCGATCATATTAGGGAGACCCTTTCTGGCCACTGCTAGGGCCAATATTACTTGTGAGGAGGGCCAAATTGAATTAAAATTTGGGAGCAAGATGCTGAAGATCGACATCTTTAAGGCCCAACAAGGAATTAACTGTGGAGTTATAGAACAAATTTACGATATCAAGGTTGTGGTTGATGACCTATGTATCGAGGAAAACCCGACTATTTCTGATCAACCACAAGAAGATAAAAAATCACAATTAGAGGAGTCTGAACATAACATAGATACACCCATAGCTCCTTCCTTTGCTCCTGACACCCACCCTGAACTAGTTGCTGCTGCTGACAACCCAGTTATGGAATTAAAGCATTTTCCCGATCATCTGAGATACGTCTTTTTGGGTTGCAATCAGACGTTTCCTATGATTATCAACTCCCAACTCACACCTGATCAGGAAACATGCCTGATTTCTGTTCTCCAGCAGCATTGAAGAGCCATTGAATGGACTCGATGATCTGACTGGTATCAACCCTTCATACTGCACACATCACATCTACACTAAAGAGGGCTCACGACCATCCCGTGAAATGCGAAGATGCCTAAATCCAAACTTGCAGAATGTCGTGAAAAAGGAGATCAAGTGGTTAGATGCATGGATCATCTACCCGATCTCCAACAGTCGGTGGGTGAGTCCAATTCAAGTTGTGCCTAAGAAGGCAGGGCTCACCGTCATCACGACTGAAACTGGAGAAACCATACCGGCCCATATAATGAACTCGTGGAGAGTCTGCATTGATTACAAAAGACTCAATTCCTCCACGAAGAAGGATCATTTCCCTCTATCGTTCATTGATCAGATACTTGAGAAACTAGCAGGAAATCAATTCTTCTGCTTTTTGGATGGGTACTCCGGTTATAATCAGGTCGCAATCCATCCTGAGGACTAAGAGAAGATCACCTTCACCTACCCCTTCGGAACATATGCATTCCGAAGGATGTTGTTCGGTCTCTACAATGCACCCGCTACTTTTTTGCGATGCATGCTTGCCATCTTCTCAGATATGATAGGTGAATACCTTGAGGTCATCATGGATGACTTCTCGGTATTTGGCGAATCTTTTGATGATTGCCTCTTGCACTTGGTCCAAATCCTCAGGCGGTGCATCGACGTGAATTTGGTTTTTTCCTGGGAAAAGAGCCACTTCATGGTACCTGAGGGAATTGTCCTGGGACATCTCGTCTTTGAAAAAGGCATCCAGGTTGATCGAGCCAAGGTGAATCTGTTTTCCAAACTCTTTATGCCAAGCTCGGTCAAAGACATCTGATCCTTTCTAGGGCACGTCGATTTTTACCGTCGATTCATTCCTGATTTTTCGAAAATCACGCACCCTCTGACTACTCTTCCATCTAAGGATGTCCCCTTTGAGATTTCCAAGGGGTGCACTCAAGCATTTGAGATCCTACGCGATCGAGTTACCTAAGCACCTATCCTGCAGTACCTTGATTGGTCTCAACCCTTTGAAATCATGTGTGATGCATTTGATTACGTTGTGGGTGTGGTACTTGGGTAGAAAATAGACGGGAAACACGTGATCATCTACTACGCTAGCAAGACACTTGATGAGGCTTAGCATAACTACACAATTACTGAGAAAGAGTTGCTAGCTGTCGTATTTGGCCTAGAAAAATTTTAGATCTTATCTTTTGGGTTCCTTTGTTATCATATACTCGGATCACACTACTGTGAGGCACCTCCTCGTGAAGAAGGATGCGAAACCTCGACTAATCCGCTGGATCTTGCTGTTGCAAGAATTTGATCTCGAGATTCACAATAAAGCGGGAAAATAGAACATGGTAGTTGACCATTTGTCCCATCTTCCTTTTTCCGTCATCGACCCATCTAGTCTAATCGGACGAGCACCTGCTAGCCATTCACAATCTCCCATGGTTTGCTGATATTGTAAACTACCTGGTTACGGGGAAAGTTCCGCTAGATTGGCTGACTTCTAAGTGGGACAAATTGATTGCCGAGGCCAAGTACTATATTTGGGAGGAACCATACCTTTCCCACATTGGCAACGATCAGGTGATCTGGAGATGCATTCCTGACGACGAGGTCAATGATGTAATATCATTCTGTCACGACCAGGCTTGCGGTGGCCATTTCTCTGGGCGTAAAACCGCAGCGAAAATTCTCTAATGTGGGTTCTTTTGGCCCACTTTGTTCAAAGATGCACAGATGTATTGTAGGGCATGCTCTCGTTGTTAGACCCTCGGCAACATGGGTCCGCGGGATATGATGCCCTTGAACCCGATTATTGTGTGCAAAATCTTTGACACATGGGGAATTGATTTCATGGGACCCTTTCCCGGATCTAACGGCTTTGAGTACATTCTACTCGCTATTGATTATGTCTCTAAATGGATCGAAGCCGTCCCCACGAGAACTAATGTTCATAAAGTTGTCCTCTGATTTATCCAGGAGAACATCTTTACCAGATTTGGGGTTCCTAAGGCCATCATCAGTGATGGCAGGTCTCATTTTAACAATGTGCACTTCCAGTCTTTGATGAAAAAGTACGGGGTGTCATATCGTATCTTGACTCTTTACCACCCCAGACTAATGGACTGGCAGAACTGTCAAATCGGGAGATCAAGAAGATCCTTCAGGTCACTGTTCGGCCTAATAGGAAGGATTGGTCTACTTGCCTTCCGGAAGCCTTGTGGGCCTATAAGACCACCCACAAGATCCAATGAGGCATGTCTCCCTTCAGATTAGTGTACGGAAAGGCATGTCACCTTCCCGTCGAGATGAAGCACAAGGCTTATTGGGCAGTACGGAAGTGCAATGTAGATCTGATGAAGGCGGGAATACACCGCTGGTTGCAATTAAGCTAGATTGAGGAATTACACAATGATGCGTATGAGAACTCGCGTATCTACAAAGAGCGGGTTAAGTCCTTCCATGACAGGCACATTATACGAAATCTTTCCACCCTGGTCAAAAATTTCTACTCTTTGATGCCAAACTAAAACTATTCCTAGGAAAACTCAGATCAAAATGAATTGGACCATTCTTGGTGAGATGTATCTTTGGAAATGGGGCCATTGAAATTAGCGAACTGAGCCCTAATTCTGCACCTTTTGTCATGAACGATCAAAGACTCAAACTGTTTGTCAAACTCACTGACTCAAACTTGGCTGAGATTTCTTTTGCCCTCCATTCTCCTTGAGCTCATTGCGCCCAGCTGATGGCGTTAAACTCAGCGCTTAACGGGAGGCAACCCTTCTTGGCACATCTTATGCTGAACTTATATTGCACTTAAGGGTTCATCCATTAGAACAACCGACTCCACCTCTGGTACCTATACCAAAGCTTGAAATCGTCCGCAACAGTCGCCCTGACTCATCCACCCACCCAAAACCTGTTCTAATGTACGATTTAAGCTGAACTTGAACTCACCTAATTTATAATGACATTGCAAATCGTAGGCATGGGGGGTATTAAAGTGCAAAACACTGTGAGAATCACTTCACAAGAAAGGGTTTCATCAAAAAAGTACATATTCCAAAAAAATAAAAAAATAAAAAACTGAAAAAGAACAAAAAATGGAGAAGGGAGGAAATTTTGAGTGAATTAATTGCATATCATTTTTTAGGAGAAAAAGGGGAAGTGATAAAAATGTCAAAAGAAGCACAATTTGAAAAGAAAAAAGAGGTCATTAGTAAAAGATTAAGGAATCTACTTAGTTTTAGACCAAATCACAAAGAAAGAAAATAAAAGACAAAAAGTGCTAAGAGACAAAAAAAGATTAGTATGAACACTGATCTTAGGCCTCTTGGGCTGTGATTTTAGGCTTAAAAATTCAAGTATCCGTTAAGATTTGGATAGTCCTTAAGAGGTTGGGGAAAATGCGAAGCTTAAGTATTAGGTTTAAGGCTTAAGGAGTATGCGGCCTCGTTAACTGACCTCTGGTTTGTAGGACTCGGTAACCTTAGCACCCTAATCCACACACAGGCTGGTTCAGTGCGTTTAATTATCAAAATTATGCAAATGCGTTCTGAGAAAAAGCTACCTAGATTAGGAGCGGCTGATCAACACAAGTTGATTTGGAAGAGTTCCCGACGTGGAAAGGCGGGAAATTCCCCTCGAAGATGCGCAATAACATACTGTCTCCTCGGTGCTTGTCTCCTATGATATCTAAATATCCTACCAGGGGCATGTAAGCACCTTGTGCTGGTTCAGATGCCATGGGCGGCATTGTCACGAAATGTCGATTGCCAGGGTGTAGATTTAGCTATAGAACGCCTGGGCGGGATTATCTCGAAAGCTAGGGTTTTGGGTGTTGCCATGGGCGGTGCTATTTCGAAGCATCGATTGCTAGGGACCCTGCGAGGATTGATGGTGGGAGCTAAGAATCCGATACAGACCGTGTTGTAAAGCCAATCTGAAGCTAGAAATAAAGAAACAAAAGAGAGAGAAAACTCTCTAAAAACAAAAATTCTTCTGTCTCTCTTTTACAAAAATGCACTGCAAATTGAACTTGGGCTAAAATATGTTACAAGCATGGGTGCTTTAACCGCGGAGTTCAACGAACCTTAGGTTAATTCCTATGGGCCTTAGAAACCTTCGCGGCAGACTGAGGCTAGAGCTGGTGAGGTCCGGATCTTGGTTGGTACTTGAGTACCTCTAGGCCTATTATCGGCATTCTGATCTAATCTACAAAAGAAAGCACACAGTAGAAATTTGAGTATAAAACGGCAAATGGTCTAGAATTTAAGTGAATTCCATGAGATTTTGCTAAGGGACTAGCAAAAGCTAGGCGTGGAGGTATGATGGGAACACCATCATGAGCCATAACTAGCTCAATTTGATCTGATTAAGTCATTAAATGCTCCTACATAACCACCAGAGAGCCCTAAGTCACTGCATAGTCATTCTGAGGGAAAGACAAGAAATCAGGGTTAAAACTATAATTTTACCATCATATCATGAATGCAAAATAACTACGGATTTTCTCAAGGGTTAATTAAGGGTCAAATGGTCCTAAAAGGCTAACAAGTGGGTTAGAACAGATAGAAAAGGGTTTTTGGGTGTTTTGAGAATTAAATGACTTCTGAAACCCTAAAAACAGACCCGCTTAATTAACTGAGGTTCTGGTCATGATAAAATTCACCTAAATCCTCTAAAATTCATAGAAAAATATTCTCTAGGGTTTGGTACCTGCAATTTGACCATCAATGAGACCTCCATTGGGGCATGGAGACTTCACTCTTCCATGGGGCATCTAGCTTTTCGCTTGAGTTGCATGGCATGGAGACTTCACTCTTCCACAGGACCAGACCTCCTTCAGAGAACTTCTGCTTGCAAACCCACTTGTTGTAGGCGACTGCGGTCACCTCCTTGTACCGTAGAGTCGACTCGGATGCCTTCTCCCTTAGCTTGTCCACCAAGTCCAAGGCTAGGCAGACTTGATCACCGTTAGTGTTAGGGTCATACAACTGCATGTGATATGTAGGAAAGACTATTTCTATAAGTAGTCGGGCTTCCATGATGTACACCAGGCTAAGAGGTGTGTGACCTGTGGAAGCTCTCTGGCAAGTCCTGTAGCCCCACAATACGTTCGGCAGTTCTTCGACCCATCTTCCATTTGAAGAGTCTAGTCATCGCTTTACCACTAAGGTGATGGTACGATTGGTTACCTCCACCTGTTCGTTTGCTTGGGGGTGTCCCACAAATGTGAAGCATAGGCGAATGTCCCATCTTGCACAAAATTCCTCAAACTTCTTGCAAGCAAACTGGGTACCATTGTCTATGACAATGGTTTGTGGTATTCTGTACTGGGCTATGATATTCTTCCTGACAAATGACACGACCTTGTCGGCAGTTGGGCTAGCCATGGCCTCAGCTTCTACCCACTTGAAGAAGTAATCCATTGCCACCAGGATGAAGCTATTTTGAGCCAGTGCTGGTAGAAAAGGGCCAACGAAATCCATTCCCCATTTTGCAAAAGGGATGGGTGACATGCGATCGTTGACGAAACGCATTAGGTTAAATCTCTCGTTATAGCATGTTCATGACATCAATTTTAAATAAAGAATCGGATGTGAGTCCGAATGTCAAACATAAGGAGGCAATAATGGGAATCACTTAGTCGCTCTCGTGTCACAAAAATATGTCATTTGTTCGCTTTAAAATCGATTTGAAAAAGAGAGAGAGGGAGAGAGATAAAGGGAGAGAGAGAGAGAGAAAGTTAGAAATCCATGATCAAGATAAGAATAATGTATCAAAAATATATCATCAAATGTTGTAATCAATACAAAATAGATGAATGCTTAACAAAATAAAAGATATGAACTACATTATAAAATAAAATAAAACTAAGAACAAGGATGGAGACGGCACCAAGGTGGCCACGGCGGTGGAGCTTTCGTCGGTGGCTCAGTGGCTTCAAGACCTTTCTTGGAGCTCTAGAAGGTGGTGGTATCTCTTGGGTGTAAGCTTGGTGTAAATGGGAGGGGTAGGAGCCTTTTTATAGTTGAAGAAAGGGCTCAAATTCGTCATTGGTCTTTAGTGACAGCTGTAAGCGTCACTAAAGACCCCTACAGCTGTCGCTGAATGTGCACCTCCACTGCTTGTGCCCTTGCTAACATGCGCCTCACGTGCCCGTACTCCCAGCGCCTTGCTGCACGTGCATGCACTGTGCCTCGCGCATGCGCCTTGCTGCCTCGCACTTTCACCTTGCTGTCCCACGCTTGTGCTTATGCGCTACTGTTGCTCCCCGCACGCGTGTGCCTTGCTGCGTTGCTGGACTGCTCCAATTGAACTTGAGGGGGGGTCGCGGGGATTTGAACCCATGCCATCTCCTTGAAAACTCCTCTCAGGACCACTACGCCATGCCCTTAAAATGGTTGTGAGGAGGATCCAAAGGCATGCAGTGGAGGTGGCGAGATTTGATGATGAGGATGAAGAGGAGCCAGTGCTGGGCATTCATGGCCTGCGTTGGGTGGCCTAGATGGTGCCATGTTGCACCATCTGGGCTATCCATCTTCTTTCTATTGTAGGAGATGCCACGGTGCTCGGATCGTGATGATTCTTGTGCTGCCGGATTACGATCATCGCTCTGGATCCATCTGTATGGTCGGATTTTTCATCCAAAGCCTGTAAGGATGTCGCACTGCTCCCTAGCCATTGATCTTTCTTGGGCTTGTTGTGAGAGCTACGGGGGTCGGATCTAAGTGATTTCGAATCCGTTGGACTCCGTCGTCCATCTGGATCCATCCGTATGGTCGGATCGCTCATATGAGACCTGTTTCAAAATGGACTTGTGCACTGTTGACAGGCCTTTTTGTCAATGTTAGGGAAATGCATTATAGTATAACTGACAAATAGCTCTTCAACAAATACAATTTATAACTTGAATATCTAAATGAAGTCCAAGGTCGAACACAGGGAGCAAATAGGAATTCACATGCTAATCTTAATTGAAATATAAATGTGCACAATGAATGAAACACTATAAATATATTTCAATGAATACTAAGCTTTCACATTAAATATTCAATGAAACTCAATGTATCTCGAGATAAAAAGAATATAAAAGCCAAAGTTGGTGATTTAACTCACCAACTAAGCCTTCTCAGTATGCATCACAAATATCACAATTAAATCAAATAATTTAGCAGTAATCAGACGTCTGCCTCTCAAGTCAGATGACTTAAATGTCGCCTGCTTTAGTGCTTTTCTTCCTTTCTTTCTCTTCTTCTGCTTTCTACACGAGCCCTCTTTCTTCTTCTACAGTCCTTCTCTTCTTTTCTTCTGGCCTTCTCTTCTTTTTCTTAGCCTTCACAAAGCCTAAGGTTAGGCTCTTCGGCACAAGGCACGTACCTGGAGAAGATCCTCAGAGAGCAAAACCCTCCCTTGCCCGCTCTCTCTCTTTCTTTCCTTCCTTCTTTTTCCTCTGATATCCAGTTTAGTCAGGTATTCGGGTTTGCGTAATGATTGCATAGTAATCATAGGTCTGAATTGACCTAAATTAGGCTAGAACTTAGCATAAGCTAGTGTAATTCATGCATGCATAAGCATTATTTACATCCTTACTGCTTTCCCTTAGTTATGCATGAAATAATGATATAAGGTACTAATTAAGTGTATTATATAAATTGCAGGTAATAAGAAGCTCAGGAGCTGGATTTGGAGCTGGATCTGAAGCTGGACCTGAAGCTAGTGCTGCATCAGAGTCGGAGCGGAAGACCTTAGAATAAAATGTAGTAGAGAAATAATGTAAAGGGTTGAGGTATGCTATTCTATTGAGTAGAAGTAGAGCAGTTAAATTATGAAGAACTTTGGTTCAATCCTAGCCCTAGGATAGCCCTAGAAGCCTTCCCAACCTTAGCCACCCTTAAATTTGGTCACCAAATCCTAGGAAGCCTTAAAACCCTAGTTCCAGCCCTTATCTGGGCGTCTAGATAAGTTATTGGACATCCAATACCCTTAGCCACAGCCCGCACAGCTTAAACCCAAGTATGTAGTGTTATTGGACGTCCAATTTCTGCAGAATACCGAAGACAGATCCCTGAATCCCTCCTGACTCTGATTGGACGTCCAGACAACAAGTCTGGACTTCTGATTTTTGAGTATAAGTCATCTGATACTCTTATCAGGCGTCTGGAACTGCTCTCTAGTTTCTATTTTGGAATTCAAGCCTTGATCTTCAGTTCCTAGGTCTTTAAACCCAATTCCAACAACTTAGGAACCTAAATTAAGGTACCCTAACCTTAGTATACCACCTCTAGACCCACCTAAGAACCTAATTAGGTTCTCACTAAGCCCAATTTACTTAGATCATAGTCAATTACCATTGCCTAGTCAATTGGACTCATAGAGTCCAATTGAGTTTAGATCTCAACCCACACAAGTCCAATTGGACTCAGTAAGAGTCTAATTGACCTAAGCCTAACCTAATTGAGTTATTTCACTCTCAATTAGGTTTACACTCATTCAATTAAACTTGTGTTAAGTTTAATTGCATTTTCTCCTTAGCAAATTAGGGTTTGCAACCCTAATTTGAGACCTACCCTAACCTAAACCTATTAGGACCTAACCTAACTCACTTAGCCACCTAGGGCATGACCACATACACACACACACACCCATTCACGCACCCACACACTCACTAGAGTTCTCTAGAACTCTCTCCACTTGGGCGCCACCCTTGGTTGCTATTTTAAGCAACCAAGGAAGGGTCTTCTTTTAGATCCACATTTTGTGGATCTAAAAGAACCACTCCACCCTCTCTCCCCCTCTCTCACATGCTCCCACCATAGGCCCTCTCTAGAGAATTCTATAATTTTCTAGAGAGCTTCCCTTAGGTCTATAAAAAGACTTAAGGGGTGGCCATTTGCACCCATCCATGCCACATTCAATCTTGGCTCCATTCCACCTTCCATCACCACCACCTTAGTATACCTCCATCTCCACGAGCTCCACCATGAGTCTGCCACCTCCATGCTAAGCTTGGATAACGTCCTCCACACCTCTCCAAGGGTCGGCCTAAGCACCCTTGGCCACCCCTCTTTCTCTTCTCATCCACTCAAAGGCCATCAGAGCCCACCTCCAAATGCCCTTATTTCTGCTAGCTAAGTAGATAGTAGTTTTTTGTAGATTTATTGCTTTATTACATCTTAGTATTGTAGCTCCATATTTCTCCCCTAATGATGCGTGCATAATTCCTCATAGATTCATGTATGTAGTCATTGTCCGCTAGCTAGTTTGATGTTTTCAAGCATTCCTCTACAAGCCTTCCACTAGTTCTCCCTGTAACCTTGATGCAATCAATGAAAATCTTTTTATATATAAAAATATCTATGTGTGAAAATCACCATGAGCCTTGTTGCAATATTTTTTGTGTGATAAAAGTTGCATGCTTTTAATTGCTATCTGTTGCAACTAGCATGTCGGTACCTGAGGATGTTGAGGATCTAACTATTAACATGTTTTCCGTAAACAACAACCACATAACTAGGATCGTGCGTACTGAAACTCACACTTTCACGTTTGTCATCTACTTACCACATGCGCAAGTAATTAGGGTTAATAATGCAAGTGGCAAAACATTGATTCGAAGATTAGAAATTGGCGTGCGATTTTCGCAATACCATAACGCCTCCCAGAGACGAACGACCGAGACTCTAAGTCGTTATTTTAGAAATTATTTTTGACGAGTGAATTTCGCGACAATACTACAAAGAACAGTCGTATTCTCAAAGCCATGATTTCCAACCCTGTCACGTAACCGGGTCCAGGGTTGCGTGTGTGAGTGTCGCAGCCGAGGAGTGAGAGGGCTTAGGCAGGTCGGGTCGAGTGCAGGAGTGAGGGACCTTACCCCATGTGTTTAGAGGCGATAAGGCCACTTGATAAATACAATTTATGCGGTTTTAGTGGCTTCTATGTTTCCAAGGTGGGACTAATCCCATAGACCTCTTCTCGCGTGCACATGTAGATGAAGCCTCTCCAATTGGCGTAGCTGCTGAGAGTGCCTTCGCAAATTGGAGTAATAGCTGCACCTCTTTCTCCCAAGTGAGGACCTAGGAGTCTGGAGGTGTTAACTTTGCACCACCTGGAGGTGGCGCCTGGGGTTCGCTTGACCTGGAGCTTGAAGAATGAAGGCGACGATGGCGACGGTGGCAGAGCTCCGACGAAAGACCTAAAAATAATAATAAGGCCTCGTGGCCACATTAGAATATCTCAGGGGGATCACTGGGAGATGGCGGATGTGGTGGTGGCAGTTTCGTGGTGTATTGAGGTGCGTGGTGGTTGGACGGAGTCGGGGATGGAGGCGAGAAGGTGGGTTGTTCGATGAAGCTTTTGGGTGGGTGGAGTGGCAAATAGGGAGAGGGATTTTGATGGGTGTGAGCTGGCAGAGGTTGTCGAGGTTTTGGTGAGGTGGGTGGACGGGTTTAGCGTGTGGATGACCTTGCCGGAGGTGCGGCCGGAGTAGAGGATGAAGGTGGCGTGCGAGAAAGTCGAGGGTTTCTTTTTAGGTTTTGAATAGTGGAAACTAACCGAAGGATCTAAGGGAACTAATCTACCTAATCTAATTGGACGAAGGAGGTAGAGTACGCATCAGTTTTGGCAGGCTGGCGATGAAGAAGATGAACTCTCCTTAGAGGGACGGCGGTACGGAAAGGGGAAGATGACCCTCGCTTTGATTGGCAAGGTGCAGAGGAAGATGAGGAAGAGGATGGGCATGCCAATTTGGCCATTGGCTGCCCCTAGGAAGATAGGGAAAGAGGCTGCCAGAGCTTGGTTGGAGAGGGGCCGGAGGTAGGGTTTTGAAGAGGATTTTGGCCCCAAGCTTTGCTAAGGAGGTAAGGCATGTAATGTGGGTCCTTTTATAGGCCATAGGGTCGAGCTTCAATCTTGGAAACAAGCTCGAAAGCTTCAGAGATTTTGCGCATGTGGGATACCTACATCTCCCATGTGTTTGCATGGGAGATTGGGAAGGCAATAGGATTCATGGTTGGTCTCAATAGGAAGAGAATTCCTCAAGGAATCTCTCTTTCAATTTTGGGATTGATTGCTTGAGAATTAAGCGAGAAAATCTCACTCAAATTTTGACGGTGGAGCTTCTGTTCACACCTAATGGCGGTAGGGAACTCTTTGTGAAGACGAGACAAAGCTGGGAGGTTATTTGCAAAGAATTCGAAAGTTAGGGGCATGTGTATAAAAGAAAAGAGTCAGATTGGACTAAATTGCTAGGTCAATATGATATCTGATTGGGCCCAAATTTTGGTACAAACCTAATTTGAACTCAAGGAATCTGATGGTGAAGTCAAATTTAGGTTTTGGCCAAGTTTGACTGGGTAATTTGCACAGAAACCTAAATTAGGGCAATTGTCTGTTTGAGACACTATTTTAGGTCAAAATGGGTTCCAATGGTAAAATCAAAGACACCAAACCTTAGGGAATATTTTTCTATGATTTTTAGAAGATTTAGGTGAATTTTATCATGACTAAAACTTCAGTTAATTAAGCGGGTCTATTTTTAGGGTTTCAGATGTTCATTAATTCTCAAAATGCGTGAAAATTGTTTTGTTCTGCATGAACCAACTTATTAGACATTTTTGACTATTTGACCTTTAATTAACCCCTGGAAAATCCCGTGATTGCTCTGCATTTAGGATATTCTATTAAAACTGCAAATTTACCTCTATTTTACTGTTTATTTTTCAGAATGGATATGTAATGAATTATAGTCTTCTGACGATTATGTAGGAACATTTATCAATGGATTATGACTAATTAAAGCTAGATATGGCTGATGATGACATTATCATCATGCACATGGTCATTAAACATTGACTTTAAGCGATTAAAATGTAAAGATCATGCAATATGCATGCAATGCTCCTAAGCCCATTATAATATGTTATTATCGCCCAAGTACCCTCGAAATTGACTCTAATTAATAATATTAACACTAACATTGTAGAGTCATCATACACCTATTCCTACCCCTTGCTAGTCCCTAGCAAGATTTATTCTAAATGTTATTTACAACTAAAATTAGGAATTGATCGCTTAGGTAGAAGTTGCTTGTCACCAAGAGGAAATTTCCACTAAGAACCTAACTCACTAAGACTCAACAGTGCCTGGGTTGCTTGCCAAAATGCCAGCCGCCCGAGTCCTCGCCTTATTCTATACATATTTTTTTCTTTTTCATCTTTTCTATTTTTTTTTTTTTTTTGGATTTTTGGTGTTGAGGATTTCAGGGTAACTTTTTATGGCTACCTAATCCACCCACGACTTGAAAAGGATTCTTAGTATTAAGCATCTTATTGTGAAAGTGATAGACTCACTCAACAATAATAAAAATAGGCTTTGAGTTTCTACGCCCCTAGGTGACCCGAAAGAGAAAATGTTGCCTAAAGGTGTATCTATCTGACCGGTAGCTTTCTCCCTACTTTTTATTTTTGTGGGGTCAACCCCAGTGTATATCTCCCTGGATTATGCTACTTCCCCGCTTTTTCCTTAAGTGTTTTGGAATTCTTGTGCATTTTATGAGCTACGATCTGGACAATTGGCCAATGGGTTGTTACCCACGATAACTTGTCAGCCATACTCGTGTAATGAAGTGTGGCTTATTTCTTTTTTTTTCTTTCCTACTTTTCTATTTTCCCATTTTTGTCTTCTTTTTTTCTAAGTAGGTGGCTTTCCTTATCTAAGATTTACCTAAAGGCAGTAGTGAAAGAGAATGGTCCTGTGGCTGGGCTTTGAACAACCTGCCAATGGGCTGTTGCCCATGACAACTTGCCAGCCATACCACCCTAGAAGGTTCATTAGCTACCCAATTTCCGTTAGAATCGCCAATGAGTGAGTCAGTGTACAACGTGTGTAGATGCTTAGACTAAAAATCCTCCTAAATCAGAGGGTGGGTTGATAAGTCGTATACTTATCACCCTACTTTATTGACCAGATTAATATACATTAAGGTGGCGAGGACTCAAGACCAAGTCCACATTTTAGTGGACACCCAGACTGATTAAGTCTGAAGACTTGAAAGGTCTAAGCGATTAGGTCCCTAACGTATCATTTCCTAAATTCGACAAGCTTATAATACCTAAGTTTCTTTTCCTTTTTTTTTTTTTTAAATAATTCAAACTGAAAAAATATACTCAAAACATACAAATTACCACTCCCCATGTCTAAGTTGGACAATGTCCTCATTGGAAAATAAATGCATGAAAGGGTGCAAGGAAAGAAATCACCTGAGTTGTCACCTTGTATCCGGTCAGCTTGAAATCTCTAGGTTGCCTCCTAGGAAGCTCTAAGTTTAGTGCCTTTAGCTGGGCATAATGCACAAACAATAAAGGATAAATTAGTTGAATGGTTTGGGTCAAGAAGGTGCAGACAAAATTAGCTAGACCCAAAATCAGAAGTCCACAGATGCGGACTAGGTTGTGGTGGTGTCCCATCCCTAAGTGACGGGAACTCTGCAACTGGTGTAACATGCATGCCCATGTCTGTTCCTCTCAGTCTGCGGGTATGCAGAGAAGTTGATTTGGATGAGCGCAACTCGAATCTAAAATGCCGGACACTAAAGACGTAGGTTTTGTAATCAGCTTGTGTCCCTTTAAAGTTGTAATCCCCCAGAGGTATAACAATTCCAATGCATTCAGGTTTCAGGATTTCAATTCTGATAGGGCACGTATCAAAATCAAGAGCTTCATAATAGGCCCTAAGCATGAGGTCACTCTCCAAAGAAAAATCCATCCCTTCTTCAATTAGAGTTTCATTGCTTATTCCCTCCAATTCGGTGTCCCCAAGAATATTATCTTCAACCTATTTCATATCAGACTCAATTTTCGAGGTTGTATTAGAGGTAGGGCTAATTTCATCCTCTAGCTCAGATTCTTTCCCTTGGCCCTCCTCTAAACTTGTGATGGGGGTTTCAAATGATTCGAAATCGGTTATTTCAGAATTATTAAGGCCAACACTTACAAACCTAATCACACTTCTAGGACTTGGATTGGTCCTATCCGAGTCATGTCCTTGCACAATTGGGTACAAGGACCCAATGCCAAAATAAGTGTTCTTTAGCAACCAAGATTGAGATTTGTGATTTTTAGGGTTTGAATCTTATTTTAATGGATTTTAAAAATTCCACTTGTTTACACATTCAAACAAGGCACAATTGTATAGTTATACGGTTGGTGAAGATTGATTTTCTTTAAGGCCTTTTGTGTGGCTATAAAATAAAAAACTCCCCAATGTGGAAAATCCTAGGTTGTGCAGCTTCCACTCAATGAATTTTTTAAAAATTTTGTCAAGAAGGGTCCAATCAAAATAATCAATGACCTTATCATGACCGAAATCGAATGAGATTTAAAAAAAAAATAATTTCAAAATTTTTTGAGGACGATAGACCACCCAAATTCACATTTTTTCAAGAGGGGATCAATCTATCCAGAACTTCTAGATCAGTGCGCGAGTTTAAGATCTTGATCAGAACAGGCACTAATCAATTTCAAATGCAAAAATGGTCTTCAGATGAAGTGTAGAGAATTTCAATAACTTCCAGAAATATGAATCCCTCATAAATGCAAGCTGCGTGGAGTTCGCAGCAGCAAGAACAACCTACAAATCTCTAGAACTCAAGACAACCTTGCACACTTCCAATAGAGAATTTCACATGACCAAACCACGAGGAGTTTGGCTCTGAAATTTGAAGGGGAGTTTGCCTACTAGAAGGAGCACATCTGAGATTTTTCTCAAAGTTTTTGGAGGTGTTTAGGGTCCTTAAATTGTGTCCTCAACTCAAATCCAAAAAATCATATTGCGAAATTAACGGGTTGTGGACTTAATGGTGGTGTTTTTCTTCGACAAACAAATGAGAGTTTTTTTTTCTTTTTAAACACACCACCATTTTTCTTTGTCCAAAGATGAGAGGCTACCTTTGGATCGTGGGAAGACATGATCAAACCTTCGGGTCGATGGCAGTCTTCTTCTTGCGCTTCCTTTGATCCACCCCAGCTTGTTCTCCTCCCATTACCGATGCACGAGGTTCTTGCAACCACAAGAAGAGAGAAAAGAGCAAGTTAGATAATACAAATATGAATAATGACCAAGAAAATGAAAGCAAATAAGAGATCCATTTCCTCCCTGGCAACGACGCCAAAAACTGATCGTCGATGAAACGCGTTAGGTCAAATCGCTCATTGTAGCATGTTTACGACGTCAATTTTAAATAAAGAATTGGATGTGAGTCCAAGTGTCGAACACAAGGAGGCAATAATAGGAATCACTTAGTCACTTTCGTGTCACAAAAATATGTCATTTGTTCACTTAAAAATCAATTTGAAAGAGAGAGAGAGAGAGAGTTAGAAATCCATGATCAAGATAAGAATAATGTATCATAAATATATCATCAAATGTTGTAATCAATACAATATAGATGAATGCTTAACAAAATAAAAGACATGACCTACACTATAAAATAAAATAAAACTAAGAACATGGATGAAGACGGCATCGAGGCAGTCACAGCGGTGGAGGAGCTTCTATCGGTAGCTCGGTGGCTTCAAAACCTTGCTTGGAGCTTTAGAAGGTGGTGGTATCTCTTGGGTGAAAGCTTGGTGCAAATGGGAGGGGTATGACCCTTTTTATAGTTGAAGAAAAGGCTCAAATTCGTCATTTGTCTTTAGTGACAGTTGCAAGCATCACTAAAGACCCCTGCAGCTGTCGCTGAAGGCACGCCCCCACCGTGCCTATGCTCCCCACACCTTACCGCGCAGGCATGCGCTGGCATGCATTGTGCCGCACGCATGCACCTTGCTGCCCCGCGCTTGCACTTGTGCACTGCTGCTGCTCCCCGCACGTGTGCCTTGCTGCGCTGCTGGATTGCTCCAATTGAGCTTGAGGGGTGTTGCGAGGATTTGAATCCATGCCCTGTTTTTGAAAACTCCTCTCAAAACCACCATGCCATGCCCTTCAAATGGTCGCGACGAGGATCCAAAGGCATGCGGTGGAGGTGGCTTCTCAGCCATTGGATCTTGATCCAACAATCGAGATTTAATGATGAGGATGAAGAGGAGCCAATGCTTGGCATTCATGGCCGGTGTTGAGTGGCCTAGATGGCACCACGTGGCACCATCTAGGCCATCCATCTTCTTTCTGTTGTAGGAGATGCCACGGTGCTCGAATCGCGATGATTCCCATGCTGCCGGACTGCAATCATCGCTTTGGATCCATCCGTACGGTCGTATTTTTCATCTGAAGCCTGTAAGGATGTCGCATTGCCCCCTAGCCATTGATCTTTCTCATGCTTGTTATGGGAGCTGCGGGGGTCGGATCAAAGTGATTTTGAGTTCGTTGGACTCTGTTCATTGATCTGGATCCATCTGTATGGTCTAATCGCTCATATGAGACCTGTTTCAAAATGGACTTGTGCACATGGTCATTAAACATTGATTTTAAGTGATTAAAATGTAAAGATCAAGCAATATGCATGTAATGCTCCCAAGCCCATTATAATATGTCATTATTGCACAAGTACCCTTGAAATTGACTCTAATTGATAATGTTAACACTAAACATTGTAGAGTCATCAACATGATAGGCACCAATTTTCTTAGCGACAAGTGGTGTAACGAAGTGGACTGCTGGCACTTATCACACTTGCGCACAAACTCCTTACAATGTTGTTTCATCTGGGGCTAGAAGTACCCCGCCTGAAACAACCGGGCCAGGAGTGCCTTGTACCCTTCATGATTCCCGCATATGCCTCCATGGGCTTCCTAGAAGACTTGTGATACCTTCTCCTGTGCAAGGCGACGCAATAAGTGGGTGGAATATCCTCACTTTTATAGTTGCCCCTCTATCAAGGTACACCTAAAGTCCTTTAGGTGGAATGCCTTAGGCCGTGGTTCCTTCTGGGGCAACTCGCCAGTGTTCAAGTATTTAATGATAGGTGTCATCTAAGATGTGGATTGTTCTATCACGAACGTTCTAGAAGCGAGTACCGTCATCTCTTTTAATGTTCGAAGGCATATGTCCTCTTCTTGTTCAAGCAGGATTACTGATGCCAAGCGAGCTAGAGCATCCACAAGGGGGTTGTCGGATTGGGGCACCCGACTGATCGACACGGTCTTGAAATCTGACAACTCCTCCTTGACCTTGTCAGCATATAGAATTATATTTGGATCCCTAGCTTGGTACTTGCCATTAACTTGGTTGGCAACCAACTGGGAGTCTGTGTAAATCTCCAGCGATGAGATGCCTCTTCACTTAGCCACCCAGATGCCAGCTAACATGGCCTAGTATTCTACCACATTGTTGGAGGTGGGAAAGATTAGCTTGGCGGCATACTATTGAGTAGTGCCACCTAGGACGGTTAAGGCTATGACTGCCCCAAACCCGGCTACCATGGAAGAGCCATCTACATCAAACCTCCAAGGTAAAGAGAGGGAAGCATCCGGGTTTGTGAATTCTGCTACGAAATCTGCCAGTTCTACCAGCTCCATATCCCACTTTATCTGCTGCGTTGACCCTGCGTGTTTATGCAGCATTCGATGAAAAGGGTAGTCAGATAAGACTATTATTGAATGAGCTTGGAAGTACAGGCATAGCTTTCTGGCAGTAGTCACCAAGGCTAGCCCAAATTTCTCGATCACAGTATAGTTAGCTTCTGCACCTTAATAGGTCATGCTAGTGAAGTATACTGGTCATTGCCCTCCTTTTCATTTACTAGAACAGTGTTGATGGTGGACATGGACATCGCCAGGTAAATGAATAAAGATTCCTTGACCTTAGGAGTCATTAGAATGGGAGGATTTTAAGACCTTCCTTTACCTTCTCCAAAGCCTTCTAGCAGTGAGGAGTCCAATGGGCCGCAGTATAGCCTTTTCCCTTTTTTCTACACTCAAAGAAGGGGAGACATTTATCGGAAGATTGAGATAAGAATCGGCTTAAAGAGGACATCTTGCTGACAAGTGACTGTATCCCTTTCAGAGTATTTAGCGGCTCTAAAGTCATGATCGACTAAATTTTGTCAAGGTTGGCCTCTATTCCCCGGTTGGAAATCAGAAACCCTAGGAATTTTCCCACTGAAACGCCAAAGATGCATTTGTCGGGGTTTAAATGGAGGCAAGTGTCCCTTAAGACATGGAACACCTCCACTAAGTACTCTAGATGTTGCGGGAAATTTGATCCATTCACCAACATATCATCAATATACACATCAAATGATTTTCCTATTAAATGGGAAAAAATATGTTTACAAGGCGCTGGTAAGTTGCTCCAGCATTCTTCAAGCCAAAATCCATGACTTTATACTGAAATAGACTCCTACCTGTTATAAAGGAGGTATGAGGTCTATCTACTGGATTAAGGCTTAGCTGGTGGTATCCATTGTAGGTGTCCAAAAAGGACATGTGGGACTGGCCACTGATGGGAACAACATCATAGGCCCTAACTACTCACTTTTAGTCAGGTTTGAAGAATAAATGCTCCTACATAACCATTTGAGAGTTGTAATTCCACATTATTCTATTTTGATAAGAGAACGGGAAATTAGGGTTAATTCTGTAATTTTAACAGCATATCCTAAACACAGATTAACCAGGGGGTTTGCCAGGGGTAAATTGAAGGTCAAGTGAGCATTAAAGTCTATTAAGTGGGTCCATACAGATAGAAACAGGGTTTCACACATTTCGAGAACAGCTACAGCACATAAAACCCTAATTTCAAACCTGCTTAAATTAAAGAGGTTTTGATTGGGATAAAATTTATCTAAACCCCTTAAATTTCATATAAAAATATTATGAGGGGTTTGGTATCCTTGGTTTGACCATCTAAACCTATTTTGACTTAAAACAGAGTCTCAAACGGAATTTTGCCATAATTTGGGCTTCTATGCAAATTGCCCAGTAAAACGTGATCAAAACTAAAATCCAAGTTCACTAATAGATTCCTTGGGTTCAAATTAGGTTGGTACCAAAATTTGGACCTAATCAGAGTCCATCTTGACCTAGTTTGCATTTCAGTCCATTAAATCTTTATTTCTCTCAGGCAGACCCCTAAGTTTCAAAATTCCTTATGTTCAAGTCCCTAACTTCTCATATTTCTTGCAAAAAGGCCCCTACCGCCATTCTTGGTGTGAAAGCTCTTCAGGTCGAGATTCAAGAGAAGAAATCTCTCTCAAATCAAGACCAAATCCCTCTAAATTTGGAGGGATTGATCTTGAGAGATCCTTTATCACCTGAACCAAATTTGGGACCTTGATTTGCACTGTAAAAATCATGCAAATTCTTGAAATTTTGGGGATTTTCTTCCCTGAAACTTTGAGCTCTTCGAGCTTCTTCCCATGCTTAGAGCTTGCCCTGAGGCCTTTAAAAGGAGCCCCCACGTAAGGCCTTGCTCCTTAGCCTAGTTTGGACGGAGAAATCCTCTTCTCTCTCTTCTTTGGTCACCTACAACTTTGGCTCCGGCGAACTCCTTCACCCCTCTCGTCGAGCTGATCAATGACCAAATTGATCAGCTTTCCTTCTTCAGCTCTTCGTCGCGACCGCGTCTTGCCAAAGACTGGTCGTCCTCGTCTCTCCCTACCCCATCATTTGCTCGCTGTCAACTCCTCCTTCGACACCTGTCCATCACAACTGGCCGCCTTTGTCCACTCTCTCCCTCTCTAAGTCTCCCTTTCTCTTCCTCTCTCCTTCCCGACCTCCTATAACCCCTTAGACTCTAGGTTCATGATGAGAACCTCATCATGAGCCCTAACTAGTTCATTTTGACCTAAGAAAGAGAATAAAAGCTCCTACATAACCTAGAAAAGGGCTTAATTCAAGGAAGTAATGTCTTGAGAAGAAAACATGAAATAAAGGGTAAAACTGTAATTTTACCATTGCAGTACATCAACGGGATTTCTCAGAGGCTAAATATAGGTCAAATGGTCTTAATAAGATAAAAAGTGGGTTGGTTCTGTCAGAAATGGGTTCATGTGCAATCTAAGAATTAAATGACATCTTGTAACCCTAAAACAGACTCGCTTAATTGAACGAGGTTC
This sequence comes from Thalassia testudinum, assembly GCA_037157565.1. Lineage (NCBI taxonomy): Eukaryota > Viridiplantae > Streptophyta > Magnoliopsida > Alismatales > Hydrocharitaceae > Thalassia > Thalassia testudinum. Next base: position 45,243,921 of record JAZHRO010000025.1, read on the forward strand.
TGGTCAGGATAAAAATCAACTAAACCCTCTAAAATTCATAGAAAAATATCCCATAGGATTTAGAACCTTCAAATTGGCTTTTGGAACCTATTTTGACCTAAATAGGGGTCCTAGCTAATTACTTGACTTAATTTAGGTTTTTATGTAAAATGTCCAGTCAAACATGGTCAAACCTAGAATCCAAATTCACCATTGGATTCCTTAGGTCCAAATTAGATTTATACCAAAATTTGGACCTAAGGGAAGGTCACCTCGACCTACTTTGCAAAACAGTCCACCCAATTATATTTTGACCCCTAGCTTTTGAAATTCATTGCACAGACCCCCTAACTTCCTCGCCACTCTTGGAATTAGGTCCCTCTGCCATTAAAGCGGAGGAGTGCTACTCCGACGAGGAATTGAGGGGGATTACTCCCTGATTCCTCAGAGATCTCCTCCCATATTTTGAAGGGAGATTCTCTGAGGAATTCCTTTCCATCTGAGCTCAATTCCCTGACTTGATTTGCAGCCAATCTCTTGTGTGAAAGCTCGAGAGATTTGGGTATCTCCCTGAATCCTTCTCCGGTAAGGACTCTTGCACTTGGAAGCTTGTCTTCCAAGCACAAGAGCCCCTGCCAGTGCCTATAAAAAGACCCTCACCTCCGGCTGCACATTTTCAGCTTGGCTTGGCCGAAGAACCACCTCCAACTTCATCCCTTCTCCTCCGGCTAGGTGTCCAGTAGGCTCCGGCGATTCCTCCTCCTTCTCGTCGCTCTGCCGTAATACCAGTGGTGGAGACATCTTCATCTCCTTACTTCACGTTGCGCCATACCTGCACGCGCGCCCAATACATCTTCGTCATCGTCGTTCTCCCTCCACTGGACTCATCTTCTCTGGCGGCAGCAGGTAAGGCCAACCGCTCTCCTATCCCCTTCGTCTACTTAGTTAGGTTAGAACGCTTCCCCTCTCTCTCCTCTTCATTTCCCCTCTCTTTATTTTCACTTTAAACCCCTCGACGCTGTACACCACCATCGTTCCCATCTCCGGCCAACCACCGGCGAGGTGTCTCCATCACCTCCACAGTTCCATCCACCTCGCTAGACCCCTCAAAAGCTCTGCCATCATCCACTAAGCATCTTCCACCCCTTCACTAACCGTCAACATCTCCCCAAGTGCCCACCGAACACATGCACTTTCACGGGCACAGAGCGACCTAGGCACGCACACCTAGGGTGCCTTGCAGCCAGCCACCCACCGTTTCACCTTCGCCCTGACACGGCGAAGCTCCCCATGTGGTTTAATGAGGCCGCAAGGCTGTCTTTGTGAGTTTCAAATCTGGCCCCTCCGTCGCCATTAGTGACGGCTCGAAGGAGCTCGCAAGCTCGCTCCAAGATGAAGTGCTCCTGGTTTCCAGGTCTAGAAGGTGCAGGTTGGTCTCGCGCATACATCCGTCCAGGCAATTGGCTCTGCGAGGCACCCAGCTGTAGCAATTGAGAGAAGAACCTCACCTGTAGGCGCAAGCGAAGCGGGTGGGACTTTTAGTCCCACCTCGGAAACTCAGGCGCGCGGTGGGTTACTTATATTATTTTTGTGTTTCTTGTTGGTTGCCTCAAGTGGACGGGGTGAGGTCCCCTCGCCCATGCTCACCCACCTCGTCCGCGACCCACGCCCCAGCAGACCTGGCTGACCGACCCGATTAACCCCACACTCCTCGCGCACCACCCACGCCAGTGCGCCTGGACCTGGGTGTGCATAACCCGACCCAATTACCCGGCCTGCTTTGGGGGAGCGAACCAAAGAGAGAAATGGAGAGGGATTGTACGCGGAGAAAGGTAGGGGTAGGTTTTGCACTCTCGTGTGTGCAGGGAAAAGAAGAAGGAAGAGGAAGGTGCAGCCGTAGAGAAAGGAGAAGGAAAAGAAGGCTGAAGCCAAGAAGGAAAAGAAGAGGAAGCTGAGGCTAAGGCAGAAGCAAGGCAAAGCTGAAGGAAGGAGAAGTCAAGGAAGTAGTGAAAGAAGGAGAAGGCAGTAAGGAAGAAGGCACTGTAGCAAAGGTGAGGCTGAAGAAGAAAAGGCAAGGCAAAGCTGAAGGAAAGCCAAGGAAGAAAGGCAGTGAAGGCAGAAAAGGCAGAGGAAAGGAAGAATAAGAAGGAAGGAGAAAGCAAGGAAGAAGAAGCAAAGAAGCCAAAGACAGAGAAGAAAAGAAAGAGAAGCTAAGGCCAAAGACCTGCAAAGGAAAGTCAGAGAAAAGAAGAAAGAAGCAAAAGCTAAAGGAAAGAAGACTAAAGAAGAACATAGACAAGCAGACCTTTTTGCCCTATTCTTCTCAATCTCTTTATTTTTCAATATTTTAATATTCATAAACTCTTGCATTATACTCTGAATTAGATTTTGAGTAGATTTAAGTGTTCAAATTACATTGATTGAGATTAGTGAATAAATTTCATTTGCTCCCTGTGTTCGACCTCGAACTAAACATTTGAGTAATAAAAACTTCTTATTTGTTTTCAGCGCTTGATCAACTGTACTACAACGCGACTGACTTACTCAAAAACCTCGATTGAGTGTTATAACATTTTGGTGCTGTTGCCGGGGAGCAACGCGTAATTTATCACTAGTCTCTACATTATTTTTGATTATATTTGAACACTAACTTGCCCTATTTGTTTTGCTGTGATTTTGCAAGGTATTTCACGAGAAGATCTCCCGTGTAAGTCAACCACTCCAGGGCAGGTAATCTCTCTTCTTCCCTAATCCACCTCCTAATCCTGGGAAGACAAAAGGAAGCAATTAATCTCGGAATCAATTGCCTTCTTTCCATAGTAATCACCATCTTTAAGGCAAAGGTTTCTTGATTTTGTGAAAATTTTTCAAAAACTTATTAAAGTAGAAGCGATTTTTAGAGCCAACCCCACAAACTCCCGTGCCTAGTAGAAATCACGCTTAATCTCCACGGACAACACACTTCTTATTTTAAGTCCAAAGAGAACTTTTTTTGTGAAAAGAAGAGGATTGGAAATAGAACCAAATTAGGGATTCAACAATAGGGTTTTTGTAGTGCTAGTCACACATGCTTGCTGAAAGAGCGATCTTCGTTTTCGTTGAAAACTTTAACATAAAATGATGTGTCGTATTTAATCGCGCGATAGAAAATCACTTTTCAAAATATTTTAATTTTTAGAATTTAACCACGAATAGTTAGGTCGTCTCCACAGGGAGGAATTAACCTATCAAAAATGAGTAATGATGCATCAAGTAATTGAGAATATCAACGGATGTACATGCTAATTAGTGTTCTCATTTCCAGCATAAATTCTCAATTTAGATAATTAACCAAGAATCTGAGGGTGCACATGCAAAATCACCACCATGGAAATACCAGAATTGCTATCTTAATACTGACAAGCGTCATCAAATTTATCTAAATCAGAATTTGTTCCCCATAACAAAGATACTTGTTAGCTTAGTCATGAGATGAATGTAATGTGACTGCATGCAATTCAATTAGAATTGAGGGTCATTCATCCAATTCTACCACAATGTAATAATTAGATAAATAAGTAAATAGTATCTTTGACAATGGCATTGCTTGTAATTTTTAATAGGGTGTTTACTGATCCAAAACAGAGCAATTGCTCTTCTTGACGCACACTAGGAGGAGGGCCCACGGTTGAAGGAGAGAAGCCCAGGAGAAGTTCGCTGCGACAAGGGGATCACGATGGCAGTGGTGGCGTCGACTATGGTGGCCTAAGGTTGTCGGTCGTCGAGGAGGAACCCACTGACAATGGGTTACTCCATGCGTGCTCGCGGGTCTTGGCAGGCACGTCTAAGGGTGTGGTCGTGTTTGTGAGGTTGAGGCAAGCTTAATGGAGGCGACGGCATGGAGAACAGTGGTCTGTGGCGGTGGCTGCACTTGGAGGTGGACGGCCGGCGATGGGTTCCTTCGGGGAAGAAAGATGAACAGTGCGATGTCCCCGTGCGTTCAGTTGAAGGAGGAGAAGAAGCTGGCTGGTCTCTGTGGTGTTTGCACGCGCGCGCGGGCTAGATGTGCGCGCACAAGGGTGTGCAACTTCTGGTCATGAGGGGCACGCAAGTACTGCTAGCTTCGGTGGCTACGACTGCGCGCTTGTAGGGCACGCTTGCAGGCTGCGGGCGTGCGGTGGAGCAGGATGAGGCGCGCTTGGTGAAGGCAGTGCACGCGCGGTGAGGGTGCACGTGCAAGGGTGTGGTTGCAGGGCTGGTAAGGGCACTGATGGGTGGGCGGGCAGTGGAGGGCGTGAGGGCGATGGTGTGGCTGCACACAAGAGCGCTTGCAAGGGCTCGCGTGAGAGGTGCGCGGTGTTGGAGAGGTTGGCGGTGTGTGGTGCTTGTTGGTTCCATAGTGCCCGCCCTCTCCACGGTAGGGAAGGTGGAGAAGAAGAGATATCCCCTCAGGGGGAAAGAAGGCGAAGACCCCCTCTCTCTCGCCAAGAACCTCTTTTATCTAATCCCCCATCCGCAAGTTAAGGGATTTTTAAATCCCTTACTAAATTTGGCCTTTGGTTGTTGGGGAGATGTTGAGGCCGGTCGGAGGTTAAGGAAGGCTTAGTTGAGGCCAGTGACTATTGAAGAAGGGGAAAATTTAATTCACCTCCCTCGTCTCTTGCAAATTATTCCTACAATAATTAAACATAAAATAATTACATACTAAGTTATAGAATGCGATAGAATAGATAAAAACTCAAGTAATGATACATGCACTCATTCTATAACCTAATGTAGTTATTAACAAACATAAAATGTAAAAATGAAGTTAACTTAGGTGTAACAATGGTCCATTAAAATGGACTCATCACTTGCATAAAAAGAAATAAACCCAACCCGCATCAGTGTGCTACCCAAGCCCTTGTTTGAAAAGACCTAAGCAAGACAAACCCTAAAAATTGAGCTCTAAAATCACTTGAATCTTAAAAACCTTAGACCTAATAACCTGGGAGTCAAATCAGAGTGATTTCTAAGTCTTGACCTAGACTCATTCTGCCATTTTTAGGGCAGGTCAGGTGAAGTTGACCCCTTGGGTCAACCAACCTTGAAATTAGGTCACAACACCAAAACATCTAAAGTTCAAGTGAAAACCCTAAAATACCTTTAATCTTAAAAGTGGTAGACTTGAGAGGTCAAGGTCCCCATTCTGGTCTACCTGGAATCTCAGTGACAAGAGAGGTCGGGTGGGGGAAACCATGTAACTCGTGGGGACGCTCTGCCTTGTAAGGGTCTTTACGGGACTCTCCCTCTCTGGCTGGCCAGGTAATTCTTAGGTGGACGACTTTCTAATCCAGGGGTATCATCCGCCCCAAACCTCCAAAGTCATCCAAACGTCTTTGGGTGCCTCGATTGGGTCAAAAACACCTCCAGTCCCTCATCTTTTCTTTAGAGCACACACATACATTTTCAGTGGAACTCTTTATTTAGATTTAATCGCTTCACAACTTGATTCTACATCAAAATTCTGATTCCACATCTGGATTCCACCATTTAATCCAAACATGCAACCAAACTACTAAGGACTACCTTTCAAAAAACCTGAATCACAGAGATCCATGAGAGATAGGATGGTTGAGGATGCCCTTGAATTCTATGAAATTGAATATAAACCCTCAACACCAATAGAAGACATTTAAGTTGATGTCCCAACAACTACAACCTTCATCATAAACTGTGCCCAAATACTATTGACAGAAGCCACCAACGAATCAACCCGAGATATTCTCATAACAGGATACATTGAGATAGAAAAATTACATAATTTTGAGTACATCCAATGCATGACAAATCCTATACTTTGGGAACAACGCCAAGATGATCTTGAAAAATGGGAAGAGATAATGAGATTATTGAAACAAATTATCGACCAGAAATACCCGTATATACCACAAACAGAGGATGAACCATCTTGGGGTAGTATTGAGGATCAATCTGATTTCCCAGATCTCGGGTTTGAGGCACAAAGTGGTTGTGAATGCCCAACCCAGATAGAATACAACATGCCTGATATTGAATTAGGTTGGGAAATTGCAGGAGAACACAATGTTGAGCCAATCCTAGACCATGAATCACCAAGCTTAGAATTCCAAAACTCCTGCAATGATGAGAGTAGAACTGAACCTCTCGAGGGTGTAAATTCCGCCACTTCTTCTGATAAGGTGACCCTTAAAGGTTACTCGGACTTAGATTCTAATGATTCAACCCACATCCTAAGCCTAGAATTTGGATTTGAAACCTATTGGGAAGATTACGATGCCCCATATGAAGATCAAATTTTCAACGAAGAGTATGATTTTGGGCCTCTATTTGATGAATATCCCTCTCTAACATCCTCAGAGAATCAAATCGATTTTTTGGAAGCCATGCCAATTTACGATACAGAAATCGAGGAGTTGGACGAGTGGGGTTTTTATTGGGTCTTGCCCACAAGCCTAGAACTTGAGCCTAGACCAAATAAGAACACCTTTTTGAGCTTAGAATTTACATATAGTCTAGACCTCAGTCAGGCTACTAAATTGACATCATATGATTTATTCTGTTGTAGAACCTTTGATCTCGAATCTCATTCAGAATGTGATTTTCGCAATACCTCCGACGATTCCGAATCCTACCATGATTTCAGAGAAAATTTGCTTCCTGATTACAACAAGCCAATTTACGACCTCAGCTCACATTATTCAGTCTATGACTCCGACTCTGAGACCCCAGTTCCCGAGATCACTAATTTAAAATCAGGTTCCAGTGACATGGAATCATTTCTTTTCGATTCTCAGGAATCAGAACCAGAAAATGCCGAGAGTGACTGCAACCCAGAGTACGAATCTTTTCTTGACTCAGATATCCATCATCCTATAAACACTCTTCAGGCATTCACTTTTGATTTTGAAAGTTACTATGAGGACTCTCTACATGAAACCAACTGTAACTTCGTTCTAGAAGAGCCCTCATGCACAATTCTCATAGAAGCCACCTCTTCCAAATATGCAGAACTAATAAAACCCGTTTTCAACCCCGACCTGCAACCAGACTCAATTTCTATTCTGATTCCCCTCTCCCTAAGCCAATTGCAGATGATCCAACTCTACATATATACCGGGCATCGGGCATCAATCAGACTGAACAACATGCTCCATCATTTTCTGATGACCCCTGTAGGGTTTCTGCACCATGCACTGATTATTTTTCAGAGCCCTACTCTGACCGGGCTGATTCGACTCAACCAAAACCCGAGTTTACACTTCTGAATCCATCCGAGCCGCATAGCATATGGTGGGTTCCACATCTGTTGATCTACATTTGTTAACTCACTAAATTAATAGGGTTTGGGCTGCATCATCAGCCCTCTAATTTGAACAAGCACCTGGTTGGACCAACCAGGCTCTTAATCAAGGTGCTTGTTTTACAAAACTCTGTTGATCTGACCACTCCCTCTCCATACCATTTCCCACTTGGCTGAAGGTGTTAAATTTAGCGCTTAACAGGAGGCAACCCATCATTCCAGAAAACTCGAGATCTGTCTGATTATCCATCTGTATTCCACGTCTATTGCACCCTAAGTTCAGCTTTAGATAGTCGACCCACCTCTGGTACACGTACCAGAGCTTGAAATCATCCACATCAGTCACTTCCGACCCATTCGCCCACCCGATGTATCCTGTTCTAAGTCCTTGAACCCAATACTGTTTCACACCCTCTGTTTACAATGAGGACATTACAAAACTTAGGCAAAGGGGGGTGGTAAAGTGCATACATACAAAAGTTAAGAAAAATCAGAAGGATTCTCACAAAAAATTCACATATGTCAAAAATACCAAAAAAATAGAAAATTATAAAAAAAAATAAAAAATGGAGGAGGTAGGAAAATTTTGAAGCCATATAAACATGAGGAAAAGAGCAAAATGACAAAAAGGAGCACAAAATGAAAAAGAAGAAAAGAATAGTCATTAGTAAGAGATTAAGGGATTAACCCAAGTTTTAGACCTTATCAAGGAAAAGAATAAAAAGAAACAAAAGTGCCAATAAGATATAAAGAGATTAGTAGGAACGCTGATCTTAGGCCTTTTGGGCTAGACTTTTAGGCTTAAAAATTCAAATATCCGCTAAGATCTGGATAATCCTTAAGAGGTTGGGGAAAATGCGAAGCTTAAGTATTAGTTCTATGGTTTAGGGAGTATTCAGCCTCGTTAACTGACCTTCGATTTGCGGGACTCGGTAACCTAAGCACCCTAATCCACACACAGTCTAGTTCAGTGCGCATACCTATCAAAATCACGCAAAAGCGTTTAAGTATTCTGAAAAAATTGCCCAGATTAGGAGCGACCGATCAACACAAGTTGATTTGGACGAGTTCCTGGCGCGAAGAGGCGGGAAATTCCCCTCAAAGATGTGTAACAACATATCGTCTCCTCGGTGCTTGTCTCTTAAGATATTTACATATCCTACCGGGGGCACGTAAGCACTCTGCTGGTTCAGATACCATGGGCGGCATTATCATGAAATGTCGATTGCCAGGGTCTAGATTCGGCCAAGGAATGCCATGGGCGGCATTATCTTGAAATCTCGAAAGCCAGGGTTCTGAGGATTGTCATGGACGGTGCTATCACGAAGCATCGATTGCTAGGGACCTTTGAGGATTGATGATGGGGACGAGGAATCCGATACAGACCATGTTGAGAAGCTAATCCGAAGCTAGAAATAAAAAGAAAAGAGAGAGAAAACTCTCCAAACAAATAAATCCTCTGTCTCTCTCTTACAAAAACGCACTGCAAACTGAAACAAGGCTAAAATATGTCTCAAGCACTGGTGCTTTAACCGCGGAGTCCAACGAACCTTAGGATAGTTCCTGCGGGCCTTAAAAACCTTTGCGTAGGATTGAGGTTAAAGCTGGTCAAGTCCGGATCTTGGTTGGTACTTGAGTACCTTTATGCCTATTGTCAGCATTCTAACCTAGTCGAAAGGAAAAAGAAAAGCACTTATCATAACTGGTGAAAGAAAACTCATGGTCTAAAACATAAGTTAAAACTTTGAAATTTTGCTTAGGAACTAGCAAAAGCTAGGCATGGGGGTATGATGAAAGCCTCATCATGAGCCATAATTAGCTCATTTTAACCTAAGAAAGAGAATAAAAGCTCCTACATAACCTAGAGAAGGGCTTAATTCAAGGAAGTAATGTCCTGAGAAGAAAACATGAAATAAAGGGTAAAACTGTAATTTTACCATTGCAGTACATCAATGGGATTTCTCAGTGGCTAAATATAGGTAAAATGGTCTTAATAAGATAAAAAGTGAGTTGGTTCAGTCAGAAATGGGTTCATGTGCAATCTAAGAATTAAATAACATCTTGTAACCCTAAAATTGACCCGCTTAATTGAAAAAGGTTTTGGTGAGGATAAAAATAAACTAAACCCTCTAAAATTCATAGAAAAATATCCCCTAGGGTTAGAACCTTCGAATTGGCCTTTGGAACCTATTTTGACCTAAATAGGGGTCCTAGCTAATTACTTGACTTAATTTGGGTTTTTGTGTAAAACATCCAGTCAAACATGGTCAAACCTAAAATCCAACTTCACCATTGGATTCCTTAGGTCCAAATCAGGTTTATACCAAAATTTGGACCTAAGGGAAGGTCACCTTGACCTACTTTGCAAAACAGTCCACCCAATTACATTTTGACCCCTAGCTTTTGAAATTCATTGCACAGACCCTCCTAACTTCTTCGCCACTCTTGGAATTAGGTCCCTCCGCCATTAAAGCGGAGGAGTGCTACTTCGACAAGGAATTGAGGGGGATTGCTCCCTGATTCCTCAGAGATCTCCACCCATATTTGGAAGGGAGATTCTCTGAGAAATTACCTTCCATCTGAGTGCAATTCCCTGACTTGATTCGCACCCAATCTCTCGTGCGAAAGCTTGGGAGATTTGGGTATCTCCCTGAATCCTTCTCCGACGAGGACTCTTGCGCTTGGAGGCTTGTCTTCCAAGCATAAGAGCTCCTGCCAGTACCTATAAAAAGACCCTCACCTCCGGCCGCACATTTTCAGCTTGGCTTGGTCGGAGAACCAACTCCAACTTCATCCCTTCTCCTCCAGCTAGGTGTCCAGCAGGCTCCAGCGATTCCTCCTCCTCCTCCTCGTCGCTCTACTACAATACCAGTGGCAGAGATGTCTTCATCTCCTTCCTCCGTGTTGCGCCATACTTGCGTGCGCGCCAAATACCCCTTCGTCATCGCCGTTCTCCCTCCACTAGACTCATCTTCTCCGGCGGCAGCAGGTACGGCCAGCCGCTCTCCTATCCCCTTCATCTACTTAGTTAGGTTAGAACGCTTCCCCTCTCTATCCTCTTCATTTCCCCTCTCTTTATTTTCACTTTAAACCCCTCAACGCCGCAGACCACCACCATCGTTCCCATCTCCGGCCAACAACCATCGAGGTGTCTCCGTCACCTCCACAGTTCCATCCACCTCGCTAGACCCCTCAAAAGCTCCACCATCATCCACTGAGCATCTTCCACCCCTTCACTGATCGCCAACACCTCCCCAAGTGCCCACCGAACACACTCTCTTTCACGGGCATAGAGCGACCTAGGCACGCATGCCTAGGTCACCCCGTGGCCAGCCACCCACTGTTTCACCTTCGCCCTGACACGGCGAAGCTTCCCATGTGATTTAATGAGGCCGCAAGGCCGTCTTTGTGAGTTTCAGATCTGACCCCTCTGCCGCCATTAGCGACGGCTCGAAGGAGCTCGCAAGCTCGCTCCAAGCCGAAGCGCTCCAGGATTCCAGGTCCAGAAGGCGCGGGTTGGTCTCGTGCATACATTCGTCTAGGCAATTGGCTTTGCGAGGCGCCCAGCAGCAGCAATTGAGAGAAGAACGCCACCTGCGGGCGCAAGCGAAGCGGGTGGGACTTTTAGTCCCACCTCGGAAACTTTGGAGCGCGGTGAGTTACTTATATTTTTGTGTTTCTTGTTGGTCGCCTCAAGTACATGGGGTGAGGTCCTCTCGCCCACGCTCACTCGCCTCGTCCATGACCCACGCCCCTGCGGACCTGGCTGACTGACCTGATTAACCTCGCACTCCTCGCGCACCACCCACGTCGGTGCGCCCGGACCCGGGTGTGCGTAACTCGACCCGATTACCCGACCGGCTCTGGGAGAGCGAACCGAAGAGAGAAATAGAGAGAGAGTGTACGCAGAGAAGTGTAGGGAAAAGAAGAAAGAAGAGGAAGGTGCAGCCGCAGAGAAAGAAGGAGAAGGAAAAGAAGGCTGAAGCCAAGAAGGAAAAGAAGAGGAAGATGAGGCTAAGGCAGAAGCAAGGCAAAGCTGAAGGAAGGAGAAGTCAAGGAAGCAGAGAAAGAAGGAGAAGGCAGCAAGGAAGAAGGCACTGTAGCAAAGGTGCGACTGAAGAAGAAAAGCAAGGCAAAGCTGAAGGAAAGCCAAGGAAGAAAGGCAGAGAAGGCAGAAAAGGCAGAGGAAAGGAAGAATAAGAAGGACGGAGAAAGTAAGGAAGAAGAAGCAAAGAAGCCAAAGACAAAGAATAAAAGAAAGAGAAGCTAAGGCCAAAGACCCGCAGAGGAAAGTCAGAGAAAAGAAGAAAGAAGCAAAAGCTAAAGGAAAGAAGACTAAAGAAGAAGAAAGACAAGCAGACCTTTTTGCCCTAGTCTTCTCAATTTCTTTATTTTGCTATATTTTAATATTCATAAACTCCTGCATTATACTCTGAATTAGATTTTGAGTAGATTTAAGTGTTCAAATTACATTGATTGAGATTAGTGAATAAATTCCATTTGCTCCCTCTGTTCGACCTCGGACTCAACATTCGAGTAATAAAAACTTCTTATTTATTTTCAACGCTTGATCACCTATACTACAACATGACAAGACTCACTTAAAAACCCGAATCGATCAAGCGTTCTGTTAACAGTTCACGCAGCATTTCAACCGCGACCACTCCATCTTGCCCACGTCAGACACAAGCTCTTGTGAGCTCACAACGGTGCCACAATTCACCAAATCACACCCCGCCACCACCACAACCTTCCTCGCACTCTCACAAACAAAAGCCCTAAACTTATTTAGGGTTTTGATTGCTCCAGACCATCACTGAACACCCCAGCAACCACACGCCTTCTTCGACTTCACACCATCACGCCACTCCTCCAATCACCAATCCACAGTCATCACCGCACTCGCCGCCTCACGGTGAAGCTTCTGAGCTTCATTGATGAGGCTGAAAGGCCATATTGCACGTTTCAGGTGCACTCCAGATAGTCACCACTGCCCTCGTCTTCTCCGACCACAGCAGGGGCCCTCTACCCATCAAGCGCCCTGCTGCTGCCTTCTCCTGAGGTGGCTCCAAGTCTTGAGGCTTCCAAGGTACTCAATTGAAGTAGCAAGCATCGGCAGCTGCTCCAATTTAGTGAAGAGACTTGCTGCTACTTCCCCAGAGCTTCGCGATGGACAGTAGTGGGATATAGTCCCACATCGGAAAGTTTTGAGCGCCTAACAGCATATAAAAGATATTTGCGTTGTCACCTCGTTGCCTCAATAAGCACAAGGTGAGGTCCCTCTCCACGTGCATACGCACGCCCTCGCTCGCCATACATGTCGGCGGGTTTGGGCATTGGATCCGATTAGCTAGGTTCGATCTGAGCTTTGAGAAGAGAATCAGAGAGAGAAGGGAGCAGGTTTTGCTCTACCATGGCAGTCGTGCCCTCCCTCTCTCAACACTTAGTTGCTGAAGAGGCCCTTGCACCTTTGATTGGTGCTCTGCTACTGCTGTACCTCTATTGGCTCTCTGAGGCTTCGTGCCTTGTGAGCTCTGCTGGTTTAAGATGTCAAAGCTTTGTCTTGACGTCTGATAGGCTGCTTGCTTTGATTCTGATTGATACATCTGCTGACATGGAAATTGCTCTTAGTGGTTTATACTATTGAAATATTTGAGATAATTGTGAGGTTAAAGATTAAGGTTAATTTGGTGATTCAAATCATCATTTTAGCTCAATCTTTTTGCACTCTCATACTTGGTTTCATTAATATACTGTTATGATTTATTTTGAGCAAAGTTTTGATCATATTTGCATATCTTTTGAAGTAAGTTGTGATTAGTGAATTAAATTGCCATTTTTGTTCCCTGTAAATGACCTCGGACTCCAAATTGATTTCGAGTTTATAAATTTAAGTGTTGTGCAATTTGAGGTGTGTACTACGATGAACGTTTCATAAATCTCCTCATTTCGCATAAACATTTTGGCGCCGTTGCTGTGGAGCAACATGCAGTTTCATTTCATTGATTACAATTCTAATTTGATTCTAACTTGCTTTATCTGATCTATTGTGTTTATGCGAGGTATACGGGAGAAGATTAGTTGCACGACAGCCACTCCAGGGGTCGGTAATCTCGTTTCCTTCTTCTTAAGGCCCTATTTCTGGAAGGAATTAAACAGAAGAATCAATTAGGATCAACTCGCATTCATTCTTAGAATTAATCACTTGAGTTGCCTGATTTGACTTATTTAGAAATCCCCATCTAGATATCTGCACCTACTAGGGATTTAAGGTGCCTATTGCTATTCACCTTCTTGATTGAGCCCTAGGTGCCACTTTTGGAAAGAATTGAACCTGGAAAATAGAGCCAAATTAGGGATTTCATCTTTAGGGTTTCAAGAAGATGCACTTGCTTGATTTAAAAAGAGAATTGATACCTCGCATTTTGTGCCACCCAAGCCTTGATTGAATTGATCTAACCAAGAAGTCCTTAAAAAAAAAGAAGGCTTTAACATTCACTTGAATCCCTAAAATTTGAGACTTAATAACCTACTTGATTTTAGGTTCTTTACCCAATTCATCCTAAACCTTAGGGTAGGTTAGGTGAAGTTAACCCACCTTGTGGGTTAACCAACCATCAAATTAGGTCACAAATCACAATCAATTCTAAAGTTCAAGTGAGATTCAAAGCACCATAATTCAGGACTAAAATTGGTAGACTTCAGGGGTCAAGTTGCTCATTCTGGTTTACTTAGATTCTCAGTGACAAGGAAGGTCTGGTGGGGGAAACCCTGTAACCAGTGGGGACGCTCTACTGTGTAGGGGTCTTTGCAGGGCTCTCCCTTCCTAGCTACTCAAGTACTCCTCGGGTGAGTTATTTTCTGATCAAGAGGTATCATCCTCCTCGAACCTCCTTGGTCATCCAAAGATTTTTGGGTGTCTCGATTGGGTCCATTATACATTTTGTCCCTCGTCTGGCTCTTTAGTGCATGTTCGGGAGGAGGTCCTTAAGACCACCTTTGAGACCTACATTAGTAGTTCATTCTCGTTGAGGCCAAGCCTCAACTCACTTGTTTGTGCTACCATCCGACCAAATTGATCTCTTCTGACTCTTCTTCTTCTGAGCCTAGATCTCCTTCATCTACAACTATGGAGAATCAAGAAGAAGAACCCAATCTCCAGAATCAACTACAGCGCCTCAATGATCTATTTCAGGCATTCATGAACCCACCGCAGCGTCCTTAGATGCGAGATCATTACAATCCCGCTGTAGTAGCAATCGGACTCAGGGTGCAAATCTTGGCTAAAGAACCTGATACTGAACTCAAGCCCAATATGCTCCATGCTATCCCTAAATTCCATGGGCTAAACTTCGAAGATCCTTTCCAGCACATCTAGCAGTTGAAACATCTGGCCGAGACCTTCGGGCCACCTGTTCAGAATCAAGATATCTTACTCATGAAGATGTTCTCCTTCTCCCTCATGGATAAGGCAACCCACTGGTACCAAACTTTGACCCGTCCGATCAACACTTGGGCATAACTCCAATCCGAATTGTTGAAGAAAATTTTCCCAGTTGATCGGACGAATGCTTTGAGGCACCAGATCATGCACTTCACACAAAATGTAGAAGAACCACTTCATAAGGCATGGGATCACTTTCTGGATCTCATGCGAAATACCCCGATCACGGAGTTCCTAAATAAGAACAGGTCCAGTCTTTTTACCAGGGACTCCGTGAGGATATCAGGCTCTTTGTCAATGCAACCTGTGGTGGCAACATCATGGGTCAGCATGAAGATACCGTTTGGGAGGTTCTTGAGAACATGTGCAAGAACTCCATAAACAATGAATCTACCGGACGACCACCTATGCATTGACAAACACTTAGGGGGCACACAAGACTCAAGGCCTGTCCACATCCAACGATCTGGAATTGGTAGCCAGTTGCCTAGACAAGGTCTTAATCATTGAGAAGAATGTGGACGACTTGACTCGACATCTGCAGAGAGCCAATGCAGCACAACAAAACACATATGTGCAACCGCCCTCCAGTAGGGAGGCTGTGCATAACATTTACACCACTCTCATTAGGGGATGGACCCATATCCACCCCCGTCTAATCTTGGTTTTGGAGGAAACTCCGGACCTACCTTCTCTAGTTGGGGGAACTCTGAACCCTCGTACTTTAACTTCTCTGGAGTTCCTTAGACTTGCGAGGATCTCCATGCCATCTAGAATGACCCATTCTCGAACACCTATAACCTTGGATGGCGTAATGTTGGTGAGACAGTCGGTTTCGACCGGTTTGTGTTATATATATCGTTGTAGTAAAGCCGGTTGTTACCAACGTATCATCATATATAAAAAATTTTTTTACTCGGAAAAATAAAAGAGTTCCCGAGGTCGAACTCAGGGAGCAAGTTATATTCTAGAGATATACAAGTTCTATTACAAAAATAAAGAGAGAGAGAGAGAGATGAAAATTTGGCTTCTTCTTCTTTTCTTCTTCCTCTTTGTCTTTGGTTTTTCCTGTTCTTCTTCTTCTTCTGCAATCTTCAGATCTTTCTTCTGCTTTCTTCAGATTTTTCCCCTCTGTCTCTGGTTCTTCCTGTTCTTCTTCTTCTTCTTCTTCTGCTTTCTTCCTTGTCAGATCGTCTTCTTCTTTTCTTGCTTCTTGCTTCTTTTCATTTCTTCTTCTGCAATCGTGGTGTTTCTGCCTTCGGCTACTAAGTCTCCCTTCCTTCTTCTTCAGCCTGCCTTCTGTGTTGCTCTGGCTGCTGGCTGTCCGTCGTCTGGCCCGGTGCTTCGACGACTTAACTGAGCAGTTGCTACAGTGCAGCTGCTTCTTCTTCCGCAGTCCTTCACCTGTGCCTGCACGCTCAAGAGTTCATCAGAAGGCAAAAACCTACTCTACCCCCCTCCCCCGCGTATCTCTCTCTGAAATCACTCATCGGAAGCTCTCCCAGAGCGCTACCGGGTAATCGGGTTCGGATCAGACCCGGGTCCAGGCCCACCGGCGTGCGTGGTGGGCGAGGAGTGCAGGTCAGTCTAATCGGGTCGGGCCAGGTCCGCGGAGCGTGGTCACGGACGAGGCCGAGTCGGGTCGGGTCGGGTGAGAGGGACCTCACCCCGTGGTAACTGAGGCAAACAGCATACGGCAGGTTTTCAATTTATGTGCCCGCGCGCCTTTGAGAGATTCCGAGGTGGGACTAAATGTCCCACCCCAATTCTCTTACGCCTGCAGCAGGGAAGGTGCTCCCAATTGCGTCGGCTGTTGAGGCGTACAGCTCCAATCGAGGGCCAGGGTATGTGCGTGGGACTCTTCCGCGCTGGCCGAGGCTATTCAATCTGGGATGTCTCGGCTTGGAGCAACCTCGAGCAGGCTTCGAGCTTCTTCGCCAATGGCGGCCGAGGCCTGGAACCTGAAACCAATGGCACGGCCTCTCGGCCAAATCAGACAGGCGGAGGACCTTCGCCGTGGCACGGCGAAGGTGGTCAGGGGGTCTGCAGGGGGCGAGAGGGGGCTGTCTGGTCGTCCTAGGTCAGACTGTGAGCGAGGGAGTGGGTGTGTTCGGTGGGTCTGCAGGGGGTGTTTGGTGGGAAGTGGAGGGGCGGAAGAGGATCAGGGTGAACAGGCGGAAGTTCTGCGGTGGTCGGCGAGCCGTGTGGGTCGCTGAAGTGATGGGAGCGGCTCGCCGGAGGGTGGTCGGAGGCGGAGAGGATGAGGGTGAACAGGGTCGGTAGAGGGCTTAATTGACTAAATCGAAAGCGGGGAAAGAAAGAGGAGGAGAAGAGGAGTAAGTCTAACTTAACTGCAGGGACGAAGGGGGAGAAACAGGGCGACAGTCGTATCGACTGTCGCCGGAGAAGATGATGCTCAGGGAGAGGGGCGGCGGCGAGCAGAAGGCTGGAGAGGCGCCAGCTGGGTGCGGCGTGGCGCGGGAAGAGCAGGGGAGGAGGTCTCTGCTGCTGGTAGTGCGGCAGAGCGAAGAGGTAGAGGGAGAGGATGTCGCCGGAGCTGGTGAGCGTCTGCCGGAGAAAGAAGAGACGAAAGCTGGGGGTTTTCTCCGTCAGATCCAGGCTGCCCTGGTCGGTGGAGCGGCGGGGGGTATTTATAAGGTTGAAGCAGGGAGGAAGGCGGAGGGAGACGACGTGTCTCCCTCGCCGGAGCAAGGTCGGAATTCGAACCCATACCGTCCGTGCGTTCGCACGGCCGGTATGGGGGGCTGCAAGGACCATGGGGGTGCTCCTGCGACGGCTGACGACGCAGGGCACCCTCCGGTACACATGCCAGGTCCTCCACCTTACCCTGCGCGGCGCCATGCTCCGCGCAAGGTCGCCGGAGTATGGTGCTGGCAGGGTTTTGCAGGAGGGACCTGTTTGCAAAGAACGAAGGAGAGTTAGGGGCCTGAAAGCGAGGGTTCAAAAGTTGAGGGCCAAAGAGTAAATATATGAGGACCAAAGTGTAAAGTCGGTCAAGGAGGTTTCTTCTTAGGCTCAAGTTTTTATACATGACTAAGTAGAACCTAAGGAATCTGATGGTAAATTTCATTTTCATATTAAACCTTGTTTGACCGGTCAATTTGCGTAAAGACCCAAATTAAGTTATTAATTGGGCATGGTTCTCAATGTAGGTCAAAATGGGTTCTAAAGGCCAAATTGAAGGTTCTAAACCCTAGAGATTATTTTTCTATGAATTTTAGAGGGTTTATTCTATTTTTACTTTGCCTCGAACCTTGTGAATTGAAGTGGGTTGTTTTAGGGTTACAGATTATCATTTGGTTCCTTGGAAGTGCTGTAGCCCTTGCTAGATCATCTCATCCCACTTTTATTCTTATTAAGCTGTTCTGACCTGTGTTTGGGCCCTGAATTACCCTGTATGCAGATTATACTGGTAAAATAGCATTTTTACCCCTTATGACTGGTTTTCTTCTTAAACTCAGAATTCTCTGAGTTAAGCCTTTCCTTGAGATATGTAGGAGCTTTTATCCTTTGTATTGGGTCAAAATGAGCTAGTTATGGCTCATGATGAGGTTCTCATCATACCCCCATGCCTAGCTTTTGCTAGTCCCTTAGCAAAAAACTTAAGGTTTCAACCCTTGTTCTAGACCATGAAGTTTTCAATGGTTTTAGATAAGTGCCTTTTTATTTGAGCTTAGATTAGGTTAGAATGCTGACCATAGGCCTAAAAGATACTCTAGTACCAATCAAGATCCAAATCTGTCTAGCCTTAGCCTCAGTCTTTTAGCAAAGGTTTTTAAGGCCCACAAGAACTAACCTAAGGTTTATTGGACTTCGTGGTTAAAGCACCCGTGCTTGAAATGATTTTAGCCCTGGCTCAGTTCGCAGTGCGTTTTGTAAGAGAGAGATAGAAAGTTTTTTTCTGTTTGGAGAGTTTTCTCTCTCTTTTTCTTTTTAGTTCTAGTCTAGGGTTGGCTTTTCAACACGGTCTGTATCAGATTCCTTGCTCCCATCATCAATCCTCAAGGGTTCCTGGCGATCGATGCTTCGAGATAGCACCGCCCATGGCAACCCCCGGAACCCTGGCTATTGAGATTTCGAGATAATCCCATCCATGGTGTTCCGTGGCCGAATCCAGACCCTGGCAATTGACACTTCGAGATAATGCCATCCATGGAATCTGAACCAGCAGAGTGCTTACATGCCCCCCGTAGGATATGTAAATATCCTAAGAGACAAGCACCGAGGAGATGATATTTTGTTACGCATCTTCGAGGGGATTTCCCGCCTCTCCGCGCTGGGAACTCGTCCAAATCAACTTGTGTTGATCGGCCATTCCTATTCTAGGTGTTCTTTTCAGATTTTTGCGACGCTTCTGCGTGATTCTGATTTTTACGCTTACTGAACCAGGCTGTGTGTGAGATTAGGGTGCTTAGGTTACTGAGTCCCGTAAACCAAAAATTAGTTAACGAGGTCGAATACTTCCTAAGCCTTAGACCTAATACTTCAGCCTTTCATTTTCCTCAACCTCTTGAGGAGTGTCCAGATCTTAATGAGTACTAAGAGTCTATTCAAGAATGCCTAAGGTTTGCATTCTTACTAATCTCATTGTGCACTTTTCAGTTATTTTCTTGAATGAGGTCTAGAACTTAGGTTAATTCCTTAGTTCCTTACTAATGACTATCAACTTTTCTTATAATTTTGTGCTCCTTTTTCATTTTGTTTCTTCTCTCCTTCACAAAATTTTCCTTCTCCTCTTTTCCTCTTATTCTTTTTCGAAAATTTTTTTTTTTTTTTTTTTTTTTTTTTTTTTTTTTTTTTTTTTTTTTTTTTTTTTTTTTAATTTTTATGGTATTTTTGGCATATGTGAATTTTTTTTGTTTGAAACCTTTTCTTACGAGTTTTTGCACTTTCATACCCCCCCATGCCTAAGATTTGCAATGTCCTCATTGTAACCTAGGGGGTCTTAGTTCATTCCTTAAGACAGAAATTTGGGTGAGTGGATGGGTCGGGTTGAATTTTTGCGGACGATTTCAAATTTCAGATGCGAACATCTGAGTTGGGGTCGGCTGTCTATAAGGGTGAACTTCGAGTGCTGAAAGGTGTCAGAACAAGTTTCAGGTTTTCAAAGAGAATGACGGGTTGCCTCCCGTTAAGCGCTGAGTTTTACGCCATCGGCTGGGCGCAATAAGCTCAAGGGGAAAGGAGGATATGAGATGCCTCAGCCAAATCAGTAGAAGTTACATCAATGAACGGCTTGAGTCTTTGACCATTCACGATGAAAGGTTCAGAATCGTGGCTGAGTGGACTGATTTCGATTGCTCCATTTCCAAAAACCTGTCGGACCAAATATGGTCCGACCCACTTAGATCTCAGTTTTCCTGGGAAGAGTTTGAGTCGGGCATCAAAGAGTAGGACCTTTTGACCAGGATGGAAGATCTTTCTTGAGATGTGTTTGTCGTGGAAGGCTTTAACCCGCTCCTTGTAGATTTGCGAGTTCTCGTACGCGTCTGTGCGTAATTCATCGATCTCGCTGATTTGGAGTTTTCTGTGGGTCCCAGCCTTGGAAAGATCTAGATTACAGTTCCGTACTGCCCAATAGGCTTTATGCTCCAGTTCGACGGGAAGGTGGCATGCCTTTCCGTACACCAATCTAAAGGGAGACATGCCCAATTGGGTCTTGTGGGCGGTCCTATAGGCCCACAATGCTTCCGGAAGTCGGGCCGACCAGTCCTTCCTGTCAGGTCGAACAGTGACCTGTAGGATTTTCTTGATCTCCCGATTTGACAGCTCAGCTAGACCATTAGTTTGGGGGTGGTAAGGAGTAGAGATTCGATGAGACACCCCGTATTTGGTCATCAGTGACCTAAACTGAGCATTTGTGAAATGGGTCCCCCCATCAGAGATTATTGCACGAGGAATCCCGAACCTTGAGAAAATGTGTTGATGAATGAATTTGAGAACGATTTTGTGATCACAGGTTCGGGTCGGTATGGCTTCGATCCATTTGGACACGTAGTCCACGGCCAACAGAATGTATTCGAAACCATCCGAAACAGGAAAGGGGCCCATAAAATCAATCCCCCAAACATCAAAGATTTCGCATACTAGAATCGGCTGCATAGGCATCATGTTGCGATGGCTCATGTTGCCCAAAGTCTGGCAACGACTGCATGCCTTGCAATGACTGTATGCGTCTTTGAACAGTGTGGGCCAGTAAAAGCCGCACTGGAGGACTTTTGATGCGGTTTTATGCCCGGCAAAATGGCCACCGCATGCCTGGTCATGGCAGAAAGAGAGGATATTGTTGACTTCCCCTTCCGGGATACATCTCCGGATGATCTGATCGGCACCTATGCGGAAGAGGTACGGGTCTTCCCAAATGTAATACTTGGCATCGGAGCGTAATTTGTCTTTCTTGGCCTTCGGCCAATCGGACGGGGTCTGATGAGATGCCAAGTAATTTACAATATTAGCAAACCATGGAAGGCTAGTACCAATAGTCAGCAGGTGCTCATCGGGAAAATGCTCAGTGATGGGTCCGGAAGGGTCTATCATTTCAGAAGGAAGACGGGACAAGTGATCAGCTACCACGTTTTGTTTTCCCGCTTTATCGCGAATCTCGAGGTCAAATTCTTGCAACAGCAAGATCCATCGGATCAATCGAGGTTTCGCGTCCTTCTTTGCAAGGAGATGCCTCACAGCCGTGTGATCCGAGTATATGATGACATGGGAACCCAGAAGGTATGATCTGAATTTCTCTAGGGCAAATACTACAGCTAGCAGCTCTTTCTCAGTAACTGTATAGTTACGCTGAGCCTCATCGAGTGTTTTGCTGGCGTAGTAAATGACCACAGGTTTCTTGTCATTCTTCTGCCCCAAAACCGCTCCTACAGCGAAGTCGGATGCATCACACATGATCTCAAAGGGTTGAGACCAATCAGGGGACTGTAGGATCGGGGCTTGGGTGACTCGGTCACGCAGGATTTCAAATGCTTGAGTGCATTCCTTGGAGATTTCGAAGGGAACATCCTTGGAGAGAAGAGTGGTCAGGGGGCGTGCGATTTTTGAAAAATCAGGGATAAATCGTCGATAAAAACCGACATGCCCTAAAAAGGATCGGATGTCCCTGATCGAGTTAGGCATAGGAAGGCGAGAAATCAGACTAACCTTAGCTCGATCCACTTGGATACCTTTCTCCGAAATTGAGTGTCCCAGGACAATTCCCTCAGGCACCATGAAATGGCTCTTTTCCCAGGAAAGAACCAAATTCACGTCGATGCACCGCCTGAGTATCTGGACCAAGTGCTGGAGGCAATCGTCGAATGATGCTCCGAAAACTGAAAAGTCATCCATGAAGACTTCCAGATAATCACCTACCATATCTGAGAATATGGCAAGCATGCATCGCTGAAAAGTAGCGGGTGCATTGCAAAGACCGAAAGGCATCCTTCGGAAAGCGTATGTTCCGAAGGGGCAGGTGAATGTGGTCTTTTCTTGGTCCTCAGGATGGATTGCCACCTGGTTATAACCGGAGTACCCGTCAAGAAAGCAGAAGAACCTATTTCCCGCTAGTTTTTCGAGAATTTGATCAATGAAGGGTAGTGGGAAATGATCCTTCTTCGTGGAGGAATTGAGTCGACGGTAATCTATACAGACTCTCCACGAGTTGGCTAATCGGGTAGGAATGATTTCTCCGGTCTCAGTCGTTATAGTGGTGAGTCCTGCCTTCTTAGGCACGACCTGAATTGGGCTCACCCAACGACTATCGGAGATCGGGTAGATGATCCCGGCATCTAACCACTTAATGATCTCCTTTTTCACGACCTCCTGCAGATTGGGGTTTAAGCGTCTCTGCATTTCACGAGAAGGTCGTGTGCCCTCTTCTGAATAGATATGATGAGTACAATAAGAGGGACTTATTCCAGTCAAATCATCGAGGGTCCATCCGATGGCTCTGCGATGTTGCTGGAGGACAACAGTCAGACGGGATTCCTGTTCAGGATTGAGGTTGGAATTGATGATCACAGGAAGGGTCTGATTAGAACCCAAAAAGATGTATTTCAAATGAGCAGGAAGGGGTTTCAGTTCAAGGATGGGGTTTTCAGCAGCAGCGGGTGGTTCAGTATAGATGTGAGGTTCAAGGGTGGGAGTTATTGGGTTGTTCACATCTGGATTTGACTCCTCTATTTGCGGGTCAAGATCCTTCTGTGGTTGATGAGGAATACTCAAGTCATTCTGGAGGTGTGATTCATCAACCAAAGTCTTGATGTCACAAATTTGCTCGATGACGCCGCAATTAATTCCTTGTTGGGCCTTAAATATATCAATTTTCAGTGTTTGATCTCCAAACTTAAGCTCTATTTGGCCCTCCTCACAGCTGATGTTGGCTCTAGCAGTAGCCAAGAAAGGTCTCCCTAGAATGATTGGTGTATCCCTAGGGTTCTCAGGTGCATCCATGTCTAAGACTATAAAGTCCACTGGAAAATAGAAATCCCGCACTCTTACGATAACATCCTCGAGAATCCCTTTTGGTGACTTTATAGATCGATCTGCTAATTGTAATGTCACCTCAGTTGGTTTCAGCTCAGATTCTTCCAGATGGTCAAGTAAGGATGTGGGTATCAGATTTATAGATGCACCTAAGTCTAACAATGCTCTGTCAAATTGGGTACCACCTATCTTACAGGAGATCAGGGGAGTTCCAGGATCTTTTGCCTTGGGTGGGAGTCTACTAAGGATTACAGAGCTAGCTTGCTCTGACAGAACAATTGGGCTCCCTCCCTTGGTTCGCGGCTTACGCTGGGGTGTACATATATTCTTTAGAAATCGTGCGTAAGCTGGTACGTGGTGGATTGCATCCATCAAGGGGATGTTTATGTGGACCTGCTCAAAGAGCTTGACCAGGTCCTCCTCAGGGGCCACGGGTTTGGTGGTCTTCTTTCCCTTGGTCAGGGCTTCGGGAAACGGGATCTTGGTTGGTTCCTCTAGGATAGGTCCTGGTTGTGGGTCTGGAACAGCGGTACCTTGGATAACTATCCTAGGGTCATGATTATCAGGCTGGGAGTGGTTTGGATAACGCGGGTCCTGAGTTGTCTTACCACTACGTGTTGTTACAGCATTTAATCCGGCCTGATTTTGGTTTGGATTTGGTAGGAGGGGTGGCTGCTGCTGAAATCCCGGACGAGAAGTAGAGGCTTCCATCTCGTCTGGAGATGGGGCAGTAGGGGCCTGATAAATCCATTGAGCGTGGCCTAAATTTGGATTCATAACGCGCTTCTGGGTTGGCACGTTATTTGGGTTAGGAAGGGGTTGGGAGGGGAGTGTGCCTGGCTGGCGAGAATTTGCCAACTGGGCCAGCTGAGTTTTAACTTCAGTAAGCTCGTCCTTGTGCTGTTTTTGAATGGCCGCATTCGATTTTTGAATGTCAGCCAGAGTCTGAAGGATTAAGGACATTTGATCTTGATTTGGCCCTGATGGATAAGTAGGGTTGGGCCGAGGCTGAGGCGGCTGGTAGTGATGAGAGGGCTGTGGGCGGGACTGAAAAGGTGGTCTTCGGGTTTGAGGATTTCCCGCCCACTGAAAATTTGGATGGTTTCGCCATCCAGGGTTGTAAGTATTGGAGAATGGGTCGTTCTGGATGGCGTTGAGGTCCTCGCAGGTCTGAGGAACCTCCTGAGAATCAGGGAAAGGGGGAATGGAGTTCCCCCGACTGGTGAAGAAAGGATCGGATGATCTTCCAGTCCAAGAATCAGATGGGGATGGATATGGATCCATCCCAGGGGAGGATCGGTGGAGGATGTTTTGCACAGTCTCCTGTGTGGAAGGAGGTTGTGCAAAGGAGTTACGCGCAGAGGTGGCTCGCTGCAAGTGCTGAGTCAGCTCATCCACCTTCTTTTCAATAATTGAGACCTTGTCCAATCGACTGGCCATTAATTCCAGGTCGACTGATGCGGACAGGCCCTGCGTCTCATGTGCTCCCTTAAGATTCGTCGCTGCGCGGGTATTCGTCCTGTCGAATAATCCCATGGAGTCATTGTTGATGGAGTTCTCGCACATGTTTTCGAGAATCTCCCATACGGTGTCTTCATGTTGACCCATGATGTTTCCTCCGCAGGTTGCATTGACGAAAAGGCGGATGTCCTCACGGAGTCCCTGGTAAAAAGATTGGACTTGTTCCCATTTAGGAACTCCGTGATGGGGGCACTTCCTCATGAGATCCTGAAAACGATCCCATGCCTCATGGAGAGGTTCTCCTGCTTGTTGAGTGAAGTGTGTAATCTGATGGCGCAAGGCGTTGGTCCGACCAACGGGAAAGAACTTTTTCAAAAACTCGGATTGAAGTTCTTCCCAAGTGTTGATCGGCCGGGTCTGAGTTTGATACCAATGGGCGGCCTTGTCCATAAGAGAAAAGGAGAACATCTTCATGAGAAGAATATCCCGATTTTGCGCATCTGATCCAAAAGTGTGGGCCAGATGCTTAAGCTGTTTGATGTGCTGGAAGGGATCTTCAGAATTAAGCCCATGGAATTTAGGTATAGCGTGAATCATGTTGGGCTTTAGTTCGGAATCAGGTCCTCCAATCGGGATTCTAACTCGAGGCTCAATGGCCACCGCAGCAGGATTGTAGTGGTCCCGCATCATAGGACGCTGCGGTGGGTGCACGAAGTTTTGGAAGAGGTCATTGAGTCGCTGGAGCTGGTGTTCCAGATTATTTTCTTCCTCAACTGGCTGAGCCATGATGGGGGAAGAAGAAGAACTTGGTTCTGAATCAGAAGAGAGAATAATGTGAGGGTGTTGCTGCACAAACACGGGCGTCGAGGCTTGGCCTTGACGAGAGTGAATTTCTAAAGGAGGTCTTAAGGGTGGTCTTAGAGACCTCCTTCCGTACATGCACAGTTGGGAGAGGTAAGTTTAGAAGGTGATGGACCCAATCAAGTCACCCAAAAATGTGTTGGGTGACTATAGAGGTGCGGGGCAGATGGACCCCTTGATCAGAAAGATCGTCCACCTGAGAATTACCTGGGCAGCCAGAGAGGGAGAGTCCCGCGAAGACCCCTACACGGTAGAGCGTCCCCACGGGTTACAGGGTTTCCCCCACCCGACCTCTCTTGTCACTGCGGTTCCAGGTAGGCCAGAATGGGGATCTTGACCTCTTAAGTCTACCAATTTTAAGATCAGGGTGCTTAAGGTTTCACTTGAACTTTAGTCTTTTTAAGTGCAAAGAGTGACCTAATTTAAGGTTGGTTAACCCAAGGGGTCAACTTTACCTATTGTTTTCTTTAAGAGCTTTTAGGTCCTGTCTTTTAGGGTTCAAGTGTTTAGAGAGCCAATTGTTTTAGATTTTCTTTGAATAGGTATTTTCAGACAAGGGCTTGGGCACACTTCATTTGGTTTTCTCAATTCTTGCTTAAGGAGTGTGTCTCAAAATCCCTAGTGTTGGATCTTAGTTTGGCTCTATTTGGTCCAGTTAATTCTTTGTTGGGTAATTAGGGCTCAAGCAAGAATGTGGTAGCCCTTAAATACCCTTAATAGTGTGCAGAAATAATGAGTTGAAAACATGCAACTTTTATGGTTACTAAATATGGAAGACAGGTTAGCCCTATGTTGCTTGTTTTTTTTTCTTTCTCTTTAGAGTGTAGGGGTTAATAGTGAGAGAAAAGATTTTACCTGTCTTCGGAGTAGTTGCTTGTCTTCTTGAGTTCCTGTAGCTGCACAAAAGAGAGGAGATTATCAGAAATAATAAAAGAATACAGGAATGTTTACCTCTAGAATAGCCGTTGCTCCCCGGCAGCGGCGCCAAAATGTTGGTGAGACAGTCGGTTTCGACCGGTTTGTGTTATATATATCGTTGTAGTAAAGCCGGTTGTTACCAACGTATCATCATATATAAAAAATTTTTTTACTCGGAAAAATAAAAGAGTTCCCGAGGTCGAACTCAGGGAGCAAGTTATATTCTAGAGATATACAAGTTCTATTACAAAAATAAAGAGAGAGAGAGAGAGATGAAAATTTGGCTTCTTCTTCTTTTCTTCTTCCTCTTTGTCTTTGGTTTTTCCTGTTCTTCTTCTTCTTCTGCAATCTTCAGATCTTTCTTCTGCTTTCTTCAGATTTTTCCCCTCTGTCTCTGGTTCTTCCTGTTCTTCTTCTTCTTCTTCTTCTGCTTTCTTCCTTGTCAGATCGTCTTCTTCTTTTCTTGCTTCTTGCTTCTTTTCATTTCTTCTTCTGCAATCGTGGTGTTTCTGCCTTCGGCTACTAAGTCTCCCTTCCTTCTTCTTCAGCCTGCCTTCTGTGTTGCTCTGGCTGCTGGCTGTCCGTCGTCTGGCCCGGTGCTTCGACGACTTAACTGAGCAGTTGCTACAGTGCAGCTGCTTCTTCTTCCGCAGTCCTTCACCTGTGCCTGCACGCTCAAGAGTTCATCAGAAGGCAAAAACCTACTCTACCCCCCTCCCCCGCGTATCTCTCTCTGAAATCACTCATCGGAAGCTCTCCCAGAGCGCTACCGGGTAATCGGGTTCGGATCAGACCCGGGTCCAGGCCCACCGGCGTGCGTGGTGGGCGAGGAGTGCAGGTCAGTCTAATCGGGTCGGGCCAGGTCCGCGGAGCGTGGTCACGGACGAGGCCGAGTCGGGTCGGGTCGGGTGAGAGGGACCTCACCCCGTGGTAACTGAGGCAAACAGCATACGGCAGGTTTTCAATTTATGTGCCCGCGCGCCTTTGAGAGATTCCGAGGTGGGACTAAATGTCCCACCCCAATTCTCTTACGCCTGCAGCAGGGAAGGTGCTCCCAATTGCGTCGGCTGTTGAGGCGTACAGCTCCAATCGAGGGCCAGGGTATGTGCGTGGGACTCTTCCGCGCTGGCCGAGGCTATTCAATCTGGGATGTCTCGGCTTGGAGCAACCTCGAGCAGGCTTCGAGCTTCTTCGCCAATGGCGGCCGAGGCCTGGAACCTGAAACCAATGGCACGGCCTCTCGGCCAAATCAGACAGGCGGAGGACCTTCGCCGTGGCACGGCGAAGGTGGTCAGGGGGTCTGCAGGGGGCGAGAGGGGGCTGTCTGGTCGTCCTAGGTCAGACTGTGAGCGAGGGAGTGGGTGTGTTCGGTGGGTCTGCAGGGGGTGTTTGGTGGGAAGTGGAGGGGCGGAAGAGGATCAGGGTGAACAGGCGGAAGTTCTGCGGTGGTCGGCGAGCCGTGTGGGTCGCTGAAGTGATGGGAGCGGCTCGCCGGAGGGTGGTCGGAGGCGGAGAGGATGAGGGTGAACAGGGTCGGTAGAGGGCTTAATTGACTAAATCGAAAGCGGG
This sequence comes from Thalassia testudinum, assembly GCA_037157565.1. Lineage (NCBI taxonomy): Eukaryota > Viridiplantae > Streptophyta > Magnoliopsida > Alismatales > Hydrocharitaceae > Thalassia > Thalassia testudinum. Next base: position 45,271,946 of record JAZHRO010000025.1, read on the forward strand.
GAAAGAAAGAGGAGGAGAAGAGGAGTAAGTCTAACTTAACTGCAGGGACGAAGGGGGAGAAACAGGGCGACAGTCGTATCGACTGTCGCCGGAGAAGATGATGCTCAGGGAGAGGGGCGGCGGCGAGCAGAAGGCTGGAGAGGCGCCAGCTGGGTGCGGCGTGGCGCGGGAAGAGCAGGGGAGGAGGTCTCTGCTGCTGGTAGTGCGGCAGAGCGAAGAGGTAGAGGGAGAGGATGTCGCCGGAGCTGGTGAGCGTCTGCCGGAGAAAGAAGAGACGAAAGCTGGGGGTTTTCTCCGTCAGATCCAGGCTGCCCTGGTCGGTGGAGCGGCGGGGGGTATTTATAAGGTTGAAGCAGGGAGGAAGGCGGAGGGAGACGACGTGTCTCCCTCGCCGGAGCAAGGTCGGAATTCGAACCCATACCGTCCGTGCGTTCGCACGGCCGGTATGGGGGGCTGCAAGGACCATGGGGGTGCTCCTGCGACGGCTGACGACGCAGGGCACCCTCCGGTACACATGCCAGGTCCTCCACCTTACCCTGCGCGGCGCCATGCTCCGCGCAAGGTCGCCGGAGTATGGTGCTGGCAGGGTTTTGCAGGAGGGACCTGTTTGCAAAGAACGAAGGAGAGTTAGGGGCCTGAAAGCGAGGGTTCAAAAGTTGAGGGCCAAAGAGTAAATATATGAGGACCAAAGTGTAAAGTCGGTCAAGGAGGTTTCTTCTTAGGCTCAAGTTTTTATACATGACTAAGTAGAACCTAAGGAATCTGATGGTAAATTTCATTTTCATATTAAACCTTGTTTGACCGGTCAATTTGCGTAAAGACCCAAATTAAGTTATTAATTGGGCATGGTTCTCAATGTAGGTCAAAATGGGTTCTAAAGGCCAAATTGAAGGTTCTAAACCCTAGAGATTATTTTTCTATGAATTTTAGAGGGTTTATTCTATTTTTACTTTGCCTCGAACCTTGTGAATTGAAGTGGGTTGTTTTAGGGTTACAGATTATCATTTGGTTCCTTGGAAGTGCTGTAGCCCTTGCTAGATCATCTCATCCCACTTTTATTCTTATTAAGCTGTTCTGACCTGTGTTTGGGCCCTGAATTACCCTGTATGCAGATTATACTGGTAAAATAGCATTTTTACCCCTTATGACTGGTTTTCTTCTTAAACTCAGAATTCTCTGAGTTAAGCCTTTCCTTGAGATATGTAGGAGCTTTTATCCTTTGTATTGGGTCAAAATGAGCTAGTTATGGCTCATGATGAGGTTCTCATCACGTAATCATCCTAGCTTTGCACGGTCAGGGAATAATCAAAATCTGAGATCTCAATTATAGCCTCGACCACAGGTTCCGCGCCCTTATCAACCCGCTTAGCCCAGGCCCAATCCAAATTATCAATCTAGACCATAAAGGGAAGATCAAATGACTTTGATTCTACAAACCCTGGCTGATATCCAAAAGACTAATGTGGCTATGCAGAAACAGCACAAAGACAAGATCATAGAGGTTCAAAATCAACTCGCACAAATGGCAGGTTCTCGCTAGCCTGGTGCACTTCCATCTCAGCCTCTGCCAAATCCGAATAATGTGTCGAACCAGAGGTGCGTTATGAACCCAAATCAGGGCCAAGCTCACTATGTATATCAGGCCCCTTCTCCTTCACCCGACGGGATGGAGGCTTCGACATCGTACTCGAGATATCAGCAGCAACCACCTCTTTTGCCAACTCCGAACCAAAACCAGGCAGGCCTTAATTCTGTCACCACCCGTAATGGCAAATCAACTTAGGACCCACCTTATCCAAGCCACTCTCAGTTTAGTAGTTCAGAGCCTAACCCTAGGATGGTTATCCAGGACACCCCTATCCCAGATCGAAAACTTGAACTAATCCTAGAGGAACCTACAAAGGTTCAATTTCCAGAGGCCTTGACCAAAGGAAAGAGGAAACCCAAACCCATGGCACTTGAGGAAGATCTGGTCAAGCTCTTTGAGCAAAGTCCAGATAAACATCCCCTTGATGGATGCGATTAGCCACGTACCGACTTACGCGAAATTTCTGAAGGATTTATGTACACCAAAGTGCAAGCCACGAAACAAAGACAAGAATCTGATCATTTTCTCTGAGCAAGTCAACTCAATCATTTTGAGCAAACTCCCACAAAAACCAAAAGATCCTGGCACCCATTTGATCTCCTATGAGATCGGTGATTTATAATTCAATTGAGCATTGTTGGATTTAGGAGCCTCCAATAACCTGATCCCTACATCCCTACTAGACCACTTCGAGGAAACTGAGCTCAAACCAACTGAGGTGACCTTGTAGTTAGCAGACAGATCAATCAAGTCACCTAGAGGAATTCTTGAGGATGTTCTAGTACGGATCCGAGATTTCTTTTTCCCGATGGACTTCATTGTATTATATATGGATACTCCTGAAAATCTGAGGAGCACACTGATCATCTTAGGGAGACCATTCTTAGCCACAACTAGGGCAAACATCAACTGTGAAGAGGGCCAGATCGAGTTGAAATTAGGGAATAAGATATTACGGATTGACATCTTTAAGGCCCAAAATGAAATAAACTGTGGGGCAATTGAAAAAGTATGTGACATTAGTTATGTGGTTGAGGATCCAATTACAGAAGAAAACCCGATTATCCTCGATCCTCAACCTCAAGAAGATCTTGACCCACAGATAGAGGAGTCCAGAGCTGATCCTGATTCACCCATAGCTCCCACTTTATCTTCTAAGGCCTATCCTGAATCCCCACTTGCTACTAATAACCCAGTTATGGAAGTGAAGCCCCTCCCAGATCATCTGAAGTACGTCTTCTTGGGTTCCAATCAAACATTTCCTGTGATCATCAACTCCTGACTCACACCTGATCAGGAAACGAAGCTAATTTTGGTTCTCCAACAGCATCAAAGAGCCATTGGATGGACTCTCGATGATTTGATTGGTATAAGCCCACTGTATTGCACACATCGTATCTACACTGAAGAGGGCTCACGACCATCCCGAGGGATGTACAGAAGATTCAATCCGAACCTGTAGGAGATCGTGAAGAAAGAGATCATCAAGTTGTTAGAAGCTGGTATCATCTACCTAATCTCTGACAGCCGCTGGGTGAGCCTAATCCAAGTTGTGCCTAAGAAGGCAGGGCTCACCGTGATTACTACTGAATCTAGAGAGACCATCTCAACACGTATTGCAAATTTTTGGAGAGTCCGCATAGACTATTGGAAATTGAATGCCTCCACGAAGAAAGATCATTTCTCGCTTTCGTTCATTAACTAGATTCTTGAGAAACTGGCGGGAAATAGATTTTTCTATTTCCTGGATGGGTACTCTAGATATAATCAGGTGGCAATTCATCCTGAGGATCAGAAAAAGACCACATTTACCTGCCCCTATGGTATGTACGCGTTCTGCAAGATGCCATTTGGGCTATGCAACGCACTTGCCACCTTTCAGTGGTGCATGCTAGCCATATTCTCAGATATGGTAGGTAATTACCTTGAGGTCTTCATGGACGACTTCTCAGTATTCGGTGAATCTTTTGATGAATGCCTCCTACATTTTGTCCAAATCCTTAAAAGATGCATCAAAGTGAACCTGGTTCTCTCTTGGGAAAAGAGTCACTTCATGGTTCCTAAGGGTATCGTTCTTGGACATCTTGTTTCTGAGAGAGGTATCCAGGTCGACCGAGCTAAGGTGAATCTCATTTCCAAATAACCTGTGCCTAACTCGGTCAAAGATATCAGATCATTCTTGAGGCACGTCAGTTTTTACCACCAATTCATATCTAATTTTTCCAAGATAGCATGCCCCTTAACAAATCTCCTCTCAAAGGACACAACCTTCAAGATGACAAGTGAGTGCATTCACGCATTTAAGATCCTACATGATCGAGTCACCCAAGCACCAATCCTGCAATCTCCTGACTGGTCTCAACCCTTTTAGATCATGTGCGATGTGTCTAACTACGTAATAGGAGCAGTGCTAGGTCAAAAACTCGACGGGAAACCAATGGTCATATATTATGCCAGCAAGACACTGGACGAGGCTCAACGCAATTATACAATTATAAAGAAAGAGTTGTTGGCCGTAGTATTTGGTCTGGAGAAATTTAGATCATTAATCGACTTTCTGTGACATTTGTCAAACAATCACAATAAAGCACTGTTGTCGGGTTTTTATCCCCAGCAATGGTGCCAAAAATATGATGGTTGACGACCGATTCTTACTAAAAAGGGGTTTTAAAAAGTCGTTGTTGTAGTATATGTCACAAATACAAACTGTTGTCGTGTCAATTTTATTTATATACTTAATTTTTACTGGTTTATTCCAGGTCGTTCACTGGGAGGCAATTATTGATATACATCACTCTCTAAGTCCAAAAACATTCTTTTATTCCAAAAATGTTGATTTTATTTACAAAAATGAATGAAAGAATTAATGAATAAAAGAATTTGGTTAATTATGTATAAAAGAATGAATTATAAACACATTACAATGCTTGGAAACAAATGTACACACACAAGCATTACAAACTATATATAACTAGTCTATGTTTGTTATTTACAATTAATATAGTTAATACCTAAGTATAGGTACAAAAATAGTTAATAATATTTACTATACTAACTTATTATAACATACTAACATCTATAGTAACATATAATATATATACAATAACATATATAAATGTCGTTGAAACCTTAGTAAAATTATATACATAACATAAGGTAAAATACTTATCTTTACTAACATATATAACTATCTATAGTGACAGATGGATCTGTCACTAAAGCCTTTAGTATTATATATATACATATAAGAGCTTAAACAAGCCTACTCTATATACACTTATATATAATATACTAGTATACATTATATTATATTATTTATATACGTATACATTATATATACACACACACACACACACACTCACACACGCACACACACATATATACACAACTAACACACACACCTCAAAGACAACTCACGCACTCAACACACACCACACTAAGGCACAGGCATAAGGAGGCTCAACACTTAACCAAATTTTAGCCATTCTTCCCCTCTTCACTTCTCACAGCCAGTTCAAACCGGCATGGTTCAACACAACCGGTTCAAAAATTGGTTTAGTGGGCTGGCAGCCTTTCCGAGGGATACACAGCATCCATTACTGGGTGGGACCAGACCTCTACTAGGGCCACCCTAGTTGATTATTAGGTATATTAGATCCGATTCAATGCTCATTATTAGGCCTACGTAGGCCCACGTACAATGCACGACCCCCGGCCCATGCACCGCACCCATATGCCATATGCTCATATCATGTTCGAGGGAGAGGGTAATGTGTATGTGGGAGCCCAGCACCTGACGATTGGGAAGCCTACATCACAAAAAACATATATGGTGCTGCGGGCGGTCTCACGCCACCGATGTGGCGCTAAAGAAAGTGCCTGATTAGGGCTGTAGCAGCGCACATAGGGCTGTCGAATTGCAATTTTTGGCCCTCGATTTGAGGGCTATAAATTATTTTAAATTAAAAATAAATTATGGGATTTTAAAGCCCTTATATAGGGCTACATAATTATGTAGTTAGTTTACAAAAATAAGTTAATGTATTATATAATTAAATTAGGTAAAGTTTATAGTTTATACAAGTTAAATTAGAGTCTAATTTGCTAATTAAAGTATAAATTAGTTAATTAATTGTCAAATTGACTTAGTACAGTATTAATATACATAATAAATTATTTATTACAGATTTATGGCATTTTATGAGCTTTATTTTAATTTACAGAGATTTAAATACATGTTTTAGCTAGTTATACATATAAATAAAATATAAATGCTATAATACAATATAAATATAGTTTAAATTAGTTGGAAATACTTAATATAATATAGTACAAGTTTACACTGTAAGTTATTTTAGAATTAACTTAATTTACTAATTTATTCTATTTTAATTTAATAAATTACCTAATTAAATTAATAACTTAATTATTTACTTTATATATATAATTAAATTACATTACAGGTATTATATGGTACATAATACATATATAAATACGTATGTACAGTATTAGGTATAGATATGTACATTTGCATATGTTTATATAATTACTTAGTTATTTTACAATTAAGTTATATAAATTAATATAAAATAATACAATAAAGTTATATATACATTAGATTACTCTAAATACTTAATTTACTACATAGAATACATATATATGTTATTTATAGGGATTTTGTATATATTATACAAACTTTACATATAGCTTAGGTATAATTACTATATGTTGGTATATACATAATATACACGGTATTTTTAGGCATTTTTGGATATTTTCTGATTTTTATAGGTTTTATATATATAATAGAGATAAGAGATGAGAGAGAAAGAGTGAGATGAGAGATAGAAGGTTGTTTTTGGTGTTTTTGAAGTTGAGTTCTTTTATTAAGTTTCAAGGTATACTGAACTGTCAGCTGGTATGTTCTGCCAAGCTGGGGGTTCAGATTGCCTTGAAACTTAACTTATACCTAAAAATATACCTAATCTTGACCAAGACATGTTTATTTTATTTTTTTGGAATTTTCAAATATTTTTATTTATTTTCAAAGTTCACACAAGTTAGGCCTTGAAGAGGGTTTTCAAAACGATCCTAAGGCCTAAAAGAGGTTTGAGTGGGTGGAATTGATCTTAAAACAACTCAAAACACTCAGCACACTAGTTGATACATATATGAGCAATTAAACTTGATTTCTGCTGTGATTTCATTAAATTTCAAGTTTTAGACAGTTTTACACAAGAAACATTAGTTGACAAAAGAATTTAAACAAGATAACAAGCAATCCAAGTTGAATTTCAATTAATCTAAAGGTACAGGAATGCTTGTGCAAGATATATATAGCACTGCACAACAGGTCAGCCCCTTCAACTCTAATTCATCCCAAAATCCACACAGATCAGACTCCAATCAGTACAGCCAAACAGTGGCCACTGCTGCATCATAACAACAGTTGATTGCTACTCCAATTGCTCTGAAATATAGCAGTAGTTGCTGCTACTATTCTCATAAAAAATTAGAAGCAAAGGCAGTAGTTTAGACGTCTTAATCACAATTGCAACCACTGCTGCCATTTTAGCACCTCCTTAACTATGCATTTAGTACTTGGACAATAGCATGATCAAACCAAATTCAAGATCCAATTTGACTCAATGTCGGATTGTCATGTTCAGATCAGTCCTTTTAATTTATCCATCTTAAAATCTAGATCTAACTCAATTCATGCATTGAAATCATGAAAAACATTACACTTTGGAAATCTGAAAATAAAGCTCTGAGAAAACTCATGATGGGGATAAAACTTTGTAAAAATAGATCAACCATTCCAAACTGCTACGAAGAAATCTTTCAACCCTGATTTGCCTTGAAAACCCATCTAAAAGCCAGTTTAGCAATAGAATCAGATTGAATATAGTGCCAAAGCCTCAAATTACTGTGGTGATTCTCCTTGGCTTTAGCATCTCAATTAAAAACCAATCATTCCAAAAATCAGTGAATTATATTCAAATCAGGTACAACTCATCTGAGGAATAAAATTACATCAAATCATCTCAGATTCATTGCAAATGATCCAATTGCATGAAGATACTTTAATTTGCTTGATTAAAACCATTTAAAGCAAAAATGATTCAAAATCTTGCGATTGTGCGTGAAATCCAAATTCGAGTCAATCAAGTAAACTAATTTCAATTCAAGATTAGATCAGGGGTCCTTGTGAACATCTGAAGTGGATGAGAGGACCCCTAGATGGACATGAGCGTGAATTGGGTCTAGAAATTTGTATATTTCAGATCCAATTCAACTCTAATGAGAAGGATGAAATATGGAGTAAAACATCGAGGGGGAAAATGAATGTGACAATGAGATGATGAGGAAGCTGTGTGCATCGAAATGGAGGTGGAAAAACACCTCTCTGATCTGAATTGACCAGAGAGGGCGGAGTGGATCTACACTAATCTACTCCTATACTACACTAAACCATCATCAGAATTTTGATTTCTAACATCTAATCTACTCCTGCATTACTTTAACTAACACTACAATTAATCTAGAAGGCAGGAATTCTATCTGACAAAGCGAAAAATCTATCTAAGGGAAGAAGTTGTCCAAGGTCACCAGTCGACGATTGACGACGACGAAAGGGAGGGAGACCCTTCAGCTGACGAGGTTGTCCAAGAGCCAACGACCGGTAGGCAGGAGGTGATTGAAGAAGGGAGAGGGGTGGTCTCTGTCACCGACCACTGAGGAGAGGAGGGGGGGAAGCTGAGGGAGTGGACGAAAGGAACCACTCAGGGGGAGGGAGCGATTAAGTGTGCACATGAGCTCAGGGAGGGACTTAAGTAGCCGAGTCAGTGAGTGTGAGCACCATAGTGGTGCGATTAGGCACCTAAGTCTTGCGTGGTGGAGATGGAAATAAGAGCGCATGCGAGGTTCCAATCCAAATTGCAGCCGTTGGATGGGATCTGAGGAGAAAGGTGATCACACGCGCCGAAGCACACGAAGCTTCAATTGGAGGAGGGCCATTAGATCGCGAGAGCAAGAGATGAATGACCTAGATTTCTTGTGTTCATCAGGCGCTATAGTGGACTCGCACAACAAGTCTATTGGAGTTTTTGCAGGGAAGCCCTCTGAGGGCGAAGGGGTAGAGTTTTTGTGTTGAGGCCCATAAGTGGTGAAGAACCAATTCAGAGCAATCCCTAGGATTTACAAAGAGGCCCCTGCAGTTATCAAAGTGCTCCCTGGAAGGTTTTTAATGTGAAAAAAAGTATGTATGTGAACAAAGGACCTAAATGTAAAACTACTAATGCAAGGTCCTAATGATGTCCAAATGCAACCAAGTTTTTGTTGAAGCTTAATTGAACATTAAGGAAGTTAATTATGCTTTTGATTGGAGCTTTTGGACTCAAATGTTTGTTCAATTTGCAAATGGATCATCAATGAATAGAATATCTCATTTAATGACCTAATTTCATGTTTTTAACATAGATTTGATGTTTTAGGTCTTTTTCCCTATTTCCCACACTTAACCCATTTCATGTGTTAATTCAATAGTGTTTAACCTAGTTTCTAGCTTGACTTGGGCATTTAAGTTATGATGAGCCACACCTCATCAATCATACCTTCTAGGTTCCCATGTCATCATATACTCGGATCACACTACAGAAAGTCACTCACGAAGGACGCGAAGCATGGATTAATCCACTGGATCTTGCTATTGCAAGAATTCGATCTTGAAACTCGCGATAAGGCGAGAAAGCAGAATATGGTAGCTGACCATTTGTCTCGCCTTCCTTCTTCGGTCATTGACCTGTCCAGACCTATTACCGAGCACATTCCGGACGAGCATCTCTTAGCCATTAACGGACTTCCCTTGTTTGCTGACATCATGAACTACTTGGTTACGGGGAAAGTCCCGCTAGATTGGGCGACTTCCAGGTGGGACAAGCTGATTTCCAATACCAAGTATTATATATGGGAAGATCCATATCTGTTCCACATCGGTAATGACTAAGTGATCCGAAGATGCAATCCCGACGACAAGGTCAACGACGTCATCCAATTATGTCATGACCAAGCCTGCAGTGGCCATTACTCTAGGCATAAAATCGCAATGAAGATCCTCCAGTGTGGGTCTTTTGGCCCACCATGTTCAAAGACACACAATCCTATTGTAGGGCATGTGCCCGTTGTCAGACCATCGACAACATGGGCCTACACGATATGATGCCCTTAAATCCAATCATCATGTGCGAAATCTTTGACATCTGGGGAATTGATTTCAAGGGACCCTTTCCAGGATCTAACAGCTTCGAGTATATCTTACTCGCTATTGATTACATCTCAAAGTGGATTGAAGCCGTCCCCAGTAGAACTAATGATCATAAAGTTGTTCTTCGGTTCATTTAGGAGAACATCTTTTCCATATTTAGGGTTCCAAAAGCCATCATCAGGGATGGCGGGTCTCATTTCACAAATGTGCACTTCTAGTCCCTGATGAAAAAGTACAAGGTGTCGCATCGTATCTCAACTCCTTATCCCCCTAGACGAATGGATTGGCCGAATTGTCAAATCGGGAGATCAAGAAGATCCTTTAGGTCACTATTTAGCCTGATAGGAAGGATTGGTATGGCTGCCTTTTGGAAGCCTTGTGGGTCTATAGGATCGCCCATAAGACCCAGTTAGGAATGTCTCCCTTCAAACTCGTGTACGGGAAGACATGTCACCTCCCGGTAGAAATGGAGCATAAAGCTTACTGGGCAGCACAGAAGTGCAATTTGGATTTTTTGAAGGCTGGATTCCACCGCCAGTTGTAAATGAGCGAGATCAAGGAACTACACAATGACGCGTATGAAAACTCGCGAATCTACAAAGAGCGGGTCAAAGCCTTCCATGACAGGCATATTTCCATCCTGGTCAGAAAGTATTACTCTTTGATGCCAAACTCAAGCTCTTCCCAAGAAAACTTAGATTAAAATGGATTGGACCATTCCATGTGAGACGAGGATTCGGAAATGGAGCCGTCGAAATCAATGAACTCAGCCACTAATCAAAACCATTTGTCATGAACAGTCAAAGACTCAAACTGTTCCTCGAACTCACCGACTCAAATCTGGCTGCAGTATCTTTTGATCTCCATTCTCCCTAAGCTTCATTGAGCCTAGTTGATGGTGTTAAACTTAGTGTTTAACGGGAGGCAACTCGTCATTTTGAAAAACTCGAAACCCTATTGGCATATCGTTTTGTTGAAATCATATTACACTTTAGGATTATTCCATTAGAACAACCAACTCCACCTTTAATACTTGTATCAGAGTTAGAAATCGTCCGCAACAGTCATTCCAACCCATTCACCACCCACCTGTTCTAATGCACGAACTGAGCGGAACTCAAACTCACCTAATTTACAATGAGGACATTGCAAATCGTAGGCATGGGGGGTATTAAAGTGCAAAATGCTGTGAAAATCAATGCATGGAAGGGTTTCATTAAAAAATAAAAGGGAAGAGAAAAGAGGAAAGGAGAGATTAATTTGACCTGAAAATCAATTGAGGAAGAGAAAGGAAAAAGAAGAAAAGAAAAAAAAGGGGGAGCAATCGAAAAGAAAATGAAAGAGTCCCTTGAAATTGAGCATGGAATTTACCTAACTTCTAAGTTGGATCTAATGATGAATTAAGACCTGGAAGGATAAAACTTAGGAGAATAGCGACAAGTACTGACCTTAGGCCTCTTAGACCTATTTCAAGGTTTAAACACTCACGTAGTTGTTAAGATCAGGATTAGTCCTCATGAGGTTGAGGAAAGTGCGAAGCTGATGTAGTTGGTCTAAGGCTTAGGGATTATTCGACCTCGTTGCATGTCCTTTGGTCTGCGAGACTTGGTAACCTAAGCACCCAAAATCCATACACTAGTCCAGGGCCTAAATTTAGCTACAGAACGCCATAGGTAGCACTATCCCGGAATATCAAAAGCCATGGTTCTGGAGGTTGCCATGGGCGATGCTATCCCGAAGCATCGAAAGCTAAGGACCCTTTGAGAATTGATGGTGGGGATAAGGAATCCGATACAGACCGTGTTTGGGGCCAATCCAAGGCTGGATTTAAGGACATATAAAAGAAAAAGAGAGAAAACTCTCCAAACGAAATATCCTTTTTCATCTCTCTCTTATCAAAATGCACTGGCAAACTAAACTTGGACTTGATACGTCTAAAGCACGGGTGCTTTAACCGGTGGGGTCAACGAACCTCTGGGCAGTTTTTGTGAGCCTTAGAAACCTTTGCGACAGACTCAGGTTGAAGCTAGTCAGGTCTTAATCTTGGCTGGTACTTGAGTACCTCTAGGCCTATTGTTGGTATTTTGGTATGATTCCTAGAGATGCTGCTTAGTAAGGCATCCTAACGATTACATCCAACCTAGAGACCTGGTTTGATCCATAAGATTTTTTCTAAAGGACTAGCAAAAGCAAGGCATGAGGGTATGATGGGAACACCATCATAGACCCTAACTAGTCACTTTTAGTCAAGTTTGGAGAATAAGTTCTCCTACGTAGCGATCTAAGAGTCGTAATTCCACATTATTCTATTTTGAGAATAGAACGGGAAATTAGGGTTAATTTTGTAATTTTAACAACATATCTTGAACACAGATTAACCATGGGGTTTGCTAGGGGTAAATTGAAGGTCAAATGAGCATTAAAGTCTAATAAGTGGGTCCATACAGACAGAAACGAGGTTTCACATATTTCGAGAACTGCTACAGCACATAAAACTCTAATTTCAGACTTGCTTAAATTAAAGAGGTTTCGGTCAAGATAAAATTTATCTAAACCCCCTAAATTTCATATAAACATATTATGAGGGATTTGGTGTCCTTGGTTTGACCATCTGAACCTATTTTGACCTAGAATAGAGTCTCAGACGAAATTTTGCCCAAATTTAGGCTTCTGTACAAATTGCCCAGACAAATGTGGTCAAAACTGAAATCCAAGTTCACCAGTAGATTCCTTGGGTCCAAATTAGGTTGGTAGCAAAATTTGGGCCCAATCAAAGTCCATCTTGACCTAGTTTGTATTTCAGTTCATTAAGTCTCTATTTCTCTCAGTCACACCCCTAAGTTTCAAAATTCCTTAGGTTCAGGTCCCTAACATCTCATCTTTCTTGCAAAAAGGCCGCTACCACCATTGTTGGTGTGAAAGCTCTTTAGGCTAGGATTCAAGAGAAAAAATCTCTCTCAAATCAAGACTAAATCCCTCCAAATTTGGAAGGATTGATTTTGAGAGATCCCTTTATCACCTGAACCAAATCTGGGACCTTGATTTGCATCGTAAAAATCATGCAAGTGCTTGAAATTATGGGGATTTTCTTCCCTGAAACTTTGAGCTCCTCAAGCTTCTTCCCATGCTTAGAGCTTGCCCTAAGGCCTTTAAAAGGAGCCCCCACACAAGGCCTTGCTCCTTAGCCTAGTTTGGATGGAGAAATCCTCTTCACTCTCTTCTCCAGTCACCTACAACTTCAGCTCCAGCGAGCTCCTCTGCCCCTCTCGTCGAACCGATCAATGACAAAATTGATCAACTCGCCTTCTTCAGCTCCTTGTCGCGACCGCATTTGGCCAAGACCGGTCATCCTCGTCTTTCCTTGCCTCGTCGTCTGTGTCATCAACTCCTTCTCTGGCGCCAGTCCATCATAACCAGCCGCCTCCGCCCACTCTCTCCCTCTCTAAGTCTCTCTTTTTCTTCCTCTCTCCATCTCGACCTCCTATAACCCCTTAGACTCTAGGTTCACGCACCGTTTCAACCACGACCACTCCATCTTCCCCACGTCCAACACGAGCCTCGGCAAGCTCGCGCCGGTGCCACAATTCACCATATCACACACCACCACCAACACAACCTTCCTTTCCCTCTCATGAACAAAAGCCCTAAAGTTATTTAGGGTTTTGATCGCACCAGACCGTCGCCAAACACCCCACCAACCATACACCTTCTCTGACTTTGTACCACCACGCCACACCTCTAATCACCAATCCATGGTCATCACCGGACTCGCCGCTTCACAGCGAAGCTTCTGAGCTTCTTTGATGAGGCCGAAAGGCCGTATTGCATGTTTCAGGTGCACGTCGAATAGTCACCACCGCCCTCGTCATCTCCGACCACAGCAGCGTAATTCCCTACGAGAGGGGGTGAGATATGTGTGATGTAATATAAAATGAAAAATTATGCAAACAATCTTACAAATAGCACAATCACATAATAGGCACAAGAATTTTTAGGTGGAAACCCAAACCGGATGAAAACCACCACCTAACCCTTTCGAGTTAGGATTTCCCGATCGACAAAGTCGATCAAATCCACTAACGAACTATTTTAACGAGGGTAGTTCAACCTCAATTACAACCACGCTATGAGTACGAGGGTAGCGTTACTCAACCCCTCCTCTTCACAAGGAGGATTTTGTCTCACGAAGGAGACGAGAATTCGCAAAACGAATACCCAACACAATTACAAAGATAAATTACAAAAAATGACCTATAGAGCCAACAAATATTAACCTAGATACTATAGGTAAAAATACTTCCCTTTCTTGGAAGCACGTCGACGAAAGACGCGGATGCGTGAGCCACACTTTGCCACTTCGTTGCTCTCGTAATTGTGGAGGGAGAGCGAAAGTGCAGCGAGAAGAAAGCTCTCAAGATGTGGAACGATGAAATGGAGAGCAAGATCTTCTTCTAAAGTGTTTTGGACACAAATAGATGTGGAAATGTGTTGCTTGGGTGTGTATTCACAAGGCAAGGGTCCTCTATTTATAGAGGGCCTAGAAAGGCTTTGGAAGGCCTTAGAAGGCTTCCATAGCTGTTGGGGTTGAACCCAAGGTAAAACAAGCCGTAATCAGAATCATTTATGATTTTGACAGGGTCATCAAACATTTGGTCTAGGCATCAGAAGTCTGGAAAATTAATTTAAGACGTCTGGGAACTAATTCAGACATCTAATTCTAGGTGGGCTTCCATCCTGAATTTGATCAGACCTAAACAGGGTTCTAGTGTAAAGCCATCAGACGACGTACAGGACGTCTAGCACTAGGTCTGGACCTCTGGAAATCTATTGTACTATGGGAATGGATTCCCAAGATAGGTTAATGGCTAGAAAACCTCACAAAGGTGCTTTTGGGTCAATCGAGGCAGAACAATCACATATCAGACGTCTGGGGTCCTCTACAGACGTCTGATAGAAGCCTAACGGTTATATTCCTCAACGTTTACTTTGTTGGCCAACGTTCCACTAGTTGGACGTCTGGCACAACCATTAGACCTCTTCTAAGATGTCTGAACTAAGGTCTGGTCGTCTGATTTTATCAGACAGAACCGATTAAGTCCAGCCTAAGTTATTGGACGTTTGAGTCAACAGTCAGATGTCTTAAAAGTTACTATCAGACGTCTGATTTCCAGATTAGATGTCTGTTTAGGCTGTCAGAACCCTATTTTGGTTTTCTAAGTTCTCTATAGAAAACCTAGGTATCCTAGGGTTGTGCAAGTGTTCCTAGGACTACTTTAGGGGTTCTTTAAGGCCCTTTAACATAAGATCTAAGAAAAAAAGAGCAAAAACAAAGTACAAAATACAATGAAGGAAATCTATTCTATTCTTCATCTCCTTCAACATTTCCCTTCTCGCGAAGCTCCTTCTCCTCTGTCAAGCTCTTCCAATCCACCATGGATGCGACCTCGAACTCCATCTAAACATGTCTCCATTTGCAATTAACGTAAAATCTATTTCTTCAAATGCAAATGTTAAATAACACATGTTTTGTTATCAACAAAATAAACGATCGTGGCACTCTAGCACCAATAAGCAGGGTCCCTCTACCCATCAAGAGCCCTACCACTGCCTTCTCCTGACGCGGCTCTAGATCTTGCTGCATCCCAAGTACTCAATCAAAGTAGCAAGCATCAACAACTACTTCAATTTAGCGAAAAGATCTGCTGCTGCTTCCACAGAGCTTCGCGAAGGACTGCAGTGGGATTAGTCCCACATTGGAAAGTTTCGAGCACCTAACAGCATATAGAAGATATTTGCACTATCACCCCATTACCTCAGTAAGCCCGGGGTGAGGTCCCTCTCCACGTGTATACGCACACCCTCGCTCGCCATACACACCGGCGAGACTAGGCATTGGATCCGATTACCTGGGTTCGATCTGAGCTTTGAGAAGAGAATCAAAGAGAGAAGGGGGTGGGTTTTGCTCTGCCTTGGGATTCGTGCCCTCCCTTTCTCAACACATAATCGCTGAAGAGGGCCTTGCACCTCTAATTGGTGCTCTGCTACTGCTGTGCCTTTGTTGGCTCTTTGAGACTTCGTGCCTTGTGAGCTCTGATGGTTTAAGATGTCTGAAGCCTTGTCTTGACATTTGATGGTTGCTTGCTTTGATTCTGATTGATACATTTGCTGACATAGAAATTGCTCTTAGTGGTTGATACTGTTGAAATATTTGAGATAATTGTGAGGATAAACATTAGGGTTAATTTAGTGATTCAAATCACCATTTTAATCCAATCTTTTTGCACTCTCATACTTGGTTTCATTGATATACTATTTTGATTTATTTTGAGTAAAGTTTTGATCATATTTGCATATCTCTTTGAAGTAAATTGTGATTAGTGAATTGAATTGCTATCTCTACTCCTTGCGAATGACCTCGGACTCCAAATTGATTTCAAGTATATAAATTTAAGTTTTTGTTGTGTCATTTGAGGAGTGTACTACGACGACTGTTTCATAAATCTCCTCATTTCGCGTAAACATCCACTGCATGAGTCCACCAGCGCATCGACCTTAGGCAAAGGGAATTCATCTTTAGGGCAGGCTTCATTCAAGTTGGTGAAGTCGACGCACATCCGCCACTTGTCGTTCGCCTTCTTTACCATGACTACATTGGATAGTCATGCTGGGTACAAGGACTTCTCAATGAATCCAGCCCCCAGGAGCTTCTTAACTTCTACTTCAACTGCTTGCCACTGTTCAACCGACTTGTGCCTACATGCTTGTTTCATTGCTTGAGCCCCTATCTAGATATTGAGGTGATGCTGTATCAAGTGCAAGTCCACGCTTGGCAATTCATTGGCAGACAAAGCGAAGACATCCGAGTTAGCCCTTAACAAAAGCATCAGCTCCTGGGCTTCGAGGGAATCAAGGTCTGCCTCGACTCTGACAAACTTAGTTGTGTTGTCAAAATATAACTGAATAGCTATGGCAAAAGAGCCTAGTTGAAGCTTTGACATTGCTGGAGGATCAGCCGGGTTCATTTCCTATTGAATCGCCTCGACCTGGCTGCTTTTCTTTCCCCATTTTTTTGGCTTTGGCAGCCTTGGTTCCATGGATCGCTCCAACTCAATCCAAAGAAGTTTGCATCTGGCCGGCTGATCCCCATGCACTATCCCCACTCCTCAAGGAGTTTGGAAGAGCAAGAATTGGAAATAAGAGTAGGGGATTACTTGTAAAGCATAGGTGTTGATAGCGGAAAACTATGCAATCGGAATTGGATTTTTGAAAATCCATCATTGTAGTTTGATTTGCGAAGCAATCCGTCAACAGATAAATTTAACCGAAATTTGTAAAGAAATTCTAGGTCGAACACAGGGAGGCTACATCGATCTAAAATCTGTGATTATATTTTTTTTGGTATTTTTGTTTGAAAGCGAGATAATTACAATGGAATTGATATAAATAATAAGAGAGAGAGAAAATCACTTGATATAATAATACTGTTTTTACAACTAGAAAACAGGAAATGATTACAGCTAGAAAATGGAAAATTCTATTCTAGAAAGCGATAAAAAGAAGGGAGAGAGATGTTATCCTCCTCGATGAATGCTTGGAGGATGAGCCGGATGGAGCGATGCCTAGAAGATGGATGATGGAGTGAGAAGAAGGAGGACAAAGCAGGAAGAAGCGGGAACGAGGCAGCATGTCATCGTCGTCGCGGGATCCACTTCCGGAAACGGGGCGAGAAAACTTGGATTTAGCTCTAAAGTAGCATCCCGGGTGTGAGACAAGCTTCTCTTGAGCTTTGGAGAGGGAGAGAGGTGAAGGAAGGGATGAGAATTTCGTAGGGTAGGGGACTCCTTTTATAATTGCAAGAATTTGGGGTAATTTGGTCATTACATAGTTAAAACATTAAATGACGGGGTCTTTAGTAACGGACCCCACGTCGCCATAGCTTCGCGCGCACGCCTGCCTCCTCGCCTTCAGTGTGTTCAACGCTTGCCCATGTCCTCGCGATATCAGTCGTCTGATCAAGAGATCGGACGGCTTAAACTTTATCTTACTCGCGCCTGCTAAAAGGCGACGCGGCCTCCTTCATCGCCGTTGGATCGAAGATCAATGACTCAAGACACGCGCTCGCCCGCCTTCACAAAAATGCGTCTGATGTCCGCTCGCGTTCCACACATCTGGGCATGCCACGTCGCCTGTATCCGTGCCACTCGTTTACCATCCAACGGCTAAATTGAGCCTGCTCCCGCGCCCACGCCTGATTTAAGGCGGAGTGGGGATCGAACTCGCGCCTCGCGCGCTCGACTGCTGCGTTGCTGTGCACTTTTGGTCGCTCGAATGTTTTAAGAGCGCACGCTTGTGGCTGTTGGATCAAGATCCAAAGATCCAGATCGTCCGTGCCTTTTGCCTTATGAAGATGAGAGCGGTGTATCAGAGTAAATCCTGGCTGTTGGATCAAGATCCAATGGCTAAGATCGTGCAATGAAGAGTCCTTTGAAATGCAGTGGCGAGTCTTTGGGCTGATTGGGCGGCTGAGATGGTGCCACGTGGCACCATCCTTTCCGTCCATTTTCTGTGTGTTGCAGATGGTGCCATGGATGTCGGATTGGACTGATTTTCGTGCCGTTAGGCTGCGATCGTCGATCCGAACCTATCCATGTGGTTAGATTTGTCGTCTGAAATGTGGATTGACACCATCTTGGCCCTTGATCTCTAGGCTTCCTCGGACTATATTTGGTGCTATGGATGTCCGATCAGGGCGATCTTGGAGTCGCTGAACTCCTGTCGTTGCCCTGATCAGATCTATACGGTTGGATCTTCCGTCCGAAGCCTCTATTAAAAGTCGCTCTATCCTTGGCCATAAAAAGAGACAATTACTATAAAATTTATACAATTTGACCTAAATGCGTGATTATGCGTGTTATGCAATATTTACAATGCATGATGCTAATATGGTACTAAGAACATGCATTAATAGACATTTTTGGCTATTTAAATGTATACACATCATACCCCCATGCCTATCTTTTGCTAGTCCCTCGCAAAAACTACATGCTATTTATAAAAGAATTAGGATTAGATTACTCGGGCAAAAGTTATTTTTAACATTAAGAAATTTTTACTTAAGACCTGAACTTTCAAAGACACAACAGTGCCTGGGTTTCTGCCAAAATGCAGATCGCCTCGAGCCCTCACCTTATTCAAAGAAGGATCTCTTTTTCTCATTTTTCTTCTTTTCTTTTTTTTTTTTTTGGATTTGTGAGTTTAGGGTTACAAAACTGCTTTCTACAGCCACTCAACCCACCCAAGACTTGATAAGAACCCTAAGTTTTAAGCATCTTTTTGTGAATGTGATAGACATGTTGATTGGCAATTAGAATGGACTTCGGGTGTCTACACCCCTAGGTGACGTTAAAAGGATTTCTGCCTAAAGGTGTATCTATACGACTGGTAGCTTTTTCCCTACTTTTATTTTTATGGGGTCGACACAAGGGTGAATCCAGTGTATATCTCCCTGGCTTTTTCTACTTCTCTGCTTCTTCCTAAGTGTTTTAGGAATTAAACGTGCATTTCTTAAGCTGGGATCTGGACAACCTACCAATGAGCTGTTACCCACGATAACTTACCAGCCATACTCGTGCGGTGAAGTGTGGCTTATTATTTTTTTCTTTTCTTTTCTCCTTTTCTATTTTTTTCTTCTTTTCTTCTTTTTTTAAGTAGGTGACTTTCTTGGTCTAAGATTTACCTAAAGGCAGCAGGAAAAGAATGGTCCAGTGGCTGGGCTCTGAACAACCTACCTATGGGCTTTTACGCATGATAACTTGCCAGCCATACCACCCTCGAAAGTTCATTAGCCACCCAATTTTCGTTAAAACTGCCGAACAACGAGTCAGTGATGAATAGTGTGTAGATGCTTGGACTTAAAGTTCCCTCAAATCAGAGGGCGGGTGTAACGAACACACGCCCCAGACGTCTTTTAAGACGTCTGGGAGGTGGCCCAGACGTCGTACCAGACGTCTGGGGTCACTTCCAGACGTCGTATCAAACGTCTGGGATCGTTTCCAGACGTGTGGAAATCAGTTATTTTCGACACGCGCGGGTCGTTTGCGCGCCTGAGCGTGCAGACCGCATATTCGCTCCTGCGACTGCAGATTCTCGCCGCTGCCGTCTCTCTCTCTCCTCCTCGCGCGGCCTTAAAAGGCCACGCGCTCTCTCCCGTCGCCTCCACCCCTTCCTCTTCTCCTTCCAGTGCGCGAGAGCGAGCGCGAGAGCGGGCGCGGGGTTGCTGCGGCGGCGACGGCCGTAGTGAGCGCGGAGGGGGTGCTGCATGCGAGAGCGGCGCTCAGCCGTGAGGGCAAGCTCGCCGGGGCTGCCAGGGCCGGCCGGTGGGGAGCGCAGCGGGCGTGGAACGACGCGGGAGGCCTGCTGCGTCTCGAGCAGCAGGCGCACGAGGTGCGACGCGGGCGGCGTCGCGAGCGGAGGGCGAGTCGCGCCCTGGTTCTGGAAAAATTTCCAGAATCAGACGTCTGTGCTGATAGCCAGACAGCGAGGTCGACGTCTGGAAGACTGTCCAGACGTCTGAAAGGTGAGTTTTCCGTCTTCTTCTTCCTTCTTGTCGACTGACCGTACTGAGGGAGGGAGATGGGTGTGCGCAGGCTCGATGATTCGCCATCCAACGCGAATCAGACGTCTGGCTGTAGTACCAAACGGCGGGAGTGACCTCCAGACGTCCGGGGTGACCATCGGACGACTGGGAACTAGGCCAGACATCCCCGCAGGCTTCTGGACGTCTGAGAAACTACGCAGAACAAGGTAATTCTCTAATCCACTTTTTAAGACATCTGGAAGAAGTTCCAGACGTCTGATTTTGCACAGTGTCGTCGTTTTCGACCCGTTGAGGGCCCGTTCGGGTTCCGTTTTCCGCATTTCGAGTTGCGTTCTTTCCAGAATTAAATTCTCTACTCATCTACAGTAGCTATACACTGTTTTGAGACACTCTTTGTGTTTGATCCTTGTGATAGGACCTCGTTCCGTTGCAGTCTTGGGGGTCGCGGAGGCACGCAGGATTCCCGATCACGCCTCCATTACTCCCGTCGTACCTAGTAGAGTGGCTTTTAAGTATAACCTGTTAAATTGTGGAATCATAAATAGAACCTAGGACATTGCATGAATCCTAGGAATGAAAAACAGATTGAATGTTAGATCCTAGGTGTTGCATGAATCCTAGGGCTGAAAAACTAGATTGTATGATAGATCCTAGGATACGGCATGAATCCTAGGACGGGAAAACTAGTGGAACAGATGAATACTGCAGTATTGGAAAAATGGAAAGGAACAAATAGCTGCCTGTAATCGAATTAACAGCTGCCTGTTGAATAAATAAACATGTTTGAGAACATGGATTGTGATAACGTGAAACTGGAAGGTGAAACTTAGACGTTCTGAGCTGGAACCCTACGGGGAAGTAGGAGTAGAACTCCTGGAAAGTGAATGGAGTAGTATTGGGGAAGTGAGCTGGCCCTTGAGTACGAAGTACCAAGGAGAGCGACTGTCCCCCTGTTTAGTGCAGAGCGGAGCCAGCCGCCCTAGGGACCCGGGGTTAGGACTGGCCACTCTATACCGACTTGCTAGCCCTCGCATACGTAGTACCGAGGAGAGCTACTAGTGTAGGGAGGTACTAGCTACCCCACGGGCCCTGGGGTTTCTGCTAGCCTCCCACACCGACTTGTTAGGCCCGCTGGGGCAAACCAGGGTAGTCAGGCGAGGGTACGCGGACTGTGGAGGGGCAAGGCCCCTGTTTGGTTACTGTGGAGGGGTTGGACCCTTGTTACTGAGAGGGCTCTGCCCTGTACTGGTTCCGTACTGTGCTTTGGGCGCACCCGTTAACGGAAACGACTGACCGCGTGCCAGTGAGGGTTAGCTACCCGTGCGTTTACCGCGCGTGCCATAGTCACCGTTACGTCTGTCAGTGACCTTGGGGTGGTTGACTGAGAGTAGGATCACCACGGGGGACTCTCCCGGCTAGGAGAGCACCACGTGCTACTTCTACTGTTCGGAAAAGACTGCAATCAAGATCGTTCCCACGAGGAACATTCGAGATCAAGTGAAAGATCTGAGAAATAGATAAATCGTGAGATAATTGAAAGACTTAAATAAAGAAAGTAACAGAACTTAACAGCTACTGTACACTCTACTGTTTCTTTAGTTTTAGTTGCCACTCTACTCAGAGTTTTGCTGACGTGTTACACTCGTTACCTTTCAGGACCAAGTGTTGAGCAGCCAGGGTCAGCGGCTGCAGAGGACGCTGGGCCGAGTAGGGTCCAGTAGAGTTACCACTGTTTCTTGTACCTCTTTTTGTTCCGTTATAGTGAGTAGTTCTTGTTTCCGCTGTACCTTTCTTTACCTGCAGTTCATATATATTTATGAATGTTGTTCTACTGTTGTGGTGGTATATACTATAGTAGTTTCTTTCCTTGCTGCTGTATTTTCTTACTGTTAGTTATATTCATGTTGAATGTGGTTTATTTTACTGCTCTTTTGGTTACTTCCTCGTTGGACGACTAGGTCTTGGGATTAGTTGAGTCGGTCCGGTTCTCGTGTCTCGTAGAGGCTTGGGAACCGGGTAGTTACAGCGGGTTGATAAGTCGTGTACTTATCACCCCAACTTATTTAATCAAATTGAAATGGAATTCAGGATGGCGAGGACTCGATAAATAAATCCACATTTAGGTGGATACCCGGGCTGATTAAGCCCTAAGACCTGAAGGATCTTAGTATTCAGATCCTACTGTAATATGTCCTAAGATTGAAAAGTCCTAATGCTCAAGTATTCTTTCCCAATTCAATTATATATATATATATATATATAAGAAAACAAGTAGAATTTACTAGAATTCCACAAAGCTGACAAATTGATTCAGAAATGAATCCACCCCCCCATACCTAGCTGATGCAATGTCCACATTGAAAATAAAAGACATGAAAGGAAGGGTAGAATGTAGAAGATATCACCTGAATATGATGCTCGGGTCAACTCTGAGTCAGACTGTACAACTACTGAGTTTAATGCCATCAGGTGGCGAAGTCCAGCCAAAGTAATCACAATGTGATTAGAGCAACTGTGTTTGAGACAGGTTCTGGAATAATACGGTCAATAAAAGGTTTCAGACATTGACCGTTGACTTTAAATGAATTACCCATCTTTGGGTCAGAGATCTGAATGACCCCGTTTGGAAATATCTGATCGATGATGAACGGGTCGTTCCATTTTGACCTAAGTTTGCCGGAAAAGAGCTTAAGGCAAGAATCAAAGAGCCAGACCTTCTGGTTCAGCTCAAAGCTCTTGCGGGATATCAATTGGTCATGAAGAGCTTTGGTCCAAGCCTTGTAGATCTTGGCATTCTCGTACGCATCGTTTCTAAGCTCCTCCAACTCAAATAGTTAGAGTTTCCTGGTTTTTCTGACTAAACTCAAATCCTGATTACACTGCTTGATTGCCCAGAATGCCCTATGTTCAATTTCTACAGGTAAATGGCATGCCTTTCCATACACCAGATGAAATGGTGACATGTTGATAAGCGTTTTGTACGTCGTACGGTAGGCCCAAAGAGCGTCCTCAAGCTTTTAAGTCCAGTCTTTACGATCAGGCCTAACCGTTTTTCGAAGAATATTCTTGATCCGATTGGAGATCTCAGCCTGTCCATTTGTCTGGGGATGGTAAGGTGTGGAGATTATGTGATTTACCCCGTATTTTGCCAGTGAATTACGAAACTGGGCATTAGTGAAGTGAGTACCACAATCGCTGATGATGGCCCTCGGAATCCCAAACCAACTGAAGATGTTCTTCTTGACGAAATCAATGACCACCTTATGGTCATTGGTTCGAGTGGGAATGGCCTCGATCCACTTGAACACGTAATCAACAGTAACGAGAATGTATTGGTGTCCAAATGAAGGGAGGAAGGGTCTCATGAAATCGATGCCCTAAACGTTGAAGATTTCAACGGGAAGAATTAGGTTTAGAGGCATCATGTCTCTCTTGGTTATGCTCCCAAGTGCCTGACATTGGGAACACAACCTCGAGAATTCCTAGGCATCCTTGAATAGAGACGGCCAATAGAATCCAGATTGCAAAATCTTTGCAGCCGTCTTTTTCCCGGAGAAATGTCCACCACACGTAGATGCATGGCAAAACTCGAGTATACTTTTGAATTCATTCTCCAGAATACATTGGCGAATAATCTGATTAGAGTCGATGCGGTACAGTTTAGGGTTCTCCCAGAAGTAATATTTGGCCTCATATTTGAGTCTATCTCGTTATTGCTTGGTCCAATCCTGAGGGATTTGACCAACGGCCAAATAATTTACGATGTCTGCAAACCACGGGGTTTGGACACCCGATACTACAATGATAGTCTCGTCCGGAAAAGTATCAACAATAGGAATATCCGGACGAGAAGAATCACTTAGAAGTCTCGAAAGATGATCCACCACCACATTCTGTGGCCCGGATTTATCTTTAATTTCAAGATCAAATTCTTGAAGCAGAAGAATCCATCGAATAGGTCGGGGTTTGGCATTCTTTTTGGCCAAGAGATGTCTCAAGGTCGAGTGGTCGGTATATATTATGACATGAGACCCTAAGAGATAAGCCCTAAATTTCTCCAAAGCAAATACTACAGCTAGTAATTCCTTCTCAATAACAGTGTAATTCCTCTGGGCCTCGTCCAGAGTTTTGCTAGCGTAGTAAATGACAGAGGGCTTCCTGTCAATCTTCTGACCCAAAACAGCTCCAATTGCATAATCAGAAGCGTCGGCCATGATCTTGAATGAGGCTGTTCAAACCGGTGGTTGCAACACCGGAGCATAAGTGACTGTCGTTTTAAGAAAGTCAAATGTCCTATGGCATGATTCGTTGAAATCAAACGGCGTATCTTTGGCGAGAAGGTTGCTCAGAGGGCTAGCAACCTTAGAGAAGCACTTGATGAACCTCCTATAGAATCCCACATGACTAAGTAATGATCGAATTTGTTTGATAGATGTGGGAGGAGGAAGTTTAGAAATAGCATCAACCTTAGATTTGTCAACTTCAATTCCACGTTCAGAGATTACATGACCCAAGACGATGCCTTCTTGTGTCATAAAATGACTCTTTTCCCAGCTAAGGACCAATCTTGTTTTGATGCATCTATTAAGAATCATTTCAAGATTAGCCAGACAAGAATCAAATGATTCTCCAAAAATAGAGAAATCATCCATAAAGACTTCCATAAACTCTCCCACCATGTTAGAGAATATGGCTAGCATACACCTTTGAAAAGTCGCGGGTGCATTGCATAAGTCGAATGGCATGCTACGGAAAGCAAAGGTTCCGTAGGGACAGGTGAAAGTCATTTTTTCCTGATCCTCGGGATGGATAGGGACTTGATTGTATCCTGAGTAATCGTCTAGGAAACAGAAGTACTTCTGCCCGGCTAGTCTTTCAAGGATTTGATCGATAAAGGGCAAAGGGAAATGATCCTTTTTCGTGGCTGTGTTTAGCTTCCTATAATCTCCTCTACATCTGGCGAGAAGGGTAGGATCCATCTTCCATGAATATTCTGTGATTGCAGTAAGATGGCTCGATCCCCCTAAGGTCATAAATGGTCCAACCAATTGCCTCCTTATATTCTTTTAGGACCTTGATCAATTAATCTCCTATTCCTTAGTTAATTTAGCACTGATAATCACAGGAAACGTCTCGTGAGGTCCCAAAAATTGATATTTCAAACTCTCAGGCAATGGTTTCAGTTCGAGCTGGGGCAGGTTTAGGATGGAAGGTAAGGATGATTGATGGAAACACCATCATGAGCCCTAAATAACTCATTTTGACCCAATGAAGAGAATAAATGTTCCTACATAACCAACTGAAGGTCTTAATTCACTGCATAACCTTTCTGAGAGAAAAATAAGAAACTAGGGGTAAAACTGTAATTTTACCAATGTAGTACAACAACGGGTTTTCTCAAGGGCTAAACAAAGGTCAAAAGGTTTTAATAAGATAATAAGTGGGTTGGATGAGACAGAAAAGTGTTTGTGTGTCCTGCGAATTAAATGACTTCTTGAATGCCTAAAATAGACCCACTTGATTAACCAAGGTTCTGGTTAGGATAAAATTCACCTAAACCCTCTAAAAATCATAGAAAAATATTCTCTAGGGTTTAGAACCTTTAATTTGACCATTAGAACCCATCTTGACCTATAATGGGGTCTCAGGCAGATATTTGCCTTAAATTGGATTTTTACATAAATTTTCCAGTCAAACGTGGTCAAACCCAAAATCCAACTTTACAATTGGATTCCTTACATCCAAATTAGGTTTGTACCAAAATTTGGACCTAGGGGAAACTCATCTTGACCTAATTTGCAAATAGGTCCAACCTAATTACATTTCTACCCCTAAATTTCAAAAACCCTTACAAAAAACACCCTAACTTCTTCATCATTTTTGCAATTAGGTCCCTCCACCATTATAGCGAAGGAATCCTACTCCGGCGAGCTTTAGAAGGAGAGTTCTCCCTGATTGCTCAGAGGATCTCTTCCAAAATTAGAAGAGAGATTCTCTAAGAAAATCCCTCCAATCTGAACCCATCCTTTATCCCAGATTCTTTCCCAATCTCTCATGCGAACGCATGAGAGACATGGGTATCCTAATGGATTCCAACTCTGGCGAGCCTTCCTTGCTTGGGAAGCTTACTTCCCAAGCCCTAACCAACCTTCAGGGCTCTATTTAAAGGAGCCCAAACCCCTCTGATCATGGCAAGCCTGAATTCGATCGGAGACCCTCTCAAATTCTTCTCTCCTTTGGCTGATTCGCTCTTCAAGCTCCGGCGACCTTCCCTAGTCTCCCTTGTCGTCTGACCACGATACCAGTGGCAGACTCTTCCTCCTTGCTTTCATCCGCGTCGCACAGCACCCGCCAATGCTCTTGCCCCCCTTCATCCTCGCCGACCGTCTCTCTCTGAGCACGTTCATCTCCGACATCAGTAGTACGCATCCAACACCATCTTCGTCTCCTCTTCATCCACTATCACCCCAGATAAGTTCCTTGACTTCCCCTCTTCATTTTCAGACACCACATCGTTTCGACCGCTAATTCGCCTCATTGTCCTCCGTCTTCCACCTCACCGACGCACCTTCGACGATCTCGCACGGCCATTACACTCCACCAATCCAGCCGCCATCCATCCCTACACCTCCGCCGTGTCCTAGAGAGCAAAAGCCCTCTGATCTTCGGGGCCATTATCCTCTCCACTGCACCCCCGAACACACGCACTCTAACACGCACATTCCGAGGTCATCAGACTTCCTCGCTCTGCCGATCACCTCCACAGCACCATGGTTGGCGACACTTTTGAATGCTTTTAACAAGGTCGAAAGACCGTCTTTTGAGTTTCAGATTTCAAGCTTTATCTGCCATTGCTAAAGCAGCTTCGAGTAAGCTCAAGCTGCATTCTTGAGGTCTCATCCCCTGGCACAGGTTTTAGGTGATGCGGAAGCATCAGGAGAGCGTCTCCAGCTGATCAAGCTGGACATTTGACCAACATCGAATGTGAATTGACCACAAGAGCTCCACAGCAGCAGCAGGCAAAGAAGGGACTCACATAGTCCCACAGCGTGGATTCTGAAGCAGCCGCAGTGATATACGAGTAAAAAGTCTCTAAGGCTTATCGCCTTCGAGTCATTGGGGTCAAGTCCCTACCGCGCCCCTTGCACACGCAGCACCCCACGCTCTTGCCCTCGCCCGTGCTCATGCCCCACGGGTCTGAGTCTGATCTGATTACCCAGGTACCCAGGTCTTGTCTGAAGAGAGAGGATGAGAGATTGTGCGGGGGTAGGGGTAGGTTTTGCTGTAGGCTGAAGAGAAGGAGAAGCTAAGTTAGAAGCTGAAGAAGAAGTGAAGGCCTGAAGAGGACAAAAAGGAGCTAAGGGCCAAGTAGAGGAAGAAGCTGATGGAAGGAGGAGGAAGAAGCTAAAGGAAGGCAAAAGGTAGAAAGAAGAAGAGAAAGAGAAAGAGAAAGAGAAAGATCAAGAAGGAAGAAAGAAGAGGAGCCGCAGAAGAGAAGTAGAGAAAGAAGAAATCAGAAGGGAAGAGCACTGTAGCATCAGACGTTTAAGTCGTCTGATTTACAAATCAGATGTCCAATTTGAGTTTAATTCATATTCATATACATTGAGTTCCCTAGTTGATATTGTAAGAGTATTTGGTGATCTACATCACGATTTACTCCCATATTTTTGCACTTTGATATTAATATTATTGCATATTCTTTTAAATTCTGAATTGCGATCTTGATTTCTAAATACCAATTTGCTCCCTATGTTCAACCTCAGACTTTAAATTCGAGCAATAAAATTATATCTGTTTTGAACGCTTTTTCGGCTATATTATAATGCAATACTTTTAAAACCCGATTCAGCGCTCTAAACAATGATGCTGATGAAGATTCATTAAGAGGAAGAGGTTGAAAGTGAACAAAATCAATAACTTCTTCAAAATGTGGTGGGTTTGCCACAGAGGGTTGTAGGTCGGAATCATCAAGACAAGAGGAACTCTCAATTGCAGAAACAACCATACATGTCTCAATATTCACATTATCTTCCTTAAGTTCCTCTATAAATCCATAATCCTTAAATTTGTTAATCGCCTTAAAATTATCAAATTTCAATTTTTGATCCCCAAAGGCGATTTCCATGCTACCGCTCGCACAGTTGATATTGACCTTAGCGGTAGCTAGGAACGGACGCTCCAGAATGATGGGCGTGTTCCTTAAATTTTGAGATACATTCATGTCAAGGACAAGGAAATCTATAGGGAAATAGAAATCCTTAACCTTGACAATAACATCTTCAATAACGCCTCGCGGATTTGTGATTGAATGGTCTGCTAACTGCAGCGTTACTGAAGTTGACCGAATTTCACGTAATCCAAACTTCTCGTAAAGAGAAGTCGGAATTAGGTTAATGGATGCACCTAGATCTAGAAGTGCTCTATCAAAGGTGTAAACTCCGATGACACAAGAAATCAAAGGAGCACATGGATCTCTCTTTTTCTGAGGAAGGTGATGCAGGATAATAGAACTAGCCTACTCGGAGAGTACCACCTTCCTTGGAGCAGATTCCCTCGACTTACACTTCTGTGTGCATAAATCTTTTAAAAATTTAGCATAAGCCGGTATGTGTTTGATAGCATTGAGGAGCAGGATATTGATCTTGACATTCTTGAATATATTCAAAAGCTTCTAGTTACTAGCAACAGGCTTCTTCTTCCTAGGTTTAATCAAGGCCTCAGGAAAAGGAACATGAGTTAGATCTTTGGGATCAGGCTCCTGAGCCTTAATTTCTTTTTCAGAATTCTCTCTCCTCTGGCTCTCCAGGATTTGATAGATCAGAACAGTGTGGTTGTGGATCCTGAGTTTGTTTTCCACTCCGCAAGGTAATTGAATTAGCAGTTGCATACGGGTTTGAGTCTTAGGGAGGGTCAGGAAAGATTGGAGGGGCTTCATTAACCAAAAACCTTTGATTTGAAGAAGAAGCAGAAGAGGAAGGACCCTACTCAACCACCTGAGCATGTGCGTGCAGGTCCCTCTGATTCCCATACCCTTGGGCTTGATTGCCTGGATTCTGAATATTATGCGGGTTGGGTACAGGTTGAGATGACAGAGATCTAGGTTGACAAGAATTAGCCATGAATCCAATTTGCAAGTTGTCCAGCGAAGTTTTCATTTGCTGCATAAGCTGGAGCATAGATCCTTGCATTTCTACCATCTGTCAGTTCGAATCAGCTTGCCCTACGAGTTGACTGGCATTCCAAGCTGGTTGATTGACCTGATTCGGGGGCAGTTGAGTGTAAACATGACCCTGACCCATTGGTCTTTGTGGAGCATAGTTGCTGGGTCAGAATTGGGTTTGCTGCCCTTGGTTTTTCCAAGAGAAGTTAGGGTGGTTCCTCCAATGCAGATTGTAAGCATTGGAGTAAGGGTTGGACCTAACGTTCTCCTGTATAGCATAGACATCCTCATAGGGTGAGGATGGAGAGAAAGAAAAGGAGGGATCCGAGAATCTGGGATCAAAGGTCCCAGTTTAGAACTTGTGGGGTTCCGAATAATACTGACTCACAGGTTAAGTGGCATCAAGTTGATTCACGAACTCCCGTCTAGAAGGAGCTCGCGTCGAATGAAATCCCAAATTCTGGGATTGAGTGGATCAAAAATTGTTCATTGTATTTCTAGCCATCCACTCCCTTTTAGTAACCAAGTCCGCCTTATCTAGTTTATTGCAAATCAATTCCATATCGAATGAATGAGAGTCGTGGACTTCATTAACATTCGATCTGGATTGTTGGGATCAGTTAAAAGTATCCATGGAGGCATGATTGATTGAATTTCACTCATCTCCTCAAACAAATCGTGTGTGCTATTTGCGTCTTTGTTGAAGAAATTGCCTCTGCAAGAAGTGTCCACGTGATTTCTGAGTTGTTTAGTTAACCCGTGATAGAAGATCTGCACGAGCTGCCATTTCGACACCTCATGGTATGGACACCTCTGCAATAAGTCTTGGAATTGCTCCCAGGCAACATGAAACTGCTCCCCCGGCCGCTGGGTGAAGGTAGTAATCGCCCATCTCAGAGTATTGGTATGTCCGACATGGAAGAATTTCTTCAGGAAAGCCGATTTCAGATCATTCTATGTTGCAATCGGCCTTCTTATGGTCCTGTACCAATGAGTGACTTTATCCCTAAGAGAATGGGGAAAGAACCTCGTGATCATCTGCTCTTCATTCACGTTTCGCGCCTTGGTGGTCTGAACCAAAGTGGTCAAGTCCTCCAAGTGCTGAAACGGGTCTTCAAAGCCAAGCCCATGAAAGTGTTTGATTAGGCTTAATACCTGGGGCTTGATTTCTACGTCTCCGGCAGGAATCTGGATGTCGGGACATTCCTTGTAATTTGAAGGATCATAAAAATCCTTTAAGGGTTGAGCGCCCTGCATTCTCTGGAACCATTGTTGCATTCTCTGCATTTGTTCCAGCTGCCTTTGAAACACCTCCTGTGGATTATGAGGCAGAGGAGGTTGTTGATTGGCCATAGGAATAATTTGGCCAAAGTCCAATCTACGCCTCCTAGAATACTCTAGTGGTCCTTCCAATTGGGGATTCAATGACCTCCTTCCCAGCATAAACTAGGAAGAGGTCGGAAGGACTGAAGATAAGAACCCTGCAGCACAACAAAACAAGCCTATCCTTAAGTGGGGTAACCTAAGGATCTACAGACTCTCAGAATCAGTCTTAACATTATAGACAATTTACTCTACTTGCATCCAATCAATCCAACCAGTTAGAAGGAGGGACTGGGGAGAAGGTTCTTCCTTCAGCTTGCGCCTCCGATTCCTAGTATACCCCCCAACCGCGATCGTTTGACGCTACTCTCCTAGCTAGACATCAGATTGATTGGTACAAGCAGGTTAATCGTAAACAATCTCAGACTGGCCCCCGAAGAGCAAATCAGTCCTTTAGGCCAACGTCTACTTAATTTTATTTAAGCCTGCGATTGTAGTGCTTATGGAATGTGGTGGGCTCTTAAGATGGGTTGTGCCCTTAATGATCAATTGAGTATGTGTGAGTGCGTGCACAACCAGGGTTTTCAAGCAAGATTATTTTTTATGAGTGGACTTTAAGGTTCAAATCTTGCTTAAGTAGCTTTTAGGGTTTGGAATTAGGTTAATTTAATCAAGTTTCGAGGCAAACCAGATTTTTAAGCACGGGTGAAGATCTTTTTCCTTTTGAAATCAAAAAGTGGAGTGCCTGATATTGACCTAAATTGAAAACCCTAAGGGAAGCTACTTGGTGAGTTGATTTTAGAGTAAGTGGTGCGACCCAAACAACTCAGACAATTGGCCAAAATTGCACCACTGAGTTAGGCACATAAAATGATTGACCTAGACTGACTTCTACTCTTTTATATGTTGATTTGCGTGTACCGGTTCCATAGATTAGAATTCGATTGAGTAGATAAAAATCAATTAGGTTATGGGCCTTAAATGTGGGTGTATGTAGTGTGCATGTTGATTTACCCCACAAAAATATCTTTTTGTTAATTTTCTTTCATATATGAGGGTGAGATGAATGTGAGTGGAAATCCAAGCAACTGACGTGCTTTTGTGCGTGTGTGTTAAGGAGTATCGTTATAGTCGCACTTGCAACGTCAGTTTTAAAATAATTAAATAGAGGTGAGTCCGAGTGTCGGTCTCAGGGATGCGTGAAAATCGGATTTTTACTTTACCACTTGTTGTCACGGAGAGTGCGGAGTTTTGCTTGCGAAAGGTGCGATTTTGAAAAGCGAGAGAGAGAGATAGAGAAAGAGAGAAGGTTTAGGGTTAGAAAGCTCTTTGTTTTGATCATGCAACTTGAATAGAAATTAAAATGGCAACTGAACGAGAAAATAACTTCATTAAACATGCACTTGTAGTTCATAACTTACAACATTAAATACATGCTTCAACAAAAATAATAAAAAGCTTAAAAGAGAGAGAGAGATAGAGAGAAAGAGAGTGTGTGTGGAGAGCGACGAGGCAGCCACGGCGGTGGAGGAGGCTTCGTCGGCGGCTCGTCATCTTCGGTGATTACAAGAGTGCCTAAGGCTAGCTAAGAGAGGGGTAGAGTAGTTGCAAGGGGGAGTCAATGCCTTGAATGGTGGTTGGAGGGGGTTTAAATAGAGTTGAGGGCTTCCTAAAAGAAGAAGGGGCTTTAGCGACATACAGAGCGTCGCTAAAACCGCTTCCAAAAGCGTCGGTGAAGCCCTCTCGCCGCCGGTCAGCCGCCTGCCCCATTCCTTCTCCTCGCGCGATCCGTGGCCGTTGAACGAGAGCCGTCCGATCTTCCTCACCCGCGTTGAGATCGCGCCTTGGGCGCGCGTGTGCGCGCGCGTCTTCGCCAGACGTGCACGCGCGCGTAGGCGCTCGTGAGTTGCGGTCGCACCGCGTCACGAGATCCTGGCCGCCCGCTGCTAATCGGGCGGCCCAATTTCTCCGTGCCCTCCGCTCGCCTTCAAATTCCTCCCCGTGCAGTTCGAATGCGCGTTGTGTGGATGCGGGCGTGCGCGCTAACCGTTGCGCCACGCCTGCGCTTTTGTCGCGGCGACTGCGGGCGGGCGCGTAGATCTTGGCCGTTCGATCGAAGATCGACGGCCGAGATTTGTCCTTGGCTGGCTGAAGGTGCACGTGCGGTGGGGGCCGGGGCTGACATGGCACAATCTGGGCCATTGATCTCCAGATCAATGGTCAGAACTTCTTGGGCCCATTGTAGGAGCTCCAGATGTCGGATTTGGCCGATCTTGAGTCCGTTGGACTCCGTTCGTCGTTCTGAATCCATCCGTGCGGTCCGATTGCTCATCTGAGGCTTGCTTTGACAAATGCTTACACAAATGACCATTAATACAGTTTATAAGCAATCTTGGTACATGGTGCATGTAATGCTCCTATTCTACTTCTGTTGTGCCTTTTATTCTAAAGATGGGCCATATTCAACATAATTATTATCCCCTTGTGTGGTGTTATCATACCTCCATGCTTACTCCTTGCTAGTCCCTAGCAAGGTTTATTCTAGCCTTTATTTCCTTGCAGAATTCAAGTAATTGCTTAGGCAGTTCGTTACTTGTCAATAAGAGGAAATATACGCAGATCTTAATCTACAAAGACTAAGCAGCGCCCGGGTGTCTGCCAAAATAAGAATCACCCGAATCCTTGCTTTAATGTATATATAACTATACATACGTATATATTTTTTAAGAATTTTTTTCAGAATTTAGTGTGGGTTGGTAACTTTTTACGGCTACCCAACCCACCCAAAACTCGGTCAAAACCCTAAGTGCTAAGCATCTTGGTGTGAATGTTGTGATAGACTCACTTAACGGTAATTGAGACAGACTTCAAGTTTCTACGCCTCTAGGTGACCGGAAAAAGAAACAAATTTTCCTGAAGGTGTATTTGTTCGATTGGTAGCTTTCTCCCTACATTTGTTTTAATTGGGGTCAACACAAGGATTTTTCCAGTGTATATCTCCCCGACTTGTACTACTTCCCCGCTTCTTCCTTAGGTGTTTTGGTCTTTTTTGTGCAATTATTGAGCTGGGCTCTGTACAACCGACCAATGGGCTGTTACCCTGATCACTTGCTAGCCATACTTGTGCGGTGAAGTGTGGTTTGTTTTCTTTTCTTCTCATTCCTTTTTTTTTTTTTTTTTGTAGGTGGCTTGCCTGATCTCAAATGTACCTAGAGGCAACGAAAAAGAAATGGCCTATGGTTGGGTTCTGGACAACCTGCCAATGGGCTGTTACCCATGACAACTTACCAGCCATACCACCCTAGAGAGTTCATTAGCTACCCAATTTCTGTCAAAATCTCTGAGAAGTGAGTCTGTGCAAAAATGTGTGCAGATGCTTAGACTCAAAGTTTTCCTGAGTTAGAGGGTGAGTTGATAAGTCGTATGCTTATTACCTTATTTAGTAGGTGGATTGGAATAGCTTAAGGTTGCAAGGATTCGCCGCTAAATCCATATTTTAACGGACACCAGGGCTAATTAAGCCTGAAGGCCTGAAGAGTCTAAGTGTTTAAGTTCCTTTTGTATTATTTCCTACTATTGACAAGTTTCAAATGCCTAAGTTTTCTTCCTAAATTCATTTTTTTTAAAATTATTTATTCATTCAGATCGATTAATTAAGCTCAGGATTATGCAATTTACCACCCCCCCCTATGCTTAAGTTGGACAATGTCCTCATTGGCAGATTCATGGATGCAAAAGGGTTCAAAAAGATAGTACCTGAGTGACGTAAACTACCAGATCAGTCTGAATCCTCTGGGTTGCCTCCTAGGAAGAGCTGAGTTTAACGTCTCCAGCTGGGCGGTGCACAAACAGGAATGGCTTGGGTTAAGGAGGTATGTACAAAATCAACCAGACCCAAAATCAGAAGTCCACAGATGCGAACAAGGTTGTGGTGGAGTCTCGTTCCTAAGGGGTGGGAATTCTGTATCATGCATGCCCGTGTCAGATCCTCTCTTAGTCTGCAAGCATGCAAACAAGTTGATGTAGACGAACGCTCCCTAAATACGACATGCCAGACACTAAAGATGTGGGTTTTATACTCAGCCTGTTTCCCCATAAGATTGTAATCTATCAAAAGTGTATCAATTCCAGTGCATTCGGGTTGTGGG
Source organism: Thalassia testudinum (assembly GCA_037157565.1). Lineage (NCBI taxonomy): Eukaryota > Viridiplantae > Streptophyta > Magnoliopsida > Alismatales > Hydrocharitaceae > Thalassia > Thalassia testudinum. The sequence continues at coordinate 45,307,031 of JAZHRO010000025.1, forward strand.
ATCTTTATTCTGGTAGGGCAGGTAACAAAGTTAAGAGTTCCATAATGAGCTCTACAATCAAGTATGAAGCCTCTCTCCGAAGACGAATCTATCTCTTCCGCAACTATTGTTTCATTACTCATTCCCTCCAAGCCCTTGATCTCGAGAATATTTTCTACAACCTCCTTTGTACCTGATTCACTGTTTGGGGTTGCATTAGAGGTAAGGTCAATTTCATCCTTTAGATCATATTCTTTCTCTCGGCCCTCCTCCAAATTTGTGATGGGGGTTCCAATCGATTCATAATCTATTTCTTTGAAATTGTAACTCCATTCCCCATTTCCGATGTTGGTTGCTGTTCCCACCGGATTGCTTCTCTTGGGCCGATTAGATTGGGATTCCAAGGCATCTCCCCTCACATTCTTAGTTTCCTCCTGATGTTTGTCCTCAATGCTCCCCAAATTGTGTTATGAGGAATCCTTACTATCCTTATCCACTGAGCTGTCCAACTCCTGAGGGGTATCAATGGTGGACTGAACCAAATCAGGGTGACTGGGTGAAGTCCAATTGATCATGGTAGGTCCTTGCTTTATGAATTCCATGAATGGCGTTGTGTGCAACAGCTTTTTTTGGCCTTCTTCCCCCAATTGCTGGAACAAATCCATCATGGCCTGTTGCCCTTTAACCAATTCTTGATTCTGTCTGTGTAGTTCTAACTGGAGGTTATCAAGAATTGACATGGTGTCATTTGGTGTCCTTTGGATTTCCTCCTTGAAATCCAGGTTAAGAGAGTATGGTTGAGTTTGTGGATCAGAACCCACACTGGTGTTTAGGTTCTTGGGTGGGTCCTCTATTCTATCATGTTCAGGGTCCAGTTTTTCAAGAGGAACCGTTCTCTGTTTGGTCCTACTCCAGAATAGTTGAGGTTCTAAGTTCTCCTCCCAGTCAGATTCTTCATCAGGGAACCAAATCAAAGGTTGATAATCCTGGGCTTGCCTAGATTTCTGATCATTTTCTGATTTCCATTTGTCTAGAACTCCTTCTAATCCAAAGGTAAAGTAGGAAAGGTTGTTGAATTCAGATGACCTTTCTTGGTTATTATCCTGGGAAGGGTAGGGTTCTTGGTGTTCTCCTAAAGTATAGGTCCTATCAAAGTAGAGCGGGTCGGACCTAAATGAGGAGGCATCGTGAGGAGAATTGAGATAAGGAGCCCCACAATTTGAATTGTACCCTTGGGTGGCTATGTTGGGTGTATTCCAGTAAGAGGTTAGTGCGGTTTGATCATAGTTGGGCCAAGAGGGATATTCCAGGTTATATCCCCAACTTGGTGGTTGGTTAGCCCAAGTAGGCTGCGGGTATGGTCCACTTGGGTTAGCATACAAATCCTGTTGGGGGTAGTTTGGGTAAGATGGATAGGCATTGAAATCCATGGTTTGGAAGAAATGGAGGGATGCGGGAAGAACAGATGAGAGAGAGTTGTGTACTCAACCAAGCAAACAAGCCTAGTCCTTATGGTGTATTCCTTAGGAGACCTAGAAATCTCACAAAGGTTGATTAAGTCCGTAAGCACTGGACTCCCCTTCCCAAGGTTAATCTGGCCAGGTTGATTACGAGGGGATTGCAGGGAAGGTTCTTCCTTTGGCTTGCGCCTCCGGTTCCATAGACCCCACAACCGCGGTCGTTTGACACTGCCTCGCAACCTAGTCACCAGATTCTACCAAGGGAATAAATGCCAAGTGCCTAGCGAACAAAACCTCACCTTTTGAGACTTAACTCTGTCCTGCCTAGGGCACGTCTACTTAGTTTTAAAGGGTTAGGATAGTGCTTGTGCTTAGGGTGATGTGATGAGGCGTTGATTGGGGTGGTGCCTCTTAATTTTCTGCTTTCAAGGTGTGTGCTTCTAGCAAAACATGGCTTTCAAGCAAGGATTTTTAAGGTGTGGTGTCTTTTAGTATTTCTTCCTTACTTTAGTGCTTTCTAGGGTTGACGTGTCTTAATGTTTTCAACCAAGTTTCAGTGGGCACGTCAAGTTCTGCACACAATTCGATGAAAGTAGATTTCCTTTTTATTCTGTAGAGGCTCTAAAAACCCTAATGTACTCATCCTAATGATCATGCAGCTTCTATTATATGAGTCAGTTTTTAGGGTTGAGTGGTGCGGCCTAGGTCAACTCATGGTGGCTTCGCAAACACCACTCAAGAAAAAGAAAAGAACACTCCAAGAATTTATTCAGAATGTTAGAGTGTACATTTTTTTGTGAGGTGATGTGTTAACGATGTGGGTCAAGCAATCATTCACCACGCCAATTTTTTTCAGTTTTTACAATTTCTTTTTAGCTTTTTCACGCAAGCAAACAATTAGAGAGAGGTTACTCACTATCGGTCCTCGAGGTGCCTACTCCCTTGCTACCGTCGTGAGATGCATCGCTTCGCCGTCCATACACTGAATTCCTGCAACCGTCAAGTAAAAAGGAAAATGGGGCATTAGACGATGTGAGAATGAATGTGGAATGGAGGTGATAAAACAAATCCGTTGCCTCCTCGCCAACGGCGCCAAAAACTGACATGCTTTTGTGCGTGTGTGTTAAGGAGTGTCGTTATAGTCGCACTTGCAACGTCGATTTTAAAATAATTAAACGGAGGTGAGTCCGAGTGTCGGTCTCAAGGAGGCGTGAAAATCGGATTTTTACTTTACCACTTGTCACAGAGAGTGCGGAGTTTTGCTTGCGAAAGGTGCGATTTTGAAAAACGAGAGAAAGAGATAGAGAGAGAGAGAAGGTTTAGGGTTAGAAAGCTCTTTGTTTTGATCATGCAACTTGAATAGAAATTAAAATGGCAACTGAACGAGAAAATAACTTCATTAAACATGCACTTGTAGTTCATGACTTACAACATTAAATACATGCTTCAACAAAAATAATAAAACGCTTAAAAGAGAGAGAGAAAGAGAGTGTGTGTGGAGAGCGACGAGGTAGCCACGGCGGTGGAGAAGGCTCCGTCAGGGGCTCATCATCTCCGGCGATTACCAGAGTGCCTAAGGCTAGCTAAGAGAGGGGTAGAGTAGTTGCAAGGGATAGTCAATGCCTTGAATGGTGGTTGGAGGGGGTTTAAATAGAGTTGAGGGCTTCCTAAAAGAAGAAGGGGCTTTAGCGACATCCAGAGCGTCGCTAAAACTGCTTCCAAAAGCGTCGGTGAAGCCCTCTCGCCGCTGGTCAGCTGCTAGCCCCGTTCCTTCTCGCGCGATCCGTGGCCGCTGAACGAGAGCCGTTCGATTGAAGATCGGACGGCTGAGAGTCTTCCTCGCCTGCACTGAGATCGCGCCTCGGGCGCACGTGTGCGCGCGCGTCTCCGCCCGGCGTGCGCCCGCGCGTGGGCACTTGTGAACTGCGGTCGCGCCGCGTGGCGAGATCCTGGCCGTCCACTGCTGATCAGGCGGCCCAATTTCTCCGCGCCCTTCGCTCACCTTTAAATTCCACCTCGCGCGGCTCGAACGCGCGTCACGTGGATGCGGGCATGCGCGCTAACCGTTGCGCCACGCCCGTGCTTTTGTTGCGGCGACCAAGGAAGGCTTTGGAAGGCCTTAGAAGGCTTCTATAGCCGTTGGGTGCAAATCCAAGGTAAATCAGGCGTAGTCAGAATTAATCATGATTCTGACAGGGTCATCAAATGTTTGGTCCTGGCATCAGACATCTGGAAAACTTGTTTAAGACGTTTGGGAACTAAGTTAGACGTCTGATTCTAGGTAGGTTTCCTTCCTGATTTGAATCGGAACTAAACAGGGTTCTAGTGTATGTCCATCAGACGACACACAGGACATCTGGCACTAGGTCTAGATGTCTGGAAACCTATTGTTCTGCGGAAATGGATTCTCAAGGAAGTATAACTGCTAGAAAATCGCTGAAGGAGGATTTTGGGTCAGCCGAGGCAAAATGGTCATGTATCAGACATCTGAGGTCCTCCATGGATGTCTGTTACGAGGTTAACGATCATTTCCTCAATGATTACTAAGGCAGCCAACGTTCCACTAATTGGACGTCTGGCAAAGGCATCAGACATATGTGGACTAAGGCCTGGACGACTGATTCTAACAGATAGAACCTACTAAGTCCAGCCTAGATGTTTGTGGACGTCTAATCAAACAATCAGACGTCTTAAAAGTTAATATTAGACGTCTGATTTCCAGATTTGACGTCTGATAAGGCTGTCTGAACCTTATTTTGATTTTTTAAGTTCTTTACAGAAAACCTAAGTATTCTAGGGTAGTGCATGTGTTCCTAAAACTACTTTAAGGGTTCTTTGAGACTCTTTAACATAAGATCTAAAAAAGAAAATAAAGAGCAAAATAAAGAAACAAAATTACATAGAATAAGATAAAAGGAAATCTATCTTATTCTTCATCTCCTCCCTTTTTCAAGCTTTTGTTTCTCACGAAATTCCTCCACCTCTATCCAGCTCCTCCAATCACCATGGATGTGAGCTTGACCTTCGTCTAAACACTTGTCTCCATTTGCAATTTGACCTGAAATCTAGGACTCAAAAGTAAATGTTAAAAAACACGTGTTTTGTTATCATCAAAATAAACGATCGTGGTGCTTTAGCACCAACAGGGTGTACGTCTGGGGAGAGGGTGATGCTCCCAAGATTCTACTGTGGTGGTTGGTAGTACAATCACTCCTTGTTCTCTCTCTTAGAAAATGCGTGAAGCCCCTTCTAAAAGGCCTCTCTTCTTTATTTCTAATACAAAAAGTATCGTAACAACTTTTCATTCCATAACGGATTTCGCGGATTTCCCGACTCGTTCGTTACTTGGCTATAAATAGCCTTTACAGCACAAACTGTTGACGTTGACGTGCATGCTGTTACCGCCTCTTAAACTCCAGTCAACTAGATCCTTTGGCGGGTTGGGCTCGCCCGGATCTGCCTGAAATTTGAATAGTTAGGTAGCTGGATTCACCGAGCCATTGAAGAAATGGATCCGTTGGACCTTATACAAAATTTTAATCCTAATAGTACTTTTTTCCCTTCATCAGTAACCATTCTCCTATGACTTATGATCTTATTTATTTTCGAGGTTAAAAAGGCAACATAGCTGGTACCACCCATTCCCATAATATCCTCCCTGTGCGGGGTGTCAAGTTCGATCTCCAGTACTTACCCATACGTACATAGGTGTGTGGTGGCGTGTGGTGTCAGACTATGTCCAGCCATCCTGACTTGACGTTGGAAAGTGGCCGTAGCTTTGATCATTGAGGAGCTTCATGGCTAAAGAGAAATTCAGGATCCCTTCTCTTCTCAAAAAAAAAAAAAAAAAAAAAAGATCCTGTTTGTTTTCTTCGTTAGCTGGATGAACAGGTACGTCGAACTCTTGATCAGAATCATGAGGTCCAGCATCCAACGATGACTTTGGATGGTACTGAGGAGACTAAGCTTTAGATCTGGGCTGGCAAGACCGGCACTGTTATTGTCATTTAGATTTACATGTGTCACTTCCACTCCATCAAGGAGTGATGCAGGATCCACAGCATATATAGTTGTGATTCTTGTGATGTACCATCTTTCGGGAGAACAAAAAGAAGCATAAATAGATGGAAGTTTAAATTGAAATCTGAGCACTGATTTATATATGCTATGCTCGTTTCGGAGGTTGTATATTGGATGATTTAGGAGGTTGAGAATGTTTTCAAAATTTTTATTAAATATTTATTTTGAGAGAGATGTCTTCTGTTTGAAATATGCTTGTGTTTTAATTCTTTTTTGTAATTTTTTATTTTTGTTCAGGTGTAATCTCCGCCTCCTATGTTTCATGTTTACTAAGAATAATTAATTAATAAATTATGTTATAAATTTTTTCCTTAACTCTAATTTAAATACAATTTAAGTGTAAGATTAATTTATAAATAAATATTCAATAGGTAAATGAATAGTAAATAGATATAAATATATATTTAAATCTTTATATTGGTAGAGTATTATAAACATAAAATTTGTAAATAAACAAGCATGTAAATTTTGCCAAACTCAACTGTCCGGCCAAAGTGGCTTTTCAAGGGAAAACCCATGTAAAAAGGAACCCCATGGAATCTCACGAAAGGATTATTTATCTATCTACCCCTCTCTCTCTCCAAAAATAGAGGCAAATTATCCCAAATATGATAGTTATCTTATTTTGTGTGTCCAATATTATCTTTATTTCTTTTTTCTTTTCCTTTTATTTGCTGGCAGATATTTGTGATATTTCGAATAGAACTACTAATTAAATTGAATAGTTTGAATTTGATTTGAGATCATTAGATTAAAATTTTTGATAAAAGTTTGTTAAAAAAAAAATAAATTAGATATGAATATTAAAATTAGATTTGTAATGTTAATGAATCCTGAGCAAAGTATATGTTTATTCATAAAAATTTAAGTTCAAAATCACATTCAAACAAAAATATGTGTGATATAATTATATATTTATGTAGATATAAAAAATTTATTCGATTAAAAAAAAACCTCCCCTCTCGACCTCAAAAGCCACAAAAAGAAAAGACCCAAACCCACACCACTCATGCCCACTCCCCTAGCAACCCTCTCAGCCCCTCCCTAAACCCTCATGACTCACGACAAGTCCCTAGAGCAGACTCCACTTGACACTTTATTTCGTAGCAATGGAATGAAGATGGAATAGAGTTAAGTATAGAATGGAATGAGACAAGGAATGGAAAGAAATAGTTGATTCCATCTCTTTGTTTGGATTATGGTATGAATGGAATCGTTAAGAATATATCTAATTCCTTTCATTTGTTTGATAAGATCAGTTATCGAGATGAATGGAATCAAAATTTTTTACATATTTGACCCAATTCATTTTTAAATAATATGGTAATTGTTAGTTTTAACATAAAATTTAAGTTATTTACATCTTAATCCATTAATAAGGAATAAATATTATTAATTTACATAAAAGACCTTAAATTTAAAGAAATATTTCAATTTAATCAATCACTTTAGATATATTACACTAATTGAAATTTAACATGCATATCCAAACAAAATAACAAACCAATAGATAAAGAAAACATTGAAGGTTAATTTATGAAATATAAATGTCTCAATAATAAGAATTCAACTACATTATTCATTGTGAGAATCAAAAAAACTACACTAACAACAATTTGAATCTAAAAAATTTCTAACAAAGCCTTCTTTCTCGTCATTTGGGAGAGTAAAGAAAAAATCCAATGCATCAGCATCACGAGCATTCTTCAAATCAATTTGACAGCGTTGACTTTGATTAAATGAAGTTATTTTTGATAACTCTCCATTTAGCTTCAGTTTATTTTCAAAAGCATTAATCCAAATTGCTTTGCTGAATTATTTGGTTGCTTCTTTAATTTCTGAGGTAATCATAGTTGTAGCGTCGATGATAGATTTTCCTAAGCTATCTATAAGAGACCTCTTTCTTTTATGCCTACGAATAGAATTCTCTTCAGATACTTCTTGATTTCTTGAAAGAAGAGGGGATCTATGATCAATATCATTTAAATCAACTGTATTAACATCATTCGCATTTGCAATTTCAGCCTCTACTTCATCAATAACATCAACAATAGCTTGGGCATTGCTTCCTGTAGCATGGTTTTTCCTGAAAATAGTACAAAAGTCATTATAATATGGGAATTGCTTATTTTTTAATTCAGCTGCATCCTTGTGACTCTATAATCAAATAATAAATAAACATCATAAGAGAATTTAATTGATAATAAAATTTAAAATTATATTAGTTCACAAGAAAATTACCTGCAAATAATTTTCCTATATCTCATTCTCAACAACCACACATTTCAAATTTGGATCGTATCTAAACCCACTTGTACTTCCATTTAACATATCCCAAATAATGTGAAAGTGATTCTTAAATGTTTTAATTCATGAATCAATTTGTGGCTTTCCTTTTATTTCACGTCCTGATAATTTTTGTTACGTGCTTTTTCTAATACTCCAAGATATCATGACTTGAATCTGTTATTAGCCTTGTAGGTTTCACCATGGACCAGATCAAGTAATGCTTCAATAAGCTTTTAATCTTCCTTATCTGATCATTTTTGCTTATTCTTTCTAGGGCCAAAATTTATTTCTTTTGCTTGCCTCATATCTTTTAAGAAAAATTTACAAAATGTGATTAAATAAAGCAAATATATAAGAGAAAAAGTATAATCTTCACAAATTACAAAAAAATATAGAGCAGCTTTAATTCTTCAATTACAAAAAAATTTTAATTTTTGAAATAAGATTGCCTGGAAAATGGTTAATAAATAAACAAATATGTGCTCAACTATATTTATGACTTAACATTGCATTAGCTAAATTATCTCTCCATAACATCCATGCATCCGATGGTTCTATAGTTGTTATCAACTCTTATTCAACTTCATCGGATTCATCAGTTAAGTATTGTCCATTCATTTGCATATTTGGAACTTCTGGTAATTCATCTTCTACTAGATCATATTGCATCTCACATCATACATGATTATGAAGAAGACAACAAGCTAAAATAATTCTATTTTGAGCTTTTATTGGATAAAATGAAAGACTCCTCAATATCGCCCAACGTTTCTTCAGTAATCCAAAACAATGCTCAATCAAATTCCTTGCTCTTACGTGCTTCAAATTAAAAACTTCTTTAGGGGTATTCGATTGATAATTTATTCTCCACAAAGTCAAATGACATTGCTGTCCTCTATAGGGAGCGAAAAAACTTTCATCATTCATGTATCCACAGTCAACCAAATAATTTTGCCCTATAATTAAAATTTAAGAGTTTAGGTTTCTGATATATTTATATGTAGTCAATTTAAAGAAACTTAATAAAGCATATTTACTGCGATGAGCAATTAGTTCATTACTTCTTGAAAGTGCATCTCCCAATGCACGACTATCGGTTGCAGATCCTTCCCAACCTGATAATACGTAGATAAATTGCATATTTTGTGAACATGCACCCAGAACATTAATTGCAATTGTCTGTTTTCTTGACTTATACTTCAATTTTTCTATTTCCGGAACAATCACTTCAATATATGTTCCATCAAAAGTACCAATGCAGTCCTAAGACATAAGTCGATGGTTACTAAAATTAAAGATGACTATGTAAAATTACGCAAGTATGTATGTACTTTAAACCATTTTCATCAATCATCAGTTGAATTTGCAAGAATTGGTTGTGGCTTCTTGTATAACTCATTATGTAGCCATAAAATAGCATTCAACACACGGTGGAAATATCTGCTGACCGTCTCTCTTCTTTACATGATGAGCAATAATATATAAAAAGATAACATCTTGCTCGTCAACTTTCATATTTTGAGAATCTGATAATTTGCCAATAGTTCTTAGCAAGTCACAAAGTTTTGAGAAGGCAGATCGATCCATTCTTGTTATCTCATAACGACTTGTGTCATTGTCATATAACAACCTTTGAAGAGATATACTTCATTGATAATCTACGTTAATCCTATTTCTCCTCGATAAATGCTTTATGTAGTGCCATCAGACAACCTCCTCCATAATAATGACAAATAAGTGTACCAATTGTAATATATTTAACCAATGCACTATTGTTACAATCAATATCTATCGTTTCTTCTTCCTTAATAAATTAGGTGAACATGTCATAACTACAAGATATTGAAAATAAAAGATTAATTCAAATTTACACTGCAACATAATTCAAATTTGTAATATAATCAATTTACAAAATATTAAATAATAAAGTCCGCACAAAATGCTTATTTAAAATAGCTAAAAGGGAATACAAATCACATAAAAGCTTTGCACATCTAGAAACAGAGAGCATCCCCTTTTATGTTGGTTCACTGCTATGCTTGGATACCATGTCAGGTTCATAGTGACCTTGCTAGAATTTTGTTATTTTTATCAATGATTATAAGTCATTTTTCATTAAAAAAAAAGAGGATTAATATGATGTTGCGGAGGAAATGAAGTGATCATTCTAGTCAAAAGTACTTTTTATGAGTGTTGACGTCACTGTTTTGTTTTCTTTTGAGAGGGGTCCAATTGAGTTGGATACTAAACCTTTACTTGTTTACTAAACAACAACTGTGTATCAAGAAAGTTTGGGACTTTCTATTAATCTTCTTTAGGATAAAAGAGGCATTATGATCCTGTGTTTATTTAGCAATAGTAGCAAGATGATGAAGCTTCTCATCTGTGAGATTACTAAACCAGGAATGCCACACAAGTGGAGAGATTTGCGACAAGAGGGAGAATTTTCTAGCTATTGCATAAGTATTTCAAGATGGCTTGCCATCTTCTTCTAATGTTTTTTGGGATAGTGAATGAAAAAATAAAGAGGCTTTACGATCCTAATAATTTGTAGCTAACAAGTGTGATAAAAACACTGTAAGGATGTTTGGTAACTTCTTATTGGCATATTGACCAAGGATGTTCAGGGAGTTCATGATGAAGAGAGTATGTGGGAATGTACGTAGTATCTTTAAAGAAAACCATTTTTAGCTAGAGTCAAAGTCATTAGGACTGTATCTAAAAATACTTGGAATTTTGAGGATGATCTTAATAATGACCCTTGCTAACCTCAAAACATGTGACTTGAATGAATGTGGTGACTAGGATATGCTTTTGTTGGCCAAACTTGCTGTTGGCAACTAATTTTGAAGTGGATTATGTGCTATTTAGGGAAGCTGGTGATTTCAATCACATTCATTATTACTGAATTAGATTTCATTGATTGATCAGGAGCATTCAATCAATTAAAACTTACGAATGGGTGCATTCTAGGAAGTGAAGTTTGTAATATATTGCCCTTTCTTCAATTTTTCCATCTAAACACTCATATTTCATTTAGCAATTGCTTATGTAGAGAGCATGGTATTCTGTGCAAAAGGTTTTGTTTCATGGGATCATGTTCTCTCTTAGCTTGTAACGTAATGTAACCCCTATTTCTAGTTTAACTAAGCAGGAAAGCTATTGCACTCAAGTAGCCTTCATTTTACCTTTCAAAAAAAAAAAAAAATCTAGGTTCCACATTGAACTTGCCTGGATTCATCCTATTTAACTGGATGTCTCTAGCTCCTACATATCTCTTCAATTTTTTTTGTACTCTATTGTCCGACCATCACTACAACATTATCTGCAAAAAGGGAAAACCCCATCTTCGATGCAGTTGCTCTTAATGTGGACCTCAAAGTGGTCTCCTATGAAATTATCAAGACATCCATTAAAATAAAATTATAAACCTTTTTTGTATTGATAAAAATAACATAGCTCTTCTTGGATTTACAAATTTTAATCATATGCCTAGAAGTTATGTTACTTCCTTCGTAGACCTGTTGGACATGAAGGTAAATTATAATATTGCAATTCTGATGGAGATAAAGATATCAATTTTGATTGGAGGATTGATGGCAATTTGGATGGACACTGTAAAATTTGTCAAGACAGTAAATAGATTGAAGAATACCAGATCACATAGTGTTGATTTGTTGAACTTTTTATATGATATTACTTGTATTTATATTTCCAGGGATCTAACGTGTCATTGCCCAAAATTGAATATTCAGGGTTGTGACAGTTTAACGTATTCGTGAGACTATCAGGGAAAGGAGTTGTGCTCCATTTTTGTTTAACGAAATCTAGTTTTCAAATGGAGGGGAAAAAAAAAGCATATTACCTCTACGTTGCAGGTGCGTGGGAGGGAAGAGTCGATCGGTGAGGGGAGATGGCTGCGACTGTGATGGGTAGTATGCCGAAGAATTGCGAGAGAGGGGCGCTGTGCGGGAGAGGGAGGCGTCGTGAGAGATGGCACGCTCTGTCGGAGAGTCGCGAGAGAGGGCTCGCTTGGTGCGTCGTGCTTAGAGGGGTGTTGCACTCAGAGGGGGGCGTCGCAGGCGTTGTGCTCAGAGGGGAGGTGTCGCGCTCAAGGGGGTTGAGCGAGAGAGGGGCCGCTGGAGCGCTCGGAGAAGATCGCGAGAGAGGGGAGAGTTGGGAGAAGAGTCGATTCTCGAGAGAGAGGAGGGCGCTGCGAGACACGATGCAAGAGAGAGGGGTGCATTGGGTTGTTTCCGTGGGAGAAGGAAGAGCAGTTACGGTGGAATTGAAAGGGGAGTCCGAGGGGGTGGGCAAACTTGGGAAATGAATTGATGGGGGCTTTTCCATTACATTCCGCCCCTCATTCTTGTAAAACAAACACGCCCTAAGTTCTAAGGCTCCTAACCACGCCGTCACCTCCGCCCGCTTCCTCCATCATCGGCTTCGCCCTTGTCGATGTCGTCCTTGAGCTTACGAGGTAAGCTCCTCCATCTCCGATCCTCCCCCAAGGCCCCAGCCATCGACTATCGGTCCTAGACTCCTATTGCTCTGATCCTCCCTCGATCGGCGACCACCCTCCGCCCTCATGTCCACCGAGTCAACGACCACCCTCCTCCCCTCTCCTCAACTCCAACCACCCTCCACCCACTAACGTCACCAAGGCACCAAGGGTGGTCCTTCCTTCGCCCTCCGACCACCCTCCAGCCTGCTCTTCCTCCCTTTGCTCTCCAACCAGACCGCCCTCCGACCACCCTCCGGCCTGCTCTACCTCCCTCCGCTCTCCAACGAGACCTCCCTCCTCCCCTGCCTAACCTTGAGGCCCTATTTCCTTCTGGGATTCCCTTACTACTGCAGGTAGCTTTTTCTTGATGCTCTTATCAGGAAATAAACATTAATTTTTTCTTCCTAAGTTAAATATTACTAATAGAGCTCTCATTTCTTCTTTACGGTATTGCTTATTAGTACACCATGGCATTTTCTGTGTATTCATCTTTTTTTAGCAGAATTCTTCTACCCCTTTACTTTTGGGTTGGGATCAATTTACCCCTGAGGTTTCGATATAGGTGCATTATTTTTCTGAATGGCTATTTAGATTACCGTTCTTTTTAAAGATCTCTTTGGTGGTTTGGTTATCCCTTCGGAAAAATTCCCGACAGCCTCTCCTGAGATTCAAAGTTATATTGTTGGTTGTTTCTTTGGATGCTTGTGTGACCCTTGACCTGCTCTGGATTGCTTTTCACCTTCTGTACCTCTTAATTCCTATCGAAAGAAGGAATGATAACATCAAACTGACTGGTTGGGCAATGATTTCTTTTCTTCCATTTTGAGAAGGTTTGCAATGATTTCTTTTCTTCCATTTTGAGAAGGTTTGCAATGATTTCTCTGTCATAAGATGTAGTGTCTTTTAGATCATTTGAGATCCACCCTTATTTTTTGGACATCCAATTCCTCTGCTGTGCAGATATTGATTAAGATCCCAAATCAAATTTATAGATTAAGTTTTCATCTTTTTCAGCAGGCCCCTTTAAAAAAAATGAATCGTTTTCTGTACCCCTTTGACTCTACATACCCTGAGAAGCGCCTAAATTTTTTGGGCTAATTTACTTGAGGGGTTAACCCTTTTTTGAGGGGTTAACCCTTGTTTACTTGCAGGGTTAACCTCCTTTTGGTTAACACGGGTTAAGACCTCTTAACATTGATTTGTTTAACACCAGTTGCTACTGGTGTTAGGCAAACTCGTGTTTAAGTCCCACGATCTTGTTGTGCTCTCGTGATCTCTTATTCAAATTCTTAACACTACTAACAAATAAACACCACAAGGGTTAACACTCCAACTAAACACTAATTTAAGTAAATGTAAATTGATGTTAATACTACTCTGCATGTAAACACAATTGAGGGTTAACACCAGTTTCGCATTTCTTGACACCACTTCCTTAACCCTCTAAGTAAACTAACCCTTACTAGTTTCTTTTGACCTTACCAGGGAGAACTGGAAACATGTTACCACGAACATCAGAATGCATTGTTCAGAATTTTCATAGATTGAAGGGAAGTTCTTGCCAAGGTGAAGATGTTGGTTTGGGGACCTTTCGTGAAGGACTTGGCAATTTTTTCATTCATCATCTTTTGACATCTTGCATACCGTAAGTATTTCCTGAACCCTGATTTATGTCATGTGCTTACTCCCTGCATACTCTAGCATAGCCATGATCTTTTAATTGATTTAAATTTCTCTGCCCTATGATCTGTACGTGAGTCTGGGATCTCTCCGTGAATTCCCATGGACCTTGGCATCCTCACGGTGAACTGCATTATTTGGAAAACCTGCTTTTAGGAATCTCATATGCAATGGTCTTGTCCTAGCAGAGGATGGCAAGAAGATGAGTAAAAAGTTTGAAGAACTATCCTCATCCGATGGATATTATAGATGATTATGGTTCTATCCTGAACCGACAGCACCATAATGTATAGAAGTTGAGCGGCTGTATAGAAGTTTGAGCTTCAGTTGAGCGACTGTATAGAAGTTTGAACTTGTATTTCATTAATTGTGGAGTTAAATGAAGACATTCTTGGATTTGAGTTTTATGTTTGCTAGCTAGAAACGAGGATGACCACTGAGCCAAGAATCATTTCTCTTTTGCTTTTCGACTTGTCTATTTGTTCTTTAAAAACTTATATTTTCCCACGGTCAGAACCTTATATTTTCCCATTATGTTTTCTTGTTTGCAGGATGCTTTACGTCTATACCTTGTTAACTCACCTGTTGTCCATGGAGAGCCTTTGAGGTTCAAAAAAGATGGTGTATATGGTGATGTGCGTTTCTCACTATCGTTTGCCATATATTTTCTTAACTATTTATTTTTATTTTTATTTGCTTTTAATATTAGAGCTTATGGTCACTTTGCCTTGCAAGTTAAAGATGTTTTCCTTCCTTGGTATAATGCTTATAGATTTCTTGTTCAAAATGCAAAAAGACTTGAGATTGAGGATCACACTCCATTTTTGCCTGTCGATCACAAGGACCTTCGAAACTCCCAAAATGTTCTTGATCAATGGATTAACTCTGCTACCGAAAGCTTTATTTACTTTATCCGCTAGGAAATGGATGCAGATCGTTCATACACCGTAGATTTGACTTTAGGAATTATATAATATTTAAAAACACAGTTTTTTCTACTAGTTTCTACCGTTCCTTGAATTCTAGTATTACAGCATGAGGACTTGAAAGCATTACAAGTTATGGCTATATGAACATTTTATGAATTTAGCACTGGCCTTGGAAGTCTTTACACATTGATTCGTTTTGTATTTTTATTTTCAGGTTGATCCTCATCTTTTAAAATTTATTGACAACCTAACAAATATATATGTGAGATTCACCCGGTAAGAGACTTAAGTGTTTTTCTCAGGGTTTCCTTCGTTACTTTTTAATTACAAGAGATACTGTAGCCATCAAAGTCAACATCTAATTCCTTTTGTTATTGTGGTTAGCAGATCATAGTTTTACCTCTGAGCTCACCATGTTGAAAGATCCGAATGAGTTTTGGTTGTTGGCAACCGAGATGTAACCCTTGTCAATCAAAGGTGGGGCCAATTGTGGGAATTATAGGCAAAGATAACTCAAAAGGGAAATAATTTTTTGATTTAAGTAATTAGTCGCTTTTAACTAATTTAATCTTAATATATATTTTTGAACACAATCGAATGAGTTATTATCACACATTCAAGTTAAAATATTAATTGAATGAATTATTATTAAATAAATTATTAATAAATTTATCATTATCAAACATATTATTAAATAAATTATTAGCAAATTTATTTTATCAAACATATTATTGGATTTAATCAAATATATTTGTTCGAATAATATAAGTGAATTAATAATAAATTAAATTCAAACATTCGATTTCATTATTGAATCGAATTAAAATTTAAATAGTCAAATATTTAACAAATTTAAATTGAATTCAAACATCAAATTTATTTTTTAAATTCAAATTTTAATATATGTATGTCCGAATTCGTTTAATTCAATTAACGCTCCTAATTTCAAAATAGAATGAAATGCCGGCTGGATTAGGGTGTGTGCCATTGATGGTAAGGGTTCATGCGTACGCAACCTTATTACGACAGGGGGATTACCATTCTATTACATCGCATTACATAATCCAACTTACCCGATATAGCTTTCTCCGGTAATATGTCATTTCTTGCATAAACTAATATTTCCATTATAACATATAACTATAAATCACAAGTACTACTAAATTAAATATATATATCTCAACTTCATTCCTAAATGTAATATTCTGTCTACTACTCCAACATAATAAACTCTCATACAATAATTCTGGATCATTAATATCAAATCAAAATAACTTCAATCCCTTCTAAAGAACTCTAATGTCATTCTCTATTCCCACTTTACTAATAAATAAATATCTATTAATATAATATCATTACATAAATTATTTTATTTGCCAACTTAATTCTTTTTTTATTTCACCATCCAAACAAACATCAATTTTTATTTATTACTAAAATATTTAAAAATATATTTATATTTTACAATGTATTGATATGACTTGTCAATTTACATTGATGTAAAGTAACTTATGATAATTTTATATTGATGTAAAATAATTATCAAATAATTTTATATGATACATGTGATCATAAAGTAATTTTGTATCTATATAAAATAATTGATAGTGATTTTATATTAATATAGGTGTACATTGTAAAATTCATCAATTTTTATATTTTTATACATATATCTATGATTATTTCTTTTTGGCTCATCCTTATCCTCCGCCAAACGATCCCCTGAATGGGTCTCTGCTGTTCTTCCCCCTGCCCGACGGTACCAGTGAATAAGAGGAGTGATGGGAGCAGTGTTTATGCAGTGGGAGATGAAGGGGATTGGCATCCACCACCGTGCAAATCTAAGTGGGGTGGGTAAGGTTGCTTCTCCACACCCAAGGAAAGCGAAGAAAGATCCCAACCAAGAGTCTTGCCATCTTCTGCCAGGTACATCCATCTTTTCAATAATACTAGACCACCCTTTGGATGTATTCTTCCTTCCTTTGTCTTCCTTTTCTGCATTCTTTGCATCTTCCCTTCCCTCCTCTTGCCAATGTTGGCGTTGTCTTGGAAAGGGAATCTTCACTGATAAAAGGACCCATGCATTAGTTAGTTTTATATGGAGTACCGGCCCCTACCCTGCCGATTCGTTGGATCTTCTTCTCCATGCCATTTCGAAGTGCTTTTAGACGAAGTTAATTTTATTTTACTTTTAGAATCATTATAAAAGCTAGTTGCGTTAGATTCAGATGGATTATTCGACTAGGATAACTAAAACAGACGCACTATTCTACGATTCGAAAGTCCCTGGCAGATTCAATTGATGGATTTTTAATTAATATAAAAACCAAAATTAAATGATTTTTTAAATCTCAAAATTTATCCTTTCATTCAATCATCAACTTACAACGATTGAAAATAAGAGGAACGATGAAGGGATATTTGAATCCATTAGCAGAAGATTTAAAAAGATTACGGAGATTTTTCGGAGTCGGGAGGTTTGCTTCTTCACACGAGAGACGATGACAATGATACTTCCAAAGCATCCAGAGAGTGAGAGCGGAAGCGAATTAAATGGAGAGCATACCCCTTGAGTTTTTCTCTTGGACCTTATATTCTCTACGATAGGATGCAGAGAAATCGTAAACTCACCCACTTTGCACATCCTTTCGGGGACTATAATCGTTGAATATGAAATGACAATTCTACTCAGCACGGAATTACATTTCCCTTAAGATTTATATGCATGAAATCTCATATCTTAATGAGATGTGAATGGTCAATTTACATAATTAGAACACATTAAAGACTGCAAATGTGATGTCAAATATGTATGTATATGTAATAAATAATTCCTTAATAACAATATATGATATATGATTCGTATTATGATTCTTATAATCTTCCACTCAAACTATATACATCATCCTTATAATCATATGTTCACATATATTTGTATGAGTTTATTAATATAACATCACAACAAACTATATTTCAACTAATCTCATCCATACTCTGATAACATATGATCAATGTTGATTTTCATCATTATGATATTGATTAGACTAAATAATGATTACATATATTAACACAAGTAACAACATAGATCTGATATAGGTACATAGCATGAAAATTACATTTATTGTGATCTATATATGTTAATTCTTGACTGGTCTTAAACCTTATCATACAAGAGATCACATGGCAAGAATTAATGAGTTCAAAGAATGAAGAACTTTATTATTATGTGCATAATCAAAAAATATGTCCATACATGAAATATCAAAAAAGAATAAACTTCCATTGAATTGCACTACAGAATAGATATAATACCCATATAAATAATATGCTCATGGAAAATCTTTGGCGTTAGCCCTTTAGTGAGCGAGTTTGGTACCATAGAGTTGGTCCCAATGTATTCAATGGATACCTGTTCACTTTGAATTCTTTCCTTAATCACTAAATACTTGATATCAATATACATCGACCTTGATGAATTTTTATTACTGTTGGAGTACATCACTGTTGAATTATTGCCACAGTAAAGTCGAAGTGGTCTTTCGACACCACAATGATCCGTAGTGCTGTGATAAAATTCCTAAGTCATACTCTATGATTCGAGGTCTCGAAATACGTTATGAATTCTACTTTTATAGTGGAGGTAGCTATCAAGGTTTGCTTAGCACTCCTCCACGAGATAGCTCCTCCAACTAGTAGAAAAATGTATCGTGATGTAGATCTTTGGGTATTCTGACATCCCGAGAAGTTAGAGTCAGAATATCCGAGGACTTTCAAATGATCTGATCTCCTGTATGTGAGCATGGAATTCTTTGTTCTTTGTAGCTAGCACATAACCCGTTTAGTTGCTTCCAGTGATCGGGTTCAGGCTTGCTCAAATATCTACCCAACATGCCAACGATGCATGCTAGGTCTGGTCGCGTGCAGACTTGGGCATACATTAAAC
This sequence comes from Thalassia testudinum, assembly GCA_037157565.1. NCBI lineage: Eukaryota > Viridiplantae > Streptophyta > Magnoliopsida > Alismatales > Hydrocharitaceae > Thalassia > Thalassia testudinum. Next base: position 45,325,895 of record JAZHRO010000025.1, read on the forward strand.
TTCTCACTGCTAATGCATAGGGAATATTTTCCATTTCCTTTACTTTAAATTTATTCTTGGGACATTGGTTAAGAAAGAATTTATTTCCTTTAGCCACTAGAGTATCTCTTAGTTTGTAATTTTCCATGCCAAAATGCCTTAGAATGGTATCAATGTATCTCTTTTGCGATAATCCAAGAAAATTATGAGAAAATCTCGTTGTATCTGGATTTCTAGTACAAAAGAGGCTTCACCAAGATCCTTCATTTCAAAATTACTTGAGAGAAATGTCATGGTTTGCTGAAGCAAACTATTATCATTAAAAGCAAGGAGAATGTCTTCCACATACGATATCAGAAAGATTTTTTTTTTTTGTACAGAATTTATGGTATACGCAATCACCTACTAGATTTGATTCTTTAAATGTAATGTGGCGACTATCACTCCCAAACCTACATCCTTGAAGTGGGCATTCCTTGTCTCAAAGAATAAGCTAGTCGTTGGGTGATCGACCATTTGAATCGCTAATTAATTGTGTCGTTATTGTAGTATAAACACAATTCAGATGTTTTTTTGAAAAAGGAAAGGGTAGTTATCTAGAGTGATAACTACCCAAATATATTAATTATAAATCAACAGCCACCGTCAGTACAAATAGTAGACTCCAAGGTCTCCCACTCATAAGGATCCACTCCAAAGTTTAAACAAAAAAATAACAGACTCAACAAAATTCTCCACATAAGGCCTCTGGCCCTTGAAGGCCACAGCATTCCTGCCCAACCAAATGTCCCATAACATCGCCAACAGCTTGGTCCTCTCCTTCTTTGTACAGAAGACAATCTGTCCAACATCACCCCCTTCATTTCTGAAGCTGTGCCAAAATTCTTCAAAGGATCGACAATCCCACCACCCCGCTCCCACCTGACTCCAAATCTGCACCACAAACGGGTAAGTAAAAAAAAGGTGATCAATCTCTTCCTCCCCACCTCCACACAAAGGGCAAACCTTGCTCTCTCCAGGAGCCCACTTTGCCCTTCAAACCTTGGTCACCAGCCTTCTCCTCCTAAGTAGCCAGACAAAAATCTTGACCTTTAAAGGACACACGGCCTTCCAAATCTGTCTGCAGTCTTTCACCAAATCCAGCTCAACCATGGAATTTCCAGTGGACAATCTCCAGTAGGCAGCCCCTACCGGGAAATCACCTTCATCCCAACCAAACATATATGTACCGGAATTTGGTTGCAGCCCTTCCAACTCTTCAAGCAAAATTTGGAAGTCATGAGTTCTCGCATTTGAAATGTTTCCTACAAAGCGCGGGCACTACCCACCTTCCCACACCGCGGCCACAGATGCCTCTTTATTCTGGTACAAAGCAAACAATCTCTGAAATCTTCTAGCAAGCACACCTTGTCCTGTCCAATCATGTAACGACCCGATTCCCGAGTCCCTACGAGACACGAGAACCGGACCGACTCGACTAATCCCAATACCTGGTCGTCCAACGAGGAAGTAACCAAAAGAGCAGTAAAATAAACCACATTCAACATGAATATAACTAACAGCAGGAAAATACAACAGTAAGGAAAGAAACTACTACAATATGTACCACCACAACAGTAGAACAACATTCATAACATAATATGAACTGCAGGTAAAGAAAAGTATAGCGGAAACAAGAACTACTCACTACAGTGGAACCAAAAAGAGGTACAAGAGAACAGTGGTAACTCTACTGGACCCTACTCGGCCCAGCGTCTTCTGCAGCCGCTGACCCTGGCTGCTCAACACCTGGTCCTGAAAGGTAACGAGTGTAACACGTCAGCAAAACGCTGAGTAGAGTGGCAATTAAACGAAAGAAACAGTAAAGTGTACAGTAGCTGTTTTAATTTTCTTTCTTCCTTTATTTACGTCTTTCTATTGTTTCACAATTTATCTATCTCTCAGATCCTTCACTTGATCTCGAATGTTCCTCGTTGGAACGATCTTGATTGCAGTCTTTTCCGAACAGTAGAAGTAGCACGTGGTGCTCTCCTGGCCGGGAGAGTCCCCCGTGGTGATCCTACTCTCAGTCAACCACCCCAAGGTCACTGACAGACGTAACGGTGACTACGGCACGCGCGGTAAACGCACGGGTAGCTAACCCGCACTAGCATGCGGTCAGTCGTTTCCGTTAACGGGTGCGCCCAAAGCACAGCACGGAACCAGTACAGGGCAGAGCCCTCTCAGTAACAGGGGTCCAACCCCTCCACAGTAACCAAACAGGGGCCTTACCCCTCCACAATCCGCGCACCCTCGCCTGACTACCCTGGTTTGCCCCAGTGGGCCTAACAAGTCGATGTAGGAGGCTAGCAGAACCCCGGGACCCGTGGGGTAGCTAGTATCTCCCTACACTAGTAGCTCTCCTCGGTACTACGTACACGAGGGCCAGCAAGTCGGTACAGAGTGGCCAGTCCTAACCCCGGGTCCCTGGGGCGGCTGGCTCCGCTCTGCACTAAACAGGGGGGACAGTTGCTCTCCTTGGTACTCTGTACTCAAGGGCCAGCTCACTTCCCCAATTCTATTCCATTCACTTTCTAGGAGTTCTACTCCTAATTCCCCATAGGGTTCCAACTCTTTAACTCAGCGCATTCCGGTTTCACCTTTCCAGTTTCACGTTCATACATCCCATATTCTTAATCATGTCCATTTATTCATAACAGGCAGCTGTTAATTCAATTCACAGGCAGCTATTAATTCACTTCACAGGCAGCTATTATTTCCTTTCCACATTTTCCAAGACTGCAGTATTCATACATTCCACTAGTTTTCCCGTCCTAGGATTCATGCAACACCCTAGGATCTACCATTCAATCTATTTCTCATTCCTAGGATTCATGCAATGTCCTAGATTCTATTTATGGTTTCATAATTTAACAGATTATACTTAAAGCCACTCTACCGGTTACAACAGACGAATTGGGGGTGTGGTCGGAAATCCTGCGTACCTCCGCAACCCCCGGGACTGCAACGCAACGGGGTCCTATCACAAGAATCAAACTCAAGGAGTGTCTCAAAACAGTGTATAGCTACTGTAGACGGGTAGAGGATTTAATTCCGAAAAGGACGCAACTCGAAACGCGGAAAATGGAACCCGAACGGACCCTAAACGGGTCGAAAACGACGAAACAGTGCAAAATCAGACGTCTGGAACTTCTTCCAGACGTCTTAAAAAGTGGATCAGGAATTACCTTGCTCTGCGTGGGCTCTCAGACGTCCAGAAGCCTGCGGGGGCGTCTGGCCTAGTTCCCAGATGTCCGATGGTAACCCAGGAATTCTGGAAGTCGTTCCCGCCGTCTGGCACTGCAGCCAGACGTCTGCTTCGCGTTGGATGCGAATCTTCGACCCTGTGCGTACCCATTTCCTCTCTCTCTTAGTACGGTCAATCGAAGAAAACGAAGAAGAGGGAATAACTCACCTTTCAGACGTCTGGATAGTATTCCAGACGTTGTTCCCGTCGTCTGGCTATCAGCCCAGACGTCTGATTCTGGAAAAGTTTCCAGAACCAGGGCGCAACGCGCCCTCCGCTCGCGACGCACGGCCGCGCTGCGAGTGCTCCGCTTGCTACTTGAGCCGCAGCAGTCCTCCCACGTCGCTCCGCGCCTGCTGTGCCCCCTGCCGGCCGGCCCTAGCAGCCCCGGCGAGCTCGCCCTCACAGCCGAGCGCTTCCTCCCCCGCGCAGCACCTCCTCCCGCACCCGCCGCGGCTGTCGTCGCCGCCGCTCACCCTCGCGCTCGCTCTCGCGCACTGGCTGGAAGGAGAAAAGGAAGGAGACGGAGGTGACGGGAGTGAGGGAGAGGGCGTGGCCTTTTAAGGCCGCGCTAGGAGGAGAGAGAGAGCGCGACAGAGGGCGCAGGAGGGGAGGGAAAAAGAGAGAGAGGGAATTTCCGCAGGTCTGCGTGCTCAGGCACGTAGACGAAGGAGTCGTGCCAAAATAACCGATTTCCAGACGTCTGGAAATGATCCCAGACGTCTTGTCCGACGTCTGGAGGTGATTCCAGACGTCTGGTCAGACGTCTGGGCCACCTCCCAGACGTCTTAAAAGACGTCTGAAGCGCGCGTTCATAACAATATAACAAACTCAAAGGATGTTTCGTCCCCGAAACTTGCACTAACTAGGGTGCGGAAAAGACGTCAAAATAACCATAACAAACTCAAAGAGGATCGAAGCCAGTCCGAAAAGACGTACCCGCGAAAAGCTCCAGGTACCGCTCCCGCATTGCCGCTTCAGGCTCCCAGGTAGCCTCCTCGTACCGCTGGCTCCTCTACAAAACCTTTACCAGGGGTACTTGCTTTCGTCTCAAACTGCGGACGGCTCGGTCTAGAATCTGCACTGGCCGCTCGGGGTAGGTCAGGTCGTCGCCCACCTCGACGCTCTCGTGACTCAGTACGTGACTGGAATCGGCTACGTACTTCCTGAGGTTGGACATGTGGAACACGTCGTGCACACCAGAAAGCTGCGGGGGAAGGGCAAGTCTGTAAGCAACGGGTCCAACCCGCTCCAGGACCTCAAAGGGCCCCATGAACTTCGGCGCGAGCTTCCCTCTCAGCCCAAACCGCTGCAGGCCCTTCATGGGCGAAACACGAAGAAAGACGTGGTCCCCAACCTCAAACTGCACTTCTCTGCGTCTCCGATTCGCGTAGCTCTTCTGTCTGCTCCTGACAGTGCGGAGTCGCCTGTGGATTTTCTCGACTACCTCCTGACTCTACCGGATCATCCTGGGGCCAACCTCCCACTTGGTCCCCACCTTAACCCAACTCAAGGGTGCCGTACACCTCCGTCTGTACAGAGCCTCGTAGGGAGCCATGCCGATACTCGAGTGATAACTGTTGTTGTATGTAAACTCCGCCAGGGGCAGGTGCTCCTCCCAAGAGCCCCTCCAGTTCAGTACACAGGCACGTAAAAGGTCCTCAAGTGTCTGTATCGTGCGCTCAGACTGTCCGTCCGTCTGGGGGTGGTAAGCCGTACTAAACCTCAACCACGTCCCCAAGGCCTGCTGAAACTCAGCCCAAAACTGGGACGTAAAGCGGGCATCCCGGTCGGATACGATCTCCCGCGGAACTCCGTGTAGTCGTACCACATCACGGATATACCTCTCTACCAACTGTGCTAGTCCCAAAGTGACTCGGATCGGCAAGAATCGCGCCGTCTTCGTCAGTTGATCCACTATTACCCAGACTGCGTCGTGCCCTTGCTGGGTAACAGGTAAGTCCACCACCAAGTCCATGGTGATACTCTCCCACTTCCACTCTGGCACTGGAAGCGGCTGTAGCGGCCCTGCAGGCCTCTGATGCTCGGCTTTCACCTGCTGGCACACTAAGCACTGCTGCACGAATTCACCCACATCCCGCTTCATCCCCCTCCACCAAAACTCGCGTCTCAAGTCGTGGTACATCTTCGTGGTTCCGGGATGTATGGTGAATCTGGAACCATGTGCCTCAGTCAGGAGCTCTCTCAACAGCTCCTCGTCTCTGGGAACGCACAACCGTCCCCTCAAGCACAGCACCTGGTCTGTGAAAGAGGTCCCCCGGGTCTCCTGACAGTACTCTGTCGCGCAAGGATCGCAAGTACGGATCGACTATCTGTCCTGTGATGATGCGGTCTATCAGCTCTGGCCTGGTCTGTCGTGTCACCATCACTACCCCACAGTGCCCCCGTAACTCCAGAGGTCGCCAACTGCCCACCTCCTCCAAAAGGCTCCAACTCTGTAACTGTAAACTGGCCAAGTGTGCGGGCGCCTTACGGCTCAAGGCGTCAGCCACCACATTGGCCTTCCCCGGGTGATAGGAGATACTGCAGTCGTAGTCCTTCAGGAGCTCCAACCAACGTCTCTGTCTCATGTTGAGCTCCTTCTGATCAAAAAGGTATCTAAGGCTCTTGTGATCTGTGAAAATCTCGAAGGTCTCACCGTACAAGTAGTGCCTCCAGGTCTTCAGCGAGAAGACAACAACTGCCAACTCGAGGTCGTGGGTAGGGTAGGTATGCTCATGGGGCTTCAGTTGCCGCGAAGCGTAAGCGACAACGTGACCCCTCTGCATGAGCACACCTCCTAACCCCTGTAAGGAGGCGTCCGTGTACACAACGAACCCGCCACTACTGTAAGGGATGGTGAGCACGGGAGCCGAGGTCAACCTCTCCTTTAGCTCCAGAAAACACACCTCACAGGCGTCTGTCCAAGCGAAGGGCACGTCCTTCCGGGTCAACTGTGTCATAGGACGCGCAATCTGTGAAAATCCTCTGATGAAACGTCTGTAGTAGCCTGCCAGTCCCAGGAAACTGCGAATCTCAGTGACTAAACGCTGTCTCTCCCACCTGAGTACTGCCTCGACTTTGGCTGGATCCACCGCCAAGCCGTCTCCAGAGATCACATGACCTAAGAAGGTCACCTCCCTCAACCAGAACTCGCACTTGCTGTATTTGGCGTACAGCCTACGTCGTCTCAGAGTGTCAAGAACCATCCGCAAGTGCTGTCCGTGCTGCGTCTGATCTCTAAAAGAGATGAGTACATCATCTATGAAAACCACCACGAACTGGTCCAAGTACGGTCTAAACACCTGGTTCATCAGGTCCATGAAAGCAGCGGGGGCATTGGTCAGCCCAAACAGCATGACCAAAAACTCGTAGTGTCCGTACCGGGTGCGGAAAGATGTCTTGGAGATGTCGGTCTCCCTGATCCTCAACTGGTGGTATCCAGACCTCAAGTCGATCTTGGAAAACACCGTGGCACCCCGCAACTGGTCAAATAAGTCGTCGATCCTCGGCAGCGGATATCTGTTCTTGATGGTGACCCTATTTAGCTGTCGGCAGTCCACACAAAGGCGTAAGGTCCCATCCTTCTTCACAAACTGTACCGGGGCTCCTCAGGGAGATGCATTGGGCCTCACGAAACCTTTCTCCAAAAGGTCCTGCAACTGGGACTTGAGCTCTCGCAGCTCAAGCGGTGCCATCCTGTATGGCGGTGTGGAGATGGGGCTGGTCCCTAGTACTAGTGAGATCTCAAACTCGATCTCACGCTCGGGCGGTAGTCCTGGTAACTCGTCTGGAAACACGTCGGGGTACTCTTTGACCACCGGGATGCTCTGGAAGTCTGCCACAGGGCTGGGCTCTGCACCACACAAGCTAGGAAGCCCTCACACCCCTGGCTCAAAAGCCTCGTCGCCCGAAGTGCCGAAATGCACCTGAAACCTCCGTCCACTGGCTGTTCGTGAAACTCGAAAGAAGGCAACTCCGGAATGGAGAAGACAATCTTCCTCTCAAAACAGTCCACCAAGGCGTGGTAAGCAGATAACCAATCCATCCCCAGAATCACTCCAAAGTCCTCCATCTATATCATAATCAGGTCAGTTGGCAAGCTATGTCCCCCGACGCTGACCTCGCAATCCGTGTACACCTCCTCAGCTACAAACAGCTGACCACTTGGACCTCTGATTACGAACGGATTCTCTAACAGTGTATAATCCTGGTCCAAACTAACTGCGAAACTGGCTGCGACAAACGAGTGCGTAGCGCCGGAATCGAAAAGCGTGTAAACGAGTCTGCCGGAAACTGAAACCATACCTACTACCACCGATCCCGAAGCTCTGGCGTCCCTGTGTGTCAGGGCATTGATACGCCCCTTAGCTCTAGGTGCGGACGAAGGAGCCACACTCTGCGTCGGACGGGTAGGTGCTGGCCGGTACCCTCCTCGTGACTGCTGTCCTCCTCCTCGCACCTGGTAACCGCGGCCTCCTGCGTGTCCTCTAGTGCTCTGCGCGGGAAGTATCTGCTGACCTCCTGCCCTAGACGGGCAGTCCCTCCTGATGTGGCCCGGCTGGCCACACTGGTAACAGAGGGGAACCCGACTCCCGCCCTCTGTGGGTCCCTGCTGTCGGCTGGGCGGGGGTCCGGTGCTGGCGACTGGCCCCTGTCGAGGGCCCCCAAAGTCCAATGATGGCCCTGTAAAACGTGACGGCTCTCCTGTGGACGCCACGTGTCTCCTCTCTCGCCGGCCCTGTGAAAAGTCTGGCTGAAAGGGCCTCTTCCGCCCGTCGTCAGTGTCTCGCGCGGACGGGTTGGTCTCCTCATAAGTCATCGCTGCCTCTACCACCCTCGAAAACGTAGGCAGCTTCAAGGGTTTGACATACCCCTGAATCGCAGGCCGGAGCCCCTCGGTGAACCTCCAAAGGCGCTCGTCCTCAGTAGCTACCGCTGTCGCTGCAAAGCGGGACAGCTCCAGGAAATGCGTGCGGTACGCGCTCACGGTCATCGTCCCTTGGCGGAGAGTGTGGAACTCCTGCCTCCTCTGGTCCTGCCACGTCTGGGGAAAGTACTGCTCGCAGAAGAGGGCGACGAACCGGTCCCAGGTTGGCTTGTCCCTCTCCTGTCCCCGGACCACCCTCCACCACCTGTGTGCCGCACTCTCCAGCTGGTACGTGGCAAAGGCCACGCGGCACTCCACCGGGGGGCGAAGGGTGTCGAAAATCTTCTCCAGCTGCTCAAGCCAGTCCTCTACCTCGGTCGGGTCCTCATCCCCCTTGAAGGAGGGGGGTTTCAGCTTCGGGAACTGCCCGAAGAGCTCGGAGTGGCGCTGCAATGGGGATGCTGGTCCACCCCCAGGCAACGGTGCCTCGTGCACAGAAGTATCGGAGGAAGGTGGGGGCTGCGGCGGCCCATCCCCTCCCCCGTGTCCAGCGCCGCGTCCATCGAGTGGTCCCACAGAGGACTCTCTCTCCACAGCCCCAGGGTGAGGTGCTCGGGACGGTGGGTGGAGCTCCTCTCGTACAATATCTCGTATCAGCCGGGCGAGGTCCTGGGCCTGGACGCCCGGGAGTAGTGGCTGGTCCACTGGGGTGTCGGCAACGGCACGCCCACCTCGCCGACCTCGTCCTCGGCCGCGCCCGCGGCCCGCCTCACTGGTCCCACGACGAGGCATCTCCTGCAAGGAGACGCGAAACAAAACGGAACACGTCACTACGAAACGATACCGAACGGAAACGTCTAAGAGCTCATGTCAAAAGATATGTTGTGGTGGCTACTCTAGTTATAGACATGTGAATTGGTTATTTTCCAGTCAGTTGATTCACTTCTCGGGACGACCTTACTCTGATACCATCTTGTAACGACCCGATTTCCGAGTCCCTACGAGACACGAGAACCGGACCGACTCGACTAATCCCAAGACCTGGTCGTCCAACGAGGAAGTAACCAAAAGAGCAGTAAAATAAACCACATTCAACATGAATATACCTAACAGCAGGAAAATACAGTAGTAAGGAAAGAAACTATTACAGTATGTACTACCACAATAGTAGAACAACATTCATAACATAATATGAACTGCAGGTAAAGAAAAGTACAGTGGAAACAAGAACTACTCACTACAGTGGAACCAAAAAGAGGTACAAGAGAACAGTGGTAACTCTACTGGACCTTACTCGGCCCAGCGTCCTCTGCAGCCGCTGACCCTAGCTGCTCAACACCTGGTCCTGAAAGGTAACGAGTGTAACACGTCAGCAAAACGCTGAGTGGAGTGGCAACTAAATGAAAGAAACAGTAAAGTGTACAGTAGTTGTTTTAATTTTCTTTTTTCCTTTATTTATGTCTTTTTATTGTTTCACAATTTATCTATCTCTCAGATCCTTCACTTGATCTTGAATGTTCCTCGTGGGAACGATCTTGATTGCAGTCTTTTCCGAACAGTAGAAGTAGCACGTGGTGCTCTCCTGGCCGGGAGAGTCCCCCGTGGTGATCCTACTCTCAGTCAACCACCCCAAGGTCACTGACAGACGTAACGGTGACTACAGCACGCGCGGTAAACGCATGGGTAGCTAACCCGCACTAGCATGCGGTCAGTCGTTTCCGTTAATGGGTGCGCCCAAAGCACAACACGGAACCAGTACAGGGCAGAGCCCTCTCAGTAACAGGGGTCCAACCCCTCCACAGTAACCAAACAGGGGCCTTGCCCCTCCACAGTCCGCGCACCCTCGCCTGACTACCCTGGTTTGCCCCAGTGGGCCTAACAAGTCGGTGTAGGAGGCTAGCAGAACCCCGGGGCCCGTGGGGTAGCTAGTACCTCCCTACACTAGTAGCTCTCCTCGGTACTACGTACACGAGGGCCAGCAAGTCGGTATAGAGTGGCCAGTCCTAACCCCGGGTCCCTGGGGCGGCTGGCTCCGCTCTGCACTAAACAGGGGGGGACAGTCACTCTCCTTGGTACTCCGTACTCAAGGGCCAGCTCACTTCCCCAATTCTATTCCATTCACTTTCCAGGAGTTCTACTCCTAATTCCCCATAGGGTTCCAGCTCTTTAACTCAGCGCATTCCGATTTCACCTTTCCAGTTTCACGTTCATACATCCCATATTCTTAATTATGTTCATTTATTCATAACAGGCAGCTGTTAATTCAATTCACAGGCAGCTATTAATTCACTTCACAGGCAGCTATTATTTCCTTTCCACATTTTCCAAGACTGCAGTATTCATACATTCCACTAGTTTTCCCGTCCTAGGATTCATGCAACACCCTAGGATCTACCATTCAATCTATTTCTCATTCCTAGGATTCATGCAATGTCCTAGGTTCTATTTATGGTTTCATAATTTAACAGATTATACTTAAAGCCACTCTACCGGTTACAACAGGCGAACTGGGGGCGTGGTCGGGAATCCCGCGTGCCTCCGCAACCCCCGGGACTGCAACGGAACGGGGTCCTATCACAAGAATCAAACACAAGGAGTGTCTCAAAACAGTGTATAGCTACTGTAGACGGGTAGAGGATTTAATTCCGAAAAGGATGCAACTCGAAACGCGGAAAATGGAACCCGAACGGACCCTAAACGGGTCGAAAACGACGAAACAGTGCAAAATCAGACGTCTGGAACTTCTTCCAGACGTCTTAAAAAGTGGATTAGGAATTACCTTACTCTGCGTGGGCTCTCAGACGTCCAGAGGCCTGCGGGGGCGTCTGGCCTAGTTCCCAGACGTTCGATGGTAACCCAGGACGTCTGCAAGTCGTTCCCACCGTCTGGCACTGCAGCCAGACATCTGATTCGCGTTGGATGCGAATCTCCGACCCTGCGCGTACCCATTTCCTCTCTCTTAGTACGGTCAATCGAAGAAAAAGAAGAAGAGGGAATAACTCACCTTTCAGACGTCTGGATAGTATTCTAGACGTCGTTCCCGTCGTCTGGCTATCAGCCCAGACGTTTGATTCTGGAAAAGTTTCCAGAACCAGGGCACAACTCGCCCTCCGCTCGCGACGCACGACCGCGCTGCGAGTGCTCCGCCTGCTACTCGAGCCGCAGCAGTCCTCCTGCGTCGCTCCGCGCCCGCTGCGTCCCCCGCCGGCCGGCCCTAGCAGCCCCGGCGAGCTCGCCCTCACGGCCGAGCTCTTCCTCCCCCGCGCAGCACCTCCTCCCGCACCCGCCGCGGCTGTCGCCACCGCCGCTCACCCTCGCGCTTGCTCTCGCGCACTGGCTGGAAGGAGAAAAGGAAGGAGACGGAGGTGACGGGAGTGAGGGAGATGGCGTGGCCTTTTAAGGCCGCGCGAGGAGGAGAGAGAGAGCGCGACAGAGGGCGCAGGAGGGAGAGGGAAAAAGAGAGAGAGAGGGAATTTCCGCAGGAAGTCGTGCCAAAATAACCGATTTCCAGACGTCTGGAAATGATCCCAGACGTCTTGTCCGACGTCTGGAGGTGATTCCAGACGTCTGGTCAGACGTCTGGGCCACCTCCCAGACGTCTTAAAAGACGTCTGGAGCGCGCGTTCATAACAAATCATCCAGCCAAAATCTGAAGATCTCCCCTGTTCCAACCACAGGAACAAAACAGCTCTGCACCTTAGGAGCCACCACCGACAAACCCTTCAAAAAATGAGAAGCATCCCTCGACGAAGATATCAGGATATCCCACCGCACTGGGTCACCATAAGTGGTCCTGAACACCTTGCCCACCAAATCCTCCCTACATTCCAAGAGGCTCCTCACCCATTTCACCAACAGGCTGTCATTAGACCTCCCTAGGTCTCTCACCCCGAGCCCCCCCTCTTCTACTGGCCTGCAAGCCTCCTCTCACGCAACCAACCTGGCATTCGGTTCACTCGTCCCCTGGTTGGACCAGAAGAAATTCCTCATAAGTCTCTCTATCTTCCCGACAACCTGTTGAGGCATCTTCAGGACAGAAGTAAAATACGACGGCATCGCTGCTAGGACCGCCTTGAGCAAGACCAACCTTCCACTCCTTGATAGAAGCCTGGACGCCCACCCTTCCAGTCTCCCCTCCAGCCTCTCCACCAGGGGAGCCCAATCTTTCACTAGAATCCTGCCATCTGTCAATGGTAAGCCCAAATATCTGATCGGAAGCTTCACCTGCTTTGTGCCAAGACCCAAACTACACCCCCTCGCCTTCGCCTCATTCAAATTAAAGGGGACAAAGTCAGATTTAAACAGATTGATCTGCAGTCCCGGAGCCTCACCAAACAGGAAGGGTAGAATCCTCATTCTCCTGGCTTCCACTTCCCCACCTTCAATGAAGAAAACCGTATCATCCGGATACTGTAGTAATGGAATACTCGTCCCACCTCTTAAGGAGAAGCCTTTCATCAAGTTCCTCTCACACGACCTCTTAGCCGCCCTCGCAAGTGCATCCGCTGCAATCACAAAAAGCATCAGGGCCAAAGGACACCCTTGCCTCACCCCCCTCCTTGGCTGAATCCAACCCCTTGCTGGGTTTCCATTGATAAGAACCGAGAAAGACGTCGTGGTGACACATCTCTTCATCCAGTCAATCCACATCGGCGGGAAACCCCTCTTTACCAAGGATGCCCAAAGAAACGACCACTGAACCGATTCATAGGCCTTGCTGAAGTCAACTTTCCACATGAAGGCCTTCTTACTCCTCTTCTAGGACGATAGGATCTCCGAGGCCAACACATAACCTTCCAAAATGTTTCTGCCGGGGACAAAAGCTGACTGCACCGGGTCTATAATCGCAGCCAGTGTCCTCCTCAATCTATTCGCCAGAAGCTTTGCCACAATCAAGTAGATAGCATTCGAGAGGGCTATCGGTTTGTACTCCTGGATCTCCTCAGCACCCTCCTTTTTCGGCAGCAGGAAGATGTATAACTTGTTCAGCCTATTGAAACCCAAATTTTCAGCTTTAAACTCTTGCACAACCTGCATCACATCTTCCTTCACCACCGACCTGAACTCTTTATAGAAGGCAACCGGAAAACCGTCCGGCCCTGGACAACCGTTAGCATTCAGTCCCCAGATTGCCTTGCGAACCTCATCCTCTTCAAACAGACCCGTCAAAAAACTGGCTTCTGTCTCCCCGATCCGCAGTACCTCAGACCCCAACCATCTTCATCTTCCCCCTCGTCTACACCCAGTAAACTCTCTGAAATACCTTGCAGCTGCCCCCCCCCCCCCCACCACCTCTCTTCTCACAAACTCCTCCCCATCCACCACCAACCTGTCAATCCAGTTCCTCCTCCTTCCTGATGAAGCCATATGAAAAAATCAAGTGTTGGAATCGCCCTCCTTCAGCCACCTCTGCCTGGACCTCACCTTCCACTCCATCTCCACCTTCCGATCTTCCTCTTGTATCACCTGAATCTGCCTTGCTCTGCAAACCCTATCACCGTCAGAAAGGAGACCAATATCCTCTACCATGTCCAATCGTGCAATCTCACCAAGAGCCTCCTCTCTCTTCCTACGTTCCTCCCTAATCTGCTTCATACGGATCTTTAAGAAAGATCTCAAATCCCGTAGCTTAGCTTCGAATCTGACAGTCGTCGAGCCATCCACATGAACTGACCTCCACCGCTCCTCTACCAGCCCCCTGAACCCCTCTTCCAGGAGCCACGCCCTGTCGAACTTAAAATACGTACCATGCCTCCACTCCTTGTTCGAAGCCCACAACAAGGGAGTGTGATCCGAGAACGGCTACTCCGGGGTCTAACCTCCGCCATCGGGAATAACTCTGCCATCACCGTTGAGGCAAAAAATCTGTCAATCCGGGACTGTTGTCCTCCAGAACTCCTCTAAGTGAAAAGACAGGACGAAGGTGGCATGTCAACCAGCCCCTGTTCCGCAACAAAGCCCGCAAATGCCTAAGAGCCTTGGTCCATTCCTCCATGGCCATCTGGTCTATCCTCTGCCAGCAAAGTGACATTAAAGTCACCACCTATCAACCAAGGCATCCCCTGAAAAGCTGTCGCAACCTGACACAGATCTTCCCACAAAACATGCCTCCTGCAACCCTCTGTCGGACCGTAAATCGAGGAAAAGAGCATACATGTATTATCCCGGCACCTCTGAAGGCTGACAGTGACAACATGGGACCCGACTAACGAGTCTACCAAGGAGAAAGCATCATCCTTTCACCCCACAACAATTTCACCTGCACTACCAACCGCATCCAGGGCCAAGAACCCCCCAAAATCACCTCCCCCCACCTCCCTCCACAGCCTCCCATCACAGCTCCCCCATTTCGTCTCCTGGAGAAAGATCACATTCGGCCCCCACCTCTGAACATACCCCCGCAGTGCCGCCTGCCTCGATGGGTCATTCAGACCCCTCACATTCCACGACAGGACCTTTTTCATGTAAAGCCCCGGGAAACTCCTTGTGTCAACTGCCTAAACCCCATCTCCGCAGCCACCTCATCCACCTCTCCCTCCTCTAGCACACACCAACCATGCATGCTCCCCTCACCATCGCCCTCCGGTCCACCCTACCCCACAGTCTCCCCCCTGTTTGCATCCATCTCCTGTGCCTCCCCCTGCGTCGAGACCTTCCCCACAGGCTGCCCAGCCACCGCATCTGCCCCCTAGTCTTCACCGCTTCCTCCAACGCCCCAGCGCTGCCACCAGCTCCCATCGTCTACTGTCCCACCTCAACTGCAGAGGCCCCCCGAGCAGTCTTCGCCCTGCCTTCGCCCCCAGTCAGGCCCACCGTCGACATCTCGCCTCGTCCTCTAGAAGGCGGGGCGACGCTCGACTCCACCTGCCTTCGACGCAGGCCCTCCCCAATCACGCCCCCAGTCGGAGCCTTCGCAGTGCGCCCCCTTCGATATGACCACCGCGGCCTGTAGGTAAGCCGCTGTGGCCCCAGCAACCTTGGCTCTCGTCGCCGTTTGCGCTCCACCTCACTTGCGACACCGCGCCCCACTGCCCAGTCTGGTCTGTCGGGGACATGTCGCGAGCTTTCAGCCATAGCCCCCAGGCCGCCATCTTCAAAGGTCCGACATCTTGGGTCTACCCGCGGGGAGTGAACGAATCGATGTCTCCATCGATACCGCCATCACCCGTAGTCGGGTCTAGCCTACCCGACCCGGATTCGTCACGGTTGTGCCCCACAAAACCCGGAGCCTCCTCAGTGCCAAGGCCGCACCTGCAATCAGCGGAGTGACCAAACGCCGCAGACTTCTTCATCAGCCCCTCCGCGATACCCGCACCGGTCTTCGACATTCCCGCCCTTTCACCTACCTCAGATCTCGCCACAGGGATTGTAACCGTCGCACCATCCTCGCTGCGATCCTCGCTGCGACCATCGGGGTTCCCAAAAGCAACCTGCCCCTCCGCGCGCCCACCACCACCGCCTCCAAGCATCGCCGCCGCACCGCCGACCACCGCCTCAGCGAAAGACCTAGGTCTCCCGGATCCTCGCGAGACGCGAATCAGCCAGGAGGAGCTCCCTCATCTGAGGACCATCCTCTCCACAAGCTGTCGCCCTGGCCTCATCTCCACCCACGCTCCAAGTCGCGATAGGTCCACCGACCTAAGGCCCACGCCTTCGCAGCTTCGGAGCCTCGCAAAAGGAGCAACCACCGCCGCCACCACCTCCACCGTGCGGAGGAAGAGGGGAACCCCCTCATTCCACACCTTCTGCCTCGTGCCAGTATGCGGTCGCTCTACCAATGCATCGTTTGACCTCACCGGCCAGCGACACCGCACCACATCGCGATCACATCGCAACACCTTGAAAGCCAGACGCCGCAACTCGTCCCGACCGAGCCCCAGCAGCACCAGACACCCACTCCTGAGGGAAGCCACCCCAAAGGATCTCCCGCCACTCCCTAAGAAGGCGGCGACTGCCCTTCTCAGAGCCCCCACATCCACCTCCTCCTCCAGCACCACCGCCACCAGAGCCGAAGCCAGCCTCCCTTCCAACGTCCCGATCTCCTCTGATCATGGTGCCTCCACCTCCACGAGAGGTGCCCCCTCCGGGGGGGGATGGGGCGTCCCCTCCCTCCCTGAAGAAGACCCGACGCCCAGTCCACGGAGCTCGCAACCCGACCTCCGATACCCCAGACCGCCACAGCGCAGGCACCTCACTGGGTCCCTGCAGGCCGTCGCCACATGCCCCCTCCCGAGGCACTTGAAGCATCTCATTGGCTCCGCACCTCGCCGCGGCCTCCTCACCACCGTCCAGTCAGAGCTGCCGCTCCCCACCCCACCCGCCTGTAGCCCACGAACCCCCT
Organism: Thalassia testudinum; assembly: GCA_037157565.1. NCBI lineage: Eukaryota > Viridiplantae > Streptophyta > Magnoliopsida > Alismatales > Hydrocharitaceae > Thalassia > Thalassia testudinum. The sequence continues at coordinate 45,342,371 of JAZHRO010000025.1, forward strand.
CTCGCTCACCCTCTTGCTCATCTCTCCCGATTCGGAATAACAAATGTTACCCAACAATTCAGATGTTTAATCATTATTTATTTACATAATTTTTATTGATTTATTATGCGTTATTCACTTTTATATATATCACTCTTATTATTCAAAAATGCTCTTTTATTTTAAAAATAAAAAGTCTATTTATAATTGAATTAATGAAATAAAGAATGAATGAATTGAGTTAATTATATAAAAAAGAATCAATTAATTTAATTATAATACTTCAAACATATTTATAATTAAATAGGCATCAAAAACCTATCAAAACCACTCTATGTTAGTTATTATAACTATACTAATTAATACTTAAGTATAGGTACAAAAACTACTAACTATTATATGCTATGCTAAGTTATACTAACCTATATTAACACCTATAGTAACGCATAATGTACATATAGTGATGCATATAGAAGTTACCTAAAAACTATTTGTAAACTAAATTACATATATATATATATATATATATATATATATATATATAGAAAAGTAGAGTGCTTATATATCTCGTATGCGGTGGCGCATTACAAGATTCTGTTGAACTTCTCCGGACTAAGCGCGCAGTAGAGGGCGCTCATGGTCTTCACATTCAGAGATAGCTCCCGAATCTATTGCTGCGAGTACCCAGCGGCGGGTCTCTACGAGATGATGAAGGGGGTCTTACATCGGGTCTAGATTGTGAAGTCATTGGCTTGAAGCCACGTCTTCATTCGCAGCTTCCAGTACGGGTAATTACTCCCGTCAAAGAATGGCGGACGGGTGGTAGACTGCCCCTTAAGAATCCTCATCGGAAAGCTGCATCCCTCCATGATCTTCTTGCTAGGTTGTTACGTCGAAGCAGCAAGAACCTGCTTTGATACCAAATGTAATTTCCTACGGGAGGGGGTGAGATATGCGTGACGTATAAAATATGAAATTAAAATAAATAACAATCTCACAAAGGCAATCACACAATTGCATAAGTATTTTTAGGCGAAAACTCAAATCGGGTGAAAACCACCATCTAACCCTCTCGAGTTAGGATTTCCCGGTCGACTGAGTCGATCAAATCCACTGACGTACTACTTAAAACAATGGTAGTATAACCTTTATACAACCACACAACTTTATACGAGGGTAGTGTGTTTCAAACCCCTTCTCTTCACGAGAAGGTTTTTGTCTCACGAAGGAGATGGGAATTTGCAAGGTGAATACTCAACCAAATAATAAAGTAAAGTACAAATCAAACCTATAGAGCCACAAACTAAATGATTAAATCTAGTTACTATAAGTGAAGGAACTTCCCTTTGCTGGGTGTGCGTCGATTTGACGACGCGGGTGCATGAACCATGCATAGGCACTACGTTGCTCTTGTAATCGCAGAGTGAGAGCGGGTGCACAGCTGGACAAAGCTCTCAGGTGTGGAACAAATGCTTGGAGAGCTAAAGCTTCTTCTACTTCTCTTGAACATAAAAGATGTGGAAAGTGTTTTGCTTGGTGTATTTTGCAACGCAAGGGTACTTTTCTATTTATAGAGGGCCTAAGAAGGCTTTGGAAGGCCTTAGAAGGCTTCCATAGTCGTTGGAGTTGAACCCAAGGTAAAATAGGTCATAATCAGAATCATTTATGATTCTGACAGGGTTATCAGACGTTTGGTCCAGGTATTAGACGTTTGGAAAACTAGTTTAAGACGTCTGGGAAGTAAGTCAGATGTCTGATTCTAGGCGAGTTTCCTTCCTGACTTTCATCAGACTTAAAGAGGGTTATAATATAAATCAATCAGATGACGTACATGACGTTTAGAATTAGGTCTGGATGTCTAGAAACCTATAGTACTACGGGAATGGATTTCCCAAGGCCCAAATGGCTATATTAGTCTAGGAAAGCGATTTTGGGTCAGTCGAGGTTCAACGGTCACATATCAGATGTCTGGGGTCCTCTACGAATGTCTGATAGAAGCCTAACGGTTATTTTCCTCAATGTTTACTTTGTTAGCCAACGTTTCACTAATTGGTTATCTGGTACAACCATCAGACATCTTCTAAGAGGTCTGGCATTAGGTCTGGACGTCTGATTTCATCAGACAGAACCTATTAAGTCCAGCTTAAGTTATTAGACGTCTGAGTCAACAGTCAGATATCTTAAAAGTCACTATCAGACGTTTGATAAGGCAGTTTGAAGCCTATTTAGGTTTTCTAAGTTCTCTACGAAAAATCTAAGTATCCTAGGGTTGTGCAGGTGTTCCTAGGACTACTTTAAGGGTTCTTTGAGGTTCTTTAACAAGTAATCTAAGAAAGAAATAAAGAGCAAATAAACAACAAAAGAAAGAGAGTACAAGATATAAGAATGGAAAATACTTCTATCCTATTTTTCGTGACTTCATGCTTTAAGCTTCTGCTCCTCGCGAAGGCTCCATTCTCTGTCAAGCTCTTCTAATTCGCCATGGATGCAAGATTCGAACACCATTTAAACACGTTTCCATTTACAATTATCCTAAAAATTAAGACTCAAAAGCAAATGTTAAATGACACGTATTTTGTTATAATCAAAATAAACGATCGTAGTACTCTAATATCATCAAATCCTACTCAAGATATCTTTATTTTATTTTTTTATGATTTTTTTAGATTTTTTTATGTATTTACAAGGTAACCCAAATGAGGCTCAAAGGGGTATTGAAACATGAACTAAAGACATCATTTTGAATTTTAATAGCTGAAATAGAGGTATAAAGCATCAGAAACGTCTAGAAAACTTCAAACAACATATTTGAACTATTAAACTGATTTTAGGCTTGAATTCATTTAATTTACATACTTGAATAGATTGGACAACATATAAGCAAAGGACAATAAATTTAACACATGGATTCAAGCCATTCAAATGGGAGTTTAAGCTACAATAGTATATGAATGCTTGGTACACATGATGATATATCAATACACTATATTGTCAACTCAATTAACACTAAAAATCAACCCAAAACCCCTCCAAACTAGACCCAATTCTAGACCCTATTGCTATTATATTGTGCAGCAAGCTAGATGTTAACGCGTGAAATTGATGTTTTAAAGGATGTAATCGTTGTAGTAAGTCGAAATCGCTCGAAAACAGATAAAATTTATAACTCAAAATCTATAATGGAGTCCAAGATCGAATATAAAGGGTAAATGTGGAATTCACAACATTTATCGCATTTAGAATTAATGAGCACAAGTAATTGAGCATTTAAATAGATATTCAATGAATAATAACCTATCACATCAGTTATTCAATGAAATCTAATGTATTTAGAGACAAAAAGAATGAAGAGAATCTAAAAAGTGGTGATTTGAATCTCCAATGAAATTTTTTAATTATGCATCTCATAATCAATTTAACCTTAACCATAGTACTTAAATAATGCAATAGTATCTCAAATGATACTTAATCAGACGACTTAATGTGTCAGGCACAAGGCTTCCAAAGCTAAGCCTTTCTCTTTTACTTTTCTTCTCGAGCCTTCTCCTTCACAACACAGGGGACCAATACCCTCAGTGGCTAAGTGTCACATAGAACACAAGAGAGCAAAACCCTCCCTTGCTTTCTCACAATTTCCTGTTCTTTCTTCTCTCTCAGACCCAGTGCATAGTTCGATCTAGATACTTGGGTATTCGGGTCATGTACGGTGTAGTGTCTAGGGTCACCGGCGTGTGTGGTGACCAAGGAGTAAGGATAGGTCAGGTTATCGGGTGAGTGGGGTAGTGAGGGACCCGACCCCTCAGTGTCTTGGGCGATAGAGCAGAAACACAAAAACACTTTATGCGTAGTCGCTCGCCCTTCACTCCACGACGTGGGACTATCTTAGTCCCCCTCCTTCGCACAGCAGCAGCAGGAGGCAACTTCTCTAATTGCTGGTGAAGTCGAAGTCGTGACCTCCAATTGATGGCCTGGAGAGGTGCCTGGAGGGTGTTTGCGTGACCTGGAGGTGATTGTGATGAAGAACAGAGCCGGAGAGCTGCAATCGAGGTCAGAGAAGACCACTGCGGCGGCAGAGCGACGGTGAAACCTGCAAGCACAAATACGGGTTTGAAGGCCCTAGTTAGATGGCTCAAAAGCTTTGCCGAAGCACGACGAAGGTGGTGGTGGGTGTTTCGTGGTGTGAGGATGTGTGTGGTGGTGTGTCGGAGTCGGAGAGGGTGGACGATGAAGGAGGTGTTCGGGGGAGTTTGTGAGTGGACGAATCGTGAAATTGGTTGAGGGGTTTTGTGCGGGGATGAGCGGCGAAGCTTGTGGAGGTGATAGTGTAGCGATTGGTGCGGTGTAGTGAGCTTGTCGCCTCGCCAGAGCTTGGCCGCAGCGAAGGAAGATGAAGGGGGAGGTCGGTGGTTGTGGGTCGAATTGAGGGTTTAAAAGGGTGAAAAGAGAGTAGGGGGAGAGGGAAACCTAACTAAGCTAACCTAACTGGATGAAAGGGGAGGAAGAGTGTCGGGTATGGTATGGCTGACGCTGTGGAAGGTGAAGTCTCCGTTGAGAGAGAACGAGGATGAAGGTGGAAGGAGGCACTTGCTGGTATTGCAAGATGCAGAGGAGCTTGAGGAAGAAGAACTGGCCGACTATAGTCTGTGGTGGCCAGCGAACAAGGTGGGCGGAGAAGCTCATCAGAGCTTGCGGAGAGTTCGGCTCGAGAGAGGGGAAGAAGGTGGAATCCGATCCAAAACCAAGCTATGGATGTGAGGCAGTCCCTGAGGGTCTTTTATAGGGTATTAAATGAGCTTCCAAGCTTGGAAATAAGCTTGAAAGCTTCAAAAATCAGGGATTGGGATTTGGCGATTTCCAAGAGTTTGCATGAACTCTAAGGCAAGATTCGAACATCAAGATTGGGTTTAGATTGAAGGGAATCTCGAGTAGTCTCCCTTCCAATTTTGGAAGGGTTTAGGCGTGAAATCAGGGAGAAATCCCAAATGGAAGGTCGGTGCTTGATGGGTTCATACGGTAATGGCTGCAGGGGCCTCATGGTGAAGGTGATGACGAAGTTAGGGGGTCTTTGTAGTTATTTCGAAAGTTGAGGGGCTGATTGAAAGAGGAAAAGAGTCAAATTGGACTAAAATGCAAACTAGGTTAAGATGATATCTGATTGGGCTCAAATTTTAGTACAAACCTAATTTAGACTCAAGGAATCTGATGATGAAGTCAGATTTTGGTTTTGATCATGTTTGACTGGGTAATTTAGGTAGAAACTCAAATTAGGGCAACTTCCTACCTAAGACTATTTTAGGTCAAAATGATTTCAATGGTCAAATCAAGGATACCAAACCTTATTGAATATTTTTTTATGAAATTTAGAAAATTTAGATAGAATTTATTCTGACCAGAACCTTTGCTAATTAAGTGGGTCTGAAATTAGGGTTTCGGGAGCTGTTTTGACTTTCTAAGTGCGCGAAAACCTATTTTTGTCTGCATGTACCCTCTTATTAGTCATTAATGAATAATTGACCTTCAATTAGCCCCTAGAAAATCCCTTGATTACTCTACATTTATGATCTTATGTTAAAACTGCGGATTTAACTCTGATTTAATGTTTGACTTTCAGATTGGATATTCAATGAATTACGACTTTCTGGTGATTATGTAGGAGCATTTGTCAGTTGATTCTGACTAATTAAAGCTAGTTATGGCTGATGATGATGTTATCATCATACCCCCATGCCTAACTTTTGCTAGTCCCTTAGCAAACTTTTATGGAAAGAATTAGAGTTCTAGACCATGCATTGAAGTTCAGCTGCCTAACTTGTTTCATGTTTTTAGAAATTAGGTCAAAATGCTAATGATAGGCCTAGAGGTACTTAAGTACCAATCAAGATCTAGACCTGAGCAGCTTCAGCCTGAGTTTACCCCAAAGGTTTCTAAGGCTCGCAAAAACTATACAGAGGTTTGTTGAACCCAACGATTAAAGCACCCATGCGTAGAATGTAGCATGTGTAGGTTTAGTTTGCCAGTGCCTTTTTTTGTAAGAGAAAGGGATAGAAGTAGATTTTTCATTTGGAGAGTTTTCTCTCTCTTTTCTTTTTAGATTTCCCTAGATCCAGCTTTGAATTGGCCTTAAACACGATCTGTATTAGATTCTTTGTCCCCATCATCAATCCTCGAAGGGTCCCTAGCTTTCGATGCTTCGAGATAGTACCGTCCATGGTAACCCCCAGAACCTTGGCTTTCGACAGTTCGAGATAGTGCCACCCATAGCATTCTGTAGCTAAATTCAAGCCTTGACAATTGACATTTCGGAATAATCTTCCTATGACACCTGAACTAGCACAAGGTGCTTACATACCTTCAGTAGGATATTTAGATATCCTAGGAGATAAGCACTGAGGAGATGATATGTTATTACGCATCTTCGAGAGGAATTTCCCATCTTTCCGTGCCGGGAACTCGTCCAATCAACTTGTGTTGTTGAGCCATTCCTAAGCTAAATCTTCAATATAACTTTTCATAATAGAACACTTTTGGTAGATTTTTCTTTGTTAAGCACACTGAACTAGACTAAGTGTGTGATTTTGGGTGCTTAGGTTACCGAGTCTTGCAAACCAAAGGACAGGCAACGGGGTCGAAGAATCCCTAAGCCTTAGACCTAATATATCAGCCTCGCACTTTCCTCAACCTCTTGAGGATTAATCCGAATCTTAATGGATACTTAAATGTTTAAGTCCTATAACAAGCCCAAGAGGCCTAAAATCTGCACTCATACTAATCTCATTGTCTCTCTGTCATTTCAGGGCTTAATTTTTTTTCTTTTGATTAGGTTTAGAACTTAAGTAATGTCCATAATCAAGTGCTAATGACTATCAATTTTGTTCTTGATTTTTGCTCATTTTTGACATTTGCATTTTCTTCTCTTTTCCTCCTCAAGAAAGATATGAAATCAATTCTCAAAATTCTCGTCCCCTTTCCATTTTTTTTCTTTTTCATTTTTTATTTTTTTATCAATTTTTGAATATGTATATTTTTGTGAGAACCCCTCAAAAACTTTAATTTCCATGTGCTTGCACTTTAACAACCCCCATGCCTAAATTTTGCAATGTTCTCATTGTAAACCGAAGAGTATCGAATAAGTTGGGTTCAAGGATTAGTGGAGAATCAAAGGGTGGGTGAACGGGTTGGGATGACTATTGCGGATGATTTTGAGCTTTGATACAAGTATCAAAGGTGGAGTCAGCTGTTCTAAAGTTGAACTCAAAAGTACAATAGGAGTGTAGCTCAAAAGATGATCAGAAGGGTCTCGGATTTTTGGAATGATGAGTTGCCTCCTGTTAATTGCTAAATTCAATGCCTTCAACCGAACAGGAGGTGATCAAGGAGAAGGGGTGGTCAAATCAGAAGAGTTTTCTAGAATAAGCACCTTGATCAATAGCCTGGTTGGTCCAACTAGGTGCTTGTTCAGATCTACAGGCTGATGATGCAACCCAAACCCAATCAGTCTGGTGGGTTGATGGATGTGAATCAATAGATGCGGAGCCCACCAGATACTTTGAGGCTCAAATGGATGTGGAAATGAGAATCCAAGGTTTGGCTAAGTCTATTAAGCCTGGTCAGAGTAGGGATCCTCAAAAGAAAATGGAGCTGTAGAGGATGTCGGAACCCTACTGATAGGATTAGAAAAGGATAAGGAGTGGTTATTGATCTAATCAGTGTCTGAATCCCAATCAAAAGATGGCGTAGAATCACATGCGATTGGATCAGAGAGAGGTGAATCGGAGTAGAAGTTGATTCCGGTGGTGGGTCGGGGTTGCGATCGAGCTTTGGAAGGCTCTGTATGTGGATCAAAAGATGTGACTTCTATAAGATTTGTGTGTGTTGAGAGCTCCTTTAGAAAAGATTCAAAGGTAGGTTCATCTAGAGGGTCCTCATGATGTTTGTCAAATCAAAGGTAAATGCCTAGAGAGTACTTATAAGATCATGGAAATTTGTGTCAATAAATGAATTTAATTATGGATTGCAGTCACTCTCGGCACTTAATGTTTTTGATTCCTGCAGATCATATAGGAATGTTTCCATCTCAAAGGCATATGATTTTGAATCAATGATCTCGGGATTAGGAGCCTCAGAGTCAAAAGTCGAAGAATGGATTATGGATGCTGAGGTCGTAAATTAGTTCATAATTGTCAGGAAACAAAGGTCAGAGTATGATTCAAAATCATCAGAGAATTTGCGAGAATCGTGCTCTGAACCTGATTCCAGATTAGAAGTTCCACCACAGAATGAATCAAGATGTGTAGAATCAACAACTTGACTTGGATATAAGCTAATTTTAAATTCTGAGCTCAAAGAGGTGTCCTTATTAGGCATGGGCTCAGGTTCTTGGTTCCTAGGATAGACCCAATTGATTCCCAACTCATCCAACTTCTCGGTTTCTATATCATAGATTGGCGTGACTTCTAGAAAATCAATCCATATCTCAGAGGAGTTTGGAGAGGTGTAATAATCAAACATAGGCTCAGAATTGTAGTCTAGATTCAAACTCTGATTCTCATCACATTGGGTCTCATGATTATCCCAAATAGGCTCGAATCTAGATTTTATGTTAAAGATAAGGATTGGATCACTAGAATCTAGGTTGGGCTCTATTGGGATGTTAGAGTCACTCTCGAGAGTTGCCTTAACAGGATAAGGCTCGAGATTTACACTCTCGAGAGGTTCTATTTTAAGCTCATTATTACAGGTATCTGGGAATTTAAGGCTTGGTGAACTAGATTCATGATTTTCTAGGGTTAGTTCGCAATCTGGAACACCTGCAATTTGATCCTCCCAACCCATGTCAAGGTCAGGCGTATTATTCTGTACATAATTTGTATTTAATTCCATTTGGGTTGGGGGTCCACAATAATTCTGATTTTCTAACTTGGGCTTTGGGAAATCAGATTGATTCTCAGTCTTACTCCAAGATGTCCCATCATCTTCTGAAGGAATGTATGGGTATCTTTGATCAATGGGTATTTGTGATGCGTTTAGCATGTACTCACGTTTCTCCATGAGACCTTGGCACATCCCCCAATGCTATGGATTCGACACACATTGTATGTATTCATTACTGTGCCATCTTCACAATTTACTATATTCTGATAAAAGATCATCCCAGGTTGAACCATGTAAGATTTGTGTAAATAGCATTTTAGCACGGTTCATAATGTGGGTTGTTGTTTCTGGTACATTAACTGAAATCCCGATAATTGGATTTGAGGTTCTCTCATAATCTTCATAATATTTAAGGGCATCCTTAATCATTCTATCTTTCATAGACCTTCGGGATTTAGGTTTCCTAATTGGTCTTCCTAAATTGCTAGGTTGCATTTTCAAATTAGGTGGTGGATCAAGATGTAGAATCAGATTCAGGTTCAGATTGAAGTAATCAGATCAGATCAAAAATCTTGTAGAAGATCTAATGAGGCTTCTTAGGTTAAAGACCTAAGGACCTTCCTGTGTATGTGCTCTAGAGAAAGGATGAGGAAGTGGATGTGATTGGGACCCAATCAGGGCACTCAAAAATTTTTGGATGACTAAGGCTGTTTCGAGGTAGATGATACCTCTGAATCAGAAATTCGTACACTCGAGAATTACTTGGGTTGCCAGGAAGGGAGAGCCCCGCAAAGACCCCTATACGGTAGAGCGTCCCCACGAGTTACAGGGTCTCCCCCACCCGACCTTCCTTGTCATTGTGGTTCCAAGTAGACCGGTATGTGTGAATTGAAACCTTAAGTCTACCAATTTTAGTTTAGTTTGTGCCTTGGATTTCACTTGATTAGAAGTTTATTTGATTTGTGACCTAATTTTGAGGTTAATTGGCTTACAAAGTAGACCAACTTCACCTGACCTGCCCTAAAAGATGTAGAATGAAATCTGAGTCAAGATCCAAAGATCACCCTGAATTGACTCTCAGGTTATTAGGTCCACAATTTTAGAATTTAAGTGAGATTTTGAGCTTGATTTTAGGATTTTTTTATTAGATTTTTCAAGCGGGTTTGATTAGCACACAAATGTAGGAGGGTTAATTTCCTTTGATTTAGGCAAGTGTGAACTAACACTTCAAAACCCTAGAGTAGAAACTCTAATTGGCTCTATTCAAGTCCGATTTGATCTTTAAATGTACACCTTGGACTCAAACAAGAAGGTGAGTAGTCCAAGGTGATCAGAAATTAAGCGTAAGTTTCTAGTAGGTACAGGAAATTAAGGTAGGGATCTTTAGGCAAAATCGTCTCAACTTCAATCAGATGTGAATTTTTTCGCAAATCAAGAAACTTGCCTTTTAAGTGATATTTACTAGAAAAGTAAGACAAATGAATCTTAATTAGTTTTGTTTTCTTTTTTCTCTTCTAAGATTAGGAAATTGATTAGGGAAGAAGAGAAATTACATGCCTTGGGGGTGGTTGATTTGCGTGGAAGATCTCCTCGTGATGTACTTCGCAAAAAAATTACAAGAAAACAAATAAGCCAAGTTAGTGCTCAGATAAACAATCAAGAAAGACAAGATCAATGTGTGAATTGTGCGTTGCTCCTCGGCAATGATGACAAAATGTTAACGTGCGAAATCGATGTTTTAAAGGGTGTAATCATCGTAGCAAGTCAAAATTGCTCGAAAACAAATAAAATTTATAACTCAGAATCTACAATGTAGTATGAGGTCGAACAAAAGAAACAAATGTGGAATTCATAACATTAATTGCATTTAGAATTAATGAGCACAAGTAATTGAGCATTCAAATAAATATTCAATGAATAATAACCTGTCACATTAGTTATTCAATGAAATCCAATGTATCTAGAAACAAAAAGAATGAAGAGAATCTAAAAAGTAGTGATTTGAATCACCAATTAATTCCTCTAATTAAGCATGCATCTCATAATTAATTTAATCTTAACCATAGTACTTAAATAATGCAACAATATCTCAAATAATATTCAATCAGATGGCTTAAATGTGTTAAGCACAAGGCTTCCAAAGCTAAGCCTTCTTCTTCTTCTTCTTCTTCTTCTTCTTCTTCTGCTTTTCTTCTTGAGCCTTCTCCTTCACAACACAGGGGACCAATCCCCTCAGCGACTAAGTGTCACACAGAGCATAAGTGAGCAAAACCCTCCCCTGCTCTCTAACAATTTCCTGCTCTTTCTTCTCTCTTAGACCCAAGGCATAGTTAGATCCAGATACTCAGGTATTCGGGTCATGTATAGTGCAGTGTCTAGGGTCACCAGCATGTGTGGTGACCGAGGAGTGAGGATAGGTCGGGTTATCAGGTGAATGGGTAGTGAGGGACCCGACCCGTCAGTGTCTTGGGCGATAGAGCAGAAACACAAAAACACTTTATGACCCCTCAATGTCTTGGGCGATAGAGCAGAAACACAAAAACACTTTATGCATAGTTGCTCGCCCTTCACTCCACGAGGTGGGACTATCTTAGTCCCCCTCCTTCGCACAGCAGCAGTAGGAGGCAGCTTCTCTAATTGTGGGTGAAGTCAAAGTCGTGGCCTCCAATGGATGGCTTGGAGAGGTCCCTGGAGGGTGTCTGTGTGACGTGGAGGTGATTGCGATGAAGAACAGAGTTGGAGAGCTGCAGCTGTGGTTGAAGAAGACAGTTGCGGTGGCGGAGCGACGATGAAACCTACAAGCACAAATACGGGTTTAAAGGCCCCAGTTAGATGGCTCAAAAGCTTTGCCAAAGCACGGCGAAGGTGGTGGTGGGTGTTTCGTGGTGTGAGGATGCGTGTGGTGGTGTGTTGGAGTCGGAGAGGGTGGATGATGAAGGAGGTGTTCGGGGGAGTTTGTGAGTGGACGAATCGTGAAATTGGTTGAGGGGTTTTGTGCGGGGATGAGCGGTGGAGCTTGTGGAGGTGATAGCGTAGCGATTAGTGCGGTGTAGTGAGCCCGCGGCCTCGCCGGCGCTTGGCTGGAGCGAAGGAAGAGGAAGGGGGGGCGGTGGTTATGGGTCAAATTGAGGGTTTAAAGGGATGAAAAGAAAGCAGGGGGAGAGGGAAACCTAACTAAGCTAACCTAACCTGACGAAAGGGGAGGAAGATCGTTTGGTATGGTATGGCCGATGTTGTGGATGGTGAAATCTCCGTTGAGGGAGAACGACGTGGATGAAGGTTGAAGTAGGTGCCTGCTGGTATTGCGTGATGTGGAGGAGCTTAAGGAAGAAGAATCGACTGACTATAGTCTGTTGCGTTCGGCGAAGGTGGATGGAGAAGCTCGCCAGAGCTTGTGGAGAGTTTAGTCGGAGAGAGGAGAAGGTGGAATTCTGTCCAAAACCAAGCTAAGGATGTGAGGTAGTCCCTGAGGGTCTTTTATAGGACATTAGACGAGCTTCCAAGCTTAGAAACAAGCTTTAAAGCTTCAAAAATCAGGGATTGGGACTTGGCAATTTCCAAGAGTTCGCATGAACTCTAGGGCAAGATTCAGACATCAAGATTGGGTTCAGATTGAAGGGAATCTCTTGAGGAGTCTCCCTTCTAATTTTGGAAGGGTTTGGGCATGAAATCAGGAAAAAATCCCAAATGGAAGGTTGATGCTTGATGAGTTCACATGGCAATAACAGTAGGGGCCTCATGGTGAAGGTGATGGTGAAGTTAGGGGTCTTTGTAATTATTTCGAAAGTTGAGGGATTGATTGAAAGAGAAAAAGAGTCAGACTAGACTAAAATGCAAACTAGTTTAAGATGATCTCTGATTGGGTTCAAATTTTGGTACAAACCTATTTGGACCCAAGGAATCTAATGGTGAAGTCAGATTTTGGTTTTGACCAAGTTTGACTGGGTAATTTATGCAGAGACCCAAATTAGGGCAACTTCCTATCTGAGACTCTATTTAGGTCAAAATGGTTTCAATGGTCAAATCAAGGATATCAAACCTTATGAAAAATTTTTCTCTGAATTTGAGAATGTTTAGATAGAATTTATTCTGACCAGAACCTCTGCTAATTAAGCAGGTCTGAAATTAGGGTTTCGGAAGCTGTTTTGACTCTCAAAGTGTGCAAAAACCTATTTCTGTCTGCACGAACCCTTATATTAGTCTTTAATGAATAATTAGCCTTCAATTAACCCCTGGAAAATCCCATGATTATTCTGCATTTATGATCTTCTGTTAAAATTGCAGATTTAACCCTGATTTAATGTTTTACTTTCATAATGGATATTCAATGAATTATGACTCTCTAGTGATTATGTAGGAGCATTTGTCAATTGATTCTGACCAATTAAAGGTAGTTATGGATGATGATGATGTTATCATCACTAGATTCAATAGCTGAATGCTACCATCTGCTACTGCTGCATCAAGTGTAATAAGCAGCAATTGCTGTTCATGTTGCTGCAATTGATTCAGTAGTAGATCAACTGCTGCTATGTGTTACTAGACCAAATCCACTCTCAGGTCATTTAAATCTGGAATTGAAAACCAAAGATGGAATCCATTTCCAAAAACACAAGCTTTTCAAAACTAAGCCAGATCAAATCTGTATCAAACCATGTTTCAACTGCTATAAAATCTTTAAAGATTTGGAATTCATTTAAATCAAATCACAATTTCCACAATCTTAAGAACCCTACTTTGGCCTTTACCTTACATTATAGACAATGTAAAAGTAATGGGTCAAACTAGGTATCAATTTTACCAACAAAATGAATTAGAACCTCCTCAAAAACCCTTAAAAACTCCTTTAAACCTTGGAAATCAGATTGAACTCTTTTTCTCCTTAGATCAACATGTTGCCCTATTTTGGGGCTTTTATTTTCAGATTTCTCAGGTGATCTGATCACCCAATCACCTTGCAAACCATTGGTTGGTGTTTAAGGTGATCGAGCGATCGTATGAAAATCCTTTAGAACCTTGTTAAGCCTCAAATCAATACGACTGATTCTCCTTGGTTAAACTGCCCAAAACAAGGCTTAAATTAGGCATTTGCTCATCTACAAATAAAATCCAAATTAAAACACAGTTGAGTCCTCGCTATACACCCAATTAAGCAATTAAAACTTCGAATTTCTTGATTAAATCCATTTAAACTCGAATTAACTCCAAATTGTGAGATTGGGCGTGAAACATGAATCTGAAAAAATCGAGCGAATCGAAACAATCAAATTAGGATTGAGGGGTTTTGTGAACATACGGTGTGAGTGAAAGGACCCCCATGTGGATTTGAGCGCTTTCTAGATCGCAAAGCCAAGAACTTCAGATCTAGAAATGCTTGGGTGGATGGGGTGGATTAAGAATTAAATTGTGAGGGAAATAGTAGAATGCGGATTATGAGGCCATGAGGAAGAACAGTGAATTGTAACAAGAGTGGGGAAACACTTCTTCAATATGAATTTATCGAAAAGAGCGAAATTGGATCTATTCTAATATTCTCCTAACTAAACTAATTAGGATCAAAACAACTGATAATTGCTACTCTAACTGATCTAAACTAAGCTAGAAAGCATTAAATCTAACCTAGAGAGCATTTAAAACCTAATCTAATTGGAAGAAAGGGACCTATGGATCTCCACCTGGTGGATGGAGAGGAAGAATGGAGGAAGAGGACTCCGACGGAGTGAAAGCCCTCTAGAGGAGCTCAGGGTCGCCCTCAGGTGTTATGGAATTCGTAGCGTCGAGGAAGATCGGAGAAGATGGAGCTCCATTGTAGTGGCAATGGTGCTAAGGTTTGTAGGAAGAAGAGGGCCGGAGGGAGTGAATGATCAACTCAAGAAGTGTAGTAGGGGGCTTGTGGGGGTCGCACGAGCTCAAGGACCATGGTTATATTGGTTGAGGGGGAGGATCAGGGCACCGTAGATAGGATTAAGTGTATTAGAGGTTAACAGTGGGGATGAGAATGATAGGAGCGTGGGAAACTATAGCACAAAAACCTCGTGTTAGATTGGATATAGAGAGAATAACGAAGCTTCGCGAAAGGGTGTGAGGAGAATGGTGAAAGATCCACCCTTGATTCGGTGGAGCAAAGGAACGACAACCTGGATGGGCCATGTTCTTTGTTGGCGAAACAAGAGAGGAGGTGAGGTTCAAGTGTGCTAGTGCTTTTGCACCAAAAGCCCAAATGGGTTGAAGGGGTAAAACATTTGCAAAATAACCCCATTGGTGCAGAAGGTCCCTCATGGCTCTCAAGTGAGTCCCTATGACTTATTTAGGTGAATAAAATGTAATGAACTAAGGACCTACGTGTAAAGTCATTAAAGCAAGATCCTAATGATGTCCAAATGCAATAAGATTTTTATTGGATCTTAATTGAACATATTAGAACATGATTTTACCCTTGATTTGTACTTTTGAGCTCAGAAATGTGTTCAATTTACATTTGGATCATCAATTTGCATTTATGAATAGAATATCTCATTAATTGATTTAATTATACATTTTTAACTCAAATTTGATGTTTTAAGTTATTTTCCTTAATTCTCATGTTAATAATATAATGCTTAACCTAGTTTCTAGCTTAACTTAGACATTTTAGTTATGATGAGTCACACCTCATCATTGGGTCATAAAACTTATAACCATTCGACCTCTCAAAGTACTCTGTAAAATAGCAGGTGACCATCTTAGAGTTTAGTTTTCTTTTAGTAGTTCTATATGGCTTAGCTTCAACTGAACATTTCTAGATATGAAAATGTTTCAAACTAGGTACTTTAGTAGTCCACATTTCATATGGGGTTTTAGGCACTGCTTTAGTTGGTACTTGATTGAGAACGTATACAACTGTCCTCAATGCTTCTCCCCAAAGAGACCCTAGTAAAGAAGTATGACTAATCATATTTAGTACCATGTCTGTAAGAGCCCTATTGTGCTGCTCAGCAACACCATTCATATTTGGTGTCCCAACTATGGTGTACTGAGGTACTATGCTGCACTCATCTAGAAAAGAAGCAAATGGTCATGGGTGCTATTCTCCTAATCCATCATATATGTCGTAATACTCCTTACAACGGTCAGATTTGATGGCCTTAATCCTTTTTTCGAGTTGGTTTTCCACCTTGACCTTGTAGGACTTGAATGCATCCAAGGACTGCGACTTTTCGTGAAGGAGAAATAGATACATGTATCTAGAGTAGTTATCTATGAACGTAATAAAGTACTATTGCTCATTTCAAGAAGTCGTAGGGAATTGACCATAGATATCCTTATATATTAGTTCTAAGACATTTGTAGCTCTAGTGACACCTACACCTCTTTTGTTTGTTCTTTTCCCTTTGAAACAGTTTACACACATCCAAATTCGTGTAGTCAAGGGAATCAAGAATTCCATTTGATATAAGCTTATCTATTCTCTATTTAGAGATATGATCTAAATGCTTATGCCATAGTAAAGCAGAATTCTCTTAAGTTAATTTATGCTTTGTACCACTCGAGGTTGTATTGAAGGTTTCATAATTGGAGGAAAATGTATGCAACATATATAATTTATCACTAACATACAGAGAATTAGAACCAACTAAATTTAAATTACGAAACAACTGAAATTATTTATCATCAGATGAACAAGATTATCAAAATTTGTCCAACAGATAAACAGAAATCAAATTATGTCTAAACTATGGTACAATAAATGTCTCTTTCAAATTTAATTGGTGGCCGGTAGTCAGTGATATCCTGAAATCTGCAATGGCTTCTATCTCCACCTCCTTGTCGTTGCTCACATAGATGTATCTTTCACCATCACTTGGCATTCGGCAACTTAGGCAACCCTCCACAGACATACTAATGTGAATAATAGTTCCTGAATCTATCCACCAAATGTCTAAAGGTACAAAAGCATAATTAACTTCTGCATAAACCAAAGAGAGTGATGTCTATTTCTTTTCACGCCAAGCGTAATATTTGGTACATTCCTTCTTCACGTGTCCTTCGCCCTTGCAGAAGAAGCTGGATGTCTTAGGCTTCTTTTGACTCCCTTTGGAGGAGGATGAATTGGTAGCAGCTGTATCCTTAGCTTGCTTCCTCTTGGGCCCAGAAATCAGATGAGCACTCTCTGGTTTGTCCTGTTTTAGCCTCTCTTCCTCTTGACCATAATGTTAAATGAGCTCATTAAGAGTCCACTTCTTCCTTTGGTAGTTATAGCTAATCTTAGACTGCCCATATTGTGTAGGGAGGGAAATCAAAACCAAATGCACGGGGAGGTCATTTGACAACTCCAACTTATGCGCTTTTAGTTTTGAGGCTAAATGGGATATTTCTATGATGTGCTCCTTAATGTTTCCAGTGCCCCTATAGTTTAGTGAGACAAGTTTGCTAAGGAGATTGCTTGTCTCAACTTTCTCATTCTTAGCAAACCTTTTCTCAATCTCATCAAAGAATTTTTTGGCATTCAATTCCTTTGAGATTGAACCCTTAAAGTTCTCTGGGATGTCATGTTTCATAATCATCAGACACATGTAATTTGATCGCTCTCAACTCTTAGAGTTCTTAATATTATCAGGAGAACTCTTATACGTAAGAGGGGAGGGAGGATCAATCCGAAGTGCATAGTCCAGATCCATGCATCCCAAAATAATGACACTTTGCTTCGATAATTTAAAATTAGGCCCATTTAATTCTGGAATTAAATTAAGGTTGGCAGTTATGGCAGATGTAGGGGAGTTAACTAAGAATAAAGTAGTAAATAAGGACATGCTCTGAATCAAATAAACTAAATAATATAACATTAATATTTAGTCTTTGGACAATAAACATCAACATTGTAAATGGTAGTTTTAAGTAATGATAAATAACTATTGAAAACAATCATGTAAGGTATTAAGCCATCTTTAGATTAACTTAATTGCATACATGAATCCTGATAATTCAATAGAAAATTTATCATGAAATGTGTACATATGCATTTAGTCATGTGGTGGTTCACCTTTGGGTTAAGCATCCCATTCTGGAATACAACATACACGGTCACTTTAATATTTCAAATAAACTATCACATAAAATAATCTACTTTAGCTAGAACTACTAAACGTGTCAGAATATTTAATACATTAAAATCAAGTACTAATGTTTATGCCAAATGATTCATGATCATATAAGAGACCCCTAATAGCATATATGTATCGGTACTAAGTATGGGTATTGGTACCAACTAGACATACCAGGTACTGGTACCAAAGTTCAGTATCGGTATTGGTTTTCTTATGTACTGATACTTAAGATGAGTATTGGTACCTGATGGGTATGGATTGCCACGAAATCAAATCTCTAGCTCCTCATGAGTACTGGTACCCATGATGAGTACTGGTATTCATGGGTTACGGTTTCTGGGAAACCATACCTCATGTGTATTGGTACTAAACTTCATGTACCAGTACCCCAAACAATGTGTACCGGTACTGACTTTATGTACCGGTGGTACCACATCGATCCTGGAAAAGGGTCCGGAACGAAAATTCGTATCCTCTATGTACCGATACTAAACTTTAGTACTGGTACCTGTATAATGCAGATTGGGTTCTAAGATTGCTCGATGGCATTTCCATATTCGACTAGTGATGAGTACCGGTATTAGGTGAATATCGAGTTTGATTCATCGGTGGAAAACTAAATCCAAAAGTAGCGATTCCCATCCCAAACATGATTTCAATCATTGTTTGACGTTTCAATGATCAAACATGAGATTAATACTAACATGAATCTATAAATAAACATTAGTTTGTGTCGATTCATCAAAGATGGGATCAAAAAATGAATCAAACACAAAACTCAAGAACAATCCCAAAATCGAATGTATTGTTATTTAAAACAATCGTAAGGGCAATGATTCAACGAATAGGAAAAGCTCTGATATCACTTGATAGATTTTAATCCATATAAAAATCAAAACCAAATAATTTTCTAAATCTTAAAACCCACAACGATTGAAAACAAGTGGAATGATGGAGGGATACCTGAATCTATCGTAGCGGAAGATTTGAAGAGATCACAGAGATCCTCTGGAGCTGTGGGATTTGCTTCTCAAACGAGAGGCAGTGGAAATGGTGCATTCAGAGGGTTCAGAGAGCGAACAGAAGAGAATTAAGTGGAGAGCTGATGGACGAATCGTTAACAATCATAAGAAAGCACTATTATTGGGTTTTTGTCCCTGGCAACGGTGCGAAAAAATATGATTGTCGACGATCGGTTCGCACTAAAAATGGTATTTTAAATGTTGTAATATATGCCACAAATGTAAATTGATGTCGCGCTAATTTTATTTATTTACTTAATTTTTATTGGTTTATTCTAGGTCATTCACTGGGAGATAGTTATTGATATACATCACTCTCTAAGACAAAAAAGATTCTTTTATTTCAAAAATGTTGATTTTATTTCCAAGAATAAATGAAAGAATCAATGAATGAAAGAATTGGGTTAAGTATTTACAAAAGAATTAATTAAAACACATTGCAATATTTGAAAACATATGTACACCAACAAGTATCAAAAACTATGTATCACTACTTTATGTTAATTATATATAACTACTATAAAGAATACCTAAGTATAGGTATAAAAATAGTTAATAATGCTTATTATACTAAGTTAGATTAATATATTATCATCTTTAGTAACATATATTATATATACAGTAGCATATATGTCGCTAAAACCTTAGCAAATTATATACATAACCTAAGGTAAAAATTACTATCTATACTGTCATATACCCCTATGTACAGTGACATACATGAACGTCAGTGTAGCCTTAGTAACATATTTACACTATTTAAGATAAAAACTACTTATACTAACATATATATATATATACAGTACCAGATGTATTCGTCACTAAAGATCCTAGGTTATTTATATACATATCTGAGACCTCAAACAAGCTTACCTACTCTACTTATACTACACACACATATATCCTATACATATGTATACTTATTTATTTACATTTAATTACATTATTTATATACATATATAATATATACTGTATACTTATATATACATATACATATACACACGCATACAACACACACATATGCACACTATACACACATAAGCACAAGGGGGGCTCAACACTTAGTTGCTCATTCTGAGCTCACTTCTCTTCTTTACACTTAATACAAAATTAGATTTAATGTGGGTGGGTGGCCTTTTTGAGCGATACACATCCCTTTCAGGGTGAGACCAGACCTCTACTAGGGTCATCCTAGTTTTCTTAATTAGGTGCATTATTTCTGATTTAAGCTCGTTAATGGGCCCAATTAGGCCCTCGCACAATGCATGGCCCCGGGTCCATGCACCGTACATAGTCATATGCCATATCATGCTCAGAAGTAATGGGATGTAATGGTTATTTGCGCCCTGCGCTGTGACGACTGCAGTGCCAGCGTCACAAAATCAACTTATAGTGCAGTAAGTGCCTCTACGGCCACGATGTGGCGCTAATTTGGCGCCCAATTCGCTGTAGCCGCGCACAGGTGCATGCTAGATTAGGCAACTTTAGCCCTTGATTTAAGGGCTATAATTTATTTTAAATTAAAAATAAATTATAAGATTTCAAAGCCCTTACATAGGGATACATAATTATATAATTTATTTACATAAATATGTTATTTAAATATATAATAAAATTCGCTAAAGTTTACAATTTATACATATTAAAGTTTCTAGCTGGATCGGTCGCCTGATACCTGGAATATTCCAAATAGGCTGTTATCAGACGTTTGGAACAACTTCTAGACATCTTAAACGACATCAGAATGCTCACATTGCATTCTGCATCGAAATCGAACGTCTGGAACCCCTCACGGTCATCCGGGGGTTCTTCCAGACGTCTGTTAGTGCACTTGGACGTCTGGGACAGGTATCGGTCGTCTGAAGAGTTATCCAGAAGTCCTAAAGTGTCTAGGGAGCCATGCTTGCACCTATTCCCAATGACCCTGCAACGTGCGCAGGCATGCGCGGTTAGACCATGCCTCTGTTCATGCCGTACAAAAATGCTCAGGCACAGCCAGAGGAAAATACCTTCGAAGCTATGTGCTTTCAAGCATCCTAACCTACCTTCGGACGTCCGAAAACACTTTAGACATCTGTGGAATGCCACAAACGTTTGATACTGCGGAAAATGCTCCCACAACTCCTCGCGAGCTCTCTTCGGTCCTGTATAGACACCCACACCAAGGGGGTGTTCAGACCTACGAACACTAGGGTAGGAAGGCCTACATTTCATGTACAAGTCTCGGCCAGTGTGTTACCTCGGTACCAAGTGTGGTCCAAGCGTTCGGAGAGCCCTCCGGATGTCTGCGGAGGCCTCCAGACGTCTGAGGTCGTAGAAAAAGGCCTCCAAGTGTCGCGCGTAGGACCTCCCTCGCAGCATAGCTCCTCGCCTTGGCTGCTGTGCTGCACCCCTAGCCATGCAGCAACACTGCCTTCTCTTTTCTCTATCTCTCTTTCTCGATTTCTCCCAATCTTGGGGACTCCTCCCTCTCTCGTTGCTCTCTTCCTCTCTTGTCGCCTGCAAAGGAAACGAAAGGAGGGTGGGCACTGCTTGAAGAATAATGGGAGAGGGTGTGATTCCCAAGGAGGGCCTTTAAGGCTTTTATAAGGAAGCGGAGTTAGGGTTGAAGGGGGGTCTTGCATAGAGGGGTGGTGTGGTGGGGTCGGGAAAAATTTGCACCCCACCCATAGAACAAATGATGGGGTGTTAAAATTGCACTCAGACCCTTAAGATTCCAGAAAAAATCCAAATGACCTTTAGAGGGTCATTTCATATGTTCTACCAAGCTAGGGTTCAGATTACCTTGAACCTTTGCATATACTTAGTAAAATACTTGATCTTACTCAAGACAGGTTTATTTTATTTTTTTAGAATTTCTTTATGATTTTTATTTATGTACAAAGTTCACCAATTTAGACCTTGAAAGGTGATGAAAGTGGAACCTAAGGCTCTAAAATGGGTTTGAATGGCAGGAAAAGGTGTTTAAACATCTAAAAACATCCAGCAAGCATGTTACAACATTTATGAATATAAAACATAATTTTCCATTAGATGTCAAGTCAAAATCCAATTTAGACAGTTAAATCATCTCAGATGAACTGACATGACACTAAAAATCAGGTTTACATGCAATTTAGATGGAATTAATGCTAAAACTTGGTACATGAATGCTTACAAAATTATACACTTCACACATGTTCAGTTCATCCATTCCTAAAAATAAAACATCTCGAATCATCTTCAATCTAGCCAAAATTCATGTGAAAAGCCCTCAAGATCGATTTGCTGCTGTCAGTAGTTGCTACACAATTGCTGGCTCAAACAACTCAGATGTTGCTCAAATCAGGTGTTGGGGCTACTGTTCAGACGGCTTAAATACAAAATTGCAGCTACTGCTGCCATCTTAGCAGCTAATTTGCTGCTGCAGTGACAAATAATCAGACTTTGAAGTCTGATCTGATGCTCACAAAATGCCATCATTAAATCTAGAAAATCAGAGCTAAGGGTCGTTCAAATACCAAACAATTTCATCACAAATCTGAGATGAAAATCTATGGGAAAAATCTATTCAAATCAAGAAGACAGGTGCTGCTGCTGTAAATCCCTACACATCAGAGTAAAACATTTAGTTCCAATTTCAATTGTCTCAAATCCTTGTTAGAAACTTCATAATTCAAATATGAGATCTGCAGAAGTTATAATAGAACCTAATTAATATATTTTATTATGTTATAGACAACATAAGGAAGATAGATTAACTTAGGCATTCAAATCAATTTTAAAACCTCTTTAGACACTCATTAAGCATTTCACACCTCAATGAACCCATGCAAATTAGATTAGTACCAATTTTGAGTTCCAAAAGGTATGTTGGAGTGAAAATCAAATGTTGCCCAGATTGGGTTGTTGCTATGGATCTATTACTAATTTGATCACCTGATCGTCTTGAACACCATTGATTAGTGTTCAAGGTGATCTAGTAATCATCTCAGAATCTATTGGATTCTTGTTCAAAATTCCAGAACTGAAATTAGGTCTTGATGGATGGGTGGATGATGAATAAAATGCGAGAAAAAATCTGAAATGAATCGTGTAGCATAGAGAAAGTTGTATGCGTTGAAATTGAGCTAGAAAAACATCTCTCTGAACTGAATTGATTAGGGAGGGTGGAGTGGATCTAAGCTAATCTAATCCTACACTAAACTAAACCATCATCTAAATTTGATCTCTAACTACATCTACTGATCTAAATTACACTACTAATTACTAATCTAAGCTACTCTCGAAAGTAGGAAATCCTATCTAACAGGAGGAATAGGGTTTTCTGGATCTAAAGCCGGTAGCTAAGGAGGAAGAATGGGGGGAGATCTCCAACGAGTGAAGAGCCCACAAGAGGAGCTCCAGGGTCGTTCTCAGGCGTACGTCATCCCTTGCAGCTAGGAGGAATGGGTGGTGAAAAACCATGCCCCAGTCACAGGCATGGTGAGTGAAGGGGTTAGGAGAGTTGGAGAGGACAAAGGGATTGCCTCAAGAAAGTAGGACGGGTCGAATATGAGGGAATAGATGGAGGGAACTACTCAGGGGATAGGGAGTTGGTTAGCGTGCATGTGAGCTCATGGAGGAGCTTAAGTAGGTAAGGGAGTGGTTGTAGTCACCGTGGAGGTGCGATCAAACACCTAGGTCATGGGCGGTGGAGATGAGCTTGCGAGGGTGCGTGAAAGTCCAATCCAAAGGTCGACCGTTGGATGAGATTTGTGGCAAAGGGCGAACACATACGTTGAAGCGTGCGAAGCTTCAATTGGAGCTAGGCCATCTGATCAAGAGAGCGAGCAAGTGACGACCAAGATTGAGCTAGTTCTTTGGGTGAACAGTAGACTCGACGCAGCAGCAACTCTATTGGTGGTTTCGCAGAGAGGCCTTTATGAGCGAAACGGTAGGAGTTTTGTGGCAAGGCCTATAAGTGGCTAAAAAGTCTTGCAATTGGTCCCTGGCTAAAAAGGCCTATAAGTGGCTAAAAAGTCTGCCTATGAGCGAAACGCAGAGCGGTCCCTGGGTGTTACAAAGTGACCCCTGGCGGCTATCAAATTGGTCCCTAGAGGTTTCAAACATGAAGAAAATGTATATGACCTAAGGACGTAAATGAGAAACTATAAATGCAAGGTCTTGATGATATCCAAATTCAATCAAGTTTTTATTGAAGCCCAATTGAACATTAAGGATGTTAATTTCACTTTTGATTTGAACTTTTGAACCTAAACATGTGTTCAATTTGCAATTGGATCATCAATTTATAGAATATCTAATTTTATGACCTAATTTCACATTTTTAACATAGATTTGACGTTTTAGGTTTTTTTCACCATTTCCCACACTTAACTATTTTCATGTGTTAATTCAGTAGTGTTTAACCTAGTTTCTAGCTTAACCTCGGCATTTTAGCTATGATGAGCCACACCTCATCAAGAGTGTACCCCTTGAGTTTTTCTCTTGGGCCTTATATTCTCTGTGATAGGATGCAGAGAAATCGTAGACCTGCCCACTTCTTACACACTCCTCTGGGGATCATAACTTACTAAATATAAAATGACTATTCCACCCATCACGAAATTATATTTCCCTTAAGGTTTCTATGTACTAAATTTCATGTCCTAATAAGATGTGAATGGTCAATTTACATAATTAGATTATATTAAAGATCATAAATGTGATGTCAAATATGTATATATATGTAAGGCGTAATTTTTTAATAATAATATATGGTGATTCGCATTATGATTCTTACATAATGACCTAAATGATTGATTTACTGGAAATGATCAGCTTCCTTCAACTTAACCAAATGTAGTTCTGCTTCAAAATAAATAAATGAATGAAAATAAAAGGGTTGCTTTTAGATTAGAATTTCACAAATTTCCAAGGAGGTCTACAAGAGTGTGATATAATTACGTTGAGGGGAGACTGACAACATAATCAAACTTTTCTGCCAACGGAGAGGAAAGAGCTCAAGTTGTTGCATTTCTTTTAAGAACATGATTCCAAGCTGACGTGGCCATTATTTCATAAGGGAATTAGAGAGCTTTGTCCTAATACACATGATCAGACTCCAGAGAGATTCTCCTATTTGGATGCCACTAAAGTCGCATCCCATCCCTCCTTGTCTATAAAGCATGCAGTTGGCACTTTTATGTCAAAGTTCTCATCTTTGTCGTTTACTCCATTTCATTTGATGAAGACTTGAAACCAAGACAAGAAATATTTTCATAGAATAATGGGCGACATTCATTGTTTTTCCTTAAGAGAAAAAGTAAAGAAATGTGTGCATCAACTCATTTTGGAACGTATAGATAAGGTTTGTATTTTCAATCGATGTATTTTTGTTTTTCACAGGTAGAAATTACTTTTTACCATTAAAAAATCACTTTTCAAGTGAAATCACTTCCCATAGGTGAAAATCACGTTCTAAGTTGAAAAATAATTTTCCACCGATGAAAGGATAAAATATACCAATGTATTTTCATTTTTAGTTGGTATATTTTGATTTTCAAATGGTATAGTTTGATTTTTAACCGGTTGAAACCATTTTCAATTGGTGTGTTTTTTGTTTGCTTGATTTTCAACTGGTGGAAAATGGGTTTTCAACTGGTGTGTTTTGGTTTGCTTGATTTTCAACTAATAAGTTTCCTTTTCAACTTGTGGAAAATAGGTTTTTACTTAAAAAGTGAAAAGTGATTTCACCTATGGGTTTGATTTAGGGTTTGGTATTTAGGGTTTAGGTTTAGGATTTAGGGGTTAGATTTAAAGTTTAGGGTTTAGATTTATGAAAAGTGATTTTTCACCTATTGATGAGATGTGACTCATCATAGTTAAAATACCCAAGTTAGAAACTAGGTTAAACACTATCTAATTAACACAATAAATGAGTTAACTGTGGGATTTAAGGAAAATGACCTAAAATAGCAAATTGGTGTTACAAATGCATAATTAGGTCAAATTAATGAGATGTTCTATTAAAAAAATGTAAATTGATAAGCTAATTACTAATTGAACACATGTTTGAGTTCAAAAGTTTAAATCAAGGGGTGAATTATGTTCTAACATGTTCAATTATGATGCCATAAAAATTTGGGAGCATTCTGACATCACTAGGGTCTTGGAATATTTACATTTAGGTCCTATGCAAAGCATGCCTTCACATTTTATAAGCCTTAAACTTCCAAGAATCTATTTGAAAACCCGCAGAGGTCTTTTTGCTAGCAACCAGGGACCGCTCTGACATCTTTTTAGCCACTTGTGGGCCTGGCTACAAAACGTGCAGCGTTTCTATTTAAGCCCTTCCTTGTAAATCTTCCAATACACATGATGCTCGCTCGACCACTGTTCACCACGGTGAACACAAACAACAATCGTTGATTCTTTGCTCCATTCATCCTATGGTGGATCTGCTACCTTTGATCTTGCCCAAAGGCACGAAGAACTATTGCCTCCTCTAGATTTGATCTAGTGGTGGAGATTTGTCTCAAATTCTTCCCGCGCTCCTCTTAACCCATCTCCACTGTACACCCTAGGCGTGCCTAATCTCACCTTTATGTTGATTTGATTCACTTAATAGCCTACTTAAGTAGCCCCGCAGTGCTTGTGCGCCCCTGACGAGCCCCCCTCGTACTTCCTTAGGCTCTCCATTCTTTCTTTCCAGCTCCCCTTTTCTTCTTAACTCATCTACACCTATGACAAAGGTGGAGCTTCTTCCCTTTTGATCGTCCACGTTGAGCTAGATTACATAACACCAAGGAACGTCCTAGGAGATCCTCCCTCTGTTCTTCCTCTTCACCACCGGTTAGAGATCCATAGGTCTCATTCTTCCTGTTAGATTAGCTTTTACTGAATTGGTATTTGTAAACAACCAGTAGCAACATTAGTTGCTGGATTCGAAATGGCAGTAGCATGAGCTACTGATCACTTTTATAGCAACAACAGTGATATAGACACATCTATTTAGGTTAAAATGACTAATCATGTATGTTCCTAGACTTAGATTTGCATTTTATGTTTTAAATATTGCATAGCATGCATCATTCTTCATTTAGAGTAGTATATATTTTAGGTTAATTAGGTCCTTTTTATGGTCAAGAGAGAAGAAGATTTATTTCAAGACCTCGGATGGACGATCGAACCATACGGATTTGCTTAGGATGACGATCGAAGTCTAATGCCTCCGAAATCATCTAGATCAGAGTCCCATAGTATCATATGAAGTCTGAGAAAGATCAACGGCCAGGGGGGCAATGCGACATTCATACGAGTTTCGGTTGAAAAATCCAACTGTACAGATGGATCCGGAGCAATGATCGCAGTCCGGCAACGTAAAAATCAATTCGATCCAAGCACCGTGGCACCCTGTGCAACATAAAGATGGACGACCTAGATGGCACCATGTGGTGCCATCTAGACCGCCCAACATCGGCCAACAGTGCCCGCTCCTCGTCAAATGCATTCCCCCTCGCGAGATCTGGGCTGTTGGATGCCTATCCAACGGTTCTTGTGAAGCCACATCACCTGCCCATCTTCAAGAGAGACTCCATCGCCCGATCTTAACTGTTGGATGAAAATCCAACGGCAAGGATTGCTTGACCACTAGCCTCGGATAATTCAAAACCGCGACACCTTTTGATGCGTGGTGCAACGGTCTCCAGAGGCGTTCTCAATGCTTTGGCGCTAGTTCGAGCTCTCCCACTCTTCCAATCCAGCCAGCGGTGAGGCGTGCTTGATTTCGATCGCCCGATCATGCACGAGTGGTTGAGATGCGGATACATGGACACACAGATGACTGCCGATCCAGTAGAGGTGCTTACGTGGGTGTTGACGCACATCCCCACTCGCCATCCAACGCCATCTGAGCATGCGATCCTCGTGCGATCGCGATTGTCGATCGAGCATCTGACGGCGAGAAGGTGGGTGCGGGAGCACAGCTACAAGCGAGCGTGAGTTGGAGACTACAGCGACAATTGCGCGAGCCTTTAGTGACGCTTGTAGCTGTAACTAATGGCTTGCGCTATGCATGCACCAGCAAGAGAATTGAAGAGCGCCAGCAAGCTTTAGCGACGTTTGGGGGATTTTCAAAACCAAATGTTTGCCTCCTCGTATTCGACCTGAGACTCACTTTTCGAGTTTTTGTTATAAATTTTATCTGATAGACACATTTTGCGAGCTACGACGATGGGTCCTCCAAACCCTAATTTTAATTCGCGAAACATACCTCGATCATTTTGGCGTCGTTACTGGGGAGGCAACGCTCTTTGATTTCTTTTCCGTGTTTTTCCGCCTTACCTAACTTTTATCTTACTTTTTCTCTGATCTTACTGTGATTGTAGGTACTCATCTGAGGCAGGCCAGAGTGGTTACATCGAAGAAAAGTGTGGATGAAAGTTTTGTAAGTGTACCCCCACCACCCCCACCCTAGTTTTCATTCTATAACCTAATAATTCAAACCCAAATCAACTTAGGTGCTTGTATAAATCCTAGGGTAGATTTTGGTTGTTTGATTGTCACTCCACTCACCTCACCCACCTGCATATATAAACAAATAAAAAAATATTCTTCTCTTGTGGGATTTAACTAAAAGCTACACACATAACACCCACAACTTCTTATCCTAAGGCATACAATCACTTTGATTCTACCACTTAGCCAGGATCTGACCTGTGGACCCGGTACACTTCAACTTAATCACATAAGTGAGTAGAAATCTGAATAGGTTAAACATTCTTGTGTGCCTTAACTAAGTGGTGCAACAGGCCAATTGATTGAGCTGTTTGGGTTGCACCACTTAAGATTAAAATTGATTCATCAAGTAGCTTGTCACTTAGGGTTGATTTTTAGGACTAAACCAGACACTCCACATTTTATTTTTGATTTTTAAAGGAATATATCTACACAAGTACTTTCAAAACTTGGAGTGTTCTACTAAACCTGATTGAATGAACCTAAAGATGAAACCCTAAAAGCTACTAAACAAGGTTGAACCCTAAAAGATACATCATCAAATAACCTTGCTTGTAAACCCTAATTGTGCACCCACACACATTTGAATCAATCATTAAGGGCATAACCCATGTAAAGGGCCCATCACATTCCAAGAGCACAATCATCCAAAGTCTAATTAAAATTGAGTAGACGTTGGCCTTAAGGATTGATTCGCTCTTCGGGGCTCAGACTGAGTTTTTTTCTATTAATTTGCTTTTGCTGGCCCATCTGATGTCTAGCTAGGGGAATAGCATCAAACGACTGCGGCTGGGGGGTACACTAGGAACCGGAGGTGTAAGCCAAAGGAAGAACCTTCTCCCCTAGCCCCTTCTTCTAACTGGTTGGATTGACCGAATAAAAGTAGACCAAATCATTTATAATCTCAAGATGGGTCCTGGGAGTCTGTAGGTCTTTAGGCTAACCCACCTGAGGATAGGGTTGATTGCTTGTATTGCAGGGCTCCTTTCTCTCTTCTGATTTCCCTCCTATTCTACCATGTATCCTTCCACATCCTACACTCATTTCCCATCATATCCTCTTACCACCACTTATCCCCAAGATGATTACTATCCCGACCTAACTTGTAATCATCCACTAGCTGGGATAACTTTGATTGGGGATATGAATCCAGACCTCAGTGTCCAAGGCCTAACCCTAGACAATAGGACTATAATTACTATCCTTCCCAGAGCTACAATGATTATAGATCTCGATCCTTTGGTGATCAAACTAACCTAATATACAATCAGGAAGGATATGATGATTATAACATCTACTCTCTCCAGTATTCCACTGAATATAGGTCACCTCCATTTTTTGAACAACTAGAGACAACCTACTATTATGGAGGGACCCGAGAACCTCGATATCTTGACTCCCCTCGATTTAACCCAAACCCATCTAAACCTGAACCGAACCATTTAGTTCAGTTGAACCAGATCCAAGACAAGGTGTTCCCTAACTTGAGGAACACCATCTAATCTTTAGAAGCTCAGCCAATACCATGCCCTGAAGCATTGGAGCTTATAATCAAAATGATTGATGAACTTAATAGTTCTCTATTGGATTTACTCCAAAATGTTAGAGATAGGGACCTGGGTGAGTTTCTTCTTGGGAAATTATCGAGGTTGGGGATGAAATTTGTGGTTGCCATAGTCAAATCTTGGAATGATTCTCAAGATGAACCCCCTTCAGGAGAGCTAATGTCAGAACCTGTTCAAGCATCTATCGGGGGGGATACATATTTGAGATTGGAGATGGCTAGGTTGGTTTAGAGCAACCCATTGAGGATGAATCGAGTTTCTCACCCGAGATTCTAGAGCCAGGGAATGACGAAAAATATCTCCATGGACCAAGAAATGACATATGATTTTGAGACATATATAAATGATGATCATGAATTCTTTGATTTTGAGGGTGAGGAATTGTTTACGAGCGAATTTGTCGTTATGAAAGTTGTGTCGTAGTATAGGTCGAAATAGCTTGAAAATAGATAAAATTTATAACTCGAATGTTAGAAATGAAGTCCAAGGTCATTCGCTGGAAGCAAATATAAAATTTGATCACTAACCTCCATTTATAAGAAAATGAGCACAAGAATTAAATCAAATAATGGCAAGTAATGAGCGATGTATACTCAAAATAGGTTATCAATGTATACCATGAGCATAATAAGAGATTAATGTGGCAAAAAGAAAGGCAAAAGAATGGTGATTTGAATCACCAATTATGCATTTATCAACTAATCAAATGTTTGAATAGTACTGCTCAATCAGAAATGCCACGTAGCCACAGTGCCAAATCAGACGTCAAGTATATACTCAGACGTCTTAAATGTTGCTACTGTGCCTCAGGGAGGCCTTCTCTTCTCAGCCACTTCTCTACTCTTCTTCACGCACAGGGGAAGCACTCTCGGATTTGGCTAAGTGTTAGCCAATGCACAGAGCAAAACCCCCCTTTCCCCCATGCTCTCTTTCCTCGTTCCTCCTCTCTCTAGTATCTGGGTAATCGGGCATTAGTCGGATCATGAACAGTGACCAGGGTTACCGGGGGTGCATGGTAGCCAAGGAGTGCATCTTAGGTCGGGTTAGCGGATCGTGAGGACTATGGGGACTCGATCCCCTGTGCTTGGGTGAAAAGCCTAAGACACAGATTGCCTTTATGCGTGGCTGGGCACTTGTCTTTCACCGATGTGGGTTATTCCCACTAGCTCTTCATGTGTGCATCAACTGAAGAGGTCTCGCTTAATTCAGCCACCAGTGGTCTTCACGTCTTCAATTGGAGGTGCAGCTAGACACACAGATGCAATCTGTGATTCTTGGAAGCAAAACCTGGAGCTTACTTGGCTGGAGCTCAAAGAATAGGGACGTCATCAATGGCGGCGGCGACGGAGCATGGTGTAACCCTGAAAATCACAATACGAGCTTGTAGCCCCAATTAAACTAGTTCACGAGCTTCGCCGGACCACGGCGAATGCATAGGGGGTGGTCTCGTGGCTAGTGGAGGTGTGTGGTGGAGTAGCAAGGTCAGGAAGTGCGTAGGGAGATGGGTTCTCTCGGCAGGTGTTTTAGGTGGCCAATAGGTTTGAATAGGTTAGGGCTTTTGGTCTTGAAGTGATGGCGGAGGTTTTGGTGGTGACGTGAGGGAGTTTGGTGGTGTGGCGTAGCGTAGTGAGTTCTTTAGAGCTTCGCCGGTGCACAGGAAGATGATGAGGGAGAGAGGTGGTCGTGCGTCGAATTGAGAGTTGAAGGAGAGGGAAATACAATAAAGAGAGAGTGTGAATAAACCTACTTTTATGGACGGAGGTAGGGAATCGCACCATGTGCCTTGTCGGATGCAAGGAAGATGAAGCCTCCGGTGAGGTGGATGGCGGCGAGGAAGGCGTGGAATTGACGGGGCTTTGTCCGGCTACCGTCGAAAGGAGGGGAGGATAGTTGTGCCTCCAATTTGATGGTTAGGGCCGCGGACGAAGGAGAACGAAGAGGATTGCCAGAGCTTGGTCGGAGAGGGGCCGGAGGTAGGGTTAGGAAGGTGTTTTTGGCCCCAAACCTCGTTGAGGAGAATGGGCAAGGCCTGGGGTTTCTTTTATAGGCCTCATGAAGCGATTAGAGCTTGAGAAGCAAGCTTCCCAAGCTTGGAAGGCTTGCCGGAGTTGGAAACCTAAAGATACCCGAATCTCTCGTGTGTTCGCATGAGAGATTGGGAAGGTTTTGGGGCTCAAAACTGGATTCATTGGAAAGAGAATTTCTTGAAGTCTCCGGTTCAATTTTGAGAAGGTTTGATTGATTAATCAAGAACTCTCCAAATGAAGTTTGCCGGACTAGGATTCTTGAGCGATAATGGTGGAAGGGCCCATTTGTAAAGAATGATGATAAAGTTAGGGACCTTTTGTAAGAAATTCAAAAGTTAGGGGCATGAGTGTGAGATAAAAGAGTTAAATAGGACCAAAGTGCAAACTAGGTCAAGATGATATCAGATTGGGCCTAAATTTTGGTACAAACCTAATTTGGACCTAAGGAATCCAATTGTGAAGTTGGATTTTGGTTTTGACGTAGTTTGACTAGGTAATTTATGCAAAAATTTAAATTAGGGCAAATGTTTGTCTGAGACTCTGTTTTTTGTTAAGACGGGTTCTGATGGTTAAATTGAAAGTACTAAGCCCTAGAGAATATTTTTCTATGAATTTTAGAGGGTTTAGGTGAATTTTATCATAACCAAAACCTCAGTTAATTAAGCGAGTCTGCTTTTAGGATTTCAAATGTCATTTAATTCTCAAAACACGCAAAAATCCTTTTCTGTCTGTCCTAACGTACTTGTTAAGACTCTTAAGATCATTTGACCCTTAATTAACCCGTGGTTATTCTGCATTCATGATATGATGGTAAAATTGCAGTTTTAACGTTGGTTTCTTGTATCTCTCAGAATGGATTGTGCAGTGAATTATGGTCCTCTGGCGATTATGTAGGAGCATTTATTTCTTGATTATGACTAATTAAAGTTAAATATGGCTTATGATGACGTTATCATCAGGAATCTCTTAGTAAAGTCTCACTTGAGCTTAAGGAGAGTGATTTTAGTGAGACAAACGGGTTTGAGGAATCTGATAAATCATTTGATAGCTCGATTATTGAAGATGCTGATTCGGTTGGGGCTAACTTGGACGATTTGAATCTAGAAGATTCAATCAGTAGCCCCATTCCTCAACCACACCCCGAAGGGATTGATTTTGATTTGGAAATCATTGTACCCAAGTCAATTATGAGTCAGCCACGATTTCTGGACTTGGGTAAATCATATGGGGTGAATGATATGCTAGAGGTCCCAGATTCCAAACACTTGATGTTGGAGGATAGGAAGTAGGAAATAAAAATCTGAGAAGCTACTTTTGAGGGAACTATGAGTTTGGATTTAAGGGTTCCTATTAACCTGAAACCACCTACTTTCTACCAGGACCCTTACGATATCTTTCATGAGCTGAACGTTAAGTGGACATCCGCACCTATTGAACCATCTTTACCCGTTGTCTGACACTTTGGTCTTGGGTTACACTCCACGAAATCGCAAGCTTGGCCCCGCAAGCTTAACAACCTTCGGTTCGAGGTGATTTTCATCTAGAACCTAAGAACCACTCGACCCTAGTGCATGGGTTTGTACCATAATCTGGTCCACATTTGTGGACACCTACTGGCAGGTCCTGTGATCAATATTTTTATTTTGATTCTGACCTGCACTTGTGAATTCTTAACCTCTTCTTTGTATGTATGTTATGCTTAGCTGAAGGCATTAAATTTAGCACGTGTTTATATTCCACGTTCTCTGTGGAGCTGACTGGATTTTCACGTTAATTCAGGTGATATTCTGTTTACTCCGCCTTTTCATGTCTTTATTTTTACATTGAGGACATTACATCATTTAGGCATGGGGGGTGGATACTTTATCCTGAAATCATTTTGTTAACTCCGTAGAATTTCTTTTAGTTTCTTTAAAAAACAAAAAGGAAAATAAAATTAAGAGAAGAGAACTTAGACTTTTAGGCATTATTAACTTTAGAAAATGATACGAGAGGACTTAAACACTTAAGACTCTTCAGGTCTTTGGACTTAATTAGCTTGGGTATCCACTCGAATGTGAACTTAGTCTCGAGTCCTCACCAATTCAAATTCATCTTTAATTTGGTAAATAAATTGGGGTGATAAGTATATGACTTATCAACCCGTCCTCTGATTTGACGGGACTTTAAGCCTAAGCATCTACACACTTTTTGGCACTGACTCACTTTTCGATGGTTTCTTCGAAAATTGGGTAGCTAATGAACTATCTATGGTAGTATGGCTGGCAAGTTGTCTGTGGTAACAGCTCATCGGTCAGTTGTCCAAAACCCAGTCACAAGACCATTTTCTTCATACTACCTTTAGATAAATCTTAGATCCAGGAAGCCACCTACTTAGGAAAAATAAGAAAAGAAAAAATAGAAAAATAAGAAAATAAAAAAAATAAACAAATAAAACTACACTTCATAGCACGAGTATGGCTGTCAAGTTACCATAGGTAACAGCCTATTGGCCGGTTGTGTAGAGCTCAGCTCATAAAAATGCACAATAATTCCCAAAACACTTAGGGAAGAAGCGAGGAAGTAGAATAAATCGGGGAGATATACACTGGGTTCGCCCTTGTGTTGACCCCATAAATAAAAGTAGGGAGAAAGCTACTGTTCGAAAAGATAAACCTCTAGGTAAAGTCACCTAAGGTCGTAGAAATCCGAAGTCCGTTTTAACGACCGCTTAGTGAGTCTTTCACTCTTTTCACTATATGCTTAGTATTTAGAGTCCTTTTCGAGTCTTGGGTGGGTCGGGTAGTCGTAAAAAGTTATCTTGAAACTCTCAAACTCCAAAAGTACAAAAAGATTAGAAAATAAGAAAAGCAAAAAAATATATATCTTCCCTTTTCAAATAAGGTGATGACTTAGGCGATCTGCATTCTGGCAGACACACGGGTACTGTTGAGTCTTCATAGTTTAGGACGTTAGTTGATAATTTCTATTATTAATAAACAACATAGGCCTAAGCGATCGAATCCTAATTCTATTTTTATGCATAGCATGTAGTTTAATTTTGCTAGGGACTAGCAAAAGATAGGCATGGGGATATGATATAGACACATCTATTTAGGTTAAAATACCTAATCATGCATCTTCCTAGGCTTAGATTTGCATTTCATGTTATAAATATTGCATAGCATGCATCATTCTGCATTTAAAGTAGTATATATTAGGTTAATTAGGTCCTTTTTATGGTCAGGAGAGAAGATTTATTTCAGGGTCTCGGATGGATTATCGAACCATACAGATGTGATCAGGACGACGATCGGAGTCTAACGCCTTCGAAATCATCTAGATCGGAATCCCGTAGCATCATATAAAATCTGAGAAAGATCAACGGTCAGGAGGGCATTGCGACATCCATATGGGTGATGAGTCCAATTTCTTGGACTACTAATTACGCTTAAGAACACTCAAGTTGGGAATTGAACTACATTTCGAGTGCGCATTATACTAGATATTAATTAAACTCGAATTTTGACATTCCTGGATTTTTAACCCAATGCATATGCTCCATTGATCATTTGTTGACATATTACTTATATATATTTTTTATGTGCAGGTATCTTCAAATTTGACAAAGAAAAAATCAAAGTTGAAATGCTCAATTGAAACAACCTCCTCCCCTTTTCTCTCAACTGCAGGATTTTTTTTTAAAAAAAGAACGGCCACGCCAAGGCATTTGGGGGGATCTTCTCTTTCTTTTCCCCTTTGAGGGGCCATCTCCTCCACGGTGAAAGAGAGCCAACACCGTGGCTGAAGCTTGCACCATGATCTTTTAGCACACTGCCTCCCTCCTCCGCACCACTACAAGCTCTCGTGGTGACAGCACGAGCACCACCATCCTTACTGTGATCATCA
Source organism: Thalassia testudinum (assembly GCA_037157565.1). Taxonomy (NCBI): domain Eukaryota; kingdom Viridiplantae; phylum Streptophyta; class Magnoliopsida; order Alismatales; family Hydrocharitaceae; genus Thalassia; species Thalassia testudinum. Next base: position 45,378,286 of record JAZHRO010000025.1, read on the forward strand.
CCACCCTCATCTTCCCAAACCGTGCACTTTCCCTCTCTGCCTTCCATCACCTCCACCACCATCCCCTTCGCACACCTAGTTTCCTCTCCTTCGTTTTCCTTCTTCTTTCCCCCCTATTTCACCCCTCAAGGCAAACCCATCAGCGCCACCCATCGCCGCCACCACTTCCATCACCTCCGGTCGCCCGCTCTCGACGTGGCTGTCGTCAACGTCCTCCCTGCAGTGCCACCGACGCCTACACTATTGCCATCACCATCGGCCACCCTCCACAGCCACCAGCCACTCCTACCATCGGTGGGCAGTTGGCTTCTTGTCGGTTCACCATCGGCCACCTTTGACCATCTTGATAAATGCTGCAGCCACCAGCACGACGCTCGCAACTTGATGCTCCTTCGCCGCTCATCAGCCAGCTGTCGGCGCCCTCCCTCGCGCGCGCACACCTTCCCCTCTCCCATCCCCTGTTTTTGCAATGTACGTGCCCTATTAATTGAAATGAGAGGGGGGAGGAGATTGAAGAAGTGGAATTTTATTTACGCATTTAGATATTGTGGGGAATTTACTTTCTCCCTCTCACTCTTTCTCTGATTTTCTCGCATGCCCTATTTATCTTTCTATTATTTGTTGAATGATATAGTTTTCTAGTTATGAAACATGAAAGGTTATGGACTATTTATTAGGTGAAGGTTTTGAGATATTTTCTAGGTTACTTTGTTAGGTGTCAATTGCATGCAATATCCTTCATTTTTCTCTTCTATTATATATTGAAGGAGGAATTGAATTGAACAAGTGACTAATTTTCTATTATTCTTCTTGATACAAGATTTAGCATGGAAACATTTGCGAGTATACTGGCTTAAAACTCCCTGTGGATACGACACTCGAAATCAACATGGTTTATTACATTAATTATTATTTTTGATCGAGAGATTTCTACCACATAGAATACTATAACAAATCATTTTATTGCTATTATCTTAATCAATTGAATTCTCTCATTCAACGGGCTTCGGATGAAAAATCCGATCGTACGAATGGATCCGAAGCGACGATCGCAGTCCGGTAACGTGAAAATCAACTCGATTCAAGCACCGTGGCACTCTCTGCAATAGAAAGAGGATGGACGACCTAGATGACACTACGTGGCACCATCTAGACTGCCAAACATTGGCCAGCAGTGGCCGCTCCTCCTCAAAGGCATTCCCCCTCATGAGATCTGGGCCGTTGGATGTCCATCCAACGATTTTTGTGAAGCCACGCCGCCCGCCCATCCTCAAGAGAGACTCCATCGTGCGATCTTAATCGTTGGATGAAAATCCAACGGCTAGGATCGCTTGACCACCGACCTCGGATAATTCAAAACTGCGACACCTTTTGACGTGTGGCACAGCAGTCTCCAGAGGCGTTCTCAATGCTTTGATGTCGGTTCGAGCTCTCCCACTCTTCCAATCTAGCCGGCGTTGAAGCATGCTTGATTTTGACCACCCAATCATGCACGAGTGGTCGAGATGCAGATATGTGGACACATAGATGATCGTCGATCCAACGGAGGTGCTCACGTGGGCGTCGACGCGCATCCCCACACGCCTTCCAATGCGATCTAAGCGTGCGATCCTCACGCGATTGCAACCATCGATCAAGCATCTGACGGTGAGAAGGTGGGCATGCGAGGACAGCTGCAAGCAAGCGTGAGCTGGAGGCTACAGCGGCAATTGTGAAGGCCTTTAGTGACGCTTGTAGCTGTCACTAATGGCTTGCGCTATCCGCGTGCTAGCAGAAGAATTGAAGAGCACTAGCAAGGTTTAGCTACGTTTGGGGGATTGGCTGGTGCAGATCTACAGCGACACCTTTGATGTCACTAAATGCCCTTTGCACGAATTGCCCTCTTCCCTTCACTATAAAAGGACCCCTACACCTCCGCTTCTTTATCTCTTCCATTCTTCCTCTCACCACCTCCAAGGCTCTAGAGAGAGCTTGTCCCAAGCCCGGGATACTCCTCTAGAGTAGAAACCAAATAGTTTTACCTCCCCTCATCCCCATTCATGGAGCATCTCGTGACCGTCCTCTCACCGCCCTTCGGGAAGTAGATCCTCGCTGCAATGCTGTCCTGCCTTGCCCTCCGTCCTCTGGTTTCGTCCTCCTTTGTCCTGCTCCTCACCACCTTCCTCCAGGCGACGTCAGAGTGAGTCGTCCTCCGAGCAACCGTCGAAGGGGATTCTCTCACCTCTTTCTTTGTTTTTCGCTTTCATAGTGTAATCTTTCCCGCTTTCGTAGTTGTAAAAAAAGATTTGATTAGAAATCCATGATTATCTCTCTCTTATAGTTTCGCAAGTAGATTAGCTAGATAAACAATTGCCGATCTAATCTCTTGCTTTCTAACAAATTTCAAAAAAATTATAAAAGATAAAAATGACAAAAACAAATAAAAAGCGAAACACGGATGTTCAAATCCAAACGTTCACCCCCTCGTGTTCAACCCAGGATTTACTTTTCGAGTTTGGGTTATAAATTTTATCTGTTAGACGTGTTTTGCAAGCTACGTCGACGGGTCCTCCAAACCCTAATTTTAATTCGCAAAACACGCCTCGATCAAACAACAATTAGCTGCTGGGATTTCATAGCTACAGTAGCATTAGTGATGGGAACACCATCATAGGCCCTAACTAGCCACTTTTAGTTAGGTTTAAAAGATAAATGCTCCTACATAACCATTTGTGGGTTGTAACTCCGCTTCTGGCTATTTTGAGAAGAGAATAGGAAACTAGGGTTAATTCTATAATTTTAACAGCATATCATAAACACAGAATAACCAAGAGATTTGCTAAGGTTGAAATAAAGGTCAATTGAGCGTTAAAGACTAATAAGTGGGTCCACATAGACAGAAATGGATTTTCATGCATTTCAAAGAACCAATATAGCACCCAAAATCCTAATTTTAGACTGCTTAAATTATAGAGGTTTTGGTCAAGATAAAGTTCATCTAAATCTCCTAAAATTCATATAAAAATATTTCATGAGGTTTGGTATCCTTGATTTGACCTTTGGAACTCATTTTAAGCTCAAATAGTCTCAGACAGAATTCTACCCGAAATTGGGTTTTTGAGTAAATTGCCCAGTCAAACTTAATCAAAACTGAAATCAGACCCCACTACTAGATTCCTTGGGTCCAAATTAGGTTTGTACCAAAACTTAGGTCCAATCAGAGTCCATCTTGACCTAGTTTGCATTTTAGTCCATTTAGACTATGTTCTCTTAATTAAGCTCCTAACTTTTCAAATCCTTGCAATCAAGTCCCTTTGTCATCGTTTCTTGAAAAATGATCCCTACCGCCATTGGTGTGAACGCAGAGCTCCATTGAGATTCGAGCAAGGATTTCTCGCTCAATTCTCAATCAAACCCTTCCAAAATTGAAAGGAGGATTCCTCATAAGATCATCTACCATCTGGATCAAGAATTGGACCTTGATTCGCCCTAGATTTCTCATGTGAACACTACAAAATTTAGGGATTTTTTAATTCATAAGTTCTCAAGCTCACGAAGCTTGTTTCCATGCTTAGACGCTTCTCTAAGATATTTAAATAGACCCCTCTTGCGACTCTGAGCCTCTTAGCGAGTTTTTGACAAAGAAATCCCCTATTCCTCCTCCGGTCATCCACAACCTCAGCTCCGGCGAGCTCCTCTGCCCCTCTCATCGAGCCAATCAACAACCAAATTGATCCGCTCTCCTTCTCCAGCTCTTCGTCGCGACCGTGTCCGGCCAAAGATCGATCGTCCTCGCCTCTCCCTGCTCTGTTGTCTGCTCGCCGTCAACACTTCTTTCTTCGACGCCGGCCCATCATAGCCGACCGCCTCCGTCTACTCTCTCCCTCTCTGAGTCTCTCTATCTCTTCCTCTTCCCTTCCTGATCTCTTACAACCCCTTAGCCATTAGGTTCGACCACTAACACCACAGCCACCACCATCATCTCCTTTCACTCCGGCCAAGCTCCAGCGAAGGCCTTCACTTGCTCCACTGCACCAATCACTTCGCCACAACGTCCAGAAGCTATCCCCATGACCAAAAGCCCTAACACTATTAGGGCTATTGGCCACTCTAGACTCTCACCGAACTCCACCACCTTTACGCACCTTCACTGACTTCGCCACGCGCGCACACACCTCACCACATGAAATCACCACCATTACATTCGCCACACTCAGGCGAACCCCCTGAGCATCTCTGACATGGCTGAAAGGTCATCTTTTTAGATGACAGCCAGACCTCCGCCGCTGCCCTCAACTTCTCTGACCTCGGATGCAATCCCCGGCCACAATCACTCACGACTTCACCCCTAGGATGCGCGGCTGAACTCCAGGACTCTTCCTGATGCAGCGGAGATTCATCACGAAAAAGGATTGAGTTTAAAAACCCGTCGTCGTAGTGCGATTTGAGAGAAAATCCGTCGATCAGATAATATTGATAACTGAAATTCGAAAGAGTCCTGGGTCGAGCACGGGGAGGCGAACGTTTGGTTTCATTAAAATCTGCATTTTACTTTTTATTTGTTTTTTTCATTTTTATCTTTTCTAATTTTTTTGGTATTTTTATCAAGCAAGAGATCAGGTCGATGCAAACTTGTCTAACTAATCTATTTGCAAAAATAATATATATATAGAGAGAGAACAATCATATATTGCTTGATCAAATGTTTTTATAACTATGAAAGCGGGAAAAACTACACTAAAAAGCAGTAAATATAGATATAGGTGAGAGAATCCCCCTCGACGGTCGCTCGGAGGATGACTCACTTTGACGTCGCCTAGAGGAAGGTGGTAAGGATTGGGACGAATGAGGACGGAGCTGGAGGATGGAGGGTGGGGCAGGACGGTGTCGCAGCGAGGATCTACTTCCCGAAATAGGTGAGAAGATGGCCATGGGATGCTCCACGAATGGGGATGAGGGGAGGGAAAAATATTTGATTCTACTCTAGAGGAGTATCCCGAGCTTGGGACAAGTTCTCTCTAGAGCTTTGGTGGTGGTGAGAGGAAGAAAGGAAGAGATGAAGAAAAATGGGAAGGGTAGGGGTCCTTTTATAGTGGAGGAAAGGATCAATTTTGTATACAAGACATTTAGTGACGGTCATAAATGTCGCTTAAGACACCCTTGCACCCATGCTGCTGCTACGCTAGCGTGCGCGGATGCACGCCTCCACGCGCTACGCACCCACGCCTTGCTCTACGCTACATGTCCGTGTGCGCTGCCGCTGCCGCTGCCTTCGCACATGCCCATGCACGCCCGCTGCGTTGCTATGCATGCGTACCTCCGCGCATGTGCACGTTCGCGCTGCTGTGCACGTGCAGTGGCGTGTGTGCGCATGGGTGGCCTGGGTTGCGTCACGTGGCACGATCTGGGCTGTCCATTTTCCTTCCTTTGTAAGGGCTGCTGCAGAGGTCTGATTGAGTCGATTTTCATACCGTTGGGCTGCGATCATTGACCCGAATCCATCCGTGCAATCAGATTTTTCATTTGAAGCTCTGAATTGCATCACCTAGTCCCTCAGTTGTTGATTTTCCTTGGACTGCATATGGTGCTATGGGACTCTGATCAAGGCGATTTCAAAGGCATTGGACTCCGATCGTTGTCCTGATCAGATCCGTACAATCGGATCGTCAATCCGAGGCTCTGAATTAAATCTCCTCTCCTGGCTATAAAAGGACGAAATTAACCTAAAATATACACAAACTACTCTAAATGCAGAATGATGCATGCTATGCAATATTTATAGTATGAAATGCATATCTAAGCCTAGGAACACGCGTGAATAGGCATTTTATCCTCAATAATTGTGTCTACATCACTTCTCAGGCAGTCAATTGGAACCTACATCCACGCCTTCGCCTCCAATTCAAGGTCTCACTGCCTGCTGCTGCGTGCAAAGAAATCACGTGGGATTAGTCCCACATCGTAGAAGACAGAAGCCCCAGCAACGCATAAGAGGGAAAACTGACTCTGCCTGTTTGCCTTCGAGCACTGGGGTCAGGTCCCTAACCCACGCCCCTGTACACGCCATGCCTCACATGCTCGTCCACGCCCTCGCTCGTGCACACACCACGCGGGTTTGGGTGTGGATCCGATTACCCGCTTTTAGGTTCGGTTCGATTCTGAGCATGGGTTTGAGAGAGAAGATTTGAGAGAGTGGGGAGGGTTTTCCTCTTAAGGCCTCATCTCCTCTCAGGACTTAGCGTCCCTGAGCTTTGTGAGGCCCTTATGCCTTATACACATATTGGTGTTGTGCCTCTTCTGTGAGGCTTAGTGAGAGGCCCTTGAGCCTTGGCTGCTGCTGCTATTGCTGTGTTCGTGAAGAGGGGAGAAAAAAAAGCCTTGTGCCTTTGGTGACTCCTGTGGTGTTGTTCTGAGGCTTAACACTTAAAGCCATCTAATACTTAAGCCGACGTCTACTAGTTGCTGTGGTATCATTTGAATAATTTGATTGTGGTTACTGTGCATTTATTTGAATATTTGTGAGCTTAACTTTGATGGGTTAATTTAGTGATTCAAATCACCATTTTAACTCAATCTTTTTACTCTATTAGTCTGATCTTATTGAAATATCATTTTGAATATCATTGCTTTCAATTATTTACATTTCTTGTGATTGGTGAATTAAAATTGCATCGTTACTCTCTACGAACGACCTCGGACTCTATTTCCTGAATTTGAGCATATAAATTTAAATGATTTGAGTGATTTTGTCCTATACTGCAACACATTTCTTAGATGACAATTTCACCTGAACAATTAGCTACTGAAATAGTAGCACAGCAGCAGCTGTTGGATTAGCTCCTATTGAACAGCAGCAACAAGGTCTGGAATGTGTTCCAAATGAATTTTGGGAGAATTTGGAGATTAAAAGGGGTTGACTCTATGTACACTTGTAGAATAGTGTAGAACAAGCATTCATGTATTGAAATTAGAATTTAATCTATTTGAAATTGCTTATAGTTGAGTTGGAAAATCTCATGTCATCAACATTCATGTGTTTAATAGCCTAATTTGTGATTTTAATGAAATTAAAGGTCTAAATCATATTTATATGCTTAAACATCTTTCATGTTATGTGTTGAACACTTTTCAATGTCTAATCCCCTGTTCTAATCATTAGAATGCACCTTAAGGCATTAGGTACATTTTCAAAAATTCGTTCATGGCCTCTTTTGTGTGAGTTTGTAAATAAATAAAAAATATTTAAAAAGTCAAAAAAATAAAATAAACCTATCTTGAGTAAGATCAGGTATATTTTTCAGGGTGTGTAGAGTTTTAAAGTAATGTGAACCCTTTAGCTAGTAGAACATACCGGTAGATAGTTTAGTATACTCTGAAATTGAATAAAGAAATTTAAGTTGAAAAATACAAAAAGAATTCTTTTCTCTCTTCTCATACCTCTGTTAAATATACAAATACCCAAAAATACCTAAATATACCATGTATATAGTATTTATACTTGTAAATACAACTAATTACCAAGCTATATGGAAATATTGTAATATATGTAAATAATGTACATAAATAATTTATAATTGTATGATATATATTTAAATAAGTATTTAGGTTGAGTAATTGTATATATAACTTTAGTATATAATTATATATTAACTTATAGTAGATTATTTGTATTTAAATTAAGCTAATTATAAATAAATATGTATATTTGTACAATAGTATCTAAAACTGTAGTTACGCATTTAAGTATTTATTATATACTGTGTTGTACTTGCATATTGATTTATTTATATATTTATTATATATAATTAGATTATTAAGTTAATTAAATAAATTATTAAGTTAAAATAAAGTAAATTAATAAATTAGGTTATTACTGATATAATTTATATTATAGACTTGCATACTATTATTTTAATTATTTTTAACCTATTTGAAATATGTTTATACTGTATTATAGATTTTATACCTTAAATATGTGCATATCTATTAAATACATGTATATAAATGTGTATAAATTAAAATAAACAACTAAAAATAAATTACAAATATGTAATAAATACCTTATTATGTAGATTAACTAATTATAAGGTCAATTGACTTATCAATTTATTAATTTGTGTATTAATTAAGTAATTAAACTCTAAATTAACATGTACATATCATTAACTTTAAGTAATTTATATATGTAATTAAATAAGTTAGTTTGATAAATTAATTACATAATTAAGTAGTTCTATGTAAGGATTTCTAATGGTATAATTTAATTAAAAATTGGATTACATTAGGGCTTTCAAATCAAGGCCCAAATCTTGACTCATAGAATGCTATGCGCACCAATTTCTGCCGCTAGAATAACACCACATCGGTGCTCTGCAAGCTCATGCAGTCGTATAAATTGAATTGCACCCAAAAGTTGCTCAATCATCAGCGCTGGGAGCATAAATACCCCTTTACCCCGTTCCGCTGGGCATATATTGGCATATTGATTGAGCCTTGACTTGTGGTGGGTTGGGAGCCAGATTTGCTTAGGCTCAGTTCAATTGAGCTGGGTCTGGGTCGAAACTATGTATTGAAAGAAAATACTGAATATAAACTACGACTTGGCTCGATAGTGGTCTGGTCCCACCCATATGGGTGTTGTGTATTTCACGAAAAGCTCGATTCGCCTATTAAAAACCCAATTTTTGTAAGTGAAGACTCAATGTGAGTGAGGAAACAAACTTGAAATTGGCTAAGTATAGAGAGCCTTCTCTCTATGAGTGTTGAGTGCCTAGTGCCTTAGGTTGTGAGTGTGGTGTGTATATATGTATATGTATACTTGTATAGTAAGTATATGTATAATATGTATACTGTTTACATATGTATAATATATAAGTATTTGTAGTATAAGTATATATGTATATATAATTAGTATAGCTAGAGTAGTATGCATACTTTTTGCCTAAGGCTTTAGTGACACTTATATCTGTCACTATACATATATTATATGTTAGTATAAGTAGCTACATATGTTAGTATAGTATATACTTAGTGTTTTTGTGCCTACACTTAGGCATTGACTAGGATAGTTGTATATAACTAGCCTAGAGTAGTTTAAGTAGTTTTTAATGCCTGTTTTATTGTGAATACGTTTATGGCATTGTAATTAGTAATTAATTGATTTATTTTGTACATAATTAACTTATTTATTCATTCTTTGATTCATCAATTTATTTTGTAAATATAATTGACATTTTTGGAATAAAAGAGTATTTTTGTAATATAGAATGATGTATATCAATAACAGTTTCCCAATCAATGACTTAGAACAAACCAGTAAAATTTATGTAAATAAATAAAAATAACATGACATTTATTTGCATTGTGATATTATACTACAAAATAATGATACCATTAGAATCACCTTTTTATGCAATACGGATTGTTCATGATCACCTATACAAGGTGCTTTTTCACTTGAAAATTGATTTTTCATCATAGGGTTTAGAGTTTAGGATTTAAGGTTTAGGAGACTAAATCATAAAGTGAAAAATCACTTTCCAAGTGAAAAATCATCTTACAGAGGTGAAGAGTCACTTATAGTTGGTGAAAATCAGTTGAAACACACTGGTTGAATTATCACTTGGTTGGGCGAGAACGCGCGTGTTTCCCTACTCACGTCCTTTCCTTAACTCGACCCCATCAATTTCAATATTTTCTCCAGTTTTCAGTGTATGTCATGTCTTGCAAGATGCCAGAGAGGACCCAGAAAAGCTGTCTCATCCCCAAAGTGTTACGACTCAATTCTCAGATCCCTACATGATCTGAGACCGGCTTGCCTCGACTAATCCCAAGACCTAGTCGTCCAATAAGAAATAACCAAAGGCAGGAAAATAAACCACATTCACACATGCAATATAACTAAGCAGAAGCAAAGTATGAAGCAGTAAAGAAAGTATGACAACTATCTCAAACATAGTACATGGTACCACAGCAACAAAAAACGTAAAGGAAACAAAAAGTAACAGGAACGGTAAATTATGTGTCCATTACTCACTACAATAGTAGAAAAGCGAAAGAGTTGAAAGAAATGACTACGGTTGGGCTTAGCTGGACCTAGCACTCTCTGTAGCCGGAAACTCAGGCTGCTCAACTCTTGATCCTGAACAGTCATGAAAAGACGGTCAGCGAATGCTGAGTAGAGTGGTGTTTACATTATTTAAGTGCAAGTACAGTAAAAACAACAATAGATTTATTTCTCATTTCTAATTTTCTCATTTATGTGTTTCTGGTTCATCTATTTCTCAAAGCATCCAGGTTTTTCTTGATCTCACATGTTCCTCGTGGGAACGATCTTGATTGCAGTCTTTTCCGTAGAGTAGAAGGTACATGTGGTGCTCTCCTAGCTGGGAGAGTCCCCCGTGGTAGTCCTACACCCAGTCAACCACCCCGAGGTCACTGTTGAGATGTAGCAGTGACTACGGCACGCGTGATAAGCGCACGGGTAGTTATCCCGTACTGACACGCAGTTAATCGTTTCCGCTAGCAGGTACTCCTAAAGTATAGCATGGAATAGTATAGGGCCTTGCCCTCTCAGAACAGGGGTCTTGCCCCTCCACAGTGCGCGTACTCTCATCTGACTACCCCGGTTTGCCTAGAGGGCCTAACAAAGTCGATGTAGGGTGGCCAGCTGAACTTCGGACCCGATGGGATGGTTAGCTCCCTCCATACACTAGTAGCACACCTCGGTACTGCATACGCGAGGACCAATAGGAGTCGGTGTAGAGTGGCCAATCCTAACCTCAGGTCTTGACCCAAGGGAGGCTAGCTCCGCTCTACACTAAAAAGGGACAGTTGCTCTCCTTGGTACCACGTATATAAGGGTCAGCTCACTTCCCGTCTACATTCCAGATTTCCTTCATCCACAGGAGTTCTACTCTTAATTCCCTATAGGGTTCATGCTCATATTCATCTCATTTATCCAAGTTCAGATCTCATGTTTCATAATTCATTCCTCATCCATATACAGACAGCTCGTGTTTTCATAATTCAATTATCAAAAACATGCAATTTGTGGTTTCACAGGCAATTTCACAATTACATACAGGTAACTCGTATTTTAACATGCATATCGTAATTATATTAAAGGCAGTTGTTAGAAATTTATCTTAACCATGCATTCAAGTAAACAATACAGCTCAAACAGGCTCATTCATTTCTACCCTAGAGTTCATTCCATATCCTAGAGTTTAATTCGACTATTTCAACCAAGTACATTCTTATTAAATATTAACAACTGAGTTAAACTACTCTACCGGGTATCACGGGAGGAATGGGGGCCTGTGCTACAAATGTAACGACCCGATTCCCGAGTCCCTACGAGACACGAGAACCGACCGACTCGACTAAAACCCAAGACCTGGTCGTCCAACGAGGAAGTAACCAAAAGAGCAGCAAAATAAACCACATTCAGCATGAATATAACTAACAGTAAGAAAATACAGCAGTAAGGAAAGAAACCACTACAGTATATACCACCACAACAGTAGAACAACATTCATAACATAATATGGAACTGCAGGTAAAGAAAAGTACAACGGAAACAAGAACTACTCACTACAGTGGAACCAAAAAGAGGTACAAGAGAACAATGGTAACTCTACTGGACCCTACTCGGCCCAGCGTCCTCTGCAGCCGCTGACCCTGGCTGCTCAACACCTGGTCCTGAAAGGTAACGAGTGTAACACGTCAGCAAAACGCTGAGTAGAGTGGCAGCTAAACTAAAGAAACAGTAAAGTGTACAGTAGCTGTTTTAATTTTCTTTCTTCCTTTATTTACGTCTTTCTATTGTTTCACAATTTATCTATTTCTCAGATCCTTCAATTGATCTTGAATGTTCCTCGTGGGAACGATCTTGGTTGCAGTCTTTTCCAAACAATAGAAGTAGCACGTGGTGCTCTCCTGGCTAGGAGAGTCCCCCGTGGTGATCCTACTCTCAGTCAACCACCCCAAGGTCACTGACAGACGTAACGGTGACTACGGCACGTGTGGCAAACGCACGGGTAGCTAACCCGCACTGGCACGCGGTCAGTCGTTTCCGTTAACGGGTGTGCCCAAAGCACAGCACGGAATCAGTACAGGGCAGAGCCTTCTCAGTAACAGGGGTCCAACCCCTCCACAGTAACCAAACAGGGGCCTTGCCCCTCCACAGTCCGCGCACCCTCGCCTGACTACCCTGGTTTGCCCCAGTGGGCCTAACAAGTCGGTGTAGGAGGCTAGCAGAACCCCGGGACCCGTGGGGTAGCTAGTACCTCCCTACACTAGTAGCTCTCCTCTGTACTATGTACACAAGGGCCAGCAAGTCGGTACAGAGTGGCCAGTCCTAACCCCGGGTCCCTGGGGCGGCTGGCTCCGCTCTGCACTAAACAGGGGGACAGTCGCTCTCCTTGGTACTCCGTACTCAAGGGCAAGCTCACTTCCCCAATTCTATTCCATTCACTTTCCAGGAGTTCTACTCCTAATTCCCCGTAGGGTTCCAGCTCTTTAACTCAGCGCATTCCGGTTTCACCTTTTCAGTTTCACGTTCATACATCCCATATTCTCAATCATGTTCATTTATTCATAACAGGCAGCTGTTAATTCAATTCACAGGCAGCTATTATTTCCTTTCCACATTTTTCAAAGGCTGCAGTATTCATATATTCCACTAGTTCTTCCCATCTTAAGATTCATGCCATACCCTAGGATCTATCATAAATCTAGTTTTCCAGCCCTACGATTCATGCAACACCCTAGGATCTACCATTCATTCTAGTTTCTCATTCCTAGGATTCATGCAATGTCCTAGGTGCTATTTATGGTTCCATAATTTAACAGATTATACCAATAAACTTAAAAGCCACTCTACCGGTTACAACAGGCGGACTGGGGGCGTGGTCGGGAATCCCGCGTGCCTCCGCAACCCCCGAGACTGTAACGGAACGGGGTCCTATCACAAGGATCAACACAAGGAATTTCTCAAAACAGTATACAGCTACTGTAGACGGGTAGAGGATGTAATTCTGAAAAGCACACAACTCGAAACGCGGAAAATGGACTCCGAACGGGCCCTAAACGGGTCGAAACGACGAAACAGTGCAAAATCAGACGTCTGGAACCTCTTCCAGACGTCTTAAAAAGTGGATCAGGGGTTACCTTGCTCTGCGTGGTCTCTCAGACGCCCAGAAGCCTGCGGGGGCGTCTGGCCTAGTTCCTAGACGTCCAATGGTCACCCTGGACGTCTGGAAGTCGTTCCCGTCGTCTGGCACTGCAGCCAGACGTCTGATTCGCATTGGATGCGAATCTCAGAAACTGCGCGTACCCATTTCCTCTCTCTCTTAGTACGGTCAGTCGAAGAAGTGGAAGAAGACGGAAATAACTCACCTTTCAGACGTCTGGACAGTCTTCCAGACGTCTTCCCCATCGTCTGGATAGACTCCTAGATGTTTGATTCCGGAAAATTTTCCAGAATCAGGGCGCCACTCGCCCTCCGCTCGCGACGCACGGCCGCGCTGCGAGTGCTCCACCTGCTGCTCGAGCTGCAGCAGGCCTCCCGCGCCACCCCGCGTCTGTTGCGCCCCCGTCGGCCAGCTCCCGCTGCCCCGGCAGGCTCGAGCCCTCACGGCCGACGCCTCCTCCCCCGTGCAGCGCCTCCTCCCGCACTCGCCGTGGCTGTCGCCGCCGCCGCTCACTCGCGCTCGCTCACGCGCATCGGCTGGAAGGAGAAGAGGAAGGGGGCTGAGGTGATGAGAGTGAGGGAGGGGGCGTGCCCTTTTAAAGCCGCACGGGGAGGAGAGAGAGAGAGGACAGACAGCCTGCGGCCGCAGGAGAGAGGGAAAAAGGAGAGAGAGAGAGCGTTCGTAGGTCTGCGCGCATAAGTGCGCAGACGAAACCGTTGGTGCCAAAAATAACCGATTTCCAGACGTCTGGAAGTGGTTCCAGACGTCTGGTCAGACGTCTGGGTCACTTCCCAGACGTCTTAAAAGGTTTCTGAAGCGCGCGTTCGTAACAATATAACAAACTCAAAGGAAGTTTCGTCCCCGAAACTTGCGCTAACTAGGGTGCGGAAAAGACGTCAAAATAACCATAACAAACTCAAAGAGGACCGAAGCTGGTCCGAAAAGATGTACCCGCAAAAAGCTCCGGGTACCGCTCCCGCATTTCTCCTCAGGCTCCCAGGTAGCGTCCTCGTATCGCTGGCTCCTCCACAAAACCTTTACCAGGGGTACTTGCTTTCGTGTCAAACTGCAGACGACTCGGTCTAGAATCTGCACTGGCCGCTCGGGTTAGGTCAGGTCGTCGCCCACCTCGACGCTCTTGTGACTCAGTACGTGACTGGAATCGGCTACGTACTTCTTGAGGTTGGACACGTGGAACACGCCTTGCATACCAGAAAGCTGCGGAGGGAGGGCAAGCCTGTAAGCAACGGGTCCAACCCGCTCCAGGACCTCAAAGGGCCCCACAAGCCTCGCCGCGAGCTTCCCTCTCACCCCAAACCGCTGTAGGCCCTTCATGGGCGAAACACGAAGGAAGACGTGGTCCCCAACCTCAAACTGCACCTCTCTGCGTCTCCGATCCGCGTAGCTCTTCTGTCTGCTCCTGACAGTGCGGAGTCGCCTATGGATCTGCTTAACTACCTCCTGACTCTATCGGATCAACCTGGGGCCAACCTCCTACTTGGTCCCCACCTCGACCCAACTCAAGGGTGCCGTACACCTCCGTCCGTACAGAGCCTCGTAGGGAGCCATGCCGATACTCGAGTGATAACTGTTGTTGTATGCAAACTCCGCCAGGGGCAAGTGCTCCTCCCAAGAGCCCCTCCAGTCCAGTACAGAGGCACGCAAAAGGTCCTCAAGTGTCTGTATCGTGCGCTCAGACTGTCCGTCCGTCTGGGGGTGGTAAGCCGTACTAAACCTCAACCGCGTCCCCAAGGCCTGCTGAAACTCAGCCCAAAACTGGGACGTAAAGCGGGTATCCCGGTCGGATACGATCTCCCGCGGAATTCCGTGTAGTCGTACCACATCACGGATATACCTTTCTACCAACTGTGCTGGTCCCAAAGTGACTCGGATCAGCAAGAATCGCGCCGTCTTCGTCAGTCTATCCACAATTACCCAGACAGCGTCATGCCCTCGCTGGGTAACAGGTAAGCCCACCACCAAGTCCATGGTGATGCTCTCCCACTTCCACTCTGGCACTGGAAGCGGCTGTAGCGGCCCTGCAGGCCTCTGATGCTCGGCTTTCACCTGCTGGCACACTAAGCACTGCTGTACGAATTCTCCCACGTCCCGCTTCATCCCCCTCCACCAAAACTCGCGTCTCAAGTCGTGGTACATCTTCGTGTTTCCGGGATGTATGGTGAACCTGGAACTGTGTGCCTCAGTCAGGAGCTCTCTCAACAGCTCCTCGTCTCTGGGAATGCACAACCGTCCCCTCAGGCGCAGCACCTGGTCTGTGAAAGAGAAGTCCCCTGGGTCTCCTGACAGTACTCTGTCGCGCAAGGACTGCAAGTACGGATCAGCCATCTGTCCTGTGATGATGCGGTCTATCAGCTTTGGCCTGGTCTGTCGTGTCACCGTCACTGCCCTACAGTGCCCCTGTAACTCCAAGGGTCGCCAACTGCCCACGTCCTCCAAAAGGCTCCAACTCTGTAACTGTAAACTGGCCAACTGTGCAGGCGCCTTACTGCTCAAGGCGTCAGCCACCACATTGGCCTTTCCCGGGTGGTAGGAGATGTTGCAGTCGTAGTCCTTCAGGAGCTCCAACCAACGTCTCTGTCTCATGTTGAGCTCCTTCTGATCAAAAAGGTATCTGAGGCTCTTGTGATCTGTGAAAATTTCGAAGGTCTCACCGTACAAGTAGTGCCTCCAAGTCTTCAGCACGAAGACAACCGCTGCCAACTCTAGGTCGTGGGTAGGGTAGGTATGCTCATGGGGCTTCAGTTGCCGCGAAGCGTAAGCGACAACGTGACCCCTCTGCATGAGCACACCTCCTAACCCCTGTAAGGAGGCGTCCGTGTACACAGTGAACCCGCCACTACTGTCAGGGATGGTGAGCACGGGAGCCGAGATCAACCTCTCCTTCAACTTCAAAAAACACGCCTCACAGGCGTTTGTCCAAGCGAAGGGCACGTCCTTTCGGGTCAACTGTGTCATAGGATGCGCAATCTGTGAAAACTCTCTGATGAATCGTCTGTAGTAGCCTGCCAATCCCAGGAAACTACGAATCTCGGTGACTGAACGCGGTCTCTCCCACCTAAGCACTGCCTCGACCTTGCCTGGGTCCATCGCCAAGCCGTCTCCAGAGATCACATGACCTAAGAAGGTCACCTCCCTCAACCAGAACTCGCACTTACTGTATTTGGCATACAGCCTACGTCGTCTCAGAGTGTTCAGAACCATCCACAAGTGCTGTCCGTGCTGCGTCTGATCTCGAGAATAGATGAGTACATCATCTATGAAAACCACCACGAACTGGTCCAAGTACGGTCTAAACACCTGGTTCATCAGGTCCATGAAAGCAGCGGGGGCATTGGTCAGCCCAAACGGCATGACCAAAAACTCGTAGTGCCCGTACCGGGTGCGGAAAGTTGTCTTGGAGACGTCGGTCTCCCTGATCCTCAACTGGTGGTATCCAGACCTCAAGTCGATCTTGGAAAACACCGTGGCACCCCGCAATTGGTCAAATAAGTCATCGATCCTCGGCAGTGGATATCTGTTCTTGATGGTGACCCTATTCAGCTGTCGATAGTCCACACAAAGGCGTAAGGTCCCATCCTTCTTCACAAACAGTACCGGGACTTCCCAGGGAGACGCACTGGGCCTCACGAAACCTTTCTCCAAAAGGTCCCGCAACTGAGACTTGAGCTCTCGTAGCTCAAGCAGTGCCATCCTGTATGGCGCAATGGAGATGGGGCTGGTCCCTGGTACTAGTGAGATCTCAAACTCGATCTCACGCTCGGGCGGTAGTCCTGGTAACTCGTCTGGAAACACGTCAGGGTACTCTCTGACCACCGGGATGCTCTGGAGGTCTGCCACAGGGCTGGGCTCTTCCACCACACAAGCTAGGAAACCCTCACACCCCTGGCTCAAAAGTCTCGCTGCCCGAAGTGCCGAAATGCACCTGAAACCTCCGTCCACTGGCTGTCCGTGAAACTCGAAAGAAGGCAACTCCGGAATGGAGAAGACTATCTTCCTCTCAAAATAGTCCACCAAGGCATGGTAAGCGGACAGCCAATCCATCCCCAGAATCACTCCAAAGTCCTCCATCTGTAACATAATCAGGTCAGCTGGCAGGCAATGTCCCCCGACGCTGACCTCGCAATCCATGTACACCTCCTCAGCTACAAACAGCTGACCACTCGGACCTCTGATTACGAACGGATTCTCTAACAGCGTATAATCCTGGTCCAAACTAACTGTGAAACTGGCTGTGACAAACGAGTGCGTAGCGCTGGAATCAAAAAGTGTGTAAACGAGTCTGCCGGAAACTGAAACCATACCTGCCACTACCGAGCCCGAAGCTCTGGCATCCCTGTGTGTCAGGGGATTGATACGCCCTTCAGCTCTAGGTGCGGACGAAGCAGCCACACTCTGCGTCGGACGGGTAGGTGCTGGCCGGTACCCTCCTCGTGACTGCTGTCCTCCTCCTCGCGCCTGGGAACCGCGGCCTCCTGCGCGCCCTCCAGTGCTCTGCGCGGGGAGTATCTGCTGACCTCCTGCCCTAGACGGGCAGTCCCTCCTGATGTGGCCCAGCTGGCCACACTGGTAATAGAGGGGAACTCGACTCCCGCCCTCAGTGGGTCCTTGCTGTCGGCTGGGCGGGGGTCCGGTGCTGGCGACTGGCCTCTGTCGAGGGCCCCCAAAGGCCACTGATGGCCCTGCAAAACGCGACGGCTCTCCTGCGGACGCCACGTGTCTCCTCTCTCGCCGGCCCTGTGAAAAGTCTGGCTGAAAGGGCCTCTTCCGCCCGCCGTCAGTGTCTCGCGCGGATGGGTTGGTCTCCTCATAAGTCATAGCTGCTTCTACCACCCTCAAAAATGTAGGCAGCTTCAGGGGTTTGACATACTCCCTGATCGCAGGTCGGAGCCCCTCGATGAACCTCCAAAGGCGCTCCTCCTCTGTGGCTACTGCTGTTGCTGCAAAGCGGGATAGGTCCAAGAAACGCGTGCGGTACGCGCTCACAGTCATCGTTCCTTGGCGGAGAGTGTGGAACTCCCGCCTCCTCTGATCCTGCCACGTCTGGGGAAAGTACTGCTCACAGAAGAGGGTGACGAACTGGTCCCTGGTCGGCTCGTCCCTCTCTTGTCCCCGGACCGCCCTCCACCACCTGTGTGCCGCATTCTCCAGCTGGTACGTGGCAAAGGCCACGCGGCACTCCACCGGGGGGCGAAGGGTGTCAAAGATGTTCTCCAGCTGCTCAAGCCAGTCCTCTGGCTCGGTCGGGTCGTCATCCCCCTTGAAGGAGGGGGGCTTCAGCTTCTGGAACTGTCCGAAAAGCTCGAAGTGGCGCTGCAGTGGAGGTGCTGGTGCACCTCCAGGCGAAGGTGCCTCGTGCACAGAAGTATCAGAGGAAGGTGGGGGCTGCGGCGGCCCATCCCCTCCCCCGCATCCAGCACCGCATCCGTCGAGTGGTCCCACAGAGGACTCCCCCTCCGCAGCCCCAGGGTGAGGCGCTCGGGGCGATGGGTGGAGCTCCTCTCGTACAATGTCTCATATCAGCCGGGCGAGATCCTGGGCCTGGACGTCCTGGAGTAGTGGTTGGTCCACTGGGGCGTCAGCAACGGCACGCCCACCTCGCCGACCTCATCTTCAGCCATGCCCGCGGCCGACCTCACTGGTCCCACGACGAGGCATCTCCTGCAAGGAGACGCGAAACAAAACGGAACACGTCACTACGGAACGATACCTAACGGAAACGTCTAAGAACTCATGTCAAAAGATATGTTGTGGTGGCTACTCTAGTTATAGACATGTGAATTGGTTATTTTCCAGTCAGTTGATTCACTTCTCGGGACGACCTTGCTCTGATACTATCTTGTAACGACCCGATTCCCGAGTCCCTACGAGACACGAGAACCGGACCGACTCGACTAAAACCCAAGACCTGGTCATCCAACGAGGAAGTAACCAAAAGAGCAGTAAAATAAACCACATTTAGCATGAATATAACTAACAGTAAGAAAATACAGCAGTAAGGAAAGAAACCACTATAGTATATATCACCACAACAGTAGAACAACATTTATAACATAATATGGAACTGTAGGTAAAGAAAAGTACAACGGAAACAAGAACTACTCACTACAGTGGAACCAAAATGAGGTACAAGAGAATAGTGGTAACTCTACTGGACCCTACTCAGCCCAGCGTCCTCTGCAACTGCTGACCCTGGCTGCTCAACACCTGGTCCTGAAAGGTAACGAGTGTAACACGTCAGCAAAATGCTGAGTAGAGTGGCAGCTAAACTAAAGAAACAGTAAAGTGTACAGTAGCTGTTTTAATTTTCTTTCTTCCTTTATTTACATCTTTCTATTGTTTCACAATTTATCTATTTCTCAGATCCTTCACTTGATCTCGAATGTTCCTCGTGGGAACGATCTTGATTGTAGTCTTTTCCGAACAGTAGAAGTAGCACGTGGTGCTCTCCTGGCCGGGAGAGTCCCCCGTGGTGATCCTACCCTCAGTCAACCACCCCAAGGTCACTGACAGACGTAACGGTGACTACGGCACGCGCGGTAAACGCACAGGTAGCTAACTCGCACTGGCACGCGGTCAGTCGTTTCCGTTAACGGGTGCGCCCAAAGCACAGCACAGAACCAGTACAGGGCAGAGCCCTCTCAGTAACAAGGGTCCAACCCCTCCACAGTAACCAAACAGGGGCCTTGCCCCTCCACAGTCCACGCACCCTCGCCTGACTACCCTGGTTTGCCCCAGTGGGCCTAACAAGTCGGTGTAGGAGGCTAGCAGAACCCCGGGGCCTGTGGGGTAGCTAGTACCTCCCTACACTAGTAGCTCTCCTCGGTACTACGTACACAAGGGCCAGCAAGTCGGTACAGAGTGGCCAGTCCTAACCCCGGGTCCCTGGGGCGGCTGGCTCCGTTATGCACTAAATAGGGGGACAGTCGCTCTCCTTGGTACTCCGTACTGAAGGGCTAGCTCACTTCCCTAATTCTATTCCATTCACTTTCCAGGAGTTCTACTCCTAATTCCCCGTAGGGTTCCAGCTCTTTAACTCAACGCATTCCGGTTTCACCTTTTCAGTTTCACGTTCATACATCACATATTCTTAATCATGTTCATTTATTCATAACAGGTAGCTGTTAATTCAATTCACAGGCAGCTATTGTTTCCTTTCCACATTTTTCAAAGACTGCAGTATTCATATATTCCACTAGTTCTTCCCATCCTATGATTCATGCCATACCCTAGGATCTATCATACAATCTAGTTTTTCAGCCCTAGGATTCATGCAACACCCTAGGATCTACCATTCATTCTAGTTTCTCATTCCTAGGATTCATGCAATGTCCTAGGTGCTATTTATGGTTTCATAATTTAACAGAATATACCAATAAACTTAAAAGCCACTCTACCGGTTACAACAGGCGGACTGGGGGCGTGGTCAGAAATCCCGCGTGCCTCCGTAACCCCCGAGACTGCAACGGAACGGGGTCCTATCACAAGGATCAACACAAGGAATTTCTCAAAACAATATACAGCTACTGTAGACGGGTAGAGGATGTAATTCCGAAAAGCACGCAACTCGAAACGCGGAAAATGGACTCCGAATGGGCCCTAAACGGGTCGAAACGACGAAACAGTGCAAAATCAGACGTCTGGAACCTCTTCCAGACGTCTTAAAAAGTGGATCAGGAGTTACCTTGCTCTGCGTGGTCTCTCAGACGTCCAGAAGCCTGCGGGGGCGTCTGGCCTAGTTCCCAGACGTCCAATGGTCACCCCGGACGTCTGGAAGTCGTTCCCGTTGTCTGGCACTGCAGCCAGACATCTGATTCGCGTTGGATGCGAATCTCAGAACCTGCACGTACCCATTTCCTCTCTCTCTTAATACGGTCAGTCGAAGAAGAGGAAGAAGACGGAAATAACTCACCTTTCAGACGTCTGGACAGTCTTCCAGACGTCTTCCCCATCTGGATAGACTCCCAGACGTCTGATTCCGGAAAATTTTCCAGAATCAGGGCGCCACTCGCCCTCCGCTCACGACGCACGGCTGCGCTGCGAGTGCCCCGCCTGCTGCTCGAGCTGCAGCAGGCCTCCCACGCCACCCCACATCTGCTGCGCCCCCGCCGGCCGGCTCCCGCTGCCCCGACAGGCTCGAGCCCTCACGGTCGACGCCTCCTCCCCCGCGCAGCACCTCCTCCCGCACCCGCCGCGGCTGTCGCCGCCGCCGCTCACTTGCACTCGCTCACGCGCACCGGCTGGAAGAAGAGGAAGGGGGCAAAGGTGATGAGAGTGAGGGAGGGGGCGTGCCCTTTTAAAGCTGCGTGGGGAGGAGAGAGAGAGCGGACAGACAGCCTGCGGCTGCAGGAGAGATGGAAAGAAGAGAGAGAGAACGTTCGCAGGTCTACGTGCACAGGCGCGCAGACGAAACCGTTGGTGCCAAAAATAACCGATTTCCAGACGTCTGGAAGTGGTTCCAGACGTCTGGTCAGACGTCTGGGTCACTTCCCAGACGTCTGAAGCGCGCGTTCGTAACAATATAACAAACTCAAAGGAAGTTTCGTCCCCGAAACTTGCGCTAACTAGGGTGTGGAAAAGACGTCAAAATAACCATAACAAACTCAAAGAGGACCGAAGCCGATCCGAAAAAACGTACCTCAAAAAACTCCGGGTACCGCTCTGGACTGCAATAGAGACGAAGAGGAACGTGGCTGTAGTGGGAGAAGGTGGAGGTGGTGGTGGCTGTGGTGTGAGGAGGAGAGGAGAGGAGAAGGGAGGGGGTTTATATAGAAGGAAGTTAGGGTTCGAGGGGGTAGAGGGAGAGAGAGTGGCTTCTGCGCGCCGCGTGCGTGCAGAACGCAAAGCGCAGTACGAAAATCTCACTTTCAGATGTCCAGGCACGTGTCCAGACGTCTGGACAAACGCCTGACTGAAACTCCAGAGGTCTTATCTGACTAAAAATGTAATGGATCATTACACAGAGTCTTCCTTATTTCCCCACATTATTTTTATAAAGGGAATATTTCATTAAAGGAATTGAAATGATATATATAAGGATATAATCTCATAGGATAAGGTAGAAGAAGACAACCTCGTCATCCCTCAAAGTGGGGAAGCTCCAAAACATGACACTATGAAACAAAATAAAAATGAAGAAAGAAGAAAAGAAGTGTTCGATTTATCATTTCAAAATAGGTACAGATCCTACACCACGCATTAAGTACAACTAAGCGCCGTCGATGTCTTCGACGAACTGCGCTCACGAGTGACGAGCGATCGAAGGCAAGCCAACCATCCACCCGATCATGATAAGTTTGGATTCGATGTGGCCCCAACTTCAAAAATGACGTCAATCAACAAGGAGGTGAGGCAGAGACGAGAGATCGATATCAGGTGGAAGCCCCCAACTTGTGAGAAGTCATGAGATCACAACACAACTCTTGTACACGGTTGGATGCAACAAAGTTGCTGCACCAAGCACCTTTGCCACTGCGACCACCGCCCCTTGTCAGAGACGATCGGAGATGAAAGAAAGCACCACGATCGAGGTCGTCATGACCAAATCCGCACCGACGGAGAGAAAATCGAGGTTCTTCGAGCCACAGTGCAAAGACCTCTCATTTGATGAGGGGATGGGGAAGGAGATACGGTCGATGATCGAGGGCAAGGGGGGCCTTGACCGATGCGATGGCTGGCGGAGACCCCAACGACAACTAGGGTTTTTCTTTGAACGGAAGAGAGGGACGATCGATGGAAAGGCGAGAAAAATCGAGGGGGATCGCTTCTTTCCCCCCACATAAATTGGCCCTATGTCTCACCCGTAGATTTGTGGACAAAAGGCTTAACCGGGAGATTTTTCCATGTTGGCCACTAGCATATATAATTAAGCATTAGCTTGTACACCACGATTTATGCAGCACAAAATTATATAACTTAAACAGGCGTACACCTCTATTAATTTATTCACTCGTGTGACTAAAACATACGACACATTTTATATACCATAAAACGATATAGTCCGAAGATACATAAGCTAAAAGCTTGGCGATTGAGATGCGCAAAAAATCAAGAACATGAGATCTTAGAGAAGCGCGTGGACCATGTCAAAGCCCAACCAATGACCATTTGGAGCTGCTGCAATACGCAAAGATGACAAATCATTGGCTGAGATACCAAAACAAACCAACGCAGTTGTTGCTTGCAGGTAGATAACACAGATAATTATTGAATTCCAAACAAAACCTGAAAAGGGAGCATTTTCCATCTAATTTGTCGGAAGTCATTTAATCTATGGAGTTCAATGTACTTTACAATGCAGAACACAAGGAGTGGGGATCATGTCATGTATTTTTTTCATGTCAGAACTCTTTTACTTACGTAAAATTTATCTGCGGAATGTATTAGTATATTTAAAATACCTTTATAAAAATAATACAAGTATTGCTGCTTAATTCAGGTCATTATCACTCAAAAAGTCACCATTAATCAAAATGGAGCATTGTAAAATCTAATTATATTAATGTAAGATCAAAAATTATTAGTACCTTTAATTCAAAAACTAAACTAGATCGATACAAAAATTAAAATTTAGTACTATATTTTAATTTATATTGATAAAAGTTAAAAAATTAATTAAATTGTATCGATGTGAAATAAAAATTCATCGATATATTTTAATTTAAAATCAAATTACATTAATTTAAAATAAAAAAGTATCAGTTACATCGATATATAATAAAAAATTACTAGTATATTTTGATTTAAAATAAAAAATCATCTATATATTTTTATTCAAAATCAAAAAATACTTATATATTTACAATCAAAATAAAAAATCACATAAATACTTTCATTTTCTTAAAAAGAATTATGGTGATTTCTTCATGTAGCTATTTAAGTGATAATTAATCTTATCGTGTAATAATATTTATATTACTTTTTATGTATGAGATTTACTCAATAAATTCACACATTAAATATTAACATGTATAATAAATTATATTATAAAATTTATTATTTTAAAATTTTTATATATTTTCACAGTAAATTATTATCCTTCCACCGTCCATCCAAGAACAAAAAAATCTAACTTCTTGAATTTATATTTTTTTCCACATCCGGGTCATTTGTTTAGCAATTTCATCAGGTTGGAGAGAGATGTAATAATTTGTGAAGTATCGAGCTAATCTTAATCGCTGAAGTGATGCATCAACAAAGAAAAAGATTTGATACCAGCAAAGGGAGCCACGGAGTGGCAAAAACGCGTTCAGATAATATCTTTCGGGGTTTTGGAAACAAATAATAATTTTATGTTACAAAATTGGCACCATAGCTTTTGCATTTATGCAAATGCCACCAAAAAATGTTGATTACAGTCACAAAATGTCACTCAAATTAATTTTTTTCAAGATAGTGTACTATTTTTGAGTAAAAAATATTACATGATTGTTTTTGCCTGTAGATTTTATTATAAACTAAAAAATGTAATTATAATAGCATTTTTGTAAATGTAATTACCTTCATGGCAGTTTGTATATAAATGTAAAAATTACAATGATAATTATATAATATCAAAAGATTTTGATAGCAGTTGTAAAAGTCCGTCTTTCCATACTAAATATACCGTTTCAAATTGTCCACGACCAAAACTTTGGTATTTTCAACTTAACGAACTAGACGCTTGAACTTTTCCTATTTGAAAGGCACGCAAACTTAGGGTCTTTTGGGGCAGATGAATGAAAAAAAAAATTGTAAGAGGAATAAGAAAAAAAATAAAATTAAGAGAGAAATTGGATTTTTTTTATTTTGATAAAATTTAAAACTAAATTAGACATTTGAAAGAAAAAAATATCATACCAATAAATTATAAGAGAGAGAGAGAGGAGGATCGAAATTAAACACCTAATTTTAGAATAAAATAATTTTAAAATTAGTAATTTCAAATAGAGAATTAAATTTTTAATTTTGGCAATGAAATTGCTCCTTAGACGTAGTTTGATTGCCGGATTAAGAGAAATTAAATACTTTACTTATCACTTTATTCACTTATGACTTAAGTTGGGTTAAAGAGAATTTAACATAAGGTAAAATTATTTTTTTTTTCTTTGTAAAATAACTTAAACCTTCTAAAACAATCAAACTAAATAATCTCTTTACTTCATCATTTTATTTTACTCATTTTTTTATTCCTTTACTCATTTTCATAAACTTATTTCCCTAACCGATCATTACTTAAATGCATAGAAAACCCTTGACAATCTTTCCTACGGAGTAAAAGTAAGCACAAATATACAAGGTATCCCCGTCCAAAGCTAACTAACACCGGCACAAATATTTAGTTGTACAATAAGCTAAAATTTCACTTCTAAATGTACAATTTTCTGTTTTGGGTGTACAAAGAGATTGCTTGCTGTGTAAATGACGTGAAGCCTTGCAAAGTTAATTGAGCAATATTACGGTGAAACTTGGTAGCACTTATATTTTGTAAAGATAGAAAGCTAGAGTTAACTTAACTTTCCTTTGTATCGAAATCTTCATGTATATAATAAGTGGCGTGCCTCCGTACATTTGATGTGGATTGTTACTAATTTATTTATTTTTTATACTTTTGATTGCTTCGTTAGTTTTTTACGTGTGGTACACAGGCGTTCCCTCTGACTTTCTCTCTCTCTTCTGTATATTATTTTTTTATATATTATTTAATATGTATGTTTGATGTGAATTTTATCTCTTTTATAAATCCTTTCATCTTGTATTTTTCATTAGAGATTACTATTAAATATATTTTTATAAGAATATAAAATAATATATATATATAAAATGATACAATATAAATATAATCTAAAATATCAATTGAAAATTAAAATATATCATAGTAATATATTTTGTAAGACACGGTATATTCTAATTTATGATCTATTATTTTTTTTATAATTAAGTTTTTTTATTTTTATTTGCTATCAAAAAATGAAAATTAAAATAAATCAATTAAAAATTTTTAATTAATGTTCTTTAATTTTCACATAGAGAATTAAAATATGTGGGTTGATACATGTAAAAAGATTAAAATACATGAAAAATAAAAAAATATCATTTGATATAAGCGAAGAATCAACGTATAGAAAGCATCCGTTTATTTATTTCCTTAAAATTCTTACTTACGTTTGGTGTGGTGTTGAAAAGGAATGTAGCCTTTTTTTTTTTTTTTTTTTTTTTTAAGTGGTCTTTCACATTTACTTTTGTGCTCCCGCACAAATGGGCAGTCTCAAAACTAAGTTGTGCATACGGACGAGTAGACATACATTGAAAGGACACGGGAGCAAGGACGGTGTGATGTGTGGTGTCTTCGATGGCCACGGCCCCTATGATCACATGGTGAGTATATATGAACGAGTAAACACATGGTAAGGACACGGGAGCAAGGACGGTGTGATGTGTGGTGTCTTCGATGGCCACGGCCCCTATGGTCACATGGTGAGTAAGATTGTCCGCGATTACACGGCCTCGGTGTCTCAAACTGTGGTCAACACTTTTATTCCTGTCAAAGGGAAAATGTAGGATCATGAGTTCGAATCCAAGATTTACTTGGTAGCCTAGATAAGTAATGATTCCCATGACCACTCAAAATTTACCTGCAAAGATTTCCTCATCATCAAAGAAATAAAAAAAAATTATCCACTTCTCCCTCGCCTCCTCCTCCTCCTCCACAGCCATCGCAAGGTAACGCCCAGAGCTCCCTTGACTCCACATTGTCCCCGAGGTCTTTGATTAGTGGAGGGATATGCTTGCTTGCATCTCCGCCTTCAAAGCCATGGACAAGTAGTGGCTCAACTGCCGTTAACGGCCATCAAACAGTTGAGATCATGGAGTTCATTTGGCATTTCTATATGCCGTACTTACAATATAACAAAAATAAGATCCCCATGGATTACCTTATAAAATACTATTTAAGAGAGGTCATTAGTGACCCTTATCAACATATTAATATGTATGGTGCATAATCATACGAATCTAGTCTGTCGTCAGGTTAGGTTGCATGGGAGTTTCATTTTAATTTGTTTGGAGTGGATTTATGTGTTTAAAATTGTGGTTTGAATAGGAAAAGGAAGTAAATTAAGATCGAGTACCCCAATATGGTCAGTCTCATAGGACAGTTCAAAGTCTAGCAGATTTATTTGCTTGTGCCAGTCAAACTTTATGGAATCTTTAAGGTAAGGATTAGTTTGATAATAAGGATAAATTACAAAAGATAAATTTTCTGTATTATCGTGCATTTCTATTTGGAATGGAGAAGAGTTATCCTCTACGGTCAACTAAGATGATAACCCTTATCTTAATGGAGAAAAGTAAGGTGACAATATAACAAAAATAAGATCCCCATGGATTACCTTATAAAATACTATTCAAGAAAGGTCATTAGTGACCCTTATCCACATATTAATATGTATGGTGCATAATCATACGAATCTAGTCTGTCGTCAGGTTAGGTTGCACGGGAGTTGCATTTTAATTTGTTTGGAGTGGATTTATGTGTTTAAAATTGTGGTTTGAATAGGAAAAGGAAGTAAATTAAGATCGAGTACCCCAATATGGTCAGTCTCACAGGACAGTTCAAAGTCTAGCAGATTTATTTGCTTGTGCCAGTCAAACTTTATGGAATCTTTAAGGTAAGGATTAGTTTGATAATAAGGATAAATTACAAAAGATAAATTTTCTGCATTATCGTGCATTTTTATTTGGAATGGAGAAGAGTTATCCTCCATGGTCAACTAAGATGATAACCCTTATCTTAATGGAGAAAAGTAAGGTGCTTGTTTTCCCTTATTTCTTCCGATAATATTTGAGAACTCGAACTTACATCTTCCACTAAAGTGATTTTGATGACTTACCAATTAAATTATCTCAAGTGGACCTTGCAAGATCAACTAGTGACGATTGTTTGGTATGTAAGGAACATGATTAGTTATAATAAGGAAGAAAATAGAAAAGAAAAGAAAAAAAAATCACGTCATCTCTCTCTTTGAATATTTTTGTTCAGTCTCATTCACTAATGAAAGTTAATTTTATATGAACCGTTAATTCTTCTACATAAATTTTGGTGAAAATTAAATTGATAGGGAAAATACATGATAATAGCGAATTTGGTGGGATACAAGAGTTGTGTTTTTTTCTTTTGAGTAAATAAGGGTAATGTAGTACTCAAAAGGGACCAACTGGTCAGATATACATAGGTTACAACAAGAGCATTAACTCTCAAAGAAGACAAGGAATACAAATCCAACTCAAAGTCACTCATTGCACAGGATGGCTAACTTGGATGACTAGAAATGGGGTGGGTACTTACGGCATACCATGTCTTCTTCTATTTCTCTCCTTCCAAATGACCTAGAGAGTGGTAGTAAAGACTTTCTAGAAGGATACATCCTTAGTGAGGCTTTCTAGTTTGTAGAACCTGAAAGCAGGAGGGGCCACGGAGTTGATTGGTGATGCTCTGCTCCATACATTGCCAGAGTAGCTGCAGTCAAAGAATAAATGATTTAGGTCTTCTTCGTTATGGTTGCTTAAGAAGCAAGTGGGATCCATGGGCGCACCTCAACTCCGAAGTCTAGATGTAGAGAGCAATCTTCCTTTGATCACCAACCAAGTGCAGCAACTCCATTTGGGGCAATCGCAGAGGACCAAATCCATGCCACTTCTCCCCCTTGGCCCGGATAACCTCCCAAAGCCTTTTGAAGTACAATCTACCACCATGTGCAAGTGGCCAATTCCATCCCGAGGGACCAAAGAAATGCCCCTTTAGTTTGTCTCTTACCACTAGCAATGTTTTCTAAATCCTAGAGGAAGACGGTTTGCCTTGGCATGGAGGAAGTCACCATATCACTGCCACATCCAAGAGGCCCATAAGGATTGGCCATTGGAAACCAATTTGAAAATCATTTCAGCATAGGCATGGGCCTGCATTTCCTTGTAGTCACAAAGCCTGAGTCCTCCTTTAGCCTTGGGCTTGTAGATATAACTCCAAGTGACCAAGTGGCTTTTCTGATAGCAAATAAACTTCATGGCCCATCTTTTAATCCTTTCGAGGGTACTCTACTTGACGAAAGAATTGTTGAGCCAAAATTGGACTAATCCTTCTATGGCCCATTTGACCTAGCAGACATGTCCCATCCGTGAGAGGTTCTTTTTTCACCCGTCGAGAAGAACTTTAACCTTATCCTCCAGATCGGAGGCCACCAGCAAATGCCGAGGGGCCCCAAGGGGGATGCCAAGGTATTTGCAAGGGAACTACCCCTCCAACATGCCTAGATGGAGACAGATTGTCATTCTACGAGTGTTGTGGCGAAAGAGGTAGACCCAGCTTTTTGCACCATTCAGCTGTAAACTTGAAATAGTGGACAGGTAGTGAGAGCATTCTTCATAGCCTAAGCAAAGGTCTCATCAACTTTGTAGCACACCACAACATTGTCGACAAAGAGGAGATGGGAGGGGAGGAGGGCACCCCTGACCTCGGTGAACCAAAGCTTACCTTTGAGCTCTTGAGCTTGGAGAAAGGTAGATAGGACATTAATAGCAAGGGTGAATAGTAGCGGAGAGAGGGGGTCACCTTGCTGAAGGCCACGCGAGGATTTGATGAAGCCAGCAGGGGTCCCCTTAACAAGGGGGGAGTAATTGGGCACCCTTATGCACATATGGATCTAATTTAGCCACTTGAGGCTGAAGCCATGAACCTAGAGGACAGTGAGAACAAAGTCTCTGCGGATGGTATCAAATGCCTTGGAGATGTCGATTTTCACACACATCAGGTGGGCAAGTCCCGACGAGTGGAAACCACTCATGAATTCTTTAGTGAGGAGCGAGCAATCTGATATCTGTCGGCTGGCCACAAAGGCGCCTTGGTTTGGTGCCACCAATTTGGAAATGACTATTCTAAGCCTCCTAGCAAGGATCTTGGCAATAATCTTGTATAGTGTGTTACAACATGCAATGGGCTTGAAGTCCTTCAAGGCAGAGACATTAGAAGCTTTAAGAACTAAGGTGAGAAAGGTGTGGTTGAGCTCTCGAACCAATCCACCTCCCTCTAAGAAGAAGTATCGAACCCCCTCGATGATGTCTTCTTTGATGATATTCCAAGCTTTCCTAAAGAAGAAAGCGTTGAATCCATTTGGGTCTAGGGCCATAATTGGGTCAATGGCCTAAAGGGCATCTTGGATCACTGCATCCATAGGTGGGCTTGTGAGAGCCTTGTTCTCTTGGGCCATGATTCTGGCGTGGTAAGGCTAAGAAAGGGGCTCTGCTGGTGGAGCCCTCTCCTTGTCATGCATGAAGAGTTTGGAATATAACTCGATTGCCTCTCTCCTCACCATCTCCTCTTTGTCAATTACCTACCCTTTAGAATCAAGAAGCTTGGTAATGGAGTTAAAGTTCTACCTTACCTTGGTTGCCTAGGAGAAAAGACCAATGTTTTTGTCCCCCTTTTTGAGACAATCAAATCTACTCTAGATCCAGAATTCTTCCTTCTCTTTCCTTAGTATGTTGAGTTCCTTCTTTAGAGTGCAATCACTCTCTTGAAGGGCTTGCGAGTCTGGGTCCGCAGCAAGTTGGATGCGCACATTTTTCAGGGTAGAGGTAGGGCTAGCAATGAGATCTCCCCAAGTCCTATTGTCCTTCATCGAGGCTTTGAGAGCCTCCTTAGTTCTTTTCAACTTCATAACACATTTCTATAAGGGGTTGCCAGTGACCTCCTCCCCCTAGGCTTCCTCCACCATGGTCAGGAAGCAATCACGATCAGCCCAATAATTGAGGAACTGAAAAGGGTGCCTTCAGCACGAGGAAGGGGCAAGGTTGAGTGGCATGCAGGTTTGATCACTAAGATCTGAGGGGATGTAGTCCATCCTCACAAGCGGGAATTTGTCAAACCAAGCATGGTTTGCAAGATTCCTATCTAGCCTGCGAGTGATGCGCCTATCTCCTGATGCAAGATTCAACCAGGATAGAGAGTTCCTGCAAGAAGCAATCTCCAAGAGCTCACAATTCTAAATGCAGCAGTTGAAGCTATCCATGCTAGAATGGGACGAAGCAGAACCACCCCTCTTCTTGCCTCTAAATTTGATTATGTTGAAGTCACCCAGGACAATCCATGGCCCAAGGGTGATGGATGGATGGTGCCATAGTGCATCCCAGAGGTTTTGTCTTTGTGTAGCATCATTCCTTGCATAGATAAGTGAGAGGGATATGTTATAACCGGGCATCAAGCGTCGTTTAATACGTCTGGGAAGTGGTCCACACGTCTAGTCAGACGTCTGGAGGCCTTTCCAGACGTCTGGAATTAAATTTTTCGGCGTACGAGTTCACGTTTGCGTGCATGCGCGCGCAGACTGAACCCGCCGCCCTCCTTCTCTTTCCTCTCCCTCCCTGCAGACGCAGCTTTTCTCTTTCTCTCTCCCCGCGACTGCCTTCAAATACGCCTCTCCCTCTCCCTCACCCTCACTCCACCGCCTTCTTCTTTTCTCCCTGTCAGCGAGAGAGCGAGCGGGCGAGAGCGGCAGCAGCGACATTTACGAGTGTGTGGGGAGCTGTTGCGGGAGGAAGAGGGAGCTTGATCGCGAGGTTGCGAGCTCACCGGAGTAGCCAGAGTCGACTGGCGGGTGCGCAGCAGCGTGGGGCGCCGTAGAGAAGCTGCTGCAGCTCAGGCAGCAGGCAGGCGCGGCGCGGCACAGCCGTGCGCTATGGGCGGAGGGCGAGGAGGTCCTGATTCTAGGAAAATTTCCCAGAATCAGACGCCTGGACTTACGTCCAGACAACGAAGGAGACGTCTGGAGGAAGGTCCAGACGTCTGATGGGTACGTTATTTTTTTCTTCTTCTTTCGCATGTACAGCCATGCAGCTGTTTCCGCCAAAGTCTTCTGCTTCCTTTGGTGTTGAGAGTGGGAGCGTGTATGTGCAGGATTTGTTCGGGAAGGCGCAAGGGCACGTCATCCCACACAGATCAGACGTCTGGGCACGACACTAGACAATGGAGAGGGTCTCCAGACGTCCGAGGTGACAGTAGGACGTCTAGAAACTAAGTCCAGACGGTTTAGCGGGCTTCTGGACGTCTAAAGGATCACGCAGATCGAGGTATGACCTGAGCGATCATTTAAGACGTCTGGAAGAAGTTCCAGACGTCTGATTTTGGGTAGACTCGTCGTTTTTGACCCGTTTAGGGTCCGTTCGGAGTCCGTTTTCCGCGTTTCAAGTTTCGTTCTTCTTAGATTTAGTTCCTCTACCTGTTTACAGTAATCGTATGCTGTTCTGAGTAGCTCCTTATCTTTGATCCTTGTGTTAGGACCCCATTCCGTTGTGGCACTAGGGTTGCGAAGGTGCGCGGGCTTACCGATTACACCCCCAGTACTCCCGATTTTGCGGGAAGAGTTGCCCTTTCAATTATTTATCAAAAATTATGCAATTGTGAAATAATTAATAGAGTTTAGGTATTGCATGAACCATAGGATTGAAAAACTAGATTGCATGATAGATCCTAGGGTATTGCATGAATCGTAGGACTGGAAAACTAGATTGAATGATAGATCCTAGGGTATGGCATGAATCCTAGGACTGGAAAACTAGATTGAATATCTATACGTTGCAATCTTGGAAAAGTAGAAAGGAAACGATAACTGCCTGTAAAATTGGTTAACAGTTGCCTGTTTATGAATGAATAACTACTGTTGAGAACATGGGTTATATGGATATAATGCTGGAACGGTGAAACCTAAATTGGCTGAGTTAAAAGAGCATGAACCCTACACGGAATTAGGAGTAGGACTCCTGAAAAGTGAATGGAGTAGAATTGGGGAAGTGAGCTGGCCCTTGAGTACGGAGTACCAAGGAGAGCGACTGTCCCCCTATTTAGTGCAGAGCGGAGCAAGCCGCCCCAGGGACCCGGGGTTAGGTCTGGCTACTTTGTATCGACTTTTGACCCTCGTGTACATAGTACCGAGGAGAGCTACTAGTGTAGGGAGAGCACTAGCTACCCCACGGGTCCCGGGGTTCTGCTAGCCCTCCTACACTGATTTATTAGGCCCACTGGGCAAACCAGGGTAGTCAAGCGAGGATGTGCGGACTGTGGAGGGGCAAGACCCCTGTTTGGTTACTGTAGAGGGGCTGGACCCCTGTTACTGAGAGGGTTCTGCCTTATACTGGTTCCATGCTGTGCTTTTAGCGTACCCGTTAACGGAAATGACTGACCATGTGCCAGTGCGGGGTAGCTACCCGTGCGTTTATCGCGCGTGCCGTAGTCACCGTTACATCTGTCAGCGACCTTGGGGTGGTTGACTGAGGGTAGGACCACCACGAGGGACTCTCTCGGCCAGGAGAGCACCACGTGTTACTTCTACTTTCCGGAAAAGACTGCAATCAAGATCGTTCCCATGAGGAACATTCAAGATCAAGAGAAGGATCTGAGAAATAATTCAAGAGTGAATAAATGGAAAAATATAAAGAAGGAAAATTAAAAATATAACAGCTACTGTCCACCTTACTGTTTCTTAGCTTTTAGTTGCCACTCTACTCAGCGTTTCGCTGACATGTCACCTTTGTTACCTTTTTAGGACCAGGTGTTGAGCAGCCAGAGTCGACGGCTGCAGAGGGCGCTGGGCCTAGAAGAGCCCTGTAGTGTTACTTGTATAGTACCCACTGTACTTTTCTTTCCGTTGTAGTGAGTAGTTCTGTTACCCCTGTACTCTTTTTATTATAAGCTTCATGTTTATGTACATGTTTATTTTCTTTACTGTTGTGGTGGTGTATACTGTGGTATTTCTTTCTTTACTGCTGTATTTTGTTACTGCTATTTATATACATGGTGAATGTGGTTTACTTTACTACTCTTTTGGTTACTTTCTCGTTGGACGACTGGGTCTTGGGATCAATCGAGTCGGTCTGATTCTCGTGTCTCGTAGGGATTCGAGAATCGGGTCATAATAGGATAGGAGTCCCCTTCTATTTCGACACAATATCAATATGACTTGATTTGAGGAATGAAGGACTTGAATATCTCATGCTTCTCGATTCCAGAGGAAAACCACTTGGCCATTGCAGCCATGGTTTAGGTTGTGAGTGATGCCCCAATCTACGGGGACTTTTTTCTCAAGGTGCAACCATCCCTAGCTAGTAAACCGAGTTTCAAGCAAAGCCATTAGTTGAACATCATATTGTCGAAGGAGGGAGGAGATCTCCTTTAATTTTGAAGGGGAGTTAAGGCCCTGAACATTCCACATCGCTAATGACATGGTTGTTTCGTGGCATCTCCTGATGTCGCCATCGCTTGTTTGCCCTTCGAGGCCTTAACTTTCTTACGCTTCTTCCTTTTTTTGTATGCGCCATTCCCCTTCCTTAAGTTCCTATCCATCATTGAGAATATCAAGTATGGTGGAGGAGAACCCATGGGGTCTTGGTTACCTAGGAAAGGAGGAATAGAAATGTCTTGAAGGGGTGGTTCGCGTGAATTGAGGGTTTATAAAAATGCATCGTAGTATAGTCAAAACATGCGAAAACAACTTTTGAATTTTTAATTATCGAATATGAGTCCAAGGTTGTTCACAAGGAGCAATTGAATACGTGAATTAACACTATCATGTTTATGTAAAATCTAAATCTTAAGAACTAGATGCTAAGAAATCTATCACTTCAGCCTATCAAGTTTGAAAATTTAAAGAGATCTAAATATCCAAAGCAATTAAACCAATGTATAGTCCCAACTAACTCTTTTTCGCTTAGAGATTTTTTTTTCCTTGTGTGAATTGCAAACCCAACCCTTATCACTAGGCCTAATACTCTAATGGGTCGCTTTGATTTATTGTAATTTCGACAATGTGGGAAAAAAACAAAGCACTTAAACTGAAATTGAATCAAATTAGGCACAAATATTTGAATTAAGTTTCAATCAAATTGGGGCAAATCAATGAATTAAGCTAATTGAGCACATATTAAGAAGTTTTCAGATAATAAAAGTTGCATCAATGTCTAGCACTAAAGTCGGTAAAGAAATTATATTTGAGATAAAACCTCAGTAGTTCGAGAATAAATTGCAATGGACCCCTCAACTTTTTTTTGTTGATTTGCTTTCAGATCCTTGTCAATGCACAACAGAGATGAGGGTCATGCTTCTTCTTTGTCGAGGATGCAAGGAAGGAGATCAAAGAAGCTTTGAAGTTCAATTCCTGCAGCTGAAGATGCTTGCAGTCACTCCATGATGCGTTGGTGCTCTCTGGGTGGTTGGCGAAGATGGAGAATGGTCAGATGCCGACAGAGCAGAGGCGAGGGTCGTCGCTGGAGCTCAAGGTGGATGAGGAGCTTGAAGGCACCTCGAGTGGCATAGAGAGGTAAGTAGGCTGATGCTCGCCAAATCTACGCGGTTAAAATGTAAACGATCGTTGTAGGGGGGTAAAAAGGCATTCAATTAAATTTTTAATACTGAACTACAAGGAGTCCAGGTCGAACACAGGGAGGTAGTCGATATTTTAAACCTTTCAAGAAGATTATCAAATAATGATAGAATCAAGATATCACAAGAATAATGAACTTTATTGCTATCTTGAAGAGAGTCTACAAACGAACTCTATAGCACGATTATAACTATGAATCAAAGCAAATAAACTAGAGAGAGAGGGAGAGAGAGAGAGAGAGGGAGGGAGGAGTCGCTTGAGGGATGCTTGTCTTAAGCTTCTGGTGGAGCTTCAGATCTATAACGTCGAAAGGAAGAAGACTAGAGAATGCTTGGAGGTAGAGAGGGTGTGGACTATGGTAGGCTATTTCTCTAAGTGGCTAATTACCTCTAAGTGGCAGAGGCTAGGACTTTTTATAAGAATGTGGGTTTAATGAGGGTCGTAGGATCTAGATCTAAGGGTTAGGTGTTAGCTAACAACATAAGGGAGTGATTCAATAATGAGGTGTGGCTCATCATAGCTAAAATGTCCAATTTAAGCTAGAAACTAGGTTAAACACTATTTTATTAACACAATAAATGGGTTAAGTGTGGGGATTAACGAAAATGACCTAAAACATTAAATTTGAGTTTAAAATGCATAATTAAGTCAATTTATGAGCTATTCTATTCATAAATACAAATTGATGATCTAATTTCCAATTAAACACATTTCTATGCTCGAAAGTTCAAATCAAGGGTGAAATTAACTACTAACATGGTCAATTAAGCTTCAATAAAAATCTCAGGGCATTTAGACATCAATAGGGCCTTACATTTATGACATTACATTTAGGTCCTTATATCATAACATTTCTTTACATATAAAACACACAAGGGTGTGTTTGCAAGCATTTAGGGACTGTTTTGAATTGATTTTCCTTACTAATAGGCCACCTTGCAATTTTTATATCCCTTCACTTTAAGCCCTCGAGTGCAAATTTCCTAAAAGACCTATGACCTCTCTTTCTCCTCTCGTGTACTATTCACGAGCAAGAACTCTCCAAGTAGCAGCCGTCCATTTGATGTGCCTTCCATCCAACGGTTGATCCATCACCAATCTTTGCGCGCCTTTGCGTGCAGCATTGCTACCTCCCTTAGATCCCATCTAACAGTGGGATTTCATCTCGAGCTTTCCTGTGCATCCTTCCTCCTCATCCCATCGTGCATGCCCTAATTGCCTATTCTCACTCTCTGGTGACCTAATTACTTCCTTGCTTACTTAAGAAACTCCCTTGAGCTCGTGTGCCCCTGACAAGCCCCCCTCCTACTTCCTTGGGCTCTCCATTCTTCCTCTCTAGCTCGTTTTCTCTTCTTCACTCGGCTACACCTGCAATAGAGGTGGGTTTGCTTAGTTGGGTGTATTGAGATGAGTTTGATGTGATTTGATTGAAGTTTTATTCTCAAATGAGCAAATGCCCAATTCAAGCCTTATATTGGGTAGTTTAGCAACAATAATCGGTGGTGCTGATTGAAGGCTAAACGAGGACCCAACGGATTCTGATATGATCATTAAATCACCTTGAACATCAATCAATAGTGTTTAAGAAGATCAGGTGATCAGATCAGTAATAGATCTAAAGTAAAAGCCCAAAATAAGGCAACATTGTTCTAAACTCAAAACGAGATTCAATCTGATGATTTATGACTATCTGATGACAAAAAGGCTTTTAAAAGACTTTCAGATCTTGTTTGAGAGATTTGCATAAGCCTAGAAGTAAATTTTCAATGATTAAATCCTATTTGATTTGGATTTGATCAGTGACATCAATTACTCTATTTTCTTTTGATTTGGAAGTCTAGCATGGCATTTGATCTCTGATTTTCAAATGGTTTATGAATTTGTTGTGAATTTGATGGTTTGAATGAGTATTCATGGGCCTCAGATCAGACTTCTCAGGTCTAATCTAGGTTGACTTCAGTGAAACAACAGCTATCAGCTGCTGGAAGCAAGTAGCAACAATAGTGCTAGGCTGCTAATATAGCAGTAGAAGTGCAACAACAACAGCAGTAGCTATTGGCTTGATGAGCAGCAATTTGGCTGCTATTATATAGCAGCAACAGGGCCTGTAACACACTGTCAAAGGAGATTTGAGTTGGATTTAGGGTTTCAAGAAGCTAAATCTTTGTATATTTGTATAATGACATAGAACAAGCATTCATGTAAACTAGATTGACTTAAATTTGATTTGAGTAGCAGTTAAACCATGTTTTCATTCATTATCAACTCATATGAAATACATTAACTGTCCAAATTGTGTTTTAACTTGATATATAAATGAAAATCATGTTTAAATGATGAAACATCTTCATTATGATGTGTTGGATGTTCTTGGATGCCTATGCCCCTTTTCCTGCCCTTAGAATGCATCTTAAGGCCTTAGGTTCATATTTCAAACTCCATTCAAGGTCTCTTTCGTGTTAGACTTGTAAATAAATAAAAATAATAAAAAAATAAAAATAAATGTGTCTTGAGTAGGATTAGGTATTTTTTTAAGTGTATACAAAGTTTTAAACTATTTTGAACCCTCTAGCTAGTAGAACATACCAGCCGACGGTTCAGTATACTCTGAAACTTAACAAAAGAAACACATATGAAAAATCCAAAAAGAAATGACTCTTCTATTATCTCACCTTCTCTATCTCTTCTCCTACAACTATTAAATATACAAATACCATAAAACTCAAAAATACCCAAAAATATATAAAAAAACCTTGTATATGGTATTTATACTTGTAAATATGAATAAATTAATAAGTTATATGTAAATAATGTAATATGTGTATATACTGTACATAAATAACTTATATATGTATTATATATATTTAAATAAGTATTTAGGATGAATTATTGTATGTATAACTTAATTATATAATTAAATATTAATTTAGAATAGATTATATGTATATAAATTAAGATAATTATAAATAAATATGTAAACTTGTATAATAGGATATGAAATTGTACATATGTATTTAAGTATTTATTATATACCTAATTATACCTATACATTGATTTATTTAAGTATTTATTGTATATAATTAAGTTAATAACTTAATTAGGTAAGTTATTAAGTTAAAAATAAAATAAAATAGTAATTTAACTTATTACTGAAGTAACTTATATTTTATATTTATACAAAATAATTTTAAATATTTTCAACCTATTTATAATATATTTATACTATATAATAATATTTACAACTAAATTATGTGTATATCTACTAATAACGTTTGTATAAATGTACATAAATTAAAATAAATGTTCTAAAATAAATTAAAAAATACCTTATTATGTAAATTAACTAATTATTAGGTCAATTGAAAAATTAACTTATATACATTAATTAAGGATTTAAGCTCTAAATTACTGTGTACAAAGTACTAACTTTAGGCAATTTTAAATATAACTGAATAAGTTATTATTCTAAATTAACTACATAATTATGTAGCCCTATATAAGGGCTTTACAATGATATAATTTATTTTGAAATTGGACTTAAAATTGGCACTCAAATTAAGGTGCAAAGTCGGCCTCAGCGTACGCTAAATCGCATCAAATTAGCCCCAGTGATAGTCCCACCTCATTCCATGATAGGCAAGCACGACTGTATTTAATGACTCTCCCCCGATTCCTCGACAGTCGTCAGTGCTGGGCGTGGATAAAAACCTTTTTCCCTTATGCATACATTGATATATTTTGAGCATAGATGAGGTGTGGGTTGGGAGCCCAATCTGGTCTGACTTGGTTGAGTCAGATTTGAGTCAAAAGTCTGCACTCTAATACACCTAACTAAAAACTAGGGACTGCAACTAGTAGTGGTCTAATCTGGCCCCTAGTGGGCTGTTGATCCCGCGAAAAGCCCAGACCTGCCCACTAAAAATGATATTGGGATTTCAATTTTCTGGCTTTGAGATTGACTGAGTTTACATTCCTTGAGTTAGCGACTACTTTGAAAATCATTTTTCAAAAATCAACTCATGGATGATAGGAGATCCTAGAACCCATATTTAGTACCTCCCTTGGGTGCTGATGCCCAAACTTCTACTTCCTCTATGCCTTCCACATCCAATCCTATACCCCTTGAGCCTCAAACTCCCATCCACCACCCTACTCATCTAGAGGATGATCACGATTCTGAATAATTTGAGGACTTCGAAGAAGATCCTCCTCATCATTTTGCACATCCTCCATCACCACCACCTTCTCATCATAGGTTTTAACCTCCTCCCTACCCTAACTTTCCTAACCAACCACATCCGGAGAGACGTCCACAACCTAATCTGCAACACTTGTACAACACACAATTATAAATGAATACCCTTAGACAACGAGTGCAACAACTTACTCAAGCTGTTAATTTGTTGGCAAATCCCTATCCCTAGGCTCGTAGACCTCAACTATGGGATTACTATAATCCTACAGTTGCACATCCTATGCATGCGGTACGCTATCCAGCTGGGGGTTGTACTGCTGAACTGAAGCTGAATATCATTCACTTCCATGGTCTTGCTCTTGAGGACCCTTTTCAGCATTTAGAAGAGTTGAAAAATCTCGCCCAAACCTTGAGTCCGTGATATAGAGATTTTCGCTAAACAAGATGATAGCAATAAAATGATTTGTCGTTGAAAAATCTCTTAATAAAAAATAACGAGTAATGTAATAAACCATGAAATTGGGATGTCGTATCCTCAGGGAGGAATAGGCCTAACAAAACTCACAAAGGTAATTTAACCAATTCACTATATCCAATGTTCCCTGCTTTAAAGGTTGGAATCTTCATGCATAGAAAGAAAATAATAATAGGCAATTAAATCAGATCACAAGAGTATCTATGTAAATTCCCCTAAATAAAATAATACATTAAAGGTTGATATAGTTACTGGCAATGGCATATATGGTAAATTTCAATTGCCATCAAAACGGAGCATTTCGATTCTCTCCTACTCGCGCGTGAAGAGGAGGGCCGGCTGCCAGCCAGTGAGCGGCGGAGGTTGGCCAAAACACAAGAGTCATGTTGGTGGTGACTACGAAGCACAAGATGGCCGGACGGTGAGGGGAAAATCATTGGCGGTGGGTGCTGTTGTCAGTGGAGATGTGGCAACGGTCGGCGACCGAGACCCTCGGGGGAGGTACGGTGGTGGTCGGCTAGACGTGCGTAAGGTCGATGTCGAGTATGGCATCCGGCGATGGTGGCTGTGATAGGTTGTGGTGGTGAAGGTGTTGGGTTCTTTACATGTGACAGGGGAAGGGGTTGGGTGAAGAAGAAGAAAGAAAATAAAGGAGAAGAAAAAAAGGGGGCAGTGGTGGGAGCCGCTGAGGGCGTGGACTTGGTGAGCGGGTGAGGGCGGCTACGGTAACTAGGGGTTGGCAGTGGTGATGGTGGTCTGCAGCCAGGGGGGATTTTCGGTGGAGAAGGTGAAGGTGGTGATGGTGAGGGGTAGGCGATGATGCTCTCTGTCACAGAGCACCACAAGTCGAGGGCAGGCCACAGTGGTGCATGGTCGACGTAGTGCGCTTCAAGCCATGGTGAATGCTACGGTCATGGTATTCATTTTGTGTGCATGATCAAGGTCCAAGGAAGAAGATAGCCTCCCCCTAGGCACTGTCAGCGTCTTTTAATAATGTTCCTATTTGTTTCTATCATGAGATTCTTGACCAACAACTCAAAGAAGATTTCCAAGCAGTTGGGGAGGCAGTGCGTTGAGTCAGTGAGGTTGCTATTATGAGAAGTTTGGCTGGCAGTGCATTTGTCTGGTGGTAGTGTGTTGAGTTGGCGATGGATCCTATAGGGAAAGAAAAGAAAAATGGGTTATTTGCAAAAAAAGTCCAAAACCATGCATGTAATGCATGCATGTCACTATAGTACATACTATCTTCTACTATATAAATGCAATTGAAATTTGCATGCAAGCACTTTTATAAACTAATCTATTTACATATTAAAGTATGCTTTGTACATGTATACATTACCCTAATATCTAGGCATTTATGTATTTAATTAGTCCACAAATGTGGTCTCATCAAATGCCCCCATGCCTAATTTTTGCTAGGCCCGAGCAAAAGTGAAGAATGATAAAAGTGACTAAAGATTTCTGCTTTTCTTATTCCAAAAATGTAGAGATCTAGACAAATGTGAAAATGAAGTGATAGTAGCTTAGGAAATGGATCCAAATGAAAAGCTAACTTACATTTAAAGTTTGTGTTTAACCCTTGGTAAAAATTTGTGATTTGACTCCAGCTTTTTGGTTTAAGTAGAAGACATCTAAGTCAAATGGATTCATATTTAGTGGCTCACACTCATCTGGTGCTACATGTAGTTTAGTACTGCAGACTCTAGATCTCTAGTCTGTTAAATAAGTCAACCCAGAGAGAGACTATTAACTGTGCTCTTTTAGTGTTCCTTTGTGCTTACTCTTTTTTTTTCCTTCTTTCCTATTTGAGCTTACAATCTCACCAGATTTTGTAAATGCACTTAGTATTTGGTGGCCTTACATGTCACTCACACTTTACTTAAAGTTCTAATAACCCTATAATTAAGTCAGAAGTCCTCAGCCAGTATTCGAGTTATCAAAAACATTGAAAAGTAGATACGAGTCATATTTGGTGGATCACAATGGGTGTTTTTGTTGCCTCAATGACATCGACACATGATGAAATTGACCTCAAGATATAGCTATGAACTCGAACACCTTTTTTTCTATTTTTTCTTTTCTTTTTTTTTTCTTTCTTTCTATACATATTTTCTTTTTCTTTTTCTCTTTGTTTTTCTTTTTTTTTTATAACTACCAACACAACATGACACAAACTTTTACTCATGAGGCATTATTGGGGATAATGATGTTCAAGAGGATATTGTGTGGCTTATTTGATGGAACTACCTACACTTGGCACCGGGAAGGGATGGATGATACAGGCGTATTTCTGACCTTTGACATTACTACCCTTCTTTAGCCGAGAAATCTATGGACAGTCATAACCATCCACCATAGTCATAGTTTTATTAGAACTCAATCTTTGTGTATCTGCCTTATTTGGTAGCTCTTAGGAATTCATACACAATGTTCGCACGTAGAAATAGAGAGTGAAAACTATGCTTAACTCTGAGGTATCATCATCAATTATCCAGAACTTAAGAGTCCTTGCACTAGACTTAGCGCACCAATAAACACTCTACGTTCACCTCACAAATGTTAGGTGGATCTAATAGAAGGTAGTTTGCTTGACTCCCTACTAACTGTCCAAGGGTTCAGGAAAAGAAGCAATGCTTCTCTTCGACAAACTAAAAATGTCTATTGGTTTTCCTAAAAGATCCATTACCCAGTCTACGTGCTAGTGAAGTAAATGTATTGAATTCTAAACTAAGAAACAATTTAAGAAGAAAATCTTCAATGAAACTTCCTTGATAAAAATCTTTTGCTAAGGACTAACCAATTTAGCTCAAGAAAACTAATGCACCCAACCTAAATGCATGCAAACATTTATAAATGATATAAATAACCTCAGGGTATACCCCCCCATGCCTAAGATTGACAATGTCCTCATTGGAAAATTAAAGACATAGAAGAATATCACCTGAGGAGGAGAGTGGGAGGAGCTAAGGCTCCTCAAGCCGAAGTGTGTCCAAAACCTAGCGAGACATGTGTGAGGTCAGTGTCGAGTATAGCATCCGGTGATGGTGGCTGTGAGGAGCTGTGGTGGTGAAGGTGTTGGGTTCTTTATGTATGACAGAGGAAGGGGTTGCGTGAAGAAGAAGAAGAAAAATGAAGGAGAAGAAGAAAAAGAGGGGGTGGTGGTGGGAACGGCTGAGGGTGTGGACTTGGCAAGCAGGTGAGGGCAGCTACAGTGGTGAACAGGTGAGGGCGGCTGTTGCTACTAAGGTTTGGTAGTGGTGATGGTGGTCTGCGACGAGGGGGGATTTTCGGTGGATAAGGTGAAGGTGGTGATGGTGAGGGGTAGGCGATGATGGTGGTGGTGACGCTCTCTGTCACAGAGCACCACAAGTTGAGGGCAGGCCACAGTGGTGTAGGGTCGATGTAGTGCACTTCAAGC
The DNA here is from genome assembly GCA_037157565.1 of Thalassia testudinum. Lineage (NCBI taxonomy): Eukaryota > Viridiplantae > Streptophyta > Magnoliopsida > Alismatales > Hydrocharitaceae > Thalassia > Thalassia testudinum. Next base: position 45,421,973 of record JAZHRO010000025.1, read on the forward strand.
CATGGTGCACACTATGGCCATGGTGTTCGTTCTATGTGCACGGTCCAGATCTGAGGAAGAAGACTAGCCATAGTCGTCGTCTTTTAATAATGTTCCTGTTTGTTTCTGCCACCAAGATTCTCGACCAACAACTCTACGAAGATATCCGAGTGGTTGGGGAGGCGATAAATTGAGTCGGTGAGGTTGCAGTTGCGAGAAGCTTGGCTGGAGGTGTGTGCATTTGGTTGCGGTGGATCCTGTAAGGAAAGAAAAGAATCCAAAACCATGCATGTAATGCATGCATGCCACTATAATACATACTATCTCCTATTATATAAATGCAATTGAAATATGCATGCAAGCACTTTTATAAACTAATCTATTTACATAATAAGGTATGCTTTGTACATGTTGACATTACTCTAACATCTAGGCATTTATGTATTCAATTAGCCCACAAATGTGGCCTCATCAACCCGTAGGGCCATGATCAGCACACATTGTTGATGAAAATGTTCTCCTTTTTAATTAAGGACAAAGCCACCTTCTGGTATAGAACACTTTCACGGAGTACATCTATAGAGACCTAGGCTTCTTTGGAACATGAATTCCTAAAGAAGTACTTTCCCGTAGGCTACACTAACGCTTTGAGGCGTGCTATCACCACATTTTCACAAAATATAGGAGAATAAATGCATGATGCCTGGGAGTGATTTTGAGTTTTTGCGCAAGTGTCCCCACCATGGCATCCCACACTAGCAATAGGCCCAGATCTTCTATCATGGGCTCCATGATGACACAAGAAATTTTCTTGATGTTGCATGTGGAGGCAACTTATGTAGGGATGAAGACTCAGCTTTTGAGCTTTTCAAAGTTATAGTCAAAAATTCTATTAATAACGCTTCGATGAGTATGTTTAATAGGAAGTCCTCGCATTCCCATACACATTTAAGGGTACATGAAGCTCAATCCAGCACATGAGACTTAGAGATTGTAGCTAGTCAGTTGGATAAAGTGGGCTTAATAGAGAAGGTAGATGAAGTATGGAAGTTCCTATCAAAACCTCCATCTTCTTCTTCTGAGTCACTTGCACACATACTTCTTCTTAGTTTCCTACAGGGAAGGAAACTGTGAACAATCTGTCCTTGACATCAGCACCACCACCTTCTGACTATTCATATGCTTATCCTCCACCGACTGAAGGAAACTTTGTTCCTCCATACACTAAATTCCCTGCACCTCTCGGAGCTTCGGAGGAGCTCCATGCCATTTACAATGATCCGTATTCACAAACCTACAACCTTAGATGTTGTAATCATCCAAATTTCTCATTGTCAAGAAATTCATAGAGTCCTAATTTGCAACAACCCTTTGCACCACCACTACAAAACTCGATCCGAGTACCACCTCCACTACAAGGGTATCCACCTTATGCCTACCAGCAGCCCCAACCAATGCCCACCCAATACTCTCAACCTAAGGTTGTACAAGATGACCAGCTGGGGTCAATCATGAAAGCTCTTGCTGATATGCAACAACAAAACATTGCTATGTAGCAGAGACATGACGTGTCCATAGCTGAGATGAGAGCCCAATTAGAACACTTAGATGCACCATGTCAAGCACATACGCTACCATCTCAGATAGAACCCAATCCTACGAATGTACCTGCCCAGAGGTATGTTCAACCTAACCCTCCCCAAGGCCAAGCATGTGTCATATCACAAGCCTTACATAAATTTGATCCTTCTCAAAATTATGATCAGGAACCACTTCTTCTTCCCAACCCTGATTCATCGTCTTCTTAAATCTACATCCATTATTTGGAGGAGGTGAAAGTTGTAGATTTTTTTGGATACATTATGTTTCTCTACTTGAACCTTGAGCCAAGTCACTTGCCTACATTCTTTATTTGGACCTTGTACCAAGTATTCTGATTTTGATTCATATTGATTATGGAGCTTACTCTCACCCCTTTGAGATTGACAAATCTCATCCATTCTATACACCATGATTTGAATCATACATTAGGCTTCATTGACTTGTCAATTCTCTATGATCTCACTTCTCTATTTTGAACCTACTTTTGACACTTCTCCTGGGTTTGTACCCAGCTGAAGGCATAAAACTGAGCAACTCTTGTATATAGCTGCTTTTATCTTTCTTCACTTTCATTTGTTTCTTAGGTGTCTATCTTTGCATTTTTAACATGCATACATAGTCGCACTTGTCTTGCATTTCACTACTTAGCCCGACTTTCCACTCTGATACTTTTATTAGACTTGAAATCATCCGCACAGAGATTTTTATCTCCTCATTCCGACTTTCTTCCATCACCCAATCTTAGTTAGTGAAAAGCAGATCATGCATTTGCATCCACCTTATTCATCCAATGAGGACATTGTATCATTTAAGCATGGGGAGGTGTAAATGGTGAAATCATTTTCTGAAATGTAATTAGACATACCTACAGTATATATAGTATAGTATTATTGAAAAATACAAAAAAAATTGAAAAATTTTTTTTACAAAGATGAAAATACAAAAAATGTCAAAAACAAAAATTTTAAAAATACAATAAGGGACTCACAGTTCAAATTGTTGAAGAACTCCAAAAGACAAATTTTAGAGGAGAAAAAGTTTTGAAAAGACTTATAAGTGTTTAATTATGATCTTATAGTTGAAAACAAAAATAGAATAAGTGTTTATGGACATTCAACCTTTGCTGGTTAGACTTTCCAGGCCACAGTAACTTGATTCGCTAAGGCTTTAGCTTAATACACTTAAGATTGACAAGATAGACCAGGATCTCTCCTTATGTAGGGTGTATTCTTGTACCTGAGTCACCAGTACAGGATTTGCTGGTTTGCTTTTACTTAGGAGTCTAAGTAAATTTGGTTTACACTACATAGTGTCAGGAAAGACTAGATGAACTTAAAATTCAACCCTAGTGCTCATTAGGGAAGGTGGAGTCCTTACCTATGTGTGTAGGTAGACTCTTTATCCTAGTCTTTAGTCTTGTATTTAAGAGAAGCTCTTTCTACCAAAGTATTCACCCACCAAATAAGTGCGCTCTACCAAATAAAGTTGAAGGAGACATACTGACAATTTCATTTAGAAAAAGTGGAAAAATCAGGAAAAAATTAGAAAAATGAAAAAAGCAGAAAAAAATAGAAAGAGTTAAAAAGAATTGAAAAAAGGTATTCTTTCGAATAAGTCAAGGATGTTCTAAACATTCTTATATATATTTCCACCAAATATTTTTCTGGGTGCATTACAAATACTCTGTTTCTAATAAATGTTCTTTGAGCCACAATGCAAAAAGAGTTGGGTTTGAGACTTCACTCATTTTTTTAAAGTTGATCCAAAGACATGAGTTGAAGCTGGGACCAACCTGGACTTAAAAAGACATGAAACCCTGGGATTGAGTTTTAGGGTTCATCTGGGTAATCTTTAACCATTCACTGAGCACAACCATAATCTCTTTGCTTTTGAGCTGTGTAAAACCCCTTAAGTCCTGAAAATCACACTTAAGGTTTAAATATTAAGAGTCCTAGTTGATCAAGAGATGGTCTAGGTTATGAAAGACTTAAGTTCTGGTAAGTTTTCCTAAGCAACTGGTTCTCACAATGTCCTTATATAAACATAGTTGGTTGCTTTACAGAAAAATTCCAGCTTAAAGGTCATTTCAAGACACTTAACAATTGAAAAGAGTAAACAGATATCTCATTATACTTACCTAGCTGATACTTAAAATGTTTGCACTGAATGAGTTGTTTGCTAAGGGATTAGCAAATCCTAAGCATGGGGGTATGATGAGGTGTGGCTCATTATAGCTAAAATGTCCAAGTTAAGCTAGAAGCTAGGTTAAACACTATTTTATTAACACAATAAATGGGTTAAGTGTAAGAATTAACGAAAATGACCTAAAACATTAAATTTGGGTTAAAAATACATAATTAGGTCAATTTATGAGATATTCTATTCACAAATACAAATTGATCATCCAATTGCCAATTTAACCCATTTCTGAGCTTAAAAGTTCAAATCAAGGGAGAAATTAACTTCTAGCATGTTCAATTAAGCTTTAATAAAAATCTCATGGCATTTAGATATCAATAGGGCCTTACATTCATGACATTAAATTTATGTCCTTATATCATAACATTTCTTTATAAACAAAACACGTAAGGGTGTGTTTGCAAGCATTTAGGGATTGTTTTGAATTGATTTTCCTCACTAATGGGCCACCTTGCAATTTTTATATCCCTTCACTTTAAGCCCTTGAGTGCAAATTTCCCAAAAGACCTGCGACCCCTCTTTCTCCTGTCATGCACTGTTCACGAGCAAGAACTCTCCAAGCAGCAGCCCGTCCATTTGATGCGCCTTCCATTCAACGGCTGATCCATCACTAATCTTCACACCCCTTTGCAAACAGCACCGCTACCTCCCTTAAATCCCATCTAACAATAGGATTTCATTTCGAGCTTTCTCGCGCATCCTTCCTCCTCATGCCACCGTCTATGCCCTAATCACCTATTCTCACTCTCCAGTGACCTGATCACTTCCTCGCTTACTTAAGCAACTCCCTCCATTGAGCTTGCACGCCTCGAATGAGCCCCCCTTGTACTTCCTTGGGCTCTCCATTCTTCCTTTCCAACTCCTCTTCTCTTCTTCACTCGGCTACACCTGTGACAGAGGTGGAGCTTCTTCCCTCTTGATCGTCCACATCGAGCTGGATCACATAACATCGGGGGACGTCCCAGGAGCTCCTCTAGTGGGCTTTTCACTCGCTGGAGATCCTCCCTCCATTCTTCCTCTCCACCGCTGGTTCGAGATCCATAGGTCCCATTCTTCCTATTAGATTAGGTTTTACTGCTTTCTAGGTAGTTTTAAATGCTTTCTAGATTAATTAGGAGTAGATTAGTTAGCTAAATTCACGGATTTGGTAGCTTAGAATAGGAGTAGAGTAGTTAGATCCGATTTTTCCCTCTTCAATCAATTCAGATCTGAGAGGTGTTTTCACGCAATCATTCCATTCATTGTTCTTTCTCTACACCTCACAATCCGCGTTCTACTGATTTCCTTGTGTTTTAGTTCGCAATTCACCCCATCCACTCGAGTATATCTAGATCTGATGTTCTTGGACTTCGTGATCTAGATAGCACTTAAATCCACCTGGGGGTCTTCTCATTCACTTCATATGTTCAAAAGGACCCCGATTTGGATTTAATTACATCGATTTGCTCGATTCTTTCATATTTGGATTTTATGCCAAATCTTGTGATTTGGAGTTAATTAGGGTTTAAATGGATTTAATTGAGTGATTCGAGTTTGGATTTGCTTAATTGGGTGTATTGCGATGATTTTGATGTGATTTGATTGAAGTTTTATTCTCAAATGAGCAAATGCCTAATTCAAGCCTTATATCGGGTAGTTTAGTCAAGGATAATCAGTGGTACTAATTGAAGGCTAAACAAGGATCCAACAAATTCTGATATGATCACTAAATCACCTTGAACATCAATCAATGGTGTTCAAGAAGATCAGGTGATCAGTAATAGATCTAAAGTAAAAGCCCAAAATAAGGCAACATTGTTTTAAACTCAAAAAGAGATTCAATCTGATGATTTATGAATATCTGATGACAAAAAGGTTTTTAAAAGACTTTCAGATCTTGTTTGAGAGAGTTGCATAGGTTGGGAAGTAAATTTTCAATGATTAAATCCTATTTGATTTGAATTTGATAGTGACATCAATTACTTTATTTTATTTTGATTTGGAAATCTGGCGTGGCATTTGATCTCTAATTTTCAAATGGTTTATGAATTTGTTGTGAATTTGAAGGTTTGAATGAGTATTCATGTAATCCTATTTGATTTGGATTTGATCAGGGACATCAATTACTCTGTTTTATTTTGATTTGGAAGTCTGGCATGGCATTTGATCTCTAATTTTCAAATGCTTTATGAATTTGTTGTGAATTTGAAGGTTTGAAAGAGTATTCATGTGCCTCAGATCAAACTTCTCAAGTCTGATCTGGGCCGACTTTAGTGAAATAGCAGCTATCAGTTGCTGGAAGCAAGTAACAGTAATAGTGTTGGGTTGCTAATATAGCAGCATGATGCGTATGCATATGAATAGCCTAAAATGTCGATTTATGCATGTTCTTAGTGTTGTAGAAGTATCATACATTGTAAATATTTCATAACACGCATCATCATGCATTTAGGTCAAATTGTACAAAGTGTATAGTAATTTGTGCTTCTTGATGGCCAGGGACAGGGCAACATCTTATCGGGGCCTCGGATGGAAGATCCAACGATATGGATCTGATCAGGGTGACGATTAGAGTTCAACGACTCCAAGATCATCCTGATCGGACTTCCGTAGTATCAGATATTGTCTGTGGAAAATCGTAAGTAAAAGGCCAAGATGGTGTAAATTCGCACCTCAGACGACAAATTCGACCACACGGATGGGTTTGGATCAACGATCGCAACCCAACAACGCGAAAATCGATCCAATTCGACATCCGTGGCACCATCTACAAGTCAATGAGGATGGACGACCATGATGGCACCACGTGGCACCATCACAAACACCCAGACTGGTCGCATCCTTTCTTCTTTGTCCTCTTGATGAATCTCAGCCGTTGGATGCCCATCCAACGGCTGAGAACACACCACGTCACCCTTTTCTCTCTCCAACCGGTGTTCCCAACTTCTTAAGGTGCAGGCGAGACAAGCTCTCAGCTGTTGGATCTTGATCCAACGGCTGAGAGGGCGCAGCGATCAAAACATCCCCGCATCAATCCATGAAGATAGCGTAGTGGTCGAACGTGCATCACACTTCGACGAGCGCATGTTCGACTCGGAATCAGAGGCACGCACGTGTTTTATCTTGACCATGCGGTCAGCTACAAACAGCCAGGATCTTCCAGTCAGACAGACTAGCAATCGAATGCAGTTATGCACGCGCAATCACACGTGCTTAACGTGCGAAGCTGAAGTGGGAGAGGAGCATTTTAAGTCATCCGATCTTAAGATCGGATGGCTGAGAATCAAAGAACGTTGTTAGGCATTGGGAGCGAGGAGGTGAGGGTGCGTGCACACTTCAGCCACGATCAGGCTTTAGTGATGAATAAATTCGTCACTAAAGACCCCTAATTTATTATTTTAACTTGAAATGACCTTTTTTCCCCCAACCTCTACATCTATAAAAAGGCCTACGCCCCCCACATTTCAATCATCCCTTCATTCACCTCTCTCCCTCTCCAAAGCTCTAAAGAAGCTTATCCCAAACTCGAGATGCTCCTCTAGAGTCAAAATCAAAGTTTTCTCGTCCTTGTTCCGCAAGCGGATCCTGTGATGACGATGATGCCCTGCCTCACCCCTGGTTCTTCCCACTCCGTTCTTCTTCTTCCATCTTCGTCCTCTGTCTTCCAAGCGTCACCCCATCTAGCTCGTCCTCCAAGTAGCCATCGAGGAGGATAACTTCTCTCTACCTTCTTTTTATCACCTTCTAGAGTAGATTTTCCCACTTTCTAGCTGTAATATTTTCCCGCCTTCTAGCTGTAGAATTTTCCCGCTTTCTAGTTGTAAAGACATTTTCCAAGCTTACTAAAGTGATTGTTCTCTCTCTCTCTCTTAGTGTTTATATCGAGTTCCTTGTAATTATCCTTGTGTTCGACCTGGAATTCTTTTGAGTTTTGGTAAATTTATCTGTTGACGGATTTCTTCGTAAATCATACTACATCGACGAGTTTTCAAAACTCAATCCTGTTTGCATACGTTTTCCGCTGAAACACAGCAGAAGAGCAATAGCAGCAGCAGTAGTTGTTGGCTTGATGAGCAATAATTTGGCTACTATTGTACAACAGCAATAAGGTCTGTAACACACTGTCAAAGGAGATTTGAGTTGGATTTAGGGGTTTTAAGAAGCTGAATCTATGTATATTTGTATAATGACATAGAACAAGCATTCATGTAAATTGTATTGACTTAAATTTGATTTGAGTAGCAGTTAAACCATGTTATCATTCATTGTCAGCTCATATGAAATGCATTAACTATCGAAATTGTGTTTTGACTTGAAATATAAATGAAATCCATGCTTACATGATGAAACATCTTCCTTATGATGTGTTGGATGTTCTTGGATGCCTATGCCCCTTTTCTAGCCCTAAGAATGCATCTTAAGTCCATAGGTTCATATTTCAAACTCCATTCAAGGCCTCCTTTGTGTTAGACTTGTAAATAAATAAAACTTACAAAAAAAATCATAAAAAAATAAAAATAAATGTGTTTTGAGTAGGATTATGTATGTTTTTAAGTGTATGCAAAGTTTCAAACTATTTCGAACCCTCTAGCTAGTAGAACATAACAGCCGACGGTTCAGTATACTCTGAAACTTAATAAAAGAAACACATATGAAAAACCCAAAAAGAAATGATTCTTCTATTATCTCACCTTCTCTATCTCTTCTCCTACCTTTATTAAATATACAAATATCATAAAACTCAAAAATACCCAAAACTATATAAAAATACCTTGTATATGGTATTTATACTTGTAAATTTGAATAAATTAATAAGTTATATATAAATAATGTAATATGTGTATATACTGTACATAAATAACTTATATGTATTATATATATTTAAATAAGTATTTAGGATGAGTTATTGTTGAGTCACTTTCGTCGAGTTTTAAAATACGCATTGTAGTACAGTCAACAAAAGCGATACATCATTTAAATTTGTAATCTCGAAAACAAAAGTGAGCCTGAGGTTGTTACAGGGAGCAATTTGAAAGCAAGTTAATCACTAATCACAATATCAAGAATAATATGCAATTGAAATCAAAATGATAATCAATAGATTATCATAAGAGTATCTAAAAAATGTCAGGTATCAAAGTGCAAAAAGAACAGGTAAAAATGGTGGTTTGAATCACCAATTTAACCCAACAATTAAACTCTAATTAATTCAAATATTCCAATAGTATCTGCAGTCAAATATATCAAAACCAATCACAACACCAACATAGCCAATCAAACGATAGAACCAAGGTGTGGACGCCTTAACTCACGCCTCAGCAGAAGGCTAAGGCACACCACCACAGAAGAGAGGCATAAGGGCCTCACAAGCCTCAGAAGGCTAAGTACCGAGCGAGGGGGAGGGCACAAATCCTGAGGTGGCAGTGCAAAACCCTCCCTCCTCTTCAGAACTTTCTCTCTCAGACCCGTGGGTAAACGAGTAAGCACAGTGTCAGGTAATCGGGTTGCGTACAGGGTCCAGGTCTGCGAGCATACTTCATGGGCGAGGAGTGCATGAGTGGGCGTGAGAGGGGACCCAACCCCTATGTCTTGGGCGAGGGTTCCCTTTCATGAAAACCTTTTATCTGCAGTTGACGTTGCTTCCCCACAGGATGTGGGACTAAGTGAGGAGCTCTTCTCCTTGCTCTTCCTTCGTGAGCAACAACTGTCTCTTTATGAAATTGGAGTTGCTACTACTGTGGCTTCGTCCAATTGAAGGTCTGAAGATACTCCTGAAGCTAGTCCACACTGATTGGAGTTGGGGGTGAGATCGGAGGTGATCAGATGACGGTGGCCGGAGACGAAGATGACGACCGGTAACGATGAGGTACCTGTGATAGAAATATGGCCCTAGAGCCGAAATTAAGCACACATGGAAGTCCAACACTACTCGCCGAACAAAAACCCTAAGGTGATTGGGGGTGCGAGTGGTTGTGGGTGTGGGTCAAGGAGGCTCTGATGAGTTTCGGTCGGTGGTGATGGAGAAGGATGATGCGATGAAATTGAGGAGCTGGGAACCTTCGCGAAGGTGAGGCGATGATGGTGGTGGTGGCTATGGAGTGTGTGATGGGTGGAGGTGTGATGACGGTGAAGGTGGTTAGAGGCGAAGCAGTTGGCATCGGAGACAATGGCAGAGAGGGAATTAGGAGTGGAGAAGCTCCGGATATGAAATTGGGGTAGAGGGGAGTTAGACCCTAAACTAATTGAGAGGAAGGAGGCAAGGAAGAGGCTGCTAGAGGTACGCTGGAGCAGAGGAAGAAGACGAAGTTACCAAAGTGAAAGAGGAGGTTGGAGAGGTCGAGGCTTCGTGGGAAGTGTCGTAGACAAAGGAGGAAGGGGATCCCTCTACCTATCGTACGTTGCAGAGGGCGATGAAGGGGTTTTGAAGAGCTCTGGTGGTGGTCCTCGATGTCGATGAGGAGGAAATTGAGGGGTGTTCCAGCAAAGAAAGCATGAGCCAATACCTAGGGACTTGCCATGCTTTAAATAGAACTAGGATCGTGCTTCAATCAAGGCAAGTTGGGCACTTTGGGTAGGTGCTTCCACCGCCTGAAAAGTTCAAGTTTCTCAAGATCACCAGCACAAATTTCGGCCATAATTGGCCTTGAGAAGGACCCTAATCGACACTGATTGATTTGAGGATCAATTCTGCAGAGTTCCAGGATTTTTCGTCGAGATTTCTAGAATCAAATCTTTGATCAAATGTCGACATAGGAGCTCTGAAGATTCCTTTCAAACTATCATGGTGGCAAGGATCATTCTGAGAAGAACAATGAGAACTTAGGGACCCAAACACAATAAACTCGAAACCTGAGGGGCTAAATGTAAGAAATAAAGTTTTAAAGGGTTAGAAAGCAAACTAAGTCAAGATGGACTCTGAGTAGGCCCAAATTTTGGTGTTAACCTACTTTGGACTCAAGAAATTTAATGGTGAACTTAGATTTTAGTTTTGACCATATTTGACTAGGTAATTTACACAGAAACCTAAATTAAGGCAAAATCCCGTCTAAAATTCTATTCTAGGTCAAAATATGTTTAGATGGTCAAACTAAGAGTATCAAACCTCTTATAATATTATTTTATGAATTTTAGGAGGTTTAAATTAATTTTATCCTGACCAAAACCTCTTTAATTTAAGTGGGTTGATAATTAAGGTTTTGGTGCTATTTTCACCCTCGAAATGCGTGAAATCCTATTTTTGTCAGCGTTGACCCACTTTTTAAACTTTTATGCTCATTTGACCTTTAGTTAACCCCTGAGTGACCCCATGGTTAATCTGTGTTTGTGATGTGCTATTAAAATTACAGAATTAACCCTGATTCCCTATTTTCTTCTCATATTAGAATGATACGAAGTTGTAGCCCTCGGATGATTAGGTAGGAGATTTTATCAATCAAACCTGACTAAATGTGGCTAGTTAGGGCACATGATGGTGTTCCGATCATACTTCCATACTTAGTTTTTGCTAGTCCCTAGCAAAATCATATGAATCAAACCAAATCTCTAAGCCAAATGTAACCGTCAGGATGCCCTGTTAAGCTGTATCTCTAGAAATCAGATCAAAATACCAATAATAGGCCTAGAGGTACTCAAGTACTAGCCAAGATCCAGACTTGACTAGCTTTAGCCTTGGGTTTACCACGAAGGTTTCTAAGGCCCACAAAAATTGCCTAAAGGTTCGTTGACCCTAGCGGTTAAAACACCCATGCGTATTTGTAGCATGTCCAGGTTCAGTTTACTAGTGCATTTTTTATAAGAGAGATAGAGAGGGATTTTTTCGTTTTGAGAGTTTTTCTCTTGTCTTTTTATATTCCCCTAAATCCAACATCGGATTGGCCCTAAAACACAGTCTGTATCAGATTCTTTGTCCCTACCATCAATTCTCGAAGGGTTCCTAGCTATTGATGCTTCGAGATAGCATCGTCCATGGAAACCCCCAGAATCGTGGGTTTCGATACTTTGGAATAGTGCCGCCCATGGCATTCTGTAGGTAAATTCAGGCCCTGACAAACAACATTTCGGGATAATCCTACCTATGGCACCTGAACCAGCACAAGGTGCTTACATGCCCCTAGTAGGATATTTAGATATCATAGGAGATAAGCACCGAGGAGATGATATGTTATTACGCATCTTCGAGGGGAGTATTTTTCATTCCACCTCTCTGTGCTGAGAACTCGTCCAATCAATTTGTGTCTTTGAGCTGCTCCTAAGCTAGATCTTCGGGATGACTTTTTCAGAGCAGAACACTTTTGGCATTATTTCTTCGTTAAGCGCACTGAATCAAACTGGTGTGTGGATTTTAGGTGCTTAGGTTACAAGTCCCGCAAACCAAAGGGTAGGCAAAGGGACCGAATAATCCTTAAGCCTTTGACTTAATACATCAGCCTTGCACTTTCCTCAATCTCTTGAGGACTAATCCAGATCTTAACAAATACGTGAGTGTTTAAACCCTAGAATGGGTCTAAGAGGCCTAAGGTCGATACTCGTCACTAATCTCCTAAATTTTAGCCTTCTAGGTCTTAATTCATCATCTGATCCAGCCTAGAAGTTAGGTGAGTTCCATACTTAATCACAAGGGACTATCTCATTTTCTTTCCTTTTGATTGCTCCTTTTTCCTTTTCTTTTCTTTTCCCCTCAATTGTTTTCAATTCAGCACAAAATTTGACCTTTCCTTTCACCTTTCTCTCTTTTTTTTTTTTTGAATGAAACCCCTCCATGAATCAAATTTCATAGCATTTTGCACTTTTAATACCCCCCATGCCTAAGATTTGCAATGTCCCCATTGTAAATTAGGTGGGTTCGAGTTCAGCTTAGATCGTACATTAGAACAGGTTTGGTGGGTGGTGAACTAGTTGGAATGACTGTTGCGGATGATTTCAAGCTCTGATACATGTATCAAAGGTGGAGTCGACTATTCTAATGAACGAACCCTAAAGTGTAATATGATTTTAGTGAAAAGATAGGTTAGAAGGGTCTTGGGTTTTTTCAAAATGACGGGTTACCTCCTGTTAAGCACTAAGTTTAACGCCATCAACTGAGAGCAATGTATCTCAGAGAGAATGGAGATCAAAAGATTCTGCAGGTAGATTCAAGTCAGTGAGTTCGAGGAACGTTTTGAGTCTCTGACCGTTCACGACAGATGGTTCTGAGTCGTGGCTGAGTTCGTTGATTTCGACAGCTCCATTGCCAAACACTTGTCGAATAAGAAATGGTCCAATCCACTTTGATTTGAGTTTTCCTAGGAAGAGCTTGAGCTTGGCATCAAAGAGTAATACTTTCTGACCAAGATGGAAAGATTTTCATAAAATGTGCTTGTTATGAAAGGCTTTGACTCACTCTTTTTGATACGTAAGTTCTCGTATGCATCATTGCGTAATTCCTCGATCTTGCTCATTTGCAACCGGCAATGGGTTCCAGCCTTCATGAGATCTAGATTGCACTTCTGTACTACCCAATAAGCTTTGTGCTCCATTTCTACGAAAGGTGACAAGTCTTCCCGTACATGAGTTTGAAGGGAGACATTCCTAACTGGGTCTTATGGGCGATCCTATAGGTCTACAAGGCTTCCAGAAGGCAGATAGACCAATCTTTCCTGTTAGTCCAAATAGTGAACTGAAGGATTTTCTTGATCTCCTGATTGGATAATTCAGCCAATCCGTTAGTATGGGGGTGATAATGAGTCAAGATACGATGCGACACCCTGTACTTTTTCATCAGGGACTGGAAGTGCACATTCGCGAAGTGGGTCCCTTCATCGAAGATGATAACACGTGGGACATTGAATAGAGAAAAGATGTGCTGATGAATGAATTTGATTACGACCTTATGATCATTGGTTCAGGTCAGGATGACCTCGATCCATTTGGACATGTCCACAGCTAGGAGGATGTACACGAAATCATCGGAATTCAGGAAGGTATTCATGAAGTCAATCCTACAGATGTCGAAGATCTCACACATGAGAATATGTTATAAGGGCATCATGTCATGGTGGCTCATGTTGCCCAAGGTCTGTCAACAAGCGCATGCCTTATAATAATTGTGTGCATTCTTGAAGATCATAGGCCAATAGAAACCGCACTAGAGGATTTTTGTTGCGATTTTGTGTCCAGAGAAGTGACCACCATAGGCTTGGTCATGGCAGAATGACAAAAATGTCATTGATCTCCGATTTCGGGATGCATCTTCGGATGATTTGATCTGCAGCAATGCGGAGTAGGTATGGAGCTTCCCAGACATAGTATTTGGCATCTGAAATCAATGTCTTTCTTGGCTTTTGGCCAATCAGACAGAATCTGGTGTGATGCCAAATAGTTCACCATATCAGCATACCAAGGAAGTCCTATACCGATTGTCAAGAGGTGCTCATTCGAAAAATGCTCAGTAATAGGTCTGAATGGGTCAATGACCGAAGAAGGAAGGTGAGACAAATGGTTAGCTATCACATTCTATTTTCTCGCCTTGTCGCAAATTTTGAGATCAAACTATTGCAACAGCAAGATCCAGTGGATTAATCTAGGCTTCACGTCCTTCGTAAGTGACTCACTACAGTATGATTCAAGTAAATGATGACGTGGGATCCAATGAGGTCTGACCTAAATTTCTCTAGACCAAATACTACAACTAGCAGCTCTTTCTCTGTAATCGTGTAATTACACTGAGCCTCATCTAGTGTCTTCCTGGTATAAAATATAGCCACTAGTTTCCCATCGATTTTCTAACCCAGCACCGCTCCTACTACGTGGTCTGACGCATCGCATATGATCTCAAAGGGTTGAGATCAGTCAGGAGATTGTAGGATTGGTGCTTGGGTGACTCGGTCACGTAGGACCTTAAATGCGTGAATGCACTCACTCGTCTTCTTGAAATGTGTTTCCTTCAAGAGGAGATTTGTCAAGGGGCACACGATCTTGGAAAAATCAGATATGAATCGACGGTAAAATCTGATGTGCCCCAAGAACGATATGATATCTTTGACCGAGGCAGGCACAGGTAATTTAGAAATCAGATTTACCTTTGCTCGGTTGACTTGGATACCTCTCTTAGAGACAAGGTGTCCAAGTACGATGCCCTCAGGAACCATGAAGTGGCTCTTTTCCCAGGAAAGAACTAGGTTCACTTGGATGCATCTCCTAAGGATCTGGACCAAATGTAGGAGGCAATCATTAAAAGATTCACCAAATATCGAGAAGTCATCCATGAAGACCTCAAGATATTTACCTATCATATCAGAAAATATGACTAGCATGCACCGCTGAAAGGTGAGAGTGCATTGCATAGCCTGTTGTATGCGTTTTGCATCGAATTAAGAAATACATGCATCGTAGTATAGTCGACAAAAATGCTACAACATTTAAATTTATAAAACTCGAAAATAATGAGTCTGACAAAAATTCATAGTACTAATCAATGATATAAATAATGAGCACAATAATATATAATGAATCAATGAAGATATCTTCAATATCAACCAAGTTGTATCTAAAGATATTGATGAGGTGTGTCTTATTTTAGCTAAAATGTCCAAGTTAAGCTAGAAACTAAGTTAAACACTATCAAATTAACACATAAAATGGGTTAAGTGTAGGAAATAACAAAAAGACCTAAAACACCAAATCTATGCTAAAAATGCAAATTAAGTCATTTATTGAGATATTCTATTATTAAATACAAAATGATGATCCAATTGTATATTAAACACACAATTGAGTTCAAAAGATCAAATCAAAAGTAAAATTAACTTCTAATATGTTCAATTAAGCTTCAAAAAAAATTTGGTAGCAGTTGGACATCAATAGGACCTTGCATTTAGAGATTCACATTTAGGTCCTTCATTCATAACACTTTATTCACTTTAAACCTCCAAGGACCCATTTGTAGGCCGTAAGGACCTAATTGTAACACCTTAGGGACTGCTCTGCAGTGATTTCATACCACTTAGGGGCCTTGCTGCTATTTTCCTACAGTTTCGCATTTTGGGTTGATGGAGCAATTACACCATTAGACCTGTGACCGGTGCACCTCTTGGTGCACTGTTCACTCGATGAACTTGAGCAATCTATGCCGTTCAAAGCCTCCATCTTGATTTGTGGCTGCCCTTCAATCGAAACTTCGCGAGAATAATCGCGTAGCTTCACCACCTTGCTTAGATCCCATCTAGCCATTAGAATTCGACTTGGCTCTTCCTGTGCCCTCGTAGCTCATCGTGGCCGCCTATGCCCTAATCACTTGTTTCCACCATGCGGTGAGTGCAATCACTCTCAGAGTCTAATTAAGTATTCCCTCAGCTCGTGCGTAGACTTGGATCAACCCCTCCCCCTGAGTGGTCCACCCTTTGTCAACACCTGCAGCTTCCTCTCATCTCCAATTCATCCGCCTGCAGTGACAACACATGCCATGCTTCCTCCTTTCAATCGCCACCAGCAGACCGGGTGGTGGGCTTGAGACATCTTCTTTAGTTGCTGGTCTTCTCCCCTTTCATCATCACCAACCACTGATGAGTGACCTTAGACAACTTCATCCCATTAGATAGATTTACATGCTTTGTTGGAGTAGAATTAGTATAGTTTTACTGCTTTCTAGTTATTTGTAGTGTTAGATTAGCTTAGGAGTTGAGTAATTTAGATTCGATTCGCATCTCTCTGATCAATTCAAATCAGAGAGACTTTCATACCCATCATCATCACCATTAATCTCCCTTTACATTCCATTTAATCACCTTAATTCCTCGATTTTAATTCACTGATCACCCACTCATTAAGGTCTAATTTCAGATCTGAGAACTTTGTTTCTCAGATCTAAAATTAGCACCAAATTCAACTTGGGGGGTCTCCCATTCAATTCATAACTCCACAAAGACCCCTCGATCTTGTTCACCAACTCAATTGTCTTGATTTTGCTTGAAAATCGTTTTAATTATTCAAATCAGTGATTTGAAAACTATTTGAGGTTTTATTGA
Organism: Thalassia testudinum; assembly: GCA_037157565.1. Lineage (NCBI taxonomy): Eukaryota > Viridiplantae > Streptophyta > Magnoliopsida > Alismatales > Hydrocharitaceae > Thalassia > Thalassia testudinum. Next base: position 45,438,733 of record JAZHRO010000025.1, read on the forward strand.
TTTAATCAAGCTTTTGAGAGTTTAAGGACTAGATTGAGGTGTATGCAAAGATTCCAATGTTTTTTGAGTTTTGTTTTGATTTGTGGATGAGCATATGCCTAATCCAAGCCCTATGTTGGAGAGTTCTATCAAGGAGAATCAGTCTCCCTGATTTGAGAAGGAGCAAGGACCCAACGGGTCTTGATCAACTCACAAAATCACCTTGAACACCTATCAATGGTGTTCAAGGAGATTGAGTAGAAACATTACCATAACACCCAAAGCAAAAGCCTAATTGGGGTGACATTTTACCCTCCATATATCCACTTTCATGATTTTATATTGGAGGTTGTGATTGGGATTCTAAAGAGCTTTTGGAAGAAGAGTTGAATTGATTTTCAAAGGGAGTGGAAATTTCATTTTATAAAGACAATTTTAGATCTTTTTCTGTGATTTCAAGATGGTTTTCTATAAAGACCCATTTTGTTCTGAGTCTTTTAAGACATCTGGACTGTCAGTCAGACGTCTGGACCCCTTCCTAGACGTCTGGAAGTTGAAAATTTTATATGCAGGGTCGTGTCTCTACGCTGGCTGCACTCAGATAGTCTCCCTCTTTTCTCTCTCTCTTTTCTTCTCCATAGAACCCTAGTCGCTCCCTCTATATAACCCCTCTCCCCCCTCCTCTCTTCTCCACTCCACCACCACCTTCCTTCTTCCTCTCCACTGCAGTGAGAGGGACGAGCGCGAGAGAGGGTGCGAGAGTGAGGAGCGAGGAGGAGAGGTGGCGTGAAGAGAGGAGGAGAAGCTTGAGCTCGCGAGTTCGTGGGAACTCGCCAGAGGACGCACGGCTGGAGCGGCACGTGCGGGAGGAGGAGCACGTCAGGGGAGACGTCCTCGACACTTTGCTGCAGTCGGAGCTGCAAACGAGGAGAGGCCGCGGCTGCGCGCGGCGAGGGGAGTGGGAGGTCGGTTTGGTTCTGGGTTTTTCCCAGAATCAGACGTCTGGCGTGTCATCCAGACGACGGGTTGGATGTCTGGTGACGACACCGGACGTCTGAAAGTAGAGTTTCGCGAAGGTACGTTCCTCTTGCTGTTACGGCCATGCAGGCTGCACCGCAAAGTCAATCTGCGTGGCTAAAAGTGGAAGATATTGTCTGTCGCATGCAGGGACAGCTTTGGGAAGGCATAGGGCACACCCTCCCACGCATTTTGGATGTCTAGACAGCTTACCAGATGGCCGGAAGCACCCCCAGACGACTGGAGGAGAGGTCGGGCGTTTGGAGCTGGATCCAGATGGTCAAGTAGGGATTTTGGACGTCTGAAGTCAACGCAGGAACCTGAGGAGAGACCCTGGTGACTTCTAAGACATCTGGACCTTGTGCTAGACGTCTGATTTTGGTCTGCAGTTATGTTTTTGACCCATTTAGGGTTCGTTTGAGGTCTGTTTTACGCAAACAAGATATATGTGATTTCCTTGCGAGTTCCTCTACATGTTAGAAATCCTTATATACTGTTCTAAACATTCCATTATGGTATGTTCCTTGGTATAGGACTTCGATCTGTTACGTGTTCGGAGCTTGCTAAGGCACATGAGTCTGCCATTCGAGCCCCTAGTACTCCCAGATTGTCTGGTAGAGTGGTCTCCCCTATTTTAATTATAAAACATGAATGCATATGTAAAATTGGATAACTAAAAACCTAGGATGTGGCATGAATCCTAGGACGAGAAGTACTTGCACTATTTGTATGCGTGTTTGAGATTGCAGTCATAAATGAATGAATAGAATTGTAAACAACTGCCTGTTAATAAATACAAGCTACCTGTGAAATATGAAATGTCTGTGCTAGTTAAATAGTTGCCTGTGACATTACTTGTTGTATATGTTAAATTATGGAAATACGAGCTGCATGTATATAATATGAGAATGGAAATGTGAATAATGAAACCTGGTATGGACAACATGGTGAATACGAGCATGAACCCTACGGGGAATTAGGAGTAGAGCTCCTGTAGATAAATGGAATGGATATGGAAATGTGAGTGGGAAGTGCATTGGCCCTTGAGTACGTGGTACCAAGGAGAGCGACTGTCCCCTGTTTAGTGTAGAGTGGAGCTAGCCGCCCTTGGGTTAGGACCCAGGGTTAGGATTGGCCACTCTACACCAACTTTTGTTGGCCCTCGCGTGCACTATACTGGGGAGAGATACTAGTGTAGGGGGAGATCTAGTCATCCCATGGGGCCCGGGGTTCAGCTAGCTACCCAACACCGACTTGTTAGGCCTACTGGGCAAACCAGGGTAGTCAGACGAGGGTGTATGGACTGTGGAGGGGCGAGACCCCTGTTTGGTTCTGAGGGGCTAGACCCCTGTTGCAGAGAGGACTAAGCCCTATACTATTTTGTATTGTACTTTGGATGTACTATTGGGAAAAAATTGCAGCTCGCGTTTTTGATAAAAGCGTCGTAGTATAGTTGTGAAATACGATCCAACAAAGATATTATTTTGTAAAATAACAAGACTTTGAGTCCCGGTCGTTCGTCTCTGGGAGGCATTGCTTTTACTTTTGAAATCGATCTTATCCATCTCTACTTTATTTAGAATCGCATATCAATTCGTGATTATTACGTAGTTAAGTATGATATGCTTAGTTGCGAGAATATTAGGAGTTAGAAACAGGCAACTTGAATCACGCAAATATAATAATCATTCAGCTCGTGGTGATTTCAAACATATAAAGATATATATATATATATATATATGCAATTTCATTCATCATTGGAGAGTTGTTGCACATGAATGCTTAAAAATTAAACCTAACTACCATAAAACGATTGCATACAAGAATCAACGGGGGGATTTCGCATGCATCATTGGGGGAGAAGTAAGACTATACTACTAAGAAGTAAATAAAAGCAGTAAATATACAAAAAGTTAAGCTACTAATCTAGCAGAAGGAAGGGCATTCGAAGGTGGTCTCCGATGGCCTTTGAGTGGCTGAGAGGAGGGGCGGCCAATGGAGCTTAGGCCGACCCTTGGAGAGAGGTTGGGGAGTTGATCCAGCTTCCTAGCGTGGAGATGGTGGCCTCCATGGTGGTGCTCTACTCGTGGTGGTGGAGTGGAGATGGAAGTGGCTAGCTTAAGTGGAATGGATGCCAAGGAAGTGAATGGGCGCAAATTGCCACCCATTGGGTCTTTTTATAGACCTAAGGGAAGCTCTCTAGAGAATTATGGAATTCTCTAGAGAAGCCTATGGTGGGAGCTCGTGGTAGAGTGAGAGAGAAAGGGTGGATGGTGGTATTTTGATCCACCAAATGTGGATCTAAAAATTGAATAGCTTTTGGTTGCTATTTTTGGCAACCAAGGCAACCACATATGGTAGAGTGTTCTAGAGAACTCTAGGCTAGGTATTTTCGTGTGGATGGTGTGTGTGGGTCGAAACTTAGGTGGCTAGGTTGATTAGGTTAGGTTCTAGTGGGTTTAGGTCAAAGTATGTCTCAAATTTGGGTTATAAACCCTAATTCACTACGGTAAAGTGCAATTAAACTTAATACAAGTTTAATTGGGTGTGTGGAAACTTAATTGAGAGCAAAACAACTCAATTAATTTAGGTCTAGGTCAATTGGACTCTCACTGAGTCCAATTGGACAGTGTGTGCTGAGATCAGGGCTCAATTGGACTCAATGAGTCCAATTGAATAGGCTGATGGAATTGACTAAGATCAAAGTCAATTAAGTTTAGTGAGGACCTAATTAGGTCCTTAGGGAGGTCTAGAGGTGACGTACTAGGGTTAAGGCACCTTAATTTAGGTTCCTATGGGGTTAGAATTGGGTTTAGGGACCTAGAGATCCAAGATCAAGGCTTAAATCTCAAAACAGGAATTAGATAGCAATATCAGACGTCTAATACTCAGAAATCAGAAGTCCAGACTTGTTGTCTGGACGTCCAATCAGAGTTAGGAAGGATTTTGGATTCTGTTTTGGGTATTCTGCAGAAATTGGACGTCTGACAAAGTGTCTAGACGTCCAATAACACTGCAGAAGTGGGTTTGAAGTGTGCGGGAGATGGCTAAGGGTCCTGGACGTCCTATAACTTATCTGGACATCCAGATGAGGGTTGGAACTAGGGTTTTAGGGCTTCCTAGGGTGTTGTGACCTAATCTAAGGGTGGCTCAGGCTTGGGGAGGTCTCTAGGCTATCCTAGGGCTAGGATGGACCTAAGCTTTTCACATTTTACTGCTTTATTCCTACTTAATAGAATAGCAAACTTTTAACCCCCTTACATTATTATTCTTACATCTAATCTAAGCCTTCTGCTCCAACTTTGCTGCAACTCTCATTATTCTAGATCCAACTTCAGATCGTGCTCCAGATCTACTTATTGCCTGCAATCAACATAATGCACTTAATCAGCACATTATAACATTATTTTATGCATAGCTAAAGTAAAGCAGTAAAGATGCAGATAATGCGTATGTATGCATGAATAGCCCTAACTTATGCTAAGTCCTAACTTAATCTAGGTAATTAAGACCTATGATTGCTGCGCAATCACGTACCCGCTAGCGGAAACGACTGATCGCATGCCAGTGCGAGGTAGCTACCCGAGCGCTTATCACGCGTGCCATAGTCACCACTACGTCTATTCGTGACCTCGGGGTGGTTGACTAGGTGTAGGATCACCATGGGGGACTCTCCCGGCCAGGAGAGCTCTACGTGTACCGTGTACTCTTCGAAAATGAATGCAATCAAGATTGTTCCCACGAGGAACATACAAGATCAAGAAAAAGATCTGAAAAGTAAACCAATGGGTGAAAAAGAATGACTTGTAAAACATATAATTGGAAAAGTTAAACTTACCTGTTAGCTTTTACTGCTTTAGTTAGTTTGGTTACCACTCTACCCAGCGTTCGCTGACTCGTTTACTCATTACCCTTTACAGGTCCTGGAGTTGAGCAACCCGAGTCACCAGCTGCAGAAGGTGCTGGGCCTAGTCGAGCCCAACTGTAGTCCCTATTTTTGTTGTACTTCCTTTTACTAGTGAGTTTAGACTGTTGTTACTATTTCTATTTTGTACTTTGTTCTACTTTACTGTTGTGGTAGTGATATATACTGTTAGTAGCTTTTACTTCCTTCACTGCTTGTACTCTTTTACTGTTAGTTACTTAGCATAGTGAATGTGATTTACTTTCCACTTTTTGGTTATTTCTTGTTGGATGACTAAGTCTTTGGATTAGTCGAGTCGAGTTGGTCTCAGGTCCTGTAGGGATTCGAGAACCAGGTCTAACAAGATGGTATCAGAGCAAGGTTATTCCGAGAAATGAACCAACTAGCTTGAGAATAATCAATTCACGTGCATGTAACTAGAGTAACCACCACAACGTACCGCTTGACATCTGTTCTGAGTTTTTTTCGATGAAGTCTGTTAGAGTTGACTTCTTTTTGTTCTGTCTTTCGTGTCTCCTTATAGGAGATGCCTCGCCGTGAAGTTCTTGAGGCAGGCTGCGGATGCGCCTGTGGACGAGGTCGGAGGGGCAGACGTGCCGGGTCCGAGGTGCCAGTTGACCCGCCACTTCTCCTGGGTGTTCAAGCCCAGGACCTCGTTCAGTTGATTCGAGACATAGTAGAGAGGAGCTCCACCCGCCTCCACGAGTGCCTCTCCCTGGGGACGTGGAGGGGGAGTCCTCTGTGGGGCCGAAAGACCGACGCAGTGCTGGACGAGGGGGAGATCCTCCGCCGCCCCCACCGCACTCTGACACTTCTAAGAACGAGCCCTCCCTGCTTGGAGGCATGCCCGTTCCCCCACTACAGATGCACTATGAGCTTTTCAGACAGTTCTGGAAGCTGAAGCCCCCCTCCTTCAAGGGGGATGAGGACCTGATTGTGAGGTTTTTCGCTTGCAGAAATAATGTCAGAAAAATATGTCGTCGCAATTTGTAATGTGGTAGAAAAACCTCAATCAAAGTTACTAAAATATTGAAATAATACCACACTTCAGGTAGTTTCCACAGGGAGGACAAACCAATAGATTCATGACTATGGGGCTATCATATTCATAGAAATATTCATAAAATCAATTTAATGAATATGCAGCTCAGAATGTAACTTTCAATTTCATGAGAAGTTGAGGGCTATTTACGTAAATTTCACATCATAAATCAAGCTCTCAAAAATATGTAAATGATGCATGTGTAGTGGCAGAGTATGTAATTTCTAGTTGCATGCAAATCTGAATCCAATTTCAATGAGAAATGATATGCATAACAGGAGCAAATTAAATATGAGAAGAAATAAGTATAATGTTGCAATTTCACCCTAATAATTTAATCCAACAAAATATTTGAATAGTATTCCGCAATGGCATTTTTGGTAAATATTAATAGCACCCAAAAAATAGAGGAAATCTTCTTGATCTCGTGCGAGGAGGAAGCGACGGCGGAGGCTGAGGAGCTCGAGGAAGGTTGACCGTGACGAGGGCTTTCCAATGGTGGTGGTGGCTCTCCGAACGGCGGCCGGAGTTGACGTCAGCGACGAGGAAGAGAGGCGGCGGTGTCGACGGCTCGCCGGCGATCATGGCTGCTGTGGGCGTGTCTGGAGGCGTGGCCGAGCTCGTGGGGTCGAGGAGAGCTCAATGGGGGTGACGGCGCGGAGAGGTGGTTGCATGTGGGGTGTAACCGATGGTGTTGGGTTCCTCCGTGGTTGTCTGGAGGTTGAAGATGAAGAAGGAGAGGAAGGGGCGCAACCGTCCACTTACTGGAGATGGAGGAAGGCTGCAGAGCAGGCGCGTGAGGAGATAAGGTCGCAGTGGTGCTCAGGGCCTGCATGCAAGGAGGAAGGCCACAAGGTCGGCGCACGCTGCTGGCCGAGCTGCTGCGGGCACTTGAGGGGCTGAGCGCGCTGCTGGTTGCATTGTTGCGGGCGCGTGAGGTTCCGCGCGCGGTGCTGGCTGCATTGCTGCACCTGTTGTGCACACGAGTGGCTGCGCATGGTCGGCGCCGAGGAGAGTGGTGAGTGGTCAGCACGGTGGGGGAAAGGCACACGGGTGCAGTGAGGAAGACGTGGCGTCGAAGAGCACGCTGTCACCACTCTCTCGTCGAGAGGAAGTATGGTTACGGTTAGAGGGCTCATAGTGGCGGAGTCTTAGGCACGCGGTAGAGGTTGCTGGAGTGCGGTTGTGGCAAGGGAGAACTCGTGGTGTCGACGGTGGAGGCTTGCGGTGGCGGAGAAGGCACACGGTGAGGGTGGTTGCTTACAGGGAGGAGAGGTGGGGAAGGAGAGCTTCTTCCCTGTTTAGGGGAGATGGCTTCCTTGTCCTACCGTCCCTGTTAAATAAGGAGAAAAAAGAGAGAATGAGAGAGAGAAAGTCAGAGAAGGAAAACAATCATGATTTACCATTGCCATTTAGGGGAGAGAGATAAGGAAATGAGAGGGAAGAATTGGAAGGTCTTTTATTTGCTTTTCTTTCTTCCCTTTTATTATCTTTAGGAAATCAATACATATTCAGTTGACATTTGCTGTGAAATTTACTAAAAAAATGTCCTTTCCTAAATGAACTTGCAATCACATAAGTAATGAACCCCTTTTATATAAGGATTAATGCAATCGATACATAAAATGATAAATCTAAGGTTCATATGATTTTATCACTAACATGAAAGTTTTAAATTAATCTCTCATCCAAATAATAATGCACTTAAGCATTAAATTAGTCCATTAAAGTAAACTTATCAAATACCACCATGCCTAAGTTTTGCTAGTCCCAAGCAAAATCATATGAAACAGACCAAGTCTCCAGGTCAGATTTTACTGTCAGGATGCTTTATCGTGCCACACTTTAGAAATTAGATTGAAATACCAACTATAGGCCTAAAGGTACTCAAGTACCAGCCAAGATATGGACTTGACCAGCCTTAGTCTTGAGTCCGCCGTGAAGGTTTCTAAGACTCGCAAAAACTGTCCAGAGGTTCGTTGACCCCAGCAGTTAAAACACCCGTGCATATGTGCAGAAAGGTTAGGTTCAATTTTGCTAGTGCATTTTTAGTAAGAGAGAGAGAGAGAAATATTATTTTGAGAGTTTTCTCTCTTTCTTTTTAAATTCCCCTAGACTTAACATTGGATTGACCCTAAACACGATCTGTATCAGATTCCTTGTCCCCACCATTAATCCTCGCAGGGTCCCTGGCAATCGACATTTCTGGATAATGCCACCCACGACATCTGAACCAGCACAAGATGCTTCTGTGCCCCCAGTGGGATATTTAGATATCCTAAGAGACAAACATCGAGGAGACAATATGTTATAACGCATCTTCGAGGGGCTTATTTTACATTCCTCCTCTCCACACCGGGAACTCATCCAATCAACTTGTGTCTTCAAACTGCTCCTAAGTCAACTTTTCAGGAAAACATTTTCAGAACAGACACTTTTTGGTATTATTCTTTGTTATGCGCACTAAACCAGACCAGTGTGTGATTTTTGGGTGCTCAGGTTACCAAGTTCCACAAACCAAAGGGCAGGCAACGGGGCCGAATACTTCCTAAGCCTTAGACTTAATACATCGACCTCGCAACTCCCTCAACCTCTTGAGGAATAGTCCAGATCTTAAGAAATACGCGAGTGTTTAGCTTTAGAACAGGTCCAGGAGGCCTAAAGTTGGTATCCCTCACTTGTCTCCTCTTCTTTAGCACTTTAGGACTTTATTTATTCATTCATTCTGACCTAGAACTTAGGTAACTTTTCCATAATCAACTGCTGGGACCAGCACAATTCTGCACATTTTCTTCCAGTGTCTCTCCTCAATATATTTGAAATTCAACTCACAAAGATTTCATCTCCTTTTTCTCTCTTCTTCTCTCTTTTCCTTTTTATTTTTGTTTTGTTTTGTTTTTTGTTTGTTTTTTTTATTATTATGCAAGATGGATGTCCTAATTGCATGCAGAATATGTGTAAATGCTATGAATAACCTCAAGTTATACCCCCCCATGCCTAAATCTGACAATGTCCTCATTGAAAAGCAAGAGCAAGGACAGATATTACCTGAGGTGGAGTTGGGGTACCTCGCAAATCGGGCTCTAGAAGGGAAAAAGGAGACCCAAAGAAGATACGTAATAAACCTGGCCTGACGAGTAAGTAACCCAAGATGTTGGCAAGTTGGTGATGGATAGTGAGGCCAAATACTCGCCAGAAGCAGGTGAAAAGAGGGTACTCCTGAGCTATTTGTGGAGGTTTTACATAATATACATGAGTAGTAACCTCCGAGAGTGTGCGACAAGGAGGCAAAGGCTCCTTCAGCAAATATGTGTGGGGTACCGAGAGTTCGACAAAACATACCCTAAGACTAATGGGCTGACATGGAAAAGCGTCTATCCAAACTCGCCACTCTACCACAGGGTGCATTGGTCTAGATATTCCCCCATTAATCAAAAGTGTGAGCAGAGATTTCAGGAAGCTGCTTCTACAGAAGTGTAAGTCTCTCAGGTGTGGTGTAGGGACAAGGGTTAAAGAGGGTGTGAGCAATTCGATATTCATCCTCGATATCCATTCCAGTTCTTGAATGTTATCAGAAGCAGCCTTAGTTACTAATTGCCTTTCATGCTGCATATCATTTGTGGGCATGTCCTGGAATGGGCCCAAATGTTTGTCGTCCAATTGGAACTGCTCAAGGGTGTCACTTATTTCACTATCATGTAGAAGTGGTTTGGAAGCAATAGGATTGTGAGTGTCCTCAAAAATGACATCCCCAGGTTCTTGTTCAATGTTAAGATCCTACTCATGGGGTGTATAGATTCTTTCCTCAAGAGTAGTAATTGCTTCCATTTCTTTCGATTGTTTGAGAGGATAATATTGATAGTCAAAGGTATGTAGGAATCCGGATTCAATCAAATCCTTAGGGGGTAAGTCATTGAACAAAACATATTTGCCCCTAGAGTCACTCCATACTTTGAGTCCGGTCCTTTGAAAGTCATCATCATCCTTTTCTACATTTTCTCCCTCTTGACTCTGAGCCTCAAGGCAAACTTTCATATCAGGATCATGTGCTTCCTCAAAAATCAACTCTTCATGTTCCTGAGACCAATATTGATCTAATTCTATCAATTTCGTCTCAAGTTTCTCATGGTCACTTGGGTTGAGGACTTGTGAATCCTCAGAAATGACAGGCGTTGGTCCCATTGATAGAGGAGTGTGGTTATTATCACTTTCTTCTAGTATGATTTCCTCTAGCAGCCAAGACTTCTGGAATTTGTTAACTTCACAATCCTCAGGGGGCTCTAACTGAGGTGCAAGGTCCTCAAAAGCATAAAGTATATGCTCAGGATCCCAAGGATGGGATATAGATTCCACCTCAAGAGTCAGACTGGGAGCAGGGTTGACTAATTGACTACGACCCATTTCATCAAATGTAATGAAGATACTATCATTCGGGTCAAGTTCATCTAATGGGCCCATTTTCTCCTTCCAATTAAGATCAAGTGGATAGTCACCAAGATTGCCTTCTGGTGGGCATATCTCATGAGGGACATCTAAGTGGTAGCTACTCCTCAAAATAGGATCCCTGTTGTCATTGTTTTCCTTGAAATTATCTTGGTAATCGGGGATATAAGGGTAGGGATCAGAATTGACTGTAGGAGGTTCGCTAAGCTGGTTAATCTCTTCAGTTAATCTTTGACTATTCCTCAAAATCTCTCCCATAGAATCCATCATCTCTTTCTGTTGTTTTTGCATTTCTATCATAAAAGAAGAGAGGGTACCATTAGATTGAGTAGGATAGTCAATCTAAGGTTCAAGTTGCCTAGGAGTTTCCATCCAACCTCAATAAGACAAATCAGGAAGGGTGGGCGGGTTGGGCATGGTCATGGAAGAGCTAGGGTTGGGATACCCTTCTCCTAGGTTCTGCTCATCACCACTGGGTTGGGGTTTAATCAGACCAATGTTCCTATAGTAGGAGTAGAAAGGATCCCAATGCTCATCAGAAGATGGATAACTACAGGTACTGGGATTGGGTATTCTGGGGTGAAAAGAAGTGAAGTAGTTATTATAATCCATTTGAAAACACGACTTGAAAAAAACACACCCCAATCAAACACAAGGCAATGGGACTTCTTTTTTCTTTCTTAGAATAGATTTAAGCCAACCTCCAATCGACTCCTTAAAGTTTATCAAATGGAGTCAAGTTTGCACCTGTCCGTTCCCACTTTAGTGGTATAAGAGGGAGATGTGACTTGAGATCCCTAACAAGCCCTTTCGAGAAGACAGAGGTTGTTTACGTTCTCTCCTGGTGGCAAAACAAGTTTCACAATCAATTACGTGCCTTAAGTCGACCTTCAAGTGCCCTAGGACCTATGCTTTGCTTAGATGATACTCTCAAGTGATCAAGTGAGAAATTACTCCAAGGACGAACTAAGGGATGCAAGTAGGGTGAATCCTTCCTTTGAGGCGATGCGTAAGCGGTGCCTCTTAACTACCCTTTTGTTCCTTTAAGGGGTGTCCCCCTCCGTGAAGTATCAAAACACTCGGTCAAAAGATAGTACCACCACCACAAAACAAGATAGGAAGGTCTGCACCGATAAAGAGATCGATGCCTAGAGCCTTAAGGGATCGAGCCTTAGTGTGGTGCCTAATGTGCATGCTTAGTACCAGACGTGTGCATCACACCGCAAATCATTTTTATTTTGAAAAAGCAGACAAGTCCCTTTGAATCAGATCAAGCGTGATTTGGTTTTAAGGTTAAATCTGATTAGCAGTCCCAATTGCAATTAGGCAACTACTGAATTAGTAAATTCAATCAATTTGGTGGTCTTGAATTTTAATCCAAATGCAAATGCGTGGACAGGAGCTGGATGCAAAGTTAGAAAGGTATACCTATCTCCAGCAATCTTCGTGCAATGATGTACGCAATGCAGAGAAAAGATCTAGTATGCTGGTCAATCACCCCTAAATGCACACACCTACAGGTATGCAACTCCTAAGCAGGCAACTCAATATTTTCTTTTGTTTGTTTTAGAGGCAAGTAAGCAGAAATTTAACTTTCACACACAGAAAAAAAAAATATAGCCTTAGCCTCTAAAGAATGTGGGGACAGACCCCGGAAAATAAGCCCCAATTACTACAAGGGCGAGAAGACAAAAATAAAATTTGTGACGAAGGAGAATCCGCTGTGAGAGCGGGATCCAGGTCTCCTACGTCTTCTCCACGTGTGAATGTCGCTCAAGGTCGATGTCGTCACTCTACCACACCTCACCCCATCAGATTCCTCGCACAGAAAGATAAAGAATAATCTGATAAATGTGCAACTCAGAATAATCAGAAATAAAAATCAGGTGAATCTATTGCGTCTGTTGCCTCCGTGGCAACGGCGCCATTTGATCGCGAGGTTTTTCTCTTGCAGAAATAATGTTAGAAAAATATGTCATCGCAATATGTAATGTGGTAGAAAAACCTTGATCAAAGTTACTAAAATACTGAAATAATACCACACTTCAGGTCGTATCCACAGGGAGGATAGACCAATAGATTCATGACTATGGGGCCATCATATTCATAGAAATATTCATAAAATCAATTTAATGAATATGCAGCTTAGAATGTAACTTTCAATTTCATGAGAAGTTGAGGGCTATTTATGTAAATTTTACATCATAAATCAAGCTCTCAAAAATATGTAAATGATGCATGTATAGTGGTAGAGTATGTAATTTCTAGTTGCATGCAAATCTGAATCCAATTTCAATGAGAAATGATGTGCATAACAGGAGCAAATTAAATATGAGAAGAAATAAGTATAATGTTGCAATTTCACCCTAATAATTTAATCCAAAAAAATATTTGAATAGTATTCCGCAATGGCATTTTTGGTAAATATTAATAGCACCCAAAAATAGAGGAAATCTTCCTCTTGATCTCGTGCGAGGAGGAAGCAACGGCGGAGGCTGAGGAGCTCGAGGAAGGTTGACCGTGATGAAGGCTTTCCAATGGTGGTGGTGGCTCTCCGAACGGTGGCCGGAGTTGATACTGGCGACGAGGAAGAGAGGCGGCGGTGTCGACGGCTCACCGGCAATCGTGGCTGCTGTGGGCGTGTCTGGAGGCGTGGCCGAGCTCGTGGGGTCAAGGAGAGCTCAACGGGGGTGACGGCGCGGAGAATGGTGGTGCAAAGAGGTGGCTGCATGTGGGGCGTAACCGGCGGTGTTGGGTTCCTCCATGGTTGTCTGGAGGTTAAAGATAAAGAAGGAGAGGAAGGGGCACAATCGTCCACTTGATGGAGACGGAGGAAGGCTGTAGAGCAGGCGCGTGAGGAGATAAGGTGGCAGTGGTGCTCAGGGCTTGCGCGCGAGGAGGAAGGCCGCAGGGCCAGCACGTTAGGGGCCACGCGCGCTGCTGGCCGCGCTGCTGCGGGCACGTAAGGGGTTGCGCGCGCTGCTGGCAGCGTTGCTGCGAGCGCGTGAGGGGCCACGCTGCTGCACCTCTTGTGCACGCGAGTGGCTACACACAGTAGGCGCCAAGGAGAGCGGTGAGTGGTCAACGCTGTGGGGGAGAGGCACATGGTTGCAATGAGGAGGACGTGGCGTCGAGGAGAGCGTTGTCACCATGCTCTCGTCGAGAGGAAGTATGGTTACGGTTGGAGGGTTCACAGTGGCGGAGTCTTAGGCACGTAGTAGAGGTTGTTGGAGTGCCGTCGTGGTAAGGGAGAAGTCGTGGTGTCGACGGTGGAGGCTTGCGGTGGCAGAGAAGGCACACGGTGAGGGTGGCTGCTTACAGGGAGGAGAGGTGGAGAAGGAGAGCTTCTTCCCTGTTTAGGGGAGATGGCTTCCTTGTCCTACCGTCCCTGTTAAATAAGGAGAAAAAAGAGAGAATGAGAGAGAGAAAGTCAGAGAAGGAAAACAATCATGATTTACCATTGCCATTTAGGGGAGAGAGATAAGGAAATGAGAGGGAAGAATTGGAAGGTCTTTTATTTGCTTTTCTTTCTTCCCTTTTGTTATCTTTAGGAAATCAATACATATTCGGTTGACATTTGCTGTGAAATTTACTAAAAAAATGTCCTTTTCTAAATGAACTTGCAATCACATAAGTAATGAACCCCTTTTATATAAGGATTAATGCAATGGATACATAAAATGATAAATCTAAGGTTCATATGATTTTATCACTAACATGAAAGTTTTAAATTAATCTCTCATCCAAATAATAATGCACTTAAGCATTAAATTAGTCCACTAAAGTAGACTTATCAGGACCCGTCTGAGGCAGAGGACTGGCTGAAGCAGATTGAGAAGGTGTTTGACACCCTTCGCCCCCCTGCGGAGTGCCGCGTGGCCTTTGCCACGTACTAGCTAGAGAGTGCGGCACACAGGTGGTGAAGGGCAGTCAGAGGCCAGGAGAGGGGAGGGTCGACGTGGGACTAGTTCGTGACCCTCTTCTACGAGTAGTACTTCCCGCAGACTTGGCAGGACCAGAGGAGGCGGGAGTTCCACACTCTCCACCAAGGGAAGATGACTGTTAGCGCGTACTGCACGCGCTTCCTGGAGCTGTCACATTTTGCTGCAACAGCTGTAGCTACCGAGGAGAAGCGCCTGTAGAGGTTCACTGAGGGGCTCTAGCCTGCCATTCAGGGGTATGTCAAGCCCCTGAAGATGCCCACCTTCTCGAGAGTGGTGGAGGCAGCTATGACGTACGAGGAGACCAATCCAGCCACACGAGACACCGACAGCGGACGGAAGAGGCCCTACCAGCCAGAGTACTCACAGGGCCGACAAGAGAGGAGGCACGCGACACCTGTGGGAGAGTCGTCTCATTTTGCGGGGTCGTCAGTGGCCTTTGGGGGTCCCCAACAGGGGCCAGCTGTCAACACTGGACCCCTGCCCAGCCGTCAGTAGGGACCTACTAAGGGAGGGAGTCGAGTCCCCCTGTACTACCAGTGTGGCCAGCCGGGCCACATCAGGAGGGACTGCCCGTCTAGGACTGGAGCGCAGCAGATGCTCCCCGCACCGAGCACTGGAGGTCGAGCAGGTGGTCGTGGTTCCTAGGCACGTGGGGGAGGACAGCAGTCACGAGGAGGGTACCGGCCAGTGGCTACCCGTCCGACGCAGAGTGTGGCCGCTTCTTCTGCACCGAGAGCTAAGGGGCGTATCAACGCCCTGACACACAGAGACGCCAGGACATCAGGTTTAGTGGTGGCAGGTATGGTTACAGTTTCTGGCAGATTAGTTTACGTACTTTTTTATTCCGACGCCACACACTCGTTTGTTGCTGCGAGTTTTGCTATCAGTTTGGGACAGGACTGCATGTCGTTAGAGGATCCATTTGTGATTAGAGGTCCGGGTGGTCAGCTGTTTGTAGCTGAGGAGGTCTACACAGACTGTGAGGTTAGTATTGGGGGACACAGCCTCCCCGCTGACCTGATCGTGATACCGATGGAGGATTTTGGTGTGATTCTGGGGATGGATTAGTTGTCCGCTTACCATGCCTTGGTGGACTATTTTGGGAGGAAGATCGTCTTCTCCATACCGGAAATGCCTTCCTTTGAGTTTCACGGACAGCCGGTAGACGGAGGTTTCAGGTGCATTTCTGCACTTCAGGCAGCGAGACTTTTGGGCCAGGGGTGTGAGGGCTTATAGCTTGTGTAGTGGCAAAGCCCAGCCCCGTGGCAGACTTACAGAGCATCTCGGTGGTCAGAGAGTACCCCGACATGTTTCCAGAGGAGCTGCCAGGGCTACCGCCTAAGCGTGAGATCGAGTTTGAGATCTCACTGGTACCGGGGACCAGCCCCATTTCTACAGCACCATACCGGATGACACCACTTGAGCTGCGAGAGCTTAAGTCACAGCTACAGGACCTGTTGGAGAAGGGCTTTGTGAGGCCCAGTGCATCCCCGTGGGGAGCCCTTGTGTTATTTGTGAAGAAGGATGGTATCTTATGCCTTTGTGTTGACCACAGACAACTGAATAGAGTCACCATCAAGAACAGGTATCCGCTACCGAGGATTGATGATATGTTTGACCAGTTAGAGGTGCCATGGTATTTTCTAAGATAGATCTAAGATCAAGCTACCACCAGTTGAGGATCAGGGAGACCGACATCTCCAAGACAGCTTTCCTCACCCGGTACAGACACTATGAGTTTTTGGTTATGCCGTTTGGGCTGACCAACGCCCCTGCTGCCTTCATGGATTTGATGAACCGAGTGTTTAGACCGTATCTGGACCAGTTTGTGGTGGTATTTATTGATGATGTGCTTGTTTACTCGTGGGATCAGGCACAGTACGGACAGCACTTGCGGATGGTTTTGGACACTTTGAGATAGTACAGGCTGTATGCCAAATACAGCAAGTGCGAGTTTTGGTTGAGGCAGGTGACTTTCTTGGGCCATGTGATTTCAGGGGATGGCTTGGCTGAGGATCCAGCCAAGGTTGAGGCAGTACTCAAGTGGGAGAGGCCACGTACAGTGATAGAGATACATAGTTTCTTGGGACTGGCAAGTTACTACCGGCGGTTTATCAGGGGTTTCTCGCAGATTGCATGTCCTATGACTCAGTTGACCTAGAAGGACGTGCCCTTTGCTTGCACAGATGCTTGTGAGACGTGTTTTCAGGAGTTGAAGGAGAGGCTGACTTCGGCTCTTGTGCTTACCAGATAGTAATGGCGATTTTGTGGTCTACACGGACTCTTCGTTGTAGGGGTTAGGGGGTGTGCTCATGTAGTGGGGTCACGTTGTCGCGTACGCTTCGAGGCAACTGAAGCCCCATGAACATAGCTACCCTATCCATGACTTAGAGCTGACAACTGTTGTCTTCACGCTGAAGACATGGAGGCACTACCTTTACGATGAGACCTTTGAGATTTACATGGATCATAAGAGCCTCAAGTACTTGTTTGATCAGAAGGAGCTTAACATGAGACAGATACGTTGGTTAGAGTTCCTGAAGGATTATGACTGCAGCATCTCCTACCATCCGGGGAAGGCCAATGTGGTGGCTGACGCTTTGAGCCGGAAGGTGCCTACCCACTTGGCCAGTTTACAGGCATAGAGTTGGAGACTCATGGAGGAGTTGGGCAGTTGGCGATTGATGCAGAACGTTGGCGTGATTTGTAATTAGGGTTTTTAATGTCCCTGTAACATGCGAATTCGCATACGCTTTTAAATTTACATTCCAAGATAGGGGAGTATCTTAGGTCGTCCAAGGAGGCAGATTTGCAATTCAACTCTCTTAGAAAATAAATCTCAACTTTCTTTTTGGTATTTTAAATATATAATTTGATGAGAGCCTCATCATAAACCCTAACTGGCACAATTTAATCTAAATAAGTGTGAAGAAGCTCCTACAAAACCTTAAGAGAGGCTTAACTCAGAGAATTCTGAGTTAAAGAATAAGACAAATCATAAGAGGTAAAACTATAATTTCACCATTGCAGAGCACAAACAGGGTAATTAAGGGTCTAAACGAAGGTCAAATGAGCTTAATAAGGAGGGAAGTAGAATGATCTGATCTGAAAAGGGTTATAGCAACTTCTAGGAATTAAATGATATTCTATAACCCTAAAACAAACCCACTTTAATTCACAAGGTTCGAGGCAGGATAAAAATCAACTAAACCATCTAAAATTCATGGAAAATATTCCCTAAGATTTAGAACCTTCAATTTGGCCTTTGCAACCTATTTTGACCTAAAATGAGAACCATGCCCAATTTATGACTTAATTTGGGTTTTTGCTCAAATTGACCGGTCAAACATGGTCTAACCTAAAATCAAATTTCACCATTAAAATCCTTAGGTTCAAATTAGGCTGGTATAAAAACTCCTCTTGAATTACTTTTTGACCCTTATCTTTTGAAACCCTTGCAAATGGCCCCCTATCTTTCTTGTCGTTCTTTGTAGAATGGTCCTCCCTGCCATTTCTGAGCAGCGCCATACCTCCGACGACCTTGCGCGGAGGTTGACGCCGCGCAGGGCATGGCGCCCGTTCTCAGGAACGAGCGGGAGGTTCCCTGCGTCTTCCTCTGTCGCAGGGACCCTCCCCTGACCTCTGCAACCGGCCATGCCTCTCATGCAAACGCACGAAAGGCATGGGTCTCCTTCTCCAGCCATCTTCAGTGTGCGCTGCACGTCTTTCCCTCGGGCCGCTCTCCTCGCCAGCGCCTTTATAAGGAGTGGCAGGGGCGTCCGACCAAGGAAAGCTACTTCTGGCGGAGAAAAACCCTCGATTTCGTCTCTTCCCTCTCCGGTCAGACTGCCCTAGCTTCCGACGATCTTTCCTCCTCGTCGCTCTGCTGCCATACCTGCAGTAGAGCCTACTCTGCCCCATCTTCCCACACCAGGCCGCACCAGCTGGCAACCCCAGATCCCCTCCTCGTCGCCGTTACTCCTCTTCTGGGTACCTTCGTCCCCAGCGCCGGTAGGCACGAGCCGGATGTCTTCCTCTCCCTCTTCATCGACTAAGTAGGTAGGAATCTTCCCCTTACTCTCCTCTCACTTTTCCCTTATTCAATTAGCATTTCAGACCCCTCGACTGCTACTACCACCCCCATCTGCTTCACCTCTGGCCGCCATCTCCGGCAAGGTCGCTCCACCTCCACAGGCCATTTCACCCCTCGCCGACAAGCCCAGAAGCTCCCCCTCACTCCACTTAAGCACTTCCCCTACTCCATTCACCGCCCTTCACTTCCAGACCACCTCCCGAACACACCCATTTCCGCGCACACAGTCTGCCCTAAGCACATGGCCATAGGCTCTCTCTCGCCTCGTCGACCCTCGCACCGCCTTCGCCACACTCCGGTGAAGCGCCCTGTGCTGTTTGACGTGGTCGGGAGGTCATTTTCGTGAATTCAGGGTTCAACCTCCTCGTCGCCATTGATGACCTGCTGAAGCTTCTTCGCAGGCAGCTCCAGGACTCCTCCAGCCCAGGCGTGAACTCCAGGCAACGCATGGTGCTTCCGCGAGTGTGCCCAGGCTCCCAATTGAGGTCATAAGCCTTCGCTGCTGTCCCAATTGCCACTGCCTTCTCGCCTACGGGCACGTGGAGCAGAGGTGGGACTTTAGTCCCACCTCGGAAGTGTGTGGGCGCACGCCTACACATAAATTGAAAAAGTGACATTAGCTGTTCGCCTTCGATACACAGGGGTCAGGTCCCTCACCAACGCACGCACGTGCCACGTGCTCGCACCCGCCCTCGCCCGCGCTCACGCCATGCGGGCCTGGGCCGAACCCGACTACCCGACCAAGCACTCCTTGCCCACCACCGCACGCCGGTGGGCCT
The DNA here is from genome assembly GCA_037157565.1 of Thalassia testudinum. Classification (NCBI taxonomy): domain Eukaryota; kingdom Viridiplantae; phylum Streptophyta; class Magnoliopsida; order Alismatales; family Hydrocharitaceae; genus Thalassia; species Thalassia testudinum. The sequence goes on from JAZHRO010000025.1 coordinate 45,457,955, forward strand.
GGTCCCGAGCGCATTACCCGACCCGTATACCCGCGACTGCTCTGGGAGTGAACCTTTGAGAAAGAAATAGAGAGAGAGAGACATGTGGGGTAGGTAGGGGTTAGGTTTTGCTTAACCTTGTAATGCGCAGGAAAGCAGAAGAAGAAGAGAGGAGGAGCGGCTGAAGACTTAGCCGCACTGAGCAGCTGTTGAAGAAGAAAGGAAGGAGAGGGCTGAAGGAAAAGAAGAAGAGTCGCACTGTAGCAACTGCACAGTTAAGCCGTCTGAGCACTGAAGCAGACGTCGGAGGGTCAGCGGCCAGAGCAGAAGAAAGCAAAGAAAAAGAAGATAGGAAGAAGAGAAAGAAAGAAGAAAAAGAGAAGAAAATCAGAGATAAGAAAAGAGAAAGAGGAACCACAGAAGCAGAGAAGAAGAAAAGAAGAAAGAAGAGGGTCGGCTGAAGAAAGAGAAGAAGCCAATCACTCTTTCCCTCTCTCTCTCTCTCTCTCTTAAATTTTGTAAAACCTTATATTGTGAACTTATAGGCTTCTAGAATTATAATTTGCTCCCTGAGTTCAACCTCGAGAAACTTGTCATTCTGAGTAATAAATTGTATTAAACTGGTAACTGTTCTTTTCATATACTCCAACGACTGTAATTACCATAGTGACAAAGGACCCGCACCAGTTTTTGGCGTTGTTGCCAGGGAGCAACAACTATTCTAGAAGCTATTAATTCATAATTTTTGAGTCTCTATTGATCTCTTCTCTTTTGTTGTGCAGGCACAGGGAATCAAGAGGACAACAAGCAGCCGCACAACAACCACACCTAGGACAGATAATTTTTATCCTCTCATTTTAACCCCTAAATTCTAAAGAGGAAGAAAAAGAAAGAAAAAGCAATTTAGGCATAACCTGTCTTCCATACTTAGTAAATCATCAAAGCTGCCTGTTTTCAATTTCAACACAGTATATATGTACATCCATTAAGGGTATTTAGGGCTAACACCTTCTTGCTTGAGCCCTAATTACCCAATCTACAGGAAGCTAACTGGACCAAGTAGAGCCAATATAAGATTCAAAATTAGGGTTTTAGAGACACTTTCTAAGCAAGAATTAAGAATTCCCAAAAGAAGTGTGCCCAAGCCATTGTTTGAAAGTACCTATTTAGAGAAACCCTAAGAAATTTGGCTCTTAAAAAACACTTGAACCCTAAAAGACAAAGACCTAATAAGCTCTCAAAGGAACTAGTAGGTGAAGTTGACCCCTTGGGTCAACCAACCTTAAACTTAGGTCACTCTTTGCACTCAAAAGGCTAAAGTTCAAGTGAAAACCTAAGCACCTTGATCCTGACTAAAAAAGGGTAGACTTAAGAGGTCAAGGTCCCCATTCTGGTCTACCTGGAATCTCAGTGACAAGAGAGGTCGAGTGGGGGAAACCCTGTAACCCATGGGGGCGCTCTACCGTGTAGGGGTCTTCGCGGGACTCACCCTCTCTGGCTGCACAGGTAATTCTTAGGTGGATGGTCTTTTGATCAAGGGGTCCATCTGCCCCGAACCTCTATAGTCACCCAACATTCTGGGTGTCTTGATTAGGTCCAGCACCTGCTAAACTCATCCTCTCCATCAATGTATGTTTGGTAGGAGGTCCTTAAAACCTCCTTTAGAAATTCACTCTCCTCGAGGCCGAGCCTCGGTGCCCTTGTTTGTGCAACCAACACTTCACATAGACCTCTCCTCCGACTCCGAACCCAACTCACCTTCTTCTTCCACAATGGCTTAGCCAGTTGAGGAAGAGAACAATTTGGAGCACCAACTCCAGCGACTCAATGACCTCTTCCAGAACTTCATGCACCCACCGCAGCGTCCCATGATGCGAGATCATTATAATCCTGCTGTGGTGGCTATTAAGCCTCGAGTCAGAATCCCGACTAGAGGACCTGATTCTGAACTAAAGCCCAACATGATTCATGCCATACCTAAATTTCATGGGCTTAATTCTAAAGATCCCTTCCAGCACATTAAACAGCTAAAGCATCTGGCCCAGACTTTTGGGTCAGATGCACATAATCGGGATATTCTCCTCATGAAGATGTTCTCCTTCTCCCTTATGGACAAGGCCGCCCATTGGTACCAAACACAAACCCGGCCGATCAACAATTGGGAGGAACTTCAATCCGAGTTCGTGAAGAAGTTCTTTCCCGTTGGTCGGACCAATGCCTTACGCCATCAGATTACCCCCCACGCAACAAACAGGAGAACCTCTCAATGAGCCATGGGAACGCTTTCAGGATCTCATGAGGAAGTGCCTCCATCACGGAGTTCCTAAATGGGAACAAGTCTAGTCTTTTTACCAGGGACTCCGTGAAGATATTAGGCTTTTCGTCAATGCAACTTGCGAAGGGAATATCATGGGTCAGCATGAGGACACCGTATGGGAGATTCTCGAAAATATGTGTGAGAACTCCATCAATAATGACTACATGGGATTATTCGACAGGACGAATACCCGCGCATCGACGAACCTTAGGGGAGCACACGAGACGCAGGGCCTATCCGCATTAGTCGATCTGGAATTAATGGCCAGTCGATTGGACAAGGTCTCTATTATTGAGAAGAAGGTGGATGAGCTGACTCAGCATTTGCAGCGAGCCACCTCTGCGCATAGTTCCTTTGCACAGCCTCCTTCCACACGGGAGACTGCGCAAAACATTCTCCACCGACCTTCTCCTGGGATGGATCCATATCCACCCCCATCTGATTCTCGGATTGGAGGATCCTTCGACCCCTTCTATACTAGCCGAGGGAATTCCACTCCCCCATTCTCTGACTCTTCGGAGGTTCCTCAGACCTGTGAGGACCTCAACGCCATCCAGAATGACCCATTTTCCAATACCTACAATCCTGGATGGCAAAACCATCCCAACTTCCAGTAGGCGGGAAATTCCCAAACTCAAAGACCACCATTTCAGCTCCGTCCACAACCACCTCGTCCTTACCAGCCGCCTCAGCCTCGGCCCAACCCTACTTATCCATCAGGGCCAAACCAAGACCAAATGTTCCTCATCCTTCAGACTCCGGCTGACATTCAGAGAACGAATGCAGCTATTCAGAAGCAACACAAGGACGAAATCACAGAGGTTCAAAACCAACTAGCCCAGTTGGCAAATTCTCGCCAACCAAGCACACTTCCTTCTCAACCTCTTCCTAACCCTAATAACGTGCTGACCCAGCGGCACGTTATGAACCCAAACCCGGGCCAAGCACACATGATTTATCAAGCCCCCTTTGTTCCTTCACCTAACGGGATGGAGGCTTCAACTTCTTATGCGAGTTATCAGCAGCAACCCATCCTATCGAACCCTAACCAGAACTAGGCAGGACTGAATTCTGTGACCACCCGCAGTGGTAAGGAGACCCAAGATCCACCTTATCCAAACCACTCCAAGCCTGGTAGTGATCCAAACCCTAGGACAGTAATCCAGGACATTCCTATCCCTGTCCCAGATCAAAGACTTGGACTTATCCTAGAAGAACCAACCAAGGTTCCATTTCCCGAGGCCTTGACCAAGGGAAAGAAGACAACCAAACCCGTGGCTCCTGAGGACCTTGTCAAGCTCTTTAAGCAGGTCCAAATAAACATCCCCTTGATGGATGCGATTCGCCATGTACTGGCTTACGCACGATTCTGGAAGATTGTATGTACACCTCAGCGTAAACCGCGAACCAAGAGTAGGAGTCCAATTGTACTATCAGAGCAAGCCAGCTCTGTAATCCTGAGTAGACTCCCACCCAAGGCAAAAGATCCAGGTACTCCCCTGATTTCATGCAAAATAGGTGAAACCCAGTTCGACAAAGCATTGCTAGACTTGGGTGCTTCCATAAATCTGATACCCACATCCTTACTTAACCACCTAGAAGAATCTGAGCTAAAATCGACTGAGGTGACACTCCAGTTAGTAGATCGATCTATAAAGTCACCTAAAGGGATTCTTGAGGATGTTATTGTAAGAGTGTGGGATTTTTATTTCCCTGTAGACTTCATAGTCTTAGACATGGACACACCTGAAAACCCTAGGGATACACTGATCATTCTAGGGAGACCTTTCCTGGCCACTGCTAGGGCCAACATTAGTTGTGAGAAGGGCCAGATAGAGCTGAAATTTGGGAATAAAACCCTCAAAATTGATATCTTTAAGGCCCAACAAGGAATCAATTGCGATATCATTGAACAAATCTGTGATAGAGCTTTGGTTGATGAAACACAATTTGAGAATAACTTGATTATGCCTCATCAACCACAGAAAGATCTTGAACCGCAATTAGAGGAGATAGACCCTGATTTAGACAAACCCATAACTCCTATCCATGAACCTCACACTTACCCTAAACCACCCGCTGCTGCTGATAACCCCATCCTTGAACTAAAACCCCTTCCCGATCATTTGAAATACATCTTTTTGGGTTCTAATCAAACTTTTCCCGTGATTATAAATTCCAAGCTCACTCCTGATCAGGAATCTCGTCTGATTGCTGTTCTCCAGCAACATCGCGAAGCCATTGGTTAGACTCTCAATGACTTGACTAGAATAAGTCCCTCTTTTTGCACACACCGTATTTATTCTGAAGAGGGCGCACGACCTTCCTGTGAGTTGCAGAGACGTTTGAATCCCAATCTGCAGGAGGTCATGAAAAAGGAAATCATTAAGTGGTTAGATGCAGGGATCATCTACCCGATCTCCGACAGTCGTTGGGTGAGCCCAATTCAGGTTGTGCCTAAAAAGGCAGGGCTCACTGCCATTACGACTGGAACCGGAGAGATCATACCTACCCGAATAGCAAACTCGTGGAGAGTCTGCATAGATTACCGAAGCCTCAATTCCTCCACGAAGAAGGATCATTTCCCACTACCTTTCATTGATCAGATTCTCGAGAAATTAGCAGGAAATCGATTCTTCTGCTTTCTTGACGGGTACTCCGGTTATAACCAAGTAGCCATTCATCCTGAGGACCAAGAGAAGACCACGTTCACCTGCCCCTTCAGGACGTACGCATTCCGAAGGATGTCTTTCGATCTCTGCAATGCACCCGTGATTTTTCAGCAGTGCATGCTTACCATATTCTCTGATATGGTAGGTGATTATCTGGAAGTCTTCATGGATGACTTCTCAGTTTTCGGGGCATCATTTGATGATTGCCTCCAGCACTTGGTTCATATACTCAGGCGTTGCATCGATGTTAATTTGGTTCTTTCCTGGGAAAAGAGCCATTTTATGGTGCCTGAGGGGATCGTCCTAAGACATCTAATTTCTAAGAAAGGCATCCAAGTGGATCGAGCCAAGGTTGATCTAATTTCTCGACTTCCTATGCCTAGCTCGATTAGGGACATCCGATCTTTTCTAGGGCACGTCGATTTTTACCGTCGTTTCATTCCTGATTTTTCGAAAATCATATGCCCCCTGACTACTCTTCTCTCTAAGGATGTACCCTTTGAGATCTCCAAGGAATGCACTCAAGCCTTTAAGAACCTTCGTGACCGAGTCACCCAGGCCCCGATCCTACAGTCCCCTGATTGGTCTCAACCCTTTGAGATCATGTGCGATGCATTTGATTTCGCTGTAGGAGTGGTTTTGGGGCAAAAAGTTGACGGGAAACCCGTGGTCATCTACTACGCTAGCAAGACACTTGACGAGGCTCAACGTAACTATATAGTTACGGAGAAAGAGCTGCTAGCCATAGTATTTGCCCTTGAAAAATTTTGATCTTATCTCCTGGGTTCCCACGTCATCATTTACTCCGATCATACAGCTGTGAGGCATCTCCTTGCCAAGAAGGACGCGAAGCCCTGACTAATCCGATGGATCTTGCTGTTGTAAGAATTCAACCTCGAGATTCGTGACAAGGCAGGAAGACAAAGCGTGGTAGCTGACCATTTGTCTCGCCTTCCTTCTGAAATCATCAACCCTTCTGGAACCATCACGGAGTATTTCCCTGATGAGCACCTACTGACTATTGGTACTAGACTTCCATGGTTTGCTAATATAGTAAACTACTTGGCATCTCATCAGATCCCGTCTGATTGGCCGAAGGCCAAGAAAGATAAATTGCGCTCTGATGCCAAGTACTACATCTGGGAAGATCTGTACCTCTTCCGCATAGGTGTTGACCAAATCATCCGGCAATGTGTCCCGGAAGGTGAAATCAATGATATTCTCTCCTTCTGCCATGACCAGGCATGCGGTGTCCAGTTCTCTGAGCACAAAACCGCATCAAAAATCCTCCAGTGTGGCTTTTATTGGCCCACTTTATTCAAGGACGCATACAATCACTGCAAGGCATGCAGTCATTGCCAAACTTTGGGCAACATGAGCCATTGCGACATGATGCCTTTGCAGCCGATTCTCGTATGCAAAATCTTCGATATTTGGGGGATTGATTTTATGGGTCCCTTTCCTGTTTCGGATGGCTTCGAGTACATCCTGCTGGCTGTGGACTACGTGTCCAAATGGATCGAAGCCATACCGACCCGAACCTGTGATCATAAAATCGTTATCAAATTCGTTCATCACAATATCTTCTCACGGTTCGGGATTCCTCGTGCAATCATCTCTGACGGGGGGACCCATTTTACGAATGCTCAGTTCAGGTCACTAATGACCATGTACGGGATGTCTCACCGAATCTCCACCCCTCATCACCCCCAGACTAATGGTCTAGCTGAGCTATCAAATCGGGAGATCAAGAAAATCCTGCAGGTCACTTTTCAGCCTGACAGGAAGGACTGGTCGTCCCAACTTCTGGAAGCTTTGTGGGATTATAGGACCGTCCACAAAACCCAATTAGGCATGTTTCCTTTTAGACTGGTGTACGGGAAGGCATGTCACCTTTCCGTTGAACTGGAGTACAAAGCTTATTGGGCAGTACGGAGCTGTATTTAGATCTTTCTAAGGCTGGAACCCACAGAAAGCTTCAGATAAGCGAGATCGATGAATTACGCCTTGATGCGTACGAGAACTCACAAATCTACAAAGAGCGGGTTAAAGCCTTTCATGACAAGCACATATCTAGAAAGATCTTTCATCCTGGTCAAAAGGTCCTACTCTTTGATGCCCGACTCAAACTCTTTCCTGGGAAACTGCGATCCAAGTGGGTCGGACCACACCTTGTCCGACAAGTTTTTGGAAATGGAGCCATAGAAATCAGTCCGCTCAGCCATGATTCCGAACCTTTCATCGTGAACAGTCAGAGACTCAAACCGTTCATTGATGTAACCCCGACAGATTTGGCTGAATCATCATATATCCTCCATTTTCCCTGAGCATATTGCTCCCAGCCGATGGCGTAAAACTCAGCGCTCAATGGGAGGCAGCCCATCATTCTTTTTGAAAAAACTCGAAACCTTTTCTGACACCTCTTCGCACCTGAGGTTCACCCTTTAGGACAGCCGACTCCACCTCAGGTGCTTGCATCTGAGATTAAAAATCATCCGCAACAGTCACCCTGACCCATTCACTCATCAAAACATCTGTCCTAATGTATGAACTAAGTTAAATAAAAACCCTCCTAAGTTACAATGAGGACATTGCAAATCTTAGGCATGGGGGGGCATGAAAGTGCAAAACTCACAAGAAAAGGTTTAAACAAAAAAATTCACATATGCCAAAAACACCATAAAAAAAATGAGAGGAGGAAAGAAAATTTTGTGGACTCTACAAAGGAGGAGGAGAAAAAGAACAAAATGATCAAAAGAAGGAGCACAAAATGAAAGAAAAGAGATAGTTATTAGTAAGAAATTAAGGAGTTAACCTAAGTTCGACCTCATTCAGGAAAAGAAATGGAAAGTACACAGCGAGAATAGTAAGAACACAAACCTTAGGCATTCTTGGATAGACTCTTAGTACCCATTAAGATCTAGACATTCCTCAAGAGGTTGAGGGAAATGAAAATCTTAAGTATTATGTCCGAGGCTTAGGGAGCATTTGGCCTCGTTAACTAACTTTTGGTTTACGGGACTCAGTAACCTAAGCACCCTAACTTCACACACAGCCTGGTTCAGTAAGCATAAAAATCAAAATCACGCAGAAGCGTTGCAAAAATTCTGAAAATGACACCTAGAGTAGGAGCGGTCGATCAACACAAGTTGATTTGGACAAGTTCCCAGCGTGGAGAGGTGGGAAATTCCCCTCGAAGATGCGTAACAAAATATCATCTCCTCGGTACTTGTCTCTTAGGATATTTACATATCCTACTGGGGGCATGTAAGCACTCTGCTGGATCAGATTCCATGGATGGCATTATCACGAAGTGTCAATTGCCAGAGCCTGAATTCGGCCACGGAACACCATGGACGGGATTATCTCAAAATCTCGAAAGCTAAGGTTCTGGGGGTTACCATGAGCGGTGCTATCTCGAAGCATCGACTGCCAGGAACCCTTGAGGATTGATGATGGCGACAAGGAATCTGATACAGACCGTGTTGAGAAGCCAATTCTAAGCTAGAATTAAAAAAAGAAAAAGGGAGAGAAAACTCTCCAAACATATAAATCTTCTACCTCGCTTTCTTACAAAACACACTGTGAACTGAGCCAGGGCTAAAATTATCTCAAGCACGGGTGCTTTAACCACAAAGTCCAATAAGCTTTAGGTTAGCTCTTGTAGGCCTTAAAAACCTTTGCTAAGGACTAAGGCTAAGGCTAGACAGATCTGGATCTTGGTTGGTACTAGAGTACCTTTTAGGCCTATGGTTGGCATTCTAACCTAATCAGGGTTACAAAAGAAAAATCACTTATCTAAACTCACTAAGAACTTCATGGTCTAGAACAAGGGTTGAAACCTTAAAATTTTGCTAAGGGACTAGCAAAAGCTAGGCATGGAGGTATGATGAGAGCCTCATCATAAACCCTAACTGGCACAATTTAATCTAAATAAGTGTGAAGAAGCTCCTACAAAACCTTAAGGGAGGCTTAACTCAGAGAATTCTGAGTTAAAGAATAAGACAAATCATAAGGGGTAAAACTGTAATTTCACCATTGCAGTGCACAAACAGGGTAATTAAGGGTCTAAACGAAGGTCAAATGAGCTTAATAAAGAGGGAAGTGGGATGATCTGATCTGAAAAGGGTTATAGCAACTTCTAGGAATTAAATGACATTCTGTAATCCTAAAACAAACCCACTTTAATTCACAAGGTTCGAGGCAGGATAAAAATCAACTAAACCCTCTAAAATTCATGGAAAAATATTTCCTAGGGTTTAGAACCTTTAATTTGGCCTTTGCAACCTATTTTGACCTAAAATGAGAACCATGCCCAATTTATGACTTAATTTGGATTTTTACGTAAATTGATCGGCCAAACATGGTCCAACCTAAAATCAAATTCCACCATTAAAATCCTTAGGTTCAAATTATGATGGTATAAAAATTTAGCCTTAAGAAAAGACCATCTTGACCGACTTTACAAATTAGTCCTCTTGAATTACTTTTTGACCCTTATCTTTTGAAACCCTTGCAAATGACCCCCTATCTTTCTCATCGTTCTTTGCAGAACGGTCCTCCCTGCCATTTTTTAGCAGCGCCATACCTCCGGTGACCTTGCGCGAAGGTTGGCGCCGTGCAGGGCATGGCGCCCATTCTTAGGAACGAACAGGAGGTTCCCTACGTCGTCCTCTGTCGCAGGGACCCTCCCCTGACCTCTGCAACCGGCCATGCCACTCGTGCGAACGCACGAAAGGAATGGGTCTCCTTATCCGGCCATCTCCGGTGTGCGCTGCACATCTTTCCCTCGAGCCACTCTCCTCGCCAGCGCATTTATAAGGAGCAGCAGGGGCGTCCGACCAAGGCAAGCTACTTCTGGTGGAGAAAAACCCTCGATTTCATCTCTCCCCTCTCTGGTCAGAGTAGCCTAGCTTCCGACGATCTTTCCTCCTCCTCCTCGTCTCTCTGCTGCCATACCTGCAGCAGAGCCTACTCTGCCCCATCTTCCCACTCCAGGCCGCACCAGCTGGCGTCTCCGGATCCCCTCCTCGTCACCGTTACTCCTCTTCTGGGCACCTTCATCCCCAGCGTCGGCAGGCACGAGCCGGACGTCTTCCTCTCCCTCTTCATCAACTAAGTAGATATGAATCTCCCCCTTACTCTCCTCTCACTTTTCCCTTATTCAATTAGCATTTCAGACCCCTCGAATGCCACTACCACCCCCATCTGCTTCACCTCCGGCCGCCATCTCCGGCGAGGTCGCTCCACCTCCACAGGCCATTTCACCCCTCACCGACAAGCCCAGAAGCTCCCCCTCACTCCACTTAAGCTCTTCCCCTACTCCATTCACCGTCCTTCACCTCCAGACCACCTCCCGAACACACCCATTTCCGCGCACACAGTCTGCCCTAGGCACATGGCCACAGGCGCTCTCGCGCCTCGCCGACCCTCGCGCCACACTCCGACGAAGCACCCTATGTTGTCTGACGTGGCCGTCGTTTTCGTGAATTCAGGGTTCAACCTCCTCGCCGCCATTGACGAGCTGCTGAAGCTTCTTCACAAGCAGCTCTAGGACTCCTCCAGCCCAGGCGTGAACTCCAGGCAACGCGGGGTGCTTCCGCGAGTGTGCCCAGGCTCCCAATTGGGGTCGTAAGCCTTCGCTGCTGCCCCAATTGCCAGCGCCTTCTCGCCTGTGGGCGCGCGAAGCAGAGGTGGGACTTTAGTCCCACCTTGAAAGTGTGTGGGTGCACGCCTACACATAAATTGAAAAAGTGACATTAGCTGTTCGCCTTCGATACATAGGGGTCAGGTCCCTCACCCACGCACGCAGCGCGCCACGCGCTCGCACCCACCCTCGCCCGCGCTCACGCCTCGCGGGCCTGGGCCAAACCCGACTACCCGACCAAGCACTCCTCGCCCACCACCGCACGTCGATGGGCCTGGTCCCGGGCGTGTTACCCGACCCGTATACCCACGACTGCTCTGGGAGCAAACCTTTGAGAAAGAAATAGAGAGAGAGGGAGACGTGGGGTAAGTAGGGGTTAGGTTTTGCCTAACCTTGTATTGCGCAGGAAAGCAGAAGAAGAGAGGAGGAGCGGCTGAAGACTTAGCCGCACTGAGCAGCTGCTGAAGAAGAAAGGAAGGAGAGGGCTGAAGGAAAAGAAGAAGAGTCGCACTGTAGCAACCGCACAGTTAAGCCGTTTGAGCACTGAAGCAGACGTCAGAGGCTCAGCGGCCAGAGCAGAAGAAAGCAAAGAAAAAGAAGATAGGAAGAAGAGAAAGAAAGAAGAAAAAGAGAAGAAAATCAGAGATAAGAAAAGAGAAAGAGGAACCACAGAAGCAGAGAAGAGGAAAAGAAGAAAGAAGAGGGTCGGCTGAAGAAAGAGAAGAAGCCAATCACTCTTTCTCTCTCTCTCTCTCTTAATTTTTGTAAAGCCTTATATTGTGAATTTATAGGCTTCTAGAATTATAGTTTGCTCCCTTAGTTCGACCTCGGGAAACTTGTCATTCTGAGTAATAAATTGTATTAAACTGGTAACTATTCTTGTCATATACTCCAACGACTGTAATTACCATAGCGACAAAGGACCCGCACCATAATTTTTTTTTGTTTTGAAATAATAAGGGAAAAGTGCAAATTGTGACAGAAAAGTGCTAACACGTAAAATTGCTAAGCTAAAAATTAAGAGATGAAAATGTCCACTACCTAAGCTCACTTTAGGCAAGTGGAGGCTTAGAGTAATTAGGAAGTGGAAGTGAAATAAGTGTTAGAACAAAGACAACAATTGCAATAGGAATTAAAAAGAAGGCAATTCAATTAAGCAGAATTTGTGTTCTCTACAAAGACAAGTAGAGGATTGCTTCTACTAGAAATTGAAAATATAAAAGCAATAAAAGAAACACAAATCCTCTTACAAAATTTGGTGAAGAAGGGAGTCTTCTTGCTCCAAGCCTAGCTGCTCCTTGGCTTGAAAAGAGGGTCTCCTCCTTCCTTGAAAGCTCCTCCAAGGTGGATGCTCTCCACCTCAAGTCCCTCCTAGGGTGGGCGTGCACCACCCTCAAGTTCTCGTCCAAGGTGGCATGGACCACCTTCAAGACCTCCTGCAAAGGTCTTCCTTGCCTGGCTCCTCCTTTGGCTGGCGTAGGCACAAGAGAGAAGGGAAGAGGGGAAGGCACCAAAGGGACAAAATATCCCCTTAATCTTCTTCTTCTTCTTCTCTCTTGGGCATGGGCTGTAAGTAGAGTATGAGAGGAAATTTGCTAGCCAAGGATGGTTTGATTAGTGGTGGGTAGTGGTCTTTTTATAGGGTAGGATGAGGGGTTAAGGTTACTCTTGAAATGGAGGGCTAAGATGGGAAGATGGAGGTGGTTAGTTGATCCTAAGGCTAAGGATAGTTGGCACCACCTAAGGGGTGTAAGGGGGGTAGTTATGGGTGGCCAAGGGACATCTAAAAGCGACGCCAACCATGCAGAGGTGCCATGGGTTGGCACCAACTTCTAGGCTTCTAGAAGGGGGGATTATGTGGATGGTGGAGATGGGTTTAAGGGAAGATGTGTGCTAGAGATGAAGGGGGTTTTGGAGGGAAAAAGTGGCGCCAATAAGGAGGTAGTTAGGGTGGTTTTAGCACCACTTTATGGTGTCTTTCGGAGGTAGTGGGTAGGCTAGGTTGGTGCCAAGGTGAGGTGGAGGTAGGGTTAGCTTATGTGGAGCTTAGGTGGAGCTAGTTGGTGGAGTTGTTAGATAGGGTTTTTAGGTGGTAAAAGCCAAGGGAGCTGGAGCATAGCTAAGCTAAGCTAAGCTAGATTAGCTAATAGTGGAGTAGAGGAGGAGGTGTTGGAGCCAGGGTTTGGAGGGAGGAGCTAGATCTGAAGAATCTGGAGCTGAAGTGGAGCTGGCAGCTACTGAAGAGGTCAACATGGGGCTACTCTAGCTGGCTTTGCTTGCTAGTTCTTTGCTAGCTACTAAGCCAAGCTAAAGTGAGTTGGCTTCTATTGAATGGAGCTGAGGTGAGCTGGGTCTGGTGCTCCAGGGGAGGATTGAGCTGGTCGAGATAGCTATGGTAGCTTAGCTCAACCAGGTTGAGCTAAGCTGAGTCGCCAAGAGCTGGACTTGAGCTTCCTGAGCTAGGATGAATTCTTCTTCAGCTGGCTGGAGTTGAGTGGAGCTGGATGTAGCTGGGTCTGAGCTGGGGTGAACTCCAGTCAACTCAGCTGAGCTAGCTAGAGCTCCCTGTGGACTAGTGGGAGCTGAGATGAGCTAAACTCAACTAAGTTGAGCTGGATCTGAGCTGACCTGAGTTAGGGTAAGCTAAGATGAGCTCTCTTGAGCTGCCATTCAGCTGAGATTAGTTGAATGGATCTAGGATGAGCTAACCCTAGTCCAAGTGAGCTAGGTTCCAACTGTGGTGAGCTGAATCAAGCTGAGTTCCAGCTAGTCTGAGCTCCTCCTTCACTAGTTGCCTTCTTGAGTGCTAGGGTTTTGGAGTTCTGACAATCTGTATACCCCTAACACTCACAAAAACACATTAAAAAGACAATAAAAAGTGCAATGCATGCCTAACCTAATTGATGCTAAATGCAGCCCAAAAACCCATTTACAGAGCAAAAGCGTAAAAGCTAGGTTTGTTTTAATGCATAAAAATGATGATAAACTGGTGTTTATCAGTGACCCCTAGAGTTACAGGGACATTGTGAGGCAGTGACGGTGACACGATAGACGAGACCAAAGCTGATAGACAGCATCATCACAGGGCAGATGATAGATCCGTACCTACAATCATTGCAAGACAGAGTGCTGTCAGGGAACCCAAGAGACTTCTCTTTTACCGACGAGGTGCTCCGCATGAGAGGATGTTTGTGCGTTCCCAGGGGCGAGTTGTTAAGAGAGCTCCTGACTGAGGTGCATGGGTCCAGGTTCACCATACATCCTGGGAACACAAAGATGTATCATGATCTGAGATGTGACTTTTGGTGGAGAGGGATGAAGCGGGATGTAGGTGAGTTCGTGCAGTAGTGTTTGGTGTGCCAGCAAGTGAAGGCCGAGCATCAGAGCCCTGCAGGGCTGTTGCAGCCACTTCCTGTGCTAGAGTGGAAGTGGGAGAGCATCACCATGGACTTGGTGATGAGCTTACCCGTTACCCAGCGAGGACACGACGCAGTCTGGGTGATAGTAGACAGATTGATGAAGATGACATGCTTCTTGCCAATCCGAATCACCTTGGGACCAGCGCAGTTGGCAGAGAGGTATATTTGTGATGTGGTACGTCTGCACGGAGTTCCGCGTGAGATTGTATCTGACCAGGATACCTATTTTACTTCTCAGTTTTGGGCGGAGTTTCAGCAGGCCTTGGGACACGGTTGAGGTTCAGTACAGCGTACCACCCCCAGATGGACGGACAGTCAGAGTGCACGATATGGACACTCGAGGACCTTTTATGCGCCTATGCACTAGACTGGAGGGGCTCTTGGGAGGAGCACTTACCCCTGGCAGAGTTTGCATATAATAACAGCTATCACTCGAGTATCAGCATGGCACCCTATGAGGCTCTGTACGAATGGAGGTGTACTGCACCCTTGAGTTGGGTTGAGGTGGGGACCAAGTGGGAGGTTGGCCCCAGGCTAATTCGGCAAAGTCAGGAGGTGATAGAGTAGATTCACAGAAGACTTTGTACTGTCAAGAGCAAACAAAAGAGTTATGCTGATCGGAAGCACAGAGAGGTGCAGTTCGAGGTTAGGGATCACGTCTTTCTTCGTGTTTCGCCCATGAAGGGCCTACAGCATTTTAGGGTGAAAGGGAAGCTTGCCCCGAGGTTTGTGGGGCCCTTTGAGGTCCTGGAGAGGGTAGGACCCGTTGCTTACCGACTTGCCCTTCCTCCCCAGCTTTCTGGTGTACACAACGTGTTCTACGTGTCCAACCTCAGGAGGTACGTCATCGATCCCAGTCACGTTCTGAGCCACGAGAGTGTCGAGGTGGGTGACGATCTGACCTACCCCGAGAGACCAGTGCAGATACTAGACAGAGCCATCCGAAGTTTGAGACAGAAGCAGGTACCCCTGGTGAAGGTCTTGTGGAGGAGCCAGCAGTACGAAGAGGCTACCTGGGAGCCTGAGGCGGCGGTGCAAGAGCGATACCTGGAGCTTTTTGATGGTACGTCTTTTCGGACCGGCTTCGGTCCTCTTTAAGTTTGTTACGTGTGTATATTTTCCTTTTCCGCACCCTAACTAGCTCAAGTTTCAGGGATGAAACTTCCTTTAAGTTTGTTGTGATGTAAAGACCCATTCCATTCTGAGCCTTTTAAGACGTTTGGACTGTCAGTCAGACGTTTGGACCCCTTCCCAGACGACTAGAAGTTGAAAATTTTGTACGCAGGGTCATGTCTGCGCACTGGCTGCACGCAGACAGTCTCCCTCTTTTCTCTCTCTCTCTTTTCTTCTCCATAGAACCCTAGCCGCTCCCCCAATATAACCCCTCTCCCCCCTTCCTCTCTTCTCCACTCCACCACCACCACCTTCCTTCTTCCTCTCCACTGCAGCAAGAGGGACGAGCACGAGAGAGGGCGCGAGAGCGAGGAGCGAGGAGGACAGGTGGCGTGAAGAGAGGAGGAGCTTGAGCTCGTGAGTTCGTGGGAACTCACCGGAGGATGCACAGCCGGAGCGGCGCATGCGGGAGGAGGAGCGCGGCGGGGGAGACGTCCCCGACACTCTGCTGCAACTGGAGCTACAGACAAGGAGAGGCCACGGCTGCGTGCGGCGAGGGGAGCAGGAGGTTGGTCTAGTTCTAGATTTTTTCCAGAATCAGACGTCTGGCGTGTCGTCCAAACGACAGGTTGGACGTCTGGTGATGACACCAAATGTCTGAAAGCAGAGTTTCGTGAAGGTACGTCTGATGAGTCCATTAAATTGGACTATTATTAAGCCTAAGTATCTTTAATTATACAATTTAGGTGTGTTAATAATGGTAATTAAGTTATAGAAGATTTATACACCTCATAATTTAAGTTATAACATTCTATAACTTCATAATTCTATGGTTTTTATGTGCAGGTACTAAAATACACAAAGAGCAAGGGTGGGGGGATAAATTTCCCAAAACAACCACAACTCTCTTTTCCCCCTCCCCCACCGGACATTGGGCAAAACTTTTGGCGCCACCTTTCTCAACAGCCATGACCGGGGATTTTGGAAAATCCCTGAACTCACGCGGTGAGGGGAGAACTTAAAAAGAAGAGGCGGGGAGAGAAGAAGGCTATCGAGAGAAAGAAGAAAAGCGTGCACTGTGCCGCACTGCGTCCTCTTTCCCCTTGCAGGGAAAAAGTCTCCCCGCCCGCACACCGCCGCCGACGCATCCTCCTTGTGCGCTGCAGGCAACCGCGTGCCAGCACCAACACCCTCTCCATCGCCTGCAGATCTGCAAAGCCACGCCGCCCACAACGCTCGCACGGCCTCCTTGCTACGTCCCTGCAGCCCACTCGCTACTGAAGGCAACCACGCGCCCCAGCACCCTCTCTGCGTCCCTGCAGCCCGCACACCAGTGTGCGCGCTTTCCTGCCTCCACCGCCCCCACGACACAGCGGGCGCTCGCACCCAAGCCAGCGCCTCTCCTCCAGTGCGCCCCACAGCCACAATAGGCGCTGCATCTCCACCCTACGCGCCTCCAAGCGCCACAGCAAGCGCTACCTCTCCTCCAGCGCGCCCCACCGCCACAACAGGTGCTGCATCTCCACCCTGCCCGCCTCCAAGTGCCACAGCAGGCACTGCCTCTCCTCCAGCGCGCCTCCAAGCACCACAGCAGGCGCTGCGTCTCCACGCACAGGCACGCGTGCGCAAGCCTGCACGCCACAGCTGCTCGAACAGCCGCAGCAGCAGCCGCTATCTTGCTCCACAGGCTGGAGCTCCAGCCACTACCTCCGTCCACCTCCGCCGCAGCTGCTGCCACCGTCAGAAAGCTCTCGACCTCGCCGTCCTCTGAAGCCCTGCATCGGCCCCCGCAGATCTCTCTCTCTCTCTCTCGCGAGGAAGAGAGAGAGGAAAAGCTCTGTTTTTGTTGGAATTAGAAATTACATTCAATTCCATTGCTAGCAATTTCATTTGTTTTTATTAATATTATATTCTGGCAGAATTGCATTCAAGCACTTACGGTTCTTTCTAATTGCATGGTATTAATATTGGCTAGTTTAAAGATTGATTTTGGACTTGATTTAAGTACTAATTGTCTTTAGTACACATTACATGAAAATTGCACTAATTCATCCTAAATTCATTGAGGATTTTTGTGAGAGAAAACTGCACTTACACCCTTAACTTTCTAGGTTATTGCAAATCTACTTTCCTTCACATTTTAAGTCCAATTTGAAAAGGAATTTCGCACTATCCAAAATAACATTAAATAATTAAGTATTGTTTGCATCATTGCCTCCCTGTGGACACGACCCTCTCTTCTGCGAGTGGTTATTTTCATTGTTTTTGATTCGTCAATTTTTCCACCACTTAAATACTATAACGCTAAGCGAAAAGTCGACCTATCAAATTGGCGTCGTTGCTGGGGATGCAACAGACGCAATATAATTACTTTATTATTTTTGAATCTTTTGAGTTGCGAAATTATCTAATCATTTTGATTATTATTCAAGGAATCCGCCGAAGCGACGAGGCGCAATAAAGGAGCGACAGCAACCACGAGTTAAGCCACACGAGGAAAAGACGAAGGAGAACAAGATCCTATTTTGCAGAGGATTCTCCGTCGTCACAATTTAATTCTGTCTTTTCACCCTTGTAATTTGGGGTTAAATTTTTGGGGATTTGTCCCCGCATTCTTTAGCTACTAGGGCTTACAGTATTTCTGGTACATGCGTGATTATATTTTCTGTTTGCTTGCTTTTAAAAACCAATAAAAAATATCGAGCTGCCTATTTAGAAGTTGCATGTCCTTAGGTGCGCGCATTTAGGGGTGATTGAGTAGCATATTAGATCTTATTATTGCATTGCAAGCATCTTAGCACGAAGATTGCTGGAGATAGGTATATCTTTCTAACTTTTGCATCCAGCTTCTATTCACGCATTTGCATTCTGATTTAAATTCAAGACCACCAAATTATTTGAATTTACTAATTAAGTGGTCACATAACTAAAAGCGGAACTAATAATCAGATTCAACCCTAAAAGCAATACGCTTTTGATCTGATTCTAAGGGACTTGTCTGCGATTTCAAAAAGAAATTACAAAGATTTACGGTGTGTTGCACACTTTTGACACTGAGCACGCACATTAGGCACCTCACTAAGGCTCGATCCCTTAAGGCTATAGGCACCAATCTCTTTATCGGTGCCGACCCTCCTATTGTGCTTTGTGGTAGTGGTGATACTATCTTTTGATCAAGTGTTTTGATACTCCACGGAGGGGGACACCCCTTAAAGGAACAAAAGGGTAGTTAAGGGGCACCGCATACACATCGTCTCAAAGGAAGGGTTCGCCCTACTTGCATCTCTTTGTTCGTCCTTGGAGTAACTTCTCCCTTGATCACCTGGGAGTATCATCTAAGCAAAGTATAGGTCCTAGGGCACTCGAAGGTTGAATTAAGGCATGTAATTGCAGTGAAAAACTTATTTGGCCATTTATTTTTACTAATTCAACATCCACAATAAAGAAGGTTAAGATTTCAAGTCCACACCCCTCTTATACCACTTACATGGGAACGGAGGGATAAGTCTTGATCTTTTGACTTATCTTTAGAGTGGAGGTTTGACTTACTCAATAATAAAATAAAAATTTTGCTGAATTGTGTTTTGTATGCTTGGTAGACGCTCTCTTTAGGGTAGTCTAGTGTTTGATCCTGAGCCCAAGAGAATTCTTAGGAGAGCTCACCTAGGAGAAGAAAGAGAAGAAATGGCTGAGCAAGGTGCAAATCAACAAAGGGCCCTAAGGGACTATTTTATTCCTACCAACCAACCTGCACAAGCATTAAGACGACCGGCAGGGGATAATCCGTATGAGATCAAGAGCAGTACCATGTCTTTATTACCCTCTTTTTATGGTACTACTAGGGAGGACCCCTACCAGCATCTGGAGGAATTCATCGAGGTCTGTTCCACGGTGAAGCTCCAGGGCTTTACTGATGAAGCCCTGATGAGGACTCTATTTCCTTTCTCCCTAAAGGATAAGGCCAAGCACTGGTATCATGCCCTCGATGCAAGGGTAAATGATTGGGCTACCCTTAAGGGAGAATTTTTAAAAAAGTATTTTCCTATGAGTAAAACCAACCATTACAGAAGAGAGATTATGGGTTTTACTCAACAAGAAGGGGAGCAATTTCATGAGACTTGGGAGCGCTTTAATGACCTTCTTAGGTTATGCCCCCACCATCAAGTGCCAAGATGGCAGTTGGTCGAAAGGTTCTATAACGGATTATCTGAAAGGCATAGGCAAACCATTGATGCAGCCTATGCAGGAACCTTCATGACCAGAACTGAGGATGAAGCCTAGGCATTATTTGAAACTTTAAGCGACAACTCCATGCATTTGTCCTCTGCGTATCAAGAGAGAAAACCATCAATCTTGCAGAGGAAGATAGAGGCCCATGAAGCCGGGGCTTCTCAGGATTTGGCTTATCAGATTCAACTATTGAATAAAAACTTTGATAGGCTTTTAGCAAACCCCGGCATGAACCCACAAGCAGCCTCTATTTTTCAGGCTTCAAGAGAATGCTCCATCTGCCAAAGCACAACGCACGCCACTGCGGAGTGCCATCAGGCAACCCAATTCCCTGAGTTGATTCAGGACGACTTGAATGCGGCCCAAGGTTTCCGCCCCCCTCGCAATAACCCTTACTCCAACACTTATAATGCAGGGTGGCGGAACCATCCAAACTTCTCTTGGAAGCAAGCTGATGCTTCTAACTCAGGGAATACAAGACCCTTACCTCCCCAGCCCACTTACCAACCTTCTTATGAAAACCCTCTTCCGAGTAAGCCCTCTGAGATGGATGAACTGAAGGCCATGATGAAAGCGATGCAAGAGCATCAGAATATGGTTATCCAATCTCATAATAAGATGATTACTGATATGCAATCCCAAATTGGTCATCTTACTGAGGCAGTTAGGCAACGTGATCCGGGGAAGCTGCCTAGCTCTTCTGAGGAGAACCCTAAGGGCAAGGGGGTTGTATTCAGGGAGCATGCCCAAGCAGTGACCATGTTGAGGAGTGGAAAAAAGATTGACAAGTCTGATAACACTCCTATGGTTACATCTCAGAATTCCCCTTCCACACCTGACCCTACCTCCATCTCACCCGAGGAAGAGCCACAGCACTCTCCCTCACAAAAAATCATCCACAATGAGGATGTCGCCCTACCACCACCCCTTTCCCGCCATGACGACCCCTCTACTCAGAAGCCGAGGGTGCCTTATCCAGAGCGCCTATCTGCTCCTGGGGAATCTTCTGTTGGCTCGTCTGGAGCCAAGGATAGGATGGAAGAGATTATGGATACTTTTAGGCAAGTCCAGATTAACTTGCCTCTGTTGGAAGCGATTAAACAGATTCTGTCCTATGCCAAGTTTCTGAAGGACCTATGCACCCAGAAGCGTCGATCTAGGAAACAGGTCTAAACCAAGGTCATCCTGCCTGACCACGTTAGCTCGGTTCTTCAGCATGGAACACCCCCGAAAATGAAAGACCCAGGGGCCCCATATATTTCAGTGGTTATAGGTAACCAACACATTGATGAGGCTCTACTCGATCTAGGTGCAGGGGTAAACATTCTATCGAGCTCTGTCTACGACCTATTGGGAGGAGGAAAGCTGAAGCCTAGTCCAGTAATCCTCCAGGTTGCAGACAGATCTCTTAAGACACCATGGGGATTGTTGGAAGATGTCCTTGTGAGAGTGGAGGATTTCTTCTTCCCCGTTGACTTTCTAGTACTTGATACTGACCCATCTAATAAGCCCACAAAGCCGTCCATTATCCTGGGATGCCCCTTTTTGGCCACAGCCAATGCCTCTATAAATTGTAGATCTGGGGCCCTTAAAATGGGCTTTGGGAACAAGAAGATCCGGTTGAATGTTTTTGATACTTACAAACAACCCGTATTTGAAGATTGTTCTCAAATTGAGGTCGTTGATGAAATAATTGAAGAGACTACTCCAGCAGTCTTATGTAGAGATCCCCTTCAGAAGGTCATAACTCAGGACCATCCCTCGATTATCAAAGAAACTGAAAAGAAAATGCCCGAACTAGAAGAGTTGCTGGAGATACACACTAAGTCTCTGTCCCCACCCTGGACTGTGAAGGTAGATCCGTTGCTTAAAGCGGGGACATCTCAACTAAAACCCTCAATCCAAAAGGCTCCTGAATTGGAGTTGAAACCCCTCCCAAGAACATTGAAATATGCTTTCCTTGGCCCTAATAACACGCTCCCCGTTATTATCTCGTCTGCATTATCTAAATTGCAGGAGGGAGCTCTGCTTGAGTGTTTACAAAGGCACAAGGAAGCAATTGCCTGGACAATTGCTGATATTAAGGGTGTTGATCCCTCTCTTTTCATGCATCATATTTACACGGACAAGTCCGTGAAGCCTTTCCGAGACATGCAGAGAAGGCTCAATCCAAATATGCGGGAGGTTGTTAAAAAGGAGATTCTGAAATGGCTAGATGCAGGGATTATCTATCCCATTTTAGATAGTAAATGGGTCAGTCCGATTCATGTAGTTCCGAAAAAGGCAGGAATCACTGTGGAGGAGAATGACCAAGGAGATCTAGTGACCACTAGACCCTCAACTGGTTGGAGGGTCTGCATTGATTACCGCCGTTTAAACATGGCTACCCAGAAAGACCATTTCCCCTTACCATTTATCGATCAAATTTTGGAACGATTGGCGGGGAACAAGTACTTTTGTTTTCTTGATGGGTACTCTGGGTACAATCAGATAGCCATTTTTCCTGATGATCAGGACCATACCACCTTCACGAGTCCTTATGGGACTTTTGCATTCCCCCGAATGCCATTCGGGTTATGTAATTCTCCTGCCACCTTCCAACGTTGTATGATGGCTATCTTCTCTGATATGATCGACGAGTTCGTTGAAATTTTCATGGATGACTTCTCCATTTATGGCTCGTCGTTTGACCTATGCCTTTCGCACCTTGATAAAGTCTTAACCCGTTGCGAAGAGGCAAAACTGGTGCTTAGTTGGGAGAAAAGCCACTTTATGGTCCAGCAGGGCATTGTGTTAGGGCATGTAGTTTCCGAGAAAGGATTAGAGGTGGACACCGCAAAAATCGATTCCATCTCTAAGCTTCCATTGCCCGCCAATGTTCGTCAGGTTAGATCTTTCCTTGGCCATGCTGGATTTTATAGGCGCTTCATTAGAGACTTCAGTAAAATTTCTAAGCCACTCTGCAACCTGTTAGCGAAGGATGTTTCCTTCGATTTTGATGATAGATGTGGCGAGGCTTTCCAAGCTTTGAAGAAAGCCCTCATTACCGCGTCGATTCTCCAAGCGCCAGATTGGACCCTCCCATTTGAGCTTATGTGCGATGCTTCTGATTTTGCAGTGGGAGCGGTCTTAGGTCAAAGGGTTGATGGCAAACCTCATGTGCTGCATTATGCCAGCAAGACCCTTACTGATCCTCAGCAAAACTACACAGTCACGGAAAAGGAATTACTTACTGTAGTATTTGCTTTGGACAAGTTTCAGTCTTATCTTTTGGGATCTAAGGTCGTGGTGTTCACTGATCATTTGGCCCTTAAGCATCTTCTGGCTAAAAAGGACACCAAACCTCGCCTAATTCGTTGGATTTTGCTACTCCAAGAATTTGACCCGAAAATTAAAGACAAGAAAGGAGTTGAGAATGTGGTAGCAGACCACTTGTCTAGGATCCCTATTGAGGCATCAAACCCCGCTGGCGGTATTCAAGAGACTTTCCCTAATGAGTCTCTAATGGCCGTGGAAACTAAAACTCCTTGGTTCGCTGACATAATGAACTATCTGGTCACGGGCATCACCCCTAGTACTTGGGACAAGCAAAAGTGAGACAGGTTTATCGCTAATGCTAAATTTTATCACTGGGAGGAACCCGAGCTTTTTAGAATAGGCCCTGACCAGCTGTTTCGCCATTGCGTCCCTGATGAGGAACAAAGAAGTGTTCTGAGTTTCTGCCATGACCACCACTGTGGGGGACATTTTAGTGGGAAGAAGACTGCTCATAAGGTTCTTCAGTCTGGTTTTTGGTGGCCCACATTATTCCGAGATGCACATACGTATGTGGGCGCATGTCTACGTTGCCAGTAGACGGGAACCATTGGAAAAAGGGATGAGATGCCCCAACAACCTAACCTCCCTGTTGAAATCTTTGATATTTGGGGCATTGACTTCATGGGTCCCTTTCCTGTGTCCTTCAGATATGAATACATCCTTGTGGCTGTTGATTATGTATCAAAATGGATAGAAGCCATCCCCACGCGAACCAATGACCATTCTGTGGTCTTGGGCTTTATTAAGGCTAATATCATTTCTCGGTATGGGTGCCCAAGGACGATCATAAGTGATGGAGGACCTCACTTTAAGAATGTACACTTCACTAGACTACTCCAAAATTTGGGAGTAAATCACATGATAGCCACACCTTATCATCCCCAAACGAGTGGGCAAGTGGAAGTGTCTAATAGGGAGATTAAGAGAATTTTAGAAAAAACTGTCAGGCCTGATCGAAAAGATTGGTCTAAAAAACTAAATGACGCTCTTTGGGCCTACAAAACTGCATATAAGACTCCCTTGGGTATGTCTCCTTTCCGTCTTGTCTACGGAAAAGCGTGCCACCTTCCCATTGAAATCCAACATAAAGCTTATTGGGCCATTAAAAATGTTAACTTAAATCTGGATAAAGCGGGAATAGCATGTATGTTAGAATTAAGTGAGCTTGAGGAGCTTCGTAATGAAGCTTATGAAACTTCTCAAGCTTACAAGCAACGTACAAAAGTCTTCCATGACAAGCACATCATTAGAAAGACTTTTGAGCCCAACCAGTGGGTTTGGCTTTTCAATTTTAGACTTAAATTATTTCCTGGAAAGCTCAAGTCCCGTTGGGATGGGCCTTACGTTGTGATTAATACCTTCCCTCATGGAGCTGTAGAGATCAGGAACCCTATTTCAGGTGCAAACTTTAAAGTAAATGGCCAGCGACTTAAACCGTATATTACTCTTTCAGATGGCCAGGTTTTGGACGCACTACGACTTGAGGAGCCTTAGCTCCTCCCACTCTCCTCCTCAGGTGATATTCTTCTATGTCTATATTTTTCCAATGAGGACATTGTCAGTCTTAGGCATGGGGGGATATAACCTGAAAGTGTTTATAGTGTTTATAGCATTTATAAATATTTGCATGCATATTTAAAAAAAAAAATTCTCTTTTCTTGAGCTGATTGGGTTAGTCCCTAGTATAATACCTTTATTGGAGGTTTTTCTTCCGGAATTATTTCTTAAGTTTAGAATCCAGTACATTTATTTCACGAGCACGTAGACTTGGTAATGGATCCTTTGGGAAAACCAATAAGCATTTGTAGTCTACTGAACCCTTGAACAGTTCATAAAGAGTCAAGCATACTATCTTCTAGTAAATTCACCTCATATTTGTGAGAAGGAGTAGAGAGATTACTGGTGCGCTAAGTCTAGTGCAAGGACTCTTAAGTTCTGGATAATTAGATGATGATACTTCAGAGTTAGGCGTAGTTTTCACTCTCTGTTCCTGGGTGCGTACTTTGAGTGAATTCCTGAGAGTCACCAAAGAAGGCAGATACACAGAGATTGAGTCTTAATAAAGCTGTAACTATGGTGGATGGTTATGACCGTCCTTCATAGAGTCTACAGCTAAAGGAGGGTAATAGTGTCAAAGGTCAGAAATACACCTGTCCTATCCATTCTTTCCCGGTGCCGAGAATAGGCACTTCCACCAAATAAGCCACACAACTTCCTCTTGATCGTCATCATCCCTAATAATGCCTCGTAAATAAAAGTCTGTATCGTGTTGTGCTGATTGAAAAAGAAACAAAAACAAGAAGAAATTAGAAAAAAAAAAAGAGAAAAGAAGAAGAAAAAGAAGAAACAGAAAGAAGAAAAAGAAAAAAATAGTTATATTACAAAAAAAAAAGAGAAAAAAAGTCGAAGTTTCTAATGTTTCTGAGGCAACAGAACACCTATTGCGTTCCACCAAATATGACCCATACCTACCTTCTAGTATTTCTGATCGCCTGAATACTAGTTGAGGACTCTAACTTAGTTATAGAGTTATTAGAACTTTAATTGAAGTGTGGATGCCATGAGAGGCCACCAAATAGTGAGTACAATTTCTAAATCTGGAGAGATTGGTGATCTCAAGAAAAAAAAAAGAAGAGAGAGTGCCCAGGAACATCAGGAGAGCACAGTTATGTAGCCTCTCTCAGGGTTGACTTGTCTAATAGTTTAGAGAGCTAGAGTCTGTAGTACTAGACTATATGTAGCACCAGTAGAGTGTGTGCCACCAAATACAAATCCTTTCAACTTATTATCTCCTACCTAAGCCAAACACCGGGGTCAAATTACAGATTATCGTCTGCTTTATCCCCGAGGGAAGTAGTTGCCTATCTCATCAGAAATTTTTGCTAAGGGTGATGTACGAACTCCTAATGCGAATCAGCTCTTTCACTTGGATCTGTGACCTAGGCTATCAGCACTTCATATTTGTCTGGTTTTCTAAAATTTTGAAAGAGGAAAAGAAGATGTCTTCTGATTACTTCTATTATTCATTTTTGCTAGGGACTAGCAAATCTTAGGCATGGAGGTATTTGATGAGTCCATTAAATTGGACTATTATTAAGCCTAAGTATCTTTAATTATACAATTTAGGTGTGTTAATAATGATAATTAAGTTATAGAAGATTTATACACCTCATAATTTAAGTTATAACATTCTATAACTTCATAATTCTATGGTTTTTATGTGCAGGTACTAAAATACACAAAGAGCAAGGGTGGGGGGATAAAATTCCCAAAACAACCACAACTCTCTTTTCCCCCTCCCCCACCGGACATTGGGCAAAACTTCTGGCGCCGCCTTTCTCAACAGCCATGACCGAGGATTTTGGAAAATCCCTGAACTCACGCGGTGAGGGGAGAACTTAAAAAGAAGAGGCGGGGAGAGAAGGCTATCGAGAGAAAGAAGAAAAGCGTGCACTGTGCCGCATTGCGTCCTCTTTCCCCTTGCGGGGAAAAAGTCTCTCCACCCGCACACCGCCACCGGCGCATCCTCCTTGCGCGCTGCAGGCAACCGCGTGCCAGCACCAACACCCTCTCCATCGCCTGCAGATCTGCAAAGCCACACCGCCCACAACGCTCGCACGGCCTCCTTGCTACGTCCCTACAGCCCGCTCGCTACTGAAGGCAACCGCGCGCCCCAGCACCCTCTCTAAACGCCAGTTTATCATCATTCTTATGCATTAAAACAAACCTAGCTCTTAGGATTTTACTCCGCAAACGGGTTTTTGGGCTGCATTTAGGCATAAAATAGGTTAGACATGCATTGCATTTTTTATTGTCTTTTTAATATGTTTTTGTGAGTGTTAGGGATGTACAGATATATAGATCCCTAAAACCCTAGCACTCAAGAAGGCAAATGGTGAAGGAGAAGCCTAGACTAGCTGGAACTCAGCCTAATCCAGCTCACCTCAGCTTGATCCAGCTCACCGCAGTTGGAACCTAGCTTACTTGAACTAGGGTTAGCTCATCCCAACTCCATTCAGCTAATCTCAGCTGGATGGCAGCTCAAGAGAGTTCACCTTAGCTCACCTTAGCTCAAGTCAGCTCAGATCCAGCTCAACTTAGCTGAGTCTAGCTCATCTCAGCTCCCACTAGTCTACAGGGAGCTCTAGCTAGCTCAGCTAAGTTGACAGGAGTTCACCCCAGCTTATATCCAGCTACATCCAGCTCCACTCAGCTCCAGCCAGCTGAAAAAGAACTCATCCCAGCTCAGGAAGCTCAAGTCCAGCTCCCGGGGACTCAGCTTAGCTCAACTCAGTTGAGCTAAGCTACCTTAGCTGCCTCAACCAGCTTGATTCTCCCCGGGAGCACCAGACCCAGCTCACCTTAGCTCATTATGGTAGAAGCTAGCTTACCTTAGCTCGGCTTAGTAGCTAGCAAAGAACTAGCAAGCTAAGCCAGCTAGAATAGCTCCATGCCAACCTCTTCAGCAGCAGCCAGCTCCAATTTCACCTCCAGACTTCTCGTCCTCAGCTCCTCCCTCCAAACTCTAGCTCCAACACCTTCTCCTCTACTCCTCCATTAGCTAAGCTAGCTTAGCTTAGCTTAGCTTAGCTATGCTCCAACTTCCTTGGCTTGTACCACCCCAAAAACCCACCTAACAACTCCACCCAACTAGCTCCACCTAAGCTCCACATAAGCTAACCTACCCACCACCTCCAAAAGACACCTAAAAGTGGTGCCAAAAACTACCCTAACCACCCCCTTAATGGCGCCACTTTTCCCTCCAAAATCCCCCCTCATCTCCACCACACAATTTCCCTTGAATTCATCTCCACCATCCACCTAACCCCCCTTCTAGAAGACCCCATGTTGGCGCCAACATGGTGGTGTCTCTCCACCACCAAAAGACACCAACACCACCATAACTACCCCCTTTAACACCCCTTGGGTTGGCGCCAACTCTCCTTAGCCATAGGATCACCAACCACCTCCATTCTTCCATCCTAGCCCTCCATTTCAAGGGGCACCTTAATCCCCCATCCTACCCTATAAAAAGACCACTACCCACCACCATTCAAGCCATCCTTGGCTAGCAATTTCACTCTCATATTCCACCAAGAAGCCCACGTCCAAGAGAGAAGAAGAAGAAGAAGATTAAGGGGATATTCTGTCCCCTTGGTGCCTTCCCCTCTTCCCTTCTCTCTTGGGTCACGCCAGCCAAAGGAGAAGCCAGGCAAGGAAGATCTTGGAGGAGATCTTGAAGGTGGTCACGCCACCTTGGAGGAGTTTTTGAGGGTGGTGCACGCCCACCCCTTTGGAGAGAGCATTAAAGGTGGTAGCTTCCACCTTGGAGAAGCTCTCAAGGAAGGAGGAGAAGGAAGCCCTCTTTTCAAGCCAAGGAGCAGCTAGGCTTGGATCAAGAAGACAACCTTCTTCACTATTGTTACAATAGGATTTGTGTTTCTTTT
The DNA here is from genome assembly GCA_037157565.1 of Thalassia testudinum. Lineage (NCBI taxonomy): Eukaryota > Viridiplantae > Streptophyta > Magnoliopsida > Alismatales > Hydrocharitaceae > Thalassia > Thalassia testudinum. The sequence goes on from JAZHRO010000025.1 coordinate 45,486,097, forward strand.
CTTGCTTTTAGATTGTTTAATTCTAGTAGAAGCATTCCTCTACATGTCCTTGAAAAGAACACTCATTCTACTCAATCAAAATTGCCTTCTTTTAGCTTTTTATTGCAGTTGTTTGTTTTGATTCTAGCACTTGTTTCACCTCTTCTTCCTAATTACCCTAGGCCTCCACTTGCCTAGAGTGAGCTTAGGAAGAAGATATTTCTATCTTTTAGACTTTAGTTAATCATTTGTAGGTGTTAGTTCTTTTAGCTACAATATGCAGTTTGCCTTCGTCTTTTCAAAATACAAAAAAAAATTACATATTGAAAAATATCAAAAAGAAAGTTGAGATCTATCTGTAAGCAAGAGAATTAATTTTGCAATTTTTGCCTCCTTGGACGACCCTAGATACTCCCCTATCTAGGATATAAATTTAAAAGCGAAAGCGGATTCGCGTGTTACAACGACGTTAAAAACCCGCTTTTACAAATCACGCGTATTTCGCTATCACGTCCCTGCAGCCCGCTCGCTACTGAAGGCAACCGCGCGCCCCAGCACCCTCTCTGCGTCCCTGTAGTCCGCACACCAGTGTGCGCGCTTTCCTGCCTCCACCGCCCCCACGACACAACGGGCGCTCGCACCCAAGCTAGCGCCTCCCTCCAGTGCGCCCCACCGCCACAACAGGCGCCGCATCTCCACCCTACGCGCCTCCAAGCGCCACAGCAGGCGCTGCCTCTCCTCGAGCGCACCCCACCGCCACAACAGGCGCTGCATCTCCACCCTACCCGCCTCCAAGCGCCACAGCAGGCGCTGCCTCTCCTCCAACGCGCCTCCAAGCGCCATAGCAGGCGCTGCGTCTCCGCGCACAAGCACGCGTGCGCAAGCCTGCACGCCACAGCCGCTCGAACAGCCGCAGCAGCAGTCGCTATCTTGCTCCACAGGCCGGAGCTCCGGCCACCTCCGCCGCAACCGCTGCCACCGTCAGAAAGCTCTCGACCTCGCCGTCCTCTGAAGCCCTGCATCGACCCCCGCAGATCTCTCTCTCTCTCTTGCGAGGAAGAGAGAGAGGAAAAGCTCTGTTTTTGTTGGAATTAGAAATTACATTCAATGCCATTGCCAGCAATTTCATTTTTTTATTAATATTATATTCTGGCAGAATTGCATTCAAGCACTCACAGTTCTTTCTAATTGCATGGTATTAATATTGGCTAGTTTAAAGATTGATTTTGGACTTGATTTAAGTACTAATAGTCTTTAGTACACATTACATGAAAATTGCACTAATTCATCCTAAATTTATTGAGGATTTCTGTGAGGGAAAACTACACTTACACCCTTAACTTTCTAGGTTATTGCAAATCTACTTTCCTTCACATTTTAAGTCCAATTTGAAAAGGAATTTCGCACTATCCAAAATAACATTAAATAATTAAGTATTGTTTGCATCATTGCCTCCCTGTGGACACGACCAGCTCTTCTGCGAGTGGTTATTTTCATTGTTTTTGATTCGTCGATTTTTCCACCACTTAAATACTATAACGCTAAGCGAAAAGTCGACCTATCAACGTCCCTCTTGCAATTACGGCCATGCAAGCTGCACCACAAAGTCGATCTACATGGCTAAAAGTGGAAGATATTGTATGTTGCACGTAGGGACAGCTTTGGGAAGGCGCGAGGCACGCCTTCCCATGCATTTCGGACGTCTGGACAGCTTACCAGATGGTCGGAAGCATCCCCAGATGACTGGAGGAGAATTCGGACGTCTGTAACTGGGTCCTGACGGTCAAGTAAGGATTCTGGATGTCTGAAGTCAACGCAGGAACCTAAGGTGAGACCTTGGTGACTTTTAAGACGTCTGGACCTTGTGCCAAACGTCTGATTTAGGTCTGCAATTCTATTTTTGACCCGTTTAAGGTCCATTTGAGGTTCATTTTACACAAACAAGATATCTGTAATTTCCTTGTGAGTTCCTCTACATGTTAGAAATCCTTATATACTACTCTGAACGTTCCATTGCGGTATATTCCTTGGTATATGACTTCGATCTGTTACGTATTCAGGGCTTGCTGAGGCACGTGAGTCTGCCGTTCGAGCCCCCAGTACTCTCGGATTGTCTAGTAGAGTGGTTTCCCCTATTTTAATTATAAAACATGAATACATATATGAAATTGGATAACTGGAAACCTAGGATGTGGCATGAATCCTAGGACGAAAAGTACTTGCACTATTTGTATGCGTGTTTGAGATTGCAGTCATAAATGAATGAATAGAATTGTAAACAACTTCCTGTTAATAAATACAAGCTGCCTGTAAAATATGAAATGCCTGTGCTAGTTAAACAGTTGCCTGTGACATTACTTGTTGTATATGTTAAATTGTGGAAATACGAGCTGCATGTGTATAATATGAGAATGGAAATGTGAATGATGAAACCTAGTATGGAACAACATGGTGAACATGAGCATGAACCCTATGGGGAATTAGGAGTAGAGCTCCTGTAGATAAATGGAATGGATCTGAAAATGTGAGTGAGAAGTGTGTTGGCCCTTGAGTACATGGTACCACAGAGAGCGACTGTCCCCTGTTTAGTGTAGAGCAGAGCTACCCACCTTTTGGTTGGGACCCGAGGTTAGGATTGGCCACTCTACACCGACTTCTGTTAGCCCTCGCGTACACTGTACCAAGGAGAGCTACTAGTGTAGGAAGAGAGTTAGCCACCCCACGGGGCCCGAGGTTCAGCTAGCCACCCTACACCGACTTGTTAGGCCCACTGGGCAAACCGGGGTAGTCAGACAAGGATGCACGGACTGTGGAGGGGCGAGACCCTTGTTTGGTTCTGAGGGGATAGACCCCTGTTGCTGAGAAGGCTAGGTCCTATACTGATCCGTGCTGTACTTTGGGCGTACCCGCTAGTGGAAACGACTAACCGCGTGCCAGTGCGGGGTAGCTACCCGTGCGCTTATCGCATATGCTGTAGTCACTGCTACGTCTGTCCGTGACCTCGGGGTGGTTGACTGAGTGTAGGATTACCATGGGGGACTCTCCCGGCCAAGAGAGCACCACATGTGCCTTCTACTCTTCGAAAAAAACTGCAATCAAGATCGTTCCCACAAGGAACATACGAGATCAAGAAAGAGATCTGAAAAGTAAACCAATGGGTGAAAAAGAATGACTTGTAAAACATATAATTGGAAAAGTTAAATTTACCTGTTAGCGTTTACTGCTTTAATTAGTTTGGTTACCACTATACTCAGCATTCGCTGACTCGTTTACTCATAACCCTTTACAGGTCCAGGAGTTGTGCAGCCCAAGTCACCAGCTGCAGAGGGTGCTAGGCCCAGTCGAGCCCAGCAATAGTTACTATTTTTGTTGTACTTCCTTTTGCTAGTGAGTTTAGACTGTTGTTACCGTTTCTATTCTGTACTTTGTTCTACTTTACTGTTGTGATAGTGATATGTACTGTTAGCAGTTTTTACTTCTTTTACTGTTTGTACTCATTTATTGTTAGTTACTTAGCATAGTGAATGTGGTTTACTTTTCTGCTTTTTGGTTATTTCTTGTTGGACGACTGGGTCTTGGGATTAGTCGAGTTTAGCCAGTCTCGGGTTCTGTAGGGATTCAAGAACCAGGTCGTAACATTTTCAGATGAGAAATGCATTTGATTTGGATATTATGATCCCATATCAGACTTCACCAAGTCTGATCTTGGATTTACTTATACTAAAATCCTAATCAGACTTACTGAGTTTAGAGATTTGGCTACACTGTAGCCTTTGAAATGATTTTAAGATGTCTGATTAAATGAATCACAGTTGATGTAGCCTCTGATGCAGCTACTACTGCTTGATTTCAGTAGCTACTGCTACTGTCAATGCTTGCTGCTGCAGCTGTTGGTTTATTTTAAGGTCTAAAATTCATATGGCAGTGCTATGATTGAAGTGTAAATTAGTTGACATGCTTTCAATGTTGTAAATATTATGTACAAGCTTCCATGTATAACCAAAGTCTTTAAACTTTATTTTGATTACTTGTAATCAAAATTTTAAACTCTAATGTCAGCTAAATTTGTATACATCTGTCCAAATTTGAAAATGTGATGAGATTAAGATGGAATTCATGCTTATCTATGTGCACACCTTTCATAAATTCAGTAGAACATATCTGAACCCTCCCACTGCTATTCTAGGCTTCAAACACTCATTTAGGCCTTGGGTTATTCATTGAACATCTCTTTTAGGCATAAAATTAGATTCTTTTGTAAATAAATAAAAATACTATAAAAATTTCAAAAAAGTAAAATAAAGATGTAGCGAGTAAGATTAGATATATTTTTAAGTATATGCCAAATTTCAAGGCATTCCAAATACCCGGCTTGGTAGAACATATTAGCCGATGGTTCAGTCTACCTTAGAATTTAATAAAAGACATTAACTTCAGAAACACCAAAAACATCTTCTCTCATCTCTCTTTCTCTCTCATCCCTTATCTCTACTGTACTTATAAAACCTATAAAAATTAGAAAAATCCTAAAAAATCCTAAAAATACTATATATACTATGTATATACATGTATATATAAGCTATATATTAATCTATTAAGGTATATAATATAAAATATGTCTATAAACTATATATATAACTTATGTATATATTCTATAACATAAATTAAGTGTTTAAGGTAAATTATTATATATATAACTTGTTTATATCATTATCTATTAATTTAATTAACCTATATGTACTTTGAGCTATATAATTATAGAAACCCTTATAAATGAACTTATTTATTAATGATACTGTACATACATAGTTATATATAGATATATATTGTACACTAGGATACCTGCACACTAATTTAATTATATTTATATAATAAATAATTAATTTAATAAGTTAGTAGGTCTTTTACTAAATTAAATTGAAATAAATTAGTAAATTAAGTTATTATTGAACTAATTTATATGTAATTTAAACTAATTTAACTATATTTATATTGTATTGTACTATTTATACCTAATTTATATGTATAACAGCCTGAAAATTGATATTTAAATGTATATAAATTCAAATAAAATGTGTTAAGTATCATAAAAATGTGTATTAAATAATTTAATATGTATATTAATATTGTATAATGTCAATTTGGTTATTAATTAAGTAATTTAAATGTTAATTAAGAAATAAATCTATAAATCAGTATGTATAAATTATAAACTTTAGCTAATTTATTTATATAGTGAAACTAATTAATTTTGTAAATAAATTAAATAATTATGTAGCCTTATGTAAGGGCTTTAAAATTTCATAATTTATTTTTAATTTATAACATATTATGGCCCTCAATTCGAGGGCCAAAGTAAGCAAATCAAGAGGTAATCCAACACACACTCGTGCCTAAAGGGCACATTTAATAGTGCCACATTAGTGGCTGAGGAGCACCCGCACCTCCTTATTAGTATTTTGTGACATGGCCTTGCCGGTCGTCACATGCGCTAGGCGTAATACATCATACCCATTACTATCATCTCTCGATACGATCGTGTTACAAGCATATGCATGAATGTGTGCGGTGCACTAGGCTAGGGGCCATACACTGTGCGTGGGCCTGTGTGGGTCCAATAACGAGCTATAATCGGAAAAAAATATACATAATGAAAATTAGGGTGGCCCTAGTAGAAATCTGGTCCCACCCTTACAAGTGCTGTGTATCTCTCGAAAAAGCCATCCGCCAATAACAAACCTAATTTTGTCATTAAGGAATAGAAATCACCCCCTAATTAAAGTGATTAAAAGCTAAATGCTAAGAGGCGTGAGCGTGTGCGACTAAATATAGAAGAAGCACAAAGAAGAAGAAAGCATAAGCAAAAATCTACCAAGTGTTAAGTACCTATGAGCCCTTGTGTATATAGTGTGTGTGTGCGTCTATATGTATATAGTATAGATATATATTGTATATATATAGTATATATGTAAATAATACGCATATGAGTATTCTTAGAGTATAGTAGTATTGCTTGAGCTATTATGTATATAAATAAAAGATAACTTTAGTAACAGATATAGACGTCACTATAGATAGTAATAAACATTAGTAAAGACCATAGTTTTACTTTAGCTTATGTATATAGTTTTTCTAAAGTTTTAGCAACACTTTTATACGTCGTTGTATATATATTATACGTTACTAGTAAGTTAATTTAAATCAGTATAGTACATATTAATACTTATTATTATACATATAGCTAAGTATTATTAATATAAGTTGTAAATAGATAATATAGATTATTTTTTTATGATTTTTTATGTTTGTTTGTAGATAAATGTTTTCAAGCATTGCAATTTATTCTTGTGTTTGAAATTAATTCATTCTTTCATTATTTGATTTATTAATTCATTATTGTATATAAAATCAATCTTTTTGGAATTAAAGAATATTTTTGGACTTAAAAATTGATGTATATCAATAATTATCTCACAGTGAATGAACTAGAATAAATAAGTAAAAATTAAGTATATAAATAAAATTGACGTGACAATGACTTGTAATTGTGACGTATAATACAACATTTTTAAAACCCTTTTTAGTAAGAATCGATCATCGACAATTATATTTTTAGCATCGTTGTCAGAGATAAAAACATATCAACAGCGCTTTATTGTGATTATTTGACGAATGTCGTAGAAAGTCAATTAGATAGCATGGGATAAAAAGCATAAAAACTCAAAATAATGGTGATTTGAATCACCAATTATTCCTTTCAATCAAAGCACACATCTCAAGTATCAAATTACTCAAATAATCCAACAGTAGTTTCAACCACTAATTCCTCAATTCCACGCCACCAAACATGTCGACAATATTTAGGATCAAACATCGCCAACAAGGCACAGGCAACTTAAAGTCGCCAATCCTCAGTACAAGGCCTTAGAGACCTCAAGAGTTAAGCCTCAGCACAAACACAGAGCCAATGCAAGGCACCAACCACAGAGGCATGAACCTCACTAGAGACCTCAGAGAGATGCTATCTCAAGGCAATAGGACACAGATCCTAAAGCAAAACCCTCCCCACTCCATTGTAGATCTCCTCTCTTCTTCCAGAATCGGATATTCAGGCGATTAATTGGATCCAACTAGGGTCCAGACCCACGTGGCATGTAGGGCGAGTGAGGAGTGTACAGGTGTGTAAGGCGAGGACATCATCCCACTTGTAAGAGGCGAAAAGCCTTGGACACGTTTTGCTCTTATATGGTGTTGGCATAACAGTCTACACCTACACCGTCAGTAACCGTCGATATAGGTCAAAATGACCGTCACTATAGGTATAAAGAACTAATCCGACGGTTAAATGGGGTGTTGTGTTAAGAGACATTGCTGTAGCCTATATCAACGGTAAAAATCGTTGGTGTTGCATGCACAGCTACAGCAACAATCGCATTTCCAAAGCTATCTAATTTTTATGATAGTAGCTATAATGACAATTTTATCTATCGATGTAGGATAAAATATGCTAATAAAACTATTACTACTGGTAATAACTCCAATTTTATTTAGAATATAATACTAACATGACTATTTATCACTAAATCCGTCAACGTAGATATAAAGATCCTGACTACCATATCCCATTCAATTTTATGATCCTACAATATCTTACATCATCATCAATAACAATGTTTACCTTTATTCAAATAAGATTAAAGAAAAATATACAAGATATGACTTTTGAAATAACAAATTAAATTATTTATAAATCATAAATTCATATCCAATAGAATAATTTTTCATATAATTTTAAAAGGAAATTGTCTACAAGCATTATAAACGACATAAACCACAAGTATCCTTCGAACACGCTCTATACACTCGTAAATTGGTAGACAACATTCTAGCCTAAGGATAGAAGGTACAAGTAACATCTATCTTAGAAATTGTTCATCAAAATGTAAGCCCTCCTTTGATTTTATTCCAATTGCTCCAATGGTTCATTGATTTCCAAGTTGAAATCTTGAGCAGCTTGCAAAGGTTCTCGATCAACTTGAGGTGATGTACAACTGCAAATCATTAAACATGATGCATGTTATAACCCTTATAAAAAAAATGACAATATAATTTGCCTACATAAACACAAGTTGCATGACTATCATGACAAATGAAAGAAATTAGCATCATGTAATTATTTATAATTTTGTTGCATTTCATGATTGCACCCTTGAACAACCTCCCATTTTTGTTTTGCAATAAAGAAATTTATGAAACATAAAGATTAAAAAATGAAGGCTTTAACTTAGAACCAAAGAAAAGATGCACAAGTCGGGAATCAAACTTAGGTCTATATCTTAGAAGGATACTATTCTCCCACTAAACCATTGTGCTATTCATATTTCATGAACCTAAATTAATACAAACTACACTACAACAAAATCATAAAATGGAATCATTTCACAGATCATAGAAAGCAATTTTTTTGGAAAAGTTGAACATATAGTTATCCATTTGCATTGTAAAGCCACATTCCTTGTTTTATCATGCAACTACATAGCTATTTTTACATTGTAAAAAGTGATCAAAGAACACACCATATAAAAGAAGCCATTTAGGTGAAATTGAATAAGCAAGCTTAAAAGGAAAGATATTCGAGGAAAACAAGTAAAGAACAAAAGAATAAGACAAATAAGTTACAACAAAGGATATTCTTATACTTGTAATTTATTAAGTGATAAAAAGGTCAGACATCAAACAAGCTACAAGGGCAAATGAACATGCATCAGAAACAAATATAGGCACTACAAGAAAATAGAAAAAATAAATAAGCAGGAACCATGCTTCTGACATTTCCAATGTCATTTTGATCCAGACACTGTTACCTAGCATGTTTCTCTTGAATAAGGCAACAGATTCACATCCACAGTTCATATACATATCTTTAAGAGCAGTGCATAAGAAAAAGTTTACCTCAATTTCATGTCTTATTATGTGACAATGAATTAATCTAACAAGAATTAAAGATGTTTCATCATTGCATCCAGAGAGCAATGATGTAACCCTAAAACTCTGAATAAAACATGGGAGTACGTTAATCATTTATCTATTTATATATACAACCTTGAATGCCTTTCCTGTAAATTTCTTTTTTGTTACTGAATGTTCCAAGTATGTAGGTACCGGAATGTACCATGTTACTGAATTAAACATGGGAATGTTAATGTCTAAATGGGGCATTCCACTGGCAGCAGGCTAATTGATTATTTTGCAGAGCCAGTGCGGCAAGATTAGAGGATTTGACCATATTCAATTTAAACTGGAAATGGATATATTCAAAATCATTGTGGTTCCTACCATAAGAAGCAGAACAATATTGGCAGCTCATTTTGGTCCTAGATCATGGAACTGAAAAAATTGCAATCAGACAAAAAAGGGTATCCATGAGAATGGAGAAGTAAAAAGGTCAGACAACTTACCAGCTCAACATATTCCATCAGGCCCTGTCGGGGACTTCTCCCAGCAATCAATTCAAAGAGAAGCACCCCAAAACTGTAAATATCACTGGACATCTGATGCATGGGAAATAACCTTTTCTTCCCTTGATAATCCAAAATCAGCAACCTGTACAAGTACTAACATTTTGTTAACAAGCATGCCATCCTCTATCTCTTGTACATGGTGTCATATATATACTTCAAGTAGAAAAAAAAGAGAACTTTTTACTGGGAGTATTGTTCACACTTATCACTCATAGATTCATCTAGAAGAATGTTTTTGGATTTAACATCAAGATGAACGATGGGTGGAGTAGCCTGCAGTCATGTGATCAAGAATATCTATTATCAATTTACAATAAAAAGAAATGAGAAACCTAATATACGCCGAATGATATGATATCCAGAAAACAATATTCAAGGATGTAACCAATCAAGCATGAGTAGTCTAAAGGTTAAATGCAAAAACAACCTTGCTCACATGCCTACAATTAAGAGTTAGGCATTCGAATTGAAACATCTCAGCGACAACAAGCCACTAACACAGACCATGTTGCTTTTATCAACCTCTACAATCAAAGCAACTGATAATTCAAGGCAGAACCTGCTATAAGACATCACGGTAAGCTGATGCAGCACACTAATGGAACAGCTGGAGAAAAGGAATGTATTTCCTCCCAAGAACCTTCAATAACATACACAGACAATACCAATAGAAGATGCATCTGAAAATGAGAAATTCCATCCCATAATGAAAAGAAAGTAATTGCATAAAATGTCAAATAGAAGATTATAAGCAACAAGGCCCATGGACCCCATCTGAAAGGAATCTGGTGGTGGATTTCTTACAAAATTTTTTGTGAGATGCCTTTATGCTATAAATTGAACGTGATGTATGACAGAACTTTATTACAAGCAACAAGGCCCATGGACCCCATCTGAAAGGAATCTGGTGGTGGATTTCTTACAAAAATTTTTGTGAGACGCCTTTATGCTATAAATTGAACGTGATGTATGACAGAACTTTGGCATGGTGGGAAAACTTAAAAGGAGACCCTACTGAAAGAGCTCACAGTCACCCTAAATTTTATAGATAGAAGCATGAATAATGGGTGAAAATATGCAGATGTGGTAAAACAAGTTGCATAGACAAATTGACACAGCTCACTGTTCATAACACTTCAAAGGTTCCCTCTCCCCACACAACCCAAAAAGAAGAGAAGAGATAGAAGAAAAAAGAGATGAAAAGGAACAATGAAAGACCTACACCCTGCACGCAACATCTTATTTAGCATCCAACACATTGCTTTAATACCCACCCACCCACCGTCAGCCCAAGAACAAAAGAAAAAAAAAAAAATAAAATAAAACATCAATGATCTTACATGGTTACACTCCCATAAAGAAACCTATATCTCCAATTTGCAACGACCTAAACCTGGATTTACAGAATGGAGACATGCCTCTATCCACAAACACTTCTTACCAGAATAGGGCACCTCTACTACAGATAATTTCAGTAAGGATATAAACCTTCCACAAGAAGATGCTTAATAATTCTCCTGTGTACTATCACGTGGGCAAATTAAATTTTCAGCAACAGTAACTTCTGAACCATTACATGATCATTGTGCAAGCCACTCACCAAGTCTGAAGCAAGAAGCACAAGTCCAACTGGAAAAAATTTAACCACATTCTCAATCCACTATCATGTTAATGGTGAAAAAAGATAACCATTTACCTGCTTTAATGAACAAAGAGCCCATTTTTTCAACTCTATCAGATCGTTTTGTTCGATCTTGAATGCTGCAGAAATTTCATGCTGGGCCCTGTGTACCATCGCCAAGCCGGCCCATGCTGTGGGAAGATCAATTACCATGGGATCTCCTTTAATTATCGATCCCATCTCGTTAGCAGCCCAAGAAAGTTGTCTGCTAGGATTCTGATACATCTCAACATCTTTAATCCGGTGTAGTGCAACAGCATATCGAGTGGACATTTGATGAAAGTCTAGTTTAGCTGCCTGGAAAAGTTCAGAACTTAGCAAGTTGCACCAAAAGATCATACATATAGGAATTGCAAGAACATTGAAACCTCTCATACATGCAAGAACATTTTGTTTTTCCCCTTCTTCCTCTTGCACAACATCCATTTAACATGGAAGCATCCTAATTACATCATATATTGTAAAAGCCTCGTCTACATCAGAGAAAAGGACATATGTCACACCAAGTTTGTAAGCTATCGGGCAAGGAAAATGGGGCTATATATGAAGGTAAATATTTAATAGTCATATTTAGGGGAGAAAGAAGAAAAGAAAAACATATAAATAATTCTAAATATATGATGGGAATTAGACTTAACGAGGAACTCATGCATCAAGGTCCATTTGTGAAGAGACAGACAATAAAAGCCACATAAATTGTTGGAGTTGTTCATGTTCATGAGTTTTATATGCCACCAACACCAAATGCAACTAGGGAAAAATGCCAAGATATCCAAATCATACAGGATGTAGGAGGGAATACATCACAAAAAATAAAAAAAAAGGGAGTCAGAAGATCACAGTCAAACAAAATGCAGCAGTTGAAAGCAATGCCACAAAATATCTAACAAGAGTTTGAGAAGCTTCTAAGTGACATGCATCCTTGCTATATAAAAGGGAACTGAATATTTCAGTTCATATCTCACTTGAACTCTACAAAATCAGAGAGCCACATCTTCATTTGAGCCAGGTGACATTGTAAAAAGCCAAACTAGGGGGAAGAATCAGGTAAGAAAAGCTTTTATAATTGACAAGTTATGATGCAGTACATCTCCAAGGAAAGATCAAAAGAATAATTAGAATAATCAATCAATAGTGACATCAATAGAACCACATAGACTGGAGGGAGAGAATCATCACTTATTGCTTAAGTAGGAGATCTCCAACCTGAAAGTGGCCAGGGACCCCAGTTGTACACTCTCTTCATTCGTAGAACTCTTGTTGATTCTGGACCGAGATAATCAAGGGAGCAGACTTTCCATAGGCCAGCCCTTATTTATGTCTCATTTGATCAACGTGCTCCTAAAGGTGGTCAAGGAACACAGTTGTACGCTCTCTCCACTCGTAGAACTCTCATTGATACCAAACAGAGTTCATCAAGGTAGCGGATTTTTCATAAGCCAGACCTTTCTATGCAGTTCTCAATTAACGTCATGGAGCATCATTTTACCAGGTCAGCTTTCAAGATATTGACATTGGTCAATGACCAAGATGAGTGAAAAAAAGCATACCTCTTTTCGCTAGCAGGAGCAAACTAATTAGACAAATCACCGTTGAAATAAAGGATATTTTGATTCCAAATTTTCAAGTAAAAAATAAATTAAAGGGATAAACAAGCCACGCTATAGAGAACTTGAGAGAGAGAAAAGGGTTTTAAGAAATAGCTAGTTCCATTGAGAAAGGCTAGCGACAATACAGGATAGAGGGATGGGTGCTTAAATAGAAATGAATGACATGCCATCCAATTTCCCCTTAATTGAAGGAAACAAGAATTCATGAAAGCATTGGATGGCCTACCTAGCCATTCCTAAAACTCATTTCCCTTGACCTATCTCCTTGAATATCATCCCTTCCCTAAAACTGGAATTGGAGTAAACACACTGAGAAAGCAATAATGCCATTAACTTCTTTTAGTTCAAATAATGCAGTGTAGAATGAATTCTCCTTGAGACACTTCCTTACTAGTTCTAATGATGCAAAGATTGCCACTCTGTTCCTGCTTGGTCATCCGCATTCAAAATCCATCCCCTCATGCCACACCAGAATGCACACTCCACCACTCAACATACTTAAGGTTCCCAATTCCACCTGTCCTCATCTCCATGATGGCAATGGCTCTAGAGCTTATGTGATTCATGGTAGGTGGCTGTCTTCTATAAGTTTTTCAACCAAAAGCCCTGGGAGAACCTATCAGAGATCTTCAAGCTAGTTTTAGTGAGTAGGTGTAAATTCAAAAGTCAATAAAGCCAAAGAGCCATATTCTGACATCAACTAATATATTGTAACACAAGTTTTGATATTTGAACTCCAAAGACAAAGATGCATGCTACAACTAGCAAGGCACTTGCTATTTGCTAAAGTGGCAAAGAATAATTAATATCACTCATTCAACAATTTTTTTAACAAAAAGGAAACCCTCAAAGGTTCATTCTTAATGAGATAAACTGAGACCTGTTCCAAGCACTTTTTTGCACCCCGATAATCATCGGCCAAATCACATGCACTTGCCCGGTTTACCCATATAGAACCAGCTTTAGGATTAGTTTTTGCTGCTGAGATCAAGCATTGTTTTGCAGCATTTGCTGCTTCCAACACCTGCAGTGATGTTCCTTCACAAGCATTTGCCCCAAGACCTGGAAGCATCCAACAAAATAATGGGGTTCATAAGTGCAGCAAAGAGTTAAATCACTCAACTGGATCATAAAAGCAAAAGCAAACAAATCGTACTGCTACTTTCCCAAAAAACCAAATCATTTTGAGAACATCATCGTACGTTTTATTTCAGAGAGAGAGAGAGAGAGAGAGATTGCTTGAGAAGGTCAATCCACATGAAGTGGAAATCCTTGAATAGCTTAGCAGGAAAGATCAAGCCATACAATATTGGAAAATAACAATGATGGATTTTGGAGAAGATAACAAACGCAAAGATTTGCATGCCATACCTGCAACAACTGATCCATATTTAGACAATAGAAGAGCTGCATAATTGATAAAGGCAGCAGGATGATTTTGATCTTTGAGAATCAAATCCTGGAAACACTTGGTGGACAGCTCCAAATTACCACGGTAGATTTAAGTTATTAAGAATACATTATCAAAAAGCAAAAAGAATAACAGCCCCAAAATCATCCAAATATACAGCGCTTTGACGTTATATAAAGAATAACACATAGGTATTTCTACTACACATGCACTTGTGATCCTCCGTTTCGCATTTAAACCGCAGGATGTATTTTCCAAGAAAAGAAAACCAACAAAACAAGAAAAATCACGATCGCCACTTTTAGAGCAGTGATGTTGCACATAAAAACCATTGATTCTTTTAGTTGCCTATTTGAGCTGCAAACATACTTTTAATCTGAACTAACTGTTTTTTTTTTTTTTTAAATAAATCTGAACTAACTGTAAGCAGATACAGACAAGAAACATAAATTATTTCAAAAGCAACTTCATTGTAAGAGTATATGGCTAGCTCTTCATAATCTTTCAATAACAAAATTTGACCTATTTGCATTACTTCACATTATAATGTTCTCTTTCTTTATACATGGCATACACATGAGACCATGAAACTGTGAAATTCTCTAGAACTGGGCAGTCCTCTGTTCATCCTTTTTTTCTCTAAAAAAGTGCTTACCCTCAAATCTTATAAGTCTCCAAGATTTAATAGGCTACATTTCCATAATACCAGAGCTCAATTTACTCAAAAGGCACCATCTCACAAAACAAAAATACTCTGCTTCTTCACAGGGATAAGCACCGTCTTCTCCTCACCTCCAGGAATGCCACTGAAACACAGCAGACCAAAAGCCACATTCAGAATTCCCGTTCCGACTACAATCCCCCCCCAAAAAAAAGGGAAAACGCCATGAAAAATTAAAGGAAATCAATGTAAACATGGGAGCAATTCCCGGAACAAAGTTACAAACTAAACCTATATGGTTGGACTCCATAAAAAAATTAAAAAGAGCAACCATATCGATAGGAAAACATAGGAAACAAATCTTTATATAATCCTTAAAATATCAGACCAACATTGGAAAGGGCTACCAACCTGGGAAAGAGGTGGTATCAACAGAGTAATTGGAGAGTGGGATGACAAAGGACTTGATCCTTCCAGTGCAGTACTTTGTCCTCTTCGCCATCTTTGAATTATTCTGCCACTTTTCAAACAAAATTCCAACACCATCAACAAACAATATTGCCGTCGACCACCCACATCATAAATTCCCATGATCATTTAAATGGGGAAGTAAAATATAATATTATTTGCATCAAACCAACCTGCTTGAGGAGATAGCTCTTGCCATCTATGCTGTTCTTGATGACCTTGAAGGTCTGTCCATAGTAGATCCTAAAGTACTGGGAGTCCATCTATTATGTTCTTGTTTGTTGTCCATGCATATATAGCTCATGTCAGTGCCCGTGACTGCCTCTAGATGGCAAGCCATGGACTTTTTGGAAGGAGCCATCCTGAGCGAGAACCATTCAATGATATTAATCCCATAAACCAACCAACAAAAAAGGACAAAAAACACAAAGAAACAGCACTTTTTTTTCTAAAGCAGAAATCGATGCTCAAACTCCACAAGGCAAATCCACATTGCAGATTCATGTCCACAGATCTGGACTATGTTGCACTCCTCCCTTCTGGATTCTCCATACTTCCTGAGGGACCTCTAGGGATGGAGCAGAATGGGGTGATTGGGGATGTGGGCAGTGGGGGCTCTCTACTGACAGTGGCTTTTGAGAGCCCCATATCAGGAATAGAAAAGTAACTATATTCCTTAAATTTCATGGAAGAACTGTCATGAGGTACGTGAGATTTTTGTTTCTAAAAGGAAACATTTATACGAACCATAAAAATTTATACCATTAGAAGGCAAAAAAAACTATATATCATGCCGTAGAAAATCAAGGGAATTATCACTACAAAAAATGATAATAGATAAACCTCAAATTCATTAAGAAAACATTTAAAGTGTCTAAATAGTTTTTAGATTTGACAGGGACTCTAGATAACCAAATGAATAACAAGAAATAAAGAATTGATCCTCCCATAGATGAGGATAGCAAATGGCAGCAAAAGGGAGTTGATAGCATCAGCTTGATTCTCAAGTTTGTGGAGGGTAGCAAGAGCATGTGAATAATTGTGGACAGTAAATTGGGCAGTAAAAACAATATGCTCAAAGACAAGCAAGTTTTGAACATAAGCACTAGCAATAGCACAAGAAAGTTGTGAAGTAGCAGGTAATTGGGCAGCAAACCAATGGGTTTCTTATGCAGCAGCAGAGGATTCAAGAGGAGTACTTTTCTGAAGAGACCAAGAGAAGTGAAGAGCAGCAACCCAGTTACTCTTATTTGCAAAAGAATGTGGATGTAGAATAGAAGCAAAAAGATAAAATTAATGAAGAGAATCATCACTTGAATATTGATAAAATTGATGGGTCTAAATTAATGAAGAGCAGCCCTCACTTGCTCCTCAAATGCCTATGTATCCTCCTGGTAGTCCTATTCTTGGACAACAAATATTTTACAGCCAAGCACCTCCGCCCCTCACTTCTACTCAGCTTGGATTTGGCTTCCAACAGCCACTTGTCCCTGGAATGCGGCTTGGTGGTGCTCCAATGCCCTTCTTCTCTGTGCCTTTTGTTCAAGGGTCAGTAGGGTTCGCACCCTAGATGTGGTGGGGGAGGACCCAGGCAACAAAATCAGTAGTCAACAGGCATGCTTCAACAACAGATGCTTGCAAGATCAATTCCCTCCAGGTAGAATCATGCGTGAGGCACGACATGGAGGCCAAGGTGACTGGGATGCTCCTGGAGATGGACCAAACCAAAGTTCTCCACTTGTTGGAATCCCCTGATGCTCTGAAGGTCAAAGTTGTTGAAGCAATTGAGGTTCTAAGGACACTTGCGCAGCAGGAGTAGCAGCAGCTTGGTGCTCCTGCTGACCAACTTACTGGACTCTCTCTCTGAATGATGGATTTTGAGGCAGTGTCTTCTTTAAAGTTTGGAACTTTCTGAGTTTGTTCTGGATCTCTTCTCGTCTGGATTGATGTCTTTGTTTTCTTTTTGGTCTTTAGAACCTAGCTCTGGACGTCTTTGGCAGGTATAATTTGTTTAGGAATTTTTAGTTTTAAAGGGTTTGGACTTTTGGCAAAAAAAATAAGAAAATACTTTGAAGCATTTCTTCAAACAATTAAAAGGCATTTCATCAAAGACCTAACTAAGAGAATAGACCTCCCTCCTCCTTCGTCGATCTATTATTTTGCACCAGAACTAGATCCCTTCAAATACCATATTATCACATAGCAGCAAGCAATTAACAACAGCATAATTAAACACATTTTCATGGATTTCATCAAATTCATAGCTTTTTTCTACCATTCACACCAGATAATACAAAGGCAGAGTTTTAAACCTTCCCCTTCCATCCCCCTACACCCACCACCCAAAAAAAAGGAAGAAGACAGCACTAGTTTCCTGAATTTTAAATAATATATTCCCAAATCATACTCCCAATTCAACTGAACGAAAATCCTAGAATCAAATTTTTCATCCACAGAAACAGAAGGAAAAACAAAAGTGAAATACATTCAAATCTCCCATTCTTATGCTTCTATATAAACCTGCCAATGTCCTACAGATCCACCAAAAACTAGCTTCAGATTCAAACTTTTTGGTAACCTATTCTTCCGAGCTTTGGGATGTACTTGAGGAAAACAGTGGAACCAAGCTTTCTATTGGTATTAACAATAAAAGTCTAATCTCATCAAAGCTTCTACAAATTGTATTAGCCGTTTTGCTTAGTACTTAAGATCGATTAAGTTGGATCCAAAATAGCCTCATACATGGAGATCAAATTGGATTATGGACTTAGCCAAATCTAGTATCTGAGGAACCTTAACCTCCAAGGGAATATTAGCTTCTCACAAGAAACAGTTCCCACTTTCCTTTCAGGAAAGAAAAATAGAGGAGGAAAAAATCAACGTCTCTTCGTCAATATATCCAAAGGAGAATCATTTTAAACAAAATATTATCATTTTCTTCTCCTACATCATATTAATGGAAATAAAGCATGGAAACAATACACAGAAGAGCCATTAGCCATTTTTTCGTCCATTACCTCTTAAATAACAGCACACAGTCCTCCTCTTCCTCCTCTGATGTATCCAACAAGCAAAGGAGGGCCCTCATGACCTCCACCTCCACCTGCAGACCCCTTATGTACCCTGAGGTCTCCTCCAGAAGCCTCTCCACCACCATGCCCTCACCCTCGGGCACCACCCTCCTCAGCCTCTCCAGCTTCTTCTCCACCCCCACCTCTTCCTCCCCATCCCCCACCCACACCCTTCTCCTCCTCACCAATCTGCCACTACCCATCTCGCCTTCCGCCTCCATCGACCCGCTCCTCTTCTCCATCGCGCTGCCGCAGACTAGCTGTTCTTCGCCGCACCCTCGAGAACCATCTCCTTCACCTCCGCCTCCTGCACCAGCATCGGCAGTGGCGGCCCCCACTCCTTGAGGGCCTTCAGGAGTACCTCCACGCTCACCGGATCCCCTCCCCCTCGCTCAATCGCCTCGAGCCTCTCACGAAGGGCGGAGATCTCGTGGAGGAGCGACTCATGCTCGGCGTTCCACTGGGACTCCTCTCGGAGCCACCGCTGCTCCTCACGCAGCCACCGCTGCTCGTCGCGGAGCCATCGGGACTCGCCGCTCTCCATCGGGGAAGGAGAGGGAGAAGGGGAGGCGGAGATGGAGGAGGTCGATCGGAGTAGGAGGTTGTTAGGGTTTGGTCGGAGGAGAGGCTTGTGGGAATGGTGGAGTCTGGAAGGGGATTTGTGAGGGGAAGGGGAAGGGGAGAGGGGAGCGTGGAGGTGGAGGTGGAGGTGCTGGAGGGGCTTATGGTGATGGGCATCGGGTGTCAGCCCTAAGTGTATGTGCTGGAAGTGCGAGGGGGGTTCCGGTGTTGGAGGGGCGTTCGGTAGTAGGTGCAGCGTGTAATATTAGTGACGTATAATTAAACTTATAGTAATATATATTTTATGTCAGTTGATGTACCCCATTGGTATATAGTTATTTTTTTGTAGTGTGGTGGCCCTTCTCTTCACAATGTGGGATTAAATGTCCCACCTCTCTTCTTCGCACAACAACGGATGGATCTTCGAGCAAATCAGAGCTACTGCGGGGGTTGCTTCACTCAATTGAAGCCCCAGGTGGACTCTTATCTTCAATCCACACTGCCTGAATGTGGAAGTGATGAGGGTGATTACCAGGTAGCGGCTGACGAAGTCGTAGAAGATGAACGAAATGGCAGAGCTTCAGTGAAGAACCTGAAATGATGAATACGAGCTCAAAAAACCCGATTAAAACGTTCCTGAGCTTTGCTAAGTGGTGGCAAAGGTAATGGGGGTGTTTGTGAGGTGTGAGGAGGTGTGTGGTGAAGTGGCGAAGTCGGAGAAGGCGAGCGGAAGGTGTAGTGTTTGGTGGGGGTTTACAGAGATCAAATTCCCCAATTTTCTTGGGGCTTTTGTTCTCTGTGGTGCAAGGAAGGTTGTGGTGGTGGCGGCGTGGCGATTGATGGTCGGAGGTGGCATAATGGCTTCATCGGAGGCGGAGAAGACAGAGGGGGAGGAGGTGATTCATCTGCCGAAATCGGATGAGTAGTGGAACCTAAGCTACAGTGAGAGAGGGAGAGAAGCAGCCTAATTTAAGGACGAAAGGGGCAAGGATCGCATCTACTTTGATTGGGCAGCATTGGGGAGGGTGAAGTCTCAAGTGGGAGAAGCGACGAGGAGGAAAGGGTCTGAGAGCTCCTAGCTAGTATGGCAAGGAGCGGACGAAGGAGAGGAAGGAGGACCACTTGATTTGTTCGTCTAGTGGCCAGAGGAAGGAGGTCGAGGAGGCTTGCTGGAGGTAGGTCGGAGAGGTCGGAGAAAGAGTTTGAAGAGGAATTTTGTCTCTTTTCCTTGCTAAAGAAGATGGTGGAACATGGGGAAGCTTTTGTAGAGCTCAAGAAAGAGCTCTAACAGGGGAATTCATTGCGATTTCATTGCAATTTGATTTGGGTTCCTTGCGGATTTTGAGAGCTTCGCCTGAGCTCTAGGATGCGAGTTAGGATCTAAGATCCTGATCAATTGATTCCTTGTAGTGTGAACACCAATCCCACCAAACTTGGTGGGATTTGGAGTTGATTTGGTGCGGTTTTGAGATGGTCAAAGCACGCCTGTAGGTCAGTTGACCTACAATGGTGGCAGGGGTCATTTTGTGAAGAAGAAGAAGTTGGGGGGCTAAACGCAAGGAATTTCGAAAGTTGGGGGCTTAGGGGTGTAGAATAGAGTTTTAAGGGACTTGATTGCAAACTAAGTCAAGATGAACTGTGATTGAATCCAAACTTTGGCCTGGGCCTAATTTGGACCCAAGAAATCTGATGGTGAACTTAAATTTGAGTTTTGACCACGTTTAATTGGATAATTTGCATAGAAGCCCAAATTAGGGCAAAATCCCGTCTGAGACTCTATTCAAGGTTAAAATAGGTTCAGATGGTCAAACCAAGGGTACCAAACCTCGTAGAATATTTTTCTATGAATTTTATCCTGACCAGAACCTCTTTAATTGAAGCAGGTCTGAAATTAGGGTTTTGTGTGTTGTTTTAGTTCTCGAAACGTTTGAAACCCTATTTCTGTCTGTGTGGACCCACTCTTAAGATTTTAATGCTCATTTGACCTTTAATTAAGCCCTGGGAAACCCTGTAGTTATTCTACATTTGTGATATGATGTTAAAACTGAAGAATTAACCCTGTTTTAATATTTTCTTCTCAGAATGGATCTGAGTGGATTTACGGCTCTCCGGCGATCATATAGGAGCATTTGTCACTTGATTTCCACTAATTTAAGCTAGTTATGACTAATGATAGTGTTACCATCATAGCCCAAAAGGCATCCTGCGGAACACGTACATACTGTAGGGGCAAGTAAATGTGGTCTTTTCTTGATCTTTGGGATGCATTACTACATAATTATATCCGGAGTACTAATAACAATCTAATCTATTACCCTAATTGGCTTATTCTAAGGTTAGTTCCTTAATAAAATCATGCATTTAAATTGTAAATGTTGCATTTAGAGCATGCATGCATATTCTATTCGTTATGTTTAGTTTATACCTAATTATCTAATTTTAGTCTTTTGTGAATAATGTAGGTTAAGGACTCGGAGTAAGCAAAAGCGTCAAGCTGAATAGAAAAAAAAGCTGCAGCAGAATTAGGAGTTGGTTGAAGACCAAGATTTAATCAAGGAAGAAATGAAAATCCAAGTAAAGAAGAGAGAGAGGGACTAGGATAACCTAATCCTACCCTTGGAACCCTAGGATACCCTTATCCCAACTCCTACCCTTAGGTTAGCTAAAATTGAATAAGTGAGCTCAAAAGCCAAAATCATGGATAACATTATCCATAATCTTGACCCTTTATCTACAGAGCTGTCCTACTATCCAAGAAGCTATCCAACCTACCCTAGATCCAATCCTTAACCCAAGAACCTAATTAGGTCCATAAGCTCAATTAATTGACTTAGTATATGTCAATTGTGTTCATGGAACCTATTTGGACCCAACCAACTAGACTTAGGGTCAACCTAGCCCAATTAGGAACCTATTCTCACAACCTATGTCTATCCCTAACCCTACCTACATAAGACCCACGAAAATCCTAGCCTAATGATGCCAATGTAAGAAGATTTTATCCCTTAGAGGTTGGCCAAGAGATAAGATCTTATCTCTTTGCAAGATTTTATCTCTTGGTAGCCACCCACCTAGGTTTCCTATTTTTAGAAAACCCTTATCCTATCCTAGCCCTATGACTTAAATCCTAAGGTCCCTATCCAGCCAATCCTAGGCATCACTTTTGATTTTAAACCATCCAAATTAGTGATCGTAGGCACTCTAGATAACCAATACGAAGCCACCTACTTTTCTATAAAAGGACCTAGTCTCTACCCTTTGGAACATAACTTAGATACCTAAAGATAGAAAAAAACTTCCACCAGACACATCTCTAGCCTCTCTCTCTTTGCAGCATCTCTCCGGTCTTCTTCTTGGTGCTCTGGATTTGAAGTGCTGCCACACTTCACACAAGCATCCCTCAAGCGACGTCATCCTTCATCTATATTTCTCTCTCTCTACTCTTTAGCATACTTGTTTTAATTCCTAGTTTGAGAATTGTTTGTAAGTAGTAATAAAATTTTGATTCTCTGAATATCTGGTCTCTATTTCTATGCTTTCATTAGGATAGATTAATTAGTACGAAAAGCTTTGAAAATGACGTTTTGCCTCCCTACAAACGACTCGGTACTTACCGAAATATTTATAAATTTATTTATTTTGACGTGATTCGCAACTACAACGATATAGAAATATTTTCACGCAAAAAGCGAAGAATAAGTACCCATCTAGGAAACAAAAAAATTAGTTTACTGCCAATTTCTCGAGAATCTGATCAGAACGAGAGCAGGAAATAATCTTTCTTCATAGAGGCATTTAATTTCCGATAGTCTATGCAGACTCTCCACGAATTCACAATACGAGTCGGGATGGTCTCACCAGATTTGGTTGTAATCACAGTGAGCCCTGCCTTCTTAGGCACAACTTGGATGGGGCTCACCCAGCGGCTATCAGAGATCAGGTAGATGATACCAGTGTCTAACCACTTAATGATCTCTTTCTTCACGACCTCTTGAAGATTCGAATTCAGTTGTCTTTGCATTTCTTGAGATGGTTGTGAGCCCTCTTCGGTGTAGATACGATGTGTGCAATATGAGGTACTTATCCCAGTCAAGTCATCTAGAGTCCATCTGATGGCTCTTCGATGCTGCTGGAGGACAGAAATCAACTTAGTTTCCTGATCAGACGTGAGTCAAAAATTAATAATCACAGGAAACATTTAATTGGAACCCAAGAAGACATACTTCAGATGATCCGTAAGAGACTTAAATTCCAGTACCGAGTTATTAGCAGCAGGTGGGGGTTCAGGATGGGCCTCAGAAGATAGGGTGGAAGCTGTTGGTAGGTCTAGATTAGTTCTAGGCTTCTCTATCTATGGGTTAAAATCTTCTTGTGGCTGAGGATCGGGGATAATTGGGTTTTCCTCTGTAGTTGGGTCCTCAGCCAAAGAACTGATGTTGTATACCTCTTCAATTGCCCCACAATTTATTCCTTTTTGGCCCTTAAAGATATCAATCCGTAACATCTTGTTCCCAAATTTTAACTCAATCTGGCCCTCACAATTTATATTTGCCTTAGTTGTGGCTAGGAATGGTCTCCTTAAGATGATCGGTGTGTCTCTCTAGTTTTCAGGAGTATCCATGTCTAATACGATGAAGTCCACTGGAAAGTAGAAATCTCGAATCCTAACTAGAACATCCTCGAGAACTCCTCTAGGTGATTTCATTGATCTGTCTGCTAGTTGCAAGGTCACCTCAGTCAATTTGAGCTCAGTTTCCTCAAAATGATTTGGTAGGGTTGTAGGAATGAGATTTATGGAGGCTCCTAAATCCAACAAAGCTTGATCAAATTATAGATTCCCGATCTTACAAGAGATCAAAGGGGTGCTAGGATCTTTCACTTTCCGTGGGAGTTTGCTCAAGATGATTGAGCTAGCTTGCTCAGACAATACGATTGGACTCTCGTCTTTATTTCGTGGCTTACGCATTGGTGTACATAAGTCCTTCAGAAATCACTTATATGTCGGTACGTGACGGATCTCATCCATCAAGGGGATGTTTATCTGGACTTGCTCAAAGAGCTTGACCAGGTCTTCCTCAAGTGCCATGGATTTGGGTTTCCTCTTTCCTTTGGTCAAGGCCTTGGGAAATGGAACCTTTGTAGGTTCCTCTAGGATTGGTTCATGCTCTAAATCTGGGATAGGGGTATCCTGGATAACCATCCTAAGGTTAGGCTCTGAACTACCAAGTCTTGAGTGGCTAGGATAAGCTGGATCCTGAGCAGATTTGCCACTACAGGTGGTAACAGTGTTAAGGCCTGCCTGGTTTTAGTTTGGAGTCGGTAAAAGAGGTGGTTATTACTGATATCCCAAATACGATGTCAAAGCCTCCATCCCGTTGGGTGATGAAGCAGAAGGGCCCTAATATATGTAGTGAGCTTGGCCCTGATTCAGGTTCATAATGTGCCTCTAGTTTGGCATGTTATTCGAATTTGGTAGAGGTTGGGAAGGAAGTGCACTAGGCTAGCGAGACCCAGTCATTTGTGCAAGCTGATTTCGAACCTCTATGATCTCGTCCTTATGTTGTTTCTGCATAACCGCATTAGTCTTTTGAATGTCATCCAGGGCTTGTAGAATCAGATTCATTTGATTTTCCCGATGTCAAGTCAACTATCCACCTTCTTTCAATAATGGAGACCTTATCCAAGCAACTGGCCACCAATTCCAGATCGATGGATGTAGATAGACCTTGAGTCTCGTGCACCCCTCGTGTGTTTGTCTTCGTCCAGTCAAACACATCTATAGATTCATTGTTTATGGAGTTTTCGCACATGTTCTCAAGAATCTTCCAAACGGTATCTTCATGCTAACCCATGATGTTTCCACCACAGGTTGCATTAAAAAATAGCCTGATATCCTCACAGAGTCCCTAGTAAAAAGATTGAACTTGTTCCCATTTAAGAACTCAATGATGAGGGCATTTCTGCATGAGATCCAAAAAGTGATCCCATGTCTCATGAAGTGGTTCTCTCGCATTTTGCATGAAATGCATGATCTGGTGCCTCAATGCGTTCGTGCGACCAACTGGGAAGAATTTCTTCAGGAATTCAGATTGGAGTTCCTCCTATGTGTTGATTAGACAAGTCAGAGTCTGATACCAGTGGACAGTCTAAGGAGAACTTCATGAGCAGGATGTCCGGATTTTGAATAGGAGGCCCAAAGGTCTGGACCAGATGTTTCAGTTGCTTGATATGTTGGAAGGGATCTTCGGAGTTTAGACCGTGAAATTTGGGGATAGCATTAATCAAATTCAGCTTCAGTTCAGTGTTAGGTCCTCTAGCCGGGATTTGCACCTTGGGTTCGATCCCCACCGCAACGGGATTGTAGTGATCTTAATCTGAGGATGCTGCTGTGGATTCATGAATGCCTGGAATAGATCATTGAGGCACCATAATTGATTCTGAATATTGGGTTCTTCTTCTTGGTGCTCCATGGATGCAGATGATAGAGATCTAGACTCAGATATGGAAGAATTGGAAGAGATGTCAATCTGGTCGGGCGGTAGCACAAACAAATGGGTCGAGGCTTGGCCTCGATAAAAATGAACTGCTAATGTGGACCTCAAGGGTGGTCTTAAAGACCTCCTCCCGAACATGCACTAAAGAACCAGATGAGGGACGGAATATGTAATGGATCCAATCAAGGCACCCAAAAATCTTTGGATGACTAAGGAGGTTCGGGGTGGAAGATACCTCTTGATCAGAAAGTCACTCACCTAAGAATTACTTGGGCAGCTAGGAAAGAAGAGTCCCACAAAAACTCCTATACGGTAGAGCATCCCCACAGGTTACAACTTTCCCCCACCTAACCTTCCTTATCACTGAGAATCCAAGTAGACTGGAATGAGCATGCTTGACTCTTAAGTCTACCAATTTTAATCCTGA
Source organism: Thalassia testudinum (assembly GCA_037157565.1). Taxonomy (NCBI): domain Eukaryota; kingdom Viridiplantae; phylum Streptophyta; class Magnoliopsida; order Alismatales; family Hydrocharitaceae; genus Thalassia; species Thalassia testudinum. The sequence goes on from JAZHRO010000025.1 coordinate 45,511,981, forward strand.
GTATGTGCCATGAATTTCACTTGAACTTTAGAGTTGATTTTGATTTGTGACCTGGAGGTTGGTTAACCTTCAAGGTGGGTTAGCTTCACCTAACTTGCCTTAGAGTTTAGGATGAGTTGGGTAAAGAACCGAAAATCACCCTGAGTGGTTTGCAAACAAGTTATTAGGTCTCAAGTTTCAGTGATTCAAGTGATTGTTAGAGCCAGCTTTTAGGGTTTACTTGATTAAATCAATTCAACCAAAGCTTAGGTAACACATGATGCGGGAAATCTGTTCTCTTTAAATCAGGCAAGTGTGTTTTCCTAAAATCCTAATATGGAAACCCTAATTTGGTTCTGTTTTCCAAATCCAATTCTTTCCAAAGTTGGCACTTAAGGCTCAATCAAGAAGGTGAATAGCCCCAGGCACATTAAGTCCTTAATAGATGCAAGCATTAGGATTGGGGATCTTTAATCAAATTAGATCAAATCAGGCAACTCAGATGATTAATTCTATGAAATAATGTGAGTTGATCCGAATTGATTTTTCATTTAATCCTTTCCAGAAATAAGGGGCTTAAAGAAGAAAGGAATGAGATTACTTGCCCCTTGAGTGGTTGTTATGCAGCCAATCCCGTAATTCACCTCGCAAAATCACAACAAATTAGATAAAGCAAGTTAGTATCAAATTAGAATTGCAATCAGTGAATAAAATGTGCATTGCTCCCCAGCAATGACAACAAAATGTTGAGTAGCTTTCGTCGAGTTTTAAAATACGCATTGTAGTATAGTCTGTTGGTGCTAGAGCACCACGATCATTTGTTTTGATGATAACAAAACACGTGTTATTTAACATTTGCACTTGGAGTCTTAGATTTCAGGTCAATTGCAAATGTAGACATGATTAGACGGAATTCGAGCTCGCATCCAGGACGGATTGGAGGAGCTTGATGGAGAACAGAGGAGATTCGCGAGGAGCGATAGATTGAAGATGGAAGGACAAGAAGAATAGGATAGAACTCTATTTATTCCTTTCACGTACTTTTGTCGTTATTTTCTTGCTCTTTATTTAGAACATTATGTTAAAGAGCCTCAAAGTACCCTAACAGTAGTCCTAGGAACACCCGCACAACTCTAGGATACTTAGGTTTTCTGTAGAGAACTTAGAAAACCAATATAGGGTTCAAACAGAATTTCCAGACGTCTAATTCCCAAATCAGACGTCTGATAATGTGTTTTAAGACGTCTGACTGTTGATTCAGACGTCTGATAACATTTAGGCTGGACATAGTTAGTTCTGTCTGATGAAATCAGACGTCCAGACCTTAGACTAGACGTCTTAGGAGACGTCTGATGACTTTGCCAGACGTCCAATTAGTGGACCGTTGGCTCTCTTAGCATACACTCTAGGATATGACCGTTAGAGCCTTATCAGATGTCCTTAAGCCCTTACAGACGTCTGATAATTGACCGTTTTGCCTCGACTGACCCGAAAATCTCTTCTCAGAGATTTTCTAGCCGTTGCAAATCCTTTCCCACGAAAAAGTAGGTTTCCAGACGTCCAGACATAGTGCCAGACGTCCTGTATGTCGTCTGATGGACTTGCGCTAGAACCCTGTTTAGATTTGATTCAAGTCAGGAAGAGACCCGCCCAAAATCAGACGTCTGACCTTATTTTCAAACGTCTTAAAGTGGTCTTCTAGACGTCTGATGACAGAATTAGACGTCTGATTACCCTGTCAATGCAATCATTATCCCGGATTTCGGCCTGATTCTCTTGGGCTTTGCACCCAACGGCTATGGAAGCTTTCCTAAGCCTTCCTAAGGCCTCTATAAATAGAGGGGAGCCTTTGCACACTAAGATACACCCAAGCAACGTACTTTCCACTCTTTTGTGTCCAAAAAGAAGCCCTTGCTCTCCAAGCACAAGCTCTATATCTTGAGAGCATCAAGTCTTTGCGCACCCGCTCTCCCGCCATAGTTCACGAGAGCGACGTTGCGCCGTCGCGTGGCTCACGCACCCGCGTCATCGATCCGACGCACTCCTTGCAAAGGGGAGTTTCCTAATTCCTATAGAAGTTAGGTTTAAAATTACTTTGTTGGCTCTATAGGATTATTTGTTACTTTATCTTTGTTATTTGGTTGGGTATTCGCTTTGCGAATTCTTGTCTCCTTCGTGAGACAAAATCCTTCTTGTGAAAAGAAGGGGTTGAGGAACGCTACCCTCGCACTTGTAGCATAGTTGTAATTGAGGTTGAATCACCCTCGTCTAAAGTGATTCGTTTAGTGGATTTGATCAACTTGGTTGATCGGAAAATCCTAACTCGAGAGGGTTAGGTGGTGGTTTTCACCCGATTTAGGTTTCCACCTAAAAAATAATTGTGTACTCGTGTGATTGATATTTTGTGAGATTGTTTTATTTTCATTTCCGCAATTATTACGTCACCCCCTCCTGCTAGGGCAGAATCTACATAGTCAACAAAAGTGATACAACATTTAAATTTATAATCTCAAAAATAAAAGTGAGCCCAAGGTCGTTCGCAGGGAGAAATTGAAAGCAAATCAATCACTAATCACAATATCAAGAAAAATACGTAATTGAAATCAAAATGATAATCAATAGATATATCAGAAGAGTATCTCAAAAATGTTAGGTATCAGAGTGCAAAAGGAATGGGTAAAAATGATAATTTGAACCACCAATTTAACCTTACAATTAAACTCTAATTAAGTCAAATATTCCAACCACAATCAAATAAATCAGAACTAATCACAACACTAAGGTAGTCAATCAGACGACAGAACCAAGGCGCGGATGCCTTAACTCATGCCTCAGTAGAAGGCTAAGGGACACCACCATAGAAGTGAGGCACAAGGGCCTCACAAGCCTCAGAAGGCTAAGTACCGAGAGAGGGGGAGGTTACGAATCCCGAGGTGACAGTGCAAAACCCTCCCTCCTTAGAACTTTCTCTCCCGGCCTTGCAGATAAACGGGCAAGCACTGTGTCGGGTAATTGGGTCATATACAAGGTCCAGACCCGTGGGTGTGCTTCACTAGCGAGGAGTGCATGAGTGAGAGTGAGAGGGGATCCGATCCCTGTGTCTTGGGCGAGGGTTCCCTTTCACGAAAACTTTTTATCTGCAGTTGATGTTGCTTCCCCACACGATGTGGGACTAAGTCAGGAGCTCTTCTCCTCGCTCTTCCTTCGTGAGCAGCAGCTGATCTCTTTACCAAATTGGAGTTGCTACTGACGTGGCTCCATCCAATTGAAGGACTGGAGATACTCCTGAAGCTGGTCCACGCTGATTGGAAGTGGGGGCAAGACCAGAGGTGATCAGATGATGGTGGCTAGAGACAAAGATGACGACCGGTGACGGTAAGGTAACTGCAACAGAAATACGGCCCTAGAGCTAGAATTAAGCACACGTGGAAGTTCGACGCTACTCACCGAACAAAAACCCTAAGGTGATTGGGGTTGCAAGTGGTCGTGGGCATGGGTCGAGGAAGCTCTGATGAGTTTTGATCGGTGGTGATGGAGAAGGTTGATGGAGGCAGTGAGCGGTGAAATTGAGGAGTCAACAAGCTCCACGAAGGTAAGGCGACGTGGTGGTGGTGGCTATGGAGTGTGATGGGCGAAGGCGAAGCAGCCGGCGTCAAAGACGATGGCAGAGAGGGAATTAGGAGCAGAGAAGCTTCAAGTATGAAATTGGGATAGAGGGGAGTTAAAGCCCTAAACTAATTGAGAGGAAGGAGGTGAGGAAGAGGCTGCCGGAGGTGCGCTAGAGCAGAGGAAGAAGATGAAGTAACCAGAGTGAAAGAGGAGGCTGGAGAGGTCGAGGCTTCGTGGGAAGCGTCACAGACGGAGGAAGGGGATCCCTTTGCCTATCGTACGTGGCAGAGGGCTATGAGGGGGTTTCAAAGAGCTCCAGTGGTGGTCCTCAATGCCAATGAGAAGGGGGAATTTGAGGGGAGGTCCGGCGAAGAATGCACGAGCCAATACCTGGGGACTTGCAATGCCTTAAATAGAAGTAGGACCGTGCTTCAATCAAGGCAAGTTGGGCACTTTGGGTAGGTGCTTCCGCTGCCTGAAAAGCTCGAGTTTCTCGAGCTTACCGGCACAAATTTTGGCATAATTGTCCTTGAGAAGGACCCTGATCAACGCAGATTGATCTTAGGGTCAATTATGTAGAGTTTTAGGATTTTTCATTAAGATTTCTAGAATTAAATCTTCAATTGAATGTCGGCATAGGAGATCTGAAGATTCCTTTCAAATTGTCATGGCAGCAGGGACTGTTCTGAGAAAAATGATGAGAAGTTAGGGACCCAAACGAAATAAACTCAAAACGTCAGGGGCTAAATGTAAGAAATAGAGTTTTAAAGGGCTAGACTGCAAACTAGGTCAAGATGGACTTTAATTGGACCCAAATTTTGGTGATAACCTAATTTGAATCTAAGGAATATAATATTGAACTTGTATTTGAGTTTTGACCACGTTTGATTGGGTAATTTGTATAGAAACCCAAATCAAGGTAAAATCCCGTCTGAAACTCTATTTTAAGTCAAAATAGGTACAGATGGTCAAACCAAGGGTACTAAACCTCTTAAAATATTTTTCTATGAATTTTAAGATGTTTAGATTAATTTTATCCTGATCAAAACCTCTTTAATTTATGTGAGTTGATAATTAGGATTTTGGTGTTGTTTTCACCCTCAACATGAAACCCTGTTTCTATTAGTGTTGATCCACTTTTTAGACTTTTGTGTTCATTTGACCTTCAGTTAACCCCTGAGTGACCCCGTGGTTAACCTATGTTTGTGATGTGTTATTAAAATTACAGAATTGATTCTGATTCCTTGTTTTTTTCTCAAATTAGAATGATATGGAGTTGTGGCCCTAAAACGATTAGGTAGGAGTTTTTATCAATCAAACCTGAATGAATATGGCTAGTTAGGGCCCATGATGGTGTTTCCATCATTTATTATATATATAACTTAATTCTATAATTATATATTAATTTAGAATATATTATATGTATATAAATTAAGATAATTATAAATAAATATGTAAACTTGTATAATAGGATCTAAAACTGTACATATGTATTTAAGTATTTATTATATACCTAATTATACATGTACATTGATTTATTTAAGTATTTGTTATGTATACTTAAGTTAATAAGTTAATTAGTTAAGTTATTAAGTTAAAAATAAAATAAATTAGTAATTTAACTTATTACTGAAGTAACTTATATTTTATATTTGTAAAAAATAAATTTAAATATTTCAACTTATTTATAATATATTTATACTATATAATAATATTTATAACTAAATTATGTGTATAACTACTAATAACGTGTATATAAATGTACATAAATTAAAATAGACGTTGTAAAGTAAATTAAAAAATGTATACTAAATACCTTATTATGTAAATTAACTAATTATTAGGTCAATTGAATAATTAACTTAATTTATACATTAATTAAGGATTTAAGCTTTAAATTAACGTGTACAAAGTACTAACTTTAGAAAATTTTTAAATAGAACTAAATAAGTTATTATTCTAAATTAACTACATAATTATGTATCCCTATATAATGACTTTACAATGATATAATTTATTTCAAAATTGGACTTAAAATCGACACTTAAATCAAGGTCCAAAGTTGGCCTCAACTCACGCTAAATCCCACCAAATCAACCCCAGTGATAGTCCCACCTCATTACATGACGAGCAAGTGGGGTCGTATTTAATGACTCGCACCCGATGCCTCGACAGTCGTCAACATTGGGCACGAATAAAAATCTTTACCCCATGAGCATACATTGGTATATTCTGAGCATAAATGAGGTGTGGGCTGGGAGCCCAGCTTGGTCTAATTCGGTTGAGCCGGATTTGGGTCAAAAGAATGCACTCTAATACACCTAACTAAAAACTAGGGACTGGGACTAGTAGTGGTCTGATTCAGCCCCTAGTGGGTTGTCGATCCTGTAAAAAGCCCGGACCTACCCACTAATTAACTAATTTTTTATTAAATGACAAGTGAGTTGAGTGTGAAGTTGAGCGAATAAGTGTTGAGAAGTGTAAGTGGTTGTATACTCAGTGTGCCTTTGTGTTGTGTGTAAGCGGCTAACTGTTGTGTGTGTAAGTTAAGTGTGCGTGTGTTGTGTGTATCTATGTATATGCGTATGTACTACATAAGTATAGAGTATGTGTACATATATGCATATATGTATATAATATATATATGTAATATAAATAGAATATAGTAAATGTATACATATTTTTTGAACTCCACCTATGTCGAGGTTCTTATGGCGTTTCATTGCCGGTCCCAAGCCCAAGTAAAGGAGGAGGGTTACGTTAGGTAGCCGACGACGGCCAGCGTAAAATTTGTCGAATCTTTAAACATGGATTCTAGCAAACACTCAGATTTCATTGGGGCATTCCCTACTTGCGACGTGCTGCATTGACAGCAAGGTGTAGTGAAAAATCAGCAAGGGTTCTTAACGTCGACGAAATGAGTTAGGTTAAATCATTCGTTGTAGCACGTTTTACGACATTAATTTTAATTAGAAATATCGGATGTGAGTCTGAGTGTCGAACATAGGGAGGTGTGAAATTGGATCAAATACTCACTTTAATGTCACCAATTACGTTGGTTTGTTCGCTTGCAAAAAGAATAGAGAAAGAGAGAGAGAGGGATAGAGTTAGAAATCCATTGATTGCTAAATGAAGGTAGACTACTATTATTGCTTAAAACATAGAATATTAGAATCTAAGGCAAGATAACAAATTCTATTTTATAAACACAAATGTCTAACAATAGAAACCAGAGGAATGCTTAATCAAACATAAACACTAAAGAAATTAGCAGCTAAAGGAGGAGGCGAGGCAGTCACGGTGGTGAAGGGACTTCCGTCGATGACTCGACAACTCCAAGGACTTATCTCAACTCTAGAAGGTGGTGGGAACTCTTAGGTAGAAAAAGCCCCCAAAAGTGGAGGATGGGCCCTTTTATAATGGAGGAAAAAGGCCAAAAATCATCTTTGGGTCAACAACATCAAAGACGTCGCTAAAACTCTACCTCAAATGTCGCTGAAGCCTAGCTCACACGCCTGCTGGCCCATGCACCTCGCGTTGTGCCACGTGCATTGATTGCATAGCAAAAATACACCAATAAATATGCCATCTTGTGTTATTTCCTAGCACTACCATTGCATCTTATGTAGCAATAGTGGCATTTGTACATAGACACATGCATGCTTTTCTTTTAAAAGAGGGGAGGAGAGTGAATAATTGGCCATCTAATTTACATCTTCATCAAGTGCTGCATTGCAATTTCACCATTTTCATTTTTTATTTTGACTTTGAATTCTTCTCCCTCGCGCGGCTGCAGGGCATGGGGCATGCACCTCTTCGTGCCACTCCTCCTACAGCAGCATGGCTGGACATGCAACACCAGCAACATGGCTGTGGCAAGCTCCTTTTTTAAAAAGCCTTGTCCTCTCCCTTGCGCAAGGGGGGCCTGAACAGACACCACCTTCAGACACTATCCTCTACCATTAGGCCAACCTCCTCCCCTCTCCCTCTCCATACGCAGTATCTCTTCTCACTGAAGAGATACACTGCAGGCAGGAGAAAGCTCACAGTGGTCCCACAACCACCACTGTGAGTTCCACCATCGCCCAGCTCCTTCGAGAGCAGGTGGGCGTGGTGGTTTCACCTTCTGTTTTCATCGCTGGAAGCCCTCACCACCATTGCCAGAGCTTCAAGGTCAAAAGCTCCTTCAGCTCGCGCACCGACTTGCAGCAGCTGCCGACCACCGCACACACGCCAGCAGGCCTCCGCAGCTCTTTCCGCGCGCACAGGCGCTTTCCAGCGCGCCCGCGTAAGCGAAATCGGCCGCTACCAGTCAGCAGACCTCGCGCGCACTGTAGCGCACTGTAACGTGCGATCTGTGCGACATTGTAGCCACCGGCTCGCTTCTCACTTAGCCAGTGGCACAGTGCTCTCTCTCCTCTCCTGGTACCCGCTCCAGCCGGTCGCCCGCGTCTGCACCCGCGCCCGCTCCCGCCCACAGCGCTGTGCACTGTGCTGCACTCCTGCACCCGCCCGCGCACGAAGACAGTGCGCGCGCTTCCTCCAGCGCCCACGTGCAACCCTTGTGCGCCTGCACGCGCCCTGCCCGCCAGACATCGCTAGACGACTTAACTTCGCCCTCTCTCTCAAACTCACCCGCCAGTGCGTGCACACACACACTCACTTGTACACACTCACGTGTACTCTCTCACACACACACTTGTACACACACACACCCTTATAAACTCACGCCTATACACATATATATTTATATATCCACTCACATATATACATAAATATATATCTACATATATATATATACACATATATACATATATATACATAGATACTTATACAAATATATCTATATACATATACATATTTATATACATATATTACTATACATAAATATATCTATATAATTATAAATATATATATATTTATAAATATATATATAGACATATATATATATGTAGATATATATATACACAACTACATATATACCTATATAATTATAACCCTATCTATGTATATACATATATATATATATATATATTTACATACAGATCACCTACCTGTATCCATACGCCCTTGCACTAGTCACTCCACTGCGCATTATATCGCGAGAATATGTGCACCAGTTGCTGATATTCCCCGATACCCGCGTAAAGCAACCTCCTCTGCACACACTCCCACACATCCGTCCTACACTCTACACGGCACTTCATCTTGTTGATTGCATCTTACTAGATGTAAACCAACTCGATACTGTACTACACTCCATTTTCACTTCCACCACCACCCCTATATATAATATATACATATCTATATATATAGAGACTGTATTTATTATATTAAGCTAAAGTATTCCTTTCTCTACAAGGAACCTACCTTGTTTCTATTTCTCTTTTGTTTCCTGCTATTTAAAAAGATAAAAAAAGAGTAAAAGAGAAAAAATAATTCTTGTCTTGCAGGTACTTGGCCTTGCGAATAGCAGGACCAGTTTTTTTGGAAATCCTAAGTTGGCTCAAAGCCAAGAACAATTTGGCTCAAAGCCAGAACTTGATTTTGAGGGTGTACCCCAAGGACAATATTATCAACAAAAAAAATCTTAAATAGAAAAAAAAACATAGTAAACGCACAGAAGAGATACGTTCTAGGAAAGGCGTAGAAACTTCTTCACCTTTAATTCCCGCCTTCCTGAGATCGACCGTGGGCCTAAAAGTGAGCAAGATAAAATTAAGTAGGCCAGGTTAAAAAAAAAAATTGTGAAAGATGGTTAGACTCGATTTAGGTTAACCCACTATACTAACATCAACGATAATTTCACCATATTAACACAACCTATTCGAGTTCTACCACGCATGCGCTAGCGCTACATTGGCTCGAACCGCTCCTCGCACACGCATTGCTATGTGCACGTGCATGCTCACGTGCGTTGTTGCTCCGCGCAATTAGGAAATTGAGGGGTCATGGGTTTCGAACCCACGTCTTTGGTGCGTACTCGAATAGGCTTTTATTAAAATGGTGATATTAATATCGAAATGAGTATAGTGAGTTAAACTAAGTCGAGTCTACACCAGTTTCACAAAATTTTTAACCTGACCTACTTGATTTTAGCTTGATCACTTTTAGGCCCAGGTTTGATCTCAGGGAGGCGGGGATTAGGAGATTTGTGAAGTTTCTACGCCTTTCCTAAAACTATCTCTTCCTTACGTTTATTATGTTTTTGGTTTCCTTGATTTTAGGTTTTTTTTTTCGATAAACTTGTTCTTGAGGTACACCCTCAAATAGGTCCTTGGCTATACGCCAAAATACAACAAATCCTGTCTCGCCACACACGAGACCGTGTGCCTACAAATCAAGATTTATCTTTTCTATTTTATACTTTTTTAGTCTTTTTAGTAGCAGGAAGAAAAGAAAAATTGAAAGCAAAAATAAAATGCAATGAAAAGAAATACTTAGCTTAGTATATCTATATATGTATATATAGTAGATATAGAATATGTATAGTTATATAGATGTTATATAGATAGGTGATGAGAGCCTCATCATGAACCCTAACTAACACATTTTGATCTAAATAAGTGTACAAAAGCTCCTACAAAACCTAAGGGAAAGCATAAATCAGAGAATTCTAAATTTAAGAATAAAATAATTTACAAGGGGTAAAACTATAATTTTATCAATGCAATACGCAAACGGGGTGTCTAAGGGTCTAAACACAGGTCAAATGGGCTTAATAAGAAAGAAAGTGGGATGACCTGATCTGAAAAGGGTTATAGCAATTTCTAGGAATTAACTGACATTTTGTAACCCTAAAAATAAATCCACTTTAATTCACAAAGTTCCTGGAAAGATAAAAGTCAAATAAACCCTCTAAAATTCATGGAAAAACATCCCCTAGGGTTTAGAACCTTCAATTTGGCCAGTGGAACCTGTCTTGACCTAAATTGAGAACCATACCTAATTTTTGACCTAATTTGGATTTTTGTGCAAATTGACCGATCAAACGTGGTCAAACCAAAAATCAAACTTCACCATTGGATTCCTTAAGTTCAAATTAGGTTTATACCAAAATTTAGACCTAAGGGAAGGCCATCTTGACCTACTTTACAAATTTATCCTCTTGAATTACTTTTTGACCCTTATCTTTTTTGAACCCTTGCATTTTGCCCCCCAACTTCTCTTTCATTCTTTACAGAACAGCCCCTCTGCCACCCCACGCAGCTGCCCATACCTCCGGCGACCTTGCGTGGAGGATGGCACCGCGCAGGGTATAGGGGTCGCTCTCAAAAACAAAAGGGGGGTTTCCTGCGTCGTCCTCTTTCGCAGGGACCCCCTCCCATGACCTACCATTGCCCACTCCTCTCGTGCGAACGTGCGAGAGGAATGGGTCTCCATCTCCGGCCAACTCTGGCGAGCTCTCCACGATCTCTCCTCGAAATTCTCTTCTCGCCAGCTACTATTTAAGGGACAGCAGGGCTCTCCGGTCGTCTCAAGCTCGTTTTGGCCAAAGAATTCCCCCAAACTCGTCCCTTCACTTCGGCCAAGCAGCCCGACGCTTCCGGCGACCCTTCCACCTCCCCCTCGTCGCTCTGCTGCCACACCTGTAGTAGAGTTCACTCCGCCTCGTCCTCCTGCGCCAGGCCGCACCAGCTGGTGCCTTCCAGATCCCCTCCTCGTCGCCGTTACCCCCCTCTGGGCATCTTCGTCTCCAACGTCGGCAGGAACACGCTGAGCGCCTCCTCCCCCCCCTTTCGTCAGTTAAGTAGGTGAAACTCTTCCCCTTACTCTCTCTTTTATTTCCCCTCTTTAATTTGCTATTTCCACCCACCGACCACCATTGTCCATCGCCACCTTCTCCATCTCCAGCCGCCCTCCGGCGAGGCATCCCCACCGCTCCACTCCTCCATCCGCCTCGCCAATCACCCTTTAAGCACCATGACACCTCACTGACACTAAATTCGCACTCCACTCACCACGCCACACCTCCAAAACACCCCCCGAACACACCCACTCTCACGCACACAATGTGCCCTAGGCACGTGCACTCCAGCCTCCCCATGCCACGCCGACTCCCGCACTGTCTTCGCCGTGCCCTGGCGAAGCTCACTAAGTGTTCTGCCAGGGCCACAAGGCCGTACTGGTGGTTTCAGGTCTCGTACCCTCGCCGCTATTGACGAGAAGCTTGGAGCAAGCTTGCAAGCAGCTCCAAGCCCCTTCAGCTCTAGGTCTGCAGCCCAGGTCACGCAGAAGACTTTCACGCATGCACTCAGGACCTCAATTGGGGTCGTAAGCCTCGGCTGCTGCCCCAAATCGCCCGCGCCTCCTGCCTGCAGATGCACGAAACGAAGGTGGGACTTTAGTCCCACCTCGAAAGTGTGTGGGTGCGCACCCACACATAAATTGAAAAAGTGCTCCTGGCTTATCGCCTCGAAGCACTGGGGTGAGGTCCCTCGCCCTCACTCACCGGGTCTCGTTCGCGGCACTGCCCACGCAGACCTGACCCGCAACTCGATTACCCTGATCTGTGCACTCCTCGCGCACCACACCCACGTCGGTGCGCCTGGACCCGGGTGCGCGACCGACCTGATAACCCTATTGTTGGGCTCGTCCTTCGGGTTTTAATGATGTATTCGTTGCAGTATTATGAAAGGCAATTATCACTTTAATTTATTTATTACTAGAGATTTTAAAATATCCCGAGGTCGAACTTAGGGAGCACACGTCATTCTAGAAACATATGAATTCACAATTGACTATATACTATTTTACAAAAATTTAAGAGAGAGAGAATGAGCAAAAACTCCTTTTCTTTTTCTTCTTCTCTTTTCATTCCCTTCTTTCTCTTGGCTTCTTCTTCTTCTCTTTCTCTTACCATGCCTTCTCTTCTTCAGTCGGCTTCTGTGCCTTCTTTCTTCTTCTCCTCTACTGCAGCTTTCCCTTCTTTCTTCTCTTTTTCTCTGGCCCTCCCCTCTCCTTCAGCTCTGTTTCTACAGTGCTTTGGCTTCTTCTTCTTCTCCTTCCTTGGCTCTGCTTGGCTTCATCTTTTCTTCTTTTGCTTGTCTTTCCCTTTCTCGTTTTCCTCTGCGAAGCTTCCTTCCTTCTTTTCTTCTTTCCGTTGCGTCTTCTTCTCCTTCTTTCTTCAACAGCTCCTTCCTTCTTCTCTTCTGCTCCGCTCCTCCTTTCTTCCTCTTTTTCTCTGCTGCTGGAGCTTTTCAGCTAAGTCCTCGCCGCTCCTCTTCTTCTCCGTCTTCTTTCCCACCTATTCCCTGCAAACACGAGTGCAAAACCTACCCCTACCCTCCCCGCGCGTCTCTCTCTCTCTCTGAATCTCTCTTAGGTACGCTCTCCTAGAGCCGGGTTATCAGGTCGGTCCCGCACCCGAGTCCAGGCGCATCGACGTGGGTGTGGTGCGCGAGGAGTGCACGGATCAGGGTAATCGAGTCGCAGGTCAGGTTTGCGTGGGCAATGCCGCGAACGAGACCCGGGTCCAAGTCTAGCAAGATGCAACCAACAAAACTAAATGCCACATGGAGTGTGGAGCGGATGTGTGTGAGGGTGGACGCGCTTGCTTTGCACAGGTATCGGGGTATATCAGCAACTGGTGTGAATATTCCCGCGATACAATGTGCGGTGGAGGGGTGAGTGCACGGGTATATAGGTAGTGTATGTGAGGTGAATATGTGTATAGGGGAATGTGGATAAGTGGATATATATAAGTATATATATGTATATGTAAATATATGTGAGGGTGAGAGTATGTGAATGTTTATATATATATGTGTGTATGTGCGAGTGTGTGAGTGTCTGTGTGTATGTGTATCAGTGTGTGTGTGTGTGCATCAATGTGTGTGTGTGCGCTGGAGGAGGAGCAACCATTTAAGACGTCTGTTGCGTGGGGGCGACGTCTGGAGGCGCGGAGGTGCGCGGGCACAAAGGCTAAGGCAAACGCGTGCGTGCGGGCATGTAAGGCACAACGCATTGCTGCGCGAGATGAAGTGCACCGCGCTACAGAGTGCAGCGCACAGCGCTGAGGGCTGGAGCACGGTGACCAGCTAGAGCGGGTGCGAGCGAGGAGAGAGCGACGTAGCCACTGGCTAAGTGAGAAGCGAGCCGGTGGCTACAGTGTCACGTAGATCATGTGCTACAATGTGCTACAGTGTGCGTGCAGTCTGGCGACTTTCTGGAGCGAGTTTCATGCACTACCGGTGCTGTGGAGCACCTACGCGCGTGGAAAGAAGCCTCGGTCGGTCTGCTCGAGGTTGGCGGTGGCCGGCTGGAGGTGTGCAAGTGCTCTGGAGGTGCACAGGTGCGCGGGCTTCAGAGCTTGGAGCCCTGCATTAATAGCGGAGGAGAAGAACAACAACAAAATGAAAACGGAAAAAAAATGCAAATACAAAGAAAACGAAGAAAGAAACCACCACTCCCACCTGCTCACGACGGAGATGGGCGATGGTGGAACTTACAGTGGTGGTCTGAGACCACTGTGAGCTTTCTCCTGCACACGGTGTGCCTTTTCTCAACTTGTGAGAAGAGAGACTGTGTATGGAGAGGGAGAAGCAAGGAGGGTGGCAAGTTGTGCGTGTGGTGAGGATGGCGATGGGTCTGTATGAAGGTGGATGTCGATTGCCGTAGCAAGGGGGAGTGCATGGTATTTTATAGAGGGAGAGCATGCCTCTCCCCATGCTACTGGCAGGAGGAGCAGTGAGGAGAGGTGCGACGCACCGTGCCTTGCAGCCACATGAAATGAGAAAAAGAAAAAAGAAAATAAAAAAAAAAAAAGAAATGGTGAAATTGCAATGCCATACTCAAGGAAAATGTTAATAATGGAAGTGGATTGGATGACCATTTATTCTTACTCTCTTCCCCTCTTTATAAATGCATGTAGGTGTATATTTACAAATGCAAGTAGGGCTACATAAGATGCATGGGCAATGCTAGAAAATAACACAAGATGCTATATTTACTGGTGTATTTTTACTGTGCAATCATACCCCCATGCCTATCTTTTGCTAGTCCCTAGCAAAACATTTTGTATTGTGTTTAGAAATGATCTTAAGCTGAAGATTTTTTGAAGCAACATGAATGTGTTTATCCGTTAGATATTGTGAGAACCAATTGCAGAGAAGACTACCAGTACTTCAAGTCTTACATGATATAGACCATCTCTCAACTAACCAAGACTCTTGATATTTAAACCTTAAGTATGATTTCCAAGACTCAGAGGGTTTTGCCGTACTTGAGAGCTAAGAGATTATGGTTTGTGCATAATGAAAGATCAAGATCGACCAAATGAATATTAAGGCTCAAGCCCAGGGTTTCACAAATTTTTAAGTACGGTTGGTCCCAGCTTTAGCTCATGTCTTCAGATTAACCCTCAAAAAGATGATGGCAAAACTCAACCCCACTTTTATTGTTTTTGTGGCTCAAAGAATTTATGTTAGAACAGGGTATTTGTAACGTGCCCTAAAAACTTTTGGGGAGAAGGATATACTGACTTATTCGTAAATTTTTTTTTTTGAAACAGGTGTCAGCATGTCTCCTGCAACTTTATTTGGAAGAGAACACTTATTTGGTGGGTGAGTACTTTTTCGGTGGAAAGGGTTCCTCCTAAACACAAGACTAAAGACTGGGATAAAAATTCTATCTGCGCACACAGGTAAGGACTCCACCTTCCCTAATGAACACTAGGGTTGAATCTTATGTTCACCTAGTCTTTCTTGATATGTGTAGTGTGAACCAAGATTACTTAGACTCTTAGGTAGAGGCAAACCAACAAATCCTATACTGGTGACTCTGGTACAAGAATACATCCTTAATTAGGAGAGATTCTGATCCATCTTATCAATGCTCAAGTGAATTAAGCCAAGTCTGAGCGAATCAAGCTTCTGTGGCTTAGAAAGTCTTCAAAATAGCGATTGAATATCCATAAACACTTATTGTATTTTTGTTTCAGCTTTTAGATCTTTTTTTTTTTTTTTGAATTGGGCTATGTACATATTTATAGATGGATATGTATAATGGATATAGAAGCTATATGATACCCATATAATACCTAGATCCTATGGATGCCTATCCACCCCTCCATGCCAAATGATGCTATGTCCTCATATGCATGCATGATAAAGCAAGGTCAAAGGATCATGGTACGAGAGCTAAGGTGTGAGGTATATAGCAGGATGGTAGGGTGGGTGGATGGTGGGTGGTGAAGTGAAAAGTGAAGAAGTGCAAAGTGAAGTGAAGTGTAGGTAATAGTGGAGAAGTGTTGCTAGGGTGCTTCCCAACGAGCGCTGAATTTAACGTCCCCAATTGGACTCAGAGTGAGGCACGAAGTCAATTACCCTCCAGCAGGGTAACA
The DNA here is from genome assembly GCA_037157565.1 of Thalassia testudinum. Lineage (NCBI taxonomy): Eukaryota > Viridiplantae > Streptophyta > Magnoliopsida > Alismatales > Hydrocharitaceae > Thalassia > Thalassia testudinum. The sequence continues at coordinate 45,527,912 of JAZHRO010000025.1, forward strand.
GTTTCACCAATGGGGGCAGGTTCATGAGTAAGATAGGGTTTTAACCGTTGCCCATTAACCATAAATTTACGTCCAGATTTGGGATCTTCAATTTTGACGGCCCCGTTGGGAAATGGTCTCGAGACCAAGTAGGGACCAGTCCATTTGGACTTTAATTTCCCTGGAAAGAATTTGAGCCGGGCATTGTAAAGCCAAACTTGCTGAGATGGCTCAAATTTCTTCCCCCGAATTCGGCTATCGTGAAAGGCCTTAGTGCATTGTTTGAGAGTTAAGGTAGAATCATAGGCTTCACGACGGAGCTCTTCCAATTCCTGGAGTTGGAGTTTCCTTTCTCGACCACACAGGTCTGGGTCGAGGTTACATTGGCGAACTGCCCAATAAGTGCGGTGCTCCAGCTCAATGGGCAAATGACAAGGCTTCCCATAAACAATTCTATAAGGAGGCATACCAAGAGGAGCCTTGAAGGCGGTCCGATACGCCCAAAGTGCGTCAATCAGCTTGTCGGACCAATCCTTACGGTCAAGCCGAACCATTTTTTGGAGAATTTGCTTGATTTGCCGGTTCGACACCTCAGCCTGGCAGTTCGTCTGAGGATGATACAGAGATGCGATATGATGGTGAACTCCATATTTCCTCAGAAGTGCCCGAAAAGAAGCGTAGGTAAAATGACTTCCTCCATTAGAGATAATGGCTTGAGGGATCCCAAAGCATGCAGAAATGTGGTCTTTGACAAGTCGAGTAGATATGACATGGTCAGCATGGCACGTGGGAATAGCCTCGATCCATTTTGAAACATAGTCAACAGCAATGAAGATGTACTCAAAGCCGTTGGAAGGAGGAAAGGGACCCATGAAATCAATTCCCCAAATGTCAAAGATTTCAACAGCTAGGATGGGTTGCAAGGGCATCATGTCACGACGTGACATTGACCCTAACGACTGGCACCTAGTGCAACTTTTAGCGTAATTGTGTGCATCCTAGTGAAGGGAGGGCCAAAAGAAATCACACTGCAACACCTTGGCTACAGTTTTCCTCCTAGAGAAATGGCCTCCGCAGGCCTGATCGTGACAGAAGTATAGCACACTAGGGAATTCGCTGTTAGGAATATAGTGGCGGATGATCTGGTCAGCACCTACTCGAAAAGGTGGTGGATTATCCCAGAAATAATACTTTGCTTCTGCGATAAGACGCTTGCACTGGTTTTTAGGCTAGCCACGTGGAAGGGAGCCAGAAGCAGGGTAACTAGCAATGTCGGCATACCAAGGTCCACTTGCCACATTAATTGCCTGTAGGTGCTCATCGAGAAAAACCTCATTAATAGGCAGGATAAGTCCAATGTGGTCGGGGTCCAGTCTCAAGAGATGATCAGCAACCACATTCTGGGCTCCAGCCTTATCACTGATCTCAAGGTCAAATTCTTGGAGTAAAAGGATCCAACGTATCAGTCTAGGCTTGGCATCCTTTTTGCGCATGAGATGACGAATGGCCGCGTGATCAGTAAATACAGTAACATGCAAGCCCATAAGGAAAGGGCGGAATTTCTTCAGTCCAAAGACAACCGCCAGTAGTTCTTTCTCAGTAGTCGTATAATTACGTTGGGCCTCGTCCAACATCTTACTGGCGTAGTACACCACAAAGGGGTGTCTATCACATCTTTGTCCTAGGATGGCTTCGACTGCAAGGTTGGAAACATCACACATGAGTTCAAAGTCGAGGAACCAATCAGGTGGTTGGAGAACAGGGGCCTTGGTGATAGCCTCACGCAGTTACGTGAATGCTCGCATACAATTAGGGCCCATATCAAAGGGTACGTCGGTCGATAGGAGATGAGTTAAAGGTCTAGAAATCTTGGAGAAGTCTTTGATGAATCTCATATAGAAACCGACGTGTCATAAGAAGGAGCAGATTTGCTTAACAGAGCTAAGCACAGGTAAATCAGCAATCACATCAAGCTTAGCTCTGTCAACCTCAATACCCCTATCGGAGATGATGTAACCGAGAACAATCCCCTCGTGTACCATAAAATGACTTTTCTCCCAAGAAAGCACGAGGTTCACATCAATACATCTCTGAAAGATGCAGGTTAGGTTGGCAAGACAATCATCAAATGAAGGTTTGACGACCGAAAAGTCATCCATGAAGACCTCAAGAAAGTCACCCACCATATCATGAAATATCACCAGCATACATCTTTGGAAAGTTGCTGGTGCATTACAAAGTCCAAATGGCATCCTTTTAAATGCGAAGGTGCCAAAGGGGCAAGTGAAGGTGATTTTTTCTTGGTCCTGGGGATCAATGGCCACCTGGTTATATCCAGAGAATTCATCCAGGAAACAGAAAAATTTATTTCTCGTTAACCACTCTAGGATTTGGTTAATAAAAGGTAGCGGAAAATGATCTTTCTTTGTCACAGTATTCAGTTTCCTATAATCTACACACTCTCCAAGATGTAGGAGTGCGTGTAGGGATGGATTCACCCCTGTCATTGACACGGATGGTGAGTCTCACCTTTTTGGGCATGACATGAATCAGGCTCACCCAGGGGCCGTCGTTGATCGGGTAGATTATACTCGCATCAAGCCACTTAATGATTTCATTTTTAACAACCTCCCGCATGTTAGGGTTGAGACGTCGCTGCATCTCGTGGGAAGGTCGAGCCTCCTCCTCCGTATATATACGGTGAGTGTAGTAGGAGTGGCTAATGGCAATTAAGTCAGATAAGGACCATCCAATGGCTGCCTTGTGTTCTATGGGAACCTTTGTTAGCTTGCACTCTTGCTCCCTGGTCAATTTTGAACTAATAATTATGGGGAGTGTTTCATTTGGTCCCAGAAAAGCATATTTAACCGTGTCAGGCAGCGCTTTCAGCTTAGGAGTCGATGGCGAAAGATCAAGCATTTCTTGGGATGAGAGTGTCCCAAGCGGATCATAAGAAAGAAGGGTAGGAGAAAGAAGTTGGCCCTCAGATTAGATAAGAAGAGGGGTATCTTGGATTGATGGATCCAAGAAAGGAGAGCCCCAGTGATTAGTATTTGGGCTCAAGGTTCCAATGTGGAGTCGCATGTCCGCCTGATTTAACGAGAAAGAAAGGGCAATCCGGTCTTCAAGGGGGTGGACCGGCGGTGAGTAGCCTGGATATGACTCAGACCACAAGGTGTGGGAAGCGGAGAAAACCTTGTTAGAAGTCTGGTTAGGAGAAGGTACAGGTAAGGGGAGGGATGGGGCAACGTCACAATATATGTCAGTCATGCGATGGTCTGTGTTCAGGGGCAATCCACAGCAGTCAGAATAGGTTCCTATTAGTTCGATACACACGCTGACGGCCATGTCTTCATTAGACGTGTCATCCTTGATGCAATCACAATCAAAATTCTTGGCGACCTTGAAGATGTTTAGCTTGAGCTTCTCAAAGCCAATAGCGATCTCAATGCAACCCGACTCACAGTCGATATGGGCATGGGCTATGGCCAAGAAAGGTCGACCAAGGATGATCGAACAATCAGAAAGTAAGCCAGGAACTTTCATATCCAAAAAAAGAAAGTCAACAGGAAAACAGAGACTGTTGACCCTAACCACCACGTCTTCCACCATACCCTTTGGTATTTTGACAGAACGATCTGCCAACTGTAATGTGACAGGGGTGGGTTTCAGATTTCCTAAGGTAAATTTCTCGAGCATGATGGTTGGTATAAGATTGATGGAACATCCTAGATCAAGTAGAGCATGGTTAAAATTGTAGCCTTGGATGCTACACGAAATAAGCAGTGTGCCTGGATCTGTCTGCTTAGGTGGTAGATTTGACAGTATAGCACAACTCGCATGAGACGAGAGGACCATCGGATTCTTTGTTTTCTTTAACTGTCGCCTGGGTATAGTGTAGTCTTTGAAGAATCGGGTGACAGTTGGTATATGGTCGATAGCCTCCAACAGGGGTACTTTGATCTCAACATCCCTGAATAAATTACGCAAGTTATCAAAGGCCTGTGTATCCTTTTTCTTGCCTTTTGGCTCCCTCAGTAGAGCCTCAGGGAATGGGACCGATTCTGGCACCAGTTTGGGTGTATTATCCTCACGAGAATGCAGTGCACATCCCAAATGAGAGGGCAATGAAGAAGATGGGCTAGGATCAGGTCGAGGCGGATTGACGGATTGCTTACCACTCCTTGTAGTAATTGCATTGGACGTCGCGGGTCCAGTGGGATCATAAGGAGGAGGAGGGTTCGCAATAGGGACATAAGGGTGATGTATTGCTGCGGGATTAGCCTGGAATCCTGATGGAGTGCTTGGAGCTTGCAAAATCTGATGAACCTGCCCCTGAAAAGGTCGTACCTGTGGTTGCAGACTACGGGGTACAAAATTTCGAGAGTTAGGAATAGGTTGGGCTGGAAGAGTGCCCTGAGATCGAGTCATCATGCGTAGTTGACTGATCTCAGCATTCTGCTGCGCCAATTGGTGCTGAAGAGAGGTCATGTTTTCTTCATGGCACTTGGACATTTCCGTCATCATCTGCGTTAATTTATCAAGAGGACTTGGTGTGTGTTCTGTTTGAGGTGCGTAAGGACCCAATGGCGTATTTGCCATAGGATTATACTGGGCCCTTGGAATGACGGGTGCGGACGGTCGCATTGGTCCACCAGCAGGGTTTTGGCGCTGCGAGTTACCGGACCATGCAAAATTAGGATGATTTCGCCACCCTGAGTTATAAGTAGCCGAGAATGGGTAGTTCCCCAGGGCAAAAGCGTCTTCTAAGCTAGAAGATGAATCTGCATGCATATATGCATCCGAGCACACGGAGGCTTGGTCCTCTGTGTCAAAATATTGTCTTGCAGAAGCTAGGTCCACATTGCTTACTGAATCGCTTGGCGCGATACTCGGTAAGGATGGTCTCACAGGATTCTTAGGAATCAGCCTGGTATTGGAAGGATTCAAGTTGTGACAGAGTGATGGAGTGGAGGTGTTTGCCATAGAGCGGGTGGGGTTGGCCAGAAGCTCGTCCAACTTCTTATGCACGACAGAGACTTCATCCAATTTTTGTGCAATTAAGTTAAGATCTGTGAATGAATGGGAGGGTCCCGTGTCAACTTCGTGAACATTGCGGGGCATGCTGGTACGATTAAAGGTGACAATGGAGGCATTGTTCGTTGAGTTTTCACTCATGTGCTCAAATAATTCAAATGCTCTATTCTCATCTTTATTCATAAAGTTTCCTCCGCAGAAAGTGTCGACGATCTGTCACAAAGTCTCATTTAGCCCATAATAGAAGATTTGGGCTATATGCCACTTTGGAAGACCATGGTGAGGGCACTTCCTTAGGAGGTCATTATACCTCTCCCAAGTCTCATGAAATTGCTCGCCGTTGTATTGCACGAACGAAGTTATAGCCCGGCGAAGTGCATTGATTCACCTGATTGGGAAGAATTTCTTAAGAAATGTTGTGCGCATCTCTTCCCAAGAATGGATGATTCTCCCAAGGGTGCGCAACCATTGCGATGCTTTGTCCCACAACGAAAACGGGAATATTTTCATGAAGACAATTGATAACCCGATGTTTCTTGGTTTAACAGTTTTATCTAATCAGGTTAAGTCTTCCAAATGAAGGAAGGGATCTTCACTTGCAAAACCATGGAAGTGAAAGTTAATTAGGCCAATGACATTTGGTTTTAATTCAAAATCATCCCCACCCATGGGGACCCGAATTTGCCCAATGGTCTCTGTAGCAGCGGGATTTAGATAAGAACTAAGAGACCTGGGTTCCTCCCTTTCAAGGGGAGGGTGATTCATTTCCTCCAATGTTTCCCTTATGACCTCGATTTATTCACTATACAGTGCAATTTGGGCTTGGAGGCGGGTTATGGGGTCTACGGCTCCACCACCACCTGGTGGGATTGGAGGGGGGTGGTTTCCTCTCTCGGGATTTGGGGTGGGCGTGCAGCCATGTTTGTGGAGGAGGATGATGATTCACCAGTTTCTATCCTTCTAGAATTATCAGACAATTCAAACAATTCGGGATTTTGTGACCTCCTCCCAACATGCACTACCGCAAGAAGAATTGGGGAGATGAGAAGGGAAAGGGGATGAGAGAAACAACGCCGTAAGGTTACACTTGATGACAAATCAAAGCAATCAATTTCCTAACCTCTACAATGTGCCCTTAGACCTAAAGATCTAAGTTACCTACTATCACTACCTACGGAACCAAATGAGAGCACCACGAAACTACCGGGCCAGATTGAAAGGCCATTTGCCCCAGTCTTAGACACCCGATAGCACGCGGGAACTCACACCAGCACGTAGGTAAGTAGACCTGCAATCCTTAAGAGGGGTCAAGTTGCTACCAGTTTTAATTTAGAGGCTTAGGATCAAGTGCTCCAAGAATGTGAAGGGCGTTGTATATGGGTAATGCCCAAGTGCGTTGATTTTAAGAGTGTGTGAATCAAGCATGCAATGGGGAAATCTCTCCGAATTGAAGTTTTAGATGGTGAATGGCTTTTAGAATTTCAACCTTAAGTAGTATGGATTTTAGGATTCCACTGAATTACCGATTCAACCAACCTTCAGGTTTCGAGAAAACACAAGTTCTTTATGCCCAACAAACCCTTCTTCAATGTGAATTAGTTAATGCATGCTAAAATACACTAGGCTTCCCTAGATGGAAATTTCTAAGTGTGGATGCACGAGTTTATTTTAATTCAATGTGAAAGGGAGCCAAAACACTTCAATTCAAGTGCTCCCCATTACCAAAATGATAATCCACACACGGCTCAACTACCAAATAATGTAAAAAAAATGAAAGCGTTGGGGTTGATATATTTGGGATTGAATTTAAGGCAATTGAAGAGTCGTGGTGGGGTTGGAATCAACTCAATTCCAAATCTCCCCACCAAAAATGTGATCCCAAAATGCGAATAAATGAGGCAAGGAAGGATGGCAATCAATCAATTTTTATCTTGCCTTAAAGAAAATTTCACACAACGAAAGATCCAAGAATCAAGATTTTTGGATTTTCGCTATGCGAAGTTTGTAGGAAATCAAGGGGCAGTGGGGGTGATAACAATCAATCAACAAGTGGTTTTAGTCCACTCGTCCCAAGAAATTCCCAAGAAGTGTTTTTAGGTTTTTTTTTTTAAGGTGACAAGATGACCTAAGTTACGAAGAGGGCGACACCTACCTCCTTAGCAACATGGGCGAAGCTCCAATGCGGCGTCGGCGACTTCATGTTCTCGCACCTGCCTTGAATTTGCCCACGTCTCCGACCTCCTCTGCGTGTCTCCTCCTTGCAACAAGTACACCTGCACACAAACAAACAAAACACCCGTGAAGAGAAGGGTGGGAGAAGAGAAAATCAAAAGAAGAGAGTAGAAACTTCAAATAGCGCTTCCCGGCAACGGCGCCAGAAAAACGTGGTGCGTACTCGAATAAGCTTTATTAAAATGGTGATGTTAATGTTGAAATGAGTATAGTGAGTTAATCTAAGTCGAGTCTACATCAGTTTCACAAAATTTTTAACCTGGCCTACTTGATTTTAGCTTGATCACTTTTAGGCCCAGGGTCAATCTCAGGGAGGCGAGGATTAGGAAATTTGCGAAGTTTCTATGCCTTTCCTAAAATGTATCTCTTCCTTGTGTTTATTATATTTTTGATTTTCTTTATTTTTATTTTATTTTTTTCAATAAACTTGTTCTTGAGGCACACCCTCAAATAGGTTCTTGGCTATACGCCAAAATACAACGAATCATGTCTCGCCACACGTAAGACCGTGTGCCTGCAAATCAAGATTTATCTTTTCTATTTTATACTTTTTTAGTCTTTTTAGTAGCAGGAAGAAAAGACAAATTGAAAGCAAAAATAGAATGCAATGAAAAGAAATACTTAGCTTAGTATATCTATATATGTATATATAATAGATATAGAATATGTATAGTTATATAGATGTTATATAGATAGGGGTGAAGATAGAAATGTGAATGGGATGTAGCACGGTGTCAAGTTGGTCCACATCTAGCAAGACGCAACCAACAAGACTAAATGCCACGTGGAGTGTGGAGCAGATGTGTGTGAGGGTGGACGCGCTTGCTTTGCACAGGTATCGGGGTATATCAGCAACTGGTGCGAATATTCCTGCAATACGATGCGCGGTGGATGGGTGAGTGCACGGGCATATGGGTAGTGTATGTGAGGTGAATATGTGTATAGGGGAATGTGGATAAGTGGATATATATATATATGTGTGTGTGTGTGTGTGTGTGTATGTATATATATTTATGTATATGTAAATATATGTGAGGGTAAGAGTATGTGAATGTGTATATATATATGTGTGTGTGTGTATGCATGAGTGTTTGTGTGTATGTGTATCAGTGTGTGTGTGTGCGCATCAATGTGTGTGTGTGCGCGCTGGAGGAGGAGCAGCCGTTTAAGACGTCTACTACACGAGGGCGACGTCTGGAGGCATGGAGGTGCGCGGGTGCAAAGGCTAAGGTGAACGCGCATGCGTGCGTGTGAGGCACAACGCACTACTGCGCACGATGAAGTGCACCGCACTACGGAGTGCAGCACACAACACTGAGGGCAGGAGCGTGGTGATCGGCTGGAGCAAGTACGAGCAAGGAGAGAGTGTGACGTAGCCACCGGTTAAGTAAGAAGCGAGCCGGTGGCTACAGTGTCGCGCAGATCGCGTGCTACAGTGTGCTACAGTGCGCGCGCAGTCTGGCGACCGGATGGAGCAGGTTTCACGCATTACCAGCGCTGTGGAGCTCCTGCGCACACGAAAAGAAGCCTCGGTTGGTCTGCTTGGGGCTGGCGGTGGCCAGCTGGAGGCACGCAAGTGCTCTGGAGGTGCGCGGGTGCACGAGCTTCAGAGCTTGGAGCCCTGCATTAATGGCAGAGGAGAAGAACATCAACAAAACGAAAATGGAAAAAAAAATGCAAATACAAAAAAAATGAAGCAAGAAACCACCACGCCCACCTGCTCATGACGGAGCTGGGCGGTGGTGGAACTCACAGTGGTGGTCTGAGACCACTGTGAGCTTTCTCCTGCACACGGTGTGCCTCTTCTCAACTTGTGAGAAGAGGGACTATGTATGGAAAGGGAGAAGCAAGGAGGGTGGCCAGCTGTGCGTGTGGTGAGGATGGCGATGGGTCTGTATGAAGGTGGATGCCAGTTGTCGTAGCAAGGGGGAGTGCATGGTATTTTATAGAGGGAGAGCATGCCTCTCCCCATGCTGCTGGCAGGAGGAGCGGCGAGGAGAGGTGCGACGCACCATGCCTTGCAGCCGCATGAAATGAGAAAGAGAAAAAAAGAAAATAAAAAAATGAGAAATGGTGAAATTGCAATGCCACACTCAAGGAAAATGTTAATAATGGAAGTGGATTGGATGGCCATTTATTCTCACTCTTCCCCTCTCTATAAGTGCATGCAAGTGTATATTTACAAATGCAAGTATGGCTACATAAGATGCATGGGCAATGCTAGGAAATAACACAAGATGGCATATTTACTGGTGTATTTTTGCTGTGCAATCAGTCCTCTCTTTGAGAGTGCCCTTGTCGATCGCTGTGCTACCCCACGAAGTTGTCGCGACGATGAGCTTCTGAAGCATGGCGCGGATGGCTTCCCAACCGTTGGATCAGGATCAACGGCTAAGAATCGATGATGTAGATGAAGAGGAGCTAGTGGTGGGGCTGCTAGTCGTTGTTGGGCGGCCTAGATGGTGCCACATGGTGATATCTTAGCCATCCATCTTCTTTCTGTTGTAGAGGATGCCACGGTGCTCGGATTGAGATGATTTCCACATTGCCAGACTGCGATCATCGCTCCGGATCCATCCGTATAGTTGGATTTTTCATCCGAAGCCCGTAAGGATGTCGCATTGCCCCTTGGCCATTGATCTTCATTGGACTTGTTGTGGGAGCTACGAAGGTCGGATCGAGGTGATTTTTGAGTCTGTTGGACTCCGTTCGTCAAACCGAATCCATCCGTACGGTCCAATTGCTCATCTGAGACATGTTTCAATATGGACTTGTACACAAGGTCATTAAACATTGATTTTAAGCAATCTTATCGTAAAGTAATGCAGCATGAATGCAATGCCCCCAAATCCACTATAATATGACATTAATGCACATGTGCCCTCAAAATTGACTCTAATTGATTATATTAACACTGATACTTGTAGATGACGTGCTGTTGTGCGTGTGTGTTAAGAAGTGTCGTTATAGTCGCACTTGCAACGTCGATTTTAAAATAAGTAAACGGAGGTGAGTCCGAGTGTCGATCTCAGGGAGGCGTGAAAATCGGATTTTTGCTTACAACTTGTTGTCACGGAAAGTGCGGAGTTTTGCTTGTGAAGGATGCGATTTTGAAAAGCGAGAGAGAGATAGAGAGAGAGATTAAGGTTAGAAAGTTCATTGTTTGATCATGTAACTTGAACGAAAATTAAAGTGACAATTGAACGGAAAATAACTTCATTAATCATGCACTTGTAGTTCATAACTTACAACATTAAATACATGCTTCAAACAAAAGTAATGAAAAGCTTAAAAGAGAGAGAGAGTGTGTGTGTGTGGAGAGCAATAAGGCAGCCACAGCGGTGGAGGAGGCTCCGTCAGCGGCTCGTCGTCTCCGGTGATTACAAGAGGTCCTAAAGCTAGCTAGGAGAGGGGTGGAGTAGTTGCAAGGGGAGTGAATGCCTTGAATGAGTGGTTGGAGGGAGTTTAAATAGGGTTAAGGGCTTCCTAAAAGGAGCTTTAGCGACGTCCAGAGCGTCGCTAAAACCACTCCCAAAAGCGTCGGTGAAGCCCTCCAGCCGCTGGTCAGCCGCCCGCCTCGTTTCTTCTCATCGTGCGATCCGCGGCTATTGAACGAGAGCCAATCCTCCTCAGCTGCGCTGGGATCGCGCCTCAGGCGCGCGTGTGCGCGGGCGTCATCGCCCAGCGTGCGCGCTGCGTGGACGCCCGTGAGCTGCAGTTGCACCTCTTGGCAAGATCTCGGCCGCCCGCTGCTGATCGGGCGGCCCAATTTCACCGCGCGCGTCCCCCGTCTTCAATTTCGACTCCGCGCGGCTCGAACCCACGTCGCTTGTGTGCGGGCGTGCGTGGTAACCGTTGCGCCATGCCAGCGCTTTGTCGCGACGACCGCAGGCGGGCACACGAGTCTCGGCCGTTCGATCGAAGATTGACGGCCGAGATCTGATCTTGGCTGGATGAAGGCGCGGAGCGCGGTGGAGCGGAGCTGACGTGGCGCAATATGAGCCATTGATCTCCAAATCAACGGTCAGAACTTCTTGGGCCCATTGTAGGAGCTCTGGATGTCAGATTTGGCCGATCTTGAGTCCGTTGGACTTCGTTCGTCATTCTGAATCCATCTGTGCGGTCTGATTGCTCATCTGAGGCCTGCTTTGACAAATGCTTATACAAATGGTCATTAATACAGTTTATAAGCAATCTTAGTACATGATGTAGTTCCCTACTTGGAGGGGGTGAGATCAGTGTGACGTAAAAAATGCGGAAATAAAATATAAAGCAATCTCACAAAAAATCAATCGCACAAGTACACAAAGATTTTTAGGTGGAAACCCAAACCGGGTGAAAACCACCACCTAACCCTCTCGAGTTAGGATTTTCCGATCAACCAAGTTGATCAAAATCCACTAAACCGAATCACTTAAAACGAGGGTGATTCAACCTCAGTACAACCACGCTACAAGTACGGGGGTAGCGTTCCTCAACCCCTTCTCTCCACGAGAAGGATTTTGTCCCACGAAGGAGACGGGAATTCGCAAAGCGAATACCCAACCAAAAAACAAAGATAAAATAAAACAACAGGTCCTATAGAGCCAACAAAGTAATAAACCTAAGCTTCTATAGGAATAAGGAAACTCCCCTTTGCAAGGAGTGCGTCGAGGATGACGCGGGTGCGTGAGCCACGCAACGGGGCAATGTCGCTCTCGTGAACAACGGCGGGAGAGCGGGTGCGCGAAGCTTGATGCTCTCAAGAGAATGGAGCTTGAGCTTGGAGAGCAAGAGCTATCTAGGACACAAGAGAGTGGAACTATGTTGCTTAAGTGTATCCAAGTGTGTGTCTTGTGTTTCTCTTGGTGTATATCTTGTGTATCTAGGTGTGTAAAGGCTCCTCTCTATTTATAGAGGCCTTAGGAAGGCTTTGGAAGGCTTAGGAAGGGTTGTATAGCCGTTGGGAACAAAGTCCAAGAGAATCAGGCCGAAATCAGGACAATGATTACACTTGACAGGGTTATCAGACGTCTAACTATGGCATCAGACGACTGGAAGGCCACTTTAAGACGTCTGATCTCAAGGTCAGACGTCTGATTCTATGCGGGTTTCCTCCTGACTTGAATCAGATCTAAACAGAGTTTTTGTGCAAGTCCATCAGACGACATGCAGGACGTCTGGCACTATGTCTGGACGTCTGGAAACCTACTTTTACTATGGGAATTGATTTCCAAACGTTGCAACGGCTAGAAAATCTCTGAGAAGAGATTTTGGGTCAGCCGAGGCAAAACGGTCAATTATCAGACGTCTGGAAAGGCCTAAGGACGTCTAATAAGGCTCTAACGGTCATATTCTTGAGTGTCTGCTAAGCCAGCCAACGGTCCACTAATTGGACGTCTGGCAAATCCATCAGACGTCTTCTACGACGTCTGGTCTAAGGTCTGGACGTCTGATTTCATCAGACAGAACTAACTATGTTCAGCCTAACAGTTATCAGACGTCTGAAACAACAGTCAGACGTCTTAAAATACTTTATCAGACGTCTGATTTTGGAATTAGACGTCTGGAAGTGCTGTTTGAACCCTATATTGGTTTTCAAAGTATTCTACAGAAAACCTAAGTATCCTAGGGTTGTGCCGGTGTTCCTAGGACTACTGTTAGGGTACTTTGAGGCTCTTTAACATAATATTCTAAGGAAAATAAAAGCAAGAAAATAAAGACAAGAGATACAAGAAAGGATTAAAAAGAATCTATCCTATTCTTCTTGTCTTCTATCTTCAATCTGTCGCTCCACGCGAACCTCCTCTGTTTTCCGTCAAGCTCCTCCAATCCGTCCTGGATGCGAGCTCGAGTTCCGTCTAAACACGTCCACATTTGCAATTGACCTGAAATCTAGGACTCAAATTGCAAATGTTAAATAACACGTGTTTTGTTATCATCAAAACAAATGATCGTGGTGCTCTAGCACCAACACATGATGCATGCAATGCTCCCATTCTACTTATGTTGTGCCTTTTATTCTAAAGATGGGCCATATTCAGCATAATTATCACCCCCTTGTGTAGTGTTATCATACCCCCATACTTACTCCTTGCTAATCCCTAGCAAGGTTTATTCTAGCCTTTATTTCCTTTCAGAATTTAAGAAGTAATTGCTTAGACACTTCGTTACTTGTCAATAAGAGGAAATATACGAAGATCTTAATCTACAAAGACTAAGCAGTGCCTGGGTGTCTACCAAAATACAAATCGCCCGAATCCTTGCTTTAATGTATATAATTATACATATGTATATATATATATATATATATTTTAGAATTTTTTTCGGAATTCGGTGTGGGTTGGTAACTTTTTACGGCTACTCAGCCCACCCAAAACTCGGTCAAAACCCTAAGTGCTAAGCATCTTAGTGTGAATGTTGTGATAGACTCACTTAACGGTAATTGAGATAGACTTCGAGTTTCTACGCCTCTAGGTGACCGGAAAAGGAAACAAATTTGCCTAAAGGTGTATTTGTTCGATTGATAGCTTTCTCCCTACATTTGTTTTAATTGGTGTTGACACAAGGATTTTTCCAGTGTATATCTCCCCAGCTTGTACTACTTCCTCGCTTCTTCCTTAGGTGTTTTGGTCTTTTTTTGTGTAATTATTGAGCTGGGCTCTGGACAACCGACCAATGGGCTGTTACCCACGATCACTTGCCAGCCATACTTGTGTGGTGAAGTGTGGTTTATTTTCTTTTCTTCTTCTTTCCTTTTCTTTTTTTCGTAGGTGGCTTCCCTGATCTCAAATGTACCTAGAGGTAATGAAGAAGAAATGGCCTGTGGTTGGGTTCTGGACAACCTACTAATGGGTTGTTACCCACGACAACTTGCCAGCCATACCACCCTAGAGAGTTCATTACCTACCCAATTTCTGTCAAAATCTCCGAGAAGTGAGTCTGTGCAAAAATGTGTGCAAATGCTTAGACTAAAAGTTTTCCTGAGTTAGAGGGTGAGTTGATAAGTCGTATACTTATTACCTTATTTAGTAGGTGGATTAGAATAGCTTAAGGTTGCAAGGATTCGCCGCTAAATCCATATTTTAACGAACACCAGGGCTGATTAAGCCTGAAGGCCTGAAAAGTCTAAGTGTTTAAGTTCTTTTTGTATTATTTCCCACTATTGACAAGTTTCTAATACCTAAATTTTCTTCCTAAATTCATTTTTTTAAAATTTATTTATTCATTCAGACTGATTAATTGAGCTCAGGATTATGCAATTTACCACCCCCCATGCTTAAGTTGGACAATGTCCTCATTGGCAGATACATGGATGCAAAAGGGTTCAAAAAGATAGTACCTGAGTAACGTAAACTACCAGATCAGTCTGAATCCTCTGGGTTGCCTCCTAGGAAGCGCTGAGTTTAACGCCTCCAGCTGAGCGGTGCACAAACAGGAATGGCTTGGGTCAAGGAGATATGTACAAAATCAACCAGACCCAAAATCAGAAGGCTACAGATGCGAACAAGGTTGTGGTGGAGTCCCGTTCCTAAGGGGCGGGAATTCTGTATCATGCATGCCTGTGTCAGATCCTCTCCTAGTCTGCGGACATGCAAACAAGTTGATGTGTACAAACGCACCCCAAATACGACATGCCAGACACTAAAGATGTAGGTTTTATACTCAGCCTGTATCCCCATAAAATTGTAATCTATCAAAAGTGTATGAATTCCAGTGCATTCGGGTTGCGGGATCTTTATTCTGGTAGGGCAGGTAACAAAGTCAAGAGTTTCATAATGAGCCCTACAATCAAGCATGAAGCCTCTCTCCAAAAACGAATCTATCTCTTCCGCAACTATGGTTTCATTGCTCATTCCCTCCAAGCCCTTGATCTCAAGAATATTTTCTTCAACCTCCTTTGTATCAGATTCACTGTCTGGGGTTGCATTAGAGGTAGGATCAATTTCATCCTCTAGATCATATTCTCTCTCGGCCCTCCTCCAAATTTGTGATGGGGATTCTAACCGATTCATAATCAATTTCTTTGAAATTGTAACTCCATTCTCCATCTTCGATGTTGCCTGCTCCCACCGGATTGCTTCTCTTGGACCGACTAGATTCAGATTCCAAGGCCTCTCCCCTCACATTCTCAGTTTCCTCCTGATGTTTGTTCTCAATGCACCCCAAATTGTGTTCCGAGGAATCCTTACTGTCCTTATCCACTGAGTTGTCCAACTCCTGAGGGCTATCAATGGTGGACTAAACCAAATCAGGGTGACTGGGTGTAGTCCAATTGATCATGGTAGATCCTTGCTTTATGAATTCCATGAATGGCGTTGTGTACAACAACTTTCTCTGGCCTTCTTCCCCTAATTGTTGGAACAAATCCAACATGGCCTGTTGCCCTTTAACCAATTCGTGATTCTGTCTATGTAGTTCTAACTGGAGGTTATCAAGAATTGACATGGTGTCATTTGGTGTCCTTTGGATTTCCTCCTTAAATTCCAAGTTAAGAGAGTATGGGTGAGGTTGTGGATCAGAATCCATACTGGTGTTTAGGTTCTTGGGTGGGTCCTCTATTCTATCATGTTCAGGGTCCAGTTCTTCAAGAGGAACCATTCTCTGCTTGGTCCTACTCCAGAATAGTTGAGGTTCTAAGTTCTCCGAGTCAGATTCTTCATCAGGGGACCAAATCAAAGGTTGATGATCCTGGACTTGCCTAAATTTCTTATCATTTTATGATTTCCATTTGTCTAGAACTCCTTCTAATCCAAAGGTCAAGTAGGAAAGGTTGTTGAATTCAGATGACCTTTCTTAGTTATTATCCTGAGAAGGGTAGGGATCTTGGTGTTCTCCTAAAGTGTAGGTCCTATCGCAGCAGAGCGGGTAGGACCTAAATGAGGAGGCGTCATGAGGAGAATCGAGATATGGAGCCCCACGATTTAAATAATACTCTTGGGTGGATATGTTGGGTGTATTCCAATAGGAGGTTGGTGCGGTTTGGTCATAATTGGGACAGTTGGGCCACGAGGGATATTCAAGGTCGTATCCCCAACTTGGTGGTTGGTTAGCCCAAGTAGGCTGTGGGTATGGTCTACTTGGGTTAGCATATAAATCCTGTTGGGGGTAGTTTGGGTAAGATGGATAGGCATTGAAATCCATGGTTTGGAAGAAATGGAGGGATGCGGGAAGAACAGATGAGAGAGAGTTGTGTACTCAACCAAGCAAACAAGCCTAGTCCTTATGGTGTATTCCTTAGGAGACCTAGAAATCTCACAAAGGTTGATTAAGTCCGTAAGCACTGGACTCCCCTTCCCAAGGTTAATCTGGCCAGGTTGATTACGAGGGGATTGCAGGGAAGGTTCATCCTTTGGCTTGCGCCTCCGGTTCCGTAGACCCCACAACCGCGGTCGTTTGACACTGCCCGCAGCTTAGTCACCAGATTCTACCAAGGGAATGAAAGCCAAGTGCCTAGCGAACAAAACCTCACCTTTAAGACTTAACTCAGTCCTGCCTAGGGCACGTCTACTCAGTTTTAAAGGGCTAAGAAAGTGCTTATGCTTAGGGTTATGTGATGAGGCGTTGATTGGGGTGGTGCCTCTTAATTTTCCACTTTCAAAGTGTGTGCTTTTATCAAAACATGATTTTCAAACAAGGATTTTTAAGGTGTTGTATCTTTTAGTGTTTCATCATTACTTTAGTGCTTTTTAGGGTTGACGTGTCTTAATGTTTTCAGGCAAATTTCAGTGTGCACATCAAGTTCTGCACACAACTCGGTGAAAGTAGATTTCCTTTATTCTGTAGAGGCTCTAAAACCCTAGTGAACTCATCCTAATGAACATGCATCTTCTATTAGATGAGTCAGTTTTAGGGTTGAGTGGTGCGGCCCAGGTCAACTCACGGTGGCTTCGCAAACACCACTCAAGAAAAAGAAAAGAACACTCCAAGAATTTATTCAGAATGTTAGAGTATACATTTTTTTTTTTGGTGATGTGTTAAGGATGTGGGTCAAGCAATCATACACCACGCCAATTTTTTTCAGTTTTTACAATTTTTTTAGTTTTTTCTCGCAAGCAAACAATCATGAGAGAAAGATTACTCACTATCGGTCCTCGTAGCGCCTACTCCCTTGCTACCGTCATGGGATGCGTCGCTTCGCCATCCATACGTCGAATTCCTGCAACCATCAAGTAAAAAGAAAAATAGGGCATTAGACGATGTGAGAATGAATGTGGAATGGAGGTGATAAAACAAATCTGTTGCCTCCCCGGCAATAGCACCAAAAACTGACGTGCTGTTGTGCGTGTATGTTAAGGAGTGTCGTTATAGTCGCACTTGCAACGTCGATTTTAAAATAAGTAAACGGAGGTGAGTCTGAGTGTCGATCTTAGGGAGGCGTGAAAATCGGATTTTTGCTTACCACTTGTCACGGAAAGTGCGGAGTTTTGCTTGCGAAGGATGCGATTTTGAAAAGCGAGAGAGATAGAAAGAGAGAAAGATTAGGGTTAGAAAGTTCATTGTTTGATCATGCAACTTGAACGGAAATTAAAGTGACAATTGAACGGAAAATAACTTTATTAACCATGCACTTATAGTTCATAGCTTACAACATTAAATACATGCTTCAAACAAAAGTAATGGAAAGCTTAAAAGAGAGAGAGTGTGTGTGTGTGTGTGTGGAGAGCGACGAGGCAGCCACGGCGGTGGAGGAGGCTCCTGTTGGTGCTAGAGCACCACGATCATTTGTTTTGATGATAACAAAACACGTGTTATTTAACATTTGCAATTTGAGTCCTAGATTTCAGGTCAATTGCAAATGTGGACGTGTTTAGACGGAACTCGAGCTCGCATCCAGGACGGATTGGAGGAGCTTAATGAAGAACAGAGGAGGTTCGCGTGGAGCGACAGATTAAAGATAGAAGACAAGAAGAATAGGATAGATTCTTTTTAATCCTTTCTTGTATCTCTTGTCTTTATTTTCTTGCTCTTTTTATTTTTCTTAGAATATTATGTTAAAGAGCCTCAAAGTACCCTAACAGTAGTCCTAGGAACACCGGCACAACCCTAGGATACTTAGGTTTTCTGTAGAATACTTAGAAAACCAATATAGGGTTCAAACAGCACTTCCAGACGCCTAATTCCCAAATCAGACGTCTGATAAAGTATTTTAAGACGTCTGACTGTTGTTTCAGACGTCTAATATCTGTTAGGCTAGACATAGCTAGTTCTGTCTGATGAAATCAGACGTCCAAACCTAATACCAGACGTCTTAGGAGACGTCTGATGGACTTGCCAGACGTCCAGATAGTGGACCGTTGGCTAGCTTAGCAGGCACTCAAGGTTATTACCGTTAGAGCCTTATCAGACATCCTTAGGCCTTTCAAGACGTCTGATAAATGATCGTTTTGCCTCGGCTGACCCAAAATCTCTTCTCAGAGATTTTCTAGCCGTTGCAACGGTTGGAAAATCCTTTCCGTAGGAAAAGTTGGTTTCCAGACGTCCGGGCATAATGCTAGACGTCCTGTATGTCGTCTGATCAACTTGAACAAAAACCCTGTTTAGATCTGATTCAAGTCAGGAGGAAACCCGCATAGAATCAGACGTTTGACCTTGAAATCAGACGTCTTAAAGTGGCCTTCCAGACGTCTGATGACAGAATTAGACGTCTGATCACCCTGTCAAATGTAATCATTGTCCTGATTTCGGCCTGATTCTCTTGGGCTTTGCACCCAACGGCTATAGAACCCTTCCTAAGCCTTCCAAAGCCTTCCTAAGGCCTCTATAAATAGAGGGGAACCTTTGCAACACAAACATACACTTAGAGACACAAGATACACATGAAGAGAAATAAGAGACACACCAAAGCAACTTAGTTCCACTCTTTTGTGTCCAAGAGAAGCCCTTGCTCTCCAAGCTCTAGTTCCTTTCTCTAGAGAGCATCAAGCTTCGCGCACCCGCTCTCCCACCATTGTTTACGAGAGCGAAGTTGCGCCGTCGCGTGGCACACGCACCGCGTCACCAACTCGACGCACTCCTTGCAAAGGGGAGTTTCCTTATTCCTATAGAAGCTAGGTTCATAATTTCTTTGTTAGCTCTATAGGACTTGTTGTTTATTTTATCTTTATTTTTTGGTTGGGTATTCGCTTTGTGAATTCCCGTCTCCTTCGTGGGACAAAATCCTTCTCGTGGAGAGAAGGGGTTGAGGAACGCTACCCTCGTACTTATAGCGTGGTTGTACTGAGGTTGAATCACCCTCGTTTTAAAGTGATTCGGTTAGTGGATTTGATCAACTAGGTTGATCGGAAAATCCTAACTCGAGAGGGTTAGGTGGTGGTTTTCATCCGGTTTGGGTTTCCACCTAAAAATCTTTGTGTACTTTGTGTGGTTGTCTATTCTGTGATATTGTTTATATTTATTTCCGCATTTTATTACGTCACTCCTCGTCGTAGGGCCAAACCTTCAGCTCCGTCGGCGGCTCATTGTCTCTGGTGATTACAAGAGGTCCTAAAGCTAGCTAAGAGAGGGGTGAAGTAGTTGCAAGGGGAGTGAATGTCTTGAATGAGTGGTTGGAGGGGTTTTAAATAGGGTTAAGGGTTCCTAAAAGAGGAAGGAGCTTTAGCGACGTCCAAAGCGTCGCTAAAACCACTCCTAAAAGTGTCGGTGAAGCCCTCCAGCCGTTAGTTACCCGCCCGCCTTGTTTCTACTTCTCGTGCGATCCACGGCTGTTGAACGAGAGCCGTCCGATCTGAGAATCCTCGTCGGCTGCGCTGGGATCGTGCCTCGGGCGCGCGTGTGCGCGGGCGTCATCGCCCGACGTGCGCGCGCGCGTGGACGCCCGTGAGCTGCGGTAGCGCCGCTTGGCAAGATCTCGGCCGCCCGCTGTTGATCGGGCGGCCCAATTTCACCGCGCGCGTCCCCCGTCTTCAATTTTGACTTCGCGCGGCTCGAACCCGCGTCGCCTGCGTGCAGGCGTGCGCGCTAACCGTTGCGCCACGCCAGCGCTTTGTCGCGGTGACCGCGGGCGAGCGCGCGAGTCTCGGCCGTTCGATCGAAGATCGACGGCCGAGATCTGATCTTGGCTGGATGAAGGTGCAGCGCGCGGTGGAGCGGGGTTGACGTGGCGCAATATGGGCCGTTGATCTCCAGATCAACGGTCAGAACTTCTTGGGCCCATTGTAGGAGCTCCGGATGTCAGATTTGGCCGATCTTGAGTCCGTTGGACTCCGTTCGTCGTTCTGAATCCATCTGTGCGGTCCAATTGCTCATTTGAGGCCTGCTTTGACAAATGCTTATACAAATGGCCATTAATATAGTTTATAAGCAATCTTGGTACATGATGCATGTAATGCTCCCATTCTGCTTATGTTGTGCCTTTTATTCTAAAGATGGGCCATATTCAGCATAATTATCACCCCCTTGTGTAGTATTATCAGTAGAGTCATCATACCCCCATGCCCACCCCTTTCTAGTCCCTAACAAGGTTTAACCTAAATGCTATTAAAAATTGAAATTAGGAATTGGTCACTCAGGTAGAAGTTGCTTGTCAACAGGAGGAAATTTCTACTAAGAACCTAACTCGCAGAGACTCAACAGTGCCCGGGTTACCTGCCAAAATGCAAACTGCTCGAGTCCTCACCTTATTCTATATAGAAGCAACTATATATTTTTTCTTTTTTGTCTTTTCTAATATTTTTTAGATTTTTGAAGTTGAGGATTTTAGGGTAACTTTTTATGGCTACCCAACCTACCCAAGACTTGAAAAGGACTCTAAAGTACTAAGCATTTTATTGTGAAAGTGATAGACTTACTCAACGGCAATTAAAACGGACTTTAGGTTTCTATGCCCCTAGGTGACCTGAAAGAGAAAATGTTGCCTAAAGGTGTATCTATCTGACCAGTAGCTTTCTCGCTATTTTTTATTTTTGTGAGGTCAACGCAAGGGCGAACCCAGTGTATATATCCTCGGATTATGCTACTTCCCTGCTTCTTCCTTAAGTGTTTTGGAATTCTTGTGTAGTTTATGAGTTGGGATCTAGACAACCAATCAATGGGCTGTTACCCACGGCAACTTGCCAACCATACTTGTATGGTGAAGTATGGCTTTTTTTTTCTTTTCTCCTTTTCTATTTTCCTATTTCTTTTTTTAAGTAGGTGGCTTTCCTGATCTAAGATTTACCTAAAGGCAGTAGAAAAAGAGAATGGTCATGTGGCTAGGCTCTGAATAACCAACCAATGGGTTGTTACCTACGTCAACTTGCCAGCCATACCACCCTAGAAGGTTCATTAGCTATCCAATTTCCGTTAGAACCGCTGATGAGTGAGTCAGTGCAAAATGTGTGTAGATGCTTAGACTAAAAATCTTCCCAAATCAGAGGGTGGGTTCATAAGTCGTATATTTATCACCCTACTTTATTGACCAGATTAATATAAATTATGGTGGCGAGGACTTGAGACCAAGTCGACATTTTAGTGGACACTAGGATTAATTAAGTCTGAAGACCTGAAGAGTCTAAATGTTTAGGTCCCTAACGTATCATTTCCTAAAGTTGACAAGCTCCTAATACCTAAGTTTTCTTTTCCTTTTTTTCTTGAAAGAAATAAAAATTAGTTTAAGCTAATAATTTTTGTACTCAGATCATGAGAATTACAAAGCTCCCATGCCTATCTTAAACAATGTCCTCATTGGAATTTAAATGTATGCTAGAGGGCAAGAAAAGAAATCACTTAAGTTGTAATCATGTATCCAGTCAGCTTGAAACCACTGGGTTGCCTCCCAGGAAGCGTTGAGCTTACTGCCTCCAGTTGGGCATAGTTCCAGTTCAACCCTTAATGAGGGTTACAACTTCCTACAGGGGAATCTGGGCAAGAAAGTATTTCAATCTTTGGCCATTAACTATAAAGGTTTGCTTAGTCTTGGGCTTAACAATTTCTACCGCCCATTGGGATAAGGTCTGACCACTTGATACGGTCCCATCCACTTAGATCTCAGTTTCCTGGGAAAGAGCTTAAGTTTTGCATCAAAAAGCCAGACTTACTGATTCGGCTTGAAAGTTTTTCTATTAATGTGCTTGTCATGGACAACTTTCATCTTCTTATAAAGTCGACTATTCTCATAAGCATCTCGACGAATCTCCTCGAGCTCAGAGAGTTGGAGCTTCCTTTGAGTTTCGGCCTTCTGAGAATCCATATTACACTGCTTAATGGCCCAGTATGCCCGGTGCTCCAACTCGACTGGAAGGTGGTAAGCTTTTCCAAAGACCAATCGATATGGTGACATGCCTATCGGGGTCTTAAAAGCGATCCTATATGCCCAAAGGGCATCATGCAATTGTGTGGACCAATCCTTCCGGTAAGGCCTCACAGTCTTTTGCAGAAAATTCTTAATCTGCCTATTTGAGACCTCAGTTTGCCCATTCGTTTAGGGGTGATACGGGGTGGCAATGTGGTGAGTAACCCCGTATTTCTTAAGTAAGGTACAAAATAGGCATTAATGAAGTGATTCCCACCATCGCTAATCATGGCCTTAGGTATCCCAAACCGGGAAAAGATATTTTTCTGAACAAAGTCCATGACAGCCGTATAGTCGCATTTTCGGGTAGGTACGACTTCGATCCATTTCAAGACGTAGTCCACTAAGACTAGTATATACTCAAAGCTGTTTGATGTTGGGAAGGGACCCATGAAATCAATGCCCCAAACATCGAAAATTTTGATAATCAGAATGGGTTGTAGAGGCATCATATCTTTTCTGGTCATGGTCCCTAAGGTCTGGCATCTGGTGCAAGTCTTCCCAAAGTTATGTGCATCCTTGAATAGTGATGGCTAGTAAAAATCAGACTGTAAAACTTTTGCAACCGTCTGCTTCCCAGAGAAGTGGCCAACACAGGCTTGATCATGACAGAAGGATAGCACACTTTGAACTTCCTCTTCGGGGATACACCTCATAATGATTTGATTAACACAAAGTTTAAATAGCATAGGATCATCCCAAAAATAATGTTTGGTCTCAGCCAAGAACTTATCCTACTGTGGTCTAGACCAGTCGTGCGGAATCAGCCCTACCACTAAATAATTAATTAAGTCAGCATACCATGGTAGACTCTTTCCACGCACAGCTATAATTTGTTCATCAGGAAATGTGTCAGTTAAGGGTAATGAGGGTCCAATGTGTTCCAAGTGAAGTCTAGATAAGTGGTTGGCTACTACATTCTTAGATCCGGCCTTGTCACGTATTTCCAGGTCAAATTCCTACAGGAGCAGGATCCATCTGATCAACCTGGGTTTAGCATCCTTTTTAGCTAACAAATGTTGGATAGCCGAATGGTCAGTGTAAATGATCACGTGGGATCCTAGAAGGTATGATCGAAACTTTTCTAATCCAAAAGCTACAGCGAGCAACTCTTTTTCCGTGATGGTGTAATTGCGTTAAGCCTCATCCAAGGTTTTGCTCGTGTAGTAGATCACCATGGGTTTCTTCTCTCGCCTTTGTCCTAGGATTGCTCCAATAGCAAAGTCTGATGCATCACACATTATCTTAAAGTCTTTGGACCAGTCTAGGGGTTGTAAAATGGGTGCAGTCGAGACTGTATCCCTAAGGGTAGTGTAGGCCTTGATGCAATCAGGTGTCATGTCAAAGAGCACATCGTTGGCTAGAGGTCAGTCAAGGGCTTGAATAGTTTGGAAAAATCTTTTATAAACCTTCTATAGAAGCCAACGTGTCCTAGGAAGGATCTAATTTGCATGACCGAGCTATGAGGTGGAAGTTTGGAAATTAAATCAACCTTAGCTTGGTGAACTTATATGCCCCTATGTGAGATAATACGACTGAGGAAAATCCCCTCTTGAATTATAAAATTGCCCTTTTCCCAGCTTAAAACTAGGTTGACCTTGATACATCGTTTTAGGATTTTCTCCAGGTTACTAAGTACTGGTCAAATGAGTCTCCAAAAATGGAGAAATCATCCATAAAGACCTCCAAATATTCACCTACCATCTCCGAGAAGATCGCTAACATGCAACGCTGAAAGGTAGTAGGCGCGTTGCATAACCTGAATGGCATAAGGCGGAATGCAAATGTGTCATACGGGCAAGTGAACGTGGTCTTCTCTTAGTCCTCCGATGCAATATCAACCTAGTTATATCCTGAATATCCATCCAGAAAGCAAAAATATTTTCACCCTGCCAGTCATTTGAGAATCTGGTCAATGAATGGTAGGGAGAAATGGTCCTTTTTAGTGGCTTCATTAAGCTTCCTATAGTCAATACATACCCGCCACGCGGTGGTTGTGAGGGTGGAGATGGATTC
The DNA here is from genome assembly GCA_037157565.1 of Thalassia testudinum. NCBI lineage: Eukaryota > Viridiplantae > Streptophyta > Magnoliopsida > Alismatales > Hydrocharitaceae > Thalassia > Thalassia testudinum. Next base: position 45,552,426 of record JAZHRO010000025.1, read on the forward strand.
GCCCTGGTCATTTGTGACCACAGTGAGCCTGGCTTTCTTTGGTACCACTTGAGTAAGGCTCACCCAGGGGCTATCAGAAATCGGGTAGATGATTTTCGCATCAAGCCACTTGATTATTTCTTTTTTAATGACCTCTCGCATATTCGAGTTTAGTCACCTTTGCATCTGGAAAGAAGGTCGAGCCCCATCTTCCAAATAAATCTTCCGAGTGCAATAAGTAGGGCTAATTCCCCTTAAATCAGAAATTGTCCACCCAATTGCTGTCCGATGCTTAGAAAGAGTAGTAGTCAACCTAAGTTCTTGATCCCTGGTCAGGTGTGCATTGATAATCATAGGGAAAGTATGATCAGGTCCTAGGAAGACATACTTAAGGTTATTGAGCAAAGGTTTCAATTCAGATGCAGGTAGTACAATGTTTGATGGATAAGGGAAGGGATGGAGTGAGTGACATCAATCTCCTCAAATAGAGGTTGCTGGTGGTAATCAGTTCTGCAGAGTTCAACCTACAGAGATTGGGATAGGTCAGGGTAGTCAACAGCTAGTCGAATCATATGGTCCTTTAAAGAGCTTACAATCAAGTACTCTTCAACCAGGGTTTCCATGGGATCGTATTCCTTGACCCAACCACAATCGAAAGACTTAGTCACCCTAAAGATATCCAATTGCATCTTCCTATCTCCAAAGGCAATTTCCATACATCCCATGTCACAATCAATGTTAGCCTTGGCTGTAGCCAGAAAGGGTCTACCTAGGATGATGGGTGTGTTTTGTAGTTATTCGGGGACTTTCATGTCAAGGACTAAAAAATCAACTGGGAAGTAAAAGTCCTTAACCCGAACAATTACATCCTCAACTACCCCCTTCGGGATTTTCACAGAACAGTCGGCCAATTAGATTGTCATAGGTGTAGGCTTTAATTCTCCAAACCCAAACTAGTGATAAAGGGTAGTAGGGATTAGGTTAATTGAAGCGCCTAAGTCCAGGAGTGTTCTATCAAAGGTCATGTCACCAATATTACATGAGATTAGAGGTGCTCCGGGGCCAGTCCTTTTAGGAGGTAGGCTGCTCAATATCATCGAACTCGCCTGTTCAGATAGCACTACCTTCCTAGGTGCTTGGGTTCTTGGCTTACGCTTGGGTGTGCAAACATCTTTCAAAAATTTCACGTAAGCCGGGATATGCTTGATTGCTTCAAGGAGAGTAATATTGATCTGTACTTGCTCGAAAATTTCTAATAACTCAATTTCAGCCACATTTTTCTTCTTCTTTACCTTATCCAAGGCTTCAGGGTGTGGGATTTGGGTTTGAACCAGGTTAGGTTCCTGATCCTTGGGTTCCTCCTATTCATCCTCAGAATCAAGTATCTCAGGTAGTGGGGTCATGGGAGGGGTCGGCCATTTGGGGTCTTGGCTTTGAGTGTTGTTTCTCAAGGTAACCACATTAGCTGAGGCATTGGAACCAGGGTTAGGTCCTTGAGAAGAAGTGGAAAACCCAGGGGGTGTCTGAGGGGCCTGTAGAATGATATGGGCCTACCACTGATTTGGTTGGAACCCTTGAGGATTGTAGCCTCTGTTCATTACATTCCTAGGGTTCTATTATGGCTGAGAAGGGACCCCTGTTGTTTGTTATCCAACAGCTGGTTCAATTGTCCCTTTACTAAAGCCATCTCCTCCTAATGTTTATGATTCATATCAGCCATCATTTTGATCATAGTGTCCATTTGGTTTTTTTGTGTCGGAACCGCCCTATTCTGGTTATAGGATGATCTAGCAGGTGGACCTTGCCGATAAGAGGGAGGGTTTGGCCTGGGTTGGTTCTGGAATTGGTTTGGTTTTTTATTCGAGCAGGAAAAATTAGGGTGGTTGTGCCATCCAGGGTTGTAAGTGTTGGAGAAAGGGTCAGGCTTAGAATATCCCTAGATGGATGGGCATCTTCAAAGGTAGAAGATGCCAAAGAGGAGGGGAAAGAATAATCATGGTTTGAGGGAGCAAAGGTCCCTCCCTAGAACATGGTTAGGGGTTGTTCTAGGTGCACTTGGTTCATAGACTGAACCAGGTCGATATTGTGTGCTCCCTTCGCTAGGGAGAAGTTTTGTAATGGGGTTTGGGATTGGTTCAATAGCTCGCCAATTTTCTTATCCACCATCTCAACTTGATCCAATTTCTTTGCTATAATGTCCATGTCAACTATCCCAGAATTAGTTTGCAACTCATAAATCTCACCACGGGGTTGACTAGACCAATTAAATTGGGTCATGGAGGCATTATTAAGCAAGCTCTTACTCATTGACTCAAAGAGCTCGAATGCGCTTTCCTCATCCTTATTCAGAAAATTGCCTCCACATGAGGCATCCACGAAATTCCTAAGGTTGCTGTCCAGACCATGGTAGAAAATCGGGCCAATTGCCACCTCCGAACCTCGTGGTGTGGGCATTTCCTCAGTAATTCGTTGAATCGTTCCCACGCTACATAAAATTGCTCTCCACTTTGTAGGGTGAATGTAGTGATGGCTCTTCTAAGGGCATTAGTCTTTCCTATAGGAAAAAACTTCTTAAGAAAAGTATGCCTTAATTCATCCCAAGTGGAGATGGGTTTCCGTAAGGTTCTTGGGTGGAGATTTAAATGGGCATGTGGGAAAAAATACTTTAAAGTATACAGGAATGCATGGAAATCACAGTTTTGGTGTTAGGAATGAAGAAGGGAAGACTTTCCCCGATTTTCCAACGTCTTATGATCTTTTCATAGCAAATACCTTTTTCAAAAAACAAGAAGAGCATTTGATTACCTATAAAAGTGTCTTAACAAGAATGTAGATTGATTACTTTACTTTGAGAAGAAGAGATCTCTTTTCTTGTAAAGATTACAAGATTATTCTATGGGAGAGTTTAACTACTCAACATCGTCTTTTGGTGATGGATGTTCTTATGAAGAAGGAAAGGAAGAGAAAATTGGTGTTTAACAATTTGAGAATTAAATGGTGAAATCTTAAGAAAGAGCAAGAGAGATTCAAAGAGAAGATAATGCAAGAAAAGACTTGGGATCTTGTTGGAAGTGCTGATGAATTGTGGTTAAATATGGTAAACTCTATTAGGAAGGTGGCAAAAGAGGTGTTAGGCGTGTTTAAAGGAGGAGTTCCAAAACAAAAGGAAGCTTGGTGGTGGAGTAAGGAAGTCCAGGAGAAGCTTAAAATTAAAAGAGCTTGCTTTAAAGCCTTTTATTGAGATAAGACCGATGAAAACATGGAAAATTATAGAAGAGCAAAGAAAGAAGCAAAGAAAGTGATTAGTGAAGCAAAAGCAAAAGCTTGGGAGCATTTTTATAGGAAACTTGATTCTAAAGAAGGTGAAAAAGAGATGTTCAAGTTAGCTAAAACAAGAGAGCGGAAAGCAAAGAACCTTACACATGTAAGGTGCATCAAGGATGAAGAAGGAAGGGTGCTTATAACTAATGATGATATAAATACAAGATGGAAAAGATATTTTCATAAGCTTTTTAATAAAAAACAAAAGAATGATATCATCTTAGAAGAGTTAGCTAACTCAGAAGATTTTGTGAATTGGGCAAGCTATTGAAGGATACAAAAGAAAGAAGTAGTGGAGGTTTTGAAGATGATAAAAAGTAAGAAGGTTGTTGGGTTTGATGATATTCCTATAGACGTTTGGAGAGTGATGGGAGAAAGGGGTATAACTTGGCTCACAAAATTATTTAATACTATTTGGAGAGGTAAGAAGATACTAGAGGAATGGAGGAAAAGTTTTGCGATACCTTTATACAAGAACAAGGGAGAGATGCAAAATTGTTCCAACTATAGAGGTATTAAATTGATGAGCCATAGAATGAAACTTTGGAAGAGAATAATTGAAAGAATGGTGAGGCAAGTCTCTGTAGTAATTGAAAATCAGTTTGGCTTTATGCTAGGCCGGTCTACTACTGAGGCAATACATCTTTTGAGACGTATGATGGAAACCTACAAAGTCAAGAAGAAGGATTTACACATGATTTTTATTAATTTGGAGAAGGCCTATGATCCTGTCCTAAGGGATATCTTGTGAAAAATTTTAGAAAAGAGATAGGTACCATTTTTATATATAAACCTCATAAAGGACATGTACAATAAAGCCGCAGCTTGTGTAAGGATTAAGGATGATTTGATGGACTACTTTGATATTACCATTGATCTGCATCAAGAATCAGCTTTAAGCCCTTATCTCTTTATCTTGGTCTGGGATGAGTTGACGAAACATATCCAAGCTGAGGTGCCATGGTGTATACTTTTTGCTGATGACATTATGTTAGTTGATGAGACAAGAGGTGGAGTGAATAGAAAACTTGAGCTTTGGAGGGAAGCCCTGGAAGCTAAAGAACTACGCCTAAGCAAGACAAAGATTGAGTACACGGTATCCAAGTTTAGTAGTAGAGGAAACAATGAAGGGATGGATGTAAAAATTAGAGAAAAGTGCATTCCAATGAAAGATGCTTTTAAGTGCTTGGGATCTATTTTCCAACAAGATGGTGGAATTGATGGAAATGTTACACATAGAATTATTGCAAGATGGTTGAAATGGAGGGGAGCATCTGGTGTTCTCTGTGATAAGAGGATTCCTTTAAAAGCAAAGGAAAGTACTATCGAGCTGTGGTAAGACCAACCATATTGTATGGTCACTACAACAAAAATAGTTTTTACCAACAAAAGAGATATATCGCTAAAGTAGTAATATTTGTCGTTATAGACATTTTCCGACACTTATTGAATTAGTTGCTAGTCCGTCGGTATAACTAGTGTCACTAAAGATTTACCGACAATTTTAGACTGTCGGCATTTTATGAATCTTTAGCGACAATTACTTTTGTCGTTATTTTTGTCGGCAAATGTTACTTTTAACGGCTATCTTTTTGTTGTTACAATTGACACTATTATAAAGAAAAAATAGCGAAAAAAATAATTGTCACAACAAATTGACGATATAAGATGCTTTAGAGGCAATCACTTTTCACCGCTAATTAATCTCACAATTCTTTTAATTCTTGTTACGACAAAATTTAATATCGCTAATAGAGATTATTAAGGGTAGTAAAATCTATTGCTAATTTTAAATAATAAACCTTTCATTCAACACCATAATTTTATCACTAATAGCATCGTTGTTTTTATACTTGATAAATTAACTTTAATTGCTACCTAATGCTATATCTTAAAGGTTATTATTACACTTTATCTTGCATTAACTTTAATTATGAAGTATATGACTCCTAAATTGAAATGAATAAATATTTAAACAACGAAATAATATTATAAAGATCCATTGTGGTAAAAAATAAATATTTTCATTTTAAAATTAAATAATGAAAAGGGGTAAGTCGTCTAAACCAATTGCACGTTTTTATAATTTAATGTTAGTAAGAAAGAGCAAACATCTAAAATGACATGTCGATCATATACAATATTCATTCATCAACCAATAGTATTTTATTATAAGAAAATAATTTCATAAACAAGTCAAAGTTATAGAGTAACATAACCAAAAAAAATACATGTCCAAGATAAAGCAAAAAAAAGCTAAAAAAATATTTTGACTAAATTAAAAGCACGTAAAAAAATTTCTACTGATAACTCAAGTACATCTTCTATTTGCAACTTGAAAAGATCCTGAAAAAAGAAGAAAAATTTTGTCAGAAAATAATTTTAAGTTAAATTAAATAAAGAGTTACGTTTAAATACCATGATTCAAAATAATTTTATTATAATACCTATCATGAAATAACAATCATCTTAGGCCAAGTAATGATAAATTCAATTGTCACCTAAAACTTCATATTTACTATATGGCCTGATCAACATTTCTTCATCATCGATGGCAACTTCAATATAAACCCCTGCACAAGTGGTACCAATGGCAGCTCCTCCAATAATTGCACTAGGATCAATAGTATGCACTCGTGCAGATGCAACTTTCCTCTACATGTTTACCATGCTTAGTAGATACACATCCTACATGTGAAATAATATAGCAATAAAATGATAATATGAAGATCAATTTAGTTATAGCTTTTATCAAAAGTTTAATATTGAATTTAAAATTTTAATGTACCTTTACATAAAAGTTCACTTGGCCTTCAACATAGACTGAGTCACATCCTTATGCTGATTCTTTATCTTCTTTAAGCTTGCACAAATGTTACCTTGTTGCGTAACTACATCTTGAGTACCTTGATTATAGATGATATGATTAGTTTCTTAACTTAAATATGCTCAATTATTTAACTAAAAATCATAATACCTATGACCTCTTTAATGATGGGGAAACTTGCAAATCTGCTCTTCCTAAAGATTAGAGTAGCATTTCTTGAAAGTTTGCTTGGGTTTCTTTCATTTCTTTTATCTCTTTCATAAATCGCATCTCAATTTATCTTTCCCTCTCTTTCCTTTGTTCTCGTTCCTTAATTTCTTTTTGCCTCCACAAATCAGAATGTGGCGATATTAATCCGTATCCCTTAGCACGACCATGTTTATCTTCTCCAACAACTTTTACATAAATTTCATCAACCAATGAAGGGTCTTCTGAGCCATCCATCTTCTTAGTTGCCCTATTAAATTGTTCCTATAAGAAAAACTTGCCATCATATAATCCTCTATACTATTAAATAATTATGAAAAAATTAAAGCTAATAAAAATCTTAACTAAAATGACATAAAAAAGGTCAAATTCAAAAGTTTATTCTCTATCAAAAGCATACATTAAAGTAAACAAAATTACCATTTATTTAAAAGCATTATAATTTTATCGCTATTTAATATTTCAAGTATCTTACATATAAAAAATTAGTATTTGTTCTAATTACATGAAATGGTTGATACTATAAATGAAAATAAATGTAAACAAAGATCAAAAGATAAATTGCACATCAGGAATAAGTTATATGCTATGTTTAACTTACAATCATAGAAGCTGCTCTTTCATCCGTTGGTTTGCCATCCTTCTTTTTATAAACATTTACAAATAAATCAATCTTGTTTACCTTTTTCCGATTTGTTTCTCCATCTAAAAGTAATAAGGATTATAACACTTAAATCATCAACGTAAAAAGTGAAAATTTTGAGAATAAAGAATGTACCTCATCCCTTATGCATGCATAGCTTTTTGCCCCCGTATGATGAAGCATTAATTTTTCTCTATTTTCTTTATTTTTAGAATAACGTAACTACAAGAATCATAATTTTTAGAACTATTTTCTAAGTTAATGTAAAAAAAAAAATACAATTTTAATTACCTTTACTTCTCTAAATCCCAACACTCATTAAGAAACTTCCAATGTTCCTTAATTACCCGTGAATCACAATACTCTAATCTTTCTTCCATGGAGAGCTGTCGATAATATTTCTCCTTAAGGTAACACTTAAATGCTCTCCATTTCTAGCTATGCTTAGAAGCACTCATGATCGCATCTTCTCATTATATATTGAAATTTGTACTACATCATAAAAAATGTTAAATCATCAAAACTTAAAAATAATTAACAAAACTATTGTGATTAAAAATTTACTTTCACAAATTTATCATTTTATTCTTGTATTCTATAGGCATCTTCCTCCAATTATCATAATCCAATGGGGCCAAATCTGAATTGTGTGCAACAACTGCACAAAAATTTTTCAAATGATTTTGATTTTCTTCAATTGGTTGGTATGAATCATTCATCTCAACAAATATCTTCCTTCCATCTTGATTGTTCCATACTTTCAGGCACACAGTAGGTCCTCTCTTACTCTTTCCTTTTGAATTAGAATCTAGATTTTTAATGGCAAAAGAATACTATTAAATGAATTCAAATTTAATCTATGTATGATATATAGAAATAAATTTCCAACCTCTTTGGGATGAAGTACATGTCTAATGTTCAACTTTTGCAAGTCAATACGACTCTTTATAACTTTTTCTAATTATGTCATTATCAACATGTTTGATAATCTTTTTGGTATACACCTCAAATCTTGCTTTCCATTGAATGGTGTTGATTGCCTTCTAAATCTATGATTCATTGGAAGAAAACGACGATGGCCCATGTAGCATACCTTTCGACTACCTTCCAAGTATTGTGAATCACTGCCTTTATTACAAGGATATGCAAGATATCCTTTTGTGGCCCATCCTGAAATATCAGCATATGCCGGAAAATCATTGATAGTCCACATTATTGCAACATGCAACTGAAACATTTCTTTGCGATCACCGTCAAATGTTGGAATACCAATCTCCCATAAATCTTTCAATTCCTCAATTAATGGTTGCAAAAATACATCTATATGAGCTTTTGGTCTAGACAGACCGAGAATTACTGTCAATAATATGAAATTTGATTGCGTCATGCATAACCATGGAGGTAAATTGTAGAGAATTAGGATAACAGGCCAAGTACTATGTTGTGTTGTCATCGTCTTGAAAGGATTGAACCCATCAATAGCTAAACCAAGGCGAACATTTCGAAACACTGAAGCAAAATAAGGATATCTACTATCAAATGTCTTCCATGTTGGGGAATCTACAGGATGTCTAAGCATTTTATCTTTTAATCGAACTTCAAAATACCATCTTGTTGAATCGGAAAATCGTCGCAAACAAAAGTTGAGTTTTGAGAACTCGTCGTAGTGCGATTTGCGAGAAAAACCGTCAACAGATAAATTTAACCAAAACTCGAAAAGAATTTCGAGTCGAACATAAGGAGACGGACGTTTGATTAAAAATCATGTTCGTTTTATTTGTCATGAAGCAGATTAGTCGGTCGAATTGAATCTAAACTAGCTATCTACTTAAAGAATAAATAATAGAAGAAAGAGAGAGAATATTACAAATAAAGAGAAAATAGAGATAGAATAAACATGGATTTCATTATCATAAAGCAATGTTCATTACAACTACTTACTACAACTACTCGCTACACTAAAAAGTAAGAAATCTACACTAGAAAGCAGGAAATCTACACTAGAAAGCAGTAAAAGAAGGTGGAGAGAAGTTATCCTCCTTGACGATTGCTTGGAGGACGAGCCACGACGACGAAGCACCTCGATAAAGGTGGTGAGATGCGGGACGAAGGAGAACGATGAAGGACGATGGAGAACGGGGCAGGACGACGTCATAGCGGGATCCGCTTCCCGAATGGCGGTGAAAGGACCACCGTGGGATGCTCCACAAAGGAGGTGAGGTGGAAAAATTGTATTTTTAACTCTAATGGAGCATCCTAGATTTTGGACAAGCTCTTAGAGCTTTGGAAAGGGTGAGAGAAGATAGGAAGAGATGATGAAAGTGTGGAGGTGATAGGGCTATTTATAGGTGAAGTTTGAATGGGCAAATAGGTCATTTTATCTTAAAACATTAAATAGAGGGGTCTTTAGTGACAGATTTAATTGTCACTAAAGACACCACGTTGCTGAAGGATGTGCGCACACGCCGCCCCCTCTTCCGTGCTCAAAACGCACATCCACGAACACACAATATTAGCCATTCGATTGTGAGATCGGACGGCTTAAAATCAATCTTGCCCGCGCCTTCGTTGCTCGCCTGCGCGTCTGATCTCGCGTGAGATCGAGCGTCATGTTGCGCTTCTGGCCAATCGATTGATCTGTGTCGTCGGCACTCGATCGAACGGTTGGATTTTACGCCCGCACGCGATAAGGAGAGTGCAGCGCCGCGAATCGAACGCGTGCTCAATGCTCGCGCAGCGCCTTAATCGCTGCGCTACGCGTGCGTTTGAGGCGCGCAGATGCTTTTGTGCTCAGCCGATCTTAGCCGTTGGATCTTCATCCAATAGTCGAGATCAAGCGTTGATGTTCACTTGGAGAGGTGAAGCGGGAGGCCTTGGCGTGCATTGGGTGGCTGGGAAGGCACCAAGTGGTGCCATCATGGCCGTCCATCTTCTATGAGTTGTAGATGGTGCCACGGATGTCAGATTGGATCGATTTCGCGCCGTTGGGATGCGATCGTCGATCTGAATCCATCCGTGCAATCGGATTTGTCATCTGATGTACAGATTTACACCATCATGGCCTCTTGACCTCTGATCTTTCTCAGACTGCATCTGATGCTACGGAAGTTCGATCGAGGCGATCTTCGACTCGTTGAACTTCGATCGTCGCCCTGATCACATCCGTTTGGTTGGATCTTCAATCCGAGGCCCCGATAAGATATTGCCCTATTTCCTGACCACAAAAAGAGAAATTTAACCTAAAATGTATACAACATAACCTAAATGTAAGATGATGCATGTTATACAATATTTACAATACAACTATATGCCTAAGAATGTGCAAAAATAAATGATTTATGTGATATAAACATGTTTACATCACACCCCCATGCATATCTTTTGCTAGGCCCTAGCAAAACTACATGCTATTTATAAAAGAATTAGGTCAGATTTCTTGGACAATAGTTATTTTTCAACACTTATGAATTTCAACTACGACCTGAACTACAGAGACACAACAGCGCCCGGGTGTCTGCCAAAATGCAGATCGCCTCAAGCCCCTGCCTTATTCAAAGAATGATCTTTTTCTTCTTTTCTTCTTTTCTAATTTTTTTTGGATTTTTTAGTTTAGAGTTTCGGAACAGCTTTCTACGACCACTCAACCCACCCAAGACTCGAAGAAAACCCTAAGTTCTAAGCATCTTTATGTGAAATGTGATAGACTCACTGATCGACGATTAGAACAGACTTCGGATTTCTACGCCCCTAGGTGACCTTGAAAAAAAATTCTGCCTAAAAGTGTATCTATTCGACCAGTAGCTTTCTCCCTACTTTTATTTTTATGGGGTCAACACAAGGGCGAACCCAGTGTATATCTCCCTAGCTTATTTTACTTCCCCACTTCTTCCTAAGTGTTTTGGAATTATATGTGCATTTCTTGAGCTCGGTTCTCGACAACCTACCAATGGACTGTTACCCATGATAACTTGCCGCCATACTCGTGCGGTGAAGTGTGGCTCATTTTTTTTTTCTTTTCTTTTCTCCTTTTCTATTTTTTTTCTTTTTGAATATTTTTCTTTTTTATTCCTTTTTTTAAGTAGGTGGCTTCCCTAATTTAAAATTTACCTAAAGGTAGCAGGAAAAAAATGGTCACGTGACTGAGCTCTGGAAAACCTACCAATGAGTTGTTACCCATGATAACTTGTCAGCCATACCACCCTAAAAGGTTCATTAGCTACCTAATTTCTGTTAAAACCACTGAAAAGCGAGTCAGTGCAAATAGTGTGTAGATGACTAGACTTAAAATTCCCTTAAATCAGAGGGTGGGTTGATAAATCGTATACTTATCACCCCAAATTATTTAACCAATTAAAACCTGAATTTACAATGGCGAGGACTCAAGAAACAAGTCCACATTTTAGTGGACACCCAAGCTGATTAAGCTCGAAGACCTAAAGGGTCTTAGTGTTCAAATTATACAGTTTATTCTCTAAGATTGAAAATTTTCTAAAACCCAAGTTCTCTTTACTAATTCCACAATTTTTAATTTTTTTAAATAAATAAAAAGAAAACAAAAAGAATCTACGATGCAGACGAAATAATTCAGAGATGAATATCCACCCCCCATGCCTATCTAATGCAATGTCCTCATTGTATTAACAAGACATGAAACAGAGTAGAGTTCAGTAGAAAGCACCTAAATTGCATGAATAACAAGTCCGCTCTGAGATGAAAAAGAAATTGTATACGTGTTGAATTTAGTACCTTTAGCTACGCACACTATACAAAGAAGAAAAAAAGAATTCACAGGTGCAGGTCATCATCAGAATAAGAAAATCTAGCTTTGAACCTACCAGGAGATGTCCACAGATGTGTACCAGATTGTGATGCAAACCCATATCCCATGGTCAAGTATATCTAAGGTTTTGGATAAAAATTATCCAAAACCTGATATCAGTATGCAAGCGGGGTCGGGCTTGCGATTTGTGAAGATGCAACCCAAGTCCAAAAAGTCGGATAACAGAGAGATCAAGCTCAAAAGGATAATCAATAAATGTTTGCTTGGGTTGGACATCTTCTAAGTTAAAGATGTCATAAGGGTCCTGGTAGAGAGTTAATAGTTTCAGACAAATAAGAACCCCTAGATTCAATCTTCTGCTTCCCCCATAATTAACTTCCCAAAGCTTGATTTCCCACTTCCTATCCTTCGCAATCAGTATTTCAAATTCTGGGACCTCATGCTTGTTAATCACCCCATATGGAATTTCCAAGTCTAAAAGATGCGACTGAATTAGAATTGACTTGAGTCTAGTGATTTCAAAATCAAATTCGTCAGTAAACTCTATGGGGTATGATTGAAGATCGGGGCTATGAATTGAATCTTTCAGAAAGTGAGGATCTGAATCCGCCATGCGAGCCCCAACAAGATCAATTTCCTCAGTTATTGGGCCATCATATGATTCATCAAATTCCTCAGGCCCAGTCGTCTCACAGAAATCGCATGCTGTAAACTCGGGTGAGACTTCACAAAATGATTCTTTACCTTCAGAATCAAAGATATCTAAATCCACATTGATGTATGTCTCAAGATCAATCACTTTCTGATTCATGGAGGCATACGTTTCATCATTCCCCGACTTAGGGATCTCAAGTGAAGAAATCAAATCATCCTTATTTGATTGCTCTAGAACAACCTGGTCGACCCTGGTCTCGTAAAACGTGTTCCCCCTATAGGTGCTTGGGTGGATTCTGACATCGACTCTCCCATTAGGGGTTCCCATTATAGTATAGTGGAGAGTATTCCTGCCTATCACGCGGGTGACCCGAGTTCGATCCTTGGTAACGGCGCCAAAATGTTAAATCGGAAAATCATCGCAAACAAAAGTTGAGTTTTTAAAACCTGTCATTGTAGTGCGATTTGCAAGAAAAATCGTCAACAGATAAATTTAACTGAAACTCGAAAAGAATTCCATGTCGAGCATAGGGAGGCAGACGTTTGATTAAAAATCGCTTTTGTTTTATTTGTCATGAAGCAGATTAGCCGATCGAATTAAATCTAAACTAGCTATCTACTTAAAGAATAAATAATGCAAGAAAGAGAATATTATAAATAAAGGGAAAACAGAGATAGAATAAACATAGATTTCATTACCATAAAGCAATGTTCATTACAACTACTTGCTACAATTACTCGTTACACTAGAAAGAAAGAAATCTACACTAGAAAGAAGTAAAAGAAGGTGGAGAGAAGTTATTCTCCTCGACGGCTGCTTGGAGGACGAGCCACAACGATGGAGAACCTGGATGAAGGTGGTGAGATGCACGACGAAGGAGAACGATAAACGACGGAGAATAAGGCAGGACGACGTCGTAGCGGGATTCGCTTCCCGAATGGCGGTGAGAGGATCACCGTGGGATGCTCCACGAAGGAGGTGAGAAGGTGGAAAAATTATATTTTTAACTCTAATGGAGCATCTCGGGTTTGGGACAAGCTCTTAGAGCTTTGGAGGGGGTGAGAGGAGAGGAACGGATAATGAAAGTGTGGGGGTCATAGGGCTATTTATAGGTGAAATCTAAATGGGTTAATAGGTCATTTTATTTTAAAACATTAAATAGGGGGTCTTTAGTGACAGATTTAAACGTCACTAAAGACCCCACATTGCTGAAGGACGTGCACACGCGTCACCCCCTCCTCTTCCGTGCTTAAAATGGACATCCACGAACACACAATATTAGTCATCCAATCACGAGATCGGATGGCTTAAAATCAATCTCGCCCGCGCCTTCGACGCTCACCTGCACGTCTGATCTTGCATGAGATCGGGCGTCAAGTTGCATGTCTGGCCGATCGGTTAATCTGAGCCATTGGCGCTCGATCGAACGACTGGATTTTGTGCCTACATGCGATAAGGAGAGCACAGCGCCGCGAATCGAACGCGCACTTGATGCTCACGCAGCACCTTAACCGCTACACTACGCGTGCATTTGAGGCAAGCAAACGCTTTTGTGCTCAGTCGATCTCGGCCGTTAGATCTTCATGCAACGGTCGAGATCAAGCGTTGATGTTCACTTAGAGGTGGAGCAGGAGGCCTTGGTGTGTGTTGGGTGGCTGGGATGGCGCCACGTGGCGCCATCTGGGCTGTCCATCTTTTGTGAGTTGTAGATGGTGCCACGGATGTTGGATTGGAGCGATTTTCACGCCGTTGGACTGCGATCGTCGATCTGAACCCATCCATGCGGTTAGATTTGTCATCTAATTTACGGATTTACACTATCTTAGTCTCTTGACCTCTGATCTTTCTCAGACTGCATCTGATGCTATGGAAGTTCGATCGGGATGATCTTCTAATTTTTGAACTCCAATCGTTGCCCTGATCACATCCGTACGGTTGGATCTTTAATCCGAGACCTCGATAAGATATTGTCTTATTTTTTAACCACATAAAGAGAAAATTAACCTAAAATTTATACAACCTAACATAAATGCAAGATGATGCATGTTATGCAATATTTATAATGCAACTATATGCCTAAGAACATGCAAATATAGGCAGTTTATGTGATGTAAACCTGTTTACATCACCTCTAACCCCCTTGCTGGGGAGGAGAAAAGAAGTGTAGGCACAGGAGGTGATCCCCCCTCGTCTAGCTCCTTTTGCGATGCGATCACATACCATCAACTTAACAACTCCTCTAAATCCATGACCCAAATGTGTGCCTAGAGTTGGGGAAATATCAGTTATGTTCGCTTTCTTTTCGTGAAAGTTCTGAACAAATGGGGTTAGCATGCTTTAGAATAGGACTTCAACTTGAACATGTTGCATGTTTTTTATCTAATGACTCCTTAGCTTAGGCCCTTAGTTTTTGTATAACACTGTAAAATGTGATGTAATATTTTGTCTAGAGGGACATTTATTTTGTAACAAATAGTATGTAGGTAGGTGTGCCTGTACTTGTAAATGCTTTTTTTATGTTTCTCGTGGTTTGTGAATGTAATTGTGGGGTGTACCCACCTTATTATTTTATATTCTTGCATAAATCACTTCTTTACAGGTATAGATTTTTAGGAAAAACATAATAAAATAGGGGAAACTCTGTCGAATTTTTGGTAGTATTTAACCCTTTAGTTATTTAGATTCCTCAAACTTAGATTGTCAATTATAGATCCAACCCTGCTGAGAATTACTTGAAAACAAGATCTCCACCATTGCATTTTCCACCAAGAAAATCTATGTGTTTTGTTCATTCTTAGGCACTTCATCTACATGTTAATTGGTTTTGATTTTCATTTTTCTATGTGTTAGTGCTTTACACACTAAACTTTTCCTTTGATTTCCACTTAAATGTATCATTAATAATAAATATCCTTTTTAGGATATCATATTCTTATGCCAAATAAAGTCAATGTATAAAAGTTGGATATATGAAGATAAGTCAAGTGGTAAATATCTGGTGGGTGTTGCAAATTTTGTTGTGTTTGTGTTTAATAAAGTGGCCAAGGAAGGAACCATTGCTTGCCCTTGTCGAGACTGCACTAACGCTATTCGAGTTAACCGACAAACAATTACTGAACATTTATTACGGAGAAGGTTTTCCAAAGGTTGTACTAAATGGGTTTTACATGGCGAAGAGCTTGAATACATCCAAGAAGAAGAAGTCAGTGACAATCAAGAAGTTGGGGATGATGTGCATGATTTGCTAGATGAAGCTTTTAGATTTAAAAAAATGGACAAGGATGCATTTTACATGGAATGCAATTTGCCGAATAATATTAATAAAGATGCAAATACATTTTTTGAATTATTAGAGGATGCTAAGCAAGAGCTATATCCAGGATGCAAGAAGTTTAGTAAGTTATCCTTTTTGGTTCAACTTTATCACATAAAGTGCCTTAGTGGATGGATAAACAAATCTTTTACCATGCTGCTTGAGCTTCTTAAAGATGCATTGCTAGAAGGAGAAACCATTCCTAATTCTTTCTATCAAACCAAGAAAATTATAGCTAAACTTGACCTTGGTTATGAAAAAATTGACATGTCCAGAGAAATGTATGCTATACTAGAAAGAGCATGCAAATGATAAGTCATGGCATATATGTGGTACTTCGAGATAGCGACAAAGAACATCACAATATGAAGTTGATGAAACACTTCAACTTGAATCAGATAAAGGAATTGCTTCTCAAGTTATGTGGTACTTTCCATTGAAACCAACGTTACAAAAACTATTCATGTTATCAAAGACATTGCACCTAATGAGATGTGATGTAAACATGTTTATATCACATAAATCATTTATTTGTGCACATTCTTAGGCATGTAGTTGCATTATAAATATTTTATAACATGCATCATCTTGCATTTAGGTTAAGTTGTCTAAATTTTAGGTTAGTTTTCTCTTTTTGTGGTCAGGAAATAGGGCAATATCTTATTGGGGCCTCGGATTGAAGATTCAACCATACGGATCTGATCAGGGCAACGATCGGAGTTCAACGACTCCAAGATCGCCTCGATCGGACTTCCGTAGCATCAGATGCAGTCCAAGAAAGATCAGAGGTCAAGAGGCCAAGATGGTATAAATTCGTACATCAGATGACAAATCTGACCGCACGGATGGGTTCAGATTGACGATCATAGCCCAACGATGTGAAAATCGATCCAATCCGACATCTGTGGCACTATCTACAACTCACAGAAGATGGACGGCCAAGATGGCGCCATGTGGCACCATCCCAGCCGCCCAACGTTCGCCAAGGCCTCTCACTCCACCTCTCCAAGTGAACATCAATGCTTGATCTCGACCTTTGGATGAAGATCCAACGGTCGAGATCAGCTGAGCACAAAAGTGTCCGCGCACCTCAAATGCACACGTAGCGCAGCGATTAGGGCACTACGTGAGCATCGAGCACGCAGTCGATTCATGGGGCTAGGCTCTCCTTATCGCGCGTAGGCATAGAATTCAGTCATTTGATCGAGCGCCAATGACACAGATCAACCGATCAGCAAGACGCACAACATGACACCCGATCTCACGTGAGATCAGACGCGCGAGCGAGCGACAAAGGTGCAGGCAAGGTTGATTTTAAGCCATCCGATCTTGTGATTAGATGGCTAATATTGCGTGTTCGTGGATGTCCGTTTTGAGCGCGGAAGAGAAGGGGGTGGCGTGTGCCCACGTCCTTCAACAACGTAGGGCCCTTAGTGACGCTTAAATCCATCACTAAAGATCCCCCGATTTAATGTTTTAAGATAAAATGACCTATTTGCCCATTCAAACTTCACCTATAAATAGCTCTACAACCCCCACACTTTCATCATCCCTTCCTCTCTTCTCTCACCCCCTTTCAAAGTTCTAAGAGCTTGTCCCAAACACGGGATGCTCCATTAGAGTTAAAAATACAATTTTTCCACCTTCTCAACTCCTTCATGGAGCATCCCGCGGTGGTCCTCTCACCGCCATTTAAGAAGCAGATCCTGCTACGACGTCGTCCTGCCCTGTTCTCTGTCCTTCATCGTTCTCCTTTATTCCGCATCTCACCATCTTCGTCCGAGCGCTCCGTCATTGTGACTCGTCCTCTAAGCAACCATCGAGGAGGATAACTTCTCTCCACCTTTTACTGCTTTCTAGTGTAGATTTTCTGTTTTCTAGTGTAGATTTCCTACTTTCTAGTGTAGCAAGTAGTTATAGCAAGTAGTTGTAAAAAACATTACTTTATGGTAATGAAATCCATGTTTATTCTATCTCTGTTTTCTCTTTATTTGTAATATTCTCTCTTTATTTTATTATTTATTCTTTAAGTAGATAGCTAGTTTAGATTCAATTCGACCGGCTAATCTGCTTCATGATAAATAAAACAAACATAATTTTTAATCAAATGTCCGCCTCCCTGTGTTCGACCCGGAATTCTTTTCGAGTTTCAATTAAATTTATCTGTTGACGATTTTTCTTGCAAATCGCACTACAACGACGAGTTTTCAAAACTCAGCTTCTGTTTGCAACAATTTTCCGATTCAACATTTTGGCACCATTGCCGAGGAGTCGACGCTTTTTGATTTTTCGTATTTTCCCGTTGTACTTATATTTTACCTCACTTCTCTCCTTTCTTATTGTGATTGCAGGTACTCTCTCGAGACAAGCAAAAGCGGTAGATTGAAGTAAAGTGCTGTTGAAGGGTCTGTGAGTTTACCCCCACCTCCCACCCACTAGTTTTCATTCCACCACGTAATAACACAAACACAAATCAACCTAGGAATTCTTATAAACTCTAAGGTTAGTTTTTGATTGTTTGTCTCCTTCACCCACCTCACCCTCCACATATAAAAGAAAAATTAAAAAAAATCTCTCACAGAGGTACACAACCTCTTCTGATTTTCAAACTCAACCAGTAAACCAATCTTTGAAACCGGTATACACACCCAAACACACAATCGAGTAGAAATCAGATTAGGTAACCACTTGTGTGCCTAAGTGATGAATCGGGCCAATTGTTTAAGTTGTTTGGGACGCACCACTTCAATTAAAATCAACTCATCAAGTAGTTGCCACATAGGTTCAACTTTTAGGGATTTACCAGGCACTTCACATTCTTTTAAACTTTAAAGGAAAACATCTTCACCTGTACTTTCAAAACTTGGTGTGCTAACTGAACTTGATTAAATACACCTAAAGTTGAATACTAAAAGCTACTAAGCAAGATTTAAACCTTAAAATTCACTGCATCCAAAAATAATCTTACTTGAAAATCATTGGTTGTGCACGCATACACATATCAATCAATCATTAAAGGCACAACCCAGATAAAGGGCCCATCACATTCCAAAGCACATTCAAACATAACCCTAATTAAAATAGAGTAGACGTTGGCCTTAAGGATTAGACTCGCTCTTCGGAGCCCACACCGAGATTATTTCGATTAGTCTGTTTCTACCGTTCAATCTGATGTCTAGCTAGGAGAGCAAAATCAAACAATCACAGCTGGGGAGTACATTAGGAACCAGAGGCGCATGCCGAAGGAAGAACCTTCTCCCCAGTCCCTCCCTCTAACTGGTTGGATTGACCGAAAAGTAGATCAAATCGTTTCTTTATCTCAAGATGGGTTCTGGGAGTATGTAGGTCTTTAGGCTAACCCACATAAGGATAGGTTTATTTATTTGTATTGCAGGGCACCTTTCTTCCTCCCATTCTGTCATGGATCCTTCCATATCCTATTCACATTTCCACTCCTACCCTCCTACCACTACTTATTCCCAAAATGATTATTATTCTAACTAAACTTATTCTCATCCATCTTCGAGTTGGGATAATCTTGATTAGAGATACAGTTCTGGACCTCCGTGTTCAGGGTCTAACCCTGGACACCATAATCTCGATTCTTATCCTTCTCTGAGCTACATCAAGTATAGATCACTGCCCTCATTTGAACAACCTAATATGATCTACAATCAAGAAGGATATGCTGATCCTTACCCTTCCCCAGATTATACTACGTATAGGTCATCACCCCTATTTGAACAACCCAAAATGACCTATTATCAAGAAGGGTATTAAGAACCTCAATTCATTAACTCCCCTACACTGAACCCAAACCCACCCAACCTTGAACCAAACCATTTGGTTCAGGTGAACCAGGTCCAAGATAAAGTGTTAGCTAACTTAAGGAATACCATACAATCTTTAGAAGCTCAGCCAACACCTTGTCCTGAAGAATTGGAGCCCCTAATTGAAATGATTAATTATCTTAACAAGTATCTATTGGATTGACTCAAGGATGTTAAGGATAAGAGCCTGAGTGAGTTTTTACTTGGAAAGTTATCTAAATTAATGATGAGATTTGTGATTGCTTTAGTCCAATCTTGGGAGGATTCCCAGGATGAACCCCTAACGGGAGAGCTGATGTCAGAACCCGCTCAAGCACCTATAGGGGGAACACATTTTACGAGACCAGGGTCAACTAGGTTGTTCTCGAGCAATCAAATAAGGATGATTTGATTTCTTCACCTAAGATCCCTGAGCTGGGGAATGAGGAAACGTATGCCTCCAAGAATCAGAAAGTGATTGATTTTGAGATATACATCAATGTGGATTTAGATTTCTTTGATTCTGAAGGTGAAGAATCATTATGTGAAGTCTCACCTAAGTTTACAGCACACAATTTATGTGAAACGATTGGGCCTGAGAAATTCGATGAATCATATGATGGCTCAATAACTGAGGAAATTGATCCTGTTGGGGCTCGCATGGCAGATTCAGATCCTCACTTTCTGAAGGATTCAATTCATAGCCCCGATCCTCAATCACACCCCATAGAGTTTACTAACGAATTTGATTGAGATCACTAGACCCAAGTCAATTCTAATTCAGTTGCATCTTTTAGACTTAGAAATTTCAAAACGGGTGATTAACATGCATGAGATCCTAGAATTTGAAATACTGATTGTGGAGGATGGGAAGTGGGAAATGAAGCTTTAGGACGTTAATTCTGGAGGAAGCAGAAGATTGAGTCTAAGCGTTCCTATTTGTCTGAAACCACCAATTCTCTACCAGGACCCTTATGACATCTTTGATTTAGAAAATGTCAAACCCAAGCAAACATTCATTGATTATCCTTCTGAGCTTGATCTCTCTGTTATCCAACTTTTTGGACTTGGGTTACATCCTTACAAATCGCAGGCCCCACTCCGCTTGCATATTGATCTCAGGTTTTGGATAATTTTTATCTAGAACCTTAGATATACTCGACCATGGGGTATGGGTCTACATCACAATCTGGTCCACATCTGTGGACATCTTCTCTTGACAGGTCCAAAGCTAGATTTTCTTATTCTGATGATGACCTGCACCTATGAATTCTTTATTTCTTCTTCTTTGTATAGTGTGTCTAGCTAAAGGCACTAAATTTAGCATGTATACAGTTTCTTTTTCATCTCGAAGTGGACCTGTTATTCATGCAATTCAGGTGTTTTCTACTCTATTCCACTCTGTTTCATGTCTTTTTAATACAATGAGGACATTGCATTAGATAGGCATAGGGGGTGGATATTCATCTCTGAATTATTTCGTCAACTCTGTAGATTCTTTTTATTTTCTTTTTATTTATTTCAAAAAAAATTAAAAATTATGGAATTAGTAAAGAGAACTTGGACTTTAGAAAATTTTCAATCTTAGAGAATAAAATTGTATAATTTGAACACTGAGACACTTCAGGTCTTCGATCTTAATTAGCCCGGGTGTCCACTAAAATGTGGACTTGTTTCTCGAGTCCTCGCCATTCTAAATTCAGATTTTAATTAGTTAAATAAGTTGGGATGATAAATACACGACTTATCAACTCACCCTTTGATTTGAGGGGATTTTAAGTCTAGGCATCTATGCACTATTTGCACTGACTCATTTTTCGACGGTTTTAACAGAAATTGGGTAGCTAATGAACCTTCTAAGGTGGTATGGTTGGCAAATTATCGTGGGTAACAGCCCATTGGTAGGTTGTCTAGAGCCCAATTACATGACTATTCTTTTCCTGCTGCCTTTAGGTAAATCTTAGATTAGGAAAGCCACCTACTTAAAAAAAATCCAAAAAGAAAAAAATATAAAAGGAGAGAAAAAAAGAAATAAGCCATACTTCATCGCACAAGTATGGCTAGCAAGTTATCATGGGTAACAGCCCATTGGTAGGTTGTCCAGAACCCATCTCAAGAAATGCACGTATAGTTCCAAAACACTTAGAAAGAAGCAGGGAAGTAGAATAAGTTGGAGAGATATACACTGGGTTCGCCCTTGTGTTTACCCCATAAAAATAAAAGTAGGGAGAAATTTACCGATCGAATAGATACACCTTTAGGCAGAATTTCTTTTCAAGGTCACTTAGGGGTGTAGAAACCTGAAGTCCGTTCTAATCACCGATCAGTGAGTCTATCACATTTCACATAAAGATGCTTAGAACTTAGGGTTCTCTTCGAGTCTTGGGTGGGTTGAGTGGCCGTAAAAAACTCCTCCGAAATCCTAAACTCAAAAATCCAAAAAAAAATATAAAAGAAGAAAAGAAGAAAAAGATCCTTCTTTGAATAAGGCGAGGACTTGAAGCGATCTGCATTTTGACAGACACCCGGGCACTGTTGTGTTTCTGTAGTTCAGGTCATAGTTGAAATTCTAAGTGTTGAAAATTAACTATTGCCCAAGAAATCCGACCTAATTCTTTTATAAATAACATGTAATTTTACTAAAAACTAGCAAAAGATAAGCATGGGAGTGTGATGTAAACATGTTTATATCACATAAACCATCTATTTTGTGCATTCTTAGGCATATAGTTGCATTATAAATATTACATAATATGCATCATCTTGCATTTATGTTAGGTTGTATAAATTTTTGATTAATTTTCTCTTTTTGCGGTTAGGAAATAGGACAATATCATATCAGAACCTCAGATTGAAGATCCAACCATACGGATTTGATCAGGGCAACAATCAGAGTTTAACGACTCCAAGATCGTCTCGATCGGACTTCCGTAGCATCAAATGCAGTTCGAGAAAGATCAGAGGCCAAGATGGTGTAAATCCATACATCATATGACAAATTCGACCGCACAGATGGGTACGGATCGACGATCGCAGCCCAACGACGCAAAAATCGATCCAATCAGACATCCGTGGCACCATCTACAACTCACAAAAGATGGACGACCAAGATGGCATCACGTAGTGCCATCTCAGTCGCCCAACGCTCGCCAAGGCCTCCGCTCCACCCCTCCAAGTGAACATCAACGCTTGATCTCGACCGTTGGATGAAGATCCAATGGCCAATATCGGCTGAGCACAAAAGCATCCGCGTGCCTCAAACACACGCCTAGCGTAGAGGTTAAGGCACTGCGCGAGCATCGAACGCGCGTTCGATTTGCGGCGCTGCGCTCTCCTTATCGTGCGTGGGCTCAAAATCCAACCGTTCGATCGAGCGCCAATAGCACAAATCAACCGATTAGCCAAACGCGCAACATGACACTCGATCTTTCACGAGATCAGACGCATGGGCAAGTGACGAAGGCACGGGTGAGATTGATTTTAGGCTGTCCGATCTTGCTATCAGATGACTAATATTGCATGTTCGTGGATGTGCATTTTGAGCGCAGAAGAGGGGTCGGCGCGTGCACACGTCCTTCAGCAACGTGGGGTCTTTAGTGAAGCTTAAATTCGTCACTAAAGATCCCCCCTTTAATGTTTAAAGACAAAATAACCTATTTGCTCATTCAAAATTCACCTATAAATAGCCCTACAACCCCCACACTTTCATGATTCCTTCGTCTCCTCTCTCATACCCTCCAAAGTTCTAAGAGCTTATCCCAAACCTGGGATGCTTCACTAGAGTTAAAAATATAATTTTTCCACCTTCTCAACTCCTTCATGAAGCATCTCATGGTGGTCCTCTCACCGCCATTCGGGAAGTGGATCCCGCTATGATGTCACCCTGCCCCGTTCTCCGTTGTCCTTCATCGTTCTCCTTAGTCCGGCATCTCACCACCTTCGTCGCCCAAAATCTGACAAAATTTTTCCTATTTTATTACATTTTTTCCAAAAATTTATACTTGTAAAGAAGTGACCTACGCAAGAATATATAATAATAAGATGAGTACACCCCATAGTTACATTCACAAACCACAAGAAACATAAAAAAAGGTATTTACAAGTACAGGCACACCCATCTTGTATATGTAAGAATATCCTATAGCTGATGAATCCCTCAATACCTAATTACTCTTTTGATGCTTATTTTTGCTTGAAAGTAGCTTGTTATTAGGACCTTTGTATTTCTCTTTACATATATTATAAAAAATTATTTTGTTCTTGTTCAGTTTTGGAGTCTTTATCGGTGTCTTTATTTGTTGCTTTTATAATTTCTGATAGTTGCTCCTCTTACCTTCCGAAAGGAAACAACTCCTTATAGTTTTTGGTAGCTTTAGGTAATTTTCCTTCACCTACTTTACAATAAATAAACAACCTTTAACCAATCTCTATAAAAGAGAGGTAAGGGTTTTGTAATGATGTATCTCACTTCCTTCTATACAACTATAGAGGAACTTGATTCCTAGATATAAAAATTATATATCTGTAGTATCTTTTTGATGTACATTGTCAAACTATCAGCTAATTTTTGAGTTGGTTTCATTCTTGAAATGAAAATTTGTAGTTAGTTTCCCTTTCCACATAAGCAGTGGAGTTAGTTCTAAAAGATCAAGATGTTTTTGTTGTTGGGAGGTTGATTATGCTTGATGATATTTAAGTGTAAACTCACTAAATTATTTTTGTTTACTTGTCCAGGCAACATTGGCTGCTAAAAGGGCTAGAAATTATTGAGAACTAAAAGTGTATTGAAATCATCATCCCTTCCTGGAAAACTAACACAACTGTTGTTGAGTTTAAGCATCTTTATTTTCCCTTTTGGAGTTGTAAACAGATTCATTTCAAGATATTATGGAACTGCTATCCTCTTAAGGAAGATGAATTCAAAGGTGCCATCAGAGGCAACTATTACACTCCAAGAAAGTTCAATTTGAGTCTTTCACCTGAGTAGGTCTACTCCCTTGTGTTGATAGAATTCTAAATTGTCAACCGTAGTTTAATAGTAGTATGCAGGTTATAAGCAAAACCTTTGTTTGCTTGAAAGAAGATTAGCATTTCAAATAGGCTAAGTCTAGCTTCATCAAGTGATGCCAAGACAGCTTTTTAGAGCTCTGCCATAGGTAGATCTAGACTAATGAGGCTTCAAAAGTTTATTGGTTAGTGGCAGCAACAGTCTTCACATAGCGAGTCTCTCTACTCTCATATAATAGACTCATCTCATAGAGAATCTGCTTTAAATAGTGGCGACTATTTTGCTAGAAATGAAGTCCTTTCATATCCAACCTTTCAAAATATTAATAATTTCCCTCATCTTGATAGCTCATATTCTAAGGATCTTGTTTATTTGCCACCTCGAAGAAATGTTCCTTTAATGGGACATCAAGCCCTTCCTAAGTCCCAACATTCTCAAGGCTTCCACATGGTTGGTGGTTTTTAGCATGAAGAGATACCTTCTAGTGTCAGAGCGGGCATTCCCTACAAGATCTTGCAAATGTTCCTAACAATAGTAGTTGTATCGAACCTCTTTCTTAGGATAAATTTTATAAGAGTAATCAGATACAGGAACCATTGTCTCTGGCAGTTACTTGCCAATAGACAATTCTAGAAGCTTGGAAGTTTACAAGGGCTAGGTCATCTGCAATCAGGTACTAACCAATCTTTTGACATCTTCGTCAGCCATTCGCGGTAATGCAGAGATTTCAAGAAAACCCTCATGATCAAGGTGGTTTTTTATCATTATTTCCTTCTTCCAATCTCCCATTGAAACTAGAATTTTTGTAATTCTAGTTTCATCAAGGTGTTTGGATCATTAACCTTCTGAATTTTTGTAGTCTGGTGGTGGTTCTAGTCCACTCCAATATCAGGACCATGACTTCTTAAATTTGCTAGGGATTGAATGTAATGATGATATATTGGTATCAAGTCATTCGCAAAATAAACCAATGGGATGAACAATGCTGCTATACAACTGAGTATGAAGACTGTTACAATGATAAAGAATGGGAAATGGATTCTTGGAGCTGTTTTGATAAATGTCCTGCAAACTATTACAAAAAGGGTAGAAAAGGGCAGAGGAATAACGTTTTTGCTCACATATCCAATGCCCCAAAGGTGGATGAATAAGACTTAGATGAAGATTCATCACTAGAACAACTGCAAATTTGGTTATTCAAGCAAAACAATTGGAGAACAAACCTATTTCCAAAATCTTGTTGCTACAGTGTAGAAGCAAAAATGCAGCAATGCTCCTGATTATGAAAAATGAAAGTACAGTTCTGTTGTTCATGAACAGTAAACAAGCAGCAATATTGCTACTTATGCAAAGTCGAATCCCATTGATCCTGTTTCGGGATCATGTGTGCACCACTACTAAAGTTGAACCAGGTCAGGATTCGAGTATTAAAACTGATGGATTATCTTACAATGGTGATACCATTGAAGTATTTAGTAGCCATGAATTTGTAAATTTTAAACATAGGTGTGTAGCCCATAAGGACAGTTCAAGTGCTGACATGGCTGCTTTTGTTGGAGACATTTCTAAATCATCTTTAGGTAAGCTGAAGAGATGGAAGTTGGTTAGGCCAACCTTCACCAATGGTTTTGTTGAACATAGTAGTTGTGGCTAGAATGAGAACAGAAATGGTCAAGAGGATGTTCAAGATTCCACGTTGGGAGTAGAAGTTAGTGTGGAACTTAGAACCTAGAGTGTTCAAAAGGGAAATTACACTAGTCACCCCAGTGCATGTGGATAATGTTGTGAGGGAGGATTTGTCATTAGGTAGTTTGCAACGAAATGTGATGCAATTCCTATTTTTTCAAGAAAAGAAGCAGATGGCTATCAATATCCAATAGCCATTCGTTACCTTTTTTTTAAAAAAAAAGTTGATTTTGTATCAGTTTTGTTGTAACTTGTGAATGCATCCAACATAAATCAAGTAACCACATATTAAGTTAATCTACTAGAACTACATATTAGAAACTACTAGTCAAAATCCAATGAAAAAGATGGTTGTATTTTACAACTCAAGAAGTGAACAAAATCTTCCCACCTTCAACTCCAACATTTACAAATTACTTACAAAAAAGCATGTCATTCATGATTTTTTTTCTTTATGAAGAATAAGACATGTAGTTTAATTAGGTGTGGAAGGCATCTAAGAAACAATTGGATCATTTAGGTGGTTTAATCGTTGGCATTTTAAATGCAGTTACTACTGAAACTTTTACAATGCTGATTAATTTCATTAGTGTAAATCCTAAACCTGGATATTATTGGATCCTTGTATCCCACTAATTTCTATTTTAGCCTCCATGGTATCTGTTTAGATTTTTTAATAAATATGATTCAGTTCACAAATCAAGAGCTGAGGGGTGACTTAATATTCTCATGCTATCTTACTCATGCATGTCACTATCTTAAAGACATTCCTAATCTAAATAGTTGTACTAAACTTGGTTAAAAGAATGTCTAGTGACAATTGATCAAAGACCATTCCTCCGAAAACCATCCTCTCTAAGAATTTAACTCCAACATCTACAACATTACACTTGCATGGTACAACAGACATTGCATAATATGTTACATCATCAGGTGTCAAACCTTCCCTAACCATGTTCTCATAGGGAAAGTGTCCAAGATTTTTTAAAGTTGTCTTGAGGGAATTCTAATGCCAGGAAAGTATCTAAGATTTTTCCTCATTGAAGCTAGAAATGCGAATGAGGCTGGCTTTAATTAGATGCGGTGCATATTTTGTATATGTAAGAATATCCTATCATGTTGCGAGGGCTAAAAGGGGAAGGTGGAAAATTTTGTCACCATTACAAAAGCAAAAAATAAAAAGGAATCTGACATTTTAGTTCACAATTTTGATCCCTCGAATTTCAATTCACATTTCAGTTAATATCCTTACTCCCAAAATTAAGTTCCATTACTAATCAGGGTCTATCCACTCTTCCAGACATGGAAAATGGGCAACAGATTGGCATGGAGGAAACAAAACATGGATGTAAACTACTCAATAACTTGGTTTCTAGATGCAGCTAAACTAATTGAATGTTGCAAACCATATCTAAAAAATCCCAATTACAAACTCTCATGCATCAAATAACACTTGTACTTGATGGTAATAAGGAAGGAAAAATCAAATACTTTGCGAATCTCAAGAAGCATGCGAGAACACAAGGCACAACTGAAAAGCATAATCATCTCAAACCACAATTGGTATACTAGCAAACCACACTTCATCTTCAATGCAGATTATCATAAATACAATATCTGCAATTTCTAATCTCTTTAAAAAAGTACTTGCAAATGATGCTTTCAGCAATATTAATATTTTTCACTAGTCCAAATAAAGTAGGCATCATAACTAGTTTTCGACAGTATCTTAATTATTTTCCAACTGAACTGATTAAAACATGCAAACTATATCTAAGCAATCCCAATTACTAACTAACATGCATCAAATAACTTATACTTGACAATAATAACCAAGGAAAAAACAAATACATTGCAAATCTCAATAGGCAAGCAAGACCAACACAAGGCACAACTGGAAAGCTGAAATAATCTCAAACCACAACTAGAATGCCTACAACCACTCTTTTGCTGTCAATTGTTACACATATCACATATGAAAATTTCCCTGTTTATCCTAAATGCCATTGTCCTACTAATCAATTATGCTGATAGGATGCCCACTCCATTATGATCACCCATTTGATTTAAACAAATATGAAATATATCACATCAAAAGCATTTCTCTCATGATAAGGGTAGATTTTCCCTTACTAATTGATCTTTAAATTGCATTAACAGATATCCATATGAGCTATAACATTATATAGTCCATTTCATACAAATCCCATGACAATGTAAATCTTGTTGAAGAGCTGGTTGAGCATAAGGATGAAAATAAAATATATCAAGGTGCAACTACCATTGAACAAATAAGTTCTATTATGAAGAACATGACACCTCTAAAGCATTGCTATAACAACCCTATTTATTGGTAGGACTTCTATATGTGGCCAACCTTTTATCTTGATCTTTAGAAGGTACACAAGAGTCAATGGAATACCTGCTGCCCATGAATATGCCTACCTTATTGACCAAAGACTTCAATACATGCCCTTTAGAATGATAACTCCAAGCTATCCATATGGTTATTATTTTCAAGAATTTCAATATTTCATAGTTATGGAATTTTACCACGTAGATAGGCCAAATATTTTTACCGACTCATTCAGTCCAAAATCTTATTTCATTTGAGATAGAAAATAGTTGCTAAGGTGAACTACTTATATAGATAAGTGAGACAAATAGTCACCACACTTGTGCAAACAAATAGACATGTAAGGCAAATACGATATTCGAAGTTATAATGAGATGGTTATTATCATGGTTAATTGCTACTTTATAAGTGGTTTTAGGTTTACATGTCATCTTAAACACATTGGCACTGACAGATGATGGACTCTATTTGGCCTCTATTTTTTAATTTCTCCAAGTTATGCTAAACTTAGCTAGAAAACACATACTTGAGCAGAAAAAAAATTACTTTCAACTCATAAGTTTAAACCAAGCCCAACACATACTGCACATTTATCATTTATCATGCAAGAAACAGATGGTCACATATACAACACACATCCCACATTTTTTATTGGACCAAATTTCCATTATACCACTTCTTGCTTTCGAAATTACATAATCTACTCAAAATGAGTAAAGGGAAAAAGCTACATTGAAATCTGGAGCATTAAGCACATTTAGAGATATTGGCCCATGGAAAACTATCGAATAACAGACAACAAATCCAAACCTGCAAGACAAGGGTCTAGAACCTGGGTAAGACGACGACAAGCGGGCTTGTGAGATTG
The DNA here is from genome assembly GCA_037157565.1 of Thalassia testudinum. Classification (NCBI taxonomy): domain Eukaryota; kingdom Viridiplantae; phylum Streptophyta; class Magnoliopsida; order Alismatales; family Hydrocharitaceae; genus Thalassia; species Thalassia testudinum. Next base: position 45,581,878 of record JAZHRO010000025.1, read on the forward strand.
ACGAGAGCGTGCGGTCGGCTGTGTTCGGTGATGAGCAAGCTTGTGAGGATGAACGAGCTTGGGGGAGGGGGCTGGCGTTGGCAATGAGTATGGGGATCAGGGTGGGCACTCAAGGGTTTTGGGCGGCAAAGGTCCTGGGAGAAGAGAATGGTGGCAGAGGTCGTGACTAGGGGAGTTGGATGGGTCGAGGGCGCTGAGGTCAATGGTGAAAGGGATTAAGGAAGGGAGGGAGTAGGAAGAGGAACCTGTGGTTGCGGGCCTTGGGAGCGTAATGGGATTTGCGAGGGGATTTCGAGGAGCTGCTAGAGACCGTCGGGTGGTTGCAGGCGAGCACGAAGGGAATCAAAGGCGGAAGGGGTGGTGGAGATACGGCGATGGCATGATTGACGGGAGAGTTCGTGAGGGGAAGATGATGGCGAAGATCGTGGGATGGCAGCGGAGATCGTGGGATGGAGGGATCAGAGGGAGATTCGTGAGGGCTTGGAGCGCGATGGAGGGAGTGGTGGAGCGCGATGGAGGGAGTGGTGGAGCGCGATGGAGGAGCGTGGAGTTCTGATCTTCTGGAGGTGCGAGCAGATTAAGGGGGAGAGGTGCGAGGGGATTAAGGGGGAGGGTCGGGTGGTAGAGCACGGAGTTTTGGAGGCGCGAGGAGATTGGGTTTTACGTGGATTAAGGGGTTTTGGAGGCGCGGGGAGACTGGCCGGGTGGTAGAGCGCAAGCGGATTAGAGGGCAGGGTTTTCGTAGAGGTACGGTGGATTTTGTCGAAATTAGGATAAAGTTTTAGGATTTTGCGACGGAGTAGCTAGAAAAAATTAAGGAATTATGAGAAATATTTGAATAATGTGTATAAAAAAAAGTTGCTATAAATTTTTTATCATTTGTGAAAGTATATTTTAAATTATAATTTAGTACATTAATTAACAGTAACTTTTTTATTAATATATCGTGAAGATGATCAATACATCTCTTCCTAAATTGTAATAATATTGATATTTATGTTCACCAATGTAGTGGTAAATAAATGAATGTCCTTAACTCATAAAAATATCAGTGAATAAAATTTGTCGCTAAAAGTATTTGTCAATTAACATATTTACATAGCGGCAAATAATATAGCTATGTCGCTAATGCATGACTTTATGAATATAAAAGATTGCCACTAAAAAATTGTGTTAGCTAACAATTTTTTTTTAGCAATGAATTATTTGGACATGTCGCTAGAGGATACTATTAGTAGCATATACTTTATCGTTGCAAGGTGAAATGTCGATAAATCTATATTTTGTTGTAGCGGGTTCTAAATGTTAGGCTATCAACTATAGGCATGTGTAGAAGATATCTGTGGAAGAAATGAAGATGTTAAGATAGACATGTGGTCATACAAGAAAGGACCATATTTCAAATAAGATTAGTCAAAAAAAGGTTAAGGTGGCATCGATAGAGGATAAAATGAGAGAAACACGCTTAAGATGGTTTGGATATTTGCAAAGAAGGTCATTAGATGCTCCAGTCTGAAGATGGGAGAAGTTGGAGGCTGAACCTGCTAAGAGGAGGCAAGGAAGACCAAACAAGTATTGGAAAGAAATGATTTAGTATGACCTCAATTACTTTAATTTAAGTCCTGAAATGGCTCAAAATTGATCTGTGTGGAGGCAAAGAATCCATATAGTCGACCCTACTTAGTGTGGGAATGGGCTTGATTATTGTTGTATACAAATTTTTTGAGCCTTATTTGTATATAGGTTTACGGCTTTAGTGATGTTTATATCTGTCACTGTAGATTGTATAATATGCTAGTATTGGTTAGAATAACCTAGTTGAGTATATATTTGTAGTTATTTTTGTACCTATACTTAGATATTGTTTAGTACAATTATAATAACTAACATATAGTAGTTTTAATTAGTTTTTGATGCCTGTTTAGTTGTAAATATGTTTGAGGCATTGTAGTTAGTATTAATTGATTCATTGTGTACATAATTAAATCTATTCATTAATTCTTTGTTTCATTGATTCATTTGTAAATATAATTGACATTTTTGAAGTAAAAGAGTATTTTTGAAATATAGAGAGTGATGTATATCAATAACTGCCTCCCAATGAACGACCTGAATAAACCAGTAAAAATTATGTAACTAAATAAAATGACATGACATCTGTTTGCATTGTGACTATACTACAACAACGATGACATAATTAAATCACACATTTTATGCAACATAGAAGGTTCTTGATCATTCACCCTTGGATGATAATCAAAGGGTGTGTGTGTGTGTTGTTGGTCATCCATATGGCTTCTCAAGGAAGCCACATGTGGCCGGCTATGGGTGTGGAAGGGAAGCCCTAGATGCTAGGATCAAGGGTGTAGATTAGTCTTGATGTTAACAAAAGATCTTATCTCTTTTGATCTTTCCACAAGAAAGATCAAAGAGATAAGATCTTTCTCGTGTGGCCAACTATAAGAGGATAAGCCTCTTACTTAGGGCCTAAGCAATGTGGGCATGGGTGTATGTATGGGTGTGTGTGTGTGAACATGTGTGGGTGTGGGTGTGTGAACATGTAGACCTAGGTTGTTGGTCTAAGTGGGTTTGGGTAGGTTCAACCTAGGTTGGGTTAGGTTTTAATCTAATTGGGTCTAATTAAATTAAGTGCTGTAGATGTGAACCTAATTGGATCTATGGTGACCTAGTCTAAATAGGTGTAAGCCCAATTAGGTGTTAGCACTACCAATTGGATTTGGGTTAGGTTCAATTAGACTTACTGAGTCTAATTGGGTTGACTTAATTAGGTTCCAACTAAACCTAATCAAAGTTGGTTGCATCCAATTAGGTTATACTATACCTAATTGGATGTAGCTAGGTCTAATAGGTTTAGGTTAGGCATGATTAGACTCAATTGAGTCCAATCAACTTAGGTTTAGTCTAATCAGGTCCCATGGACCCAATTGACTGTAGGCTAGCCCAATTGACTAAGACTAAGTCGATTAGGTAAGGTGTGGACCTAAATAGGTTTTTAGGCTAAGGATAGGGTATTGGATAAGTGGATTAGGGTCAGGGATAGTAGGATAGGACTATGGATAGGGTGTATAGGTACATGGATAATGTTATCCATGCTTTTAGCTTCTGAGCTCAAATATCTAGTTTTGAGCTAGTTCAGAGATAGGTAATGGGATAAGGTTATCCTAGGGTTTTAAGGATAAGGCATGGTTATCCTAGTCCCTTGATTTCCTTCTCTGTTCTTGTGTCTTCATTCCATCTTTATTTCAGCTTTACTCTTCAACCATCTCCTATCTCTGCCGTAGCTTCTTTTTCTATCCAACTTTTATTCTTCAATGCTCTAGATTATTCTAAGTCCTTTACCTACATTATTTATAAAAGACTAAAATTAGATAATTATTCATAAAATAAATACAAAGCCTAAATATGCATGCATTGTAACGAATGCACGCCCCAGACGTCTTTTAAGACGTCTGGGAGGTGGCCCAGACGTCGGACCAGACGTCTGGGCTCACTTACAGACGTCTGACCAGACGTCTGGGATCGTTTCCAGACGTCTGGAAATCGGTTATTTTCGACACGTGTGTGTCGTCTGCGCGCCTAAGCGCGCAGACCGCATATTCGCTCCTGCGGCTGCAGATTCTCACCGTTGCAGTCTCTCTCTCTCCTCCTCGCGCGGCCTTAAAAGGCCACGCGCTCTCTCCCGTTGCCTCCACCCCTTTCCTCTTCTCCTTCCAGTGCGTGAGAGCAAGCGCGAGAGCAGGCGCGGGGTTGCTGCGGTGGCGACGGCCGCAGTGAGCGTGGAGGGGGTGCTGCGTGCGAGAGCGGCGCTCAGCCGTGAGGGCGAGCTCGCCGGGGCTGCCGGGGCCGACCGGTGGGGAGCGCAGCGAGCGCGGAATGATGCGGGAGGCCTGCTGCGGCTCGAGCAGCAGGCGCACGAGGTGCGACGCAGGCGGCGTCGCGAGTGGAGGGCGAGTCGCGCCCTAGTTCTGGAAAAATTTGCAGAATCAGACGTCTGTGCTGATAGCCAGACGGCAAGGTCGACGTCTGGAAGACTGTCCAGACGTCTGAAAGGTGAGTTTTCCGTCTTCTTGTTCCTTCTTGTCGACTGACCGTACTGAGGGAGGGAGATGGGTGTGCGCAGGCTCGGTGATTCGCCATCCAACGCGAATCAGGCGTCTGGCTGTAGTACCAAACGGCGGGAGTGACCTCCAGACGTCCGGGGTGACCATCAGACGACTAGGAACTAGGCCAGACGTCCCCGCAGGCTTCTGGACGTCTGAGAAACCACACAGAACAAGGTAATTCTCTGATCCACTTTTTAAGACATCTGGAAGAAGTTCCAGACGTCTGATTTTGCACAGTGTCGTCATTTTCGACCCGTTGAGGGCCCGTTCGGGTTCCGTTTTCCACGTTTCGAGTTGCGTTCTTTCCGGAATTAAATCCTCCACCCGTCTACAGTAGCTATACACTGTTTTGAGACACTCCTTGTGTTTGATCCTTGTGATAGGACCTCATTCCGTTGCAGTCTTGGGGGTCGCGGAGGCACGCGGGATTCCTGATCACGCCCCCATTACTCCCGTCGTACCTGGTAGAGTGGCTTTTAAGTATAACCTGTTAAATTGTGGAATCATAAATAGAACCTAGGACATTGCATGAATCCTAAGAATGAAAAACAGATTGAATGTTAGATCCTAGGTGTTGCATGAATCCTAGGGCTGAAAAACTAGATTGTATGATAGATCCTAGGATACGGCATGAATCCTAAGACGGGAAAACTAGTGGAACAGATGAATACTGCAGTATTGGAAAAATGGAAAGGAACAAATAGCTGCCTGTAATCGAATTAACAGCTGCCTGTTGAATAAATAAACGTGTTTGAGAACATGGATTGTGATAACGTGAAACTGGAAGGTGAAACTTAGACGTTCTGAGCTGGAACCCTACAGGGAAGTAGGAGTAGAACTCCTGGAAAGTGAATGGAATAGTATTGGGGAAGTGAGCTGGCCCTTGAGTACGGAGTACCAAGGAGAGCGACTGTCCCCCTGTTTAGTGTAGAGCGGAGCCAGCCGCCCCAGGGACCCGGGGTTAGGACTGGCCACTCTGTACCGACTTGCTGGCCCTCGCGTACGTAGTACCGAGGAGAGCTACTAGTGTAGGGAGGTACTAGCTACTCCACGGGCCCCGGGGTTCTGCTAGCCTCCCACACCGACTTGTTAGGCCCGCTGGGGCAAACCAGGGTAGTCAAGCGAGGGTGCGCGGACTGTGGAGGGGCAAGGCCCCTGTTTGGTTACTGTGGAGGGGTTGGACCCCTGTTACTGAGAGGGCTCTGCCCTGTACCGGTTCCATGCTGTGCTTTGGGCTCACCCGGTAACGGAAACGACTGACCGCGTGCCAGTGCGGGTTAGCTACCCGTGCGTTTACCGCGCGTGCCGTAGTCACCGTTACGTCTGTCAGTGACCTTGGGGTGGTTGACTGAGAGTAGGATCACCACGGGGGACTCTCTCGGCCAGGAGAGCACCACGTGCTACTTCTACTGTTCGGAAAAGACTGCAATCAAGATCGTTCCCACGAGGAACATTCGAGATCAAGTGAAAGATCTGAGAAATAGATAAATCGTGAGATAATTGAAAGACTTAAATAAAGAAAGTAACAGAACTTAACAGCTACTGTACACTCTACTGTTTCTTTAGTTTTAGTTGCCACTCTACTCAGCATTTTGCTGACGTGTTACACTCGTTACCTTTCAGGACCAGGTGTTGAGCAGCCAGGGTCAGCGGCTGCAGAGGACGCTGGGCCGAGTAGGGTCCAGTAGAGTTACCACTGTTTCTTGTACCTCTTTTTGTTCTGTTATAGTGAGTAGTTCTTGTTTCCGCTGTACTTTTCTTTACCTGCAGTTCATATTTAGTTATGAATGTTGTTCTACTGTTGTGGTGGTATATACTGTAGTAGTTTTTTTCCTTGCTGCTGTATTTTCTTACTGTTAGTTATATTCATGTTGAATGTGGTTTATTTTACTACTCTTTTGGTTACTTCCTCGTTGGACGACTAGGTCTTGGGATTAGTTGAGTCGGTCCGGTTCTCGTGTCTCGTAGGGGCTCGGGAACCGGGTCGTTACATGTATGCTCTAAATGTTGTATTTATAAACCTAATGCATGATTTTACTAAGGAATTAGCCCTAGATTAAGCCAATTAGGGTAATAGATTAGACTGTTATCATGAGCTTCCTTGGAGTTCTAGGAATCCTTTGGGAAAGCTTTACAACTGTGAGAGCACTAGATGGTGGCTACCAACCTTAAAGAAGACGACAGAGGTGGAGGAGGTCGATGGAGCGTGTTAGCGCATGGAACCACCTACTGAAGGTTGTAATGGGTTCCTTGTGCCTCCACAAAATTTCTTGTGAAGCTTCGGAGCTTGGGGACAGTTGGATGTGCTTGCTAGGGTCGAGGAAGGTGGTAGAGAAGTGTGGGGTCGAGTAGGGTGCTCCGGTGAGCAATCGCCTCGATTTCTTGAGGGCTTTTGCTCACTAGGGCCTAACAAAGCTTATGAGGTGATCAGGGGTCGATGATGTTGTGCGAAGTAGGATGGAGGTCATTGCCAAAGCTCCACCAGATGCGTGGGCAAAAGTGAGGAGGGGACTGGATTGAGGCTAATTCATATATCTAAGGGGCTTAAACTATACTACAGAGAGAGAGAGGAAGAGAAGGAGCTACCTGAGGGTAGATGAGGAGGGTGGGAGAGCATGCTCAGTACAACAAAAAAGACTTAAGATGATGTTTATTTAACGTCACCATAAGTGAAATAAACGTCACCATAAGTTTTTATAGATGTTAAAAAAATGTCACCATAAACGTCTCCTTAGGTGCATCGTCTTAGGTCTATATCAATGTTGAAAATCAAGTGTCACCTAAAAGAATTCTACCGACGTTAAATAAAGGTCACCTATAACATCTAAGGTGACATTTAAATGTCTCTTAAAAGTCTTACCACGTAACCAAATCTATACAAATGTCATCTTAGATATCTTTCAACGACGTTAAAATGTCACCAAACAATAACTATGAAAACGTTTAAATGTCACAATATCTTACGTAAGATAATATTTAAATGTCACATTAAGTAATTTTGAAGACGTTTAAACATCACTTTAACTTTTCCTTAAGTTTCTACAAAATCTTTAGTGACGTTTAAATGTCTCCTTATGTATCATATTGTTGTGTTTAAACATTACTTTAGATTGCTTTTAAAAATGTTTAAATGTCATCTTATATAACTTTTAACAACGTTTAAATGCCGTCTTACGCATTCTTTATTGACATTTAAATATTACCTTATGCACCTTTTGAAGACATTTAAATGTCATTTTACATCCCTTTTAGTGAGGTTAAAATGTCACCTTATTTATCCTACTATGACGTTTAAGCATCATTTTAGGTAACGTTCACTGATGCTTAAATGTCATCTTATGTAACTTTTAAAAACATTTTAACGTCCTCTTACCTATTCTTTATTAACGTTTAAATGTTATCTTATGTAGCTTTTGAAGACATTTAAACATCATGTTAGATACCTTTTAATCCAACTAAAATGATGCTTATCCATTTGGTAACTGTTATATGTTTATATCTTGTTTGATGCATAATAAATTGAAATATCTTTCCTTTTCTTTGGTTTACACAACTTGGATTTTAAGTTTGAAGGATTTGAACTTCGTTGTTTGTTTTTTTTTATTGTTCGTTGTAAAGATGGGATAGTACCAGAGGAAGGTGAGTAGTTCTTTCTTATAGCTCCAAAGAGAACTTATTAATGTAGTTCAATTCTTTGCATAATCATAAGCTATCTTATTTAGTAACCACAATTTATATCACTAGAGTAATAATCATTCAATTACATTACATCTAAACCACAAGATATTCAAAATGGTTCCTCTTTCTAATCATTCCACTACCTAAGACTTCACACCTTAGAATTTTTCCATGACATCCAACCACAAAACCCACCATCAGAGTTACCTAACATACCCTATACAAAGAATTAGATTGATGTGTGATAAATCCAAAACAAGCTTCCTTAAACCTTTGCATTTTCTAAAGGTGGTAAACAACTCAATGGTTTAGAACTACAAGCCAAAAAGCTACAACTCTTCTCCCATAGTTTGAATCCTTCTCAATGATAGTTCATCATCCCTCTATAAAAAATATGAATGTATTGGAATGTAATAATGCAAGTAATCTCTGCAAACCAATACTATAGTTAAATAACAGTATATGATATTCAACACAAGTCATGACTTCTATGAATTGGCCAGGGTAAGTTTCTCGAAAATCTAGAAGATTAGAATAATATTGTCAAATAAGAAGCATGTCCAAAATCCAAATCTTCAACTTGTCAAAGAGCTTTCTCCTTAGAACCTATAATCTGAAAGATTTCCCAAGACATGTCTCCCTAAAATCTTAACATTGAAAATCATGTAAGAGAGTGAAAGTCTTCTGTATAGCTTCTCTTGAATGTTGCCTTGCAAAATCCAAATTTTATTTTAAATCCAATTGTAAATTAAAGAAACTCATCGCCTTGCTGACTGACACTTGGACCATAAGAATAAGCTTCAAGGAGAAAGAGAAAGCTGTGGGAATGCTTGGAGGGGTCGAGTTGCCTTAAGAATGTCAAGAGGTTAGCGACGTGCCCTTAGAGGGAGTCCTCTACCTGATTGATGAGGGAGTTGAGATAATGATTAGGTTGATCGGAGAAGGGTGCGCTTGAAGGAAGAGAGGCCGCACATTGGAGGAGATGGTGGGAGCGGAAACGATGGTGAAGATCGTTGGCCAACGACAAAGTTGAGGGAGGAGGGAAGGGATATGTTGAACGGGTTACGAAGTTACGCTAACGTGTTCGGTTTTGGAAAACCTGTCGTTGTAGTTCGAAAGCGAAGGATTCGTGTTCAACAAATAAAATTTATACCGAAATTAAAATTCCGGGTCGAACACAGGGAGGCGAACGTTTGATTTAAAAACTTCGCGTTTCTTTTTATTTTGTCACGAAGAAATTCAATTTAAACTATCTAAGTATCTACAACAAATAAAAGAGAGAGAGGGAGTAAGAGAGAGAGAAAGAATACTATACATGGAAATTAAAATGAGATGTAGAATAGACAAGGAATTTATCATAAAAGAGTTCGTTCCTTACAACTAGAAAACATAAAACAATTACTCTAGAAAGCATTAAAAGAATGGAGGGAGAAATGTTCTCCTCGACGATCGCTCGGAGGACGAATAGACTACTCTAGAAAGCAGTAAATCTATACTAGAAAGCAGTAAAAAGAATAGGGAGAGAGAATCCTCCTCGACGGTCGCTTGGAGGACGAGCCGGACGGGACGACGCCTGGATGAAGGAGGACGAAGCGGGACGAAGGAGGACGAAGCAGAAGAACGGGAACGGAGCAGCACGTCGTCGTCGTCGCGGGATCCACTTCCGAAGGGGGACGAAAATTTGGACTTTATCTCGCAAGAAGCATCCCGGGTGTGGGACAAGCTTCTCTTGAGCTTTGGAGAGGTAGAGAGGAGAAGGAAGGGATGAAAATTTCGTATGGAGGGGGTCTCCTTTTATAGTTGCAAGGAGTGGGGGCAAAATGGACATTACATCTTCAAAATAATAAATAAGGGGTCTTTAGTGACGGATAAAACCGTCGCTAAAGCTCCCACGTCGCCGTCGCCGCCGCGCCCACGCGCGCCCGCTCGGCTGGCCGTGCGCGTAACGCCTACGCACGTCGCTTGATTTTCAGCCGTCCGATCGCGAGATCGGACGGCTTAGATCGCGTCCGCGCCCGCCCGCGTGCGATCGCGCGTTACGCCCGGCGTCCAATCGCGCGTCGTCCCGATTGAGCGCGCGCAGCCGTTGGATCTTCATCTGACGCTCGTGCGCGCCCGCTCGCCCGCGCCTTCCACCCCCTCACCGCGGCTCGAACCCGCGACCTCCGCTTCGCCCGCGGCTGCGTCGCCGCTGCGCTACGCGGGCGAAATGGTCGCGGGGACGTTTTTAAGCGCGAGCGACCGCAGCCGTTGGATCGAGATCCAACGGCGGAGAGGAGACGGTGCGCGGTCTTCACCAGACGCATGCGGCCGATTGGGCGGCTGAGATGGCGCCACGTGGCGCCATCTTGGCCGTCCATCTTCTGGAAGTTGTAGATGGTGTCACGGATGTCGGATTGACTCGATTTTTGTGTCGTTGGGCTGCGATCGTCGATCCGAATTCATCCGTGTGGTTGGATTTGCCATCTGAAGTGCGGATTTACACCATCCTGGCCCTTGATCTTCTAGGTTCCCCAGTCTCTATCTGATGCTACGGATGCCTGATTAGGGCGATCTTGGAGTCGTTGAACTCCAATTGTCACCCTAATCATATCCATACGGTTGGATCTTTGATCCGAGGCCCCGATAAAATATTTGCCCTGTCCAAGCACATAAAAGGAGACAATTAACCTCTATTTTATTCAAACTACTCTAAATGCAAGATGATGCATGTAATGCAATATTTATATCATGAAATGCAATCCTATGCTTAAGAACATGCATAAATAGACATTTTAAGTAGTGTAAATGTGTTTACATCATACCCCCATGCCTATCTTTTGCTAGTCCCTAGCAAAAACTATATGCTATTTATAAAAGAATTAGGTTAGATTATTTGGACCTGAGTTATTTTCAATCATTAAGAAATTGTCTACTTAAGAACTGAACTTTCAAAGACACAACAGTGCCCGGGTATCAGCCAAAATGCAGACCGCCTCAAGCCTCGCCTTATTCAAAGAAAAATTTCTTTTTCTGTTTTTACTCTCTTTTTTTTTTTTTTTTTTCAAATTTTCAAATTTTAGGGTTTAAGAGTGGCTTTCTACGGCCATTCAACTCACCCAAGATTTGATGAGAATCCTAAGTTTTAAGCATCTTATTGTGATTGTGATAGACTCGTTGACCGGCAATTAGAACGGACTTCGGATTTCTACGCCTCTAAGTGACCTCAAAAAGAATTCTGCCTAAAGGTGTATCTTTACAACCGGTAGCTTTCTCCCTACTTTTATTGTGTTAACGGGGTCAACACAAGGGTGAATCCAGTATATATCTCCCCGGTTTATTCTACTTCTCCGCTTCTTCCTGAGTGTTTTGGGAATTTTTTAGTGCATTTTCTGAGCTGGGTTCTGGACAACCGGTCGATGAGCTGTTACCACCGACAACTTGCCAGCCATACTCGTGCGGCGAAGTGTGGCTTATTTCTTTTTGTTCTTTTCTCCTTTTTGATTTTTTTTTTTTTCTTCTTTTTTTTAAGTAGGTGGCTTCCCTGGTCTAAGATTTACCTAAAGGCAGCAAAAAGAGAAAGGTCAGTGACTGGGCTCTGGACAACCTACCTATGGGCTGTTACCCACGATAACTTGCCAGCCATATCACCCTAGAAGGTTCATTAGCTACCCAATTTCCATTAAAATCGCCAAATAACGAGTCAGTGCAAAGAAAGTGTGTAGATGCTTAAGACTCAAAATTCCCTCACATCAGAGGGCGGGTTGATAAGTCGTGTACTTATCACCCAAACTTATTTACTCCAATTAAAATGAAATTCAAGTTGGCGAGAACTCGAAAAACAAATCCGCATTTTAGTGGATATACGGGCTGATTAAGTCCAAAGACCTGAAGGGTCTTTGTGTTCAGAACATAATATAGTATTTCTTAAGATCGAAAATTTTCTTAAACCCAAATTCTCTTTCCTAATTTTGATTTTTTTTTTTTATTAAAATAAAACAAATCTACGGAGCTGACGAATGAATTCAAAGATAAATATCCATCCCCCCATGCCTATCTAATGCAATGTCCTCATTGTATTAAAAAGACATAAAACAGAGTGGAAAAGCGTAGAAAGCACCTGAATTGCGTGGATATCGGGTCCGCTCCGAGATGAAAATGAAAAAGAACTGTATATGTGCTGAGTTTAGTGCCTTCAGCTAGGCACACTATACAAAGAAAAGAAATGAAGAATTCAGAAGTGCAGGTCAAAATTAGAATAAACAGAAGAATCCTCCGACCTGTCAACAGAGGTCCACAGATGTGGACCAGATTGTGGTGCAGACCCACACCCCATAATCGAGAATATCTTAGGTTCTGGATAAAAATTACCCAAAACCTAAAATCAGAATGCAAGTGGGGTCGGGCCTGCGATTTGTGAGGATGCAACCCAAGGCCAAAATGTCGGGTTACAGAGAATTGAAGCTCAAAAGGATAATCGTTAAATGTGTGCTTGAGTTTGACATCCTCGAAACAAATGTCGTAAGGGTTCTGATTTGATGGTTTCAGCTTAAAAGGAACCCTTCGACTCAATCTTCCATTTCCTCCAAAATTAACTTCCCAAATTAGAACTTCCCAGCTCCTATCCTCCTCATTCGGCATATCAAATTCCATGACCTCTTGTATATTCATCACCCCGTCTGAAATCTCCAAGTCTAGATGATGTGGAAAAATCAAAATTGACTTGGGTCTAATTATCTCAGAATTAGAATCATCAATAAGCTCAACAGGGTGTAACTGATAATCAGGGCATTGAATTGATTCCTCCAGAAAATGTGATTCTGGATCTGTATCGTGTGCCCTAATAAGATCAGTTTCCTCAGTTATTGGGCTATCAAATGATCTATCAGATTCCTCAGGCCCAATCGTCTCACAAAAATCGTGATCTGAAAACTCGTGTGAGACTTCGCAACTTGAATCTTCACCATCAAAGAAATCAGGATCCGTATCAATGTATGTCCCAAAATCAGTTGTCACTTTGTGTTCCCAGGAGACATACGTTTTCTCGTAACCCGGCTCAGGGATCTCAGGTGAAGAAATCAGATCATCCTTAATTGGTTGCTTTAATTCAATCTGGTCAGCCTCGTAACACATGTTCCCCCCAACAGGTGTCTGAGCGGGTTCTGTCATTGGCTTTCCTGAAGAGGGTTCATCCTGGGAATCATCCCAAGATTGAATCAAAGCAACCACGAATCTCATCCTCAATTTCGCTAATTTCCCGAGTAGAAACTCACCCGGGTTCTTATCATTAACATCCTGGAGCCAATCCAACAAAGACTTGTTTAAATCATCAATCATTTCAATCAAGGGCTCCAATCTCTCAATGCAAGGTATTGGCTGAACTTCTAAAGATTGTATGATATTTCTCAAGTTAGCCAGAACCTTATCTTGAACCTGATTAACCTGAACCAAATGAGTTGGTTCAGGATTGGGCGGGTTTGACATCAAAGCAGAGGAATTAACGAATTGAGATTCGTTATACCCTTCCTGAAAATAGGTCATTTCAGAATGTTCAAAGGATGGTGATGACCTAAAGGCAGTGAAATCAGAGGATGGGTAAGGATCAGTGTATCCTTCTTGATTGTAGATCGTATTAGGTTGTTCATGAAAGGAGGACGATCTATAATCGATGTAGCTCTGAGAAGAATAGAAATCAGAATCAAACTGTTCAGGGTTAGACCCTAAACACGGAGGTCTGGAATTGTATCCCCAATCCGAATTATCCCAACTAACTGATGGTCGATTACAATACGAGTTGGGATAATTGTCATGTTGAGGATAATTTACAACAGGAGGGAAAGAGCGGGAATGCGTGAAATATGTGGAAGGATTCATGAGACACGGGAGGAAGAAAGGTGCCCTGCAATACAAACAATCAAACCTGTCCTTAAATGGGTTAGCCTACAGACCTACAGACTCCCAAAACCCGTCTTGAGATAAAGGAACGATTTGATCTACTTCTGTCTGTTCAATCCAACTAGTTAGAAGGAGGGACTGGGGAGAAGGTTCTTCCTTCGGCTTGCGCCTCCGGTTCCTAGTGTACCCCCCAGCCGCGATCGTTTGACTCTACTCCCCTAGCTAGACATCAGATTGAACAGTAGAAACAGACTAATCGAAAATAATCTCATTCTGGGTTCTGAAGAGCGAGTCCAATCCTTAAGGCCAACGTCTACTTTGTTTTATTTAGGGCTAGGTTTGAATGTGCTTTGGAATGTGACGGGCCCTTTAAATGGGTTGTGCCCTTAATAATTGATTGATTTGTGTGTGAGTGCACAACCAGTGATTTTCAAGCAAGATTATTTTTGATGTGGTGAATTTTAAGGTTCAAATCTTGCTTAGTAGCTTTTAGGATTCAACTTTAGGTGTTTTCAATCAAGTTTCATTGGCACACCAAGTTTTGCAAGCACAGGTGAAGATATTTTCCTTTAAAGTTTAAAAAGAATGTGGAGTGCCTGGTAGATCCCTAAGAGTTGAACCTAATTGGCAGCTACTTGATGAGTTGATTTTATTTGAAGTGGTGCGGCCCAATCAACTCAAACAATTGGCCTCAAATGCACCACTAAGTTAGGCACACAAAGATGGTTAACTTAGAATGATTTCTACTCTTTTATGTGTTGCTTTATGTGTACTGGTCCCACAGATCAGAACCCAGTTGAGTAGAAACAAATCAATTCGGTTAAGTGCCTTTAAATGTGGGTGTACATTGTGTATTTGTTGAAAATTACCCCACAAAATTATCTTTTTACTTTTTTATATAAATGAAGGTGGAATGAGTGAGAATCCAAACAACCAAACTATTCCTAGGATTTATGCAAACACCTAGGTTAATTGGAATTTGGATTCAATGTGGCGAATGAAATCTATGGAGGGGGAAAGAATGGGTGATAACTTACAAAACCTTTCACAGCACTTTACTCCAATCTACCGCTTTTGCTTGCCTCAAAAGAGTACCTGCAATTACAATAAGAAAGGAGAAAAGTGAGGTAAATGATTTGTAAGTTACAAAACGTGAAGAGAAATCAAGGATCGTTGCCTCCCCGGCAACGGCGCCAAAATGTTGAACGGGTTACGAAGCTACGCTAACGTGTTCGGTTTTGGAAAACCTGTCGTTGTAGTTCGAAAGCGAAGGATTTGTGTTCAACAAATAAAATTTATACCGAAATTAAAATTCCGGGTCGAACACAGGGAGGCGAACGTTTGATTTAAAAACTTCGCGTTTCTTTTTATTTTGTCACGAAGAAATTCAATTTAAACTATCTAAGTATCTACAACAAATAAAAGAGAGAGAGGGAGTAAGAGAGAGAGAAAGAATACTATACATGGAAATTAAAATGAGATGTAGAATAGACAAGGAATTTATCATAAAAGAGTTCGTTCCTTACAACTAGAAAACATAAAACAATTACTCTAGAAAGCATTAAAAGAATGGAGGGAGAAATGTTCTCCTCGACGATCGCTCGGAGGACGAATAGACTACTCTAGAAAGCAGTAAATCTATACTAGAAAGCAGTAAAAAGAATAGGGAGAGAGAATCCTCCTCGACGGTCGCTTGGAGGACGAGCCGGACGGGACGACGCCTGGATGAAGGAGGACGAAGCGGGACGAAGGAGGACGAAGCAGAAGAACGGGAACGGAGCAGCACGCCGTCGTCGTCGCGGGATCCACTTCCGAAGGGGGACGAAAATTTGGACTTTATCTCGCAAGAAGCATCCCGGGTGTGGGACAAGCTTCTCTTGAGCTTTGGAGAGGTAGAGAGGAGAAGGAAGGGATGAAAATTTCGTATGGAGGGGGTCTCCTTTTATAGTTGCAAGGAGTGGGGGCAAAATGGACATTACATCTTCAAAATAATAAATAAGGGGTCTTTAGTGACGGATAAAACCGTCGCTAAAGCTCCCACGTCGCCGTCGCCGCCGCGCCCACGCGCGCCCGCTCGGCTGGCCGTGCGCGTAACGCCTACGCACGTCGCTTGATTTTCAGCCGTCCGATCGCGAGATCGGACGGCTTAGATCGCGTCCGCGCCCGCTGCGTAGCGCGCCCGCCCGCGTGCGATCGCGCGTTACGCCCGGCGTCCAATCGCGCGTCGTCCCGATTGAGCGCGCGCAGCCGTTGGATCTTCATCTGACGCTCGTGCGCGCCCGCTCGCCCGCGCCTTCCACCCCCTCACCGCGGCTCGAACCCGCGACCTCCGCTTCGCCCGCGGCTGCGTCGCCGCTGCGCTACGCGGGCGAAATGGTCGCGGGGACGTTTTTAAGCGCGAGCGACCGCAGCCGTTGGATCGAGATCCAACGGCGGAGAGGAGACGGTGCGCGGTCTTCACCAGACGCATGCGGCCGATTGGGCGGCTGAGATGGCGCCACGTGGCACCATCTTGGCCGTCCATCTTCTGGAAGTTATAGATGGTGCCACGGATGTCGGATTGACTCGATTTTTGTGTCGTTGGGCTGCGATCGTCGATCCGAATTCATCCGTGTGGTTGGATTTGCCATCTGAAGTGCGGATTTACACCATCCTGGCCCTTGATCTTCTAGGGTTCCCCGGTCTCTATCTGATGCTACGGATGCCTGATTAGGGCGATCTTGGAGTCGTTGAACTCCAATTGTCACCCTAATCATATCCATACGGTTGGATCTTTGATCCGAGGCCCCGATAAAATATTTGCCCTGTCCAAGCACATAAAAGGAGACAATTAACCTCCATTTTATTCAAACTACTCTAAATGCAAGATGATGCATGTAATGCAATATTTATATCATGAAATGCAATCCTATGCTTAAGAACATGCATAAATAGACATTTTAAGTAGTGTAAATGTGTTTACATCAGGATAGGAAGAGGAGGTGGATCGCACCACCATCCCACTACTTTGGAAGGAGGGAATGTAGAGAGAGGGGTCATTGGAGAGAAGGGAGAGAGGGGGGTTGTCGGAAAGAATGGAGAGAGGGTGAAGAGGGGGGGGGGGGGGTTGTCGGAGGGGTTGAGAGGACTTACCTCGAAGGCATCGCAAAGGGTGGTGGAGTGAAACTCGCTGGAGAGGAATTAGGGTGAGGCATAGGAAGCCTAGCGTGCCGACAACGAAGCAAACGAGGAGGTCGACGAGGAGAGGAGATCAACGAGGAGGACGATGCTAAGAGAAGTGAGATTGATGTCGAGGGTAGCGGAGGGTTTTATGCTTGTCGAGGAAGGGGAGGGCAGGGGATTGAGCGGGGAATGAAATTTTCGTGGGTGGGAGGGTGCGTGAAATGTTTTGTTGCAATAGAGGACATGGGTAGTAGACGAAGAATATTTGCTTTTACATGGATTTTTTTGTGTTGGAATCAAGGGTGTAGGAAGGGAAGCATGTGTTGGTATTTTTGTCTTATTTTAGTGACATTTTAAGGGAAGTGAAAGGGTGTGATAAGGATAAATTTGGTGATGTTTTTTTTAACATTTGCATTAAATTTCTTTCGATGATGTTTAATAAAAGAAACGTCAACACAAGTAGAATCTATGTTGCACTTATTATTTTGGCTACGTTAATTTATTAACATCGTCAAAGATAATGATATTAAATTTAATTAAACGTCACCTTAAGTCTTGTTTGTTGTAGTGGCATCCGGTGTTAGCTGGCCGAACGTGAAGAAGACGACGATGGCAAGAAGGTGGTTGAAGCGAACAAGAGGGTGTAGGAGCCGACTTTTGTGGTAGGAAGCTTGGTGATGAAGCGAGGAAGATAACCATGGCCTTGGTTCATGGTGAGATGCAGCAAAGAAGACGATCGGAGGAACTCCAAGGTCTCGTTGATGGCAAGTTCAGGGAGGAAGAAGAATGGACTGAACACGTGCCAAAACTTGACGACCTATATCAATATATCTTAGTAGAGTTTTATAGGTGATCGATCATCACGATTGAGGTAGAATTGTGGCCTCAAAAAGGTTGATTTCAACGTGATTCAGCGAGGAATTCGGCCGCAATTCGTGGCCTCCATAGATGGAATCAATGGTTGGAAATTGCGTCAAATTACACAGCTTTGATAGAGGAAGCTCCTTATTAAGTTTGGTGGGATTTTGACACGTAGATTAGGAGATATGAATCTCCAAAATTTGTGCCCATGAGAAGCTCGAGGAGAAGCTTCAGTTGGCTGGAGAAGATAAGTGCTAACGTCATGCTAACGATAGTGAGGGACCCAAATGCAAAGTTGATTCAAATGAGATCAAACAGGTCTCAAGTTTTTAGGGAAACCTATTTGGGACCCAAGAAATCTAATGGTGACTTGAATTTTGGCTTTAATGAAGTTAGGATGGTCAATTTTTCATTTTATCCCAAAATATAGTAAATCTGAACCTAGGTCTTTGACTTAGGTCAAATTGGGCTTTTTTTATAAAATTGATTATTCTAAACTTTAGGGAATATTTTCAATGATTTTTAGAAGGTTTAGATTACATTTATTTCAATTAGAACCCTTTGAATTTAAGTGAGGCTGAAAATAGGATTTTTATTTTAATTCTCTTAATTTTCATAAAAATCGTAAATCAATTAATGCAAGCCTGCTTAGTAGGTAATTTAGGCTTAGTTAACCTTCAATTGAGTATAGGTTCACTCCTGAGTTAATCTGCACTTATATTTTTCTATTAATATAGTAGAATTAACTAATTTTAAAGAATTCCTCTTGATTCAATCATAATTGAATTATAACATTTTAATAGTTTAATTAGGTGAATTTATATTTAGAAATTACTCAATTTGTGCTAGGTATAGAAGATGATGGTGTTACCATCATATCCCCATGCATAACATTTGCTAGTCCCTTAATAAATTCTTAGAGTTCAGAACAAACTTTAAGCTTAAGAGTATTTCTATTGTTCGGCTCAAGTTCTTCAGATTTCACGAATAATTTATTTTGTTAATCTTGGTCAAATATTAATACAGATAAGAGTGCTCTTATGCCTAGGACTTTGGACAACCAAGTTCCTCAAGACAGTAAGACTTAATAGCTCCCTACTTTGATTTCACTTGATTTTTGATTTTTAAACACAGAGGCACATAGTTCAGGTTGGTCTCAGTTTCACTTCTGGTTTTGTTGTTATCAAAGTTGGAACACATGCAGTGAAAGTGAAAGGTCCTAAGTGTCCAATTCATAACCTATTCGACTCAGTCGGCTGCTCCCACATGAATTTGGTAGCTTTCTATCTTCCTACCAAGGTTAACCTCAGGTTATATCTCCCTGGACAAAGAAAAATAAAAACTAGCACTATTTTTTTCTTTTTCTTCTTTTCCCCCTTTTTTTATTTTAATCTCTCTCTTTTTTTGTGTGGTGCAAGTGTGTGAGGCATTTCTGTGCCTTTTGGGGTGGTGAGGACAAGCATACTGCTTATGAAGGCTTACACATGCAAGCCCCACCAAAAACAAAAATTCAAGTACGTGCACCTTCTTAGGGAAGTGGATCTCCATCCTTTAAGGGATGGCTTCCGTAAAAGAGTTATTTTCTAACTCTACCTAGGTCCAATGTTTTACTAACTTTCTACTCAAGTCCCAAAACTCAATCCATGCATATGAGGGTGTGTTTCAAATTTTCAAACTCCTAGACCAAAAGTGACAAAGAGACCAGGTTAAACACTTGTGCCCCTTAGTCCAAGAAATCAAATTATCCAACTTCGCTTAGTAGGGTAACTTAAGCCATGCTTGATCAAGCATATTTGGCCCGAAAAATCTAAGGTCAAGGATATGGGTGCCCTGATATTAGAGTACAAATAAATTTAAACTTGACAAAGACTAACAAATTTACATTTAGCACATTTTTCTTCCTCTTGGCCATTCTTAATGGATTTGTAATGTAGCTCAAAAGGATTTTTCCACCCCCTTTCATCAACATTTTTTTATGAGAACCCTTCAAAGACATTGAAATTTACTATCGATTGCACTTTAGTATCCCCCCATGCCTAAGTTTTGCAATGCCCTTATTGAAAATAAGATGGGTTCAAATTCAACTTAGTTCGGACTTGTAGAGCAATTTTACAAAGGGTGGGTGAGCAAGTCGAAAATGGTCAAATGCGGATGATTTCAAGCTCCAATGTAAAAATTGGAGGTGGAGTCGATTGTTCTAAAGTATGAATCTTAAAGTGCAATAAGAGTGATGTTCAAGAAGAATATGAAAGGTCTCAGGTTTTTATAGAAAATGACAGGTTGCCTCTCGTTAAGCACTAAGTTTACCACCTTCAGCTGGTCAGAAGGTAGCTTAAATGGAATGGAGGTCTAAGGATTCTTCAATCAAGTTTGAATTGTTTAGCTCAAGAAAAGGTTTCAATCTTTGACAATTTACAACAAAAGGATTTGAGTCTTGACTGGCTTCACTGATCTTGACTGCTCCATTTCCAAAGATCCTCTGGACTATAAAAGTCCAATCCACTTCGATCTCAGCTTGCCCACTTTCT
The DNA here is from genome assembly GCA_037157565.1 of Thalassia testudinum. Taxonomy (NCBI): domain Eukaryota; kingdom Viridiplantae; phylum Streptophyta; class Magnoliopsida; order Alismatales; family Hydrocharitaceae; genus Thalassia; species Thalassia testudinum. Next base: position 45,602,105 of record JAZHRO010000025.1, read on the forward strand.
GACCAGGATAGAAACTCTTACATAAGATGTGCTTATCATGATGGGTCTTTATCCGTTCCTTGTAGATACATGAGTTTTCATGTGCATCATTGTGTAAATCATTGATCTCACTAATCTATAATCAACAGTGGATTTTGGCCTTCCCAAGATCCAAATTACATTTTCGTGCTGCCAAGTAGGCTTTGTGCTCCACTTCTACAGGAAGGTGACATGCCTTCCTGTAAATCAGTCTGAAGAAAGACATTCCTAACTAGGTTTTATGGGTAGTCCTATAACCTCATAATCCTTCCGGAAGCTGGGTTGGCCAATCCATTACAATAAAAAAGCCTTTAGCAACATTTAATATTTGCCACTATAGACATTTTATTTGCTACTATATGTAGTTAGTGACACTTAAAATAATTACCACTTAATTGCCTCCTTTATTGGTGTCACTAAAAGGTTAGCGGAAATTGGATAATTGCCACTAAATCATCGGTATTACAGCAATTATCATCGCTAAGGATCTTCTTTAGTGGCAATTTATTTGCCACTATTTCACTATTGTTGAATTATATTAGTGACAATTTAATTGATGCTATTAATGTGGCTATATATTTCATTTAGCATCATTTAAATTGTTACAATTAACGTCGCTAATGATCTTTAATAGCAATTTATTTGCTACTATTTCGCCACTATTGAATTATATTAGTGGTAATTAATTGATGCTATTAATGTCTCTATATACTTCATTTAATGACTTTTATTTATGCCACTAAATTGCCACTATTGATTTGCTTTAATGACATATTGTTTTGCCATTTAACTGCCACTATTGATATTATTTAGCAACAATTATTTGTGTCTCTAAATCGCCACTATTGATTTACTTTAACGATACTTTCTTTTGTCATTTAATCGCCACTGTTGATTCACTTTAATGACACCTTGTTATTCCACTTCATTACCACTACTAATATTCTTTAGTAAAAAATATTTTTATTTAAACAAGATCGAAACATAAAGGCAACCTCAATTTTATTTCTCCCAATAATAAAGTACAATAAATGCCCTTTAAAGGGATGCATCACAAAAAAAAGAAAAATATAAAAAAAGTAGCAACAACTAGCTTCAACACCAAAATATCCCCTCTCAAGGGTAATACAAAGAAAGAAATAAAAAAAGTAAGGAAAAATTTAAAAAATAATGAATCATGAAAACTTGACCACCAGTAGCAACCTCTTAAAATTGTTGTCATCCCAAGCAGCTTCAGTCTTCCAAACTTCAATTCAAAGCAAAAAAGTGGCACCATGATCATTTAAATCCCCACCAACACCTCAATCAATATGAAGTCCAAGATGACTAAATGCAGGTAGGATCAGATACTTGTTAGCCATTTTCTGTAGACATCAGCCATGAAACTAGGCAATATACTAGAAAAAACTACAATCACTAAACAGTTTGCAAAGATTGTTCATATTTTTACTTTTCAAGAGGTTGTAAATTGAACCAAATATCACACAATTACAAGGGTCAAATAACAACCCCTATTCAATAATTAAATTAATCAAGCCTCAGTACTTGAAGTTTAAATCCACTTTTGATGGATATATAAATCTCCATAATAATCAAAACATGCATTAATACTTGTAGAGTAGTCTATTTGCTAATTGTCATAGGCTTACAGGTTTCACTATTGATCAAAAGTGAGATGATCATATTTCTTTGTAGCCTTAACTATAGATCATGTCAACGTGCAGTGTGTTCTGTTTGCAACCACATGAATGGATGTGACTACCTCAAGGATAAGTGAACAATCAAACCATCTTATCATTTTTTATCTACATATTCCAGACATGTTTCAAATCTTAAGGGGCATGTATAATCCTCCTTACTAAGGAGCTACACTAGATGATGTGAAATCCTAAGCTTATAAACACAAATAAATTCTCTTAGGAAGAAAATTCTTTATGGTATAATAATTTCTATAGATTAAATTAGGTAACTCTCTTGCTAGTGGTTCCCATTAAGCGGTATAATAATTTTTGTCATCTTAGATACAAGCTTTCATGCTAAAGAAATACCCAACACAATTATCTCTTACAACATGGATAATATCTCTTACAACATGGATAATCTTCGCACAATCAGCAATGTATGCAGCATATATTGAGCACAAACCCCAAGCTTGGATTATTGGGTTCAATGTCAACTTTTGAAGCATTATGGGGAAGCATAAATTAACTTCACATTTTGAAACTATCCATTTCATATTGTCCAATGTGTCCACAATCATAACGAATGAAAGAGGAGAGTAGGTTGAATTAGCCTTTGTGCACACACCAAGGGATGGTGTGTGCACTTCCTCAAAATCAGCCCCCAAGTAGTAGGTACAATAATTTAAGTTCATATTCCACTACAACAAAAATGACCTAAGGTGACGTTTATTTAATGTCACCACAAGTGAAATAAATGTCGCCATAAGTTTTTGTAGCCGTTAAAAAAATGTCACCATAAACGTCTCCTTAGGTGCATTGTCTTAAGTCTATATTGATGTTGAAAATCAAATGTCACCTAAAAGAATTTTGTTGATATTAAATAAACATCACCTATAACATCTGAGGTGACATTTAAATGTCTCTTAAAAGTCACACCACGTAATTGAACCTATGCAAATGTCGTCTTAGATATCTTCCGACGACGTTAAAACATCGCCAAAGAATAACTAAGGAAACACTTAAATGTCACCATATCTTACATAAGATAACATTTAAATGTCACATTAAGTAATTTCGAAGATGTTTAAATGTCACTTTAACTTTCCTTAAGTTTCTGCAAAATCTTTAGCGACGTTTAAATGTCTCCTTATGTATCATACTATGATGTTTAAACGTTACTTTAGATAGCTTTTAAAAATGTTTAAACGTCATCTTATATAGCTTTTAACAATGTTTATGTGTCCTTTTATATTTCTATATTGATGTTTAAATGTTACCTTATCTACCTTTTGAAAACATTTAAATGTCATGTTATATCCCTTTTAGTGACGTTAAAACGTCACCTTATATATCCTACTATAACATTTAAGCATCATTTTAGGTAACATTCGTCGACGCTTAAACGTCATCCTACACTGAAATAGTATGTAGCTTTTGTGACAGTTATAAACTCCCCCAAAAGCCTATAAATCGTCAACAAGCACCATTGTAGTATATCGCGTCGTTGTTTTATTTTGGTGATGGTTACAATCTCTTATCATCGCCTTCTGAGCATGCCCAGGTGAACATGGAAGTGGGTTTTAATGACGATTTTAAAATTGTTAAAAAAAATTACTAATGATTTTTAATTAAACTGTTGCCAATTTTTTTAGCAGGATATTGATTTATGCGTTAGAAAATTCCATACTTTTAGGGACGATCGTCCCGAAAACCATCTCCTATTTAAAATAGCGATGGGTTAAGGAAACGTGATCAATGGTGCATAACCATCTCCAAAGGATAGGTCACACATCGTGGTATTTCTCAAGGGGCCAAATGGCCCTATAGCGACGATTGTATAACCATCGTCTAACTTATTTTACAATGATTTTTATTAATAACCGTTGTAAATATTGATTTACTTTTTTTTTAAAGCAATTACACAATAAATCAGAAATGCTCGAAAATAACGTAAATTGTTCAAAACATTCAATCGAAAGGAATTATAAAATGGAACTAATTTATATATATATAGACGAGGTTCAAATATTTCAACAATAATAAAGATGGTAAGAATATAAAAACATATACGCTATGTTGGGGGCACCTACGCCAGCAACCCCAGAACCACCATCGTCGTCGTCACCACACCTCGGAATGTAAAACAACGAATTATCATGTCCACCACCACCTTGGAGATAGCACAAGACCTCCACCCACTACATGTTTTGCCGCTTTAACAACTCCTGATGCTCCATTCTACGAGGGGCGGCCTACAGCTGGGCGGTGACCTCCTCTAACCTATGTAACTTTTAATAACATTTAAACATCCTCTTTTGTATTCTATATTTACATTTAAATGTTACCTTAGGTAGCTTTTGAAGACATTTAAATGTCATCTTATATCCCTTTTAGTAACTTCTAAACGTCACCTTATTTATCCTAGTATAATGTTTAAGTGACATTTTAAATAACTATCACCGACACCTAAACATCAACTTATATAACTTTTTACAACATTTAAATGTCCTTTTATGTATTCTATATTGACGTTTAAATGTTACCTTAGGTAGTGTTAAGAACACTTTAAGACGTCTGGGAGTTAGTCCAGACGTCTGGTCAGACATCTGGATGCCTTCCCAGATGTTTGGAAATAAATTTTTGCGTGCATACGATCGCGAGTCTGCGCGTGTGCCGCACGTAGACTGAAACTCGCCGACCTGTAGATGCCTTTTTCTCCCCCCGTGCCTACTTATATCCTCCTCTCCCCTCTCCCTCGTTCACCACCCCACCGTCTTCTCCTTCCTCCAGCGTGAGGGCGAGAGCGAGGGCAACAGCTGCTGCCGGGTGCAGTGCGGAGAGGAGAGGTGCAGCGAGAGGGAAGAAGAGGGAGAGCACGCGAGAAAGAGAGAGAGTGTAACGACCCGGTTCCCGAGTCCCTACGAGACACGAGAACAGGACCGACTCGACTAATCCCAAGACCTAGTCGTCCAACGAGGAAGTAACCAAAAGAGCAGTAAAATAAATCACATTCAGCATGAATATAACTAACAGTAAGAAAGTACAGCAGTAAGGAAGGAAACTACTACAGTATATACCACCACAACAGTAGAACAACATTTATCATATAACATGAACTGCAGGTAAAGAAAAGTATAGTGGAAACAAGAACTACTCACTATAACGGAAACAAAGAGGTACAAAAGACAGTGGTAACTCTACTGGACCCTACTCGGCCCAGCGTCCTCTGTAGCCGCTGGCCCTGGCTGCTCAACACCTGGTTCTAAAAAAAAGTAACGAGTGTAACACGTCAGCAAAACGCTAAGTAGAGTGGCAACTAAAACTAAAGACAACAGTAGAGTGTACAGTAGCTGTTATGTTCTATTACTTTCTTTATTCACATCTTTCAATTGTCTCCTCTGACGCTGACCTCGCAATCCGTGTATACCTCCTCAGCTACAAACAGCTAACCACTCGGACCTCTGATTACGAACGGATTCTCTAACAGTGTATAATCCTGGTCCAAACTAACTGCGAAACTGGCTGCGACAAACGAGTGCGTAGCGTCGGAATCGAAAAGCGTGTAAACGAGTCTGCCATAAACTGAAACCATACCTGCTACCACCGATCCCGAAGCTCTGGCGTCCCTGTGTGTTAGGGCGTTGATACGTCCCTCAGCTCTACGTGCGGACGAAGCAGCCACACTTTGCGTCGGACGGGTAGGTGCTGTCCTCCTCCTCGCGCCTGGGCACCGCGGCCTCCTGCGCGCCTTCCAGTGCTCTGCGCGGGGAGTATCTGCTGACCTCCTGCCCTAGATGGGCAGTCCCTCCTGACGTGGCCCGGCTGACCACACTGGTAGCAGAGGGGAACCCGACTCCCGCCCTCAGTGGGTCCCTGCTGTCGACTAGGCGGGGGTCCGGTGCTGGCGACTGGCCCCTGTCGAGGGCCCCCAAAGGCCACTGATGGCCCTGCACAACGTGACGGCTCTCTTGCGGACGCCATGTGTCTCTGTTCTCGCCGGCCCTGTGAGAAGTCTGGCTGAAAGGGCCTCTTCCGCCCGCCGTCGGTGTCTCGCGCGGACGGGTTGGTCTCCTCGTAAGTCATAGCTGCCTCTACCACCCTCGAAAACGTAGGCAGCTTCAGGGGTTTGACATACCCCCGGATCGCAGGCCGGAGCCCCTCGGTGAACCTCCAAAGGTGCTCCTCTTCAGTGGCTACCGCTGTCGCTGCAAAGCGGGACAGCTCCAAGAAACGCGTACGGTACGCGCTCACAGTCATCGTCCCTTGGCGGAGAGTGTGGAACTCCTGCCTCCTCTGGTCCTGCCACGTCTGGGGAGAGTACTGCTCGCAGAAGAAGGTGACGAACTGGTCCCACGTCGGCTCTTCCCTCTCTTGTCCCCGGACCGCCCTCCACCACCGGTGTGCCGCACTCTCCAGCTGGTACGTGGCAAAGGCCACGCGGCACTCCACCGGGGGGCGAAGGGTGTCGAAGATCTTCTCCAGTTGCTCAAGTCAGTCCTCTGCCTCGGTCGGGTCCTCATCCCCCTTGAAGGAGGGGGGCTTCAGCTTCCGGAACTGTCCGAAAAGCTCGAAGTGGCGCTGTAGGGGAGATGCTGGTGCACCTCTAGGCGAAGGTGCCTCATGTACAGAAGTGTCGGAGGAATGTGGGGGCGGCAGCGGCCCATCCCCTCCCTCGTGTCCAGCGCTGTGTCCGTCGCGTGGTCCCACAGAGGACTCCCCCTCTGCAGCCCCAGGAGGAGGTGCTCGGGGCGGTGGGTGGAGCTCCTCCCGTACAATATCTCGTATCAGTCTAGCGAGGTCCTCGGCCTGGATGCCCGGGAGTGGTGGTTGGTCCACCGAGACGTCAACAACAGCACGTCCACCTCGCCGACCTCGCCCTCGGCCGCGCCCGCGGCCAGTCTCGCCAGTCCCGCGACGAGGCATCTCCTGCAAGGAGATGCGAAACAAAACGAAAACGTCAAAACAGACGGTACCTAACGAAACTTCTAAGAGCTCTTGTCAAGAGATATGTTGTGGTGGCTACTCTAGCTATAAACATGTGAATTGGTTATTTTCCAGTCAGTTGATTCACTTCTCGGGATGACCTTGCTCTGATACCATCTTGTAACGACCCGGTTCCCGAGTCTCTACGAGACACGAGAACAGGACCGACTCGACTAATCCCAAGACCTAGTCGTCCAACGAGGAAGTAACCAAAAGAGCAGTAAAATAAACCACATTCAGCATGAATATAACTAACAGTAAGAAAGTACAGCAGTAAGGAAAGAAACTACTACAGTATATACCACCACAACAGTAGAACAACATTTATCATATAACATGAACTGCAGGTAAAGAAAAGTACAGCGGAAACAAGAACTACTCACTATAATGGAAACAAAGAGGTACAAAAGACAGTGGTAACTCTACTGGACCCTACTCAGCCCAGCGTCCTCTGCAGCCGCTGGCCCTGGCTGCTCAACACCTGGTCCTAAAAAAAGTAACGAGTGTAACACGTCAGCAAAACGCTGAGTAGAGTGGCAACTAAAACTAAAGACAACAGTAGAGTGTACAGTAGCTGTTATGTTCTATTACTTTCTTTATTCACATCTTTCAATTGTCTCACTATTTCATTTATTCCCCAGATCTTTTACTTGATCTCGAATGTTCCTCGTGGGAACGATCTTGATTGTAGTCTTTTCCAAAAAGTAGAAGTAGCACGTGGTGCTCTCCTGGCCGGGAGAGTCCCTCGTGGTGATCCTACCCTCAGTCAACCACCCCAAGGTCACTGACAGACGTAACGGTGACTACGGCACGCGCGATAAACGCACAGGTAGCTAACCCGCACTGGCACGCGGTCAGCCGTTTCCGTTAACGGGTGCGCCCAAAGCACAGCACAAAACCAATCCAGGGCAGAGCCCTCTCCGTAACAGGGGTCTAACCCCTCCACAGTAACCAAACCGGAGCCTTGCCCCTCCACAGTTCGCGCACCCTCGCCTGACTACCCTGGTTTGCCCCAGCGGGCCTAACAAGTCGGTGTGGGAGGTTAGCAGAACCCCGGGGCCCGTGGGGTAGCTAGTACCTTCCTACACTAGTAGCTCTCCTCGGTACTACGTACGCGAGGGCCAGCAAGTCGGTACAGAGTGGCCAGTCCTAACCCTGGGTCCCTGGGGCGGCTAACTCCGCTCTGCACTAAACAAGGGGACAGTCGCTCTCCTTGGTACACCGTACTCAAGGGCCAGCTCACTTCCCCAAAACTATTCCATTCACTTTCCAGGAGTTCTACTCCTACTTCCCCGTAGGGTTCCATCCTTTTTACTCAAACATCCAGGTTTCACTTTCCAGTTTCACATTCTTACAATCCATGTTCTCAACCACGTTATCTATTCACAACAGGCAGCTGTTAATTCAAATTACAGGCAGCTTTATATCTCTTTCCATTTTCAAAGACTGCAGTATTATACATTCCACTAGTTTTCCCATCCTAGGATTCATGCCATATCCTAGGATCTATCATACAATCTAGTTTTCCAGTCCTAGGATTCATGCAACACCTAGGAGCTATCATTCCATCTATTTCTCATTCCTAGGATTCATGCAATTTCCTAGGTTCTATTTATGGTTTCATAATTTAACAGATTTTATTAATAACTTAAAGCCACTCTACCAGGTACAACGGGAGTAATGGGGGCGTGATCGGGAATCCCGCGTGCCTCCGCGACTCCCAAGACTGCAACTGAACGAGGTCCTATCACAAGGATCAAACACAAGGAGAGTCTCAAAACAGTGTATAGCTACTGTAGACGGGTAGAGGAATTAATTCTGAAAGGAACGCAACTTGAATCGCGGAAAACGGAACCCGAACGGGCCCTAAACGGGTCAAAAACGACGACACTGTGCAAAATCAGACATCTGGAACTTCCTCCAGACGTCTTAAAAGTGGATCAGAGAATTACCTGTTCAGCGTGGTTTCCCAGACGTCCAGAAGTCTGCGAGGACGTCTGGCCTAGCTCCCAGACGTTCGATGGTCACCCCAGACGTCTGGAGGACGCTCCCTCCGTCTGGTACAACAGCCAGACATCTGATTCGCGTTGGATGGCGAATCACCGAGCCTGCGCACACCCATCTCCCTCCCTCAGTACGGTCAGTCGACAGGAAGGAAGAAGAAGACGGAAAACTCACCTTTCAGACGACTGGAAGATCTACCAGACGTCGCCCTCGCCATCTGGCTATCAACCCAGACGTCTGATTCTGGAAATTTTTCCAGAACAGGGCACCACCCGGCTTCCGCTCGCGACGCCACCCGCGTCGTACCTCGCGCGCCTGCTGCTCAGACCGCAGCAGTCCCTCCTGCGCCGTTCCGCGCCCCCTGCGCCCTCCGCCGGCCGGCCCTAGCAGCCCCGGCGAGCTCGCCCTCACGGCAGAGCTCTGCTCTCGCACGCAGCACCCCCTCCGCGCTCACTGCGGCCGTCGCCGCTGCAGCAACCTCGCGCTCGCTCGCTCTCGCGCACGGGAAGGAGAAGAGGGAGGAGACGGTGGAGACGACGGGAGGGAGCGCGTGCCTTTTAAGGCCACGCGAGGAGGAGAGAGAGGACGCGGCAGGCGTCTGCAGCCGCAGGGAAAGAGGGAATAAGCGAATATCCGGTCTGCGCGCTCAGGCGCGCAGGCGGCTCGCGCGTGTCGAAATTAACGGATTTTCAGACGTCTGGAAACGATCCCAGACGTCTGGTCAGACGTCTGGACCACCTCCCAAACGTCTTAAAAGACGTCTGGGGCACGCGTTCGTTACAGAGAGCCCACCGGAGTAGCTCAAGGCCGGCCGACGTGCGCGTGGAGGAGCGTCGTGCTGGGGAGATCTCCCTTGGTGCTGCTGTAGCTCGAGCAGCGGACAGGCGGCTGCGTGGCGAGCTCGCACGCAGTGGGAAGAAGACGAGCAGGTTCTGATTTTGGAAATTTCTCCCAGAATCAAACGTCTGGACCTACGTCCAGATGACGCGGACGACGTCTGGAGGGAGCTCCAGACGACTGAGAGGTGCATATTTCCTCCTCTACCTCCTATAGCGGATACAGCCATGCTGGCCGTTCTGCCGAGGTTCTGAGACATGTCGTGTTGAGGAGGTTTTCGTCATGCGTGCAAGCTTCATTTCAGGAAGGCGTGGGGACATGCCCTCCCAAGCAATTCAGACGTCTGGGCAAGGCACCAGACGGCGGAGAGCGTCTCCAGACGTCCGGAGAGGTGGTCGGACGTATGGAATTGGGTCCAAACGGTTCAGCAGGATCCCTGGACGTCTGAGGAGCAGCGCAGAGTGAGGTATGACCTGGACCACTTTTCAAGACATCTAGAAGGTGTTCCAGACGTCTGATTTGAGTCAGAGTTGTCGTTTTTGACCTGTTTAGGGTCTGTTCGAGGTTTGATTTCCACGTTTAAGATTCCGTTCTTCTCTGATTTAGTTCCTTTACTTGTTTGAAATACTTGTATCCTGTTCTGAGTGGTTCCTTGTGATTAATCCTTTTGTTAGGACCTCGTTCTATTCCGGCTTTAGGGGTTATGGAGGCACGTGGACTTGCCGATCATGCCCCCATCACTCCTGGTTTTGTGTGTAGAGTGGCTTCCCTTAGTTAATTACAAACATTAATGCATATCTGAAATAAATGATAGATCCTAGGGTATGGCATGAATCCTAGGACCTGAAAACTAGATTGAATGATAGATCCTAGGGTGTGGCATGAATCCTAGGAATAGGAACACTGAAACAAATATCTTGAATGTCTGAATTGCAGTCTTGGATAAGTAGATAGAATAATGATGATCGCCTGTAATTGGATAACAGCTGCCTGTGAACTGTAGAGTACTGTTGCTAGTAACTGTTACATGTAATTTTTGTTGGTTGAAATTAAATATGAGCTGCTTGTATATAAATTGGAAAGGAAAAGAAGTTGAATGTTGGAAACACGTACTATATGCGAATAAACCTGAATTGATGAAACCTAGTAGGGCTTGGCCTGAGAAACATGAGCATGAACCCTACGGGGAATTAGGAATAGAACTCCTGGAAATAAATGGAATGGAACTGGAAAAGTGAATGGGAAAGTTTGTTGTCTCTTGGGTACGTAGTACCAAGGAAAGCACATGTTACCTTTTAGTGCAGAGGAGAGCCAGCCGCCCTACGGACCCGGGGTTAGGTCTGGCCACTTTGTACTGACTTTTGGCCATCGCGTACACCGTATCGGGGAGAGCTACTAGTGTAGGGAAGGAGCTAGCCACCCCACGGGCCCTTGGGTTCAGCTAGACATCCTACACCGACTTGTTAGACCCACTGGGAAAACTAGGATAGTCAGGCGAGGGTGCGTAGACTGTGGAGGGGCAAGACCCCTGTTTGGTTACTGTGGAGGGGCTGGACCCCTATTACTGAGAGGGCTCTGCCCTATACTGGTTCCATGTTGTGCTTTGGGCGCACCCGTTAACGAATATGACTGACCGCGTGCCAGTGCGGGGTAGCTACCCTGCATTTATCGCACGTGTCGTAGTCACCGTTACGTCTGTCAGTGACCTTAGGGTGGTTGACTGAGGGTAGGACCACCACGGGGGACTCTCTCAGCCAGGAGAGCACCACGTGCTACTTCTACTTTTCAGAAAATACTGCAATCAAGATCGTTCCCACGATGAACATACAAGATCAAGAGAAAGACCTGAGAAATGAACTAAGAAAGAGTAAACAGATAAATAAAGAAAGAAATTAAAACCAACAGCTACCTGTCCACTTTTACTGTTTTTCTTAGTTAGCTGGTTGCCACTCTACTCAGCATTTCGCTGACATGTCATATTTGTCACCTTTTTCAGGACCAGGTGTTGAGCAGCCAGAGCCCACGACTGCAGAGGGTGCTAGGCCCAGTAGTTGTACTTGTGTTGTACCCGTTTCTGTGTAGTGAGTATTTTGTTACACTTTTGTACTCTTTTATTGTAAACTTCATATTCTGTAGTTGTTTTTAATTCTCTACTGTTGTGGTAGTGTGTACTGTAGTAGTTCTTTTCTTTACTGCTGTACTTTTGTTACTGTTAGTTACTTACATGGAGAATGTGATTTATTTTTACTGCTTTTTTGTTACTTTCTTGTTGGACGACTGGGTCTTGGGATCAGTCGAGTCGGTTCGATTCTTGTGTCCTGTAGGGATTTGGGAATCAGTCATATTAAGATGGTATCAAAGCAAGGTCGTCCCGTGAAGTGAACCAACTAGCTGGAAAATAACCAATTCACGTACTCGTAACCAGAGTAACCATCACAACGTACCTTTTGACATCTGTTTTGAGGTTCTTTCGTTTAATGTCGGATTTGAATTGACGTCTTTTCCGTTATGTGTTCACGTCTCCTTGCAGGAGATGCCTCGACGTGGAGCCAGAAGGGTGGGCCGCAGGCGCGGCCGAGGTCGAGGCCCGAGGGACAGATGTGTCGAGCTTGGAGTACATGCTACCCCTCCCCTCCTCCTGAGCATACCGTCTCCGAACCTTGTCCATCTGATCCAAGAGGTGGTTCGAGAAGAATTTCAGCTTCTACCCACTTCGCCACCTCCTCATCTCTCTTCCGGGGGTACGACAAGGGAGTTTATCGTGGAACAAGATTTCCGCCGTCACATTAGGCGGGTTAGGAGAGCTTAAGGGAGGCACGCGATGCCCACAGGAGAGCCGTTGTGCTTTGCGGGGCCGTCAGTAGCCTCTGGGGGGCCCCGACAGGGGCCAGCCATCAGCACTGGACCCCGCCCAACCGCCAGCAAGGACCTACCGAGAGAGGGAGTCGAGTCCCCCTCTGCTACCAGTGTGGCCAGCCGGGCCATTTCAGGAGGGACTGCCCATCTAGGGCTGGAGCACAGCAGATGCTCACCGCTTCGAGCACTAAGGGCCAGTCGGGTGATCGTGGGTTCCAGATGCATGAGGGAGGACAGCCGCCACGAGGAGGATCCCGACAGCTGTCACTAGCTTTGCCTCGAGCTTACCTGTTTTGTCCGCTCCCAGTTCCGAGGAGTGTCGCGACGTCGTGACTCATGGAGACATCATAGATTCAGTTTATACGATGACATGTATAGTTACAAGGTTTGGTCTTTTTGGAGTACGTAATTCCTGTTTCTAATACGATGTACCTTCTTGCTCCACAAGTTGTTTGCTACTCTGGAGTCCGAAAGCACTCCATTTGGGGATTAATGGTAATCAGAAACCTAGGCGGCCAGCTGTTTGTAGCTGGGGAGGTATACAGGTTGTGAGGTCAGTGTTGGGGGACACAGCCTTCCCGCTGAACTGTAGATGGAGGACTTTGGCGTGATTCTGGGGATGGACTGGCTGTCCGCTTACCATGCCTTGGTGGACTATTTTGAGAGGAAGGTCGTATTCTTCATACCGGAGTTGCCTTCTTTCGAGTTCCATGGGTAGCCAGTGGACGGAGGCTTTAGGTGCATTTCTGCACTTCGGGCGGCGAGACTTTTGGGCCAGGGGTGTAAGGGCTTCCTAGCTTGTGTGGTGGCGGAGCCCAGCCCTGTGGCAGACTTCTAGAGTATCCCGGTGGTCAGAGAGTACCCCGACGTGTTCCTAGATGAGTTGCTAGGACTATCGCCTGAGCGTGAGATCGAGTTTGAGATCTCACTAGTATCGGGGACCAGCCCCATTTCTACAACATCGTACAGGATGGCACCACTTGAACTGCGAGAGCTCAAGTCTCAGTTGTAGGATCTTCTGGAGAAGGGCTTTGTGAGGCCTAGTGCGTCTCCATGGGGAGCCTCGGTATTGTTCGTAAAGAAGAAGGATGGTATTCTACGCTTTTGTGTGGACTACAGACAGTTGAATAGGGTTACCATAAAAAACAGGTATCCGCTGCCAAGGATTGATGACTTGTTTGATCAGCTGCGAGGTGCCACAGTATTCTCCAAGATAGACTTGAGGTTTGGATACCACCAGTTGAGGATCAAGGAGGCAGACGTCTCCAAGACAGCTTTCCGCACCCGGTACGGGCACTACGAGTTTTTGGTCATGCCGTTTGGGCTGACCAATGCCCCCGCTACCTTCATGAACTTGATGAACCGGGTGTTCCGACCATACTTGGACCAGTTCGTGGTGGTATTCATTGATGATGTGCTCATCTATTCTCAAGATCAAGCGCAGCACGGACAACACTTGCGGATGTTTTGGACACACTGAGATGATGTAGGTTGTATGCCAAATACAGCAAGTGCGAGTTCTGGTTGAGGGAGGTGACCTTCTTGGGTCATGTGATCTCTGGGGATGGCTTGGCTGTGGACCCAGCCAAGGTTGAGGCAGTGCTCAGGTGGGAGAGACCGCGTACTGTTACTGAGATCCGCAGTTTCTTGGGACTGGCAGGCTACTACAGGCGGTTTATCAGGGGCTTCTCGTAGATTACACGTCCTATGACACAACTGACCTGGAAGGATGTGCCCTTTACTTGGACAGACGCTTGTGAGGTGTGTTTTCAGGAGCTGAAGGAGAGGCTGACTTCAGCTCCTGTGCTCACCATCCCAGACAGTAGTGGCGGGTTCGTTGTGTACACGGACGCCTCTTTGCAGGGATTAGGGGGTGTGCTCATGCAGAGGGGTCACGTTGTCGCTTACGCTTCGCGGCAACTAAAGCCCCATGAGCATAGCTACCCTACCCACGACCTGGAGCTGGCAGCTGTCGTCTTCGCGCTGAAGACTTGGAGGCACTACTTGTACGGTGAGACCTTTGAGATTTTCATAGATCATAAAAGCCTTAGATACTTGTTTGATCAGAAGGAGCTCAACATGAGATAGAGACGTTGGTTGGAGCTCCTGAATGACTATGACTGCAGCATTTCCTACCACCCGGGAAAGGCCAACGTGGTGGCTGACGCCTTGAGCCGGAAGGCACCCGCCCACTTGGCCAGTTTACAGGCACAGAGTTGGAGCCTCATGAAAGAGATGGGCAGCTGGCGGCCCCTAGAGTTACTGGGGCACTGTGGGGCAGTGATGGTGACACGACAGACAAGGCCAGAGCTGATAGACCGCATCATCACTGGACAGATGGCCAACCCGTACTTACAGTCATTGCGTAACAGAGTGCTGTCAGGAGACCCTGGGGACTTCTCTTTTACAAACCAGGTACTACGCATGAGGGGACGTTTGTGCGTTCCCAGGGATGAGGAGCTATTGAGAGAGCTCCTGACTGAGGCACACAGTTCCAGGTTCACCATACATCCCGGAAACACAAAGATGTACCATGATTTGAGACGCGACTTTTGGTGGAAGGGAATGAAGTGGGATGTAGGTGAATTCGTACAGCAGTGTTTAGTGTGCCAGCAGGTGAAGGCCGAGCATCAGAGGCCTGCGGGGCCGTTGCAGCCACTTCCAATGCCAGAGTGGAAGTAGGAGAGCATCACCATGGACTTGGTGGTGGGCTTGCTCGTTACCCAGCGAGGACACGACGTAGTTTGGGTGATCGTTGACAGATTGACGAAGATGGCACGTTTCTTGCCAATCCGAGTCACCTTGGGACCAGTACAGTTGGCAGAGAGGTATATCCGCGACGTGGTATGGCTACACGGACTTCCGCGGGAGATCGTATCCGACCGGGATACCCGTTTTACGTCCCAGTTTTGTGCTGAGTTTCAGCAGGCCCTAGGGACGCGGTTGGAGTTCAATACAGCATACCACCCCCAGACAGACGGACAGTCTGAGCGCACGATACAGACACTTGAGGACCTTTTTCGTGCTTATGTACTGGACTGGAGGGGCACTTGGGAGGAGCACTTACCCCTGGCGGAGTTTGCATATAATAACAGTATCACTCGAGCATCGGCATGGCACCCTTGACTTGGGTTGAGGTGGGGACCAAGTGGGAGGTTGGCCCCAGGCTGATCCGGCAGAGTCAGGAGGTGATCGAGCAGATTCACAGGCGACTCCACACTGTTAGGAGCAGACAGAAGAGCTATGCAGATCGGAAACGCAGAGAGGTGCAGTTTGAGGTTGGGGACCACGTCTTCCTTCACGTTTCGCCCCTAAAGGGCCTGCAGTGGTTTGGGGTGAGAGGGAAGCTCGCGCCGAAGTTCGTGGGACCCTTTGAGGTCCTGGAGCGGATTGGACCCGTTGCTTACAGGCTTGCCCTTCCTCGCCAGCTTTCTGGTGTGCACGACGTGTTCCACGTGCCCAACCTCAGGAGATACATCACCGATCCCAGTCACGTTCTGAGCCATGAGAGCGTCGAGGTGGGTGACGACCTAACCTACCCCGAGTGGCTAGTGCAGATTCTCGACAAAGCCATCCAGAGTCTGAGACGGAAGCAGGTACCCCTGGTGAAGGTCCTGTGGAGGAGCTAGCGTCACGAGGAGGCTACCTGGGAGCCTGAGGCGGCGATGCGGGAGCGTTACCCGGAGCTCTTTGAGGGTACGTCTTTTCGGACCAGCTTCGGTCCTCTTTGAGTTTGTTATGCGTATATTGTTCTTTTTTCGCACCCTAGATAGCGCAAGCTTCGGGGACAAAATTTCCTTTGAGTTTGTTGTGTTGTTAAGAACCGAGGCATCAAAAACACTTTAAGATGTCTGGGAGTTGGTCCAGATGTCTGGTCAGACATCTGGACGCCTTCCCAGACGTTTGGAAATAAATTTTTGCATGCGTACGATTGTGAGTCTGCGCGCGTGCCGCATGCAGACTGAAACTCGCCGACCTATAGACGCCTTTTTATCCCCCCGTGCCTACTTATATCCTCCTCTCCCCTCTCCCTCGTTCACCACCCAATCGTCTTCTCCTTCCTCCAGCGTGAGGGCGAGAGCGAGAGCGAGGGCAGCAACTGCTGTTGGGTGCAGTGCGGAGAGGAGAGGTGCAGCGAGAGGGAAGAAGAGGGAGAGCACGTGAGAAAGAGAGAGAGCCCGCCGGAGTAGCTCGAGGCCGGCCGACGTGCACGTGGAGGAGCGTCGTGCTGGGGAGATCTCCCCTAGTGCTACTGCAGCTCGAGTAGTGGACGAGCGGTTGCGTGGCGAGCTCGCGCACAGTGGGAAGAAGACGAGGAGGTTCTGATTTTGGGAATTTTTCCCAGAATCAGACGTCTCGACCTACGTCCAGACGACGCGGACGATGTCTGGAGGGAGCTCCAGACGACTGAGAGGTGCATATTTCCTCCTCTACCTCCTTTTGCGGATAACGGCCATGCAGGCCGTTCTGCCGAGGTTCTGAGACATGTCGTGTTGAGGAGGTTTTCGTTATGCGTGCAGGCTTCGTTTCGGGAATGCGTGGGGACATGCCCTCCCACACAGTTCAGACGTCTGGGCAAGGCACCAGACGACGGAGAGCGTCTCCAGACGTCCGGAGAGGTGGTCGGACGTCTAGAACTGGGTCCAAACGGTTCAGCAGGATCCCTAGACGTTTGAGGAGCAGCGTAGAGTGAGGTATGACCTAGACCACTTTTTAAGACATCTAGAAGGTGTTCCAGACGTCTGATTTGAGTTAGAGTTGTCATTTTTGACCCGTTTAGGGTCCGTTCGAGGTTTGATTTCCACGTTTAAGATTCCGTTCTTCTCTGATTTAGTTCCTCTACTTATTCGAAATACTTGTATCCTGTTCTGAGTGGTTCTTTGTGATTGATCCTTGTGTTAGGACCTCGTTCTATTGCGATTTTGGGGGTTGTGGAGGCACGTGGACCTACCGATCATGCCCCCATTACTCCCGGTTTTGCGGGTAAAGTGGCTTCCCTTAGTTAATTACAAACATTAATGCATATCTGAAATAAATAATAGATCCTAGGGTATGGCATGAATCGTAGGACCTGAAAACTAGATTGAATGATAGATCCTAGGGTATGGCATGAATCCTAGGACCTGAAAACTAGATTGAATGATAGATCCTAGGGTGTGGCATGAATCCTAGGAACAGGAACACTGAAACAAATATCTTGAATGTCTGAATTGCAGTCTTGGATAAGTAGATAGAATAATGATGATCGCCTGTAATTGGATAACAGCTGCCTGTAAAATGTAGAGTACTGTTGCTAGTAACTATTACATGTAATTTTTGTTGGTTGAAATTAAATATGAGCTGCTTGTATATAAATTGGAAAGGAAAAGAAGTTGAATGTTGGAAACACGTACTATATGCAAATAAACCTGAATTGATGAAACCTAGTATGGCTTGGCCTGAGAAACATGAGCATGAACCCTACGAGGAATTAGGAATAAAATTCCTAGAAATAAATGGAATGGAACTAGAAAAGTGAATGGGAAAGTTTGTTGTATCTTGGGTACGTAGTACCAAGGAAAGCACATGTTGCCTCTTAGTGCAGAGGAGAGCCAGCCGCCCTAAGGACCCGGGGTTAGGTCTGGTCACTTGATACCGACTTTTGGCCATCACGTACACCGTGCCGGGGAGAGCTACTAGTGTAGGGAAGGAGCTAGCCACCCCACGGGTCCCAGGGTTCAGCTAGCCGTCCTACACCGACTTGTTAGACCCACTGGGAAACCAGGGTAGTTAGGCTAGGGTGCATGAACTGTGGATGGGCAAGACCCCTGTTTGGTTACTGTGGAGGGGCTGGACCCCTGTTACTGAGAGAGCTTTGCCCTATACTGGTTCCATGCTGTGCTTTGGGCGCACCCGTTAATGGAAACAACTGACCGCGTGCCAGTGCGGGGTAGCTACCCGTGCATTTATCGCGCGTGCCGTAGTCACCGTTACGTCTGTCAGTGACCTTGGGGTGGTTGACTGAGGGTAGGACCACCACGGGGGACTCTCCCAGCCTGGAGAGCACCACCTGCTACTTCTACTTTTCAGAAAATACTGCAATCAAGATCGTTCCCATGAGGAACATTCGAGATCAAGAGAAAGACCTGATAAATAAACTAAGAAAGAGTAAATAGATAAATAAAGAAAGAAATTAAAAACAACAGCTACCTGTCCACCTTTACTGTTTTTCTTAGCTAGCTGGTTGCCACTCTACTCAGCGTTTCGCTGACATGTCATATTTGTCACCTTTTTCAGGATCAGGTGTTGAGCAGCCAGAGGCCACACCTGCAGAGGGTGCTGGGCCTAGTAGAGCCCAATAGTTATACTTGTGTTGTACCCATTTCTGTGTAGTGAGTATTTTGTTACATTTTTGTACTCTTTTATTGTAAACTTCATATTCTGTACCAGTTTTTAATTCTCTACTTTTGTGGTGGTGTATACTGTAGTAGTTCTTTTCTTTACTGCTGTACTTTTGTTACTGTTAGTTACTTGCATGGAGAATGTGATTTATTTTTATTGCTTTTTGGTTACTTTCTCGTTTGACGATTGGGTATTGGGATTAGTCGAGTCGATCCGATTCTCGTGTCCTATAGGGATTCAGGAATCAGATCGTAACAGGTAGCTTTTGAAGACATTTAAATGTCATGTTACATCCCTTTTAGTGATGTTAAAACGTGACCTTAATTATTATACTATGATGCTTAAACATCATTTTAAGTAACTTTTACTGTCACTTGAATGTTTTCTTATGTAACTTTCAATAATGTTTAAATATCCTCTTACATATTATATAATGACATTTAGATGTTACCTTACGTAGCTTTTAAAGACATTTTAATATCATGCTATATCCCTTTTAGTGATGTTTAAACATCTTATTTATCCTAATATGATGTTTAAGCATCATTTTAGGTAATTTTCACCGATACTTAAATGTTATCTTATATAACTTTTAATAACGTTTAAACGTCCTCTTACGTATTACATAATGATATTTAGATGTTATCTTAGGTAGCTCTTCAAGACATTTTAACATCATGTTATATCCCTTTTAGTGACGT
Organism: Thalassia testudinum; assembly: GCA_037157565.1. NCBI lineage: Eukaryota > Viridiplantae > Streptophyta > Magnoliopsida > Alismatales > Hydrocharitaceae > Thalassia > Thalassia testudinum. The sequence goes on from JAZHRO010000025.1 coordinate 45,621,567, forward strand.
TTAAACGTTAACTTATCTATGCTACTATGATATTTAAGTGTCACTTTAGATAGCTTTCATCAATACTTGAACATCATCTTATATAACTTTTGATGTTTGAATGCCCTCTTACATAACTTACCGTTACGTTTGAATGCTACTTTAGATAGTTTTCAAAGATGCTTACATGTCATAATATACTCTTTTTAATGAGATTTAAACATTTATTTATATATCATACAACATTTAAATGTTACTTTAGATTATTTTTAAAGATACTTAAATATCATCTTATATTTTATTTCAACACCGTTTAAATATCCCCTTATGTAATTACTATGACGTTTAAATGTTAATTTATATTATCTTAAATGATGTTTAAACATCTACTAATACATTTTACTCTAATATTTAAATGTTACTTTAACTTATTTTAAAAGGAACTTAAGTAAAATCTTAGAACATATAAAATGTCCTTTATTTTCCATTAATACCATTCATATTTAATAAATACATTTGCAACTATAATTACAACACTTATTAGAAAAATACATTTCTCACTAAAATCACATCTAATATTTATATCACACAATTAAAAAAAAGATTGAAATCATCTTTTTACATAAAAAACTTACTAAATGAAAAAATTAATAATCAAAAAAAGAATACTATATAAGACCAACATAAATGTATTTGTTTAATATCAGAAATTTTGTTAATCTAACACCATATTAACCTAACTTAAAATAATTGCAATTATGACTTCTATTTTGTCATTTGAACCTAAAGATCCCTTCTTTTGATGCTACTAAGATTGTGCTGCAAATAACGTTGTTCACAAAGTAATAACCAAATTAATAATGTAATTTATAAATAAAATTTACACAATGATTATAGTTAGTAATTACCAGAATTAGATCAAGTGAATCAAGCAATTAATGATTGACTCAAATTTCTTCATCCTTTCCTCCATAAACCTTCTATACTCTGCTTCGTTTTTATGTGTTTGCTTGCTTTTTATATTCCTCTACTTGCCTTTTACTAACCTTTACACCCCTTCTACGTTCCTCCTCAATCCTCTCCAATTAAGATTACCTTTGATGAAGTTCATCCTCCAACTGATGCCTTGTTTTACTTTCTTAAGGAGTGTGAATAGGCTTCGGCCCATATCCAAGCCCAATTTTGTAATCTACTCGGCATTTAGTTTTTAAGATGGCATCGCAAATATCATCCTCATATATAAGTTGGCCATTTAGAATGGCCTCATCCAATACCTGTACCATCTTACACTACAACCATCGAAAATATAATAGTTATATTATACACAAACATATAATTACATTTATTTTTATAAATTAATAATATTTACATAATTTTCCTTAGCTATTTCATTAGAACATTTACCAAGTAGTCCTGTAATCGGGTCTGGATCAGCCGAACTCATTGGAGTAGGTCGAAAGTGTGTCTTGCAAAAAAAAAAATATCCTCTCGCACTTTGCACCATCTAAGTGTTGCGTACCCTAGATAAAAATATAAATATTATTTTCTATACCCTTATTTTAATCATTTATATGATCAATATAAAATATAGGAATATAAACTTACTTAACGCTCCGCACTTGAAAAGATATCGGTCCACTACTATGGAGATTTTTCACAGCATTTCTTCGAGTCTGTATTCTTTGCACACTTTTCCTAAAAATAAAAAAATAGATATCATTATATATATGTTAAATATGAATAGGGAAAATATTTATTTATGATTTTTTTACTAGATGATATTACTAAATACACATGATCATTCCAATTTGTTGTTGCCTTCTACCATTTTGCATCAGTCCACTCAAGAGGCTTGGCATCATTCCCACAACAAAAGGTTTTCCTACACTAATGGTGTGACTACACCGACATCAAACATATGTTGCTATAAGTTATAATATAAGTTGCTAATATTAATTGCTACACTGACGGACACCTATGGGAAAAAAGAAAAACGAGGGCAAATATGTCCTCTTTCACATCCGGCCCTTTCCAACCCTAACTTCTCCTCAGACTTCACATCTCCTCCTCCCAACTTCTCCTCGACGCCATTTCTCCTCCTCCCAACTTCTCCTCAGACCTCAGAGTTGATGCCATTTCTATTGATTAAGCTCCTAAGGCGACACCATTCTCCTTGCTGCTCTGAATAATCGCAGACTCAAGTTAGTTAAAGTTGTTTCTCTCTCTGTTCGTGTGCTTGATCTCTTACATTCTTAGCCCTCGTCGAAGATCACAGAAGGTAGAGAGATCTTTCTTAGGGTTTTGGATTAATCTCTCACTCAGATATGCACTCAAATCTAATCTCTCGCTTAGATCTCCACTCAAATCTAATCTCTCAGATTCTCTTTTTAGGTTTATGAAATCTGCATTCAAATTGATCCCTCTCTCTCAACCTCCATTGATCGGATTCCACTCAATCAGATCTCTCCCACTCAACTCAACGTCTCTCACTCTATTTCTCTTTATCAATCTTTCTTACTGCACCTATCGTTGTTGCTATTGCTGCGTTGTGGCCGTTGCTGCGACTGTTACTGCTAATGTTGCTGCAAGAGTGAAGAGGAAGAGGGTGAGAGTGCTCTCCTCCCCTCCATTCTCTGCTACTGATGCCGCCATTGTTGGCGCTGTAGTTGTCGAGGTTGCACCTGCTGATGCCGTTGGTGCTGTTGGATGAAGAGGAAGAAAGGAGGGTCTATCCACCCCCAACCTAATCTTCCCCTATTTTGCCGTTCAAGACCACCAGGTAGGGACTATAACCCCTTCCTTTTTTAGAGAATCCCTCTTGATTTTTAAGGATTAGAATAACTTTTGCATGTGCTATTAAAAGGGGTTGGCCAGTAAAATATCAATTTGGTAGTTGCATGTTGAGATCATGGTATGTGTGCTGTAGATTGAGGGGATTTTGTGGCATTTAGCTTTGATGTGTTCCTTGGGGTTTTGTTGGTTTTCATTTGATTTTCAAAGTCCAAATACTTGAGCTGAACGCTCATTTTTCTTATTTTTAGTTGATAAGATCTTGGTAGGGGTTTCATGGAGCTTGAATGGAGATTTGCAGCCTGAGTAGAAGTCTATCGGGCTAACTAACATTAGTTTTGGGTTTTTGCATTTCAAGAATAGTTGCTGGCTATCATCTTATTTTGTTCTTTTTAGCTCCATTCTTAATTTTCAAATACTACTCTCGGTATTTGGCAACTTAAGTCAGTTCCATTCTGCCCTAACAAGTTCGATTCTAAATTGTAGTTAACCCTAGATGGGTAATGCATGTGTGTGTGCTTATAATTTGAGCTTGAAGCTCCCTAACCCTAGATGGGTAATGCATGTGTGTGTGCTTATAATTTGAGCTTGAAGCTCCTTAAGTGTATTAAAAGTAATCTGAATTAGCTAAGTAATGGCTTGAACCTCACATGGTGATATCTGTGACTCAACCAAAGTCTAATAAGAGGAAATGCTTGGATTGTAAGGTCTTGGGTAAGGATATTCTCTTGATATTTGTTATTTTCATGTTTCGTTATTTTTTTAAGAGGGCTTTAAGGATATTCTCTTATGCTCGAATTCAGTCTACACTACGATGTTTCATTATTATCGGTTGTAGGTCTTGAAAACAAATATTCATCACACTTCTTATTTTTAGTTTTACCTCAATTTAATGTATAGCCCATCTCCTCTACAAGCAACGCAATATTACTTGCTTGATGGGAGTTGGACAAAATAAGATTCGATTTACCTTGGTTTTTCTCCTCTCCCAAGAATTCTCCATCTCATCCAACTTGTTTCTCATCTTGCATGCTATCTCTTTTTTTTTCACCCCCTTCCTCAGTTTCTCATTGCCACTTCCTTTGTGCCATTACTATTTTCCAATGGACTTGTACAGGCAAGGAGAGCAGACCTTCTGTACACATAGTGAGTAAAATATTTCAAAATACATGAGAAATATTGCATAGTGAGTGGAATTCTACTACTACTACTATTGGTAGAAAATGGAAATGCAGTGCTAATGGATATTGTGAAGGGGCATGACATGCCCCTATCAGTGATATTTGATGACATCTATGAAAAAAGAAAAAAGAAAAATATGTCAGGCCCACCTTTCCCCTTCCTCCATGAACTTTTGAGGTGGTTGAAAAGTTAAATCAGTTCACTGATTAGACTATTGGGACTACAATGTGCTCCTTAAATTGGCTTTTATGATCATCTACAACAACGGCACTTGATTATTTCCTTTACACTCCAGGTGCCACATGTTACGACCCGATTCCCGGATCCCTACAGCACCCGAGATCGACTCGTCACGACTAATCTCAAGACCTAGTCGTCCAACAAAAAATAACCAAAAGCAGGAAAACAAACCACATTCACACAGTAATATAACTAAGCAGAAGAAAAGAATGAAGTAGTAAAGAAAGTAGAACAACTGTCTCAAAATATGGTACATGTCACCACAACAACAGAAAACAGAAAGGAAACAGAAAGTAACAGGAACAGTAAAATATATGTTCATTATTCACTACAACAGTAGCAAAACGAAAGAGCTAAAAGAATGACTACGGCTGGGCTCGGCTAGGCCCAACACCTTCTGCAACTAGAAACTTGGGCTGCTCAACTCCTGATCCTGAATAGGGTTATAAAAGACAGAGTCAGCGAATGCTGAGTAGAGTGATGTTTACATTATTTAAGTGCAAGAACAGTAAAAATAACAAAATATTTATTTCTCATTTCTATTTATCTCATTTATGTGTTTCTGGTTCATAGATTTCTCAAAGTATCCAGGTATTTCTTGATCTTGCATGTTCCTCATGGGAACGATCTTGATTGTAGTCTTTTCCGTGGAGTAGAAGGTACACGTGGTGCTCTCCTGGCTGGGAGAGTCTCCCGTGGTAGTCCTACACCCAGTTAACCACCCCGATGTCACTGTCGAGATGCAGCAGTGACTACGGCACGCATGATAAACGCATGGGTATCTATCTCACACTGACACGCGATCAATTGTTTCCACTAGCAGGTACGCCCAAAGTATAGCACGGAGCAAAATAGGGCCTTGCCCTCTCAGAATAGGGGTCTCACCCCTCAGAACCAAATAGGGGTCTCGTCCCTCCACAGTCTGTGTATGCTCGTCCGACTACCCTAGTTTTCCTAAAGGGCCTAACAAGTTAGTGAAGGGTGGCTAGCTGAACCCCGGGTCCCGTGGGGTGGCTAGCTCCCTCCCTACACTAGTAGCATGCCTCGGTACTACGTACACGAGGGCCAACAGGAGTCGGTGTAGAGTTGCTAATCCTAACCCCAGGTCTCAACCCAAGGGAGGCTAGCTCCGCTTTACATTAAAAAAGGACAGTTTCTCTCCTTGGTACCTCATACACAAGGGCCAGCACACTTCCTGTCTACATTTCAGATTTCTTTCATACACAGGAGTTCTACTCTTAATTCCCCATAAGGTTCATGCTCGTATTCATCTCATTTATTCATATTCAGATCTCATGTTTCATAAATCGTTCCTCATCCATATACAGGCAGCTCGTGTTATCATAATTCAGTTCTCAATCATAAACATGCAACTTATGATTTCACAATTCAATTTCTCATTTACATATAGGCAGCTCGTATTTTAACATGCATTTCAAGTAAACCAGAGTAGTTTCATATCATGCTGATACATTTCTTACTTAGGGTTCATTCCACATCCTAGAGTTTAATTAGTTTAATCTAAGTAGACATATTCTTTATTCATATCTTAATAATTGCAATAAACCACTCTACCGGGTATCACAGGAGGAATGGGGGCCTGTGTCACATATCTCGCCGTCTCTGCATTCCCCGAACACACCACCGACTGGTAACCTGTACCAGCGACCAATGTACATTAGATGAGCTCAAAACAGTAGATACTCAACATGAACACGTAGAGGAACTCGAGTGGAAAACAGCGGTACTTCGTTTGCGAAAATCCGATTCTGTTTGGGCATTAAACGGGCCAAAAATGCAATTACTGACCAAAATCAGACGTCTGGAACTAGTCCTAAACATCTTAAAAGATGTCAATTCTTACCTTGTGTTTCCTGTGGTGTGCTCAAACATCTGGATCCCTCCACGACCATTTGGGGGCAGCTCTAGACGTCTCACCCTCCTTCCAGTCGTCTGGAAGAGCCATAAAACGTCTGGCAATGTGATCAGACATCCAAAAATACTTGGGAAAGGATACCGCGCGCCTTCCCAAAGCCTTCACCTGCATACGAAAATGCAGGCACAAAATTAGCCCAACACCTCCTGTGCTGAAATCTTCTGCATGGCGGAAAGCAGCGCAGGAAGGTACGTACCTCGCGATATTGCGCTTTTAGACGTCCGGCCTTAGCTTCGGACGTCATGGTGCCTCGCCAGTCGTCTGGACGATAACCCAAATGTATGATACTAGAAAACTTCCAATACTAGAACTTGCTCCGCGATGCTTCTCACCTCGCACCGTCGCTCGCAACGCGCCACAGCAGCTTCAGTAGCTGCAGAAGGCCGGGAGGTTGCCTCCCTGAGCCCTTCCTCCTCGTGCACATGCCTGCCGCCTGTTGTGCGAGCTCCGCCGGGCTCCCGAAGGTCCTCTGACCTTCCACTCTCTCATCCTTCCTCTCTCCCTCCTATCCTCTCTCGCTCGCCCTCCCTCTCGTCACTCTCGCTCTCCTCGCCACCGCCGCATAGTGAGGAAGAGTTGGAGGTGGTGGTGGCTAGTGAGTGGTGTGAGGGTGGCGAGAAGAAGGGAAGGGGGTGGGTTTAAATAGAGGGGTGAGTTAGGGTTTAAGGGGTGAGGGTGTGGGAAGACAGAGACCTCTACGCGCCGCCCATGCGTAGAGTGCAAAGCGCAGTGCAAAAATCTCACTTTGAGATGTTCGAGCACGTGTCCAGACGTCTTATCCGGCTAAAAAGGCAACGGGTCATTTCATCATAACTAAAAGGAAGTTTTATTCCGAAACTTGAGCTATCTAGGGTGTGGAAAAGGAATATAAAAATGCATAACAAACTTAAAGAGGACTGAAGTAGGTCCGAAAAGACGTACCCTCAAAAAGCTCTGGGTACCGCTCTTGCATCGTTGCCTCAGGCTCCCAAGTTGCCTCTTCGTACTGCTGGCTCCTTCATAGAAGCTTCACCAGTGGTACCTGCTTCCGTCTCAGACTCCGGACAGCTCTGTCTAGTATCTGTACTGGCCTCTCGGGATAGGTTAGGTCGTCACCCACCTCAATGCTCTCGTGGCTCAGAACGTGACTGGGATTGGCGACATACTTCCTGAGGTTGGACACGTGGAACACATTGTGCACTCCAGAAAGCTGGGGAGGAAGGACAAGCTTGTAAGTAACGGATCCTACCCGTTCCAGGACCTCAAAGGGCCCCACAAACCTTTGCGCAAGCTTCCCTTTCACCCCAAAACACTGCAGGCCCTTCATGGGCGAAACACAGAGAAAGACGTGATCCCCAATCTCAAACTGCACCTCTCTGCGTTTCCGGTCAGCGTAGCTCTTCTACCTACTCCTGACAGTGCAGAGTCGTCTATGAGTCTGCTCTATCACCTCCTGACTCTACCGGATCAGTCTGGGACCAACCTCCCACTTGGTCCCCACTTCGACCCAACTCAAGGGTGCGATACACCTTTGTCCGTACAGAGCCTCATAAGGTGCCATGCCGATGCTTGAGTGGTAACTGTTATTGTATGCAAACTTTGCCATGGGTAAATGCTCCTCCCAAGAGACTCTCCAGTCTAGTACACAGGTGCGCAGGAGGTCCTCAAGTGTCTGTATGGTGCGCTCTGACTGTCCATCTGTTTGGGGGTGGTAAGCGGTATTGAACCTCAAATGCATCCCCAAGGCCTGCTGAAACTCAACCCAGAACTGGGAAGTAAAATGGGTATCCCTATCGGATACGATCTCATGTGGGACTCCATGCAGGCGCACCACATCTCGGATGTATCTCTCTGCTAACTGTGTTGGTCCAAAGGTGACTCGGATCGATAGGAAACGTGTCGTCTTCGTCAACCTGTCTGCTATTACCCAGACTGCGTCGTGTCCCCGTTGGGTAACGGGTAGACCCACCACCAAATCCATGGTGATGCTCTCCCACTTCCACTCTGGCACAGGAAGTGGCTGCAATGGCCCTACAAGCCTCTGGTGCTCGGCCTTCACCTACTGGCATACCAAATATTGCTGCACAAACTCACCAACATCCTGCTTCATCCCTCTCCACCAAAAATCGCGTCGTAAATCATGGTACATCTTCGTGTTCCCGGGATGTATGGTGAACTTGAACCTGTGCGCCTCAGCCAAGAGCTCTCTCAACAACTCATTTCTAGGGATGCATAAGCGTCCCCTCATGTGCAGTATCTCGTCTGAGAAGGAAAAGTCTCCTGGGTCCCCTGTCAACACCTTGTCTCGCAGCGCCTGTAAGTACGGGTCAGCCATCTGCCCTACGATGATGCGGTCTATCAGCTCAGGTTGTGCCTGTCGCGTCACTGTTACTACCCCATAATACCCCCGTGACTTCCGGGGTCATCACCTGCCCAACTCCTCCATGAGTCTCCAACTCTGTGCCTGTAAACTGGCCAAGTGGGCAGGTGCCTTCCTGCTCAAGGCGTCGGCCACCACATTGGTCTTCCCTAGGTGGTAGGAGATGTTGCAGTCGTAGTCCTTCAAGAGCTCTAACCAACGTCTCTGTCTCATGTTAAGCTCCTTTTAATCAAACAAATACTTAAGGCTCTTATGATTTGTAAAGATCTCAAAAGTCTCATCGTAAAGGTAGTGCCTCCATGTCTTTAGTGCGAAGACAACTACTACCAGCTCTAAGTCATGGGTAGGGTAGCTATGCTCATGGGGTTTCAGTTACCGCGAAACGTAAGCAACAACGTAACCCTACTGCATGAGCACACCCCTTAACCCCTACAACGAAGCGTCGGTGTACACCACGAAACTGCCACTGCTGTCTGGGATGGTAAGTACAGGAGCTGAAGTTAGTCTTTCCTTCAACTCCTGAAAACACGCCTCACACTCGTCTGTCCAGGCGAATGGCATGTCTTTCTAGGTTAGCTGGGTCATAGGACGCGCAATATGAGAGAATCCTCTGATAAATCACCGGTAGTAACCTGCCATTCCCAAAAAGCTGCGTATCTCTGTCACTGTGCGTGACCTCTCCCACGTAATTACGGCCTCTACCTTGGCTGGATCCACAGCCAATCCATATCCTGAAATCACGTGGCCCAAGAAGGTCACCTGCCTCAACTAAAACTCACACTTGCTGTACTTGGCATACAATCTGTGTCGCCTCAAGGTATCCAAGATCATACATAAATGCTGTCCATGCTGCACCTGATCCTGTGAGTAAACGAGTACATCATCGATGAACACCACCACACTTCTGCTGCGCTCTCTGGCTGGTACGTGGCAAAGGCCACATGGCACTCCGCAAGTGGGCGAAGGGTGTCAAACACCTTCTCTATCTGCTCCAGCTAGTCCTCTGCCTCAGACTGGTCCTCATCCCCCTTGAAGGAGGGGGGCTTCAGCTTCCAGAACTATCCAAAAAGCTCGTGGTGTAGCTGCAGTAGGGGAACGGGAATGCCTCCAGGCAAGGAGGGCTTGCGCTCGGAAGTGTCAGAGTGTGGTGGGGGTGGTGGAGGATCACCCCCTCCCCCTCCTGGTCGTTCGACGTTGCGACGGTCTCTCTATCCTATCGAGGACTCCCCCTCCACGTCCTTAGGGAAAGGTGCCCGTAGAGGATGGTGAAGCTTTTCTCGTACGATGTCTCTGATCAACTAGGCGAGATCCTAGGCCTAAATGCACGGGAGGAGAGGTGAGTCAACCGGTGCCTCAGGTCCAGCACGTTCACCCCTTCGACCTCGTCCACAGCCACGACCACAGCCTGCCTCGAGAACTCCCCGACGAGGCATCTCCTATAAGGAGATGCAAGAGATAGAATAAGAGTGTCAACAATACCGAATTATATCGAAAAAAAGACTCGAAAATGGATATTAAAGTGATACGTTGTAGTGGCTATCTTAGTTATATGCACGTAAGTGATTATTTTCAAGCTAATTGGTTCATTTCTCGAGACGAGCTTGCTCTGATACCATCTTGTTACGACCTGATTTCCGGATCCCCACAAGACCCGAGACCGGCTCACCTCGACTGATCCCAAAACCTAGTCGTCCAACAAGAAATAACCAAAAGCAGGAAAGTAAACTACATTCACACATGCAATATAACTAAGCAGAAGAAAATAATGAAGCAGTAAAGAAAGTAGAACAACTGTCTCAAAACATGGTACATGCTACTACAACAGAAAACGGAAAGGAAACATAAAGTAACAGGAATGTAAAATATATGTCCATTACTCACTACAATAGTAGAAAAACGAAAGAGCTAAAAGAATGACTACTTTTGGACTCGGTTGGGCCCAGTACCCTATGCAGCCAGAAACTCGAGCTACTCAACTCCTGGTCCTAAATAGGGTTACGAAAAGATAGAGTCAGCGAACATTGAATAAAGTGGAGTTTACATTATTTAAGTGCAAGAACAGTAAAAACAACAACAGGTTTATTTCTCCTTTCTATTTATCTCATTTATGTGTTTCTGGTTCATCTATTTCTCAAAGTATCCAGGTATTTTTTGATCTTGCATGTTCCTCATGGGAACGATCTTGATTGTAGTCTTTTCCATGGAGTAGAAGGTACACGTGGTACTCTCCTGGTCGGGAAAGTCCCCCGTGGTAGTCCTACACCCAGTCAACCACCCCAAGGTCACTGTCGAGACGTAGCGGTGACTACGGCGCACGTGATAACAGCATGGGTAGCTACCCCGCACTAACATGCGGTTAGTCGTTTCCACTAGAGGGTACGCCCAAAGTACATCACAAAACAGTATAGGGCATTACCCTCTCAGAATAGGGATCTTGCCCCTCCACAGTTCGCGTACCCTCATCCGACTACCCTGGTTTGCCCAAAGAGCTTAACAAGTCGGTGTAGGGTGGCTAACTGAATCCCAGGCCCCGTGGGGTGGCTAGCTCTCTTCCCACACTAGTAGCACGCCTCGGTACCACGTACGCGAGGGCCAACAAGAGTCGGTGTAGAGTGGCCAATTCTAACCCCAGGTCTCAACCCAAGGGGGGCTAGCTCCGCTCTACACTAAAAAGGGACAGTTGCTCTCCTTGGTACTGTGTATACAAGGGCCAGCACACTTCCTGTCTACATTCCAGATTCCTTTCATACACAGGAGTTCTACTCCTAATTCCCCGTAGAGTTCATGCTCGTATTCATCTCATTTACCCATATTCAGATCTCATGTTTCAAAACTCATTCATCATCCATATGCAGATAGCTTGTGTTATCATAATTCAGTTCTCAATCATAAACATGCAACTTATGATTTCATAATTCAATTTCTCATTTACATATAGGCAGCTCGTATTTCAACATGTATTTCAAGTAAACTAGAGTAGTTTCATATCATGCTCATACATTTCTACCCTAGGGTTCATTCCACATCCTAGAGTGTGTACATAGTAGTTAAGTCTCTTCCCTCTATTTTATTTTATTTCTCATGGGCATTTCTTTAGTGGCTGGGTTCTTTGAATAGGGAGTTTTGTTTAGATGGTTGTTACAATTTATGGAGACCTAGGTGATTTGAGTTGAGTTTGCTCATAATTTTATTGGGCTTGGTACTGAATTGGTAGCAATGATTTTCAACATTTAAGTTATTTTCAGAGTTTTGGAGATATTCTTAGACAAATCGGTAGAGTGGTGAATGCCTTGTTTTTCCATGGGGTAGTTTTTCGAGTGTGGAGTTTATAAATTATGCTGTCGTCATTCAAATGTTATGGTAGGGGCAACAAGAAAGAAGGTTGAAAAATTGAAAGATCAAAACAAAAATGAAATATTGCCAGGTTATGTGCCTGAATGGGTTGTGTTGGTTTTAAAGTCAAGGTTGTGATTAAAGTTTCCTTATGGGCACACACAACGGTTATAACTAATAACACTGTATCGTGGGGAGATAAATCTGTCAATTGGGGTTTATCTTAAGAACAAAATGTACAGATAATGCATCATAAATAGGAATAGGAGCATCGCATGCATTGCACATCAAGATTGCTTATAATGTATTATTAACGGCCATGTGTACAAGGACATGTCAAAACAGGCCTCTGATGAGCAATCGGACTGCACGGATGGATTCAAAGCGACGAACAGAGTCCAACGGACTCAAAATCGACCAAATCCGACATCCAGAGCTCCCGCAATTAACCCAGGAAGTTATGGTCGTTGATCTGACGATCAACGGCTCACAAGGTGCCACGTGGAGCCTAATCAGCGCTCGCACGCCTCGCCCAGCCCCCTCCATCAATCGCAGAACGATCTGAGCTATCCGATCTTTGATCGGACGGCTGAGAACGCTGCACCATCGCCAACACCATCACTACACTTTTCGCCCGCAGCAGATCACGATCGTCGAATCTCCATCCAACGGTTGGCAGCAGTTGAGCACCGACGCACGATCGCGACCATCCACGTAGGGCAGCGTAGGTCGAAGCACTCACCCGCGCTCATGCGACGTGGGATCAAAATGCATCACGCAGCAAATCGAAGGCGAAGACGCACGCGGGCGAAATTGGACCGTAGATCGACAAGCGGATGGGTGCGATTGCGAGACGTGGTGCCCGCAGATGCGCCTTGACTAGACGCGTGCATCACGCGATCCGCCCCAGCGCCCTGTGCGAAAGCTCAACCGTCCGATCTTCGATCAGACGACTTATGATGCCCGCACGCGGATCAGGCGCAAAGAAGAACGGATGCGTGCGAGCGACCGGTGAGTAGGGGCCTTCACCGATGTTTTGGGAAGGGGTTTTAGCGACGTCGCTAAAACCCCTTCTTCATTTGGAAAGCCCTTCTTCCTATTTAAACCCCTTCCAACCACCCATGGGAAGCATTCATTCCACTTGCAATTGTTTTACCCCCCTCTTAGCCACCATTAGCTCCCTTTGTAATTGCCGGAGACGACGAGCCGCCGACGGAACCCCCCTCCACCGCCGTGGCTGCCTCGCCGTCTTCTCTCTCTCTATCTTTCCTTCTTTATCTTAAGCTTTACTTTACTTATGTTCAAGCATTCATCTAGTATTGTAACTATGAACTAAAGTGCATGTCAAATAAAGTTGTTTTCTATTCAATTGCTTGCTCCCTTTTATGTTTGAGTTGCATGCTACGAATGAAAAGAATCCTAACCCTATTCTCTCTCTCTTTCTCTCTCTCTCACTCGCTTTTCACCCACGACTTTTCGCAAGCAAAAACCTGCTATTTCCATGACAGTAAGTGACAAGAAAAATCCGATTTTTACGCCTCCCTGAGATCGACACTCGGACTCACGTCCATTCATTTTAAAACCGACGTTACGAGCGCAAGCTATAACGACTCTTCTAAACACCCGCGTCACGCACACGCCAATTTTTGGCGCCATTGCCAAGGAGGCAATGGATTTATTTTGTCACTTCATTTTACATCCATGCTCACATCGTCTAACGCCTTGTCTCCTTCTACTTGATGGTTACAGGAATTCGATGCTTGGACGGCAAAGCAGCGCAACTCGTGACGGTAACGAGGGAGTAAGAGCAACAACGACCGGTCGTGAGTATTTCCTCACCCATGGTTGTTTGCTTGCTTAAAAATCTAAAAAAATTGTAAAACTAAAAAAAAATTGGAGTGGTGCATGATTACCTGACCCACATCCTTAACACATCACCCAACAAAAAAATACACTCTAACATTCTGAATAAATTCTTGGAGTGTTCTTTTTTCTTTTTGAGTGGTGTTTGCGAAGCCATCTTGAATTGACTTGGGCCGCACCACTCAACCCTAAAATCAACTTATTTAATAGAAGCTGCATGATCACTAGGATGAGTACATTAGGGTTTTAGAGCCTCTACACAACAAAAGGAAATCTACTTTCACCGAATTGTGTGTAAACTTGACGTGTCCACTGAAACTTGTCTAAAAATATTAAGACACGTCAATCCTAAAAGACACTAAAGTAAGGATAAAACATTAAAAGACACCACATCTTAAAAAAATCCTTGCTTGAAAACCATGTTTTAATAAGAGCATACACACTGAAATTGAAAAATTAAGAGGCACTACCCCAATCAACACCTCATCACATAACCTTAGTACAAGCACTATCCTAGCCCTTTTAAAACAGAGTAGACGTGCCTTAGGCAGGACTGGGTTAAGTCTCGAGAAGCGGGGTTTTGTTCGTTGGGCACTTGGCTTTCATTCCCTTAGTAAAATCTGGTGACTAGGTTGCGGGGCAGCATCAAACGACCGTGGTTGTGGGGTTTATGGAACCGGTGGCGCAAGCCAAAGGAAGAACCTTCCCTGCAATCCCCTCGTAATCAACTTGGCCAGATTAGCTTTGGGAAGGGGAGTCCAGTGCTTACGGACTTAATCACCCTTTTGAAGATTTCTAGGTCTCCTAAGGAATATACCATAAAGACTAGGCTTGTTTGCTTGATTGAACACACACTTCTCGCATCTGTCGCTCTCCGCATCCCCTCCTGTTCTTCTCTAGTGTATGCATGGGAGACGCTCACTGCATCCCGAGTTGTTTGTTTTGGGATGGGAATCTAGGCGACTTGATTCTGCTAGAAATATGGCTGAACCTAGGGTAGATGAGGTTGATGACTAACCCCCACCAGACACAATGGCCATCATCTAAGCCTAGATTAACGCAAACCACCGACTTCAGCAGCGACAGATCCACACTATCATGCAAGCCATACACCGGTTGCAGAACCCACAATGGCAACCACCACCACCTTTCTAAGGCCCACAAGGGCAACCGCCACCTGATCTACCACCATTCCAGGACCAACCGAGGCCCCTCCGTGACTTCTACAATCCTTCCGCTATTCGAGTTGAGCTGCACCTTAGGATCCTCGAAGGGGGAGATGATTTTGAGCTAAAACCAAATGTCTTGAGTCTGATTCAGAGGCACTTCCATGGAGGCTCAAATGAAGACCCCTTCTAGCACCTAAAGGATCTTGATTGGATAGCCCGAACTGTGAAACCTAGGAACATTAGCCTTGACATTGTTTTGATTAAGATGTTCCCCTTCTCGCTGAGAGACAAGGCATCTCACCGGCTTAGAACCCTAGGTAGACCCATCACCACCTGGGAAGAACTAAGGCATGCATTTCTAAAGAAATTCTTCCCCATAGAAAAGACCAATGTCCTCAAAAGAGCCATTACTACCTTTACACTCCAGGATGGGGAACAGTTCCATGAGGCGTGGGAGAGATTTAATGAACTCTTGAGGAAATGCCTACATCACGAAGTACCAAGATGGCAATTGGCCCAGATCTTCTATCACGATCTGGATAGCAACCAACGGAACTTTGTCGATGCCTCATGCGAGGGGAACTTCCTAAACAAAGACGAGGAGAGCGTGTTTGAGCTCTTTCAGTCTATGAGCGAAAATTCACCCAACAATGCCTCCATGACCCAGTTTAACCGATCCAATCAACCCCGTGGTGGGATTTATGAGGTACAAGCAAATTCTGGAATGGTTGACATAGACATCATTGCCAAGAAATTAGATCGAGTGGAATTGGTGGATAAAAAGATTGATGAGCTACTGAACCAGACCAAGAACCCATTATAGACCTTCTCCCTAGCAAAGGGAGCTCACAATGTTGGCCTGATCTAGCCCTTAAGCCAATTGAATCTGGAACAACTCCTGACCACGTTCCAGGGAGGGACCTTTGCTCCCTCAACCCTTGATTACTCTCTTCCCTCCCCATCGACATCTGCTATCCTTGAAGATGTACAGGTTGTCCAAGGTTATGTTAAACCTGACCCTTTCTCCAACACTTATAACACTGGCTGGCGTAATCACCCCAACTTTGGTTGGACAAACCAGAAACCACCTCAATTCCAGAATCAGCCCAGGCCAAACCAGTAGCCAAACTTGCCCCCTATCAGCAAGGACCACTAGTTAGACCCCCATACAATCAGAACAAGGTGGCCCCTCCCCCGCAGAACCAAATGGACACCCTGATAAAGATGATGGTTGAAATGAACCAGAAACATCAGAAGGAAATGACCTTAGTCAAGGGACAGTTAAGCTAACTATTGGACTGCAAACAACAAGGATTCCTACCTTCCCAACTACAACCAAACCCGCGAACGTGATTAATAGAGGCCCCAATTCGCAAGGGTTCTAGGGTAATCCCGGGTAGGCTCATATGGTCCAGCCAGCTCCACAAACACCCCTTGGGTTCGGTGCTTCTTCGTCCTTATCTTCTCAAGGATCAACCCATGGTCCCAATGCTTCTGCGAATGCGGTAACCTTGAGAAGCAGCACCAAAACCTAGGATCCCAAATGGCCGACTCTTCCCGAGACTTCACCAGCTGAAACACCCGACTCAGAAGAGGCACTGGAAAAACCCAAGGATCTAGAAATAGACTCTATCTATGTTCAGACACCCTACCCCGAGGCCTTGGAAACAATCAAAAAGAAGAAAAGTGTTGTAGAAACTGAGAAGCTTTTGAAGATCTTTAAGCAGGTTCAGAATAATATTCCACGCCTCGAAGCCGTCAAGCACATCCCGGCTTACGCCAAGTTTTTAAAGGATGCTTGTACACCCAAACGCAAGCCAAGACCTCAAGCACCTAGGAAGGTTGTGCTCTCCAAGCAAGCAAGTTCTGTAATATCAAGCAACCTTCCACTTAAGCGAATTGACCCAGGAGCACCCTTGATATCCTGCAATATCGGGGACATGACATTTGATAGGGCACTCCTGTACTTAGGTGCTTCCATCAATCTGATTCCAACAACCCTGTACTACCAATTTGGTTTCGGAGAGTTGACACCTACGCCTGTCACCATCCAGCTGGCTGATAGATCTATGAAGACCCTGAAGGGGGTTGTCGAGGACGTGATTGTGCAAGTCAAGGACTTCTATTTTCCGGTCGACTTCTTGGTGCTCGACATGGAAGTCCCTGAAAAACTATAGAACGCACCCATAATCTTAAGCAGACCTTTCTTAGCTATGGCTAAGGCGAACATCGATTGTGACACGGGATGTATGGAAATTGCCATCGGAGACAAGAAAATGCAGTTGGATATCTTCTGGGCAACGAAGTCTTTTGATTGCGATTGTGTTGAGGAACATGATCCTGTGGAACCTTTGGTCGAGGAATGCCTCACCCTTAGTTCTGTCTCAGATCACCAATCCTATAACGACTGTTCTGACCCGTCACCATTGTTGCCCATGGACCTCTATAGGGCTGATTACCATCAAACAACACCATTTGAGGAAATTGATGTTGATCAACTCCTGCCTTTCCCTTTCTCGTCAACTGTTGTTCCACCCTCACCCGAACTAAAGCCACTACCTGAGAATCTCAAGTATGTCTTCCTGGGACCTGACCAGACTTTCCCTGTGATTATTAACTCTCATCTAACTAAGGATCAGGAACTCAAGTTGATCACGACCTTTTCGGAACATCGGGCCGCCATTGGATGGACCATTTCAGACTTGAGAGGAATTAGCCCTGCCTATTGCACTCATAAGATTTACTTGGAAGACGGGGCACGACCCTCCCGCCAGATGCAGAGATAGTTAAACCCAAACATGCAGGAGGTCATTAAGAAAGAAATTATCAAGTGGCTTGACACCGACATCATCTATCCCATCTCTGATAGCCCCTGGGTGAGCCTCACTCAAGTGGTTCCAAAGAAAGTCGGGCTCATCGTTGTTACCAATGAGCATGGCGAATCCATCCCCACCCGCACCACCACCTCATGGCGGGTGTGTATTGATTACAGGAAGCTCAATGAAGCAACCAAGAAGGATCATTTCCCCTTGCCATTCATTGACCAGATCCTTGAAAGATTGGCAGGGCAAAAGTATTTTTGCTTCCTGGATGGATATTCAGGATATAACCAAGTCGCAATTGCTCCTAAAGATCAAGAGAAGACGACATTCACTTGCCCGTACGACACATTTGCATTCTATCGTATGTCGTTCAGGTTATGCAACGCACCTGCTACCTTTCAGCGTTGCATGATACCCATTTTTTTAGAAATGGTGGGTGAATACCTGGAGGTCTTTATGGATGATTTCTCTGTATTTGGGAATTCATTCGACCACTGTTTGAGCAACTTGGAGAAAATCCTAAAACGATGTATCGAGGTTAATCTGGTGTTAAGTTAGGAAAAGAGCCATTTAATGATTCAAGAAGGAATCTTCCTCGGTCATATCATATCGCATAGGGGCATTGAGGTGGATCGGGTTAAGGTTGATTTGATTTCCAAACTTCCTCTGCCTAGCTCGGTCCGGTAGATCCGTTCATTCCTAGGACATGTTGGCTTCTACCGAAGGTTCATCAAAGACTTATCCAAGCTTTCCAAACCCTTAACCGACCTTCTGGCCAACGACACCATATTCCATATGACCTCTAATTGCATCCAGGCTTATAACACCCTTCGGGACTTAGTTTCCACAACACCTGTACCACAGCCCCCAGATTGGTCCCAAGACTTTGAGATTATGTGTAATGCATCAGATTTTGCCATAGACGCTGCCCTGGGACAAAGACAAGACAAGAAACCCATGGTGATCTACTATGCGAGCAAGACGTTGGACGAGGCCCAACGAAATTATACGGTCACAGAGAAAGAATTGCTCACTGTAGTTTTCAAACTTGAGAAGTTCTGACCTTACCTGTTGGGATCCCACGTAACCATCTATACTGACCATTCAGCCATCTGGCACCTGTTGGCTAAAAAGGACGCGAAGCCCAGGCTCATCAGATGGATCCTGCTCTTGAAAGAATTTGACCTGGAAATCCGCGATAAAGCCGGATCAAAGAATGTGGTGGCTGACCACTTATCTAGACTTTACTCAGGCCACATTGGACCCTCCCTGCCTTTATCCGATACCTTCCCCAATGAACACATTTTGGCTGTGCAAGACAAGAAACTTCCTTGGTATGCTGATTATGTCAACTACCTGGCTGTAGGACAGACCCCGCACAGCTGGCCCAGACAACAACGGGACAGGTTCTTGGCCGAGGCCAAGCACTATTTCTGGGATGATCCCATGTTGTTTTTCCTCTGTGCCAACCAGATCATCAGAAGGTGTATCCCCGAGAACGAAGTTCAAAGTGTACTATCTTTTTGTCATGACCAAGCTTGTGGTGGCCACTTCTCTGAAAAGAAAACGGCTGCGAAGGTTCTGCAGTCTGTATTTTACTGGCCTTCCCTATTTAAGGATGCACACAACTTTGCCAAGACTTGCTCGCGCTACCAAACACTGGGAACCATGACCAGAAAAGATTTGATGCCCCTCCATCCCATTTTGATTGTCGAAATCTTCGACGTTTGGGGTATTGATTTTATGGGCCCCTTTCCACCATCCAACGACTTTGAGTACATCCTAGTCTCGGTAGACTATGTTTCTAAATGGATTGAAGCTGTCGCCACCTGTCGATATGATCATAAGATTGTCATGGACTTTGTTAAGCAGAACATCTTTTCCCGGTTTGGAATACCAAAGGCCATGATCAGTGATGGTGGAAGTCATTTTATTCACTCCCAATTCCATGCCCTACTTAGAAAATATGGGGTTAACCAGCGCATTGCTACCCCGTATCATTCGCAAACAAATGGGTAGACCGAGGTCTCAAATAGACAAATCAAGAACATTCTACAGAAAACTGTGAGACCTGACAGGAAGGACTGGTCCACACGACTGGATGATGCCCTGTGGGCATACAAGACTGCTTTCAAGACCCCTATAGGCATGTCGCCTTATCGTCTGGTCTTTGGCAAAGCCTGCCACCTTCCTATCGAATTGGAACACCGGGCTTACTGGGCTGTCAAGCAGTGTAACATGGATTCCCAGTTAGCCAGTGCGCAAAGGACGCTCCAACTTTTTGAGCTTGAAGAAATTCGTTGGGATGCTTTTGAGAACAGTCAACTATATAAGGAGAAAATGAAAGCCATCCACGACCGACTCATCCATAGAAAGACCTTTGAGCCTAACCAGCAAGATTGGCTTTTCGATGCCTGCCTAAAACTCTTTCCAGGGAAGCTCAGGTCCAAGTGGACAGGACCATTTAGGGTGGTCAAGCCTCACTCCAACGGGGCGGTTGAAATCGCTGATCCGAACACTGGGTACACTTTTACAGTCAATGGCCAAAGATTAATACACTTCCTAGCCCAGGTTCCCCCAAAGGAGAGTGTCACCCTCATTGAGGGATGACACGAAGCACCGCTCAGCTGAAGGCATTAAACTCAGCGCTTCCTAGGAGGCAACCCAATGGATTCAGACTGATCCGATATTCTACGTCACTCAGGTAATATCTTTTCGAACCCCTATTGCATCCATGTATTTGCCAATGAGGACATTGTTCAACTTAAGCATGAGGGAGGGTGGTAAATTGCATGATCCTGAGCTCATTTAATCAGTTTGAATAGAATAAAATTAAATTAAAAAAAAAGAAAAAAAAGAAATGAATTTAGGAAGAAAAACTTAGGCATTAGAAATTTGTCAATAGTAGAAAATAATATGGAAAGAACTTGAACACTTAAACTTTTCAGGCTTTCAGGCTTAATCAGCCCTGGTGTCCATTAAAATATGAATTTAGCTTCAAATCCTTGCAACCTTAAGCTACTCTAATCCACTAACTAAATAAGGTGATAAGTATATGACTTATCAACTCACCCTCTAACTCAGAAGGACTTTTAGTCTAAGCATCTACACACATTTTTGCATAGACTCACTCCTCGGAGATTCTGACAGAAATTGGGTAGCTAATGAACTCTCTAAGGTGGTATGGCTGGCAAGTTGTCATGGGCAACAGCCCATTGGCAGGTTGTCCAGAGCCTAGCCAAGGGACCACCTCTTCTTCATTGCCTCTAGGTAAATTTGAGATCAGAGAAGTCACCTACTAAATAAAAAAAAGGAGAAAAAAGAGAACAAAATAAATCACACTTCACCGCACGAGTATAGCTGGCAAGTGATCGTGAGTAACAGCCCATTGGTCGATTGTCCAGAGCCCAGCTCAGTAAATGCACAAAAAAGAACCAAAACACTTAAGGAAGAAGTGGGGAAGTAGAACAAGCTGGGGAGATATACACTGGAAAAATCCTTGTGTTGACCCCAATTAAAACAAACGTAGGGAGAAAGCTATCCATCAAACAAATACACCTTCAGGCAAAACACTTCCTCTTCCGGTCACCTAGGGGCGTAGAAACCCGAAGTCTGTCTAAATTACCGTTGAATGAGTTTATCACAATCTTCACACCAAGATGCTTAGCACTTAGAGTTTTGTCCGAGTTTTGGGTGGGTTGGGTAGCCGTAAAAAGTTACCAACACACTCTTAATTCCAAAAAAATCTAAAAATAAGAAATATATATATATATATATATATATTTTCATACATTAAAGTAAGGATTCAGGCGATTCATATTTTGGCAGGCACCCGGACGCTGCTTAGTCTTTGTAGACTAAGATCTTAGTATATTTCCTCCTATTGATAAGAAACGAAGTGTCTAAGTAGTTACTTCTTAAATTCTGACTGGAAATAAAGGCTAGAATAAACCTTGCTAGAGACTAGGAAGGAGTAAGCATGGGGGTATGATAACGCTGCATCGTGGGGTGATAAATCTGTCAATTGGGGTTTATCTTAAGAACAAAATGTACAGATAATGCATCATAAATGGGAATAGGAGCATCGCATGCATTGCACATCAAGATTGCTTATAATGTATTATTAACGGCCATGTGTACAAGGACATGTCAAAATAGGCTTCTGATGAGTAATCGAACCGCACGGATGGATTCAGAGCGACGAACGGAGTCCAACGGACTCAAAATCGACCAAATCCGACGTCCGGAGCTCCCGCAATTAGCCTAGGAAGTTATGGTCGTTGATCGACAAGGTGCCACGTGGCGCTCGCACGCCTCGCCCAACCCCCTCCATCAATCGTAGAACAATCTGAGTCGTCTGATCTTCGATCGGATGGCTGAGAACGCTGCACCATCGGCAGCACCATCACTACACTTTTTGCCCGCAGCAGATCACGACCGTCGAATCTCCATCCAACAGTCAACAGCAGCCGAGCACCGACGCATGATCGCAACCATCCACGCAGGGCAGCGCAGCGGTCGAAGCGCTCACCCACGCTCATGCGATGCGGGATCGAAACGCACTGCGCAGCAAATCGAAGGGAAGGCGTGCGCGAGCGAAATTGGACCGTAGATCGACGAGCGGACGAGTGCGATTGCAAGACGTGGCGCCTGCAGATGCGCCTTGACCAGACGCGCGTGATGACGCACGTGATCTGCGCAAGCGCCTCGCTCGAAAGCTCAGTTGTCCCATCTTCGATCGGACAGCTTACGAAGCGCACACGCGAATCAGGCGCGAAGAAGAACGGACGTGCGCGAGCGACCAGTGGGTAGGGGCTTTCACCGACATTTTGGTAAGGGTTTTAGCGCCGTCCCGGACGTCGTTAAAACCCCTTCTTCATTTGGAAAGCCCTTCTTCCTATTTAAACCCTTTCCAACCACCCATGGGAGGCATTCATTCCACTTGCAAGTGTTTTACCCCCCTCTTAGCCACCATTAGCTCCCTTTGTAATTGCCGGAGACGACGAGCCGCCGACGAAACCCCTCTCCACCGCCGTGGCTGCCTCGCCGTCTCCTCTCTCTCTATCTTTCCTTCTTTATCTTAAGCTTTACTTTACTTATGTTCAAGCATTCATCTAGTATTGTAACTATGAACTAAAGTGCATGTTAAATGAAGTTGTTTTCTATTCAATTGCTTGCTCCCTTTTATGTTTGAGTTGCATGCTATGAATGAAAAGAATCCTAACCCAATTATCTCTCTCTCTCACTCGCTTTTCACCCACGACTTTTTGCAAGCAAAAACTTGCTATTTCCGTGACAGTAAGTGACAAGAAAAATCTGATTTTCACGCCTCCCTGAGATCAACACTCGGACTCACGTCCATTTCTTCATTTTAAAACCGACGCTATGAGCGCAAGCTATAACGACTCTTCTAAACACCATCGTCACGCACACGCCAATAACACAGGAGAAAAAAGGTTGATTAAGCTTGTAATTAAGTGTCTTTTGTTATGTAACAACCATAAAGAATTATTTAGATTACATGCTCTTGCCCAAACTGAACCTTATGATAGCAAACTCATATTGATTTAGATTTTTCATGGGTATATCCATTCAACAGTGTTTCTTATGAAGTTAAGTATGAATCCAATGAATACTGTTTTTACTTATTTATTATACTTTGATTTTGACAGTTCAGAAATTATGCCTACAAATCTAGTAGCTACATGAGGAACATGGGCAACTTTAGAAACAGATTCCATTACCAAGAAATTTCTCTCACAAAATCACCACTTAATCAACTTAGAAATTAGTGATGTTACTTATGTATTATTTACTAAACATCGGTTAGATGATGTTGAGATCATTACTGATGTAACTAAGTGAAGATAATTCCTAATTTAGGTAAGGATTAATTATCCGTAATTACCATTTCTCCCCTTGCATCAAACGTGACAATTTCTATATATAGTCTTCCATGTCATATTCAAGATTTTTTATTTTTTTAAAAGAAGCTGGATATTAACATTGAAGCTCTCTTTTTGCTATGATGATTTATATTTATATATAAATAAATGGTAACATCATCATTTTTTTTTCAAGAGTTGTAACAACGGTTTGCAGTTGTGCATTACCTCGAGTTGATCAAGAATCTTTCTGAGTTGCTCAAAATCTCATGGTTGAAGTACTTGATAATTAACAAACTTTTAGACCAATTAGATACTTGTGTATAGAAAGAGATTGATGGATAATTGTGGCTCATGTCATTTATAGTACTTGCTAATAGACAAATTTCTTTTAGAATCATATGAAAAAATTATTTCATTGGATGTACATGTATACTTTTATGAATAATTCAATTTGTTATTTCAAAAGTATTATATCTTGTATGTTTTCTTTTAATCTTACTTGAACGAAGGTAAACATTATTGATGACAAGGTTAAATCTTAATTTTATTAAAATATTGATTTGATATCTATATTGACAGATCTAGTGACGGATGGTTGTGTTGGTATTATGTTAAAAAGATAATTAGAGTTATTATTGTAGTGATGGTTTTAGCAACATTTTTTTACCCTACAGCGATGGATAAAAGCGTTGTTGCTACTATCACAAAAAATGGCTAGCTTTTAAGATGTGTCCATCACTGTAGGTTTAGGTACAACAGCGACAGTAAAAAATTGTTAGTGTTGCTTACAGCGATGCCTCTTAAGAGAACACCTTCAATGACCGTCGAAATAGCTCTTTGGACCTACAGTGACAGTCATTTTGACCTATACCGATGGTTATTGACCATCGGTGTAGGTGCAGCCGTCAGTGAAGGTGCAGAATGTTGTGTCCCTTTTAAACGATAAGCCTTCCTTATCTTATATCTATGATTTCTCATTTTCCTTGTAACTCTTGACATGACCTGATTAACCTTATCATGATCTAAATCAAGTCCAATAACATTGACCTTATTGTACTAGAAAATAGAAATATTAAATTATAGAGAAAGTGTGTACGCTAAACATTTGAAATAAAATTGATATATTATAATGCACATTACCTGAATACGGTCTAAACCTATGAAGCCATCTTCCTAGCATCAGGGATATAAGGGGCATTGTGCCTTTCAACAACACTAGAAATAGAGGCAAGGCTCGTAGCTTACTCTCTTATAGTTAGACCTCCTATACTTTTGTCAATATTGATTGACATCTTTTAACCAATCGCCAAAGTCCTCTTCTCTAAATTTAATAGCCTAGTAGGACCTCTACGAGTTGAAGCCTCAACCGGTAACCCTATTGAAAAAGAGCAGATGATTAAAAATTAATAAAATTTTCTTTTTACATTTTAAGTTAATATATGTAGATTTCAAATTACTTGGTTATTGAGTTTAAAAGACATAATCAACTACATTTGTTACAGCCTCTTATTCTTTGGGGGTAACTGGTGGAGTAGTATTCCATTTATTTGTTGCCTGAGTACCTCTGCTTGTGTTAAGCATATTTTGACTCATTGTTTAAGTCTCTTCTCTAAAGGAAATAGTCTTGTAGAACCTCCGTAATGGGTTGAAATCATGGATGATGTCCCTATGCAAAAAAATTTACACGATTAAAAAATAGGGCGATTGTCATGATTCATTTAGTATTAATAAATATAAATTTTAAATTACCTACTTCTTAAATTTTAGACACATGATCCATCATATTCGTTGCAACAACTTGAGGCGAATGTTGTTGAGAGCTAATAGGTCCCTTTTTGCTTCTTTTCCCCTTTCTTTTCGAGAAGGGAAATGGACAACCAACCATACATATCATTGTCATCGCTAGTTGAAATATTTAAATAATGTGGAAGCATAAATATCAAAATAAATAAGCATCACAAAACACTTAGGTTTACGTAGAAACTCCACTCATTAGGAGCGGAGAGAAAACCACAGAAGAAGTATCCTATGGGTGTGTTTTCTTTGTATTTCTTTTCAAAGAATAATTGAGGGAGTACACGCCTATTTATAGACCATCACACATACACAAAGTACCACAGTTTCTAATGTGGCACTAAACAACCACTCAATTCTCTCAACACTCCCCCTCAAGCTGGAGTATGGAATGCTCAACATGTAACACAAAGAGACCCACTCTACACAGTCGGGAACATAGCCTGGGGTTGCTGAAGGAATTGTGGTTGTCTTTGAAGATCTTGTGCTGATGACTCCCCGTTCAGTATCCTTAAAATTAGGTCTTCCTCTGAAGATCTCGAAGTTGTATCTCTCACATAGAAACCTAATGGGCCCTTCCTCTGATGACCTCGAAAAAGGATCTCCCTCTCTCTGGAGACCTTGAAACTTTGGACCTCCCAGAGTTGGGTTTCTCATGTAAATATCAGCTACCAAACAAGTCCGTAGCGGTATCCTATGTCACCCATCGTGCCTTAAGACTGCAACAAAGGGACTACCAAAAGGAGGTGACTATAATAACTTCCACACTCCCCCTTTCTCCCATACTCATATCAGAGAAGGATACAGTAATGAGAAGAAACAAAAAATATCACGAAGAAAAGAGATTCTCCCCTTCTTTTCTTTAATTCCTTTTTTTTTATTTCTTTTTTTTCTCTTTTTCTTTCTTCTCTTCTCTACCTTTTTCTCTTTTTTTTTCCTTTCTTCCCCTCTTTCCTCTTCCCTTTTTTTTACTCCACCATCATTTTCCCATCTTTTTTTTACTCTTCCTTACACCCCCTTTTTTTTCCTCAACTACCAACTAAGGCAAAAATGACAGGATAAAACATCACAAATAACCCATTCAGAGCAAGGAAGGATAAAAAAAATATAGAAACCCACTCATTAGGTTTCCAACCCTACGAGCACACACAGTCGCTGCCACCTGCGTCCTCCCTTGCAGAGCGTCGCTTGCTAGTTTTGACCTCATCTGCTCCAACTACCACCTCCAGCCACGGTCTTCGGGCATCGCGTGCTTCGCGTGCCGCCTCGTCTCCATCTCACGTGAGATCTCAATGCGATCGACTCCATCTTCATCTTCTTTGTCACCGTCGACGCTGTGCTGCGAGGTCGTGCCGCCCACGGAGCTCCACCACCGAGCGTCTTCCACCGGATGCTCCTTGACCATCAGCGCCTCGTCAGAGGAGAAGCATGGCGTCGCAACCTCTTCCTCCTCGTCTTCGTGGTCGTGTGTGCTGCCTCCATTGAGAACGACACCGTCGTTGACACTCAGGCATGCAAAGGTGCTGTAACGTTGCCTGATGCAGCCTCCGCATTGCCGACGTGTCACCATGATCCTCGCAAGTCCCCATTGCCAATCTCCTTGCCGAGTCAACACCGCTTCGCCTCTTCTCCGTAGGCGACATCAACTTCGCCATCACTACCACGCGCGCCTAGGAGGATCTCATCTCCTCATGAAGGATGCAAGCCCTCGGGTCAATGCTTCACAAGGGCGGTGAACAGCAACGAAGCACCACCAACCCTCGCACTCCGATTTACGTGCGCTTCTCTGCCAATGAGTGTACCTCCACGATGCAACCCCGACGAGCACTCTGTGGTCTTCATCTGCCACCATCAAATTTGCGAGATCAATGCCTCCATCATCTGCAGTGCTCTCCTCTATGTTGATCTTCTCTAGTGACTAGTGCAAGGGCCGCACCATCCCTAACAGCAGCTGCAGCGCTACCATCATGGTCGATGAGGGCTTCGTCGTCCCCGTCTCCAGGAGGATCGATCTCCTCTTCATCTTCTCTTCTGATGAACAAAACTCAGAAGAAAGATAAATTTGATAATCTAAAAATAATGGAATGATAACCCAAGAAAGAACTGCTCTGATACCAAGTTGAAATATTTAAATAACGCGAAAACATAAATATTAAAGCACATAAATATCACAAAACACTAAGGTTTACGTGGAAACCACGGGAGCAACGCCCTATGGGTGTGTTTTCTCTGTATTTCTTCTTAAAGAATAACTGAGGGAGTATGATGAGAACCTCATCATGAGCCATAACTAGCTCATTTTGACCCAATACAAAGGATAAAAGCTCCTGCATATCTCAAGGAAAAGCTTAACTCAGAGAATTCTGAGTTTGAGAAGAAAACAAGTCATAAGGGGTAAAAGTGTAATTTTACCAGTATAATCTGCATACAGGGTAATTCAGGGCCCAAACATAGGTCAAAACAGCTTAATAAGAATAAAAGTGGGATGAGATGATCTAGCAAGGGCTACAGCACTTCCAAGGAACCAAATGATAATCTGTAACCCTAAAACAACCCACTTCAATTCACAAGGTTCGAGGCAAAGTAAAAATAGAATAAACCCTCTAAAATTCATAGAAAAATAATCTCTAGGGTTTAGAACCTTCAATTTGGCCTTTAGAACCCATTTTGACCTACATTGAGAACCATGCCCAATTAATAACTTAATTTGGGTTTTTGCGCAAATTGACCGGTCAAACAAGGTTTAATATGAAAATAAAATTCACCATCAGATTCCTTAGGTCCTAATTAGTCATGTATAAAAACTTGAGCCTAAGAAGAAACCTCCTTGACCGACTTCACACTTTGGTCCTCATATATTTACTCTTTGGCCCTCAACTTTTGAACCCTCGCATTTTGGCCCCTAACTCTCCTTCGTTCTTTGCAATCAGGTCCCTCCTGCAAAACCCTGCCAGCACCATGCTCCGGCGACCTTGCGCGGAGCATGGCGCCGGGCAGGGTGAGGTGGGGGACCTGGCAAGTGTACCGGGGGTGCCCTGCGTCGTCAGCCGTCGCAGGAGCACCCCCTGGACATTGTAGGCCACCATACCGGCCGTGCGAACGCACGGACGGTATGGGTTCATGTTCCGACCACTCTCCGGCGAGGGAGACACGTCGTCTCCCTCCGCCTTCCTCCCTGCTTCATCCCTATAAATACCCCCCGCCGCTCCACCGACGAGGGCAGCCTGGATCTGACGGAGAAAACCCCCAGCTTTCGTCTCTTCTTTCTCCGGCAGACGCTCACCAGCTCCGGCGACTTCCTCCCCCTCCACCTCTTCGCTCTGCCGCAATACCAACAGCAGAGACTTCCTCCCCTGTTCTTCCCGCGCCACGCCGCACCCAGCTGGCGCCTCTCCAGCCCTCTGCTCGCCGCCGCCCCTCTCCCTGAGCATCGTCTTCTCCGGCGACAGTCGATACGACTGTCGCCCTGTTCCTCCCCCTTCGTCCCTGCAAGTAAGTTAGACCTACTCCCCTTCTTCTCCTCTTTCTTTCCCCGCTTTCAATTTAGTCAATTAAACCCTCGACCGCTCCTGTTCACCCTCATCCTCTCCGCCTCCGACCACCCTCCGGCGAGCCGCTCCCATCACCTCAGCGACCCACACGGCTCGCCGACCACCGCAGAACCTCCGCCTCCTCACCCTGATCCTCTTCCGCCCCTCCACTTCCCACCAAACACCCTCTGCAGACCCACCGAACACACCCACTTCCTCGCTCACAGTTTGACCTTGGACGACCTGTTAGCTCCATCTCGCCCCCTGCACACCCCCTGACCACCTTCGCCGTGCCACGGCGAAGGTCTCCCGCCTGTCTGATTTGGCCGAGAAGCCGTTCTATTGATTTCAGGTTCCAGGCCTTGACCGCCATTGGCGAGGAAGCTCGAAGCTCGCTTGAGGTTGCTCCAAGCCTAGATATCCCAGGTTGAAGACCTAGGCTGCGCGAAAGAGTCTTGCGCACACACCCTGGCCCTCAATTGGAGTTGCGAGCCTCAACAGCTGTTGCAATTGGAAGCACCTTCCCTACAGCAGGCGTGAGAGAAAAGGGGTGCGCGGATAGTCCCACCTCGGGAATTTCTGAAGCCACACACCCACATAAGTTGCAAAAGTGCCACCATCTGTTTGCCTCAGTTACCACGGGGTGAGGTCCCTCTCACCCGACCCGACCCGACTCGGCCTCGTCCGTGACCACGCTCCGCGGACCTGGCCCGACCCGATTAGACTGACCTGCACTCCTCGCCCACCACGCACGCCGGTGGGCCTGGACCCGGGCCTGACCCGAACCCGATTACCCGGTAGCGCTCTGGGAGAGCTTCCGAAGAGTGATTTCAGAGAGAGAGATACGCGGGGGAGGGGGGTAGAGTAGGTTTTTGCCTCTTGATAAAAAAAAAAACTCTGAAGTGTGCAGGCCAAAGAAGAAGAAGCAGACCCGCTGAAGAAGAAGGAGCTGCTGCACTGTAGCGAAGGCATCGTTAAGTCGTCTCAGCACCGGGGCAGACGACGGAAGGTCAGCAGCCAGAGAAGGAAAGAAGACAGGCTGAAGAAGAAGGAAGAGCAACGGCCATCGCGAAAGAAGAAGAAGAGAGGTCAAGGCAGGTGAAGACAAAGAAGAAGAAGATCTGAAGAAAAAGAAAGAAAGAAAACAAGGAAGAACAGAAGACAGAAGAAAGCAGAAGAAGAAGAAGAAGAAGAACAGGAAGAACAAAAGCCAAAGAGGAAGAAAGAAGAGAAGAAGAAGAAGCCAAATTTTCATCTCTCTCTCTCTCTCTCTTTATTTTTGTAATAGAACTTGTATATCTCTAGAATACAACTTGCTCCCTGAGTTCGACCTCGGGAACTCTTTTATTTTTCCGAGTAAAAAAATTTTTATATGAAACGTTGGTAACAACCGGCTTTACTACAACGTTATAACGTTACCGACGACGTTTTCATTTTGGCGCCGCTGCCGGGGAGCAACGGCTATTCTAGAGGTAAACATTCCTGTTTCTTTTAAGTTCTGATAATCTCCTCTCTTTTGTGCAGCTACAGGAACTCAAGAAGACAAGCAACCACACAACCACTCCGAAGACAGGTAAATCTTTTCTCTCACTATTAACCCCTACACTCTAAAGAGGAAGAAAAGAAAAGAACAAGCAATATAGGGCTAACCTGTCTTCCATACTTAGTAACCATAAAAAGTTGCATGTTTTCAACTCATCACTCCTGCACACTATTAAGGGTATTTAAGGGCTAACACATTCTTGCTTGAGCCCTAATTGCCCAACAAAGAGTTAAATGGACCAAGTAGAGCCAACATAAGGTCAAACATTAGGATTTCAGTAGAGACACACCCCTTAATCAAGAATTAAGGAAATCCAAAAGAGGTGTGCCCAAGCCATTGATTGAAAATAATTAACAAGAAGAATCCTAAACAATTGGCTCTCTCTAAACACTTGAACCCTAAAAGACAGGACCTAAAAGCTCTTAAAGAAAACAATAGGTAAAGTTGACCCCTTGGGATAACCAACCTTAAATTAGGTCGCTCTTTGCACTTAAAAAGACTAAAGTTCAAGTGAAACCTTAAGCACCCTGATCTTAAAATTGGTAGACTTAAGAGGTCAAGATCCCCATTCTGGTCTACCTGGAACCGCAGTGACAAGAGAGGTCGGGTGAGGGAAACCCTGTAACCCGTGGGGACGCTCTACCGTGTAGGGGTCTTCGCGGGACTCTCCCTCTCTGGCTGCCCAGGTAATTCTCAGGTGGACGATCTTTCTGATCAAGGGGTCCATCTGCCCCGCACCTCTATAGTCACCCAACACATTTTTGGGTGTCTTGATTGGGTCCAGCACCTTCTAAACTTACCTCTCCCAACTGTGCATGTACGGAAGGAGGTCTCTAAGACCACCCTTAAGACCTCCTTTAGAAATTCACTCTCGCCAAGGCCAAGCCTCGACGCCCGTGTTTGTGCAGCAACACCCTCACATTATTCTCTCTTCTGATTCAGAACCAAGTTCTTCTTCTTCCCCCATCATGGCTCAGCCAGTTGAGGAAGAAAATAATCTGGAACACCAGCTCCAGCGACTCAATGACCTCTTCCAAAACTCCGTGCACCCACCGCAGCGTCCTATGATGCGGGACCACTACAATCCTGCTGCGGTGGCCATTGAGCCTCGAGTTAGAATCCCGATTGGAGGACCTGATTCCGAACTAAAGCCCAACATGATTCATGCTATACCTAAATTCCATGGGCTTAATTCTGAAGATCCCTTCCAGCACATCAAACAGCTTAAGCATCTGGCCCACACTTTTGGATCAGATGCGCAAAATCGGGATATTCTTCTCATGAAGATGTTCTCCTTTTCTCTTATGGACAAGGCCGCCCATTGGTATCAAACTCAGACCCGGCCGATCAACACTTGGGAAGAACTTCAATCCGAGTTTTTGAAAAAGTTCTTTCCCGTTGGTCGAACCAACGCCTTGCGCCATCAGATTACACACTTCACTCAACAATCAGGAGAACCTCTCCATGAGGCATGGGATCGTTTTCAGGATCTCATGAGGAAGTGCCCCCATCACGGAGTTCCTAAATGGGAACAAGTCCAATCTTTTTACCAGGGACTCCGTGAGGACATCCGCCTTTTCGTCAATGCAACCTGCGGAGGAAACATCATGGGTCAACATGAAGACACCGTATGGGAGATTCTCGAAAACATGTGCGAGAACTCCATCAACAATGACTCCATGGGATTATTCGACAGGACGAATACCCGCGCAGCGACGAATCTTAAGGGAGCACATGAGACGCAGGGCCTGTCCGCATCAGTCGACCTGGAATTAATGGCCAGTCGATTGGACAAGGTCTCAATTATTGAGAAGAAGGTGGATGAGCTGACTCAGCACTTGCAGCGAGCCACCTCTGCGCGTAACTCCTTTGCACAACCTCCTTCCACACAGGAGACTGTGCAAAATATCCTCCACCGATCCTCCCTTGGGATGGATCCATATCCATCCCCATCTGATTCTTGGACTGGAAGATCATCCGATCCTTTCTTCACCAGCCGGGGGAACTCCATTCCTCCTTTCCCTGATTCTCAGGAGGTTCCTCAGACCTGCGAGGACCTCAACGCCATCCAGAACGACCCATTCTCCAACACTTACAACCCTGGATGGCGAAACCATCCCAATTTTCAGTGGGCGGGAAATTCCCAAACCCAAAGACCACCTTTTCAGTCCCGCCCACAGCCCTCTCATCACTACCAGCCGCCTCAGCCTCGGCCCAACCCTACTTATCCATCAGGGCCAAATCAAGATCAAATGTCCTTAATCCTTCAGACTCTGGCTGACATTCAAAAATCGAATGCGGCCATTCAAAAGCAGCACAAGGACGAGCTTACTGAAGTTAAAACTCAGCTGGCCCAGTTGGCAAATTCTCGCCAGCCAGGCACACTCCCTTCCCAACCTCTTCCTAACCCAAATAACGTGCCAACCCAGAAGCGCGTTATGAATCCAAATTTAAGCCACGCTCAATGGATTTATCAGGCCCCCACTGCTCCATCTCCAGACGAGATGGAAGCCTCTACTTCTCGTACGGGATTTCAGCAGCAGCCACCCCTCCTACCAAATCCAAACCAAAATCAGGCTGGATTAAATTCTGTAACAACACGTAGTGGTAAGACAACTCAGGACCCGCATTATCCAAACCAATCCCAGCCTGATAACCATGACCCTAGGATAGTTATCCAAGGTACCGCTGTTCCAGACCCACAACCTGGACCTATCCTAGAGGAACCAACCAAGATCCCGTTTCCCGAGGCCCTGACCAAGGGAAAGAAGACCACCAAACCCGTGGCCCCTGAGGAGGACCTGGTCAAGCTCTTTGAGCAGGTCCACATAAACATCCCCTTGATGGATGCAATCCGCCACGTACCAGCTTACGCACGATTTCTAAAGAATATATGTACACCCCAGCGTAAGCCGCGAACCAAGGGGGGGAGCCCAATTGTTCTGTCAGAGCAAGCCAGCTCTGTAATCCTTAGTAGACTCCCACCCAAGGCAAAAGATCCTGGAACTCCCCTGATCTCCTGTAAGATAGGTGGTACCCAACTTGATAGAGCATTGTTAGACTTAGGTGCATCTATAAATCTGATACCCACATCCTTACTTGACCATCTGGAAGAATCTGAGCTGAAACCAACCGAGGTGACATTACAATTAGCAGATCGATCTATAAAGTCACCAAAAGGGATTCTCGAGGATGTTATCGTGAGAGTGCGGGATTTCTATTTTCCAGTGGACTTTATAGTCTTAGACATGGATGCACCTGAGAACCCTAGGGATACACCAATCATTCTAGGGAGACCTTTCTTGGCTACTGCTAGAGCCAACATCAGCTGTGAGGAGGGCCAAATAGAGCTTAAGTTTGGAGATCAAACACTGAAAATTGATATATTTAAGGCCCAACAAGGAATTAATTGCGGCGTCATCGAGCAAATTTGTGACATCAAGACTTTGGTTGATGAATCACACCTCCAGAATGACTTGAGTATTCCTCATCAACCACAGAAGGATCTTGACCCGCAAATAGAGGAGTCTAATCCAGATGTGAACAACCCAGTAACTCCCACCCTTGAACCTCACATCTATACTGAACCACCCGTTGCTGCTGAAAACCCCATCCTCGAACTGAAACCCCTTCCTGCTCATTTGAAATACATCTTTTTGGGTTCTAATCAGACCCTTCCTGTGATCATCAATTCCAACCTTAGTCCTGAACAGGAATCCCGTCTGATTGTTGTCCTCCAGCAACATCGCAGAGCCATCGGATGGACCCTCGATGATTTGACTGGAATAAGTCCCTCTTATTGTACTCATCATATCTATTCAGAAGAGGGCACACGACCTTCTCGTGAAATGCAGAGACGCTTAAACCCCAATCTGCAGGAGGTCGTGAAAAAGGAGATCATCAAGTGGTTAGATGCCGGGATCATCTACCCGATCTCCGATAGTCGTTGGGTGAGCCCAATTCAGGTCGTGCCTAAGAAGGCAGGACTCACCACTATAACGACTGAGACCGGAGAAATCATTCCTACCCGATTAGCCAACTCGTGGAGAGTCTGTATAGATTACCGTCGACTCAATTCCTCCACGAAGAAGGATCATTTCCCACTACCCTTCATTGATCAAATTCTCGAAAAATTAGCGGGAAATAGGTTCTTCTGCTTCCTTGACGGGTACTCCGGTTACAACCAGGTGGCAATCCATCCTGAGGACCAAGAAAAGACCACGTTCACCTGCCCCTTCGGAACATACGCTTTCCGAAGGATGCCTTTCGGTCTTTGCAATGCACCCGCTACTTTTCAGCGATGCATGCTTGCCATATTCTCAGATATGGTAGGTGATTATCTGGAAGTCTTCATGGATGACTTTTCAGTTTTCGGAGCATCATTCGACGATTGCCTCCAACACTTGGTCCAGATACTCAGGCGGTGCATCGACGTGAATTTGGTTCTTTCCTGGGAAAAGAGCCATTTCATGGTGCCTGAGGGAATTGTCCTGGGACACTCAATTTCGGAGAAAGGTATCCAAGTGGATCGAGCTAAGGTTAATCTGATTTCTCGCCTTCCTATGCCTAGCTCGATCAGGGACATCCGATCCTTTTTAGGGCATGTCGGTTTTTATCGACGATTTATCCCTGATTTTTCAAAAATCGCACGCCCCCTGACCACTCTTCTCTCCAAGGATGTTCCCTTCGAAATCTCCAAGGAATGCACTCAAGCATTTGAAATCCTGCGTGACCGAGTCACCCAAGCCCCGATCCTACAATCCCCTGATTGGTCTCAACCCTTTGAGATCATGTGTGATGCATCCGACTTCGCTGTAGGAGCGGTTTTGGGGCAGAAAAATGACAAGAAACCTGTGGTCATTTACTACGCCAGCAAAACACTCGATGAGGCTCAGCGTAACTATACAGTTACTGAGAAAGAGCTGCTAGCTGTAGTATTTGCCCTTGAGAAGTTCAGATCATACCTTCTGGGTTCTCATGTCATCATATACTCGGATCACACGGCTGTGAGGCATCTCCTTGCAAAGAAGGACGCGAAGCCTCGATTGATCCGATGGATCTTGCTGTTGCAAGAATTTGACCTCGAGATTCGCGATAAAGCGGGAAAACAAAACGTGGTAGCTGATCACTTGTCCCGTCTTCCTTCTGAAATGATAGACCCTTCCGGACCCATCACTGAGCATTTTCCCGATGAGCACCTGCTGACTATTGGTACTAGCCTTCCATGGTTTGCTAATATTGTAAATTACTTGGCATCTCATCAGACCCCGTCCGATTGGCCGAAGGCCAAGAAAGACAAATTACGCTCCGATGCCAAGTATTACATTTGGGAAGACCCGTACCTCTTCCGCATAGGTGCCGATCAGATCATCCGGAGATGTGTCCCGGAAGGGGAAGTCAACAATATCCTCTCTTTCTGCCATGACCAGGCATGCGGTGGCCATTTTGCCGGGCATAAAACCGCATCAAAAGTCCTCCAGTGCGGCTTTTACTGGCCCACACTGTTCAAAGACGCACACAGTCATTGCAAGGCATGCAGTCGTTGCCAGACTTTGGGCAACATGAGTCGTCGTGACATGATGCCTATGCAACCGATTCTAGTATGCGAAATCTTTGATGTTTGGGGGATTGATTTTATGGGCCCCTTTCCTATTTCGGATGGTTTCGAATACATTCTGTTGGCTGTGGACTACGTGTCCAAATGGATCGAAGCCATACCGACCCGAACCTGTGATCACAAAATCGTTCTCAAATTCATTCATCAACACATTTTCTCAAGGTTCGGGATTCCTCGTGCAATAATCTCTGATGGGGGGACCCATTTCACAAATGCTCAGTTTAGGTCACTGATGACCAAATACGGGGTGTCTCACCGAATCTCTACTCCTTACCACCCCCAAACTAATGGTCTAGCTGAGCTGTCGAATCGGGAGATCAAGAAAATCCTGTAGGTCACTGTTCGACCTGACAGGAAGGACTGGTCGTCCCGACTTCCGGAAGCATTGTGGGCCTATAGGACCGCCCACAAGACCCAATTGGGCATGTCTCCCTTTAGATTGGTGTACGGAAAGGCATGCCACCTTCCCGTCGAACTGGAGCATAAAGCCTATTGGGCAGTACGGAACTGTAATCTAGATCTTTCCAAGGCTGGGACCCACAGAAAACTCCAAATCAGCGAGATCGATGAATTACGCACAGACGCGTACGAGAACTCGCAAATCTACAAGGAGCGGGTTAAAGCCTTCCACGACAAACACATCTCGAGAAAGATCTTTCATCCTGGTCAAAAGGTCCTACTCTTTGATGCCCGACTCAAACTCTTCCCAGGAAAACTGAGATCTAAGTGGGTCGGACCATATTTGGTCCGACAGGTTTTTGGAAATGGAGCAATCGAAATCAGTCCACTCAGCCACGATTCTGAACCTTTCATCGTGAATGGTCAAAGACTCAAGCCGTTCATTGATGTAACTTCTACTGATTTGGCTGAGGCATCTTATATCCTCCGTTCCCCTTGAGCTTATTGCGCCCAGCCGATGGCGTAAAACTCAGCGCTTAACGGGAGGCAGCCCGTCATTCTCTTTGAAAACCTGAAACTTGTTCTGACACCTTTCAGCACTCGAAGTTCACCCTTATAGACAGCCGACCCCAACTCAGATGTTCGCATCTGAAATTTGAAATCGTCCGCAAAAATTCAACCCCACCCATCCACTCACCCAAATTTCTGTCTTAAGGAATGAACTAAGACCCCCTAGGTTACAATGAGGACATTGCAAATCTTAGCATGGGGGGGTAGGAAAGTGCAAAAACTTGTAAGAAAATGTTTCAAACAAAAAAATTCACATATGCCAAAAATACCATAAAAATTAAAAAATTTTTTTTTCGAAAAAGAATAAGAGGAAAAGAGGAGAAGGAAAATTTTGTGAAGGAGAAAAGAAACAAAATGAAAAAGGAGCACAAAATTATGAGAAAAAGTGATAGTCATTAGTAAGGAACTAAGGAATTAACCTAAGTTCTAGACCTCATTCGAGAAAATAACTGAAAAGTGCACAATGAGATTAGTAAGAATGCAAACCTTAGGCATTCTTGAATAGACTCTTAGTACCCATTAAGATCTGGACACTCCTCAAGAGGTTGAGGAAAATGAAAAGCTGAAGTATTAGGTCTAAGGCTTAGGGAGTATTCGGCCTCGTTAACTAATTTTTGGTTTACGGGACTCAGTAACCTAAGCACCCTAATCTCACACACAGCCTGGTTCAGTAAGCATAAAAATCAGAATCACGCAGAAGCGTCACAAAAATCTGAAAAGAACATCTAGAATAGGAGCGGCCGATCAACACAAGTTGATTTAGACGAGTTCCCAGCGCGGAGAGGCGGGAAATCCCCTCGAAGATGCGTAACAAAATATCATCTCCTCGGTGCTTGTCTCTTAGGATATTTACATATCCTACGGGGGGCATATAAGCACTCTGCTGGTTCAGATTCCATGGATGGCATTATCTCGAAATGTCAATTGCCAGGGTCTGGATTCGGCCACGGAATACCATGGATGGGATTATCTCGAAATCTCAATAGCCAGGGTTCCGGGGGTTGCCATGGGCGGTGCTATCTCGAAGCATCGATCGCCAGGAACCCTTGAGGATTGATGATGGGAGCAAGGAATCTGATACAGACCGTGTTGAAAAGCCGATCCTAGGCTAGAACTAAAAAGAAAAAGAGAGAGAAAACTCTCCAAACAGAAAAACTTTCTATCTCTCTCTTACAAAACGCACTGCGAACTGAGCCAGGGCTAAAATCATTTCAAGCACGGGTGCTTTAACCACGAAGTCCAATAAACCCTAGGTTAGTTCTTGTGGGCCTTAAAAACCTTTGCTAAAAGACTGAGGCTAAGGCTAGACAGATTTGGATCTTGACTGGTACTGGAGTACCTTTTAGGCCTATGATCAGCATTCTAACCTAATCTATGAAGGCACTTATCTAAAACTATTGAAAACTTCATGGTCTAGAACAAGGGTTGAAACCTTAAGTTTTTGCTAAGGGACTAGCAAAAGCTAGGCATGGGGGTATGATGAGAACCTCATCATGAGCCATAACTAGCTCATTTTGACCCAATACAAAGGATAAAAGCTCCTGCATATCTCAAGGAAAAGCTTAACTCAGAGAATTCTGAGTTTGAGAAGAAAACAAGTCATAAGGGGTAAAAGTGTAATTTTACCAGTATAATCTGCATACATGGTAATTCAGGGCCCAAACATAGGTCAAAACAGCTTAATAAGAATAAAAGTGGGATGAGATGATCTAGCAAGGGCTACAGCACTTCCAAGGAACCAAATGATAATCTGTAACCCTAAAACAACCCACTTCAATTCACAAGGTTCGAGGCAAAGTAAAAATAGAATAAACCCTCTAAAATTCATAGAAAAATAATCTCTAGGGTTTAGAACCTTCAATTTGGCCTTTAGAACCCATTTTGACCTACATTGAGAACCATGCCCAATTAATAACTTAATTTGGGTTTTTGCGCAAATTGACCGGTCAAACAAGGTTTAATATGAAAATAAAATTCACCATCAGATTCCTTAGGTCCTAATTAGTCATGTATAAAAACTTGAGCCTAAGAAGAAACCTCCTTGACCGACTTCACACTTTGGTCCTCATATATTTACTCTTTGGCCCTCAACTTTTGAACCCTCGCATTTTGGCCCCTAACTCTCCTTCGTTCTTTGCAATCAGGTCCCTCCTGCAAAACCCTGCCAGCACCATGCTCCGGCGACCTTGCGCGGAGCATGGCGCCGGGCAGGGTGAGGTGGGGGACCTGGCAAGTGTACCGGGGGTGCCCTGCGTCGTCAGCCGTCGCAGGAGCACCCCCCTGGACATTGTAGGCCACCATACCGGCCGTGCGAACGCACGGACGGTATGGGTTCATGTTCCGACCACTCTCCGGCGAGGGAGACACGTCGTCTCCCTCCGCCTTCCTCCCTGCTTCATCCCTATAAATACCCCCCGCCGCTCCACCGACGAGGGCAGCCTGGATCTGACGGAGAAAACCCCCAGCTTTCGTCTCTTCTTTCTCCGGCAGACGCTCACCAGCTCCGGCGACTTCCTCCCCCTCCACCTCTTCGCTCTGCCGCAATACCAGCAGCAGAGACTTCCTCCCCTGTTCTTCCCGCGCCACGCCGCACCCAGCTGGCGCCTCTCCAGCCCTCTGCTCGCCGCCGCCCCTCTCCCTGAGCATCGTCTTCTCCGGCGACAGTCGATACGACTGTCGCCCTGTTCCTCCCCCTTCGTCCCTGCAAGTAAGTTAGACCTACTCCCCTTCTTCTCCTCTTTCTTTCCCCGCTTTCAATTTAGTCAATTAAACCCTCGACCGCTCCTGTTCACCCTCATCCTCTCCGCCTCCGACCACCCTCCGGCGAGCCGCTCCCATCACCTCAGCGACCCACACGGCTCGCCGACCACCGCAGAACCTCCGCCTCCTCACCCTGATCCTCTTCCGCCCCTCCACTTCCCACCAAACACCCTCTGCAGACCCACCGAACACACCCACTTCCTCGCTCACAGTTTGACCTTGGACGACCTGTTAGCTCCATCTCGCCCCCTGCACACCCCCTGACCACCTTCGCCGTGCCACGGCGAAGGTCTCCCGCCTGTCTGATTTGGCCGAGAAGCCGTTCTATTGATTTCAGGTTCCAGGCCTTGACCGCCATTGGCGAGGAAGCTCGAAGCTCGCTTGAGGTTGCTCCAAGCCTAGATATCCCAGGTTGAAGACCTAGGCTGCGCGAAAGAGTCTTGCGCACACACCCTGGCCCTCAATTGGAGTTGCGAGCCTCAACAGCTGTTGCAATTGGAAGCACCTTCCCTACAGCAGGCGTGAGAGAAAAGGGGTGCGCGGATAGTCCCACCTCGGGAATTTCTGAAGCCACACACCCACATAAGTTGCAAAAGTGCCACCATCTGTTTGCCTCAGTTACCACGGGGTGAGGTCCCTCTCACCCGACCCGACCCGACTCGGCCTCGTCCGTGACCACGCTCCGCGGACCTGGCCCGACCCGATTAGACTGACCTGCACTCCTCGCCCACCACGCACGCCGGTGGGCCTGGACCCGGGCCTGACCCGAACCCGATTACCCGGTAGCGCTCTGGGAGAGCTTCCGAAGAGTGATTTCAGAGAGAGAGATACGCGGGGGAGGGGGGTAGAGTAGGTTTTTGCCTCTTGATAAAAAAAAAAACTCTGAAGTGTGCAGGCCAAAGAAGAAGAAGCAGACCCGCTGAAGAAGAAGGAGCTGCTGCACTGTAGCGAAGGCATCGTTAAGTCGTCTCAGCACCGGGGCAGACGACGGAAGGTCAGCAGCCAGAGAAGGAAAGAAGACAGGCTGAAGAAGAAGGAAGAGCAACGGCCATCGCGAAAGAAGAAGAAGAGAGGTCAAGGCAGGTGAAGACAAAGAAGAAGAAGATCTGAAGAAAAAGAAAGAAAGAAAACAAGGAAGAACAGAAGACAGAAGAAAGCAGAAGAAGAAGAAGAAGAAGAACAGGAAGAACAAAAGCCAAAGAGGAAGAAAGAAGAGAAGAAGAAGAAGCCAAATTTTCATCTCTCTCTCTCTCTCTCTTTATTTTTGTAATAGAACTTGTATATCTCTAGAATACAACTTGCTCCCTGAGTTCGACCTCGGGAACTCTTTTATTTTTCCGAGTAAAAAAATTTTTATATGAAACGTTGGTAACAACCGGCTTTACTACAACGTTATAACGTTACCGACGACGTTTTCAGAGTACATGCCTATTTATAGGCCATCACACACACAAGGTGCCACAGTTTCCAATGTGACACTAAACAACCACTCAATTCTCTCAACATCACCAATAGACATATCATGAATGACAT
This sequence comes from Thalassia testudinum, assembly GCA_037157565.1. Taxonomy (NCBI): domain Eukaryota; kingdom Viridiplantae; phylum Streptophyta; class Magnoliopsida; order Alismatales; family Hydrocharitaceae; genus Thalassia; species Thalassia testudinum. The sequence continues at coordinate 45,662,874 of JAZHRO010000025.1, forward strand.
AACTGTAGAAAAAATATATAATAAAAAATGGTAGACATAAAGTTAAACTACTAATGTCTACACATTTTATGTCTAAGATGATTGCTTGCATATTTTCATTATTTTAAATAAATATAATAATCCATATTGTCATATTAATCTTATACTACCATAACAATTTGTCAAATAATTTAAAACAACAAAAAAAATATGTTAGTAACCAAAAGTTTCAACAAAACCAAACATCCATTAATTAGCAAAATTTACTGTAATATAAAATTGAATACACACACAAACCACTGCCACCACGACATAGAAAAGGGGGAAAATAGGAAGGCAAATCAAATAATAGGAATGACTTTGTTATTTCTATAGTTTCTCACAGTATGTGTAAATCTTTTTTTTTAGTTAGAAAAGAAAATTGTAATTGCTCAACCACAAAATAGTTTAATTGATTATCCTACTTCCCTTGATTGTCTTTTTAATCGAATCAAACTAATATTATCACCGTAAAATGTAAATATTTTGAAAGACATAGTCACCTCATCAAAACTGGATGACATGGAAAGATAAAAAGAGAAGGATGTGTTCAAACTTTCTCCTAGCAATTTTTATGTCCAAAACATCTTACATTTTTACAAATAAGTAACAAATGTATTCTGTTAATCTACCAAAATAAAAATTAAAGTCTAAAAAATAAAATTATCAACATTGTGCAATTAAAGATCGAGCAAGCTAAAACTCAAAGAGCAAAATTAAAAATATAGAACCCTTTGAAGTCATCTAAGAGTACTTGCAATCTCTAATATAACTTACAAACTAATGCATGCATGGTGAGCCAATCTTTTAGTAATTGATATGGTTCTCTTGGGGATACAGCTATCGTTCTAACCCTGTATAGATGTGGCATGCAACTTAGTCATGCATTGCAGCAATGAGGTGCAAGGCAATGGACCTATCAAATAGAGATTCATTAATAAAAAGGATTGATCATCTAGAATCCTACATCTCTTCAAATATAATGAAAAGAAACCGAATCAAATTGATTCCCAAATTGCCTTTTTGGATCTTCCTCAATGTTTTGGCTTTGCATGGAAGATGAAAAGTAGATGAATAACCATTTACTTCTAGAAAAATCGTCATGAAATCTTTACAGGTAAACAAATTACAAATGAAAAATTTAAGAAAAAATGCATTTGCTATTTCAGAAATCTGGATTACATAAATGAGCAAAAGCCCAAAGCAAAACTACTTACACTAATATCTGGTCATGTAACAAAATTTACATGCGTGAACCAACTGAACTCAAATTGAATTATTTTCAAGCTAAATCAAGCTCAGATTGAACCGTATCCAATGAGGGAGAACTAGGTAATAGAGTGCCATAGTAGAATGTTTTTGATCCAGTAGAATGTTATGGTAATTTGAATGCCTGGAATGAGAAAAGGTAAGGTTACAAAAGCAAAGAAACGATAGATATGGCAAAAAATTGTCAATCTTCTTTGACCACCCTGCACACAAAATACATTATTGCAGATTTTTGATGGGCTGATCATTTAGGGTTTAGATAATATGACAAGAAAGCATATTGTATATGCTTATATGTGCATTAGACATTCATCACCAAGAATCTTATTAGACCAAATATAAATAAGAATACTTGGCATGCATTGGAGTTTGGTGATCACAAACTCAACTTTAAACAAGATATTTCCCTCCTTCCCCTCCCAGACGATTTCCAGTTTCCCTCTGACCCACCTCTGTGCATGTGTGTGTTCCCTCATATTTCCCTCCCAACTGTGTGTGTTTTCAGGTTTGAGTTGGAGAATGAGAGAGGGAGAGAGAGAGAGAGGTCTGGCGATGGGGGCGGGGAGGTTTGGCCCAGGCTGGACAGTGGTGGGCAGGAGGTTGAGGAAGAATGCGGCGTCGGTGAGATGCTTCAAGTGCCTTGGTGAGGGGCACGTGGCGGCGGTGTGCAGGGACCCAGTGTGGTGCCTACGGTGCGGCACTCTGGGTCATCGGAGGTTGGGTTGTGGGCGTCGGAGGTCGGGTGTGGTGGTCTCCTCGGGGAGAGGGGAGACACTTCCGTCCCCTCCGGAGGGAGTGCCCCTCGTGGAGGTCGAAGCACTGTGGTCGGAGGAGATAGGCGTGCTGGAAGGGAGGCTTTCGTCGGCGCTGGTGGCGGTGGTTTTGGAGGGGTTGGTGGAGGTGGAAGCCCTGAGGGAGGCAGTCGCCGCCTACTTGGGGATCGACGGAGGTCGGTTGGGGGTGGCCTCTCTGGGAGGTGGGCGGATGGTGTTGCTGGGACTGAGCCGGGTGGAGTTAAGGCGGTTGGTTTTTAGGGTGCTCCGGTGTGTTGGTTGTGTGGTGAGATGCCGGTGGCTGGTCAGGTCTGATGGAGCTTTGGTGGAGAGACCGTCGGCAGGCGTGAGGAGGAGGGTCTTGATTGAGGGGGTCCCGCTCTTCCTCCGCACGGTGGAGGTGGTGACGGCGGTGGTTGCCCCATTTGCAAGGTTGCGCAGATGAGGGGGCCTCGGCCTGAAGGCGGCTGATCTGTCGCGGATCGAGGCTTGGGTGGAGGTAAGGCCCGGGCAGCGGTTGGTGGAGAGGTCGGTGCTCATGTGGGGTAGCTCCGCCTGGCTCCTCCGTATTTCCTAGGGTTCCGAGAACCCTAGATCTTTTGCTGAGGTGGTGGGTGGCGAAGCGGCGGCGATGTGTGGAGGCGATAGCGGCAGGCGGGCGGAGGAGGGCCGGACTGCCCTCGGGAAGGTCGAGGGTCGTGGCGAAGATTGCGGCGGGGATCTCGGGGCGGCTGCGATTTTCGTGGCGTAATCGATGGCAGACGAAGGGGCGGGAATGCGGAGGGCCGCTGCGATCTTTGCGAAGGGGTCGGGGGAGGTGAATGCGGCGCTAAGGCCGAGTGATCCCGCTGAATGCGGGTGCGCTGGCAGCGTCGCTTTGAGTCCTGGTTTTGAAGGAGTGGTGGCTGGCGGACTCGGGTCGGGTGTGCGTGACCCGGTTACGGGGTCTGAGGGCCCCGATGCTGTTGCCGGGTCGGGCCTTCTTGCGCGAGTGACTCCGCGCCCCCAGGTCTCTGCGGAGGAGAGGCGGGATGCTACTGGAAAGGGTTCGAGGCACTCTTTGGCTGATCCAATCCGAGCGGAGAAGGGAGCGGCAAGACAGGACGTGACTGGCAGAGAGGGGAGCGGGCAACGATGGGAGCGGAGGGTGGCCTGCTCACAGAGACTCTTCTACCGGCCGCGGTGGTCATACCGTAGGGGGTTGGCTCGGAAGACCCCGTCTGGAGGGGTGGCTGGGGTTGACTGACGTTGGTCGCCGGAGGGGCTAGGTACGTCTGGTGGCGTCGAGTCGCCAGCGACGGCGTCTGCTGGGGGCGGCGGCGGAGGTTTGTCTGATCCGGAGGTGGCAGTGGGGCGGCAGGTGGCAGATGCAGGTGGGGACGAGGCAGTTGCAGATGGCAGGATGGAGGTGGCAGGCGCAGGTGGCAGATGCAGTGGTGGAGATGGGGGGCTGGTGGCTGTAAGGGTGGAGAAGAAGACAAATGAGGCGGCTGGGCCGCTTGGGGACGAGGCTGGGCTGCTAGGGGCTGGTGGTGGAGCCGGGGAGTTGCTGGCTATAGGTGGTCTGGAGACTGCGGGGCGAGAAGGTAGGGTATGTGGTGGTGAGGGGAGCCAGGAGGTCCAACGTTTGTTGATGGAAGAGGAGGACCATGTGGCAGAAATGATGGGGTTTAGACGACTGACGTCTGGAGGCGGCTCCCGGATGACCTCATGACTAAGGTCCTGTCCTGGAATATGAGGGGTTTGAATGACCCGTCGAGAAGAGCTGTTTTGCGGGGGTATATTCAGAGATGGGGGCCTGATATGATTTTTCTCCAAGAGACGAAGTGGGAGAGCTGTGATGGAAGGTTGTGGAGGGAGGTGGGGGGAGGGGGTTGTGGGGGCTTCCTAGTCCTGGATGCGGATAGGAGTGCGGGGGGAATTGTTGTGTGGTGGAGGGAGGAGGAGTTCTCCTTGCTGGACACTCTGGTTGGATCCCACGTTGTCACTGTCAGACTTCAGAGACCTCGGGACGACACATGTTTGCTCTTTTCCTCGGTTTATGGCCCGACGGAGGGTCGGAGTAGACAGGTCTTATGGGAAGATCTGAACCAAGTTGCAGCAGCTTTCCAGGGGTTCCTTGGTTGATTGGTGGTGATTTTAACGTTACTCTACGGGCTAAAGACAGACCGGGCGACCGAGGAGGTTTGGACCAGGGCTCTGAGGCATTTGCAGACTTTGTGGCAGACCAGGGGCTGGTTGATGTGCCTCCGCTGTCCTGTCTCTACACTTGGAGGAATTCTGGAGGGCAGCGATCCCGTATTGACAGATTTCTGGTTTCGACTGCGATGGCAGAATTATTCCCGATGGCGGAGGTTAAGCCTTTGGAGCGCCCGTTCTCGGATCACACCCCTTGTTGTGGGCGTCGACCGAGGAATGGAGGCATGGCACTTACTTTAAGTTCGACAAAGCGTGGCTCATGGAGGAGGGCTTTAGGGGTTTGATTGAGGAAAAGCAGAAGTCGTCTCAGGCGAATGGGTCGACGGCTGCCAAAATGGAAGCGAAACTGAAGGATTTGAGATCTTTCTTGAAGACCCACATCAAACAGGTTAGGGAGGAACGCGGGAGGAAGAAAGAGGAGGCTCTTGCTGCGATTACATGCCTGGATAGGGCAGAGGATGTTGGGCTCCTTTCAGAAGATGACAGGGTTTACAGAGCGAGGCAGATTCAGGTGATTCAAGAGGAAGACCGGAAAGCGGAGGTGGAGTGGAGGGTGAGGTCTAGGCAGAAGTGGCTGAAGGAAGGTGATTCCAACACCCGTTTTTTTCATATGGCTACGTCGGGCAGGAGAAGGAGGAATTGGATTGAAAGATTGGTGGCAGATGGGGAGGAGTTTGTGGGAAGGGAGGCGGTAGGAGGGGCAGCTGCGAGTTATTTTAGAGATTTTACAGGGTGGAGACGGCGGGAAGGTGGAGGTGGTTAGGATCTAGGATACCACAGATCCGGGAGACAGATGCCGAACTCTTGACGGGGTCGTTTGGGGAGGATGAAGTCCGTGAGGCGGTTTGGGGGTTGAACGCGGATGGATGTCCGGGGCCGGATGGCTTTCCGGTTGCCTTTTACAGAGAGTTCAGGCTGGTGGTGAAAGAAGACATAATGCAAGTGGTGCAAGAGATTAGAACAGGCAACCTGGGTTTTAATAAACTGAATAGGTTCTATATGTTCTTGTTACCGAAGAGGGAGGACGTTGAGGAGATTCAGGAGTACAGACCGATAGCTCTTTCGAATGCTATCTACCTGGTGGTAGCAAAACTTCTGGCGAATAGATTGAGGAGGACGTTGGGTAGGATTATAGACTCGATGCAGATGGCCTTTGTTCCTGGTAGGAATATTTTGGAGGGTTTTGTGATGGCCTCGGAAATCCTTTCATCCTGGAAAAGAGATAAGAAGAAGGCTTTCTTATGGAAGGTTGATTTTAGCAAAGCTTACGACTCGATCCAGTGGTCGTTTCTTTGGGCGTCTTTGGTGAGGAGGGGGTTTCCGCCGGTGTGGATTGAGTGGATGAAAAGGTGCATCACCACGACGTCTTTCTCGGTTCTTATCAACGGAAACCCAGCTGGGGGTTGGGTCCAACCTAGGAGGGGGGTGAGGTAGGGTTGTCCGCTGGCCTCGATGCTCTTTGTGATTGCTGTGGATGCTCTTGCTAGGGCGGCAAGGAGGTCGTGTGAGAGACATCTGGTGAGTGGTTTCTCCTTGAGGGATGGGACGAGTATCCCACTGCTCCAGTATGCGGATGATACGATCTTCTTCATTGAAGGTGGAGAAAGGGAGGCCAGAAGGTTGAGGTTCCTTGTTTTCTTACTGGGTGAGGCGTCCGGATTGCAGATAAACCTGGCTAAGTAGGAGTTTGTCCCTTTCAACATGACTGAGACAGAGGCGAGGGGATGCAGTTTGGGTCTTGACACGGAGCAGGGTAAACTTCCGATTAAGTATTTGGGCCTGCCGTTGTCAGATGGGAGGATTCTGGTGAGAGAGTGGACCTCCTTGGTGGAGAGGCTGGTTGGGAGGCTGGAGGGGTGGGTGTCCAAGCTTTTGTCTAAAGGTGGGAGGTTGGTCCTGCTTAAGGCGGTTCTGTCGACAATGCCGTCGTATTTCATTTCTGTACTGAAGATGCCTCAACAAGTGATTGCAAAGATTGAGCGAACTATGAGGAGTTTTTTTTGGTCCAATCAGGGGACGAGTGGAAAGGGTGCCAGGTTGGTTGCTTGGGAGGAGGTCTGTAGACCGCTGAAAGACAGGGGGCTCGGTGTGAGGGACCTGGGGAGATCAAATGACAGTCTGTTGGCGAAATGGGTGGGGTGCCTGTTGGGAGGAAGGGGGGATTTGTTGGGCAAGGTGTTTAAGACGGCGTATGGCTGTTCGATGCATTGGGATCTCCTGGTGTCTCTGCCTAGGGATGCTTCTCACTTCTTGAAAGGCTTGTCGACGGTGGCCCCTAGGGTGAGGAACTGCTTTGTCCCTGTGTTGGGAATATGGGAGATTTTCAGGTTCTGGCAGGATGACTGGACCGGTGATGGAGCGCTTTGCAGAAGATTTCAGAGGTTGTTTGCCTTATCCCAGGACAAGATGGCGTCTATGGCTGAGGTGTGGGAGAATGGGTGGTGCCCGCGCTTCGTTAGCAGTCTATCAGATGCGAGAACACTTGATTTTTAGACCTTACTTGCTGAGTTGGAGGGACTGCATCCGACGGCTGGTACAGAGATGTTTGGTTAGGATGAAGGTGAGTTTTCGGTTGCGGCCGCACACAGGAGGTTGTCCGCTGGTGGTCCAGAGGTGGAGCTGGATCTGGTAAGGGACTGCAGACAGATTTGGAAAGCCGTGTGTCCACTGAAGGTCAAGATTTTTACCTGGCTGCTTAGGAGAAAGCTGGTGACTAAGGTGTGGAGGGCAAAGTGGGCTCCTGGAGAATGTAAGGTATGCTCTTTGTGTGGGGGTGGTGAGGAGGACGTTGACCACATTTTTTTCGCTTGCCCTTTTGTGATGCAGATTTGGGACAAAATGGGTGGGAGGTGGTGGGAGTATCGGTTGTTTGAGGAATTCTGGCATAGCTTCAGAAGTGGAGGTGGTGTTGGCGGTTAGTTTGTTTTCCGTACAAAGAAGGAGAAAGCCAGGCCATTGGCAGTCCTTTGGGGAATTTGGTTGAGCAGAAATGCGGTGGTTTTCCAGGGCCAGAAACCTTACATAGAGAATTTTGTTGAGTCTATTGACTCTTTGTTTTCTCTTTGGGCCGATTCCTTGTGAGTGGGAGACCCTGGTGTCTGCCTGTTGTAATATTATTTATGTTTGCTTCTAATATATATGATTTTGGGTAATTATCACTCTGGATAACTACCCTTTCCTTTTAAAAAAAAAAAAACTTTAAACAAATGAGTGGGTGGGTTTGGACAAGCAATGGCACTGCTAGCCAAACCATAGTTTCTTAGAACAGAATGGCTGCTACATAATAATTGTGCAAGTATAACAACCTTAGCAGATCACCAGCTAGAACGGTCTCAAAATTTTTTTTGAAAAGGAGAACGATCTCAAAATTTATTTTTAAAAAAATTCAATCTTATCTGTTGATGAGATGCTTAAAAGGAAAAAGTTAATTAAATAAGAGAAATTTAAATGGATATGCATCAGCATAAACGATAAACAAATTGAGTGCATACTCAACTATTATATGTCATCAATCTCCTATTTAATATCTAAGGCTACTTTTCAAAAAGTATCAGTAGGCAATTTAAAGGCAATTGGCTCTGACATGATAAACATTATACATGTGCTAAAAAGAGGTATGCGAAGCTTCAAAGCAATACAAGTCCAAGTAAAAAACAAAAATAACGTACCACTATTAGTTCTCCATTTATAACATATCAACTCACATTCCACATCTAATCCACTATTTATCTCACTACTAATAAAATAATAATAATATCGACTCAGCATCAAATACAAAACAAATAGATTACATCTTCAAGAAGCACAAAAGCTGCTCCTCAAGAAGTTGATTACGTAGACTAGGATAGATGAGAGAAATCAACTATAACTAGATAAGATATGTATCCCATAAGGATAATGTCAATTTGAACGTTTTAACTTCCTTTGAAGTTTTGTTTCTTGTAGTAAACTAAAAAATTAATTTTGCTAGTCTAACTCATAGTATTGTAACTCCACCTGTGTCGAGGCTCTTATGCCTTTTCATTGCCGATCCCAAGCATGGGTAAAGGAGGAGGGTTACGTTAGGTAGCCGACGGCCAGTGTAAAAATTTATCGGATCTTTAAACATGGATTCTAGCAAACACTCAGATTTCATTAGGACGTTCTCTATTTGCGATGTGCTGCATCAGCGCCTGGGTGTAGTGAAAAAGGAGTAAGGGTTCTCGCATGAGGAACACATGTGAGTAAAAAAGTTAGTTCCGCTACATCGCTGCCTGGATGTAGTACAAAATGAGCAAGGACTCTTGCATGAGGAATGCATGCAAGTAACAAAGTTAGTTCCGTTATATCGTCGCCTACATGTAGTCCAAAATGAACAAGGATTTTTGCATGAGGAATGCATACGAGTAAAGAACCTAGTTCCATCACTTCACCATCGAAGTGTGTCACAAAAGAAGTTGGGATTCGACAGTTAAAATATTGGTACTTTGACTAGCAAGCCCATGGAGATTGTGAATATAATGGTAAAGAGAATGATTCAAATTCTTTGTCTTCAAGAGGCTAAATGAGTTCGAGAAAAAGTAAAGTAAATCGAGAGAACATATTTCAAATTATGGTATTCAGGAAGGGATAAAGGTAGAGATGGTGTGGCATTATTATTCATAAGGATTTGAAGGAGAGTGTGGTTGAGATTAAGAGATTAGATGATCAAATTATTTTGATAAAATTAGTTTTAGAAGAAGAGATCTTAAATGTCATTTTAGTTTATGCACCTCAAGTTGGTCTAGAGGAAATAATAAAGAACAAATTCTGGGTGGAGCTTGATATAATAATTCAAGGAATCCCACAGAGATGATTTTTTTGGGTGGAGATTTTAATGGGCATATGGGAAAAGATGCTTTAAAGTATGCAGGAGTACATGTAAATTATAGTTTTGGTGTTAGAAATGAAGAAGGGAAGACTTTCCTCGATTTTGCAATGATTTATGATCTTTTCATAACAAATACCTTCTTCAAAAAATGAGGAGCATTTGATCACCTATAAAAGTGGCTTAATAAGAATGCAGATTGACTACTTTGCTTTGAGAAGAAGAGATCGCTTATCTTGTAAAGATTGTAAGATTATTCCATAGGAGAGTTTAACTACTCAACATTGTCTTTTGGTGATGGATGTTTGTATGAAGAAGACAAAGAAGAGAAAATTGGTATTTAAGAATTTGAGAATTAAATGATGGAATCTTAAGAAAAAGCAAGAGAGATTTAAAGAGAAGATGCAAGAAAAGCCTTGGGATCTTGATGGAAGTGCTGATGAATTATGGTTAAATATGGCAAACTATATTAGGAAGGTAGTAAAGGAGGCGTTAGGCGTGTCTAAAGGAGTTCCAGGACAACAGGTGGTTTGGTGTTGGAGTGAGGAAGTACAGGAGAAGTTTAAAATTAAAAGAACTTGCTTTAAAGCCTTATATCGAGATAAGACCGATGAAAACATGGAAAATTACAAAAGAATAAAGAAAGAAGCAAAAAAAGTAGTTAGTGAAGCAAAAGCAAAAGTTTGGGAGCATTTTTATAAGAAATTTGATTCTAAAGAAGGTAAAAAAGATATGTACAAGTTAGCTAAAGCAAGAGAGCGAAAAGATAGTGCATCAAGGATGAAGAAGAAAGGGTGTTTATAGCTAGTAATGATATAAATATAAGATGGAAAAGATATTTTCATAAGTTTTTTAATGAAAAATAAAAGAATGATATCATCTTAGGGGAGTTAGCCAACTCAGAAGATTTGTGAATCAGGCAAACTATCGAAGGATACAAAAGAAATTAGTAGAGGCTTTGAAGATGATAAAAAGTAGGAGGGTTGTTGAGCCTGATGATATTCCTATAGACGTTTGGAGAGTGATGGGAGAAAGGGATATAACTTGGCTCACAAAATTATTTAATACTATTTAAAGAGATAAGATTATGCCAGTGGAATGGAGGAAAAGTTTTGTAATACCTTTATACAAGAATAAGGGAGATATACAAAATTGTTCCAATCATAGAGGTATTAAATTGATGAGCCATATGATGAAACTTTGGGAAAGAATAATTGAAAGTAGAGTGAGGTAAGTCTCTGTAGTAACTGAAAATCAGTTTGGCTTTATGCTAGACTGGTCTACTATTGAGGTAATACATCTCTTAAGATGTATGATGGAAACCTACAAAGTCAAGAAAAATGATTTACACATAATTTTTATTGATTTGGAGAAGGCCTATGATTCTATCTGAAAGGATATCTTATGGAAAATTTTGGAGAAGAGACAGGTACCAGTTTTATATGTCAACCTCATAAAGGATATGTACTATAGAGCTGCAGCTTGTGTAAGGACTAAGGATGATTTGACAGCCTACTTTGATATCACTATTGATCTACATCAAGGATCGACTTTAAGCCCTTATTTCTTTGCTTTAGTCATGGATAAGTTGACGAAGCATATCCAAGTTGAGGTGCCAAAGTGTATACTTTTTGCTGATGACATTGTGTTGGTTGATGAGACAAGAGATGGAGTGAACAGAAAACTTCAGCTTTGGAGGGAAGCCCTCTAAGCTAAAGGACTACGCCTAAGCAGGACAAAGGCTGAGTATATGTAATGCAAGTTTAGTAGTAGAGGGAACAATGAAGGGATAGATGTAAAAATTGGAGAAGAGTGCATTCCAATGAAAGATGATTTTAAGTACTTGGGATCTATTTTCCAACAAGATGGTGGAATTGATGGAGATGTTACAAAGAGAATTAATAAAGGGTGGTTAAAATAGAGGGGTGCATCTGGTGTTCTCTGTGATAAGAGGGTTCCTTTAAAAGTTAAAGGAAAATACTATCGAGCTGCGATAAGACCAACCATGCATGCTGTATAGTTCTGAATGTTGGGCTATCAACTATAAGCATATGCAGAAGATGTTTGTGACAGAAATGAAGATGTTAAGATGGATATGTGGTCATACAAGAAAGGACCATATTTCAAATAAGATTATTCGAGAAAAGGTTAGGGTGGCACCGATAGAGGATAAAATGAGAGAGACACACTTAAGACGGTTTGGACATTTGCAAAGAAAGCCACTAGATGCTCTAGTCAGGAGATGTGAGAAGTTGGAGGCTGAACCTGCTAAGAGGAGGCAAGAAAGGCAAAACAAGTGTTGGAAAGAAACTATTAAGTATAACCTCAATTACTTTAATTTAAGTCTTGAAATGGCTTAAAATCAATCTATGTGGAGGCAAAAAATCCATATAGCCGACCCACCTTAGTGTAGGAAAGAGCTTGGTTGTTGTTGTTATTCATGGTATTGTACTTCTAGAACATACAGTCTTTATTAAGAATGACGAAAATTTATTTGCAATGCAATGAAGTTTTATGTTTCCTTTTAATGCTTATGTATAATATTTTTTAAGATTAATTACATTCCAAGCCATTGGTATTCTTTCTCCTTCCGATGTTTCTTAGTCATATGCTCCAGTACCGTAAACCTATTTCATATATATCTTCTATGATGCACAGAAATCAATAAATCAACAAAATCAAATAATTTCATCCTATGCACTCTTAACATCTCAGCATTGTCATGGTGGTTTATCCCAATTTTCATTTGGAATATATTTTTATGGTAATAAATCAATGTTTGCCATAGTAACTTGTCTTTATCTTTTGGTGGATTACAAACTGGTTAAATGAGATTTCCATCAGGCAAAGCACAGGCGAACTGCATTGCATCTCATAATTTAAAAACTCGCTAAAGGGAAGAAAGGAAAAAAGAAAGAAGAAAGGGGAGAAAAGCAATACCAAATTCTTGGCCTCAGGGAAGTACTCAGGCTTCTTCTCTTTCAGGGCCTTCACACACTTACCCCTCGATGAGGTCTTCGTAGAGCCCTTGGGAGGGCCCTCCAGCGAGCTCTCGCTATTACTTTCGACCTCTAACAACTTCCTCTTCCTAGACGCAATCGCTGCCTTCCTCTTCCTTTGCGCCACTGCAACACAAAAGTACAGGAAACCTTTATATCCCACTTATACTCAGGAAGGACCGATCGTTGTCTCTAATGGGGCACTGGAAGGCAAGAAACCCTAGAAGTATCCACCGGTAAGGTTCATCTTGGGAGGAGGAGCAACAAGGGTGAGATCCGAGGGGGGGTTGTGGTTGGGGGAAAGTGGGTTTACTAACCTCAATGGTAGCAGACGTTGCTAGGGAGGAGATCTGACGAGGATGAGAATGGTAGGAGGGCAGCAGTGGGGCGGACGAGGAGGGTAGGAGGTCGATGATTGCTTGGACGAGGAGTTTGAGGATCACGAGGAGGACCACGAGGGCGACGATGGCTTGGACAAGGAGGTCAAGGAGCACCACGAGGCGCCACGATGGCTTGGATGAGGGGGTCGAGGGCGACGATGTAGAGGACCACGAGATCGCTGAGGCAGAAGAGGTGAGGAAGAGCAACGATCTTAAGGGGGTTGGGTGAGGTTTCATAGGAGCAAGGAAGGGTTTTTCATGACAAGGAAAGGTGAGATTTGTAAATTGTTTTTTTTTTTATTTTCCGACGTTCAGAGGGGCTAGTGGGAAAGAGTTTTTTTATTTTAGGAAAGAGGGAAATAGTAGGGAAAGGGGTTTCGTAAATTATTATTTTTTAATTTATTTGGTTACGTTTAGAGGGGCAATAATCTTGTTACCATCGATTTGATTGCGTTAATAAATTAACATAGTTAGAATTAGTGATGTTTGATGAAGATAAATATCACCTTAGATCTTTTTTTGTTGTAGTGTGCTAAAATTTAATATGACATTATTAAAAAGAGAATGGGAGGAAAAAGATGCAAAAGAGAAGAAAGATCCATCGAAGAGCAAAGGAAGCTCCATTACCAATAATAGTAGCGACTGACATTATTAAGAAAAGAGAAAAGACGGAAAGAAAAAGCCAACAAAAGAGAATGACATTAACTCTTTTGCATGCATTAACTAGAAAAAAGCGAAAATGACTTGTTGATACAAATATAGCAAAATTTTTCATTGTTTTACAATATTACTTGTGCTTTTCAAAAAAATCAAATTTGCAAAGCACTAAAATTTCCATGGCCACAAAGGTGATGTCACCTTCAAATAATTCTTGTAGCAAAGAATTCACTTGCATGTTTCTTTTCTACTCAATACACCATGAATACCATGATTGATGCATTACATGCCACCTTGAACAAGCTATTCTTCTCACACATTTGACTGAAATGGCTTCATTTTTAGTGAAGCTTTAGACCATTGGAAACACCTCCAGGTTGATTTGTATTACAAGATACATAGTGTTAAAGCCTAAGCACGGTTGATATGACAATCTTTACATTTCTTGAATGAGTTTCTCAAAATTAATTGGATTGCAGACTGCTGCATGACCAATTCACACCAATACCTTTGAGTAAAAGCAACAAATCTGCCAGAGGCCTCCCTTTCAGAAAATGAAAAAAAAAATCTGTCGAAGGCCAGGAAGGTCCACCTCAATTTTGGTTCGCAATTGATCACCTCAAGCTTGTCTCTCTATCCATCTTTTAAAGTTACCACAATATAAAATTTTTTAATTATCTCCTTAGAGTTGCATCTTTCCTTGTGAGCACACATCCAATTCATCAACTTCAATTGTGTTATAGCCATTATATGTACAAGTTGGGGATTATAGTTATACTATATAACATTTCTGGTCCTAACCTTTCCATTTAGAAACAAATTCGACCAGCAAATGGGAATAAAAAAAATGAAAGGTAGCCTTGTCAGCCAAAAAATTAAACCATAGAATTGGATACCATCAAGATTGCCAAGAGTCTTAATTATATAGTAGTCCTAAATTGGAGGCAACCTACCAATGATCTTCTCAAGAAAATAGCAAGTCATTCTTGATGTTGCTCAAAAACACCAAATACACAAGTATAAAAAGGTAAAACTGAAAATGTCAAACAATGCACACATACCTACATACATTTGTGCAATTATTTTTTCTTTTTTAGTGAGGGCGACAAAGCATTTTTTATTCCAAATAATATAAGTACTATGGGAGCAAGGACAAGAAATTATAATCTACAAGTAGGTGGTACAACCAACAATAGAATAAGCATATAGGATGAAGCACCAAAACCATTTTCAGATGTCGTTGCAATTCCAGTTGGCTTCGTTTCACGCATGAGTTGAACCTATTTTTCTAAAAGCTGATTAAACAGGATAATTTGGTTCTTCAACATCATCCTAGCATGATATGCCTTGAAAAATTCTTGATATTGTTATTCAAGCTTCTGCCAAACTAGAAAGTGATTTAATTAGAAAACGAACAATCAAGCTTGATTAAACAAAGTTTGCATGGTTATTGAAATCTAAGTCAACTAAATGAAATAATGAAATAATCCATCGAACCAACTATGTGTTTTTTTTTGGAAAAGCACTTATGCATTTTCTAATGTAGGATGGAGACTTTAAAACTTTTATAAATCACAGAATACAGGTTTTCATGCTTTCACAATTAATGTGCACCTATATGCCCTTTTTTTCACTTCCTTTGATTTCAAGCAAAGCTTTAAATGTAATATACTAAGAGGGATTTGTAGGAACTTAAAACTACTTTCTTATAAAAGAAACCCCACTAACATCCAAAAACCTAAAGTCCAACCCATATATCCACCCAAAAATAGATTCCTTAAAACTACTGCAAGAAACAAAATAATTCATAAGGTTTTAAAAGATGACTTTCCTAACCTCTAACCTCCCTACCACCCCCCCCCCCCCCCCCCCAATCCCCCCTGGTGCCAAAGTAAAAAAAAAAAAAACCCATAAAAATTAGACACCAAGAAATCCAAAATCAAGGCCAAGAGAATAGAGATTAAACCTTGAAAAAATATTAGCAAAAAACCATGATTAGACACTTGACAACCTCCTCTTTTCATGTTCACGTAAAACCACAGCAAGGGGAGGAAAGGGGAAGCTGAGTAAGGTGAGGATGGAGGAAAGAAAAAATGATGATGGGATTAAAGAAGATACAACAATTGGTGAGATTCTAGAGATAAAAATGGGTAAGTTGGATAGGGGATCTATTTAGGGTACAAAATCAAGTTTATTGATGAGAAATTTAAGTATCATGGTGTCTAACTTGAATAGGAAGCAAGCAGCTTTTGAAGCCTTTGTTATAAATCTAATCTCTACATTTTACATGACAAGTTCCATGTTTACACATTGTCTCGTGTTGTCATTGTCCCACTAGAAGAGCACCTTGTATCACCTATCAAAAGCATTGCCAATGCATAAACAACACCTAGTTGATGTCATGGTAAACGGCATCCACATAATACAACATTGCATCTCCTTATGGTGCTATTCCAATAAATAAAAAGAAGCAGAATATATGTTGACTATAAAGCCATGCATCTATTTGAACATGAGAAGTGGCTAATAAATGGTTTAAACTTTATAGTAAAAAATAATTAGTTTAGCTAAATCTCATGCATGTTATTAGACCCTAACAAGTATAATGGCCAAGTCAGATCTGTTCATGAGATGCGCAAAAAGAAAGTTGCATGAGAAAGCCTAGGTTGAGAAAAGTCCTGCATCTAAACATGTCAATATTAGCATGTGCTTAGTAGATGGTTTCTGAGCTATATATCCTCACAGTTTAATAACCAGGTAATTTCTTAGTTTTTAGTCATCATTTATCAAGGAGAATATGAAACAAACTCACTTGACAAAGCTTGAGAAGGAATGCAACACTAGCACAAGCATTACAATTTCAATAGATATTAAGCAATAAGCATTATCAGACTATTTAACTTAGTTTCACCTAGTATGAAGAATGTAATCAAAGGGGTAAAGTGATGGTAGGAATTGGGGAAGAGATGGTGATGGAAAACTCCCTAACTACAGTTCAAACAATAACCCATTTGTGTTTGAAGTATCCCCATCTATGGTCACTCAGAGAAAAAAAAATCAATTAAGAAGCATTTAAAAATCTTTAATCCTTAATATAGTCTCCAAGAAATTTCTTCCAAAAAAGTAACATATGAAGAGGTAGGGGTAGAGGAGGAGGAGGAGGGGTCGGTGGAGGGGGAGGAGTTAAGAGGAGGGGTAGCAGAGGAGGTGGGTTTAGTGGTGGCCTGGGCTAGGTGAGGGGAGCTGGTGGTGGTCCTAAAGGCGGTGGGGGCTAGGGGTGGGGAGAGGTGGTGGACGGTGAAGGTAGTAGAGAGGACAGGTGATGAATCGTTTCTTCGTGGTGCAATTTTTATGTGTAATCGTCTAACTAAAAAGAATGTTTCCAAAGAAAGCTTTTTGGTCTCCCTCCTTCTAAGAAGTTGTAAGGAATATTAGGCCTAGTGTAATGTTATTCCTGTTTGAACTTTATGGAGCTTTTTTGGCTACTTCAGATGGTGCATTGAATATTATGCCAAATGCTTTCCAATTTTCTGGAAAAAATCCTTCAACCAAGGTAATTGCTTGCAGCTATTTTGGCATCATTAACACATTTGTGGTTGAATTTAAGCATTCTTTATTTTCCCCTTTTGGAATTGTAAGTAGGTTCAGTTCAAGACATAGAACTACTATCCTCTTAAGGAAGATGAATTCAGAGGTGCCATCAAAGGAAACTATTACACTCCAAGAATGTTCAATTTGGATGTTTAGCTAGAGCAGGTCTGCTCACTTGTGTTGATAGAATTCTAAATTGCCAGCAATAGTTTAATAGTAGCATACAGATTATAAGCAAAACCTTTTTATTTTCATGTAGGTAGTCAATTTCTTAAAATTGTTCACTCAAAGGAAGATTAGCATTTCAAACAGGCTAAGTCTAGCTTCATCAAGTGATACCAAGAAAAATTTTGAGAACTCTTCCATAGGTAGATCTAGACTAATGAGGCTTCAGAAGTTTATTGGTCAATGACAGCAAAAGTCTTTACATAACGAGTCGCTCTACTCTCCTATAACAGACGCTTCTTATAGAGAATCTGCATTAGATAGTGAAAAATGACCTGCAAACTATTGCAGAAAGTGTAGAAAAGGGTAGAGGAATGGCATTTTTGCCTGCATATCCAATGCCCCAAAGGTGGATGAACAAGACTTAGATGAAGATTCATCACTAGAAGTGCATATTTGGTTGTCCATGCAAAACGATTGGACAACAAACCCATTTCCAAAATCATCTATTGCTACAGCTAAGAAGCAAAATTGCAGCAGTGCTCCTAGTTGTGAAAAGCAAATGTAGTTCTACTGTTCATGAAAAACAAACATGCAACAATATTGCTGCCTATGCAAAGCCATGTCCTATTGATCCTATTCAAGAACATTTGCACGTCACTACTAAAGTTGAACTAGGTTAAAATTCGAGTATCAGAACTGACAGATTATCTTGCAATGGTGATGCCATTGAAGTACGTAGATGATCCACACATTGAAGAGGATTTTCATCTGAATGAACACCTTCCTTGGTTACTACGATGTCTAAATACTTTCTTTGCAAAATTAATAATGACTGAAACACAATGAGGAGAGGGAAAAAAAATCCACCAGATTAAGCATGAGAAGAATATTTGTAGCAGGGAAATAAAATATTTGAAATATGCTCATCTCTTTTATCAGGGAAATAGAGCCTCTAAAAACCACTTAACCAAATATTTGTAATGAAAATCTTTTCCCTCAATTATATTTAAAAACAACAAAATTTTCAACAACTATGTTGTTCAATTTTGGACATCATCTCTCACCAAAATGGAAAAGAACAACCTCAACCATAAGGGTCGAAATTGAATGCAAACTTCACATGAAACAAAGTCGAATCCATGGATTAGGAAAGAGGACCAAGCAATTGATGAATGCAATAAACCTTGATGGTGGTGGCGGTGATGCTTTACTCGATGGCAATGTTCATGCAACCTCAAGAATGGCCGGCTCCAGTAGAGGACCAGCAGAGGCGTAGCCTGATCAGGGAGGGGAAGGCCCTGAGGGAGGGTGGAGGAAAGGAGGGTCCGGTGGTGTGGAGGAGGGAAGAAGGGGAAAAGGGTGCCAGTGGAGGAAAGTAGGGGGAACGGCTGGAGACCGAGGGGCTTAGGCGGAGGGGTTAGGTGGTGTTGGACCTCATCGATTGGCGATGGCGGCAACGAAGGATCTGCGAAGGCGTCGATGGTCACGTTGGAGAAGGAGGGGAAGGGGCAACGAAGCGAAGGAGAGGGGTCGATGACGAGGGTCGATGATCGGGAATAGAGGAGGAAGAGGGGTTATTGTAGGAATGGCTGAGGGAGGCATGGGAGAAGAGCAGAATGGGTGGCGAGGGAGGAAGGCAACGATGGCGTGGGTAGAGGACCGGTGGCTGGTGGTCTGTGGTTGAAGGGAGGCATCGATGGAATGGGTTTGGGAGCATGGAGACGGAGGGTTTGGGCATTGCGCGAGGGAGTGGTTTTGAGCAGAAATGTTGGCAGTTGGCCTTCCAAGTGATAGAATGGGTGCTCACGTCACCTCTCAAAATTATTTAAAAGCCTATTCGGGGTTTAAAATTGTAGGCATTACCTATTAATGTAGATATTTGGCTTTGAGCTCATCCTATTCCATCTATTTAGCGATGACTATCGTTAATTTTCACCATTATCTGCAGTTAACAATAATTTCCTGCAGCAAGTTGTCGCTGAATATCAAAATTTGTGTAGTGGCCTTTTATGATCATATTAAATTATTAGTTGTAGGCTGATTAAAAATATTGAGTGATTTATAATTTTTTTGATATATATATTTATCATTAATATTAATTGTTGTTCAACATAATATTTTTAGCGACATAAATTTTCATTATCACGAAGTTATTTTTAAAAGATTAAAATAACAATATACTTTTTATATTTTGAGGTAAATATTTTTACTACTAATGTTAATAGTTAGACGAAATGATAAATAGTGGCATATAAAATTTTTACCTCTAAAGTATATGCATATAGTGGCATATATATTTGCCATTAAATTTATTGTTATCCAAAATATATTATAATGGCTATACAAAAAAATTAACACTAAATCTAAAATAATAGTGGGAAATATATTATATGCAACTATTCAATTTGCTGCAAAAGATTACTTTTTTTGTAGTGTACTGATAATAGAGAAATCAGATTAAGTTAATGCTCAATTCATGCATTCCAGAACTCTCTCAAGCATCTGGTTTGGAGATCTATGTAATATAAATCCATGATGACTTCCAATCATCAAAAAAAAAAAAAAAAAAATAGTCACAAGTCATGATTAAAAATCTCATTGAATTCCATTTAGAAATAACATATGCACTTATACTACTAAAAACATACCTCAAGTCTGACTCAATTCACTTGAAAACTAATTGTAAGTGTTGAGAATACTTTCTGAAAGATTTAGAACTCTACAAAAATTAGATCAAGGCTCAAAGAGCTCCAAAAACCCTAATTTGATCTCCTACTTCTGCTATAGACAACAGAGAAGGATAGATCAAATTAGACAATTAAATCATGAGAAAACCATTTCTAGAATTTCATTAGAATCATTCAAACCTACTCAAACTCTCAAATATCAGATTAAAGCAAGTTGGCATTAAATTAAGCTTTTGCCCAGGTGGGCTTTTAATCTTGTTTCACCGTAGTGATTTGATCACTTAGGTATCTTGTACACTATGGATTAGTGTTTAGTAATCCTAGGTGATCCTTTAGAATCAAATAGATCATCACAATGCCCTCAAATCCATGCTTGGATTTTCACAGGTCCTTACTCTCTCAGCGAAGGCCATAAAATAGTGTCAGGTATACAAATTGGGTGCGGGCAAATCAATTGATAGAAAGACAATTAAATCAATTCAAACCAATCGCAATCGATCCAATTAGACTACAATAAACCCAGTTCACTCAATTAGACTCAATCAAAACCCAATTAAATCCCAAATCTGCCAATCAGGTGTGAAAATCTATCAAAGTCAATCGAGCGAATTACAATCAATTCAAAGCATGGGGAGGCCATTTGTGATTGTATGAGTTGAATGAGATGCCCTCAAATTGATTTTGAGTGCTTCAATAGGTCTGAGAGTTAATGAACTCCAGATCCATTGGATGCTCTGATGAATGGAGTGAATTACGAATAAAACGTTGAGGGAAAAGGAGAAAGTGATCGTGAGGTGTAGAGGAAGAATTGTGAATAGACTTGGAAGGTCAAATTCATCTCCTCTGATTTGAATTAATTAGAGGAGGAGAATCATGGCTGAAGATCAACTACACAACTTGATGCTAATCTATACTATTATAAGGCGATAAAACAGTGAATTTTAATCTAACTATCTAAACTAATCTAATCTATGTTAAGAAAGTGATAAAACCTATTGTAATTAGACGAATGAGACCTTGAGGATCCGCAGCTGGTGGCTATAATGATGAATGGAGGGAGGAAGGACTCCAGTAGATGAAAGCTCCTAGTGGAACTCAGAACTCTCACTCAGCTGTTGCATTACTGATGGTAACACTATCATTCGTCCTAACTAGCTAAAATTAGTCAAATTTAAATGATAAATGCTCCTAAATGATCGTTTGAGGATCACAATTCCATACTGAACTGATATGAGAAGATGACAAGAAAATAGAATTAATTCTGCTATTTTACCATCTCATCATTAATGTAGATTAACAAAGGGGTTGATTAGGGGTTAATTCAAGGTCAAATAAACCTAAAAGATCAAGTAGTGAGCTCATACTGACTGAATCAGGATTTCACGCATTTCAAGAATTAAAATGTCATTGAAAATCCTAATTATCAGCCTTACTTAAATTGAAGGAGTTTTAGTTGAGATAAATTTAATCTAAACCTCCTAAATTCATTGAAAAATATTCTAAGAGGTTTGATACCTTCACTTTGACCATCTAAACCAATTTTGACCAACAACAAAAATTCAAGGAATTTGTTTTGTTTGGGATTCTTCATAAATTACCCAATCAAATGAGATCAAAACCCAAATCCAAGTTCACCATTAGATCCCTTGGATCCAAATTAGGTTAACACTAAAATTTGGGCCTAATCAAAGTCCATCTTGATCTAGTTTGCATATTAGCCCTTAAAATCTCTATTATTACATACACTGAAACCCCTAGTTTCTATAATTTTCTCACATTTATGCCCCTAGCTTTATCATCTTCCTCACAAATAGACCCCTGCCACCTTTTCTCTCCTTTCTGCCATCTTCGTGATCTGAACAGGGAATCTACCCATGCTTGCCGACCTTCAAACTCAGAATTGGAGGAGCAATCTTCACCAAATCTCGCCAGATTTCGTAAGATTGCTTTGAAGATCAAGCTCAATCATTTGATCTCGTCTTTGAGTCTTCACATGGCCAGAATCACCGCTGGCGAACTCAAAAAACCCAAGCTCAAAAGTCAGTTAAGGCACTTGCTTATTGAAGCATTCTTGGCTTCTTTGACCTGGGATCTAATTCTATATAAAGGGCAGAGCCTTTACAAGCCAATCTCGTGCCTTATTTCACTTGCAATCTACCTTTCTTCTCCAATTCAACGTCTTTAGGAGCACCACCAAAGCTTCTCAAATTCTCTTCATTACCCCTTACAATGTACAATAGGTATAGGGCTCTTCTTCCCCAAGATTCTGCGAAGCTTCTTGTGAAGCATTAGCCTCTGAATCACCTTCCTCTGCTTTAGCCGTGTCACCGTCTTCTTCGTCACTAGCATACCTCTAGTGGCTTCTCTCCCTCTCTCTTTTTGCAAATTAGTTTAGGGTTTCTACTTCGCATCCCTCCAATTAGCTCTAGGTCACTTCACAGCGTCGTTCCCTCTCTCCTTCACTTGCTCCGACTCCGGCAACTTACCACTCCGATCACCTTCACCACTAATGACATCTGCTTCCCTATTTATGGGAACACCATCATGAGCCATAACTAGCTCAATTTGGTCTAAAAAGGTTGACAAACGCTCCTACATATCTATCAGAAGGTCCTAAGGGCACAAAATCTTGTTTTGAAAAGAAGAGAAGAATACAATATTATTGCTACAAAATTAACAGCATTCCACAAATACAGAATAACCATGAGGTATTTCAGGGGTTTATTAAAGGTCATCTAGTCACTAATATCTAATAAGTGAGTCCATGTAGAACGGAACAGGTCTTCACGCATTTCAATAATTAGTGGACATTTAGAACCCTAAAAATAGACTCGCTTAAGTAACTAAGGTTCTAGTCAAGATAAAATTCACCTAAACCTTCTAAAAATTATATAAAAATATTTCCTAAGATTTGGTACCTTTGATTTGACCATTGGAACCTATGTTGACTTGAAACAAAGTCGCAGACAGATAATTACCCTAATTTAATTTTTTGCATAAAATATACAGTTAAGCTTGGTCGAAACTAAAATCCAACTTCACCATTAGATTTCTTAGGTTTAAATTAGGTTTGTACCAAAATTTGGGCCCAATCTAAAATCATTTCGACCTAGTTTACATTTTGATCCAAGTCTAAATCAAATTCTCTCAAATAGCCCCTCAGCTTATGAATTCCTTACAAAAACCCCCCTAACTTCTTCTTCTTCTTCACGAAGAGGTCCTCGCTGCCATGGAAGCTTCTGTGCAAACATGGAAGGTTTCAATCAATCTTTTCAACATGAATCTACGGCGGATCTCTTCCAAAAATGGAAGGAGGACTCCTGACGAAATCCTCTTCCATTCGAGCTCTTTCTTGGCCTTCCAAAGAAAGCCAAAAGCTTGTGTGAACCCTTGAAAAATCCTAAACCTAACCTGAAGATTTCGAGCTCTTCAAGCTTGTTTCCAAGCTTGAAGGCTTCCTGATGGCCTATAAAAGCTTGCTTATGACATTCCTCACTTCCTTAGTGAGAAATAGAGCCAAAAATCCCTCTTCCTCCTCCAACCTCTGGCTTACTCCACCTCACTCCGGCGACCTCCCTCCTCCAGCTTCTTTGCCATCCGCCACATACGATAGGCGACCAGTTCCTACTCCCCATTCTCTTCCGCACCTCACAATACCAGTGAGGTGTTCTTTAACCCTCCATCGTCGCCGCTTGGTGTTTATTCGAATAGGTTTTATTAAAATGGTTATATTAATGTCGAAATGAGTATAGTGAGTTAACCTAAGTCCAGTCTACACCAGTTTCACAAAATTTTTAACCTAGCCTACTTGATTTTAGCTTGATCACTTTTAGGCCCAGGATCGATCTCAGGGAGGCAGGGATTAGGAGATTTGTAAAGTTTCTACGCCTTTCCTAAAATGTATATCTTCCTTGCGCTTATTATGTTTTTGGTTTTCTTATTTTTTAGGAGTTTTTTTTCCGATAAAATTGTTCTTGAGGCACACCCTCAAATAGGTCCTTGTCTATCGCCAAACCGTGTGCCTGTAAATCAAGATTTACCTTTTCTATTTTATATTTTTTTTAGTCTTTTTAGTAGCAGGAAGAAAAGACAAATTGAAAGCAAAAATAGAATGCAATGAAAAGAAATACATAGCTTAGTATATCTATATATGTATATATGGTAGATATAGAATATGTATAGTTATATAGATGTTATATAGATAGGGGTGAAGATGGAAATGTGAATGGGATGTAGCACAGTGTCGCATTGGTCCACGTCTAGTAAGACGCAACCAAGAAGACTAAGTGCTGCGTGGAGATGATGTGTGTGAGTGAGGGTGGATGCGCTTGCTTTGCGCGGGTATCGGGGAATATCAGCAATTGGTGCGAATATTCCCACGATACGATGTGAGGTGGAGGGGTGAGTGCATGGGTATATGGGTAGTGTATGTGAGGTGAATATGTGTATAGGGGAATGTGGATGAGTGGACATATATAAGTGTATATATATATATATATATATAAATATGTATATATATTTATGTATATGTAAATATACGTAAGGGTGAGAGTATGTGAATGTGTATATATATATGTATGTGTGTATGCGTGAGTGTGCGAGTGTCAGTGTGTATGTGTCAGGGTGTGTGTGTGTATCAGTGTGTGTGTGTGCTAGAGGAGGATCGGTAGTGCAGGCACTGAAGAGGCACCGCACTGCGCGTAAAGGGGAGGAGCACGCACGCGCAGCGCACAGGGGCTGCGCGCAAAGCCGCAGCGCACAAGGGTTGTGTGTTGTGAGGGTGATGAGTTAAGTCATCTGGAGGCGTCGTACGTCGTCTGGAGGCACGCTGGTGCGGGCTGCTTGCTTTACGTGGGCGCGCAGGTGAGCTACGGGTGCAGCACGCAGCGCACAAGGGTGCGCACAGGGTGATCGAGTGGAGGCGATAATGGCGAGGAGAGAGAGTGCAGAGCCACCGGCTAAGTGAGAAACTTGCCGGTGGCTACAGTGTTGCGTAGACCTCACACTATAATGCGCTACAGTGTGCGCACAGTCTAGCGACCGGCTGGAGAAGGTTTGGCGCACATCCGGTGCTGTGGAGCACCTGCACACGCGGAAAGGAGTCCTAAGTGGTCTGCTTGGGCGGGCGGTGGCCGGCTGGAGGTGCTGGCAATGTGCGGAGGTGCAGTAGCTTCAGAGCTTGGAGCTCTGCATTAATGGCGATGAGGGTGAAGAAACGAAGAAAAACAAAACTAAAAAAATGAAATCAGAAAACAAAGGCGAAACCACCACGCCCACCTGCTCACGAAGGAGCTGGGCGGTGGGGGAGCTCACAGTGGTGGTCTGAGACCACTGTGAGCTTTCTCCTACACACGGTGTGCCTCTTCTCAACTTGTGAGAAGAGGAACTGTGTATGGAGAGGGGGAGGGAAGGAGGTTGGCCAGCGGTGCGTGTGTAGTGGCGAAGGTTTTGTATGAAGATGGATGCCGGCCGCCATAGCAAGGGGGAATGCATGGTATTTTAAAGAGGGAGAGCATGCCTCTCCCCATGCTGCTGGCAGGAGGAGTGGCGAGGAGAGGTGCAACGCACCATGCCCTGTAGCCGCATGAAATGAGAAAGAGAAAAAAGAAAATAAATAAAAAAAATGAAAAATGGTGCCTTGATGGCAATACATGGCACCATCATGGCCACCCAAGGCCATCCTAGCCATCACAGCCGCCTGCGCTATCAAGCCCAGCTGTTGGATCAAGATCCCATGGTTGAGGGGAAGCCACGTCACACTTCCAGTGCCCTTCACAAACTCTAAAGGCACGTGCGTCATGTGATATCTGTCGTTGATTCATGATCCAACAACTGAGAAGCAGCGTTGCACCTCTGTTCATCCTCAACGTGTGAGCAACATGTGATCCCCACCATTACATTACAATCAAACGGTCTACGTTCTTCCTCTCGCGCGATAGCACAACAGTGAAGGCAACTCACTTGCATAAAGGTGACGCGGGATCGAGCCTTAATCCGCTCACACGTGCTCGACTTAATTCACGCATCTGATGATGATCAGACGGCAGAGATGATGTCATTCAGTGAGGGGGTGAGTGATCACTCTTAAAGCACGTGCAAGGAGCATTTCCAGTTGCACGATTAAGATCAAGAGGCGAAGATACCGCCACGTGGTAGTGTGGATCGTCTCAAGCATTAAATGCGTGATCATATGTGCTAGGTGCGTGATTTGAAGTGCACGATGGAGTGGGTTCTTGATATAGACACATCTATTTAGGTTAAAATGCCTAATCATGCATGTTCCTAAGCTTAGATTTGCATTTCATGTTATAAATTTTGCATAGCATGCATCATTCTGCATTTAGAGTAGTTGTATATACTTTAGGTTAATTAGGTCCTTTTTGTGGTCAGGGGAGAAGAGGATTTATTTTAGGGCATCGGATGGATGATCGGACCGTACGGATCTTATCAAGATGACGATCGGAGGCTAACACTTCTGAAATCATCTGGATCAGAGTCCCATAGCATCATATGAAGTCTGAGGAAGATCAATGGCTACGAGGGCAATGCGACATCCTTACGGCTTCAGATAAAAATCTGACCATACGAATGGATTCAGAGCGACGATCGCAGTCCAGCAACGCGCAAATCAACTCGATCCAAGCACCGTGGCACCCTCTGCAATAGAAAGAAGAATGGACGACCTATATGGTGCCACATGGTGCCATCCAGGCCGCCCAACATTGGCCAGCGCCTCCTCATCATCGCTGATCTCGCTCTACAGCCATTGGATCAAGATCCAACAACTGAGGATTCATCTCCACCGCGTGCGTTAAGACGTCCGCGTGACGATCTGGATGTCTTGGCACGTTGGTTGGAGAGAGGCACTCTCAAAGAGAGGGTGTGGGTTCAAAACCCTTTGCCCCCTCAACTAAAGACTTGAGGTTGGGCACAACATCACACGCACGGGGGAGCACAAGCGGCAGTGCACAGTAGCGCAGCTGCGCGCAGCAACAGCCAACGCACGCGCGCTCGACAAGGCACGTGATGCACGCGCTAGCGGGGCATGAGCAGCGGGCAAATCTTCAGTGACGCGGGCCTTTAGTGACGCTTGTAGCTGTCACTAATGGCTTATGCTCGCCAGCAAAGGAATTGAAGGTGCGGATCTTCAGTGATAGAAAGGGCGACGTTTATGGACGTCAGTAATGACCCAGATGCGAATTTGTTCTCCCTCCACTATAAAAGGACCTACCCACCACCATTCCAAGGCATCTCTTCCTTTCTTCCTCTCACCACCTCCAAGGTTCTAGAGAGAGCTTACCCTAAGCCCGGGATGCTCCTCTAGAGTAGAAAACCAAATATTTTTCCTACTTCTCATCCCCATTCATGGAGCATCCTGTGACCGTCCTCTCACCGCCCTTCGGAAAGAAGATCCTTGCTGTGACGCCGTCCTTCCTCGCCCTCTGTCTTTCGGCACCATCCCCATTCATCCCATTCTCACCACCTTCCTCTAGGGGACGTTAGAGCGAGTTGTCCTCCGAGCAACCGTCGAAGGGGATTTCTCTCACCTCATTCTATCTTTTTACACTTTCATAGTGTAGATTTTCCACTTTTGTAGTGTAACAAACATTCGTTTATAAATAGATGATTATTTATAAATAGATGCGACATCCTTAAGGGCTTCAGATGAAAAATCCAACCATACGGATGGATCCGGAGCGACGATCGCAGTCCAACAACGCGAAAATCAACTTGATCCAAGCATCGTGGCACCCTCTGTAATAGAAAGAAGAAGGGACGACCTAGATGGTTCCACGTGGTGCCATCCAGGCCACCCAACACCGGTCAGCGCCTCCTCATCATCGCTGATCTCGCTCTACAGCCATTGGATCAAGATCCAATGACTGAGGATTCATCTCCACCGCGTGCGTTACGACGTCCGCGTGACGATCTGGATGTCTTAGCATGTTGGTTGGAGAGAGGCACTCTCAAAGAGAGGGTGCGGGTTCGAAACCCGTTGCCCCCTCAACTAAAGACTTGAGGTGCAGCGCAACATCACACGCATGCGGGAGCACAAGCAGCAGTGCACAGTAGCGCAGCTGCGTGCAGCAACAGCCAACGCACGCGCGCTCGACAAGGTATGTGATGCACGCGCCAGCGGGGCATGAGCAGCAGGCAAATCTTCAGTGACGCGGGCCTTTAGTGACGCTTGCAGTTGTCACTAATGGCCTATGCGCGCCAGCAAAGGAATTGAAGGTGCGGATCTTCAGCGATAGAAAGGGCGACGTTTACGGACGTCAGTAATGACCCAGATGCGAATTTGTTCTCCTTCTTCCACTATAAAAGGACCTACCCACCACCATTCCAAGGCATCTCTTCCTTTCTTCCTCTCACCACCTCTAAGGTTCTAGAGAGAGCTTACCCTAAGCCCAGGATGCTCCTCTAGAGTAGAAAACCAAATATTTTTCCTACTTCTCATCCCCATTCGTGGAGCATCCTGTGACCGTCCTCTCACCGCCCTTCGAAAAGAAGATCCTTGCTGTGACGCCGTCCTTCCTCGCCCTCTGTCTTTTGGCTCCATCCCCATTCATCCCATTCTCACCACCTTCCTCTAGGGGACGTTAGAGCGAGTTGTCCTCCGAGCAACCGTCGAAGGGGATTTCTCTCACCTCATTCTATCTTTTTACACTTTCATAGTGTTGATTTTCCACTTTTGTAGTGTAACAAACATTCGTTTATAAATAGATGATTATTTATAAATAGATGCGACATCCTTAAGGGCTTCAGATGAAAAATCCAACCATACGGATGGATCCGGAGCGACGATCGCAGTCCAACAACGCGAAAATCAACTTGATCCAAGCATCGTGGCACCCTCTGTAATAGAAAGAAGAAGGGACGACCTAGATGGTTCCACGTGGTGCCATCCAGGCCACCCAACACCGGTCAGCGCCTCCTCATCATCGCTGATCTCACTCTACAGCCATTGGATCAAGATCCAATGACTGAGGATTCATCTCCACCGCGTGCGTTACGACGTCCGCATGACGATCTGGATGTCTTAGCATGTTGGTTGGAGAGAGGCACTCTCAAAGAGAGGGTGCGGGTTCGAAACCCGTTGCCCCCTCAACTAAAGACTTGAGGTGCAGCGCAACATCACACGCATGCGGGAGCACAAGCAGCAGTGCACAGTAGTGCAGCTGCGCGCAGCAACAGCCAACGCACGCGCGCTCGACAAGGTATGTGATGCACACGCCAGCGGGGCATGAGCAGCAGGCAAATCTTCAGTGACGCGGGCCTTTAGTGACGCTTGCAGCTGTCACTAATGGCCTATGCGCGCCAGCAAAGGAATTGAAGGTGCGGATCTTCAGCGATAGAAAGGGCGACGTTTACGGACGTCAGTAATGACCCAGATGCGAATTTGTTCTCCTTCTTCCACTATAAAAGGACCTACCCACCACCATTCCAAGGCATCTCTTCCTTTCTTCCTCTCACCACCTCCAAGGTTCTAGAGAGAGCTTACCCTAAGCCCGGGATGCTCCTCTAGAGTAGAAAACCAAATATTTTTCCTACTTCTCATCCCCATTCGTGGAGCATCCTGTGATCGTCCTCTCACCGCCCTTCGGGAAGAAGATCCTTGCTATGACGCCGTCCTTCCTCGTCTTCTGGCTCCGTCCCCATTTGTCCCATTCTCACCACCTTCCTCTAGGGGACGTTAGAGCGAGTTGTCCTCCGAGCAACGGTCGAAGGGGATTTCTCTCACCTCATTCTATCTTTTTACACTTTCGTAGTGTAGATTTTCCACTTTTGTAGTGTAACAAACATTCGTTTATAAATAGATGATTGTTTATAAATAGATGCAACATCCTTAAGGGCTTCGGATGAAAAATCCAACTGTACGGATGGATCTAGAGCGATGATTGCAGTCCAACAACGCGAAAATCAACTCGATCCAAGCATCGTGGCACCCTCTTCAACAGAAAGAAGAATGGACGGCCTAGATGGTGCCACGTGGTGCCATCCAGGCTGCCCAACACCGGCTAGCGCCTCCTCATCATCGCTGATCTCGCTTTACAGCCATTAGATCAAGATCCAACGACTAAGGATTCATCTCCACCACATGCGTTAAGACGTCCGCGTGACGATCTGGATGTCTTGGCACGTTGGTTGGAGAGAGGCACTCTCAAAGAGAGGGCACGGGTTAGAAACCTGCTGCCCCCTCAATTGAAGACTTGAGGCACAGTGCAGCATCAAGGCAAGCGCACGTGTACGAGAGAGCAAGCAGCAGCGCAGCTGTGCACAGCAGCAGCCAACGCATGCGCTCTCGACTAGGCACGCAATGCGCGCGCTAGCGGAGCATGAGGAGTGGGCAGATCTTCAGCGACGCAGGCCTTTAGTGACGCTTGCAGCTGTCACTAATGGCCTGTGCACACCAGTAAAGGAATTGAAGGCTCGGATCTTCAGTGACCAAAAGGGCGAAGATAGCTTGTCCCAAGCCCAGGATGCTCCTCTAGAGTAGAAAACCAAATATTTTTCCTACTTCTCATCCCCATTCGTTGAGCATCCCATGGCCGTCCTCTCACCGCCCTTCGGGAAGAAGATCCTCGCCGCGACTCCGTCCTGCCTCGCCCTTCGTCTTCTGGCTCCGTCCCCGTTAATTGTTCTACCTTTTGGTTTATGGGTCCTTGTAACCCAAGCATCCAAATTGCACACACTTGGTCTTGTGTAAGTAAGTAATCACCTTAATTCATTTCGTAAAAGAAATTTTGTTCTCTTAGTTTTGACTTAGGAGAGGCTTGAAAACACAATTTGATTGGAAGAGTTCCTGCCGTAGGAGAGGTGGAGTATATACTCACCTTGAGGATGTGATGATAATATATTACCTCCTCGGTGCTTGTCTCTTAGGATATCCATCCTACTGGGGGCATGTAAGCGCATTGTGCGGTTTAGGTACCATGGGCGGCCCTATCTCGAAGTGCTGATTGCCATAGGCTTGAATTCGCTTAAGAAATCCATGGGCAATACTATCTCGAAGTGTCGATTGCTAGGAGTTCTTGGGGTCGCTATGGGCGGTGCTATCTCGAAGCATCGAAAGCCAGGCACCCTTCGAGGTACGGTGATGGGGACAATGAATCCGACACAGACCGTGTTGATAGCTAATCCGAGGTTAGACTTAAAGGAATTAAATAAAAAAAAATATATATTATTCAAAATAAAAAATCCTTTTTCCTTTAATTCAAATAACTCAGATTAATGCACATGCACAGATGCTTTAATCTCAGGGATCAATAAACCTTAGGGTAGAGTCAGAAATCAGGGAAACTTGTGCTTGCAACTCGTCCTTAGCCAACCTAGTCTGTAACTTAACAACTACTTGGGAACCTTAGGTCTAAAGTTTGAACTTAATATGTTTCTAAAGAAAGACCGATTGGTTTGGCTAATCTACTTGGAGTGCTAGGTTTTGCTTGATTTTGCTAGGGACTAGTAAAAACTAGGCATGGGCTATTTAAGTATCTAAATGTCTAGACATTAAATTAATTTTAACATTTAGGTAGCATACATTAGGATGTAAATAAATTAATTCATATTTTTAGCTTAAGTACATAATTCATGCATTTAGAATTAACCTAGGGTCGCATACATTTAATTAGTTAATTAATTAGATGCACTATTTTAATTAACATAGAAGTTAAGGTGTTATGTATAAATAACCCTAATTATTTTATTATTTTATTCTTTTTCTCCTTGCACAGGTAACTCCGGCTCTGCCTCCTCCTGCGCATCACATTCATGCTATGGCATTTTGAATTTGAAATCAGTGTGGCTGTGGCTACAAAAGGAGAAGGGAGAGCTGTCGTTGAGAGGCCACCATCCCCGACCCATCACTGTGCAGAGCTTTGAGCTTCTCCATTCCACCACCACCAACCTCCTACCGCGAGCACAAGTCCATACCACTGCAAGAAAGCAGGGTGATAGACTGCTGCGCCACCATTTGACTTGTGCAGATTACTGTGAGCACCTCAGCGTGCACTACTACCCTCACCGCTGTCACCAGCAACCAACACTGCAACCATGTACCTTCATCTTTCCAGTCAGTTAAGATGTCTGGGAATGATCCCAGACGTCTGACCTCCCAACAGTACCACCTCCATTTTCTTCCTCTTACGTTACCTGTTTCCTTTCCACCAAAAAGAAACCAACATCACCTCCAATGCCAACAACCCACCAGCCGTCATCCTCTCCTCGCACTATGCCTCCGCCACGCCTCTCCTTCTGCACAGTGAGCAGCCCCGGCCTTCGCCCCCAGCGCACACGCCTGCACTACACCTCCAGCCCATGCATGTAGCCAATGTGCATAGCAGCTTCCCCGTGAGTCCGCGCAATCTGCAGCGCACGGGTTGCAGCTTGCGACCAGCAGCATCTAGCAGTAGCAGCTGCGTCCTTCAGTGGCTCCCCACATGCAGCCTGCAGCATGCAGCAGTAGCATC
This sequence comes from Thalassia testudinum, assembly GCA_037157565.1. Classification (NCBI taxonomy): domain Eukaryota; kingdom Viridiplantae; phylum Streptophyta; class Magnoliopsida; order Alismatales; family Hydrocharitaceae; genus Thalassia; species Thalassia testudinum. Next base: position 45,694,928 of record JAZHRO010000025.1, read on the forward strand.
TGCGTCCTTCAGCGCCTCCCCACGTGCAGCCTGCAGCACGCAACAGCAGCAGCTGCGGTTGAGCTCAGTAGCGCCCGTGCGTGCCCGCACGGCCTGCGCACGTCCTTGCGCGTCCACCGCCTCCATCCGCGTGAAGCCCTTCAGCGCACACGCCTCCTCTCCGTCTCCAGCAGCAGAGAGCTGCAACCACCGCCGATCGCCGCCGCTCCTCTCCTCTTCGCTGCCGCCTCCGACCACCATTGGCCACGAGACCACCACCATCGAATAGCCCTCGGCTCACTCAACCTCCGGTGAGCTTCTCGCCTTCAATCGCGGCCTCCTCGCACACGGACAAGGGGAAGAATTTCCCCTGTTTTGCTACAGTAAAGCTACTATTAATATTTACACTTAGTGCCATTGTGAACTTTTATTATTATTTTATTAAGCTGCATTGCAAAATATATCCTTTAGTTGTGCAAAATTGCTATTTCAGCATTAGCACTTATTGTTTACCTAATCTGAAAGTGATTTTGATTCAGTTTCTCGACTAAATTAATAGTGAACATCGGTTTTTGACCCTTCCGAGTTTAAATAGGCCATTGCCTCCCTGTTGACACAACCCGCTCCTAATTGAGTGGTTATATTAATTGTTGATTAGTCGATTTTTCCACCACATAAAACTACAAACGACGCGTCATTTTATGCGGCAAACGACTTTAAATGTGAAGAATCAACTCGTCATGCACCATAATTTGGTCCATATTTGTGGACGCATGTCTGCGGGTCCAAAGGTCAATCTTATTATTCTAATTTTGGGTTGTCAATCTAAGTCCTTGAATTCTTCTCTTTATTTGTGGACAATGGCCAGCTGAAGGCACTGAACTCAGCAACTGTGTATGGTCTGTTTTCACTTGGAGTTGATCAGAATCGTCACGGAATTCAGGTGATATCCTCTTTATTCTGCTCCTTTTCATGCCTTTATTATATAATGAGGACATTACAGTAGCTAGGTAAGGAAGGTGGATATAGTTATTTTTGAATTATTTTGTCAACTCCATATAAATGTTTCTATTTATTTTTCATTTCAAAAAAGGATTCAAAAAAATTAGACTATTAGAAAATGAGAACTTAGGAATTAGAAATTTTCAATCTTAGGAAATATTACAGTAGGATCTGAACACTTAGATTCTTTAGGCTTACTGGCTTAATTGACCCGGGTGTCCACTAAAATGTGGAGCTGTTTCTCGAGTCCTTGCCAATTCAAAATATTTTGTAAATGGTTAAATAAGTTAGGCTGATAAGTACATGACTTATCAACCCGCCCTTTGAAATCAAGAGACTTAAATTCTAAACATCTACACGCTTTCTACACTGACTCATTTTTTGGGCGATCTTAACGGGAACTAGGTAGCTAATAAACATACTAGGGTGGTATGGCTGGCACATTATTGTGAGTAACTATTCGCACGAGACGCATTAAAAATTAGTTCTATCGTTGTAGTGCAAATCATGATGAAACAAATAATATTTATAAAGATTTCGGTGAGTACTGAGTTGTTCGTAGGGAAGAAAAACATGATTTGATGCGAAAGCTCTTTAGAAAGTCATTCTAAACAAATATTTATATATTTGTATATGTATATATAGACATCATATATCTAGAAAATCAGAACTTTATTGCTATTTGGAAACAGTTTTTAAAGTAGAATCACTATGCTAAAGAAAGATAGAGAGAGAGAGAGAGAGAGAGATAAAGAGATAGAGAGAGATAGCAGATGACGATGACGATGACGCTACTTGTAGGATTCTTTTGTGAAGTGAGGTCAGTTTAGATCCAGAGCGCCGAGATGAATGCCAGAGAGGAGCTGCAGAGAGAGAGAGAGAGGCTGAAGTTGTATCTGGTGGGAGTTGCGGTGGAAGAGATGTTCAATAGAGGGGCCCTGATTTTCTTTCATAGCTTTGATGAGGGGCAAAGAGGGCATTTTATCCCTTAAAACTATGCAAAAACTCTAGGCCAATCAGATTCATCGATCGGGAGATCAACGGCTCTAATTTGGCCTCAAAATGCCCTCATTTGCACCTTCTACACTCGGATTTAATCTGGGCTTGACACGTGGTGGCCTCTCGCGCCTTAGTCCAACTCGCCTGCTTCAACACCGTTGCGCTTTTCTCTCTCCCCGTGCACGCCCACACATTCAAATTGCACGCCAGTAATCCTTAGTCATTTGATCTCTCGATCAAACGGCTTAGAATCTTGCCTGCACCAGCTTCGTTCAAGAGAGTGCGTAAGATCATGCATAGCACACGTGTTCATTCTTGCATGCAGCCCGGAAGCCTCTGGTCACGCCACGCGGCCGTATCAGTGCCCTCTGATCACCATCCAACGGCTAATCGCTAGCGCTCCTACCGGCTTCCCAATTTTAGCGCTGAGCGCGTCTTGTACCCATGCCTCTTGCTTGCAGTTGAGCATGCTCTTCATTGTGCTGAGGTTGCGGATGGGCGAGTTTCTTCTTCGATGCTCAGCTGCTCTCGATCGTTGGATGGAAATCCAACGACTGAGAGTAACCTTCCTATTGTTGACGCGTGGTGAGGCAGGCGACGTGGCTTCTTTGAGGCCTTTGGATGACAATCCAACGGTCCTCATTCTTCCTTCAGAGGTTGGGTGTGTGGCTAGGGTGGCTGCGATGGTGCCATGTGGCACCATCGTCATCGTCCATCTTCTCTTCTTTGTAACTGGTGATGTAGGCCTTCGATCAGGTTGATTTTTGCGCCATTGGACTGCGATCGTTAATCCGGATCCATCCGTGTAATCAGATCTTTCATCTAAGGCTTGGATCTCTATCATCTTGCTCCTTGGCCTTTGTTCTTTTATGGGCTGCACAAGATGCTATGGTTGTCTGATCAAGACAATTTTGGGAGCATTGGACTCTCATCGTCGTCCTGATTAGATCTGTACTGTTTGATATGTCATTTCTGGCCTTGAATCATCTACAATTAATTTCATCTCTCTTTTAGTGCATAAAATGACTATTATTTATGCAGCTAACAAACTAACTATTATGCAAATTACGACACTTATGCATGCATTGTTCCTAAGTTATGCTAGAATCTAACTTAATTCATGTGGTTTAGGTTGCATGATTGCTGTGCAATCGCACCCCCATGCCTAAATCTTGCTAGTCCCTAGCAAATGCATGACTAAATGCAAAGTGGTCCTATAGGACATATTTCTTATCAAGAGTTCAATTAGAGATTTATTTCTTTTATTTTCATCCAAGACTTTAGAAGTCCAGGAAGTCATGAAAGTGTATTATTGTAGCTTATGCAACGGATCCAAGTGAAAAGTCAATCCACATCTAAAGCTCGTACTTGACCTTTAGTAAAATTCTATTGGGATAGGCAGACTTCTTCCCTTGGGGTTATAGAGTAATCTGTAAATTCAGCCCCAGCTTTTGGCTTAGATAGAAGATACTTTGAGTTTGGTGGATTTGTATTTGGTGGCTCATACTCATCTGCTGCTACATATAGACTAGTACTTTAGAACCTAGATTTCCAAACTATTAAATAAATCAACTCAAAGGGAGGTGGAGAAATTGTACTCTTTTTAGTTCCTTTGTACTCATTCTCTCTCTTTCTTTTTCTTTCCTTTTCTTCTTTCTTCTCTTTTCTTTTCTTTATTTTTGAGCTCACAATCTCACCAGATTTTCAGTATATTTGGTGGTCTCTCCTGGCATTAACACTTTGATTAGGTTCTGATAACCTTATGAATAAGTTAGAATTCCTCAGCCCGTATTCAAGCGGCCAAAAATATAGAAAAGTAGGTCAAGGCTGTATTTGGTGGATCATGAAGGTAGTAGGTGTTGTTGCCTAAATATACTTGAAACAAATTCTAAACTCATAAACTGATTTTTTTTCTGCTCTTTTCTTTTTCTAAATTTTTTTCTTTTCTTTTTCTTTTTCTTCCTCTTTGTTTTTCTATATATATATTTTTTTCTTTTCTCTCCTTTTTCTCTTTCTCTTCATTTCTTTTTTTTCACATCCATATATCTACTAACGCAACGCAGTATAGCATGTGAACTTTTATTTACGATACATTATGTGGGATTGGGGATGTTCAAGAGGATATCGCGTGGCTTATTTGGTGGAAGTGCCTACTCTCGGCACTGGGAAAGGAATGTATAAGACAACATATTTCTGACCTTGGCACTAATATCCTCCTTCAGCCGAGGATTCCGTAAAGGATGATCATGACCGTCTACCTTAGTCTTAGTTTTATTAGAACCCGCTCTCTACGTATTTGCCTTATTTGGTGGCTCTCAAAAGTTTCACACTAAGAATTTATATGCAGAAACCAAGAGCAAAAAACTATGCCAAACTCTGAGTATCCTTATCTAATTATCCATAATTTAGGATTCCTCATACTAGCCTTAAAACACAAGTAGACTTTCTACTCTTACCTCACACTTATTTGGTGGATCTGTTAGAAGATAGTTTGCTTGACTCCCTAATTACTATCCAAGGGCTCAGGAAAAGAAGCATTGCTTTTTCTCAACAAATTAAAGATGTTTATCGGTCTCACAGAGGATTCATTGCAAATTCTACGTAAGTGTGAAATTGTACTGGATTCTAAACTTAGGAATCGACTTAAGAATAAATCACTAATAAAACCTTTTTGATAAAAATTCTTTATGCCTAAATGCAATATTTTTTTTTGAACATAAAAATAAGACATGCAATGTCCACCTACACATGCCTATTCATTACAATGTGCTCATTGCAATGTATGCAGGAAAATCAAAATATAATAAGCAAGAGGAGGGGATATCACCTGACTGAGCTTGTTAATCCAGGTCAACTTGATAGAGAAGATGCAAAACTACCTGTAAAGAATACTAGGTTGCCTCCTAGCCAGCACTAAGTTTAGCGCCATTTGCCGGACTTAAAAGAAATATGTAATTCAATATTGTGGGTCAAGAGGAGTAATGACTGTCACTGAGAGATTCAGAATTAGTATAAAGATATGATTGTTTGATCCAAGAATCAGTGATCCACAAATGTGGACCAACTGATGATGCAGTCCTACTCCGAAGAATTTTTCTTATTTGAAATAGAAAATAGGGTTAGATAGATGAGGTTCATGAAGCAGAGCATGTTCATTAATCCAATTCTATAATTCAAGAAGAGGCGGTAGAGGGTCTGGATTGAAATCATGATTGAGGTTTAAATCTGATTTTGAATCAGAATCATAAGGATCCTCATAATGGTAGTTGATGTCAAAAATCATGAATTCTCTAGGCTCTGGGTCGTATGAGGACAAAGGTAGAGTTGTGCTGAATTTGTCAAAATCCTCATTAGAAATTGCTTCTTCCTCATTAGAAGTCGTTTCTTTCTCAGATTCAAGCCATGCATTTGAACCAGTTGGAGTATAAGTTCTTCCCCAGTCCATCATGATTTGAGCTTCTTTTTCTGAGGTTGTTTCTTCATTTACCTGGTTCATGTCCTTAGATTGTCCAATTTCTTGAACCCCCTCAAAGTTCAATAGTTCTTGAATTTCAAGGTGGATGTATTTAGGATTCTTTATGTTATCATCTAATTCATCATAAGATACTCCCAAGAGTTTCTCAATCTCACTAATGTCTTTTTCCATTTGATTTTCTATGGAAGGTAGTAGATCAAAATCATCCTTAAGCACATCAGTTCCTTGTATTTCATGATGATCTTGAGATTTGGCAAGATTCAGATCATCTTTAGTGTGAATTGCCAAAACCTCTCCAATTGTTCCTGCGACCTCGATGGAACCACAATTTACCTTATTCTTTTGGGAAGCTATAAAGATGTTGAGTTGACAAGTTTTCCTTCTAGAAGTGATTTGCATAATCCCCGTCTCATAGTTGATTAGGGCCTTGGCTGTGACCAAGAAATGTCTACCTAAGATTATTGGGGTGTGGTTCAAGTTTTCTGATGCCTCCATATCTAAAACAAGAAAGTCCACAGGTTACTCAAAATCCCTCACTTTTATAATCACATTTTGTAAAAGCCCCTTTGGAATCTTGGATGACCTATCAGCAAGCTGAAGGGTAACATCAATGTGTTGTAAGGGACTTAAATCCAACTCTTCATATAATTCTGTGGGGATTAGATTGATGGAGGCACCAAGGTCCAGCAAGGCTCGATCCAAGACAAAACCATCTATCTCACATGAAATTAAGGGGATCCCTGGATCTTTCTTTCTAGGAGGGGGCTTGTTCAAGATGATGGCATTGGCTTGCTCAGAAATTGTGACCCTTTTTGATGATTTGGCCTGGCATTTCGGTGTGCACAATTCCTTTAGAAATTTCGCATAGGTTGGGATGTTTTCAATGGCTTCAAGGAGTGGTATATTTACCTGAACTTGCTTTAAAATCTCAAGCCACTCAGATTGATTGGCTTTCTTTTCCTTGAATTTGTTCAAGGCTTTAAGAGAAGGTGCTTGAGAGAAATCATGAGTCCCAAGTCAGATTCAGGCTCCTCAAGATCCTGGTAATATTTCGATGTAGAAGGATAAGAATCTTGGATTTGTTTCCCACTTCTCAAAGTGACAGCACAAACATAAGCATTAGGGTTAGAAGGGTGAGGTGGGTTTGGAAAGATAGGCTGAGCCTGGGTTGGGTTGGGGTTAACAAAACCAGGTGGGTGCTGGGGAGCAGGTTGAATTATATTTACCTGTTGCTCTCATGTCCTGTGCTGGTTAACCCTATTGAAGTTCCTTGGGTTGGGGACGGGTTGGGATGGCAGCATCCCGTGTTATCTAGCATCAACTAACTGGTCTAGTCGTCTCGTCAATTCGGTCCTCAATTGTTTTATTTCTTCCTTATGTCTTAGATTCATTTCTTGCACTTCCTTGAGGACTAGACTCAAATTAGAGGGCTGGTTTTCCTGAGTAGGTTGTGGCTAATATGTGCGTGGTTGTGTACCTACTAGGTTGCCCGTGAGTGTTTGGCTTAGTCAAGTTAGGACCTTGGGCGAGTTTCTGACTTGACCAAGCAAAGTTAGGATGGTTGTGCCATCCTGGGTTGTAATTATTTGAATAGGGATCATTTCTAGTGTAACCCTGGAGTGCATTCACATCCTCAGGATAACTAGGCATCGGGATGCCTAGTTCAGCATTCGAGGGCATCAAGGTCCTTTCTTGGTACCCAGAAAGAGATGGGTCCAAGTAGAGTTGTGTTTAAGCGATAGATCGATGTTTTAAGATTGTCGCATTGTAGTATAGCCAAAATAGTACTCAAACAAATAAATTTATTACTCGAGAAAGTTCCGAGGTCGAACACAGGGAGCAAATACGAATTCACACACTAATCTCAATAATGCAAATGAATGCAAGAATTTAAACCAAATAAACTACTCAAAAATGATAATCAGTGTAGAACATGAGTACAACAAAAATTCAACATGATAAAAAGAAATCTATAACAAAATAATGGTGATTTAGACCACCAATTATTAAGTATAGTTATATGTAAACTAAAGTAATCAATAATGCCACAGTAATCAAGACCAAATATCTACATAGTAGCTTGAATGCTATAGTAATCAGACGTCTCCTTTGGAGATCAGACGCCTTAAGTGGCCCTCTCCTTTGTGTCTCCTTTTTCTTCTTTCACTTTTTCCTTCTCCTTCTTTTGCTTCTGCTTTCTTCTTCTCTGACTTCTTCTTATGCGGCTCTCCTTCCTCTTCTTTGATTTCTTCCTATGCGGCTCTCCTTCTTCTGTCCTCTCTGCTTTCTATTCCTTCTCCTCCTCTTCAGGCCTTCTTTTTCTGTCCGTCTTCTTCCTTCTTCTTTAAGCACAAGGGAAAGGGCTCGGATTTTGCCTAAGTGTTAACCAATGCACAGAAGAACAAAACCCTCCCCTGCCCCGCACACTCTCTTCCTTTCTCTCTCTTAGGTTCCGCTTTCCCTGAGTCATACACATCAGGTTATCGGGTAATCGGAGGATCCGCGTACCCGGGTCCAGGGTCACCGGTGTGGTGTAGTGACCGAGGAGTGAAGGCTTAGGCGGGTTGGGTGCACCAGGCCCGTGGAGGAGAGGTCACGGACGAGGAGTGTGAAGGGTGTGAGGGCCTCACCCCTCAAGTGTTGAGGCGATAAGCACTCAACACTTTTGCAACTTATGCACTTGCACCGCTTCCAAATCCCACTATGTAGGACCATCCTACGCACCTTCTTCGTATGTGCCTGCAACAAGGAAATCTCCTCCAATTGGAGTAGATGCTAAGGGCAGGGATCTCAATTAGCCACCTGGAAGTGGTCATGGGGCTCTTCCGCACGGTCTGGAATGAAGACCTGGGGCTATCGTGGCCTTGAACACGAAGAACAATGTCGGAGGGATGACACTGCGGTGGAGCTCCGACGTGATACCTGAAACACAAAGAACGGGCTAAAAGCCTTGGTTAAAAGCCTCAGGAGGGTCGTTGTAGGGTGTGGAATGTGATGGCGGCATCCGTGGGGAGTTTTGTGCATGGATGAGTGCGGACGGTGACAAAAATGAAGGTGCATAGGTGGGTTGGTCGACGGGGAGTTTGGGTGGATGAAATGGCAATATAAGAGAGGGGTTTTGAAGAGGGTGGAGAGGTGAAGGTTGTGGGCTTGTCAGCGAGGTGGATGGAAGTGCGTAGTGGTGGGAACACTTTGCCGAAGGAGTGGTTGAAGTAGAGGATGAAGAGGGTGAACGGCGGTATCGAGGGGTTTATTTTTGGTTTTTGGTAGAAGGAACTATTCTAGGGTCCTTAAGGGCACTTAATTACCTATGCTAAGTGGATGAAAGGGAGAGGACAGCGTCGGCGTTGGTAGGTCGGAGTTGGGGAAGAAGGAGCTCCGATGAAAGGAGCGGCGACGATGACGGAGGTAGAAGGGCTCCTGTTAGCACGGCCAAGAGCGGACGAGAGAGAGAGAATCCGACCACTGGTTTTGTGGATGGTAAGGTTATGGAGCTTATGGATGGATTCAGAAGGACTCCTCAAAGAATCTCCCTTCCAAATTTGGAAGGGATTGATTGAACAGAGAAGGAGTTCTCTTCAATCAAAGGTCACTGGAGAAGGATTCCTTTGTGATAATGGTGGAGGGACCTATTTGCAAAGAGTGATGACAAAGATAGGAGCCTTTTTGCAAATATTTTGAAAGTTAAGGATGTGAATGAGATAGAAAGAGTCTGATTGGACCAAAATGCAAACTTGGTCAAGATGATCTCAGATTAGACTCAAATTTTGGTACAAACCTAATTTGGACCCAAGGAATCCAATGGCGAAATTAGATTTAGTTTTTGAACAAGTTTAAATGGGTAATTTATGCAAAAACCTAAATTAGGGTAAATGTCTGTCTAAGACTATTTTGGGCCAAAATAGAGTCTCAGACAGACATCCAAAATAGGTTTTGATGGTCAAATTGAAGGTTTCAAACCCTAGAGAATATTTTTCTATGAATTTTAGAGGGTTTAGGTCAATTCTATCATGATCAGAACCTCAGTTAATTAAGCGGGTCAATTTTTAGGGTTTTAAAAAGTCATTTAATTCTCGGAACACGTGCAAACCCTTTTCTGATTGTTTTAACCCACTTGTTAGCTTTCTAAGACCATTTGACCTTCATTCAACCCTTAAGAAAACTCGTGGTTGTACTGCATTTATGTTATGCTGGTAAAATTGCAGTTTTAACCCTAGTTTCTTATTTTTCCCTTAGAATGATTATGTAGTGACTTGTGACTCTCTGGCGGTTATGTAGGAGCATTTACCGACTTAATTGGGTCAAAATGAGCTAATTATGGCTCATGATGGTGTTTCCATCATACCCCCATGCCTAGCTTTTGCTAGTCCCTCAGCAAAATTTCAAGGTATTAACTTTGATTCTAGACCATATAACTTTTGATGCTTAAAACTTTGATGTGTGCTTTCTTTTGTAGATTAGGTTAGGATGCTGATAGTAGGCCTAGAGGTATTCAAGTACCAACCAAGATCCAGACCTGACTAGCTCTAGCCTTAGTTCACCGTGAAGGTTTCTAAGGCCCACAGGAATTAACCTAAGGTTCATTGAACTCCGCGGTTAAAGCACCCGTGCTTGTAACGTGTTTTAGCCCAGGTTCAGTTTGCAGTGTGTTTTTTTCAAAGAGAGATAGAATAACTTGGATTTATTTTTTGGAGAGTTTTCTCTCTCTTTTCTTTTTATTTCTAGCTTCGGATTAGCTTTATAACAGGTCTATATCGGATTCCTAGTTCCCACCATCAATCCTCGCAGGGTCCCTGGCAATCGATGCTTCGAGATAGCACCGCCCATGGCAACCCCCAGAACCCTAGCTTTCGAGATTTTGAGATAATCCCACCCATGGCGTTCTATAGATAAATCCAGACCCTGGCAATTGACATTTAGAGATAATGCTGCCCATGGCATCTGAACCAGCACAAGGTGCTTACATGCCCCCGGTAGGATATTTAGATATCCTAAGAGACAAGCACTGAGGAGATGATATGTTATTGCGCATCTTCGAAGGAAATTTCCTATCTCTCCGCGCCGAGAACTCGTCCAAATCAACTTGTGTTGATTAGCCGCTCCTATTCCAGGTAACTTTTTTCAAAACAGGTTTAACGCATTTGTGTGATTTTGATACTTAGGCGCACTGAACCAGACTGTGTGTGGGTTGGGGTGCTTAGGTTACTGAGTCCCGCAAACCAGAGGTCAGTTAACGAGGTTGAATAATCCCTAAGCCTTAGACCTAATACTTAAGCTTTGCATTTTCTCCAACCTCTTGAGGACTATCCAGATTTTAGCGGGTACTTGAATTTTTAAGCCTAGGATTGCAGCCCAAGAGGCCTAAGATCAGCGTTCCTACTAATCTCTTTTTGTTTCTGTAGCACTTTTTGTCTTTCATTTTCTTTCTTTTGATTTGGTCTAGAACTAAGTCAATTTCTTAATATTTTACTAATGACTATCTCTTTTTCTTTTTCAAATTGTGCTCATTTTTGACATTTTTATCTCCTCCCTTTTTCTCCTCAAAACTGATATGCAATCAATTCAAACTTTCCTCCCTTCTCCCATTTTTGTTCTTTTTCAATTTTTTTATTTTTTGGTTTTTGGAATATGTGCTTTTTTTTGTGAGAACCCTTCCAAACTGTGAAATTTTTTGAATGTTTGCACTTTATCACCCCCCCATGCCTAAGTTTTGCAATGTCCTCATTGTAAATGGAGGGTGTGAAACAGTTTTGGGTTTAGAACAGGATTATTGGGTGGGCGAACGGGTCGGGAATGACTGTTGCGGACGATTTCAAGCCCTGGTGTTTGTGACGCTGGATTGGGTTTTAAAAGTATCGCATTGTAGTACAGCCGAAAAAGCATTCAAAACAAATACAATTTTATTACTCAAATTTGAAGTTCGAGGTCGAACACAGGGAGAAAATTGGTATTCAGAAATCAAGATCACAATTCAGAATTTAAAAGAATATGCAATAATATCAGTATCAAAGTGCAAAAATATGGGAGTAAATGTAGAGCACAAAATACTAAAGAACTCAATGTATATGAATTAGACTCAAATTGGACGTCTGATTTGTAAATCAGACGACTTAAACTGATGCTACAGTGCTCCTTCTTCCTTCAGCTTCTGCGGCTCTTCTTCTTTCTTCCTTCTTCTGCTTCTACTCCTCTTCTTTTTCTTTACCTTTGGCTTATGTCTTCTTCCTTTACGATCTTTCTCTGCCTTTTCTCTCTTCCTTTGCCTTTCTCTGCTAGCTGCCTCATCTTTCTCTTTCTCTTTATCTTTGTCTTCTCTTTCCTCTGACTTCTACCTTTTGCTTAGTTTCGCCCTCTTCTTCCTTCAGCTTCTTCCTTCTCTGCTGTGGCCCTTCCCTTAGCTTCTCCTTCTTCTTCTTCAGCTTCGCTTCTCCTCCTCTTCAGCCTGTAGTAAAACCTACCCCCTACCCATGCGCACTCTCCTCTCTTTCTCTCTTAAGTTCCACTCTCCTAGAGCCACACGTATTCAGGTAATCGGGTCACGTACGTACCCGGGACCAGGCCCATCGGCGTGCGGTGGTGGGTGAGGAGTGTAGTCGAGTCGGGTTAGCCAGATCCGCGGGGCGTGAGCGCGGACGAGACCGGGTAGGATCGGGTGAGAGGGACCTTACCCCGTGATTCAGAGGCGAACAGCTACAGGCACAAATTCAACTTATGCGAGTGTGCGACCTCAGAACTTTTCGAGGTGGGACTATCCACCCACCTTTCTTCGTGCGCGCTCGCAGCAGAGGTGGTTCTCCAATTGCAGTAGCTGCTACGGCCTTCGACTGGAATTGAGCGCTTGGAGTCATGCGCGAGGGTGTTCCGCATGGCCTAGGACAGGAACCTGGAGTTGGTAAGGCCTGGAGCTTGCTTCAAGCTTGCTTCAAGCTTGCTTCAAGCTCTACGCCAATGTCGGATGACGCCTGTTACTTGAAATCACAAAGACAGCCTCATGGCCATGTTAAATCGCTTAGGAAGCTTCACCGAGGCATGGTGAATGTGCTACGGTGGTTGGCGTGTCATGGGGATGCCTGTGCAACGTGCCTAGGGCACACTGTGTGCGAAGGTGTGGGTGTGTTCGGTGAGGTGCATTAGTGAGTGGAGTGGTGTGTGAAGTGGGAGGAAATGTTCAGTGGAGTGAGGGGATGCTTATGGACTTGTCGGCGAGGGGTGGGATGGTCTGTGGTGGTGGAGCGGTCTCGCCGAAGGTGGTGGTCGGAGATGAAGGAGATGAGGGTGGTGGAGTGTGGTAGCGGTTGATTTTGAGAAATAGGGAGTGGAGAAGAAAGTAGAGGGGGAAGGGGACTTATCTAGGATGATAGTGGACAAAGGGAAGATGAAGATGGTGTTGGGCGCATACTGCTGATGTCGGAGACGAAGGCTCTCAGAGAGAGACGGTCGGTGAGGATGAATGGGAGACAAGGGCGTGACGCGAACGAACGTAAGGAGGAAGAGCCTGCCACTGGTATTATGGTCAAATGATGAGGGAGAGTAGAGAAGGTCGCCAGAGCTTGATGAGCGAATCGGTCGGAGGAGGAGAGAAGAATTTGAGGGGGGTCTCCAGTCGAATTCAAGCTTGGAGGAGTCAGGGCGAACTGGGCTCCTTTAAATAGAGCACTGGAGGTCAATTAGGGCTTGGGAAGCAAGCTTCCCAAGCAAGAAAGGCTTGCCGGAGATGGAATCCGTTGGGATACCCATGTCTCTCATGCATTCGCATGAGAGATTGGTGAAGAATCTTGGATCATGGATGGGTTCAGATCAAAGGGATTTTCTCAGAGAATCTCCCTTCCAATTTTGGAGGAGATCCTCTGAGCAATCAGGGAGAAACCACCTTCCAAAGCTTGCTGGAGTAGGATTCCTCCACTATAATGGTGGAGGGACCTAATTGCGAAAATGATGATGATAGGGGGCCTTTTGCAAAGGTTTTTGAAAAATAAGGGTACAAATGTAATCAGGCTGGACCTTTTTGCAAACTAGGTCAAGGAAAATTCATCTTGGGTCGAAATTTTGGTAAAAACATAATTTGGACCTAAAGAATCTAATGGTGAAGTTGGATTTTGGGTTTGATTACGTTTGACTGGGAAATTTATGCAAAAATCCAATTTAGGGCAAATTTTTGTCTGAGACCCTATTCTAGGTCAAGATGGGTTCAAATGGCCAATTTAAAGGTTCTAAACCCTAGAGAATATTTTTATATGATTTTCAGAGGGTTTAGGTGAATTTTATCCTGACCAGAACCTTGGTTAATCAAGTGGGTCTATTTTAGGTTTTCAAGAAGTCATTTAATTCACAGGGTACACACAAACCCTTTTCTGTTTGATCTAACCCACTTATTATCTTATTAAGATCCTTTGACCTTTGTTTAGCCCTTGAGAAAACCCATTGTTGTCCTGCATTGGTAAAATTACAGTGTTACCCCTTGTTTCTTATTTTTCTCTCAGAAAGGTTATGCAATGAATTAGGACCTTCAGTTGGTTATGTAGGAGCTTTTATTCTCTTCATTGGGTCAAAATGAGCTAGTTAGGACTCATGATGGTGTTCCCATCACCTAGTACGAGTACCAGAGGTGGGATCGACTGTTCTAAAATTGAACTCAGGGTGCAATAGACATGAAGTATAGAAGGATAATCAGAAGGGTCTCCGATTTTTGGAATGACGGGTTGCCTCCTGTTAAGTGCTAAATTCAACGCCTTCAGTCGAGTAGAAAATGGTATGGAGAAGGAGTGGTGAAATTAGACGAGTTTGGCAGAACAAGCACCTTGATCAATAGCTTGGTTGGTTCAACCAGGTGCTTGTTCAAATTAGCAAGCTGATGATGCAGCCCAAACCCAATTAATCTGGCGGTTGATAGATGTAGATCAAGAGATGCAGAACCCACCATATGCTGTGGAGCTCGGAATGATGCGAAAGTGTGACTCCAGGGTTTGGCTGAGTTAGATCATCCTGGTCAGAGTAGGGATCCTCAAAGGAATCACTGGAAGATGTGAGATCCCTACAAGAGTGATCAGAGAAGGATGGGGTGTGATTTGTAGTCTGATAAAAGTTTGAAACCCGATTTGAATCTAGAGGAGAATCATTTGCAACTGGATTGAGAGGAGAATCGGAGTAGAAATTGAGTTCGGCTGCAGGTCGGGGTTGAAAATGGGTTTGGGAAGGTTTTGCATGTGTAGAAGAGGTGCCATCAATAAGAATTGTGTATGAGGGTTCTTCTAGTAAGGATTCAAAGGTAGGATCATTTAGAGAGTCCTCATAGTAGCCATCAAACTCAAAGGAAAATGCTTGAAGAGTGTTTATAGGGTGAAGAAAGTTTGAGTCAAGAAAAGATTCGAACTCTGGGTTGTTGGCACACTCAGCAATTTTTGTTTCTAATTCCTGAGGATAAAAAAGAAATGATTCTATCTTAATGAAACCTGATTTTGAATCGGTGATCTCGAGATCAGGAACCTCAGAGTCAGAATTGAAGAATGGATCATGTATGCTAAGGTTGTAGATTGTCTCATAGTCGTCAGGAAACAATGGTTCTCTGAAATCATAGTAAGCTTCGAAATTATCGGAGAATTTGCGAGAATCAAGTTCTGAATTTGATTTGAGATCAGAGGTTCCACCACAAAATAAATCACAAGATGTAGATTCAGCAAACTGACTTGGGTCTAGCCTTTTCTCAGATTCCGAGCTAAAAAAAGTGTCCCTATTGGGTCTGGGCTCAGGTTTTTGGCTTGTAGGGAAGACCCAATCAAAACCCAACTCCTCCAACTCCTCAATTTTTGTGTTGTAGATCGGTGTGACTTCTGAAAAATCAATCTGTATTTCTGAGGATGTTGGAGAGGTACATTCATCAAATAAAGGCCTAGAATCATAATCCAAATTCAAACTCTGATTTTTGTCACATGGGGCCTTGTAATCCTCCCAAGAAGGTTCAGATCCAGATTCTAGGCTAAGGGTGTGGGTTGAATCACTAGAATCTAGGTTGAGATCTACAGGGATGGCAGAATTGCCTTCGAGGGTCACCTTATCAGAGTAAGGAGCGAAATTTACACTCTCAAGAGGTTCTAATTCAATCTCATTATCACAGGAGTCTAGGAATTCTATGCCAGTGTTTTGTGTCTTTAGGGCTGGCTCAAAATCGTGTTCTCTTGCAATTGGATCCTCCCAACCCATCTCAAGGTCAGGCGTATCAATCTGTATAATAGGTTGATCATATTCCGTTTGGGCTGGAGGTCCGCAACAACCTTGATTCTCGAACCTGGGATTTAGAAAATTAGATAGGTCCTCAGTATTGTTCCAAGATGTTTTGCTAAATGTTTTGGGAATGTACGAGTATTTTTTATCAATAATTTCCTTTAATAATTTTATCATCTCCTCCCATTTTTTAAGATCATCTTGGTGTCTTTCCCAAAGTATAGGATTTGTCATGCATTGGAGATATTCAAAGTTATGTAATTTCTCTAACTTAATGTATCTTGTCATGAGATCATCTCGGGTAGATCCATTTGTTTCTTGTGTTATAATTAATTGGGCGCAGTTTATGATGAAGGTTGTTATCGATACATTAACCTGAATGTCTTCAATTGGTTTTGAGTTTTTGTCATCAATCTCATGAAATCTAATGGCATCCTCAACCATTCTATCTTTCATGGATATTTGAGATTCATGTTTCGTCAATGGTTTTCCTAAATAGCTAGGCTGCATTTTTGAATCAGATGGTGGAATCAAAATGTAGAATCAAAATTCAAGATTAGATTGAAACTGATTAGATCTGAGAAAAGATTCCCAAGAAAATCTGTGTGCTCTAAATAAAAGGGATGAGGGACTGGATGTGAGATTTACCCAATCAAGGCACCCAAAGATTTTTTTTTTTTTTGGGTGACTAGGGCAACTTCGAGGCAGATAATACTTCTAATTCAGAAATTTGCGCACCCGAGAAGTACCTAGGCAACCAGGAAGGGAGAGCCCCGAAAAGACCCCTACACTGTAGAGCGTCCCCATGGGTTATAGGGTTTCCCCCACCCAACCTTCCTTGTTGCTGAGGGTCCAGGTAGACCAAAATGTATGAAGTTAAGTCCTTAAGTCTATCAATTTTATGTCCTAATTTATGCCTTGAGTTTCACTTGATTAAATTTTAATTTGACTTGTGACCTAAGTTGGAGGTTGGTTGGCCTACAATGTAGATCAATTTCACCTGACCTGCCCTAAAGATAGCAGAATGAGATCTAGGTCAAGACCTAGAAATCACCCTGATTTGACTCCCAGGTTATTAGGTCCAAGGATTTTTAGGGTTCTAATGAATTAGAGCCTATTTTTAGGATTTTTATGGATTAGATCTTTTCAATCAAGGGCTTGGGTAGCACACAAATGTGGGAGGGTAACTTTCCTTTAATTCAGGCAAACATGTGTACTAGCACTTCAAAACCCTAATGCAGAAACCCTAATTGGCTCTATTTCCAAGTCCAATTGATCTTTGATATGTTCACCCTGGGCTCCAAGCAAGAAGTGTGTTAGCCCAAAAGTGATTAGAAATTAAACATAGTCCCTAATAGGCACAGGAAATTTGGGGTAGAATCGCTTCAACTAAATGAGATTTGAAAAAAATTTCGCAAATCAGGAAATTTGCTCTTTAAATGATGATTACTTATGAAGCAAGGCAGGTGTTTCCTAATTAATTGTTTCCTTTTTTTTGTCTTCTCAAGATGAGGAGGATGATTAGTTAAGAATAGAGAAATTACTTACCCAGGAGTGGCTATTTTACATAGAAGATCTCCTCGTGAAGTACCTCGCAAGATCACAAGAAAGCAAACAAGGCAAGTCAGTGCTCAAATATAATCAAATAATACAGAGAATAGTGGTGAATTGTGTGTTGCTCCTCGGTAACGGTGCCAAAATGTTTAAGTGATAGATCGGTGTTTTAAGATTGTCGCGTTGTAGTATAGCCAAAATAGCGCTCAAACAAATAAATTTATTACTCGAGAAAGTTCCGAGGTTGAACATAGAGAGCAAATACGAATTCACACACTAATCTCAATAATGCAAATGAATGCAAGTATTTAAACCAAATAAACTACTCAAAAATGATAATCAGTGTAGAACATGAGTACAACAAAAATTCAACATAATAAAAAGAAATCTATAACAAAATAATGGTGATTTAGATCACCAATTATTAAGTATAGTTATATGTAAACTAAAGTAATCAATAATGCCACAGTAATCAAGACCAAATATCTGCACAACATCTTGAATGCTACAGCAATCAGACGTCTCCTTTGGAGATCAGACACCTTAAATGGCCCTCTCCTTTGTTTCTCCTTTTTCTTCTTTCACTTTTACCTTCTTTTGCTTCTGCTTTATTCTTCTCTGATTTCTTCTTATGCAACTCTCCTTCCTCTTCTCTCATTTCTTCCTATGCGGCTTTCCTTCTTCTATCCTCTCTACTTTCTCTTCCTTCTCTTCCTCTTCAGGCCTTCTTTTTCTACCCATCTTCTTCCTTCTTCTTTAAGCACAGGGGAAAGGGCTCGGATTTTGGCTAAATGTTAGCCAATGCATAGAAGAACAAAACCCTCCCCTGCCCCGCACACTCTCTTCCTTTCTCTCTCTTAGGTTCCGCTCTCCCAGAGTCATGCACATTGGGTTATCGGGTAATCGGAGGATCTGCGTACCCGCGTCCAGGGTCACTGGTGTAGTGTAGTGACTGAGGAGTGAAGGCTTAGGTGGGTCGGGTGCACTAGGTCCGCAGAGGAGAGGTCACAGACGAGGAGCATGAAGGGTGTGCGGGACCTCAACCCTCAAGTGTTGAGGCGATAAGCCCTCAACACTTTTGCAACTTATGCGCTTGCACTGCTTCCGAATCCCACGATGTGGGACTATCCTTCCCACCTTCTTCGCATGCACCTGCAGCAAGGAAATCTCCTCCAATTGGAGTAGCTGCTAAAGGCAGGGACCTCAATTAGTCACCTGGAAGTGGTCCTGGGGCTCTTCCGCATAGTCTGGAATGAAGACCTGGGGCTATCGTGGCCTTGAACACGAAGAACGTCAGAGGGATGATGCTGCGGCGGAGCTCCGACATGATACTTGAAACAGAAAGAACAGGCTAAAAGCCTCGGTTAAAAGCCTTAGGAGGATCGTCGTAGGGTGTGGAATGTGATGGCGGCGTTCGTGGGGAGTTTTGTGCGTGGATGAGGGCGGATGGTGACAGAAATGAAGGTGCGTAGGTGGGTTGGTCGACGGGGAGTTTGGGTGGATGAAATGGCAAGATAAGAGAGGGGTTTTGAAGAGGATGGAGAGGTGAAGGTTGTGGGCTTGTCAGTGAGGTGGACGAAGGTGCGTAGTGGTGGGAACACTTCGCCGAAGGAGTGGCCGAAGTGGAGGATGAAGAGGGTGAACGACGGTATTGAGGGGTTTATTTTTGGTTTTTGGTAGAAGGAACTATTCTAGGGGCCTTAAGGGCACTTAATTACCTATGCTAAGTGGATGAAAGGGAGAGGACAACATCGGCATTGGTAGGCCGGAGCTGGGGAAGAAGGAGCTCCGATGAAGGGAGCGGTGACGACGACGGAGGTAGAAGGGCTCTTGCTGGTATGACCAAGAGCGAACGAGAGAGAGAGAATCCGGCCACTGGTTTTGTGACTGGATGATGAAGGATGGTCAGGAGGGGTCGTCGGAGCTTGAGGAGCTTCGCGGCTGAAGAGGAGGGAGGAAAAGGAGGGTTTTCGACCGGAATTCAGGTCTTAGAGCACGACCGTGCCCTAGGGTTTCTTTTATAGGGATCAGGAAGGATCTTAAGCTTGAAAGCCAAGCTTCCAAGCTTGGAAATGTCACCAGAGTAGGAAATCCAAATCTCTCATGCGTTCGCAAAAGAGATTGGGAAGGTTATGGAGCTTATGGATGGATTCAGAAGGAGGACTCCTCAAAGAATCTCTCTTCCAAATTTGGAAGGGATTGATTGAACAGAGAAGGAGTTTTCTTCAATCAAAGGTTGCCAGAGAAGGATTCCTCCTCGATAATGGTGGAGGGACCTATTTGCAAAGAGTGACGACAAAGATAGGGGCCTTTTTATAAATATTTCAAAAGTTAAGGGTGTGAATGAGATAGAAAAAGTCTGATTGGACCAAAATGCAAACTTGGTCAAGATGAGCTCAGATTGCACTCAAATTTTGGTAAAAACCTAATTTGGACCCAAGGAATCCAATGGTGAAGTTAGATTTAGTTTCTGACCAAGTTTGACTGCGTAATTTACGTAAAAACCTAAATTAGGGTAAATGTCTGTCTGAGACTATTTTGGGCCAAAACGGGTTCTGTTGGTCAAATTGAAGGTTCTAAACCCTAGAGAATATTTTTCTATGAATTTTAGAGGGTTTAGGTGAATTTTATCCTGATCAGAACCTCAGTTAATTAAGTGAGTTTGTTTTTAGGGTTTCAAAAAGTCATTTAATTCTCAGAACACGTGCAAACCCTTTTCTGATTGTTTTAACCCACTTGTTAGCTTTCTAAGACCATTTGACCTTCATTCAACCCCTGAGAAAACCCGTGGTTGTACTGCATTTATGATATGCTTGTAAAATTATAGTTTTAACCCTAGTTTCTTATTTTTCCCTTAGAATGATTATGTAGTGACTTGTGACTCTTTGGCGGTTATGTAGGAGCATTTACTGACTTAATTGGGTCAAAATGAGCTAGTTATGGCTCATGATGGTGTTCCCATCAAGTGGGCTCGTTGGTGGAGCCATGGTCAGGTCATTAAGATTGTGCACCATTTGGTGACCTAAAGGGTTGGGGAGTTGGGTGCGGGTTATCATAGGAACTCCTTGGGTAGGCATAGGATTTATTCTGGAATGTGTACCTCAGGAACTCTTGCCCTTCAAAAGGTGTCCAGTTTCTTATCCAAACTCTCTATGTTCTTTCCCACGAGTTCTACCTTGTCCAATCGTTGTGCAATTAACTTTAAATCAACCAAGTTTGAATTATCCTTAACTTCATAAACTCCACTCCTTGGTTGATTTGCTTTGTTAAAGGCGGACATTGAGGCATCGTTGAGGAAATTTTCGCTCATATTCTCAAATAATTGAAAAGCTCCCTTTGCATCTCTACTTAGGAAATTGCTCCCACATGCCGCATCAACAAAATTCTTCAAATTGTCACTTAACCCATAATAGAAAATATTGGCCAAGTGCCACTTCGGAATCCCATGATGAGAGAATTTCCTATCCAAATCTTTAAATCTCTCCCATGCCTCATGTAGTTGTTCCCCAGGGTTCTGCTTTAAGGTTGTAATGGCACATCTAAGGGCATTAGTTTTTCCTACGGGAAATAATTTTTTTTGGAATGTGCTTCTTAAATCTTCCCATGTTAGGATTGGTCTACCAATAGTCCTCATCCAATGAGCAGGTTTATCTTTTAAGGAGAATGGGAACATTTTCATCATTAAGGTACCTTCATTCAGGTTCCTAGGGCCAAAGGTCCTTCCTATGTGTAGAAGTTCTTCAAGGTTTTGGAAGGGGTCATTAGAATCACGGCCATGGAAGTGGGGAATCAAGTTGATGATCTATGGTTTGAGTTCAAAATCTTCCCCATCCTGATGTACCCTAATAAAAGGTTCAGGTTGGGCTTCAGGAGGATTGTAAAAGTCACGGAGAAGACGGTCTGCTCTTCCATTTTGGATTCGAGTAATGGCCTGCACTATGACCTCTATTTGTTTGTCATGATGCCAGTGTTGCTTAGTGATCTACCTTTGTAAGAGAGTCATTGGATCTAGATTTTGTTCCTCCTCTTCGATCTCATCTTCCTCGTGGTGACTAGCCATTATAGAGGGTTCAGATTCAAATTCTAGACAAACAGGTCTTCTCATAGGAATTCTTTCTAAAGGTGGTAGCAAATCAAGATGTAGAGATCTTCTACCTTGCATGCACCAGAAGAATGTCCATAGATGAGAGGGAGAAGATAGATGAGAAAATACCCCACCCTTTCAATGCAAGCAATCAAACTAGTCCTTAAAGGGTAAACCCTAAATAGACCTAATCTCGGTTCCCCAAAACATGACTAGGTTAGGTCAACCCTTGAATTATTTGGCTGGCTAGAAAGGTGGGACCCCTAGGACACCCCATACAGCAGGACACCACTAAGGGTTAATGCGATTACTGCACTGACCTTTCTTGTCACCAGTGGGTCCAAGTAGACAAGGCCTTGACCGTAGCCCAATCTAATTTCAACTGCCCAAGAATGTTAGTCCTACCTAAGGCATGTCTACTCAGTTTTAGGCTTAGGCTTGATGTGCTTTTGGAATATGATGGGCGTTAGGGGGGTGTTGCCCTTAAGATTGATTTTTAGATCTGTGAAGTGCACAGCCAAGGGGTTCACAAGCAATTTTTTTTGTGATGAAGTGAATTTTAAGGTTCAAATGCTTGTATTAGTAAGTTTTAGGATTCACTTGAGTTAATATCTTCAATCAAGGGTTCTGATGAGGCACACAAGAGTTTTGCAAATCCCAATTATTTGATAGATTTCCTTTATGAAAGGAAATGCAGGTGTACTCTACCCTAATGTGAAACCCTAGAAGCATATAATGCTAAGATGATTCTTTTAAGTTCAAAATCAGAAGAGTGGTGTGACCCAATCAATACAATCAATTGGTCTTGTTGCACCACTAACTAGGTACTCAGAAAATATTTTTTTCAAGAATTTTAATGCACGTTTTCTATTTTTTCCAGATTTAAAGTGTATTGGGGGTTCTATAGTCTATTTTGACCCTCAGTTAGTGATTGAGTAATCTGTGCAATCAAACGTGTAGAAAATATTTTTTTTAGATATTTCCTAAATTCTTGATTTCAACAGGAATTCTGTGCCATAAATTTCAAGTCAATTGAAGTTTTATAAAAATTCCTATGATATTTGAACTCTGAAAAATTAGGAACAATAATTGAATTGATAACATTTTAGTGTACGAATTTTTAAAATTTTTCTATAACTCAGATTTATGAAAAATTGGATATGTTGTTTCTGACTTCAAGCCCCATGTCCAGTAAAACTTTTAGAATTTTTGGACGTGCAGATTTTTGGGAATTGAATTTTTAAAATAAGAGTTTGTTTTAGCCTGAAATTCACCAAGAGAGATTTTTTTTTAAAAAAACCAAGCAAATGCTAACTAATCCTAAGGTTTAAGCAAAACACCTATTTTTTTTTTTGGATTTTTTTTTGAAAGGAAATCTAACCTAAACTAAGCTATGAGTAATTACTTGAGATTCGCACCCTTGTTTTCCATTGTTGCACGAGTCTTCCTACAATTTTGTGATTTCTGTGCAACCAAAAATAGCAAGTTAGAATCTCAGACAAGTACTTTGCAAGAAAATCTTTTAAAAATTTCCGTTACCTTCCAAAAAATGGTGCCAACTTGTTCGCTCGCGAGATGCGTCAAAAATTAGTTCTATTGTTGTAGTGCAAATCACGATGAAATAAATAACATTTATAAAGATTTCGGTGAGTACTAAGTCATTCACAGGGAGGCAAAACACGATTTTATGTGAAAGCTTCTTCAGAAAGTCGTTCTAAACAAATAGTTATATATTTATATATGTATATATAGACACTAGATATCCAGAAAATCAAAACTTTATTGCTATTTGGAAATAATTTTTAAACTAGAATCACTATGCTAAAGAGAGATAGAGAAAGAGAGAGAGAGAGAGAGATAGAGAGAGATAGCAAATGATGATGCTACCGCTTGTGGGATTCTTGTGTGAAGTACGGTAGCACTTCAGATCTAGAGCATCGGGATGAGTGCCAGAGAGGAGTTGCAGAGAAGGAGAGAGGCTGGAGTTGTATCTGGTGGGAGTTGTGGTGGAAGAGATGTTCAACAGGGGGCCTTGGTCTTCTTTTATAGCTTTGATGAGGAGCAAAGAGGGCATTTTAACACTTAAAATCGTGCAACAACTCTAGGCCAATCCTTCCTAAAAAAAAACAACTCTAGGCCAATCAGATCCATTGATTGGGAGATCGATGGCTCTGATTTGGCCTCAAAACACCCACATTTGCGCCTTCTATGCTCGGATTTAATCTGGCCTTGACACATGGTGGTCTCTCGCACCTTGGATCACCATCGGATGGTCCAACTCGCTCGCTCCAATGTCGTTGCACTTTTCTCTCTCCTCGCACGTGCCCGCACATTCAAATCGTGTGCCATTAATCCTCAGTCGTCCGATCTCTCGATCGAACGGCTTAGAATCTCGCTCGCACCACCTTCATTCAAGAGGGCGTATGAGATCTCATGTAGCATGCACGTTCATTCTCGCGTGCAACCGCAGAAGCCTCTAGTCGCGCCACATGCCGTATCAGCTCCCTTTGATCACCGTCCAACAGCCAATCGCATGCTCTCCCACCGGCTTCCCAATTTTAGCGCTGAGCGCTTCTTGTACCCATGCCTTGCGCTTGTGGCCGTGGATGGGCAAGTTTCTTCTTCGGTGCTCGGCTGCTCTCAGTCATTGGATGGAAATCCAATGGCTGAGAGTAACCTTCCTGTTGTTGAAACGCGGTGAGGCGGGCGACGTGTCTTCTTTGAGGTCATTGGATGATGATCCAACGGTCCTCATTTCTTCCTTCAAAGGTTGGGCATGTGGCAAGGGTGGCTACGATGGTGCCACATGGCACCATCATGATTGTCCATCTTCTCTTCTTTGTAACTGGTGATGTAGGCCTCTGATCGGGTTAATTTTTGCACTGTTGGACTGCGATCGTTGATCTGGATCCATCCGTGTAGTCGGATCTTTCATCTAAGGCTTGGATCTCTACCATCTTGCTCCATGGCTTCTGTTCTTTTATGGGTTGCACAAGATGCTATGGTTGTCTGATCAAGATGGTTTTGGGATCGTCGGACTCTTGTTGTTGTCCTGATCAGATCTGTATAGTCTGATCTGTCATTCACGGCCTCGAATCATCTACAATTAATTTCATCTCTCTTTTAGTACATAAAATGACAATATTATTTATGCAGCTAACAAACTAACTATTATGAGAATTACGACACTTATGCATGCATTGTTCCTAAGTTATGCTAGAATCTAACATAATTCAGGTGGTTTAGGTTGCATGATTGTTGTGCAATTAGTAACTGCTCATAGCTGGGTGTCCAGAGCCTAGCCACAGGACCTAATCTCTTTGGCTATTGCCTTTAGGTACATCTTAGATAAGGGAAGCCACTTGCATAGAAAGACACACCTAAAAAGAAAAGAAAATAATGAAAAAGAGAAAAAGGGAGAAAAAAATAATAAGCCACACTTCACCGCATGGGTATGGCTAGCAAGTTGCCATAGGTACCCCCATTTTCGTTTGCTGAGAGCTCAACTCTTAAAAATGCATGAATAATCCCAAAACTTAGGGAGAAGCTGGGAAGTAGAATAAACCCGAGGAGATATACACTGGATTAGCCTTTATGTTGACTCCACAACAAAATAAGAGCAGGGAGAAAGCTACCAGTTGAGAAGATAAACCTTTAGGCAGAATTATCACTTAGGGTCACCTAAAGTTTATAGATGCCTAAGGTCCATTTTGATTGCCGATTAGTGAGTCAATCACCTCCGCACAAAAAGATGTCTAGAACTTATGGTCTGCTTGAGTCCAAGGTGCATTGGATAGCCATAGAAAGCTACCATGAAACCTTAAACAGCAAAAGACAAAATAGAAAAAGAAAAGGAGAAAAAGAAAAAATCTATATCTTCTCCTTTACGTACATAATAAGGCGAGGACTTGGGCGATCTGCATTTTGTCATGCACCGTAGGTGTTGTTGAGTCTTCAGAGTTTAGATCCTAGGTATAAATTTCCTATTGTTGATAAATGACTTATGCCTAAGTAATTAGATCTTAATTCTATTTATAAATAGCATTTAGTTTAGTTTTGCTAGGGACAAGAGAAAATAGGCATAGGGGTGTGATAGATACACATTTATTTAGGATAAAATGCCTATTTATGCATGCTCCTAGGCTAGTTAGATGCATTTAGTATTTTAAATAATGCATAACATCCATTATCATGCATGTAGAATAATCTGTATAAATTGTATATTAATTTACTTATTTTAATGGCCAGGGAATATGGCGATATGTTTTTGAGCTTCAGACAAAGAATCTAACCATACGGATGAATTCAAGTTGATGATCTCAACCCAAAGCCACAAAAATCGACCTGATTGGGCATCCATAGCGTCACCTATGAAGAAAAGAAGATGGGCGGCCATGATGGCTCCATGTGGCACCATCATAGCCCCCCAACACCATCCTAGCCATCACAGCCACTTGCATCATCAAGCCTAGTTGTTTGATCAAGATCCAACGATTGAGGGGAAGCCACATCTCGCCTCCACTGCCCTTTACAAACTTTAAGGGTGTGTGCTGATTAGAAGCTCATCATGATCTCTAATTACCCCTAATTAACTAGTCTTCCTAGTTAATTAGCTAAGAATATGTGAATATATGGGTTAATTATAAAATAAAGGATATCTAGTAAAGGACCTTAAAATAAGTTTAAAATGCTATTTTAACATTCAATTAATATTATTAATAATCTAATTAATAAGTAGACTTGAGATATTAACAATCATTCCTTTAATTAATAAGTTAATTAACTTAAGCATAATGTATACATAAGTATGTAATAACTTAAGTAACATTAGTTAATTAAATAAATTAATCTAAAAAGGTCAAAAATGTAAATTCAAGGTCTAAATATAATAATTACCTTATTTATAATCATATATAAAAAGTTGAAAAAGATCTAAATTAAAATAAACCTTGAAAACCTGAGTTTACATTTTGATCCTTATAATTCATTTCAATTGGGTCCTTATCTTTCATATAGGTCCTTAAGTTTTATCACAGCTAGGTCCCTGACTTCTTTTTCTTCTTCTCTTCAGTCGGTTGAACAACTGACGACCGATGGTGCCTCCACCACTCGATCACCGCCCAACTGACGACACTTCACCTTCTCCAAGCTCCTAGAGCTTGTGCTCACCATCCCATCTTCATCCATCGGTCTGGATGACACTTTTATCCTAATTTTAGGTAGGAGTTAACCTCACCGTCGTCGGAGAAGACGTTGGTGGTTAACCTCCTCCTAGCCTCATACATGTCCAGATTCCTCCTCCCTCTTCGTCACCGTCCACCATAAATACCCCGTGACCCCCTTGATTTTCCTCAAGTTGGCTCCCTTCCCTCTTCTTCAATGCAGCCAACCCAATAGGCTATTCCCTCTACAACTCCAGCGAACTTCCACCTCATCTTGCAACTTCCTCCGTCCACATCAATTGGCTTAGGAACTTCGCCGAGGTCAGCCGCGTCTCTAGACACAGGCGCTGACCAAGGAGTGCCTCTGCTTCATCTGCATTCGCCTGTCAGAGATCTTCCTAATTCCCCTGTGATTTCGCTCCTCCGTCATGAGCCTTCGACAGAGTTCCCCTGTCCCCTTCGTCCAGGTAACAGTAGTTAGGAGTAGATTAGGAGTAGGAGTAGGAGTAGTTTAGATAGGTAGTTAGGTAGGTAGTTTAGTGTAATGTCAGAATTTTAAGATCATCTTCTTCGACTCCAGCGAGCTCCTTGAGCTTGCCAGAGGCTTAGTTTTGTCTTTTGAATCCACTGTCCACCTTCTTTTATCATTCATGATCATTTCTAACACACTTAATCTTTAATTTGATCACTGATTCGCCTAATCCAAATCCATCTTCATCAACTACTTCCATTGTCCATGGGGGCAGTAGTTGAAATAGATTCACATCCATCGAATCCTCCATCATCAATTCATCATCAAAGGACCCTAATTATCATCTTAACTTGATTAAATACTTTATATAACTTAAATGCCTAAATTTTATTTAAGTTCCTGAGCTCGCTGTCAATGGTGGCTCAGGAACAGTTTAAACTTTAAATTATTTATATATTTATGATCTCAATCCTTCATTGACTTGTCTTGACCACTCATCTGAGTGGAAGACCAAGTCTTGTGCCTAAATCCACTCAAATTCTATTCAAACTGAATTCATTGATAAATCTTACATATAATGAGTTAATGAGGAATTAAATGCGATCCTGAGGTTTCTTGCAACCTCAGGAACCCTTTCAAATAAAAAATGGCATGAAATTTCTTTCTGTACATGAATTTATCTTTTTCTGAACTCCCCGGAGCTCCGGCGAGCTCCGACGAGTCAATTTTGATCTTCAGCCTACAGAAATTAAAGAGAAGCTCTAGAATGACTTAATTGTGATCACTGATTAATTTGAGGTTGTTTATTTGGGATTTTAACACCTGGAGCTGCACATTAGGTTTCATCTTCTCCAACTCCGGTGGAGTTTGAGAAGTCTATACAGAAGATTAAAAGTTACATTTAATGAGTCTAGAAGCTTCAGTGCAGTGCACTGAAGCCATTCATGTCCTTAGATCAGTGTAACAACCTTCCAATTCCTCTAACGAACAAAGCATCTTTTGAGTTCAGGTGATGAGCCTGGAACCCTAGTTTCCAAGGTCAAATCATCTATTTAAGAGGTTGAATGAATTCTTGAGGTTGAAAGAATCATATTCTAAGCTTTAATTTCTTGTAAAGAGGCATAAATTAGAAAGTCAATTTTTGAGCCTCTTAGTCAAACTTGAACTCGAGACTTTGATTCTGAGCTCAATTAGATGATTTGAGAAGTTTAAATTGTTTCTGAGATTCTGTTGAATGATTTTAGAGAAATTAGATTGAGCTCTATAATGTAATTTGGTTGAAATTTTAACACTTTCAGTTTGGGTTGATTTCGAACCCAAACTATTGGAAGTAGGTTTTTTTGTTGAAATTTGAATGCGATTCCTGCCCAGCTCAGTTTGTTACAACCCTTAGAAGCTGTTCCAATCGATTAAGAATGATTTACTATGTCTGTTACACCTTTCTCAAGTTTAATTTCAGTCTCTGAAGCTTTCAGAGATGCTTAGAGTTTCTCTGTAGTTATCTGAAGCTTTGAGAGCTCAAAATCTTCACAAGCAGTTGCAGAAATATCTGTAGAACCTTTGTATACCCTTAGCCAAGACAGAAAGTCCAACCTATGGACTCTGTTAACATTAAATACCATGTTCAGGCATAAATAAACCGTATAAAACCCATAACTCCACCCTTCAAATTGAAGACGAAATCATCCCCTTAGCATTAAATTAACCCTGTAATCCTGTAGAGCAACTCTAGAGCTTTCCAATAAGCTTTAGTTTACTTGATTTGGAGCTTTGAGCTAGGAGATATCCTCACTTGAAGTCAGCTCTGGAAGGGGAAGGTTTAGTCCCATATCGGAAACTCTAGAGCGCTCGCCTTAGTATAAAACATTTTTGTTCTTTACTCTTCTCAGTCGTCAAGCGCTGGGTGCGAATGGAAATCGGGCATGTGTGTGTGTGTGCGAGCGTGTGTGCCTGCGAGTGCCTGTGTGGGCGTGCAATGTGCGTGGCCCTGGGAGGGCGAGGCCTGGGAGGCGGTTGGGCTGGATTGGCTCGAAAGAAAAATAAACCAAAAATAAACCAAGCTAACTCAAATCAGGCGAGGACTTAGTAGGGTCTGGTCCCACCTTGTACAGGGTGCTGCGTATCCCTGAAAAGTCCTCGTCGCAAACTAGAAACCAATTTTTGGTTAAGAAGGAAAACCCGGCATAGATGAAGCTAAGGAGCAGAAGAGCAAAAGAGGCTAAGTGTTGTACACTAAGGGAAGAAGGCTAAAGGAAGAAAGCTGAAGGCTAAGTGCTGGAGGGAGAAATCACTAAGGGAAGAAGAAAGGCTAAAGAGGCTAAGGGAATAAGGGAAACAAAGGAGAAAGATAAGGTAGAAGAAGAAAGAGAAGGAACAAGCTCTAAGGAAGAAAGCTTAAGGAAAATACTAAGGGAGAAGAAGAGGCAGAGCAGAAAAAAGCTTAAGGAAAAGAAAAGAAGCTCGAGAGAGAATAAGAGAGAAATAAAAAGAGAAACGATTAAGAATAAATAAAAGAAAAGGAAAATAAAGAGAGAAAGAAGGAAAGAAAGAAGAAGAAAAGAGAGAAAGAGGCTGAAGAATAAAAGAAAACAAGAGTTTATTATTCTTGTTATATTTCTCTTTATTTTTAAATGTTGTAATAAGGCATGTTGTAATTAGATAAACTCTCATTTTCCTTAATTCTTTTTGAAATAAATATTGATCATGTGATTTCATATGGAATTTTGCATATTTCCTCAACTTAAATCATTTTACGAAATTCATGTTATTAAAATTAATTTAATTATACCTCCTATACCTATAAGAAATTTTGAATTAATTGGTGAATTTAAAATAAAGTATACTTCCCAGCGAACGACCTGGACTCAACCAGTTAAAAAAATCTAAACTGTTTGGTTAATTCGACCCTATACTACTCAACCGACACAATTTCGAGTTAACCTAAGTTACTTTCTTCTACTCTTAATTAAGCAAAATTAACTTAATTAACTGAGTTGAGGTGTAGCACGATCATGTGCCTCACGTGATATATGATCGGTAGGATTTTCGCTTTTCAAATATGCTGTCAAAGAAATACTGTGTCATTGTAGATAATGTGGTGGAAAACCCTCGATCAAAGTTACTAAAATACTAAAATAATACCACACTTCAGGTCGTATCATAGGGAGACATAGAACCAATAAGATCACCAATATCAATTCCACGTAAAATCATGTTCATGAAAAATAAATTACCATTGATATCAACTCATCATGGGAGGAAAGAGAACAAAATGCATTAGCTAGTAATTCCAATCCTTTAATATTGTCACAAATGACCAAGAATAGAAGGGTCTCCCACAAATTTACCATAATACAATAATTAATACCAAAATCCCATTCTTTGGCAAGGGTAATCAATGTAAATTTTAATTTAGCCAAGAACAAGGGATTTGCTACCGGCGCATGCACGTGGAGGAGGAGAGGATGGTCGGCCTTGCCGTGCTCGGAGGAGGTCGAGGACGCGAAGGGCGTTCTAATGGTGGTGGTCCCACGTTGAGAGGTGGCTGGAGTTCGCCGGACGGCGAGATGGAGGTTGTCGGCGATGGGTTTCTCCGCGCGTGTGCGTGGACTGCCATCGGTGTTTCTGATGATGTGGTGGAGCTCATGGAGTCGAGGGGAGTCCGGAGGCATTGATGGTGTGTAGAAAGGAGGGTAGAGTAGTTGGCAGCGTGAAGGTGGAACTCGGCGGTGATGGATTCCTTCAGCTTGGTTGCAGAGGTTGAAGATGATGGGGAAGATAAGGAAGGGAAGAGACCGGCTGTGGAAGTGGGTGCGTGCGAGGAGGCTGCTGTGCGAGGAGTTGGTGCATGCGCGAGGGCGTGGATTCTTGTGGACTGGCTGCACGGTAGGCTAGAGGCTGAGGTCACTGGCTGCGCGCACATACGAGGGCACTCCCAATGGGCTGTGGTGCACAAAGGGGTTGGTGTTGTGCACTATGGTTGGCTGCGGTGAGAGCGGTGAGAGGGCATGTAGCTGGCTGCGGTCGGTGAGGAGCTCACAGTGCACGCGGCTGGCTACGGTGCATGCTCACTTCACGGTGGAGAGGGCCATAGTGCAAGCTCTGCTTCACGATGCGCGCAGGGTCCACAGTGGTGTAGTTGGAGGTGATCCCCGTTGGGGGGGGGGAGGGCGAGAAGATTCATTATCCCATGCGACTTTTATCTCCCACCTTCTGTTCTTCTTCACCGACGCAATTCAAGGGATTTTAAATCCCTTACTAAAATTGGTCGCCGTTAGCCATTCGGAGATTTGGGTGGCCGATTTGTTGAGGCCGGCAAGAGTCAGGAGATCCCCGGGGGGGGATCTTTTCAAAAGACCCTGGTTTCTTTGCAAATTTGTTCCTCCTCCTCTCCCATTTTCCCAATTATTGTTAACTCTTAAAATAGCCTGATGGAGTGGATCAAGTGGAGGAGATGGAGAGGGTGCATTGTGTGCATGACCTGTATGAGAGAGTGGCACGTTGAAATGCAATATAACATAAGTTATTCCTACAATAATGAAATATAAAATAATTATTTATATACATAATAAGTTATAGAATGCAATAGAATATATGTAGACTTAAGTAATGATGCATGCAATCATTCTATGACCTAATGTAGTTATTAACAAACATAAAATGTAAGAATAAAGTTAACTTAGGTGTAACAATAGTCCATTAAAATGGACTCATCAAATACCCCCATGCCTAAGATTTGCTAGTCCTTAGCAAAAGTGAAAAATAATAGAAGTAATCATAAGATTTCTTCTTTCCTTATTCAAAAAATTTAGAGATCCAGACAAATGTGAAGTGATAGTAGCTTAGGTAACGGATCCAAGTGAGAAGCCAACTTACATTTGAAGTTCGTACTTAACCCTTGATAAAATTCTATCGGGATATGGCAACTACTTCCCTCGAGGATAAAGCAGAAAATAATTTGAAATTTGACCCTGACTTTTTGGCTTAGGTAGGAGATGCTGAGTTGAATGGATTCGTATTTGGTAGCACACACTCATCTGGTGCTACATGTAATCTAGTATTATAGACTTTAGATCTCTAGACTATTAAATAAGTTAACTCAGTGAGAGGCTAAACAACTGTGCTCTCTTTTCCTTCTTTTCTTTCTGAGATCACAAATCTTACTAGATTTAGTAAATGTACTCACTGTTTGGTGGCCTCACATGGCATTCACACTTCAACTAAAGTCTTAATAACTCTACAACTAAGTTAGAGTTCTCAGCCAGTATTCAGGTGATCAGAAATACTGAAAAGTAGGTATGGGTCATATTTGGTGGATTGCGATGGGTATTTTTGTTGCCTCAGAAGCATTATCACATAATGAAAAGTGATATGAAGATAAAACTATAAACTTGAACTCTTTTCTCTTTTTTTTTATATATTAATATTTCTCTCTTTCTTTCTTTCCTTTTTTTTTTCATAAATTAACATGACACAGACTTTTATTTATGCGGCATTGTTAGGGACGATGATGGTCAAGAGGATATTGTGTGGCTTATTTGGTGGAAGTGCCTACTCTCGGCACCGGGAAGGAATGGATAGGACGAGTGTATTTCTGACCTTAGATATTACTACCCTCCTTCAGTCGAGGACTCTATGAAAGACAGTCGTAACCATTCACCATAGTCATAGTTTTATTAAGACTCAATTTCTGTGTATCTGCCTTATTTGGTGACTCTTAGGAATTCACACAATATTCGCACGCTGGAACAGAGAGCAAAAACTATGACTAACTCTGAGGTATCATCATCTAATTGTCTAGAACTTAAGAGTCCTTGCACTAGACTTAGCGCACCAGTAATCTCTTTACTTTCTTCTAACAAATATGAGGTGGATCTAATAGAAGATAGTATGCCTGACTCCCTATTAACTGTCAAAGGGTTCAGTAGACTAAAAATACTTATTGATTTTCTACAAAGATCCATTACCCAGTCTACGTGCAAGTGAATGTAACTGTATTGGATTCTAAACTTAAGAAACAATTTAAGAAGAAAATCTTTAATGACACCTTATAAATTTTTCGCTAGGGACTAACCGATTCAGCTCAAGAAAATAAAAGTTTTTTTTTGGCTAATACATTATCCTAAATGCATGAATACTGCCTAAAATGCAAAATGCACCCCCATGCCTAAATCCTACAATGTCCTCATTGTAAAATTAAAGTAGGGGGAGAAAGGAAAGAAATCACCTGATGATGGTGTTATTTTGAATGTTGGGTTGCTCCCAACAAGCGTTGCATTTTCTGTCGGCAGCCAGACTTATAGGGAACTGTAAGTCTGGTTCCAAACAGAAAGAGCTAAGCCCTAAAAATATGCGTAACAGCGCGAGCCTAGAAAATAGGTAGCCACAGATGTTGGCGAGCTGATGATGCAACGTTATCCCAAATGCTCGCCAGAAGACATGAAAGCAAATAACCTCGTAGGCTACCTGGGGAGGTCTAGGAATAACAAAAAGAATATGAAAAGGGACCTCCCGAAATGGAATAAGTGGAGGATAACAAGGATCCTCCAAAGCAAGAAGGGTTTTAAAAGATATAAACATTATAATTTCAAAACCTTGAATGGTGAGACTAAAAGCACAAGCATCAATCCACACTCGCAATTCTACCCAAGGATGTACTGGCCTGATATACTCCCTAAAAAGAATGTATGTGAGCAGAGACCTGAACCAAGGATCGGTTAGGGAATGTAACGGTTGTCTGTGGTGTTGGGCGGTAATGGTTAAGTCCAAGGAGGGCTTAGTTGGTGTCAAGTCCAATTCCAACAACGATTCAGATTGTGTATTCTCCCTAACAATTATTGTAGAAAAATTTAAGTAACCTTGCCTATCATTAATGATCGGAGTCACATTTTCACCTTCCAGTATATGTGAATCAATGGTGGACTCCAAATTAAATTTCTTTGATGGCAGGGTCGAAGCAACAGAATCATTATCATTAATTTCATCCCCGGATTCTTTTGGTTCAGTTGAGTTTTTGTCGGGGTGTATATGTGATTCATCAGTAAAGAGAGGAGTTGGATCAATGTCAATTATTTTTGAAGGAGGATCCATCTTAATGATTTGGAGTAAGCCTATATCACTCAATTCTTTCTTCTTCTCAGGGCATAAATCCCCAATTGATGTGTATTGTCCCCGAGAGTCTCTCCTAGGCTTCTCACTATTGTGTTTGTCCTCCTCCAATATCAACTCCTGGTTATGTGGAGGATGACTCTCAAAAGAAGGGAGGAATCCGAATTTCACCAGATTATTTATATCCTTCGAGGGTAAGTCCTTGAATAACAAATAATCCCCCTGTGATTCACTCCAGATTTTCAGTCCAGGTTCCTCCATTGGGTCATCCTCATCCTCTGAAATAGACTCTTTATATCCCTGAGACCAAAATTGATCTAATTCATCCTTCATTTCCTTAGGGTCACCTTCATTGGGTGGATTTAAATCCTTAGGATGCTGAATGGTAGGTGTTGATTCCCTAAGTGGAGGGTCAGGATTAGGCTCACTAAGGGTAGAATGGGATTCCACCAGATAATTAATAGGGGAAGTGATATGAACAATACGACCTTGACCTGGGTTATCAGGGGTAAGGAAAATACTGTCATTGGGGTCAAGGTCCTCAAGAGGTACCATCTTCCCTTTCTTTTGACTCCAATATAGCTCGGGTGGATAATTACTAGGATCATTCTCCTCTAGTGGTTGTGTCTTATGGGGAGAGTCTAAGTGATAGCTACGTAAAATGGGATCCCTATTGTCATTGGTTTCCTCAGAATTATTTTCGTGATTACGGTCGTATGGGTAGGAATCAGAATTACTAGGAAGAGCGTAGCTAAGCTGTCTAATTTTTTTGTTCAATTGTCGACTATTC
This sequence comes from Thalassia testudinum, assembly GCA_037157565.1. Classification (NCBI taxonomy): domain Eukaryota; kingdom Viridiplantae; phylum Streptophyta; class Magnoliopsida; order Alismatales; family Hydrocharitaceae; genus Thalassia; species Thalassia testudinum. Next base: position 45,729,770 of record JAZHRO010000025.1, read on the forward strand.
CTCAACATCTCTCCCATAGATTCCATCATTTTCTTTTGTTGTTTTTGCATTTCTATCATAAAAGAGGAGAGGCTACTACTATCAGATTGGGGAGGATAGTCAATTTTAGGCTCTAGTTGCCTAGGGGTATCAGTCCAACCTTGATACAAAAAATCATGAAGGGTGGGAGGGTTGGGTGTTTGCATAGTAGTAGGGATTCCAGGGTTGGAAAATCCTGCTCCTAGGCTCTGCTCAAAATTGGGAGTTATCGGGCCAGTACTTCCAGGATAGGAATATGAATGATCCCATGAATTGTCAATGTACCCATCAAAGGATGGATACGCTTGGGGCATGGGATCCTGGTTAAAATGATAGGAGTAAGGATAGTCCATTTCTTTCAATTAAATAGGTTAAACTCTCTTAGGATTTAAAAGAATTCAGAACACAAGCAGAAACTTCCTAGAGAGTTCTATCACTGTCAAGACAAATGCAAATACAATGGGATCTGTTTTTAGTAAATTCTAGGTCTTAGAATTAAATGTTCAGTTGGTGGCCAAACAAGTTTTGCAAGAATTACGCTTCCTAGGTCGACCTTCGTTGGTGCCTACAACCTACTCGCAAGGGATGGAAGTCTCAAATCGAGCCCACACACAAGGAACCAAAGTAACTTGGTGGATAGGCTTGTTGATTTCCGACTAACTTCCCTTGTGGTGCAAAAGAGGAGAGGTAGAAATTTATCTAGTGACCTTATGTGTGATGTGCGCAGTGTCTCATGTGTGCAACACACGTTCGTGTTTTGAATTTGAAATCTCGCAAACAAGATCCTTTTCACACAATTTCAAGTCATAGATTTTATGGTCCAACCTCTTAACAGACCCAAATTTTAAAGTGACCACTGAATTAATCTGATTCAAACATTTTAGTGGTCTTGAATTTAAGTCCAATGCAAATGCATGATAGGTATTTGATCCTAAAGAGAATATGTACCTTATTCCAGCTTTCTTCGTGCAAGAATGTATGCGATGCAGTAAAGATAAACTAGATGCTGCTCATTCAATCCTAGATGGTCGCCCTATTGATATGCAGCTTCTAGCAGGCAGTTCGATTTTTTATTATTATTATTAATACGCAAACAAACTTAATCTAATTTAGCTAACTAACTAACGTGCAGTTCAAATAATTCAAATAACCCTATAATCTAAATAAAATGGGAACACACTCCCAAAAATACGCTCCCGCATACAAGAGAGATAAGCAATAAAAGCACTGGGAACATGCTCCCAAAAATGCCCAACACGGGTCCACAAGACAAAAATTAAATGTCTAAGGTCTATATAAACTAATCTAAATCTAAAAGAAGCAAATAAATGTCTCTGGTCGCCGATCCTTCCTCCATGCGCATGGGATCAAGGCCCACGTGCTTTTGTTGTTGCCCTCTAGGTGGTGTCAAGGTCCACCAAGAATATCGCCTCTGTCGTGCGCGCCCGTTGCATTCGTTTCGTGGAAACAGATGCACCTCGCACAGAAAAGATAAGGAATGATCAGATAAATGCGCAACTCAAAATAATTAGAAATAAAGTTTGGTGAATTTATTGCATCTATTTCCTCCCCGGTAACGGCACCATTTGATCGGTAGGATTTTTGCTTTTCAAATATGCCGTAAGAAAAATATTGCATCGTTGTAGATAATGTGGTGGAAAACCCTCGATCAAAGTTTCTAAAATACTGAAATAATACCACACTTCAGGTCATATCACAGTGAGACATAGAACCAATAAGATCACCAATATCAATTCCACATAAAATCATGTTCAAGAAAAATAAATTGCCATTGATATCAACTCATCATGGGAGGAAAGAGAACAAAATGCATTGGCTAGTAATTCCAATCCTTTAATATTGTCACAAATATCCAAGAATAGAAGGGCCTCCCACAAATTTATCATAATACAATAATTAATACCAAAATCCCATTCTTTGTCAAGGGCAATCAATGTAAATTTTAATTGAGCCAAGAACAGAGGATTTGCTACCGGTGCACGCACGTGGAGGAGAGGACGGTCGGCCTTGCCGTGCTCGGAGGAGGTCGAGGATGCAAAGGCCATTCCAATGGTGGTGGTCCCACGTCGAGAGGTGGTCGGAGTTTGCCGGATGGCGAGACGGAGGTCGTCGGTGGTGGGTTTCTCCGTGCGTGCACGTGGACTGCCGTCGGCGTTTTTGATGATGTGGCGGAGCTCATGGAGTTGAGGGGAGTCCGGAGTCGTCGATGGTGCGTAGAAAGGACGGCAGAGCAGCCGACTGCGTGAAGGTGGAACTCGACGGTGATGGGTTCCTTCGGCTTGGTTGCAGAGGTTGAAGATGATGGGGAAGATAAGGAAGGGAAGAGACCGGCTGTGGAAGTGGGTGCATGGGAGGAGGCTGCTGTGAGAGGAGCTGGTGCATGCGCGAGGGCATGGCTTCGTGTGGACTGGCCGCACGGTGAGGCTGGAGGCCAAGGTCGCTGGCTACGCACACGTATGAGGGCACTCGCAATGGGCTGTTGCGCACAGAGGGGTTGGTGTTGCGCGCTATGGTTGGCTACGGTGAGAGAGGTGAGAGGGCGCGCAACTGGCTACTGTCGGTGAGGGGCTCACAGTGCATGCGGTTGGCTACGGTGCATGCTTTCTTCACGGTGGAGAGGGCCACAGTGCAGGCTCTGCTTCATGGTGTGCGCAGGGTCAACGGTGGTGCGGTTGGAGGTGATCCCCGTCGGGGGGGGGGGAGGGGGAGATGATTCATTATCCCATGTGACTTTTATCTCCCACCTTCCGTTCTTCACCGGTGCAATTCAAGGGATTTTAAATCCCTTACTAAAATTGGCTGCCGTTAGCCATTCAAAGATTTAGGTGGCCGATTTGTTGAGGCTGGCGAGAGCCAGGAGATCCCCATGGAGGGGGAAATCTTCTCAAAAGACACTGGTTTCTTCACAAATTTGTTCCTCCTCCTCTCCCATTTTCCCGGTTACTGTTAACTCTTAACATAGCCTGATGGAGTGGATCAAGTGGAGGAGATGGAGAGGGTGTGCTGTGTGCATGACTTGCATGAGAGAGTAGCATGTTGAAATGCAATATAACATAAGTTATTCCTACAATAATGAAATATAAAATAATTATTTATATACATAATAAGTTATAGAATGCAATAGAATATATGTAAACTTAAGTAATGATGCATACAATCATTCTATGACCTAATGTAGTTATTAACAAACATAAAATGTAAGAATAAAGTTAACTTAGGCGTAACAATAGTCCATTAAAATGGACTCATCAATATACGTCATTGGATCTTGATCCAACGGCTTAGAAACAACATTGCACCTCCACTCATCCTCAGCGGGTGAACAACATGCGATCCCCACCATTTGATTGAAATCGAACGGTCCATGTTCTTCCTTGAAAGCGACAACCCAATGGTGAAGGCAACTTGCTCGCATAGAGGTGATGCGGGATCGAGCCTTAATCCCCTCCCACGCGCACGATTTAATTTGTGTGTTCGATGAAAAACAAACAATAGAGATGGTGCCACGTCGGCGAGGGGGGGGGTAGGTGAGCACTCCCAAAGCATGCACGAGGAGCATTTCCAGTCGCATGATTAAGATCAAGAGGCGGAGATGTAAGCACCTTTGTTTTGATGCACCAAAAGTATGTTTATTGTTAAGACTGACATTTCAGGACTATCTTGGATTGAAGTCCCTATTCAAGATACAAGTTTAGATAGTTGCTGATTGATGATATAATAATGTAATGTGTGTAATGTGTGAATGACAATGATAACAATGACACCAATGATCTACAATGTGTATATAACACAATGGTTGTATGATGATGAATGATTATTGTTATGATCATGTCGTTGTAGTATAGGGTGTATAATATAACATTAAGGATGTCGTATAGTGGTGAGTATGGGTGAGTACCAGTCATTACAACCATTATTATCATTTGCTTATTTATCTAATTTTTACTGGTTTTGTTCCAGGTCGTTCTCTGGGAGGCAATTTATTGAATTTAATTCAGTCACTCTTTGATTATCTCCAAAATTGTCTTCTTATTCAAAAAGAAACTTTACACTTAAAGAATGAATGAATGTTTTATTTACCTAGTTACTAAGTGCTTTCAAAAATACTAACTATGAACAAGCATCAAACACTCTATTATTATACTCTAAACTATGTATTTACAAGTTATCCTATTAGTACTAACATAATAGTATATAATACCTTAGGATGCAATGGTGTAGAGACTTAACTTATTAGTTTGTTATTTATAGTAACATATACAGAAGTTTCAGTGACAGATATAAGCGTCGCTAAATCTCAGAAAACACTATATACAACCTAAAAGGCAAAACTGAGGTCTTTAGAGACGTTTATAGTGTCACTTTATTCTGTTAGTAATTATATAGATTTACTTATACGTATGTACATTACTTATTCTACTACTATATGTACAGTAAGTCCCGCTTCTTGTTATCTCTTGTGTTCTCGCTGTGTTTACTTAACTCGTCTGCTCTTTTCTTCTGTCTTAAGATACTTCAGAGGCTGCGGTGGGGAGGGGAGTAGGCTAATGTCATTAGTTTAAAATGTGCTTACTTAGTAGGCGCGCTTTTCGAGGGATACACAGCACCCTAATGGTGGGACCAGACCTCTACTAAGCGCGCCCTAATCTCGGATTAGGTGGCTTAATTACGTTTTCATACAGCGCCAGGCCTCAGCCCAACGCCTTTAAATTGCTCCCACACTCGCGCCCCCGGCCCCACACACATATCAGAGTACAGCACACATCGGGTAATCAGATCAAATCGGCCGAGTTTCGGGTGCCCTGCGCCCGTGACGACTGCTTAGCCTATAGCATAAATTATATTTATATGGCTACGTTTGGTTTGCAGCACACGATGTGGCGCTATTCCAGCGCCACATCGTGCGCTGGAAATCAGACGCAGCTGCGTCTGTGCACGTTTTTGGCCCTCGATTTGGGGGCCATAAATTATTAAAAAAAATAAAATAAATATGGTAAATAAAATATTTACGTAATACTACATAATTGATTAATTAATTTTGAATTTTAAATATTTTTACTATACAAATAAATTCGCTAAACTAGGCTGATTGTACAGGTTGATTTAGGTGATTAAATAGTTAATTACTTATAAAATAATTAGTAAATGGTCTAATTGACCTTAAACAGTTTTAATTTACATACTTAAGTATTTAATACATATTTTTATTATATTTTTACGAATTTATTTATGTTTTATTTAGGCTAAAATAGCAATTCTGTGTAGTTTATAATTAAAACTAAGTTACAGTAAACTGTACTAGGTATAAACACTTTAATTCGCTTAAATTACTTACTATATATATTATCCTAAGTTTATAGATTTATTTAATTTAATTATAGCTCTAAATTATTAATTTAGCTAACTTACTCTATAATTTAGCTATTAAATATGTAAATAGAAATCTGTATCTTTATATAAACATAATTAAGTAAATACATACATAATAGTTTAGTATTTATACGTATATTTACATAGATTACATATGTACATAGATATATATATATAAGTTTGTACAGTAATTACAGTATATCTATGTATTTATACTTACATAATTAGTCTGTATATTATAGTTAGAATGATATAGATAGGTATATTTACAGTTTTAAAATAAGTATGTATAATTAGGTTTTAGTATGAAGTTAGGGAATTAGGGTTGATTAAGTTTTTATTTGAGTTTAGACAGCAGCCGCAGCTACTGTCAGAGGAGATGGAGAAGAGAAGAATGTGCTGTTTTAGTGTTGGTTTTAGTTGCTGTTCAGGGTGAGTTTTGTAGCAGTAGCAGTGGCTTAAGCCACTGTTAAATGGCTAACTGCTGCTGCAGTTAGTCCACTTGAAGAGAGGGATGTATTCAACAGATGAGAGGAAAATTTAGAGAAGAAGGGAGTTTAGAGAAGAGGGGAATGTAGCTGCTAGATGCAGCATGTTGCTGTGTAATTGGGAATAAGATTAAATTCAAAACAAACTAAACATTGAAGAGATGAAATCCAAATCTGAAAGGGGTTTAAATCTCACGAAAATCTCATGTAAATTCAGCTCAAATACTCATTGGGAAAAACCTTATCAGAAGCATCCTTTCAGATCAAAACAACAAATGGCATTGAGTTAGCTCTTCCTAATGCTATAGACAGCATGAAGGAAGACTTAACTCAATCAATTAAAACCAACAACATACAATCCCAGTTTCTTGCAACCTTAAGGAGTATGGAAAACTCCTTAGGTTAGAGAATCACCATACAGAAATGATCATCAACACAAATAGTGTATGGCAGTTCTGAAATAGCAAAAAGAGACTAAGAATGCATTAAGGAAATTTAATGGAAGCTGGAGAATGCATTCAAAACAAAGTATAAACAGAATCATGAAAGGCTCTTCTGATTGGTTCTCTGTCACCAGAGAACTTCTCAGAGTCCTTGCCCACAATGAAAACCAAAAATCCCTTCAATTTGTCAGATCTGTCAAAACATTTCAGAGAGTAAAAATCCTTTAAAATCCAAATCAAAAGTGCTCTAACAAACTGAGGCAATCCATTTAAAACAGAGGGGCTTTTGTGAAACAAATGGAGTGAGTGAGAAGCCCCAAATGGTGCTTGTGACGCCACTTTCAGATCTGAGGCAGTGCACCATCAGATCTGAAATTGGGTCAGGATGTGTGGGTGATTGATGAAAAATTCGTCGTTAAAAGGAAAAACAAGAATCAGAATTTGGATGATGGAAAAACAAAACATGAAGAGGGAGATAAATTGAACAATGAACAGATGATTCTTCCCCTCTGATCTGGACTGATCAGAGGAGGTGAGGGAGGGGATCTAATACTAATTCTACTCCTAAGACTAATCTAACTACAGTTAACATTAAACACTAACAATTAAAACTAAATCTATTCTAAACTACTGCAAACTAAATCTAACACTACTTGTGCAGAATTAAAAACCTAAACTAAAAGGAAGAATGGGACCTATGGGTCCTTAGCCGGCGGCTAAGGAGGAAGAAAGGAGGAGGGTGACTCCAGCGGAGGGAAGAGTCTGCTAGTGAGACTCCAGGGTCGTCCTCAGGTGCTACGAGGTCCTTAGCGACGAGGAGGGTCGAGAGCAGGCGATGATTCCACAGCCGGTGGCTGTGAAATCAGGGTCTAGATGAGGAGGAGAGACTGGAGTGGACGAACTGATCGCTAAGAGATGTAGGAGGGAGCGATCCTTTGCGCACGACACCACTGAGGTGCTTAAATAGCAGCTCAGTGATTGGAATCACCGCAAGGGTGAGGTTAATCAAAATTAAGCCGGTGGTGAGGATGAGATGGGTAGAGCGCGCGGCGAGTCAAGAGAGAGATCTGACCGTCAGATGAGATCTGGGAAGAGAGGTGAACGCACGCACCGAATCGCGCGAAGGTTCCATTTGATTCCAGCCGCAGATCGAGATCAAAAGTGCGATGGACGGTCGAGAATGGCTGTGTTCTTCGCGTGCTACAGTGCGCGTGAAGAACACAGGCTTCTCTCTGAAATGAGGGAAAACTTGCAGGAAGACCCTTGAACGAAGGGGTAGAAGAATAGCGTGCAGGTCCAAAAGTGAAAAGAACTATAACTGGAAGGGCCTTGCAGTCATACAGAAGGGTCCCTGCGGCTTGCAAAAAGGTCCAAGAAGGAGTTTTGAAGGGTAGAAATGTAATGCATGAAGGACCTAATTGTAATCTATTTATTTCTAAGCCTAAATTATGTCCAATTGCTTTCAAATTTTTACATGTGCTTAATTGAACATTTAAGACATTGATTTTACTTCTGATTTGTCTTTTAAAACTTGTTTATGTGTTCAATTGATGCATGGATCATCATTTGTTCTTTAGTTTTCAGAATATCTCATTTTTGTGACCTAATTAGGAGGTTTTAACACACATTAAAAGTTTTAGGTCTTTTCTTTAATTCCCACACTTAACCCTTTTTATATGTTAATTTGATATTGTTTTGCTTAGTGTCTAGCTTAATTTCGACCTTTTAGCCATGATGAGTAGCCACTCATCACTGATGTGTATCTTTTTCATTTATTTGAATCTAGGACTTTATTGTAAGGAACCTCAAATAAAATTCAAAAATGATTTTTTTCGAGTATCTTTTCAAACCCAAATTTTAGGATTATTGATCGACCAAACTTATTAATTGATCGACCAAAACACTTTGATCGACCAACCTACTTATTTGACCAATCAAATTAGTCCATTTTAGGAAGTTGAGAAAAATCCTCTTGATTGACCAACCAAGCTAATTGATCGACCGACATTCTTAATTGATCGACCAAAGTACTTTTTAATAGACCAATTAACCTTAATTGATCGACCAATTTTATTTCCTATTCAGGCAAAATCTTTTGTATAAATAGAGGTCGCACGCAGCCCATTCCTTTACAACTTTTAAATAGAAACACCACTCAAAAACAGAGATTCTCGTGCTTATTGCAAAAGGATTTCACGCCCCATTCTTCATGCTCTTTGAAAGCATGACGCCTCGAACCTTTGCGAAAAATCAGTTTGATCATTTATTGAGATTCCATTGAATTCATTTTCTTGTTATACTATTTTGTTGTTATGATTTGTGGATTCCAAACCTGTTTGGAAGATCTATGGTTGTTGTTTTTACTTCTCTTTAGGATAAAAGAGAAGGGTTTGTAAGAGGTTGTGCCACCCTCATTCAAGTGATGCGAATAGTGGATTGACTAGCTTGTACTAATCAGAAAAATCCTAAGCTAGGAGGCTTAGGTAGTGGTTTTTACCCGGATTGGGTTTCCACTATAAATTAGGTGTACTTTGTGCATGAATCTCTGTTGTTTTATTTTTTAATCTGATTTATATTTTCAAAGCAATGCTATTCACCCGTCTCCTCTAGTATTTAGTTGCAATCCACAGGATATTCTCCAACCCTCATTTGGTATCAAAGCTTGGTTATCCACAGTATATTCTCCTCTTCTGTCGACACATATGCTGAGGAGTAATCTACTGTTCATCCTCCACTTTTCGACAGGACAAACTATGGCTATTGGAAGACTGGGATGTAGATTTTCCTTGAACCATGGACTTTGAGGTATAGGATGTCATTGCATCCAAATACACTCGTCCTGAAATCAAGGAAGGAGTGGTGGTGACACCAGACTAGAAGAAGATGGCCACCCACAATGCCAAAGCAATGAACGTAATCTTTTGCGGACTTTCAAAAGCCTAATTCAATCGCGTCTCTAGATGCAAAATAGCATACGAGATCTGGAGCATACTAGAAGTCACACACAAAGGAACAACTAAGGTAAAGGAAACTAGAGTTAATTTGTTAACCAAAAATTACGAGCTTTTCAGGATGGAGAAGGGAGAATCCATCAAGGAGATGTTCACGAGGTTTATGGACATCATAAACTCTCTGAGAAACCTAGATCAAGAGATCAAGAATGAAGTGTTGGTAAGAAAGATACTCTGATTACTCACCAGCGACTGGGAAACTAAGACCACAGTCATACAAGAATCGAAAGATCTGTCTACCCTCAAATTAGACGATCTTATCGGAAGCTTGATAGCCTACGAAGTTCAACTTCAACACATAAAGGAGCAAGAAGATGAAGGGACCAGAAAGAAGATCATAGCCCTTGAAGCCACTCAAGAATCTGAAGAAACCTCAAGTGGAGAAGAGGAGGAAGACATAGCACTCCTATCCAGAAAATTCAGAAAGTTTCTTAAGGACAAGAACTGGAGGAAGAAGAAAGAAGGAAGAAACAATGACGTAGTTGTCTGTTACAACTGCAAGAGAAAGGGATACATCAAGAAAGATTGTCCATTTCTCAGGAAGGAATCTAAAAAGAAGAAGAAGCACTTTAGTAAAGATGGAAAGAAGAAAGCCTTTACTGCAACTTGGGATGAGTCAGACTCAAGTTCAGAAGAAGAAGAAACATAAGGAGGAGAAGCTTTTCTTGGTTTGATGGCGCTAGAAGATGAGGTAACCTCCTTTACTCAAGATGAACTATTAAAAGCATTCTTTGAATTGCATGATATAGCTGCATCATTAAAATTAGAAAACGAAAACCTAGTAAAGATACTAGACAAAGAGAAAGCACAAAAAGAAGCACTTGACAATCAAAACAAAGAGCTATCTGTTGAAATTACAACACTAAAATCTCAAATAAACCACTTAAAAATAGACATAGATAAATTGAAAGAAAACTTTGCTATTCTATTAAATGACCTGACTAAATTCACAAACAGAAGTAGAAATCTGCACAAATTGTTAGGAACACAAACCCAAAGCGCCACAACGTTTGGGTTAGGCTATATACCAAAGAATAGCCATGAAGCATCTAGTTCTAGTCAAAACAAAGAGAAAGGTAGCTTGCCAAAATAAGCAATGAAAACTAACCACCGTGGACCCAAGCAAAAATGGGTACCAAAAAGCATTTTGTAATCTTATTTTGTAGGTTCAATAGATTATAAGAAGTGGACTTTCCAACAAATCAATGGAACATTGTAGCCACTATACAAAACGAAGCCTCACAATCGCAAATCAATGATAGAAAAGAGAAGAAAGAAGATGGATTATGGACAACGGATGTTCCAAGCACATGACCGACGAGGAAGACCTATTCTTACAACTCAACCTTCAGGAAGGTGGTATGGTCACGTTTGAGAACAACCATAAGGGTCATATTATTGGTACCGGCCAAATTGGTAATTCTTCTACCTCTATTGAAAATGTGCACTTAGTTAAAGGTTTAAAACACAATCTATTAAGTGTAAGGTAAATATGTGATAAGGGGAACAGAATTACATTTACATCAAAAGGTTTTAAACTTCGTGATGAAGGAACAAATCAAGTTGTTCTTAAAGGAAATAGACACAAAGATATTTACACCATAAGCTTCAACAAATACGACAGTCTTGAATGTCTAGTCGTATTTGACGAAGAAGAAACTCTTTGGCATAAAATACTAGGTCATGTTCACATGGGAAACATTAGTAAACTTGTGAAACATGAACTTGTCAAAGGTCTACCAAGGATCGACTTCAAGAAAAGCAAAGTCTGCGATTCTTATCAAGTCGGCAAACAAACCAATAACCCTTTTAAACCAAAAAGGATGGTTAGCACTTCTCAACCCCTAGAGCTACTTCACTTAGACTTATTCGAACCAACCAAATCCAAAAGCCTAAGCGGGTGCAAATATTGTTTAGTCATAATTGATGACTTCTCTAGATTTACCTGGGTATCTTTCTTAAAGAGCAAGGACTTAACCTTAGATGCCTTTAGCAAACTAATTAGAAGATTATAGAATGGAAAAAGTATCAGAAGTAATTAGAATCAGAAGTGATCATGGTGGAGAATTTGAAAATGATTCTTTCTCGAATTTTTGTGATCAATATGGAATTTAACATGAGTTTGCCTTCCCTAGAGTTGCACTGCAGAATGGTGTAGTTGAGAGGAAAAATAGGACCTTACAAGAGTGTTCTCGCACAATGCTGTGCGAGTCAAAGCTACCTCGATATTTTTGGGCTGAGGCTGTAAACATTGCTTGTTATATCCAAAATAGAGCCTTGATCAAACTAATTCTAAAGAAGACACCCTTTGAACTTTATCATGGAAGAACACCTAGAATTTCCTACTTCAAGATTTTCGAATGTCGATGTTTTATACCTAACACTAAAGATAATTTTGATAAGTTTGATGCAAAAAGCTCAAAAGAGATTTTCCTAGGTTATTCAACCAGAAGTAAAGCTTATAGGGTCTTTAATAAGAAGAATTATGTTGTTGAAGAAACCATGCATGTATCATTTGATGAAACATTAGTTCAACCTAAATCTTCCACGATTGATGATGATGATACAATAGATGATCCTTCCAACATTCCAAAAGATATTATTTCTAATGAACTACCTAAAGATATCTCTTTAGTAAAAGATCATCCTAAAGAACTAGTAATAGGAGAATTATCAAAAGGAGTTCAAACTAGATCTTCCCTTAACACATTTGCATTTACAGCTTTTATATCTCAATTAGAACCTAAAAACATTAAGGAAGCCTTCTTGGATAATTATTGGATTATTGCTATGGAAGATGAGCTAAATCAATTCAAGAAAAATTAAGTATGGGAACTTGTTCCAAAACTTGAGCAACAAACTATTATTGGAACCTAATGGATTTTTAGGAACAAACTTGATGAATCAGGACAAGTAGTTAGAAATAAAGCTAGACTTGTAGCTCAAGGATATAATCAAGAGGAAAGAATAGATTTTGATGAAACATATGCACCTGTTGCCCAACTTGAATCTATTAGAATGTTGCTAGCTTTTGTAGCCCATATGGAATTCAAGCTTTTCCAAATGGATGTCAAAAGTGCCTTTTTAAATGGATTCATTAAGGAGGAAATATTTGTTAAACAACCTCTAGGATTTGAAGATCCAAATCATCCAGAACACTTATACAAATTAAACAAAGCATTATATGGATTAAAACAAGCTCCACGAGCCTGCTACGAAAGATTAAAAACATACTTAATTGACAATGAGTTTAAAATTGGTCAAATCGATCCAACTTTATTTACAAAAAGAAAACAAAATGACCTCCTAATAATTCAAATATATGTAGATGATATTATTTTCGATGCTACTAATGATCTACTTTGCTGAGAATTTGCAAAGGTTATGCAGGATCAATTTGAGATGAGTATGGTGGGAGAACTTAAGTTCTTCCTAGGTCTTCAGATTGATCAACTATCCTTCAGAATCTTCATATCTCAAACAAAATACATAGCAGAGATATTGAAGAAAGTTTCAATGGACAAAGTCAAAGGTAAAGAAACACCGATGGCAGCTTCTACCCAATTAAAAACTGATGACATAGGTAAGCCAGGAGATCAAAAACTTTATACGAGCATGATAGGATCTCTATTATACTTAACTGCAAGTAGACCTGACATTCTATTTCGCACTTGTTTATGTGCTTGTTTTCAAGTAAACACTAAGGAATCACATCTAAATGCTGTTAAAAGAATCCTTAGATATCTAAACAACACACAAGACAGGACTCTTCTATCCGAAGATAGACACATTGAAATTATATTTCTTCTGTGATGCTGACTATGCGGGTGCTTCACAAACCGAAAGAGTACTAGTGGAACCTATCAATTTCTCGAAAATTCCCTAGTCTCTTGGTTCTCTAGAAAACAAAACATTGCATCTCTATCCACAACTAAAGCAGAATATGTAGCAACATCCTTAGCATGTTCACAACTATTGTGGATGAAACAGACTTTAAAAGACTTTGGATTAACTTTTAAAAATAACAAAATCTTGTGTGACAACACTAGTGCCATCAACTTATCCAAGAATCCAGTACAACACTCTAGGACTAAACATATTGATATTAGACATCACTTTCTTAGAGATTATGTCTTAAAAGGGGATATCAACTTAGAATTTATTAACATAGAAAAATAGCTAGCCGATATATTCACAAAACCTTTATCAAAAGATAGGTTTAATCAAATTTGTCATTCACTAGGTTTATCTAGATTAAAAGAGCTTAATTAAGTAGCCTAAGAAAAGACTTGTTTTTCATGTTTTGATTGATCAATTTTAAATTTGATCGACCAACCTTTGATCGATCAAAACTATTATTTGATCGACCAAAACTTGAATTTGCCTGGTGGGAATTTCCCTCCATTGTTTTCTCTTTTTGATTGATCAACTAAAATTTTTGATTGACCAATCTGTTTGGACGAAAATTTTCCCTCCAAACTTTCAAACCTTAATCGACCAAATAATTATTTTGATCGATCACTTCTTGTTTTGATCGACCAAAATCTAATTTTGATCGACCAAATTGGGCGGATTCTTTTTTGCGATTGCAATCTTTTTACCTCATTTTCCATTCACAATCATTGATTACTGTACCTAATTTATGTGATTAGTTGCCTAAGGGTTCTTACCTATTTTGCTAATCATCTTCTCTTTAAAAATTCCTCATTTTTACCTCTAAACCAATTTTTTTACCCATCATATATGGTCCCCACATCTTCCAAATGTTACCCCACAACATTCGTCGTCCTTTGATCGACCAACTCGTCGCTGCAGTCGACCTCCTCGCACACGGCCTCCTCCGTGAGTGGGTCCCTCATGCACCGGACCTTGCAAGTGCGTGCTAGATAGACACCTTCGTGCTCGCATGACTTTGACCTCCTCGCACTCCCTCCATCCAGCCTCCATTTTGATAGACCAACTTTGGTTTGATCTCGGTACATTCTAAACCTTGAATACATCCATCTCTTTGGATTTTTCTTGCATTTAAAATGTGCTTTGACTTACTCTCACTTGTTTAATATTATTTTCGTATTTTTTTTCTTGCAAAATCATGTAGCATGCGTGAGTTTATCATCTGGTCAAACACCTTTTTTTCCGGTCTGAGGTCTTTTAGTCAACCAAACCCTTTGGTTGATTGACCAATTGTCCGGTTCTTTTTTGGTTGACCAACCGACATTTTTGATCGACCAACTGTGTTTTTTTCAGCACCTTACGATGGCACCCAAATGTGCTAGAGGCTCTTCTAGTCATCGTGATGATACTTTTGATCGCTTTTTTATTATTGAGGCTGCTCGTGATTGACTTTCTTTGTTTGCTATGTTCTCTCCGCACATCGGATGACCATTTGACTTCACCTATTTTGAGTCTATCTTCCTTGGGACCAGCGAAAAATTTGCATACCATCAGATTTTGAGTCTATTTGAGCAGAACTTTTATGTGGGTTCCAAGCATAGCCGCATTCTTGGTGTTGATCCCATGGCCTGTCACCTATTTTATGGCAATCTCAAAAATATAGGTGAAGGCTCCAACATCAAGTTGACCTCAAACGTCTACGGGATAGAGGTTCTGGTCAATGTGGATGTTTTGACGGAGATTCTTGGTTGTCCTTCTGTTGGACCTACTTTTCTTGAGTTACATCAGCAGATTCAGTATGATACTATCAGGGAGACCCTGTTCACTCCCTCTCATTTTGACTTGGGTCGTCCTGCCAAGTCACCCTTTTTCAGACGTTTGCCTTGCTTTCTGAATCATGTTTTCTTGTGGAACTTTATGTCCAAGTCCACATCTTTTGAAATAGCCTTGGTATAATGCTGATCACCCTCTATGCCTTTATGAAGAACAAACGGTTCAATTGGAACCATTTGATTCTTTATCTTATGAGTAAACCATCCAATAGCACCTTCTAGTTTGGGACACTTTTATCCCATATCTTTCTTCATTTCAATGCACCCGTGGACATCAATCATAAACAGTTTATCACTCGTGTCTTCATTTTTGATAAACTCACTTATGCGAAGATGGAGCTAGCACAGGGAGCTCGCGATGAGGGTGCACCACAAAAGCAACAGCAGCAGGAGCAAACCACAGTACCTTCTCCGTTCCCACCTTATGAGCACTTCATTGCGACATGTTCACCTCCATTGAGACCTTCACCCTCTTTTTACGATCAGGACTGGAGCCTCTTGGACAAATAGATTTCAGGCAGGAACTTTGTCACTATTCAGGATGTGACCAGTGGTATTTCTTTGATGATGCATAGGTAGAGGGAGAGACATGGTTATGATGAGGCACGGCATCAGGTATTAGATTACTTGAATGCTCAGAGTCAGTTTTTGGACAAACTTGGAGAGTCTGTTCATAGCGTTCAACAGCACCTTCACCGACCTCCTCAACATCATCGTTCAACTACCATGCCTTTTGTGGCACCTCCTCCTCCTCCTACTTCATCAGCTTCACTAGCATCACCACTAGCTGATTAGCAGATTACTCGTCCTCGCAGGACATCTAGGCATTTGACACCACGATCGTCAGCTCAGCGACACCTTTGCCTTGGTCAGCCTGCATCTTCTGAGAGATTAGACCACTGGATCTTGAGCTAGATACCGATCCTTAGAGCACCATGGACTCATTTATGGCAATGCTAGATGATTAGTTGTTATATTTGCTTTCATTTTTTTGGAAGGTATCAGTTTATTCTAGACTCGGTTCTATGTTATCTTTTCTAATCATTTTATTATGAAGATTGCATGAATATTATCTCCTTCAATTATATTAATAGCTCTCTTAATGTATGTTATTATATTGATGATTATATTACTTGTTTAAGGGGGAGTTAATTGTGAAATAACCAGCAGCATGTTTACTTTTTGCTGAAACAAAGGGGGAGATATCATGCAAATTTATTTTCAAAATCATAATTATAATTTTGTTGTCATAAAAAAGGGGGAGAATGTAAGCACCTCTGTTTTGATGCACCAAAATTATATTTATTGCTAAGACTGATATTTCAGGACTATCTTGGATTGAAGCCTCTGTTCAAGACACAAGTTTAGATAGTTGCTAATGTGCATCTTTTTCATTTATTTGAGTCTAGGACTTTATTGTAAGGAACCTCAAATAAAACTAAAAAATGATTCTTTTTGCGTATCTTTTCAAACCCAAATTTTAGGGTTATTGATTGACCAAACTTATTAATTGATCGACCAAAATACTTTGATCGACCAACCTAGTTATTTGGCCAATCAAATCAGTCCATTTTAGGAAGTTGAGAAAAATTCTCTTGATCAACCAACCAAACTAATTGATCGACCAACAAGTGATCGACCAACATTCTTAATTGATCGACCAAAGTACTTTTTGATCGACAATTAACCTTAGTTGATTGACCAACTTTATTTCCTATTCAGGCAAAACATTTTGTATAAATAGAAGTCGCACGTAACCCATTCCTTTACAAGTTTTAAATAGAAACACCATTTAAAAATAGAGCTTCTCGTGCTTATTGCAAAAGGCTTTGATGCCCTGTTCTTCACGCTCTTCGAAAGCATGATGCCTCGAACCTCTACAAAAAATCAGTTTGATCATTTATTGAGGTTCCATAGAATTCATTTTCTTATTATACTATTTTGTTGTTTTGATTTACGGATTCCAAGCCTGTTTGGAATATCCGTGGTTGTTGTTTTTGTTTCTCTTCAGGATAAAAGAGAAGGGTTTGCAAGAGGTTGTGCCACCCTCATTCAAATGGTGTGAATAGTGGATTGACTAGCTTGTACTAGTCGGAAAAATCCTAAGTTGGGAGGCTTAGTTTGTGATTTTTACCCGGATTGGGTTTCCACTATAAATCAAGTGTACTCTGTGTATGAATCTCTGTTGTTTTATTTTTTAATCTGATTTATATTTTCAAAGCAATACTATTCACCCGTCCCCTCTAGTATTTAGTTGCGATCTACAGGATATTCTCCAACCTTCAGGAGATACTGCCATGTCGCAACGCAGATCGTCTCGAGCGGCAAACATGCATGTACGCACTTGGCACATGATCTGAAGCACACGATCCTCATCCTACGGCTGACGTTCCACTTACCTCGCCCTTCAAAGCACCAATGCAACACACAGCTGCGTGCGTGGTTGCATGCTATGTATGGCACTTTGAATTCCATGGCTATGCATGACAGGGCAAAACCCTATTTTTTCACCTATGAAAGGCCACCATCCCTCCCTATTGATCATCTTCTCTACTTATGCTTCCCTCACCTAATCTAGAGCTTTAGAAGCCTACCAAAGCTCCCAAGAACCTATTCCCAAGCTTTAAGGTCTGTTATTGGCGTAGAAAACCTATCCCTCTACCTACATTTCATACTACACCTCACCTCCCTCATAGGAAATCCTAGGGCTATCCTCTCACCCCCTTTCAAGTAGAAGATCACCACCACCTCCTCATCCCCATTCCCTTAGGTTAGGAACTTTAGCTCCTCATCCCAAATTCCTATTAGCTTGGCTAAGCATTCCTCTACCCGATTTCCTCCTACACCTCAACTACTTTGTCCTACTCCGCACCCCCTTTGTCCAGTCGTCACCAAGCATCATCGTCTGATGACTCTACAGTTATTAATGTTAATTATATCAATTAGAGTCAATTTCGAGGGCTCATGCGCATAAATATAATAACATAGTGGGTCTGGGAGCAATGCATGCATATAGTATAATCCTTACATTAAGACTACTTGAAATTAATGTTTAATTGCCAAGTTGTACAAGTGCATATTGAAATAGGTCTCAGATGAGCAATCGAGCCGCACAGATGGATTCAGGCCGAAAATCAGAGTCCAACGGCTCTGAAATCGCCCCACTCTGACCTTTGTAGCTCCCATAAAGAGCCTTGGAAGTATTGGTCGTTGATTTGATGATCAATGACCCTTGATAAGCCACATGTTAACCGCTCTGCTGTCCATCCATGCCTACCAGCGCTCGCCTCTTCCCTTCATCATGCGATTTGCACGACCTTAGCCATTCGATCACCATCGAATTCTCCTTGATGCACTATGCCATCGATTCATCTCATCCACACAATTGAGCACTAACAGTCAGGATCCTCCCATTCTTAGCCATAGCACAGTGGTCTCATAGTGTGCTCGCAAACGCGACATGTCCGTTTGAAGCACAATCCATGTGCACACAGATGGAATAATTCCACCTCTTGATGAAGATCTTATGGTTGAGGAGGCATCTCATCAGCGTGAGGATCAGATAAAGTAGGTGCACGCACAATTTGAGTCATGTGATCACCATCACGCGGTTGCAGGCACTCCACATGGCACAACCGATGGTCGAGCGAGATCCACGCAAGATCATACGGGCACTTTGAGTGATTTGAAGAGAGTAATCAGTGTGAGATCAAGGCCCTTTATCTATGATTGGACGGTTATGGTGTCTTGTCATTGTGTCAGCTGCTGCGCACAAAGTGCTAGCTCATGCGTGCACGAAGGCGCTGCTCGGGGAATGCGTAGCGCACGAAGTGATTGGGAAAAGCACGCGACATTGATCCCTTGGTTGACCAAATCATTTGGCATGTCTTTCTCTTCACCTATAAAAGGACCCTATGGACTCCCATTGCAAACCATGTCTTCCACAAGCAATTCTCTACCTTTTAAAGCTTCAACGCAAGTCCCCAGAGCCGCCGAGCCGTTGACAGAGATTCTTCCACCATTGTGGTTGCCTCGACTTGCTTCTAGTTCTTCTTTACCTTATGTTTTATAGCATTGTTCCATTCAAGCATTTCTCTAATTTCTATGCTAATGTTTGTAAGACGATTTTGTTAATTCGTAGAAGTAATTTTTATGGTCTCCTGGTGTTATTCTTATCCATTCTAAATGAGACCACTACTTCCTATGCTTGTGTTGCAATTGCTACATTTTGCGTTTATCTTCGTTAATGCATAACTAGCTACTATAATCTCCATTGGATTCCTAACCCTACTCTTTTTCTCTCTCTATTTACTCTCTATTTTTCACACAAGTAGACAAAATAAAAAATCATGTGGCAATAAACATAAGCGACTAAAAGATTCAATTTCTCACCTCCCTGTGTTCAACACTTGGACTCACCATCCATCTTCCTTTTAAAATTGATATCATAAGCACACGCTACAATGAACAAGTTATCTTCATGTGTTTTCCAACGTCATCGTCCCCCTGGGAAATCATCTTGGGAGATTTCTGTCACCTATTTCTCTCTTTTATTATATTATCTTTATTTGTAATAAAACTCTTTTTAGTTATAATATTAAATATCCCTCTCTATCTCTCTTTAATTATTTTGTTTAGCTAGATTAGTGTTGACCTAGTATTCTACATATATAAAAAACCCATAAAAATTACAAAAGGCAAAAAATACCAAAAGTAAATAATCAAACACAATTTTTAATCAAATGTAGCATCCCTATGTTCAACTCAAGACTCACCGTCTCGATTATAAATTTTATTTGATAGCAAAACTCTACGAATAAGACGACGCGAGTTTCTCCTTCTTGAAACCCTAATAATTTTTCTTCTCACGAGAATTTTTGCCCATCATCCAACCAATGGATCTTTGATGTTGCTGGAGGATAGAAGTTAATTTGGTTTCCTGATCAGGAGTAAGGTGAGAGTTGATAATCATAGGAATCATTTTATTTAAACCCAAAAGGGCATATTTAATATGGTCTGAGGAGTGGTTTCAATTCTATTACTGGGTTATCAACAACAGGTGGGGGTTTACAGTTGGCCTCAAAGGAAGGGGTAGAAGCTAAGGATTGGTCTAAATATGTTTCAAGCTCCCTATATTGTGGGTCGGGATTCTCTTGTGATTGAGGCTCTTAGAAGATTGGGCATTCCTCAGTAATTGAGTCCTAAACCAATAAACCTATGTTGCATACTTCCTCAGTTGCCCCACAAGTTATTCTTTTCTGGGCCTTAAAAATATTAATTCTTAAAGTTGTGTCCCCAAATTTTAATTCTATTTATCCCTCCTCACAGCTAATGTTTGCCATAGCGGTTGCTAGGAAAGGTCTCCCTAAGATAATAGGCGTCTTTTAGTTTCAGGTTTATCCATATCTAACACAATGAAATTCATTGGGAAATAGAAATCCTAGACCCTAACCAGTACATCCTCAAAAATTCCTCTTGATGACTTAATCAATCTACCTACTAATTGAAGTGTTACCTCAGTTAGTTTTAGCTCTATATCCTCAAAATGGTCTAGTAGGGAGGTGGGAATTAGGTTTATGGATGCACCAAAATCAAATAAAGCTCGATCAAACTCTAAGTTCCCTTTATTGCAAGAGATTAAGGGAGTGCCAGGATCTTTTAATTTTTATGGGAGTTTGCTCAAAATTACAGAGCTAGCCTGCTTTGATAGCACAATTTCAATCTCGTCTTTGTTTCGTGGCTTACGTTTAGGTGTACAAAAATCTTTCAAAAATCATACTTAACCCAGTACGTGGCATATAGCATCCATCAAGGGAATGTTAATCTTGACTTGCTCAAAGAGCTTGACCAAATCCGCATTAGGTGCTACAAGTTTGTATTTCCTTTGGTCAAGGCCTTGAGAAATGGGACATCTTTAGGTTTTTCTAGTATGGGTTCAAGCTCTGGGTTTGGAAGTGGGGTGTCCCCAATTACCATCCTTAAATGATGATTACTCAAACTAGGTTGGTTTGGATAGGGTGGGTCCTGAGTAGTCTTGCCACTACGAGTAGTGACAGAATTCTGACCTGCCTGATTAGGATTTGGGGTTGGCAGGATGGGAGGTTGCTGCTAGTAACTAGAATAAGTAGAAGCCTCTGACCCATCAGGAGGTGGAGGTGTATAAGGGGCTTGATAGAAATAATGTGCTTGGCTGTGATTTGGGTTCACAACGTGATTCTGGTTTAGTATGTTGTTTGGGTTGGGCAGAGGCTGGGAAGGAAGTGCACTAGGTTGGTGAGTCCTAGCCATTTGTGCAATCTAATTATGCATCTCTACCATCTCCGCATTATGCTACCTTTGCATAGTGGCATTGGTCTTCTGTATATCATCCAGGGTCTACAAAATCATGCCCATTTTATCATCCCTGTCAGGCTTGATTTGAAAACTTAGGTTGGGCCTAGGTTGAGTTGGCTGATACGATACAGATTGTGTGGTCAAGGCTGATATTGTGGTCTAGAGTTTTGAGAATTCCCCAAACATAAGAAATTAGGATGATTACGCTATCCAGGGTTGTAAGAGTTGGAATAAGGGTCATTCTAAATGGCATGGAGTTCCTTACAGGGTTGAATAGCTCTAGAATAATTAGAATACTGGGGTTTAGAGATCCCCCAACTAGGATAAGAGGGTTTAGAGTTCCCTCCAAAATTAGGATTAGAAGTGGATGGATAAGTATCCATCCCAGAGTAGTCGTGAATATTATGTATGGCCTCCCTCCCTATGGGCGAACATGCATGCGTTGATGGGAACACCATTATGAGCCATAACTAGCTCAATTTGGTCTGATAAAGTTAATAAAAGCTCCTACATATCAGTCAGAAGGTCTTTTGGGCAAGTTGAGTTGTTTTGAGAAGAAAAGATGAAAATAGGGTGATTTCTACAATTTTACGATCTTATCACAAATACAGAATAACCATAGGGTATGCCAGGGGTTTATTAAAGGTCATTTAGTCACTAATGTCTAATAAGTGGGTCCATGTAGATAGAAACAGGTTTTCATGCATTTCAAGAATTAATGGATATTTGAAAACCTAAAAACAGACTCGCTTAATTAACTGAGGTTCTAGTCAGGATAAAAATCATCTAAACCCTCTAAAAATCATAGAAAAATACTCTCCAGGATTTGGCATCCTTGATTTGACCATCTGGACCCATTTTGACCTGAAACAGAGTCTCAGACAGACTATTCCCCAAATTTAGGTTTTTGCATAAATTATCCAATCAAACTAGGTCAAAACCAAAATCCAACTTTGCCATTGGATTCCTTAGGTCTAAATGAGGTTGTATCAAAATTTGGGCCTAATCAAAGATCGTCCTGGCCTAGTTTGCATTTTAGTCCTGTCTAATCCTTTTTTTTTCACAAGTGCCCCTAGCTTTTGAAATTCATTACAAATAGGGCCCTATCTTTGCCGTCACTCTTTGCAAAGAGGTCCTTCCGCCATTGTCATAGAGGAAGCCTACTCCGGTGACCTTCATTTGGAAAGTTCTTGATGATTGCTTGACGAAATTCTCCCAAACTTGAATTAGAGATTTCTTAAGGAATTCTCTTTCCATCGCACCCAGTCTTGGACCTCATAACCTTCCCAATCTCTCATGCGAACGCATGAGAGATCTGGGTATCTCTTGTGTGTCAATCTTAAGAAGCTTGAAAGCTTGGTTTTCAAGCTTCAAACCTCCCTCTAAGGCCTATATAAAGACCCATGATGCATGCCGATCTCCTTACGCTTGTTTTTGGCTTTAATCCCTCTACTTCCTCCCTCCTCTCCGGTCGAAAGGCTCCACGACATCCGATGACCATCTCTGACCACCCTCGTCGTCCGCTCGAAATTCCGACGATGGATTCGCCTTCCTCTCCTTCTACATTGCACCGTACCAGCCGACGCCTCTCCTTTAAGTCTTCCTCGCCATCTCACCCTCATTGGAGCAGCTTTGTCTTCGGCGTCGATCAATCATAGTCGACGTTGCCTCCGCCCTCTCATCGTGTGCAACCTCCTTCTTTCAATTCCTTACCTTCCTCTGACCCGACTCACCCACTTAAACACCACATTTGCACGCTCACACAATCGTCTCACCGTCACCTTCCCCAACTCCAGCCGCACTTCGGAGAGCACGCATGCTCGCTCCACTACACCAAATCCCCTACCACCGGTCCCTACACCTTCGTTGTTCCTCGCCCACCAAAATCCCTTAAGCAATTGTGGGGATTGGCCACTCAACGCCTCCACTGGACACCACCCTCATCGCACCACCTTCTCGAGGTTGCCAGACCTCCACACACACACCCTCACGCGATGCCACAACCACCATCGCACTCTTCGACATCCGACGATCCTTCTGAGCTGCTCTGACATGGTCGTGAGGCTGTATTCTCTATTTCAGGTGCTTGCCGTTGCTCCATTGCCGCCTTCATCTTCTCCGACCTTCACTATAGTTCTCCAGCCACAATCATCCAACTATAGGTTGCAATCGACGTGGCCCAGCTCCAGGTCCTTTCCCAGGCCCTCAATCGAAGATAGTAGCCTCGCCTTCGCCTTCAATTGGAGACATCATCTGCTATAGCTGTTGTGCGAAGAACATCTGTGGGATAGTCCCACATCGTGAAGCAAAGGGCCCCCAGCAACGTATATACGGAAAAAGTGATGAGGGCTTATCGCCTTCGAGTCACTGGGGTCAGGTCCCTACCCGCCCTCGCACACACAGCGCCTCACGCGCTTGTCCATGCCCTCACTCGTGCACACGCCACGCGGATCTGGGTCTTGGTCCATTTACCCGGTTACCTGGGTCTGGTCTGGTTGTCCCGATCCTGAGAAGAGAGCGAACAGTAAGAAAGAGAGAGAGGGGGGTTTTTCCCTCTGCTGCTCTCTACACTTAGCGAAGAAAGAGGCCTTCGCCTCAATTGATGTTGTGCTGTGCTTGTGCCTCTCCCTGAGGGCTGAAGGAAAAAGAGAGGTCTTTGCCTCTGTTGCTAGTTCTGAGTCACTGTTGCACTATTGAGACACTTAAGTTGACATGGCATTTGGTTGATTGATACTGTAGCATTATTTGGGTATAATTGTAATAGGGTAATTTGGTGATTTAGATCACCATTTTTACCCTAATCTTTTTGCCACATTGACTCTTGAATTTATATCTATTTCATTAGTTCTTGAAATTGCTATTACATTGTTATATTCTTGCTTATAATTGTGATCTTGAGATAAATTTCCATATTGCTCCCTATGTTTGACCTCGGATTTCTTTCTAGCTATAAATTTTAAGCGTTCTACGTGATTTATCGACTATACTACAGCGCATTACCTTTAAAACATCGATTCAGCCCGTTAACATGCGTGCTTTGCTTATTCTGAGAAGAAGTGGCCTTTTGGAGTTGGCGAGTCAAATCGTCCAACTTCTCAATGATGGAGACCTTATCCAATCAACTGACCACCATCTCCATGTCATTGGAAGAGGATAAGTCTCGAGCCTCGTGTGCACCTCGTGTGTTTGTCAATGCACGACTGGTTATCTAGTCGAACATACCCAAAGGCTTATTGTTTATGGAGTTCTTGCACATATTCTTGAGGATCTCCCAAATGGTGTCCTCACCTTTACCCATGAAGTTACCCCCACAGGCCGCATTGATGAAGAGTCTATTGTCCTCATGGAGACCTCGATAAAATGATTGGACTTGTTCCCATCTAGGTACTTCGTGATGAGGGCATTTTCGCATGAGATTCTGAAATCAATCCCATGCTTCATGAAGAGGTTCCCCTGCATTTTGAGTGAAATGTGTGATCTGGTGCCTCAAGGCATTAGTATGCCCTATAGGGAAGAATTTCTTAAGAAATTCAGACTACAGTTCTTCCCATGTATTGATCGGCCTAGTCAAGGACTGATACCGGTGGATAGCTTGATCCTTTAAGGAGAAAGGAAACATTTTCATGAGTAGGGTGGTCTAGTTCTGATTATTTGGCTCGAGGATCTGGGCCAAATATTTCAGCTCTTCGATATGCTGTAAAGGGTCATTAGAGCCTAATCCATGGAAATAGGGGATTAAACCAATAATGTTTGGCTTCAATTTAGTCAAGTCCCCCTGTTGGAATACACACCCTCGACTTAATAGCAATAATAGTGGGATTAAAGTGATCCCGCAATTGTGAACGTTGTTAGTGGTTAGCCAGTTGATTAATCATATTGGTAAGATTTTCTAGCAGGTTCAAGAGATCTTGGAGCTCACTCCCTTCCTCTTGATTTTGACATGGGTTCTCCATGGAATTAGAATGTAAATTAGAAGATGGAGAACCTGATTCAGACACAAAAGGATCTGAAGAGATGTTGATTAGATCAGAAGAAGACCTAAACAAGTTGGTCGAAGCTCAACCCTGACACGAGTGAACTTCTAATGGAGGCCTTAAGATGGGTCTTAAGGACCTCCTCTTGTGACTACACTAAAGAACAGATGAGAGGGGCTACATATGAATTGGACTCAATCAAGGCACCCAATATAATTAGGTATCCAAGAAAGGAGAGTCTAATAAAGACCCCTACACGATAGAGCGTCCCCACAGGTTACAGGGTTTCCTCTACCCAGCTTTCTTTGTCACTGCGGTTCCAAGTAGATCGAAAATGTGTGAGTGTAGCCCTAAGTCTACCAATTTTAGACCTAGATACTTGTGCCTTTAGTTATCACTTGTGTTAGATATGAATTGACTTGTGACCTAATTTTAGGTTGATCGGTTCACAGTGTGAATTAGGTGAAGTCGGTTCACAGTGTGAACCAACTTCACCTAACCTGTCCTATGGATTCAAGGATGAAATCTGAGTTAACTCACTTGAACCACCTTGTTTTATTCAACAAACTTGTACTAAGTCTTAATTTTTAGGGTTCATGTGATCTTAGAGCCTTGATTTTAGGGTTTGAATTTTTAATTTGATTCAAACAAGGGCTTGGGTTGCACACAATGCGGGAAAATATTTTCCTTTAAAGTTTCCAAGTATGTGCTAACTCTCCAAAATCGTAAAGTTTGAAAACCCTGCTTGGCCTTAGGTGTAGTCCAATTCAAATCAAATTAATGTGCACCTTGGACTCCAAAAAGAAGGTGATAGTCAAGGGTGTTCAAATTAAGCACAAAGGTCCTTAGGGGCTCAGGAATTTGGGAGTGTGTGTTCTAAACTAATCAACTTCTTCAGAAAAAAAAAAGTAAGCACATAGAATATTCAAGAAATTCTTACCACAAATGATATTATCTAAGGTAAGAAGGTTGCAATCCTAATTTTTTTTTTATTAAAAGAGAAAGGGAGATAAAGAGGAAGAAAGAAAACCAACCTGTCAATGGAGTGGTTGATCAAGCTGATAGACTTGAGCTTCTCCTCTTTCGTATCTTTTCTTCTTGATTTGATATAAATGTGGAGACTCAAAACAACCAAGCAGCGACAAGTGGGTTAGAAATAAAACAAAAAAGAATTAAAGCAAAAAATATATACAAAGATAGTGGTAAGTGCATGTTGCTCTCCAGCAACGGCACCAAAAAGTTGTTTGTGTGAGTTGAGTATTTATAAAAATGCATCATAGTATAGTCAAAGCACGCGAAAACAACTTTTGAATTTGTAATTCTCGAATGAGTCCGAGGTCGTTCATAGGGAGCAATTGAATGCGTGAATTAACACTATCACGTGTATGTAAAATCTGAATCTTAGGAACTAGATGCTAAGAAATCTATCACTTCAGGCTATCAAGTTCGAAAATTAAAAGAAATCTAAATGGCCAAAGCAATTAAACCAATGTAGAGTCCCAACTAACTCTTTTTCACTTAGAGATTTTTTTTCTATGTGTGAATTGCAAACCCGACCCTTATCAGCCTAATACTCTAATGGGCCGCTCTAATTTCTTATAATTTCAACAATGTGGGAAAAAAAGCTAAGCACTTAAACTGAAATTAAACAAAATTAGGCATAAATATTTGAATTAAGTTTCAATCAAATTGGGGAAAATCAATGAATTAAGCTAATCAAACATAGATTAAGAAGTATTCAGACAATAAAAGTTGCATCAATGTTTAGCACTAAAGCCAGTAAAGAAATTATATTTTAGATAAAACCTCCATAGTTCGAGAATAAATTGCAATGGGCACCTCAACTTTTTTTTTTGTTGATTTACTTTCAGGTCCTTGTCAATGCATAATAGAGATGAGGGTCGTGCTTCTACTTCGTTGAGGATGCAAGGAAGGAGATTGAAGAAGCTTTGAAGTGGTGGCTCAATTCCCATAGCTGAAGACGCTTGTGGTTTCTCTTTGATGCATTGGTGCTCACTGGGTGGCTGGCGAAGATGGAGAACAGCCAAATGTCATTGGAGTAGAGGCGGGGGTCATCGTCGGAGCTCAAGGTGGATTAGGAGCTTGAAGGCACCTTGAGTCACGTAGTGAGGTCAACGGGCTTCCTTGGAGTTCAAGGAAGCTTCCGATGAAGCTTTGCAACTGCAAGAGTGCTAGATGGTGGCTATTGACCTTAAAGAAAATGGAGGAGGAGGTGGAGGTCGGCGGAGCATGCCAGCACTTGGAACCACTTGTTGAAGGTCGTAATGGGTTCCTCCCACCTCCATAATGCTTCTCACGAATCTTTGAAGCTTAGGGACAACTGGATGTGCCTGCCGAGTTTAAGGAAGATGGCAAAGAAGTGTAGGGTGGGGCAGGGTGCTCCAGTGAGCAATCGCTTCAATTTCTTGAGGGATTTTGCTCACCAACGCCTGACAAGGCTTATGGGGTGACTAGAGGTCAGTGACGTTGCGTGGAGTGGGATGGAGTTCATCACCAGAGCTTTGCCAGACGTGAGGGAGAAAGCGAGGAGGGTAGGTGGATCGAGGCTAATTCCTAACTCTAATGGGCTTAAACTATATTATAGAGAGAGAGAGAGAGAGGAAGAGAAGGAGCTACTTGAGGGTAGACAAGGAGGGTGGGAGAGCATCCGGCATCGGCCGACTGAACACGAAGAGGGCAACAGCGACGGGAAGGTGGTTGGAGTGAAGAAGGGGTTTAAGAGCTGGCTTTTGTGGCAAGAAGCTTGGCGATGAAGCAAGGAAGATAACCATGGCCTTGGTTGGTGGAGAGAAGAAGCAAAGAAGATAGTCGGAGGAGCTCCAAGGTATCGTTAATGGCAGGTTTAGGGAGGAAGAAGAATGGGCTGAACATGCACCAAAACTTGACGACTTGTATCAATAATGCTCGGCAGAGCTTTATAAGTGGTCGGCCATCACTATTGGCAGAATTACAGCCTCAAAAAGGTTGATTTCAGTGTGACTCGGTGAGGAATTTGGCCACACTTCGCAGCCTCCATAGATAGAATCAATGGTTGGAAATTGTGTCAAATTACACAACTTTGATTGAGGAAGCTCCCTACAAATTTTGGTGGGATTTCGATGTGTAGATTAGGAGATATGAATCTCCAAAGTTTGTGCCCACGAGTAGCTTGAGGAGAAGCTTCAGTCGACTGGAGAAGATGGAGTGTTGACGTCATGCTAACGTTAGCAAGGGACCCAAATGCAAAGTTGATTGAAATGAAATCAAATAGGTCTCAAGTTTTTAGAGTAACCTAATTAGAACCCAAGGAATCTAATAATGATGTCAATTTTGGGTTTTGGTGAAGTTAGGATGGTCAATTTTGCATTTTAACCCAAAATATACTAAATGTTAACCTAAGTCTTTGACTTTGGTCAAATTGGGCTCTTTTATAAAATTGATTGTTCTAAATCTTAGGGAATATTTTTCAATGATTTTT
This sequence comes from Thalassia testudinum, assembly GCA_037157565.1. Taxonomy (NCBI): domain Eukaryota; kingdom Viridiplantae; phylum Streptophyta; class Magnoliopsida; order Alismatales; family Hydrocharitaceae; genus Thalassia; species Thalassia testudinum. The sequence goes on from JAZHRO010000025.1 coordinate 45,758,632, forward strand.
AGAAGATTTAGAATACATTTATTTCAATTAGAACCCTTTGAACTTAAGTGTTGCCAAAATTACGATTTTTTTTTGAGAATTATCTCTTAATTTTTATAAAAATCTTAAATCAATTAATGCAAGCCTACTTATTGGAAATTTAGGCTTAGTTAACCTTTAATTGAGTATAGCTTCACTCCTTAGTTAATCTGCACTTATATTTCTCTATTAAAATAATAGAATTAACCAATTTTAACGTAATTCCTCTTGATTCAATAATTGAATTATACCCTTTTAATAGTTTAATTAAGTGAATTTAACTTTAGAAATTAGTAAATTTGAGCTAGATATAGAGGATGATGGTGTTACCATCAAGGGGTGGAGTAATTTAAGTTTAGCTCTTTTTGGAAATCCCCATCCGTTCCCAACGACCTTGTTTTCTTGGAGTGGTTCCCCACATAAATAGCTGCATCGTTATGATGAGTGCTCTCATTTCTCCTCTTCCCTTGCGCAGCTCTCTGGAGCACTCTCCTCATTCCCATTTCCCTCTCTTCCCTTGCATCCTTTCTTTGCTTTGCTTGGCCTCCTCTTCCCTTGGCTTTGGTGAACCCTTCCTCCCTCCCCTCTTCAGAGGGGGCTAGAAGGCTCTTCACCTTCAACAGCTCCTCTCTCTTGAGGGGTTGCGGGGATGAGATATGCCTTTATTCCTTTCTCTTTCCTTTTCTGTTTATTTCACTTGTTTTTCTTTCTGTGTTCTTGTGATGTTTGTTTTTTAGGTTTTGCTTTTCCGTGTTTTTTCTTTGTCATTTTGCCTCTTTTCTTTGTGGTTTTCTTTGTTCTTCGTTGCATTATGCTTTTCATTGGTTTCACTTTCCATTTTGGTTTGGATTGTTCGCCTTTAGGGAGTCCTGAGGCCTTCTCTGTGGCCTTTGGGTTGTTCTCCATGTCTTATTGTGGCCATTAGGGTTCCAAGAGTCATTTCTCATGGTCTTTTGGATCCTTAAGGCTTCTATCCGTTTCCTTTTGTGCCTTTTTTTGCTTGTGATCATCTTGTCCATCTTCCTTTCATTGTTATGGTGTTGTTTATCTTTGGGCTTTTCCTTTTCGGTCTTCTCTCTTTTGTGCCTTCTTTTTGGTTTGCCTTTGGTGCTGTGAGGGTGAGCCCAGATGTTTTATGGTTGAGCACTTGGGTCAGGATCCCTCCCCCCCTTTGTTTTCAGATGGTATGATGGAACTGACGTCAAAAAGGCCTTCCTTTGCTTTGGTTTTCACTAGCTCTAACATGCATGGCATTCCTCGGTTGTGGAGCTTGCGCTCCCTGTCCATCATTCGGTCATCCGGAATGGGATTCTTAACACTCCTTTTACTTCTGAAGAGGTTTCGGAGCTTGGGAGCAGCTTTTCCTCTTCTCTTGTGATCTATTGTTAGGGTTCCAAACCCTCCTTTCAAGTTCTCCAAGATTTCCTTTCTAAAAAGGTGTCTTTTTCCCCTGGCTTTTCTTTAATCTCTCTTGATTTGAGGCATTGGCTTCTTTGATATGAAGGCTACTTTGATTTTTGTAAGGTCTACTCATTGGGTTCTTTAATGGTGGATCGTGTGAGGTTGCAGTTTCTTAAATGGACTTCGACTTTTCGAATTGATGCTCCAATCTCATCTGCACTTGTATGAGTTGGATTTCCTGGCTTGAACCTACATCTGGTGCATCCAAATGCTTTACTTTCGATTGCATATCAATTAGGACAATTGATCATTGTTGATCCACGTATTGTGAAAGGTTTTCGTCCTGCCTACCCAAGGGTTTCTATTGAGATAGATCTTATGATAAGTATACATTATTTCTTAATAAAATGACTATTATGTGGGTTCTGTAGCAATTTAAGTGCGTCTAGCATTGTAAATATTTTATAACATGCATCATCGTACATTTATAGTAGATTCTGTAAATTGTACATTAATTTGCTTATTCTGATGTCCAGGGGACAGGGAGACACATCTGAGCTCTAAACGACAGATTTGACTGTAAGGATGCAATCAGGGTGACAATTGGAGTCCAATGCTTCTGAAATTGCCCCAATTGAACCTTCGTAGCATCCTCTATAAGCCAAAGAAGATCAACGACCAGGGGATAGTGTGAAACAAATCCAAGCATTAAATGACAAATCCAACCATACAGATGGATTTAGGTAGACAATCGCAGCCCAAATTTGTGGAAATTGACTCGATCCGACATTCGTAGCGTCACCTATGAAGGAAGGAAGATGGACGGTCGTGACCGTGCCACGTGGCACCATCACAGCCATCCTAAGAATCTACAGCCTTCTCCTTGATTGCGCCATCAAGTTTTAGTCATTGGATCTTCATCCAATGGATGAGAAGAGCCTACAATCATGCCTCATCCTTGCTAGCTCAGTGGTTGCGCTCGTGCCTTCGTAAAGAAGCGACACACATTTGAGCCAGGCCTTCATCAACCAAATCAAGCAAGTGGATTTCAATTTCCACCACTTGATCATGCACGGATGGTCCAGATCATGCCACATCGCGTGTACGCGTCCCTCTTATCCTTAGTGCACGCGAGGCGCATAATCAGGGTTGCACGATTTCCATCACAAGGTGGTACGAAGCCACGTGGCACCACAGATGAGAAGCACGATCTCACACGTGGTCTGGGGCATGATAGATGCGCAATCTAGAGTGCACGATTGCGATCAAACAACCGTCATTTTTGCTCTCCTCAGCCACATGATCGCGATCCAACGGCCACAAGCTCTCCTCGCCTTGCCCAACAGTGCGTAGTGCAACACAGTTGCACGCGTGCACTGCATGTGGCTGCATGTTGTACGTGGCACATTGAAGACCCAATGTGCTAAGTGGCCGAGAGGACCTCCCCCTTACCAGTATATAAGGCTTACACCTCGCTCCCTTGTCCACAATCCCTTTCTAGCTTCTCCTACCCTCCTCTAGAGGTAAGAGCACCCCTCTATGCTCCAATCTAGTGATCCCTAGCCTCAGAATGCTCCACTAGATAAAGAAAAATAATTTTGTAATTCCCACCTCTCACCCTCTTTGTGGAGCTCCCACCAACTGCCCTCTCACCACCATTCCAAGAAGCGGATCACACCACAGCGTCACCCTACCTCACATCCTCTTCTTCTAGCTCCATCCTCCTTCCTCCATCCTTATCCTCCATCTGAGTGCCATCCAAGCACTCATCCTCCAAGCAGCCGTTGAGGGGATTCTCTCTCTCTATTAGCTTAGATAGATCTCTACCTGTTATTCTGCCTATCTATTTGAAAATACCAAAAAATTAGATATCGCCAAAATACCAAAAAGAAATAATCAAACGCATTTTAATCAAATGTTTGTCTCCTTGTATTCAAACTGGGACTCACTGAGTCTCTGTTAAAATTATCTGATAGTGGAATTTTGCAAATACAACAACGTAGGTTTCTCTTTCTTGAAACCCTAACGCATTTTCTTTACAAAAATTCTTGCTCATCATTTTGGCACCATTGCTAGGGAGATAACAGAATTTGATTCTCCACATTCTTCTCCCATTTACTTGACTTTTATCTCACTGCCTTCTAATTTACTGTGATTGCAGGTACTCCAAGATGTGTTCTGCAAGCGGAATAGGTACGCAAAAAGCGTGTTCATCATGGTAAATGCACGTGGAAACCCTTCAATTTATATTCAAAAGTGAACTCGTAAAATATGGAAATTGAGGTTTTCAAATAGGAGTCCGAGTCGTTTGCAAGGAAGCAAAATAGATCAAAATCTCTTGCCTAATTAGAACTAGAACCAAGCAAATTGAATATAAAGGAGAATGATATCTAGATCATGCAACTTAATTAAATACTAGAACTAGGAAACATACAACGTGAAGACAAGTTGAAAAATGACTACCGGAATTTTATTGAATAAAATCAAGAGTTTTGCACTAGTAGAATGCTTCTGAGATTACAACTAGAATAGAGTTGCTACAATTAGAGCTAGATAAAGAAAATGCAGAAACTACGGGCTTCGAAGGCAAAGTTCGAAGCGTCGGTGTAGATGCAGATGCGAAGGTGCAGCTGTTAGAATTACCAAAGATGGTGTGGATTATCACTAATTAGTAGAAATTATGTGGAAGTAGGGAATTTTAAGTAGGAGATATCGCTCCTAAGGGGGGGTGGCTAAGGGTTTATATAGGCCTCTAGGAGGTTTCCTATTGGTCGGTCTAAGGTGTCTAAGATCACTAATTTGGATGGCTAGGGTTTAATTATTAGGAACCAAGGGTTAGGATTAAGAGTAGGTTGATAGGATTAGGTTTGGTTTTGTTGGATGAGGCTAAGGAGAGAGAAATAGATATGAAATCATGTGAATTCTGTGGATGTAATGTATTGACGTGGAAATAGGTTGTTGCATGGGATAAGTTTCGGTGGAGTTTAAGTGGGAAATGCATGGGGATTTGGTGGAGGTTACGTGGGTTTTTTTTTTTTTTTTTTGCTTGGGAATTGTTTGGTATTCGGTGGGGAGTTCACGTGGAGGGATAGGTGGGATATGGGATTGTTGGTGGATACGTTTGCATGGGATTGGATTTTGGTTTTTTTGGTGTTGTGTTGGGATTGAGGGAATAGGAGAACGTAGGATGTTGGTGGGATTTGGGTGGTGGACTTTGCATGTGGTTTTGCAAGGGAGAGTAGTGGGATGTGGGATTTAGGAATTGTTCGTGGAGGGTAACGTAGGTGGATGTTATGTGGTGCAGGGGGAGGAGATAAGAACGTAAGGGGTTTAAGGAAAATATTTGCCTAGAGTTTTTTTTTGGAAATTAAAGCTAAGAAGATTGGAGCATTGGATAAATAGGTTTAGGTTAGGAATTTGGTAAAGGAAATTGGGCTCCTAAATAGGTTAGGGTTAATGTCTAATTTGATTTTCAAATACCTCTACTAATTAGGTTAGTCTTCTTTAAATGAGCTGCAGTCTAAAAATCTAATCAACCATGCTCCGATTAACTTGAAATTTTGTATCTGTACATATAAAAATAAACACATCAATATACTAGATACAATTATAGGAAAAATTGCATAAAAGCCCAAATGTATGCATTATTTACAAAATGACCTAAAATGCCTAATTTGACCCAACTAAATGCAATTACCTTTAGACTAACATTAGTGTGGCATTAATTAACATAAATAAATATAGGAATAACAACGAGCAAAGGTGGTAGATTGGAGAAAAATGTAGTTGAAGGTTTTGTAAGTATTTCTCTACCTCATGCATTAGATTTCACCCTACCATACTATATAACTCAAACCTGAATCAACTTAGAAAATTTTATAAACCCTAGGATAGATTGTGGTGTTTGTTTGTCACCTCCACTCATCTCACCCACTCGCACATATAAAAAAAATTAAAAAAATATATTCTTCTCTGACTGTGGGATTTAACTGAAATCTAAACACTTTAAACACCCACATTTCTAACCTAAGGCGCACTATCACTTTGATTCTACTACTTAACTGAAATCCAACCTATGGATCTGGTACACCTTAACTCAATACACAAATAAGTGAGTAGAAATTTGAATAGGCTAATCATTTTTGTGTGCCCTAATTAGTGGTGCAAGTTGGCCAATTGTCTTATTTGTCTAGGCCGTACCACTAAATTTAAAACAGATTCATCCAGTAGCTTACCTCTTAGGGTTCAATTTTTAAGGAATAAGCCAGGCACTCCATTTTATTCTCTAATTTTTAATGGAATATGCTTTCACTCGTGCTTTCAAAACTTGGTTTGCCTCACAAAAACTTAATTAAATAGACCTAAAACTTGAATCCTAAAAGCTATTAAGCAAGATTTGAACTTTAAAATATACCTCATCCTTAATAATCTTGCTTGAAAATCCCTAGTTGTGCACATACAAACACTTTTAACTGATCATTAAGGGCACAACTCATTTAAGGGCTCATCACATTCCAAAGCACTACTATCTCAAGCCTAACTAAAATTGAGTAGACGTTAGCTCTAAGATTCACCGAGTCTATTTTAGGGTATTATCCATACCAAATTATGAATTAGTGACTGTTTTTCCTAAAAGGCACTAAGTTGGGGGTGTGATTGTCAAATGACTTAAGTGACCAAGGGTTTGGCATAATTAGCGGCCTTTGGGACATGCTCCCCTTGCTACGCTGACCCAACTTAAATGGCTTTTGGATTAAGGACAACACCAAATTCATTTTGTGGTTAGGATTATATTCTTGAAGCATAGGTCCTTAGGCTACCTAGCTTAAGGACATACTTGTATTTCTTGTGATGTAGGGCTTTATTTTCCAGTCCTTTTGACTTCCTTCTAGTGCATGCTTGGAAGGAGGTCATTGAATCCTCGCTTGGAAGGACTTTTAGACCATTCTCGGAGGCATAGGTTGAGTTACAACCAAGTAGATCCCATGGCTAACAACCCACTACCACCTCCCCCACCTCCGAACCAGCAGGAGTTGCTTTAGAGGTAGTTGGACAAGTTGCAGTAGATGCAAGAATGATTCCAGCGAATGAATGATCAGGGGGCTCAGCCCTTGAAGGATTTCTATGAACCTTTAAATTACGAGGATCATCCCAGTGTTATGATCCTCACTGGTGATGTAGAGATCAAGCCCTAGGTTTTAAGTTAGATCAAACATTTTTATGGGCTTGGCTCCAAAGATCCATTCCAGCACTTGGAGGATCTGACCACTTTGGTTCAGACCACCAAGGCTAGGAATGTAGATGAGAAGCAGATTATCATGAGGCTTTTCCCCCACTCACTTAGGGATAAGGCTGTATATTAGTATCGCACCATAGGAAGACTGATTGCTATCTAGACAGAATTGAAATTGGCCTTCCTAAAGGAATTCTTTTCAATTGAGTGGACCAATGCTCTGCGACGGGCGATTACTACCTTCACCCAGTGGCTAGGACAATTGCTTCATGGTGCCTGGGGTGACTCTAGGATCTGTTACGAAACTGTCCACACCATGAGGTGCCAAAATGGTAACTCGTGCAGATATTTTATCACAAGTTGACAGATCAACTCTATAATTACACAGATGCTTTCCGAGGAGGCAATTTCCTCAACAAAGATGCAGATAATGCGTATGATTTGTTTGAGGAAATGAGTGAAAACTCTATAAACCATGCCTCTATGGACACCTTCAACTGATCCCAACAACCTAGATTAAATGCCAATTAGGTTCAAGATTCTCATACATTTGATATGGAATTGATCTGCAATAAACTAGATAAAGTGGATCTAGTTGCTAAGCAAATGGAAGAGTGGATGACTAGAAGCTCTAGAAACACTTCTAGATCCACTCAGTCCTAGAGTTCAGGATTCAATTCTTCATAAGCTCCCACGAGATGGGAGTTTGTCGACCAACTTGAGTTGGCTCAACTTGCAAGCCAACACTTCTTGGAACCCTATGGGTTCCAAATTGGGGCCTTTGATCATAATTTTTCTAGTCCTTTCTCGCCACGCTCACCTTAAGAGGATGTGCAAGCTATATAGGAGAACGCTAAGTCCAACCTATATTCCAACACTTGTAACCTAGGTTGGAGGAACCACCCTAACTTCTCTTGGAAGAATAAAGCAGCAAACCCAAGCTCGACCCAGCAATTATGCATTGTAGAAACCTATGGGTCACGGTCATGTATCTACTCAGATGCCCCTGAATTAGGTCAATCAGCCTTCTTGGAATGCCCAACAACCCACGGGGCAAGCTGATTTTAACCACAAGATGGTAGAGATGCAAGGATCTTTGCTCTAGCTTTTGCAGTAGATGAAATACCTCGCTGGACAACTTGCAAACTGGGCTTATTGCTAACAACCGACAGCCTAGATCTCTACCATCTCAACCGATACCTAACCTGAGAAATGTCCAAAATCAGGGCAACAGAGCCCAAGGGTACAAGAATTAGAGGGACCTACACGTACATGTCCTGGTGGTTGAGTAGGGCCCTTCTTCTTCTTCCTCTTCTAATCCTAGATATCTGCCTAACCAAGCCCCTCCTATCTTTCCTAACCCTCCTCAAGACCCGAACCCGAATGCATTTGCAAACTCTATGACCTTAAGGAGTGGAAAGGAAACCCAAAACCCTGAACTACCCTCTTCCAGCAAGCGAAAATTGGGTGAGCTTGAAGAAGAAATGCAAAAAACTAAAGAAGAGAGTAAGGCTCAAGAACCAGAAAAAGATGACCCCACTCATATCCTATTCCCTAGAGCCTTATTGAAGTCCAGGAAGAAGAATCCTATAGACAGCAACGAGGAGCTTTTGAATATATTTAGAAGTGTAGAGATTACATTCCACTTCTCAATGCTATTAAGCATATCGTGACTTATGCTAAGTTCTTAAAGGACTTGTGCATGTAGAAGCGTAAGACAAAGGAACCCACCTCGAGGAAGGTGATACTCTCTGAGAAGGCTAGTTTTGTTATCCTACATTACCTTCCTCAGAAGAAGAAAGATCCAAGTGCCCCCTTGATTCATGCGTTATCGAGGATTACACTTTTGATTGGGCATTATTGGATCTAGGTGCATCCATTAACCTAATCTTGACTTCCCTATATGAAGAGTTTAGGTTAGGTGAACTTAGGCCAACCTTGGTAATGCTTTAGTTAGTAGACCGCTCAGTCACCACCCTGAAGGACATTATTGAGCATGTGATTGTTAAGGTCAAGGACTTCTATTTTCCTGATGATTTTATGGTCCTTGATATGGATGTACTAGAGGAATTGAGGAATATTCTAATGACTCTACAAATAATAGCATTAATTACATCAATTAGAGTCAATCTCAAGGGCACTCATGTATAAATATGACAATATTGTGGGCTTGGGAGCAATGCATACATATTATGTTATTCCTACATTAAGATTGCTTATAATTAATGTTTAATGTTATAATTCATGTTTAATGACCATGTGTATAAGTCCATATTGAAACAAGCCTTAGATGAGTAATCAGACTGCACGAATGAATCCGGATCAACGAACACAATCCAACGAAGCAAGAATCATCTCGATTGGAGCCTTGTAGCATCTGGTACAAAGGAAAGATGATGGACAGCCCAGATGGAGCCACATGGCACCATCCAGGCCTCCCAACGACCACCGGCATCTCACCGCTCTCCTAAAATGTGCCTTCATCAAGCAATCTCACCCATTGGATCTTGCTCTAACAGTTGAGAGCGCATGACGGAATTTTCAAAAACTTGACAAACTCACGAGGGTAGTGCATTGGTCAGCGCTTCAAACCACAGCCAGCTGGCACAAGTTTGAGCCCTCACGTGGCTCAAATTCGTAGCATGCAAGCAGTGGGCAAAATTGGACCATCAATCAATGATCGGACGGGGAGGAAAGAGGCAATGTGGCACCTCCGGAAGTGCGCGATGTGAGCACGCGTGATCTGATAAGAGATTGTACGTGCAACGTTGTGTGCAACAAGAGGAAATTTCTTCTAAGAATCTAACTTGTAGAGACTCAACAGTGCTTGGGTTGCCTGCCAAAATTATGACCGCCCAAGTCACCTTATTCTATATAGAAGCAACTATATATTTTTTTTCTTTTTCATCTTTTCTAATTTTTTTATCTTTGGAGTTGAGGATTTCAGGATAACTTTTTACAGCTACCCAATCCACCCAAGACTCAAAAAGGACTCTTAGTACTAAGCATCTTATTGTGAAAGTGATAGACTCACTCAACGGCAATTAAAATGGACTTCGGGTTTTTATGCCCCTAGGTGACCCGAAAGAGAAAATGTTGCCTAAAAGTGTATCTATCTAATCGGTAGCTTTCACCATACTTTTTATTTTATTGAGATCAACACAAGGGTGAACCCAATGTATATCTCCCCGAATTATGCTACTTCCCCGCTTCTTCCTTAAGTGTTTTGGAATTCTTGTGTAGTTTATGAGCTGAGATCTGGACAATCGGCCAATGGGCTGTTACCCATGACAACTTGCCAGCCATACTTGTGCGGTGAAGTGTGACTTGATTAGCCCATATTTGTGGGTTATTTAAGTATCTAAATGTCTAGACATTAAGTTAATTTTAACATTTAGATAGCATATATTAGGATGTAAATAAATTAATTCATATTTTTAGCTTAAGTGCATAATTCATGCATTTAGAATTAACCTAGGGTTGCATATATTTAATTAGTTAATTAATTAGGTGCACTATTTAAATTAACATAGAAGTTAAGGAGTTATGTGAAAATAACCCTAATTATTTTATTCTTTTATTCTTCTTCTCCTTTGCAGGTAACTCCTCCGTCTCCACCTCATCCTCCTGCGCATCACATTGATTCTATGGTGTTTTGAAATTCAAATCTTTGTAGCCGTAGCTACAAAAGAGGAGGGGTTGCCATTCAAAGGGAGGCCACCACCCCTTTGTTCCTCACTGTACTTAGAGGACCTTGCTCCTCATCCATTCCATACCACCGGCCTCCCATCGCGGCAGTGCGACTCCATCACCGTGTCGCCCACATCGCCAAGAGTCCTTGCAAATTCCTCCTGCCTTATGCCATCACCCACGCCCACACCTTCATTCTCAGCACCCACGCTTCAAAACCCACCTTAGCCAGCAACCCACGCCAGCCTACACGCATGCGCCTTCACCAGACTAGCACGCCTGCGTGCCCTTGCGCTTGCAGAGCGTCCTCTAGCAATGCCTTCACCACGCCCCAACCCCACCACGTTGCCCCTCCTCGTGCCTCCCTGCACCACTGTTCGCCTTCACCACGCCTCAGCACCCCCGCTTCAGAACACTCCAACTCCTCCCTGCCAACCTCTACCCGGTGCCACCAGCACGCCCGCGTTTGCCTGTGCACCCCGCAGAGCGCCGCTCCTCCACACGCCCATGCCCCGCACACGCCTGTAGTGCCCGCGCGCAGCCCTCCTTGAACCTGCAGCACGCGTGGCCAGCAGCAGCCTCCTCCACCGCTGCCACTTCTTTCCTCCGGCAAGCCGGCTCTGGTCGTCTCGCAACTTGCCGCCGCCACCATTGTAGAGCCCTCGCTCTGGCCAATCTACATCCAGAAGAGTTTTTCGAACAATCCTCTCTCCCATGCATGAGGAGGAGAAAGGTAGAATCCTCTGTTTCAACCTCAATTAATAATTACATTTCATGCCATTGCAAAAAAAAATGAATTTTGATTTATGATTATTTTATTATGGTGAAATTGTGACTTCATACTCATGCTTTTTTATAATTGCGTGGCTTTTGTTATTCACATCTTTTGTCATTGGTTTTGGATTAAGATGTGTACAAATTTTCTCTAATGCATGTCAATTGGAAATTACATAGATTCATCACATATTTATTGAATATTTCAGTGACGAAAAATTGCACATATACCCTTACATTTTTGAGTTATTGTGTATCTTCTTTTCATCGCATTTCATGTCAGATTTGACTATGGATTTCGCACTTGATTGAACGAATACGAGAAAAAATATTCGTGATTTTATTGCATCATTGCTTCCCTGTGGGCTTGACCCACTCTTCTGTGAGTGGTTTAATTTTTATTTTAATTATTTTGTTAAGCGATTTTCCACCACCTTAATCCTACAACGACAAATCATCTTATTACATTATTCAAAAGCGAAAACCGTCTTATCAAATGGCGCCGTTGCCGGGGAGGCAATAGATGCAATAATTTCACCTGATTTTATTTCTGATTATTTCTCATTGAATAGTGATTTGACCATTTATTATCTTTTCTGTGCGAGGAATTTGTGCGAGGAATTTGAGAGAGGTGACAAGCACATCTGGGAGAAGACATCGACCTTGAACGACGCTTACACGCGAGGAAGACGAAGGTGACCTGGATCCCGCCTCCATAGGAGATTCTCCGTTTCATAAGTTTTATTTCTGTTTTCTCACCTTTGTAGTAATTGGGGCTGATTTTCGGGAACCTGTTCCCTTTTCTTTAGAATTAGGTTTTTAATTTATTTAGTGGATTGTTTACCCTTAATTTAATTGTGCATAAGTAGCTAAGAAAAAACTAAAAAAAAAACACGAGCTACCTGCTAGAAGCTGCCTGCCCTTAGGTCGAATCATTTAGGACTAAATGAGCAGCATCTAGATATAATTCTTGTCTTGCATATTGCATGAAGAATGCTGGAATCAAGTATGCATTTCTAACTTCGCATTTCTACCTGTCATGCAAATGCATTTTAATTAATTTTTAGACCACATAATCTATCTTGAAGCAATCTAACAAGTGGTCACATATATTCTTGAAAAAGGACTAATTAAAGGAGGGACATTTAAAAAATAAGAACTTGATTTTCAAACGTGGTGTGCGATTCCAAATTCAAAATCTTTTTGCGATGTATGCATACTTATATCTCTTGCACCACAGCATGCATTTAGACACTCCTAAGTCTTGGAACTACTAGGACAAGAGCCCTCCTACCGTTGGATTCTGAAGTGTTCGAAACTTAAGATCAAAGGTTTGTAAATTCAAAGAGGGGGATACCCTGTCACGGATTTTTGGGCGTAGTTGAGAAGCACCGCGAAAGCATAGCTTCAAAGGAAGGCTTAGGCCTACTTGCATCTCTAGATCTTCCGTCTTTGGATTTTCTCTACCATTTGAGATTTAGGGAAGAAAACCTAAGCTCCAACTAAGTCCTTTTAGGCATTTCGAAGGTTGACAATAGGCACGTAATTGATTGGGCAACTTGCTTTGTCACCTACAATTTGAACTAAAGTCAAAATCCTAAATTTGTAAAGACCGAACAAGTCCTTTTGAATTGTGTTTGTAGTGCATGCTTGGTAGGCGTTCTCTTAGGAGACAACTTATGTTTGATCCTGAACCTGAACGAATCTTAAGAAGAAACTTTCCAAGGGTAGAAATGGCTGGACAAAGGAGCCTTAAGGAATATTTCATTCCAACCAATCAAGCTGGCCCTGCACTATGTAGACCTGGAGGGGCCAATCCTTATGAGATCAGAAGCAGTACCATATCCTTGCTGCCCTCCTTTTATGGTACTGCTAGGGAAGACCCTTACAGGCATATAGAGGAATTCACCGAGGTCTGTTCCACGGTGAAGCTGCAGGGCATTACTGATGACACTCAAATGCAAACCCTCTTTCCGTTCTCCCTTAAGGACAAAGCCAAGTATTGGTATCACACCCTTGATGATATTAACACTTGGGATGCCTTGAAGGAGTTTTTGAAGAAGTACTTCCCCATAAGCAAAACCAATCACTTTAGGAGAGAAATTATGAGTTTTGTTCGAAAGGATGGGGAAGCTTTCCATGATGTGTGGGAGTGCTTTAATGACTTGCTAAGACTTTGCCCACATCACCAGGCACCTAAGTGACAATTGGTTGAAATGTTCTACACCGGACTTAATGATTCGCATAGGCAAACTGTGGATGGTGCCTGTGCAGGAACCTGTTTGATACTTTGAGTGAGAATTCTATTCACTTGAATTCTTCCTACATGGATAGAAAATCCACTCTCATGTAAAGAAAGTTAGAGGCGAATGAGGCAAGGGATACCTAGAATTTAGCCTATCAGATTCAATTATTGAATCAAAACATAGAAAGGCTTATGTGTAACCCGAGTCAATTCGTATCTAACACCTCTACATCCCAAGCTTCCGAATGCTCAATTTGCCAAGGCAATACACACGCCACTATGGATTGCCACTTGGCCTCCCAATTCCCTGAGCTTGTATAAGCGGATTTGAATGCTGCTTAAGGGTTTCGTCCTAGACCTCGTAATGACCCTTTTTCCAACACTTATAATGAGAGATGGAGGAACCATGGAGACAAGGAAATGTCTCAAATTCAGGGAATTATAAACCACAATCCTTTCAAAACCATCAAATGAACCAACCTTAGACCTTTGCCCAACCTAAGACCTCTGAGATGGATGAATTGAAGGCAATGTTGAAAACTATGCAAGAAAGTCAAAGTGCCATCATCCAATCTCATGACAAGGCTATACATGAGATGAAATCACAAATAGGACACCTTGTTGAGGCTGTTAGACAGAAGGAAATTGGGAAGCTCCCCAGTGCTGCTGAGGAGAATCCTAAAGGGAAAGGGATTGTCTTTAGGGAGCATGCTCAGGCGGTGACTATTCTGAGGATTGGGAAAGAAATTTCTAAACCTGATGCTCCTATAGTCTCACCCCCTAAAAAACCATCCACCCCGACTTTCACCCCCATCAGAGAAGACTTGCCCAAATCTTCTCCGTTTGAAATCACCTCGCTGGAATAAGTTGCCCCTGTTCCACCCCTTACTTGACATGACAACCCTTCCACCCAGAGATCGAGAGTGCCCTTTGCAGAGCGCTTATCCACCTCTGGGCAGACTTATGCTGGCTCATCTTGAGCTAAAGATAAGACGGATGAGATCATGGAACCTTTCAAGCAAGTGCAGATTAACTTGCCTTTGCTTAAAGCTATCAGGTAGATTCCATCTTATGCTCGCTTCTTAAAGGACCTGTGCATGAAAAAGCGGCAATCTGGGAAACAGGTCCAATCAAAAGTTATCCTGCCTGATTCTGTTAGCTCAATTGTTCAACATGGCACACCCCCGAAACTTAAGGACCCAGGAGCCCCGTACATCTCAATGGTTATTGGTGACTTACAAATTGATGAGGCTCTACTTGATCTGGGTGCAGGGGTGAACATCCTTCTGAGCTACGTGTATGAACAACTTGGGGGAGGCAATCTGAAGCCTAGCCTTGTAATCCTTCAAGTTGCAGATCGATCACTTAAGACACCACGGGAAATTTTGGAAGATGTCCTCGTAAGAGTGGAGGATTTCTTATTTCCAGTTGACTTCTTAGTTTTGGACACTGACCCTACCAACAAGCCAACCAAACCCTCCATCATTTTAGGCTACCCCTTCCTTACAACTTCGCATGCTTCAATCAATTGCAATACTGGGGCATTGAAAATGGGCTTTGGAAACAAGAAAATCCGACTTAATGTGTTTGATGCTTACAAACAAGTCAGACTTGAGGATTGTTCTCAAGTTGAGGTGATAGATGACCTGATTGAAGAGGCAACCCCTGCAATGTTATGTGATGACCCCCTTCAGCATGTTATGCTGAATGAGCATTCCCATCTCTTGGAGGAATGAGCATACTAGAATTTGAGGAGTTGTTGGGTGTTTCTGCTGAGTTTCTTTCCCCATCATCTCTGCCCAAGGTAGATCTGCTACCTGAGATGGGGACATCTAATATGAAACCCTCAACCATACAAGCCCCCGACCTTGAGTTGAAACCCCTCCCTGATACTCTCAAGTACGTCTTCCTAGGTAACAATGATACACTCCCCGTTATCAAGTTGGTTGTGCTATCTGAGGCACAGGAGGGAGCCCTGATTGAACGCTTGTCTAGGCACAAGGAAGCTATTGCTTGGAGCATTGCTGACATTAAGGGTATAGACTCTACACTTTGCATGCAACATATTTATATTGATGATTCCATCAAGCCATTTAGGGACATGAAAAGACGTCTGAATCCTAATATGAGGGAGGTAGTTAAAAAGGAAATCCTGAAGTGGTTGGATGCTGGGATCATATATCCCATTGCAAATAGTAAATGGGTAAGTCCTATTCATGTGGTGCCAAAGAAGGAAGGCTTTACTGTGGAATTCAACAACCAAGGTGAACAAGTTGTCACTAGACCCTTAACTGGATGGAGGGTCTGTATTGATTACAACAGGCTGAACACCGCTACCCAGAAGGATCACTTTCCTTTGCCTTTTATTGATCAAATTCTCGAGAAATTGGCAGGGAATAAGTACTATTACTTTCTCGATGGATATTCTGGGTACAACCAGGTTGCAGTCTTCCCTGATGACCAGGAGAAGATGACATTCACGAGTCCTTACGGTACTTTTGCATTCAAGAGTATGCCATTTGGATTATGTAATGCCCCTGCAACCTTCCAGCGGTGTATGATGTCTATTTTTTTGAACATGATTGACAAGTTTGTTGAAGTGTTTATGGATGACTTCTCCATTTATGGCTCGTCTTTTGACCAGTGTCTCCTGCACTTGGAGAATGTGTTGAAGCAATGTAAGGAGACTGGTTTAGTCCTCAGCTGGGAGAAAAGTCATTTCATGGTACAGAAAGGAATTATACTTGGGCTTGTTGTGTCTGAGTGAGGTTTGGAAGTAGATAAAGTCAAGATTGCTTCTATCTCCAAACTCCCATTGCCCATGAATGTCAAACAGATTAGATCCTTTCTAGGCCATGACAGCTTTTATAGGCGCTTTATTAAAAATTTTAGTAAAATTTCTAGGCCACTTTGTGACTTGTTGGAGAAGGAATCTTCCTTCAATTTTGATTCAAAGTGTGTCGAGGCCTTTCAAACTCTGAAGGAGGCCTTGATCTTTGCGCCTATTCTCTGAGCTCCTGATTGGACACTCCCATTTGAGCTGATGTGTGATGCTTCGGATTATGCAGTGGGAGCAGTCGTTGGACAAGGGGTTAAGGGAAGACCTCATGTGTTGCATTATGCCAGCAAGACTGTAACCGAACCTCAGCAAAACTACACCATCACTAAAAAAAAATTACTTGTTGTAGTTTTGCTCTGGAGAAGTTTAGGTCTTATCTTCTTGGGTCAAAGGTGGTTATTTTCATTGATCATGAGACAGTGAAACATCTCATTTCTAAGAAAGATTCTAAGCCATGTTTGATTAGGTGGATCCTACTCCAAGAATTTGACTTTGAGATACGTGAAAAGAAACGAGTAGAAAATGTTGTGGCTGACCACCTGTCTCACCTTCCACTTAATGACTCTCTTCCCGGAGACATCCGCGAGACATTTCCCGATGAAACCTTGATGGCGGTAACACCAACTTTACCTTGGTATGTTGATACTGTAAATTACTTGGTCACTGGAGAAACTCCTGGCTCTTAGGATGAGCAGAAAAGAAAGAGATTCATTTCCCAAGCAAGATATTTTCATTGGGAAGAGCCTGAATTATTTAGAATTGGACAAGACCAAGTATTGAGACATTGTGTACCTGAAGAGGAACAACAAAGTGTGCTGAGTTTTTGCCATGAACTTCATTGCGGAGGACACTTTGGTGCTAAGAAAACTGCTTTTAAGGTTCTCCAGTCCGATTTCTGGTGACCTTCGTTATTTAAGGATTCTCATAATTTTGATAAGGCCTATATTAGATGTCAACGGACTGGAACGATTGGGAAGAGGAATGAAATGCCTCAACACCCTATTCAATCTTTTGAAATCTTTGATGTGTGGGGAATTGACTTTATGGGCCCCTTCCCTTCGTCCCATAGTTATGATTATATCTTGGTGGCAGTTGATTGTCTCTAAATGGATAGAGGTCATTCTTACGTGCACAAATGACCACTCTGTGGTTTTGAAATTTGTGAAGGCCAATATCATATTTCATTTCGGCTGCCCCAAGATCATTATAAGTGATGGGGGACCTCATTTCCGAAACCACCACTTCAATCAGCTAATCAGGAGTCTAGGAGTTATTCATAAGGTCGCTACCCCTTACCATCCTTAGATGAGTGGCCAAGTTGAAGTATCGAATAGGGAGATAAAAAATATTTTAGAAAAGACTGTTAGACCTGATAAGAAAGACTGGTCCCAAAAGCTCGATGATGCTTTGTGGGTGTATCGAACGGCCTATAAGACCCCTTTGGGTACTTCTCCCTTTCGGATTGTGTATGGGAAAGCATGCCATTTACCCGTTGAGTTGGAACATAGGGCACTTTGGGCTATTCGAAGTGTTAACATGGATTTAGAGAAGGCGGGTAAGGCACGACTTCTGGAATTAAGTGAGCTTGAGGAGCTGAGGAATGATGCTTATGACACCTCTCAAGATTATAAAGAAAGAACTAAGGTCTTGCATGATAAGTATATACTTCGAAAGACCTTTGAGCCCAACCAATAAGTCTAGCTTTTCAATTTCAGACTTAAGCTTTTTCCTGGGAAGTTAAAATCTCGTTGGGATGGACCTTACATAATCACTAAAGTGTTTCCGCATGGAGCTGTGGAGATTAAAAGCCCTTCCTCTTCAGCAACTCCTTTATCGTCAACGGTCAACGGTTAAAACCATACATTACTTTGGATGGCCATCTGGTTGACGAGGTCACTCTTAAGGAGCCTTAGCTCTTACCATTCTTCGTCTCAGGTAATATCTTCCTTTAACTGTTTTTGTTTCCAATGAGGACATTATTTGAACTAGGCATGGGAGAGAGGACCTGAGGCATTTGTTTATAGCATGTCTACATTTTGGATTCATTCATGCATATTGTAAAATAATAATAATAATAATAAAAATAAAAAAGTTTTGAGCTTAACTGGCTAGGCCCTGCATTCTTAAGCAAATCAAAACTCTAGGTTAAACTAAGTTGATTCTAGGGTTGAACTTTAGAAGCTAAGTGACCTACTATCTTTAGACCTTTAGGGTCCTTTGTGGACTTAAAAACTTAAGTAGGAGTTAAGTTGCGGACCATTCCTCAAGAGGTTGATGAAGGAAAGCTAGGGATTGAGTTAAAAGGTGGGGTAGTACCTGGAGTCTTGTTCTACCTTTTGGTTTACAGGTCCTTGTAACCCAAGCATCCAAATCTCGCACACTTGGTCTTATGTAAGTAAGTGATCACCTTAATTCCTTTCTTAAAAGAAATTTGGTTCACTTAGTTTTGACTTAGGAGAGGCTTGAAAACACAATTTGATTGGAAGAATTCCTGCCGCAGGAGAGGTGGAGTATATACTCACCTTGAGGATGCAATGATAACATATTACCTCCTCGGTGCTTATCTCTTAAGATATCTGTCCTACTGGGGGCATGTAAGCGCATTGTGCGGTTCAGATACCATAGGCAGCCCTATCTCGAAGTGCCGATTGCCACAGGCCTGAATTTGCTTAAGAAATCCATGGGCGATACTATCTCGAAGTGTTGATTGCCAGGAGTTCTTGGGGTCGCTATGGGTGGTGCTATCTCAAAGCATCGAAAGCCAGGCACCCTTCGAGGTACGGTGATGGGGACAATGAATCCGACACAAACCGTGTTGATAGCTGATCCAAGGTTTGACTTAGAGGAGTCAAAAATAAAAAAATAAAAATAAATAAATAAATAAATATATATATATATATATAATCCTTTTTCCTTTCTAGGTTGGCAGTCATACCAACCTCAAATAACTCAGACCAATGCATATGCACGGATGCTTTAATCTCAGGGATCAATAAACCTTAGGGTAGAGTCAGAAATTAGGAAAACTTGTGCCTGCAACTTGTCTTTAGCTGACCTAGTCTGTAACTTAGCAACTACTTGGGA
The DNA here is from genome assembly GCA_037157565.1 of Thalassia testudinum. Classification (NCBI taxonomy): domain Eukaryota; kingdom Viridiplantae; phylum Streptophyta; class Magnoliopsida; order Alismatales; family Hydrocharitaceae; genus Thalassia; species Thalassia testudinum. The sequence goes on from JAZHRO010000025.1 coordinate 45,777,916, forward strand.
ACCTTAGGTCTAAAGTCTGAACTTAATATGTTTCTAAAGGAAGACTGATTGGGTTAGCTAGTTTACTTGGAGTGCTAGGTTTTGCTTGGATTTGCTAGGGACTAGCAAAAACTAGGCATGGGGGTATTTGATTAGCCCATATTTGTGGGCTATTTAAGTATCTAAATGTTTAGACATTAATTTAATTTTAACATTTAGATAGCATACATTAGGATGTAAATAAATTAATTCATATTTTTAGCTTAAGTGCATAATTCATGCATTTAGAATTAACCTAGGGTTGCATACATTTAATTAGTTAATTAATTAGGTGCACTATTTTAATTGACATAGAAGTTAAGGAGTTATGTGGAAATAACCCTAATTATTTTATTATTTTATTCTTCTTCTCCTTTGCAGGTAACTCCTCCGTCTCCACCTCCTCCTCCTGCGCATCACATTGATTCTACGGTGTTTTGAAATTCAAATCTTTGTAGCCGTGGCTACAAAAGAGGAGGGGTTGCCATTCAAAGGGAGGCCACCACCCCTTTGTTCCTCACTGTGCTTAGAGGACCTTGCTCCTCATCCATTCCATACCACCGGCCTCCCACCGCGGCAGTGCGACTCCATCATCGTGGGCGTGTGGGGTGACAGCCCACACCGCCAAGAGTCCCTGCAAATTCCTCCTACCTCACGCCATCACCCACCCCCGCACCTTCATTCTCAGCACCCACGCTTCAACACCCACCTCCAATGCACCCTGCCAAGCGCCTCAGCCATCGTGCACCCTCACCTCAGCCAGCAACCCACGCCAGCCAGCACGAGCGCACCTTCACCAGACCAGCATGCCCGAGCGCCCTTGCACCTGCAGAGCATCCTCCAGCAATGCCTTCACCACGCCCCAGCCCCACCGCGCTGCCCCTCCTCGCACCTCTTGCAGTACCTGTAGCTGGCGCCATCAGACCCCACCGCGCTCCTACCACCCGCATGCCCACACCCCAGCCAGCACGCCCGCGTGCCCACACCTCGCGCGCGTCCTCCAGCAACGCCTTCCCTCCACACACCCATGTTCCTTCGCCTTCACCACGTCTCAGCACCCTCGCTTAAGAACACTTCAGCGCCTCCCTGCCAACCTCCAGCTAATGCCACCAGCACGCCCGTGCGTGCCCGTGCGCCCCGCAGAGCACCGCTGCTCCACGCGCCCACGCCCCGCGTGCTGCCCTCCTTGCGCCTGCAGCACGTAAGGCCAGCAGTAGCCTCCTCCATCGCTTCCACTTCTTTCCTCTGGCAGGCCAGCTCTAACCATCTCGCAACTTGCCACCACCACTGTTCCGGAGCCCTCACTCCGACCAATCTACGTCTAGAAGAGTTCTTCAAACAATCCTCTCTCCCATGCCCAAGGAGGAGAGAGGCAGAATCCTTTGTTTCAACCTCAATTAATAATTACATTTCATGCCATTGCCACAAAAAATGAATTTTGATTTATGATTATTTTATTATGGTCAAATTGCGACTTCATACTCATGCTTTCTTATAATTACGTGGCTTTTGTTATTCACATCTTTTGACATTGGTTTTGGATTAAGATGTGTACAAATTTTCTCTAATGCATGTCAATTGGAAATTACATAGATTCATACATATTTATTGAATATTTCAGTGAGGAAAAATTGCACATATACCCTTACATTTTCGAGTTATTGTGTATCTTCTTTTCATCGCATTTCATGTCAGATTTGACTATGAATTTCACACTTGATTGAATGAATACGAGAAAAAATATTCGTGATTTTATTGCATCATTGCCTCCCTGTGGACACAACCCACTCTTCTGTGAGTAGTTTAATTTTTATTTTAATTATTTTGTTAAGCGGTTTTCCACCACCTTGATCCTACAACGACAAATCATCTTAATACATTATTCAAAAGCGAAAACCGTCTTATCATGACTTATTTCTTTTTTTCTTTTCTCCTTTTCTATTTTCCTATTTCTCTCTTTTTTTTTTGAGTAAGTGGTTTTCCTAATCTAAAATTTACCTAAAGGCAGTAGTAAAAGAGAATGGTCCTGTGGCTGGGCTCTGGACAATCAGCCAATGGGCTGTTACCCACGGCAACTTGCCAACCATACCACCCTACAAGGTTCATTAGGTACCCAATTTTCATTAAAATCGCTGATGAGTGAGTCAGTGTAAAACGTGTGTAGATGCTTAGACTAAAAATCCCCCCAAATTAGAAGGTGAGTTGATAAGTCGTATACTTATCACCCTACTTTATTGACCAAGTTAAAATAATATTACTTGGCAAGGACTCAAGATCAAGTCCACATTTTAGTGGACATCTAGACTAATTAAGTCCGAAGACCTGAAGAATCTAAGCATTTAGGTCCCTAGCGTATCATTTCCTGAAGTTGACAAACTCCTAATACCTAGGTTTTCTCTTCCTATTTTTTCTTTTTCTTTTAATAATTCAAGCTGACTATATGCACTCAGAACATACAAATTACCAACCCCCCATGCCTAAGTTGGACAATGTCCTCATTGGAAAATAAATGTATGTAAGGGAGTAAGGAAAGAAATCACTTAAGTGTCAACAGTTAATCCGGTCAGCTTGAATCCCTTGTGTTGCCTCCTAGGAAGCTCTGAGTTTAGTACCTTTAGTTGGGCATAGTACACAAACAATAAGGGAAAAATCACTTGAATGGTTTGGGTTAAGAAGGGGAAAACAAAATCAGCTAAACCCAGAGTCAGAAGTCCACAGATGCAGACTAGATTATGGTGCAGTCCCATCCCTAAGGGATGGGAACTCTACAACTGGTGTAACATGCATGCTTGTGTCTGTTCCTCTCTTAATCTATGGGCATGCAGAGAAGTTGATTTAGATGAGTGCAACCCAAATCTAAAATGTCGGACACTAAAGTTGTAGGCTTTGCAATCTGCTTATGTCCCTCAAAGTTATATCAATTCCAGTGAATTCGGGTTGCAGGATTTCAATTCTGATAGGGCATGTAACAAAATCAAGAGTTTGACAATGAGCCCTAAGATCAAGCATGAGGTCACTCTCCAAAGAAAAATCCATCCCTTCTTCAACTAGGGTTTCATTGCTTTTTCCCTTCGATTCCTTGACCCCTAGAATATTATCTTCAACCTCATTCCTATCTGACTCAATTTTCGAGGTTGCATTAAAGGTAGAGCTAATTTCATCCTCTAGCTCAGATTCTTTCCCTTGGCCCTCCTCTAAACTTGTGATGGGAGCTTCAAATAATTCAAAATCAATTATTTCGGAATTATAATCCCACTCCCCATCTTCAATTTTTGATGTCACTTCCACCAAATCACTTTCCTTGGGAAGATTAGATTTGGATTTAAAGACATCATCCCCCAAATGCTCAATTTTCTCCTGATGTTTGTTCTCAACTCTCCCCAAATCATGTTCTAAGGAATCCTTAATGACATTTTCTAATGAGTTGTCCAACACTGGGGGAGTATCAATAGTGGATTGAACCAATTTTGGGTAAATAGGTGTAGTCCAATAGATCACCACAGGGCCTTGCTTCATGAATTCCGTAAAAGGGGTTGCTTGCAACAATGTTCTTTGGCCCTCTTCATCCAGTTGTTGGAACATATCAATCATGGCTTGTTTCCCCTCAATCAATTCTTGATTCTGTTTATGTAACTCCAACTGAAGGCTATCAAGAACTGACTGAGTGTCATTAGGTTTCCCTTTGGATTTCCTCCTTAGCATTCAAATCAGAGTTGGGAGGGTATGGTTGAGGAGGTGTACTAGAGTCTGTACTGGGGTTTAGGCTCTTGGGTGGATCCTCTATTCTATCACCTTCAAGGACCAATTCCTCAAGAGGCACCATTTTCTGTTTAGTCCTACTCCAGAATAATTGAGGTTTTAAGTCCTCCTCCCTGTCGAATTCTTTATTAGGGGTCCAAAGTAGGTTTGATCATTCTTGATTTGCCCAGGTTTATGATCATCATTTGATTTTCATTTTTCTAAAATCCCTTCCAATCCATAGGTCAAGTAGGAGAGATCCTTGAATTCAGATGACCTATCTTGGTTAGGGTCCTGGGAAGGTGTTGCCTGCTCGAAATCAGGTTTTAAATCATTGTGTTATAGTATAATTGAAATCTTGCAAAAAATAGATAAAATTTATACTCAAAAAAGTCTGAGGTCATTCGCTGGGAGCAAATAGGAATTCAGTTCTCAAAATTGCATTTAAAAACAATGGAGATACGAAATTGTAATTAGAAATTGATTCAGAGTAATGTAGAAAGAAGATCAAGTATCAGACTGCAAAAATAATGAAGTAAATTGGTGATTTGAATCACCAATTACTCCCTACACTAATGGCAAATAGAACTCAATAGTTATATATGAAATGATCTCAGCTGTCTGAATATTCAATTAGATGTCTAAAGCGTCTGATCTGATTTCTTCTTCTGCTTCTTCTTGCTTTCCTTCTTCTTTCCCTTCTCTTCTATTCTTCTTCTTTCTTCTTCTGCTTCTCTACTTTTCTTCCTATGTGGCTCCTCTTCTTTTCTTCTTCTTTCTTTGCTCTTCTTCCTGTGCTTCTATTCTTCTTCAAGCAGAGGGGGAAGGATCCTCAATTTTGGCGAAGTGTCAGCCAATCCTTCTCAAAGCAAAACTTGTTGGTGCTAGAGCACTGCGATCGTTTGTTTTGATGATAACAAAACACGTGTCATTTAACATTTGCACTTGGAGTCTTAGATTTCAGGTCAATTGCAAATGGAGATGTGATTAGATGAAGTTCAAGCTCGCATCCAAGACGGATTGGAGGAGCTCGATGGAGAACAGAGAAGATTCGCGAGGAGCGATAGATTGAAGATGGAAGGACAAGAAGAATAGGATAGAATTCTGTTTATTTCCTTCTTGTACTTTTGTCTTTATTTCCTTGCTCTTTTTATTCCTTAGAACATCATGTTAAAGAGCCTCAAAGTACCCTAATAGTAGTCCTAAGAACACCTGCACAACCCTAGGATACTTAGGTTTTCTGTAGAGAACTTAGAAAACCAATATAAGGTTCAAACAACTTTTTTAGACGTCTAATTCCAAAATCAGACGTCTGATAATATGTTTTAAGACGTCTAACAGTTGATTTAGACGTCTGATAACAATTAGTCTGCACTTAGCTAGTTCTGTCTGATGAAATCAGACGTCCAGACCTTAGTCCAGACGTCTTAGAAGACGTCTGATGTTTTTGCCAGACGTCCAATTAGTGGACCATTGGCTAGCTTCCCAAACACTGAAGATATGACCGTTAGAGCCTTATCAAATGTCCTTAAGCCTTTCCAGACATCTGATAAATGACCGTTTGCCTCTGCTGACCCGAAAATCTCTTCTCAGAGATTTTCTAGCCGTTGCACTCTCTTGGAAATCCATTCCCACAGAAAAGTAGGTTTCCAGACGTCCAGATATAGTGCCAGACATCCTGAATGTCGTCTAATGGACTTGCACTAGAACCCTGTTTAGATCCGATTCAAGTCAGGAAGAAACCCACGTAAAATCAGACATCTGACTTTGTTCCCAGATGTCTTAAACTGATCTTCCAGACATCTGATGCCAGGATCAGACGTCTGGTAACCCTGTCAGTGCAATCATTATTCCTGATTTTGGCCTAATTCTCTTGGACTTTGCTCCCAACGGCTATGGAAGCTTTCCAAAACCTTCCAAAGCTTTCCTAAGGCCTCTATAAATAGAGAGGAACCTCTTGCACACAAACACACACCTAGATACACAAGACACACCTAGTAATCCACTTTCACACTCTTTTGTGTCTAAGAAAAGCTATTGCTCTCCAAGCTCAAGTTCCACATCTTGAGAGCATCAAGCCTTTGCGCACCTGCACTCCTGTCATTTTTCATGAGAGCGACGTTGCGTCGTCGCGTGGCTCACGCACCCGCGTCATCGGTTTGACACACTCCTTGCAAAGGGGAGTTTCCTAATTCCTATAGAAGCTAGGTTTAAATCTTTGTTGGCTCTATAGGACTATATTTGTTATTTTACTTTGTTATTTGGTTGGGTATTCGCTTTGCGAATTCCCGTCTCCTTCGTGGGACAAAATCCTTCTCGTGAAGAGAAGGGGTTGAGGAACGCTGTCCTCGCACTTGTAGCGTGGTTGTAATTGAGGTTGAATGACCCTCGTTTAAGTGATTCGTTTAGTGGATTTGATCAACTTGGTTGATCGGAAAATCCTAACTCGAGAGGGTTAGGTGGTGGTTTTCACCCGGTTTGGGTTTCCACCTAAAAATAATTGTGTACCTTGTGTGATTGAATTTTTGTGAGATTGTTTATATTATATTTCCACAATTTATTACGTCACCCCCTCCTAGTAGGGAATCTACAATTGGTATCCGAGCCAGGTTCTTGCGAGATCGGAGTAACACCTGGCAAGAAGATCATGGAGGGGAGCAGTTCCGCAATCCGAATCTCCGAGGGGCAGTCCACGTCCCGTCCGCCATTCTTCGACGGGAGCAACTACCCCTACTGGAAGCTGCGGATGAAGACTTGGCTTCAAGCCAATGACTTCACGATTTGGGCCAGGTGCGAGACGTCATTTGAGATCCCAGAGAAACCTGCGGGAGGCTACTCGCAACAACAAATTCGTGAACTCTCTTTGAACGCGAAGACCATGAATGCCCTCTACTGCACGCTCAGCCTGGAGGAGTTCAACAGAATCTCGCAATGTGCCACTGCATACGAGATTTGGCACACACTTGAGGTAACTCACGAAGGTACCTCTAAGGTAAAGTCTTCTAAAATTAATTTACTTTCACAAGAATTTGAATCATTTTCTATGAAGACTGACGAAACTTTAAGTGAGATGAACACTAGGTTCACTCTCATAGTAAATAATTTGAAAACTTTAGGAAAGACCTTCATCAAGGGGGAGCTTCAAGGAAAGCTTCTTCGTTCCCTTGGACCAGAATGGGAGCAGAAGGTCACCGCGATTGAGGAGGCAAACGAGGTGGAGGACCTCAACATGGAAGATCTCCTAGGCAATCTAATGGCCTACGAGGCAAAGTTGATGCAGAAGAAGAAGGATGCACCGGAGCCAAAACTGAAGAAGACTCTCGCCTTCAAAGCTGCATCGGATAGCGAGGTGAGTTCCAACGATGAAGACTTTAAAATTTTACTTAAAAAGTTTTCCAAGTTGTGTAGGGAATCAAAGAAGGAGAAGAAGGAGAGCCCTAGACGCTGCTACCACTGCCACGAGAAAGGGCAGCTGCGACCAGAGTGCCCTCTTCTCAAAAAGGAGAAGAAGGAAAAGGAGAAGAAATCTAAGAAGAAGGCGTTCCAAGCCACTTGGGACGATTCGAGCTCGGAGGAAGAAGAAGAAGAAAAGTATATAGAAGAAGAAACCGCTTGCTTTGGTTTCATGGCCAAAGGAAGTGATAGCGACAGCGAAAGCAGAAGTGACTCAGACAACGAGGTAAATTTTGATTTACAAAAAGCTTTTAATGAACTATTTGATGTTAGTAAATCATTAAGAATTGAAAACAAAAGCATTAAAAAGAACCTTAGCTTTCTTAAATCTGAAAATGATAGGTTGGAAATAAAACTTAAGGACCTAGAAAGCAGCTCTAGTCCTAAGGATAATAACCTATTATTAGAAAATCATAACCTCATCAATGAAAATAATAAATTGATTGAGGAAAATGTTAGTCTAAAAATAGAAATTTCTGATTTAAAGACTAAGATGAATATTATAGAAAAAGAAATCGCATGTCTTAGGGAAAACTCTAACAAATTAATCAACAAAGTAGATAATTTTTATAGCACTAAGATTTAGAAAGGATCTCCGTCAAGGAGACCTGCTAACAGATCTGGATCCAAGCTCACTTTGATATCGAAGAAAGAATTAGAATCCTGTTTTGTAGGTTTCAGGGATAACTACAACACGAAGGACTGGACCTACAAGCTCAAGGCTGGTCGACTCGAGTTGGAAAATCCAAGGAGTAGAGCAAGGAGGAGAACAAGAAGACCGACGAGACGGCGAACAAACGATGGACCCCTCGCACGTTGACCACCAGACTGGAGACCGACGCCAATGCCCGGGCCTCCAAGCTACGGATGGGAGCCCCATCCGATGTGGCATCCACCACTACCATTTGGGCCATTTTATTGGCCATGGTAGGTGAGGTAAAAATTCTTGACCCAATCTGTGCTTATCATTAGCATTTAGATAGGGGGAGTTAAAAAAAAAAAAATGAGCTAATTGTCAATTATTATGGGGAGATGTAAGTTAGCTAAATTTCTTTTAGTAAGGGGGAGAAAAATAACAGCTATCTTGTTGTTGCAAAAAGGGGGAGGACATTACTTTTGTTAAAAGAAATTCATAGAAGATCATGTTTTAAGGGAGAGTTATAGGAAATTTAAAATCAATCAAACCTTTTTGATAATGTCAAAAAGGGGGGGGGATTTTTTGCATTATTATTTATGATTTTGTCATCATCAAAAAGGGGGAGATTGTTGGTGCTAGAGTACCGCGATCGTTTGTTTTGATGATAACAAAACACGTGTCATTTAACATTTACACCTGGAGTCTTAGATTTCAGGTCAATTGCAAATGGAGACGTGATTAGACGGAGTTCGAGCTCGCATCCAGGACGGATTGGAGGAGCTTGATGGAGAACAGAGAAGATTCGCGAGGAGCGATAGATTGAAGATGGAAGGACAAGAAGAATATGATAGAATTCTGTTTATTTCCTTTTTGTACTTTTGTCTTTATTTCCTTGCTCTTTTTATTCCTTAGAACATCATGTTAAAGAGCCTCAAAGTATCGTAATAGTAGTCCTAGGAACACCTGCACAACCCTAGGACACTTAGGTTTTCTGTAGAGAACTTAGAAAACCAATATAGGGTTCAAACAACTTTTTTCAGACGTCTAATTCCAAAATCAGACGTCTGATAATATGTTTTAATACGTCTGACTGTTGATTCAGACGTCTGATAACAATTAGTCTGCACTTAGCTAGTTCTGTCTGATGAAATCAGACGTCCAGACCTTAGTCTAGACGTCTGATGTTTTTGCTAGACGTCTAATTAGTGGACCGTTGGCTGCTTCCCAAACACTGAAGATATGACCGTTAGAGCCTTATCAGACATCCTTAAGCCTTTCCAGATGTCTGATAAATGACCGTTTTGCCTCGGCTGACCTGAAAATCTCTTCTCAGAGATTTTCTAGCCGTTTCACTCTCTTGGAAATCCATTCCCGCAGAAAAGTAGGTTTCTAGACGTCCAGACATAGTGCCAGATGTCCTGTATGTCGTCTGATGGACTTGCACTAGAACCCTGTTTAGAGATAATTCAAGTCAGGAAGAAACCCACCTAAAATCAGACGTCTGACTTTGTTCCCAGACGTCTTAAACTTATCTTCCAGACGTCTGATGCCAGGATCAGACGTCTGATAATCCTGTCAGTGCAATCATTATTCTTGATTTCGGCCTGATTCTATTGGACTTTGCTCCCAACGGCTATGGAAGCTTTCCAAAGCCTTCAAAGCTTTCCTAAGGCCTCTATAAATAGAGAGGAACCTCTTGCACACAAACACACACCTAGATACATAAGACACACCTAGTAATACACTTTCACACTCTTTTGTGTCCAAGAAAAGCTCTTGCTCTCCAAGCTCAAGTTCCACATCTTGAGAGCATCAAGCCTTTGCGCACCTACTCTCCCGCCGTAGTTCATGAGAGCGACGTTGCGTGGCTCACGCACCCGCGTCATCGATTCGACGCACTCCTTGCAAAGGGGAGTTTCCTAATTCCTATAGAAGCTAGGTTTAAATCTTTGTTGGCTCTATAGGACTATATTTGTTATTTTACTTTGTTATTTGGTTGGGTATTCGCTTTGCAAATTCCCGTCTCCTTCGTGGGACAAAATCCTTCTCGTGAAGAGAAGGGGTTGAGGAACGCTATCCTCGCACTTGTAGCGTGGTTGTAATTGAGGTTGAATCACCCTCATTTAAGTGATTCGTTTAGTGGATTTGATCAACTTGGTTGATCGGAAAATCCTAACTCGAGAGGGTTAGGTGGTGGTTTTCACCCGATTTGGGTTTCCACCTAAAAATAATTGTGTACCTTGTGTGATTGAATTTTTGTGAGATTGTTTATATTATATTTCCGCAATTTATTACGTCACCCCCTCCTAGTATGGAATCTACAAAACCCCCTAGCCCTGCGCACTATCCTCTCTTTCTCTCTTTGGGTTACGCTCTCCCAAAGCCTCCAACAGTATCGAGTTATCAGGTTTCGGACCTATAGCGCACCCAGGTCCAGGGTTGCGGGCGTGGGTCGCAACTGAGTGTAAGGCGTAGGCGGGTTATCGGGTTACGGCCAGATCCGCGTGGTCAGAGTTGCAGACGAGGCCGAGTCAGGGTGCGAGGGACCTCACCCCCCAAGTGTCTGAGGTGATAAGCTTGAAGCACTTTTTCAATTTATGCGACTACTTTTGCTTAGTGATCCACGATGTGGGACTAAATGCCCCACATCCTTCGCGTGCGTCTGCTGTTGAGAGATGCTGTGCTCCTTCTTTCAATTCACACAAGAGGACGGTGAAAGTCCTCAATCGCTGGTCCACGCGAACTCCTAATGCAATCCTGCATCTTCTGAAGCACAGACTTGGGTGAATCTCTGCACAAACAAAACCTGGAGCTTCGCGAAGAAGCTCCGACAATGGCGCAGGGGTGGCTGGACTTGAAACCAAAAAAATGAGCTAAAAGCCCCAATTAGAATGTTCAGAAGCTTTGCCTTGGTGAGGTGATGTCAACGGTGGTAGTTACGTGGAGTTTGAGTGGCTGAGGTGGCTGGATGGAGTCGGGAATGACGGCGGAAAGGTGGGTTGTTCGGTGGATGATGTGGGCAAGTAGAGTGGCATATAGGGAGAGGGGTTTTGTAGAGGGTGGTGTGGCGAAGGTCGTGAGGTGGTTAGCGAGGCGTTTGGTGGTCTGTGGTGGTGGCACGGGCTTGCTGGAGCCCGACCGATTGTGGAGAAGACGGTGAGGGAGATAAGTGGTCGGCGGTCAAATTAAGAAGTTAAGGGGAGGAAAAGAAAGGAGAGAGAAGAAGGGAGCGTAAGGACCTAGAATTGCAGACGAAGGAGGTAGGGTGACACCGGTTGTGGTTGGCCAACGCCATGGACGAAGGGTTTTTTGATGAGGGAGACGGCAAGGATGAAGGGGCTAGGGTGCCTCTGAGTTGGCCGTCGAGAGGCGAAGGAAGTCAGAGAGGAAGGAGATGATCCTAATTTGGCCATTGGGAAGCCACAGGACGACGGAGGGAGATGCTCGCCGGAGCTAGGTCGGAGGAGGCTGGAGTTAGGGTTAGGAAGAGCTTTTTGGCCTCAAAACTAGCTGAAAAGTTGCACAAGGCCTCGGAGGTGCTTATATAGGGCTTAAGAGGAGGTTCCAAGCTTGGAAACAAGCTTGGAAACCTTGGAGCTTATGTAAATGAATGATACGCATTCCTTCTAAAGGTTCGCATGAGCTTTTGGGAAAGAGTTGAGATCCCTGGATGGGCTCATTTAGAAGGAAATTTCCCAAGGAATCTGTATTTCAAATCTAGGATTGATTGATTGAGAATCGAGTGAGAAATCCTCGCTCAAAACTCGACGGTGAAGGTTTAACCTTCCAAAAATGGCATAGCGACCTGCTTGTGATGAATACAAAGAAGTTGGGGGGCAATTTGTAAGAGAATTCAAAAGTTAAGGGTCAGAATGAGATAGAAAGAGTTTGACTAGATCAAAATGCAAACTTGGTCAAGATGATCTTATATTGAGCCTAAATTTTGGTACAAACCTAATTTGGACACAAGGAATCCAATGGTAAAGTTAGATTTAGGTTTTGACTAAGTTTGATTGGGTAATTTATGCAAAATCCCAAATTAGGGCAAATATCTGTTTAAGACTATTTTGGGTCAAGACGGGTTCTGACGGTCAAATTGAAGGTTCTAAACCCTAAAGAATACCTTTATATTAATTTTAGAGGGTTTAGGTGAATTTTATCCTAACCATAACCTCAGTTAATTAAGCGATCTATTTTCAGGGTTTCAAAAGTCATTTAATTCTCAAAACATGTGCAAACCCTTTTCTGTCTGTTCTAACCCACTTATTAGCCTTTTAGGACCATTTTACTTTTAATTACCCCCTAGGAAAACCTGTGATTGTACTGCATTCATGATATGATGGTAAAACTGCAATTTTAACCCTGTTTTCTTGTCTCTCCATCAGAATGACTTTGCAATGAAATATGGCTCTCTAGCAATTATGTAGGAGCATTTGCTTACTTAATTAGATCAAAATGAGCTAGTTATGGCTCATGATAGTGTTCCCATCAGAAGGGTAGGGGTCTTGGTGTTCTCCTAGAGTGTAGGTCTTATCAGATTGGTTAGTGGGTGGGTGGGACCTAAAAGAGGAGTCATCATGAGGAGAATCAAGATAAAGATCCCCAAGGCTTTGATCATACCCCTGAGTTGGTGGGTTGGAAATATCCCAATAGGAGGTTGATGTGTGTTGGTTAAAATTGGGATAGGTGGGACAAGAGGGGTATTCTGGGTACTTAAGTCTTGGATTTAAGTTCCCAACTATGTGGTTGGTTATCCCAAGTAAACTATGGATATAATCTACTTAGGTTAGAATACAAATCATGTTGGGGATAGTTTGGGAAGGAAGGATAGGCATTGAAATCCATTGTTTGTAAGAAGTGGAGGGATGAGAGAAGAACAAATGAGAGAATTAAGTGTGCACAATCAAGCATGCAAAACTAAGTCCTACAGTGTACACTTAGGCGACTTATGCCTCAGAAGTAGATTTTGACCATGCAGTGAATTCGATGTTGTCCTTACTCCCAAAGGCGGTAGAGTTGGGAAGGCGAAGCAGGGGGAGCATGTCTCGAAGGCTGTTAATTATGCCAAACCCCGGCTTGCTTAAGTCGTTTGACAATCGGACTTCCCAACTCAGCACCTTTTGGACCAAGCGGACATCATTAATTCACTATGCGTTCAGGAAAATACCCTAAAATGAACTCAATGATTCCTAAGGCCAACGACTACTTAATTTTTAGGGCTAGGTTAGTGTTGTGCTCAAGGATTAAGTGAAGGGCAATAGGGGGTTAATGCCCTTAAAATTTCAGTTTAAGCCATGTGCACAATTGGGTGCAAGGACCCAATGCCAAAATAAGTGTTCTTTAACGAGCAAGATTAAGACGTGTGATTTTTAAAATTTGAATCTTGCTTTAATGGATTTTAAAATTTCACTTGTTTATGCATTCAAGCAAGGCACAAATGTATAATCACATTGTTGGTGAAGATTGATTTTCTTTAAGACCTTTTCTGTGACTATAAATTTAAAAACTCCCTAGTGTGGAAGATCCTAGGGTGTGCAGCTTCTACTCAATGAATCTTTTTTTAAGATTTTGTCAAGAAGGGTTCAATCAAAACAAGTAATGACCCTATCCTGACCAAAATTGAATGAGATTTTCAACAAAATTAATTTCAAAATTTTTTGAGGACAATAGACCACCCAAATTCACATTTTTTTCAAGAAGGGGTCAATCTATCCAAAACTTCTAGATTAGTGCACAAGTTTAATACCTTGATTAGAACAAGCACTAATAAATTTCAAATAAAAAAGTAATCTTTAGATGAAGTGAAGAGAATTTCAAGATCTTTCCATAAATATAAACTTTTCATAAATATGAGTTGCTTGGAGTTTGCAATAGCAAGAACAACCTACAGATCTCTAGAAATTAGGACAACCTTACACACTTCCAGTAGAGAATTTCTCACGGCCAAACCACAAGGAGTTTGGCTTTGAAATTTGAGGTGGAGTTTGCTTACTGGAAGGAGCACCCCTGAGATTTTTCTTAAAATTTTTAGAGGTGTTGGGGTCCTTTAATCGTGTCCTGAACCAGAATCCAGAAAATGATATTGCGAAGTTAATGGGTTGAAGGCTTAATGATGGTGTTTTCTTCGACAGACAAAAGAGAGGATTTTATTTTAGAACACCATTTCTTTTCTTGGTCCAAGGATGACGAATTACCTTTTGAATCATGGGAAGACAAGATCGAACCTTCGGGTTGATGGCGGTCTTCTCTTGCACTTCCTTTGACCCACCTGACTCATACTCTTCTCGTTGTTGATGCACGAGATTCCTGCAACCACAAGAAGAGAGAGAAGAGCAAGTTAGATAACACGAATACAATTAATTACCAAGAAAATGAAAGTGAATAAAAGATCCATTGCCTCCCTGGCAACAACGCCAAAACCCTAGCGCCGACGAAATGTGCTTGTGTAAAATTGCTCGTTGTAGCATGTTTTACGACGTCAATTTTAAATAAAAGTTATCGGACAAGAGTCCAAGTGTTGAACACAGGGAGGCAAGATTATAAATCATTTACTCACTTCAATGTTGCAAAAAATATGTCGATTTGTTCACTTGCAAAATGAATAGGGAAAGAGAGAGAGAGAGGAAGAGAGAAAGAGAAGGGGGAGATAGGGTTAGAGAATCACAATAAGTCGTTGCAAAGACAAGATATCAAAAACAAATTCAATTGATTATCAAATGTCATGTTCAACCAAATATAGATGAATGCTTGAATATAAAGAATAACTACAACTATCAAAGAATTAAAACTAAATGTAAGGTGGTGGATGGCGTTGAGACAGGCACGGCGGTGGAGGGACCTCCGTCGACGGCTTGGCGTCTTCACAACCTTGCTTGGGAGATCTATGGAGTGGTGGAATTTCTTATGTAGAAGATAGGTACAAATGGGAGGGGTAGGTCCCTTTTTATAGTTGAGAAGAGGGCTAAAATTCGTCCTAGGGTCAATAGCGACATTCAAAACGTTGCTATAGACCCACCGCAAGCATTTCCCTAGCCCCCGCCCTTACACCTTCAACGCATGCACAGCTGCCATCCATGCGATCCGTGTGCACGCCACTTAAGCCATCCGATCCTTGATCGGACGGTTAGGATCATATCTTGCCCGTTGCCTAAGATCGTGCCTGATGTGAGTTGGATTGGGCGTGCTCGAGCACGTGATCATGCACGTTTCGCGCGGAGGGCTAGATGGTGCTCAACACACCTCTTTCTTGACCGTTCGATCGCAATCAAATGATCCAATTTCAATTGGCGCACCGTAGAGGGCGAGGCGGGATTCGATCCCTTATTGCTTACTTGCGAGTGGCTTGCCTGCCCGCTATGCTACGAGCACGATTGGTCGCGAAGACAACGAGGTGTTGGAGTGGTGGCAACCGTCGGATGATGATTGTGCGGTGGTGAACGCGTGATGAAGGATCAACTAAAGCGTGATGGAGAGAGGAAGCGGGTGCCACATATCGTATATGGGGCTGTTGATCAATAGATCAACGGTCAAAACTTATCAGGCTTGTGAGAGCTATGGAGGTCGGATCGAGGTAATTTTGAGACCGTTGGACTCCATTCATTTATCCAAATCCATCCATACGGTCCGATTGCTCATCTGAGACCTGTTTCAATATGGACTTGTACACAAGGTCGTTAAACATCAATTTTAAGCAACTTAAATATAAAGATCACGCAATATGTATTCAATGCTCCCAAGCCCATTATAATATGTCATTATTGCACAAGTGCCCTCGAAATTGACTCTAATTGATCATATTAACACTGATAATTGTAGAGTCATCACTATCCACCCCGAAGACCAGGAAAAAACAACCTTCACCAGCCCCTACGAAACCTTTGCATTCTGTAGGATGCCTTTCAGGCTTTGCAATGCACCTACGACTTTTGAAAGGTGCATGCTAGCCATCTTCTCCAACATAGTAGGGGACTGTCTTGAGGTGTTCATGGATGATTTCTCCATTTTCAGAGATTTTTTTGATTCCTACCTAGCTAACTTCGAATTGATCCTGAAGAGATGCATTAAGATTAGGTTGGTCCTTAGTTGGGAGGAGAGTCACTTCATGCCAAAACAGGCTAGGTTGTGTATTCTCTAATAGGGGAATTGAGGTGGATAAGGCTAAGGTTGATACTATTTCTAAACTTCCCCCCCACATTTGTTAAACAAATCCGTTCTTTCCTTGGTCATGTAGGCTTCTATAGAAGGTTCATTAAGGACTTCTCGAAGGTTGCTTGGCCCTTGAGCAATTTTCTGGCCAAAGATAAGCCATTTGAGTTTGATGAATTGTGCTGCAAGGCATTCAATTTATTAAAAATGGTAATCACCTGTGCTCTGGTGTTGCAACCACCATTTTGGACAACCCTGTTTGAGATTATGATCTACGCTTCTAATTATGTGGTCGGGGTTGTCTTGGGTCAGAAAATGGATAGGAAGCCCTCTGTTATCTACTACATTAGCAAGACTCTGGACAAGGCCTAGAGGAATTATACCGTCACTGAAAAGAAATTGCTAGCTATAGACTTTGCTCTTGAGAAATTCAGGGCTTATTTGTTAGGATCTCACGTTATCATCCATACAGACCACTCGACCTTAAAACATCTCTTAGCCAAAAAGGATACCAAGCCCCAAATCATTCATTGGATTCTTTTACTTCAAGAATTTGATTTAGAGATCAAGGACAAAGTTCGGGCATAAAATGTAGTGGTCGATCATCTATCGAGAATTCTAACTAATTCTCCTTGTCCAAATATTCCAATTTCTGACACTTTTCCAAACAAGACTATTCTTACAATCTTGGGTGTTCGAACCCCCTAGTTTGTGGATATCATGAACTATTTGGTCGTTGGTGAAGTCCCCCACCACTGGACTAAGAAACAACATGATAGACTTATATCTGAGGCCTAATATTACTTTTGAGATGATCTCGTGTTATACCGCATCGACACTGATCAGATTATTTGCCAATGTGTTTCTAAAAATGAGGTTCAGAGTATACTTGAGTTCTGTCACGCATCTGTTTGTGGTGGACACTTTTCCAGGAAGAAGACGGATGCAAAAATTCTTCAATCTAGGTTTTATTGGTTGTCTTTATTCAGAGATGCCCAAGACTTCTCAAGGTTGCGTTCCCGATGCCAGGCACTTGGGAGCATAGCCAAGAGAGATATGATGCCCCTAAACCTGATTCTTCCCATTGAAATCTTTGGCGTTTGGGGCATCGACTTCATGGGACCCTTCCTCCATTTGGACACCAGCATATTTTGGTTGTTGTTGATTATGTGTCCAAGTGGATAGAGGAAATTCCCACCCAAACCAATGACCACAAGGTGGCCATCGACTTTGTCAGGAAAAATATCTTCAGTCGGTTCAGGATCCCTGGAGCCATTACCAGTGATGGTGGCATGCACTTCACTAATGCCTAGTTCATAAACTTATTGGCAAAGTACGAGGTGAATCTCTGGATTTCCACACCTTACCACCCCTAGACAAACGAACAGGTTGAGGTCTCCAATAGGGAGATCAAGAATATTCTTCAAAAGATGGTTAGGCTTGATAGGAAGGATTGGACTTAGAAGCTTGATGAGACACTTTAGGCCTACTGTACTGATGAGGTGTGGCTCATCATAGCTAAAATGCCCAAGTTAAGCCAGAAACTAGGCTAACCATTATCTATTAACATGATAAAAGGGTTAAGTGTGGAAATTAAAAGAAATGACCTAAAACATCAAATTGATGTTAAAAACACATAATTAGGTCAATTAATGAGATATTCTATTCACAAGTGTAATTTGATGATCCAAATGCAAATTGAATACATCTTTGGGCTCAA
Organism: Thalassia testudinum; assembly: GCA_037157565.1. Classification (NCBI taxonomy): domain Eukaryota; kingdom Viridiplantae; phylum Streptophyta; class Magnoliopsida; order Alismatales; family Hydrocharitaceae; genus Thalassia; species Thalassia testudinum. Next base: position 45,795,627 of record JAZHRO010000025.1, read on the forward strand.
AAGTTCAAATTAAAAGTGAAATCATGTTCCTAAATATTCAATTAAGTTTTAATAAAAAATTCATGACATTTGGACATCATTAGGACTCTGCATTATTGATTTTATTTATAGGTCTTTATTCCATTTATATCTTTTCACAATTAAACACCCAAAGACTTATTTGAAAGGCCGCTAGGGACCTTTTTGAGAAAGTCAGGGACTGTGCTATAATCCTTTCCCCCACTTATGGGATTGATTGTAATTTCTTCACTGTTTTGCCTATTTGGGCCTTTCTTGCAGAAAGCCTATAAACGCCTGACATTGTTCACTCGCTTCATCAGCGAAGAACACAACCCATCTGGGTTGTCGTTCCCTTGATCTATTCATCCTATGGTCAATTGCGATCCAATCTTCATGTGCTCCCGTGCATAGCCTCACCTTCCCCCGCAGATCCCATCCTACGGTGGGATTCATCTCAAACTCTTCTCACGCACCTTCCTCTACACATCCCACCGTTGGTACCCTAGTTGCCTAATCACACCATTATGGTGATTGGAATCACTCCCTCGATTACTTAACACCATCCCAGGCCCTCGTGCATGCCATCAGCTCCTCTCCTACATTTCTTGAGCTGAGCATTTCATCCACTCTGGTTTCCTCTCCTCACTCTATCTTTAGGTCCATTGCTGTGGCGATGAAGCTCCGTTTCTTCAACTCTCCTCGTCGCTAAAGACCACATAGCACCTGAGGGTGACCCAGAGCCCCACTAGTGGACTTTCCCTTCCACCAGAGTCTTCTCCCTTACTTCTTCCTCTCCATCTGCTGGGTGGAGATCCTCAGGTCCCGTTCTTCCTTTTAGTGTAGAATTTCCTGCTTTCTAGAGTTGTCTAGAGTAGTAATTAGTATACTGTAGATCATGTAGGAGTAGATTAGATGATGAATTAGTTGATGTGTTAGTTTAGATTAGAGTAGCTTAGTTAGATTCGATCTTGCCCTCTTTGATCAATTCAGATCAGAGAGGTGTTTCTCCACTTTCATTCCGATCCATTGTTCTCCCCCTACACTCCACAATTCACTTCTAATTGTCTCCCTCATTTTCTTTTATTCACAGTTCACCTCCTCCATTGTAGTAGCCGTTAGATCTGAAGTTCATTAACTATCAGATCAAATGGCATGCTAGGATCAAATGAGGACCTCCTCATGCATTCCATAGATCACAAAGGTCCTCGTGATGCGTGGAATTGAATTTGATTTGATTGGTTAACATCAATTTGGTTTTTGCGGTCGATTAAAGAATTTTTCAAGTAATTTGGGTTAATCAATTTTAACCGATCAAATTGAGTTTATTTGGGTGTAATTGAGTTGTATATGATGGGTGTGAGCTATTTTTTATTAGAGTTTGAATGAGCACTGTGTCTACACCCAATTCTCAGAGATGACACTGTTTTTGGGCAGTTTAGACTTATGAAAATCAGTTGCACTGCTTCGAGGCTTAAACCATGACTTAATGAGATTCTCAGCTTTGCATTGGATACATGAACACCAATCAATGGTGTGCAGGTATCCTAGATGATTAAATCATCTTGGTAAGCTCAAATTAAAAAATTCCAAATGAATGACATTTGATTTGAATTTAAACATATTTTATCTGCTAATGAATGTTTAGATCGAGATTTGACAGGTTTTAATGAAGCTCTGGAAGTCATTTTGAGTGAGTTTAGATATTCCTATTGATCTTCTTCTATTAAGCTGCCTATGGTTTTGTAAAAGAGTCAATTAGGTCTTTATTGGGTTTTGATTCAAAATCTAGCTTTGAGATGAGTTTCAGACTTTTTGATCCTTGTCTATGATGTTTTCAACATGAAGATCTTTTGGGTTTCAGGTATGGATTTGGGCAGTCACGGGTATAGCAGCACCAATTGTTGAAATTTAGCCATAAAAGTTGCAAATCTATCTCTGATTGAGCTGATCCAGCAACTTAATGCGAGAAAGAGCACATTGGTAATTGCTGAATGTTTGAGTTAATTGGCAACAGCATCAGCTGCTAATGTTTGTAGAGTTGGCAGCTTGATAAGTTGCTGAAAACAATAGCTCTTGGTTGTTGAGTTGTGACAATAGATGGATTGATGGTTGAGGATTGAGCTAAGATTTTGAGAAATTCATGAAGCCAACCTGTGTATAATGAAGAATAGTATGAAACAAGCATTCATGTACTTGAAATGAATTGTAATTTAATTTGAATTGCTTGTAAGTTGCTTTTGAAATTCATTGTCAGCTATTCTTGAATGAATTAACTATCCTAAGTGAGAATTTGAGTGAAATTGAGTTGATAATTGTGTTGAAATGCTCTATTATCTTTCTTGTAATGTGCTGAATGTGTTTGAATATCTAAACCTATTTTTCAGCCCTTCAAATCCATTTTTAGTCCTTAGGTTCCTTGTCTAAACACCCTTTAGGCCTAGTTTAGGTTAACTTTGTATATAAATAAAATTGATAGAAAAATTACAAAAAAATAAAATAAAGGCACCTTGAGTAGGATTAAGTCTTTTTCTAGGTGTATGCAAAATTTAAAAGTAATCTGAACTCCTAACTTGGTAGAACATTCTAGCCAACCGTTCAATCTACTTTGAAATTTAATAAAAGAACCAAAGTTAAAAATCACAAAAAGAGCTCTTCTCTCTCTCATCTCACCCTTCCTCTCTCATCCTCTACCTCTATAATACGTATAAAAATCATAAAAATCATAAAATACCCAAAAATACCAAAAATACCATACATAGTATATTTATACTTGTAAATATGAGTTAATAGTAATCTATATGTATATATTGTAAAATACGTAACTAATGTACATAAATAACTTATAAATGTATTCTATATATTAAATTAAGTATTTAAGATGATTTATTGTATATATAACTTTATTGTATAATTATATATTAATTTATATTAGATTAAATGTATATAATCCTAAGTAATTAGAAAAACCTATGTATATGTCTATAATTATATGTAATACTATACATACATATTTAAGTCAGTAATATATACTGTACCATACCTGTATATTTATTTAATTATGTATTTATTGTAGGTACTTCAATTAGTAAGTTAATTAGGTAAGTTATTAGCTTAAAATAAAATAAATTAGTAAATTAAGTTATTACTGAAGTAATCTATGCTGTACATTTATATATAATAATTTTAAACATTTTCAACCTATTGATAATATAATTATATTGTACAATAGCGTCTATAACTTAAATATGTATAAACCCATTTAAAATGAGTATTTAAATATAAATAAATTGAAATAAAGACTTAAAAATAAATTTAAAATGTTTGATAAATACTTTATCATGTTAATTAATGTTTATTGGTCGCTAAATCGGTATTTAAGAATATCGCATTGCAATATAGCCGAAAAAGTGTTAAGAAAGGTATAATTTTATTACTCAAATTTTGAAATCCAAGGTCGAACACAGGAAGTAAATTTGTGTTTTAGAAATCAAGATCACAAAAAGAATACACAATAATATCAACTATCACAGTGTAACAATATAAGAGTAATTGGTAGTGTAGATCACAAAATATTCAAGAATTCAATGTAAAAAATTGGATGTCTATGCTATTTCTGCTCTCTCTGATTCTCTTCTCTTCTTCTGATTTTGCCTTGGCAAGTTATCTTTCTTTCTGTCTTTCTTTCTCTGTCTTCTCCTTCTTCTTCTTCTTCTTCCTTTGGCTTCTCTTTTCTTCATCTTTCCTACGTTAGCCCTTCCATTAGCTTTCTCTGCCTGCTTCATTTTCTTTGGCTTTCTTCTTTCTCTCTCTCTCTCTCTGTTGGCTACCTTTTCTTCTTCCTTTGCCTTGCTGCCTTTTTGCCTTCAGCTTCTTCTTCCTTCAGCTTCTTCCTTCTCTTTTCTTTCTTTGCCTTAACTTCTCTGCCTACTTCTTGTCTTCTCCTTCCTCTTCCTTTGGCTTCGCTTCTCTTCCTCTGCAGAGCAAAACCTACCCCCTACCCACGCGCACTCTCCTCTCTCTTTTCTCTCTTAGGTTCCACTCTCCCAGAACCACATGTTTCTTAGGTAATCGGGTCGGGTACGTACCTAGGACCAGGCCCATCGGCGTGCGATGTTGGGCGAGGAGTGCAAGTCGAGTTAGGTCAACCAGGTCCGCGGGGCGTGGTCGCGAACAAGGCAGTTCGATTTGGTTCAGGTGAGAGGGACCTCACCCCGTGATTCGGAGGCGATAATCCTCTGGCAGGAATTCAATTTATGCGGGTGTTGTGCCTCTTCCAGTTGCGAGGTAGGACTATCTTCCCACCTTCTTCGCACGCGTCCACAGTAGAGGTGTTCCTTCGAATGCAGCAGCTGCGACTGTCCTTGTCTTCAACTGATAACCAAGAGTCATGCTTGAGAGTGCCCCGCGCAATCTTGGATGCGGGCCTAGAGCTGGTGAAGCCTGGAGCAACTGCAAGCTTGCTTCAAGCTTTGCTCCAATGGCGGATGAACGTCTGTACCTGAAATCACCAAGACAGCCTCGCGGCCATGTCAGAATGTTTAGGAAGCTTCGCCAAGGCACGGCGAGTGTGCTGCAGTGGTCGGTGTGGCATGGGAACGCTGTGTGAGCGTGCCTAGGGCACACATTGTGCGTATGTGTGGGTATGTTCGGGGGTGCTTTTGGGTGGTTGACGGAGTGAATGGAATGAGGGGTTGTGATCGGGGAGTCGAGGCGATGCTCATGGACTTGTCGGCAAGGAGGGGGGGTGGTCTGTGGTGGTGGAGCGATTTCGCTGGAGTTGGTGGCCAGAGGTGAAGGAGATGATGGTGGTGGAGTGTGGCAGTAGTCGATTTAGGGAAATAAAGAGGGGGAAAGGAAGTAGAGGGTAAAAGGGACTTATTTAGGAGGTGAAGAGATGAAAGGGAGATGGAGATGGCGTCTGGTGCGTATTGCTGATGCCGGAGATGAAGACGCTCAGAGAGGGACGGTCAGTGAGGATGAAGGGGAGACAGGGGCATCGGCGGGTGCTGTGCGATGCAGACGAACGTGAGGAAGAACCTGCCATCGGTATTGTGGTCAGGCGACGAAGGAGATCAGGGAAAGTCGCCGGAGCTTGGTGAGCGAGTCGACTGAAGGAGAGAAGAAATTGGGGGGATTTCCGGTCATTTTCAAGCTTGGAGGAGTCAGGGTGAACTGGGCTCCTTTAAATAGAGCCTTGGAGGTCGGTTTTGTGCTTGGAAGCCAAGCTTCCAAGCAAGGCAGGGTCACCGGAGTTAGCAACTCAAAAGAGACCCAAATCTCTCATGCGTTCGCACAAGAGATTGGGAAAGAATCTTGGATCATGGATGGGTTCAGATTGGAGGGATTTTCTCAAAGAATCTCCCTTCCAATTTTGAAGGGGATTCTCTGAGAAATCAGGGAGAAATCACCTTCTAAAGCTCGTCGGAGTAGGATTCCTCCACTATAATGATAGAGGGACCTAAGTGTAAATAACGATGAAGAAGCTAGGGGGCTTTTACAAAGGTTTTTGAAAGATAGGGGTACAAATGTAATCAGGTTGGACCTATTTGCAAAGTGGGTCAAGATGAGTTCCCCTTAGGTCCAAATTTTGCTACAAACCTAATTTAGATCTAAGGAATCAAATGGTGAAGTTGGATTTTATGTTTGACCACGTTTGACTGGGTAATTTATGTAAAAACCCAATTTAGGGCAAATATATGTCTGAGACCCCATTTTAGGTCAAAATGGGTTCCAATGGCCAAATTGAAAGTTCTAAATCCTAGATAATAATTTTCTATGATTTTTAAAGGGTTTAGGTGAATTTTATTCTGACCATAACCTTGGTTAATCAAGTGGGTCTATTTTAGGGTTTCAAGAAGTCATTTAATTCCTAGCGTACACACAAACACTTTTCTGTCAAATCCAACCCATTTTTTATCTTGTTGAGACCTTTTGACCTGTGTTTAGCTCTTGAGAAAATCCATTGTTGTACTGCAATGGTAAAATTATAGCTTTACCCCTTTTTCTTACTTTTCTCTCGGAAAGGTTATTCAGTGAATTATGACCTCCAGTTGGTTATGTAGGAGCTTTTATTCTCTTTATTGGGTCAAAATGAGCTAGTTAGGGCTCATGATGGTATTCCCATCATCCCCCCATGCTTAGCTTTTGCTAGTCCCTTAGCAAAATTTTAAGGATTTAACTTTTATTCTAGACCATGAGTTCCTTTGATGTTCAAAATCATGATGTGTGCTTTTTTCTGCAGATTAGGTTAGAATGCCAATGGTAGGCCTAGAGGTACTCAAGTACCATCCAAGATTTGGACCTGACCAGCTCTAGCCTCAGTCCGCCACGAAGGTTTTTAAGGCCCACAGGAACTATCCTAAGGTTCGTTGGACTCCGCGGTTAAAGCACCCATGCTTGTAACATATTTTAGCCTTGGTTCAATTTTCAGTGCATTTTTGTAAGAGAGAGATAGAGGGATCTTCTTTGTTTGGAGAGTTTTCTCTCTCTTTTCTTTTTATTTCTAGCTTTGGATTGACTTCTCAACAAGGTCTGTATCGGATTCCTAGTCCCCACCATCAATCCTCGAAGGGTCCCTGACAATAGATGCTTCAGGATAGCACCGCCCATGGCAACCCCCAAAACCCTGGCTTTCGAGATTTCGAGATAATCCCTCCCATGGCATTCTGTAGCTAAATCCAGACCCTAGCAATTGACATTTCGTGATAATGCCGCCCATGACATCTGAACCAGTGCAGGGTGCTTACATGACCCCAATAGGATATGTAAATATCCTAGGAGACAAGCACTAAGGAGACGATATGTTATTGAGCATCTTCGAGGGGAATTTCCCACCTCTCTGTGTCGAGAACTTATCCAAATCAACTTGTGTTGATCGGCCGCTCCTAATTTAGGTGACTTTTTTAGAACAATTTAAATGCATTTGTGTGATTTTGATACTTATGCACATTGAACCAGACTGTGTGAATTAGGGTGCTTAGGTTACCGATTCCCATAAATCAAAGGTCAGTTAACGAGGCTGAATACTCCTTAAGCCTTAGACCTAATACTTAAGCTTCGTATTTTCCCCAACCTCTTGAGGACTATCCTGATCTTAGCGGATACTTGAATTTTTAAGCCTAGAGTATAGCCCAAGAGGCCTAAGATCAACGTTCCTACTAATCTCTTCTGTGTTTCATTAGCACTTTTTTTCTTTCATTTTCCTTTTCTTGATATGGTCTAGAATTCAGTTAATCCCTTAATTTCTTACTAATGACTATCTCTTTTCTTTTCAACTTGTGCTCCTTTTTGACATTTTTCAATTTTCCCCTTTTTCTTCTCAAGATTTGTATGGCCTCAAAATTTTTCTCTCCCCTCAGAATTTTTTTTGTTCTTTTCAAGAATTTTTTCATTTTTTTTGGTATTTTTGTGATATGTGGTTTTTTTGATAAAACCTTTTCTTGTGAGATGATTTTCATGGTGTTTTGCACTTTCATACCCCCCCATGCCTACGATTTCCAATGTCCCCATTGTAAATTAGGTGGGTTCGAGTTCAGCTTAGATCATTCATTAGAACAGGTTTTGGGTGGACAAGCAGGTCGAGGTGACTACTGCGGACAATTTCAAAACTCGGGTACGGGTACCTGAGGTGGGGTCGGCTGTTCTAATAGATGAACCCTAAAGTGCAATATGAATTCAGTATAGGAATGGCAAGAAAGGTTTTGGGTTTTTCAAAAATGACAGGCTGTCTCCCGTTAAGCGTTGAGTTTTACGCCATCAGCTGGGTACAATGAGCTTAGGGAGAATGAAGGGTAAAGGATGTCTCAGCCAAATTTGTATCAGTGAGGTCAATGAACGATTTGAGTCTTTGATCGTTCACGATGAAAGGTTTTGAATCGTGGCTGAGTGGACTAATCTCGATGGCTCCATTTCCAAAGATTCATCAGATGAGGTAAGGTCCGATCCATTTTGATCTTAATTTTCCTGGGAATAGTTTGAGTTTGGCATCAAAGAGTAGGACTTTTTGACCAGGGTGAAAGATCTTTCTAGATATGTGCTTGTCGTGAAAGGTCTTAACTCGCTCTTTGTAAATTTGCGAGTTCTCATATGCGTCGTGGCGTAATTCATCAATCTCATTCGTTTGGAGCTTTTTGTGGGTTCCTGCCTTAGAAAGATCTAGGTTGCAGGTCTGTACTGCCCAATAGGCTTTGTGCTCCAATTCGACAGGGAGGTGACATGCCTTCCCGTACACCAATCTGAAGGGAGACATACCTAATTAGGTTTTGTGGGCGGTCCTATAAGCCCACAAAGCTTCCGGAAGTCGGACTGACCAGTCTTTCCTGTCAAGTCGAATAGTAACCTAGAGGATTTTATTGATCTCCCAATTTGATAGCTCAGCTAGACTATTAGTTTGGTGGTGATAAGGAGTAGAAATTTAGTGTGACACCCCATATTTGGTCATCAGTGACCTAAACTGAGCATTAGTGAAATGGGTCCCTCCATCAGAGATTATTGCACGTGGAATCCTGAATCGTGAAAAGATGTTCTGATGAATGAATTTGATAACTACCTTATGATCATTGGTTCTGGTCGGAATGGCTTCGATCCATTTGGACATGTAGTCAACAGTGAGTAGAATGTACTCGAAGCCGTCCGAAACAGGAAAGGGTCCCATAAAATCAATCCCCTAGACGTCGAAGATTTCGCATACGAGAATCGGCTGTAAGGGCATTATATCATGGTGGCTCATGTTGCCTAAGGTCTGTCAACGAGTGCATGCTCTACAGTGATTGTATGAATCTTTGAAAATCGTGGGCCAATAGAAGCCGCACTGGAGGACTTTCGCTGCGGTTTTATGACCTGAGAAGTGTCCACTGCATGCCTAGTCATGGTAGAAGGATAAGATGTCCTGAACTTCCGCTCCCGCGACACATCGTCGAATGATTTGATCAGCACCAATGCGGAAAAGATATGGGTCTTCCCAGAAGTAATACTTGGTATCGAAAAGCAATTTGTCCTTCTTAGCTTTCGGCCAATCAGACGAGATTTGATGTGATGCCAGGTAGTTTACTAGATCAGCAAACCACGGATGCCCTGTACTGATAGTCAGGAGGTGCTCATCAGGATAATGTTCTGTAATGGGTCCAGAAGGGTCGATAATATCAAAAGGAAGGTGGGACAAGTGATTAGCTACCACGTTTTGTTTTCCCGCTTTGTCGCGAATCTCAAGGTTAAACTCTTGCTATAGCAAGATCCAGTGGATTAATCGAGGTTTCGCATCCTTCTTGGCAAGGAAATGCCTCACAGCTGTGTGATCAGAGTAAATGATAACATGGGAACCCAGAAGATATGATTTGAACTTTTCCAAGGTAAATACTACGGCTAGCAGCTCTTTCTCAGTAACTGTGTAGTTATGCTGAACCTCGTCAAGTGTCTTACTAGCGTAGTAGATGACCACGGGTTTCCCGTCAATTTTCTGCCTAAGTATCGCTCCTACAGTGAAATCAGATGCATCACACATGATCTCAAAGGGTTGAGACCAATCAGGGGACTGTAGGATCGGAGCTTGGGTAACTCGATCATGTAGGATTTCAAATGCTTGAGTGCATTCCTTGGAGATTTCGAAAGGAACATCCTTAGATAGTAGAGTGGTCAGGGGGCGCGCAATCTTTGAGAAATCAAGAATAAATCAACGGTAAAAATCGACTTGCCCCAAAATGATCGGATGTCCTTGATTGAGCTAGGCATAGGGAGTTTGGAAATCAAATTCACCTTGGCTCGATTGACCTGGATGCCTTTTTCTGATATGAGATGTCCTAGGACAATTCCTTTAGGAACCACGAAATGGCTCTTTTCCCAGGAAAGAACCAGATTCACGTCAGTGCACTGCCTAAGGATCTAGATCAAGTGCAGGAGGCAATTGTCAAATGATTCTCCAAATACTGAAAAGTTATCCATGAAGACTTCCAGATAATCACCTACCATATCTAAGAATTTGGCAAGCATGCATCGCTGAAAAGTAGCGGGTGCATTGTAGAGACCGAACAGCATCCTTCGGAGCGCGTATGTTTCGAAGGGGCAAGTGAAATTGGTCATTTCTTGGTCCTCAGGATGGATTTCCACCTGGTTATAACCGAAGTACCCGTCCAAAAAGCAGAAGAACCTATTTCCCGCTAGTTTCTCGAGGATCTGATCAATAAATGGTAGTGGGAAATGATCCTTCTTTGTGGAGGTATTGAGTCTTCTGTAATCAATGCAAACTCCACGAATTTGCCACATGGGTCGATATGATTTCTCCGATTTCAGTCGTGATCACAGTGAGTCCTGCCTTCTTAAGCACAACCTGGATTGGACTCACACACCGACTGTCGGAGATCGGGTAGATGATCCCTGCATCTAACCACTTGATGATCTCCTTTTTCACAACTTCCTGCAGATTAGGATTCAAACGTCTCTGCATTTCACGGGAAGGTCGTGTGCCCTCTTCAATGTAGATACGGTGTGTGCAGTAGGAGGGCTGATACCAGTCAAATCATCGAGAGTCCATCCAATGGCTCTTCGATGTTACTGGAGAACGGTAATCAGACGGGATTCCTGATCAGGTGTGAGTCTGGAGTTGATAATCACAGGAAATGTCTGATTGAAACCCAAAAAGATGTACTTCAGAAGATCGGGAAGAGGCTTGAGTTCTAGGACAGGGTTATCAGCAGCAACGGGTGGTTCAGGGTGTGTGTCAGTAGCAAGGGAAGGAGTTACGTGTGTGTCTAAGTCAAGTTCGGACTCCTCTAATTGCGGGTTTTGATCCCCTTGTGGTTGATCAGAAGTAGTCAAAAATTTCTCAATATACGAATCTTCAACCATAGCCTTGATATCACATATCTGTTATATAACACCGCAATTAATCCCTTGTTGGGCCTTAAAGATGTCAATCTTTAATGTTTGATTCCCAAATTTCAGTTCAATGTGGCCCTCCTCACAATTTATGTTGGCCCTAGGAGTGGCCAGAAAGGGTCTCCCTAGGATAATTGGTGTATCCCTCAAACTTTCTGGAGCATCCATATCCAAGACTACGAAGTCCACCGGGAAATAGAAATCCTGAACCCTAACAATGACATCCTCAAGAACTCCTTTAGGTGACTTAATAGATCGATCAGCCAACTGTAATGTCACCTCTGTCGATTTGAGCTCAGATTCCTCAAGATGATCAAGTAGGGATGTAGGTATTAGGTTTATGGAGGCTCCTAGATCTAATAAAGCTCTATCAAATTGGGTATCACCAATGGTACAGGAAATCAAGAGAGTACCTGGGTCTTTTGCCTTAGGTGGGAGTTTGCTCAAAATTACAGAGCTGGCTTGCTCTGACAATACGATTGGACTCCCACTTTTGGTTCGTGGCTTACGCTTAGGTGTACATACGTCTTTTAGAAATCGTGCATAAGTCGGTACGTGGCGGATTGCATCCATCAAGGGGATGTTTATATCGACCTGTTCAAAGAGCTTGACCAGATCCACCTCAGGTGCCACGGGTTTGTTTTCCTCTTTCCCTTGGTCAAGGCCTCGGGAAATGGAACCTTGGATGGTTCCTCTAAAATAGGTCCAGGTTCTTGATCTAGGACAGGGGTGTCCTGGATAACTATCCTCGGGCTTCGGTTAGCACTACCATGCTTAAAGTGGCTTGGGTAAGGTGGGTCATGTGTTGCTTTGCCACTACGGGTTGTTACTGAATTCAGTCCTACCTGGTTCTGGTTTGAAGTTGGTGAAATAGGTGGCTGCTGCTGATATCCTGAATATGATATCAAAGCTTCCATCCCGCTGGGTGATGGAACAGAAGGGGCCTAATAAATCATGTGGGCTTGGCTCGGATTTGGGTTCATAACTCCCCTCTGGTTCGGCACGTTATTCGGATTCGGTAGAGGTTGCAAAGGGAGTGTGCCAGGTTGGTGAGAATTTTCCATCTGGGTGAGTTGATTGCGAACCTCTGTGATCTCGTCTTTATGCTGTTTTTGCATAGCCGCATTCATCTTCTGAATGTCAACTAGAGTCTAAAGGATGAGAGTCATTTGATCTGTCTGAGTTGGCCCAGATTGATAGGTGGGGTTTGGCTGAGGCTGAGGCGACTGATATGGACGAGAAGCTTGTGGCAGGGTTGATATAGTGGTCTTTGATTTTGATTATTTCCCGCCCACAAGAAATTGGGATGATTCTGCCATCCATGGTTATAGGTATTAGAGAATGGGTCATTCTCGATGGCGTTGAGGTCCTCGTAGGTCTGAGGAACCTCAGAAAAGTCAGAGTACGAGGGTTCAAAGTTCCCCCAACTAGAGGAGGTAGGATTAGAGTTTCCTCCGGTCCTACAGTCAGACAGGGGTGGATATGGGTCCATCCCCTGAGAAGATCAGTGATAGATGTTCTACACAGCTTCCCTCCCAGAGGGCGATTGTGCAAATGGGTTTTGCACAGAGGTGGCTCGTTGCAGATGTTGAGTTAACTCATCCACCTTCTTCTCAATGATAGATACCTTGTCCAACCGATTGGCTATCAATTCCAAGTCGATGGATGCGGACAGGCCCTGCGTCTCATGTGCTCCCCTTGGATTCATCGATGCACGGGCATTCGTCCAGTCGAATAAGCCCATGGAGTCATTATTGATGGAGTTCTCGCACATATTCTCGAGAATCTCCCACACAGTGTCTTCATGTTGACCCATGATTTTTCCTCTGCAGGTTGCATTGACGAATAAGTGGATATCTTCATGGAGTCCCTAGTAAAAAGACTAGACTTGTTCCCATTTAGGAACTCCGTGATGGGGGTACTTTCGCATGAGATCCAGGAAACAGTCCCATGCTTCATGAAGTGGTTCTCCAGGTTGCTGGGTGAAGTGTGTGATCTGGTGTCGTAAGGCATTCGTCCGACCAACTGGGAAGAACTTTTTTAGAAATTTGGATTACAGTTCAACCCATGTGTTGATTGGACGCGTTTGAGTTTGATACCAATGAGCTACTTTGTCCATGACAGAGAAGGAGAACATCTTCATGAGGAGAATATCCTGATTTTGGACATCTAATCCGAAGGTCTGGGCCAGATGCTTGAGTTGTTTGATGTGCTGGAAGGGATCCTCGGAATTAAGCCCATGAAACTTTGGAATAGCATGAATCATGTTGGGCTTAAGTTCAGAATCAGGACCTCCAGTTAGGATTTGGACTCGAGTTTCGATCGCCACCATAGCGGGATTGTAGTGATCTTGCATCACAGGACGCTGTGGTGGGTTCACAAAGGCTTGGAATAGATCATTAAGGCACTGGAGTTGGTTCTCGAGGTTATTCTCTTCTTCTACAGGTTGTGCCATGATGATGGAAGAAGGAGAATTGAGTTCAGATGAATCAGAGGAGATGTCTATGTGATGGGGTTGCTACACAAACACGGAAGTCGAGGCCTAGCCTCGACGGGAGTGAATCACTAAAGGAGGCCTCAAGGATGGTCTTAAGGACCTCCTACCGAACATGCACTGATGGTTCGGATGAGAGTAGAATGTGATGGACCCAATCAAGACACCCAAAAATTTGGATGACTATAGAGGTTCGGGGTGGATGATACCCCTTAGTCAGAAAGCCATCCACCTGAGAAATACCTGGGCAGCCAGAGAGGGAGAGTCCCGCAAAGACCCCTACATGGTAGAGCGCCCCCACGAGTTACAGGGTTTCCCCCACCCAACCTCTCTTGTCACTGATGTTCCAGGTAGACCAGAATGGGGACTTGACCTCTTAAGTCTACCAGTTTTAATTAAGAGTAAGGGTGCTTAAGATTTCCACTTGAACTTTAGATGTATTGAGTGTAAAAAGTGACCTAATTTCAAGGTTGGTTGACCTAACAAAGTGGGTCAACTTCACCTATTTGTCCTTTGAGAAGTTTTAGGTCCCTTCTTTTAGGATTCAAGTGAGATTAAGAGCCTGAATTTTAGGATTTTCTTAAATAAATCTCTTCAACCAAGGCTTAGGCACACCTCTTTTTGGAGAGTTAATTCTTGCTTATGAAAGTGTCTCTAAAACCCTAGATTGAAATCCTTAATTTGGCTCTAATCTTGGTCCAATTAGGTTGTCAAATGTGGTATCTAGGGCTCAATCAAGAATGAGGTAGCCCTAGTTACCTTAAATGGGTGTACAAATCAGTGTTGTTGAAATCAAATCAGGCAAGTTGGTGAATTAGCTAAAAATGGAAAGCAAGTAGCCCTAATTGATTTTATCTTTTTCTTCCTTTTCAGAATGAGGGGCTTAAGAGAAAGTACTCAGAAATTACCTGCCCTTGGCGTGTTTGATGTGCTGCTGTCTTTCTTTAAATCTTCTCCCCTGAAACAACCACAGCAAAAAGAGATACCAAGTTAGTACCAAATTAGCAATTGTAATCAAGAATTCTAAATCGCCCGTTGCTCCCATGCAATGGTGCCAAAATATTTATTGGTCACTGAATCGGTATTTAAGAATATCATGTTGTAATATAGCCAAAAAAGCATTCAAAATAAATATAATTTTATTACTCGAATTTTGAAGTTCGAGGTCGAACATAGGAAGCAAATTGGTGTTTTAGAAATCAAGATCACAAAAGGAATATGCAATAATATCAACTATCACAGTGCAACAATATAAGAGTAATTGGCAGTGTAGATCTTCTCTCTTTGATTGTCTTCTCTTCTTCTTATGATTTTGCCTTGGTGAGTTATCATTCTTTCTGTCTTTCTTTCTCTGTCTTCTCCTTCCTTCTTCTTCTTCCTTTGGCTTCTCTTTTCTTCTGCTTTCCTGCCTTAGCCCTTCCATTAGCTTTCTCTGCCTGCTTCTTTTTCTTTGGCTTTCTTCTTTCTCTCTCTCTCTGTGTCAGCTGCCTTTTCTTCTTCCTTTGCCTTGCTGCCTTTTTGCCTTCAGCTTCTTCTTCCTTCAACTTCTTCCTTCTCTTTTCTTCCTCTGCCTTAACTTCTCTGCCTACTTCTTGTCTTCTCCTTCCTCTTCCTTTGGCTTCGCTTCTCTTCCTCTACAAAGCAAAACCTACCCCCTACCCGCACGCACTCTCCTCTCTCTTTTCTCTCTTAGGTTTCGCTCTCCCAGAGCCACACGTTTCTCAGGTAATCGAGTCGAGTACGTACCCGAGACCAGGCCCACTGGCGTGTGGTGGTGGGCGAGGAGTGCAAGTCAGGTTGGGTCAACCAAGTTTGCGGGGCGTGGTCGCGGACAAGGCGGTTCGATTCAGTTCGGGTGAGAGGGACCTCACCCCGTGATTCGGAGGCGATAATCCTCTAGCAGGAATTTAATTTATGCGAGTGCTGCGCCTCTTCCAATTCTGAGGTGGGACTATATTCCTACCTTCTTCGCGTGCGCCTGTAGTAGAGGTGTTCCTTCAAATGCAGCAGCGGCGACTGTCCTTGTCTTCAATTGATAACTTGGAGTCATGCATGAGAGTGCCCCGCGCAATCTTAGACGCAGGCCTAGAGCTGGCGAAGTCTGGAGCAACTGCAAGCTTGCTTCAAGCTTTGCTCCAATGGCGGATGAACGTTTGTACCTGAAATCACCAAGACAGCCTCACAGCCACGTCAGAATGTTCAGGAAGCTTGCCGAGGCATGGCGAGTGTGCTGTGATGGTCGGCGTGGCGTGGGAACGCCTGTGTGAGCGTGCCTAGGGCACACTGTGTGCGTATGTGTGGGTGTGTTCAGGGGTGTTTTTGGGTGGTCGACGGAGTGAATGGAATGAGGGGTTGTGATCAGGGACTCGAAGCGATGCTTATGGACTTGTCGGCGAGGAGGGGGGTGGTCTGTGGTGGTGGAGCGATCTTGTCGGAGTTGGTGGCCGGAGGTGAAGGAGATGATGGTGGTGGAGTGTGGGAGTAGTCGATTTAGGGAAATAAAGAGGGGGAAAGCAAGTAGAGGGTAAAAGGGACTTATTTAGGAGGTGAAGAGATGAAAGGGAGATGGAGAAGGTGTTGGGTGGGTATTGACGACGCCGGAGACGAGGATGCTCAGAGAGGGACAGTCGGCGAGGATGAAGGGGAGATAGGGGCGTCGGCGGGTGTTGCGCAATGCAAACGAATATGAGGAAGAAGAACCTGCCACCGATATTGTGGTCAGGCAACGAAGGAGATCAGGGAAAGTCGCCGGAGCTTGTTGAGCAAGTCGACTAGAGGAGAGAAGAAATTGAGGGGATTTCCAGTCGATTTCAAGCTTGGAGGAGTCGGCGCAAATTGGGCTCCTTTAAATAGAACCCTGATGAGAACCTCATCATGAGCCATAACTAGCTCATTTTGACCTAATACAGAGAATAAAAGCTCCTACATAACCTTAGAAAGGCTTGGCTCAGAGAGATTCTGAGTTTGCAAAGAAAACATAAACTGAGGGGTAAAAATGTAATTTCACCAATCCGATCTGAAAATAGGGTAACTCAGGATCCAAACATAGGTCAAAATAACCTAATAAGAAGAAAAGTGGGATGAGATGACTCAATAAGGGCTACAGCAACTCCAAAGAATGAAATGACAGTCTGTAACCCTAGAAACAAACCCACTTCAATTCACGTGGTTCGAGGCAAGGTAAAAATCAACTAAACCCTCTAAAATTCATAGAAAAATAATCTCTAGGGTTTAGGACTTTCAATTTGGCCTTAGGAACCCATTTTGACCTACATTGAGAACCATGCCCAATTAACAACTTAATTTGGGTTTTTGCGTAAATTGACCGGTCAAACAAGGTTTACTCTAGAAATAAAATTCACCATCAGAATCCTTAGGTCCTAATTAGTCATGTATAAAAACTTGGGCCTAAGAAGAAACCTTCTTGACCAACTTTACACTTTGATCCTCATATATTTACTTTTTGGCCCTCAACTTTTGAACCCTCACATTTGGCCCCTAACTCTCCTTCATTCTTTGCGTTTAGGTCCCTCCTGCAAAACCTGCGCAGCACCATGCTCCAGCGACCTTGCCGGAGCATGGCGCCGCGCAGGGTGAGGGAGGGGCCCTGGCAAGTCAATGGGGGGTACCCTGCGTCGTCAGCCACCACAGGGACACCCCCTGAGTACTGTGACCGCCCATACCGCCCGTGCGAACGCACAGACGGTATGGGTCTCCTTCCTCCGGCGTCCTCCGGCGAGGGAGACACGTCGTCTCCCTCCGCCCTCCTCTCTGATTCCGCCCTATAAATGCCCCCGTCGCTCCGCCGTTCTCGGCAGCTCGGATCTGACGGAGACACCCCCCTCAATTCCTCCCTTCCCACTCCGACAGACGCCCCCTTACTCCGGCGGCCTCTCCTCCTCCTCCTCGTTGCCCTGCCGCACTACCAGCAGCAGGGTTACCTTCCCTCGATCCTTCCGCGTCACGCCGCACCCAGCTGGTGCCTCTCCGGTCCCTTCCTCGCCGCCGCCCCTTCCTCTGGGCAATTTCTTCTCCGGCGACAGTCGATACGACTGTCGCCTGCGCCAACCCCTCCTCGTCCAGCTTAGCAGGTAGAACTTCTCCTCTTCCTCCCCTCTTTCTTTTCAATACTGAAAACTCTTACTGTCGCCACCTATTTCCCACCGAACACACCCACTTCTTCGCCCGCAGTTTGACCTAGGGCGACCTGTTTGCTCCACCACGCCCCCTGCAGACCCTCTGACCACCTTCGCCGTGCCACGGCGAAGGTCCCCCGCCTGTCTGATTAGGCCGAGAGGCCGTTCTTCTGTGACCAGGTGACTCGCCCGCCGTCGCCATTACTGAGCAGGCAGAGCTCCTTCACCTGCAGGTGCAGGCACGCCTTCGCCCAGGTTCGACTCCCAAGTTGCGCGGGGCGTCTCCGCGAAGCGTCCCAGGCTCGCAGTTGGGGCGAAGGCCTCGCGTGAAGCCACGATTGCCCGCTGCTCCCTCCGCTGTGGGCGGTCAATTGGGGTGGGACATTTAGTCCCACCTCGGAACTTCTCAGAGGCGCGCGAGCGCATAAAGGCAAAAAGTGTCTTATGCTGTTCGTCTCCTGACCACGGGGTGAGGTCCCTCTCACCCGACCCGGCCTCGTCCATGATCACGCTCCGCGGACCTGGCCCGACCCGATTAACCCGACCTGCACTCCTCGCCCACCACCGCACGCCGGTGGGCCTGGACCCGGGCGCGACTCGTACCCGATTACCCGGTTGCTCTGGGAGAGCTGTCCTAAGAGTGAACTCTGAGAGAGAAAGAGACGCACGGGGGGGAGGAGGGTAGAGTAGGTTTTGTCCTCTGACTTAAACCTTGAGCGTGCAGGCACAGGTGAGGAAGAAGAAGGACTGCAGAAGAAGAACTGAAGCGACACTGTAGCATCCGCAGGTTAAGTCGTCTGATTGGAAAATCAGACGACGTCCTGAAGAGGAGAGAAGACAAATAAGAAGAAGAAAAGAAGAGAGAAGGAGCAGCCAAGTGAAGAAACAGAAAGCATAAGAAGAAGAGCACGGGAGGAAGATCTGAAGCAAGAAAAGAAGAAGAAGAAGAACAGGAAG
Organism: Thalassia testudinum; assembly: GCA_037157565.1. Taxonomy (NCBI): domain Eukaryota; kingdom Viridiplantae; phylum Streptophyta; class Magnoliopsida; order Alismatales; family Hydrocharitaceae; genus Thalassia; species Thalassia testudinum. The sequence continues at coordinate 45,814,083 of JAZHRO010000025.1, forward strand.
AACAAAAGCCAAAGAGAAGAGAAGACAAAGAGGAAGAAAGAAGAGAAGAAGAAGCCAAACTTTCATCTCTCTCTCTCTCTTTATTTTTGTAATAGAACATGTATATCTCTAGAATACGACTTGCTCCCTGAGTTCGACCTCGGGAGAATTGTATTTTCCGAGTAACAAATATTAGCAAATGATGGCAATAACTATCTGTACTACAATGACTTAAGAAAAGCTAGTTGCTGCCACCGTTCGCCAGTTGGCGCCGTTGCCGGGGAGCAACGGCTATTCTAGAGGTAAACATTCCTGTTTTTTTTTTAGTTCTAATTATCTCCTCTCTTTTGTGCAGCTACAGGAAATCAAGAAGACAAGCAACCGCACGACAACCACTCTGAGGATAGGTAATTTTTTCCTCTCGCCATTAACCCCTAAACTCTAAAGAGGAAGAAAAGAAAAGAACAAGCAATATAGGGCTAACCTGTTTTCTATACTTAGCAAACCATAAGAAGTTGCATGTTTTCAACCCATTATTCCTGTACACTATTAAGGGTATTTAGGGGCTAACACATTCTTGCTTGAGCCCTAATTACCCACCAAAGAACTAACTGGACCAAGTAGAGCCAACATAAGACTCAACATTAGGGAGTTAGAGACACACTTCTTAAAAATTGAGAAACCTTAAAAGAAGTGTGCCCAAGCCATTATCTGAAAATACCTATCCAAAGAAACCCTAAAATAAGATTGGCTCTTTAAACACTTGAACCCTAAAAGACAAGACCTAATAAGCAAAACTAGCAGGTAAAGTTGACCATTTGGGTCAACTAACCTTCAAAATAGGTCACTCTTTGCACTTAAAAGACTAAAGTTCAAGTGGAACCTTAAGCACCTTGATCTTGAATTAAAATTGGTAGACTTAAGAGGTCAAGATCCCCATTCTGGTCTACCTGGAACCGCAGTGACAAGAGAGGTCGGGTGGGGGAAACCCTGTAACCCGTGGGGACGCTCTACCGTGTAGGGGTCTTCGCGGGACTCACCCTCTCTGGCTGCCCAGGTAATTCTCAGGTGGTCGATCTTTCTGATCAAGGGGTCCATCTACCCCGCACCTCTATAGTCACCCAACACATTCTTGGGTGTCTTGATTGGGTCCAGCACCTTCTGAACTCATCTCTTCCAACAGTGCATGTACGGTAGGAGGTCCTTAAGACCACCCTTAAGACCTCCTTTAGAAATTCAATCTCGTCAAGGCCAAGCCTCGACGCCCGTGTTTGTGCAGCAACCCCCTCACATTATTATTCTCTCTTCTGATTCATAACCAAGTTCTTCTTCCCCCATCATGGCTCAGCCAGTTGAGGAAGAAAACAATCTGGAGCACCAGCTCCAGCGACTCAACGACCTCTTCCAAAACTTTGTGCACCCACCGCAGCGTCCCATGATGCGGGACCATTATAATCCTGCTGCGGTGGCCATCGAGCCTCGAGTCAAAATCCCGACTGGAGGACCTGATTCTGAATTAAAGCCCAATATGATTCATGCTATACCTAAATTCCATGGGCTTAATTCTGAAGATCCCTTCCAGCACATCAAACAGCTAAAGCATCTGGCCCAAACTTTTGGGTCAGACGGACAAAATCGGGATATTCTTCTCATGAAGATGTTCTCCTTTTCTCTTATGGACAAGGCTGCCCATTGGTACCAAACTCAGACCCGGCCGATCAACAATTGGGAAGAACTTCAGTCCGAGTTCCTGAAAAAGTTCTTCCCTGTTGGACGGACCAACGCCTTGCGCCATCAGATTACACACTTCACCCAACAAACAGGGGAACCTCTCCATGAGGCATGGGATCATTTTCAGGATCTCATGAGAAAGTGCCCCCATCACGGAGTTCCTAAATGGGAACAAGTCCAATCTTTTTACCAGGGACTCCGTGAGGACATCCGTCTCTTCGTCAATGCAACATGCGGAGGAAATATCATGGGTCAACATGAAGACACCGTGTGGGAGATTCTCGAAAACATGTGCGAGAACTCCATCAACAATGACTCCATGGGATTATTCGACAGGACGAATACTTGCGCAGCGACGAATCTTAGGGGAGCACACGAGACGCAGGGCCTGTCCGCATCAGTCGACTTGGAGTTAATGGCCAGTCGATTGGACAAGGTCTCGATTATCGAAAAGAAGGTAGATGAGCTGACTCAGCATCTGCAGCGAGCCACCTTTGCGCATAACCCTTTCGCATAGCCTCCTTCCATAAGGGAAACTGTGCAAAACATTCTCCATCGACCTTCTCCTAGGATAGACCCATCATCCGAATATTTGCCCGGAGGTCCTTCCGATTCCTTCTACACCTGCCAGGGGAATTCCATTCCCTCTTTCTCTAACCCTCTGGAGGTTCCTCAGACCTGCGAGGACCTCAACGCCATCCAGAACGACCCGTTCTCCAACACCTATAATCCTGGATGGCGTAACCATCCTAACTTTCAGTGGGCGGGAAATTCCCAAACCCAAAGACCATCCTTCCAACCCCGCCCACAACCTCCTCGTCCTTACCAGCCGCCTCAGCCTCGGCCCAACCCTACTTATCCATCTGGGCCAAATCAAGATCAAATGTCCCTTATCCTTCAGACCCTGGCTAACATTCAAAGAACGAATGTGGCTATCCAGAAACAACACAAGGACGAACTTACAGAGGTCCGAAACCAATTGACCCAGTTGGAAAACTCTCGCTAGCCAGGTACTCTTCCTTCCCAACCTCTGCCTAATCCCAATAACGTGCCCACCCAGCGGCGCGTTATGAACCCAAACCCGGGCCATGCCCATATGATTTATCAGGCCCCCTCTGTTCCTTCACCTGACGGGATAGAGGCCTCCACTTCTTTTGCAGGTTACCAGCAGCAAGCTATCTTACCCAGTCCCAACCAAAACCAGGCAGGACTTAATTCCGTAACGACCCGTAGTGGTAAGGAAACCCAAGACCCACCTCATCCGAACCACTCCAAGCCTGGTATTGATCCCAAGCCTAGGACAGTAATCCAGGACGTCCCCACCCCTGTCCCAGATCCACAACCTGGACCTATCCTAGAAGAACCACCCAAGATCCCGTTCCCGAGGCCTTGACCAAGGAAAAGAAGACCACCAGGCCCGTGGCACCTGAGGAGGACCTGGTCAAGCTCTTTGAGCAGGTCCACATAAACATCCCCTTGATGGATGCAATCCGCCACGTACCAGCTTACGCACGATTTTTAAAGAATGTGTGTACACCCCAGCGTAAGCCGTGAACCAAGGGTGGGAGCCCAATTGTTCTGTCAGAGCAAGCCAGCTCTGTAATCCTCAGTAAACTCCCACCCAAGGCAAAAGATCCTGGTACTCCCCTGATCTCCTGCAAGATAGGTGATACCCAATTTGATAGAGCTCTGCTAGACTTGGGTGCATCCATAAACCTGATACCCACATCCTTACTTGACCATCTAGAAGAATCTGAGCTAAAACCAACTGAGGTGACATTACAATTAGCAGATCGGTCTATAAAGTCACCAAAAGGGATTCTCGAGGATGTTATCGTAAGAGTGCGGGATTTCTATTTCCCAGTGGACTTTATAGTCTTAGATATGGACGAGCCTAAAAACCCTAGGGATACACCAATCATTCTAGGGAGACCTTTCTTGGCTACTGCTAGAGCCAACATCAGCTGTGAGGAGGGCCAAATAGAGCTTAAATTTGGAGATCAAACCTTAAAAATTGATATATTTAAGGCCCAACAAGGAATTAATTGCGGTGTCATCGAACAGATTTGTGACGTTAGGATTTTGGTTGATGAGTCACACCTCCAGAATGACTCGATTATGCCTCATCAATCACAGAAGGATCTTGACCCGCAAACAGAGGAGTCGAATCCAGACATACACAACCCAGTAACGCCTACCCTTGAACCTCACATCTACACTGAACCACCCGCTGCTGCTGATAACCCTATCCTCGAGTTAAAGCTTCTTCCTGCTCACTTGAAATACATCTTTTTGGGTTCCAATCAGACCCTTCCTGTGATTATAAATTCCACCCTCAATTCCGAACAGGAATTCCGTCTGATTACTGTTCTCCAGCAACATCGCAGAGCCATCGGGTGGACTCTCGATGATTTTACTGGAATATGCCCCTCTTATTGTACTCATCATATCTATTCAGAAGAGGGCGCACGACCTTCTCGTGAAATGCAGAGACGTTTGAACCCTAATCTGCAGGAGGTCGTGAAAAAGGAGATCATTAAGTGGTTAGATGCCGGGATCATCTACCCTATCTCCGATAGTCGTTGGGTGAGCCCAATTCAGGTTGTGCCTAAGAAGGCAGGACTCACCACCATAACGACTGAAATCGGAGAAATCATTCCTACCCGATTAGCCAATGCGTGGAGAGTCTGTATAGATTACCGCCAACTCAATTCCTCCACAAAGAAGGACCATTTCCCACTACCCTTCATTGATCAAATTCTCGAGAAACTAGCGGGAAATAGGTTCTTCTGCTTTCTTGACGGGCACTCCGGTTACAACCAGGTGGCAATCCATCCTGAGGACCAAGAAAAGACCACATTTACCTGCCCCTTTGGAACGTATGCTTTCCGAAGGATGCCTTTCGGTCTTTGCAATGCACCCGCTACTTTTCAGCGGTGCATGCTTGCCATATTCTCAGATATGGTAGGTGATTTCCTGGAAGTCTTCATGGATGACTTTTCAGTCTTTGGAGAATCTTTTGATGATTGCCTCCAACACTTGGTCCAGATACTCAGGCGATGCATTGAGGTGAACTTGGTTCTTTCCTAGGAAAAGAGCCATTTCATGGTGCCTGAGGGAATTGTCCTGGGACACTCAATTTCGGAAAAAGGCATCCAGGTGGATCGAGCTAAGGTTGATCTGATTTCTCGCCTTCCCGTACCTAGCTCGATCAGGGACATCCGTTCCTTTTTAGGGCACGTCGGTTTTTACCGCCGTTTCATTCCAGATTTCTCGAAAATCGTGCGTCCCTTGACTTCTCTTCTCTCTAGGGATGCACCTTTTGAAATCTCCAAGGAATGCACGCTAGCCTTTGAAAACCTGCGTGACCGAGTCACCCAGGCACCTATCCTACAATCCCCTGACTGGTCTCAACCCTTTGAGATCATGTGCGATGCGTCTGACTTCGCTGTAGGAGCGGTCCTGGGGCAGAAAGCTGACGGGAAACCCGTGGTCATCTACTACGCTAGCAAGACACTTGACGAGGCTCAGCATAACTATACGGTTACGGAGAAAGAGCTGCTAGCCGTAGTATTTGCCCTTGAAAAATTCCGATCGTATCTTCTGGGTTCCCATGTCATCATTTACTCGGATCACACGGCTGTAAGGCATCTCCTTGCCAAGAAGGACGCGAAGCCCCGACTAATCCGTTGGATCTTGCTGTTGCAAGAATTCGATCTTGAGATTCGCGACAAGGCGGGAAGGCAGAATGTGGTAGTTGACCATCTGTCCCGTCTTCCTTCTGAGATCATCAACCCTTCCGGACCCATCACGGAACATTTTCCTGATGAGCACTTGCTTTCTGTTGGTACTAGACTTCCATGGTTTGCTGATATAGTAAACTACTTGGCATCTCATCAGACACCGTCTGATTCGCCGAAGGCCAAGAAAGACAAATTGCGTTCTGATTCCAAGTATTACATTTGGGAAGACCCGTACCTTTTCCGCGTAGGTGCTGATCAAATTATTCGGAGATGCGTCCCGGAAGAGGAAATCAGCAATATCCTATCTTTCTGCCATGACCAGGCATGCGGTGGCCATTTCTCAGGGCATAAAACCGCATCCAAAGTCCTCCAGTGTGGCTTCTACTGGCCTACACTTTTCAAAGACGCATACAGTCACTGCAAGGCATGCAGTCGTTGCCAGACTTTGGGCAACATGAACCATCGTGACATGATGCCTTTGCAGCCGATTCTCGTATGCGAAATCTTCGATGTATGGGGGATTGATTTTATGGGCCCCTTTCCTGTTTCGGATGGTTTCGAGTACATTCTGCTTGCGGTGGACTACGTGTCCAAATGGATCGAAGCCATACCGACCCGAACCTGCAATCACAAGATTGTTCTTAAGTTCATACATCAAAACATTTTCTCAAGGTTCGGGATTCCCCGTGCTATTATCTCTGATGGGGGGACCCATTTTACAAATGCTCAGTTTAGATCACTGATGGCCAAATTTGGGGTGTCTCATCGAATCTCTACTCCTTACCACCCTCAAACAAATGGTCTAGCTGAGCTATCAAATCGGGAGATCAAGAAAATCCTACAAGTCACTATTCGGCCTGACAGGAAGGACTGGTCGTCCTGACTTCCGGAAGCATTGTGGGCCTATAGGACCGCCCACAAGACCCAATTGGGCATGTCTCCCTTTAGACTGGTGTATGGAAAGGCATGTCACCTTCCCGTAGAACTGAAGCATAAAGCCTATTGGGCAGTACGAAACTGTAATCTAGATCTTTCCAAGGCTGGAACCCACAGAAAACTCCAAATCAGCGAGATCGATGAATTACGCCTAGACGCGTACGAGAACTCGTGAATCTACAAGGAACGGGTTAAAGCCTTCCACGACAAGCACATCTCGAGAAAGATCTTTCATCCTGGTCAAAAGGTCCTACTCTTTGATGCCCGACTCAAACTTTTCCCGGGGAAACTGAGGTCCAAGTGGGTCGGACCGTATTTAGTCCGACAAGTTTTTGGAAATGGAGCAATTGAAATCAGTCCACTCAGCCATGATTCCGAACCTTTCATCGTCAACGGTTAGAGACTCAAACCGTTCGTTGATGTGACTTCTACTGATTCGGCTGAATCATCCCTTATCCTCCATTCCCCTTGAACTTACTGCACCCGGCCGATGGCGTAAAACTCAGTGCTTAACGGGAGGCAGCTCGTCATTTCTTGAAAATCTAAAACCTTTTTTCTGACACCATTATGCACTTAAGGTTCACCCTTTAAGACAGCCGACTCCACCTCAGATGCTTGCATCTGAGATTAGAAATCGTCCGCAGAATTCATCCCGACCTATTCACTCACAAAAATATATGTCTTAAGGAATAAATTAAGTAAATAAAAACCCCTAAATCACAATGAGGACATTGCAAGTTTTAGGCATGGGGGGGTATAAGTGCAAAACTTGTAGAAAAAAAGAAGGCTTTAAACAAAAAATTCACATATGCCAAAAACACCATAAAAATTAAAAAATTTTCAAAATAAAAAGAATAAGAGGAGAAAGGAAATTTTGAGGAGAAGGAAAAGAAACAAAATGAAAAGGAGCACAAAAAGATGAAAGAAAAGAGTAATAGTCATTAGTAAGAAGCTAAGGAATTAACCTTAGTCTAGACCATTTTTTCAAGAAAAGTGCTTGGTAAGATTAGTAAGAACGCAAACCTTAGGCATTCTTGATAGACTCTTAGTACCCATTAAGATCTAGACAATCCTCAAGAGGTTGAGGAAAATGAAAAGCTTAAGTACTAGGTCCAAGGCTTAGGGAGTATTTGACCTCGCTAACTAACTTCTGGTTTACGGGACTCAGTAACCTAAGCACCCTAACCACATGCACAGCCTGGTTCAGCAAGCGTAAAAATCAAAATCACGCAGAAGCGTCGAAAAAATTCTGAAAAGTACACCTAGAGTAGGAGCGGCCGATCAACACAAGTTGATTTGGATGAGTTCCCAGCGCAGAGAGGCGGGAAATCCCCTCAAAGATGCGTAACAAAATATCATCTCCTCGGTGCTTGTCTCTTAGGATATTCACATATCCTACTGGGGGCATGTAAGCACCCTGCTGGTTCAGATTCCATGGATGGCATTATCACGAAGTGTCAACTGCCAGGGTCTGAACGCGGCCACGGAACACCATGGATGGGATTATCTCGAAATCTCAATAGCCAGGGTTCTAGGGGTTGCCATGGGCGGTGCTATCTCGAAGCATCGATCGCCAGGAACCCTTGAGGATTGATGGTGGGGGCAAGGAATCTGATACAGACCGTGTTGAAAAGTCAATCCTAAGCTAGAATTAAAAAGAAAAAAGAGAGAGAAAACTCTCCAAAAATAGAAAAATTTTCTACCTCTCTCTCTTACAAAACGCACTGCGAACTGAACCAAGGCTAAAATCGTTTCAAGCACGGGGTGCTTTAACTACAAAGTCCAATAAACCTTGGTTAGTTCTTGTGGGTCTTAAAAACCTTTGCTAAGGACTGAGGCTGAGGCTAGACAGATTTGGATCTTAATTGGTACTAGAGTACCTTTTAAGCCAATGGTCAGCATTCTAACCTAATCTAGGTTTAAATGAAAAAGCACTTATCTGAAGCTATTAAGAACTTCATGGTCTAGAACAAGGGTTGAAACCTTAAGTTTTTGCTAAGGGACTAGCAAAAGCTAGGCATGGGGGTATGATGAGAACCTCATCATGAGCCATAACTAGCTCATTTTGACCTAATACAGAGAATAAAAGCTCCTACATAACCTTAGAAAGGCTTGGCTCAGAGAGATTCTGAGTTTGCAAAGAAAACATAAACTGAGGGGTAAAAATGTAATTTCACCAATCCGATCTGAAAATAGGGTAAATCAGGATCCAAACATAGGTCAAAACAACCTAATAAGAAGAAAAGTGGGATGAGATGACTCAATAAGGGCTACAGCAACTCCAAAGAATGAAATGACAGTCTGTAACCCTAAAAACAAACCCACTTCAATTCACGTGGTTCGAGGCAAGGTAAAAATCAAATAAACCCTCTAAAATTCATATAAAAATAATCTCTAGGGTTTAGGACTTTCAATTTGGCCTTAGGAACCCATTTTGACCTACATTGAGAACCATGCCCAATTAACAACTTAATTTGGGTTTTTGCGTAAATTGACCAGTCAAACAAGGTTTAATCTAGAAATAAAATTCACCATCAGAATCCTTAGGTCCTAATTAGTCATGTATAAAAACTTGGGCCTAAGAAGAAACCTTCTTGACCAACTTTACACTTTGATCCTCATATATTTACTTTTTGGCCCTCAACTTTTGAACCCTCACATTTGGCCCCTAACTCTCCTTCGTTCTTTGCGTTTAGGTCCCTCCTGCAAAACCTGCGCAGCACCATGCTCCGGCGACCTTGCGCGGAGCATGGCGCCGCGCAGGGTGAGGGAGGGGCCCTGGCAAGTCAATGGGGGGTACCCTGCGTCGTCAGGCACCGCAGGGACACCCCCCTGAGTACTGCGACTGCCCATGCCGCCCGTGCGAACGCACGGATGGTATGGGTCTCCTTCCTCCGGCGTCCTCCGGCGAGGGAGACACGTCGTCTCCCTCCGCCCTCCTCTCTGATTCCGCCCCTATAAATGCCCCTGTCGCTCCGCCGTTCTCGGCAGCTCGGATCTAACGGAGACACCCCCCTCAATTCCTCCCTTCCCACTCCGACAGACGCCCCCTTGCTCCGACGGCCTCTCCTCCTCCTCCTCGTCGCCCTGCCGCACTACCAGCAGCAGGGTTACCTTCCCTCGATCCTTCCGCGTCACGCCGCACCCAGCTGGCACCTCTCCGGTCCCTTCCTCGCTGCCGCCCCTTCCTCTGGGCAATTTCTTCTCCGGCGACAGTCGATACGACTGTCGCCTGCGCCAACCCCTCCTCGTCCAGCTTAGCAGGTAGAACTTCTCTTCCTCCCCTCTTTCTTTTCCATACTGAAAACTCTTACTGTCGCCACCTATTTCCCACCGAACACACCCACTTCTTCGCCCGCAGTTTGACCTAGGGTGACCTGTTTGCTCCACCACACCCCCTGCAGACCCTCTGACCACCTTCGCCGTGCCACGGCGAAGGTCCCCCGCCTGTCTAATTAGGCCGAGAGGCCGTTCTTCTGTGACCAGGTGACTCGCCCGCCGTCGCCATTACTGAGCAGGTAGAGCTCCTTCACCTGCAGGTGCAGGCACGCCTTCGCCCAGGTTCAACTCCCAGGTTGCGCGGGGCGTCTCCGCGAAGCGTCCCAGGCTCGCAGTTGGGGCGAAGGCCTCGCGTGAAGCCACGATTGCCCGCTGCTCCCTCCGCTGCGGGCGGTCAATTGGGGTGGGACATTTAGTCCCACCTCGGAACTTCTCAGAGGCGCGTGAGCGCATAAAGGAAAAAAGTGCCTTATGCTGTTCGCCTCTTGACCACGGGGTGAGGTCCCTCTCACCCAAGCCGGCCTCGTCCGTGATCACGCTCCGCGGACCTGGCCCGACCCGATTAACTCGACCTGCACTCCTCGCCCACCACCGCACGCCGGTGGGCCTGGACCCGGGCGCGACTCGTACCCGATTACCCGGTTGCTCTGGGAGAGCTGTCCTAAGAGCGAACTCTAAGAGAGAAAGAGACGCGCGGGGGGGAGGAGGGTAGAGTAGGTTTTGTCCTCTGACTTAAACCTTGAGCGTGCAGGCACAGGTGAGGAAGAAGAAGGACTGCGGAAGAAGAAGAACTGAAGCGACACTGTAGCATCCGTAGGTTAAGTCGTCTGATTGGAAAATCAGACAACGTCCTGAAGAGGGGAGAAGACAAAGAAGAAGAAGAAAAGAAGAGAGAAGGAGCAGCCAAGTGAAGAAACAGAAAGCAGAAGAAGAAGAGCACGGGAGGAAGATCTGAAGCAAGAAAAGAAGAAGAAGAAGAACAGGAAGAACAAAAGCCAAAGAGAAGAGATGACAAAGAGGAAGAAAGAAGAGAAGAAGAAGAAGCCAAACTTTCATCTCTCTCTCTCTTTATTTTTGTAATAGAACATGTATATCTCTAGAATACGACTTGCTCCCTGAGTTCGACCTCGGGAGAATTGTATTTTCCGAGTAACAAATATTAGCAAATGATGGCAATAACTATCTGTACTACAACGACTTATGAAAAGCTAGTTGCTGCCACCGTTCGCCAAACCCTAGAGGTCGATTTTGTGCTTGGAAGCCAAGCTTCCAAGCAAGGCAGGGTTGCCGGAGTTGGCAACTCGAAAGAGACCCAAATCTCTCATGCGTTCGCACAAGAGATTGGGAAAGAATCTTGGATCATGGATGGGTTCAGATTGGAGGGATTTTCTCAGAGAATCTCCCTTCCAATTTTGAAGGGGATTCTTTGAGAAATCAGGGAGAAATCACCTTCTAAAGCTCGTCGGAGTAGGATTCCTCCACTATAATGATGGAGGGACCTAAGTGAAAATAACGATGAAGAAGCTAGGGGGCTTTTACAAAGGTTTTTGAAAGATAAGGGTACAAATGTAATCAGGTTGGACCTATTTGCAAAGTGGGTCAAGATGAGTTCCCCTTAGTTCCAAATTTTGATACAAACCTAATTTAGACCTAAGGAATCAAATGGTGAAGTTTGATTTTGTGTTTGACCATGTTTGACTGGGTAATTTACGTAAAAACCTAATTTAGGGCAAATATATGTCTGAGACCCCATTTTAGGTCAAATTGGGTTTCAATGGCCAAATTGAAAGTTCTAAATCCTAGAGAATAATTTATATGATTTTTAAAGGGTTTAGGTGAATTTTATTCTGACCAAAACCTTGGTTAATCAAGTGGGTCTATTTTAGGGTTTCAAGAAGTCATTTAATTCCCAAAGTACACGTAAATCCTTTTCTGTCAAATCCAACCCACTTTTTATCTTGTTAAGACCTTTTGACCTGTGTTTAGCCCTTGAGAAAATCTGTTGTTGTACTGCAATGGTAAAATTACAGTTTTACCCCTTATTTCTTGCTTTTCTCTCAGAAAGGTTATTCAGTGAATTATGACCTCCAGTTAGTTATGTAAGAGTTTTTATTCTCTTTATTGGGTCAAAATGAGCTAGTTAGGGTTCATGATAGTGTTCCCATCAATTAACTATTTGTAAAGTCAATTGACTCATTAATTTATTAATTTAAACTTTAATTAACAAATTGAATCTTAATTTAATATATGCATAACAACCTTAGTTAATTTTTAAATATAATTAATTAAGTTATCTATTAAATTAAATACATAATTATGTAGCCCTATATAAGGGATTTCCAAAAATATAAATTAATTGAAATTTGGAATTAATTTTGACCCTCAAATCGTGGACCAAAATCAAGAAATCAGAACTGCACTCAACGCTGAACAGAGCTAATTTCACGTCGCATTAGTCCCACATCGGGCACTCGCGACCGCTCCAAGCGATATAAGACGAATTTGCGTTGACGACCACCTAGTCATCATGTGCTGGGCACACATATACCCATTACTCTCTCTCTTTCTCTCGAGCATACTGATATTGAGCATATATTGGAACAGTGCTGGGTCAGGAGCCTGTGCACTGTGTTAAGCTGATATTGGGCCTGAATTAAATCGAAAAGAAATGCATATTAATTGATCTAGGGTCGGCCTAGTAGTGGTCTGGTCCCACCCCTATGGGATGTTGTGTATCCCATGAAAGGTCGACCCGCCCATTAAAAACCAAAATTTTGGGTGAGTGAACAATACACTAGCGCTGTGTGTGAGAGAGAAGTTTGAAATTTGGCTAAGTGTCAAAGAGAAGAAGAAGAAAGGAGAGGAGTGGAAACGGCTAAGTGTTGAGGGTTGAAAGAGAGTGTGCTTGCATGAGTATGTGTACTTGTATATGTGTGTATGTGCATATGCATACATATATGTATAGTATAATATAATAATAAATGTATATGTATAATAAATAAAATATGTAAAATAATGTATACGTATATATAAATAATATAAATATGTAAATAAATATAATTAGATTGGTAGAGTATTGTTTGAGCCTTATATATATATAAATAAAACCTTAAGGCTTTAGTGACGTATGTATCTATCACTGTAGATATGTATATATGTCAGTAAACATATTCTTTTTCCTTATATTTTGTACATATTTTACTAAGGCTATAGCAACACATATTTATATTACTGTATAGTATATGTCATTAAAGATATTAGTATATATTAATATAACTTAATATAGTAAATATTAGTAGCTATTTTTGTACTTATACTTAGGTACTATTTAAGATAGTTGTACATAATTAACATAGTGTAGTTACACATAGTTTTCGATGTCTGTTAGTTGTAAATTTATTTAAGGCATTGTAATTCTTATTAATTGATTCTTTTGTACATAATTAACTAATTCATTCATTAATTGATTCATTGATTCATGTTGTAAATAAAATTGATATTTTTGAAATAAAAGAATATTTTTGTACATAGAGTGTGATGTATATTAATAACTGCCTCCCAGTGAATGACTTGAAATAAACTAGTAAAATTAAGTAAATAAATAAAATGACGTGACATCTGTTTACATTATGACAAATATACTACAAAAAAGACACTTAAAACATTATTTTTATTGCAACACAATTGTCAAGCGCGTCATGTACAGCGTATAAGATGCCTATAGGCATGTCTTCATATCGTATGAAGTTAGGTAGGTAATGATAACATCATCATGAGCCATAACTAGCTTTAATTAGATAGAATCAATTGACAAATGCTCCTACATAATCGTCGGAGAGTCGTAATTTACTGAATATCCTTTCTAAGAAGAGTGCCTTAAAACATGGTTAATTCTATAGTTTTAACAGCATATTTTGAATGCATAATAATTACGGGGTTTCCCAAGGGTTAATCTAAGGTCTAATGAACATTAATGACTAATAAGAGGGTCCGTACAGACAGAAATGGATTTTCATGCATTTCAAGAACTGATCCATAACCTAAAACCCTAATTTCAGATCCACTTAATTAACAGAGGTTCTAGTTAGGATAAATTCCATCTAAACCTTCTAAACTTCATAGCAAAATATCCCATAAGGTTTGGTAACCTTGATTTAACTTTTGAAACCCATTTTAACCTTAAACAGTGTCTCAGACAGAAAGTTATCCTAATTTGGGCTTCTACAAAAATTACCCAATCAAACTTGATCGAAACTAAAATCCAACTTTACCATCAGATTCCTTGAGTCCAAATTAGGTTCGTACCAAAATTTGGACCCAATCAAAGATCATCTTGACCTAGTTTGCATTTTGGTCCAGTCTAACTCCTCTCTCATTCATAACCCCAGCTTTTGAATTATTTGCAGATCGGTCCCTAACCTTCTTATCATTATTTGCAAATAGGTCCCTACCGCCATTGGTGTGAACACACCAAGCTCTATCGAGATTCGAGTGAGGATTTCTCTCTCGATTCTCAATCAAACAGTCCCAAAATTGTAAGGGAGATTCCTTGAGGAATTCCCTTCCAAATGGATCCGGCCATGATTCCTAACTCTTTCCCAATCTCCCATGTGAACGCATGGAAGATACAGGTATCCCTTGTGCGCAAATTGGTTGGAGCTTGAAAGCTGCTTTCTAAGCTTAGAAACACCCTTTAAAGCCTATAAAAGCACCCACGATGCATTCCCGCTTCTCCTTAGCTAGGTTTGGCCTCAAAATCCTTCTTCCTTCCCTATCCACGACCAGCTCCAACCAGCTCCAATGGCTTCTCCTCCGTCTTCCTAAGGATGACCAACGACTAAATTGGCCATCCATCGTCTTCCTCATGTTTGTCCGTGCCTCGCCAGCCACAGCGAGGGCTATCTTCCCCTTTCCTCACCACCGTCTCCCTCAATAGAGCAACTTCCTTCTCCAGCGCCGGCCAATCAAAGCCAACGCCAACTTCTTCCTCGTCGTTCATAATTGGTCCACTCTCTCTCTCTCTTTCTCCTTAGGTCCTATCTATCCCTTTTTCCCATCATTTCGACCGCCGTTCACGTCGTTCACCCTTTGTCTTCACCAAACTGGCCAAGCTCCGATGAGGTCCCCACAACTCCACAAGCCACCGTTCGCCTTGCCACAACTCCTAAAATGTCTGTCGTGCCCTACTGACCAAAACCCCTCAAGAAATTGAGGGGATTAGGCCACCAAACACACTATCGAACACACCCATCGCCGACCACCTTCTTCGAGTTTGGCCGACCTCCACACCCACTCCCACACCGACCTAACACCACCACCACATTCACTATCACTTGGCGATCGTCCTAAGATTTTCTAACATGGTCGTGAGACCGTATCTCATGTTTCAGGACTTCGCCATGCTTCACCATCGCCGCCACCATCTTCGACTTTGCTCTCAGTCCTTTGATGAGCTTAAGGCCTAATTGGACCTCCAGGATGTGTGGACTCCACCTACATAGCCACCTGTAGTAGAAATTGAGTGAGGAAGGGCCAGCATAGCTCTAATTGAATGAAGCAACTTTAGCAGTTGTTGCAGGCTTTGCACGAAGAGTAGCGGTACACCTTAGCACCACATCGGCAGATGAAAGATGCGCAACCACACATAAATTGGTTTTGTGATATGGCTTCTTCTCCCACCACTGAGGGGTCAGGTCCCTCATACCCCTTTACCCGCTTACCCGACCTAACGCACTCCTTGATCACCACCCATGCCGGTGACCCTAGATACTATTCTAGACCCGAATACCCGTATCTAGATTCGACTACGCTGGGTCTGAGCTTGAGAGAAGAGGAGGAGGACTTGTGAGAGAGTGGGGGAGGGTTTTGCTCTCTAAGACTTGGCCCTATGAGACACTTAGTTGTTGAGGGAGCTGGTCCCCTGTGCTGTGAAGGAGAAGAAAGGGAAGGTTCGTGAAAGAAGAAGAAGAAAAGAAGGGAAGGTTTGAAAATAAGAGAAGCTGAAGAAGAAGAGAGAAGGCACTGAGAAGAAGAGAAACTAAAGAAAAAAGGCTTCCTGAAAGCCTTGTGCCTGTGCTACATAAGCCATCTGATGATAAATGCTTGTCGACTGATCTGATTTGGTTGATAGCACTGTTGCATTATTTAAGTACTATGGTTAAGATTGAATTCTGAATTGAAATATTGAATGTATGCTTAATTAAGAGAATAATAGGTGATTCTAATCACCATTGTTTTGATTCTCTTTTCATTTGAATTCCATGATATTGCGGACTTCATTGAATAACAATTTAATCATACTTATTCATTGCATATCTATTGTAATGCTTAACTAATTGTGCTCATTGATTCTGATTGAGATTAATGTTGTGAATTTCATATTTACTCCCTATATTCGACCTCGGACTCTTCTTTAGAATCTGAGTTATAAATTTATTTATTTTCGAGCGATTGAGGCTTTACTACAACGAAAGCATATTTAAATCTCCTCTTTCGTGCATTAAATAGTAGGGTGTGCCATTTTCCAGTAGAGATTGAACACCAGGCATTCTGGGCAATCAAGAAATGTAATTTCAGCTTAGACTTAGCTAGGAAGACCAGGAAACTCCAACTATCTGAGTTGGTGGAGCTTAGAAATGATGCATACGAAAATGTTAAGATCTATAAGGTGAGGACCAAAGCTTTGAGTGAAACCAGAAGGTCTGACTTTTCAACTCTCGACTTAAGCTCTTTCCCAGTAAGCTTAGGTCTAAGTGGAATAGCCCGTTCACTATTAATTGGATATTTCCTAATGGAATCATTGAAATTTCTGACCCAAAGATGAGTAATTCTTTTAAGGTCAATGGATAAGGCCTCAAACCCTTTATTGACAGTGTTATTCCTGAATCTGTCTCAAATAAGGTTGCTCTAACCTTGGCCTGATTTCTTTTTGGCCGGACTGTGCCTAGCTGATAACTTTAAACCTAGCAACTTTGTATACTCTTTTTACTTGGAGTTGACCTAGATCATCACGAAATTTAGGTGTTGTCTTCTTTACTTTGCCCTTTTTCATGCCTTTATTTACAATGAGTGCATTACATAAGCTAGGCATAGGGGGGTGGATATATTCATTTCTAAATTATTTTGTCAGTTCCGTAGAAGTTTTTTTGTTTATTTTCCATTTATTATTTTTAAAAAATTTCAAAAAGATAAAAAATTAGAGAATTAGGAAAAGATAACTTAGGCGTTAGAAGTTTTTCAACTTTAGGAAATAATACAGGAGGGTGTGAACACTTAGACTCTTCAAGTCTACGGGTTTAATTGACTCAAGTGTCCACTAAAATGTGGACATGTTTCCTGAGTCCTTGCCAATTTAGAATTCATTCTAAATGGTTAAATAAGTTGGAGTGATAAGTATACGACTTATCAACCTTCCGTCTGATTTGAGGGAACTTAAAATCTTAGCATCTACATACTTTTTGCACTGACTCATTTTTTAGGGTGATTTTAACAAGAACTAGGAAGCTAAAAATGTACTATGGTGGTATGGCTAGCACGTTACTGTGAGTAACCACTCATAGATTGGTGTCTAGAGCCCAGTTACATGACATAATCTCTTTGACTATTGCTTTTAGGTAACTTTAGATCAGTGAAGCCACCTGCTTAAAAAACAAGAAGAAAAAAAATGCCTGAAATGAAAAAAGAAAAATGAAAAAATATAAAAAGGAGAAAAAAATAATAAGCCACACTTTATCACACGGGTATGGCTATCAAGTTGCCGTGGGTAACCCCCCATTGTCGTTTGTCTAAAGCCCAACCCTAAAAAAATGCATAAATAATCCCAACATTTAAGGAGAAGCAGGGAAGTAGAACAAACCCAGGTAGATATACACTAAGTTCACCCTTGTGTTGACCCTGCAGAAATAAGAGTTGGGAGAAAGCTACAGATCAGAAAGATAAACATTTAGGCAAAAAATTTTCACTTGGGGTCACTTAAGGTTTGTAGATACCTAATTCCTGTTGAGTGAGTCAATCACTTTTACACAATAAAAATGTTTAGAACTTTTGGTTCCTTCGAGTCTTGGGTGGGTTGAGTATCCGTAGAAAGCTACCCAAAAACTCTAAACTCAAAACGTCAAAAAAAAAAAATAGAAAAGGAAAAAAAGAAAAAAATTCTTCTCTTTTATGTACGGAATAAGGCAAGGACTTGGGTGGTTTGCATTCTGGCAGACACTCAGGGTGCTATTGAGTCTTAGAAGTTTAGAACTTAGGTATAAATCTTCTATTACTGATAAATGACTAATGCCTAAGTAATTGGATCTTAATTCTATTTATAAATAGCATTTAGTTTAGTTCTGCTAGGGACTAGCAAAAGATAAGTATGGAGGTTGATAAGTATACATTATTTCTTCATAAAATGCCTATTATGTGGGTTCTGTAGCAATTTAAGTGCATCTAGTGTTGTAAATATTTTATAACATGCATTATCGTGCATGTAGAGTAGATTACATTAATTCACTTATTTTAATGGCCAGGGGAAAGGGTGATGCACATCCAATCTCCAAACGACAAATCTGACTGTACGATACGATTAGGACAATGATCGGAGTCCAATGCTTTCGAAATTGCCCCGATCAGACCTCTGTAGCACCCTCTGCAAGCTAAAGAAGATCAACGGGCAAGGGATAGGGTGATGCAAATCCGAGCATTAAACGACAAATCCAACCCTATGGATGGATTCAGGATGACGATCTTTGCCCAACGTTAAGGAAATCGACCAGATCCAACATCCATACCATCACCTACAAGGGAAGGAAGATGGACAGTCGTGATGGTGGCACATGGCACCATCACAACCATCCTAAGTGCCTACAACCTTCTTCTCACCCAAGCCATCAGGTATCAGCCATTGGATCTTCATCCAAGATCCAACAGCTGAAAGATCCAATGGCTAAAAAGAGCCCACAATCACGCCTTATCCTTGCTAGCTTAGTCGTTGCGCCTGCCCCTTCGGAAAGAGGTGACGCACGATTGAGCCACACCTTCATCAACCAAATCAAGCGAGCAGATTTCAATTTCCACCACTCGATCGTGCACGGACAGTGAGTATTACACCATGTCATGTATATGTGTCCCTCTTATCCTCAACATGTGGAAGGCATGTGTTTAGGACTGCATAATTTCCATCATGTGGCAGTGGCAAAGCCACTTTGCATCACAGAAGAGAAGCACGCCTCATGGCGATCTTACGCGTGGTTTGGGGTGGGATAGGCTCATAGTCTGGAGCACACGATCGCGATCCAATGGTCATCATTTTTCCTCTCCTCGCCTGCCCAATTTCAACGTGCAACCGGCATTTTCTCCTCAGTCATACAATCATGATCTAACGGCCACGAGCTCTCCTCGCCTCTCCTAGTGGTGCGCAGCTTAGAACATAGTTGTGTGCACGTGCACGTAGGCGCTACGCTTGGCTACATGTCGTGTGTGGCACATTGAAGGACTAGTGCGCTAAGTGGCTGAGAGGACCTCCCCCTCACCACTATATAAGGCCTACACCCCCTTCCCTTGTCCACGATCCCTTCCTAACTTCTCCTACGTACCCTCCTCTAAATCTAAGAGCACCCTTCTAAGCTCCAAATTTAGTGCTCCTAAGCCTCGGGATGCTCCACTAGATAAAGAAAAATAATTTTGTAATTACTGCTTCTCACCCCCTTCGTGGAGCTCCCGCTGGCCGTCCTTTCACCACCATTCCAAGAAGCGGATCACGTCGCGACGTCGCCCTACCTCACCTCTTCTTCCAGCTCCATCCTCATCCTCCTTCGTTCGGGCATCGTTCAAGCACTCGTCCTCGAAGCAACCATCGAGGGAGATTCTCTCTCTCTATCTCCTTTTACCACTTTCGTAGTGTATATTTATTTTCTGCATTTATTCTGTAACAAACATTGTTCCACTTTATAAATATTTGTTTTCTCTCTCTCTCTCGCTTTATTTATTTGTTGAGTAGATTAGCTTAAAAAGATCTCTATCTGATATTTTGCCTATCTGAAAATATGAAAAGAATTAGATATTGCCAAAATACCAAAAAGAAATAATCAAACGTAGTTTTAATCAAATATTTGTCTCCCTGTGTTCGACCCGAGACTCACCGAGTCTTGGTTAAAATTGTCTGATAGCAAAATTTT
Organism: Thalassia testudinum; assembly: GCA_037157565.1. Taxonomy (NCBI): domain Eukaryota; kingdom Viridiplantae; phylum Streptophyta; class Magnoliopsida; order Alismatales; family Hydrocharitaceae; genus Thalassia; species Thalassia testudinum. Next base: position 45,833,911 of record JAZHRO010000025.1, read on the forward strand.
GCAAATACGATGATGCGAGTTCTTTTTCTTGAAACCTCAATCCATCTTCTTCATAGAAAATCTCACTTATAATCTTCCTTCTTCTCAGTCTAACTTTGTTTTGGATTTCTAATGGAGAGGAAATTGTTAAGCAGAGGGTGGTATTTGAACGTTTGCGTTTGTTTTGCTCCAAATGTCACAAGTTTAGGCATTCCCTTCTATCTTGTGCTTTATCTCTAGGTGTCACTGCTCATGCTCGAGAGAATACCTCTGGCCTTCCTCTTCAACTTGTTCCATTCTCTTAACATCTAATCTTCCCCTTTTGCACGATGAAGAGGATCCCCCTTCTATTGTTGGAGGACAACTAGTTTAGAAGGATTCTCCTTCAGCAGTCTTGGGTGGTGATAAACGCTAGTTTATCATCATTCTTATGCCCTAAAACAGATCTTGCTCTTAGGGTTTTAACCTTGAAAATGGGTTTTCGAGCTGCATTTTGGCATTCACCTAAGATAGGCATGCATTGCATTTTATTATCTTTTTGATATGTTTATTTGAGTGTCAGGGATATGCAAAGAGTTAGATCCCATAAACCTTGGCACTTAGGAAGGTAGAAGATGAAGGAAAAACTTAAATCAGCTGGGTCGAAGTTGGATCTAGCTGATCCAGTTGGATCCTAGCTCATTCTAGCTGGATCAACCAATCCTTAGCTCCATTCAGCTCATCTCAGTTGAATGGTAGCTCAAGCTAGTTCACCTCAGCTCCATTTAGCTCACCTTAACTGGATGGCAGCTCAAATTAGCTTAAGTCAGTTGATCCCAGCTCCATTCTAGCTCCTCCCAGCTCAAGACAGTTCATGGAAGCTCTACTAGACTAGGCTTAGATACTACCATCAACTAGCTAAGCCTAGTCAGCTGAAGAAGTCCTCAACCAGCTCAGGCCAACTCAAGTCTAGCTCCCGGAGACTCAACTCAGCTCAACTTGGTTGAGCTTAGCTACTTAACCTAAGCTAACTACTCCATCTTGCTAAGAAAACTTCGGGAAGATGAGATTTAGCTCACCTTAGCTCATATGGCCAACTCATCTTAGCTTGTCTTAGCAACTAGCAAAGAACTAGCTAGCTAAGCTAGCTAATGAGCTCAGATGCTACCTTCTTCAGCTTCAGTGCGGCTCATTGCAGCTCCTCTTTAGCTCCTCAAGCTAAAACCCTAGCTCTCCTACCTCCTACTATACTCCATACTAGCTAAGCTAGCTTAGCTAGCCTAGCTAACTTGAGCTCCACCTCCATGGCCATTAAACCTAACCCTAATTCCCACCTACTTAGCTCCACCAAATAGTCCGCCTAAGCTCTCCTACTCCCATTCTCTTTTGGCGCCAACACACCCACATCCCTTCACCCCATCACCACCTCCAAAAAGACACCTACAAAGTGGTGCCAAAAACACCCCTAACTACCCCCCCTTTGGCGCCAACTTTTTCCTCCAAAAAACCCCCCTCTCACCTTACACCTACCCCTTCAATCCATCTCACCCATACACCTAATCCCCCTTCTAGAAGCAACCCTCTTTGGTGCCAAAACAAGGTGGTTAAACACCACCTTGGACAGCCACCGAGGGGTGGTTTCTCCCCTTAACTACCCCCCTCCCAACTCTTCATTGGCGCCAACTTACTTCTCCCCTTGGATCCTACAACCACCCCCCAAATCCAATCCTAACCCTCCATCTCAAAGGGCACCCCAACCCTTTCTTCCTACCCTATATCTACCCCATCTAACCACCACCCTATACCCATCCTTGGTAAGTAAAAATTCCACCTATACTACCCATACCCACGGCCAAGAAAGGAGGAGAAGAGAAGATCAAGGGGGCAACCTACCCACCCCCTTGGTGCCTTCTTCCTCTTTCTTCTTCTCCCTTGTGCCACGCCAAGGAGGATCTGTCCATCTAAGGGGTATGGCCAGGCAAGGAGGAGTAAGGTGGAGGATGTCCACCTTGATGGAAGGCTAGGAGGAGCATCAACTTGTACGCAAGGAGAAGCTCTTTCCAAGCATAGGAACAACTGTGCTTGGAGCAAGAGCCATCTCCTTCTTCATCATCTTTGGAGGACATTTTTCTTCTTCTTTATCTTTCTTTTTGTATTAACTGTTGTTTTAATTTTGTAGAAGCATTCCTCTACATGTGACTTTACTTTGGTAGTAATACAAAAAGCAAGTTGCCTTCCCTTGTCTTGTGTTAAATAGTTCAAGCCATTCTCTTTAATTCTTTGTGCACACACTCTTCTCTTCTAATTACCCTAGGCGCACTTACCTAGGGTGAGCTTAGAAGAGAGGATTTATTCTTTTCACTTAGGGCATAGTTTCATATTTGCATAGTGTTACTATCACATTCTTACACTTCTCGATTATTTTCAAAATCCTAAAAACAACAAAATCAAAAATACAAAAATACAAGTACTGATTTGAGAGGCAAGAGAGAAAATCATTTACATGGCTAACAAATTAGCCTCGTTGGATGACCCTAGATACTCCACTATCTAGGTATTACAAATTTTAAAAGCAATTATGATTTCATGTGTTACAATGACTAAAAATTGCATTTAGAAATCATGCGATTTTCGCAATCAGGTAGGAATGAAGGTACTCAAAATTCGGCATGTAATAATTCCTTCTCTTCTTCTTTGGGGGGTTGTTCTTCTACTAGACCTCCGATGGAGAAGAAGAAAAGATGACATTGGATTCACATCCATAAGCACCGTCTGCAAACTTAGATGACCGCTGGTACGGGCGAAGAAGTCTTGGTGGATTTTACACCAGGGACTTCAGACCCTACTCAAGTGAAACACTCAATCTCCTGATGATGATCTCTTGGTTGATGATGCTTAGGTTTCTACTATTGTTACTCATGATTTATTTGTTGATTTCTCGAACCCTTCTCTCGATATCTCGACCATAGATAGAACACCCTATTTATGATTATTATGTATGGTTGTTGTTGTTGATTACCTTTATGATAAATCTGCATCTGCATTGCTCTCTCCAAGAAACATACCTTCGACCCTCAACGTATTGTCTTTTAATGTCTTTCGTTACTCGGGCTGTATTAAGTTCCAAATTGTGGTTTTTCTCTTGATTGTGATAAATTTATTTCTATGTCAACTAAGGAATTAGTGGTTAATCAAGAAGATAGTAAAAAAATGTGTTGGGGAATCTATCCTCCTTTGATTGAGGAGGTTTCGGAGGAGGAAAGGAGGGTCGTTTTAAGCGATGATGGGAATTGCAATATGATTAGGTCAGACATGAAATCTCTAGGCTCTTCAGATTTTTTCATTCTTGAGTCCAAGCCATGTTACAATTCGGCACATGAGGCACACTCTCCTTCTAGGGCAAGAGGAGCCTGTCGTGGTCATTCTGTGACGGGGTCAGGAAGAGTCACCAGAAGTCGATCTAGATCTAGGTCCCTCTCTTTAATTTATTGAGGTGTCTCTTTTGGAATTGCAGGGTGTTGAGCGCACAAATCGCTACACTAACGTGTTTGGTTTTGAAAAACCTGTCGTTGTAGTTTGAAAGCGAAGAATTCGTGTTCAACAAATAAAATTTATACCAAAATTGAAATTCCGGGTCGAACACAGAGAGGCGGACGTTTGATTTAAAAATTATGCGTTTCTTTTTATTTTTCATGAAGTAATTTAATTTAAAACTATCTAATTATTTACAATAAATAGAAGAGAGAGAGAGAGGGTAAGAGAGAGAGAGAATATTACACATAGAAATCAAAATGAGATGTAGAATAAACAAAGAATTTATCATTAAGAAGATTGTTCATTACAACTAGAAAGCATAAAACAATTGCACTAGAAAACGATAAATTTACTCTAGAAAGTATTAAAAGAATGGAGGGAGAAATGTCCTCCTCGACGGTCACTTAGAGGACGAACAAAACTACTCTAGAAAGCAGTAAATCTATACTAGAAAGCAGTAAAAAGAATAGGGAAAGAGAAATCCTCCTCGACGGTTGCTTGGAGGACGAGCTGGACGGGACGACGCCTGGACAAAGGAGGACGAAGTGGGACGAAGGAGGACGAAGCAAAAGAACGGGAACGGAGCAGCATGCCGTCGTCATCACGGGATCCACTTCCAAAGGAGGACAAAAATTTGGACTTTATCTCGCGAGAAGTATCCCGGGTGTGGGACAAGCTTCTCTTGAGCTTTGGAGAGGTAGAGAAGAGAAGGAAGGGATCAGAATTTCGTATGGAGGGAGTCTCCTTTTATAGTTGCAAGGAGTGGGGGCAAAATGGTCATTACAACTTTAAAATAGTAAATGAGGGGCCTTTAGTGACGGATAAATCTGTCACTAAAGCCCCCAACGTGGGCGTAGCTTCTGCGTCCACATGCGCCTCCTCAACTGCCCGCGCACAATGCATACACCCACGTACTTCAGATCTCAGCCGTCCGATCGTGAGATCGGACGGCTTAAGACGCATCTCCGCCCGCTGCTGCGCCTGCCTGGCGCGTGCGATCGCGCATGACGCCATGCGTTCAATCGCGCGTGATCTCAATTGAGCGCAGACGGTTGTCTGATGACGATCCAACGCTCACCATCACCCGCACGCCCGCGCCTTCCTCCCCTTCGCTGTGACTCGAACCCGCGCCCGCAGCTCGCGTAAGCGCACTCGACCGCTGCGCTACGAGGCGCGGATGGTCGAGCGGGCGCTTTTAGGCGCAGCTGACCACAGCCGTTGGATCGAGATCCAAAGGCGGAGAGGGAGTGGGTGCGGGGCCTTCAGAGATTGCATGCGGCTGTTTGGGCGGCCGGGATGGCACCACGTGGCGCTATCTTGGTTGTCCATCTTCTGGAAGTTGTAGATGGTGCCACAGATGTCGGATTGACTTGATTTTTGCATCGTTGGGCTGCAATCGTCGATCCAAATTCATCCGTGCGGTCGGATTTGTCATTTGAAGAGCGGATTTACACCATCCTGGCCCTTGATCTTCTAAGGTTCCCCGGTAACTATCTGATGCTACGGATGCCTGATTAGGGCGATCTTGGAGTCGTTGAACTCCAATCGTCGCCCTGATCACATCCATACGGTTGGATCTTCGATCAGAGGCCCCGATAAAATGTTTACCCTATCCAAGCACATAAAAGGAGACAATTAACCTCCATTTTATTCAAACTACTCTAAATGCCAGATGATGCATGTTATGCAATATTTATATCATGAAACACAATCCTATGCTTAAGAACATGCATAAATAGACATCTTAAGTAGTGTAAATGTGTTTACATCACAGGGGCATTATGAATGCCCCTACTTTAAACCGCTTAGCATCCCTGATTAAGGATGACAATATTGATATTATTCTCCTCCTTGAACCTTTTGTTGATACTTCTACTATCCACCACATTAAGAGATCTATTCATTTTGATGAGAGTCTGGTGGACTCTTCTGCTCCAAATATTTGATGCCTTTGGAGAAATACCATTACTATTGCTCCTTTGGATGTCATGCCCCAAGTTCTATCGGTGGCCTTCTCCTTTCAAGGGAAAACGATTAATATCTCTACTAATTATGCATCTTATGATGCGAATAGTAGACAACACCTTTGGGATCATTTGACTAACTTCATGGGCCTTAATTCTTGTCCGTGGATAATTGGCAGAGACTTTAGCTGCATCCTTCATGCCTCCAAAAAGATTGGAGGCCTTCCCTTCTGTAAGTCACAATCGACTTCCTTTTAGTCCTTTATTAATGAATTGGCTCTTATAGATCTACCTATGGGTGGGAATCAACTATCCTAGTGTAATGGGCAATGTGGCAGCTCTCGCATCTACCAGAAGCTTGACCGTATTCTTGTCAACTCAGAGGCCATGACCTTACTTCCCATTGCCAAATACCATTCCCGTAGGAACTTTGATCATGCCCCCATGCTTCTTACTGTCGACCCTTCGCAAGATCTGTGTCCTCAACCTTTCAGATTTCAAAATATGTGGTTCAGAAATGCTGACTTCAATGACTTTGTGACCTCTATTTGGGGCCTACCTCTTGTTGTCCATGCTCGCGATCCTATCTCCTATTTTTACTCCAAGCTTTATACACTCAAAAAGACTCTTAAATCCCGGAACAAATAGACTTTTGGTGACATTCAACAGCAGGTTCAAAGTCTAGAGACCCTCCATGATGACCTAGAAAGCAAATTAGCATCCCAATGGGATGATGATGTTTCCATTGAGCTCAATGACACTTGTATCTGTTTAGATGATGCCTTGGCTAAGTTAAACAACTTTCTTATGCAAAAGGTTAAGATTAACTAGATTAAGGATGGTGAAGCATGCAATAAATTTTTCTTCACTACTATTAAAAGACAACTTGCAAAACACGCTCATGACTCCCTTTCTTCAACGATTGGTAATGGATCTTGGGATAATGCAGTCTCTAAAACTATGGGCTATTTTCACACTCTCCTTTTCTTCGAGAACCTCAAATGTTGACTACTTTTTGGATGTTATCCCCTCTCTACTAACTTTAGAGGAATGTCAAGACCTTTGAAACCCCCCATCAGAATCCAATCTTTATGAATTCTTATTGCATATGTCTGCCAGCAAAACACCAAGCCTTGATGGCTTTAATGCCAAATTTTATGTCACTTTTGGAACCTTATAAAAAATGATCTTTGTGAGGGCATTGCATACTTCACAACCCATAATGCCCCCAAGGCATTCAACACAACGTTTATCTCCCTTATTCCTAAAAATGTGGAAGTCTTTGATCTTCCTGATTATCGGCTTATTAGCTTGTGCAACATTTTCTACAAAATTGCTTCTACTATCTTTGCTAACAGATTGGTTGTCCTCCTCCACAAAATTATCTCCCCTGAACATGCTGGGTTTATTAAGGGTTGGTGTATGTTTGATCATATAGACATTATGTTTGAACTCACCCAATGTATTGATTGTAAGGTTCATGGCTCTAATGTTATCTTTCAGCTTGATCTTGAAAAGGCCTACGACTGTATTGAATGGAAAATTCTTTATAAAATCTTATATTGGTTTGGCTTCAACTACTAGGTCGTTGATCTTATTAAAGGCCTTGTTCAGCATGAGAGTTCCTCCATTCTTGTTGACGAAAGCTCCTCGCCTTTCTTTAAGGTCTCACATGGTCTTAGGCAAGGAGATCCCCTATCCCCATTCCTCTTTAATGTTTTCATGGAACCTTTCATTCGGGGTTTGAAGGATATGGCTCAGCTTGGAAAAATTCGCCCATTCTCGATTAAGAGCAATGTTTCTCCCCGACTGGCACTTCTTATGTGGATGACATCATTCTTTTCCTTAATGGTAACATCAACTCTATCCAAAATGTCACTAATTTCATTCAAACCTTTAGAGGATCCTTTTCCCAAAAAGATAGCCTCACCAAAAGCTTATGATATGTTGGACATAATTTTCCTGCTGGGAGGCTCACTCATCTTCTTTCTATAACTGGCTACCAGCTTGGTGTTTTCCCATTTGTCTATCTTGGTTGCCCGATCTTTCTTGGGAGAGCAAAGATCCCTTATCTCTTTAAAATCATTGCCAAACTCATATCTAAGCTTGTGGGGTGGAAAACTAATCTCCTCTCCTCAGCATCTCGATTGCTTCTGATTAAACAAGTTCTCTCTTCTATTCCAATCCACATTCTATCTATTCTAGAAGTGCCCAAGATCATGATTCAAAAACTTCATTCTATATTTGCTTGCTTCTTCTAGGGTAGCTCTGATATGCTTCGACATCATCATTGGGTTGCATGGGACTCTATAGCCAGGCCTAAAGATTGTGGAGGGCTGGGGATTCGTAATCATTCACTTTTCGTTAAAGCCTTAAGAATGAAAAGAGCTTGGAACGTGATGTTTGGTAATTCTCCTTATGCTCTTCTTGTGTGTAACCTACTGGGAACTAACTTTTGAACTTCTACCCATCCTTCAAGGCTCAAGATTCTATATGATGCATACCTACAAATGACACCTCACATTTGGTGGGAACCTCATGAAGAAAAAATTGACTTTTGGATGGACATTTGGGTTGGGAACTCCCCTCTCAATGAGTTTCTACCGGATGAATTTTTTTTGAAACGGAAGAGGACTACCATTGATGACGGTGGTAGTCTAGATATTTATTTAATAGCAAAAAATGTTACATAAAGGTTCCACACAACCTTCCCCAGCACATAACATCTGTGCAAATATTTTCAACCCACATGCAGGTGCCTTGAAACAAAACTATATTCCTAGCATGCCAAACACCCCATAAGGTAGTTGCTATAGTGACCCTCAGCTTCAACTGGTCTAGCAAGTCTCGCCAGAGCCCCTCCGAAGTTGGGAAGGCTGTAGAACAACATCTATGCCAGACCTCGCAAGTAACCACACACGAACTGAAAAGGTGTTTTACATCATCGCTGCTAAAATTACATAGGGGACACATAATAGGAGGTGTTGTCATCAAACATTGCCTCAGGGAGCTAGTAACCAACCCATCACGTCTAGTTAACCAAATTAATATTTGTATCTTCAAGGGCACTTTAACCTTTCACAAGGGGGCACAAATTCTACCAAGCTCATCTTCTTCCTCAAGCGGCAACATGCAGTGATACGCATTGTTAGTCGAGTAAATACCCTCACGCCAAACAAAACTATCAACGTTTTCATTTGGTCTAAAGGCTCACAAAGTCTTCATCATACGTCGATACTCTTCCATGGAGCGGCTTTCATAATGGTTGGACGATTGGGGGATGGCCCAACGGTCCTCACATAGATCCCAAAAGGTAGACACATATGTGGTTTTATCACAGGTAGTAGCATAAAAGCACGGAAATGTGCCCTCAAAGGGACCCAAATCGGACCAGTTGTCTTTCTAGTAACTGAAGTTATCATCCCTCCCAAGCCTTGGAACGAAATGTTCCCATCTATCTTCCATGGACTTCACCACCGAACTCCAAAAAGGTGAGGTGTGAGAGGAATGTAGTCTATTGGAAGGTGTATTAGAAGATCCATGGGAGTCTCTAATCATGTCTTGCCACAACCCATTATCCACCCTCATTATAATAACGCCCCACTTCAGCAAGAAGGAATCACCAAATTTCACGAAGTGAACGGATACCCAATCCTCCCCTCTTCTTTGGCATGCATAAGCTACTCCATTTGATCGGCTGGAGAAAAGGTCCTTCATGTGAGGCACCCTTTCAGAAGAATCTCTTTTGAATCACATCAAGCTTTTTCAAGACCATGCCCGAAGCACGAAACATGGAAAATAAAAGACTGGTATAACAGAAATAATCGAGTTCAGAAGAATAAGCCGACCTCCTTGAGAGAGGAATCTACCACACCACCCAACCAAATGAACGGATATCTTCTCAAAGAGATCAGTCTAGTTACAGTTCTTCATTTTTCCTCGAAGTGGAAGCCCCAAGTACTGAACTGAGAGACTACCAAGAGGGGTCTGCAAGGTGCTGGATATGCTAGCTCTAACCTGATCAAACCATCCAAAATAAATCAAAGAAGACTTCCCTATAGTAATTTGCAACCTAGATATACTGCCAAAAATCTGCACCATAGCATTAACATGTTGCACCTCCTTCGCCCCACCATCAATAAAGAATATAGTGTCAGCTGCATACTGAAGAATGGGCATGATGACACATTGTGATGAAAAGGTGTAACCATGGAAAAGACCCCCTATACAAGCCTTAAAGAAAAATGAGTAAGCGTATCAATAGCCAAAATAAAAATGAGTGGGGTAACCAAGCATCCTTGCTTAACACCTTTCTAGGGCTATATCCACATACCAATCAGCCTACCAGTAATTAGTGGGGAGAAAGACGACGTGGTGACACATCGCTTCATCCATTGCACCCACACCTCAGGAAAACCATGTTGGTGCAAGGGTACCATGATCATTGTTTTTGATGATAACAAAACACTTATTATTTAACATTAGCATTTGAGTGTATAAGTTTCGGGATAAATGTATATGGAAGCAAGTACGAGGAGCTCAAGCTAGAGTCCATGGTAGATTGGAGGAGCTTGATGGAGAAGATGAGATAGAGCTTCGCTTAGAATAAGAGCTTGAAGAAGAAAGAGAAGAAGAAGAATGGGATAGATGTCTTTCCTTTGTAATTATATTTATTCTTTTATTTCTTAGATATATTTTAAAGAGCCCAAAAGTACGACACCTTAGTTCTGGGATCACCCTCCCATACCTAGAACACTTAGATAAACTTAGAAAACCAAAATAGAAATCAAACAGACTGATCGGACATCTAACATGATCATCAAATGTCTGATCCTGACCTTTAAGTCGTCTGACCTTTTTCCAAACGTCCAATGACCTAGGCTGGAATCCCATAATTTGTGCCTTTCCCATTAGACGTCTAGACCATATACCATACATCATAAAAGACATCTAATGCATTTGCCAGACATCAAATTAGATGACCATTAGCCAGTCAGCCATTCCCTTTTGGGATCTAAACGAATAGTATTTTCAGATGTCTGTAGAGGTGTCTAGACATCTGATAAAGAGATGTTAGTCCTAATCTGACCCTAATCAAGATTTTTCATACGTATATAACTGTTATGCCTCGGGAAATCAATTCTCCCAAAGAATCCTCAGATCAGATGCCTAATAGTTTTGCTCAACGTCCAATCTACCGTTTGACCTTGTTACACAAGAACCCTATTTAGTTATGGTCCATTTCCAGGAACCAAACCCATTCTAATTAGACATCCTATAAATCATCATCATTCGTCCACTTAGATCCCTATTTAGATCTAATGGAATCAGGAACTCTGATCCTCTGGATCAGACGTCCAAAACTCAGATCAGACATAAGACCAAATGTCTGATAATATAATTAGACATCTGATAATTGTGTCAGACTCATTATGACCCTGATTTGATTTTGATTTCGACCTAAATCTCCTTGGAATCTTTCCTAACAGCTATTTAAGCTTTCCTAAGCCTTCTAAGGGCTTCCTAGGGCCTATATAAATAGAGAAGGACTCTTCCTTGGCTTAGACACACCCAAGACACCTTGATATACTACTTCCACCATATTTGTGTCATTGAAGAGAAGATCCAAGTGTTAAAAGTGCCATTGCTTTTTCATCTACACAATCTAAATCTGAGAGCACCGATCCACTGTGTACTTCACTTCTAAACCTATAGGAGCTTATTATAACTCTACCTATTTGAGCTCTATACGATTGTTGTTATTTTGTTTTGTTTATGGTTGGGTATTCGCTTGGAGAATTCAAGTCTCCTTCGTGAGATAAAATACTCTTCGTGGAGAACAGTAGTTTTGAGGTACGCTATCCTCGGGTTAAAATAGTGTGGTTGTACTTGAGGTTGTGTCACCCTCGTTCAGGTGAGATATAGTGGATTTTCTCAACTCGATCGACTAGGAAATCCTAAGTCGAGAGGCTTGGGTGGTGGTTTTTACCCTTGGGGTTTTCACGTAAAAATTTTTTTGTCTCTTGTGGTGAATATTTTGTGTGATTGAATTTTTATTCCTCATATCTTTATACCGCACTACTCACCCCTCTTGTAGTCTAGAATTTCAACCACGTCTTTTGAAAATTTTGCAAAGATACAACCACGCAATCGAATCATATGCCTTCGAGAAGTCAACCTTCCACATGAAGCCTTTAGTCTTCTTCCTAACCTACCCAGAAACCATTTCTTGCGCCAGTATAAAGGATTCCTATAAGGAAAGGCAGATTGAACAGGACTAATCAACTTCTGTAGAACAACCTGAAGATGGTTTGCTAGGATCTTTCCAATGAATAGATAAATAGAGTTTGAAAGAGCAATGGGTCTAAGATCAAAGAGAGATTCAGCTTCAGCCTTTTTGGGCAGTAGGAAAAGGAGAGATCTATTCAATCTTTCGAACCCAAAATTCCCTCTTTGAAACTCCTCAATCACTTTCATCACATCATCTCTAACTACAGTCCAAAATTCCCTATAAAAAAATACCTAGAATCCGTCTAGACTAGGGGAACCCTTTGCCCTGAGTCCCTTCAAGGCAACCAAAACCTCCACTTTCTCAATTGGCCTTAGTAATAGGTTGTGATCATCTTCAATCAGTCGTGGGATACCAGAAGATGCAATATGCCAGTCCCCATGAGCACCTACACGTGTTACCTGTCGAAAATAGTCATTGGCCTCCCCACAGATGTGATCAACACCTTTGATGGTAGAATCACCAACATGCAAAGAAGAGATGTCATTTAACCGCCTCCTCATGCTTGCCGCCACATGAAAGAACTGTTGATGCAAGAGCATCATCATCATTGATTTTGATGATAACAAAACACTTGGTATTTAACATTTGCATTGAGTTTAAGTTTTAGGAATAATGCAAATGGATTCAAGTGTGAAAAAGCTCAAGCTCGCATCCATGGAGGATTGGAGGAGCTTGATAGAGGAGAAGAGAAGATGGAAGCATCCCTTGGAGCGATAGCATGAAGACTAGAAGAATAGGACTTATATTTATTTCATATCGTTGTATCTTGTATTTTGCTCTCTTTATTTGTTTGCTCTTTTATTTCCTTAGAATTATTGTTAAAGAGCCCCAAAGCAACATACCTTAGTCCTAGGAACACTTATACATCACTAGGACACTTAGGTAAACCCTAGAATAGAATCAGAAAATCAATATAGAAATCAGACAGCCTTGTGAGACATTCGATACTAACCTCAGATGCCTTATTATAGTCTTTAAGACGTTTGATAGTGTGTACAGACATCCAAACACTTAGGCTGGATTTACTATTCTCTGACCATTACTTTCAGACAACCAACCCATAGTCCAGACGTCTGATGACCTTGCCAGACATCCAATTAGAGGACCGTTGGCCTGTCAAAGAATATCTTCGAGGGTTGACCTATGATTGTATTAATGATACTAATCAGACGTTCATAGAGACTCATAGACATCAGGTAAATAGACGTTAGCCTAAGTCTGACCCAAATCTACTTTTGTCAGAAGATTATAGTCGTTGGCCTCTTGAGAAATCTATTCCCGCAAGGAATTCTTTTTCCAAATGTCTAGACACTTTGACTAACGTCCAGTCTGTCATCTGACCATTAAAATCAAGAACCCTATTTGGATTTGGTCAAAACAGGAACATAACCCGCCTATTATTAGACGTCCAATTTTTGTGCCAGATGTTCTATAATGGTGTATCAGACATCTGCTTAGATCCCTGTTTAGATCCAATAGAATCAGGGAATCTAACCCTTTAAAGCATATATCCAAAATATGTATCAGATGTTTGACTCAAATATTAGATGTCTGATAACTCTGTTAGAGTCATAATGACCTTGATTTCGTTGGGATTTTGGCTTGATCTTTTGAGATATGTTCCCAACAGCTACCTAAGGTTTCCTAAACCTTCTAAACCTTCTTAGGACCTCTATAAATAGGAGAGGACCCTTCCTAAGCCAAATACACCTTGATAGAATACTTTCCACCATAGTGTGTCAAAGAAGAGATAGAAAAGAGCTCTTGCTCTCCAAGCTCTATTCAACAAATCTGAGAGCACCAAAACTCTACCACAATCACGCCTACATACATCTGATTAAGGGGAGAATTCTTGCCTATAGTAGTATAGTTTAAATTACTCTTTGTGGCTCTATAGGTTTACTTAGTTTTTTATTTGTTTTTGGTTGGGTACTCACTTTGCAAATTCTCATCTCCTTCACGAGACAAAATACTCCTCATGGAGAGGGGGATTTGAGGTACGCTACCCTTGATTCAAAGTTGCGTGGTTGTAAGAGGTTGAACTACCATCGTTTAAATAGTTCATTAGTGGATTTGATCTACTAGGTAGATCAGGGAATCTTAAACCAAGTGGTTTAGGTGGTGGTTTTTACTTGGGTTTGGGTTTCCACCTAAAAATCCTTTGTGTTCTTGTGTGATTGCATTTTGTGAGATTGTTCATTTATATTTTCGCATTATTTCGTATCACGCATATCTCACCCCCCTCCATTAGAACCTACATGAAGTTCAAATTAGCGTTGCATTCCTTTAACCATAACTGTGTCGACTTCTCTTGCTAATCAATCTCTCTCTACAAATCATCTTTAACCACAATGTGTTGACACTCCTTTCTTAAACTCAACTCACAATCAAAGTTTTTAATAGTGTCAAGGGCCAATGTTGTGCATTGTAGCTTGGTGGCTCTAACAGACCTTCTGTACTCCATAAGCATAACCCATAGACCTTTCAACTTAGAGGCCAACACCTATGTAGCAGAACCATTCACCTGTTGAGCATGCCACCACGAGGCTACCATGTTTTTGAACCCATCTTCATTCAGCCAGGATCATTGAAATTTAAAGTAAGAACCAACGACCGCCCCATCACTGCTATCCCATACAAGAGGAACATGATCTGAGAATAGATGGACTAGAGCTGAGACATTTGCCAGTTGGAAGGAGCCTAACATCTCAACATTACACAGAAATCGATCAATTTTATACATTTGCCCATTCTTGTTTCTCCACATGTAGATTGAGATAGAAGTAGGTAAGTCAACCAGATCTAATTCAGCCATCGTAGTTTGAAATCCATACATCGATGAGTCAATCTAACCATCCAATCTATCTTCACAGGAAAGGGTAGAGTTGAAATCACCACCCACTAACCAGGTGATGACTCTACATATAATGATGATAATTGTATCGATTAGAGTCAATTTTGAGGACACATGTGCATTAATGTCATGTTATAGTGGGCTTGGGAGCATTGCATGCATATTGTGTTATTCCTGCATTAAGATTTCTCATAATTAATGTTTAATGACCATGTGCACAAAAGTGTATTGAAACAGGTCTCAAATGAGCAATCAAACCGTACGAATGGATCCGAATTGACGAAAGGAGTCCAACAGACTCAAAATCACCCCAATCCGATCTCCATAGCTCCCACAACAAGTCCAAGAAGTCCTGACCGTTGATCTGATGATCAACGATCCTCGTTACGCCATGTGGCGCTCATTCGCGACTGACGTGCCTTCGTGCGTGTGTGTTAAGAGGTGTCATTATAGTCGCACTTGATATGTCGGTTTTAAAAGAAGTAAACAGAGGTGAGTCCGAGTGTCGGTCTCAGGGAGGCGTGGAAATCGGATTTTGTTTACCACTTGTTGTCACGAAAAAGGCGAAGTTTTGCTTGCGAAAGAGACGGTTTTGAAAAGCGAGAGATAGAGGGAGTTTAGGGTTAGAAAGCTCTTGGTTTTGATCATGCACTTTAAACAGAAATTAAAATGGCGACTAAATGGAAAATAATTTCATTAAACATGTATTCATAGTTCATGGTTTACAACATTAAATACATGCTTCAACAAAAGTAAATGAAAGCTTAAAAGAGAGAGAGAGAGAGGTAGAGAGAGAGTGGAGAGCGACGAGGCAGCCATGGCGGTGGAGGAAGCTCCGTCGGTGGCTCGTTGTCTCCGGCGATTACAAGAGTGCCTAAAACTAGCTAGGAGAGGAGTGGAGTAGTTGCAAGTGGGAGAGTATGCCTTGAATGGTGGTAGAAGGGGGGTTTAAATAGAGTTAAGGGCTTCCTAAAAGAAGAATGTGCTTTAGCGGCATCCAGAACGTCGCTAAAACCGCTTCCAGATACGTCGGTGAAGCCCTCCTGCCGCCGGTCAGCTACCCGCCCCGCTCTCTCTCCATGCACGATCCGTGGACGTTGAACGAGAGCCGTCCGATCGAAGATCGGATGGCTGAGATCCTCCTGCACTCGCGCTGAGATCGCGCCTCGGGCGAGCGTGCGCGCGCGCGTGGGCGCTCGGGAGCTGTCATCGCGCCGCGTGGCGCGATCCTGGCCCCCCGCTGCTGATCGGGCGGTCCAATTTTGCCGCGCCCTTCACTCTCGCTTGATTTCCGCTCTACGCGATTCGAACGCACGTCGCTGCGATGCGGGTGTGCGCGCTAGCCGTTGCGTCACTCCCGCGCTTTGTCGCGGTGATCGCGGGCGAGCGCGCAGATCTCGGCCGTTCGATCGAAGATCAATGGACGAGATTCGTCCTTGGCTGGCTTGAGGGCGTGCGAGCGGTGGGGGCGGGGCGACGTGGCGCTTTCTGGGCCGTTGATCTCCAGATCAATGGTCAGAATTTCTCAGGCCCATTGTGGGAGCTCCGGATGTCGGATTTGGTTGATCTTGAGTCCGTTGGACTCCGTTCGTCATTCTGAATCCATCCGTGCGGTCCGACTGCTCATCTGAGGCCCGCTTTGACACATGCTTTACACAAATGGCCATTAATGCAGTTTATAAGCAATCTTGGTACTTGATGCATGCAATGCTCCTATTCTACTTTATGTTGTGCCTTTTATTCTAAAGATGGGCCATATTCAACCTAATTACTACCCCCTTGCGTGGTGTTATCATACCCCCATGCTTACTCCTTGATAGTCCCTAGCAAGGTTTATTCTAGCCTTTATTTCTTTGGAGAATTCAAGAAGTAATTGCTTAGGCACTTCGTTACTCGTCAATAAGAGGAAATATACGAAGATCTTAATCTACAAAGACTAAGCAGCGCCCGGGTGTCTTCCAAAATACGAATCGCCCGAATCCTTGCTTTGTATATATAACTATACATACGTATACGTATATATCTATATATGTCTTTTTAGAATTTTCGGAATTCAGTGTGGGTTGGTAACTTTTTACAGCTACCCAACCCACCCAAAACTCGATCAAAACCCTAAGTGCTAAGCATCTTGGTGTGAATGTTGTGATAGACTCACTTAACGGTAATTGAGACAGACTTCGAGTTTCTACGCCTCTAGGTGACTGGAAAAGAAAATAAATTTTTGCCTGAAGGTGTATTTGTTTGATTGGTAGCTTTCTCCCTACGTTCATTTTACTTGGGGTCAACACAAGGATTTTCCAGTGTATATCTCCCCGGCTTGTACTACTTCCCCGCTTCGTCCTTAGGTGTTTTGGTCTTTTTTGTGCAATTATTGAGCTGGGCTCTGGACAACCGACCAATGGGCTGTTACCCATGATCACTTGCCATCCATACTTGTGCAGTGAAGTGTGGTTTATTTTCTTTTCTTCTTGTTTTTTTTTTTTTTTTCGTAGGTGGCTTCCCTAATCTCAAATGTACCTAGAGGCAGCGAAAAAGAAATGGCCTGTGGCTGGGTTCTGGACAACCTGCCAATGGGCTGTTACCCACGACAACTTGCCAGCCATACCACCCTAAAGAGTTCATTAGCTACCCAATTTCTGTCAAAATCTCCGAGAAGTGAGTCTGTGCAAAAATGTGTGTAGATGCTTAGACTCAAAGTTTTCTTGAGTTAGAGGGTGAGTTGATAAGTCGTGTACTTATTACCTTATTTATTAGGTGGATTAGAATAACTTAAAGTTGCAAGGATTCGCCGCTAAATCCATATTTTAATGGACACCAGGGCTGATTAAGCCTGAAGGCCTGAAAAGTTTAAGTGTTTAAGTTCTTTTTGTATTATTTTCCACTATTGACAAGTTTCTAATGCCTAAGTTTTTCTTCCTAAATTCATTTTTTTTTTTTTAATCAATTAATTTATTCATTCAGACTGATTAATTAAGCTCAGGATTATGCAATTTACCATCCCCCCCATGCTTAAGTTGGACAATGTCCTCATTGGTAGATGCATGGATGCAAAAGCGTTCAAAAAGATAGTACCTGAGTGACGTAAACTATCAGATCAGTCTGAATCCGCTGGGTTGCCTCCCAGGCAGCGCTGAGTTTAACGCCTCCAGCTGGGCGGTGCTTGGTGTCAGCCCTCAACAAGGGTGACACTTTCCTTGGGGGGTACCTGGGCTAGGAAATGCTTCAATCTTTGACCATTGACTGTAAAGGTGTGCCCGGTATTAAGATCGGCGATTTTGACTGCCCCATTGGAATAGGGTTTGACCACCTGAAATGGTCCTGTCCATTTGGACCTAAGTTTCCCTGGGAAGAGTTTCAGGCGTGCATCAAATAGCCAGACTTGTTGGTTTGGCTCAAAGGTTTTCCTATGAATGAGTCGGTCGTGGACGGCTTTCATTTTCTCCTTATATAGCCGACTATTGTCAAAGGCGTCCCGACGAATTTCTTCAAGCTCAGATAATTGAAGAGTCCTTTGCGCA
This sequence comes from Thalassia testudinum, assembly GCA_037157565.1. Lineage (NCBI taxonomy): Eukaryota > Viridiplantae > Streptophyta > Magnoliopsida > Alismatales > Hydrocharitaceae > Thalassia > Thalassia testudinum. The sequence continues at coordinate 45,852,031 of JAZHRO010000025.1, forward strand.
CCAGCTAACTGGGGATCCTTGTTACATTGCTTAACAGCCCAGTAAGCCCGGTGTTCCAATTCGATAGGGAGATGGCAAGCTTTGCCAAAGACCAAGCGGTAAGGTGACATGCCTATCGGGGTCTTAAAAGCGGTCCTGTATGCCCATAGGGCATCATCAAGTCGTGTGGACCAGTCTTTCCTGTCAGGTCTCACAGTCTTCTGTAAAATGTTCTTGATTTGTCTGTTTGAGACCTCAGTCTGCCCATTTGTTTGTGGATGATACGGGGTGGCAATGCGGTGGTTTACCCCGTATTTTCTAAGTAGGGCACGGAACTGGGAATGGATAAAATGGCTTCCACCATCACTGATCATGGCCTTGGGTATTCCAAACCGGGAAAAGATGTTCTTCTTTACAAAGTCCATGACTGTCTTGTGATCGCATCGTCGGGTGGCGACGGCTTCAATCCATTTGGAAACATAGTCTACCGAGACCAGGATGTACTCGAAGCCGTTGGATGGTGGAAAGGGGCCCATAAAATCGATACCCCAAACGTCGAAAATTTCGACAATCAAAATGGGCTGAAGGGACATCATATCTTTTTTGGTCATGGTCCCTAGTGTTTGGCATCGTGAGTAAGTCTCGACAAAGATGTGTGCATCCTTGAATAGGGACGGCCAATAAAATCCAGACTGCAAAACTTTTGCAGCTGTTTTCTTGCCAGAGGAATGGCCGCCACACGCTTGGTCATGACAAAAGGAAAGCACACTCTGAACTTCGTCTTCGGGGAGGCACCTCCTGATGATCTGATCAGCACAGAGGCGAAACAACATGGGATCATCCCAGAAATAGTGCTTGGCCTCAGCCAAGAACCTGTCCCGTTGCTGTCTGGATCAGCTGTGCTGGGTTTGTCCTATAACCAGGTAGTTGACATAGTCAGCATACCATGGCATTTTCTTGTCTTGCACGGCTAGGATGTGTTCATCAGGGAAGGTATCAGATAGAGGTAGGGAGGGTCCAATGTGGTCTGGATGAAGTCTTGACAGGTGGTCAGCCACCACATATTTCGATCCGGCCTTGTCTCGGATTTCCAGGTCAAATTCCTGCAAAAGCAGGATCCATCTAATGAGCCTGGGTTTTGCGTCCTTTTTGGCCAACAGGTGCCAGATGGCTGAATGGTCGGTGTAGATAGTCACGTGGGATCCCAGCAAGTATGATAGGAATTTTTCCAGTCCAAAGACTACAGCGAGCAACTCTTTTTCTGTGACCGTATAATTACGTTGGGCCTCGTCCAACGTTTTGCTCGCGTAGTAGATCACCACGGGCTTCTTGTCTTGCCTTTGTCCCAGGACAGCGCCTATGGCAAAATCTGATGCGTCACACATAATCTCAAAATCCTGGGACCAGTCTGGGGGTTGAAGTACAGGTGCGGTGGAGACTAAGTCCCGGAGGGTATGATAAGCCTGGATGCAATCAGGAGACATGTGGAAAGTGGCGTCGTTGGCTAGAAGGTCGGTCAAGGGTTTGGAAAGTTTGGAAAAGTCTTTGATGAACCTTCGGTAGAAGCCAACATGTCCTAGGAAAGAGCAAATCTGTCGGACCGAACTAGGTGGAGGAAGTTTGGAAATTAAATCAACCTTAGCTCGATCTACCTCGATGCCCCTATGCGAAACGATGTGTCCGAGGATAATTCCTTCTTGAACCATAAAATGGCTCTTTTCCCAACTTAACACCAAGTTAACCTCGATACATCGTTTCAGGATTTTCTCCAAGTTGCTCAAACAATGGTCGAATGAATTCCCGAATACAGAGAAATCATCCATAAAGACCTCCAAGTATTCACCCACCATTTCTGAAAAAATGGCTAGCATGCAACGCTGGAAGGTCGCGGGTGCGTTGCATAACCCGAACGGCATTCGACGGAATGCAAACGTGCCATACAGGCAAGTGAATGTGGTCTTTTCCTGATCTTCCGGAGCAATTGCGACTTGGTTATATCCTGAATATCCATCCAGGAAGCAAAAATACTTCTGCCCTGCCAATCTTTCAAGGATTTGGTCAATGAATGGCAAGGGGAAGTGGTCCTTCTTAGTGGCTTCATTAAGCTTCCTATAATCAATACACACCCGCCATGCGGTGGTGGTGCGGGTGGGGATGGATTCGCCATGATCATTAGTGACAACGGTGAGCCCAGCCTTCTTTGGAACCACTTGAGTGGGGCTCACCCAGGGGCTATCAGAGATGGGGTAGATGATGTCGGCGTCGAGCCACTTGATAATTTCTTTTTTAACGACCTCCCGCATGTTAGGGTTTAACCGTCTCTGCATCTGGCGGGAAGGTTGGGCCTCGTCTTCCAGGTAAATCTTGTGGGTGCAATAGGTGGGGCTAATTCCTCTTAGATCCGAGATGGTCCAACCAATGGCGGCCCGATGTTCTGAAAGAGTTGCAGTCAACCTGAGTTCCTGATCCTTGGTTAGATGGGAATTAATAATCACTGGGAAGGTCTGGTCAGGTCCCAATAAGACGTACTTGAGATTCTCGGGCAATGGTTTAAGTTCAGGTGCGGGTGGGACCACAGTCGATGGGAATGGAAAGGGCGGTAGTTGATCAACATCGATTTCTTCAAATGGTGTCATGTGATGATACTCAACCTTACAAAGGTCCACAGGTAATGATGGTGACGGGTCAGAACTACGGGTTTGGTGGTCTGAGACAGAACTGAGGGTAAGGCATTCCTCGATTAAAGTTTCCACGGGATCATGTTCCTCAATGTAATCACAATCAAAAGACTTTGTTGCCCGGAAGATATCCAATTGCATTTTCCTGTCTCCGAAGGAAATTTCCATACATCCCGTGTCGCAATCGATGTTTGCTTTAGCCGTAGCTAAGAAAGGTCTGCCTAAGATTATGGGTGCGTTCTGTAATTTTTCAGGGACTTCCATGTCGAGCACCAAAATGTCGACTGGGAAATAGAAGTCCTTGACCCGTACAATCATGTCCTCGACAACCCCCTTCGGGGTTTTCACTGATCTATCCGCCAGCTGGATGGTGACAGGGGTTGGTGCCAGCTCCCCAAAACCAAATTGGTGGTACAAGGTTGTGGGAATTAGGTTGATAGAAGCACCTAGGTCCAGGAGCGCTCTATCAAATGTCATGTCCTCGATGTTGCAGGAAATCAGGGGCGCTCCTGGGTCAGTTCGTTTGAGTGAAAGGTTGCTTGATATCACGGAACTGGCTTGCTCAGAGAGTACAACCTTCCTAGGTGCTTGAGGTCTCGGCTTACGCTTGGGTGTACAGGCATCCTTTAAGAACTTGGCGTAAGCGGGGATGTGTTTGACAGCTTCTAGAAGCGGAATATTAATCTGTTCTTGTTTAAAAATTTCCATCAGCTCCTCAGTTTCCACAGTATTCTTTTTTCTCTTGATTGTTTCCAAGGCCTCAGGATAGGGTGTCTGAATTGGTTCCATGTCTGGGTCCTTGGTTGGTGCTTCTTCTAAGTCGGGTATCTCAGCAGGTAAAGTCTCGGGGAGAGTCGGCCATTTGGGATCCTGGGTTTTGGTGCCGCTTCTCAAGGTCACCGCATTCGCAGAGGCATTGGGGCCATGGGGTGATCCTTGAGAAGACGAGGATGAAGAAGCGCCAAACCCAGGAGGTGTTTGTGGGGTCGGCTGGACCATATGAGCCTGCCCGGGGTTACCTTGGAACCCTTGCGAATTGGGGCCTCTGTTAATTATGTTTCGCGGGTTCGGTTGCGGTTGGGAAGGTAGAGATCCTTGCTGTTTATAGTCCAAGAGTTGGCTTAACTGTCCCTTTACCAAGGCCATTTCTTCCTGATGTTTTTGGTTCATGTCAGCCATCATCTTTATTAGGGTGTCCATTTGGTTTTTTGGGGGAGGGGCCGCCCTATTCTGGTTATATTGGGGTCTAACTGGTGGTCCTTGCTGATAGGGGGCAAGTGTGGCTGTTGGTTTGGCCTGGGCTGGTTTTGGAATTACGGTGGTTTCTGGTTTGTCCAACCAAAGTTGGGGTGATTACGCCAGCCGGTGTTGTAAGTGTTGGAGAAAGGGTCAGGTTTTGCATATCCTTGGACGGCTTGCACATCTTCTAAAATAGCCGAAGTTGATGAAGAGGGAAGGGAGTAATCAAGGGTCGAGGGAGCAAAGGTCCCTCCGTGGAACGTGGTTGGGGGTTGTTCCAGGTTCAGTTGGGTGAAGGGTTGGACCAGGTCAACATTATGTGCTCCCTTTGCTAGGGAGAAAGTCTGCAAGGGGTTTCTGGTCTGGTTTAGAAGCTCATCAATCTTTTTGTCCACCAATTCCACTCGATCCAACTTTTTGGCAATGATGTCCATGTCAACCATTCCAGAATTTGCTTGCACCTCATAAATCCCGCCACGGGGTTGACTGGACCTGTTAAACTGGTTCATGGAGGCATTGTTGAGCGAATTCTCGCTCATAGACTCAAAGAGCTCAAACGCGCTCTCCTCGTCTTTGTTTAGGAAGTTTCCCCCGCATGAGGCATCGACGAAGTTCCGTAGGTTGCTGTCCAGACCGTGGTAGAAGATCTGGGCCAATTGCCACCTTGGAACTTCGTGGTGTGGGCATTTCCTCAAAAGTTCATTGAATCTTTCCCATGCCTCATGAAATTGTTCCCCACCCTGGAGTGTGAAGGTAGTGATAGCTCTTTTGAGGGCATTGGTCTTTCCTATGGGGAAGAATTTCTTTAAAAATGCATGCCTCAGTTCTTCCCAGGTAGTGATGGGTCTACCTAGGGTTCTAAGCCAATGAGAAGCCTTGTCTCTTAATGAGAAAGGGAACATCTTGATTAGAACAATGTCAAGGCTAATGTTCCTAGGTTTTACTGTTCTTGCTATGCGGTCGAGATCTTCTAGGTGCTGAAAGGGGTCTTCATTTGAGCTTCCATGAAAGTGGCTCTGGATTAGACTTAATACATTAGGTTTTAGCTCAAAATTGTCTCCCCCTTCGGGGATCCTAAGGTGTGGCTCGACTCTAATGGCAGAAGGGTTATAGAAATCACGGAGGGGTCTTGGCTGGTCCTGAAATGGTGGTAAATCAAGTGGTGGTTGTCCTGGTATGTCATTGAAAGGTGGTGGTTGTTCTTATGGGTTCTGTAACCGTTGTATGGCTTGCATGATGGTGTGGATTTGTTGTTGCTAAAGCTGATGGTTAGCATTGATTTGAGCCTCGATGATAGCCATAGCATCTGGTGGGGGTTGATCTTCAGCCTCATCTACCCTAGGTTCAGCCATGTTTTCAACAGAATTACGTCTCCTAGATTCCTGCCCCAAAACACACAATTCGGGATGCAGTGAGCGCCTCCCGTGCATACACTAGAGAAGAACAGGAGGGGATGCGGAGGGCGACAGATGCGAGAAATGTGTTTCAATCAAGCACGCAAGCCCAATCCTTATGGTGTATTCCTTAGGAGACCTAGAAATCTCACAAAGGGTGATTAAGTCCGTAAGCACTGGACTCCCCTTCTCAAGGCTAATCTGGCCAGGTTGATTACGAGGGGATTGCAGGGAAGGTTCTTCCTTTGGCTTGCGCCTCCGATTCCATAGACCCCACAACCGCGGTCGTTTGTCACTGCCCCGCAGCCTAGTCACCAGATTCTACCAAGGGAATGAAAGCCAAGTGCCTAGCAGACAAAACCTCACCTTTTGAGACTTAACTCAGTCCTGCCTAGGGCACGTCTACTCAGTTTTAAAGGGTTAGGATAGTGCTTGTGCTTAGGGTGGTGTGATGAGGCGTTGATTGGGGTGGTGCATCTTAATTTTCCACTTTCAAAGTGTGTGCTTCTAGCAAAACATGATTTTCAAGCAAGGATTTGTTAAGATATAGTGTCTTTTAGTGTTTCATCCTTACTTGAGTACTTTTTAGGGTTGACGTGTCTTAATGTTTTCAAACAAGTTTCAGTGGGCACGTCAAGTTCTGCACACAACTTGGTGAAAGTAGATTTCCTTTTATTTTGTAGAGGCTCTAAAACCCTAGTGTACTCATCCTAATGATTATGCAGCTTCTATTAGATGAGTCAGTTTTAGGGTTAAGTGGTGCGGCCCAGGTCAATTCACAGTGGCTTCGCAAACACCACTCAAGAAAAAGAAAAGAACACTCCAAGAATTCGTTCAGAATGTTAGAGTGTACATTTTTTTTGTGGGGTGATGTGTTATGGATGTGGGTCAAGCAATCATACACCGCGCCAATTTTTTTCAGTTTTTACAATTTTTTTAGCTTTTTCATGCAAGCAAACAATGAGAGAGAGATTGCTCACTATCGGTCCTCGAGGCGCCTACTCCCTTGCTACTGTCGTGGAATGCGTCACTTCGCCGTCCATGCGCCGAATTCCTGCAACCGTCAAGTAAAAAGGAAAATAGGGCATTAGATGATATGAGAATGAAGGTGGAATGGAGGTGATAAAACAAATCCGTTGCCTCCCCGGCAACGGTGCCAAAAACTGACGTGCCTTCGTGCGTGTGTGTTAAGAGGTGTCGTTATAGTCGCACTTGATACGTCGATTTTAAAAGAAGTAAACGGAGGTGAGTCCGAGTGTCGGTCTTAAGGAGGCGTGGAAATCGGATTTTGTTTACCACTTGTTGTCACGAAAAAGGCAGAGTTTTGCTTGCGAAAGAGACGGTTTTGAAAAGCGAGAGATAGAGGGAGTTTAGGGTTAGAAAGCTCTTGGTTTTGATCATGCACTTTAAACAGAAATTAAAATGGCGACTAAATGGAAAATAATTTCATTAAACATGCATTCATAGTTCATGGTTTACAACATTAAATACATGCTTCAACAAAAGTAAATGAAAGCTTAAAAGAGAGAGAGAGAGAGAGGTAGAGAGAGAGTGGAGAGCGACGAGGCAGCCACGGCGGTGGAGGAGGCTCCGTCGGCGGCTCGTCGTCTCCGGCGATTACAAGAGTGCCTAAAACTAGCTAGGAGAGGAGTGGAGTAGTTGCAAGTGGGAGAGTATGCCTTGAATGGTGGTAGAAGGGGGGTTTAAATAGAGTTAAGGGCTTCCTAAAAGAAGAATGTGCTTTAGCGGCATCCAGAACGTCGCTAAAACCGCTTCCAGATACGTCGGTGAAGCCCTCCTGCCGCTGGTCAGCTGCCTGCCCCGCTCTCTCTCCATGCGCGATCCGTGGACGTTGAATGAGAGATCGGACGGCTGAGATCCTCCTGCGCCAGCACTGAGATCGCGCCTCGGGCGCGCGCGCGCGCGAGTTTCCGCCCGGCGTGGCACGCGCGTGGGCGCTCGGGAGCTGTCATCGCGCTGCGTGGCGCGATCCTGGCCCCCCGCTGCTGATCGGGCGGTCCAATTTTGCCGCGCCCTTCGCTCTCGCTTGATTTCCGCTCCGCGCGATTCGAACGCGCGTCGCTGCGATGCGGGCGTGCGCGCTAGCCGTTGCGCCACGCCGGCGCTTTGTTGCGGCAACTGCGGGCGAGCGCGCAGATCTCGGCCGTTCGATCGAAGATCAATTACCAAGATTCGTCCTTGGCTGGCTTGAGGGCGTGCGAGCGGTGGGGGCGGGGCGACGTGGCGCTTTCTGGGCCGTTGATCTCCAGATCAACGGTCAGAATTTCTTGGGCCCATTGTGGGAGCTTCGGATGTCGGATTTGGTCGATCTTGAGTCCGTTGGACTCCGTTCGTCATTCTAAATCCATCCGTGCGGTCCGATTGCTCATCTGAGGCCCGCTTTGACACATGCTTTACACAAATGGCCATTAATGCAGTTTATAAACAATCTTGATACTTGATGCATGCAATGCTCCTATTCTACTTTATGTTGTGCCTTTTATTCTAAAGATGGGCCATATTCAACCTAATTACTACCCCCTTGCGTGGTGTTATCAGCGACTCAACCATGCGCCTCACATCTGATGAAGGCCTTCCAGCAACACCTCTCCACCATCAAATGAAGATCCAACTGCAAGGGTTGTGCCACTCCTCGCCTTAGCCTCGACCATGCAATTGCATCCAACGGTCGACGTCGCGTGCATTTTCGCGACAATCCACAAGGGTAGCGCAGTGTGCAAGAGCTATGCTCGCAATTGAGTGGCAAGCATTTGAAACCCGCCATGCTTCCAAATCCTTGCAAGGGCACGCTTCAATTGATTACAGTCATTCAATCGCAAGCAAGAAACTATGATGGAGGCAACGTGGCACAATCTCATGCGTTGGATGCGCGTGATGAGTGCACGTGCCATCCAACGCCTGATCATATGTGCGCTCCACACAATCTGAAGGGCATGGCCACACGCGATCTGGGCCATCGATTCTTGAGCAAACGACTGTGAGAGCAAGCGTCAAATTGTGAGCAAGGCACTGTTCACATGCGAGTGAGCGCTAACAGGTGCATGACCTAGGCCTTTAGCAACACCTACGGTAGAGCTTCAATGACAAATTGAATGTAGCTGTTGACCTGAAGGTGATTTTTGGCCCTTTTTCCTCCATTATAAAAGGACCCATCATCCTCCACTTTTGGGCATCTTCTACGAAGCAACTCCACCACTCCATAGAGCATCCAGGCAAGTCCCAGTGATGTCGAGCAGCCGACGGAAGCCCCTCCACCACCGTGGCCTCTCCATTTAGCTAGTTTCTTTAGTTTAATACTTGTTATTTTTAAGTTTTCCTTTAGTGTTATAATTGTAAAACAATTCTATCTTTTACAATGGATTATTTTTCTTGGTTTCATTGCTAGCCATAATCTCTTCATCATCATAAACCTCTAACCCTATCTCTCTCTTTCTCCCTCTCTCTCTCCCCCTTTCTCCCTCTCTTTCTCTTTATTTTACAAGCAAACAAATCGACATATTTCATGACATTGAAGAGAATATTTGAGCCGATTTCTCACATCCCCATGTTCGACACTTGGACTCACGTTCGATTATTTTAATTAAAATTGATGTCATAAGCACATGCTACAACGAACGAATTACATAAACGTGTTTCTCGACGTTAGTTTTTGGCACCGTTGCCGGTGTGGCAACAAATCTTTTATTTGCTTTCATTTCCTTGGGCATTATTCATACTTGTGTTTTCTAACTTGCCTTTCTCTCTTCTTATTGGTTGCAGGAATCTCGTACATCAACAACGGAAGGAGAGTGGATCAGATTAGATCAAAGGAAGCGCAAGAGAAGACTGCCATCAACCTGAAGGTTTGATATCTTGTCTTCCCACGATCCAAAAGTAACCCTTCATCTATGGACAAAATAAAATATCTAAGTGGTGGTGCTCTAAAAAAACCCTCTCTTGTGTTTGTCGAAGGAAACACCACCACTAAGTTCTCAACCCGTTAATTTTGCAACACTATTTTCTGGACTCAAGTTGAGCACATGATTAGAGGACCCTTAACACCTCTAAAAATTCTTAAAAAAATCTCAGAGGTGATCTTTCTAGTGGGTGAACTCCACCTACAATTTCATAGCCAAACTCTTTGTAGTTTGGCGGTGAAAAATTCTTTACTAGAAGTGCGCAAGGTTGTCTTGATTTCTGGAGACCCATAGGTTGTTTCTATTGTTGCGAACTCCACGCAGTTTGGATTTGTAAGAGATTTATATTTCTGGAAAGCTCTTGAAATGTTCTACATTTCTTATGAAGACTATTTCTGCATTTGAAAAATATTAGTGCTTGTTCCAATTTAGTTCCTAAACTCGCACACTGATCTAGAGGTTCTAGACATATTGACCTCCTCTTGGAAAAACATGAATTTGGGTGGTCTATTGTCCTTGAAAAATTTTGAAATTAATTTTTTTGAAAAGATCGTTTGATTTTGATCAGGATAGGATCATTGCTTGCTTTGATTGGACCCTTCTTGATAAAGTCTAAAAAAGGATTCATTAGAAGTTGCACACCCTAGGATCTTCCACACTAGAGTGCTTTTAACTTCATAGTCACACAAAATGCCCTAAAAAAAATCAATCTTCACCAATCGTGTGACTATATCTTTGTGCCTTAGTAAACAAGTGAAATCCTAAAATCCAATAAAACAAGATTCAGACTCTAAAAGTCGTTCATCGCAATCTTGCTTGATAAAGAACACTTATTTTGGCATTGGGTCCTTGCACCCGATTGTGCACATAGCTTAATTGGAATTTTAAAGGGCATCAACCCCCCCTAAAGCCCTTCACTTAATCCCTAAGCATAAGAACTGACCTAGCCCTAAATTAAAATTGAGTAGACATTGGCTCTAGAATTCATTGAGCCCATTTTAGGGTATTTTTCCTGAATGCATTGTGAATTAGTGACGTCAGCTTACTCCAAAAAGTGCTAAGTTGGGAGCCCGACTGTCAAACAACTTAAGTAAGCAGGGATTTGGCATAATTAGCAGCCTTCGGGACATGAACTCCTTGCTTCGCCTTCCCAACTTTACCACCTTCGGGAGTAAAGACAACACCAAATTTGTCATGTGGTCGGAATTTACTTATGAAGCGTAGGTCAACTAGGTCTACACTATAGAGCCTAGATTTGTTTGCTTGGTTGTGCACACACCATTCTCGCATTTGTTCCCCTTCTCATCCCTCCTTGTTCTTCTCTAGTGTATGCACGGAAGGTGATCACTTCATCCTAAATTGGTTACTTTAGATAGACTAGGAGGAGACTTGATTTTTCAAGGGGTAGGACTGAGGAAATGGCCGACCCAAGAGTTGAGGAGGTTGAGGACCAACCTCAACCCGATGCTATGGCCATGATTCAAGCTCAGATTATAGCCAACCACCAACTTCAGCAACAATAGATCCATACCATCATGTAGGCCATACACTAACTGCAGAACCCTCAAAGGCAGAATCCTCTAGGGTAGAACCCTCAAGGGCAACCCTCACTAAACCCACCTAACCCACCATAACCCCTTAAGGACCAACCAAGGCCTCTCTGTGATTTCTACAATCCGTCTGCCATTCGTGTTGAATCATACCTTAGGGTTCCCAAAGAAGGAGATAATTTTGAGCTAAAACCCAATGTCCTTAGCTTGATTGAAAGCCATTTTCATGGGAGCTCAAATAAAGACCCTTTCCAACACCTGGAAGACTTAGATCGAATTGCACAGACCATAAAACTAAGGAACATCTGTTTGGACATTGTTTCAATCAAGATGTTCCCGTTCTCCCTGAGAGACAAAGCTTCTCATTAGCTTAGAACCTTAGGGAGACCCATCTCCACTTGGGAGGAATTAAGGCATGCATTTCTTAAGAAGTTTTTCCCCATAAGAAAGACTAATGCCCTTAGAAGAGCTATTACTACATTCACTCTACATAATGGACAGCAATTCCATGAGGCGTGGGAGCGATTCAATGAATTACTGAGGAAATGCTCACATTATGAGGTTCCAAGGTGGCAATTGGCCTAGATTTTCTACCATGATCTGGACAGCAACCTTTGGAATTTCCTGGATGTCATATGTGGAGGCAATTTTTTGAATAAGGATGAGGAAAGTGTGTTTGAGCTCTTTGAGTCAATGAGTGAGAACTTGCTTAATAATGCCTCCATGACCCAATTTAATCGGCCCAGTCAACCCCATGGTGAGATTTATGAGGTGCAAACTAATTCTGAGATGGTTGACATGGACATTATAGCAAAGAAATTGGATCAGGTTAAGTTGGTGGATAAGAAAATTGACGAGCTATTGAACCAATCCCAAACCCCATTGTAGAACATTCCCTAGCAAAGGGAGCACACAATATCGACCTGGTTCAGTCTATGAACCATGTGCACTTGGAACAACCCCTGACCATGTTCCAAGGAGGGTCCTTTGCTCCCTCAAACCTTGATTATTCTTTCCCCTCCCCTTTGGCATTTTCTACCTTTGAAGATGCCCATGCCATCCAGGGATATTATAAGCCTGATCCTTTCTCCAACACTTACAACCCTGGATGGCGCAACCACCTTAATTTTGCTTGGTCGAACCAAAAACCAAACCAATTCCAGAACCAACCCAAGCCAAACCCTCCCTCCTATCAGCAAGGTCCACCTACTAGACCATTCTATAACCAAAATAGGGTGGCTCCGACATAACAAAACCAAATGGACATTTTGATCAAAATGATGGTTGATATGAATCAAAAACATCAGGAGGAGATGGCTTTAGTGAAGGAACAATTGAGCTAGTTGTTGGTTAACAAATAGCAGGGGTCCCTTCCTTCTAAACCACAACAGAACCCTAGGAATGTAATTAATAGAGGCTACAATCCTCAAGGGTTCCAACCAAATCAGGGGTAAGCCCATATGATTCTACAAGCCCCACAGACACCCCTTGGGTTTTCCACTTCTTCTCAAGGACCTAACCTTGGTTCCAATGCCTCAACCAATGCGGTTACCTTAAGAAGCAGCACTCAGACCCAGGACACCAAATGGTCGACCCCTCCCGTGACCTCACTACCTAAGATACTTGATTCTAAGGATGAGCGGGAGGAACCCAAGGATCAGGAACCTGACCCGATTCAAACCCAAATCCCATACCCTAAAGCCTTGGATAAGGTAAAGAAGAAGAGAAATGTGATTGAAAATGAGGAGTTAGAAATTTTCAAGAAAGTACAAATCAATATACCTCTCTTTGAAGCAATCAAGCATATCCCGACTTATGCGAAATATTTGAAAGATGTTTGCACACCCAAGCGTAAGCCAAGAACCTAAGCACTTAGGAAGATAGTGCTATTTGAGTAGGTAAGTTTGATGATATTGAGCATCCTACCTCCTAAAAGGACTGACCCCGGAGTGCCTTTGATCTCATGTAATATTGGTGGCATGACCTTTGATAGAGCACTCGTGGACTTAGGTCTTCAATTAACCTAATCCCAACTATCCTCTATCACAAGTTTGGGTTTGGAGAATTAAAGCCTACACCTATGACTATCCAACTGGCTGACCGATCTGTGAAAATCCTGAAGGGGGTAGTTGAGGATGTAATTGTTCGAGTTAAGGACTTCTACTTCCCAGTTGACTTCTTAGTCCTTGACATGGAAGTCCCTGAACAACTACAAAACACACCCATCATCCTGGGCAGACCCCTTTTGGCTATAGCCAAGGCTAACATTAATTGTGACCCGGGATGTATGGAAATCACCTTTGGAGATAGGAAGATGCAATTGGATATCTTCAAGGTGACTAAGTCTTTCGATTATGGTTGGGTCGAGGAATATGATTCCATGGAAACCCTGGTTGAAGAATGCCTGAATCTAAGCTCTTTAAAGGACCATCTGATTCAACCAACTATTGACTACCCTAACCCATCCCAATCTCTGGAGGTTGAACTCTGCAGAATTGATTACCACCAGCAACCTCCATTTGAGGAGATTGATGTCACTCAACTCCCTCCCTTCCCTTATCCATCAAACATTGTACCACCTGCACCTGATTGAAACCTTTGCCCAATAACCTTAAGTATGTCTTCCTAGGACCTAATCATACTTTCCTTGTGATTATCAATGCACACCTAACCAAGGACCAAGAAATTATGTTGACTACTACTCTTTCTGAGCATCGGGTAGCAATTGGGTGGACAAATTCTGATTTGAGGGGAATTAGCCCTACTTGTTGCACTCACACGAACTATTTGGAAGATGGGGCTCGACCTTCTCACTAGATGCAAAGGCGACTAAACCCGAACATGCAAGAGGTCAATAAAAAAGAGATAATCAAGTGGCTTGAGGCAGAAATCATCTACCCGATTTCCAACAGCCCTTGGGTGAGCCCTACTCAAGTGGTACCAAAGAAGGCCGGGCTCACTGTGGTCACAAATGACCAGGACGAATCCATCCCCACCCGCACAACCACCACATGGCAGGTGTGTATTGACTATAGGAAGCTTAATGAAGTCACTAAAAAGGACAATTTCCCCCTGCCATTCATTGACCAGATTCTCGAACAACTGGCACGGCGGAAATATTTTTGTTTCCTGGATGGATATTCAGGATAAAACTAGGTTGCTATTGCACTTGAGGACCAAGAGAAGACCACGTTCACCTGCTCGTATGACACATTTACATTCCACCGTATGCCATTCGGGTTATGCAACGCATCTGCTACCTTTTAACGTTGTATGTTAGCCATCTTCTCGAAAATGGTAGGTGAATATTTGGAGATCTTTATGGTTGATTTCTCCATTTTTGGAGACTCATTTGACCATTGTCTTAGTAACCTGGAGAAAATCATGAAATGATGTATCAAGGTCAACCTAGTTTTAAGTTGGGAAAAGAGCCATTTATGGTTCAAGAAGGGATTGTCCTCCGTCACATCGTCTCGCATAGGAGCATAGAAGTTGACCGAGCTAAGGTTGATTTAATTTCCAAACTTCCACCTCCTAGCTCGGTTAAGCAAATCAGATCCTTCCTAGGACATGTTGGCTTTTATAGAAGGTTTATAAAAGATTTTTCCGAACTATCCAAGCCCTTGACTAACCTTCTAGCCAATGATGTGCTCTTTGACATGACACCTAATTGCATTAAGGCCTACACTACCCTTAGGGATACAGTCTTGACTACACCCTTTTTACAACCCCTAGGCTAGTCCTAGGACATTGAGATAATGTGTGATGCATCAAACTTTGCTATTCGAGTAGTCCTGGGACAAAGACAAGAGAAGAAACCCGCAGTGATCTATTACGTAAGCAAAACCTTGGATGAGGCTCAACAGAATTACACTGCCACAGAAAAAGAGTTGCTCGCCGTAGTTTTTGGATTGGAAAAGTTTCGATCATACCTTCTAGGATCCCACGTGATCATTTACACTGCCCACTCGGCTATCCAGCATTTGTTAGCCAAAAAGGATGCTAAACCAAGGCTGATCAGTTGGATCTTGTTTCTGCAGGAATTTGACCTGAAAATACGTGACAAAGTTGGATCCAAGAATGTTGTAGCCGACCACTTATCCAAACTTCACCTGGAACACATTAGACCCTCATTACCCTTAACTGACACATTTCCTAACGAACAAATTCTAGCTGTGCATGGAAAGAACCTACCTTGGTATATAGACTTAGTTAATTATTTAGTGGTAGGACAGACTCTGCACGGATGGTCTAGATAGAGTAGGATAAGTTATTGGCTGAGGCCAAACATTATTTTTAGGATGATCCTATGTTGTTTAGACTTTGTGTTGATCAAATCATTAGGCGGTATATCTCCGAAGAGGAGGTTCAAAGTGTGCTATCCTTCTATCATGATCAAGATTATGGTGGCCACTTCTCTGGGAAGCAGATGGCTGCAAAGTTTTGCAGTCCGATTTTTACTGCCCATCACTATTCAAGAATGCACATAACTTTGCGAAGACTTGCACTAGATGCTAGACCTTAGGGACCATAACCAGAAAAAATATGATGCCTCTACAACCCATTCTAATCATCGAAATTTTCGATGTTTGGGGCATTAATTTCATGGGTCCCTTCCCACCATCAAACGGCTTTGAGTATATACTAGTCTCAGTGGACTACATCTCAAAATGGATCAAAGCCGTACCTACCCGAAAATGTGACCATAAGGCTATTATGGACTTTGTTAAGAAAAATATCTTTTTTCGATTTGGGATACCTAAGGTCATGATCAACGATGGTGGGAGTCACTTCATTAATGCCCAGTTTCATGCCTTACTTAAGAAATACAGGCTCACTCACCGCATTGCCACCCCATATCACCTACAAATGAATGGGCAAACTGAAGTCTCAAATAGGCAAATTAAGAATATTCTGCAAAAGACTATGAAACCTGATCGGAAGGATTGGCCCACACGATTGGATGATGCCCTCTAGGCATATAGTACCACTTTTAAGACCTCGATAGGCATGTCATCATATCGATTGGTCTTTGGCAAAGCTTGCCACCTTCCATTCGAGTTAGAGCACCAGGCATATTGAGTTGTTAAGCAGTGTAATATAGATTCCCAGATGGCTGGTACTCAAAGAAAGCTCCAACTCTCCTAGCTTGAGGAGATCCGTCAAGACGCTTACGAGAACAATCGACTTGATAAGGAGAAGATGAAAGCCATCCATGACAAGCACATTAATGGAAAAACCTTCGAGCTGAATCAACAAGTCTACCTTTTTGATGTAAGACTTAAGCTCTTTCCCAGGAAACTGAGATCTAAATGGATGGGACCGTATCAAGTAGTCAGGACTTATCCCAACGAGGCAGTAGAAATTGCTAATCCCAAGACTGGGTAAACCTTTACAGTTAATGGACAAAGATTGAAACACTTTCTTGCCCAAATTCTCCCGAAGGAAGTTGTAACCCTCAATGAGGGTTGAACTAGAACTTCACCCAGCTGGAGGCAGTAAACTCAAAGCTTCCTAGGAGACAACCCAGAGGTTTCAAGCTGATCGGATACACGATTACAACTTAGGTGATTTCTTTCCTTACCCTCTTGCATACATTTAATTTCCAATGAGGACATTGTCCAAGATAGGCATGGGAGGGTGATAATTCTCATGATCTGAGTACAAAAATTGTTAGCTTGAACTAATTTTTATTTCTTTTTAGCCATAAAAAAAAGAAAAGAAAACTTAGGTATTAGGAGCTTGGCAACTTTAGAAAATGATACGTTAGGGACCTAAATGCTTAGACTCCGCAGGTCTTCGGACTTAATCAATCTGGGTGTCCACTAAAATGTGGACTTAGTCTCGAGTCCTCACCACCATAATTTATATTAATCTGGTTAATAAAGTAAGGTGATAAGTATACGACTTATCAACCTGCCCTCTGATTTGGGGGGATTTTTAGTCTAAGCATCTACACACGTTTTGCACTGACTCACTCATCGATAATTATAACGGAAATTGGGTAGCTAATGAACCTTCTAGGGTGGTATGGCTGGCAAGTTGTCGTAGGTAATAGCCCATTAGCCGGTTGTGCAGAGCCCAACCACAAGACCATTCTCTTTTACTACTGCCTTTAGGTAAATCTTAGATCAAGAAATCCACCTACTTAAAAATTAAAATTAAAAGAAGAAAGAAGAAATAGAAAAACAAAAAAAGGAGAAAAGAAAAAAGAAATAAGCCACACTTCACTGCATGAGTATGGATGGCAAATTATCGTGGGTAACAGCCCATTGGCCGATTGTCCAAATCGTAGCTCATAAAATGCATAAGAATTCCAAAACACTTAAGGAAGAAGCGGGGAAGTAGCATAATCTGGGGAGATATACACTGGGTTCACCCTTGTGTTGACCTCACAAAAATAAAAGTAGGGAGAAAGCTACCGGTCAAATAGATACACCTTTAAGCGACATTTTCTCTTTCGGGTCACCTAAGAGCGTAGAAACTCGAAGTCCGTTTTGATTACCATTGAGTGAGTCTTTCACAATTTTCATGACAAGATGCTTTATACTTAGAGTCCTTTTCGAGTCTTGGGTGGGTTGGGTAGCTGTAAAAAGTTACATCAAATTCCTCAACTCCAAAAAAAATCCAAAAAAATTAGAAAAGATGAAAATATATATATATTTGCTTCTATATAGAATAAGGCGAGGACTCGAGCAGTCTGCATTTTGGTAGGCAACTTGGGCACTGTTGAGTCTCTAAGAGTTAGGTACTTAGTAGAAATTTCCTCTAGTTGACAAGTAACTTCTGCACAAGTTATCAATTTCTAATTCTAGCTGTAGATAACATTTAGGTTAACCTTGCTAGGGACTAGCAAGGGGTGGGCATGGGGGTATGATGATTCTACATATAATGACGATAATTGTATCAATTAGAGTCAATTTCGAGGGCACATGTGCATTAATGTCATATTATAGTGGGCTTGGGAGCATTGCATGCATATTGTGTTATTTCTGCATTAAAATTGCTTATAATTAATGTTTAGCGACAATGTGCACAAGTGCATATTGAAACAAGTCTTAGATGAGCAATTGGACCGTACAGATGGATCCGGATCGACAAACAGAGTCCAACGGACTCAAAATCACCCCAATCCGACCTCCGTAGCTCTCGCAATAAGTCCAAGAAGTCCTGACCGTTGATCTAATGATCAACGGTCCTCGTTGAGCCATGTGGCACTCATCCGCGCCTCACCCACGCACCTTGCATCCAATGAAGGCCTTTTAGTGATGCCTCTCCACCGTCAGATGAAGATCCATCGGCGAGGGTTGCGCCACGCCTCACCTCAGCCTTGACCATGCGATTGCATCCAACGGTCGACGTCGCGTGCATCTTTGTGACAATCCACGAGGATAGCATAGCAGGCAAGAGTTGCGCTCGCAAGCGAGCGGCAAGCATTCAAAACCCACCGCGCTTCAATCGATTCGATCGCAAGCGAGTGGCTCTAATAGAGGTGACGTGGTGTGATCTCATGTGTCGAATGCGCGTAATGCGGGCACGCACCATCCAACGCCTGATTATACGAGCACTCCATGCAATTTGAAGGGCGTGGCCACACGTGATCTGGGCTATCAATTCTCAACCGAATGGCTGTGAGCGAGGGCATGCAAATTACGAGTGAGGCACTGCTCATGCAGGAGCGGGCACCAGCAGGTGCATAAGCTGGGGCTTTAGCATAGCCTACGGCGGAGCTTCAGCAATGAATTGAATGTCACTGTTGACCCAAAGGTGATTTTTGGCCCTTTTCCTCCATTATAAAAGGACCCATCATCCTCCACTTTTGGGGCATCTTCTATGAAGCAACTCCACCACTCCATGAGCATCCAAGTAGGTCCCGGAGATGCTGAGCCACTGACGAAAGCTCCATCGTCGTGGCTGTCTCGCCTCTCCATTTAGCTAGTTTCTTTAGTTTAATACTTGTTATTTTTAAGCTTTCCTTTAGTGTTATAATTGTAAAACGATTCTATCTTTTACAATGGATTATTTTTCTTGGTTTCATTGCTAGCCATAATCGCTTCGTCATCATAAATCTCTAACCCTATCTCTCTGTTTCTCCCTCTCTCTCTCTCTCCCCTTCTCTCTCTTTCTCTCTATTTTGCAAGTGAACAAATCAGCATATTTCGTGACATTGAAGCAAATATTTGAGCTGATTTCTCACCTCCCCGTATTCGACACTCGAACTCACGTTCGATTATTTTAATTAAAATTAATGTCATAAGCGCATGCTACAACGAACGAATTACATAAACGCATTTCTCGATGTCACTAGGCCCCTCCCTGTAGAATGGCATAGTGTTGGACCAACTCAGTCCAAAAAGTCAGCTTATCCTGTTGGTTATAAGGCCCATACATGCACATTAAGAAAAGAGAATTTCCCCCACTATTCCTTATGAATTTGCACGTGATAGAGTAACTCCCATATAGCACATCCTCTAACTGTAGCGATGCTCCACGCCACCAAATACACAACCCCCTACTCATCCCATAGCATCCACTTTTCTAATATCCACACATCCATTAAGTTTCAAAGCCTGCCACATATCTTCACCCTTGTTATCAATATGTGTCTCTTGGAGGAAGGCACAATTAATCCTCTAATCACTCAGATAATTTGTTAGCGATCCACGTCAACTACGATCACGTAGATTGCGCACGTTCCACGAGAGAATCCTCATGGATTAGAGGGCTAAGACCCCTCATTAGCTGCCACCACATGCTCCACCTTCAAAATTCTAGCCACGACCTCTTGATCAACCTTCTACACTTTGGCACCGGAACAGTTTTGAGGACTAGACTTCCCCCTAGAGCTCTTTGTGTTTTTAATAATGGACGATGTACTCGAATTGTAGAATCCAACCTCCATGTTGGACCTCGACGCAGCAAAGGTGAACTCAACACCTATAAGACTACCCAAAAGGTTGTGTTCATTTCCCTGCTCAGGAACAACGTGTTGCTCACTATTAAAGGTTGTTATAACCACCAAAGCATAGGATTGTTGTGTTTCACCAACATGGATGTCCCTATCCTCCACACCCTCATCTTCTCCCTTTGGATTCTCCTCTACCAACTCCATCCTTTTCCTCCCAGAATCTGATTAAACCCATTGCCATTGCATCTCAGCCTAGTTTGTTAACCTGCCACCAGACGCTTCTTGCGGCTGGAGAGGCAATGGATCCACCTTGACACGTAGAAGCCAAGAGCTACCCCCGCAGCGAAGAATCTTCTCTGGGAATGGCCCACTTTGATGAAGATCGATTTCAACTTGTACCTGACTACCATCTCCCTCACATAACCCAATCAATGTTTCCTCCTTAAGTGTGCTAGGCCCTGAAAAAATCTATTGGACAACTGTAGTAGAATGAAGATGCAATAGAAGCCCCACAATATCAACCAGTCTTTTTCTCAGCAAAGCCCATTACGGCAGCCTCTCCAGTAGGGAGCCATCAAAGGTAGAGACCATCTGCCAAATAATAGAGGTGTTTCCCCAAGGGGTCATGCGGAACCTCAAACCCTCCACATCCTAATATGCCAAGCCAAACAACAAAAACTTTGATTGATTCAAAGTAGCAACCTTCCACATAGAAGACAAAAGAGGGAAAGAACTTACAACTCACTGCAAGTCTTCAAGAGATGGAGAGCCCATAGAAGCTCCCCAATCAAAGCGGTCCTTAACACTAATGATAACATCATCATGAGCCATAAATAGCTTTAATTAATCAGAATCAAGTGACAAATGCTCCTACATAATCGCCTGAGAGTCGTAATTCCCTGCACATCCATTTTGAGAGAAAAATATTAAATCAGGGTTAATTCTTCAGTTTTAACATCATATCATGAATGCAGAATAATCACAGGATTTCTCAGGGGTTAGTCTAAGTTCTAATGAGCACTAAAGACTAATAAGTGGGTCCACACAGATAGAAACAGGGTTTCACACATTTCGAGAACTAATACAAAACCTAAAACCCTAATTTCAAATCCACTTGAATTACAAAGGTTTTGGCAAGGATAAAATCCATCTAAACCTTCTAAAATTCATAGAAAAATATTCCATGAGGTTTTGTATCCTTGATGTGACCTTTGGAACCTATTCTGACCTTAAACAAAGTCACAGACAGATTTCTGCCCTAATTTGGATTTCTACACAAATTGCCAGTCAAACTTAGTCAAAACTGAAATCCAACTTTACCATCAACTTCCTTGGGTCCAAATTAGGTTTGTACCAAAATTTGGGCTCAATCAAAGTTCACTTGACCTCGTTTGCATTTTAGTCCAATCAGACTCTTTCTCTCTCAATTAGCCCCTCAGCTTTCGAAATCCTTGTAGATTGATCCCTAAGTTCTTTGTCTTCTTTGCAAGCAAGTCCTTGCCACCATTGGAGGTCAACCGACCTCCAGGGTGGCTTTGACTACTCCTAATCCCACTCAAATCATCATCAAATCTCACCAAATTTGGTGGGATTGATGTCCACACCATGAAGAATCCATTGGGAGTGATCTTGGCTCTTGATTCACCCTAAGAAAGCCATGCGAATGCATGGATTCCGTAGGTTCTTCTTGATTCCTAAGCAAGCCAATTAGGCTTCTCTCCTGATTTAGAGCTCAGTCTAGAGCCCTATAAAAGCTCCAGAATCTCAACCCTAACTCCTTAGATTGGTTTGGCTGCATTTCCTCACTAAAATCTCTCCCTCCAGCCTCCTTCGACCAGCTCTGGTGAGCTTCCTCCCCCTCCTTCATACAGCCTCCCAACGGCCAAATTGGGAGCACCACAACCTTCCTCGCATTCCTCCACTGCTCGCCAACCATAGCAGGAGCTGCCTTCCTCATCGTCTTCGTCGCCCTCCCTCAATGGAGAATTCATCTTCTCCACGTCCAACCATCACACCGACGTGGAAATCTTCTTCCCTTTCATCCTTTAGTTAGGTCTAACATCTTCCTCTCTCCTCCCTAATTCTCCCTATCCCTTTCTTTCCCTATTTCGACCGACATCTCACCCTCGACCGCACCCTCTTCCTCCACTCTGGTCGAGCTCCGGTGAGGCCTCTCAGATGCCACAAACCACCGAACACCCCGCAACCACCTTCAAAATCTCCCCCAGCACACCACCATCAAAACCCCTCTTCCTATTTCGCGTTCCACCCATCCAAAACTCCCACCGAACTCAACCTTCTCCGTCACCAACCACCCACATTCGAGCACGCCACACCCTAAAATCACCTCTAGCACACTCACTGCTTCACGGCGAAGCTTTTGAGATGCTTTGACATGCCCGCAAGGCCGTATGCATGTTTTCAGGTCTTCACCGAAGTTCGTTGCTGCCATCGTCCTCTCCGAAGTCCTTTGCAGTGCTCCGACGAGCTCAAGGCCTAATTCCACTTCCAGGAGATGCAGATTACATCCGCGTATCTAGTTGCAGCTCCAATTGAAGACACGAAGCCCACCAGCAACTGCAATCAAGCAAAGCTTCCTCTGCAATTTTCACATGAAGAGTAGGGGGACATTTAATCCCACATCAGTTGTTTACAACCAAACGACACCGTATCAGTGGAAAAAGTGAATCGACCTTTCTGCCCAAGACATCGGGGGTCGGGTCCCCGCTTCACCCGCTTACTTACACCTCACCTACGGCACACGCCCGCAGTCCTGGTCCTTGTTCATGACCCGATAACTCAACCATATACCCGTTGACACCTGGGTTTGAGAGAGAAGAGAGGAGAGACTTCTGAGAGAGTGGGGGGAGGGTTTTACTCTGCATGCCTTGTGCCCCTGTGCTGAAGAGAAGGAGAGGCATACACTTAGCCTCTGAAGAGAAAGGCCATGCTCTATGTTTGAGGAAGGAAAGGCTTGCGAAGAAGAAGAAAAGAAGGGCTCTTTGAAGAGCCTTGTGCCTATGTGTGCCTTCTGTGAGGCACTATTCTGTTGAAGGTTAAGTCATCTGATAAACCTAAGGCAACGTCTGATTTGATTTGGTTCTGAGCAATGTTGAGTTATTTCAGAACCTAAGTTAAGTTAAGATACTATTTGATTATTTGAACATGAGATGCATGCTTAATTAGATGACAGAATTGGTGATCTAAATCACCACTTTTTAGATTCTCTTCATTCTTTTTCTCTTCATTTTCTGAGATACATTAGATTACATTAAATATCAAAATGATCAGTTTCATTCATTGAATATCTGTTATTGCGATCAATTGATTGTGCTCATCTATTTTAAATGAAGATTAATGTGTGAATTCCACATTTGCTCCCCACGAACGACCTCGGAATCCACTTTAGATTCTGAGTTTATAAATTTAAATATCTTGTTGTGCAATTTAGGAGTGTACTAAAACAAATGCATATTAAAACTCCTATATCGTCCCATCAATAAACACGAACTCCAATACCAAAACATCTGGCAAGAGAGGGACTTCGATGTCCAAAGAAGGTGGGGGCGATGGGAGTGGCGAGTGACCAGCCCTACGCCAGGGGTTTTCCTCGGGTCGCAGCCTCTGAAAACCATGCTCCTTGGTTTAGGTTTGCATGGTGTTCTTGTGATGTGGGGCCAGTGGGGCCACCTTCCATGTCGCATGTCGGTGCCCTAATCCACCACAAGCGAGACACACGAGCGTATTCCTACAAACCACTGCAACATGGCCCTTCTCACGACACTGATAGCACACTAACGCCCTCTCCTTCGTGCAAACCCCCCTTCCCCAGGTACCCTCTATCCGTTGACCTCTTCTCAACTAGCTGCCAACATTTCACCTGTAGCCACCATCGCTTTGCCTCCAATCGCCTCCTTGTCACCACATGCTTCCCCCCGTTCTCAGGTCGAAGCACCTCCTACGCATCGGTTGACTAGAGAACAGAGAGGACGAGGGTGACCAGATAATTTGTTAATGACCCACGTTGACTACTATCACACAGACCACTCACATTCCACGAGTGGATCCTAGACCTATTTCCCTTAAAGATGCTCTAGTGAATCCCCCAATTAATCTTCTTTTGGCCAACATTCCACCCGACATTCATGTGGCTATTGAAGAAACTAATCTTGATGATTCCCAAGATATTCCCAAATGGTCTCTCAGTCCTTCTGACCTTTTCTCTGAAGCCTCAGCTTATTCCACTACTTGCAATAACATGCGGGTTAGTGATTTTGTTTGAAATCTTTAGAGGCTTAGGCTGCCTCTCCGCATTTCTATCTATGCCTAGTCTATCATGAAACACAGCCTACCCACTGATGACAACATTTCCAATTGTGGGATCTATACTACTTCCAAATGCTATTGCTGTCCCTCTTCACCTGCTGTGGAAACCTCCTTCCAGCTTTTTTCTAATAGCGAGCTAGTCCGATTGATTTCGAATTGGGTTTTCAATCGTAACTATCTCATGCCTATTAACTTGAGCTCCTTCGTAATCATGCAAAGTGTTTCTAGGACAAAAAGAGGAAATTCCATCAAAGGGATCATTTGTTTCATCCGATTAAATGTGTGGTGGATCAGCAACAAAATAAAAAATGACTCCTTCCAATTTCATCAAATTCCAAATTTTTTGCTTAAAAGTTGGCAATATGATTTTGAAATGTCACATTGGTTCACCGCTCAACGACCCAAATTTTATGTTCTTAGCTAGGTGTGTCCTCAATCTAGTTTTAAGCTGAATATTACAATCGTCGACAACAACCCAAATTTAGTGATAAGCATGGTGAGGTCAAAGGTTCTACAACAGCCGCATCTATTGTGTTGCCTCGAGAAGTTGCCATTCTGAAGGCCATATATCATGCATTATCTTCCTCTGTTGTTAATACTCTGTTATAGGTTGAGGTGGATTCCATGCTGCTATATTATTGGTGGACTGGGAGAGTTCAAGTTGCTTGGCAAGTCATGAGGGATTACAACATGGTTCATTCATGTAGGGATCAAATATAGACTCTATGTTATTCTCATTCGATGGTGAATTTTCTTGCAAGGTAGGTTGCAAGGCTTGGTGATGATCGTTGGAAGTTGTTTCAGGATTCCTCAGACCTACCACATCATTTTTTGGACATGATCAGATTGAACAAAATCTAAATGTCTGATGTCCACTTCAACTAGGGTTATCGCCTTGATTTTGATGCTTTTCTGTGTTTTCCTTTTTATACTCTTTTAATTTCCATTTTCTTGTAATGATAGGAATTAACCTAGTCCCCCCATATCCTTTTGTTTGCCTTCAAAAAGTTGGGGATGAATAATATTAAATCTCAATTCCGTTAAAAAAAAAAATAGCCGCATCATTTCCTTCATGGGACACGCCAGCGCGCTTGGTTTGGCCCGCTACCGCCGCATGAATAGAGCGATTCCTTTCCTCATGTAAGATGTGGTGGTCCGGCCTTTTCTCAAGTGACGCATCGTGTTCCGTGAGCCCACTCTCAGCTTTGTCATCATGCGCCCTTGCATGCATGGAACGGTCCTCGTCACGCAAGTTGTAACGGGAAACAGAATGTCGCGTCTCCTCGCGTGGGGCAACCCTTCGCTTCCGCGAACGGCCACGACCCTTACGCCTCCTCGTCGGCGCGGAGGTGGCGGCTCGCCGGCGCGCCTCCCGGTCGGCCGCTTCCGAGCTTCCTGTGTCTTGCATTGTGCGTGGGCACGCAACGATAGCGTGGCCGAACACCTCGCACATAGTGCACTTGGGTGGTGCCCAGTCATACCCGACCTTGATGGTGTACTCCTCTCGTCCCTCACAATGGAAGCTGATATGGTTAGGGAGTTCCGCTGTCGCTCCAACCTGCACACAGACCTGCACATGATCGACGAAGTTGTTACTGGGTGTCCATCGATCCCTCCCCATCGGAACTCCAATGGCACCAGCAAGTTTGCTGATGGCCATTTTGGAGCGAAGGTGAAGGCCGAGATCTAGAAATCGAATCCAAATTAGGGTCGTGTGCGGCTCAGTTCTCTCCAAGAGGATGTCTGGCCACCAGTCTGTGACGACAAGCCAGGCTCCATGGATAAGCCATGGCCCTTGCTCATGAGCACTGATGCAATCTTCCTTGTGGAGAAACTCCACAATGAAGATGCCATTATACCGAGAGTGAAGATGGAACTCTCCATTAGGATGCCAAAAGTTTGAGATGAACGTCTTGAGGTGCCCGTAGAAGGGGCACTTCCCCAAGGAGTAGACAATGAGTGCATTCTCCCATCTTCGTAGATCCTCTGCTACGTCCTCGCTGAGCAAGATCGGTGAACCTTCACCGAGGGAAGCAAGGGCTGTTGTGAATCGAGGCAGAGGATGGAAAACCAAGTCCCCATTCTCATTGGTCATCGACTGCTCTGTTGTGTGTCTATCCCTTCAAGAGGAAAATGATCACTATTATTATGTCTCACCTACCTGTATACAATGACTGCTCAAGTAGATAGCCTTTGAATTTTCTATCACGTGTGTGTATGTGTGTGTGTGGGTGGGTGGGTGTGCATGTGCGTGTTCGTGCGTGCGTGCGCGCCAATCTATGGTCCCCCTCTTGGTTCAATTTGTGAGCGCTTCCAGATTACATTGAACTTTGCAAAAGAATACCCAGAAAATCTAATGCAGGAGGATGAACTCATCCATCGCATTGGATCATAGGGACAGTGCATGGATGAGGTAATATTACTGACGTAACCGGTCCATATATACATCTCATCTTTGATTGAATTGCCATTGAAACCAATTCATTAAACAAAATTCAATCCCAACATGATCGAGAAGTTACAGTTTCTTTGTCGACCCTTTTTTTTTGTCAAATAATTGGCAACTTTTATCATCCAAAAGAGATAATGGCAATGTAATATAGAACTATAGACACTTATTTTTCCCAACGGTTTGAGACTAAAAGCATCCTTTACTTTGTAATGTCCAACAGAAGAGCATCCCCTCTTGGAAATTCCTTACCATGCCCTTAAAAGCACTAGGAAGAGGGATGAATAGTGCTAATCACAAGATAAATACAAAATTAAGGCAATTCAATAATCAATAAAATATGCATAATCAAATGGAATGTATAGATGAATTCTTAACACCCATAAGACTGGGATTTGTAGAAGAAATTCTTCTTAATGGGAAAAACTACCATCTAGGTCTCCCAACTCAAGATTTTACCCAATTCCAATTCAAAATCATTGATCTTAAAGTAATTAAAGGGTAGCATAACCTACGGTACATAAGAGCCTTTCTTTTTTCTTTTTCAAGTAGTACACAAGAGCAACCCTCTCCATGTGGAGAGGAAGGGAATCCATAGTTAGGATACTTGCATAAAAATAGTAGCAACAGAAAAGCACAATAAAGCAAATAAAATACAATCACAAGCCCTATGAATAAACCCACAATGCAGGAATTTGTATACGCAAATGAACTCTCTAAAGAAAGAAACAATGCAGGGGAAGAGTTACAATTGTATATAGAGAACATGAGATAACTTTAAGGAGTAAGCTTGGGTTGTATCGAGTGTAATATACTCAACCATGCTCAAGGATGTGTAAAAATTAGAATAAGATTGGGGAGACTCACTTTATATATAGTGGAGTTTTTGAGATGCAAATGAATGAGGTAGCTCTCCATCCAATGGGAAAAAATCCCTCGCTTGTGCTATGGGCACAATCACTTTTTTGAAAAAGGCAAAAAGCAACCAATTTAATGTTAAATTACTTTTACATAACATTAAGTACGTAGTTCAAAATTCCCTAGAACTAGTGTGGTAGGCTAATAAATGTTAAGTACTCTAGACATAACATTAACCAACACATTTAACAATAAGGGACCGTGTACACTTACATTAAATGAATTGAGAAAATTGCTTTAATAAAAATCAAGTGTTGAAAACGCTAGAGGAGGGGTAAATTGTGCTTAAGATAGATTTAAAAAACTAATTAAGAGATTATGCAAAAATTAAACTAAAATTATAGTAGAAAAATGGAAACAAGCAAACCACAACACAAGATCTATAGTGGAAAACCCTTAAGAGGGAAAATTCACTATTTAGGTCTCCCAACTGAAGATTTTGCTCCAAGTCAACTCAGAATCACCAACAAGATACTTATGTGGTGCCTAAACTTTTCTTGCAACCCACTCTTGATTCCCCAACCAAGAGTAAATCCGTCTCACTTGAGAGATTAGGAACCCACAACCTAAGCCCTTGAAAAGAAATTTAGATGAAGATAGATGAACTAAGTTGGAATAACATAGCTCAACAATGTCCTATAGATGGTCCCAACTAGATATGCAATGATAACAAGCAAGATCTATGTAGGAATGCAAATAAGTGCTCCCTTAGACTCCCTTTAGATGTGAAGATGTGGCACAATAGGAGAACATGTGTGGAGCTCTAAGTGAGGTGAAGTTGATGCCTAAGAGCTCCAAGACCATGAACAAGTCAAGCAAAGTTGGAAAATGAGTAACAAGCCTCTCCCTCAAGTTTCTGGATGCTTAAGAGTATGAAGAATGCTTGCTAAGCTCCCAAGAAGGTTGGGGATCATTTCCTTATATAGACTGGTCATTTGGAGGCAAAAACACCTCACAAGATCACATTCCAACATTCAAGATTCACCCCTCACATGCCAAGCAAACGAGCAAAAAATTAGTCAAAAAGTGCTTTAACTTTAGATACATTCTATCTAACGTTAAGTGCTTAGTTCAGTCTAATGTTTGTTGTCTCTTAGATATTGCAGCCTGACCTAGCCATGCTTACCTAACATTAGATGATTTCCATTTAACGTTAGATAGGATGGTATCAACCTAGCTTGATGGAATGACCTTTTTAACGCTAACTTATGGTTAGTAGATGATGATTAACAAGTGATAAACCCCTAATGACCTAATTTAGGGTTAATTGGACACTTATAAGTCACGTGAAGGTGTCCTTATGAATTTTATGTATGAGACCCCAAAGTTTTATCTAAAAGGATCTAGTATAGAGCTCTACTTGCAATCCATTAAAAAAGATAAAATTCCAACTTGAATGCTTAAAATACATTCAGACCTGACTTTAAACTCTTCAATGGCTCATTAGCCTCCAGATCTTCTTGATTTTCTTGCCTTAAATCCTCTCACTGCTTCACTACTTGAGCCTGGCTATCCTTAAAATCCAATTTGGACATTCAAGTTATTCTTGATCCTTTTTCCAGCATGTTATATCTCATATAAGCATAATATATGCAATACAATTTTCAATTCTAATCCCGACATTTTAAGATGTTTGTTATCATCAAAATTATGTATTAAGGATAAATGAGGTTCTTAATTACTTACGTACCTACATTCTCTCCCTTTTTGATGATAACAAACATCTAATGGAAGAGGTTAGAAACCTCCCCCTCACTAAATTCTCTAATTAAACATGTGCGCAAGGAGATAAAAATGCCGTAGTAGTATACCGTATGTGTCAAACCATACTAATAAAAATCTGAAACTCGTATGAAAGATAAGGAGGAAATCTGTGAGTCCTAAGTCGAGTCTCAGGGGGGCTTATGGCGAATTCGCTCGCTAACTCATTTCTCTCTGTCTTTATTATATTTTTCATCTTTTCATGTTTTCTATTTTTTTGTCTTTTTAATTAGTTGAAATGAAGAGGAAGATGATGGGCTAATGATTACTTGAATGGCATGGAACATGCCATCATGCCTACGCAGGAGTGAAAACACAAGAGCATGTAGAATAGGATGAACAACTATCAAGTGATCAACATAAAGGGAATGAAAATAGAAAAGAGCATATAAATGAAACTAATATTATTGCATCAAAATAAAAATGAGTATATACATATGGAATGGAAGAGCAACATGAAGAACAAGATAAAGGAAGAACATATAGATAACATAGGAATGAAAAAGAGAACTATATCAAATGAAACAAAACAAAAAACATAAAACTGAAGTTGGGGAGCTCTTGAATCCAAATCACGCATTACAAATGCCATGAGACATACATGGGCGACTTCCTCTTTACTTGAATCTGAATCAGAATTGAAGACATCACTTGAGCTTCCTTCCAAATCATTCCAAGTAGTCTCAAATGCTTTCTTCTTCTTTTTGAAGAATTTCTTGTTGGACTTATCTTTGGCTTTTCATTCTTTATTCTCCTTCCTTTCCTTCTTTTCCCTCTTGTCTTTGTTGTCCTCATTGAGTAGATGACAATCCTTCCATATGTGACCTTTCTTCTTACATCCATAGCAAGTACGCACTTCATCATCTCTTTTCTTCTTGAATTGCTTTCTCATCTTTACATACTTCTTGAACCTCCTAGAGAACATTGTCATCTCTTTGTCTTCATCTTCATCTGTATCTTTTTCTTTAGCATCGATGTCAAAGTCACTCTCAATTTTGGCTTTAAAAGCCAAGCTTTTCTTCCTAAAGCTTAAAGATTCACTCTCCTCCTTTGATTGTTCAAGCTTGACTTTGTGTGCCATCCATTAATGCTCTTATTTTGATATAACAAAATTATGTTTTATTGTGGACTAATTATTTTAGATTAGTTAAAGACAGATTATCAAGAAATGATTATGTACCAAGGATGTTCAAGCTCAAGGAGAAGCTTTTGTGGCTTAGAGTTGTCTCTTTTTACACTTATTGAGTCTAGAAAATCTGTAAGGAACCTTAATTATATCAACCGATTCGTTTTGAACCTTGATAGATCACAAACTTAGGTTAAATTCAAAGTTTCCAATATTGTTGATCGACCAACTTTGTTAATTTGATCGACCAAATCAATTTGATCAAACAAACCTGTATTTTTAATTGATCAAAATCCTCCAATAATCAAATCCTGAATTTGTGTTTCAAGTCGACCAAATTCCTAGTTTAATCGATCAACATAGAATCGATAAAATTTTATTTTAATCGACCAAAGTTTATTTTGATCGACCAATGTTTAATTTCGATCGGCCAACACATATCTATAAACTTTCTAAATCAAGTCTAAAAATGCCTATAAATAAGATCCCTCGACCCCCACTTCAAAACACACCTTCAAGAGCTTCTAAAAAGCAAAACTCTCTCTTTCACTCTAGTTGCACCTCTACACTCGTAATCAACGCTTTCTTAAGCATGTTTTTCCCCAACCTCAAAAATAATAGGTTTTGATAAACACTAGTTTATCATCACGCTCAAGCCTAAAATCACATCTAGTTCCTAGGTTACCCACATTACATTATGGTAATGGGCTGCATTTAGGCATTTAAGGTTTAGGCATGCATTGTATTGTTTTCTTCCCATTTATGCTTTAATACACTTCATTTCATTGTTAGGGATGATTGCACCATGAAAATCTCTTAAACCTTAGCAATGTGAAAGGCAGAAACCAAGAAGAAGAAAGTAGAACTTCATTCCAGCTAGATCTCAGCTCAATCCAGCTCACCTTAGCTAGATCCTAGCTTATTCCAACTCATCTCAGCTAGATCCAGCTCACTCTCAACTCCACCTAGCTCATGGCAGCTCAACTCAACTTAGCTTAGCTACTAGTCCTCAATTAGCTAAGCTAAGTCAGCTGAAGAGTCATTAGCCAGCTCAGGTCAACTCATCTCCAGCTCATGAAGACTTAACTTAGCTCAACTCAGTTGAGCATAGCTCCGAGACCTAAGCTAGCTAGCTTGGAAGTCTTCAGGCAGACCAACTCTAGCTCACCTCAGCTCCAAACAAGTTGAGTCCAGCTCAACTTGTCTCATCTTACTTAGCCTAGCTGCT
This sequence comes from Thalassia testudinum, assembly GCA_037157565.1. Lineage (NCBI taxonomy): Eukaryota > Viridiplantae > Streptophyta > Magnoliopsida > Alismatales > Hydrocharitaceae > Thalassia > Thalassia testudinum. Next base: position 45,883,504 of record JAZHRO010000025.1, read on the forward strand.
AGCAAAGAACTAGTTAGCTAAACTAGTAGCTGAGTTCACAGGCAACTCTCCTTCAGCTCCTTGCAACTTTAGAGCAACCCTAGCCAACTAAGAAAAGCTTTGGTACAACTCCTACAATTATTAGCTAGCTCAAGGTAGCTAAGCTAGCTTAGCTCCTCTACTTAGCACCTCCACTACCCTACCTCCTACCATACTCCTCATGGCTGACCACCCTCCTTATCACATCCACCATTCAATCACCACCAAACACCATCCCTTGCATTTTTCCCTCCAAAATCAACACCTTCTAGAAGGTATTTTTGGAGGGAAAATCAAGGCACCTCTTTATTTTCCTCCCATTTTTTCCTCCAAAAATATCCACACACCCCTTCATTTCCCTCCACAAACACCATAACCACCCCCCTTCCCATCCTATAAATACGCTACCCTACCACCACATAATTCCCATCATTGGCTACACATTTATTCTACCTATATCCAGTTTAAATGTCCAAGGAAGGAGGAGTGAAGGTGATCAAGGGGACTCTCTTGCCCCCTTGGTGTTCATCATCTTCTTCCCTCTTCCTTAGTCCAAAGCCAAGGAGCATCACCCTAAGGAGGACGGCCAGGAAGGAGAGAAACTAAGGGTGGACGTCTACTTTAGGAGGAGTCAGAGAGAAGAACATCAAGGAAGCTAAGAGAAGATTCTCTTCAAGCTGGGAGCAACTGTCCTTAGAGCAAGAATCAACTTCATCTTCATAGGAGTCTTCTATCTTATTTTATATTTATTTTGTAGTAGCAAGCATTCCTCTACTTGAGGATTACTTGTGTAGAATTCTTTTACACAAGTAAGCTCTTCAAGTAGCGCTTTGTAAACACTATTTTGCTTTCTATAAAAATTATAAAGTTTTGCCTTTCAAATTGTGCTCTTTTATTTGAATGCCCTTTAATTTATAGTTGTACACACTCTTCCTAATTACTCTAGGCTACACATTCCTAGAGTTAGTTTAGGCAGATTGGGTCTTTGTCATGTTGAAATTGCTTCTACGTAGTATTATCATTTTCTTCGTTGCTCGATTACTTTCAAAATCCTAAAAAATTCACAATTTTACAAAAATAAAAAAGAAGAGGATTTGAGTTGGTGAAAGAGAGAAAATCAAATTATTAACTAAAATTGCATCCTCGGATGACCTTAAATACTTGCCCTATCTAGGTTTATAGATTCAAAAGTTGATCGGATTTTATGCGTACAATGACTTATCAACCTGCTTTTACAAATCGCATATTTTTCGCATCAAGTTTGCATATTTTATTGAGATTCCATATGAATTATTGTTCTTTTATATTGCTATTATTTTGATTTGGGACTCAAGTTGTTGGGAGTCTCGTCGTTCTTTCTCTTGTTTATGTGTAAAAGAGAAGAAAGTTTTTGTAAAGAGGTTGTGCCACCCTCGCTAAAGTAGTGCATTAGTTGATTTGACTAATGTCGACTAATCGTAAAACCCTAAGCTGGGAGGCTTAGGTAGTGGTTTTTACCCAAAAGAGTTTCCACTCTAAACTTCAGGTTTGATCTTTTTCATTTTTGTGATTGATTCTTATTTCTATTAGTTTGCGGTGAATTCCCTTTTTTTTAATCTTATATTTTCATAAGTACACTATTCACACCCCATCTAATGTAAATATTAGATCCTACAGGTTTTGTGTGCACTCACACTTGGTATTAGAGCAAGATTCTTTTCAGAAAAGATGCCAAAATCGTTTTAAGTTTACGTTGAGGGGCAATCAGCTGTAAGACCACCACTTTTTGATGATACAAATTATGGCTATTGGAAGACTAGAATGCAATTTTTTCTTGAATGCATGGATTATGAAGTATGGGACATGATAGCCTCCAAGTATATATACTAGACCATAGAAGAAGGTAGGTGTAGTTATTATGACAGATAACAAGATGATGACCACTCATATGCCAAAGTTATGAATGCCATCTTTTATGGATTATCTAAGGAGGAGTTTAATAGAGTCTCTGCTTGCAAAGCGGCATATGAAATCTGAAACACCCTTGAAGTTACACATGAAGGTACTTCAAAGGTAAAAGAAACTCGGATCAACCTCTTAACATAAAAATATAATCTCTTTCGCATGAAGAAAGGAGACTATGAAGGAGATGTATACAAGATTCTCCAACATATAAACTCCTTCAAAAATCTTGATCAAGAGATTGCAAATAAAGCCCTTGTGAGGAAAATCTTATGATCTCTCATGAGTGATTAGGAAACAAAGACAACTGCATTCCAAGAATCAAAGGATCTCTCTCAACTATAGCTAGACGATCTCACAAGTAGCTTAATGCATATGAAATTCAGCTGGAGCATATGAAAGAACATGAAGGAGAAGGAAAGAAAAAGAAAGACATTGCCTTGAAGGTCAACACTGATTTAGAGGAATCAGATGAAGAACATGATGACATAACACTGCTCTCAAGGAAGTTCAGAAGATTCCTAAAGAACAAGAAGAGCTGGAGAAAGAAGAAAGAAGAATCGAAGGATGATCAAGTCATTTGATATAATTGCAAGAAGAAGGGTCACATGAGAAAGGCATGTCCTCAACTAAGAAAAGAAGTTGAAAAGTCAGGAAACAACCTAGAAGAGAAGGGAAGAAGAAAGCCGTGCAAGTCACCTGGGATGACAGCGAATCAAGCTTATCAAAAGAAGAGGAAGACATGTCTGATACGGAAAATACACGATTTGTAAAAAGCGAGTTTTGAGTCGTTGCAACGAGTAAATCCGATCAACTTTTAAATTTATAAACCTAGATAGTGGTGGTATCTAGGGTCGTCCAAGGAGGCAATATGTTAGTTGATTACTTGATTCTCTCTCTCGCTCACTCATAACTTCACTTTATATTTTTGATTTTTCAATTTTAAAGGTTTTTAGGAATAATTGGGAGAACAATATGAAGTAAAACTACGCCTAAGTGCAATAATGAAATCTACACCTCTAAGCTCACCCTAGGAAGGTGTACCTAGGGTAATTAGAGGGTAAAAGTGGGTGCAAAAAGATCTAACTACTATGAAAGTACATGAAATGACAAAGCAAATAAGAGAGGCACTTGAATTGTTATTGCTATTTAAAAATGCCAAATGTAAAGGAATGCTTGTAGAGGAAAGCTTCCTAAAATAAAATAGCTAATACAAAATAAGATGAAGTAGAGAAATGGGAAACTCCAACTGAAGCTTTGGATGGTCCTTGCTCAAAATGCAGCTGCTTCCACACTTGAAAAGGGCTTCTCCGTAGATTCTTTCTTCAGATGCTTCTCCTATGGTTCTCTCCACATGGTGGACATCCACCCTAGCTCCTCTTTGATAAATGTCAGTTTATCATCATTCTTATGTCCCAAAACTAACCTAGCTCTTAGGGTTTTAACTCCGCAAATGGATTTTTGGGCTGCATTTAGGCATTTACCTAGGATAGGCATGCATTGCATTTTAATGTATTTTTTATGCATTTATATGAGTGTCAGGATTAGGCAGAATGTCAAATCTCATACATCTTGGCACTCAGGAAGGCAGAAGATGAAGAAGAAGCTCCTATCAGCTGTATCCCAGCTAGATCCAACTCATTTCAACTGAATCCCAGCTAGATCCCAGCTTCTTCTAGTTGGATCAACTCACCCTTAGCTCCATTCAACTCATCTCAGCTAAATGGTAGCTCTAGCTAGTTCACCTTAGCTCCATTCAACTTACCTCAACTAGATGACAGCTTAAACTAGCTAACGACAGTTGATCCTAACTCTATTCCAGCTCTTTCAGCTTAGAAGAGTTCATTGGAAGTTCAACCTGACTAGGACTAGCTACTACTATCAACTAGCTAGACCTAGTCAACTAAAGATGACCTTAACCAGTGAAGGCCAGCTCAAGTCCAACTCCTAGGGACTCTACTTAGCTCAACTTAGTTGAGCTAAGGTACCTTAGCTACTCCAGCTAGCTAGGTCCTCCTCGAGAATATCAGACCCTGCTCACCTCAGCTCACATTAGTAGAAGCCAGCTCATCTTAGCTTGGCTTAGCAGCTAGCAAAGAACTAGCAATCTAAGCCAGCTAAGGTAGCTCCTTGCAGCTCTCTTCAGCAACCACCAGCTCTAGTGCAGTTCAAGATGAGTACCTCCAACTCTTCTCCCTCAAAACCCTAGCTCCAAATGCCTCCAACCCTACTCCCTACTAGCTAAGCTAGCTTAGCTTAGCTAGTCACCTCCTTGGCACCAACACCTAACCCTAAAACCCTACCTAAATAGCTCCACCAAATAACCCTAACCCTAACTCCACCTAAGCTACCTAGTCCTACTCCAACTTGACGCCAACCCAAGCCATCCCTTCACCCAACCACCACCTCCAAAAGACACCACAAAGTGGTGCCAAAACCACCTATAACTACCCCATAATTGGTGCCACTTTTTCCCTCCAAAACCTCCTTCATCTCCACCACACATCTCCCCTTAATCCTATCTCCACCATCCACCTAACCCCCCTTCTAGAAACCCCCATGGTGGCACCAAAACCAAGGAATCTCTCCATGGTTGGTGCCACCTTTAGGTGCCCCTCCATGGCCATAACCACCACCTACACACCCCCTACTTGGCGCCAACCATCTTCCACCCTAGGATCCCCATAACCAACACTAACCACCTACCAAACCTAATCCTAGCCCTCCACATGTCCATGCCAACTAACCCCCCTCTCCACCTCTATATATACCCACCACAATCACCACCAGAAACCCATCTTCTCCATTAGTTAGATTCACCATTCTTCTACCCATCTCCACGCCAAGGGAGAAGAAGAAGGGAAGAAGATCAAGGGGGCAACCTACCCGCCCCCTTGGTGCCTTCTTCCTCTCTCTTCTTCTCCCTTAGCCACGCCAAGGAGGAGATCATCCTCAACATCAAGGGGATGGCCAAGCAAGAGGAGGAGCAAGGTGGTTTATGCCCACCTTGGAGGATAGCTTGGAGGAGGACTACATCAAGGAAGAAGGAAGACCCTTTTCAAGTGCAGGGCAACTGCACTTGAAGCAAGGGCCATCCCAACTTCAACTAGAGGATCCCCTTTCTTCTTCTTTATCTTCCACTCTACTCTTTGTATTAGCTAGTAGTTTAATCTTCTTGTAGAAGCATTCCTCTACCTATATTTGACTTTACTAGTAATACAGAAGTTATTCGCCTTCCAATTTTCATGTTGTAGTTAGTGTGCTTTTCCATGTTGTTTTTGTAGTTGTAGTGTACACACTCTCCTCTTCTAATTATCCTAGGCACACTTGCCTAGGGTGAGCTTAGAAGAGAGGACTCCATTCTTGCCACCTAGGGTTAGTTGTAGTATAATTAAGTCTTCGCATTCTGTTACCTCAAACCCGATTGTTTCTGAAAAATATAAAAACAACAAAATCAAAAATCAAAAAAAGAAAGTATGGATTTGAGAGGCGAGAGAGAGAACCACTCATGTGATTAACAAATTGACCTCCTTGGATGACCCTAGATACTTCACTTTCTAGGTATTACAAATTTAAAAGTGACTCGATTTTTGCACGTTACAACTTATAAAACACGTATATTACAAATCGCGTAAAACTTGGTCACTCCTCTGCCTGGCCGTCCCCTTTGGTGAAGAATACCTTGGCTCGGTCCAAGGTAGAAGAGAAAAGAAGAAGGTGCCATGGAAGTACGGGATGGCTTCCTTGATCTTCTTCTCTCCACTCCTCCTTTGGATGTTTTTGTAGGGATTATAGGTAGGAGTATCAATGTAGCCAAGGGTGATTTTTTTTGTGGTAGAAAGGGGGTTTATATAGGAATGAAAGGAAGGGTGGTTGGCGTGGAGATTGAATGGCTAGGATTAGGTTAGATAGGTGGTTAATGGATCCTATGGTGGAGGAATGTTAGCGCCACCAAAGGGGTGTAATTGGTGGTGGTTATGGGTGTGTATTTGTGGCAAAAAAATAGGGGTCTTCTAGAAGTGATTCTTGGCACCAAAAAGCAAGGGCTAGGATGGCTTAGGTGATGATGTGTAAGGTGGAGATGTAGGGGATTTTTGGAGGGAAAGTTGAGGGGTAGTTGATAAACGCCAGTTTATCATCATTCTTATGCCCTAAAATAGATCTAACTCTTAGGGTTTTAACTCTGCAAATGAGTTTTTGGGCTGCATTTAGGCATTTACTTAGGATAGCCATGCATTGCATTTTATTATCTTTTTGATTCATTTATTTGAGTGTCAGGGATAAATAGAAAGTCAAATCCCACATATCTTGGCACTCAGGAAAGCAGAAGATGAAGAAGAAGTTCCTATCAGTTGGATCCCAGCTCCTTTAGCTGGATCAACTCATCCCTAGCTCCATTCAGCTCATCTCAACTGAATGGTAGCTCTAGCTAGTTCACCTCAGCTCCATTCAGCTCAACTCAGCTGGATGGCAGCTCAAACTAGCCCAAGTCAGTTGATCGCAACTCCATTCCAGCTCCTCCAGCTCAGAACAGTTCACTGGAAGCTCAACCTGACTAGGACTAGCTACTGCCATCAACTAGCTAGACCTAGCCAGTTGAAGATGACCTGAACCAGCTCAGGCCAGCTCAAGTTCAACTCCTAGAGGCTCAACTCAACTCAACTTAGTTGAGCTGAGATACTTGACCTAAGCTAGCTACTCCAGCTAATCTAGGCAATCTCCGGGAAGACCAGACCCAGCTTACCTCAGCTCATATCAGTAGAAGCCTGCTCATCTTAGCTTAGCTTAATAGTTAGCAATGAACTAGCAAGCTAAGCCAACTAAGGTAGCTCCCTGTAGTTCTCTTCAACAACCACCAGCTCTAGTGCAGCTCAAGGCAGCTCCCTCCAGCTCATCACCTCCCAAACCCTAGCTCCCTCTACCTCTTTACCCTACTCCCTACTAGCTTAGCTAGTCACCTCCTTGGCCACCAAAACCTAACCCTAAAACCCACCTATCTAGCTCCACCAACTAACCTTACCTAAGTGCACTTAAGCTACCACCACTCCACTTCAATCTTGGCACCAACCCTACACATCCCTTCACCCCTTTCTACCACCAAAAGACACCACCAAATTCCCTCCAAAACCACCTAAAAATGACGTCAACTTTTTCCCTCCAAAACTCTTGAAATCCAACCCTACAGCTACCCCATCAAGCCATCTCCACCATCCACCTAACCCTCCTTCTAGAAGCCTCCCTTGTTGGTGCCAACTAGTGACGTCTCTCCACCACCAAGAGTCACCAACACCACCATAACCACCACACTACATGACCTTTGAGTTGGAGCCAACAATCCTACACCATAGGATCCACAACCACCCATCAAAAGCTAATCTTAACACTCCAACTCATTCCCGCCAACCACCCCTTCTCCACTCCTATATCTGCCCCCCATAACCACCACCACACCATCATCTTCTCCATTAGTTTAGGTTCTACCCTTAACCACCCTACATCCCATCTTCACACCAAGGAAGAAGAAGATCAAGGGGGCAACCTACTCGCCCCCTTGGTGATTTCTTCCTCTCCTTCTTCTCCCTTGTGCCACGCTAATGAGGAGATCTTCTACATAGAGGGGCTGCCAGGCAGAGGAGGAACCTTAAGGTGGTTGACGCCTACCATGAGGAGAGAGCTTGGAGGAGGACTACATCAAGAAGAAGTCAAGGAGCACCCTTTTTAAGTGTGGGGCAACCACACTTGGAGCAAGGGCCATCCAGACTTCTACTAGGGGATCGCTCTCTTCTTTATCTTCCACTTTATCTTTTGTATTAGCTAGTAGTTTTATTACTTTTGCAAGAAACATTCCTCTACATGTACTCCAAATTCTAGAAATATAAGATTTCCATTTACCTTTCAATTTATGTTTTTATCTAAGTGTGTTTTTCATGCTGTTAGTAGTGTAGTGCACACCACACTCTCCTCTTCTAATTACCCTAAGTGCACTTTCCTAGGGTGAGCATAGAAGGGAGGGTTTCATTCTTGTCACTTAGGCATAAATTTAGTGTAGTTAATCTTCCCATCAAATACCCGATTGTTTCTAAAACCCTAAAAACAACAAAATTGAAAATACAAAAAGAAAAGTGCGGATTTGAGAGGCGAGAGAAAGAACCAATACATGTGATTAACAAATTAACCTCCTTGGACGACCCTAGATACTCCACTATCTAGGTAATAGAAATTTAAGAATTGATCGATTTTATGCATTGCAACGACATCTAAAACCTGCAATTTACAAACCACGTAAAATTCGTTATCAGTAGTTATAGGTGATTTTTGGTGCCAACTCTTGGTGGCTTTTGGTGGTGGTGATGGGGTAAAGAGGCAACACATTTTGGCACCAAGGTGAAGGGATGCAAGGGAGGTGGTGTTGGCGTCAAAATTAGGAGGGTGTTGGTGGTTGTCTTAGGTGGTGTTTAGGGTTAGGTGGACGGCCATGAGTAGGGAGCTTAGGTGGAGCTAAGCTAAGCTACCTTAGCTAGTAGATGAGTAGAGGATGAGCTAGGGTTTTGCTGGAGGAGCTGCTATGAGTCTTCATGTAGCTTCCTGGAGCTAACTATTGCTGAAAGAGAGGTGCCAGTGAACTCAATAGTAAGCTTAGCTTTGCTAGTAGCTAAGCTAAGATAAATTAAGCTAGCCTCTTCTGATATCGAGCTGAGGTAAGCTGGAGTTGATCTTCCTAAAAACTTCATAGCTAGCTAGCTTAGGCCTGGTAGCTAAGCTCAATTGAGTTGAGCTAGGTTAAGTCCTTATGAACTGGAATTGAGCTGACCCGAGCTGATTGAGGACATTTCAACTAACCAAGCTTAGCTAATTGATGAGTAGTGTTTGCATAGCAATCATACGACCTAATCCACTTGAATTAAGTTGGATTCTAGTATAACTTAGGAATAATGCATTGATAAACACCAGTTTATCATCATTCTTATACATTAAAACAAACCTAGCTCTTACGATTTTGCTCCGCAAATGATTTTTTTTTTGGCTACATTTAGGCATTAATTAGGTTAGGCATGCATTGCACTTTTTGTTGTCTTTTTAATGTGTTTTTGTGAGTGTTAGGGATATATAGATTGCCAGATCCTTAGAACCCAAGCACTCAGGGAGGAAACTGGTGAAGGAGAAGCTCTCACCAGCTCACCTGAACTAGAATTATCTCATCCTAAATCCATTCAACTCATCTCAGCTGGATGGCAGCTCAAGAGAGCTCATCTTAGCTCACCCTAGCTCAGGTCAGCTCAGATCCAGCTCAACTTAGCTAAGCCTAGCTTATCTTAGCTCCCATTAGTTCATAGGGAGCTCTAGCTAGCTTAGCTGAGTTGACTGGAGTTCACCTCAGCTTAAGACCAGCTACATCTAGCTCCACTCAACTCCAGCTAGCTGAAGATGACTTCATTTCAACTCAGGAAGCTCAAGTCCAGCTCCCGGGAACTCAGCTTAGCTCAACTCAGTTGAGCTAAGCTACCTTAGCTGCCTCAACCAGCTTGATCCACCCTGGGAGCACCAGACCCAGCTCACCTCAGCTCATTATGGTAGAAGCTAGCTTACTTTATCTTGGCTTAGTAGCTAGCAAAGAACTAGCAAGCTAAGCCAGCTAGAGTAGCTCCATGCCACCCTCTTCAGTGGCTACCAGCTCTAGTTCAAGCTCCAGACTTCTCCTCCTCAGCTCCTCTCTTTAAACCCTAGCTCACATTGCTTACTCCTCTACTCTATTACTAGCTAAGCTAGCCAAGCTTAGCTTAGCTTAGCTTAGCTAGACTCCAGCTCCCTTGGCCATTCACCACCTTAAAGCCCCACCTAACTAGCTCCACCAACTAAGCCCACCTAAGACCACCTAAGCAATGTAAACCTCTACTCTATTTTGGTGCCAAGATAGACACCTCTTAGCCCCTCAACTACACCCAAAAGGCACCTTGTTTTGGCGCCAAAGTAGCCTTCTAGAAGCCCTCCCTTTTGGCGCCCAAACACCCCTACATCATAGCCCTACACCTAACCCTACAACCTATCCTAGCCATCCACATACCCCCCTTCTAGAACCCTAAGATGGCGCCACCTAATAGCCTTCTAGAAGGCCCTTTTTGGCGCCAACTCTAAGGGGCACCACCACCCATAACTATCACCTAGATGACCCTTGGGTTGGCACCATTTATTCCTAGCCCTAGATCTCTAACCACCACCCAAAAGCCTATCCTAGCCCTCCATTAAAGCCATGCCAACCACCCCCATCCCACTCTATAAAAACTCATCACCTACCACCATTTTTCACCATCCTCCCATTAGTTTAATTCCACATTACACCCAACATAATTCAAGGCCAAGGAAGAAGAAGAGAAGAAGATTAAAGGGGCATCCTACCCACCCCCTTGGTGTCTTCTTCCCCTTCTTTCTTCTCCCTTGTGCCACGCCAAGGAGGAGGAGCACTTCCCCACCAGGAGGACGGCCAGGCAAGGAGGAGCAAGGGTGGTGCACGCCCACCCTTGGAGGAGGAAAGTTAAGGTGGAAGCTTCCACCTTGGAGGACACCATTTGAAGGAGCTTTACAAGGAAGGAGTTGGAGGACTCTTTTCAAGATCGGGAACTACCAGGCTTGGAGCAAGAAGCCATCATCTTCTTCACCATTTCATTTAGAGGATTTTTGTTTTTATCTTCTTGCATTTCAAGTAGATTAGAAGCTTTTCTCTATGTGTTTTGTGTAGAATAAGTTCAATTCAATTCAAGTTACCTTCTTTTAAATTCTTGTCGCATTTGTCTTTTATCTTGATCTAGCACTTTTTCACTCCCTCTCCCTAATTACTCTAAGCCCCAACGTGCCTAGAGTGAGCTTAGGGAGAGGCCTTTCTTGTCACTCTAGTAATAGTTTAGTGGATTAGGTTTAGATCACCTTTTTCTTCGTCAACAACTTTGTGAATGCTCATTATTTCAAAACCCTAAAAAAATATATAAATTAAAAAGACCAAAAAGAAAGGTGAATTTCATTTCCAAGCAAGAGACGTATTTTTTTGCAAACATTTGGCCTCCTTGGACGACCCTAGATACCCCACTATCTAGGTTACAAACTTTAAAAGTGAACGGATTTACGCATTGCAGTGACTTAAAACCCTAATCTTAAAAACCTCATAATTTGTCATATCATGCATGCATAAGCATCATAATTTGCATATTAATTAGTTTGGTAGCCTTATAGATAACACTGCCATTTTATGCTCTAAAAGAGAGATGATATTGATTGAAGATGATTCAAGGCCCCAGATGACAGATCAGACCATACAGAACTAATCAAGATGATGACAGGAGCCCAGCGCTTCTGAAATCATCTTGATCAGACATCCGTAGCATCACGTACAACCCATAGAAGAACGGAGGCCAAGGAGCAAGATGGCAGAAATTCAAACCTCACACAACAAATTAAATTTCTTTCACTGCTGCAGACTAAGTATAAGTTTGAATAAAGAATGGATAACAGGTTATTTATACTAGAACAGGTGCTCTAGAGGGACATTTAGATCGTGCAAGGAGGATAAAGTGTTTATATATAGAACATTCATTATCCTTTTCTAAATTCAGTTTAAACTAAACCATTCCATGGTCCTATTATTACTTGCTTGAAGTACATATATGATGTTTCTGGTCATTAAGGTGAATGTAAATTCTATCAAACATGGAAGCAATTGATAGAGAGAAATGATGAATTTTCCTTTCACAAGTCCAACAATACAATCAAATTAATTGTGAGAAGTCTATCAACATAGAAACTAATTATATCAAAGAAATCATATTGAACGTAAAAATGAAAAAAATCATATTAAACCTGTAAGCATCACTCACTTGATCAGTATTCCGGTGGTGTTCTTTGTCAACGTAGGAGGTATGCTCAAAAAATTATTATACGCCAAATTCCTTCCAAAGAAGACAACTGGGAAAGATTAGCAACTCACAAATTTTCTATTTATTCAATCAGAAAAGAAAAGAATCTTCCACACCTGCAAAATTAATTCCAAAAGAATACTTACAACACTTCAACACTGAGGTTAGTAGATCTCCTTGAGCCAATCCACAGTCAATAGATCCACCAAGTACTATAACAACAATAACCCTAGCAGTCAGGATATCAAGAAAAGTGGAGTTGGAGGAGGAATGGATGAAATGAAGTGTACCAGCAGGTGCGGTAGCAGTAATAAAGGTGCTGTTGGGGAAGAGAGGCAGCCACCTCGAGGGGGAGGAGTGGCGCAGCTGGGGAAGGGATGGTCGCAGGAGGCACCTTCGTCAAGAGAGGGAAGGGGGTAGCTGATGGTCGAGGAAGTTGGGGTGTTAGGGATGGGCCTGGGGAGTCGAGGGAGGGGAAAGGTGATGTGGGCAGCAGTGGGTTCTCGACGGCTTTCTTGAGGGGAAGGAGAGGTGATGCTGGGGCGGGGATGGTCGGAGGAGGCGCTTTAGGCCAGCAAGAAGGGAGCTGCACCGTCAGGGATGGTTAAGAGAGGGGGAGTTGCGCCATCGGGGAGGGGCTGGGGAGTCTAGGGAGGGGGAAGGTGATGGCAGCAGTGGGTTAAGGGAAAAAGTGGAGGGAAATTTTCTTTTCATACCAAAGCCTATGGTGACGGTTTTAAGTGGAACCGTGATGATAGGCTTTGGTGACAGTTTTTAAACCATGACGGATGGCAACAATGTGTTTAGGGAAAAAGTGGAGGGACAATTTCCTTTCGTACCAAAGCCTATGGTGACGGTTTTAACTGGAACCGTGACCATAGGCTTTGGTGATGATTTTTAAATCATGACGGAAATGTCGGCAACAAAGTAACTATCCTTAGTGTCTTTAATCACGATTACAAGTAAAACCGTGACCAAATAATCGTGACTAAACCTTAATTTTCTAATAGTGAATTATGGTTCCATCGAGGTTACAGGAATAATTGAAGAGGTTTTGGCAATTCACACTAAAGATGATCCAAATCCTACCAAATCTCAAGATCAACACAAGAGGCAAGAAAGTCATGTGCTTGAGGATGATTCTAATTTACCACCTCCCAAAAAAAATCAAATTGAAAAAGACATTAGTGAGATTGAGAAACTCTTGGGAGTATCTTACGATGAATTAGATGATAACATAAAGAATCCTCAATACATCTACCCTGAAATTCAAGAACTATTAAATTTTAAGGGGGGTTCAAGAAATTGGACAACCAAAGGATATGAACCAGGAAAACGAAGAAGCAACCTTAGTAAAAGAAGTTCAAAACATGATGGACTAGGGAAGAACTTATACTCCAACTGGTTCAAATGGATGTCTTGAATCTGAGGAAGAAATGACTTCTGATGAAGAGGTAATTTCTGATGAGGATTTTGAAGAATTCAGCACAACTCTACCTTTGTTCTCATATGACCTAGAGCCTAGAGAATTCATGATTTTTAACATCAACTACCATTATGAGGATCCTTATGATTCTGATTCAGAACCAGACTTAAATCTCAATCATGATTTCAATCCAAACCCTCTACCAACTCCTCTTGAATTATGAAACTGGATTAATGAACAGTCTCTGCATCATGAACCTCATCCATCTGACCCTATTTTCTATTTCAAATTACAAAAACTCTTTGGAGTAGGACTGCGTCATCAGTTGGTCAGCATTTTTGGATCACTGATTCTTGGACCAAACAATCATATCTTTATACTAATCTTGAATCTCTCAGCAATAGTTATTATTCCTTCTCTTGACCCACAATATTAAATTACTTATTTCTTTTAGGTTTAGGTCCGGCAAATAACGTTAAACTTAGCGCTGGCTGGGAGGCAACCCAGTATTCTTTACAAGTAGTTTTGCATCTTCTCTATCTAAGCTGACTTGGATTAATGATTGCACAGCAATCATAGGTCATAATTGACCTAAATTAGGCTAGGACTTAGCATAAGTTAGGGTAATTCACGCATGCATAAGCATTACTAGCACCTTTACTACTTTCTTTTAGCTATGCATAAAATAATGCTATAATGTACTGATTAAGTGCATTATGTCAATTGCAGGTAATAAGCTGATCAGAAGCTAGATCTGAAGCTGAATCTAAAGCTGGATCTGAAGAATAAAGAATAACTGGCATTGCAGCAGAGCTGGAGCGTAAGACCTAGATTAGATGTAGTAGATAATAATGTAAGGGAGTTAAGGTATGCTATTCTATTAATTAGGAAATAAATTGTGAAGAACTTAGGTCTATCCTAGCCCTAAGACAGCCTAGAAGCTTCCCCAAGCCTTAGCCACTCTTAGATTAGGTCATCGCACCCTAAGAAACCTTAAAACCCTAATTCTAGCCTCTATCTGGATGTCCAGATAAGTTATAGGACGTCCAGAACCCTTAGCCAACTCCTACACACCTTAAACCCACTTCTGCAGTGTTATTGGATGTCCAGGTCAGACGTCCAATTTCTACAGAATAGCCAAGACAGAACCTAGAATCCTTCCTGACTCTGATTAGACGTCCAGACAACAAGTTTGAACTTCTGATATTTCACTATAAGACATCTGACACTTTTATTGGACGTCTGGAACTGCTCTCCAGTTCCTGTTTTGAGATTCAAGCCTTGATCTTGGATCTCTAGGTCCCTAAACCCAATTCCAACCCTATAGGAACCTAAATTAAGGTGCCCTAACCCTAGAACATCACCTCTAGACCTCCCTAAGGACCTAATTAGGTTCTCACTAAACCTAATTAACTTGGATCTTAGTCAATTCCATCAGCGTATTCAATTGGACTCATTGAGTCCAATTGAGCCCTGATCTCAGCACACTATCCAATTGGACTCAGTGAGAGTCCAATTGACCTAGACTTGACTTAATTGAGTTATTTTACTCTCAATTAAGTTTTCACACACCCAATTAAACTTGTATTAAGTTTAATTACACTTTACCTTAGTGAATTAGGGTTTACAACCCTAATTTGAGATCTACCTTGACCTAAACCTACTAGAACCTAACCTAATCAACCTAGCCACCTAAGTTTTGACCCACACACACCCACAAACACCATCCACATGAAAATACCTAGCCTAGAGTTCTCTAGAACTCTCTACCATGTGTTGTTGCCTTGGTTGCTAAAATTAGCAACCAAGAGCCATTCAATTTTTAGATCCACATTTGGTGGATCTAAAAACCACCATCCATCCTCTCTCTCTCACTCTCCCACGAGATCCCACCATATGCCTCTCTAGAGAATTTCATAATTCTCTAGAGAGCTTCCCTTAAGTCTATAAAAAGACCTAAGGGGTGGCCATTTGCACCCATCCACTCTTGGTTCTATTTAGCTTAGGTTCATTCCACATCCACTCCACCTCCATGCCCACGAGTAGCTTCACCATGGCCACCACCACCTCCACACCAAGATGCTAGATCACCTCTCCAACCTCTCTCCAAGGGCCAACCTAAGCACCATTGGCTGGCCCTCCTCTCAACCAAATCAAAGGCTATCAGAGCCCACCTCCGAAAGCCTTTATTTCTGCTAAATTAGTAGCTTAGTTCTTCATAGTTTACATGCTTTATTTACTGCTTAGTAGTGTAGCTCTATATTCTCCCCCAATGATGCATGCATAATTGTTACGACTCGGTTCCTGAATCCCTACAGGACATGAGACCGGCCTGACTCGACTGATCCCAAGACTCAGTTGTCCAACAAGAAATAACCAAAAAGCAAGAAAGTAAACCACATTCACTATGCTAAGCAACTAATAGTAAAAGAGTACAGTAGTAAAGAAAGAAAAAGCTGTTACAGTACATATCACCACCACAATAGTAAACAGTAGCAAGGTACAGGAACGTAAAGGTACAGAAAAGTAAAGGTACAAGAGTCTGTACTCACTACAACACAAAAAGGTACTACAATAAAAGTCTACTGCTACTGGACTCTACTGGGCCCAACACCCTCTACAGCCGGAGACTCGGGCTGCTCAACACCTGGACCTGAAAGGGGTTATGAGTACACAAAGTCAGCGAACGCTGAGTAGAGTGGCAACCAACTAACTAAAGCAGTAAAAGTGAACATGTAGCTGTTTATTCCAATTACTTTATTTCACAAATTATTCCTTTTCACCCATTGGTTTATTTATCAGATCTCTTTCTTGATCTTGAATGTTCCTCGTGGGAACGATTTTGATTGCAGTCTTTTCCGAAGATTAAAAGTCACACGTGGTGCTCTCCTAGCCGAGAGAGTCCCCCGTGGTGGTTCTACACCCAGTCAACCACCCCAAGGTCACGGACAGTCGTAACAGTGACTACGGCACGCGCAACAAGCGCACGGGAAGCTACCCCGCACTAGCACGCAGTCAGTCGTTTCCGCTAACGGGTGCGCCCAAAGTACAACACGGAACAGTATAGGGACTAGCCCTCTCAGTAACAGGGGTCTAGCCCTTAAGAACCAAATAGGGGTCTCGTCCCTCCACAGTCCACGTACCCTCGTCTGACTACCCTAGTTTGCCTAGTGGGCCTAACAAGTCGGTGTAAGGGAGCTACCTAAACCCCGGGCCTCGTGGGGTGGCTAACTCTCTCCCTACACTAGTAGCTATCCCCGATACAGTGTACGCGAGGGCCACGAAGTCGGTGCAAAGTGGCCAAACCCACCCCGGGTCTCAACTCGAAGGGCAGCAAGCTCCCCTCTACACTAAAAGGGAACATGTACTCCCGTTGGTACCACGTACTCAAGGGCTAGCACACTTCCCGTCACATTTCCATATCCATTCATTTATTTCCAGGAGCTCTACTCCTAATTTCCCCGTAGGGTTCATGCTCATATTCCTCATGCCATTCCGTACCAGGTTTCATCATTCATATTTCCATTCTCAAGTTATATACGTCCAGCTCGTATTTCTATCATTCACGTTTCCATTCTCAGGGTATACACATGCAGCTCGTATTTCTAGCATTTAACGTATACAACAGGTAAGGTTACATGCAACTGTTTCACTAGCACAATTTATTCATATTTCACAGGCAACTCTTGTTCATTAACAGGCAGTTGTTTTCTATCTACTCATTCAAGACTGCAATTCAAACACGCATACAGACATTTCAAGTGTTTCTCGTCCTAGGATTCATGCCATATCCTAGTTTCTAATCATTCATTCCACACATGCATTCAGGTTTGTATTTAAATTAGGGGAAGCCACTCTACCAGACAACCCAGGAGTATTGGGGGCTCGAACGGTAGGCTCACGTGCCCAAGCAAGCCCCGAACCCACAACAGAATAAAGTCCTATAACAAGAAACAATCACAAAGGAACATTCAGAACAGTATAGAAAGCCTTCTAACAAGTAGAGGAACTCACAAGGAAAACACTGATATCTTATTTACGTAAAACGAACCCTAAACGGGCCAAAAATAGGGCTACTGACTCAAATCAGACGTCTGGAACAACTTTCAGATGTCTTAAAAGTGTCCAGAAATGCACCTCAGGCTCTGCATCGACCCCAAACATCCAGGACCTCTTCTGGACTACCTGAACCCAGCTCCAGATGTCCGACCTCCTCTCCAGACGTCTGGAAGTGCTTCCAGCCATCTGGTAAGCTGCCCAGACATCTGAAATGTGTGGGAGGGTGTGCCCCGTGCCTTCCTGAAGCAAATCCTGCATGCGACAACAAAAACTTCTCAATATAGCCATGCAAAGCATAGCTGCGGAGCAGCCTGCATGGCCGTATCCGCAAAGGGAAATGTACCTTTATGAAGATCTCTCTTCAGATGTCTGGAATCGCCTCCAGACATCCTCTCCGTCATCTGGACTTCACTCCAGATGTTTGATTCTGGGAAAAACCCAGAACCAGGACCTGCTTCGGCTCACTCTCGCCGCGCGCAGCCGCGGCTCGCCTCCTCGCCTGCAGCTCCGGCTGCAGCAGTGACAGGGATGACTCCCCCAACATACTCCTCCCACACGTGCCGCTCTGACCATGCGCTCTTCGGCGATCTTCCACACGAGCTCACGAGCTCAACTCCTCTTCTCCTCACGTCGCCTCCCCTCGCTGCTGCTTTTGCGCTCTCTCTCTCTCTCGCACTAGCTCCTCTCGCTGGGGTGGAGAGGAAGAGAAGAAGGTGGCTGGAGTGGGGAGAATGAGAGAGGGGGAAGGGGGGTTATAAAGAGGGTGTGTTAGGGTTCGCAGGAGGAGGGGAGAGAGAAGGGGAGAAAAAGAGAGTATTGTCTACGTGCAGCTCGCGCACAGACATGAAGTTCGTACCCAAAAATTTTGATTTCTAGATGTTTGGGAAGGTGTCCAGACGTCTGACCAGACGTCAGACCGACAGTCCAGACGTCTTAAAAGGCTCAGGAAAGAATAGGTCTTAACAAAAATCCTCCCTTAGATTCATGTATGCAATCATTTTCTGCTAGCTAGATTTGTATTTCCAAGCATTCCTCTATAAGCTTTCCACAAGCTTAATGCTGTAGCCACCATCATGAATTGAATGAATAAAAATCTTTTTCTATACATATATCTATGTGTGAAAATCACATGAGCTTATTGCAATATATTTTGTGTGATTAAAATTGCCTGCTTTTAATTATTATCTATTGCAACTAGCATGTCGGTACCTGAAAATATCAAGGATCTAACTATTAACGCATTTTCCGTAAACAGCCATCACATAACTAGAATCGTGCGTACTAAAACTCACATTTTCACATTTTTCATCTATCTAACACATGCGCACGTAATTAGGGTTCATAATGAAAGTGGCCGAACATTGATCCGATGATTAGAAACCTACATGCAATTTTAAGCATGCAGAGCGAGTGAGATCGATTTCAAATCTGCATTTCCATAAACGCCTCCCAGAGACAAACTACGATGCTTTTTCTTATCTTTATAAATATTTTTGTTGATCGAATTGTGCACTATACTACGACGCTTTTTCTTATCAAAAACGTGCTTTACGAGCGACAACAATTAACAAGCTCAGTCAGGTGATATCCCCTCCTCTTGCTTATTACATTTTGATTTTTCTGCATGCATTTCAATGAAGACATTATAATGAATAGGCATAGAGGGGTGGACATTGCATGTTTTATTTTTAAGCCAGAAAAAAATTTTTCATTCATGCATAAAGGATTTTTATCAAGAAGTTTTTTTTAGGGATTTATTCTTAAGTTGATTCCTAAATTTAGAATTAAATATAATTTCACACTTACACGTAGAATTAGCAATGGATCCTCTGTGAAGTCCGATAGACATATTTAGTTTGTTAAGAAAAAGCAATGCTTCTTCTCCAGAGCCCTTGGACAGTAATTAGGGAGTCAAGCAAACCACCTTCTTGAAGATCCACCCAACAAGTGTGAGGTGAGAGTAGAGAGTCTACTAGTGCTCTAAGGCTAGTATAAGAAATTTTAGTTTCTGAGTAATTGGATAATGATACTCGGAGTTAGGAGAGTTTTCACTCTCAATTCCTGCGTATAAATTCTTTGTGTGAACTTTTGGAGAGCCAACAAATGAGGCAAATAGTAGAGAACAGGTTCTAATAAAACTAGAACTAAGGTAGATGATTTTGACTATCCTTTACAGAATCCTCGACTGAAGGAGGGTATTAATATCAAGGTCAAAAATACACTGTCCTATCCATTCCTTTCCCGGTGCCAAGCGTAAACACTTCCATCAAATAAGTTACCCGATATTCTCTTGAACACCTCAATCTCGAATAATGCCTCGTGAATAAAAATGTGCATGAGTGTTGCATTTTGTTGAGTTAGTAGATACAATTATATAAAAAAAAACAGAGAGAGAAAAAGAAAAAAAACTACGAGCAAAAGAGAAAATATATATATATATAAAAGAAGAAAAAAAAAGAAAGAGTAGAAAAAAATGTTAATTGCGTTGTGTTTACTTCATGTCAAGCACATTGAGGAAACAACGTCCATTCCTTTTACAATCACCAAATACAGCCTTGACCTACATTTCTGTATTTCTGACCGCCCGAATACTGACTAAGGAACTCTAACTTAGTCATAGGGTTATCAGAGACTAATCAAAGAGTTAATGCCATGAAAGGCCACTAAATATACTGACAAATCTAGTGAGATTGTGAGTTCAAAAAGAAAAAGAAAGAAAAAGAATGCGAGAATGAGTACAAAGGAATTAAAAAGAACACAGTTTCTCCACCTCTCTTTGAGTTGAATTATTTAAAGGTCCGGAAATTTAGGTTCTGTAGTACTAGTCTATGTGTAACTCCAGATGAATATGAACCACCAAATATAAACCTACTTGATTTAGACATCTTTTACCTAACCTAAAAGTCGGGCCTGAAATTACAAATTACTTTATAACCCCGAGGGAAGAAGTTTGCTTATCCCAATAGAAATTTTACTAAGGGTCAAGTACAAGCTTTAGATGTGGATTGACTTTTCACTTGGATCTATTACATAGGCTGCAACACTACACTTTCATGAATGTCTGGATTTCTAAAGTTTTGGATGAAAACAAAGAAATAAATCTCTGGTCGAACTCTTGATAAAAATTAGTCATTTAGGACTACTTTGCATTTAGTCTTGAATTTGCTAGGGATTAGCAAGATTCAGGCATGGGGGTGTGATTGCACAGTAATCATAAGACCTAATCCACTTGAATTAAGTTAGATTCTAGCATAACATAGGAACAATGCATGCGTAAGCAACATAATTTGCATAATAGTTAATTTGGTAACCTTATGATAACACTGTCATTTTATGCCCTAAAAGAGAGATGATATTGATTGGAGATGATTCGAGGCCGCAGATGACAGATCAGACCAAACAAAATTGATCAGGACAACGACAGGAGTCTAGTGCTTCTAAAATCATCTTAATCAAACATCCGTAGCATCACGTTCAACCCATAGAAGAATAGAGGCCAAGGAGCAAGATGGCAAAAATTCAAACCTCAGATGCCAAATCCGATCACACGGATAGATCCGGATCAACGATCGTAGTCCAACGGCGCAAAAATCATCTCAATAGAAGGCTTACAGCATCGTCTACAAAGCAAGGAAGATGGACGACTACAATGGTGCCACGTGGCACCATCACAGCAGCCCCTCGTCTCACCCCAACCTCCGAAGGAGTTTCCTCATGAATTGTGGGCCGCTGAATTGTCATCCAACGGGCATGACGTGCCCACGTCACCCACCTCTCCGCACCTCATTAAGTGGGAATGCATCTCAGCCATTAGGTCGTCATCCAATGGTTGAGAGCAGCCGAGCATCAATATGAAAACACCACCATCCGCGCTTGTAGCACTTTTGTTAGCATGCTCCAACCGCAACAAGTGGCACGGGATCAATCCGCGCTCAACGCAAAATTGTGAAAGGCAGTGACACTCAAAGCAATTGGACCATCAAATGGCGATTGAAGGGCATAGAGGAGAATGTGTGGTGCAACGAGGACCATCTGAAGTACACGCAAGATCTAACACGCGCGCTAACGCCCCGATCCATGCATTATCACAAAGGTGGTGGCGCAACGACTTTTGGTCGTCTGATCTCGAAATCAAAATGCGCGAATTCTAAACGCGAGCGTAAAAAAATGAGAGGCAGGCACGCAAAGAAGAGGAAAGCACAAATGATGCCCGCACAATGGTGATCCGAGGGCGATGGAGCCGCCACGTGTCAGCACCAGAATGCATCCAAGCGTGGAAGGCGCATATAAGGTTATTTTGAGGCCAGATCAGAGCTGTTGATCTCCCGATCAATGGATCTGATCAACCTGAGGTTGTTGCATGAGTTGGAGGGCTTAAATGCCCACTTTGCCTCTCATTAAAGCTATAAAAAGAGCCCCAGAGTCCCCCAGTTGAGAGGCAACTCCCACCAGATAGATCTGCAGCCTCTCTCTCTGCAACTCCTCTCTGACATTCTTCCTGATGCTCTGGATCTGAAGTGCTGCCGCACTTCGCACAAACATCCCACAAGCGGCAGTGTCCTTCATCTACTATCTTTCTCATCTCTATCTCTCTTTCTCTCTCTCTCTCTCTATCTACTATTTAGCATAGTAATTTCTAGTTTGAAAACTATTTCTAAATAGCAATACAATTTTGATTTTCTGGATATCTAATGCCTATATATACATATATAAATATATACATATTTGTTTAGAATGACTCTCTGAAAAAATTTTACTTAAAATTCGTGTTTTGCTTCCTTGCGAACAATTCGATACTCATCGAAACTTTATAAATATTATTTGTTTCATCGTAATTCGCACTACTATGACAAAACTAATCTTTTGCACATCTCGCAGTTGAACAAGTTGACGTCATTACTAGGGAGGCAACAAAAATTTTTAAAAGCTTTTCCTGTAAAGTGCTTGTTTGAGGTTCTAACTTGCTATTTTTGGTTGCGCAAGAATCACAAAATTGAAGAAAGACATGTGCAACAACGGAAAAAAAATGGGTTCTTAATCTCAGGTAAGTACTCGTAGCTTAGTTTAGATTTCGAAAAAAAAATCTAAAAAAAAAAGATGTTTTGCTTGACCCTTAGGATTAGTTAGCATTTGCTTGCTTTCGAAAAAAAAAGAGGAAATCTCTCTTGCTAGTGATTTTCGGGTTGAAACAAACTTTCATATTAAAAATTCAATTCCCGAAAATTCGCGTGTCCAAAAATTTTAAAGTTTTACTGCATGTGGGTCCTGAAGTTAGGAGAAACATATCCAAATTTTGCATAAATTGGAGTTATAGAAAAATTATAAAAATTCGTGCATTGAACTATTATCAAACTGATTATTGTTCTTGATTTTTCAGAGTTCAAAATATCATAAGAATTTTTATACAAATCCGATTGACTTGAAATTTATGGGACTGAATTCCTGTGGAAATCAAAAGTTCAGAAAAAATCTAAAAAATATTTCATGCATGTTTGATTACACAGATTATTCAATCATAAACTGGGGGTCAAAACAAACTACAGAACCCAGTACACTTTAAATCTAAAAAAAATAGAAAGCATGCATTAAAATTCTTGAAAAAAATATTTTGAGTCCTAGTTAGTGGTACAACAAAACCAATGGATTGCATTGTTTGGGTCGAACCACTCCCCTGATTTTGGACTTAAAAGGATCATCTAGAACTATCTACTATTAGGGTTTCACACTAAGGTAGAGCACACTTGCATTTCCATACTTAAAAGGAAATTTATCAAATAATTAGGATTTGCAAAACTCTTGTGTGCCTCATTAGAAGCCTTGATTGAAGATATTTACTCAAGTGAACCCTAAAAATGACTAATACAAGCATTTGAACCTTAAAATCCACTTCATCATAAAAATTGCTTGTGAGCCCCTTGGATGTGTACTTCACACTTTGAAAATCAATCTTAAGGGCAACACCCCCCTAACGCCCGTCATATTCCAAAACACGTCAAGCCTAAGCCTAAAACTGAGTAGACATGCCTTAGGTAGGATTAATATTCTTAGGACTTGAAATTATATTGGGCTAAGGTCAAGGCCTTGTTTACTTGGACCCACTGGTGACAAGAAAGCTCAGTGCAGTAACCGACCCTTAGTGGTGTCTCATCGTGCTGGGTGTCCTAAGGGGTCTCACACTTCTGGCCAGCCAAGTAATTCAAGGGTTGATCTAACCTAGTCGTATTTTGGGGAGCCAGAATTAGGTCTATTTAAGGTTTACACTCTAAGGAATAGATTGATTGCATGCATTGAAAGGGTGGAGTATTCTCTCATCTGTCTTCTCCCTCTCATCTACGGACATTTTTCTGGTACATGCAAGGTAGAAGATCTCTACATCCTGATTTGCTACCACCTTTAGAAAGAAAGACTAAGAGAAGACCTATTTGTCCAAAATTTGAATCCGAACCCTCTTCAATGGCTAGTCACCACGGGGAAGATGAGATCAAAGAGGAGGAACAAAATACAGACAAATGGAAGTCATAGTGCAAGCCATTACTAGACTCCAAAATGGAAGAGGAGATTGGCCTCTTCTTGACTTTTATAATCCTCCTAATGCCCAACCTAAACCTTTTGTCAGGGTACCTCAGGATGGGGAAGATTTTGAATTCAAACCACAGATCATCAATCTGATTCCCCACTTCCATGGATGCAATTCTAATGACTCCTTCCACCACCTTGAAGAACTTCTACACATAAGAAGGACCTTTAGCCCTAGGAACATGAATGAAGGTATCTTAATGATGAAAATGCTCCCATTCTCCTTAAAAGATAGAGCTGTTCATTGGTTGAGGACTATTGGTAGACAAATCTTAACATGGGAAGATTTGAGAAGCACATCTCTGAAAAAATTCTTTCCCGTAGGAAAAACCAATGCCCTTAGATGTGCCATTACAACCATTAAGCAAAACCCTGGGGAACAACTACATGAGGCTTGGGAGATATTTAATGATCTAGCTACAAAATGCCCTCATCATGGGATTCCGAAGTGACACTTGGCCCATATTTTCTATTATGGGTTAAGTGACAATTTGAAGAATTTTGTTGATGCGGCATGTGGGGGAAATTTCCTAAGCAGAGATGCTGAGGGAGCCTTTCAATTATTTGAGAATATGAGCGAAAATTCCCTCAACAATACCTCAATGTCTGCCTTTAACAGAGCAAATCAACCAAGGAGCAAAATTTATGAAGTTAAGGATAATTCAAACTCGGTTGATTTAGAGTTAATTGCACAACGATTGGATAAGGTGGAACTCGTTGGAAAGAACGTAGAGAGCTTGGATAAAAAATTGGACAACCTTTTGAAGGGTGGGAGTTCCTTAGGTACACATTCTAGAGTAAAGCCTATGCTTACCCAAGGAGTTTCTATGATAACCCGTACCCAACCCCCCAACCCTTTAGGTCAAGAAATGGTGCACAATATTAATGACCTGACCATGGCTCCACCTATGAACCAACTCTACTTGGACCCATCTCTTTCTGGGTACCAAGGAGGGACCTTGATGCCCTTAAATTCTAAACTAGGCTTCCCGATGCCTAATTATCCTGAGGATGTGAATGCACTCCAAGGTTACACTAGAAATGATCCCTATTCAAACACTTACAACCTTGGATGGCGTAACCATCCTAACTTTGCTTAGTCAAGTCAGAAACCCGCCAAGGGTCCTAACTTGACTTAACGAAACGCTTACAGGTAACCCAGTAGGTGCACACAACCACACACATATTAGCCACAACCTACTCAAGAAAACCAGCCCTCTGATCTGACTCTGGTCATCAAGGAAATGAAAGAAATGAATCTAAGACATAAGGAAGAAATAAATCAATTGAGAACAGAATTGACGAGATGACTAGACCAACTAGTTGATACTAGACAACACGGGATGCTGCCATCCCAACCCATCCCCAACCCAAGGAACTTCAATAGGGTTAACCAGCACAACACACGGGAGCAACAAACACATATAGTTCAACCTACTCCCCAGCACCCACCTGGTTTTGTTAACCCCAACCCAACATAAGCTCAGCCTATCTTGCCAAACCCACCTCACCCTTCTAACCCTAATGCCTATGCTTATATTGTCACTTCGAGAAGTGGGAAACAAATCCAAGATCCTTATCCTTCTACATCGCAAACTTACCAAGATCTTGAGGAGCCTAAATTTGACTTGAGAGACCAAGCTAATCTAGAAAATAAGACTCAGGATTTGAACACCCATGATTTCTCTTAAGCACCTTTTCCTGAAGCTTTGAACAAATCCAGGGGAAAGAAAACCAAGCAATCTAAGGAGTGGCTTGAGATTTTAAAGCAAGTCCAGGTAAATATACCACTCCTTGTGGCCATTGAAAACATCCCTGCCTGTGCGAAATTTCTGAAGGAAATGTGCACACCGAAACGCCAGGCCAAATCATCAAAAAGGATCATAGTTTTTGAACAAGCCAGTGCCATCATCTTAAATAAGATCCCTCCTAAAAAGAATGATCTAGGAACCCCCTTAATTTCATGTGAGATAGATTGTTTTATCTTAGATTGAGCCTTATTGGACCTTGGTGCCTCCATCAATCTAATCTCTACAAAATTATATGAAGAGTTGGATTTAGGTCCCTTGCAACACACTGAGGTTACCCCTCAGCTTACTGATAGGTCAACCAAGATTCAAATGGACTCTTACAAAATGTGATTATAAAAGTGAGGGATTTCGAGTACCCTATGGACTTTCTTGTTTTAAATATGAAGGCATCAGAAAAATTGAACCACACCCCGATAATCTTAGGAAGACCTTCCTTAGCCACAGTCAAGGCCCTAATCAACTGTGAGACGGGGATTATGCAAATCACTTCTGGAAGGAAAACTTGTCAACTCAATATCTTTAAAGCTTCCCAAAAGACTAAGGTGAATCACTACAACAAATAAGGGTTTTGGTCATGGTCAAAAACCGTGACCAAATGGCTTATAACTGTAACCAATTAGCGACAGCAAAAGTTGTGTTGCGGAAGGATCTTTAGTGATGATTCCACCCAAAACGGTGACCAAAGGCTTTGGTGACGATTCCACCCAAAATCATTACCAAAGCCAGAGAGCTTTGGTCATGGTTCCACATAAATCCGTCACTGAAGCCCCCACCATTATCTAGGTTCAACACATTGGTCATGGTTATAAACTGTGACCAAAGACTTTTAGTCATAGTTGTAGAACCGTGACCAAAGAGAGAGCTTTGGTCACGATTAATAACCCTGACCAAAGTTTGGTGTGGAAGAAAGAGGGTTCCTTTGGTCACGGTTCCTTAACCGTCACCAAAGGGGCCACCGTGACCAAAGGTTACCTTTGGTGACGGCTAACCAACTGCCACCAAAGGTCTCTTAAAACAAAAACATAATGTGCATAAATCTATCCTTAGCAAGCAACCCAATCCTGAAGCAGGCCTCATTATACATGCAAGTGTGATAAAACCCCCTTTGTCATGAGAATTGGTAAAAGGTATTGAAACATTTCGTGCTTACGCTGCAGCCTTTTACCTTGGCTAACAATGCCAAATTTCAATTCCAAGGCCTTAATGCTAACAAACAGAGGCCTTGACCACTTGAACAAATCCAGTGGCAAGAAGGAAAGCCTCAGTCACACCTCAATAACTGTAAAAGATGTATCTATATAACTTAAATTATATACCATTCAATGCAATTAGTCACTCAAATAGGGATTGATGAACACAAAGATTCCTTCTAGTATTTAGAACTTACCTTGCTATTGGATCTTTATGAGGGCCTTCTCTACTCTCAGGTTGTAGCACGTCCACCACGTCTGCTCTTTCCTTCCTGAAGCTTGCACCACTGTCATCCTAGAGGTCATGACAAACACAAGCAACTTTTGATGGCTACTCTATGTCAAAGAAAATAGCATATGTTAACCAAAATTACATGTATTTAAAGTGATCATGAAAGAGACAACTTTCTACAACTAAGCTAATGCAGAGCAGAAAAGTTTGCATATTGTAGATGACCTGATAACTGGACCAAACCCACTTTGAACAATCATGTATTTGCCTATATGTACAATAGCATAAAATAAACATTAGATCAGAAAGGTAAATCCTTGAAAGCATAATTTTCTATATATGGAGGTGCTAAATGCCTAATATAGTCAACTCACATGGGGACATGTAGAGATGCAGCAGGAGCATCTTGCTTGGAAACTGCACCTACGCACATGTATTGCTTTAAGTCACATGGCTACATGCTAATTTTGTTAACCTTGATCGAGGTCTATGCTTTTATTGAAAGAACACCTTTTCTTTTGGGAAAATTAGTACCATTCTGTTCATCTACCATTACAATCAAAGTTTAACAAGTATTATACCTTGATAGAAGAAGATTTGCATCTCTTCAGGTCTCGAACCTACTCACTAAGGTTTTCTTTCTCCATTTGACCCTCCAAGAAGGACTTTGTTAGGCCATTATACTGTGCTCTGACAATGTCAAATCTCAGCATGTCAAATCTCATCTTGTACTCTACATCCCACTCGTTGATTTCCCAAGGGGTCCTCCACTTCCTATAACTACTAACTCCATTCTCCTCTTCAACACCACCACTCATGGATGGAAATGAGATGCCTTGTAGGGAAAAGGGTCCATCATTCTCTCCATTGTCTCCATCATCTGTCACATAGTCCCTACAGTAGGAAACTTTTCCAACATTCTTGAAAGGGAGATGTTGCCTACTATTTAAGTTTTCCTGATACCAATTGGTGACTGGGGGGTGGATATGATCACGTACCTACTCATCCAAAGCTAAATATCTTACTTTTGGGTGGTTGATAATCACTGCAAGATGCTCCAAGGCCCTACTCCTTAGCCCATCTCACCTTGATATGAGTGGGTCTCCTGGGAGCAAGAACAGAGAACAATGCAGACCTCCTAGATTGTAGAGGTGTCGAGTAAGTAAGCTGCTGGTTGGTTATGGCAGATGACATCTAGATTTTTTATACCCCAATTTTTTGAAGAGGGATTTCTTGTTCTTCTTGCTGTTGTTCCTTCTTTCTATCAAAGTTCTTTAGAAGGAAACTCAAGGGAAGGAAGCAAAAGGAGAAATGGGTGGACAGCTGTCATATGGGATAGTGAGGACCGTGTGCAGTGGAAAATAGGAAGGTGCTATGATGTGCAACACAATTGTGAGAAAGCATGTGTATCCTGAGAATGGCAAGCCTTTGTTGTGTTGGCCTTCCAGCATATTCTAGGCGTTTCCTGCATGTCAAGCAGTGCATGTGGATAAGATGTGCAGGATTGCAAGTTGCTGTTTACTGTTGTATGCTTGTTATATTTGAAGCTTTTTCATTTGTTTTAGGATGGAGCTAGAAACTCCTTGGAGACTCCACCCCGTCTCCCTACCATCTCTCCGCTGTGGCAGCGTTATTCTGTTTGGTTTTTTGCAGTTCTGCTTCTGCTCAAATCGCTCACTGTTCTTGTTCAATTTCGATTTATCAGGCCCCTACTTCTTTATTGCATTTAGCATCTCCCCATCCCAAAAAACAAGGGGATAGCATGCCATAGTGAAAGGCTTTAGGGGCTAATCAGCCAAATATGATAGAAAGAAAGTGGAGCAACAAACTACATGTTCTGAAAACTCTACTGATGATAACCTTCCTTTTGCCTGCAAAGCTATTAACAGGAAAACATAATCTCAAAATTCCATATCATCTTTTAAAAAATAAGGCACTAGGAAGACTTACCCTATGTCCCCTACCATTGACAGAGAACCATACTCATCAAACAAGTGCATAAGATCACCAAACTAGCCATGGAGGTCTCAAAAAATTTTAATAGGGGCTTTAACTTGCAAAACACTAGGCTTACTTGCAAAAATGTATTCAACATTGTCACAGAGGTCTGCAATTTCATTGCAATCTAAAAAGAATTTTCTGTATGCCAGGGGTTTCCAACCCCTGGGCCTCAAAAGTTGCACAATGACCTGGACAGACAATAAGCAAATGATGAGAAATAAAGGCACCCAAGGTTGTCTTTGTCTTTTGACTACTTTTTCAGTGAAATTAAATTCAAAGGAAAGAAAACTGCTACAGGTAATCAACAATCCTTGATGCACATAGGCACTTAGATGCAAGAAGTTGTCTTAATTTGATTTAGTATTTCTACACTTGAAAAATGTAAAAGTTGCTTTGACCTTTTTGCATCACAAGGCAATTTTCTTTTAGAGGATACATGTAAAATTGCTGTAAAACTGATAAATCTCCTATTTTAGTTGGCACCTCTGAAATGACCCTTTTCCTAAGGTTGTTTGGCATTTCTAGAATTCATAGGGCTTTTTGTGCAGTTTTAAACCCTTAGGTTTTTGTTTTGGGGTTTGTGAGGGGAAGAGGAAAATTGCAGGGGCATCCCTGCAATTTCCCCACCACCATACCCCCCATAGCCCATACACCTCCACCATACCCCCATACCCCATACACCTCCACCATACCCACCATGCCCACGACACCCCCCCCAAACTCCACCTTACTCCACACCATCCTCTCCCCATGCCTTCCACACCCATAGAAACCCCCCTCCTCCTCCATTTTCTTGCCACCATTGCAACCGATAGGAGAAGGAGAGGGAGAGGGAGAGTGGGGAGCAGTAGGGCTAGGGAGGAGAAGGCTGGAGGGTGGGACACTGTGAGGAGAGACGAGGAGGTGCTGCAGTTGCTGCAGCAAGGAGGAGCTCGCAAACGGTTCTATGGAATCATTTCTCCGCAAAATCAGATGTCTGGAGGGACCGCTAGACATCTGGTCGGACGTCCGAAGGTAATCCCAGACGTCTGATAGCACATAATTTTCGATTATTTTTCCCTGCCGAGTTCTGACCGAGAGTACGTATGTCAGAGGTTGGGGAAGCACACCGGTGTGAGGATCGAGGCAGTTTCAGACATCCGGGAGTATCGCTAGACGCCTGAAGGCACCCTCAGATGTCTGCACAGAGTTCCAGACATCCAAAAGAGGTGCCCCGAGCAATGTGAGTCCCTAAGTTCGTTTAAGACGTCTGGGACTCTTCCCAGACGTTTGATTTTGATCAGGATTGTGTTTTTAGGCTCGTTCAGGGCCCAAACAGAGTCTGTTTTCCGCAAACAAGATATCGTTGGTTTCCGTTCGAGTTTCCCTACGTAATGGTATAATGTCTTTACAATTTTGAGCTCATTTTGACATATGAGTCAATGTGATAGGTCGTTCTTTTGTGGTGTGCACGAGACCAGCGGGGGTTGCAAGCTCCATCGACTGTGCCCCCACATCTTCCAGTTATCCTGGTAGAGTGGTTCTCTCATTAATCCTGGGTTTAATAATTAAATTACATGCTTTAGAATTAGTCGAACCCTAAGTTGTGAAATGAACTCCAGGGATGAAAGAGATAATTGTATGCTACTTTAGAAATATTCGATTGAACCCTAGCATGTGGAAAGAACCCTAGGGCTGAAAGAAATGAATGCACATTTAATGAATGATTAAATTATTATTTTTTGAAAGTAGTAAATCATAAGCTGCCTGTAATGAACCATGACATGAACAGAAACACATGCTATGTATTGCATAATTGATGGATGTGATTGTGAAATTGTGAGTTTCCTATTATGAATTTATTGAATCAGATGTGGCAATGAGAAAGTCTATGTACAAACCCTACGGGGAATTTAGAAGAAAATCAAGAATACAGTAATACGAAAAATCTAACGAGTCATGGAACATGTCGCCTACAGGCTGCTGTTCGAACCTAGTAATGGGAAGTGAGTTGGCCCTCGTGTACGTTGTACTGAGGAGAGCGACTATCACTTTAGTGTAGAGGGGAGCTAGCTGTCCCCTTGGGTTGAGACCCGGGGTTAGGACTAGTCACTCTACACCGACTCCTATTTGGCCCTCGCATACTTGGTACCAGGGTGAGCTACTTAGTGTAGGGAGGGAGCTAGCTGCCCCATGAGGCCCGAGGTCAGGACTAACCACCCTACACCGACTCTTTTTTAGGCCCACTGGATGAATCAGGATAGTCAGACGAGGGTACGCGAACTATGGAGGGGTGAGACCCCTGTTCTGTTCTGAGGGACGAGACCCATTTTCTGAGAGGGAAAGGCCCTGTGCTGTTCCGTGCTATACATTTGGGTGTACTCGCTAGTGGAAACGACTGACCGCGTGGCAGTGAGGGGTAACTACCCGTGCACTTATCATGTGTGTCGTAGTCACCGCTACGTCGCGACTATGACCTCGGGGTGATAGACCGGGTGTAGGACTACCACGGGGGACTCTCTCGGCTAGGAGAGTGCCACGTGTACATCCTGCATCGCGGGAAAACTGCAAGTAAAATCGTTCCCTTAGGGAACAAGAAGATTAAGCACTGTTATGGATCCTGATTAGAAATCTCGACTCAGAAATGCGTAAATAGGACGAATGGAGATGGATGATAATAATAACCGACACATATATGTGTAGTTAGTTGCTTGTTTAATTGCATGTAAATGTGTTAAGACCCGAGACATCAAATACACTTTAAGACATCTGGACCAACTCCAGACGTCTGAAAATAAATTTTTGCGTGCGTACGATCGCGATTCTGCGCCCGTGCCGCGCGCAGACTAAAACCCGCTGCCCTCTTCTTTTTCTCTCTCCCCTCGCCAACTTGCAGACGCCCTCCCCCACGCCTACAAATACCCCTGTCCCTCATTCACCACATCCACTCGTCTTCTCCCTCCTCCAGCGTGAGCGCAAGAGCAAGAGCGAGGGCAACAGCTGCTGCCGGGTGCAGTGCAAAGAGGAGAGGTACAGCGAGAGGGAAGAAGAGGGAGAGCGCGCGAGAAAGAGAGAGAGCCCGCCGGAGCAGCTCGAGGCTGGCCGGCGTGGGCGTGGAGGAGCGTCGTGCTGGGGAGATCTCCCCTGATGCTGTTGCAGCTCGAGCAGAGGACGAGCGGCTGCGTGGCGAGCTCGCGCGCAGCGGGAAGAAGACGAGGAGATTCTGATCCTGGGAATCTGCGTGGCGAGCTCGCACGCAGTGGGAAGAAGACGAGGAGATTCTGATTCTGGGAATTTTTCCCATAATTAGACGTCTGGACCTACATCTAGACGACGCGGGCGACGTTTGAAGTGAGCTCCAGACGACTGAGAGGTATGAAATTTCTCCTATACCTCCTTTTGCAGATACGGCCATGCAGGCCGTTCCATCGAGGTTCTGAGACATGTCGTGTTGAGGAGGTTTTCGTCGCGCGTACAGGTTTCATTTCGGGAAGGAATGGGGACATGCCCTCCCACGCAGTTTAGACGTCTGGGCACGGCACCAGACGGCGGAGAGCGGTTCCAAACGTCTAGAGAGGTCGTTGGACGTCTGGAACTGGGTCCAGACGATTCAGCAGGATCCCCGGACGTCTGAGGAGCAGCGCAGAGTGAGATATGACCTGGACCACTTTTTAAGACATCTGCAAGGTGTTTCAGACGTCTGATTTGAGTCAGAGTTATCATTTTTGACCCATTTAGGGTCCGTTCGAGGTCCAATTTTCGCGTTTAAGATTCCGTTCTCTAAATTAGTTCCGCTACTTATTTGAAATACTTGTATCCTATTCTAAGTGGTTCCTTGTAATTGATCCTTGTGTTAGGACCTCATTCTGTTGCAGCTTTGAAGGTTGCGGAGGCACGTGGACCTGCCGATCATGCCTCCATTACTCCCGATTTTGCGAGTAGAGTGGCTCCCCTGAGTTAATTACAAACATTAATACATCTCTGAAATAAATGATAGATCCTAGGGTACGACATGAATCCTAGGACCTGAAAACTAGGTTGAATGATAGATCCTAGGGTATGGCATGAATCCTAGGACCTGAAAACTAGATTGAATGATAGATCCTAGGGTGTGGCATGAATCCTAGGCCAGAAACACTGAAACGAATATCTTGAATACCTGAATTGCAGTCTTGGATAAGTAGATAGAATAATGATAATCGCCTGTAATTGGACAACAACTGCCTGTGAATTGTAGAGTACTGTTGCTAGTAACTGTTACATGTAATTTCTGTTGGTTGAAATTAAATACGAGCTGCTTGTATATAAATTGGAAAGGAAAAGAAGTCGAATGTTGGAAACATGTACTATATGCGAATAAACTTGAATTGATGAAACCTAATATGGCTTGACCTGAGAAACAAGAGCATGAACCCTACGGGGAATTAGGAGTAGAACTCCTGGAAATAAATGGAATGGAATTGGAAAAGTGAATGGGAAAGTTTATTGTCTCTTAGGTATGTAGTACCAAGGAAAGCACATGTTACCTCTTAGTGCAGAGGAGAGCCAGCCGCCCAAGGGACCCAAGGTTAGGTCTGGCCACTTTGTACCAACTTTTGGCCCTTGGGTACACCGTACCGGGGAGAGCTACTAGTGTAGGGAGGGAGCTAGCCACCCCACGGGCCCCAAGGTTCAGCTATCCATCCTATACCGACTTGTTAGGCCCACTAGGCAAACTAGGGTAGTCAGGCGAGGGTGCGCGGACTGTGGAGGGGCAAGACCCCTGTTTGGTTACTGTGGAGGGGCTGGACCCCTGTTACTGAGAGGGCTCTACCCTATACTGGTTCCGTGTTGTGCTTTAGGCGCACCCGTTAACGGAAACGACTGACCGCATGCCAGTGCGAGGTAGCTACCCGTGCGTTTATCGCGTGTGTCGTAGTCACAGTTACGTCTGTCAGTGACCTTGGGGTGGTTAATTGAGGGTAGGACCACCACAGGGGACTCTCCCGGCCAGGAGAGAACCACGTGCTACTTCTACTTTTCGAAAAAGACTGCAATGAAGATCGTTCCCACGAGGAACATTAGAGATCAAGAGAAAGACCTGAAAAATAAACTAAGAAAGAGTAAATAGATAAATAAAAAAAGAAATTAAAAACAACAGCTACCTGTCCACCTTTACTGTTTTTCTTAGCTAGCTGGTTGACACTCTACTCAGCGTTTCGCTAACATGTAATATTTATCACGTTTTCCAGGACCAGGTGTTGAGCAGCCAGAGCCCACGGCTGCGAGGGTGGTGGGCCTAGTAGAGCCCAGTAGTTGTACTTGTGTTGTACCCGTTTCTGTGTAGTGAGTATTTTGTTACACTTTTATACTCTTTTATTATAAACTTCATATTCTGTACCTGTTTTTAATTCTCTACTATTGTGGTAGAGTGTACTGTAGTAGTTCTTTTCTTTACTATTGTACTTTTGTTACTGTTAGTTACTTGCATGGAGAATGTAATTTATTTTTACTGCTTTTTGGTTACTTTCTTGTTGGACGACTGGGTCATAGGATCAGTCGAGTCGGTCCGATTCTCGTATCCTGTAGGGATTCGGGAATCGGGTCATAATAAGATGGTATCAGAGCAAGGTCGTCCTGAGAGGTGAACCAAATGGCTGGAAAATAACCAATTCACGTGCTTGTAACTAGAGTAGCCACCACAACGTACCTTTTGACATCTGTTTTAAGGTTTCTTCATTGACTATCGATTAGTATTAACGTCTTTTCTGTTCTGTATTCGCGTCTCCTTGCAGGAGATGCCTTGACGAGGAGGTAGCGAGGTGGGCCGCGGACGCGGCCGAGGACGAGGTCAGAGGGACGGGCACGTTGAGCCCGACGCCTCAGTGGACCAGCCACTGTTCCCGGGCATTCAGGCCCAAGACCTAGTCTAGCTGATACGGGACATTGTGCTAGAGGAGCTTCACCCGCCGCCACGAGCGCCTCTCCCTGGGGCTGCGGAGGGGGAGTCCTCTGTGGACCACGAGACGGACACGGCGCTGGACGCGGGGGAGAGGATGGGCCTCCACCACCCCCACCTTCCTCCGGCACTTCCGAGCATGAGGCTTCTTTACCTAGAGGCGTACCAGCTTCTCCACTTCAACGCCACTATGAGTTTTCGGACAGTTCCGGAAGCTGAAGCCCCCCTCTTTCAAGGGGGATGAGGACCCGACAAAGGCGAATGACTGGCTCGAACAAATCGAGAAGGTATTTGACACCCTTCGCACCCCTGTGGAATGCCGCGTGGCCTTTGCCACGTACCCGCTGGAGAGCGCAGCACACAGGTGGTGGAGGGCGGTCAGAGGTCAGGAGAGGGACGAGCTGACTTGGGACCAGTTCGTCACCCTCTTCTGCGAGTAATACTTCCCCCATACATGGCAGGACCAGAGGAGGCAGGAGTTCCACACTCTCCGATAGGGGACGATGACCATGAGCGTGTACCGCACGCATTTTCTAGAGCTGACTCGTTTCGCAGCGACAGCCGTGGCTACCGAGGAGCACCTTTGGAGGTTCACTGAGGGGCTCCGGCCGACTATTCAGGGGTATGTCAAACCCCTGAAGCTGCCTACGTTCTCGAGGGTGGTGGAGGTAGCTATGACATATGAAGAAACCAACCCGTCCGCACGCGACACTGATAGCGGACGGAAGAGGCCCTATCAGCCAGACTTCTCACAAGGCCGACGAGAGAGGAGGCACGTGGTGCCCACAGGAGAGCCGTCATGCTTTGCGGGGCCGTCAGTGGTCTTTGGGGGCCCCCGACAGGGGCCAACTGCTAGCACTAGACCCCCACCTAGCCGTTAGCAGGGACCCACTGAGGGCAGGAGTCGAGTCTCCCTTTGTTACCAGTATGGCCAGCTAGGCCACATCAGGAGGGACTGTCTGTCTAGGGCTGGAGGTTAGCAGATGCTTCCCGCGCCGAGCACTGGAGAGCGAGCAAGAGGCTACGGTTTCCAGGCGCGAGGAGGACAGCAATCGAGGGGAGGGTACCGGCAGGCGGCAACCCATCCGACTCAGAGTGTGGCTGCTTCGTCCGCACCTAGGGCTGAGGGGCGTATCAACACCCTGACACACAGGGATGCCAGAGCTTCAAGATCAGTGGTGGTAGGTATGGTTTCAGTTTCCGACAGACTTATTTACACGCTTTTCGATTCCGGCGCTACGCACTCATTTGTCGATGCCAGTTTTGCGGTTAGTTTGGGGTAGGACTGTGTGCTGTTAGAGGATCCGTTCATGATCAGAGGTCCAGGTGGTCAGCTGTTTGTGGCTGAGGTGTACACAGGTTGTGAGGTCAGTGTTGGGGGATACAGCCTTCCCACTGACCTGATTATGATACAGATGGAGGACTTTGGCGTAATTCTAGAGATGGACTGGCTGTCCGCTTACCACACCTTGGTAGACTGCTTTGAGAGGAAGATCTTCTTTTCCATACCGGAGTTGCCTTCTTTCGAGTTCCACGGGTAGACAGTGGACGGAGGCTTTAGGTGTATTTCTGCACTTCGGGCGACGAGACCTTTGGGCCAAGGGTGTGTGGGCTTCATAGCTTGTGTGGTGGCGGAGCCCAGCCCTATGGCAGACTTCCAGAGTATCCCGATGGTCAGAGAGTACCCCGACGTGTTCTCAGATGAGTTGCCAGGACTACCGCCCGAGCATGAGATCGAGTTTGAGATCTCACTGGTACCGGGAACCAGCCCCATTTCTACAGCACCGTACAGGATGACACCACTTGAGCTGCAAGAGCTCAAGTCTCAGTTGCAGGATCTTCTAGAGAAGGGCTTTGTGAGGCCCAATGCGTCTCCATGGGGAGACCCGGTATTGTTCGTAAAGAAGAAGGATGGTACCCTACGCCTTTGTGTGAGCTACAGACAGCTGAATATGGTTACCATCAAGAACAGGTATCCGCTGCCAAGGATTGATGACTTGTTTGACCAGCTACGAGGTGCCACAGTATTCTCCAAGATAGACTTGAGGTCTAGATACCACCAGTTGAGGATCAAGGAGGCCGACATCTCCAAGACAGCTTTCCACACCCGGTACGGACACTACGAGTTTTTGGTCATGCCATTTGGGCTGACCAATGCCCCCGCTACCTTCATAGACTTGATGAACCGGGTGTTCAGACCGTACTTGGACTAGTTCATGGTGGTATTCATTGATGATGTGCTCATCTATTCTCGAGATCAGGCGCAGCACGGACAGCACTTGCGGATGATTTTAGACACACTGAGACAACGTAGGCTGTACGCCAAATACAGTAAGTGCGAGTTCTGGTTGAGGGAGGTGACCTTCTTGGGTCATGTGATCTCCGGGGATGGCTTGGCTGTAAACCCAGCTAAGGTTGAGGCAGTGCTTAGGTGGGAGAGACCGCGTACTGTTACTGAGATCCGCAGTTTCTTGAGACTGGCAGGCTACTACAGGCGGTTTATCAGGGGCTTCTCGTAGATTGCACGTCCTATGACACTACTAACCCGGAAGGACGTGCCCTTTACTTGGACAGACGCTTGTGAGGCGTGTTTTCAGGAGCTGAAGGAGAGGCTAACTTCGGCTCCCATGCTCACCATCCCAGACAGTAGTGCCGGGTTCGTTGTGTACACGGATGCCTCTTTGCAGGGGTTATGGGGTGTGCTCATGCAGAGGGGTCACGTTGTCGCTTACGCTTTGCGGCAACTGAAGCCCCATGAGCATAGCTACCCTACCCATGACCTGGAGCTGGCAGCTATCGTCTTCGTGCTGAAGACTTAGAGGCACTACTTGTATGGTGAGACCTTTGAGATTTTCAGAGATCATAAGAGCCTCAGATATTCGATCAGAAGGAGCTCAACATGAGACAGAGACGTTGGTTGGAGCTCCTGAAGGATTATGACTGCAACATTTCCTACCACTCAGGAAAGGCCAACGTGGTGGCTAACGCCTTGAGCCGGAAGGCGTCCGCCCACTTGGTCAGTTTACAGGTGCAGAGTTGGAGCCTCATGGAAGAGGTGGGCAGCTGGCGGCCCCTAGAGTTACTGGGGCACTGTGGGGCAGTGACGGTGACACGACAGACGAGGCCAGAGCTGATAGACCGCATCATCACTGGACAGATGGCCGACCCGTACTTGCAGTCATTGCGTAACAGAGTGCTGTCAGGAGACCCTGGGGACTTCTCTTTTACAGACTAGGTACTGCGCATGAGGGGACGTTTGTGCGTTCCCAAGGACGAGGAGCTGTTGAGAGAGCTCCTAACTGAAGCACACGGTTCCAGGTTCACCATACATCCCGGAAACACAAAGATGTACCATGATTTGAGACGCGACTTTTGGTGGGGGGAATGAAGCGAGATGTAGGTGAATTCGTACAGCAGTGTTTAGTGTGCCAGCAGGTGAAGGCCGAGCATCAGAGGCCTGCGGGGCCGTTGCAGCCACTTCCAGTGCCAGAGTGGAAGTGGAAGAGCATCACCATGGACTTGGTGGTGGGCTTACCCGTTACCCAGCGATGACACGACGCAGTCTGGGTGATCGTTGACAGATTGACGAAGATGGCACGTTTCTTACTGATCCGAGTCACCTTGGGACCAGCACAGTTGGCAGAGAGGTATATCCGCGACGTGGTACGGCTACACGGAGTTCCGCGGGAGATCGTATCCGACCGGGATACCCGTTTTACATCCCAGTTTTAGGCTGAGTTTCAGCAGGCCTTGGGGACGTGGTTGAGGTTCAGTACAGCATACCACCCCCAGACGAACGGACAGTCTGAGTGCACGATACAGACACTTGAGGACCTTTTGCGTGCTTGTGTACTGGACTGGAGGGGCTCTTGGGAGGAGCACTTGCCCCTGGCGTAGTTTTCATATAACAACAGTTATCACTCGAGCATCGGCATGGCACCCTACAAGGCTCTACACGGACGGAGGTATACGGCACCCTTGAGTTGGGTTGAGGTGGGGACCAAGTGGGAGGTTGGCCCCAGGCTGATCCGGCAGAGTCAGGAGGTGATCGAGCAGATTCACAGGCAACTCCACACTGTCAGGAGCAGACAGAAGAGCTATGCATATCGGAAACGCAGAGAGGTGCAGTTTGAGGTTGGGGACCACGTCTTCCTTCGCGTTTCGCCCATGAAGGACTTGCAATGGTTTGGGATGAGAGGGAAGCTCGCGTCGAGGTTCATGGGACCCTTTGAGGTCCTAGAGCGGGTTGGACCCGTTGCTTACAGGCTTACCCTTCCTCCCCAGCTTTCTGGTGTGCACGATGTGTTCCACGTGTCCAACCTCAGGAAGTACGTCACTGATCCCAGTCACATCCTGAGCCACGAGAGCGTCGAGGTGGGTGACGACCTGACCTACCATGAGCAGCCAGTGCAGATTCTCGAAGAGCCGTTCGTAGTCTGAGACGGAAGAAGTACCCCTGGTGAAGGTTTTGTTGAGGAGCCAGCGGTACAAGAAGGCTACCTGGGAGCCTAAGGCGGCGATGCGGAACCGGTACCCGGAGCTCTTTGAGGGTACGTCTTTTTGGACCGGCTTCGGTCCTCTTTGAGTTTGTTATGCGTATATTGTTCTTTTTCCGCATCCTAGTTAGCGTAAGTTTCGGGGACGAAACTTCCTTTGAGTTTGTTATGTTGTTAAGACCTAAGACAACAAATACACTTTAAGACATCTGGGAGTTGGTCCAAACGTCTGGTCAGACGTCTGGACGCCTTCCCAGACATCTAGAAATAAATTTTTGCATGCGTACGATCGCGAGTCTGCGCCCTCTTCTTTTTCTCTCTCCCCTAGCCGACCTGCAGACGCCCTCCCCCACACCTACAAATACCCCTCTCCCCTCTCCCTCGTTCACCACATCCACCTGTCTTCGCCTTCCTCCAGCGTGAGCGCGAGAGCTAGAGCGAGGGCAACAGCAGCTGCCGAGTGCAGTGCGGAGAGGAGAGGTGTAGCGAGAGGGAAGAAGAGGGAGAGCACGCGAGAAAGAGAGAGAGCCCGCCGGAGCAGCTCGAGGCCGGCTAGCGTGCGCGCGGAGGAGCGTCGTGCTGGGGAGATCTCCCCTGATGCTGCTGTAGCTCGAGCAATGGATGAGCTGCTGCGTGGCAAGCTCGCGCGTAGCGGGAAAAAGACGAGGAGGATCTGATTCTGGGAATTTTTCCCAGAATCAGACGTCTGGACCTACATCCATACGATGCAGTCGACGTCTGGAGTGAGTTCCAGACGACTAAGAGGTACGAAATTTCTCTTGTAACTCCTTTTGCGAATACGGCCATGCAGGTCGTTCCGCCGAGGTTCTGAGACGTGTCGTTTTGAGAAGGTTTTCATCACGCGTGTAGGTTTCATTTCGGGAAGGTGCGGGGGCACGCACTCCCACGCAGTTCAGACGTTTGGGCACGGCACCAGATGGTAGAGAGCGTCTCCAGACGTCCGGAGAGGTGGTTGGACGTCTGGAACTGGGTCCAGACGATTCAGCAAGATCCCTGGACGTCTGAGGAGCAGAGTAGAGTGAGGTATGACCTGGACCGCTTTTTAAGACGTCTGGAAGGTGTTCCAGAATTCTGATTTGAGTCAGAGTTGTCATTTTTGACCCATTTAGGGTCTGTTCGAGGTCCAATTTCCACGTTTAAGATTCTGTTCTTCTCTGAATTAGTTCCGCTACTTATTTGAAATACTTGTATCCTATTCTGAGTGATTCCTTGTGATTAATCCTTGTGTTAGGACCTCATTCTGTTGCGACTTTGAGGGTTGCGGAGGCACGTGGACCTGCCGATCACGCCCCCATTACTCCCGATTTTGCGGGTAGAGTGGCTCCCCTGAGTTAATTACA
This sequence comes from Thalassia testudinum, assembly GCA_037157565.1. Classification (NCBI taxonomy): domain Eukaryota; kingdom Viridiplantae; phylum Streptophyta; class Magnoliopsida; order Alismatales; family Hydrocharitaceae; genus Thalassia; species Thalassia testudinum. Next base: position 45,924,434 of record JAZHRO010000025.1, read on the forward strand.
AACATTAATACATCTCTGAAATAAATTATAGATCGTAGGGTATGACATGAATCCTAAGACCTGAAAACTAGATTGAATGATAGATCCTAGGGTATGGCATGAATCCTAGGACCTGAAAACTAAATTGAATGATAGATCCTAGGGTATGACATGAATCCTAGGACCTAAAAACTAGATTGAATGATAGATCATAGGGTGTGGCATGAATCCTAGGAATAGAAACACTGAAACGAATGTCTTGAATACCTGAATTGCAGTCTTGGATAAGTAGATAGAATAATGATAATCGCCTGTAATTGGACAACCGCTGCCTGTGAATTATAGAGTACTGTTGCTAGTAACTGTTACATGTAATTTCTGTTGGTTGAAATTAAATACGAGCTGCTTGTATATAAATTGGAAAGGAAAAGAAGTTGAATGTTGGAAACACGTACTATATGTGAATAAACCTGAATTGATGAAACCTAGTATGGCTTGGCCTGAGAAACATGAGCGTGAACCCTACGGGGAATTAGGAGTAGAACTCCTGGAAATAAATGGAATAGAACTGGAAAAGTGAATGGGAAAGTTTGTTGTCTCTTGGGTACGTAGTACCAAGGAAAGCACATGTTACCTCTTAGTGCAGAGGAGAGCCAGCTGCCCTAGGGACCCGGGGTTAGGTCTGGCCACTTTGTACCGACTTTTGACTCTCGCGTACACCGTACCGGGGAGAGCTACTAGTGTAGGGAGGGAGCTAGCCACCCCATGGGCCTCGGGGTTCAACTAGCCGTCCTACACCAACTTGTTGGGCCCACTGGGCAAGCCAAGTAGTCAGGCGAAGGTGCGTGGACTGTGAAGGGGCAAGACCCCTGTTTGGTTACTGTGGAGGGGCTGGACCCCTATTACTAAGAGGGCTCTGCCCTATACTGGCTCCGTGTTGTGCTTTGGGCACACCCGTTAATGGAAACGACTGACCACGTGACAGTGCGGGGTAGCTACCCGTGCGTTTATCGCGCGTGCTGTAGTCATCGTTACGTCTGTCAGTGACTTTGGGGTGGTTGACTGAGGGTAGGACCACCACAGGGGACTCTCCCGGCCAGGAGAGCATCACGTGCTACTTCTACTTTTCGGAAAAGACTGCAATTAAGATCATTCCCACGAGGAACATTCGAGATCAAGAGAAAGACCTGAGAAATAAACTAAGAAAGAGTAAATAGATAAATAAAGAAAGAAATTAAAAACAACAACTACCTGTCCACCTTTACTGTTTTTCTTAGCTAGCTGGTTGCCACTCTACTCAACGTTTCGTTGACATGTCATATTTGTCATCTTTTTCAGGACCAGGTGTTGAGCAGCCAGAGCCCACGGCTGTAGAGGGTGTTGGGCCTAGTAGAACCCAGTAATTGTACTTATGTTGTACCTGTTTCTGTGTAGTGAGTATTTTGTTACACTTTTGTACTCTTTTATTGTAAACTTTATATTCTGTACCTGTTTTTAATTCTCTACTGTTGTGGTGGTGTGTACTGTAGTAGTTCTTTTCTTTACTGCTGTACTTTTGTTACTGTTAGTTAATTGCATGGAGAATGTGGTTTATTTTTACTGCTTTTTTGTTACTTTCTCGTTGGACGACTGGGTCTTGGGATCAGTCGAGTAAGTCCGATTCTCGTGTCCTGTAGGAATTCGGGAATCGGGTCGTAACAAAATGACTTAACCACCACTCTACCTAGCATTAGCTGACCATGGAGTTTGTAACCATGTTCAGGTCAGGGATCTGAGCAGCCAGCTCCACCGGCTGTTGAGGGCATTGGGTCCAGTCGAGCCTAGCCATAGTCTTTCTCCTATTTCTACTGCAGAGCACTTGTTAGTCGTGAGTACTGGTAGCCTGTAGTTACTATTTCATACTGTTTCTGTTATAATTCTACTAGTTTCTATTGTGATGCTATGTTCGGAAACTGTACCTTTCCGCTGTATTATGTAATATCCTTATGATTTCCTGTTCTATTTCTTTTACTGTCTGTTATATATTTTTCTGCCAGTTACATTACTCGTGTGGTTGTGGAATGAGCATGCATTTAGTTATTTCTCGTTAGACGACTAGATCTTGGGATTAGTCGAGACGAGCCGTTCTCAAGTTCTGTAAGGAGTTGGGAGCGGGTCGCGACAACCTCTGTATCTTCAAGATTACTTATTCAATGCAACAGGAAGAATGCAATGGACTACCATCAAGCAGAATCTAATCAGACTAAACATGCTGGGCCAACTATAAAAATAACAAATAGAAATTCAATAGATTTCATCATCTTTTTCAAAGAAAAAAGAAGGAATTTCCTCATAAGCAGTTGCAGATCTACCTTTTTCGAGACACTATTGAGGGGCATCTACCTGTCTAACAGTTTCCTAGCAACACTAGCACTTTCAGGACCATAGCTAACCCTCCTGCCTTCATTCTCAAATTGATTTATTAAAAGCTGCTCACTAAGCCACCCAAATAACCACATGTTTCAGTAGGTACAACCACCTTTAAAAAAATGCCAAAGTAAAATAACTTTCTGTCTGAAATTAGGCTTAACCATTAAAAAGAAAAAATATCGCAATTAAAAACTAACAGCTCTATGATGCAGCCTGACTCCTGAAGGGGGGCCATCATTAGAGGTAGAACCTGGAACTTTAATCAAAGTTGATATTTGTTTTCCATTTGATGTAGCCTCTACAGCATCACCCTGACTAGGCTGCTATTCAAGTTCACCGTTCTGCTGTCTAGCTTTCTTCTCCAAGAGTTCTTCCAGATCTTTTACCGCAAAAATCAACTCTAAGTTAGAATCCTGCATTTTATGCAGCTGTAAACTTAGAGTAGCATTAAGACTTCTTTCATGATCTAATTCAAGCTTTGTTTCCTCTAAGATGGATCTTGGAACTTCACCATCTGCTTTCCCTTTCTTTGCCAATGTCATAGTGGGAAGCTTTGAGTAATTCACATTTTCTCCTGAGCGAATCCCACTCCTCTCTTAGGAGACAGACCTATTTGGAGAGATCATCTCCTTGTCTTCGCTCCTTAACAACTTGCTTTCTTAAAGCCTGCAACTCCAGCTCAGACACCTCTACTTGTCGAGCCAAACTAACAACGTCATTTCTAAGATTCTCCACTGTATCTGATTCCTGAATGCGATCCCTCGATCCAGTATCGTCTGAACTGTTTGTTGAACCATCTAAACTTTCATCGGGAGCTGAACTTAGGGACCATTCCGTATTTGAACCCCAACGGTCTCCATTGGCATTAACCACGTCGAAGGAATTAGACGTTTTTTGAAGAGACACAATTTCGTAGCGGTGATAAGAAACCATGAGGTGCCTTTTCGAACTTAATATTTCTTGATTGGGCATCTCTTGGGGTATTTCTTTCTGAACCACTTTTCGTAGAGATCACTGATCTTGCATCGAAGCTCTGGGATTTGGTCATGTTTTCTGTCGATCCAACATGCATGACCATGGCTCTTGTGGAATGAAACTTCGGTTGCGCTTGACCATTGAGTGATAATTCATCCTGCAGTTTTTCTTCAAACATTAGAATTTAAGTAGATACACAAATGTTGACAGGCATTTCTGTCAAAATTATATACAGCACAAATAAATCTATTAAACGAAATGAATAAACTGATTTGTTTGTTGTCTGAAAGCAGCACGCTATATGGATAAAATGGCTCACCATAAGATATACCCAAACAGCAGTATTTATCTGTAAATTATAATTTGAGCATTATTTGATGGATTTCCACCAGCATTACTACCACATAGGTGTAAGTCAAAGTAATCTCAACCAAAAATGGGTTAGCATTTATTCACTTCCAAAAATTTGACCCAGTAGTTCAAGCCAACTAAGCATTGAGAATTTAAAATAACCATTTGGAATAAACAAATTACCATTACACATTAATCCAAAGACTTGCTGCCGTGGCATTATTTCCATTGGAAGCCCGATCCGCTTCTGAATTATCGCCATTGCTCAACTGATGATGCAGTGTTTGCTTCTGCTGACTAATCCCCTTTTCTTGGCTTTCTCTGCATGATTAAGCATCTGGGTGAGATTTATCTTCCAGTCCATTAAATCCCAACAAATAATAAAAGGCCGCCGCCTCCCCATGTTTGCTACTTCTTACTTTCCATTGGCATCATCTTGCATTCTTTGAACTGTGATCTGTCATTTCCTAAACATTAAAAACTCAGAATTTTTACCAAGGAATGAATACCTCATGCACCCAGATTTTGACTTACAAAGTAGAAAAACACAGATCTTCCTATACTGATCTAAAATTAGCATCACTTCAGCTACTACTTAAGAACAGACCACACTACCTAAATTGTCACAAATGAGAGGGAGAGAGAGAGAGAGAGAGAGAGAGAGAGAGAGAGAGAGAGAGAGATCGGCAACAACCTTGCAACCTCCACCAATGCAAATCACAAACACCACCACACCCAAAACCCCCCAACCACTCACATGCAACACAGCAGAGGAATTCCCAACATGGCCATGGCACAACTTGCATCGATGAGTTTACCAATCAAGTCCCATGAAAAATTGTCGCTTGCCTATGAGGGAATTCCACCAAAAAGAACATGTGCAATAAATCGTATTATTTTGTTGTGCAGATTGCTAAGTCACAAAAACTTACCTTTTCTTCTCCTGTTGTTATGTTTGTTATGTTCTGCAGATAGCTTCAGCAAGAAGTTCAGGCTCTACTGCTGTAAATCCTACTGAACAAAAGACCACAAATGCTGTCAGTCTAATTGAGTTTGATGCAGATTCGGAACCTTCCGTTGCTGCAACACCAGCACAGTCCGTTGTTGCACAGTCAAGTCCACCAGCTAGTGAAGCTAATTGGGCTTCTTTTGATTCTGTCACGGTGCCTAATGCTCCTCAAAATCCGACAAACTCGAACTCGTTGGAATCTGTCCTCTCTCAGTTGTCTGCTTCTGGAAGTGTTTCTACAACTACTGTCCCCTTATCATCAAATATTGTCGCGGAGTCATCTCTCATGACTACAGCTGTACAAATGCCCAATGCGCAGCAAAAGGAGCCTTCTTTGTTCTCTCAGCCTAGCAACCAGCCTACCGTTTACTCTTTGGCACCTTCCCTTGTTGGCGGTCCAAGTGATCAGGTGTTTATTCTTCATTTTATTTGATTTGTGAAAATACAGGTTGTTCAAATATGAGTTATAGATGAATATTACTTCTCAAAAAAAGGATAGTTGAATATTTTTCTCATGCATGCCATTTGAAGCTGAGAATACCACCAGTTGCTCCTAGTGTTCCTGGTTCTCTTGGTGCTTTTGCTGGACAAGCAACCCAGGCTTTGCGTGCACCAACCATTGAATCAAGTACAGCTGTTTCATCGCTACCCAATGCAAAGGCTAAACCAAGTGGAAGAAAAGAGCTACCTGTGGTAATTTTACTGCTACATGATCCTCTTGCTAAATTTCTGACGCTGTTGCCCACCGTAGTTGCTTTTTCCTTTGAGTGCGGGACCTTTTCACTTCTGCTTATCCTACAAGTCACCCTTCAATGATGGGGTGGCAAAGTCGCCCCAATTTTGGCATGGCATTACCCATGCAATACCCTCTGGTACTTTATTTTTATTTCAAACATCAGAATATTTCAGAATGTTCTCTAACTTGCATCTGCATTATTTAAAGTTCTTGTCATGGTTTTTCTCTTCTGCAGCAGGTAGCACCGTCGTTTCATATTCAACGAAGGCGGCAGACCCGTTTGATTTTTCTAGTGAGCCAACTCTTACTCATGCATCAACGGTAGGCCGATAATTCTCTCTCTCATCATCCAAGACAAGTCTGATGCTATTTCTTCGAGAGCAATCATTTGGGTAAATAAGTTTTAGATAAAAAGAATGAGATAATTGACAAAAATTAAAGAGAAGACACTGATACAATTTTTTCGTTTAGCACAATAGATGCAGGATGCTAAATAGAAACTTATCCATATACTGATCCATCTAGTACCTAATTGGAGACTTGTGTTATATTTGGTGTCTATCCATTTATATTTCTTCCTTGGGATTGTTCTTAGTAATTGTTATCTATATTCAAATCCCTTTAGAACTCAGATTCTGCAATTTCATAGTTTCTCCTGGTAGCTATGCACACAAGTCTTGGGGGTGTTCTCAAGATATTTAATATTATTTATGACTATGAACTAAGTTCATAGTGTTGCAGGTTTCACCTGGATGGAGTCCGCGTCACCTGGAGGTGGAATCGAGCCTCGAACTCAACAGAGCATGGCGAATGGAGTCGGCGACGGCGAGCAAAGTAAACACTTGAAAACACAAGTATGCCCTCTCGGCCCAATTGAAACATCTCAGGAGGATCGCCGTAAGGCATGGAAGGTGGTGAAGGTGTCCATGGGGTGTTTGGATGCATATTGTGGTCAGGCGAGTTCGGAGAGGGTGTGCATGGATGGGTGTGTTTGATGGGCAGTTTGGGTAGCCAATCCCCTCAATTTCTTGAGGGATTTTGGTGGGCGAGGGATGACGATGCTTATGGAGGTGATGGCAAGTCAAACGGTGGTTTGTGGTGGTGTAGACTTGCCGGAGTTCGGTCAGACATGGAGAAGATGGAGGGCAAGCAACGGCGTTGTGGGTTGCATTGAGGGATTAAAGGGAGGAAAAGGAAGTAGAGGGGGAGAGAAAGCGAATAAACCTAATTTTAGTGGAAGAAGAGGGCAGGGCGGTGTCGGCTTTAATTGGCCAGCGCCATGGAAGGTGAAATATCCAGGAAGGAAGAACGGCGAGGAAGAGGAGGGATAGGGTGCCTGCTGGTATCGCAAGGCGCGGAAGAACTTGAGGAGGAAGAATCGGCCGACTATGGTCTGTGGCGGCTGGCGAAGAGGGAAAATAGAGGAGCTCATCGGAGCTTGTAGAGAGTTAGGCCGGAGAGAGGGGAAGAAGGGGGATTTCCAGCCCAAATCAAGCTAAAGAGAACGACTGTGCATCGTGGGTTCTTTTATAGGGCTAAGGGGGGAGTTCCAAGCTTGGAAACCAAGCTTTGAAGCTCGAGACTTTCGTGAAATAGGAAACCCTCGTGTTCAAACCGTTCGTATTAGGTTTTGGGTAAGAATCAGAGCCCAAGATGCAGCTCAGATTGAAGAGGATCTTCTCAGGAGTTCTCCTTCCAATTTTGAAAGAAATTGGGCGTGAAATCAGAGAGAACTCCTTGATTGAAGGTCAGCGGCAAGCTTTGTTTACATGGCCATGGTGGCAGGACCCAAATGTGAAGATAACGATAAACATAGTGACCTATTCGCAAGAATTTCAAAAACTAGGGGCTTATGTGAGATAAAAAGAGTTTGACTGGACTGAAATGCAAATTAGGTCAAGATGAACTCTGATTCAGCCTAAATTTTGGTATTAACCTAATTTGGATCCAAGGAATCTGATGATGAAGTTATATTTGATTTTTACCAAGTTTGACTGGGTAATTGGCGTAGAAACCCAAATTAGGGCAACTTTTCCTCTGAGACTCTATTTGAGGTCAAAATAGGTTCAGATGATCAAATCAAGGGTACAAAACCTTATGGAAATATTTTTCTAGAAATTTTAGAAGGTTTAGATGGAGTTTATCTTGACCAGAATCTATGTTAATTAAGCGAGTCTGAAATTAGGCTTTCAAGTGCTGTTTTGACTCTCGAAGTGAGTGAAAACCCGTTTCTATTTGTACGGACCCTCTTATTAGTCATTAATGCTCATTTGACTTTTAATTAACCCCTTAGAAAACCCTTGGTTATCCTGCATTCATATTATGCTGTTAAAACAACAAAATTAACCCTGATTTAATGTTTTACTTTCAGAATAGATATTCAGTGAATTACGACTCTCTGATGATTATGTAGGAGCATTTATCTCTTGATTATTACTAATTAAAGCTAGTTATGGTGCATGATGATGTTATCATCATACCCCTATTCCTAGCTTTTGCTAGTCCCTTAGTAAAATTTTATAGAAAGAACTAGAGTTCTAGACCATGCATTGAAGTTCGGATGCCTGATTTTTATTACTCTTTAGAAATTAAGTCAGAATGCTAATAGTAGGCCTAGAGGTACTCAAGTATCAATCAAGATCCAGACCTGACCAGCTTTAGCCTGAGTCTGCTGCAAAGGTTTCTAAGGCCTACAAAAACTACCCAGAGGTTTGTTGAACCCAGTGGTTAAAGCACTCGTGCGTAGAATGTATCATGTCTAGGTTCAGTTTTGCCAGTGCATTTTTTTTGTAAGAGAGAGGGATAGAAGTAGATTTCATTTGGAGAGTTTTCTCTCTCTTTTCTTTTTAGATTTCCCGATATCTAGCCTCGAATTGGCTCTAAACATGGTCTATATCAGATTCCTTGTCCCCATCATCAATCCTCAAAGGGTCCCTGGCAATCGATGCTTCGGGATCGCACCACCCAAGGCAACCCCCAGGACCCTTGCTTTCGACACTTCGGGATAGTACTGCCCATGGTATTCTGTAGCTAAATTCAGGCCCTAACAATCGACATTTCAGGATAATCCTACCCATGGCACCTGAACCAGCACAAGGTGTTTACATGCCCCCGATAAGATATTTAGATATCCTAGGAGACAAGCACTGAGGAGACGATATGTTATTACGCATCTTTGAAGGGGATTTCTCACCTCTCCGCGTCGGGAACTCGTCCAATCAATTTGTGTTGTCGAGCCACTCCTAATCTAGATCTTAGGATCGCTTTTCAGAACAAAATGAATGTTTTTTATATGATTTTCATAATTAAGCACACTGAACCAAACTAGTGTGTGATTTTTTATGCTTAGGTTACTGAGTCCCACAAACTAAAGAGCAGGCAACAGAGTTGGATAATCCCTAAGCCATAGACCAAATACATCACCTTTGCATTTTCCTCAACCTCTTGAGGATTAATCCAGATCTTAACGGATACGTCAATGTTTAAGCCCTAAAACAAGCCTAAGAGGCCTAAGATCAGCACTCATACTAATCTCTTTGTCTCTTTATTTTCAGAATTTAATTTCTTTTAATTAGGTCTAGAACTTAAGTAAGTTTCATAATCAATTGCTAATCACTATCATTTTTGTTCTTAATTTTTGCTCCTTTTTGTCACTTAAACTTTCTCCTCAAGAAAGATTTTCAAATTAGTTCACAAAATTTCCTCCCCTTTCTCCATTTTTTTATTTTTTATTTTTTTAATTTTTTATTTTTTTTGAATATATATATATATATTTTTTTTGTGAGAACCCTTCAAAGAATTGAATTTCCATAAGTTTACACTTTAACATTCCTCCATACCGGAGTTATGCAATGTCCTCATTGTAAACTATGAGGGTACAAAATCAATTTGGATCAAAGTTTAGAACATGATCAAAAGGGTGGATGAATAGGTCGAGATGATTATTACGAACGATTTATAGCTCTGATACAAGTACCAAAGGTGGAGTCGACTGTTCTAAAACTACACTCAAGAGTGCAGTAGGAGTGTAGCTTAAAAGGATGATCAGAAGGGTCTCGGGTTTTTGGAATAACGGGTTGTCTCCCGTTAAATGCTAAATTCAATGCCTTCAGTTGAGCAGAAGGTGGTCAAAGAGAAGGGGTGGTTAAATTAGATGAGTGTTGTAGAACAAGCACCTTGATCAAAAGCCTGGTTGGTCCAACTAGGTGCTTGTTCAGATCGACAGGCTGATGATGCAGCCAAAACCCAATAAGTTTAGTGGGTTGATGGATATGAATCAATAGGTACGGAGCCCACCAAATACTTTGAAGCTCAAATAGATATGGAAATGAGAATCTGGGGTTTGGCTGAGTCAATTCAGCTTGATCAGAGTTGGGATCCTCAAAAGAAAATGGATCTGAAAAGGATGTAGGAACCCTACTAATAGGATCAAGAAAAGATAGGAAGTGGTTATCAGTCTGATTAATGTCTGACACCTAATCAAAGGATGGAGGAGAATCATATGCAACTAGATTAAAGGGAGGAGAATCCGAGTAGAAGTTGATTCCAGTGGTGGGTCGGGGTTAAGAACAGATTTTGGAAAGCTCTGTAAGTGTACCAGAAGGTGCGACTTCTTTAAGGTCCAAGTCATTGACCTCAGCATCAGAATCAAAGACAAATCATGGATGCTGAGGTTGTAAACTGGTTCATAATCATCAAGAAACAACTATTCTCCGAAATCAGAGTAAGATTCGAAATAATTAGAGAATTTGCGAAGTTTAGTTTCTGAACCTGATTCCAAATTGGGATTTTCACCATAGAATGAATCAAGATGCATAGAATCAACAACCTGACTTGGATCTAACCTAATCTCAAATTTTGGGCTTGAAAAGGTGTCCTTATTAGGCATCGGCTCAGGTTCTTCGTTCCTAGGATAGACCCAATCGAATCCCAACTCTTCCAACTCTATTTCTTTATCATAGATCGACTTGACTTCCGAAAAATCAATTTGTGTCTTTGAGGAAGTTGGAGAGGTCTAATGATCGAACATAGGCCCATAATCATAATCTAGATCTAAAATCTGGCTCTCATTACATTGGGCTTCATAATCATCCCAATAGGTTCTAATCTAGATTCTAGGTCAAAGGTAGGAATTGGGTCACTAGAATCTAGACTATGTTCTATTGTGATGTCAGAATCATTATCGAGAACTACCTTAACAGGATAAGTCTCAGGAATTACATACTTGAGAAGTTCTGATTCAGGCTTATCATTACAGGTGTCTGGGGAATCTAGGCTTGATGGATCAGCTTCAAGGTTTTCTAAGGCTGGTTCAGAATCAGGAACACCTGCAATTGGATCCTCCTAACCCTTATTAAGATCAGGCATGTCCATTGTTATGAGGTTTTGTAACGACCCGATTCCCGAATCCCTACGAGACACGAGAACCGGATAGAGGAATTTCTCAGAACAGTATACAATTACTGTAAACGGATAGAGGAATTAATTCTGGAAAGAACACAACTCGGAACGTGGAAAACGGACTCCGAACGGGTCCTAAACGGGTTAAAAACGACGAAACTGTCCAAAATCAGACGTCTGGAACATCTTCCAGACGTCTTAAAAGGTGGATCAGTCGTACCTCAGTTTTGCGCAGTCCTTCAGACGTCCAGAAGCCCGCTGGAATGTCTGGCCTTGGTTTCCAGACATCCGATTGTCACCCCGGACGTCTGGAGGTCCTCTCCATCGTATGACACTGCGGCCAGACATCTGATTCACATGGGATGGCGAGCCCTCGCATCCTCCCGAGCAGGACCTGCGCACACATACACCTGCTCTCAGCACGACAAAACGTAGAAGAAAACGCGACGGACGGCTGCATGGCCGTACACGCGCAAAAGGAGAAGGTAAGAAATATCTTACTTGTCAGACGTCTGGACCATCCTTCAGATGTCTTCGGCGTCGTCTGGACGTAAGTCCAGATGTCTGATTCTGGAAAATTTTCCAGAACAAGAACCCGACTCGCTCTCCGCCCGAGCTGTAGTAGCCCCTTTGCGACACCCCACGCCCGCCGCTCACTCGCTCGCGCTCTCGCTGGCAGGGAGAAGGAGAAGAGAAAGGCGGAGGAGATGAGGGTGAGGGAGAGGGCGAGGGTTTATATAAGGCAGCGCAGGGAGAGAGAGAGAAGAGAGACGGCGCGTCTGCAGGAAGAGAGAGGAAAAAGAAGACGAAGGCGGCGGGCGCAGTCTGCGCGCGCGTGCGCACAGACATAACCGGGTACGCTGAAAAAATTTATTACCAGACGTCTGGAAAGGGTTCCAGATGTCTTAAAAATCCATCTGATGCCATGTTCATAACAATATAACAAACTCAAAGGAAGTTTCGTCCCCAAAACTTGCGCTAACTATGGTGCAGGAAGGAACAACATATATAGACATAACAAACTCAAAGAGGACTAAAGCCGATCCGAAAAGACGTACCCGCGAAGAGCTCCGGGTACCGCTCCCGCATCGCCGCCTCAGGCTCCCAGGTAGCCTCCTCGTATTGCTGGCTCCTCCACAAAACCTTCACCAGGGGTACTTGCTTTCGTCTCAGACTGCGGACGGCTCTGTCAAGAATCTGCACTGGCCGCTCGGGGTAGGTCAGGTCGTCGCTCACCTCAACGCTCTCGTGACTCAGGACGTGACTGGGATCGGCGACGTACTTCCTAAGGTTGGACACGTGGAACACATCGTGCACGCCAGAAAACTTGAGGGAGGTCAAGTCTGTAAGCAACGGGTCCAACCTGCTCCAGGACCTCAAAGGGCCCCACGAATCTCGACGCGAGCTTCCCTCTCACCCCAAACCGCTGCAGGCCCTTCATGGACGAAACACGAAGGAAGACGTGGTCCCCAACCTCAAACTACACCTCTCCACGTCTCCGGTCCGCGTAGCTCTTCTGCCTGCTCCTGACAGTGCGGAGTCGCCTGTGGATCTGCTCGACTACCTCCTGACTATGCCGAATCAACCTGGGGCCAACCTCCCACTTGGTCCCCACCTCAACCCAACTCAAGGGTGCCGTACACCTCCGTCCGTACAGAGCCTCGTAGGGAGCCATGCCGATGCTCGAGTGATAATTGTTGTTGTATGCAAACTCTGCTAGGGGCAAGTGCTCCTCCCAAGAGCCCCTCCAGTCCAGTACACAGGCACGCAAAAGGTCCTCAAGTGTCTGTATCGTGCGCTCAGACTGTCCGTCCGTCTGGGGGTGGTAAGCTGTACTGAATCTCAACCACGTCCCCAAGGCCTGCTGAAACTCATCCCAAAACTGGGACGTAAAGCGGGTATCCCGGTTGGATACGATCTCCCGTGGAACTCCGTGTAGATGTACCACGTCGCGGATATACTTCTCTGCCAACTGTGCTGGTCCCACAGTGTCTCGGATCGGCAAGAATCGTGCCGTCTTCATCAGTCTATCCACAATTTCCCAGACTGTGTTGTGTCCTCGCTGGGTAACAGGTAAGCCCACCACCAAGTCCATGGTGATGCTCTCCCACTTCCACTCTGGCATTGGAAGCGGCTATAGTGGCCCTACAGGCCTCTGATGCTCGGCTTTCACCTGCTGGCATACTAAACTCTGTTGTACGAATTCACCCACATCCTGCTTCATCCCTCTCCACCAAAACTGGCGTCTCAAGTCATGGTACATCTTCGTGTTTCCGGGATGTATGGTGAATCTGGAACCGTGTGCCTCAGTCAAGAGCTCTCTCAACAGCTCCTCGTCTTTGGGAACGCACCAACGTCCCCTCAGGCACAGCACCTGGTCTGTGAAAGAGAAGTCCCCTTGGTCTCCTGAAAGTACTCTGTCGCGCAAGGACTGTAAGTACGGGTCTGTCATCTGTCCTGTGATAATGCGATCTATCAGCTCTGGCCTAGTCTGTCGTGTCACAGTCACTGCCCCACAATGCCTCCGTAACTCTAGGGGTCGCCAACTACCCATCTCCTCTAAAAGGCTCCAACTCTGCACCTGTAAGCTGGCTAAGTGTGCGGGCGCCTTCCGGCTCAAGGCGTCAGCCACCACATTGGCCTTTCCCGGGTGGTAGGAAATGCTGCAGTCATAGTCCTTCAGGAGCTCCCACCAACGTCTCTGTCTCATGTTGAACTTCCTCTGGTCAAAAAGGTATCTGAGGCTCTTGTGATCTGTAAAAATCTCGAAGGTCTCACCGTACAAGTAGTGCCTCCAGGTCTTCAGTGCGAAGACAACAGCTGCTAGCTCCAAGTCATGGGTAGGGTAGGTATGTTCATGGGGCTTCAGTTGCCGCGAAGCGTAAGCGACAACGCGACCCCTCTGCATGAGCACACCCCCTAACCCCTGCAAGGAGGCGTCTGTGTACACAACGAATCCGCCACTACTGTCAGGGATGGTGAGCACGGGAGCCGAAGTCAGCCTCTCCTTCAGCTCCTGAAAACACGCCTCACAGGCGTCTGTCCGAGTGAAGGGCACGTCCTTCTGGGTCAACTGTGTCATAGGATGCGCAATCGATGAAAAACCCCTGATGAACCGTCTGTAGTAGCCTGCCAGTCCTAGGAAACTGCGAATCTCAGTGACTGTACGCAGTCTCTCCCACCTGAGCATTGTCTCAACCTTGGTTGGGTCCACCGCCAAGCCATCTCCAGAGATCACATGGCCTAAGAAGGTCACCTCCCTCAACTAGAACTCGCACTTGCTGTATTTAGCGTACAGCCTACGCCTTCTTAGTGTGTCCAGAACCACCCGCTAGTGTTGTCCGTGCTGTGTCTGATCTCGAGAATAGATGAGTTTATCATCAATGAATACCACCATGAAATGTCCAAGTATGGTCTAAACACCCGATTTATCAGATCCATGAAAGCAGCGGGGGCATTGGTCAGCCCAAACAGCATGACCAAAAACTCGTAGTGTCCGTACCGGGTGCGGAAGGCTGTCTTGGAGACGTCTGCCTCCTTGATCCTCAACTGGTGGTATCCCGACCTCAAGTCAATCTTGGAGAATACCGTGGCACCTCGCAGCTAGTCAAGCAAGTCGTCGATCCTCAGCAGCGAATATTTGTTCTTGATGGTGACCCTATTCAGCTGTCGATAGTCCACATAAAGGCGTTGGGTACCATCCTTCTTCACAAACAATATCGGGACTCCCCAGGGAGACGCACTGGGCCTCACAAAGCCCTTCTCCAAAAGATCCTGCAACTGAGACTTGAGCTCTCGCAGCTCAAGTGGTGCCATCCTGTATGGTGCGGTGGAGATGAGGCTGGTCCCTGGTACTAGTGAGATCTCAAACTCGATCTCATGCTCCGATGGTAGTCCTGGTAACTGGTCTGGGAACACGTCAGGGTACTCTCTGACCACGGGGATGCTCTGGAAGTCTGTCATAGGGCTGGGCTCTGCCAACACATAAGCTAGGAAGCCCTCACACCCCTGGCTCAAAAGTCTCGCCGCCCGAAGTGCCGAAATGTACCTGAAGCCTCCGTCCACTGGCTGACCGTGAAACTCGAAAGAAGGCAACTCCGGTATGGAGAAGACGATCTTCCTCTCAAAGCAGTCCACCAAAACGTGGTAAGCAAACAGCCAGTCCATCCCCAGAATTACGCCAAAGTCCTCCATCCGTATCATAATCAGGTCAACAGAAAAGCTATGTCCCCCAATACTGACCTCGCAACCCGTGTACCCTCCTCAGCTACAAACAGTTGACCACCTAGATTTCGAATTACCACTAATTCCCTAATGGTGTGCTATCGGACTCCATATTAGCAACAACTCATTTGGCAAGACGGTACATTGTACCGGAATGCAGGAATTTCATACTCCAAAAAGACCAAACCATGTAACCATACCAGTCATCGTATGGACTAAAGCTATGATGTCTCCGTGAGTCACGACGTTACGACACTCCTCGGTACTGGGGGTGGACAAAACAAGTAAGCCCGGGGAGGAGCTAGTGACAACGGGCTAGTATCCTCCTCGTGGCGGCTGTCCTCCCTTAGGTACCTCGAACCCACGACCACCCGACTGGCCCTCAGTGATCGAAGCGGTGAGAGTCTGCTGTGCTCCAGCCCTAGACGGGTAGTCCCTCCTGAAATGGCCTGGCTGGCCACACTGGTAGCAGAGGGAAACTTGATGCCTCCTCTCGGTGGGTCCCTGCTGTTGGCTGGGCGGGGGTCCGGTGCTCGCAACTGGTCCCTGTCGAGGGCCCCCAGAGGCCACTGATGACCCTGCAAAATGTGACGGCTCTCCTGCGGGCACCACGCTCCTCCATTGATCTCTCCTAACTCGCCTAGTGTGACGGCGGAAATCTCATTCCACGACCAACTCCCCTGTCGTACGCTCGGAAGGGAGATGAGGGGGCGACGAAGTGGGTGAAAGCTGAAATTCTTCTCGAACCACCTCTCGAATCAGATGGACAAGGTTCGGAGACGGTATGCTCAGAAGAAGAGGAGGGGTAGTATGTACTCCAAGCTCGACACATCTATCCCTCGGACCTCGACCTCGACCACGCCCGCGGCCCACCCTCCTAGTTCCACGACAAGGCATCGCTTGCAATGGAGACGCGAAAACAAAACGAAAAAACGTCAATATGTAACGATATCTAACGAAGAAGTCTAAGAGCTTATGCCAAAAGAAACATTGTGGTGGCTACTCTAGTTGCAGACACGTGAATTGGTTATTTTCCAGTCAGTTGGTTCACTTCTCGGGACGACCTTGCTCTGATACCATCTTGTAACGACCTGATTCCCGAATCCCTACGAGACACGAGAACCGGACCGACTCAACTAATCCTAAGACCCAGTCGTCCAACGAGAAAGTAACCAGAAGAGCAGTAAAATAAACCACATTCACCATGTATATAACTAGCAATAAGGGAAAGAAATACTACAGTATATACCACCACAACAGCAGAGAAATAAACATGTACATAACATAAAATTTTCGGTAAAGAAGTACAGGGAGTAACAAAGAAACTACTCACTACAGTGGAAGAAAAGTATAGAAAGTACTACAGATAACCCTACTGGACCCTACTAGGCCCAGCGTCCTCTGCAGCCGCTGACTCTGGCTGCTCAACACCTGGTCCTGAAAAGGTAACAAGGGTAACACGTCAGCGAAACGCTGAGTAGAGTGGCAACTAAAATCTAAAGAAGCAGTAAAGTGTATAGTAGCCGTTATATTTTTTTACTTTCTTTATTTACGTCTTTCTATTATTTCACTATTGATTTATTTCTCAGATCCTTCTCTTGATCTTGAATGTTCCTCGTGGGAACGATCTTGATTGCAGTCTTTTCCGAAAAGTAGAAGTAACACGTGGTGCTCTCCTGGCCAGGAGAGTCCCCCGTGGTGGTCCTACCCTCAATCAACCACCCCAAGGTCGCTGACAGACGTAACGGTGACTACGGCACGCGCGATAAACGCAGGGGTAGCTACCACGCACTGGCACGCGGTCAGTTGTTTCCGTTAACGGGTGCGCCCAAAGCACAGCACGGAACCAGTATAGGGCAGAGCCCTCTCAGTAACAGGGGTCCAACCCCTCCACAGTAACCAAACAGGGGTCTTGCCTCTCCACAATCCGCGCACCCTCGCCTGACTACCCTGGTTTGCCCAGTGGGCCTAACAAGTCGGTGTAGGAGGGCCAGCAGAACCCCGAGGCCCGTGGGGTAGCTAGTACTCTCCCTACACTAGTAGCTCTCCTCAGTACTGTGTACACGAGGGCCAAAAGTCGGTACAAAGTGGCCAGACCTAACCCCGGGTCCCTGGGGCGGCTAGCTCTGCTCTGCACTAAACAGGGGGACAGTCGCTTTCCTTGGTACTCCATACTCAAGAGCCAGCTCACTTCCCCAATTCTATTCCATTTCCTTTCCAGGAGTTCTACTCCTAATTCCCCGTAGGGTTCAAGCTCTTTTAACTCAGCCAATTTAGGTTTCACCGTTCCAGCTTTACGTTCATACAACCCATATTCTCAATCATACGTATTCATTCATAACAGGCAGCTGTTAACCAATTTACAGGCAGTTATCATTTCCTTTCTACTATTCCAAGACCACAATATTTATATATTAGACTAGTTTTCCAGTCCTAGGATTCATGTCGTACCCTAGGATCTATCATTCAATCTAGTTTTCCAATCCTAGGATTCATGCAATACCCTAAGATCTATCATTCAATCTAATTTCTCAGTCCTAGGGTTCTTGCAATGCCCTGGACTCTATTAATTGTTTCATAATTGTAACAAATTTTGTTAAATAAATTAAAAAGTCACTCTACCAGCGAAACCAGGAGTACTGGGGGCGTGGTCGGCAATCCCGCATGCCTCCGCAACTCCCGAGACTGCAACGGAACGGGGTCCTAACACAAGGATCAAACACAAGGAGTTTCTCAGAATAGTATACAATTACTGTAAACGGATAGAGGAATTAATTCTGGAAAGAACGCAACTCGGAACGCGGAAAACGGACTCCGAACGGGTCCTAAACTGGTTAAAAACGATGAAACTATCAAAAATCAGACGTCTGGAACATCTTCCAGACGTCGTAAAAGGTGGATCGGTCGTACCTCAGTTCTGCGCAGTCCTTTAGACGTCCAGAAGCCCGCTAGAACGTCTGGCCTTGGTTTCCAGACGTTCGATTGTCACCCCAGATGTTTGGAGGTCCTCTCCGTCGTCTGGCACTACGGCCAGACGTCTGATTCACGCGAGATGGCGAGCCCTCGCACCCTCCCGAGCAGGACCTACGCACACATACACCTGCTCTCAGCACGACAAAACGCAGAAGAAAACACGGCAGACGGCTGCATGGCCGTACACGCGCAAAAGAAGGTAAGAAATATCTTACTGGTCAGACGTTTGGACTGAAAGTTCCGACCCTACCAGGAGGGAGTGACGTAATAATTGCGGAAATGAAATATAAAGCAATCTCACCAAAGAAAACCAATCACACAATATACACAAATGTTTTTAGGTGGAAACCCAAACCAGGTGAAAACCACCACCTAACCCTCTTGAGTTAGGATTTTCCGATCAACCTAGTTGATCAAATCCACTAACCGAATCACTTTAAAACGAGGGTGATTCAACCTCAGTACAATCACGCTACAAGTACGAGGGTAGCGTTCCTCAACCCCTTCTCTCCACGAGAAGGATTTTGTCCCACGAAGGAGACGGGAATTCGCAAAGCGAATACCCAACCAAAAGACAAAGATAAAATAAACAACAAGTCCTATAGAGCCAACAAAGAAATTAAGAACCTAGCTTCTATAGGAATAAGGAAACTCCCCTTTGCAAGGAGTGCGTCGAGTTGGTGACGCGGTGCGTGTGCCACACGACGGCGCAACTTCGCTCTCGTAAACAACGGCGGGAGAGCGGGTGCACGAAGCTTGATGCTCTCTAGAGAATGGAACTAGAGCTTGGAGAGAAAGGGCTTCTCTTGGACACAAAAGAGTGGAACTAAGTTGCTTAGGTGTGTCTCTTATTTCTCTTAGTGTGTATCTTGTGTCTCTAAGTGTATGTTTGTGTTGCAAAGGTTCCCCTCTATTTATAGAGGCCTTAGGAAGGCTTTGGAAGGCTTAGGAAGGGTTCTATAGACGTTGGGTGCAAAGCCCAAGAGAATCAGGCCGAAATCAGGACAATGATTACATTTGACAGGGTGATCAGACGTCTAATTATGGCATCAGACGTCTGGAAGGCCACTTTAAGATGTCTAATTTCAAGGTCAGACGTCTGATTCTATGCGGGTTTCCTCCTGACTTGAATCAGATCTAAACAGGATTTTTGTTCAAGTTGATCAGACGACATACAGGACGTCTGGAAACCAACTTTTCCTACGGAATGGATTTTCCAACCGTTGCAACGGCTAGAAAATCTCTGAGAAGAGATTTTGGGTCAGCCGAGGCAAAACGGTCAATTATCAGACGTCTGGACAGTCCTATGGACGTCTGATAAGGCTCTAACGGTCATATTCTTGAGTGCCTGCTAAGCTAGCCAACGGTCCACTATCTGGACGTCTGGCAAGTCCATCAGACGTCACCTAAGACGTCTGGTATTAGGTCTGGACGTCTGATTTCTTCAGACAGAACTAGCTATCTCCAGCCTAACAGATATCAGACGTCTGAAACAACAGTCAGACGTCTTAAAATACTTTATCAGACGTCTGATTTGGGAATTAGACGTCTGGAAGTGCTGTTTGAACCCTATATTGGTTTTCTAAGTATTCTACAGAAAACCTAAGTATCCTAGGGTTGTGCCGGTGTTCCTAGGACTACTGTTAGAGTACTTTGAGGCTCTTTAACATAATATTCTAAGGAAAATAAAAAGAGCAAGAAAATAAAGACAAGAGATACAAGAAAGGATTAAAAAGAATCTATCCTATTCTTCTTGTCTTCTATCTTCAATATGTCGCTCCACGCGAACCTCCTCTGTTCTTCATTAAGCTCCTCCAATCCGTCCTGGATGCGAGCTCGAGTTCCATCTAAACACGTCTTCATTTGCAATTGACCTGAAATCTAGGACTCAAATTGCAAATGTTAAATAACACGTGTTTTGTTATCATCAAAACAAATGATCGTGGTGCTCTAGCACCAACATGGACCATCCTTCAGACGTCTTCGGCGTCGTCTGGACGTAAGTCCAGATGTCTGATTCTGGAAAATTTTCCAGAACCAGAACCCGACTCGCTCTCCCGCCCGCGACGCACGGCCGCGCAGCGCCCCGTCCACCTGCTGCCCGAGTTGCAGTAGCCCCTCCGCGACACCCCACGCCCGCCGCTCACTCGCTCGCTCGCTCGCGCTCTCGCTGGCAGGGAGAAGGAGAAGAGAAAGGCAGAGGAGATGAGGGTGAGGGAGAGGGCGAGGGTTTATATAAGGCTGCGCGGGGAGAGAGAGAGAAGAGAGACGGCGCGTCTGTAGGAAGAGAGAGGAAAAAGAAGACGAAGGCGGCGAGCGCAGTCTGCACGCGCGTGCGTGCAGACGTAACCGGGTACGCCGAAAAAATTTATTACCAGACGTCTGGGCCACTTCCCAGACGTCTTAAAAATCCGTCTAATGCCACGTTCGTAACAGGTTTGAATCTTATTCCATTTGGGTTGAGGGTCCACAACAACCTCTATTCTCAAACCTAGGATTTAGGAGATCATCAATTTCTGACTTCTGATATGGGTAAATTTGATTTATGACTTGTTTTAGTATAGTTATCAAGTTTTCCCATTTCTCAAGGTCATCTTGGTGCTTTTCCCAAAGTTGTGGACTTGTTAGACATTGAAGATACTCGAAATTATGAAATCTTTCTATTTCAATGAATCCTATCATGAGAATATCCCAAGTTGAACCATTTGTCATCTGTGTTATTATCAGTTGAGCACAATTTATAATGAAGGTTGTTGTTTCTGATATATTAACCTGAATGTGTCTGGGCGGATCTGAGTTTTTGTAATATTCATCATTATGTCGCAAAGCATCCTCAATCATCTTTTCTTTCATGCTTAGTTGGAATTCAAGTTTCCTAAAAAGTTTTCCTAATTTGTCAGGTTGCATTTTCAAATCAGGTGGGTGAATCAAGATGTAGAATCAAACTCATATTTAGATTGAAGTGATTAGATCAGGTTAGCAATCCCACAAAAAGATCAATTCTAATGAGGCCTCTAGGTCAAAAACCTAGGGACCTTTCCTGTGTATGTGCTCTAGAGAATAGATGAAGGACTGGATGTGAATTGAACCCAATCAAGGCACCTAAAGATTTTTGGATGACTAAGGCTTGTTTCGAGGCGGATGATACTGCTTGAAATTACCCTTCCCAAGGGTCGTTCGGGAATTTCCCAGAATAGTGGGGGTGTTACTGCAATTTTAAATGCCTTGGGTTTTAATTTTAGGCTTTGTGGGAATAGGAGGCTTCCGCAAAGTCAACTTTGCAAAAACCCCCATGCCTATGCCCCTAAACCCCATGCCCATGCCCATGCCCCTAAACACCATACCCCACCATACCTCACCCCCATACCCACAACACCCATACATCTCCCCCATTCCTCCCCATACTCCACCTTACCCCATGCCTCACGCCATCCCTTTCCCCACTCCTCCCACATCCATAAAAACCCCCTCCTCTTGCATTTGCTTGCCACATAGCAAGCCGAGAAGAAAAGGAGGAGAGCGAAGAGTAGGAGGAGCACAGAGGGGAGGGGTACATGCGGGAAGGGAGGGGGAAGCGGCAGAAGCTGTTGCTGCAGGGGTCGTTGCTGTTGTAGCAGAACACAGGGGAGAGGGAGCTCGCAAACGGTTCTGCGGAGTCATTTTTCTACGGAATCGAACATCTAGAGAGACCATCAGATGTCTGTCTAGACATCCAGAGGTAATACCAGACGCCTGATAGTACATAATTTTCAATTATTTTTCCCTGCCGAGTTCTGACCGTACATGCACATATCAGAGGATGGGAAAGTGCATTGGTGCAAGGATCGAGGTGGTTTTAGACATTAGGGAGTGTTGCCAGATGTCTGAAGACCCCCTCAGACGACTGCAAAAGATGCAGAGAGCGAGGTGAGTCACTGAGTTCGTTTAAGACATCTGGGACTCTTCCCAGACGTCTGATTTTGGTCAGGGTTGGTGTTTTTGGGCCCGTTCAGGACCCAAACAAAGTCGATTTTTCGCAAACGAATTATCGTTGGTTTCCGTTAGAAATTCTCTACGTTATGGTGCAATGTCTATGCAGTTTTGAGCTCACTTTGACATGTAGGTCAATGTGATAGGTCATCCATTTGTGGTGTGCATGGGACTTGCAGAGGTTGTAAGATCCGTCGTTTGTGCCCCCACATCTCCTGATTATCATGGTAGAGTGGTTCTCTTAAATCTCGGATTTAATAATTAAAATGAATGCCTTAGAAATAATTGATTGAACCTTAGGTTGTGAAATGAACTCTAGGAAATAAGATGAATGCTTAATCTGTTGTGATGTTTCCTGAATGTGGTAAATCATAAGCTGCCTGATTACATTTATTGAACCATGATTGAACTAAAATGCATGTTGTATCCTATATAATTGATTGATAAGATGATTGTCGAATAGTGAAACCATGAGCTGCCTGCTATTTGTTTAAATTTATCATGACATGAATAGAGATAGATGTTATGCTACGGAAATAAGGAAATATATGCAAGAACCCTACAGGGAATTTGAAAGGAAACCAAAACCCGTGATATGGGAAAATCTAGTGAATGATTGAGAAATGTTGCCTACATGCAGCTATTCGGACTTGGTTAAGGAAAGTGCACTGGCCCTCATATACTAAGGAGAGCAACTGTCTCTTTAGTGTGGAAAGTGAGTTGGCCCTTATGTATGCGGCACTGAGGAGAGCAACTGTCTTGCGTACACGGTACCAAGGGAGTCACTGTCCCTTTAGTGTAGAGGGGAGCTAGCTGCCCCTTGGGTTGAGACCCGGGGTTAGAACTAGTCACTTTACACTGACTCCTGTTTGGCTCTCCGGTACATGGTACCGAGGTGAGGTACTTAGTGTAGGGAGGGAGCTAGCCGCCCCATGGGGCCTGGGGTTTGGATTAGCCACACTACACTGACTCTTGTTAGGCCCACTAGGTGAACCGAGATAGTCGGATGAGGGTACACAAGTTGTGGAGGGGTGAGACCCTTGTTCTGTTCTGAGGGGTGAGATGCCTATTATGCAAGGGCAAGGTCCTGTGCTATTTTGTGATGTACTTTTAGGCGTACTCGCTAGCGGAAACGACTGACCGCGTGCCAGTGCAGGGTAGCTACCCGTGTGCTTATCGCACGTGCCGTAGTCACCACTACGTCACGACCGTGACCTCAGGGTGGTAGACCGGGTGTAGGACTACCACGGGAGACTCTCTTGGCCAGGAGAGTGCCACGTGTACATCCTGCATCGCGGGAAAACTACAAGTGAGATCTTAATTGAGATCGTTCCCTTAGGAAACAAGAAGATTAAGTAAAGTTATGTAACCTGATTAGAGTACTCGACTCAGAAATGCATAAATGAGATAAATGGAAACGTATGATAATAAATAACCAGCAATGTATGATTAGCCAGTTGCTTATTTAATTATGTTTAGTTGAATGTAAATGACTTAACCACCACTCTAGCCAGCATTAGCTGACCACAAATTTTGATAACCATGTTCCAATCAAGGATTTGAGCAGCTAGCGCCACCAGCTGCAGAGGGTGCTTGGCCCAGTCGATCCCAGCCATAGTCTTTTTCTGCTGCATAATTTTGTTAGTAGTGAGTAGCCTATAGACTGTTCTGTTATATTCGGTTATATTTCTACCAGTTTCTGTTGTAATGGCTATGTTCGTAACTGTACTTTTCCGCTTGTGCCATGTTATATCCTTGAGATATACTATTCTGTTTCCTTTACTGTATCTTACGTACTTTCTGCTTAGTTACATTGCATGTGTGGTTGTGGAATGAGGATACATTTGGTTGTTTCTCGTTGGACGACTGGGTCTTGGGTTCGTCGAGGCGAGCCGTTCTCGGGTTCTATAGGGAGCCGGGAACGGGTCGTGACAAGATGGTATCAGAGCAAGGTCATCCTAAGAAATGAACCAAATGGTCTGGAAGTAACCACTCATGTGCATGTAACTAGGATAGCCATCACCACGTATTATCTTGATCTTCGCTTCCGAGTCTTATTTCTTTCTGTAACATGGCATCGTTGACAATCCTTATCCTTCCCTTTCTATCTCCTTGTAGGAGATGCCTCGTCGAGGAGCTCGTGTAGCAAGCCACAGACGTAGCTGTAGGCATGGACGAGGGGGCGGACGTGCTAGGCTCAAGGCAACAATCAATCCACCCCTCCTTTTGGGCATCCAAGCCTAGGACCTCGTCCAGTTGATTCAAGAGATTGTACGGGAGGAGGTCCAGCATTTATCGCCTCTGCTGTCTCCTCATGTCTCTTTAGAGGATGCGGAGGGGGAGCCTCTTGTGAGACAAAGGAGTTGCCACAATGTTAGGTAAGCCAGAGGAGGTCAGAAGAGGCTCTACCAGCTAGAGTACTCCCAGGGATGGATAGAGGGAGGGAGTCGTTGCCCTCTCTACTACTAGTGTGGCCAACCAAGTCACATGAGGAGGGACTACCCATCTAGGGTCGAAGCGAACCAAATGCTCCCAGCACTGAGTACTAGAGGCCAATCCGGCAGCCATAGTTACCTGACCCGAGGGAGAGGATAGCAGTCACAAGAAGGGTACCGGCCGACTACCACTCGCCTGGCCCGAAGCATGGCTGTCTCTTCCGCACCTAAGACTGAGGGGCATGTCAACACCTTGACTCATAGAGACGCCAGAGCGATGGGTTCTGTGATAGTAGGTATGGTTACAGTTTCCGGCAGATTAGTTTACATGCTTTCTGATTTTGGGTACCACGCAACCTTTTGTCTCAAGTTTTGCCATTAGTTGGGGCTGAACAGCATACTATTAGAGGATTCGTTCCTAATTAGAGGCCTAGGTGGACAATTATTTATCGTAGAGGAGTTCTTCACAAATTGTGAGGTTGCTATAGGGGGACACGATCTTCCGGTTGACCTGATCATGATCCAGATGGATGACTTTTCCATAATTCTAGGGATGAATTGGATGGCTATTTATCATGCCCTGGTGGACTATTTCGAGAGGAAGATCATCTTTTCCACACCATAGTTGCCTCCCTTTTGAGTTTCACAGCCAGCCAGTAGACGGAGGATTCAGGTGCATCTCCGCGCTTTAGGCAGCGAAGCTACTGAGCCAGGGCTATGAGGGCTTCCTATCGTGTGTCATAGCTGAGCCTAGCCCCATGGTCGACTTACAGAGTGTCCCAGTGGTCTGCGAGTACCCCGACGTCTTTTCAGAGGAGCTGCCAAGACTACCACTTGAGTGTGAGATCAAGTCGAGATCTCACTGGTATCGGGGACCGACCCCATCTCTACTGCATCGTACCGGATGGCCCCACTTGGGTTACGAGAGCTCAAGTCTCAGCTATAGGACCTATTGAAGAAGGGCTTTGTGAGGTCCAGTGCATCCCTGTGGGGAGCCCCTGTCCTGTTCGTGAAAAAGGACGGTACCCTTCAGCTTTGCGTCAACTACAGACAGCTGAACTGAGTCATTCTCAAGAACAAGTACCCGCTGCCTCATATTGATGACCTCTTCGACCAATTGAGAGATGCCACAGTGTTCTCCAAGATAGATCTAAGGTCAGGATACCATCAGCCGAGGATTAGGGAGACTGACGTCTCCAAGACAGCTTTCCGTACATGACATGGTCACTACGAGTTCTTGGTCATGCCGTTTGGACTGACCAACGCCCCCACTGCTTTCATGGATCTAATGAACCGCGTCTTCTGACTGTACCTGGACTAGTTCGTGGTGGTATTCATCGACGACATACTTGTCTACTCTCGGGATCAGGCATTACATGGGCAGCATCTTCGTATGGTGCTGGACAACTTGAGATGGCACAGGCTATACGCCAAGTACAGCAAGTGCGAGTTATGGTTGAGATAGGTTACCTTCTTGGGCCATGTGATCTCAGGAGACGAGTTGGTTATGGACACAGCCAAGGTTGAGGCCGTACTCAGGTGGGAGAGGCTACATACAATGACAGAGATACGTAGCTTCTTGAGGCAGGCAGGCTACTATCGACGGTTTATCCGAGGCTTCTCTCAGATTGCACGTCCTATGACTTAGTTGACCCGGAAGGACGTGCCTTTCGCCTGGACAGACGAGTGTGAGTTGTGCTTCCAGGAGTTGAAGGAGAGGCTAACTTCAACTCCTGCACTCACCATCTCATACAACAGTGGCGGATTCGTGGTCTACATCGACACCTCGTTGCAGGGATTAGGTGGTGTGCTCATGCAGTGGCGCCACATTGTCACTTACGTTTCACGGCAACTAAAGCCCCATGAACGTAACTACCCCACCCATGACTTGGACCTGGTAGTAGTTGTCTTCGTGCTGCAGACATGGAGGCACTACTTGTATGGTGAGACGTTTAAGATCTTCACTAACTATAAGAGCCTCGAATATTTATTTGATCAGAAGGAGCTCAACATGTGATAGAGACGTTGATTAGAGCTCCTGAAGGACTACGACTGCAGCATCTCCTACCATCCAGGGAAGGCCAATGTAGTGATTGACGCCTTAAGCCAGAAGGCACCCGCCCACTTGGGTAGTCTACAGGCACAAAGTTGGAGACTAATGGAGGTGGTGGGCAGTTGGTGACCCCAAGAGTCACGAGGGTACTGTGGGGCAGTGACAGTGATGAGACAGGCATGACTATAGCTGATAAATCATATCATTACTAGACAGATGACTGATTTGTATCTGCAGACACTGTGAGATCGGGTATTGACAGGGAACCCAGGAGAGTTCTATTTCACTGACAGGGTGCTGTGTATGAGGGGACACCTATGCATTCCTAGAGATGAGGAGCTGTTGAGAGAGCTCATGACTGAGACCCACGGGTCCAAATTCACCATACATCCCAGAAATACGAAGATGTACCACAAACTACGATGTGATTTCTAGTAGAGAGGGATGAAGAAGGATGTTGGTGGGTTTGTTCAGCAGTGTCTAGTATTCCAGCAGTTGATGGCCGAGCACTAGAGGCCTGCAGGGCCACTATAGCAACTTCCCATACTGGAATAGAAGTGGAAGAGTGTCACTATGGACCTAGTAGTGGGGTTACCTGTGACATAGCGAGGACACGATGCAGTCTAGGTGATAATGGACAAATTGACAAAGACGACATGATCTTTGTCGATCCGAGTCACTTTTGGACCAGTGCAATTGGCAAAGCGCTACATCAGAGACGTAGGGCGCCTTCCCAGAGTCCCTCTTAAGATCATTTCAGACAGAGTCACCCGTTTCACTTCCTAGTCCTGGGAGGAACCTTTGCCCTTAACAGAGTTTGCATACAACAGCTACCACTCGAGCATCGGCATGGCACCATATGAGGCTCTGTACGGGAGGTGTACGGCACCCCTAAGTTAGATTGAGGTTCGGACCAAGTGGGAGGTTGGTCCTAAGTTGATCCGTTAGAGTCAAGAGGTGGTCGAGCGGATCCACAGGCAACTCCATACTGTCAGGAGCAGGCATAAGAGCTACACGAACCTGAAGCATAGAGAGGTACAATTTATGGTTGGGGATCACGTCTTCCTCCGTGTTTCGCCTATGAAAGGGTTACAACATTTTAGGGTGAAAGGGAAGCTCGCGTTGTGGTTTGTGAGGCCCTTTGGGGTCATGGAGTGAGTAGGACCTGTTGCGTACTGGCTTGCCCTTTCTTCCCAGCTCCAAGAGTGTATGACGTGTTTCATGTATCCAACCTCAGGAGATACATCATCAATCCCAGCCACGTTTTGAACTACGAGAACAGTACCGAAGCTTTTTGAGGGTATGTCGCTTCTGACCTACTTTGGTCCTCTTTAAGTTTGTTATGCACATTTACGTTTATTTTCGCACCCTAGTCAGCTTAAGTTTAGGGGATGAAACTTCCTTTAAGTTTGTTATATTGAAATGATCCTTCTCAAGGGTCATTCGGGAATTTCCCAGAATGGTGGGGGTGTTACTGTAATTTTAAACCCCTTGGGTTTTAATTTTGGGCTTTGTGGGAATAGGAGGCTTCCGCGGGATCAACTTTGCAAAAGCCCCATTGCCCATGCACCTCATCCCATGCCCATGCCCCTAAACACCATACCCCACCACACCTCACCCCTCACCCCCATACCCACAACACCCATACATCTCCCCCATTCCTCCCCATACTCCACCATACCCCATGCCTCACGCCATCCCTTTCCCCACGCCTCCCACATCCATAAAAACCCCCCTCATCCTCCATTTGCTTGCCACACAGCAAGCTGAGAGGAGGAGAGGGAGAGCGAAGAGCGAGAGGAGCACGAAGGGGATGGGTGCATGTGGGAGAGGAGGGGGAAGCGGTAGGAGAAGCTGCTGCTACAGGGGTCATTGCTGTTGCAGCGAAACGCAGGGGAGAGAGAGCTCGCAAACAGTTCTGCAGAGTCATTTTTCCGTAGAATCAGACATCTGGAGAGACCATCAAACGTCTGTCTAGAGGTCCAGAGGTAATATTAGACATCTGATAGCGCATAATTTTCAATTATTTTTTCCCTACCGAGTTCTAATCGTACATGTGCATGTCAGAGGTTGGGAAAGCACGCTGATGCAAGGATCGAGGTGGTTTCAAACGTCTGGGAGTGCTGCCAGATGTCTGAAGACCCCCTCAGATGATTGCAAAAGATGCAGAGAGCGAGGTGAGTCACTGAGTTCATTTAAGATGCCTGGGACTCTTCCCAGACGTCTGATTTTGGTCAGGGTTAGTATTTTTGGACTCGTTCAGGACCCAAACGGAGTCAGTTTTCTGCAAACAAAATTATTGTTGGTTTCCGTTAGAAATTCTCTACGTTATGGTGCAGTGCCTATATAGTTTTGAGCTCACTTTGACATGTAGGTCAATGTGATAGGTCATCTGTTCTTGGTGTGCACGGGACCTACGGTGGCTGCAAGGTCTGTCATTTGTGCCCCCACATCTCGCAATTATCCTGGTAGAGTTGTTCTCTTAAATCCCCGATTTAATAATTAAAATGCATGCCTGAGAAATAATTGATTGAACCTTAGGTTGTTAAATGAACTCTTGTTTGTGAAATGAACCCTAAGAAATAAGATGAATGCTTAATCTGTTGTGATGTTTCTTGGATGTGGTAAATCATAAGCTGCCTGATTGCATTTACTGAACCATGATTGAACTAAAATGCATGTAGTATCTTGTATATTTGATTGATGAGATGATTGTCGAATAGTGATGCTATGTGTTTAAATTTGTCATGACATGAATAGAGATAGATGTTATGCTACGGAAATGAGGAAATCTATGCATGAACCCTATGGGGAATTTGAAAGGAAACCAAAACCCACAATATGGGGAAATCTAGTGAATGATTGAGAAATGTTGCCTACGGGCCGCTATTCGGACTTGGTTAAGGGAAGTGCGTTGGCCCTCGTATACCGAGGAGAGCAATTGTCCCTTTAGTGTGGATAGTGAGCTGGCCCTTGTGTATGCGGTACCGAGGAGAGTGACTGCCTTGTGTATGCGGTACTAAGGGAGCCACTATCCCTTTAGTGTAGAGGGGAGCTAGTCACCCCTTGGGTTGAGACCCAGGGTTAGGACTAGTCACTCTACATCAACTCCTATTTGGCCCTTGCGTATGTGGTACCGAGGTGAGATACTTAGTGTAGGGAGGGAGCTAGCCGCCTCATGGGGCCCGGAGTTAGGACTAGTCACCCTACACCAACTCTTGTTAGGCCCACTAGGCGAACCAGGATAATCGGATGAGGGTACGCGGACTATGGAGGGGTGAGACCCCTATTCTGTTTTAAGGGGCAAGACCTCTGTTCTGAGAGGGCAAGGCCCTATGCTGTTCTATGCCGTACTTTTGGGTGTATCCGCTAGCGGAAACAACTGACCGTGTGCTAATGCGGGGTAGCTTTCCCATGTGATTTTGCGGGGTAGCTACCCTGTTCTGTTTCCTTTACTATCTCTCACGTACTTTCAGTTTAGTTACATTGCATGTGTGGTTATGGAATGAGTATACATTTTGTTGTTTCTCATTAGACGACTAGCTCTTGGGTTCGTCGAGGTGAGCCATTCTCGAGTTTTGTAGGGAGCCGGGAATGGATCGTGACACCTCTGAATCAAAAAATCCATACACCCGAGAGCCAGGAAGGGAGAGCCCTGCAATGACCCCTGCACGGTAGAGCATCCCCACAGGTTATAGGGTTTCCCCCACCTGACCTTTCTTATCACTGCGGTTCCAAGTAGACCGAATTGTATGAATTGAGACCTTAAGTACAATTTTATTCCTAATTTGTGCCTTTGATTTCACTTGATTAGAAGTTAATTAAATTTGTGACCTAATTTGGAGGTTGATTAGCTTACAAAGTAGACCAACTTTACCTGACCTGCCCTAAAAGATACAGAATGAAATCTGAATCAAGACTCAAAGATCACCCTGAATTGACTCTCAGGTTATTGGATCCACAATTTTAGGGTTCAAGTGAATTTAGAGTCTAATTTTAGGGTTCTTCTGATTAGATCCTTTCAAGCAAGGGTTTTGGTAGCACACAAATGTGGGAGGGTCAATTCCTTTTAATTTAGGCAAGTGTGAAGCAACACTTCAAAACCCTAGAGTAGAAGCCCTAATTGGCTCTATTTCAAGTCCACTTTAATCTCAAAATGTACACCTTGGACTCAAACAAGAAGTGCGTAGTCCAAGATGATCTGAAATGTAAGCCGAAATCCCTATTAGGTACAGGTAATTTGGGTAGGGATCTTTAAAAGAATCATCTCACAGATATTGATTTTGAATTCGCAAATAAGGAAACTTGCCTTAGAAATGATGTTTACTAGAAAAGTAAGGCAGGTGGATACTAATTAGTTTTGTTTCCCTTTTTCACTCTTCCAAAAGATTAAGAGATGTTTAAGGAAGAAGAGAGAGTTTACCTACCCCAGGAGTGGTTGATTTGCATGGAAGATCTCTTCGTGATGTACCTCGCAAAATCACAATCAAAGCAAATAGGGCAAGTTAGTGTTCAGATAAATATGAAGATAAGACTAATGTGTGAATTGCGTGTTGCTCCTCGGCAATAACGCCAAAAGTTTAACACGTGAGAGAGGAGATTTAAATATGCGTTCATTGTAGCAAAGCCTCAATCGCTCGAAAATAAATAAAATTTATAAACTCATATTCAGAGAGAAAAGTCTGAGGTTGAACACAGGGAGCAAATATGAAATTTACAACATTAATCACATTCAAAATCAATGAGCACAATAAATGGAGCACAAAATAGATATGCAATGAATGAAATTGAGTTGAATTAATATTAATCAATGTATCTCAAGATTGCATAAATCAAAAAGAGAAGAGAATCAAAACAATGGTGATTTAGATCACCATTAGTCCTCTTTAATCAGACATGCATGCAATTACTTAATTATTTCAATTGTAAACTATAGTACTTAAATAATGCATCAGTATCTCAAATCAACTCAGATCAGACGAAGGTTTCTTTCTTCAGACGACTTAACAGCACAAGCACAAGGCTTTTCCTTCTTCTCTATTTCTCTTCTTCTCTCTTCCCAAGCCTTCTTTTCTTCAGAACCTTTTCTTCTTCAGAGCTTCTTTCCTTTTCTCTTCCTTCACGAGCCTTCTCTATTCATCTCCTTCACTGTGCAGGGGACCCAGCTCCTTCAACGACTAAGTGTCGCACAAGGCACAACTATAGAGAGCAAAACTCTCCCACTCTCTCTTTCCTTTCTTCCTTCTCCTCTCTCAGCATGTAATCGTATTCATATACGAGTATTCAGATTCAGGTAATCGGATCTTGACCAGGGTCACCGGGCGTGAGTGGTGACCGAGGAGTGGAGAGGCTGTGAAGGGGACCTCACCCCATTTTCTTGAGACAACACGGCGTTGGCAGAGAATCAATTTATGCAATGGTTGCTTCATCCGCCAACGATGTGGGACTAATATCCCCACTGTTCTTCGTGTGAATGCAGCAACAAAGGTTCATCGATTGGAGCAGTAGTGAGGCCCTTCTGCCCAATTGAGGTTGTAGCTGGATACGCGGATGGAGTCCGCGTCACCTGAAGGTGGAAACGAGCCTTGAACTCAATAGAGCACGGTGGCCGAGGTCAGCGAGAGTGAGAAAAACACAAGCACGGCCTCTTGGCCCAATTAAAACATCTTAGGAGGATCGTCGTAAGGCGTGGAAGGTAATGGCGGTGTCCATGGGGTGTTTGGTGCATATTGTTGTCAGGCAAGTTCGGAGAGGGTGTGCATGGATGGGTGTGTTCGGTGGGCAGTTTGGGTAGCCAATCCCCTCAATTTCTTGAGGGGTTTTGGTGGGCGAGGGATGGCGATGCTTGTGGAGATGATGGCGAGTCAAATGGTGGTCTGTGGTGGTGTGAAGGACTCACTGAAGTTCGGCCGGACATGGAGAAGACGGAGGGCGAATGGCAGTGTCGTGGGTTGAATTGAGGTATTAAAGGGAGGAAAAGTAAGTAGAGGGAGAGAGAAAGTGAATAAACCTAATTTTAATGGACGAAAAGGGCAGAGCGGCGTCGGCTTTGATTGGTTGGCACCATGGAAGGTGAAATCTCTCTGAAGGAAGAACTACGAGGAAGAAGGATAGGGCACCCGCTGGTATCGCAAGGCGAGGAAGAACTTGAGGAGGAAGAACTTGTTGACTATGGTCTATGGTGATCGGCGAAGAGGGCAGACAAAGGAGCTCGCCGGAGCTTGCGGAGAGTTAGGCCGGAGAGAGGGGAAGAAGGGGGATTTCCAGCCCAAATCAAGCTAAAGAGAACGGTCGTGCATTGTGGGTTCTTTTATTGGGCTCAGGGGAGCATTCCAAGCTTGGAAGCTCAAGACTTTCACAAAATAGGAAACCCTCATGTTCAAACTGTTCGTATTAGGTTTTGGGTAAGAATCAGAGCCCAAGATGCGGCTCAGATTGAAGAGGATCTTCTCAAGAGTTCCCCTTCCAATTTTGGAAGAGATTGGGCATGAAATCAGGGAGAACTCCTTGATTGAAGGTCGGCGGCAAGCTGTGTTCACATGGCCATGGTGGCAGGGACCTAAACGTGAAGATGATGATAAACCTAGGGACCTGTTCATAAGAATTTCAAAAGCTAGGGGCTTGTGTGAGATAGAAAGAGTCTGATTGGATTGAAATGCAAACTAGGCTAAGATGAACTCTGATTCGGCCTAAATTTTAGTATAAACCTAATTTGGACCCAAGGAATCTGATGGTGAAGTTGGATTTTAATTTTGACCAAGTTTGACTAGGTAATCTGTGTAGAAATCCAAATTAGGGCAACTTTCTGTCAGAGACTCTGTTTAAGGTCAAAATAGGTTCAAATGGTCAAATTAAGGGTACCAAACCTTATGGAATATTTTTCTATAAATTTTAAAAGATTTAGATGGAGTTCATCCTAACTAGAACCTCTATTAATTAAGTGGGTATGAATTAGGGTTTCATGTGCTATTTTGACTTTCAAAGTGCGTGAAAACCCATTTCTGTTTGTACAGATCCTCTTATTAGTCATTAATGCTCATTTGACCTTCAATTAACCCCTTGGAAAATCCATGGTTATCCTGCATTCATAATATGCTGTTAAAACTGCAAAATTAACCCTAATTTATTATTTTACTTTCAGAATGGATATTCAGTGAATTACGACTCTCCGACGATTTTATAGGAGCATTTGTCTCTTGATTATTACTAGTTAAAGCTAGTTATGATGCATGATGATGTTATCATCAATAGCTAACAAGAATAATTTTGTAGTCTTTATGGGCAAGTTAAAAAAATGGCTTAAAAGGCAATGTGCATCCACAACACTTGTGTAAAGTTCCTTCAAAAAAAAAACACCTGTGTAAGGTATGGTCAGAAAGATGAAACCCAATTTTTACTCATGGATGCTATTAACCAAAATCAAGTCCAATGGCATTGGATTCAACCAAGTGTACTCAAGAGATATAGGAAAAATTGACGTTACATTATTTGACAAAGTTACAGATATATAACCGTGTGATCATATTTTGGATCTCTTTTTGCTTCTCTTCAACTTCATTGGGAGATGCTCCTCACTGAGTCATCCTAAAATGAGTCTTCAGAAGCTTCAGATTAATAGTGAACTTCGTGCTGACAAGTTAATTTCACAATTGATCCTCCCCACCACTGGGAAACAAGCAAGCAAGAAAGAAAACACACCCATTTGAAAAGTACAATAAACTTACGTGAGGTAGGTTGCTCTGACACAGAAGTTGATGGCCAATTTCTTATTATTGGATTCTGCTTCCAACTACAGTCAAGGAGGAAAAAAAAATCAAGTTCTGCAATCGATAAAGCAGTTAAAAATGTAACTAGATTTGGTCATATTTAGCTTAATAGTGCACAATCTCCAAGGATGTAAGATATTTCTCTCAACATCAGCACATACTCAAATTGTTTCTGCACATCTATATACTGCAATATGTGTTGATCTTAGTGATACAAGCCAAAATGAAAGAAAGAGGAGAATTCAGATGATCTTCCAAATAAATTTCAGCTCAGATAGATGGGTTCTACAGAAATCATAACATCGGAGGTTCTCACTATTTGCATTGCAATAGTGATGATCCTGAAGCATGTATTTGATAATTATAAAGGTTAAGTTGCAACCACAACAATACCTTCACTGTTGAAACCTCATTGGTTGATGACAGCTCTACATTAAAAATACATGATCATCAACTCTTCATACTTCAATTTGGAAAAATCATTGAGCAATTCAATCAAATGATGTTGATATCCAAGAACAATGAACGGGCACCTCACTTACCCCTCTGGACGCAACTTGAAGACACGTGGCTTTGGGTTGCCCTCTTGTGGCATTGGAGTAACTGAGCCAATGGAATGAGCGAAGAGAATATAAAGGAACCTGTACAAGCACAAAGGGAGATGTGGTAAGGGATGCAGAAATTTTCGCAATTAGCCAGCGAGGCTTTTCCAAGAGCTAGTGCATACTTGAGGGGATGGTAAAGGTACTCCTTGGCCTCTCAACCAATGGTTAGGACAAGGAGTTGAAGATGTCATGGCGGGAGAAGGAAAGGGAGACATTATTGCCACCATGGAAAGAACAATGCTCTAAGAGTACCAAGGGTCCTTAGGTGTAAGCACCTTGTTTGAGGACCTGAAACTCTCATTAATTTTTCATCCACAATGTAACCAAGGATCCTACATGTTTGATCTATCGTGCTGAAGAGGACTGTGTATATCACAATATATAAACATTGATTGTCGAAAAGAAACTCAATTGGCAATATTGGGAAAGAATTGGGAAAATAATTACAAGAAAAGAAATATTAACCAATAAAAGCTATGCACTGAAGTAGTTAATCACAGTGATTGTGAATTGGTGGAAAATTGCCTATAAGACTAGATATCAGTTGCATAGCTTGTTTGAGAACATCACAACATATAAGCAATCTTCTCCCTAAAGAAATGGACTACCTTGTTCATACAGTGAAAAGCACTTTTATATACCTGACCACAAGAACCTTCCCCCATGAAGGATGTTGATTCAAAATTGTTGGTTGCAACTTCTAGCTCCTCCAAAGAGAAAACTCTGTATGGTGCAATGCTGAGTGCTCCTAGCTTCATTATTTGCGATGCATACCCTTTCATCCAAAAAAGACAGGCTAACTGTAACTGTTACGTATATACTGTCTAAAGCAAATACATGGAGTCATGTGGAACCCAATCACAGTAACATGATGATCAATAGTTGAGCCCCATCTATTGACAAATTTGGACACAGTTAATGAGACAAACAAACCCATGAATATAATCTATATGAGATATAAGTCACAATGGAGTTAAACCAGAAAGCTTTCCACTTTCTAGGAACTTAAAGGCTTGCTAGAGAAAAATCAGCTTAGGTTTTTAATAGAAAAAGATGCAATTCGATTCTGTTTCATAATTCGTTAACCGAAAACAAGATGGGAAATCTTACTCCAATGCCACAAAATCAACATTTCAAACAGACACATTATGTCAGAATTTTTTATAGAACCTCTGCATATTGACTGCAATGTGATGGAAGCTTCACGTAAAGCAATAAATTGTTTCCGTGTAATCACATGGCAGTGCTCTGTTGCTGCTGCTTCATCGCGACCACACCCCTCCCTTGCATAAGGTACACAAATGTGATTTACAATAATAAATGACAGCAACACACGAGGTACACAAATTACTTTGTACCTGCTGCTGCTACATCTAGAAAGGCAAGTCTTTTTGGATAGAAGAGGAGCAAATATATATAATACCTACTAAGCCCCAAAATCTATCTATCTACCAATGTGAAAACAAAAGGCAAGGCAGTAACAGCGTAAACAAAATTTGCATCAATCTGAAAAGGCGAGTGAGGTGTGAACAAGCTACTATGCATGCCACCTTCAATGTCTTCTTCGTGTTTAGGGTCAACCAAGATTATCAACTGCTTGATCAACTTGTACACATGTTCATTTTGAAGATGTGTCCAAAGTGCCATCTTCCAGGTGACTAAAGACTGGAGCGAGTTGTCTTCTAGCTCTCTCCCCTTTTGGAATAAGCAACCACAGTTAATGAAACACTTAGTTTTTTGCCTTTATTGATCTAAGGCACTACCATTAGCAGTGCAGAAATTAGAATTCTATTATCAAATTGCTAACCACTAAAAAAAGAACAACATCATAGATCAGAGTTAAACAAAAAAGGGTGAAAGAAGGAAAAAAGAGTAGGTAGATCTGATACCTGAGCTCTTTATTGCCAATTCCAGAATAATAACCAGAGTCCACTATTGTTGTTGGTGCTACTACCATTGTGAAAGCTTCCAACACTGCCGCCTCCATTGTTTTCAATGGTCCCATTGGTGGCTGTGCGGAATGAATGATCAACCATTTCTCCTGAGCATCTATTATTGTACATGTTAATAGATATACTTTACAAAGAAACATGTTAACCTGCCTCATGCATTTACCACAAATGCAAACATACTCATATCATGATTTCCCAAATTCATATACCACAAATACAAACATACTCATATCATTATTTCCTACATTCATATGCCACAAATGCAAATATATATTCTACAATTCATATATATATTCCATCATTCACCACATGCATGATACCCATGCATGAATAAAACACATGTATATATCACATGTTTTCAAATGTATACATAAAACTAGACATGTGAAAATAAAAAAGAATCCAAGCAACTATGTAATGGCTTCTATGCCACCTATTCCAGAACCTCTGCAGTCATCATCAGGTGGATGAGGTAGGAAGTCAAAAGAAGAATGATCTGCACCACCTCATCCCAATGCAGTTAAGATTTCCTGAAACTGTGCCTGCATCTACTCCTGTTGTTGTGCTTCATGTCTCTGTCATTCTAGCATATCATTTGTCTTGTCCAACTTCGACATAACATCATTTAGTTTCTCTTGAAAGGTCTCCACCTATGTCTGTAACTGTTGCAACCACTTTGAACCCCTCGATCCCTTTCTTCCATACCAACTAGTAACAGTCTCACTCGCACTAGCATTATGAACAAAACCACCATTCTCAGGGGGCATAACTATCCTAAATGCTTGCTCTACTGTCATAGGCTATAATGGGTCAGTCTCTGATTGCTCATCCATATCATCACTAGAAGGATACATCAACTCCATCATGCGACCCTACACATAGTTGAGCTTATGGTAAGTTCTCCTAAATGTTTATCACTAAGTTATTCATTACTTGTTTCAACGAGCTTACATGTCTCTCTTGATATAATGGATCAATCCAAAAAAAAGGTCCATCAGTAGTAGACTTGGTATGACTCCTCTCATAGATTGAAACATGATCAAGTTGTACACCATTATGGGTATCTATCTGCATATTTGAGATGTGGTTATAAATTAAGTTATCCTAAATTTTAGCTTCTCTTATTTAAGTCTCCTAACTTGTAAGTTTTATAATAGATATTATAATCAATAATTTCTATATCGTCAATTAAGCTAGTGAAAATGTACTTACATACTTATCCCTCAAGGCATCTATGCTCATCTGTCCCAAGCAGTGGGCTGTAGTCAGAGCTTTTTCCCTATTTGCTTTATTTTTCTTAGATTTCTCCTATAACAGCAAATTATGGAAATTGGTACTTAATCATTGTTTACACGCTGAAATGGTGTTTTAGAAGTAGTTGCGTTGTAGTATGGGTCATAATAGCGTAAAAATAGATAAAATTTATACTTAAATCAAATCCAAGGTCGTTCACTAGGAGCAAGTAGCAAAATAAATCTCAAGATTACAATTCTATCACAAGATATCAATATATGATAAAATTTCCAAGCACAAATGATATGTATATAAGAGCAAATGTTAATAGTACAAAAAGATTAGAGTAAAATGGTGATTTGAATCACCAATTTACCCTAGTTACAATAATAACAAATAATGCAATAGTATCAGATGGCTAAATTTCCAATCAGACGGCTTAACCGTCTCCTGCTACAGTGCCAAAGGGACACTATTCCTCTTCTTCTACCTTGGCTCTTCTTCTTTGGCTTTTTCTCTTCACGCACAGGGGGAATACTTCGCGAATTTCGCTAAGTGTTAGGATCTCTCTGAAGCAAAACCCCCCCTCAACCCTGCTCTCTCTCTCTCTTTCTCAAACCCGGGTGTATAAGTGGGTTGGGTAATGGGATAATCGGGTCAGGGTCCAGGCCCATGGGCAGTGGTCACGGACGAGGGTGCGTAGGGTGTGTAGGGGACCTCACCCCCCAGTGTCGAGGCTGTAAGGCCCCAACACTTTTTCCTTTTATGCTACTACAGGAGCTTGGTCATGCACGATGTGGGACAAAGTTCCCCTTCTTTCTTGCGTGTAGTAGCAGGTAGCTTCTTCCAGCTAATTTGTGCAACGTGGATAATCAATGCCTCAATTGCTGGTCTCTTCACGCTCCTAGGTCGTTTCCGCAGTTGCTGGAGTCAGTACCTGGAGCAAGCATGTGCTGGAGCGAGCTTCAAGCTTTGCTTGCAGCTTCTGTCAATGGCGGCGAAGGAGCGAACACCTGAAACAGTGAAAACGGCCTAAAGGCCATGTCAGAAGTGCTCTGGAGCTTTACACAAATGTGATGAAGTTGTTGGTGGCGGTGGTGTGTGGTAAGAGTGGTCGGAGATAGCTGGCGAAGGTGGAGGCCGGAAAAGGTGGGTTTGTTTGAGGGGTTGTGTGAGTGTGTAATAGGGTGAATAGATAAAGGGCTTTGGTTGGTGGAGTCGAGGCAGAGGTAACGGGCGTGTCGGCAAGGAGGATGGAGGTGTATAATGCATGAAAGTCCTTACCGGAGTGTTCGCCAAAGGTGGAAGGGATGAAGGTGAACGGGCGGTGTGGTGGTTGTGTGATTGTGTAAGTTCGTGGACAGAGAGTAGGGACAGAGAGTGATCGATAGAGCTAATGGATGAAGTGAGACAGAGGGGACGCCGAGTCTGGTATGGCCGACGCCGGAGATGAAGGCTGCTTCGGTGAGTTGGACGGCAACGAGGATGGGGTTAGGAGATGTCTCACTGGTATGTTGAGACGCGGAAGACAACAGG
This sequence comes from Thalassia testudinum, assembly GCA_037157565.1. NCBI lineage: Eukaryota > Viridiplantae > Streptophyta > Magnoliopsida > Alismatales > Hydrocharitaceae > Thalassia > Thalassia testudinum. Next base: position 45,964,039 of record JAZHRO010000025.1, read on the forward strand.
GAAGAATTATTGCAAGCGGATGAAGAATGAAGTCGGATGGAGTCGCTGGACATCATGGAGCCTTTTGGCCAGAGAAGAGGGTGGAAGAAGGGGTATTCCAGGCCGAAAACGACTGTAAAGAGGATGGTTTGTCCTCAGGGGTCTTCAAAAAGGTCTTAGGGGGTGCTTGAAACTTGGAAACCAAGCTTTCTGAGCTTGGTAAGTTTATCAGAGTAGGAAACCCACATCTCTCATGCGTTCGCATGAGAGATTGGGAAAGAGTTGGAGCCCACGAATAGGTTCAAATCGTAGAGAAATCTCTTAGGAATCTTCCTTCCAAATTTGGAAGAGATTAAGCGTGAAATCAGGGAGAGATCTCTGATTGAATGTCGTCAGAGTTGTAGGAATAGAATTTCTGCATTCATGGAGACGGCGGGGACCTTTTGGCGAAGAAGATGTTTACAAGTCGAAATCGAGTTTTAAAATAAAGCATTGTAATACAGTCGAAATTGCTTTGAAAATAAATAGATTTTTTATTACTTGAAAAGATTCCAAGGTCAAACACAGGGAGAATTACAATATAAGACAAGAAAGCTATAGAATTGAAATCAAGAATTATCTCAAAATAATGTAGCCCTAAGATCAAGTATCAATTTGCAAAAAGATAGGAGTAAAATGGTGGTTTAAATCACCATATACTCCTTACAATAATAGCTAAGGAACTCAATGTTAACATATGAAATAAGCTCAAATATGTCATCTGATGGTAGGATCAGACGTCTTAAACGTCTGATTCTACAGTGCTTTCTTTGTTCCTTCCTTCTACTTCTTTCTTCTCCTTCCTTCTCTGGCTTTGTCTTTCTCTTTAGCTTCTCTTTCTCAACTGCAGCTTCTTCTTTCTCCAAGCCTTTACCTCTTCTTCTTCTGAGCCTTGCTTTGTAACTTCTCTTCGGCCCTTCTTCTTTACTTCTTCAGAATTTGGCTAAGTGTCAGGGCCAAGTTTCTCAGGGAAAAACCCTTCCCCAACCCACGTAACTCTCCTCTCTTTCTCTCTTTAGGATCCACTCTCCCAAAGCCACAGGTAATCAAGTTATCGGATTCAGGCGCATACTCGAGTCTAGGCTCACCGACGTGCAGTGGTGAGCGAGGAGTGCAGGTTGAGAAGGACCTCACCCTGTGAGCTAAAGCAAACAGTTACTGTGACTTTTGCAATTTATTCATCTTCAGTCGCTGCAAAACCCACGATGTGGGACTAAAGATAGTGCCTTCTTCGCACGTCTGCAGCAGGGGGTCTTCTCCTCAATTGCCTTAGCTCGCGAGGCAGAGGTGTCCAATTGATTGCCTGGTTGCGTGCATGAGGTGTTTCCGCATGACCTGGGGCTTTAACCTGGGACAGAGGCACCTAGAGCGAACTTTTGCTCGTCAATGGTGGACAATGCGAGTTCTTGAAATCGACAAAACGGCCTTTCGGCCATGTCAGAATGCTCAAGGAGGGTCTCCGGACAACGGTGAGTGCGATAAGGGTGTTTGTGTGGTGTCTCATGGCTCGTGAGTGTGTGGTGAGGTCGGACTGTGTGCGTGAGAGTGGGTGTGTTCGGGGGTGCGTGTGAGTGAGTGGAGTGGTGAATAAAGAGAGGGGAAATGAGCGGAGAGGTGAGGTGGAGGTTTTAAGGTAGTTGGCGAGGGATTTGGTGGTCTGTGGAGGTGAGATGGTCTCGCCGGAGGGGATGGCTGGAGATGGAAGGGATGAAGTCGCGGAGGGTCGTCGGAGGTTGATTCGAAGTAGGGTGAGTGCGAAAATAAAGTAAATGGTATATGGAACTTAGCTAGGAAGTAGGTGAACAAATTGAGGCGGAGATGGCGTCGGATGCAGTGTTGCCGACGCCAAAGATGAAGGTGGCTCCGGCGAGGTAGAAACGGCGAGGACGAAGGAGCAAAAGGCATCTGCTGGTACGGCGAGATGCGGAAGGAAGCAAGGAAGATGAATCCGCCACTGGTATTGTGGAAGGACGAAGAGGAAGAACGGAGGTCACCGGACATTAAGGAGCCTTCGACCGCGAAAGAGAGAGGAATTTGAGGGAGATCTTGGCCGATTTCGAGCGTGAAGAGTTCAGGAAGATCTGGCGGCCCTTTTATAAGGACCTATAGGCAAGGAAAGCTTGAAAGCTAAGCTTCCAAGCTCAGAAACATTCATTGGATTTGGGTGTTTCTTGATACCCAAATCTCTCATGCATTCGCATGAGAGATTGGGAAAGATTCGAAGCACATGGACGAGTTCAAATTGAAGATAATTTCTCATTGAGTCTCCCTTCCAATTTTGGAAGGGATTCGCCAAGCAATTGGGGAGAACTCCCTAGTCAAAGATCGCTGGAGTAGGTTTCCACCACGATAATGGCGGAGGGACCTAATTGTGAAGATGAAGAAGAAATTAGGGGCTATTTGAAAGGATTTTGAAAGTTAAGGGCATAAATGTAACTAGACAGGACCAATTTGCAAATTAGGTCAAGACAAGCTCATCTTGGGTTTAAATTTTGGTACAAACCTAATTTGTCCATAAAGAATTCAATGGTGAGGTTGGATTTTGGTTTTGACCATGTTTGACTGGGTAATTTATGCAAAAATCCAAATTAGGGTAAATATCTGTCTGAGACTTTATTTTGGGTTAAGATGGATTTTGATAGTTAAATTGAAGGTACTAAAACCTAAAGAATATTTTTCTATGAATTTTAGAGGATTTAGGTGAATTTTATCCTGACCAGAACCTCAGTTAATTAAGCGAATCTGTTTTTAGGATTTCAAAAGTTATTTAATTCTCAAAACACGTGCAAGCCCTTTTCTGTCTGTCTTGCCCCACCTTTTATCTTTTTAAGACCAATTAACCTTCATTCAACTCCTAAGAAAATCCTTGGTTGTACTGCATTCAAGATGAGCTAGTAAAATTACAGTTTTAGCCCTAGTTTCTTATTTTTCTTCCAAAATGAATATGCAATGACTTGTAACTCTCTGACGGTTATGTAGGAGCATTTATTGACTTAATTGGATTAAAATGAGCTAGTTATGGCTCATGATGGTGTTCCTATCAGAAAACAACAAAGATAGGGGTCTATTTGTAATGAATTTCAAAAGCTAGGGGCACTTGTGAAATGGAAAGAATCAGACAGGACTGAAATGCAAACTAGGTCAAGATGATCATTGATTGGGCCCAAATTTTGGTACAAACCTAATTTGGACCCAAATTAGGGAACTTTCCATTTGTGACTCTATTCTAGGTCAAAACGGGTTCTGATGGTCAAATTGAAGGTACCAAACCCTAGAGAATATTTTTCTATGAATTTTAAAGGGTTTAGGTGAATTTTATCTTGACCGGAACCTCAGTTAGTTAAGGGGGTCTGTTTTTAGGATTTCAAATGTCATTTAATTCTTGATGTGCGTAAAAAACCCATTTTGTTTTGTATGGACTCTCTTATTAGACTCTAAAGTACATTTGACCTTTAGTAAACCCCTAAAATAACCAGTGGTTATTCTATTATTTGTGGATTACTGGTAAAATTGTAGAAATAACCTTTTATTCTTCTCTTCTTCTCAAAATAACTCAACCTGCCTAAGAGACCTTTTGACTGATATGTAGGAGCTTTTATTGACTTTATTAAATCAAATTAAGCTAGTTATGGCTCATGATGGTGTTCCCATCATAACCCCATACCTAGCTTTTGCTAGTCCTTTAGCAAACCTCTATGAATCAAACCAATTATCTAGGTTGGATGTGACCATCAGGATGCCCTCCTCAACTACATCTTTAGGAATCTGATCTTAATACCAACAATAGGCCTAGAGTTACTCAAGTACCAGCCCAAATCCAGACCTAACTAGCTTTCGCCTCAGTTTGCTGTGAAGGTTTCTAAGGCCCGCGGGAACTGACCTAAGGTTCGTTGGACCCATCGATTAAAGCATCCGTGCTTGTAACATGGTTAGCCTAGGTTCAGTTTGCCAGTGCATATTTTGTAAGAGAGATATAGGAGATTTTTATTTATGGAGAGCTTTCTCTCTCTTTTTCTTTTCATTATATTTTTCTTTAAATCCATCTTTGGATTGGCCCTACACACGGTCTATATCGGATTTCTTGTCACCACCATCAATCCTCGCAGGGTCCTTAGTAATCAATGCTTCGAGATAGCACTGCCCATGGCAACCCCCAGAACCTTAGCTTCGACACTTCAGGATAGTGCCACCAACAGCATTCTGTAGCTAAATCCAGACCCTGGCAATCGAGATTTTGGGATAATCCCGCCTATGGCATCTGAACCAGCATAGGGTGCTTACGTGCCCCCGGTAGGATATTTAGATATCCTAGGAGACAAGCACTGAGGAGATGATATGTTATTGTGCATCTTCAAGGGGAATTTCCCGCCTTTCCGCACTGGGAATTCATCCAAATCAACTTATGTTTTCGAGCCGCTCCTAATCTAGATCTTAGGACCATTTTCAGAACAGAAGAAATACCCTTTGGCATGATTTCATTATTAAAGCGTACTGAACCAGACTGTGTGTGATTTAAGGTGCTTAAGTTACCAAGTCTCTCAAACCAAAAGTCAGTTAATGGGACCGAATACTCCCTAAGCCTTAGACCTAATACACAAGCTTTGTATTTTCCCCAACCTCTTGAGGATTAATCCGAATCTTGATAAGTATGTGAGTGTTTAAATCCAATCAGATCCAAGAGGCCTAAGGTCGGTATTCGCCACTAATCCCTTAAGTTTTAGCCTTCCAGGTCTTAATTCATCATTCGATCCAACCTAGAAGTTAGGTAAGTTCCATATTACTTTGAAGGAACTCAATTTCTTTCTTTATCTTTTTGCTCATTTCTTTTCTTTTCAATTTTTCCTCCCTCCTTTTCTCATTTTTCTCTAAAATGGCTCTTCTTTTTCCTCAATCTCCTTTTTTCCCATTTTTCTATTTTTCAAATTTTTTTCATTTTTCTAATTTTTTGGAATATATAATTTTTTTGATGAAACCCTTTTTGTGAATTGATTCTCACGACGTTTTGCACTTTAATGCCCCTCATGCCTACGATTTGCAATGTCCTCATTGTAAATTAAGTGGGTTTTAGTTCAGCTTAGATAGTACAATAGAACAAGTTCAAAGGGTGGGTGGACGAGTCAGGATGACTATTGCGGACGATTTCAAGCTCTAGTACGGGTACCAGAGGTGGAGTCAGCTGTTCTAATGGACGAACCCTAAAGTGCACTATGAGTTTAGCAAAGAGATGTGTCAAAAGGGTTTTGGGTTTTTCAAAAGTTCACGGGTTGCCTCCCATTAAGCGTTGAGTTTAACGCCATCAGTCGGGCGCATAAGCTTAGGGAGAATGGAGATCAAAAGATACCTCAGCCAAGTTCGTATCAGTGAGTTCGATGAACGACTTGAGTCGCTGGCCATTCACAATGAAAGGTTCAGAATTAAGGCTGGGTTGACTGATTTCAACAGCTCCATTTCCAAAGATTCGTCTTACTAAGAATGATGCATTCCATTTAGATCTGAGTTTGCCTGGGAAAAGTTTGAGCTTGGCATCAAAGAGGACCTTCTGACTAGGATGGAAAGTCTTTCTTGATATGTGCTTGTCGTGAAAGGCTTTCACCCGCTCTTTATAAATTTGCGAGTTCTCATATGCGTCATTGCGTAGTTCATCGATCTCGCTCATTTGAAGCTGACGGTGGGTTCTAGCCTTAGAAAGATCTAGATTGCACTTCCGTACTACCCAATAGGCCTTGTGCTCCATTTCAACGGGGAGGTGACATGCCTTCCCGTACACCAATCTGAATGGAGACATACCTAATTGGGTTTTGTGGGTGGTCCTATAAGCCTACAAAGCTTCCAGAAGTTAGGCCAACTAGTCCTTTCTATTAGGCTAAACAGTGACCTGGAGGATTTTCTTGATCTCCCGATTAGACAGTTCAACCAATCCATTAGTTTAGGGGTGATAAGGAGTCGAGATTCAATGTGACACCCCGTACTTGGTCATCAGGGATCTGAACTGAGCATTCGTGAAATGGGTCCCTCCATTTGAGATAATGGCATTTGGGACACCGAACCGTGAAAAGATGTTCTGGTAAATGAATTTGATCACCACCTTGTGATCATTGGTTCGGGTTGAGATAGCTTCGATCCATTTAGACACGTAGTCTAAAGCGAGGAGAATGTACTCGAAGCTGTCCGATTTAGAGAAGGGTTTCATGAAATCAATCCCCTAAATATCGAAGATTTCTCACACGAGAATTGGCTGTAAAGGCATCATATCGCGGTGGCTCATGTTGCCCAAGGTCTAGCAACAAGTGCATGCCTTACAGTAATCATGTGTGTCCTTGAAGATCTAGGCCAATAAAAGCTGCACCGGAGGACTTTAGCTACAGTTTTATGTTCGGAGAAGTGTCTACCATAGGCCTAGTCATAGCAGAAGGACAGAATGTCCTAAATTTTCGCTTCCGGGATGCATCGTCTGATGATCTGATCAGCACTAATGCGGAAGAGGTACAAGTCTTCCGAAATGTAGTACTTGGCATCAGAAAGTAACTTGTCCTTCTTGGCCTTCAGCCAACCAAACGGGATTTGATGTGACGCCAAGTAGTTAACCAAATAAACGTACCAGGGAAGTCTTGCACCAATAGTCAGGAGGTGCTCATCAGGAAAGTGTTCTGTGATTGGTCCGGAAGGGTCGATGATATCAGAAGGAAGGTAGGACAAGTGATCTGCTACCACGTTCTATTTTCCCACCTTATTGTGAATCTTGAGGTCGAATTCTTGCAACAGCAAGATCCAGAGGATTAGTTGAGGTTTTGCGTCCTTCTTCGCGAGGAGTTGCCTCACCACGGTGTGATTCGAGTATATGATAACACGGGAACACAAAAGATAGGATCAAAATTTTTTGAGGCCAAATACTACAACCAGTAGCTCTTTCTCAGTAATTGTGTAGTTACGCCGAGCCTCGTCAAGTGTCTTGCTAGTGTAGTAGATGACCACGGGTTTCTTGTCTATTTTCTGGCCAAGTACCGCACCCACTGCGTAGTCAGACGCATCACACATGATCTTAAAGGGTAGAGACCAGTCATGGGATTGCAGGATTGGTGCCTGAGTAACCCGATCACGTAGGCTCTCAAATACATGAGTGCACACCTCGGTAATTCGAAATGGACATCCTTTCAAAGAAGATTAGTCAGGGGGCATGCCATTTTCGAGAAATCAAGAATGAATCGACAGTAAAAACCGACGTGTCCCAGAAAAGAGCAGATGTCATTGACCAAGCTAGGCATGGGTGGTTTGGATATCAAATTAACCTTAGCTCAATCAACCTAGATGCCCTTTTCAGAGATAAGGTGACCTAGGACAATTCCCTTAAGTACCATGAAGTGGCTCTTTTTCCATGAAAGAACCAGATTCACATTGACACAACGCCTGAGGATTTGGACCAAGTGCAAGAGGCAATCATCAAAAGATTCCCCAAATACTGAGAAGTCATCCATGAAGACTCCAAGGTACTCACCTACCATATCTGAGAATATGGCAAGCATGCACCTCTGAAAAGTAGCAGGTGCATTGCAGAGACCGAACGGCATCCTACAGAACGCGTACATCCCGAAGGGGCAAGTGAAGGTAGTCTTCTCTTGGTCCTCAGGATGGATTGCCACATGGTTTAACCGGAATACCCGTCCAAGAAGCAAAAGAATCGATTTCCCGTTAATTTCTCGAGTATCTGATCAATAAATGGCAGTGGGAAATGATCCTTTTCATGGAGGTACTTAGTCTTCGGTTATTAATACAAACTTTCCACTAGTTCGCTATACGGGTTGGTATAGTCCCTCCGGTTTCAATCGTAATGATGGTGAGTTCTGCCTTTTTGGGCACAACCTGGATTGGACTCACCCAACGACTGTAGGAGATCGGGTAGATGATACCTACATCTAACCACTTAATGATCTCCTATTTCACGACATCTTGCAGGTTCGAATTCAGGCATCTCTACATTTCACGGGATGGTTGTGAGCCCTCTTCATTGTAGATGTGATGCGTGCAATATGATAGGCTGATGCCAGTTAGGTCATCGAGAGTCCACCCAATGGCTCTCCAATGCTGCTGGAGGATAGAAATCAAGCGGGTTTCCTGATCAGAGGTAAGGTGGGAATTATCGATTTCTTGATTAGAGGTAAGGTGGGAATTGATGATCACAAGAAATGTCTGATTTAATCCCAGGAAGACATATTTGAGATGGTCAAGGAGGGGTTTCAACTCCATGACTGGATTATCAGCAGCAGCAGGCGGTTCATTGTGAGTTTCAAAAGTAAAGGTAGGAGCTGTTGATGTGTCTAGGTCTGGTCTAGGCTCCTCTAACTGCACAGTTTGATCCTCTTGTGGTTGAATATCAGGGATAAGCAGGTTTTCCTCAACAAAGGGCTCATCAACCATGGATTCGATATCGCAGATCTACTCGATAACCCCACAATTAATTCCTTTTTAGGCCTTAAAGATGTCGATCTTTAATGTCTTGTTCCTAAATTTTAACTCAATTTGGTCCTCTTCACAATTGATATTGGCCCTAGCTGTGGCCAAAAAAGGTCTCCCTAAAATGATCGATGTGTTCTTCAAATTCTCAGAGTCTAAGACTATGAAATCCACAGGAAAGTAAAAATCTCATACCCTAACTATGACATCCTCGAGAATTCCTTTTGGTGACTTAATAGATCGATCAGCCAACTACAAAGTCATCTCTGTTGGTTTTAGCTCAGATTCTTCAAAGTAGTCTAATAGGGATGTGGGTATCAAATTTGTGGAAGCTCCTAAGTCCAATAAGGCTCTGTCAAACTATATATCACCGAGAGCACAGGAGATCAGAGGGGTACCTGGGTCTTTTGCCTTAGGTGGGAGTTTGCTCAAAATGATGGAGCTAGCTTGCTCCGACAGTACGATCAGGTTCTCGCATTTGGTTCGCAGCTTACGCTTTGGTGTACATACATCTTTAAGGAATCTTACGTAAGCCAGTACGTGGTGTATCGCATCCATCAAGGGGATGCTTATTTGGACATACTCAAAGAGCTTGACCAGGTCCTCCTCAAGTGCCATGGGTTTGATTTTCTTCTTTCCCTTGTTCAAGGCCTCGGAAAATGGAACCTCAGATGGTTCCTCTAGAATTGGCTTAGGTTCTTTATCAAGGATGGGTGTGTCCTGGATAACCAATCTAGGGTTAGGGTCTACAGTCTTAAGCGAGTTGTGGCTAGGAAAAGGTGGATCCTTGATGATAACATCATCATCAACCATATCTAACTTTATTTAGTCATATTCCATTAATAAATGCTCCTACATAACAGTCCAAGGACCATAATTCATTGCATAATCTTTCTGAGAGAAATATAGTAAAACAGGGGTAAAACTGTAGTTTTAATAGCATATCTCAATTGCAGAACAATAACGGGATTTCTCAGGGGTTAATCAAAGGTTAAATGGTCTTAAATGTCTAACAAGTAGGTTCGTGCAGACAGAAAAGGGTTTTCACGCATTACGAGAATTAAATGACATCTAAAATCCTAAAAATAGACCCGCTTAATCTACTGAGGTTTTGGCAGGATAAAATTCACCTAAACCCTCTAAAATTCATAGAAAAATATTCTCTAGGGTTTGGTACCTTCAATTAGATCATCAGAACTCGTCTTGACCTCAAATTGAATCTCAGATAGATTTTTGTCCTAATTTAGATTTTTGCATAAATTACCTAGTCAAACGAGGTCAAAAGCAAAATTCAACTTCACCATTGAATTCCTTGGATTCAAATTAGGCTTGTACCAAAATTTGGACACAATCTGAGATCAGACCTAGTTTGCAATTTGGTCCAATCTGAGCCTTCTCTCACACACATGTCCCTAACTTTCGAATTCCTTACAAAAAGGTTCCTAACTTTATCATCGTTCTTTACAAATGGGTCCTTTCTCCATTATTGCTCAAAAACCCTACTCCTGCGAGCTTCATTTGGAGAGTTCTCCTTGATTGATCGATGAAACTTTCCCAAAATTGAACCAGAGACTCTTTAGGAAATTCCCTTTCCAATGAATTCGGTCTTGAACCCCACAACCTTCCCAATCTCATGCGAACGCATGAGAGATTCGGGTATCTCATAGGAATCCTTCTCCGGCGAGCCTTCGAAGCTTGGGAAGCTTGCTTCCCAACCTTTAATCGCTCCCTGAGACCTATAAAAGGAACCCCAGTGCAAGGCCGTGCTTTCCAAGCTTGATTTTGGCCGGATCTACCCTCGATTCCTCCCTCCTATTCTGGCCAAAAGGCTCCTCAAGCTTCAGCGACTCCCTCTGCCTATCCTCATCATCTGACCGCAATACCGACAGTGGATTCTTCTTCCTCATCTTCCTCCACGTCGTGCAATACCAGCCGCTGTCGCTCTCCCTTTGTCATTGTCGTCGTCCACCTCAACGAAGCACCTTCTTCCACGACACCGACCTGCCAATGCTGGTTGTTGTCCTTCCCCTTTCGTCCATTACATTAGGGTTAGTTTAGTTTCTTTAGATCCTTAGGTTAGTTTCCTACCCAAAAAACCCAAAAATAAACCCCTCAACTCACGCAACCACCCTCGTCTTCCCCGTCTCTGGCCGCTCCTCCGACGAGGCACCCTTGTCACTACACCCCTCCATCCTCCTCGCCAACCAAATCATAAGCTTCACCATGACTCACCCATCAAAACCCCTCTCCTATTATGCCGATTCCACCTCCCAAACTTCCTAGCGAATGTTACGAACGCGCGGCTTCAGACGTCTTTTAAGACATTTGGGAGGTGACCCAGACGTCGAACCAGACGTCTGGAACCCCTTCCAGACGTCTGGTGATGAGAACCTCATCATGAGCCATAACTAGCTCATTTTAACCCAATACAAAGGATAAAAGCTCCTACATATCTCAAGGAAAGGCTTAACTCAGAGAATTCTGAGTTTGAGAAGAAAACCAGTCATAAGGGGTAAAAGTGCAATTTTACCAGTATAAACTGCATACAGGGTAATTCAGGGACCAAACACAGGTCAAAACAGCTTAATAAGAATAAAAGTGGGATGAGATGATCTAGCAAGGGCTACAGCACTTCCAAGAAACCAAATGATAATCTGTAACCCTAAAACAACCCACTTCAATTCACAAGGTTCGAGGCAAAGTAAAAATAGAATAAACCCTCTAAAATTCATAGAAAAATAATCTCTAGGGTTTAGAACCTTCAATTTGGCCTTTAGAACCCATTTTGACCTACATTGAGAACCATGCCCAATTAATAACTTAATTTGGGTTTTTGCGCAAATTGACCGGTCAAACAAGGTTTAATATGAAAATGAAATTCACCATCAGATTCCTTAGGTCCTAATTAGTCATGTATAAAAACTTGAGCCTAAGAAGAAACCTCCTTGACCGACTTCACACTTTGGTCCTCATATATTTACTCTTTGGCCCTCAACTTTTGAACCCTCGCATTTTGGCCCCTAACTCTCCTTCGTTCTTTGCAATCAGGTCCCTCCTGCAAAACCCTGCCAGCGCCATGCTCCGGCGACCTTGCGCGGAGCATGGCGCCGCGCAGGGTGAGGTGGGGGACCTGGCAAGTAAACCGGGGGTGCCCTGCGTCGTCAGCCGTCGCAGGAGCACCCCCCTGGTCATTGTAGCCCACCATACCGGCCGTGCGAACGCACGGACGGTATGGGTTCGTGTTCCGACCATTCTCCGGCGAGGGAGACACGTCGTCTCCCTCCGCCTTCCTCCCTGTTTCATCCCTATAAATACCCCCCGCTGCTCCACCGACGAGGGTAGCCTGGACCTGACGGAGAAAATCCCCAACTTCCTTCTCTTCTTTCTCCGGCAGACGCTCACCAGCTCCGGAGGTTTCCTCCCCCTCCTCCTCTTCGCTCTGCCGTAATACCAGCAGCAGAGACCTCCTCCCCTGCTCTTCCTGCGCCACGCCGTACCCAGCTGGCGCCTCTCCAGCCCTCTGCTCGCCGCCGCCCCTTCCCCTGGGCATCTTCTTCTCCGGCGACAGTCGATACGACTGTCGCCCTGTCTCGGCCCCTTTCGTCTCCATAGCTAGGTCAGAACTCCTCCCCACCTCCCCCTCTTTCTTTTCCTCACTGTCTCTTAGTTGATTAAACCCTCGACCGCTCCTGTTCACCCTCACCCTCTCCGCCTCCGACCACCCTCCGGCGAGCCGCTCCCATCACCTCAGCGACCCACACGGCTCGCCGACCACCGCAGAACCTCCGCCTCCTCACCCTGATCCTCTTCCGCCCCTCCACTTCCCGCCAAACGCCCTCTGCAGATCCACCGAACACACCCACTTCTTCGCTCACAGTTTGACCTAGGACGACCTGTTGGCTCCATCACGCCCCCTGCAGACCCCCTGACCACCTTCGCCGTGCCCCGGCGAAGGTCCCCCGCCTGTCTGATTTGGCCGAGAGGCCGTTCTTCTGTGACCAGGTGACTCGCCCGCCGTCGCCATTACTGAGCAGGCAGAGCTCCTTCACCTGCAGGTGCAGGCACGCCTTCGCCCAGGTTCGACTCCCAGGTTGCGCGGGGAGTCTCCGCGAAACGTCCCAGGCTCGCAGATGGGGCGAAGGCCGCGCGGGAAGCCACGATCGCCCACTGCTCCCTCCGCGACGGGCGCTCAATTGGGGTGGGACATTTAGTCCCACCTCGGAACTTCTCGGAGGCGCGCGGACGCATAAAGGCAAAAAGTGCCTTATGCTGTCTGCCTCCTGACCACGGGGTGAGGTCCCTCTCACCCGACCCGGCCTCGTCCGTGACCACGCTCCGCGGACCTGGCCCGACCCGATTAAACCAACCTGCACTCCTCGCCCACCACCACACGCCGGTGGGCCTGGACCCGGGCCTGACCCGAACCCGATTACCCGGTAGCTCTGGGAGAGCTTTCCCAAGAGTGGTTTCAGAGAGAAAGAGAGACGCGGGGGAGGGAGGGTAGAGTAGGTTTTGCCTCTTGACGAAAAACCCTGAAGTGTGCAGGCGCAGGCGAAGAAGAAGACCCGCGGAAGAAGAAGGAGCTGCACTGTAGCAAATGCATAGTTAAGTCGTCGAAGCACCGGGTCAGACGACGGAAGGTCAGCAGCCAGAGCAGGAAAGAAGGCAGGCTGAAGAAGAAGGAAGAGCAACGGCCAAAGCAGAAGAAGAAGAAAGAAAGACTTAGTAGCTGAAGGCAGAAGCTCTGCAGCCATAAAGAAAAAAAAAGGGAAAAGAGAAAGGGTCACCACGATTGCAGAAGAAGAAGAAGAGAGGTCAAGGCAGAAAACCAAAGAAGAAGAAGAACAAGGAGCTCTGAAGAAAGAAGAACATCACCAACGGAAGAACAGCAGGAAGAAGAAGAAGAGCATCACCATTGCAGGAGAAGAATATCACCTCTGCAGAACAGAGAGAAAGAAGGAGATCTAAAGAAAGAGAGAAAGAAGGAGATCTAAAGAAAGAGAGAAAGAAGAGCATCCCCCTCTGCAGAACAAAGAGAAAACAACAAATTCTTTCCCTCTCTCTTTATTTTTGTAAAAGAAACATGTATATCTCTAGAATACAACTTGCTCCCTGAGTTCGACCTCGGGAACTCTTTTATTTTTCCGAGTAAAAAAATTTATATTTGAAATGTTGGTAATAACCGGCTTTACTACAACGTTATAACAAAACAAAACCGACGTTTCATTTTGGCGCCGCTGCCGGGGAGCAACGGCTATTCTAGAGGTAAAAATTCCTATATCTTTTAATTTCTGATAATCTCCCCTCTTTTGTGCAGCTACAGGAACTCAAGAAGACAAGCAACCACATGACAACCACTCCGAAGACAGGTAAATCTTTCCTCACACTATTAACCCCTAAACTCTAAAGAGGAAGAAAAGAAAAGAACAAGCAATATAGGGCTAACCTGTCTTCCATACTTAGTAACCATAAAGAGTTGCATGTTTTCAACTCATCACTCCTGCACACTATTAAGGGTATTTAAGGGCTAACACATTCTTGCTTGAGCCCTAATTGCCCAACAAAGAGTTAAATGGACCAAGTAGAGCCAACATAAGGTCAAACATTAGGATTTCAGTAGAGACACACCCCTTAATCAAGAATTAAGGAAATCCAAAAGAGGTGTGCCCAAGCCATTGATTGAAAATAATTAACAAGAAAAATCCTAAAACAATTGGCTCTCTCTAAACACTTGAACCCTAAAAGACAGGACCTAAAAGCTCTTAAAGAAAACAATAGGTAAAGTTGACCCCTTGGGTCAACCAACCTTAAATTAGGTCACTCTTTGCACTTAAAAAGACTAAAGTTCAAGTGAAACCTTAAGCACCCTGATCTTAAAATTGGTAGACTTAAGAGGTCAAGATCCCCATTCTGGTCTACCTGGAACCGCAGTGACAAGAGAGGTCGGGTGGGGGAAACCCTGTAACCCGTGGGGACGCTCTACCGTGTAGGGGTCTTCGCGGGACTCTCCCTCTCTGGCTGCCCAGGTAATTCTCAGGTGGACGATCTTTCTGATCAAGGGGTCCATCTGCCCCGCACCTCTATAGTCACCCAACACATTTTTGGGTGTCTTGATTGGGTCCAGCACCTTTTAAACTTACCTCTCCCAACTGTGCATGTACGGAAGGAGGTCTCTAAGACCACCCTTAAGACCTCCTTTAGAAATTCACTCTCGTCAAGGCCAAGCCTCGACGCCCGTGTTTGTGCAGCAACACCCTCACATTATTCTCTCTTCTGATTCAGAACCAAGTTCTTCTTCTTCCCCCATCATGGCTCAGCCAGTTGAGGAAGAAAATAATCTGGAACACCAGCTCCAGCGACTCAATGACCTCTTCCAAAACTTCGTGCACCCACCGCAGCGTCCTATGATGCGGGACCACTACAATCCTGCTGCGGTGGCCATTGAGCCTCGAGTCAGAATCCCGATTGGAGGACCTGATTCCGAACTAAAGCCCAACATGATTCATGCTATACCTAAATTCCATGGGCTTAATTCTGAAGATCCCTTCCAGCACATCAAACAGCTAAAGCATCTGGCCCACACTTTTGGATCAGATGCGCAAAATCGGGATATTCTTCTCATGAAGATGTTCTCCTTTTCTCTTATGGACAAGGCCGCCCATTGGTATCAAACTCAGACCCGGCCGATCAACACTTGGGAATAACTTCAATCCGAGTTTTTGAAAAAATTCTTTCCCGTTGGTCGGACCAACGCCTTGCGCCATCAGATTACACACTTCACCCAACAATCAGGAGAACCTCTCCATGAGGCATGGGATCGTTTTCAGGATCTCATGAGAAAGTGCCCCCATCACGGAGTTCCTAAATGGGAACAAGTCCAATCTTTTTACCAGGGGCTCCGTGAGGACATCCGCCTTTTCGTCAATGCAACTTGCGGAGGAAACATCATGGGTCAACATGAAGACACCGTATGGGAGATTCTCGAAAACATGTGCGAGAACTCCATCAACAATGACTCCATGGGATTATTCGACAGGACGAATACCCGCGCAGCGACGAATCTTAAGGGAGCACATGAGACGCAGGACCTGTCCGCATCAGTCGAGCTGGAATTAATGGCCAGTCGATTGGACAAGGTCTCAATCATTGAAAAGAAGGTGGATGAGCTGACTCAGCACTTGCAGCGAGCCACCTCTGCGCGTAACTCCTTTGCACAACCTCCTTCCACACAGGAGACTGTGCAAAACATCCTCCACCGATCCTCCCTTGGGATGAATCCATATCCATCCCCATCTGATTCTTGGACTGGAAGATCATCCGATCCTTTCTTCACCAGCCGGGGGAACTCCATTCCTCCTTTCCCTGATTCTCAGGAGGTTCCTCAGACCTGCGAGGACCTCAACGCCATCCAGAACGACCCATTCTCCAACACTTACAACCCTGGATGGCGAAACCATCCCAATTTTCAGTGGGCGGGAAATCCCCAAACCCAAAGACCACCTTTTCAGTCCCGCCCACAGCCCTCTCATCACTACCAGCCGCCTCAGCCTCGGCCCAACCCTACTTATCCATCAGGGCCAAATCAAGATCAAATGTCCTTAATCCTTCAGACTCTGGCTGACATTCAAAAATCGAATGCGGCCATTCAAAAACAGCACAAGGACGAGCTTACTGAAGTTAAAACTCAACTGGCCCAGTTGGCAAATTCTCGCCAGCCAGGCACACTCCCTTCCCAACCCCTTCCTAACCCAAATAACGTGCCAACCCAGAAGCGCGTTATGAATCCAAATTTAGGCCACGCTCAATGGATTTATCAGGCCCCCACTGCTCCATCTCCAGACGAGATGGATGCCTCTACTTCTCGTGCGGGATTTCAGCAGCAGCCACCCCTCCTACCAAACCCAAACCAAAATCAGGCCGGATTAAATTCTGTAACAACACGTAGTGGTAAGACAACTCAGGACCCGCATTATCCAAACCACTCCCAGCCTGATAACCATGACCCTAGGATAGTTATCCAAGGTACCGCTGTTCCAGACCCACAACCTGGACCTATCCTAGAGGAACCAACCAAGATCCCGTTTCCCGAGGCCCTGACCAAGGGAAAGAAGACCACCAAACCCGTGGCCCCTGAGGAGGACCTGGTCAAGCTCTTTGAGCAGGTCCACATAAACATCCCCTTGATGGATGCAATCCGCCACGTACCAGCTTACGCACGATTTCTAAAGAATATATGTACACCCCAGCGTAAGCCGCGAACCAAGGGAGGGAGCCCAATTGTTCTGTCAGAGCAAGCCAGCTCTGTAATCCTTAGTAGACTCCCACCCAAGGCAAAAGATCCTGGAACTCCCCTGATCTCCTGTAAGATAGGTGGTACCCAATTTGATAGAGCATTGTTAGACTTAGGTGCATCTATAAATCTGATACCCACATCCTTACTTGACCATCTGGAAGAATCTGAGCTGAAACCAACCGAGGTGACATTACAATTAGCAGATCGATCTATAAAGTCACCAAAAGGGATTCTCGAGGATGTTATCGTGAGAGTGCGGGATTTCTATTTTCCAGTGGACTTTATAGTCTTAGACATGGATGCACCTGAGAACCCTAGGGATACACTAATCATTCTAGGGAGACCTTTCTTGGCTACTGCTAGAGCCAACATCAGCTGTGAGGAGGGCCAAATAGAGCTTAAGTTTGGAGATCAAACACTGAAAATTGATATATTTAAGGCCCAACAAGGAATTAATTGCGGCGTCATCGAGCAAATTTGTGACATCAAGTCTTTGGTTGATGAATCACACCTCCAGAATGACTTGAGTATGCCTCATCAACCACAGAAGGATCTTGACCCGCAAACAGAGGAGTCAAATCCAGATGTGAACAACCCAGTAACTCCCACCCTTGAACCTCACATCTATACTGAACCACCCGCTGCTGCTGAAAACCCCATCCTCGAACTGAAACCCCTTCCTGCTCACTTAAAATACGTCTTTTTGGGTTCTAATCAGACCCTTCCTGTGATCATCAATTCCAACCTCAGTCCTGAACAGGAATCCCGTCTGATTGTTGTCCTCCAGCAACATCGCAGAGCCATCGGATGGACTCTCGATGATTTGACTGGAATAAGTCCCTCTTATTGTACTCATCATATCTATTCAGAAGAGGGCACACGACCTTCTCGTGAAATGCAGAGACGCTTAAACCCCAATCTGCAGGAGGTCGTGAAAAAGGAGATCATCAAGTGGTTAGATGCCGGGATCATCTACCCGATCTCCGATAGTCGTTGGGTGAGCCCAATTCAAGTCGTGCCTAAGAAGGCAGGACTCACCACTATAACGACTGAGACCGGAGAAATCATTCCTACCCGATTAGCCAACTCGTGGAGAGTCTGTATAGATTACCGTCGACTCAATTCCTCCACGAAGAAGGATCATTTCCCACTACCCTTCATTGATCAAATTCTCGAAAAACTAGCGGGAAATAGGTTCTTCTGCTTTCTTGACGGGTACTCCGGTTATAACCAGGTGGCAATCCATCCTGAGGACCAAGAAAAGACCACGTTCACCTGCCCCTTCGGAACATACGCTTTCCGAAGGATGCCTTTCGGTCTTTGCAATGCACCCGCTACTTTTTAGCGATGCATGCTTGCCATATTCTCAGATATGGTAGGTGATTATCTGGAAGTCTTCATGGATGACTTTTCAGTTTTCGGAGCATCATTCGACGATTGCCTCCAACACTTGGTCCAGATACTCAGGCGGTGCATCGACGTGAATTTGGTTCTTTCCTGGGAAAAGAGCCATTTCATGGTGCCTGAGGGAATTGTCCTGGGACACTCAATTTCGGAGAAAGGTATCCAAGTGGATCGAGCTAAGGTTAATCTGATTTCTCACCTTCCTATGCCTAGCTCGATCAGGGACATCCGATCCTTTTTAGGGCATGTCGATTTTTATCGACGATTTATCCCTGATTTTTCAAAAATCGCACGTCCCCTGACCACTCTTCTCTCCAAGGATGTTCCCTTCGAAATCTCCAAGGAATGCACTCAAGCATTTGAAATCCTGCGTGACCGAGTCACCCAAGCCCCGATCCTACAGTCCCCTGATTGGTCTCAACCCTTTGAGATCATGTGTGATGCTTCCGACTTCGCTGTAGGAGCGGTTTTGGGGCAGAAAAATGACAAGAAACCTGTGGTCATTTACTACGCCAGCAAAACACTCGATGAGGCTCAGCGTAACTATACAGTTACTGAGAAAGAGCTGCTAGCTGTAGTATTTGCCCTAGAGAAGTTCAGATCGTACCTTCTGGGTTCCCATGTCATCATATACTCGGATCACACGGCTGTGAGGCATCTCCTTGCAAAGAAGGACGCGAAACCTCGATTGATCCGATGGATCTTGCTGCTGCAAGAATTTGACCTCGAGATTCGCGATAAAGCGGGAAAACAAAACGTGGTAGCTGATCACTTGTCCCGTCTTCCTTCTGAAATAATTGACCCTTCCAGACCCATCACTGAGCATTTTCCCGATGAGCACCTGCTGACTATTGGTACTAGCCTTCCATGGTTCGCTAATATTGTAAATTACTTGGCATCTCATCAGACCCCGTTCGATTGGCCGAAGGCCAAGAAAGACAAATTACGCGCCGATGCCAAGTATTACATTTGGGAAGACCCGTACCTCTTCCGCATAGGTGCCGATCAGATCATCCGGAGATGTGTCCCGGAAGGGGAAGTCAACAATATCCTCTCTTTCTGCCATGACCAGGCATGCGGTGGCCATTTTGCCGGTCATAAAACCGCATCAAAAGTCCTCCAGTGCGGCTTTTACTGGCCCACACTGTTCAAAGACGCACACAGTCATTGCAAGGCATGCAGTCGTTGCCAGACTTTGGGCAACATGAGCCGTCGTGACATGATGCCTATGCAACCGATTCTAGTATGCGAAATCTTTGATGTTTGGGGGATTGATTTTATGGGCCCCTTTCCTGTTTCGGATGGTTTCGAATACATTCTGTTGGCTGTGGACTACGTGTCCAAATGGATCGAAGCCATACCGACCCGAACCTGTGATCACAAAATCGTTCTCAAATTCATTCATCAACACATTTTCTCAAGGTTCGGGATTCCTCGTGCAATAATTTCTGATGGGGGGACCCATTTCACAAATGCTCAGTTTAGGTCACTGATGACCAAATACGGGGTGTCTCACCGAATCTCTACTCCTTACCACCCCCAAACTAATGGTCTAGCTGAGCTGTCTAATCGGGAGATCAAGAAAATCCTGCAAGTCACTGTTCGACCTGACAGGAAGGACTGGTCGTCCCGACTTCCGGAAGCATTGTGGGCCTATAGGACCGCCCACAAGACCCAATTGGGCATGTCTCCCTTTAGATTGGTGTACGGAAAGGCATGCCACCTTCCCGTCGAACTGGAGCATAAAGCCTATTGGGCAGTACGGAACTGTAATCTAGATCTTTCCAAGGCTGGGACCCACAGAAAACTCCAAATCAGCGAGATCGATGAATTACGCATAGACGCGTACGAGAACTCGCAAATCTACAAGGAGCGGGTTAAAGCCTTCCACGACAAACACATCTCGAGAAAAATCTTTCATCCTGGTCAAAAGGTCCTACTCTTCGATGCCCGACTCAAACTCTTCCCAGGAAAACTGAGATCTAAGTGGGTCGGACCATATTTGGTCCGACAGGTTTTTGGAAATGGAGCAATCGAAATCAGTCCACTCAGCCACGATTCTGAACCTTTCATCGTGAACGGTCAGAGACTCAAGCCGTTCATTGATGTAACTTCTACTGATTTGGCTGAGGCATCTTATATCCTCCCTTCCCCTTGAGCTTATTGCGCCCAGCCGATGGCGTAAAACTCAGCGCTTAACGGGAGGCAGCCCGTCATTCTCTTTGAAAACCTGAAACTTGTTCTGACACCTTTCAGCACTCAAAGTTCACCCTTATAGACAGCCGACCCCAACTCAGATGTTTGCATCTGGGATTTGAAATCGTCCGCAAAAATTCAACCCGACCCATTCACTCATCCAAATTTCTGTCTTAAGGAATGAACTAAGACCCCCTAGGTTACAATGAGGACATTGCAAATCTTAGGCATGGGGGGGTATGAAAGTACAAAAATTTGTAAGAAAAGGTTTCAAACAAAAAATTCACATATGCCAAAAATACCATAAAAATTAAAAAAAAAAAAAAAAAAAAATTTCAAAAAAGAATAAGAGGAAAAGAGGAGAAGAAAATTTTGTGAAGGAGAAAAGAAACAAAATGAAAAAGGAGCACAAAATTATGAGAAAAAGTGATAGTCATTAGTAAGGAACTAAGGAATTAACCTAAGTTCTAGACCTCATTCAAGAAAAGTGCACAATAAGATTAGTAAAGAATGCAAACCTTAGGCATTCTTGAATAGACTCTTAGTACCCATTAAGATCTGGACACTCCTCAAGAGGTTGAGGAAAATGAAAAGCTGAAGTATTAGGTCTAAGGCTTAGGGAGTATTCGGCCTCGTTAACTAATTTTTGGTTTACGGGACTCAGTAACCTAAGCACCCTAATCTCACACACAGCCTGGTTCAGTAAGCGTAAAAATCAGAATCACGCAGAAGCGTCGCAAAAATCTGAAAAGAACACCTAGAATAGGAGCGGCCGATCAACACAAGTTGATTTGGACGAGTTCCCAGCGCGGAGAGGCGGGAAATCCCCTCGAAGATGCGTAACAAAATATCATCTCCTCGGTGCTTGTCTCTTAGGATATTTACATATCCTACGGGGGGCATGTAAGCACTCTGCTGGTTCAGATTCCATGGATGGCATTATCTCGAAATGTCAATTGCCAGGGTCTGGATTCGGCCACGGAATACCATGGATGGGATTATCTCGAAATCTCAATAGCCAGGGTTCCGGGGGTTGCCATGGGCGGTGCTATCTCGAAGCATCGATCGCCAGGAACCCTTGAGGATTGATGATGGGAGCAAGGAATCTGATACAGACCGTGTTGAAAAGCCAATCCTAGGCTAGAACTAAAAAGAAAAAGAGAGAGAAAACTCTCCAAACAGAAAAACTTTCTATCTCTCTCTTACAAAACGCACTGCGAACTGAGCCAGGGCTAAAATCATTTCAAGCACGGGTGCTTTAACCACGAAGTCCAATAAACCTTAGGTTAGTTCTTGCGGGCCTTAAAAACCTTTGCTAAAAGACTGAGGCTAAGGCTAGACAGATTTGGATCTTGATTGGTACTAGAGTACCTTTTAGGCCTATGATCAGCATTCTAACCTAATCTACGAAGGCACTTATCTAAAACTATTGAAAACTTCATGGTCTAGAACAAGGGTTGAAACCTTAAGTTTTTGCTAAGGGACTAGCAAAAGCTAGGCATGGGGGTATGATGAGAACCTCATCATGAGCCATAACTAGATCATTTTAACCCAATACAAAGGATAAAAGCTCCTACATATCTCAAGGAAAGGCTTAACTCAGAGAATTCTGAGTTTGAGAAGAAAACCAGTCATAAGGGGTAAAAGTGCAATTTTACCAGTATAAACTGCATACAGGGTAATTCAGGGACCAAACACAGGTCAAAACAACTTAATAAGAATAAAAGTGGGATGAGATGATCTAGCAAGGGCTACAGCACTTCCAAGAAACCAAATGATAATCTGTAACCCTAAAACAACCCACTTCAATTCACAAGGTTCGAGGCAAAGTAAAAATAGAATAAACCCTCTAAAATTCATAGAAAAATAATCTCTAGGGTTTAGAACCTTCAATTTGGCCTTTAGAACCCATTTTGACCTACATTGAGAACCATGCCCAATTAATAACTTAATTTGGGTTTTTGCGCAAATTGACCGGTCAAACAAGGTTTAATATGAAAATGAAATTCACCATCAGATTCCTTAGGTCCTAATTAGTCATGTATAAAAACTTGAGCCTAAGAAGAAACCTCCTTGACCGACTTCACACTTTGGTCCTCATATATTTACTCTTTGGCCCTCAACTTTTGAACCCTCGCATTTTGGCCCCTAACTCTCCTTCGTTCTTTGCAATCAGGTCCCTCCTGCAAAACCCTGCCAGCGCCATGCTCCGGCGACCTTGCGCGGAGCATGGCGCCGCGCAGGGTGAGGTGGGGGACCTGGCAAGTAAACCGGGGGTGCCCTGCGTCGTCAGCCGTCGCAGGAGCACCCCCCTGGTCATTGTAGCCCACCATACCGGCCGTGCGAACGCACGGACGGTATGGGTTCGTGTTCCGACCATTCTCCGGCGAGGGAGACACGTCGTCTCCCTCCGCCTTCCTCCCTGTTTCATCCCTATAAATACCCCCCGCTGCTCCACCGACGAGGGTAGCCTGGACCTGACGGAGAAAATCCCCAACTTCCTTCTCTTCTTTCTCCGGCAGACGCTCACCAGCTCCGGAGGTTTCCTCCCCCTCCTCCTCTTCGCTCTGCCGTAATACCAGCAGCAGAGACCTCCTCCCCTGCTCTTCCTGCGCCACGCCGTACCCAGCTGGCGCCTCTCCAGCCCTCTGCTCGCCGCCGCCCCTTCCCCTGGGCATCTTCTTCTCCGGCGACAGTCGATACGACTGTCGCCCTGTCTCGGCCCCTTTCGTCTCCATAGCTAGGTCAGAACTCCTCCCCACCTCCCCCTCTTTCTTTTCCTCACTGTCTCTTAGTTGATTAAACCCTCGACCGCTCCTGTTCACCCTCACCCTCTCCGCCTCCGACCACCCTCCGGCGAGCCGCTCCCATCACCTCAGCGACCCACACGGCTCGCCGACCACCGCAGAACCTCCGCCTCCTCACCCTGATCCTCTTCCGCCCCTCCACTTCCCGCCAAACGCCCTCTGCAGATCCACCGAACACACCCACTTCTTCGCTCACAGTTTGACCTAGGACGACCTGTTGGCTCCATCACGCCCCCTGCAGACCCCCTGACCACCTTCGCCGTGCCCCGGCGAAGGTCCCCCGCCTGTCTGATTTGGCCGAGAGGCCGTTCTTCTGTGACCAGGTGACTCGCCCGCCGTCGCCATTACTGAGCAGGCAGAGCTCCTTCACCTGCAGGTGCAGGCACGCCTTCGCCCAGGTTCGACTCCCAGGTTGCGCGGGGAGTCTCCGCGAAACGTCCCAGGCTCGCAGATGGGGCGAAGGCCGCGCGGGAAGCCACGATCGCCCACTGCTCCCTCCGCGACGGGCGCTCAATTGGGGTGGGACATTTAGTCCCACCTCGGAACTTCTCGGAGGCGCGCGGACGCATAAAGGCAAAAAGTGCCTTATGCTGTCTGCCTCCTGACCACGGGGTGAGGTCCCTCTCACCCGACCCGGCCTCGTCCGTGACCACGCTCCGCGGACCTGGCCCGACCCGATTAAACCAACCTGCACTCCTCGCCCACCACCACACGCCGGTGGGCCTGGACCCGGGCCTGACCCGAACCCGATTACCCGGTAGCTCTGGGAGAGCTTTCCCAAGAGTGGTTTCAGAGAGAAAGAGAGACGCGGGGGAGGGAGGGTAGAGTAGGTTTTGCCTCTTGACGAAAAACCCTGAAGTGTGCAGGCGCAGGCGAAGAAGAAGACCCGCGGAAGAAGAAGGAGCTGCACTGTAGCAAATGCATAGTTAAGTCGTCGAAGCACCGGGTCAGACGACGGAAGGTCAGCAGCCAGAGCAGGAAAGAAGGCAGGCTGAAGAAGAAGGAAGAGCAACGGCCAAAGCAGAAGAAGAAGAAAGAAAGACTTAGTAGCTGAAGGCAGAAGCTCTGCAGCCATAAAGAAAAAAAAAGGGAAAAGAGAAAGGGTCACCACGATTGCAGAAGAAGAAGAAGAGAGGTCAAGGCAGAAAACCAAAGAAGAAGAAGAACAAGGAGCTCTGAAGAAAGAAGAACATCACCAACGGAAGAACAGCAGGAAGAAGAAGAAGAGCATCACCATTGCAGGAGAAGAATATCACCTCTGCAGAACAGAGAGAAAGAAGGAGATCTAAAGAAAGAGAGAAAGAAGGAGATCTAAAGAAAGAGAGAAAGAAGAGCATCCCCCTCTGCAGAACAAAGAGAAAACAACAAATTCTTTCCCTCTCTCTTTATTTTTGTAAAAGAAACATGTATATCTCTAGAATACAACTTGCTCCCTGAGTTCGACCTCGGGAACTCTTTTATTTTTCCGAGTAAAAAAATTTATATTTGAAATGTTGGTAATAACCGGCTTTACTACAACGTTATAACAAAACAAAACCGACGTTTCATCTGGGTTTCGGTTTCAGCGGCACGCGCGGTTTCGTCTGCGCGCCTATGCGCGTAGACCTGTAGATGCTCTTTTTCCCTCTCCTCCGCAGGCGTTGCCCCCTCCGTCTCGCTCTCTCTCTCTCCCTCACTCTCATCACCTCCGCTCCCTTCCTCTTCTCCTTCCAGCCGGTGCGCGAGTGCGAGCGTGAGCGAGCGGCGGCAGCGACAGTTGCGGTGAGTGCGGGTGGAGGTGCTGCGCGAGGGAGGAGGCGTCGACCAGGAGGGCTCGAGCCTGCTGGGGTAGCAGGAGCCGGCTGGCGGGGGCGCAGCGGGCGCGGAGTGACGCGGGAGGCCTGCTGCAGCTCGAGCAGTAGGCGGACGAGGCGCGGAGCGGTCGTGCGTCGCGGGCGAAGGGCGAGTCGTGCCCTGGTTCTGGAAATTTTTCCAGAATCAGACGTCTGGGCTTCCAACCAACGACGGGGAAGACGTCTGGAGGACTGTCCAGACGTCTGGTAAGTAAGTTATTTTTGTACCTTCTTCTTTCCTTCGACCGTCCGTACTGAGCACGAGGAATGGGTACGCACAGGGTCTGAGATTCGCATCCAACGTGAATCAGACGTCTGGCAGTGGTGCCAGACGACTGGATCGACTTCCAGACGTCCGGGGTGACCATCGGATGTCTGGGAACTAGGCCAGACGCCCCCGCAGGCTTCTGGACGTCTGAGAGACCATGCAGAGCAAAGGTAACCTCTGATCCACTTTTTAAGACGTCTGGAAGAGGTTCCAGACGTTTGATTTTGCATTGTTTCGTCATTTTCGGCCCGTTCAGGGCCCGTTCGGAGTCCGTTTTCCACGTTTCGAGTTGCGTGCTTTTCGGAATTAAATCCTCTACCCATCTACAATAGTTGTACACTGTTTTGAGAAACTCCTTGTGTTTGATCCTTGTGATAGGATCCCGTTCCGTTGCAGTCTCTGGGGTTGCGGAGGTACGCGGGATTCCCGACCACGCCCCCAGTATGTCTGTTGTAACCGATAGAGTGGCTTTTAAGTTTATTAGTATAATCTGTTAAATTATGGAACCATAAATAGAACCTAGGACATTGCATGAATCCTAGGAATGAGAAACTAGAATGAATGGTAGATTCTAGGGTGTTGCATGAATCCTAGGGCTGGAAAACTAGAATGTATGATAGATCCTAGGGTATGGCATGAATCCTAGGATGGGAAGAACTAGTGGAATATATGAATACTGCAGTCTTGGAAAATGTGGAAAGGAAATAATAGCTACCTGTAAATTGGTTAACAGCTGCCTGTTATGAATAAATGAGCATGTCTGAGAATATGGGATGTATGAACGTGAAACTGGAAAGGTGAAACCTGAATGTACTGAGTTAAAAGAACTGGAACCCTATGGGGAATTAGGAGTGGAACTCCTAGAAAGAGAAAGGAATGGAACTGAGAAAGAAAGACGTGGTAGTGTGCTGTCTCTTGGGTACGTAGTACCAAGGGAAGTACCTGTACCTGTTTAGTGCAGAGCGGAGCCAGCCGCCCCAGGGACCCGGGGTCAGGACTGGCCACTTTGTACCGACTTGCTGGCCCTCGTGTACGTAGTACCGAGGAGAGCTACTAGTGTAGGGAGGTACTAGCTACCCCACGGGCCCCAGGGTTCTGCTAACCTCCTACACCGACTTGTTAGGCCCACTGGGCAAACCAGGGTAGTCAGGCGAGGGTGCGCGGACTGTGGAGGGGTAAGGCCCCTGTTTGGTTACTGTGGAGGGGTTGGACCCCTGTTACTGAGAGGGCTCTGCCCTGTACTGGTTCCGTGCTGTGCTTTGGGCGCACCCGTTAACGGAAACGACTGACCGCGTGCCAGTGCGGGTTAGCTACCTGTGCGTTTATCGCGTGTGCCGTAGTCACCGTTACGCCTGTCCGTGACCTTGGGGTGGTTGACTGAGAGTAGGATCACCACGGGGGACTCTCCCAGCCAGGAGAGCACTACGTGCTACTTCTACTATTCGGAAAAGACTGCAATCAAGATCATTCCCACGAGGAACATTCGAGATCAAGTGAAGGATCTGAGAAATAGATAAATTTTGAAACAATAGAAAGACGTAAATAAAGGAAGAAAGAAAATTAAAACAGCTACTGTACACTTTACTGTTTCTTTAGTTTAGCTGCCACTCTACTCAGCGTTTTGCTGACGTGTTACACTCGTTACCTTTCAGGACCAGGTGTTGAGCAGCCAGGGTCAGCGGCTGCAGAGGACGCTGGGCCGAGTAGGGTCTAGTAGAGTTACCATTGTTCTCTTGTACCTCTTTTTGGTTCCACTGTAGTGAGTAGTTCTTGTTACCGCTGTACTTTTCTTTACCTGCAGTTTCATATTATGTTATGAATGTTGTTCTACTGTTGTGGTGGTATATACTGTAGTGGTTTCTTTCCTTACTGCTGTATTTTCTTACTGTTAGTTATATTCATGCTGAATGTGGGTTATTTTACTGCTCTTTTGGTTACTTCCTCGTTGGACGACCAGGTCTTAGGATTAGTCGAGTCGGTCCGATTCTCGTGTCTCGTAGGGACTCGGGAATCGGGTCGTTACAAGATGGTATCAGAGCAAGGTCGTCCCGAGAAGTGAATCAACTGACTGGAAAATAACCAATTCACATGTCTATAACTAGAGTAGCCACCACAACATATCTTTTGACATGAGCTCTTAGACGTTTCCGTTCAGTATCGTTCCGTAGTGACGTGTTCCATTTTGTTTCGCGTCTCCTTGTAGGAGATGCCTCGTCGCGGGACTGGTGAGGCAGGCCCCGGGCGCGACCGAGGACGAGGTCGGCGAGGTGGGCGTGCCGTTGCCGACGCCTCGGTGGACCAGCGGACGATGCGGCGCTGGTCGCGGGGGAGGAGATGGGCCGCCGCAGCCCCCACCTTCCTCCGACACTTCTGTGCACGAGGCACCGTTGCCTGGAGGTGCACCAGCATCCCCACTGCAGCGCCACTCCGAGCTCTTCGGGCAGTTCCGGAAGCTGAAGCCCCCCTCCAAGGGGGATGAGGACCCGACCGAGGCAGAGGACTGGCTCGAGCAGCTGGAGAAGATTTTCAATACCCTTCGCCCCCTGGTGGAGTGCCGCGTGGCCTTTGCCACGTACCAGCTGGAGAGTGCGGCACACAGGTGGTGGAGGGCGGTCTGGGGACAGGAGAGGGACGAGCCGACCTGGGATCGGTTCGTCGCCCTCTTCTGCGAGCAGTACTTTCCCCAGACGTAGCAGGACCAGAGGAGGCGGGAGTTC
Organism: Thalassia testudinum; assembly: GCA_037157565.1. Classification (NCBI taxonomy): domain Eukaryota; kingdom Viridiplantae; phylum Streptophyta; class Magnoliopsida; order Alismatales; family Hydrocharitaceae; genus Thalassia; species Thalassia testudinum. The sequence continues at coordinate 45,992,022 of JAZHRO010000025.1, forward strand.
CACACTCTCCGCCAAGGGACGATGACCGTGAGCGCGTACCGCACGCATTTCCTAGAGCTGTCCCGCTTTGCAGCGACAGCGGTAGCTACTGAGGAGGAGCGCCTTTGGAGGTTCACCGAGGGGCTCCGGCCTGCGATTCGGGGGTATGTCAAACCCCTGAAGCTACCTACGTTTTCGAGGGTGGTGGAGGCAGCCATGACTTACGAGGAGACCAACCCGTCCGTGCGAGACACTGACGGCGGGAGGAAGAGGCCCTTTCAGCCAGACTTTTCACAGGGCCGGCGAGAGAGGAGACACGTGGCGTCCGCAGGAGAGCCGTCACGTTTTACAGGGCCATCAGTGGCCTTTGGGGGCCCTCGACAGGGGCCGGTCGCCAGCACCGGACCCCCACCCAGCCGACAGCAGGGACCCACCAAGGGCGGGAGCCGGGTTCCCCTCTGTTACCAGTGTGGCCAGCTGGGCCACATCAGGAGGGACTGCCAGTCTAGGGTAGGAGGTCAGCAGATACTTCCCGCGCAGAGCACTGGAGAGCGCACAGAAGGCCGCGGTTACCAGGCGCGAGGAGGAGGACAATAGTCACGAGGAGGGTACCGGCCAGCACCTGCCCGTCCGACGCAGAGTGTGGCTGCTTCGTCCGCACCTAGAGCTAAGGGGCGTATCAACGTCCTGACATACAGGGATGCCAGAGCTTCAGGCTCGGTAGTGGCAGGTATGGTTTCAGTTTCCGGCAGACTCGTTTACACGCTTTTCGATTCCGGCGCTACGCACTCGTTTCTCGCAGCCAGTTTCGCAGTTAGTTTGGACCAGGATTATACACTGTTAGAAAATCCGTTAGTAATCAGAGGTCCGAGTGGTCAGCTGTTTGTAGCTGAAGAGGTGTACACGGATTGCGAGGTCAGCGTCGGGGGACATAGCTTGCCAGCTGACCTGATTATAATACAGATAGAGGACTTTGGAGTGATTCTAGGGATGAACTGGCTGTCCGCTTACCACGCCTTGGTATACTATTTTGAGAGGAAGATTGTCTTCTCCATGCCGAAGTTGCCTTCTTTCGAGTTTCACGAACAGCTAGTGGACGGAGGCTTCAGGTGCATTTCGGCACTTCGGGCGGCGAGACTTTTGAGCCAGGGGTATGAGGGCTTCCTAGCTTGTGTGGTGGCAGAGCCCAGCCCTGTGGAAGACTTCCAGAGCACCCCGGTGGTCAGAGAGTACCCTGACGTGTTTCCAGACGAGTTACCAGGACTACCGCCCGAGCGCGAGATCGAGTTTGAGATCTCGCTAGTACCAGGGACCAGTCCCATCTCCACCGCGCCATACAGGATGGCACCGCTTGAGCTACGAGAGCTTAAGTCTCAGTTGCAGGACCTTTTGGAGAAGGGTTTCGTGAGGCCCAGTGCGTCTCCCTGGGGAGCCCCGGTACTGTTTGTGAAAAAGAAGGATGGTACCCTACGCCTTTGTGTGGACTACCGACAGCTGAATAGGGTCACCATCAAGAATAGATATCCGCTGCCGAGGATCGACGACTTGTTTGACCAATTGCGGGGTACCACGGTGTTCTCCAAGATCGACTTGAGGTCGGGATACCACCAGTTGAGGATCAGGCAGACCGACGTCTCCAAGACAGCTTTCTGCACCCGGTACGGACACTACGAGTTTTTTGTCATGCCGTTTGGGCTGACCAATGCCCCCGCTGCTTTTATGGATCTGATGAACCGGGTGTTTAGACCGTACTCGGACTAATTCGTGGTGGTTTTCATAGATGATGTACTCATCTATTCTAGAGATCAGACGCAGCATGGACAGCACTTGAGGATGGTTCTGGACACTCTGAGATGACGTAGGCTGTACGCTAAATACAGCAAGTGCGAGTTCTGGTTGAGAGAGGTGACCTTCTTAGGTCATGTGATCTCTGGAGACGGCTTGGAGGTGGACCTAGCCAAGGTCGAGGCAGTACTCAGGTGGGATAGACCGTGTTCAGTCACTAAGATTCGCAGTTTCCTGGGACTGGCAGGATACTACAGACGATTCATCAAAGGTTTTTCACAGATTGCGCGTCCTATGACACATTTGACCCGGAAGGACATGCCCTTCACTTGGACAGATGCCTGTGAGGCGTGTTTTCTGGAGCTGAAGGAGAGGTTGACCTCGGCTCCTGTGCTCACCATCCCTGACAGTAGTGGCGGGTTCGTTGTGTACACGGATGCCTCCTTGCAAGGGTTAGGAGGTGTGCTCATGCAGAAGGGTCACGTTGTCGCTTACGCTTTGCGGCAACTGAAGCCCCATGAGCATACCTACCCTACCCACGACCTAGAGTTGGCAGCTGTTGTCTTCGCACTGAAGACTTGGAGGCACTACTTGTACAGTGAGACTTTCGAAATTTTCACAGATTACAAGAGCCTCAGATACCTTTTTGATCAGAAGGAGCTCAACATGAGACAGAGACGTTGGTTGGAGCTCCTGAAGGACTACGACTGCAGCATCTCCTACCACCCGGGAAAGGCCAATGTGGTGGCTGACGCCTTGAGCCGTGAGGCACCCGCACACTTGGCCAATTTACAGTTACAGAGTTGGAGCCTTTTAGAGGAGGTGGGCAGTTGGCGACCCCTGGAGTTACGGGGGCACTGTGGGGCAGTGACGGTGACACGACAGACTAGGCCAGAGCTGATAGACTGCATCATCACAGGACAGATGGCCGATCCGTACTTGCAGTCCTTGCGCGACAGAGTACTGTCAGGAGACCCAGGGGACTTCTCTTTCACAGACCAGGTGCTGCGCCTGAGAGGATAGTGTGCGTTCCCAGAGACGATGAGCTGTTGAGAGAGCTCCTGACTGACGCACACGGTTCCAGATTCACCATACATCCCAGAAACACGAAGATGTAGCACGACTTGAGACGCGAGTTTTGGTGGAGGGGGATGAAGCGGGATGTGGGTGAATTCGTGCAGCAGTGCTTAGTGTGCCAGTAGGTGAAAGCCGAGCATCAGAGGCCTGTAGGGCCGCTACAGCCGCTTCTAGTGCCAGAGTGGAAGTGGGAGAGCATCACCATGGACTTGGTGGTGGGATTACCTATTACCCAGCGAGGACACGACGCTGTCTGGGTAATTGTAGATAGACTGACGAAGACGGCACGATTCCTGCCGATCCGAGTCACTTTGGGACCAGCACAGTTGGCAGAGAGGTATATCCGCGATGTGGTACGACTACACGGAGTTCCGCGGGAGATCGTATCCGACCGGGATACCCGCTTTACGTCCCAGTTTTGGGCTGAGTTTCAGCAGGCCCTGGGGACGCGATTGAGGTTTAGTACAGCTTACCACCCCCAGACGGACGGACAGTCTGAGCGCACGATACAGACACTTGAGGACCTTTTGCGTGCCTGTGTACTGGACTGGAGGGGCTCTTGGGAGGAACACCTGCCCCTGGAGGAGTTTGCATACAACAACAGCTATCACTCGAGCATCGGCATGGCTCCCTACGAGGCTCTGTACGGACGGAGGTGTACGGCACCCTTGAGTTGGGTTGAGGTGGGGACCAAGTGGGAGGCCGGCCCCAGGTTGATCCGGCAAAGTCAGGAGGTAGTCGAGCAAATCCACAGGCGACTCCGCACTGTCAGGAGCAGACAGAAGAGCTACGTGGATCGGAGACGCAGAGAGGTGCAGTTTGAGGTTGGGGACCACGTCTTTCTCCGTGTTTCGCCCATGAAGGGCCTGCAGCGGTTTGGAGTGAGAGGGAAGCTCGCGCCGAGGTTTGTGGGGCCCTTTGAGGTCCAGGAGCGGGTTGGACCCGTTGCTTACAGGCTTGCCCTCCCTCCCCAGCTTTCTAGTGTGCACGACGTGTTCCACGTGTCCAACCTCAGGAAGTACATAGCCGATTCCAGTCACATACTGAGTCACGAGAGCGTCGAGGTGGACGACAACCTGACCTACCCCGAGCGGCCAGTGCAGATTCTAGACCGAGCCGTCCGCAGTTTGAGACGAAAGCAAGTACCCCTGGTAAAGGTTTTGTGGAGGAGCCAGCGGTACAAGGAGGCTACCTGGGAGCTTGAGGCGGCAATGCGGGAGCGGTACCCGGAGCTCTTCGCGGGTACGTCTTTTCGGACCGGCTTCGGTCCTCTTTGAGTTTGTTATGGTTACTATGATGTTTTACCCGCACCCTAGTTAGCGCAAGTTTTGGGGATGAAACTTCCTTTGAGTTTGTTATATTGTTACGAAAGCGCGGCTTCAGACGTCTTTTAAGACGTCTGGGAGGTGACCCAGACGTCTGGGTTTCAATTTCGGCGGCACGCGCGATTTCGTCTGCGCGCCTGTGCGTGCAGACCTGCAAATGCTCTTTTTCCCTCTCCTCTGCAGGCATTGCCCCCTCAGTCTCTCTCTCTTTCTCTCTCTCCCCGCGCAGCTTTAAAAAGCCACGCCCTCTCCCTCACTCTCATCACCTCCGCTCCCTTCCTCTTCTCCTTCCAGCCGGTGCGCGAGTGCGAGCGTGAGCGAGCGGCGACGGTGATAGCCGCGGTGAGTGCGGGTGGAGGTGCTGCGCGAGGGAGGAGGCGTCGGCCGGGAGGGCTCGAGCCTGCCGGGGTAGCGGGAGCCAGCCAGCGGGGGCGCAGCAGGCGCGAAGTGACGCGGGAGGCCTGCTGCAGCTCGAGCAGCAGGCGGACGAGGCGCGGCGCAGCCGTGCGTCGCGGGCGGAGGGTGAGTCGTAAGTAAGTTATTTTTCCAGAATCAGACGTCTGGGCTTCCAACCAGATGACGGGGAAGACGTCTGGAGGACTGTCCAGACGTCTGGTAAGTAAGTTATTTTCGTACCTTCTTCTTTCCTTCGACCGTCCGTACTGAGCACGAGGAATGGGTATGCACAGGGTCTGAGATTCGCATCCAACGTGAATCAGACGTCTGGCAGTGGTGCAAGACGATTAGATCGACTTCCAGACGTCTGGGGTGACCATCGGACGTCTGGGAACTAGGCCAGACGCCCCTGCAGGCTTTTGGACGTCTGAGAGACCACGCAGAGCAAAGGTAACCTCTGATCCACTTTTTAAGACGTCTGGAAGAGGTTCCAGACGTTTGATTTTGCACTGTTTCGTCGTTTTCGACCCGTTCAGGGCCCGTTCGGAGTCCGTTTTCCACGTTTCGAGTTGCGTGCTTTTCGGAATTAAATCCTCTACCCGTCTACAGTAGTTGTACACTGTTTTAAGAAACTCCTTGTGTTTGATCCTTGTGATAGGATCCCGTTCCGTTGCAGTCTCGGGGGTTGCGGAGGTACGCGGGATTCCCGACCACGCCCCCAGTATGCCTGTTGTAACCGATAGAGTGGCTTTTAAGTTTATTAGTATAATCTGTTAAATTATGGAACCATAAATAGAACCTAGGACATTGCATGAATCCTAGGAATGAGAAACTAGAATGAATGGTAGATCCTAGGGTGTTGCATGAATCCTAAGGCTGGAAAACTAGAATGTATGATAGATCCTAGGGTATGGCATGAATCCTAGGATGGGAAGAACTAGTGGAATATATGAATACTGCAGTCTTGGAAAATGTGGAAAGGAAATAATAGCTACCTGTAAATTGGTTTAACAGCTGCCTGTTATGAATAAATGAGCATGTCTGAGAATATGGGATGTATGAACGTGAAACTGGAAAGGTGAAACCTGAATGTACTGAGTTAAAAGAACTGGAACCCTACGGGGAATTAGGAGTGGAACTCCTAGAAAGAGAAAGGAATGGAACTGAGAAAGAAAGACGTGGTAGTGTGCTGTCTCTTGGGTACGTAGTACCAAGGGAAGTACCTGTACCTGTTTAGTGCAGAGCGGAGCCAGCCGCCCCAGGGACCCGGGGTCAGGACTGGCCACTTTGTACCGACTTGCTGGCCCTCGTGTACGTAGTACCGAGGAGAGCTACTAGTGTAGGGAGGTACTAGCTACCCCACGGGCCCCAGGGTTCTGCTAACCTCCTACACCAACTTGTTAGGCCCACTGGGCAAACCAGGGTAGTCAGGCGAGGGTGCGCGGACTGTGGAGGGGCAAGGCCCCTGTTTGGTTACTGTGGAGGGGTTGGACCCCTGTTACTGAGAGGGCTCTGCCCTGTACTGGTTCCGTGCTGTGCTTTGGGCGCACCCGTTAACGGAAACGACTGACCGCGTGCCAGTGCGGGTTAGCTACCTGTGCGTTTATTGCGTGTGCCGTAGTCACCGTTACACCTGTCCGTGACCTTGGGGTGGTTGACTGAGAGTAGGATCACCACGGGGGACTCTCCCGGCCAGGAGAGCACCACGTGCTATTTCTACTGTTCGGAAAAGACTGCAATCAAGATCATTCCCACGAGGAACATTCGAGATCAAGTGAAGGATCTGAGAAATAGATAAATTTTGAAACAATAGAAAGACGTAAATAAAGGAAGAAAGAAAATTAAAACAGCTACTGTACACTTTACTGTTTCTTTAGTTTAGCTGCCACTCTACTCAGCGTTTTGCTGACGTGTTACACTCGTTACCTTTCAGGACCAGGTGTTGAGCAGCCAGGGTCAGCGGCTGCAGAGGACGCTGGGTCGAGTAGGGTCCAGTAGAGTTACCATTGTTCTCTTGTACCTCTTTTTGGTTCCACTGTAGTGAGTAGTTCTTGTTACCGCTGTACTTTTCTTTACCTGCAGTTTCATATTATGTTATGAATGTTGTTCTACTGTTGTGGTGGTATATACTGTAGTGGTTTCTTTCCTTACTGCTGTATTTTCTTACTGTTAGTTATATTCATGCTGAATGTGGGTTATTTTACTGCTCTTTTGGTTACTTCCTCGTTGGACGACCAGGTCTTAGGATTAGTCGAGTCGGTCCGATTCTCGTGTCTCGTAGGGACTCGGGAATCGGGTCGTTACAGCGAACAACTCACCTTTTCGCTGTCTTCTCGATTACCGACCACCCTCTACACGCTGCCATCCTCCACAAGACCGTCACCATCACCTACACCGTGCCACGACGAAGCTAAGGAGCCATTTAACTAGGGCCTTCGAGCCCGTATTCATGTTTCAGGTCTTCGCCAGTTCGCCGCCGCTACCGCCACCATCCCTGACCACGACTGAGCTCCTCCGGCATCGAGACAACTTGGTGCCACTCTCAACGACGTGGCTACGTCCCAGGATCTACTCCAGGTCTTGGATTAAAGACCCCAAGCTGCAGCCGCTACCAATTGAAGTAGACTTCCACCTCCAACTGCTGCCTGCTGTGTGTGAAGGAAGGTGTGGGCCTTTAGTCCCACATTGTTTGCTGAAGACCAGACACAATGACTTAAATTGATTTTTTGTCTATGGCTTACCGCCTTGACACACAGGGGGGTGAGGCCCCCCGCACGCACCCGACACTTGCCTCGCTCATGACACTATGTACGTGGGCCCAACTCCGACCCGTATACCTGCCTAACCCTGTACTCACACCTCAGTTGCTACCTCATGTCGACAACCCTGGTCCCAGGTGCGCTTTAGACCGATTACCCGATAACCTGGTACTGTGCATGGCCCTGGGAGGGCGTGAAAGAGGAGAACCTGGAGAGAGGAGAGAAGAGAGCACGCGAGGTTAAGGGGGGTTTTGCTCTTCAGTGCTCTCGACACTTAGCCGCATCTGAAGTAGAGTTTCCCCCTATGATAAGGGAAAAGAGAAGGAGAGGAAGGAGAGCTAAAGGGAAGAGCCAAGGCCTAAAGAGGACAGAAGAAGAAGAGAGGGAAGAAGAGTAGAGCAAAGAAAGAAAAGGAGAGGAAGAAGTACAATGTCTTCTTGGCACTATAGCAAGGTTGACTTAAGCCGTCTGATGGAGTGCATTATGACTAAAGTTTGCATGGTTGATACTGTTCATTTATTTAGATGATTAAGTAATTATTATATGTGTATCTAGGCTAATAATTGATGATTCAAATCACCATTATTTTTCCTTAGATGCCTTTTTGCCTCATTAGATCTTTCACATACTCATGTTACACATTGAATATTAGTTTTGAGTAATTATTATCATTAATTGTGCTCAATTTACATTAATTGTTGAGATTAGTGTATGAATTCCATATTTTGTCTCAGTGAACGACCTTGAACTTTCATTCGAGTATAAATATTATTTGTTTTGAGTGATTTTGTCCTATACTACAACCCATCTCTTAAACAATGACGAATTTGCCCCTAAATAGTCTGTGTTGTTTTGCCACTACGGGTGGTGACGGAACTTAATCCTTTTTTATTATGGTTTGGGCTACGAAGGATAGGTGTCTGCTGCTGAAATCTAGAATAAGAGGTTGAAGCACCAGTCTCGTCAAAAGATGGAGCAGAATGGGCCTGATAGACAAAGTGGGCTTGGCCTGATTTGGATTCATAACGCGCCTGTAGTTCAGTACGTTATTTGGATTCGGAAGAGGCTGAGAAGGGAGTGCACCCGGCTGGTGAGCACTTGCCAGTTAGGCCAATTGATTGTGCAGCTTAGAGATCTCTTTTTATGTTGTTTTTGCATGTCAACCAAGGTCTGGAGAATCAAAGATGTTTGATCCTTTTTAGGTGATCTAGAGTGGAAATTTTGATTAGGCCTTGGTTGAGTAGATTGATAGGGACGTAGGTTTTGTGGTCCGGGTTGGAATTAAGGTCTTGGATCTGGGTTATTTCCTGACCACACAAAGTTTGGATGATTATGCCATTAAGGGTTGTAGGAATTAAAGGGATTGTTCTTGATAGTGTGGAGATCCTCGTAGGTCTGAGGATCCCCAGAAAAATCAGGGTACTAGGGTTTAGAGTTCCCCCAACTGTGGTAGGTTGCCCAGAAGTTGCTCCGAAACCGTAATCAAGCAAGGGTGGATACGCATCCATCACCGAAGAGTGGTAGATATTGTGTGCAGCTTCCCTACCTGAGGGTGGGTGTGTATGTGTGCTTTGTGGTGCAGAGGTGGTCTTGTGTAGATGTCGAGTGATGTCGTCCACCTTCTTCTCAATGATGGAGACCTTATCCAGTTGATTGGCTACCAACTCCAAGTCAACGGATGTGGAAAGGCCTCGAGATTCGTGTACTCCCCGATTGTTTGTAAATGCGCAGGTGGACGTCCGGTCGTACGCACCCAGTGACTCATTGTTTAGGGAGTTCTCGCACATGTTCTCAAGTATTCCCCAAATCTCATCTTCATGCTGACCCATGATGCTGCCACCACAGGTTGCATTGACAAATAGCTTGATGTCATCATGGAGCCCATGGTAAAAGGATTGGACTTGTTCCTACTTTGGGACTTCGTGATGGGGGCATTTGCACATGAGATCCAGAAAACGATCCCATGCCTCGTGTAGAGATTCTCTCACTCCTTGGGAGAAGTGCATGATTTGGTGCTGCATAGCGTTTATGCGACCAATGGGATAGAATTTTTGTAGGAAGGCGGTTTGAAGTTCTTCCCATATGTTGATTGCGTGTGATAAGTTTGAAACCAGTATGCGGCTTTGTCGGCCAAAGAGGAGAAGATCTTTAAGAGCAAGCCGTCTCGATTATACATGTCTGCCCCAAAGCTGTGGGCCAAATGCTTCAAATTCTTGATGTGTTAGAAAGGATCCTCAGAGTTCAAGCCATGGAATTTGGAGTCATGTGAAGCATACTAGGCTTGAGCTCCACCTCGGGTCCTGATCGCAAAATGGTAACGTCGGCGGTTTCAGTTATATCGTTGTAGTAAAGCCGGTTGTTACCAACGTTTCATATAAAATTTTTTTTTACTCGGAAAAATAAAAGAGTTCCCGAGGTCGAACTCAGGGAGCAAGTTGTATTCTAGAGATATACAAGTTCTATTACAAAAATAAAGAGAGAGAGAGAGATGAAAATTTGGCTTCTTCTTCTTTTCTTCTTTCTTCCTCTTTGTCTTTGGTTCTTCCTGTTCTTCTTCTTCTTCTTCTTCTTCTGCTTTCTTCAGATCTTCCCCTCGTGCTCTTCTTCTTCTGTTCTTCCTTGTTTCCTTTCTTTCTTTTTCTTCTTTGGTTTTCTGCCTTGACCTCTCTTCTTCTTCTTTCACGATGGCCGTTGCTCTTCCTTCTGCTTCAGCCTGTCTTCTTTCCTGCTCTGGCTGCTGACCTTCCGTCGTCTGCCCCGGTGCTGAGACGACTTAACGATGCCTTCGCTACAGTGCAGCAGCTCCTTCTTCTTCAGCGGGTCTGCTTCTTCTTCTTTGGCCTGCACACTTCAGAGTTTTTTCGTCAAGAGGCAAAAACCTACTCTACCCCCCTCCCCCGCGTATCTCTCTCTCTGAAATCACTCTTCGGAAGCTCTCCCAGAGCGCTACCGGGTAATCGGGTTCGGGTCAGGCCCGGGTCCAGGCCCACCGGCGTGCGTGGTGGGCGAGGAGTGCAGGTCAGTCTAATCGGGTCGGGCCAGGTCCGCGGAGCGTGGTCACGGACGAGGCCGAGTCGGGTCGGGTCGGGTGAGAGGGACCTCACCCCGTGGTAACTGAGGCAAACAGCATAAGGCAGTTTTTGCCTTTATGCGTCCGCGCGCCTTCGAGAGGTTCCGAGGTGGGACTAAATGTCCCACCCCAATTGAGCGCGCGTCGCGGATGGAGCAGTGGGCGATCGTGGCTTCCCGCGCGGCCTTCGCCCCGTCTGTGAACCAGGGACGTTTCGCGGAGAGTCCCTGCGCAACCTGGGAGTCAACCCTGGGCGAAGGCGTGCCTGCACCTGCAGGTGAAGCAGCTCTGCCTGCGCAGTAATGGCGACGGCGGGCGAGTCACCTGGTCACAGAAGAACAGCCTCTCGGCCAAATCAGACAGGCGGGGGACCTTCGCCGTGGCACGGCGAAGGTGGTCAGGGGGTCTGCAGGGGGCGAGATGGAGCTATCAGGTCATCCTAGGTCAAACTGTGAGCGAGGGAGTGGGTGTGTTCGGTGGGTCTGCAGAGGGTGTTTGGTGGGAAGTGGAGGGGCGGAAGAGGATCAGGGTGAGGAGGCGGAGGTTCTGCGGTGGTTGGCGAGCCGTGTGGGTCGCTGAGGTGATGGGAGCGGCTCGCCGGAGGGTGGTCGGAGGCGGAGAGGATGAGGGTGAACAGGAGCGGTCGAGGGCTCAATTGACTAAATCGAAAGCGGGGAAAGAAAGAGGAGGAGAAGGGGAGTAGTCCTAACTTAACTGCAGGGACGAAGGGGGAGGAATAGGGCGACAGTCGTATCGACTGTCGCCGGAGAAGACGGTGCCCAGTGGGGGAAGGACGGCGGTGACGACGGGGCAGAGGCAGCGCGCGCCGGTATTGCGCGACGCGGAAAGAGCAGGGGAAGAAGTCTCTGCTGCTGGTATTGCGGCAGAGCGAAGAGGAGGAGGAGGAAGAACCGCCGGAGCTGGTGGGCATCTGCCGGAGTGAGAAGAGAGGAAAATTGGGGGTTTTCTCCGTCAGATCCAGGCTGCTTTGGTCGGTGGAGCGGCGGGGGGTATTTATAGGGTTGAAGCAGGGAGGAAGGCGGAGGGAGACGACGTGTCTCCCTCGCCGGAGAATGGTCGGAATACGAACCCATACCGTCCGTGCGTTCGCACGGCCGGTATGGGGGGCTACAATGACCATGGGGGTGCTCCTGCGACGGCTGACGACGCAGGGCACCCCCGGTACACTTGCCAGGTCCTCCACCTCACCCTGCGCGGCGCCATGCTCCGCGCAAGGTCGCCGGAGCATGGTGCTGGCAGGGTTTTGCAGGAGGGACCTGTTTGCAAAGAACGAAGGAGAGTTAGGGGCCTAAATGCGAGGGTTCAAAAGTTGAGGGCCAAAGAGTAAATATATGAGGACCAAAGTGTAAAGTCGGTCAAGGAGGTTTCTTCTTAGGCTCAAGTTTTTATACATGACTAATTAGAACCTAAGGAATCTGATGGTAAATTTCATTTTCATATTAAACCTTGTTTGACCGGTCAATTTGCGTAAAGACCCAAATTAAGTTATTAATTGGGCATGGTTCTCAATGTAGGTCAAAATGGGTTCTAAAGGCCAAATTGAAGGTTCTAAACCCTAGAGATTATTTTTCTATGAATTTTAGAGGGTTTATTCTATTTTTACTTTGCCTCGAACCTTGTGAATTGAAGTGGGTTGTTTTAGGGTTACAGATTATCATTTGGTTCCTTGGAAGTGCTGTAGCCCTTGCTAGATCATCTCATCCCACTTTTATTCTTATTAAGCTGTTTTGACCTGTGTTTGGGCCCTGAATTACCCTGTATGCAGATTATACTGATAAAATTGCACTTTTACCCCTTATGACTGGTTTTCTTCTCAAACTCAGAATTCTCTGAGTTAAGCCTTTCCTTGAGATATGTAGGAGCTTTTATCCTTTGTATTGGGTCAAAATGAGCTAGTTATGGCTCATGATGAGGTTCTCATCACTCCGTCAGATCCGAGCTGGGAAGAACGGCGGAGCGACGGGGGTATTTATAGGGGCAGAATCAGAGAGGAGGGTGGAGGGAGACGACGTGTCTCCCTCGTCGGAGGACGCTGGAGGAAGGAGACCCATACCGTCTGTGCGTTCGCACGGGCGGTATGGGCGGTCACAGCACTCAGGGGGGGTGTCCCTGCGGTGGCTAACGACGCAGGGTACCCCCCATTGACTTGCCAGGGCTCCTCCCTCACCCTGCGCGGCGCCATGCTCCGCGCAAGGTCGCCGGAGCATGGCGCTGCTCAGATTTTGCAGGAGGGACCTAAACGCAAAGAACGAAGGAGAGTTAGGGGCCAAAATGTGAGGGTTCAAAAGTTGAGGGCCAAAAAGTAAATATATGAGGACCAAAGTGTAAAGTTGGTCAAGAAGGTTTCTTCTTAGGCCCAAGTTTTTATACATGACTAATTAGGACCTAAGCATTCTGATGGTGAATTTTATTTCTAGATTAAACCTTGTTTGACCGGTCAATTTACGCAAAAACCCAAATTAAGTTTATAATTGGGCATGGTTCTCAATGTAGGTCAAAATGGGTTCCTAGGGCCAAATTGAAAGTCCTAAACCCTAAAGATTATTTTTCTATGAATTTTAGAAGGTTTAGTTGATTTTTACCTTACCTCGAACCATGTGAATTGAAGTGGGTTTGTTTTTAGGGTTATAGGCTGTCATTTAATTCCTTGGAGCTGCTGTAGCCCTTATTGAGTCATCTCATCCCACTTTTCTTCTTATTAGGTTGTTTTGACCTATGTTTGGACCCTGAGTTACCCTATTTTCAGATCGGATTGGTGAAATTGCATTTTTACCCCTCAGTTTATGTTTTCTTTGCAAACTCAGAATCTCTCTGAGCCAAGCCTTTCTAAGGTTATGTAGGAGCTTTTATTCTCTGTATTAGGTCAAAATGAGCTAGTTATGGCTCATGATGAGGTCTCATCACCTAACACTCACAAAAACACATTAAAAAGACAATAAAAAGTGCAATGCATGCCTAACCTAATTGATGCCTAAATGCAACCCAAAAACCCATTTGCAGAGCAAAATCCTAAGAGGTAGGTTTGTTTTAATGCATAAGAGTGATGATAAACTGGCGTTTATCAGGTCCTCCCACAAGGATATTGATTCCTAGTTCGATGTCCACTGCCGCAGGATTATAGTGATCTTGTATTTAAGGATGTGACGGTGGGCTGATGAAGGCATTGATCTGATCTCTGAAATCAAAGAATTGTTGTGGTTCAAAGTTAGGTCATTCTGGCTGATCCATGGTTGTGATTGGAGGTTTGGGCTCAAAGTCAAAGGAAATGTCAATATGATCAGGTTGTTGCACAAACATAGAGGTCGAGGCTTGGCCTCAACGAGAGTGAATAGCTAATGGAGGCCTCAAGGGTGGTCTTAAGGACCTCCTCCCAAACATGCACCAATGGAGAAGATGAGAGATAGAATGTCAGACAGACCCAATCGAGGCACCCAAAGATTTTTGGATGACTTTAGAGGTTCAGGGCAGATGATACCCCTAGATCAGAAAGTCGTCCACCTGAGAATTACCTGGGCAGTCAGGAAGGGAGAGTCCCGCAAAGACCCCTATACGGTAAAGCATCCCCACAGGTTACAGGGTTTCCCCCACCCGACCTTCCTTGTCACTAAGGGTCCAGGTAGACCAAGATGGAAAACTTGACCTCTTAAGTCTACCAGTTTTAAGTTTAGATAAGGTGCATATGATTTCACTTCAACTTTTAAGATATTTTTATGCAAGGTGACCTAATTTGAAGATTGGTTGACCCCGCAAGGTGGGTCACTTCACCTGTTTGTCCTTTGAAATTATTAGGTCCTGCTTTTAGGATTCAAGTGAGATTTAGAGCCTGATTTTAGGGTTTACTTGATTAGGTAGATTCAATCAAGGCTTAAGCACACACTATTTGAGAAGATTGATTCTTTTTTTTAAGGAAGTGTGACTCAAACCCTAGAAATAGAAACCATAATTGGCTCTACTTGGTCTAATTAATTGATTGCAAATCTGGCACCTTTGGACTCAATCAAGTAGGTGGTAGCCCCAAGTGTCTTAAATCCCTAGGTAGGTGCAAGAATCAGGTTTAGGATGTTTTCTAAAAAGAATGTATCAAATTAGGAAACTTGTGATGATTAATCTAAGAATAGAATGCAAGTTAGCCTTAATTGATTTTTTTCTTCTTTTAGTTTTTCAGAATCAAGGGCTTAGGAAAAAGCGGATGGAGTTTACTTGCCCCTGGAGTGTTTGGTGTGCAGCTGATCTTCCTCCTATGAATCCTGTCACAGATAGTCAAAAGAGATAAAGCAAGTTAGTGCTAGATAAGAAATTGCAATCAAAGAGATCAAATTGTGCGTTGCTCCCCGGTAATGGTGTCAAAATGTTTACGCACTGAAACAGTGTTTTAGAAGTCATTGCATTATAGTATGGGTCGTAATAGTGCGAAAACAGATAAAATTTATACTTGAATAAAATCAAAGGTTGTTTACTGGGAGCAAGTAGTAAAATAAATCTGAAGATTGCAATTCTATCACAAGATATCAATATATGATGAAATCTCCAAGCACAAATGATATGTATATAAGAGTAAATGTTAGTAGTGCAAAAAGATTCGGGTAAAATGGTGATTTGAATCACCAATTTACCCTAGTTACAATAATAACAAATAATGCAATAGCATCAGATGGCTAAATTTCCAATCAGATGGGTTAACCGTTTCCTACTATAGTGCCAAAGGGACACTGTTCCTCTTCTTCTGCCTTGGCTCTTCTTCTTTGGCTTTTTCTCCTCACACACAGGGCGAATTTCGCTAAGTGTTGGGATCTCTCTGAAGCAAAACCCCCCCTCAACCTTGCTCTCTCTTTCTCTTTCTCAGATCTGGGTGTATAAGTGGGTCGGGTAACTAGATAATTGGGTCAGGGTCCAGGTTCACGGGCAATGGTCACAGACGAGAGTGCATAGGGTGTGCGGGGGACCTCACCCCCTAGTGTCGAGGCAATAAGGCCCTGGCACTTTTTCCTTTTATGCTGCAGCGTGAGCTCGATCAAGCATGATGTGGGACTAAGTTCCCCTTCTTTCTTGCATGCAGCAGCAGGTAGCTTCTTCCAGCTAATTCATGCAACGTGCGTGATTTTATAAAAGGGGATTTTAATATCGTTGCAACGCGTAAATCCACTTTCGCTTTTAAATTTTTAAACCTAGATAGTGGGGTATCTAAGGTTGTCCAAGGAGGCAATTGTTGCAATTATATATCTCTTACTTGAAAATGGAAATCAACTTTCTTTTTGTTGTTTTCAAATATGCAATTTTGATAGTTTGAAATAACTAAAGCAATGCGGATTTGATGGTGGGAAGGTAACTAACACCTAAAATTACTAAATTAAAACCTAAGTGACAGGTAATTCCTCTCTCTAAGCTCATCTTAAGTAGGTGGAAACCTAAAGTAATTAGAGAGAGGGGGTGATTACACTAAGGTAAAAGTAAAATTGTGAAAAACACAATTAAGAAAAGGCAACTTTACTAGAGGAGCAAAATGTTTTACAAAACCCTAGTAGAGGAATGCTTCTACTACTAGAAATCAAAAGTACAAAAAGTAAAAACACTAGTCCTCCTGATGATGATGATGGTAAAGAAGAGATAGAGGCTTCTTGCTCCAAGCCTAGTAGCTCCTGGGCTTGAAAAGAAGTCCTCCAACTCCTTACTTTTAAAGCTCCTTCAAGGTGAAGTCCTCCAAGACAAGCCCACAAAGGGGGGGTGCCCTATGCTCTCCAAGGGTGGACATACACCTTAATGGCTCCTCCAATGCCTGGCCGTCCTCCAATGTTAAGAGAGTCTCCTCCTTGGCATGGCACAAGGAAGAAGAGAGAAGGGGGAAGAAGGCACTAAGGGGGCGGTTAGGATGCCCCCTTAATCTTCTTCTCTTCTTCTCCTTCCTTGGCCGTGAGTTAGGGTGGATGTAGGGTGGTATTACACTAATGGAGGATGATGAAAATGGTGGTGGTTAAGGGTCTTTTTATAGAATAGGAAGGGGGGTATAGGTGGCTCTTGGAATGGATGGCTAGGATGGGATTTGGGATGGTGGTTAAGGATCCTATGGTGGAGCTCATTTGGCACCAACTCAAGAGACTTGTAGGGGGTAGTTATGGTGGTGTTGGTGGCTCTTGGGGGTGGAGAGACACCACCAAATTGGTGCCAACTTGAAGTTTCTAGAAGGAGGTCCTAGGTGGATGGTGGAGATGATTTTAAGGAGAGGTGTATGGTGGAGACGAAGGGAATTTCGGAGGGAAAAGTTGGTGCCAAAGACAGGGTGGTTATAGGTGTTTTTGGCGCCAACTTTTGGTGCCCTTTGGTGGTGGTTGAGGGGTGAAGAGGTGGCTATGTTGGCACCAACTTAGAGGTGGACTAGGTAGAGCTTAGGTGGACTTAGGTTGGGTTACTTGGTGGAGCTAATTAGGTAGGGTTTTAGGGTGGTGGATGGCTAAGGGAGATGGGGCATAGCTAAGATAAGCTAGTTAAGCTAGCTTAGCTAGTAATAGAGTAGAGGAGGAGGCAATTGGAGCTAGGGTTTGAGGGGAGGAGCTAGACAGAAGAAGTCTGGAGTTGAACTAGAGTTGGTAGCCGCTGAAGAGGGTGGCATGGAGCTACTTTAGCTGGCTTAGCTTGTTAATTCTTTGCTAGCTACCAAGCCAAGCTAAAGCAAGCTAGCTTCTGCTGAAATGAGCTGAGGTAAGCTGGGTCTGATGCTCCTGGGGAGGACCTAGCTAGTTGAAGTAGCTAAGGTAGCTAGACTTGAGCTTCCTGAGCTAAGATGAAGTCATCTTCGGCTGGCTAGAGTTGAGTGGAGCTGGATGTAGCTGGTCCTGAGTTGAGGTGAACTCTAGTCAACTTAGTGAGCCAGCTAGAGCTCCCAGTGAACTGATGGGAGCTGAGATAAGCTAGACTCAGCTAAGTTGAGCTGACTTGAGCTAAGGTGAGCTGAGATTAGCTCTCTTAAGCTACCATTCAGCTAAGATGAGCTGAATGGAGCTAGGATGAGCTAACCCTAGTTCAAGTGAGTTGGATTCCAACTATGGTGAGCTGGATCTAGCTGAGTTTCAGCTGGTTTGGGCTTCTCCTTCACCAATTTCCTTCCTAAGTGCTAGGGTTCTAGGGATCTGACAATCTGTTTATCCCTAACACTCACAAAAATGCATCAAAAACACAATAAAAAATGCAATGCATGCTTAACCCAATTGATGCCTAAATGCAACCCAAAAACCCGTTTACGGAGAAAAATCCTAAGAGTTAGGTTTGTTTTAATGTATAAAAATGATGATAAACTAGCGTTTATCAGTCAACGCCTCAATTGTTGGTCTCTTCGTGCTCTTAGGTCATTTCCACAGTTGCTAGAGTTCGTACCTAGAGCGAGCATGTGCTGGAGCAAGCGTCAAGCTTTGCTCGAAGCTTCCGTTAATGGCAGCGAAGGAGAGAACACTTGAAACAGTGAAAACAGCCTAAAGGCCACGTCAGAAGAGCTCAGGAGCTTTGCGCGAATGTGGCGAAGGTGTTGGTGGCGGTGGCGTGTGGTGAGAGTGGTCAGAGATGGTTGGCGAAGGTGGCGGAGGTCGGAAAAGGTGGGTTTGTTTGACGGGTTTTGTGAGTGCGTAATAGGGTGAATAGATAGAGGGCTTTGGTTGGTGGAGTCGAGGCGGAGGTAACGAGCGTGTCGGCGAGGAGGATGGAGGTGTATAGCACATGAAAGTCCTCGCCGAAGTGTTCGTCGGAGGTGGAAGGGATGATGGTGAACGGGCGGTGTGGTGGTTGTGTGATTGTGTAAGTTTGTGGACAGAGAGTAGGGACAGAGAGCGATCGATAGAGCTAACGGATGAAGTGAGACGAAGGAGATGCCGGGTCTGGTATGGCCGACGTTGGAGACGAAGGCTGCTCCGGTGAGTTTGACGGTGATGAGGGTGGGGTTAGGAGACATCTCACTGGTATGTTGAGATGCGGAAGACGACGGGGAAGAAGATTCAGCCGCTAGTATTGCGAGTGGATGAAGAATGAAATCGGAGGGAGTCGCTGGTCGTCGTGGAGCCTTTCGTCCGGAGAAGAGGGAGGAAGGAGCGGTATTCCAGGCTGAAAATGAGTATAGAGAGGATGGTTTGTCCTCAGGGGTCTTTAAATAGGGGTGCTTGAAACTTGGAAACCAAGCTTCCAAGCTTGGTAAGTTTGCTGGAGTAGGAAACCTACATCTCTCATGCATTCGGATGAGGGATTGGGATAGAGTTGGAGCTCACGAATAGGATCAAATCATAGAGAAATCTCTTAGGAATCTTCCTTCCAAATTTGGAAGAGATTGAGTGTGAAATCAGGGAGAGATCTCTGATTGAAGGTCGCCAGAGTTGTAGGAATAGGACTTCTACATTCATGGAAATGGCGGGGACCTTTTGGCCAAGAAGACAACAAAGATAGGGGCCTGTTTATAATGAATTTCAAAAGCTAGGGGCACTTGTGAAATGGAAAGAATCAGACAGGACTGAAATGCAAACTAGGTCAAGACAATCTTTAATTGAGCCCAAATTTTGGTACAAACCTAATTTAGACCTAAGGAATCTGATGGTGAAGTCGGATTTAGGTTTTGACTAAGTTTGATTGGGTAAATTGCGTAGTTACCCAAATTAGGGCAACTTTTCATCTATGACTCTATTTTAGGTCAAAACGGGTTTTAATGGTCAAATTGAAGGTACCAAATCCTAGAAAATATTTTTCTATGAATTTTAAAGGGTTTAGGTGAATTTTATCTTGACTGGAACCTCAGTTAGTTAAGCGAGTCTCTTTTAGGATTTCAAATGTCATTTAATTCTTGAAGTAAGTAAAAAACTGTTTTGTTCTGCATTGACCCTCTTGTTACGACTCTAAAGAACATTTGAACATTAACAAACCCATGAAATAACCTGTGGTTATTCTTTTTTTGTGGATTACTGGTAAAATTGCATAAATAACCTTTTATTCTTCTCTTCTTCTCAAAACAACTCAACCTGCCCAAGAGACCTCTGACTGATATGTAGGAGCTTTTATTGACTTTATTAAATCAAATTGAGCTAGTTATGGCTCATGATGGTATTCCCATCAATCATTTTACTTTTAGAATAGAAGTAATTAATATAAAATATTAATTACCTTCGTATTTTCTTGATCCCAATATTCGTAGCACTCCACCTAATGACCAGCTTGTACTCCTGGTGGCATGTTTCTCAATGGATCCTCATAATTCTTACCAATAAAGAACTATTTGTATATACAAAAAAGTTAGCAACACCTAAGAGTAAATAGTTGTGTTATGTTATTATGAATTCTATATCTATGCTTATGTCATACTTGGCTTTTAAGCTCTTCTCTCCAACTACGAAGTGTCCTCCATGCTACTTGGAGAATATATGTAGTCGTCATTGGATTTGTTCCCCAATCATACGTCACCTACATTTTATATTATAATGAATAATTAGATAAAGGATTTTAAGTAAACCAAATGAATGACATAACAGCAATATCATATTAATACCCCTAGCTCACGAATGAACTCATCCTTATGTTGCTGAGGGACCTGCCTCCAATCAAAATAGCATAGGGATATCAACCATCTCACAAGTGTAGGGATCCTGCAATTAAAGGGTGCATAATGTGAACATCTTCCGCTAAAATTTATTTCAACCGTTATTCGAGTCCCTTCAGTTAATTTTCTCATTTCCAAATTCCTTGTCTTACCCCTTAGCTTTGATTTTATACCTTCGGTAAACAAATACTCAAAATAAAATTGTTATAAAGAATTAATATCAAAGAAAGTTAATGTGAGAATTTATATACCATTAGACCCGACTTGACTCTAGTCCTGAGATTGGCTCTGTGATTGACTCTGTGGCTGACTATTCTGCTGAGATTGGCCATGTGACTAGATCTAAGGAGGGTCTATGAACTGAGATGGTGCCTACTACTGGGATCGACTTTAGGGAGGGTGTAGGGGATGAGCTAGTATCCACTACTGGGATTGACTCTGGGGAGGGTGTAGGGGCTGAGCTGGTGTTCGTTGCTGAGACTGACTCTGGGTAGGGTGTAAAGACTGAGCTGGTGTCCATTGTTGGGACCGACTCTGGGTAGGGTGTAAAGACTGAGCTAGTGTTTACTGCTCGGACTGGCTCTGGGGAGGGTGTAGGGGCTGAGCTGGTGTCCACTGTTGAGACTAGCTCTGGGGAGGGTGTAGGGCCTGAGCTCTTGTCTGCTGCTAGGACTGGCTCTAGGGAGGGTGTAGGGGCTAAGCTGGTGTCCGCTGCTGGGACTGGCTCTGGGGAGGGTGTCAGGGCTGAGCTCATGTCTGTTGCTGAGACTGGCTTTGAGGAGGATGCAAGGGCTGAGCTGGTGTCCGCTATTGAGACTGGCTCTGGGAGGGTGCAGGGGCTGAGCTCGTGTCTACTGCTGAGACTGGCTCTGGGAGGGTGTAGGGGTTGAGCTAGTGTCCGCTACTGGGATTGGCTCTAGGGAGGGTGTAGGGGCTGAGCTTGTGTCTGCTACTAAGACTGGCTCTGGGGAGGGTGTAGGGGCTGAGCTCGTGTCTGCTGCTGGGACTGGCTCTGGGGAGGGTATAGGGGATAAGCTTGTGTCTACTGCTGGGACTGGCTCTGGGGAGGATGTAGGGACTAAGCTGGTGTCCGCTGCTGGGACTAGCTCTGGGGAGGGTGTAAGGGCTGAGCTGGTATCTGCTACTAGGATTGGCTCTGGGGTAGGTGTAGGGGCTGGGACTGGCTCAGGGGAGGGTGTAAGGGCTGAGGGTGTGCGTGCCTAGGTGGAAGCTGAGAGTGAAGTTGTGTATTTTGTTGAGGTCTATGCTGAGGCCTAGATTTTGCAAGAGTATGAGGTGGGATCATGGCATGTCGAGTATGAGATCAAAGTCGAGTCTATGGTAGTAGGCGAAGTCTGAAGATTGGGCATGTGGGAAGGCAACTGGAGTTGATGGTCATGCTGTGAGTGGGGTTGAGGATCATGTTGGGGCTCAGGCTGGGTGTCAATGCCACCCTCGTGTCCTTGGACCTGGTCATCTGGCTCAAATGAAGAGTCATCATTACACATATTAAGATGATGCTTTCTGTATGCCATCAACTTCTTAGATGCCATCTACAGATGTAAAAAAATTATTAATTACAAAAAATACAATAGAAGGATGATTACATCATCAAATATATTTATCAAAAGATAAATTTTGATAAAGTGAATAAGCACATCTAAATAAAAGGTACTATTAAATTCTCAAATTTCAAGGCTACTGAATGTGACCAATTTATTTACTCCAACTTAATGCCATTATATATAGAAAATTTCACTTTGATTATTCCAATAGAATAATTCAGTTTGATTATACTTCATGCCACTGTGTATGAAAGCACAAACTTGAAAATAGAAAGCTTACTTTTATATGGTCCATTGGAAGAAAAAATCATAACTTTGGTTACAGGAAATAAGAGATGAGTTACAAATAATAAAAGGATGATATCATACTTTTTATATAGTCAACTGTGATGAAACAAGTATGCCAAAGCAAATAAAATATCAGCCCAGTACAATAAGAAAACCTACAATGGAGAAAATATATGAAAAAAATTTTAAGAAAGAAATAGTTATACTTTATAAAATAGCTTAATTGAAAATGTTTACCTCAAATATCAATATCCATTTCACCATAACCTACTTCATCTTGTAGCACATCTTGGTATGCTTCAGAATCAAAGTCGGGATCCTTATCATGTTGTATATCATAATAATCACGTAGCATTGTTCTTATTGGAACTATCCAACATTTCTACTATTATCAGGTACATAAAAAACTTGTTTAACTTGACAAGCTAATGTAAACAGTTCAGATGCTTGAAGAATTTTATGATCCTTATTCAAACTTATGAAACCAGTTTCTTCGAATTTTATGATCCTTATTCAAACTTATGAAACCAGTTTCTTCTTTCACTTTAACACCATATCTGTTGTTAAAAATATCAAACCAGTCACACTTAAATAAGACGACTTGGTGATCATGACTATAGCTTACTTCCACAATCTCTTTGATTTTCCCATAGTAACCATCACAACTAGTTTGTATGCCATTACATTTCACAATAACGCCTGAATGTTGTGTTACCTTTAAATCATCAATTGATTGCACTCTAAATCTGAACCCATTTATTATATATCCAGAGTGATAATGTGCATGACTTAAGGGTATGTTCATCATTACATCAAAATGTTCTATCCATTGCGGATCATTGTTTTGTTTTATTTCTTGCACACAAGTTCCAAACTAGTTAATGAAGTCTTCTTCACATCTAGAAATGTGCGAAGATTATCGAAATTCATCGTAAAAATCTGGAATCTACTTTAATATATATATGAGCTAATCATTGATTATATTCAAACATTGATTTAAATTTCATTCGTATGATTGGTCTTCCGTAGATATCAAATACAGAAAAATAATCTTTCACATTTTTACTATTTTGTTTATTATCATTTCTTTCCAATCGATTGAATCGATTATCTGGACCATCCATATACATCACACAAAAGTTGATGCATTCTTCTACAAGATACCCTTTGACAATTGAACCTTCTGGCTTCACCTTATTAAAGACATAGTCTTTCAACTTTTTTAAGAAGCGTCCAACTGGATACATCCACCTATACTGAACTGGTCCAGCAATCCTTGCTTCATTCGCTAGGTGGAGTATAAGATGTACCATGACATCGAAAAATGCAGGAGGAAAAATCTACTCCATCTTGCATAGTGTGATCACAATTTGCTTGTCCCAATAGTCTAACAATTGAGAATCCAATGTCTTTGAATATATAACCTTGAAGAATCAGCTTATCTCCGTCACAGAGTCAACCACTAGTTGAGGAAGCACTTCACGAATTGCTAATGGGAACAAGATTTGCATGTAAACATGCAATCATGACTCTTTAGTCCACTTACCTTCTTCAATGCTTCATTTACACATGTAGAAAGTCTTGACCGGAATCCATCTAGAACCTTGGTATTTTCTAGAAAAGATAATATCTTTAATCGTTGCTCATCCTTTAAAGTATATAATACCTTAGGAAAGTCATAATTTCCATCATCTTTATGATTTACGTGCAACTCAAGACGAATGCCAACATCTTCAAATCATTACGGGTCTTCAAAGTGTCTTTTGGACTATCTGTTAAGTTTAGCATATCTAAAATATTATCCATAACATTCTTCTCGACATGCATCACATCAAGATTATGATGAACTATGAGATCTTACCAATAAGGGAGCTCCATGAAGAATATGCTCTTCTTTTTAAATCCAGAATTACGTAAGTCTTTAAGATCTTTCTAAAACAAATGACCCAATTGGATATTACCAATCTGTTGTAACTTCTCAATTATTTTGTATCCTGACAACCTGATTGTATCTATTCTTAAAAAATTTTTTGGATTCTTGGATGAATGTGGCATGGTTTACCATCAAATTTGTCATTAAACTTGGATTGTCACCATCTATGTTCAATTGGTAGGAATCTACAATGCCCTAAATAAAACAATATACTGCTTTCAGGTAAATGCAAGTAATGAAAATCATCCATACATATAGGACATGCCAACTTGTCTTTTGTGCTCCAACCAGATAAATTTGCATAAGATGGGAAATCATTAATAGTCCACAACAGTTCTGCATGCATCTTAAAAAATTATTTTCTAGCTGCATCATATGTTTCAAACCCGTTATACCATAGCAATTTCAACTCTTCGATGAGTGGTTGCATGTAAACATCGATTGCATTTCGTGGTGCCTTTTTCCTAGGGATGAGAAGTGTCAGTGTCATAAACGAAGATCTCATACACATCCATGGCGGTAAATTATATATAAAGATCACCACTGGCCATATTGAATATGACCGATGCATATTTTTGAAAGGATTGAATCCATCACTTGTAAGACCAAGCCTAACATTACATGTTTCCTCTGCAAATAGAGCATGTTTGCTATCGAATGTAACCCACTCGTCAGAATCTGTCGGATGACGCATAAGTCCATCTCGTGATTTGTTATTATGATGTCATATCATCCACTTTGCAGTTTTAGTCAACATGAAAAGACGTAACCTAGGAATCAAAGAAAAGTAACGCGGTACCTTCCTTGATCGTTTCTTCCCTCATGTATTTGAACTAGTATTTTCTTCATATCTTCTCTACATTGCAGGCAACTATTCAGGCATACATTTTCTTTAGTGTACAGCATACAGTCATTCTTACAAGTATCAATCTTTTCGCACTTCAAGCCAAGTATGCGAAATTGTTCTTTTGCATCATACCATGACTGAGGAAAATCTTTGAGATTATTTAGCAACTCTTCTATGAACTTAAGGACATCATACATTAACTTAGATGCTACCTTATTCATCAATTTAATTTGAAATATTCTCAAAAGAAATGACAACCTTGACATGGAATTAATTCCAGGAGCAATGGGTTCCTCTGCTGCCTTCAGTGCATTATAAAAATGATTACAATCCCCAAATATATTATCATTATCTATATTATTAGCATTTGCATCCCTCATCTCTTCTAACATCTCTGTAACATTATCACCTCCAATATCTTCAATGCAATTCTCAACATCATTATCAATAGAAGGATAAGTGATTTCTTCTCCATGTGAGGTCCAGACCATGTAATGAGGCTACCAATTGGTACAAATTAGATGTTTAGATACTGTATTATGATCATGCATAAATCCATTCAAACAACTTTTGCATGGACAACAAATTCTCTCAGAAGTCTCCTCTTCTATATTGTTTCCTATCTTCATGGAATGCCTAGTCTAAGAATGAAATCACTCCACTCTTATATTGAAAATAATCAGAAATCCTCAAACCAATCTAAGACTTATCCATGGAAACCTATAATCAAATAAACCCACAAACAATGAAAGTAAGTTATATAAAGAAACATCATATAGTTGTATATTTTAGTTATTATTTTCACTTGATAGCTTATCCTTGAAGATTTGATTACAACATTACTTGTAACATGTAACCCATGCCTGGAGAAATTTCGGCAGCATCTCCCTACACTTCTCTAGTATATCCCCAAGACTAACCTCAATTAGATTCCTTTAACACCCAATTTAAGGTGCTTAAGAAACCTAGGTAAGTTTAGTTAGTATACCTGAGAAGACCAGAAAGATGTCACCGAGATTTCTCCAAATACGGATTACATGTAACAAGTAACACCTAAGTTATGGTTAAATCTTCAAAAACCATCCTTAGTTCGGAACTTTACCGAACTGACGACGATCAAAACTTATGGCATGTTATAAAGACAACACATCATGCATGTATGGGAGATATACATACATTAACGCATTATCCGTATGACATAATCATAAGTCTTCAATGAGTAAGTATATTAATATAATCGTACCTATCCTTTCAACTTGTACCTTAAGGGTTATATTTCTTATTGTTTGTCTTCAAGTGCATCTAAGGTTGTGCAAATGTGGATATCTACAAATTACATAAATAAATACTAGTAAAGAAAGGAACAGTTATAATATAAGTCAGACATTGTGTTATAAAAATTCAAGACATTATGTCATAACAGAAAGTAGTTCTACATAGTTCTCAAGACAATGTGATAGTTCATAAAGGAAGTCTACAAAAGCACAATAGATTAGATGTCACAAGACTTGGCTAATTCAGTAACTACTTTGGTTGCCAAAAGAAGATTTACATTAGCTTCGTAGCCATAGTATATATATAACAAGAGTATTAGCTACTCTTAGATTGTAATTTCTCTTGCCAATAGTAAAAGTATTAGCTAGACTAAGGTGATTATCGGACTACGATCTAGCTCCCCTAAAAATAACTACATTTCTCTTTATCGCAATTGCACAGAAGTGGTAAATACCCTGAGTAGTTAGTTGAATAAAACCTTTTTTTTTTTCCTAGTAAAACTGGAAGATTACTCAATGCCCAGGCCACTCTTAGAAATTTACCTCCTAGAGGAAAAGTATGTACCTACTCCTAACTCAATTGCCAGATTACTTGTCATCTCCATATGACTATATTCCTGGTTTCCTCTAGCAAAACCCTTCATTTCCTATTACAGTTTATTATACAATGAGGACTAGGATCTCAAGAGGGATATAGAGCCCTCCAGGACATATGCCTTTTTATTAAACAAGAGTATTATACCCACTTGAAGTCCCTGCAGCTGCACTATATCCACACCTATGGATGTCGAAAAAGAGCAATCCTTATTAAAAGTGATCGGATAGCATATTATTTTTCATTGCATGTGCAAATTAATGTCTTCTATATAACGGGTAAAAGTGCTTGCATGCACATTTGCTCTTTAATTTATTCAAGAATATTATATCACAACTTTTAATTTTAGTCATCATGTTTCGTCTCTCTCAAAGGCTCATATCGATAAACATAACCTCTCTTTGGACTCCTCCATTCCACACCCCTCTTACATAACAACCTAAATTTCTTTCATTGCTTCAGACTGAGTGTAAGTTTGAATAAAGAACGGATAGCAAGTTATTTCTACTAGAACAAGTGCTCTAGAGGGACATTTAGATCGTGCAAGGAGGACAAAGTGTTTACATATAGAACATTCATTATCCTTTTCTTAATTCAGTTTAAACTAAACCAATCCATGGTCCTATTATTATTTCCCTGAAGTACATATATGATGTTTTTGGTCATTAAGGTGAATGTAAATTCTATCAAACATGGAAGCAATTGATTGAGAGAAATGATGAAGTTTCCTTTCATAAGTCAAACAATACAATCGAGTTGGTTGTGAGAAGTCTATCAACATAGAAGCTAATTATATTAGAGAAATTATATTGAACCTAAAAATGAAAAAAATCATATTGAACCTGTAAGCATCACTCATTTGATTAGTATTCTGGTGTTGTTCTTTGTCAACGTGGCAGGTATGCTCGAAAAATTATTATACACCAAATTCCTTCCAAAGAAGACAACCGGGAAGGATTAGCAACTCACAAATTTTCTGCTTATTCAATCATAAAAGAAAAGAATCTTCCATGCCTATAAAATTCATTCCAAAAGTATACTTACAACACTTCAACACCAAGGTCAGTAGATCTCCTTGAGCCAATCTGCAGTCAATAGATCCACCAAGTAGTATAACAACAATAACCCTAGCAGTCATGATATCAAGAGAAGTGGAGTTGGAGGAGGAATGGATGAAATGAAGTATACCAGCGCACGTAGCAACGATAACAAAGGTGCTGCTGAGGAAGAAAGGTGGCCATCTCAAGGGGGAGGAGTGACGCTACTGGGGAAGGGATGGTTGCGAGAGGCACCTTTGTCGAGAGAGGGAAGGGGGCAACAGATGGTCGAGGAAGCTATAGTGTCAGGGACAGGCCTGGGGAGTCGAGGGAGGAGGAAGGTGATGGGGGCAGTAGTGGGTTCTCGACGGCTTACTTGAGGGGAAGGAGAGGTGATAATGGGGTAGGGATGGTCAGAGGAGGCACCTTAAGCTAGCAAGGAGGAAGCTGTGCCGTTGGGGATGGTCGAGAGAGGGGGAGCTGTGCTATCGGGGAGGGGGCTGGGGAGTTGAGGGAGGGGGAAGGTGATGGCGGCAGTGGGTTAACTGAAAAAGTGGAGGGAAATTTTCCTTTCGTACCAAAGCCTATGGTGACAATTTTAAGTGGAACCGTGACAATAGGCTTTGGTGATGGTTTTTAAACTATGATGGATGGCGGTAGTGTGTTTAGGGAAAAAGTGGAGGGAAATTTTCATTTCGTACCAAAGCCAATGGTGACTGTTTTAAGTGGAACCGTGACCATAGGCTTTGGTGACGATTTTTAAACCGTGATGGAAATGTTGGTAACAAAGTAACTATCCTTAGTGTCTTTAGTCACGATTTTAAGTGGAACCGTGACCAAATAACCATGAATAACCTTAGTTTTCTAGTAGTGAATTGTGGTTCCATCGAGGTCGCAGGAACAATTGAAGAGGTTTTGGCAATTCACACTAAACATGATCGAAATCCTACCAAATCTCAAGATCAACACAAGAGGCAAGAAAGTGATGTACTTGAGGATGATTTTGATTTACAAACTTTTTGCCCATAGAAAATCAAATTGAAAAAGACATTAGTGAGACTGAGAAACTCTTGGGAGTATCTTATGATGAATTAGATGATAACATAAAGAATCCTTAATGCATCTACCCTGAAATTCAATAACTATTAAATTTTGAGGGGGTTCAAGAAATTGGACAGCCAAAGAATATGAACTAGGAAAACGAAGAAACAACCTCAATAAAAGAAGTTCAAAACATGATGGATTGGGGATGAACTTATACTCCAACTAGTTCAAATGGACGGCTTGAATCTGAGGAAGAAATGACTTCTGATGAAGAGGTAATTTCTGTTGAGGATTTTGAAGAATTCAGCACAACTCTACCTTTGTCCTCATATGACCCAGAGCCTGAAGAATTCATGATTTTTGACATCAACTACCATTATGAGGATCCTTATGATTCTGATTCAGAACCAGATTTAAATCTCAATCATGATTTCAATCCAGACCCTCTACTACCTCTTCTTGAATTATGAAACTGGATTAATGAACAAGCTCTGCATCATGAACCTCATCTAACAAACCCTATTTTCTATTTCAAATCAGAAAAACTCTTCAGAGTAGGACTGCATCATCAGTTGGTCTGCATTTTTGGATCACTGATTCCTGAACCAAATAATCATATCTTTATACTAATCCTGAATCTCTCAGCAACAATTATTACTCCTCTTGACCCACAATATTGAATTACATATTTCTTTTAGGTTTAGGTCTGACAAATGACGTTAAACTTAGCGCTAGTTAGGAGGCAACTCAGTATTCTTTACAGGTAGTTTTGCATCTTCTCTATCCAAGCTGACTTGGATTAACAAGCTCAGTCAGGTGATATCCCGTCTTGCTTATTACATTTTGATTTTTCTGCATACATTTCAATGAAGATATTGTAATGAATAGGTATGGGGGGGTGGACATTGCATGACTTATTTTTATGTCAGAAAAAAAAATTGCATTCATGCATAAAGGATTTTTGTCAAAAGGGTTTTATTAGGGATTTATTCTTAAGTTGATTCCTAAATTTAGAATCTAATACAATTTCACACTTACACGTAGATTAGCAATGGATCTTCTGTGAAAACCGATAAACATCTTTAGTTTGTCAAGAAGCAATGCTTCTTCTCTAGAACCCTTGGATGGTAATTAGGGAGTCAGGCAAACCATCTTCTTGAACATCCACCCAACAAGCATGAGGTGAGAATAGAGAGTTTACTGGTGCTCTAAGGCTAGTATAAGAAATTTTAATTTATGGGTAATTGGATAATGATACTCGGAGTTAGGCATAGTTTTCGCTCTCGATTATTGCGTATAAATTCTGTGTGAACTTTTGGAGAGCCACCAAATAAGGCAAATACGCAGAGAACGGATTCTAATAAAACTAGGACTAAGGTGGATGGTTGCGACCGTCCTTTACAGAATTCGTGACTGAAGGAAGGTATTAATATCAAGGTCAAAAATACACTGTCTCATCCATTTATTTCTTGGTGCCGAGAGTAGGCACTTCCACCAAATAAGCCACCAAATATTCTCTTGAACACCCTAATCCCAAATAATGCCTCGTGAATAAAAATGTACATTAGTGTTGCATTTTGTTGAGTTGGTAGATACAATTATATAAAAAGAGAGAGAGATAAAAGAGAGAGTAGAAGAGAATATATATATATAAAACAACAAAAGGAAAAAGAAGAAAAAGAAAGAAAGAGTAGAAAAAAATGTTAATTGCCTTATGTTTACTTCATGTCAAGCACATTGAGGCAACAACACCCATTCTTTTTACAATCCACCAAATACAGCCTTGATCTACTTTTCTGTACTTCTGACCACCAGAATACTGGCTAAGGAATTTTAACTTAGTCATAGGGTTATCAGAGCCTAATCAAAGTGTTAATGCCACGAAAAGCCACCAAATATACTGACAAATCTGATGAGATTGTGAGCATAAAAAGAAAAAGAAAAGAGAAGAAAAAGAATGAGTAAGTACAAAGGAACTAAAGAGAACACACCTTCTCTACTTCTCTTTGAGTTGAATTTTTTAATGGTCCAAAAATCTTGATTCTGTAGTACTAGTCTATGTGTAGCACCAGATGAGTATGAGGCACCAAATATAAACCTACTTAATTTAGACGTCTTTTACCTAACCTAAAAGGCAAGGATGAAATTACAGATTACTTTATAACCCCGAGGGAAGAAGTTTGCCTATCCCAATAGAAATTTTACTAAGGGTCAAGTACAAACTTTAGATATGGATTAACTTTTCACTTGGATTCGTTGCATAGGCTACAACACTACACTTTCACAAATATTTGGATTTCTAAAGTTTTGGATGAAAATAAAAGAAATAAATCTCTAGTTGAACTCTTGATAATAATTAGTCATTTAGGACCACTTTGCATTTAGTCTTGCATTTGTTAGGAACTAGCAAATTTAGGCATGAGGGTGTGATTGCACAACAATCATACAACCTAATCCACTTGAATTAAGTTAGATTCTAGCATAACTTAAGAACAATGCATACGTAAGCATCATAATTTGCATAGTAGATAGTTTGGTAACCTTATAGATAACATTGCCATTTTATGCTCTAAAAGAGAGATGATATTGATTGCAGATGACTTAAGGCCACAGATGACAGATCAGAACATACAGAACTGATCAGGACGATGACAGGAGCCCAACACTTCTAAAATCATCTCGATCAGACATCTTTAGCATCATGTACAACCCATAGAAGAATAGAGAACAAGGAGTAAGATGGTAAAAATCTAGACCTCAAATGCCAAATCTGACGCACAGATGGATCCGAATCAACGATCGCAGTCCAACGGCGTAAAAATCATGTTGATCAGGGGCTTACAACACCGTTTACAAAGCAAGGAAGATGGAAGGCTATGATGGCACCACGTGTCACCATCGTAGCAACCCCTTGTTGAAGCTACGAGTTGCCACGCTAACGTGTTTGGTTTTGAAAAACCTGTCGTTGTAGTTTGAAAGCGAAGAACTCGTCTTCAACAAATAAAATTTATACTGGAATAGAAATCCTGGGTCAAACTCAGGGAGGCAGACGTTTGATTTGAAAATACGTGTTTAATTTATTTGTCACGAAGTAAATTAATTGATTAGAAACTATCTATCTATTTACACTAAATAGAAGAGAAAGAGAGAATGAGAGAGAGAGAATATTACAAATAAAAATCAAAAAGAGATGTAGAATGAACATGGAATTCATTATCAAAGAGATTGTTCGTTACACTAAACATTACGACTAGAAAGCAAAAAACGATTATACTAGAAAGCAGTAAATCTCATCTACAAAGCATTAAAAAGAATGGAGAGAGAATTATCCTCCTCGACGGTCGCTTGGAGGACGAGCCGGACGGGATGACGCCTGGAAGACAGGGAACGGAGTAGGACGAAGGAGGACGAAGCGGGAAGAACGGGAACGGGGCAGTACGTCATCGTCGTCGCAGGATCCACTTTCGAAAGGGGGACGAAAATTGGACTTTACCTCTTGAGAAGCATCCCGGGTGTGAGACAAGCTTCTCTTGAGCTTTGGAGAGGGAGAGAAGAGAAAGAAGGGATGAAGATTTTGTATAGAGGTCTCCTTTTATAATTGCAAGGAATGAGGGCAATTTGGTCATTTTAATCTCAAAACATTAAATCAGGGGTCTTTAGAGACGGATAAAACCGTCGCTAAAGCCCCATCGTGGGCGACGTGCTCCGCTCGCTCGCCTCCCATGCATGAAATGTGTGCTCACGTCCTTCGATTCTCGGCCATTCGATTACGAGATCGAACGACTGAGATGTGCCCTCGCCCGCCTCCTCATCGCAGGCTCGCCACGTGCAATCTCGCATGATGGGCGAGCGTGCAATAGCGCGTGGTCTGGATTGAGCGCCAGCAGCGATCGAGCGGTCGCGGAGCCCGCTCGCCCGCACCCCAGTAGTTGCTCGCGAGGAATCGAACGTGCGAGGCTGCGTCGTGTAAGCGCGTTCACACGCTGTGCTACAGCGACGTTTATGTCGCAAAGATGCTTTCGTGCGCGCGCGATCAGGACCGTTGGATTGAGATCCAACGGTCAAGGAGGCTCTTCAGGTGCGGCTTCAGAGGATGGGCGCGCCGGTTGGGATGCAATCTCAGCCGTTGGATCTTGATCCAACGGTGGAGATTCGTGGGTGCTAGTGGCTTCAGAAGTTAAGGCTAGTCGGTTGGGTGGCCCAGATAGCGCCACGTGGCGCCATCTTGGCCGTCCATCTTCTGGATGATAAGATGGTGCCACAGTTGTCGGATTGAGTCAATTTTCATGTCGTTAGGCTACGATTGTCGATCCAAATCCATCTGTATGGTCAGATTTGTCATTTGAAGTGCGGATTCACAACATATTGGTCCTTGATCTTCTAGGGTTCCCCAATCTCTATCTGATGCTACAGATGTCAGATTAGGGCAATCTTGGAGTTGTTGAACTCCAATCGTCGCCCTGATCACATCTGTATGATTGGATCTTCGATCTGAGGCCCTGATAAAAATTTTTCCCTGTCTCTAATCATAAAAGGAGACAATTAACCTCCATTTTATTCAAACTAATCTAAATGCAAGATGATGCATGATATGCAATATTTATAGTATGCAATGCAATTTTATGCTTAAGAACATGCATAAATAGACATTTTATGCAATGTAAACATGTTTACATCACCCCTCGCCATGCCCCAACCTCTGAAGGAGTTTCCTCATGCATTGTGGGCCATTGGATCATCATCCAACGGCCACGACGCACCCATGACACCCACCTCTCCGCACCTCATCAAGTGGGAATACATCTCAGCCGTTGGATCGTCATCCAACGACTAATAGCAGCCGAGCATCGATATGGAAATGCGACAATCCGCGCTTATAGCACGTTGGTTAGCATGCTCCAACCGCAGTAAAAGGTACGAGATCGATCCATGCTCAACACAAAATTGCGAAAGGGGATGGCACTCGTAGCAATTGGACTGTCGGATGGCAATCGAAGGGTGCACAGGCGAACACGTGGTGTGATGAGGACCATCTGATGTACATGTGCGATATGACACGCGCACTAATGCCCCAATCCATGCATTATCCAAAAGGCAGTGACGCAACTTTAGGCCGTCCGATCACGAGAACGGATGGTTGAAATCAAACGCGCGCGAATTCAAAATGTGAGGCACGAGAAAACACGAGGCATGCGTGCAAAGAAGAGGAAAGCACGAGCGACGACCGCACGATGGCGATCTAAGGGTGATGGAGCCGCCATGTGTCAGCACCAGAATGCATCCGAGCATGAAAGGTGCATATGAGGTTATTTTTTAGGACAGATCAAAGTCATTGATCTCCCGATCGATGGATCTGATCAATTTGAGGTTGTTGCACGAGTTGGAGGGCTTAAATGCCCACTTTACCCCTCATTAAAGCTATGAAAAGTGCCCCAGGGCCCCCCAATTTAGAGGCAACTCCCACTATATAGATCTCCAGCCTCTCTCTCTCTCTGCAACTCCTCTCTGGCATTCTTCCCAACACTCTAGATCTGAAGTGCTATTGCACTTCGTACAAGCATCCCACAAGCGACGTCGTCCTTCATCTACTATCTTTCTCTATCTCTATCTCTCTATCTATCTATCTATCTACTATTTAGCATAGTGATTTCTAGTTTGAAAATTATTTCAAAATAGCAATACAATTCTGCTTTTCTGGATATCTGATGTTTAGAACGACTCTCTGAAAAGTTTTTACATAAACATCATATTTTACCTCCCTATAAACAAATCGGTACTCACTAAAACTTTATAAATATTATTTGTTTCATTGTGATTCGCACTACAACGACAGAACTAATCTTTTACGCATCTCGCAGTCGAACAAGTAGTAGCTAGGCTTGATCAAGTAGAGCTACCATGAGCTAAGTAGATCTGGAATGAGTTGGATCTAGTAGCATTGAGCGGAGTTGAGTTGGAATCCAGCTTAGGTGAGTTCGAATGAGCTAAGATCCAACTGGAATGAGCTCTATCTTCATCTTATGCCTTCTACATTGCAAGGGTTTAGGTGATTTCCATTGTGTGATCATCCTTGACAATGACAGGAAGTATATAAAAGCAAAAACAAGGAAAAATAATGCAATGCATGTCTAAACTATATGAATGCCTAAATATAGTTCCCAAACCAAATTGCAATGTGCAAAACTTAAGAGCTAGATACGTTTTAAGGCAGAAAAGTGATGACAAATTGGTGTTTATCAACGTCAAGTGAGGAAGCCCTCTGCGGACTTATGGTAATATAAGATGAGGTATCTTCATTTACTTTTGAAGAACACTTAGATGATTTTTATAAATTGTATGATTTAGCCAAAGCACTAAAAGTAGAAAATAAAAAATTAATAAAAGATCTAGATAAGGAAACTAGGTTGAAACATAAACTCACTTCACAAAATCAACAATTGTTACCGGAGATCGTTTCATTAAATACTAACATTGATTCTCTCTAGATAGAGCTAGAAAAGTTTAAGAACAGGTTTGTTTCTCTTTTTAATGATCTTGTTAAATTCACTAAAGGTAGAGCAAACCTTGAAATCTTACTAGGCACATACACCCAAACCACAACCAAATTTGGGTTAGGATATACTCCCTTAAATGGTCATGAAGCCTCAAGTTCATAAACCAACGCACATAGCAATTCTAGCCCTAAGGTCAAGAATAGGTTCACGCCTAAATAGGCACCTACTAATCAATGTGGACACAAAAGAAAATGGATACCAAAGAAGAACTTGCAATCCTATTTTGTATGACACCCTAATGAAGGGATCATAAAGTATTTAGATTGGTTGTACAAAAAAAAAGATGGACATCTTATAGCTGTTAGAAGAAACTATGGACCTCACAAGCCTAAACCGATGATAGATCCAAAACAAAAGATGGGTCATGGACAACAAATGCTCCAAGCACATGACAAGAGAAGAAAACCTGTTCCTCAAGCTAGACCACAATAAAGGTGGTACAGTCACCTTTTGCAACAACCACAAGGGTTAAATTTTTGTACTAGCCAAATTGGTAACCCTAAAACCTCTTTCGATAATGTTCATCTTGTTAAGGGTTTAAAACACAACATGCTTTGTGTAAGTCAAATCTGCGATAAAGATTATAAAGTAAATTTCTCTTCAAAACGCTTCAAAATTAAGGATAAAAAGACTAAATAAATTCTTTTGACTAGAAATAGAATAAAAGATATTTACATTATTGACTTTGACAACTGCAACAACTTGAATTGTTTGGTTGCATCCGATGATGAGTTAATATTATGGCATCGTTGATTGGAGCATGTTCACATGTAGAATATAAATAAACTTGTGAAACATGACTTAGTATGCGGATTGCTAAAGATATCCTTTAAAAAGAAAAACCTCTGTGAATCTTGTGAACTAGGTAAACTTTATAAAACATCCTTCAAACCTAAAAATATGGTCAGCACCTCAAATCACTTGAATTAATTATCCTAGACCTCTTTGGATTAACTAAGTTTGAAAGCCTAAATGAGTGTAGATATTGTTTTATCATTATTGATGACTTTTCCCAATTTACTTGAATATATATATATATTTTTTTTTTTTTTTGAAAGGAGAAGGGATGACTATTGTTGACAATAGTCATCTGAATTGGGTATATTATTTTTAAGGTCTAAAGATTCTACTTTTGAGTAATTTAGAAAATTAGCCAAAAGAATTTAGACTGAGAAAGGTCATTCCATCACTAGAATAAGAAGCAATCATGGAGAATTTGAGAACCAAAGTTTTCAAGATTTCTACTCAACTTACGGGATCAAACAAGAATTTGTTTTTCCTAGAGCAACTCCTCAAAATGGTGTAGCAAAAAGAACGAATAGAACCTTGCAAGAGTATTCACTCACAATGCTGTGCAAGTCAAAGATACCTCGATATTTTTGAGCTGAGGCATTCAACACTACTTACTACATTCAGAATAAAGCCTCCATCAGACCAATCCTTAAGAAAATACCTTTTGAGTTATACTACGATAGGATACCTAAAATTTCCTACTTTAAAGTTTTTGGGTGTAAATGCTTTATCTTGAACACAAAGGAAAACTTAAATAAATTTGATGCAAAGAGTGATGAAGGGATATTTCTAGGATATCCTTCTAAAAGCAAATCCTATAGAGTTTACAACAAGAAGAATTTGACAGTTGAAGAAACTTTACATGTCTCTTTTAATGAATCAGATCAAAAAGAAAAAGCATCAAGTAGGGATGATGATTATATCTTAGAAGTTCCTTCAAATATTCTTGAAGATAACATTGCTAATGACTTACCTAAAGATCTAGCCTACACTAAAGACCATCCCAAGGATTTTGTAATTGGTGAAGTTACTAAAGGAGTTCAAACCCGATCTTCTGTAAACAATCTTGCACTCAGTGTGTTTGTATCACAACTAGAGCCTAAAATTGCAAAAGAAGCCTTCATTGATGATTGTTGGATTATATTTGGTGGCTCTCAGGAATTTACACACAATGTTCGCACATAGGAACTGAGAGTGAAAACTATGCCTAACTCTGAGGTATCATCATCAATTATCCAGAACTTAAGAGTCATTGCACTAGACTTAACGCACAAGTAGACACTCTACTTTCACCTCACAAATGTTAGGTGGATCTAATAGAAGATAGTTTGCCTGACACCCTACTAACTATACTGGACATGTCCAAGGGTTCAGGAAAAGAAGCAATGCTTCTCACCGACAAACTAAAAATGTCTATTGATTTTCATAAATGATCCATTACAAAGTCTTTGTGCAAGTGAAATAAATGTACTGGATTCTAAACTACGAGATAATTTAAGAAAAAAATGTTCAATAAAACCTCCTTGATAAAAATCTTTTTAATAAATACATGTATGCAATATGTATAAATGCTATGAATAATTTTTTTTCTTTCAAAATCACATACTATTTTTTGATGACACAACTAATTTAAGAAAAACCACTAAAAACTTATAATTTTGGAGATAAATAAAAATGACTCAAAAATATTATCTACCCCCCATATCTATTTCATACAATGTCCTCAATGCATGTAATAAATATAAGCAGAAAAAAAAAGATATTACCTGAAACTTGAGAGTTCTAAAGAAGTCAAGACTCGATCATCTTCAGGCCTGAATGAAAATTTCAAAACAAATAACATAATTATCTACAAACGTTGTGTTGCCTCCCAATAAGTGCTGAATTTTATGTCTACAACCATACCTAAACCCCTACAAAGATGAATCAATTAATAAATAGGAGAGGATCAAGAGTAGAATAATAAATAAATCAAGGAAGCTCACAATCAGATGTCCACAAATGCAGACTAGTTGGTGATGTAGCCCCATGCCAGAAGGTCAGGTACAAGATAGATAAATCAAAAGAAACTATATCCAGTGGCATTTAGTGCTAAGGACATGTGGTGCATTAAGACTGTAGGTAGGTAGCCCAAGTACAAAAGATAAGTGATTTATGAAGTTTTGAGCCTAATTGAAATGAGATTTAAAGGGTGTAGATTTTGGGCTAGCATGGGTTTACAGAAATCAAAGTTGCTTAACTCATAAAGGCCCTTATAGAAGGTAGGAAGATTTCAGAGTAGAGGCACTCTAAGCTACTTAGTATCATTTCCCAAATAATTTTCTCTTAGTTCCACCACCTCCTTTTTTTCTTTCTTGAAGACCAAGTTTTAGAATCTTCAATGCTAAAATCAGACTTGGTTACATCAGATATGCAATCAAACTCCATAGAAAATGATTCAAATTTAGGATCATCCAAATCTGATATAAAGGTGAAGCTAGTCATTGAAGGCTCATCAAGTTCAAATTGAAATCCTTGAGCTTCACCTACATTAGGTAAGAAATTTTCCTCAAAGTTGAATTTAAATCGTTCCATATCAAATTTGTCAAAAATCTCCTTATCAAAAAGAAATGTCTCATATTCAGGGTTATTGGATTCTTCATATTCTATCTCAAAATCGAATACAAAGCTTTCGATTTCAGGAGTATTAGAAATTTGATCCTCAAAGAAAAATGTCTCATAGTCAAATTCATTTGTATACTCAGATTCTAAGTCTTTCTCGGAGATATTTTGAATCAAACCCTCAACCTACTTAAGTTCTTCAATAAGCACACAACTTTCATTAGAGTTCTAGATAGCCTTAAAAGGTTTTAATTTCATCCTTTCATCCCCAAAGGCTATTTGTATATTCCCATGTTTACAATCAATCAGGGCCTCTGCAACTGCTAAAAATGGTTTGCTGAGGATAATCGGGGCCTACCTCAAATCCTTAGGAATGTCAAGGTCCAAGATAATAAAATCCATAGGATAGTAGAAATTATCAATTCAAACAATTACATCCCTCAAAACCCCACATGGACATCTCACAGATTGGTCGACCAATTGAATTTGCATTTCGGTAGGTTCCATGTCCTCGAATCCAATCATCTCATAGTTCTTACTGTGCATTAGGTTGATGGAAGCCCCCAAATCAATTAAAGTTCTATCAAAGTCTAGATCATTAATTTTATAAGAAATCAAGGGGGTTCCAGGGTCTCTCTTCTTGATAGGTAAACCCTTTAAGAGAATAGAGGTGGCTTGTTCAGAAAGGATTCCCTTCTCATGATTACTTGATTTTTGCTTATGCTTAGTTGTGGTTAATTCCTTTAAAAATTTGGCACGAGCCAGCACATGTTCAATAGCTTCCAAAAGTGGGATATTAATTTGTACTTGTTTGAACACATCCAACTAGGTTTCATTTTTAGGCTCAGTCTTCTTTTTTCTAGGCCTATTCAGGGCCTCAAGGAAAGGGATTTGGATCTTTGGGTCCTCAAAATCATGAGCCTGGATTTCGTCCTCAACCTCAGGTGTATTGTATAGAGTTGGTTTATCATGATCCTGAGTTGTTTGATTTCGATGCACAGGGTTTTGAGTGGTCTTGCCACTTCTCAGGGTGATGGAATTAGCAGTGGCAGGTGGGTATTGATTCCCTTGAGCAGGAGTAGGAAGAATAGGTGCAGAAGGATGTGGAACTTGAGGTGAATAAAAGCCAGGGGAGTCACAGGAGCTTATTGAATCATATGAGCTTAGTTGAACCCTTGAGGATTGTGTCTTTGATTAGGTATGTTTCCAGGGTTCGGAATGGGTTGGAAAGGGAGGATACTAATAGGTCTATCATTAGACTTAGGCCCTATCTAGTTCTTCATATCCCTGATGGACTAGGTCAACCATTGCATAGCTTGCAACATGGAAGTATTTGTGTCCATCAGTTGCTGGTTTTGATTCAATATAGCCAATTCAGTTTGGCTAAGCTGGTTAGGGGGTTCAACCCTAGTTATAAGCATTAGGTAAGCTAGGGTTCATCTAATAGAGTCCAGGTTGTGCAATTTGTTGGCTTCCTTGTCCTTGGCTTTTCCAAGAAAAATTCGGGTAGTTTCTCCAACTAGGATTATAAGTGTTGGAGAAAGGATTTCTATTGTCTCCCTGGATAGCCAACACATCCTCATATCCAAATGATGATGAGGATAAGTGTGTGGAATCAGGATAGCATGGATCAAAGGTCCTTGCTTGGGTCCCATGTAAATGGCCCTAAGTCAGTTGGCTCGCATCTTGAGCCATGTGCAGCTTGTTCACAAACTCCTCCCTGAGGGAGCTTGGATAGTGGGTGATGAGAGGGTTGCTCCCTTCCTATTGTGGCTCATTAGTTCATACAGTTTTTTAGATACAACCTCAACTTTGTCCAACTTTTCACAGATCAAGTTCATATCCACATTGCTGGAGCTCTCCTGGACCTCATAAATTCCACCTCTAGGTTGCATGGATCTTCCATAAGTTTCCATGGAGGCATTGTTCATGGAATTATCACTCATATTCTCAAATAAATCGAAAGCACTGTTTTCATCTTTGCTCATAAAGTTGCCTCCACAGACGGCAACCATAAGGCTTCTCATATAATCATTAAGCCCGTGATAAAAGATCTGCACTAGTTAATATCTAGGAACCTCATGATGCGGGTATTTTCTAATTAAATCCATGGACCTCTCCCAAGCTTCCTATAATGGTTCTTTAGGGTGTTGGGAGAAGGTGGTGATAGCTCTTCTAAGTGCATTGATTTTCCCAATTGGGAAAAATTTTTTCAGGAAGGCACTTGTTAGCTCCCCCCATGTGTTAATAGGCCTTCCTATAGACCTAAACCAATGGCTAGCGTTCTCTTTTAGGGAAAAAGGGAAGAGTTTCATTTTAAGCATGTCATCATGTAGATTGGGAATTCTAGTTATCTCACTAATGGCTACAAACTCTTCTAAGAATTGGAAGGAGTCTTCATTGTTGCCCTTAAAATGAGGGAGGAGCTGTATAGTGGAGTGCTTAATCTCAAATTGAACCTCTACAGGTGGGACCCTAACATAAGGTTGATGTTGATGCTGGGCAGGGTTATAAAAATCCCTTAAGGGTCTAACCTGCGAATGTTGGATCTATAAAATCTCAAGCATCTCCTACATTTGGGTCTGATGATCTTGTTGAAACTGGTTCAATTGGAGTTGAAGGTCTTGGATCTGAGCCTAAGGATCCATCTGATTTGGTTGCAGATTCAGGTTGGGTAGGTTAGCCATCAAATCAAGATCAGAGTTCTAGTCAATATAGAACTAGATTCACCAATAACCAGTCTTCTCCTTGGTGGTTTTCTTTGCAGAGGTGACACCAAGTGTGGATTTTGTGATCTAGTTCCGTGCATACACTTGAAAGAATGATATAGATGAGGAGAGAACAGGAGTGAGAAGCGTGTGCACAACGCAAGCAGTCAAATTCTAGCCCTAAAGGGTTGCACCTATTGAGCCTAGTATAAATTTCGCTAACCCTAGCTAAATCACCTTACCCTAGAATTACTTAGCTTGCCAGAAGGGTGAAAACCTCCAGGACAGCCTGCACGGCGAGACACCACTAGAAGTTAATGCGGTTACCACACCAACCTTTCTTGTCACCAGTTGGTCCAAATAGACAATGCCTCAAATACAATCAACTAGGTATAGCTCAAGTTTGGAAAATAAAATCCAACCTAGTTGTTGCATCTATCAAGTTAATTAGGGCTTAAGATTTAAAGTGCACAGGATTAGATGATGGGCGTGAGGGGGGTGGTTGCCCAATTAGATCAATTGAATTGTATGTGCATGCCAAACAAGGGTTCACAATACAAGCTTAATTGATGTGGTTTCTATTAAAGTTCAAGTATTTGTATTAGTGAATTTTAGGATTCACTTGGTTAAATAGATTCAGACAATGGTTCTGATGAGGCATACAAGAGGTTTTGCAAGTGCCAATTATTTGATAAATTTCCTGTAAGTATAACAATGCAAGTGTGCTCTACCTTAATGTAAAACCCTAAGAGCAGATAGTGCTATATGATCTGTTTTAGCTCAAAGAATCAAATGTGGTGTGACCCAATCAGAGAAATCAATAGTCCTATTGCACCACCAAGGCACCCAGAAAAATTTTTTTAAAATGTTTTTAATGCATGTTATGTAATTTTTCCACATTTAAATTGACTGGGGTTTCTATAGTTTATTTTGACCCCCAATTACTAATCAAATATTCTATGTAACCAAACATGCATCAAATATTTTTTTTTCAGATTTTTTAGGGATTCTATATTATCACAAGAATCCAACGCAACAAATTTCAGATAAATCAAAGTTATATAAAAATTCCCATGTTTTTTTGAAGTCCGAAAAATCAGGAACAACAACAGACTTAATAATAGTTCAGTTCATAAATTTTTAAAATTTTTATGTAAATCAAAATTGCGCAAAATCTTGATATGTTGTTCCTTACTTCAATACCCACATCCAGTAGAAATTTCAGAATTTTAGACATGTAAAATTTCGGGAATTGAATTTTGAAAATCAAAGTTTGTTGCAACATGAAAATGTAGAAGGTGATTTTATTGGTTTTCAAAAGATAATACACACCAATAAGAGTATTTTTCTTTTTGAAACAATACTAAATGCAATTACTCTTAAGAGTCACAAATCTACCTAAGTCTAAGATGTAGATGACCTACCTGGATATCTTCACCTACACTTTTGCTTCTCATCGATTCGCGATTTGTTCTTGTGCGACTACGCGATCCTGCACACAAAACGATAAAAAGAGAATAAGTTAGATCGCATGAATGCAAATCTAGATGAAGCTATTGAAAGCAAAATAATCGCATTGCCTCCCCAACAATGATGCTAAAAAATATTTTACACACGAAATAGGTACGCAAAAAGCATGTTCGTCGTAGTAAATGCGCGTAGAAACTCTTAAATTTGTAAATGAAATCAAACTCTTAAGGATTTTCGAACAAAAATATGGGAGTCGAGATTTTCAAATCGGAGTCTGAATCGTTCGCATGGAGGCAGTTGGATTAAAATCGCTATCATAAAATCTAAGGAATGAGCAAATAGATGATGAATGTAAACTAAAATAAGCATGAATAACTAGAACTAACAAGTAATTACTAGAACTAGCAATTAGAACAAGTACTAGTAATAATCTAAGCATAAGGAGTGAATAAGCACTAGAACCTTTTATGGAAAAATCAGAATATCAAATGCTTACAATTAAAATTCAACTGCAACTATATTAGAATAGGAAGAATGACAATAAAAATTATCTAAAGCCTGGAAGGTGAGGCGTAAGCTGTGGTGCGAATGAGGAGGCAAGATGTAGAATCTGATGCAAAGGTGCACCCACGAAGACTTCCTTGAAAAATGAGCCTCTTGAACTATTGGAGATGCCCCCCTCTGTGGTGGGATCGGCTGCTATTTATAATGGCCAGAGGATGTTGCAACCGTGGAAGGAGATGAAAATATCTGTTAGAGGTGGCGGTGCAATAGATATTGGATAGTAGTTTTTTTTTATGTTTTTGTTTTTGCATGGATAGCCGGTAGACGCCAGTGGGTTTGGAGAGTACGTAGGAGATAAGGTGGGTGGGGGGCGATTGCATGGCATAGGGTGTTTCGGTGGCTGTGGGATTATTTGGTGGAAAAGTTGATATGGAGGGATAGGTGGGATATGGGAGGGTTACGTAGATGGGTTCTCCATGGGAAGGGTTTTGTTTGCTGGAGAGGATATAAGTGGGTTACGTAAGGTGCGCAGGGGATTCGTTTGGGATTTACGTGGGTGGCTTTCGGTGGTATAGGATGATATGATTTATTTTCATGGGAATAGGAATTTGTTGTGGATTTTTCGGGTGTGGGTATTTGTTGGTGGGGTTTTATTGGATGGGATATTAGACATAGGAATTTGTTGGGGAAGTCGGTGGTCGCGGGTTGTTTGGATTAAGTGTGTTCGGTGGAAAGTAGTGGAATTTTTGTAAGCCTAACGTAGGTGTAGTTGAGAGGGGTACGGGAAAGGTACGTCGAATTTATGTTGCATGGAATAGGAACGTTGGTTATGAAGTTAGGTGTTAGGCTAAATACAATCAGGCTTCTAAATAGGTTAGGATTTTGATTGCACCAACTAGACTTGGCCACTTTCCAAGTAAGCTCAAATTAGAAAGTCCATTTAGTTTTACTTCGATCAACCTAAAATTTTGTTCCTATACATATAAAAATAGACACATCAAGATATCAGATACAATTGCAGGAAAAATTACACAAAAGTTCAAAAGTATGCATTATTTACAAAATCACTTGAAATGCTTAATCTGATCTAATGATTGTGCAGCAATCATAGGACTTAAATTACCTGAATT
Organism: Thalassia testudinum; assembly: GCA_037157565.1. Taxonomy (NCBI): domain Eukaryota; kingdom Viridiplantae; phylum Streptophyta; class Magnoliopsida; order Alismatales; family Hydrocharitaceae; genus Thalassia; species Thalassia testudinum. Next base: position 46,036,335 of record JAZHRO010000025.1, read on the forward strand.
AAGTTAGAACTTAGCATAAGTATAGTATAATCCATGCATAAACAGCATACATTGCGCCCTTCCTGTTTTATTTAGATATGTATAAAATAATGTTATAATGTACTAATTAGTGCATTATTTGGACTACAAGCAATAAGAAGCTCAGGAGATGGCCTGAAGCTGGATCTGAAGCAGGGAAGAAGCTAGAGCTGAAGCAGAAGCCCTAGAATAAAGAGGAAGAAATAATGTAGGGAGTGGTATGCTACTCCACTAAGTAGAATTTTAATGTAGGAGTTGAATTATGAAGAACATAGGACTTTTCCTAGCCTTAGGATAGCCCAAGAGACCCTCCTAAACCCTAGCCACCCTTAGATTAGGTCACCTCAACCTAGGATACCTCAAAACCCTAGTTTTAGCCCTTATCTGGACGTCCAGATAAGTTATTGGACGTCTAAAACCCTTAGGCACAACCCGCAGACCTAGAACCCAAGTCTGCAATATTATTGGACGTCTAGACAAGTTGTCAGATAGCCAATTTCTACAAAATTCAAAGACAGAACCCAAACTCCTCCCTGATTCAACATTGGATGTCCAAATAAGAGTTCTAGACTTCTGATTTTGAAGTACAAGTCATCTGATTGTAAAATCAGAGCCTGGAACCCTTCTCCAATCCCTGTTTTTGAAATCAAGCTTGGATCTTGATTTCCTAAGCCCCTAAACCCAATTCTACACCCTATGGAATATAAATTAAGGTGCCCTAAACCTAGTACACCACCCTAAGACCCTCCTAAGAACCTAATTAGGTTCTCACTAAGCCCAATTGACTTGGATCAAGTCAATCACACTTCGCCTAGTCAATTGGACTCATAGAGTCCAATTAAGATCAGATCTTAACCAACACAAGTATAATTGGACTCAGTGAGAGTCCAATTGACTCAAGCTTGATCTAATTGGGTATCTTCTCTTCCAATTAGACACACATCCACTTAATTAAACTTGTGATAAGTTTAATTGCACATTCACTTTAGTATTAGGGCTTATAACCCTAATTCTAGGAGCCTACCTAAACCTAACCACCTAGACCTATAGGACTCGACCTAGACCACTTAACCACACCCACATAGTCACGCACACACACACCCACACACACACTTAGCTGCCACCTCTAGAGTTCTCTAGAGGCTTCGAAAGGTGGTGCCTCCTTGAAGACTAAAAATAGTCCTTAAGGAGTCCACAACTTACCTCCTTAGAAAGTGGATCTAAGGAGACTCACTCTCCACCTCTCTAGCCACCACCTAAGCCCACTTCTAGAGAATTCTACAATTCTCTAGAGGGCCACTCCCATAGCTGTCCAAGAGTCTATAAAAGGACCCTCTTTGATGGCCATGCACCCCATCTAGCCTTAGCTCCATCCCATGTGCACCTCCATCCACGAGCTCTATCACCATCACCACTCCCACCTCTACGCCAAAGGCTAGAGAAAGCTCTCTACCACCTCTCCAAGGGCCGGCCTACTCACCATTGGCCACCCCTCTTTCTCCTTCCTACCATCTCAGGCTCCACAAGCCATTGGAGACCACCTTCAATGCCCTCATTTCTCGTAGATAAGTGTTCTTCGTAATTTAATTTCTGCATTGAATTTGCGGCTTAGTAGTGTAGTCATTCTCTACCTGAGTGATGCATGCGTAATCTTCCGTAGATACACACATGCATCCATTTTTCTGCTAGTTAGAATTCTCGCTTTAATCATTCATGTACAAGCTTTCCTCGAAAATCAATTGTAATGACAACATTTGTGAATGAAATCATTTTGTCTATCTCCACTGTGATCATGAGTTGCCTAAATTGATGGCCTATTACATTGCAACAAAATGTCGGTTCCTAAATACATAAACGATCTTGTGATTGACGCATTTTCTATTAATAACCATTGCGAGGTTAGAATAATGCGTACTAATACACACACATTCACCTTCATTGTTTACTTGACACACGCACACGTAGTTAGGATCAACAATGCGACTGGAGAAACGTACATTCGCAGGCTTAAAATCGACGTACAATTATAAGCAAGTAGCAAAAAGATTAAATCAATTTTGCTTTTCTAAACACCTCCCTAAGATCGACCAAGATTCACATCTCGTTAACTTAATTTTTGTTGAGTCGTATTTCGCGCTATACTAAGACATGTTTTAAATCAAATACGTGATCTACGGTTCCAACAAATGGCACCGTTGCAGGGGAGGCAATGTAATTTTGATTTGTGATTTTTGTGAGCTTAATAGTGGCAAATTGCTTCTACTTGCTTTCTAATATACAGGAAATGAAGAGTGGAATCTACGCACACATCAGTCATAGTTAATAAAAATTCAGGTGCACATCTTTATCTTAGCTTAGGATTTACTTTTTTGAACCCTAGGTAGATTTGAATTCCAGGTAAAATTTGATTTTCAAAAAAAAAAAACTACAAATTTTCATGAAAAAAAGAAGAAAAAAGTTAGGTTTTAGATTTAGGGTTCCTTTTGAATCTTAGGTTAGAATTTTTGTTTGAAAAAAAAAAGAAAAAATTTGAAAAATTTTCCCTCCCAAATAAAAACGAAAGAAAAAAAAAGTTTTGAAAAAGTTGAAAAAGAAAGTTTTGAAAAAAATTCGAAAAAAAAAGAATAAAAAAATTATTTTGGTGAAAAGGTTGGGATTTTGAATTTCAAACTCTTTTAAAAGCCTTTTCACCATCTTGTAAAATTTGGCCAGACTTTTTTCCGAATTAAAAATTCAATTGCTGAACATTTATTGAGCCAAAAATTATGAAATTCATGCACGAGCTTCGTCTTCAAATCATCTTTCAAACAGAACCATTCATTTGAAAATTTGTGAATCATGAAATTTTTAAAAATTTGTAAATTTCAAGGGGGTCAAACCGACTCAGATTTGAAAATTTTCAAATTTCAAAATGCGATTCCAAATAGCACGCGAATCAAATTTGACCAAAAGTGATGGGGTGTGAAAGCTTATCAAACTAGCTTTCATTTTCATATTTTTTCTAAATTTTTAGAGTTTATTTGATACTATTTCAAATCACAAAATCGACAAAGGGACAAAATTTCAGATCTAACCCCCCGACAGTTAGAAATTCATGTTTATTTGGTTAAAATAGTAAAAATTTCAAAAAAATATTATCCAGAAAGATAATTGAAAAGGAAATCTAGCTGTCAGATTTCAAATCAATTGGGTTCAAATTTTGCCATAGAGAATAATTTAAATTTGAGTACTGGTCTGCAGCACACTTAGAACTTGCATAAACCCTAGGCTCAACTTTTAGGGTTATATTCTAGAGACCACATTAGGCTAACCTAAACTCAATCAAGTCTAGTGGCTAGCTGGTGAGCTTGGTCACCTTGTGGATCACTCACCAACAATCCTAAGTTGAAGAAAAAGGTTAAGGAAAAATTACCTAAAACGCGTTAATTAACCTGAATTCATTGTCATACTACTAGGTCATCACAATTGCCTTAGCCAAACCTTAGCCAAATTGCGAGGTAGAATCAAACGATCGCAGCTCGAGGGTACAAAGGAGCCGAAGGCAAAAGCCAAAGGAAGAACCTTCCCCTTATTCCCCTCGTCCAAATTGGCTAGGTTAGCTTAGGGGGTTGGGATTGCTTGCAATTGGTTATACGATGAACTTTTCTTCATTAATTAGAATCTTAACGAAAAATCCGGTCACCTGACTCTAAGGACCACTTGATTGACAAGGCCTTAGCCTTGTCTGGCTTGGCTGCACCAACCCAAAGGTTGGTTGGTGTATGCAAGGAAGGTGGTTACTTAGACCTCAACTGGTTGAATCTTGGGAGCCAATCCCAAGGAGGCGAAGGCGATTTATCGCATCGCCCGGACCATCTTCTCACCCTTCTACTCTCTGAGCCGAGATGGATAACCCTGGGCCCGAACCTGGTCAAGATCCAGCAAATCAAGACCTGATGGCTTGCCTGGAAACTCGGGTCGTCAAATCAGAGGAACGATATCAGTAGAATATCGACCGAATCTTGATGACATTGGATAGAATGCAGCATCCACCCTAAGGAGAACAGTTACGGGATTTCTATGATCCGGTTGCATTGATTCTCGCACCTCAAGTTTGGATTCTCGCAGGCGGAGACACGTTTGAGTTGAAACACAACATAATTAGCTTGATCCAGAATTACTTCTATGGGAACTCGAACGAAAATCCATTCCAACATATAGAGGACCTGAGTTGAATCGCAAAAATGGTTCGACCCAGGAATGTTGACCTGGGAATTGTTCTCATGAAGCTTTTTTCGTTCTCTCTTAAGGACAAAGCTTTATATCGGTTCATGATCATCGGGAGTCCAATTGGAACCTGGGCAGAATTATGACATGAACCTCGCGAAGGATGAGAACAACGCATTTGAGTTGTTCGAGTCTTTAGCAGAGAATTCTATGAATGTCGCGTCAATGAACCAATTCCAGCGACTTGGACGGCAACGGGTAAGTGTCCATGAGGCTCAGGCCAAATCAGCTCGAGCCGATATCGACATCATCACCAAGCAGCTAGATAAGGTAGATCTGCTAGGTAAGAAGCTCGACGAATTGATTCGAGCTCAACCTAATTTAGTTAGAAATTTTGCTGCATCTAGATCCTCCTATGCACCCCGAGCCCCTCCTGCTCGAGTTAATTTACTCACTCAGGATGCATCTTCTCCATATTCACAAGATCCCACATATCAGGATCCCGCGAATAATCTTGATTTGGTACCACAAAATCAGGGTTACGCACCACTGGATGATTTTGACACATATTCCCTTGATGAATATACGTCTCAGACATCATTATCCTATGAAGATGTCAACGCTATTCAGGGATACGGGCGTAATAACCCATACTTAGAGACGTATAACCCTGGTCGGCACTAGCATCCGAACTTCTCCTAGTCTGGTAATTCGCACAGACCACAACAAGATCCACACTACTAGACTAGGAAATACGGGAATGCGCAGAACACGTATCCACGGCAGTAGCCATTCCCATCCGAGCAGCAGCAATCCCATTCTATACACCAGCCACTGCAACAAGCTACTAATCACCCTTTTGGAGGCATTAAAAGAGGAGCTGCAAGAATCGATGCAAAATTCGACACAGGATAACTTGCAGCTTATGAAGATGATGGCTGACCAAATACAAAGCATCGAGGACACGCAGAACCAGCTGTTACAGGAGCAAAGGACTCAGGGAGCCTTGCCCTCCCAACCTGTCCCAAACCCAAGATATGTGCAGAACCAGGGCACCCCACCTAGCTTTCAGGCACCACAGGGACAGGCACACGTGGTATTACAGGCGCCTCCTACACCACCCGGTTATGCTCAAGGCTAGCCACCTTTGTTGCAGAACCCCGTTTACTCTGCCCCTTCCACTCCACCACCTCATGGACAGCATGCTGATGAGAAAGTTGTTTCATTGAGGAGCGGCAAGAAGACATACGACCCACCAGTTAGGTAGGCGGGTCTTGATTTTTCGTGCCCTTCACCGTAGGATGGCTCGACTCCTTCACCTCAGGAGCCACCCACGGTAGATAAGGGCAAGAGGCCAATTGACCTTGAAATTCTCGTCCCTTTTCCCAAGGCTTTAACGCGAAATGTAGCGCAAAAAAAGGAGAAGGAATTTTGAGGACCTGAAATCGATGTTCAAGGAAGTACATATTCAGGTCCCTCTCCTCGAAGCCATCGATCACATTCCCACTATCGCTAGGTTCTTTAAGGACCATTGTACCCCGAAGCGATAGCAGAAGAACGGACGACAGGTGATATTGTCGAAAAAGGCTAGCACCATGATTCTAGCCGACTTACTACCTAAGAAAAAAGACCCTGGCACCCCACTCATTTCCTACTTTCTGCAGGATTCTCCATTTGATCGGGCCCTTCTTGATCTGGGTTTGTCCATCAACCTGACTCCCATTGCAGTATATGATCGATTTCAATTTGGGGAGTTAAAACCCACCTTGGTTACTATTCAGTTAGCTGATCGATCAGTGAAAACACCGAGGGGGGGTGGTTGAGAACGTGATCATTAAGGTCCATTGATTCTGCTTTCTCACGGACTTTTTCATTCTCGATATGGAGGTTCCTCCTAATCTCCGTAATGCACCAATTATTTTAGGTCGCCCATTTTTGGCGACAACCTAAGCAAACATTGACTATGCATCCAGGTGTATGGAGATTGCCCTAGGAGATGAACGACTTAGACTTGATATATTCAGAGCATCAAGAAACTTTGATTGTGATCACATTGAGGAGGATGGCGAAGTTGAAGAATCGGCATTCTATGGCAACATTGGGCTCCTTTGTGATGACCCAATGTCTCATTTGTCTTCACTGTTAGGGTATCTAGAACTTGATCCACATGTGACTGGAACCACTGAAATGCACAATACTTCCCACGGATTTGATTGTCTGGGGTGTTCATCTGACCACAACGCCCTTGACTCGAAATATCTTGAACCATCTATTACTGAATCACCCTTGCTAATGCAGGAAGGTGTGACTCCAACAAATGGGTTTCCTGTTAATATAGTCACGACTAACTATGTTGCAAGTGGAAAATCAGTGGGAATCCCTACATGTCAGGATCATTAGATTTCCACCACTGATTTTGCTTCTCCTACTCCCACTCCCACCTCTAATTCTGACCCACCCGTGATTGAACTGAAGCCCTTACTTGACTCACTCAAATATGTGTTTTTGAGTGAAAGTGAGACATACCCGATCATTATTAGTGCTCACTTAACCCAAGAACAGGATTATCAATTGATTTCTGTATTACAAGACCATAGGGCTACTATTGGGTGGAGTATTGTTGATCTCCATGGCATTCACCCCTCGTATTGTACTCATCACATTTATACAGATGAGGGGGTGAAACCTTTGAGACAACCTCAAAGACGGCCGAACCCGAATATGCTAGAGGTTGTTAAGAAGAAGATCATCAAATGGCTGGATGCGGGCATTGTATACCCGATCTCTGACAGCCAATGGGTGAGTCCAATCCAGATTGTGCCCAAGAAAGAAGGGCTCACCGTAATAAAAAAATGATAGGGGTAAATCCATCCCAACCCACACCGCAACATCATGGCGGGTTTGCATAGATTATAGGAAACTGAATACGACTACCCAGAAAGATCACTTTCCTTTACCAATCCAGATTGTGCCCAAGAAAGAAGGGCTCACTGTAATAAAAAAATGATAGGGGCGAATCCATCCCAACCCTCACCGCAACATCATGGCGGGTTTGCATAGATTATAGGAAATTGAATACGGCTACCCAGAAGGATCACTTTCCTTTACCGTTCATTGATCAGAACTTGGAACGGTTAGTCGGGCGTAGTTTCTTTTGCTTCTTGGATGGATACTCCAAGTATAATCAGGTAGCAGTTAGCCTGGAAGATCAAAACAAGACCACATTCACATGTCCCTTTGGAACATTCACCTTCAAGCGAATGCCCTTCGACCTTTGCAATGCACCAGTGACATTTTAGTGTTGCATGATGGTCATCTTCTCTGAGATGATTGGGGATTATGTGGAGGTGTTTATGGATGATTTCTCCATTTTCGGAGATGATTTTGCATCTTGTCTTGATTACCTCACCAAGATCCTAAAACGGTGTATTGAAGTAAACCAAGTACTCTCATGGGAGAAAAGCCATTACATGGTGAGGGATGGCATTGTATTAGGGCACAGGATCTCATCTAATGGACTCGAGGTTGATTGAGATAGATCTGAAATTATATCCCAATTACCTCCACCTAGCTCAGTTAAATAGATCAGATTGTTCTTAGGTCACGTTGGATTTTACTGGAGATTTATACGTGATTTCTCGAAAATCGCAAGTCCATTGACAAATCTCCTGGTATCCGATGTCCCATTTGATTTTGATTCCTCGTGTCTCAGTGCTTTTGAGACTTTATGAAGTGCTATTTCTGATTCTCCAATTCTCCAACCACCCGACTAGTTGCTCGACTTCGAGATGATGTGCGACGCATTCGATTTCGCCGTCGGGGCTGTTTTAGGCCAACGTCGAGAGCAACAACCTTTTGTTATATACTACACTAGCAAGACGCTAAATGAGGCTCAGTGTAGTTATACTATCACTGAAAAGGAGCTGCTGGCAGTAGTATTTAGGTTGGAGAAATTCCGTTCATATTTGCTAGGGTCCAAGGTGATAATTTTCACAGACCACTTCGCCCTTCAGCATTTGTTGGCAAAGAAGGATGCCAAACCCCATCTCATTAGATGGATCCTTCTATTGCAGGAATTTGATGTAAAAATACATGACAAAGCCAAAGCACAAAATGTTGTGGCACATCACTTCTCTAGACTAGACCCAGCCCACATTCCATATTCCCGGCCTCAGATCAATTCCTGGATGAATCTCTTTTGGCAATTCATTCTGTTGAGTTTCCCTGCTACACGGATATCGCGAATTATCTTATCGCAGGCAAGATTCCTGCGAATTTATCCAAGGACTAGAAAACTCAAATTTATATCAGAAGCCAAATTCTATTTCTGGGACGACCCTTTGTTATTCTGCATTGGAGCAGATCAGATCATCAGGAGGTGTGTCCCAGATTCTAAGATCTCTAGTGTGTTATCTTTTTACCACAACGAAGCCTGTGGAGGTCATTTCTTGGGTTGAAAAACTGCTGCAAAGATTCTACAGTCAAGATTTTTCTGACCAACCATCTTCAAAGATGCACACAATTACCCCAAATGTTGTAAGAAATGCTAGTCGGCCGGTTCTATGACTAGGGGAGACATGATGCCTCTCCAACCCATCTTGGTTGTAAAAGTGTTAGATGTGTGGGATATCGATTTCATGGGCCCTTTTCTGAATTCGCATAGCTTCGAGTCCATACTCCTTGCTGTTGATCATGTCTCGAAGTGGGTTGAAGCCATCCCGATGAGATGGGCTAATCATAAGACCGTCGTTTCTTTCGTACGAGAGTACATCTTTGCAAGATTCGGAGTACCCCACACTCTAATTAGCGACAGGGGAAGCCACTTCATCCACGCCCACTTTAGGTCATTACTAAAGAAATACGGGGCACATCACCGTATAGCCACCCCGTATCATCCACAGACTAATGGGCAGGTTGAAGTGTCTAACTTTTAAATCAAGTTGATTCTCCAGAAGACGGTTAGATCTAACAGGAAGGATTGGTCTGATAGATTAGTTGATGCACTTTGGGCATATCGGACTGCCTACAAGGCCCCACTTGGAATGTCGCCATATCGTATGGTCTATGGTAAGGCTTGTCACCTTCCTATCGAGCTAGAGCACCATGCCTTTTAGGCAGTACAAAAGTGTAATCTTAACCTCGATGCAGAAGGTTATGAAAGGAAGCTCTAGCTCAGCAAATTAGAAGAGATCCGATGGGAGGCCTATGAGAACGCATCGATATACAAAGATAAGACCAAGGCCTTTCATGATCGCCACATCCGGAGAAAGGACTTTACTCCCAACTAGCGAGTCTGGTTATTTGATTCACGCCTAAAATTCTTCGCGGGGAAACTCAAGTCCAAGTGAACTGGCCCGTATATCGTGATTTACCCCTATTCCAATGGGGTGGTCCAAATCATGGATTCAAAATCTGGGCATGTTTCTACGGTAAATGGCCAGCGCCTCAAGCCATTTATGGCCCAGGAACCTCCTCCTGCTAACGAAATCATTCATTTCATTAAGGACGTGTGATTGAGTTTTCGCCTAGCTAGAGGCATTAAACTCAGCATTTATAAATAACATTTGATACCTTTCTATACATAGCATATTTTCTTTTAGCATATTTTTCTGCATATTGCATATCATCAGGTTGACCAGTGCTAAATGAAAATTCAGGAGTAATTACAGGTGATTTCTACCCACTTACTCCCTGTCGTACTTTATTTTCTTTTATATTCATGCATGAGGACATATAAGAACTTAGGCATGGGGGGGGGGGGGGTAGATACATCAAAACATGAAAATTCTTTATGCCAACATTTAGGAAAACCTCTAAGCAGCATGTAATTGTACTTTAGGGTCCTAAATTTAAGAACAACCAACTCCACCTCCAATGTTTGCATTGGAGCTAGAAATTGTTTGTAATAGCCATTTTTGACTCGCTCACTCACCTTTTTGTTCTGAATTAAGGACCAAGCTGAATGTAACCCGATAAGGGAATAACATTAAAGTACAAATCATAAGAGGTTATTTGTATATAGCATATATACATATTGCATTCATGAATAAGATTTTTATCAAGAGGATGCATTAGGGATTTTTATCCTCTAGTTGATTCCTGTAATCTGGAATCCAGTACAAATTTTCACACTCACGTAGAATTTGTAATGCATTCACTATGAAGATCGATAAACATCTTTAGTTTGTCGAGAAGAAGCAGCAGTTCTTTTCTTGAACGCTTGGACAGTGCTTAGGGAGCTAGGCGATCTTCTAAACATCTACCAAATAGCGTGAGATGAGAGTAGAGTGTTACTGGTGCTCTAAAATTAGTAAAAGGAATCTAGAATTCTAGATAATTGAGTGGTGATGCTCGAAGTTAGGCACAGTTTCGCTATCGGTTCCCACCTATAACTGATTGTGTGAATTCTTGAGATCCACCAACCAAGGCAAATACGCGGAGAGCGAGTTCTGATAAAACTAGGACTAAGGTGGACGGTTACGACCATTCTTTACAGAATCCTTAGCTGAAGGAGGGTATTGATGTCAAGGTTAGGAATACACCATCCTATTCATCTCTTTCCCGTTGTCGAGAGTAAACACTTCCACCAAATAAGTCACCCAATATCTCTGGAACACCACCAATCCCTAATAATGCCTCCTGAATAAAATTCGCATATGTCATGTGCCGTATTGAGTTGTGCTGAAAAAAAATATACAGAAGTAAAATTTTATTATTATTAGAAAGAAAAGGAAAAAAAAAGAAAGAAACAATATATATAGAAGAAAAGAGAGGAAAAAAATTTATTAAAAGAAAAAAAATAAAGAGAAAAAGTGAGTTTATGAGTGCCTTAGTATTTATTTCAATTACATAGAGGCAGCATTACCCACCATAATTGCGATCCACCAAATATGGCCTTAACCTATTTTTTTTGTATTCCTAACCACCCAAAAATTTACCAAGGAATTCCGACTTAATATTAGGGTTATTAGAACTCTATTAAAGTATTAATGCCATGTGAGACCACCAAATATGGATTCTATGTATAAATCTGGTGAGACTGTAAGCTCAAAAAGAAAAAAAAAAGAGAAAAGACAAGAAAAGAGAGTGAATACAAAGAAACCAAAGATAGCATAGTTTTTCTCGCTTTTCACTGAGTCGATTCACTTAATAATTTGGGAACCTAGATTCTATAGTACTAATCTCTATGTAGCACCAAATGAAAGTGACCCACCAAATACACACCTATTCACCTCAGACATTTTCTACCTAATCTAAAAGCCGGGTGGAAATCATAGAATATCTTGGATACCCAGAGGGAATAAGTTCGTCTATCCTGCTAGAATTTTACTAGGGGTCAAGTACAGACTTTAGAGGTGAATTGATTTTTCACTCGAATCCATTGCAGAAGCTACAAAGTTGTACTTTGACAATTGTTTGGATTTCTAGATTTTAGGATGAAAACAAAAAGGAAACGAATCTCTGGTCTTATGCTTGATAAAAATAATCAGTCCTTTAGGGATCCAACTATAGATAACTTAGCTTTGCATTTGCTAGGGACTAGCAAGATTTAGATATGGAGGTATGATCGGGTAGCAATCATAGGACTTAAATGACCTGAATTAAGTTAGAACATAGCATAAGTATAGTATAATCCATGCATAAACAACATACATTGCGCCCTTCCTGTTTTATTTAGATATGCATAAAATAATGTTATAATGTACTAATTAGTGCATTATTTGGACTACAGGCAATAAGAAGCTCAGGAGATGGCCTGAAGCTGGATCTGAAGCAGCGAAGAAGCTAGAGCTACAGCAGAGCTGAAGCAAAAGCCTTGGAATAAAGAGGAAGAAATAATCTAGGGAGTGGTATGCTACTCCACTAAGTAGAATTTTAATGTAGGAGTTGAATTATGAAGAACATAGGACTTTTCCTAGCCTTAGGGTAGCCTAAGAGACCCTCCTAAACCCTAGCCACCCTTAGATTAGGTCACTTCAACCTAGGATACCTCAAAACCCTAGTTTTAGCCCTTATCCAAACAAGAGTTCTGGACTTCTGATTTTGAAGTATAAGTTGTCTAATTGTAAAATCAGACGTCTGGAACCCTTCTCCAATCCCTGTTTTTGAAATCAAGCTTGGATCTTGAATTCCTAAGCCCCTAAACCCAATTCTACACCCTATGGAGCATAAATTAAGGCACCCTAAACCTAGTACACCACCCTAAGACCTTCCTAAGAACTTAATTAGGTTCTCACTAAGCCCAATTGACTTGGATCAAGTCAATCACACTTCACCTAGTCAATTGGACTCATAGAGTCCAATTGAGATTAGATCTTAACCAACACAAGTATAATTGGACTCGGTGAGAGTCCAATTGACTCAAGCCTGACCTAATTGGGTATCTTCTCTTATCTAATTGGGTATCTTCTCTTCCAATTAGACACACATCCACTCAATTAAACTTCTGATAAGTTTAATTGCACATTCACTTTAGTATCAGGGTTTATAACCCTAATTCTAGGAGCCAACCTAAACCTAACCACCTAGACCTATAGGACTCGACCTAGACCACCTAACCACACCCACATAGTTACGCACACACACACCCACACACACACTTAGCCGCCACCTTTAGAGTTCTCTAGAGGCTTCCAAAGGTGACGCCTCCTTCAAGACTAAAAATAGTTCTGAAGGTGTCCACAACTTACTTCCTTAGAAAGTGGATCTAAGGAGACCCACTCTCCACCTCTCTAGCTGCCACCTAAGCCCACTTCTAGAGAATTCTATAATTCTCTAGAGGGCTACTCCCATAGCCATCCAAGAGTCTATAAAAAGACCCTCTTGGACGGCCATGCACCCCATCTAGCCTTAGCTCCATCCCATGTGCACCTCCATCCACGAACTCCATCACCATCACCACTCCCACCTCTACGCCCAAGGCTAGAGAGAGCTCTCCACCACCTCTCCAAGGGTTGGCCTACTCACCATTGACCACCCCTCTTTCTCCTTCCTACCACCTTAGGCTCCACAGGCCATTGGAGACCACCTCCAATGCCCACATTTCTCGTAGATAAGTGTTCTTCGTAATTTAATTTCTGCATTGAATTTACTGCTTAGTAGTGTAGTCATCCTCTACCTGAGTGATGCATGCGTAATCTTCAATAGATACACGCATGCAACCATTTTTCTGCTAGCTAGAATTCTTGCTTTAATCATTCATGTATAAGCTTTCCTCGAAAATCAATTGTAATGACAACATTTGTGAATGAATGAAATCATTTTGTCTATCTCCACTGTGATCATGAGTTGCCTAAATTGATTGCCTATTACAATGCAACAAAATGTCGATTCCTAAATACATAAAATGACCTTGCGATTGACACTTTTTATATTAATAGCCATCACGAGGTTAGAATGATGCGTACTAATACACACATTCACCTTCATTGTTTACTTGACGCACACACATGTAGTTAGGATCAACAATGCGACTGGAAAAACGTACATTTGCAGGCTTGAAACCGACGTACAATTATAAGTAGGTAGCAAAAGATCAAATTAATTTCTCTTTTCTAAATATCTCCCTGAGATCGACCGAGACTCACATCTCGTTAACTTAATTTTTGTTGAGTTGTATTTCACGCTATATTACGACGTATTTTAAATCAAATACGTGATCTGCGATTCCAACACCTAACTAAATACAATCTAACCCAAATTATCCTTAGACCAACATTAGTAAGGCATTATTACATAATTATGGAAATATCAATGAAGCAAACACTTAAGTATTTTTGACTTAGTTTTGAAAACACTAGGATTCTATGTGACAATATTAGAGCCTTTAACCTATCCAAAAATCTTGTACAACACTGTAGAACAAAACACATAGATATAAGACATCACTTCTTAGGAGATTATGCACTGTAAAAGGAAATAACCTTAGAGTTTGTGCAAACGGAAAAACAACTACTTGATTTCTTCACTAAACCCTTAGCAAAATAAAGTTTTATAACTATTAGAAGAGAACTAGGTCTAAGACTTAATGAACTTTAATTTCCCCTTAATTATTTGTCTTGTTAGCTATTAGTTGATCAACAGTTTCTTTTAATCGACCAAAACTCTATTTTGACCGATCAAGTTTTGAGCGGGAAAATTCCCTCAACTTTCAAAGATTAATCGACCAACCCAAATGTTTGATCAATCAACTGAAAATTCAAATTTATCGATTAATCCTTATTTTTTATCGATCAAGTTTTGAATTTGGTCAACCAAACACTGTATTTAATCAACCAAATCTGGGCAAAATTATATCGTTGAGATTTGAGTTTTGTCAATCACATCAAAGAGATTTGATTACTAATCTACTCCATTTCGATGGCCACTATTACAAATCAGTTCCTACCTATTTTGGTTGACCTATTCCCTATAAAAACAACTTGTCATTATCATTAATCACCCAAAACTTTTTTTATCATACTCTTTTACCTTTCTCCAAGACCACCCCCACCGCACAACACCACCACCATCCCCACCCTCACCTTGATCCCTACCATCACCAACCAAAACCCCCACCATTGATCAAACTCGACATCCCAATCGACCACACCGAGGTCAACAAACAGCAATGTCTATCCAATGATCACCCTGTTGGGAATCGTATAGCGCATATTTGATCAGAATGCATCGTAGTATAGTTGCAAAATACAATCAACAAAAATAATTTATAAAGATAACGAGACTTGAGTCCCAGTTGTTTGTCTCTGGGAGGCATTATGGAAATGCAGATTTGAAATCGATCTTGCTCACTCTACTTGCTTAAAATCGCATGTCAGTTTATGGTTATTACGTATTTATGCACGACATGCTTAGTTGCTAGAATATCAGAAATTAAAAGTAGGCAACTTTAATCGCACAAAATATATTGAAATAAGCTCATGGTGATTCTCAACACATAGAGATATATATATAGAAAAAGATCTTTCATTAATTCATCATGATGTTTGCAACATTGAACTCGTGAAAAGCTTATAGAGGAAAGCTTGAAAACATAAATCTAGCAAACAGAAAATGATTACATACATGAATCTAAAGGGGGATTATGCATGCATCGTTGGGGGAGAATATAGAGCTATACTACTAAACAGTAAATAAAGTATGTAAACTATGTAGAACTAAGCTACTAATCTAGCAGAAATAAGGGCATTCAGAGGTGGACTTCAATGGCCTTTGAGTTGGTTGAGAGGAGAAGCAGGGGCAGCTAATGGTGCTTAGGCCGGCCCTTGGAGAGAGGTTGAGGAGGTGATACAACATCTTAGCGTGGAGATGGTGGTGGCCATGGTGAAGCAACTCGTGAAGGTGGAGTGGAGGTAGAATGTAGCTAAGTTAAAATGGAGCCAAGAGTGAAGGGGTGCAAATGGCCACCCCTTAGGCTTTTTTATAGACCCAAAGGAAGCTCTCTAGAGAATTATGGAATTCTCTAGAGAGGCCAATGGTGGGAGAGTGAGAGAGAGGATGGATGGTGGTTTTTAGATCCACCAAATGTGGATCTAAAAATTGAATAGCTCTTGGTTGCTAATTTTAGCAACCAAGGCAACAACACATGGTAGAGAGTTCTAGAGAACTCTAGGCTAGGTATTTTTCGTGTGGATAGTGTGTGTGGGTGTGTGTGGGTCGAAACATAGGTGGCTAGGTTGATTATGTTAGGTTCTAGTGGGTTTAGGTCAAGGTAGGTCTCAAATTAGGGTTGTAAACCCTAATTCACTAAGGTAAAGTGCAATTAAACTTAATACAAGTTTAATTGGGTATGTGAAAAAGTAATTGAGAGTAAGATAACTCAATTAAGTCAGATCTAGGTCAATTGAACTCTCACTGAGTCCAATTGGACAGTGTGTGCTGAGATCATGACTCAATTGGACTCAATGAGTCCAATTGAATAGGATGATGGAATTGACTAAGGTCCAAGTCAATTAAGTTTAGTGAGGACCTAATTAGGTCCTTAGGAAGGTCTAGAGGTGATGTACTAAGGTTAGGGCACCTTAATTTAGGTTCCTATGGGGATAGAATTGGGTTTAGGGGACTAGAGATCCAAGATGAAGGCTTGAATTCCAAAACAGGAACTGGAGAACAGTATCAAACGTCTAATAATAGTGTCAGACGTCTTACAATGAAAAATCAGAAGTCTAGACTTATTGTCTGGACGTCCAATCAGAGTCAGGAGGGTTTCTAGGTTCTGTTTTGGGTATTCTGCAGAAATTGGACATCTGACCAAGTGTCTGGACGTCCAATAACACTGCAGAAGTCGCTTTAAGGTGTGCGGGAGCTGGCTAAGGGTTCTGGATGTCCTATAACTTATCTGGACGTCCAGATAGAGGCTAGAATTAGGGTTTTAAGGTTTCCTAGGGTGTGGTGACCTAATCTAAGGGTGGCTAAGGCTTGGGGAAGCTTTTAGGCTATCCTAGGGCTAGAATGGTCCTAGCTTCTTCATAATTTAATGCTTTATTCCTACTTAAATATAATAGCATACCTCAACCCGTTACATTATTGTCTACTACATCGTATTCTAGGTCTTCTGCTCCTGCTCTGCTGCAACTCCAGTTATTCTTTATTCTTTAGATCAAGCTTTAGATCTACCTTCTGGTCAGCTTATTAACTATAATTGACATAATGCACCTAATCAGCACATTATAGCATTATTTTATGCATAACTAAAAGAAAGCAGTAAAGATGCAAATAATGCTTATGCATGCATGAATTATCCTAACTTATGCTAAGTCCTAGCCTAATTTAGGTCAATTAAGACCTATGATTGCTACACAAACATACCTCTATGCCAAAATCTTGCTAGTCCCTAGCAAATGCAAGACTAAGTTATTCACAGAAGGGTCCCTAAGGGATTGGTTATTTTATCAAGTGTATGCCTAGAGATTTTTCTCCTTTGTGTTTTCATCCTATGCTCTAGAAATCCAGACAATCGTGAAAGTGCAGCTACATAGCTTTTGCAACGGATTTGAGTGAAAAACTAATTCACCTCTAAAGCCCGTACTTGCTCCTAGTAAAAATTTTAGCGGGATAGGCGGACTTCTTTCCTCGAGGTATTCAAGATATTCTATGAATTCCACCCGGCTTTAAGCTTAGGTAGAGAATCTTAGATGGAAAATATTATATATTTGGTAGCTCACTCTCACTTGGTGCTACATAGAGATCAATACTATAAAATCTAAAATCCCAAATTATTACGTAACTCAACTCAGAGAAAGACGAGAAAAACTATGCTCTCTTTTGATTCCTTTGTATTCATTCTCTCTTGCTCTTTTTCTTTTCCTTTCTTTCTTTTTCTTAGAACTTACAATCTCACCAGATTCACATATATGACCTGTATTTCGTGGTCTCACTTGGATTAACACTTTAATTGAGTTCCCATAACTCTAATACTAAGTCAGAATTCCTCAGCCAGTATTCGGGTAATCAGAAACACATGAAAGGTGGGTTAAGGTCATATTTGGTGGATCTCAAATTTATTTGGTAGTATTGCCTCAATGCAACTGAAATAAACACTAAATATTCACTCTTTTTCTCTTTGCTTTTTCTTTTCTAATTTTTTCAATTTTTCTTTCTTTTCATCATTCTTTTTCTTTTTTTTTCATTTTTTTTCTCTTCTTTTATTTTTCAACATAATACAACTAGTACACATCCATGAACTTTATTAAGGAGGCATTATTAGGGATTGGTTGTACTCAAGAGACATTGGGTGGCTTTTTTGGTGGAAGTGCCTACTCATTGCACCGAGAGATGGATAGGACGGTGTATTTCTGAGCTTGACATCAATACCCTCCTTCAGCTGAGGATTCCGTAAAGAATGGTCGTAACCATCCACCTTAGCCCTAGTTTTATGAAAACTCGCTCTCCACATATTTGCCTTATTTGATGGCTCTCAAAATTTCACACAAAATGTATACGTAGGAACCGAGAGTGAAAACTATGTCTAATCTCAGAGTATCATCACCTAATTATCTAGGACTCCGGATTCCTTGCACTAATCTTAGAGCACCAGTACACTCTACTCTCATCTCACACTATTTGGTGGATTTTTGGAAGAAAATATGTCTCACTCCCAAAACACTGTCCAGGGGTTCAAGAGAAAAAGCACCGCTTCTTCTTGACAGACTAAAGATGTTTATCAGCCTTTACCGTGAATCCATTGCAAATTCTACGTGTGTGTTGTCAACGTTTTGTGCGGATTTAAAGGCGTATTACGTTGCAGTAGAACCGACAAAATGTTTAAACAAATATAAATAATTTTATTACTCGAACAACTAGAGTATCCGAGGTCGAACACAGGGAGCAAACTCAGTACTTTGTAAAACCCAAGAATACAACTGTTAAATGCAAATATAATTGATTCAAAGAGTTTTTAAGAAAGATGTAAAAAACATAGAATTAGACGTCTGATTTATGTATCAGACGTCTTAAATGTGATCTTTCTTTCTCTCTTCCTTCTTCTGCTTTGCCTTTCTGATCTCTTTGCAATCTTCCCTTGTCCTTCTTCTTCTTCTCTGCGAAGACTTCTAATCTTTCTGCTTTCCTTCTTCTCCTGCGAAGACTTCTTTCTTTCTTCTTCTTCTGTCTTGCTCCTCCTTTCTTCGTTGCCTTCTTCTTCTTCTTTGGCTTGCTTTTCCTTCTTCTGCAGCGGCCAAGTCCGTCTCCTGCGATCAGCCTGCCTGCACAGGAGCAAAACCTAACCCTTCTCCCTCTACCCGCGCGTCTTTCTCTCTCAAGCAATTCACTCAAACCGCTCTACCAGAGCCAGTCTCAATCGGGTCGGATCGTACCCGGGACCAGGCGCACCTGCAGGTGTGTGATGCGCGAGGAGTGCGTAGGTCTAGGTCGGGTCGTATCCGCCAGGTCCGCGTGGTCAGGCCGCGGACGAGGCGGGTGGGGTCAGTGAGGGACCTCACCCCTGTGCTTACTGAGGCGATAAGAGTAAAACGCAAAAACAACTTATATGGTACCTGACGGTTGCAATCCCACGATGTGGGACTATCTGGTCTCGCCTTCACGCGCGCCTGCAGAAGCCTCGTCGTGCGATTGCCCCGCAGCTGCTGGCTCTGCTAGCGCTCCTTGGCTGGACTCGTTCACCTCGCGATACTCGCGCTAGTATGCAGCACCTGTAGCCTGGAAGACCGGGTGCCTGGAGCTTCGTGGGAGCTTCATCAGAGGTCGTCCATGGCGGCAGCGGCTCAAATCCTGTCATACACAAAACGCGCCTCTCGGCCAAATCAGAATAGCTAGAGACCTTCTCCGTGGCACGGCGAAGGCGGTGGGCAGTGCTGCAGGGCGCAGGTCGGCCTAGGCGTGCGTGCCGAGGTCAACCTGTGGCCGGAGATGGTGGGTTGGTCGGGGGGTGATTGTGGAGGGCTGGAGTGGCAGTGGTAGGGTGGAGTGTGTTCCTGGAGGTGAGGCGGAGCTTTCGAGGTGGTTGGCGAGCCGTGTGGAGGGCTGGAGTGGTGTGGGCGGCTCGCCGGAGTGTGGTCGGAGGCGAAGATGATGGAGGTGGTTAGCGTCTGTCGAAGGTCGATCAAGGGAGATAACAGGGGGAAAAGAGAGAGGAGAGGGTGGAGAACGTATCTGGGGTTGTCTGGAGGGAAGGGAGGCGGCGGAGAGGACGGCTCGTGACTGCCGTCGTCGGGGAAGAAAGACCCTGGGGGAGGAAGCGGCGACGAAGATGAGGTCGGGAGCTTGCGCGCAGGGTACAGCGCGCCGCGGGAGGAAGAGGCGGAGAGGACTCTGCTGCTGGTATGGCAGCAGAGTGACGAGAAGGAGGGAAGGCGGTCGTCGAAGCTTGTGGGTCGTTTGGCCGGAGATGGGAGAGAAGAAATTTGGAGGGGATCTCCGTCAAAATCAAGCTTAAGATGAGCGGCCGGGTCCGGGAGGTGTTTTATAGGTGCTGGTCGCTCCTATCAGTGCGTGAAAAACGCGCGATTAGGTCAGCCGGCTCGCCGGAGTTGGAAGGAAGAAAGATACCCAAATCTCTCGTGCGTTCGCACGAGAGATTGGGTTCACGCCAGCGAATTTGATTGGCTTTAGAAGGAAGGGAATTCCTCAGAGAATCTCCCTTCCATTTCTGGGAGAGAATCTCTGAGGAATTAGAGAGCAATCTCTCTCGAAACTTCGTCGGAGCTCGGTTCTGCCCTAGCAATGGCGGCAGGACCGGTTTGCAAAGAAGGCGAAGAACCTAGGGGGCTCTCTGCAAGGATATTCAAAAGATAGGGACCTATTTGTGATTTGGGTGTACTAACTTGCAAAGTAGGTCAAGATGACCTCCCCTTAGGTCCAAATTTTGGTACAAACCTAATTTGGACCTAAAGAATCCAATGGTGAAGTTGGATTTTAGGTTTGACCTCGTTTGACTTGACATTTTACGTAAAAACCCAAATTAGGTTAATTGAAGAGCTAAGACCCTAATCTAGGTCAAACTAGGTTCCAAAGGCCAAATTAAGTGTTCTAAACCCTAGAGGATGTTTTTCTATGATTTTTAGAGGGTTTGCTTGATTTTTATTCTGACCGAAACCTTGTTAATTTAAGCGGGTCTGTTTTAGGGTTACCAAGTGTCATTTAATTCTTAGATTGCACATAAACCCATTTCTGATTAATTCAACCCACTTTTTATCTTATTTGGACCATTTGACCTATGTTTTGCTTCTGAGAAATCCCGTTTATGTACTGCAATGGTAAAATTGCAGTTTTAACCTTTATTTCATGTTTTCTTCTCAGAGCACTTGTTCCTTCAGTTAAGCCTTCTTCTAGGTTATGTAGGAGCTTTTATCTTCTTTATTGGGTCAAAATGAGCTAGTTATGGCTCATGATGAGGCTCTCATCATACCCCCATGCCTAGCTTTTGCTAGTCCCTTAGCAAAATTTCAAAGTTTTAACTTCCATTCTAGACCCAAAGTGTCCTTAGTTATGATAAGTGCTTCTTTTGTGATTAGGTAGGAATGCCGACAATAGGCCTAGAGGTACTCAAGTACCAACCAAAATCTGGACCTGTTCTGCTTTAGCCTCAGTCCTTCGCAAAGGTTTCTACGGCCCACAAAAACTATCCTAGGGTTTGTTGGACTCTGCGGTTAAAGCACCCGTGCTTGAGACATTTTTAGCCTAAGCTCAGTTTGCAGTGCGTTTTTTTTTTTTTTTGTAAGAGAGAGATAGAGGATTTATTTGTTTGGAGAGCTTTTCTCTCTCTTTTCTTTTTATTTCTAGCTTCGGATTAGCTTCTCAACACGGTCTGTATCGGATTCCTCGTCCCCATCATCAATCCTCAAGGGTCCCTGGCTTTCGAGATTTCGAGATAATCCCGCCCATGGCAACCCCCGGAACCCTGGCTTTCGAGATTTCGAGATAATCCCGCCCATGGCGTTCCGTGGCCGAATTCAGACCCTGGCGATCGACATTTCGTGATAATGCCACCCATGGTATCTGAACCAGCAGAGTGCTTACATGCCCCCAGTAGGATATTTAAATATCCTAAGAGACAAGCACCGAGGAGACGATATGTTGTTACGCATCTTCGAGGGGAATTTCCCGCCTCTCCGCGCTGGGAACTTGTCCAAATCAACTTGTGTTGATTGGCCGCTCCTAATCTAGGTGACTTTTTCAGAACATTAAACGCTCTTGCGTGTTTTGAATATTTATGCGCACTGAACAAGACTGTGTGTGAATTTGGGTGCTTAGGTTACCGAATCCCGCAAACCGGAGGTCAGTTAACGAGGCCGAATACTTCCTAAGCCTTAGACCTAATACTTAAGCTTCGCATTTTCCTCAACCTCTTGAGGATTATCCAGATTTTAACGGATACGTGAATTTTTAAGCTAAAAATCTAGCCCAAGAGGCCTAAGACCAGCGTTCCCGCTAATCTCTTGTTATATCTCCGTAGCACTTTTCTTTTCTTTTTCTTGACTCGGTCTAGAACTTCAGTTAACCCCTTAATCTTTTACTAATGACTTTTTCTTTTTCTTTTCCTTTTGTGCTGCTTTCTTCATTTTTGCTCTTTTTCTCCTCCTTAACATTTCCTCCCTCCCCATTTTTTTTTTGTTCTTTTTGTCATTTTTCTTTCTTTTCCTCCTCTCATTTGTATGACCCTGAATTGTTCCTCCCCTCTATCAAGTCTTTTTTTTTTTTTTACGTGAAACCCTTTCTTGATATGAATTTTCTGACATTTTGCACTTTCATACCCCCCCATGCCTAAGATTTGCAATGTCCCTATTGTAAATTAGGTGGGTTCGAATTCAGCTTAGTTCATGTATTAGGACAGGTGTGTGGTGAGTGAATGGGTCGAAGCGACTTGTTGCGAACGATTTCTAATCTCGGGTAGGTATACCTGAGGTGAAGTCGGCTGTTCTAATGGATGAACCCTAAAGTGCAATATGAGTTCCGCATAGCGATGTCAGAAACGGTTTCAGGTTTTTCAAAGAATGACGGGTTGCCTCCCGTTAAGCGCTGAGTTTTACGCCATCGGCTGGGCGCAATGAGCTCAAGAGGAAAGGAGGGTAAAGGATGACTCAGTCAAATCTATATTGGTCATGTCAATGAACGGCTTGAGTCTCTGTCTGTTCACGACAAAGGGTTCAGAATCGTGGCTGAGTGGGCTGATTTCAATAGCTCCATTTCCGAAGATTTGGCGGACTAGGTAGGGTCCGACCCACTTGGATCTTAGCTTTCCTGGGAATAGTTTGAGTCGAGCATCAAAGAGTAAAACTTTTTGACCAGGATGAAAGACCTTTCTAGAAATGTGTTTGTCGTGAAAAGCTTTAACCCGTTCTTTGTAAATTCGCGAGTTCTCATACGCGTCGTGGCGTAATTCATCGATCTCGCTCATTTGAAATCTTCTGTGGGTTCCAGCCTTAGAAAGGTCGAGATTACAGGTCCGTACTGCCCAATAGGCTTTATGCTCCAATTCGACGGGGAGGTGACATGCCTTCCCGTACACTAGTCTGAAGGGAGACATTCCTAATTGGGTCTTGTGGGCGGTCCTATAGGCCCACAATGCTTCCGGAAGCCGAGAAGACCAATCTTTTCTATCAGGTCGAACAGTAACCTGAAGGATCTTCTTGATCTCTCGGTTAGATAGCTCAGCTAGACCATTAGTTTGGGGGTGGTAAGGAGTAGAGATTCGGTGTGACACCCCGTATTTGATCATCAGTGACCTGAACTGAGCGTTCGTAAAATGGGTCCCTCCGTCGGAAATTATAGCACGCGGAATCCCGAACCTTGAGAAAATGTTTTGATGAAGGAATTTTATAACGACTTTATGATTGTTGGTTCGGGTCGGAATGGCTTCTATCCACTTGGAAACATAATCAACTGCGAGTAAAATGTATTCGAAGCCATCCGAGGTAGGAAAGGGTCCCATGAAATCAATCCCCCAAATATCAAAAATTTCGCATACCAAGATCGGCTGTAGAGGCATCATGTCTCTATGGCTCATGTTGCCTAGAGTCTGGCAACGGGAACATGCCTTACAGTGATTGTATGCATCTTTGAAAATTGTGGGCCAGTAGAAACCACACTGGAGGACTTTCGATGCGGTTTTATGTCCCGAAAAATGTCCACCACATGCCTGGTCATGGCAGAATGAGAGTATGTCTTTGATTTCCACTTCCGTGACGCATCGTCGGATTATCTGATCAGCACCAATGCGGAAGAGATACGGGTCTTCCCATAGGTAATACTTGGCATCGGAACGCAATTTGTCCTTTTTGGCCTTCGACCAATCGGGCGGAATCTGATGTGATGCCAGGTAATTAACAATATCGGCGAACCATGGAAGACTTGTACTGATAGTCAGGAGGTGCTCATCAGGGAAATGTTCTGTAATAGGTCCGGAAGGATCAATAATTTCAGAAGGAAGGCGGGATAAGTGATCAGCTACCACATTGTGCTTTCCCGCCTTGTCGCGAATCTCGAGGTCAAATTCTTGCAACAGCAAGATCCAGCGGATTAATCGAGGTTTCGCGTCCTTCTTGGCCAGGAGATGCCTCACAGCTGTGTGATCCGAGTATATGATAACACGGGAACCCAGAAGGTATGATCTGAATTTTTCCAGGGCAAATACTACGGCCAGCAGCTCTTTCTCAGTAACCGTATAGTTACGCTGAGCCTCATCCAGTGTTTTGCTGGCGTAGTAAATGACCACAGGTTTCCCGTCAATTTTCTGCCCCAAAACCGCTCCTACAGCGAAGTCAGATGCATCGCACATGATCTCAAAGGGTTGAGACCAATCAGGGGACTGTAGGATTGGGGCTTGGGTGACTCGGTCACGTAGGATCTCAAATGCTTGAGTGCATTCCTTGGAAATTCCGAAAGGCACATCCTTGGAAAGCAGATTGGTCAGGGGGCGCACGATTTTGGAGAAATCAGGGATGAATCGACGGTAGAAACCGACGTGCCCCAAAAAAGATCGGATGTCCTTAATCGAGCTAGGCATAGGGAGCTTGGAAATCAGGTTAACCTTAGCTCGATCCACTTGGATGCCTTTCTCTGAGATTAAATGTCCCAGGACAATTCCCTCAGGCACCATGAAATGGCTCTTTTCCCAGGAAAGAACCAAATTCACCTCGATGCACCGCCTGAGTATATGAACCAAGTGTTGGAGGCAATCGTCAAATGATTGTCCAAAAACTGAAAAGTCATCCATGAAGACTTCCAGATAATCACCTACCATATCTGAGAATATGGCAAGCATGCACCGCTGAAAAGTTGCAGGTGCATTGCAGAGACCGAACGACATCCTTCGAAACGCGTACGTCCCGAAGGGGCAGGTGAATGTGGTCTTTTCTTGGTCCTCTGGATGGATTGCCACCTGATTGTAACCGGAGTACCCATCAAGAAAGCAGAAGAATCTATTTCCCGCTAGTTTCTCGAGGATCTGATCAATAAACGGTAGTGGGAAATGATCCTTCTTCGTGGAGGAATTTAGTCTTCTGTAATCAATGCAGACTCTCCACGAATTAGCTATTCGGGTAGGAATGACTTCCCCGGTTTCAGTCGTGATGATGGTAAGTCCTGCCTTCTTAGGTACCACTTGTGTTGGAGTCACCCAACGACTGTCGGAGATCGGGTAGATGATCCCTGCATCTAACCACTTAATGATCTCCTTTTTCACGACCTCCTGTAGGTTAGGGTTTAAGCGCCTTTGCATTTCTCTTGAAGGTCGTGAGCCTTCTTCTGTGTAGATTCGATGCGTGCAGTATGAAGGGCTTATACCAGTCAAATCATCTAGAGTCCATCCAATGGCTCTACGATGTTGCTGGAGAACAGAAATCAAACGGAGTTCCTGGTCAGGTGTGAGTCGAGAATTGATAATCACAAGAAACGTTTGATTTGAATCCAAAAAGACATATTTTAGATGTTCGGGAAGGGGCTTGAGTTCCATGACAGGATTGTCAGCAGCAGCGGGTGGTTCAGGGTTTGTATCGGGAGCAATGGTAGGAGTCATAGGTGTGTCTAGATCGTGTTCGCACTCCTCTGTTAGCGGTTTTTGATTTTCTAGTGGTTGATCAGGAATAATCAGGTTGTCCTCTATATGCAGTTCATCAACCACGGCTTTGACATCACAAATTTCCTCTATAACCCCGCAATTAATCCCTTGTTGGGCTTTGAAAATGTCAATCTTCAGATTTTGATTCCCAAATTTTAATTCTATCTGGCCCTCTTCGCAGTTTATATTGGCCCTAGCAGTGGCCAAAAAGGGTCTCCCTAATATGATTGGTGTGTCCCTTGGGTTCTTAGGTGCATCCATGTCCAGTACTATGAAGTCCACTGGGAAATAAAAATCTCGTACCCTAACAATGACATCCTCGAGTATTCCTTTGGGTGACTTGATGGATCGATCGGCTAACTGCAATGTCACCTCAGTGGGTTTAAGTTCAGATTCTTCAAGGTGGTCAAGGAGGGATGTAGGTATTAAATTTATGGAGGCACCTAGGTCTAGTAGGGCTCTATCAAGTTGGGTTTCACCAATTTTACAAGAAATCAAGGGGGTTCCTGGGTCTTTAGCCTTGGGTGGGAGTTTGCTCAGGATGACAGAGCTGGCTTGCTCTGACAGTACGATCGGATTCCCATCCTTGGTTCGCGGCTTACGTTTAAGTGTACATATGTCTTTCAAGAATCTTGCGTAAGCCGGTATGTGGCGGATTGCATCCATCAACGGGATGTTTATCTGGACCTGTTCAAAGAGCTTGACCAGATCCTCCTCAGGAGCCACAGGTTTGGTTGTCCTTTTTCCTTTGGTCAAGGCCTCAGGAAATGGGATCCTAGCTGGTTCCTCTAGGATAGGTCCAGGTTCTTGATCTGGGACAGTAGTATCTTGGATGACTACCCTAGGGTCTTGGCGATTATCAGGCTTGGAGTGGTTCAGATAATGTGGGTCTTGTGTTGTTTTACCACTACGTGTTGTTACAGAGTTTAATCCAGCCTGACTTTGGTTTGGGTTAGGTAGGAGAGGTGGCTGCTGCTGAAATTCTGCATAAGATGTAGAAGCCTCCATCCCGTCTGGTGATGGAGTAGCAGGGGCCTGATAAATCAAATGTGCGTGGCCTGGATTTGGATTCATAATGCGCCTCTGGGTCGGCACATTATTTGGGTTGGGCAGAGGTTGCGAAGGAAGGGTGCCAGGTTGGCGAGAATTTGCCATCTGGGCCAGTTGGTTGCGAACCTCTGTGATCTCGTCCTTGTGCTGTTTTTGCATTGCCGCATTCGTCTTTTGAATGTCAGCCAGTGTTTGAAGGATAAGAGTCAGTTGATCCTGATTTTGCCCGGATTGGTAGGTGGGATTGGGCCGAGGCTGAGGCGGCTGATATGGACGAGGAGCTTGTGGGCGGGGTTGATATGGTGGTTTTTGAGAACTTCCCGCCCACTGAAAGTTAGGATGATTTCGCCATCCAGGGTTGTAGGTATTGGAGTATGGGTCATTCTGGATGGCGTTGAGGTCCTCGCAGTTCTGAGGAACCTCTGGAAAGTCAGAATACGAGGGTTCAGAGTTCCCCCAACTCGAGTAGAAGGGATCGGAGGTCACTCCGGTCTGGGAGGTAGACGGGGGTGGATAGGGGCCCATCCCCTTGGCAGGTTGGTGATAGATGTTTTGCACTGTTTCCCTTGCCAGAGGAGGTCGTGCCAAAGAGTTTTGTGCAGAGGTGGCTTGCTGCAAATGTCGAGTTAGCTCGTCCACCTTCTTTTCTATGATAGAGACCTTGTCCAACCGACTGGCCATCAATTCCAGGTCAACAGAAGTGGACAGGTCCTGCGTCTCATGTGTCCCTCTTAGATTCGTCGATGCGCGGGCATTCGTCCTGTCGAATAAGCCCAAGGAGTCATTGTTTATGGAGTTCTCGCACATGTTTTCGAGAATCTCCCACACCGTGTCCTCGTGTTGGCCCATGATGTTTCCTCCACATGTTGCATTGACGATTAGACGAATATCCTCATGGAGTCCCTGGTAAAAAGACTGGACTTGTTCCCACTTAGGAACTCCGTGATGGGGACACTTTCGCATGAGATCTAGGAATCGATCCCAAGCTTCGTGAAGAGGTTCTCCCTGTTGTTGAGTGAAATGAGTGATCTGGTGGCGCAAGGCATTCGTCCGGCCAACAGGGAAGAATTTTTTCAAAAATTCGAACTGTAATTCCTCCCAAGTGTTGATCGGGCGGGTCTGAGTCTGATACCAGTGCGCGGCCTTGTCCAAGAGGGAGAACGAAAACATTTTCATGAGTAGGATATCCCGGTTTTGTACATATGACCCGAAGGTCTGGGCCAGATGCTTGAGTTGTTTAATGTGTTGGAATGGATCCTCAGAGTTAAGCCCATGGAACTTTAGTATGGCATGAATCATATTGGGCTTTAGATCAGAATCGGGTCCTCCAATTGGGATTCGTACTCGGGGTTCGATTGCCACCGCAGCGGGATTATAGTGATCTCGCATCATAGGTCGCTGTGGTGGGTTTACAAAGTTCTGAAAGAGATCGTTCAAGCGTTGAAGTTGGTGTTCAAGGTTATTCTCCTCTTCAATGGGTTGTGCCATGATGGGAGAAGAAGGAGAATCAGGGTCTGAATCAGATGAAAGATTTATGTGGTGGGGTTGCTGCACAAACAAGGGCGTCGAGGCTTGGCCTCGGCGAGAATGAATTTCTAGAGGAGGTCTTAAAGGTGGTCTTAAGGACCTCCTACCAAACATGCACCAGAAGATGTGATGAGATTAGAAGGTGCTGGACCCAATCAAGACACCCAAGAATTGTTGGGTGACTATAGAGGTTCGGGGCAGATGGACCCCTGGATCAGAAGATCGTCCACCTGAGAAATACCTGGGCAGCCAGAGAGGGAAAGTCCCGCAAGGACCCCTACACGGTAGAGCGTCCCCACGGGTTACAGGGTTTCCCCCACCCGACCTCTCTTGTCACTGCGGTTCCAGGTAGACCAGAATGGGGATCTTGACCTCTTAAGTCTACCTTTTTTATTTTAAGATCAAGGTGTTTAATGTTCCACTTGAACTTTTAAGTATTTTGAGTGCAAAAAGTGACCTAATATTAAGGTTGGTTGACTCGAGGGATCAATTTCACCTCTTGTTCCTTTGAGAGCTTTTAGGTCCTTCCTTTTATGGTTCAAATGGATTATCAGCCTGATTTGCTTAGGGTTCCTCTTGTATAAATCTTTTCAAACACGGTTTAGGCACACTTCTTTTTGGAAAGTTTGTTTCTTTGTTTTAGAGAAGATGTGTCTCTAAAAACCCTAGCTTTGGAATCCTAACTTGGCTCTAATGGGTCCAATTTAGTTGCCTTAGAAATTAGCACCTAGGGCTCAATCAAGAAAGTTTTAGCCCTAGTTGCCTTAGTTGGATGACAGACAAAAATATGTTGAAATGAAAATCAGGCAACTTGATGAGTTACTAAATATAAGACAGGTAGCCCTAAGTTGATTTCTCTCCTTTTTTTTTTTTTTTTAGATTGTGAGAGGGTTAAGGGAGAGGGCTTATGGAGATTACCTGTTCCAGTCTGTTGTGCAGTTGCTATTCTTTCCTTTTTGTTTTGCTTTCCCTGATTGAACACAACAAAAGAGAAGTTAAGTCAGATATTAGATAGAAAAGTTGTACTCAAAAGCTTTAAAAGTGCCCGTTGCTCCCCGGCAACGGCGCCAAAATGTTGTCAACGTTTTGTGCGGATTTAAAGGCGTATTACGTTGCAGTAGAACCGACAAAACGTTTAAACAAATATAAATAATTTTATTACTCGAACAACTAGAGTATCCGAGGTCGAACACAGGGAGCAAACTCAGTACTTTGTAAAACCCAAGAATACAACTGTTAAATGCAAATATAATTGATTCAAAGAGTTTTTAAGAAAGATGTAAAAAAAATAGAATTAGACGTCTGATTTATGTATCAGACGTCTTAAATGTGATCTTTCTTTCTCTCTTCCTTCTTCTGCTTTGCCTTTCTGATCTCTTTGCAATCTTCCCTTGTCCTTCTTCTTCTTCTCTGCGAAGACTTCTAATCTTTCTGCTTTCCTTCTTCTCCTGCGAAGACTTCTTTCTTTCTTCTTCTTCTGTCTTGCTCCTCCTTTCTTCGTTGCCTTCTTCTTCTTCTTTGGCTTGCTTTTCCTTCTTCTGCAGCGGCCAAGTCCGTCTCCTGCGATCAGCCTGCCTGCACAGGAGCAAAACCTAACCCTTCTCCCTCTACCCGCGCGTCTCTCTCTCTCAAGCAATTCACTCAAACCGCTCTACCAGAGCCAGTCTCAATCGGGTCGGATCGTACCCGGGACCAGGCGCACCTGCAGGTGTGTGATGCGCGAGGAGTGCGTAGGTCTAGGTCGGGTCGGATCCGCCAGGTCCGCGTGGTCAGGCCGCGGATGAGGCGGGTGGGGTCAGTGAGGGACCTCACCCCTGTGCTTACTGAGGCGATAAGAGTAAAACGCAAAAACAACTTATATGGTACCTGACGGTTGCAATCCCACGATGTGGGACTATCTGGTCTCGCCTTCACGCGCGCCTGCAGAAGCCTCGTCGTGCGATTGCCCCGCAGCTGCTGGCTCTGCTAGCGCTCCTTGGCTGGACTCGTTCACCTCGCGATACTCGCGCTAGTATGCAGCACCTGTAGCCTGGAAGACCGGGTGCCTGGAGCTTCGTGGGAGCTTCATCAAAGGTCGTCCATGGCGGCAGCGGCTCAAATCCTGTCATACACAAAACGCGCCTCTCAGCCAAATCAAAATAGCTAGAGACCTTCTCCGTGGCACGGCGAAGGCGGTGGGCAGTGCTGCAGGGCGCAGGTCGGCCTAGGCGTGCGTGCCGAGGTCAACCTGTGGCCGGAGATGGTGGGTTGGTCGGGGGGTGATTGTGGAGGGCTGGAGTGGCAGTGGTAGGGTGGAGTGTGTTCCTGGAGGTGAGGCGGAGCTTTCGAGGTGGTTGGCGAGCCGTGTGGAGGGCTGGAGTGGTGTGGGCGGCTCGCCGGAGTGTGGTCGGAGGCGAAGATGATGGAGGTGGTTAGCGTCTGTCGAAGGTCGATCAAGGGAGATAACAGGGGGAAAAGAGAGAGGAGAGGGTGGAGAACGTATCTGGGGTTGTCTGGAGGGAAGGGAGGCGGTGGAGAGGACGGCTCGTGACTGCCGTCGTCGGGGAAGAAAGACCCTGGGGGAGGAAGCGGCGACGAAGATGAGGTCGGGAGCTTGCGTGCAGGGTACAGCGCGCCGCGGGAGGAAGAGGCGGAGAGGACTCTGCTGCTGGTATGGCAGCAGAGTGACGAGAAGGAGGGAAGGCGGTCGCCGGAGCTTGTGGGTCGTTTGGCCGGAGATGGGAGAGAAGAAATTTGGAGGGGATCTCCGTCAAAATCAAGCTTAAGATGAGCGGCCGGGTCCGGGAGGTGTTTTATAGGTGCTGGCCGCTCCTATCAGTGCGTGAAAAACGCGCAATTAGGTCAGCCGGCTCGCCGGAGTTGGAAGGAAGAAAGATACCCAAATCTCTCGTGCGTTCGCACGAGAGATTGGGTTCACGCCAGCGAATTTGATTGGCTTTAGAAGGAAGGGAATTCCTCAGAGAATCTCCCTTCCATTTCTGGGAGAGAATCTCTGAGGAATTAGAGAGCAATCTCTCTCGAAACTTCGTCGGAGCTCGGTTCTGCCCTAGCAATGGCGGCAGGACCGGTTTGCAAAGAAGGCGAAGAACCTAGGGGGCTCTCTGCAAGGATATTCAAAAGATAGGGACCTATTTGTGATTTGGGTGTACTAACTTGCAAAGTAGGTCAAGATGACCTCCCCTTAGGTCCAAATTTTGGTACAAACCTAATTTGGACCTAAAGAATCCAATGGTGAAGTTGGATTTTAGGTTTGACATCGTTTGACTTGACATTTTGCGTAAAAACCCAAATTAGGTTAATTGAAGAGCTAAGACCCTAATCTAGGTCAAACTAGGTTCCAAAGGCCAAATTAAGTGTTCTAAACCCTAGAGGATGTTTTTCTATGATTTTTAGAGGGTTTGCTTGATTTTTATTCTGACCGGAACCTTGTTAATTTAAGCGGGTCTGTTTTAGGGTTACCAAGTGTCATTTAATTCTTAGATTGCACATAAACCCATTTCTGATTAATTCAACCCACTTTTTATCTTATTTGGACCATTTGACCTATGTTTTGCTTCTGAGAAATCCCGTTTATGTACTGCAATGGTAAAATTGCAGTTTTAACCTTTATTTCATATTTTCTTCTCAGAGCACTTGTTCCTTCAGTTAAGCCTTCTTCTAGGTTATGTAGGAGCTTTTATCTTCTTTATTGGGTCAAAATGAGCTAGTTATGGCTCATGATGAGGCTCTCATCAGTGTGTGTGAAAATTATACTGGATTCTTGATTATACAAATCAACTGGAGGATAAAATTCCTAATACATTCTCTTAATAAGATAATCTTATTCGTGGATGCACTATGTATATATGCTATAAACAAGTAACCTCTTATATTCATACTTCATGAAATTTCCCATTCGGGTTACATTCAGCTTGACCCTAAATTTAAAACAAGAGGTAAGCGGGTGAGTCAGAAATGGCTGTTGCGGACGACTTTTAGCTCCAATGCAAACATTGGAGGTGGAGTCGGTTGTTCTTTTATTTAGGGTCCTAAAGTACGTTTGACATATAGCTCCAAGGTTTTCCTAAATGTTGGCATAAAAATTTTCAATTTTGTCGTATCTACCCCTCCCATGCCTATGTTCTTGCATGTCCTAATACATGAATATAAAAGAAAATAAGTACAGCTAGGAGTAAATGGGTAGAAATCACCTGGAATTGCTCCTGAAATTTTAACGTTCAGCACCAGCCAACCTGACAGTATGCAATATGCAAGAGAAATATGCTATGTATAAAAATGGTTATGTATAGATAATGGTAGAATGTGTGGTAGATGCTGGGTTTAACGGCTCCAGCTGGGTGAGAACTTACTCAGATATCCTCAATAAGATAAATGAGTTCGTCAGCTGGAGGAGGTTCCTGGGCCGTGAATGGCTTGAGGCGCTGGCCATTTATCGTAGATACATGCCCAGATTTTGGGTACCTGATTTGGACCGCCCCATTAGGATATGAGTGAATCACAACATATGGGCCAGTCCACTTGGACTTGAGCTTCTCTGAAAAAAGTTTCAGTCACAAATCAAACAACCAGACTTGCTGGTTGGGCGTGAATGTTTTTCTCCGGATGTGGCGGTCATGAAAGGCCTTGGTCTTGTCCTTGTATATCAATACGTTCTCATAGGCCTTCCACCGGATCTCTTCTAATTCGCTTTGGTGGAGTTTCCATTCTTGACCTCCTGCATCGATGTCAAGGTTACATTTTTGCACCGCCCAAAAGGCGTGGTATTCCAGCTCTACAGGAAGGTGACAGGCCATGCCATATACCATACGATATGGTGACATTCCGAGTGAGACCTTGTACGCGGTCTGATATGCCCAGAGTGCATCAACTAATTTATCGAACCAGTCCTTCCTATCTGGTTTAACCATCTTTTGGAGAATCAGCTTGATCTGATAGTTAGACACTTTAGCTTGCCCATTGATCTGTGGGTGATATGGGGTGGCTATACGGTGATGTACCCCGAATTTCTTTAATAATGACCTGAAGTGGGCGTGGATGAAGTGGCTCCCCCCGTCTCTAATCAGAGCGTGGGGTATTCCGAATCTCGCGAAGATGTATTCCCGTATGAAAGATATGACGGTCTCATGATTAGCCCATCTCGCCAGGATGGCCTCGACCCACTTCGAGACATAGTCAACAGCTAGTAATATGTACTCGAAGCCATGCGAGTCCAGAAAAGGGCCCATAAAATTGATGCCCCAAACATCGAACACTTCTACAACCATGATGAGCTGGAGTGGCATCATGTCTCTCCTGGTAATAGAACCGATCGACTAGCATCGTTTGCAGTGCTGGCGTATTCATGTGTATCTCTGAAAATAGTTGGCCATGCCGACTGCAAAATTTTTGCAACGGTTTTCCATCCCAAGAAATGACCACCATAAGCATCATTGTGGCAAAAAGATAACACACTAGGGATCTCAGAATCTGAGATGCATCTTCGAATAATCTGATTCGCTCCAAGGCGGAAGAGCAGTGGGTCATCCCAGAGGTAGAATTTGGCCTTCGCAGTAAATTTGAGTTTCTAGTCCTTGGATAGGTTCGCAGGAATCTTTCCTGCAGCAAGATAGTTTGCGATATCCGCGTACCAGGGGAACTCAACAGAGTGAACTACTAAAAGGGATTCATCCGGAAATTGGTCGTGGATAGGTAGGGAATAAGGAATGTGGCCTGGGTCCAGTCTGGATAGGTGATCCGCCATAACATTCTACTTTCTGGCTTTATCACGGATTTTAATATCAAATTCTTCCAATAGAAGGATCCATCTGCTGAGCCGGGGTTTTGCATCCTTCTTTGCCAACAAATGTCGGAGGGCAGAGTGGTCAGTGAAGATGATAACTTTGGACCCTAATAAATAAGATCTGAATTTCTCCAACCCGAATACTACTGCTAGCAGTTCTTTTTCGGTGATAGTATAATTGCATTGAGCATCATTCAGCGTCTTGCTAACATAGTATATGACAAAGGGTTGTTTCTCCCGACGCTGGCCTAAAACAGCATCGATGGCGAAATCAGAAGCGTCGCACATCATCTCAAAATCAAGCGACCAATCGGGTGGTTGGAGAATCGGGGAATCAGTGACAGCACTTCGTAAAGTCTCCAAGGCGCTAAGACATGAGGTGTCGAACTTGAATGGGGCATTGGCAACAAGGAGATTCATCAAAGGTCGTGCAATTTTCGAGAAATTACGTATAAATCTCCAATAGAAGCCAACGTGACCCAAGAATGATCTGATCTTCTTGACCGAACTAGGTGGGGATAAGTGGGAAATAATCTTAGATTTAGCTCGATCGACCTCGAGTCCATTTTTAGAGATCTTGTGCCTGAGTACTATGCCATCCCTCACCATGAAATGGCTTTCCTCCTAGGATAGTACTAGGTTTACCTCAATACATCGTTTTAGGATTTTAGTGAGGTTATCAAGACAAGATGAGAAATCATCTCCGAAAATGGAGAAGTCATCCATGAACACCTCCACAGTCCCCAATCATGTCAGAAAAGATGACCATCATACAATGCTGAAATGTTGCTGGTGCGTTGCAGAGGCCAAAGGGAATCCGCTTGAAAGCGAATGTTCCAAAGGGGCATGTGAATGTCGTCTTGTCTTGATCTTCCGGGCTAATTGCTACTCGATTATACTCGGAGTATCATCCAGAAAGCAAAAGAAGCTGCGTGCGGCTAACCATTCCAAGATCTGATCAATGAAAGGCAAAGGAAAGTGATCCTTCTGAGTAGCCATGTTCAGTTTCCTATAGTCGATGCAGACCCGCCAAGATGTCGCAGTGCAGGTCGGGATGGATTCGCCTTTATCATTTTTCACTACGGTGAGTCCTGCTTTCTTGGGCACTATCTGGATCGGACTCACCCATTGGCTGTCAGAGATTGGGTATACAATACCTGCATCCAGCCATTTGATGATCTCCTTCTTAACAACCTCTAGCATATTCGAGTTTAGCCTTCTTTGAGGTTGTCTCGAAGGTTTCACCCCCTCATCCATGTAAATGTGATGAGTGCAATACGAGGGGCGAATACCATGGAGATCAGCAACGCTCCACCCAATAGCAGCCCTATGGTCTTGTAGCGTAGAAATCAATTGATGCTCCTGTTCTTGGGTTAAGTGGGCACTAATAATGACCGGGTATGTCTCACTTTCACCCAAGAACACATATTAGGTGAGTCAGGTAAGGGATTCAATTCAATCACGGGTGGGTCAGAGTCAGAGATGGGAATAGGAGAAGACTCGAAGGTGGAAATCTGATGATCCGGATGCGTGTGAATTCCCGTTGATTCGCTACCTATGAGATAGTCGGTTGTGACTGTGTTAACAGGAAACCCGTTAGCTATGGTCACGTCTTCTTGTAACAACAGGGGCAATTCAGTAGTGTGTGGATCAGGATAGCTAGATTCAGGGGTGCTGTGGTCAGAAA
This sequence comes from Thalassia testudinum, assembly GCA_037157565.1. Classification (NCBI taxonomy): domain Eukaryota; kingdom Viridiplantae; phylum Streptophyta; class Magnoliopsida; order Alismatales; family Hydrocharitaceae; genus Thalassia; species Thalassia testudinum. Next base: position 46,072,116 of record JAZHRO010000025.1, read on the forward strand.
CACACCCTAAACAATTGGATCCTCGGGGAGATATGTGCATTGCAGTGGTCTCAGTCTCATGTGGATCGAGGTCCAAGAACCCTGATAGTGTAGATGAATGAGACCTTGGGTCGTCACAAAGGAGCCCAATGTTACCACAGTATGCCGAATCTTCGTCTTCACCATCCTCCTCAATGCGATCACAGTCAAAATTCCTTGATGCCCTGAATATGTCAAGTCGAAGTTGCTCATTACCTAGGGCATCTCCATAAACTCGAATGCACAATCAATGTTTACTCGGGCTGTCGCTAGAAATGGGCGACCCAAAATGATTGGTGCATCTCGGAGATTAGGAGGAACCTCCATATCTAGAATGAGAAAGTCTGCGGGAAAGCAGAATCCGCGAACTTTAACGATCATGTTCTCAACCACCCCCTCGGTATTTTTACTGATCTATCAGCCAGCTGAATCGTGACCGAGGTTGGCTTTAACTCCCCAAATCGAAATCGATCAAATACAGCAGTGGGAGTCAAGTTGATGGATGAACCTAGATCTAGAAGGGCCCGATCAAATGAAGAATCTTGCAAGAAGCAGGATATGAGTGGGGTACCAGGGTCTTTCCTTTTCGGCGGTAAGTTAGCTAGAATCACGGCACCAACCTCTTTTGACAGTACCGCCTATCGTCCAATTCTAGGCTGTCACTTCGGGGTACAATAGTCCTTGAAGAACCCAACGACAGCGGGGATGTGATCAATTGCCTCGAGGAGAGGGACCTGAATATGTACTTCCTTGAACATTGACTTCAGGTCCTCAAAATTCCGTGTGTCTTTCCATACTACATTTCACGTTAGAGCCTTGGGAAAAGGGATGGGAATCTCAGGGTCAAGTGGACTCTTACCCTTATCTACCATAGGTGGCTCCTGAGATGGAGTCGAACCCACGTGCGGCGAAGCATGAGGAAACTCAGGACCTGCCTGCCTATGTGGTGGGTCGAATGTCTTCCTTCCACTCCTCAATGAGACAACATTTGCATCGGCTTGCTATCCATGAGGTGGTGGGGGAGCGGAAGGGGCAGAGTATACGGGGTTCTGCATCAAAGGTGGCTGACCTTAAGCATAACTAGGTGGTGCAGGAGGCACCTGTAATATGGCGTGTGCCTATCCCTGTGGTACCTGAAACCTAGGCGGGGCACCTTGGTTTTGCACATACTGAGGGTTCGGGACAGGTTGGGAGGGCAAGGCTCCCTGAGTCCTATGCTCCTGCAACAGCTGGTTTTGCGTGTTCTGTATAGTTTGTATCTAGTCAGCCATCGCCTTCATTATCTGCAAGCTATCCTGTGTAGATTTCCTTATCGATTCTTGTAGCTCCTCTTTCAGTGCCTCCAGAGGGTCAGCCCACTTTGGAGGGTGGCTGGTAGCTTAGTGCAGCGGCTGGTATATAGAACGGGGTTGCTGCTGCTGAGACGGGAATGGCTGCTGCCTAGGGCATGTGTTTTGCGCATTCCCATATTGCCTGGTCTGGTAGTGTGGATCTTGATGTGGTCTCTGTGAGTTACCAGACCAGGAGAAGTTCGGATGCTGGCGCCAACCAGGGTTATACATCTATGAATACGGGTTATTACGCCCGTATCCTTGAATAGCACTGACGACTTCATAGGTCGAAGACGTCTGAGACGTATATCCCTCAAGGGGATACGTATTATAGTCAGTGGGTGGTGCGTAACCCTGGCCATATGGTGCCAGATCGGGATTGTTTACGGGATCCTAATATGCAGGATCTCATAAATAAGGAGAGGATGCATCCCGAGTGAGTATATTAACTCGAGCAGGAGGGGCTCGAGCTGCATAGGAGGGTCTTGGAGCAGCAGTGTTCAGGTTAGATTGACCCTGATTAATTTGGTCAATCTTTTTTTCGATCAGGTTTATTCTATCCAGCTGCTTGACGATGATATTCATGTCGGCTCGAATAGACTTAGTGTGAGTCTCATGGACACCAACCTACTGCTGACCAGGCCGCCGGAACTAGTTCATGGACGCGGCATTCATCAAGTTCTCCGCCAAATATTCGAACAACTCAAATGAGCTTTTCTTGTCTTTCACGAGGAAATTCCCGCCACTAGATGCATCTGCCAGATACCGATGTGTGTCATCCAGTCCATGGTAAAAGATCTGAGCTAGGTGCCATCTGGGTAACCATGGTGCGGGCATTTCTGGAGAAGGTCGTGAAATCGATCCCATGCGTCATGCAACTTCTCCCTAGCTCCTTACGAGAAAGTCGTGATCGCAAGCCTCATCACGTTCGTTTGACCAATTGGGAAGAACTTTTGCAGGAATTCACATCGTAATTCCGACTATGTTCCAATTGGCTTCCCAATGGTCTTGAACCAGTATGAAGCTTTGTCCCTCAGAGAAAATGGGAAAAGCTTCATCAGAACAATCCCAAGATCAACATTCCTGGGTCGAATCGTTTATGCGAGTCGACTCAGGTCCTCTAAGTGCTGGAACGGATCTTTGCTTGAGTTTCCATAGAAATGACTATTGATCAAACCAATCACATTAGGCTTGAGCTCAAACGCGTCTCCGCCTACGGGAATCCTGACTAAGGGTGCGACGATCGGTGCAGCTGGATCATAGAAATCTCGAAGTTGTTCTCCTCGTGGTGGATGCTGCATTCTATCAAGCGCTGTCAAGATACGGTCCATGCTTTGCCGATGCCGCTCCTTTGATTCAACAACCTGGGCCTCCAGACGAGCCATTGGGTCTAGATTACCCGCATCCTGACCTGGTCTAGGTCCAGGTCTAGGATTAGCCACTGCGGCTAAGGGAATATAAGAAGTGGGGGGAGAAGATGGTGCTGGCGAGGTGACTCGCCTCCTTGGGAGCGGCTCCCAAGGTCCAACCAGTCGAGGTCTAAGTGACCTCCTTCCTTGCATACACCACCCAACCCCTGGGTTGGTGTAGCCAAGCCAGACAAGGCTAAGGCTCTGTCAATTAGATGGTTCTTATGATCAGATGACCAGATTTTTCGTTTTAAGTTCGAATTCCTGAAGAAAAATTCATCATACAACCTATTGAAAGTGATTTCCGCCTCTCAAGCAAACCCAGCCAGTCTGGTTACGAGGGGACTAAGGGGAAGGTTCTTCCTTTGGCTTACGCCTCCGGTTTCGTTACCCCTTAGCTGCGGTTGTTTGACACTACCCCGCAGACTTAGTCACCAGGTTTGGCAAGACAGATTGAAAACACCCAGTAGTATGATAACAAATTCAGGTTGATTTCGTATTTTAAAATTAATTTTAGCCCTTTTTTCTTCAGTTGGGGTTTGTAGTGACTGGCCCACAAGGTGGCCAAATTCACCGGCTAAACCTTAGACTTGATTAAGTCTAGTCTAGCCCAAATGTATGATCTCTAGAGTGTAACCCTAAAGATGTAACCTAAGGTTCATGCAATTGTAGGGTTTTTTTTCTTTCTTCTTCAGCAGACCAATGAAATTAAGACTAATTCTCTGATAAAAGTTGGAATCAGAATAAGATGAAATTTAGCAAGTAGATTCCTTTTTCAATTATCTTTTCAGAAATTTTTTTTTTATAATTTTTACTATTTCAGTCGAATTTATAGAGATTTTTAAACGTCAAAAGGTTAGATTTGAAATTTTGATCCTTGGTCGAGTTCTTGCTTTGAAACATTATCAAATGACTTTCAAAAATCTGGGAAAAATATTGAAATTAAAGCCAATGAGATCACCTTTCAAATCCCACCATTTTTAGTCAAAACAGCTTCACGGATTGCTCGAAATTGCTTTTTAAATTTTAAAAATTTTCAAATCTGGGTCAATCTGGCCCCCTTGCACTTGTCGAATTTCAAAAAAATTTTTACTTGAAATTTTTTCAAATGGGTGGTGCCGTTTGAAAGATGGTTTGAAAATAAAGGACTAGTCCACATTTTAGAATTTTTCATTTACTAATTTTTTGGTTATTGAATTTTTAAATCAGAATTTGAAGTCTGGCCGAAAATCAGAAGGTGGTGGAAAGCTTTTGAAAGGGTGTTTTAATTTGAAATTCAAACTTTCCACCAAAATAATTTTTTCTTTCTTTTTTTCAAAAACTTTTGAAATATTTTTTTGAAGAAAAAACTTTTTTTTCAAAAGAATTTTTTTTTCTTTTTTTTTTTAAAGTAAACTGACCTAAGATTCAAATGGAGACCTAATCTAACTACCTAGATCCTTTTTTTTCACAAAAATAAATAGATTTTTTTTAATGAAATTTCTAGAAGGAAATCTAACCTAGGGTTCAAAAAAAGGGAAATCTTAATCTAAGAGGAGATGTGCACCTGATGATTTTTTTGCGTTCGATGTGTGCACAGATCCCATTTTTCCTTGTTTTCCTGCACATCAAAAGACAAGTAGAGGAAGATTTATCAGTGATAATTCAAGAGATCGAAATCAAAAATGACGTTGCCTCCCTGGCAACGGCGTCATTTTGTTGGGAATCGTATAGCGCATATTTGATCAGAATGCGTCGTAGTATAGTTGCGAAATATGATCAACAAAAATAATTTATAAAGATAACGAGACTTGAGTCCCGATCATTCATCTCTAGGAGGCATTATGGAAATGCAGATTCCAGATCGATCTCGCTCGCTCTACTTGCTTAAAATCACAAGTCGGTTTATGGTTATTACGTATTTATGCATGACATGATTAGTTGCCAAAATATCAGAAATTAAAAGCAAGCAACTTTAATCACACAAAATATATTGCAATAAGCTCATGGTGATTCTCAACACATAGATATATATATATAGAAAACGATCTTTCATTAATTCATCATGGTGTTTGCAACAAGGAACTCGTGGAAAGCTTATAGAGGAAAGCTTGAAAACATAAATCTAACTAACAGAAAATGATCGCATACATGAATCTAAAGGGGGATTAGGCATGCATCATTGGGGGAGAATATAGAGCAACACTACTAAGCAGTAAATAAAGCATGTAAACTATGAAAAGTTAAGCTACTAATCTAGCAGAAATAAGGGCATTCAGAGGTGGGCTTCGATGGCCTTTGAGTTGGTTGAGAGGAGAAGCAGGGGCAGCCAATGGTGCTTAGGCCGGCCCTTGGAGAGGGGTTGAGGAGGTGATCCAACATCTTGGCGTGGAGATGGTGGTGGCCATGGTGAAGCAACTCGTGAAGGTGGAGTGGAGGTGGAATGTAGCTAAGCTAAAATGGAGCCAAGAGTGAATGGGTGCAAATGGCCACCCCTTAGGTCTTTTTATAGACCCAAAGGAAGCTCTTTAGAGAATTATGGAATTCTCTAGAGAGGCTAATGATGGTGAAAATTGTTGTTGGTGATAATTGTTGACACCGATGCTCCCCGGCAACGGCGCTAAAAATAATGATGAAGTTGGTTGATGGTGTAATGGTGTTGATGGTTGGTGTAATGTGTGAATGACAATGATAACAATGACACCGATGATCTACAATGTGTATATAACACAATGGTTGTATGATGATGAATGATTATTGTTATGATCATGTCGTTGTAGTATAGGGTGTATAATATAACATTAAGGATGTCGTATAGTGGTGAGTATGGGTGAATACCAGTCATTACAACCATTATTATCATTTGCTTATTTATCTAATTTTTACTGGTTTTGTTCCAGGTCGTTCTCTGGGAGGCAATTTATTGAATTTAATTCGGTCACTCTTTGATTATCTCCGAAATTGTCTTCTTATTCAAAAAGAAACTTTACATTTAAAGAATAAATGAATGTTTTATTTACCTAGTTACTAAGAAGTGCTTGCAAAAAATACTAACTATGAACAAGCATCAAACAATCTATTATTATACTCTAAACTATGTATTTACAAGTTATACTATTAACACTAATATGTTAGTTCATACTACATTAGGATACCATAGTGTAAAAACTTAACTTACTAGTCTTTTATTTATAGTGACATATATATCAGCTTTAGTGACAGATATAAACGTCGCTAAATCTTAGAAAACACTATATACAACCTAAAGAAGCAAACTGAGGTCTTTAGCGACGTATTATAGTGTCGTTTTATTCTGTTGGTAATTATGTGGGTTTACTTATACGTATGTATATTACTTATTCTACTGCTGTATGTACAGTAAGTCTTTTCTGTTCTTGTTATCTCGTGTTCTCTTTTTTTTTCTTTAAGTCGTCTGTCCTTTCATTTTCTTCTGTGTTTAACTCTTGTCTCTTGAGGTATTTCAGAGGCTGCAGTGGAGACGGGGTTAGGCTAACGTCCTTAGTGTAAAATGTGTTTAATTAGCGGGCGCGCTTTTCGAGGGATACACAGCACCCTACGGGTGGGACCAGACCTCTACTAAGCGCGCCCTAATCTCAGATTAGGTGGCTTAGTTACGTTTTCAACCTCAGCGTCAGGCCTCAGCCCAACGGCCTTAAAGCTCGCACACGCTCGGGCCGCCAGCCCCACACACATATCAGAGTTCAGCACACATCGGGTAATCGGACCGGAAATAATAGGCAGTGTTTCGGGCGCCCTGCGCCTTGACGACTGCTTAGGGTATAGAATAAATTATATTTATATGGCTGCGTTTGGTTTGCAGCACACGATGTGGCGCTATTCTAGCGCCACATCGTGCGCTGGAAATCAGACGCAGCTGCGTCCGTGCGCGTTTTTGGCCCTCGATTTGGGGGCCATAAATTATTAAAAAAAATAAAATAAAATATGGTAAATAAAATATTTACGTAATACTACATAATTGATTAATTAATTTTGAATTTTAAATATTTTTACTATACAAATAAATTCGCTAAACTAGGCTGATTATACAGGTTGATTTAGGTGATTAAATAGTTAATTACTTATAAAATAATTAGTAAATGGTCTAATTGACCTTAAACAGTTTTAATTTACATACTTAAATATTTAATACATATTTTTATTGTATTTTTACGAATTTATTTATGTTTTATTTAGGCTAAAATAGCAGTTCTAGGTGTTTAAAATTAAAACTAAGTTACAGTAAGTTATACTAGGTATAATTATACTTTGACTAACTTAAATTACTTAATATATATATATATATATTCCCAAGTTTATAGATTTATTTACTTGATTATTGCTCTAACTTATTAACTTAGCTACTAAATAAGTAAATATAAATCTGTACATACATATATACATAAATCAGTAAATACATACATAATAGATTAGTATATATACATATTTTTACATAGATTACATATGTATATGAATTTCTGTACAGGTTTTATACATATTTACAGTATAACTATGTATCTAACTGACATAATTAGGCTATATGTTATAGTTATAATACTATGGATAGGTATATTTACAGTTTTAAAATAAGTATGATTAGGTTTTAGTAGGAAGCTAGGAAATGAGGGAAGAAGGGAGTTTAGAGAAGAGGGGAATGTAGCTGCTAGATGCAGCATGTTGCTGTATAACTGGGAATAAGATTAAATTCAAAACAAACTAAACATTGAAGAGATGAAATCCAAATCTGAAAGGGGTTTAAATCTCACGAAAATCTCATGTAAATTCAGCTCAAATACTCATTGGGAAAAACCTTATCAGAAGCATCCTTTCAGATCAAAACAACAAATGGCATTGAGTTAGCTCTTCCTAATGCTATAGACAGCATGAAGGAAGACTTAACTCAATCAATTAAAACCAACAGCATACAATCCCAGTTTCTTGCAACCTTAAGGAGTATGGAAAACTCCTTAGGTTAGAGAATCACCATACAGAAATGATCATCAACACAAATAGTGTATGGCAATTCTAAAATAGCAAAAAGAGACTAAGAATGCATTAAGGAAATTTAATGGAAGCTGGCGAATGCATTCAAAACAAAGTATACTCAGAATCATGAAAGGCTCTTCTGATTGGCTCTCTGTCATCAGAGAGCTTCTCAGAATCCTTGCCTACAATGAAAACCAAAAATCCCTTCAATTTGTCAGATCTGTCAAAACATTTCAGAGAGTAAAAATCCTTTAAAATCCAAATCAAAAGTGCTCTGACAAACTGAGGCAATCCATTTAAAACAGAGGGGCTTTTGTGAAACAAATGGAGTGAGTGAGAAGCCCCAAATGGTGCTTGTGACGCCACTTTCAGATCTGAGGCAGTGTGCCATCAGATCTGAAATTGGGTCAGGATGTGTGGGTGATTGATGAAAAATTCGTCGTTAAAAAGGAAAAAACAAGAATCAGAATTTGGATGATGGAAAAACAAAACATGAAGAGGGAGATAAATTGAACAATGAACAGATGATTCTTCCCCTCTGATCTGGACTGATCAGAGGAGGTGAGGGAGGGGATCTAATACTAATTCTACTCCTAAGACTAATCTAACTACAACTAACATTAAACACTAACAATTAAAACTAAATCTATTCTAAACTACTGCAAACTAAATCTAACACTACTTGTGCAGAATTAAAAACCTAAACTAAAAGGAAGAATGGGACCTATGGGTCCTTAGCCGGCGGCTAAGGAGGAAGAAAGGAGGAGGGTAACTCCAGCGGAGGGAAGAGTCTGCTAGTGAGACTCCAGGGTCGTCCTCAGGTGCTACGAGGTCCTTAGCGACGAGGAGGGTCGAGAGCAGGCGATGATTCCACAGCCGGTGGCTGTGAAATCAGGGTCTAGATGAGGAGGAGAGACTGGAGTGGACGAACTGATCGCTAAGAGATGTAGGAGGGAGCGATCCTTTGCGCACGACACCACTGAGGTGCTTAAATAGCAGCTCAGTGACTGGAATCACCGCAAGGGTGAGGTTAATCAAAATTAGGCCGGCGGTGAGGATGAGATGAGTAGAGCGCGGGGCGAGTCGAGAGGGAAATCTGACCGTTAGATGTGATCTGGGAAGAGAGGTGAACGCACGCACCGAATCGCGCGAAGGTTCCAATAGAATCCAGCCGCAGATCGAGATCAAAAGTGCGATGGACGGTCGAGAATGGCTGTGTTCTTCGCGTGCTACAGTGCGCGTGAAGAACACAGGCTTCTCTCTGAAATGAGGGAAAACTTGCAGGAAGACCCTTGAACGAAGGGGTAGAAGAATAGCGTGCAGGTCCAAAAGTGAAAACAACTATAACTGGAAGGGCCTTGCAGTCATACAGAAGGGTCCCTGCGGCTTGCAAAAAGGTCCAAGAAGGAGTTTTGAAGGGTAGAAATGTAATGCATGAAGGACCTAATTGTAATCTATTTATTTCTAAGCCTAAATGATGTCCAATTGCTTTCAAATTTTTACATGTGCTTAATTGAACATTTAATACATTTATTTTACTTCTGATTTATCTTTTACAACTTGTTTATGTGTTCAATTGATGCATGGATCATCATTTGTTCTTTAGTTTTCAGAATATCTCATTTTTGTGACCTAATTAGGAGGTTTTAACACACATTAAAAGTTTTAGGTCTTTTCTTTAATTCCCACACTTAACCCTTTTTATATGTTAATTTGATATTGTTTTGCTTAGTGTCTAGCTTAATTTCGACCTTTTAGCTATGATGAGTAGCCACTCATCAGAGGCCTATGGTTGGAGCTCGTGGGAGAGTGAGAGAGAGGGTGGATGGTGGTTTTTAGATCCACCAAATGTGGATCTAAAAATTGAATAGCTCTTGGTTGCTAATTTTAGCAACCAAGGCAACAACACATGGTAGAGAGTTCTAGAGAACTCTAGGCTAGGTATTTTTCATGTGGATGGTTTGTGTGGGTGTGTGTGGGTCGAAACATAGGTGGCTAGGTTGATTATGTTAAGTTCTAGTGGGTTTAGGTCAAGGTAGGTCTCAAATTAGGGTTGTAAACCCTAATTCACTAAGGTAAAGTTCAATTAAACTTAATACAAGTTTAATTGGGTGTGTGAAAACTTAATTGAAAGTAAGATAACTCAATTAAGTTAGATCTAGGTCAATTGGACTCTCTCTGAGTCCAATTGGACAGTGTGTGCTGAGATCAGGACTCAATTGGACTCAATGAGTCCAATTAAATAGGCTGATGGAATTGACTAAGGTCCAAGTCAATTAGGTTTAGTGAGGACCTAACTAGGTCCTTAAAGAGGTCTAGAGGTGATGTACTAGGGTTAAGGCACCTTAATTTAGGTTCCTATGGGGTTAGAATTGGATTTAGGGGGCTAAAGATCCAAGATTAAGGCTTGAATTCCAAAACAGGAACTGGAGGACAGTATCAGACGTCTAATAATAGTGTCAGACGTCTTACAACGAAAAATAAGAAGTGCATACTTATTGTCTGGATGTCCAATCAGAGTCAGGAGGGTTTCTAGGTTCTATTTTGGTTATTCTGTAGAAATTGGACATCTGACCAAGTGTCTGGACGTCCAATAACACTGCAGAAGTGGGTTTAAGGTGTGCGGGAGTTGGCTAAGGGTTCTAGATGTCCTATAACTTATCTGGACGTCGAGATAGAGGCTAGAATTAGGGTGTTAAGGTTTCCTAGGGTGTGGTGACCTAATCTAAGGGTGGCTAAGGCTTGGAGAAGCTTCTAGGCTATCCTAAGACTAGGATGGTCCTAACTTCTTCATAATTTGCTGCTTTATTCCTACTTAAATAGAATAGCATACCTCAACCCCTTACATTATTGTCTACTATATCATATTCTAATTCTTCTGCTCCAGCTCTGCTTCAACTCCAATTATTCTTTATTCTTCAGATCCAACTTTAGATCTACCTTTTGGTCAGCTTATTAACTGCAATTAACATAATGCACCTAATCAGCACATTATAGCGTTATTTTATGCATAGCTAAAAGAAAGCAGTAAAGATACAAATAATGCTTATGCATGCATGAATTATCCTAACTTATGCTAAGTCCTAGCCTAATTTAGGTCAATTAAGACCTATGATTGCTGCGCAATCACACCCCGCCACCGTCGCTGGCCTTTTGTCAGTCTGGTTGTCCTCCCTCCTCCCTGAAGTTGCCATCTCATTGGATAGATCCTATTCAATCCTGATATACCTCCTTTCCATTTTATTACTCTCGTTTCAATCTCTTTTCTAAGTATTCTTATCTTGTTTTGATGTTGTTTCATGTCTTGTGGATAGTCTTTTGATGTCTGCTATGCACCCACTCATGTTCGTTTTATGTGTTCTTATCATGTTCTTCATTTCCACTTTATTTTGATCAGTTCAGCCTCTTTCTTTTTGCTACTGCCTATTTTTGATCAACCAATCTATTGCCTTGATCAACAAAAAATCACACGTTTAAAACTTTTTCTGTCACCTTTTTGCTCAACCAACTGCTATATCCTAATCGACCAATTTCCTCTTTTGATCGAACAAACTAAACTTTTTGATCGACCAAAACATGAGAGTAACTTCAAAATGGCCCCAAAACACTCTCGACATGCCTCTTCCTCCACCCTTCGTGATGATACCTTTAATCCTTATTTCATAAATGATGACATGAGGCATAACTTTTCTCTATATTCTAGATTCTCTTCACACGTGGGTCGGCCTATTGACCTAGACTACTTCGAGCATGTATTCCCCAACCTTAGGGATAAGCTCCTATTTCATAAGATTAGGAGCCTCTTTGATTGGAATTTTTATGCAAGCGCAAGGGGTAGTCGGATTAAGTGCGTAGACCCTATGGCTTGTCATCTTTTCTATGTGAACCTTCGCAACATTGGCGAAGGATTCGATATTCAACTTACTTCCAATGTATACGATATTGAGGTCTTAGTCAATTCCAATGTTTTTATGAAGGTCCTTGGTTGTCCTTCCACTGGTCCCACATATCTCAAGCTCCACCACGATACCTCCACTGAGACTATTTGGGAGACCTTGATGACTCCTAAATTCTATGACTTGGGCAAGCCAACCAAGTCTCCCTACTTTCGTCCTCTCCCATAGTTAATCACATATTTTTTGTGGAATTTCATGACCAAGTCTACGTCTTGCAAGAACTGTCTCGGTCCCATGCTTGTGGCTTTCTACGCTTTCATTACTAATAAGGCATTTAATTGGAACCATTTCATCCTCACCTTAATGGAGAGGAAACCTACTAGCATCTTCCCCTTTGGCACTCTTCTATCCCACATTTTTCATCATTTTAGTGTGTCAATAGATATTAATCACAAGCAATTTATCACCCATGTCAGTATTTTTAATGAGCTTCCCTAATCCAAGATGGAGCAAAACTGACCAGGATGACAGAATCCCCCTCCACCTCAGGTAGCTTCTACTACTTCTACTTCTACTTCTTCCCAACCTCCACCCCCTCAGGCAGGACCATTTACTTCTCCACCCTCATACACCCCCTACCAGCACTTCCAGGCCAACTGCCCTCCTCCAATGAGACCTACTCCATTCTTCTTTGACCATGAGTGGCCCTACCTTAACAGGCAGTTCATGATCACGAAAAAGCGTGATTTGTAAAAATCAAGAATTAAGTCATTGCAACACGCAATTTTGATCGCTATTGAATTTGTAAAGACTGAGTACTCAGTGAGTATTCAGGTTGTCCCAAAGAAGGTAGGAATGCAATTTGAAATCTCTTGCTTGAAATTTAGAAGTCAACTTTCTTTTTGAGTTTTGAAATATATAAATTTTTTTAGGGTTTTTGAATAAGGGCAAAACGATTGCAGAGAAAATGGGAATTAAAGCTACTAGAAGTAAAGCAGCAAGTGCCTTGTTTCTCCAACTCACTCCAAGCATGGGAGGCTTGGAGTAATGGAGGAACAACACACAACAAAAGAGCAACACAAGCTAATTAAAAAAAATGGTAGAGGAATGCTTCTTTAAACAAAAGTTGTTTTACAAACGGGGTTGGAGAACGCACAAGCAAAAGGGATTCTCACTTGTAGTCTCCAACACAAATGCGAACATTACACTATCATGCAAAAATACCAAAAAAAGATAGAGGAAAGCTTATGAAAAAGATGATGCTCCTACAGAACTCCCGGTCCAATTCTGGTTGCCCCAGAATCAAAGGAAGCTTGCTCCTGATTGTCCTTCTCTTGGCAAGCCCTAGGTGGGCATGCCTGGCTCCTCATAGAGTGGAAGGTTTCCACTCCTAAACTCCTCCTTAGGGTGGAGGTGGACCACCCTATTTGCTCCTCCTCTGGACATCCTCATTGCTTGGCCTTCCTCCTTAGCTTGATGAAGACACAAGGTAGAAGGGAAGAAGTTGAAGGCACCAAGAAGACAGAGTGTCCCCTTAATCTTCTTCTTCTCTTCCTCTCCTTGGTCGTTGGGATGGTGGATACAGGTAGAAAAATATGTAGCCAAGGATGGTTTGGAAATGGGTGGTTAGAGGTCTTTTTATAGAGTAAAATAGGAGGGGTAGGTGTGGTTAAGTGGGGACGGTTAGGATGGATTGTAGGTGGTCGTTATAGGATCCTAAGGCTAAGGTTGGGGGCACCAAAGTGGAGGGGTACCTAACGGTTGGTGCCAACCCTAGGTGGGAGCTAAGGTTAGGGGGTTGTGTGGTGTGTTGTAAGGTTGGGATGGGTTTAGATGATGGTGGTTATAAGATGGAGGGTCATGGAGAATTGGCGCCAAGTAAAAGGGCACATGGAGGTGGAGTTAAGGGTGGTTAACATGGGTTTATAGGTGGTTGTGGGTTTAGTTCTTCTGGCACAAACATATGGAGGGTGAGGATGGGTTGGATGGTGATTGCTTGGTGGTGTGTAGGGTGGAGATATAAAGTAGACTTGGTGCCAATATGGAGAGATGTGGGTAGACTATTTTGGCACCAACTAAGGGTTTATAGAAGGGGGGGTTAGGTGTAGGGTTAGGATGGTTTGGGAGCTTAGGTGTATGGTGGTGATGAGGGGGGTTCTTGGAGGGAAAAAGGTGGTGCCAACTATGGGTGGTTATAGGGTAGTTGGCACCACTTTAGGTGGTGTCTTTTGGGGGTTAGTAGGGTGAAAGGGTGCATTAGGGTTGGCACCAAATGGAGGGAGCTAGGTAGTGGCTTAAGTAGTAGCTTAGGTAGGTTTATTTGGTGAAGTTTTAGGTTTAGGGTCATGGATGGTGGACAGCCATTGAGTGGAGAGGAGCTAAGGGTAGCTAGCTGTTTAACGTGCGAAATTGATGTTTAAGATTGATATATTGTAGTATAGACCAAAATCGCTCGTCAACAGATACAATTTATAGCTCGAAAGAAATCCGAGGTCGAACGCAGGGAGGAAGTGTTGCATTCACACACTAATCTCAATAAATAATATAAATGAGCACAATTAATGATAACAATTACTCAAAACTAATATTCAATTGGAGCACATGAGTATATCAAGGGTTTAATGAGGTAAAAAGATATCTAAGATAAAATAATGGTGATTGGAATCACCAAGTATTAGCTTAGATGCATATATAATAATTACTTAATGATCTAAATAAATGCACAGTGCCTCAAATAATGCCACAGTATTTTCAACCAAGTCAGACGTTAGATCAGATGACCAGATGACTTAAGTTCAGTCCTGCTACAGTGCCTCAAAGAGCCTTCTACTGCTATTCTTCCCTCATGCTTCTTCTTCTCTTCTTTAAGCCTTCTTCTTCAACCTCTTTTTTTCTTCTTCTACCTTGCCTCTTCTAAGCTCCTCTCTTTCCTCTCTCTTCTTTCAAGCTCTCATGACTAAGTGTCGAGCAGGGGAAACCAACTCAGAGCAAAACCCCTCCTCCCCTGCTCTCTCTTTCTTTCTCTCTTCCTCCTCTTCTCTTTCATTGAAACCAGGCAATCAGATTGGGTATTCGAGTCAAGTGTGTACCCGGGTCCAAGGCTGCAGGAGTGGTCGCAGACGAGGAGTGAAGGTAGGTATACGGGTTGGGTCGGTGTATGCGGGTAAGGAGGACCTCACCCTCGTGTTCTGAGGCGACTAAGAACTGAGAGAAAAATAATATATGGGCGTTGACTCGATCCTAATTCCACAATGTGGCACTGATGCCACGCTTGTTCTTCGTGTAGTTAGCAGCAATAGATGGTGTTCGATTAAAGCTCTTGGAGCGGTCAAAACTCTCAATTGGAAGCTGAGATGCATTCCTGGAGGTAGTCTGCACTGCCTGGGGCCAAGACTAGGAGCGAATGCAACCAGAGAATGCGAGACATGTCGAAGAACTCAAGGGCGATGGCGGAGCTCCGATCGGACCTGAAATAAATGAATACGGCCTCTCAGCCACATTAAAATTGTTCAATAGCTTCGTCAGAGAGTGTGGAGTGAGATGGCGGTGATTTCGTGGCGTGCGAAGGTGTGTGGTGGTCGGACGAAGTCGGTCTAGTACGTGCGGCAGTGGGTTGGTTGATGGGGGATTTGAGTGGTTGACAGGATTTAATAGGTTAGGGGTTTGATGGGTGTGAGCTGGCGGAGGTTGTTGGGTTGTTGGCGAGGCGGTTGGCAGCTTGTGGTGTGAAATGCACCTCGCTGCAGGTTTGGCTAGAGATGGAAGAGATGATTGATGGTGGTTAGGTCGAGGGTTGATTTTTGGATTTTAGGGAATAAATAAAACCTAAGGGAAGGAGTCGAGAGGACCTAAATTAAGGATGAAATGAAGGATATTCCCACGCCGGTGTGATTGTCGGACGTGGGGAAGACGAACGCTCTGTGAGGGAGATGGCGGCGAAGAGAGAAGCAGAATGCTCTCGTGGTGGCTGGCGAGACGCGGAAGATGGGGAAGGTCATTGCGCTTCCAATTTGGCCATTTGAGGCACGAAGGAAGGAGGTCGAGAAGGCTGTCGAAGTCGCGGTGGAGGTGGTTGGGGGAAGAGGAAAATTGAGGAATTTTAAGGCCAAATCGGACTAAGGAACTCAGCCGTGCAACAGGGGTCTATTTATAAGGCTCAAGGAGGCCTTCCAAGATTGGAAACCAAGTTTGGAAGCTTGGAGCTTATGCACAAGTAGGAGACCTGATTATTCAAATGATTCGCATGAGGATTTGGGCAAGAATTAGAGCCCAAGATGCAGCTCAAATTGTAGGGAAATCTCTCAAGAGTCTCCCTTCCAATTTTGGAAGGGATTCACCAATCAATCAGGGAGAAATCTCTAGTTGAAGGTCGCTGGAGTAGGAGTTCCTCCACGATAATGGCAGAGGGACCTGATTGCAAAGAAGATGACAAAGTTGGGGGGTTATTTGCAGGAAATTCAAAAGTTTGGGGCATGTGTGTGAAAGAAAAGATTCAGACTGGACCAAAATGCAAAATAGGTCAAGATAATCTCTGATTGGGTCCAAATATTGATACAAACCTAATTTGGACCTAAGAAATCCAATGGTGAAGTCAGATTTAGATTTTGACTAAGTTTGACTGGTTAAATTGCATAGAAACCCAAATTAGGGGCAACTGTCTGTTTGAGACTCTATTTTAGGTCAAATGGATTCATATGGTCAGATCAAGGATGCCAAACCATAGAGAATATTTTTCTATGATTTTTAGAGGATTTAGATGAATTTTATCTTGACCAGAACCTTAGTTAATTAAGCGGGTCTATTTTTAGGATTTTAGATGTCATTTAATTCTTGGAATGCGTGAAACCCCATTTCTGTCTGCATGAACCCACTTATTAGACATTTATGACCATTTGACCTTTAATCATCCCCTGAGAAACCCATGATTGTTTTGTATTCATGATAGGATGGTAAAATTACAGTTTTAACCTTAACTTCTTGTTCTTCTCTTAGAAAGGATGTGAAATGAATTACAGTCTTCTAGGGGTTATGTAGGAGCATTTAATGATGAAATATAATTAAATAAAGCTAGATGAGGCTGATGATGATGTTATCATCATACCCCCATACCTAACTTTTGCTAATCCCTTAGTAAAATCTCACAGAATTAACTCAAACTCTAGACCATACCTTGATGTTCAAAGTCCTGATGTATGCTTTTTTTTGTAAATTAGGTTAGAATGCTAATAATAGGCCTAGAGGTACTCAAGTACTAACCAAGATCTAGACCTAACCAGCTTTAGTCTCAATCTGCCACAAAGGTTTCTAAGGCCCACAGGAACTAACCTAAGGTTCGTTAGACCTAGTGGTTAAAACACTCATGCTTGTAACATGGTTAGTCCAGGTTTAGTTTGCAGTGCGTTTTTGTAAGAGGGATAGAAGAATTCTTGTATTTTTGGAGAGTTTTCTCTCTCTTTTTCTTTATTTCTAGCTTCGGATTAGCTTAAAAACACATTCTGTATAGGATTCCTTGTTCCAACCATCAATCCTCATAGGGTTCCTAGCTATCAATGCTTCGGGATAGCATCGCCCATGGCAACCCCCGGAACCCTAACTTTCGACATTTCATGATAGTGCCGCCCATGGTGTTCTATAGCTAAATTCAGACCCTGGCAATCGAGATTTCAGGATAATCCCGCCCATGGCACCTGAATCAGCACAAGGTGCTTATGTGCTCCCGATAGGATATTTAGATATCCTAGGAGACAAGCACCAATGAGACGGTATGATATTATGCATCTTCGAGGGGAATTTCCCACCTCTCCACACTGGAAACTCGTCCAAATCAACTTGTTTTGATAAGCTGCTCCTAATCTAGGTAGACTTTTCATAACAAAATTAATGCATTTGCGTGATTTTGATATTAAGCGCACTGAACCAGACTGTGTGTGAATTAGGGTATTTAGGTTATCGAGTTCCACAAACCAGAGGTCAGTTAACGAGGTCGAATAATCCCTAAGCCTTAGACCTAATACTTAAGTTCCACATTTTCTTCAACCTCTTGAGGATTATCCAGATCTTAATAGATACATGAATTTTTAAACCCTAAAATAAGCCCAAGAGGCCTACGATCAGCACTCATACTAATCTCTTTGTCTCTCTATTATTCTACAACTTAATTTTTTTCTTTTGATTTGATCTAGAACTTAAGTAGATTTCATAATCCTTTACTAATGACTAATCTTTTTATTTCAAATTGTAGCTCCTTTTTAACATTTAAAATCACTTCCTCATTTCCTCCTCAAAAATGATATGCAATTAATCCTCTCAAAATTTCCTCCCCCTTCTCCATTTTTCTTGTTTTTTCATTTTTTTTGGAATATGTAATTTCTTTGTGAGAACCCTTCAAAAATTTGAATTTTTATGTGTTTTCATTATAACACCCCCTTATGCCTAAGTTTTACAATGTCCACATTGTAAACCGGAGGGTGTGAAATTAGTGTGGTTCAGGGATTAGAACAGGAGAAACGGGTGGGCGAACGGGTCGGGATGACTGTTACGGACGATTTCAAGCTCTGGTACGAGTACCAGAGATGGAGTCGACTGTTCTAAAACTGAACTCAGCGTGCAGTAGACGTGAAGTACAAAAAGATAATCAGAAGTGTCAATTTTTTTGAAATAATGGGTTGCCTCCAGTTAAGCGCTAAATTCAATACCTTCAGCCAAGTAGAAAATGGTCATGGAGAAGGAGTGGTCAAATCAGACGAATTTTGTAGAACAAGCACCTTGATCAATAGCCTGATGGTCCAACTAGGTGCTTGTTCAGATCGATAGGCTGATGATGCAACCTAGATCCAATCAATCTGGTGGGTTGATGGATGTGAATCAATAGATGTGGTGCCCACCAGATACTTTGAAACTTGAAAAGATGTGAAAGTGCAAATCCAAGGTTTGGCTGAGTGTAATCAACTTGGTCAGAGTAGGGATCTTCAAAAGAGAATGGATCTATGGAGGGTGTGAGATCCGTACAAGGGTGATCAGAGAAGGATGAGGCATGATTCGTAGTCTGATAAATATCCGAAACCTGATTAAAAGATGACAAATCATATATGACTGGATCATCGAGAGGAGAATCAAAGTAAAAGTTGATTCCGGTTGCGGGTTGAGGTTGAAAGCGGGTTTTGGAAGGTTTCATATATGGAGCAGAAGAGGTGTTTTCTTTTAAACAATTGACCTCAGCATCTGAATCAAAAGACGGGTTGTGGTTGCTGAGGTCGTAAACTGGTTTGAATTCATTAAGAAACAACAGTTCTCTGATGTCAGAGTAAGATTCAAAATCACTGGAGAGCTTGCGAAGATTGTGTTCTGAATCTGATTTGGGATCAGAGGTTCCACCACGGAATAAATCAAGGGATGTAGAATCAGCAACTTGACTTGGATCTAACCTAATTTCAAATTCCGAGCTTGACAGGGAGTCCCTAGTAGTTATAGGCTCGGGTTCTTGGCTTGTAGGGAAGACTCAATCAAAACCCAACTCTTCCAGCTCCTTGATTTTTAAATCGTAGATCGGCGTGACTTTTGAAAAATCAATCTGTCTCTCTGAGGAGTCTGAAGAGGTATACTCATCAAATACGGGCCTTGAATCATATTCTGGATTCAAAATCAAACTTGTATCACATGGGACCTTGTAATCATCCTGATAAGCCTCAAAGCTAGATTTTAGGTTAAGGGTATGGGTCGAATCACTAGAATCTAGGTTGGGCTCTACAGGGATGTCAGAATTATTCTAGAGAGTCACCTTATTAGAATAAGGGATGGAATTTACACCCTTGAGAGGTTCTAACTCAATCTTATTATCACAGGTGTCTGGGAAATCTAAGCTTGATGGACCAGCTTCCTGGTTACCTAGAGCCGATTTGGGATCGGGAACACTTGCAATTGGATCCTCCCAACCCATCTCAAGATCCGACGTGTCAATTGTATGTTATTTGAATCAAATTCCATTTGGGTGGGGGGTCCATAATAACCTTGGTCCTCAAACCTGGGATTTGGGAAATTATGTTGATTACCCTAAGATGTCTCAAGGATGTATTGATGTCTCTGATCGATAACACGTTTTAACATCTGCATCATCTTGTCTCTTCCTTCAAGGTCACCTTGGTGTATTTTCCACAGTGATGGCTCAAATCTACATAAGATATACTCACCATTATGTCATCTCTCAATTTCCTGGTATCTTGGCATAAGAACATTCCAAGTTGAACCATTTTCTACTTGTGTCAAAATCTGTTATGCCTGTTCTGCAATGAAATTTGTTGTGTTTAACACATTAACCTGCATATCCTCAAATGGGTCTAGTAACATGTTAGGTTGCATTTTCGAAACAAGTGGTGGATTAGAATCAAGAATCAAACTCAAGTTAGATTGATGTTTATCAGATCTAAAAGAGATTCCTATGATGATGTGTGTGCGTGCTCTAGAGAATTAGATAAGGGACTGGATGTTATTTGGACCCGATCGAGGCACCTAAATATTTTTGGAAGACTAAGGTAATTTCAAGGCAGATGATACCTCTAAATTAAAAATCCACACACCCGAGAAATACTTGGGCAGTCAAGAAGGAAAAGCCCTGCAAAGACCCCTACACGGTAGAGCATCCCTACAAGTGACAAGGTTTCCCCCACCTGACCTTCCTTATCACTACGGTTCCAAGTAGGACCAGAATGTACAGACTTAAGACCTTAAGTCTAACAATTTTAAGTCCTGATTTGTGCCTTGAGTTTCACTTGATTAGAAATTGATTTAACTTGTAACCTAATTTGAAGGTTGGTTGGCTTACAATGTAGGTCAACTTCACCTAACCTACCATAAAGATGGCAAAATGAAATATAGGTCAAGACCCAGAAATCACCTTGGATGACTCTCAATTTATTAGGTCCAAGATTTTAGGTTCAAGTGATTTTAGAGCCTGATTTTTAGGATTTTTCTTGATTATATCTTTCCAAACAGGGGCTTGGGTAGCACACAAATGCGGGAGGGTTTATTCTCTTAGTGTAGGTAAATGTGTTCTAACACTTCAAACCCTAATGTAGAAACCTTAGTTCGCTTTATTTCAAGTCCAATTAAATCTTAAGATGTACACCTTGGACTTCAAACAAGAAAGTGAGTAGTCCAAGATGCTTAGAACTTAAGCAAAAACCCTAATAGGTACAGGAAATAGAGTGGGGAATTCTAAACAGAATCGCTTCAAAACTTTAATTAGATATGAAAATTTTTCGTAAATAAGGAAACTTGCCTTTTTAAATGGTGATTTACTATGAAAATAAGGTAAATGATTACTAATTGATTATTTCCTTTTTTATCTTCCCAAGATTAAGAGGTTGATTAGGGAAGAACAGAGATTACCTACCCTAGGAGTGGCTGATTGCGCAGAAGATCTCTTCGTGAAGTACCTTGGAAAATCACAATAAGGCAAAACAGGGCAAGTTAGTGCTCAAATATAATCAAATAATATAAGAATAGTGGTGAATTGCACGTTGCTCCCTGGCAACAGTGCCAAAATGTTTAACGCGTGAAATCGGTGTTTAAGATTGATACATTGTAACACAGACTAAAATCGCTCGTCAACAGATACAATTTATAGCTCGAAAGAAATCCGAGGTCGAGCGTAGGGAGCAAATGTTGCATTCACACGCTAATCTCAATAAATAATATAAATGAGCACAATTAATGATAACAATTACTCAAAACTAATATTCAATTGGAGCACATGAGGATATCAAGAGTCTAATGAGGTAAAAAGATATCTAAGACAAAATAATGGTGATTGGAATCACCAAGTATTAGCTTAGATACATATATAATAATTACTTAATGATCTGAATAAATGCACAGTGTCTCAAATAATGCCACAGTGTTTTCAACCAAGTCAGACGTCGGATCAGATGACCAGACGACTTAAGTTCAATCCTGCTACAGTGCCTCAAAGAGCCTTCTACTGTTGTTCTTCCCTCTTGCTTCTTCTCTTCTTCAAGCCTTCTTCTTCAACCTCTTCTTTTCTTCTTCTACCTTGGCTCATCTCAGCTCCTCTCTTTCCCCTCTTCTTTCAAGCTCTCACGACTAAGTGTCGAGCAGGGGAAACCAACTCAGAGCAAAACCCCCCCTCCCCTGCTCTCTTTCTTTCTCTCTTCCTCCTCTTTTCTTTCACTAAAACTAGGCAATTGGATCGGGTATTCGGGTCAAGCATGTACCCGGGTCCAGGGCTGCGGGCGTGGTTGCAGACGAGGAGTAGAGGTAGGTATATGGGTCGGGTTGGTGTATGCAGGTAAGGAGGGGCCTCACCCTCATATTCTGAGGCGACTAAGCACTGAGAGAAAAACAATATATGGGTGTTGACCCGTTCCTAATCCCACGATGTGGCACTAATGCCATGCTTGTTCTTTGTGCGGTCAGCAGCAGCAGGTGGTGTTCGATTGAAGCTCTTGGAGCAGTCAAAACTATCAATTGGAAACTGAGATGCGTTCTTGGAGGTAGTCCGCACTACCTGGGGCCAAGACCTAGAGTGAATGCGACTGGAGAACATGAGACGTGTCGGAGAACTCAAGGGCAACGGCGGAGCTCTGGTTGGACGTAAAATAAAAGAATACGACCTCTCAACCACATTAAAATTGTTCAATAGCTTCGCCAGAGAATGTGGAGTGAGATCACGGTGATTTTGTGGCGTGTGAAGGTGTGTGGTGGTCGGACGGAGTCAGGCTAGGATGTGCAGCAGTGGGTTGGTTGACGGGGGGATTGATTGGTCGAGAGAATGAAATAGGTTAGGGGTTTGATGGGCGTGAGCTGGAGGAGGTTGTTGGGTCGTTGGCGAGGCAGTTGGCGGCTTGTGGTGTAAGATGCACCTCGCTAGAGGTTTGGCCGAAGATGGGAGAGATGACGAATGGTGGTTGGGTTGAGGGTTGATTTTTGGATTTTAGGGAATAAATAAAACCTAAGGGAAGGAGTTGAGAGGACCTAAATTAAGGATGAAATGAAGGAGATTTCCACGCCGGTGTGATTGCTGAACGTGGGGAAGATGAACCCTCCGTAAGGGAGACGACGGCGAAGAGAGAGGGAGAACGCTCTCGCGGTGACTGGCAAGACGTGGAAGAAGATGGGGAAGGTCGCTGTGCTTCCAATTTGGTCGTTGGAGATGCAGAGGAAGGTGGTCGAGAAGGCTGCCGGAGTCGTGGTGGAGGTGGTTGGGGGGAGAGGAAAATTGAGGAATTTTAAGGCCAAACCGGACTAAGGAACTTGGTCGTGCAACAAGGGTCTATTTATAAGGCTCAAGGAGGCTTTCCAAGCTTGGAAACCAAGCATACGCACAAGTAGGAGACCAATCTTTCAAATGATTCGCATGAGGATTTGGGTAAGTAAAGCCCAAGATGCAACTCAAATTGTAGGGAAATCTCTCAGGAGTCTCCCTTCCAATTTTGGAAGGGATTCGCCAATCAATTAGGGAGAAATCCCTAGTCGAAGGTCGCCGGAGTAGGAGTTCCTCTGCAATAATGGTGGAGGGACCTGATTTCAAAGAAGACGACAAAGCTAGGGGCTATTTGCAAGGAATTCAAAAGTTAGGGGCATGTGTGTGAAAGAAAAGATTCAGATTGGACCAAAATGCAAACTAGGTCAAAATGATCTCTGATTGGGTCCAAATTTTGGTACAAACCTAATTTGAACCTAAAAAATCCAATGGTGAAGTTAGATATTGGTTTCAACCAAGTTTGACTAGTTAAATTGCATAGAAGCTTAAATTAGGGCAACTGTCTGTCTGAGACTGTTTTAGGTCAAAATGGGTTCAGATGGTCAAATCATGGATGCCAAACCATAGAGAATATTTTTCTATGATTTTTAGAGGGTTTAGATGAATTTTATCTTGACTAGAACCTTAGTTAATTAAGCGAGTCTGTATTTAGGGTTTCAGATGTCATTTAATTCTTGGAATGAGTGAAAACCCGTTTCTGTCTGCATGAACCAACTTATTAGACATTTATAATCATTTGACCTTTAATCATCCCTTGAGAAACCCGTGATTATTCTGCATTCATGATAGGATGGTAAAATTACAGTTTTAACCCTAATTTCTTGTTATTCTCTTAGAAAGGATGTGCAATGAATTACTGTCTTCTGGCGGTTATGTAGAAGCATTTAATGATGGAATATAACTAAATAAAGCTAGATATGGCTGATAATGACGTTATCATCACTAGCTAAGGTAGCTTAGCTAGTTGGAGAGTAAAGAAGATTAGGGTTTAGCTGAGAGGAGGTAGCCAAGAGCTGTCTGAAGTAGATCTGAGTTGAAATAATTCTCCCGAAGCTGATGATGGTTGGAGAGGTCTTCTTAGGAGCTTAACTACTTAGCTTAGCTAGCTAGTTCTTCTATTAGTAGCTAGGCTTGAGTAGTGGAGCTGAGTTGAGATGGTTTCAACCTAACTGAAGCTAGGTTGAGCTGGATCTGCCTCCAACGAGAACTCTCAAGATAGCTTTTCTACTAAGTTGACAAGTAGTAGCTAAACTAGAGGGAGTTCAGCTATCGTGAGCTGAGTGAAACTAGAGAGAGCTAGACCTGAGTTGAGGTGAACTCCTGTCAACTAAGTTGACCTAGCTAGATCTCCCAGAGAACTGATTGGAGCTAGGATATTTAACCTGAGTTGAAGTGGGTTGACATAGGTTGAGCTACCTTGAACCACCATCTAGTTAAGATGAGCTGAATGGAGCTGGAGAGAGCTAAACCTAACCCAAGTGAGCTGATATTCAGCTAAGATGAGCTAGATCCAACTAGGGTTCAACTAACTCGATCTTCCTCACTTTCTACCGTCTTGAGTGCCAGTGTTTTTAGAGATCTGATCACCTGCTTATCCTTAACACTCAAGTAAATATGTTAAAAACACTAAAAGAGTGTAATGCATGCCTAACCTAAGTAATGCCCAAATGCAACCCGTAAACCCATTTGCAGAGTTAAAAACCTAAGAGCTAGACCTGTTTTAGGGCATAAGAATGATGATAAATCGATGTTTATCACATCTCCATGCTTATCTTTTGTTAGTCTCTTAGCAAAACTTAATTTCACAAAATGGATTTTTGGGAAAGACTTTCCTTCTTTTTACTTTTGAGAAAAAGGAGATTGCAGGACTTTGGTTGTTTAAAGCATGAAAGGCATGGGATTTATTAAAGATAAACATCAGGATTCCTCTTTGGATCCAAAAATTAGATGAATCGAGATCAATGTATCCTTTACAAGTTCACAAGTTAACTCCTTGACAATTCAAATGACCCAAAATTATTTTGCAATTAGGATTTCTTTGACTCTTGAATCTGACTTGCAAATTGCATAACCTTTTTAAAACCCTATGTCAGTGCTTGTGAATGCCAACATTTATAAGGTCATGTTTTTGTTTGGATTTTTTTTTCTCCCCCATGCTTATTCCTAGCTCAACCTTGCAATAGATGTGTCAGGATCATCATTCTCATTACCAATCCTCGAGGGGGCTCTGGTGCCTACACTTAGAGATAGTACTGTCCGACACCAACCAGGAGCTCACAACCCCAAAACATAATGCGATGTAAAAGGACGCTCCAAGTGAACTGAAGCTCTTGCTCCGACGCTATGAGTAAAGCACCGTCCAAGACACTTAAGTTGCAAAATGCACCTTAATGCTCTGTCTAACGATATGAAATATAGATATAGAGCAATGTCAAAGCGGTAACATGTTGACATCGCATCCTCAAATGAGGCATTTTTCTCCTTCTCAACGGTGGGAACTCAAACCAATGATCAGCTTCGAATTTCACACAGACTAAACAAAGGGTTTTTCTAATTTTTCTAATTTATTTTTAAGGGTTGGCTGTGTGTGAAATTTGACACAAGAATTTTGCAAGGGATGCAAGTTTTTCAGTTGGAAACTAAGCTAAATTATTTTCCAGGTCGCAAAAAGAGACTAAGTCACTTGAATTATCACTAGTTTAAGTGAAATTTAGAGAATGATACTTGATCTAGCTTAAAGGTAGACCTAGAAATTCTAATAGTTAGATCCGCATCTTAATCTTTAGTTTGATAAAGATTAAATCCCATTGTGCCTTGAAGTGATTTCTCAACCTTAGTCCCAATTTCAAAAGTTTCTCAAAAAATTTTAGCATTTTCTTTTGGGTATGCATGTAGAAAATGAAACAAAAAATTTGAATGTTTTTAGATTTTGAAAATACTGAATTGATCGTCAAAATTTAAAAACATCCCCCCTACTTCAGATGTCATGTCCTTATGCAATAGGAAGGGAAAAGAGATCACTTTGGTGAAGGTGGTCAAAATCAGGATAGTCAAAACCTCTGAAGAAAATGAAAATCAAAAGTAGGAAAAACGATGGATTACCTCCCATCTAGTGCTTTAGTGGGGACAAGGAATCCGATACAGACCATGTTTAGGGCCAATCTAAGGTTAGATTTAGGGAAAAATAAAAAGAAAGGAGAGAAAACTCTCCAAATGAAAAATATTTCTCTATCTCTCTCTTATAAAAATGCACAGGCAAACTGAACTTGGACATGATACGTCTACACATGGGTGCTTTAACCGCTTGGTTCAACGAACCTCTGGATAGTTTTTGTGGGCCTTAGAAACCTTTGCGGCAGACCCAGGTTGAAGCTGGTTAGGTATGAATCTTGATTGATACTTAAGTACCTCTAGGCCTATTGTTGGCATTCTGATTTAATTTCTAGAGAGGCACAAATCAGGCATTTGAAGATTAAAGCATGGTTTAGAGATATAGTTCTTTTCATAAAATTTTGCTAGGAACCAGCAAAAGTTAGGCATGGGGGTAAGATGATAACACCATCATTAGCCATAACTAGCTTTAATTAGTCAGAATCAAGAGACAAATACTTCTACACAATCACCTGAGCACCATAATTCCATTCAGATCCATTTTGAGAAGAAAATAACAAAATAGGGTTAATTCTACAGTTTTAACATCACATCATGAAAGCAAAGTAACCATGGGATTTGCCACGGGTTAATTGAACGTTTAATGAGCATTAAAGTCCAAAGAGTGGGTCCATACAGACAGAAATAGGGTTTCACGTATTTCAAGAATCGCAATAGCACACAAAATCCTAATTTCAGGCCTACTTAAATTATCTAAACTTCCTGAAATTCATAAAAAATATTGAGTGGTTTGGTACCCTTATTTTGATCATCTAAACCTATTTTGACCATGAACAAAGTCGTAGACGAAATTTTTCCCTAATTTGGCTTCTATGCAAATTACCTAGTCAAACGTGGTCAAAACTAAAATCCCATTTCACCATCAGATCCCAGTCAAACGTGGACCAAATCAGAGTTTATCTTAACCTAGTTTGCATTTCAATCCATTAAAACTCTATTTTCTACAGTCAGACCCCCAGCTTTCAAAATCTCTTACACATAGGTCCCTAACTTTGTCATCACCTTCGCAAATGGGTCCCTACCGCCATGGCAGGTGTGAACCCAAGGGCGCCGACCTTCAAGAGAGGAGATCTTGATCTATTCGACTCCAAATCCCTCCAAAATTAGAGGGATTGATGATCAGACAAACAAGAATCCAACCAACCCCATTTGAAAGGTTGGAATTGATCATAGAGCTTAGGTGAGCTCGAGAATTTTGGGAAACATTTTCCCCAAAAGCTGCGAATCAATCAACCTCTTTTCCTCATTCAAAGTTCATCTTGAAGCTCTATATAACTTCCCTATGCTCATCCGTTCTCCTTAGTCGAGTTTAGGCCCAGAAACCTCCAGTTCTTCCCTTCTCCAACCACCTTCCAACTCGACTCCGGTGACCCTCCTCAACAGCTTCTTCAGGTTAGCCAGCGGCCAAATTGGCCCAGCCCCAACCTTCCTCTGCCTTTTGCCAACCAAAGTAAAGGTCATCTACCCCTTCTTCGTCACTGCTTCCCCTCAACGGAGCAACCTTCATCTCTGACGCCAGCCAATCATAGCCGGCGCTCCTCATCCCCTTCTCCTTTAGATAGGTCACATACTTCCTCTCCCTCTCCTGAATCTTTTTAGCTCCTTCCCCGATCATTTTGACTGATAGCCACCACTCTCTTCCTCCATCTTCTCCACGGCTGGTGAAGCTTCAGTGAGCTTGCCCGGCCAACACATGCAACCAAACGCCTTGCTATTGACACCAAAGCCTTCCGCTCACCTCCACCTGCAAAAACCCTCAACTAATTTCACCTCACCACCACCCAATCACTCCATCGAACACCACCTCCTTTGCACACCATCTCCAACTCCGTCCAACCATCACATGCACGCTCATCACCCATAACCATTTCCATTGCACTCCACGCAACTCGGCGAAGCTCCTCAACACTTTTAATTGGACCGCAAGGCTGTGTTTTGGCTTTCAAGGCTTCGTCAGAGCATCATCACTGCCTTCGTCTTCCTTGACGTCGACTGCCCTTCTCCAACCACCATTCAACCTGTTGCCATACTCAATCAAAGCGGCCTCATCTCTTAGAGGTGTTTGCATCCCCAATTGAGACACAGTAGTAGCGCCAGCAGCCAATTGCTAGGAGAAGAGCACCCACAGCTGCACGAGAAAGGAGCAAGGATAGTCCCACCTCGTGAATGAATGAGCTGTTGACTGCATATAAGAGGAAAAAAGTGCGCATGGCTTATCGCCCATGAACACAAGGGATCGAGACCCCTCCTTCACCTGCCTTACACCCTCACCACCCACTGTCGGTGAACCTGGACCCCCGAATCCGATTACCCGCCTTAATACCCAATTACCTGATTCTCAGAGATAAGAGAGGAAATTGCAAGGAGAGGGGAGGGTTTTGCCTCAGGCTCTACTGCCTCAGGGTGCATGCTGAAGAAAGTTAACTCTTAGCTTCTAAGATGGCTTTGTACTGTGCTTAGGCGCCCTTATGCATCTTGCTGAGGCTCTGTGCTTTGTGCTATGAGGATAATTGGCTCTGTGCTTGGCTTTGGCTTGAAACTCTAATACTATAGACTTATCTGACATGGATAAGTGGCCGATACCACTATAGCGATATTTGAGTTAAATTGAGTTCTGGGATATGTGCTTAATTAGAGGATTTATGTGGTGATCTAAATTAACATTAGTTTTGCATATGCTTCTATTCTTTTTATTCCATTATTCTTGAGATACATTGGTTTATAATTGAATATCATTCTAAGAAGATTATTCATTGAAATATCTTTCTTGTGCTATATTGGTTGTGCTCTTCATTTTTGAATGCGATTAGTGTTGTAAATTCCATATTTGCTCCCTGAGAATGACCTCGGACTCCAAATTGATTTCGAGCTTTATAAATTTAAGTGTTTGTCGTGTTTTTGTCAACTATACTACAACACAAATACATTTTTTAAGAGACAACTCAGATGCGTTAAAAATTTTGCCATCATTGTCGGGGAGCAATGCGCAATTCACCACTAATCGTATGTCATTTGATTGAGTTGATTACTAACTTTCCCTATCTGTTTTGCTTATGATTTTGCCAGGTACACCATGAGAAGATCTTCCATGTAATCAACTACTCCATGGGCAAGTAAAATTTCTCTTCTTCCCTAATCAACCTCCTAATCTTGGGAAAGAGAAAAAGAAAACAAATGAAGTAGGATTCACTTGCCTTATTTTTCTAGTAATTCAAAGGTAAAATTTCCTGATTTGTGAAAAGTGAATTGATATCTGATTAAATATTGAGACGAATAGATTAGAGATCCCTATCCTGATTTCCTGTATCTACTATGGATTTACGCTTAAAGTTTAAGCATCTTAGACTACTCATTTTCTCGTTTGAGTCCAAGGTGTTAAATTTTAGATCAAATTGGACTTGAAATAGAGCTAATTAGGGTTTCCACTTTAGGGCTTTGACGTGTTAATTCACACTTGCATGCATTCAAGGAAGCTAATCTTCCCGCATTGGTGTGCTACCCGATGATAACGTCATCATCAGCCATATCTAGCTTTATTTAGTCAATTTCCATCATTAAATGCTCCTACATAACCATCAGAAGGTCATAATTCATTGTAAATCCTTTTTAAGAGAAATACAAGAAACCAGGGTTAAAACTGTAATTTTACTATCACATCATGAATGCAGAATAACTGCAGGTTTCTCCAGGGGTTAATTAAGGTTCAAATAATCTTAAGAGTCTAACAAGTGGGTTGGTACAGATAGAAAAGGGTTTTCGCGTGTTTTGAGAATTAAATGATTTCCGAAACACTAAAAACAGACCTGCTTAATTAATAGAGGTTCTATTCAAGATAAAATTCACCTAAACCCTCTAAAATTCATAGAAAAATATTCTCTAGGGTTTAACATCCTTGATTTAACCATTGGAACCCGTTTTAACTTAAAACAAAGCTACAAATAGACTTTTGCCCTAATTTAGGTTTTTACGTAAATTACCAGTCAAACTAGGTCAAAAGCAAAATCCAACTTCACCACTGAATTCCTTAGGTCCAAATTAGGTTTGTACCAAAATTTGGACCCAATATGAGATCATCTTGACCTAGGTTGCAATTTGGTCCTGTCTGAATCTTTTCTCTCACATGTATGCCCCTAACTTTCGAATAAATTACATTTGGGTCCCCAACTTTATCATCTTCTTCTTCAAATAAGTCCCTGCCGCCCTCAACTCCTAATCCTAAAGCTCCGGCGACCATAATTTGGCAAGATCTCCGAGATTTCTTGACAAATCCCTCTCAAAATTAAAAGGGAAACTCATCAAATAATTGCCTTCATTTTCAGCCAGATCCAAAGCTTTAGATCTCGCCCAAATCTTAATGCGAACACATGAAGGAACTGGGTATCCTTTTTTGGCAAACATTCCAAGATTGGAAGCTTAGCTTCCAAGCTCCTTTTGCCCTGTAGACCCCTATAAAAGGACCCCTAGACCTCCCCGTTCTCCCCACGCATGATTTCGGCCTGGAACACCTCAATTTCGTCTCTCCTCATTCGGCCGAAGCCCCTCGACGTCCGACGAGCTCCTCCAACTCCTTCATCCGCGTGCAATACCGACAGTGGATTTATCTTCCCCGCTCTCTTCCGCATCATGCTGTACCTACCGACACCTTGTCCTCCGTCTTCCTCGCTGATTCCTACTCACCGGAGCATCTTCTTTCCCGACGCCGACGTACCACCAGCACGTCATTCTCCCTCTCTCGTCCCTTAGTTTAGGAGTAGATTAGTTTATCATAGCTCGTAGGTTCGGTTCCCCTCCGTAAACCTTAGTTTCAATCCCTCGGCACCGCGATCACCACCATCTTGTCCATCTCCGACCGCTCCTTCGGCGAGGTGTTCCCATCGCTACACCACTCCATACGCCTCGTCGACACTTCCTACACATTCACCTCGACTCCAACTAAAGCCCTCTCTCTATTTGCCACTCCACTCACCCAAACCATCTCCCAAACAACCCATTATTCTCTGCCCAAGACCGACTTCGTCAGCCACCTACACGCACGCACTTGCCTCATCACACACACCACTACGTTTGTCATCCTTTGACGAAACTCTTGAAGTATTTTAACGTGGCCGAGAGGCCATACTTGTGTTTCTTAGGTGCATGCCGGACTTCCGTCACCCTCCGCCCGTCGCCGCCTTTATTCTTCGAGTTCTAGCCACGAAGCTCCAGGCCACACTCTCCAGGCACTGCGGAATCACCACAGGATTGACACCAGGTCTTCAATTGGGGACCCCGAGCTCAGACACTGCCCCAATTTGATGAAGAGGCATCAGCAGCTACTTCCGTGCGGAGACAGTGGGACATTTAGTCCCACCTCAGAAACATAAGAGCATTTCGAGTGCCATAAATTGATTTTCTCATATGGGCTGTTTGCCTCAAGACCACAGGGGGTGAGGTCCCCGCACACCCCACATGTCTCGGCCGTGACACCACTACGTGAGCCTGACACCATACCCGATTACCCACCTAAATTGAAAACACCTCTGCTGCTACCCCACAGTAAGTAGCCCTAGTCCTGGGTACGTGGAACCTTGAAACCCGATTACCGGTTACGAAGGATGGCTCTGGGAGAGCGAAACCCAGAAAGAGGAGAGAGAGCGTGGGATTAGGGAGGTTTTACTATAGAAAGGAACAACTGATACTTAGCCGTTTAAAGAAGGATCCCCCTTTGTGTGTGAAGAAGAGCAAGAAAAGAGAAGTCAAGGTAGAAGAGGAAGAGGCACGTAGACAAAGAAGAGAAGGAAGACAAGCCAAGATAGGAGAAGCCAAAGAAGAAGAAGAAGAAAAACAACAGAAGAAAAAGAATAAAACAGCACTGTAGAAACATCTTTTAAGACATCTAATTGCAAAATCAGACGTCTGACTGCATATTTGTTCCTTTGATTATATTGAATAATGGTTCTATGTATTAGACTTATAATTGGTGATCCAAATCACCATTATTTTGTCTAAGATTACTTTTTACTTTTCATATACTCACGTTCTACATTGCAAATTAGATTTTGAGTAATATATTATGCTCATTTACATTAATTATTGAGATTAATGCGTGAGTTCTTATTTGCTCCCAGCGAACGACCTCAGACTTTCATTCGAGTATAAATTTTATCTATTTTTCACACTAATTCAATATATACTGCAACGCAACGATTTTTAAACCCATTTCAGAGTGATTAACACTACCCAAGCCCTTGTTTGAAAAGATCTATTCAAGTAAATCCTAAAATCAAACTCTAATTTTACTTGAACACTAAAATTTTGGGCCTAATAACCTGAGAGTCAATTCAAGGTGAATTTTTGGGTCTTGACCCAAATTTCATCCTCCATCTTTAGGGCAGGTCAGGTAAGGTTGGTCTACTTTGTGAGCCAATCAACCTACAAATTAGGTCACAAATTGAATCAACTTCTAATCAAGTAAAGTTCAAGGCACAAATTAGGACTAAAATTGGTAGACTTAATGTCTCAATTCGCACATTCTGATCTACTTGGAACCGTAGTGACAAGGAAGATCGGGTGAGGAAAGCCCTGTAACCTGTGGGGACGCTCTACCATGTTGGGGTCTTAGCGGGGCTCTCCCTTCTTGGCTGCCTAAGTAATTCTCAAGTGTGCGAATTTTTGATTCAAAGGTATCATCCACCTCGAAACAGCCTTAGTCATTGATGTAAACACATTTACACTACTTAAGATGTTTATTTATGCATGTTCTTAAGCATAGGATTGCATTTCATGATATAAATATTGCATAACATGCATCATCTTGCATTTAGAGTAGTTTGAATAAAATGGAGGTTAATTGTCTCCTTTTATGTGCTTGGACAGGGCAAACATTTTATCAGGGCCTCAGATCAAATATCCAACCGTATGAATGTGATCAGGGCGACGATTGGAGTTCAACGATTCCAAGATCGCCCTAATTAGGCATCCGTAGCATCAGATAGTGATCGAGGAACCCTAGAAGATCAAGGGCCAGGGTGGTGTAAATCCGCACTTCAAATGACAAATCCGACCGCACGGATGAATTCGGATCGACGATCGCAGCCCAACGACGCAAAAATCGAGTCAATCCGACATCCGTGGCACCATCTACAACATCTAGAAGATGGATGGCCAAGATGGTGCCATCTCGGCTGCCCAAACGGCCGCATACAATCTCTGAAGTCCCCACACCCGCCCCGTCTCCACCGTTGGATCTCGATCCAACGGCTGTGGACAACCGCGCCAAAAAGCGTCCGCTCGACCATCTGCACCTCGTAGCGCAGCGGTCGAGGGCGCTATCGCGAGCTGTAGCCACAGGTTCGAGCCGCAACGAAGGAGAGAAAGGCGCGGGTGAGCGAGCGCTGGCGGGCGTTGGATCGTCATCGAGCGACTCAGATCCATCAATAGCGTTCACGCGCTATTGCACGCGTGGCGAGGACGCGCCATCATACGCGCTGGGCGGGTGCGCAGCAGCGGGTGAAGACGCATCTTAAGCCGTCTGATCTCGCGATCGGACGGCTGTGGATGAAAGAACGTGGGTGGGCGTTGAGAAAGAGCGCAGCTGAGGAGGCACGCATGGGCGGCGGGTACTATGCCCACGTTGGGGCTTTAGTGACGGTTTTATCCATCACTAAAGACCCCTCATTTATTGTTTTAAAGATGTAATGACCAATTTGCCCCCACTCCTTGCAACTATAAAAGGAGACCCCCTCCACACGAAATTCCCATCCCTTCCTTCTCTTCTCTACCTCTACAAAGCTCAAGAGAAGCTTGTCCCACACCCGAGATGCTTCTCGCGAGATAAAGTCCAAATTTTCGTCCCCCTTCGGAAGTGGATCCCGCGACGACAACGGCGTGCTGCTCCGTTCCCATCCTTCTGCTTCGTCCTCCTTCATCCTACTTCGTCCTCCTTCGTCCAGGCGTCGTCCCGTCCGACTCGTCCTCCAAGCGACCGTCGAGGCGGATATCTCTCTCCCTATTCTTTTTACTGCTTTCTAGTATTGATTTACTGCTTTCTAGAGTAGTCTGCTCGTCCTCCAAGCGATCGTCGAGGAGGACATTTCTCCATCTATTCTTTTAATGCTTTTTAGAGTAAATTTATCGCTTTCTAGTGTAATTATTTTATGCTTTCTAGTTGTAATAAACAATCTCCTTAATGATAAATTCTCTGTTTATTCTACATCTCATTTTGATTTCTATATGTAATATTCTCTCTCTCTCTTCTATTTATTGTAAATAATTAGATAGTTTTAAATTGAATTACTTCGTGACAAATAAAAAGAAACGCGTAGTTTTTAAATCAAACGTCTGCCTCCTTGTGTTCGACCTAGAATTTTCATTTCGGTATAAATTTTATTTGTTGAACATGAATTCTTCGCTTTCAAGCTACAACGACAGGTTTTCCAAAACCAAACACATTAGCATAGCAATTCGTGAGTTCAACATTTTAGCGTCATTGCCGGGGAGGCGACACTCTTTGATTTCTATTCGCGTTTTGTAACTTACAAATCATTTACCTCAATTCTCTCCTTTCTTATTGTGATTGCAGGTACTCTTTTGAGACAAGCAACAGCGGTAGATTGAAGTAAAGTGCTGTGGAAAGTTCTGTGAGTTATCCCCCACCTCCCACCCATTAGATTTCATTTCACCACATAATAACACAAACATCAATCAACCTAGGTATTTTTATAAACTCTAAGGTTAGATTTTTTGTTGTTTGACACCCATACTCACCCCAACCCCCACATTAAAAAAAAGAAAAATTAAAAAATTTCACAGAGGTACACAACCTCATCTGATTTTCAAACTCAATCGGTAAACCAATCTTAGGAACCGATACACACATTCAAACACATAATTGAGTAGAAATCAGATTAGGTAATCATTTGTGTGCTTAATTAAGTGGTGCAACAGGCCAATTGTTTGAGTTGATTGGGTCACATCACTTCAAATAAAATCAACTCATCAAGTAGCTGCCAATTAGGTTCAACTCTTAGGGATTTCTGAGATAATTAGACCCAAGTCAATTCTGATTCTGCCACATCATTTAGACTTGGAGATTTCAGACGGGGTGATTAATATACAAGAGGTCCTGGAATTTGATATGCTGAATGAGGAGGATAGGAGCTGGGAAGTTCTGATTTGGGAAGTTAATTTTGGAGAAAATGGAAGATTGAGTCGAAGGGTTCCTTTTAAGCTGAAACCATCAAATCAGAATCCTTACGACATTTGTTTCGAGGATGTCAAACTCAAGCACACATTCAACAATTATCCTTTTGAGCTTCAATTCTCTGTAACCTGACTTTTTGGTCTTGAGTTGCATCCTCATAAATCGCAGGCCTGACCCTGCTTGCATTCTGATTTTAGGTTTTAGGTAATTTTTATCCATAGCCTAAGATATTCTCGATTATGGGGGATGGGTCTGCACCACACGCTGGTCCACATCTGTGGACCTCTGTTGATAGGTCAGAGGATTCTTCTGTTTATTCTGATTCTGACCTGCACTTGTGAATTCTTCATTTCTTTTCTTTGTATTGTGTGCCTAGCTAAAGGCACTAAACTCAACACATATACAGTTCTTTTTAGTTTTCATCTCGAAGCGGACCTGACATTTACGCAATCCAGGTGCTTTCTACGCTTTTCCACTCTATTTTATGTCTTTTTAATACAATGAGGACATTACATTAGATAGGCATGGGGGGTGGATATTCATCTCTGAATTCACTCGTCAGCTCCGTAGATTTGTTTTATTTTCTTTTATGAAAAAAAAAAATCGGAATTAGGAAAGAGAATTTGGGTTTAAGAAAATTTTCAATCTTAGGAAATACTACATTATGATTTGAACACAAAGACCCTTCAGGTCTTTGGACTTAATTTAGCCCGTGTATCCATTAAAATGTGGATTTATTTTTCGAGTTCTCACCAACCTGAATTTTATTTTAATTAGAGTAAATATGTTTGGGTGATAAGTACACGACTTATCAACCGGCCCTCTGATTTGAGGGAATTTTGAGTTTCTAGCATTTACACACTATCTTGTCACCGACTCGATGTTCGGCGATTTTAACGGAAATTAGATAGCTAATGAACCTTTAGGGTGATATGGCTGGCAAGTTATTGTGGGTAACAGCCCATCGGTAGGTTGTCCAGAGCCCAGTCATTGGACCTTTCTCTTTTTACCGCCTTTAAGTAAATCTTAGATCAGGGAAGCCACCTACTTAAAAAAAGAAAAGAAAAAAAAATCAATCAATCAAAAAGAAAAGGAGAAAAGAAAAAAAGAAATAAGCCACACTTCGCCGCACGAGTATGGCTAGCAAGTTGTCGGTGGTAACAACTCATCGACCGGTTGTCAAAACCCACCTCAGTAAATGCACTAAAAATTCCCAAAATACTTAGGAAGAAGCGGAGAAGTAGAATAAACCAGGGAGATATACACTGGGTTCACCCTTGTGTTGACCCCGTAAAAAATAAAAGTAGGGAGAAAGCTATCGGTTGTAAAGATACACCTTTAGGAAGAATTCTTTTTGAGGTCACCTAGAGGCGTAGAAATCTGAAGTCCGTTTTAATTGCTGATCAACGAGTCTATCACAATCACAACAAGATGCTTAAAACTTAGGGTTCTCATCAAATCTTGGGTGAGTTGAGTGGTCATAAAAAGTCACTCTTAAACCCTAAAATTTAAAAATCCAAGAAAATTAGAAAAAAAGAAAAAGAGAGAAATTTTTCTTTGAATAAGGCGAGGGCTTGAGGCGGTCTGCATTTTGGCTGATACTCGGGCGTTGTTATGTCTTTGAAAGTTCAGTTCCTAAGTAGACAATTTCTTAATGATTGAAAATAACTTAGGTCCAAATAATCTAAGCTAATTCTTTTAAAAATAGCATATAGTTTTTGCTAGGGACTAGCAAAAGATAGGCATGGGGGTATGATGTAAACACATTTACACTACTTAAGATGTCTATTTATGCATGTTCTTAAGCATAAGATTGCATTTCATGACATAAATATTGCATAACATGCATCATCATGCATTTAGAGTAGTTTGAATAAAATGGAGGTTCATTGTCTCCTTTTATGTGCTTGGACAGGGCAAACTTTTTTTCAGGGCCTTAGATCAAAGATCCAATCGTATAGATGTGATCAGGGCGACGATTGGAGTTTAATGACTCCAAGATCGCCCTAATCAGGCATCCGTAGCATCAGATAGTGACCGGGGAACCCTAGAAGATCAAGGGCCAGGATGGTGTAAATACACACTTCAAATGACAAATCCGACCGCACGGATGAATTCGGATCGACGATCGCAGCCCAACGACGTAAAAATCGAGTCAATCCGACATCCGTGGCACCATCTACAACATCCAGAAGATGGACGGCCAAGATGGCACCATCTCGGCTGCGCAAACGGCCGCATACAATCTCTGAAGTCCCCGCACCCGCCCCCTCTCCGCCGTTGGATCTCGATCCAACGGCTGTGGACAGCCGCACCTAAAAGCATCCGCTCGACCATCTGCGCCTCGAAACGCAGCGGTCAAGGGCGATATCGCGAGCTGCAGCCGCGGGTTCGAGCTGCAGCGAAGGGGAGAAAGGCGCAGGCGAGCGAGCACTGGCGAGCGTTGGATCGTCATCGGGTTGCTCAAATCCACGATAGCGTTCACGCACTATTGC
Organism: Thalassia testudinum; assembly: GCA_037157565.1. Lineage (NCBI taxonomy): Eukaryota > Viridiplantae > Streptophyta > Magnoliopsida > Alismatales > Hydrocharitaceae > Thalassia > Thalassia testudinum. Next base: position 46,109,878 of record JAZHRO010000025.1, read on the forward strand.
ACGCACGGTGGGTACTACGCCCACGTTCACTAAAGACCCCTCATTTATTGTTTTAAAGATGTAATGACCAATTTGCCCCCACTCCTTGCAACTATAATAGAAGACCCCCTCCACACGAAATTCTCATCCCTTCCTTCTCTTCTCCACCTCTCCAAAGCTCAAGAGAAGCTTGTCCTACACCCAGATGCTTCTCGCGAGATAAAGTCCAAATTTTCATCCCCCTTCGGAAGTGGATCCCGCAATGACAACGGCGTGCTGCTCCATTCCCGTTCTTCTGCTTCGTCCTCCTTCGTCCTGCTTCATCCTCCTTTGTCTAGGCGTCGTCCCGTCCGGCTCGTCCTCCAAGCGACCGTCGAGGAGTATATTCTCTCCCTATTCTTTTTACTGCTTTCTAGTATGGATTTACTGCTTTCTAGAATAGTCTACTCGTCCTCCAAGCGATCGTCGAGGAGGACATTTCTCCCTCCATTCTTTTAATGCTTTTTAGAGTAAATTTATCGCTTTCTAGTACAATTGTTTTATGCTTTCTAGTTGTAATGAACAATCTCCTTAATGATAAATTCTCTGTTTATTCTACATCTCATGTTGATTTCTGTGTGTAATATTCTCTCTCTCTTCTATTTATCGTAAATAATTAGATAGTTTTAAATTGAATTACTTCATGATAAATAAAAAAGAAACGCGTAGTTTTTAAATCAAACATCTGCCTCCCTGTGTTCCACCCGGAATTTTCATTTCGATATAAATTTTATTTGTTGAACATGAATTCTTCGCTTTTAAGCTACAACGATAGGTTTTCCAAAACCAAACACGTTAGCGTAGCAATTCGTGAGTTCAACAGTCATCCAAAAATCTGTGTGTCTTGATTGAGTCCAATTCATATCCAGTCCCTCATCTATTCTTCAAAGCACATACATAGGAAAGGTTCCTAGGTTGTTGACTTAGAGGCCTCATTAGAGTTGATCTTTTTGGAGATTTCTGATTTGATCTGATCGATTCAATCTAAACCTGAATTTGATTCTACATCTTGATTCACCACCTGATTTGAAAATGCAACCTGACAATTTAGGAAGACTATTTAGGAAACCTAAATCCCAATGAGCATGAAAGAGAAAATGATCGATGATGCTCTTAGATATCATGATAAGTATTACAAAACCTCGAATCCATTTAACAAAATTCAGGTTAATTTGTCAAAAACAACTCACATTATGAACCATGTTGCAATGATATTGATACAAATGATACATGGTTCAACCCGGGATGATCTCTTATTAGAATATATTGAATTGGGGAAATTATGTAGCAACGAGTATCTACAATGTTGGTCAAATCCCCCACTTTTAAAAAAACACCAAGGTCTCATGGAGAAACATGAAAAATTGCTAAATATGGTGTATGAAGCCATCAATCAAAAATACCCATATATCCCCTTAGAAGTTGATGAGACATCTTAGATCAACATTGAGGATCAATATAATTTCCCAGAGCCTAGGTTAGAAAATCGAGGTTGTTGTAGACCTCTAACCCAAATGGAATCAAATTTGAATTGTGTGCAAAATGACATACATGATCTTGATGTTGGTTGGGTGGATCCAATTGCAGGTGTTCCTGATTTTGAACCAGCCATAGAAAGACATGAAACTGGTCCATCATGCCTTGATTTCCCAAACACTTGTGATGAGCATGAATCAGAACCTCTCGAGGATGTAATTCCTGAACCTTATCATGTTAAGTTAATCCTCGAGAGTAATTCTGATATTCCAATAGAACCAAGTCCAGATTCTAGTAACCCAATTCCTACCCTTGACCTAGCATCTAGATCTAAGCCTATTTGGGATGATCAAGATGCTTAATGTGATGAGAATCAGATTTTAGATTTGAACTATGATTCTGGGCCTATATTTGATGATTATACCTCTCCAAACTCCTCAGAAATACAAATTGATTTTTCAGAAGTCATCCCGATTTGCGATACAAAAACAAAAGAGTTGGAAGAGTTGAGATTTGATTAGGTCTATACTAGGAGCCAAGAACCTGAGCCTATACCTAATAAGGACACCTCTTTGAGCTCCGAATTTGAGATTAGGATAGATCCAAGTCAGGTTGTTGAGTCTATGCATCATGATTTATTCTATGGTGGAAATCCCAATCTGGAATCAGGTTCAGAAACTGATTTTCGCAGATTCTTCGATGATTTCGAATCCTACTCTGACTTTGGAGATCCATTGTTTTTGGACGATTATGAGCCAATCTACGACCTTAGTATCGATGACCCATTCTTTGATTCTGATGCTGAGGCCAATGATTTGGAACTAAAAGAAGCCACATCTTCCAATCTAGAGCCAGAGCTTTCCAAAATTCGATCCCAACCTCGACTCGCCACCAAAATCAATTTCTACTCTAATTCACCTCTCTCAGTTCCGGTTGCATATGATTCATCTCCATCTTTTGATCAGGAATCGGACATTGATCAAACCGAGAATCACGCCTCATCCTTCTCTGATCTCACTAGTAGGGCTCCTACATCCTCCTTAGATCCATTATCTTTTGAGGACCCCTACTTTGATCAGGCTGAGCCGATTCATCTAAACCCACGATTCACATTTCAATGTCCTCTCGAGCCACAGTATCTGGTGGGCTCCACACTTACTAATTCATATCCATCAACCCACCAGACTGATTGGATTTGGTATGCATCATCAGCCTATTGACCTAAACAAACACCTGGTTGGACCAACCAAGCTACTTATCAAGGTGCTTGTTCTACAAAATTCCTCTGATTTGACCACCCCTTCTCTTTGACCACCTTCTACTTGGCTGAAGGCATTGAATTTAGCATTTAACGGGAGACAACTTGTCATTCTGAAAACCTTAGATCCTTCTAACCATCTTTTTGAGCTACAATTCTATTGCACTTTTGGTTCAACTTTAGAATAATCGACTCCACCTTTGGTACTTCAATCAAAGCTTGAAATCGTCCGCAAATAGTCATCCCGACCCATTCACTCACCCTTTAACCCTATTCTAAACCATGAACTAAGTTGACTTTATACCCTCCTAGTTTACAATGAGGACATTACAAAACTTAGGGATGGGGGGTTGTCAAAGTGCAAACAAATGGAAATTCAATTCTCTGAGGGGTTCTTACAAAATATATATATATTAAAAACAAAATGGAGAAAGGGGAGGAAATTTGAAAATTGATTGAAAATCATTCTTAAGGAGGAAAAGAGGAGGAAATGCGAAATACAAAAAGGAGCAAAAATCAAGAAAAAAAATGATAGTCATAGCAATTGATTATGAGATTTACTTAAGTTCTAGATCTAATCAAAACAAGACTAAGTCATGAAATGCTAGAGATAAAGAGATTAATAAGAGTGCTAATCTTAGGCCTCTTGGGCTTATTTTAGGGTTTAAAAACTCATGTATTTGTTAAGCTCCGAATTAGTTCTCAAGAGGTTGAGAAAAGTGCGAAGCTGATATAGTAGGTCAAAGGCTTAGAGATTATTCAACCCTGTTGTGTGCCCTTTGGTTTGCGGGACTTGGTAACCTAAGCACTCAAAAACCATACACTAGTATGGTTCAGTGCGCTTAATAAAGAAATCATGCCAAAAGTGTTCTATTATGAAAAGTAATCTCGAAGATTTAGCTTAGGAGCGGCTCAACAATACAAGTTGATTAAACGAGTTCCCAACGCGGAGAGGTGGAAAATTTCCCTCGAAGATGAGTATTAACATATCGTCTCCTCGGTGCTTGTCTCGTAGGATATCTAAATATCCTACGGGGGCAAGTAAGCACCTTGTGCTAGTTCAGGTGCGGGCACAGAAATGTCAATTGCCAATACCTGAATTTAGCTACAGAACATTATGGGCAGCACTATCCAGATGTGTCGAAAGCCAAGGACCCTTCGAGGATTGATGGTGGGGACAACGAATCCGATACAGACCATGTTTAGGGCCAATCTGAGGCTAGATTTAGGAAAAATAAAAAGAAAAGAGAGAAAACTCTCCAAATGAAAAATCTCCTAATCTCTCACTTATAAAAATACACTAACAAGCTGAACCTGGACATGATACATCTACGCACAGGTGCTTTAACTGTTGAGTTTAACGAACCTTTGGGCAGTTTTTGCAGGCTTTAGAAACCTTCATGGCAAACCCAGGCTGAAGCTGATCAGGTCTAGATCTTGATTGATACTTGAGTACCTCTAAGCCTATTGTCGGCATTCTGATCTAATTTCTAGAGAGTGACACAAATCAGCCATCTGAACATTAAAGCATGGTCTAGAGATCTAGTTCTTTCCACAATATTTTGCTAGGGACTAGCAAAAGTTAGTCATGGGGGTATGATGGTAACACCATCATTATAAATAACTAGCTTTATTTAGTCATAATCAAGAAACAAATGCTCCTACATAATCGCCTGAGAGCCATATGTCCATTCAGGTCCATTTTGAGAAGAAAATAACAAAATAAGATTAATTCTACAGTTTTAACATCACATCATGAAAGTAGAGTAACCATGGGATTTTCCAAGGGTCAGTTGAAGGTCTAATGAGCATTAAAGTCCAACGAGTAGGTCCACATAGATAGAAACATGATTTCACGCATTTCGAGAATAGCAACAGCACACAAAACCCTAATTTCAAGCTTACTTAAATTAAAGAGGTTATTATCAAGATAAAATTCATCTAAGCCTCCTAAAATTCATAGAAAAATATTTTGAGAGGTTTGTTACCCTTAGTTTGACCATTTGAACCTATTTTGACCATGAACAGAGTCATAGACAGAATTTTACCCTAATTTGGGCTTTTATGAAAATTACCCCATCAAACGTGGTCAAAACTAAAATTAAACTTCACCATCAAATTTCTTAGGTCCAAATTATGTTAGTACCAAAATTTAGACCCAATCAGAGTTTATCTTAACCTAATTTGCATTTCAGTCCATTAAAACTCTATTTTTTACAGTCAGACCCCCAGCTTTCAAAATCTCTTACACATGGTCCCTAACCTTGCCGTCACCTTCCCAAATGGGTCCTTGCTCCATGGCAAGTGTGAACCCAAGGGTTCCGACCTTCAAGAGAGGATATCTCTCCCAATTTGACTCCAAATCCCAACAAAGTTGGAGGAATTGATGATTAGACAATCAGGAATTCAATCGACCCCATTTAAGGGATTGGAATTGATCCTAGAGCTCAAGAGAGCTTAAGGATTTTGGGGAACTTTTTTCCTAAAAGTCATGAATCAATCAACCTCTTTTCCTCATTCAAAGCTCGTCCTGAAGCTCTATATAAGCTTCCCTACACTCAGTCGTTCTCCTTAGTCGTGTTTAAGCCCAAAAACCTCCAGTTCTTCCCTTCTCCAGCCACCCTCTGACTCGACTCCGGCGACCCTCCTCGATAGCTTCTTTAGGCCAGCCAACGGCCAAATTAGCCCGGCCCCAACCTTCCTCTCCTTCCTCCGTCTCTAACCGACCAAAGCAGAGGTCATCTACCCCTTCGTTGTCGCCACTGCCCCTCAACGGAGCAACCTTCGTCTCCGGTGCTGGCCAATCATAGCCAGCGCCAAGTCCACATCCCCTTTGTCCTTTAGATAGGTCACATACTTCGTCTCCCTCTCCTGAATCTTTCTAGCTCCTTCCCCGAACATTTCGATCGACGACCACCACTCTCTCCCTCCATCTTCTCCACGGCCGACGAAGCTCTGGTGGGCTTGCCAGGCCAACACATGCAACCAAACACCCCGTTATTGCCACCAAAACCTTTCGCTCACCTCCACCTTCAAAAACCCTCAACTAATTTCGCCTCACCACCACCCAATCGCTCCACCGAACACCACCTCCTTTGCATACCATCTCCGACTTCATCCGACCATCACACGCACGCTCATCACCCATAACCATCGCCATTGCACTCCATGCAACTTAGCAAAGCTCCTGAACACTTTTAATTGGACTACAAGGCCGTGTTTTGGCTTTCAGGGTTTCACCGGAGCATCATCACCACCTTTGTCTTCCTCAACGCCAACTACCCTTCTCCAGCCACCATTCGACCTGTTGCCACACTCAATCAAAGCGACCTCATCTCCTGGAGGTGTTTGCATCCCCAATTGAGACACATCAATAGCGCCAGCAACAAATTACGAGGAGAAGAGCACCTGCAGCTGCATGCGAAAGGAGCGAGGATAGTCCTACCTCGTGAACGAATGAGCTACTGACTACATATAAGAGGGAAAAGTGCTCAGGGCTTATCGCTCACAAACACAGGGGGTCGGGTCCCCTCCTTCACCTGCCTTGCACCCTCACTCACCACCCACTACTGGTGAGCCTGGACCCTCGGATCCAATTACCTACCTTAATACCCGATTACCCGATTCTAAGAGATAAGGGAGGAAATTGTGAGGAGAGGGGAGTGTTTTGCCTCAGGCTCTATTGTCTTGGGATGTGTGCCAAAGAAAAGCTAACGCTTAGCTTCTGAGATGGCTTTGTGTTGTGCTTAGGCACCCTTGTGCATCTTGCTGAGGCTCTATGCCTTGTGCTGTGAGGATAATTGGCTATATGCTTGGCTTTGGCTTGAAACTCTAATACTGTGGATTTATCTGACGTGAATAAGTGATTGATACCACTGTAGCGATATTTGAGTTAAATTAAGCTGTGGGATATGTGCTTAATTAGAGGATTTATGTGGTGATCTAAATCACCATTATTTTTGCATGCTTCTATTATTTTCATCCTGTTATTCTTGAGATACATTGGTTTATAATTGAATATCATTTTGAGAAGATTATTCATTGAAATATCGTTCTTATGCTAAATTGACTATGCACTTCATTTCCGAATGCGATTAGTATTGTGAATTTCATATTTGCTCCCTACAAATGACCTTGGACTCTAAATTGATTTCAAACTTTATAAATTTAAGTGTTTGTCGCATTTTTGTCAACTATACTACAACGCATTTCTTAAGAGGCGACTCAGACGCATTAAACAGCTACTACGTAGACAAGTAGCAGCTAAGCTAGAGGGTGTTCAGCTGCCGTGAGCTGAGTGGAGCTGAAGAGAGCTGGACCTGAACTGAGGTGAACTTCTAGTAACTAAGTTGAGCTAGCTAGAGCTTCCAGTGAACTGATTGGAGCTAGGATGAGTTAGACTCAATTAAGTTGAGCTAGATCTGAGCTGAGTTGAGGTGAGTTAAGCTAACTTGAGCTACCTTGAGCTACCATCCAACTAAGATGAGCTTAAAGGAGCTGAAGAGAGTTAAACCTAACCCAAGTGAGGTGATATTTAGCTGAGATGAGCTAGATCCAACTAGGGTTCAGCTAACTCGATCTTCTTCTTCACTTTCTACCTTCTTAAGTGCTAGGGTTTTTAGAGATCTGATCACCTGCTTATCTTTAATAACCAAGTAAATATGTTAAAAACACAAAAAGAATGCAATGCATGCCTAACGTAAGTAATGCCTAAATGCAACCCGAAAACCCCTTTGCAGAGTTAAAAACGTAAGAGCTAGATCTGTTTTAGGACATAAGAATGATGATAAATTGACGTTTATCAGTTCACCAAGCACGATTCTTCAGGTGTACAAGACATCACCGACGACATCTCTTCCATGATGCATAGACAGCAAGAGACAACCACGATGATGATGGAGCACGGGACTCAAGTATCTGACTACTTTAGTAGGTAGGGATAGTTTCTAGATCAGCTGGGAGAGTAGATCAATGCCTTGCAGTTCCACGACTAGCGGCCTCCCAGAGCCAGACGAGCAACAGCAGCAGCACACTCTCCTCATGACCAGACCATAGCCTCGGCACCTCCTTAACAGCAAACCAACAACACTCTTGTCACTCCAACCTGCTCGATAGTAGAGATGAGTTAGCTCTCACCTCATTCGGGACGTCGACTGTGATTTCATTCGCCATCCTCTACAAGACTGATGAAGTGTGGCTCATCCTAACTAAAATGCCCAAGTTAAGTTAGAAACTAAGTGAAAATACTATCAACTAACTCTAGAAAAGGGTTAAGTGTGAAAATTATGAAAAATGACCTAAACACCAATTTTGAGCTAAAAATGCATAATAAGGTCATATTTAAGAGATTTTATATCTAAATATATAAATGGATGTTTTAAAAGTCAATTGAACATCAAATTGAGCTTAAATGCACAAATCAATAGTTGGAATATATTCTAAAATGTTCAAAATATTTGCCATAAAAGCTTTATTACATTTTGACATCATTAAGGCCTTGGAATAAGTGAATTACATTTACATCCTAAGTACATAATAGAACTCTCACATCTTATGAACTCAAAATATGTCAAGGACTTGATTACAAACCTCTAGGGACCTAATTGAAAGCATTTAAGGTCATCATGGTTAGAAAACTCATCACTTATGGGTTTAGTATTTTACCGTTTCACCTTAAGGGTATGGGCGTAAAAACACCAATACACCTACAAATGCCTCTCTTCTTCTCTTGTTCTTCCACAAAGAACATAGCTATCCTCAGCTGTTTATTCTTTTCACCTCTGATCCAATGGCTAATCTTGATCCAACCTGCTAGCACCAGCAAGCCCAGTTTCGCGCCATCCTATAGATCACATCTGACGATCCTGGTTCAATCCTAAATACTTCGCGCCTTTCAGATCAATTTCCCTCCATTGATGCTCAACGACCATCAATACAATCTCTAGTGGTCCCAACTCTCTCACACCTTTATAAACACGTACCCAACCCACCTATGCGAGCATTGACTCCCTTGCTCCTTTAAGCTGAACAATTCTCCCCCTCCAATTCTCCTATTTCCTCCTCCATCAGTGACAGAGGTGGCAAACCTCTTCTCCCCTTCTTCCCTCATTGATAGGGATCTCGTAACAACTAAGAGCACGCTCTGGAGCTCCCTCACTTGAGCTCTTCATCGCTGGAGCCTCCCTCTCTTCGTCGCCTCGGCCACTAGCTGTTGTCCTCCTCAAGTCCTATTCATCTCATTAGATAGGATTTTACACGCTTTTCTAGTATAGATTAGATTAAATTAGCTAGTTTAGATTAGATCTATTGTTCCATTGCATTAGACTAAGAGTATATTAGTATAATTGCCTCACTCCCTCATTGGACCTCTCTGATCAATTCAAATTAGAGAGATAAATTCACTCTTCCATTTCGATCCATTGATCTTCCTCTTCACTCCATGATCACATTCCAATGTTTTCTCACACGTTTCCATCACAATTCATTTTCACCATTAGAGCCAATTTAGATCTGAAGTCATCCAGCTTCTAAATCTAAATTGTGCTCAATTCCACCAGAGGGTCTTCGCTCTCATTCCAAAAGATCACAAGGACCCTCCCAGTGCTTGGAATTGGATTTGATTTGACCGATTGAAGTTGATTTGGTTTTTGTGGGTGATTGAAGGATTTTGAGAGCAATCATGTTTTAATTGATTTTAATCGATCGAATTGAGTCAATATTGTTTTAATTAGATTGAATGCAATGGGCGTGAGCTATTTTAATTGGATTTCTATTGTGAATTGAGCTTATGCCAAATTTACTTCATCGATACTATTTTGACATCGCCCAAGTAGTGTAGGTCGAGGAAAATCTGAAGCACAGATTTGAGGTCTTTATAGTGACGTAATCAATCCTTGAACATCACCCAATCATCCTGAACACCAATCAATGGTGTGCAAGATGATTAGGTGATAAAATCACACTGGCGAGCACAGATCAAATACCCACCTAGGGCGACAGCTTAAATAATCAAAATTGGTTTTAATCTGATCATCAGGGTTTGAGCAATGTTTGATAGATTTGAATGAAGATCTGAGAAGTGATTTCAACTAGTTCTAATGCCTATTTTTATCTCTTCTCTTCACGTTGTCCATGGCACAAGAGAGAGATTAATTAAGGTTTTCTGGAGCTCTTTGATGTTGGATCCAATTTTGTATAGTTCTAATCCATCTAAAGAATAAGTACAACATTTAAAATTGGTCTTTAACTAATTCTAATTCAATCAAGGATTTTCTGGGGGTTATTCTTCAATCCCAAGTCGATCTGAGAGATATGATGGTTTTACCTGATTTCAGATATTTTGAGAAAGCTTTCAAATGATTCTTAATGTTTATATGATAAGTTGGAACTGGATTCAAGAAAACTTGACTTTCATATTGGATTTGAGATCCATATGTGTAGTCTGGATGATAATTTGAATAAGGAGTTTAAATGAATTATGGATGTTCTTGAGTTTATAAAAGAATTTCTCGAATGAATTTTTCTTAAGAATCAAATTTTAGATACTTGGAAAAGCTCTAAATTACATGGGTTAAACTTAGATCAGTCTGAATTTCTGTGGATAGCAGAATCATATTTTTCTTCTTTTATCTGTCAAGGTTGTTGAGTACTTGAGTCATAAGTTGAAATAATCTCTATGCATTCTTTGAAATTCAAGATGATGTTTTCAAATAGTTGGACGATTAGAACAAGCTTTTAGCTATTTGTATAGAGTGTAATTGAACTTGAATTGAGTTGTAAAGATGTCTAAAGCATGTTTGAATCTTTCGTCAACATGCAAGTATAGTTTCTTAATTTTGTATAAACATTGAGTTGAGGCTATTTTAATGCTAAATCACTTCTACTGAGTTTGGTCCAGATTTCTATTAATGTCTGGAAATTCATCATGATTAGATTTATATTTCCAACATTTTTGCTATGTTCTTTAAGCTTGATACCTAGTTGTCACCATTTACATGCCTTTTTCCAGCCTTTACATTGTAAATATCATGAAAAACATGAAAACAATGTAAATACATAATTGAAAAGTGTCTTGAGTGAGATTAGCTTAGATAGAACATGTGTGGATTATTAGATTTGAATTTGTAGGTCTTTAATATAGAGAACATTGTTGGTGCTAAAGCACCACGATCATTTGTTTTGATGATAACAAAACACGTGTTATTTAACATTTGCAATTTGAGTCCTAGATTTCAGGTCAATTGCAAATGTGGACGTGTTTAGACGGAGTTCGAGCTCGCATCCAGGACGGATTGGAGGAGCTTGACGGAAAACAGAGGAGGTTCGCGTGGAGCGAAAGATTGAAGATGGAAGGAAATGAAGAATAGGATAGATTTCCTTCTTTTGTACTTGTTGTATTTTTCGTTTCTTTTGTTGCTCTTTATTTCCTTAGATATTTTATGTTAAAGAGCCTCAAAGAACCCTAACAGTAGTCCTAGGAACACCGGCACCACCCTAGGATACTTAGGTTTTCTGTAGAATACTTAGAAAACCAATATAGGGTTCAAACAGCACTTCCAGACGTCTAATTCCAAAATCAGACGTCTGATAAAGTATTGTAAGACGTCTGACTGTTATTTCAGACGTCTGATAACTGTTAGGCTGGACATAGCTAGTTCTGTTTGATGAAATCAGACGTCCAGACCTTAGTACAGACGTCTTAGAAGACGTCTGATGGCTTTGACAGACGTCCAATTAGTGGACCGTTGGCTGGCTTAGCAGACAGTCAAGATTATGACCGTTAGAGCCTTATCAGACGTCCTTAGGTCTTTCCAGACGTCTGATAAATGACCGTTTTGCCTCGGCTGACCCAAAATCTCTTCTCAGAGATTTTCTAGCCATTGCAACGTTTGGAAATCAATTCCCACAGTAAAAGTAGGTTTCCAGACGTCCAGACATAGTGTCAGACGTCCTATATGTCGTCTGATGGACTTGCACAAAAACCCTGTTTAGATCTGATTCAAGTCAGGGAGAAACCCGCATAGAATCAGACGTCTGACCTTGAAATCAGACGTCTTAAAGTGGCCTTCCAGACGTCTGATGCCAGAGTTAGACATCTGATAACCCTGTCAAATGTAATCATTGTCCTGATTTCGGCCTGATTCTCTTGGACTTTGTTCCCAACGGCTATAGAACCCTTTCTAAGCCTTCCAAAGCCTTCCTAAGGCCTCTATAAATAGAGGGGAGCCTTTGCAACACAAAAACACATAAGAGACACTTAGAAATACACTTGGATACACTTAGCTACACACTTTCACACTCTTGTGTCCAGGAAGTTCTTGCTCTCCAAGCTCAAGTTCTACATCTTGAGAGCATCAAACAGTTTGCGCGCCCGCTCTCCCGCTGTTGTTCACGAGAGCTACGTAGAGCCATCGCGTGGCACACGCACCGCGTCATCGTCGACGCACTCCTTGCAAAGGGGAGTTTCCTATTTCCTATAGAAGCTAGGTTTAATTATTTTGTTGGCTCTATAGGACTATTGTTTATTTTATCTTTGTTATTTGGTTGGGTATTCGCTTTGCGAATTCCCGTCTCCTTCGTGGGACAAAATCCTTCTCGTGGAGAGAAGGGGTTGAGGAACGCTACCCTCGTACTTGTAGCGTGGTTGTACTGAGGTTGAATCACCCTCGTTTAAAGTGATTCATTTAGTGGATTTTGATCAACTAGGTTGATCGGAAAATCCTAACTCGAGAGGGTTAGGTGGTGGTTTTTACCCGGTTTAGGTTTCCACCTAAAAATTCCTGTGTACATTTTGTGATTGCTTATTTTTGTGAGATTGCTTTATATATTTTATTTCCGCATTTTATTACGTCACCCCTCCTAGTAGGGAAACCTTCAAACATACCTATAGAAGCTTAGGTTGTTCTTTGATTTAGAAATAAAGAAATTAAAAACAAAAGTCCGAAGAGAGTTCTTCTCCTCTCTTCCTTAGCTTTCTCTCCTCTTTCTCTCTTCTTATAAAAGCCAAAAAAAAATAAAAATCATAAAATTACAAAAATCCTAAAAATCTCCCTTGTATATAACGTATATAGTGTATATATGTATATAATGCTAACTTATATGTGAACATATATATTCTACGTAAGTATGTGAACATATATATATATATATATATATATATATATATATATATATATTATAAAGACCCATCCTGATTTTAGCCTTTTAAGATGTCTGGAGTGTCAGTCAGACGTCTGGCCAGACCTTTAGACCCCTTCCCGGATGTTTGGAAATTGAAAAATTTGTATACACTCTGTGTTCCGCGCGCAGGCAACACGCAGACCCTTCTTCTCTCTCCTTCCTTCTTTTGCCACGCCGAGCCCTAACCCCTCGACCCTATAAAAGAGACCGCCCTTCCTCTCCTCTCCACTCCACCACCACCACCACACTCCCCACTCCACTGCTGTGAGCAGAGGCGCATGAGAGAGCGAGAGTGAGGAGGAGCGGGCGTGAGGAGAGGGCCGAGGTCGTGAGCTTCGTGGAAGCTCGCCGAAGGCTCGCACGGCCACTGCAGCGCGTGCAGGAGGACGTTGGGGCGTCGTCCCTGACCTTCTACAGCAGTTAGGGCTGTAGCGAAGCGGAAGGAGCTGCGGTAGAGCGCAGCAAGAAGGACAAAAGCACGGTCTGATACTGGAATTTTTCCAGTATCAGGCGTCCGGAGTGTCTTCCAGAAGACTGGCTGGACGTTTGGCATCACACCATACATCTGAAAGCAATTGTATTGCGAAGGTACGTCTTCCTTGCGGTTACGACCATGCAGGCCGCACCGCAGATGTGATCTGTTTGGCCTAAAGTGGTTTGCTACTCTGTCGTGCACAGGAGCAGCTTTGGGAAGGTGCGCGGAACGCCCTTCCATGCACTTTCAGAGGTTTGCACAGCTTACCAGACGACCGGAGGCGTTCCCAGACGACCGAAGGACTGGTCAGACGTCTAAAACTGTTTTCAGACGGTCGCGGAGGAGTCCTGGATGTCTGAGGTCATTGCAGGAGCTTGAGGTGAGTCTCTGTGACTTTTAAGACATTTGGACTTGTTTCCAGACGTCTGATTTAGGTCTGCAGACAAGTTTTTGACTTGTTTAGGGTCCGATCGAGATCCGTTTTACGCAAACAAAGTATCTGTGGTTTCCTTATGAGTTTCTCTACATATTAGAAGCCTTTATATACTGTTCTGAATCTTCCGTTGTGGTGTGTTCTTTGGTATAGGACTTTGACCTGTTGCGTGTCTGGGGCTTGCAGAGGCACGAGGGCCTGCAGTTTAATCCCCCAGTACTCCCAGATTGTCTAGTAGAGTGGTCTACCCCTGTTATACTTATAAAATATGAATGCATCTATGAAAATTAGATAACTGGAAACCTAGGATGTGGCATGAACCCTAGGACAAGAATTGGTTGAATCGATTGTTGCGTAATTGAAATTGTATTTATAAATGAATGAGCTAAATTGTTAGCAACTGCGTGTTAATGAATACGAGCTGCCTATTAAAATATGAGCTGCCTGAGATAACTAAACGGTTACATGTGATATCACTTATTGCATGTGTTAAATTATGGAAATACGACCTACATGTGTATAAACGAGAATCGAATTGTGAATGATGAAACCTGGATTTGAATAATGTGGTGAACATGAGCATGAACCCTACGGGGAGTTAGGAGTAGAGCTCCTGTGAATAGATGGAAAAGCCTGGAAATGTGGACGGGAAGTGTGTTGGCTCTTGAGTGCGCGGTACCAAGGAGAGCGACTGTCCCCTTTTAGTGTAGAGAGGAGCTAGCCGCCCTTAGGTTGGGACCCGGGGTTAGGATTGGCCACTCTACACCGACTTCTGTTTGTCCTCGCGTACACTCTACCGAGGTGAGTTATTAGTGTAGGGAGGGAGCTAGCCACCCCATGGGACCCGGGGTTCAGCTAGCCACCCTACACCGACTTGTTAGGCCCTCTGGGCAAGCCAGGGTAGTCAGACGAGGGTACGCGAACTGTGGAGGGACGAGACCCCTGTTTGGTTTTGAGGGGCTAACCAGTCATTACAACCATTATTATCATTTGCTTATTTATCTAATTTTTACTGGTTTTGTTCCAGGTCGTTCTCTGGGAGGCAATTTATTGAATTTAATTCGGTCACTCTTTGATTATCTCCGAAATTGTCTTCTTATTCAAAAAGAAACTTTACATTTAAAGAATAAATGAATGTTTTATTTACCTAGTTACTAAGAAGTGCTTGCAAAAAATACTAACTATGAACAAGCATCAAACAATCTATTATTATACTCTAAACTATGTATTTACAAGTTATACTATTAACACTAATATGTTAGTTCATACTACATTAGGATACCATAGTGTAAAAACTTAACTTACTAGTCTTTTATTTATAGTGACATATATATCAGCTTTAGTGACAGATATAAACGTCGCTAAATCTTAGAAAACACTATATACAACCTAAAGAAGCAAACTGAGGTCTTTAGCGACGTATTATAGTGTCGTTTTATTCTGTTGGTAATTATGTGGGTTTACTTATACGTATGTATATTACTTATTCTACTGCTGTATGTACAGTAAGTCTTTTCTGTTCTTGTTATCTCGTGTTCTCTTTTTTTTTTTTAAGTCGTCTGTCCTTTCATTTTCTTCTGTGTTTAACTCTTGTCTCTTGAGGTATTTCAGAGGCTGCAGTGGAGACGGGGTTAGGCTAACGTCCTTAGTGTAAAATGTGTTTAATTAGCGGGCGTGCTTTTCGAGGGATACACAGCACCCTACGGGTGGGACCAGACCTCTACTAAGCGCGCCCTAATCTCAGATTAGGTGGCTTAGTTACGTTTTCAACCTCAGCGTCAGGCCTCAGCCCAACGGCCTTAAAGCTCGCACACGCTCGGGCCGCCAGCCCCACACACATATCAGAGTTCAGCACACATCGGGTAATCGGACCGGAAATAATAGGCAGTGTTTCGGGCGCCCTGCGCCTTGACGACTGCTTAGGGTATAGAATAAATTATATTTATATGGCTGCGTTTGGTTTGCAGCACACGATGTGGCGCTATTCCAGCGCCACATCGTACGCTGGAAATCAGACGCAGCTGCGTCCGTGCGCGTTTTTGGTCCTCGATTTGGGGGCCATAAATTATTAAAAAAAATAAAATAAAATATGGTAAATAAAATATTTACGTAATACTACATAATTGATTAATTAATTTTGAATTTTAAATATTTTTACTATACAAATAAATTCGCTAAACTAGGCTGATTATACAGGTTGATTTAGGTGATTAAATAGTTAATTACTTATAAAATAATTAGTAAATGGTCTAATTGACCTTAAACAGTTTTAATTTACATACTTAAATATTTAATACATATTTTTATTGTATTTTTACGAATTTATTTATGTTTTATTTAGGCTAAAATAGCAGTTCTAGGTGTTTAAAATTAAAACTAAGTTACAGTAAGTTATACTAGGTATAATTATACTTTGACTAACTTAAATTACTTAATATATATATATATATATTCCTAAGTTTATAGATTTATTTACTTGATTATTGCTCTAACTTATTAACTTAGCTACTAAATAAGTAAATATAAATCTGTACATACATATATACATAAATCAGTAAATACATACATAATAGATTAGTATATATACATATTTTTACATAGATTACATATGTATATGAATTTCTGTACAGGTTTTATACATATTTACAGTATAACCATGTATCTAACTGACATAATTAGGCTATATGTTATAGTTATAATACTATGGATAGGTATATTTACAGTTTTAAAATAAGTATGATTAGGTTTTAGTAGGAAGCTAGGAAATGAGGGAAGAAGGGAGTTTAGAGAAGAGGGGAATGTAGCTGCTAGATGCAGCATGTTGCTGTATAACTGGGAATAAGATTAAATTCAAAACAAACTAAACATTGAAGAGATGAAATCCAAATCTGAAAGGGGTTTAAATCTCACGAAAATCTCACGTAAATTCAGCTCAAATACTCATTGGGAAAAACCTTATCAGAAGCATCCTTTCAGATCAAAACAACAAATGGCATTGAGTTAGCTCTTCCTAATGCTATAGACAGCATGAAGGAAGACTTAACTCAATCAATTAAAACCAACAACATACAATCCCAGTTTCTTGCAACCTTAAGGAGTATGGAAAACTCCTTAGGTTAGAGAATCACCATACAGAAATGATCATCAACACAAATAGTGTATGGCAGTTCTAAAATAGCAAAAAGAGACTAAGAATGCATTAAGGAAATTTAATGGAAGCTGGCGAATGCATTCAAAACAAAGTATACTCAGAATCATGAAAGGCTCTTCTGATTGGCTCTCTGTCATCAGAGAGCTTCTCAGAATCCTTGCCTACAATGAAAACCAAAAATCCCTTCAATTTGTCAGATCTGTCAAAACATTTCAGAGAGTAAAAATCCTTTAAAATCCAAATCAAAAGTGCTCTGACAAACTGAGGCAATCCATTTAAAACAGAGGGGCTTTTGTGAAACAAATGGAGTGAGTGAGAAGCCCCAAATGGTGCTTGTGACGCCACTTTCAGATCTGAGGCAGTGTGCCATCAGATCTGAAATTGGGTCAGGATGTGTGGGTGATTGATGAAAAATTCGTCGTTAAAAAGGAAAAAACAAGAATCAGAATTTGGATGATGGAAAAACAAAACATGAAGAGGGAGATAAATTGAACAATGAACAGATGATTCTTCCCCTCTGATCTGGACTGATCAGAGGAGGTGAGGGAGGGGATCTAATACTAATTCTACTCCTAAGACTAATCTAACTACAGCTAACATTAAACACTAACAATTAAAACTAAATCTATTCTAAACTACTGCAAACTAAATCTAACACTACTTGTGCAGAATTAAAAACCTAAACTAAAAGGAAGAATGGGACCTATGGGTCCTTAGCCGGCGGCTAAGGAGGAAGAAAGGAGGAGGGTGACTCCAGCGGAGGGAAGAGTCTGCTAGTGAGACTCCAGGGTCGTCCTCAGGTGCTACGAGGTCCTTAGCGACGAGGAGGGTCGAGAGCAGGCGATGATTCCACAGCCGGTGGCTGTGAAATCAGGGTCTAGATGAGGAGGAGAGACTGGAGTGGACGAACTGATCGCTAAGAGATGTAGGAGGGAGCGATCCTTTGCGCACGACACCACTGAGGTGCTTAAATAGCAGCTCAGTGACTGGAATCACCGCAAGGGTGAGGTTAATCAAAATTAGGCCGGCGGTGAGGATGAGATGAGTAGAGCGCGGGGCGAGTCGAGAGGGAAATCTGACCGTTAGATGTGATCTGGGAAGAGAGGTGAACGCACGCACCGAATCGCGCGAAGGTTCCAATAGAATCCAGCCGCAGATCGAGATCAAAAGTGCGATGGACGGTCGAGAATGGCTGTGTTCTTCGCGTGCTACAGTGCGCGTGAAGAACACAGGCTTCTCTCTGAAATGAGGGAAAACTTGCAGGAAGACCCTTGAACGAAGGGGTAGAAGAATAGCGTGCAGGTCCAAAAGTGAAAACAACTATAACTGGAAGGGCCTTGCAGTCATACAGAAGGGTCCCTGCGGCTTGCAAAAAGGTCCAAGAAGGAGTTTTGAAGGGTAGAAATGTAATGCATGAAGGACCTAATTGTAATCTATTTATTTCTAAGCCTAAATGATGTCCAATTGCTTTCAAATTTTTACATGTGCTTAATTGAACATTTAATACATTTATTTTACTTCTGATTTATCTTTTACAACTTGTTTATGTGTTCAATTGATGCATGGATCATCATTTGTTCTTTAGTTTTCAGAATATCTCATTTTTGTGACCTAATTAGGAGGTTTTAACACACATTAAAAGTTTTAGGTCTTTTCTTTAATTCCCACACTTAACCCTTTTTATATGTTAATTTGATATTGTTTTGCTTAGTGTCTAGCTTAATTTCGACCTTTTAGCTATGATGAGTAGCCACTCATCAGAGGCCTATGGTTGGAGCTCGTGGGAGAGTGAGAGAGAGGGTGGATGGTGGTTTTTAGATCCACCAAATGTGGATCTAAAAATTGAATAGCTCTTGGTTGCTAATTTTAGCAACCAAGGCAACAACACATGGTAGAGAGTTCTAGAGAACTCTAGGCTAGGTATTTTTCATGTGGATGGTTTGTGTGGGTGTGTGTGGGTCGAAACATAGGTGGCTAGGTTGATTATGTTAGGTTCTAGTGGGTTTAGGTCAAGGTAGGTCTCAAATTAGGGTTGTAAACCCTAATTCACTAAGGTAAAGTTCAATTAAACTTAATACAAGTTTAATTGGGTGTGTGAAAACTTAATTGAAAGTAAGATAACTCAATTAAGTTAGATCTAGGTCAATTGGACTCTCTCTGAGTCCAATTGGACAGTGTGTGCTGAGATCAGGACTCAATTGGACTCAATGAGTCCAATTAAATAGGCTGATGGAATTGACTAAGGTCCAAGTCAATTAGGTTTAGTGAGGACCTAACTAGGTCCTTAAAGAGGTCTAGAGGTGATGTACTAGGGTTAAGGCACCTTAATTTAGGTTCCTATGGGGTTAGAATTGGATTTAGGGGGCTAAAGATCCAAGATTAAGGCTTGAATTCCAAAACAGGAACTGGAGGACAGTATCAGACGTCTAATAATAGTGTCAGACGTCTTACAACGAAAAATAAGAAGTGCATACTTATTGTCTGGATGTCCAATCAGAGTCAGGAGGGTTTCTAGGTTCTATTTTGGTTATTCTGTAGAAATTGGACATCTGACCAAGTGTCTGGACGTCCAATAACACTGCAGAAGTGGGTTTAAGGTGTGCGGGAGTTGGCTAAGGGTTCTAGATGTCCTATAACTTATCTGGACGTCGAGATAGAGGCTAGAATTAGGGTGTTAAGGTTTCCTAGGGTGTGGTGACCTAATCTAAGGGTGGCTAAGGCTTGGAGAAGCTTCTAGGCTATCCTAAGACTAGGATGGTCCTAACTTCTTCATAATTTGCTGCTTTATTCCTACTTAAATAGAATAGCATACCTCAACCCCTTACATTATTGTCTACTATATCATATTCTAATTCTTCTGCTCCAGCTCTGCTTCAACTCCAATTATTCTTTATTCTTCAGATCCAACTTTAGATCTACCTTTTGGTCAGCTTATTAACTGCAATTAACATAATGCACCTAATCAGCACATTATAGCGTTATTTTATGCATAGCTAAAAGAAAGCAGTAAAGATACAAATAATGCTTATGCATGCATGAATTATCCTAACTTATGCTAAGTCCTAGCCTAATTTAGGTCAATTAAGACCTATGATTGCTGCGCAATCACACCCCACCACCGTCGCTGGCCTTTTGTCAGTCTGGTTGTCCTCCCTCCTCCCTGAAGTTGCCATCTCATTGGATAGATCCTATTCAATCCTGATATACCTCCTTTCCATTTTATTACTCTCGTTTCAATCTCTTTTCTAAGTATTCTTATCTTGTTTTGATGTTGTTTCATGTCTTGTGGATAGTCTTTTGATGTCTGCTATGCACCCACTCATGTTCGTTTTATGTGTTCTTATCATGTTCTTCATTTCCACTTTATTTTGATCAGTTCAGCCTCTTTCTTTTTGCTACTGCCTATTTTTGATCAACCAATCTATTGCCTTGATCAACAAAAAATCACACGTTTAAAACTTTTTCTGTCACCTTTTTGCTCAACCAACTGCTATATCCTAATCGACCAATTTCCTCTTTTGATCGAACAAACTAAACTTTTTGATCGACCAAAACATGAGAGTAACTTCAAAATGGCCCCAAAACACTCTCGACATGCCTCTTCCTCCACCCTTCGTGATGATACCTTTAATCCTTATTTCATAAATGATGACATGAGGCATAACTTTTCTCTATATTCTAGATTCTCTTCACACGTGGGTCGGCCTATTGACCTAGACTACTTCGAGCATGTATTCCCCAACCTTAGGGATAAGCTCCTATTTCATAAGATTAGGAGCCTCTTTGATTGGAATTTTTATGCAAGCGCAAGGGGTAGTCGGATTAAGTGCGTAGACCCTATGGCTTGTCATCTTTTCTATGTGAACCTTCGCAACATTGGCGAAGGATTCGATATTCAACTTACTTCCAATGTATACGATATTGAGGTCTTAGTCAATTCCAATGTTTTTATGAAGGTCCTTGGTTGTCCTTCCACTGGTCCCACATATCTCAAGCTCCACCACGATACCTCCACTGAGACTATTTGGGAGACCTTGATGACTCCTAAATTCTATGACTTGGGCAAGCCAACCAAGTCTCCCTACTTTCGTCCTCTCCCATAGTTAATCACATATTTTTTGTGGAATTTCATGACCAAGTCTACGTCTTGCAAGAACTGTCTCGGTCCCATGCTTGTGGCTTTCTACTCTTTCATTACTAATAAGGCATTTAATTGGAACCATTTCATCCTCACCTTAATGGAGAGGAAACCTACTAGCATCTTCCCCTTTGGCACTCTTCTATCCCACATTTTTCATCATTTTAGTGTGTCAATAGATATTAATCACAAGCAATTTATCACCCATGTCAGTATTTTTAATGAGCTTCCCTAATCCAAGATGGAGCAAAACTGACCAGGATGACAGAATCCCCCTCCACCTCAGGTAGCTTCTACTACTTCTACTTCTACTTCTTCCCAACCTCCACCCCCTCAGGCAGGACCATTTACTTCTCCACCCTCATACACCCCCTACCAGCACTTCCAGGCCAACTGCCCTCCTCCAATGAGACCTACTCCATTCTTCTTTGACCATGAGTGGCCCTACCTTAACAGGCAGTTCATGATCACGAAAAAGCGTGATTTGTAAAAATCAAGAATTAAGTCATTGCAACACGCAATTTTGATCGCTATTGAATTTGTAAAGACTGAGTACTCAGTGAGTATTCAGGTTGTCCCAAAGAAGGTAGGAATGCAATTTGAAATCTCTTGCTTGAAATTTAGAAGTCAACTTTCTTTTTGAGTTTTGAAATATATAAATTTTTTTAGGGTTTTTGAATAAGGGCAAAACGATTGCAGAGAAAATGGGAATTAAAGCTACTAGAAGTAAAGCAGCAAGTGCCTTGTTTCTCCAACTCACTCCAAGCATGGGAGGCTTGGAGTAATGGAGGAACAACACACAACAAAAGAGCAACACAAGCTAATTAAAAAAAATGGTAGAGGAATGCTTCTTTAAACAAAAGTTGTTTTACAAACGGGGTTGGAGAACGCACAAGCAAAAGGGATTCTCACTTGTAGTCTCCAACACAAATGCGAACATTACACTATCATGCAAAAATACCAAAAAAAGATAGAGGAAAGCTTATGAAAAAGATGATGCTCCTGCAGAACTCCCGGTCCAATTCTGGTTGCCCCAGAATCAAAGGAAGCTTGCTCCTGATTGTCCTTCTCTTGGCAAGCCCTAGGTGGGCATGCCTGGCTCCTCATAGAGTGGAAGGTTTCCACTCCTAAACTCCTCCTTAGGGTGGAGGTGGACCACCCTATTTGCTCCTCCTCTGGACATCCTCATTGCTTGGCCTTCCTCCTTAGCTTGATGAAGACACAAGGTAGAAGGGAAGAAGTTGAAGGCACCAAGAAGACAGAGTGTCCCCTTAATCTTCTTCTTCTCTTCCTCTCCTTGGTCGTTGGGATGTTGGAAACAGGTAGAAAAATATGTAGCCAAGGATGGTTTGGAAATGGGTGGTTAGAGGTCTTTTTATAGAGTAAAATAGGAGGGGTAGGTGTGGTTAAGTGGGGACGGTTAGGATGGATTGTAGGTGGTCGTTATAGGATCCTAAGGCTAAGGTTGGGGGCACCAAAGTGGAGGGGTACCTAACGGTTGGTGCCAACCCTAGGTGGGAGCTAAGGTTAGGGGGTTGTGTGGTGTGTTGTAAGGTTGGGATGGGTTTAGATGATGGTGGTTATAAGATGGAGGGTCATGGAGAATTGGCGCCAAGTAAAAGGGCACATGGAGGTGGAGTTAAGGGTGGTTAACATGGGTTTATAGGTGGTTGTGGGTTTAGTTCTTCTGGCACAAACATATGGAGGGTGAGGATGGGTTGGATGGTGATTGCTTGGTGGTGTGTAGGGTGGAGATATAAAGTAGACTTGGTGCCAATATGGAGAGATGTGGGTAGACTATTTTGGCACCAACTAAGGGTTTATAGAAGGGGGGGTTAGGTGTAGGGTTAGGATGGTTTGGGAGCTTAGGTGTATGGTGGTGATGAGGGGGGTTCTTGGAGGGAAAAAGGTGGTGCCAACTATGGGTGGTTATAGGGTAGTTGGCACCACTTTAGGTGGTGTCTTTTGGGGGTTAGTAGGGTGAAAGGGTGCATTAGGGTTGGCACCAAATGGAGGGAGCTAGGTAGTGGCTTAAGTAGTAGCTTAGGTAGGTTTATTTGGTGAAGTTTTAGGTTTAGGGTCATGGATGGTGGACAGCCATTGAGTGGAGAGGAGCTAAGGGTAGCTAGCTGTTTAACGTGCGAAATTGATGTTTAAGATTGATATATTGTAGTATAGACCAAAATCGCTCGTCAACAGATACAATTTATAGCTCGAAAGAAATCCGAGGTCGAACGCAGGGAGGAAGTGTTGCATTCACACACTAATCTCAATAAATAATATAAATGAGCACAATTAATGATAACAATTACTCAAAACTAATATTCAATTGGAGCACATGAGTATATCAAGGGTTTAATGAGGTAAAAAGATATCTAAGATAAAATAATGGTGATTGGAATCACCAAGTATTAGCTTAGATGCATATATAATAATTACTTAATGATCTAAATAAATGCACAGTGCCTCAAATAATGTCACAGTATTTTCAACCAAGTCAGACGTTAGATCAGATGACCAGATGACTTAAGTTCAGCCCTGCTACAGTGCCTCAAAGAGCCTTCTACTGCTATTCTTCCCTCATGCTTCTTCTTCTCTTCTTTAAGCCTTCTTCTTCAACCTCTTTTTCTCTTCTTCTACCTTGGCTCTTCTAAGCTCCTCTCTTTCCTCTCTCTTCTTTCAAGCTCTCATGACTAAGTGTCGAGCAGGGGAAACCAACTCAGAGCAAAACCCCTCCTCCCCTGCTCTCTCTTTCTTTCTCTCTTCCTCCTCTTCTCTTTCATTGAAACCAGGCAATCAGATTGGGTATTCGAGTCAAGTGTGTACCCGGGTCCAAGGCTACAGGCGTGGTCGCAGACGAGGAGTGAAGGTAGGTATACGGGTTGGGTCGGTGTATGCGGGTAAGGAGGACCTCACCCTCGTGTTCTGAGGCGACTAAGAACTGAGAGAAAAATAATATATGGGCGTTGACTCGATCCTAATTCCACAATGTGGCACTGATGCCACGCTTGTTCTTCGTGTAGTTAGCAGCAATAGATGGTGTTCGATTAAAGCTCTTGGAGCGGTCAAAACTCTCAATTGGAAGCTGAGATGCATTCCTGGAGGTAGTCTGCACTGCCTGGGGCCAAGACTAGGAGCGAATGCAACCAGAGAATGCGAGACATGTCGAAGAACTCAAGGGCGATGGCGGAGCTCCGATCGGACCTGAAATAAATGAATACGGCCTCTCAGCCACATTAAAATTGTTCAATAGCTTCGTCAGAGAGTGTGGAGTGAGATGGCGGTGATTTCGTGGCGTGCGAAGGTGTGTGGTGGTCGGACGAAGTCGGTCTAGTACGTGCGGCAGTGGGTTGGTTGATGGGGGATTTGAGTGGTTGACAGGATTTAATAGGTTAGGGGTTTGATGGGTGTGAGCTGGCGGAGGTTGTTGGGTTGTTGGCGAGGCGGTTGGCAGCTTGTGGTGTGAAATGCACCTCGCTGCAGGTTTGGCTAGAGATGGAAGAGATGATTGATGGTGGTTAGGTCGAGGGTTGATTTTTGGATTTTAGGGAATAAATAAAACCTAAGGGAAGGAGTCGAGAGGACCTAAATTAAGGATGAAATGAAGGATATTCCCACGCCGGTGTGATTGTCGGACGTGGGGAAGACGAACGCTCTGTGAGGGAGATGGCGGCGAAGAGAGAAGCAGAATGCTCTCGTGGTGGCTGGCGAGACGCGGAAGATGGGGAAGGTCATTGCGCTTCCAATTTGGCCATTTGAGGCACGAAGGAAGGAGGTCGAGAAGGCTGTCGAAGTCGCGGTGGAGGTGGTTGGGGGAAGAGGAAAATTGAGGAATTTTAAGGCCAAATCGGACTAAGGAACTCAGCCGTGCAACAGGGGTCTATTTATAAGGCTCAAGGAGGCCTTCCAAGATTGGAAACCAAGTTTGGAAGCTTGGAGCTTATGCACAAGTAGGAGACCTGATTATTCAAATGATTCGCATGAGGATTTGGGTAAGAATTAGAGCCCAAGATGCAGCTCAAATTGTAGGGAAATCTCTCAAGAGTCTCCCTTCCAATTTTGGAAGGGATTCACCAATCAATCAGGGAGAAATCTCTAGTTGAAGGTCGCTGGAGTAGGAGTTCCTCCACGATAATGGCAGAGGGACCTGATTGCAAAGAAGATGACAAAGTTGGGGGGTTATTTGCAGGAAATTCAAAAGTTTGGGCCATGTCTGTGAAAGAAAAGATTCAGACTGGACCAAAATGCAAAATAGGTCAAGATAATCTCTGATTGGGTCCAAATTTTGATACAAACCTAATTTGGACCTAAGAAATCCAATGGTGAAGTCAGATTTAGATTTTGACTAAGTTTGACTGGTTAAATTGCATAGAAACCCAAATTAGGGGCAACTGTCTGTTTGAGACTCTATTTTAGGTCAAATGGATTCATATGGTCAGATCAAGGATGCCAAACCATAGAGAATATTTTTCTATGATTTTTAGAGGATTTAGATGAATTTTATCTTGACCAGAACCTTAGTTAATTAAGCGGATCTATTTTTAGGATTTTAGATGTCATTTAATTCTTGGAATGCGTGAAACCCCATTTCTGTCTGCATGAACCCACTTATTAGACATTTATGACCATTTGACCTTTAATCATCCCCTGAGAAACCCATGATTGTTTTGTATTCATGATAGGATGGTAAAATTACAGTTTTAACCTTAACTTCTTGTTCTTCTCTTAGAAAGGATGTGAAATGAATTACAGTCTTCTAGGGGTTATGTAGGAGCATTTAATGATGAAATATAATTAAATAAAGCTAGATGAGGCTGATGATGATGTTATCATCATACCCCCATACCTAACTTTTGCTAATCCCTTAGTAAAATCTCACAGAATTAACTCAAACTCTAGACCATACCTTGATGTTCAAAGTCCTGATGTATGCTTTTTTTTGTAAATTAGGTTAGAATGCTAATAATAGGCCTAGAGGTACTCAAGTACTAACCAAGATGTAGACCTAACCAGCTTTAGTCTCAATCTGCCACAAAGGTTTCTAAGGCCCACAGGAACTAACCTAAGGTTCGTTAGACCTAGTGGTTAAAACACTCATGCTTGTAACATGGTTAGTCCAGGTTTAGTTTGCAGTGCGTTTTTGTAAGAGGGATAGAAGAATTCTTGTATTTTTGGAGAGTTTTCTCTCTCTTTTTCTTTATTTCTAGCTTCGGATTAGCTTAAAAACACATTCTGTATAGGATTCCTTGTTCCAACCATCAATCCTCATAGGGTTCCTAGCTATCAATGCTTCGGGATAGCATCGCCCATGGCAACCCGCGGAACCCTGACTTTCGACATTTCATGATAGTGCCGCCCATGGTGTTCTATAGCTAAATTCAGACCCTGGCAATCGAGATTTCAGGATAATCCCGCCCATGGCACCTGAATCAGCACAAGGTGCTTATGTGCTCCCGATAGGATATTTAGATATCCTAGGAGACAAGCACCAATGAGACGGTATGATATTATGCATCTTCGAGGGGAATTTCCCACCTCTCCACAGTGAAAACTCGTCCAAATCAACTTGTTTTGATAAGCTGCTCCTAATCTAGGTAGACTTTTCATAACAAAATTAATGCATTTGCGTGATTTTGATATTAAGCGCACTGAACCAGACTGTGTGTGAATTAGGGTATTTAGGTTATCGAGTTCCACAAACCAGAGGTCAGTTAACGAGGTCGAATAATCCCTAAGCCTTAGACCTAATACTTAAGTTCCACATTTTCTTCAACCTCTTGAGGATTATCCAGATCTTAATAGATACATGAATTTTTAAGCCCTAAAATAAGCCCAAGAGGCCTACGATCAGCACTCATACTAATCTCTTTGTCTCTCTATTATTCTACGACTTAATTTTTTTCTTTTGATTTGATCTAGAACTTAAGTAGATTTCATAATCCTTTACTAATGACTAATCTTTTTATTTCAAATTGTAGCTCCTTTTTAACATTTAAAATCACTTCCTCATTTCCTCCTCAAAAATGATATGCAATTAATCCTCTCAAAATTTCCTCCCCCTTCTCCATTTTTCTTGTTTTTTCATTTTTTTTGGAATATGTAATTTCTTTGTGAGAACCCTTCAAAAATTTGAATTTTTATGTGTTTTCATTATAACACCCCCTTATGCCTAAGTTTTACAATGTCCACATTGTAAACCGGAGGGTGTGAAATTAGTGTGGTTCAGGGATTAGAACAGGAGAAACGGGTGGGCGAACGGGTCGGGATGACTGTTACGGACGATTTCAAGCTCTGGTACGAGTACCAGAGATGGAGTCGACTGTTCTAAAACTGAACTCAGCGTGCAGTAGACGTGAAGTACAAAAAGATAATCAGAAGTGTCAATTTTTTTGAAATAATGGGTTGCCTCCAGTTAAGCGCTAAATTCAATACCTTCAGCCAAGTAGAAAATGGTCATGGAGAAGGAGTGGTCAAATCAGACGAATTTTGTAGAACAAGCACCTTGATCAATAGCCTGATGGTCCAACTAGGTGCTTGTTCAGATCGATAGGCTGATGATGCAGCCTAGATCCAATCAATCTGGTGGGTTGATGGATGTGAATCAATAGATGTGGTGCCCACCAGATACTTTGAAACTTGAAAAGATGTGAAAGTGCAAATCCAAGGTTTGGCTGAGTGTAATCAACTTGGTCAGAGTAGGGATCTTCAAAAGAGAATGGATCTATGGAGGGTGTGAGATCCGTACAAGGGTGATCAGAGAAGGATGAGGCATGATTCGTAGTCTGATAAATATCCGAAACCTGATTAAAAGATGACAAATCATATATGACTGGATCATCGAGAGGAGAATCAAAGTAAAAGTTGATTCCGGTTGCGGGTTGAGGTTGAAAGCGGGTTTTGGAAGGTTTCATATATGGAGCAGAAGAGGTGTTTTCTTTTAAACAATTGACCTCAGCATCTGAATCAAAAGACGGGTTGTGGTTGCTGAGGTCGTAAACTGGTTTGAATTCATTAAGAAACAACAGTTCTCTGATGTCAGAGTAAGATTCAAAATCACTGGAGAGCTTGCGAAGATTGTGTTCTGAATCTGATTTGGGATCAGAGGTTCCACCACGGAATAAATCAAGGGATGTAGAATCAGCAACTTGACTTGGATCTAACCTAATTTCAAATTCCGAGCTTGACAGGGAGTCCCTAGTAGTTATAGGCTCGGGTTCTTGGCTTGTAGGGAAGACTCAATCAAAACCCAACTCTTCCAGCTCCTTGATTTTTAAATCGTAGATCGGCGTGACTTTTGAAAAATCAATCTGTCTCTCTGAGGAGTCTGAAGAGGTATACTCATCAAATACGGGCCTTGAATCATATTCTGGATTCAAAATCAAACTTGTATCACATGGGACCTTGTAATCATCCTGATAAGCCTCAAAGCTAGATTTTAGGTTAAGGGTATGGGTCGAATCACTAGAATCTAGGTTGGGCTCTACAGGGATGTCAGAATTATTCTAGAGAGTCACCTTATTAGAATAAGGGATGGAATTTACACCCTTGAGAGGTTCTAACTCAATCTTATTATCACAGGTGTCTGGGAAATCTAAGCTTGATGGACCAGCTTCCTGGTTACCTAGAGCCGATTTGGGATCAGGAACACTTGCAATTGGATCCTCCCAACCCATCTCAAGATCCGACGTGTCAATTGTATGTTATTTGAATCAAATTCCATTTGGGTGGGGGGTCCATAATAACCTTGGTCCTCAAACCTGGGATTTGGGAAATTATGTTGATTACCCTAAGATGTCTCAAGGATGTATTGATGTCTCTGATCGATAACACGTTTTAACATCTGCATCATCTTGTCTCTTCCTTCAAGGTCACCTTGGTGTATTTTCCACAGTGATGGCTCAAATCTACATAAGATATACTCACCATTATGTCATCTCTCAATTTCCTGGTATCTTGGCATAAGAACATTCCAAGTTGAACCATTTTCTACTTGTGTCAAAATCTGTTATGCCTGTTCTGCAATGAAATTTGTTGTGTTTAACACATTAACCTGCATATCCTCAAATGGGTCTAGTAACATGTTAGGTTGCATTTTCGAAACAAGTGGTGGATTAGAATCAAGAATCAAACTCAAGTTAGATTGATGTTTATCAGATCTAAAAGAGATTCCTATGATGATGTGTGTGCGTGCTCTAGAGAATTAGATAAGGGACTGGATGTTATTTGGACCCGATCGAGGCACCTAAATATTTTTGGAAGACTAAGGTAATTTCAAGGCAGATGATACCTCTAAATTAAAAATCCACACACCCGAGAAATACTTGGGCAGTCAAGAAGGAAAAGCCCTGCAAAGACCCCTACACGGTAGAGCATCCCTACAAGTGACAAGGTTTCCCCCACCTGACCTTCCTTATCACTACGGTTCCAAGTAGGACCAGAATGTACAGACTTAAGACCTTAAGTCTAACAATTTTAAGTCCTGATTTGTGCCTTGAGTTTCACTTGATTAGAAATTGATTTAACTTGTAACCTAATTTGAAGGTTGGTTGGCTTACAATGTAGGTCAACTTCACCTAACCTACCATAAAGATGGCAAAATGAAATATAGGTCAAGACCCAGAAATCACCTTGGATGACTCTCAATTTATTAGGTCCAAGATTTTAGGTTCAAGTGATTTTAGAGCCTGATTTTTAGGATTTTTCTTGATTATATCTTTCCAAACAGGGGCTTGGGTAGCACACAAATGCGGGAGGGTTTATTCTCTTAGTGTAGGTAAATGTGTTCTAACACTTCAAACCCTAATGTAGAAACCTTAGTTCGCTTTATTTCAAGTCCAATTAAATCTTAAGATGTACACCTTGGACTTCAAACAAGAAAGTGAGTAGTCCAAGATGCTTAGAACTTAAGCAAAAACCCTAATAGGTACAGGAAATAGAGTGGGGAATTCTAAACAGAATCGCTTCAAAACTTTAATTAGATATGAAAATTTTTCGTAAATAAGGAAACTTGCCTTTTTAAATGGTGATTTACTATGAAAATAAGGTAAATGATTACTAATTGATTATTTCCTTTTTTATCTTCCCAAGATTAAGAGGTTGATTAGGGAAGAACAGAGATTACCTACCCTAGGAGTGGCTGATTGCGCAGAAGATCTCTTCGTGAAGTACCTTGGAAAATCACAATAAGGCAAAATAGGGCAAGTTAGTGCTCAAATATAATCAAATAATATAAGAATAGTGGTGAATTGCACGTTGCTCCCTGGCAACAGTGCCAAAATGTTTAACGCGTGAAATCGGTGTTTAAGATTGATACATTGTAACACAGACTAAAATCGCTCGTCAACAGATACAATTTATAGCTCGAAAGAAATCCGAGGTCGAGCGTAGGGAGCAAATGTTGCATTCACACGCTAATCTCAATAAATAATATAAATGAGCACAATTAATGATAACAATTACTCAAAACTAATATTCAATTGGAGCACATGAGGATATCAAGAGTCTAATGAGGTAAAAAGATATCTAAGACAAAATAATGGTGATTGGAATCACCAAGTATTAGCTTAGATACATATATAATAATTACTTAATGATCTGAATAAATGCACAGTGTCTCAAATAATGCCACAGTGTTTTCAACCAAGTCAGACGTCGGATCAGATGACCAGACGACTTAAGTTCAATCCTGCTACAGTGCCTCAAAGAGCCTTCTACTGTTGTTCTTCCCTCTTGCTTCTTCTCTTCTTCAAGCCTTCTTCTTCAACCTCTTCTTTTCTTCTTCTACCTTGGCTCATCTCAGCTCCTCTCTTTCCCCTCTTCTTTCAAGCTCTCACGACTAAGTGTCGAGCAGGGGAAACCAACTCAGAGCAAAACCCCCCCTCCCCTGCTCTCTTTCTTTCTCTCTTCCTCCTCTTTTCTTTCACTAAAACTAGGCAATTGGATCGGGTATTCGGGTCAAGCATGTACCCGGGTCCAGGGCTGCGGGCGTGGTTGCAGACGAGGAGTAGAGGTAGGTATATGGGTCGGGTTGGTGTATGCAGGTAAGGAGGGCCTCACCCTCATATTCTGAGGCGACTAAGCACTGAGAGAAAAACAATATATGGGTGTTGACCCGTTCCTAATCCCACGATGTGGCACTAATGCCATGCTTGTTCTTTGTGCGGTCAGCAGCAGCAGGTGGTGTTCGATTGAAGCTCTTGGAGCAGTCAAAACTATCAATTGGAAACTGAGATGCGTTCTTGGAGGTAGTCCGCACTACCTGGGGCCAAGACCTAGAGTGAATGCGACTGGAGAACATGAGACGTGTCGGAGAACTCAAGGGCAACGGCGGAGCTCTGGTTGGACCTAAAATAAAAGAATACGACCTCTCAACCACATTAAAATTGTTCAATAGCTTCGCCAGAGAATGTGGAGTGAGATCACGGTGATTTTGTGGCGTGTGAAGGTGTGTGGTGGTCGGACGGAGTCAGGCTAGGATGTGCAGCAGTGGGTTGGCTGACGAGGGGTTTGATTGGTCGAGAGAATGAAATAGGTTAGGGGTTTGATAGGCGTGAGCTGGAGGAGGTTGTTGGGTCGTTGGCGAGGCAGTTGGCGGCTTGTGGTGTAAGATGCACCTCGCTAGAGGTTTGGCCGAAGATGGGAGAGATGACGAATGGTGGTTGGGTTGAGGGTTGATTTTTGGATTTTAGGGAATAAATAAAACCTAAGGGAAGGAGTCGAGAGGACCTAAATTAAGGATGAAATGAAGGAGATTTCCACGCCGGTGTGATTGCTGAACGTGGGGAAGATGAACCCTCCGTAAGGGAGACGACGGCGAAGAGAGAGGGAGAACGCTCTCGCGGTGACTGGCAAGACGTGGAAGAAGATGGGGAAGGTTGCTGTGCTTCCAATTTGGTCGTTGGAGATGCAGAGGAAGGTGGTCGAGAAGGCTGCCGGAGTCGTGGTGGAGGTGGTTGGGGGGAGAGGAAAATTGAGGAATTTTAAGGCCAAACCGGACTAAGGAACTTGGTCGTGCAACAAGGGTCTATTTATAAGGCTCAAGGAGGCTTTCCAAGCTTGGAAACCAAGCATACGCACAAGTAGGAGACCCAATCTTTCAAATGATTCGCATGAGGATTTGGGTAAGTAAAGCCCAAGATGCAACTCAAATTGTAGGGAAATCTCTCAGGAGTCTCCCTTCCAATTTTGGAAGGGATTCGCCAATCAATCAGGGAGAAATCCCTAGTCGAAGGTCGCCGGAGTAGGAGTTCCTCTGCAATAATGGTGGAGGGACCTGATTTCAAAGAAGACGACAAAGCTAGGGGCTATTTGCAAGGAATTCAAAAGTTAGGGGCATGTGTGTGAAAGAAAAGATTCAGATTGGACCAAAATGCAAACTAGGTCAAAATGATCTCTGATTGGGTCCAAATTTTGGTACAAACCTAATTTGAACCTAAAAAATCCAATGGTGAAGTTAGATATTGGTTTCAACCAAGTTTGACTAGTTAAATTGCATAGAAGCTTAAATTAGGGCAACTGTCTGTCTGAGACTGTTTTAGGTCAAAATGGGTTCAGATGGTCAAATCATGGATGCCAAACCATAGAGAATATTTTTCTATGATTTTTAGAAGGTTTAGATGAATTTTATCTTGACTAGAACCTTAGTTAATTAAGCGAGTCTGTATTTAGGGTTTCAGATGTCATTTAATTCTTGGAATGAGTGAAAACCCGTTTCTGTCTGCATGAACCAACTTATTAGACATTTATAATTATTTGACCTTTAATCATCCCTTGAGAAACCCGTGATTATTCTGCATTCATGATAGGATGGTAAAATTACAGTTTTAACCCTAATTTCTTGTTATTCTCTTAGAAAGGATGTGCAATGAATTACTGTCTTCTGGCGGTTATGTAGAAGCATTTAATGATGGAATATAACTAAATAAAGCTAGATATGGCTGATAATGACGTTATCATCACTAGCTAAGGTAGCTTAGCTAGTTGGAGAGTAAAGAAGATTAGGGTTTAGCTGAGAGGAGGTAGCCAAGAGCTGTCTGAAGTAGATCTGAGTTGAAATAATTCTCCCGAAGCTGATGATGGTTGGAGAGGTCTTCTTAGGAGCTTAACTACTTAGCTTAGCTAGCTAGTTCTTCTATTAGTAGCTAGGCTTGAGTAGTGGAGCTGAGTTGAGATGGTTTCAACCTAACTGAAGCTAGGTTGAGCTGGATCTGCCTCCAACGAGAACTCTCAAGATAGCTTTTCTACTAAGTTGACAAGTAGTAGCTAAACTAGAGGGAGTTCAGCTATCGTGAGCTGAGTGAAACTAGAGAGAGCTAGACCTGAGTTGAGGTGAACTCCTGTCAACTAAGTTGACCTAGCTAGATCTCCCAGAGAACTGATTGGAGCTAGGATATTTAACCTGAGTTGAAGTGGGTTGACATAGGTTGAGCTACCTTGAACCACCATCTAGTTAAGATGAGCTGAATGGAGCTGGAGAGAGCTAAACCTAACCCAAGTGAGCTGATATTCAGCTAAGATGAGCTAGATCCAACTAGGGTTCAACTAACTCGATCTTCCTCACTTTCTACCGTCTTGAGTGCCAGTGTTTTTAGAGATCTGATCACCTGCTTATCCTTAACACTCAAGTAAATATGTTAAAAACACTAAAAGAGTGTAATGCATGCCTAACCTAAGTAATGCCCAAATGCAACCCGTAAACCCATTTGCAGAGTTAAAAACCTAAGAGCTAGACCTGTTTTAGGGCATAAGAATGATGATAAATCGATGTTTATCACATCTCCATGCTTATCTTTTGTTAGTCTCTTAGCAAAACTTAATTTCACAAAATGGATTTTTGGGAAAGACTTTCCTTCTTTTTACTTTTGAGAAAAAGGAGATTGCAGGACTTTGGTTGTTTAAAGCATGAAAGGCATGGGATTTATTAAAGATAAACATCAGGATTCCTCTTTGGATCCAAAAATTAGATGAATCGAGATCAATGTATCCTTTACAAGTTCACAAGTTAACTCCTTGACAATTCAAATGACCCAAAATTATTTTGCAATTAGGATTTCTTTGACTCTTGAATCTGACTTGCAAATTGCATAACCTTTTTAAAACCCTATGTCAGTGCTTGTGAATGCCAACATTTATAAGGTCATGTTTTTGTTTGGATTTTTTTTTCTCCCCCATGCTTATTCCTAGCTCAACCTTGCAATAGATGTGTCAGGATCATCATTCTCATTACCAATCCTCGAGGGGGCTCTGGTGCCTACACTTAGAGATAGTACTGTCCGACACCAACCAGGAGCTCACAACCCCAAAACATAATGCGATGTAAAAGGACGCTCCAAGTGAACTGAAGCTCTTGCTCCGACGCTATGAGTAAAGCACCGTCCAAGACACTTAAGTTGCAAAATGCACCTTAATGCTCTGTCTAACGATATGAAATATAGATATAGAGCAATGTCAAAGCGGTAACATGTTGACATCGCATCCTCAAATGAGGCATTTTTCTCCTTCTCAACGGTGGGAACTCAAACCAATGATCAGCTTCGAATTTCACACAGACTAAACAAAGGGTTTTTCTAATTTTTCTAATTTATTTTTAAGGGTTGGCTGTGTGTGAAATTTGACACAAGAATTTTGCAAGGGATGCAAGTTTTTCAGTTGGAAACTAAGCTAAATTATTTTCCAGGTCGCAAAAAGAGACTAAGTCACTTGAATTATCACTAGTTTAAGTGAAATTTAGAGAATGATACTTGATCTAGCTTAAAGGTAGACCTAGAAATTCTAATAGTTAGATCCGCATCTTAATCTTTAGTTTGATAAAGATTAAATCCCATTGTGCCTTGAAGTGATTTCTCAACCTTAGTCCCAATTTCAAAAGTTTCTCAAAAAATTTTAGCATTTTCTTTTGGGTATGCATGTAGAAAATGAAACAAAAAATTTGAATGTTTTTAGATTTTGAAAATACTGAATTGATCGTCAAAATTTAAAAACATCCCCCCTACTTCAGATGTCATGTC
Source organism: Thalassia testudinum (assembly GCA_037157565.1). Lineage (NCBI taxonomy): Eukaryota > Viridiplantae > Streptophyta > Magnoliopsida > Alismatales > Hydrocharitaceae > Thalassia > Thalassia testudinum. The sequence continues at coordinate 46,145,012 of JAZHRO010000025.1, forward strand.
CTTATGCAATAGGAAGGGAAAAGAGATCACTTTGGTGAAGGTGGTCAAAATCAGGATAGTCAAAACCTCTGAAGAAAATGAAAATCAAAAGTAGGAAAAACGATGGATTACCTCCCATCTAGTGCTTTAGTGGGGACAAGGAATCCGATACAGACCATGTTTAGGGCCAATCTAAGGTTAGATTTAGGGAAAAATAAAAAGAAAGGAGAGAAAACTCTCCAAATGAAAAATATTTCTCTATCTCTCTCTTATAAAAATGCACAGGCAAACTGAACTTGGACATGATACGTCTACACATGGGTGCTTTAACCGCTTGGTTCAACGAACCTCTGGATAGTTTTTGTGGGCCTTAGAAACCTTTGCGGCAGACCCAGGTTGAAGCTGGTTAGGTATGAATCTTGATTGATACTTAAGTACCTCTAGGCCTATTGTTGGCATTCTGATTTAATTTCTAGAGAGGCACAAATCAGGCATTTGAAGATTAAAGCATGGTTTAGAGATATAGTTCTTTTCATAAAATTTTGCTAGGAACCAGCAAAAGTTAGGCATGGGGGTAAGATGATAACACCATCATTAGCCATAACTAGCTTTAATTAGTCAGAATCAAGAGACAAATACTTCTACACAATCACCTGAGCACCATAATTCCATTCAGATCCATTTTGAGAAGAAAATAACAAAATAGGGTTAATTCTACAGTTTTAACATCACATCATGAAAGCAAAGTAACCATGGGATTTGCCAGGGGTTAATTGAACGTTTAATGAGCATTAAAGTCCAAAGAGTGGGTCCATACAGACAGAAATAGGGTTTCACGTATTTCAAGAATCGCAATAGCACACAAAATCCTAATTTCAGGCCTACTTAAATTATCTAAACTTCCTAAAATTCATAAAAAATATTGAGTGGTTTGGTACCCTTATTTTGATCATCTAAACCTATTTTGACCATGAACAAAGTCGTAGACGAAATTTTTCCCTAATTTGGCTTCTATGCAAATTACCTAGTCAAACGTGGTCAAAACTAAAATCCCATTTCACCATCAGATCCCAGTCAAACGTGGACCAAATCAGAGTTTATCTTAACCTAGTTTGCATTTCAATCCATTAAAACTCTATTTTCTACAGTCAGACCCCCAGCTTTCAAAATCTCTTACACATAGGTCCCTAACTTTGTCATCACCTTCGCAAATGGGTCCCTACCGCCATGGCAGGTGTGAACCCAAGGGCGCCGACCTTCAAGAGAGGAGATCTTGATCTATTCGACTCCAAATCCCTCCAAAATTAGAGGGATTGATGATCAGACAAACAAGAATCCAACCAACCCCATTTGAAAGGTTGGAATTGATCATAGAGCTTAGGTGAGCTCGAGAATTTTGGGAAACATTTTCCCCAAAAGCTGCGAATCAATCAACCTCTTTTCCTCATTCAAAGTTCATCTTGAAGCTCTATATAACTTCCCTATGCTCATCCGTTCTCCTTAGTCGAGTTTAGGCCCAGAAACCTCCAGTTCTTCCCTTCTCCAACCACCTTCCAACTCGACTCCGGTGACCCTCCTCAACAGCTTCTTCAGGTTAGCCAGCGGCCAAATTGGCCCAGCCCCAACCTTCCTCTGCCTTTTGCCAACCAAAGTAAAGGTCATCTACCCCTTCTTCGTCACTGCTTCCCCTCAACGGAGCAACCTTCATCTCTGACGCCAGCCAATCATAGCCGGCGCTCCTCATCCCCTTCTCCTTTAGATAGGTCACATACTTCCTCTCCCTCTCCTGAATCTTTTTAGCTCCTTCCCCGATCATTTTGACTGATAGCCACCACTCTCTTCCTCCATCTTCTCCACGGCCGGTGAAGCTTCAGTGAGCTTGCCCGGCCAACACATGCAACCAAACGCCTTGCTATTGACACCAAAGCCTTCCGCTCACCTCCACCTGCAAAAACCCTCAACTAATTTCACCTCACCACCACCCAATCACTCCACCGAACACCACCTCCTTTGCACACCATCTCCAACTCCGTCCAACCATCACATGCACGCTCATCACCCATAACCATTTCCATTGCACTCCACGCAACTCGGCGAAGCTCCTCAACACTTTTAATTGGACCGCAAGGCTGTGTTTTGGCTTTCAAGGCTTCGTCAGAGCATCATCACTGCCTTCGTCTTCCTTGACGTCGACTGCCCTTCTCCAACCACCATTCAACCTGTTGCCATACTCAATCAAAGCGGCCTCATCTCTTAGAGGTGTTTGCATCCCCAATTGAGACACAGTAGTAGCGCCAGCAGCCAATTGCTAGGAGAAGAGCACCCACAGCTGCACGAGAAAGGAGCAAGGATAGTCCCACCTCGTGAATGAATGAGCTGTTGACTGCATATAAGAGGAAAAAAGTGCGCATGGCTTATCGCCCATGAACACAAGGGATCGAGACCCCTCCTTCACCTGCCTTACACCCTCACCACCCACTGTCGGTGAACCTGGACCCCCGAATCCGATTACCCGCCTTAATACCCAATTACCTGATTCTCAGAGATAAGAGAGGAAATTGCAAGGAGAGGGGAGGGTTTTGCCTCAGGCTCTACTGCCTCAGGGTGCATGCTGAAGAAAGTTAACTCTTAGCTTCTAAGATGGCTTTGTACTGTGCTTAGGCGCCCTTATGCATCTTGCTGAGGCTCTGTGCTTTGTGCTATGAGGATAATTGGCTCTGTGCTTGGCTTTGGCTTGAAACTCTAATACTATAGACTTATCTGACATGGATAAGTGGCCTATACCACTATAGCGATATTTGAGTTAAATTGAGTTCTGGGATATGTGCTTAATTAGAGGATTTATGTGGTGATCTAAATTAACATTAGTTTTGCATATGCTTCTATTCTTTTTATTCCATTATTCTTGAGATACATTGGTTTATAATTGAATATCATTCTAAGAAGATTATTCATTGAAATATCTTTCTTGTGCTATATTGGTTGTGCTCTTCATTTTTGAATGCGATTAGTGTTGTAAATTCCATATTTGCTCCCTGAGAATGACCTCGGACTCCAAATTGATTTCGAGCTTTATAAATTTAAGTGTTTGTCGTGTTTTTGTCAACTATACTACAACACAAATACATTTTTTAAGAGACAACTCAGATGCGTTAAAAATTTTGCCATCATTGTCGGGGAGCAATGCGCAATTCACCACTAATCGTATGTCATTTGATTGAGTTGATTACTAACTTTCCCTATCTGTTTTGCTTATGATTTTGCCAGGTACACCATGAGAAGATCTTCCATGTAATCAACTACTCCATGGGCAAGTAAAATTTCTCTTCTTCCCTAATCAACCTCCTAATCTTGGGAAAGAGAAAAAGAAAACAAATGAAGTAGGATTCACTTGCCTTATTTTTCTAGTAATTCAAAGGTAAAATTTCCTGATTTGTGAAAAGTGAATTGATATCTGATTAAATATTGAGACGAATAGATTAGAGATCCCTATCCTGATTTCCTGTATCTACTATGGATTTACGCTTAAAGTTTAAGCATCTTAGACTACTCATTTTCTCGTTTGAGTCCAAGGTGTTAAATTTTAGATCAAATTGGACTTGAAATAGAGCTAATTAGGGTTTCCACTTTAGGGCTTTGACGTGTTAATTCACACTTGCATGCATTCAAGGAAGCTAATCTTCCCGCATTGGTGTGCTACCCGATGATAACGTCATCATCAGCCATATCTAGCTTTATTTAGTCAATTTCCATCATTAAATGCTCCTACATAACCATCAGAAGGTCATAATTCATTGTAAATCCTTTTTAAGAGAAATACAAGAAACCAGGGTTAAAACTGTAATTTTACTATCACATCATGAATGCAGAATAACTGCAGGTTTCTCCAGGGGTTAATTAAGGTTCAAATAATCTTAAGAGTCTAACAAGTGGGTTGGTACAGATAGAAAAGGGTTTTCGCGTGTTTTGAGAATTAAATGATTTCCGAAACCCTAAAAACAGACCTGCTTAATTAACAGAGGTTCTATTCAAGATAAAATTCACCTAAACCCTCTAAAATTCATAGAAAAATATTCTCTAGGGTTTAACATCCTTGATTTAACCATTGGAACCCGTTTTAACTTAAAACAAAGCTACAAACAGACTTTTGCCCTAATTTAGGTTTTTACGTAAATTACCAGTCAAACTAGGTCAAAAGCAAAATCCAACTTCACCACTGAATTCCTTAGGTCCAAATTAGGTTTGTACCAAAATTTGGACCCAATATGAGATCATCTTGACCTAGGTTGCAATTTGGTCCTGTCTGAATCTTTTCTCTCACATGTATGCCCCTAACTTTCGAATAAATTACATTTGGGTCCCCAACTTTATCATCTTCTTCTTCAAATAAGTCCCTGCCGCCCTCAACTCCTAATCCTAAAGCTCCGGCGACCATAATTTGGCAAGATCTCCGAGATTTCTTGACAAATCCCTCTCAAAATTAAAAGGGAAACTCATCAAATAATTGCCTTCATTTTCAGCCAGATCCAAAGCTTTAGATCTCGCCCAAATCTTAATGCGAACACATGAAGGAACTGGGTATCCTTTTTTGGCAAACATTCCAAGATTGGAAGCTTAGCTTCCAAGCTCTTTTTGCCCTGTAGACCCCTATAAAAGGACCCCTAGACCTCCCCGTTCTCCCCACGCATGATTTCGGCCTGGAACACCTCAATTTCGTCTCTCCTCATTCAGCCGAAGCCCCTCGACGTCCGACGAGCTCCTCCAACTCCTTCCTTCATCCGCGTGCAATACCGACAGTGGATTTATCTTCCCCGCTCTCTTCCGCATCATGCTGTACCTACCGACACCTTGTCCTCCGTCTTCCTCGCTGATTCCTACTCACCGGAGCATCTTCTTTCCCGACGCCGACGTACCACCAGCACGTCATTCTCCCTCTCTCGTCCCTTAGTTTAGGAGTAGATTAGTTTATCATAGCTCGTAGGTTCGGTTCCCCTCCGTAAACCTTAGTTTCAATCCCTCGGCACCGCGATCACCACCATCTTGTCCATCTCCGACCGCTCCTTCGGCGAGGTGTTCCCATCGCTACACCACTCCATACGCCTCGTCGACACTTCCTACACATTCACCTCGACTCCAACTAAATCCCTCTCTCTATTTGCCACTCCACTCACCCAAACCATCTCCCAAACAACCCATTATTCTCTGCCCAAGACCGACTTCGTCAGCCACCTACACGCACGCACTTGCCTCATCACACACACCACTACGTTTGTCGTCCTTTGACGAAACTCTTGAAGTATTTTAACGTGGCCGAGAGGCCATACTTGTGTTTCTTAGGTGCATGCCGGACTTCCATCACCCTCCGCCCGTCGCCACCTTTATTCTTCGAGTTCTAGCCACGAAGCTCCAGGCCACACTCTCCAGGCACTGCGGAATCACCACAGGATTGACACCAGGTCTTCAATTGGGGACCCCGAGCTCAGACACTGCCCCAATTTGATGAAGAGGCATCAGCAGCTACTTCCGTGCGGAGACAGTGGGACATTTAGTCCCACCTCAGAAACATAAGAGCATTTCGAGTGCCATAAATTGATTTTCTCATATGGGCTGTTTGCCTCAAGACCAAAGGGGGTGAGGTCCCCGCACACCCCACATGTCTCGGCCGTGACACCACTACGTGAGCCTGACACCATACCCGATTACCCACCTAAATTGAAAACACCTCTGCTGCTACCCCACAGTAAGTAGCCCTAGTCCTGGGTACGTGGAACCTTGAAACCCGATTACCGGTTACGAAGGATGGCTCTGGGAGAGCGAAACCCAGAAAGAGAAGGAGAGAGAGCGTGGGATTAGGGAGGTTTTACTATAGAAAGGAACAACTGATACTTAGCCGTTTAAAGAAGGATCCCCCTTTGTGTGTGAAGAAGAGCAAGAAAAGAGAAGTCAAGGTAGAAGAGGAAGAGGCACGTAGACAAAGAAGAGAAGGAAGACAAGCCAAGATAGGAGAAGCCAAAGAAGAAGAAGAAAAACAACAGAAGAAAAAGAATAAAACGGCACTGTAGAAACGTCTTTTAAGACATCTAATTGCAAAATCAGACGTCTGACTGCATATTTGTTCCTTTGATTATATTGAATAATGGTTCTATGTATTAGACTTATAATTGGTGATCCAAATCACCATTATTTTGTCTAAGATTACTTTTTACTTTTCATATACTCACGTTCTACATTGCAAATTAGATTTTGAGTAATATATTATGCTCATTTACATTAATTATTGAGATTAATGCGTGAGTTCTTATTTGCTCCCAGCGAACGACCTCAGACTTTCATTCGAGTATAAATTTTATCTATTTTTCACACTAATTCAATATATACTGCAACGCAACGATTTTTAAACCCATTTCAGAGTGATTAACACTACCCAAGCCCTTGTTTGAAAAGATCTATTCAAGTAAATCCTAAAATCAAACTCTAATTTTACTTGAACACTAAAATTTTGGGCCTAATAACCTGAGAGTCAATTCAAGGTGAATTTTTGGGTCTTGACCCAAATTTCATCCTCCATCTTTAGGGCAGGTCAGGTAAGGTTGGTCTACTTTGTGAGCCAATCAACCTACAAATTAGGTCACAAATTGAATCAACTTCTAATCAAGTAAAGTTCAAGGCACAAATTAGGACTAAAATTGGTAGACTTAATGTCTCAATTCGCACATTCTGATCTACTTGGAACCGTAGTGACAAGGAAGATCGGGTGAGGAAAGCCCTGTAACCTGTGGGGACGCTCTACCATGTTGGGGTCTTAGCGGGGCTCTCCCTTCTTGGCTGCCTAAGTAATTCTCAAGTGTGCGAATTTTTGATTCAAAGGTATCATCCACCTCGAAACAGCCTTAGTCATTGATGTAAACACATTTACACTACTTAAGATGTTTATTTATGCATGTTCTTAAGCATAGGATTGCATTTCATGATATAAATATTGCATAACATGCATCATCTTGCATTTAGAGTAGTTTGAATAAAATGGAGGTTAATTGTCTCCTTTTATGTGCTTGGACAGGGCAAACATTTTATCAGGGCCTCAGATCAAATATCCAACCGTATGAATGTGATCAGGGCGACGATTGGAGTTCAACGATTCCAAGATCGCCCTAATTAGGCATCCGTAGCATCAGATAGTGATCGAGGAACCCTAGAAGATCAAGGGCCAGGGTGGTGTAAATCCGCACTTCAAATGACAAATCCGACCGCACGGATGAATTCGGATCGACGATCGCAGCCCAACGACGCAAAAATCGAGTCAATCCGACATCCGTGGCACCATCTACAACATCTAGAAGATGGATGGCCAAGATGGTGCCATCTCGGCTGCCCAAACGGCCGCATACAATCTCTGAAGTCCCCACACCCGCCCCGTCTCCACCGTTGGATCTCGATCCAACGGCTGTGGACAACCGCGCCAAAAAGCGTCCGCTCGACCATCTGCACCTCGTAGCGCAGCGGTCGAGGGCGCTATCGCGAGCTGTAGCCACAGGTTCGAGCCGCAACGAAGGAGAGAAAGGCGCGGGTGAGCGAGCGCTGGCGGGCGTTGGATCGTCATCGAGCGACTCAGATCCATCAATAGCGTTCACGCGCTATTGCACGCGTGGCGAGGACGCGCCATCATACGCGCTGGGCGGGTGCGCAGCAGCGGGTGAAGACGCATCTTAAGCCGTCTGATCTCGCGATCGGACGGCTGTGGATGAAAGAACGTGGGTGGGCGTTGAGAAAGAGCGCAGCTGAGGAGGCACGCATGGGCGGCGGGTACTATGCCCACGTTGGGGCTTTAGTGACGGTTTTATCCATCACTAAAGACCCCTCATTTATTGTTTTAAAGATGTAATGACCAATTTGCCCCCACTCCTTGCAACTATAAAAGGAGACCCCCTCCACACGAAATTCCCATCCCTTCCTTCTCTTCTCTACCTCTACAAAGCTCAAGAGAAGCTTGTCCCACACCCGAGATGCTTCTCGCGAGATAAAGTCCAAATTTTCGTCCCCCTTCGGAAGTGGATCCCGCGACGACAACGGCGTGCTGCTCCGTTCCCATCCTTCTGCTTCGTCCTCCTTCATCCTACTTCGTCCTCCTTCGTCCAGGCGTCGTCCCGTCCGACTCGTCCTCCAAGCGACCGTCGAGGCGGATATCTCTCTCCCTATTCTTTTTACTGCTTTCTAGTATTGATTTACTGCTTTCTAGAGTAGTCTGCTCGTCCTCCAAGCGATCGTCGAGGAGGACATTTCTCCATCTATTCTTTTAATGCTTTTTAGAGTAAATTTATCGCTTTCTAGTGTAATTATTTTATGCTTTCTAGTTGTAATAAACAATCTCCTTAATGATAAATTCTCTGTTTATTCTACATCTCATTTTGATTTCTATATGTAATATTCTCTCTCTCTCTTCTATTTATTGTAAATAATTAGATAGTTTTAAATTGAATTACTTCGTGACAAATAAAAAGAAACGCGTAGTTTTTAAATCAAACGTCTGCCTCCTTGTGTTCGACCTAGAATTTTCATTTCGGTATAAATTTTATTTGTTGAACATGAATTCTTCGCTTTCAAGCTACAACGACAGGTTTTCCAAAACCAAACACATTAGCATAGCAATTCGTGAGTTCAACATTTTAACGTCATTGCCAGGGAGGCGACACTCTTTGATTTCTATTCGCGTTTTGTAACTTACAAATCATTTACCTCACTTCTCTCCTTTCTTATTGTGATTGCAGGTACTCTTTTGAGACAAGCAACAGCGGTAGATTGAAGTAAAGTGCTGTGGAAAGTTCTGTGAGTTATCCCCCACCTCCCACCCATTAGATTTCATTTCACCACATAATAACACAAACATCAATCAACCTAGGTATTTTTATAAACTCTAAGGTTAGATTTTTTGTTGTTTGACACCCATACTCACCCCAACCCCCACATTAAAAAAAAGAAAAATTAAAAAGTTTCACAGAGGTACACAACCTCATCTGATTTTCAAACTCAATCGGTAAACCAATCTTAGGAACCGATACACACATTCAAACACATAATTGAGTAGAAATCAGATTAGGTAATCATTTGTGTGCTTAATTAAGTGGTGCAACAGGCCAATTGTTTGAGTTGATTGGGTCACATCACTTCAAATAAAATCAACTCATCAAGTAGCTGCCAATTAGGTTCAACTCTTAGGGATTTCTGAGATAATTAGACCCAAGTCAATTCTGATTCTGCCACATCATTTAGACTTGGAGATTTCAGACGGGGTGATTAATATACAAGAGGTCCTGGAATTTGATATGCTGAATGAGGAGGATAGGAGCTGGGAAGTTCTGATTTGGGAAGTTAATTTTGGAGAAAATGGAAGATTGAGTCGAAGGGTTCCTTTTAAGCTGAAACCATCAAATCAGAATCCTTACGACATTTGTTTCGAGGATGTCAAACTCAAGCACACATTCAACAATTATCCTTTTGAGCTTCAATTCTCTGTAACCTGACTTTTTGGTCTTGAGTTGCATCCTCATAAATCGCAGGCCTGACCCTGCTTGCATTCTGATTTTAGGTTTTAGGTAATTTTTATCCATAGCCTAAGATATTCTCGATTATGGGGGATGGGTCTGCACCACACGCTGGTCCACATCTGTGGACCTCTGTTGATAGGTCAGAGGATTCTTCTGTTTATTCTGATTCTGACCTGCACTTGTGAATTCTTCATTTCTTTTCTTTGTATTGTGTGCCTAGCTAAAGGCACTAAACTCAACACATATACAGTTCTTTTTAGTTTTCATCTCGAAGCGGACCTGACATTTACGCAATCCAGGTGCTTTCTACGCTTTTCCACTCTATTTTATGTCTTTTTAATACAATGAGGACATTACATTAGATAGGCATGGGGGGTGGATATTCATCTCTGAATTCACTCGTCAGCTCCGTAGATTTGTTTTATTTTCTTTTATGAAAAAAAAAAATCGGAATTAGGAAAGAGAATTTGGGTTTAAGAAAATTTTCAATCTTAGGAAATACTACATTATGATTTGAACACAAAGACCCTTCAGGTCTTTGGACTTAATTTAGCCCGTGTATCCATTAAAATGTGGATTTATTTTTCGAGTTCTCACCAACCTGAATTTTATTTTAATTAGAGTAAATATGTTTGGGTGATAAGTACACGACTTATCAACCGGCCCTCTGATTTGAGGGAATTTTGAGTTTCTAGCATTTACACACTATCTTGTCACCGACTCGATGTTCGACGATTTTAACGGAAATTAGGTAGCTAATGAACCTTTAGGGTGATATGGCTGGCAAGTTATTGTGGGTAACAGCCCATCGGTAGGTTGTCCAGAGCCCAGTCATTGGACCTTTCTCTTTTTACCGCCTTTAAGTAAATCTTAGATCAGGGAAGCCACCTACTTAAAAAAAGAAAAGAAAAAAAAATCAATCAATCAAAAAGAAAAGGAGAAAAGAAAAAAAGAAATAAGCCACACTTCGCCGCACGAGTATGGCTAGCAAGTTGTCGGTGGTAACAACTCATCGACCGGTTGTCAAAACCCACCTCAGTAAATGCACTAAAAATTCCCAAAATACTTAGGAAGAAGCGGAGAAGTAGAATAAACCAGGGAGATATACACTGGGTTCACCCTTGTGTTGACCCCGTAAAAAATAAAAGTAGGGAGAAAGCTATCGGTTGTAAAGATACACCTTTAGGAAGAATTCTTTTTGAGGTCACCTAGAGGCGTAGAAATCTGAAGTCCGTTTTAATTGCTGATCAACGAGTCTATCACAATCACAACAAGATGCTTAAAACTTAGGGTTCTCATCAAATCTTGGGTGAGTTGAGTGGTCATAAAAAGTCACTCTTAAACCCTAAAATTTAAAAATCCAAGAAAATTAGAAAAAAAGAAAAAGAGAAATTTTTCTTTGAATAAGGTGAGGGCTTGAGGCGGTCTGCATTTTGGCTGATACTCGGGCGTTGTTATGTCTTTGAAAGTTCAGTTCCTAAGTAGACAATTTCTTAATGATTGAAAATAACTTAGGTCCAAATAATCTAAGCTAATTCTTTTAAAAATAGCATATAGTTTTTGCTAGGGACTAGCAAAAGATAGGCATGGGGGTATGATGTAAACACATTTACACTACTTAAGATGTCTATTTATGCATGTTCTTAAGCATAAGATTGCATTTCATGACATAAATATTGCATAACATGCATCATCATGCATTTAGAGTAGTTTGAATAAAATGGAGGTTCATTGTCTCCTTTTATGTGCTTGGACAGGGCAAACTTTTTTTCAGGGCCTTAGATCAAAGATCCAATCGTATAGATGTGATCAGGGCGACGATTGGAGTTCAATGACTCCAAGATCGCCCTAATCAGGCATCCGTAGCATCAGATAGTGACCGGGGAACCCTAGAAGATCAAGGGCCAGGATGGTGTAAATACGCACTTCAAATGACAAATCCGACCGCACGGATGAATTCGGATCGACGATCGCAGCCCAACGACGTAAAAATCGAGTCAATCCGACATCCGTGGCACCATCTACAACATCCAGAAGATGGACGGCCAAGATGGCACCATCTCGGCTGCGCAAACGGCCGCATACAATCTCTGAAGTCCCCGCACCCGCCCCCTCTCCGCCGTTGGATCTCGATCCAACGGCTGTGGACAGCCGCACCTAAAAGCATCCGCTCGACCATCTGCGCCTCGAAACGCAGCGGTCAAGGGCGATATCGCGAGCTGCAGCCGCGGGTTCGAGCTGCAGCGAAGGGGAGAAAGGCGCAGGCGAGCGAGCACTGGCGAGCGTTGGATCGTCATCGGGTTGCTCAAATCCACGATAGCGTTCACGCACTATTGCACGCACGGTGGGTACTACGCCCACGTTCACTAAAGACCCCTCATTTATTGTTTTAAAGATGTAATGACCAATTTGCCCCCACTCCTTGCAACTATAATAGAAGACCCCCTCCACACGAAATTCTCATCCCTTCCTTCTCTTCTCCACCTCTCCAAAGCTCAAGAGAAGCTTGTCCTACACCCAGATGCTTCTCGCGAGATAAAGTCCAAATTTTCATCCCCCTTCGGAAGTGGATCCCGCAATGACAACGGCGTGCTGCTCCATTCCCGTTCTTCTGCTTCGTCCTCCTTCGTCCTGCTTCATCCTCCTTTGTCTAGGCGTCGTCCCGTCCGGCTCGTCCTCCAAGCGACCGTCGAGGAGTATATTCTCTCCCTATTCTTTTTACTGCTTTCTAGTATGGATTTACTGCTTTCTAGAATAGTCTACTCGTCCTCCAAGCGATCGTCGAGGAGGACATTTCTCCCTCCATTCTTTTAATGCTTTTTAGAGTAAATTTATCGCTTTCTAGTGCAATTGTTTTATGCTTTCTAGTTGTAATGAACAATCTCCTTAATGATAAATTCTCTGTTTATTCTACATCTCATGTTGATTTCTGTGTGTAATATTCTCTCTCTCTCTTCTATTTATCGTAAATAATTAGATAGTTTTAAATTGAATTACTTCATGATAAATAAAAAAGAAACGCGTAGTTTTTAAATCAAACATCTGCCTCCCTGTGTTCCACCCGGAATTTTCATTTCGATATAAATTTTATTTGTTGAACATGAATTCTTCGCTTTTAAGCTACAACGATAGGTTTTCCAAAACCAAACACGTTAGCGTAGCAATTCGTGAGTTCAACAGTCATCCAAAAATCTTTGTGTGTCTTGATTGAGTCCAATTCATATCCAGTCCCTCATCTATTCTTCAAAGCACATACATAGGAAAGGTTCCTAGGTTGTTGACTTAGAGGCCTCATTAGAGTTGATCTTTTTGGAGATTTCTGATTTGATCTGATCGATTCAATCTAAACCTGAATTTGATTCTACATCTTGATTCACCACCTGATTTGAAAATGCAACCTGACAATTTAGGAAGACTATTTAGGAAACCTAAATCCCAATGAGCATGAAAGAGAAAATGATCGATGATGCTCTTAGATATCATGATAAGTATTACAAAACCTCGAATCCATTTAACAAAATTCAGGTTAATTTGTCAAAAACAACTCACATTATGAACCATGTTGCAATGATATTGATACAAATGATACATGGTTCAACCCGGGATGATCTCTTATTAGAATATATTGAATTGGGGAAATTATGTAGCAACGAGTATCTACAATGTTGGTCAAATCCCCCACTTTTAAAAAAACACCAAGGTCTCATGGAGAAACATGAAAAATTGCTAAATATGGTGTATGAAGCCATCAATCAAAAATACCCATATATCCCCTTAGAAGTTGATGAGACATCTTAGATCAACATTGAGGATCAATATAATTTCCCAGAGCCTAGGTTAGAAAATCGAGGTTGTTGTAGACCTCTAACCCAAATGGAATCAAATTTGAATTGTGTGCAAAATGACATACATGATCTTGATGTTGGTTGGGTGGATCCAATTGCAGGTGTTCCTGATTTTGAACCAGCCATAGAAAGACATGAAACTGGTCCATCATGCCTTGATTTCCCAAACACTTGTGATGAGCATGAATCAGAACCTCTCGAGGATGTAATTCCTGAACCTTATCATGTTAAGTTAATCCTCGAGAGTAATTCTGATATTCCAATAGAACCAAGTCCAGATTCTAGTAACCCAATTCCTACCCTTGACCTAGCATCTAGATCTAAGCCTATTTGGGATGATCAAGATGCTTAATGTGATGAGAATCAGATTTTAGATTTGAACTATGATTCTGGGCCTATATTTGATGATTATACCTCTCCAAACTCCTCAGAAATACAAATTGATTTTTCAGAAGTCATCCCGATTTGCGATACAAAAACAAAAGAGTTGGAAGAGTTGAGATTTGATTAGGTCTATACTAGGAGCCAAGAACCTGAGCCTATACCTAATAAGGACACCTCTTTGAGCTCCGAATTTGAGATTAGGATAGATCCAAGTCAGGTTGTTGAGTCTATGCATCATGATTTATTCTATGGTGGAAATCCCAATCTGGAATCAGGTTCAGAAACTGATTTTCGCAGATTCTTCGATGATTTCGAATCCTACTCTGACTTTGGAGATCCATTGTTTTTGGACGATTATGAGCCAATCTACGACCTTAGTATCGATGACCCATTCTTTGATTCTGATGCTGAGGCCAATGATTTGGAACTAAAAGAAGCCACATCTTCCAATCTAGAGCCAGAGCTTTCCAAAATTCGATCCCAACCTCGACTCGCCACCAAAATCAATTTCTACTCTAATTCACCTCTCTCAGTTCCGGTTGCATATGATTCATCTCCATCTTTTGATCAGGAATCGGACATTGATCAAACCGAGAATCACGCCTCATCCTTCTCTGATCTCACTAGTAGGGCTCCTACATCCTCCTCAGATCCATTATCTTTTGAGGACCCCTACTTTGATCAGGCTGAGCCGATTCATCTAAACCCACGATTCACATTTCAATGTCCTCTCGAGCCACAGTATCTGGTGGGCTCCACACTTACTAATTCATATCCATCAACCCACCAGACTGATTGGATTTGGTATGCATCATCAGCCTATTGACCTAAACAAACACCTGGTTGGACCAACCAAGCTACTTATCAAGGTGCTTGTTCTACAAAATTCCTCTGATTTGACCACCCCTTCTCTTTGACCACCTTCTACTTGGCTGAAGGCATTGAATTTAGCATTTAACGGGAGACAACTTGTCATTCTGAAAACCTTAGATCCTTCTAACCATCTTTTTGAGCTACAATTCTATTGCACTTTTGGTTCAACTTTAGAATAATCGACTCCACCTTTGGTACTTCAATCAAAGCTTGAAATCGTCCGCAAATAGTCATCCCGACCCATTCACTCACCCTTTAACCCTATTCTAAACCTTGAACTAAGTTGACTTTATACCCTCCTAGTTTACAATGAGGACATTGCAAAACTTAGGGATGGGGGGTTGTCAAAGTGCAAACAAATGGAAATTCAATTCTCTGAGGGGTTCTTACAAAATATATATATATTAAAAACAAAATGGAGAAAGGGGAGGAAATTTGAAAATTGATTGAAAATCATTCTTAAGGAGGAAAAGAGGAGGAAATGCGAAATACAAAAAGGAGCAAAAATCAAGAAAAAAAATGATAGTCATAGCAATTGATTATGAGATTTACTTAAGTTCTAGATCTAATCAAAACAAGACTAAGTCATGAAATGCTAGAGATAAAGAGATTAATAAGAGTGCTAATCTTAGGCCTCTTGGGCTTATTTTAGGGTTTAAAAACTCATGTATTTGTTAAGCTCCGAATTAGTTCTCAAGAGGTTGAGAAAAGTGCGAAGCTGATATAGTAGGTCAAAGGCTTAGAGATTATTCAACCCTGTTGTGTGCCCTTTGGTTTGCGGGACTTGGTAACCTAAGCACTCAAAAACCATACACTAGTATGGTTCAGTGCGCTTAATAAAGAAATCATGCCAAAAGTGTTCTATTATGAAAAGTAATCTCGAAGATTTAGCTTAGGAGCGGCTCGACAATACAAGTTGATTAAACGAGTTCCCAACGCGGAGAGGTGGAAAATTTCCCTCGAAGATGAGTATTAACATATCGTCTCCTCGGTGCTTGTCTCGTAGGATATCTAAATATCCTACGGGGGCAAGTAAGCACCTTGTGCTAGTTCAGGTGCGGGCACAGAAATGTCAATTGCCAATACCTGAATTTAGCTACAGAACATTATGGGCAGCACTATCCAGATGTGTCGAAAGCCAAGGACCCTTCGAGGATTGATGGTGGGGACAACGAATCCGATACAGACCATGTTTAGGGCCAATCTGAGGCTAGATTTAGGAAAAAATAAAAAGAAAAGAGAGAAAACTCTCCAAATGAAAAATCTCCTAATCTCTCACTTATAAAAATACACTAACAAGCTGAACCTGGACATGATACATCTACGCACAGGTGCTTTAACTGTTGAGTTTAACGAACCTTTGGGCAGTTTTTGCAGGCTTTAGAAACCTTCATGGCAAACCCAGGCTGAAGCTGATCAGGTCTAGATCTTGATTGATACTTGAGTACCTCTAGGCCTATTGTCGGCATTCTGATCTAATTTCTAGAGAGTGACACAAATCAGCCATCTGAACATTAAAGCATGGTCTAGAGATCTAGTTCTTTCCACAATATTTTGCTAGGGACTAGCAAAAGTTAGTCATGGGGGTATGATGGTAACACCATCATTATAAATAACTAGCTTTATTTAGTCATAATCAAGAAACAAATGCTCCTACATAATCGCCTGAGAGCCATATGTCCATTCAGGTCCATTTTGAGAAGAAAATAACAAAATAAGATTAATTCTACAGTTTTAACATCACATCATGAAAGTAGAGTAACCATGGGATTTTCCAAGGGTCAGTTGAAGGTCTAATGAGCATTAAAGTCCAACGAGTAGGTCCACATAGATAGAAACATGATTTCACGCATTTCGAGAATAGCAACAGCACACAAAACCCTAATTTCAAGCTTACTTAAATTAAAGAGGTTATTATCAAGATAAAATTCATCTAAACCTCCTAAAATTCATAGAAAAATATTTTGAGAGGTTTGTTACCCTTAGTTTGACCATTTGAACCTATTTTGACCATGAATAGAGTCGTAGACAGAATTTTACCCTAATTTGGGCTTTTATGAAAATTACCCCATCAAACGTGGTCAAAACTAAAATTAAACTTCACCATCAAATTTCTTAGGTCCAAATTATGTTAGTACCAAAATTTAGACCCAATCAGAGTTTATCTTAACCTAATTTGCATTTCAGTCCATTAAAACTCTATTTTTTACAGTCAGACCCCCAGCTTTCAAAATCTCTTACACATGGTCCCTAACCTTGCCGTCACCTTCCCAAATGGGTCCTTGCTCCATGGCAAGTGTGAACCCAAGGGTTCCGACCTTCAAGAGAGGATATCTCTCCCAATTTGACTCCAAATCCCAACAAAGTTGGAGGAATTGATGATTAGACAATCAGGAATTCAATCGACCCCATTTAAGGGATTGGAATTGATCCTAGAGCTCAAGAGAGCTTAAGGATTTTGGGGAACTTTTTTCCTAAAAGTCATGAATCAATCAACCTCTTTTCCTCATTCAAAGCTCGTCCTGAAGCTCTATATAAGCTTCCCTACACTCAGTCGTTCTCCTTAGTCGTGTTTAAGCCCAAAAACCTCCAGTTCTTCCCTTCTCCAGCCACCCTCTGACTCGACTCCGGCGACCCTCCTCGATAGCTTCTTTAGGCCAGCCAACGGCCAAATTAGCCCGGCCCCAACCTTCCTCTCCTTCCTCCGTCTCTAACCGACCAAAGCAGAGGTCATCTACCCCTTCGTCGTCGCCACTGCCCCTCAACGGAGCAACCTTCGTCTCCGGTGCTGGCCAATCATAGCCAGCGCCAAGTCCACATCCCCTTTGTCCTTTAGATAGGTCACATACTTCGTCTCCCTCTCCTGAATCTTTCTAGCTCCTTCCCCGAACATTTCGATCGACGACCACCACTCTCTCCCTCCGTCTTCTCCACGGCCGACGAAGCTCTGGTGGGCTTGCCAGGCCAACACATGCAACCAAACACCCCGTTATTGCCACCAAAACCTTTCGCTCACCTCCACCTTCAAAAACCCTCAACTAATTTCGCCTCACCACCACCCAATCGCTCCACCGAACACCACCTCCTTTGCATACCATCTCCGACTTCATCCGACCATCACACGCACGCTCATCACCCATAACCATCGCCATTGCACTCCATGCAACTTAGCAAAGCTCCTGAACACTTTTAATTGGACTACAAGGCCGTGTTTTGGCTTTCAGGGTTTCACCGGAGCATCATCACCACCTTTGTCTTCCTCAACGCCAACTACCCTTCTCCAGCCACCATTCGACCTGTTGCCACACTCAATCAAAGCGACCTCATCTCCTGGAGGTGTTTGCATCCCCAATTGAGACACATCAATAGCGCCAGCAACAAATTACGAGGAGAAGAGCACCTGCAGCTGCATGCGAAAGGAGCGAGGATAGTCCTACCTCGTGAACGAATGAGCTACTGACTACATATAAGAGGGAAAAGTGCTCAGGGCTTATCGCTCACAAACACAGGGGGTCGGGTCCCCTCCTTCACCTGCCTTGCACCCTCACTCACCACCCACTACTGGTGAGCCTGGACCCTCGGATCCAATTACCTACCTTAATACCCGATTACCCGATTCTAAGAGATAAGGGAGGAAATTGTGAGGAGAGGGGAGTGTTTTGCCTCAGGCTCTATTGTCTTGGGATGTGTGCCAAAGAAAAGCTAACGCTTAGCTTCTGAGATGGCTTTGTGTTGTGCTTAGGCACCCTTGTGCATCTTGCTGAGGCTCTATGCCTTGTGCTGTGAGGATAATTGGCTATATGCTTGGCTTTGGCTTGAAACTCTAATACTGTGGATTTATCTGACGTGAATAAGTGATTGATACCACTGTAGCGATATTTGAGTTAAATTAAGCTGTGGGATATGTGCTTAATTAGAGGATTTATGTGGTGATCTAAATCACCATTATTTTTGCATGCTTCTATTATTTTCATCCTGTTATTCTTGAGATACATTGGTTTATAATTGAATATCATTTTGAGAAGATTATTCATTGAAATATCGTTCTTATGCTAAATTGACTATGCACTTCATTTCCGAATGCGATTAGTATTGTGAATTTCATATTTGCTCCCTACAAATGACCTTGGACTCTAAATTGATTTCAAACTTTATAAATTTAAGTGTTTGTCGCATTTTTGTCAACTATACTACAACGCATTTCTTAAGAGGCGACTCAGACGCATTAAACAGCTACTACGTAGACAAGTAGCAGCTAAGCTAGAGGGTGTTCAGCTGCCGTGAGCTGAGTGGAGCTGAAGAGAGCTGGACCTGAACTGAGGTGAACTTCTAGTAACTAAGTTGAGCTAGCTAGAGCTTCCAGTGAACTGATTGGAGCTAGGATGAGTTAGACTCAATTAAGTTGAGCTAGATCTGAGCTGAGTTGAGGTGAGTTAAGCTAACTTGAGCTACCTTGAGCTACCATCCAACTAAGATGAGCTTAAAGGAGCTGAAGAGAGTTAAACCTAACCCAAGTGAGGTGATATTTAGCTGAGATGAGCTAGATCCAACTAGGGTTCAGCTAACTCGATCTTCTTCTTCACTTTCTACCTTCTTAAGTGCTAGGGTTTTTAGAGATCTGATCACCTGCTTATCTTTAATAACCAAGTAAATATGTTAAAAACACAAAAAGAATGCAATGCATGCCTAACGTAAGTAATGCCTAAATGCAACCCGAAAACCCCTTTGCAGAGTTAAAAACGTAAGAGCTAGATCTGTTTTAGGACATAAGAATGATGATAAATTGACGTTTATCAGTTCACCAAGCACGATTCTTCAGGTGTACAAGACATCACCGACGACATCTCTTCCATGATGCATAGACAGCAAGAGACAACCACGATGATGATGGAGCACGGGACTCAAGTATCTGACTACTTTAGTAGGTAGGGATAGTTTCTAGATCAGCTGGGAGAGTAGATCAATGCCTTGCAGTTCCACGACTAGCGGCCTCCCAGAGCCAGACGAGCAACAGCAGCAGCACACTCTCCTCATGACCAGACCATAGCCTCGGCACCTCCTTAACAGCAAACCAACAACACTCTTGTCACTCCAACCTGCTCGATAGTAGAGATGAGTTAGCTCTCACCTCATTCGGGACGTCGACTGTGATTTCATTCGCCATCCTCTACAAGACTGATGAAGTGTGGCTCATCCTAACTAAAATGCCCAAGTTAAGTTAGAAACTAAGTGAAAATACTATCAACTAACTCTAGAAAAGGGTTAAGTGTGAAAATTATGAAAAATGACCTAAACACCAATTTTGAGCTAAAAATGCATAATAAGGTCATATTTAAGAGATTTTATATCTAAATATATAAATGGATGTTTTAAAAGTCAATTGAACATCAAATTGAGCTTAAATGCACAAATCAATAGTTGGAATATATTCTAAAATGTTCAAAATATTTGCCATAAAAGCTTTATTACATTTTGACATCATTAAGGCCTTGGAATAAGTGAATTACATTTACATCCTAAGTACATAATAGAACTCTCACATCTTATGAACTCAAAATATGTCAAGGACTTGATTACAAACCTCTAGGGACCTAATTGAAAGCATTTAAGGTCATCATGGTTAGAAAACTCATCACTTATGGGTTTAGTATTTTACCGTTTCACCTTAAGGGTATGGGCGTAAAAACACCAATACACCTACAAATGCCTCTCTTCTTCTCTTGTTCTTCCACAAAGAACATAGCTATCCTCAGCTGTTTATTCTTTTCACCTCTGATCCAATGGCTAATCTTGATCCAACCTGCTAGCACCAGCAAGCCCAGTTTCGCGCCATCCTATAGATCACATCTGACGATCCTGGTTCAATCCTAAATACTTCGCGCCTTTCAGATCAATTTCCCTCCATTGATGCTCAACGACCATCAATACAATCTCTAGTGGTCCCAACTCTCTCACACCTTTATAAACACGTACCCAACCCACCTATGCGAGCATTGACTCCCTTGCTCCTTTAAGCTGAACAATTCTCCCCCTCCAATTCTCCTATTTCCTCCTCCATCAGTGACAGAGGTGGCAAACCTCTTCTCCCCTTCTTCCCTCATTGATAGGGATCTCGTAACAACTAAGAGCACGCTCTGGAGCTCCCTCACTTGAGCTCTTCATCGCTGGAGCCTCCCTCTCTTCGTCGCCTCGGCCACTAGCTGTTGTCCTCCTCAAGTCCTATTCATCTCATTAGATAGGATTTTACACGCTTTTCTAGTATAGATTAGATTAAATTAGCTAGTTTAGATTAGATCTATTGTTCCATTGCATTAGACTAAGAGTATATTAGTATAATTGCCTCACTCCCTCATTGGACCTCTCTGATCAATTCAAATTAGAGAGATAAATTCACTCTTCCATTTCGATCCATTGATCTTCCTCTTCACTCCATGATCACATTCCAATGTTTTCTCACACGTTTCCATCACAATTCATTTTCACCATTAGAGCCAATTTAGATCTGAAGTCATCCAGCTTCTAAATCTAAATTGTGCTCAATTCCACCAGAGGGTCTTCGCTCTCATTCCAAAAGATCACAAGGACCCTCCCAGTGCTTGGAATTGGATTTGATTTGACCGATTGAAGTTGATTTGGTTTTTGTGGGTGATTGAAGGATTTTGAGAGCAATCATGTTTTAATTGATTTTAATCGATCGAATTGAGTCAATATTGTTTTAATTAGATTGAATGCAATGGGCGTGAGCTATTTTAATTGGATTTCTATTGTGAATTGAGCTTATGCCAAATTTACTTCATCGATACTATTTTGACATCGCCCAAGTAGTGTAGGTCGAGGAAAATCTGAAGCACAGATTTGAGGTCTTTATAGTGACGTAATCAATCCTTGAACATCACCCAATCATCCTGAACACCAATCAATGGTGTGCAAGATGATTAGGTGATAAAATCACACTGGCGAGCACAGATCAAATACCCACCTAGGGCGACAGCTTAAATAATCAAAATTGGTTTTAATCTGATCATCAGGGTTTGAGCAATGTTTGATAGATTTGAATGAAGATCTGAGAAGTGATTTCAACTAGTTCTAATGCCTATTTTTATCTCTTCTCTTCACGTTGTCCATGGCACAAGAGAGAGATTAATTAAGGTTTTCTGGAGCTCTTTGATGTTGGATCCAATTTTGTATAGTTCTAATCCATCTAAAGAATAAGTACAACATTTAAAATTGGTCTTTAACTAATTCTAATTCAATCAAGGATTTTCTGGGGGTTATTCTTCAATCCCAAGTCGATCTGAGAGATATGATGGTTTTACCTGATTTCAGATATTTTGAGAAAGCTTTCAAATGATTCTTAATGTTTATATGATAAGTTGGAACTGGATTCAAGAAAATTTGACTTTCATATTGGATTTGAGATCCATATGTGTAGTCTGGATGATAATTTGAATAAGGAGTTTAAATGAATTATGGATGTTCTTGAGTTTATAAAAGAATTTCTCGAATGAATTTTTCTTAAGAATCAAATTTTAGATACTTGGAAAAGCTCTAAATTACATGGGTTAAACTTAGATCAGTCTGAATTTCTGTGGATAGCAGAATCATATTTTTCTTCTTTTATCTGTCAAGGTTGTTGAGTACTTGAGTCATAAGTTGAAATAATCTCTATGCATTCTTTGAAATTCAAGATGATGTTTTCAAATAGTTGGACGATTAGAACAAGCTTTTAGCTATTTGTATAGAGTGTAATTGAACTTGAATTGAGTTGTAAAGATGTCTAAAGCATGTTTGAATCTTTCGTCAACATGCAAGTATAGTTTCTTAATTTTGTATAAACATTGAGTTGAGGCTATTTTAATGCTAAATCACTTCTACTGAGTTTGGTCCAGATTTCTATTAATGTCTGGAAATTCATCATGATTAGATTTATATTTCCAACATTTTTGCTATGTTCTTTAAGCTTGATACCTAGTTGTCACCATTTACATGCCTTTTTCCAGCCTTTACATTGTAAATATCATGAAAAACATGAAAACAATGTAAATACATAATTGAAAAGTGTCTTGAGTGAGATTAGCTTAGATAGAACATGTGTGGATTATTAGATTTGAATTTGTAGGTCTTTAATATAGAGAACATTGTTGGTGCTAAAGCACCACGATCATTTGTTTTGATGATAACAAAACACGTGTTATTTAACATTTGCAATTTGAGTCCTAGATTTCAGGTCAATTGCAAATGTGGACGTGTTTAGACGGAGTTCGAGCTCGCATCCAGGACGGATTGGAGGAGCTTGACGGAAAACAGAGGAGGTTCGCGTGGAGCGAAAGATTGAAGATGGAAGGAAATGAAGAATAGGATAGATTTCCTTCTTTTGTACTTGTTGTATTTTTCGTTTCTTTTGTTGCTCTTTATTTCCTTAGATATTTTATGTTAAAGAGCCTCAAAGAACCCTAACAGTAGTCCTAGGAACACCGGCACCACCCTAGGATACTTAGGTTTTCTGTAGAATACTTAGAAAACCAATATAGGGTTCAAACAGCACTTCCAGACGTCTAATTCCAAAATCAGACGTCTGATAAAGTATTGTAAGACGTCTGACTGTTATTTCAGACGTCTGATAACTGTTAGGCTGGACATAGCTAGTTCTGTTTGATGAAATCAGACGTCCAGACCTTAGTACAGACGTCTTAGAAGATGTCTGATGGCTTTGACAGACGTCCAATTAGTGGACCGTTGGCTGGCTTAGCAGACAGTCAAGATTATGACCGTTAGAGCCTTATCAGACGTCCTTAGGTCTTTCCAGACGTCTGATAAATGACCGTTTTGCCTCGGCTGACCCAAAATCTCTTCTCAGAGATTTTCTAGCCGTTGCAACGTTTGGAAATCAATTCCCACAGTAAAAGTAGGTTTCCAGACGTCCAGACATAGTGTCAGACGTCCTATATGTCGTCTGATGGACTTGCACAAAAACCCTGTTTAGATCTGATTCAAGTCAGGGAGAAACCCGCATAGAATCAGACGTCTGACCTTGAAATCAGACGTCTTAAAGTGGCCTTCCAGACGTCTGATGCCAGAGTTAGACGTCTGATAACCCTGTCAAATGTAATCATTGTCCTGATTTCGGCCTGATTCTCTTGGACTTTGTTCCCAACGGCTATAGAACTCTTTCTAAGCCTTCCAAAGCCTTCCTAAGGCCTCTATAAATAGAGGGGAGCCTTTGCAACACAAAAACACATAAGAGACACTTAGAAATACACTTGGATACACTTAGCTACACACTTTCACACTCTTGTGTCCAGGAAGTTCTTGCTCTCCAAGCTCAAGTTCTACATCTTGAGAGCATCAAACAGTTTGCGCGCCCGCTCTCCCGCTGTTGTTCACGAGAGCTACGTAGAGCCATCGCGTGGCACACGCACCGCGTCATCGTCGACGCACTCCTTGCAAAGGGGAGTTTCCTATTTCCTATAGAAGCTAGGTTTAATTATTTTGTTGGCTCTATAGGACTATTGTTTATTTTATCTTTGTTATTTGGTTGGGTATTCGCTTTGCGAATTCCCGTCTCCTTCGTGGGACAAAATCCTTCTCGTGGAGAGAAGGGGTTGAGGAACGCTACCCCTCGTACTTGTAGCGTGGTTGTACTGAGGTTGAATCACCCTCGTTTTAAAGTGATTCATTTAGTGGATTTTGATCAACTAGGTTGATCGGAAAATCCTAACTCGAGAGGGTTAGGTGGTGGTTTTTTACCCGGTTTGGGTTTCCACCTAAAAATTCCTGTGTACATTTTGTGATTGCTTATTTTTGTGAGATTGCTTTATATATTTTATTTCCGCATTTTATTACGTCACCCCTCCTAGTAGGGAAACCTTCAAACATACCTATAGAAGCTTAGGTTGTTCTTTGATTTAGAAATAAAGAAATTAAAAACAAAAGTCCGAAGAGAGTTCTTCTCCTCTCTTCCTTAGCTTTCTCTCCTCTTTCTCTCTTCTTATAAAAGCCAAAAAAAAATAAAAATCATAAAATTACAAAAATCCTAAAAATCTCCCTTGTATATAACGTATATAGTGTATATATGTATATAATGCTAACTTATATGTGAACATATATATTCTACGTAAGTATGTGAACATATATATATATATATATATATATATATATATATATATATATTATAAAGACCCATCCTGATTTTAGCCTTTTAAGATGTCTGGAGTGTCAGTCAGACGTCTGGCCAGACCTTTAGACCCCTTCCCGGATGTTTGGAAATTGAAAAAATTTGTATACACTCTGTGTTCCGCGCGCAGGCAACACGCAGACCCTTCTTCTCTCTCCTTCCTTCTTTTGCCACGCCGAGCCCTAACCCCTCGACCCTATAAAAGAGACCGCCCTTCCTCTCCTCTCCACTCCACCACCACCACCACACTCCCCACTCCACTGCTGTGAGCAGAGGCGCATGAGAGAGCGAGAGTGAGGAGGAGCGGGCGTGAGGAGAGGGCCGAGGTCGTGAGCTTCGTGGAAGCTCGCCGAAGGCTCGCACGGCCACTGCAGCGCGTGCAGGAGGACGTTGGGGCGTCGTCCCTGACCTTCTACAGCAGTTAGGGCTGTAGCGAAGCGGAAGGAGCTGCGGTAGAGCGCAGCAAGAAGGACAAAAAGCACGGTCTGATACTGGAATTTTTCCAGTATCAGGCGTCCGGAGTGTCTTCCAGAAGACTGGCTGGACGTTTGGCATCACACCATACATCTGAAAGCAATTGTATTGCGAAGGTACGTCTTCCTTGCGGTTACGACCATGCAGGCCGCACCGCAGATGTGATCTGTTTGGCCTAAAGTGGTTTGCTACT
This sequence comes from Thalassia testudinum, assembly GCA_037157565.1. Lineage (NCBI taxonomy): Eukaryota > Viridiplantae > Streptophyta > Magnoliopsida > Alismatales > Hydrocharitaceae > Thalassia > Thalassia testudinum. The sequence continues at coordinate 46,170,476 of JAZHRO010000025.1, forward strand.
CTGTCGTGCACAGGAGCAGCTTTGGGAAGGTGCGCGGAACGCCCTTCCATGCACTTTCAGAGGTTTGCACAGCTTACCAGACGACCGGAGGCGTTCCCAGACGACCGAAGGACTGGTCAGACGTCTAAAACTGTTTTCAGACGGTCGCGGAGGAGTCCTGGATGTCTGAGGTCATTGCAGGAGCTTGAGGTGAGTCTCTGTGACTTTTAAGACATTTGGACTTGTTTCCAGACGTCTGATTTAGGTCTGCAGACAAGTTTTTGACTTGTTTAGGGTCCGATCGAGATCCGTTTTACGCAAACAAAGTATCTGTGGTTTCCTTATGAGTTTCTCTACATATTAGAAGCCTTTATATACTGTTCTGAATCTTCCGTTGTGGTGTGTTCTTTGGTATAGGACTTTGACCTGTTGCGTGTCTGGGGCTTGCAGAGGCACGAGGGCCTGCAGTTTAATCCCCCAGTACTCCCAGATTGTCTAGTAGAGTGGTCTACCCCTGTTATACTTATAAAATATGAATGCATCTATGAAAATTAGATAACTGGAAACCTAGGATGTGGCATGAACCCTAGGACAAGAATTGGTTGAATCGATTGTTGCGTAATTGAAATTGTATTTATAAATGAATGAGCTAAATTGTTAGCAACTGCGTGTTAATGAATACGAGCTGCCTATTAAAATATGAGCTGCCTGAGATAACTAAACGGTTACCTGTGATATCACTTATTGCATGTGTTAAATTATGGAAATACGACCTACATGTGTATAAACGAGAATCGAATTGTGAATGATGAAACCTGGATTGGAATAATGTGGTGAACATGAGCATGAACCCTACGGGGAGTTAGGAGTAGAGCTCCTGTGAATAGATGGAAAAGCCTGGAAATGTGGACGGGAAGTGTGTTGGCTCTTGATGTGCGCGGTACCAAGGAGAGCGACTGTCCCCCTTTTAGTGTAGAGAGGAGCTAGCCGCCCTTAGGTTGGGACCCGGGGGTTAGGATTGGCCACTCTACACCGACTTCTGTTTGTCCTCGCGTACACTGTACCGAGGTGAGTTATTAGTGTAGGGAGGGAGCTAGCCACCCCATGGGACCCGGGGTTCAGCTAGCCACCCTACACCGACTTGTTAGGCCCTCTGGGCAAGCTAGGGTAGTCAGACGAGGGTACGCGAACTGTGGAGGGACGAGACCCCTGTTTGGTTTTGAGGGGCTAGACCCCTGTTTCTGAGAGGGCTAGGCCCTATACTGTTCCGTGTTGTACTTTGAGCGTACCCGCTAGCGGAAACCACTGACCGCGTGCCACTACGAGGTAGCTACCCGTGTGCTTATCGTGCGTGCTGTGGTCACCGCTACGTCTGTCAGTGACCTCAGGGTGGTTGACTAGGTGTAGGACTACCACGGGGGACTCTCCCGACCAGGAGAGTACCACGTGTACCTTCTACTCTTCGAAAAGGACTGCAATCAAGATTGTTCCCACAAGGAACATGCAAGATCAAGAAAGAAATCTGAAAGTAAACCAATGAGGTGAAAATAAATTACCAGTAAAATAAATAACTGGAAAAGGATAAATATACCTGCTAGTTTTTATTGCTTTAGATAGTTTAGTTACCATTGTACTCAGCGTTTACTGACTCCATTTTCCCATAACACTGTTCAGGTCCAGGAGTTGAGCAGGCCGAACTACCGGCTGTAGAGGGTGCTGGCCCCAGTCGAGCCCAGCCGTAGTTTCCAGTACTTTTGTTGTACTCTCTTTTCTGCTATAGTGAGTTTTAGACTTGTTGTTACTGTTCTTGTTCCTGTTACTCTTGTTCTACTTTCCTGTTGTTGTTGTGGTATGTACTGAACTAGCAGCTTTTACTTTCCTTTACTGCTTTTACTATTAGTTACATTGCATAGTGAATGTGGCTTATTTTCCTACTTTTCGTTTATTTCTTGTTGGACGACTGGGTCTTGGGATTAGTCGAGGCGAGTCGGTCTCGGGTCCTGTAGGGATTCGGGAACCGAGTCGTAACAAGATGGTATCAAAGCAAGGTCGTCCCGAGAAATGAACTAACTAGCTTGAGAATAATCATTCACGTGCATGTAACTAGGGTAACCACCACAACGTATCACTTGACATCTGTTCTGAGTCCCTTTTCGCAGAAGTTCGATAGAGTTAACCTCACTTGTTCTGTCTTCCGCGACTCCTTGCAGGAGATGCCTCGTCGGGGAGTTCTCAAGGCGGGCCGCGGACGCGGCCATGGACGAGGTCGGAGGGGCGGACGTGCCGGGCCCGAGGTGCCAGTTGACCTGCCACTTCTCCCGAGCGTTCAGGCCGAGGACCTCACTCAGCTGATCAGAGACAGTGCGAGAGGAGCTCCACCAGCCTTCACAGGCACCCCTCCCTGAGGACGTGAAAGGGGAGTCCTCAGTGGGACTAAGAGACCGCTGCAGCGCTGGACGAGCAGGAGGGGGAGGGGGTGGTCCTCCACTGCCCTCACCGCACTCTGACACTTTTGAGCACGAGTCCTCCTTGCCTGGAGGCGTGCCCGTTCCCCCACTACAGCTACACCACGAGCTTTTCAAACAGTTTCGAAAGCTGAAGCCCCCCTCCTTCAAGGGAGATGAGGACCTGTCTGAAGCAGAGAACTGGCTGGAGCAAACAGAGAAGGTGTTTGATACCCTTTGCCCCCTTGCAGAGTGCCGCGTGGCCTTTGCCATGTACCAGCTAGAGAGTGCGACACACAGGTGGTGGAAGGCAGTCAAAGGCCAGAAGAGGGGAGAGCCGACGTGGGACCAGTTTGTGACTCTCTTCTGTGAGTAGTACTTCCCACAGACTTGGCAAGACCAAAGGAGGCGAGAGTTCCACACTCTCCGCCAGGGGATGATGACTGTTAGCACGTATCGCACACACTTCCTGAAGCTGTCACGTTTTGCTGCGACAGCCGTAGCTACAGAGGAGTGCCTGTGGAGGTTCACTGAGGGGCTCCGGCCTGCTATTTGGGGGTATGTCAAACCCCTGAAGCTACCCACCTTCTCGAGAGTGGTGGAGGCAGCCATGACGTACGAGGAGACCAACCCGACCACAAGAGACACCGACAACGGGCGGAAGAGGCCCTATCAGCCAGAGTACTCTCAGGGCCATCGAGAGAGGAGGCACGCGGCACCCACGGGAGAGCTGTCTCATTTTGCGAGGCTGTCAGTGGCCTTTGGGGGCCCTAGACAGGGGCCAGCTGTCAGCACTGGACCCCCACCCAGTCGTCAGCAGGGACCTACTGAGGGAGTCGAGTTCCCCTCTGCTACCAGTGTGGCCAGTCGGACCACATCAGGAGGGACTGTCCATCTAGGGCTAGAGCACAACAGATGCTCCCCGCACCAAGCGCTGGAGGCCAAGCTGGTGGTCGTGGTCCCCAGGCGCGTAGGGGAGGGCAACAGTCACGAGGAGGGTACCGACCAACGGCTGCTCGCCCGACCCAGAGTGTGGCTACTTCTTCTGCACCGAAGGTTGAGGGGCGTATCAACGCCCTGACACACAGAGACGCTAGGGCATCTGGTTCAGTGGTGGCAGGTATGGTTACCGTTTCCGACAGACTAGTTTATGTGCTTTCTTATTCCGACGCCACACAATCTTTTGTCGCTGCGAGTTTTGCTGTCAGTTTGGGATAGGACAGTGTGTTGTTAGAGGATCCGTTTGTGATTAGAGGCTCAGGTGGCCAGCTATTTCTAGCTGAGGAGGTCTAGATGGATTATGAGGTCAGTATAGGGGGACACAGCCTCCCCGCTGACCTGATTGTGATACCGATGGAGGATTTTGGCATGATTCTGGGGATGGATTGGTTGTCCGCCTACCACGCCTTGGTGGACTGTTTCGGGAGGAAGATCATCTTCTCCCTACAGGAGATGCCTTCCTTTGAGTTTCACGGGCAGCCAGTGGACGGAGGTTTCAGGTGCATATCTGCGCTTCGGGCAGCGAGGCTTTTGAGCCAGGGGTGTGAGGGCTTTCTAGCCTATGAAGTAGCAGAGCCTAGCCCTGTGGTTGACTTTCAAAGCATTCCGGTGGTTAGTGAGTACCCCGATGTGTTTCCAGAGGAGCTGCCAGGACTACCGCCTGAGCGTGAGATCGAGTTTGAGATCTCACTGGTACCGGGGACCAGCCCATTTCTACTACACCGTACCGGATGGCACCACTCGAGCTACGAGAGCTCAAGTCATAGCTACAGGACCTGTTGGAGAAGGGCTTTGTGAGGCCCAGTGCATCCCCGTGAGGAGCCCCTGTGTTGTTTGTGAAGAAAAAGGATGGTACCCTGAGACCTTGCATGGACTACAGACAGCTGAATAGGATCACCATCAAGAACAAATATCCACTGCCGAGGATTGATGATGTTTTTGACCAGTTGTGAGGTGTCACGATTTTCTCCAAGATATATTTGAGGTCAAGCTACCACCAGTTGAGGATTAGGAAGACCGACGTCTCCAAGACAGCTTTTCGCACCCAGACGGACACTGCGAGTTTTTGATCATGTCGTTTGGGCTGACCAATGCCCCTGCTGCTTTTATGGATTTGAGAACCGGGTTTTCAGACCATATTTGGATCAGTTTGTGGTGGTATTCATCGATGACGTGCTCGTTTACTCGCGGGATCAGGCACAACATGAACATCTACGGATGATTTTGGACACTTTGAGATGACATAGGCTGTATGCCAAGTACAGCAAGTGAGAGTTTTGGTTGAGGCAGGTGACTTTCTTGGGCCATGTGATCTCAGGAGATGGTTTGGCTGTGGATCTAGCCAAGGTGGAGGTCGTACTCAGGTGAGAGAGGCCACGTACAGTGATAGAGATACACAGCTTTTTGGGACTGGTAGGTTACTATCGGCAGTTTATTAGGGGATTCTCGTAGATTGCGCATCCTATGACTTAGTTGACCTGGAAGGACGTGCCTTTTCCTGGACAGATGCTTGTGAGGCATGTTTTCAGGAGTTGAAGGAGAGATTGACTTCAGCTCCTGTGCTTACCATCCCAGATAGCAGTGGCAGTTTTGTGGTCTACACGGACACTTTGTTGCAGGGGTTAAGGGGTGTGCTCATGCAGCGAGGTCACGTTGTCGCTTACGCTTCGCGACAACTGAAGCCCCATGAGCATAGCTACCCTACCCATGACTTAGAGCTGGCTGCTGTTGTCTTCGCACTGAAGACATGGAGGCACTACCTTTACGGTGAGACCTTTGAGATTTTCACAGATCATAAGAGCCTCAGGTACTTGTTTAACCAGAAGGAGCTTAATATGAGACAGAGACGTTGGTTAGAGCTCCTGAAGGACTATCACTGCAACATCTCCTACCATCCGGGGAAGGCCACCATGGTGGCCGACGCCTTGAGCTAGAAGGCGCCCGCCCACTTGGCTAGTCTATAGGCACAAAGTTGAGAATTATGGAGGAATTAGGCAGTTGGCGACCAGGAGAGTCACAAGGGTATTGTGGGGCAGTGACGGTGACACGACAGACGCAACCTGAGCTGATAGACCGCATCATCGCAGGACAAGTGATAGATCCATACTTACAGACGCTGCGAGACAAAGTGCTGTCAAGGGACCCAGGAGACTTTTCTTTTACAGATGAGGTGTTGCGCATGAAGGGGCGCTTGTGCATTCCAAGGAACGAGGAGTTGTTGAGAGAGCTCCTGACGAAGGCGTATGGGTCCAGATTCACCATACATCTCGGGAACACAAAGATGTATCATGATCTGAGATGCGACTTTTGGTGGAGAGGGATGAAGCGGGATGTGGGTGAGTTGGTGCAGCAGTGTTTGGTGTGCCAGCAGGTGAAGGTCGAGCATCAGAGGCCTGCAGGGCCATTGCACCCACTTCCTACGCCAGAGTGGAAGTGGGAGAGCATCACCATGGACTTGGTGGTGGGTCTACCCATTACCCAGCGAGAACACGACGCAGTCTGGGTGATAGTGGACAGATTGACGAAGACGACACATTTCCTACCGATCTGAGTCACCTTGGGACCAGCACAGTTGGCAGAGAGGTACATTAGTTATGTGGTACGTTTGCACAGAGTTTCGTGTGAGATTGTATCTGACCGGGATACCCATTTTACTTCCCAATTTTGGGCTGAGTTTCAACAAACTTTAGGGACACGGTTGAGGTTCAGTACCACGTACCACCCCCAGACGAACGAACAGTCAGAGCGTACTATACACAGACACTTGAGGACCTTTTTCGCACATATGTACCAGACTGGAGAGGCTCTTGGGAGAAGCACTTACCCCTAGCAGAGTTTGCATATAGTAACAGCTATCACTCGAGCATTGGCATGACACCTTACGAGGCTCTGTACGGATAGAGGTGTACTGCGCCCTTAAGTTGGGTTGAGGTGGGGACCAAGTGGGAGGATGGCCCCAAGCTGATCCGGCAGAGTCAGGAGGTGATAGAGCTGATCCACAGACGACTCTACGCTGTCAGGAGTAGGCAAAAGAGTTATGCTGATCGGAAACGTAGAGAGGTGCAGTTCAAGGTTGGGGATCATGTCTTTCTTCGTGTTTCACCCATGAAGGGCCTGCAGCGTTTTGGGGTGAAGGGGAAGCTTCCGCCGAGGCTTGTGGGGCCCTTTGAGGTCCTGGAGCGGATAGGACACATTGCTTACCGGCTTGCCCTTCCTCCCCAGCTTTCTAGTGTACATGACGTGTTCCACATGTCCAACCTCAGGAAGTACGTCACCGATCCCAGTCACGTTCTGAGCCATGAGAGTGTCGAGGTGGGTGACGACCTGACCTACCCCGAGAGACCAGTGCAGATACTAGACAGAGTCGTCCGAAGTCTGAGACGGAAGCAGGTACCCCTGGTGAAGGTTTTGTGGAGAAGCCAGCGGTACGAGAGGCTACCTGGGAACCTAAGGCGGCGATGCAAGAGCGGTACCCAGAGGTTTTCGAGGGTATGTCCTTTCGGACCGACTTCGGTCCTCTTTAAATCTATTATGCATTTTATTTCCTCTTTCCACACCCTAGCTAGTTCAAGTTTCCGAGATGAAACTTCCTTTAAGTTTATTATGATGTAAAGACCTATCCTAATTTTAGCCTTTTAAGATGTCTGGAGTGTCAGTCAGACGTCTGGCTAGACGTCTGGACCCCTTCCCGGACGTCTAGAAATTGAAAAATTTGTACGCACTCTGCGTTCTGCGCACAAGCGATGCGTAGACCCTTCTCTCTCCTTTTCCCCCGTCGAACCCTAACCCCCCGACCTTATAAAAAAGACCCCTCTTCCTCTCCTCTCCACTCCACCACTACCACCACACTCCCCACTCCACTGCCGTGAGTAGAGGCACGCGAGAGAGAGAGGAAGAGTGAGGAGGAGTGGGCGTGAGGAGGAGAGGGCTGAGGTCGTGAGCTTCGTGGAAGCTCGTCGGAGGCTCGCACGGCCATCGCAGAACGTGTGGGAGGAGGACAACGTTGGGGCATCGTAGCTGACCTTCTACAGCAGTTAAGGCTGCAATGGAGCGGAAGGAGCCATGGCGGAGCACGGCGAGAAGTGCAGGAGCACGGTCTAATACTGGAATTTCTCCAGTATCAGATGTCCGGAGTGTCTTCTGGACGACTGGCTAGACGTCTGGCATCGACACCAGACATCCGAAAGCAATTGTATTGCGAAGATACGTCTTCCTCACGGTTACAGCCATGCAGGCCGCACCGCAGATGTGATTTGTTTGGCCTAAAGTGGTTTGCTGCTCTGTCGTGCATAGGAGCAGCTTTAGGAAGGTGCGAAGAACGCCCTTCCACGCACTTTTGGACGTATGGATAGCTTACTAGACGACCAGAGGGCTGGTCAGATGTCTGAAACTATTTTCAGACGGTCACGGAGGAGTCCTAGACATCTGAGGTCACTGCAGGAGCTTGAGGTGAGTCTCTGTGACTTTTAAGACATCTGGATTTGTTTCCAGATGTCTGATTTGGGTCTGCAAACACGTTTTTGACCCATTTAGGGTCCAATCGGGATCCGTTTTACGCAAAGTATCTTTGGTTTCCTTGTGAGTTTCTCTACATATTAGAAGCCTTTATACACCGTTCTGAATCTTCCGCTATGTGTTCCTTGGTATAGACTTCGACCTGTTGCGTGTCTAGGGCTCGTAGAGGCACGAGGGCCTGTAATTCGAGCCTCCAGTACTCCCGGATTGTCTGGTAGAGTGGCCCACCCATGTTATACTTATAAAATATTAATGCATCTATGAAAATTAGAACACTAGAAACCTAAGATGTGGCATGAACCTTAGGACGAGAAATGGTTGAACCGATTGTTGCATAATTGAAATTGTATTTATAAATGAATGAGCTAAATTATTAGCAACAGCCTGTTAATGAAATCGAGCTGCCTTTTAGAATATGAGCTACCTGAGATAACTAAATAATTACCTGTGATATCACTTACTGCATGTGTTAAATTGTGAAAATACGAGCTGCATGTATATAAACGAGAACCGAATTGTGAATAATGAAACCTGGATTGGAATAATGTGGTGAACATGAGCATGAACCCTACGGGGAGTTAGGAGTAGAACTCCTGTGAATAGATGGAAAGGCCTGGAAATGTGGATGGGAAGTGTGCTAGCCCTTGAGTGCGTAGTACCAAGGAGAGCGACTGTCCCCTTTTAGTGTAGAGCGGAGCTAGTCGCCCTTAGGTTGGGACCCAAGGTTAGGATTGGCCACTCTACACCGACTTTTGTTGGCCCTCGCATACACGGTACCGAGGTGAGTTACTAGTGTAGGGAGGGTGCTAGCCACCTCACGAGACCTGGGGTTCAGCTAATCACCCTACACCGACTTGTTAGACCCTCTGGGCAAACCGGGGTAGTTAGACGAGGGTGCACAAACTGTGGAAGGACGAGACCCCTATTTGGTTTTGAGGGGCTAGACCGCTGTTTCTGAGAGGGCTAGGTCCCATACTGTTCCGTGCTGTACTTTGAGCGTACCCACTAGCGAAAACCACTGACCGCGTGCCACTGCGGGGTAGCTACCCGTGCGCTTATCGCGCGTGCTGTGGTCACCGCTACGTCTGTCAGTGACCTCGGGGTGGCTGACTGAGTGTAGGACTACCACGTGGGACTCTCCCAGCCAGGAGAGCACTACGTGTACCTTCTACTCTTCGGAAAAGACTGCAATCAAGATCATTCCCACGAGGAACATGCAAGATCAAGAAAGAAATCTGAAAGTAAACCAATGGGGTGAAAAGAAATTACCTGTAAAATAAATAACTGGAAAAGAATAAATATACCTGCTAGTTTTTACTACTTTAGATAGTTTGGTTACCACTCTACTCAGCGTTCGCTGACTCCGTTTTCTCATAACACTGTTCAGGTCCAGGAGTTGAGCAACCCGAGCTATCGGTTGCAGAGGGTGCTGGGCCCAATTGAGCCCAGCAGTAGTTTCCGGTACTTTTGTTGTACTCTCTTTTCTGCTATAGTGAGTTTCAGACTTGTTACTATTACTCTTGTTCTACTTTCCTATTGTTGTAGTAGTATGTACTGAACTAGTAGCTTTTATTTTCCTTTACTGCTTGTACGCTTTTACTGTTAGTTACATTACATAGTGAATGTGGTTTATTTTCCTACTTTTCAGTTATTTCTTGTTGGACGACTGAGTCTTGGGATTAGTCGAGGCGAGTCGATCTCAGATCCTGTAGGGATTCGACAACTGAATCGTAACATATATTCTATGTAAACATACATATATATTCTATATAAGGTATGGTTTATGTAAGTAACTTAAGTCTAACTTATCTATTATGTTCTTATATATAGCATTATATATAGTATGCAAGCCTAATTATATTCTATATGTATATAACTTATATATATTGTGTATGAATAATAGTATGTATAAATATATATCTTAATATACTAATTACAGTAATTATTATCTAAAATAATATATCTATAATCATCTACCTAATTATGTATTGTTTATATGTATATTATTATAAATTAATGAAGTATATTAATAAATTAAGCTAATTTAAGTTGGTAATTTAATTAACTAACATGGTAAGTTATATTGTATTCTATAAGTTATATTTTAACTTATTTTAAATATATTTCTACTCTTATATATATATTGTATATTAGTATGTATATAGTGTATAGTTAACTTATATGTATATTATGTTCATGGTAGATATAACATTTAAATACAACAATAAATCCAATTACATAACTTAAAACTCTTAACTAAATATTTAAGCATATAGAGTATATAATGTATATTAGTTATACAAGCTAAAGTACATTTATTTAGGACCATATGTAAATACATAGTAATAATTATAATTAAAATAAATAAAATTATTTAATAGGTAGCCCTATGTGCTAATTAAGTAATTACCACATTAATTTATAGTTTGGATTACTAATTAAGACCTAATTAAGGGTCTAATAAATCATTGTGTGCAGCAATTGAGCGTAACTAAAATAAGGCGCTCCACTTAGTGCCACATCGGATGTTTGTAAAGCACCGCTGCAGTATATCTTGAATCGCACCGTTGCACCACACCAAGCGACTACGACGCAAACGCCCCCATGCATGCCTTGCATGACTTGTGAAACCTTGTGTTGGAACCTTATTCCACATCTTGTTTTAGTGTTAACAAAATTATTATGGATTAATGTTTGTCATTAAGTGTTTTTCAGATTTAGGTGAAGGAGCAAGGCAAACAAGAAATGATGGACGCATGATGGTGAGAAGAAAAGGATCATGTCATGGAGGATGACAAGGATGTGTCGAGGAGAAGAAGATCATCTTCGACCTTTAGTTTAATTGATTAAAACGCTTAAACAGATACTTGTAAGCAAGTACCGGTACCATTCATCAGTATTAGTATTTGCAAGGCACGAGTTTGAGAATTCGTCTCAAACTGTGAACAAGTACCGGTACCAACCATGAGTACTAGTACATGTTGGCCACAAGTTGAAGCCTTCATTCTGGCCTGAACCTTACAAGTACTGGTACAAGTAGGTAACTGTGCCCAATGAATTTCAAACCTAAGAGTCACAAGTACCGGTACCCATGATGAGTACTGATACCAGGACTCATGTACTGGTAGCAGTGAGCTACTAGTACCGGTACCAGGTAGCCATTGGCTAAAAATAGAATGGCAAGAAAATTAATTTTGGTTATGTGAACGCTGGGAATTAAATCCCAACTTCTAGTAAACGAATACCTGAGGTCCTAAACTCTATAAAATGACCCTAGGGCTCTTTGTTTACACACAAGATATAGAAGAGACATAAGAGAAAATTCTAGAGCATATAATTCATATTTTCCACACATATTCAAGAGAAGAAATCATGTTTGCTGCTTTCCAATCGTGCTACAGGTTTGCAAACACATTGACGTGTTTTGTTCACGCAATTCAACACGATTCACGTCCTTTCTAGGCTCTCAAATCGGTAACATTATATTTACATTTGTTGAGAAGCGTAGGAACTTAGTTGTAAGAGTTTTCTTTCTTACACCTGTATTTTATTTGTTCTTGAGCATTTGCTCGTTGGGTTGTAACAAACTCGTTTTTGTACTTAGGTTGAGGTAACCCGTTAATTACCTCGATTTAGTAAATTGATTCTCACGGGGTTGAGAGAATCGGGTTAAAACCCTAAGCTGGGAGGCTTAGGTAGTGGAGTACCCATGGGAGGGGAACCACTGTACATATTGTGTCCTTTTTTTGTTTGAATTGATTGTGTAAATCTTTCTTGTTATTACTAATATTGTTCTTGAGTGTTTGTGCGCATAGCCATATATATTCTATCTTTAGATCCTACTAAGTGGTATCAGAGCGAAGTTGTGAGAAGATGTGACAAATCGACTTGCGATGGCATCGACCTCAAGGTGCACTGAAGGACAATCGTCGACCCATCCTCCCTATTTTGATGGGATGGACTACAGGTATTGGAAGAGGATGCAAGTCTTCCTCAAAGCAATGGACGAGGAGTCTTGGATTCTCATTCAAGAGAAGCACACGGATCCAGAGCCACAGGAAGGCATAGCTTGGACAACGGATCAAAAGAAGAAGATCGTAGGTAACGCAAAGGCGATGAGTGCACTTTATTGTGCATTATCAAGGGAGGAGTTCAGCCAAATTTCGGCATGCGAGTTCGCGTATGAGATATGGAACACTCTCGAGGTCACCTACGAAGGTACAAGCAAGGTAAAAGAAACACGTATTTCTATTTTAACAAAAAATTATGAGTGTTTCAGGATGGAAAAAGGAGAAACAATCAAGGACATGTACACAAGTATTGGAGAGATCGTGAATCCAATGAAAAATCTATGAGTCAAGCTGAAAGGGGAGCAGCTTGTAAGAAAGGACTTGAGATCACCAACAAGCGATTGGTCTCCAAAGACCACAGCGATCCAAGAGGCAAAGGATCTATCCACTCTCCCCTTAGATGATCTTATTGGAAGCCTCATGGCGTATGAAGTTCAATTGGAGAGCACAAAGAAGAGCGAGGAGAAGGCAACAAGCAGGAAGAAAAGTATTGCTTTTAGAGCAGTCACAAAGGACTCGGACTCAACAACATCGGAATCCGAAGACGAGGAGATGGAAATGCTTACTAGGAAATTCTACAAATTCCTCAAGAAATAAGGTGAGCAAGTCAATAAAATTTCAACTAATGTTATTTGCTATGAGTGTAAGAAGGGCCACTTGCGGAAGGATTGCCCTATGAATAAGGAGAAGGAAGACAAAAGGAAAGACACAAACAAAGTCAAGAAGAAGAAGAGGAGAGCTTTAAAAGCAATATGGGATGATAGTGACTCCGACATGGACACCGACTCTAGCGAATCGGATGACGACGAGGTCGCTCATCTATGTTTGGCAGCAACTACGGAAGATACGGACAATGAGGTAAACCCTGATTTCTCTTTTGAAGAATTATTAGAAGCTTATGAAGAATTATATCATAAAGTTAAGTCATTTAAAAAGGAAAATAAGGTTTTAAAGAATAATTATCAAATATTAGAGTTACAAAAATTATGTTTAGAAATAGAATTAGAAATGTCAAAAGAAACTAATAATTAGTTCCATGCAAAGATATTACAACTAGAAGATATTTATAAGCATTTTGAAAGGACTTTGAATAATCTTAAAATAACTAGGCTAAACACTGAATTTTGTGATTCAATAAAATCAAAATTTCAAAATAAAAAGAATATACAAAATAAATCACATGTACCTAGGCATGCATTGATGTATCAAAAAGCTAAAAATCCCAAGAATTTTTTTTTGAAACAGAAAGGAAAGCTATCGTCTTACGATAGCAATCCAAAGCGGTATATTATATAAAAAAGTAAGAGGAATTACAAAAGAGATCCCCAAAAATGTATGAGGGACCAACACTCTCTTACAATTCTTTCACAGCACACCGGCCTCTCTTGAAAAAGTCTCTCATTTCTTGCCCTCCACACACACCATAGAGTGATAGCCATGCGTACATGTGGCTTCCCTCCCATACCAAACCCATGCCAGATGGAATCCCAATCTGGTAGCGTCTCCTGACATGTCCTCCAAATAGCATCAATGATAAGGCAAGAAGAAAAGAGATGATTTGCATTGTCAATATTCATCTCACATAAATAACAAACTTGATGATCAGTTCCCAACCTTCTATGTCATAGATCACTTGTGATCAATCCATCTCTCCTACATAGCCAAAGAAATATCTGTACCTTAAGGGGAATTTTTAGAAGCCAGATCTTCTTGTCAATGAAGTCACAGCTCCACCCACTTTCATGGTTTAAAATTCTGTTGTGGCCAGTTTGCACATTATAAATCCCCTCCCAAAGGTACTTGTCCTCCACTCCAGGCCTTGGCCTAAAGCTCTCAAGATCTAAAATTAGCTTCCTCCTTTCTTCCCACAGCCGGGTACCCCTCCTGTTGGAATCCTCCTCAATCAGATTCCAACTGCTGCTGCTGCAAGACCAGACCCTGCTGACAGTAGCCTTCTTGTCAGATGCTGCAGCAAATGCCCTTCAATAGAGCTCCTTCAAGACACCCAGCCTTGACCACCCCTCCTTCCAAAAGCTAAAGGTCCTGCCATCCCCAAGAGCCGGCTGCAACAGGTGGAAGTGATCAGCCAAAGCTCTTGTCACTAATTTCCAGAAAGGAGGACTGCTGGGCTGAAGTCTGGACAGCACACTGTTGGAAGCACCATAGCTATCTCTGATCAGGACAATCCATGGCTTCAGGTCTCCTTGCAAGAGTTTAACTGCCCACTTAAGTAGCAAAGCATCATTGAAGTGTTTCAGAGACTTAATCCCAAGTCCACCCTTATCTTTTGGAAGGCAAATCAGCTCCCATTTGAGTGGCTGCAAGAATCTGCCCTCATGTTTAGCTCCCTTCCAAAAGAACCTTTTTCTCAACACATCCAACCTTTTCTAAATAGAGTTAGGTGCTTTAAATATGGAAAAGTAGAAAACGGGGATGGAGGTGATCACAGAGTTGAGCAAGATAAGTCTTCCACCTTTGGAGAGGAAACTGCTATGCCAGCCATCCAATTTCACTGAAATCTTGTCAAAGAGGAAGCTCCAATCTCTCTTCTTCATTCTAAAGCACCTTAAAGGCAGCCCCAAGTATCCAATAGGAAGACTGATGCGGGGTGTCCTCAAAACAGCAGCTAAAGCTCCTTACTCCTCAGGTAAGCCAAAGCAGACCAAACTAGATTTATCCCTATTCAACCTCAAGCCAGAGAGCTCACCAAAGATATTAATCATATGATGCAAAGCCAGTGCTTCATCCATAGAACCCTCTACAAAAAAAATCGTATCATCTGCATACTGAAGAATGGAAGTCAAATTACTCCTGCAAGACAAAGAGTACCCTCTAATAAGGCCTACTTCAGCAAGCTTACAAGCATACCAGGCCAAGTTGTCAACTGCCAGGTTAAAAATCAGGGGAGCCAGGGGACATCCTTGCCTAATACCACACTGGGGCTGAATCCAAGACCCACAGGGCTTCCTATTTATCAAGGGGGTGAAAGAGGCAGTGGTGATACATCTTTTCACCCAATGAATCCAAGTAGGGGGAAAGCCTCTTCTATTAAGCACTTCCCAAAGACAAGGCCAACTGATGGAGTCATAAGCTTTGCGAAAGTCAACCTTCCAAAGAAAAGCCTTACATTTTCTCTTGTGCCATCCACAAATCATCTCTTGGGCCATGATAAAAGATTCTTGTAGAGATCTGCTGGGGAGGAAGGCTGATTGAGCAGGATGGATCAATTCTTGCAAAATAGGCCTCAATCTATTGGCCAGGACCTTGCCAATCACCAAGTACAAAGAGTTAGAGAGGGCAATAGGTCTAAACTCCTAAAAAGATTCAGCAACTGGAGTCTTTGGCAGAAGAAAGAGATAGGACCTATTTATTCTTTCAAAGCCAAAATTGCCACTCTCAAACTCTCTGATCACTTCCATGACCTCAGTGCCCACAATATCCCATAATTCTTTGTGGAAGAAAACTTGGATCCCATCAGGACCAGGTGATCCTTCATAATTGAGATCTTTGATGGCCTTCAAGACTTTAGCTTCAAACACAGATTCGATCAGGCTGGACCCCTGAGCCTCTGTAATTTTGGGGAGATCACTAGCTGCCATCCTCCAACAGCCCCTACCTGCAGCTCTTGAAGACTCCTTGAAGTACCTAACAGCCTCAGCTCTGATATCAGAGATGGAGGTAACTCTCTACCCCTCTTTAACAATTGATGATATCAGATTAACACTTCTCCTAGAGCTGGCAGCCAAGTGGAAGAATTTAGTGTTTGCATCCCCCTCACTTAGCCACAGCTGCCTTGATTGTTCCCTCCAATCCATCTCCAATTTCAGGTCTTCTTCAGCCACCACCCCCTGGCACTTCTTTCTGTTAGCACAGTCCAGCTCAGACAGCTGAGCCACAGCTTCCTTGGCATCCAGTTCCTGAATCTTCATCAAGGCCTCTCAACGTTTCTAATGCTTGAGGACAGAGATAACATCACCATACTCCTTTAACATTCCTTTCAAAGTCAAAATCTTGGAAGCCAACCTGAAGGTAGCCGTGCCTTCAACCTGCTGGGCCCTCCACCAACCAGCAAACACATCTCTGAACCTTAGCTCCCTCAGCCATGACTTCCTAAACTTGAAGTACGATCCAGCCAACACCTGTTCTCCATTGTCCCAGACCAAAGGTGTATGGTCAGAGAAGGGACGTTCAAGACCACAAACAAAGGACAATTGGAAGAGATCCATCAACCCAGCATTGCCAAAAAACCTATCAATCTTTGCCAAAAAACCTATCAATCTTGGACATGAGCCCATTACCATTCCTCCAAGTGAATTCAGAGCCCAAGGAGGGAAATTCACACAAACCCAAAGCCTGGACCATCAACTGGAAGCCAATGGCAGAGCTATCCCCCACCCCATTGGGTCTGTCACTCCCCACCAAAACACAATTGAAGTCCCCTCCAATAAGCCAAACCGCCCCATTCACAAAATCTGCAGCTAAGTTCCAATCCTCCCATAGCTCCTGTCTTTTGCTAGGGTCACTAGGACCATACACACCTGTCACAAAGAGATCACAGTCCCCCTGGCCTCTTTTGAACCTGCAAGTCAAAAAGTGCCTAGCCAAAGAGACCTCCTCCAAACGCAGCACATGCTTCTTCCACCAGATGGCAATTCCCCCAGATCTACCATTAGAATTGATCACCACAAGGTCATTTGCAAGACCAGCTCTCATCTCCACCCATGCCCTATCAGATTCACTATCAATATGCGTCTCTTGGATGATGGCACAATCAATCTCCCATTCTCGCAAATATCTAAGCAAGGACCCCCTCCTACTTCTATTGCATAGCCCATGCATAGTCCAAGTAAGAATCCTCATTTGGATGTCAGATCTGTCCCCTTCTTAGCAACAGATGCTTTGCCAACCTTCATCACAGCTGCAATGACAGACTCATCAACTTTTTGTGTAGGAGTGTGTCTTCTTAGCCTCAGCTTGTAATGAGGTTTCCCAAGCCCAGAGGTAGAAGGAGTCTTAGACTTCAAGTGCAAGTCATCAGCCACAAGAGAGCTATACTGCGAGTCAAAGGAGTTCACAGAGGGATCTACCAAATCAGAATCAACAGGATCACTAGCAGGAGCTTTCGGGTCCTCAGCCATAGCTTCATTAATCACATTTACTTCCCTTCTTTAACCACCACTGCAGATTCATCTTGGATCAGAGGTATCCCACCCCCATCCTCTAGAGTTTCAGTCCTCATCTCCTCAACCCTCAAGCTCCCCACCCCATCTACCAATTCCATACTTTTAGTGTGTTCTGCCACCAACTGCTGACTAGCACAGTTTGGTTGTAAGGAACCAGCTCTGGCTCGCAGCACCTCAGCATAAGAGGGGGGGTGATGACTTGACTCCACACCCCTGTTTGCCACATGAAATTTCAATAGGAGCATCCAAGAGCCCACACCTGAGAATCAATTTATCAGGAATAGATCCAGCCCTAAAGACATCCACCCTCACTTTCAGAACACTGGCATCACCTTCAGTCAGACCGACATCAGTATCCTCAGCCACAGACGCAAACCCAGCGACCATATTTTCCACCACCGTCCTAGACCCCAGATGCAGAAGCAGGCCTCTGATCTCAAGAGAACTAAACCTGGGAGCAGCTCTTTGAGGGGGATGCTTAGGCAAAGAACCATCAAAGGGGGATACCAACCGCCAGATCACTGACAATCCACCCAAATTGCTGGTCTGAAAATAATACTTCTCAACAACTACCACACCCACATCAAAAAGCACAAACCGCGATGGAGAGATAACCGCAATTTTCCAAGCATCAGTCGATAGGGAAAGAGAGCTTACCAATTGCCGAACTCTCTCCAGGGAAAGAGTAGCCATCATCACTTCCCCAATCAAGACTCCACGCAAGACCAGCTCCGTCACCTTAACGTCCTCGGTCAGGGGAATCTCCACATCCATAGTGTGCCCCCCGAGAGTTGATGTGGGGGGGGGGGGGGGGGGGGGGGGGGGGGGGGGAAGAGGCAACTGCACCTCACCCCTAGGAAACGAAGATGCAGTGCACACCCTGCCCCCAGTACCACTGCGAGACGTCAAGCAGGAGTCTCGCTTGTGACCAAAGCCTCCACAAGCAAGACAAAGCACCAGAAGACGGCACATCGCCGCCAGGTGCCCCCAAAGCCGACATTCGAAACAAATCACTTCCCTACGGCTCCGACCCCAGCCACCATGAGAGCCCCTCTTGTCCAGAGTCCTAGCTCCACCAGACACCTGGGCGCCATGCTCATTTCTTCGCCAAGACCGTGAGTGATATACCGCCCATCCATCAGAGCCATCGACGCGGACGCCGGGCCCCCTCAGGCAGCCAGCCATCCTCGTCGGAGTTTCTCGCCCAAAGGAGAATTCAAATTTCGCCGGAGCTCCTCCCCTCAGCTAGGTGTTAACATTAATCAATTTTTATCAAAAATCCCAAGAATTATAGATCTAAAATTCTTAGTGTTAGATCTATAAATCCCAAGAATTATAGATCTAACACTAAAAAGTTCTATAAATCTTAGGATTTGAAAGGTGTTCACTCTAAAGGACCCACAAGAAAATGAGTACCTAGAAAAGATATTTGTTTTGCAAGAGTAGATCAAAGTAATCAATGGGTGTTCAAGGCACATAACGGAACACTTTAACCTTTCTATAGGTTGAATGAAGACCAAAAATGTTGGACGAGAGATGCTTCGTATTCACAAGCACCATGTTACTATTGGTAAATTTTATGGCATGATATTTCTTCAATTTTGTTGTGATTGACAAAAAGGGGGAGAAAGATAGAAGGCAAATAGTAATATTTTTAGGGGGAACATATATTTAGGGGGAGGATTTAATTAAAAGTATTTCCCTCATATAACATTGCTAAATATTATTTTATCTATTTGCAAGATAGTTTTGTCAACACCAAAAAGGGGGAGATTGTTGAAACCTTGTTCCACATCTTGTTTTTGTGTTAACAAAATTATTATGGATAAATGTCTGCCATTAAGTGTTTTTCAGATTTAGGTAAAGGAGCAAGGCAAACAAGAAATGATGGAGGCATGATGGTGAGAAGAAAAAGATCATATCATGGAGGATGACAAGGATGTGTCGAGGAGAAGATCATCTTCGACTTTAATTTCTCTAGTTTAGATTTTATATTTATAGATTGTATATGCCTCTTAACAAAGAAATATAACTTAGATCGTAAAAATAATTAGAGATAAATTAGGATTTATATTGCGATCATTTTCAAAGAACGTAATTGATTAAAACGCTTAAAACAGGTACTTGTAAGCAAATACCGGTACCGTTCATCAGTATTGGTATTTGCAAGGCACGGGTTTAAGAATTCGTCTCAAATTGTGAACAAGTACCGGTACCAACCATGAGTACTAGTACATGTTGGTCATAGGTTGAAACCTTTATTTTGGCCTGAACCTTACAAGTACCGGTACCCATGATGAGTACCAGTACAAGTAGGTTACTGTGGCCAAGGAATTTCAAACCTAGGAGTCACAAGTACTGGTACCCACGATGAATACCGGTACCAGGACTCATGTACTGGTGGCAGTGAGCTGCTAGTACCGGTACAGGTACTTTAGTACCGATACCAGGTAGCCGTTGGCTCAAAACAAAACGGCTAGAAAATTAATTTTGGCTATGTGAACATTGGGAATTAAATCCCAACGTCTAGCAGACGAATACCTGAGGTCCTAAACTCTATAAAATGACCGTTGGACTCCTTGTTTACACACAAGATATAGAAGAGACATAAGAGAAAATTCTAGAGCATATAATTCATATTTTCCACCACATATTCAAGAGAAGAAATCATGTTTGCTGCTTTCCAATCGTGCTATGGGTTTGCAAACACATTAACGTGTTTTGTTCACGCAATTCAACACGATTCGCATCCTTTCTAGGCTCTCAAATCAGTAACATTATATTTACATTTGTTGAGAGGCATAGGAACTTAGTTATAAGAGTTTTCTTTCTTACACCTGTATTTCATTTATTCTTGAGCATTTGCTCGTTGGGTTGTAACAAACACATTTTTGTACTTGGGTTGAGGTAACCCGTTAATTACATCGGTTTAGTAAATTGATTCTCTCGGGGTTGAGAGAATCGGGTTAAAAACTCTAAGCTGGGAGGCTTAAGTAGTGGAGTACCCAAGAGAGGGGAACCACTATACATATTGTGTCCTTTTTTGGTTTGAATTGATTGTGCAAACCTTTCTTGTTATTACTAATATTGTTCTTAAGTGTTTGTGCGCATAGCCATATATATTCTATCTTTAGATCCTATCACCTTGTATGTTGCACATGCCTGTGGGCACGTGTATGCATCCCGGTGCGCATGCGCTGCATGTGCGTGTACGTGGGTGTGTGTGTGCATGGGTCTATGTGGGCCTAATCTGAGCTAAATTATGGCCATTTCCCTCCCTCGTGGGGTTGGCCTACTAGTGGTTGATCCGGCCTAGTGGGTCGTTGATCTGTGTGAACAGCCCACCAATCTTTTTAGCCTACATGTTATGTGAGTTAAGTGTTGTGTTAAAACAAAAAAAAAAATTGACTAAGTGTTATGTATTATATATGTCTACATAAGTATATATATATTTTATGTACATTATGTATAATGTATATATTATATATATATATTTAGTGTTATGTGTTATGTTAAGTATAAGTATTAGAGTTAATGTTATATATATATATATTAACTATGCATTTGTGTAGGTTTGTATATATACTTATAACTTAGTTTGTAAGTAAGTTAAGCCCTAAGTAACAGAAAAACTAAGTATTATATATATTTTTTTGCAATGTTAACTAAAACCTTGTTTTTGCTTTAATGTGTACATAGTTTTCTTTAGGCTAAAACTAAATGTGTGTGTGTGTTAAGTGTTATATATATATATATATGTTAGCTTTGTAAATATATGTTAATTATATATATATAAAGCTATGTTATATAAATTAAGTTGAGTGTATATGTGTTGTGTATGTGTGTGCATATTTAATGTAAAGTATTTTATGTATAGGTATCTATTTCTATTAATTTTTGTGCCTTATTTGTATATATTTTTAAGGTATTTCAAATTCAATTCCTTTATTCTAGCCTGCGAATAACTAACTTAGATTAAATTAATTCTTTGATTATATTGTTTTTAATTTATTCTTTTGTAAATAACATTGAAATTTTTAGAATAAAAGATGATTTTGGATATTAGAGAGTGACAAATATCAATAACTGTCTCACAGTGAACAACTTATAATAAAATAAGTAAAAATTATATATGAATAAAATAATATCCATCTGGATTACGACACTATACTATTACAACGATTATAATCCCAAATTAACATATAGTCCATACAGATAATTATTTTTTGGCGTCATTGTCGAAGAGACAACTCTCAATATGTCAAAATTTCTCTTTTATTCTTTCTTTATATATATTTTTATTTCTTTTGTAAATATTCATTCTTTTATTCATATTATTTTTGCATATAAATTCTTTGATTTATTTGTATATAATTGTCTTACTAATCTTTGTTATTTTTGCAACACTTAAGGAGTTCTCAACTTCTTGGTGGTCACTACGACTTCAACTCGATTTCCTAGCGAAGATCTTCGTCAATGGAGTTATTTTCCTGCTTTCCTAAACTAATATAGATTTAGGTTAGGTTTAGATTTCCACACTTAGTTGATTTTTTATAGGCATAAGTTGTAAGAGCCTATTCTCACACATCTAATTGTAATAATTAGGAATATGGACACTTATTCTTTGATTATTTCACTTTGGTTTTCCTACTTTGTTTTTGATTTGATTTTGTTTGTTGCATTAGGAAAAGCCAAAAAAAAATATGAAAAATCAAAAATACCAAAAATATATCTCTACTTATCTAGCAACAGCATATCCATAGGCATTCCATTCTTAGGAATTGCGTTCTTCCTACTAGATTTACTTACTGTCAAACTACATAATTGTTGAGTGCTAGAGCTAGGCACGAGTTTTTATCTTTCTCAACTCCTACCATCCTTGCATTGGACCTTAAGCTAAACAAGACCATACCTTGTTTGAAATAGACTAAAAAGTGAGACCTTACTGCAAAACACTCCTAACAAGACAGATATAATCCAAAAAGAGTGACTTAATAATTTGTCTGATACATTGTGTGGTTTCCACTAATTATTCTATTGCTTGTTTATCGTGTATACACTACACGATCACATAAGGTACACAAACACACGGATTTATATCTCATCTTTCTGTGCACCCACAAGGACTTGGATTCGCACATTGGTCTTATCCAAGTTCTGTATGGATTTTAGAGGTCTGCACGTAGTTAGGTTTTATCTCAGGACATGTATAATTGTATTAAAAAATATATTTGCGCAAAACTATTTTCTATAGTAGACCCTTAGGAAAAATCACACAGATTGTCTTGCTTGTATTCCTTTGATCTTGTGATTGATTGGGATTTTTGGCTTTGATTTATTGGATTGATTTGACACTACCTTCATTGTGAGTTTGTGACTACTTCGTAAAGTGTTTTCAAAAATTGACTCATGGACGGTAGGAGATCCCAAAACATGCCCTTTGTACCTCCCTTGGGTACTGATGCCCAAACTTCTTCTGCTATGCCTTCCACATCAAAGCTTGTACCTCCTAAGCCTCAAACTCATATTCACCATCCTGTCCACCTTGAGGATGAACATGATTCATGATACGAAGACTTAGAAGATCACCCTCCTCACTATCCACCTCACCCTCCCCATCCACCACCACCTTTTCCACCTCCACCCTACCCTAACTTTGAAAATCCACCTAGATCGGAGATAGGTCCACCAAGCCTACAACACTTGTTTAATACATAAATGCAAATGAACACATTAACACAACAGGTGCAACAGCTTACCGAAGCTATTCACTTTTATAGCCAACCCCCGACACCAGGCTCGTAGACCTCAACTACGGGATTATTATAATCCCACGGTTGCACCCATTATGCCTACAGTTGGATTTCTCGCTAGGGTCATGCTGCTGAGCTAAAGCCGAACGTCATAGCTCTTATCCCTCATGTCCATGGTCTTGCTTCTAAGGACCCTTTTCAGCATTTAGAGGAGCTGAAAATCTTGCCCAAACTTTGGGTCTGCAAGGCCATGATCAACATACTACTTATAAAGATGTTCTCCTTCTCACTTAAGGGCAAAGCCGCCTTCTAATATCATACTTTATCCCGGACTACACCTATAGAGACTTGGCCTTCTTTGGAACATAAGTTCCAAAATAAGCATTTTCCTGTAGGCTGCACCAACGTCTTGAGGCGTGCTATCAGCACCCTTACACAGAATTCAGGAGAATAGATGCACGAGGCATGGGAGAGATTCCATGAACTCTTAAGAAAATGTTCCCACCATGGTGTCTCACACTAGCAACATGTCCAGATCTTCCATCATGGGCTCCATGATGACACACGAAATTTCGTAGATGTCGCTTGTGAAGGTAACTTCCTGCGTCGGGACAAGGATTCAACCTTCGAGCTCTTCGAAGGCATGGCCAAAAATTCCATCAATAATGCTTCGATGAGCATTTTTAATAGGAGATCTTCGCATTGCCACTCACACTTTGGGGCACATGAAGTCCAATCCAGCACACGTGACATGGAGATTGTAGTCAGTCAGTTGGATAAAGTGGGCTTAATAGAGAAGGTAGACGAGGCGTAGAATTTTCTCTCTAAACCATCTTCTCAATCACCTGCACATCACACTTCTTCACAGTCTCTTACAAGGAGGGAAACTGTGAATAACCTTTCTGTGACATCACCACCTGCCTATTCATTGCCTTATCCTTCTTTATTGGCCAAAGGAACCTTTGTTTCTTCATACTCTGACTTCCGTGCACCTTCCGGAGCTTCGGAGGAGTTCCATGCCATTCAAAACAACCGATATTCACAAACCTACAATCCTGGATGACGTAATCATCCAAATTTCTCTTAGTTGGGTAACACAAAGGCCTAATTTCCAACAACCTTATGTATAGGTATATATTTCTATTAATTTTTATGCCTTGTTTGTACTATTTTAAAGGCATTTCCAAATTCAATTCATTTGTTCTAACTTGTAAATAACTAACTTAGATTTATTGGTTCTTTGATTGTATTGTTTTTAATTCATTCTTTTGTAAGTAACATTGACATTTTTTAAATAAAAGATGATTTTGAACATTAGAGAGTAATGTATATCAATAACTACCTTCCATTGAATGACCTGGAATAAAATCAATAAAATTGCATATAAATAAAATGACATCCATCTAGATTGCGGCACTATACTATTACAATGATATTAACCCCAAATCAACATATAGTTTATACAGATGATCAAGGACTCAACACACCCATCTATTCTCTCAATGATTTTGATATGGAAGCAAAGTTTCCCCCTAATATAGAGGCTTTTCTTAGTTTTTTTCTAGTTTTTCTTCTTTATTTCTAGCACTTTGGTCTATAGCACATTAAACCATATGGTTGACTGTTACTTTTTCTATTTCTACTTATACCTGTAGCTCTTTATTTCTTAAGATGAACTTTGATGCTATCCAATTTAAATTCTCTTTATTAATTCTATCAAGCAGCATGTCATGAATTACATTAGACATATAGAAAGGGGTAGCTCATGTATATTTGCTTTGGAACTTAGGTTTTTAATAAGTTTTTTTGTTAATAACAAAGGGGGAGAAATATTCTAAATACACTTAATTAGAAGAGCACCATAAGCCATGAATTTTAAATTTCATGCATATATAATTATAATTTTGTTATCATAAAAATGAGGAGAATGGTGATACCCTTATTTTGATGTAATAAAATTATGTTTTATTGTGGACTAATCATTTCAAGTTACTTAAAGATAGATTATCAAGAAATGATTATGCACCAAGAATGTTCGGGCTCAAGGAAAAGCTTTTGTGGCTTAGAGTTCTCTTTTGACTGTTATCTAATTCATTTCGAACCTCGATAGATCGCAAACTTAGGTTAAATTCTTAGTTTCCAATATTGTTGATCGACCAGCTCTCTTAACTTGATTGACCAAACTTATATTTTTAATCGATCAAAATCCTCCAACGATCAAATCCTGAATTTGCACTTCAAGTCGATCAAATTCTTAATTTAATCAATCAACCTAGAATCGATCAAAATTTATTTTAATCGACTAAGGTTTATTTTGATCGACCAAAGTTCATTTTGATCAACCAATGCCATATTTATAAACTTTCTCAATCAAGCCTAAAAATACTTATAAATAGGACCTCTCGACCCCCACTTTAGAACACACCTCCAAGAGATTCTGAAAAGCAAAACACTCACTCTAGTGCTTTCGCGCCTCTGCGCCTACAATCAACACTTTCTAAAGCACGTTCTTCAGCAACCTCAAAAATACTCAGATTGCATATTTTATTGAGGTTCCATAGGAATTATTGTTATTTTATATTCTTATTATTTTGATTTGAGACCCAAGTTATTGAAAGTCCCATCATTCTTCTCTTGCTAGGAGGCTTTTGTAAATAGATTTTACAAAGTTTTTGTAAATAGATTTTACCACCCTCGTTGAAATGGTGCATTAATGGATTTGACTAGTGTCAACTAGTAGTAAAATCTTAAGCTAGGAGGCTTAAGTGTGATTTTTAGCCAAAAGGATTTCCACTCTAAAATTCAGATGTGATATTTTTGGTTTGTTGCAATTGATTCTTATTTTTATTGATTTGTGGTGAATTCCCTTTTTTTAATCTCATATTTTCGTAAGTACAATATTCACCCTCTCTTTAGTATAAAGATTAGATCCTACAGGCTCTGTGTGCACTCACACCATTAAGCTCCCTAATATCTCATCCATGCTTGGGTTCTTCAAGTCCACTACCTCTTCAATAACGGTGACCCTTAGCTCCCATTCTTTAGTTAGAGCTCTTAAGAACTTGGAGACCATTTCATTGGAAGGGTAACTCTTCCCAAGTCTCTTAAGTGGATTGATGATGTTTAAGAATCTTGTACTTAAATCCTTGATGCTTTCCCCCAGTTTATTTTGAACATTTCGTATTCTTCGATCAAAAGACCAATCATCATTTATTTCACCTTAGATGTACCCTTGTGTGTGACTTCAAGGCATTTCCAGATTTTATGTGCCATCTCAAGTTACGAAATACAATTAAACTCTTCACTAGAGAGGGAAAAATAGAGAATACTCATGTCCTCACAGTTTATGGCAATCTGCTTCTTGTCTTCCAACTTGTAGTCCCTGGTTTCTGGATCCTCCTTAAGCATCTTGAACTCCCTCTCCACAATAAAGAGAGGTCTCTGATGGCCAACTTGAGGTATATCGTCATCTTTCGCTTCCAATGAGTGTATCTGGTTCTATCGAAGTACGACGATCAGTGGATTGATAATCCTTTAGCTCTTAAGGTGTTTGAGTACACCATCGATCGTCAGTGAGAGAAAGTGATTCCAAAGAAGCACCAACCTAAGCTTTGATATCATATGAAAGCACTAGAGAATGGTGAATAGTGCTTAAGGTAGATTTTAAAAAATAATAGAAAGATTATGTGGAAATTAAACTAAAATCATTGTAGATATATAGAGACAAGAAAACCACAACACAAGATTTATAGTAGAAAATCCTCGAGGGAAAAATCATTATCTGGGTCTCCAAACCTAGGATTTTACCTCGAGTTAACTCATAATCACTAACTAGGTATTTATAGGGTACCTAAACCCTTGTTACAACCCACTCTTGATTCCCCAATCAAGAGTAAACTCTTCTCCCTTGAGAGATTAGGGACTCACAACCTAAGCCCTTGAAATACAATTTAAATGAAGATAGATGAATTAATTGGAATAAATCAACCCAATAATGTCCCATTGATAACCCCAACTAGATAAGCAATAATGACAATCAACAGCCATCTAGGATGCAAATAAGTACTCCCTTATACTCCCTTCAGGTGCATGAAGATGTGGCATAGTAGGGAGAATGTGTGTGGATCTCCAAGTGAGGTGAAGTTGGTGCCAAAGAGCTCTAAGGCCATGAAAGAGTCAAGCAAAGCTGGGAAAATAACAAGGCTCTCTCAATTTTTAAGCTGCTTAAGAGCGTATAGAATGTATGCTAAGCTTCCAAGAAGGTAGGGGATCATTTTCTTATATAGAGGAGTCATTTAGAGGCTAAAGCACCTCATAGGCTTTTACTCTAACATTCAAAATTCACCCCTTACGTGCCAAGCCAACAAGAAAAAAAAGCAATCAAAAAAGTGCTTTTTGACATACTATCTAACATTAGATACATTCTACCTAACATTACATTAGCTATCTAATGTTAGGTGCTCACTTCAGTCTAAAGTTCATTATCTCTTGAAAGCTACAGCTCGGCCTAGCTATTCTTACGTAATGTTAGATGGTTTCCATCTAACATTAGATAGGCTAGTAATAGCCTAATTTGATGGAATGACCCTCTTAACACTTACTTAAAGTCATTACATGATGATTAACAAGTGATTAGCCCCTAATGACCTAATTGAAGGTTAATTAAACATCTATAAGTCATGTGAAGGTGTCCTTGTAAATTTTATGCATGAGACCCTTAAGTTTGTCTAAAAAGATTTAGTATGAGGCTCTCTTTACAATCTATCAAGAAAGATAAAATTACAATTCAAATGCCTAAAATACATTCAGACCTAACTTTAACTTTTCGATGGGATCCTTAGGCTTTGAATCTTCTTATCAATTTTCTATCCTTAAATCCTCTCTCCTTGAGCCTAATTGCCCTTCAAATCCAATTTGGGCATTCAGGCTATTCTTGATCTTTTTTCCTATATCCTATCTCTCATACAATCACACTATATGCAATACAATTTCCAATTTTAATCCCAACATTTTAAGATGTTTGTTATTGTTAAAACAATATTTTAAGGATAAATGAGGTGCCTAATTACATATGCAGATACAGGTGGGTCATGCCCTTTAAACTTCACTAATAGGTCATTAAGCCTATGACAAACCTAACTTGGCACTTAATGACCTAATTAAAAGTGATTAACAAAGATTAACCCTAATTTAGGTAGGTACAAGGTGAGTTAAGTGCTTGATGCATGATGATCCCAATTGATTCCTACACCAACCTAGTTAAGGGGATTATTCTTATAACCATCTATCAAAGAAATATAAAATTATATTTCATAACCTAATTGCACCCTAAATAAGGGTTTTAGCCCTTTTCTTTCTTAATAGAGGGTTCTTGAGATTAAGTTATCCTTTGAGCTCAAGTAAGAACTTAGCACTCTTCTTTTACATATTTTATGTGCCTTCGTCTCCAAGAATTTCTAGAGGCCTTTGGTTTTACTTTTCAAAACCTTACTCTTGCATGTTAGTCTTGACATAGAGAGAGTGTATGCAAGTGCAAGCAAGAAAGAGTATGTAATCTCAATTTAATCTAAACTTCATTAAAGGTTAATATCTATTATCATAACCACTATAATTATGGTGCATAAGTACTTATGTACCTATAGCCCGACTCATTCCTTGCTTTCTAGATACACCAAACCATGAAGACAAACATTAGCTTTGTGGTCCCATTAAATTCACCATCTAGCATATGAGATTTCTCCATGGAAGTATCCAAGTCATTGGCCCAAGTCTCCACCACATTTAGTCTCTCGCACACCATTTAGCAACTAGTATACAAAAAATTGAGGTTCATCACAGTACTTGGAAAGGGAAATCTATGCCTTGTCCCTAAGGGGGGCTTGTCCACTTGGAAAATGAAGGAAAGGAAATAATTTTCCATTTGACCAAGAATTTTCCATCATTTTCCTAGGTTTTGTATACTTTTTGTTACTTTTCATGGATTCCATCATTTTCCCCCTCATGTACAAACCACTTTCCCTATCACAAGAGGTGGAATTTTGGGAGAAAGCAAGAGAAATGGATTTCCTTTTATTTCCCAATGTATGCACACACAAGAAAGTTGGTCAAAAGGAATTTAAGGGAAAAAAAAAGAAAATCTGATTTCATTTCTTTTGTTTTCCCTTTGACCCCAAAACCATTTTCTTGTGCACAAACACCCCCTAAGTTGCAATTGGTCCTTTGTGAGAAGCCTACCAATTGTGGCATGAAGCAAGGCCACTAGGGGATTGACTGGTCTCCTAACATCTAATTGGGTTCAAGAGAACTACCACCAAGAGTATCCCACTTCGAGTAAGGATTTAGATGCGATGGGGAACAAGAACAACAACTGCACAATACATAGAGGTTGATTACTCAGCTCACTCCAAGCCTACACTACCTTTTGGGAGAAATGCAGGCTTTTCAATGCATTATATGAAATGGGGGTGCAAGTTAATTTGTATAGAGACTTAATATGATTAGATGTCCATTCCCTACAGACTTAATGGAATTTTATGCAACCTCAGCATCCTAAATGGAAAAAATGTTCTTTATTAATGTTTACATAGATTAACAACTATCATTTGGGGTGATTGATTATCAGGCAATAATGATGATTGGATATGATCTAAGATTGCACCCCTTTGCATTGGCGAATTGCATAATCTTCTATTCAGGTGTTGGTTTGCCTCCCTTGATGACACTTTACATCCTACATTCTTTTCCTTAACCGAGCACCCAACCGAATCCCCTCCCGCCACTTGTAATGAGTGCAGCATTCGAAGAGGAGTCTTAAGGTGATACATAAGATATGGATATGCCCAACTGAACCCATTTAGGTCAAGATCTTATTATTTGCTTCTTGGGAGCATCCAATCCTCTTAAGAGCTCTAAGGACTTGACTCAGTTAATATCAATATCGACTTTGTAGTGGCACAGCTCGATGTAGACAGGAAGTTGGTTCCTACAATCATAGTCAAGTTATAAATTTTTCCAAACATAATAGGCCTTATTACTCAATGATCCGAGACTTTATGCTCCTAGTGCCCTCAGATCACTTACAAGTGGTTTTAAGAGGCTTGTTGGTCTTGATGACCCCACATTACATAGAGGAGGCTTTTAAAGGCTTTGAGCTTTGCCAAAAAAGAATTGCTTGGCTAAATGCTCCTTTTTGAAAAGGTGCACAAAGATGAATCAATGTTCAAGATCAAACCATTTGGCTGTAGAGGCTAAAGGCAATATGATGGCAATCGGTGCATATTTCTTACCTTTTCAAATATAAGTGAGGTGACAAAACAACATTCTACACCTACATCAACGATCAGTAACTGTTGGTATAGGTTAAAATAACCGTCGTTGTAGGTCCACAGAGCTATTCTGACGGTCATTGAAGGTGTTCTCTTAAAATGCGTCACTGTAGGCAACACCGATGGTTTTTTTATCATCGGTGTTGTACCTAGACCTACAGTGACAGTCACATCCTAGAAGCTAACCATTTTTTGTGATAGCAGCAATAACAACACTTTTATCCGTCACTATAGGGAAGAAATGTTGCTAAAATCATCACTACAAGTAATAACTCTAATTGTCTTTTTTACATAATACCAACACGACCATCTGTCACTAAATCTATCAATATAGATATCAAAGTAATATCTAAATAAAATTAATATTTAACATTATCATCAACCTTATAGATTATTCAATGGGAAACAAATTAATCAAGAAACAACGTAATTAACCTTTGATTAGCCCATCTAACCTCAAGAATCATATCCACCAACCTTAAATATTTTTCCTCAAAATTAACATCAAAATATACCTAATTATGAAAAATTTCGACCTCCCCACATATGAATCGTGCGTGCATCACTTGTTGTCCACAGCTACTTCTGCACCATCCATATATTCTAATTAAGTAGGCTCTTCATCCAAAAAAGGATGCACCAGCTGGAAATCGAACCCAGGTCTGTACCGTGAAAGGGTACCATTCTATCACTAAACCACTGGTGCTATTAATATTTCATAAACCTAAAATAACACAGACTAAGAGTGGTTAGAAGATAAATAATCCTAAAGTCATTCCTAATAATTTTGAAATAATAAAGATGCAACAAATGGCAACAACAATCTATATATGATAGATGACAATGTTTAGATATCTATGAGATTGGTAGCTAAGGCGTACAAGTATTCATGTGACCAATGCCAAGATTATCACTATCCAAAGCACTCATAAAAATTCGTAAGAAACATATGCCTTAGTCTATGACATGATCAAATAATCAAGAAAGGCAAAACTGAAGAGAGATCATGTCCTAAGCAATGGCATGCCTTTATATCCAACAAGAAATATGACATGAAAATAACATCATAATTATGATTTCTTCTTGTAAATCCTACATGTGAGGTCAAAATCTCTATAGAAAATGAGGATCTTTAACTTTGAAATTTACCTTTTTTTCCTAATGATTCCTTTAATATTTAAAAAAGAAAAAGACAAAAACAAATGCATAGAAACTCATGAAAACCATTGACCTTTCCCAAGTATGAGCAATGTCTCAATTAGAAGCAAAGACCTGACCTTGCAAAAGAAACCCAACCCCCTATTCTTGCTCAAGACTTCAACACAAAGCTTCTCATCAATGGGTTCCTTCAAGCATCAACTGGAAGTGCTGGTTCCATCTTGGGTCTCGGGTTTTCTTTATCCTTTGTATCAGCAATGGTCTTGGGTCTCGAATTTTCTCAGCTAGTTTACTTACCTGAGGTTATAAATAACTCATTTATTAGTCTTGAAATTGATTAGCTTCAACTGCCAAACTTAATTTCCTAGACAACTCCAAGGGTTGCATTAATAATTGATTTAACAAACAAATTTACTTTTTCTTGGTCTCATGACTTTTATCGCTCACATCAGAGTCAAATTCATCGCTAAAATCATCATCAGAGCCCATGAAGTCATCCTGATCGTCATCTGAAATATCAACAGACTAGTTAGTTGCACAATCCTTCTCAGGTTCATCTATTCCAACCTAGCCTTTTGGAGATGTATATTCAGATGCATTTTTGTTCCTCCCATTGCCAATAGTTTGCATTTGAGAGGAAGATGAGCCATCTTTTGTTGCTTACTACCAACCATCTTCAACAAGGGGAGGAATGACATGAGTTGCTAGAGGAGGTGCCATGTATGTAGCTTCCCAACCAGATGCTTGCATCTTGGGATTGACCTTGTTACTAGGTTTACCAAGAGATTTCCCTGCAAAATTATTAGCTGTTGACCTCATCCTTTGCATCTCCTGCTGGCCCCAAGATTTAGGTACACCGTTGATGTGCCTGACCCAAGCATTTGAAGCATTAGCACCACCTCTATTTCATGATTTCCTAGGAAAAACTTCCCATCCACTATCTGCTGAATGTACATTTACTATTGCCATATCCTGACTAAGTTGATTAATGCTTGCATTGTTCCTTCCAGATCTAGAACTCTGAAGGCCCTTTCTTTTTGCTAGAAAATTGCTATTGCTATTTCTATTCATTCTGATCATAGCTTTTTCTACATTGAAAACCAAGACAAATACATAGATCCGAGCAATGAACCACGTAGGCCCTAGAGATGCAGTTGCGATTTGTAATCACAACAATATTGTAAAGAAACTTAGGTCAAACACTATAAATCAATCTGTGAAAGCTTTGAAAAATATATACCGATGAAATTTGGTCCTAACAAGCTAAGGTCAAAACAACAACCCATATGGACACAATTAAGTACTTTCTGTATGGATACAAATTAAGCAGAAACCAAAATGCACTTGCACATCTGTGAATAGTTGGTATTTTCCCCAAGTGAATCTAATTGAACAACTGGGAAAAAGTACACACATTCCCTAGATGGAGGATAGATAATCAAATGACTAAATCCCCAATCCTCTGCCTTAAGTCAGAGCGTGCAAATCTAGCTTAGAGCAAATGAGAGAGCCCATCTGATCATGGATCTGATCGAAGGATCAGTGAGAAAGATTGATAAAGAGAAATTGAGTAAAAGAGATCTAATTGAGTCGGAGAAATAAATAAGTAGCAATTTGATGCACTTATTTATCAAGGTCACAACTTTCAAAGAGCAAAATCTGATGCAAAAATGATCACAAAACTGTCAAAAAATAGTGTGGAAAGGATTTAAAGTGCAAGCGCTCTTGCCTGACATTGTTTTGACATAAGGACAACAATGCCAAGAAAAGGTGTTAAGATGGAAAAACCAAAATAAATAAGTAGCAATCTCAAACAAAAACACTTACACTACATAGCATACCTTAAAGGGAACATGAAAGAAGCAAGTCTTAGGATTGGCAATAATTCTCCCCTATTGCCACCATTAGCCACCAGACTCTGCCTTGCAAAATACATGATTCAAGGTAGAACTTTGCCCATAAAACTGCATAATTAGACAATAATGCTACTAGATCTAAAATTGAAAAATCAAGCTACCCGAATATTGCCCCTTATCATCTAGAGCAAGTGTTTAAACCTTATTTCTAGTTGCAACTTATATATTTTAAACTCTACAAGCATGGACATTCTTGTGAACAAGAAAATAAGGACTTCAACCTATTTAGTTAATACCATAGACATGGTCATTTATCTCCAAAAAATATAAAATTGTGATCTAATTGCTCATGGCAAGCAACTTATGAATAAACTTGGTTTCAGATATCAAGCGTTTAGGTAAAGTTATACCTCGGAGTATTTTGCAAGTAAGCCTACACATCGAATCAGGAGATCCATATGTGAAGAATTCCCTTCTCAATCCTAAGTGGAGCGTGCAAGATGCTTATATGCATTGTCTGAAGGACCTTCTTAAGTTGTAGACCACAGGTAGTCCCCATTACATCTGGCAACAATCTAGTCACCTACATCATTAAAGAAAGGGCATTCAATTAAAGAAGAATTTAGCTTGCTTATTTCCACTAATATAACCCAACATAAAGATAACTAGAGAACAAACATTTCCAAGAGTAGCGTAGTTCGCATGATTGCAACTTGAAAATAACAAAGAAAAAAGCCCATTGGATAGACATCTGACAAAATCAAAAGCTAAGGCCAAATAATACCAAGTTGCCAACACAAAATAAGTACAAAACAATCACATGAATCATACATCCAGGCATCAGGCACCAATCGACTAGCAAGCAACAAACAAATTTAGTTTTAGAACTTGAAAACAAACAATAAATTCTAAAACCATTTAATCAAAACTCTAAAATGATTGAATGAATTGGTTCGGGGGGAGGGTAATGGAAAAACCTTGGCAGCAGTAACAGCTCAAAAACAATTGTGCATACCTTAAAAACAAAGCCAACTAGAATTTAAAAGAAACAAAACCCATAATTTAACCCCATAAAAAAGATTAACTTGTAGTTGAGATACACACATGTGATTTTGTTTTCAATTCCTATCACTCTAATTAACATTCCCACATGCACCACAATTTACTAACCATCGAAAACATGCCAAAAACACTAGACTCGAAGGGCGGATTATCTTCACTTCCTCACATTGCAATTGACATCCACAAACCTAATGGAAAAGGCAGCTTAAACAAGTATCTTCACTTCCATAATTTTTCCATCTAATGATTCATAAGTTGCTAAAACAAAATCAGAAAAATATCAAGACAGAAGGAACATGGTCCATTGTATTGGATTTTTTTCACTTTTTTGAACTAGAGCCCAATTTATCTACCACTTTCTCATCAAAATCAAATTTTTAATAATTTAGAAATCTGAGTATATCCAAACAAGTATTCCTTCCACCAATTTCCAAACAAGTATCCCAAGAACCCATTCCTGATTCAACAAGGTTAGGCAATAGGTCACGTTAAGCCAAATGGACCCAACTGTAAGGTGGGTTCAACTGAACCAATCCAACACCTGGACAGATGTAGATGCTGCCCAAGTGCAAGTGCAATGCATGCCATATGAGATGGATTCAAATCTAAAAACCACCACAAAGGAAATTCCAAACAACCATGTAAAAGGCAAAATATGCAAGGGAAATTCAAGCATGGAGCTCCTTTTTATGTCTTTGACAGGCCCAATGTTCAAAGTTCGGTACTTGGAGTCCAACGAATAGTAGCAACTATAACTTGGTCATTGTGGCTTAGGTTTATGGTCCACTAAATCTCTCAAGTCAGCAAACCTCACTTTTAGAGTTGTTGTAGAGTATATAATCTTCCTGATCAGTTAAACTTCGTTTAGGCACATAAATGTTGTTTGTAGTTTGCTTGATACTAATACTTTTTGACAAGTCTCCAACGAAGAAAATCCATGTCAACCACATACAATTGCTGTGATTTGTTTCACAACAATGCTAAACAAGGCTCCAGTTAAACATTACCAACCTGTTTGCAATCTCACAGGCCTAGACTTTCTAAGGAGACTACGAAGCAAGATAGCACTATCAGCATCTCTTGGTCTTTCTCTGAAGAACTTGCCATGTTTTGGATGCAACGATTGAATGGAAAACATGGTATGTAGGTATATCCCATCCCTCACCATTCATTCAATGATTGAATGGCAAACAATAACTAGGGAGGGGGGAAAGGGATCAACCTAATGGGCAATGTCGAGGAACCTTGTAAGGAGGTCAACACTGTATTTACGAACACCACATACCTCTCACACATTTCGTTAAACACCTCGAGGACAGTTTGGTGTCATTGGACCAAACGAACACAATCAAGACCACATTCCACTTGGTCGCTCTCTGGTGCAACTCTATCTCCTATCTCTTTGACACTCACCTGCAAGCTCTCCAACCTCCTCAATATCCTCTTCCTCCCCGAGCTCCATCTAACCATTGACATTAGCAAACCTTGCCGAGCTCTTCCAACCCAATGTTGGACATCCTCAACATCAGAAGATCGAGCAGGAGATAATCCCTAACGAAACTCTTAGACAAGAAGTGTCATCACTGGGATTAGAACTTTGATCGAGCAAACAAGATCTAGCGATTGGATCCACACAAGATAACAATTGGACAATGGAAGGGAAGGAGAAATATAGAGATTGAGAGGGGGTAGCGAACCTGTACTCCAAATCGACGATTGTTAGGGTTTCATGGGAGGGGACGGGCAATAGCAATCTCCCCTCTCCACTCTCTATCCTGATGTCAAGAAGTGATGTGAGGTGAGCGAGCGATGATTGGAGGCCTTGATGTCAAGTTAAGAGGCGTCGAGTGCGTGTCCAGCAGAGGCCCTGATGTCGAGGTGTGTGAGCAACGATTGAGAGGGGAGGAGACAAGTGATTGGAAATCGGAGGCCTTGATGTCGAGAGGTGATGTGAGGTGAGTAAGCGACAATTGGAGGCCTTGATGTCGGGTTATGAGGCATCGAGTGCGTGTGTCTGGCGAGGGCATTGAGTTGAGAGAAGTCATGCGTGTGTCTGGCGGAAGCGTTGAGTTGAGAGTCGTCGTGCGTGTGTTGGGCTCCAGTGGTGGGGTGAGGGGGTGAGAGGGGGGGGTGTTAGGGGAGTTTGTATCGATTTAGGGTTTAGGACGAAGAAGAAAAACCAAGATAGGAAGGAGCAGGGGAGAAAAAAAAGAAACAAAAAGAGGAAATCACTGACATTTAAGGAAATTCAATAGCAACGTATTTTAAACGTTGTAAGCCACTCGTCAGCATATGTTAC
This sequence comes from Thalassia testudinum, assembly GCA_037157565.1. NCBI lineage: Eukaryota > Viridiplantae > Streptophyta > Magnoliopsida > Alismatales > Hydrocharitaceae > Thalassia > Thalassia testudinum. The sequence continues at coordinate 46,207,119 of JAZHRO010000025.1, forward strand.
TTTTTTTGTAGTGTGAGTAATACTACTTAAGGCATTTTATGTTTGATTTGGGATTAGGTCCTTTCGATTTGACATCAAAGATAGTACCAAACCAAGTTTCCAAGGCTAAGGATTCTAGATGCAGGATCCAACTAATGTGTGATTGTGTTGCCCCTTTGCTATTGGTGTCGAATACAATTTTGGATGCAAACATGACTAGGTATCAGATTTTGTGTATTCAACCACCGTTATATCCCCCAAAGGCAATATTACCCACCATGGGGATTGTCGGTGTGCCTTTTGTCATTTCCAATACAATTTCAAAATTTGCATTGAATTAATGGCCAAGATGTTATGATTTGATGGCACCTTATCCAATAATGATTCTAGGCAGCAACTTTCCAAGCTTCTTGTTTAAGTTTGGGGCGTCCAATGGGTGGGAGATCTTATGCATCTATACTTTACTCTTTGAGCTCTGATCTTCTTTCTTCTTCTACTTGTTCTTTTTCTCATCTATTTCTCTCTTTTTGATAACCTTTTAAATGAGCATGATGTTAAAGGAAATCAAACATGTGGTGAACAACCCACTCTCTTGGTGAAGGAAGCCATAAGGAGATATCATTCAATAGCTTCTTGGAGGATCTGAGCACTACCTTGATTCACAATCCCCCACCCCTCCCTATGAGGAGGCCTTCTCGCCATTGAGGCCCCACACTAGCCAAAAAGTTATCTAAGGTAGATGTTTTGAGGTACTGGATGGAATACAAGTTCGAGAAAATTAAGCTTGTTACCCCCCAAGAAAAGGTGTGCATCTTCAATGCTCCTCTTGGGATGATTGGAATTTATGCCATGTCCCTAAAGTCTAGATTTTTCCCCTAGACCCCTTCCAAGATCATCTCCTACACTGACTCTAGGTGTCATCCTTGCAATTTGTGGCCAACTGCTAGCTCTTATTCAATGCCTTTTGCTATCATCCATTTGTACACGGGAATTTGGTTGACTGTGTAGCTAATCCTTTACGTCTACACCCTTACATAGTAAGAACCATCAAGTATGATCAATTTCACCCCTCACCATAACCAATAATTAATGAGGCCTCCTCCCCTCGCCCCTTCCCATAAACAAAGAGGTATAACAAGCATTAGTTCATTTTGAGGTGTAATGGGCTTGGCGATTTCCTAACGATTACTACCTTCCTTTCGGTTGTAACAAGAGGCTTAATGTTCTTTATGGGTCCATCACTAGTAAGCTGCAAATGGTTGGGGTCCCAGCTACTAATTGGGGGCTCGATTGATGAGTACGTCATGTGCAATCACATATTGTAGAAGCTCCTCACACGATCCTAGAAAGAGGACCACCAGGAAGTTAGATAATCTATTTCTAGTCTCTAATAAGAGGACCTTTGGTACTTCTCGAGCAATTACATCGTCTTTCTCAATGGAGCGTAATGCACCTAACAACCTACTACTTCTAAGGTCCAACCTCTTTATCCTCTTTTCAAGATACATGCAAGGATCCTTGAGAAGGGAAGGGAGAGTCATAGAGTAGTTTGTCTTCGAGCAATCTTACACTTCTAGGAAGAAAGATGCATTCTCACTAAAAGTTTGGCTCTGTTCTTTAATTGCCTTCTTCCAGCAAGCCTTTTCTCTTTTAGATTTCTTTGATTTCTACAAGGTTCTCTAATGTAGTGTTGATCTTAAAGATTTTCATCAAAGATGTGGCCATCTTGCCTAAAAGGGTTATTCAACACATTAACCATGCATCAATGGCTTACACCAAAGCCTAGTCTCTCAATCTTTGGAGCGTTTCTACTTCAATGGATTTAAATGACCAACCACAATGGGAGTGGTGGTGACATAAGTCTTTTCTCCACAACCATTTCCCAACAATACTAACCGAAGGATCCTAATAGATCCAAGTATTTTCTATTTGAATCCCCCATCTTCAACAAATGTATATTTGGATTCAACAACAAAAAGCACACGAGGAATTTAGCGAAATTCATCCCACAAATGAGGCATCCTCTTGGAAAGGAATTTACTACCTTCAGATTTATTAGATGCAATGTATTACAAGGCAGTTAGAGAGCAACTAAAGGATGCTCCATCTCCAACAATTATGAGAGCATATGCTTTCTAAGTTAATGTGCTAGTAATTGTATGTCCCATGATGATTACTCATGAGACTTTATATGCATTCTATGAGTTACAAATGATAACTAAGTAATAACATAAAACTTTGAAAGACAAATGGTTGCTAAAAGTAGTGAATGTGATCTCTTCTTTATTAATCATTTTCTCCTCCCAACTTATTCTACTATGGAGCCATTCATGCAATCAAGAAGAATGTCTTTATGGTTGGATTGGATGTAACACATTATAGCTATAACTGACTTTATATGATGGAATTACATAGAAACTTCTCTAATTGGTTAAGAATTTGTACTTTAAGTAGACATTTTCTATAACACTCCCAAAGATAGTCCACATCGTAAACTTATAAAAGTGAGTAGCATGATATAAGTATTGAGAATTACTACTTATCAACTTAAGCTTGAGCATTTCGGGTGATTATTTGGATTTATGAGACTCATACCCAATAAGTTCTCAAAGATAGTGTGTTAAGACCCGAAGACATCAAACACTTTTAAAACGTCTGGGAGTTGGTCCAGACATCTGGTTAGATGTCTGGAAATAAATTTTTGCGTGCGTACGATTGCGAGTCTGCGTGCGTGCGCACGCAGACTGAACCCGCCAACATGCAAGCACTTTTTCTCTCCCCCGACGCCTTCAAATACCCCTCTCCCCCCTTCCCTCTCCCTCACCCACCACTCCACTGTCTCCTCCTTCCAGCGTTAGCGTGAGAGTGAGAGAGCGAGGGCAGCAGCTGCTACTGGTTGCGTGCGGAGAGGAGGAGGTGCAGCGAGAGGGGAGAAGAGGGAGAGCACGTGAGGAAGAGAGAGCAAGCTCGCCAGAGCAGCTTGGGGCCGACCGACGAGCGCGCAGCGGGAGCGTGGTGCTGGGGAGGTTACCCCGGTGCTGCTGTAGCTCAGGCAACAAGCGGGTGAGTGCGGCGCGGCCGTGCGCAGCAGGAAGAAGGCGAGGAGGTCCTGATTCTGGGAAATTTTTTCAGAACCAGACGTTTGGACCTACGTCCAGACGACGTGGGCGACGTCAGGAGAGAGATCCAGACGTCTGAAAGGTATAATATTTCTCTTCCTCCTTTCTACGGATACGGCCATGCAGGCCGTTCCGTCGAAGTTCTGAGATGTGTCGTGTTGAGGAGTGTTGCATACGCATGCAGGTTTCGCTTCGAGAAGGCGCGAGGACACGCCCTCCCACGTAAATCAGACGTCTGGGTACAGCACCAAACGACAGAGAGCGTCTCCAGACGTCCGGAGTGATAGTCAGACATCTGGAACTAGGTCCAGACGGTTCAGCAGGATCCTAGACGACTGAAGAGCAGCGCAGAAGTGAGGTATGACCTGGACCACTTTTTAAGACGTCTGGAAGGTGTTCCAGACGTCTGATTTGAGTCAGAGTTGTCATTTTTGACCCATTTAGGGTCCATTCGAGGTCTGATTTCCACGTTTAAAATTTCGTTCTTCTCAGAATTAGTTCCTCTACTTGTTTAAAGTACTTGTATCCTGTTCTGAGTGGTTCCTTGTGACTTATCCTTGTGTTAGGACCTCGTTCTGTTGCGACTTTGGGGGTTACGGAGGCACGTGGACCTGCCGATCACGCCTCCATTACTCCCGATTTTGCGGGTAGAGTGGCTTCCCTTAGTTAATTACAAACACCAATGCTTATCTGAATTAAATGATAGATCCTAGGGTATGGCAAGAATCCTAGGACCTGAAAATTAGATTGAATGTTAGATCCTAGGGCATGGCATGAATCCTAGGACTAAAAACTAGATTGAATGATAGATTCAAGAGGGTGGCATGAATCCTAGGAACAGAAACACTAAAACGAATGTCTTGAATGCCTGAATTGCAGTCTTGGATAAGTAGATAGAATAATGATAATTGCCTGTAATTGGATAACAACTGCCTGTGAAATGTAGAATACTGTTGCTAGTAACTGTTATATGTAACTACGGTTGTTTGGAATCTAAATACGAGCTACTTGTATATAAATTGGAAAGGAAAAGTTTGAATGTTGGAAATACGTACTATATGCGAATAAACCTGAAATGATGAAACCTAGTATGGCTTGACCTGAGGAAGCATGAGCACTAACCCTACGGGGAATTAGGAGTAAAACTCCTGGAAATAAATGGAATGGAACTGGAAAAGTAAAATGGGAAAGTGTATTGTCTCTTGGGTACGTGATACCAAAGAGAGCACATATTACCTCTTAGTGTAGAGGGGAGCTTGCTGCCCTCAGGTCGAGATCGGGGTGAGTTTGGCCACTTTGCACCGACTTTTTTGCCCTCGCGTACACTGTACTGGGGAGAGCTACTAATGTAGGGAGAGAGCTAGCCACCCCACGGGACCCGGGGTTCAGCTAGTCGTCCTACACCGACTTATTAGGCCCACTAGGCAAACCAGGGTAGTCAGGCGAGGATACGCGGACTGTGGAGGGGCAAGACCCCTGTTTGGTTACTGTGGAGGGGCTGGACTCCTGTTACTAAGAGGGCTCTGCCCTATACTGGTTCCGTGCTGTACTTTGGGGTACACCCGTTAACGGAAACGACTGACCGCGTGCCAGTGCGGGGTAGCTACCCATGCATTTACCGTGCGTGTCGTAGTCACCGTTACGTCTGTCAATGACCTTGGGGTGGTTGACTGAGGGTAGGACCACCACGGGAGACTCTCCCGGCCAGGAGAGCACCACGTGCTACTTCTACTTTTCGGAAAGACTGCAATCAAGATCGTTCCCACGAGGAACATTTGAGATCAAGAGAAAGATCTAAGAAATAATTCAAGAAAGAGTAAATAGAGGAATAAAGAAAGAAATTAAAAATAATAGCTACTTGTCCACCTTTACTGTTTTCTTAGCTAGCTGGTTGCCACTCTACTCAGCGTTTCACTAACGTATCACATTTGTCACCTTTTTCCAGGATCAGGTGTTGAGCAGCCAGAGCTTGTAGCTACAAAGGGTGCTGGGCCTAGTAGAGTCCAGTAGTTGTACTTTTGTTGTACCGTATTTCTGTAGTAGTGAGTATTTCTGTTTCACCTTGTACTCTTTATTGTAAACATCATATTTCTGTACCTATTTTTAATTCTCTACTGTTGTGGTGGTATGTACTGTAGTAGTTCTTTTCTTTACTGCTATACTTTGTTACTGTTAGTTACTTGCATGGTGGATGTGGTTTATTTTACTGCTTTTTGGTTACTTTCTCGCTGGACGACTGGGTCTTGGGATCAGTCGAGTCGATCCGATTCTCGTGTCCCGTAGGGATTCGGGAACCGGGTCGTAACAAGATGGTATCAGAGCAAGGTCATCCCGAGAAGTGAACCAATTGGCTGGAAAATAGCCAATTCACTTTCTTGTAACTAGAGTAGCCACCACAACATAACTTTTGACATCTGTTTTAAGGCCTCTTCGTTGAGTGTCGATTAGTACTGACATCTTTTCCATTCTGTATTCGCGTCTCATTGTAGGAGATGCCTCAACGCGGGACTAGTGAGGTGGGCCGCGGACGCGGCCGAGGATGAGGTCGGAGGGGCAGGCGCGTCGAGCCCGACGCCTCAGTGGACCAACCACTACTCCCGGGCATCCAGGCCCAGGACCTCGCCCAGCTGATACGGGATATCGTGCGAGAGGAGCTCCACCCGCCGCCACGAGCGCCTCTACCTAGGGCTGCGGAGGGGGAGTCCTCTGTGGGACCACGAGACAGACACAGCGCTGGACGCGGGGGAGAGGGTGGGCCTCCACCACCCCCCCACCTTCCTCCGGCACTTCCGAGCACAAGGCTTCTTTACCTGGAGGCGCACCAGCATCTCTACTTCAGCGCCACCTTGAGTTTTTCGAACAGTTCCGGAAGCTGAAGCCCCCTCCTTTAAAGGGGATGAGGACCCAACCGAGGCGGAGGACTGGCTCGAGCAGATCGAGAAGGTTTTTGACACCCTTTGCCCCCCTGTGGAGTACCACGTGGCCTTTGCCACGTACCAGCTAGAGAGCACGACACACAGGTGGTGGAGGGTGGTCAGGGGTCAGCAGAGGGACGAGCCGACTTGGGACCAGTTCGTCACCCTCTTCTGCGAGCAGTACTTCCCCCAGACATGGCAGGACCAGAGGAGGCGGGAGTTCCACACTCTCCGCCAGGGGACGATGACGGTGAGCGTGTACCGTACGCGTTTCCTGGAGCTATCTCGTTTCGCAGCGACAGCCGTGGCTACTGAGGAGGGCACCTTTGGAGGTTCACCGAGGGGCTCTGGCCTGTGATTCGAGGGTATGTCAAACCCCTGAAGCTGCCTACGTTCTCGAGGGTGGTGGAGGCAGCTATGACGTATGAAGAGACCAACCCGTCCGCACGCGACACTGACAGTGGGCGGAAGAGGCCCTATCAGCCAGACTTCTCACAGGGCCGATGAGAGAGGCACGTGGCATCCGCAGGAGAGCCGTCACATTTTGCGGGGCCATCAGTGGCCTTTAAGGGCCCCCGACAGGGGCCAACTGCTAGTACCAGAACCCCGCCCAGCCGTCAGCAGGGACCCACTGAGGGCGGGAGTCGAGTCCCCTTTTGCTACCAGTGTGGCCAGCCGGGCCGTATCAGGAGGGACTGCCCGTCTAGGATAGGAGGTCAGCAGATGCTTCCCACGCTGAGCACTAGAGGGCGAGCAGGAGGCCACAGTTTCCAGGCGTGAGGAGGAGGACAGCAGTCGCGGGGAGGGTACCGACTGGCAGCTACCCGTCCGACTCAGAGTGTGGCTGCTTCGTCCGCACCTAGGGCCAAGGGTGTGAGGGCTTTCTAGCTTGTGTGGTGGTGGAGCCCAGCCCTGTGGTAGACTTTCAGAGTATCTCGGTGGTCAGAGAGTACCCCGACGTATTCCCAGATGAGTTGCCAGGACTACCGCCCGAGCGTGAGATCGAGTTTGAGATCTCACTGGTACCGAGGACCAGCCCCATCTCCACAGCACCGTACAGGATGGCACCACTTGAGCTGCGATAGCTCAAGTCTCAGTTGCAGGATCTTCTGGAGAAGGGCTTTGTGAGGCCCAGTGCGTCTCCATGGGAGCCCCAGTTTTGTTCGTAAAGAAGAAGGATGGTACCCTACGCCTTTGTGTGGACTACTGACAGCTGAATAGGGTTACCATCAAGAATAGGTATCTGCTGCCGAGGATTGATAACGTGTTTGACCAGTTGCGAGGTGCCACGGTATTCTCCAAGATCGACTTGAGGTCTGGATACCACCAGTTGAGGATCAAGGAGACAGACGTCTCCAAGACAGCTTTCCGCACCCGGTACGGACACGAGTTTTTGGTCATGCCGTTTAGGTTGACCAATGCCCCCACTGCCTTCATGGATTTGATGAACCGGGTGTTCAGACCGTACTTGGACCAGTTCATGGTGGTATTTATTGATGATGTGCTCATCTATTCTCGAGATCAGACGCAGCACGGACAGCACTTGCGGATGGTTTTGGACACACTGAGACGACGTAGGCTGTACGCCAAATACAGCAAGTGCGAGTTCTGGTTGAGGGAGGTGACCTTCCTGGGTCATGTGATCTCCAGGGATGGCTTGGCTGTGGACCCAGCCAAGGTTGAGGCAATGCTCAGGTGGGAGAGACCGCGTACGGTTACTGAGATCCGCAGTTTCTTGGGATTGGCAGGCTACTACATGCGGTTTATCAGGGGCTTCTCACAGATTACACGTCTTATGACACAGCTGACCCAGAAGGACATGCCCTTTACTTGGACAGATGCTTGTAAGGCATGTATTCAGGAGCTGAAAGAGAGGCTGACTTCGGCTCCCGTGCTCACCATCCCAGACAGTAGTGGCGGGTTCATTGTGTACACGGACGCCTCTTTGCAGGGGTTAGGGGGTGTGCTCATGCAGAGGGGTCACGTTGTCGCTTACGCTTCGCGGCAACTGAAGCCCCATGAGCATAGCTACCCTACCCACGACCTGGAGTTGGCAGCTGTCGTCTTCGCGCTGAAGACTTGGAGGCACTACTTGTACGGTGAGACCTTTGAGATTTTCACAGATCATAAGAGCCTCAGATACTTGTTTGATCAGAAGGAGCTCAACATGAGACAGAGACGTTGGTTGGAGCTCCTGAAGGATTATGACTGCAGCATTTCCTACCACCCGGGAAAGGCCAACGTGGTGGCTGATGCCTTGAGTCGGAAGGCGCCCGCCCACTTGGCCAATTTACAGGCGCAGAGTTGGAGCCTCATGGAGGAGATGGGCAGTTGGCGGCCCCTAGAGTTACTGGGGCACTGTGGGGCAATGACGGTGACACGACAGATGAGGCCAGAGCAGATAGACCGCATCATCACTAGACAAATGGCCAACCCGTACTTACAGTCATTGCGTGACAGAGTGCTGTCAGGAGACCCTGGGGACTTCTCTTTTACAAACCAGGTACTGCGCATGAGGGGACGTTTGTGCGTTCCCAGGGACGAGGAGCTGTTGAGAGAGCTCCTGACTGAGGCACACGGTTCCAGGTTCACCATACATCCCGGAAATACAAAGACGTACCATGATTTGAGATGCGATTTTTGATAGAGGGGAATGAAGCGGGATGTAGGTGAATTCGTACAGTAGTGTTTAGTATGCCAGCAGGTGAAGGCCGAGCATCAGAGGCCTGCAGGGCCGTTGCAGCCACTTCCAGTGCCCGAATAGAAGTGGGAGAGCATCACCATGGACTTGGTGGTGGGCTTGCCCGTTACCCAGCGAGGACACGACGTAGTCTGGGTGATCGTTGACAGATTGATGAAGACGGCACGTTTCTTGCCAATCCGAGTCACCTTGGGACCAGCACAATTGGCAGAGAGGTATATTCGCGACGTGGTACATCTACACGGAGTTCCGCGGTAGATCGTATCCGACCGGGATATCTGATTTACGTCCCAGTTTTGGGCTGAGTTTCAGCAGGCCCTAAGGATGCGGTTGAGGTTCAGTACAACATATCACCCCCAGACGGACGGACAGTCTGAGCGCACGATATAGACATTTAAGGACCTTTTGCATGCTTGTGTACTGGACTGGAGGGGCTCTTGGGAGGAGCACTTGCCCCTGGCTGAGTTTGCATATAATAACAGCTATCACTCGAGCATCGGCATGGCACCCTACAAGGCTCCGTACGAACGGAGGTGTACGGCACCCTTCAGTTGGGTTGAGGTGGGGACCAAGTGGGAGGTTGGCCCCAGGCTGATCCAGTAGAGTCAGGAGGTGATCGAGCAGATTCACAGGCGACTCCGCACTGTCAGAAGCAGACAGAAGAGCTATGCAGATCGGAAACACAGAGAGGTGTAGTTTAAGGTTGGGGATCACGTCTTCCTTCGTGTTTCTCCCATGAAGGGCCTGCAATGGTTTGGGGTGAGAGGGAAGCTCGCGTCGAGGTTCATAGGACCCTTTGAGGTCCTGGAGCCGGTTGAACCCGTTACAGGCTTTCCCTCCCTCCCTAGCTTTCTGGGGTGCACGACGTGTTCCACGTGTCCAACCTCAAAAAGTACGTCGCCGATCCCAGTCACGTCCTGAGCCACGAGAGCGTCGAGGTGGGTGACGACCTGACCTACCCCGCGGCCAGTGCAGATTCTTGACAGAGCCGTCCGGAGTCTGAGACGGAAGCAAATACCCCTGGTGAAGGTTTTGTGGAGGAGCTAGCAGTGTGAGGAGGCTGCCTGGGAGCCTAAGGCGACGATGCGGGAGCAGTACCCGGAGCACTTTGAGGGTACGTCTTTTCGGACTGGCTTCAGTCCTCTTTGAGTTTGTTATGCGTATATTGTTCTTTTTCCGCACCCTGGTTAGCACAAGTTTCGGGGATGAAACTTCCTTTGAGTTTGTTATGTTGTTAAGACCCGAAGACATCAAATACTTTTAAGACGTCTGGGAGTTGGTCCAGTCGTCTGGTCAGACATCTGGACACCTTCACAGATGTCTGGAAATAAATTTTTGCGTGCGTACGATTGCGAGTCTACTCGCGTGCATGCGCAGATTGAACCCGCCAACCTGCAGGTGCTTTTTCTCTCCCCCGACGCCTTCAAATACCCCTCTCCCCCCTTCCCTCTCCCTCACCCACCACTCCACCGTCTCCTTCCAGCGTTAGCGTGAGAGTGAGAGAGCGAGGGCAGCAGCTGCTGCCGGTTGCGTGCGGAGAGGAGGTGCAGCGAGAGGGGAGAAGAGGGAGAGAGCATGAGGAAGAGAGAGCGAGCTCGCCGGAGCAGCTCGGAGCAGGCTGACGGGCGCGTAGCGGGAGCGTGGTGCTGGGGAGGTTACCCCGGTGCTGCTGCAGCTCAGGTAGTAGGAGGGCGAGCGCGGCTCGGCCGTGTGCAGCAGGAAGAAGGCGAGGTCCTGATTCTGGAAAATTTTTCCAGAATTAGACGTCTGGACCTACGTCCAGACGACGCGAGCGACGTCTGGAAAGAGATCTAGACGTCTGAAAGGTACGATATTTCTCCTCTTCCTCCTTTTTGCGGATACGACCATGCAGGCCGTTCCACCGAAGTTCTGAGACGTGTCGTGTTGAAGAGTGTTGCGTACACATGCAGGTTTCGCTTCGAGAAGGCGCGAGGACATGCCCACCCACGCAGATCAAACGTCTGGGCACAGCACCAGACGGCGGAGAGCATCTCCAAACGTCCGGAGTGATAGTCAGACGTCTGGAACTAGGTCCAGACGGTTCAGTGGGATCCTGAACGTCTAAAGAGCAGCGCAGAAGTGAGGTATGACCTAGACCACTTTTTAAGACATCTGGAAGGTGTTCCAGACGTCTGATTTGGGTCAAAGTTGACCCGTTTAGGGTATTTGACCCGTTTAGGGTCCGTTCGAGGTCCGATTTCCGCGTTTAAAATTTCGTTCTTCTCAGAATTAGTTCCTCTACTTGTTTAAAGTACTTGTATCCTGTTCTGAGTGGTTCCTTGTGACTTATCCTTGTGTTAGGACCTTATTCTGTTGCGGCTTTGGGGGTTGCGGAGGCATGTGGACCTGCCGATCATGCCCCCATTACTCTTGGTTTGCGGGTAGAGTGGCTTCCCTTAGTTAATTACAAACATTAATGCTTATCTGAATTAAATGATAGATCCTAGGGTATGGCATGAATCTTAGGACCTGAAAACTAGATTGAATGTTAGATCCTAGGGCATGGCATGAATCCTAAGACTGAAAACTAGATTGAATGATAGATCCTAGGGGGTGACATGAATCCTAAGAACAGAAACACTGAAAAGAATATCTTGAATGCCTGAATTGCAGTCTTGGATAAGTAGATAGAATAATGATAATTGCCTGTAATTGGATAGCAACTGCCTGTGAAATATAAAGTACTGTTGCTAGTAACTGCTACATGTAATTACTGTTGTTTGGAATCTAAATACGAGCTGCTTGTATATAAATTGGAGAGGAAAAGAAGTTTGAATGTTGGAAATACGTACTATATGCGAATAAACCTGAAATGATGAAACCTAGTATGGCTTGGCCTGAGGAAACATGAGCACTAACCCTACGGGGAATTAGGCGTAGAACTCCTGAAAATAAATGGAATGGAACTGGAAAAGTAAAACGGGAAAGTGTGTTGCCTCTTGGGTACGTGGTACCAAAGAGAGCACATGTTACCTCTTAGTGTAGAGGGGAGCTTGCCGCCCTCAGGTCGAGACCGGGGTAAGTTTGGCCACTTTGCACCGACTTTCTGGCCCTCGCGTACACCGTACTGGGGAGAGCTGCTAATGTAGGGAGAGAGCTAGCCACCCCACGGGACCCGAGGTTCAGCTAGCCGTCCTCCACCGACTTGTTAGGCCCACTGGGCAAACCAGGGTAATCAAGTGAGGGTGCGCGAACTGTGGAGGGGCAAGACCCCTGTTTGGTTACTGTGGAGGGGCTGGACCCCTGTTACTGAGAGGGCTTTGCCCTATACTGGTTCCGTGTTGTGCTTTGGGGCGCAGCCGTTGACGGAAACGACTGACCACATGCCAGTGTGGGGTAGCTACCCATGCGTTTATCGTGCGTGCCGTAGTCACCGTTACGTCTGTCAGTGACCTTGGGGTGGTTGACTGAGGGTAGGACCACCACGGGGGACTCTCCCAGCCAGGAGAGCACCACGTGCTACTTCTACTTTTCGGAAAAGACTGCAATCAAGATCGTTCCCACAAGGAACATTCGAGATCAAGAGAAAGATCTAAGAAATAATTCAAGAAAGAGTAAATAGAGGAATAAAGAAAGAAATTAAAAACAACAGCTACTTATCCACCTTTACTGTTTTCTTAGCTAGCCGGTTGCCACTCTACTCAGCGTTTCACTAACGTGTCACATTTGTCACCTTTTTCCAGGACCAGGTGTTGAGCAGCCAGAGCCTGCGGCTGCAAAGGGTGCTGGGCCTAGTAGAGTCCAGTAGTTGTACTTTTGTTATACCGTATTTCTGTAGTAGTGAGTATTTCTGTTTCACCTTGTACTCTTTATTGTAAACACAATATTTCTGTACCTATTTTTAATTATCTACTGTTATGATATGTACTGTAGTAGTTTTTTTCTTTACTGCTGTACTTTGTTACTGTTAGTTACTTGCATGGTGGATGTGGTTTATTTTACTGCTTTTTTATTACTTTCTCGCTGGACGACTGGATCTTAGGATCAGTCGAGTCGGTCTGATTCTCGTGTCCTATAGGGATTCGGGAACCGGGTCGTAACATAGTGTTTCTCAATTAGACTTAGGTTTAGGCCCGGACCGTTACACAAATGATATTCGAGCCATGAACCAGCCGAAAATATGGAAACTAAGAGCTATCAAGACCAAGTGCTACGTCATAAAAGTAATGGTGAGAGCTACCTCTAGAACCAATATTATCAACCTCTAGAATCTAACATCGCCTAGTATATCTATTTGGTAATTGAACCCTAATGAAGATATCAAGATTTCAAGTAGGGAAGGTTATAATACCCCTAAAGATAATCTCACATTATAAACCCATGAAAGTAAGTAGTGAGATATAAGAATTGAGAATTACTACTTGACAGCTTGAGCTTGAGCATTTTTTATGATTATTTGAATTTATGGGACCCATACCCAACAAGTTCTAAAGTATAGTTTTTTTCAATTAGACTCAGATTTAGGCTTGGGTCGTTATATTGTACCTTTTCTTGAAAATGTAAATAGCATCTATGTCCCTCTAGGACCTTAACATAGACTCTATAAGTGCCACATGGAGCTCACCTCCAACTTACTCAAGACCTCTGACCAAGTTAGACACTTTTTTTCCTAAGCTTCTTTTGGAATAAAAGTCAGGTGGTTTCCATCTGACTTGCTCCTCAAGTTTCCTTAATCTAAATCTGATTAGGTATTTTAAGGATCAAGTTCGATGACTCATCCATATTGTCTTCCCCTAGATTTTTCTTGAGTTTAGCTCATTTAGACCGTAACTCATAAACGATCTTGCTGAATATTTCCCTTAGTTAGAACCCTTCCATGATTCAGCAAAATCCTATTAGTGAGATATTTATGTGGCATATATTATAATCACAAAGGAATCTTCATGCCCTTGCTGATAATGGTCATTGCTGGCCACTATACAATTCTATTATGCATAGCTATTGCTCTTTATAAATAGACAACTTGAAGGGTGTGTGGTTGCGCACTCAATTCTAAATCTCTACTCTACTCTATTATGTTATTCTCTCCATTTATAATTTACATGGTATTAGAGACTGAAGCTCTTGAAGATTTAGCTATTTGTGTGCACTAAGTGATTCCTTTGATTCATGCAATGCTAGAATCAACAAGATTTCATCCATTGCTTCTTTTCCCATAAATATCCAAAATTTTGCTTCCTCAAGGTTGAGCACATCTAATTATCCTTTCAAAGAGATCAACTGATGCCTTTCCCCTATGCATATGATTTCTTCAAGTTTGTTGATGGCAGCAATGCACCACCTATCTATGATAAGGATGCTTCAAGCAATGATATCTTGACTGATGATTTTCTCTCCTGGAGAAAGAAAGACTAGCTAGTGACGAGTTGGATCTTTGCTTCTATTTCAGAGGAAATTTGTTCACAAGTTATCAATTTATCTTCTACTTGCGAAGTATGGCTTTATTTGGAAAAGCATTATGCTACTTAGTCTCGAGCTCATGTTTTTCAATACAAAGCTACTTTGACTAATTTGAAAAAGGTAATTCATCTATAATAAAATATGTTAACAAAGCAAAATCAATACCATTAATTTGGCCACCACCTCTAGAAAATCTATGGACAATGATGAACTTGTTTTGGTTGTATTAAATGGGTTGCCTTTATATTACCATTTTGTCATTACCTATACATCTAATCATTTGGATTCAATCAATTTTGAAGAACTTGTTGGTACACTTTTATCATATGAGTAGCACATACAAATAGCACAAGCCAACCTTGATATTTCAATCAATCAAGCTATAAGAGGTTGTGCTTCCTTCTCTACTCAAGGTAGAGGAAGGTCGGCTGGAAGAGGTCAATCTACTCCTAGACGTGGGAATTATCAAAGTGCTCGTACTTCAAATTGATCTCCTTGTATTACTATTGTTAACCCATGTCAAATCTATGGTTGCTCAAACCACATTGGTGCTCAATGTTTTCATCGATTTGATCAAAATTACAATTATTCTCCATATACTGCCCATGTTGCAAACATTACACCTAGGTAGGAGCTTTGGTACCTAGACTCTCGAACTCATCACATTATAAGCTCTCTTAATAATCTTGATTTGGGCACAAGCTACAAAGGAGTAGATAAAGTGACTTTTGGTAATGGGCAAGACTCATGTATATTACATACTGGTCATAAGCTTCTTAATATGCCTACTCGTCCTCGTATTCTTAAAGATATCTTACACGTTCCTGATCTGTCTAAAAATCTGTTGTCTATTCACAAATTTAATAAAGACAATCATTGTTATTTTAAAATCTTCTTTGATGATATATATGTGAAGGACTTGATCACAAAGGTGTTGCTTGATGATCAAGATCATAAAGGCCTCTATCATTGCTAGCTACCCTCTAAGTTTCTACCTTTATCCAACCAGAAAGCATCTTCTGTTGAAGCTCTTTTTATTGTCAAGATTCCCCCATCCTTATGGCATTGTCGGCTAGGTAAGCAAGTTACAATCTCCTAAAGAATCTTGTAAGTTGTATTTGCTAATTATGATGTCTTTCAATCTCCTTGTGACATTTGCTTACAAGTCAAAGCCCATGGCTTACACTTGTCATCTACAAACACAATCAATGCTAGTCCTTTGACATTAGTTTTACAGATGTATGGACTTCCCTCATGTTAGCCAATGATGGCTATAAATACACAGTTATCTTTGTTGATTACTCAACTAAATACACATGGGTGTTGTGACTTTCTTACAATTTCATGAATAAGTTAAAACGTAATTTAATACATCCACTAAACAGTGCATTTTGATTGGGGTGATGCATTTCACCAATTACATAATTGATTCAAAAACCATGGGATCAATCATCTTATACCTACTCCTTACACCCTACAACAGAATGGATCAGCCAATAGAAAGAATAGGCATATGGTTGAACTCGCTCGTTCTTTATTATTTCAAAGTTCTACACCACTCTCATATTGGTTTTATGCTATACATGTTGATGTTTGTATCATTAATGTTCTTCCATCATCAAGTCTTCATGGAGTCATTCCTCATGACAAGCTATTTGGAACTCTTCTAAATTATCATTATTGGGTGTTATCCTTTGCTTAGGCCATAAAATTGTCAATATATCAAGGTAGAGTGAATGGAAACTCCTGTAATTTCATTGAGTTTAATGTAGATATATGTACATGTATTTATAGAGAGACCAACGAAACTAGTTAGATAAGGATAATATAGAAAAACAAATCTCAATTGATTTTCCATGACCAAGCTTTAGGTTCCGAATATCATGGCTTATGTTGACAACTTGATCTCTCAAGACTGTGTTGTGGCTTCTGTTGACAAGAACAAGCATAAGCTGCAACCATAGTCTACCTTAACATTTTCCTTGGTTATGGAGCCAATCATAAAGCTTATCGCAACCTTAATGCAATCACCTCTAAGATTACACTCTCACCATGTCATATTTGATGAGACACTTTTTTTTTTCATTCAAAACACGAACCTCAACCCTTCCAACTGAAAAGATCCCATCTTTTCATCCTCAGCAATAATATCACCTTCTACATTGGTTAATCTACTACATGCAAATTCCACATCATCAACCACTTCCCATTCCTTATCACCATTTTTACCAATTCCTCTCCTTCACTCACAACATCAGCACCTTCTACACCAATTCAACCCTCCACAACATTCCCTCCCATTATCCCTTATCCCATCAGTAAACCACCACCAAGAACTCATCCTATGATTACCTGCTCCATGCATGGTAATCATAAAAAGAAAATATATATGCTTCGTTGCCAATCATCCATTGCCATTACATCTACAATCTTCTACAATTGAATTTGAGCCCACCTGCTACTTACAAGCATCAATGTATCCTTAATGCTAGCAAGCAATGGCTTATGAATTCATAGCTCTACTTAAAAATGCTCCATGAAAATTAGTTCCCAAGACAAACGCCATGAACATCACTAGTACAAAATGGGTAATAAAGAATAGAGCACAAACAAGATGGCTTTATTAACTGTTATAAAGCAAGACTTGTCACGAAAGATTAGACACAACAAGAAGGGTCAGATTAAGAATGAGCCCCATTATAAAAATGACTAATGTTTGCCTTCTTTAGGCAATGTCCACTACCTATAAATGGTCCATGAAGCTATTAGATGTATAAAGTGCAATTTTACATGGAGAACTAGATGAAGTAATATATGTACCAAAACCAACAAGCTTTGTACATCTTGAGTATCCCAGTCATAATTGTCTGCTACAAAAATCTTTATATGACCTTAAATAGGCCCCTTAAGCATGGTTTAAAAAGCTTTCAAGCTATTTGCTCACTCTTATCTTTTTGGGTTCCACAACCCACATGTCCTTATTTTTCAAACCATCTCAATATACCATATACATTTTGATCTATGTTCGTGACATTTTTTAAACCATCTCAATATACCATATACATTTTGGTCTATGTTGATATTTTGTTGATAAGTTTTGATGTAGCTGCTATGAAGAATAACATGCAGCATCTTACAACCGTCTTTCCTATATGGGATCTTGGTCAGCCCCATTATTTTCTTGGTATGGAACCTACCTATACACCCTCTGGCCTTTTGCTCAGTCAACAAAGATATTCAATTGATTTGCTAATTCATTATAACTTTGAACAAATGCAGCCTGCCAAAACAGCACTCACTCCAACAATGGCACACTTCTATAAATCATTAGCTCCACATTTATCTGACCAACATCCTACAGACAGCTTGTTGGTAGCCTCAAGTATTTGCTATTAACAAGCCTGGATATTGCTGATTAAGTCAGGCTATAGCAAGTCCTACAACCAATCATTTTGATATCTTGAAATGGGTATTTTGATACTTTAACGGAACTCTTGATTATGTTCTTCATCCATCAAAAGCCAACTTGACAAAAATTGCTGCATACTTAGATGTAGATTGGGCCTCCTGTCCAACTGATTGAAAACCTGCAGCATTTATAATATTTCTTGATAAAAGTACCATTTCTTAGTCATGCAAGAAGCAAACTATGGTTGCAAGATCCTCAATGGAGACTGAATATCCAGCTTGCAAACACATCAACTAAGATAATCTGGATTCAATCACACTTAAAAGAAATTGAACATTCTCTATCTGCTCCACCTTTGCTCTACTACAACATTGGGACTACATATTTGACAACAAAATCAATCTCACCAAAACTAAACATATCCAGATAGATTATTATTTTGTTAGAGATAAAAGTTTCTGCTGAAGCTCAATGTCCATCATTTACCAACACAAAAGTAGCTTGTTGATGGGCTTGCTAAACCTCTCTACATTACAATTTCAAACTTTCAGAAACAAATTGAAACTTTTATATTAGCGAGATATTTGTGTGGCATTTATTGTAATTACAAAGGAAACTTCATGCCCTTGCTTACCATGGCCATCACTGGCCACTGTATAATTCTGCAATGCACAGCTGCTGCTCTTAATAAACAGACAACCTGAAGGGTGTGTGGTTGCACAACCCAATCCTAAATTTCTCTACTCAAGTCTCTTATGCTTTCTGTTTATAATTTACAAATGCTACATCATCAAGACAGCCCTTGCCCTTTTGGGGATTTAGAGATGGACTTGACAGGTTAGAGAACACCATAGACACTACTTCACTCCCACTTGCTTACTTTGTATTAGACTTCACAAAAATTACGACAATATCAGCAAAAATCAAATGGGAGAACTGCTCCAAGTGACTAGTTAATACTATTCATGTTACCTTGGTGCTCAATACAAGGTTGAATATCACCATAATCAGAGTTGGTTCTTTTGTCTATAACTGCGTTTATTACTGAAGAAAATTGCAATACAGAGTCACAAACATTTAGGCAGCCTGGTTCAAGTATATATACTTGGATTCCTTTTCATGCAGTGCACTTAGTAAAAGCTAAAGCCCACGAAAGAAACCAAATTTAGAGATGCACCTTCACCACTGTACCCACTAACAATTAATAATACCAATGAGAAAGGTGACAATGCTGATTTGCAAAGTCACATATCAAAAGCTGATTTCGTTAAGAGAACATAACATCCAGAGATACATCATATAGCTTTAAGAAAGTCAATTAAATGAGGATCATCCCATCAATTGACAAATTCAAATCCAAAAAAATCAACAGTATAATCAAATATATACATATTTCGCTGATTGGAGAGCTCATTTCAACAAAAATATCAGAACATTACTCCACATGTGAAAAGCCTCCCTGCTCCGCAAGCATTCTGCATCAAAGTCGGCAGGCACAAGTCAGCAGCAAGGTTAAAAATTACAAAGTTTATAAGAAAACCCAAGTTACCAACAGAAAAGAGTGAAAATATTAGTATTGACATCGATCCCATAGCAGAGTTAATACTTGAAAGGGATTTATCTTTCCATCACACCTGAAATAGAAGGAAAAGCACGCCATGCATTCAAATTGGAATTCTAGCTGAATGACATAAAGAATTCCTTGAAAAGATTCGTAACAAATCCTTCTCAAAAAAAAAGGCCCATAATGAATGTGTATGTTCGTGGATTCAGGGGATGGTTAAAAAGTAGTCACATCATTTCCGTGTATTAATTGATTACACAGGCATATACCGTCCAGCTCAAGCAGCCCATCCAACTCAACAGAATCCAATGAAACTAAAAATGTGAAAACAGAAAAGCAAAGCCAGAATGCCGAACCACAGATATCTTCCAAGAGGATTACCACTTTCCACTGAAAAGAGTTTCTAGCCACATCTGTCAACCCCTAAATCATTGCAGAACAGAACCATCAATGAAAACAGACTTGTGGGAATAGTCCTTAGCTGCCTTTTTGGACTCTCCGATGTACTTAAACATCCACATGATATAAAAACCATTCCCAACATCTTCGTTTTCCCCGTCAGAGTTTTTCTTTATACACAACCAGAACACCACTCCCTCCACTTCTAAAGATTCCTTGTCCTCATCTCCATAGAACACTCAGTAACCATTGGACTTCTCCCCTTCAGAGTTCACTCTGTTTTCTCCATTTGCTGCTGCAAGCTCAAAAAAGCAAAATCTGAAAGTGCCAAACCTGATTTTTTCTCTGAAAGATCAATAAAATGTCCGACCTCCTTAATCATAGGATGTCATTTCACACAGCTGCAAACCCTTGCAGCATATGGATATGATCTGGATGTGAGATGTGAGTTAGCATCTCTAGTATGGAATAAATAATGATGGTTGTGAATGCCCCAAACTACACGGTACAGTTGCAAAAACATTGCATAGTCTCACAGTTCAACCCAAATAAGAAAGCTTAGTCAGCAGCCAGAGTTTCTGCACGATATCAGACCTGATATTTCCAAGAATGTATAAGAGGCACCCTTTTTTGGCCTTATGTAGCAGGGGTTTGCTAATCTTTGAGGAGTCACTCATGCAAACATATATCGCAATATATCAGCAATATATATATTGGTGATGTATCTCATATCCTCAGCATGACTTTTTTGATATCATGGAAATATCTTCTTTCCATAATAGCAGGCTAATATCAGTGGGTGTCAACTGCGAACCCCAATATTCCACAAAATAGGTGATATGAGGAGACACATCCCCAATATCAGTGTGCCCATTGTACTGGCAGGTTCAAAAGTAACCTGGCTTTGCTCCGTAGGCCTCTTCTGAGGTGTCTAGACCTTGCCTTTCTCTCATCTCTTCCAATTCTTCATTTTCTCAATTATTTGAGGTTCTATTCTCTTTCTAACTTCTCTCATGTGTGGAATTTATTTGGTTCATAATAACTAATCAATTCATACTATATGAAATATGCTTAGCTCATGTTTACATTTACCATGCTAGTCAGTCATACGTATAATCAGCTCATGCCTATGCTTTTTTTTCTGTTCTTTGGCTTAATCAACCCATTGCATAAGTGTAAATTATGCTAATGTTTAGCTCATGTTTGGCTTTACATGCTAGTTTTCTCATATTTACTCCATCTATTTGTCACAGATAGTCCCATATAAAGTACACTCCAGATCTTGCTTACCTCATGATCTATTTTATTCTTTCTTATTAGTAGGCTACTAATACTTCTACCATCCTAACAACATTAAAGAGAACTCTGTCTTATTTTTACTATATTCATCTTATCACAAGTTTTGATCTTACTACCATATCTTTTATTTTTTCTTCTGAATTTTTTTTTTTGAAAAGAGAAAAGTCGTTATTCGATTGATAAGCACCCAATTTTCCTTCTGAATATCATTACTTATGAACTTGTTTGTAGCATATTTATATTGTGTCACTCAAGATTTATGATTTGAAAGCTGTATAAACATTTCCACACGTTTGTAGCAATTAAAATCATAATTTTTTATATTATCACTCAACCATAGTTTTGTAAAATTTGTTCTAAGATATCAACAATGATATATCCTCCACATACCCCCCTTTTTATCGACATTCGAAACCTCAGAGATTTTCGATCAAGAGGCCTCCACCATTTTTCTAGCATGGGGAGATGGTGATCAAGAGCTCCAAACATGAAGATAGACACTTGGAATCCCCCCACCGTACACAACAATCAAAACCCCTAGCTCTTAATAAAGAACAAAATTACCTCATCTAATGTTGTACTCCATGTTTTTATCTCATGTCTATGAAGGTAATTTTTTATTTTTAGTTAAAGTTGTGTTGTAATTTGTCCCACCTCTCTCTATATAAAGAGAGGCAGAGTTTCTAAAGAAATCTTTTTGGCTTCTCCCAACTCGGTATCAGAGGGGCGGTCCTAGACCAAAGCTCGCGATATCCCACCCAAATAAGCATTTGATCCCTTCCACCGATTTCTCGATCCTCTCTCCCACCAGTTGGATCTCTTCACCAGCACCCTAAGCGCCACCGGCATCGCCGCTGGTGGTGCTCCACAGTAGCACCGCCGCTCTAGCCGAGTCCCCCTCTTGCAGCGCTACCCCTGCTGCTTGTGATCACTGCTAACGGCACCACCTGAAATGCTGCAGTGGGTGCTGCTAAATCTAAGGTGGCAGCGGCAAGGTTTTGGGAACTCAATCCCTAAACCTGATTGCTGATGCAACCCCTTGTCGGCCCTGATTTGGTGAGGCGCTAAAAGGCGAGGAGGAATCAAAATGCCCGAGGCGCTAGGTGCTTACTTAGGTGCTCACATGAGAAAAATGAGGTGCTAATATATACACACACATAGTAGTCAAAATAAAGTATGTTATGATTGCATATATATAATATACAAAGATATATAAGTGATTAGACAAATAGGTGCAATGCGCATACGCATGCACATTGATACATATCATGAGTGTGTACATCTTCATACATTTATATATGCGCATATGTAAATGTACACATTATATTTAGATGTTATACTTATGCACATGTGTGTGTATGCACATATATATTTATATATATAAGCTGACATGTACATACATACGCATATATATATATGTGCACATACATACGCATAGGTGTGTGTTTAACTAAGAGAAAGTACTCAATAATTAGGTGAAAAGAAATTAAAACACTTAAACGTATTTAAAAAAATGAAAAACTAGTAAACTTGGTTTAGGCACTCACCCAGGACGCCTAGCGCCTTGGCCTAAGCACTTGCCTAGGCAACGCCTCAGGCAAATCAGGCAAGGTGAGCCTTGTCAAGGTGCTAAGGCCTCACCTTGCCTCAACCTGGTGCCTAGGTGAGTGCCTTGACAAGACTAGCTGCTGCAGCCGACAACGACTAAATCAGGCTCCAATCTGAAGATCTAGGCTCCTATTTCTTCATGATCAGATCATTCCTAATCAGATCAAAGGAGTTTATGTTCTAAAGGTTCTAATTTTTGTGATCACAGATTGAATGCTTGCATATTCAATCTATGATTTGGAGTATTTCTTGCAGTGCGGGTTTGTGGATAAGAGAGATGGCTTCTTTGAGTTCGTCCAAAGTCACATCAAACTCTACAATGGACATCAGAAGTTATAAAAGTCTGTTATTGGGTCCTATGATAAAGGTTGATGAGATCAAATTATCCTAGGTGGTCCGAAACATTCTTGATGACCGTCAGGGGTCATGGAAAGGAGCACATTCTTAGTAGTCCAGAACCTGCCCAGAAGATAGGTGTGAATGCTACTTAGGATAGAGATAACGTAATGGTGTGTGCGTGGATGATGAATTGCGTTATCCCCCGAATTGGTGATGAGATCATGTATTACACCACGGCCAAGCAGATGTAAGATTCTCTTCGTGAGACATTCTTATGAGAAGAATTCATCTAGAGTTTTCTAGGTTTATCATGAGTTGTTTCATATTCGCCAGGAGGGTTGCTCTTTACCGTAGTATTATTCTATTGTGAAGGGTCTTTTGGAGAGACAATTCATATCGGCCCTAGTTGCACCTGAGATTCTTGGTGTGGATTTGAAAAGAAGTTAGCAAGTTCTATGTTCCTATCAAGACTTGGCCCTGAATTTACTGATACTAGGGAGCAGATCTTGACCTTACCTAAGTTCCGTCTCTTGAGGAGACATATAGCAGGTCAATCGAATTGCTCTTTAGACTCCACTGACAGATACTACTGGACAAACCTCTACTTTGGCTGCGAACCCTGGACGTGGAAGAGGTGGATCCTCTTCACATGGTCATGGTTGTGGACGTAGATTTGGGGGGTACACTCATACCCCCTGTACTTAGTATGGTCGGATAGGACACACAGAGGCTACATGCTAGCAGAAGCATGGAAAGCCTACAGTTGCTAATCAGGCAACTAATATTCCAGATGCATCTCCAGAGGTTATTTCTAAGGCAGAATTTGATGACCTTCTTCAGAGAGTTTCTCAGATGGCACAGACCTTCCTCCTCAGGTAGTGAGTTGGTTTACTCTTCTTTCTCATTGAGATTTGGTGACTGGTTAGTAGATAGTGGTGCCTCAAAGCACTTGTGTGGAGATCAGGAGTCATTTCTTGCCATAAGTCCTATTGCACAAGGGAGGACTATTCGGGTGGCAGATAGTCGTCGTTCTCCTATGGTTGGAAAGGCAGATGTCCATTTATCCTCTACTCTTCAGTTATCTAATTTTCTTTATGTTTTGAATTTTCCCCTCATTTTACTTTCTGCAAGCAATATTACCAAGAAATTAAATTGTCAAGTTATATTTGATGCACAGTCATGTGTCTTGCAGGATAAGCACACATGGAGGACGATTAATAGAGGACATAAGGAAGGAGGGGTAAACTGTCTGAGCCATTCACCTATTATTGCTTCTATTGTTGGCCATGGGAGAGGTGCCTCTAAGTCTCCATTTCAATGCCATCTTCGTCTTGGTCACCTACCCTCGGAGAGACTCAGACACGTTGTACCTCAAATTTCATCCATTGCTTTTATTGTTTATGATGCTTATCAACTTGGCAAGCATCATTGTGCAAGTTTTCCAGCTTCTACTCATTCTGGGTCTACTTCTGTTTTTCAGCTGATTCATATGGATGAATAAGGTCCTAACCAGATTCCTGACCAGTTAAGACATGTATTTCTTGGTTTTGGTTGATGATTTCACGTGTTTCTTGGATCTTTCTTATGAAAAATAAGTCTAAGGTTAGGAACATTGTGGAGAATTTTGTTATTAAAATAAAGATCCAATTTTCTATTGTTATTTAAATGTTTCATTCTGACAATGCATTGGAATTTTGTACTACTTGTTTGAAGTCCTTTCATAAATCAAATGGCATTATACACCAAATCACCTATGTTCATATCTTTCAGCAAAATGGTGTGACTGAGAAGAAACATAGACATTTACTTGATGTTGCCCGTATGATGTCAATTCATCATTCTATCATGTCTTTACATTGTGTTGATGCAGTGTTAAGTGCATGCTTCTAATTAATAGGATAAGTTTTATATCCTACCTCAGTGTCACTGTTCTTGTATATGTAGATGATTTGATTGTTACAAGAGATGACTATGAGGGGATAAGAGAAATCAAGAGATGTTTGGCTGACCAGTTTGTAATGAAGGATCCGGGTCCACTAAGAAATGCTCTTGGGATAGAAGTAGCTTGCAACAAAAGTATTGTCTTGTCCCAAAGGAAGTATGCTCTACAGGAAGTTGGCATGCTAAGGGCCAAGGCAACCAATGTACCCATAGACCCTAAAGGGCATATGTATGATACTGAGGTCGATGTTGTGGATTGCAGGCAATATAGATAGCTTGTTAGGAAGCTGTTGTACCTTACTATTACTAAACCAAACATATTGTCTAATGTTAGCTGATTGAGTTAGTTTATGGCTAAACCCACTAGGCAAAACTAGGATGCTGCAATGATGATGCTCAGATACCTCAAGAAGGCTCCTAGCAAGGGTCTTCTATTCACCAGAGGAACTTCTATGATAGTAGTAGGTTATTCTGATGTTGATTATGTCGGATGTCATTTGGATCGGAAATCTACTACAAGTTCTTGTACGTATATAGTTGACAACCTTATGACCTGAAAAAGCAAGAAATAAGCAGTAGTTTCTAGATCCAGTGCAGAATCAGAGTATAGGGCAATGGTCCAAACTGCAACTGAGATGATGTGGATTCAATCCTTGTTAATTTAAATATTAAGATTGATGGACCTATGGAGATGCAGTGTGACAATAGAGCAGCCACATATATAGCCAATAATCCTATGTTTCATGAGCACACAAAGCACGTGGAGGTCGATTGTCATTACACTAGAGAAATCATTCAGAAAGGGCTACTCCACACAACTCCAGTTTCTACTAATGACCAGGCAACAGACATTTACCAAGCCACTTATCAAGTATACTTTTGATGCATGTTGTTCCAAGCATGCTCCAATATGAGAGGAAGTGTTGTACTCCATATTTTTATGTTATGTATGTGAGGGTATATTGGTAATTTTTTACTTTCAGTTGGAGTTATGTTGTAATTTGTCCCACATCTCTCTTTATATAAAGAGAGATAGACTTTCTTAATAAGACATCTTCTTGGTTTCTCCCAACTTCTAACGTTTATGTAACATTCAAGTATTAGGCATTCAAAAGAGAACTTGGATTCCTCTTTATACAAATCCCTGAGAACATATTTTGATATTCTCAAGACTTATTTTCATGGTTTGAAGACGCTGTTTTTTGGAAGAAAGTTCAAAGACATTTCATGAAGCGCATAAGTAGAAAAGGCATCATACAATTACCTTTTATAATAAGGCAAAGAACATCCAAGTATTATCGTAAATAAGAGGGAGAAAACAATGTCTGAGTACCTCCCCAAGAGGGGAGGAAAGGCATCACTATTACAAGTTTAACGAAGAGTCAGTCCATCAGACATCTGAAAAGCTTACAAAATGGCTTATCAGGAAGATGTCAATAAAAATATTAATCTAAATGAATATCGTTGACAAGCTGCTTTCCCAAGTTCATCGTGCATGTATATACGCATGAAAACTAAATAACTCGGACAACAAAGAAATTCATTACCTACGTATGACCAAGAAGCTAAGCAAAGAACTAAGACAATGTCCTTATCTGTTTGTATAATGTTTCCCACAAGCTTGCATTGTGTTTCCAATTCAAACTATCAAAAATAAGTCAATTGTACTTAGTGGGAAGAAATGTTCAATATATTATGTCTTGGAAATTCTACACCTCTTTATAGAGAGAGAGGTGTGGGTAAAATACATGAGGACCAAAAAAAAAAAAAGATAAAGAAAAACGATCCATACAAAAATAGATAAATTGAAAAGGAAAGGGAATATTCCGTGGCATTCTCCTTCAACTTGGAGCATAGATATCTATCATGCTCAGCTTGTTACAGCAAATGTCAAACACAATCCCACTCAATGGCTTAGTAAAAACATCTGTTGTCTGGTCCTCTGAAGTAACTGAAGATGTGAAAATAACACACTTCTCAATAAGGTCTCTGGTATGGTGACAATCTATTTCCACATGTTTCATACACTCATAAATATGGGATTATTAGCAATGTAAGTAGCTGCAAGGTTGTCACACTTCATCTCCATAGGTCCCTCCATCCACACATAAATCTTGCAAGATAGACTATACCCAAACCATCTCTACGGTTGTTTGTGCCATAGTACGATATTCTGATTCAGCACTGGATCTAGATACCATAGTCTGCTTCTTGCTCCTCCAAGTCACTATATTTCCTGCAACATATGTGCAAAATCCCGTGGTAGACTTGCAATCAACAAGACAACCAACATAATCTGCATCAGAGTATCCTATAATTATCAATGTCATAGGACACCCCTTGCGAAACAACAATCCATGGCCTAGTGCTCTCTTCAAATATCTGAGTACTTGCATTGCAGCATTCCAATGCTGCTTAGCTTTTCCATGAATTGATTAAGCTTCCCAACAGCAAGTGAAATATCCAACCTGGTGATAGTAAGGTAAAGAACCTTCCTTACCAACTGTCTGTAGCTTCTGTTATCCACAGGTTCTGCATCATCATACAAATGTAACTTGGGATCCATGGGAATGTTAGCCACCTTGGCTCTTAACATCCCAGTTTCCCTAAGAACATCCAGTGAATACTTCCCCTAAGTACAATACCATCTTTTACTCTTGTCACCTCAATGCCCAAGAAGTAGCGCAAAGATTCCAGATCTGTCATAACAAATTATGCTGCCAAATTTTTCTTGACCTATAGAATACCAATAGTATCATCCCATGTAATGATAAGGTCATCAACATAGACAAGGAGCGCAATCACTCCCCTATCAGTCTTCTTGGTAATAAGGAATGATTAGATGTAGATCTTCTCAGACCCATGCCATCCACTACCTCAAATAACTTGTGGAACCACGCACGTGGACTTTGCTTTAGTCTATAGATAGCCTTCTTCAATCTGCAGACACACTCCCCCTCAACTTTCAAGCCAGGAGGTTGCTGCATATAGACTTCCTCTTAGAGATCTCCATTGAGAAAAGCGTTCTTCACATCTAGCTAGTGAAGAGCCCAATCTCTGTTAGCTGCCACATAGAGAAGAATATGCACTGTTGGAAGGCTCGCTACAAGAAAGTATCAAAAAAGTCCACTCCATATGTTTGAGTGAACCCTTTTTCCACCAAGTGAGCCTTTTGCCTGGAAATAGACCCGTCAAGGTTATATTTCAAGGCAAAGACCCATCGACATCCAATCACACGAGCTCCCATAGGTCTAGGAGTGAGCTCCCACGTGCCACGAGATTGAAGAGCCTCCATCTCGTCCTTCATAACTTTACGCCATGCAGGGTCAAGCATGGCCTCCTAGTAAGTAGATGGTATCGTGGACACCATAAGAGTTGTAGTGAAGGTAGTAATAGTACCGAGACCATCACATACAGATGCACCGGTTACATGATATCGTGCACAGTTGCATTGGGCCTTCCTAACTGCTATAGGAAGCTCACTATCATCTTCTATAGGAAGTGGAGTATCATCCTCAAGAATGCTGTCAGAGCCTGTAGAGACATCATGAGGCAAAGAATCGTCAGTATCATCAAATACCTGTGTGAGGGAGAATGATGGCACTGTAGAGGGAGGGGGGGTAGTAACACGTGAACGATATGTTATTGGAATATGATATACCACTGGTGGATCTTTAAATCTACTATCACCTGTATCCGTAGAGGGCAGAGTAGGCACTAGAATAGGTGTAAAATCACCAAACTGAATGGGTGGCACTGGCATAGGAGTCTGCTAAGAACATCTCTCCTATGGTACAAATGACAACTATCTCGCAGCCGTAGAAAAGTATGGTACCGTCTCATGAAATGTAACATCTGCACTCACGTAATGTTTCCTAGTGAGGGGATCATAGCACCTGTATTCCTTCTGAGTGTGAGTATAATCCAGAAACACATTTAGTAGCTCTCGGTGCCAACTTATCTCTGCCAGAACCATTAACATATACAAAGGCAACACAGCCAAAAGTACAAGATGTCACAAGGAAAAGATCTCTGTCAGGATATAGAATCTGCCAGGGAATCTATTCTGATAACACGGAACTAGGCATCCAGTTAATCAAATAGCAAGCCGTGAGCACTGCATCACCCCAATACACCTGGGGTACATTATGATGCATGAGAAGAGTTCTTGCTACATCTAGGATATGCATGTGCTTTCTCTTAGCTATCTCATTCTGTTGAGATGTATGTGGGCATGTAGTCTAATGCACAATACTATGTGACCTATAGAATGCACGCAACCTAGTCATACAAAATTCCAATGCATTATATCTGATCTCACACATTTCACAGTAGTCGAAAACTGAGCTTTTATTTCAATAAGAAAATCTTCTATAACAGTGCTTACATTAGACTTATTTTTCAAAAAAAATAACCATGACATCCATGAACAATCATCCACAATAACTAGATAATATATATATCCCAACCTGTCAGGAACACAACTAGGACCCCAAACATCCAAATGAACCAAATCAAAAATAATCTTTGATAGCGAAGAACTAGGAGGAAAAGAAGCTCTGCGATGTTTCCGAATCTGACACGCATCACATACGATCTCAGTAGCAGGTGACACATGAGGGATAACACATCCTAGCCTGTCCAGAGGAATGTGTCCAAGGTGATGATGCCACTGAAGAGCAATCCTAACAGCAAACCCATACTCTCCTTGGCAGGATGCAGCGTCTGTCTAAAGCAGGAGATATAAACCCCGTCTTCATGTCCGCCACCAATCTTCCTTCCCGTGAGCTTGTCCTATAACACACAACCTACAACATCAAATATAACACGACAATTGAAGTCCTTTGTAACTACTATCAGGTAATAAATTAAACAGAAACTCAGGTACAAATAAAACATTAAACGGCTGCAAACTGGGAGTAGGAGAAACTTCACCCTATACAACAATGGAATGGCGACCATCAACAACCTGTATTGTGCATCCTAAATTGACAGACTGTAGTTATCTAAAAGAAGATTGATCACCACTCAAATGCCATGAAGCTCCGGAATCTATAGCCCAGGGAGATCTATTGTAATGCGAAAGTGCAGAGAGATTAGAGTCACACTCTATACCTAAGAAGGCGAGGGCAGCAGTATCTGAAGTAGGAGACTCCTGTGTGACTTGAGCCAATCTCTGTGCAAGGGCATCAAACTCTGCCCTAAGAACCATATCTGTCTCTAACTCGGTAGAAGTCAACACCTGATTAGCCACAGGTGGCTTTCCATGCTTGGTCCAGCAAGATGCCTCAACATGTCCAATGCACCCACAGAAGGTGCAAGTTGGGCATGGTTGCTAGGTTGCCCCCGGCCTCGACCACATCCACGAATAGCAAAGCCTCCACGTCCTCCTCAACCACCAACAGCAACAAAGGCCAAGGTTTGTCATGTGGTTTCTGGAACAGTAGGTCTAACTAATAGTCTACCAACCCTACCGTATGCCTCCTCCATAGCAGGAAGCTCCGTTAGCGTAAGCATCTAGGATTTGGTTGACTCATAATCTGGACCTAGACCAGAAAGAAACTTGAGCACCGCAAGCTCCTTGCAACTCTCTGTGTAGCACACATACAGATTGGTCTACACGCATTATAATTCTCAAGCAGCCCTTTCAACTTAGCATAATACTGAGGCAGAGAAAGATCATCCTATCTGAGAGAAAATGTGTCATGAGTAATCTAAAATACCTTACTGGAATTCTTTTCATGAGAGTATGTGTCATGAAGAGAATCTCACATCTCTTTAGCAATCTTGTAATACATTATCCCATCTCCAATATACGATGTCACAACATTCATGATCCAAACTCTAACCATAGCGTTGTCCCTTTTCCATGTGGCATACTTCCCGATCTTGTTGGCTGACTCTGTCTCCAACAAGATATGTTTAATATCATGTCCTTCCACGGCCATAAGAAACGTCTATGACCAACGTGCATAGTTGGTCTCATCTAACTTCGTAATAGGAACAAAAAATGGATTCTTGAAGTTCCCGGTCTCTGTGGACGCATTCAATGTGACTTCAGATGAAGAGGAAGATGCCATCACGCCAAATCAGGGAGAAAGACCATCAAATCAGGATCTGAAATTGAATTTTCAGATTCTATAGGTCATCCAAACATCACATAAGATCCCAACACAAGATCCGGAGTATAGAAGTCCCGAATATTGTGTTGGAGGAAAAACCAAGCCCTACTGGGATCAAGCGATAGCCACCAAGAGGACCATCAAGCACCCATGGTGCCGCCCAGCAGGGACAGAGGTCCTCACCGTCGCGGCTCACTGATGGGCAATGACCAACTGCGCAGTAGCTGGCGACGCTGCCGCCGCAAGTCTGGTCCACCCACGCAAGGGAGAGAGGGCTAGTGCGACGCGTCTCTCAAGCGGAGGTCGACAACTCGACGGTGGAGGAGAGAGGGGTTTTCGATGGACGGGTTTGGCGACTAGGTTTTTAGTGGGATACCAAAGCGTCGATCCAGGATCGTCGCTCTGATACCAAGTGGGAGAAAATGTGCAAACTACTATTCCTTGAAAACCCTACACCTCTTTATAGAGAGAGAGAGAGTGTGAGTAAAATACATAAGAGAACAAAAAAAAAGGATAAACGGAAATTAGTCCATACAAAAATAGATAAATATAAAAGGAAAGGGAATATTCTGTAACATAATTATAGAAACAAACTATACAACTCAACAGTTAGGCACCACGAATCTAGACATGTCTATACCAAGATTCAAATTAACAAACTTGCCATGTCATTAAAAAAATATCTTCCTTGGATCAAAAGAAACTTTTGAACGTAGATTCTCGCATGTAAGGTTTCGGAAGCATCTGCCACAGCAACGTTATAAATGACCAGTGCCTAAGTGTCAACACCCCAACCCCATTCCCCCCCCCCCCCCAACGTTATTTTTTCCTTTGCTCACTTTTTTTACACCTCTTCCCCCAGCTCCTGTGAATAAGAAATTGTGTGAAATCCAAGGTCCAAGAAGTCGGTATGCGATTGGTTAGGTCACTGCATAGAGTAAGGTATTCGAACGAGCATACAGACGAATATGCAGTTTTACATTTTTTATTTTAAAAAATGTAAAATAATTAGTTAGCTTTTTAAAATTTGTCATATGTAATATTATAACTATACAACTACCTCAAGTAGTATAATAAAAGCAACATAATTAATACTTCTACTCTTTAATTACTATATAACTTGGAATATAAAAGATTAGACATCATCAAAAAAGAAAATGTAAAGATCAGAATCCAAATGTTCATGTTTATTATCAATGAACATAAACAATAGATCTAAACGAAGAATCAAAAATGAAAACTAAATCAAAAACTTTAAATCAACCTAAATCAAAACATACATGCTATCAAGAATCTAAAATGAAATTTAGATCAAAAACCTAAAATCAAACTCAAGAATCTAAAATGAAACATAAAATAAAAACTTAAAATCAAAACAAAAAAATAAAGTGTGCAGTGGATATCATATCAAACAATACCTAAAAGGCAGAAAAGGAGAAATCTCTCAAAGACTCAAATCCAAAACATCTAGCATATACCTTAAGAGCTTAGCTTGTTGCCACTGCTAACCAAAAGAATCCCCCCAACCTTAAGAGTTGAGGGATTTGTGGAGAGAGACGCGATGGGGCTTTTATTTTTAGGGTTATTGGGGGCGGTTAATGTGTCAACAAAGAGAAGGGTATCAAGGGTGAAGGCATCTGTTAGGTGTTGGGTTAATGTGGGCTTTCTTAAGAAGAGCCCACAAATGGCTCTATCTCAAAATCGAGTAAGTATACGGCCGAGTAAATGCCTACTCGGCCAGATCCGAGTACAAGACTGCATGGTACTACTTGGTTTAGGGAGGAGTCCGCGGATGCCTATGCAGATGCCTACTCAGCCTAGGCGGCCAACTTCCTGATGGAATCAACACAAGATTTGCACTTTAATTGGAGAATCAAAGCTTAATTTTTTTGTTTCTTATGTTTGAATGCAATAACGTAAAGGATTTTGGCTTATTTGCTCTCTTTGGATAGGATCCTAAGATTAATATACTTATTAATTAAGGCTCTTTCATTTGCCATCCACAATTTGCACTGTAGGATCCCCAGTGACATTCCAAACTCATATCTAAAGCATTGTAACGGTGAAGGACCTCAAATTCATGATTAGTCCAAGCGGTCTCTACCATAAAGGGAGAAAAGCACAATAGGTAATTCATCTAATCCTGATTTAGTGAGCAAATGATTGATCAATTGGAGGTTCTGAAATAGCCACTCGGAAAAACTAAAACAAGTATAGCACTTGAAAATTGTTGTAATGAAGAAACCATCAATAAATAATTTCTACTAAAATGCAACAGAAGAAGACACTCATATGGTTAACTTAGCAAAGAAGTACGTCAATACTTGGCCTTTAATGGACAAAGGACAGTGACAGATGATACTGAATTTGCATAATTCAATTGCCCATTTGATATATCTTCTAGATGTTAAAGGTCTAAATAACATCTCCCTAAAAGATGACCTAGTAATACAATTATTGCATAGGTTTGGAAATATGATTTCAATTTTTTCATAGCTAAAGTGTCAATCAAAGTTCCTCTAGTTGGTTTTATTTAAACATGCCACCTTGATATTTTTCTGACAATAAAGTAAGGTGCCATCTTCTCACTCGAGTAATCCACTGATTGTATATAAATGCAAGTCTTTCCTGGATCCTGTGAAGAAAGGATAGGAGTTTACAAGCATTCTTTAACTTTACCTAATGTTTATTGATTGAAGACCAATGTTTTACATAATATTATTTCCCCTTCTTGATATATGCAAGGAAAGAATGACACTTAAATGATGACTCAGTTGTAAAAGTCAACCAACTACTCCTAGTCAAACCCCTAATCAACTAAAAAACTCATACTTAGGCACATAGTTGGTAGGCCCGACTACTCAGCCGAGTAGTTAGTCTACTCGATCATGTACCCAATTTCTCCATAGAGGGCTGACCGCCAGCGTCATTGCTGCTTCTTCGATTGACCGCACCTGGTGCTGCTACTAGCTTTGAGGATCACCCAACAGCCCCAACCCTGCTGCTACTGCTACTGTTATCCTCTAGCCCTGCTACTGCTGCTGCTCCAACCACA
This sequence comes from Thalassia testudinum, assembly GCA_037157565.1. Classification (NCBI taxonomy): domain Eukaryota; kingdom Viridiplantae; phylum Streptophyta; class Magnoliopsida; order Alismatales; family Hydrocharitaceae; genus Thalassia; species Thalassia testudinum. The sequence continues at coordinate 46,240,990 of JAZHRO010000025.1, forward strand.
CTGGCATTGCTGCTACTGTTGTGCCTCACTTGCTCAGCTGCTTCAACACTTTGAACTAGTGCTTTTATTTCATTGGACTAATGATTTGTAGCTTGTTTTCATAATCTTAAGCTTAAATATGATTTACTTATATATATATATATATATATATATATATATATATGATCGAATACTCCCCGGTACTCCCCTTGATACCGTATACTCCTTAGTTAATGACCTGGTTGACTAAACACCAACTACCAACTTTTACAACATTGAATGATGATTGACATAAAAATCTCGTTAGAGCTGCAATTTTACCCTTAAAGATCAAATTCCACTTAAACTTGTTCTTTTTAAGGAAATTCCTCCTAAATTTGTTGGGGGATGTCAAAACCTTTATAGCAGTTAGGTGCTCAGGATTCCCAACTATTTCTAATGAGGGGTGACTACCTCATTTCATAATAATAGTTGTTGCTAGCGTTGTTGTTGAAATGTGGGAATGCCAAAAAATCTTTGCGGGAATATGAAACTATCCGTGTATTAACAACAAATTTGAAGGTAAACCACGGAGGACTAAGAATCTCAGGAGGTCTCAAGAAATCTTTATTGTTCTATTTCTAGAATAGTAACCCTTGATTTCTCAGAGAAGTAATCTTTCTTGGAAGAAAGCTCTTCAAAGGAAATACTAGATTCTTGGGAGATTAAATAATTTGGAACCTTAGAAGATTATTCAGATTCTTAGTAACGAAATAAAGATTATTGAGACTGTCAGAATTCTCAGAGGATTGATGAGAATGAGATTCTCCAACAGACCTAGAGCATTCAATTTATGACTACGAATTTCTTAGACAAGAATGGTAACAAAGAATTTTCAGATAAATGGCTTTTCAACAAAATTCGAGAATGGCTTATTCAATTCTGAAACCCTACCCTCTATTATATCTATTATAGAGAGGAAAGGATGAAAAAATTACATATAGAGTCCACCATAAAATAAAAATAACATAACTTATGAGAAAATAATATAAAAGAGGACAACACTTCTCAAATTAGAGTCTAGATATATAGCAAGCCCAACTTGTTGCATAATGAGTGTCGCTTCCTCAAAAGTCTTTGTAAAGATATGGCTAAAGCTTAGAAAATATATGTAGAGTAGCAATCTTGTCTTCCATCACCGCATTGTGTATGTATTGAGAGAAAATGGAATGACTTCATTCATTCAAAAATCCTATCCTCTCTTATATAGAAAAGAAAGGAAAATAACATAGAGTCTACCTATAAAATAAAAATAGCACAATACATAGAAAACTACAGCCACAAATCAGCCACGAGGACTTTATTTGAGACCATATATTACCTTTTTCAGCATGCATGTGTGCCCCCCTAACCTCATAATCAAGAAATTGCTACATATACACTTCCTCAATCAAGTTACCACAGAGGTTGGCATTCTTTATATCTAATTGAAACAAAGGTCAGTTCTTGTTAATAACAGAAAGAATAGCATGTATAAAGCTAACCTTAGCAGCTAGAGAGGTTTCAAAGTAGTTCACCCCATATGTTTGTATGAAACCCTTTGCCACTAATCTGTCCTTGGACTGATCAATGCTTCCATTTGCACAAAATTTCAATGTATACCCATCTCCAGTCAACAATTGCCCCAAGTAGGCATGGCACAAGCTCCCATGTGCTGCAAGTAGTGAGAGAATCCATCTCTACAACCTTAGTAGCAATCAAATGAATCCTGAACCCTTAACACAATTACAGAGAAGTGCCGAGAAAAGTTCAGGAAGCCTACTTGGGTTAATTAGACAACTACTGCTAAGAAACCTATGCCTAAGATTACTATGGAGCAATCACCTATACAATTCACCATTGAGGAGTTAGATTGTTTACAGACTTTACCAAGGAGTGAGCCATCCTCCACTAATGTGGCCACTAGCTTTGTAGCCAATTATGTCTCTTCTTTTAGGCATTCTTCTCGGGCATCTCTTCCTCCTATAGGAAATCCCAATGACCCTGCTGATTAGTGGGGGATTTAAGCAAGGGACTTATTGTTGGATCCTAGGTCCATATTCCTCATTTTGGTGTAAACAAAACCCTTTTTGATCTAATCATCTTTTATGAGTCATGTATGGGATTTAGGCATGATGGGATAAATTGAGCAAACAACATTGCATGATGGATGATGGTGGATAAGGTGACTTAGGATGGCTCTGCATCATAATTTTTTTGTTATTCTTTTAAGCAATGTAATGCCTCCTAACAATCAATTGAAAATAGGTGTTAAAATCAATTAGAGATAATTAAGTATCACACACGAAATGCACTATGTTTTTCAAAATCCAAGTTTTTTTTATTCAAAAGGAGTGAGGGTTTAACAATCAATCTAACAAATAGTTTAAAAACTATGTTTAATCTGGTACTTGTTGCAAGTACCGATACTAATCAGTAGTATCGATACCTACAAGACACGGGTTTGAGCCTTAACTCAAACTGTTAACAAGTACCCATACTAATGATAAGTATCGATGCATGATGCTTAAAGTTTTGAGTTAACATATTCTAAGAGTTTTCCTGAACCTAACAAGTCCCAATACCCACTTTAGTATCAATACATGTAGGTTACAATTTTGAACTCAGTACTCAACTTGTGAGTAACAAGTACCAATACTCAAGATGAGTATGGGTCCTGTTATGTAATTGATACTCATAGTAAGTGCTGAGTACCGATACCTAGACTTTATTTGTACTAGCTGCAGAAAATCTGTGAGCAACTAGTACCAGTATCCCTACATGATTACCGGTACCAACTACCTATTAAGTCAAATCTGAATGGTTAATCTACCTTAATGACCATTTGAATCACCCTTAAGTTGCACCCAACAGCTATGGAGCGTAGGTGGGTGCTTCTTGGCCTATAAATAGGCAATCCTTTGGCCTTTTTCTTCACATAAAATCATCCTACTCTCTCTTATTCTTAAGATCTCTTCTATACTCAATTTCTAGCAAAAAGAGAGTTTGTTGCTTAGTGAGCTTGAAAGAAATTTCTGAGAGTGCAATAAATCCTTAGGCATAAGAATTCTAGTTTCAATGCACTTAGTGCACCGATTCTTTCCTTAGCTTCCTTTGATAATATTTTTTTATAATTATATTTTGTTGGGAGGCTTAGGATTCAAGTTGTAAGCTTTTGGTTTTGCATGCAACTGTACCTATTATTATCATTCTATTTTCTTGTAATTGAATTGAGGTAACCTGTTAATTACCTCCTGATATAGTGAATTGATTCCCTCCGAGTTAAGAGAATCGGGTTAAAAATCCTAAATTGGGAGACCTAGGTAGTGGAGTAGCAAAATGAGGTGAACTGCTATACATCGATTATTCAATGTTTTTGGTTTGATTTTTATCACACTATTCATCCCCTCCTGGTGTGCTTGTGCTTTAAGATCCTACAAGTGGTATCAAAGTAGGTTGCAAAAAGACATGACACCTTAACTCGCGATGGCTTCATCATCAACCAAATGCACCGAAGGCAAGTCTTCCTCTCGCACTCCCTACTTTAATTGGATAAACTATGGATACTAAAAGAAGTGTATGCAAGTAATCCTCAAGTCCATGGATAAGGATGCTTGGACGCTAATACAAACGAAGTATTTGGATCAGAAAGAGAGGAGTAGCACAACATCCAATCAGAAAAAGATCATGAGTAATGCCAAGGCAATGAATGCACTTTATTGTGCACTATCGAAGGAGAAATTCAATAGGATCTCGACGTGTAAATCAACTTATGATGCTTAGCACATTCTCAAAGTGACCTACAAGAGCATAAATAAGGTAAAGGAAACTTGTATTTCGATTCTAACCGAAAACTATGAGTGTTTCAAAATGTTGAAAGGAGAAACAATAACAGAAATGTACACGAGATTTGGAGAAAACGTCAACCCAATGAAGAATCTTAAGAGTCAAGCTGATAGAGGAGCAGCTTGTAAGAAAGATCTTGAGATCTCTTACAAGTGATTGGGCGCCAAAGACTACAATCATCCAAAAGGCAAAAGACCTCTCCACCCTCCCTCTCGACGATTTAGTTGGCAGCCTTAAGGCTTATGAGGTTCAACTAAAGAATATGAAGAAGAAAGAGAGAGAAAAAGCACGTAAGCAAGAAGGAGGATCTTACTTTCAAGGCAACAAAGGAAGATTCAGATTCCGATGACTCCGACTCCAATGAAAAAGAGCTTGCACTTCTAACGTGCAAATTTCGACGATTCATTTGCAAGTAAGGTAAAAGAGTTAATAAATTTTCAAATGATGTAATTTGTTTTGAATGCAAATGAAAAGGGTACATGCGGAAGGATTGCCCCTTGAACAAGAAGAAAAAGGAAGACAAGTAGAAGCCAAAAGAGTTAAATCGAAAGGTGTCAAGAAAGGCTTACAAAGCAACTTGGGATGACTGACTCTGACACGAAGACATCATCCGAAGAATCAGAAGAAAAGAAAGTCGCCCATCTATGCTTAATGGCAAATGACGAAAGCACTGACAATGAGGTAGATTCTGAAATATCTTTTAATGAACTTTTGCAAGCATATGAAGAATTATATCTTAAAGCAAAGATGATTAGAAAAGAAAATAAAATCTTGCATAGTAATTATCAAATCTTAAAAATAGAAAAATCTTATTTAGAAATAGAATTAGATATGGCTGAAAATACTAACTCTTAGTTGCATGCAAAAATAGTAGAGTTAGAAGATGCTTATAAACATTTTGAAGAGACTTTAAATAATTAAAAATAACTACTAGGCTAAATACTGAATTCTGTGATGTTTTGCCATATTCATCCTTTGATGTTTGTTGTTCCAAGCTAAACTTAATTGGCATCTACGCTCTAACTTGAGGGGGAGTGTTGTACCCCTTCGATATTTAGTTTGTTAGTTTTGTCTTGAGTCTTGTACTCTTTTCTATTTTATTATTCTCTTGGGATTGTATCGTATTTTTCCCATCTTTATATAGTAAGATAGGGTTTGGGAATAAAGAATTGCTTGCTCATTTTCTCCCACTAATATCATTATATGAATTCAATACAATACTAAACATTTTAATAGTAATGATCAAGATGTCGTCAACATGCCAGCAAAATAGGGAGTTTCAGGTGAAAGACCACATCAACACGGAAGGGGTATCGAAATACAGGGGTGTCAGTGGTATGCTGACAATTTTGACCATGTCAACTATTTCGACAGTATGCCAGTTGGCACAAACGTTTTAAGGCATGCTAACACCTGCTAGCTACTGCTCTGCTACTACGCGTACGTGTAGCTACTACCTATTACTGTAGTGGCCAAAGCAGTGGGTTTGGTTCAGTGGTGATGGCATTATGGCTTACGCCTTGTGAGGTGGTAAGTCTTTGTTGGGTCACACAGAGGAGAGGGGAGAAGGTTAAAGATGGAGAGTCTATTGGTGGTGAATGTGGTGGGTTATGGTGGAAAAGATGAGGTGAGAAAACGAAAAGGAAGATGAAGAAATGCCATTTTTGTCGACATGCCCTCGATGTGCCTCCAAAATGGACTATTTTCGGAGCATTGAAATCATCGAAATCCTTCGTTGAAATACAAGTATTTTCACAACATGCCCTCGACGTGCCTCTGAAATGTGCACTACAAAATTTATCGAAACAACATCAAAATCGACATTTAGAACCTTGGAGACAAGAAGGTGACTCTCTTCATTGCCAACAATCCAATCTTCTATGAGATAACAAAGCACGTGAAAGTGAATTGTCACTACACTCGAGATATGATTTAGAAAGGGTTCATCTACACCTCTCACATGACTTATGGAGATCAAACCATACATATGTTTGTTGAGAGAATTGAGTGGTTGTTTAGTGTCACATTGGAAAGTGTGGGCCTTGTGTGTGAGTGGTGGCCTATAAATAGGCATGTACTCCCTCAGTTATTCATTGAGAGAAGAAATACAAATCAATACCCTATCGAGGCCTTCTCCCGTAGTTATCTCCCTACTCCTCGTGAATGGGATTTCCACGTAAACCCAAGTATTCTTTGACTGTCTTTATGCTTTGATATTTATGCTTCCGCTTTATTTTAGATTTCAACTTGGTATCAAAGCAAGGTTAATCTTGGGTTCATTTGTTTTAAAGATTATTATTGTTTATCAATTCTTATCATGATGGGTTCGTGAAGAAGGATGTCATGGCATATCCATCCACTGCTTGATCAAAAGAAGCGATGGTGTAACTTGTTGGGTTCTTCGAACCCTAACAAGATTTTTCGAAGCAGCTGGAGGAGATTGGCATGAGGTGCTTGGATGCTGTTGTTGGAGGACTGCACATTCAACATCAAACATCCCAATCCCGATTGGTGTCATAAGAAAGCAAGGGGAAGATGGGTAAGGTGATGGCAGAGACGTAAACCCTAACGCAGAGGGCCAAGTCCCTGTGGGAGGCATTATAGAGGAGTAGCATTGTCACTTACGACATGGTCAACATCCTCGGCTCCGTCAATCACCGCCTCTCCACTAAATGCCTCAAGGGCACTCTTGATCGCATGCATCTTGCAATTGCGTGGGGCGCATGGCGAACTTGAGGGTGGACTTCTCGGTGATCGAGTGCGAACAAGGGTCGACGCTACGACCTTGGGCAACATTGCCCTGACCTATTCTAGCACCAACGATGCTCCAACGACCTTGGTGACCGACGCGACAACTTCCTGCAAGGGAGTTACAAAATCCGTTTGCTGGATTTTATGTTTCGACTAGCAATGGCACTTAGGGGAACGACGAGGCGACGTGGATCTCAGCGGAGATCTTGCAATGTGACGAGGATCTTGTGAAGATGGCATCTAGAGGATCTCGTGCGAATTGTTTGTGGCAATGTTCTCGTGCGAGATCATGGGCAATATCACCAAAATCTTGGACGAGTGCAACAAGTGTTCTCTCTCTAGAATTTCAAAGGGGTCCACCGAGAAAACACTCCAAAGATATTATGCCACATGGCCTTTATAGGTCTTTGTTAATGAGAAGTGTGGAAAAGAGGAGTATATGGAAGAAAGAAGAGTAGGAGAAGAAAATTAAAAAAAAGAAAAAAAGGAAAAGGAAAAAGAAAAGAGAAAAGAAAAGAGAAAAAAAATGGAGAAAGAAAAAAAAATTTAAAAATGATAAAAAAAAGGAAGAGGGATGAAGTTTATGTTTGAGAGAAGATGTGGAGAAGTTTCCTCTCGCTTTCATTGTTTTATTTTCTTCTTGTCATTATTATTTTTTCTCCGATACGAATATAGGAGAAAGGGGGAGTGTAGGAGCTTGTTGTAGTCACCCCCGTTTGGGAGTCTCTTTTGTTCATTGATTCCACATGAGAAATCCAACTCTAGGAGGTCCAGAGTTTCGAAGTCCTCAGAGGAAGGACTCATTTCAGGTTTCTATGTGGAAAATCCAGTTTCATGGACTCCAAAGAGGGAGATCCACCTTCGAGGTCTTCGAGGACGACCCAATTTCAAGAATACTGAATAGGAGCCATCAACACCAGATCTTCAGAGAGCCACAGATCTTTCAGCAGCTCCGGCCTTTGTTCCTGTTTGTGTAGAGTAGATTTCTTTGTGTTACAAGCTGAGCATTCCATACTCCCGCTTGAGGGGGAGTCTTGAGAGAATTGAGTGGTTGTTTAGTGCCACATTGGAAAGTGTAGGCTTTGTGTGTGAGTGATGGCCTATAAATAGGCATGTACTCCCTCAGTTATTCTTTAAGAAAAAGAAATACAAATCAGTGCCTTATTAAGACCTTCTCCCGTGGTTATCTCCCCGCTCCTCGTGAGGGGTTTCCACGTAAACCCAAGTATTCTTTAATTGTCTTTATGCTTTGATATTTATGATTCTGCTTTATTTTAGATTTCAACTATGTTCACCAAGGCACTTCCCCAAGCTTTGTTTGGGTGATGATGTGTCAAGCTAAGCATAGCAAATATCTACGCTCCTGCTTGAGAGGAAGTGTAGAGAAGTCCCCTATAATTTTCCTTGTCTTTTTCTATTATTTTCTTTTCTTATAATGACATGTACGCAATTTTTCCCCTAATCTTTCTTTATAAATAGAGGCCTAGGATTTCCATAGATAATAGAGAAACTTCATTTGAAAAGATAATAACACATTGATACTTCTCATACAAACTATAGTAAAAATGAGTGCACCACCATACTGTCTATTCCAATTTCAAAAAGCAAATATGACTTACTTATGATCAGATGGATTAGGCAACAACTCATAGACAACTTTTGTAATGACATCCCTCTTCAGCTGCAGGAAACAATAACAGTTTTTCAAAGACAAAGCAATTTACATGTAAAGCAAACAATTGCCAATCTATGTGGCAGGGATCAAATAAGTCTCCAAATTATAAGTTGCACTAGTAGGGCCAATGTTTTGATAATGTTTTGATATCAGAAACAATTAAAAACCTTCAACATAAAAATTAAACTTTTATGCCAAAAATGCCACTTATCCTCAACTTATTCTACATATAACCAAATGAAGCTCTAAATCAACCAAAAGACCCATCCGTTTGCTCCATCCCTCTGCCCCATCAATTGATCACACAAGGTACTCTTCCCTCATTGTCATCCTTATAAGGTTTAAGCACACATTCTAGTCATCCCAACCTCACATCACTAGTGCAATTTAATTTGAGCAAAACTCAGTATTCAATTTCAACCTCAAGAATACATTATCTATAAGAATGGAGGAGAAAATAAGACAGAGGACAGACAAAGTGGGGCGGAGCTCTTTGAGAAAGAGGTTGGGTTCCAAAAGAGTTCTTCACTCTATGAAGGGGAAGGGGTAGCATCTTGGGCACATGTTTCTTTATGAAGGCTTCAATTTGTCATCACCATCAAATATCAGGACTTTATTTGTGCATTTTTGGAGTTGAAGAACCTGTGTGAACCCCGCCCCATAAGAGCCTATTTGCAGTTTACTCCAAAAAAATTTTACATTATACCTGAGTAGCTTCACCTCGTAAACCAATGTAATATATTTGAGTAGTATCCCCACCAAAATTTTCAGGAAAGTGCAAGGTCAAATTGCTTACACTTTGAAATCTGGAATACCTGGAGCATTGCAACATTATAAAAAGAAATGGTCAAGTTATGAAGATATGGATAGAATTTAATGAAAAATTGAAACGGGATGGGACTGGCCAAGACTTAATCATTTCATGACAGAATGAAATACGAAGGTTGCCTCATGACAGGGTTGGCCAAGTGGCACTTACTTTTCCTTACGGTATGCACTGACATTCTTTGGATTGCCCTACAGAAAGATAAAAAAGTCCATGCATTGCATACAGATTTTCTTAGTCTAACTAGTTCTTGTCGTCATGAAAATAATTACAGCCAGAAAGACAGTACATCTTGCACCAAATGCCACATGGAAAAAGATTCAAATAAGGCATAAACCTCAAGTTCGCCACACATATTCTGCATCCACTAGCTTTCAGCTATACACTAATGGTCATCATTGTATACCCAAAAAAGAAGGCAAAGCAATGCACCCCTTCAAACATGGGATGTCGGATGACGATTGTTGCGAGAAGAGTCCATGAGGATAAAAAGACAGTTGAAAGGAAATCAGTGAGCATGATTTAGATCTTTGGACTAAGGTTAGTGTGGAGATTTGGAGAATAGAAACTTTATTATTGAATCTCAAAGAACAAAACATAAAGTTGGTCTCTTTCTATAGAAAAGGATCCAATCCTAATTCTACTAGAAAGGAAACAAATAATATCCCATCATATCTCTATCAAATCTCTAACAATCTCAAAACTTATCTTTATAATTAAGAAAGAAGCAGTATAAGAAAAAGATAATCTTAATTCCTAATTTCTGATTCTCTAACACTCCCCCAAGTTGGAGCGTGCACGCCCACCTTATAGTAGTAGAACACTGGTAGACGTTCCCCCCAGTTGATGTAGTCGAGATTGGAGCACACGTGCAAACTTGATTATGCACATACTTTGTCATCCAACAAGAGTCCATCCCAAGTACAACCAGAAAAATACTTCAATTGAACTTGTAGACTGGAACTATCTAGATTGGATACTTTTACTTTATACGGGGTGTGTTTCCGTGCACCAGCAATCACCCGTCACCAAATAAAAAACTCTCCACACCAGGAGAAAAGGATAACTGGGGTTGGACATTTAAAGATGAGGCTGAGCCTGTGGCTTAGTTTTCCCACCACCCATCGACGTCTTCTATGTCGATGACACGACCTAAGGCTTCAAAACTCTCTCAAGCCAGGCACTAGTTGTATAGACAACTTTTGCAACATCTATAGCGATCGTGCAATGGTCATAGCAATAGTAGCAACCAAACATAAGGAAACATTTCCAAGTAGTAGTATTAGCAACATGATTTATGGCAATAATAGTAGTTCCCATTAAAAAAAAAAAATCAAACCTTCATAGTGGTCCCTTGAACTAACACCGAAGGCAAGATCTTGGCCTTTGAATTCACCGTTAAAGAATCTCCTTTAGCCATGGTGCCAACTACACGCTTGCTTCACATGCATAGAGCGAAAGCCAATGACTGGATCGTGAACTAGGCTGAAAATTAGTTCAACAACTTGTGTGGCATCACCCATCCTTATAGTGTGGTTGCTACTAGATGGGAGCAGGGAGGGCCAACATAGCTTCCTAAGATTAGCAATGGAGAAGAGATAGGCCAAGGAACACACCTTAGCAATCTACGATACTACTCGATGATGCAGGGTGTCGCTAACATTGGCCAAGGGGTAGCACGTGCACCCTAAGGCAGAGAAGGGGTCGATGGCACCCTTAAGAACCAGTGAAGAGCATGGGGATCCTAAGAAGGACTCGCTCTGATACAATGTGAAGATTTGGAGAATAGAAACTTTATTATTGAATCTCAAAGAACAAAACATGGAGTTGGTCCATTTATATAAGGAGGGATCCAATCCTAATTCTATTAGAAAGGAAACAAATCATATTATATCACATCTCTATCAAATCTCTAACAATCCTATAATAAAGAAAGAAATTAAATAAGAAAGAACAAAATAAGAAAGAGATAATCTCAATTCCTATTTGCTGATTTTCTCTGACTGTTAGGAACCAAAAGGCAAAGCATCCATGGAATCAAGCCCACAATAGAGGGATATGTTTAACCTTTCATTTAAGATTTGAAAAAGGAAGGGAAAAAAAGATGGAAGCATATATATGCTAGAAGGATGAGGTGGTCCATAAGCTCATAAAAAAAGATTAAACATGGGATATCTATTACAGGTATTGGCAATTATACATCAGGAATTTTTTAAAAAAAGATTATACATTGAGATGTTTATCTCATTTTTGGATTTCGTTCCCTTTTATACCTGTTAGTGTCAAATAAAGGGCCACATGGCACATGTGTGTGCGTGCAGTCCCATGTGTAAGTTGGCGTGAGTTAGTGTCTTAGAGTCCAAGTTTGCTTATTTACCAAGATAGGAAAGTAGGATTTGTTTGAATTAATTTGAATTTGCTTTGATTAGGTTGTTAAAGATTTGTTTGCTTGATTGTAAGGTGGTTGTATTTCTATAAATAAGAAATCAACTCACCATGTTTATTTTTGGTCGACGCCCAAGTGTCATGCTTTGATGTTTTGAGGCCTTTTAAGTGTTGACTTGGGTTTTCAAGGATGCCTAACAGTTAACTAAGCTATTTAACCCTTTTAGGCTCTTTAATAGATATCTAAGGAAACAAAAGAGCAACAACCAAATACATTAAATACAAACAAACTTCTAAATCATATTCTTTACCTCCATTCAAGCTTTGTCCTTAGCTCCTTCCTCATGCTTCTTGATGTTTTTTCACTACAATCTCTTCCAATCCTCCATTGATCATCCTCCATTGATCTTAAGCTTGAGCTCCTTCCAAATCCTTTAACTAATTGCATTTAACTTAAAATCTAAGCACTCAAATGCAATTGTTAAATACCATTATTTTGTTATCAAAATCAAAGATCAAGGTGCACTTGCACCAACAACGATGACCTAGATTCCAAGGATGCCAAATTTCACAAATGGGAGAAAAATATTATTTAGTATGAATTAGATGATAAATAGTGTTGGTTCTTCTAATATGCTCTATAAAAAGATTTAAAAGGTCGCTTAGGATATTTGGGAGGCTTTAAAGCACAGATATGCTATGCAGACCAATAGCTTACGACGGGCGAAGATTTACAGGAGGATTTGGAACATTAACCAAGGGGATATGACTCTGGCTGATTACTTCACCACCCTTGAGGGATTATTTAAGGAGCTTGTAATTTTTCAACCCATCCATTGTCACAAGTAGGTTATCGAGAGGGCTAAGTGGCAAACATAATGTTGTGATAGAAATCTGTACGTAATTAGATATTATCTACCGAGTCCATTCCTAATCTGGAAACGATCTATGGTCGCCTCCAAAGGCTGGATGCTGATATTGCGACTATGCTAACTACTTCTATGACTGCTTTTGCAATGTCTAGGGGGATAAGCAATCATTCTGGTGGACGTGGACATAAACATGGTCATGATGGGGATCGTGACAAACATACTTATGCCCCTCGTGTTCACTGCCAGAAGACCAATCATCCCTTTGATAGATGTTGGGAGAAGTTTGGGAGGCTTGCATGGGCCAACCAAACATCTTCTACTGTTAGTTCTTCCCGTAAGGACGAGGTTGCCAATGACCAGATAGGGTTTCCTTCTACAGCTAATGAACTGTATCATCTGTGATAGTTTCTGAGGAGTGATCAAACTTCTTCCACTGCTAGTATTGCCATAAGTACTACAGCACATGCTGCCTATACAAGAATGGCTAACCGATCATTCACTCCAGGGCTTCTACTCATCTTTCCTGTAGAGCCACCAATCTATCCTCTACAAGAAAACTTGCTACTGTTACCCTTGTTCAACTTGCAGATGGGAGTATGTATCCCATTACTTCTGTGTTGCAATTGTCATATGTTTATTGTGCTCCTGAACTCCCTCTCAGTTTACTACTATCTGTTAGTCAAATCTGCAAGCAATTGAAATGTCATACTATATTTGATGAACATCATTATTATTTTTAGGACATCCGAACGAAGCAAACAATTGGCGGGGGCTATGAGCATCGTAGACTTTACTACTTGGATCTGCCTTGTATTTTTGTTGGAGCCACCTCCATTTCATCCAATCCAAACTTGGTCATCCCTCCTGGTCCAAGCTTCACCAGATGTTTCTTGCTATTCCTCCTTCCACAACCTTCGAATGTGATGCCTGCCAGCTAGGAAAACATCATCGTTGTTCTTTTCATTCTCATGTTGAGAGTCAAAGTCATGGTATCCTTGATTTGGTTCATTGTGATGTGCAGGGTCTCCGTCATGTTAGTTTCATGTTTGGATATAAGTATTTTGTTGTTTTTGTTAATAACTTTAGGTATGTTTCTGCTTCTCAAAAAAAAAACTTTAGTTGTGCTTCTTAGGTATTTCTGTTGAAAGATAGTTCAGTTATAAAGAATTCTTTTTTTTGAAGTGTGAAATTCTTTCTCCAACAAGATTCAATGTTTCAGATTTGACAATGCCCTTCTATAGCTTTTCCTTGAGGACGATGGCACCATCCCTATACGTCACAATAAAATGGGATTACTGAAAGGAAGTTGCAGCATTTACTTGATATTGCTAAGACACTCCTCTCTATGAGTGTTCCTAAATGTTTTGGGGTGATGCTGTACCTACTACTGTATATCTCATTAATAGGCTTCCCACTTCTGTGCTTAGGGGTGATATTCCTTTCCAGATTCCTTATCCTAATAGGGAGTTATTTTCTTTACCTCTACACACCTTTGAATGTGTATTTTTTGTTCATAATTTTAAAAATCCTAACAAGTTATTGCCCAGAGCTATCAAGTGTCTTCCTTGGTTATTTGTGCACCCAGAAGGGCTAAAGATGTTTTGACCAAGCTAGTAGACAACATGTTTGTGCATATGTTACCTTCTATGAGAGAGTTTCTTACTTCTCTCCTGAGGGTCGTGATACTCAGTTTTAGCCCCATGTGTACCATAAAAGGGATCCACCACCAAATACATTTGTGCCCCTTCTTATTTCTCTTACTTCTAATATTGATGCAGGTACCAGTCTATCGGGTGCTCCATCCCCTACCAGCACTGCTCTAGATGCTCCTCCCCAAGTGGAGAGCCACAATTGGGGTGATGATGATCAGCCTATTGCTCTGAGCAAACTGATTCAATCTTGTACATTACATCTTACGTCTCATTATATTTCTACGACCTACTTGGATTCTTCCATACAACAATTCTTAAAGGCACTTAGCAATACTATTTTGCCCAGATCATATCCTAAGGTGGCCCTACATTCGAAATGGGTGGATGCTATGGATGCAGAGATGAACACTCTTACCACTCAAGGCACGTGGAACATTATTCATGCTCCTAAGGGGGCAAAGGTGGTGGATTGCAGATGGGTCTGTACAGTCAAGTGCTATGCAGATGGGATTGTTGACAAGTTCAAGGGCAAGCTGGTTGCGAAAGGCTTCACACAAACCTATGGAGTCAACTTCTTTGATACTTTGTTTCCAATGGAAAGAGTTAGCTCTATCAGAATTATTTTATCTGTTGCAGTGAATTTGGATTGACCTCTCTATCAGCTCAACATTGAGAGAGCCTTTCTATATGGTAATCTTAATGAAGAGGTCTATATGCATCAACCTCTAGGTTAGGTTACAAGGTTGAGGATGAGTTCGTCTACATATTAAAAAAGGCTATCTATGATCTCAAACAAAGCCCTCGAGCATAGTTTGACATACTCAACATTGAAGCTATGAAAATTGGCTTTCACAAATCTACATCTGTTCATTCTATATGTATCAGAAGGATGGTGTCTGGCACTATGATACTTGTTTATGTGGATGACATGATCGTTACAGGAGATGACACTATTGGGATTCAGGAGGTCAAGGGCTTCCAATAGAAGTCCTTTGTGACTAAAGACTTGGGTGCACTACATTATTTTCTAGGAATCGAGGTGGTCAGAGAGACACAATATGGCACTACCTCAAAGAAAATACACCCTTGAGATTCTGGAGGATGATGGGCTGCTTAGTGCTAAGTCAGTTGGGACAAACAAATAACTTAATTATTCTCCAAAACCCTACCTCTCTTTATATAGCGAGAAAGGTGGGACAATTACAACACAATAGAAATAAAACTGATAATCACACCCATACATAATAATAAAACATAACATGGATCATAGGGCCACAACACTCCCCCTTAAATTGGAGCATAAATGTCAATTATACTCAGCTTAGAACAACAGACATCAAAGATGGGTCTAGTGAAAGGCTTGGTGAAAATATCTACCATCTGGTCGTTAGAAGAAATCGAAGTTGTGTAAAGCAGTCCTTTCTGAATGAGATCCCAAGTGTACTGACAGTCAACTTTCACATGTTTCACGCACTCATGATTTTCCTCTCTTTATATAGCGAGAGAGCTGGGACAATTACAACACAACAGAAATAAAGCTAACAATCACACCCAAACATAATAATGAAACATAACATGGATCGTAGGGGCACAACACTCCCCCTCAAATTGGAACATAGATGTCAATTATACTCAACTTGAAACAACAAACATCAAAGATGGATCTAGTGAAAGGCTTGATGAAAATACCTACTGTCTGGTTGTCAGAAGAAATTGAAGTTGTGTAGAGTAGCCCTTTCTGAATGAGATTCCAAGTGTAGGGACAATCAACTTCCACATGTTTCATACACTCATGAAACATAGGGTTAACTATGTAAGTAGTTGCTCTGTTGTCGCACCTCATTTCCAATGGATTGTCCATCTGCACATGCAAATGAGCTAGGAGAGACGAAATCCACATCAATTTAGTTGATGTATGAACCATTGTCTTGTACTCTAATTCTACATTGAACCTAGAAACTGCTACTTGCTTCTTGCTTCTTGCTTTTCCAGGTCACAAGGTAGCTTACCACAAAGGTGCAGAAGCCACTAGTGAATTTTCAATCAGTAAGGCACCCTGCATGGTCTAAATTAGAATAGCCCACCATTGTCATAGAAGTCCCTCTAGTAAATAGAAGGCCCTATCCTCAAGCCTTCTTATAGTACCTAAGAACCATCATCGTTGCATCCCAGTGTTATCGAGTAGGCTTAGCCATGAACTAGCTCAATTTACCAACTGCAAAGGCTATATCAAGTTTGGTGATGGTGAGATACAACTTCCCAATTAGTTGCCTGTGATAACAGCATCTGCCCATCAAAATGAACAGCAATAGCAACAAGGATCCACACTGTAGATAAGCGTGCAACTGGAGAGTGTTAAAAAAAGTCCACTCCAATGTCTAAGTAAACCCCTTTGCAACAAGCTGCACCATGTACCTGACAATGGAACCATCTGAATGCTACTTGAGTGCAAAGACCTGGCGACAACCAACCATAATAGCTCCCTTTGGTAGGGATGTCACCTCCCATGTGCCTCGACTCTTAAAAGTGGCCATCTCCACGACTTAGTGCCACTTTGGATCAAGCTTAACTTCATTATACATCACAGGATCATGAGAAGTGGCCAGTGCATGACAAAAATTGGCAAACTCTATCCCCATGCCATCTGTCACAAGACTCCCCACTACTAGATATCTAGTACAGCTCCATGGGGCCTTCCGATTTGCTATTATAAGGTCAAGGTCATTCTCCCCAACTGGATCAGAAGTGGACCTTTCTGCATCACTAAACATACAATAATCAGTGTCTAAAGGCACAGGACTCACCTAGCCTGGGGAGACTGGAGGGGGCAGGGGGGCTTGCACAGTGGTATGTGGCCTCCTGTAAGTAAGAAAAGGCCCAGCATACTTTTGTATCTCAGTAGAGATTGTAGGAGGTGCCTAAGTCTCAAGAATAGCTCCAAAGGGAAAGGGTATAGGCGGAATAAGCACAGGAGCAACATCAACAGCGGGAGCCAAGTCACAGCCAAACGTGGGAAAATACAGAATCGCCTCATGAAAAGTAACATCAGCAGATATAGTAACAAGAAGAAATAGGGTCAAACACCGATATCCCTTCTACATCCGTGAGTATCTCAAGAAAACACATTTCACCCTCTGAGTGCCAGTTTATCTTACCGAGGACTAAAAGGATGCACAAAGGCAATACAACCAAACACTTGAGGTGCAACATGAAACTGTCAATCAAGATGCAAAACTTGCCACAGAATCTACTCATGTAAAGAAAAGTTTGGCATCCTATTAATCAGAAAACAAGTGGTTAACACCGCGTCACCCCAATTGAAAGAAGGCACAAAATAATGAATCAACAATGTAAGAGCAACATTAAGCAAGTGCTTATGCTTCCTCTCAACCACATCGTTCTGCTAAGAGGTATGAGTACAAGTAGTCTGATGGATAATGACATTTGACTTATAAAAAGCCTGTAAATGAGTAGTAGAAAATTCAAATGCATTTTCAGAACAAAACTATTTAATGACAACAAAAAATTAAATTTTTATTTCAATAACAAAATGCTCAATAATGTTTCTAACATCGAACTTATTCTTCAACAGAAAAATCCAAGAAACCCCAGAAAAATCATCGACAAGCACTAGAAAATAACGATGGCCTAACCAATTTGGAACTCGACTTGGACCCCATACATCCATATAAATAAGCTAAAAAATGGAACTTAACCCAGTATGACTAGAAGCAAGAAAACTAGCACGGTAATGCTTGCCAAGTTGACGAGCATCACATGTGATAGTAGCAGTGGAAGGAATGTGGGGAATGACGCATGTAAGTCTCTCCAAGGGTAAGTGACCAAGGTAGAGATGCCACTGGAATGGAGAACCAAAAGCAAGAGCACCCTCCTATGGCCAACAACAACAACAATAACAGACGAACAGCTCAGACAATACACCCCCCCTTCTTCACATCCTTCACCAATCGTCCTTCTCGTGAGCTTATCCTACAAGACACATGACTGTGCATCAAATATAGCTCAACAATTCAACTCCTTAGTAATGCTGCTAACAGAAAGCAAACTGCAAGGAAAATTTGGCACACAAAGAACATCAAACAATCTCAGGATGGAAGAGAGGGGCACATCCCCCCTACCAACCACAGGTGAGTGCCAGCCATCTACAACCTGTATTGTCCTCCCTGAAGCAACTAGGCTCAAGACAAGAAAAGACTCGTGATCTCCAGACAAATGTCTAGAAGCTCCAGGATCGACCAACCACTCATCAAACCTCATCGGAAAGGAGCTGCAAAGCAACTCAGTACTTGAGGAAGAGGCAAGAGCAGCAGTCTCGGGAGGTAGAGTAGAGGTTTGGGCTAACTAAGAGAATCGCTCAAACTCTACTTTGGAAACCATCTCTGTAGGTGTATTTAAAGTGTCTGTCACTTGGTTAGCAATGGCAGGCTTGCCATGCTTCTACCAACAAGTAACCTCAAAGTGCCCTACTTGACCATAGTAGGTGTAAGGAGTGTGGATACAACCTCCAAATCCATGTCCATGGCCACGAGCACGTACAGAGGGTGCACCTCTACCACATCTAGGGTTTGTAGCCAAAGCAAAAGCCTATCTAGGAATATCAGCCACAGAAGACTGAATAGCAATCCGACTCAGCCTACTGTAAGTCTCCTCCAGTGATAAAAGCACGGGCACAGTTAAAATCTGGTCCATAGCAGCAATAAACTCAAGACCAAGGCCAGAAAGAAACAGAGAGATAGGTAACTCCCCCCTGAAATCATGCCAAGATGTGTACGTACAACCAAGCATGTAAGAATTGTCTCTCCAAGAGGCCCTTCACAGTGGATAAGTACTTAGCCAACGAACGTCCCTCCTAACGCAGATGAAAGAGCTCATGAAAAACCTGAAACAACCTTGCAAAATTCTTCTCATGAGAATAAGTCTCATGAAGAGAATCCTACATCTGCTTGGCTGTGGTGTAGTACATAATCTCATCACCAATCCGAAGGACAATGCAATTCATCAACCAAGCACATACCCTTGCGTTATCTTTATCCCTGTTGGCATTTTCTCCAGTCTTCTCTACAGGTTCTGCGCGACTCAAAATATACTCCTTCCCATGACCTCTCACAATCATCAAAAAAGTCTGGGACACTGGGGGTAATTGGTCTCATCAAGCTTAATCATAGGACCAAACAACGAACTTTTGTAAGCCTCAATGTCCATGGTAGAGTCCAAAGTCACATCGAACGAACTTGACGATGCCATATCACCTTTAACCACGAACCCTCAATGCTTAAGAAATCTTCAAATCATAAGCTCAAGTCACAAACATTAGATTTTGGTATGAAACAATAGAAATCAGACTCACCAAGGTGTATCTGCACCCTATAGAGACCAATGTTCACGAAGTCGACCGAGTAGGCCAATGACGCTGCCGCATACTCATCAGCATTGCCCTTTGCACACTAAGTATCCTCAGGCGGTCCACGAAGCAAGCAAGGCCGACTATTCAAGCCGAATACCCAAGTAGTTGGTCGATTTTGTGATAGAATATTATTTTTTAGAAAAAAAAGTATTTTAGTTCTGATTTTGTTGTAGGACTGATTATTATGATTTTTTATGTCAATTTATGTCTTATTTTAGTTGTCGCTAATGTTTATTATTTATGTATCATTTCTCAGAACATAAATTTTTATATCTTAACTAATTATTTTATATTTTTTAAAGTAAAAAATGCAAAACCACATATTCGTCCGTATACCATATACTCTATGCGGTGACCCAACCGACCGCATACCAACTCCCTAAACCTTGGTAGAGACAAGATGTCTCTAAAAGGGCAACCTCTTCCCTTTAGATGCTAAACCAAGGAGGGTGCAAGGATGCCCCTACCAAGGTAGAATAGCCACCAAGCCAATCTAAAAATTAGATTGGAGACCAAGAACACGATGCAAACCCCAACTCAAGGCAAGAAAGAACCAACCACGCCTGGAATCAGACCTGCAACATCAACAGTAGCAGCCCGCCCCAGCAGCAAGTTGGCGACGCCACTAGGGTTCAAAGAAAGATCCCAGTGGTGGCATCGGTGGCCAACAGACCACCACCAGCAGCAACGTTGGTGGTGCTGCCGTCCGATGTGGGTGTGTTGGGTTAGGGAGAGGCTAGCGATGAGCAATAACCAACGAGAAGGATAAAGGGGAGATCGGTGGAAGGACTAAGAGGCTTATTCAGGTGGGATATTGAGAGCTCCAATCTAGGACCGCCGCTCTGATTCCAAGTTAGGAGAAACAAATAACTTAATTATTCTCCAAAACCCTACCTCTTTATAGAGAGAGAGGTGGGACAATTACAACACAACTCCAACAGAAATAAAACTGACTATCACACTCATACGCAATAATAAAACATACAAAAGTATTATTGGGAAGCTATTATATTTGACCATCACTCATCCAAATATTAGTTTTGTTGTTAGACAAGCTACTCAGTACATGGATAAACCCCAATATAGCCACTGGAATGATGTCTGTCTCATTTTAAAGTCTTTAAAGGGGTCTCCTAGCAAAGGTCTCTACTACAAGAAAAATGGTCATCTTGAATTATCCTCCTATTCTGATGCAGATTATGGCGGTTCTTGTGATTACAAGAAGTATACTTGTCTTTCTTAAACGGGAATATTATTTCTTAGCGCAGCAAGAAACAAACTATTGTGGCGCACTCCAATACAAAGGCTAAGTACAAAGCAATGGCTCATACGACCTATAAAGTGATGTGGATTAGGACGTTTCTAAGTGATTTAGGTATATCAGTGAAGAGTCCTCCTATGTATTGTAATAATAAGTCAGCCACCTATATAGCTTTAAATCTTATTTTCCATGGAGGACAAAGCATATTGAGGTAGACTGTCACACATGCGCGATGCTATGATGGTGGGTAAGATAGTTGCACCTTACATCTCATCTAAGTTCCAATTGGCTGACATCTTCACTGAGACACTTCCTAGAAAGCAACATGAGTTCCACTATGACAAGTTGGACTTAAAGGACATCTACGCTCCAACTTGAGCGAGAGTGTTAGATGTTGAGTATTTATTTTCTATTTTGTTGTTTATGTTTCCTTAGTTATTACTTCATGTAATTTACCCATAACCCTTCTCTATATAAGAAAGGTTAGGGTTTTCATAATAAGTTAGATCATTCTTTTCCATTCAATAGTCTCTATGTAGAGAAGAGACTCTCATGGCCTCTTAGGCACGGTGAAGGAAGCTTGGTTCTCTAGATCGAACCCACTTTGATACCATGCGCAAGTATGCCATTAGATTGTGAAACTTTCATTATTGGAAAACTAAAAGAGAAACAAGGGGAGTTGGTCTCTTTATATAGAGAGACCATTCTTGCATTAAATCCTAATACCATCTTCTAAATAAAGAAAAACATATCTCAAACCAAATCACATCAAATCCTAAACAAACTTCCCAATGGGATAATGCCAATTTTTTCTCCAAAATGGCAAAGGGTAGTTATCCGATTAATAACCACTCAGGAATTATATTAATCAAACGCCAAGCAAAGTAGAAAGATATTACATGGTAGTTGCCCAGAAATTCCTAAGGGTAGAAATACAAGAAATAAAGTTCCTAAGATACAAATGTTGCCCTTTAAAGACAATCACATTTCTTCCAAGCCATATGCCCTAGAGAACTGCTAAAAGATTGACCTTTCTCTTTCTTAGTCCTATAGGTGTTGGGCTCACCAACAGAATTCCCACTTCTAAAAAATCTCCAGAATGCATCTTGACTATGGGGCATAATCCAAGACAACTGAAAATGCCCTCACACCTGAGTCAGGAAAGAGCATCTAAAAAACAAATGCTCAATGTCCTTATCCGCCCCTCGACACAGCAAGCACACCTTATCTGCATCCACTACCCATCTTGCTCTCCAAATTTTTGTCACCAACCTTCCTTTCCTGAGCAACCACACAAAAATCATCTTTAAAGGACAAGATGTCGACCAAATTTGCTTGCAATTGCCACGAAATTGAACATCAGTCACCACCCCACCATTTTCCAGACACCCATACACCTTCCTCACAGAGAACTCTCCCTCATTCCATACAAAAGCATCCAAGGCCCCCTCACGATGGAAGTCTTCTAACTCTTGCCATAGCACCTGGAGCTCTAGTATCTTCTACTCGGAATGATTTCCCACAAAGGTGTGACTCCAAGAATTCTCCCACCAATGAATTAACTTTGTTTGTTGATCCACGACCAACGCAAATAATCTTGGAAAATGGTCCAAAATCTTTCCCTACTCCATTCAATCATCCAACAAAAATCAAAATGAGCCACCAACACCAACCGCTTGGGAGAACAAATTTTGTACCTTAGGCATAACCATTGACAAGCCTTTAATGAAGTGTGAAACCTTGACCTGCGATGGGCCTAGCAGATCCCAGCTTCTAGAGGTTCCATCACAGACCTTTATAACCCTTCCAACCATATCCTGCCTATACCCCAAGAGACGAGCAATCCATTTTGTCAAGAGACTATCATTTATCTTCTTCAAATCTTTAACTCCTAAGCCACCTTCCTTCACCGGCTTGCAAACATCTTCCCAAGCCAGAAATCTAGCTCCCCTACCAGTTGAACCATACTTGGTCAAAAAGAAGTTCCTTATCAACACCGATATCTTCTAAATTTTCTGTGGCAACCTCAGCACAGATGTAAAATAGGATGGCATCACAGTCAACACTACCTTCAAAATAACCGATCTCCCACCTCTAGAAAGAATTTTAAATGCTTAGCCTATCAACTCTCTCATCCTCTCTGTTAAAACCTTCCAATCAGATGTGGATATCCAGTTGTCCGACAGAGGCAAACCCAGATACAAGACTGGAAGCGAGCCCACCGCAATGTGCAAGTCTAAACTACAAGCACTACACTCCTGTACTAGCATCTGAAAAGGTACAAAAATAGATTTGGAGAAGTTTATCTACCAACCCGAGGCTTCCCTAAAAAGCTCTAAAAGAATTTGTACCCTTCTAGCCTTATTTGCAGAACCTTTTGCAAAAAAGAGTGTCATCTGTATACTGTAGCACTTGGATCAGACTTCCATTCCCCAAAGAGAAGCCGCTAAAGAGGTTTCTTTCGCAATATCTAGCTGAAGCTCTTGCCAAGGCATCTACTGCTAGGATAAATAACATTAGGTTCAGAGGGTACCCCTGCCTAACCCTTCTCCACAGCTGAATCCACCCACCCATCAAGTTGCCATTAATAAGAATAGAGAAAGAAATCGTTGTTGCACATCTTTTCATTCAATCCACCCATCGAGAAGGGAACCCCCTTCTAATTAAGAAAGCCCATAAGAAAAATCACGGAATCAAATTATAAGCCTTACTAATATCAACGTTTCAAAGGAAAGCCTTCATCATTTTCTTCTAGAAAGCCAAGATCTCTAAGGCCACCACATCCATCAAGAATACTCCTCTTAGGGACAATGTCATATGCACAAGTGCCACAATCTCCTCCATTACTCCTATCAATCTGTTAGCAAGGACTTTTGCCATAATAAAATATATAGCAATATTGCATTGGATAACACAATAAGCCTGTACTACTCAATGACCTCCACACTCTCCTTTGGAAGCAAAAAAATGCAGAATTTGTTAATTGTATTAAAATCCTAATTCCCCTCAGCAATTGGTGTACCACCTGCAACACATCATCTTTTATTGTTGACCAGAATTCCTTATAGAAGATGGCAGGAAAGCCATCAAAACCAGGGTAAGTATCTACATTTAACCCCCAAATAACCTTCCTAACATTCTCTTCCGTAAAAGGACCAATAATCTTCGTTGCTTGGTCCTTAAAAATGGAAGGAATATCAACACCCGACCATCTCCACCACCCACTCCTTCTGCTTATAAATTCTTTGAAGTAGTCAGCAACTACCCTTCCCACCGACTCTACCATTGTAATCACTACCATTCACCTCCATCCTTTCAATCCAATTCTTCCTTCTCCTACCCGACGCCATGAATGGAAAAATTTTGAGTTGGCTTCTCCCTCTTTCAGCCATCTCTGCCTAGACTTAGTCTTCCATTCAATCTCTGACTTCTTATCCTCCAATTGCATTGTACATATATGTGCCAGCCTACTATGTCGCCCCTTGTCCAATGGGATCTCTAGGTCATCCTCCCTGTTGAGGCAAGTAATCTCTGCTATCATTCTTCCTGTTGTTCCCCTCTTCTCTACCTTGGTTTCTATAAGCTCTCAGAAATGCTCTTAAACCATGCAACTTGCCCTCAAGTTGAGCAGTTGCAGAACCCACACTCTAAAAAGATCACCATTTCTCTCCCACCAGTCTCTTGGACCCCTCCTTAAGTAGCCAAGACCTATCAAATTTGGAATATGTCCCATACCTGACTTCCTCATTTGACTGCCACAACAGCGATGTGTGATCAAAAAATGGTCCCTCCAGTGGCCAAACGTATGCCAATGGAATGGACTAAAGTAACTCCCCTATAAACCTATCAATTCTAGACATCTGTCCCGCAGAGCTCCTCCAGGTGTATGCACATGCACTGGGCAAAAGATCAACCAGACCATACATCACAACAAACTCTCTAAAAGCCTCTAATCCTTTATCTCCTCCCCCTTATCATTCAGCCTGTCATCCACCCGCATTATGACATTAAAATCTCCCCCTATGAACCAAGGCCATCCCTGAAATTTATCCAGCACATGAGTCCGATCTTGCCAAAGTTCCACACAAGCACCATCACTGTTAGGGCCATACACTACAGATTCCACCAGCTTCATACTATCACATACTATCACGACGTCTTGTCAATTGCACGAAGACCATGTGGTTGCCTACTAAAGACTAGCTCCATATTAAACTCATCCTCTACCCAACCCACAATGATCCTTCTAGATCTTCCAACTACATTCAAAGCACAAAAACTCCCCAAGCAACCACCACCAATCTCCCTCCACAGTTGGTCAAACACTTGCTTCAACTAATTTCTTGAAGCAAAATCACCCCAAGTCTCCACTTATGAACAAACCCTCTAAGTGCACACCTCCTAGCAAGGTCATTGAGCCCCCTCACATTCCAAGAAATAATCTTCAACATAAGGTAACAAAACAAACCCCCGCATCAATGCGCTTGAAGCATGCCACTTCAACCACACAAACGCGCTCAACCATCAATTCATCTTCCTCCCTCGACAGCTGCCCACCTACAGCCACAATCGCCACTAGGTTACGACCAATAGCCTTCTCCCACTGTATTACCCCTCCACACTCCACCTGTGGGGACCCGACCTCCCCCCCACCTGGCTCCAGGGAAGGGATCACCACTTGAAGGTCGTCGCCTTCATCCCCACAAATCCCCAAACCCTTGCTTCGCCAACCCTCCTACTCTACTTAGTCGCAGCGATCCACCAAGTGGTCGATGACCACCACCCCAGCAATCCCAACCGATGATGCCTACACCAAAGAGTTCACTCCCCTCCTCAACCTTCCTCAAAAGGACCACTAGGGACGATACGCAAGCTTTTGTTGAGGGCGATGAGGCTTCCAACGCACCAAAGGCAAAGAAGGTATTGAAGCCTCCTCGCTCACAGACCTTTCCAACTTTGTAGCTTCACCTTCGACTTCATCCTTCCCCAACTCTTTTCGCTCAACTGAGGACAGGTCCCATAAAGGAGCCCTCAAAGAAATCGGATGCGAACCGTTATGCTCAAGTTTGTCAGCAGCCAAAGCCACCTTCAAACCGAATCCGCATAAGGGTTCGATAACTATACCTACATCTTGATGTTGAAGGTCTATGTTAAAGAGGCGACTCCTCATATTCAAACCCCCCCAAGGGGAGCGGGATCAGTGCACACCTCCCCAATTTCCGTGCCACAATCAGCATGTCTCCACCTCGGGAGCCACAAAAATCAATGAAGACCTCGCTACCATTTCACCAACATCGCTACGCCGCTTCACCTTCCAAATCTACCTCCACCAACCCATGGCGACGTCGCCCCTCTTCTTCATTCCAGCAACCCCATCGAAGGTTGGTCTCCAACTCCCTTCCGCAAGTACTTGTGCATACAATTTCACAGCCCACTAAACCACCTCGATACCAATCACCCATGCCACTTTACCAAGATAGAGTGTAATTTTGTCTAACACCTTCCCATGCAGCAACTGAGCCACCACCCTTACCTTCAACATATCCCCCTCCACAAAGCCGAGGCCATAGCCAATATTCAGTGTGACGAATGGTGCAAGCATCACCCCCACCATCTCGGGTGTCCTCAAACGTAAAGGAATACTCATGATGGCCATCTTAATTTCCGCTTTCCGAGGTGGCCTCTCCGCGTTCGCACTATTTGAACTGACAACCACTACCATCACATGCACCCTTCACCAATCTCAACCACACATAATAACAGCCTCTTCACCTCCTCCAACCCCAGCCCAAACACAAGTAATCTTCTCGCTCCGATCGCTAACATCTTCACCCTCATGCCCGAGCCCAGCAGCCACCCCAACGACTCCTTTGCCAAAACCACTCCAACCTCCCCTTGGATAACCTCTCCAACTAGAGCCCCTAAAAAAGCCACCATCAAAGGCTTAGGTTGTGAGGACCAAAGCACTTCGACCTCCACCAACGGATCCCCTAAAGGTGACGGAGGAAGGTCATCCATCACCTTCACCTCCACTAAAACCTTCCTCGCAACTGCAAGGCATCAAGCCCAATGGTGACTGATGGCTCCACATCTTAAGCATCACACAAGGTCCCTGCAAACCCCCACATGGTGGCCCCAACCAAGGCATTTAAAGCATTGGGGCTTCTCCTGCCACCTCCGCCTCTGCCTTCGATGGGTGATGTCCACCCAACCATTGTCTCTCCCCCTACTCTCTCACTCATGTCTCTCCTTCATAATGCCAAAATAGAAAACATAAAATAGTTAAAGAGATAAGTTGGCAAGTGAATTTCTTCTACACTAAACATGGAGATCACATGAGATCTTCAATGTGGAGATCTCATAGAATCGTCAACAAATACTATAGAATGATTTGGAGATAAACGATGTGCGAGATTTAATTCATTTTTATTTTCTTTTGGATTTAGGAATATATATCAACCTTATGAGATTTCCATAAAAATTTCATAAATTACTTTTTGGGAGGCTATAAATTCCTATATTAAATGGAAGCAAATTTTCCTTTATGCTTAAATTGATTGATGAGAATTCATGTAGTTCTAAATAACAAGCTTTATCTATAGGCTTGATAGTAGTACCATACAAGCAAGGCTATCGAAAAAGCTCAAGCTCATCAAGCTTAACTCAGGGTTGACTCATAAGGGCTCAAAAGCCTAACTTGATAGGTTAACAAATCAAGCTCGAGCCCAAAAATCAAGATCAATAGGTTAATTTGCCAACCCTAAGCCCAGATAGGCTACGATCGAAAAGGACTTGAGCTTGATAAGGATGGGTATGCACGTATGCATGCATACATATGAATACCAATAGCAAATCATAGCACAAGTAGCCTAAGAATTTGAATCCCACCCATGACATATAAATAACACAAGTTGCCTTGTTAATATGCTTGATAAGAGTAGTGTATGTAACTTTAAAAAATATAAAAGCACTATGCCTTTTGTATTGGGTTAGAATCACTAATGCAGTATAATTTTGTGTGTATATTTAAAAAGTGCTTAGTGTAAGATAATAAGTACTTAGTTTGTCGCATCTCAAAGAAACTATATCTAAGGGTGTCAAAAAAATCCTTACTTAAAAAGGATGGTTCACGTTTGACAACGGCTCATTGTCAAGCTTAAACACTTAGTAAACTAAGCTCAACCCAAAATTCAGGCTTGATAGCTAATTAAGTTGAGACTAAACCAAGCAAGGCTTAGCTCATCGAGCTTGATTAACAGTCTCAGGTACAAGAACCTTGTTGTGCATTTCAAGCACAACCCCAAGTAATTGTTGTTGGGATCACCTTCATCAGCATGGCCAAATCATTAAAAGGCTTTACCAATGACTACAAGGGCTTCAATGGATGCAACAATATTAGTGGAACCAACAACTTCATGGACAATGGCAGTACTAGTTAGTATGATTGGATTGGTCAATTGTGTTGCTTCAATCTCTCTTAGATCTCTATGGTAGTGTAGGTACAATCTATGCATAAGGTTCCCCAATCACTGGTGTTGTGTTGGAAGTAATCCTCAATGTTAGCACATGTCATTAGCAAGGTGGCAGAGTAGTCACCAAAGATTGCTGATGGTTCATGGTGGTCAACAATAATGGAATAATAAAAGGAAATTGGCATTAAAGGGACATTCTTGGAAAGTTTTTAAATAGGCATGAAAGCTAGAGTATTGCACGGAGGAGCCAAAGCATGAACGGTTGTCAACATTGAAACTTGCAATTGTGATCATTGCTCCTAAGATGCAAGGCTCAAGATTTTGTGGAGATGATGATAATGGGTTTACTGGTCTTTTAAAGCCCATCTTAGATTATATGAGTCCCCATATCAAACAAGGTTCTAAATGTCGATTTCAACACCATTTCAATAAATTTATAAGTGCTCATTTTAGAGAGACATTAAGAGCATGCCATGAAAACACCCATATATCGATAGCAGATTTTGACAATTTCGATGTCCGAAAAATAATCCATTTCGAAGGCATGCCAACACATGCCGACAAAAATGACATCTTTTCTTCTTTTTCCCTCTCCTCTCCTTACCTCATCTCCTTCCCCATCATAACCCACCCCCTTAGTCAACCATCAACAGACCCTCTACCTTGTACCTTTTCCTGTCTCCTCCATGTGACCCAACAATGACCTACCACCTCTCCTTTCTCTTCCACACGAGGTGTGAGCCACAGTGCTACCACCACTAAAGTAACCGAACCAACCACTCCGACCACTACAATAGCAGGCAGCAGCTACACCTACACGCAAGAGTAGGGTAGCAACCAACAAGCAGTAGCATGACCTAAAACAGTCGTGCCAACTGGCATGTCATCAAAATAGTCAACATGATCAAAATTGTCAACATACCGCCGACACCCCTACATTCGATAACCCTTCCATGTCGAGATATGGTCCTCTACCCAAAACCTCCCATTGCATCGGCATGCTGATGGCATCTTGATCACTGCTATTAAAATGATTAGGATTGTATTGAATTTATATAATTATATTAGAAAAACTTAGTAAACACTTAAACATTAATCCTATCAAAAAGATATTTAAACAATGAATCCTGTGATCTAACAATCTAACTCTATAAAATATGTAAATCAAACAATCATAGAACAAGTTAATATACCATAAAGTCATGCATTTGCAAATGTAATTGGTAAAACCTACAACAAGATCTAAATCTGACGATTGTAACTCAAATCTAGCTTAGAGAATAAGAAACAAATACTATTTAACTTTAGAAAAGCTAAATTACCTTAAAGATCTACTAAATAGAGTGAGAAAACACTTGCAATAGTTCTTATCACTCCAACAAGCATGCCACAACAGTAATTGGCAAAAATGAATTACTAAGTCACCTATGTTAACCTTAAAATATGCTAATAGCCTAAAAATCGTACCTACTATTGTCCATTTCATCGATATCATCAACATATTATTTTGATATTTAGCAAAATATCGATGACACTCTTGTATTTTGACATTACATGTATGCCGATATAGCCTCATATCAGAAAATGGTCATTTTACCGACACGTCGTTGGCATTCAGAACACTGATCTTAAGTAGGCTCTCAAATATGGGGGGTCCATTTACGAGGATGAGAAGGACCACATAGTTAACACCTTAGTTCTTAAACTATTTTGGGTCTTTCATCGTAGAAATAGATGTTGGACCTAGGAGTAATGGGGCCTGTTCACACTTATTGGAGAGCAATCATTAACATAAGGCCTAACAATGGCATATGCTCATGTAGATCTTTTTCCAAAGGATACCCTAGCGTTTTAATGGACCGCTTGATGGGTCGAATGAGGGGCCTCACGGATCTTGCCAGGATCTGCCTAAGTGGGTGGGTGCACAAAAGGAGTCTAGTTCATGTTTTAGGCTTCAAGAAGGTTCTTTTCCATCTGACCCCGTACCAGGGCACAGTGTCGGAGTGCCTTCTCCTTCTCTCTCGCCGATGGAGAGGGGGAGGCTACTTCAGACGGAGGTGGTGATATACCTCTGGCCAAATGGAGGCCATACGAGCTCGTGGGGTCTGCCTGTGATACCTACGTCGCTAGGGCTTTCTTGGAGGAGGTGAGGCCAAGAGGAACGGCGACACATTGCCAGTGAAGATGCCAAAGCAACCTCGCCGTCACCGGAGGGGAAGTGCGAGGTTGGGGGTGACTTTAGAGGTGGATCCTCTCCTCTTTTGCGTCGTAGAGGTGCAAGATGTTCTGACTCCTGAAGAGGGCATGGCGGCCCATCCAATGACGGCGATGGAGCTGCGAAGGTGATGGTGAGGTTGGGGGATGCGGAAGTGGATGTTGTCGAGGTGTTGTTTGCTAGAGTTGGGGTTGCAGAGGAGGTAGGGGATGCGAGTGGGGCTTTTGGGGGGGTTTGTGCTACGGTTGGGAATGAGGTTGGACACTCTGTCCGATTGGTAGGGGCCTGGGGGTGAATTCTTTGGAAGATAGCAGGGTTGCGCAAGTGATGGGATTCAGGCACTTTCGCAGGGAAGACCACTGCATTGACATGTTGAAAGTCCTTTCTTGGAATGTGAGGGGCCTGAATGACCCATCTAGAAGGGTAGCACTGACCATATTTGCAG
The DNA here is from genome assembly GCA_037157565.1 of Thalassia testudinum. NCBI lineage: Eukaryota > Viridiplantae > Streptophyta > Magnoliopsida > Alismatales > Hydrocharitaceae > Thalassia > Thalassia testudinum. The sequence goes on from JAZHRO010000025.1 coordinate 46,271,812, forward strand.
AAATGGGTTCCGGACGTGGTAATGTTGCAAGAGACAAAACTCCAAAGTTGTGGGTAGCAAACCTGGAGGGAGATTGGGGGTAGAAACTTTGAGAAGTTTTTAGCGGTGAATGTGATGGGTCGCTCGGGAGGGATTGTGGTGAGTGGGAGAGATGATGTCTTTACCTTGGAGGATTCCCTACTAGGTTCTTTGGTGGCCTTTATAAAGCTCAGAAGGAGGCAGGATGAGTTCTGTTGTGTTATGTCAATAGTGTATGGGTCGATTGATGACACAGCAAGGCATATGTTGTGGGAGGAGCTCAGTCAGGTCTCACTGATGGGAGAGGTAGTTGGGATCATGGTTCGATGGACTTCATGGATTTTATGGAGAGCCATGGGCTGATGGACATGCCTCCATCCTCTTGCGCCAACACATGGCGTAGTTCTGGTGAGTAGATGTCGAGGCTGGATAGATTCTTCTCTTCAGTGGAGTTGGCAAAGGTTTTCCCTTTGGCAGATGTCCAACCGATGCCGAGACCGTTCTTAGATCACACCCCAATCATCTGGAGGTCAAATGAAGGTATGCGTTCTAGTACTTATTTCAAGTTTGAGAAGTCATGGCTTCTAGAGGACAGTTTCAGGGAGAAGGTGAAGGAGAAATGGAGGTCTTTCCAAACTGCTAGGTCAGTAGCGACGAGATGGGAGACTAAACTCCGAGAGCTCAAAACCTTTCTAAAAGAATACAGGAGGCAGATAAGGGTGGAAAGAAACAGGAGGAAAGGCGAGGCTCTGGGAGAGATTGAGAGGTTGGATCGAGTAGAGGACCTTGGCCTCCTCTCTGCAGCTGACCGTACGGTGAGGGCGGAACATGTCAAGACTGTACAAGCGGAGGATAGAAAAGCGGAGGTGGAGTGGAAGACCAGAACTAGATAGAGGTGGCTGAAGGAGGACTCTAATACACGGTTCTTTCACTTGATGGCATCTGAAAGGAGATGGAGGAACCAGATTCATAGGCTAAAGGTGGGTAACAACAAGGTTGTTGGGAGCAGGAGATTGGAAAAGCAACGGCAGATTTTTCAGAGATTTTTCAGGCAGGAGGCAAAGAGGACAATGGAGGTGGTTGGAGCAGGGCGTGCCCACCATTATAAAGGCGCAGGTGGATGGGTTGGTGTCATCTTTCTCAGAAGAGGAATCAAAAGGGCTACATGGGGCTTGAATGCAGATGCGTGTCCAGGCCCACATGGATTCCCCGTGCATTTTTATAAAGAGTTCTGGAGTTTGCTCAAAAATGAAGTCATGCAATTAACAGAAGAGTTTAGGGAGGGGTATCTTGGTTTTAATAGATTGAACAAGTTCTTCATATTTTCATTGCCAAAGAGAGAGGGAGCGAAGAGTATTGATGATTTCAGGCCCATTGCACTTTCCAATGGAATTTACTTGATAGTGGCAAAGGTGTTGACCAATAGATTGAGGAAGGTCACAGAAGGGGTGATCTCTCCATTACAGATAGCGTTTGTGACGGGGAGGAGCATTCTTGATGGGTATATTGCAACTTCGAAGATTCCTAGCTTTTAGAAGAGAGAAAAGAGGCAGGTTTTCCTATGGAAGGTGAATTACAGTAAGGCTTACGACATAGTACAATGGTCTTTTTTGTGGACAACCATGATCAAAAGGGGATTCCTACCGCTTTGGATACAATGGATGAAGCAGTGCATCACCACTACTTCATCTTGGTGCTCATCAACAGCAATCCGACAGGTGGATGGGTTAAGCCAAGGAGGGTCATCAAGCAAGGGTGTCCTTTGGCACCCATGTTTGTCTTGGTTGCAAATGCTTTAGCTAGATCAATAGGTAAGGCTGTTAAGGGAGGGCTTCTCAACGATTTCCGGTTAGAGGGTGGTGGTGCAATCCATGTATTGCAGTATGCAGATAATACTCTATTTTTTGTTGAGGGATCCCATGTGGAAGCGCGAAAGATCCACATTTTGTTAGATCTGTTTGGAGAGGCATCTAGATTGAAGATTAATTTCTCTAAATCTAAGTTTATTCCTATCAATATGTCAGAGGAGGAGGCTATGAGATCTGGGGCTGCTTTGGGTACAAATCGAGGAGCGCTACCCATCACTTACCTTGGTCTACCATTAACAGATAGAAAAATCCCGGTGCAAGATGGTTGCCTCTGGTGAAGATTGAGGGGACGTTGGCAGGTTGGGCGTCTCGCCTTCTTTCCAGGGGAGGGAGGCTTGTGCTTTTAAAGCCGATCCTAGCTGCAATGTCATCGTACTTTGCGTCTATCTTGAGGATGCCTAGGCAGGTGGAGAAGAGGATTGTGCAACTAATGAGAGATTTCTTCTGAACGAGCGCCACCTCGACTGGGAAGGGGGTGAAGCTGGTGGCTTAAGAGGTGTGTAAGCCAATCAAGGAAGGAGGTTTGGGCATTAAGGAGGTGCAGAGGATGAATGATAGCTTCTTAACGAAACGAATTTCCATATTGTTAGGGGATGAGGAGTGCTTGGTTGGGATCGTCTAGATGTTGTGCTATGGCTACGTCTTGTCCTGGGATTTGCTGTGTTCTCCCCCACGTGGAGCATCGCATTTTCTCAAGAGGATCTCTATGGTGGCTCCTAGAGTACAGGGCTTCTTCACACCGATGCTTGGGACAGGGTCGATGTTCAGATTCTGGGAGGATGATTGGACAAGGCAGGGGAAACTGTGACCGATTCCCTAAATTGGCGGCGATGGTAGCAGACAGGGGAGTCTCAGTGGCAACCGCTTGGGAGGGGTGCTGGAGCTCGACTCTTGTGGGCAACCAATCGGATCAAAGGATTGATGAGCTCCAGAGGATGCTACTACAATTGGAGGGGTTCAAGCTAGAGGAGGGGCCTGATTATTTTGGCTGAGAGGGCAACTTTTTTTATGTGTGCTGTTTATAGGAGATTAACTCCACCTATGTTGAGATTCATGTGCCTTTTCATTGCCGGTCCCAAGCCTGGGTAAAGGAGGAGGGTTGCGTTAGGTAGCCGACAGCCAGCGTAAAATTTGTCGGATCTTTAAACATGGATTCTAGCAAACACCCAGATTTCGTTGGAGCGTTCCCTACTTGCGATGCGCTGTATCGATGCCCAGGTGTAGTGATAAATGAGCAAGGGTTTTCGCATGAGGAACGCATGCGAGTAAAGAAGTTAGTTCCGCTACATCGTCATCCAGATGTAGTCCAAAATGAGCAAGAGCTCTCACATGAGGAACACATGCAAGTAAAGAAGTTAGTTCCACTACATCGTCGCCCGGGTGTAGTCCAAAATGAGCAAGGGTTCTCGTATGAGGAACGCATGCGAGTAAAGAAGCTAGTTCCACCACTTTGCCATCGAAGTGTGTCACAAAGAATGCTAAGATTCGGTAGTTGAAATATTGGTACTTTGACCAGCAAGCTCATGGAGATTGTAGATACAATGGTAAGGAGAATCATTCAAATTCTTTACCTTCAAGAGACTAAGTGGGTTGGAGAAAAAGCAAAGGAAATCGAGAGAACATGTTTCAAACAATGGTATTCAGGAAGGGACAATGGTAGAAACGGCGTGGGCATTATAATTCATAAGGATTTGAAAGAAAATGTGGTTGAGGTTAAGAAATTGGGTGATCGAATTATTTTGATAAAATTAATCCGAGAAGAAGAAATCTTGAATGTCATTTCAGTTTATGCACCTCAAGTTGGTCTGGAGGAAAGAATAAAGAACAAATTTTGGGGAGAGCTTGATATGATAATTCAAGGAATCCCACAAAGAGATGATTTTCTTGGGTGGAGATTTAAATGGGCATGTGAGAAAAGATACTTTAGAGTATACAGGAGTGCATGGAAATCATGTTTTGGTGTTAGGAATGAAGGGAAGATGTTCCTTGATTTTGCTATGGCTTATGATCTTTTCATAGCAAATACCTTCTTCAAAAAATGAGAAGAGCATTTGATTACCTATAAAAGTGGCTTAACAAGAACGTAGATCGATTACTTTGCTTTGAGAAGAAGAGATCGTTTATCTTGTAAAGATTACAAGATTATTCCAGGGGAGAGTTTAACTGCTCAACATCGTCTTTTGGTGTTGGATGTTCATTTGAAGAAGGCAAAGAAAAGAAAATTAGTGTCTAAGAATTTGAGAATTAAATAGTGGAATCTTAAGAAAGAGCAAGTGAGATTTAAAGAGAAGATGATGCAACAAAAGACTTGGGATCTTGATGGTAGTGCTGATGAAATGTGGTTAAATATGGCAAACTGTATTAGGAAGGTGGCAAAGGAGCTGTTAGGCGTGTCTAAAGGATGTGTTCCAGGACAAAAGGAGGCTTGATGGTGAAGTGAGGAAGTGCAGGAGAAGCTTAAAATTAAAAGAGCCAGCTTTAAAACCTTATATCGAGATAAGATCGATGAAAATATGGAAAACTACAAAAGAGCAAAGAAAGAAGCAAATAAAATAGTTAGTGAAGCAAAAGCAAAAGCAAAAACTTGAGAGCATTTTTATAAGAAACTTGATTCTAAAGAAGGTAAAAAAGATATTTTCAAGTTAGCTAAAGCAAGAGAGCGGAAAGCAAAGGACCTTACACATGTAAGATGCATCAAAGACGAAGAAGGAAGGGTGCTTATAGCTAGTGAGGATATAAAGACAAGATGGAAAAGATATTTTCATAAGCTATTTAATGAAAAATAAAATAATGATATCATCTTAGGAGAGTTAGCCAACTCAGAAGAGTATGTGAATCGAGCATGTTATCGAAGGATACAAAAGAAAAAAGTAGAGGAGGCTTTGAAGATGATAAAAAGTGGGAGGGTTGTTGGGCCTAATGATATTCCTATAGACGTTTGGAGAATGACGGGAGAACAGGGTATAACTTGGCTCACAAATTTATTTAATACTGTGTGAAGAGGCAAGAAGATGCCAGAGGAATGGAGGAAAAGTTTTGCGGTACCTTTATACAAGAACAAGGGTGACATACAAGATTGTTCTAACTATAGCGATATTAAGTTAATGAGTCATACGATGAAACTTTGGGAAAGAATAATTAAAAGAAGGGTAAGGCAAGTCTTTATGGTAACTGAAAATTAGTTTGACTTTATGCCAAGCAGGTCTACTATTGAGGCAATACATCTCTTGAAACGTATGATGGAGACATACAAAGTCAATAAAAAGGATTTACATATGATTTTTATTGATTTGGAGAAGGCCTATGATTCTATCCCAAGAGACATCTTGTGGAGAATTTTAGAGAGGAGACAAGTGCCAGTTATATATATCAACCTCATAAAGAATATGTACTATGGAGCAGCAGCTTGTGTAAAGACTAAGAATGATTTGACGAACTACTTTGATATCACCATTGGTCTGCATCAAGGTTCGACTTTAAGCCCTTATCTTTTTGTCTTGATCATGGATGAGTTAACGAAGCATATCCAAGTTGAGGCGCCTTGGTGTATGCTTTTTGCTGATGACATTGTATTGGTTGATGAGACAAGAGATGGAGTGAACAGAAAACATGAGCTTTGGAGAAAAGTCCTGGAAGATAAAGGATTACACATAAGTAGGACGAAGACTAAGTATATGGAATGCAAGTTTAGTAGTAGAGGGAACAATGAAGGGATTGATGTAAAAATTGGAGAAGAGTACATTCCAATGAAAGATATTTTTAAGTACTTGGAATCCATTTTCCAACATGGTGGAATTGATTGAGATGTTACACATAGAATTAATGCAGGGTGGTTGAAATGGAAGGGTGCATCTTGTGTTCTCTGTGATAAGAGGGTTCCTTTAAAAGCAATGCTGTCAATGCGAAAGGCGATAGTAATGCGACACTACTTAAAATCGCTCGAGGCGAGAGGCGACAAAAAGACGACAGCCTGAGTGAATTGAGGCGACAACCTTAGGACCATTTCACTTATATATATATATATAACGTAACTTACATATATAATATAACAACATACTTATGTTATATACATACTTATATATACTAAGGAGGCATACACATATATCCAATGTAACATACATATATATAACAACATACTTATGTATATACTTATAAATATACTTATACATACATATGTATTTCTTATGTTATATATATATTTATATAACATATATATATATATATACACAGTTTACTGTTTACCGGTTAACACACACACACACACACATATATCTATATATAATAGAAATGAAAGTTCATTTCGTTTCGAGAAGAAACGAAGCTGGAAGCCCTGACATGAAGAAGCGGCGGCGACGCTGGTCGAACTTGAAGAAGCTCGAGCTGAGGAGATACCTGGGCGACTGAGGTCAAGGAAGCGTCGCAGATGGTAACCAGTGACGCTCGAGCGACGATGGTGGTTGACGAAGCTCAACTACTCAAGCTACTCCGCCGCGGAGGCGATAATGGCGTGAGGCGGTGAGGGTTGCCGTGGAGATGAGAAAGATCTCCACAGAGGCATCTAGGGTTCAGGCGATGAGGCGGGGAGGTGAGGAGGCGTCGCCCGAGGCGAGGAAGCGAGTCGCCTGTTCGAAAGGCCTCGCCTGGGTCCTCCTCGAGGCGATGACCTCCTGATTCGCCTCGCCTCATCACCTCGTTACCTGAGGCGACCGCCTCAACAACGCTGTTTAAAAGTCAAAGGAAAATACTATCGAGCTGTGGTAAGACCAGGTATGTTGTACGGTTCTGAATGCTGAGCTATAAACTATAGGCATGCATAGAAGATGTCTGTGGCAGAAATGAAGATGTTAAGATGGATGTGTGGTCATACAAGAAAGGACCGTATTTCAAATGAGATTATTAGAAAAAAGGTTATGCTGGCACCGATAGAGGATAAAATGAGAAAGGCACGTCTAAGGTGGTTTAGACATTTACAAAGAAGGCCACCAGATGCTCCAATTAGGAGATGCGAGAAGTTAGAGGCTGAACCTGCTAAGAAGGGGCGAGGAAGACCAAACAAGTGGAAGGAAACTATTAAGTATGACCTTAATTACTTTAATTTAAGTGCTGAAATGGTTGAAATTCGATCTGTGTGAAGACAAAGAATCCATATAGCCAACCCCACTTAATGTGGGAAAAGGCTTCGTTGTTGTTGTTGTTATTGCTTATAGGAGATTGGCAAATCCAACAGGTTTAGGAGATACTAACATGGTTAGAGAATGCAACAAGATGTGGGTGGCAACGTGTCCTTTGAAGGTCAAGATTTTTACTTGGCTGCTCCAAAGAGGGAGGATCATGATGAAGGCATGGAGGTCGCAATGGGTTACTATGCGAATACACTTGTCCTCTTTGCCTGGGGGCGAAACAAGACGTTTAGCATTTGTTCTTCAACTGTCCCTTTGCGGCCCAGGTCTGGAGCAGAGTTTCCAGTGTTTGGTGGGCTCACCACACGTTTGATGCCTTTTGGAGTTCTTACATATCAGGGGATAGGGTTGGAACTCACCATGTATTTAGATCGAACAAGGAAAGGGCGAGGCCACTAGCGGTGTTGTGGAGTATGTGGTTAGAAAGGAATGTGATGGTTTTTAAGGGCCGGTGTCCGTATGTGGAGAATGTCGTGGAGTCAATCTTGTCTTTGATTTCTTCTTGGAGATGTAATTTGTAATTGGGCCTAAGGCATTTTTAGTGTTAATACAATTTAGGTGGTTATCATATGGATAACTACCCTATCCACTTTTCGAAAAAAATATAGCATATGCTCATGGTAAACCATGAGTGTGTATAGCTCACTTCAAAAACACATTGCTAGCATGTGAGGCCCCTTAGTAATCAAAATAAATGCCAGAATGCACGCTAAGATCTAATTGGCTACCAGCTGCCTGACGCAACCCTTCTTTATCCAAGCCTAGGACTAGAAATGGAAAGGCAAGAACCTCATAATAGGTGAAGTTAAAATATCTTACCTTTTCAAAACAAATCTGATGCAAAGTTTAGGGAGAATGAAATTAATTTGAGAGGACCTCAATTTAGCAAACTAATTGCAAAAGAGGGTAAATCAGCCACATTTAGATCATGGAAAGACATGTCTTTGATATGTCTCATACCCTCAAAAACATAAAGCATCATCTGTACTTGCTTTGACTCCAATGCATGATTTCCACAAATGCCTTAATTGTTGAATGACTCTTATATACTCAAACTAAATAAAACCAGACAGATTAAAATTTCTATTACTATATTGCTAAGTGGCCAATTACCTTGTCTGATATTCCAGAAGCCCTTGCAAATTTTCAGCCAAATCCCACTCCTTCACATAGAAAATGGAGGCACATTAACATAACAATGGTAGATAAATATTGTTCAATTAAATCCAATCTTTGAGAACATTTGAAGGACTAGGGAACCACATAAAGTGTTAGTGTTTGACCTGGTGGCCGCCCACCCAATAGGCCACTGTTCAGTTCTTGCTAAAAAACGAGTAGGAAAGAAAAGCCAAGATCATAAATGAATGCTTGGAGAAATAGCGTTACCTGAACTGGCTGCATGTTTTCTGCGTCCGTGAAATCAATACCTTCCCGATCTGTGAATCTATAGATAAATTAGTGTGCACCATTAGTACCTAACCACTAAACTACAGGATATTATAGAAGGCAAAGAACTAAAGTGATGCTTGTTTCACCACCTCTTAAGTTCTACAATAAGGTAGTTAAACTATGTTAGCTCATTTATTTTTCTGAAAGGAAGGATATAATGTACTTAAGTATGTCAACATCATTTTTTTTTTTTTGAAACGTTGTCAACATCCATATTTAAGCAACCAGTTATTAGCACATACAGACAAAGTTTATAAATCCACAGTATAATTCTTCTCTCAGATATGATATATTCTAGAAACAACCGTAGCTTTCAAGATTCCATAAATTGCAATTCATATATCATGATTTGAGATTAGTGGAGATCTTCTAGAAAATGCATAATTCAATATCCACCAAAAATCTATTTGTCATGAAACAATATTTCAGAAATTCTCTACGACATGGCTTCAGATGATATCAATTGTCGTAATTTACAGATCCAAGGTCATTTTAGTGCCATGTTTATGTTTAAAAATGATTTTAAAACTCTGAATAAAATATTGCAATGCGATGTAATGGAGATACAAGATGATCTGTATAACTAAAAATTCTTTCTATTGTACCAAATTGATTTTGAGAAAGTTATTCTCTCTGGTTCCAAAAATTATAAGAGTAGAAGTTGTCTTCTTAATAGTGTAAGACTCTTCTTGAAATAGAGAAGAGTGTGTAGTCATCAATCATGATTATTCCATTTTCCTATCATAGCAGGATAATCTAGGTTTCGAAGCACCAGTATACCCAACACCAAAAAAAATCTCCAACCAAAAGTCCTTGAAGAAGACAAGAGAGGCCACCACCACCACCCTCACACGCAACACCACCCCCCCACACACACAATCCACCCCCGGAAAAAAGAAAAAAAACACCCAACACACACAACAAAATAAAATGAAATCCTGGGAAGCAAAGAAGCTGCACAAACTCCTGTATTTTTTTGCTGAAAGGGTACACAAACTCCTGTATTGCCTGACTCATTTCCTCATCATGAAGTTTGTTGCACAGAGATACCTCACTATTGTGCATGTTCTCATCTTCGCAAAGCTTGTCGAAGTGTCCATCTCACAAAACCACACGAGGTTCTTGTTGAGAATCATTCCTGTCACATACACACAGTGCAAGGTCACCGTACACAAGGACACAAGGTGTTGTCCTTTGACTCCTTTGATGCCTGGATGTTGAGGTCCCACTGCTCTAGGCACTCCAGTATGCACACTTTCACTGACACAATCTGCAGGAAGGATTTTGCTGTGTGACCGAAATGTGAACTTGCAATAAAACTAGGCAGACACTACGAAGGAGGAGCTTAGTGTGAGATTTACTTTATGTGGCTAATATTTGGCATTCTCTTCTTTTATGCTAAATTCTATACCAAAGGAAGTGATAATTTTCTCAAGACCTAGACATCTTGAACCTCATGCTCAGGCCTATTTTTTGCCACAAACAGTATACGAAGGAAGGTAGTCTCAAGCTGTGATTTAAATGCCAACGGCATGCCGTTGGTAAGGAAATTTTTGGAGGGAAGGCATATCGACACAAATATAGTGTCAAACCATTGGCATGCCGACGAAACACACACACACAGGCTAAAATAACCTAAAAAAACCTGTAAAACGTTTCTAATATCTTGATTTAGTTGTCTTTCAAATCTTAATCATTTTTGTCGGCGTGCCTCGAAATATCATTTTTTCGGGTCGTCGAAATCATCGAAATCTGCCATCAAAAAACGGATATTTCCACGGCATGCCTTTGGCATGCCCACAAAATGTATACCTACAATTTTATCGGCACGACGTCGAAATCGACATTTTTAACCTTGGTCTCAAGCTGGATGGATCAAACTTCCTCTTCTGACCATCTCCTTTACAGTCTTCTGTAAGAAGTCAATGCAAACTCTAATTCTACTTTAGGAAGAACCAAATGAAAAGTGACACCAAGAGGTAGTTAGAGTGGGAAAGATTATTGGCATCTAAAGGTCATGGGATCAAATCCCTCGCCCATCATATTTACCCTTCTCAAAAAAACAACCAAATGAAAGCAGGAGATCAACTCTATTGGCCATTTTTGCAGTGGAGACCTAATAACAATATATTATGGCATGGACACTTAATAATATGCAGCCCAATGGGTGCACATGATTGTTTCTGCAAAGGAAATGCTGGAGACCCTTCATACACTCCAATAGTTGTTCACAAATCAAATATATTGTAGGAGATGGAAAAATGATCTATCTTATTCGACTAATAAGCCCTAACCTCTCTTTTATAGAAGAGGTCACTTGACTGAATAAGAAATAATATAACTCTCAAAAACACCTAATAACCCTATTATTTAATAACTCTCACACTCCCTCCCAAGTTGAAGCGTGCACTGTCTAACTTGAAAGAGTCACAATAAACGAAGGGCTCCCCCCTAATCCAGGCAATTAGAGGAGCAACAATGGTAGGCGAGAGTCAAAGATCAATTGTAGATGACAAAGTAACTGGCATCTGCATCTCAATTACTGGTTGTTTGTCTACTTGCACGTCCCACGTAAGGTGTTGGGTATGTGAGAAATCACAACTACAACTTAGGTAATACTGCCCCCACGTCCAAGAGTCTAAAAGGTGATGAGGCTTGGTCTTCTTGAGTGCGCATAAGGTCACACGAGTACCATTGCTCCTACAACCCGCAAGCCAACATATCGTGCTTGGTTTCTCCGAGCATGAATAAGATCACCTCACTGCCATTTGCTCCTACACGCAAAGAGCCAATCGAATTACTCTAGGTGCGTAAGAGTACATCCCATCTACGTGGCGATGTAAATCTTTGCCTTTGCTTCTTAAAGTTACCTTAGGCTACAAACGCTAGTCTCCATAGGCCTGAAACTGACCCTCTCATAGGACCAACAGGGCTCTTCTCACATGAGAGGAGACTCTTCATGTAAAGAAGCAAAATTCTATGTAACGTAGGTGAGAGAAGGCTCATCACCAAGGTTGATACGCGTGAGAGGAGACTCATCATGCAAACCAACACATCTTCAATGCTATCTTCAAATCTAACGGCCACCAAGGATTGTCCAAGGCCGCACATGACGGTACTGACCCCATCGGAACCCTCGCTAGGGGCTTCTGGCGGCACTTCAACTATGTGGTAGAGACCTGGCGATGCTCCGGTGCTAAGGTTTGTCCCAGAATCAAGGTGACTATCCTATGGTTCCAACAAGACCAATAGAACTCCCTTTGATCACAGAGAGGAGGCCTAAAACAAGGATTTGAATCCCCTTCATAGGCGATGACACTGAAGCCAAATCGACTCACCGAAGGCAATCATGCCAACCGATGGTCACCAGAGAGGATGCGATCGATCAGCGATACCCCCCCCCCCCGCGAGGCCGACGATGATCAAAGCAATCAGTAACGGTGGTCATGATCTTCAATTGTCGTTGCAGATGCTGTTGGTGGGTTCTAATGTTGAGAAAATGAGATAAGGAGATCAATGGAAGAGAAGAGACGAGAATATTGATGTGGAGAGGAGGGGCCTCCTCAGTGACTCGACGGAGGCCAGTGACATTGTTGGAGACCCCCCTCCCCTCTTTAGAATTTCTTCTCTCTTAACCCTAAGACACTAACATCAATGGCTCTGATACCATGTGGAAGAGGAAAAAAAGATCTCTCTTATTCAACTAGTGAGCCCTAACCTCTCTTTTATAAAAGATGTGTTAAGCAAATTACAATGGGACACTTAACTAAATAAGAAAGAATATAACTTTCAAAAACACCTTATAACCCTATTATTTAATAACTCTTACATATATTAAAATCATAAATGTTGAATTATGTTGTGTAACTAAGTAATTGGACCTTCGAGGTGGATCCAATTATCATTATGGTTATATATCGTAATGCCTCCCACCATTCTTAAGCTAAGAAACACAAAATCCTAACTACTAGTTGGGTGAAGGGTACCATGTCTCTTATGGTTTTCCCCTTCCATTAACAAGGTTTTCCACATAAACCTCTACCTTGTGATCCTTCTTGCATTTCATATGTTCACTGTTGTGGAAGCCTTCTGTATACAAGGTATGCATCAAGGGGCTTCTACACCATTGTTCTTAACGCCCATGACGTGCCCACAGCATGCCTAAAAAATGACCTTTTCCTGACATAGGGTGATATCGACATGTGTATTGTCGAAATGTAAAAGTATCGGCACTATTTTACCAAATATAAATAATAAGTCGATAAATTTACATAAATGAGTGGCAGTAGGTACAATTCTTAAATTGTTACCATATTTTAATGTTAATATAGGTGTCTTAATAACTAGTTTCTATCCATTATTATTGTTATAAGTGATTTAAATTTCGACGGCATGCCATCGGCATGTCGTACAAATGACTATTTTTGGGGTTAGGTCATACAAACATCAATATAATGTCGAAACCTAGGGACTTTGATGAAATGTCATCGAAATTTCACCAAAATGTTGACAAGTGATTAAATGCACTGAGCATTTTGACTTATTGCTGTTGCTTCTCACTCTCAATTCTCCCATTCTTCTCCTCTACTACTACTACCATTGCTCACATTACTGTTGTTGTTGCTCACACTACTATTGCGACTCTATTCTTATTCGAATCAAATCTCTATTCTATTGTTGTTGCTCCCTCTCATCTTGTTATAGCTCCCCTCAGACTCTCTTAATGTTTGAATCCACACATATCCGTAATTATAGAGTAAATCTATATACTAGACTCTAGATCTATTATTACTACGAACATATAAGTCTAACCATAATTTAGAATTGAGGAAACATTTATTTAATTCCTAAAAATAAAATCCTAAGTTTATGTTAGCATTAGAGAATAAAAAACTTGTATCCATCCATAAAAGAATAAAACCTGAAAATTGCAAATACCAAGGACCTATTTAGTTCATGAATTAATCATCATTTACTTCAAGGATAACATTCAACCTTGAAATCCATAATCGCATGTTTGAAGATAACAATCTATATTTTTTATACATAAAAATGATACAACTAGATCTAAACATGACTCATAAAAGATAACATAAAAAAAAATAGCCAATACAACACACAAAGTTATGTTAATCTAGATTTATTCAAATTGATCAATCAGCATAATGAAAAGCCTCAAATTAACCATAAGATAAATTAATTTAATATCAATTGATTAGATATTTAAATCTTTAATTTATTGCAAACTATATGCTTGGATCTTTTATCTTTGCATGACTTAATTCAATTCACACAGTAATTATTCAATATTTGGTTCTTAAGCTTGAATGTGATATAGTAGACTGCATGTTGCATATGAATATTACGAGATAACATTATTGTTATATAAATATGTTTAAGCTTGTGATTTCCTTAAAATTCTAATCATTTTGATCACTTCTACCATTTTTGCCGGTATATGTCAGCATGCCTTCGACATGGCCTCTGTGTGCCTCCGAAATATATTATTTTTAGGACATCAAAATCGTCGAAATCTAACGTCGAAATATGGATTTTTCTACGGCATGCCCTCGACATCCCTTCAAAATGCATACTTAGAAATTTATCAAAATAACATCGAAATCGATATTTAAAACCTTGATCTACACCAATGTTTAAATAAAACGTGACGCACAATGAGGTGTTTCTCTACTGTCAAGGCAAGGCATAAACCTTGAATGTCAAGAAGAAAAAAATTAAAGCTAGGCTAAATTGTATGCTATTAATGCATAAAAAAACAAATAACACACTTCCTTGACAATCAAAACACTTAAAGAACAAAATCATAAGGAATAACGAGTCGGAATATCCATCATAATAGATATTAAAGACACAAAATAAAAAACATCAAATAGAAATGTCCAAAATCACATGAGAACATCCAAAATATAAAATAGATATGCATTCTAGCCATCACAATTCATCTCCACTATCGCTACTACTAATTGGGACTTCTAGTGAATCACCCAACATTATTGGAAGGCTCTAGCAGCAATTGGAAGCTCGTTGGAGAGAAATTTCAGCAATGGTAGAGCTTTTCCAATTAGTCTCATTGGGTTTTGCCAAGGGGATGGAATTCTTATTTATGTAAAAATTATAGGTATGCCCAAAAACATGTAAAACATTCTTCTTAAGGCCCAAAAGTCTTACTTAACTTCTTCATCCAAGGCAACACCTTTGTTTCATCTCAATGCCTCGAGCACCTCACACTGAGGTGTACACTTCACTAGCCATCCACAAAGGCTTACACCTCACGACGATAATGGGTTGCCTCACCTCCAAACATATGCCTTGAGTGCCTCAAGGTGTGTCTTTTTAAACCATGATCTACACAAAGTTTTGCATTTTCAAGGGTTTCTAGGTACTATTGAGGCCTTCACCTCATGCAAGTAGGTTTTACGTGGTGGTTTGGTGGTAACATTAGGCAACATCCTTTGCTCCCATGACAGCATCATAGGGCTCCGACAAGCTTGGTACTGATTGGTCCCTCCCCATCAACCACTGGCAGCTTCCTACTACTTTGATGTACTCTTATCTCTCAAATGCATTTTTTCTCCTTCCAACAAGCCTTACATGGCCAATTTCAAGTCCATATACCACCAAACCTTCCACGAGGCAGCCTACGATTTTCAATAATGTCAAAAATCCTCCTTTTCTCATCAACAGCATGCTAGATGTTATTGAAAAGGTTAGATCCAGCCAAAATTACACCCTCACCCAATGTGCCTAACCATGCGACAACTTGTTATCACCCCAGCAACCCTAACGACTTCCATTTTGGTAGTGAAAATGGTCTGGCAATTACCATGATTCTTTGGAAGATAATTGCATATGATATTGTGGGTTGTCCTTGAAAGGATGTTTAAGCAAAAGAAAAGAGAAATTCACATTTATTACCTCACCAAAGAGAATGGCAACCTTCAACGAGGAAATATGTTTATCATAGAATACTATGGAGTTCTTAAATCCAAGTAAGAGGACTTGGACTACTCTATTGAGGAGATCGGGGAATCTCTGGTAGATCAAAAGTTGTGTTGGAATATAAGATGACAGACCCAGACATTTATCTTCCTTGGCAACCTAAGTAAGAAGTTAAAGGATGTTAGGAGTTAGATCCCGAATAAAACTACTACTCTAACCATTAATGATGTCTACTTTCAAGTAGAAACTAAAAAGGCTAAACACCTGATGGGAGCCAAGTTCGAAGAGACTGCAAATGAGTGCCAACCACTAGAGCATTCAACTCTCTTGAGCTGAAGTTGAAATATATTACTTATATTATAAGCACAAATGTATGTTAACACAAAAGTTCACCCTCCTGAACTAAATTACACCAGTGATATTTAGTTATAAAATAAATTGTACAAATGAAAGAGTTTACACTTAGCTTTTTCTTTTCAGAAAAATAGAGTTTCTACTTAGCTCTGGGGGATTCTAAGTGACATTCTTTCCCCATAATAAACTTGATGAACGGATGCACATCACTACGAAAGAGAAAGAATGGAATGGGAAGTCTATTCTCTCAAAGAGTTTTTTTTGGTACTGCAAAAGAGAGCGTATAGTAGATAGGAAGAAGAATACATGAACAAAATGTCCCCTATAGCATCCTAGGCCCCCTATTTATAGACTTTTCGCAAAGTACGGCCACCGCTTGAACCGGGTCCCAATTACCACTCCTCATCTTATTTGTTGAGGGTCTTCGACTCCAAGGTTCCCAATACTCCATTTTCCAACATCATTTATTTTGAACCTGTATTTTTTATCATGGCTTTGGAGACTCCAAGAGTTCCAAATAATTCTCTTCGCAAACTACCATGGTTGGTCTCGAGTTCCATCTTTATTTTGCCCTTCTCCCATGCGAAATCTTAGAAATTTCGATCAATTGCAAGGAAAGGGAAGAGCAAATTCAATCACTATTCTTAAATATGCATTGTCATATCCAAAAGTTGCATGAATACATTCAAGAGTTGATGTTTGCTTGGTTATATCATATAAATATTTTCTAAATATGATCTAAATGATCTACATGTAATTATCCTTTCTCCTCTCTATAAAAGAGGATACTCGGGCATCCTGGGTGTCCATGGACTATACTTGACAACAACTAACATTAATTAATGAAGTTTTCTCATGCACCTAGATGGCAAGAGTTCCTCATTGTTTTCTACCAAGCGATATTTAAGAAATGCCCTTGCCCTAAAGTAACTCAAATATCATATTCATATTTCTCGGGCCAATGCCAAGTCTTTATTTCTCGATTCATCTAAGAGTTTTCTTTTGAATTTTTCTTTGGCTAATATTCATGATGTAGGGCACTCTTATGCCTAGGTTGTCAACAGAGGTGGGTGAAGAATCGAGGCTACCGGTGTCCTAGTGAGGAATGAGGCAACAATGAAGGTGGATGTGGGGAGTGGAAGCTTGGTGAAGGTAGCTGAAGGGGTTAGGGAAGCAACAAGGGCTATTTCGCTGGGTGGAGATGCGACGAAGATTGGTGCGAAAAGCGACGACGCCACTAAGCTAGGGAGATTGATTTGGAAGGCGAAAGGTTGACGCGAGATCACAAGAAATGAGTGAGATCTGCTGAGTCAATTGTGCTTCCCGATATTCGTGGGGGTGCAAAGAAAGACATTTCGATTCACGGGGTCAGGGATTGCGATAATGGAGCATTGATTGGGGAGGGAGACAAGGAGGCATGCTTTGTTGGAGAAGTAAGGCTCAAGCGGGTGGTTGGTGAGGATCCCGTAAGGGAGAAGGGAGTAGTTGACGCAACAAATGGTCTTTTATGCTTGGATCATGGACCCAAATCCAGATACGGGTATCTCTCAATGCCTCAAGACCAAACTCATCTAAGGGTTAATTCCTCCCCTTCGAACCCTGAGGACCATGACGACCTTAAAGCGTACCATAGGTACGTGGAGGCTACTTCTTCGAGGGAGGCAGAGGCGAGTTCAACAACAATGCGACGTGGCAAGTCGACTTGCCTAAAGGTAGAGGTTCGACTCAGGGTTGGGAGACGGAGGCATGCCAGGGTTTCACCGCCTAGACTTTCCTACCACCCAAGGTGGTCCTTTCAAACTAAAAGAAAGGGCTCATCGCCACATGTGGTGGTCCGAGAGGGTGCTCCACCGCCTCCATTGGTGAGTCTGTGCCTACTGTGATGGGGGGTGGAACACTTACGAGAGGCTTTCAAAAGCGCTGTGTCAGGGTTGGAGCACCACCGCAAGGGAGTGGAGGTGGTGAGCGAGAGGTGAAGGGGGGTAGGTTGGAGCTGGACATAGAGGTGGTGGTTCCTATGGGTATGGAGGCCTCGGCTGTGATCGGGGAAGATGGTGTGGTTGGTGGTTTAGGCTGCAAGCTGAGAGAGCTAAAGCGAGTTGGGGAAAAGGATGTGGGCGGTGAACTGAAGGAGGAAGAGGTTGTGAAGCTTGTTGCGAAAGCGGTAGGGTTTGTACACGCACCCAGGAGAGGTGATGATTGTATCTTTAGATGAAGATTCTAACGTGGAATGTAAGGGGTTTGAATGACCCCTCCAGCCAAGCGATGCTGAATGGGTATCTTCGCTTTTAGGGTAATGACATGGTAATGTTGTAGGATACAAAGCTAGAGTGATGTGATCAACGTATTTGGAGGGAGATTGGGGTGGAAGTCTGGGTTGTTTTGCTACTTTGGATTCAGTTTGATGGTCAAGTGGAGTGATTGTGGGGTGGAAGGAGGATGTGTTTTCTTTGGTTGATTCTTATATGGGTTCCTTTACGGTGACGATGCAACTTACAAGGCATCAAGACGATGTCACTTGTGTTGACTCTACAGTTTATAGGTCGGATGAAGATGTTATCAGGCCATTACTCTGGGAAGAGTTGGGTCAAGTCACCATGAGAGTTAGGATCATCCTTGGCTAGTTGGGGGAGACTTCAACGTTACGTTGATTCCTGCAGACATGCTAGGGAATAGAGAAGGGAGAGATTGTGGTCGGAGGCATTTGCAAAGTTCGTAGCTGCTCACGGTCTAGTGGATGTGATTTCGAATTCCTATGCTTTTACTGGGGGTCTGCGATTCAGGATCTATAGGTCTCTCTCCTTAGTTGAGCTTGCAGAAGCTTTTCCAGTGACAAAGGTTCGACCCATGGAGAGGTCATTTTCAGATCACACACCGCTACTTTCACAATCAAATGAAAGGAGGTAGTATGGGACGTACTTCAAATTTGATAGAGCTTGGCTGCTGGAGGACGAGTTCAGGGAGCAGGTGGAGAAGTGGAGATTGTTTCGGCAAATTGGCTCGACGGTGGCAAGGTTGGAGGCTAAACTGCGAGAGCTAAGGTTTTTCCTAAAGGTGTATAGGAGGTAGGTGAAAGAAGGGAGGAATAGAAGAAAAGGGGAAGCCCTTACTGAGTTTGCGAGGTTGAAGATCTAAGACTCTTGACTAAACAAAAGCAGGAAGCTAGAGCAAAGCACTTGGGAGTGGTGCAAGTGGAAGATCAGAAGATTACGATGGAGTCAAAGGTGAGGCCTAGATAGAAATGGAAGGAGGGTGATTTCAACACCTGATTTTTCCATTTGGTGGCCTCGAAGAGAAGGCGTAGAAACTGGATTGATAAGCTGAGGGTGCATGACACTGAGTATGTTGGGAGGCATGCGGTGGGCAATGTAGCTGCGGAGTACCATAGGGAGTTTTCTAGGAGGAGGTGGGGTGGGAGGTGGAGATGGTCAAGGACTATTGTCCCAGGCATCAGTGAGGACTAGGTTAGGAGGCTACGTTGCCTTTCGTAGAGGACGAGTTTGGATGATAGTCTAAGCCTGAATGTTGAGGGTTGTCCTGGTCCTAATGAGTTCTCGATGCACTTCCCTAAGGATTATGGAGTCTGGACACTTGTTAAGGAGGGCATCTTTCAGGTGATGGCTAAGTTCAAAGATGGTAACCTTGGTTTCAACAGGCTCAATAGATTTTTTATGTTTTTGCTACCTAAAAAGGGGAGAAGGCCATTGACGAGTACAGGTCCATTGCATTGTTGAATGCCATATATTTGATCGTGGCAATGGCCCTGACGAATAAGATGAAGGGGGTTTTGCCAGGGGTGGTCTCCCATTGCAGACGACTTTTGTCCTGAACCGTAATATCCCTAATGGTTATGTCGTTGCCCCTGAGGTCCCCGCTTACTAGAAAAGGGAGAAGAAGTCATTTCTGTAGAAGGTTGATTTCAAGAAGGCTTATGATTCGATACAGTAGTCATTTATTTGGGCCTCCATGCTTAAGAGAGGATCCCCCTCTCGTTGGGTTGACAAAATGAAGCGGTGCGTCACTATAACTTCTTTCTCAATTCTCACCAATGGCAACCTGGCAGGTGGATGAAGGAAGTCGAGGAGGAGTGTTAGGCAAGGTTGCCCTTTGGCTCCGATGCTTTTTATTATGGCAGTAGATGCACTAACGAGGTTAGTGGTTAGAACCAGTAAGTGTGGTCTGATTAGGAAATTCCCCCTAGGTGACGAGTATAATTCCTGTGCTCCAGTACACTGACAACACTTTGTTCTTAGTGGAGGGTTCTGAGGAGGAGGCAAGGAGGATGTGCATCATGTTAAGAGTTGTTTAGGGAGGCGTCGGGGTTGCAGACAAATTACTCCAAGTCTCCCTTTGTTGCACTCCATATGCTTTCCGAGGAGGCTGCTAGATGTAGTAGGATGCTGCATACGTTGGAGAGTTCTTTGCCTATATCCTATCTTGCTCTTCTTTTGTCAGATAAAAGGATTCCTATGCATGATTGAAACCCCCTAGTCGAGAGGTTAGAGAGGAGAATGGCAGGTTAGGCCTCCAAGGATTTGTCTAGAGGTGGCAGGCTGGTGCTCATAAAGACAATGTGGTCTGTTGTGCCTTCCTATTTTACTTCCATATTGAAATTGCCGCAATAGATTGAAAAGAAAATGTTGAGCCTGATGAGGAATTTCTTATGGAAGAACTATGGTTCCACTAGGAATGGGACAAGGATGGTAGCTTGGAAAGATGTTTGCAAACCTGTGAAAGGGGGGCTTGGGGGTCAGAGATTTGAGAAGGATGAATGGCCACTTTCTAATAAAGTGGATTGCTAAGCTTCTTGAAAATAGGGGGGGGGGGGGGGGGGGGGGGGGGGGCGCTCTTGGGTATGGTTTTTAAGGTGTGTTATGGTGCCTTGATGTGCTAGGATCTCCTGTTTTCTCCTCTGTCGGGCTCCTCTCAACTTCTTAGGGGACTTTCGCAGTTGGTACCCAAGGTGTAGGGCTTTTTTGCCCCCCTTTCTAGGCATTGGTGAGGTATTCAAGTTATGGTTGGATGATTGGACGGATTAGGGGAGATTATATGATCATATTCCCAAATTGTTTGCATTAACTGCTACTAAGGTTGCAAAGGTGGGTGATGTGTGGGATGGATGATGAGGCCCATCCTTTGTAGGTAGTCTATCAGATCATAGGATACAAGAGGTCCAAACCTTCGGTAAGGAGTTCCTATCGAAGGGTAGGGGGTGGAGGCCCGTGGATAGATATTAATTTTCTCAGGGATTGCAAGCTGATTAGGTCCTTACCTTGCCTGTTAAAGGTGAAGATTTTTATTTGGCTGCTCAAAAGCGATAGACCTGTAACAAGGGTGTGGAGAGCAAGGTGGGTGCCTGATGCGGAGAAAACCCATCCACTTTGTAACATAGCTGATGAGGATGATTGTTCATTCACTAAGATTTGTAGTCGCTTTAGCCCTAAGTGGTTGGTGTCGTGTACAATTGTTGATTTTTGGAGATATTTTAGGAGTGAATCAAAATGAGGGGCACGGTATCTTTAAAGCGAAAAGGGAGAGGGCGAAGGTTTTTGCGGTCCTTTGGGCATATGGTTGGGGAGAAATGAGGTTATTTTCAAGAGCCAACGTCCTTATGTAAAAAGCTTTGTTGCTGGAGTTTTGTCTTTATTCCATCTTGTATTGACCTTTTTTCGACCTTCTATTAGTTAATATATTTGTTGGGTCGTTTTCAATCGAATAACCACCCTTTCTCTTTGCAAAAAAATACTCATGATGGGAGTATCAGTAATCAGCTTCCCAATTTTCTCGAGGAACACTAGCATCAATTCCCTAAGTAATGATTTTCCTTGCTATTTATCGGGTGTGCCTGTGGTCAACTTCCCAAGAAATATCTTCTGAGAAATAAGCTTCTTTTGATAAATCTGAGGAATATTCTTCTCAAGAGATATCTCCAACAATTTATAATACTTGAAAGTAACTTCCAAGAAATAAGGCATCTCTTATTCACTTGTAAGTTTTACCTAAAAAATCATTCGAGAATTCTTCATGAAAAGGTTCTCTCATGTATTTCTATATGAACTTTATTTCATGTAATTTCACCCTATTGAGAGAAGAGAATGAAGCGTCTTATTTCAAATAAAATCCTAGGCTTTTTTATATAAAAAGAGGCTTAAGAAAAATTACATAAAATAACAACTCACACCATTTCACATGCATAACTCCAACACTCTTCCTTAAGTTGAAGCACATATGTCTATCATACCTAACTTGGAATATAGAAAATCATGATGCTTTCAGGACAGAACCTTGGTGAAGATATCAGCAACCTATTAGTCAAATGATGTAGTAGGGGTACAGATCTTCTCAATAGAGACCATGTCCTGAACAAAGTAGCAGTCTACTTCAATATATTTTGTGCATTCATGGAAGATAGGTTTGGAGGCAATAAAAGTGGCTGACCAGTTGTCATAGAACATAGTTACTGGAAGCTTAACTTGAACACCCAAATCCTCAAGAAAGTCATTAGGCCACATAATCTCATAGGCTACGTGAGCCATGACCTTGTACTCAGCCTCAACCCTAGATCTAGAAACCATGCTTTACTTCTTGCTCCTTTAAGTAACTAGATTTCACCAAGAAATGCAGAGTATCCACTAGTAGATCTCCTGTAAACATGCATAATCAATCAATGTGCCCATTATTCTTCATGTGGACTGCCCTTGGGATATCTAAGGATGAGACACACTGCCTGCCAGTGGCTATAGCATGTGTTCTCCATAAATTAACTTGCCTGATTCACTGCAAAACTGATATATGGTCTAGTAACAATCACATATAAAAGATTGCCAACAATGCTCTTGTATCATCCCTTATCTTTAAATTAGTCATCTTTCTCGTTGAGCCTCACTTTTGGCTCTATTGTACCTCTTCAGTCTTTATTTATCTGTATTGTGTCCTATGTTATTGTTTTATTATGGGGTTGTATTAAACTTTTTCCACCTTTATATATTGAGAGGTAGGGTTAGAGAATAAGAGGACTAAGTTAATTTTCTCCTACTTGGTATCAAAGTAACAAACCTAGATCGAGGCTCGATATCCCACCGAAAACCTAACCTCGTTCTCAAAGGGCCTCACTGGCCCTTCCTCCTCCTCTAAGGGCACTGCCATCCCTTCATCTCTATGGCCTTGCAACAATGCAACTAAGGGACAGCAGCACCCCCAGCAGGGTCCCAGCACCACCGCAAGGACCACTAAACTGCCTCCTCCACCTTGCACTACCGCTGCAGGTAGCTGCGGCCTCTCTAGCACCGCCGATCAAGGCGTTGCTACCTCCAACGTCGCCTGCAAGCAACTGCAGCCTCTCCAGCGTCGCCAATCAAGGTGCTGCTACCTCCAGCACCACCTCATCATCTGAGGCTATTGCTGCTGTGCATGCTCGTCACATGGGGGCTTCTTGTTGGCAGGGGTGATTGTGTTGCCCTCCCTTCTCTTCTAGACAACAGCATACTCTAGAAGGGAGAGGCAGTCACCACCAGGGCTCCCTCTTACCCCAGAGCTGATTGCTATGCCTATAATATTGTATTTTTCGGATCAAAGATGATCTGAAAATAAAATATTCAAATCTAATTTGTGCTTCATAGTGGATTTTTTGATGGTTTGATGATTGGTTGGATGCATTAGTCTAATATGCGGCTATTGGAGTGGTTTAGTTGAAGGAAGATGCCATCTTCAAGCTCTTTGGAGGTGACATTGGATCCCATTTCAGAGATAGGGACATATAAGAGTCCATCTTTCTATCACATGGTCAAGCTGGATGAGACCAACTATCCACGATAATCACAAACCTTCCTCATGATGATGAGAGGTCATGATAAGGAGCATATTCTTCTTCAACCGAAATCACAAGAGAAGACAAGCAAAAATGCAACGTGAAAGAAGGATAATGCTATGGTATGTGCGTGGATAATGAATTGTCATTCCACGAATAGGTGATGCGATCATGTATTATTAGACAACAAAGGAGATGTGGGAGAGCCTACGAAAGACGTATTCTGACAAAAAGAATTCAACCAAAGTATTTCAGACTTTCCACGAGCTCATGCAATTATGCCACGAGGGACAGTTCATTGGCATAGTATTATTCAAACATGAAAGGCTTGCTAGAGAAGCATAATGCAAGCAAACCTGTGTGCACTTGTGCTTCTCAAAGGAGTACAGAAAGGAGATGGTTGTCTTGCTTTTCTTGTCCAGCCTTAAACCAGAGTTCATCGCTGCAACACATTCACAAATATGTGACTATTGAAGTGGTTCAATTAAAGGAAGATGGCATCTTCAAGCTCTTCAAAGGTGACATCGAATCCCATTTCAGAGACAAGGACATATAAAAGTCCCTTTTTTATCCCATGGTTAAGCTGGATGAGACCAACTATCCATGATGGTCACAAACCTTCCTTATGACGAGGGCAGGTCATGATGAGCATATTCTTCAACCAGAATAACATGAGAAGATAGCTAAGAAGGCAACATGGAAAAAGGATAATGCTATGGTATGTGCGTGGATAATGAATTGTGTCATTCCACGAATAGGTGATGAGATCATGTATTATCAGACAACAAAGGAGATGTAGGAGAGCCTACGAGAGACGTATTCTCACAAAAAGAATTCAATTAGAGCATTTTAGACTTTCCATGAGCTTATATGGTTACATCAGGAGGGAAGTTCATTAGCGCAGTATTATGCGACCATGAAGGGCTTGCTGAAGAAGCACAATGCAAGTAGACCTGTGTGTACTTGTGCTTCTCAGAGAGAGCACAAAAAGGAGAGTAATCTTGCTTTTCTTGTCTAGGCTTGGACCAGAGTTTATCGCTGCACATTCACAAATCCTCACCATGTCAGAGCTTCCTACTCTTGAAGAGACTTATAGTAGGCTAAGCAGGATTATTATTCACTTACCTACTACAGAGGTCACTAGTCAACCTTCTGCTCTTGTTGCTACTTCTGGACGAGACAGGGGGTCTCTAGCATCATGAGGCAGAGGTCGTGGTCATGTATCAGGGGGTGAGGTTGTGCTCTGCACAGTTAGTGTGGTCGACCTGGACACATGGAGGTCACATGTTGGACTAAACATGGGAGTCCTCCCACTACTAATCTGGCAGTTGAGTCTACTGAGGCTACTTCTGACACAGTATCACGGGCGAAGTTTGATGATTTACTACAACGCCTTTCTCAGTTGACCCAGAGTTCAACTACTCTTGAGATAGTTGCCCTAGCTTCCTCCTCAAGTACATATCTTGTCTGTTCTTCCTAGTTTGCAAATCAGTAGAGTAGTGACTGGTTAGTTGACTCTGGGGCCTCACGTCATGTGTGGAGATCAGAGATGGTTCCTTAGCTTAGGTCTGTTCCACCATGCAAGACAATACAAGTAGCTGATGAGAGGCACTCCCATGTTGCTGGACAGGAGGAGGTCCCAGTCACACCCACATTGAGATAACCTAATGTGTTATTTGTACCAGATTGTCCAATGAGTCTTCTTTCTATTAATCAGTTTACAAAAGAGCTAAACTGTTATGCCATTTTTTATAATCTGTCTTGTGTCTTTCAGGATAAGCTCACAGGGAGGACGATTGGTAGAAGTTGTGAAGAAAGGAAGGGTTATCGCTTGAACGAGAGTCCTTTTGTTGTTGCTTGCCCTGGGAAGGACTCCTTTACTATTGGTAGTCCCTTCTAGTAACACCTTTGCCTTGGTCACCTTCCTCTGGATCGGCTCCGATGTGTCCTACCCCATATTTTTCCTTCAGTTGTCATCACAAGTAACACTTATCAGCTAGGCAAGCACCACCATTCCAGCTTTCCTTCTAGTCAAAGTGTTGGGTCTATTACTTTATTTGATTTGGTTCATATAGATGTATAGGGTCCTAATTGGATTCCTAACCGATAGGGTCACCGTTATTTTCTTGTCATTATTAATGATTTTTCTAGAGTGTCATAGGTTTTTCTTATGAAGAATAAGTTTGATGCGGGCATTGTTATTAAACATTTTATATTGGAATATTTTACATTACTTTTGGATGACTATGTAATTTTCCCAAACCTTTATTATAAAGGAGAGGCTAGGATTTCTTTTCAAAGAGATGCATCTTCTACTCTTCACATGGTATCAGAGCAACGGTAATAGGTCAGTGCTCCGATATCCCACCAAATATCCACCCCAAAAGATGATTGAATCACCAACAAAAGGGTGATTCCATGGAAGAAGAGAGGCACAATCGCAACAGCAACAACCATGAAATGGGAGAAAGAGATCCCAGCGTTGTTGCCCCCACTGCAACACCTTCCAATGCTACCACCCATGCTGCAGCACCAGTTGAAGCTGCTGGCACTGTCGCTGGCAGGTCCAATGCCAGCCCAGCAGGCCGATGGACGCGTGGTGACCCCTGTTCGGGGTGTTCTAATCAGCGTGTTGAGCCTTCTCTCATGCCTAATGTGCATGGTGATAAGTCTTCTCTCACCATGGTTGATGAAGTCCCTTCTCTCAAGCATGATAGTCTTCTCTCGTGCAAAACAGGTGGGATTGGACTGTTTGAAGGGTCTATTTCAGACCAACAGAGGTATGCATATGCAACCCAAGAAGGTTCAATGAAGCAGATGGGAGTCAGAGGGATATGAGTAGTTGATTCTGGCGCCTCTATACATCTTACAAGGGATGCAAAGAAATTGGAGAATCCCATTAATCCACGTTGGATCAAAGATGTTAGAGTGGCTAATAGGGCTACATCACTGATTACAGTTGTTGGAAGTATGCGTGCTTCCCAGAAGATCATGATGAAAGAGGTGTATTATACTCCAAAGTTTTCAATGAACCTATTGTCCGTAAGTTGCATCTGCAAGGACCTCGCATATCGTGTGGTGTTCAATGAAGATCATTGCTACTCTTAGGAGCATGTCGTTGTGAGAGATTATAGGTAAGGGTATATAGCAAGATGGCCTCTATTACCTAGACATGCCTGCATTGTTTGCCGAAGCCGTATCCATAGCTTCTGATCCTCGACTTTTAAAAAAAAAAATGGAAAGGGTGGTATCCTTTAGATACCACCCAAAATCTTATTAATCGTATTCATCACTCACAACACATACAAGGCTCACATCACAACAACGAGCTCCACCCCGAAATAAAAGATAACGTGAACGCAACAATATTCTCCATATACTGGCGTCGGCCCCTAAAAACAACATTATTCCCACCCAACCAAACAACCCAAACCATCACCATTGGGTGAGCCCGCTCCTTTTAACGAAAAACATTACGCCCAATATCGGCTCCTCCACATCTGAATGATCCCCAAAAGCTGGTAAATGAATCATGAGCCCACCATCGGAACTCAATCCTATATCCCAAACCTGCCTCACCACCAGACAAATAAAGAACAACTAGTCAATATCCTCCTCTACCTACCCACAAAGCAGACACGACCTCTCCGCGTCCTGAGCCCGCCACACCCTCCACATCCTAGTCATCAGTCTGCCTCTCCTAAGAAGCCAAGAGAACACCTTCACCTTCAAGGGACAGGAGGCCTCCCAGATCTGTCTGCAATCCCTAGCCAAGTCAACGTGCCCCACTGTGGCCGCACCTCCAAGCCTCCTATAAGTGTCCCGTACCGAGAACTCTCCTTCCTCCTACCCATAAGAGTTTGCACCAACCTCCGGCTGAAACCCTGTAGATCCTTTAGCATCTCCTGCACCTCCCCAATCCTCTGATCTGACAGACTACCTGAGAATGTAGGACACCATGCACCGTTCCAGACCTCTGCCACCGAGGCCCCTCTGTCAATTGCCAACTCCACAAGCCAAGGGAACCGCTCTACCAGGGCCCCAAGCCCCGTCCAGTCATCTGTCCAAAACCTAAAGGCCTCACCCGACCACATCATAGGGGTAAAAAATGCTCTAAACTTCAATGCCACCAACGCTAAGCCTCTAAGGAAGTGGGAGGCTCCTTGAGGAAGCGTCGTCAGGAGACCCCAGCCAGGCCATCCCCCATAACAAAAACGTAGGACCCTCTCCACCAAACCTGCCTCTCCTGCCAGAAGCCTCGCAATCCACTTCGTCAAAAAGTTGTCATTCATACTCCCAATCTCCCTGACACCCAACCCCCCCTCTCTAACAGGCTTGCACACCTCACTCCATGCAACTAGCTTCACCCCCTTCCTGCCTGCACCATAGTTGGTCCAAAAGAAGCTCCTCATCAGGCTCACAATTCTGTCCTCAATTTTCGCGGCACCTTCACAACCGAAGCAAAGTAAGCGGGCATAGTCGATAGAACTGCCTTGACGAGGGCTAGCTGCCCCCCTCTTGAAAGCATCCTGGACGCCCAGCCCGCCAACCGGTCCTCAATCCTCCCAAGCAACGAAACCCAGTTATCCACCGAAACCCTCCCATCTATCAAGGGCAAGCCCAGGTAAGAAAGCAATAGAGACCCAGTCGCCGTACCCAAGGCCTCCGAGCACCTCTTGGCCTCATCAGTAGCCATCCCAAACGAGACAAAAGAAGACTTCCGAAAATTGATCTGCATGCCCAACGCCTCACAGAACAACTCCAGTAGGATCCGGCTCCGCCTCGCCTCCACCTCCGCCCCTTCCACAAAGAAGAGGGTATCGTCGGCATACTGCATCACCGATATACTCTCCCCTTCCCCCACAGGGAATCCCTGGACCAGGCCTGACCCACCCATCCTACTGGATGCCCTCGCCAAGGCATCAGCCGCTAACACAAAAAGCATGGGTGCCAGAGGGCACCCCAGTCAAACACCCCTCCTCGACTGGATCCACCCACCTGTCAAGTTCCCATTGATGAGGACAAAGAAAGATGTTGTAGTGACACTGCTTCATCCACCTAATCCAAACCGGCGAGAAGCCCTTCTTTGCCATTGCCGCCCACAGGAAGGGCCACTGTAAAGAGTCGTACGCCTTCTTGAAATCAGCCTTCCACATAAAAGCCTTCCTCTCCTCCCTCTTCCAGAGCGCAAGGACCTCCATCGCCGCAACATATCCATCTAAGATGCACCTCCCTAACACAAACGCCGTCTACACCTCCGACACCACATTACCAATCACCTTTCTGAGTTTGTTTGCCAGAATCTTTGCTACAATCAGGTACACTGCATTGGAGAGAGCAATCGGTCTGTAGTCATCAATTGCCTCTGCCCCCTCCTTAAGCAACAGGAACAAATAGAATTTGTTCAACCTGTTGAAACCCCTGTTGCCCTCCTTGAACTCCGCAAGGACTTGCATGATCTCCGCCTTCAGCAACAGCCAAAACTCCTTAAAAAATAGGACCGGAAACCAATCAAGACTCGGACATCCGTCTGCATTCAACCCCCAAACCGCCCTACAAGCCTCGTCCTCTGTGAAAGGTGCCACCAACCCCTCTACCTCCACTGCATCCACCACTGGAATGCCCAAACCACGCCACCGTCAACTCCTGCTCCTCGTGAACTCCCTGAAGTAGTCTGCCACTGCCCTGCCTACAGCTTCCCTGCTGGAACATTCCACCTCGCCCACCTAAAGCTTATCAATCCAGTTCCTCCTACGCCTGACCGAAGCCATCATATGGAAGAACTTGGTATTCGAGTCTCCCTCCTTGATCCACTTCTGCTTGGACCTCGTTCTCCATTCCACCTCCACTAACTGTCTTCATCCTAGACGATCTTAATGTGCTCTGCCCTATTCTGCCGCACCTCCATGGATAGCAAGCCCTGATCTTCCACTATGTCCAACCTCTGGATCTCCCCGAGTACCAAATCTTTCTTCCTGTTCTGTTCTTCTTTCACCTGTGTCCTATATTCCTTCAAAGAGAGTCTCAACTCCCTAAGTTTAAACTCCAGTCTCGCAGCCGCCGAGCCATCTAGGTGCATAGCCTGCCACTTGTCCTCCACCATGTTCCCGAATCCCTCCTCCAGCAGCCAAGCCCTGTCAAACTTGAAATATGTACCACAAGGGACCCTGATGAGAACCTCATCATGAGCCATAACTAGCTCATTTTGACCCAATACAAAGGATAAAAGCTCCTACATAACTCAAGGAAAGGCTTAACTCAAAGAATTCTGAGTTTAAGGAGAAAACAGTATAATCTGCATACAGGGTAATTCAGGGTCCAAACACAGGTCAAACAAACCGAATAAGAAGGAAAGTGGGATGATCTGATAAGGGCTACAGCAATTCCAAGGAACTAAATGATAATCTGTAACCCTAAAGCAAACCCACTTCAATTCACGAGGTTCGAGGCAAAGTAAAAATAGAATAAACCCTCTAAAATTCATAGAAAAATAATCTCTAGGGTTTAGAACCTTCAATTTGGCCTTCAGAACCCATTTTGACCTACATTGAGACAATGCCCAATTAATAACTTAATTTCGATTTTTGCATAAATTGACCGGTCAAACAAGGTTTAATCTAGAAATAAAATTCACCATCAAATTCCTTAGGTCCTAATTAGTCATGTATAAAAACTTGAGCCTAAGAAGAAACCTTCTTGACCAACTTTGCACTTTGGTCCTCATATATTTACTTTTTGGCCCTCAACTTTTGAACCCTCACATTTCTACCCCTAACTCTCTTTCGTTCTTTGCATTCAGGTCCCTCCTGCCAAAACCTGCCAGCACCATGCTCTGGCGACCTTGCGCGGAGCATGGCGCTGCGCAGGGTGAGGGGGAGGGGCTGGCAAGTCAACCGGGGGTGCCCTGCGTCGTCAGCCGTCGCAAGAACACCCCCTGGTCGCTGCAACCCACCATACCGGCCGTGCGAACGCACGGACGGTATGGGTTTCCATCTCCGGCGTCCTCCAGCGAGGGAGACACGTCTCCCTCCGCCTTCCTCTCTAATTCGGCCTCTATAAATACCCCCGTCGCTCCGCCGTTCTGAGCAGCTCGGATCTGACGGAGAAAACCCCCAACTTTCCTCTCTTCTCACTCCGGCAGACGCCCACCAGCTCCGGCGGTTCTTCCTCCTCCTCTTCGCTCTGCCGCAATACCAGCAGCAGAGACTTCTTCCCCTGCTCTTCCCGCGTCGCGCAATACCGGCGCGCGCTGCCTCTGCCCCGTCGTCACCGCCGTCCTCCCCCACTGGGCACCTTCTCCGGCGACAGCAGGTACAGCCGTCCGCCTCCTCGCCCCCTTCGTCACTGTAGTTAGGTTAGAACTACTTGCCTCTATTCTCTCTCTCTTTTCCCCCTGCTATTTTTATCTAATTACCCCTCGACCGCGCCTAATCACCCTCACCTTCTCCGCCTCCGGCCATCCTCCGGCGAGCCGCTCCCATCACTCCAGCAACCCACACGGCTCGCCGACCACCGCAGAACCTCCGCCTCCTCACCCTGATCAACCTCTGCCCTTCCACTTCCCCCAAATCACCCTCTGCAACTCCACCGAACAAACCCATCTCCCGACCCACAGTCCGACCTAGGGCAGCTCTTAGGCTCCGCCCCGCCGCCTGCACACCCCCCGACCACCTTCGCCGTGCCACGGCGAAGGTCCTCCGCGTTTCTGATTGGGCCGAGAGGCCGTTTCTCTGTGGGCAGGTACCTGCGCTCGTCGCCGCCATTGTTGAAGCGAAGCAGCTTCGACCTGCTGTCCCAGGTGCGCCGCGCCCAGGTCACGCTCCCAGGCTGTGCGGGGGCATTTCGGCAAAGCGTTAGGCTGCAGTTGAGGCGAATCCCTCGCGCGAAGGCCTCGCGTAAAGCTGCGATTACCAGCTGCTTCCTCCGTGCAGGCGCGAAATTGGGGTGGGACATTTAGTCCCACCTCGGAAGACTTCGAAGCGGCACAGCGGTATAAAGAGAAAAAGTGCTGGAGGCTTGTTGCCTCAGCACACGGGGTGAGGTCCCCTTCACCCGCCCAGTTACCCGGTCTCGTCCGCGCTCACGCCCCGCGGACCTGTGGCCCGACCCGACTTAGACTGACCTGCACTCCTCGCCCACCACGCACGCCGGTGGGCCTGGACCCGGGCGCGACCCGTACCCGGCAACCCGGTAGCTCTGGGAGAGCTTTCCTAAGAGTGGCTTCTGTGAGAGAGAGACGCGGGGGAGGGTAGAGTTAGGTTTTGCCCCTCTGATCAAGCTGTGTAAGTGTGCAGGCACAGGTGAAGAAGAACCGTGGAAGAAGACGAAGGCTGAAGGAAGGAGGAGCACCGAGCGGCACTGTAGCAGCGGCGGTTTAAGTCGTCTGATTGGAAAATCAGACGACGTCCTGAAGGCAAAGAAGGAGAAGGAAGGCGAGGCAGAGGAGGAACACAGAGAGACCAAGTGAAGACTCTGCAGAAGAAGAAGAGCACGAGAAGAAGATCTGAAGAAAGGGAAAGAAGAAAGAAAGAAAGAAGAAGAAGAAGAACAAAGGAAGAGAGCAGAAGATCTGAGAAGGAAGAAGAGGAGAAGCAAAGAGAAAAGAAGAAAAGCCAACAAATTCTCTCTCTCTCTTTCTTTATTTTTGTAAAAGAAACTTGTACCCCTAGAATACAACTTGCTCCCTGAGTTCGACCTCGGGAACTCTTTTATTTTCCGAGTAACAACTTGTATTAAACTGGTAATCACCTCTCTCTATACTATACTACGACGAAATAATAAAACTATAGAGGAAGGTCGCCACCAGACCCCTCCCCAAACTCCTACAGCAGAGGGGTGTGGTTTGAGAAAGGCCTCTCTAAAGCATGGGCCCCCACCAACAGGAAGACCTCTGCCATCTTCACCAAGCAGAAGAAACGATCCAGCTTGGACATCAAGCCTCCAGAGCTCCTCCATTGGTAAGCACAGGACCCAAGGGGCACATCCTATAGCCCATGCTCAGCAATGAACCCCGCGAAGTCCTCAGAGCCTCGGTCCCTCCCTCCTCTCCCCTCCCCAGCCTGTCCTCCACTAAGAGAGTGACATTGAAGTCCCCTCCAATAAGCTACAAGCACCCCTGGAATCTCCCAGCAACCTGGTGCAGCCCCTCCCAAAGATGGCCCCTCTCGAAGTCATCCACTGGCCCATATGTAGATGAGAACACCAAAACCAGCCCATCGCTCCGCCTCCTCAACTGTACCGAGACTGCTCCCGCGCCCACCTTAGAGTCTACCAGGGAGAACAGGTCCTTCCATTCGACCACAACCCCCCCTAACCTCCCAACCACATCCAACGCCAGAAATCCTCACAGCACGCCACCCTCAATCTCTCTCCAGACCCTGTGGTCGCAATTTTGCACCTTCGTCTCCTGGAGGAGCATAACATCCAGACTCCACTTCCGAAGGTAGGACCTCAGCGTCCCCCGGCGCGAGGGGTAGCAAAGTCCCCTCACATTCCACGTCGAAGCCTTCAACATGAGGTACCCTAACCACCTCCCCCAATCGAGCAACCAAACCCAGCCCCCATTGCCACCTGCTCCACCTCTCTCGGCCAAAACACCTCAGGCCAAACCACGCCCATCTCCTCACCCCTCCTGCTCTCACCTCCCCCCTCTGCACCCTCCCTATCTACAGGCCCACCTCCCACTCCACCACCAGCCCCCAAATCTGCCCCACCCGCTTCCGCACCAGCCACAGCCTCTAACAGCCCCACCACTCCCCTAACACCCCCTGCGACCACCTCCTCCACAAATCCTCTGGCCCGCGCCCCGCCCTCCCCCTCGCGAGCACACGCGGGCGCACCAAGACCCTCCCCCTCCTTCGAGCACAACCCCCCACCCCCGCCGCAAGGGGCGATGCCATCGCCATCACCTCTAGCTCCTCGAGCGAGCCCCGCATCACCACCCCAACCCTCCCCCACGCAACAGGGATGCTACCGACGACGAAGCACCAACCGAAGCCCCCTCGTCGTGGAAGGGCCCCTTGTCATTGACCAGAGCTTCTCCATCTTCCAATGGAGGAGCTTCGTCACCCTAAGCTCCACGCCCCTCCTGCCATCGTCGCCTTCGAGGACAGACCCCTCTCCTCGCCTCCCTCGCTTTGCATCACCCCGCCTCAGAGGAGCCAGTTTGCTACAACTCCCGCTCAAAGGAACCCTCTGCGGGCCGCAAATAAAAGGACCACGAAAGGGGATCGAGTTCTGTCGCGGATCCGGGCCCAGATCCGACTCCACCCCCTTCCTTCAAAACCAGCCAAACGCACTTGCGCCATTACACCTTCGCCGAAATCCACAGCCCTTTCAGCTTCAATGTTTCCCAAAGCTTCCTCCCGATCCCTCTGCTGCTATCCCTCGAATGTCTCGCGCGGCACCTCGACATCCCCTAAGGACCTCGCGCCCCTTGCCATCACCTCTCCAACAGCGCCAACTCCCATCTTGTCCAGACGTTCTGACCCTCCCAAGGTTTGAAATATCGCGATATATCACCGATATATCGGTATCGACAGGGTTGGATGGTATCGATACCACCGAAGGTATTTTTTTCCCGAATATCGGTGATATATCGTCGATGTATCGGCCGATATCCCGAAGATAAAGACGATATATCAATGGGTTGGCTGTTAATGGTGGTGGGTTTCGGCGAGAAGATTTGAAAATGGTTGGACAGGAGGTTTGAAGAGCTGACAATGCTGGTTAGGTGGGAGGTTTCAGCTACATGGAGCTGGGTTTGAATGAAACACACACAAAGAGCTGAAAATGCTGGTTGGGCGAGAGGCACACACACACACACCCATACGCACACGCACACCTACACGCATGCACGCATGTAAAAAATCATCGATATCGGCGATATGTCCCTGATATAACACATATACACGTTTTTTAGGCATCCTTTCATGATATATTCTTCATAAAAATGTTAACATTTAAATTTTGTGATATTTTGTAATATTTTATACCTTTCTGAACGATTTCCCCAAAATTCACCTATATCAGTGATATAACAGACTAATAGGGAAGTCAAGAACAAATTGAACATTTGGCAACTTCAGAGATGAAGTAACTGCAACATCTCCTCTGCCATCAACTCTATGATGTTTGCCATCTACCACTTGAACAGTTCTACCAGGAGGAACTAACTGAACGTGCCTAAAACAACTCCGATCTCCACTTATATGGCGAGATGCCCCTGAATCTATTAGCCACATGTGCCATCAAAAATACCACTACTAGAACTCAAGGTAGAAGCTATACCTGAGAAAGCCAAAACGATTATATCTGTGGAAGTCATAGACTCCTATGTCAACTCGACGAGGCACTGCACCACTGCGTCATAGTCAGTATGTGATACAGTGTCGCTCACCTCCTCTGAAGAGATAGCTTGGTTAGCCACGAGAGGTCTACCATGCTTAGAGCAGCAAGTAGCCTCTACATGACCAAACTTGCCATAATGAGAGCATATGATCTGAGGTCTACCAGTCAAACCCCGACCACACCCTCTCCCCCTAATAGATGAAACACCACATCCTCCAATAGCCAACAAGGTAGAAGTCTGTCCAACATCTGATGTAGATGGCTTGACAGCCACTTTACTCATCCGGCTACATGCTTCCTCAAGAGATGAAAGCTCAGTAAGTGTCAGAATTTGAGACCCGGTTGCCTTAAACTCCGATCGAAGACCATCAAGAAACTAGAGAATTGCATACTCTCATGTATGTCTTCTATGTAAGTCTGCAAGCATTATGTTTCTTCAGAAGCCCCTTCAAGGTAGCATAATACTAGGGCAATGACTGGCCTTCCTGCTTCAAACTCTCAATCTCATGGTGTATCTCAAAAACTTTGCTGAAATTCTTTTCATGTGAATATGAATCATATAAAGAATCCTACATCTCCTTCATTGTCCTATAGTACATGATGCCATCAACAATTCAGGACTCCACTGAATTCAAGATCCATGCCCAGACCATGCCATTAAACTTCTTCCATGTGGCGTATTTCCCAGTCTTATTCTATGCCTCTATCTCCATCAAAATATGCTCCTTATCGTGTCCCTCAACCATCATGAGGAACATCTAAAACCATCTAGCATAATTAGTCTCATCCAACTTAGCGATAGGAATAAAGAACAAGGTCTTATAACTCCCAACGTCCATAGCGGTATCCAATGTCATCTTAGAACTGCTAGAAGATGCCATTGTGCCTTAGGAAGAGGGAGGCACGCTACCAAAGAAGATCTGAAAAGTGATTTCAGATCTGAAAAATCTGTAAATCAGGAAAGTTGTGACCTCTTGATCATGAAATCCTAGAGATCCTACAAATCATCTCAAGAGACACAACAGCCCCTTAGAATCAAATGAGATGCATGCTAGGGCACAGAAAAACCCCTAACAACGTCCCTAAGGGGTGCTTCTCTCCCTCGTTAGTGAGGGGAACCCCACCGATCACCACCCCCAGAAGGTGGTGGCTGCTGGTGGCCTAGCAAACCACCGATGATTACCAGCAGTCACCAGTAGCCTGTAGGACCAAGGAAGCAGCAGTGGCGACAATTCGACGTGGACGGCAACCCCTGCTGCCGCCAATGGGCTACTGCTGCTCCTCCCTACTCTCGACAGCGGTGGGGAATCCAACGAGAGAGAGAATGGGGGGGGATTAAGGTGGAAGGTGTATGGAGGCCTTGTGTAGGTGCAATACCGAAGCATCGATCTAGAATCACCACTCTGATACCAAGTCAAAGAAAACGATTATTCCTATTCAACTCCAAAATCCTGCACCTCTTTATATAGGGAAAGGTAAAAAGAAAAATTGTAACCTAAGTCCAGGCAGAAATATAAGAAAGAAAATAGTACCAAAGACAACAAGGAGTGCATAAATGATAACTATTGTGCTATGCTAACAACATCTGTATCAAGTTGATCCATGTTGGCTCAGATTTGGCTCAATAACCTTATTGAGCTTGAATCTAGGTTTGGGCTCGGCTCATTAATTCATCAAGTTGGGTTCAAACACCCTTACCAAGCCAACCCTGTTGAGACATAGCTATTTTGATAGCCTACTTGATCACTATTACTAAAAACT
The DNA here is from genome assembly GCA_037157565.1 of Thalassia testudinum. NCBI lineage: Eukaryota > Viridiplantae > Streptophyta > Magnoliopsida > Alismatales > Hydrocharitaceae > Thalassia > Thalassia testudinum. Next base: position 46,308,558 of record JAZHRO010000025.1, read on the forward strand.
AAAACTAAAAGTTTATCTTTTCAGTAAGATGCACTTGGAATGATTGCAAGGAGTATTCATCACTTCCTTGTTATGAAACTTTCAGTATACAAGGGGCAGAAATCAAATCAGGAATCCACATCTCCTCCCCGGGATTAAATTTCTTTTACTCCAGCATTTCTTGGTGGATTTCAGTTGTCCCAATTGAATGGCCACTCAAGAATTGTGGGAAAAAAAGAAATTTTGGTTGGCTCATTTAGCCTTCCAAAAGTAGTAGCAGTAGTAATAATAATAATAATTCTGGTGCCCAAAACAAAATCCCATAGTGACTGAGTCTAAGCATCTAAAGTAGTTCAAACAAGCCACGGTGAAAATGTTCTATGTAAATTGCTTCAAACAAAACCCCTTCGAAAAGAAGCAAGAACAGGAATTGCGACATATATCATAGTTTTAAGACAATATAGAGCTATATTCATCGGCAACAGCATTGTCTTCTACAAACATGTGTCATCAATATAGACAGCAAGAACCTTAAGTAGCCATCTACATTGTTAGTCCTATCAGAGAATTAACTCTTTTATTTGGTACCAAGCATCTAGATGATTGAACGAAACACAAATGAAGCCCTATCCATCCACTATGCCCACCATATGCCTATGCTATAGGGAATTCTTGGAGGTCCACCCATTCTGATGTAATCATCATTAAAGAATTCTTTTCTTTATTTATTTCCAGGTTTTCAAGTTACTATATTAATTCTTTCCCAAAAGAATAAAAGAAAAAAAGAAAACTTTCCTATGCTCATGCCCCTAAATGGCACAATGTCATACTTGGATCATCCAATAAAATCACTCCAACATTAACAGCAGGTGATGCTAAAAAAAATGTCAGTGATTGGGTGGTCGAACTGAACCTTGCGCTCTGAAAACATAAGATATATCTGCAATTTTCCATTGCAACAAGATGTATCAATCAAAACAACGAAAATTGAGAAAGGAGAAAGTGTTAACAATGTTAAAATTTGCATCTTCTCAAAATGCTTTCAGTAATGTAGCTATCCAGAAATTGAACTGATTATTCAAGCTTAATACTAAAGTAGCCATGATGTTAAAAAAGAATAGTTCTCTATATTTATTGTTATATCCAGTCAAAATGCTGTTGTTGTCTAGATTGCTAATCAAGTGTATAACATTGGTTATGCTGTAGAATATTAGTTAAAAGTTCATAAACTTATATGGTGGCAAATCATTTATCATTGTTATACAATAACAAAATGACTAGAATTTACCAAGAAAGAGATGCGACGGTGCCAGTTTTTGACCATCTAGGCCAACAGTTAAGATACCAAATTCAAACAACTTATAACAAGCTAAAATAATGAGAAAACATACGCTCTCATTCTTGATGGACTTGTTCCACTTGATCCACCAACGATTGCAATGCTCTTTATTTTGACATCCACGGTGAAACTGCAGAAAACATAAGATAATGATGATACAATAAATGAGAGAACAAAATTGGCATGGTTTGAGACAATGAGCAAGTCAAATTGCTGGTTACGTGCTCCTAGACTTAATTGGCCAGGTTATGCCTCAGGCATTGTTCATTTGAAGAGAAAGTGGAGAGAGACTCCAAACATCCTAGAGTATGAAGTATGTTCTATGGAGACGATGCCATGTAAATCCTATATGTAAGGGACCATATGGGGACCTGATTATGATGGATTAAATATGAGCATACACAAAAACTTGGGCCACTGACGCAAAATCATTTATCGACCTACCCGTAATGGATAATCCAAATAAATTTACAACATGACTATGTCCTTTCCAGACAAAAAACAACATATGCTCCTGGCCCACAAAATGCAAGTTTACACTTAACAGCTATCCCTCCTTTACTAAGAATATAAGGAACAAGATAAGTGCAAGAAGATCTAAGCTATGACAAGGGAGCAGATGTAGAGATGAATGAAAAAGGGAAAAAGCAAATCTCACTAGCAACCTGCATGGCATAACTAGACTAGCTGAGTGAACCAGGGAGAATGTGTTTTTTTCAGGTCCTACTAAGCTAGCATAGGATTCTTGCCCCTATTAGCACTCGATGCAAAGGATGGTGGAAATCCTGCCTTCCAAGACTGTATTTATAAGCAAGAAGAATGTGAGAGATTGAATGTGCATACATACAGGAGCTTCCACTTTTAGGAGAGCATGCTAAAGGACCCGTACATAGGAACGTCTCACAAAATCCCATGGTAGTTCTATTCTCAAAGTAGCAAGAACCGCTGGCAAAAAGCTATCCAAGAGCAAAGACAATAATTTTGGGGTCCCATATTTAACGAGGGAAGGTGGAATGCATGGACTGCAGGAATGGGACTTGTCCTGCATCATTTCATTTCCATCGGAACCCCTATATAAAGAGAAGAACTAAATTGCCACATGCCGATTTCTTCCCTGCCTTCTAGGATTCTCCTCTCATACCTTTTCTTATAGGAAAGATTTTTTCCAATCACATATAATATCCCCAATAAGAGAACTTTGAACACTGATAACACAAGCCTAACATTAAAAATATAGTTAACTTTCACAGGTTGAATTTTTGCCCTTTTTTAATGGTTTTGTAGAGATTTCAAGGTGGGTGCAGACAGAGCGTGGAGGCTCCAGTGCATGGATAGATCCAGAAATATCACGTGCAATACTGGATTGTGCATTTAAGACGTCTGGAATGACTATCAGACATCTGATCTGGGTGATCTGCGAGCCTGGAAAGGAGGCAGGAAGTCTGTGGACCAAAGAGAAGGTCCTGCAGGGGCTGGAACTGGTCTGCTATGTGCAGACAGGTCTGCAGAGGCAGGAGATGTGGCCGGTCTGATGTGGACCTGCTTGCAGCAGGCCAAGGACCGGTCTAGGATCTGATGTGGACTGGAAACGGGGCTTTCTGCCTCTTGGATGATCGGCTGCAGCAGTAGGAAGTAGAGAGAGGAGAGGAGCTTTGAAGTTGGAAGAATTTTTACTATTGCTCAAGGAAAAACATATGGGAAGGCTCTCTATTTATAGAGAGAATATATCTCAACAAATCAAGTAACAAATCATTCTATTTCCTAAAGTGATAAAATCTTCTCTCATTTGGAAAGATTTTATCTCTTAACAAAACAAATCCTACAACTTTAATTCCTAACAAAACCAATTACTAAAAATAGATAAGCACCAATATTGGTGCACCAAATTTGGTCCAAGAGGACCCCTTGCAGCCGGCCCTGATGGGGGGCCAGATGGCTGCTGTTGTTGTTGCCATGTGGTAGTGTCCACGTGGCTTCTTTTTAGAGTCCCAACACTCCCCCTTAAGTCGAAGGTCGAGAGGCCGATGACTTGCCGAAATTGAAATTGATGCATCGTTCTTCTTTAGATTTTGAGGATCTTTGTGTTTCTTCTTCTTCTACGTTCAAGAGTCGAGCTCTTCATCTCGGCGTTCCTCGATGTATTAGGAAGCTCCACATGTCTCCTCTAGAAATATGATGCCTTGCTCCTTAGCCGGCAAAGACCTTCGACTTTTCTTCGAGCCAAGGTCACCAAGAAAAAGTGTAGAAGTCAATGCATTCTTGGTGCTCTTCTAGAGGCTACACTACGCCTCTTCTGATAAATCTCCTTCTCATACTTCTTCTTGTCGTCCTTGAAATTCGGTGCCTCCTCAAGGAGAATACTAAGTTTCTCCTATCCACCAACGAAGATCTTGAAGGTGCGAGCCCGCAAGACATAATTGGCGACGCCATTCAATTTGATGGTTGTCCCGGTGACAACCACCTTACTCTCTCCATGGCCGAGCGTAGCATCTCCGACGGTCGTGGTAGATTCTGCCATCTCTTGGCCTTCGTTCTTTTCCACGCAAGTTGCTAGATTTGAGGACTTCTTTGCATGCACGAATCTCCAGCAAGTAGTTGGATCACCTACGCACACAGGAGCCTAGATCGTAGGCTCTGATACCATGTAGAGATTTCTAGGTGAGCGCAGACAGAGCGTGGAGGCTCCAGTGCATGGATAGATCCAGACATCTCATGCACAATACTGGATTGTGCATTTAAGATGTCTGGAATGACCACCAGACGTCTGATCTGAGTGATCAGCGAGTCTGGAAAGGAAGCAAAAAGTCTGTGGACCAAAGAAAAGGTCCTGCAGGGGCTGGAACTGGTTTGCTATGTGCAGACTGGTCTGCAAAGGCAGGAGATGTGGCCGGTCTGATGTGGACCGGCCCGCAGCAGGCCAAGGACCAATCTGGGATCTGATGTGGATCAGCAGCGAGGCTTTCTGCCTCTTCGATGATCGGCTGCAGCAGTAAGAAGAAGTAGAGAGAGGAGAGGAGCTTTGAAGTTGGAAGAATTTTTACTATTGCTTAGGGAAAAACATATGGGAAGGCTCTCTGTTTATAAAGAGAACATATCCAAACAAATAAAGTAACAAATCATTATGTTTCGTAGAGAGATAAAATCTTCTCTTATTTGGAAAGTTTTTATCTCTTAACAAAATCAAACCCTATAACTTTAATTCCTAACAAAATCAATTACTAAAAATAGATAAGCACCAATATTGGTACACCAAATTTGATCCAAGAGAACCCCTTGCAGCCAACCCTGATGGGGTGCCAAATGGTTGTTGCTATTGCCACGTGGCAATGTCCACGTGGCTTCTTTTCGGATTCCCAACAAGTATAAAGGATGATCACCCAAGGCTACTGACTATGTGCTTTGTTAATTAACAATAGATAGCAAAGAGTACAACTTCCCATTACAAGGACTTCCAGACCTTTAAGAAAAAAAACTTCTCCACAAGCATTTTCCATAAAAGCCCTTTCACCATAGAAAACCACCCTACTTCTTTGATGAATTTGTTGTGTGTGGGTGTTTGGTTATTCTTTTTTTTTTTGCAGTGGCAGGTTGGGGGGTGTGGGGGGTGTGCAGCATTGAGTGTTGTCCTAAAAAATATAGAAGGTATAAAATATAGTGTTGAGAGCTTAGATGAAATGAAAGTTAGAGAGTTCAATTCAAGGTTAAGTATACTCTGATTTCAATGAAATTTAATGACTTGATACTGAAGATCCGGCTCAAAAAATCAAACCCAACCTCAAGATCAAAGCTTAAAGTTATGCAAGATTTTTTTTTATTTCTAAACTTTTGTAGGTCTCTGTAGAGAATAAATCTTAAATCTTAATGAAAAGTGATCTCGAGATATATAGGACTCATTCAAAATGAATTAAAATCCCACAAGAAAACGGAACCAAATAAGGTTGGCTAATGAGTTAATACTAAAAATAATGCACCGGTTCAAAAGAATTAAACCAGTACACACGAATTGATCTAATGGGATGGACTGGTCCATGTGGGTTTGGTTGAGTATGAAAGGTGGCCATTTTTATTACCAATAATGTATCTATAAATTTGAAAATATTTAAAATAGAAATATGCACTCATGAATCAGTGTAAAAGGAGTTGCACCAATATATAACAACTAACATGAATTGGGAGCAAGGTGCACTGGCAGACTTTAATGTGCACCAACACGTGTTGGTCATGGGTTCAGTCTCAAGCCAAACTGTCAGTACCTTCTAGTGATACAAGCAAATTGGCCTGGTACACATGAACCTGTGAAACTGATTTGTACCTGTACACATGTTACCGTTGCTGCAGCTAGAATTTCCTGATTTGGATTATTTAATTGTGATTGAGTTCCTTGACTAACCTTTAACTGCTAGATTCTGAATCTTCTAACTGCGAACTTTATGTAGAGTACTCTAATACACCTCTACATGAAGATTCAAGCAATTTACTTCCAATACTTCCATAAGATCAGAAGAAAAGAAGGTTGTTTAGGCTCTTGATGCTCATCTTCAGGCTTCCCATCCTTAAATCCAACACAATCCATGTCCATGTCTGAATTTACTCCCTAATCTACATCTCCAGGAAGCATGCATAGTGGTTTTTACCCAAAAGAATTTTCACTTTGAACAACACATTCAGTTTGTGGTTTCATATTTGCATAATTATCTTCTACCATTTATTCCATACACAATTTGCTCTCCCCCAAAGGTAGTCACCACATCAGCAGGCTCTTCCAAAATGGATCTAACAAACTTGAAATCAAAAAAAAGATGCCCACAATCTTCTTGAGGCTCCAATATAAAACAAAACTGGAGTCTGTTTAAGGAGCAAACTTTAGGTGCTAAGCTTTGGTAATTTTTATCTTCTATAGGAGCCCAAAATGACTCTGTCTTGGTTAATGGCAGGTCATGTGGATCTTGGACAGACCACAATGGGGTGCCAAACAAAGGTGCCCATTGGCACCTCTCTTGTTCAACATTGCAATGGATACTTTGGCGGCTTTAGCTTTTAAGGCATGTGGTGGTGGACTCATCTATGGATTCACATTCTAGGCATGTGCCGATGACACAACCTTTTTCATCAAGGACGGTGCAGCTGAGGCAGAGACCCTGGAATCTTTGGTAAGGATTTTTGGAGAGATCTCAAATCTGAGAATAAGTTCTGGAAAGTCTGCCCTTGTCCTGTTTAATCTGGAAGGTCAAGAGTTGGTGGCCACATCCACAATTCTTGACTCCCTTTTGGTACATTTGCTGATCATCTACTTGAGCCTTCCACTAAGGGGCAAACATTTGGTCAATGCAGATTGGAATTGCTTAGTGAAACAAGTTACTAGGAGGTTGAATTGTTGGAGTAGAAAGGTATTGTCAAGGGTAGCTTGGCTTGTATTTCTGAAGTCAATTCTAACTACCATACCTATTTTCTCATTGTGAGTTTTCAGACCGCTAAAGAAGATTCTAACCAAACTGGAGATTACACAAAAGATCTTTTTCTTGGAAGGGCTCTAGTCATGATGGGTGTTTTCTACTGTTGGTGTCGTGGCAAGAGTGGTGTCAGCCTAAGGGCATGGTGGGATAGGGATTCAGCATCTCAAGGACTTCGAAGATGTGTTGCTTCTAAAGTGGGTGGTCAAGCCCTTCATCAATGCTGTCAAGGCTATCACCTCAGGCTACCAAGCTACTGAGCTAGGTAAGAAAGCCAAAGGTCGCCTTGGACCTATTCCAGGCTAGAGGCTTCATCCAGGCTATCGCCCAGTCACCTTCTTTGTCACTTGGGTCGTCTTGCGCCTCGTCTCCTTACTCTTAATTCACTTTAGGTAAAACCATAAGACTCTTATTTAGTCTTAAATTATATATATTATAGATATATTTGTGTTATATATTATTGTATATATATAATACATACATACATATAAATCGGACGAAATGAGATAATTCTTATTATAAGCCCTACCACTCCTAATATAATGAAAAGATGGGAAAGTTGCGGTACAAACAACAACAAGAAACAAAAAAATAACCAAGAGCCCCTTACACACAAAACGTGTATACGATAACACTCCCCCTCCAGCTAGAGCATAGATATCTATCATGCTCAACTTAGATACACATGAATCAAACAAGGACCTACCTAAGGGCTTGGTAAAAATATCTGCAATCTACTCCTCAGACATGACTGGTGTCGTATACAGCAGCCCCTTCTGAATAATATCTGTAGTATAATGGCAATCAACCTCTACATGCTTCATTCTCTCATAAAAAGCTAGGTTGTTGGCAATTAAGGCTTTTGCTCTGTTGTCACACCTCATCTCTATTGGGCTAGAAAACTGCACCTCCAAACCAGTGAGTAGGGACCTGATTCACACCATCTCTGCAATCGTCTGAGCCATGGCCTTGTACTCAGACTCAACACTCGACCTAGCAAATGTGCATTGTTTCTTTCTCCTCCACGTGATCAGATTCCCTGCCAAAAAGGTGCAAAACCCTGTAGTGGATTTTCGATCCACATGACATCCGACGTAATCCGCATCAGAATAGCCAACCAAAGGTGATAAAAGACCCCTTGGAAAAGAGAATACCCTTTCCAGGAGCCTTCTTGATCTACCGAAGCACCATCAATGCTGCATCCGAGTGTTGTCGCGTTGGCTTGGCCATGAACTGGCTCAATCTCCCCACTGCAAAAAATATCGAGCCTCGTGATAGTCAGATATAGCATCTTGCCCACAAGCTACCTGTACTGGTTGCTATCCACCAACAATGCATCCTCATCATAAAGTGGCATCTTGGGATCCATAGGAATGTTGGCCTCCTTGGCCCCAAGCATACCCACCTCCTACAAGATATCCAACGCATACCTCCTCTAGGACAGGACTATGCCCTTCTTGCTGCGAGCAACCTCAATACCAAGAAAATAGAGTAAAGTCCCCAAATCTTTCATAACAAACTGCTCTGCCAGAATATACTTAATCTCAGCAACACCTTAATCATCTACCGTGATAATTAGGTCATCAACATATACAAGAGTACCACAATACCTCATCCAATCCTCCTGACAAAGAGAGAGAAATCAGCCGTCGATCTCCTGAATCCAGCTACCTCTACAACCTGAGACAACAGCTGGAACCATGCTCTAGGACTCTACTTGAGGCCATAGATGGCCTTCCGTAGTTGGCATACACACTCCCCCTAAGCCTCAAACCCAGGTGGCTGCTGTATGTAGACTTCCTCTTGGAGATCACTATTGAGGAATGTATTCTTCACGTCAAGCTGATGCAAAGGCCAATCTAGCTGAACTGCCACTATGATCAGTGCCCGCACTATAGGAAGTCTAGCAACTGGTGAAAAGGTGTTAAAGAAGTATACCCCATAGATTTGGGTGAACCCCTTTGCCACAAGGCATGCTTTGTATCTAGCAATACCTTCATCTAAGTTGAACTTCACAGTGAACACCTATTGACAGCCAACAATCGTAGCATCATCTGGCAGTAGAGTAAGCTCCCAGGTACCACAGCCCTAAGAGTTGCCATCTCATCCTCCATGGCTGCCCTCCATTTCGAATCAAGCATGGCCTCGCAGTGAGTTGTAAGAATCTGAGTAGCAGCCAATGCCTGAGTGAATCCTACAAACCCCTGGCCTAAGCCGTCAATAACAAGTGCCTCAGCCATGGGATAAGTAGTACAAGTCCGTGGTCTCTTCCGAATAGCTATCAAAAGATCCAGATCATCACCTATCACATCATATGTCCTGTCCCTGTGATCAACACATGGCAAACAAGCGTCAGTGTCTAAAAGACTCACCTGAGAATCCGATAATGAAGGGGAGGGTGGGGGGTCCTGAAAAGTAGTGTGAGGACAGACATATGTCTGAAGTGGCTCAATCAGACGAGGAAAGGACAACGTAGCAGGTGATAGTGGTGGTGCAGTAGAGACAAGAATCTCAGGAAAACTCCCAAAGTGAATGGGTGTAAATGGCAAAGGTGTCATGTCACCCTCAGAGGGCATCTCAGCAGCAAAAGTAGAGAAGGGTATCGCTCACGAAAGCCACCAAAATAAAACATCGAGAAGTGATCGAATCAAAACATTGATACCCTTTTTGTGTCCGAGAATATCCAAGAAAAACACACTTAACTGCTCTCAGTGTTAGTTTATCCCAGCCTGATCCCAACAAGTGGACAAAAGCAACACAACCAAATGTCCGAGGGGTGAAGTGAAACAGGGGTCTATCAGGATATATAACCTGCAAGAGAATCCGTTCATATAAAGCAACATTAAGCATCCTATTGATCAGCAAGTAGGCAATCAAAACAACGTCACCCTAGTAAAGAGAAGCAACAGAATTGTGAATCAACAAGGTACGAGCAACATCAAGTAAATGGCGATGTTTCCTCTCAGCAACACCATTCTGCTAAGAGGTGTAAGGGCACATGGTCTCATGGATAATGCCACAACTGGGAAAAAAAGTGCACAATCAAGTAGTACAATACTCTAAGGCATTATCAGACCGAAAACGCTTCACCAAACAAGAATGTTGAGTTTATATTTCCTTAACAAAATTTTCAACAATTTGTCCGACATCGGACTTATTTTTCAAAAGAAACAACCAAGAAATATGGGAAAAATCATCCACTAACACAAGATAATATATGTTCCCAAATCGATCAGGAGTACGCCTAGGACTCCAAACATCCATGTAAATCAAATCAAACATATCAACAGAAGAAATTAAAACATAAGTGAAAAAATTAGCCCTGTGGTGCTTGCCGAGCTGACAAGCATCACAGGTGAGAGAAATAGAGGGTATGTGCGGCAAAACTCGTCTTAGGCGATCAATAGGCAGATGGTCAAGGCGATGATGCCACTGGAGACAAAATCCAACAGAAACAAGGCCCTGGGAAGTACAAGCAGCAACAATAGTACGGCTCAGACAATACACACCCCCATTCCTCATGCCCTCCACCAATTGTCTTCCCAGTGAGTGTCCTGCAAGACACAAAAAGATGCATCAAATATAGTTTGACAGTTCAGATCTTTGATAATACTACTAACAGGCAGCAAACTCAATGGAAAATCAGACATAGAAAACATCTGTCAGTCGCAAAGTAGGAGATAAAGACACATCTCCCTTGTCAACAAGTGGCGAATGTCTTTCGTTTGCTAGCTATATAGTTCTGGCGGGTGTGACTAGTGTTAACTGAGAGAAAGATCTCCTATCGCCAAATAGGTACTTGGATGCACCAGAGTCAATCAACCAATCACCAAAGGATAAAAGAGATGACATACCAGTCGTAAGTGCCTTAGAAGAGGTGGCAATAGCTGCAGTATCTGGAGGTTGAGAAGAGGATGCTTGAGTCAACTGAGTAATCTGTTGTCGTAAGGTCTCAATCTTTATGCTAAGGAAGCAAACATCAGGACTTGTGAGGGCTCCATCAGTGATCTCGACTACCTGATTGGCCACAAGTGACCTACCATGCTTCTGCCAGCATATAACCTCAGAGTGGCCAATCCTGTCATAGTAGGTACACAAAGTCCTAATGGGTGTACCAGAAGAGCGTCTACGCCCACGACCACGTGCGGGAAGAAGAGCACCCCTGCCACGTCTAGGGATCGCAGCCAATGAAGACATCTAAGCACCAGAGTCAGGAGCAAAGGTCTACTAAGCCTGCTATAGACTTCCTCCAAGGTAGGAAGCTTAGAAGCGATAAGAATCTAGTGTCTGGCAGCCATGTATTCAGGTCTAAGGCTTGACAACAAAAGGGAGACTGCCAACTGTCTCTGGAAACTCCTCCATGACCCACAAGCACATCACGGCAAATAGGAGTGATGCCTCTCTAGCATTCCCTTCTTGAGGGAATAGTATTGTGGCAACAAACATCCCTCCTGGAGCAGGTGAAAAAGGTCGTGGAAGGCCTGAAAAACATGCGCAGAGTTCTTAACGTGTGAATACGTCTCACGTAAGGACTCTCACATCTCCTTTGTCGTGGAGTAGTACATGATCTCATCCCCTCTTCGAGGAATAACTGTATGCATGAGCCATGCACAGACGATGGCATTGTCTCTATCCCAGTTGGCATTAGGATCAGTCTTGTCTATAGGCTCCGGATCAACAAGAATATGGCTCTTCCTATGACCCCTGGTAGTCATAAGGAAGGTATGGGATCACTGTGGGTAGTTGGTTTCATCTAACTTGACGATGGAACCGAAGAACGGGCTTTTGAGTACCCCAGTGTCTGAAAGAGAGCCCGACATCATCTCGAACTGATCTAAGGAAGCCATCTCCGCAATTCGCAAGCCTCAACCAACCTTCTATCACCAAGAAAGCATCAATAGATCTAAAATAGGATGTTTTCATATCTACATCTTCGACAGAAAACCTCCTTGGACGGGCATTGGCCTAACCCAGGTGCGGGGAGAACACCCGAGACGACTCTAAGGGGACCTAGACTCCCTCTCCGTGCAACAATGAGAGATGTAGCCCTTAGAACAAGGCTACAAACCTATCACAGTCGTTGCTGGTCGTGCGCACGAAGGCCGAGACACCGCTGGGTGCTCTGTAGAGGCATCACCAACTGGTTGCGCTGCCACCAAACCACTATAGATCACATGCGCCATCGCTGGAGGCGCCACAGGATTGCCACAGGCCCCGCATGCCGCTACTGGAGGCACCACCGACCGCTGCTGCTCCAATTCCATTGCCACTAGGCTTCGCTGGAGGTGCTGCAGGCCACCAATCGCCACCGGTGCCGCTAGATGTGGTGCACGCACGTAGAGGGAGAGGATGAGAGAGAGAGGGATTTGGTGGTTAGGGTTTTGAAGGCCATAGGGATGAGATACCTAGAACCCCAGTCTAGAACCGTTGCTCTGAAACCAAATTGGACGAAATGAGATAATTCTTTTTATGAGCCCTACCTCTCCTTATATAATGAAGAAATAGGAAAGTTGCAGTACAAACACCAACAAGAAACAAAAAATAACCAAGAGCCCCTTAAACACAAAACATGTATACGCTAGCAATATATGTTATTGACAACTTTTAGATACTCAATTGTACCTTTTCTTCCTAACTTAGACTATTGTTTGTCTATTAAGACATTTGTATAAGTCATACATATACATTATTGTATGTCTGGAATGATATAATTATGATATATTGCAATTTAATGATGTGTGTATGTATATATTTGTACTTGTCTACAACTTTCTAATGATATATAATAATATATGTACAAGTTACGGTATTAAATTTGTATTGTATTGTAAATATAGCATATTATAATACATGTTATTGTCTTGAATACGACTTAGAGACAACCTTTTGGGCTAGCATTTGGGGCTATTGGTGGATGCCTCTACCTTGAAGAATGCCTTCACTTTATTATAGTGCATTTGGCTCAGACATAATAGAGTGATTTTCCATAGGGAGTCTCAATACAGAAAGTACTTTAACATTATAATGCTCTTTGAATTTTTGGTGTAATTAACTCCTTTTATTAATGTATTAGAGGGTTAACATCCATTTATTAATCCTTCTTTTTTTCTTCAAAAAATATATATGTCACTATCTTGTTTTGGTAGATACATATGATATATATTTTGGCTGTTTGTATTGGCCTACAATTATAAATGTAATATGTATGTTGACACATTGTATGTTAATATAAATATGTATCTTATTGTTACTTAAATATAATAGGATCATTGTTTTTTCGTTCACTCAAATAGTATTATCATATGTTTCTTATGAAAGTCGATGTTCCCATATGAATTTATTAGGCATATTCAATATTTTAAGAAATAAAAAGATTTATAGCCTTAATTTAATCAGGTAATCACCTTTTTGTCACCTTTAGCCTCGGGCGATTAAGGAGCTTATCGCTTTACAGTTGCTTAACGCCTTAACAGCTTTACTCTTCATTAATGAGGATAGCCTATGGCATAGACTCTATGGGACTCGTACAACTCAGTTACAAGCATGTTAGAAAGGGCGGTTAACCATCATGGTGACTCAGCTTGTTGGAGATCTTTGGTTTTGGTCTTTCAGAGAGGTGAATCTTTTTTACCTCGACTTAGGCACGAGTGATTGCTTCCAATTTTGGAAGGACGATTGGTCAAGAAATGGTGTGTTGTCCAAACTTTTCCCCCGCTTATTTCCTCTAACTGTAAACAAAGATGAATCGGTTGCCAATGTGTGGGATGGCGCATCCAATTCTCAGGGGCTGGTGTTGCAATCGAGATTCTCGGATAAAAGAAGTTAGGGATTTACAGGTTATTAAGTGGTAACATATCTGTGACAAACGATATCGGCCAAGATATGGAAGTTTCCTATATCATTGAAAATTAAAATTTACATGTGGTTGAGGAGAAATAAGTTGGTAACAAAGACTCTTGGAAGTTATGGAGTGACGACCCCAATGTGGTGTGCCCCTTTTGCCACAATCATGAGGAGGACATCTTGCATATCTACTGTTCTTGTGCATTTTCCGTGGATATTTGGAGGGTGCCTCAATTGCAGGGAGTGGATTCATCATCAATGGACAACCTTTAGTGCTCCTTTAGAAGAACAGTTCACGATGATACACTAGGATGGGTGAAGCTTGTTTCGACTTTATGGTGGATTTAGCTGCAACGGAATAGCATCGTCGTTGAAGGGGAACAAGCTTGGGATGTTGCAAGGGAGGCTATTTTCTTGTCTAATTTCTAACTACAAAACCTATAAGTCCATTCCTTTTATTTAATACTATGGAAGTTTTAGGAAGAAAATAAACTTTGTTGATATGAAAAGAGAGGCCTTAACCTTCTTTATATAGAGAGAGGACCTTGGCATACATAGAAGTCCAACTAAACACTTACTAAAAATAGAAATGACCTCAATAGAAAATAACTCAATAATATCTCTTTGATTTTATTTCCTAATCCTCCCCCACAAGTCGAGACGCGGGAGACGGCAAAGACATGGATCAATGGTACTCGACAATAATAGAAAAAATAATCGGCTTCAGCAACTGTATCAACTTGTCATGTTTCTACTTGCATGCCCCACGTAAGGTGCTGGGTACATGAGAAATCATGATTGCTACTCCGACGTCCAAGAGTCTAAAGATGACAAGGCTTAGTCTTCTTGAGTGAGCATAAGGTCACACGGGTGCCATTGCTCCTACACCCCACGAGCCAGCGTACTGTGCTTGGTTTCTCCGACGTGCATAAGGTCACCTTCACTGCCATTGCTCCTATACCCTAAAAGCCAGTCGATATGCTCTAGGTGCACAAGAGTGCACTCCATCTACGTGTCTACGCCGATCTGTGTCTTTCTTCATCAAGTTGCTTTCAAACTCGAGTATCTCTACTTGTACACCCTCACAGAGCTAGTCCCTACTTAATTTCTCTTGAGGTGCGTGAGAGAACTGCCTGTAATCCTGAGCATCGCCTCTATTGCGTGCCGCTAGAGAGAGGAGGTTCAGAGGAGCTTCATCGTCGGAACGTGGAGGATCACCACAAGAAAGAGAGAAAACCAGCAGCAGCACGTGTGACCTGCAAGGTGCTCCTGTTCACGAGTGAGAGTGAGGGCAATGGCAGTAGCAATTGCTACTGTTGTCACTAGTGTTGTTGCTGCTGCAAACAGGGAAAGTAGTAGTAGTACATCGCCAGAGAGGAGTCATTGCCACCGAAGAAGATCATCGCCAGCACTCCTTCCATTTTTTTTTTCTTATTCATACGGTGCTACAGTGGAGGAGTGTGGCGGCACTCCGACAAGCTTGAGGGAGGACCGAACTACCTTAGTCCTTTAACATGGCCTCCAAGGGGTCGATTGGTGCCCCTCAAATCCTCAATCAAACGAGGTTTGGGGGGGCAAAATCAAGATCTGGTCCACTGCCTTCATGGGCGACGCCAAATGCAGGTAGGGCCACCGGTGGTGCGTGGCTGATCCGATGGCCACTGAAGTAGGTCGGTGCAGAGGCTAAAGCACCGGTGACGACTCTTGTGGTGGTCCTTTACTAATACACAGTCGATGACGGCACTGACGAGCTTTTCTTCACCGGCGACAAGAACAGTAGGAGGAGAAGAATAGAAGAAGTGGAAGAGGAGAGAAGTTGGGAGGAGAGAGCCTCCCCAACAGCTCGCCGAAGGCCGACGGCGCCACCTGAGGGCTTCCCCCCCTCTAGGGTTTCTTCTTCTAACTAACCCCAAGAAATCGGTGGCTTTAATATCATGTAGAAGTTTTGGGGAGAAAATAAACTTTGTTGATATAAAAAGAGAGGCCTTAACCCCTTTATATAGAGAGGAGGCTTTGGCTTACATGGAAATCTAACTAAACACTTAATAAAAACAAAAATGACCTAAATAGAAAACAACTCTATAATATCTCTATGATTTTATTTTCTAACAAATACAATTCTCTGGGTAATCATCCTTTTCTTTCTCAAAGAAAAGATCATCTCTATCCACCAAAGAAGATTGGAAGTAGCTCTCATTAAAAGCTCCTTATCTTCCCACAACCAACAATCATGCACTCCAATCTGTGATTATATTAACAATGATTCCTCCTGCAAAGCGAAGAAGTCAGCCATTCTCTGATTAAGTAGGTGCCCCATTAGAATAGTGGGCCCAACTACTTCCTGCATTCCTGTTGCCTAGATCCCAGTACTCTGACATTGAGGCCTTTAGGTTAGTTTATAATGCAAATTGTCTTGGAAACCTCTGTATTAAAGCTTATCCCAGCAACCAATCATCTATCGAAAATCCCAAGTCAGAGCCATCTCAGACTAAGCATAAAAGAATGGAATTATCAAGGGCGTAACTCACAGCAGATCTTTCCAAAAAATAAAGGCCCATCTAATAGGTTCCATTCCCACTAGCTAATTTAGTTCCCTTCCATAAAAAGTGTTAAACACCAAAGAAAACAAGCTATCCTTCATGCCCATCACCCTCAAGATCCACTTTGTTACTTGAATCTACTTCATTGTCCTCAAGTGTAGAACCCTCGAGAAATGGCCCACATTCCTCCTCCCAAGAGACCACAGCCATACCCTTTCCTTGTTTCCCAGCACATTCTAATGTTGTTCCAAGAGTATCTAAGAGCAAAATTGTATCCAATAGAGTCCTTGTTCCACTCATAACCAATATCAGCTGTTTGATCGGGATACCCACCCCTACCCTACTTTGAATGGATAAAGCATAGCTGGCAAGCAGTTATGTGTAGTTGGCACTTCAATGTGGACGCTTCTACATCTGTCATAACAATGAGATTAGAGACATCCTCAGAGGGACTCCCAAATGACAGTATGAAGGAATTTTTCCATAGCCCGAGCAGCTATGGGGGTTGATCTTACAGTTAATAGGGACAGTCAAACTATTAAAGGCAAGTCCTTTGTCTTTGTTAGGTGTGTTATAGAAGATGGAATTTGCACCAGCAAAAAATTTATAACTTCTAAGTGAAATCAAGCAGATTGATTTCAAATGTAATATAGCTATGGACAATGCATTTACATAAAATTGCCACACCTCGCTTGCAATGCAAGTACTCAATAGCCCCCTTGATGCGAATGGCAACATAGACGAGAATAGAGGATTGCCCAGAACAAGTTTCAACAGTATATAACAGGGCAATATCTTTCTAACAGTGGCAATAAAAAAAAAAGAATCTCCATCTAGGGTCAAAACTAAAAAAATTCTAAGCATCCTAGAAAGGATTCCAAAAATGACTTTCATGATTTAATCACTCCATTATTGGTAGATCCTCAACACATTGACAATAAGAGCATACAGGCATATCATCTCAAAATATATACTACCAGAATATCAACAAAGACATGAAGATAAAAAGCAAAGATTGGAGGCAAAACTTACGGTATGAAAACCAATAAGTCGGGATCTCCCTCATTACTCTCTAGATAACCCTGACAAGACAGGACAGCGAAAAATAAATGCTTATTGGTGACAAAATTATGCCGTTTAAAAAATACAAGAGAAATGAGGTGACGAATGGTGAACTTTATTGCTCATTTGAATTAGTGAAGAAAAATTAAAAGAAAAAAAATGCAACAACATTCTTCGGCGAAGATGGTATTCCAACAAGAAGTGAAGATCAAATTCCACCTTATAAAAAATGTTAGTTTTGAATTGCAGTATTAAACGACCTTTGGAATCACTTTGTTGACAAGAAAATATACCAATCTAATAATTTTCTTTCAAAAGTGGAGGTCCGTAGTCATCCACTTCATTCCTCTAGGAAAATTAGAATATACTTACAAATTTACAATCCAAAAGTCAGAAAAAAACTCGAACCTCCTGTACAACATTATCAGTCCATGCCCTCTCTCTCCTAAAGATCATCGTATTACGTTGGAGCCAAAGGGACCAAAGAGACGCTGCAGCCGTTATCCAATCTTGGGTATTGGTCTGAATGCCAGCTCTAGAAGATGCTAGAAACCATCCGCCGAAGATGTATCCACTCCCACCAACTGCAAACTCAATCAAACCACCATGGAGAATTTGCAGGACTAAAACATACTCAGAAGCCATAAATAAAAATCTCCATATGACATGGCATTTATTCAGAAGCAAGGTTTTAAAAAATGCGAGGCAGTACCGAGGCGGTTTGACTTCATCGAGGCGAGGCGTAAGCCTCGAGGTGGTCGAGACATAAGCCTCAAGATTTGCATAAAAAATATAGAAAATGAAATTATATATATTTATCAAGTGCTAATAAGGAAATAATAACATAAATGACACAGTTTCATAATATTTTTTCTCTATCACAACATTGAAAGAATGAAACTAAACGAGAGATGACGTTTAAATGAAAAGATAAATGACACAACCTCAGGTTGCCGCTGCTTACGCTAGGGCTTGCGCTAAAGCTACGCTGCGTTGGGGCCTGCGTGGAGCACTGCACTGCCGCTGCTTGCACTGGAGCCTATGCTGGGGCCTAAGCTACTGCTGCTTGCGCTAGGGCCTGCACTAGAGCTGCGCTGCACTGAAGCCTGTGTTGGGGCCTACGTGGAGCGTTGAAGCCTGCACTAGGGCCTACGCTGGAGTGTTGGGGCCTGTGCTGAAGCCTACCGCTACTTGCGCTGCTGACGCTGTTGGAGCTAGAGCGCTGCTTGCCGGTGGAGGTTGCGATGCGGTGGAGGAGCAGGAGCTGTTGCCAACTCGCCGGTGATGGCTCTTGCTCAAGACTTTTTAAGGTTTGGATTTTAGGCTTAAGGCTAGATGAGCTACACCAAGGCTTGGGTCAAAAAATGGTCAACTAAACCAGCCGAGGCAGTGCCTCAGCACCTCGACCACGCCTCGGCAAAGCGACACGCATGCCTCGCAGACTGCAGCTGAGGCTTAAGCCTCGAGGCGAAATTGGCGCACCTCACCTCGAGACGCGTCTTTTTAAACGATGTTCAGAAAACAATCGTTGTTCCTGATCGTACACAAGAACACTTTGTATGCCCTAGACATGAAAAAAAGTCCCCAAGTCCACACCAACTGATCCAAAGTCAAAACAAAGGGCCAATGCTCTTGCAAAAGCGACATGAGCAAGATTCATCGGTACAAAGAAGGACTTGCCATGATTCACCAAGAGATCAGAAATCTCACCAAAAATACAGACCAGTCACTCTAGGTGCTTGGCGTCTCCACTCTTCCCCCTTCTATGAAAAATATAGTATCATCCGCATACCACAAAATGGGTGTGACCAAGGCCCCATCATGCTCTATATGGTAATCCCTAAGTAAACCCCTGCAATTGCTTTGAAAGTGATACTGTTGAGTTATATTTATGTTTGTAAGGGGTGCTGTGTTATTTTATTTTGTTTAATGGGTCTATGATGTACTTTTCCCACACCAATATAGAGGTGTAGGGACTTCTTGGCAACCTATGGAAGTTTGTTTTCTTGAACTTGGTATCAGAGCCAAGGTTGAGGACTCCACCAAAAACAAAACCCTAACCCTACCTTAAGCTTTCTCACTGGAGCTACCGCCGCCGCCACCGGCGGCCACGCCAGTGCCAGACCACTGCCGCCGCCAGCAGCAGCAGCAACAGCAACACCGAGCCACCGCCACCGCCACCGCCACCGCCAACAGCAGCGCAGGGCCACCGCCACTACCAACAACAGCATCAGCAGGCCACCGCTACTAGTGGCGAGACGGCAGCACAATGTATGGAGGCAAAAGGTTTGGTGAAGGGTCCCATTCTACTACAATGTATGGAGGCAAAAGGTTTGGTGAAGGGTCCCATTCTCCTCAAGGAAGGCGTGAAGAGGCTACTGAACAAACTCATGAGCATTATCAAATCTAAAACACTTTATTTTGGTGGAGAAAGAATTTGCATAAGTTAAGCCTTACTTTCAAAAAAAAACCCAAGATGCATGACTAAAGTCGTCAATAAAAATAGCAAAATACTTATGACCAAAAACCATACTAACAGGATAGGAACCCCATACATCACAATGAATCAACTCAAGAACACTTTGACTCAATCGCTCCACACGAGAAGGAAAGGACATCAATAATGCTTACCAAGTTGGTAAGCTTCACAATCAAAGGTGGTAGATAGGGGATGTCAGGAAACATTTGATAGAGCTTGGACAAAGAGGGATAACCAAGTCTGGAGTGCCAGAAGAGAGGATTGGAGGAAATAGAGGTAGCCCTAGCAAACACAGATGGAAGATCCAGATAGTACAATTCACAGTGCTCATAGCCTCCACCAAAACCATACTAACAAGATAGGAACCCCATAACTCAAGGTTACTTTGACTCGGTTGCTTCACACAAAAAAGGAAAGAACATCGATGATGCTTTCTAACTTGGCAAGCTTCACAGTCAAAAGTGGTGAATGAAGGGATGTCAGGAACATTTGATGGAACTTCGACAAGGAGGGATGACCAAGTTTGGAGTGTCATAAGAGATTATTGGAGGAGATGGAGGTAGCCCCAACAAAAATAGATGGAGGATCTATCCACTGTGTTCATACTCCCTACCAATCATCTACTTCATCTAGCTGTCCTAAAAATAATAACGACGCTCATCACAAATAGTGCAGCACTTTAACTGTTTACAAATCTACCTAACAGGTAATAAACTAAGGGGAAAGTTGCAATCTAGGAGAAAACTTCACAATCCCAACTAAAGGTGTTCATTTGACCCGGTGATATCAGGTACCCAACCCAATCCATGATTTTGACCCTGTAGCAAGTATAGGTCGGGTACCCGTTAGTGTTGACCCGTCACTTACCGAGGCCCCGTTTGGGTACTCATTTGGGCATCCACAGGTACCCATTAGGTGACCCATCCAATTTGGATACCCATCCGATCATCCCAATCTTGTGATCCTAAAAGGTCACGGCGGCCGCGTTGGCCTTGTACATAACAACCCTAAACATCTCCACGACTCACACACCTTACGTGTGAGGTGTTGCCCCCTCCCTCTAGCACCATCATCTCCTAAAGGACCCAAACCACCTTGCTGTCCTCCCCGCCGCCAAGCCCCTCCTTCCACACATGCCCGAGAAGAACACCATCTCCTATATTGTAATGCTTCGTGCCCTCCTCTGCGACCCCTCCTACCTCAACGATGCCTTCAGGCTGTTCGATAAAACGCCCAAGGACATCGTCACCTAAACCACCATGGTAAATGGCTATTGCCTCGCTAACTGCATCAACGATGCCCGCGATTTCTTCGACTCCATGCCCAAGAGGAACGCCGTCTTCTAGATCACCATGATCTTCGAGTACACCCACAACTCTCGCGTCGATGTCGCTCGCAAGTTGTTCGAGGTTGTGCCTAAGAGAAATGAAATCTCCTAGATCACCATGCTCATGGGGTATGTCCATGCCCTTCATGACCAACAGGTGCTCGAACTAAACCATAGCATGCCCAAGAAGTATGCTGTCACGTGCAATGTCATGGTCCTCTAGCTCACGTAGAATGGGTAGGCGGAGGATGCAAGAGCCACACAAACCAAGTCCAAGCTAACGGGGTACCCTACCCGATGGGTACCCATGACCAGATTTTACAAAGTTGAGTACTCGTTTAAGTGGGTCGAATCGACCCATGACCTAATCAATACTGAGTTAGGTTAGATAAGCTGAAAATGGGGCGGGTACTTGACCCATGAACACCCCCAGTCCCAATTGAAGTAATGATAGACATGCTCCCATTGGCCAATTAGACTAAAGTAATAAAAGCAAAATCTCTAGATGAGGACAAACCAGTAGCTCTACTGGTAAGATGAGTAGATGCACCAAAATCAACGATCTAATTAGTCGTACATGTATAAGCATCATTTTTTATAGTACCTGTGGTAAGAGCAACAATAGAAGAGGAGGTCTCACTCCTCAGAAACTATCACAGGCGATTAAGCTCATCTTCCGTGAAAAGGAAAGGTGGCCAGATTAGTGTCACCACAAGACTCAAAAGTGGAAGCAACAGTAGTAGAAATCTAATTGGCCCATATAGGTCACCCCAACTTCTCCCAACACACGTCTGAAGGATGATTAGTCTTTTGGCAGTGGACACAAGGGGGGTAGGTACATCTACCACGACTCCCATCATGTCCATGCCCACATCCACGTCCACCAGAACAACCTCCTCTTCCCTCGAAAGCTGCAAAAGCAGTAGTCTTAAGCATAGTAGCAGTGAAAAGAGGAGCAGTACAAGCATCAAGCTTCTAAAGATGGGTATAGACCGTTTCTAAACTCAAGTTAGTCTCAGTAGACAAAATCTAGTCACGAGCTGACTAGTATTTGCTGAAGAAACCATCAAGAAATCGATAAGTCTGTCACTCGACCCTCTCCAAGGTTCAAGAAGTCGATATGCGGTACGCAGTCGATTGGATCACCGTATAGAGAGTATGCAATCTTCAAACGAGTATGCTTTTTTTCTTTTTCTATTTTAAAAAATATAAAATAATTAGTTAGCTTATTAAAATTTGTGTTATATGTAATATTATAACTATACAACTACCTCAAGTAGTATAACAAAAACAACATAGTTAATAATCCTACTCTTTAATTATTATACAACTTAGAATATAAACAATTAGACATCTTGAAAAAAAAAAAATGAAGATATTAGAATTCAAATGTTCATGTTTATTATCAATGAACATAAATAATATATCTAAATCATGAAAACTAAATCAAAAACTTCAAATCAACCTAAATCAAAACATATTATCAAGAATCTAAAATGAAATATAGAACAAAAACATAAAATCAAACCCAAGAATCTAAAATAAAACCTAAAACAAAAACTTAAAATCAAATGTAAATCAAAATAAAAAAATAAAGTGTCCAGTGAACATCATGTCAAACAATACCTCAAAAGATGAAAAGAAGAAATCTCCCAAAGACTCAAACCACAATCATCTAGCATATACCTTAAGAGCTTAGTTTGTTGCCACTACTAACCAAAAGAATCCCCCCACCTTAAGAGCTTGGGGGTTTTGTGGAGAGAGATGCGATGAGGGTTTTATTTTTGGGGTTTATCGAAGGGTTAATGTGTCAATGGGGAAAGGGGTATCAAGGGTGGGGGTATCAGGTAGGTGTTGGGTTAATGTGGGTTTTCTTAAGAAGTGCCCACCGATGGCTTTATCTCAAAATTGGGTGAGTATGAGACCAAGTAAATGCCTGCTTGGCCAAACCCGACTACAAGACCACATAAGACTAGTCGATTCCGGAAGGGGTCCATTGATGCTTATGTGGGTGCCTACTCAACCTAGGCAACCGACTTTCTGAACATTAACC
Source organism: Thalassia testudinum (assembly GCA_037157565.1). Lineage (NCBI taxonomy): Eukaryota > Viridiplantae > Streptophyta > Magnoliopsida > Alismatales > Hydrocharitaceae > Thalassia > Thalassia testudinum. The sequence goes on from JAZHRO010000025.1 coordinate 46,331,630, forward strand.
TTCTCTGTGACAAACTTGTCACAATAAGCTCACTGGAAAATAGCAAGCTCCTCAAATAAGTCCTCAATGGTAGTGAAGTAATTAATCAAGGACAGATCGCCCCAATTGGTGCTCCATATCTATCTGTAAATATATGCCCAGCATGAGCTACTGGTCCGCATGGAATATCTACGCTTCAAAGCCTCCCAAATATCCTTGGTCATCTTCTTATAAAGCATGTTGGATGCAATCTTTGGGTCTCGACCTAAGTCTTTCATTGAGGCAGTGGTAGGGAGCGAGGGCTTGGCAGCAAGGCCTACTGCTCCGACGAGGAGGATGGTGTGGAGGCCAAGGTTGGTCGACGGGAATGCCTCCTCGGCTGCTAAGTCAGCAACGCAATGCGTGGAGCACATTCAAGTCGCATGTTCCCCGAAGGTGTTTACGGAGACCAAAGGGGGTGCGAAGGGACCTTTTTGGAAGGCGAGGGGGTGGTTGCGAGTGTCAAGGAGGCATTTTTGGAAGGGGGAATTTGAATCGAAGTGCGACTTTTTTGGAAGGAGGGGGTTGTTCTGATGGGCTAAAGAAGCACGTAGGGGGGTGGAGGCCCCGCACTTGGAGGCCGACCGAGTGGCTGTTTCGAACTTGGGTCTAGATCCTTTTAAGGACCCGGCTCCAACAACGATTATTTTTGGGGGGACCCAGAGAGGAAGGTTCTCGTGTCCTCTTTCTTTCATTGTATGGTGGCAAGTGTTGGCGAGCCACGTGGAGATGCAGGTGGCGGTGGACTCCGGGAGATGAGGTTGCATCACCGGAGGATAACGGAAGTCTAGGCAGCGACTCAGACCACTTTCATGCCACCTATGATGGTGGTGGCAGCACCACGACTTGCAATGGCAAAGGCAGCAGCATTGGGGACCGACTCCGTCGTGGATCCACCCGTCGTGGCGAAGGAGGCATGGTCTGATCCCGTGGTGGGTCCGCCTTTCGTGGAGGAGGCTTTGATGGTCCCCGGCCGTGGTGGTGGCAGAGGGTCCTCTGCGGAAGGTGGAGCAGTTGAGGGGTCACCTAATGTGGCGAGCCAGGCAAAGGTTCCTTTGAAGTGTCCACATGACATCATAGCCGCAGCAATGTCCATTGTTCCTAGTGTAGGTCGAGGGGGAGTAGGGAAAATGGCGGTGGGGGTTGGTGGTCTGGAGGTGGTCGTAGGGGCTAGTGGTGATGGTGCTGCAAGTGGGTAGGGGCTGGTGGTGATGGTGCTGCAGGTGGGTAGGGGAGAGGGGCTGATGAGGGGAATGGAGCAAGGATGGTGCAGGGAGAGTGGGGCTTGGTTTTTCCTAGTAGCAAAGTAGAGTGAGTGGCAATAGAGGCTAGCTTTAGGCGTTCTGCTAGGGAGGACCTGACCAATCCTCCATGTTCAAAGTACTCACGTGAAATGTTAGAGGGCTCAACGACTCCTCTCGCCGGGGTACATTGTGGTCCTATACCAAGAAATGAGGTCCGAACATTGTTCTATTCCAGGAGACAAAACTCCAGCAGTGTGATCAGCGAGTGTGGAGGGAGATTGGGGTGGCCTGCAAGGTGGTTTTCTCACATTGGAGGCGGTTGGGAGGTCGGGGGGAATTGTGGTTGGGTGGAGGATGATTTTGCCTGATGAACTTGGATGTGGGGATAGGGATGGTATCGGTGCAATTAAGGAGGCGGAGTGATGGCATTTGTATGGTTTTCTCGGCACTGTATGGACCTGGTGATGACCCTGATAGGCAATCCCTGTGGGAGAGTCTCAGTCGGGTTACTGTCAAATTCCAAGGGTGCCCGTGGCTAATTGGAGACTTCAACGTCACCCTCTTGGCAGAGGATAGGCCTGACGGCAAAGGAAGAAGTGATTTGAGGCTCGGATGATTTCGCTAGTTTCATTGCGAAGCATGGTCTACAGGACATGCCCCCAACTGCTTGTGCCTTCACGTGAAGGAGCTCTAGTGGTCTAATGCCTAGACTAGATCACTTCTTGTGTTCTGTGGAGTTGGCAGACGTCTTCCCTTTAGCGGGGATCCGGGCATTGGAGAGGCCATTTTCATATCATACACCGCTGTTGTGGGAGTCTAGTGAAGGCTCTCTTTTTGGTACGTATTTCAAATTTGACAAGGCGTGGTTGTTGGATGAGGGCTTTAGACACATGGTTGGAAATAAGTGGAGCACTCTGCATCTGGATGGTTCGATGGCAAGCATATTAGAATCAAAGCTTCGGGATTTGAGAGTGCTTTTAAAGGAGTATAAGAAGCAGTTGAACTAGGAGCGGAATAGAAAGAAGGAAGAAGCGCTTGGGGAGATCCAGAAGTTGGATAGAGTCGAGGACCAGGGGCCTCTTGACAACAATGGAGAGGGCAGTCAGGGCAAATCACATGAAGACAGTTCAAGTTGAAGATCAGAAGGCAAAGGTTGAGTGGAGAACGAGATCCAAATATAAGTGGATTAAGGAGTGAGACTCAAATACGAAGTTCTTTCATATGATGGCTTCTGCTAAATGCAGGAGAAATTGGATTGATAAACTCTTAGTGGGCGGGGTGGAGTTTTCAGGCAAGGAGGTTGTAGGCAAAGCGGTAGCAGATTTCTTTAGGGAGTTCACGGGGAAGAGGGATGGAAGGTGGCGTTGGCGGGGTTTAGGTGTTTCGAGGGTGGAGGCGGTGGAGGCTGTGGAGTTGGTGGCACCCTTCATGGAAGACAAAGCTCGAGAAGCAGTGTAGGGTTTGAATGCTAATGGGTACCACAATGCTGATGGGTTTCTTTCTTTAAAGAGTTTTGGTCCCTGTTGAAGGATGAAGTCATGTAGGTTCTTGCGGAGTTCAGGGAGGGTAATAGTGGGTTTAATAGACTTAACAAGTTTTATATGTTTTCGTTGCCTAAGAAAAAGGGAACAGAGTCGATTGATGACTATATACGATTGCACTGTCAAATGCGGTATACTTGATTGTGGCCAAAGTCCTTACAAGCAGGCTGAGGAAGGTGATTGGCGAGGTAGTTGCGGAGGTTCAGTCGACTTTTGTGCCAGGGAGGTGTATTCTAGACGAGTCTGTTGCTGCCACGGAGATTCTTACTCACTGGAAGAGGGAGAGGGAGAAGGCTTTCTTTGGAAGGTGGACTTCAGGAAAGCTTATGACTTAGTCCAGTAGTCTTTTTTATGGGCAGCCATGATCAAGAGGGGGTTCCCACCAAATTGGATAAGATGGATGAAGCAATGTGTTACGACGATTTCCTTCTCGGTTCTTATCAACGGAAACCCAGCAAAAGGTTGGATACAGCCTAGGAGGGGTGTTAGGCAGGGATGCCTTCTGGCTCCAATGCTCTTTGTGTTGGCAGCTAATGCTCTGGCAAGAGCATCTGGTAGGGCATGTGAAACGGGTTTGCTTAGAGGTTTCTCGATAGTGGAGGGAGTAAATGTGTCAGTGTTGCAATATGCGAATGATACCCTTCTCTTCGTTCAGGTGTCAGAGGCGAAAGCGAGGCGAATTTGTATTCTTTTGGAGTTGTTTGGTCGGGCGTCTAGCTTGCAGATCAATTATTTGAAGTTTGCTTTTATCCCCTTTGGAATGTCTAATAATGAGGCTGGGGCCTATTCTTCGCTCTTGGGTACGGCGAGGGAAGCCTTGCCTCTCCAATACCTGGGTTTGCCATTGACGGATAGGAAGCTTGCTATATAGGATTGGTCCCCACTGATGGAGAGAATTGAGGGTCGTTTGGCTGGATGGGCGTCCAAGTTGCTATCTAGAGGGGGGAGGTTAGTGTTGCTCAAAGTGGTGTTATCTACTATGCCCTCCTGTTTTGTGTATGTGGTGAAACTGTCTCGACATATTAAGAACAAGATTATGCGCCTCATGAGGATTTTCTTCTGGACCAACTATGGGGCAAATGAGAGAGGGGCCAAGTTGGTGGCTTGGGAGGAGGTCTACAAGCCTATTAAGGAGGGGGTCTAGGAGTTAGGGAGGTAGGAAGGAAGAATGGCAGTCTGTTGGCAAAGTGGATTGTAAGGTTGCTTGGAGGGGAGGACTATTTGGTGGGGAGGATCTTGTGCTCTTCCTATGAGGTGCAGTTTGGTTGGGACATCTTCCTGTCGCCCCCACAAGGTGCTTCTCGTTTCCTTATAGAACTATCTCTGGTGGCGTCGAAGGTGCGTTCTTTTTTTACTCCAATCCTTAAGTCCAGTGATATTTTCATATTTTAGGCAGGTGATTGGACGAAGAATGGCACTCTGTCGAATCAGTTCTCAAGGTCAAGGCTTTGGCGACTGACAGAGGAGCTGCAATGGCAGAGGTTTGGGACGGATGTTGGTGCCCCGTGTTCTTGGGGAATCTTTCAGATCAGAGGATTGAGGAGGTGCAGCACCTACTGCAGGAGTTGGAGGAGTTTCAACCAGAGGATGGAGTTAATATGTTTGGCTGGGAGGAGGGAAATTTTGTAATCCATGACGCCTATAGGAGGCCCCGGTATGATGGGGAATCTTGATTTCCTAGGAGATTGTAGGCAACTGTGGGAGGCCTACTATCCTATGAAGGTAAAGATTTTTGGGTGGCTTCTCAAGTGAGGCAAGTTGATGACCAAAGTATTGAGGGCAAGATGAGCCCAAGACGTTGACAAGGCATGCCCGCTCTGTGGCCAAGGAGATGAAGATGTTGACCACCTCTTTTTCTTGTATCCTATGGTAGCTCAAGTCTGCAGTCGAATTGATGATAGATGGTGGACTCATGATTCTTTTGTCAGTTTTTGGAGATCTTATAGATGCGGAAACATGAATGGCAGCGCACAATGTGTTCCGAACGAAGGAGAGGGCTAAACTGCTGGCAATTTTGTGGTCTATTTGGTTGGGGAGGAATGCAATTGTATTTAGGGGGGCAACGTCTGTATGTGGAGAACTGTGTTGCCTCCGCGCTTTCCTTTTTGTCTAGGTGGAGTTCTTGCTTGTAATATGGCGCTTGTGCTTCTTTATTAATTAATACATTTTCTAGGTGGTTATATTATGGATAACCACCCTTTCCCTTTTAAAAAAAACAATGTTCATGATCCAATTCATGACCAAATAATTATCCTTCTCCCACTTCTTGAGTTTCTTTCCCTTGAGATCCGGTGCATCATCAGTCAACACGTGTAAGTGCTCATGTCCTCCAACAAAAATGTAAAACACCCTTGACCATAGTACATAGCTTTGGGATCCCGCTAACTTGATCGTGATCCCCTTAACAAAAGAAAAGGCAAAAAACTTCGCCTCTAAGGCAAGGGTCGAGGCGTAAGCATCATCCATGAGGAGAGATAAGATGCTAAGACTACTGTTCATCCAACACTGCACACAAATGTGCACGAAAAGGCATGCAAAAAGGCACACAATGGAGGCACCAAGTGCCTAAGAAATGTAGGCGCAACAAAGAGGATCATGCACACAGACGTGTGAACCACAAAAGAGCAAAATGGACTTCAACCAAGGTCGGAACAACACTACAGTCCCTAATTAAAGACCCAAGGACAAATCTAGGCAATGTAGACAGGGATTCTACGTAGCCAAGATCAGATTGATAAGGAGAGGAACCCTGATCAAGGGTTGAATCGATGCTGCTAGGCAGTGCTAGGAAGCAAAGAGGCCCTCAACAACGACACAGGGGCCAGTGGTCAGCATTGGAGCCTACAATTGTGACATTGAAGGCTGACGATGCCAGAAAAAGTACCAGCGTGTAGTGGCTAGCCATGGGGAATCCCCCATAAGGGGATCAAACACTACATGAGACCCTCAAAACCAAGGATCAAATAGAATCGAGGTGAATTTTTGGTGGTATTTGGTGAGATATTAGAATGTCAATATGGGATCGTCACTCTGATACCATGTTAAATGAAAATAATTGCCTCATTTCTCAATGAAAACCCTAGCCTCTCTTATATAAAGAAGGGCAAAGGGTAAATTACATGATGAGTCCTCTATGAAATAAAAATGGGCAAAAAATGACAATAATAATAACAAAAAAACTCAAAAATAAGATGACTTCCAAGAGTCATAATATTTGACATACAATCCAAAGAGATAGGAAGAATGTAAATAATGTGCTAATGTGGAACTCAAGTCCATTATCCATGCACAAAATCTTCATACTTTTGGAGAATGATCTCTTACTTTTAATAAGAAATTATTGACAATAGTGATCGCACCTGCATTATTCCTTAAAAGGAAAGCCGTAGGTGTCTTGGAGAAAATCATCAACAATCATCAAGTAAAACATGTGTCCAAGTCGATCAAGATATCAACTCAATCTCCACATATCCATGTACGAGTCAAAGACCACACGGCCATTTATTGGACATGCTGACTCAATGCTACGTGGACTATCCACGTGGCAATTGTGTCACGTGACAATCCACGTGGCAATTATTTCTCCACACTCCTCAAGTCGAGGCTAGAGTAGGCTAAAGACGTTCATACTTTTGGTGAGGCTAGACCCCTTACCACTCTTCATTGTCTTTCATGCCTGAACTTTCTTTGTTTGGATCATTACAAGCCATGGAGAGTCCTTTAGCAACCTTATAAGTTGTTGCCTCGTAGGCAACCTCGATAGTCGTCGCGATGGTCACTATGGTTTTCTTGTCTTCAAGTAACATGGTCTGGATCTTCTCCAAATCCATAAGCAAGAGAGAGAACTCTCGTGGAGAATTAGACATCCTACATGGAGGTCTCCCAAATTTGTCCCAACATTTGTTGTGCGTGTGATTTATGCACCCGCAATGCTAACAAGGTGGGAAGACTCAGCCTGAGCCTTGACCACATCCTTTCCTACGTCCTGCGCCACCATCAGTAGTTGCCAACACAATGTTTTCAAACACTAGGACTCTACTAGATTCAACCTTTGGTTCTCCGAGTTTCTCAAGATGACCGTAGATTGTCTCAAGGTCCATCTCCTCATCCAAGGCCGAAATTTGATCACGAGCAGGTTGGTATCAAGGGTGTAGCCCCAATAAGAACTTCATTGCTTGCCATCTGACATGTGTATTAGCTTGTTTGTCACAGCAGATTGGCTTAGAAATCTCAAGTTCCTCGAACAAGGCCTCCATTTTTGAATAGTACTTATCAAGGGGAAGGTCCCCTTGATTAAAAGTCCAAATGCGCACAAAGATGTCGATGGTGCAAGCGTTACTTGATTTCTTGGAGTACCTTTTCTCCAAGGTCTCCCAAATTTCATACGTGGTCTTCTTGTAAAGCATGTTCGAGGTAATTGATAGATCGACTGAATTCATTAGCCAATTCATCATCATGCAATTTTCTTTTTCCCACTTCTTGTGTATCCTTGGCCTCGAGTTTCTCCTCCAATAGGACGTGCAATTTGTCCTAGCCGATTACAAAGATTTGGAATGTCCTTGCCTATAGGACGTAGTTTAAGGCATCTTGAAGTTTGATTGTTGTGCCTTGAACAATGACCTTGCCTTCTATGTTAATCTGAGCCTCGTGATCTGTCATCTTCGTTTTCGGAGAACGAACCTCCCTTTACTTCTACACTCCACGTAAGGCACCAAATGCGTGAGAGGAGTCGTCGGGGTCCACTTCTCATCTCCTTGGCCTTGCATAAGGCGCAAAGGATTGTCAAGCAGTTCCTAAGAGAACTCCCTATGTCAGACGAAGATGTCACGAAGATCAAGGCTCCAATGCATGTGGAGATTCACGCACAAGATGAGGCTTTCTTGTGCATGAACTCTACTCTCGCTTCTCTTTGTTCCACATGTGAAAGGACGAAGAGGCCTAAACCAATGGCTCTGATAACATGTGAGAATTCATGAAGCGTGGCAAGCCTAAGCGCGTGAAGAGTCCACGCGTAGAGCATGGAGATCTAGAGAGAGAGAGAGAAGAGGGGGGCCATCAGCAATGAAGAAGAAGAGTAGAGGGAGTTGTAGAAGATGAGAAATTATTTATTGCAACTCAAGGAAACATTCAGATTTTGGTATCTATTTGAAGAAAACCAAATTCAATCATACCTAATTGTAATTCTAACTAATTTAGGAATCACATTTCCTAAACAAAATCAATCACAATCTATCCTAAATTGGACTCAAACAATTACCAAAAAATAAGTTGCCACATGTGCCATAAAAATAACTTGGAAACAAAGTAACCTAAGAAGGCCACATGACCATTTATTGGACACGTTGACTAACTATCCATGTGATAACTGTGCCACGTGCAGTCCATGTGGCATTTATTTCTCCACAGAGTGCAATCTAGGAATTAAAGAAAATATATCAAAGTTATCTACACCATATGTCTTAAGTATACCCTTTCGTCCACCCTTTAGCAAAAACTCTCATCACCATGCCACAAAGTGGTTATCTTTATAGTGAAGCCCACATCAATGAGGGCAAGGGCAATTTCCTTGGTTTTCTTCTAGGTTGACTTCTTTCATGTACATCATATGCACAGGCTACTTTTCCCCTTTCCCTTATGTTGTCCTTCAATAGCCACTATTTTTCTAGGATAGTTGTAATGGGTCTCTTTGGACCCTGGTCACTCTTACCCAATCAACTATTTTTCTACAACAATTGCAACTCCATACTACTCATATTACCCACCTATTATTTCATGTGGTAATTTGAGTCAAGGCTTATTTTATTGTTGTGATCACCAAGCATTGCCAATCCACATGTTTTCAGGAATTTCCTCATACTTGCACCCCTGCGAAGTCCTGTAGGCATATCTTTCCCTCTTAGCCAGCTAAGCTCAATCATTAGAAGCATGCTATTTGTGTGGCTTATTTATCCTTTTTGTTTATGTTTTACCCAAAATTAAAGCACATCCTTCACTTCAAGAACAATCCATCTAAGTTGATTCTTTGTGACAATAATTCAAGACAGAGAAGTCAGTTCTTTTTTAACCCTCTTCCTCATTGGTCAATGTTGACATCCTATAATGATGATCAGATAAATGATAGCCATCACATTAGGCCTCGGACCATTAAAACAACATCATTCCTTTTTAACCGTATTGACCAAAGATGTGCTCAGGGTGCAGATGTCTCATTCGTGTGAAATTGAACAAGGCTCGACAGAGGCCAACCTTCTCTTATGCATCTCCAACATTCATCATTTGAAGTCTCATGTAATCTTAGCCTCAATATGCACCTTTCTCACTGAAAAGCAAGTGAAGAAAAGACAATAAATGTCCTAATCATCACCTTGACAATACAGCAAGCAATTAATGTATTAGGGATGCAATTGTTGTGCCTTATCCTTGTGACTGATCAATCCCTTCTCTTCTCCCAAGAGAAAAATTTAACATTAAAAGGAGCCTTTACCCTCCACAATAACTGTCAATCTCACAAAAATTTCACATCTCTATCAATTGTAGGCCGTTATACCATCTCATAAGATTTCTTATATGAGAAATCACCATTCTCCCAATGCCAAACTCATGCACTAGCATTCAGATGTAGACTTTCTGAATGCTCATAGAGCCTCAATAATTTCTCAACCAGTGCATTAGAAGGATCTACAAAAAAGAAACAAGTTTACCTTCCATGATTAGCTAACTTAAGACTCCTTCAACAATCTGCCAAAGCAGCCTCTTTGTCCCATGCCTAAGCAAATAACCTTGGAAAAGTGACGAAGAGTTATCTATCAAGATACACCAATCTTAGGTTCATAATATTCCTCTAGCTAAGGCATAATCTTCAGAACCCCTTTCCAACGAGGATGTGTCATCCTCAGCAATGTAGCACTTCACCCAATTAACTTCCTCTAGTAAATGTCAAGCAAAATTGTATGCACAAAGAATCCACATTCTCCATAACTTTCATAAAACATTTAGATAATAAAGCCTCATTCACTATGTTCACAACCATCTAGCATCTTCACCACCACGCAAAACTAGATAACAACATCAATCACTGGAACTTACCTAGAACCCTTCCACATGAATCTCCTACTTAAAAAATCAATACATTCCACCAAACTAATTGAGAGCATAGTCAAAGTATCTGGACAAATTGACATTTTATTGCTGATATGTCTCATATCAGCAGATTACACCATGTCAATATGACATGAATGTCAAAAGTCAAGGATATCATAAATATCTCCTCAAATATCAAAGATATCAACTGACATGAGTGAGGACGGAGGCACACCAAATACATACTTTTAAATATCATCAACAAGGGGAATTTGTTGATAAGTTGTGAATTTAGAGAGAGCGTAAGAGAGATGTAGATGGGTAACTGGTAGTTTCTGTAGATATGAGGCTTGTGCCTACCACATCGCTAGAGAATCTCCACTCCTTAATGTGGGGAAATGTTATGAGCCTGTGAGCTTTGTTTTTCTTTTTAATCGTATTTTCAAAAGAATGCAGGTATATGTATGTGCCTATGTCATCTAACTTCTTAAAACTTGTCATTGGCGTACTTCTCTTTTTTCTTTTCTTTTCTTTTTTTTTTTAGAAGGTAAAGAGGGTGTGCATGGGATTTGAACCCCTCACCTCTTGGATGCCAATGGAATGCTTTACCACTAAGCCAACTAATTGGTGGCTATTTCTCTTGTATATTATTCAAAAGTCTTCTTGCAAAAAAACTGAAAAGGATTGTAAAAGTACTATTAAAAAGTCTTTCCATCATAGACATTTATTTATGCATGGTAATAATTGAATTCACAATTTTCTAAAATTCGAGCCATTTGAGCTGATTCAAGGATACATGCGATATTATTCCCGACATTCTTCCTCCTTGTGTGCTTGTTGATATGGTGTCGAATAGTGAAGGAGTATATGTGCAAATAAATTCAACTGTTAAAACACACATACCTCCGTTGTATCGAGTCGTCGCTCCCAGGGCCTGAAAACAGTCTTCACGCTTCCTATTATTGCCTCGTTTAAAGCTGTTACCTACAAACAACAATAATAGCCAAATGTCAACCAAAAATGAGTAAGAGTGTTATCCTGAGACGAATAGAAGCAGAAAAACACAAAATGCTCAAAAGCAACACCCAAGAAGAAACTTCCACATTGTTATGACCCTTTCTAACTAAAGTTCCAACCTCAGAACTTGCGAATGGCATATCCAGAAATAGCCATTGCCGTCAACCAACCCCCGTTCGAATGTGGTTTCCGTTTGACGGAGTTGGAGGGACGCACCAAAACTACGTGCGGGACACGCTATCGGGTCTCCAGACGAGTAGGACTTTCTTTAACCCCCCCGCCCCATTCCCAAGTCGTCGAAGTCAGCCTATGGAAGGACTCCAAGTTGGGGTGCTGATGACCGTATTCGTTTCAGACGGACGGACGGAGTTGGGAATCGCCATGGTCAATCGCGCCTGCGATCGCTCTCGTCATCATCTCTTTCTCAAAACAAAAACAAAATAAAGCAAGACTCTAACTCTAACTCTACTCTAACCTATCTCTCTCTCTCTCTTTCTTTCTCTCACACCATAATACTCCGTATTCGTTTAAGAAAGAAAAAAACAAGTCATGGGATAGGCTATTCACTAACACCACCTTATCGACATTAGAGAAAGAAAAAGAAGAAGAAGAAGAAGAAGGGATCAATTAAACAAAAAAAGAGGCAACAGGAAGAGGAGGAATCTAATCTAATCGAAAAGGCGGCGGCGGCGGCGGAGCATGGGAATCGAGAGAGGAGGAGACGGCATATGCCTTGGGGAGGTCGATGTGCTTGTAGAGGGACCAGTCGGCGGAGCAGTTGTGGTCCTCGCAGCTGTGGTCGTGAAGGCACGATCCCATGGCTGCGTCTCTCTCTCTCTCTCTCTGCAGCGGCGGCGGCGGCAGCTTTCCCAACCGTGATATAACGGGTGAGTGGATGGATAGAAGGTAGGGAGATCGAGAGACGGTGAAAAGAAAGAAGCCGATCAATGCCGGAAAGGAACTAAATTTTAGCCCGATAAAAATTAAAATTGTATTAATATTTTAGTATTTAAAAATTTATTTTAAGTTGTATTAAAATTTACTTTATATTGATGTTAAATTGTTTGTAAATTAAAATATATCGTATATTAAAAAATATATTGTAACGAATGTATTGATGTAATTTAATTTTTTAATCAGTATATTTCGATTTAAAAATCACTTTATATAAATAAAAATTTAGTTGAAAGTCAAACTACATTGATAAATTATAATTTTTAATTAATTTTCTTTAATATTTCATTGATAGAAAATTAAAATATATTAATTGAAAATTTAAATGTACTGCACTTGAAAAAATACATCATCAATGTTTTCTTTTTTAATTAATATATTTTAATTTTTGATGGGTGGAAAATTAAAATATATAATTAAAAAAAAGAAATTTATAATTATAGGATGTAAAAATAAAAAAAGGAATTTATGATTATCATTTATAAAAGTATAGAAAAAATAAAGGTTAATAAAGATATTAAAAAATTGTTAACCGTAGACCAATAAATGCATGTAATTAATGTATATTTAAAAATTTTGCTAGCCTTGGATTACCATATCCACGAATGAACGCAATGGATCAAGTCTCAAACGTGCGATCTCACAATAAATTGAGTCAGAAAACTACCATGTTAGTGATAAATGTAATCACCTTGTTCAACAAATATATAAATAAAGGTTCTTGGTTAGGAGGGAAAAAAAAACTACAGTACCGATGGAACCGTGGTTGCTACAGTTGCGACTACATCATCAGCATGACCTACTGCACACGTGCTTTCATAGTACATAGATATGATGCCCTTTGTAACTTCAACATTATCTGACATGAATATCATTCTCTAAAGTAAGCGACACTACTTTGAGATGGATGATAAAATTTATCATTACAATAATTGAGGTGGGACAAATGGTCATGATTTTGTGATAAGTGATACCTAAAGTTTGGAAAAATATGTAGTGGAGAAGAATTTACAAAGGTTATGTGATATCTGTTACGACCCGGTTTCCGAATCCTTACAGGACACGAGAATTGGACCGACTCGACTGATCCCAAAACTCAGTCGTCCAACGAGAAAGTAACCAAAAAGCAGTAAAATAAACCACATTCACCATGCAAGTAACTAACAGTAATAAAAGTACAGCAGTAAAGAAAAGAACTACTACAGTACATACCATCACAACAGTAGAGAACTAAAAACATGTACAAAAATATGAGGTTTACAATAAAAGAGTACAAGGTGTAATAGAAATACTCACTACTACAGAAAAATGGGTACAACAAAAGTACAACTACTGGGCGCTACTAGGCCCAGCACCCTCCGCAGCCGTAGGCTTTGGCTGCTCAACACCTGGTCCTGAAAAAGGTGACAAATATGACACGTCAGCGAAACGCTGAGTAGAGTGGCAACCAGCTAGCTAAGAAAAACAGTAAAGGTGGACAAGTAGCCGTTGTTTTTAATTTCTTTCTTTATTTCTCTATTTACTCTCTTGAATTATTTCTCAGATCTTTCTCTTGATCTCGAATGTTTCTCATGGAAATGATCTTGATTACAGTCTTTTCCGAAAAGTAGAAGTAGCACGTGGTGCTCTCCTGACCGGGAGAGTCCCCCGTGGTGGTTCTACCCTCAGTCAACCACCCCAAGGTCGCTGACAGAGGTAACGGTGACTACGGCACGCGTGATAAACGCACGGGTAGCTACCCCGCACTGGCACGCGGTTAGTCATTTCTGTTAACGGGTGCGCCCAAAGCACAGCACGGAACCAGTATAGGGCAGAGCCCTCTTGGTAACAGGGGTCCAACCCCTCCACAGTAACCAAACAAGGGTCTTGCCCCTCCATAGTCCGTGCACCATCGCCTGACTACCCTGGTTTGCCCAGTGGGCCTAACAAGTCAGTGTAGGACGGATAGCTGAACCTCGGGGCCCGTGGGGTGGCTAGCTCCCTCCTACACTAGTAGCTCTCCCCGGTACGGTGTACGCGAGGGTCAAAAGTCGGTATAAAGTGGCCAAACCTAACCCCGGGTCCCTAGGACGGCTGTCTCCCCTTTGCACTAAGAGGTAACATGTGCTTTCCTTGGTACTACATACCCAAGTGACAACAAACTTTCCCATTTACTTTTCCAGTTCCATTCCATTCATTTCTAGGAGTTCTACTCCTAATTCCTCGTAGGGTTCATGCTCATGTTTCTCAGGTCAAGTCATACTAGGTTTCATCATTTCAGATTTATTCGCATATAGTACGGGTTTCCAACATTCAACTTCTTTTCCCTTCCAATTTATATATAAGCAGCTCGTATTTAATATCAACCAACAGAAATTACATGTAACAGTTACTAGCAACAGTACTCTATATTTCACAGGCAGCTATTATCCAATTATAGGCAATTATCATTATTCTATTCACTTATCCAAAACTGCAATTTAGATATTTCAGACATTCATTTCAGTGTTTCTGTTCCTAAGATTCATGCCACATCCTAAGATCTATCATTCAATCTGGTTTTCAGGTCCTAGGATTCATGCCATACCCTAGGATCTATCATTCAATCTAGTTTTCAGGTCTTAGGATTCATGCCATACCTTAGGAACTATCATTTATTTCATATATGCATTAATGTTTGTAATTAACTAAGGGAAGACACTCTACCCGCAAAATCGGGAGTAATGGGGGCGTGATTGGCAGATCCACGTGCTTCCGCAACCCCTAAAGCCGCAACAGAACGATGTCCTAACACAAGGATCAATCACAAGGAACCACTTAGAACAGGATAGAAGTATTTCAAACAAGTAGAGAAATTAATTCTGAGAAGAACAGAATTTTAAACGCGAAAATCGAACCTCGAACGAATCCTAAATGGGTAAAAAATGACAACTCTGACTCAAATCAGATGTCTGAAACACCTTCCAGATGTCTTAAAAAGTGGTCCAGGTCATACCTCACTCTACGCTGCTCCTCAGACGTCCAGGGATCCTGCAGAACCGTCTAGACCCAGTTCCAGACATCCAACCACCTCTCCAGATGTCTGGACACGCTTTTCGCTGTCTAGTGCCTTGCCCAGACGTCTGAACTGCGTGGGAGGGCGTGTCCCTGCGCCTTCCCGAAACGAAACATGCATGCGTGACGGTAGAACGGCTTGAATGGCCGTATCCGCAAAAGGAGGTGGAGAAATTTTGTACCTCTCAGTCGTCTGGAGCTCCGTCTAGACGTTGTCTACGTCGTCTGGATGTAGGTCCAGATGTCTGATTTTGGGAAAATTTCCCAGAATCAGAACCTTCTTCGCCTTCTTCTCGCTGCTCGCGACCGTGCCGCTCGTCTGCCTGCTGCCGAAGCTACAACAGTACCGGGGGTGTTGGTGCTAGAGCACCACGATCATTTGTTTTGATGATAACAAAACACGTGTTATTTAACATTTGCAATTTGAGTCCTAGATTTCAGGTCAATTGCAAATGTGGACGTGTTTAGACGGAACTCGAGCTCGCATCCAGGACGGATTGGAGGAGCTTGACGGAAAACAGAGGAGGTTCGCGTGGAGCGACAGATTGGAGATGAAAGGAAATGAAGAATATGATAGATTTCCTTCTTTTGTACTTGTTGTATTTTTCGTTTCTTTTGTTGCTCTTTATTTCCTTAGAAATTATGTTAAAGAGCCTCAAAGAACCCTAACAGTAGTCCTAGGAACACCGGCACAACCCTAGGATACTTAGGTTTTCTGTAGAATACTTAGAAAACCAATATAGGGCTCAAACAGCACTTCCAGACGTCTAATTCCCAAATCAGACGTCTGATAAAGTATTTTAAGACGTCTGACTGTTGTTCCAGACGTCTGATATCTGTTAGGCTGGACATACCTAGTTCTGTCTGATGAAATCAGACGTCCATACCTAATACCAGACGTCTTAGGAGACGTCTGATGGACTTGCCAGACGTCCAGATAGTGGACCGTTGGCTACCTTAGCAGGCGCTCAAGAATATGACCGTTAGAGCATTATCAGACGTCCATAGGACTGTCCAGACGTCTGATAAATGACCGTTTTGCCTCGGCTGACCCAAAATCTCTTCTCAGAGATTTTCTAGCCGTTGCAACGTTTGGAAATCAATTCTCACGGAAAAAGTAGGTTTCCAGACGTCCAGACATAGTGCCAGACGTCCTGCATGTCGTCTGATGGACTTGCACAAAAACCCTGTTTAGATCTGATTCAAGTAAGGAGGAAACCCGCATAGAATCAGACGTCTGACCTTGAAATCAGACGTCTTAAAGTGGCCTTCCAGACGTCTGATGAAAGAGTTAGACGTCTGATGACCCTGTCAAATGTAATCATTGTCCTGATTTCGGCCTGATTCTCTTGGGCTTTGCACCCAACGGCTATAGAACCCTTCCTAAGCCTTCCAAAGCCTTCCTAAGGCCTCTATAAATAGAGGGGAACCTTTGCAACACAAAGACACAACAAGAGAAACACAAGAAACACTTTGCAATACACTAAGATCAAGTATTTCCACTCTCTTGTGTCCAAGAAGCTCTTGCTCTCTAAGCTCAAGTTCTACATCTTGAGAGCATCATTCCCTTCGCGCACCCGCTCTCCCGCCGTTGTCTACGAGAGCGACATTGCGCCGTTGCGTGGCTCACGCACCCGCGTCATCGTCGACGCACTCCTTGCAAAGGGGAGTTTCCTATTTCCTATAGAAGCTAGGTTTAAATTACTTTGTTGGCTCTATAGGTTTGTTGTTTTCTTTTATCTTTGTTATTTTGTTGGGTATTCGCTTTGCGAATTCCCATCTCCTTCGTGGGACAAAATCCTTCTCGTGGAGAGAAGGGGTTGAGGAACGCTACCCTCGTACTTGTAGCGTGGTTGTATTGAGGTTGAATCACCCTCGTTTTAAAGTGATTCGGTTAGTGGAGATCAACTAGGTTGATCGGAAAATCCTAACTCGAGAGGGTTAGGTGGTGGTTTTCACCCGGTTTTGGTTTCCACCTATAATTTCTTGTGTACTTGTGCGATTGATTTTTGAGATTGCTTTATATTTTATTTCCGCATTTTATTTCGTCACCCCTTCTGGTAGGGCGAAACCTACAGGGGGAACCTCCCCAACACCACGCTCCTTCACGTGCACGCCGGTCGGCCTCGAGCTGCTCCGGCGGTCTCTCTCTCTTTCTCGCGTGCTCTCTCTCCTCTTTCCCTCTCGCTACACCTCTCCTCTCCGCACTGCACCCGACAACAGTTGTTGCCCTCGCTCTCGCGCTCACGCTGGAAGAAGGAGACGGTGGGGTGGTGAACGAGGGAGAGGGGAGGGGGTATTTGAAGGCGTGGGGGAGGTGTCTGCAGGTCGGCGAGGGGAGAGAGAAAAAGAAGAGGGCGGCAGGTTTCAGTTTGTGTGCGGCACGCGCGCAGACTCGTGATCGTACGCATGTCAAAATTTATTTTCAGACGTCTGGATCAACTCCCAGACGTTTTAAAGTGTATTTGATGTCTTGGGTCTTAACAATATCTCATAGCCTACTTTTATTCATTCCACTCTAATGAACTAAGAAAACAACTAAATGTTACTTGAGGGGCACTTACGACTAAGGAATAGCCCATACTTTGGAAAAGGATAAAATAATTTGGGTTTGACATTTAACTTGAGTTTAACCAAATCCATGATGGAAGGAGGTAAAGGGTTCTTTGTTCTAGACTTTTGGATCAACCTAGTTTAGCCAATATTGCATAGTAATCTAACCCTTCACGGGAGATATAAAGCTAAATGAAAGTATGGAAAGGAAGAGAAAGAAACCCAAGGGATTTAACCAAATTCTTCCACAAATCGTGGATTATATCTTCGAAAGGATCGGATCCCTCTTTCATTAAGGGCTCGAACATTTTTGCAGTTATTTTGAATTCCAACGAAATCCAATGACATTTTCATGGTTGAAGGCTTTGTGATCATTTTGACTCTTAAATCCCATTTGGTCATTAACAAATTTCATCAAGGGGTTAGGTGGAAAAAAAAATTCTTTGTAAGGACTTTGTTTGTATATATTTTGCGTGGATGATCCCCCATATAAGTTTTCCTCACTTCTTATCAACACCCTCCATTACATGCACGAAGCCCCATCTCTTTTTCTTTGGCTTGCGTAGGACGCCTCTTCCCCATCTCTTCACCGAAGGGCATCTCCCTCTCCTCTTCAACTCAAGGACCTCCCCTCTCCTGCCTCCCCTCTTCTCCTCTTGCGCCTCCTAGAGGGTGACCCGACGGCATTGGCGAGATTGTCGATGCCAGCCTGCATGGTGCTCCTCGACCTCTCGTCGAAGGTGATGCCCTTGGCGGACGCCCACACCACGAGGCGGCTGGCGGCTTTGCTCGCTCCCTGGCCCGCGCACCTCCCCTTCTACGCCTCCTCCCATTGTTGTCGATAGCCTCCCCTCCTCCTCTCTCCTTCTGACTGCCACCACCTGCACGCTTACGCCACCGGCCGCCGGCACATTGCCACTAGTTCTGCCGCTATTGCTGGCACAAAGAGCAGTTATGACTGCGGTGGCTTGTCCAGGCTGTGGTGTGGCGACAGCAAGTGTAGTGTGGTCGTTCTTGCTGTTGTGGCTCGTTCCTCGTCAGCCAGAGATGGGGTACCGTCTCGTCGAGGACACAAGTGGCCTAGGTGCGTCCCCTCTCTCTATCTCTCCCTCTATTTTATCTAAAGCCCTAGCCCTAGGTATTTTAATTCGTAGGATTTAGGGATTTTAGATATGAATTGGGGACGGTTCCGTGAGTATATGATAGTAGTGTGTTGTCATTTGTTGTTGATGCAAAGGAATCTAGAAGGGACAACCATCACATGGAAGAACGAATTCAAGGCAAGGTAGGGATTTCTAGGTATCCTCTTTCAATTCCTTCTCTTGAATCCCTAGGAGATTTAGAATTATGGTAATTTAGATCCAAAGCTTCAGATTTTTGCGTGTTTAGTTTGGGTCTCTTGAGAATGGTGAATATGAAGGATTCTAGGTATGCTATGGCTAGGCCATGCATGCATGATTGCGAAATTCATGGGTGGTGAATGCCCATTTAAGGGGCTACATATATGTGACTTTGCAATCACATGTGGAGATTTTAGATAATTGCGGGATTCCCTTTGTTTACGATAACTCATAGATATATCTAGATGGTGATTTATGGTTAAATTTGAAGCCAATAGATTCTATGAGGTTTGAGGCTATTACGTGATCTATGTACGAATAGTAAGTGATTATAACAATTTATGAACACCTGGAGAAGCTTACAAAAAAAAAAGAAAAAACACATGCTAGATTATTATCGTGCTCACTTGTTATTGGGATTTTAATGATTGAGAATGCCATCTCATGCCTTGGAATATTCGAAAGATGAATCAAAGTCCTACAAATCGAAGGAAGGGTTATGCCTAGGATGTGACCTCGTCGTCACTTAGAATTGGGTGCTGGGTGATAAGTCCAATTTATTGGACTACTATTAAGTTTAAGTACTTCTTAATTGCATTTTCCTGGCCTTTACTACGTAGATCTAAGTGTTTATTAACTTAATTTGCAAGTAGAATTATTGTGCCTAATTCATATTTTTATTTATGCAGGGTGTTGAACCAAAAATAAAAATAATAATAAGGAAGTGGTTTTCCTAAATAAAAATAATAAATTAGACTTATCAAATATCATCATACATAAGTTTTGCTAGTTCTTAGCAAAATCTATATAGAATTCTAAAACTTCAGGCTGGAATTACTGCCTCATCACATCTCTTTTCTAGAGATTAGTTTGAGATACCACCCTTAGACCTTAAGGTGCTTAAGTATCGGCTAAGATAGAGACTTGGTCAGCAGAGGTTTTGGGTCGCCGACAATGATTTCTTAAACCCCTAAGCCTACCCTAAAATTTGTTGGTACCAGAAGTTTAAGCATCCGTGCATAATTGTGAGTGGTCTTTATTCAGTTTGCAGGTGAATGAATTTGTGTTGGTATGATTGCCAACAAAAGAGGAGGAGAATGTCTTTGTGATTTTTCTTTTGTAATTTTTTGTTTGATTCAACTAAATCCAATCTTGGATCAGCTATCAACATGGTCTGTATCAGATTCATTATCTCCATTGATGATGTGTGACTTATCATAACTAAAATGCTCAAGTTAGGATAGAAATTAGGTCAAACATTATCAAATTAACACAAAGAATGAGTTAAGTGTGGAAATTAATGAAAATAGCATAAAACATCAATTCTATGTTAAAAATGCATAATTGGGTCAATTTTGAGATATTCTATACCTAGAATACACTTGGATGTTCTAAATGTTAATTGAACATAAATTTGAGCTTGAAATTACAAATCGATTGTGGGATTAACTTCTAATACGTTCAATTCACACCATAAAAATCTCATTGCATTTCGACATCATTTGGACCTTGAAATCATTGCATTACACTTAAGTCCTTTGTATTTCACATTTTCTAAAGCCAAAAGTCATTGAGGACCTATTTGCAAGCCTTCAGGGTCCATTTGGTTACATTTTCATCACTTATGGGTTCTCTTACTATTTTTCTACCACTTCACATATAAGGGCTATGGTGCAAAAGCACCAACACGCTCGATACTGTTCTTCAGATTGAGCTTAAAGAACTTGAGTTCTCTGAGTCGTTCATCCTTGATCCATGATCTAACGGTGGATCTTCTTCCAACCGGCTAGTGCTGATGCGCACGTCTTCGTGGCATCTTCCAGATCACATCCAATGGCCATCTTTTGACCTAATCCTTCCTGCACCTCCCACCTCTTTCCTCAATCGTAGATCTTAAACGGCTTGAAACCTTCTCTACTTGGTCACTCAGCTCCTTTGATCCTATTTAAGGACCTCCATAGCCACCTACGCACGACATTAGCTCCCCTCTACTTTTCTCGAGTTGGTCATTCTTCCTTTCTGGCTTCTTCTTCCACTTCACTTGTTTTGCGCGGTGATAGGGGTGGCATTGCCTTGCCTTAATTCCTCCTTGTCACTAGGGATGGCGTATGCCTGAGGACGACCCAGAAGCTCCACTAGCGAGCTTTTCATTCACTGGAGATCCTCCCCTTTCATCCTCTTTAGTCGTCGACTGTAGGTCCTAGAGGTCCCCTTTGTTGGATTAATTCAGGATTTAATTGCTTTCATAGGGTAGATTTACTACTTTCCTAGCTTAATTAGGTAGTTTAGATTAGTGTTCATCGCTTGATTGTGTTAGATTAGAAGTAGTTTAGCTTAGTTTTAGATCTTCACCAATCCACCTCTGATCAATACAGATCAAAGGATATGAATTCACACTCTCATTTCGATCATGTTATCTCCCTCCCAATTCCATAATTCACATTCGCTCGAATTTTCGATGTTTTAATCGCCATACACCTCATCCATTGTGGCAACCGTTAGATTTGAAGCTCAGTAGCTTTCAGATCTATCGGTGCACCAAATCCATTTGAGGGCCTTCTCATACACTTCATTTGAGTATAAAGGTCCTCCAATGCTTTGAATTGGATTTGATTTGGTTGATTGAATCGGATTTGATTTTCATGAATGATTGAGCAGTTTCTAGAGTAATTGAGTTCTAATCTATTTTAATTGACCAAATTGAGTTTATATTTGTTGAATTGAAGTGATTGCAATGGGTATGAACTATAGTGGATGGATTTTGATTGAGAATTGTGTACACCCAATTTTAGACGTTGACACTGGTTCTAGTTAGTAGAAACCTATGAAAAATTCAATGCATGGTTTTGAGGTTTCTGCAATGACCTAAGACTATCTAGATGATCGCAAAGGTATCTTGAACACTAATCAATGGTGTGCAGGATGCCCAGGTGATCATATCACCTCAACGATCTCACATCAATACCCAAGTAGGCGACATCATTAGGGGTGTTCAAACAACCCGCTAATTTCGGGTACCCAACCCAACCCATCATTTTTTATCCTATTGGGTCGAATACCTATTAAATATGACCTGTCACTTCTTTGGTCTCTGGTTGGGTACTCGTCTAAACATCCACGGGCACCCATTAACTGACCCATCATATGACCCATCCATGATCCACCCACATTGCTAATCTTGTGACCCCCATCTCCTCAATCCTCACTGTGCTCACCGCTCAATCTCAACCCATTGGCCATTACAACCCTTATCCCTTCAAGTGGATCGGGGGGAGGGGGTTGGGAGGAGGAGGTTGTGTCGCGGTCGACGTCGGGGCTCCCTGGGCCGACGAATCTAGACTTGATCTAGCTTGCGAGGCCACGGACGTGGTTGAGCTCGGAGGTGAGGCGGCACTTGAGGTCGCGAAGCTCGGACCAGGAGTAGGTAGAGACGTGGAAGGTGATGTAGCCGCTGAAGAGGGTCTCGCCGCTATGACTTCAGTGCTTCGATGCTTCCTTCCCTCCCTCGATCCTCTAATGCGATAAACCCCTCCTTGTCGTCCTTGGTTGCACATGCCTTCCAATAACACGCAACACTTGTGCGTTGTTCCTCGTCACTGCTAGTGCGCACATAGCCCGATAGTCATGCACCTTCCTCCTGACCTTAACGCCAATGATCTTGAAGACATTGTTACATGCTTAAAGTTTCCATATTTTATTTTTATTTTTTTAGTATTTAAAAATTTTAAAATTATTTTTCTTTGATAACCATTTTCTTATTAAAATTATATTTTACAGAAAGTTATTTTTTAATAAATATTATATATATATATTGAAATATTTTTATACATTTATAAAAGTATTTTATCATTTTAATGAATATTGTCATTTATTTTTTATTTTTTTAATTTTCATTAAATTATATTTCATGTCTGTACATTTTTATATTTTAGTTAAATTAGTTAATCAGATACCCAACGGGTACCTATGACTTAGTTTAGCACAGTTGGATACCATATCTATTGGGTTCTTGTTTGAATGGGTCAGGTCAGGTCATGACCCGCTTGAGATTGGGTTGGGTCAAGTCATGACCCACTTGAGATTAGGTCAGGTCGGGTCAAGTGGGAATGGGGCGAGTACCCAACCCATGAACACCCCTAGACATCATGATCCAATTCCAAATTATTTTTGATTAGTTGATTAGAGTTTAAATGAGGTTTGATGTGTTCTTCTAAAGGCCTGAATGTGATTTTAAAGTGATTTGGATACATATTTTGATCTCCTCCCTTCATGCTGTCCATAGCATAAGGGAAGGGATCGATTAGGGTTTCTATGAATTTGTGGTTTTGAATCTAATTTTTACTGAGTTTTAGATCTTCAAAGGAGTATTTGCGACAACTAAGTTTGGTGTTTTCATTATTAAAATTAGATTTAGGATGTATACTCTAATTGCTCAGGACTAAGTTTGATTTTGGAAACCAAGCATTCAACTATTGATTGATATATCGAGCAAGGTTTTGAAGATTTCAAACAATCAAGGAACAGGATTGAGTGACTCTTTTAATGTTTTGAGCTGTGAATTGAATTTGAAATAGTTTCTGGCAGCATCTGCAGATGTTTTTCTCTAGATGTAACTGAAGTTCTTAATTGTGGAGTTAAAGTGATTTTTGAATGATTTACGGTCTCATTAAGTTCTCTGAAAGAAAGTTACTTTAGATTTAATTCTCTTGACCCTTAAATGAGTTTTGGATGATTTGAAAAAATTTGAAAATGATCTAATATCTCATTTAGACAGTTACAGATTATCTGAATTGGTTGGATAACTAATTTGGGATTTTAAGTGGTTGTTTAAGCTTGTTTTGAAGTTCAATGTATTTCCTAATTGAGTTTAATGTGTGACAAGCATTCATGTAACATTCCTTAATTTTAAGTTGGATTGTAAACTCTTGCAATTTACATTTGAAATGTTTGGCAATAAGGAGACCATCTGATTTTTGTCTTTTCTGAGAATTCTTGTCCAATTCAATGACTAAATCATGTTTTAAAATTTGAGTCTATTTTAACGTAATGTAGTTATATTCTTTTCTAGATCCCTTGCCTGACTTTTAAGGTTTTGGAACTCATGTGTTTGAGGTTAAATCTTATATGGTTAGTTGTTGGATGTTTACCAAACTTTATCTATGTTGTCCAGCACTTTAGATGAGTTTTTAAGGCTTCCACTTCAAGTGTTAACATCCTTTGAGTCTTATTTGGCCTAAATTGTAAATAGCATAAAAAAATGTAAATAAATAAAATAAAGGTGTCTTGAGTAAGATTGTGATGTATTTTAGGTGTGTGTGTGTTTAGATTTAGGATTCGAGTTTGCGAGCTAAGAGAACATACCCTTAGAAGTTAAGGTCTTCTATGGTTTAGAAATAAAGAAAAATTTATAAAAATACCAAAAAGAGTCTTCTTCCCCTTCTTAACACCTTTCTCCCCTCTTTCCTTGTTACTATAAAACATAAAACAAAATAAAAATATGAAAAACTTCAAAACTCCATAAAAAGTACCTTTGTATATAGTATTTATACTTGTAAATAATACTAAGTTATGTGTATATAACAACTTATATGTATATAAGTATATGAATAACTTATATATCTGTTCTATTTAATTAGATAGGTCTTTATATTAAGTCACACAGGATATAGTATAATAATATAATTATATATATATTTATTTATATTATATGTATATAATCCATGTATATCTGTAATGAGCTATGTCTATATTTATAAACACAATTGTAACTATATATATAACATAAAGTACTTATATTGTACAGTAATGAACCCTTATATGTATTTACTTACCTATATATTGTACATAATTATATTCATAAGTTAATTAGGTATATTATTAAGTTAATATAATTTAAATCAGTTATTTAATAAATTAATGAAAAAAAATATGTTGTATACTTGTATTATAGTTTTACATATTTTCAATATATTTATAGCTTACTTATACCGTAGAACAATACTTATAATGTATATATATGTATATATGTATAAATCGTATATTTAAATGTGTATAATTAGAAATAAATCAATAAAATAAATTAAAAATATGTAATAATAAGTTAATAATATAAATCAACTAATTTATAAGTCAATTATACCATTAATTCATTAATTTGTACTTTAATTAAGGAATTAATCAATAAATCAACATGTAATTATTCCTAACTTCAACTAATTTTAAAATTTATTTATATATTTAATTAAGTTAAAATAACTATACCAATAAGTAGCCCTATGTATAGGTTACCTGTACATATAATTTAATTGTAAATTGATTAAGTAATTAACATCTTAATCACGACCTAAATCTGGCTCTAATACACATTTTGGCGCTGCAATTTGGCACGACAGAATGGTCCCACCTTGTGAGTGTTTGTGCACCTGCAGCCATATATAACGAATGGCACTCAAAGGCTATCTGTCCCAAGATAAGGGGTCGAATCCCATAGCCTATATAACTCGACTATATTATGAGGGAGA
The DNA here is from genome assembly GCA_037157565.1 of Thalassia testudinum. Lineage (NCBI taxonomy): Eukaryota > Viridiplantae > Streptophyta > Magnoliopsida > Alismatales > Hydrocharitaceae > Thalassia > Thalassia testudinum. The sequence goes on from JAZHRO010000025.1 coordinate 46,356,931, forward strand.
GAGAAGAGAGAGGAAGGGTTTGAAGCCCGTGGTCCGACTAAGTCAGTTCGGTCTAGGTTGGTATTGGCCTGAAACTATGTAAAAATTACCTAATAAAGCCTATGAGCCTGGCTTAGTAGTGGTCGATCCAGTCCATTATGGGCTATAGATTCCGCGAACCGCTGGGCTCGCTCATTAAACAAATTTTTGGTTGAATTAAGTTAACTTAGGTTAAGTTAGGGTTATAAATAGTTAAGTGTTGAGTAATTGTTGTATAGTGTGTGTGCTAAGTGTTATAGTGTGTAGTGCAAGTGTGTTGTGAGAGTGTGTAAGTGTTAAAGACTTAACTAAGTGTAGTTGTGTGTATGTGTGTGTTAGTATATTTGTATAGAGTATATACGCGTGTGTGTACATTTCTTTTGCTTTAGTTGTATGTAATTGTTTTTAAGGCTCTTTTAGTGATGTTTAGATGTGTTAGTATATATAGTTATATATGTTAGTATAGTATTCAATTTCAAAAAAAAATGTTAGTATAGTATATGTTAGTATAGATGGTCTTTTTGTGCCTATATTAAGGCATTGTTTAGATAGTATTATATATAATTAACCTAGATTAGTTTAGATTAGATTTCAATGTCTTTGTACCTGTTTATATGTTTGAGGTGTGTCATTGACTTTAATCCATTCATTATTTTACATAATTGACTTAGATTAATTCATTTTTTATTCTTTCATTCATTATTCATTTATTTGTAAATAGACTTAATATTTTTGGAATAGAAGATGATTTTTGGATAATAGAGATTGATATATATCAATAACTAACTCCCGGTGAATAACCTGAATAAGACTAGTAAAAATTGTATATAAATAAAATGACATTCGTTTGGATTGCGACATTATACCACAACGTGATTAATTAACCCTAATTAACAAGCTCTCCAGATCGTGATCACTTATCACTGATCCTCGAAGGGTTCTTAGCTTTCGATAAATCGGGATAGCACCGCCTATGGTAACCCTAAGAACCCTTGGCAATCGATACTTTGAGATAGTGTCGCCCATGGATTTCTTGAGTGAATTCAGGCTTGTGGCAATCGACACTTCGAGATAGTGTTGCCTATGGTATCTGAATCGCACAATGCACTTACATACCCCCAGTAGAATGGATATCTTAGGACACAAGTGCTGAGAAGGTGACATGTTATCATCGCATCATCAAGGAAAGGAAATGGCTTAATAAGCTTGCAAATATTCACTTGTTCACATTGATATCTTGCTAAGATTATATATTTACTGATATATCTTTTTGGATTTGATTATGAGGTGCATCTTCTGGGAGGAAGGATATGCAACGGACTCATCATCCTAGTGGACATTGCTGCCACCTCGAGGAGTTATCACAGGCGCATGTGGGCCTTCATCCAACGCCTGTAAAGGAGCACAGAGGCACATTTAGGACTTCTCTTATTTTTCTATTTTCGTATATTGGATTTTAGAGTAGACTTTAGACTTGGTAATTTAACTGTTTTCTCACCCTTGTTCATTGGGCTTAGTTTTAGGGTTTGTCCCCGAAGTCTTTGGTTCACCCTTTGTTTTGAGGGTATTTTTGGGAGTGTTCCCACTTTTTTTTAGTTGATTAGGTTTTTATTTTCTTTTGTGCATTGATTGTTGATTTCGCTTAATTAGGATTTTTGCTTGTTAGGTTATATAAAAAAAAATCTGAGCTACCTGCTAGAAGCTACATATCCATAGGGTGACCATATAGGATTGAGTAAGCAGCATATAGTTTATTTTTTTTGCATTGCGGGCATTCTTGCACGAAGAAAGTTGGAGTAACGTACGTCGTCTCTTTAACATCAAATTCCTGTCATGCATCTGCATTGGATCTAAATTCAAGACCATTAAAGTGTTGTAAATCTAATTAATTCAATGGTTACCTTAAAAGAAATTGGGACTACTAAGAAGATTGATGTTAACATCAAGTGACCTAAATTGCGTACTAATATAATCAACTGTGGAAGTTTCAAATCTGAACGCACGTGTGTATGCACACATGGGCACTGGTGCACATCACACTCAGGCACTAGGAATTATTCTACCTCTCCTCTAGCACCACAAGGGAAGTTATTTGGAAATCATCAAGCATATCCACCAAGTTACTTTAGTTCCTCGTGCGTGGGCTCGATTCGAGGCTTCCATTCCTTGAGAGTAAGTTCTAGGCACCAACGGAGGTCGGTTAGGATTCATAATCATAGAAAAACTTGATTGGCCACCAATTGAAAATTAATTTAAATACCTAAAATCTACTAAAAATAGATCCTACTGTATTTGCGTTTGTATTGGTAGTGGTGTTGGTGTGGTAGAGCTCTCTAGGAAGTTTCTATTTTTAATCTATCTGAGCCTTAAGAGAGTTAAACCATTTGACTTAAAAGAAATCGATTACCCTTACTCTTATCATTTAGATTAGCAAAACCAATACTTCCCACCCTTAAACTGCGATCCCATGCCCCAAGTGTATCCTTCCTTTGAGGGGTACAATGACAATTCATGGGGTCATTCATATTCTCACCTTGGGAGTATTGGCTCAATAACTCCCACTTTTGAGCAGAGCCTAAGAGTGGAATTTCCAACCCCAAAAGTCCCCACTAGTATGCAAGCACCCAACTCTCCCACCCTTTATGATTTTTCTTACCGAGATTGGATCGATACCCCTAGGTAACCTAAGGCGGAGATTGACCATCCTCCCCAATCTGATAGTAGCATTTCATTTTTTATGATAGAAATGCAAAAACAACATAGAGAAAAGATGAAGTCTGACGTGTCGTTGTGCGTGTGTTAAAGAGTGTCATTATAGTCGCATTTACAACGTCGGTTTTAAAATAAGTAAACGGAGGTGAGTCCGAGTGTTGGTCTCAGGGAGGCGTGAAAATCGGATTTTTGCTTACCACTTGTCATGGAAAGGGCGGAGTTTTGCTTGCGAAGGATGCGGTTTTGAAAAGCGAGAGAGAGATAGAGAGAGAGATTAGGGTTAGAAAGTTCATTGTTTGATCATGCAACTTGAACGAAAATTAAAATGACAACTGAACGAAAAATAACTTCATTAATCATGCACTTGTAGTTCATAACTTGTAACATTAAATACATGCTTCAACAAAAGTAATATAAACCTTTAAAAGAAAGAGAGAGAGAAAGAGTGTGTGGAGAGCGACGAGGCAGCCACGGTGGTGGAGGCTCCGTCGGCGGCTCGTCGTCTCCGGCGATTACAAGAGGGCTTAAAGCTAGCTAAGAGAGGGGCAGAGTAGTTGCAAAAGGAGTGAATGCCTTGAATGGTGGTTGGAGGGGGTTTAAATAGAGTTAAGGGTTTCCTAAAAGAAGAAGGGGCTTTAGCGACATCCAGAGCGTCGCTAAAACCACTCCCAAAAGCGTCGGTGAAGCCCTCCAGCCGCTGGTGAGCCGCCCGCCCCGTTTCTTCTCCTCGCGCGATCCGTGGCTGTTGAACGAGAGCCGTCCGATAATCCTCGGTTGTGCTGGGATCGCGCCTCGGGCGCACGTGTGCGCGCGCATCATCACTCGACGCGCACGTGCGTGGAAGCTCGTGAGCTGTGGTTGCGCCGCGTGGCAAGATCCCGGTCGCCTGCTGCTGATCGGGTGGCCTAATTTCTCCGCGCCCGTCTCCCGTCTTCAATTCCCACTCCACGCGGCTGAACCCGCGTCGCGTGGGTGCTTGCATGCGCGCTGACCGTTGCGCTACGCCCGCGCTTTGTCGCGGCGACTGCGGGCAGGTCCGCGAGTCTCGGCCGTTCGATCGAAGATCGACGACCGAGATCTGATCTTGGCTTGATGAAGGCGCGGCGCGTGGTGGGGCGGTGCTGACGTGGCGCGATATGGGCCGTTGGTCTCCAGATCAACGGTCAGAACTTCTTTGGCCTATTGTAGGAGCTCCGGATGTCGGATTTGGCCGATCTTGAGGCCGTTGGACTCTGTTCGTCGTTCTGAATCCATCCGTGTGGTCCGATTGCTCATCTGAGGCCTGCTTTAACAAATGCTTACATAAATGGCCATTAATACAGTTTTATAAGTAATCTTGGTACATGATGCATGCAATGCTCCTATTCTATTTATGTTATGCCTTTTATTCTTAAGATGGGCCATATTCAACATACTTATCCCCCCTTATGCAGTGTTATCATACCCCCATTCTTACTCCTTGCTAATCCATAGCAAGGTTTATTCTAGCTTTTATTTCCTTTCAGAATTTAAGAAGTAATTGCTTAGACAATTCGTTACTTGTCAATAAGAGGAAATATACGAAGATCTTAATCTACAAAGACTAAGCAGCGCCCGGGTGTCTGCCAAAATACGAATCGCCCGAATCCTTGCTTTAATGTATATAACTATACATATGTATATGTATATATATATATTTTTTAGAATTTTTCGGAATTCAGTGTGGGTTGGTAACTTTTGACGGCTACCCAACCTACCCAAAACTCGGTCAAAACCCTAAGTGCTAAGCATCTTGGTGTGAATGTTGTGATAGACTCACTTAACGGTAATTGAGACAGACTTCGAGTTTCTACGCCTCTAGGTGATTGGAAAAGGAAATAAATTTGCCTGAAGGTGTATTTGTTCGAATGGTAACTTTCTCCCTACGTTTGTTTTAATTGGGGTCAACACAAGGATTTTTCCAGTGTATATCTCCCTGGCTTATACTATTTCCCCGTTTCTTCCTTAGGTGTTTTGGTCTTTTTTGTGCAATTATTGGGTTGGGCTCTGGATAACCGACCAATGGGCTGTTATCCACGATCACTTGCCAGCCATACTTGTGCGGTGAAGTGTGGTTTATTTTCTTTTCTTCTTCCTTTTTTTTTTTTGTAGGTGGCTTCCCTGATCTCAAATGTACCTAAAGTCAATGAAGAAGAAATTGCCTGTAGCTGGGTTCTGGATAATCTGCCAATGGACTGTTACCCACGACAACTTGCCAGCCATATCACCTTAGAGAGTTCATTAGCTACCCAATTTCTATCAAAATCTCTGAGAAGTGAGTGTGCAAAAATATGTGCAGATGTTTAGACTTAAAGTTTTTCTGAGTTAGAGGGTGAGTTGATAAGTCGTATACTTATTACCTTATTTAGTAGGTGGATTAGAATAGCTTAAAGTTGCAAGGATTCGCCGCTAAATCCATATTTTAACGGATACCAGGGCTGATTAAGCTTGAAGGCCTGAAAAGTCTAAGTGTTTAAGTTCTTTTTGTATTATTTCCCACTATTGACAAGTTTCTAATGCTTAAGTTTTCTTCCTAAGTTCAATTTTTTTTTAATTTATTTATTCATTCAGACTGATTAATTGAGCTCAGGATTATGCAATTTACCACTCCCCCATGCTTAAGTTGGACAATGTCCTTATTGGCAGATTCATGGATGTAAAAGGGTTCAAAAAGATAGTACCTGAGTGGCGTAAACTACTAAATCAGTCTGAATCCTCTGGGTTGCCTCCCAGGAAGCGCTGAGTTTAACGCCTCCAGCTGGGCAGTGCTCGGTGTCAGCCCTCAACGAGGGTGACACTTTCCTTGGGGGGTACCTGGGCCAGGAAATGCTTCAATCTTTGACCATTAACTGTAAAAGTATGCCTAGTGTTAAGATCAGCAATTTCAACCGCCCCATTAGAGTAGGGCTTAACCACCCGAAATGGTCCTGTCCATTTGGACCTGAGTTTCCCTGGGAAGAGTTTTAGGCGTGTATCAAACAGCCAAACTTGCTGGTTAGGCTCAAAGGTTTTTCTATGAATGAGTCGGTCGTGGACGACTTTCATTTTCTCCTCATACAGTCGACTATTGTCAAAGCCGTCCCGACGGATTTCTTCGGGCTCAGATAATTGAGGTGTCCTCTGCGCACCGGCCAACTGGGGATCCATATTACATTGCTCGATGGCCCAGTAAGCCCGATGTTCCAATTCGACAAGATGGCAGGCCTTGCCAAAGATCAGGCAATAAGGTGACATGCCTATCGGGGTCTTGAAAGCGGTCCTATATGCCCACAGGGCATCATCAAGTCGTGTGGACCAGTCTTTCCTGTCAGGTCTCACAGTTTTCTGTAAAATGTTCTTGATTTGTCTATTTGAGACCTCAGTCTGCCCATTTGTTTGTGGATGATACGGGGTGGCAATGCGGTGGTTTACCCCGTATTTTCTAAGCAGGGCACGGGATTGGGAATGGATAAAATGGCTTTCACCATCACTGATCATGGCCTTGGGTATTCCAAATCGGGAAAGGATGTTCTTCACAAAGTCCATGACAGTCTTGTGATCGCATCGTCGGGTGGCGACGGCTTCAATCAATTTGAAAACATAGTCTATCGAGATCAGGATGTACTTGAAGCCGTTGGATGATGGAAATGGGCCAATAAAATCGATACCCCAAACGTCGAAGATTTCGACAATCAAAATGGGCTGAAGGGGTATCATATCTTTCTTGGTCATGGTCCCTAGTGCTTGGCAGCGTGAGCAAGTCTTGGCCAAGATGTGTGCATCCTTAAATAGGGACGGCCAGTAAAATCCAGATTGCAAAACTTTTGCAGCTGTTTTCTTTCCAGAGAAGTGGCCGCCACATGCTTGGTCATGACAAAAGGAAAGCACACTCTGAACTTCATCTTCGGGGATGCACCTCCTGATGATCTGATCAGCACAGAGGCGAAACAGCATGGGATCATCCCAGAAATAGTGCTTGGCCTCAGCCAAGAACTTGTCCCGTTGCTGTCTGGATTAGCTGTGCGGGGTTTGTCCTACACCAGGTAATTGACGTAGTCAGCATACCATGACATTTTCTTATCTTGCACGACTAGGATGTGTTCATCAGGGAAGGTATCAGATAGAGGTAGGGAGGGTCCAATGTGGTTTGGATGAAGTCTCGACAGGTGGTCGGCCACCACATTTTTCAATCTGGCCTTGTCTCGGATTTCCAGGTCAAATTCCTGCAAAAGTAGGATCCATCTAATGAGTCTGGGTTTTGCGTCCTTTTTGGCCAACAGGTATCGGATGGCTGAATGGTCAGTGTAAATAGTCACGTGGGATCCCAGCAAGTGTGAGCGAAATTTTTTAAGTCCAAAGACTACAGCGAGCAACTCTTTCTCTATGACGGTATAATTACGTTGGGCCTCGTCCAACATTTTGCTCGCATAGTAGATTACCACAGGCTTCTTGTCTTGCCTTTGTCCCAGGACAGCGCCCATGGCAAAATCTGATGCATCACACATAATTTCAAAGTCCTGGGACCAGTCTGGGGGTTGAAGTACAGGTGCGGTGGAGACTAAGTCCCGGAGGGTATGATAAGCCTGGATGCAATCAGGAGACATGTGGAATATGGCGTCGTTGGCTAGAAGGTCGGTCAAGGGTTTGGAAAGCTTGGAAAAGTCTTTGATGAACCTTCAGTAGAAGCCAACATGTCATAGGAAGGAGCGAATCTGCCGGACCGAACTAGGTGGAGGAAGTTTGGAAATTAAATCAATCTTAGCTCGATCTATCTTGATGCCCCTATGCGAAATGATGTGACCGAGGACAATTCCTTCTTGAACCATGAAATGGTTCTTTTCCCAACTTAACACCAAGTTAACCTCGATACATCATTTCAGGATTTTCTCCAAGTTGCTCAAACAATGGTCGAATGAATTCCCGAACACAGAGAAATCATCCATAAAGACCTCTAAGTATTCACTCACCATTTCTGAAAAAATGGCTAGCATGCAACGCTGGAAGGTCGCAGGTGCATTGCATAACCCGAACGGCATTCGACGGAATGCAAACATGACATACGGGCAAGTGAATGTGGTCTTTTCCTGATCTTCCAGAGCAATTGCGACTTGGTTATATCCTGAATGTCCATCCAGGAAGCAAAAATACTTCTGCCCTGCCAATCTTTCAAGGATTTGGTCAATGAATGGCAAGGGGAAGTGGTCCTTCTTGGTGGCTTCATTAAGCTTCCTATAATCAATACACATCCGCCGTGCGGTGGTGGTGCGGGTGGGGATGGATTTGCCATGATCATTGGTGACAACGGTGAGCCCAGCTTTCTTTGGAACCACTTGAGTGAGGCTCACACAGGGGCTATCGGAGATAGGGTAGATGATGTCGGCGTCAAGCCACTTGATAATTTCTTTTTTAAGGACCTCCCACATGTTTGGGTTTAAACGTCTCTGCATTTGGCGGGAAGGTCGGGCCCCGTCTTCCAGGTAAATCTTGTGGGTGCAATAGGTGGGGCTAATTCTTCTTAAATCCGAAATGGTCCAACCAATGGCGGCCCGATGTTCTGAAAGGGTCGCAGTCAACCTGAGTTCCTGATCCTTGGTTAGATGAGAATTAATAATCACTGGGAAGGTCTGGTCAGGTCTCAAGAAGATGTACTTGAGATTCTCAGGCAATGGTTTAAGTTCAGGTTCAGGTGGGACCACAGTCGATGGGAAGGGAAAGGGCGGGAGTTGATCAACATCGATCTTTTCAAATGGTGTTGTGTAATGGTACTCAGCCTTGCAAAGTTCCACGGGTAATGATGGTGACGGGTCAGAACAGTCACTATGGTTTTGGTGGTCTGAGACAGAACTGAGGGTGAGGCATTCCTTGATTAGAGTTTCCACGGGATCATGTTCCTCAATGTAATCGCAATCAAAAGACTTTGTCGCCCGGAAGATATCCAATTGCATTTTCCTGTCCCCGAAGGCGATTTCCATATATCCCGTGTCGCAATCAATGTTTGCTTTAGCCGTAGCTAAGAAAGGTCTGCCTAAGATTATGGGTGCATTCTGTAATTTTTTAGGGACTTCCATGTCGAGCACCAAAAAGTCGACCGGGAAATAGAAGTCCTTGACCCGTACAGTTACGTCCTCGACAACCCCCTTCGGGGTTTTCACTAATCTATCAACCAGCTGGATGGTGATAGGGGTTGGTGTCTGCTCTCCAAAATCGAATTGGTGGTATAGGGTGGTTGGAATCAGATTGATAGAAGCACCTAGGTCCAGGAGCACTCTATCAAACGTCATGTCCTCGATATTGCAGAAAATCAGGGGCGCTCCTGGGTCAGTTCGCTTGAGTGGAAGGTTGCTTGATATTACGGAGCTTGCCTGCTCAGAGAGTATAACCTTCCTAGGTGCTTGAGGTCTCGGCTTACGCTTGGGTGTATAGGCATCCTTTAAAAACTTGGCGTAAGCAGGGATGTGTTTGATGGCTTGTAGGAGCGGAATATTAATCTGTACTTGCTTAAAAATTTCCAACAGCTCCTCAGTTTTTGCAGTATTCTTTTTCTTGATTGTTTCCAAGGCCTCAGGGTAGGGTGTCTGAATGTAGATTGGTTCCATGTTTGGGTCCTTGGTTGGTGCCTCTTCTGAGTCGGGTATTTCAACAGGTAAAGTCTCGGGGGGAGTTAGCCATTTGGGATCCTGGGTTTTGGTGTCGCTTCTTAAGGTCACCGCATTCGCAGAGGCATTGGGGCCATGGGGTGATCCTTGAGAAGACGAGGACGAAGAAGCGCCAAACCCAGGAGGTGTTTGCGGGGCTGGTTGGACCATGTGAGCTTGCCCGGGGTTGCTTTGGAACCCTTGCGAATTGGGGCCTCTGTTAATTATGTTTCGCGGGTTCTGTTGTGGTTGGGAAGGTAGGGATTCTTGTTGTTTACAGTCTAAGAGTTGGCTTAACTGTCCCTTTACCAAGGTCATTTCCTCCTGATGTTTCTGGTTCATGTCAGCCATCATCTTTATTAGGGTATCCATTTGGTTTTGTGGGGGAGGGGCCGCCCTATTCTGGTTATATTGGGGTCTAACTGGTGGTCCTTGCTGATAGGGGGTGTGGCTGCTGGTTTGGCCTGGGCTGGTTTTGGAATTGCGGTAGTTTCTGGTTTGTCCAACCAAAGTTGGGGAGGTTACGCCAGCTGGTGTTGTAAGTGTTGGAGAAAGGGTCAGGTTTCACATATCCTTGGACGGCTTACACATCTTCTAGGATAGCCGATGTTGATGAAGAGGGAAGGGAGTAATCATGGGTCGAGGGAGCAAAGGTCCCTCCCTGGAACGTGGTCAGGGGTTGTTCCAGGTTCAGTTGGGTGAAGGGCTGGACCAGGTCAACATTATGTGCTCCCTTTGCTAGGGAGAAAGTCTGCAAGGGGTTCATGGTCTGATTCAGTAGCTCATCAATCTTTTTGTCCACCAACTCTACTCGATCCAACTTTTTGGCAATGATGTCCATGTCAACCATTCCAGAATTTACTTGCACCTCATAAATCCTGCCACGGGGTTGACTGGACCTGTTAAACTGGTTCATGGAGGCATTGTTGAGTGAATTCTCGCTCAGACTCAAAGAGCTCAAACACGCTCTCCTCGTCTTTGTTCAGGAAGTTTCCCCCGCATGAGGCATCGATGAAGTTCCGTAGGTTGCTGTCCAGGCCGTGCTAGAAGATCTGGGCCAATTGCCCCCTTGGAACTTCGTGGTGTGGGCATTTCCTCAAAAGTTCATTAAATCTTTCCCACGCCTCATGAAATTGTTCCCCACCCTGGAGTTTGAAGGTAGTGATAGCTCTTCTGAGGGCATTGGTCTTTCCTATGGGGAAGAATTTCTTTAAAAATGCATGCCTCAGTTCTTCTCAGGTGGTGATGGGTCTACCTAGGGTTCTAAGCCAATGAGAAGCCTTGTCTCTTAATGAGAAGGGGAACATCTTGATTAGAACAATGTCAAGGCTAATGTTCCTAGGTTTCACAGTTCGTGCTATGCGGTCGAGATCCTCTAGGTGCTGAAAGGGATCCTCATTTGAGCTTCCTTGAAAGTGGCTCTGGATCAGACTTAAGACATTCTGTTTTAGCTCCAAATCATCTCCCCCCTCGGGGATCCTAAGGTGTGGCTCAACTCTAATAGCCGAGGGATTATAGAAATCACGGAGGGGCCTTGGCTGATCCTGAAATGGCGGTAAATCAAGTGGTGGTTGTCCTGGTATGTCTTGGAAAGGTGGTGGTGGTTCTTGTGGATTCTGTGGCCGTTGTATGGCTTGCATGATGGTGTGGATTTGTTGTTGCTGAAGCCGATGGTTAGCATTGATTTGAGCTTGGATGATGGTTATAGCATCTGGTGGGAGTTGATCCTCAGCCTCATCTACCCTAGGTTCAGCCATGTTAACAGAATTACGTCGCCTAGATTCCTGCCCCAAAACACATAACTCGGGATGCAGTGAGCGTCTCCCGTGCATACACTAGAGAAGAACAGGAGGGGATGCGGAGGGCGACAGATGAGAAAAATGTGTTTTAATCAAGCACACAAGCCTAGTCCTTGTGTATTCCTTAGGGGACCTAGAAATCTCACAAAGGGTGATCAAGTCCGTAAGCACTGGACTCCCCTTCCCAAGGCTAATCTGACCAGGTTGATTACGAGGGGTTTGCAGGGAAGGTTCTTCCTTTGGCTTGCGCCTCTAGTTCCATAGACCCCACAACCGCGGTCATTTGACACTGCCCCGCAGCCTAGTCATTAGATTCTACCAAGGGAATGAAAGCCAAGTGCCTAGCGAACAAAACCTTACCTTTTGAGACTTAACTTAGTCCTGCCTAGGGCACGTCTACTCAGTTTCAAAGGGCTAGGATAGTGCTTGTGCTTAGGGTTATGTGATGAGGCGTTGATTGGGGTGGTGCCTCTTAATTTTCCACTTTCAAAGTGTGTGCTTCTACCAAAATACGGTTTTCAAGCAAGGATTTGTTAAGATGTTTTTTAGTGTTTCATCCTTTAGTACTGTTACGAACGTGGCATCAGACGGGTTTTTAAGACGTTTGGGAAGTGGCCCAGACGTCTGGAACCATTTCCAGACGTCTGGTAATAAATTTTTTCGGTGTACGGGGTTGCGTCTGCGCGCGTGCGCGCGCAGACTGCACCCGCCGCTTTCATTCCTCTTTTCCTCTCTCTCTTCCTGTAGGCATGCTGCTCTCTTCTCTCTCTCCTCGCGCGGCCTTATAAGACACCCTCGCCCTCTCTCTCACCCTCATCTCCTCCGCCTTCCTCTTCTCCTTCTCCCTGCCAGTGCAAGAGCGCGAGCGAGCGAGTGAGCGGCGGCAGCAGCGGCCGCGGCGAGCGTGCAGGAAGGAGGGTTGCGAGCGGAAGGAAGAAGCTCGACAGCGAGGGTTCGAGCTTGCTGGGGCAGCTAGAGCCGGCCGGCGGGGGAGTGGCGGGCGTGGGGTGTCGTGGAGGGGCTGCTGCAGCTTGGGCAGCAGGCGGACGGGGCGCGGCCGTGCGTCGCGGGCGGAGAGCGAATCGGGCTCTGGTTCTGGAAAATTTTCCAAAATCGGACGTCTGGACTTACGACCGGACGACGTGAAGACGTCTGGAGGACTGTCCAGACGTCTGATAGGTAAGATATTTCTATCTTCTCCCTTTTTCGCGTGTATGGCCATGTAGCCGTCCGCCGTGACTTTGCCTGCGTTTCGTCGTGCTGAGAGCAAGTGTGTGGGTGCGCAGGTTCTGCTCAGGAGGGCGCGAGGGCTCGCCATCCCACGTAAATCAGACGTCTGGCCACAGTGCCAGATGACAGAGAGAACCTCCAGACGTCCGGGGAGACAATCGGACGTCTGGAAACCAAGCCATACGTCCCAGCGGGCTTCTGGACGTCTGAAGGACTACGTAGACCTAAGGTACAACCTGACCCACCTTTTAAGACGTCTGGAAGAGGTTCCAGATGTCTGATTTTGGACAATTTCGTCGTTTTTGACCCGTTTAGGGCCCGTTTGGAGTCCGTTTTCCGCGTTTCGAGTTGCGTTCTTTACAGAATAAATTCTACCCGTTTACAGTAATTGTATACCGTTCTGAGAAACTCATTGTGATTGATCCTTGTGTTAGGATCCCGTTCCGTTGCAGTCTTGGGGGTTGCGGAGGCGCGCGGGATTGCCGACCTCGCCCCCAGTACTCCCGTTTTCGCTGGTAGAGTGGCTTTTTAATTTACTTAGCAAAATTTGTTACAATTGTGGAACAATTAATAGAGTCTAGGGCATTACATGTGCTGGTGCTAGAGCACCACGATCATTTGTTTTGATGATAACAAAACACGTGTTATTTAACATTTGCACTTGGAGTCTTAGATTTCAGGTCAATTGCAATTGTAGATGTGTTTAGACGGAGTTCGAGCTCTCATCCAGGACGGATTGGAGGTGCTTGATGGAGAACAGAAGAGATTCGCGAGGAGCGATATATTGAAGAAGGAAGGAGATGAAGAATAGGATAGATTTCCTTCTCTTGTACTCATTGTATTTTTCGTTTATTTTGTTGCTCCTTATTTTTGTTACTTAGATTTCTGTTAAAGAGCCTCAAAGTACCCTAACAGTAGTTGTAGGAACACCTGCACAACCCTAGGATACTTAGGTTTTCTGTAGAGAACTTAGAAAACCAATATAGGTTTAAACAGAACTTCCAGACGTCTAATTCCAAAATTAGACGTCTGATAAAGTGTTTTAAGACGTCTGATAACATTTAGGCTGGACTTAAGTAGTTCTGTCTGATGAAATCAGACGTCCAGACCTTAGACCAGACGTCTTAGGAGACGTCTGATGACTTTTCCAGACGTCCAATTAGTGGACCGTTAGCTGGCTTAACAAACACTCAAGAATGTGACCGTTAGAGCCATAGGACTTTCCATACGTCTGATAATTGACCGTTTTGCTTCGGCTGACCCAAAATCTGTTCTCAGAGATTTTCTAGCTGTTGCAACGTTTGGAAATCTATTCCCACAGTAAAAGTAGGTTTCCAGACATCCAGACATAGTGCCAGACGTCCTATATGTAGTCTGATAGACTTGCACAAGAACCCTGTTTAGATCTTATCTAAGTCAGGAAGAGCCTCGCCCAAAATCAGACGTCTGACCTTTAAATCAGACGTCTTAAAGTGATCTTCCAGACGCCTGATGCTAGAATTAGCCGTCTGATAAGCATGTCAGAACAATGATTGTTCCTGATTTCGGGATGATTCACTTGGGCTTTGCACCCAACGGCTATGGAAGCTTTTCTAAGCCTTCCAAAGCCTTCCTAAGGCCTCTATAAATAGAGGGGAGCCTTTACACACCAAATACACACTAAGAGAAACTTATACACACCTAAGCAACATAGTTCCACTCTTTTGTGTCCAAGAAAATAAGCCCTTGCTCTCCAGGCTCAAAGTTCTACATCTAGAGAGTATTAAGCCTTCGCGCACCCGCTCTCCCGTCGTTGTTCACGAGAGCGACGTTGCGTCGTCGCGTGGCACACGCATCCGCGTCGTTGACGCACTCCTTTCATAGGGAAGCATCCTATTTCCTATAGAAGCTTAGGTTAAATATTACTTTGTTGGCTCTATAGGATTACTTGTTTTATCTTTGTTATTTGGTTGGGTATTCGCTTTGCGAATTCCCGTCTCCTTCGCGAGACAAAATCCTTCTCGTGGAGAGAAGGGGTTGAGGTACACTACCCTCGTTTAAGTAGCGTGGTTGTAATTGAGGTTGAATCACCCTCGTTTTAAAGTGATTTGGTTTAGTGGATTTGATCAACTTGGTTGATCGGAAAATCCTAACTCGAGAGGGTTAGGTGGTGGTTTTCACCCGGTTTGGGTTTCCACATATCAATACTTGTGTACTTGTGTGATTGTTATTTTTTGAGATTGTTTATTATTTATTTCCGCAATTATTACGTCACCCCCTCCTGGTAGGGCGAAACTACAGCATGGACCCTAGGACTGAGAAATTAGATTGAATGATAGATCTTAGGGTATTGCATGAATCCTAGGACTGGAAAACTATATTGAATGATAGATCTTAGGGCATGGCATGAATCCTAGGACTGGAAAACTAGTGGAACATATAAATATTGCAGTCTTGGAAAAGTGGAAAGGAAATAATAGCTGCCTGTAGATTGATTTAACAGCTGCCTGTTACGAATGAATAAATATGATCGAGAACATGGGTTGTAGGAATGTAAAACTGGAACGGTGAAACCTAAATGGGCTGAGTTAAAAGAGCTGAAACCCTACGGGGAATTAGGAGTAGAACTCCTAGAAAGAGAATGGGATGGAACTGAGAAAGAATGACGTGGAAGTGTGTTGTCTCTTGGGTACGTAGTACTAGGGGAAGCACTTGTTACCTATTTAGTGCAGAGCGGAGCTAGCTGCCCCAGGGACCCGGGGTTGGGCCTGGCCACTTTGTACCGACCTTTGGCTCTCGTGTACACAGTATCGAGGAGAGTTACTAGTGCAGGGAGAGTACTAGCTACCCCACGGGTCCCGAGGTTCTGCTAGCTCACCTACACCGACTTGTTGGGCCCACTGGGTAAACCAGGGTAGTCAGACGAGTGTGCGCGGACTGTGGAGGGGTAAGACCCCTATCATTGAGAGGGCTCTACCCTATACTGGTTTCGTGCTGTGCTTTGGGCGCACCCGTTAACGGAAACGACTTACCGCGTGCCAGTGCGGAGTAGCTATCCGTGCGTTTATCGCGCGTGCCGTAGTCACCGTTACGTCTGTCAGCGACCTTGGGGTGGTTGACTGAGGGTAGGTCCACCACGGGGGACTCTCCCGGCCGGGAGAGCACCACGTGTTACTTCTATTTTTTGGAAAAGACGGCAATCAAGATCGTTCCCACGAGGAACACTCGTGATCAAGAGAAGGATATGAGAAATAAATCAATAGTGAAATAATAGAAAGACGTAAATAATGACGAAAAAATATAACAGCTAGTGTACACTCTACTGCTTCTTTAGCTTTGAGTTGCCACTTTACTCAGCGTTTCGCTGACGTGTTACACTCGTTACTTTTCAGGATCGGGTGTTGAGCAACCAGGGTCAGCGGCTGCAGAGGACGCTGGGCCTAGTAGGGTCCAGTAGGTTTACCTGTAGTACTTTCTGTACTTTTCTTCCACTGTAGTGAGTAGGTTTCTTTGTTACTCTCTGTACTTTTTTTAGCAAAACCTTATGTTATGTACATGTTTATTTCCCTTCTGTTGTGGTGGTGTATACTGTAGTATTTCCTTTTCTTACTGCTGTATTTTTTACTACTAGGTGTATTCATGCTGAATGTGGCTTATTTTACTGCTCTTTTGGTTACTTTCTCGTTGGACGACTAGGTCTTGGGATTAGTCGAGTCGGTTCGATTCTCGTGTCTCGTAGGGATTCAAGAATCGGGTCGTTACAAGATGGTATAAGAGCAAGGTCGTCCCGAGAAGTGAACCAATTGACTGGAAAATAACCAATTCACATGCCTGTGACTAGAGTAGTCACCTCAACTTGTCTTTTGACATGGGCGCTGACTTTTTCGTTAGATATCGTTCCATATTGACGTGTTTCCGCTCTGTTTCGTGTCTCCTTGCAGGAGATGCCTCGTCGCGGGACTAGTGAGGCGGGCCACGGGTGCGGCCAAGGACGAGGACGGCGAGGTGGGCGTGCTGCTGTCGACGCCTCAGTGGACCAGCCACTGCTCCCAGGCATTCAGGCCCAGGATCTTGCCCAGCTGATACGGGATATTGTGCGGGAGGTGCTCCACCCATCGCCCCGAGCGCCTCTCCCTGGGGCTGCAGAGGGGGAGTCCTCTGTGGGACCACACGACGGACGTGGCGCTGGACACGGCGGAGGAGATGGGCCGCCACCGTCCCCACCTTCCTCCGACACTTCTGTGCACGACGCTCCTTTACCTGGAGGTGCACCAGCATCTCCACTGTAGCGCCACTTTGAGCTTTTCGGGCAGTTCCGGAAGCTGAAGCCCCCATCCTTCAAGGGGGATGAGGACCTGACCGAGGCAGAGGACTGGCTCGAGCAGCTCGAGAAGGTTTTCGACACCTTTCGCCCCCTGGTGGAGTGCCGCGTTGCCTTTGCTACATACCAACTGGAGAGTGCGGCACACAGGTGGTGGAGGGCGATCAGGGGACAGGAGAGGGACGAGCTGGCCTTGGACCTGTTCGTCACCCTCTTCTGCGTGCAGTACTTTCCCCAGACGCGACAGGACCAGAGGAGGCGGGAGTTCCACACTCTCCGCCAGGGGATGATCGTGAGCGCGTACCGCATGTGTTTCCTGGAGCTGTCCCGCTTTGCAGCGACAGGGGTAACCGCTGAGGAGGAGCG
The DNA here is from genome assembly GCA_037157565.1 of Thalassia testudinum. Classification (NCBI taxonomy): domain Eukaryota; kingdom Viridiplantae; phylum Streptophyta; class Magnoliopsida; order Alismatales; family Hydrocharitaceae; genus Thalassia; species Thalassia testudinum. The sequence goes on from JAZHRO010000025.1 coordinate 46,373,988, forward strand.
CCTTTGGAGGTTCACCAAGGGGCTCCGGCCTGCGATTCAGGGGTGTGTCAAACCCCTAAAGCTGCCTACGTTTTCGAGGGTGGTGGCGGCAGCTATGACCTGCGAGGACACCAACTCGTCTGCGTGAGACATTGACAGTGGGCGGAAGAGGCCCTTCCAGCCAGACTTTTCACAGGGCCGGCGAGAGAGGAGACACGTGGCGTTCGCAGGAGAGCCGTCACGTTTTGCAGGACCATCAGTGGCCTTTGGGGGCCCTCGACAGGGGCTAGTTGCCAGCACCGGACCCCCGCCCAGTCGACAGCACGGACCCATTGCAGGCGGGAGTCGGGTTCCCCTTTGCTACCAGTGTGGCCATTCGGGCCACTTTAGGAGGGACTGGCCGTCTAGGGCAGGGGGTCAGCAGATACTTCTTGCACCAAGCACTGGAGGGCGGGCAGGAGGTCGCGGTTCCCAGGAGCGTGGAGGACAGCAGTCACGAGGAGGGTGCTAGCCAGCACCTACCCGTCCAACGTAGAGTGTGGCTGCTTCGTCCGCATCTAGAGCTGAGGGGCGTATCAACGCCCTGACACACAGGGATGCCAGAGCTTCGGTATCGGTGGTGGCAGGTATGGTTTCCGTTTTCGGCAGACTCGTTTACGCAATTTTCGATTCTAGCGCTACGCACTCGTTTGTCGCAGCCAGTTTCGCATTTAGTTTGGGCCAGGAGTATATGCTGTTAGAGAATCCGTTCGTATTCAGAGGTCCGAGTGGTCAGCTATTTGTAGCTGAGGAGGTGTACACGGGTTGTGAGGTCAGTATCGGTGGACATAGTCTGCTAGCTGACCTGATTATGATATAGATGGAGGACTTTGGCGTAATTCTGGGGATGGACTGGTTGTCCGCTTACCACGCTTTGGTGGACTGTTTTGAGAGGAAGATCGTCTTCTCCATACCGGAGTTGCCTTCTTTCGAGTTTCATGGTCAGCCAGTGGACGGAGGCTTCGGGTGCATTTCAGCACTTCGGGCGACGAGACTTTTGGGCCAAGGGTGTGAGGGCTTCCTAGCTTGTGTGGTGGCAGAGCCCAGCCCTGTGGCAGACTTCCCGAGCATCCCGGTGGTCAGAGAGTACCTTGACGTGTTCCCAGACGAGTTACCAGGACTACCACCTGAGCGTGGGATCGAGTTTGAGATCTCACTAGTACCAGGGACTAGCCCCATCTCCACCGCACCATACAGGATTGCACCGCTTGAGCTGCGAGGGCTCAAGTCTCAGTTGCAGGGTCTCTTGGAGAAGGGCTTTGTGAGGCCCAGTACGTCTCCTTGGGGAGCCCCGGTGCTCTTTGTAAAGAAGGATGGTACCCTACACCTTTGTGTGGACTACAGACAGGTGAATAGGGTCACCATTAATAATAGATACCCACTGCCGAGGATCAACGACTTGTTTGACCAGTTGCGAGGTGCCACGGTGTTCTTCAAGATCGACTTGAGGTCTGGATACCACCAGTTGAGGATCAGGGAGGCAGACGTCTCCAAGACAGCTTTCCGCACCCGGTACGGACACTACGAGTTTTTGGTCATGCTGTTTGGGCTGATCAATGCCCCCGCTGCTTTCATGGACCTGATGAACCAGGTGTTTAGACCGTATTTGGACCAGTTCGTGGTGGTATTTATTGATGTACTCATCTATTCTCGAGATCAGACGCAGCGCGGACAGCACTTGCGGATGGTTCTGGACACACTGAGACAATGTAGGCTGTACGTCAAATACAGCAAGTGCGAGTTCTGGTTGAGAGAGGTGACCTTAGGTCATGTGATCTTTGGGGATGACTTGGCGGTGGACCTAGCCAAGGTCGAGGCAGTGCTTAGGTGGGAGAGGCCGCGTATAGTCTCTGAGATTCGCAGTTTCCTGAGACTGGCAGGCTACCACAGATGGCTCATCAGGGGTTTTTCAAAGATTCCCCGTCCTATGACAGTTGACCCGGAAGGACGTGCCCTTCGCTTGGACAGACGCTTATGAGTCGTGTTTTCAGGAGCTGAAGGAGAGGTTGACTTCAGCTCCCGTGCTCACCATCCCTGACAGTAGTGGCGGGTTCGTTGTGTACACGGACGCCTCTTTGCAGGGGTTAGGGGGTGTGCTCATGCACAGGAGTCACGTTGTCGCTTACGCTTCGCGGCAACTGGAGCCCCATGAGCTTGCCTACCTTACCCACGACTTGGAGCTGGTAGCTGTTGTCTTCGCGCTGAAAACCTGGAGGCACTACTTGTACGGTGAGACCTTCGAGATTTTCACAGATCACAAGAGCTTCAGATGCCTTTTTGATCAGAAGGAGCTCAACATGAGACAGAGACGTTGGTTGGAGCTCCTGAATGACTACGACTGCAGCATCTCCTACCACTCGGGAAAAGCCAATGTGGTGGCTGACGCCTTGAGCAGTAAGGTGCCCGCACACTTGGCCAGTTTACAGTTACAGAGTTGGAGCCTTTTGGAGGAGGTGGGCAGTTGGTGACCCCTGGAGTTACGGGGGCACTGTGGGGCAGTGACGGTGACACGACAGACTAGGCCAGAGCTGATAGACCGCATCATCACAGGACTTGGTGGTGGGCTTACCTATTACCCAGCGAGGACACGACGCAGTATGGGTACTTGTGGATAGACTGACGAAGATGGCACGATTCTTGCCGATCCGAGTCACTTTGGGACTCGCCCAGTTGGCAGAGAGGTATATCTGCGACGTGGTACGACTACATGGCATTCCGCGGGAGATCGTATCCGATCGGGATACTTGCTTTACGTCCCAGTTTTGGGCTGGGTTTCAGCAGGCCCTGGGGACGCGGTTGAGATTCAGTACAGCTTACCACCCCTAGACGGACGGACAGTCTGAGCGCACGATACAGACACTTGAGAACCTTTTACGTGCCTGTGTACTGGGCTGGAGGGGCTCTTGGGAGGAGCACTTGCCCCTGGCGGAGTTTGCATACAACAGTTATCACTTGAGCATCGGCATGGCTCCCTACGAGGCTCTGTACGGACGGAGGTGTACGGCACCCTTGAGTTGGGTTGAGGTGGGGGCGAAGTGGGAGGTTGGCCCCAGGTTGATCTGGCAGAGTTAGGAAGTAGTCGAGTAGATCCACAGGCGACTCCGCACTGTCAGGAGCAGGCAGAAGAGCTACGCAGATCGGAGACGCAGAGGTGCAGTTTGTGGTTGGGGACCACATCTTCCTTCGTGTTTCGCTCATGAAGGGCCTACAGTGGTTTGGGGTGAGTGGGAAGCTCGCGTCGAGATTCGTGGGGCCCTTTGAGGTCCTGGAGTGGGTTGAACCCGTTGCTTACAGACTTGCCATCCCTGCTTAGCTTTTTGGTGTGCACGACATGTTCCACGTGTCCAACCTCTGGAAGTACGTTGCCGATCCCAGTCATGTCCTGAGTCACGAGAGTGTCGAGGTTCGCGACGACCTGACCTACCCCGAGCGGCCAGTACAGATTCTTGACTGAGCCGTCCGCAGTTTGAGACGAAAGTAAGAAGCCCTGGTGAAGGTTTTGTGGAGGAGCCAGCGGTACTAGGAGGCTACCTGGGAGCCTGAGGCGGCAATGCGGGAGCGGTACCCGGAGCTCTTCGCGGGTACGTCCCTTCGGATCGGCTTCGGTCCTCTTTGAGTTTATTATGTTTATATATGTTCTTTCTCGCACCCTTGTTAACGCAAGTTTCGGGGACGAAACTTCCTTTGAGTTTGTTATATTGTTACGAACGTGGCATCAGACGGGCTTTTGAGACGTCTGGGAAGTGGCCCAGACGTCTGTCCAGACGTCAGGTAATAAATTTTTTCGGCGTACGGGGTTGCGTCTGCGCGCATGCGCGCGCAGACTGCACCCGCCGCTTTCGTTCCTCTTTTCCTCTCTCTTCCTGCAGGTGCGCCACTCTCTTCTCTCTCTCCCCGTGCGGCCTTATAAGACACCCTCGCCCTCTCCCTCACCCTCATCTCCTCCCGCCTTCCTCTTCTCCTCCTTGCCAGTGCGAGTGTGCGAGCGAGTGAGCGGCGACAGCAGCGGCCGCGGCGAGCGTGCAGGAAGGCAGGTTGCGAGCGGAAGGAAGAAGCTCGACCGCGAGGGTTCGAGCTTGCTGGGGCAACTAGAGTCGGCCGGTGGGGGAGTGGCAGGCGTGGGGTGTCGCGGAGGGGCTGCTGCAGCTCGGGCAGCAGGCGGATGGGGCACAGCGCGGTCGTGCGTCGCGGGCAGAGAGCGAATCAGGCTTTGGTTCTGGAAAATTTTCCAGAATTAGACGTCTGGACTTACGACCAGACGACGCTGAAGACGTCTGGAGGACTGTCCAGACGTCTGATAGGTAAGATATTTCTATCTTCTCCCTTTTTCGCGTGTACGGCCATGCAGCCGTCCGCCGCGACTTCGACTGCGTTTCGTCGTGCTGAGAGCAAGTGTGTGTGTTGGTTCTGCTCGGGAGGGCGCGAGGGCTCGCCATCCAACGTAAATCAGACGTCTGGCCGCAGTGCCAGACGATGGAGAGAACCTCCGGACGTCCGGGGAGACAATTGGACGTCTGGAAACCAAACCAGACGTCCCAGCAGGCTTCTGGACGTCTGAAGGACTACGCAGAACTAAGGTAGGACCTGACCCACCTTTTAAGACGTCTGAAAGAGGTTCCAGATGTCTGATTTTGGACATTTTCCTTGTTTTTGACCCGTTTAAGGCCTGTTCGGGGTCCGTTTTCCGCATTTCGAGTTGCGTTCTTTCCAGAATAAATTCCTATACCCGTTTACAGTAATTGTATACCGTTCTGAGGAACTCCTTGTGATTGATCCTTGTATTAAGATCCCGTTTCGTTGCAGTCTTGGGGGTTGCGGAGGCCCGCGGGATTGCCGACCACGCCCCAGTACTCTCGTTTTCGCTAGTATAGTGGCTTTTTAATTTACTTAACAAAATTTGTTACAATTGTGGAACAATTAATAGTCTAGGACTTTACATGGACCCTAGGTCTGAGAAACTAGATTGAATGATAGATCCTAGCGTATTGCATGAATCCTAGGACTGGAAAAGTAGATTGAATGATAGATCCTAGGGTATGGCATGAATCCTAGGACTGGAAAACTAGTGGAACATATAAATATTGTAGTCTTGGAAAAGTGGAAAGGAAATAGTCGCTGCCTGTAAGTTGATTTAACAGCTGCCTGTTAGGAATGAATAAATATGATCGAGAACATGGGTTGTAGGAACGTAAAACTGGAACGGTGAAACCTAAATGGGCTGAGTTAAGAGCTAGAACCCTACGGGGAATTAGGAGCAGAACTCCTGGAAAAGGAATGGGATGGAACTGAGAGAGAAAGACGTGGAAGTGTGTTGTCTCTTTGGTGTTAGTTCAACCACTCGTATATAATATTTTGATGATTTTACAAAATGAAGAAAATAAAATAAAAAATAAAGCGTAGCATATTGTTTTCTCTCTGTAATAACATATTTGCAGGATTTCAAAAAGCTTTCCAAGACGGAAGATTAAAAGCGTGAAGACAAGTAGCATAAGTATTTGGTCTTAGGCTGTTTCATGTAAACTTTCAGAGGTTGTAATTTTCATTTTATTTGAGTTTAGAAATATTGTAAAGAGCCCCCAAACAAAACCTATAAATAGCCAACTTAGGCTCTCTACACTTAGGATAAATTAGAAACAAAAATCCAACAGTTATACTTTTATCAGACGTCCAGGACAATGGTCCGACATCTGATTTTCCACTTTAAGACGTCTGACAAGTGTATCAGACGTCTAATTTCAAAGATTTCTGCCTTTATTTGTCTCCTCATAAACATCAGTCGAAGGACTTCACTTTCAGACGTCGATAACCTTTCACAGACGTCTGATTCTTTACCTAGACGTCCTCATACTAACCGTTAGACTTCATCTAGGCAAAAATAATTTCCAGACGTCTTGATACACCTCCAGACGTCTGCCTTTCAACCGTTGGCCTTGATTTTCTGTGCGTATCTCTTTGCGGCTACATAATCTTTTGGTAGAAGTAGGGAAGAGTATTTAGATTTCCAGACGTCTGGTAATGTTCTCAGACGTCCATAACGACGTCTGATCCTCTAAACCTAGAACCCTGTTTGGATCCGATGACAACAGGACCGAATCCACCATTCATTAGACGTCTAATGAAATAATCAGACGTCTTATGAGATAATATCAGATGTCCTGCAATATTAGATGACCAGAGTTAAAATCAGACGTCTTGTAAGACGTCTGATCCTATAATTAGACGTCTGATGTTGCTGTCAGACTCATCATTGCCCTGATTTTGTGTGAATTTCGTCCTAAACTCTTAGGATTTGTCTCCAGCAGCTTGAAGAGCTCTCCCAAGTGTTCTTGAAGGTTCCAAACTTGCCTATAAATAGACTACAACTCCTCTTAGGCAAGACACACCTCTTGAGATACAATTCCATTAGAAAAATCTCTTGCTCACTATTCTAAGCTCCATTTTGCTCTTGTGCTGTGCTAATACTCTGATCAAAGGGCAAATCCATACTTTCGGCTCACTCCGTTCTGCAAATCATCAGGGAGTTCTTTTCATGCTTAGTAGATAAGAAAACAACTAAATTATTGGGGTGCTCTATTGGTGTTATTTTACTTAATTTCTGTACTTTGGGTATCCGGCCTGTCGGGTCCCCGTCTCTTCATTTTGAAGGGAGAAACCTCCGTTTAGGGATCGGTGGTGGGATTTGTAATTGAGGTACACTACCCTCGTTTAAGTAGTGTGGTTAGTGGATTGATCACCTTGTGATCGAAAATCCTAAGTCAAGAGATTGAGTTAGGTGGTGGTTTTTACCCATCTTGGGTTTCCACCTAAAAATAATTGAGTACATTGTGTGATTGAATCTTTTTGTATTACAATATTCTATAATTTCACTAGTCACCCCCCCTCTAGTGCAATTTCATTGGGTATGTGGTACCAGGGGAAGCACCTGTTACCTATTTAGTGCAGAGCGGAGCTAGCCGCCCAGGGACCCGGGGTTGGGCCTGGCCACTTTGTACCGACCTTTGGCCCTCGTGTACACAGTACCGAGGAGAGCTACTAGTGGAGGGAGAGTACTAGCTACCACACGGGTCCCGGGGTTCTGCTAGCTCACCTACACCGACTTGTTAGGCCCACTGGGCAAACCAGGGTAGTCAGGCGAGGGTGCGTAGACTGTGGAGGGGTAGGACCCCTGTTTGATTACTGTGGAGAGGCTGGACCCCTGTTACTGAGAGGGCTCTGCCCTATACTATTTCTGTGCTGTGCTTTGGGCGCACTCGTTAACGGAAACGACTGACCGCATGCTAGTGCGGGGTAGCTATCCATGCGTTTATCGCGTGTGCCGTAGTCACCGTAACGTCTGTCAGCGACCTTGGGGTGGTTGACTGAGAGTAGGACCACCACGGGGGACTCCCGGCCAGGAGAGCACCACGTGTTACTTCTACTTTTCGGAAAAGACTGCAATCAAGATCGTTCCCATGAGGAACACTCGAGATCAAGAGAAGGATCTGAGAAATAAATCAATAGTGAAATAATAGAAAGACGTAAATAATGATGGAAAAATATAACAGCTACTGTACACTGTACTGCTTCTTTAGCTTTTAGTTGCCACTCTACTCAGCGTTTTACTGACGTGTTACACTCGTTACTTTTCAGGACCAGGTGTTGAGCAGCCAGGGTCAACAATTGCAGAGGACGCTGGGTCTAGTAGGGTCCAGTAGGTTTACCTGTAGTACTTTCTGTACTTTTCTTCCACTGTAGTGTATAGTCTTCCACTGTATATATATATGTATAAATATATATATATATAACTAGATACATATATACATACATATATATATATATATATACACATATATATACATCTATCTATACATATATTTACATATCTATATATATATACATATATATATATATATACACATATATAGCTACATATACACTTATATAATTATAACCATATATATATAAGTTTAGAGGTGAATAAGTTTCTACACCTTTCCTACAAAGAATCTCAGCTGTTCGTTTATTATGTTTTTGGTGTTTTTCTATTTAATATTTTTTTTTCTGATAATTTTTGTCTTTGAAGTACACCCTCAAAATCAGGTTCTTGACTTTGAGCCAAATTAAAGTTCCAAAACTGATCTTGCTATTCGCAAGACTGAGTACCTGCAAGTCAAGGATTATCTTTTCTCTTTTGTATAGTTTTTATCTTTTTAATGGAAAGAAAAAAGAAATAGAAATAAGGTAAATATAGTATATATATATATGTATATAGGGGTGGGGGTGGAGGTGGAGATGGCGTGTAGCACGGTGTCGAGTCGGTCGTCGTCGAGGAAGACGCAACCAACAGGACGAAGTGCCGCGTGGAGTGTAGGATGGATGGGTGGAAGATGTGTGCGAAGACGCTTTCTATACGCGTGTATGGGGGAATATCAGCAACTGGTGTAGATATTCCCGTGATACAACGTATGGTAGGTGATATGAAAATATATATATGTATATGTATATATGTATGTATATATATATATATATATGATTATAATTATATAAGTGTATATGTAGCTATATATATATATGTGTGTGTGTGTATATATATATTTATAATTAGATATATTGTATGTATATATATATATATATGTAGTAATATATGTATTATGTATCTACTTATATATATATATATATATATGTATGTATGTATATTTGTACATATATGTATATATGTATAAATATATGTGTATATATATATGTATATATACTTATACTTAGTTATATAGGTACTAATATATGTGTATATATATATATATGTATATAAATATATGTATATATATCAATATATATATGTATATGTATATATATATATATAAGTATATAATAGTGTATAAGTGAGTGGGTGTGTGTACGAGAGAGTGTGTGTGTATGTGTGAGGTGAGTCTCTATGAGAGAGAGAGAGATCATTTGCTGGAGTGAAGAGGTGCGGGCGAGTTAAGCTGTCTGAATCCAGTGGGAGATGTCTGATGTCCACGCGCACGCGCAGGCGCGTATGAGCGCTAAGACGTGCGCGCACGCAGGAGGGAGTGGGCGTGGGAGGAAGAGACCGCAGTGCACTGCGCTGCACGAAGAGGCGCGCGAAGATGCGGGCGCAGACGGGTGAGGGCGAAGGCTTACGCGGGAGCGGGCGTTGGAGCGAGCGCGGGGAGAGTCGCGGGCATGCGCGGACGGGCTGGCGCCAGTATCGACACAGAGAGAGAGCGCCGGGTCACCGGATAAGTGAAACTTACCAGTCACCACACTGTGGCCACAGTGTTCCGCTGAAACGCGTGAACAGTGGCTACAGTGCGCGCTCGGCTCGCCCGACTGGGTGCTGGCAGTTCCGTGAGTGCGGGCACCGCTGAGCGAGCTGGCGCGTGTGCGGAAGGACTCTGCCGGCTGCTGGCGTGTGCGGAGAGAGGCGAGGGCGCCCTGCAGGCGTGCGCGGAATGAGCTGCGCCGGCTGCTGCAGGGGCGCGCGGTGGCCTGCGCGCAGGCGAGAGGCCGCTGCACCGTGCTGCTGCTGCTGTCGGGCTTCAAAACTTGACCCTATGGCAATGGCGGAGATGCTTGGAACGATGAAATTAGAGAAGAGAACCACCACACCCACTGGCTCTTTGATGAGCTGGGTGGTGGTGGTTGTGCACCACTGTAAGGTGCTCCTGCCCGCAGAGTATCTCCTCAGAAGGAGGAGAGGCTACATATGGAGGGGAGAGGGGAGGAGACGGCCTGGAGGATGGAGGTGTTGTTGTTCTTTTTGTGGACCAGGCTCCCCCTGCAAAGAAGATGGCCGTGCCTTTTTAAAGAGGAAGACAGCAAGCACAGCCATGCCCTGGCTGTGCATGGCTGTGCATGCGGCTGGCAAGGAGAGCATGTTGCAGAGAATGGTGCGGAGAAGGAAGCTGCCATGCCTTGCAGCCGCGAAGAAGAAATTCAAAGTCAAATAAAAATAAAGATGGAGATTTTGCGAGGCACCACTTGAGGAAAATGTTAATTTCAAGGCTATTTTATTCACTCTCCTCCCCTCTCAAATAAATGCATGCTTGCGTGTATTTTTACAAATGCGACTATGGCTACCTAATATGCACAGGCAATGCCTGGAAATAGCACAAGATGGCACAATTATTGGTGTATTTTTGCTGCGCAATCATACCCCCATGCCTATCTTTTGCTAGTCCCTAGCAAAACATTTTTTTTTATTGTATTTAGAAAATATCTTAAGCTGAAGATTTTCTTCTGAGGCGACATAGATGTGTTTATTGTTGGATATTGTGAGAACCAATTGTAGAGAAGACTACCAGTATTTTAAGTCTTACATGACATAGACCATCTCTCAACTAACCAGGACTCTTGATATTTAAACCTTAAGTACGATTTCTAGGATCCAGGAGGTTTTTGCCGTACTCGAGAGCTTAAGAGATTATGGCTTGTGCATGAAGGATCAAGACTGACCAGATGAATACTAAGACTCAAGCCCAGGGTTTCACGAATTTTTAAGTACAGGCTGGTTCCAATTTCAGGTCATGTCTTCGGATTGTCCCATAAAAAGATGACGGAAAACTCAACTCCCATTTTCTGACATTTGTGGCTCAAAGAAAACAGGGTATTTGCCCTGAAGAACTTTTTTGTAGGAAGATTTTACAGACATTTGTGAGATATACTGACTTATTTGTACCCTTTTTTTTTTTTCAAAACACGTGTCAGTATATCTCTTACAACTTTATTTGGAGGAGCACACTTTTCTTTTGGTGGGACAGTTCCTTTTTGGTGGAAAGAGTCTCTCCTAAACTCAAGACTGAAGCCTGGGATAAAAAGTCTACCTGCGCGCACAGGTAAGGACTCCACCTTCCCTAATGAACACTAGGGTTGGATCTTATATTCACCTAGCCTTTCTTGATATGTGTAGTGTGAACCAAGATTACTTAGGCTCTCGAGTAGAAGGAAACCAACGGATCCTGTACTGGTGTCTCTGGTACAAGAACACGTCCTTAATTAGGAGAGATTCCGATCTATCTTGTCAATGCTCAAGTGAATTAAGCCAAGGCTGTGCGAATTAAGCTTTTGTGGCCTGGAAAGTCTTCAAAACAGTGGTTGAATATGCATAAACACTTATTGTATTTTTGTTTCAGCCTTCAGATCATTACTAAACACCATTTTCATTATTTTTTTTTTTGAAACATATTTATAGATAAATGGAGACTGCATGATACCATAAAATACCCAGATCCTATGGATGTCTATCCATCCCCCCATGCCAAACGATGTTATGTCCTCATATGCACGTAGGGAAGGGTAGAGGAAGGGCGAAAGATCGGGTAACGAGAGTTGAGATGCAGGGTATATAGCAGGGTGGTAGGGTGGGTGGATGGTAGGTGATGAAGTGAAAAGTGAAGTGAGCATGACAGTGGCGGAGTGTTGTTGGGCTGCCTCCCAATGAGTGATGAATTTAACGTCCCCAGCTGGACTCAGAATGAGGCACAACATTAGTTACCCTCCAGCAGGGCAACAGTTTCTCCAACGGGGGCAGGTTCATGAGTATGATAGGGTTTCAAACACTGCCCATTGACCATAAATTTATGCCCAGATTTGGGATCTTCAATCTCAACGATTCCGTTGGGAAATGGTCTCGAGACCAGGAAGGGACCAGTCCATTTGGACTTCAATTTCCCAGAAAAGAATTTGAGCCGGGCATTGTAGAACCAAACTTGCTGAGATGGCTCAAATTCCTTCCGCCGAATACGGCTGTTGTGAAAAGCCTTAGTGCGTTGTTTGAAAGTTAAGGCGGAATCATAGGCTTCACGACGGAGCTCTTCCAGCTCCTGGAGTTGGAGTTTCCTTTCTCGACCACACAGGTCTGGATCGAGGTTACATTGGCGAGCCGCCCAATAAGCGCGTGCTCCAACTCCACGAGTAAATGACAAGGCTTCCCGTAAACGATTATATAAGGAGATATACCAAGGGGAGCCTTGAAGGCGGTTCGATACGCCCAAAGTGCGTCAATCAGCTTGTCGGACCAATCCTTACGGTCAGGCCGAACCGTTTTCTGGAGAATTTGCTTGATTTGCCGGTTCGACACTTCTGCCTGGCCGTTCGTCTGAGGATGATACGGAGATGCGATATGATAGTGGACTCCATATTTCCTCAGAAGTGCACAAAAAGAAGCATGGGTAAAGTGGCTTCCTCCATCCGAGATAATGGCTCGCGGGATCCCAAAGCGTGCAAAGATGTAGTCTTTGACAAATCGAGTGGATATAACATGATCAGCATGGCGCGTAGGAATAGCCTCGATCCATTTCGAAACATAATCAACAGCCACGAGGATATATTCGAAGCCGTTGGAGGGAGGAAAGGGACCCGTGAAATCAATTCCTCAAATGTCAAAGATTTCTACAGCTAGGATGGGTTGCAAGGGCATCATGTCACGACGTGACATTGACCCTAATGACTGGCACCTAGTGCAATGTTTGGCATAATTGTGTGAATCCTGGTGAAGGGAGGGCAAAAAAAAAATCGCACTGCAACACCTTGGCTGCAGTTTTCCTCCTAGAGAAATGGCCTCCGCAGGCCTGATCGTGGCAGAAGGATAGCACACTGGGGAATTCGCTATCAGGAATACTTTGCTTCTGCCATGAGACGCCCGTGCTGGTTTTTAGGCCAGCCACGTGGAAGGGATCTAGAAGTAAGGTAATTGGCAATGTCGGCATACCAAGGTCCACTTGCCACATTAATTGCCAATAGGTGCTCATCAGGAAAAATCTCGTTAATTGACAGAGTAAGTCCAATATGGTCAAGGTCTAGTCTGGAAAGATGATCAGCCACAACATTCTGGGCTCCGGCCTTATCGCGGATCTCAATGTCAAATTCTTGGAGCAGAAGGATCCAACGAATCAGTCTAGGTTTGGCATCCTTCTTGTGCATGAGATGGCGAATAGCCACGTGATCAGTGAAAACAATAACGTGTGAGCCCAGAAGGTAAGAGCAGAATTTCTCCTGCCCAAAGATGACCGCCAGTAGTTCTTTGTCAGTGGTAGTATAATTATGCTGGGTCTCGTCCAACGTCTTACTGGCGTAGTACACCACGAAGGGGTGTCTATCGTGTCTATATCCTAGGATGGTTCCGACTGTAAGGTCGGAAGCGTCACACATGAGTTCAAAGTCGAGGGACCAATCAAGTGGCTGGAGAAGAGGGGCCTTGGTGACAGCATTACGCAGTTGCGTGAACGCTTGTATGCAGTCGGGGCCCATATCGAAGGGTACGTCGGTTGATAGGTGATGAGTTAAAGGTCGAGAAATTTTGGAGAAATCTTTGATGAATCTCCTATAGAAATCGACATGTCCCAAGAAGGAGCGGATTTGTTTGATAGAGCCAGGCACAGGTAAATCAGCAATTACATCAAGCTTAGCTCTGTCAACCTCGATACCCCTATCGGAGATGATATGTCCGAGAACAATTCCCTCGTGTACCATAAAATGACTTTTTTCCCAGGAAAGCACAAGGTTTATGTCAATACATCTCCTAAGGATACGGGTCAGGTTGGCAAGACATTCATCGAAAGATGGTCCAAAGACCAAAAAGTCATCCATGAAGACCTCGAGAAAGTCACCCACCATGTCATGGAATATCGCCAGCATACATCTCTGGAAAGTTGCTGACGCGTTACAAAGTCCGAATGGCATCCCTCTATATGCAAAGGTGCTGAAGGGGCAGGTAAAGGTGGTTTTCTCTTGGTCCCGAGGGTCAATTTCCACCTGATTATATCCTGAGAATCCATCCAGGAAACAGAAAATTTAATTTCACGCTAACCTCTCCAGGATTTGGTCAAAGAAAAGTAGCAGAAAGTGATCTTTCTTAGTTGCAGCATTGAGTTTCCTATAATCTACACACACTCTCCAAGATGTAGGAGTGCGTGTAGGGATGGATTCGCCCCTGTCATTGACACGGATGGTGAGTCCCGCCTTTCTGGGCACGACGTGAATCGGACTCACCCAGGGGCTATCGCTGATCGGGTAGATTATACCTGCATCCAGCCACTTAATAATTTCCTTCTTAACAACCTTCCGCATGTTAGGGTTGAGATATTGCTGCATCTCGTGGGAAGGTCGAGCCTCCTCCTCCGTATATATACGGTGAGTGCAGTAGGAGGGGCAAATGCCAGAAAAGTCTGATAAAGACCATCCAATGGATGCCTTGTGTTCCATAAGGACCTTCGTTAGTTTGCACTCTTGCTCCCTGGTCAATTTTGAACTGAGGATTACAGGGAGCATTTCATTTGCTCCCAAGAAAATATACTTAAGTGTACTAAGCAACTCTTTCAGCTCGGGAGTGGATGGTGAAAGATCTAGCATTTCTTGGGACGAGAGTGTCTCAGGCGGATTAGAAAACAAGTCAGGAGGAAGAAGTTGGCCCTCAGATTGGCCAAGAAGAGGGGCTTCTTGGATAGATGGATCCAAAAAGGAATAGCCCCAGTGAGAAGTATGTGGGCTCAAGGTCCCAGTGTGGAAAAGTATCCGATCTTCAAGAGTGTGGACCGGCGGTGACTAGCCTGGATATGACAGACCACGAGGTATGGGAAGCGGAGAAAACCTCGTCAGAAGTCTGGTAAGGAGAAGGTACGGGAATAGGGAGGGATGGGGGAACGTCACAATATGTGTCGGTCAGGCAATCGTCAGTGTTTACAGGTAATCCGTAGCAGTCAGAATAGGTCCCAATTAGTCCGATACATGCGCTGACGGCCATGTCCTTGTCAGACGTGTCATCCTCGATGCAATTGTAATCAAAGTTCTAGGCTGCCTTGAAGATGTTAAGCTTAAGCTTTTCAGATCCAACAGCAATCTCAATACAGCCAGACTTGCAGTCGATATGGGCGCGGGTTATGGCCAAGAAAGGTTGACCAAGGATGATCGGACAAACAGAAAGTGAGCTAGGAACTTCCATATCTAAAACGAGAAAGTCAACAGGAAAACAAAGACTGTTGACCCTCACCACCACGTCTTCCACTACACCCTTTGGAATTTTGACAGAACGATCTGCCAACTGTAACGTGACAGGGGTGGGTTTCAGATTTCCCAAGGAAAATTTTTCGAGCATGATGGTTGGAATAAGGTTGATGGAAGATCCTAGATCAAGTAGGGCACGGTTAAAATTGCAGCCTTGGATGCTACAGGAAATAAGCAGTGTGCCCGGATCTTTCTGCTTCGGTGGTAGATTTGACAGTATAGCACAACTCACATGAGGCGAGAGAACCACCAGATTCTTAGTTTTCTTTGACTGTCGCCTGGGTGTTGTGTAGTCTTTGAAAAATTGGGCGACAGTAGGAATGTGTTCGATAGCCTCGAGCAGGGGTACCTTGATTTCAACGTCCCTAAATAAATTACGTAGGTTATCAAAGGCCGACGTATCCTTCTTCTTGCCTTTTGGCTCCCTCAGTAGAGCCACAGGGAATTGGATTGATTTTGGCACCAATTTGGGTGTATCGTCTTCTCGCGAATGCAGTGCACATCCCGAATGAAGGCGATGAAGAAGACGGGCCAGGATCTGGTCGAGGCGGATCGACGGTCTGCTTGCCGCTCCTCATAGTGATTGCATTGGAGGATGTTGGTCCAGTGGGATCATAAGGCGGAGGAGGGTTCGCAATAGGGACATAAGAGTGAGGTGCTGCAGCGGGATTAGCCTGAAATCCTGGTGGAATGCTCGGAGCCTGCATAATTTGATGTACCTGCCCCTGAGAAGGTCGTACATGTGGTTGAGGACCATGGGGTACGAAATTTCGCGGGTTTGGAACAGGTTGGGCTGGAAGAGTGCCCTGAGATCTTGGCATTCTGCTGCGCCAATTGGTGCTGAAGAGAGGTCATGTTCTCTTTATGGCGCTCTGATATTTCCGTCATCATTCGCATCAATTTATCAAGAGGACTAGATGCGTGTTCTATTTTCGATACGCAAGGACCCGATGGCGAATTCGCCGTAGGATTAGACTGGGCCCTTGGGATGACGGGTGCGGACGGTCGCATTGGTCCACCCGTGGGGTTTTAGCACTGTGGGTTGTTGGACCATGCGAAGTTCGGATGATTTCACCACCCTGGGTTATAAGTGGTAGAGAACGGGTTGTTCCCCAGGGCGCAAGCGTCTTCTATGCCAAAAGACGTGTCCGCATATAAATACGCTTCCGAGCACACGGAGGCTTGGTCCTCCGTGTCGAAATACTGCTCGCAGAAGCCAGATCCACATGACTTACCGAATCGCTCGGCGCGACACTCGGTAAGGAAGGTCTTACGGGGTTTCTCGGGATAAGCCTAGTGTTAGAAGAATTATGATTGTGACGAAGTGGGGAGGTGGGGGTGTTTGCCATAGAATGAGTGGGGTTGGCCAAAAGCTCGTCCAGCTTCTTATGCACGACAGAGATTTCATCCAATTTCTGTGCGATAAGGCTGAGATCTGTGGATGAATGGGAGGGTCCCGTGTCAACTTCGTGGACATTACGGGGCATGCTGGTACGATTAAAGGCGACAATGGAGGCATTGTTCATTGAGTTTTCGCTCATATTTCAAATAATTCGAATGCTCCATTCTCACTTTATTCATGAAATTCCCTCCGTAGGAAGCATCTGCAATCTGCTTCAAAGTCTCATTTAGCCCATAGTAGAAAATCTGGGCTATATGCCACTTAGGCAGACCGTGGTGCGAACACTTCCTGAAGAGGTCATTATATCTCTCCCATGCCTCATGAAATTGTTCACCGTTTTGTTGCATAAATGAAGTGATAGCATGGCGAAGCGCATTGGTTCGCCCGATTGGGAAGAACTTCTTGAGAAACACTGTTCGCATCTCTTTCCAAGAGTGGATGGTTCTCCCAAGGGTGCGTAACCACTGTGATGCTTTATCCTGCAATGAAAACGGGAACATTTTCACGAGGACTATTGGTAACCCGATATTTCTTGGTTTAACTATTTCAGCCAATCGGGTTAGGTCTTCCAAATGGAGAAAATGATCTTCACTTGCAGGACCATGGAAGTGAAAATTTATCAGGCCAATTATGTTAGGTTTCAGTTCAAAGTCGTCCCCGCCCATGGGGACCTAAATTTGTTCTATGGTCTCTGTAGCAGCGGGATTCTGATAGGAGCTAAGAGACCTAGGCTCCTCCTGTTTAAGGAGGGTTCTGCATTTCCTCCAATGTTTCCCTAATGGCCTTAATTTGTTTATTATACATTTTCATTTGGGCTTGGAGGCAGGTTATGGGATCTAAGGCTCCACCATCTGGTGGATTTTGAGGGCAGTTTCCTCCGTTGGGATTTGGGGGAGGGCGTGCAGCCATGTTTGTGGAAGAGAAGGACGATTCGGCTTCTTTTCTAAAATTATCAGGCAATTCACACAGTTCAGGGTTTTGTGACCTCCTCCCAAACATGCACTATCGCAGGAAGAATTGGGGGGATACGAAGGGAAAGGGAGATGAGAGAAATGACGCCGCAAAGGTACACTTGATGACCAATCAACACAATCAAATTCCTAACCTCTACAGTGTGCCCTTAAACATAAAGACTTAAGTTACTTACTATCACGAACTACGGAACCGAATGCGAGCACCGCGGAACCACCAGGCCAGATTGAAAGGCCATTTGCCCCAGTCTTAGACATCCAATAGCACGCAGGAACCCTCACCAGCACGTAGGCGCTACACGCAGGTAGTTAGACCTTCAATCCTTAATAAGGGTCAAGTTGCTATCAGTTTTAGTTAGAGGCCTAGGATCAAGTGCTTCTGGAATGTGAAGGGCATTATTTATAGGTAATGCCCAAGTGATTGATTTTTAGAGTGTGTAAACCAAGCATGCAACGGGGAAATCTCCCCGAATTGAAGTTTTAATTGATGAATGGTTTTTAGAGTTTCAGTTTGAAGTAGTATGGATTTTAGGATTTTGCTGAATTACCAATTCAACCAATCTCCAGGTTTTGAGAGAATACAAGTTTTCTTCTATGCCCAATAAACCCTTCTTCAATGTCAGTTGGTTAATGCATGCTAAAATGTAATGGACTTCCCTAGATGGAGATTTCTATGTGTGGATGCATGAATCAATTTTATGTTAGTGTGAAAGGGAGCCAAAACACTTTAATTCAAGTGCTCCCAATCACCAAAATGATTTCCACACACAAGGCTCAACCATAAGATAAAGAAAATCAAATTGTTGGAGTTGAAGTATTCGGGATCGAATCTTAGGCACGTGAAAGGTCGTGATGGGGTTGGAATCAACTCAATTCAAAGTCTCCCCACCAAAAAGGTGATCTCAAATTGTAGATAAATTAGGTAAAGAGGGATGGCAGTCAATCTTTTTATTTTTGCCTTAAAGAATACTTCACATGGCGAAAAATTCAAGAATTAAGGTTCTAGGATCCTCGCTATGCAAAGTTTGGCGGGAGATCCCGGGGCGGTGGGAGTGATGACAAACAATCAAACACGTGATTTTTAATCCACTTGCCCCAAGAGATCCCAAGAAGTTTTTTTTTAAATTTTTTTTATTAAGGTGACAAGTTAACCTAAGTTGCTAAGAAAGAAAGACCTACTTGTTTAGCAACGTGTGTGAAGTACCAGTGCGGTGCCGACGTCTTCACGCTCTCGTTCCCGCCTTGGATCTGCCCACGTCTCGTACTTCGTCTGCCTGTCTTCTTGCAACGGGTTCACCTGCACAGCAACAAACAAAAACACCCGTGAAGAGAAGGGTGTGAGAAGAGAAAAATTGAAGGAATGGAGTAAAAACTTACTTGAATGCGTACTTCTCCAGCAACGACGCCAAAAAAGAGCTATGGTCAGGCCCGGATAGGTTGTATTAATATGGTGATTTTATCGTTGAAATGAGTATTGCGATTAACCTAAATCGAGCCTAACCATCTCTTTACAAAATTTTTTTTAACCTGGCCTACTTGATTTTATCTTATTCACTTTTAGGCCCAGGGTCGAACTCAGGGAAGTGGGATTAGAGGTGAATAAGTTTCTACACCTTTCCTACAACGAATCTCTTTCGTTCGTTTATTATGTTTTTGGTGTTTTTCTATTTAATATCTTTTTCTGATAATTTTTGTCCTTGAGGTACACCCTCAAAGTCAGGTTCTTGGCTTTGAGCCAAATTAGGGTTCCAAAACTGGTCTTGCTATTCGCAAGACTGAATACTTGCAAGTCAAGTATTATCTTTTCTCTTTTGTATATTTTTTATCTTTTTAATGGCGAGAAAAAAGAAATAGAAATAAGGTAAATATAGTATATATATATGTATATAGGGGCAGGGGTGGAGGTGGAGATGGCGTGTAGCACGGTGTCGAGTTAGTTGTCGTTTAGGAAGACGCAACCAACAGGACGAAGTGCCGCGTGAAGTGTAGGATAGATGGGTGGAAGACGTGTGCGAAGACGCTTTCTATACGCGTGTATCGGGTAATATCAGCAACTGGTGCAGATATTCCCGTGATACAACGTATGGTAGGTGATATGAAAAAATATATATATATATGTATATATGTAAATATATACCTATATGTATATATATATATATATGGTTATAATTATATAAGAGTATATGTAGCTATATATATATATATATGTATGTATGTATATTTTTATATATATATACATATATTTATAATTAGATATATATGTATGTGTATATATATATATATATATATATATATGTATATATATAGTAATTTATGTATCTAGTTATATATATATGTATATGTATATATATATATATATATGTATGTATATTTGTATATATATATATATAGATGTATATATACTTATACTTAGTTATATAGGTACTAATATATATATATATATATGTATATATATCAATATATATATGTATATGTATATATATATAAGTATATAATAGTGTATAAGTGAGTGGGTGTGTGTACGAGAGAGTGTGTGTGTGTGTATGTGAGGTGAGTGTCTGTGAGAGAGAGAGAGAGAGAGAGAGAGAGGGAGAGAGAGAGATCATCTGCTTGAGTGAACAGGTGCGGGCGGTTTAAGCCATCTGAATCCAGTGGGCGACGTCTGATGTCCACGCATACGCGCAGGCGCGTAGGCACGCTAAGACGTGAGCACACCCAGGAGGGAGCGGGCGTGGGAGGAAGAGACCACAGCGCATAGCGCTGCGCGAAGAGGCGGGCGCTGAAGCGGGCGAAGATGCAGGTGCAGACGGGTGCGGGCAAAGGCTTACATGGGAGCGGGCGCTAGAGCAGGCGCGGGGAGAGATGCGGGCGTGGGCGTGCGAGGATGGGCTGGCGCCGGTAGCGGCGCAGAGAGAGAGAGAGCGCCGGGTGACCGGATAAGTGATAAACTTATCGGTCATCGCACTGTAGCCACAGTGTTCCGCTGAAACGCATGAACAGTGGCTACAGTGCGCGCTTGGCTCGCGCGACCAGGTGCTGGCGGTTCCGTGAGTGCAGGCGCCGCTGAGCGAGCTGGCACGCGCGCGGAAGGATTGCACCGGCTGCTAGCGTGAGCGGAGAGAGCTGAGGGCGCCCTGCAGGCACGCGCGGAAAGAGTTGCACCGGCTGCTGCAGGGGCGCGTGGTGGCCTGCCCGCGAGCGAGAGGCCGCTGCACCGTGCTGCTACTGCTGCCGAGCTTCAAAGCTTGACCCTGTGGCAATGGCGGAGATGCTTGGAACAATTAAATCAGAGAAGAGAACCACCATGCCCACTGGCTCTTTGATGAGCTAGGCGGTGGTGGGACTCACGGTGGTGGTTGTGCACCACTGTGAGGTGCTCCTGCCTGCAGAGTAGCTCCTTAGAAGGAGAGGCTGCGTATGGAGGGGAGAGGGGAGGAGATGGCCTGGAGGATGGAGGTGGTGTTGTTCTTTTTGTGGACCAGGCTCCCCCTGCAAAGAAGATGGTCGTGCCTTTTTAAAGAGGAAGAATGCAAGCACAGCCATGCCCTGGTTGTGCATGCAGCTGGAAGGGAGAGCATGTTGCAGAGAATGGCGCGAAGAAGGAAGCTGCCATGCCTTGCAGCCGCGAAGAAGAAATTCAAAGTCAAATAAAAATAAAAATAAAGATGGAGATTTTGCGAGGTAGCATTTAAGGAAAATGTTAATTTCAAGGCCATTTTATTCACTCTCCTCCCCTCTCAAATAAATGCATGCATGAGTGTATTTTTACAAATGCGACTATGGCTACCTAATATGCACAGGCAATGCCTGAAAATAGCACAAGATGGCACAATTATTGGTGTATTTTTGCTGCACAATCATACCCCCATGCCTATCTTTTGATAGTCCCTAGCAAAACATTTTTTTTATTGTATTTAGAAAATATCTTAAGCTGAAGATTTTCTTCTGAGGTGACATAAATGTGTTTATTGTTGGATATTGTGAGAACCCATTGCAGAGAAGACTACCGGTACTTTAAGTCTTACATGACATAGACCATCTCTCAACTAACCAGGACTCTTGATATTTAAACCTTAAGTACGATTTCTAGGATCCAGGAGGTTTTTGCCGTACTCGAGAGCTCAAGAGATTATGGCTTGTGCATGAAGGATCAAGACTGGCCAGATGAACATTAAGAATCAAGCCCAGGGTTTCACAAATTTTTATGTGCAGGATGGTCCCAGTTTCAGCTCATGTCTTCGGATTGTCCCTTAAAAAGATGACGGAAAACTCAACTCTCATTTTCTGACATTTGTGGCTCAAAGAAAATAGGGTATTTGCTCTGAAGAACCTTTTTGTAGGAAGATTTTACAGGCATTTGTGAGATATACTGACTTATTTGTACCCTTTTTTTTTTCGAAACACGTGTCAGTATATCTCTTACAACTTTATTTGGAGGAGCACACTTTTCTTTTGGTGGGAGAGTTCCTTTTTGGTGGAAAGAGTCTCTTCTAAACATAAGACTAAAGCCTGAGATAAAAAGTCTACTTGCGTGCGTAGGTAAGGACTCTACCTTCCCTAATGAACACTAGGGTTGGATCTTACGTTCACCTGGTCTTTCTTGATATGTGTAGTGTGAACCAAGATTACTTAGACTCTCAAGTAGAAGCAAACCAACGGATCCTGTACTGGTGTCTCAGGTACAAGAACACATCCTTAGTTAGAAGAGATTCCGATCTATCTTATCAATGCTCAAGTGAATTAAGTCAAGCCTAAGCGAATCAAGCTTCTGTGGCCTGGAAAGTCTTCAAAACAGTGGTTGAATATCCATAAACACTTATTGTTTTTTTGTTTCAGCCTTCAGATCATTACTAAACACCATTTTCATTTTTTTTTTTTGAAACATATTTATAGATAAATGGAGACCGCATGATACCATAAAAAACCCAGATCCTATGGATGCCTATCCAGCCACTCACCAAAAAAAAAAAAAACCCCAACTAAAGAAAATGGGTTAAAAATCAAGTCTAAAACACGAAATAAACACGAATTCGTTGTAGTACTACTGGATGCTTTCAACCTCTTGGCTGGGTCAGCCAAGAGGCGGGAATCGCTTTTAGTTGGTTGTACAACGAATTTTCTTCAGGAATTAGAACTTAAAACAAAAAATCTGGTCATCTGATTCATAAGGACCATCTGATTGACAGGGCCTTAGCCTTGTTTGGCTTGGCTACACCAACCTAGGGGTTGGGTGGTGTATGAAAGGGGGGAGGTCACTTAGACCTCAGCTGGTTGGACCTTGGGAGCCACTCCCAAGGAGGCAAGTCACCTCGCCAGGACCTACTTCTCCCCCCATTTCTTCTACTCCTGTAGCCACAATGGCTAATCCTGGACCTAGACCTAGACCGGGTCAGGATATTGATAATCTGGACCCGATGGCTTGTCTGGAAGCCCAGGTAGTGGAATCTGAGGAGCGGCATCGGCAGAGCATGGATCGCATTTTAACGGCGCTTGACAGGATGCAGCATCCACCGCGAGGAGAACAACTACGGGATTTCTATGATCCAGTTGCACCAATCGTCGCACCCTTAGTCAGAATTCCCATAAACGAAGATGCATTTGAGCTCGAGCCTAACGTGATTGGGTTGATCAGCACCCACTTCTTTGGAAACTCAAGCGAAGATCCGTTCCAGCACCTAGAGCACCTGAGTCGACTCGCAGATACGATTCGACCCAGGAACATTGATCTTGAGATTGTTCTAATGAAGCTTTTCCCATTTTCTCTGAGGGACAAAGCTTCATACTGGTTCAAGACCATTGGGAAGCCAATTGGAACCTGGTCGGAATTACGACGTGAATTCCTCCAAAAGTTCTTCCCAATCTGTCAGACAAACACGATGAGGCACGCAATCACGACTTTCTCCCAAGGAGCTGGGGAGAAGTTGCATGATGCCTGGGACCGATTTCACGACCTTCTCCGGAAATGCCCACATCATGGTATACCTAGATGGCACCTAGCTCAAATCTTTTACCGTGGACTGGATGACACACATCGGTATCTAGCTGATGCATCTAGTGGCGGGAATTTCCTCGCAAAAGATGAGAACAGCGCATTTGAGTTGTTCGAATCTTTGGCAGGGAATTCGATGAATGCCGCTTCCATGAACCAATTCCAGTGGCTTGGTCAGTAGCGAGTTGGTGTCCATGTGGTTCACGCCGAGTCTATTGGAGCCAACATGGATATCATCGTCAAGCAACTGGATAGAATAAACCTAATTGAGAAAAAGATTGACCAAATTAGTCAGGGTCAATCTGACATGAACTCTGCCACTTCAAGAGCCTCCTATGCACCCCGAGCCCCTCCTGCTCGAGTTAATCTACTCACTCGGGATGCATCTTCTTATTTACGAGATATCGCATATCAGGGTCTCGTAAACAATTCTGATCTGGCACCATACGACCAGGGTTACGCACCACCTGCAGATTATAATACGTATCCCCTTGACAGATATACGTCTCAGACATTTTCGACCTACGACGACGTCAGTGCTATCCAAGGATACGGGCGTAATAACCCGTATTCAGAGACGTATAACCTCGGCTGGTGCCAACATCCGAACTTCTCTTAGTCTGGTAATTCACAGAGACCACATCAAGATCCACACTACCAGACCAGGCAATACGGGAATGCGCAAAACACGTACCCTAGGTAGTAGCCATTCTCGCATCAGCAACAACCCCATTCTTTATACCAGCCGTTGCACCAAGCTGCCAGTCACCCTCCAAAGTGAGCTGACCCTTTGGAGGCACTGAAAAAGGAGCTGCAAGAATCAATGAGGAAATCTACACAGGATAGCCTGCAGATTATGAAGGCGATGGCTGATCAGATACAGACTGTACAGAACATGCAAAACCAGCTGTTGCAGAAGCATAGGACTCAGGAAGCCTTGCCCTTCCAACCCATCTCGAACCCTCGATATGTGCAGAACCAAGGCACCCTACCTAGGTTTCATGCACCGCAGGGACAGGCACATGCCATATTACAGGTGCCTCCTGCACCACCCGATTATGCTCAAGGCCAACCACCTTTGAAGAACCCCGCATACTCTACCCCTTCCGCTCCCCCACCACCTTATGGACAGCAAGCTGATGCACATGCTGTCTCTTTGAGAAGTGGAAGGAAGACATCTGATTCACCACATAGGCAGGTGGGTCCTGATTTTTCCCACCCTTCGCCGCAGGCAGGTTCGACTCCATCTCAGGAGCCACCTACGGTAGATAAGGATAAGAGGCCACTCAACCCTGAGATTCCCGTCCCTTTTCCTGAGGCTTTAACCTGGAATGTAGTACGGAAAAAGGACATGCGGAATTTTAAGGATCTGAAATCAATGTCCAAGAAAGTATATATTCAGGTCCCCCTTTTCGAGGCAATCGATCACATTCCCGTTGTCGCTAAGTTCTTCAAGGACTATTGTACCCCAAAGCGACAGCCCAGAATTGGACGACAGGCGGTACTGTCAAAAGAGGCTAGCACCGTGATTCTAGCTGACTTGCCGCCGAAAAAGAAAGACCCTGGTACCCCATTTATATCCTGCATCTTGCAGGATTCTCCATTTGATCGGGCCCTTCTAGATCTGGGTTCGTCCATCAACCTAACTCCCACTGCCGTATTTGATCAATTTCGATTTGGGGAGTTAAAGCCTACCTCGGTCACGATTTAGCTGGCTGATAGATCAATCAAAACATCGAGAGGGGTGGTTGAGAATGTGATCGTGAAAGTCCACGGATTCTGCTTTCCCACAGACTTTTTCATTCTCGATATGGAAGTTCCACCTAATCTCCGAGATGCACCAATTATTTTGGGTCGCCCATTTCTAGCGACAGCCTGAGCGAACATTGATTGTGCTTCCAGGTGTATGGAGATAGCCCTAGGTAATGAGTGACTTCGACTTGACATATTCAAGGCAACAAAGAATTTTGACTGTGATTGCATTGAGGAGGATGGTGAAGATGAAGATTCGGCACACTGTGGTAACATTGGGCTCCTTTGTGACGACCCAATGTCTCATTCATCTGCACTATTAGGGTTCTTGGACCTCGATCCACATGGGACTGAAACCACTGCACTACAAATATCTCCCCGAGGATCTGACAGTTTAGGGTGTGCTTCTGACCACAGCACCCCTGAATCCAGCTATCCTGATCCACACATCGCTGAATCGCCCCTGTTGTTGCAAGAAGATGTGACCACAGCTAACGGGTTTCCCGTTAGCGTAGTCACAACCGATTATTTCACAAGTGAATCAGCGAGAATTCACATGCATACGGATCAGCAGATTCCCACCCTCGAGTTCACTCTTCCCACTCCCATTTCTGACTCTGACCCACCCATGATCGAATTGAAGCCCTTACCTGACTCACTTAAGTATGTGTTCTTGGGTGAAAATGAGACATACCCAGTCATTATTAATGCCCACTTAACCCAATAACAGGAGCATCAATTGATTTCTACGTTACAAGACCACAGGGTTGCTATAGGGTGGAGTATCGCTGATCTCCATGGTATTCGCCCCTCGTATTGCACTCATCACATTTACACGGATGAGGGGGTGAAACCTCCGAGACAACCTCAAAGATGACTAAACCTGAATATGCTAGAGGTTGTTAAGAAGGAGATCATCAAATGGCTAGATGCAGGTATTGTATACCCAATCTCAGACAGCCAATGGGTGAGTCCGATCCTGATAGTGGCCAAGAAAGCAGGACTCACCGTTGTGAAAAATGATAAGGGTGAATCCATCCGGACTCGCACTACGACATCTTGGTGGGTCTGCATCGACTATAGGAGACTGAACATGGCTACCTAGAAGGATCACTTTCCTTTGCCTTTCATTGATCAAATCTTGGAATGGTTAGCCGGACGCAGTTTCTTTTGCTTTCTGGATAGATACTCCGGGTATAATCAAGTAGCGATCAGCCTGGAAGATCAAGACAAGACCACATTCACATGCCTCTTTAGAACATTCGCTTTCAAGCGGATGCCCTTTGGCCTCTACAACGCACCAGCAACATTTCAGCGTTGTATGATGGCCATCTTCTCTGACATGATTGGGGACCATGTGGAGGTATTCATGGATGACTTCTCTGTCTTTAGAGATAATTTCGCATCTTGTCTTGATAACCTCACCAAGATCCTAAAAAGGTGTATTGAGGCAAACCTGGTACTATCCTTGGAGAAAGCTATTTCATGGTGAGGGATGGCATAGTACTAGGGCATAGGATCTCTAAAAATGGACTTGAGGTCGATCGAGCTAAATTTGAGATTATTTCCCACTTACCACCACCTAGCTCGATCAAGCAGATCGGATCATTCTCTGGTCACGTCGGCTTCTATCGGATATGTATACGTGATTTCTCAAAAATTGCATGGCCCTTGACGAATCTCCTTGTTGCCAATGCCCCATTTGAATAAAACACCTCGTGTCTCAGTGCCTTCAAGACTTTACGAAGCAGTGTCTCTGATTCCCCGATTCTCCAACCACTCGACTGGTCTCTCGATTTCAAGATGATGAGCGATGCTTCTAACTTTGCCGTCGGTGCTGTTTTAGGCCAACGTCGGGAAAAACAACCCTTTGTCATATACTATGCTAACAAGACGTTGAATGACGCTCAGCGTAATTACACTATCACCGAAAAAGAACTGCTAGCAGTAGTATTCGGGTTGGAGAAATTCAAATCTTACCAATTAGTGTCCAAAGTCATCATCTTCACAGACCACTCCACCCTCCAGCATTTGTTGGCAAAGAAGGATGCCAAACCATGGCTCATTAGATGGATCCTTCTATTGCAAGAATTTGACATTGAAATCCACGACAAAGCCAGAAAGCAGAATGTTGTGGCAGATCACCTATCCAGACTAGACCCAGACCACATTTCGTATTCCCTACCTATCCACAAGCAATTTCCGGATGAATCTCTTTTGGCAGTTCACTCTGTGGAGTTCCCCTGGCACACGGATATCACGAACTATCTTACTACAGGCAAGATTCCCGCGAACCTATCCAAGGACCAGAAACTCAAATTCACTGCAGAAGTGTTCGACGATCTTGTAGAAGTGTTCGACGTCTGGGGCATCGATTTTATGGGCCCTTTTCCGAACTCGCATGGCTTCGAGTACATATTACTAGCTGTCAACTATGTCTCGAAGTGGGTCGAGGCCATCCCGGCGAGATGGGCTGATCGTAAGATCGTCATTTCTTTCATACAGCAGTACATCTTGGCGAGATTCGGAATACCCCACGCTCTGATTAGCGACGGGGGAAGCCACTTCATTCACGCCTACTTCAGGTCATTATTAAAGAAATACGAGGTACATCACCGTATAGCCACCCCGTATCACCCGCAGACCAATGGGCAGGCTGAAGTGTCTAACTGTCAGATCAAGCTGATTCTCCAAAAGATGATTAGACCAGGCAGAAAGGACTAATTCGATAAATTAATTGACGCACTCTGGGCATATCGAATCGCATACAAGGCCCCACTCAAAATGTCGCCATATTGCATGGTATATGGCAAGGCTTGTCACCTTCCTGTAGAGCTGGAACACCACGCCTTTTGGGCGATGCAAAAATGTAAACTTAACCTCGATGTAGGAGGTCAAGAACGGAAACTCCAGCTCAGCGAATTAGAAGAGATTCGGTGGGAGGCCTATGAGAACACATTGATATACAAGGACAAGACCAAGGCCTTTTATGACCGCCACATCCAGAGGAAAGCATTCACGCCCAACCAGCAAGTTTGGTTGTTTGATTCACAATTAAAACTGTTCGCAGGGAAGCTCAAGTCCAAGTGGACTGGCCCATATATTGTGACTCATCCATATCCTAATGGGGCAGTTCAGATCAGGGACTCAAAATTTGGGCACATATCTACGGTAAATGGCCAGCGCCTCAAGCCATTTTTGGCCAAGGAACCTCCTCCACCTGACGAGATTGTTCATCTTATTGAGGACGTGTGATTGAGTTTTCGCGTAGCTGGAGGCATTAAACTCAGCATGTATAGATAGCATACCCCACATTCTACCATCATCTATAAATAACCATTTTTATACATAGCATATTTTTCCTTTTAGCATATTTTCTTTCTGCATATTGCATACTGACAAGTTGGCCGGTGCTGATATATAATTTCGGGAGCAATTACAGGTGATTTTTACCCATTTTCTCCCAACTGTATTTATTTTCTTTTATATTCATGCATGAGGACTTGCAATAACTTAGGCATGGGGGGGTAGATACAACAAAACTGAAAATTTTTATGCCAACATTTAGGAAAACCTCAGAGCTGCATGTAAAACATACTTTAGGACCCTAGATAAAAGAAGAACCGACTCCACCTCTAATGCTCGCATTGGAGCTAGAAATCGTCCGCAACAGCCATTCCAACTCACCTGCTCACCTTTTATTCTAAATTTAGGGTCAAGCTGAATGTAACCCGATACGGGAATTTCACGAAGTATAAATTATATGAGGTTATTTGTTTATAGCATATATACATATTGCATTCATGAATAAGATTATTTTATTAAGAGAATGCATTAGGGATTTTATCCTCTAGTTGATTCCTGTAATCTGAAATCCAGTACAACTTTTCACACACACATAGAATTTGCAATAGATTCACGGTGAAGGTTGATAAACGTCTTTAGTCTGTCGAGAAGAAGCAGTGCTTCTTTTCTTGAACCCTTGGACAGTGTTTTGGGAGTCAGGCAGAGTTTCCTCCAAAAATCCACCAAATAGTGTGAAATGAGAGTAGAGTGTACTAGCGCTCTAAACTTAGTACAAGGAATCTGGAGTCCTAGATAATTAGGTGATGATACTCAGAGAGTAGACATAGTTTTCGCTCTCTGTTCCTGCGTATACATTTAGTGTGAAATTTTAAGAGCCACCAAATAAGGGAAATATGCGGAGAGCGAGTTTTCATAAAACTAGGGCTAAGGTGGATGGTTACAAGCATTCTTTACGGAATCCTCGGCTGAAGGAGGGTATTGATGTCAAGGTCATAAATACACTGTCCTATCTGTCTCTCCCGGTGCCATGAGTAGACACTTCTACCAAATAAGCCACCCAATGTCTCTTGAGTACCACCAATCCCTAATAATGCCTCCTCAATAAAGTTCATGGATGTGTGCTAGTTGTGTATATGTTGAAAAAAAAATGAACTGAAAAAGAGAAAAAATTAGAAAAAGAAGAAAAAGCAAAGAAAAAAGAGTGAATATTTGGTGTTTATTTCAGTTGCATTGAGGCAATACCACCAAATAAATTTGAGATTCACCAAATATGACCTTAACCTATTTTTCTGTGTTTCTGACCGCTCAAATACTGGCTGAGAAATTCTGACTTAGTGTTAGAGTTATGGGAACTCAATTAAAGTGTTAATGCCAAGTGAGACCACCAAATACAAGTCATGTGTGAATCAGGTGAGATTGTGAGCTCTAAGAAAAAGAAAGAAAAGAAAAAAAGAGAGAATGAATACAAAGGAATCAAAAGGAAGCATAGTTTTTCTCATCTTTCTCTGAGTTGAGTCACTTAGTAGCCTGGGAATCTAGATTCTGAAATACTAATCTCTATGTAGCACCAGTCGAGAGTGAGCCACCAAATATATAATCTTTTCCCTCAGAGATTCTCTACCTAAGCTTAAAGCAGAGGTGGAATTCATAGAATATTTTGAATATCTCGAGGGAAGAAGTCTGCCAATCCCGCTAGAATTTTTACTAGGGGTCAAGTACAGGCTTTAGAGGTGCATAAGTTTTTCACTCGAATCTGTTGCAAAAGCTACATAGCTGCATTTTCACGATTGTCTAAATTTCTAGAGCATAAGATGAAAACAAAAAGAGAAAAATCTCTAGGAATACACTTGATAAAATAATCAGTTCCTTAGGGACCCTTGCTGTAAATAATTTAGTCTTGCATTTGCTAGGGACTAGTAAGATTTATGCATGGGGGTATGATTGCGCAGCAATTATAGGTCTTAATTAACCTTAATTAGGCTAAGACTTAGCATAAGTTAGGGTAATTCATACATGCATAAGCATTATCTGCATCTTTACCGCTTTCCTTCAGCTATGCATAAAATAATGTTATAATGTGCTGATTAAGTGCATTATGTCAATTGCAGGCAATAAGCTAATCAGAAGCTAGATTTGGAGCTAGATTTGAAGCTGGATCAGGAATAATCAGTGTTGCCGCAGGACTGGAGTAGAAGACTTAGATTAGATATAGTGAATAATGATGTAAGGGAATTAAGGTATGCTATTCTATTAAGTAGGAATAAAGCAGTAAAATGTGAAGAGCATAGGTCCATCCTAGCCCTAGGATAGCCTAGATTCTTCTCCAAGCCTTAGCCACCCTTAGATTAGGTCACCGCACCCTAGGAAACCTTAAAACCCTAGTTCCAACCCTTATCTGGATGTCCAGATGAATTATAGGATGTCCAAAACCCTTAGCCAACTCCCGCACACCTTAAACCTACTTCTGCAGTGTTGTTGGACGTGCAGACACTTGGTCAGACATCCAATTTCTGCAGAATACCTAAGACAGAACCTTGAATTCTTCCTGACTCTGAGTAGACATCCAGACAACAAGTCTGGACTTCTGATTTTTGAGTATAAGACGTCTGATTCCATTTTTGGACGTTTGGAACTTTTCTCCAGTTCATGTTTTGAGATTCAAGCCTTGATCTTGGATCTCTAACTCCTTAGACCTAATTCCAACCCCATAGGAACCTAAATTAAGGTACCCTAACCCTAGTACATCACCTCTAGGCCTCCCTAAGGACCTAATTAGGTCCTCACTGAACCTAATTGACTTAGATCATAGTCAATTACCATTACCTAAGTCAATTGGACTCATAGGGTTCAATTGAGCTCAGATCTCAACCCACACAAGTCCAATTGGACTTAGTGAGAGTCTAATTGATCTAACCCCAACCTAATTGAGTTATTTCACTCTCAATTAGGTTCACACTCATTCAATTAAACTTATGCTAAGTTTAATTCCAATTCCTCCTTAGCAATTAGGGTTTGCAACCCTAATTTGAGGCCTACACCTACCTAAACCCCTTAGGACCTAACCTAGATCACTTAGCCACCTAAGGCACGACCACACACTCACACACACACACCCATTCACGCACACACACTCATCTAGAGTTCTCTAGAACTCTCTTGAAGTGGCGCCACTCTTGGTTGCCAAATTTAGCAACCAAGAGTCATTCAATTCTTAGATCCACTTTTTATTGATCTAAGAACTACTCTCTCTCTCACTTGGCCGGCCACTCATGGGACTCTCTCTCGAGAGTTCCACACTTCTCTAGAGAGACTCCCTTAGGTCTATGAAAAGACCTAAGGGGTGGCCATTTGCACCCATCCCATTCTTGGCACTCATCCACTTAGGTTAGCTACATCTCCACCTCCACTCCACCTCCACGAGGAGCACCACCATGAAGGCCACCATCTCCATGCCAGGATGCTGGATCATCTCTCCAACCTCTCTCCAAGGGTCGACCTAAGCACCATTGGCCACCCCTCCTCTCAACCATTCAAAGGCCATCGGAGCCCACCTCTGAATTCCCTTCTTTTCTTCTAGATTAGTAACTTAGCTCTTCGTAGTTTTACCACTTTCATTTACTGCTTAGTAATATAGCTCTTATTCTCCCCCAATGATGCATGTAAAATCCCCCCATAGATTCCTATATGCGATCATTTTCTACTAGCTAGTTTTATGTTTTCAAGCTTTCCTTTACAAGCTTTCCTCTACATTCCATGTTGCAAACATCCTCTGGATGAATGAATAAAGGATATACTTTTATATATATGTCTCTATGTTGGAAATCACCATGAGCTTATTGGTTACAATATAATTATTGTGATTCAAGTTGCCTATTTTTTATTTATAGGTATACTTTGCAACAAGCATGTCGATTCCGAAAAATGTAAAAGATCTAACTATAAATGCATTTTCTGTAAACAACCACCACATCACTAGAATTGTGTGCACTAAAACTTATACTTTCACTTCGTTATCTATCTAACACACGCACATGGAATCAGAATTCATAATAGAAGTAGCGAAACTTTAATCCGAAGATTGGAAACTGGCGTGCGATTTTAAATAAAGTAGAGCGATAAAGGATCGATTTCAGATTTGAACAAACGCATCCCAGAAACGAACTAACAAAACTCAAAGTCTCGTTATCTTTTTATAAATATTTTTGTTTGATCGTATTGCACACTATACTATGACGTTTTTTCATATCAAAATGCGCACTACGAAGTCCCAAACATCTGCACGCGAGCAGAGCGGCTGGAGGGTGAACGGGCTAAGCTACTAGAGGGCGCTCGGGTGAAGGTGCAGACGTGCGCAGAGGAGCACTTGGTGTGTGCTACAGGCAAAGGTGCGGCGAGGGAGGCACAGGCTGAGGTGCGGATGCACGCATGGAGGCGCATGTGTGCTGGAAGTGGGGCGCGCTCTGTGCACGGGAGGAGTGGCTAGAGGGCGTGCACCTGTGCGCTAACGGGTGCTGGAGGGCGGTCGCTCGGGCTAGAGGCGAAGAGGCACGCAGGGGGATGCGCGCACGGTGGAGCTGAAGAGCAGTGTTATGCGTGGTGTGTGCGGTAGGAGATGAGGCGCAGGGATTCTGTAGGCGATTGAGGAGAGGTTGGCTGTTGCTGGCTGCTTTAGTGTGAAGGTGGTCTGTGGTGATGGTGGTGGTGGGTTCGGTGTGGCTTTGCATGGCCGATGAGGCACACGCTCACGGTAAGTGGCCGAGCTTGTCGGCTTGGCGCGATGGCCTGTCACTCTGCCGGCCCATGGTGTGGCGAGGCTCGGCTATGGAGACTACAACGATGGGCGGATGTACAATGATGGGGTGGGCGGCGTCTCCAGTAGCATGGTAGCCTCCATCTTTTCCTTATCCCAATCGAGGAGACCAGATCCACTTCTGGCGCTCCTCCTTGACTGGGATCTTCAATGCGGCAGCTGGAGGAAGAAATGCAGCCGTTACTCATAGAAGAAGAAGAATAAAATAATAATAAAATATTATGATTATTTATATACAATCCCTTAACTTTTATGTTAACTTAAAATAATGCATGCAATGGACCTAATTGGTTAACTAATTAAATGAATGCAATTCTAAGTTAATTCTAAATGCATTTAAATATGGATGCCACACATGAATTATGCACCTAAGCTAAAAATATGAATTAATTTAATTACATCCTAATGTATGCTATCTAAATGTTAAAATTAATTTAATGTCGAGGCACTTAAATATTTAAATAGCCCACAAATATGGGCTAATCAGCATCCATATCTAAATGCATTTAGAATTAACCTAGGATTGTGTGCATTTGATTAGTTAATTAATTAGGTGCATTACATACATTGTTTTAATTAACATAGAAGTTAAGGAGTTATGTATAAATAATCCTAATTATTTTATTATTCTTCTTCTCCTTCTGCAGGTAACGGCTCTGCCTTCGCCTCCTCCTGTGCATTGACTCGACGATGGATCTCCTCCCTCCTGTTTGAATTTCAAATCCTTGTAGCCACAGCTACAAAAGAGGAGTGATAAACGTCGGTTTATCATCATTCTTTTACATTAAAACAATCCTAACTCTTAGGGTTTTGCTTCGCAAACGGGTTTTTGGGGTTGCATTAGTTATAAATTAGGATAGGCATGCATTGCATTTTTCTTGTCTTTTTAATGTGTTTTTGTGAGTGTTAGGGATGAATAGATATACAGATCCCTAAAACCCTGGCACTCAGGAAGGCAACTGGTGAAGAAGAAGCTCAAACTAGTTGGAACTCAACTTGATCCAACTCACCATAGTAGGAATCCATCTCACTTGAACTAAGGTTAGCTCATCCTAACTCCATTCAGCTCATCTCAGCTGAATGGCAGCTCAAGAGAGCTCATCTTAGCTTACCCTAGCTCAGGTCAGCTCATCTCAGATCCAGCTCAGCTTAGCTAAGTCTAGCTCATCTCAGCTCCCACTAGTCCACAGGAAGCTCTAGCCAGCACAGCTGAGTTGACTGGAGTTCACCCCAGCTCAGGTCCAACTACATCCAGCTCCACTCAACTCCAGCCAGCTGAAGATTAATTCATTCCAGCTCAGGAAGCTCAAGTCCAGCTCTCGGGGACTCAGCTTAGCTCAACTTAGATGAGCTAAGCTACATTAGCCGTCTCAACCAGCTCAATCCTCCCTAGGAGCACCAG
The DNA here is from genome assembly GCA_037157565.1 of Thalassia testudinum. Taxonomy (NCBI): domain Eukaryota; kingdom Viridiplantae; phylum Streptophyta; class Magnoliopsida; order Alismatales; family Hydrocharitaceae; genus Thalassia; species Thalassia testudinum. Next base: position 46,408,638 of record JAZHRO010000025.1, read on the forward strand.
ACCCAGCTCACCTCAGCTCCATTCAACAGAAGCCAGCTCACTTTAACTTGGCTTAGCAGCAAGTAAAGAACTAACAAGCTAAGCCAGCTAAAGTAGCTCCATGTTGACCTCTTTAGTAGCTGCCAGCTCCAATTCAGCTCCAAACTCTTCATATCCATCTCCTCTCCTCAAACCCTAAGCTCCACATGCCTACTCCTCCACTCCACTACTAGCTAAGCTAGCTTAGATTAGCTTAGCTTAGCTAGCATCCAGCTCCTTGGCCATCCATCAGTCATAACATAACCCTAGCTAGCTCCATTTACTAAACAAACTCAAGTCCACCTAGCTATCTCCACCTCTACTCAAGTTGACGCCACCTTCTTCACCACCCTTCACCCCTCAATCACCACCAAAAGACATCTAGATGTTGGCACCAAAACCACCCTAACCACCCCCCTTTTTAGCGCCAACTTCAACCCCCATATCCACCCTACACATAACCCCTCCAAGCCACATTCACCATCCACCTCAACCCTCTTCTAGAAGCCTAGAAATTGGCGCCAACTCATGGGACCTCTCCATGGTTGGCGCCACTTTTAGGTGTCCCTTGGCCACCCATAACTACCCCCCTTACATCCCTTAGGTGGCGCCAACTCTCTTTAGCCCTAGGATCACCTAACCACCCCCATCTTCCCATCTTAGCCATCCATCTCAAGAGTCACCTTAACCCTCTCATCCTACCCTATAAAAAGACCAACACCCACCACCTTACAACCCATCTTTGGCTAGCAAAATACCTCTCATATTCTATCTAAAGTTCACGCCCAAGAGAGAAGAAGAAGAAGAAGAAGAAGATTAAGGGGATACTCTGTCCCCTTGGTGCCTTCCCCTCTTCCCTCCGCTCTTGTGTTGACACCAGCCAAAGGAGAAGCCAGGCAATGAAGACCGTTGGAGGAGGTCTTGAAGGTGGTCCATGCCACCTTGGAGGAGAGCTTAAGGGTGGTATACGCCCACCCTTGGAGAAGGACAGTTAAGGTGGAAGCCTCCACCTTGGAAGAGCCTTTCAAGGAAGGAGAAGGAGGAGCCCTTTTCAAGCCTAGGAGCCACTAAGCTTGGAGCAAGGAGCTTCCCCTCTTCACCATCACTTCAGGAAGATTTGTGTTTTACTTTATTTATTGCATTTATTCTAGTAGTAGAAGCATTTCTCTACTAGGTTCTTATGTAAAACACATTTGCATCAATCAAGTTGCCTACAATTCTATTTCATTTTGTTGCAATTTTTTTTATATAATCTAGTTTCTAGCACTTTTCACTCCTCCCTAATTACTCTAGGCCTCCACGTGTCTAGAGTGAGCTTAGGGAGAATCTCTACTTGTCACTTTAGTGGTAGTGTAGTGAGTTAGGTGTTAGTCGTTTTCCGTTGCCAACAAAATTAGCGTTACCGTTATTTCAAAACCCTAAAAAATTACATATTTAAAAAGACCAAAAAGAAAGTTGATTTCCATTTCCGAGCAAGCGACCGATTTTTACAACCAAACTACCTCCTTGGACGACCCTAGATACCCACTATCTAGGTTATAAATTTAAAGCGTATGCGATTTCGCGTGTTACATCTTAAAAATCCGCTTTTACAAATCACACGTATTTTCGGGATCACTTTTTGGCGCCGTTGCCGAGGAAGCATGGCTCTGCATTTTAATTGATTCTCTTGCTTGAAGTGGATCTCATCCCTTTGTCTCTCTTTTCTCTCATGTGTGCAGGAACTACAGGAAGAAAGTGGGAATTTGGAAGCGAGAGCTCAAAGTTCCTTTTCTTCCCACGATTTCAAGTTGGTCCCCCATTTCTTGTCACATTTAGGCTAAAAGACTACCAAAAGAATATTAAACTTGCCTTTTAGGATCCTAAACACTTTAATTAAGTGGAGTGGTGTCCACGAAAATCCATTGTTTGCTTGTATGCTTCGTTAAACACCACTCCAATCCTAGTGTTGGTGTTCTGCTTTTCAGGTTCAGATTTCTGTTCGGAATTCAAAAATCAATTCCTTGAACCATAGGTCAATTTCACATTGTGATTCCAAATCAAGTTAGAAATGTCTGTTCCAAATTTCATATTAGCTGGTTTTGTATTTAATTTTTTAAAAATTCATAGACTGCCAAGGGTTCACATCCTCTAAGTTTCCTATTTTGCTACTATCTGTGAATTTTTAAAATTTGTATACTCATCTAATTTTTGTGAAATTTAGTTTTCTGGAATCTTTGTGAAATTCTACATCTCACATAAAATCATCAAAATTTTCTGTGGCCAGTGGCGATACAGAAAGTCCAGAATACCCATGGGTACCATTTCGAGACTTTGACACCAGCACAAATAAAAATTCAAAACAAATATCAAACAAATTCCTAAAATCTTAAAAAAATCTTTTCTGAAATCCTTGTTTGATTTTACATAAGGTAGTGGTATTGGTTGCATTATTTGAACCACTACTTATTCAGAAAGCCTAAAAATATTTCGTTCGTAGTAATTTTCTGTATTAGGGTTCAAATCCAATTAGGGTTTCTTTCTTGCTTTTTAGTCCTACAACATAAAGGAAACACATCATCACTAATACAACTTGTTCTCCATTGATTGTGGAAGTTTCAAACTTGTTTGAACATTTAAAAAGAGAAACCCTAAAATACACTCAATTAAATTGAATCCTGAAAGATAAAAATATAAAAATTGTGTAACTTGTTTTTAATTGGAACCACTTTCCAATTCCTGTGCACGCACAAAAAAAAATTGAAATAATAGGGCAACAACCCAAACAATGCCCTCCACATTCCATGTGCAACTAGTATCCTAGACCTAATTAAAATTGGTAGCAATTTGACCCCTAGGGTTTAAATCAACTTAGGCTTGCTATATAGGTCTTAAATTTTCTATAGTTAATACCAATTCTGTCATCTATATCCGGTGTTTAGGCTTAGGGGCCGTGTCAAACGACCAGGCGTGGGTTTGTACAAGCACATAAGGATTTTCCAGGGAAACATTTAGGCCCAAACCTCCCCTTAAGCAACTTGGCTAAATTTGTTGACAGAGCGGGTATTCACTATTGATTACTTATTTCCTAAGTAGACCAAGTCTTAGGTTTGTTTTTAGGGAGTCACACTTAAGTTAGGTATAGAATTTGTTGTTTGAATTGCACACTTTCTCTCATCTCTTTCTCTTCTCCTCCCCTCCAATTCTTCCAAAACAGTGCATGCACGGGCGATGGTCCCAAAAATCACATCTTGAGGGACCATCTGATTTTGCCCCCCGCACCAGAAAATAATTATTTTCTTCTCCCTCTTCTAAAAAAATGGAAAACCCAGGAAACCGACAAAAAAATTCTGCTTCCACTTCTAACCCGTCAGTCGACTCACAAGCTGACTTCCCCCTCCCTCATCTCCCTCATCTGGAGCAACCAGAAATTCCTGCAAGGCCAAGTGGCCCTCCAATTCTAACTCAAAAAACAAACCCCTTTGCCTTGATGGTCTACCATTTGGTTCGACTGCAACAAAATCAAGAAAATTTGGCAAGGAATGTAATGAACCTAGCTAACCAAGGGCAAAACCCACCACCCCACCAATAGCCTGTCGTTCCTCTTAAGGATTTCTATGATCCTTCCAATTACGAGGAAAGACCTAGGGTGGTCATACCATAAGGGGATTTTGAGATCAGACCAGCCATTCTAAATCTTATCAAGCATTTTCATGGTCTTCCAAGAGAGGACCATTTTTGTCATCTCGAGGAATTAATTATCTTCGCTCAAACCACTCGTTCCCACAATGTGCAGGAAGATATGTGGTTAATGAGACTTTTTCCTCTCTCTCTTAAAGATAAAGCTTCACATTGGTTTAAACGGTTGGGCGCCCGATTACCACCTGGCCCCAATTAAGGAGCGTTTTTCTAAAGAAATTTTTTCCAATCGGTTGAACTAATACTTTAAGAAGATCCATAATGACCTTTCAACAAAAAAATTGGTGAACCCCTCCATGAAGCCTGGGAAAGATTTCAAGAACTTTTAAGAAGTTGTCCCCACCATGAAATTCCGCAATGGCAGTTAGTGCAGATCTTCTATCATGGATTAGAAGATCAATTGAAGAGATTTGTGGATACCTCATGTGGGGACAATTTTCTTAATAAAGATGCCGAAAGTGCTTATCTCCTCTTTGGAGAAATGAGTGAAAACTTATTTAATATGACTTTAACGGACACTTTTGGTAGAACACAAAACCCTAGACACGGAGTCCATGAAATTGACTCCAAATCCACCTCTATTCCAGTCACTCAGGATGATCTACATATGTTAGCTCAACGACTGGACCAGATGCAAATTCACCAGAAAAAAATGGAAGAAAAGCTCACAAACAAACAAGCTCCACACTTTACCTCTCCACGCACTAACACTCCACAACTTCTCCAAAGAGAAAATCTGCACAATATTGATGCCACACCTACTGGTTAGCAGTTTCTAATTGATTTCCCATAGGAATTGACTGGGAATTTTGATCAAGATATTTTTGATCGCACCACGGAAAATATTTATGCTCTCCAGGAGCAATTTAGAAATCCCTCTAATGCTTTCAATCAAAACTGGAGGACTGACCTGAATCACTCCTGGAAAATCGAAGCTCGATTCCTTTTCCCAAACAAAATCATTTTGGGAATTATGGGCAACCTGTGTATCAACCTGGACCATCCCAGGAAGATATTAACACTCAGGTCATGAAAACTCTGCAAGGTATGCAGAATTAAATAACAGAAGTAACCCGCATAATTACCAACTTGCAACACCAAGTTAAGGTTATTCCTGATCATCAACCTGTTGGGAATTTACCTTCCCAACCCATGCCCAACCTGAATAATCAAAGGAATCAGTTCCAAGGTGGATATCCCTGTCAACCCATTCAACTAGCACCTCAGCATCCCCCAGGTTTCAATAACAGTCAAGCTTCCCGTCCTCATCCTAGAAACAACTAGACTGCAAATGCAGTTACTTTGAGGAATGGGAAAACCACTCAAGATCCCCTGCCTGTTAAAGAAACTCATTTTAATGAAAAATAGATAAAATCTTCCCGTCTTCCTCTCACATTGTTCAGGAACCTAATAATGCAAAACAGGGAAACCCTACACCATTTCCACAAGCCCTCCATTCTTCAACAAATAAGAAAAAGAAAAAATATGAGCCCACTGATAAGGAATTAATGGATTTATTTGGGCAAGTTGAAATTAACATCCCTCTCCTAGATGCCATAAAATACATCCCTACCTATGCAAAATTCCTAAAAGATTTGTGTACCCCAAAAAGGTAGCCCCAAAATTTAGGAAAGGTAATCCTTCCTGAGATAATTAGCTCAGTTGTGCAGAGTAGACTGCCTCTTAATGATACTTCTTTTGATCGCGCTTTGTTGAATCTCGGTGTCTCAATTAATCTTATCCCCACAATTGTTTTTGAGGAATTTAAGATCGGTGAATTAAAGCATGTTGAGGTTACTCTTCAATTAGCTGACCAATATACAATTAAACCAAGGGGAATTGTTGAGGATGTCCTTGTCCGGGTCAAAAATTGTCTATTTGCAGTAGACTTTTTAGTCTTTGACATAGAGGTACCGGAAGCATTAAAGTTTGCCCCTATAATTCTTGGAAGACCATTCTTAGCCTCCGCCTACGCAAATTTTGATTGTGATTCTGGAAAAATGAAGATCATGTGTGGCGGTGAATCTGTAACCCTAGATATTTTTCAAGCTTCTAGGAGGTTCCAAGAACCTAATTTCTTTGATGATTCAGATTCAGAAATAGAAAATATTGTGGAGGAAACTTTGCAGATTTCACATTTAGATTCCTGTTTTGCCATTAACACGATTCCTGAACAATCCGCTTCTTCTCACCCTTCCACCAAAACCACACATTCAGCTAACCCTCCAACTGACCCTTTCACTCTAACCTCACCACTAATGCAAAAAGCAGAACTTCTTTCGGAGCTGGGCCCACAATTGGAATTAAAACATTTGCCCGACTCCCTTAAATATGTTTTCCGGGGTCCAAATTAGACCTTGCCCCTGATTATAAATTCTGGACTTACTGGGGCACAAGAACACAAACTTCTCCAGGTTTTGAGTAAATACAGAAAAGCTATTTGCTGGATCCTTTCTGATCTTAAGGGTATTCATCCGTCCTATTGTACACATCGTATGTATTTAGAGGACGATTCTCACCCCACCCGCCAACCACAAAGGCACTTGAACCCTAATATGCAGGAGGTGGTAAAAAAGGAGATTATTAAGTGGCTTGATGCTAATATCATCTACCCCATTTCAAACAGCTCCTGGGTTAGTCCAACACAAGTTGTGCCTAAAAAGGCTGGACCAACAGTTGTCACCAATGACAATGGGGAGAATATAGCCACCCGAACTACCTCTTCTTGGCGCGTGTGTATTGATTACAGAAAACAATCACCGCCACCAAGAAGGACCATTTTCCGCTCCCCTTTATTGATCAAATTTTGGAGCGATTAGTCGGACGAGATTTTTACTATTTTCTGGACGGTTATTCCGACTATAATCAGGTAGCGGTTCATCCTGAGGACTGGGACAAAACAACTTTCACCTGCCCCTTTGGAACCTTTGCGTTCCGAAGAATGCCCTTCGGTCTTTGCAACGCATCTATGAGTTTTCAAAGGTGTATGCTTGCAATATTTTCAGACCTGGTAGGTGAATGCTTAGAAGTTTTTATGGATGACTTCTCTATTTTTGGAGATTCTTTCGACCATTGTCTCAAGAACCTTGAAAGAACTCTCCAAAAATGCATAGAAGTCAATCTAGTCCTCAGTTGGGAAAAAAGTCATTTCATGGTCCAAGAAGGTAATGTCTTGGCCATGTTATTTCAAAACAAGGAATTGCGGTAGATAAAGCAAAAATATGTGCTATATCTAAGCTCCCACCGCCTACTATTGTCAAACAAATCAGATCCTTTTTGGGTCATGTGGGTTTCTACCATAGATTCATACAAAATTTTTCCCAAATCTCCAAGCCCTTAAATCAGCTGCTTACTAAAGACCAGCCATTCGATTTTAATGATAAATGCCTGGAGAATTTTTGAGGTTGAAGAAGGAGGTTACTGAGGCACTAATTTTGTAGGGACCTGATTGGAATAGTCCCTTTGAATTAATGATAGATGCCTCAGATTTTGCAGTGGGGGCCATTCTAGGGCAAAGAATTGGCAAGAAGCCCGCTGTGATCTATTATGCTAGCAAAACTCTTGATGATGCACAACGGAATTACACGGTTACTTAAAAGGAACTTTTTTCCATTGTATTTGCCTTAGAAAAATTTAGATCCTATCTTTTGGGGTCACATGTCACTGTATATACCGACTACTCAGCACTTAAATATTTGTTGACAAAAAAAGATGCGAAACCCCGCCTTATCCGTTGGATCTGCGGCTCCAGGAATTTGACCTAGAAATCAAGGATAAAGCGGGATCGCATAATGTAGTGGCCGACCATCTCTCCCGTCTTATGACGAATGACATAATGACCCCACCTGATCAATTCCCCAATGAAATTGTTTTAGCTACTACTACCATCCCTTGGTTTGCGCCCATCGTAAACTATTTAGCAACAGAACGAATCCCCACTGATTGGCCAAAAACAAAATGGGATAAGTTCTTTGCTAATATTAAATACCATTTTTGAGAGGAGCTCGACCATTTCCGCATTTGTGTCGATCAGGTCATTCGACAATGTGTCCCTGATTCTGAAATCCATGATATTTTGACACATTGTCACTCAATGGCCAGTGGCGAACATTTTTCGAGCAAGAAAACTGCAGCTAAAATCCTTAATGTGGGATTCTTTTGGCCCAACTTGCACAAAGATGCTCATAATTTTGTTCGGTCCTGTGTGCGTTGCCAGAGCATCGGCAACATGACTCGGAAGGATATGATGCCCCTTAATCCTATTTCAGAGGTTGAAATTTTTCATGTTTGGGGCATCGACTTCATAAGACCGTTCATCAACTCTGGTGGGTATTTATATATACTAGTTGCAGTCGACTATGTTTCAAAGTGGATAGAAGCAATACTCACCCGCACTAGTGATCTCCGTATGGTTGTTGAATTTCTTAAGAAAAATATTTTCTCAAGATTCGGCATTCCAAAAGCAATTATCAGTGACGAAGGCTCACATTTCACTCATTCACAATTCTGTCACCTTCTTCCTAAATATGGGGTTAATCACAAAATTACTACACCTGATCACCCCCAAACAAATGGCCAGCCAGAAGTTTCTAACCGGAAAATTAAAAATATTTTACAAAAGACAGTTAGGCCCGACCGTAATGATTGGTCCACCAAATTGGACGACGCTTTATGGGCTTAACGTACCGCTTTTAAAACCCGCTCGGCATGTCTCCCTTTCGTCTAATTTTTGGGAAGGCATACCATCTTCCGGTAGATCTAGAACATAGGCCTTTTTGGGCAATAAAACAATTAAACATGGATTTATCTGATGTCGGTATCCATCGAAAACTACAATTAACTGAATTGGAAGAATTACGTAATTTTTCCTATGAAAATGCAAGGATTTATAAAGATCGAACAAAGAAATTTCATGATAAATACATTGTTCGGAAACACTTTGACGTTAATCAACGCGTTTGGCTTTTTGATGCTAGAATACATCTTTTTCCTGGCAAATTAAAATCCAAATGGACCGGCCCCATTATTATCCACAAAACTTATCCGTACGGCAGTGTTGAACTTTTTGATCCTAAAACTAATACGACATTTCAAGTCAACAGCCAACATTTAAAGCCCTATTTTGATCATACCACAAATATTCCGTCTGAATCCTTCGATTTCACTGAACCAACCACCTTTGATCACTAATGCAAACTACACCTGGCTAAATGGCGTCAAAGATAGCACTGGATGGGAGGTAACCCATCATTTTTTCTGCTTTCCTTTTTCCTTTCTTATTCCAGATTTCGACCATCCTAAACCCACCGCTCTGACTTAAGGTGATCCATTTTCCCTCCTAATGCATAAAGACATTGCATATCTTAAGCATGGGGGACTATTTTTAAAATTTGATGATCGATTTAGGATTTTCAAAACCTAAAAACATGCATTTTTCCTTAGTTATTTTATTTTCCTGCTTGCATACCCAAAAAAAAGAATAAAAATATTGAAAACTTTTTTAGGAAAAATTTTGAAATTGGGACTAAGGTTGAAAAACTCACTTTTAGTACAATGGGATTTAATCTTTAACAAACTAAGGATGAAGATGCGGATCTGATCATTAGAATTTCATGGTCTATTTTTAGACTAGATCAAATATCCTTCTTTAAAATTTCACCTGAACTCATAATAGCTCAGGTGACTTGATCCTCTTTTGTAATGTGGAAAGTATCTGACTTAGTTTCTTATTCAAAAACTTGCATTTCTTGCGGAACTTCCAGTGTCAAATTTCACACACAAGCCAACACTTAAAAACAACTAAAAATTAGAAAAACTCCCTTATTTGGACTTAGTAAAAGTCTGAAGCAGATCATTGGTTTGAGTTCCCACCGTCGAGAAGGAGGAAAATGCCTCCTTTGAGGACGCAATGTCAACATGTTACCGCCTCGACGCTGCTTCATATCTATATTTCATAACCTTATATGGAGCATTAAAGTGCATTTCAGTAGCTTAAATGCCATGGATGGTGCTCTACCTAGTGTCGGAGCAAGAGCTTGAGTTTGCTTAGAGTGCCCTTTTACACTGCATTGTGTTTTGGGGTTGTGACCTCTTGGGTGGTGTCATAGACAGTGCTATCCCAAAGTCCTGGCACCAGAGCCCCCTTAAGGATTGGTAATGGGAATGATGATCCCGATACAGCTGTTGTAAGACTAAGCTAAAAATAAGCATGAGGGAGAAAAAAAAAGTTTTAAACCAAAAACATGCCCTTATAAATGTTGGCTTTTCACAAGCATGGACACAACGTATTAAAGGATATTACAAGTTGCGAATCAGATTCATGAGTCAGAAAAATCCTAAAAACAGAAATTTCAAGTCATCTGAATTAACAAGGGGATAATTTGTGAATTTTCTAGAGAATATATTGATCCTATTTTGTCTAATTTTTGGATCCAAAAATAAATCCCGATGTTTATCCTTAACAAATCCCTTGCCTCCTGTGTTTAGATCAACCAAGGTCCCTTAATCTTTTTCTCCTCAAAAGTCGAAAAAATTAGATTTCCCAAAAATTTCGATTTATAAATTAAATTTTTTTAAGAGACTAGCAAAAGTTAAGCATTTAAACCAGCGGCTGACCAGTGGCTGGAGGGCTTCACCGACGCGGGAGTGGTTTTAGCGACGCTCTGGATGTCGCTAAAGCCCCTTCTTCTTTTAGGAAGCCCTTAACTCTATTTAAACCCCCTCCAACCACCATTCAAGGCGTTCACCCCTTTTGCAACTACACCCCTCTCTTAGCTAGCTTTAGGCCCTCTTGTAATCGCCGGAGACGACGAGCCACCGACGGAGCCTCCTCCACCGCCGTGGCTGCCTCGTCGCTCTCCACACACACTCTCTCTCTCCTTCTTTTAAAGCTTTCTATTACTTTTGTTGAAGCATTTATTTAATGTTGTAAGTTATGAACTACAAGTGCATGATTAATGAAGTTATTTTCCATTCAGTTGTCATTTTAGTTTTCGTTCAAGTTGCATGATCAAACAATGAACTTTCTAACCCTAATCTCTCTCTATCTCTCTCTCGCTTTTCAAAACCGCATCCTTCGCAAGCAAAACTCCGCACTTTCCGTGACAACAAGTGGAAAGCAAAAATCCGATTATCACGCCTCTCAGAGACCGACACTCGGACTCACCTCCGTTTACTTATTTTAAAATCGACGTTGCAAGTGTGAATATAACGACACTCCTTAACACACACGCACAACGACACGTCAGTTTTTGGCGCCGTTGCCGAGGAGGCAATGGATTTGTTTTATCACCTCCATTCTACATTCATCCTCACATTGTCTAATGCCCTATTTTCCTTTTTACTTGATGGTTGCAGGAATTCGACGCGAGGACGGCGAAGCGACGCATCCCACGACAGTAGCAAGGGAATAGGCGCTACGAGGACCGATAGTAAGTAATCTCTCTCTCATTGTTTGCTTGCGTGAAAAAAAAATGAAAAAAAAAAAGGAAAAACTGAAAAAAAATTGGCGTGGTGTATGATTGCTTGACCAGCATCCTTAACACATCACCCCACAAAAAATGTACACTCTAACATTCTGAATAAATTTTTGGAGTGTTCTTTTCTTTTTCTTGAGTGGTATTTGCGAAGCCACCATGAGTTGACGTGGGCCGCACCACTCAACCCTAAAACTGACTCATCTAATAGAAGCTGCATGATCATTAGGATGAGTACACTAGGATTTTAGAGCCTCTACAGAATAAAAAGGAAATCTACTTTCATCGAATTTTCTGTAGAACTTGACGTGCCCACTGAAACTTGTTTGAAAACATTAAGACACATCAACCCTAAAATGTACTTGTAACGACTCGATTCCCGAATCCCTATGAGACACGAGAATCGGACCGACTCAACTAATCCCAAGACCTAGTCGTCCAACGAGAAAGTAACCAAAAGTGCAGTAAAATAAACCACATTCAGCATGAATACAACTAGTAGAAATAAAATACAGCAGTAAGAAAAGGAAATACTACAGTATACACCACCACAACAGAAGGGAAATAAATATGTATATACATATATGTATAAGTATCTATGTATATAGATATATGTAGATAGATATACATATGTATATATGTATTTATAGTTATAGATATATATACATATATTTATATATGTATGTATATTTGTATATATATATGTATAAATATGTGTATATATATGTATATATATATATATATATATAGATGTATATATACTTATACTTAGTTATATAGGTACTAATATATGTATAGATATATGTATATATATCAATATATATATGTATATGTATATATATATAAGTATGTAATAGTGTATAAGTGAGTGGGTGTGTGTACGAGAATGTGTGTGTGTGTATGTGTGAGGTGAGTGTCTGTGAGAGAGAGAGAGAGAGGGAGAGGGAGATCGTCTGCTGGAGTGAAGAGGTGTGGGCGGGTTAAGCCGTCTGAATCCAGCGGGCGACGTCTGATGTCCACGCGCACGTGCAGGCGCGTTGGTGCGCTAAGACGTGCGTGCACGCAGGAGGGAGCGAGCGTGGGAGGAAGAGACCGCAGCGCTCTACGCTGCGCGAAAATGCGAGCGCTGAAGAGGGCGAAGATGCAGGCGCGGACGGGTGCGGGCGAAGGCTTACGCGGGAGCGAGTGCGGGGGGAGACGCGGGCGTGGGAGTGCGCGGACGGGCTGGCGCCGGTAGCGGCGTGGAGAGAGAGCACTGGGTGACCGGATAAGTGAGAAACTTACCGGTCACCGCACTGTAGCCACAGTGTTCCGCTGAAACGTGTGAACAGTGGCTACAGTGCGCTCTCGGCTCGCGCAACCGGGTGTTGGCGGTTCTGTGAGTGCGGGTGCTGCTGAGCGAGCTGGCACGCGCACGGAAGTACTGCGCCAGCTGCTGGCATGCGCGGAGAGAGGCGAGGGCGCCCTGCAGGCTTGTGTGGAAAGAGCTGCGCCGGCTGCTGCAGGGGCGTGCGGTGGCCTGCACGCGGGTGAGAGGCCGCTGCGCCGTGCTGCTGCTGCTGCCGAGCTTCAAAGCTTGACCCTGCGGCAATGGCGGAGATGCTTGGAACAATGAACTCTGTGAAGAGAACCACCACGCCCACCGGCTCTTTGATGAGCTGGGCAGTGGTGGGACTCACGGTGGTGGTTGTGCACCACTGTGAGGTGCTCCTGCTAGCAGAGTAGCTCCTCAGAAGGAGGAGAGGCTACGTATGGAGGGGGGAGGGGAGGAGATGGCCTGGTGGATGGAGATGCTGTTGTTCTTTTTGTGGACCAGGCTCCCCCTGCAAAGAAGTTGGCTGTGCCTTTTTAAAGAGGAAGAAGGCAAGCATGGCCATGCCCTGGCTGTGCATGGCTATGCATGCAGTTGGCAGGGAGAGCATGTTGCAGAGAATGGTGCGAAGAAGGAAGCTGCCATGCCTTGCAGCCGCGGAGAAGAAATTCAAAGCCAAATAAAAATAAAAATAAAGATGGAGATTTTGCGAGGTACCACTTGAGGAAAATGTTAATTTCAAGGCCATTTTATTCAGTCTCCTCCCCTCTCAAATAAATGCATGCATGCATGCATTTTTACAAATGCAACTATGGCTACCTAATATGCACAGGCAATGCTTGGAAATAGCACAAGATGGCACAATTGTTGGTGTATTTTTGCTGCGCAATCAGTGGCCCACAAGGTGACCAAGCTCACTGTCTAAGTAATAGACTTGACTAAGTCTAGGTTAACCCAAATGTGGTCTCTAAGTTGTAACCGTAAAGGTGTAACATAAGATTCATGTAATTCTAGGATTTTGTTCTTTTATTTTTTTTTCTTCAGCAGCAGACCACAAAAATTACAATGACAAAAATTGGAATCCAATTAACTTGAAATTTGGCGAGTAGATTCCTTTCTCAATTATCTTTTCAAATAATATTTTTTTGTAATTTTTACTATTTCAACCGAAATTTAAAAAATTTTTGAATGTCAAAGGGTCAGATCTAGAATTTTGACCCCTGGTTGGTTTTTCACCTTGAAACAATATCAAATGACTTTCAAAAATTCAGTCAAAATATGGAAAATAAAGCCAATGAGGTCAGCTTTCAACCCCCACCATTTTTAGTCAAAACAAATTTGCATATTGCTCGAAATTTCTCTTTGAATTTTAAAAAATCTCAAATCTGGGTCATTCTGACCCCCTTGCACTTCGTAAAATTTTAAAAATTTTTTACTTATAATTTTTTCAAAACAATGGTGCCAATTGAAAGATGGTTTGAAAATGAAGGTTTAGCCCGAATTTCAGAATTTTTTGTTCACTAATTTTTCGACAATCGAATTTTTAAAACTGATTTTTAACCTTGGCCGAAAATCAGAGAATGGTGGAGAAGCTTTTAAAGAGTGTTTGAGTTTGAAATCCAAGCTTTCCACCAAAAAAGTTTTTTTTCAAAAAGGATTCTTTTAAAAGGATTTTCAAATATATATATATATGTATGTATTTTGCTTTTTCAAACTAACCTAGGATTTAAAAAGAAACCTAATCTAGATTTTTTTGAAATATTTATTTTTTGATTTTTTTTTCAGGAAAATGAATAAGATTTTTTTTTCTTTTATTTTCAAAAGAAATTGTTGGAAGCAAATCTAATCTTAGGGTTCAAAAGAGAACTTAGCCTAAGAAGGGATGTGCACCTGATTTCTTTTTCCATGTTCGATGTGTGCGCAGATCTCATTTTTTTCCTGTGTTGTCCTGCACATCCAAAAAAAAAGTAGAGGAAGATTTGTCAGTGGTACTTTAAAAGATCGAAATCACGAAAAATGACGTTACCTCCCCGGCAATGGCGCCATTTGTTTGGGAGTTTGTAGAGTGCGTTTTGATAAGAAAAAGCGTCATAGTATAGTGTGCAATACGATCAAACAAAAATATTTATAAAACGATAATGAGACTTTGAGTTTCGGTTGTTCGTTTCTGGGAGGTGTTTGTTCAAATCTGAAATCGATCATTTATCGCTCTACTTTATTTAAAATTGCACGTCAGTTTCCAATCTTCGGATTAAAGTTTCGCCACTTCTATTATGAATTCTGATTCCACGCGCATGTGTTAGATAACGAAAGTGAAAGTATAAGTTTCAGTGCGCACAATTCTAGTGATGTGGTGGTTGTTTACAAAAAATGCATTTATAGTTAGATCTTTTACATTTTTCAGAATTGACATGCTTGTTGCAAAGTATACATATAAATAAAAAACAGACAACTTGAATCACAATAATTATATTGGAACCAATAAGCTCATGGTGAATTCCAACGTAGAGACATATATATAAAAGTATATCCTTTATTCATTCATTCAGAGGATGTTTGCAACATGGAATGTAAAGGAAAGCTTGCAAAGGAAAGCTTAAAAACATAAAACTAGCTAGCAGAAAATGATCGCATAGAGGAATCTATGGGGGGATTTTACATGCATCATTGGGGGAGAATAAGAGCTACATTACTAAGCAGTAAATGAAAGTGGTAAAACTATGAAGAGCTAAGTTACTAATCCAGAAGAAGAGAAGGGCATTCAGAGGTGGGCTTCGATGGCCTTTGAATGGTTGAGAGGAGGGGTGGCCAATGGTGCTTAGGTCGACCCTTGGAGAGAGGTTGGAGAGATGATCCAGCATCCTGGCATGGAGATGGTGGCCTTCATGGTGGTGCTCCTCATGGAGGTGGAGTGGAGGTGGAGATGTAGCTAACCTAAGTGGATGAGTGCCAAGAATGGTATGGGTGCAAATGGCCACCCCTTATGTCTTTTTATAGACCTAAGGGAGTCTCTCTAGAGAAGTGTGGAACTCTCAAGAGAGAGTCCCATGAGTGGCTGGCCAAGTGAGAGAGAGAGTAGTTCTTAGATCCATAAAAAGTGGATCTAAGAATTGAATGACTCTTGGTTGCTAAATTTGGCAACCAAGAGTGGCGCCACTTCAAGAGAGTTCTAGAGAACTCTAGATGAGTGTGTGTGCGTGAATGGGTGTGTGTGTGTGAGTGTGTGGTCGTGCCCTAGGTGGCTAAGTGATTTAGGTTAGGTCTTAAGGGGTTTAGGTAGGTGTAGGCCTCAAATTAGGGTTGCAAACCCTAATTGCTATGGAGGAATTGCAATTAAACTTAACATAAGTTTAATTGAATGAGTGTGAACCTAATTGAGAGTGAAATAACTCAATTAGGTTGGGCTTAGATCAATTGGACTCTCACTAAGTCCAATTGGACTTGTGTGGGTTGAGATCTGAGCTCAATTGAACCCTATGAGTCTAATTGACTTAGGTAATGGTAATTGACTATGATCTAAGTCAATTAGGTTGAGTGAGGACCTAATTAGGTCCTTAGGGAGGCCTAGAGGTGATGTACTAGGGTTAGGGTACCTTAATTTAGGTTCCTATGGGGTTGAAATTGGGTCTAGGGAGCTAGAAATCCAAGATCAAGGCTTGAATCTCAAAACATGAACTGGAGAACAGTTCCAGATGTTCAAAAATGGAATCAGACGTCTTATACTAAAAAATCAGAAGTCCAGACTTGTTGTCTGGATGTCTAATTTGAGTCAGGAAGAATTCAAGGTTCTATCTTGGGTATTCTGTAGAAATTGGACGTCTGACCAAGTGTCTGGACGTCCAATAACACTGCAGAAGTAGGTTTAAGGTGTGCGGGAGTTGGCTAAGGGTTTTGGACGTCCTATAATTCATCTGGACATCTAGATAAGGGTTGGAACTAGGGTTTTAAGGTTTCCTAGGGTGCGGTGACCTAATCTAAGGGTGGCTAAGGCTTGGAGAAGTTTCTAGGCTATCCTAAGGCTAGGATAGACCTAAGCTCTTCACATTTTACTGCTTTATTCTTACTTAATAGAATAGCATACCTTAATTCCCTTACATCATTATTCACTATATCTAATCTAAGTCTTCTGCTCCAGTCCTGCTGCAACACTGATTATTCCTGATTCAGCTTTAGATCCAGCTCCAGATCTAGCTTCTGATCAGCTTATTGCCTGCAATTGACATAATGCAATTAGTCAGCACATTATAACATTATTTTATGCATAGCTAAAGGAAAGTGGTAAAGATGCAGATAATGCTTATGCATGCATGAATTACCCTAACTTATGCTAAGTCTTAGCCTAATTTAGGTCAATTAAGACCTATGATTGCTGCGCAATCAGCAGAGCACGCCGCACCGCGTGCGTGCAACCCCTTGCACTCCTCGCCTCCAGCCGTGCGTTGAACTGCTACACTAGTAGCAGCACCGTTGACCACTCCTCGTCGCTGCGCCATCGGCTCCGACCACCATTTTCCATGTGATCACCACCATTGGAAGTGGTGTGGCTCCTTCTCCCTTTAGCGTGCTCCTCCCCTTCGGCCATCACCCCTCATGTGCACTCATGGCAAGGAAACATTTTCCCCTGTTTTGCCTCGTATTTGTTTTTACATTGCAATGACATTGTGGATTCAATAAATTTTAGGTTACTATTATTATAATGGTAGTCATTTTATAAAGAAGGCCCTCTTCTTTTGCATTAATATTATTTTAGCATATCATGTCATAGATTAACCTATTCTAAAGGAGATTTTAACTTGATTTTTTTTGGGGAAATAAATAGTGAACATTTGTCTATAACCTGTGCGAGTTTAAATAGGCCATTGCCTCCCTGTGGATATGACCTGCTCTCTTGAGTGGTTTATTTTAATTATTTTGTTAAGCGATTTTCCACAACTTTGATACTAAAATGACAAGTCATCTTAATCATATTATTCGAAAGCGAATACTGTCTTACCAAATGGCGCCGTTGCCAGGGAGGCAACAGGCTTAATTAGATCGCATTCATTCATTTGTTCACATTGATTTAAATTTTGAATCATATTTGACTCTGGATTTTTTTTTATTCTGGTGTGAGTGAAACGATCTGTGACACACATTCTATGACTCGCAATCACACCAGTCATCGTGAGAGGCGACCCTTGACGTTGCTAGAGGAGAAATTGTTCGAGCCACCTTGCAAGGAACCAGATTGCCAGGAGGGGAAGGACGAGGACATGACGATCGTCTCCGCACATTTAGTCGCTGATTTGATTAGAGTAGGATTAAGACTTTAGACTTAATTTTTCTTGCACATTTTGGTTTAAGACCCTTGTTTTGGGGTGCATTTTAGGGGTTTGTTCCTCGACTTTCTTTTTGGCCCCTGCGTGGGTAATTTTTAGGAGTTTGTTCCCTTTTCTTTTGATCTAGGTTTTCTTTGTGGGTTGTTTATCCTTAATTTGTTTGTGCGTAAGTAGCTAAAAAAAAAAAAAATGAGCTACCTGCCCTTAGGTCGAATCATTTAGGATTGAATGAGCAGCATCTAGATCTAACTTCCTGTCTTGCATATTGCATGAAGAATGCTGGAATCAGGTATGCACTTCTAACTTTGCATTTATACTTGTCATGCAAATGCATTTGAATTAATTTTTAGACCACATAATCTATCTTGAAGCGATCTAATAAAGTGGTCACATTTAATTTTTGAAAGGACTAATTAAAGGAGGGACATTTAAAAATCAAGGACTTGATTTTCAAACTTGGCGTGTGATTCAAAATTCAAAATCTTTTGCGGTGTATGCACACTTATATCTCTTGCACCAAGGCACGCTTTTAGACACTCCTCAGGTTTGGAACAGCTAGGACTAGAGCCTCCTATTACTGAGGCCTAAAGTGACCCAAACTTGAGTTCAGAGGTGAAGTTGCCTCCAAACCTTGCGGATTGAGGGTAGTTAAGAAGCACCGCGAAAGCAACGCTTCAAAGGAAGGGTTTAACCCTACTTGCATCCTTCTTTGCCGTGTTTGGTGGTGACTAAACTTTCTGGGCTTTAGGGAGGATCACCTAAGTCCCAGTTAGGTTTTCTTAGGCAATCCATAAGTTGACAATAAGCGCGTAAATTGATTGAACAAATTGTATTGTCACCTACAATCTGACTTAAAATCAAAAGCCTAAGTTGGGAAAGACCTAAAAAGTCCTTTTTGAATTGTGTTTTGCTTGGGGATTTCTATTAGGTGTGAGTTAGAATGGACCACATTTACTTTCATCCTTTCACATCTTGCCCACACCCTTACTCCCATTCTGCAATCTTCGATCCCATATGCCGAGATGGTCCATCCTTTGATGGACATAATGATAATCATTGGGATCCTTTTTACTCCTATTATAGGAGTATTGGCCTGGTTAAGCCCCAAATCAGTGAGCAGAATCTAGGAGCAGGATTTGCCTTGCCTAATATCCCGTACACCATAGAAATACCCAACTCACCCTCCCTGTATGATTATAATGTTTGGACAGATACTCCTAGGTACTATAACCTTGAGCTTGACTTCTATTCTGATAGAAATGATGACCTCTCCTCCTTGAAGATGCAAATACAGAAAATGCAAGACGAAATGATTGAATTATTAGGAGAATGTTAGCGAGCAAGCCAACAAGAAAAAGATAAAATTAGCCACCCAATCTACCCCATTGAGGATGAAGTTCACCCCTCTATGCTAGATGCATTTCCCATGGGAGAACCACACCCAAAGTTGAGGAATTTTGGGGATTATGTAAGGGAGAATAGCTACTTTTCGAGGATTGATTTTGAACCCTCCCCGCTAGATGACACTTCCTTGAGAGGTCCACGCTTTAAGTGGGAGGAGGATATGTATGAAAGTAGCTATACATTGGACAAAGAAAGGTGGCAACCCGAGGAAGATGATGATCAGGTTGAGTATCCACCTGAATTATATTGGAGTCAAAAGAAGGGAATGATGGTATCATTGGAAGACCTCGACCCAAATGATAGTATTTTCATCTCATTTGATGAAGTGGGTCGAAGTCAAGTTGTTAATCCTGCCCTCCCTTCTGATCACGAGATGGAACTCAAACCCACCCTTAGGGAACCTAACCCTGAAGAAAGTCACCTATCTGAGGAGTTCGATGTTACTAGTGTAAACCATTTACCCCAGATAGAGTGCCCTAGGGGATCTGCTGACATTTTAGATGATTCTAGACCTTGGGTATATGATGAATCGTATGATGAGGAGAAGGATGAATTATATGAGGAACCTACATTCAAGATTTGGAGTGACACTAAGGGTGATTATGTCTTATTTGACGAATTAGCCCCTGAGGATGTCTCAAATTTGACCAAATTAGGCTTCCTTAGCACACCAATTGATGATATCTCTCCTCATAATGAAATAATGGAAAATGTGGAAGCAACTTCTGAGATTTATGTGGATTCACATATAGACTCCGGGGAGGATTTGAGTAAAGAACAAGAATCCGGGGATGTCATTGATAGGATAATCCCTACATCTGTTGCTTCCAACCTGCCTTCATTTGATTCGAAGTCCCCCTCTGATTCAGCTATGTCTGAAGGAAAAATTTTGACTCCTGATGAAGTGTAGGAAGATACTTGTGATAGTACTAGGGATGCGATTGAGGAATTAGGAAGAGTGTTAGGGATGGACACTGAGCCGATTAAACCCAACTTAGATCTTATGGCCATTCCGCAACCTCGAAACTTAGACACCCTAGATAATTCCTGGCTTAAAGTTATGCTCACTTTTGTTCTGACTGGGGGGCTTAACAGATCAATATTTCGTATAATGGGGTACCGGGTATGGATTGATGCTTTCTATGGTTAGTCCATCACCCTAAGGGTATATCTTTATACTATTCCTTCCCCATTTCTTTTGGAGGATCCTTGTCATCCTCCTCCTACCCCTTTAGAGGCCGCTATTCTAGTATATCCTTTAGAACTACCTCTGGTGACTTGGGAAGATTTCATTCCCATCTTGGTTGGGTGAGCGTTTGCTATTGGAATTCATCATCAGCTTGCCAATATCCTAGGTTACCTGTTTTATAGGCCAGCATTACTTTGTTCATTTTTAGGGCCTATTTTTGCGATCCTTGAACCTGATTTGTAGGTTCTTTGGCTACTCGGCTGCTAACAAAATAATGGCAGCCCAACTTTGACCCAGGTTGTCCTTCTGTGCAATGGGGACATTGCAGGTTTTAGGCATGGGGGGGTGTACTTGGGGATATACATAGCATTTATACATAGTTCATTCATGCATTTAGTTAAAGCATTCTGCATTGCATATATTGGCATTGAAAAAGCAAAAAAACACACACACACACACACACACACAAAACATTTTGCATTGAGCTTAACTGGCTGGGCCTTGCATTCTTAGGCAGACCAGAGCTTTAGGTTAGACTAAGTTGACTCTAGGTGTCTGAATTTAGAAGCTAAGTTAAGATACTAGCTTTAGACTTTTAGGGTCCTTTGTGGACTTAAAAACTTAAGTAGGAGTTAAGTTTCCCACCATACCTCAAAAGGTTGAGGAAGGAAAGCTAGGGTTTGAGTTAAAGGTTGGGTAGTACCTGGTGTCTTTTTCGACCTTTTGGTTTGTGGGTCCTCGCAACCTAAGCATCTACATTTCACACACACTTGGTCTTGTGTACCTTAATTCCTTTCTTAAAAGAAAATTTGGTTCTCTTAGTTTTGACTTATGAAAAGCTTGAAAACACAATTTGATTGGAAGAGTTCCTGCCACAGGAGAGGTGGAGTATATTCTCACCTTGAGGATGCGATGATAACATGTCACCTCCTCGACGCTTGTCTCTTAGAATGACCATCCTACTGGGGGCATGTAAGTGCATTGTGCGGTTCAGGTACCATGGGCGGCCCTATCTCGAAGTGCCGATTGCCACAGGCCTGAATTCACTTAAGAAATCCATGGGTGATACTATCTCGAAGTGTTGATTGCCAAGAGTTCTTGGAGTCGCTATGGGCGGTGCTATCTGGAAGCATCGAAAGCCAGGCACCCTTCGAGCTACGGTGATGAGGACAATGAATCTGACACAGATTGTGTTGATAGCAAATTTGAGGTTAGACTTAGAGGAATCAAACAAAAATATATATATTAAAAAAAAATCCTTTTTCCTCTCTAGGTTGGTAATCATACCAACCTCAAATAACTCAGACCAATGCACATGCATAGATGCTTTAATCTCGGGGATCAATAAACCTAGGGTAGAGTTAGAAATCAAGGAAACCTGTGCCTGCAACTCGTCTTTAGCTAACCTAGTCTGTAACTTAGCAACTACTTGGGAACCTTATGTCTAAAGTCTGAACTTAACATGTTTCTAAAGGAAGACCGATTAGGTTGGCTAGTCCACTTGGAGTGCTAGGTTATTGCTTAGATTTGCTAGGGACTAGCAAAAACTAGGCATGGGGTTATTTGATTAGCCCATATTTGTGGGCTATTTAAGTATTTAAGTGCCTTGACATTAAATTAATTTTAACAATTAGATAGCATACATTAGGATGTAATTAAATTAATTCATATTTTTAGCTTAAGTGCATAATTCATGTGTGGTATCCATATCTAAATGCATTTAGAATTAACTTAGAATTGCATTCATTTAATTAGTTAACCAATTAGGTGCATTGCATGCATTATTTTAAGTTAACATAAAAGTTAAGGGTTTGTGTATAAATAATCATAATATTTTATTATTATTTTATTCTTCTTCTTCTATGAGTAATGGCTGCATTTCTTCCTCCAACTGTCGCATTGAAGATCCCAGTCAAGGAGCGCTAGAAGTGGATCTGGTCTCCTCGATTGGGATAAGGAAAAGGAAAAGATGGAGGCTGCCGTGTTGCTGGAGATGCCGCCCGCCCCATCACCGTGCATCTGCCCATCGCTATGGTCTCCACGGCCGAGCCTTGCCACACCGTGGGCCGGCGGAGTGATAGGCCATCGCGCCAGCTGGCGAACTCGACCACTTACCATGAGCGTGTGCCTCATTGGCCACGCAAAGCCTCACCGAACCCACCACCACCATCACCACAGACCACCTTCACGCCAAAGTGGCCAACAACAGTTAGCCTCTCCTCAACCACCCGCACCATCTCCGCGCCTCATCTCCTGCCGCATGCACCCCGCGCAGCACCGCCCTTCAACTCCACTGTGTGCGCATCCCCCTGCACGCCTCTTCGCCTTTAGCCCGGGCGACTGCCCTCCAGTACTCACTAGTGCGCAGGCGCGTGCCCTCTTGCCGCTCTGCCTATGAGCAGAGCGCGCCTCACTTCCAGCTTGTGCGCACCTCCCGACTTGTGTCTACACCTCCGCCTGCGCCTCCCTCGTAGCACCTTTGCCTGCAGCATGCACCAAGAGCTCCTCTACGTGCATTTGTACCTCCGTCCGAGCGCCCTCTAGCAGCTCAGCCCACATGCCCTCTAGGCTCTCCGCTTGCGCATAGAGCACGTCGCACCGCGCGTGTGCAACCCCGTGCCCTCCTCTTCACCTCTAGCCATGCGTTGAACTGCTACACCAATAGCAGCAACAACCACCGCCGACCACTCCTCATTGCCCTACCGTCGGCTCCGACCATCATTTTCCACGAGACCACCACTTTCCACGAGACCACCACCATTGGAAGCGGCGTGGCTCCTTCTCCCTTCGGCGAGCTCCTCCCCTCTGGCCATCACCCCTCGTGTGCACTCACGACAAGGAAATGTTTTCCACTATTTTGCCTCGTATTTGTTTTTACATTGCAATGCCATTGTGGATTTAGTAAATTTTAGATTATTGTTATTATAATAGTAGTCATTTTATAAAGAAGGCCCTCCTCTTTTTCATTAATATTATTTCAGCATATCATATCATAGATTAACTTAATCTAAAGGGGATTTTAACTTGATTTTTTTTGGGAAAATAAATAGTGAACATTTGTCTATAACTTGTGTGAGTTTAAATAGGTCATTGCCTCCCTGTGGATACGACCCGCTCTCTCGAGTGATTTATTTTAATTATTTTGTTAAGCGATTTTCGATCACTTTAATACTAAAATGACAAATCATCTTAATCATATTATTCGAAAACGAAAATCGTCTTACCAGATGCCACACATGAATTATGTATTTAAGCTAAAAATATGAATTAATTTTTTTACATCCTAATGTATGCTATCTAAATGTTAAAATTAACTTAATGTTTAGGTACTTAAATACTTAAATAACCCACAAATATATGCTAATCATCTTCTTGTTTACTTTCGCTCAAATCATCCCAAGTTGCTTGCATAGCTTCCTTCTTCTTGTACTTGTTAAACAATTTCTTTATATCTTTCTCCTTTTTTATTTTGCTCTTTTCACCATCCTTCTTAAGAAGTTGACAATCCATTTTAATGTGTCCCTTCTTTTTACAATTGTAAGAAATGATTGGTTCTCTTTTGATTTCTTCCTTACCTCCTTTTCTCCCAAAATCCATGTTATTCTTCAAGAATTTTTGAAACTTATGTGTGAGAAACTCATGATCTTCATCTTCTTCTTGATCACTTTCTTCTGAATCTGAAAGGGCTTTAAAAGCTAACTGCTTTTTCTTCCCTTCATCTGATCCTTTCTTCTTTTGATTGAGTTTGGTCTCATATGCCATGAGGTTTCCAAGGAGTTGATCCATATCAAGATTTTCTACTTCATTCGCTTCTTCTATAGCTGTGACTTTAGACTCAAAAGCATTAGTTAAAGAATGTAAGATCTTACCTTCAAGCTCACCTCTTATGAAGGTCTTATGAAATGGGTTTACATATCCTTCACACTCTCATTTTCCTGCATTTCAAATTTGTCGAATTCTTGGGTTAGTAAAACAACTTTGGAATTTTTTACCTTATTTATTCCTTGATGAGTAATCTTAAGAGTTTTCCAGATCTCGTTTGCAGTTGTACATTGAGAGATTTGATTAAACTCATCGGGGCTCAGCGCACAATACAAGGCATTCATAGCCTTGGAGTTGAGTGAGA
The DNA here is from genome assembly GCA_037157565.1 of Thalassia testudinum. NCBI lineage: Eukaryota > Viridiplantae > Streptophyta > Magnoliopsida > Alismatales > Hydrocharitaceae > Thalassia > Thalassia testudinum. The sequence continues at coordinate 46,433,158 of JAZHRO010000025.1, forward strand.
GCTTCTTCTTGTTGTCCTCCATCAAGGCACCATTTTTTGATTTCTCTGGCTTCACAAATGGTGTTTCCACCATTTCCCAAAGTGAATAATTTGCCAATTGGAGGAAGATTTCCATCCTTTGCTTCCAGTATGAATAGTTCGTACCATTGAAGTAAGGAGGTTTCATCATTGAGAATCCACAGTTTCCATTTGTTGCGAATACCCTTGATGCCATCGGATTATCTTGTATGGGCTTGTACACCTATGTGCAAGAATGAACAAAACTTTGATACCAAATGTTAGTGGCACAAGAAAGGGGGGTTGAATTGTGAAATACTATTAAGTAAAAACAATTGCAACAAAATACATAGGTATTTAGAGAGGAAACCCTTGCAGGAAAAACCTCTACTTAGATCTCTTAATCTAGGATTTTGCCCCTAATTCAATGGAAATTACTAAACCACATCACTAATCTGAGGGTGGTGTTCCTCAAAACAATTCCCCTCTCCTGGACAACCTCCAAGGAGAGTTTAGCTCCTCTACTAAGAAGAAACAAGAAACCCACAACTCAAGCACCTAAATAAACTATCAAAACAAAATATTGTAAATAATCCTAATACCCTTGAAGGATATAGAATATAAAGTATGCTAAGATACTCCCTTTGCAAACCTATGTGATGTTGCTCTCAAGAATCTCTAAGAACAAAAGAGCACAATGAAGCACAATAGCTTTTGAAAGCTTAGAATAGGATAATAGAAAGTATTTAACACAGAATATTTCTTCTCTTTATATGTAGGCTTAAGGCAACTCATGGTGGGTATATATAGGTGTAGGAGGTCAAATTTAAGCCTAGGTAGTCGTTGAGATTTGAATTGGAATGGAATAAATTAAGGTAAAATGGCTACAAAGAAATTACTCAAAGCCTGACGAAATCAGACGTCTGAAAATGCAAGATAGACATCTACAGGAGTCATTTAAGACATCTGAGAAAAAAGCCAGACATATGAAAAACTTCAGTGCGAAAGTAGTCGTTACTGGATTTCCCAAGATTGGGTACATGGACGTCTGAACAAAAAGATGGATACCTGAATAGCTAGTTTCAGACATCTAAGAATAAAATAGGACATCTAAAAAAGCTTCAGGGTCAAAGTGTTCAATATTGGAATGAGGCTGGATCCAAACTTGGATCTAAAGACAAATGATTAGACGCCTTATTGGACGTCTAGTAAATAGTGTAGACATCTTAAGAAGAATCATTGGACGTCTGAATAAATGTAAGGACGTCTGATAGCCTACAACATTCCAAAATCAAAGAGAAATAAATATAATCAATTATGGTCAAATTGAAAGTTGGATCTAAAAATGAACATTGGTCATTTCTATATGTCTTAAGAAGACAACAGACATCTGAAAGACAAGAAAAATTATGACCGTTCTTCTGAAGTTAAAGAGATATCAAAAGCTCAAGGTGGCATCTGAAAGACATTATTAGACATTTGAAGTGGATTACAGATGTCTGAAATCCTAGGTGTCATAGGTCGAGAATTCTGGACAAGAATCTAGGTTCTAGATAGAATCTTAGATGTCTGAAGAAGTACATCGGACGTCTGACCAAGTAAACTCAGACGTCTGAAGGAATCATAGGACGTTTGAAAAAAAAACAAAATCTTGTACGTAGAATTAGAAGAGTGAGGATAGGAAGGTTTTAAAGGTATCCTAAGGATAATGCAAGGCTCTTTTACATTCTAAAAATGAAATAAAACAAACCTAACTACATCTCCTCTAACTCCTCATCTCCGATGCTCATCTCCTTCTATCTTCATCTCCTCATTTCCTTGATCACATCTCCTTCTATCTTCCTTAGAACTTGATCTTAAGCTTTCATCAAGCTTCATTCAACCTTCAGCCTGAAATATTCATCTCCAAGTACAATGTTAAATATAACATGCTTTGTTATCATCAAAATCAATGATCGTGGTGCTTTATCACCAACATATCTTTGTCTAAGCAGCATCATTGACAGTTATTTAGTTGTGGTAGCTGATCCCCTACTTGTTTTGTTTCCAATACAACTACCTTAATTTTGTTCATGGGATAGCCCCTTAATGGTCAAAGAAATATTCAGAGTAATAAAGTACGGACCATCTGTGATGTTTATTTATTGATACAAGGATTATCTAAATTGAATAAAAATCATGGTATCATATTTGATTTCATTGGGTGTAAAACCTCATAAGTACTGGACATACCAAGCTATTTCTTTTCATTTAACAACCAATTTGAATCCTTGCAAGTTTATTGAATATATTTAATGACCAATATATTTTTTAGGTGAGGGAGCTGTGTAGAATGGAATGCAAAATGTTTCAAGATTGTATGGTTGTGTAGAGAGAAAATATTACACAGATGTGTGGATTACTCCTTTGAACAGGCATAATGATTTACATTTCATTATGTAAATATGGAGTCCTAGAAATTGGAAGCTTATCGAAGAGGTTCATTTTTTTGTGATATGGTTTCTACATTCATTCAATGTAGCTTTTGATGGACATATTGCCTTGCAAGTTTAAGTCATACAACCTACTATTGTTGCAAATTGGCATTTTTGTTGTGTTGATTTCATAAACTTCAGTGTGTTTAGACTTAAATAGAGTTTCCACTTTGCTATAGACATTTCCAATGAGTAGTCAACATGGACTATGCAGAAAAATTGAGAAACCATTTGGACTAGCAGGTTGCCTACATTCAACCTTCCAATCATTTGTCCTACTCTTTAGAGAAACATGCAATTGACATATCTTACTTTTGATTTGAAATGGAATGTAAACCACATCCTCTGGATGTTCCACCATGTTGCTAATGTGTCATCTGATAATACTGATTCTCCAAGGCTATATAGGTTCTTAGCAATGATAACATAAGCAAATGGAAGAAACCACAAATTAGTGACCTAAACAGAAACAAAGAGAAGGATTCAGGTGAGATTTTAAATTTGCAAAATGTAATATTGTAAACTTGGCCCATGTGATCAGATTGGAATCCTTTTTTAATAATTGCAACAAGGTTATGACTTACGAGTTGTGTGTTATCCATTAAAGGGGAAAAATCCATGTTCAAAAGGATGGATTTGTAGAAATTGAAGGAGGGATTTGGGGCTTCTATATGACAAGACATTTCTCCTTCTACATTCAAAGAGACGTATACATGATTTTTCCCCCCATCCTGTCCACTTTTTTGAAATTCCTTCTTAATTATTTTTTGTATTCAATAGACTTCCTTAGTGCTCTCTCAGTAGATCTCTCAATTTAGTTTTTCGTGATTTTGAATTCTAATGTGTTTTGACCATGCTAACTTTGGTTGCTAATGTGCTTTCAAAAAAAATTTGGTTGCTAATGTGGAGAGCCATTGTTCTTTGGATAGCCACCATTTTCTTGTTCAGCAACTTCCAATATAGAAGAATGGATTATGGGTACTGCAATTTTTATCCATTTTTCTATCTTCAAAGACAAGGATTTAATCGAAAAAATCAAATGTTTAACTTCGTGGTTGATGTAAACACATTTACACTACTTAAGATGTCTACTTATGCATGTTCTTAAGTATAGGATTGCATTTCATGATATAAATATTACATAACATGCATCATCTTGCATTTAGAGTAGTTTGAATAAAATGGACGTTAATTGTCTCCTTTTATGTGCTTGGATAGGGCAAATATTTTATCGGGGCCTCGGATCGAAGATCCAACTGTATGGATGTGATCAGGGCGACGATTGGAGTTCAACGACTCTAAGATCGCCCTAATCAGGCATCCGTAGCATCAGATAGTGACTGGGGAACCCTAGAAGATCAAGGGCCAGGATGGTATAAATCTGCACTTCAAATGACAAATCCGACCGCATAGATGAATTCGGATCGACGATCGCAGCCCAACGACGCAAAAATCGAGTCAATCCGACATCCGTGGCACCATCTACAACATCCAGAAGATGGACGGCCAAGATGATGCCACGTGGTGCCATCTCGGTCGCTCAAACGGCCGCATGCATCCAGTGAAGCTTCCACACCCGCTCCCTCTCCACCGTTGGATCTCGATCCAATGACTGTGAACGGTCGCACCACAATTCGCCCGCTCGACCATCCGCGCCCTGTAGCGCAGCAGTCGAAGGTGCTATCGTGAGCTGCAGCCGCGGGTTTGAGCCGCAGCGAAGGGGAGAAGGGCGCGGGCGAGCGAGCGTGGGCGTGTGTTGGATCATCATCAGGCAGCTCAGATCCTCTGATGGCGTTTACGCGCTATTGCACGCGTGGCGTCACACGGCATCGTACGTGCTGGGCAGGCGCGCAGTAGCGGGCGAAGACGCATCTCGTCCGATCTCGCGATCGGACGGTTGTGGATGAAAGAACGTGGGTGGGCGTTGAGAGAGAGAGCAGCTGAGCGGGCGCGCGTGGGCGGCGGGCACTACGCCCATGTTGGGGCTTTAGTGACGGTTTTATCCATCACTAAAGATCTCTCATTTATTGTTTTAAAGATGTAATGACCAATTTGCCCCCACTCCTTGCAAATATAAAAGGAGACCCCCTTCACACGAAATTTTCATCCCTTCTCTTCTCTACCTCTCCAAAGCTCAAGAGAAGCTTGTCCTACACCTGGGATGCTCTTCGCGAGATAAAGTCCAAATTTTCATCCTCCTTCGGAAGTGGATCCCGTGACGACGACGGCATGCTGCTCCGTTCCTGTTCTTCTGCTTCGTCCTCCTTCGTCCTGCTCCATCCTCCTTCATCCAGACGTCGTCTCGTCCGGCTTGTCCTCCAAGCAATCGTCGAGGAGGATAATTTCTCTCTCCCATTCTTCTTTACAGCTTTTCTAGAGTAGAATTTTCTTACTTTCTAGTGTAGCTGATTTCCCACTTTCTAGTGTAATTTTTATTTGGTTTGATTGTATAAACATTTTGAAATATTGAATGCATGTTCTATTTCTCTCTCTCTCTCTCTTTCTTTTAGTCTGATAGTTCCATTGTAATTATATTGCTTCGCTTTTCAAAAATTCTAAAAAAAATATAATTGCGAATATAGATCAACGTAGCCTCCCTGTGTTCGACCCGGAATTCTTTTCGGTATAAATTTTATTTGTTGAACACGAATTCTTCGCTTTCAAGCTACAACGATAGGTTTTTCAAAACCAAACACGTTAGCGTAGCAATTCGATCGGTCAACATTTTGGTGCCGTTGCCGAGGAGGCAACGATTTCTAATCTTTTTTTCGCATTTCTTGCACTTTATTATTTTCTAACTTGCTTTCTCTTGTGTTTATTGTTTTGCAGAGACCTCTATCAAGGAATCAATAAGCGGTAGACTGGAGTAAAGTGCAGTTGAAGACAACTGCATACATTAAATCCATATTAAATCTTTCCCCATTCTTTCCCCCTCCATAGATTTCATTCACCACATTAAATTCAAATTCCAATTAACCTAGGTGTTTGCATAAATCCTAGGAATAGTTTGGTTGTTTGGATTTTCACTTACATTTATTCCACCCTCATTCATAAAAAAATAACAAAAAGATAATCTTGTGGGGTAATTTTCAATAAACACACAACACACACCCACATTCAAAGCACTTAATCAACTTGATTTGTTTCTACTCAACCGGGTTTTGATCTGTGGAACCGGTACACACAAAGCAACACATAACAGAGTAGAAATCATTCTAGGTTAACCATCTTTGAGTGCCTAACTTAGTGGTGCAATTGTGGCCAATTGTTTGAGTTGTTTGGGCCGCACCACTCTATTTAAAACCAACTCATCAAGTAGCTCCTCCTTAGGATTTTCAATCTAGGTCTATTCCAAGCACTTCACTTTCTTTCTGATTTTAAAGGAAAACAATCTTCACCAGTTTTTTATAACTTGGTTTGCCTAAAAACTTGATTGCAATTCACCTAATTTGAAACCCTAAAATCTACTTAAGCAAGATTTGAACATTAAAATTCATGCATTATAAATAATCTTGCTTGAAAACCCTAGTTGTGCATGCACTTACACAAATCTCAATTAATCATTAAGGGCACAACCCATTGTAAGGGCCCATCACATTTCATAAGCACCACAATCCCAGGCCTTAATAAAATTGAATAGACGTTGGCCTTAAGGTTTGATTCGCTCTTCAAGGCCTAGTCTGAGATTGTTTTTGATTAACCTACTTATACTGATTAATCTGATGTCTAGCTAGGGGAGTAGCGTCAAACGACCGCGGCTGGGGGGTACATTGGGAACCGGAGGCGAAAGCCGAAGGAAGAACCTCCTCCCTAATCCCTCCTTCTAACTGGTTGGATTAAACAGATGCAAGTAGAGTAAATCATTTACAGTCTTAAGGCGGGTTTTGGGAGTATGTAGATCCTTAGGCTACCCCACTTAAGGACAACCTTGTTTTGTTGTGCTGCAGGGTCCCTATCCCTAGTCCTTCCGACCTTCTCCTAGTTTATGCTGGGAAGACGGTCATTGAATCCCCGATTGGAAGGACCATTAGAACATTCTAGGAGGCGCAAATTGGATTTTGGTCAATTTGATCCCATAGCTGAACAATAGCCTCCTCTGCTTGGAAATCCACAAGAAGAATTTCGAAGGCAGCTGGAACAAATGCAGAGAATGCAGGGCGCTCAGCCCTTGAAGGATTTTTATGATCCTTCAAATTACGGGGAACGTCCCAGCGTCCAGATTCCAGCTGGTGACGTAGAAATCAAGCCCCAGGTGTTAAGCCTGATTAAACATTATCATGGGCTTGGCTTCGAAGATCCGTTTCAGCACTTGGAGGACTTGACCACTTTGGTCCAGACCACCAAGGCTCGAAACGTAAACGAGGAGAAAATGATCATGAGGCTCTTCCCCCACTCTCTTATGGATAAGGCCGTGCATTGGTATAGGACAATAGGAAGACCAATTACAACTTGGAATGAGTTGAAATCGGCCTTTCTGAAGAAATTCTTCCCAGTCGGTTATACCAATGCTTTGAGACGGGCAATCACTACCTTCACCCAGCGGCCGGGGGAGCAGTTTCATGTGGCCTGGGAGCGATTCCAGGACTTATTGCGGAGGTGTCCACACCATGAGGTGCCGAAATGGTAACTCGTGCAGATCTTCTATCATGGGTTGACTGAGCAACTCAGAAATCATGTGGATGCTTCTTGCGGAGGCAATTTCCTCAATAAAGATGCAGATAGTGCACATGATTTATTTGAGGAAAGGAGTGAGAATTCAATTAATCATGTCTCCATGGATACTTTTAACCGGTCCCAGCAACCCAGATCAAATGTTAATGAAGTCCATGAATCTCATTCATTTGATATGGAATTGATTTGTAATAAATTTGATAAGGTGGACTTGGTTGCTAAAAGAATGGAAGAGTGGATGACTGGCAATTCTATGAACAACTCTCGATCCACTCAATCCCAAAATTTGAGTTCCTTCTGGATGGGAGTTCGTGAATCAACTCGATGTAGCTCAACCTGTGAGTCAGCATTTTTCGGAACCCCACGGGTTCCCAACTGGGGCCTTTGATCCCAGTTTTTCTGATCCTTCCCTTTCTTTCTCTCCATCCTCACCTTATGAGGATGTCTGTGCTGTGCAAGAGAATGTTAGATCCAACCCTTACTTGAATGCCTATAATCCAGGTTGGAGAAACCACCCTAACTTCTCTTGGAAAAATCCAGGGCAACAGACCCAATTCCGACCTAGCAACTATGCTCCGCAACGACCAATGGGTCAGGGTCAAGTATTAACTCAGTTGCCTCCGAATCAGGTCAATCAGCCAGCTTGGAATGCTCATCAACCCGCAGGGCAGGCTGATTTGAACCGTCAAATGGTAGAGATGCAAGGATCTATGCTCCAGCTCATGCAGTAAATGAAAAACTCGCTGGACAACTTGCAATCCGGGCTCATTGCTAACTCCCGTCAACCCAGATCTCTACCATCCCAACCCGTACCCAACCCACGAAATATTATGAATTCAGGCAATCAAGCCCAAGGGTACAGAAATCAGAGGGACCCGCACGCACATGCTCAGGTGGTTGAGCAGGGTTCCTCGTCTTCTTCTTCTGCAAATCAACAATTCATGGTCAATCAAGCCCCTCCAATCTTTCTTAACCCTCCCCAAGACCCAAATTCTTACGCATCTGCAAATTCTGTCACTTTGAGGGGTGGTAAGAAGACTCAGGATCCACAACCACACTATTCTGATCTTTTGAATCCTGAAGAACCTAAGGAGAGAGGAGAATTCTAGAGGAGAAATTAAGGCTCAGGAACCTGATTCCAAAGATCTGACTCATGTTCCTTTTCCTGAAGCCTTAACCAAATCAAAGAAGAAGAAGTCTGTTGATAGCAATGAGGAGCTTCTGAATCTATTTAAGAATGTTTAGATCAATATCCTGCTCCTTGATGCTATCAAGCACATACCGGCTTACGCAAGATTTTTAAAGGAATTATGTACACAAAAGCGTAAGTCGAGAGAATCTGTTCCGAGGAAGGTGGTACTCTCCGAGCAAGCTAGTTCTGTTATCCTGCACTACCTCCCTCAGAAAAAGAGAGATCCTGGTGCTCCATTTATTTCTTGCGTTATCGGAGATTACACATTTGATAGAGTACTTTTGGATCACGGTGCATCCATCAACCTAATTCCGACTTCTCTCTACGAGAAGCTTGGGTTAGGTGAACTTCGGCCAACTTCAGTAACGCTATAGTTAGCGGATTGTTCGGTCACAAACCTACGAGGCGTTATTGAAGATGTTATAGTTAAGGTCAAGGATTTCTATTTTCCTGTAGATTTCCTTGTCCTTGACATGGATGTACCTGATAATCTGAGGAACACGCCCATCATTCTGGGGCATCCGTTCCTGGCTACCGCAAAGGCCAACATTAATTGTGAAGGCGGTAGCATGAAAATCGCCTTTGGGGACCAACGAATGAAATTAGATATTTTTAAGGCGATCAACAAATTTGAGGATTGTGGATTTATTGGGAAACTTGATGAGGATAATGATAATATTGAAACTTGTTTGATAGTTTCTTCAATTGAAAGTTCCTCTTTGGATGATGAATTTGACTTGCAACCCTCTTTGGCTGACCTGACATCTTCGGAAGAGGTTACTGATTTTGTTCACTCACAACCTCTTCTTCTTGTTGAATCTTCAGCATCTACCCTACCATCAATCATCAACCCACCCCAGCTTGAATTGAAACCATTGCCTGAGAATTTGAAATATCAATTTTTAGGACCTCAGAATACGCTCCCTGTGATTATTAGTGCTAAATTGACGAAGGAGCAAGAGATTAAATTGATCAAGGTCCTAAAGGAACATAAGGAGGCAATTGGTTGGACCATTCATGACCTCAGGGGGATATAGCCATCTTACTATAATCATAGAATATTTTTGGAAGATGGATCCCGCCCTTCTCGCCAGATGCAGAGGAGATTGAATCCAAATACGAGAGAAGTGGTCAAAAAGGAAATCATCAAGTGGCTCGATGCAGGAATTATTTTTCCAATCTCTGACAGTCCCTGGGTAAGTCCCGTTCAGATTGTTCCAAAGAAAGCCGAGATTACTGTTGTGACTAATGAGAGAGGAGAATCTGTCACAACTCGTTCAGCTTACTCTTGGAGAGTTTGTATTGATTACAGGAAGCTGAACACAGCCACCAAAAAGGATCATTTTCCCCTGCCCTTCATTGATCAAATCTTGGAAAAATTAGCCGGCCAGAAGTACTTCTGTTTTCTTGATGGCTACTCAGGATACAACCAAGTTCCTATCCATCCCGAGGATCAGGAAAAAACTACTTTCACCTGTCCCTACGGAACCTTTACTTTTCGTAGGATATCTTTCGGGTTATGCAATGAACCTGCGACTTTTCAAAGGTGTATGCTAGCCATATTTTTTGACATGGTGGGAGAGTTTATGGAAGTCTTCATGGATGATTTCTCTATTTTCGGAGAATCATTTGACTCTTGTTTGGCTAATTTAGAAATGATTCTTAAGCGATGTATCAAGACACGACTAGCCCTTAGCTGGGAAAAGAGTCATTTCATGACCCAAGAGGGTATCGTTTTGGGTCATGTAATCTCTGAACGGGGAATTGAAGTAGACAAAGTTAAGGTTGATGCTATTGCTAAACTTCCTCCCACATCTGTTAAACAAAGCAGATCATTTCTTGGCCATGTGGGATTTTATCGAAGATTCATCAAGGATTTCTCGAAGGTTGCTCGTCCTTTGAGCAATCTTCTTGCCAAAGAAACGCCATTTGTTTTTGACGAATCATGCCGAAAGACATTTGATTTCCTAAAATCGGCAGTCACCTGTGCTCTAATTTTGCAACCACCAATTTGGACAACCCCTTTTGAGATCATGACCGACGCTTCTGATTACGCGATCGGGGTTGTCCTGGGTCAAAAAATTGATCGAAAGCCCTCTGTCATCTACTATGCTAGTAAAACTCTGGATGAAGCCCAGAGGAATTACACTGTTACTGAAAAGGAATTACTAGCTGTAGTATTTGCTTTGGAAAAATTCAGGGCTTATCTCTTAGGGTCTCATGTTATCATTTATACCGACCACTTGGCCTTGAGACATCTCTTGGCTAGAAAAGATGCTAAACCCCGGCTTATTCATTGGATTCTTCTTCAAGAATTTGATCTTGAAATCAAGGATAAAATCGGGGTACAAAATGTGGTGGAGAATCATTTGTCGAGACTTCTAGGTGATTCTTTTTGTCTGGACATTCTGATTGCTGATACTTTTCCAGATGAAACTATTCTTACAGTTTTAGGTGTCCACACCCCATGGTTTGCTGACAACGTTAACTATTTGGCCGTTGGTCAAATCCCCCAGGATTGGACCAAGCAACAACGGGATATACTCAAATCTGAGGCAAAATACTACTTCTGGGAGGATCCTGAACTGTATCGCATCGGCTCTGATCAGATTATTCGCCGATGCATTACGGAGAATGAATTCAACAGTATACTCGAGTTCTGCCATGCATCTGGGTGTGGTGGACATTTCTCCGGGAAAAAGACGGCTGTAAAAATCTTGCAATCTGGCTTCTATTGGCCATCTTTATTCAAGGATGCCCAGGATTTCTCAAGGTCATGTTCTCGATGTCAGGCACTCGGAAGCATAACTAAGAGAGACATGATGCCCCTAAACCCCATTCTTCCTGTCGAAATTTTTGATGTTTGGGGCATCGATTTCATGGGACCGTTTATCCCTTCATTTGGACATCAGTACATTCTTGTTGCTGTTGATTATGTGTCCAAATGGATTGAGGCAATTCCCACCTGAACCAATGACCACAAGGTGGTAATCAATTTTGTCAAGAAAAATATCTTCAGTAGGTTTGGGATTCCGAGGGCTATCATCAGTGATGGTGGCACTCATTTTACTAATGCCCAATTCCAGAATTTATTGGCCAAATACGAGGTTAATCACCGAATTTCCACACCTTACCAACCCTAGATGAATGGACAAGTCGAGATCTCCAATCGAGAGATCAAGAACATCCTGCAAAAAATGGTTAGGCCTGCTTGCAAGGATTGGACTCAAAAGCTTGATGACGCTCTTTGGGCCTACCATACGACGTATAAAATGCCCATCGGCATGTCTCCATTCCGTTTGGTGTATGGAAAGGCGTGCCATCTACCCGTAGAGATTGAACACAGGGCATTTTGGGCAATCAAACAATGAAATTTAGATCTGAATCAAGCTGGGAAGACCAGGAAACTCCAACTATCTGAGTTGGAAGAGCTTAGAAATGATGCTTATGAGAATGCCAAGATCTACAAGGCTCGGACCAAAGCTCTACATGATTAATTAATTTCCTGCAAGAGCTTTAAGCCAAATCAGAAGGTCTGGTTATTTGATTCTAAACTTAAGCTCTTTCCTGGCAAACTTAGATCTAAATGGAATGGCCCATTCGTAATTGATCAGATTTTTCCAAATGGTGCCATTCAGATTTCTGACCCAAAGATGGGTAACACAATTAAAGTCAACGGTCAACGCCTGAAGCCTGTTGTTGACCGTATTCTTCCAGAACCCATCTTAGACTCTGTTGCTCTAGCCATTCTATGACTTCTTTGGCTGGACTTCACCTAGCTGAAGGCATTAAACTCAGCAGTTGTACATATGACACAAGGCTGATACGAGCTTCATATTCAGGTGACATCTTTCATATTCTACCCTTTCTTTCATGTCTCTTTTTCAATGAGGACATTGCATCAGCTAGGCATGGGGGGGTGGATTCATTTTTGAATTATTTGGCCAGCTTTGTGAAATCCATATAAATTATTTTTCTCTTCTTATTTATAAAAGAAAAAATCAAAATTAGGAAGGATTAGTTGGACATTAGGACTTTTCAATCCTAAGAAATTTTACATTAGGATCTGAACACAAAGACCCTTCAGGTCTTTGGACTTAATTAGCCCGTGTATCCACTAAAATGTGGATTTGTCTTTTGAGTCCTCGCCATCTTAATTCTATCGTAATTGGAATAAATAAGTTTGGGTGGTAAGTACACGACTTATCAACTAGCCCTCTGATTTGAGGAAATTTTGAGTCTTAAGCATCTACACACTATCTTGTCACTGACTCGTTCGGCAATTTTAACGAAAATTGGGTAGCTAATGAACCTTTTAGGGTGATATGGCTGGCAAGTTATCGTGGGTAACAGCTCATAGGTAGGTTGTCCAGAGCCCAGTCACTGGATCTTTCTCTTTTTGCTACCTTTAGGTAAATATTAGACCAGGGAAGCCATCTACTTAGAAAAGGAAAAAAAAAAATCAAAAAGAAAAGGAGAAAAGAAAAAGAAGAAATAAGCCACACTTCGTCGCACGAGTATGGCTGGTAAGTTGTTGGTGGTAACAGCTCATCGACTGGTTGTCCAGAACCTAGCTCAATAAATGCACTAAAAATTTCCAAAACACTTAGGAGGAAGCGGAGAAGTAGAATAAACCAAGGAGATATACACTGGATTTACCTTTGTGTTGACCCCGTAAACAATAAAAGTTGGGAGAAAACTACCGGTTGTAAAGATACGCCTTTAGGCAGAATTCTTTTTGAGGTCACCTAGAGGCGTAGAAACCCGAAATTCGTTTTAACTGCCGGTCAACGAGTCTATCACATTCACAATAAGATGCTTAAAACTTAGAGTTCTCATCAAATCTTAGGTGAGTTGAATGGCTGTAGAAAGCCACTCTTAAACCCTAAAATTTGAAAATCCAAAAAAATTAGAAAAAAGGAAAAAGAAATTTTTCTTTGAATAAGGCGAGGGTTTGAGGCGGTCTGCATTTTGGCAGATACTCGGGCATTGTTGTGTCTTTGAAAGTTCAGTTCCTAAGTAGACAATTTCTTAATGATTAAAAATAACTCAGGCCCAAATAATCCAACCTAATTCTTTTATAAATAACATATAGTTTTTGCTAGGGACTAGCAAAAGATAGGCATGGGGGTATGATGTGAACACATTTACACTACTTAAGATGTCTGTTTATGCATGTTCTTAAGCATAGGATTGCATTTCATGATATAAATATTGCATGACATACATCATCTTGCATTTAGAGTAGTTTGAATAAAATGGAGGTTAATTGTCTCCTTTTATGTGCTTGGATAGGGAAAACATTTTATCGGGGCCTCAGATTGAAGATCCAACCGTATGGATGTGATCAGGGCGACGATTGGAGTTCAACGACTCTAAGATCGCCCTAATCAGGCATCCGTAGCATCAGATAGTGACTGGGGAACCCTAGAAGATCAAGGGCTAGGATGGTGTAAATCCACACTTCAAATGACAAATCCGACCGCACGGATGAATTTGGATCGATGATCGCAGCCCCACGACGCAAAAATTGAGTCAATCCGACATCCGTGGCACCATCTACAACATCCAGAAGATGGACGACCAGGATGATGCCACGTGGCACCATCTCGGCCGCCCAAACGGCCGCATGCATCCAGTGAAGCTTTCGCACCCGCTCCCTCTCCGCCGTTGGATCTCGATCCAACGGCTGTGAACGGCCGCACCACAATTCGCCCGCTCGACCATCCGCACCCCGTAGCGCAGCGGTCGAAGGCGCTATCGCAAGCTGCAGCCGCGGGTTCGAGCCGCAGCGAAGGGGAGAAAGGAGTGGGCGAGCGAGCACGGGCGTGCATTGGATCGTCATTGGGCGGCTCAGATCCTCCGATAGCGTTCATGCGCTATTGCACGCGCGGCGTCACGCGGCATCGTACGCACTGGGCGGGCACGCAGCAGCGGGCGAAGACGCATCTCGTCCGATCTCGTGATCGGACGGCTGTGGATGAAAGAATGTGGGCGGGCGTTGAGAGAGAGAGCAGCTGAGTGGGCACGCGTGGGCGGCAGGCACTACGCCCACGTTGGGGCTTTAGTGACGATTTTATCCGTCACTAAAGACCCCTCATTTATTATTTTAAAGATGTAATGACCAATTTGCCCCCACTCCTTGCAACTATAAAAGGAGACCCCTCCACATGAAATTTTCATCCCTTCCTTCTCTACCCCTCCAAAGCTCAAGAGAAGCTTGTCCCACACCCGGGATGCTCCTCGCAAGATAAAGTCCAAATTTTCGTCCTCCTTCGGAAGTGGATCCCGCGACGACGACGGCGAGCTACTCCGTTCCTGTTCTTCTGCTTCGTCCTCCTTCATCCTGCTCCATCCTCCTTCATCCAGGCGTCGTCTCGTCCAGCTCGTCCTCTAAGCAATCGTCGAGGAGGATAACTTCTCTCTCCCATTCTTTACAGCTTTTCTAGAGTAGAATTTTCCTGCTTTCTAGTGTAGCTGATTTCCCGCTTTCTGGTGTAATTTTTATTTGGTTTGATTGTATAAACATTTTGAAATATTGAATGCATGTTCTCTTTCTCTCTCTCTCTCTCTCTCTTTCTTTTAGTTTGATAGCTCCATTGTAATTATATCGCTTCGCTTTTCAAAAATTCTAAAAAAAATATAATTAGGAATATAGATCAACGTAGCCTCCCTGTGTTCGACCCGGAATTCTTTTCAATATAAATTCTTTTTGTTGAACATGAATTCTTCGCTTTCAAGCTACAACGATAGGTTTTCCAAAACCAAACACGTTAGCGTAGCAATTCGATAGTTCAACAGTGGTGATGTGAAACAATAGCTGCATAAAGGTTCCAGAGCAAATTCTCATACAAAATCACATTTCTGGATGGTTCTTTCACTTTCATTTGAAATGACAAAGTGCCCCACCATGTCCAAAGCTTTGGAAAGCTTTATGTTTTGCATGGTTTGATACTTCACCACTTATCAATGATTATTCCTGGGGACCAATATTGATGGAAAATAACTCCATGGCTTAGAGAATTGAAGGTAGTAACAACTTTTTACATATATATTTGTTACTTTGGAAAAAATAATTCCTTCTACATAGACGTTATGTATCTCCTGTCCTTGAAACTAACATTTCCTATTTCTCTATTTCAAATTACTAGTTTTTTTGAATATTATTTACAAAACTCCTCCTTGAGTTGATTTTAAGTCCTAGAGATCGTGTGTCTTTTCCACTTAATGCAGGAAAAAGTTTGGCCATTGTTACAACTGTTGGCCTCAACTCTTATGTTGCTTTTAATTACTTGCAACGGTTTGCATCTAAACATGTTCATGGTTCAATTAGTGGCATTTTTGGTTATCTTGTCAACATTGTTTAGTTCTTCTACTAGGAAAAATTGTCTTGTAGAGGAGGAAGAAAGGGAAGAAAAGGATAGTTTCTCGTTGATATTTATCATGCTTTGTTTGGAACAACAATGACTGATCAGTTTCTTTTGTTAATTCATCATCATCTAGGATGTCATCAATCAAGTCTGCCATCATTTTAGACTAAAAATTTGCAATGATCAAGAAGATGACATCTTGGTAAGTAAACAAAAAAAATAATCAAATGTAACATGGTAAAATTCAGTAAAGCATCGGTGTTCTCACCCCCAAATCAACACTCAATCTAATGCAAGGAGAGAAGTTGGATGGGGGTGATTATATTAGTGTGCATAGTCCAACATGGGTTGCATATGAAGGAATGGTGTATCATCAATCATATGAAGATCATCTCTTCTCAAGTTGTTAACTCTAAGAAAGATTCTCATTTCATGAAAAACTATCTTGATCTTACTGTCATGTCCATTTGTGTTTACTGTTTTTGGAAATTTTGCTTTGTCTTCATGTGCTTCTCAAGTTCCACTTGCTGCAAAATGAGTACACAATACTCTTGACTGTATACTTTATAAGTTCAGTTGATAAAACAGTGAAGCTGTGGAACCTAGAAACCTTTGAAATGATAGGGTCTTCTAGTCTAAAGGTGAGGAGTCATGAATATTTTAAGTTTTACTTTATTTGTTGTTCATAATTTATCACATTTTATCTTTGCACATATCCTGGTCATGAGAATTTGAAAGTAGGATCCAACAATGCTTCACCCATTCCTGATAGAGAAAGCACCCATTTCATTAGTCACTTATATCATGCAATAGGAAAAAAAAAGGACAAGAAATGGCTAGAAGTTAGTTTGTATAACTAACAGATTTGTTATCAGGATTGCCTTCAATCCTCCTATATTATCTACTGATAGATAATGGATCTACTACAGCTTTGTAGGCTTGTGAAACTATGAAATGTAGTTTTGATTAGCAACTCTAAGGCATGACTACTTTGAAAGGCCATTGTGCAGAGGCAACTATATCACTTTTTGTGACTTTAATTTTCCTGCTTGTACACGTTCACCTTCCTATAGCTCTTTTATGCAATGTGTAACTATCATAATGGTAATTAATAGATTTAGGGAGTTTAATTCATCTTGTAATTTTTATGCTTTGGGCAATTGCACGTGTTTTATGCCTTCGGCATTTTTATTAGGGATGACTTCGAGAATATTCATCTTTTGATTACTCTTAGTTTGTATTATTTTAGGTTCATGAAACATGAATAGCATAAGTAGTTTAATGGTAGAATGGTACCCTTTTACGATACAAACCTGGGTTTGATTCCCGGCTAGTGCATCCTTTTTTGGTTTCAAGTTGGAGCATCCATTTTTTAATCTTTATGCTTCTTGAATTTCTTTATTTTAAACACAGAAATATGATGTTGTTTAAGGATAATAGAATTATAAATAATTACATGACATTAATTTCTTGCCTATTTCATGATCGTGATACTACTTGTAATCTAATGATACCTAACAATACATTTGTATGGTAGCATATTAAAAAACTATACCAACAATCACCCTAATGGAAAAAAATGTTATTGTATGTGCTCATTAAAACTTCATTTCTCTATAGTGACGTTAGTATTAACATTTCTTGTCATTAAATGCTAATTTAGAGATGGAGTTGTTACCTATGGTGACGATATTGCCAACGTTTTAAACTATTAGAGTTGACAATCATGATCTACATTGATGGATAAAATTGTCGTTGCTGGCATGAAATTAAATTGAACAACCTTTGGAAAGTTGACCGTTATTGTAGAATTAGGTGCAACACCGACAGTTTTTACTGTCGGGATAGTCTACAGCGATACCTCTTAAGAGGATGCCAAAGTTGACTGTCGGAATAGGTGACTGGAGCTATAGTGATGGTATTTTGGACCTACGTCGACGGTTTTGACCATCGATGTATATGTAAACTATTATAGTGGGTATTATTTAGGATAGCTGTACATAACTAACATAGAGTAGTTATAATTAGTTTATGATGCATATTTAATTATAAATATGTTTAAGGCAATGTAATGAATATTAATTGATTCTTTTGTACATAATTAACTCATTCATTTATTTTTTGATTAATTTGATTCATTTTGTAAATATAATTGATATTTTTAGAATAAAAGAATATTTTTAGAACATAGAGAGTGATGTATATCAATAACTGCCTCCCAGCGAACGACTTGGAATAAACCAATAAAAATTATGTAAATAAATAAAATAACGCAACATTTGTTTGCATTGTGACAACTATACTACGATAATGACAACATTAAAACGTAATTTTATTGCAACACGATGTTAGCTCATCATATTTTTGGCCTGTTGCCGAGGAGGCAACTCTCTATACGCCAAAAGTTTTCTTTTATTCTTTATTTATACATATTTTTGATTTCTTTGTAAATAATTATTCTTTCATTCATATTCTTTGTTGTATATAGATTATTTTATTCTTTTTATTCTTTGATTTGTTTTGTATGTAATTGTCTTACTAATCATTTGGTGTTTTTGCAACACTTGAGAAGGAGTAAGAGTAGTGTCGTCTTCCTGGTGGACCCATTGTGATTTTGACCCGACTTCTAGTTGGAGTTTTTCCAGAAGCTACATTTTCCTGCTTTCTTACATTAGTATAGTGGTAGTTTAGACTTAGGTATATACTTAGGATTATATTTGTTAGGCATAAGTTATGAGAGCCTATTCTTACACACTGTAATAACTTAGACTCTAGACTCTCTTTCTATTTTCTCTCTCTACTCATCTCTCATCGACTTGCTTTCTGTATCAATTTCTTTTTTGATTTGATTTTGCTCGTTGCATTGAAAAATCCAAAATAATTATAAAATCAAAAATACCAAAAAGATTTCATCCCTTATCTAGCAACAGCATGATATAGGCATCCATACTTAGGTTACATTCTTCTTACTAGATTTCATTTTAGTCTAATTGCATTAATTGAAGAATTGTTGGAGTCAGGTATGCATTTCTATCCCTCTTTGGCTCCTGCCATGTTGCATTTACTAAGATAAAAAGACCATCATTTGTTTGAAATAAATTAAAAAGCAAGACCAGTTGCATAGAATTCAATTCTAAATACTCAAATAGAATTCAAAAGGAGACATAATAACTTGTTTGAAACCATGTCTATGTTTTCACCGCTAGCTATTGCTTGATTATTGTGTACACACTACACAATCACTTAAGTACACAAAACACACGAGTTTCTATCACATCTCCCTGAGCAACCACAGGGTCTGGATTTGCACGCTGGTCTTATCCAGATTCCAGGTGGATTTTAGAGGTCTGCATCCCGCTAGGTCTTGTTTAGGATGCGTACGATTATATTGATAGACTATTTGTTTGCGTACTATTATTTTTGCGTAGCAGACCCTAGGCAAAGTTCAAATTTTCTCTCTTGACTTGATATTGATTGGTCTTTGATTCTTGAGATTGATTGTGATTTTTTATTTTTTTTTAGATTGATTGAGATTTTCGTTGTGAGTTGTGACTGATTTAAAAAATCAATTTTCAAAAATCAACTCATGGATGGTAGGAGATCCCAGAATCCTGAACTTGTACCTCCCTTGGGTGCTAATGCCCAAGCTTCTACTTTCACTTCCATGCCTTCCACATCCAATCGTATACCTCATGAGCCTCAAGCTCTCATTCAGAATCTTGTTCATCCGAAGGATGACCATGATTTTACACAGTTCTAGGATTTCAAAGAACTTCCTCCCCGTCTTTTTGCACATCCTCCATCACCACCACCTCCACTTCATAGGTTCCAACCTCCTCCCTACCCAAACTTTCCTAACCAACCACAATCGAAGAGAGGTCCACAACTTAACCTGCAACACCTGTTTGATACACAATTGCAAATGAATACCCTTACCCAACAAGTGCAATAGCTTACTCAAGCTGTTAATTTTTTAGCAAACCCTCATCCCCAAGCTTGTAGACCTTAACTACAGGATTACTATAATCCCACGGTTGCACCACCTATGCCTGTGGTATGTTATCCCACTGGGGGTCGTACTACTGAACTAAAGCTGAACATCGTTGCACTTATCCCTCACTTCCATGGTCTTGCTTTTGAGGACCCTTTTCAACATTTAGAAGAGCTGAAATATCTCGCCTAGACCTTCGGTCCACAGGACCATGATCAGCACGCATTGTTGATGAAAATGTTCTCCTTTTCACTTAAAGACAAAGCCACCTTCTGGTTTAGAACTCTTTCACGGACTACACCAATAGAGAGATGGGCTTCTTTGGAACATGAGTTCCTAAAGAAATACTTTCCTGTAGGCCTCAAAAATGCTTTAAGGCGTGCTATCACCACTTTCACACAATATTTAGGAGAACAAATGCATGAGGCTTGGGAGCGATTCCATGAGCTTCTACGAAAATGTCCCCACCATGGTGTCCAACACTGGAAATAGGTCCAGATCTTTTACCATCGGCTTCATGATGACATAAGAAACTTTGTTGATGCCACATGTGGAGGCAACTTCTTGTGTCAGGACGAGGACTTAGCCTTTGAGATCTTCGAAGGCATGGCAGAAAATAATATAAAAAATGCTTCAATGAGCATGTTTAAAAGAAAGTCCTCGCATTCCCACGCACATTCGGGGGTACACGAAGCCCAATCCAACACATGAGACTTAGAGATTGTAGCTAGTCAGCTGGATAAGGTAGGTTTAATAGAGAAGGAAGTTGATGAAGTATGGAAGTTCCTATCTAAACCTCCATCTACTACTTCTCAGTCACCTGCACCTCACACTTCTTCTCAATTTCCCATAAGGAGGGAAACTTTGAACCATCTTTCTGTGACACAACCACCACTACCTGACTATTCATTTCCATATCCTTTACCAACCGGACGAACCTTTGTTCCTCCATACACTGAATTCCCTGCACCTTCTGGAGCTTCGGAGGAGCTCCATGCCATTCACAATGGCCCATATTCACAAACC
Organism: Thalassia testudinum; assembly: GCA_037157565.1. Taxonomy (NCBI): domain Eukaryota; kingdom Viridiplantae; phylum Streptophyta; class Magnoliopsida; order Alismatales; family Hydrocharitaceae; genus Thalassia; species Thalassia testudinum. The sequence continues at coordinate 46,453,879 of JAZHRO010000025.1, forward strand.
TACAACCCTGGATGGCGTAATCATCCAAATTTCTCATGGTCGGGAAATTCGTAGAGACCTAATTTTCAACAACTTTCTGCACCACCACTTTAGAACCCGATCTGAGCACCTCCTCCACAACAACAACACAGGTATCCACTACATGCCTACTAGCAACCCTAACCTAGGCTTGCCCAATACTCTCAATTTGAGATGATCAGTTGGAGAATATCATGAAAGCTCTTGCTGACATGTAGCAACAGAACATTGCGATGTAGCAAAATTAGGATGTGGCACTAGCTGAGATGAGAGCCTAGCTTTCACATTTGACGGAATCTCGTCAAACACATTCACTCCCATCTCAAGCATAACCCAACCCTAGGAACGTACTTGCCTAGAGGTATGTCCAACCTAGACCTCCAATGCAAGGCCAAGCACACCTTATTTCACAAACCTTGCACAAACCTGAGTTCTACACAGATCCAAATACTTCCTATTCTCAACCCCAACCACCTCTATTTCCAAACACTGATACACCATCTACATCTAAAGCTGAATTGAATGCCATCACAACTAGGAGTGGAGAAGCACTGTAGATCCACCATTTCTTGCTTCTACATCTTTTCCTGGACCTTCTACTTCAACTCCTCCATCTAATTTTCCTCTTCTTGATTCTTCTCAACCTAAGAATGACCCTCCCATTACCACTTTTGTACCATTTCCGGAGGCTTTAAAGAAGAAGGGAAAAGGGAAAAAGAAATAGTCTGGTGTGGCTCTTGAGGAGGATTTGCTCAAGCTCTTTGAGGAAGTCCATATAAACATTCCCTTACTGGATGCAATTCGCCACATCCCACTTTACGCTATGTTTCTGAAAGACCTATCACACCTAAGTGTAAAGATAGAATTCAGAAAGGGAGTAGTCCTATCATCCTCTCGGAACAAGTTAGTTCCACCATCTCCAGTAGCCTCCCTATTAAGAAGAAAGATCTAGGAACCCCTCTTCTCTCCTATATGATAGGAAACACCACATTCAATAGAGCCTTACTTGACTTAGGTGCTTACATCAATCTTATCCCAACCTCCCTACTAACACATTTCGAGGTTGGCAATTTGAAGCCAATCGAGGTGTCCCTACAATTTGCTGATCGATCAGTTAAGACACCTCAGGGAATGTTGGAAGATGTTATAGTGCGGGTCAAGGACTTTTACTTTCCTATAGACTTCATTGTCCTTGGCATGGAAGGACCTGAGGATATTCATAACACACCCATCATACTAGGGAGACTGTTCTTGGTGATAGCCAAGGCGAAGATAGACTATGAGGAGGGCCTTTTAGAATTGAAATTTGAAGATCAAAGATGAAGATTGATATTTTCAAGGTACAGAAGGGACCATCTTGTAGTTTAATTGAAGAGATCTACTCTTTGGATTCATTGGACAAGTTGGTTGAGGATACATTGATTGATTCTTTGACCATAGAACCTCAATTCCCTTCTACATCTGACTTGATTCTTCCTGAGGCACCAACCTTAGAGACTGAGGACTTGCCTTCAATTCCTTTCGTGTCTCTAGGATCTTCTGAGATTTCCACACCTGCTCCATCTAATCCTGTACCTGTTGAGTGTAATCCTCTCCCTGAATCTTTAAAATATGTCTTCTTAGGACAAGATCAGACTTATCCTGTGATTGTAAATTCCCATTTATCATCTGATCATGAATCATGACTCTTATTTGTCCTAAGAGCACATAGACAGGCTATAGGATGGAGCTTAGCTAACCTCATTAGCATTAGTCTTTCTTATTGCACCCATAGAATATTCACTGAAGAAGGATCTAGACCTACCCAACAGCCACATCATAGATTGAACCTAACACTTTAAGAGGTGGTAAAGAATGAAATGATTAAGTGGTTAGACAATGGAATCATTTTCCCCATTTCTAATAGTCAGTGGGTAAATCCTGTTCAGGTTGTGCCTAAGAAGGTTGGACATACTGTCATAACCACTGAGTCTAGAGAAGTCATCCCTACAAGGATTGCTAATTCGTGGCAAGTATGCATTGACTACCGCAAACTCAACCAAGCCACCAAGAAAGATCATTTCCCATTGCCTTTCATTGATCTGATACTGGAAAGATTGGCAGGGAATAGACTTTTTTGCTTTTTGGATGGCTATTTAGGCTACAATTAGGTGGCAATTCACCCCAATGACCAGGAAAAAACAACCTTCACCTACCCCTATGGAACCTTTGCTTTCCATAGGATGCCATTTGGATTATGCAATGCACCTGCTACTTTTTAGCGGTGTATGTTTGCAATCTTTTTCGATTTAGTGGGCGATTGTTTAGAAGTCTTCATGGATGACTTCTCGATCTTCGGGAGCACATTTGATGCATGTTTAGACCACTGATGTGCATACATATAAATAGTCAAAAATCTCTATTAATGCATGTTCTTAATGTCATAGTAGCATCATACATTGTAAATATTGCATAACATGCATAATCATGCATTTAGATCAAGTTGTCTAAATTGTATAGTAATTGTCTCCTTTTATGATCAGGGATAGGGCAATTTTTAATCGGGGCCTCGAATCGAAGATCCAACCTACGGATCTGATTAGGGCTACGATTGGAGTTCAATGACTCCAAGATCACCTTAATTGGACATCCGTAGCATCAGATAGAGATCGAGGAAGCCTAAAAATCAAGGGCCAAGATGGTGCCAATTCGCACTTCATACGACAAATCTGACTACATGGATGGGTTTGGATCGATGATCTAGCCTAACGGTGCGAAAATCGACTCAATCCGACATTTGGGGCACCATCTACAACATGCAGAAGATGGACGGCCAAGATGGCGCCACATGGCACCATCCCAACCGCCCAATTGGCCCTAAGAACCGTCGTTGCATCTCCAAAGGATTTCCAACGTACTATCTGGGCCATTGGATATTGATCCAACGATAGTGAGCAAGCGCGCCTTTAAATAAAACTGCAACAAAGAGCCGCCACTAGCATAGCGGTCGAGCGGCGTTGTGCGAGCGCACAACCTGTGTTTGACTCGCCATCCGCAGCGCGCAAGCATTTAATTGCGATCGCGTGATCTGCTACGACTGGCTCGGATCATCCAATCACGCTCATGCGCGATCTGACGCACAAGCGCACGCTCGATCGCACGAGGGCACGCGATTAAGCGCAGACGAAGGCGCGCGTGAGGAGAAATCTGAGTCGTCCGATCTTGCGATCAGATGGCTAATATTTAAATAATGTGAGCTTGTGTTGTCAGTGCAGTAGGCAGGGAGGCACGCACAGCGCGCACACGTCGGCCACGATCAGACCTTTAGTGATGGATAAATTCGTCACTAAAGACCTGATTTTAATGCTTTAAGCTTGAAATGATAAATTTGCCCTCAATTCCTACAACTATAAAAGGAGACCTGACCTCCACTTCTTCATCCCTTCCTTTACTTCTCTCCCTCTCTAAAGCTCAAGAGAAGCTTGTCTCACACCTGGGATGCTATTCTAGAGCTAAATCTAATTTTCTCGCCCCTGTTCTGAGAGTGGATCCCGCGAAGATGACGTGCTGCCTCGTTCCCGCTTCTTCTTGCTTCGTCCTGCTTCTCTCTCCGTCCTCCATTTTTCAGGCATCGCTCCATCCGACTCGTCCTCCAAGCATTCATCGAGGAGAACAACATTGCTCTCCCTTCTTTTTAATCGCTTTCTAGAATAGAATTTTCTACTTTCTAGTTGTAATCATTTCCCGCTTTATTGCTGTAAAAACATTCTGATTATATTAAGTGATTATTCTCTCTTTCTCTCTCTTATTATTTATATCAATTCCAGTGTAATTATTTTGTTTTCAAACAAAAACACAAAAAAATATATAAATCACTGATTTTTGATGAACGTAGCCTCCCTGTGTTCGACCTAGAATTCTTATAATTTCGATATAAATTTATTTGTTGACGGATTTCTTCACAAATCAAACTACAACGACGGATTTTTTGAAACCAACTTCGATTGCGTAGTTTTCCGCTTTCAATAGTTTGGCACTGTTGCCAGGGAGGCAACTATTTTTGATTTTCTTTCCGCATTTCACGCACTTTATTATTTTGTAACTTGCTTTATTTCTTGTCTATTGTTTTACAGATACCTTGACAGGGAATCTTCCAGCGGTAGATTGGAGTAAAGTACAGTTGAAGACAACTGTAAGTGCTTCCTATTCTTCCCCCTCCATAGATTCCATTTTACCACATTAATTCAAACTCTAATTAACCTTGGTGCTTGCATAAATCCTAGGGTTAGTTTGGTTGCTTGGATTTCCACTCACATTCATCTCACCCGCATATAAAAGAATCAAAAAAAAGATATTTCTTGTGGGGTAATTCAACATACACATTACATACACCCACATTCAGGGCACTTAGCCTAATTGATTTTCTTTTACTCAATCGGATTTTGATTTGTGTAACCGATACACACAAATCAACATATAAAAGAGTAGAAATCAATTTAGGTTAACCATTTTGTGTGCTTAACTCAGTGGTGCAATCTTTGCCAATTGTTTGAGTTGTTTGGGCCACACCACTTAACCTAAAATTAACTCACCAAGTAGCTTCCCCTTAGGGTTTTCAATTTAGGTCAATACCAAGCACTCCACTTTACTTTTTGGATTTCAAAAGGAAAGAGATCTTCACTCGTGCTTGAAAACCAGGTTTGCCTCCAATTTGATTGAATTAAACCTAATTCTAAACCCTAAAAGCTACTTAAGCAAGATTTGAACATTAAAATCTACTCATAAAAAATAATCTTGCTTAAAAATCCTGGTTGTGCACGCACTCACACATACTTAATTGATCATTAAAGGTACAACCCATTTTAATGGCCCATCACATTCCATAAGCACTACAATCCTATGCCTAAATAAAATCAGGTAGACGTTGGCCTTAAGGACTGATTCGCTCTTCGGGGTCCATTCTGAGATTGTTTACGATTAACCTGCTTGTACTGATCAATCTGATGTCTAGCTGGGGGAGTAGAGTCAAACGACCGTGGCTAAGGGGTACACTAGGAACCGGAGGTGCAAACCGAAGGAAGAACCTTCTCCCCAGTCCCTCCTTCTAATTGGTTGGATTGAGTGGACACAAGTAAAGTAAATCGTTATAATCTTAAGGCAGATTCTGAGAGTCTGTAGATCCTTAGGCTATCCCACTTAAGGACAGGCTTGTTTTGTTGTGCTGCAGGGTTTTTATCTCTTGTCCTTTCAACCTCTTCCTAGTTTATGCTGGGAAGGAGGTCATGGAATCCCCAATTAGAAGGACCACTAGAGTATTCTAGGAGTAGATTGGATTTTGGCCAAATTGATCCCATGGCCGATCAACAGCCTCCTCTGCTTCAGAATCCATAGGAGGTATGTCAAAGGCAGCTGGAACAAGTGCAGAGAATGCAAGAATGGTTCCAGAGAATGCAGGGCGCTCAGCCCTTGAAGGATTTTTTTGATCCTTCAAATTACGGGGAACGTCCTGGTGTCCAGATTCTTGCCGGAGACGTAGAAATCAAGCCCCAGGTGTTAAACCTGATTAAACATTTTCATGGGCTTGGCTTTGAAGACTCGTTTCAGCACTTGGAGGATTTGACCACTTTGGTCCAGGCCACCAAGGCACGGAACGTGAATGAGGAGCAGATGATCATGAGGCTCTTCCCCCACTCTCTTATAAATAAAGCCGCTCATTGGTACAGGACTATAGGAAGGCCAATTGCAACTTGGAATGATTTGAAATCGGCTTTCCTGAAGAAATTCTTCCCTGTCGGACATACCAATGCTTTGAGACGGCCGATTACTACCTTCACCCATTGGTCGGGGGAGTAGTTTCATGTTGCGTAGGAGCGATTCCAGGACTTATTGCGGAGGTGTCCACACCACTAGGTGCCAAAATGGTAGCTCATGCAGATCTTCTACCACGTGTTGACTGAGCAACTCAGAAATCACGTGGACACTTCTTGTGGAAGCAATTTCCTCAACAAAGATGCAGATAGCACACACGATATGTTTGAGGAGATGAGCGAGAATTCGATCAATCATGCCTTCATGGATACTTTTAACCAGTCCCAACAACCTAAAACGAATGTTAATGAAGCCCACGACTCTCATTCATTCGATATGAAATTGATTTGCAATAAACTAGATAAGGTGGACTTGGTTACTAAAAGGATGGAGTGGATGGCTGGAAATTCAATGAACAATTCTCGATCCACTCAATCCCAGAATTCGGGATTTTATTCGTCGCGAGCTTCTTTTGGACGGGAGTTCGTGAATCAACTTGATGCGGCTGAACCTGTGAGCCAGCATTATGCAAAACCCTGCAGGTTCCAAACTGGGGCCTTTGATCCCAGTTTCTCTGATCCCTCCCTTTCTTTCTCTCCATCCTCACCCTATAAGGATGTTTATGCTATATAGGAGAATGTTAGGTCCAACCCTTACTCCAATGCTTATAATCCGGGTTGGAGGAACCATCCTAACTTCTCTTGGAAAAACCCGGGGCAGCAGACCCAATTATGACCCGGCAATTATGCTCCGCAAAGACCAATGGGTCAGGGTCATGTTTACACTCAGCTGCCCCTGAATTAGGTCAATCAGCCATCTTGGAATGCCCGTCAACCCGTAGGGCAGGCTGATTTGAACCGATAGACGGTAGAAATGCAAGGATCTATGATCCAGCTCATGCAGCAAATGAAAACCTCACTAGACAACTTGCAAAACGGGTTCATTGCTAATTCTTGTCAACTCGGATCTCTGCCATCTCAACCCGTACCCAACCCGTGTAATATCCAGAATTCGAGCAATTAAGCCCAATGGTACAGGAATTAGAAGGACCCACACGCACATGGTCAGGTGGTTGAGCAGGGTCCTTCCTCTTCTGCTTCTTCAAATCAAAGGTTTTTGGCTAATGAAGCCCCTCCAATCTTTCCTAACCCTCCCCAAGACCTAAACTCGTATGCATTTGCTAATTCAGTTACTTTGAGGAGTGGAAAACAAACTCAGGATCCACAACCACACTATTCTGATCTACCAAATCCTGGAAAGTATAAGAGAAAGGAGAACTTTGAAGAAGAAATCAAGGCTTAGGAACCTGATTTCGAAGATCCGACTCATGTTCCTTTTCCTGAGGCCTTGATTAAATCTAGGAAGAAGAAGCCTGTTGATAGTAATGAGGAGCTCTTGAATATATTCAAGAATGTCAAGATCAATATCCCGCTCCTCGACGCTATCAAACATATACCGGCTATGCTAAATTTTTGAAGGATTTATGAACACAGAAGCGTAAGTTGAGGGAATCTGTTCTGAGGAAGGTGGTACTCTCCGAGCAGGCTAGTTCTGTTATCCTGCATCACCTCCCTCATGAAAGGAGAGATCCAGGTACTCCTTTGATTTCTTGTGTCATCGGAGATTACACTTTTGATAGAGCACTTCTGGATCTAGGTGCATCTATTAACCTAATTCCGACTTCTCTTACAAGAAATTCAAATTAGGTGAACTTCAGCCGACTTCAATAACGCTACATTTAGCGGACCGTTCGGTCACAAATCCACGAGGCGTTATTGAAGATGTTATTGTTAAGGTTAAGGATTTCTATTTTCCTGTAGATTTCCTTGTCCTTGACATGGATGTACCTGAAATTTGAGGAACACGCCCATCATTTTGGGGCATCCATTCTTAGCTACCGCAAAGGCCAATATCAACTGTGAAAGCGGTAGCATGAAAATTGCCTTTGGGGATTAGAAATTGAAATTGGATATTTTTAAGGAGATTAACAAATTCGAGGATTGTGGATTTATAGAGGAACTTGAGGATGATAACTTGAATATTGAAACTTGTGTGGCGGTTTATGCAATTGAAAGTTCCTTCTATTGTGATAGATCTGAATTGCAACCCTCTGTGGCAAACCCACCATATTCTGAAGAGGTTATTGATTTTATTCACTTTTAACCTCTTCCACTTGATGAATTTTCATTAGCATCATCTTTACCCTCAATCTAAAACCCGCCCCAACTTGAACTAAAACGATTGTCTGAGAATTTGAAATATCAATTTTTGGGACCTCAAAAGATGCTCCTTGTGATTATCAGTGCCAAATTTACTAAGGAGCAGGAGATTAAACTGATCAAGGTCCTAAAGGAACACAAGGAGGTAATTGGTTAGACCATTCATGACCTCAGGGGGATCGAGCCATCTTACTGCAATCACATAATATTTTTGGAAGATGGATCCTGCCCTTCTCGCTAAATGCAGAGGAGATTAAACCCTAATATGCGAGAAGTGGTCAAGAAGGAAATTATCAAGTGGCTTGATGCAGGAATCATTTATCCGATCTCTGATAGTCCTTGGGTAAGTCCCATGCAAATTGTTCCCAAGAAAGCCGGGATTACCGTTGTGACTAATGAGAAAGGAGAATCTATCACAACTCGTTTAGCTTCCTCTTAGAGGGTTTGTATTGATTATAGGAAGCTGAACATAGCCATGAAAAAGGATCATTTCCCTTTGCCCTTTATCAATCAAACCCTTGAAAGACTAGACAGGCAGAAGTACTTCTGTTTCCTTGACGGTTACTCGGGATACAATCAAGTCCCTATCCACCCCGAGGATCAGGAAAAAATGACTTTCACTTATCCCTACGGAACCTTTTCTTTCCGTAGGATGCCATTCGGCTTATGCAATGCACCTACAACTTTTCAAAGGTGTATGCTAGCCATATTCTCAGACATGGTGGGCGAGTTTATGGAAGTCTTCATGGACGATTTCTCTATTTTCGGAAAATCATTTGATTCTTGTTTGGTTAATCTTGAAATGATTCTTAAAAGATGCATCAAAACAAGATTGGTCCTTAGCTGGGAAAAGAGTCATTTCATGACACAAGAAGGTATCGTCTTGGGTCATGTAATCTCTGAATGAGGTATCGAAGTTGATAAAGCTAAGGTTGATGCTATCTCTAAACTTCCTCCTCCCACATCTGTCAAACAAATTCAATCATTTCTTGGTCATGTGGGATTCTTTAGGAGGTTCATCAAGGACTTTTCTAAGGTTGCTCGCCCTCTGAGCAACCTTCTTGCCAAAGATACGCCATTTGATTTCAACGAATCATGCCGTAAGGCATTTGATTTTCTTAAAATGGCAGTCACTTGTGCTGCGGTGTTGCAACCATCGATTTGGATAGCCCCATTTGAGATCATGACCGACACTTCTGATTATGCGGTCGGGGCTGTTTTGGGTCAGAAGATTGACAGGAAGCCCTCTGTCATCTACTACGCTAGTAAAACTCTGGACGAGGCGCAGAGAAATTACACTGTTACTGAGAAGGGATTACTAGCTGTAGTATTTGCTTTGGAGAAATTTAAGGCTTATCTTTTAGGGTCTCATATAATAATATATACCGACCACTCGACCTTGAAACATCTCTTGGCCAAAAAGGATGCCAAACCCTGACTTATTCGATGGATTCTTCTACTTCAAGAATTTGACCTTGAAATAAAGGATAAATCCAGGGCACAGAATGTAGTGGCGGATCATCTTTCGAGACTTCTGAGTGATTCTTGTCATATGGATATTCCGATTGTTGATACTTTTCCCGATGAGACTATCCTTACAGTTTTAGGTGTCCAAACTCCATGGTTTGCAGACATCGTAAACTATTTGGCCGTTGGTCAAATCGCTCAGGATTAGACCAAGCAACAACGAGATAGACTCAAATCTGAGGCCAAATATTAGTTCTAGGAGGACCCTGAACTGTATCGCATCGGCTCTGATCAGATTATTCACCAATGTGTTCCAGAGATTGAATTCAAAAGTGTACTCAACTTCTGCCATGCATCTGCGTGTGATGGACATTTCTCCGGGAAAAAAACGGCTGCAAAAATTTTGCAATCTGGATTATTTTGGCTGTCTTTATTCAATGATGCCCAGGAATTCTAGAGGTTGTGTTCCCGATGCCAGGCACTTGAGAGCATTACCAAGAGAGACATGATGCCCTTAAACTCGATTCTTCTCATCGAAATCTTCGATGTTTGGGGGATTGATTTCATGGGACCCTTCCTCCCTTCATTTGACATCAGTACATTCTCGTCGCTATTGATTACGTGTCCAAGTGGATTAAGGCCATTCCCACTTGAACCAATGACCACAAGGTGGTCATCGATTTCGTTAAGAAGAACATCTTCAGCCGGTTCAGGATTTCGAGGGCCATCATCAGCGATGGTGGTTCTCACTTTATTAATGCCCAATTTTGTAATTTACTGGCAAAATACGGGGTAAATCACAGAATCTCCACACCTTACCATCCCCAAATGAATGGACAGGTCGAGATCTCCAATCGGGAGATCAAGAATATTCTTCAGAAGACGGTTAGGACTGATCATAAAGACTGGACTCAAAAGCTAGAGGATGCTCTTTGGGCCTACCGTACAGCATACAAAATGCTTATCGGCATGTCACCATTTCGTCTGGTGTATGGAAAGATGTGCCATTTACCCGTAGAAATTGAACATAGGGCATTCTGGGCAATCAAGTAGTGCAATCTGGATTTAAGTTTAGTTGGAAAGACCAGGAAACTCCAACTATCTAAGTTGGAGGAGCTTAGAAATGACACGTACGAGAATGCCAAGATCTACAAGACTCAGACCAAAGCTCTTCATGAGCAATTAATATCTCGAAAGAGGTTTGAACCGAACCAGAAGGTCTGTCTCTTCTATTCTAGACTTAAGCTTTTTCCCGGCAAACTTAGGTCAAAATGGAACGGCCCGTTCATCATCGATCAGATTTTTCCCAATGGGGCCGTTCCGATTTTTGACCCAAAGATGGGTAATTCATTCAAAGTCAACGGTCAACGTCTGAAGCCTTTTATTGACCGTATTATTCCAGAACCCATCTCAGACATGGTTACTCTCATCATGTTGTGATCTCTTTGGCTCGACTTCGCCTAGCTGATGGCATTAAACTTAGCAGTTGTACAGTCTGACTCAGAACTGACCCGAGCATCATATTCAGGTGATATCTTCTACATTCTACCTTCCTTTCATGTCTTTTATTCTCAATGCAAACATTGCATCAGCTAGGCATGGGGGGATGGATTCATTTCTTAATCAATTTGTCAGCTCTGTGGAATTCTTGTAAATTTTACTTGTTTTCTTATATATACATAAAAAAAATAGAATTAGGAAAGAATACTTGGTTATTAGGACTTTTCAATCTTAGGAAATGTTACAGTAGGATCTGAACACTAAGATCCTTTAGGTCTTTGGGCTTAATTAGCCAGGGTATCCACTAAAATGTGGATTTGTTTATCGAGTCCTCGCCACCCTGAATTCTATTTCAATTTTATTAAATAAGTTTGGGTGATAAGTATATGACTTATCAACTCACCCTCTGATTTGAGGGAACTTTAAGTCTAAGCATCTACACACTATTCATCACTAACTTGTTGTTCGACAATTTTAACGGAAATTGGGTAGCTAATGAACCTTTTAAGGTGGTATGGCTGACAAGTTATCATGGGTAATAGCCCATAGGTAGGTTGTCCAAAGCCCAGCCACTAGACCATTCTTTTCCTGCTGCCTTTAGGTAATCTTAGACCAGGGAAACCACCTACTTAAAAAAAAAAAGAAAAAGAAAGTCCAAAAAGAAAAAAAAGAGAGAAAAGAAAAAGAAAAAGAAAAGGAGAAAAAGAAAACAAAAGAAATAAGCCACACTTCACCGCACGAGTATGGCTGGCAAGTTATTGTGGGTAACAGCCCATTGGTAGGTTGTCCAGAACCCAGCTCAAGAAATGCACATCAAATTCCTAAAACACTTAGGAAGAAGTGGAGAAGTAGAATAAGCCAGGGAGATATATACTGGATTCACCCTTGTGTTGATCCCATAAAAAGAAAAGGTAGGGAGAATGCTACCGGTTATATAGATACACCTTTAGGCAGAATTCTTTTTAAGGTCACCTAGGGGAGTAGAAACCTGAAGTCCATTCTGATTGTCGATCAAGGAGTCTATCACTTTCACAAAAAAATGCTTAGAACTTAGGGTTCTCATCAAGTCTTGGGTGGGTTGAGTGGCTGTAGAAAGCCACTCTGTAACCCTAAACTCAAAAATCCAAAAAAATTAGAAAAGAAGAAAAAGGAGAAAAAGAGATCTTTCTTTGAATAAGGCGAGGGCTTGAGGCGGTTTGCATTTTGGCAGATACCTGGGCACTGTTGTGTCTTTGAAAGTTCAGGTCCTAAGTAAAAATTTCTTAATGTTGAAAATGACTTGTGCCCGAGTAATCCAACCCTAATTCTTTTATAAATAGCATATAATTTTTGCTAGGGACTAGCAAAACATAGGCATGGGGGTGTGATGTGCATACATATAAATAGCCAAAAATGTCTATTAATGCATGTTCTTAGTGTCATATTAGCATCATACATTGTAAATATTGCATAACATGCATAATCATGCATTTAGATCAAGTTATATAAATTGTATAGTAATTGTCTCCTTTTATGGTCAGGGATAGGGCAATTTTTAATCGGGGCCTCGGATCAAAGATCCAACCATACGGATCTGATCAGGGCGACTATTGGAGTTCAACGACTACAAGATCGCCCTGATCGGACATTCATAGCACCAGATAGAGACTGAGGAAGCCTAAAGATCAAGGGCCAAAATGGTTCCAATCCACACTTCATACGACAAATCTGACCGCACGGATGGGTTCAGATCGATGATCGCAGCCTAACGACGCAAAAATCGGCTCAATCCGACATCCGTGGCACCATCTACAACACGCACAAGATGGACGGCCAAGATGGTGCCATGTGGCACCATCCCAACAGCCCAATCGGCCCTAAGAACTGCTGCTGCATCTCCAAAGGATTTCCAACGCACGATATGGGCCGTTGGATCTTGATCCAACGGCCGTGAGCAAGCATGCCTAAAAACAAAACCGCGACAAAGAGCCGCCGCTAGCACAACGGTCGAGCAGCGTTGCGCGAGCACCGACGCGTGTTCGACTCGCCATCCGTAGCACGTGAGCATTTAATCACGACTGCACCATCAGCTGCAGGTGGCTCGGATCATCCAATCGTGTGCACGCGCAATTTGACGCACAAGCACACTCTCGATCGCACGTGGGCATGCGGTTAAGCACAAACAAAGGCGTGCACGAGGAGAAATCTGAGTCGTCCGATCTCGCGATTGGACGACTAAGATTTAAAGAACATGACCATGCATTATGAGCGCGGCAGGCGGGGAGGCATGTGTGGCACATGCACCTTGGCCACGATCAGACCTTTAGTGACAAATAAATCCGTCACTAATGACCTGATTTTAATGCTTTAAGCTTGAAATGACGAATTTGCCCTCAATTCCTACAACTATAAAAGGAGACCCGACCTCCACTTCTTCATCCCTTCACTTCTCTCCCTCTCCAAAGCTCAAGAGAAGCTTGTCCGACACCCGCGATGCTATTCTAGAGCTAAATGCAATTTTCTCTCCCCTAGTCTGGAAGTGGATCCCGCGACGACGACGACATGCTGCCTCGTTCCTTCTTCTTCTTGCTTCGTCCTCCTTTTTCCCACTCCGTCCTCCGTCTTCCAAGTGTTGCTCCATCCTGCTCGTCCTCTAAGCATTCGTCAAGGAGGATAACATCTCTCTCCCTTCTTTTTAATCGCTTTCTAGAATAGAATTTTCTGCTTTCTAGTTGTAATCATTTCCCGCTTTGTAGTTATAAAAATATTCTGATTACATTAAGTGATTGTTCTCTCTCTCTCTCTCTCTCTTTCTTTCTCTTATTATTTATATCAATTCCAGTGTAATTATTTCGTTTTCAAACAAAAATACAAAAAAAAAATATAAATCATGAATTTTAGGTTGACGTAGCCTCCCTGTATTCGACTCGAAGTTCTTAGAATTTTGGTATAAATTTATTTTTTGACGGATTTCTTCCTAAATCGAACTACAACGACAAGTTTTTCAAAACCAACTTCGATCGCGTAGTTTTCCACTTTCAACAACCACCTGACCAAGGTCTTGCAAAGATGCATAAATGTGAATCTGGTATTCTCCTGGATGAAATCACTCTTCATGGTACCAGAAAGACTTGTCCTTGGTCTCCTTATTTCTGAGAGAGGAATTGAGGTTGATCGTGCAAAGGTAAAATTAATTTCTGACCTGCCATTATTTTCGTCGGTTAAGTAAATTCGATCGTTTCTCGGGCATGTTAGCTTTTATTGTCGCTTTATAGCGGACTTCTTGAAAATTGCCCAACCTCTCACCAATCTCCTCTCTAAAGATGTAGACTTCTAGATCTCTGATGATTGTGTTCATGCATATACGACACTTCATGATCTGGTTACCAAGAACCAATACTGCAACCTCTGGATTGGTCTCACCCTTTTGAGATCATGTGTAATGCCTCTGATTATGCAGTAAGGGCTATCCTTGGTCAAAAATTGGATGGGAAACCTACAGCCATCTACTATGCTAGCAAGACCTTAGATGAAGCTCAGAGGAATTACACAATCACTAAAAGGGAATTGCTAGTGTTGCTAGGGTTTCGTTGAGTGTTAAGAAATATATGTGTCGTAGTATAATCGACAAAATCTTACAACAAACATTTAAATTTATAAACTCAAAATCTAAAGGAGTCTGAGGTCGTTCGCAAGGAACAAATATGGAACTCACACATTAATCATCATTCAGAATCAATGAGCACAATAAATTGAGCATTAAAATAGATATTCAATGAATACAACTTGTTAGATTGTAATTCAAATGATGATGAGATAAAAAGAATAAAAAGATTAAATAATGGTGATTTGAATCACCAATTATTCATCAAAATTAAACATATATCTCATACTCAATCAATTTCATCAATGTTAACTATAGTACTTAAATCATTCAATAGTGCTCAGAATCAAATCAGATCAAATGATAGGAATATAGCATCAAACGACTTAAGTGAGCACAAGCACAAAGCTCTTCAGAGAGCCTTCTATTCTTTTTTTCTTCTCAAGGCCTTCCTCTTAAGCTTTCCTTCCTCAAGCACACAGAGGCAACTTCTCAGAGGCTAAGTGTTGTACAAGGGCACAAGGATAGCACAGAAAAACCATCCCCCCTCTCTCAAAAATCCTCTTCCTCTTCTCTCTTAATGACCCAGGCTTTATTAGGTATACGAGCATGCATAGTAGCCGGGTAATCGGGCGTGAATGGGGACTAGGCCTACGGGCGTGTGTCGCAGGTGAGGAGTGGATAGGTGGGTAATTGGGTGAGCGGGTGAGTGCGTGGAGGGACCTGATGGGAACACCATCATGAGCCCTAATTAGCTCATTTTGACCCAATGAAGAGAATAAATGCTCCTACATAACCAACTGAAGGTCGTAATTCACTACATAACCTTTCTGAGAGAAAAATAAGAAATAAGGGGTAAAACTACAATTTTACCAATGCAGTATAGCAACGGGTTTTCTTAAGGGCTAAACAAAGGTCAAAAGGTCTTAATAAGATAATAAGTGGGTTGGATTAGATAGAAAACGATTTATGTGTGTCTTGTGAATTAAATGACTTCTTGAAACCCTAAAACAGACCCACTTGATTAACCAAGGTTCTAGTCAGGATAAAATTCACCTAAATCCTCTAAAAATCATATAAAAATATTCTCTAGGGTTTAGAACCTTTAATTTGGCCATTGGAACCCATCTTGACCTAAAACGAGGTCTTAGACAGATATTTGCCCTAAATTGGGTTTTTACATAAATTTCCCAGTCAAACGTGATCAAACCCAAAATCCAACTTCGCCATTGGATTCCTTAGGTTCAAATTATGTTTGTACCAAAATTTGAACTCAAGTTGAGTTTGCCTTGACCTAGTTTGCAAAAAGGTCCAGCCTAATTACATTTATACCCTTATCTTTCAAAAACCCTTACAAATGGCCCCCTAGCTTCTTCATCATCTTTGAAATTAGGTCCCTCCACCATTATAGCAGAGGAATCCTACTCCGGCGAGCTTTGGAAGGAGGTTTCTCCTTGATTGCTCAGAGAATCCCTTCCAAAATTAGAAGGGAGATTCTCTGAGAAAATCCGTCCAATCTGGATCCATCTTTGATCACAGATTCTTTCCCAATCTCTCATGCGAACACATGAGAGACATGGGTGTCCTAACGGATTCCTTCTCCGGTGAGCTTTCCTTGCTTGGGAAGCTTGCTTCCCAAGCCCTAACCGACCTCCAAGGTTCTATTTAAAGAAGCCCAGATCGCCCTGACTCTTGGACGCTCGAATTCGGTCGTGAACACCCCTGATTCCTCTCTTCTCCTCATGGCTGTAGGTTCCTCGACATTTGGAGGCCTCCCTTACTCCTCCTCGTTATCTGACCGCCATACCTGTGGTGGATTCCTCTTCCTTGACTTCATTCGCACCTCGCCGTACTCGCAAGCATCTCCCTCTCTTCGTCCTCACCGATCTCCACTCACCGGAGCCACTCTTTGTCTCCGACGTCGGCCATACTAGACCTGACGCCTCCACTCACCCCCATCATCTCTTCACCTCCCAGATAAGCTCCCTTCCCCCTCTACTTTCTTCTCCACTCTCTATTTCCCAAAATCGATCACTGCCAACCTCCATCACCCTCATCTCCTGCCATCGCCTCCGGCGAGGTCGCTCCACCTCCATAGGCCATCCCATCCCTCGCCGACAAGCCCATAAGCTTCCCCTTACTCCACTGAACACTTCCCCTCACTCATATCACCGTGCCACTCACCCAAATGCACCCCTGAGCACACCCACACCTTCGCACACAGTGTGCCCTAGGCACAGTCGCATGGATGTCCCCACGCCACGCCAACCACCCCAGCACATTCGCCGTGTTCCGACGATGCTTCCTGAGAGATTTGACATGGCCGTGAGGTCGTTCTTGTGATTTTAGGTTCAGGCATCATCCGCGATTGGTGAGCAAGCTTGAAGCTCGCTTGAGGTCGCTCCAGGCCTTGCCAGTTCCAGGCTCCTGTCCCAGGCTGCGCGGAAGACTCTTGCGCACGAATCTAGGCTCTCAATTCCAGTCGAAGGTCGTAGTAGCTGTTGCAATTGGAAGACCACCTCTGCTGTAGGCGCGCGAGAAGAAGGGTACGCGGATAGTCCCACCTTGGAAAGTTCTGAGGCTGCGCACCCGCATAAGTTGATTTTGTGCCTATAGCTATTCGCCTCAGATCCACGGGGTGAGGTCCCTCTCACCCGACCTAGTCTCGTCCGCGGCACTACCCACCCGGACCTGGCTGATTCGACCTGACCTGCACTCCTCGCCTACCACCGCACGCTAGTGGACCTGGTCCTGGGTACGCACCTGACTCGATAACTTGATTGTCTGTGTGGCTTTGGAAGAGGGGAACCTAAGAGAGAAAGAGAGGAGAGCTACGTGCAGGTAGGGGTAGGTTTTGCTGCAAGCTGAAGAGAAAGAGAAGCTAAGTTAGAAGCTAAAGAAGAAAAAGTGAAGGCCTGAAGAGGATGAAAAGGAGCTAAGGGCCAAGGCAGAAGAAAGGCAAAGGAAGAGAGAAGGCAGACCGCAAAAAAAGGAGAAGCTAAGGAAGAAAGAAGAGGAGCCGTAGAAGAGAAGCAGAGAAAGAAGAAATCAGAAGGGAAGAGCACTGTAGCATCAGACGTTTAAGTCATCTGATTTACAAATCAGACGTCCAATTTGAGTTTAATTCATATTCATATACATTGAGTTCCTTAGTTGATATTGTCGGAGTATTTAGTGATCTAAATCACCATTTTACTCCCACCTTTTTGCACTTTGATCTTGTTATTATTGCAAATCCTTTTACTTTGAATTGTGATTTTGATTTCTAAATACCAATTTGCTCCTGTGTTCGACCTCGGACATCAAATTCGAGTAATTAAATTATATCTATTTTGAACGCTTTTTTCGGCTATATTACAACTCAATACTTTTAAATACCGATTCAGCACTCTAAATTGGACCTAACCCCTCGTGTTCTTGGGTAGAGAGGTCAGATCACAAAAACATGATATACTGTGTTGGTTATTGGTAGCTCCACGATGTGGCACTAAAAAGGCCACCCTTCCTTCGCGCAAGTGCTACAGCCGATCATTCGTTCAATTGTAGCTATTGGTGGCTTCGTGCCTTCAATTGGAGCTACAGCTGGATATGTGGATGTAGTCCGCATCTCCTGGAAGTGAAATGAGGCCTTGAGCTCGTTAGAGCACTACAGACTTGGTCGGAAACGATGGCGGCGACAGCGGTGGGCGGTGAATACTTGAAAGAAGAAATAAGGCCTTACAGCTGCATCAGAAGCGTTTAGGAGGTTTGTGTGGATGTGGTGAATGTGATGGTGGTGGTTTTGTGCAGTGAGGAGGTGTGTGGAGGCCTGGAGACCTCGAGGAAGGTGTGCGGTGGAGCTCGAGTTTGGTGGGTGTTTTTAGTGGAGGAAACATAGAATAAGTAGAGGGGTTTTGATGGTGGTGTGCTAGCGGAGGTTTTGGAGGTGATTACGTGGAGTTTGGCGGTCTATGGCGTCAGGGAGGACTCGCCGGAGCTTGGCTGGACATGGAGAAGATAGAGGGGTGAAGGGCGAACAATGGGTCGAATTAGGAAAAGATAGGGATAGGGACATTTAGGAAGGAGAGAGGAAGATGTTAGACCTAACTAAAGGACGAAAGGGAAGGAGATTTCCATGCCGGTGTGATGGCTGGACTTGGAGAAGATGAAGTCTCCAGTGGAAGGGGTGGTGATGACGAAGGGGCCTGGGATGCTCTTGCTGGTATTGTGAGGAGCGAAGGAAGGAGAAAAGATGTTTCCCTCTACCTATGGTATGTAGTAGAGGGCGAAGATGGGGGTTGGAGGAGCTCACTGGAGCTACTGTCGAAGGCTGCCGAAGAGGGGAATTTGTGAAGAGATGTGGCCTGAATCGAACTAAGGAGTTCGTCTTGAGGATCAGGAGCTTTTATAGAGCTCTAAATCGAGCTCTAGATCAGAAAACAAGCCTAATTGGCTTGCTTAGGAATCAAGAAGCATCCAAGGAATTCATGCATTTGCACGGCCTCCCTGGGGAAAGTTAGGAGCTAAGATCTGTCTTGATCGATTCGTCATGGTGTGAATATCAATCCCACCAAATTTGGTGGGATTTGATGAAGATTCGAGTGGGATTAGGAGTGGTCAAACACCTCCTGCAAGTCGGTTGACCTTCAATGGTGGTAGGGACTTTTTTGTAAAGAAGATAACAAAGTTAGGGACTAATCTGCAAGGATTTCAAAAGCTGTGAGGCTAATTGAGAGAGAAAGAGTCTAATTGGACTAAAATGCAAACTAGGTCATGATAAACTCTGATTGGGCCCAAATTTTGGTAAAATATAATTTTGACCTAAGGAATCTAATGGTGAAGTCAGATTTGAATTTTGACCAAGTTTAATTAGGTAATCTGTGCAAAAACCCAAATTAGAGCAGAAATCTGTCTGTAACTCTATTTAAGGTCAAAATAGGTTCCAATGGTCAAATCAAGGGTACCAAACCTCAGGGAATATTTTAATATGAATTTTAGAAGGTTTAGATGGATTTAATCCTGATCAGAACCTCAGTAATTCAAGCGGGTCTAAAATTAGGGTTTTAGGTTATGAATTGATTCTCGACATGCGTAAAACCCTGTTTCTATTTGTATGCACCCTCTTATTAGACTTTAATGCTCATTAGTCCTTAGGTTAATCCTTGGAAAACCTCATGGTTACTTTACTTTCATGATATGATGTTAAAACTGCAAAATTAACCCTGATTTAACGTATTCCTCTCAAAGAGGATATGCAGGGAATTACGACTCTCAAGCGATTATGTAGGAGCTTTTTTCAATTGATTTTGATTAATTAAAGATAGTTATAGATCATGATGGTGTTATCATCAGCTAGCAGTAGTATTTCACTGGAAAAGTTCAGACCATATCTTCTAGGTTCCCATGCTATAGTCTACACTGACCATATAGTGACGTGTGCTTGTGCGTATGTGTTAAGAAGTGTTGTTATAGTTCGCACTTGCAACGTTGGTTTTAAAGTAAAGAAACAGAGGTGAGTCCGAGTGTCGGTCTCAGGGAGGCGTGAAAATCAGATTTTTCTTATCACTTGTCACAGAAATCGTGGAGTTTTGCTTGCGAAAAGGTGCGGTTGAAAAGCGAGAGAGAGATAGAGAGAGAGAGATTAGGGTTAGAGTCGTTTCTTTCTTTAACATGCAACTTGAACAGGAAATAAAGTAAACAACTGAATGAAAAATAACTTCATTAATCATGCAGCTTTAGTTCACAGATTACAACATTAGATACATGCTTAAACATAAGTAAAGGAAAGCTTAAAAGAGAGGAAGAGAGAGAGAGGGGGAGAGCGGCGAGGTAGCCATGACGGTGGAGAAGGCTCCGTCGGTGGCTCGTCGTCTCCGATGATTACAAGAGGACCTAAAGCTAGCTAAGAGAGGGGTAGAGTAGTTGCAAGGGAAGTGAATGCCTTGAATGAGTGGTTGGAGGGGATTTAAATAGGGAGAAGGGCTTTCTAAAAGAAGGGGTTTTAGCGACGTCTGGGATGTCACTAAAACCCTTCCAAAAGCGTCGGTGAAGCCCCCATCCCTCCGGTCGCACGCCCGCGCCGTTCTTCTTCGCGCTCGATCCGTGGGCGCGGCATGAGAGCCGTCCGATCGAAGATCGGACGGCTGAGATCCTCGCCCGGGCGTGCTTGGATCGCACCTTGATTGCTCGTGCGCGCAGGCGTCGTCGTCTGGCGTGTGCACGTGCGTGGCCGATCACCGCCTGAGTGCGTGCTGCGTGGCACTATCTCGGCCTCCTGCTACTGGTCGGGCGGCCCAATTTTGGTCGCGCGCTTCGCTGTCTTCAATTTCCCGCACTGTGCGGCTCGATCCCACGTCGCGTGGTTGGGGGCGTGCGCGTTAACTGCTGAGCCACGCCAGCTGCTTTGTCGTGGCGACCGCGGGCGTGCGCGCGGTTCTCGACCGTCCGATCAGAAATCAACGGCTAAGATTTGATCTCTAGCTGATGGTGGAAGCTGCGTGCGGTGAGCGGGCGCCACGTAGCGCATCGAGGGCCGTTGATCATCAAATCAACGGTCATAACTTCTTGGGCCCATTGTGGGAGTTCCGGATGTCGAATTTGGCCGATTTTGAGTCAATTGGACTTCGTTCGTCGTTCTGAATCCATCCGTGCGGTTCGATTGCTCATTTGAGGCTTACTTTGACAAGTGCTTACACAAATGGCCATTAATACAGTTTTATAAGCAATCTTGGTATATGATGCATGCAATGCTCCCATTCTACTTATGTTGTGCCTTTTATTCTTAAGATGGGCCCTGTTTAACAGAATTATCACCCCCATATGCAGTGTTATCATATAGCAATTGACATCTACTCGCCAAGAAGGATGCGAAATCTCATTTGATTGGATGGATCTTGTTGTTGCAGGAGTATGATTTAGAGATTCGTGACAAGGTTGGGAAGCAGAATGTGGTAGCTGATCATTTATCCCTCCTTCCTTTTGAAGCAATCTCTCCACTTCCAATTATTGACCACTTCCCTAACGAGCAATTGCTGGTCATTCATTCTGATCTTCCCTGGTATGCTGACATTGTCAACTACTTGGCTTCTGGAATTGTTCCCTCTGATTGGGTCCGACATCAAATAGACAGACTTAGATCCAAAGCCAAGCACTATTACTGGGAAGAACCTTGGTTATTCAAGCATTGTAAAAACTAGATCCTTAGGAAGTGTGTCCTTGATAAGGAGATAGATAGCATTCTATCGTTCTACTATGACCAGGCATGTGGCGGTTATTTCTCTAGCAAAAAAGACTACTGCAAGAATTTTGCAAGGCAGTTTTTATTGGCCCACGATCTTCAAGGATGCACATTGTATAGCAGGGCATGTTCACGTTGTTAGTCTCTCAGCAATATTGGCCGTCGAGACATGATGCCCTTGAATTCGATTATGGTGTATGAAATCTTTGACATATGGGGCATTGACTTCATGGGACCTTTTCTAAATTCTCATGGCTTCGAGTATATCTTGTTAGCAGTTAACTATGTTTCAAAATGGATTGAAGCCATCCCCTCGAGAACTAATGACCATAGAGTTGTGACACAATTTGTCTAAGACTTTATCTTCCCTAGATTTGGGGTACCAAAAGCCATCATAAGTGATGGAGGGTCTCATTTTAGGAACACACATTTCTAGTCCCTACTTCAAAAGTATGGGGTGACACATAGGATTGCTACACCTTATCACCCTCAAACTAATGAACTTGCTGAATTGTCCAACCGAGAGATCAAGAAGATTTTACAAACTACCATTAGACCTGATAGGAAGGATTGGTCTTCTCACCTTTCTAATGCATTGTGGGCATATAGGATAGTTCACAAAACCCTATTAGGCAAGTCTCCTTTTAGACTTGTGTGTGGAAAACCTTGTCATCTTCCTGTAGAACTTGAGCACAAAGCTTATTGGGCCATCAGAAAGTGTAACTTGGACCTAGAGAAGGTCAGTGATCATAGAGGGCTTCAAATTTTCGAGCTTGATGAGTTAAGGAATGAATCTTATGAAAGCTCAAGAATTTATAAGGATAAATTAAAGGCCTTCCATGACTGTCACTTCCATAGGAAGTCATTTCACCCTGGTCAGAAAGTTCTTCCTTTCGACTCAAGACTGAAACTCTTCCCAGGGAAACTTAGATCGAAATGGACTGGACCTTTCACTAAGAATATTTGACAATGGAGCTGTCAAGGTCATTAAGATTGACAAACCTAAACCTTTCACTATGAATGGATAGAGATTAAAACCTTTCATTGAGCCGCATGATCTCAGGCTTGTCAATTTTATCATTTTGCTCCAATAATTTGAACTTACTCCATACACATCAACTGGGTTTGCACCTAGTTGAAGGCGTTAAACTTAGCAACCCATCTTTTGTATATAGTTGTTTTCATCTTTCTTATTTTCCATTTCTTTCTTAGGTATCTATCCTTGTATTTTGAGATGCATTTATAGTCACACTTGTCATGCATTTCACTACTTAGCCTGACTTCCCACTTTGATCTTGTATCAAACTTGAAATCGTCCACATAGAGATTTTTATCTTCTCATTTCGACTTCCTTCCATCACCCACTCTAAGTTAGTGAAAAGCAGAGCATACATTTGCATCCACCCTATTCATACAATGAGGACATTGCATCATTTAAGCATGGAGGGGTGTAAATGGTAAAATCATTTTTTGAAATGAAATTATAGACAAACCTATAGTGTATATAGTATAATATTATTGAAAATACAAAAAAAATTAAAAAAATTGAAAATTTTGAAAAAAAATACAAAGTCAAAAATACAAAAAAAATATCAAAAATAAAAATTCCAAAAAATACAATAAGGGACCTACAGTTCTTATTGTTGAGGGAGAACTCCAAACACAAAATCTTTCAAGAGAGAGAAAAGCATTGAAAAAATTATAAGTGTTTAATTATGATCTTATAGCTGAAAACAAAAATATAATAAGTGTTTATGGACATTCAATCTTTGCTGATTAGACTTTCTGGGCCACTGTAGCTTGATTCGCTCGAGTTTTGGTTTAATACACTTTAAGCATTGACAAGATAGACCATGATCTCTCCTAACTTAGGACTGATGGTAATACCATCATTGGTCCTAACTAGCCACATTTAGTCAAGTTTAAATGATAAAAGCTCTTACCTAATCATCTGAGGGCCACAACTTCACATCATTCTGATTTGAGAAGTGAATAGGGAATCATAGTTAGTTCTGTAATTTTAACAGCACATCACAAGTACAGATTAACCATGGGGTCACTTAGGGGTTAATTGAAGGTCAAATAAGTATAAAATTCTAAAAAGTGGTTCAATACTGACAGAAACGGGGTTTCCACATTTTGAGGGCGAAAATAGCATTAGAACAGGTGGGTGGTGGGAAGAAGTGCGATGGAAGGAGGGTCTAGGGCGATAGGAGGGAGAAGCCATGGGGCTGAGGGCTGGATAATCTGGAGGTCTAGGGCTTGGAGGCGAAGGGAGAGAAGGGGGGTCTCTTCCACTAGAGGATGGGAGGCGGGCATGGGGCGCGTGAAGGAAGGCAGGCCTTGGGGCAACAAGAAGATCGTATGTTTTTGGTGTTGAAGACGAGGGCATTTGGCGGCGGTCTGCCACTTGCCTCTTGTTTGTTTGGCATGTGGTGGCCATGGCCATAAATAGGACTCCTGTATGGCAAGTAGAGGGCAGTTGAGAGGAAGGGCCTTCATGCTCACCGAAGAGGCAAAAACTGAGGGTCCGCCTCTGCCACTACCACCTTCGCCTACATATGGGGGGCACACGGTGGATGTTGAGGTCCCTATGACAAAAGACATTAGGGCTGTAGAGCTTGTGCTGAGAGGGGCTCTGGTCAGAGAGGTGATGACCAGCAATCCATCCATGGAGAAGGTCCACCAACTAGTAAGTTCTTTAGCCCTATCGACCGAAGGTTGGAAGGTTGCGTCTCTCTCCCCTAAGCAATTTGTGCTTTTTGGTTTGGGGATGATAGACGTTGAACGCCTACGATTTCAATCGAGCGCTTTTGAGGGTATGATGGTGATATGGAGGTTGGTCTCCCCCTTTGACAGGTCCTTGCCTGAGTGGCCACCTCAAAGGGCAAGATTTAGGTTGGGGAGGATGGGAATTAGAGGTATGCGATTACATTTGAGATCAAAGGAGATGGTGGCGACCATGATAGAAGGTTTTGCATTGCTGACCGAAGATGCAGAGGTTGGATTGAGAGAGGGAGACGGTCGTGTATTGAATGTATTGGTGGACGTTTTCAAGGGAGGATTTGTACCTGAGAGACTTATCCTCCGGTGTGGGGGTAGTTCATGGCTGCTGCATTTGAGCTTTGCAATGGGGGATACAGATGAGCAAATACATTAGGATAGGATGACTTATGTAGAGGTTGTGAGAGAAGAGTGTCTTGCAGCAGATGGGCTATGTGGCTCCTGATGAGGTGCCTGAGCCTAAGAAACACAAGGACCATCACCACCTGGGGAGAGAGGAGGAAGTGGTCTCGATAGAAGAAGCTGTGCTTGAGGAAATAGCAGTAGCTAAATCTGTGATTGTTATGCCTAACGATTGGGTGCTGCAAGAAGTTTCTACTAATTCCATGAGACTTCAATCCAATCTACAAGCTGTGGAAGGGCTGAGCTGGCCCATCAACCAAAATAGGCTTGGGAAGATCTCCTTATAAACTCAAATAGAGACAGCCTGCAACCTCTGTGAAGCTGGATTAAAATGCCATTGCTGCCATTATGAAAGTTGGAAAAATCCAGAGTTCCAATAAGGGGGTATCCATGGAGGGAGATGAGAATCCTCTCGTAGAATGTGCATGGGCTGCGCGATAAAAGTCGGAGGGCGTCCCTCTCAAGATATCTGAGGGAGTGGGAGATTTACTGTGCAATTATCCAAGAAACACACATTGAGAGAGAGGATGACAGGGCGTGGAATGACTTGGCAAGTGCAGGTGTTGGTGAATGTGTGGCTCTCAATTCACAAGGCAGATCAGGTGGCATTGCTTTTTGGTGGAGAAAAGCATGTTTGCAAGTGATGGAGGTACATAGAGCCAGACATATGATGACGTGTAAATGCAAGAGGACTCAAGGGGAGGGTGAATGCTACATTATAGGTGTATAGTCCCTATGCTACCTCTGTGAGACACGAGTTGTGGGAGGATTGGGCTGCAACAGCAAAGTATATACAAGGGGTTGCATGGCTTGTGGGCAGGGATTTTAATTGTGTTCTGACAAGGATGGATAGATCGAATGGTTTGATGGATAGTGCCTCTCTTGGGTTGCAGTTGATGGTACAAAGCTTAGGCTTGAGTGAGTTCCCATCTTCTGGAGTAGAATTCACATGGAGAAATGGAAATGGCCTGATGTCAAAAATAGATAGATTCTTTGGGAATGCATATCTATTGGACAGGTATCAACAATCATCTGTGTCTAGGCTGGAGCACCCATTCTCAGACCACACACCATTGGTCTGGGACAGTGGTGAGTAGGTGTACACAAGGTCCTACTTCAAGTTTAGAAGGTCGTGGCTGAGAGTGCCAGGTTTCCGTGAGATGCTTGAGGTGTGGTGGAGGGCCAAGTAGGTGGAAGCATCGGCTACTATCAGGCTAGCTTCTAAACGGGCTGCCATGCGCACCATGCTCAAGGAGTATGGGTTTGTGGTTTCTACTTTAAGACAACAAAGGTGCCATGAGGCCTTGATGGAAATTCAAGGACTAGATGCAAAGGAAGTAGCAACCCCCTATCTGATCAAGAATTAGATGCAAGGAGGATGTGGCAAAAGGTGGTTGCAGAAGAGGATCTGAAGCAAGAGATGGATTGGAGGGAACGTTCAGGGCAGCTCTGGCTTAAAGAGGGGGACGCCTACTCCAAATTTTTCCACCTTGTAGTAGCACTCACAGAAGGTTGAATATAATATCCTCCATTGTCAAGGAAGGTCAGAGACTATCTTCCATGCAAGAGATTAGATCTGAAGCCATCAAATATTATAGGGAAACCTCATGGGCAGCAGGCAGGGGAATGTGGAGGATGGCTGCAAATGATTCTCCTCGAATTTTAGATGAACAAGCTTCCAGGCTGACTGCAACTATCTCTGAGAAAGAGGCTGTGGATGCCATAAGTGATCTGAATAATGAAGGATCCCCTGGACCTGATGGTATTCAAGTTTTTTTCTATAAAGAAATGTGGGACCTGCTTGGTAAGGAAGTGATGGAAGTTATCAAGGAGTTTGAGGGAGGTGATTAGCCCATATTCGTGGGCTATTTAAGTATCTAAATGTCTAGACATTAAATTAATTTTAACATTTAGGTAGCATACATTAGGATGTAAATAAATTAATTCATATTTTTAGCTTAAGTACACAATTCATGCATTTAGAATTAACCTAGGGTTGAATACATTTAATTAGTTAATTAATTAGATGCACTATTTTAATTAACATAGAAGTTAAGGTGTTATGTACAAATAACCCTAATTATTTTATTTTTTTATTCTTTTTCTCCTTGCACAGGTAACTCCACCGGCTGCGCCTCCTCCTCCTGTGCATCACATTCATGCTATGGCATTTTGAATTTGAAATCAGTGTGGCCGTGGCTACAAAAGGAGAAGGGAGAGCTGCCGTTGAGAGGAGGCCCCTACCCCTATTCATCACTATGCAGAGAGTGCACCACTCTCATCCACTCCACCACCACCGGCCTCAACAGTGGCAGCAATCCTCCACCACCATGGGTGTGTAGTGTGACAAGTCGCACTGCCATTTAGAGCTTGCTTGCATCACCGTGAATGCACGCTGCTCCACCATAAGCACACACAGGCGTGCATGCTACCATCTTCACTACCATCACCAGCATCCACCTCCATCTTCTTCCCCATTCTCTGTTTTTCCTCCACTCCACACAAAAGAACCCAAAGCCTTGCCACACCCATTGCAGCACAAACAGCTGCAACTCTTCCTGCCAGCAACTCACGCCACCTCCAGCGCACCCACCTTCAGTGCACACGCCATCTGCCCACTGCGCCTTCACCTTCACCACGCCCGTGCACCTTTCTGCAGCAGACCGCCCACACACACCTGCCCGCTCCCCACCGCAGCATGCGTGCGCACCCACCTCAACCGTCGCCTGCACATCCACCCAGTGCACCACTCACGTGTACGCTGCATCAGACCCACCACGCGCCTCCAGCCCAGCCAGCATGCCCGCGCCTCCTCGCCTTCTTCAGAACCTCCAGCGCCCCTGCACTTTCGCACCTCTGCTCACCCACAGCGAGCGCTCCACGCGCCTTCACGCCCAAGCGCCACCAGCCCGCGCTCCAGCACCCACGCCCGCACACCCCTTGCGGCTCGTAGAGCCACGCCTCCACGCGCCCACGCTTCAGTGCCTCCCTGCAGCACCTGCAGCCGGTGCCACCAGCATGCCCGCACATGCTTGTGCGCCCTGCAGAGGCCACGCCTCCATGTGCCCATGCATGCGTCTGCAGCGCCTGCAGTGCCCGCGCGCTGCTCTCCTTGCGCCTGCAGCACGTGCAGCCAGCAGCAGGCTCCTTCACCGCCACCACTCCATTCCTCCGGCAGGCCAGCTCCGGCCATCTCACGACGCACCACCGCCACCACTGCGAAGGCCTCGCTTCAGCCGACCTCTTGTAGGAGTAGCGCCTCAAATGAACCTCTCTCCCATGCGCAAGGACGAGAGAGGTAAAATCCTCTGTTTTTGGGTTAATTAATATTTACATTCGAATGCCATTGCCACCAAAATGAATTTTAATTTATGATTATTTTATTGTGGTGAAATTGTGACTTCATACTCAAGCTTTCTTATAATTGCGTGGCTTTTGTTATTCACATGTTTTAACATTGGTTTTGGATTAAGATGTGCACAAATTTTCTCTAATGCATGTCAATTGGAAATTACATAAATTCATCACATATTTATTGAATATTTCAGTGAGGAAAAAATTGCACATCTACCCTTATATTTTGGAGTTATTGTGCATCTTCTTTCCGTCGCATTTCATGTTAGATTTGACTATGGATTTCGCACTTGATTGAATGAATACGAAATAATCGAGATTTTATTGCATCATTATCTCCCTGTAGACACGACCCGCTCTTTTGTGAGTGGTTAATTTTTATTGTAATTGTTTTGTTAAGCGATTTTCCACCACTTTGTTACTAAAATGACAAATCATCTTAATCACATTATTCGAAAGTGAAAACTGTCTTATCAAATGGCGTCGTTGCCGGGAAGGTAACAAGCTTAATTAAATCGCATTCATTCACATTGATTTAAATTTTGAATCATATTTAACTCTGGATTTTTTTTAGATGCGAGTGCAACGATCTGCGACACACATTCTACGACTCGCAATCACACCAGCCATCGTGAGAGGCCACCCTTGACGTTGCCAGAGGAGAAATTGTTCGAGCCACCTTGCAATGAACTAGATCACTAGGAGGAGAAGGACGAGGACACGAATATCATCTCTGCACATTTAGTCGTTGATTTGATTAGAGTATAATTAAGACTTTAGACTTAATTTTTCATTGCACATTTGGTTTGAAACCCTTGTTCTGGGGTATAGTTGAGGGGTTTGTTTCTCGATTTTGTTTTAGGCCCGTGTTGGGTAATTTTTGGGAGCCTGTTCCCTTTTCTTTAGATTTAGGTTTTTAATTTATTTTGTGGATTGTTTACCTTTAATTTGCTTGTGCATAAGTAGTTAAAAAAAAAACTAAAACAAAAAAAAAACATGAGCTACCTACTAGAAGCTGCTTGCCCTTATGTCGAATCATTTAGGATTGAATGAGCAGCATCTAGATCTAATTCTTGTCTTGCATATTGCATGAAGAATGCTGGAATCAGGTATGCACTTCTAATTTTGCATTTCTACCTGTAATGCAAATGCATTTGGACTAATTTCAAGACCACCTAATCTGTATTGAATAGATCTAATAAGTGGTCACATATTTTCTAGGAAAAGGACTATTTAAAGGAGGGGCATTTTAAAAATCAAGGATTTGATTTTCAAACTTGGCGTGCGATTCAAAATTCAAAATCTTTTGTGGTGTATGCACACTTATATCTCTTGCACCACGGCACGCTTTTAGACACTCCTTAGGTTTGGAAATACTAGGACAAGAGCCCTCCTATCGTTGGCTTCTGAAGTGTTTAGAACTTGAGATCAAAGGTGTTGTAACTCCAAAGAGGGGGATACCCTATCACAGATTTTTGGGGGTAGTTGAGAAGCACCGCGAAAGCACAGCTTCAAAGGAAGGCTTAGGCCTACTTGCATCCCTCGATCTTCCATCTTTGGAGTTGCTCTACCATTTGAGATTTAGGGAAGAACACCTAAGCTCCAATTAGGTCTTCTTAGGCGAGCCGTAGGTCGACAATAAGCACGTAAATTGATTGAACAAATTGTATTGTCACCTGCAATCTAACTTAAATCAAAAGCCTAAATTGGGAAAGACCTAAAAAGTCCTTTTTGAATTGTGTTTTGCTTGGGGAATTCTGATTGAGGTGTGAGTTAGAATGGACCACATTGATTTTCATCCTTTCACATCTTGCCTACACCCTTACCCCCACTCTGCACTCTTCGATCTCATACATCAAGATGGTCCATCCTTTGATGGACATAATGACAATCATTGGGATCCATTTTAGTCCTATTATAGGAGTATTGGCCTGGTTAAGCCCCAAATCAGTGAGTAGAACCTAGGAGCGGGATTTGCTTTGCCCAATATCCCACACACCATAGAAATACCCAACCCACCCTCCCTGAATAATTATAATGGTTGGACTGACACTCCTTGGTACTATAAGCCTGAGCCTGACTTCTCTCATGATAGAAATGACCTCTCCTCCTTGAAGATGGAAATATAGAAAATGAAAGATGAAATGATTGAATTGTTAGGAGAATCTTCGAGAGAAGGCCAACAAGAAAGAGATGAAATTAGCCACCCAATCTACCCCATTGAGGATGACGTACACCCATCTACAATTGATGCATCTCCTGTGGGAGAGCTACACTTTAAGTTGGAGGGAAATTTTGGGATTATGTAAGGGAGAATAGCTACTTTTCAAGGATCGATTTTGAAACCTCCCCATTAGATGACACTTCCTTGAGAGATCCACTCCTTAAGTGGAGGAAGATACATATGAAAGTAGCTATGCATTGGATGAAGAAAGGTGGCAACCCGAGGAAGATGATGATAAGGTTGAGTATCCACCTGAATTATATTGGAGTCAAAAGAAGGGAATGATGGTACCATTGGAAGACCTCGACCCAGATGATAGTATTTTTGTGACATTTGATGAAGTGGGTTGAAGTCAAGTTGTTAATCCTGCCCTCCCTTTTGATCACGAGATGGAACTCAAGCCCACCCTTAGGGAACCTAACCCTGAAGAAATTGACCTATCTGAGGAGCCCGATGTTACCAGTGTAAACTATTTACCTCAGATAGAGTATCCTAGGGGATCTGCTGAGATTTTAGATGATTCTAGACCTTGGGTATATGATGAATTGTGTGATGAGGAGAAATATGAATTATATGAGGAACCTACATTCAAGATTTGGAGTGACACTAAGGGTGATTATGTCTTATTTGAAGAGTTAGCCCCTGGGGATGTCATAAATTTTACCAAATTAGGTTTCCTTAGCACACCCATCGATGATATTTCTCCTCATGATGAAATGATGGAAAATTTGGAAGCAACTTCTAAGACTTATGTGGATTCACATCTAGACTTTGGGGAAGATTTGAGTAAAGAACAAGATCCCGAGGATGACATTGATAGGATAATCCCTAGATCTGTTGCTTCCAACCTACCTTCATTTGTTTCGAAGCCACCCTCTTATTCGCTTATGTCTGAAGGCGAAATGTTGACTCCTGATGAAGTGCAGGAAGATACTGGTGATAGTGCAAAGAATGCTAGGGATGCAATTGAGGACTTTTAAAGAGCGTTAGGGATGGACACCGAGCTGATTAAACCCAACCTAGATCTTATGGCCATCCTGCAACCTCGAAACTTGGACACCCTAGACGATCCTTGGCTTAGAGATATGCTCACTTTTGTTCTGACCAAGGGGCTTAACGAATCAATATTTCCTGTAATGGAGTATCAGGTATGGATTGATGATGTAAACATATTTACACTACTTAAAATGTCTACCCCCATGCCTATCTTTTGCTAGTCCCTAGCAAAAACTATATGCTATTTATAAAAGAATTAGGTTGGATTATTTGGACCTGAGTTATTTTCAATCATTAAGAAATTGTCTACTTAGGAACTGAACTTTCAAAGACACAACAGTGCCCGAGTATCAGCCAAAATGCAGACCGCCTCAAGCCCTCGCCTTATTCAAAGAAAAATTCTTTTTCTCTTTTTACTCTTTTATAATTTTTTGGATTTTCAAATTTTAGGGTTTAAGAGTGGCTTTCTACGGCCATTCAACTCACCCAAGATTTGATGAGAATCCTAAGCTTTAAGCATCTTATTGTGATTGTGATAGACTCGTTGATCGGTAATTAAAACGGACTTCGGATTTCTACGCCTCTAGGTGACCTCAAAAAGACTTCTGCCTAAAGGTGTATCTTTACAACCGGTAGCTTTCTCTCTACTTCTATTTTTTTATGGGGTCAACACAATGGTGAATCCAGTGTATATCTCCCCGGTTTATTCTACTTCTCCGCTTCTTCCTAAGTGTTTTGGAAATTTTTAGTGTATTTACTGAGCTAGGTTCTGGACAACCGGTTGATGAGCTGTTACCACCAACAACTTGCCAGCCATACTCGTGCGGCGAAGTGTGGCTTATTTCTTTTTGTTCTTTTCTCCTTTTCTTTTTGATTTTTTTTTTTTTTAAGTAGGTGGCTTCCCTGGTCTAAGATTTACCTAAGGGCAGGAAAAAGAGAAAGGTCCAGTGACTGGGCTCTGGACAACCTACCTATGGGCTGTTACCCATGATAACTTGCCAGCCATATCACCGTAGAAGGTTCATTAGCTACCCAATTTCCGTTAAAATCGCCGAACAACGAGTCAGTGCAAAGAAAGTGTGTAGATGCTTAAGACTCAAAATTCCCTCAAATAAGAGGGCGGGTTGATAAGTCATGTACTTATCACCCAAACTTATTTACTCCAATTACGATAGAATTAAGATGGCGAGGACTCGAAAGACAAATCCACATTTTATTGGATACACAGGCTGATTAAGTCCAAAGACCTGAAGGGTCTTTGTGTTCAAATCATAATGTAGTATTTCCTAAGATTGAAAATTTTCTTAAACCCAAATTCTCTTTCCTAATTCGGAATTTTTTTTTTAATAAAAGAAAATAAAACAAATCTACGGAGCTGACGAATGAATTCAGAGATAAATATCCACCCCCCATGCCTATCTAATGCAATGTCCTCATTGTATTAAAAAGACATAAAACAGAATGGAAAAGCGTAGAAAGCACCTGAATTGCGTGAATGTCAGGTCCGCTTCGAGATGAAAACTAAGAAAAACTGTATATGTGCTGAGTTTAGTGCCTTCAGCTAGGCACACTATACAAAGAAAAGAAATGAAGAATTCACAAGTGCAGGTCAGAATCAGAATGAACAGAAGAATCCTCTGACCTGTCAGCAGAGGTCCACAGATGTGGACCAGATTGTGGTGCAGACCCACACCCCATAATCGAGAATATCTTAGGTCCTGGATAAAAATTACCCAAAACCTAAAATCAGAATGCAAGCGGGGTCGGGCCTGCGATTTATGAGGATGCAACCCAAGACCAAAAAGTCGGGTTACAGAGAATTGAAGCTCAAAAGGATAATCGTTGAATGTGTGCTTGAGTTTGACATCTTCGAGGCAAATGTCGTAAGGGTTCTGATTTGATGGTTTCAGCTTAAAAGGAACCCTTCGACTCAATCTTCCATTTCCTCCAAAATTAACTTCCCAAATCAGAACTTCCCAGCTCTTAGCCTCCTCATTCCGAATGTTAAATTCTGAGACCTCTTGCATGTTAATCACCCCGTCTGAAATCTCTAAGTCTAAATGATGTGGCAGAATCAGAATTGACTTAGGACTAATTATCTCAGAAACAGAATTATCGATAAGCTCAACAGGGTGTAACTGATAATCAGGGCATTGAATTGATTCATCCAGAAAATGTAATCCTGGATCTGTAATGTGTGCCCTAAGATCAGTTTCCTCAGTTATTGGGCTATCAAATGATCTATCAGATTCCTCAGGCCCAATCCTCTCACAGAAATCGTGTTCAGAAAACTCACGTGAGACTTCGCAACTTGAATCTTCACCATCAAAGAAATCAGGATCTGTATCAATGTATGTCCCAAAATCATTTGTTACTTTCTGTTCCAAGGAGACATACGTTTCCTCGTAACCCAGCTCAGGGATCTTAGGTGAAGAAATCAGATCATCCTTAATTGGTTGCTTTAATTTAATCTGGTTAACCTCGTAACACGTGTCCCCCCCAACAGGTGCCTTAGCAGGTTCTGTCATTGGCTTTCCTGAAGAGGGTTCATCCTGGGAATCATCCCAAGATTGAATCAAAGAAACCACGAATTTCATCCTCAATTTTGCTAATTTCCCAAGTAGAAACTCACCCGGGTTCTTATCCTTAACGTCCTGGAGCCAATCCAACAAAGTTTTATTCAAATCATCAATCATTTCAATCAGGGGCTCCAATCTCTTAATGCAAGGTATTGGCTGAACTTCTAAAGATTGAATGATATTCCTCAAGTTAGCTAGAACCTTATCTTGAACCTGGTTAACCTGAACCAAATGAGTTGGTTCAGGGTTGGGTGGGTTTGGGCTCAATGCAGGGGAATTAACAAATTGAGATTCGTTATACCCTTCCTGATAATAGGTCATTTCAAATTGTTGAAAAGATGGTGATGACCTAAAGGCAGTGAAATCAGAGGATGGGTAAGGATCGGTGTATCCTTCTTGATTGTAGATCATATTAGGTTGTGCATGAAAGGAAGACGATCTATAATCGATGTAGCTCTGAGAAGGATAGAAATCAGAATCAAAGTGTTCAGGGTTAGACCCTAAACATGGGGGTCCGA
Source organism: Thalassia testudinum (assembly GCA_037157565.1). Lineage (NCBI taxonomy): Eukaryota > Viridiplantae > Streptophyta > Magnoliopsida > Alismatales > Hydrocharitaceae > Thalassia > Thalassia testudinum. The sequence continues at coordinate 46,488,526 of JAZHRO010000025.1, forward strand.
AATTGTGTCCCTAATCCGAATTATTCCAACTGACTGATGGTTGATTATAGTATGAGTTGGGATAATCGTCATGTTGAGGATAATTAACAACAGGAGGGAAAGAGCAGGAATGCGTGAAATATGTGGAAGGAATCATGAGACACGGGAGGAAGAAAGGTGCCCTGCAATACAAACAATCAAACCTATCTTTAAATGGGTTAGCCTATAGTCCTACAGACTCCCAAAACCCATCTTGAGATAAAGGAACGATTTGATCTACTTCCGTCTGTTCAATCCAACCAGTTAGAAGGAGGGACTGGGGAGAAGGTTCTTCCTTCGGCTTGCGCCTCCGGTTCCTAGTGTACCCCCCAGCCGCGATCGTTTGACTCTGCTCCCCTAGTTAGACATCAGATTGAACAGTAGAAATAGACTAATTGAAAATAATCTCATTCTTAGTTCTGAAGAGCGAGTTCAATCCTTAAGGCCAACGTCTACTCTGTTTTATTTAGGGCTAGGTTTGAATGTGCTTTGGAATGTGATGGGTCCTTTAAATGGGTTGTGCCCTTAATGATTGATTGATTTGTGTGTGCGTGAACAACCAGTGATTTTCAAGTAAGATTGTTTTTGATGTGGTGAATTTTAAGGTTCAAATCTTGCTTAGTAGCTTTTAGGATTCAACTTTAGGTGTTTTCAAACAAGTTTCGTTGGCACACTAGGTTTTGCAAGCACAGGTGATGATGTTTTCCTTTAAAGATTAAAAAGAATGTGGAGTGCCTGGTAAATCCCTAAGAGTTGAACCTAAATGGCAGTTACTTGATGAGTTGATTTTATTTGAGGTGGTGTGGCCCAAACAACTCAAACAACTAGCCACAAATGCACCACTAAGTTAGGCATACAAAGATGGTTAACTTAGAATGATTTCTACTCTTTTATGTGTTGCTTTATGTGTACCGGTTCCATAGATCAGAACCCGGTTGAGTAGAAACAAATCAATTTGGTTAAGTGCCTTTGAATGTGGGTGTACGTTGTGTGTTTGTTAAAAATTACCCCACAAAATTATCTTTTTATTTTTTATTTTATTTTTATATATAAATGAAGGTGGAATGAATGTGAGTGAGAATCCAAACAACCAAACTATTCCTAGGATTTATGCAAACACCTAGGTTAATTGGAATTTGGATTTAATGTGGCGAATGAAATCTATGGAGGGGGAAAGAATGGGGGATAACTTACAAAACCTTCCACAGCACTTTACTCCAATCTACCGCTTTTGCCCTGTCCAAGCACATAAAAGGAGACAATTAACCTCCATTTTATTCAAACTACTCTAAATGCAAGATGATGCATGTTATGCAATATCTATATCATGAAATGCAATCCTATGCTTAAGAACATGCATAAATAGATATTTTAAGTAGTGTAAATGTGTTTACATCAATTGATGATTTTTTTAGTCAGTCCATTGCCCTGGGGGTTTCTCTCTGCACCATTCCTTCCCCATTCCTTTTGGAGGATCCTTGTCATCCTCCCCCTACCCCTTTGGAGGTTGTTATGCCAGTTTATCCTTTAGAACCTCTTCTGGTGACCTGGGAAGATTTCATTCCCATCTTAGTTGGGCGAGCATTTGCTAATGGGATTCATCATCAGCTCGCCAACATCCTAGGTTACCTGTTTTCTAGGCCAGCATTACTTTGCTCATTTTTAGGGCCTATTTCTGCAATCCTTGAACTTGATTTGCGGGTTCTTTGGTTACTCGGTTGCTAACAAAAGAACGACAGCCCATTTTTGACCCAGGTAATATCCTTCTATGCAATGGGGACATTACAGATTTTAGGCATGGGGGGGTGTACTTGGGGATATACATAGCATTTATACATAGTGCATTCATGCATTTAGTTAAAGCATTCTACATTGCATACATTTGCATTAAAAAGAAAAATTTAATTATTGAGCTTAACTGGCTGGTCCTACATTCTTAAGCAAATCAGAACTCTAGCTGAGACTAAGTTGGTTCTAGGGTCGAACTTTAGAAGCTAAGTAAGCTACTAGCTTTAGACCTTTAGGGTCGTTTGTGGACTTAAAAACTTAAGTAGGAGTTAAGTGGAGGACCATTCCTCAAGGTTGAGGAAGGAAAGCTAGGGATTGAGTTAAAAGGTGGGATAGCACCTAGAATTTTGTTCTACCTTTTGGTTTACGGGTCCTTGTAACCCAAGCATCCAAATTTCACACACTTGGTCTTGTGTAAGTGATCACCTTAATTCCTTTCTTAAAAGAAATTTGGTTCTCTTAGTTTTGACTTAGGAGAGTCTTGAAAACACAATTTGATTGGAAGAGTTCCTACCACCGGAGAGGTGGAGTATATACTCACCTTGAGGGTGCGATGATAACATATTACCTCCTCGGCGCTTGTCTCTTAGGATATCCATTCTACTGGGGGCATGTAAGCGCATTGTGCGGTTTAGGTACCATGGGTGGCCCTATCTCGGAGTGCCAATTGCCACAGGCCTAAATTCGCTTAAGAAATCCATGGGCGATACTATCTCGAAGTGTCGATTGCCAGGAGTTCTTGGGGTCGCTATGGGCGGTGCTATCTCGAAGCATCGAAAGCCAGGCACCCTTCGAGGTACGGAGATGGGGACAATGAATCCGACACAGACCGTGTTGATAGCTGATCTGAGGTTAGACTTAGAGGAATCAAACAAAAAAAAATATAAATATATTATTCAAAAAAAAAATTCTTTTTCCTTTAACTCAAATAACTCAGACCAATGCACATGCACGGATGCTTTAATCTTAGGGATTAATAAACCTTAGGGTAGAGTCAGAAATCAGGGAAACTTGTGCCTACAACTCGTCTTTAGCCAACCTAGTCTGTAACTTAACAACTACTTGGGAATCTTAGGTCTAAAGTCTGAACTTAATATGTTTCTAAAGAAAGACCGATTGGGTTCGCTAGTCTACTTGGAGTGCTAGGTTTTGCTTGATTTTGCTAGGGACTAGCAAAAACTAGGCATGGGGGTGTTTGATTAGCCCATATTCGTGGGCTATTTAAGTATCTAAATGTCTAAACATTAAATTAATTTTAACATTTAGGTAGCATACATTAGGATGTAAATAAATTAATTCATATTTTTAGCTTAAGTACATAATTCATGCATTTAGAATTAACCTAGGGTTGAATAGATTTAATTAGTTAATTAATTAGATGCACTATTTTAATTAACATAGAAGTTAAGGTGTTATGTATAAATAACCTTAATTATTTTATTCTTTTATTCTTTTTCTCCTTGCACAAGTAACTCCTCTAGCTCCGCCTCCTCCTCCTACGCATCACATTCATGCTATGGCAGTTTGAATTTGAAATCAGTGTGGCCGTGGCTACAAAAAGAGAAGGGAGAGTTGCCGTTGAGAGGAGGCCCCCACTCCTATTCATCACTGTGCAAAGAGTGCACCACTCTCATCCACTCCACCACCACCGACCTCAACTGTGGCGGCAAGCCTCCACCACCGTGGCCGTGTGGTGTGATAGGTCGCATCGCCATTCGGAGCTTGCTCGCATCATCGTGAATGCATGCTGCTCCACCATAAGCACACAATGGCGTGCATGCTACCATTTTCACTGCCATCACCAGCATCCACCTCTATTTTCTTCCCCATTCTTTGTTTTTCCTCCACTCCACCAAAAAGAACCCAAAAACCTCACCACACCCATTGCAGCACAAAGAGCTGCAACTCTTCCTGCCAGCAACTCACGCCACCTCCAACGCACCCACCTTCAATGCACGCGCCATTTGCCTACCGCGTCTTCACCTTCACCACGCCCACGCACCTTTCTGTAGCAGACCACCCACACACACCTGCCCGCTCCCCACTGCAGTAGGGGTGAGCGCCCATCTCAATCGCCGCCCGCACCTCCAACCGGCGCACCACCCACGCGCACGCTGCATCAGACCCACCACGCGCCTCCAACCCAACCAGCATGCCCGTGCCTCCTCGCCTTCTCCAGAACCTCCAACGCCCCTGCACTTCTGCACCTCTGCTCGCCCACAGCGTGCACTCCACGCGGCTTCACTCCCGCGCGCCAGCAGCCCGCGTTCCAGCACCCTCGATCGCACACCCATTGCGGCATGCAGAGCCGCGCCTCCATGTGCCCACGCTCCAGCGCCTCCCTGCAGCACCTGCAACTGGCGCCACCAGTACGCTCGTGCGCACCTGTGCGCCCTGCAGAGGTCGCGCCTCCACGCGCCCACACGTGCGTCTACAGCGCTTGTAGTGCCCGCACGCTGCTCTCCTTGCGTCTACAGCATGCGCAGCTAGTAGCAAGCTCCTTCACTGCCGCCACTCCTTTCCTCCGGCAGGCCAGCTTTGGTCATCTCACGACGCACCACCGCCACCACCGCGAAGGCCTTGCTTCAGCCGACCTCTTGTAGGAGTAGCACCTCGAATGAACCTCTCTCCCATGCGCAAGGAGGAGAGAGGTAAAATCCTCTATTTTTGGGTTAATTAATATTTACATTTGAATGCCATTGCCACCAAAATGAATTTTAATTTATGATTATTTTATTATGGTGAAATTGTGACTTCATACTTAAGCTTTCTTATAATTGTGTGGCTTTTGTTATTCACATGTTTTAACATTGGTTTTGGATTAAGATGTGCACAAATTTTCTCTAATGAATGTCAATTGGAAATTACATAAATTCATCACATATTTATTGAATATTTCAGTGAGGAAAAAATTGCACATCTACCCTTATATTTTCGAGTTATTGTGCATCTTCTTTCCGTCGCATTTCATGTCAGATTTGACTATGGATTTCGCACTTAATTGAACGAATACGAAATAATAGAGATTTTATTGCATCATTGCCTCCCTGTAGACACGACCCGCTCTTTTGTGAGTGGTTAATTTTTATTGTAATTGTTTTGTTAAGCTGTTTTCCACCACTTTGTTACTAAAGCGACAAATCATCTTAATCACATTATTCGAAAGCAAAAATCATCTTATCAGGAGGTAACTGTGGGTTTGATAAGATCAATAGATCTTATATTTTCCTGTTACCAAAGATGCAAGGGGCAGAGAGGTTCTCTGATTTTAGACCTATAGCTCTCTCGAATTCCATTTATTTGGTGGTGAGCAAAATTTTGGCGAATAGATTGAGGACGGTCCTGCAAGATCTGATTCATCTGGTTTAGTCAGCGTTTGATTTAAACACATCTATTTGGGTTAAAATGCCAATTCATGATATTCTTAGGCTTAGATTTGCATTTTATGTTATAAATATTGCATAGCATGCATCATTCTGCATTTAGAGTAGTTGTATATAATTTAGGTTAATTGCATCCTTTTTATGGTCAGGAGAGAAGGATATTTATTTCGAAGCCTCAGATTGACGATCCAACCATACGGATCTGATCAAGACGACGATCGAAGTCCAATGCCACCGAAATCGTCTCGATCGGAGTCCCGTAGCACCATATGCAGTTCGAGGAAGATCAATGGCCAAGGGACTAGATGAAATAATTCAGAGCTTCAAATGACAAATCTGACCAAGCAGATGGATTCGGGTCGACGATCGTAGCCCAACGACGCGAAAATCGACTCAATTCGACCTCTGTAGCAGCCCCTACAACGAAAATAAGATGGACGACCCAGATTACACCATGTGGTGCAACCCAGGTCACCCATTCACACATACGCGCCACCACACACGTGCAGCAGCATGGGTGCACGTGCGTGTGGAGGTTCGCATGCGCACAGTGTAGCGCCAGCGCATGAGCGTGCGTGCACGCGACACGACGCGCAGAGCGCGTGCCAGCGTAGCGGTAGGGTAAGTGCGTGGGCTGTCTTCAGCGACGTTTACGGTAGATCTTCAGTGACGCTTACAGCCATCACTAATTATTCGCACGCCAGCAAGGCCAACTGTACGTGCCAGCAGGCATGAGCTGCCTACAGCGACACTTCCAACGAATGCCTGGAGGTCACTAATGGTCCCATACCTATTTTTGCCTCTTCTCCTCCACTATAAAAGGACTTACACCCCCTCCCTTCCAAGCCATCTCTACCTACTCTACTCCCACCTACTCGTAAGCTCTAGAAAGCCTACCAACACTCCATTAGAGCTTACTCTCAAGCTCCCAAGGCTCCTATTAGTGTAGTGAACCTCTTCCTCACTAAATATTCCTCCATCTTCCCATCCCCATTCATAGGTCGCCTTGGAGTCGTCCTCCTACCTCCATTCCGGTAGCAGATCATCTCCGCCTTCTCACCTCCATTTTAGAACCACACTGAAGCTTTCCTCTACTCGATGTCCTCCTGCATCTCACCTCCGTCGTCCTGCTCCTCACCTTCTTCGTCCGAGCTTCCACCAGGCGCCGTTGTCTCGCCGAACAACCGATTCGGGAGATTTCTTCTCACCTCCCTCTCTTTTTATTCTTTCATAGATTATTGTAATAGACATTCATTCAATACATCACATTTGATTCCATCTCTATCTTGTGATTGCTTGTCTTTTATTTCAAAAATAAAAAAAAAGAAAACCCTAAAACACCAAAAGGAAACAAATCGAAGCGTGGTTTTCATACAAAGTAAATGTCGCCTCCCTGTGTTCGACCTGGGACTCCCTTGGAGTTTTGGTATAAATTTTATTTGATCACAAGTTTTGCAACTATGATGACGGGTTACTCGTAACCCCGATTTCAAACACGCGAAACACGTGCGATCGGCGTTCCTCCCTAACAGATCTTTACAAGAATCCTTCATTATGGCTCAGGAGATGGTGAGTGGATGGCATAGGAGGAAGTGCAAAGCCTTTATCTGGAAAGTGGATTTCCGAAAGGCTTATGACTCTGTTTCTTGGCCCTACTTGTGGGAGGTGTTCAAAAGGAGAGGTTTCCCTCCCCTTTGGATCCAGTGGATGAAGCGCTACATCACTACTACTGATAACGTTGGCTTCGAGAGATAACCGGGTTTTATTGTTATAGCGTTGTAGTATAGCCAGTTATTGCCATCATTTCAAATATATAAATTTTTTACTCGGAAAATAAAAGAGTTCCCGAGGTCGAACTCAGGGAGCAAGTTGTATTCTAGAGATATACATGTTCTATTACAAAAAATAAAGAGAGAGAGAGAGAGAGGGAGAGAGATGAAAGTTTGAGTTCTTCTTCTTTTCTTCTTTCTTTCTCTTTGTCTCTCTCTCTCTTTAGCTTTTGTTCTTCCTGTTCTTCTTCTGTGTTTATCTCCTTGTGGTCCTCTTCTTCTTCTGTTGTTCTTCCTTGTTCTTTTGTTCTTCAGATCTTCTTCTTTCTTCTTTTCTTTTTCCTGTCAGGACGTCGTCTCTCCTTCTTTCTTCTTTTCCCTTCAGGACGTCGTCTGATTTTCCAATCAGACGACTTAAACCGCTTGTTGCTACAGTGTCTCCCTTAGCTTTCTTCTTCTTCCGCGGTCCTTCTTCTTCACCTGTGCCTGCACACTTCAGAGTTTACGTCAGAGGGCAAAACCTACTCTACCCTCCCCCACCCCCGCGTCTCTCTTTCTCTGAATTCGCTCTTCGGAAGGCTCTCCCAGAGCATTCGGGTAATCGGGTACGCGGGTCGCGCCCGGGTCCAGGCCCACCGGCGTGCGTGGTGGGCGAGGAGTGCAGGTCAGTCTAAGTCGGGTCGGGTCAGGTCCGCGGGGCGTGAGCGTGAACGAGACCGGGTAACCGGGCGGGTGAAGGGGACCTCACCCCGTGAACTGAGGCGAATAGCTTAAGGCACTTTTTGCCTTTAAGCGCCCGTTCGCCTCAGTGGCTTTCCGAGGTGGGACTAAATGTCCCACCCTAATTGAGCGCCCGCAGCGGAGAAAGCAGCGGGCAATCGCGGCTTCACGCGAGGCCTTCGCCCTAGCTGCGAGCCTGGGACTCTTCGCGGAGGCGCCCCGCGCAGCCTGGGAGTCAGGCCTGGGCGAAGCACACCTGGAGCTGCAGGTTGAAGGTGCTCCTTCCACGTAGCAATGGCGACGGCGGTCGAGACACCTGTACACGGAGGAACGGCCTCTCGGCCTAATCAGATACGCGGAGAACCTTCGCCATGGCACGGCGAAGGTGGTGGGGGGTCTGGCAGGCGGCGGGGCGGAGCGTGAGGGTCGCCCTAGGTCAAACTGCGGGTGGAGAAGTGGGTTTGTTCGGGGGGTCTGCAGAGGGCGAGTGGCGGGACGTGGAAGGGCGGAGGTTGATCAGGGTGAGGAGGCGGAGATTCTGTGAGGGTTGGCGAGGCGTGTGGGGCTGTGGAGTGATGGGGGTGTCTCGCCGGAGTTTGGCCGGAGACGAAGGGGGTGACGGTGGACAGGAGCGGTCGAGGGTTTAATCAAATAAAAGACAGTGAGGAAAAGAAAGAGGGGGAGATGGGGAGAAGTTCTGACCTAGCTACGGAGACGAAAGGGGCCGGAGCAGGGCGACAGTCGTATCGACTGTCGCCGGAGAAGAAGATGCCCAGGGGAAGGGGCGACGACGAGGAAAGGGCTGGACAGGCGCCAGCTGGGTGCGGCGTGGCGCGGGAAGAGCGAGGGAGGGCAACCCTGCAGCTGGTAGTGCGGCAGGGCGACGAGGAGGAGGAGGAGAGGCCGCCGGAGCAAGGAGGGCATCTGTCGGAGTGGGAAGAGAGGAATTGAGGGGGTATCTCCGTCAGATCCGAGCTGGGAAGAACGGTGGAGCGACGGGGGTATTTATAGGGACCGAATCAGGGAGGAAGGCGGAGGGAGACGACGTGTCTCCCTCGCCGGAGGACGCCGGAGATGGAAACCCATACCGTCCGTGCGTTCGCACGGCCGGTATGGTGGGTTACAGCGACCAGGGGGGTGTCCCTGCGACGGCTGACGACGCAGGGCACCCCCGATTTACTTGCCAGGCTCTCCCCCTCACCCTGCGCGGCGCCATGCTCCGCGCAAGGTCGCCGGAGCATGGTGCTGGCAGGTTTTGCAGGGGGGACCTGAACGCAAAGAACGAAGGAGAGTTAGGGGCCAAAATGCGAGGGTTCAAAAGTTGAGGGCCAAAAAGTAAATATATGAGGACCAAAGTGTAAAGTTGGTCAAGAAGGTTTCTTCTTAGGCTCAAGTTTTTATACATGACTAATTAGGACCTAAGGAATCTGATGGTGAATTTTATTTCTAGATTAAACCTTGTTTGACTGGTCAATTTACGTAAAAACCCAAATTAAGTTATTAATTGGGTATGGTTCTCAATGTAGGTCAAGATGGGTTCCTAAGGTCAAATTGAAGGTTCTAAACCCTAGAGATTATTTTTCTATGAATTTTAGAGGGTTTATTCCATTTTTGCTTTGCCTTGAACCTCGTGAATTGAAGTGGGTTTGTTTTAGGGTTACAGATTATCATTTAGTTCCTTGGAATTGCTGTAGCCCTTATCAGATCATCCCTCTTTCCTTCTTATTTGGTTTGTTTGACCTATGTTTGGACCTGTATGCAGATTATACTGGTAAAATCGCATTTTTACCCCTTTTGACTTGTTTTCTCCTTAAACTCAGAATTCTCTGAGTTAAGCCTTTCCTTGAGTTATGTAGGAGCTTTTATCATTTGTATTAGGTCAAAATGAGCTAGTTATGGCTCATGATGAGGTTCTCATCAACTACCTCCTTCACCCCTTTGATCATTGGCAAACCCTGTGGGGCATGGATTCAACCACAATGCGGAGTTAGGCAAGGTTGCCCACTAGCTCCCCTGGTCTTTAATCTTGCGGTGGATGGTCTAGCTAGATATGCTTGCAAGCTATCCGAGGCTGGTGTCATTAGAGGCTACTCAATTTCTAGTAGGAGAGCTATGGCTCCTGTACTTCAATATGCAGATGACACAATTTTTTTTGTTGAGGGGTCAGGGGCTGAAGCCCAAGCATTATGGCACATGGTTAAGATTTTTGGGGATATCTCAAGTCTAAAATTGAATGGAGAGAAATCTTCCTTGGTATGCTTTGGTCTTAGCGATCCTGAACAAGGTACACTCTCAGCTATCTTGGGTACTCCACGTACTACATTGCCAATCAAATACTTGGGGCTGCCCCTGAGATGCTCAAAGTTGAGAAAGAGTGATTGGAACTTTCTCTTTGATAAGATCTCCACCAAACTGGAAGGTTGGAATAACAGGTTCTTATCTAAGGGAGGAAGGCTCATTTTGTTGAACTTTGTCATTACCTCTATCTTGGTCTTCTTCTTCTCCATTTTCAAAGCCCCTAAATCTATTTCGAAGTGCATTGACATGATGCGGAAGTGGTTCTTCTAGAAAGGTGCGTGGCATGAGGGCAAATTCATGCAACCGTTGAAGTGGGAGCAGCTATGCCATCCCAAGAAATGTGGAGGTTTGGGGATAAAAGTGCTAAAGGAGTTCAATGAGGCATTACTAATCAAATGGGCAATAAAAATCCTCAATGGGGAAGAGTTTGTGGGCCGAACTCATTAAGGGAAGCTACGGAAACTCTAATAGTGCACTGAGGAGACTATGTCTAGCCAAACCATCTCCTTTTTGGTTCTCTGTAGTTCAGGCCCTTAAGAACAACTGGCACCTACTACAGCCAATGTTAGGAAATGGCAATGCATTTAACTTCTAAAAGGAGGAATGGTCCCCACTGGGTTCTTTGAAGGTGGCCTACCTGAGGGTGTACACGGCTATTGCAGATAAGGAATGTGTGGTGAGCAACTATTGGTCTGAATAGGATGGTTGTTGGTAGATGAATGAGACTGAAACAAGCAGGGAGGGAACTCAGCTATGGGAGGAAAGGTTGAAATTGATTTCAAACCAGCAATGCTTCAGACCAAGGGCTGGAGTGGAGGATAGTTATGTGTGGGATGGCATTTATACAGCGGAGAGTGCATATGGAAAATTGATGGGTACCAGTAGGAATATGGAGAGTGATCCAATTGGCAAAAAGCTTTGGCTCTTAAAATTTCCACTCAAAGTGCAAATATTTCTTTGGCTGTGTAGAAGGGAGGGCATGATTACAGGGGACCTGAGACATAGGAGGATGGGTGCTGCATTGCATGAGTGCCATCTGTGTGGGCTGCACACTAATATCCTGTTAACACCCGTGCTGTTTGAGCCTTTTAAGACATCTGGACTGTGGGTCAGACGTCTAGTCAGATGTCTGGACACCTTCCCAGACGTCTGGAAATCAAAAATTTTGTGTACGAGCTCGCGTTTGCATGCAAACTGCGCGCAGACAGTACTCTTGTTTCCCTCCTTCTCTCTCTCTTTTTCTCCACCCTTCAGCAAACCCTAATCCCCAACTTTATAAACCCCTCCCCCTCTCTCGTTCTCCCCACACCAGCCATCTTCCCCTTCTCCACTCCAGCGAGAGAGCCGGCGCGAGTGAGAGCACGGGAGCGGTGAGAGGAGAGGAGGAGAGTGAGCTCACGAGCTCGCATGGGAGCTCGCCGGGAGCATACGATCGGAGCGTTGCACACTTGAAGAGGAGGAGTGAGTCGGGGAGACCATCTCCGACCTTGCTGCAGTCGGAGCTACAAGCGAGTAGGCGAGGTGCGGCCACGCGCGACGCGAGAGAGCGGAAGCAGGTTTTGGTTCTGGGTTTTTCCTAGAATCAGACGTCTGGAGCGACGTCCAGATGAGGGTGCGAACGTCTGGAGGCAGTTCCAGACATCTGAGGAGAGGACTTCGCGAAGGTATGTTCCCTTTGCGGATACAGCCATGTAGGCCGCTCCACTGATACCCTGTTGTATGGCCTTTTTGAGAAGATTCAGTGGATGCGTGCAGGATTTGCTTCGGGAAGGCACGGGACACGCCCTCCCACACATTTCAAATGTCTGGGCGACGTACCAGATGGCTGGAAGCACTTCCAGACGTCCAGAGAGGTGGTCGGACATCTGGGCTGGGGCCACCAAAAGAGTTCTTGGACATCTAAGGATTGACGTAGAACTTGAGGTACGCTACTGAACACTTTTAAGACGTCTGAAAGTTGTTCTAGACGTCTGATTTGAGATAGAAACCCTGTTTTGACCCGTTTAGGGTCCGTTTGAGGTCTGTTTTACGCAAATAAGATACTGTTTTGTTCCTTGTGAGTTCCTCTACTTGTTAGAAGGCTTTCTATTCTGTTTTGATAGTTCCCTTATGATTGTTCCTTGTGATAGGACATCATTCCGTTGTGGGTTCGAGGCTTGCTGAGGCACGTAAGCCTACTGTTCAAGTCCCTAATACTCCTAGGTTTACTGGTAGAGTGGATTCCCCTAATTTAAATTACAACCTGAATGCATGTGTGGAATGAATAATTAGAACCTAGGATATGGCATGAATCCTAGGACGAGAAATACTAGAAATGCCTATATTGGATGATTGAATTGCAGTCTTGAATGAGTAGATAGAAATGATAACAACTGCCTGTAAATGAATAACAACTACCTGTGAAATATGAAGTACTTGTGCTAATTAACTGTTGTATGTAACTTTCCTGTTGTATACGATAAACGACATAATACGAGCTGCATGTATATAAATTGAGAATGGTAATGTGAATGATGGAAACACGAGCTACCTGTGTTTAACGTGAGTATGGAAATGTGAACGATAACAATACAAGCTGCATATGTATAACCTGAGAATGGAAATAGAAATAAGAAAACCTGGTATGGCATGGCATGAGAAATACGAGCATGAACCCTACGGGGAATTAGGAGTAGAACTCCTGGAAATAAATAGAATGGATCTGGAAATGTGAGTGGGGAAGTGAGCTGGCCCTTGAGTACGGAGTACCAAGGAGAGCGACTGCCCCCCTTTATAGTGCAGAGTGGAGCTAGTCGCCCTTGGGTTGGGATCCAAGGTTAGGATTGGCCACTCTGTACTGACTTCTTGCTCCTCGCGTACACAGTACCGGGGAGAGCTACTAGTGTAGGGAGAGAGCTAGCCACCCCACGGGGCCCGGGGTTCAGCTAGCCTCTCTACACTGACTTGTTAGGCCCACCGGGCAAACCAAGGTAGTCAGGTGAGGGTGCGCAGATTGTGGAGGGGCGAGACCCCTATTTGGTTTTAGGGGCTAGACCCCTATTACTGAGAGGGCTAAGACCTATACTGTTCTGTGCTGTACTTTGGGCGCACCCGTTAGCGGAAACGACTGACCGCGTGCCAGTGCGGGGTAGCTACTTGTGCATTTATCGCGCGTGCCGTAGTCACCGTTACATCCGTTCGTGACCTTGGGGTGGTTGACTGGGTGTAGGATCACCTCGGGGGACTCTCCCGGCCAGGAAAGCACCACGTGTGCCTTCCACTCTTCGGAAAATACTGCAATCAAGATCGTTCCCACGAGGAACAATCGAGATCAAGAAAGAGATCTGATAAATAAACCAAGTGGTGAAAAGGAATAATTAGTTAAGGAAAGTAATTGAAAAACAACAGCTACCTATCCACCTTTACTGCTTTAGTTAGTTGGTTTCCACTCTACTCAGCATTCGTTGACGTTGTGTACTCATAACCCCTTTTCAGGTCTAGGTGTGGAGCAGCCAGAGCCTACGGCTGCAGAGGGTGCTAGGCCCAGTAATGCCCGGTAGTTGTAGCTCTTTTGTTGTATTCGTTTGTAGTAGTGAGTAGACTCTTGTATCTTTACGTTCTGTACTTTATGTTCCTGTACCTTGTTACTTTCTACTGTTGTGTTGGTGATATGTACTGTAGCAGTTTTTACTTCTTTATTGCTATACCTTTTTACTGTTATTTGCTTAGCATAGTGAATGTGGTTTACTTTCCTACTTTTTAGTTACTTTCTCATTGGACGACTGGGTCTTGGGATCTGTCGAGTCGATTCGGTCTCATGTCCTATAGGGATTCGGGTCATAACAAGATAGTATCAGAGCAAGGTCATCCCGAGAAGTGAACAAACTAGCTTGAGAATAACCAATTCATGTGCTTGTAACTAGTGTAACTACCACAACGTACCTTTTGACATTTGTTCTGAGGTTCTTTTGCTGAATGTCTTTTGGAAATGACGTCTTCTTGTTCTGTTGTTCGCGTCTCCTTGCTGGAGATGCCTCGACGTGGAGTCATTGAGGTGGGTCGCGAACGCGGCTGTGGATGAGGTCAGAAGGGCGGACGTGTTGAGCCCGACGTTTCAGTGGACCAGCCACTTCTTTATTGCGTTCAGGCCCAGGACCTCGCCCAGCTGATATGCGAGATAGTATAAGAGGAGCTCCACCCGCCTCCATGGGCGTCTCTCCCTGGGGACGTGGAGGGGGAGTCCTCTGTGGGATCGCGAGACCGACGCAGCGCTGGACGTGGGGGAGGGGGTGGTCCTCCACCGCCCCCACTGCACTTTGACACTTCCGAGCACATGCCCTCCCTACCTGGAGGCGTGCCCGTTTCCCCACTACAGTGACATTACGAGCTTTTTGGGCAGTTTCGGAAGCTGAAGCCCCCCTCCTTCAAGGGGGATGAGGACCCAACTAAGGTGGAGGACTAGTTAGAGCAGATCGAGAATGTGTTCGACACCCTTCCCCCCCTGCGGAGTGTCGCGTAACCTTTGCCACGTACCAGCTGGAGAGTGCGGCACACAGGTGGTGGAGGGCGGTTAGATGTCAGGAGAGGGTAGAGCCAACGTGGACCAGTTTGTCACCCTCTTCTGCAAGCAGTACTTCCCGCAGATGTGGCAGGATCAGAGGAGGCGGGAGTTTCATACTCTCCGTCAGGGGACGATGACTGTGAGCGCGTATCGTACGCACTTTTTGGAGCTATCCCGTTTCGCCGCAACAGTTGTGGCTACTGAGGAGGAGCGCCTGTGGAGGTTCACCGAGGGGCTTCGGCCTACTATTCGGGGGTATGTCAAACCCTTAATGCTGTCCACGTTCTCGAGAGTGGTGGAGGCAGCTATGACCTATGAGGAGACCAACCCGACCGCACGTGACACTGACAGTAGACGGAAGAGGCCCTATGAGCCATACTACTCATAGGGCCAGCAAGAGAGGAGGCACGCGGCACCCGCAGGAGAGCTATCATGCTTTGCGAGGCCGTCAGTGGCCTTTAGGGGCCCCTGACAGGGGCCAACTGTCAGCATTGGACCCTAGCTCAACCGTCAGCAGGGACCTACCGAGGGTGGGAGTCAAGTTCCCCTTTGCTACTAGTGTGGCCAGCTGGGCCACATTAGGAGGGACTGCCCGTCTAGGGCTGGAGGTCAGCAGATGCTCCCCGCACCGAGCAGGAGACCGTGGTTCCCAGGTGCGTGGGGGAGGACAACAGTCATGGGGAGGGTACCGGCCAGCGGCTTCCCATCCAATGCAGAGTGTGGCTGCTTCTTCTGCACTGAGAGCTGAGGGGCGTATTAATGCCCTGACACACAGAGACGCCAGAGCTTCAGGTTCAGTGGTGGCAGGAATGGTTACAGTTTCTGGCAGATTAGTTTACACACTTTTTGATTCCGACACCACGCACTCGTTTGTTGCTACGAGTTTTACTGTCAGTTTAGGATAGGACTGTGTGTTGTTAGAGGATCCTTTTGTGATCAGAGGTCCAGATGGTTAGCTGTTTGTAGCTGAGGAGGTTTATACAGACTGTGAGGTCAGTGTTGGGGGACACCACCTTTCCGCTGACCTGATTGTGATACCGATGGAGGACTTTGGCGTGATTCTGGGGATGGATTGGTTGTCCACTTACCACGCTTTAGTGGACTATTTTGAGAGGAAGATCATATTCTCCATACCAGAGATGCCTTCGTTTGAGTTTCACGGACAGCCGATGGATGGAGGCTTCAAGTGCATTTCTGCACTTCGGGCGGTGAGACTTTTGGGCCAGGGGTGTGAAGGCTTTCTGGCTTATGTAGTGATGGAACCCAGCCCCGTGGTAGACTTTCAGAGCATCCCGGTGGTTAGCGAGTACCCCGACATGTTCCCAGAGGAGCTGCCAGGACTCCCGCCCGAGCGTGAGATCGAGTTTGAGATCCCACTGGTATCGGAGACCAGCCCCATTTCTTCAGCACCTTACAGAATGGCACCATTTGAGCTGCGAGAGCTTAAGTCCCAGTTGCAGGACCTATTGGAGAAGGGCTTTGTGAGGCCCAGTGTGTCTCCATCGAGAGCCCCGGTGTTATTTGTGAAGAAGGATGGTACCCTATGCCTTTGTGTGGACTACAGACAGCTGAATAGGGTCACCATCAAGAACAAGTATCCGTTGCCAAGGATCGATGATTTGTTTGACTAGTTGCGAGGTGCTACGGTGTTCTCCAAGATAGATTTGAGGTCTGGCTACCACTAGTTGAGGATCAAGGAGACTGATGTCTCCAAGATAGCTTTCCGCACCCGGTACAGACATTACGAGTTTTTGGTTATACCGTTTGGGCTGACCAACGCCCCTGCTGCCTTCATGGATTTGATGAACCGGGTGTTCAGATTGTATCTAGATCTGTTTGTGGTCGTCTTTATTGATGATGTGCTCATTTACTCACGGGATCAGACACAGCACGGACGACACTTGTGGATGGTTTTGGACACATTGAGACGACGTAGGCTGTATGCCAAATACAGCAAGTGCGAGTTCTGGTTGAGGCAGGTGACCTTTTTAGGTCATGTGATTTCAGAGGATGGCTTGGCTGTGGACCCAGCTAAGGTAGAGGTAGTGCTCAGGTGGGAGAGACCACGTACAGTGACAAAGATTTGCAGTTTCTTGGGACTGGCAGGTTACTACCGGCAGTTTATCAGGGGTTTCTTGCAGATTGCACGTCCTATGACACAGTTGACCCAGAAGGACGTGTCCTTTTCTTGGACAGATGCTTGTGAGGCATGTTTTCAGGAGTTGAAGGAGAGGCTGACTTTGGCTCCTATGCTTACCATCCCAAACAGCAGTGGCGGTTTTGTTGTGTACACGGATGCTTCGTTGCAGGGGTTAGGGGGTGTGCTCATGCGGCGGGGTCATGTTGTCGCTTACGCTTCACGGCAACTGAAGCCCCATGAGCATAGCTACCCTACCCACGACTTAGAGCTGGCAGTTGTTATCTTCGCACTGAAGACATGGAGGCACTACTTGTACGGTTAGACTTTTGGGATATTCACAGATCATAAGAGCCTCAGGTATTTGTTTGATTAGAAGGAGCTTAACATGAGATAGAGATGTTGGTTAGAGCTCCTGAAGGACTATGACTGCATCATCTCCTACCATCTGGGGAAGGCCAATGTGGTGGCTGATGCTTTGAGCCGAAGGTACCCACCCACTTGGTCAGTTTACAGGCATAGAGTTGGAGACTCATAGAGGAGTTGGGCAGTTGGCGACCCCTAGAGTTATAGGGGCACTACGGGTTAGTGACAGTGACATGGCAGACGAGACCAGAGTTGATAGACCGCATCATTATAGGATAGATGACAGACACATACCTACAGTCATTGCGAGACAGAGTACTATCAGGGGACCCTGGAGACTTCTCCTTTACTGATGAGGTACTGCGCATGAGGAGATGTTTGTGCGTTTCCACAGACGAGGAGTTGTTGAGAGAGCTCCTGACTGAGGCACATGGGTCCAGGTTCACCATACATCTTGGGAACACGAAGATGTACCATGATCTGAGACGTGACTTTTGGTGGAGGGGGATGAAGCAGGATGTAGGTGAGTTCGTGCAGTAGTGTTTAGTGTGCCAACAGGTGAAGGCTAAGCATCAGAGGCCTGCAGGGCCGTTGCAGCCACTTCCTGTGCCAGAGTGGAAGTGGGAGAGCATCACCATGGACTTGGTGGTGGGGTTGCTCGTTACCCAGTGAGGACACGACGCAGTCTGGGTGATTGTAGACAGATTGACGAAGACGGTATGTTTCTTGCCGATCCGAGTCTCCTTGGGACCAGCACAGTTAGCAGAGAGGTATATTCGTGATGTGGTACTTCTGCATGGAGTTCCACACGAGATTGTATTCGACCAGGATACCCATTTTACATCCCAGTTTTGGGCTAAGTTGCAGCAGGCTTTGGGGACATAGTTGAGGTTCAGTACGACGTATCACCCTCAGACGGACGGACAGTCAGAGCGTACGATACAGACACTTGAGGACCTTTTGCATGCCTGTGTACTAAACTAGAGAGGTTCCTGGGAGGAGCACTTGCCCCTGGAAGAGTTTGTATAATAACAACTATCACTCGAGCATTGGCATGGCACCATACGAGGCCCTGTACGGACGGAGGTGTATTGCGTCCTCGAGTTGGGTTGAGGTGGGGACCAAGTGGGAGGTTGGTCCCTAGCTGATCCGGTAGAGTCAGGAGGTAGTTGAGCAGATTCACAGACAACTTCGCACTATTACGAGCAAACAGAAGAGTTATGCCGATCGGAAGCGTAGAGAGGTGCAGTTCGAGGTTGGGGATCACGTCTTTCTACTCGTTTCACCCATGAAGGGCCTGCAGCATTTTAGGGTGAAAGGGAAGCTTGCGTCGAGGTTTGTGAGGCCCTTTGGGGTCCTAGAGTGGGTAGGACTCGTTGCTTACAGGCTTGCCCTTCCTCCCCAGCTTTCTGGTGTGCACGACATGTTCCACGTGTCCAACCTCAGGAAGTACGTCGCCAATCCTAGTCACTTTCTAAGCCACGAGAGTGTCGAGGTGGGTGACGGCCTGACCTACTTCGAGCGACCAGTGCAGATACTAGATAGGGCCGTCCGGAGTTTGAGACGGAAGCAGGTACCCCTGGTGAAGGTCTTGTGGAGGAGCCAGAGGTACGAGGAGGCTACCTGGGAGCCTGAGGCGGCGATCCGAGAGCGGTACCTGGAGCTTTTTGAGGGTACGTCTTTTTGGACTAGCTTCGGTTCACTTTAAGTTTGTTATGCGCATATTGTTCTTTTTCCGTACCCTAGCTAGCTCAAGTTTCGGGGACGAAACTTCCTTTAAGTTTGTTGTGATGTTAAGACCTATGCTGTTTGAGCCTTTTAATACGTTTGGACTATGGGTTAGATGTCTGGTCAGACGTCTGGACACCTTCCCAGACGTCTGGAAATAAAAAATTTTGTGTATGAGCTCGCGTCTGCGTGCAGGCTACACGCAGACAGTACTATCATTTTCCTCCTCTCTCTCTTTTTCTCCCCCCACCAGCGAACCCTAATCCCCAACTTTATAAACCCCTCCCCCTCTCTCATTCTCCCCACACCAGCCATCTTCCCCTTCTTCTCTACTCCAGTGAGAGAGCCGGCGCCAGCGAGAGTGCGGGAGCGGCGTGAGGAGAGGAGGAGGAGAGTGAGCTTGCAAGCTCGCATGGGATCTCACTGGGAGCGCACGGTCGGAGAGGAGCACATGCGAAGAGGAGGAGTGCGTCGGAGAGATCATCCCGACCCTGCTGCAGTCGGAGCTGCATGCGAGGAGGCGAGGCACGGCCATGCGCAGCGTGAGAGAGTGGAAGCAGGTTTTGGTTCTGGGTTTTTCCTAGAATCAGACGTCTGGAGCGACATCCAGATGACGGTGCGGACGTCTGGAGGCGATTTCAGACATTTGAGGAGAGGGCTTCACGAAGGTACGTTCCCTTTGCGAATATGGACATGCAGGCCGCTCCGCTGATACCTAGTTGCATGGCCTTTTTGAGAAGATTTGGTGGATGCGTGCAGGATTTGCTTCGGGAAGGTGCGGGATACGCCCTCCCATGCATTTTAGACGTTTGGGCGACGTACCAGATGACTGGAAGCACTTCCAGACATCTGGAGCTGGGTCCAGACGGTCCAGAAGAGTTCCTGGACATCTGAGGATTGATGCAAAACTTGAGGTACGCTACTGAACACTTTTAAGACATCTGGAAGTTGTTCCAGACGTCTGATTTGAGACAGAAACCCTGTTTTCACCCGTTTAGGGTTCGTTTGAGATCCATTTTACGCAAATATGATACCGTTGTGTTCCTTGTGAGTTCCTCTACTTGTTAGAAGGCTTTCTATACTGTTTTGATAGTTCCCTTATGATTGTTCCTTGTGATAGGACATCGTTCCGTTGTGGGTTCGAGGCTTGCTGAGGCACGTAAGCCTACTGTTCAAGTCCCTAATACTCCTAGGTTTACTGGTAGGGTGGATTCCCCTAATTTAAATTACAACCTGAATGCATGTGTGGAATGAATAATTAGAACCTAGGATATGGCATGAATCCTAGGACGAGAAATACTAGAAATGCCTGTATTGGATGATTGAATTGCAGTCTTGAATGAGTAGATAGAAATGATAACAACTGCCTGTAAATGAATAACAACTACCTGTGAAATATGAAGTACTTGTGTTAATTAACTGTTGTATGTAACTTTCCTGTTGTATACAATAAACGACATAATACGAGCTGCATGTATATAAATTGAGAATGGTAATGTGAATGATGGAAATACGAGCTACCTGTGTTTAACGTATGGAAATGTGAACGATAACAATACAGGCTGCATATGTATAACCTGAGAATGGAAATAGAAATGAGGAAACCTGGTATGGCATGGCATGAGAAATACGAGCATGAACCCTATGGGGAATTAGGAGTAGAACTCCTGGAAATAAATGGAATGGATCTGGAAATGTGAGTGGGGAAGTGAGCTGGCCCTTGAGTACAGAGTACCAAGGAGAGAGACTGTCCCCCTGTTTAGTGCAGAGCGGAGCTAGCCGCCCTTGGGTTGGGATCCAAGGTTAGGATTGGCCACTTTGTACCGACTTCTTGGCCCTCGTGTACACGGTACCAGGGAGAGCTACTAGTAGTGTAGGGAGAGAGCTAGCCACCCCACGGCACTCAGGGTTCAGCTAACCGCCCTACACCGACTTGTTAGGCCCACTAGGCAAACCAGGGTAGTCAGGCAAGGGTGCGTAGACTGTGGAGGGGTGAGACCCCTGTTTGGTTCTTAAGGGCTAGACCACTGTTACTGAGAGGGCTAGGCCCTATACTGTTCCGTGCTGTACTTTGGATGTAGCCGTTAGTGGAAATGACTGATCGCGTGCCAGTGCGGGGTAGCTACCTGTGCATTTATCACATGTGCCATAGTCACCGTTGCGTCTGTCCGTGACCTTAGGGTGTTTGACTGGGTGTAGGATCACCTCGGGGAACTCTCTCGGCCAGGAAAGCACCACGTGTGCCTTCTACTCTTCGGAAAAGACTGCAATCAAGATCATTTCCACGAGGAACATTTGAGATTAAGAAAGAGATCTGATAAATAAACCAAGTGGTGAAAAGGAATAATTAGTTAAAGAAAGTAATTGAAAAACATCAGCTACCTGTCCACATTTACTGCTTTAGTTAGTTGGTTGCCACTCTACTCGGTGTTCGTTAACGTTGTGTACTTATAACCTCTTTTCAGGTCCAGCTGTGGAGCAGCCAGAGCCTACGGTTGCAGAGGGTGCTGGGCCCAGTAGAGCCCAGTAGTTGTAGCTCTTTTGTTGTACTCATTTGTAGTAGTTAGTAGACTGTTGTACCTTTACGTTCTGTACTTTATGTTCCTGTACCTTGTTACTTTCTATTGTTGTGGTGGTGATATGTATTGTAGCAGTTTCTACTTCTTATTGCTGTACCTTTTTACTGTTAGTTGCTTAGCATAGTGAATGTGGTTTACATTCCTACTTTTTGGTTACTTTCTCGTTGGACAACTGGGTCTTGGGATCAGTCGAGTCGGTCCGGTCTCGTGTCCTATAGGGATTCGGGAACCGGGTCGTAACACAGCCCGTGCCATATCTTTTTGTCAAGTTTGATTACGGACGCGATCTGGAGAAGAACTTGCCAGGAACCCGTTCCCCCATGGGAGTCCCTGTGGTAAAACTTCCTACTACACGGCAGGCCACACGTGCATATGGCAGCGACTTTATGGTGTGTGTGGAGGGCAAGGAATGAGACTTTGTTTCAGGAGAGACCAGTGTGCATTGAGCAAATTGTAAATCAGTGTTGGTCCCTTATACATAGGTGGGGATTTGTATTGTAACTCTCCCTATTTTTTTTCCTTATATGACTAATAAAATGCCCTCCCGGATTGCTATCGTAGCTTGATAGCTTTCATTTCAGTTTTAGAAAAAAAACAACACCGAAACACTAATTATCAACCCACTTAAATTGAAGAGGTTCTGGTCAGGATAAAATTAATCTAAACCTCCTAAAATTCATATAAAAATATTCTAAGAAGCTTAGTACCCTTGCTTTGGCCACCTGAACCCATTTTAACCTAGAATAGAGTTTCAAACTGAAATTTACCCTTATTTGGGCTTCTATGCAAATTACCTAGTCAAACGAGGTGAAAACACAAATCCAAGTTCACCATTAGATTCCTTGGGTCCAAATTAGGCTATCACGAAAACTAGGGCCCAATCAGAGCCCATCTTGACCTAGTTTGCATTTTAACCCTTTAAAACTCTATTTCTTACATCTAGCCCCTTAGGTTTCGAGTTTATTGCATTGGGGTCCAGAACTTCTCATTGTTTTCTTCAAATAGGTCCCTACCACCATTAGTATGAACAAAGCTCCTTCGTCGAGATTTGAGCGACGATTTCTCACTCGTTCCTCAATCAAATCCCTCCAAAATTGGAGGGATGAATCTTGAGGAGATCCCCTACCGTTTAAACGCAATTTTAGATCCCAATTTGGACCCAAGAGTCTAGGCCAATTGTCAAGATTCACTGGGTTTTCCTTAAGATTTTTTGCGAGGATTTCGTAGTGATTTCGTGCGATTTGAGGCCTAACCCTCCTCTATTTAAGCTCCTCATGGTCCTAACTCTCTCTTTAGTCAAGTTCAAGATGGAATACCCTCTCATCTCCTCCTCTAGCCTTCGCGACTTTGGCTCCAGTGAGCCTTCTCCAACCACCTCCTCTGGCCATCCAACTATCAAATTGGATAGCCCTCTGGCTTCCCCTCTTCATCATGTAACTTTCCAACCAAAGAAAGTGCATCTTTGTCCTCTCCTTCCTCGCTGCTCCCTCGCCGTTGACCTTATCTTCTTCAATTCCAAACAACCCAAGCTGGCACCAACCTTTCTCCGTCTCACCTCCTAAGCCCCCCTAACCTCGTCCTTTCCCTTCCTACTTCAATTCCACTCACTTAACCCTCACTTTTGACCACTGTACTGCCCTCACACCCCTCATCTTCCCTATGGCCGATGAAGCTCCAGTGAGCTCATGCAGCCACCACACCGCTCCAAACACCACGCCACTGACGGAGAGATTTTCGCTTAGTTGTGATAGCAATAGAGGATATGTCGTTGTAATTAATGTGGTGGAAATCTCTCAATCAAAGATTAACATAGATATGAATTTAAACCACAATAAAGGATGTCGTATCCATAGGAGGAATAGACCAATAAATTCATAAGAAGAGGAATATAATGTTCGCAGACACTTTCGTGACTTTAATGCGAGGAATATGCTAATTTAAATGGAGCTTGCAAGTTTCCTTAAAAGTTCAGGGTTATTTATGCAATTTTCACATCAGGAATTAAGCTCAAAAAATATGCATATGATGCATGTGTAATGGCAAATCATATAAATTCAACTTGCATGCAAATTTGATTTGAAATTCAATGTACAATCATGCACATAACACAAGTGAAGTAATTTCAGGAAAGTATGAGTGCATCAATGCAATGTGGCTTGAATAAAATATGAATATATAATTGGCAATGGCAATGAATGTAATTATTAATTGAGAAGAAAACAGAGATCCTACGTGGGTGGCTGCGGTGCAGCACCTGCAAGCTTGGTGCAGGGTGCGGTGGATGCAGCGCTGGAGGGTACGCGTGGCTGGTGAGCGCCTGTGGGCATGCTTGCAGGGTGTGATTGGAATGGCCTGCAGGTGTGGCGCCTGCGGTGCAGTGCCTGCAGGTTTGAAGGGGCGCCTGTAGGTGCTGGTGTGGAGTGGGGCGCTTGCAGGCTGGAAGGCGATGGCGCGGTGAAGGCAGTGCATGGAAGGGCTTGGTTGTGGGGTGCGCTACTGCTTGCAGGCGCTGGTGTAGCAGAGGGGCTTGGTGCGACTGGAGAGGGCGTTTGGTGCATCGCGCGGTGGAGTAGGTGCAGTAGCGGTGATGGCACTGGAGGGGCGCGCCTATGGGGGGTGCACCTGTGGGATGCGCAAGGGCAGGCGATGGAGGGCGTTTGGTGCGGGCGCTATAGCGGTTGCAGGATGGTGCGGTGAGGGCAGTGCTTGGTGCAGACTGGTGTAGCGCTTGCAGTGGAGAGGATGGTGCGGCATGGCTATGGCTTGCAAGGGTGCACACACGTAGGTGGTGGAAGGTGGCACCTGCAGGCTGCTTGGACTGATGAGGGCGTGGGTGTGCACAGTGCATGCTTGGTTCACAGTGTCCGCCGTCTCCACGGTGGAGGTGGAGATAATTCCCCACCAGGGGGAGAAGAAGATGGCGATCTCTCATTTGCTCCCTTCCTCTTAACTCCTCTCCCCTGCACCAATTAAGGGATTTTCAAATCCCTTACTAATTTTGGCCGACGGCTGTTTGGGGTGTTGAGGCCGTAGGTGGAGATATTTATGGGGGGGAAAATATCTTTCCACCCCTTATTCTTTTCCACAATTAATCCTCCTCCCTCTTCTTCCCGATTATTAGCTTGATAGAGTAGATTAATTGGAGAAGATGAGTACACTGTTGTGGGACCCTACATGAAATATAATTACATAATAAGCAATAAAAGAAATGTAAACTTAAATAATGACACATGCAATCATTTAATGAACAAATGTGATTATTAACAAACATACAATGTTAGAATTGAATTACTTAGGCGTAATAATAGTCCATTAAAATTGACTCATCAAATACCCCCATGCCTAAGATTTGTTAGTCCCTAGCAAAAAATGAAAAATAATAGAAGTAATCAGAAGATTTCACCTTTTCATATTTCAAAACTTTAGAGATCCAGACAAATGTGACGTGATAATAGCCTAAGTAACAGATCCAAGTGAAAAAGCCAATTCGCATTGGGAGTTTGTACTTCACCCTTGGTAAATATTGCTGTCGGGATAGACAACTACTTCCCTCGATGATAAAGCAGAGGATAATCTGTAATTTGACCTCAGCATTTGGCTTAGGTAGGAGATATCGAGTTGAATGGATTTGTATTTGGTGGCACACACTCATCTGGTGCTACATGTAGTCTAGTACTACAGACTCTAGATCTCTAGACTATTAAACAAGTCAACTCTGAGAGAGGCTAAACAACTGCGCTCTCTTGATGTTCCTGGGCGCTCACTCTTTTCTTTCTGAGATCACAAGTCTCGCTAGATTCAGTAATTGTACTCACTGTTTGGTGGCCTTACATGGCATCCACACTTCAATTAAAGTCCTAATAACTCTACAACTAAGTTAGAGTTCTCAACTAGTATTCGGGCGATCAGAAATACTGAAAGGTAGGTATGGGTCATGTTTGGTGGAACGCGATAAGTGTTTTTGTTGCCTCAGAAATAATGTTACAACGATAACCCTGGACTCTTTTCTTTTTCTTTTCTCTCTCTTTTCTTATTTTTTGTTTCTTTTTTTTTTGTAATATAACTGTTTCTTCTTTTTCTTCTTTCTATTTCTTCTTTTTCTTCTTTTCTTTTCTCTCTCTCTCTTTTTTTATTAACATAACACGACCCAGACTTTTATTTATGAGGCATTATTAGGGATGATGATGGTCAAGAGGATATTGTGTGGCTTATTTGGTGGAAGTGTCTATTCTCGGCACCGAGAAGGAATGGATGGGACAGACGTATTTCTGACCTTTGACACTATTACCCTCCTTTAGCCGAGGACTCTATGAAGGATGGTCGTAACCATCCACCATAGTCATAGCTTTATTAAGACTCAATCTCTGTGTATTTGCCTTATTTGGTGACTCTCAGGAATTCACACAAAGTATGCACACAGGAACAGAGAGCTAAAACTATGCCTAACTCTGAAGTATCATCATCTAATTATCCAAAACTTAGGAGTCCTTGCACTAGACTTAGTGCAACAGTAATCTCTCCACTTTCTTCTCACAAATATGAGGTGGATCTACTAGAAGATAGTATGCCTGACTCCCTATTAACTGTCCAAGGGTTCAGTAGACTACAAATGCTTATTGGTTTTCCTCAAGGATCCATTGCCAAGTCTACGTGCATGTGAAATAAATGTACTGGATTCTAAACTTAAGAAATAATTCAAGAAGAAAAACCTCCAATGACAAAGATATTTTGCTAGGGACTAACCCATTCAGCTCAAGAAAAGAGAATTTTTTCATTTTCTTATTATATGCTAACCTAAATGCATGAATACTTCCTAAAATGTAAAATGCACCCCCCATGCCTAAATCCTACAATGTCCCCATTATAAATTTAAAATAGGGGGAGAAAGGAAAGAAATCACTTGACAACAGTGTTATTCAGAATGCTGGGTTGCCTCTCAACAAGCACTGCATTTTCTGTCAGCAGCCAAACTTAGAAGGAACCTACAAGTCTGATTCCAGACAGAAAAGGTTAGGCCTTAAAAATATGCGTAACAGTGCGGGCCTAGAAAGCAGGTAGCCACAGATGTTGGCGAGCTGATGATGCAATGTAACCCTAAATGCTCACCAGAAGATATGAAAGCGAAGAACCTCGTTGGCTACCTTGGGAGGTCTAGGAATAATAAAAGGAATAGGAAAAGGGACCTCCCGAAACGGAATAAGTGGAGGATAACAAGATCCTCCAAAGCAGGATGGTTTTAAAAGATATAAACATTAATATTTGAAACCCTTGAATGGCAAGACTAAAAGTACAAGCATCAATCCACACTCGCCATTCTACCTGAGGATGTACTGGCCTGATATGTTCTCCAGAAAGAATGTAGATGAGCAGAGATTTGAGCTAAAGATCGATTAGGGAGTATAAGGGTTGTTTGTAGTGTTGGAAGGTAATGGTTAAGTCCAATGACGTCTTAGTCGGTGTCAGGTCCAATTCCAATAATGATTCAGATTGTGTATACTCCTTAACAGTTGTAGACAACTTCATGTTACCCTGCCTAGCATTAATGATCGAAGTCATATTTGAATCAAGGGTAGACTCCAAATTACAACTCTTTGATGGCAGGGTCAAAATATCAAAATCATTATCATTAAGCTCATCCTCGGATTCGTTTGGTTCACTCAAAATTTTTGTTGGGGTGTATATGTGATTCATTAGTGAAGACAGGAGTTGGATCAGTATCCTTAATTATTCCTAAAGGAGGATCAGTCTTAATATTTTGGAGCAAGCCTATATCATTGAATTCGTTATTCTTCTCGGGGTATAAATCCTCAATTGACGTGTTTTGTCCCCGAGAGTCTCCCTTAGGCTTCTCACTATTTTGTTTGTCCTCCTCTAATATCAACTCTTGTTTTGATGGAGGATGACTCTCAAAAGAAGGGAGGAATCTGGATTTCACCATAATGTTTATATCCTTTGGAGGTAAATCCTCAAATAATAAATAATTCCCCTGTGATTCACTCCAGATTTTTAGTCCAGGTTCCTTTATTGGGGTATCCTCATCCTCTGTGATAGACTCTTCATATCCCTGAGACCAAAATTGATCTAATTCATCCTCCATTCCCTTAGGGTCACCTTTATTGGGTGCATTTAAATCGTTAGGATACTGAATGGTAGGTGTTGATTCCCTAAGTGGAGGGTCAGGAGTAGGCTCACTAAGGGTAGAATGGGATTCCACCAAATAATCAATAGGGGAATTGATAGGTACAATACAACCTTGATCTGGGTTGGTAGGGGTAAGGAGAATACTGTCATTGGGGTCAAGGTCCTCAAGAGGTGCCATCTTCCCTTGCTTTTGACTCCAATATAGCTCGGGTGGATAATCACTATGATCATTCTCTTCTAGTGGCCGTGTCTCATTAGGAGAGTCTAAGTGATAGCTACATAAAATTGGATCCCTATTGTCATTGGGTTCCTCCGAATTATTTTCATGATTAGGGTCGTATGGGTAGGGATCAGAATTATTGGGAAGCATGTAGCTAAGCTATCTTATTTCGTCATTTAACTGTTGACTATTCCTCAACATCTCTCCCGTTGATTCCATCATTTCCTTTTGCTGTTTTTGCATTTCTATCATAAAAGAAGAGAGGCTACTATTATTAGGTTGGGGAGGATAGTCAATTTCTGGCTCTGGTTGCCTAGAGGTATCGGTCCAACCTCGATATGGAAAATCATGAAGGATGGGTGGGTTGGGTGTTTGCATGGAAGTAGGGATTTCAGGGTTGGAAAATCCTGCTGCTAGGCTCTACTCAAAAGTGGGAGTTATCAAGCCAGTACTCCCACGATAGGAATATGAATGATCCCATGAATTGTCAATGTACCCATCAAAGGATGGATACACTCGGGGCATGGGATCCTGGTTAAAAGATGGGAAGTATTGACTCTGATAATCAAAATGATAGGAGTAAGGGTGATCCATTTCTTTAAGCAAAACAAATTTTTTTAACTCTCTTAGGGTTTAGAAAAATTCATAACATGCGCAGAAATTTCCTAGAGAGTTCTATTGTCAAAGCAAATGCAAATTCAGTGGGATCGATTTTTAGTAGATTGTAGGTCTTAGAATTAAATGTTCAGTTGGTGGCCAAACAAGTTTTGCACAAATTACGCTTCCTAGGCCAACCTTCACCGGTGCCTATAACCTACTTGCAAGGGATAGAAGTCTCGAATCGAGCCCACACACGAGGAACCGAAGTAACTTGGTGGATAGGCTTGTTAATTTCCAACTAACTTCCCTTGTGGTGCAAAATAGGAGAGGTAGAAATTTATCTAGTGACCTTATGTGTGAGGTGCACAGTGTTTTAGGTGTGCAAACATACGATCGTGTTTTGATTTTTGAAATTTCGCAAACAAGGTCCTTTTGCACACAATTTTAAGTCATAGATTTTAAGGTCCAACCTCTTAGCAGTCCCAATTTTTAAAGTGACCACTGAATTAATTTGATTTAAGCACTTTAGTGGTCTTAGATTTAGGTTCAATGCATATGCATGACAGGTAATTGATGCTCAAGAGAAGACGTACCTTACTCCAGCTTTCTTCGTGTAAGAATGTATGCAATGCAGGAAAAATAAGCTAGATGCTGCTCATTCAGTCTTAGATGGTCATCCTATAGATATGTAGCTTCTAGCAGGCAGTTCGAATTTTTTTTTTTCAATAATAATAAGAAAACAGACCTAATCGAACTAACAAACACGCAATTCAAACAATTCAAATAGTCCTATAATCTAAATAAATGGGAACACGCTCCCGAAAATATGCTCCCGTATATAAGAGCGATAAGAAATAAAGAAGCACTGGGAACACGTTCCCAAAAATACCCGATAAGGGTCCAAAAGACAGTAATTAAATTCTCATGTCTATCTAAACTAAATCTAAACTAAGCTCTACTGACTAAATAAAAAATAGGCTCCTCCGTAAGCCTATGTGCGTGGGATCAAGGCCCACGTATTCCTGTTGCTGGCCTCCAGGTGGCTTCAAGGTCCACCAAAAAGATCGTCTCCGTCGTGTGCGTCATTCAAGTTCAATGTCGTCGCTCTGCTGTGCCTGTCACCGTGTCAGATTCCTCGCTTAATAAAAAAAATGATCAGATAACTGCGCAACTTAGAATATTCAAAAATAATAACATGAATCTATTGCATCTGTTGCCTCCTCGGCAACGGTGCCAATTTGATGGAGAGATTTTTGCTTAGTTGTGATAGCAATAGAGGATATGTTGTTGTAATTAATGTGGTGGAAATCTCTCAATCAAAGATTAACATAGATATAAATTTAAACCACAATAAAGGATGTCGTATCCACAGGGAGGAATAGACTAATAAATTCACAAGAAGAGGAATATAATGTTCGCAGACACTTTCACAACTTTAATGCGAGGAATATGCTAATTTAAACGGAGCTTGCAAGTTTCCTTAAAAGTTCAGGGTTATTTATGCAATTTTCATGTCAAGAATTAAGCTCAAAAAATATGCATATGATGCATGTGTAATGGCAAATCATATAAATTCAACTTGCATGTAAATTTGATTTGAAATTCAATGTAGAATCATGCACATAACACAAGTGAAGTAATTTCAGGAAAGTATGAGTGCATCAATGTAATGTGGTCTGAATAAAATATGAATATATAATTGGCAATGGCATTGAATGTAATTATTAATTGAGAAGAAAATAGAGAATTTCTCCTCTCTCTTCCTCGCGTGGGCAGCCATGCACGGTTGGCGGCTAGAGTCGACGGGGAGGTGCGCCTCGACGAGGGCTACGCAACGGCGGTGACGCAGCAGCCGAAGGTGGCCGGTGGCGGCTGGGTGGAGGAGAATGGCCACTGGCCTGTTGGCTATTGGAAGAAGACAGCCGTGCATGGAGAGGATGGCGTCGCTGCTACAGCCCGCGCGGCTGCATGCTCGGCACTCGCGGGCGCAAGACGTGCAGGCCAAGCGTGGCTGGAGTGGCCTGCGGGTGTGGCACTTGCGGGCGTGGTGCCTGCGGGTGGCTGCAGTGCACACCTGTGGGCTTGGTGCAGGGCGCGGTGGATGCAGCGTTGGAGGGTGCGCGAGGGAGATGAGCACCTGTAGGCGTGCTTGCAGGGTGCGATTGGAGTGGCCTGCAGGCGTGGCTCCTGCAGTGCAGCGCTTGCGGGCGTGGGGTCACCTGTAGGCTTGAAGGGGCACCTACAGGCGCTGGCGTGGCGTGAGGTGCTTGCAGGCTGGAAGGCAATAGTGCGGTGAAGGTAGTGCATGGAAAGGCTTGGTTGTGGGGCGCGCTACTGCTTGCAGATGCTGGTGCAGTGGAGGGGCTTGGTGCGGCTGGAGAGGGCGCTTGGTGCAATGCGCGGTGGGGCAGGTGCAGTAGCGGTGATGGTGCTGGAGGGGGCGTGCCTGTGGGATGCGCAAGGGCAGGTGGTGGAGGGCTCTTGGTGAGGGCGCTGTAGTAGTTGCAGGATGATGCTGCGAGGGTAGTGCTTGGTGCAGGCTGGTGTAGCGCTTGCAGTGGAGAGGATGGTGTGGCACGATTGTGGCTTTCAAGGGCGCACGTGCGCAGGTGGTGGAAGGTGGCGCCTGCAGGCTGCTTGGGCTGATGAGGGCGTGGGTGTGCACAGTGCACGCTTGGTTCACAGTGTTCGCCCTCTCCACGGTGGAGAAGGTGGAGATAATTCCCCGCCAGGGGGAGAAGAAGATGGCGATCTCTCCTTTGCTCCCTTCCTCTTAACTCCTCTCCCCCGCGTCAAATAAGGGATTTTAAAATCCCTTACTAATTTTGGTCGGTGGCTGTTGGGGATGTTGAGGCCGTAGGTGGAGATATTTGTGAGGAGGGAAAATATCTTTCTGACGTGTGTGTGACGCGTGTGTTTTGAAGAGTCGTTATAGCTTGCGCTTGCGACGTCGATTTTAAAATGAAGAAACAGATGTGAGTTCGAGTGTCGGTCTCAGAGAGGTGTGGAAATCGGATTCTTCTTGTCACTTATTGTCATGAAAATAGTGGGGTTTTGCTTGCGAAAAGGCGCAGGTGAAAAGTGAGAGAGAGGGAGAGGGAGAGAGAGAATAGGGTTAGAATGTCTTCATTCACAACATGCAAATCAAACATAAAAGAGAGTAGGCAATTGAATAGAAAACAACTTCATTTAACATGCAACTTTTAGTTCATAATTACAACGCTAGATGAATGCTTGAACATAAGTAAAGTAAAGCTTAAAAGAAGGAAAGAGAGAGAGAGAGAAGGGACGGCGAGGTAGCCACGGTGGTGGAGAAGGCTCCGTCGGTAGCTCGTCGTCTCCGGCAATTACAAAAGGGCTTAAAGGTAGCTAGGAGGGAGATAGAACACTTGCAAGTGGAGTGAATGCCTCCCATGGGTGGTTGGAAGGGGTTTAAATAGGAAGAAGGGCTTTCCAAATGAAGAAGGGGTTTTAGCGACGTCCGGGACGTCGCTAAAACCCTTCCTAAATCGTCGATGGAGGCCACTGCCCACCGGTTGCTCGCCCGTGGCTGTGCTTCTTCGCGCCTGATCCGCGTGCGCGCGTCTAAGCCATTCGATCGAAGATCGGACGGTTGAGATCCCACGTGGGGCGCGCGTCTGGATCGCACCTACGCCCCCCACATCATCCCGGGCGTCGGCTTTGGACGCGCAAGATTGCCCCGCGTTGCTCTATCCGCGCTGTCTGCTGCCGATCGGGCGGTCTAATTTCGCTCGCGTGCACCTTCGCCTTCGATTTGGTGCGCGAGGCGTTTCGAACCCGCACCCCCTGGTTGCGTGGTTGAGGCGCCGACTGCTGCGCTGCCCTGCGTGGATGGTTGCGGTTGCGTGTCAGTGCTCAGCTGCTACCGACCTTTGGATGGTGATCCGACGGTCGTGATCTGCTCGGGCGAGGAGTGCAGTGATGGCGCAGGTGATGGTGCGGTGTTCTCAGTTGTCCGATCGAAGATCGGATGGCTCAGATCGTTCTGCGGTTGATGGAGGGGGCTAGGCGAGGCGTATGGGCATAGCGAACGGGTGCTACGTGGCGCACCGTGGGTCGTTGATCATCAGATCAATGATCAGAACTTCTTGGGCCCATTGCGGGAGCTCCAGATGTCGGATTTGGCCAATTTCGAGTCTGTTGGACTCTGTTCGTCGCTCTGAATCCATCCGTGCGGTCTGATTGATCATCTGAGGCCTGTTTTGACAAGTTCTCATACAAATGGCCATTAATAATGTTCTATAAGTAATCTTAATGTGTGATGCATGCAATGCTCCCATTCCTATTTATGATGTGTTATCTATAAATTTTGTTCTTAAGATAAACCCCATTTAACAAAGTTATCACCCCGAGATGCAGTGTTATCATACCCCCATGCTTACTCCTTGCTAGTCCCTAGTAAGGTTTATTCTAGCCTTTATTTCCAGTCAGAATTTAAGAAGTAATCTACTTAGACATTTCGTCACTTGTCAATAGGAGGAAATACACTAAGATCTTAATCTACAAAGACTAAGCAGCGCCTAGGTGTCTGCCAAAATATAAATCGCCTGAATCCTTGCTTTAAAATATATACATATATATTTTTCTTATTTTTAGATTTTTTTGGAATTAAGAGTGGGTTGGTAACTTTTTACGGCTACCCAACCCACTCAAAACTCGGACAAAACTCTAAGTGCTAAGCATCCTGGTGTGAAGATCGTGATAGACTCACTCAACGGTAATTTAGACAGACTCTGGGTTTCTACGCCCCTAGGTGACCGGAAGAGGAAGTGTTTTGCCTGAAGGTGTATTTGTTCGATCGGTCAACACAAAGATTTTTTCAGTGTATATCTCCCCGGGTTGTACTACTTCCTCGCTTCTTCCTTAAGTGTTTTGGTTCTTTTTGTGCAATTACTGAGCTGGGCTCTGGACAACCGACCAATGGGCTGTTACCCACGATCACTTGCCAGCCATACTCTTGTGGTGAAGTGTGGTTTATTTTGCTTTCTTCTTCTTCTTCTTTTTTTATTTGGTAGGTGGCTTCCCTGATCTCAAATTTACCTAGAGGTAATGAAGAAGAAGTGGTCCCGTGGTTGGGCTTTGGACAACCTGCCAATTGGCTATTACCCACGACAACTTGCCAACCATACCACCCTAGAGAGTTCATTAGCTACCCAATTTCTGTCAGAATCTCCGAGGAGTGAGTCTGTGCAAAAATGTGTGCAGGTGCTTAGACTCAAAGTCTTTCTGAGTTAGAGGGTGAGTTGATAAGTCATATACTTATCACCTTATTTAGTTGGTGGATTAGAGTAGCTTAAGGTTGCAAGGATTTGAAGCTAAATCCATATTTTAACGGACACCAGGGCTGATTAAGCCTGAAGGCCTGAAAAGTCTAAGTGTTCAAGTTCTTTTTGTATTATTTCCCACTATTGACAAATTTCTAATGCCTAAGTTTCTTCCTAAATTCAATTTTTTTTTAATTTAATTTTAATTTTTTTCTATTCAGACTGATTAAATGAGCTCAGGATCATGCAATTTACCACCCTCTCCCATGCTTAAGTTGGACAATGTCCTCATTGGCAAATACATGGATGCAACAGGGGTTTAAAAAGATATTACCTGAGTGACGTAGAATACCAGATCAGTTTGAATCCTCTGGGTTGCCTCCCAGGAAGCGCTGAGTTTAACGCCTCCAGCTGGGCGGTGCTTCGTGTCATCCCTCAATGAGGGTGACACTCTCCTTTGGGGGAATATGGGCTAGGAAGTGTTTCAATCTTTGGTCATTAACTGTAAAAGTATGCCCAGTGTTCGGATCAGCGATTTCAACCGCCCCATTGGAGTGAGGCTTGACCACCCTAAATGGTCCTGTCCACTTGGACCTGAGTTTTCTTGGAAAGAGTTTTAGGTGGGCATCGAAAAGTCAGACTTGCTGGTTAGGCTCAAAGGTCTTTCTATGGATGAGTCAGTCATGGACGGCTTTCATTTTCTCCTTATATAGTCGACTGTTCTCAAAGGCGTCCCGACTAATTTCTTCGAGCTCAAAGAGTTGGAGCGTCCTCTGCGCATCGGCTAACTAGGAATCCATGTTACACTGCTTGACAGCCCAGTAAGCCCGGTGTTCCAATTCGACAGGAAGGTGGCAGGCTTTGCCAAAGACCAGGAGATAAGGCGACATGCCTATCAGGGTCTTGAAGGTGGTCCTGTATGCCCACAGGGCATCATCCAGTCGTGTGGACCAGTCTTTCCTGTCAGGTCTCACAGTCTTCTGTAAAATGTTCTTGATTTGTCTATTGGAGACCTTGGTCTGCCCATTTGTTTGCGGATGATACGGGGTAGCAATGCGGTGGTTAACCCTGTATTTTCTAAGTAGGGCATGGAATTGGGAGTGAATAAAATGACTTCCACCATCACTGATCATGGCCTTTGGTATGCCAACTGGGAAAAGATGTTCTGTTTAACAAAGTCCATGACAGTGATATGATTGCATCGGCGGGTGGCGACGGCTTCAATCCATTTAGAAACATAGTCTACCAAGACAAGGATGTACTCAAAGCCGTTGGATGGTGGAAAGGGGCCCATAAAATCAATACCCCAAACGTCGAAGATCTCGACAATTAAAATAGGCTGGAGGGGCATCATATCTTTTCTGGTCATGGTCCCCAGTGTTTGGCAGTGCGAGCAAGTCTTGGCAAAGTTGTGTGCATCCTTAAATAGGGAAGGCCAGTAAAATCCGGAGTGTAGAACCTTCGCAGCTGTTTTCTTTCCAGAGAAGTGGCCACCATAAGCTTGGTCATGACAAAAAGATAGCACACTCTGAATTTCGTTCTCAGGGATACACCTCCTGATGATCTAGTCGGCACAGAGGCGAAACAACATGGGATCATCCCAGAAATAATGCTTGGCCTCGGCCAAGAATCTATCCCGTTGCTGTCTGGACCAACTGTGCGGGGTCTGTCCTACAACCAGGTAGTTGACATAGTCAGCATACCAAGGCAGTTTCCTGCCTTACACAGCCAGAATGTGTTCATCGGGGAAGGTGTCAGATAAAGGCAGGGAGGGTCCAATGTGGTTTGGGTGAAGTCTAGACAAGTGGTCAGCCACCACATTCTTTGATCCAGCTTTGTCGTGGATTTCCAGGTCAAATTCCTGCAAGAGCAGGATCCATCTGATGAGCCTGGGCTTCATGTCCTTTTTAGCCAACAGATGCCGGATGGCGGAATGGTCAGTATAGATGGTCACGTGGGATCCCAACAGGTAAGGTCGGAACTTCTCAAGTCCGAAACCTACAGCGAGCAATTCTTTTTTTGTGACTGTATAATTTCATTGGGCCTCATCCAACGTCTTGCTCGCGTAGTAGATCACCACGGGTTTCTTGTCTTGTCTTTGTCCCAAGATAGCGCTTATGGCAAAATCCAATGCATCACACATAATCTCAAAGTCCTGGGACCAATCCGGGGGCTGAAGTACAGGTGCTGTGAAAAGTAAGTCCCGGAGAGTGTGGTAAGCTTGGATGCAATTAGAGGTCATGTGGAATATGGCGTCGTTGGCTAGAAGGTCGGTTAAGGGTTTGGAAAGCTTGGAGAAGTCTTTGATGAACCTTCGGTAGAAGCCAACATGTGCCAGGAATGAGTGGATCTGCCAGACCGAGCTAGGCAGAGGAAGTTTGGAAATCAAATCAACCTTAGCCCGATCCACCTCAATGCCCCTATGAGATACAATGTGACCGAGGACGATTCCTTCTTGAACTATAAAATGGCTCTTTTCCCAACTTAACACCAGATTAACCTTGATACATCGTTTCAGGATTTTCTCCAAGTTGCTCAAACAGTGGTCGAATGAATTCTCAAATACAGAGAAATCATCCATAATGACCTCCAGGTATTCACCCACCATTTCTGAAAAAATGGCTAGCATGCAACGCTGAAAGGTAGCAGGTGCATTGCATAACCCGAAAGGCATTCGACGGAATGCAAACGTACCGTACGGGCAAGTGAATGTGGTCTTCTCTTGATCTTCAAGAGCAATTGCGACTTGGTTATATCCTAAATATCCATCTAGGAAGCAAAAATACTTTTGCCTTGCCAATCTTTCAAGGATCTGGTCAATGAATGGTAAGGGGAAATGATCTTTCTTGGTTGCTTCATTGAGCTTCTGTAATCAATACACACCCGCCATGAGGTGGTGGTGCGGGTGGGGATGGATTCGCCATGCTCATTGGTAACAACGGTGATCCCGGCTTTCTTTGGAACCACTTGAGTGGGGCTCACCCAGGGGCTATCAGAGATGGGATAGATGATGTCGGCGTCAAGCCACTTGATAATTTCTTTCTTGACGACCTCCCGCATATTTGGGTTTAACCGTCTCTACATCTGGCGGGAGGGTCGTGCCCCATCTTCCAGATAAATCTTATGAGTGCAATAGGCAGGGCTAATTCCTCTCAAGTCTGATATGGTCCATCCAATGGCGACTTGATGTTCTGAAAGGGTCGCGGTCAACCTGAGTTCCTGATCCTTGGTTAGATGAGAGTTAATAATCACAGGGAAAGTCTGGTCAGGTCCCAGGAAGACATACTTGAGATTCTCAGGTAGCGGCTTTAGTTCGGGTGCGGGTGGAACAACAGTCGACAAGAAAGGGAAAGGCGGGAGTTGATCAACATCAATCTCCTCAAATGGTGTTGTTTGATGGTAATTAGTCCTACAGAGGTCCATGGGCAGCGATGGTGATGGGTCAGAACAGTCATTATGGGATTGGTGGTCTGAGATAGAACTAAGGGTGAGGCATTCCTCGACCAAAGGTTCCACGGGATCATGTTCCTCAACATAATCGCAATCAAAAGACTTTGTCACCCGAAAGATATCCAACTTCATTTTCTTATCTCCAAAGGTGATTTCTATATATCCCGTGTCACAATCGATGTTTGCCTTAGTCGTAGGTAAGAAAGGTTTGCCTAAGATTATGGGTGCGTTTTGTAGTTTTTCATGGACTTCCATGTCGAGCACCAAGAAGTCGACCGGAAAATAGAAGTCCTTGACCCGCACAATCATGTCCTCGACAACCCCCTTTGAGGTCTTCACAAATCTGTCAGCTAGCTGGATGGTGACAGGTGTGGGTGTCAACTCTCTGAAACCAAATTGGTGGTACAGGGTTGTTGGAATCATATTGATAGAAGCACCTAAGTCCAGGAGCGCTCTATCAAATGTCATGTCCCCGATATTGCAGGATATCAGGGGTGCTCCTGGGTCAGTTTGCTTGAGCGGAAGGTTGCTTGATACTACAGAACTTGCTTGCTCGGAGAACACAACCTTCCTAGGTGCTTGAGGTCTTGGCTTACATTTGGGTGTACAGGCATCCTTTAAAAACTTGGCGTAAGCCGAAATGTGCTTAACGACTTTGACGAGTGGAATATTAATCTGAGCCTACTTAAAGATCTCCTAAAGCTCCTCAGTTTCCACAACACTTTTCTTCTTCTTGATTGTCTCCAAGGCCTCAGGGTAGGGTGTCTGAACATGGATAGGATCTATTTTTGGGTCCTTGGGTTTTTCCAGTGCCTCTTCTGAGCCAGGTATTTCAGCTGGTGAAGTCTCGGGGAGAGTCGGCCATTTGGGATCTTGGGTTTTGGTGCCGCTTGTCAAGGTTACCGCATTCGTAAAGGCATTGGGACCATGGGTTGATCCTTGAGAAGATGAGGATGAAGAAGCACCGAACCCGGGGGGTGTTTGTGGGGCTGGCTGGACCATGTGAGCCTGCCTGAGATTGCCCTAGAACCCTTGCGAATTGGGGCCTCTATTAATCATGTTTCGCAGGTTTGGTTGTGGCTGGGAAGGTAGGGATCCTTGTTGTTTGTAATCCAATAGTTGACTTAACTGTCCCTTTACTAAGGCCATTTCCTCCTGATGTTTCTGGTTCATTTTAGCCATCATCTTTATCAGGGTGTCCATTTGGTTCTGTGGGGGAGGGGACACCCTGTTCTGATTGTATGGGGGTCTAACTGGTGGTCCTTGCTGATAAGGGGGCAAATTTGGCTGCTGGTTTGGCCTGGGCTGGTTCTGGAATTGAGGTGGTTTCTGGTTTGTCCAACCAAAGTTGGGGTGATTATGCCAGCTAGTGTTGTAAGTGTTAGAGAAAGGGTCAGGTTTAGCATAACCTTGGATAGCTTGTACATCTTCAAGGATAGTAGATGTCGATGGGGAGGGAAGAGAGTAATCAAGGGTTGAGGGAGCAAAGGTCCCTCCCTGGAACATGGTCAGGGGTTGTTCCAGGTTTAATTGGCTTAAGGGATAGACCAAGTCAACATTGTGAGCTCCCTTTGCTAGGGAGAAGGTCTGTAATGGGTTCCTAGTCTGGTTCAGTAGCTCATCAATCTTTTTATTCACCAATTCCACTCGATCTAGTTTCTTGGCAATGATGTCCATGTCAACCATTCTAGAATTTGGTTGTACCTCATAAATCCCACCACGGGGTTGACTGGATAGGTTAAACTGGGTCATGGAGGCATTATTGAGCGAATTTTCTCTCATAGACTCAAAGAGCTCAAACACGCTCTCCTCATCTTTGTTCAGGAAGTTCCCCCTGCATGAGGCATCGACGAAGTTCCGTAGGTTGCTGTCCAGACTGTGGTAGAAGATCTGGGCCAATTGCCACCTTGGTACTTCGTGGTGTGGGCATTTCCTCAAGAGTTCCTTAAATCTTTCACACGCCTCATGGAACTGTTCCCCACCCTGGAGTGTAAAGGTAGTAATGGCTCTTCTGAGGGCATTAGTCTTTCCTATGGGGAAGAATTTATTTAGAAATGCATGCCTCAGTTCTTCCCAGGTAGTGATGGGTCTACCTAGGGTTCTAAGCCAGTGGGATGCCTTGTCTCTCAGTAAGAAGGGGAACATCTTAATCAAAACAATGTCACGGCTAATGTTCCTAGGATTCACAGTTCAGGCTATTCGGTCAAGATCCTCTAGGTGCTGGAAGGGGTCCTCATTAGAGCTTCTATGGAAGTGGCTCTGAATCAGACTTAAGACATTTGGTTTTAGCTCAAAATCATCTCCTCCTTCGGGGATCCTAAGGTGTGGCTCAACTCTAATAGCGGAAGGATTGTAGAAATCGTGGAGGGGCCTCGGTTGATCCTGAAATGGTGGTAGATCAAGTTGCGGTTGCCCTTGTGGGCCTCGGAAAGGTGGTAGTGGTTGCCCTTGTGGGTTCTGTAACTGGTGTATGGCTTGCATGATAGTGTGGATCTGTTGTTGCTGAAGCCGGTGGTTTGCGTTAATCTGGGCTTGGATGATGGCCATTGTGTCTGGTGGGGGTCGGTCCTCAACCTCATCTACCCTAGGTTCAGCCATGTTTCTAGCAGAATCAAGTTGCCTGGATTCCCGTCCCAAAACAAACTTGGGATGCAGTGTCTCCCGTGCATACACTAGAGAAGAGCAGGAGGGGATGCGAAGAGCGACAGATGCGACAAGTGTGTGTTCAATCAAGCAAACAAGCCTAGTCCTTATGGTGTATTCCTTAGGAGACCTAGAAATCTCCAAAAGGGTGATTAAGTCCGTAAGCACTGGACTCCCCTTCCCAAAGCTAATCTGGCTAGGTTGATTACGAGGGGATTTCAGGGAAGGTTCTTCCTTTAGCTTGCACTGCCGGTTCCATAGACCCCACAACCGCGGTCGTTTGACACTGCCCCGCAGCCTAGTCACCAGATTCTACTAAGGGAATGAAAGCCAAGTGCCCAGCGAACAAAACCTCACCTCTTGAGACTTAACCCAATCCTGCCTAGGCCACGTCTACTCTGTTTTAAAAGGCTAGGATAGTGCTTGTGCTAGGGTTATGTGATGAGGCGTTGATTGGGGTAGTGCCTCTTAGTTTTCCACTTTTAGTGTGTGTGCTTCTATCAAAACATGATTTTCAAGCAAGGATTTTTTAGATGTGGTGTTTTTTAATGTTTTATCCTCACTTTAGTGTCTTTTAGGATTGACGTGTCTTAATGTTTTTAGACAAGTTTCAGTGGGCACGTCAAGTTTTGCACACAATTCGGTGAAAGTCGATTTCCTTTTATTGTGTAGAGGCTCTAAAATCATAATATACTCATCCTAATGATCATGCAGCTTCTATTAAATGAGTCATTTTTAGGGTTGAGTGGTGCGGCCCTAGTTAATTCAAGGTGGCTTCGCAAACACCACTCAAAAAGAGAAAAAAAGAACACTCCAAGAATTTATTCAGAATGTTAGAGTGTATTTTTTTGTTGGGTGATGTGTTAAGGATGTGGGTTAGGCAATCATACACCACGCCAATTCTTTTTCAATTTTACAATTTTTTAAGGTTTTTAACCAAGCAAACAACCATGAGTGAAGAAATACTCACGACCAGTCCTTGTTGCGCTTACTCCTTCGTTACCGTCATGAGTTGCGCTGCTTCGCCGCCCAAGCGTCGAATTCTTGCAACCATCAAGTAGAAGGAGACAAGGCGTTAGACGATGTGAGCATGGATGTAAAATGGAAGTGAAAAAATGAATCTGTTGCCTCCCCAGAAATGGCACCAAAAACTGATGTGCACGTGACGGGTGTGTTTTGAAGAGTCGTTATAGCTTGCGCTTGCGACGTCGATTTTAAAATGAAGAAACAGATGTGAGTCCGAGTGTCGGTCTCAGGGAGGCATGAAAATCGGATTCTTCTTGTCACTTATTGTCATGAAAATCGTGGGGTTTTGCTTGTGAAAAGGCGTGGGTGAAAAGCGAGAGAGAGAGAGAGAGAGGGAGAGAATAGGGTTAGAATGTCTTCATTCACAGCAAGCAATTCAAACATAAAAGAGAGCAGGCAATTGAATAGAAAATAACTTCATTTAACATGCAACTTTAGTTCATAATTACAGCGCTAGATGAATGCTTGAACATAAGTAAAGTAAAGCTTAAAAGAAGGAAAGAGAGAGAGAGAGGGGACGGCGAGGCAGCCACGGTGGTGAAGGCTCCGTCGGTGGCTCATCGTCTTCGACCATTACAAAAGGGCTTGAAGGTAGCTAGGAGGGAGATAGAACACTTGCAAGTGGAGTGAATGCCCCCCATGGGTGGTTGGAAGGGGTTTAAATAGGAAGAAGGGCTTTCCAAATGAAGAAGGGATTTTAGCGACGTTCAGGACATTGCTAAAACCCTTCCCAAAATGTCGGTGAAGGCCCTTGCCCCCCGGTCGCTCACCCGCGGCTGTGCTTCTTCGCGCTTGATCACATGTGCGCGTTGTAAGCCGTCCGATCTTCAAGATCCCATGTGGGGCGCGCGCCTGGATCGCGCCCACGCCCCCCGGTCATCGCGGGCATCGACTTTAGACGCGCAAGATTGCACCGCGTTGCTCTATCCACGCCGTCCACTGCCGATCGGGCGGTCCAATTTCGCTCGCACGCACCTTCGCCTTCAATTTGGTGCACGGGGCGTTTCGAACCCGCACCCCCTAGTTGTGCGGTTGAGGCGCCGACCGCTGCGCTGCCCTGCGTGGATGGTTGCAGTTGCACATCAGTGCTCGACTGCTACTGACCGTTGGATGGAGATCTGACGGCCGTGATCTGCTAGGGTGAGGAGTGCAGTGATGGCGTAGGCGATGGTGCGGTGTTCTCAGTCGTCCGATCGAAGATCGGATGGCTCAGATCGTTCTGCGGTTGATGGAGGGGGCTGGGCGAGGCGTGCGGGCGCAGCGAGCGGGCGCCACGTGGTGCACCGTGGGCCATTGATCATCAGATTAACGGTCAGAACTTCTTAGGCCCATTGCGGGAGCTCCGGATGTCGGATTTGGCCGATTTCGAGTCCATTGGACTTCGTTCGTCACTCTGAATCCATCCGTGTGGTTCGATTGCTCATCTGAGGCCTGTTTTGACAAGTGCTCATACAAATGGCCATTAATACTGTTCTATAAGAAATCTTAATGTGTGATGCATGCAATGCTCCCATTCCTATTTATGATGTGTTATCTATGCATTTTGTTCTTAAGATAAACCCCATTTAACAGAGTTATCACCCCAATATGCAATGTTATCACTTTCCACCCCCTGTTCTTTTCCATAATTGATCCTCCTCCCTCTTCTTCCCGATTATTAGCCTGATAGAGTAGATTAATTGGAGAAGATGAGTGCATTGTTGCGGGACCCAGCATGAAATATAATTACATAATAAGCAATAGAAGAAATGTAAACTTAAATAATGATACATGCAATCATTTAATGAATAAATGTGATTATTAACAAACATACAACGTTAGAATTGAATTACTTAGGCATAATAATCGTCCATTAAAATGGACTCATCAGCCACCACCTCCATGAGCTTTGCCTCACCATCCCCTTCAAAAGCCCTAACCCTATTTTGGGTTTTGAGCACTCTACACCTTTACTAAACACCTGTGCTCTCCGTCACCTTCTCCGATGTCAACCCACTGCAACACACATGCACTCACTCGAATAACATCGCTGTTACACTCCTCAACTCACAGCAAACCTTTTGAGCTAGTCTAAGTGGGTTGAGAGGCCATTTTCGTTCTTTTCAAGTACCACTGGAGCTTCGTCTTTGCCAATGTCTTCTTCGACGTTGCTCGCCTCATTCCAACCATCATCCGACCAGCTGCACCATGCAATCGAAGTGACTCTAGATCTTGAGGCCTCCCAGGTACTCAATCAAAGCAGCATGCATCAGTAGCTACTTCAATTTGGCGAAGAGATCAGCTACAGCTCATGCAAATTCATGCGAAGAAGGCTGTGGGATTAGTCCCACATCGTATGGGACAAAGCCTCCAGCAGAGCATAAATTGAAATCGCTGCCTCAACTATTTGCCCAAGACACGGGGGTCGAGTCACCTTGCACGCACCCTCACACGTGCTCTCGCATGCCCCTACGCACTCCTCGTCCGCGATTACGCCCGTGGGTCTGGACCCCCGTACACGACCCGATTACCCAGTTACTATTCACCCAGGTTAGAGAGAAATCTGAGGAGGGTAGGGGGCGGTTTTGCATTGTTGACCTCGGGAATCGTGCCCTCCCCCTCACTCAGTACTTAGCCATTATGAGGCTTGTGAGGCCCTTGTACCTCTGTGCTGCTCTATTGCCTTAGCACCTATGAGGTTTGAGATAAGGCATCTGTGCCTTGGTTCTGTCGTCTGATTGGTTACTTTGGTGCTGTGCTTGGTTCTGATATTACTGAGATCGTTGATTGCGATTACTGTTGAATTATTTGAGTTAATTATGGCTTAGAATTTAGGGTTAAAATTGGTGGTTCAGACCACCATTTTTAGCCCAATCTTTTTGCACTTTGATATCCACATTTTGAGATACATTTTCTGACATATCTTTTTGATTATCTGATTGACGTACAAATCTTGTTTCTGATTATTGTGATTAGTGATTGATTTTCTTCAAATTGCTCCCTACGGACAACCTCGATCTCATTTCTTATTTTCGAGATTATAAATTCAAATGTTATCGCGATTGTCATCACTATACTACGACGAGTTTTTCTAAATACAATGATTTTTTCCTACAACATTTTGGCGGCATTGCCAGGGAGCAAGGCACATTTCATTCTCTAATTACAATTCTGATTTAGTAGTAACTTGCTTTATCTGATTTGTTGTGATTTTGCAAGGTGAATATGAAGATCGGCCACACAACAACCACACTAGGGCCAAGTAATCTCATTCCCTTCTTAAGCCCTTTATCTCTCAAAGGATTAAAAGAAAATCAATTAGGATCAACTTGCTTTATTTCATAGTAATCAATCATTTGAGATGCCTGATTTGATCTGATTTGATTAGAAATCCACATCCTGATACTTGCACCTATTAGGGACTTAAGGTGCCTTGGGCTATTCACCTTCTTGATTGAGCCTTAGGTGCCAACTTTGGAAAGAATTGGACTTGGAAAATAGAGCCAAATTAGGGTTTCCATTTTAGGGTTCAGGAAAACACACTTGCTTGATTTAAAGAGAACAGATTTCCCACGTCG
This sequence comes from Thalassia testudinum, assembly GCA_037157565.1. NCBI lineage: Eukaryota > Viridiplantae > Streptophyta > Magnoliopsida > Alismatales > Hydrocharitaceae > Thalassia > Thalassia testudinum. The sequence goes on from JAZHRO010000025.1 coordinate 46,532,774, forward strand.
TGTGTTACCTAACCCTTGGTTGAATTGATCTAATCAAAGTGAACCCTAAAAGTAGGCTCTAACAATCACTTGAATCACTAAAACTTGGGATCTAACAACCTATTTGCAAACTAATCAGGGTGATTTTGGGTTCTCATCCTCAATTTTAGGGTAGGTTAGGAGAAGTTGATCCACTTTGTGGGTTAACCAACTTCCAAATTAGGTCACAAATCAAAATCAACTCTAAAGTTCAAATAAAATTTAAGGCACATATTCAGGATTAAAACTGGTAGACTTAGGAGTCAAGCTTTCTCATTCCGGTCTACTTGGATTCTCAATGACAAGGAAGGTCGGGTGGGGGAATCCCTGTAACTCGTGGGGATGCTCTACCGTGTAGGGGTCTTTGCGGGACTCTCCCTTCCTAGCTACCTAAGTAATTCTTGGGTGAGTGAGTTTTTGATGAAGAGGTATCATCTACCTCGAACCTCCTTAGTCATCCAAAATTTTTGGGTGCCTCAATTGGGTCCATTACATATTCTATCCCTCATCTGGTTCTTTAGTGCATGTTCGGGAGGAGGTCTTTAAGACCACCCTTGAGGCCACCATTAGTAGTTCATTCTCGTCGAGGCCAAGCCTCGACCCATTTGTTTATGCTACCACTCGACCAGATTGACATGTCTTCCTACTCTTCCACTTCTGAGCCCAGATCTCCATCATCTGCATCTATGGGGAACCAAGAAGAGCCCAACATTCAGAATCAGTTATAGTGCCTCACCAATCTATTCCATGCATTTAGCAACCCGCCATAGCGTCCTTAGATGCGAGATCACTATAATCCTGCTACGGTGGCGATCGAACATAGGGTGCAAATCCCAACTGGAGGGCCTAATGTTGAATTCAAGTTGAATCTGATTAATGCTATCCCCAAATTCCACAGCTTAAACTCTGAAGATCCCTTCTATCACATCAAGCAGCTGAAACATCTGGCTCAGACCTTTGGACCACCTATTCAGAATCGGGACATCCTGCTCATGAAGATGTTCTCCTTCTTGCTTATGGATAAGGTTGCCCACTGGTATCAGACTCTGACTTGTCCGATCAACAGATGGGAGGAACTCCAATCTGAATTCCTAAAGAAATTCTTCTCAGTTGGTCCCATGAACGCATTGAGGCATCAGATCACACACTTCACGCAGAATGCGGGAGAGCCACTTCATGAGGCATGGGACCATTTTTTGGATCTCATGCAGAAATGCCCTCGTCACGGAGTTCCTAAATGGGAACAAGTCCATTCTTTTTACCAGGGACTCTATGAGGATATCAGACTTTTTGTCAATGTAACCTATGGTGTCAGCATCATGGGTCAACTTGAAGATACCGTTTGGGAGATTATCGAGAACATGTGTGAGAACTCCATAAATAATGAATCTATGGGTGTGTTCGACTGGACAACCACCTACGCATTGACAAACACGAGAGGGGCATAAGAGACTCAAGGCATATCCTCATCCATTGATCTGGAGTTGGTGGCCAGCCACTTGGATAAGGTCTCTATCATTGAGAAGAAGGTGGATGAATTGACTTGACATCTACAGAGAGCCACCGCTGCACAGTAGAGAGCATATGCACAATCGCCCTCAGGTAGGAGGCTATGCATAACATTCACCACCACTCTTATCAAGGGATGGACTTGTACCCACCCCCATCTGATCTTGGCTTCGAAGGAAACTCCGTAGCTACCTTCTGATGGAGAGAATTTCGCTTATTTATGGAGATGATAGTAATAAAATTATTCGTCGTTGTATTTTATGTGATGGAAAATCTCTCAATAAAAAATTAAAACAGATATCAAATTAAACCACAATAAAGATGTCGCATCCATAAGGAGGTACGAACCAAATAAACTCACAAATGTTTCACATTAGTCTTGATTTCATAGAAAAATACTTAGCAATATTATTCTTTAAATGTCTCTTGTTCCCATCAATACTTTTCGTTAGATGAAATAATAGAGGATGAGAGAGTTAAAGGATATTGCATGCAAATGCCACTTCAAAAATTAGGGTAAACACCCTATGCTTTTCACCAAATAAATATTCCCTTGCTTCATAAGCATCTTAGTCATGAGAGGTAGAGAGAGCTTGCTGTAGAATAAAGGGAACGAGTGGAGCTAGAGAGCAAATTCAGCAACATAAGTATATATAAATAAAAATCCACAACCTCAATCACCTCCTCAACATTTCATTGCATCTAATACCACATCCACTGCTGAAAAATAGGGGAGGGGTGTTGGCGTGGCCGGCTTCATCGTGGAGGCAATGGCTAGGGGTGTGGCTGTCGACGGTGGTGGACCGAAGGTGGGGCTTCGCTGTGGCAATGACGACACAGGCTAAGATGGTCTGCGGCAGTCAGGCGGTGTGGTCTTGAATCCACTGGTGAGTGGGTGGCGTGCGGCGATAAAGCCTTTGCTGTTGCCTCATGAATGTCGATGAGGTACACTCAAGGGTGGTGGTCCTCTTGGAGGTGTTGGCGATGAGCGGCAGCCGGAAGTGGCTGGTGGCGCGTGGGGACAATTGGTGGCTTTGGGTCCTTTTGTGAGTTGCAAGTAGTGAATAAGAAGAAGAAGAAGATGTAGGGGAGTAGGCAGAGGTGATGATGGTGGTGGCTGTGGTGAACAGTGATGTGCGGTGAGAACGGGTGAGGGAGAGGATGGTGTGTTTGGGTTATTCTGCTATGTGGAGGGGATGAGCAGGGACTAAGGCAGTGAGGAAGAGGAAGTTGGGTGCACGGCTGGCGATGGTGGTGCTCTCTGTCATTGAGCACCACCACGTCAAGGCGAGCGGAGGATAGGCGAGGAGAGCATCGGCCCACGGTGTAAGCTTCCATAGTGTTCGTTGGGTGCACGGTAGAGGTTTTGCTTCTCCCCCTCGAGAGGATGATGATGCCTGGGAGAAGATACTCTTTTTAGAAAAAAAAAAACATCATGTTGTTGAGAGAAAAGGGGAGGAGGTTAAGGAGGTTGTTTCAACCGAGCACCTCAAATTTCATGATAAAATCAAATTACATAAAATAAATATATATAAGTAATATATCAATAAATGATCCATGGAGTATATATATCGAGTTAAAAACAACAATGTCGAAACTCAAGTTTAATTAATATCCCACTATAATGCGTGCTCGAAATATAGTTCAGTTCCCAACTTAAGTGATCTTAGGAGTAATAGAAGTTCAATAAATTGGACTCATCAAATACCCCCATGCCTAAGTTTTGCTTGTCCCTAGCAAAATTGAAAACTGAATGCAAGGTGAATGATGTTATCGTGGGAGTGACAAGATTTCTTCTTCCCTTATTCCAAAAATTTAGATATCCAGACAATTGTGAAAATGAAGTAATAGCAGCCTAGGAAACAGATTAAGTGAAAAGCCAACCTACATTTAAAATTTATACTTAACCTTTGGTAAAACTTCTATTAGGATAGCAACTTCTTCCTTTGGGAATAAAGTAAAACATGATCTATAATTTGACCTCGACTTTTTGGCTTAGGTAGGAGATACTGAGTTGAATGGATTTATATTTGGTGGCTCACACTCATCTGGTGCTACATGTAGCCTAATACTGCAGACTCTAAATCTCTAGACCATCAAACAAGTCACCCCAGAGAGAGGCTAAAAACTATGCTCTCTTTGTGTTCCTTTGCACTCACCTACTTTCTCTTTTCTTTTTCTTGTCTCTTTTCTAAGATCACATATCTCACCAGATTTTGCAAATGTACTCAATGTTTGGTGGCCTCCCATGGCATTCACACTTCAATCAAAGTCCTAATAATCCTACAACTAAGTTAGAAGTCCTCAGCCAGTATTTAGGCAACCAGAAATACTGAAAAGTAGGCATAGGTCATATTTGGTGGATCACAATGGGTGTTTTTGTTGCCTCAAAGACATCGACATATGATGCAAAATGATACGAAAAAAAAGCTATAAACTTGATTCTTTCTTTCTTTCTTCTTTTTTTTTTAAAAAAGAGATATATATATATATATATATTTTCTTTTCCTTTTCCTTTTCCTTTTTCTTTCTTTTTTTTTCTTTTTCCTTTTTTAACTATCGACATGAAATGATGCAACCTTTATTCATGAGGCATTATTGGGGATGATGATGGTCGAGAGGATATTGTGTATCTTATTTGATGGAAGTGCCTACTCTTGGCACCGAGAAGGAATGGATAGGACAAACGTATTTCTAACCTTTGACTTTACTACCCTCCTTCAGCCGAGGACTCTATGAAAGACGAGCGTAACCATCCACCATAGTCATAGTTTTATTACGACTTAGTCTCAGTGTATCTGCCTTATTTGGTGACTCTCAGGAATTCACACAATGTATGCACATAGGAACAAAGAGAGAAAACTATGCCTAACTCTAAGGTATCATCATCTTATTATCTAGAACTTAAGAATTCTTGCACTAGACTTATTAGCACACTAATAGTCTCTCTACTTTATTCTCACAAATATGAGGTGGATCTAATAGAAGATAGTATGCCTGACTCTCTATTAACTATCCAAGGGTTTAGCAGACCAAAAATGCTTATTGATTTTCTTCAAAGATCAATTATCCAGTCTATGTGCAAGTGAAGTAAATGTACTGAATTCTAAACTTAAGAAACAATTTAAGAAGAAAATCTTCAATGACACCTCCTTGACAAAGTTGTTTTGCTAGGGTTAACCAATTCAGCTCAAGAAAAGAGAGATTCTTTTTTTTATGCTAATGCACCTAACCTAAATGCATGAATACTACCTAAAAATGCAAAATGCACTCCCCCATGCCTAAATCCTACAATGTCCTCATTGTAAAATTAAAACAGGGGGAGAAAGGAAGGAAATCATCTGATGAAGGCGTTATTCTGGACGTTGGGTTGCCTCCCAACCAACGCTGCATTTTCTGTCGGCAACCAAACTTATAGGGAACTTGTAAGTTTGGTTCTAGACAGAAAGAGCTAGGCCCTAAGAATATGGGTAACAGCGCGAGCCTATAAAATAGGTAGCCATGGATGTTGGCGAGCTGATGATACAGCGTGATTCCAAATGCTCGTCAGAAGATATGAAAACTGAGAACCTCGTAGGCTACCTGGGGAGGTCTAGGAATAACAAAAAGAACATGAAAAGGGACCTCCTGAAATGGAATAAGTGGAGGATAACAAGGGTCCTCCAAAGCAGGAAGGGTTTTAAAAGATATAAACATAATTATTTCAAACCCTTGAATGGCAAGACTAAAAGTACAAGCATCAATCCACACTTGCCATTCTACCCGAGGATGTACTGGCCTGATATTCTCCCCAGAAAGAATGTATATGAGTAGAGACCTGAGCCAAGGATTTGTTAGGGAGTGTAAGGGTTGTTTGTGGTGTTGGGCAGTAATGGTTAAGTCCAAGGAGGGCTTAGTTTGTGTCAAGTCCAACAATTTAGATTCTGTATTATTCTCCCTAACAGTTGCAGAAAAATTCACGCCACCCTGCCTATCATTAATGATTTCCTCAAGAATCGGAGTCCTATTTTCACCTTCCAGTGAATCAATGGTGGACTCCAAATCAAATTCCTTTGATGGCAGGGTCGAAGCAACAGAATCATTATCATTAATTTCATCCCCAGATTCTTTTGGTTCACTTAAATTTTTGTCAGGGTGTATATGTGATTCACCAGTAAAAAGAGGAGTTGCTTCAGTATCCTCAATTATTTCTGAAGGAGGAACAATCTAATGTTTTGGAGTAAGCCTATATCACTTAATTCTTTGTTCTCCTCAGAGCATAAATCCTCAATTGATGTGTATTATCCCCGAGAGTCTCCCTTAGGCTTCTTACTATTGTGTTCGTCCTCCTCCAACCCCAACTCCTTATCTTCCCAATTTTAGGGAGGATGACTTTCAAAATCAAAAGAATGGAGGAGTCCGAATTTCACCAGATCATTTATATCCTCAAGGGGTAAGTCCTCGAATAACACATAATTCCCCTGAGATTCACTCTAAATTCTAAGCTTGGGTTCCTCTATTAGGTTATCATCCTCCTCTAAAATAGAGTCTTTATATCCCTGAAACCAAAATTGATCCAATTCATCCTCCATTTCCTTAGGGTCACCTTCATTGGGCACATGTAAATCTTCAGAATGTTGAATGATAGTTGTTGATTCCCTAAGTGGAGGGTCGGGATTAGGCTCACCAAGGGTAGAATGGGGTTCCACCACATGATTAAAAGGGGAAGTGGTATAAACAATATGACCTTGACCTAAGTTACCAAGAGTAAGAAAAATATTGCCATCGGGGTCAAGGTCCTCAAGAAGGGTTGTACGGGTAGGGATCAGAATCCATAGTAAGAGAGTAGCTAAGATGTCTAATTTCCTTGTTCAATTGTTGACTATTCCTCAACATCTCTCCCATAGACTCCATCATTTCTTTTTGTTGGTTTTGCATTTCTATCATAAAAGAGGAGAGACTACTGCTATTAGATTGGGGAGGATAGTCAATCTCAGGCTTTGGTTGCCTAGGGGTATTGGTCCAACCTCGATAAGGAAAATCATGAAGGGTGGGAGGGTTGGGTGTTTGCAAACTAGAAAATTCTACTCCTAGGCTCTGCTCAAAAGTGGGAGTTATCAGGCCAGTACTCCTAGGATAAGAATAGGATCGATCCCATGAATTGTCATTGTACCCATCAATGGATGGATATGCTCGGGGCATGGGATCATGATTAAAAGATGGGTAGTATGGGTTTTGATAATCTAGCTGATAGGAGTAAGGGTAATCCATTTATTTTTAAGCCAAATAGATTTAACTCCCTTAGGACTTAGAAGAAATCAGAGTAAAAATAGAAACTTCCTAAAGAGTTCTACCACTGTCAAAACAAACGTAAATACAGTGGGATCTGTTTTAGTAGATTCTAGGTCTTAGAATTAAGCATTCAGTTGGTGGCCAAACAAGTTTTGCAAGAATTACGCTTCCTAGGCCGACTTTCGTTGGTGCCTACAACCTACTCGTAAGGGTTGGAAGTCTCGAATCAAGCCCATGCACGAGGAACCGAAGTAACTTGGTGGATAGGCTTGTTGATTTCCGACTAACTTCCCTTGTGATGCAAAGAGGAGAGGTAGGAATTTATCTAGTGACCTTATGTGTGATGTGCACAGTGTATCAGGTGTGCAACACACGTATGCATTTTGAATTTTGAAATCTCACAAACAAGATCCTTTTGCACACAATTTCAAGGCATAGATTTTAAGGTCCAACCTCTTAGCAGTCCCAATTTTTTTTAAAGTGACCACTTAATTAATTAGATTCAAACACTTTAGTGGTCTTGAATTTAAGTCCAATGCAGATGCATGATAGGTATTTGATGCTAAAGAGAAGATGTACCTTACTCCAGCTTTCTTCATGCAAGATGTTTGCAATGCAGAAATATAAACTAGATGCTACTCATTCAATTCTAGATGGTTGCCCTATAGATATGCAACTTCTAGTAGGCAGTTCAAAATTTGTTTCTTTTACTTTTTTTTTTATCACACAATTCAAACAAACCTAAAAAAATGACAACTAACAAACCACATAAAATAATAGTCCTAGTTACTAAAGAAATGGTACATGCTCCCAAAAATACCCCAGAACAAGGGCCCAATCAATCCAACAAAATTGGGGAACAAACCTCGCAAACCAACCCTAATGAACAAGGGTGAGAAAATAATGAATAAAAATTTTGAGTCTAAAGTTTATTCTAACACCTAATTAAATGGAAGGAGGATAGAAGTCCTCAATGAAACTCTAGGTTTCTCGATCTCCCAGCTACTCGTCTCCTCGCTAGGTGGAATCAAGGCCCACCAAAATGCATCTAGTACGGCTCTCCCTGCTCCACGTGATACACCTCACACCCAAATCAAGATAATAGATTAATATATATAGCATCAATAACAAATCAATGTGAACAAGAAAAGTGTACAAGTTTATTAGGCCCATTGCCTCCCCGGCAACAACGCCATTTGATGGAGAGAATTTCACTTATTTATGAGATGATAACAATGAAATTATTCATCATTGTATTTTATGTGGTGGAAAATCTCAATCAAAAATTAAAACAGATATCAAATTAAACCACAATAAAGATGTCGCATCCACAGGGAGGTACGAACCAAATAAATTCACAAATGTTTCCACATTAGTCTTGATTTCATAAAAAAATGCTTAGCAAGATTATTCTTTAAATGTCTCTTGTTCCCATCAATACTTTTCATTAGATGAAATAATAGAGGATGAGAGAGTTAAAGGATATTGCATGCAATTGCCACTTCAAAATTTAGGGTAAACACCTTGTGCTTTTCACCTAATAAATATTCCCTTGCTTCATAAGCATCTTAGTCATGAGAGGTAGAGAGAGCTTGCTGCAGAATAGAGGGATCGAGAGGGGCTAGAGAGCAAATTCAGCAACATAAATATATATAAATAAAAATCCACAACCTCAATCACCTCCTCAACATTTCATTGCATCTAATACCACATCCACTATTGAGAAACAGGGGAGGGGTGTTGGCATGGCCAACTGTGTAGTGAAGGCAACGACTGGGGGTGTGGCTGCTGGCGGAGGTGGATCGAAGGTGGAGCTTCGCTATGGCGATGATGACGTGGGCTGAGATGGTCTGCGGCAACCGAACAGTGTGGCCTTGAGTCCGCCAGTGAGTGGGTGGCATGTGGTGGTAAAGCCTCTGCCGCTGCCTCGTGAATGTCGATGAGGTGCACTCGAGGGTGGCGGTCCTCTTGGAGGTGTTGGCGGTGAGCAAAGTAGCTAGAAGTGGCTGGTGGTGCACAGGAACGATCGGTAGCTTTGGGTCCTTTTGTGAGTTGCAAGTGGTGAACAAGAAGAAGAAGACATAAAGGAGTAGGTAGGGGTGATGATGGTGGTGGCTGTGGTGAATGGTGGTGTGCAGTGAGAACAGGTGAGGGTGAGGATGGTGTGTTTGGGTTATTATCTGTGTAGAGGAGATGAACGGGGACTAAGGCGGTGAGGAAGAGGAAGTTGGGTGCACGGCTGGCGGTGGTGGTGCTCTTTGTCATTGAGCACCACCACGTCAAGGCGAGCGGAGGATAGGCGAGGAGAGTGTTGGCCCATGATGTAAGCAGCTTCCACAGTGTTCGTTGGGTGCACGGCGGAGGTTTTGCTTCCCCCCCTTGAGAGGATGATGATTCCTAGGAGAAGGTACTCTTTTTAGAAAAAAAAAACATTATGTTGTTGAGAGAAAAGGGGAGGAGGTTAAGGAGGTTGTTTCAACCGAGCACCTCAAATTTCATGACAAAATCAAATTACATAAAATAAATATATATAAGTAATATATCAATAAATGATCCATGGAATATATATATCGAGTTAAAAACAACAATGTCGAAACTCAAGTTTAATTAATATCCCAATATAATGCGTGCTAGAAATATAGTTCAATTCCCAACATAAGTGTTCTTACGCGTAATAGAAGTCCAATAAATTGGACTCATCACCTACTCTAGTTGGGGGAACCTGAACCCTCATTCTCTGACTTCTCTGTAGTTCCTCAGACCTACGAGGATCTCCATTTCATCCAGAATGATCAATTCTCTAATACCTACAACCCTAGATGGCGCAATCATCCTAACTTCGCATGGTCAAGTAATAATCAGAACTCGAGACTGCAATTTCAACCCTGACCACAAGCTTCGTGCCCATATCAGCCCGCTCAGCCTAGGCCCAATCCAAATTACCAATCTGGGCCGTCAAGGGAAGATTAAATGAATATAATTTTAGAAGACCTGACTGACATCCAAAAGAATAATGCGGATATGCAGAAACTGCAGAAAGACGAGATCACAGAGGTTTGAAATTAGCTAGCATAGATGGCTGGGTCTCGCTAGCCTGGTGCACTCCCATCTCAGCCTCTACCGAATTTGAATAAGATGCTGAACCAGAGGCACGTTATGAACCCGAATCAAGGCCAAGCTCACTATGTATGTCAGGCCCCTACTACTCCATCACCCGACAAGATGGAGGCTTCGACATCATATTTAGGATATCAATAGCAACAACCTCTTCTACCTTCTCCAAACCAAAATCAGGCAGGCCTTAATGCTATTACCACCCATAGTGGAAAATCAATTTAGGATCCACCTTATCCTAGCCACTCTAGACCTAGTAGTACAGAGCCTAACCCTAGGATGGTTATCTAGGACACCCCTATCCTAGATCCAGAGCCTGAACCAATCCTAGAGGAACCTACAGAGGTTCTATTTCCTGAGGCCTTAACCAAAGGAAAGAGGAAACCCAAACCCATGGCACTTGAGGAAGACCTGGTCAAGCTCTTTGAGCAAGTCCAAATAAACATCCCCTTGATGGATGTGATCCACCATGTATCGACTTACGCACGATTTTTGAAGGACTTATGTGCACTGAAGCATAAGCCGCAAAAAAGGATGGGAGTTTGATCATATTATCTGAGCAAGTTAGCTCAATCATTCTGAGAAAACTCCCGCAGAAAGTGAAAGATCCTAGCATCCCTTTGATCTCCTATAAGATCAGAAATCTAGAGTTTGATCGAGCTTTATTGGATCTAGGAGCCTCCATAAACCTCATTCCTACATCCTACTAGATCATTTCGAGGAAACTGAGCTCAAACTGACTAAAGTAACCTTGTAGCTAGCAAATAGATCAATCAAGTCACCTAGAGGAGTTCTCGAGGATGTTATAGTTAGGATTCGAGATTTCTACTTTCCGGTGGACTTCATCGTATTAGATATGGATACTGCTGAAAATTTGAGAGACACATCGATCATCTTAGGGAGACCATTCCTAGCCACCATTAGGGCAAATATCAATTGTGAAGAGGGCCAGATCGAGTTAAAATTCAGGAACAAGACATTATGAATTGATATCTTTAAGGCATAGAAAGGAATAAACCATGGGGCGATCAAAGAAGTATGCGACATCAGTTCTTTTGTTGAGGAACCAATTTCAGAGGATGACCCGCTTATTGCTGATCCTTAGCCACAAGAAGATCTTGAACCACTGATAGAGAAGTCGAGAGCTGATCTAGACCTGGCCATAGCTTTCACCCTATCCTCTGAGGCCCATCCCGAACCCCCACCAGCTGCTGATAACCCAGTGCTAGAATTGAAGCACCTCCCGAATCATCTGAAATATGTCTTCTTGGGTTCCAATCAAACATTTCCTATGATTATCAACTCCTGACTCACATTTGATCAGGAAATAAAGTTGATTTCTGTCCTCCAGCAGCATCGAAGAGTCATTGGGTGGCTCTTGATGACCTGATTGGGATAAGTCCCTCATATTGCACACATCATATCTACATCGAAGAGGGCTCACGGCCATCTTGAGAAATGTAGAGATGACTGAATCTGAATCTTCAAGAGGTCATGAAGAAAGAGATCATCAAGTGGTTAGACACTGAATCATCTACCCAATCTCTGACAGCCGTTGAGTGAGCCCCATCCAAGTTGTACCTAAGGAGGCAAGTCTCACCGTGATTACGACCGAATCTAGATAGACCATCCAGACTCGTATTGCAAATTCATGGAGAGTCTGCATAGACTATTGGAAACTAAATGCCTTCACAAAGAAAGATCATTTCCCGCTCCCGTTCATTGATCAAATTCTCGAGAAACTAGTGGGAAATTGATTTTTCTGTTTCTTGGATGGGTACTCTGGATATAATCAAGTGGAAATCCACCCCAAAGATTAAGAAAAGACCACCTTTACCTGTCCCTACAGTACGTACGTGTTTTGCAGGATGCCATTTAGGCTTTGCAACGCACCCACCACTTTTCAGTGATGCATGCTAGCCATATTCTCCGATATGTAGGTAAATACCTTGAGGTCTTCATGGATGACTTCCTAATATTTGGTGAATCTTTCGATGATTGCCTCCTGCATTTGGTCCAGGTCCTTCGAAGATGCATCAAATTGAACCTAGTTCTCTCCTAGGAAAAAAGCCACTTCATGGTTCATGAGGGCATCGTGCTTGGACACCTTGTCTCCTAGAGAGGTATCCAAGTTGACTGAGCTAAGATAAATCTAATTTCCAAATTACCTATGCTTACCTCGGTCAAAGACATCAGATCGTTCTTGGGGCACATCGGATTTTATCGTCGATTCATATCTTATTTCTCCAACATCACACACCCCTTAATGAATCTTCTCTCAATGGACACGCTTTCGAGATGACGAGTGAGTGCATTCATGTGTTTGAAATCCTACGTGACTGAGTCACCCAAGCACCAATCCTGCAATCGCCTAACTGATCTCAACCCTTCGAGATCATGTGTGATGCATCTGGCTATGAAGTAGGAGTGGTATTGGGTCAATAAATCGACGGGAAACCAGTAGTTATATATTACGCTAGCAAGACACTGGATGAGGCTCAGTGCAATTACACGATTATAGAGAAAGAGCTGCTGGCTGTACTATTTGGCCTGGAGAAATTCATATCATACCTCTTGGGATCCCACGTCATCATTTACTCAAATCACACTGCAGTGAGGCACTTATGAAGGACACGAAATCTAGATTAATTCGCTAGATCTTGCTGTTGCTAGAATTCAATCTTGAAATTTGTGACAAGGCGAGAAAGCAGAATGTAGTAGCTGATCATTTATCTCGCCTTCCTTCTTCAATCATTGACCCATCCAGACCTATCACCGAGCACTTTTCGGATGAGCATCTCTTGGCCATTAATGGACTTCCTTAGTTTGCGGATATCGTGAACTACTTGGTTATGGGGAAAGTCTTGCTTGATTGAGTGACCTCCCAGGGGGACAAGCTAATTTCCCAAGCCAAGTACTACATCTAGGAAGATTTGTATCTTTTCCACATCGATAATGACCAAGCAATCCAAAGATGCATTCTCGATGACGAGGTCAATGATGTCATCTCGTTTTGTCATGACTAGGCCTGCGGTGGCCATTACTCTGGGCATAAAACCACAATGAAGATCCTCTAGTGTGGGTTCTTTTGGCCTACAGTGTTCAAAGATGCACAATCCTATTGTAGGGCATGTGCCCGTTGTTAAACCCTCAGCAACATGGGCCTACGCGATATGATGCCCTTGAATTCAATCATTGTGTGCGAAATCTTTGACATCTGGTGAATCGATTTCATGGGACCCTTTCCAGGATCTAACGACTTCAAGTACATCTTACTCACTATTGATTATGTTTCGAAGTGGATCGAAGCTATCCCCACCAGAACAAACGATCATAAAGTTGTTCTTCAATTCATTTAGGAGAACATCTTTTTCAGATTTGGGGTTCCAAAAGCCATCATCAGCGATGGCGAATCTCATTTCACGATGTGTACTTCCAGTCCCTGATGAAGAAGTATGGGGTGTCGCATCGTATCTTGACTCCTAATCACCCCCATACTAATGGATTGGCTGAATTATCCAATCAGGAGATCAAGAAAATCCTTCAGGTCACTGTTCAACCTGACAGGAAAGATTGGTCTACCTGCCTTCTGGAACCCTTGTGGGCCTATAGGCCTACCCATAAGACCAAGTTAGGAATGTCTCCCTTAAGACTCGTGTATGGGAAGGCATGTCACCTCCCCGTAGAAATGGAACACAAAGCCTACTAGGCAGTATAGAAGTGCAATCTAGATCTCATGAAGGCTGGAATCCACCATCGGTTGCAAATGTGCGAGATCGAGGAACTACGCAATGATGCGTACGAAAACTCGCGTATCTACAAAGAGTAGGTCACAGCCTTCCATGACAATCACATTTCACGAAAATCTTTCCATCCTGGTCAGAAAGTGTTACTCTACTGGGCAATACGAAAGTGCAATCTAGATCTCATGAAGGTTGGAATCCATCGTCGGGTGTAAATGCGCGAGATCGAGGAACTATGCAATGATGTGTATGAAAACTTGCATATCTACAAAGAGCAGGTCATAGCCTTCCATGACAAGCACATTTCACGAAAATCTTTCCATCCTGGTCAGAAAGTGTCACTCTTTGATGCTAAGCTCAAGCTCTTCCCAAGAAAACTAAGATCGAAGTGGATTAAACCATTCCTCGTTTGATGAGTCTTTGGAAATGAAGCAGTTGAAATCAACGAACTCAACCACGACTCAGAACCATTTATCGTGAACAGTCAGAGACTCAAACCATTCCTTGAACTCACCAATTTGAATCTGGGTGCAGTATCTCTTGATCTCCATTCTTCTGGAGTCACATTGTGCCCAGCTAATGACATTAAACTTAGCGCTTAATGGGAGGCAACTCGTCATTTGAAAAATCTGAGACCCTTTTGACCTATCTTTTTGCTGAAATCATATTGCACTTTAGGGTTAGTCTGTTAGAACATCCGACTCCACCTTTGATACTTGTATCAGAGCTAGAATTCATCCGCAATAGTCATCCCGACCCATTCACCACCCACCAAACCTTTTCTTATGAACGACCTAGACTGAACTTGAACCAACCTAATTTATAATGAGCACATTGCAAATCTTAGGTATGGGGGGGTATTAAAGTGCAAAATGCTGTGAAATTCAATTCATGGAGGGCTTTCATTAAAAAAAAATGGAGAAAGGAGAAAAGGAGGGGTCAATTTTGAGCTGAATTGAATAAATTGAGGAGAAAAGAAAAGAAAAGGAAACAGGAGCAATCTAAAGAAAGAAATGAAATAGTCCCTTGTGATTGAGTATGGAGCTCACCCAACTTTTAGGCTAGATCGGATGATGAATTAAGACCTAGTAGGCTAAAACTTAGGAGATTAGTGACGAGTACCGACCTTAGGCCTCTTGGCCCTACTCTAGGACTTAAACACTCACATATTCGTTAAGATCTAGATTAGTCCTCAAGAGGCTGAGGAAAGTGTGAGGGTGATGTATTAAGTCTAAGGTTTAGGGATTTTTCATCCTCGTTGCCTGCCCTTTGGTTTGCGGGACTTGGTAACCTAAGCACCCAAAATCCACACATCGATTTGATTCAGTGCGCTTAACGAAGAAATAACTCCTAAAGTGTGTTCTGAAAAAGGTTTCCCAAAGATCTAGCGTAGGAGCGGCTCGAAGACACAAATTGATTGGATGAGTTGCCGGTGCAGAGAGGTGGAATGAAAAATACTCCCCTCAAAGATGCGTAATAACACATCGTCTCCTTGGTGCTTGTCTCCTAGGATATCTAACTATCCTACCAGGGGCATGTAAGCACCTTGTGCTAGTTCAGGTGCCATGGGCAGGATTATCCCGAAATGTCCATTGTCAGGGCCTGAATTTAGCTACAGAATGCCATGGGTAGCACTATCCCGAAGTGTCGAAAGCAAGGGTTCTGGGGGTTGCAAGGGGTGGTGCTATCCTGAAGCATCAAAAGCCAAGGGCCCTTCGAGGATTGATAGTGGGGACAAGGAATCCGATACTGACCATGTTTAGGGCCAATTCGATGTTGGATTTAGGGGAATATAAAAAGAAAAGAGAGAAAATTCTCAAAAATGAAACATCCCTCTCTCTGTCTTATCAAAATGCACTGGTAAACTAAACCTAGACTCGATACGTCTATGCACGGGTGCTTTAACTTCTAGGGTCAACGAACCTCTAGGCAATTTTTGCGAGCCTTAGAAACCTTCGTGGCAGACCCAAGGCTGAAGCTGGTCAGGTTTGGATCTTGGCTGGTACTTGAGTATTTCTAGGCCTACTGTTGGTATTTTGATCTGATTTATAGAGATGCGACTCAGTAGGGCATCCTGACGGTTACATCCGACTTAGATATCTAGTTTGATACATCGGATTTTGCTAGGGACTAGCAAAAGCTAGACAAGGGGGTTTGATGGTAACACTATCATAGGCCCTAATTAGCCACATTTAGTCAGGTTTAAATGATAAAAGCTCCTACCTAATCATCTGAGGGCCACAACTCCACATCATTTTGATTTGATAAGATAATAGGGAATCAAGGTTAATTCTATAATTTTAACAGCACATCACAAACACATATTAACCATGGGGTCACTCAGGGGTTAATTTAGGGTCAAATAAGCATAAAAGTCTAAAAAGTGGTTCAACGCCGATAGAAATAGGGTTTCACGCATTTCGAGGGCGAAAACAGCACCAAAACCCTAATTATCAACCCACTTAAACTGAAGAGGCTATGGTTAGGATAAACTTAATCTAAACCTCCTAAAATTCATAGAAAAATATTCTAAGAGGTTTGGTACCCTTGGTTTGGCCATCCAAACCATTTTGATCTAGAATAGAGTTTCAGACGAAAATTTACCCTCATTTGGGTCTCTGTGCAAATTGCCTAGCCAAACGAGGTCAAAGCTCAAATCCAAGTTCACCATTAGATTCCTTGGGTCCAATTAGGTTAGCACCAAAATAAGGGCCCAATCAGAGTCCATCTTGACCTAGCTTGCATTTTAGCCCTTTAAAACTCTATTTCTTACATGTAGCCCCTCAAGTTTCGAGTTTATTGCATTTGGGTCCCTAAATTCTCATCATTTTCTTCAAACAGGTCCCTGTTGCCATTAGTATGAACAAAGCTTCTCTGCTGAGATTCGAGCAGTGATTTCTCACTTATTCCTCAGTCAAATCCCTCAGAAATTCGAGGGATGAATCTTAAGGAGATCCCCTACCATTTGAATGCAATCTCATATCCCAATTTGGACCCAAGAGCTCGAGCGAACTCTCAAGATTCACTGGGTTTTCCTTGCCATTTTTCATGAGGATTTCCCAGCGATTTCATGCAATTTGAGACCTGACCATCTATTTAAGCTCCTCATGGTCCCAGCTTTCTCTTCAACCAAGTTCAAGCAGGAAATACCCTCTCATCTCCTCTAGCCTCCGCGACTTCGGCTTCGGCAAGCCTTCTCCAACCACCTCCTCCGGCCGTCCAACGTTCAAATTGGATGGCCCTCCAGCTTCCTTCTTCGTCGCGCAACTTTCCAGCTAAAGAAAGTGCATCTCCATCCTCTCCTTCCTTGCCGTCGACCTTGTCTTCTTTGGTGCCAACCAACAAAAATCGGCACCAACTCTTCTCCATCTCACCTCCTAATCCCCTTAACCTCCTCCTCTCCCTTCCTACTTCAATTCCACTCACTTAACCCTCAACTAACGGCAAACCTTCTGAGCTAGTCTAATTGGGCCGAGAGGTCGTTTTTGTACTTTTCAGGTATCACCGAAGATCCGCCTTCGCCACCATCTTCTCCGACGTTGCTCGCCTCACTCTGATCGTCATCCGACTAGCTGCATGATCGTTTAATTCCTCAACACAGTTAATTAAGTTATTTAGACTTAATTAATCGCATGAGAAAGTAACTTAGGTTAACTTGAATTAATATTAATTATGTAGTATAGGGTCAGGTTAACCTAACATTATAGAGTTTTAATTCTTTTTAACTAGTTGAGTCTAGGTCGTTCACTGAGAGGCATAACTTATCTTAATTCACCATTAATTCCTAAACATAAATTGCTAGTTACTTAATCAATTAGAATTATAACTAAAATATTTTTAAGTACATGAATATTGCATAAAAGATGTTTACTTAAAAGCATGCAACATTCCATTAAGAAAGAACATATTTACACATGTGATTTTTCTTATTAAAAATCAAGTAAACATGTTTATTACATCCATTACAACTAATTATAAAAGAGTAAGGCAAGAAAAGTTATACAAATGAATACAAATACCTTATTACATCAATTAAGCTCAAAATATTAAAAGAAGACATTATTACATTGAAAAATAAGAATTAAAAATCACAAGTTTCTTTTTATTTTTTTCTTCTTCTTCTCTTCAGCCCTTTCCTCTTCTTTTAATCTCTTCTGCAATTCTTTCTCTCTTATTCATCTTTTTCTCTTCTTCTTCCTCTAAACCCTCTCTGTACTCTCTTCTTTAATTCTCTCATTTTAGCTTCTTTTATTTCCTATACTGTGCATGATACAATCCACAATTAGCCGATTCTCTGATCCTTAACCCATTTTTTAACTCTCATAATCCAAAAATTTGGTTAATGGGCAAATCGACCTTTCGAGGATACATAGCACCCACAAGGGGCGGAACTAGACCCTACTCAGCCAGGCCTAGTTCGTTTATTAGGTGAATTTTTCATTGTTTTGTCTCAATGCATAGTCCAGGCCTCTCAGACCCACATCCACCCCCACTCATAGGCCTACACACATAGGCATACACCTGCGCACGCACACACACATCCGCACAGGCACGTGCACATGCACCCGCCCGCACCCAAGCCAGGTCTCTTTGTGCCCAGCACTGACGACCGAAACGTCGTCGACACTTTTTCATAATATAGCAAGGCGTGCGCTCACTCGTAACCGATGTGGGACTATACTTCTCCCTCCCAGGCCTAACTTCGGCTGATGATTCCTAGCAGCACATGGCTCCAAATCAAGCAATCAAGGGCTCATTGGAAAGCTCTATAAATGCTCTACAAGAATTTAGCATCAATTTGAGGCTTAGAACATGATTGGACTATCGATTTGAAGAACAAATGTGGCAAGTTCACATGGCCATTTGAGCCTGCAGAGGGGGATTTTAGGTGTAAAGACCTTCAGGAGGATGTCTGACCTCCAGGTGAGGTCTGAACCATCTTCAGTAGATGGTTCTGCATCTAATGATGAAGAAAGGGAACTCTGTATGGCTTCAGGAAGAGGAAGAAGCTTCTAAAATTCACACAGGATCTTCAGAGCTCCATTTGAACTTTGAAAAGCTTGACAGAGAGCTAAGGATCCCTTGAAAAGATTTAAACAATCTTTGCAAGGAGTAATGATTCAATCTGGGTGAATTTAGCATCTAAATCTCGCCAAAAACTCAAAGGACACAGTAATGAGTTCAAAGGAACCCAAACTGACAATAACTTGAATTCTCACTAATTCCTTAATTAAACTTAATGAAATCAATTCTATTATTCTCCAAATCATTCCAGAAAACGTTTCAACCAACTAAACCATAAGATTAATCATTAAATTCTTGATTTGGACCTAGAGTTGACCAGAATGGGCTTAGAATTGACTTTTTGTTCTAAGCTTCCTTAGATCAAGTTGAAGCCTTGAATCAACTTAATTTCTCATTAGGAATTGGTCTAAGACTTTAAAACCAAATTTTGATTAGATCTA
Source organism: Thalassia testudinum (assembly GCA_037157565.1). Classification (NCBI taxonomy): domain Eukaryota; kingdom Viridiplantae; phylum Streptophyta; class Magnoliopsida; order Alismatales; family Hydrocharitaceae; genus Thalassia; species Thalassia testudinum. The sequence continues at coordinate 46,551,894 of JAZHRO010000025.1, forward strand.
CTGAGAATTCAGTCATCGCCATCTGAGGTTAGAATGAGGTTTGTTCGATGGAAGATCCTAGAGGTTCTTAGAGCAATTAAAGATTAAGATCTTTTTCAAGTTCTTCTCAAGCTTTTGGATCAAATTTTAAGACCTAAACCTTGCCAGAACTAGCTCTCCAACTCCACCAAAGTTGGAGAAGACAGAGGTCAACTACAAGCTCCAGGCATCATGACATCAAATTGACAGTAGATACTCATTCCTCAAGTCATAAACAATCAATCTGGAGCTCAGCATAGAATTCTATGGGCTGAAGCTTAGTTTCGACTTGCCGGAGCTCTAATTAGTCCAGTTCTGAGATACAGAGTTGAAAACCTCAGTAAATGAGGCCATTATTGACCTATGGAGATTCCTAGGACTTAGACAAATCCTAAGATCTCAATTGGCTCAGAAAATAATCATAACACAAGATTGTTCAAGGAATTCAAGGATTGAGCATTCTGAGTTCGACAGAACTCAGAATGCTTCCTCTCACTCAATTGAGTGAGGAGAAGAGTTCTATATGGTGAGGCGATATTATTGGACTAATTAATTTGGTGATTATCTCATCTCTGAGCCGCCATTGACAGCGAACTCAGAGAGGAGGTGGAATTTAGGCATTTCTAATAGGATGCTCTATAGGAGCAATTAAGCGGTTGGTGAGGTTCCTTAAGCGTTAAGGAAGTGATGAAGAACCTCAATTGAAAGTGAATTAAGTTCTAGATAGCTCACCATGGACAGTGAGGTTTCCAGGTGAGTGTGACTAGAATTGGGCGAATAAGTGATTAATTAGGATGGTTCTAAGGTTAATTAGGGTCCTAAGGCAATGGTCTAATGATGATAGACCCTAATTGAGTGTGAAACGGCCTCGGAGACCTCCACCATGGACAGTGGAGGTCGCCAGTGACAGTGATGTGGTTTAGGCGGTTTAGGTAGTATTTGTGAGTGGAAGAAGATGGAAATGGATTGTGGAGAGATAAGGAGAGTGAAATAATTTCTGGAAGTGTGAATGAAGGTCCAGCGAGGCTGGACTTGGCCTCACCGGAGTTGAGGGAGATGAAGCTAAAAGTGCATTAAAACTAAACTAATCCTACTCCTAACTACTGCTAACCTACTATTAAAAGTTAAAGCTACTTACCTAGACGAAAGGGGTGAGAGATCTTTGTCGATGGCTCATGACAGAGGATGAAATTAGAGGATGTTAGGAAGAACTCCGGTGAGAAGTTGAAGGCGACGAGGAAGAAGAATTGGTGCTCCAAGGTTCTGTCACAATCGTCCGAAGAGGAAGAGGAGGTGAGAGAGGCGAGTCCCTCGCACAGAGGAGCTCTGATAGGGGGATGAGAGGTCGCCGGAGGTGAGCGACGAATAGCCTATCATTAACTACAGTGGGGGAAGAGGGAAGGGAGCAGACTATTGAAATCGAAGGGTTTAAGGGGTATTTATAGGGTTCGGTAGCTGTGAGGGAGTTTGAATCTGGACGGAATTGTGACTAGGTTCAAGGTAACCACCGGTGTCTTCTCCGATGCCGGTGAAGTTAACCTTGATCCATAAATTGGATTTTAGGTGCATCCAGACCATGGGATGGAAAGATGACGGTGAGCGCAAGCTCTAGGAGCTTAACGAGGGTGGAATGGTGTCGGATGGAAGGTGATTAGGTGGTAAACGCACTGCCGTTCGTCAGCCGTTGAGTGGCTAAAGAAGAAACGAAGAAGAAGAGAGGTATTTATAGGGACCTATATGCAAGGAAAGATGAGGACCTAGGTGAAAGGAAAGAACTCAAATGCAATAAATTATAGGGACCGAAATGCAAACAGAGGCTTTTAAGGTTAATTTAAATTATTTTCTTTTCTAACTTTTTATATATATTTATAATTTAGCTAAATATTATATTAGAGCCTTGTATTCACATTTTTGACCCATTTATTTATATTTATTTACTTATTAACTTAAGTTATTTAACACTTAGGTCTTAAGTTATACTTAAGTTAAATAAGATATTAATTAAGTAATTAATTAATGGTATTTTGAGTCAATTTATTAGTTAAGTTATTAATAATATTAAATGGCTTATAATTTATCATTTTAAACTTATTTTAAGGTCCTTTAATGATTTGTCCCTTATTACATATTTAACCCTTATATATACATATTCCTAGCTAATTAACTAGGGAAACTAGTTAATTAGGGGTAATTAGAAGCCATGATGAGCCTCTCATCATTGCACCACACAATCGAAGCAACTCCAAGTCTTGAGGCCTCCCAGGTACTCAATCGAAGTAACACGCATCAGTAGCTACTTCAATTTGGCAAAGAGATTAGCTGCAGCTCATGCAAATTCGTGCGAAGAAGAAGGCCATGGGATTACACCCTCATCGTATGGGACAAAGCCTCTAGTAAAGCATAAATTAAAATCACTGCATCAATTGTTTTCTTAAGACATGGGGTTCGGGCCCCCTTGCACGTGCTCTTGCACGCCCCTACACACTCCTTGCTTGCGATTACGCCTACGGGTCTGGACCCCTATACGTGGCCCGATTACTTGGTTACTATTCACCTGGGTCAGAGAGAAATTTGAGGAGGGTATGGGGTGGTTTTACACTGTTGACCTCGGGAATCATACCCTTCCCCTTACTCAGTACTTAGCCATTCTGAGGCTTGTGAGGTCCTTGTGCCTCCATTCTACTATGCTGCCTTAGCTCCTCTGAGGCTTGAGATAAGGCATATGTGCCTTGGTTCTATCGTCTGATTGGTTACTTTGGTGCTGTGCTTGGTTCTGATATTACTAAGATTGTTAATTGCGGTTACTGTTGAATTATTTGAGTTAATTAGAGCCTAGAATTTAGGGTTAAAATTGGTGGTTCAAACCACTATTTTTAGCCTAATCTTTTTGCACTTTGATATCCACATTCTGAGATACATTTTCTGACATATATTGCATATCTTTTTGATTATCTGATTCATGTACAAATATTGTTTCTGATTATTATGATTAGTGATTGATTTGCTTCAAATTGCTCCCTGCAAACGATCTCGAACTCATTTCTTATCTTCGAGATTATAAATTCAAATGTTGTCATGATTTTTGTCACTATACTACGACACATTTTCCTAAATATGATGATTTTTGCCTATAACAAGGACATATTCTTGTACCTGAGTCACCAGTACAGAATTTGCTAGTTTGCTTTGGCTTAGAAGTCTAAGTAACTTTGTTTTACACCACACAGTGTCGGGAAAGACCTTGTGAGCTTAAAATTCAACCTTAGTGTCCATTAGGGAAGGTGGAGTCATTACCTGTGTGTGCAGGTAGGCTCTTTGTCCTAGTCTTTAGTTTGTGTTTAGGAGAAGCTCTTTCCACCAAAGTACTCACCCACCAAATTAGTATACTTTATCAAATAAAGTTGTCGGAGACCTACTGACATTTATTTCAAAAAAAAAAGTCAAAAAGAATTTTTTGAAAAATACATTCTTTTGAATAAGTCAAGTATGTTCTCCAAAGTCCTGTACATATTTTCCACCAAAAATATTTTTTAGGGTGCATTACAAATACCCTGTTTCCACCAAATATTCTTTGAGCCACAACGCAATAAGAGTTGGGTTTGAGTCTTCCTTTATTTTTAAGAGTTGATTCGAAGACATAAGTTAAACCTAGGATCAACCTGGACTTAAAAAGACATGAAGCCCCAGGATTGAGTTTTAGGGTTCAACTGGTTAGTCCTAATCATTCACTGAGCACAACCATAACATCTTAGCTTCTGAACTTTGTAAAACCCGCTTGAGTCCTGGAAATCGAACTTAAGGTTTAAATATCAAGAGTCCTAGTTAGTCGAGAGATGGTCTATGTCATATCAGTCTTAAGTTATGGTAAGTCTTCCTAGGCAATTGGTTCTCACAGTGTCTAGACATAAACACAGTTGGTTTATCAGAAGAAAAATTTTAGCTTAAAGATCATCTCTAAACACTTAACAAATTGAAAAGAAAAATAGATATATCATCACACTTACCTAGCTGATATTGAAATTCTTTGCACTTAATGAGTTGTTTGCTAAGGGACTAGCAAAACCTAAGCATGGGGGTATGATGAGGTATGGCTCATCATAGCTAAAATGCCTAAGTTAAGCTAGAAACTGGGATAAACACTGCAATATTAACATGATAAAAGGGTTAAGTGTGGAAATTAAGGAAAAAGACCTAAAACAACAAATTGGTGTTAAAAATGCATAATTAGGTCAATTAATGAGATATTCTATTCACAAATATAAATGGTGATCTAATTACAAATTGAACACATGTTTAAGTTCAAAACTACAAATCGAGGGTTGAATTGACTTCTTAAATATTCAATTGTGTTCTAATAAAAATCTTATTGCATTTGGATATCAATAGGACCTTGTATTCATTAGATTACATTTAGGTCCTCACGTATAACATTTTATTCACGCATAAAACATACAAGGGCATATTTGAAAAACCTCTAGAGACCTTTTGATAGGCTTCAAGGATCACTCTGCAATGATTGTTATCACTAATGAGCCTTTCTTGCAATTGTTCTACCAGTTCGTTCTTTGAAGGTCTTGGTGCAAATTCACCAATACGCCTATTGCTACGCACTTGATCACTATTCATTCACATAGAACATGGCATACAGCAGCCATCCATTCCTTGCGTCCTTGATCGAATGACAGATCTTCACCCAATATCCACACACTCTTGCGTATAGCATCACCTCGCCCCCCAGATTCCATCCAATGGTGCACTTTTGATGTAGACCTTCCCGTGCACCTATTTATCATTCATCCACCGTTGAAACACTACAAGACTAATCACACCTCGCTGGTGCTTAGATCACCTTAACACCTAGTTAAGCACTATCCTTAAGATCGCGCGTGCCTATCGCCTCCCTATTACATCTCTTGAGATGATCCTTTCATCCACTCCGGTTTCCTCTCCTCAGACCTACCCCTGTTCCATTTCTTTGGTAGTGGAACTTCATCTTCCTTCGATTCTCCTCGTCACTATAGATCTCGTAACACTGGAAGGTGACCTAGAGCTTCACTAGTAGGCTTTCCCCTCTGCCAAAGCTCCTTCCCCATTCGTCACTGCAACCACCACCTGCAGATTCTCTTCCAGGTCCCATTCTTCCACTTAGTTAGGATCTACTACTTTGTAGGGTAGTTGTTAGTGTAGTATAGATTAATTAGAGTAGAATTAATTAGTTAATCCACAGATTTGGTAGTTAGATAGGAGTAGATTAGCGTAATGCCATGCCACCTCCTTTGATCAATTCATATCAGAGGAGATGAATTCATCTCTTCCTCATGTTCATTTAATCTTTCCCCTCACTTCACACTCACTTCTGCATGTTTTCCTTGCATTTTAGTCTCCAATCACCCACGCATCAAGGCAATAAATCAGATCTGATTTAGGTGCCAAAAATCATCTAAGGGTCATTCCATCCATTACGCTTGTTCACAATGACCCTTTTCTAATTTTGAATGAGTTGATTTGTAGATTTTCTTAGATTTGGTTTTGATTTGACACTGATCAGAGTTTTGGAATGAATTGTGAATGATTCTATGGCATGATCTAAGCTCTTTTCTTCATGTTGTCTATGGTGTGAGAGGGACATTAGATTAGTTTTTTTAATGTTTTATGAGCTTTGATTTTGATTTGGATATGTTGAGATCTATCTCAAATGGTTTGAAATGAATAGGAGATTAAGTCTTCATGTTTGAAACCTTGAGATGAATTTACATCTTACACTGTCTATAGTGTATGAAGGAAATCAGAACAAGCTTTCATTATTTTTTGGGACATAAATTTGAATTTCCTTGATTTTCAAGATGATTACGAGGGTTTTGAGATGAATTTTCATGAGTTTCAATCACTCATCTCAGATTTGGGATGTAATTTTACAACCCTGATCTAAGATGCAATCTGGATTTCAACAGCATTTAATGAAGATTTAATGTTCGGATTTGATTTTGAAATGAGTTTAAAGCATGATCTGGTCTTAGACAATTGTTTGAACATGTGGTTTTTGGTTTAATTCTCCCATATCAGTACATGCTACATAGTAGCTACTTTCCTTGGGATTAAACTCTGATTTCAGTGGATCTGAGGATTTTCCAAGGTTAAGGGCATCTAGATATAGGTTTTATAGACCTAATGACGAGTCGATCTTCACTTTCGTTAAGATTTTAAACATAAAATGACGTGTTGTTGTAAAGCTTTTGTGGTGGAAAATCGACTATCAAAACATTAAATATTTCTAACCATAGTGATTAGGTCATCTCCACAGGGAAGAATTAGTCTATTAAACTTGTGAGTGATGCCTCGTTTTTTTTGAGAAACTCAGTGGGTGCTAATTCGTGTAATTCTGTTTCAACATAATTCATCATTCTAAGCATTTGATAAAAAATGCAGGTGTTAAATGCAAAATCACCACAACCTAATATTCTATTAACTAGTGATTTTGGCAATGGAAATCAATGTAAAGATTATTCTTCAATAAAAGATAACTTATTCATTGTAATCAATATCCTAATCATGAAAAAATGTAATCATCTATAATTCGGATAAATTGGATGGATATTCATGCAATCTAACTGAATATAATAATAAGATAAATAAATGAATAGGAGGTTGCAATGGCATTCACATGTAATTTTTAATTCAAGGAGAAATAGGGGATTGCTTTGGCCAGCTTGTGCACGTGCAAGGAGGACTCACTGGCTGCAAGTCTAGGCAGAGGAGATGTGCTGGAGGAGAGGCTCGCAACGGTGGTAGTGGCGGGATCGGAGGTAGCCTCCGATGGCCAGTCGGCAGTGGAGGGCGGCAGTCGACGGTGATAGCAAGAGGAGCTTGCGTGCATCGTGGACCGTGATTGGCGCGGTTAAGGACTTGGTCGTGTCTGTAGCATTGAGGGGAGGCCAGTGGCATGGTTGGCGAGGAGAAGCGAGGCATGTGATGATGGCTGTGCAGAGGAGTGGAGGCCTGCGTGTTGGGTTCCTTTGTGGTGGTGCAGTAGTAAGGAAGAAGAAGGAAACGAAGAGAAAGAAGATGGAGGAGAGGGGTTGCGTGGTGGTGATGGTGGTTGTGGTGGTCTTACGTGCACGCGAGGATGGTGGCACAATGGCTTGCGTGCAAGGGTGCACAAGGGGCTTGTGGCACACGATGGCTGTGGCAACATGCGGGAGGTGCTTTGCGGTGGGGGAGGTTTTTGTTTGGTGGAGAAGATGAAGGTGGTGACAGTGGAAGGAGCGGCTTATGGTGGTGGTGCGTTTGTCAGAGAAGAGTGGGAAAGGGTGTGGTGCGTGCTGTCACTATGCACCACTTCATCGGAGATGAGCAGCGATGTTGAAGCAAGCTAGGGACATGGTGCGTGCTTGGTTCACATGGTGCACTTGTTCCACGGTGGTGGAGAGGGAGGAGATCCCTGCGAGGGGGAGAAGATCAAATCAGATAGGCTTTCCTTTCTCCTCTTTATTCTCAACGACCCCTCGTCCCTTCATCTACGACGTCTGTTAGGGAATTTTGAATTCCCTTCCCAAATTAGGCGTAGCCTTGAAGTCATCGTGATTTCTCTACATTTAAAAATATGTAATATGTATTTAAATGTATAATGGATATATAAAAATAATATATGATGGATAAAATGAATTTCACTTATATCTAGGTAATTAGAGATCATGATACCATAGTTAGGAAGCACTTAGGCCAATTTGTGATTCACTAAAGTGAATCCATCACCTACAGAGAACCTAATCTAGTTTCCAGGCACTTAATTGTGTAGCTGAAACAATAACAACAATAGCTCTTGGCTGTTGATGCAGCAGTAGCTATTGAGATTTCTTAGTTGCTGAAGCAATAGCAATTGCTATGTACTGTTTTGATGGTTCTAAAATGGGATTTGAACTGGGATTTCGAAGGTTTAAAGAAGCTAACATGTTGTATATTGCAAGAATTTAATGTACAAGCATTCATGTACTTGAATTGAATTTTAATTTAATTAGAATTGCTTGTAAACCTTGTTTAAATCCTTTATCAGCTACATGTATAATGTCAAACTGTCCAACATGGGAATTTAGTGAAATCAAGTTTAATTACTCCAACAGGCTTCTTGTGATGTGTTGAACACTTGTGAATGCTTAAATAATTTTTTCAGCCATTAGAATTCAAAAGGCCTTAGGTTCTTAGTTAAACTCTCATTTAGGCCTCTTATGTGTTAACTTTGTAAATAAATAAAAATTATAAAAAAATCATAAAATAATTAAATAAACCTATATTGAGTAAGATCATGTATTTCTTTAAATGGTTGCAAAGTTGTAAAGTATTTTGAACCTCTGGCTTGGTAGAGCATACCAACCGACGGTTCGGTATATGTTGAAACTTAATAAAAGAACCAAATTGAAAAATACCAAAAAGAGTTCTTATCTCTCTCATCTCACCCTTTCTCTCTCTTCTCTTACCTCTATAGAATATATAAATACCATAAAAATCCAAAAAAACTCAAAAATACCTAATAATACCTTGTATATTGTATTTATACCTGTAAGTATAATTTAATACTAAGCTATATGCAAATATTGTAATATATGTAAATAATGTACATAAATAACTTATAATTGTATTATATATATTCAATTAAGTATTTAGGATGAATTACAGTGTATATAACTTTATTATATAATTGTATACTAATTTATATTTGAGTAAATGTGTATAATACTTAGTATAAATAACTATGTACATACCTATAACCAAATCTATTACTGTACATATATATTTAAGTAATTATTATATACTGTATGATACTTGTACATTTATTTATTTATGTATTTATTGTAGGTAATGAAGTTATTAAGTTAATTAGGTAAATTATTAACTTAAAATAAAATAAATTAGTAAATTAAGTTATTACTGAAGTAATTGATATTCTACATGTATATATAATAATTTTAAATACTTTCAACCTATTTACAATATATTTGTACTGTATAGTAGTATCTATAACTAAATTATGTGTATATCTATTTAAAATGTGTATTTAAATGTATATAAATTAAAATAAATGTTCTAAAATAAATTAAAAATATATAATAAATACCTTAATATATAAATTAACTAATTATAAAGTCAATTGCATCGTTAATTTATGAATTTGTACATTAATTAGGAAATTAAACCTTAATTTAACGTGTATAAACCCCTAATTTTAGTTAATTTTTATATATAATTAAATAAATTATAATCCTAAATTAACTATGCAATTAAGTAGTTCTATATAAGGGTTTTACAACTATATAATTTATTTGTAAATTGGGATTAATTAAGGCTCTCAAATCGAGGCCGAAATTCATGTATCCAGAACGCATGTTAGCGCAATTCAGCACTTAATTCTTCCATGCTTTAGTCCCACATCGGACGTGTGCGCACTGCTGGTGCCACAAAAAGAATTCCATTGATAGCCACTTCAGTCGACAGTGCATGGTGCAAGCATACCTCTTATCCCCTCTCCTCTCATCTGAGCATATACCAAGCATTATTTGGAAATTGATAAGCATGTTTTGGAAAATGGAAAGTTGGGGTTAGGAGGAACCTGTCATTGTAGTCGCAAAACACATTATCAAATACAATTTTATGGACACTCCAAGGGAGTCTCGGGTTGAACACGGGGAGGCAAACTTTTGATTTTGAGAAAATCCACGTTTCATTTTTATTTTTTTTGTCATTTTTATCCTTTATAATTTTTTTTATATTTTTATCAAGAAAAAGATCAGGTCGATGAAAAATTTATCTACTTGCAAAAATAATGCAAAGAGAGAGAGAGAAAGAGAGAGAGAAGCAATCATATATTTCTAATCAAATGTTTCTACAACTATGAAAGTGGGAAAACTACACTACAAATGCGAAAAGATAGAGATAGGTGAGAAGAATCCCCCTCGATGGTCGCTTGGAGGATGGCTTGCTCTAACGGCACCTTGAAGAAGGTGGTGAGGAGCGGGACGAGGGAGAACGATGGCGGAGGAAGGAGGACGGGGTAGGACGTTGTCGCGGCGAGGATCTTCTTCAAGAAGGAGGTGAGAGGATGGCCACGGGATGCTCCACGAATGGGGATAAGAGGCGGGAAAATGTTTGATTTCTAGTCTAGAGGAGCATCCCAGGCTTGGGACAAGCTCTCTCTAGAGCCTTGAAGGCGGTGAGGAGAAGAAAGAAAGAGATGGTGAAGAATGGACGGGGGTAGGTCCTTTCATAGTGGAAGGAAGAGGAAGAAATCTGTCCAAGGGCTTTAGTGACAGCTGCAATTGTCACTAAAGACCATGCAAGCTGTCGCTGAAGATCCGCTCCACCACTGGCGCGCGCATCACACACTTGTGCCCCTCGTGTCTTATCGTGCACGCGCGGGCGCTGGCGTTGAGCTTGTGCACACTACAGATGCGCTGCGTGCTTGTGCAAGCTGCAAGGCTATGCTGTGTGCGTGGCCGGTGCATCCAATTGCGAATTGGGGGTGCTATGGGGATTCAAACTCGTGCCCCTCCCTTGGAAGCCAGAACCTCCACCATTGCGCCATGCTGATCGAAGTGTTGAGAAGATGGCATGGGAGCTGCGGGATCGAGGGAACCTCAGCTGTTGGATCTTGATCCAACGGCTATGATGCAAGATGATGGGCCACCTATAGTCGCTGATGGCCGATGTTGGGCAACCTAGATGGTGCCATGTGGCACCATCTGGGCCGTCCATCTTCTTTCTATTGTAGAGGGTGCCACGATGCTCGGATCGAGATGATTTCCACGTTGCCATACTACGATCGTCACTCCGGATCTATCTATACGATCAAAATTTTCATGTAAAGCCCATAAGGATGTCGCATTGCCCCCTAGCCGTTGACCTTCCTCGGACTTCATATGAAGCTACGGGATTCCGATCTAGATGATTTGGAGGCATTAGACTTCGATCGTCATCTTGATCAAATCCGTACGATCAGATCGTCAATCCGAGGCCCCAAAATAATCTCCTTCCCTCCTAGCCATAAAAAGGATGCAATTAACCTAAAATATATACAACTACTCAAGATGCAGAATGATGCATGCTATGCAATATTTACAATATGAAATGCATATCTACACCTAGGAACATGCATGAATAGGCATTTTATCCTCAATAATTGTGTCTGCATCATAAATGAATGTGGACTAGGAACCCGTGTGTACAGTGTAGGGCCTATTAGGCCTATAGTGGGCCTATGTGGGCCTGAGAAAATCGAATTAAATGCACACTAACAAAACTAGAACTGGATCTAGTAGTGGTCTGGTCCTACCGCATTGGGGTGTTGTGTATTCCATGAAAAATCTGGTTCACCCATATAAAACCCAATTTTTGTTAAGTTGAACAGTATAAAGAGAAGATGCGAGTGTGTAAGGAGAATCCTAAAAAAAAAAAGTAAGTGTTGAAAGAGTTGAAGTGTCTGCTAAGCGTCTAAGTGTTGAGAGAGCTGACTTAAAATAGCGACTAAGTGTTGAATTTGTGCTAAGTGTGGAGCTGTGTGTGTGCTGTATATGTGCTGTCTTGTGTGAGCATGTATAGAGTATATATATATGTATATAGTATAAGTATATAATATAATAGTATCTATATATGTATAATAAATTAAATATATATATAATGTATACATAAATGTATGTAATATATATATATATATAAGTAAATACGGTAGTATATATATTTATTGTTTAAGCCTTATGTATATATATTATTTTTAAGGCTTTAGTGGCAGTTGTATCCGTCACTGGAGATATGTATAAATGTTAGTAAATGTAGTTCTTTTGCCTTATATTTTGCACATATTTTTACTAAGCCTATAGTAACACTTATATATGTTTCTGTATATATAGTATATGTTATTAGAGTTAATATATATGTTAGTTTATTTAGTCTTGTGTATATTAGTAGTTATTTTTTTACCTATACTTAGGTATTATTTAGGATAGCTATACATAACTAACATAGAGTAGTTATAATTAGTTTATGATGCCTGTTTAGTTGTAAATATGTTTAAGGCATTGTAATGAATATTAATTGATTCTTTTGTACATAATTAACTCATTCATTCATTCATTCCTTGATTAATTTGATTCATTTTATAAATATAATTGATATTTTTGGAATAAAAGAACATTTTTAGAACATAGAGAGTGATGTATATCAATAATGCTTTCCAGTGAATGACATAGAATAAACCAGAAAAAATTATGTAAATAAATAAAATGATGCGACGTCTGTTTGTATTGTGACAACTATACTATGATAACGACAACATTGAAACATAGCTTTTATTGCAACACAATGTTGGCTCATCAACAGGGCTAAACCAGTTATTCAATTTATTTCCGACCAATCCATGATTATCAATTTAGTAACTTATTTCTAGATAACTAAGTTAATAATGTCCCTTAATTAATTCGTAAGTCCCATCATTTAAATTTAAAACCAATGATTCAAAGTAATGAAAGAGCTCAGATCACATCACATCATAATTAACTATTAAACTATTTAGTTTCCAATTTTTGACAGCAGTCCCAATTAGGTTATTATTTAACAATCATAATGACGCTAGTTTTACGAAAAACAGAGTTCATTTCACAAATGCGATGATAGGGCCACATTCAATATACTTAAGTACCTATAATTCGTTAAATCAAGAAAATCATCTAATAAATTGTAATTGATCCCTTTTAATCCATCAATTAATCATATTAATTCAACTATTCACAATTGAAGTCATTAATTTGATTTACAACATTAATATTTAATCTTCAAGTACCCAAGCAGTAAGAAACATGAAGGCAAGTTCCGATCTCAGCAAGAGGCAAGAACACATGCTAAATGGTGCAACATGTAGAGAAAATCACAATATAGACAAGCCACATGGGAAACGAGAGAGACTACTCTACCTAATGTCCTTGGGGGTCATGGTGACTTCGCAAAATAGGTTGGAGACTTTCACACCACACGTGTCTCCTCAATCAACACCTCGAGATTCGAAATAGAATCCATCCAATCTGACTGTACGGATGCATCCAGCAGGCTCAAGAACCTCAAGATCGAGTCTTGGATCACCTAAATCTGCCTCCTAATGGCCTAGATCAAAGCAAAATAATTCTGACCTTCAGATCTCAAATAACTTATATTCCCTTCATAGGGAACAAGTTGCAATATTTAAAACTCACTATTTTTTTAACATAATTTCTTCACCCTTTCAACCTTCCTCTCCTTCTTCTTCATTCTTTCCTTCGCTCTTCTTCTTTGATCTTTCCTCCATGACACCACCATGCACCCATGCACGCAGGTAGTAGGCCTCCACCATCGGCCTCTCATCAACCTCCTCGCTGACACCCTCTGTTCTTCGATGATCTCTCCCTCTCACCATTGCTCTCTTTCTCTCCCTTTTCTCTATGTGCCTGATGGGTGCATGTAGGAACCCGTCACCACCACCTTTCATGCAGCTTCATTGACGCTCGGTCGGCCATCCTCTACTTCCCTAAACCTCTCCTTCTTTCCCTCGTTCCTTTTCCATCTCGTTTCTCTCTTCCCATGCCATACATGCACACATGAGAAAGGAAAAAAAAATGAAAAGAAGAGCTTCACCTCTACATCGACGCTGCCGTCACTCTCTTCATCGTGCACTAGTGCTACTGCATGTCCTCACTGATGAGTGCAAAATTTATGAAGAAATAGGTTTAAAAACTATGTCGTATTAAGTTGCAAATACTCACGATCAAATAAATAACCGGATGTTGAGTCTAGGTTGAATATGGGGAGGCTATGCTTGATTTGTGGGAAAATCTGGAGAGTTTATTTCCTTTTGATATTTTTTCAACTTTGTGATTTTTATAAATTTTTGTAAATAGGGGTGGAATTGAAAATGTAACCATAAGTGACTGTGGTGGAATCACAATAATGGTGTGAAGTGAGGTGAGTGTAAGGCAAGTAAAAATAATACGTAAAACAGTATAGATTGGAACAACTTGGAATAATATTAAAGATAAACTGTAGCAATAATTACACTAAGAGAGAAGAGAGAGAGTGAGGGAAGAATTGTTGCTTACAAAGTTTTGACAAAATAAACTACGCTATAATGAAAAATAAAAGAGAATAGAGAGAAGAGTCTCTCAAGATGGTCACTAGAAGATGAGGGTCAGACGGCGCTCGGACGAAGGAGAGAGAAGACGAAAGAAAGATGATGGAGCTAAAGGAGTTGGGGATGAGGTAGGGCGTAGACTAGGTGATCTCAAGCCTTTGGATGGGGTGATGGACATGGCAGCGACACTCGGTGATGGAGATTGGAGTCAAAAGGATTGTGGAGGTGGCCTTTTTATACTAGTGGAGGGTTGGGGCATGCCTTGAAGTGGAGAATGGGAGCTCAAGAAGCTTCTTGGAACTTCTTAATGGGTAGAGAGGGAGCAGGCTTGGATGGTTTCTAAGGGGAGGGTTGTGGCCTTTATATAGTTGAAGAGGAGAGGCTAAAATAGGCCAAAGGCTTGATTTGTGCACCTAGTGTGCTTGGAGGGGCAGCTAGAGAGCATCCCGCGCACATGGTGAAGGTGTGTGGGTGTGGATCTCGTACGTACATCATGCGTAGAATTGAAGCAGGTGCAGATTGCGTACGAATTCGTGAGTGGATCCGACACAGTGGGCACGCGAGTAGATGGCTTGGCTTGACATGCGGATTGAGTGCGCATTCACGTGCGATAGGCAGGCAAGGCTTAGGTTGAGTGCACATTTAGCAAGCTTTGAGCTTGCGTTGAGGGTGGGTGCACATGTTGCACACTACATGCATATAGGGTGTGGGCAAAGGACCTTCTTTGAGCATCGGCCATGCACAAGCTACTAGAAGTGGAGCAATGTAAGTCTTTCTGCTGGAATTTTGCAGAGATGTCCGGAGAAGCTCAAGCTTTCATCAGGCTCAAGGGATTGAAGCATTGATGGACAAATTATGCCCAAGCCCTAGCAACTTGCCAAAATTGCATTTTACCCCTCTTAGGAAATTTCTTCTTCTACATCTCCTCTGCTGCCTTCCCTTCTCATTATCCACTCCTGCATTTTATTCTTGCATACATAAAAATTATTATAATATATAAAAATTATTTATAAATTTAATTATGAGTTTAATATGCCTAGATTTATTATAATGCATTATTTACAACCTAAATATGCTACATTTACTTAAGATTTAGCCTAATTTCTACATATTAAGTGTATTAACTATGCAGTTATCACTCACTGGCCTCTCTCTCAATGACTTCACGTTCTCCCTCCCTCTTGCTCTCTCTCTCTCTCCTATATGTGAAGGAAGAAACAATGAGGTGTGTTGGCAACTGTAGTTGCACTAAAAAAATGAAAGGTGATTTATATAGAGGTGGGAAGAAAGAGTTAGGTTTAGGATTAATTAGGAAGGGGGTTTAGGAAAAAATGAATTGGAAAGGGATTAGGAATAATTAGATTTAGGAAATAAGCACTTTTTTAAAACTTTCAACAATTACGAGCACTCTTGTAATAGGGTCAAACAAGCTCTGATTCCAGTGAAACACATATCACTGAAATTGTTAAGAGACAAGGAATCTGATAAAATTTATAGATTTCCAAACAAAGGCCATTTTCCAAGTGTGATTCTCAAGGTGGATCACATGCGAGTTTGCTCGTGGTTCATATGTGTTTTGCACATCCAAGGTCCGTTTGCTACATGAAACATACTGTCGAAATCTTTGTGACACTGGGAAGCTAACTGTACTTTTGGATTATCGATCCGAGATCCAGATAAAAAGAATGAAAAACACACAAGTTTCCAATTTGATTATTCATTTTTAATTTGGGTGGGCTTCAATTTGTATGTGAAAAGAGTCAACGAGTTCATTTTAGCATGCTTATGTTTGAAATAACTTTGGAATCCAGGTTCGGGACTTTACATGAATGGTGCACTCTATCTGTCCAACTGACTATAGATGATAAGCCATAATAAAACGTAGTTGTATCCCCAAGGCCTCTTGTTGGCTCCTTCAAAAGCGAGAGTAGAACCATGGGTCTCTATTCATCTGTGGAGCACATAAAGAGTTGGGTCCTTGAGGTATTTGGTTCTGGTATATGATTGAGCCTCTTATAATAGAGTACTCGACTCAAGAGCAATCACACAAAAGAAGATAGAGATTGGTGACCCAATTCCACATTAACTGGTGTACAATTAGGGAGAGTATGAGACTCTTCGAATTCACTATTGATTTTTAAGGATACAGAAAGAAAGTTCTCTCTTTTCTCTTCTCTCAAATTGCGTAACCCCTTCCACCTACACAACCTTAGCTTATATAGGTTGCGTGACCCTTGAATGTGGAGATTGTGGTCAGTTAGATAGACGATCGTGGGTCTAAGACCATGATCCCACAATCTCCTTCAATAATGAGGGCACGCTCTTGAAATAATCGTCACATCTATCTGCCTCTTAGGTAGTTAGAGTGAGTCAACCTACTAGGTATTCGGATGAAGATCTGCCTCAAAGTAGCTAGATCTAGTTGGGCTACCGGGCAAACAGGTAAAGATCTGCCTTTGGGTAGTCGGACTTAGCTGGGCTACCAGGCCCAAAAACTGATAGCAGATCTGTGTGATATGTAAATAGCATTCATTGTAGTGTGTAAACTCGCTAACAATTTTAAATAACCAGTCTTAGGAGTTTAGGTAGAACACAGGGAGACAAAAATAGAAGTTCGCTTACGTACTTTTTTTCATTTTTATTTCTAATGCGAAAGTAAATATGGACTCAACTAACTAAGATAATAATAATAGAGAGGGGGAGAGAGTAAGGGATAGAGATTAGATCATAAAAAGACATTTATTTGTACTAGAAGAATGATTACAACTAGAGTTTTTCAGAAATCTAACTAGAACAAAAATAACAAGAAGAAAGTAGAAGAATCTGGAGCCAAGTCACGGCAGTGGAGAGATCCGTCGACGAAGCTAGAGAAGATGTAGAAGAGGGCGACAGGTAGAGAAATGCTTGGTAGAGGAGAAGACCTAAGGGACAGCTAGGGATTCCATATTCTGAAGGAGGTGGTGGAAGAAGGTGAAACGACTTTTTCTTGGTGAAGTGATCCATCTTAAGGGGGGGGCAGTTAGGGTTTATATAGTACTCTAGGAGTCTTCCTATTGGTAGACCTAAGGTGTCTAGGATCACTAATTTAGATGGCTATAATTAATAGGTTAAGCTTCAAAGGTTAGAAGTTATGGATAGGTGATAGGATATGTTAGATTTTGTTGAATGTTAATCAAAGGTCTAGGTGCAATTAAGAGAGTAATTGGTGTCCTCGATTTAATGGTAGGAAGGCATGCGAATTTGGTGAAGACAAATAAGTGGGTTCGGATTTAATAATGAGGATGCATACGTAGGTTTTTTTTTTTTATTTCTTGTCGTGTTCGGTGGAGTCGAGTGGATAGGGATTTCGTGAATGGAATTTTCGAGTGGGTGTTTGTATGGGAAAGTCAGTGGCTTTGTATGGGATTTGTGTTACGTGCGTAGGGGTTTTGTTGGGATATAGGATTTGCATATTCGGTGGAGCATGTGGATGAGTACGTGGATGTTGAGTGGAGAGGGGATGTTGGAGAGGGGGGATTTTTTAAGGGATAAAAAAAATAGGTGTAGGTAAGGGATATTTAGGAAATATTTTTAGGATATTTTTAACTTCGAGATAAGGGGTTTAGGAGTAAGTGATTGGGTTTATAAATATGTTAAGTTTGAGATTTAATTAGTTTTCAAATAGGTCTATCAATTAGGTTTAGTCATTTTTTAAGTGAGTTCAATCTTTAATTTCCTATCTATAGGGCTCCAAATTGCTTCAAACTTGATATCAGCACATATTACACATAAGACATCAAGATACCAAAAATAAGGTTGGACAAAATTGCAAAAGAACTCAAACTTATGCATTATTTACAAAATGCACCTATGCAAGCAGGCTGACCTAACTAAATGCATTCTACTCTCACTAACCCTTATATTAACATAAGTTAGGCATAATTAATGTAAATATATATTGAAATATCATATTCTCATGTCTATTTTTTGCTAGTCTTTGAGCAAAACAGAGAATGAAAAATTGAGAAAATAGTATTCACACGACAAATAGAATTGCGAGTTTTGAGCTTAAATTAAATAAAAAATCCCTAATTTTGATTTTTCACCAAAGCAAGGGAAACACACACAAAACCCTAATGACAAAGACTCAATAGTTCTAAAGTATCGACTCAATTCTGGACTGCCCAAATCAAAACAGGAATCTTATTAGCCATTGGACTTGGGCCACTAAAGTAAGTTTCTCTGACTAAGTCCACCCGCCCAAGGTTCCAATTGAATGTAAGAAACAAGCATTTTGTGTGTGATTTGATCTGACTCACCAAACAGTCAACTAAGTTAATTCCTAGTATTCAATAAGACTTAGAATATTTCTATACTCTCTTTGGAACATCCGTATTCGGTTAAGCCATACTAGGATTTGGCAGCTTTCTCCTTACTACTTTTCTATCCCAAGGTCAACACTCTATGTGTATATCTCCCCGATTGGACCCCTGGGTCTCTTTTTCCTAATTTATTTCTCTTTATGCTTTTCTTCTTTTTTTTCTATAGGATTAACACTCATATGTAGCAAGGTGTTGTTTTTTTATGGAAAAGGAAAAAATAACATCCATATATAGTGAGATGCTTTTATTTGTTAGAGGTGTGTTTTTTTTCTTCCTAATTTTTTTTCAAATGCTAAAGATAAATATATATATATATTTTCCAAATCCTTTTTCTAGGTGAGTGGCTCCCCTTCAATCGTTCTAAATGCATCCCCTACAAACAGAAATAATCACAAGAACTAGAAACACAGCCAAGTCTTTTGGATGTTGTACCCTAAGACTAAATCTTATTAACCACTAAGGACTTAACAAAATCGCCTAGAAGATAAGTCAGTGCAATGTGCAAGTGAAGATTCTTAGAACTCAAAGACTATCCAAATCACAGGGTGGAAAAATAAGTCATTCACTTGTCACCCTTTTGATTTAATACTTTTAAGTCGACATATGACCTAAAGAGTCTAAGTGGAAAGACTGTACTTTTCCTGAGATCAGTAAATTCTCAAAATTAAAGTAATTCAATTTTTTTTTTTGTAGCTCAAACTCTAAAATAATGATTTTTTTTCTTTTTTTGTAAAAAGACATTTTTTTCTTTTTTATTTTTTCCTATTATATATATATATATATTATCATAAAACATGTT
Organism: Thalassia testudinum; assembly: GCA_037157565.1. Taxonomy (NCBI): domain Eukaryota; kingdom Viridiplantae; phylum Streptophyta; class Magnoliopsida; order Alismatales; family Hydrocharitaceae; genus Thalassia; species Thalassia testudinum. The sequence continues at coordinate 46,571,212 of JAZHRO010000025.1, forward strand.
GTAAGAAACAAACTATGATATGCTATGTATAAAATTCTGGAGAAAAATAAGTGACTCAAAAGATTATCTACCTCCCCTCCTCCCCCCCTCCCCCATGCCTACTTCATGCAATGTCCTTAATACATAGATATCACCTAATAACTCATGAGCTCTGACAAACATAGCTCGGTTATCTCTAAACTTGGAGCAAACAAATCAAAACAAAAATAAAATACAAACTAACCTAAACCATTGGGTTGCCTTCAACCAGCGCTGAATTTTACGTCACAGCTAAATGTAGCTCAATCAGTTAACTCAGTTTTTCCATAGAGAAATATTAATCAATTGGCCCCCACCAGTGTAAGGTGTATAAAAGAAATAATAAAAAAACTTAGATATGAGCTGTCCCAATAGGTAAATCAACTGATGATGTAGCCCCACTCCACTAGGTCGGGTGTAAGATAGATAAATCATGAAAAGTCGTATCGAATGGCTTTCAGTACTAAGGATTTGAGGTACATTGGGACTATAGGTAGGTAACCCAAGTATAAAAGATGCGTGATTCATAAAGCATTCAGCCCAATGGTAAAGAGATTTGAAGCAGTGTTTTAAAAATTAGATTGGATCAGCTGGTTGAACTGGACAAATCGGGAATCAATGGCAAATTGATCGGATCGGTTGACTTTTCGAGCAAAGGCTTAAAATCAATGGAACCAAAAAAAATCTGGTTCAATCGGTTCAAATCGGTGAACCAGATCGCCCGATCCACCCACCCTAATTAAAAAAAAAAAGCGCTACCTGTTGTACGCCTACACAGAACCCTCCTACTCATGCAATGCATGCAACGCAACACTTCCAAAGAAACACAATTCCTGCACTTCCCGGTGTTCTTGTAATGTCCCGAACCCAGATTTCCAAGTCATTTCAGAATAGCGTGTCGAGACAAACCCGTCGACACCTTTCTATACAAATTGAAGCTTACACAAATTTAAAATGTGTAATTAAATTGAAAACTCGTGTGCCTTTGGTTTTTGAAATCTGGATCTCGGATCGATGATCCGAAAGTACTAGTAACTTTCTGATGTCACTAGGATTTCTACAGTATGTTCCTTGTGGCGATTGGACCTCGGATGCATAAAACGTGAATAAACTACGAATAAAGTCTCATGCGATCCACCTTGGGGTTCGCATATTGTAAATGACCTCCTTTTGAAAATCCATACATATTATGAGATTTTTCATTGAAATTGAAGTTTGTTGGACCTTTTAAAAGAATGTGCTATTTATAAATAAATCTATGTGGTGGGCATTGACAAATAAATAAATTATTTATTTTATTTTGAAGGAATACTTAGCTTGTTGGAGTTGCTATTAGTAGGTGGGGATGGAAGTGGGTTGTTCACGTGGGTTTATAAAGGGATGGGGGAGAGAGAGAGAGAGAGGCCGTACGAGAGAAAAAGAAAGAAAGAGAGAGAAACAGAGAGATTAAAGAGAAAAGGAGAGGAAAAGAGAAAATCAGAAAGAAAGAGAGACCGAGAGAGAGAGAGGGGGCAGAGGAGAAGAAGGAAGAGGGAAAAGGAGAAGACGACAGAGAGGAGGAGGAGGTCGCCGAGAATTCGCCGGTGACCGATGAAGGTTCGGCGAAGGCCACCGGAGGCGAGATTGGCGAGAAGGAGGGTCCTGCGTGATGTGCACATGGTGCGCTGCGTGAAGCGGGAGACGATACGGCGAGGTGAGATCGGCGCGAGAGGATGCCCGCGGCGAACCCACGCATGCACGTGCATTTGTTCCTGTAGGGAAGAAAGGTAGAGAAAGAGAGCGAGGGAGAGTGGCTGAGGAAAAGGGAGGACGGCTTCGTCGGAGGGCCGCCGAGGGTCGGCAGGGTCTGGCGGAGGGTTCAAGCGGACGCCGGAGACGTGGCGGCAAGGCCTCGGGACCGGCGGTGCGTGGTGGTGCAACCAAGTTGCACCCACCGACGTAGGCGTGAGGAGAGGAGACGTCGAGGACGGCTGGGGAAGGCCGGCAGGGGACCGTCAGCCAGCGGTTTCGGTCCAACGAGCGTCGGTGGCGGTTGGCGCAACCGGGATTGTGGCCATGCACGCTCTGCGTGCATGGGTCGTGCCTGCGTGCGTGAAGGAGAGGACCGAAGGATGAAGGAGAAGAATGGAGGAAGAAGAATAGGTTTGTTGAAGAGATAAAAAAATTACTTTTTAAAATAAGTTTTTTTTAATATTTTATTTTGATCCCTGTGCATGACTCTTTGTTAGTTAATATCTGACGATCAGAATTAGTTGCTGATATTGAGGGCTTTCAATATTAGAATCAAGTGATCCAAGATTTAATTTTGGAGTTCTATCCATTTAGTTGGATCGGGTGATTTCTGCTTTAATCCTCGAGGTGCATACTAGATTTCCATCTTAATGTTTGTTCGTATTTTGATTTGTTAGGAGGGCAACTTCGTTTCTCACGTTTCAAGACTCGTTGGAACTACTTCTTCGCGAACTACGTGAAGGTAAGATTTTAAATTCGATTTCTGGAATCATTTTTTTCTTAAAATTTTTTCGATGGAACTTATGGTGTTTTTATTCCATACATGTCTTGACGTTGATCTAGTCCCAGCGTGCGTACAAATAGACAAGCCTCCAAAATAGTGAAAGAGAAACAATGGGTGTGCATGGTTCAGAGTCACTGTGACCCTCCGGTGACATTTGATAGAGTAGTCTCTCTCCTTTTTTGTATAGTTTATCTATATAGTGATTTTCTTCGAGTATTGTACTGTTTAGTGTGTGTTCTTACCTCTTGCTGGGATTGGACCAATTTACATATTCTTGTTGCTCTGGGTATTGGAATATTAAATATTAATGATGAAAATCAATTTGACTTGGAATATGAATAACCAGAGTAATATTGTTAACTGTCATATTAAAAAGAGTTAACGACAAATTATTTAATAATTTTCATGAAATGAATTATAAAATAATTAAACTTGTTGAATTTGGTCTTAACATCGCATGTGAGAAATGAATTTCTATTTGAATAAAGTTGGAATCATCAAGATGGTTAAATAATAAATTGATTGGAACCCTGATCATAAATTGAGAATTTTTGGGGAATAAATATGTTGGAAGATAATGTGATATGTCAAGAAAAAAATAAAAGGAATAGATAACTAGTTTCAGCCTGCTACTTGCCAGGTTTTCGGCCGTAGCTTTAGGTCTTTTCAGACCAGGTTCAGGAGTTGGTTTAGGGAGTTGCTGATCTCCCTATGATTCTTTGGTTTGGCTTAGCGGCCAACTGGGATAGTGGATTCATAGGGCTCGAGGTTTGGAGCAGTTCTTTCAGCCGGTGGGTGGGTCATTAACTGTTTGTGGCTCAGTGTACATAGCTCGTGTACGTGTTCACACCATACGATATAGCCACCACCCCTTTCCGCGATAACCCTAGAGTGACGAAGCATGGCGACTCGATGGATATAGGCAGCCTCTCGGTCAGGAGGGTGGCTTATACTGATCTTGCACCACAGGAAGTTACACAAAATTGTCTCGTGACCTGAGACATCGATTGTTAATTTGTGAACTATAATAAATTAGGCTTCCAATGTACAAAACGGAACCAGATAATGAGATGTGTAATAAATGAATCAATCAAAGCTATAATACCCATTTTCTCTTGTACTTGGTTACTATTGCACTCTGCCATTGTTATTTTTACTCTACTTAGTTTTTACTGACATGTTTGTGGGTTCCATACTTAGGTATACTTAGCAGTTCATCAAGAGATTTTTGTTGTACATCTCCTTAGACCTAGATCCTACGGTAAATGTTTTGGTTAGTATTCAATTTTTGTTCATTTAAGTTTTTGCAATACGAACTATTTATTAGCTATGTTTATATTTTATGATTATGTGTTAGGTGAGTGTGATCTTGTGGGCGAGTTGTGCTGGTTGTTAAAATACGGTGACTCGAGTTTCGTTGGTTGGTAAGGCTCAATCATCACAGATGATATTAGAGCAAGGTCACCCGACTAATCATAAATTACCTAGAAAAGCCATATAGACATTTATATTTTGTTGCAGATGAGGTACTCAGCTGCATAGCGACGTAGTATCCCTAGTTCTGATCCTTTACAGTATTCTAACTTGATTCTCTTGACTTCCGATCTTGTCTCCGTCCTGTTTAGTGTCCATACCTTTTCCATTGTTAAGGTCATCCCTTCAACCATTGGGCTGAGCAGATTAGAGGTCTCATTAGGGCATTGCTTGATCTAGATTGTGATCTAACGAAGCAATGGAGGGATTTCTTGATTCGTCCACCATTTAGGTGATCGTATAGTTTTCCAGGGTTTTGCTTGTGGGTTTGTTAGTAATAAATTTGATTCTAGACCGACGAGCACATTAAATTATCGTACTACTTAGTACTGAATAGGTTGGTTGTACATATTTGTGATAATTTACATACCCACATAGTACTTACCTTTTCATAGAATCACCCAACCTTTATTTGTGTAAATGTACACGTATAGCTTACATATTTTCATGACACATGTAAGTGTTCATGAGGTGATCTATAGTAGTGTGTTCCTACTAATAATGGATTATATAATCAACTTAAGAAAGGGTAAATTATTCTACACGTTATGTACCCCTTTTTCTATACTTATGGTTATTTGACGGATTACATGGTTACTTGTCCTTGTACTCCATTAATAATGGCTTGATGTGTTTTCTGTCATTGTAAGTGCAAAATAATAATAATAATATTTTCTTTTTGGATTTAACTTGAAACAAATGACTTAGCATATCAATATATATATCGGAAGCATAGGAGAGGTTAAGACAAGGATTTGTTGTTTACCGCACGATTAAATTCTTATTTTAATAATTATTGAAGGAAAATGATTGTCTGGATTTCAAATACAATGGGTAATCGACATTAGCGATAAGACTTACTGTTGTAGTAAGGTGTGTTAAAATCTTGTATAGACTAATTTTGTGACATGTCTTATTTAGATTGAAATTATGTTCTTAACTATCTATACTGGAATGAAATTAGTCAATTACTACTTGGATTAGATTGGAGTCGATGAATGATAATTCCTACATTGAGATCTTATCATTAATTGAATGATGACTGAATGAATATGACCATTTTGAATTCTGGCATAGTTAATTGTACTTGTTAGGATAAACGTATAAATAAGGCAATTGTCTCTTTGGTATGTTATAATAAAGAGAAGTTTGATTATACTATCACGCATAAGTGTATGCATATTTCTAAGGACAGGATGAATGCATTTTCGTTGCTTATATTGCTCTAATCCTTAATATTTCCCTACCATATTAATTATGATAGACTCAGAAAATTGTTATGTAGTAGTTATTGTTACAAATTACCTTGTCAAAGGTAATTTAAATCAACAACAGCTTATACATTCAAGATATTGATAAACTAATAATTCATATTTCGATTATAGAGTTAAAAGTGATCAATTAGATTTAAAATGTTATAAAAGAAGTAAATTTAATCAAAGGATTAAAGAAACAATACGACCACTCCTGTTATTAACCACATCAAAGGATAAATCATGAAACTGGGTTATCCTTACAATTATCAATTGATGGTCATCCTGGTGGTAAGTGAATACGTGGAAGTGATAATTGAATTAGACAACCGTATGGGACATTAATCAACTTAGAAAATTTTATTTATGTTATTTCCTAAATAATTGGAACATATCATTGCTTAAAGTGTAGAACTTACATTTTATGCACCAGTTGTGGATGTTTTTATTAATTACTTTTTTGAAACTTGAGTTTTACCTTTCAAAGTATTTCGAACTTCAAATTTTTACATTCCTTGATGCCCTATGTTTTCAAGTTCAAAGTCCAAGATTATTTCATCTACATGAATTTAAAATTTTGGGAGATTGTGTTTTGCATCCTAAACTTTCTGCATAAATTTGAAAGTACCTTCCTGTGTGATTAAGTAATACATATTAATTATATATTGTAGGTAATTGATTTGACCTTAACAAAGATCATAAATTGCCACTATCATTATTGTCTTGGTCCCTCGATCTAGGGGCATACAGATTCATATTTTTCGATTTTGAACATCATATATTGGGGGGGGGATCACCGATTCTTCTGGCTTGCTCATTTAATTGTTGAAAATGGATAAAATTGGACATTAGTAAACAACGAATTCTCTATAAATTTTCACTTGCTTGTATAAACATGCAATTCATTTTGTATAGTGATTCTTTTGACAACTTACTGATTTCTTGCAAAATTATCGATTCGTTGTCTGCATGACTAGTATAGACTTAAAGGGAAATTAGACAAACCTTGCAATCCTAGTGATATTTAGAGCACATTACATAGCGTTATTAAATTGATTGAAAATTTTTAAAATAAGCAGTGACCATTTCGATTGATGAATTCTGATAAAGGTATTGAGATCTCAAATGGGAAGATTGGTAACTTATGTCTACTCTTCTATCACATGACATTTAGATGACATGCTCGTATTAATGAAAAGATGGCCTCGTTTGACTCAAGGTATTGTCATTAGATGCACCTTTCATCATGTACTCTTTTAATACTCTATTGAGGATAAATTATAGGAAATATATATAGAATCACTTAAATTATGGTACAAGCATTAGCCTTAAATGAATTGTGCAACCTATCATCCGTGATTTTGTAAGGAGTTTCTTAACCTTTTTATAACATAAAATATGATATAGCCATGATTGTTATATTCTCGATGATTGAAAAGTGTTATGATTCTGGTTAGTTGAAATTTCTGAGTCTGCATTTAGTTTTGTCTCCTGTTTTGGATAGTTTGAAAAGAAAATCTTTTTTTTCTTTTTTGGCAATAAGATAAGCATTGATGGGGGTGGGATAACAAAGTTGAGGTATTGCAAGTATGAGGTTAATAATTAGGATTTTTTTTATACTTGGCATTTGATGTTGAGCATATCTTAATTATTTTAGTTCGTAGCTGACTATATTAAGATGGATTGCATATGATTAGGAAACTTTGTTTGTTAAAATTAGAACATGAAAGTTCTTGTCATTGTTGATTGTGGTACTGAGTCTGTTGTAGATTCTTACTGTTTGCATGCCTCGCACCTTAACCACTACCTAGCCCCTTCATGTTAGTGCTATACCCTGCAGTCACCTTACTCACAACTAAATGCTTTCGGAATAGTTTCTATATTCTTCTTTTAATTTATTATAAAGAAAATAGAGTTCTTGTCTATTTGAGGTGCGGGAGAGGTATTCCAAGTGTTTATTGGTGGGTCTTTAATACCATAGTTAATTCTCTTTAAGGTTGTTATTGCCTCTTTAAGGTTGTTATGGATCACATGCTTGCACGTCTTCCTTCGTACTTACACATTCGCTCGAGCTTCCGGGACAAAACTCCCTTTAAGGTTGTTATATCTGTAACGTCCTGAACTTGGATTTTCGAGTCATTTCAGACTAAGCATGTTGAGACAAATCTGTCGATACTTTTCGTATGCAAATCGAAGTGTACACGAATTTAAAATGCGTAATTAGTTTGAAAACCAGTGTGTTTTTGGTTTTTGCAATTTGGACCTCGGATCGACGATCCGAAAGTATTATTAACTTTCTGGTGTCACGAGAATTTTTATTTTATGTTCCGTGTGGCGATCGGACCTCGTATATGCAAAACGTGTATAAACTGCGAATAAAGTTGCATACGATCTGTCTTGGAATTCACATGTTACAAATGACTTCTATTTGAAAATTCGTAAATATTATCGAATTCTTTATCTAATAATGATTCTAATGATATATATTTTGCTGGAATTAGAACTTATTCGACCCTCTTACAATAATGCACTTTTTATAAATAATCTAGGTAGTGGGCATTGACAAATAAATAAATAATTTATTTTATTTGAAGGAATAATTAGCTTGTTGGAGTTGCTATTAATAGGTGGGAATGGAAGTGGGTTGGTCACGTGGGTTATAAAGGGATGGGGGAGAGAGAGAGAGGCCGTACGAGAGAAAAAAAAAAAGAAAGGGAGAGAAACAGAGAGATTAAAGAGAAAAGGAGAGAAAAAGAGAAAATCAGAAAGAAAGAGAGACCGAGAGAGAAAGAGAGGGGGCAGAGGAGAAGGAGGAAGAGGGAAAAGGAGAAGACGACAGAGAGGAGGAGGAGGTCGCCGAGAATTCGCCGCTGACCGATGAAGGTTCGGCGAAGGCCACCGGAGGCGAGATTGGCAAGAAGGAGGGTCCTGCGTGATGTGCACATGGTGCGCTGCGTGAAGCGGGAGACGATACGGCGAGGTGAGATCGGCGCGAGAGGATGCCCGCGGCGAACCCACGCATGCACGTGCATTTGTTCCTGTAGGGAAGAAAGGTAGAGAAAGAGAGCGAGGGAGAGTGGCTGAGGAAAAGGGAGGACGGCTTCGTCGGAGGGCCACCGAGGGTCGGCAGGGTCTGGCGGAGGGTTCAAGCGGACGCCGGAGACGTGGCGGCAAGGCCTCGGGACCGGCGGTGCGTGGTGGTGCAACCAAGTTGCACCCACCGACGTAGGCGTGAGGAGAGGAGACGTCGAGGACGGCTGGGGAAGGCCGGCAGGGGACCGTCAGCCAGCGGTTTCGGTCCAACGAGCGTCGGTGGCGGTTGGCGCAACCGGGATTGTGGCCATGCACGCTCTGCGTGCATGGGTCGTGCCTGGGTGCGTGAAGGAGAAGACCGAAGGATGAAGGAGAAGAACGGAGGAAGGAGAGGTTTGTTGAAGAGATAAAAGAATTACGTTTTTAAAATAAGGTTTTTTAATATTCCATTTTGGTTCTTGTGCATGGACCTTTGCTATCCGACGATGAGAATTGTTTGCTTAGATCAAGGGCTTTCAAGATCGGAATCAAATGATCCAATACTCGAAGATGGGATTCTTGAGGGTGACGGATGCATCTGTATGGTCGGATCGGGCGGTTTCTGCTCCGATCCTTGAAGTGCATGCTAAATTCCCGTCTTAACGTTAGTTCGTGTTTTGATCCGTTAGGGGGTCAAACGGTATCTGTTTCTCGCGTTCCAAGACTCATTGGAATGGTCTCTTTATGAACTATACGAAGGTAAGTTTTTAAATTTGAATTTAGGAATCGTTTCTTTCATGAAATTTTTTCGATGGAACTTATTTCGTTTTTATTCCATATGTGTCTTGACATTGATCTAGCCTCAGCGTGCATACAAAATAGACGGGCCTCCAAAATAATGAAAAAGAAACAATGGGTGTGCATGGTTTGGAGTCACCGTAAGCCTCCGGTGACATTAGGAAGAATAGTCTCTCTCATTTTTTGTACGGTTTATCTATATAGTGATTTTTTTTGCGTATTGCACTATTTAGCGTGCACTCTTAGCTCTTGCTGGGATTGGATCCGTTTACATATTCTTGTTGTTCTGAGTACTGGAATATTAAATATTAATGATGAAAATCAATTTAACTTGGAATATGAATAACCAGAGTAATATTATTAATTGTCGGATTAAAAGGAGTTAATGACAGATTATTGGATAATTTTCATGAAATGAATTATAAAATAATTAAGCTTGTTGTATATGGTTTTAACATCATGTGTGAGAAATGAATTTCTGTTTGAGTAAAATTGGCATAATCAAGATGGTTAAATAATAAATTGATTAGAACCCTGATTAGAAATTGAGAATTTTCGGGAAATGGATATGTTGGAAGATACTGTAGAAAATTGTTAATAATGCAAAATTATTAAAGATGGTTGAATGGATGAAAATGAAAGATACAGTTATATGAAAATGATTAAATATCAGTACAGTGGATATGTCAAAAAAAAAAAAAAAAGGAATAAATAACTGGTTTCAACCCACAGCTTGTCAGGTTTTTGGCCGTAGTGTTAAGTCTTTTCAGACTAGGTTCAAGGGCTGGTTTAGGGACTTGCTGGCTTCTCTATGACTCTTTGGTTAGGCTTAGCAGCCAACTGGGATAGCAGATTCGTAGGGCTCGAGGTTTGGAGCAGTTCTTTTGGCTGGTGGATTGGTCATTAGCTGTCTTTGGCTCAACGTACATAGCGCGTGTACGTGTTCACACCATATGATGCAGTTGCCACCCCTTTCCATGATGACCCCAGGGTGACGAAGAGTGGCGACTTGATGGATATAAGGTACCCTCTCGGCCAGGAGGGTAGCTTATATCAATTTACACCACAAGAAGTTACACAAAATCATCTCATGCCTTGAGATGTCGACTGTTAATTTGTAAACTATAATAAATTGGGCTTCTAATGTACAAAATGGAACTAAATAATGAGATGTATAATAAATAAATAAATCAAAGCTACAATACCCATTTTTTCTTGTGCTTGGTTACTGTTGCACTCTGCTGTTGTTATTTCTACTTTATTCAATTTTTACTGACGTGTTTTTGAGTTCTGTACTCAGGTATACCTAGTAGTTTGTCAAGAGATTTCTATTGTACATCTCCTTACACCTAGATCCTACGGTAAATATTTTGTTTAGTATTCAATTTTTTTTCCTTTAAATTTTTGCAATGTGAACTATTTGTTGGCTATGTTTATATTTTATGATTATGTGTTGGGTGATTGCGATCTTGTGGGCGAGTTGTGTTGGTTGTTAGCACACGACAACTCAGGTTTCATCGATTAGTGGGACTCGGTCGTCACTGTTCTCTCTTCCTAAACCACAGTACAAAAAGGTAAAAAATAACTCCAACAAGTGGCGATGTCCCTTAGTCTAAGTACCGACTCCCTCATGACGCGACTGAGGTCCTCAAGGCTCCAACAAGTGGTGATGGCAACCGTTGTAAGCCCAGTAGCCTACGACGTCCTCCAATTCTTGCCTCTCCTACCCTCTAGCCCATGCTGGTCAATGCCCCTCCTTCTGCTCGCCCCTCTCCAGATCTGTTGCTGCCATCCCACTAACGATCATTGTAAGCTACTAAACTTCTTTCCTCCTCACCTACTACTCCTTTGATCCTTGCACCTTTCCTCGTCCTCACGACTTCTCATGACCCACGACCTCCTTCGCTGCCACCACACACCACCCTAGTCTAATTGCTGCCACCACCTCGCTCGCCAGACCTCTCACCATTCCTTAATTCAATTGCTGCCACCACTCACCACTCACAACCCTCACCATCTTACTGCAATAAAGTCTTCTCTTGGGTGTACCTTTCTCTCACCATTAGATTATTTGTGAGTCATCTACAGTATAGTCTTCTCGTGGGTGTAAAATTAGTCCTTGTCCTATCATGCTTTTTTACATAAAATTTCAGCTAATTGAGTACTTTTGATAAATTTAGTTTCTTAACCATCTACGTAACCTAGGTTTTATTTGTCTATTTGTTTAATCAATTAATCTTCAATTTGATCGATTTGCTAAATTTTAACCACTGCATATTTTTTAAACTACTATCATCAGTTTAGTTGAAAATTTAGACACCAATGAATGTTTTCAAGCATCTTTCTTTCTAATTCATTGGATCATATTCTGTGTAATGTGATATTTGATGTGTAATATGATATCCATGTGTAATATAATATTTGATGTCCGTGGATGATATTTCATATTTATAATATGATTGCCCATGTGTAATATTTACCCTCTACTTTATGTTAATTTTAGTTGGTAGCATTTAGTTAGGGGAAAATAAAATTTACAAGCTATTTGTCCATCATTAAGGGGGAGAAAGATTTCCTTCGTTTATATAGGAGAAATCTCAAAAGATAACATAGCTATATTTCCATTAAAAAGGGGGAGATAATTACATAGCTATCTTGTTGTGTGAGAAAGATGGAATTAGAAGAGCATGTTTTAAGGGGGAGTATAGGATAACTAAAATTGATTAAACTTTTTTGATAATGTCAAAAGGGAGGAGAATTTTTTGGATTAATATTTATGATTTTGTAATCATCAAAAAGGGGGAGATTGTTTGTGTAAGGACACTACGATAATTAATTTTGATGATAACAAAACACTTGTTATTTAACATTTACATTTGAGTTTATGAGTTTTCAGGATAATTGCAAATGGATACAAGTGTGTAGGAGCTCAAGCTCACATCCCTGGTGGATTGGAAGAGCTTGATGGAGGAGAAGGAGCCTCACATGGAGCGAGAGCTTGAAGACAAGAAGATGAAGAATATGATAGAAGATTATTTTGTTCTTGTACTTTGTATTTATTGTTCTTTGTTCTTTTATTTCTTAGATGATGGTTAAAGAGCCCCAAAGTATCATACCATAGCCCTAGGATCACATACTCAACCCTAGGATACTTAGACAAACTCTTAGGGAACTTAGAAAACCAAAGTAGGCATCAGACAGCCTGATCAGACGTCCAATCTGGACATTAGACTTCTGATCATAGACTTTAAGATGTATGACTATTTGATCAGATGCCCAAAACACTTAGGTTGGAACCCACTCTCTGTCTGCCAGTTTTAGACACCTCGCCCTTAGTCTAGACGTCTTAGAAGACGTCTGAGGACCTTGCCAGACGTCCAACTAGAGGACCGTTGGCTTAACAAATCTAATCGTTGAGGATTAACCCTTTATATCATTCATATTCACTTTTAGACGTCTATAGTTCATCCCAAATGTCTGATAAATAGGTGTTAGGCTAAGATCTGACCCTAATTACTTCTTATCAAACCTTATAGTCATTTGAGCCTCGGGAAATCTATTCCTGTAGTGATTTGTGTTTCCAGACGTCTAGACCTATTGCCAGTTGTCCGATCTGTCGTCTATGCAACTTAGCACTAGAATCCTGTTTCGATCTTATGAAAACAGGAAGGAAATCATCTTAGTATTAGATGTCTGATTAGATTCCTAGATGTCTTAATACACTTCTTTAGACGTCTGTCTTGATCTAACCCAGTCCAGATCTTCTACCCTTCTAGATCAGATAACCAATCCCTAGATTAGATGATGGCCCATATGTTTGACCTTAGAAACAGACATCTGATAACCCTGTCAGAATCATAAATGATGCTGATTTTGGCTTGATTTGCCTTGGGATTATTCCCAATGGCTATAGAAGCCTTCCAAAGGCTGGAAGAGGCTTCTAAATCCTTCTTAGGGCCTCTATAAATAGAGGAGGACCCTTGCTTTGTTATACACACCTAAGAATACTACTTCCACTCATATTGTGTCCAAGAAGAGATTATTAAGTAGAGAAGTACTGTTGCTCTCTAAACTTTTGTCCACACTCTTGAGAGCAACATCTTCACTGCACACTCGCTCTCCCATCCTCACATATGAGAGTGTTGATCATGCCCTTGCATGGTTCACGCACTCCGCGTCAATAGCTGACACACTTCCAACAAAGGGAAGTTTTTATTGCCTATAGTAGCTAGTTTTAAATACCTACTTTGTGACTCTATAGGATATTTTGTTATTGTCTTTGTTTAGATATTCGCTTTGCAAATTCCCGTCTCTCTCACGAGACAAAATATTCCTCATGAAGAGGAGGGGTTTTGAGGAACACTGCCCTCATACATTGTAGCATGGTTGTATTGAGGTTGAGTCACCCTCGTTTAAGTGACTCGATTAGTGGATTTGATCGACTAGGTCGATCGAAAAATTTTAAGTTGAGAGGCTTAGGTGGTGATTTTTACCCAGGTTTGGGTTTTCACATAAAAATCCCTTGTGTACTTGTGATTGTTGATTTTGTGAGATTGTTTATTATTCTTCTACTTTATTTTGTTTATCATACAAATCTCACCCACCTTTGTCAGAACCTACATTATTGGGTTTACAGAAATCAAATTTGCTTAAGTCATAAGGGTCCTTATAAAGAGTTGAATGTTTCAAAAGTAGAGGCACCCTTAGATCCTTAGTATCATTTCCCGAAAAAATTTCTCTTAGTTCAATCACTTCCTCTCTTTATTCCTTGAAGTCCAAGTCTTTTAAATCATCAATGCTAAAATCAGACTTGATTACATCATATATGCAATCAAATTCCATAGAAAGTGATTCAAGTTTAGGCTCATCTAAATCTGATGTAAAGGTGAAGCTAGTCATTGAAGGTTCATCAAGTTCAAATTGAATCTTGGAGCTTCACCTACTTCAAGAAAGAAATTCTCCTTAAAGTCAAATGTGAAATTTTCAATTTCAAAATCATCAGAAATCTCATCCTTGAAGAGAAATGTCTCATATTTTGATTCATTCTTATGCTTCGTAGTTCCTGATTCAAAATTGAATGTAAAGCTTGCAGCTTCAATATTATCAGAAATTTGATCCTCAAAAAGAAATGCCTCATATTCAGATTCATCTATATATTCCATAGATTATGAGTCTTTCAAAGAGACATTTTCGATTAGACCCTCAACCTGCTTAAGTTCTTCAATAATCCTACAACTTTCATTAGAGTTTTGAATAGCCTTAAAAATTTTTAATTTCATCTTTTCATCCCCGAAGTCTATTTGTATGTTCCCATTTTTACAATTAATCAGGGTCTACACAATTGCTAATGGTTTACCCAAAATAATCGGAGCCCATCTTAAATCCTTAGGAATCTTGAGATCAAAAATAATAAAGTCCACTAGGTAGTAGAAATCATTTATCCGAACAATAACATCCCTTAAAATTCCTCATGGACTTCTTATAGATTGGTTATCCAACTAAATTTGAACCGAACTAGGTTAAGGTCCCCGAGTTCAAACTTCTCATAGATTTGTGTGGGCAATGGGTTGATGGTGTTGGTGCAAGAGAACCACGATCGTTGATTTTGATGATAACAAAATGCTTGGTATTTAACATTTGCATTTAAGTTTAAGTTTTCAAGAATAATGCAAATGGAATCAAGTGTGAAGGAGTTCAAGGTCGCATCCATGGTAGATTGGAGGAGCTTGATGGAGGAATAGAAGAGACGAAGCTTTGCATAGAGCGAAAGCGTGAAGGATAAGAAAAATAGAATAGATGTCCTTTTATCATTGTTCTTTTACTCTTTATTTATTTGCTCTTTTACTTTTCTTAGATTTATTATTAAAGAGACAAAAGAGTAACACCTATAGTCCTAGGAACACTTATACTACCCTAGGATACTTAGATATTCTTAGATAATCTTAGAAAACATGTAGAAAACCAAAATAGACTTCAGACAGCCTGATCAGAAGTACAATATGGACTTCAGGCATCTGATAATGGACTTTAAGATGTTGATAGTTTGTACAAACATCCAAATAGTTAGGCTGGACTTACTGTTCTCTGATCATCACTTTCATATGACCAGCACATAGTCCAAATGTCTTACAAGACATCTGATGACCTTGCTAGACGTCCAATTAGAGGACCATTGTCCTGTCAAACAATATCTTCTAGGATTATCTAATTATCACACTGATATTTCTTTTCAAACATCTGTAGAGCCTTCTAGACATCTGATAAAGAGACGTTAGGCTCGATCTGACTCAAATCTACTTTTGTCAGACCCTTATAGTCGTTTGAGCCTCGAGAAAGCAATTCCTGCAGAGAATCCTCTTTCCAGACGACTAGACATTATGTTAGACGTCTAATCTGTCATCTAACCAACAAACACTAGAACCCTATTTTGATCTGGTCAAAACAGGAAGAAACTTGTCTTAGAATTAGACATCTAATTAGTTTCCTAGATGTCTTAAAATGCCTTCTTAAACATCCATCTTGATCTAACCTAGTCCAAATGATCAGCCCTTCTAGATCAGATCAGACGATGACCCAGACATTTGACCAAAATCATAGACATTTGATAACTCTGTCAAACTCTTTAATGACTTTGATTTCGGTGGGTTTTTGGATTACTCTCTTGAGACTTGTTCTCAATGGCTACAAGAGGTTTCCAAACCCTTCCAAAGCCTTATAGGCACCTCTATAAATAGAGGAGCACCCTTCCTAAACCAAGACACACCTAAGTATTACTGCTTCCATACTCAGTGTCATAGAGAAGGAATCAACAAGAAAGAAAGTGATCTTGCTCTCCAAGCCCTATTCAACAAATCTGAGAGCACCAAAACTCTGCCGTGATCATGCCTATTTACTTTCGATTAAGGGGAGAATTCTTGCCTATAGTATCATAGTTTAAATTTCTCTTTGTGGCTCTATAGAATTACTTGTTTTCCTTTTGATTTTTGATTGGGTATGCACTTTGCAAATTCCCATCTCCTTTCCGAGACAAAATGTTGCTCGTGAAGAGGAGTGGTTTAAGGTACTCTACCCTCGGTTCAAAGTAGCGTGGTTGCAAGAGGTTGAACTACCCTCGTTCAAGTAGTTCGGTTAGTGGATTTGATCTACTAGGTAGATCAGGAAATCCTAAATCAAGAGGTTTAGGTGGTGGTTTTTACCCGGGTTTCGGTTTCCACCTAAAAATCCACTGTGTCATTTGTGAGATTGCTTATTTGTTGATTTATATTTTGCATGGTTTGTTTATCATGCTTGATCTCACCCCCTTCATCAAAACCTATAGATGGAGGCTCCTAAATTAATTAAGGCCCTATCAAAGGCTAAGGCAATAATCGTGCAAGAAATCAAGGGGGTTCCTGGGTCTCCTTTGTTAGGAGGTAGGTCCTTTAGAAGTATAGAGCTAGCTTGTTCTGAAAAGACCACCTTCTTAAGAGGTTCAGTCTTAGTCTTATGCTTTTGGGTGCACATTTACTTCAGAAACTTAGCGTAGGGCCGAAATGTACTTGATAGCAATAAGGAGTGGGATATTAATCTGGACTTGTTTGAAAACTTCGAGAAGCTCGTTGTTCGTCTAATTTTTCTTCTTCCTTTCTTTCTTTAAGGCTTCAGGGAATGTGACATGACTAGGAATTTTAATGAAAGGTTCTTGAGCCTCTTCTTCTTCCTTAGGTACATTAATTATAGAGGGTTCACTAGGATCCTGGTGGGTTGATTGATTTAGGTGCATAGGGTCTTGTGTGGTTGTACCACTCCTCAGGGTAATGGAATTAGCAGTGGCATTAGGATTCATACCTTGAGGGGGATTAAGCAAGATGGGAGCTTGCTAAGGAATAGGAAATCCAGGTGGGTTTTATGGGGCAGAATTAATCACATGGGCTTGCCCCTGATTTTCATGAAACCCTCGAAAGTTAGTCCGATTTTGTAGGTTCCTAGAGTTTGGTACATGTTGGGATGGGTGGGCTCCTTATTTCCATAATTGATTCAGTTGTCTCTTAACCTCAACTATCTCCTCCTTATGTTTTTGGTTCATATTAGCAACCATTTTAATCAAGGTATCCATCTAATTAGATTGAGTAGGTCGATTAGGTCCAGATTTGGGTTGATTATAGCTAGGTTGACCAACTATTTTGACCTTGATTATAAGAGGAGGGGTTAAAAATAAGTCTGGTCTGATTTGGATTTGGATTTTGATTCTATTTAGACCAGGAGAAATTAGGATGATTGCGCCATCCAAGGTTATAATAATTTGAATAAGGGTCCATTTTGGGATAACATAACCCTAGATAGCTTGTATGTCCTCATAGCAAGAGGGTGTACCAAGAGTTGGGACTGAATAATCAGGATAAGAGGGAACAATGGCCCCTCCTTGGAACATAGTTGGTATCTGTTCTAGTTTCAATTGGTTCATAGGTTCATAGGTTGAACCAAGTAAAGATTATTCACAAACTCCTTCCGAAGGGAGTCTGAGGTAGTGTCGGTGTAGTTAGTGCTCCCCTATCCACAGAATAGGCTTGTGGAGATATCCTCAGAGGTTTCGTATTTCATGCAATGTCCTCAATGCATGCAATATACAAAAGAAAAGAGATAGATATCACCTGATAACTTATGAGTTCTGACAAATATAGCTTGTTTATTTCTAGACCTGAATCAAACTAGTCAAAATATAAGCTAATCAAATTCATTGGGATGCTTCCCAACAAGCGTTGAATTTTACGTTGACATAGTTTAGTTAGTTAGCTAGTTTTTTGATAGAGAAATATTAATCAATTGGCCCCCACTAGTGTAAGGTGCATAAAAGGTATATTCTCAGCAACGGTGCCAAAAACTGATAGCAGATCTATGCGATATGTAAATAGAGTTCGTTGTAGTGTGTAAACTAGCTAACAATTTTAAAAATAATTAGAGTTGGGAGTTTGGGTCGAACATGGGGAGACAAAAATCGAAGTTTACTTACATACTTTTTTCGTTTTATTTCTAATGTGAAAGCAAATATGGACTCTACTAACTAAGATAATAATAATAAAGAGGGTGAGAGAGAGTAAGGGATAGAGATTAGGTCATAAAAAGACATTTATTTCTACTAGAAGAATGATTGCAACAAGAGTTTTTCAGAAATCTAACTAGAACAAAAATAACAAGAAGAAAGAAGAAGAAGAATCCAAAGCAGAATTACGGTGGTGGAGAGAATCGTCGATGGAGCCAGAGAGGATGCAGAAGAGGGCAACCAGGAGAGAAATGCTTGGTGTAGGAGGGAAGACCTAAGGGATGGCTAGGGATTCTACTCTAAAGGAGGTGGTGGAAGAAGGTGGAAGAGTGTACTTTTGGTGGAGGAATTGATGACCAGTGGAGCAAGGGGGGAGTGACATATGTTTTTATAGAAGTAAGGAAGGCTTCCTATTGGTCCAATTAGTGTGCCTCAGATCAAGGATGTGGACGGCCTAGATTAGATCTACGGGGGGCAGCTAGGATAGGTAGGATAAGGATCCTAGGATCTAGAATGGAGGGAGGAGATTGGAAGGTTTTTTTGTTACGTTTTTGTTATACTATGGTGGTTGGCCATATTGGATAGGATCTAGGTAGGTGGCCAACCCTAAGGATTAGATAAGTTGGTTGCTAGGGTTAGGTTTTAGAGGGGGCGGCTAGGTAGGTTGTT
This sequence comes from Thalassia testudinum, assembly GCA_037157565.1. Taxonomy (NCBI): domain Eukaryota; kingdom Viridiplantae; phylum Streptophyta; class Magnoliopsida; order Alismatales; family Hydrocharitaceae; genus Thalassia; species Thalassia testudinum. The sequence continues at coordinate 46,590,029 of JAZHRO010000025.1, forward strand.
AGGAAGGGATATGTTCTAGGTTTTTTAAGGTTTTATTTGGCTTTTAGGTGGATAGGATTAGGTATCCTAAGTGGTCGACCAGAAGGGTTTTAGGACAAGGTTTAGGTTGGTCTTAAGGGAGTTTCTAAGCTAAGTAATTAGGCTCCTAATTTGGATCAGGGACAACCCTAGGGATTTGATAAAGTGGTTGCTAGGGTTAGGTTTTAGAGGGGGAGGCTAGGTAGGTTGTTAGGGAGGGATATGTTCTAGGTTTTTCTAGGTTTTATTTGATTTTTAGGTGGATAGGATTAGGTATCCTAAGTGGTCGACCATAAGGGTTTTAGGACAAGGTTTAGGTTGGTCTTAAGGGGGTTTCTAAGCTAGGTAATTAGGCTCTTAATTTGGGTCAGGGTCTAGGTTTATTTGGATTCGAGTTCAATTGCAAAAGTTGACTTGATCCTCTTCATAAATGAATTCAGTCTTGAATCTCCTATTTGTCGGGCTCCAATTGCTCCAAACCTGATACTTACACATATCACATAAAAAACATCAAGGCACCAAATATAAGTTTGGAAAAATTGCTGAAAAACCTAAACTTATGCAATATTTACAAAATGCACCTATATGGCTAAACTAGCCGAACTAAATGCATTCTACTTTAATCAACTCTCATATTAGCATTAGTTAGGCATAATTAATGTAAATATATATAGTAACATCATCTAGCTAGACCTAGCCAGGCTACCGAGCAGGAAAGTTGTCGGACTGGGTCCATACAGGCATCTTGAAATGAGCTTATTTCTTTTAATGGGCCTTATTAGCAAGGCCCGATTGAGAGGATTTTCCTTCCCTTATTAGTTGCACCCACTCTCTTTGCTAGCTCAATCAGCAAAGAGAGTAATGGAATAAGTTTGTCAGATGGAAATAAGCTCATGCGTATGATGCCCCTAGTGATTGGCTGGCTATATGTTAGGCGGCTCAATCAACATAGAAAAGGGCAAGGGTAAATGGTATTTGCAATCGCAGAAGGTTGAAGCCTAGATTATTATTCATGATGGTGGGAAGGTAGTTGTGCATTAGAAAAAGATGGGCGTATCATCGCTTAAATTGCCTGGTGGGCTTTAGAGCCACCATCCTGGGATTTAATTTCGTATGATTTAAAATTTAATATCACAGGTGATGGCCAATCACCACAAAAGAATGTTTGTTGTTTAGGAATGACAAGACAATCATTAATTGTCATTATGATGAGAGGCTTCAATGTGGTATCGGAGCAAATTACGTAATTTTAAAGAGGGGCACATCTCTGGGCAATGATTCGCCTGCAGAGGCATTAATTGCCTGTCATGATTGCGGGAATTGAAAATTTCAAATGCCGCATTGGACGAGGTTATAAATATGGGTGGAGGGGGTTAGTAAATGCCCCACACCCTTACAACGAGAACTTGAAAATATGAAAGAGAGCTTTCAGTTGAGAGAAGAGCAAGTCGCTGAGATAATGGAAATGCTTCATGGGAAGAAGGCACTATTCATCTTCATCTTTGAGAAGATGTTGGGAATCGCAAGAAAAGGTGAGTCCACCTCATCTTCAACTTGATTATTAGGTGAAACGCTAGCATTATACACCTTCAGTTTTGACTTTTGTAGCTAAGCGACTAAAAAAGACATTTTGAGAGAACATGTTCTTGAAGGAGTTCGATTTCATGCACTCGGCCAAAACATCTAACTTTTCTCACCCGTCGGGGATGATTTCTTTATAATTTGTAAATATATTAGTGAGCACAGGCTAAGGATATCGTTAAACCCTTTTATTGTCTCCTTCCTTGCATATTTTTTTTGAACTGAAAAGGAGTGTTATTGAATTGCCAATATCTGTCCGGGAGAGCTTTTATTGATTAAGTGAGGGAAAAAAATTACATGAGTGAACCCCATTGATGTATGAGATTCCAGCAATTGTTTACAATATTATCCACATTCACTGGTCTCTTTTGAAACAAACTCTCATTTCTAGCTCTCCACATAGACCATAATACTGCCACCATCGGTAAATATGGCTTATTCACCCTCAAGAAGGAACTCCAGAGGCTCTCCCACGTGGGAATAGTTTCCCTGCACACCTTCCTCCAAACACAATCTGTAATCATGCAAGTGGAAAAAATATGAAGTCTGGGGAAAAAATATGAAGACTGGAGTCATTATGCATCCCACACAAATGGCAGAAATGAGCAGGGGTGCCCATTCTCCTATGCCTCAAATCTCCCGTTATCAGGCCATCTCTTCTGCATAACCACAAAAAAATTTGTACCTTCAATGGTACCTTCAATTTCCATAGCTTCTTCCCAATCTCATCAATCTCTGCCATCCTGGAGGAAATGTAAAGTTTATCATAGGCAGCTGCTGAGGAGAAAGCCCCATCCCATTCGTATGTGTCACACTCCTCAGGCGTAGGTTTGAAGGCAATAAGTTCCTGCAGAAGACGTTCATTTTCTGCCCATGTTCTTGTTCCATGGTTGTTCCCCACCTCGTTGTTCAACATCCAATTCTCAGAAGCCATGTCCCAATAGTCACACACCAAAGCATTTTTATCAGTAGCAGTCGAAAATGCAAGAGGGTACCTGTCTTTAATCACCCCACCATGCAGCCATTTTTCCAACCAGAATTTGAAGCTTTTCACATCACCCAAGACAGACTTGAATAAACTCCAATTATCTGCCAAAGCACGCACCACAGATGACCAGAAAGGAGACGGCTTATGAGGATTTAAGCGGTTCTTCTCATCATCTGCCACCCCATAGCTATCCTGGATGATTTCTGTTCACATTTTTTTTCCCCTTGGAGCAACCGAATAGCCCACTTCAATAGTAGGGCATCATTAAATTCTTTGAGTGATTTGATTCCCATGCCACCATACTTCTTATGCGAACAAATTGAATCCCATTTTACAAGTTGGAGGAAGGCACCTTGATGGGAAGCCCCTTTCCAAAAGAACCTCTTGCGCATCACGTCAAGATTTTTCCAAATTGACTTTGGAGCTCTGAGAACAGAGAAGAAGAAGATTGGAATGGATGTGATGATTGAGTTTAATAAAATATACCTCCCCCCTTTCGAAAAGTAATGACTACTCCAACCCTCTAGTTTTGTAGCCACCTTTTCAAAGAGAGAAGACCAATTTGTTTTCTTCATTTTTGTGCACTTCAGTGGTAAACCCAGGTATTTGATTGGCAGTGATATCACAAGCGTGCCCAGGATGGTGGAGATGTCATTTTGGTCTATACCATTCATACCAAAGTGGACCAAGGAGGACTTACTTCCATTTAATTTTAAACCAGAAATCTCACCAAAAATTTTGACCATATAACATGGTGCCTGTGCTTCCCTCTTCCCACCTTCCACAAAAAACACAGTGTCATCCGTGTATTGCAGAATGGGGGCCAATGCCCTACTGTTAGTCATCGAGTATCCCCTTATCAACCCATCAGTTGCCAGCTTGCAAGCATATCTTGCCAAGGTATCCACTGCAAGATCGAAAATCAAGGGGGCTAGTGGGCAGCCTTGCCTTACCCCACACTGAGGCTGAATCCAGGCTCAACATGGTTTCCCTTTTATCAGGGGGGAATAGGAAGCAGTCGTGATGCATCTCTTCACCCATTATATCAAAAGAGGGGGGAATTTCTCCTTTTAAGAGTTTCCCAAAGATACGACTAGGAAATTGAGTCATAGGCTTTAGTGAAATCAACCTTCCATAGGAAAGCCTTGGATTTTCGCCTATGCCATCCCATCACCATTTCTTGCACCATGATGAAAGATTCCTGTAGAGACCTCCCAGGTAGAAAAGTAGATTGGACAGGCATAATCAAATCTTGCAATACATCATGAATTATGTTGGCTAAGATCTTGCTGATGATAAGATAGATGGAATTCGACAAAGCAATAGGCCTATAATCTGAAAATTTCTCCGCACCTGACTTCTTTGGTAGCAAAAACAAATAAGACTTAACCAGTCTTTCAAAACCAAAGTTGCCCTTTTCAAACTCATGTATAACTTCCATCACATCCTTCTTAAGAACGTTCCACATTTCTCTATAAAAGAAGACTTGAACCCCATCCAGTCCTGGGGCTCCCTCATTATTAAAATCTTTGATTGCTTTCACTGTTTCATGTTCAGTAAAAGGGGCAACTAACATAGCCATCTGATCACTGCTGACACTTGGAAAATTAGCCGAAGCCATCCTCCAGGAACCTCTTGGTGTAGCCTTGGCTGCTTCTTTAAAGTACCGGCCAACTTCATATCTAATTTCACGAGTAGATGTAATGGTTCTCTTACCCATTTTAATAGATGAGATGAGATTAAATCTCCTCCTAGCATTGGCAACAAGATGAAAGAATTTCGTATTGGCATCACCTTCCTTGAGCCACAGTTGTCTAGATCTCTTACACCAGTCCATTTCTTTCTTTAAGTCCTCCTCACCAATGACCTGTTGCAGATACTTCCTTTGTTCCTGCTCTTGGCTACTCAGAACCAGCCTGCACTCCTTCAAATCAAGCCTTTGGATCTCTACTAATGCCTCAACCCTCTTCTACTCTCTGATAGCCACCACTGTCTGCCCATATTCCTTCAACATTGAGAGCATAACTACCAGCTTTGATGCAAGTTGCTATGTGGCTGAGCCAGTCACTACCTTATTCTGCCACCAGCTGGACAACATATCAGCAAACCCCTCCTCCCTGAATCATGACTTCTTAAGCTTGAAGGATGATCCAACATCCGCATTCACCCCACTATCCCACACAATTGGTGTGTGCTCAGAGAATGGCCTGTCAAGGCTCATAGCAGACGATAGGTGGAATCTCTCCAGGATGCTTGGGTTGCCAAAGAATTTGTCCAGCCTTGATACCGGTCCACTTCCATTTCTCCAAGTGAAATCCACCCCATTGACAGGGTATTCAGTGATACCCAATCTCTGCACAGTCGATTGAAATCCAGCCAATGCACTTTTAGAACTGCCCCCAGGTCTGTCTCCACTTGATAAAGGACAGTTGAAATCACCACCAACAAGCCACGGTACCTCTTGGACTCTTTGATGCATTATTGACAGGTCCTCCCAAAGTTACACTCGATCAGCTGCGGCATAAGGTCCATATATGCATGAAATGAACCAATCCTGATCACCTTGAAGGTTCTGACATCTACAGGTAAGTACATGTCTATCGTGAAGGATTTCAGTCACTTTAAGGCATGATTTTTTCCACCATATTGCCATCCCACTAGATCTACCAGCTGCTACCTTCCCCACATAGTCTGCTCTCCTAGACTGTCTCAACGAGTCCCAGATAGGGCCATTTTCCTCCTCCAAATGTGTCTCTTGAATAAGAGCACAATCAATCTCCCAGTCCACAAGATATCTGATAAGAGATGCCCTTCTCACTTTGTTGCACAACCCATGCACATTCCACGTTAGGACTCTCATTCCTTGCATGGCTAATCCCCTTGAGCCAAATTATCCACATATTCAACCATGATTGACTTTGCAATAGTTTCCTCCACTGTGGAACTCAAGTTCTCCTTCCTTTGCCTTCTAAGCATGTAAGGGGAACACCCAAACCCCCTCTTTTTGTTTGTCCCTTTCCCAAATTTCAGCTCATCAGGAACAGGGAATTGCATTTGATTCACTTCCTTAAGGGCACTTCTTCCACTGCTGATTACAATTTCCATGCCCGACTTTACCTCTTCACAACTAGTGGAATTGCCTGAGTCCCTCTCTAAGACAGTGTCCTCAGCCATAGGACCCTTGCCTGTGTCCACAGGGGTTTGATTAGCACTTCCCATGGTAGTGTCATCAACCATAGTCACCTGGTCCCTCTCTGAGTCTTCCTTGTGGCAGTCTTTCCTCTTCTTTGTTTTAGGAGCCTCATCTGAGGGCTTACAACCCACCAATTCAACTTGTTGTGCCTCACTAGATCTAACAACAGACGTCTTATCCTGACCCTGTTCTGGTAACACAAAATCCTACCCTACCACTGATAAACGAATGAACCACGAAGAGCCCCCACACCTGAGAATGATTTTGTCTGGCAGTGACACACTTCTAAAGACCTCAGCCTCAAATTGAAGTAAATTTGCATCACCTTCCCCAATTGTGATTTTTGTATCATCACAGACAGATGCGAAGCCTACAACCATCTTGGCGACCACCCCTCTAGATTTTAAATGCAGAGGCAATCCTTTGATCTCAAGTGTCACCCTCCTAGTTCCCATTCTTTAGGGGGGCCGTTTAGGAAGTGCCCCATCAAAGGGAGAGACTAGCCTCCATAGCACGGTGATGTTCTCGAAGGTACTCGGGCGAAAGTGTAGCCTTTCCACATCTATCATCCCCAGACCAAAAACAAGAAAGCGAGTTTGGGATAGCACTACCACCTTCCAGCCTGAGGAAACAAGGGTTAGGGAACTCACTAGTTGATGAAACCTCTCAATAGATGGATTGCCAGTCATGACCTCGTCGATCAGAGCTCCCCTTAGCATGATCTCTACAGAGACAATATCCTCGGAGAATGGAATCTCCACATCAATTGTGTGACCACCTAGCGCCGGCGGCGGGGGTAGCTAGGGCTCCTTCAACACCTCCTATTTTGGGTGCGGAGGGCTCTTCTTAGTGTATTACAGCCTCACCCTTGTGCACGAGTCACATTTGTGACCATCACCCCCACATGGTAAATAGATGAGGGGATTTCTACACATCGCAGCCATATGACCTCTTCGTTTGCATCTATAGCACATAACCTCTCTGTTGGACCTCCTCCAGGCCCCTCTTGGAATGAATCTGGTTTCCCTACCTTCATACGACTGCCATCCCCTCTCCCTCCTCCAATTTCTCGATCTCCATGTTTTCCAATCACCCTCATCCCCAACCATAGCCGCTCCCTCATCTTCTCCTCCCGTCCCCCGTCACCACACACTCTCTCTCCATCTCTCCATCCTCCTTCCTTGCATATTACAAACTTGCTCCTTCTTAGCTGAGCCTAAATTGTCAGTCTGTCTTGAATGCTTTAATGTTATATGTGATAATGGAATTTTCACTTATGCAACAAATAATAACAATGACAGTGATATTAATAATAATAATAATAGTAATAACTCATCGTAGTATCAAGCATGGTGGAAAAATCCTAGATCAAAGAATATAATTAGATATGCACGAATCTAAGATTAAATCAGTTTAAACATGCATTAATCAAAATGAATTATGAAAAATAATGTTGTCTCCATAGGTAGGCATATAAATGCAAATAGGTTTAGTATTTGAATGTAAAGATGATAATCAATGATTCCAATAAGAAGAAAAATAAATGAACTATGATAAGCAAATCAAACTCTGTAAGTCGAAATCGAAGCATAGTCGCGGTGGAAGCACGTGGTAGCGGAAGTTGCTGCAATGACGAAAATGAGCGTACTGTCACCACACTTGTCAGAGAGAATGTTTGAGATCTGCGAAATTGGTGTGATGATGACATCGAGGGAATAGACATGGTTGCTATCATCGTGGTTGTTGATGTCGCGGTGATGGTGGCTACTTGTGGGGTAGATGTCAAGGAGGAAGGTGCGGGTGTGGGACTACGGTCAAGGACGAGACGTCAAGGCATGATGATGCACTAGTGGCCATGGAGAGCGTGGTGGTGGCTATTCTTGAAGGAGAGAGTGAGGTAAGAGCACGAAGAAGGTGATTACGTGGTGACGATGGGGGTCAACGCTGAGGAAGAGATGAGCGGGCGATTGTAGACATGGTGGTGAGGGTGCAATATCATGAGCTCAAGGTGTGCATCGTCGATCTCTGCAGGTGTGTGAGAGGGTGGTGCGCACGACACATGCAGAGGGGGACGTCAATGCTATTCTATGATGTGTGAGAGAGAGAAACAAAGAGGAGGGAGCATTGTTGGCATTCCCAAAGGTGAGCAGCGTTGAGAAAATAAGAGAGGGGGCGTGGTCTTCCATCTATGCGTGTGAGCAAGAGAGGAGAAAAAAATGACGAGGGGGAAGTTTGCGTGCGTGGGTCCTCTGCGTGAGAGTGAGAGATGTGATGGGTGACTGGTTTGAGAAGTCAGTGGCTAAAAGAAAATTAGTTGAGGGGTGCTGGCATTGAGAAGAAGATGACAAGAGGGAGAGATGCTGCTATGATTTTCGATAGAAAAATAAGAGAGAGAATTAGAGTGGTGGTAAATAGGGAATTAACTGGCAGGTCATCGCAACTGAAAAAGAAAATGAGTAGCTCCTTCAAAAAAAAATCTTCATGACTAGAAGGGGATCCTTCATGATTTCTTTCTGCTTAATATTTTTGGTGTCAATTTAAGGTACTAAGTTAGCATTCCAAATCAAGTCTTGATATCTTCCAAAAAATGATCTTGCATCAATAAATTCGTAATTAATCAAACTATGTAATAAGGTACGTAAAACAAATAATGAAATGTAGGGAATGTTAACTCCAAAGCTTAATTAATTTATCAACGTATTGCATGTTTTAAATTAAATTCTCAGTCTAGCAATGATGTACTTAGGCTCTAATTTACATCACTGAAGAGGACCTATCAAATACCCCCATGACTAAGTTTTGCTAGTCCTGAGCAAAACATATGGAGAAGAACCAGATCTCTAGACTGAAATTTTGTTGTCAGGATGCCTCATCATGCCTCACCTCTAGAGATTTGTTTGAAATACTAGTCTTAGGCCTTAAGGTACTCAAGTACTGGTCAAGATATAGACTTGATTGTCTTAAGCTTTAGGTCTCCAACAAAGGTTTTTTAGTCTTCCAATGCCTGCCGAAGTGTTTGTTGATTTCAGAGGTTAAAGCATTGATGATAATATCATCATGAGCCATAAGTAGATTTAATTTTTCAAAATCAAGTGACAAATGCTCCTACATAATCGCCTGAGAGTCATTCCCTACACATCCATTCTGAGAGGAATACATTAAATCAGGATTAATTCTATAGTTTTAACAGCACATTATGAATGCAAAATAATCACGGGATTTCCCAGGGGTTAATCTAAGGTCTAATGAGCATTAAGGTCTAACAAGAGGGTCCACATAAACAGAAATAGGGTTTCACGTACTTCGAGAACTTATTCATAACCCAAAATCCTAATTTTAGACTCGCTTGAATTACAGAGGTTTTGGTCAGGTTTAAATTCATCTAAACCTTCTAAAATTCATAGAAAAATATTCCATGAGGTTTGGTATCCTTGATTTTACCTTTGGAACATATTTTGACCTTAAACAGAGTCATAGACACAATTCTTCCATAATTTAGGTTTTTGCATAAATTTTCCAATCAAACTTGGTTAAAACTGAAATTCAACTTCACCATCAGATTCCTTAGGTCCAAATTATGGTTGTAGCAATATTTAGGTCCAATCAGAGTCCATCTTGACCTAGTTTGCATTTTAGTCCAATCAAACTCTTTCTCTCTCACATACACCCCTATCTTTTGAAATCCTTGCAATCAGGTCCCTAGGTTTTTCATCATCTTTGTATTTAGGTCCCTTCCGCCATTAGTGTGAATAGAAGCTTTACTGTTGAGATTCGAGCAAGGATTTCTCTCTCGATTCTCAATTAAACTCTTCCAAAATTGAAAGGGAGAATTCTTGTGGAATTCCCTTCCAAATGAAACCAGCCATGGACCTTGATTCCTTCCCAATCGTGCGAACGGTTTGAAGAGGCAGGTATCCTATGTGCCTAAAACTCTCGAAGCTTGAAAGCTTCTTTCCTTGTTGGAAACATCCCTTAAGGCTTATAAAAGAGCCAGTGATGCAATTCCACTCTTTCTTAGCTAGGTAAAGGGCCAAAAATCCTCTTCTTTCCCTATCTCCGACCTCCTCCGACCTAGGCTCTAGTGGTTTCCCTCCCCATCATCCTATGAATAACCAATGACCAAATTGGTCTGTCCTTCTTCCTCATCGTCCTCCGCGTCTTGCCAGACACAGCGAGGGTTGCCTCCCCCTCTCCTCGCCGCCATCTCTCAATAGAGAGTTCATCTTCCCCATGTCCGGCCATCACACCGGCATGGGAATATTCTTTCTCTTCATCCTGTAATTAGGTCAAACTTCTCCCCCTTCTCCTCCTAAACCTCCCTATCTCTTTCTTTTCCTAGATCGACCAATGACCACGCCTCTCCCCCTTCGTCTTCTTTCACTCCGGCCAAGCTCCGACGAGGTAGTGAGCTCGCTACACCACACCGCTTACCTCGCCATGACTCCAATAAGCATCACCGTACTTTACACATCAAAAGCCCCAACTTCATTTGGGCTTTTGTGCACTCAACGCCCCCACCGAACACGACCTCCGTCACACACCTTCATTGACCTCGCACGATCACTCCATGCCACCACATGCCATGCAAACATGACCACCACCTTCGTCATCAGTTGGCAATCCTCCTGAGCTGTTCTAATGTGGCCGCAAGGCCATTCTTTGTATTTCAGGTAGCCGCTATCCTTCGTCGTTGTCGCAGTCTCGCCTAACCACGTCTGTAGTGCTTCGACGACCTCAAGGCTTAATTCCACGCCCAGGTGACGCAGACTTAGGTCATGATGCTATCTGGAGCTTCAATTGCGTGGAAGACCCTCAGCAGCTACGTTAATTAGGAAGGATCACCTGCTATTGCACACACGGACAAGAAGTGGGATAGTCCCACATCGTTAGTTGGAGAGCTCGCGACCACGTATAAAATGAAAAAGTGTTGTAGCCTCTCTGCCCGGCACATGAGGGGTCGGGTCCCTCACCACCACACACACTCGCCAACGCTCACTCCTCACCTGCGATACACCCTCTTAGGCCTAGTCCCTGTGCACGTCAGAATACTCGACCAGTTACCCAATTAAGCCTGAGTCTTTGAGAGAGGAGGAAGGATTTGTGAGAGAGAGGGGGAGGGTTTTGCTGCGCATGCCTTGTGCTTAACACTTAGCCTCTGAGGAGAGGCCATGCCCCTGTGCGACCCTTAGCCTCTGAAGAAGAAAGGCCATGCTCTGTGGATGAAGAAGAAGGCTTTGAATCCTTAAGTCTCTGAAGTCTTGAAAGAAGAAGAAGAAGAAGGCTTGGAGGAGAGAAGCCTTGTGCTTTCTGTGAGGCACTGTAGTTTGTTAACACTTAAGACATTTGATCTGATTACTCCTGAGCACTGCTGAATGATTTAAGTACTATAGTGCACACTGAATTCTAATTTGAATAATTTGAGTAATTGCCTGCATGCTTAATTAAAGAGAATAAGTGGTGATTCAAATCACCATTATTTTGATTCTCTTTTCTTTTTGATTCCATGATCTTTTGAGCTTCATTAAATAGCAATTTGACCATATTTATTCATTGAATATCTATTTTGATGCTCAATTAATTATGCTCATCTATTTTAAATGAAGATTAATGTGTGAGTTCCATATTTGCTCCCTATGATTGACCTCGGACTCTTTTTCGATTCTAAGTTATAAATTTAATTATTTTCAAGCGATTGAGGCTTTGCTATGATGATTACTCCTTAAAACACCTCGATAGCTCGACAACATTTTGACACCATTGCTGGGGAGCAACGCGTAATTCACGCATTAGTCTTATCTTTTTGTTTTCTAAGCACTAACTTGCCTTATCTGCTTTATTTGTGATTTTGCGAGGTACAACACAAAGAAATCCTCTGCACAAATCAACCACTCTAGGCACAGGTAAACACTCTCTTCGTCCCTAATCAACCTCCTAATCTTTTGGAAGAGAGAAAAGGAAACTAAACAATTAGGATTCACCTGCCTTATTTTCTAGTAATCATCATTTCTAAGGCAAGTTTCCTGATTTAAGAATTCAAATCAATGTCTGATTGAAGTCGAGATGACTTTGTTTAGAGATCCCTACCTTGATTTCCTATACCTATTAAGGGATTTACGCTTAATTTCTGATCATCTTGGACTACACATTTCTTGTTTGAAGTCCAAGGTCTACATTTTGAGATTAAATTAGACTTGGAATAGAACCAATTAGGGTTTCTACTCTAGGGCTTTGAAGTATTAGTTCACACTTGCCTGAATTAAAGGAAATTAACCCTCCCACATTTGTGTGCTACCCAAACTCTTGCTTGGAAAGATCTAATCAGAAGAACTCTAAAATCAAACTCTAAATTCACTTGAACCCTAAAATTATGGACCTAATAACCTGAGAGTCAATTCAGGGTGATCTTTGGGTCTTGACTCAGATTTCATTCTTCATCTTTTAGGGCAGGTCAGGTGAAGTTGGTCTACTTTGTGAGCCAATCAACCTCCAAATTAGGTCACAAATTGAATTAACTTCTAATCAAGTGAAATCCAAGGCACAAACTAGGCTAAAATTGGTAGACTTAAGGTTTTAATTCTCACATTCCTGTCTACTTAGAACCACAGTGACAAGGAAGGTCAGGTGGGGGAAACCCTATAACCCGTGGAGACACTTTACCGTGTAGGGGTCTTTGTGGGGCTCTCCCTTCCTGGCTACCCAGGTACTTCTTGGGTGTGTGAATTTTTTATTCAGAGGTATCATTCGCCTCAAAACAAGCCTTAGTGATCCAAAAATCTTTGGGTGCCTTGATTAGGCCCAATTCATATTCAGTCTCTCATCTATTCTCTAGAGCACATACACAAGAAAGGTTCCTAGGTTTTTAACGTAGAGGCCTTCAGTAGAATTGATCTTCTTAGGGATTTCTGATATGATCCAATCACTTCAATCTAAACTCGAATTTGATTCTACATCTTGATTCATCCACCTGATTTGAAAATGTAACCAAATAATTTAGGAAGAATTTGTAGGAAACCTGAATCTCAAATGACCATAAAAGAGAAGATGATCAAGGCTAATTCTAGATATCATGATGAATATTACAAAACCTCTTATCTATCTAGGGACATTTAGGATAATGTGACAGAAACAACAACCCTCATTATGAGCATTGCTGGAATGATATTTAAACAAATGATACATGGTTCAACCTAGAATGAGCTCTTGTCAAAATACAATGAATTGTGGAGACTACACAATATTGGATATATACAATGTTTGTCAAATCCACAACTTTGGGAGATACACTAGGGTCTCATGGAGAAACGTGGGTGTATGCTAAATACGTTACACCAAGCCATTGATCAAAATTACCCATATCAACATTCAAAGATTGATGAGACACCTTGGAAGAACATTGAGGATCAAAATGATCTCCTAGAACCTGGGTTTGAGAATAGAGGTTGTTATGGACCCCCAACTGAAATGAAATCAGATTCAAACTTCATAACAATTGACATGCCTGATCTTGATGAGGGTTGGGGGGATCCAATTATAGTTGTTCATGATTCTAAACTAGCCTTAGAGAGCCTTGAAGTTGGTCCATCAAGCCTAGATTCCCCAAACACCTGTAATGATAAGCTTGAATCATAACTTCTCGAGAATGTAATTCCTAAGCCTTATCTTGTTAAGGTATTTCTCGAGAATAATTCTGACACCCCAATTGAGCCTAGCCTAGATTCTAGTGACCCAATGCCTACCTTTAACTTAAAATCTAGATTAAAACCTATTTGGGATGATCAAGAGGCCCAATTTAATGAGAATTATATTTTAGATCTGGACTATAATTCTGGGCCTATATTTGGTGAGTACACCTCTCCAAACTACTCAGAAATGCAAATTGATTTTTCAAAAGTTAAACTGATCTATGATACAGAAACCAAGGAGTTGGAAGAGCTGGGATTCGATTGGATCTATCTTAGGAGCCAAGAAATCAAGCCTATGCCTATTAAGGACATCTCTTTGAGTTCAGAATTTGAGATTAAGTTAGATCCAAGTTAGGTTGTTGATTCTACGCATCATGATTCATTCTATGGTGGAAATCCTGATTTGGAATCACGTTCAGACATTGACCTTCGCAAATTCTCCGATGATTTCTAATCATACTCTGATTTCGGAGAACCTTTATTTCTTGACAATTATGAGTCAATCTACGACCTCAGCATCCATGACCCATTTTTTGATTTTGACTCTGAGGTCTCTATTTCCGAGATCATTAATTCAAAAATCTTGTTCCATTGAATTGGAATCATTCTGTAATGATCTTTAGGAATTAGAAACTGTAAGTGCCAAGAGTGTCTACAATCCAAAATTCAAATCTTTTACTGACTTAGAATTCCATGATCCTATAAACACTCTCCAGTATTTACATTTGATTTGAATGAGCATCAAGAAGACTCTCTAGATGAACCTATCTTTGAATCATTTCTAGAAGAGCCTTCTCCGCACCCAGATCTCAAAGAAGCCACACCTTCTGATCCACATATAAAGCCTTCCAAAACCCATTCCCCGACATGCCACTAGAATCAACTTCTACTCTAATTCACCTCTCTCTGATCCAGTTGCATATGATTCTCCATTTTTTGATCGGGTTTTGGACATTGATCAGACTGATAATCACTTCTTATCCTTCTCTGATCTCACCTGTAGGGTTCCTACATCCTCCACAGAGCCATTTTCTTTTGAGGATCCCTACGCTGATCAGGTTGAACCGACTTAGACAAACCCACAATCTTCATTTCCATATTTGTTTGAGCCTCAAAGTATCTGGTGGGCTCCGTATCTTTTGATTCATATCCATGAACCCATTAGACTGATTGGGTTTGTGTTGCATCATCAGCCTGCCGATCTGAAGAAGCACCTGGTTGGACCAACTAGGCTTTTAATCAAGGTGCTTGTTCTACAAAACTCATTTGATTTGACCATCCCTTCTCCTTGACCACCTTCTACTCGGCTGAAGGCATTGAATTTAGCGCTTAACGGGAGGCAACTCGTCATTGCAAAAACCTAAGACCCTTCTGATTATCCTTTTGAGCTACACTCCTACTGCACTTCTGAGTTCAACTTTAGAACAGCCAACTCCACCTTTGATACTTGTATCAAAGCTTAAAATTGTTCGCAATAGTCAATCTGACCCGTTCACCCACCCTTTGATCCTATTCTAAACTCTGAACCAAATTGAATTTGTACTCTCCTGGTTTACAATGAGGACATTGCAAAACATAGGCATGGAGGGGTGTTAAAGTGCAAACATATCAAAATTCAATTCTCTGAGGGGTTCTCACAAAAATATATATTTATATTAAAAAATGATAAAAAAAAAATCGAAAAAGAAAAAAGAATTGGAGAAAGGGGACGGAATTTTGAGAAATGATTGTAAATTTTTCTTGAGGAAAAGAGGTGAAAATTCAAATGTCAAAAAGGAGCAAAAATCAAGACAAAAATGATAGTCATAGCACTTGATTATGGAAGTTAAGTTCTAGACCTAATCAAAAGAAAAATCAAGTCCTGAAATGACAAAGAGACAAGGAGATTAGTATGAGTGCTAATCTTAAGTCTCTTGGGCTAATTTTAGGGCTTAAACATTCACATATTCATTAAGATCTAAATTAATCCTCAAGAGGTTGAGGAAAGTGCGAAGTTGATGTAGTAGGTCTAAGGCTTAGGGATTATTCGGCCCTGTTGCTTGCCCTTTGCTTTGTGGGACTTGGTAACTTAAGCACCCAAAATCATACACTAAGTTTGGTTCAGTGAGCTTAACAAAGAAAAATCTACCAAAAGTGTTCTGTTATGAAAAGTCATCTCAAAGATCTAGCTTAGGAGTAGCTCGACAACGCAAGTTGATTAGACGAGTTCTCAGTGCGGAGAGGTGAGAAATTCCCCTAAAAAATGCATAATTACATACTGTCTCCTAGGATATCTAAATATCCTATTAGGGACATGTAAGCACGTTGTGTTGGTTCAGGTGCCATGGGCGGGATTATCTCGAAATGTTGATTGTCAGGGCCTGAATTTAGCTACAGAATGCCATGGGCGACACTATTCCGAAGTGTCGAAAGCCAGGGTTCTGGGGGTTGCCATGGGTAGTGCTATCCTGAAGCATCGAAAGATAGGGACCCTTCGAGGATTGATGGTAGGGACAAGGAATCTGATACAGACTGTATTTAGGGCCAATTTGAGGTTGAATTTAGGGAAATCTAAAAGGAAAAGAGAGAAAACTCTCCAAATAAAAATCCTTCTGGCTCTCTTACAAAGATGCACTAGCAAATTGAACCTAGACATGCTACATTTTAAGCACAAGTGCTTTAACCACTGGGTTCAACGAATCTCTAGGTAGTTTTTATGAGCCTTAGAAATCTTCGCGGCAGACTTAGGCTGAAGTTGGTTAGGTTTGGATCTTGATTGATACTTGAGTACCTCTAGGCTTATTGTTGGCACTTTGACCTAATTTCTAAAGAGTAATAAGAATCAGGCATCTGAACTTCAATGCCTGGTTTGGAACTCTAGTTCTTTCCATAAGATTTTGCTAAGAGACTAGCAAAAGTTAGGCATGGGGGTATGATGATAACATTATCATGAGCCATAAGTAGATTTAATTAATCAGAATCAAGTGACAAATGCTCTTACATAATCGCCTGAGAGTTGTAATTCCCTACACATCCATTTTGAGAGGAATACATTAAATCAGGGTTAATTCTGTAGTTTAACCCTAATAACATCAGCTTCTAATAAGAGTAATAAGAATCAGGCATCTGAACTTCAATGCATGGTATAGAACTCTAGTTCTTTCCCTAAGATTTTGCTAAGGGACTAGCAAAAGTTAGTCATGAGGGTATGATGATAACATCATCATGAGCCATAACTAGCTTTAATTAATCAAAATCAAGTGACAAATGCTCCTACATAATCGCCTCAGAGTCGTAATTCCATGCACATCCATTCTTAGAGGAATACATTAAATCAGAGTTAAGTCAGGGTTAATTCTATATATCAAATTCTAAGCTCAAAATATGTCCTTATTAGGTATGGGCTCAGGTTCTTGGTTCCTAGGATAGACCCAATTGAATCCCAGCTCTTCCAACCCCTCAATTTCTGTATCATAAATTGGTTTGACTTTCGAGAAATCAATCTGTATCTTTGAGGAGGTTGGAGAGGTGTAATCATCAAATATAGGCCCACAATCATAATCTAGATTGAAAATCTGATTCTCATCACATTGGGCCTCTTTATCATCCCAAATAGGCTCAAATCTAGATTCTAGGTCAAATGTAGGCATTGGGTCACTACAATCTAGGCTGGGCTCTATAGGAATGTCAGAATCATTCTCGAGAATCGCCTCATCAGAATAAGAAGCGAAATTTACATTCTCGAGATTCTGACTCAATCTCATCATCACAGGTGTCGGGGAAATCTAGGCTTGATGGACTAGCTTCATGATTTTCTAGGGCTAATTCGGAATTGTGAACACCTGCAATCAGATCCTCCCAACCCATCTCAAGATCAGGTGTGTCATTTTGTATATAAATAAAAAAATAAAAAAATTGAAAAAAAGAAAAGAAAAAATGAAGGGGAGGAAAATTTTGTGAACTAAATTGAAAATTTTTCTTGAGGAAAAGAGGAGAATATAAATGTCAAAAAGGAGCAACATTCAAGAACAAAAATTGATAGTCATTAGCACTTGATTATGGAGATTACTTAAGTTGTAGACCTAATAGAAAAGAAAAGAAAAATTAAGTCTTGAAATGACAAAGAGAAAAGGATTAGTATGAGTGTTGTTCTTAGGCCTCTTGGACTTGTTTTAGGGCTTAAACATTCACGTATTCGTTAAGATCTGGATTATTCCTCAAGAGGTTGAGAAAAATGTGAAGCTGATGTATTTGGTCTAAGGCTTAGGGATTATTCAGCCTCGTTGCTTGCCCTTTGATTTGCGGGACTTGGTAACCTAA
This sequence comes from Thalassia testudinum, assembly GCA_037157565.1. Taxonomy (NCBI): domain Eukaryota; kingdom Viridiplantae; phylum Streptophyta; class Magnoliopsida; order Alismatales; family Hydrocharitaceae; genus Thalassia; species Thalassia testudinum. The sequence goes on from JAZHRO010000025.1 coordinate 46,607,790, forward strand.
GCACCCAAACTCACACATTTAGTCTGGTTCAGTGCACTTAAGAAAGAAAAATCTGCGAAAAAGTGTTATGTTTTGAAAAGTCAACTTGAAGATCTAACTTAAGAGTGGCTGGACAACACAAGTTGATTGGACGAGTTCCCGGCGCGGAGAGGTGGAAAATTCCCCTTGAAGATGCATAATAACATATCGTCTCCTCGGTGCTTGTCTCCTAGGATATCTAAATATCCTACCAGGGGCATGCAAGCAACCCTATGCTGGTTCAAGTGCCATGGGCAGGATTATCCCGAAATGTCGATTGTGAGGGCCTGAATTTAGCTACAGAATGACATGGGCGGCACTATCTCGAAGTGTTGAAAGCCAGGAGTTCTAGAGGTTACCATGGGTGGTGCTATCCCAAAGCATTGAAAGGCAGGGACCCTTCGAGGATTGATGTTGGGGATAAGGAATCCAATACAGACTATGTTTAGGGCCAAATCGAGGTTGGATTTAGGGAAAAATAAAAAGAAAAGAGAGAGAAAAATCTCCAAATGAAAAATATACTTCTATCCTTCTCTCTTACAAAAAAATGCATTGATAAACTGAACCTAGACATGCTACATTCTACGCATGGGTGCTTTAACCGCTAAGTTCGATGAACCTCTGGGCAGTTTTTGCGGGCCTTAGAAACCTTCACGGCAAACTCAGACTAAAGTTGGTTAGGTCTGGATCTTGATTGATACTTGAGTACCTCTAGGCCTACTATTAGCATTCTAACCTAATTTCTAAAGAGTAATAAGAATTATGCATTTGAACACCAATGCATGGTTTAGAACTCTAGTTCTTTTCATAAGATTTTGCTAAGGGACTAGCAAAAGGTAGGAATGGGGGTATGATGATAACATCATCATGCGCCATAACTAGCCTTAATTAGTCACAATTAAGAGACAAATGCTCCTACATAATTGCTGGTGAGTCGTAATTCACTGAATATCCTTTCTGAGAAGAGTACACTAAAATAGGGTTAATTCTACGATTTTAACAAAAGATCATAAATGCAGAGTAACCACGGGTTTCCCAGGGGTTAATCTAAGGTCAAATATTCATTAATGACTAATAAGAGAGTTTGTACAGATAGAAACATGTTTTTACGCATTTCGAGAATTAATAGTAACCCAAAACCCTAATCTTAGATCCGCTTAAATAACAGAGGTTCTAGTCAGGATAAATTCCATCTAAACCTTCTAAAATTCCTAGAAAAATATCCTATAAGGTTTGGTAACCTTGGTTTGACCATCTGAACTTATTTTGACCTAAAACAAAGTCTTAGGCAGCAAGTTGCCCTAATTTGAGTTTCTACGTAAATTACATAGCTAAACTTGGTCAAAATTGAAATCCGACTTCACCATCAGATTTCTTGGGTCCAAATTAGGTTTGTACCAAAATTTGGGCCCAATCAGAGATCATTTTGACCTAGTTTGCATTTCAGCCCAATTAGGCTCTTTATATCTCACACAAGCCCCTGGCTTTTGAAATCCTTGCTAACAGCCCCCCAACTTTGTCATCTTCTTCGTGTTTGGGTCCCTACCGCCATGGTCGTGTGAACATAGCTTGCCTCCAACCTTCAATCAAGGATTTTCTCTTGATTTCACGCCCAATCTCTTCCAAAATTGGAAGGAGGACTCCTGAGAAGATCCTCTACAATCTGAGCCGCATCTTGTGCTCTGATTCTTGCCCAAAACCTAATGCGAATGGTTTGAACACAAGGGTTTCCTATTTTGTGAAGGCCTCAAGTTTCCAAGCTTGGAACGCCCCCTGAGCCCTTTAAAAGAACCCCTGATGCAAGGCCATCTTCCTTAGCTTGGTTTGGGCTGGAAATCCCCCTTCTCTCCCTCTCTCCGGCCGAACTCTCCACAAGCTCCAGTGACTCCCTCCATCTAATGTCTTCACCGGCCGCCACAGACAATAGTTGGTTGGTTCTCCTATCTCAAGTTCTTCCGTGTCTTGCGATACCCGCAGGCATCCTCTTCCTCCATCTTCCTCCCCCACCGGAGGTTCTCTCTTCTCTAGTGTCGTCCATACCACAACTGGAACCGTCCTTGCCTTTTCATCCATTAGTTTAGGTCCCTTAGCTTTCTCCCTCCCTCTACTTCATTTCCCTCTCTTTAGACATTAGATTCAACTGCCAGCTCACCCTCAACTCCTCCGTCTTCTCACTTATGATAGTCTAGCCTGATTAACCATAGAGGCGGTGATTTATTCTAAGGTACTTTGCTCTTTTTTGTCAAATCTTAGGTTACAGGGTCAACCTTTAGGGTAGTGGGGTTTGTTTGATTGTTTGACACACACTCTATCTCTCCTCCATTCCCTTCTCATCCCCTCATATTTCTTCCAATGTATGCACAATAGTAGATCTCAGCATCCATAATTGCTGAGTGGTCTCAGTCTCATGTCCAGAAGACGCATTGAGTTTTGTGATTGTGACCTACCGCATTGCAGCTCTGAACTTGACCTTAGTGATCTTCACCTTGATTTATTTGATTCAAAATCTGATTCACTTTTCAAATGGCGAGATATATGGGCAATGAGCATAATGATGACTTGAATTTGGGGAATGAACCATTGATAGGGGATTTCAATTTCATGAACAATCCACTCAATTTTGGAAATTTCCCTCTACCCCCACCAAGGAATGATGAGAGTCTAGAGAACCCACCAGAGAATCCCAACCTGGACCCACTTCAAATACAAGCTAGGTTGGCCCAACCAATGGAGCAAATGTGCAGGATGCAAAACTCTCTTATGGACCATTTTAATGCTAGAAATAATCAGGAACAACTGATGTAAACATGTTTACACTACTTAAGATGTCTATTTATGCATGTTCTTAAGCATAGGATTGCATTGCATACTATAAATATTGCATAACATGCATCATCTTGCATTTAGATTAGTTTAAATAAAATGGAGGTTAATTATCTCCTTTTATGCTCATGGATAGGGCAAACTTTTTATCGGGGCCTCGGATCGAGGATTCAACCATATAGATGTGATCAGGGCGACGATTGGAGTTCAACGACTCCAAGATTGCCCTAATCAGACATCTGTGGCATCAGATAGAGATCGGGGAACCCTAGAAGAGCAAGGGCCAAGATGGTGTGAATCCACACTTCAAATGACAAATCCGACTGTACGGATGGATTCGGATCAACGATCGCAGCCTAACGGCGTGAAAATCGACTCAATCCGACAACCGTGGCACCATCTACATCATCCAGAAGATGGACAGCCAAGATGGCACCACGTGGACCATCTCGGCCGCCCAAACTGGCCCCGCTGATCTTGAAGACCACCGCATGTTAGATCTGGACCACACGATCGCTATCCAACGGCTGTGGGCAGCCACACCTCAAAACATCCGCGCGACCATCTCTCCTCTGTAGCGCAGCGGGTGGAGGCCTTATCGCAAGGCGCTGGCGCAGGTTTGAATCCGCATGCGCAGGCGAAAGGGCACGGGGGAGCAGGCTCCGCGACCGCTTGATCGCGATCGAGCAGCTGAGGGTGCTCGATAGTGTCCACGCGCTATTGCACGTCGCGCCTCACGCGGGATCGCATGCGGGCGGGCGCACACTGAGAAGCGGGCGGAGGCGCGACTTAAGCCGTCTGATCTCACGATCGGATGGTTGAGATTAGCTGGACATGGAGCACGCATTACGCACGAGGAGGCGAGCGGCTGTGCGTGGGCGGCGCCCCACTACGCCCATGATGGTGCTTTAGCGACGGTTTTATCCGTCACTAAAGACCTGTGATTTAATGATTTTCAAATTAAAATGGCCAAATTGCTCTCTCTCCTTGCAACTATAAAAGGAGACCCCCTCCACACGAAATTCGCATCCCTTCCTTCTCTTCTTTACCTCTCCAAAGCTCAAGAGAAGCTTGTCCCACACTCGGGATGCTCCTCGTGAGATAAAGTCAAATTTTCGCTCTCATTTCGGAAGCGGATCCTGCGGTGACGACGATGACGTGCTACTCCATTCTTGTTCCTCCTGCCTTGATCTCCTTCTTCCCACTCCGTCCTCCTTCATCCAAGTGGCGTCTTGTCCGGCTCGTCCTCCAAGCGATCGTCGAAGAGGATAACTTCTCTCTCCCATTATTCTTTACAGCTTTCTAGTGTAGAATTTTCCTGCTTTCTAGTGTAGTTGATTTCCCGCTTTCTAGTGTAATTCTTCTTTGATTTTATTGTATAAACATTTTGAATTATTGAATGCATGTTTTCTCTCTCTCTCTCTCTCTCGTTTAGTTTGATTGTTATTATGACTTCATTGTAATTACATCGCCTCACTTTTCAAGAAAAATTCGAAAAAAATATAATTGCGAATATAGATCGACGTAGCCTCCCTAAGTTTGACCCTAGATTTTCATTCTGGTATAAATTTTATTTGTTGAACATGAGTTCTTCACTTTCATACTACGATGACAGGTTTTTCAAAACCAAACACGTTAGTGTAGCAACCCGTGCGTTCAACATTTTGGCGTCGTTGTCGGGGAGGCAATGATTTCTGATCTTTTTTTCGTATTTCACGCACTTTATTATTTTCTAACTTGCTTTCTCTTGTGTCTATTGTTTTGCAGAGACCTCCATCAGGGAATCATCAAGTTGTTGGTGCTAGAACACCACGATCATTTGTTTTGATGATAACAAAACACGTGTTATTTAACATTTGCAATTTGAGTCACAGATTTCAGGTCAATTGCAAATGTGGACGTGTTTAGACGGAGTTCGAGCTCGCATCCAGGACGGATTGGAGGAGCTTGACGGAAAACAGAGGAGGTTCGCGTGGAGAGAAAGATTGGAGATGGAAGACAAGAAGAATAGGATAGATTCTTTTTTATCCTTTCATGTATCTCTTGTATTTATTTTCTTGCTCTTTTTGATTCCTTAGAACATTATGTTAAAGAGCCTCAAAGTACCCTAACAGTAGTCCTAGGAACACCTGCACAACCCTAGGATACGTAGGTTTTCTGTAAAACACTTAGAAAACCAATATAGGGTTAAAACTGACTTTCCAGACGTCTAATTCACGAATCAGACGTCTGATAAAGGATTTTAAGACGTCTGACTGTTGTTTCAGACGTCTGATAACTGTTAGGCTGGACATAGTTAGTTCTGTCTGATGAATTCAGACGTCCAGACCTTATACCAGACGTCTTAGGAGACGTCTGATGAATTTGCCAGACGTCCAATTAGTGGACCGTTGGCTGGCTTAGAAGACACTCAAGATTATGACCGTTAGAGCCTTATCAGACGTCCATAGGACTTTACAGACGTCTGATAATTGACCGTTTTGCCTCGACTGACCCGAAAATCTCTTCTCAGAGATTTTCTAGCCGTTGCAAATCCATTGCGTAGTAAAAGTTGGTTTCCAGACGTCCAGGCATAGTGCCAGACGTCCTGTTTGTCGTCTGATCGACTTGCACAAGAACCCTGTTTAGATCTAATTCAAGTCAGGGAGAAACCCGCATAGAATCAGACGTCTGACCTTGGAATCAGACGTCTTAAAGTGGCCTTCCAGACGTCTGATGCCAGAATTAGACGTCTGATAACCCTGTAAAATGCAATCATTGTCCTGATTTCGGCCTGATTCTCTTGGACTTTGTTCCCAACGGCTATAGAACCTTTCCTAAGCCTTCTAAAGCCTTCCTAAGGCCTCTATAAATAGAGGGGAACCTTTGTAACACTTGAAAAATAAGAGACACACTTAGAAAAACAAGAGACACAAGATATACACTCTCACACTCCTTTGTGTCCAAAAAAGGATCTTGCTCTCCAAGCTCAAGCTCCATCATCTTGAGAGCTAAATTCAGTTTGCGCGCCCGCTCTCCCGCCGTAGATAACGAGAGCGACGTAGCGCCATCGCGTGGCACACGCACCGCGTCATCGTCGACGCACTCCTTGCAAAGGGGAGTTTCCTATTTCCTATAGAAGCTAGGTTTAATTTTGTTGGCTCTATAGGACTGTTGTTTTATTTTATCTTTGTATTTTGGTTAGGTATTCGCTTTGCGAATTCCCGTCTCCTTCGTGGGACAAAATCCTTCTCGTGGAGAGAAGGGGTTGAGGAACGCTACCCTCGTACTTGTAGCGTGGTTGTATTGAGGTTGAATCACCCTCGTTCAAAGTGATTCGGTTAGTGGATTTGATCAACTAGGTTGATCGGAAAATCCTAACTCGAGAGGGTTAGGTGGTGGTTTTCACCCGGTTTGGGTTTCCACCTAAAAATTCTTTGTGTACATTGTGCGATTGATTTTTGTGAGATTGCTTTATATTTTTATTTCCGCATTTTATTACGTCACCCCTCCTGGTAGGGAAACTTCAATTGGTATCAGAGCAGGTTTTCCGCCGACAGGAGTAACATCCGCGGAAAGATCACATGGAGGGAAGCTGTTCCACAAGCAGGATTTCCGAGGGGCAGTCCACAACCCGTCCGCCGTTCTTCGACGGGAGCAACTACCCCTACTGGAAGTTGCGGATGAAGACGTGGCTTCAAGCCACCGACTTCACAGTCTGGGCCAGGTGCGAGACCCCCTTCGACATCCCAGAGAAACCCGCCAGAGGCTACTCGCAGCAGCAGATCCGGGAGCTCTCTCTCAACGCGAAAACAATGAACGCGTTGTATTGCGCGCTCAGCCCGGAGGAGTTCAACAGAATCTCGCAGTGCGCCACCGCATACGAGATTTGGCACACACTCGAGGTAACTCATGAAGGTACCTCTAAGGTAAAAACCTCAAAAATTAATTTACTTTCTCAAGAATTTGAATCTTTTTCAATGAAATCTAACGAGTCTTTAAGTGAGATGAACACTAGGTTCACTCTCATTGTAAATAACTTGAAAGCTTTAGGAAAGACTTTCATCAAGGGGGAGCTTCAAGGGAAGCTTCTTCGTTCCCTTGGACCGGAATGGGAACAGAAAGTCACCGCCATCGAAGAGGCGAACGAAATGGAGGAGCTCAACATGGAAGATCTCCTAGGCAATCTGATGGCCTACGAGACTAAGTTGAAGCAGAAGAAGAAGGATACACCGGAGCCTAAACTAAAGAAGACTCTCGCCTTCAGAGCCGCGTCGGATAGCGAGGTAAGTTCCGACGACGAAGACTTTAGAATTTTACTTAAAAATTTTTCCAAGTTTTGTAGGGAATTAAATAAAGAGAAAAAGGAGAAGGAAAGCCCGAGACGTTGCTACCATTGCAACGAGAAAGGGCACCTACGACCAGAATGCCCTCTTCTCAAAAAGGAGAAGAAAAAGGAAAAGGAAAAATCTAAGAAGAAGGCGTTCCAAGCCACTTGGGACGATTCCAGCTCGGAGGAAGAAGAAGAAGAAGAAACCGCTTGCTTTGGTTTCATGGCCAGAGGAAGCAACAACGACAGTGAAAGCGGAAGCGACTCCGACGACGAGGTAAATTTTGATTTACAAGAAGCTTTTAATGAATTATTCGAGATTAGTAAATCACTAAAAATAGAAAACAAAAGCATGAAGAAGAACCTCAGTTTTCTTAAAAATGAGAATGATAGGTTAGAAAAATAACTTAAGGACATAGAAGCTAGTCCTAAGGATGATAACCTATTATTAGATAATCATAACCTCATCAATGAAAATAATAAATTGATTGAGGAAAATGTTAGTCTAAAATTAGAAATTTCAGATTTAAAGACTAAAATGAACATTATAGAAAAAGAAATTGCATGTCTTAGGGAAAATTCTAACAAATTAATCAACAAAGTAGACAAGTTTTATAGCCCTAAGGTTGAGAAAGGATCTCCATCAAGGAGACCCTCTAACAAATCCGGATCCAAGCCCACTTGGATACCGAAAAAAGAATTAGAATCTTGTTTTGTAGGGTTCAGGAATAACTACAACACAAAGGACTGGACCTACAAACTAAAGGCTGGTCAACTCGAGTTGGGAGAACCAAGGAGTAGACCAAGGAGGAGAACAAGAAGACCGACGAGACGGCGAACAAGCAACGGACCCGCCGCACGTCGACCACCAGATTGGAGACCGGCGCCAATGCCCGGGCCTCCAAGCTACGGATGGGAGCCCCATCCGATGTGGCATCCACCACCACCATTCGGGCCATTTTTTTGGCCATGGTAGGTGAGGTAAAACCCTTTACCCTATCATTTTATCAGTAGCATTTAGATAGGGGGAGTTAAAAATTTTATGAGCTAATTGTCATGGGGGAGAAATAAGGTAGCTAAATTTCCTTTAGTAAGGGGGAGAAAAATAATAGCTATCTTGTTGTTACAAAAAGGGGAGAATATTACCTTTGTTAAAATAAACTCATAGAAGAGCATGTTTTAAGGGGGAGTTATAGGAAATATAAAATCAATTAAACCTTTTTGATAATGTCAAAAAGGGGGAGGATTTTTATGCATTATTATTTACGGTTTTGTCATCATCAAAAAGGGGGAGATTGTTGGTGCTAGAACACCACGATCATTTGTTTTGATGATAACAAAACACGTGTTATTTAACATTTGCAATTTGAGTCACAGATTTCAGGTCAATTGCAAATGTGGACGTGTTTAGACGGAGTTCGAGCTCGCATCCAGGACGGATTGGAGGAGCTTGACGGAAAACAGAGGAGGTTCGCGTGGAGCGAAAGATTGGAGATGGAAGACAAGAAGAATAGGATAGATTCTTTTTTATCCTTTCATGTATCTCTTGTATTTATTTTCTTGCTCTTTTTGATTCCTTAGAACATTATGTTAAAGAGCCTCAAAGTACCCTAACAGTAGTCCTAGGAACACCTGCACAACCCTAGGATACGTAGGTTTTCTGTAAAACACTTAGAAAACCAATATAGGGTTAAAACTGACTTTCCAGACGTCTAATTCACGAATCAGACGTCTGATAAAGGATTTTAAGACGTCTGACTGTTGTTTCAGACGTCTGATAACTGTTAGGCTGGACATAGTTAGTTCTGTCTGATGAATTCAGACGTCCAGACCTTATACCAGACGTCTTAGGAGACGTCTGATGAATTTGCCAGACGTCCAATTAGTGGACCGTTGGCTGGCTTAGAAGACACTCAAGATTATGACCGTTAGAGCCTTATCAGACGTCCATAGGACTTTACAGACGTCTGATAATTGACCGTTTTGCCTCGACTGACCCGAAAATCTCTTCTCAGAGATTTTCTAGCCGTTGCAAATCCATTGCGTAGTAAAAGTTGGTTTCCAGACGTCCAGGCATAGTGCCAGACGTCCTGTTTGTCGTCTGATCGACTTGCACAAGAACCCTGTTTAGATCTAATTCAAGTCAGGGAGAAACCCGCATAGAATCAGACGTCTGACCTTGGAATCAGACGTCTTAAAGTGGCCTTCCAGACGTCTGATGCCAGAATTAGACGTCTGATAACCCTGTAAAATGCAATCATTGTCCTGATTTCGGCCTGATTCTCTTGGACTTTGTTCCCAACGGCTATAGAACCTTTCCTAAGCCTTCTAAAGCCTTCCTAAGGCCTCTATAAATAGAGGGGAACCTTTGTAACACTTGAAAAATAAGAGACACACTTAGAAAAACAAGAGACACAAGATATACACTCTCACACTCCTTTGTGTCCAAAAAAGGATCTTGCTCTCCAAGCTCAAGCTCCATCATCTTGAGAGCTAAATTCAGTTTGCGCGCCCGCTCTCCCGCCGTAGATAACGAGAGCGACGTAGCGCCATCGCGTGGCACACGCACCGCGTCATCGTCGACGCACTCCTTGCAAAGGGGAGTTTCCTATTTCCTATAGAAGCTAGGTTTAATTTTGTTGGCTCTATAGGACTGTTGTTTTATTTTATCTTTGTATTTTGGTTAGGTATTCGCTTTGCGAATTCCCGTCTCCTTCGTGGGACAAAATCCTTCTCGTGGAGAGAAGGGGTTGAGGAACGCTACCCTCGTACTTGTAGCGTGGTTGTATTGAGGTTGAATCACCCTCGTTCAAAGTGATTCGGTTAGTGGATTTGATCAACTAGGTTGATCGGAAAATCCTAACTCGAGAGGGTTAGGTGGTGGTTTTCACCCGGTTTGGGTTTCCACCTAAAAATTCTTTGTGTACATTGTGCGATTGATTTTTGTGAGATTGCTTTATATTTTTATTTCCGCATTTTATTACGTCACCCCTCCTGGTAGGGAAACTTCACAAGTGGTAGACTGGAGTAAAGTGTAGTTGAAGACAACTGTAAGTGATCCTCATTCTTTCCCCCTCCATAGATTTCATTTGCCACATTAAATCCAAATTTCAATTAACCTAGGTGTTTGCATAAATCCTAGGAATAGTTTGGTTGTTTAGATTCTCACTCACATTCATTCCACCCTCATTTATAAAATTAAAAAAACAACAAAAAGATAATCTTGTGGGGCAATTTTCAATAAACACACAACGTACACCCACATTCAAGGCACTTAACCTAATTGATTTGTTTCTAGTCAACCGGGTTCTGATCTATGGAACTGGTACATGCAAAGCAACACATAAAAGAGTAGAAATCATTCTAGGTTAACCATCTTTGTGTGCCTAACTTAGTGGTGCATTTGTGGCCAGTTGTTTGAGTTGTTTAGGCTGCACCACTCTACTTAAAATCAACTCATCAAGTAGCTCCTCCTTAGGGTTTTCAATCTAGGTCTATTCCAGGCACTCCACTTTCTTTCTGGTTTTAAAGGAAAACAATCTTCACCCGAGTTTGACAACTTGGTTGGCCTAGAAACTTGATTGCAATCCACCTAATTTGAAACCCTAAAAGCTACTTAAGCAAGATTTGAATATTAAAATCCACGCATCACAAATAATCTTGCTTGAAAACCCTAGTTGTGCACGCACTTACATAAATCTCAATCAATCATTAATGGTACAACCCATTTTAAGGGCCCATCACATTCCATAAGCACCACAATCCCAGGCCTTAATAAAATTGAGTATATGTTGGCCTTAAGGTCTGATTCGCTCTTCAGGGCCTAGTTTGAGATTGTCTTTGATTAACCTACTTGTACTGATTAATCTGATGTCTAGCTAGGGGAGTAGCGTTAAACGACCGTGGGTGGGGGGTACACTAGGAACCGGAGGCGAAAGTCGAAGGAAGAACCTTCTCCCCAGTCCCTCCTTCTAATTGGTTGGATTGAGCAGACGCAAGTAGAGTAAATCATTTACAATTTTAAGGCAGGTTTTGGGAGTCAGTAGATCTTTAAGCTACCCCACTTAAGGACAGCCTTGTTTTGTTGCGCTGTAGGGTCCTTATCCCCACTCCTTCCGACCTTCTCCTAGTTTATGCTGGGAAGACGGTCATTAAATCCCCAACTGGAAGGACCATTAGAGTATTCTAGGAGGCGCAAATTGGATTTTGGTCAAATTGATCCCATGGCCGACCAACAGCCTCCTCTGCCTGGAAATTCACAGGAAAAATTTCGAAGGTAGTTGGAACAAATGCAGAGAATGCAGGGCGCTCAGCCCTTGAAGGATTTTTATGATCCTTCAAATTACAGGGAACGTCCCGGCGTCCAGATTCCAGTCGGTGACGTAGAAATCAAGCTGCAGGTATTAAGCCTGATCAAACATTATCATGGGCTTGGCTCTGAAGATCCGTTTCAGTACTTGGAGAACTTGACCACTTTGATCCAGACCACCAAGGCACGAAACGTAAATGAGGAGCAAATGATCATGAGGCTCTTCCCCCACTCTCTTAGGGATAAGGCCGCGCATTGGTATAGGATAATAGGAAGACCAATTGCAACTTGGAATGAGTTGAAATCGGCCTTTCTGAAGAAATTCTTCCCAGTCGGACGTACCAATGCTTTGAGACGGGAAATCACTACCTTTACCCAGTGGCTGGGGGAGCAGTTTCATGTGGCCTAGGAGAGATTCCAAAACGTATTGCGGAGGTGTCCACACCACGAGGTGTTGAAATGGCAACTCGTGAAGATCTTCTATCATGGGTTGACTGAGCAACTCAGAAATCATGTGGATGCTTCTTGCGGAGGCAATTTCCTCAATAAAGACGTAGATAGTGCACACGATTTATTTGAGGAAATGAGCGAGAATTTAATCAATCATGCCTCCATGGATACATTTAACTGGTCCCAGCAGCCCAGATCAAATGTTAATGAAGGCCATGACTCATTCATTTGATATGGAATTGATTTGTAACAAACTTGATAAGGTGGACTTGGTTACTAGGAGAATGGAAGAGTGGTTGGCTGGCAATTCTATGAACAACTCTCGATCCACTCAATCCCAAAATTCGGGATTCTATTCTTCACAAGCTCCTTCTGGATGGGAGTTTGTGAATCAACTCGATGCGGCTCAACCTGTGAGTCAGCATTTTTCGAAACCCCATGGGTTCCAAACTGGGGCCTTTGATCCCAGTTTTTCTATTCCTTCCCTTTCTTTCTCTCCATCCTCACCCTATGAGGATGTCTGTGCTATACAAGAGAATGTTAGATCCAACCCCTACTCTAATGCTTATAATCTGGGTTGGAGAAACCACCCGAACTTCTTTTGGAAAAACCTAGGGCAACTGACCCAATTTCGACCTGGAAACTATGCTCCGCAATGACCAATGGGTCAGAGTCATGTATATACTCAGTTGCCTCCAAATCAGGTCAATCCGCTAGCTTGGAATGCCCGTCAACCCGCCGGGCAGGCTGATTTGAACCGACAAATGGTAGAGATGCAAGGATCCATGCTTCAGCTCATGCAGCAAATGAAAACCTCGCTGGACAACTTGCAGTCCAGGCTCATTGCTAACTCTTTTCAACTCGGATCTCTACCATCCCAACTCGTACCCAACCTGTGAAATATTATGAATTTGGGCAACCAAGCCCATGGGTAAAGAAATCAGAGGGACCCACACACACATGCTCAGGTGGTTGAGCAGGGTTCCTCCTCCTCTTCTTCTTCTTCTCCTGCAAATCAACAATTCCTGGCTAATCAAGCCCCTCCAATCTTTCCTAACCCTTCCCAAGACCCAAATTCTTATGCATCTGCAAATTTTGTCACCTTGAGGAGTGGTAAGTAGACTCAGGATCCACAACCACACTATTCTGATCTTCTGAATCCTGAAGAACCTGAGGAGAGAGAGGAGAATTCTGGAGGAGAAATCAAGGCTCAGGAACCTGATTCCAAAGATCTGACCCATGTTCCTTTTCCTGAACCTTGATTAAATCAAAGAAGAAGTCTGTTGATAGAAATGAGGAGCTTCTGAATCTATTTAAGAATGTTGAGATCAATATCCTGCTCCTTGATGCTATCAAGCACATACCGGCTTACACAAGATTTTTGAAGGATTTATGTACACAAAAGCGTAAGTCGAGAGAATCTGTTCCGAGGAAGGTGGTACTCTCCGAGCAGGCTAGTTCTATTATCCTGCACCACCTCCCTCAGAAAAAGAGAGATCCAGGTGCTCCGTTGATTTCTTGTGTCATCGGAGATTACACATTTGATAGAGCACTTTTGGATCTGGGTTCATCCATCAACTTAATTCCGACTTCACTTTACGAGAAGTTTAGATTAGGTGAACTTCAGCCAACTTCAGTAACGCTACTGTTAGCGGACCGCTAGGTCACAAATCCACGAGGCATTATTGAAGATGTTATAGTTAAGGTCAACGATTTCTATTTTCGTGTAGATTTCCTTGTCCTTGACATGTACTTGATAATCTGAGGAACACGCCCATCATTCTGGGGCATCCGTTCCTGGCTACTGCTAAGGCCAACATTAATTGTGAAAGTGGTAGCATGGAAATCGCCTTTGGGGATCAACGAATGAAATTGGGTATTTTTAAGGCGATCAATAAATTTGAGTATTGTGGATTTATTGAGGAACTTGAGGAGGATAATGAAAACATTGAAACTTGTTTGATGGTTTCTTCAATCGAAAGTTCCTCCTTTGATGACGAATTTGACCCGCAACCCTCTAAGGCTGACCTGCCATCTTCTGAAGAGGTTATTGATTTTGTTCACTCACAACCTCTTCCTCTTGTTGAGTCTTCAACATCTACCTTACCATCAGTCATCAACCCGCCCTAGCTTGAACTGAAACCATTTCCTGAGAATTTGAAATATCAATTTTTAGGACCTCAGATGACGCTCCCTGTGATTATCAGTGCTAAATTGTCAAAGGAGCAAGAGATTAAATTGATCAAGGTCCTGAAGGAACACAAGGAGGCAATTAGTTGGACCATTCATGACCTCAAGGGGATCGAGTCATCTTATTGCAATCATAGAATATTCTTAGAAGATGGATCCCGCCCTTCTCGCCAGATGCAGAGGAGATTAAATCCAAATATGTGAGAAGTGGTCAAAAAAGAAATCATCAAGTGGCTCGATGCAGGAATTATTTATCCAATCTCTGATAGTCCTTGGGTAAGTCCTGTGCAGATTGTTCCGAAGAAAGTCGGGATTACCGTTGTGACTAACGAGAGAGGAGAATTTGTCACAACTCGTTCAGCTTCCTCTTGGAGGGTTTGTATTGATTATAGGAAGCTAAACACAACCATTAAAAAGGATCATTTTCCCTTGCCTTTCATCGATCAAATCTTGGAAAGATTAGCCGGGCAGAAGTACTTCTGCTTTCTTGATGGCTACTCGGGATACGACCAAGTTCCTATTCATCCCGAGGATCAAGAAAAAACTACTTTCACCTGTCCCTACGAAACCTTTGCTTTCCGTAGGATGCCTTTTGGGTTATGCAATGCACCTGCGACTTTTCAAAGGTGTATGCTAGCCGTATTTTCTGACATGGTGGGGGAGTTTATGGAAGTCTTCATGGATGATTTCTCTGTTTTTGGAGAATCATTTGACTCTTGTTTGGCTAATCTGGAAATGATTCTTAAGCGATGTATCAAAACACGATTGGTCCTTAGCTGGGAAAAGAGTCATTTCATGACCCAAGAAGGCATCGTTTTGGGTTATGTAATCTCTGAACGGGAAATTGAAGTGGATAAAGCTAAGGTTGATGCTATTGCTAAACTTCCTCCTCCCACATCTGTTAAACAAATCCGATCATTTCTTGGCCATGTGGGATTCTATCGAAGATTCATCAAGGATTTCTCGAAGGTTGCTCGTCCCCTGAGCAATCTTCTTGCCAAAGAAACGCCGTTTGTTTTTGACGAATCATGCTGAAAGGCATTTGATTTCCTGAAAATGACAGTCACCTGTGCTCCAATTTTGCAACCACCAATTTGGATAGCCCCTTTTGAGATCATGACTGACGCTTCTGATTACACGATCGGGGTTGTCTTGGGTCAGAAAATTGATAGAAAGCCCTCTGTCATCTACTACGCTAGTAAAACTCTGGATGAAGCCCAAGGGAATTACACTGTTACTGAAAAGGAATTACTAGCTGTAGTGTTCGCTTTGGAAAAATTCAAGGCTTATCTCTCAGGGTCTCATGTTATCATCTATACTGACCACTCGGCCTTGAGACATCTCTTGGCCAAAAAGGATGCCAAACCCCAGCTTATTTGTTGGATTCTTCTGCTTCAAGAATTTGATCTTGAAATCAAGGATAAAATTGGGGTATAGAATGTGGTAGCGGATCATCTGTCGAGACTCCTAGGTGATTCCTCTCGTCCGGACATTCCGATTGCTAACACTTTTCCGAACGAAACTATTCTTACAGTTTTAGGTGTCCACACCCCATGGTTTACTGACATTGTTAACTATTTGGCCGTTGGTCAAATCCCCCAGGATTGGACCAAGCAACAACAGTATAGACTCAATTATGAGGCCAAATACTACTTCTGGGAGGACCCTAAGCTGTACCGCATCGGCTCTGATCAGATTATTCACCGATGTATACCGGAGAATGAATTCAACAGTATACTCGAGTTCTGCCATGCATTTGGGTGTGGTGGACATTTCTCCGGGAAAAATATGGCTGCAAAAATCTTGCAATCTGGCTTCTATTGACCGTCTTTATTTAAGGATGCCCAGGATTTCTCAAGGTCATGTTCTCGATGTCAGGCATTCGGGAGCATAACTAAGAGAGATATGATGCCTCTAAACCCAATTCTTCCTGTCAAAATTTTCGATGTTTGGGGCATCGATTTCATGGGACCCTTTCTCCCTTCATTTGGACATCAGTACATTCTTGTTGCTGTTGATTATGTGTCCAAATGGATTGAGGCGATTCCCACCCGAACTAATGACCACAAGGTGGTCATCAATTTTATCAAGAAAAATATCTTCAGTAGGTTCGGGATTTCGAGGGCCATCATCAGTGATGGTGGCACTCATTTTACTAATGCCAATTCCGAAATTTGTTGGCCAAATATAGGGTTAATCATCGAATTTCCACACCTTACCTCCCCCAGACGAATGGACAAGCCGAGATCTCCAATTGAGAGATCAAGAACATTCTGCAAAAAACGGTTAGGCCTGATCTCAAGGACTGGACTCAAAAGCTTGAGGATGCTCTTTGGGCCTACCGTACAGTGTATAAAATGCCCATTGGCATGTCTCCATTTCGTTTGGTGTATGGAAAGGCATGCCATTTACCCATAGAGATTGAACACAGGGCATTCTAGGCGATCAAACAATGCAATTTAGATCTGAATTTAGCTGGGAAGACTAGGAAACTCCAATTATCTGAGTTGGAGGAGCTTAGAAATGATGCATATAAGAATGCCAAGATCTACAAGGCTCGGACCAAAGCTCTACATGATCAACTGATTTCCCACAAGAGCTTTAAGCTGAACCAGAAGGTCTGGTTATTCGATTCTAAACTTAAGCTCTTTCCTGGCAAACTTAGATCTAAATGGAATGGCCCATTCATAATTGACCAGATTTTTCCAAATGGAGCCATTCAGATTTCTGACCCAAAGATGGGTATCACATTTAAAGTCAACGGTCAACGTCTGAAGCCTGTTATTGACCGTATTCTTCCAGAACCCGTCTCAGACACGGTTGCTCTAGCTTTTTTGTGACTTCTTTGGCTGGACTTCGCCTAGCCGACGACATTAAACTCAGCAGTTGTACATATGACACAAAGCTGACACGAGCTTCATATTCAGGTGACATCTTTCATACTCTACCCTTTCTTTCATGTCTCTTTCTCAATGTGGACATTGCATCAGCTAGGCATGGGGGGGGGGTGATTCATTTTTGAATCATTTGGTCAGCTTTGTGAAATTCATCTAAATTATTTTTCTCTTCTTATTTATTCATAAAAAAAAATGAATTAGGAAGGAATAGTTGGACATTAGGACTTTTCAATCTTAGGAAATTTTACATTAGGATCTGAACACAAAGACCCTTCACGTCTTTGGACTTAATCGGCCCGTGTATCCACTAAAATGTGGATTTATTTTTCGAGTCCTCGCCAACCTTAATTTTATTGTAATTTGAGTAAATAAGTTTGGGTGATAAGTACACGACTTATCAACCCGCCCTTTGATTTGGGGGAACTTTGAGCTTTAAGCATCTACACACTTTCTTTGTATTGACTCTTTGCTCGGCGATTTTAATGGAAATTGGGTAGCTAATGAACCTTCTAGGGTGATATGGATGGCAAGTTATCATGGGTAACAGCCCATAGGTAGGTTGTCCAGAGCCCAGTCACTGGACCATTCTCTTTTTGCTGTCTTTAGGTAAATCTTAGACCAGGGAAGCCACCTACTTAAAAAAAAACAAAAGTCAAAAAGAAAAGGAGAAAAGAAAAGAAAAAAAGCCACACTTTGCCGCATGAGTTTGGCTAGCAAGTTGTCGGTGGTCACAGCTCATCGACCGGTTGTCCAGAACCCAGCTCAAAAAATGCACTGAAAATTCCCAAAACACTTAGGAAGAAGCAGAGAAGTAGAATAAACCGGGGAGATATACACTGGATTCACCCTTGTGTTGACCCTGTAAAAATAAAAGTAGGGAGAAAACTACTGGTTGTAAAGATACACCTTTAGGTAGAATTCTCTTTTTAAGGTCACTTAGAGGCGTAGAAACCCGAAGTCCGTTTTAATCGCTGATCAATGAGTCTATCACATTCACAATAAGATGCTTAGAACTTAAGGTTCTCATCAAATCTTGGGTGAGTTGAATGGCCGTAGAAAGCCACTCTTAAACCCTAAAACTTGAAAATTCAAAAAAATTAGAAAAGTGGAAAAAGAGAAAAAGAAAATTTTCTTTGGATAAGGCGAGGGCTTGAGACGGTTTGCATTTTGGCAGATACTCGGGCACTGTTGTGTCTTTGAAAGTTTAGATCCTAAGTAAACATTTTCTTAATGATTGAAAATAACTCATGCCCAGATAATCCAACCTGATTCTTTTATAAATAACATATAGTTTTTGCTAGGGACTAGCAAAAGATAGGCATGGGGGTATGATATAAACATGTTTACACTACTTAAGATATCTATTTATGCATGTTCTTAAGCATAGGATTGCACTACATACTATAAATATTACATAACATGCATTATCTTGCATTTAGATTAGTTTAAATAAAATGGAGGTTAATTGTCTTCTTTTATGCTCATGGATAGGGCAAACTTTTTATCGGGGCCTCGGATCGAGGATTCAACCATATAGTTGTGATCAGGGCGACGATTGGAGTTCAACGACTCCAAGATCGCCCTAATCAGACATCTGTAGCATCAGATAGAGATCGGGGAACCCTAGAAGAGCAAGGGCCAAGATGGTGTGAATGCGCACTTCAAATGACAAATCTAACCACACGGATGGATTCGGATCGACGATCGCAGCCTAACGACGTGAAAATCGACTCAATCCGACAACCATGGAACCATCTACATCATCTAGAAGATGGACGGCCAAGATGGCACCACGTGGTGCCATCTCGGTCGCCCAAACTGGCCCCGCTAATCTTGAAGACCACCACACGTTAGATCTGGACTGCACGATCGCGATCCAGTGGCTGTGGGCAGCCGCACCTCAAAACATCCGCGCGACCATCTCTCCTCCGTAGCACAGCAGGTGGAGGCCTTATTGCGAGGCGCTGGCGCGGGTTCGAATCCGCATGCGCAGGCGAAAGGGCGCTCGATAGCGCCCACGTGCTATTGCATGCCACGCCTCCCGCGGGATCTCACGCGGGCGGGCGCGAGCTGAGAAGCGGGCGGAGGCGCGACTTAAGTCGTCCGATCTCACAATCAGACGGCTGAGATTAGCTGGATGTGGAGTGCGCGTTATGCATGAGGAGGCGAGCGGCCGCACGCGGGCGGTGCCCCACTACGCCCATGATGGGGCTTTAGCGACAGTTTTATCCGTCACTAAAGACCCCTGATTTAATGATTTTCAAATTAAAATGACCAAATTGCCCTCTCTCCTTGCAACTATAAAAGGAGACCCCCTCCACATGGAATTCTCATCCCTTATTTCTTTTCTCTACCTCTCCAAAGCTCAAGAGAAGCTTGTCCCACACCCGGGATGCTCCTCGCGACATAAAGTCAAATTTTTGCTCTCATTTCGGAAGTAGATCCTGCGACGACGATGACGTGCTACTTCGTTCTCGTTCATCCTGCCTTGATCTCCTTCTTCCCACTCCATCTTCCTTCGTCCAGGCGGCGTATCGTCTGGCTCGTCGTCCAAGCGATCGTCGAGGAGGATAACTTCTCTCTCCCATTCTTCTTTATAGCTTTCTAGCGTAGAATTTTCCTGCTTTCTAGTGTAGCTAATTTTCCGCTTTCTAGTGTAATTCTTCTTTGGTTTTATTGTATAAACATTTTGAATTATTGAATGCATGTTCTCTCTCTCTCTCTCTCGTTTAGTCTAATTGTTATTATGGCTTCATTGTAATTACATCGCCTCACTTTTCAAGAAAAATTCTAAAAAAATATAATTGCGAATATAGATTGACGTAGCCTCCCTGAGTTCGACTTGGGATTTTCATTCCGGTATAAATTTTATTTGTTGAACACGAGTTCTTCGCTTTCATACTACGAAAATAGGTTTTTCAATACTAAACACGTTAGCGTAGCAACCCGTGCGTTCAACAACAACCCAGACCCTTGAGAGATTTTTATGATCACTAAAACTATCAGGATAGACCTGGGGTGAGGATCCCAATGGCTAACTTTGAAATCAAGCCCCAAGTGTTGGACTTGACTCCACATTTCCATGGGCTAACCAAGGAGGACCCCTTCTAGCATTTGGAAGAGTTGATTTTAGTATCCTAGACCACCCGGGTTAGAGATGTCCCCATTGAGATTTGATTGATGCGGATTTTTCCGCATTCTCTAAAGGATAAGGCTTCCCATTGGTACCTCACAATAGGCAAACCTGTCATGACCTGGATTGAGCTTAAGCATGCCTTCCTAAAGAAGCTTTTTCTGATTGGAAGAACTAATGCTCCTAGGAGAGCCATCACCACTTTTGTCCAAAAACCAAGGGAGCCTCTACATGAGGCTTGGGAGAGATTTCAGGACTTGTTGGGGAAGCGCCCACATCATTAGGTGCCACAATGGCAGCTCGTGCAGACCTTTCACCACAGGTTAGATGCCCAACTCAGGAATTCATGGACCCCTCATGTGGAGGCAATACTCTTAACAAGGGCCCAGAGAATTATTTGAGAAGGTGAATGAGAATTTACTCAATCATGCTTCCATGGACATGTTTAGCCAAACCACTGTTCTTTGCACCGGCGTCCATGAGATCACTCATCAACCCTCATCATCCTTAACCTCCTAGCAATATGACATGGAATTGATCTGTAAAAAGCTGGACGAAGTTGATTTAGTGAACAAAATGCTAGATGAATTATGGCCAAGCAAGGGCAATCTAGAACAAGACCTGCATTGCAACACCCTCATATTCTTAAGGGATGACCTTCATCTCTTCTCTCCCAGTTAGGGTAGGAGCAAGCACATTTCTTTCACCAAGCTCCATCTAGGAGCCAAACCCACCTTATGTCACCCCCTCAAATTGAGATTCTGGATCAGCTAGATCCAAATAGTTCCTTGGATGGCATCAACCATCAAATTCTCTACACTTAGGCACAGAATGCTTACAACCCAGGATGGAGGAATCACCCTGGGTTCTCTTAGAGAAATCAAGACACCTAATAAACCCAAACCCAAAGACCTTATCAAGGACACCAAAACCAAGGGTTCAACTAGGACAGATTTCAAGGACAGAAGCAATTTGGAGGATTCAAGCAAAACATCGAAACTTACACTCAACCTAAACCTCCCTAGATGACTCAACCCTTCCAACCCTCTCAAGCTGATTTATTGCAGAAAATGATTGAGACCCAGAATTTGATGATGTAGTCCATGCAGTAGGGCATGGCACAGATGATGCAAGCTATCCAAGGCTTGCCCCGAACCGTGTCAACTAGGTGCCTTGCCATCACAACCAATCCCTAATCCAAGGAACCAGAGGCCTCCGCAACATGCACCTCAATTTCCCTCGGGTTTCCAAAACCCGAATCAAGCCCATAAACAAACCCAGGGATGGACCAGCCAGAGTGCTACTGCGCACATTGTGACTTTGAGAAGTGGTAAGCAAACCCAAGACCTTAGACCATCATCATTTGGACAAACTTTGGACCAAGTACTTGGACATGTGAACATCTCCGGCCAAGAGGACCAAGAGACCCCACCACCTGTAGACAAGAGCAAGAGACTGATTCCATTTCTTGAGGCCCTTCAAACCAAGAAGCCCAAAAAGAAAATCAAGCCCAGTGTTGAGGAATTAAAGGAATTATTTGGGCAAGTCCAAATAAACATTTCCCTGTTGGATGCCATTAAGCACATACGGGCTTATTCAAAGTTCCTTAAGGAGCTTTGTACTCCCAAAAGGAAGGCACAAGGTTCTAGAAGAGTGGTCATGTCTAAACAGGCAAGCTTGATCATTTCGAGCAAGCTCCCATTGAAGAAAAAGGACCCAGGTGCACCGCTGAATTCTTATGTCATTGATGACACAACTTTTTGACCACACCCTCCTAGACTTAGGTGCATCCATCAACTTGATTCCCTCTGCATTATTGATGAATTTGATTTCGGCTAGTTGATGCCGGTTGATGTGACTCTATAACTGGCCAACCACGTTAGGATCAAGCCAAGAGGGATCGTTGAGGATGTAGTAAGGTTCGAGGCTTCTACTTGTTGATTTTCTTGTGATGGATATGGAAGTACCGGAAGCTTTGAAGGACACCCCTATTATCTTGGGCCAACCCTTTTTTTCCACTGCAAAAGCACACATTGATTGCGAGACAGGGACTCTAGAGATTACTTGTGGGGAGAGAAAGGTCCATTTGGATATTTTCAAGGCCTCCTAGAGATTTAAAGATTGCAATTGCATAGGGGATTTGGAGGAGGAAGACTGGGTTGAGGAGTCTATGTCAATCAATACAATTGAGACCAATGGACTTTCACCTATTGAGCCACCTTTTGACCCATCCACCCCAACACACAGCTTGTGTTCGTGGTGGACGCGACTTTTGATCCCACTCTTGATGCTGAACCTATCTTCGAGCCCAACCCACAACCTGAGCTGAAACCGCTACCAAGCCCCCTCAAATACATTTTCTTGGGTCCAAATGAAGCCATGCTTGCCATTATCATTGCCCACCTAACTTTGGAACAAGAGACTAAGTTGCTTCAAGTCTTGAGACAACATTCAAAAGCTTTGGGTTGGACTCTAATAGATCTCAAGGGAAAAAATCTGTCCTATTGTATGCATCGTATATTTCATGAGGATGACGCATGACCTTCCCGAGAGTTTCAAGGAGATTGAACCCAAACATGCAAGAGGTCATAAAGAAAGAGATTGACACCAGCACCATTTATCCTATTTCTGACACCAGCATCATTTATCCTATTTCTGATAGTCCATGGGTTAGCCCCGTCCAGGTGGTTCCTAAGAAGGTAGGACTGACCATGATTTCAAATGAAAAGGGTGAATTGGTTCTAACTCAAGCCTCTTTTTTATGGCATGTTTGCATAGATTACCGAAAATTGAACACCGCCACGAAGAAGGACCACTACCTGCTCCCATTTATTGAACCAATCTTGGAGCATTAGTCAGATAAAAGTTCTACTGTTTCTTAGATGGATATTTCGGCTACAATCAGGTCACAATTTACCCCAAAGATCAAGAGAAGACAACATTCACCTGTCCCTTTGGAACCTTTTCTTTCCAAAGGATGCCCTTCGGATTATGCAATGCTCCTGCAACATTCCATCGGTGAATGCTTGCAATTTTTTCAAATTTGGTAGGTAAATGTCTGAAGGTATTCATGGATGACTTTTCGATCTTCGGGGATTCATCTGACTCAAGCCTAGCCAACTTAGAAAGACTCTCCATAAATGCATTGAGTTCAATTTAGTTTTAAGTTGGGAGAAATCACATTTCATGGTTCAAGAGGGCATCGTCTTTGGCCACATCATTTCTGAGAATGGAATCTCGGTAGACAAAGCAAAAATCGATCCTATCTCTTACCTCCCATCGCCCACTACTATCAAATAGATTCGGTCATTCTTAGAGCACGTGGGTTTATACTGAAGGTTCATAAAAGATTTCTCCAAAATCTCTCGTCCCTTGAGTAACTTTCTTGCCAAAGACCAACCCTTTGATTTTGATCAAGCTTGTATGGATTTTTTTGAAATCCTAAAACAGGCTGTGACTCAAGCGCCAATTGTCCAACCCCTAATTGGAATGAGCCCTTCAAGCTCTGGACTGATGCTTCTGATTATGCTATCGGGGCGGTCTTAGAGCAGAGGATAGATAAGAAGCCACATGTGATTTATTACGCGAGCAAAACCCTGGATGAGGCCCAATGAAATTACACTATCACTGAAAAAGAATTGCTCGCTGTCATCTTTGCCCTGGAAAAATTTCACCCTTATCTCCTCAGGACCAAAATAACTGTAAGAAAGATGCCAAACCCCGCCTCATTCGATGGATTCTACTTCACCAGGAATTTGACTTGGAGATCAAAGACAAGACAGGTACACAAAATGTTGTGGCCGACCATTTGTCTTGATTAACCGACTCAGAGATCTACCAGCCCCAAGACACCTTCTAGGATGAAACACTTTTGGTTGTGACTGAAAAATCCCTTTCTTGGTACATTGATCATGTGAACTTCCTTGTCTTGGATTTGAGTCCTCAGGATTGGCCCAAGGCCAAGAAAGACAAATTCTACTCTGAGATTAAACACTTCTTATGCGAGGAACCTGACCTTTTCAAGATTTGCCCAGACCAAATTATCAGGCAGTGTGTGCCTAACTCTGAGATCCCAAGCATTTTACACCATTGCCATGCCTCTGCTTGTAGGGGACATTTCTCAGGAATGAAAAATGCCACCAAAATCTTATAGTCTAGATTTTTCTGGTCCTCACTATATAAGGATGCCCACAATTTTGCGCAGAAATGTACACGATGTCAAACCACCAACACCATGAGCCAAAAGGATATGATGTCCCTAAACCCGATTCTAGAAGTTGAAATTTTTGATGTTTGTGGTATTGATTTTATGGGACCGTTTCCCCCGCCACTTGGATTTCAATTCATTCTTCATGCGGTTGATTGTATTTCTAAATGGGTGGAAGCGATCCCTAAGCGCACTAATGATCACAAAGTGACTTTGAATTTTGTCAAAACTCATTTTCTCCCAATTTGGTGTTCCAAGAGCGATAATTAGCGATGGGGGCGCTTACTTCACAAATGCCCAATTTCAAAACCTCCTAGCCAAGTACAGGGTCATTTACAAAATCTCTACCCCATACCATTTGCAAATCAATGGCCAGGTAGAGGTTTCCAACTGAGAAATCAAGAACAACTTGCAAAAGGTGGTCCAGTCGGATTGTAAGGACTGGTCCAGCAAGTTGGATGATGCCATGTGGGCCTACTGAACCACCTTCGAAACTCCTATTGGCATGTCACCCTTCAAATTGGTCTATGGAAAGGCATGCCACCTCCTGGTTGAGTTGGAACATAGGGCATATTGGGTTATAAAGGAACTTAATTTTGATTTGGATAAAGCAGGCAAGGAAAGAAGAATGGACTTAATCGAACTCGAGGAAATACGCAATAACACATATGAGAATGCATGAATTTATAAGGATGGAGCCAAGGCATACCATAACAAACACATTGCTCCTAAGTTCTTCTACCCTAATAAGAAAGTGTGGCTCTTTGATGTGCGATTATGGCTTTTCCCTGGGAAATTATGCTTAAAATGGATGGGTTCGTGCATTCTGGTTAATAATTTTAACTCTGGGGTGATTGAAATTTAAGATCCGAAAACAGGCCAACAATTCAAAGTGAACGGGTAGTGCTTAAAATTGTATTTCACTAATGAACTTATTCCCGTGTTTGACAAGATTTCACTTATTGATCCACCACCGTCATGACACATCACTTCATTCGACTGCAAGCATCAAATGTAGCACTTGTTGGGAAGCAATCCAACACGATTTTGATGAATTTTTTCTCTTCTTTTACATTCCATCACATTCCAGGTTTCCTCGATTCACCTCGAGCTTGAACACTACAATTAGGTGTTGTTTTCCCTATCCAGCTTCATACAATGGGGACATTGCAAATCTTAGGCATGGAGTGGGGATAGTAGCTAAGTGATTGCTCTTTTTGATATTTCATGTGGGGGAACCATGTGCATCATTCATTCATGCATACTTCATCTCATATGCATACTTTAAAAACAAAAAACAAAAAAAAAAAATCAAGAGATATCAAAAGAAAAAGAAAAAGAAAAATTGGAGGTATGAGTAATGGGATCGAAGGTCGAAGAGGATGATAAAATTTTGGTGCTTTGGGATCAAAATCACTTTTGTAGGGTTAAATTTTAGGAGCCTAAGTCTAGATTTCTTTGGGCCAATGGCCTTAATCAATTCAATGTAACTTAAGGTTCTATTTTCGATCTCCTAAGGTGATCAATTGATTTTGGTGAGAGATGACTGATCCAGACATTAGTTGGCTTCGTACTTACCTTCTCAAAGTTGAATAGTTGAGGAAATTGTGTGTCAAATCTTTTCACACATAGGTCATTCAACAAGCACTAATAAAAGAATCATTAAAAAAAAGAAAAAAAAAGAAAAAGAAGAAAAAAATAGAGAGATTCCCTCTGAGTTCTGAATTAGGAAAGGCTTGAAACATAAGTTGAATGGAGAAGTTCCCACAATAGAGAGGAGAAGCTTATTTTTCCCTTGAGGACATGATGTCACCACCTTGCACTTGTCTCTTAGGATATCTAAATATCCTATCAGGGGCATGTAAGTGCTTGTGCAGTTCGAGTGCCATGGGCAGTGCTATCCTGAATCGTAGATTGCCAGGTGCTCAAATTCGCTATAGAATTCCATGGGTAACACTATCATGAAGTGTCGAATGCTAGGGTTCTGTGGGGCTACCATGGGAGGTGCTACCCCAAAACATTAATTGCTATTGGTCCCTCAAGGAATGGTGATGGGGAACGTAGAATCTGAGAGAGACTGTGTTGTAAGCCAATCCGAGGTTAGGCTTAGAGAAATCACAAAGTAAAATTAGAAAAAAAAATCACAAAAATATTCTTCTCTTTCTATGTTGGCCATCATACCAACAACAATCCATCTGCAAGATGAATGATGACCAAATATGCACAATGCACTGAGACTTGATTTTCAAGACTAGGCAAATGAAAGGCTGAGTGTGAAGCCAATGAGGTCTAGATTTAGGAGTCTCAATCTGAGGTTAGTTGAGATCCAATGGAGTGAGGTGGTCTTATCTTGGGAAGCACTGGAACACTGCTATCTAGATTGTGGCTCTAAAGATCTTTACTCTAATGCTTCAAAAAGAAAATCCCGTGCCTTCTGACTTAAAAATTCGACCAAAAATCCCATGGACATTCCTCTCAACCAAAAGGAAGTATTGACTTTCGAATAACGAGTTTGCTAGGGACTAGCAAAAGATAGGCATTGGGTGGTGATCTAACCTCATTTTGTATTACCCATGTTTATAATTTGCTAACTCTTGACTCATATTAGTCTGATTTCATGAGCATATTGCATGGGTTAGCATAAATTGCATTTTAGATAGGCTTGCATCATAATTTGCATAATTTTGTGTTCTTGCACTGATTGGTGATATTTGATGATCACAGGATTTAAGGCCAAGGAGAAAAGAGAAGAAGAAGAAAGAATTGAAGAATTTGAGTTGAAGATTTGAACTCAGGAGACTTGTAAGCCCTAAGAGCCAACTCAACTAAAACAACAAATAATTGTGCACCCACATTCAATGAGCTCCCCACTTCAATTAAGGTGCTCAAGCTCAAGCTTTGTTACAAGCTCATCTATGCCTCCACATACTTTGAAGAAGCTCCATGGAAAATTGATGCATACACGCCCTCCTCGGCCCTTTAAGACCTCTCCACAATTCCAATGAACATCCCATTTACTCTCCACGACACCCAATGGGGGCTCCCCCGTTCCAACACAATAATTAAAACCCAAATCACAATTCCAACACCCTCTTCATTAAAGTCTTCACACAACCCATTGTATCCTCTTATTTCCTAAGTCTAAAATGCATATCCCCATATCCCATTATTGCAATCCCATTTTCTAGACCTAAGAACCCTCCACCCATAATACCTTCCTCCATTCCAATACCTAGAAACCCCAATTCACACTTAATAGCCATAGAATCCATTTCCAAGGCTCCATTTTTCCCTTCACTTTTTGGCTCCACAAAAATCCCTTAGTCACTTCTATATAAGAGCCTTTCATCCAACCATGGAGGGCACCTTTGGCATTAGCTAGAATAGAAAGACACTTGAGAGGGATTAGAAGCCTTAAGTCATTCATTGGGTATTTAGGCTTGAGAAGGAGCATTCCACCACCTTTGAAGTACCTAACCTATCACCAAACACCCATCACCTTCACCTACTCACCTGCTACTCGGAGGACATCTTGGGGTGCATGCCTAAGGTTGGAGGAGGGCTTCCATCCATGCCAAGGAGGAAGCAAAAGGGAGGAGGACATGAACAAGGAGGAGCATCATCATTCACAGAGTTTCATTCCATAAGTCACTCTTCATCTTTGTGTTTTATGCTTTCCATTTTATGTTGTCGTAGACTTGTGTCAATTTCCTTGTGGGCATTCGAGATTAATTTAGTTTCATCATAGTCTTTTGTGAGCTCTTCTTTGCCTACTTAAGTCATGATTTGTATCTTTTGATTTTGGATGAATGAAAATGATGATGCTTGTTGAGAGCCTCTACTTTTGACTATTGCATTTGGATGCGTGATTGTGAGTAGGAAGTGATTACAAGTAGCTCATCATAGCTTCTTGTGAGCTCACTTCCTATCTCCCTTGTGGTTTTATTTGTAGGAAAATAAATCAAACTTGTAGTACTCATCTTTCGTGACAAAAGATTTTGTCTTGAACTTTATTTCTTTCAAAAACAAAAAGACCAAAAAAATACAAAATCAAAAACACAAAAAACAAAAGGCATTTCAGGATTTGATTTGTTATGCCTCGCCTCCTTGGACATCCTGTATGCTCCTTGTAGTTACAGTTTATAAATTTTAAAAGTTGAACACTTGAGTTGCGATACAACAATTCAAACTCCATCTTTTATAAGAAACGATTTGGGTGATTCAGTGTCCAACTAGAGACCATCTTTGGGCTAAGCTAAAAGACTCCTGTAGCAAGCACTCCTTAATAAAAGAATACTGAACTGAACTAATAAGCTTCTCCAAAACCTCCAGTAAGTGGTTTGCCATAATCTTCCTATACCAGTAAGTAGAAGGAGTTGGGAAGATCAATGGGCCAAAAATCATTGAGCGAATCTGCACCCTGCTTCTTAGATAAAAGAAAGAGAAAAGACTAGTTCAACCTTTAAAAACTAGAATTACCTTCCCAGAATTCCCTGAGCGTGGCCATCACATTGGCCCGAAGGAGCTCCTAGAACTCCAAGTAGAAGAAAACCTGGAACGCATCTGGTCCCGGTGATCCCTCCATGATGGTAACACCACCGTGAGTCCAAACTAGCAATAATTAGTCATATTCAAATGATAAATGCTCCTACTTGATCATCTGAGGGTCACAATTCCGTACTGATATGATTTTAGAAGATAACAAGAAAACATGGTTAATTCTATTATTTTAATAGCACATCACAAATGTAGAAGAACCACAAGGTTACTTAGAGGATAATTAAAGGTAAAATGAGCATAAAAGGCTAAAAAGTGGGTTCACATTGACTGAATCAGGGTATCACACATTTCGAGGGAGAAAGTAATACTAAAAACCCTAGTTATCAACTCCACTTAAATTGTAAAGGTTATGGTTAGGTTAAAATCATTATAAACCTCCTAAAATTTATGAAAAAATATTATAAGAGGCTTGGTACCTTTGGTTTGACCATCTGAACCCATTTTGACCTAGAATAGAGTTTCAGACAGGAGTTTACCCTGATTTGGGCTTCTATGCAATTTACCCAGTCAAACATGGTCAAAATTGAATTCCAACTTCACCATTAGATTCCTTGGGTCCAAATTAAGTTAATATCAAAATTTGGACCCAATCAGAGTTCATCTTGACCTAGTTTGCATTTTAGCCCTTAGAAACTCTGATTTTCACATTCAGACCAGGTTTCAAGTTTATTGCATCCAGGTCCATAACATTGTCATCCTTTTCACATCTAGGTCCCTACCGCCATCGACATGTGAACACACTTGTAGCCAACCTTAGAGAGAGGAAATCTCTCTAATCAGCATCAAATCCCTCCAAAATTGGAGGAATTATTGTTCAGACGATGAGGAATCAAACCAACCTCATTTTAGAGATTGAAATTGATCCTAGAGCTCAGGCAAGCTAGAGGAAATTGAGGGATTTTTTCTTCCAAATTCGTGACCTAATCAAGAGAGTTTCTTCAATTGGAGCTCAAATTTGAGCTCTATACGAACCCCCCATCATTCCATGATCAAAGGCAGTCCAGTTAGGCCACAAAGCAACTCTTCTTCCTCTTCTCCAACCCCCTCCTTCGGCCACTCGATAGCCAAATCGAGTTATCCAACGTCTTCCTCACCATTGTCCGACTCTCGCTCACCAAAGCAGAGTCTCCTTCCTCCTTTTCGTCCTCACCGACTAGCTCGTCGGAGCTTCCACCTTCCTCGCGATCGGCAAGACATGTCGGTGTGAACTCCACCTTCTTTAGACCAATCGGCTAGATAACCTTACCTCTCTCTCTCTCCCTAGATTAGGAATTAGTTCCTAGAACCTACTTTCAACTGCCATATCACCTTCTCCCCCTCCGTCTTCCTCAACTCTGGCCATGCCTCCAGCGTGGTCACCCCATCGATTCCGACCACCAAACCACCCACCACCACTTCCAAAAGCATCTCCACACCTCACTGAGAAAAAGCCCCAAAGAAATTTGGGGCTTTAGCTCCTTCTCCTGACGATCACCACACCTTACACTCGACCTCTCCGACACTGACCACACTCCACAGACCTCCAAACACCAAGCCACCACCGCCATCGCCGCCCTCGCCTCACGGCGATTCCCCTGTGCATATTAATTGGGCCTCAAGGCCATTTTCTTGAGTTTTTAGGTATCGCCAGAGCTCTGCCTTCCATTGCAGTCGATCGTCGTGCTTTTTCCATCATCGTGACCAATACCACCTCCAGCAAGAGAGGGACACCTCCGCGAAGGATTTCAGGCTTCCAATTTGGGAAGAACACAGCTGCAGCTGCTTCGATTTGAGACACTTCTACCTGCAGTAGCGCGTGAGGAGAACAATGGGATTTAGTCCCACATCATGGGTAGCTAAATCTAAAACACATATTTAATGCATTTGTGCAGTGGCTGAAGTGCCTCAACACAAAGGAGTGAGGTCCCTCCTCACTCTTGCCTCACACCTCATCCGCTACACCATTTCGGTGAGTCTGGTCCCTTGGTCTTGATCCGATTACCCAATTACCTAACCCGTATACTGACCTGGATTTGAGGAGAGAGAAGGAAAGAGAGAAAAATCTGAGGGGGGAGGTTTTGCACTATTGTGCCTAAAAAAATGTGCATGCACACTCAACACTTAGAGAATTCTGAGGCTTTGCTCAGACCGTCTAGCCCTTGTGTCTGACATTGGTCCTGGTTACAGTGGACTTATTAAGCTTGGCTCTGACATGGATATTCAGTGCTTACATGGCTAAGTGGTTGAAGGGTACTGTTGAGATATTGATCCTTGGGGATTGTGCTTAATTGTAGGGCTTAATTGGTAGCTTCAACCACCATTTTTAGGCCTTTACTCATATTTTTTATCCCTAACTCTTGATACACATTATTGCTTTTAATTGAAAATCATTTTAGTCATTTGATTCACTTGCATTATTATCTCTGATTATTATGATTGGTCAATTGATTTGTTACACTTGCTCCTCGCAAACGACCTCGAAATTCACGATTTTTCAAGCATTATAAATTTAAATGTCATATCGATTTTCGTTGATATACTACAACGCATTGTTTTCCTAACTACGATGAATTTCGACTACAACACTCCTCCTTGAGACCCTTGAGGGTCCTCAGAACCTCCTCCTCCGAGAAGGGCCTGATCAAAAACTTTACCTCCTCCTTAGAGACCCAGGGCATACTCAAGGAAGCCAGCCTCCAGCCGCCCTGCTACCCAGACCTGGTCACTTGCTGAAAGTAGCAGTTAACCATACTCCTAATGCCATTCGAGTCCTCTACAACCTGGTCACCCTCCCTTAACAAAGAGATAAGATTAAATCTCTATTTAGCACTTGCCAAGGAATGAAAAAATCTCGTGTTGGCATCACCCTCTTTAAGCCACAACTGCCTCAACTTCTCTCTCTAGCCGATTTCTTTCTTAAGATCTTCAGCTGCCACCACCCCCTGGCACATCTTTCTTTCTACTTCCTCCAAGCTAAGAGAGGATGCATCCTCCTTGGTATCAAGAGTGAGCACTCTATCCAAGGCCTCCTTTCTCCTCTTCTCCCTTTCCTCCCTCACTCTTTTCCTATAATCAAGAAGAAGAAATCAGAGTTTCCTAAGTTTGGCCTCCACTAAGAGGTCACCAAATCCTTAAACCCCTTCTCTCGCAGCTAGCACTTCTTGATTTTGAAGTAAGAAGAGACTGCTAACCCATCCCCACTATCCCACATAATCGAAGTGTGATCCGGAAAAGGGTGGTTCATCGCCGTGATGTTAGCCAGCTAGAAGGTCTCCACCATGCTAACACTACACATGAATCTATCCAATTGGGACATCAGACCACTCCCTCTCCTCCACAAGCACGTAGCCCCTAACGTAGGAAGGTCTGACAACTCTAGCTCGGCAACCACCTCCTGGAAACCCAAGGTGGAAGATTCGTGTCTCCCATCAAGTCAGTCATCGGTTGAAAGGGTGGCATTGAAATCCCCACCAATCGACCAGGGGACCCTTGGGCAAAGTTCGTGGCCTCCCTCAAATTCCGACAAAATTCAGGCCAATCCCTCGCCATGCACGACCCATACACACATGAAACATACAACGACAGACCATCAGATAATCTAATGAAAGAGCTCGTGAGGACAAACCTCCTACCTACAATCCAATAATGAGAGATGAGTTTTCTTCCACAGATGACGAAGCAGCTAGCTTGCCCAAAAGATGACACAACCTAAAGACCCACCTCCTTGCTCGCCCCAAGCGGCCACCAATCCTACGACTACCCCGACTGTATGTGCGACTCCTGACACAACAAGTAGTCAACTCAGCACTCTTTTAAATAGCAGAGGAGAATGGCCCTTCTTGCCTTGTTGCGCAGCCCCTGCACATTCCAAGATAGGACCCTCGGCATGCAGAATGGTGTACTCCCCTCCCAAACGTAGCGGCCTTTGTAACCTATAGAATGCAAGCCAAATACTCATCACTTACCTTCAGAATTTTCAGGTCGCCCTTGCTACGAAGGTCGTAGTTCCTTCGAGAAACAACGAAAATTTTATGAGAACCCTTGTTCTAACAACTCGCACTCCCATCCAGGGACTCAGTCACACTCGAGTCAACCTTTGTGCTTACTTTGTCATTGACCAACCCCCCCTCACAACCAAGACCAAGCACCATCTTATCACAAACCACCAACTGTTTACCCAAGTCACTTGTGGCGTCCAAATGATTCATCACATAACTGAAAGAGTGATTCTCATTTTTGATGAATTTTTAAACATTAAATGGTGTGTCGTTGTATGTAGTTGGGTGGTAGAAAATTGCTTTTCAAAGCATTTAACACTCAAAATTTAACCATGAAAATAGTTAAGTCATTTCCACAGGAAGGAATTAGCTTATTGAAATGATTAATGATGACTTATCTATTCGAGATTATCAATGGGTTCAGATTCAAACTCTTGCAACATTTTTTCCAACACAACTCCACCCTCTATGCAATTAATTAGGATCAGGAGGGGTTCTCATGCAAATTCAACCAAATATAGTATAGGGTAAATAAATCGATAGTTCTTTTTGACAATGGCAAAATCCATAATTTTAATCTCCAATAAAATATAGCTTGTTCACTCCAATCAATATGACAAGCTCTATATCATTCATGAGAGACATTCAACCACAAGTAATTTTGATTGAGTAGAAGGATATCTATGTAAATTCACCTTAATAAATTAATTTATTAAACAAATGAATAGGAAATGTTGCAATGGCATATATGGTAATTATTAATACGAAGAAAAATAGGGGATTTGTTTCCCTTGACAGTGCGCTTGGCAGGGGGACGGATGGTGGCGAGGTCTCATGTAGAGATGCGTCTCGACGAGGGCTACGCGACGATGGTGGAGGTGCTACCAAGGTGGCCACCAATGATGACCGGAGGCGAAGGACGCCTACGGTGGGTGAAGAGTTGCAGTTGTGAGTGTTGATGCGGCTTGTTGCACGTGGTCGTAGGTCAGCGACGATGCTGTTGAGGTGGAGTGAGGTGAATTTAAGGTGGAGCGCGGTCGAGGGGAAGGTCATTGGCAGGATGTTGAGGCGGTGGTGAGTGGCTGCGGTTTGGGTTCCTTCGAAGTTGCAGGTGAGGGTCGGTTGGAAGGAGAGGAAGAAGAAGCAGAGGGCAGTGGGTGTTGGTGTGGACGATTGTGGTGAGGTTGGCTGTGAGTGAGTGATGTTGATGTGGTCAGCGAGTGCGGTGATGGCGGTGGTCAGTTGTTGTTGGTTGCGATAGGGGAGGAAAACGAAAGAGGAGAAGATGAAGAAAAAAGAGATTGCAAAAGAGTGGAAGAAGGGATATTGGTGGTGGCGGACGCGGTCTGTGCTGTCGGTGAGGGTGAGATGGAGTAGTGGGTGGTGTGGCCGCACGCTATCACCACACGACAGTCGAAGTGGCTTGAGCGGAGATGGAGAACGCCTGTTGCACGGTGCACGTTTTGTTTCACAGTGTAAGCTCAGTGCGTGGTGGCTGTCGAGGAAGAAGATCCCTGCCAGAGGGAAGGATAGATCGCCTCCTGGATGATGATCTCTTCTTTTAAAAATCCTCTTGTTTGTTTTTTTTCTTCGGCCGAAAGCCTCTCCAACCACTCGTCGAAGATTGCGACTGGTTGGAATGCCCGGATACTTCTAGCGGTGTCTTCATCAGATGTCCAGGCCAAGTTCTGGATGTCTTAAAAGGTGTAGACATTAGGGAGTCTACAATGGTGGTTTCCAGACATCTGATCTGAGCTCCTGATGTCTTATAAAAATAGAATGGACATCTGATTGTTGCACCTAGCTTGCATCCAACCATATAGATTATCATAACCATATGTCGTAAAATTGGTGCATAAAATTATACATAGACTAAGGTGAATTATCATTTAACTCCTAATTAATTAGAAACTAAGAATAGATAATTAAATAGTACTTAGGAAAAATAATGGTCCATTAAAGTGGACTTATCAATAACATGCTTTAGGTTTCTCACAGCCCGAAGATATCAGGAAACCCACCTCTTTTCCAACAACCCCAATGGCTGGATTGTTGGGGCTAGCCACCTCAACAACCCCAACAGCTAGTTTGTTGGGGTTAACCGCCTCAACAACCACCGACCCACCATTACCTCCATTGCCAGCCAACAGCTCACTGCCAGTCGCCCACCCACCCATCGCCAGCCGCCGCCACCTTGACAACCATGTCATCCACCCCATCAAGATCTGCAAGCCCTACCACATTTTCAACTCCATCCTGGTCAACAATCATCCTAGCATTCTCGTAAGGGAGCTCTTGCCCCTCTTTACATTGCCAAGCCTACCTTACTCCATCTTGCAGCCCGATCCACCTTCAACTGCATGTCCCTCCTTCTGATCCAAACTCCAAACCCATCGAACCTGAACTAACCACAATCTTCGCCCAGATCGAACCACCAGTGAGATTGGGAGATTTGAACCCGTGGTATGAACCATAGCCACATGCACCGCCCAGACGTCGCCTTCGAAAATTCCTACCCCGTCCCAATCCCGCAGCTGCCCAAAATGAGTCACCATGCTAGACAGCACCTCCGACGTGCGAAGGTGAAGTGGAGTGCCAAAAAGATCAACGATGTCCATCTTCTCCTAAGCGAAATGGGTAGGTGGTCGTTCCTCCAATGCACATCAAATGGCAACACAAGTCTCCATGTGATGCCAACATCCCCCACAACTGTCGCATGGAACAACAACCTCACCATATTCCTAGCATCTAAACCAAACATAAGAACATGAGAATGGGAAAGGTATGCTACCTTCCAATCCCCCGCCACCTGCTTAGTCATCATAACCTATTGGGCATCCTCAAGATTGATGCCCCTTTTTGATACTTCCTAAGTGAGTCTTCATGCGCACCAACCGCTGGCGACCAAGGGATGATGACCTCAAAGTCAGTCGGCCTTGGCGATGGTGGAACCCAATCCTTACATGCCAGTGGCCTCATCCATCCACAGTTGTGCCCCTCCGCCACTTGGCTGGTCCACTCAACCACACACGGCCTCCTGGTGGCCTCAGAATCGACAGTTCTTGAGGTTGTTAAGGCGGTTGGCGACCTACCCATGCATCCGCCCACTTCCCATGATGGTTCACGTTCTCTTGTCTTCCTCGAGACACATATGCCGATTGGTTGGGGCGTTGAAGGGTTGGCACTCTTTCCCTAGCAAACCCTATTGTGGCCTTGTAAGAATCCCTCCGATGACCGAATCCATGAAACTGTAACCACATGAGGGTGTTACGGCATACAGCCACAAGGTGTCCTCACTCCCGACACTGAAAGCATTTTGGAGTCACCTCCCCTATCCACGCAGTGCCCCTCTGCGGGACCTTCTTGAACGCACCTCTCTCCACTCCTCTCCCCTCTCCATCTCACTCCCCCAGGTTCAGACTCCACCCAATCCTAAGCTTTTATTAAAAGAGAAGATTTTAACAACCAAAGATCATGATGTCAAGGGAGATGTAGAAAAGGAAAAGATCATTTTAAACTTTAGAGATAATAATTTTGAAGAGCCTCTCTGGATGGATCCTGAAATTGAAAAATACTACAATCTAGATTTGGGTTCTAGTTGGGACACAAAAACACTAAGTGCAAGGTTATCTAGAGATGATCTGGTTTGAACTCCTTTTGTGACATCACCAATCACAAGATCTTTCGGATGGTCTTTAGTCTAGATTAGTTCTTTAGGAAGGTCACCAGAGATGGTTTCTTTAGGAATGTTGGAGGTACCGTCTAAGGTTTGATCGTCATCTCTGGTTCGTGCTTTTTCTAGTTGATCAAAGGAAACATGCAAAGTTTCTTCAACCACCAAATTTTTCATATTAAAAACTCTATAGGCTTTACTTCTGGAAGAGTATCATATGAAAATTCCTTCCTCATTCTTTGTATCAAATTTGTCCAAGTTTTCTTTTGTATTCAAAATGAAACATTTACAACCAAATACTTTGAAATAGGAGATCTTAGGATTCCTATCAAAGTAGAGTTCAAAGGATGCTTTCTTAAGGATAGGTCTGATGGATGCCCTATTCTAGATATAGTAAGCAGTGTTTATAGTCTTAGCCCAAAAATACTGAGGTAGCTTTGACTCACACAACATGTGCAAGCACACTTTTGCAAGATTCTATTCTTTCTTTCTACAATACCACTTTGAGGAGTTGCTCTTGGAAAGGCAAATTCTTAGTTTATTCCATAAGTAGAGCAGAAATCTTGGAAGTATTGATTTTCAAATTCTCCTCCATGATCATGTAAGCACTTCTATTTTGATATACCAAAATTATGTTAATTACTAGACTAACATTTCAGGACTATCTTGGATTTAAGTATCAAAGTGTCTTTCAGGACAAGAAAAGATAGTTGCTAATGTGCATTTTTTTACATTTATTTGAGTCCAAGACATTATTGTAAGGAACCTCAAATAAAACTTAAATACAAATTTTTCGCGCATCTTTTCAAAATCAAACTTTTAGGGTTATTAATTAACCAAACTAGATAATTGATCGACCAAATAACCTTGATTGACCAACCAAATTAATTGACCAATCAAATCAACCCATTTTAGGAAGTTGAGAAAAATCCTCTTGATCGACCAACCAAGCTAATTGATCGATCAATTAGTGATCGACCAACCTTCTTAATTGATTAACCAAATTGTCTTTTGATCGATCAATTAACCTTAATTGATCGACCAATATAATTTCCTATTCAGGCAAAACTTTTTGTATAAATAGAGGTCGCAAGTAGCCCATTCCTTTACAACTTTTAAAAGAGAAATACCATTCAAAAATAGAGCATCTCGTGCTTATTTCCAAAGGCTTTCGTGCCCCATTCTTCACGCTCTTCAAAAGCACGATGCCTCAAACCTCTGTGAAAAATCGATTCGATCATTTATTGAGGTTACATAGAATTCATTTTCTTGTTATACTATTTTGTTGCCTTGATTTGCAAATTCCAAGTCTATTTGGATGATCCATGTTGTTGTTTTTACTTCTCTTCAGGACAAAAGGGAAGTGTATTGTAAGAGGTTGTGCCACCCTCGTTCAAGTGGTACGGTATAGTAGATTAACTAGTGTTGCATAGTCAGAAAAATCCTAAGCTGCGAGGCTTAGGTAGTGGTTTTCACCCAGATTGGGTTTCCACTATAAATCAGGTGTACTCTATGCTTTTATTCTTGGTGCCTTAGTTTTTGATCAATGCATATATTTTTTTAAGCAATACTATTCACCCCTCCCCTCTAGTATTTAATTGCGATCCACAGGATATTCCTAGCATTCTTACTTGGTATCAGAGCTTAGTTGTCTAGAAAGATGTCAAAGTCTTCTGTCGAAAGATACGCTGAGGGGCAATCTGTTGTTCGTCCTCCTCTTTTCGACGGGAGAAACTATGGATATTGGAAGACTAGGATGCAGATTTTCCTTGAATCCATGGACTTTGAGGTATGGGATGTCATTGCATCCAAATACACTCATCCTGAAATCAAGGAAGGAGTGGTGGTGAACCAGACCAGAAGAAGATGGCAATCCACAATGTCAAAGCAATGAACGCAATCTTCTGCGGACTTTCAAAAGTAGAATTCAATCGCATCTTTGCATGCAAAATGGCATACGAGATCTGGAGTATACTAGAAGTCACCCATGAAGGAACAACTAAGGTAAAAGAAACTAGAGTAAATTTGTTAACTCAAAATTATGAGCTTTTCAGGATGAAGAAGGGAGAATCTATCAAGGAGATGTTCACACGATTCATGGACATCATAAACTCCCTACAGAATCTAGATCAAGACATAAAAAATTGAAGCTCTGGTAAGGAAGATCCTTCGTTCACTTACCAGTGATTGGGAAACCAAGACAACAGCCATTCAAGAATCAAAAGATCTATCCATCGTGGAATTGGATGGTCTTATTGAAAGTTTGATGGCTTATGAAGTTCAGCTCCAACACATGAAGGAGCAAGAAGATGAAGGAACCCAAAAGAAGATCATAGCCCTTGAAGCAAATCAGGAATCTGAAGAATCATCAAGAGGAGAAGAAGAGGAAGACATAGCTCTTCTCTCTAGAAAATTTAGAAAGTTTCTCAATAATATGAGGAGCTGGAGGAAGAAAAAGGAAGAATCAAAGATGAATGCAATCATCTACTACAACTGCAAAAGAAATGGACACATCAAGAAAGACTATCCACTTCTCAAGAAGGAATCACAAAAGAAGTTCTTTAGGAAAGATGGAAAGAAGAAGGCTTTCACGGCAACATGGGATGAATTAGACTCAAGCTCAGAAGAAGAAGAAACTTTCGAAGAAGAAGCTCTTCTAGGACTAATGGCACTAGAAGATGAGGTAACTTTTTTTTCACAAGATGAATTATTAGAAGCATTTTTTGAGATGCTTGACATAGCTAAGTCATTAAAAATAGAAAATAAAAACCTAATTAAAGCATTAAGAGAAGAGAGAACACACAAAGATATACTTACTCAACAAAACATAGAATTATCTGTTGAAATCACATCATTAAAATTACAGATAGATAATTTAAAAGTGGATATTAATAAATTGAAAGAGAACTCTACTAGTCTCTTAAATGATCTGACTAAATTCACAAATGGAAGTAGAAACTTGCATATTATTAGGAACACAAACCCAAAGCACCACAAAATATGGGTTAGGCTATATACTAAAAAATAACCATGAAGCATCAAGTTCTAGCCAGAATAAAGAGAAAGGTAGCTTGCCAAAGTAGGCAATGCGAACTAACCACCGTGGACCCAAACAAAAATGGATACCAAAAAGTATTTTGCAATCTTGTTTTGTAGGTTCTGTAGATTATAAGAAGTGGACTTTCTCGCAAATCAATGGAACATTGAAGCCACTTTATCAAACAAAGCCTCACAATCACAAACCAATGATAGGAAAGAGAAGAAAGAAGGTGGATAATGGACAGCGACTATTTGGGATGCTTAATTAAGTTTTAAAATGGTCGCATTGTAGTATAGTTGAAAAAGCATTCAAAACAAATATAATTTATTACTCAAATTTGAAAGTCCAAGGTCGAACACATGGAGCAAATTAGGGTTTAGAAATCAAGATCACAACTTGAGAATTTGAAAAAATATAATATGCAATAAGATTAATATTATAGTGCAAAAAGATAGGAATAAATGTAAGCACAAAATATTAAAGAAATTAATGTATGTATGAAGCTCAAAATTGGACGTCTGATTTGTGAATCAGATGCCTTAAAATGATGATGCTACAGTGCTTGACTCTTTCTTTTCTTCTTCTCCTGTTCTTCTTTCTCTGTCTCTGACGGTTGCCTTCAATCTTCTTCTTCTTTCTTTCTCTTCCTCTTTATCTTCTTCCTTTGCCTTTCTCTTCCTTTTTCTCTTCTGATTTTGGCTTTAGCTTCCTTGCCTTAACCTTTCTCTTCCTCTGCCTTCTTCTCTTTCTCGGCTGCTGGTCGGACTCGGATAGGTTGTGTTAATATGGTGATTTTATTGTTAAAGTGTGTATAGTGGTTAACCTAAATCGAGCCTAACCATCTCTTTACAAAATATTTTTTTACCTGGCCTATTTGATTTTATCTTGGTCACTTTTAGGCCCAGGGTCGAACTCAGGGAAGTGGGGTTAGAAGTCAAGTTTCTACGCCTTTCCTACAACGAATCTCTTCCTTTCGTTTATTGTGTTTTTGGTGTTTTTCCTATTTAGATTTTTCTTTCTGATAATTCTTGTCCTTGAGGCACACCCTCAAAATTAGGTTCCTGGCTTTGAGCCAAATCAGGGTTCCAAAATGGGTCTTGCTATTCGCAAGACGGAGTACCTGCAAGTCAAGGATTATCTTTTCTCTTATATATATATTTTTTTATCTTTTTATTGGCGGGAAAGAGAAGCAGAAGTAAAGTAACTATAGTATATATATATATATATGTATATACTATATATGTATAAAGGGCTGGGGGTGGAGGCGGAGATGGAGTGTAGCACGATGTCGAGTCGGTCGTCATCTAGAAAGACGCAACCAACAGGACGAGGTGCTGCGTGGAGTGTAAGGTGGATTGATGGACGATGAGTGTGACTACACTTTTTGTACGCGTGTATCGGGGAATATCAACAACTGATGCAGATATTCTTGCGATACCACGTATGGTAAGTAATTGGAAAATATATATATATATATATATATATGTATATATGTAAATATATCTATATGTATATATATATATATATATGGTTATAAATATATAGGTATATATATGTAGTTATATATGTATATATATATGTATATATATATAAGTATATGTATAGATAGATATATGTATAGATATATATATATATGTATAAGTATGTATATATAACTATATAGATGTAAATAAATATATATATATATATATAGTAATATATGTATATAGATATATGTAGATAGATATGTATATATATATGTATGTATATATAGTTATATAGATTGATATGTATATATGTATGTGTATATATGTATATATATATATATATATGTATGTATGTATGTATGTATAAGTATATGTGTATATATATGTATATATATATATATATATGTATATAGATGTATATATATATATATATATATGTATGTATATAGACTAATACATAGTTATATAAGTACTAATATATGTATAGATATATGTATATATATATATATATATGTATATATATAAGTATATATATATATATATATATATATATATGCATGTATGTATACTAATACTTAAGTATATAGGTACTACTATATGTATAAATATAAATATATATATATATATATGTATATAAATATATGTATATATATCAATATATATATGTATATGTATATATATATAAGTATATAATAATATATAAGTGAGAGTGTGTGTGTGCGAGAATGTGAGTGTGTGTGTATGAGTGTGTGCAGAGAGAGAGTGAGAGAGTACTGAGAGAGAGAGAGAGAGAGGGAGAGAGAGAGAGCGCGCGCTTCCTGTTGGAGTGAGGTTTGGGAGTTAAGACGGCCGGGTCCTCCAAGCGTTGTCTGATGCCAAGCGCGTAGGGGCATGTACGCACACGCACGTAGGCACACGCTGGCAGGAGGGAGTGGCGCGGAGGAAGGAATCGCAGTGCACAACGCTGTGTGGAGAGGCTAGAGCAAGCACACGCTGACGTATGCTGGTGGGTGCGGGTGACGTCGGCGCACGCAGACGTGCGGGCAGGAACTGGAGCGGGGGCGGGGCTGGACGCGGGTGCGGGAGAACAACGGTTGCGGCATGCTGAGTGATTGGTTAAGTGAGAAACTTACTGGTCACTGCACTGTAGCCACAGTGTTCCGCTGACCTGCGTGAACAGTGGCTACCGTGCATGGCCGAGCCGCGCGACCGCGTACGCCCGGTGCCGTGAGAGCGGGGGGTTCTGGAGCGGTTGGCGCGCGTTGGAGAAGCTGCGTCGGCTACTGGCTTGCGGAGAGCGTTTCGTGACAGGGCACACGGAGAGGGGAGATGTCGCCTGCAGGCGTGCGCAGAAAGGGCTTGGGCGGTTGCTGCAGGGATGCGCGGTGGCCTGCGGGTGTTGGCAGGGGTGCGCGGTGAAGCTTGGCCGGCCGCTGCAGGGGCGTGTGTTGGCCGATTTCGGGCGGAAAGATGAGTGCAGCGCGAAGAAGTGGGAGGTGAGGCAGCCTGCAGGCACGCGCTGGAGGGGCTTTGCGGCTGCTGCCGCCTTGCTGCTGCTGCTGCGTGTAGAGCTTTGAGCTTTAAAGCTTGAAACTCCTGCTCCAATGGCTGAAGTGGTTTGGACATTAAAATAGGGAAAGAACCACCATGCCCACTGGCTCTTTGATGAGCTGGGCGGTGGTGGACTCATAGTGGTGCACGAGGGCCTGCGTTTGGAGGGAGAGGGGAGAGGACGGCCTGGAAGGAGAAGCTGCTGTGTGTTGGGTTTTTGGAGGGGAGGACCAGGCTCCTTGGAAAGAAGCCGTGCCATTTTTATAGAGGAGGAAGGCATGCACAGCCATGCCCTAGCTGTGCATGCGACTGTGCATGGCTGGCAGGGCATGCGGCTGCAGGGAGAGCTTGAGCAGGGAATGGCTGAGCAGGACATGGCACGAAGAAGAAGAGGCCGTTCCTTGCAGCCGAGGGAAGAAAGTCAAAAATAAAAAGAAATAGAAAATGAAGATGGAAATTTTGCAAGGCAGCACTTGAGGAATTTGTTAATTGCAAGGCCATTTTATTTCACTCTCCTCCCCTCTCAATTAAATGCATGCATGCATGTATTTTTACAAATGCGACTATGGAAACCTAATATGCACTGGTAATTCTAGGAAATAGCATAAGGCGGCACAATTGCAGGTGTATTTTTGCGGTGCAATCATACCCCCTTGCCTATCTTTTGCTAGTCCCAAGCAAAACATTTTTGTGTTGTATTTGGAAATGTTCTTTAAGCTGAAGATTTTCTTCTGAGGCAATATAGGTGTGTTTATTGTTGGATATTGTGAGAACCAATTGCAGAGAAGACTACCGGTACTTTAAGTCTTATGTGACAAAGATCATCTCTCGACTAACCAGGACTCTTGATATTTAAACCTTAAGTACGATTTCCAGGATCCAGGAGGTTTTTGCCGTACTCGAGAGCTCAAGAGATTATGGCTTGTGCTTCGTGAAGGATCAAGACTAACCAGATGAGCATTAAGACTCAAGCCTAGGGTTTCATGAATTTTTAAGTACAGGTTGGTCCTAGTTTCAGCTCATGTCTTCGGATTGACCCTTAAAAAGATGATGGAAACTCAACTCCCATTTTCTGACATTTGTGGCTTAAAGAGAATAGGGTATTTGCCCTGAAGAACTTTTTTGTAGGAAGAAGACTTTACAGATATTTGCGAGATATACTGACTTATTTGCATCTTTTTTTTTTTTTTTGAAACACGTGTCAGTATATCTCTTACAACATTATTTGGAGGAGCACACTTTTCTTTTTGGTGGGAAAGTTTCTTTTTGGTGGAAAGGGTCTCTCCTAAACACAAGACTAAAACTTAGGATAAAAAGTCTACTTCCGTGCACAGGTAAGGACTCCACCTTCCCTAATGAACACTAGGGTTGGATCTTATGTTCACCTGGTCTTTCTTGATATGTGTAGTGTGAACCAAGTTTACTTAGGCTCTCAAGTAGAAGCAAACCAACGAATCCTGTACTGGTGTCTTAGGTACAAGAATACGTCCTTAGTTAGGAGAGATTTCGATCTATCCTGTCAATGCTCAAGTGAATTAAGCCGAGCCTGAGCGAATCAAGCTTCTGTGGCCTAGAAAGTCTTCAAAACAGCGGTTGAATATCCATAAACACTTATTGTATTTTTGTTTCAGCCTTTAGATCATTACTAAACATTTTTTTTTCTTTTTATATATATATATAGGTGGAAACTACATGATACCAATACCCAGATCCTATTGATGCCTATCCACCCCCCCATGCGAAACGATGCTATGTCTTCATATGCATGCAGGGAAAGGTAGAGAAAGGACGAAAGATCGGGTAACGAGAGCTGAGGTGCAGGGTATACAGCAGGGTGGTAGGGTGGGTGGATGGTGGGTGGTGAAGTGAAAAGTGAAGTGATCGTGACAATGGCGTGAAAAGTGATGGTGGATGGTGAAAGGTCTGGCATTTCTTGGGATGAGAGTCTCCCAGGCGGATCGGAGCACAAGTCAGGAGGAAGAAATTGGCCCTCAGATGGGCCAAGAAGAGGGGCTTCTTATATGGATGGATCCAAAAAGGAATAGCCCCAGTGAGTAGGATATGGGCTCAAGGTCCCAGTGCGGATTTGCAAATCTGCTTGATTTGGTGGGAAAGAAAGGGCAATCCAGTCTTCAAGAGTGTAGACCGACGGTGAGTAGCCCGGATATGACTCAGACCACGAGTTATGGGAAGTGGAGAAAACCTTGTCAGAAGTCTGGTCAGGAGAAACTATGGGACAAGGGAGGGATGGGGGAACGTCACAATATGTGTTGATCAGCAAATCGTTAGTGTTTACAGGTAATCCGAAGCAATCAGAATAGGTCCCAATTAGTCCGATACACGCGTTGACGGCCATGT
This sequence comes from Thalassia testudinum, assembly GCA_037157565.1. NCBI lineage: Eukaryota > Viridiplantae > Streptophyta > Magnoliopsida > Alismatales > Hydrocharitaceae > Thalassia > Thalassia testudinum. The sequence continues at coordinate 46,652,751 of JAZHRO010000025.1, forward strand.
CCTTGTCAGACGTGTCATCCTCGATACAATCGCAATCAAAGTTCTTGGCTGCCTTGAAGATGTTAAGCTTGATCTTTTCAGATCCAACGACAATCTCAATACAGCCTGACTCGCAGTCGATATGGGCGCAGGCTGTGGCCAAGAAAGGTCGACCAAGGATGATCAGACAATCAGAAAGTGAGCTAGGAACTTCCATATCTAAAATAAGAAAGTCAACAGGAAAATAGAGACTGTTGACCCTAACCACCACGTCTTCCACCACACCCTTCGGGATTTTGATAGAACGATCTGCCAATTGTAACGTGGCAGGGGTGGGTTTCAGATTTCCCAAGGAAAATTTTTGAAGCATGATGGTTGGTATAAGATTTATGGAAGATCCTAGATCAAGCAGGGCATGGTTAAAATTGCAGCCTTTGATGCTATAGGAAATAAGCGGTGTGCCCGGATCTTTCTTCTTCGGTAATAGATTTGACAGTATAGCACAACTTGCATGAGGCGAGAGAACCACCAGATTCTTGGTTTTCTTTGACTGTCACCTGGGTGTTGTGTAGTCTTTGAAAAATCGGGCGACAGTAGGTATGTGGTCGATAGCCTCGAGCAGGGGTACCTTGATTTCTACATCCCTGAACAAATTATGCAGGTTATCAAAGACCTGCGTATCTTTCTTTTTGCCTTTTGACTCCCTCAGTAGAGCCTCAGGGAATGGGACTGATTCTGGCACCCATTTGGGTGTATCGTCCTCTCGCGAATGCGGTGCGCCTCTCGAATGAGAGGGCGATGAAGAAGACGGGCCAGGATCAGGTTGAGGCGGATCGACGGTCTGCTTATCGCTCCTCGTAGTGATAGCATTGGACGATGCGGGTCCAGTGGGATCATATGGCGGAGGGTTTGCAATAGGGACATAAGAGTGCGGTGCTGCAGTGGGATTAGCCTGAAATCCTGGTGGAATGCTCGGAACCTGCAGAATCTGGTGAACCTGTCCCTGAGAAGGTTGTACCTGTGGTTGTAGACCACGGGGTACGAAATTTCGCGGATTGGGAACAGGTGGGCAGGAAGAGTGCCCTGAGATCGAGTCGCCATGCATAGTTGACTGATCTCAGCATTCTGCTGCGCCAATTGGTGCTGAAGAGAGGTCATGTTCTCTTCATGGTGCTTTGACATATCTGTCATCATTCGCATCAATTTATCAAGAGGACTTGATGCGTGTTCTGTTTGCGGTACGCAAGAGCCTAATGGCGGATTCGCCATAGGATTAGACTGGGCCTTTGGGATAACGGGTGCGGAGGGTCGCATTGGCCCACTTGTAGGGTTTTGGCGTTGCGGGTTGTTGGACCATGTGAAGTTCGGATGATTTTGCCACCCTGGGTTATAAGTGGCAGAGAATAGGTTGTTCCCCAGGGCGCAAGCGTCTTCTATGCCAGAAGACGTGTCCGCGTGTAAATATGCGTCCGAGCGCACAGAGGGTTGGTCTTCTGTGTCGAAATACTGGCTCCCAGAAGCCAGATCCACATGACTTACCGAGTCGCTTGGCACGACACTCGGTAAGGAAGGTCTTACGGGATCTCTCGGGATAAGCCTGGTGTTGGAAGAATTGGAATTGTGATGAAGTGGTGAAGTGGGGTTGTTTGCCATAGAACGGGCGGGGTTAGCCAGAAGCTCATCGAGCTTCTTGTGCACGATGGAGACTTCATCCAATTTCTGTGCGATAAGGCTGAGATCTGTGGATGAATGGGAGGGTCCCATGTCAACTTCGTGGACATTTCGAGGCTAGCTGGAATGATTAAAGGCGACAATGGAGGCATTGTTAATTGAGTTTTCACTCATATTTTCAAACAATTCGAATGCTTCATTCTCGTCTTTATTCATAAAATTCCCTCCGCAGGAAGCGTCTGCAATCTGCTTCAAAGTCTCATTTAGCCCATAGTAGAAAATCTGGGCTATATGCCACTTAGGCAGACCATGGTGCGGACACTTCCTGAGGAGGTCATTATAACTCTCCCATGCCTCATGAAATTGTTCGCCGTTTTGTTGCGTAAATGAAGTGATAGCACGGCGAAGAGCATTGGTTCGCCTGATTGGGAAGAACTTCTTGAGAAACACTATTTGCATCTCTTCCCAAGAGTGGATGGTTCTCCTAAGGGTGCGTAACCACTGCGACGCTTTATCCCGCAATGAAAACGGGAACATTTTCATGAGGACAATAGGTAACCCAATATTTCTAGGTTTAACAGTTTTAGCCAATCGGGTTATGTCTTCCAAGTGGAGAAAAGGATCTTCACTTGCAAGACCATGGAAATGGAAATTTATTAGGCCAATTATGTTCGGTTTCAATTAAGAGTCGTCCTCGCCCATGGGGACCTAAATTTGTCCTATGGTCTCTGTAGCAGCGGGATTTTGATAGGAGGGTTCTGCATTTCCTCCAATGTTTCCTGAATGGCTTCAAGTTGCTCATTATACATTTCCATTTGGGCTTGGAGGCGGGTTATGGGATCTAAGGCTCCACCACCTAGTGGGTTCTGAGGGCGATTTCCTCCCTCGGGATTTGGGGGTGGGCGTGCAGCCATGTTTGTGGAGGTGGAGGACGATTCGGCTTCTTTTCTAAATTTATTAGGCAATTCAAACAATTCAGGGTTTTGTGACCTCCTCCCAAACATGCACTACCACAGTTAGAATTGGGGAGATGAGAAGGGAAAAGAGATGAGAGAAATGATGCTGCTAAGGTACACTTGATGACAAATCAATTCAATCAAATTCCTAACCTCTATAGTGTGCCCTTAGACTTAAAGATCTAAGTTACCTGCTATCACGGACTACGGAACCGAATGCGAGCACCGCAGAACCACCGGGACAGATTGAAAGGCCGTTTGCCCCAATCTTAGACACCTGATAGCACGCGGGAACCCTCACCAGCACGTAGGTGCTACACGTAGGTAGTTAGACCTCCAATCCTTAATAAGGGTCAAGTTACTACCAATTTTAGTTAGAGGCTTAGGATCAAGTGCTTTTGGAATGTGAAGGGCGTTGTTTATGGGTAATGCCCAAGTGATTGATTTTTCAAGTGTGTAAAACAAGCATGCAACAAGGAAATCTCCCCGAATTGAAGTTTTAATTGGTGAATGGTTTTTAGAGTTCAGCCTTTAGTAGTATGGATTTTAGGGTTTCGCTGAAATACCAATTCAACCAATCTCTGGGCTTTGAGAGAATACAAGTTTTCTTCTAAGCCCAACAAACCCTTCTTCAATGTTAGTTGGTTAATGCATGCTAAAATGCAATGGGCTTCCCTAAATGGAGATCTCTATGTGTGGATGCATGAATCAGTTTTAGATTAGTGTGAAAGGGAGCCAAAGCACTTCAATTAAAGTGCTCCCAATCACCGAAAAGATGTCCACACACAAGGCTCAACCAAAAGATAAGGAAAATCAAATTGTTGGGGTTGAAGTATTCGGGATCGAATCTTAGGCAAGTTGAAAAGTCATGGTGGGATTGAAATCAACTCAATTCCAAGTCTCCCCATCGAAAATGTGATCCCGAATTTGCAGATAAGTGAGGCAAAGAGGGGTGCAATCAATCTTTTTATGTTTGCCTCAAAGAATACTTCACACGGCGAAAAATTCAAGAATCAAGATTCTTGGATTTTCGCTTTGCGAAGTAAGGTGGGAAATCCCGGGGCGGTGGGAGTAAAGGCAATCAGTCAAACAAGTGAATTTTAATCCACTTGCCCCAAGAGATCCCAAGAAGTTTTTCTAGTTTTTTTAGTTTTTAGTTTTTTTTTTTATTTATTAAGGTGACAAGTTAACCTAGGTTGTTAAGAAAGAAAGACCTACTTGTTCAGCCACGTGTGCGAAGCTCCAGTGCGGTGTCGGCGTCTTCATGCTCTCGTTCCCGCCTTGGATCTGCCCATGTCTCTGACTTTGTCTACCTGCCTTCTCCTTGCAACAGGTTTACCTGCACACCAAAAACAGAGACACCCGTGAAGAGAGAAGAGAAAAATGAAAGGAATGGAATAGAAACTTACTTGAAGGCGCACATCCCCGGCAACGGTGCCAGTTGAAAGATTATGGTCGGACCTGGATAGGTTGTGTTAATATGGTGATTTTATCGTTGAAGTGTGTATAGTGGTTAACCTAAATCGAGCCTAACCATCTATTTACAAAATACTTTTTTACCTGGCCTATTTGATTTTATCTTGGTCACTTTTAGGCCTAGGGTCGAACTCAGGGAAGTGGGGTTAGAAGTCAAGTTTCTACGCCTTTCCTACAACGAATCTCTTCCGTTCGTTTATTGTGTTTTTGGTGTTTTTTCTATTTAGATTTTTTTTTCTGATAATTCTTGTCCTTGAGGCACACCCTCAAAATTAGGTTCTTGGCTTTGAGCCAAATTAGGGTTCCAAAACAGGTCTTGCTATTTGCAAGACAGAGTACCTGCAAGTCAAGGATTATCTTTTCTCTTTTATATATTTTTTTTATCTTTTTATTGGCAGGAAAGAGAAGCAGAAGTAAAGTTACTATAGTATATATATATGTATATACTATATATGTATAAAGGGGTGGGGGTGGAGGCGGAGATGGAGTGTAGCACGGTGTCGAGTCGGTCGTCGTCTAGAAAGATGCAACCAACAGGACGAGGTGCTGCATGGAGTGTAAGGTGGATTGATGGAAGATGAGTGTGACTACGCTTTTTATACGCGTGTATCGGGGAATATCAGCAATTGGTGCAGATATTCCCACGATACCACGTATAGTAAGTAATGTGAAAAAATATAAATATATCTATATGTATATATATATTGTTATAAATATATAGGTATATATATGTAGTTATATATGTATATATATATGTGTATATATATATGTATATATATATAAGTATATGTAGATATATATATATGTATAAGTATGTATATATAACTATATAGATGTAAATAAATATAAATATATATATAGTAATATATGTATATAGATACATGTAGATAGATATGTATATATAGTTATATAGATAGATATGTATAAATGTATGTATATATATATATATGTATGTATGTATGTATAAGTATATATGTATATATATGTATATATATATATGTATATAGATGTATATATATATATATGTATGTATATAGACTAATACATAGTTATATAAGTACTAATATATGTATAGATATATGTATATATGTAAATATATATGTATATATATAAGTATATAGATATATATATATGTATGTATGTATGTATACTAATACTTAAGTATATAGGTACTACTATATGTATAAATATAAGTATATATATATATGTATATATATAGATATGTATATAAATATATGTATATATATATCTATATATATATGTATATGTATATATATATAAGTATATAATAATATATAAGTGAGAGTGTGTGTGTGCGAGAGTGTGAGTGTGTGTGTATGAGTGTGTGCAGAGAGAGAGTGAGAGTACTGTGAGAGAGAGAGAGAGAGGGAGAGGGAGAGAGAGTGAGAGAGAGCACGCGCTTGCTGTTGGAGTGAGGTCTGGGAGTTAAGACGGCCGAGTCCTCCAAGCGTCGTCTGATGCCAAGCACGCAGGGGCGTGTACGCACACGCGCATAGGTGCATGCTGGCAGGAGGGAGTGGCACGGAGGAAGGAACCGCAGTGCACAGCGCTGCGGGAGAGGCTGGAGTGGGCTCACGCAGATGTACGTGGGTGGGTGCAGGTGACGCAGGCGCATGCAAACGTGTGGGCGGGCGTTGGAGCATGCGCGGGGCTGGACGCGGGTGCGGGCGAACAGCGATTGCAGCGCGCCAGGTGACCGGTTAGGTGAGAAACTTACCGGTCACTGCACTGTAGCCACAGTGTTTCGCTGATTGGCGCGAACAGTGGCTACAGTGCATGGCAGAGCCGTGCGACCGGGTACGCCCGATGCCGTGAGAGCGGGGGGGTCTGGAGTAGCTGGCGCGCACTGGTGAAGCTGCGCTGGCTGCTAGCTTGCAAAGAGCATTTCACGACAGGGCACGTGGAGAGGGGCGAGGTCGCTTACAGGCATGCGCGAAAAGGGTTGGGGCGGCTGCTGTAGGGACGCGCGGTGGCCTACGGGTGTTGGCAGGGGTGCGCGGTGAAGCTTGGCCGACGGCTGGAGGGGCGCGTGGTGGCCGGTGGTGGGTGGAAAGATGAGTTTAGCGCGAAGAAGTGGGAGGCTAGGCCGACTGCAGGTGCGCGCTGGAGGGGCTTTGCGGCTGCTGCCGCCTTGCTGCTGCTGCGTGCGGAGCTTTGAGCTTCAGAGCTTGAAGCTCCTGCTCCAATGGCTGAAGTTGCTTGGACGTTGAAACAGGGAAAGAACCACCACACCCACCGGCTCTTTGATGAGCTGGGCGGTGGTGGACTCACGGTGGTGGTTGTGCACCACTGTGAGGTACTCCTTCCCGCAGAGTGTCTCCTCAGAGGAGGAGGGCCTGCATATGGAGGGAGAGGGGAGGGGACGGCCTGGAAGGAGAAGCTACTGTGTGTTGGGTTTTTGGCGTGCAGGACCAGGCTCCTTGGAAAGAAGAAGCCGTGCCATTTTTATAGAGGAGGAAGGCATGCACAGCCATGCCCTGGCTGTGCATGGCTGGCAGGGCATGTGGCTGCAGGGAAAGCTTGAGTAGGGAATGGCTGAGCAGGACATGGCGCGAAGAAGAAGAGGCCGTTACTTGTAGCCGTGGGAAGAAAGTCAAAAATAAAAAAGAAATAGAAAATGAAGATGGAAATTTTGCAAGGCAGCACTTGAGGAATTTGTTAATTGCAAGGCCATTTTATTTCACTCTCCTCCCCTCTTAATTAAATGCATGCATGCATGTATTTCTACAAATGCGACTATGGAAACCTAATATGCACTGGTAATGCTAGGAAATAGCACAAGATGGCACAATTGTAGGTGTACTTTTGCGGTGCAATCAGCTGCCTTCAACTTCTTCTTCCATCAGTTCCTTCCTTCTCTTTTCTTTCTTTCTCTGCCTTCCTGGCTCTTTTCCTTCAGCTCCTTTCAGTTCCTTCTTCTTCTACCTTAGCCTTCTCCTTTTCTTTGGCTTGCAGGGCAAAACCTACCCCCTACCCACGCGAGCTCTCTTCTCTCCTTTCTCTCTTAGGTTCGCTCTCCCAAAGCCACTTCTCGGGTAATCAGGTTGGATACACGTCCAGGACCAGGTCCACCAGCATGCGGTGGTGGGCAAGGTGTGCGGTCAGATCGGGTCACCAGGTCCGCGGGGTTGATCGCGGATGAGGCGTCAGGTCGGGTGAGAGGGGACCTCACCTCGTGAGTTGGAAGCAATCAACCCAATGCAAAAATTCCATTTATGCGGGTGCGGCGCGCTCGATGTTTCCGAGGTGGGACTGACTTCCCACCCTCTTTCACATGCGCCTACAGCCAAATGTCTTCGTTTGATTGCAGCTGCAGCTTCAGCCTTCGACACCAATTGGATGCCTGGAGACATTCGTGAAGGCTCTCCGCGCGACCTGGGACTTTGTCCTAGAGTGGGCACGGCCTGGAGAAGCATGCAAGGAAGCTTTAGGCAGTGCGTCAATGGAGGCGAGCCCCTAGACCTGAAATCACACAAATATCCTTGCGGCCACGTTAAAAGTTAGGGAGCTTCACCAAGGTGCGGCGAATGTGCAGAGGTGGTTGGCATGGCATGGGACTGCCTGAGGTAGCATGCATAGGGCACACTGCGGCCGTGTGTGTGGGTGTGTTCGGGGTTGCTTGTGGGTGAGTGGAGGAGTGTTGTGAGTGGGGGGTTATGATCAGTGAGTCGGGGAGGTGCTTATGGACCGGTCGACGAGGAGGGAGGTGGTCTGTGGAGGTGGAGCGAACTCGCCGGAGTGGTGGCCGGAGGTGAAGAAGATGATGGTGGTGGAGTGCGGTAGTGGTTGTTTGAAGGAAATAAAGAAGGGAAAAGAATGTAGAGAGTAAGGGAGACTTATCTGGGAGTGAAGAGATGAAGGGGGAGGCAGGGATGGCATCTGTGCGTATTGCCGATGCCAGAGACGAAGATGCTCAGTGAGGGAGGTTGGCGAGGACGAAGGGGATGCAGGAGCGTCGGCGGGTGTTGTGTGACGCAGACGAGCGAGAGGAAGAGGAACTTGCCACTGGTATTGTGGCTAGGCAATGAGGGAGAGTGGGAGAAGTCGCCGGAGCTTGACGAGCAGGTCGGTCAGAGTTGGAGAGATGAAATTGAGGGAGTTCTCTGGCTGAATTCAAGCTTGGGAGATGCGGGTGAATTGGGGTCTCTTAAATAGACCCTGGCGGTCGAGTTTGTGCTTGGAAGACAAGCTTCCAAGCATGGCAAGTTTGCTGGCAATAGAAACTTGAGAGAGACCCAAATCTCTCATGCATTCGCATGAGAGATTGGGTACCAAGTAGGGCTTTTAATTGGGTTCACATTGGAGGAGATTTCTCAGAGAATCTCCCTTTCAATTTTGAAGGGGATTCTTTGAGAGATCAGGGAGAAATCACCCTTTCAAGCTCACTGGAGTAGGATTCGCTCTGCTATAATGTGAAGGGACCTAATTGCAAAGAATGAAGAAGAAGTTAGGAGGTCAAATGTAAGGGTTTTTGAAAGATAGGGGTAGAAATGTAATTAGGCTGGACCTATTTGCAAAGTGGGTCAAGATGAATTCCCCTTAGGTCCAAATTTTGGTACAAACCTAATTTGGATCTAAGGAATCTAATGGTGAGGTTGGATTTTGGGTTTGACCACGTTTGACTTAGAAATTTACGTAAAAGCCTAATTTAGGGCAAATATATGCTCGAGACCCCATTCTAGGTCAAAATAGGTTCCAATGGCCAATTTGAAGGTTCGAAACCCTAGAGAAGATTTTTCTATGATTTTTAGAGGGTTTATGTGAAATTTATTCTGACCAGAACCTTGTTAAATCAAGTGAGTTATTTTAGGGTTACAAGAAGTCATTTAATTCCCAGAATTCACACGAACCCTTTTCTATTTGAACCAACCCACTTTTTATCTTGTTAAGACCATTTGACTTGTGTTTAGCCCTTGAGAAAACCCGTTGTTGTGTTGCAATGGTAAAATTATTATTTTACCCCTTGTTTCTTATTTTTCTCTTAGAAAGGTAATTCAGTGACTTAGGACCTCTAGTTGGTTGAGTTTTTGTTCTCTTTTATGGGTCAAAATGAGCTAGTTAGGGCTCATGATGGTGTTCCCATCAGTGACTATTCCAAGCACATGACCGGTGAGGAAGACCTATTCCTGCAGCTCAACCGTCGGGAAGGTGGTACAGTCACATTTAGGAACAACCACAAGGGTCGTATTGTTGGTATTGGCCAAATTGGTAACTCTTCTACCTCTTTTGAAAATGTGCATTTAGTTAAAGGTTTAAAACATAATCTATTAAGTGTAAGCCAAATATGTGATAAAGGAAATAAAATCACATTCACATCAAAAGGTTTTAAAATTTGTAACAAAGAAACAAAATAAATTATTCTTAAAGGAAATAGATATAAAGACATTTACACTATAAACTTCGACAAATACTATAGTCTTGAATGTCTAGTCGTATTTGACAAGGAAGCAACACTTTGGCATAAACGACTAGGTCATGTTCACATGAGCAACATTAGTAAACTTGTGAAACATGAACTTGTCAGGGGATTGCTAAAGATCAACTTCAAGAAAAGCAAAGTTTGCGATTCTTGTCAAGTTGGTAAACAAACAAAAAATCCATGTAAACCAAAAAGGATGGTTAGCACTTCTCAATCCCTAGAGCTACTTCACTTAGACTTGTTCAGACCAACCAAATCCAAAAGCCTAAGTGGGTGCAGATACTGTTTAGTCATAATTGACGACTTCTCTAGATTTGCTTGGGTATCCTTCCTGAAAAGTAAAGACTTAACCATAAATTCCTTTAGCAAACTAGTTAGAAGATTACAAAATGAGAAAGGATCTAAGGTAATTAGGATCAGAAGTGATCATGGTGGAAAATTTGAAAATGAATTTTTTTTCAAATTTTTGTGATCAATATGGAATCAAACATGAGTTTTCCTTCCCTAGAGTTGCACCTTAGAATGGTGTAGTTGAGAGGAAAAATAGGACTTTGCAAGAGTGTGCCCGTACAATGCTGTGTGAGTCATAGCTATCTCGATATTTTTGGGCTGAGGCTATAAACATTGCTTGCTATATCCAAAATAGAACCTTGATCAGACCAATTCTAAAGAAGATACCTTTTGAACTCTATCATGGGAGAACACCTAGAATTTCCTACTTCAAGATTTTCGGATGTCAATGCTTTATACTTAACACTAAAGATAATCTTGATAAGTTCAATGCTGAAAGCTTAGAAGGGGTTTTCTTAGGTTATTCAACCAGAAGTAAAGCCTATAGGGTCAGTAATAAAAAGAATTCTATTGTTGAGGAAACCATGCATATATCATTTGATGAAACAGTAGTTCAACCTAAATCTTCTACGATTGTTGACGATGAATTAGTACTTGATCCATCGAACATTCCAGAAGAGAATATTTCTAATGAACTGCCTAAAGATCTCTTTTGTGAAAGATTGTCCTAAAGAATTGGTAATAGGAGATTTGTCAAAAGGAGTTCAAACCAGATCTTTCCTTAACACACTAGCCTTTACAACCTTTGTTTCTCAATTAGAACCTAAAAATGTTAAAGAAGCTTTCTCAGACAACTGTTGGATTATCGCTATGGAAGATAAGCTAAATCAATTTAAGAAAAATCAGGTATGGGAACTTGTTTCAAAGCCTAAATCACAAACCATTATAGGAACCAAGTGGGTTTTTAGGAACAAACTTGATGAATTAGGAAATGTAGTTAGAAATAAAGCTAGACTTGTCGTTCAAGGATACAATCAAGAAGAAGGAATAGATTTTAATGAAACATATGCAGCTGTTGTTTCAGTAGAATCTATTAGAATGTTGCTAGCTTTTGTAGCCCATATGGAATTCAAACTCTTCCAAATGGATGTCAAAAGTGCCTTTCTAAATGAATTCATCAGGGAGGAAGTCTTTGTTAAACAACCTCCAGGATTTGAAGATCCAAATCATCCAGAACACGTATACAAATTAAACAAAGCATTATATGATCTAAAACAAGCTCCACGAGCTTGGTATGATAGATTAAAATCATATTTAATAGATAATGAGTTTAAAATTGGTCAAATAGATCCAACCTTATTTACCAAAAGAAAAGAAAATGATCTCTTAGTAATTCAAATATATGTAGATGATATCATTTTCGGTGCTACTAATGATCTACTTTGCCAAGACTTTGCAAAGGTAATGCAGGATCAGTTTGAGATGAGTATGATGGGAGAACTTCAGTTCTTTCTCGGACTTCAAATTGATCAGCTGTCCTCTGGAACCTTCATATCTCAAACAAAATACATAGTAGGGATACTGAGGAAATTCTCGATGGATAAAGTCAAAGGTAAAGAAACATCAATGGCAGCTTCTACTCAATTGAAAATTGATGACATAGGTAAATCAGTAGATCAAAAACTATACAGAAGCATGATAGGATCTCTATTATATTTTCCTGCAAGTAGACCTGACATTCTTTTTTGTACTTGTTTGTGTGCTCGCTTTCAAGTAACCCTAAAAAATCACATCTACATGCTGTTAAAAGAATACTTAGATATCCAAACAACACACAAGACTTAGGACCTTTTTATCCGAAGTCCGACACATTGAAATTATATTCCTTTTGTGATGCTGACTATGCGGGCAGTTTCATAGACCGTAAGAGTGCTAGTGGAACTTGTCAATTTCTCGAAAATTCTCTAGTCTCTTGGTTCTCTAGAAAACAAAATACTGTCTCACTATCCACAACTGAAGCAGAATATGTAGTAGCATCTTTAGCTTATTCACAACTATTGTGGATGAAACAAACATTACAAGACTTTGATTTATCTTATAAGAATAACAAGATTTTGTGTGACAACACAAGTGCTATTAACCTTTCCAAAAATCCAGTGCAACACTCTAGGACCAAATATATAGATATTAGACACCACTTTCTTAGAAATTATGTCTTAAAAGGGGATGCCAATTTAGAATTTGTTAACACAGAAAATCAGCTAGCAGATATATTCACAAAACCTCTACCAAAAGATAGGTTTAAATAGATTTGTCATTCACTATGATTATTTAGATTAAAAGAGCTTAATTAATTAGCCTAATAAATGACTCTTTTACTGTTTTGATCGATCAATTTTCAAAAATTGATTGACTAACCTTTCATCGATCAATACTCTTATTTGATCGACCAAAACTTAAATTTGCTTGGTGGGAAATTTCCCTCCACAACTTTGACTTTTGATCGATTGTTTAAGCGATAAATCGATGTTTTAAAATTACTTCGTTGTAATATAGCCAAAATAGCTCTCAAACAAATAAACTCGAATGAAAGTTCGAGGTCGAACACAGGGAGCAATATGGCAATTTAAAACTCAAGATCACAATTTGAATCAAAGAGATAAAAGATTGTAATAATAATAATGTTAAGTATCAATGTGCAAAAAGAAGGGAGTAAAATGGTGATTTGAATCACCAATTACTCCTGACAATAATAACAACAACTAAATCAACAGTATCAATCAAGGAAATAAAGCCTCAAATGTATCCAATCAGACGATCTAGGCTTGTATCAGATGGCTTAAACAGCCGGTTACTACAGTGCTTCCAAGAGACTCAAGGGCCTCTTTTCTTTGCTGCTCTCTTTTTCTTCTCCTTTCTTCTACTTCAGAACTCTTTTCTTGTTTGCCTTTCTGCAACTCAAGCTTCTTCTTCTTCCTTCTTCTACTTCTCTTCTTCTTCTTTCTTTCTGTTCGGCTCCTCTTTTCTTCTTCTTCTTTCTTTCTCTGCTCTTCTACTCTTCTTCTTCATGCAGAGGGGGAAGGATCCTCAATTTTGGTTAAATGTCAGCCAATCCTTCTCAGAGCAAAACCTCCCCTGCCGCCGCGCACTATTCTCTCCTTCTCTCCTTGGGTCACGCTCTCTCAAAGCCTTCAACAATACCGAGTTATTAGGTTTTCGGACCTAGAGTGCACCCGAGTCCAGGGTTGTGGGCGTGGGTCACAGCTGAGGAGTGTGCGGGCATAGGAGGGTTAACGGGTCGGAGCCAGGCTTGTGTGGTGGTGCCACGGGCGAGGGGAGTGGGTAAGGAGGACCTCACCCTCATGTGTTAGGAGGCGATAAGCCACTAACACTTTTTCCTCTTATTACACTGCAGACGCTCTTCAGCTTCCAAGGTGGGACTAATCTCGCCTCCCTTCTTCTACGTACGCTACACTGCTGCTTCTTTGTGTGATTGCGGTCAAAGACGTAGTCAAAGAGCCAAATTGGCTCCTGGATTACGTTCTTGGGTAGGTTCAGCTGCGCCTGGGGTTTTGTCTGGAGCCTGCAGGTGCTGAGTGAGCTTTGAGCTTTGCTCGAAGCTTGCGTGTTAATGGCGATGAGGGTCAGCACCTGAAATCATAAAAAAGATCTTTCGGCCACGTCAAAACATTCAGGAATGATCGCTAGAGCATGGCGAACTTTCAGTGGGGGTCGACGTGGTGTTGGTGTGGGTGATGAATGCTGACGAAGGCAAACTGTGCGCGTGAAGGTGGGTGTGTTCGGTGGCACTGTAGGGGGATCAATAGCTCTCAATGAGTGATGGATTTTGATCGTAGTGATGAGGCGGAGATGTGGAGCGTGGAAGCGACATGTTTGGGCGAGTGTGGAAGTTGCTAGGGCTCACCAAAGGTACGCTGGCGAGGTGGAAGACGGAGTCATGGAGACTGTTGGCGAGGTCGATATGGTGTGTTGGATATGCTGGCATGATGAGAAGTTGAGGAGTCAGCTGAGAGCAATAGAGGATGAAGATTAAAGGGGATGTCACCGGTTGTGGTATGACTGGCGTCGGAGAAGGAGGGAGCTCCAGTAGGTAGGAAACGACGAGGAAGATGGCGAAGGGGGCGTCAGTTGGTACGGCTCGAGGCGGAGGAAGATGGGGGAGATAGCTCCACCGTCAGTATTACAAATGGAGGGAGGACGGAGGTAGGGATGATCGCCAGATGTCGAGAAGCGATTTGGCCAAGAAAGAGGAGAGGAATTTGAGGTGTTCAAGGTCGAATTCAAGCATGAGGAGAATGATTTGATTTAGAGGTCATTTTATAGACCTTTAAAGGAGGTTTTGGGCTTGGGAAGCAACATTCCCAAGCTTGGAAAGCTTCTCCGAAGTTGGGATTTTTTTTGATACTCTAATCTCTCATGCGTTCGCATGAGAGATTGGGAAGGTTTTGGGGCGTGGGAATTGGCTCAAAAGGAAGGGAATTTCTTAACGAACTTCCATTTCAAATTTGAAAGGGATCCGTCAAGGAATCAAGGAGAGCTTGCCAATTTTAGGTCGCTGGAGCTTGTAGGAATAGGATTAGTGGTGGTAGGGATTTATTTGTGAAAATGATGACAAATTTAGGGGTCTTTTTGTAAATATTTTGAAAGTTAAGGGCATAAATATAATAAGATAGGACTAAGTTGCAAACTAAGTCAAGATAAATTCAGCTTGGGTCCAAATTTTGGTACAAACCTAATTTGGACCTAAGGAATCTAATGGTGAAGTTGGATTTTTGTTTTGACCACATTTGACTAAGTAATTTATGTAAAAACCCATATTAGGGTAAATGTCTGTTTGAGACTATTTTGGGCCAAAATGGATTCTGATGGTCAATTTGAAGGCATCAAACCCTATAGAATATTTTTCTATGAATTTTAGAGGGCTTAGGTAAATTTTATCATGACCAGAGCCTCAGTTAATTAAGTGGGTCTGTTTTTAGGGTTTCAAAAGTCATTTAATTCTCAAAACACGTGAAAACCCTTTTCTCTTTGTTCCAACCCACTTGTTATCCATTTAGGACCATTTGACCTTTAATTAACCCCTGAGAAAACCTGTGGCTGTACTGTATTTAAGTTATTATGGTAAAATTACAGTTTTAACCCTGATTTCTTATCTTTCTCTCAGAATGCTAATGCAATGATTGCAATCCTCTGGTGGTTATGTAGGAGCATTTAATGACCTAATCAGATTAAATTGAGCTAGTTATGGCTCATGATGGTGTTCCCATCATACCCCCATGCCTATCTTTTGCTAGTCCCTTAGCAAAATCTTAAGGGATTTACTCAAATTCTAGACCACATGTCTTTTTATGCTCAGAACTCAGTTGTATTCTTTCTTTTGTAGATTAGGTCAGAATGCCGATAATAGGCCTAGAGGTACTCAAGTACCAACCAAGATCCGGATCTGACCAGCTCTAGCCTCAGTCTGCCACGAAGGTTTCTAAGGCCCACAGGAACTATCCTAAGGTTCGTTGAACTCCGTGGCTAAAGACATGTGCTTTAATATGTTTTAGCCCAGGTTTAGTTTGCAGTGTGTTTTTGTGAGAGAGAGACAGAAGAATTTTTCTTTATTTTTGGAGAGTTTTCTCTCTCTTTTCTTTTTATTTCTAGCTTCGGATTAGCTTTACAACATGGTCTGTATCGGATTCCTAGTTCCCACCATCAATCCTCGCAGGGTCCATGGCAATCGATGCTTCAAGATAGCACCGCCCATAGCAACCCCCAGAACCCTGGCTTTTGAGATTTTGAGATAATCCCTCCCATGGTGTTCTGTAGCTAAATTCAGACCTTAGCAATCGACATTTTGTGATAATGCCACCCATGGCATCTGAACCAGCACAAGGTGCTTACATGCCCCTGGTAGGATATTTAGATATCCTAGGAGACAAGCACTAAGGAGACGATATGTTATTGTACATCTTCGAGGGGAATTTCCTACCTCTCCATGTTGGGAACTTGTCCAAATCAACTTGTGTTGATTAGTTGTGTCGCTCCTATTCTAGGTAACTTTCTCAGAACAGTTTTAACAACTTTGCGTGATTTTGATAATTAAGCGCACTGAACTAGATTATATTTGGATTGGGGTGCTTAGGTTACCGAGTCCTACAAAGCAGAGGTCAGTTAACAAGGCCGAATAATCCCTAAGCCTTAGACCTAATACTTAAGCTTTGCATTTTCTCCAACCTCTTGAGGACTATCCAGATTTTAACGGATACTTGAATTTTTAAGCCTAAAATTCCAGCCTAAGAGGCCTAAGATCAGCGTTCATACTAATCTTTTTTTTCTCTTAGCACTTTCTGTCTTTCATTTTCTTTCTTTTTGATTTGGTCTAGAACTAAGTCAATTCCTTAATCTTTTACTAATGACTATCTCTTTCTTTTCTTTTCAAATTGTGCTCCTTTTTGACATTTTTATCTCATCTCCTTTTTCTCCTAAAAAATGATATGCAATCAATTCATTCAAAATTTCCTCCCTTCTATTTTTGTTCTTTTTTCAATTTTTTTTATTTTTTTAGTTTTTGGAATATGTGCTTTTTGTTTTGATGAAACCCTTTCTTGTGAAGTGATTCTCACAGCATTTTGCACTTTAATACCCCCCATGCCTATGATTTGCAATTTCCTCATTGTAAATTAGGTAGGTTCGAGTTCAGCTTAGATTGTACATTATAATAGGTTTTGGATGGGTGGGTGGGTCGGGGTGACTGTTGCGGATGATTTCAAGCTTGGGTATGGGTACCAGAGGTGAAGTTGGCTGTTCTAATGGATGAACCCTAAAGTGAAATCTGAGTTCAGCATAAGATGTGTCAAGAAGGGTTTTAGGTTTTTTCAAAATGATGGGTTGCCTCTTGTTAAGCGCTGAGTTTAACGCCATCAGCCAGACGCAATGAGCTCAGGGAGAATAAAGATCAAAAGATACCTCAGCCCTGTTAATATTGGTGAGTTCAATAAATGGCTTAAGTCACTGACCGTTCACGACAAGGGGTTCTGAATCAAGGTTGGGCTGGCTGATTTCAACGGCTCCATTTCCAAAGATTCGTCTGATAAGATATGGTCCAATCCATTTTGATCTGATTTTTCCTGGGAACAATTGGAGTTTGGCATCAAAGAGTGTGACTTTTTGACCTAGGTGAAAGATCTTTTTGGATATGTGCTTGTCGTGAAAGGCCTTAACCCACTCTTTGTAAATTTGTGAATTCTCATACACATCGTTACGTAATTCATCGATCTCGCTCATTTGAAGCTTTCTGTGGGTTCCTGCCTTAGAAAGATCTAGATTACACTTCTGTACAGCCCAATAGGCTTTGTGCTCCAACTTGATGGGGAGGTGACATGCCTTCCCGTACACCAATCTGAAAGGAGACATGCCCAATTGGGTTTTGTGGGCGGTCCTATAGGCCCACAAGGCTTCTGGAAGTCGGGACGACCAATCCTTCCTGTCAGGTCGGATAGTGAACTGAAGGATTTTCTTGATCTCTCGATTTGATAACTCAGCTAGACCGTTGGTTTGTGGGTGATAAGGAGTAGAGATTCGGTGCGACACCCTATATTTGGTCATCAGTGATTTGAACTGAGCACTTGTAAAATGGGTCCCTCCATCAGAGATAATGGTACATGGAATCCCGAACCGAGAAAAGATGTTTTGATGAATGAATTTGATTACCACCTTATGATCGTTGGTTCGGGTCGGAATGGCTTCGATCCATTTTGACACGTAGTCAATAGCGAGAAGAATGTATTCGAAGCCATTCAAAACAGGGAAGAGTCCCATGAAATCAATTCCCCAGACATCGAAGATTTCGCATACGAGAATTAGTTGTAAAGGCATCATATCGCGGTGGCTCATGTTGCCCAAGGTCTAGCAACGAGTGCATGCCTTACAGTGATTGTATGCATCTTTGAAAATCGTGGGCCATAAAAGCCGCACTGGAGAACTTTTGCTGCGGTTTTGTTCCAGAAAAGTGTCCACCGTAGGCCTGGTCATGGCAGAAGCACAAAATGTCCAGAATTTTTGCTTCTGGGATGCATCGTCTGATGATCTGATCAGCACCAATGCGGAAGAGGTACACATCTTCCTACATGTAGCACTTGCCATCAGAGAGCAATTTGTGTTTCTTGGCCTTCGGCCAATCGGACGGGATCTGATGTGATGCCAAGTAGTTCACTAAACTAGCAAACCAAAGAAGGTACATACTAATAGTTAGGAGGTGCTCATTGGGAAAATGTTCTGTGATGGGTTCAGAAGGGTTGATACTATTAGAAGGAAGGCAGGATAAGTGGTCAGCTACCACATTCTGCTTTCCCGCTTTATCGCGAATCTCGAGATCAAATTCTTGCAACAGCAAGATCTAGCAGGTTAGTCAAGGTTTCACGTCCTTCTTCGCAAGGAGGTGCCTCACTGCAGAGTGATTGGAGTATATGATAACACGGGAACCCAAAAGATGTGATCTGAATTTTTCTAGGAAAAATACTACGGCTAGCAGCTCTTTCTCAGTAACTGTATAGTTACACTGAGCCTCAAGTGTCTTGCTAGTGTAGTAGATAACCACGGGTTTCCCATCTATTTTCTACCCAAGTACCGCTCCTACAGTATAATCAGATGCATTGCACATAATCTCAAAGGGTTGAGACCAATCAGGGGATTGCAGGATAGGTGCTTGGGTAACTCGATCACGCAAGATCTCAAATGCCTAGGTGCACTCCTTGGAGATTTCAAAAGGGACATCCTTAGATAGAAGATTAGTCAAGGGGCACACGATTTTCGAAAAATCAAGAATGAATCGATGATAAAAATCGACATGCCCTAGGAAGGATCGGATGTCTTTGACCAAGCTAGGCATAGGGAGTTTGAAAATTAGATTCACCTTGGCTAGATCAACCTAGATGCCTTTTTCAGAGATGAGATGTCCTAGGATGATTCCCTCAGGCACCATGAAGTGGCTCTTTTCCCAGGAAAGAACTAAGTTCACGTCGATGCACTGCATGAGGACTTGGACCAAGTGCAGGAGGCAATCATCAAATGATTCACCAAATATCGAGAAGTCTTCCATGAAGACTTCAAGGTATTCACCTACCATATCTGAGAATATGGCAAGCATGCACTGTTGAAAAGTGGCAGGTGCATTGCAGAGACCGAACGACATCCATCGGAATGCGTATGTTCTGAAGGGACAGGTGAAGGTGGCCTTTTCTTGGTCCTCGGGATGGATTACAATCTGATTATAACCGAAGTACCTGTCCAAAAAGCAGAAGAATCAATTTCCCGCTAGTTTCTCGAGGATCTGTTCAATGAACGGTAGTGGGAAATGATCCTTCTTCGTGGCGGAATTGAGTCTTCTGAAATCAATGCAGACTCTCCACGAGTTTGCTATATGGGTCGGTATGGTTTCTTCGATTTCAGTCGTGATGATAGTGAGCCATGCCTTCTTAGGCACAACTTGGATTGGACTCACCCACCGACTGTCGGAGATCGGGTAGATGATCCCTACATCTAACCACTTGATGATCTCCTTTTTCACGACATCTTGCAGATTTAGATTTAGGCGTCTCTGCATTTCACGGGATGGTCATGAGCCCTCTTCAGTGTAAATGTGATGTGTGCAGTATGGAGGGTTGATTCCAGTCAGATCATCGAGAGTCCATCCAATGGCTCCCCGATGCTGCTGGAGAATAGAAAATTGGCATGTTTCTTGGTCAGGTGTGAGTCGGGAGTTGATAATCATAGGAAACGTCTGATTGGAACCCAAAAAGACATATTTTAGATGATTGGGAAGAGGATTTAATTCCATAACTAGGTTGTCAGCAATAGTAAGTGGTTTAGAGTGGATGTCGGGGGCAAAGGAAGGAGCTACGGGTGTATTGGGTTCAGACTCCTCTAATTGCAGGTTTTGATCCCCTTGTGGTTGATCAGAAATAGTTGAGTTTTCCTTGATACATAGGTCGTCAACCACAGCCTCGATATCGCAAATTTATTCCATAACTTCGCAAGTAATTCCTTGTTGGGCCTTAAAGATGTCGATCTTTAGTGTCTTGCTCCCAAATTTTAATTCAATTTAGCCTTCTTCACAATTGATATTGGCCCCAGCAGTGGCCAGAAAGGGTCTCCTTAGTATGATCGGTGTATTCTTCACATTCTCAGGAGCATCCATGTCTAAGACAATGAAATCCACTGGATGATAGAAGTCATGTACGCTAACTATGATATCCTGAAGAATTCCTTTTGGTGACTTAATAGATCGATCGGCTAGCTGCAAAGTCATTTCTGTCGGTTTAAGCTTAGATTCCTCGAAGTAGTCTAGTAGGGATGTAGGTATCACATTTATGGAGGCTCCTAAGTCCAATAAAGCTCAATCAAATTTTATATCACCGATTGCACAGGATATTAGAGGGGTGCCTAGGTCATTTGTCTTAGGCAGGAGTTTGCTCAAAATGACGGAGCTGGCTTGCTCTGACAGTATGATTGGGTTCCCGCTTTTGGTTCGCAGCTTACGCTTAGGTGTACATACGTCTTTCATAAATCATGCGTAAGTCGATATGTGGTGTATTGCATCCATCAAGGGGATGTTTATATGGACCTACTCAAAGAGCTTAACCAGGTCCTCCTCAGGTGCCACGGGTTTGGCTATCCTTTTTCCCTTGGTCAAGGCCTCGGGAAATGGAACCTTAGATGGTTCCTCTAGAATTGGCTCAGGCTCTTGATCTGGGATGGATGTGTCCTGGATGACCAATCTAGGGTTAGGGTTTGTATTACCAGGCTGGGAGTGGCTTGCATAATGGGGGTCCTGTGTTGCTTTGCCACTACGGGTAGTAACAGAATTCAATCCCGCCTGGTTTTGATTTGGGTTGGGCAAAATAGGTGTTTGCTGCTGAAATCCCAAGTATGAAGTTGAAGCATCCATCCCATCAGGTGATGGGGCAGAAGGGGCTTGATAAACAAAGTGAGCTTGGTCCTGATTTGGGTTCATAACGTGCCTTTGGTTCGGCACGTTATTTGGATTAGGAAGAGGCTGAGAGGGAAGTGCACCAGGCTGGCAAGCACTTGCCAGTTGGGCTAGTTGATTTCCTAACTCAGAGATCTCTTCTTTGTGTTGTTTTTGCATGTCAACTAAGGTCTGGAGAATTAGAGATGTATGATCTGCTTTAGATGGTCCAGATTGGAAGTTTTGAGTGGGCCTTGGTTGGGTGGGCTGATAAGGTCGCAAAGCCTTTGGTCAGGGTTGGAATTGAGGTCTTAGATTCAGGTTATTACTTGACCATGAAAAGTTAGGATGATTACGCCATCCAGAGTTGTAAGTGTTGGAGAAAGGATTATTTTGGACGGCATGAAGATCCTCGCAGGTCTGAGGAGCTTCAAGATAATCATGGTACGGGGGTTCAGAGTTCCCCCAACTAAGGTGGCCTGATCCGGAGTTGCCTCCGAAGCCATAATTAGACGGAGGTGGATATGTATCCATCCCCGGGGAGTGGTAGATGTTGTGCGCAGCCTCCCTTCCCGTGGGTGGGTGAGCATATGTGCCTTGAGGTGCAGAGGTGGATTTGTGTAGATGACGAGTGATGTCATCCACCTTTTTCTCGATAATGGAGACCTTGTCTAATTGACTGGCTACCAACTCCAGATCAACAGATGCGGAAAGGCCTCAAGATTTGTGTACCCCTCGATTATTTGTCAATGCGCAGGTGGACGTCTGGTCGTACGCACCCAATGACTCATTATTCAGGGAGTTCTCGCACATGTTTTCGAGAATTTCCTAGATCGTGTCTTCATGTTGACCCATGATGCTACCACCACAGGTTGCATTGAAAAAGAGCTTGATATCTTCATGGAGTCCATGGTAAAAGGATTGGACTTGTTCCCACTTCAAAACTCTGTGATGGGGGTACTTATGCATGAGATCCAGAAAGCGATCCCATGCTTCGTGTAGAGATTCTCCCTCTCCTTGGGAGAAGTGCGTGATTTGGTGACGCATTGTGTTGGTACAACCAATGGGGTAGAATTTTTGCAGAAAGGCGGTTTGAAGCTCTCCCCAAGTGTTGATCGTGTGTGGTTGAGTCTGAAACCAGTGAGCGGCTTTGTCATCCATGGAGAATGAGAAGAGCTTTAAGGGTAATCCATCTGATGAATCCATTTTAATGGACTTGTATTACGCCTAAGTAACCTTAATCTTTCCTTTTAGGTTTGTTAATAACTACATTAAGTTGAAGAATATTTATATGCATCATGATTTAAGTTTATAACATTCTATAACTTAATATGTAGTGATTTTGTTGTTTTTATGTGCAGCAATGATATTTAGAAAGAACAAGGAGTTGGGGAGTAAATTTCCTCAACAAACAACCGGCGGCATTTTTCCCCATCCTCCGGCCACCCTCAATAGCCGTCAGCCTCAATAACACCTCCCCAACAGTCTCCTGCCAAAATTAGAAAAGGGATTTGAAAATCCCTTAGTTGGCGTGGGGGAGAGGAGTTAAGAGGAGGGGGGCAAAGGAGAGAGAGGGGATCTTCATCTTCCCCCTTGCAGGGAACTGCTCCACCGCATGCACTGTGCACCCCATCCTACCCTTCAGCTTGTGCCCGCTCCTTCTCCACCTTGCACGCCAAGATGGGTGCACGCCAACAGGCGCGCACCCATCTCCAGCCGCCTCTCCAATCACCGCACCAGCCTGCACCTGTGCCTAATCGCTACAGGCGCCTGCTCCACCTTGCCGCTCCCGCAGGCGTGCACCCCTCTCCAGCTCCAGCAGCCGCTTTGCCTCGTCACCCGCTCCCTCAGGCACTGCACCCGCACAGTGCCTCCCTGCAGTGCACCCTCCCCTCTCAGACCTGCCTCGCCACCCGCACCCGTAGGCGTGCTCACTTTTCCAGCGCCAGCGGCCCCTCTGGCTCACTCCTAATGCCTGTAGGTGCTCACGCACCGCACCTTCTCCATCGCAAGCGAAACCGCAACCGCGCCTCCAGCACCCACCGCAGCTGCCCATCACCTGCAGACCTGTTTAGAACCAGCGCCCCATCCTGCATCAGCTGCGCCCGCAAGCACTCCAGCGCTGACGCCACTCCAGCACCCGTGCCCTCACCAAGTGACCTGCAGGCACGTGCCCTCGCTTCACTAGCGCTCCCTGCAGGCAGGGGTGCCCCCTCTCGCAGGCGCTCGCCCTCGCCTCCAGCGCCCTGCAGGCACGCACCCGAGCACAGCCAGACGCGCGGCTGTCTCCTTCTCTTCCAACAGGCTAGCGGCCCTCCTCCGCCCACCGGCCGCCACCGGCCACTTATTGCACAGCAAAAATACACCAATAAATATGCCATATTGTATTATTTTCTAGCACTGCCATTGCATATTAGGTAGCCATAGTTGAATTTGTAAAAAAAGACACTTGCATGCATTTATTTGAGAGGGGAGGATCATGCGAATAATTGGCCATGTAAATAACATCTTCTTCAAGTGTTGCCTTGCAATTTCACCTTCTTCATTTTTTATTTTGACTTTGAAATAGTCTCCCTCGCGTGGCTCAGGGCATGGGGCTTGCATCTCTTCGCGCCATTCCTCTACCCTGCAGCATGGCTGGTCATGCACACCTGCAGCATGGCTGTGGTAGGCTCCCGCTTCTTTAAAAAGCCTGGCCATCTCCCTTGTGCAAGGGGAGCCTGGAACAGACACCTGCAGACACCTTCCTCCAGGCCATCTTCCTCCCCTCTCCCCTCCATACGTAGTCTCTATTTACACTGAAGAGACACACTACGGGTAGGAGCAAGCTCACAGTGGTCCCACGACCACCACTGTGAGTTCCACCTCCGCCCAGCTCCTTCATGAGCAGGTGGGCGTGGTGGTTTCATCCTTTGTTTCCACCGCTCAACACCCTCGCCGCCATTGTCAGGAGCTCAAAGGTCTGAAGCTCTAGCAGCAGCAGCGGCCTCCAGCAACCGCGCAAGCGCCTGCATGCATGCCAGCACCATCCGTAGCCCCATTCCACGGGAGTAGGCGCCTTCCAGCATGCTTGCTCATGCAGAACCGGCCGCAACTGGTTGTTCATCCAGCGCGGCACTGTAGCTACTGTTCATGCCTCTTAGCGTGACACTGTAGCTACAGTGCGGTGACCGGGGAGTTTGTTACTTATCCGGTCACCACACGTTCTCTCTCCTCGCTGCTACCGCCTCCAACCAGTTGCACGCGTCTACACCCGTGTCCGCATACGCTCGCACCCGTTCCAGCCTGCAGCGTAGTGCACTACGTTACGCAGTGTGCTACGTTGCGCTCTCCCTCACGCTCCCGCAACAGCCAGCGCGCGATGACAGTACCGCACGCTCCCTCCAGCGCCCGCGCATAGCCCCTTGCACGCCTGCGCCTGCACATGCTCGCGCATCTAGATGACGCCTGCCTCTGCCAGACGGCTTAAAGTCGCCCGCTTTCTCTCTCGCACACTCTCCAGTAGACACACACTCGTACACACCACACTCATACACACACACACACACTTGTACACTCACACTCACTTGTACTCACCTATACACACTTATATATATATACATATATATATTTATATATATATACATATATATATTTATATATATATACATATATATATATATATATATATACACATATTCATACCTATACAACTATATATAAGTATATATACATATATATATATATATCTATATATATATATATATACATATATGCATATATACATACATATATACATATATATCTATAGATATAAATACATATATATATATACACATATACACATACATATAATAATATATATATATATACATATCTATATATATCTATATACATATATACATATATATATCTATATAAATATATTACTATATATATATATTTATATAGTTAAATATATATACATATATATCTAGTTATAAATATATATATATATACCTATATATATATTTACATATCTATATATACATAACTACATATACACCTATATAGTTACAACCCTATCTATATATATACATATAAATATATGTTTACATATATACATATATATATATTTACATTCATATCACCTACTGTATCCATACGCACTAGTCACTCCACCACGCGTTATATCGCGGGAATATTTGCACCAGTTGCTGATATTCCCCGATACCCGCGTAAAGAAAGCGCCTCCGCACACACTCCCACACATCCATCCTACACTCTACGTGGCACTTCGTCTTGTTGGTTGCGTCTTTCTAGACATGGACCAACTTGACACTGTGCTACACACCACTTCCACTTCCACCCCCACCCCTATATATATATAGACTGTATTTATTTCTCTACAAGCAACCTATCTGATTTTTATTTCTCTTCTGTTTCCTGCTATTAAAAAGATAAAAAAAAGAGTAAAAGCGAAAAGATAATCCTTGTCTTGCAGGTACTCGATCTTGCGAATAGTAGGACCAATTTTTTGGAAACCCTAAGTTGGCTCAAAGACAAGAACAATTTAGCTCAAAGCCAAGGACCTGATTTTGAGGGTGTACCTCAAGGACAAAATTATCAGCAAAAAAATCTTAAATAGAAAAAAACCAAAAACATAATAAACGCACGGAAGAGATACGTTTTAGGAAAGGCGTAGAAACTTCTTCACCTTTAATCCCCGCCTCCCTGAGTTCGACCCTGGGCCTAAAAGTGACCAAGTTAAAAAGAAGTGGGCCAGGTAAAAAAAAGAATTATTTTAAAAAGATGGTTAGGCTCGATTTAGGTTAACCACTATACTCACTTCAACGATAATTTCACCATATTAACACAACCTATTCGAGTTCTGACACACCTTTTTCTGGCACCATTGCCGGGGAGGTACGCATTAAGGTAAGTTTCTACTCCATTCCTTTGATTTTCTCTTCTCACACCCTTCTCTTCACAGGTGTTTTTGTTTGCTGGTGTGCAGGTAAACCAGTTGCGAGGCGGAGGCAAGCAGAGGAAGTTAGAGACGTGGGCAGATCCAAGGTGGGAACGAGAGCATGAAGTCGCCGGCGCTGCACTGGAGCTTCGCCCACGTTGCGGAAAAGGTAGGTCTCTCTCTTAGCAACTTAGGTCAACTTGTCACCTTAATAAAAAAAAAAACCTAAAAAAAACTTCTTGGGATTTCTTGGGGGCAAGTGGATTAAAAATCACTTGCTTGATTATTTGCCATCACTCCCACTGCCCCAGGATTTCCAGCCAAACTTCGCATAGCGAAGATCCAAGAATCTTGATTCTTGAATCTTTCGTCGTGTGAAGTATTCTTTGAGGCAAAATTAAATAGATTGATTGCCATCCGTCCTTGCCTCATTTATCCGTAATTCGGGATCACATTTTTGGTGGGGAGACTTGGAATTGAGTTGATTCCAACCCCACCATGACCTTTCACGTGCCTTAGATTTGACCCCGAATACTTCAACCCCAACATTTTGATTTTCTCTTTACATTATCTTGTTGTTGAGCCTTGTGTGTGGAACATCATTTTCGTGATTGAAAGCACTTGAATTGAAGTGCTTTGGCTCCCTTTCACACTAACTTAAAATTGACTCGTGCATCCACACATAGAAATTTCCACCTAGGGAAGCCCAGTGCATTTTTAGCATGCATTAACCAACTCACATTGAAGAAGGGTTTGTTGGGCATAGAAGAACTTGTATTTTCTCAAAAACCCGGAGATTGGTTGAATTGGTAACTCAGCGAAATCTTAAAATCCATACTACTTAAGGAGAAAATTCTAAAAACCATTCACCAACTAAAACTTCAATTTGGGGAGATTTCCCCGTTGCATGCTTGGTTTACACACTTTCTAAAATCAACGCACTTGGGTATTACCCGTAAACAACGCCCTTCACATTCCTGAAGCACTTGATCCTAAGCCTCTAATTAAAACTGGTAGCAACTTGACCCTTATTAAGGATTGGAGGTCTAACTACCTATGTGTAGCACCTACGTGCTGGTGTGAGTTCCCGCGTGCTATTGGGTGTCTAAGACTAGGGCAAACAGCCTTTCAATCTGGCCTGGTAGTTCCGCGGTGCTCGCATTTGGTTCCGTAGGTTGTGATAGTAGGCAACTTAGATCTTTAGGTCTAAGGGCATACTGTAGAGTTTAGGACTTTGATTGCCTTGATTTGTCATCAAGTGTACCTTTGCGGCGTCATTTCTCTCATCCATTTTTCCCTTCTTATCCCCCCAATTCTTCCTGCGGTAGTATATGTTTGGGAGGAGGTCACAAAACCCTGAATTATTTGAATTGTCTAATAATTTTAGGAAAGAAGCCGAATCGTCATCCTCCTCCACAAACATGGCTGCACGCCCACCCCCAAATCCCAAAGGAGGAAACCGCCCTCAAAACCCACCAGGTGGTGGAGCCATGGACCCCATAACCCACCTCTAAGCCCAAATGGAAATGTATAATGAACAGATTGAAGCCATTAGGCAAACCTTGGAGGAAATGCAGAACCCTCCCGAATGGGAGGAGCCTAGGTCTCTTAGCTCTTATCAAAATCTCGTTGCTATAGAGACCATAGGACAAATTTGGGTCCCCATGGGCGGGGATGATTTGAACTGAAACCTACTATAATTGGCCTAATTAACTTCCACTTCCATGGTCTTGCAAGTGAAGATCCTTTTCTCCATTTGGAAGACCTAACCCGATTGGCTGAAATGGTTAAACCAAGAAACATCAGGTTATCAATTGTTCTCATGAAAATGTTCCCGTTTTCATTGTGGGATAAAGCATCGCAATGGTTATGCACCCTTGGGAGAGCCATCCATTCTTGGGAAGAGATGCGAACAGCATTTTTCAAGAAATTCTTCTCAATGGGGCGAACCAATGCGCTTCGCCATGCTATAACTTCCTTTACACAACAAAATGGCGAACAATTTCATGAGGCTTGGGAGAGGTATAATGACCTCCTTCGGAAGTGTTTGCACTACGGTCTGCCTAAGTGGCATATAGCCCGGATTTTCTATTTTGGGCTAAATGAGACTTTGAAGCAGATTGTAGACGCTTCCTGCGGAGGGAATTTCATAAATAAAGACGAGAATGGAGCATTCAAATTATTTGAAAACATGAGCGAAAACTCAAGGAACAATGCCTCCATTTTCACCTTTAATCACACCAGCCTGCCCCGTAATGTTCACGAAGTTGACACGGGACCCTCCCATTCATCCACTGATCTTAACCTAATCGCAAAAAAGTTGGATGAAGTCTCCATCGTGCACAAGAAGCTGGACGAGCTTCTGGCCAATCCCACCCGTTCTATGGCAAACACCCCATCCTCACCACTTCGTCACAATCCCAATCCTTCCAACGTCAGGCTTATCCCCAAGAACCCCGTGAGATCTTCCTTACCGAGTGTCGCGCTGAGCGATTCGGTAAGTCATGTGGACCTGGCTTCTGCAAGCTAGTATTTTGACATGGAGGACCAGGCCTCCGTGTGCTCGGATGCATATTTACATGTGGACTCGTCTTCTGGCTTAGAAGATGCTTGCACCCTAGTAAACAACCTATTTTCTGCTACTTATAACCCAGGGTGGCGAAATCATCCGAACTTCGCATGGTCCAATAACTCGCAGCGTCAAAACCCTGCGGGTGGGCCAATGCGATCGTCCGCACTGGTCATCCCAAGGGCCCAGTCTAATCCTGTGGCGAATCCACCATCGGGTCCTTGCATACTGCAAACAGAACACGCATCAAGTCCTCTTGATAAATTGATGCGAATGATGATGGAAATGTCTAAGCGCCATGAAAAGAGCATGACCTCTCTTCAGCACCAATTAGCGCAGCAGAATGCTTAGATCAGTCAACTACGTATGATGACTCGATCTCAGGGCACTCTTCCAACCCAACCTATTCCCAACCCGCGAAATTTCGTACCCCGTGGTCCTCAACCATAGGTATGACCTTCTCAGGGGCAAGTTCATCAGATTTTGCAGGCTTCGAGCATTCCTCCGGGATTTCAGGCTAATCTCGCGGCAGCACCTCACCGTTATGTCCCTATTGTTAACCCTCCTCCGCCTTATGATCCCACTGGACCCGCGATGTCTAATGTGATTACTACGAGGAGCGGTAAGAAAACCGTCGATCTGCCTCGACCTGATCCTGGCCCATCTTCTTCATTGCCCTCTCATTCGGGATGTGCACCACATTCGCGAGATGACGATACACCCAAACTAGTGCCAGAATCAGTCCCATTCCTTGAGGCTCCACTGAGGGAGTCAAAAGGCAAGAAAAAGGATATGCAGGCCTTTGATAACCTGTGTAATTTATTCAGGGATGTTGAAATCAAGGTACCCCTATTAGAGGCTATCGACCACATACGTATTGTTGCTCGATTTTTCAAAGAGTACACTACACCCAGGCGACAGTCAATGCAAATAAAGAATCCGGTGGTTCTCTCGCCTCATGCAAGTTGTGCTATACTGTCAAATCTACCACCAAAGCAGAAAGATCCGGGCACACCGCTTATTTCTTGTAGCATCCAAGGCTGCAATTTTAACAATGCCCTGCTTGTTCTAGGATCTTCCATCAATCTTATACCAACCATCATGCTCGAGAAATTTGCCTTAGGAAATCTGAAACCCACCCGTTTCACGTTACAGTTGGCAGATCGTTCTGTCAAAATACCAAAGGGTGTGGTGGAAGACGTGGTGGTTAGGGTCAACAGTCTCTGTTTTCCTGTTGACTTTCTTGTTTTGGACATGGAAGTTCCTAACTCACTTTCTGATTGTCCGATCATCCTTGGTCGAACTTTCTTGGCCACAGCCTGCACCCATATCGACTGCGAGTCGGGCTGTATTGAGATTGCCGTTGGATCTGAGAAGCTCAAGCTTAACATCTTCAAGGCAGCCAAGAACTTTGATTGCGATTGCATCGAGGATGACACGTCTGACAAGGACATGGCCGTCAGTGCATGTATCAGACTAATTGGGACCTATTCTGACTGTTGTGGATTGCCTTTAAACACTGATAATTTCCTGACCGACACATATTGTGACGTTCCCCCATCCCTCCCTTTTCCCGTACCTTCTCCTGACCAGACTTCTGACGAGGTTTTCTCCACTTCCCATACCTCGTGGTCTGAGTCAAATTCGGGCTACTCACAGCCGGTCCACACTCTTGAAGACCGGATTGCCCTTTCTTTCCCGCCAAATCAGGTGGATTTGCAACTCCACACTGGGACCTTGAGCCCACATACTACTCACTGGGGCTATCCCTTTTTGGATCCATTAATCCAAGATGCCCCTCTTCTTGGCCAATCTGAGGGCCAACTTCTTCCTCCTGACTTGTTTTCTTCTGATCTGTTTGGGACACTCTCATCCCAAGAAATGCCAGATCTCTCACTATCCGCTCCCGAGCTGAAAGAGTTGCCTGATACGCTTAAGTATGTTTTCTTGGGACCAAATGAAACGCTCCCCGTAATCATTAGTTCAAAATTGACCAGGGAGCAAGAGTGCAAGCTAACAAAGGTCCTTATGGAACACAAGGTAGCCATTGGATGGTCCTTATCAGACTTAATTGGCATTAGCCCCTCCTACTGCACTCACCATATATATACGGAGGAGGAGGCTCGACCTTCCCGCGAGATGCAGTGACGTCTCAACCATAACATGCGGGAGGTCGTTAAAAAGGAAATTATTAAGTGGCTGGATGCAAGTATAATCTACCCGATTAGCGATAGCTCCTAGGTGAGTTCGATTCATGTTGTGCCCAAAAAGGCAGGACTCACCATCCGTGTCAATGACAGGCGCGAATCCATCCCTACACACACTCCTACATCTTGGAGAGTGTGTGTAGATTATAGGAAACTTAATGCTGCAACTAAGAAAGATCACTTTCTGCTACCTTTCATTGACCATATCCTGGAGCGGTTAGCGAGAAATAAATTTTTCTGTTTCCTAGATGGATTCTCAGGATATAACCAGGTGGCAATTGACCCCAGGGACCAAGAGAAAACCACCTTTACCTGCCCCTTTGGCACCTTTGCATTTAGAAGGATGCCGTTCGGACTTTGTAACATGCCAGCAACTTTCCAAAGATGTATGCTGGCAATATTCCATGACATGGTGGGTGACTTTCTATAGGTTTTCATGGATGACTTTTCGATCTTTGGACCCTCTTTTGATGACTGTCTTGCCAACTTGACCCGTATCCTTAGGAGATGTATTGATGTGAACCTCGTGCTTTCCTGGGAAAAAAAGTCATTTTATGGTACACGAGGGAATTGTTCTCGGGCATATCATCTCCGATAGGGTATCGAGGTTGATAGAGCTAAGCTTGATGTAATTGCTGATTTACCTGTGCTTGGCTTTGTTAAATAAATCCGCTCCTTCTTGGGACACGTCGATTTTTATAGGAGTTTCATCAAAGACTTCTCCAAGATTTCTCAACCTTTAACTCATCTCCTATAGACCGACGTACCCTTTGATATGGGCCCCGACTGCATACGGGCATTCACGCAGCTGCGTGAGGCTGTCACTAAGGCCCCTGTTCTCCAGCCACCTGATTGGTCCCTCGACTTTGAACTCATGTGTGATGCTTCCGACCTTGTAGTCGGAGCCATCTTGGGACAAAGACGCTATAGACACCCCTTCGTGGTGTACTACGCCAGTAAGACGTTGGACGAGGCCCAGCGTAATTATACAACCACTGAGAAAGAACTACTGGCAGTCGTCTTTGGGTTGGAGAAATTCTGCTCTTACCTTTTGGGCTCTCATGTTATTGTATTCACTAACCACGCGGCCATTCACCATGTCATGCACAAGAAGGATGCCAAGCCTAGACTGATTCATTGGATCCTTCTGCTCCAAGAATTTGACATTGAGATCCGCGATAAGGTCGGAGCCCAGAATGTTGTTGCTGATCATCTCTCGAGACTGGACCCTGACCACATTGGACTTACCCTGCCGATTAATGAGATTTTTCCCGATGAGCACCTATTGGCAATTAATGTGGCAAGTGGACCTTGGTATGCCGACATTGCTAATTACCTTGCTTCTGATTCCCTTCTATGTGGCTGGCCTAAAAACCAGTGCGAGCGTCTCATTGCAGAAGCAAAGTACTATTTCTGGGGTAATCTACTTTTTCGAATAGGTGCTGATTAGATCATCCGTCGTTGTATTCCTGACAGCGAATTCCCCAGTGTGCTATCTTTCTGCCATGATCAAGCCTGCGAAGGCCATTTCTCTAGGAGGAAAACTACAGCCAAGGTGTTGCAGTGCGGTTTCTTTTGGCCCTCCCTTCACCATGATGCACACAATTATGCCAAACATTGCACTAGGTGCCAGTCGTTAGGGTCAATGCCACATCGTGACATGATGCCCTTGCAACCCATCCAAGCTGCTGAAATTTGCGACATTTGGGGAATCAATTTCATGGGTCCCTTTCCTCCTTCCAACGACTTCGAATACATCCTCGTTGCTGTTGATTATGTTTCGAAATGGATCGAGGCTATTCCCACGCGCCATGCTGACCATGTCATATCCACTCGATTTGTCAAAGATCACATTTTTGTATGCTTTAGGATCCCTCGAGCCATTATCTCAGATGGAGGAAGCCATTTTACCCATGCTTCTTTTCGGGCACTTCTGAGGAAATATGGAGTCCACCATCGTATGGCATCTCCGTATCATCCTCAGACGAATGGCCAAGCGGAGGTGTCGAACCGACAAATCAAGCAAATTCTCCAGAAAATGGTTCGGCTTGACCATAAGGATTGGTCCGACAAGCTAATTGATGCACTTTGGGCGTATCGGACCTCCTTCAAGGCTCCCCTTGCTATGTCTCCTTATAGAATCGTTTACGGGAAGCCTTGTCATTTACCTGTGGAGCTGGAGCACCGCGCTTATTGGGCGGTTCGCCAATGTAACCTCGACCCAGACCTGTGTGGTCGAGAAAGGAAACTCCAACTCCAAGAGCTGGAAGAGCTTCGTCGTGAAGCTAATGATTATGCCTTAACTTTCAAGCAATGCACTAAGGCTTTTCACGACAACCGAATTCGGCAGAAGGAATTTGAGCCATATCATTAAGTTTGGCTTTACAATGCCCGGCTCAAATTCTTTCCTGGGAAATGGAAGTCCAAATGGACTGGTCCCTTCTTGGTCTCGAGACAATTTCCCAACAGTGCCGTTGAAATT
Organism: Thalassia testudinum; assembly: GCA_037157565.1. NCBI lineage: Eukaryota > Viridiplantae > Streptophyta > Magnoliopsida > Alismatales > Hydrocharitaceae > Thalassia > Thalassia testudinum. The sequence continues at coordinate 46,685,724 of JAZHRO010000025.1, forward strand.
GAAGATCCCAAATCTGGACATAAATTTACGGTCAATGGGTAGCGTTTAAAACCTTATCTTACTCATGAACCTACTCCCGTTGGAGAAACTGTTGCCCTGCTGGAGGGTAACTAATTTCGTGCCTCATTTTGAGTCCAGTTGGGGACGTTAAATTCAACGCTCTTTGGGAGGTACCCCAGCAGCACTCCTCCACTATCACGTACACTTCACCTTGCACCTTTCCAAGATTAAAGGTGAAGAAGTTTCTACGCCTTTCCTAAAATGTATCTCTTCCGTGCGTTTATTATGTTTTTGGTTTTTTTCTATTTAAGATTTTTTTGCTGATAATTTTGTCCTTGAAGTACACCCTCAAAATCTGGTCCTTGGCTTTTAGCCAACTTAGGGTTTCCAAAAAATTGGTCTTGCTATTCGCAAGGTCGAGTACCTGCAAGACAAGGATTATCTTTTCACTTTTACTCTTTTTTTTTATCTTTTTAATAGCAGGAAACAGAAGAGAAATAAAAATCAGGTAGGTTGCTTGTAGAGAAATAAATACAGTATATATATATATATTATATATATAGGGGTGGGGTTAGAAGTGGAAGTGGTGTGTATCATAGTGTTGTGTTGGTCCACGTCTAGAAAGACACAACCAACAAGACGAAGTGCCGCGTAGAGTGTAGGATGGATGTGTGGGAGTGTGTATGGAGGTGCTTTCTTTACGTGGGTATCGGGGAATATCAGCAATTGGTGCAGATATTCTCGTGATATAACGCGTGGTGGAGTGACTAGTGCATATGGATACAGGTAGGTGATATTAATGTAAATATATATATATATGTATATATGTAAATATATATTTATATGTAAAAATATAGATAGGGTTGTAACTATATAGGTGTATATGTAGTTATGTATATATAGATATCTAAATATATATATTGGTATATATATATATATTTATAACTAGATATATATGTATATATATTTAACTATATAGATATATATATATAGTAATATATGTATATAGATATATATATGTATATAGATATATTTGTATAAGTATCTATGTATATAGATATATATAGATATGTGTATATATATATATATTATTATATATATATGTATATGTGCATATATATATATGTATTTATATCTATAGATATATATGTATATATGTATGTATATATATATGTATGTATACATATATATATGTATAGATACTTATATATAGTTGTATAGGTATGAATATATATATATATATGTATATATAAGTATGTATAGGTGAGTACAAGTGAGTGTGAGTGTACAAGTGTGTGTGTGTGTACGAGTGTGGTGTGTGTGAGTGTGTGTGTCCGCCAGAGAGTGTGCGAGAGAGAGAGCAGGTGAGTTTAAGCCGTCTGGCGGAGGCTGGCGTCATTTGGATGCGCGGGCACGCGCAGGCGCAGGCGAGCAAAGGGGCTATGCGTGGCACTGGAGGGAGTGCGCGGTACTGTTGTCGTGCGTCGGCTGGTGCAGGAGCATGAGGGAGAGCGCAACGCAGTGCACTGCGCTGCGGGCTGGAACAGGTGCGGGCGTATGCGGATGCGGGTGCAGGCACACGCAACTGGCTGGAGGCAGTAGCGGCGAGGAGAGAGAGCGTGCGGTGATCGGATAAGTGAGAAACTCCCCGGTCACCACACTGTAGCTATAGTGTTGCGCTGAGAGGCATGAACAGTAGCTACAGTGCCGTGCGGGATGAACAACCGGTTGCGTCCGGTTCTGCATGCGCAGGGACGCTGGAAGGCGCCTGCGCGTGTGGAAAGAAGCTGCGGACGGTGTTGGCGTGCGCGCATGCGCTTACGCGGCTGCTGGAGGCCGCCGCTGCTGCTGGAGCTTCAGACCTTTGAGCTCCTGACAATGGCGGCGAGGGTGTTGAGCGTTGGAAGCAAAGGGCGAAACCACCACGCCCACCTGCTCACGAAGGAGCTGGGCGGTGGTGGAACTCATACTGGTGGTCCTGGGACCACTGTGAGCTTGCTCCTGCCCGCAGTGTGTCTCTTCAGTGTGAAGAGAGACTGCGTATGGAGGGGAGAGGGGAGGAAGATGGCCTGGAGGAAGGTGTTTGTGGGTGTGTGTTCTAGGCTCCCCTTGCGCAAGGGAGATGGCTCGGCTTTTTAAGGAAGTGGGAGCCTGCCACAGCCGTGCTGCAGGTGTGCATGACCAGCCATGCTGCAAGGCAGAGGAATGGCGTGAAGAGATGCAAGCCCCATGCCCTGAGCTGCCCGAGGGAGACAATTTCAAAGTCAAAATAAAAAAATGAAGAAGGTGAAATTGCGAGGCAGCACTTGAAGAAGACGTTATTTACATGGCCAATTATTCGCATGATCCTCCCCTCTTAAATAAATGCATGTAAGTGTCTTTTTTTACAAATGCAACTATGGCTACCTAATATGCAATGGCAGTGCTAGGAAATAACACAAGATGGCATATTTATTAGTGTATTTTTGCTGTGCAATCATAACCCCCATGCCTATGTTTTGCTAGTCCCTAGCAAAACTGTTTGTATTGTATTTAGAAATCTTAAGCTGAAGATTTTCTTCTGAGGTGACATGGGTGTGTTTATTTGTTGGATATTGTGAGAACCAATTGCAGAGAAGACTACCAGTACTTTAAGTCTTACGTGACATAAACCATCTCTTGACTAACCTGGACTCTTGATATTTAAACCTTAAAGACGATTTCCAGGACTCAGAAGGTTTTTGCCGTACTCGAGAGCTCAAGAGATTATGGCTTGTGCATAGTGAAGGATCAAGACTGACCAGATGAACATTAAGACTCAAGCCTAGGGTTTTATGAATCTTTAAGTGTAGGTTGGTCCCAGTTTCAGCTCATGTTTTCGGATTGACCCTTAAAAAGTTGATAGAAAACTCAACCCCCATTTTTTTCTTTTGTGGCTCAAAGAATATATGGTAGAAACAGGGTATTTGTAACTTGCCCTGAAAAACTATTTAGGGAGAAGACTTTACAGATATTTGCGAGATATACTAACTTATTTGCACAGATTTTTTTTTTTTGAAACACGTGTGAGTATATCTCTTACAACTTTATTTGGAGGAGCACACTTTTCTTTTGGTGGGAGAGTTCCTTTTTGGTGGAAAGAGTTTCTCCTAGACACAAGACTAAAGCCTAGGATAAAAAGTCTACCTGCGCACATAGGTAAGGACTCCACCTTCTTTAATGAACACTAGGGTTGGATCTTATGTTCACCTGGTCTTTCTTGATATGTGTAGTGTGAATCAAGATTACTTAGGCTCTCGAGTAGAAGTAAACCAACGGATCCTGTACTGATGTCTCAGGTACAAGAATACGTCCTTAGTTAGGAGAGATTCTGATCTATCTTGTCAATGCTCAAGTGAATTAAGCCGAGCCTGAGCGAATCAAGCTTCTGTGGCCTGGAAATTCTTCAAAACAGTGGTTGAATATCCATAAACACTTATTGTATTTTTGTTTCAGCCTTCAGATCATTACTAAATAACCTCTTTTTTTTATGCTATGTACATATTTATATATGGGTGGAAGCTGCATGATACCATATAATACCCAGATCCTATGGATGCCTATCCACCCCCCCATGCCAAACGATGCTATGCCCTCATATGCATGTAGGGTAGGGTAGAGGAAGGTTCAAAGATCGGGGAACGAGAGCTAAGGTGCAAGGTATATAGCAGGATGGTAGGGTGGGTGGATGGTGGGTGGTGAAGTGAAAAGGTGCAAAGTGAAGTGTACGTGACAGTGGAGGAGTGCTGCTGGGGTGCCTCCCAACGAGCGCTGAATTTAACGTCCCCAGCTGGACTCAGAATGAGGCACGAAATTAGTTACCCTCTAGCAGGGCAACAGTTTCTCCAACGAGAGCAGGTTCATGAGTAAGATAAGGTTTAAATGTTGCCCATTGACCGTAAATTTATGTCCAGATTTGGGATCTTCAATTTCAACGGCCCCGTTGGGAAATGGTCTCTAGATCAAGAAGGGACCAGTCCATTTGTACTTCAATTTCCCAGGAAAGAATTTGAGCCGGGCATTGTAAAGCCAAACTTGCTGAGATGGCTCAAATTCCTTCCGCGGAATTCGGCTGTCGTGAAAAGCCTTAGTGCGTTGCTTGAAAGTTAAGGCAGAATCATAGGCTTCACGGCGGAGCTCTTCTAGCACTTGGAGTTGGAGTTTCCTTTCTCGACTACACAGGTTTGGGTCAAGGTTACATTGGTGAACTGCCTAATAAGCACGGTGCTCCAGCTCCACGGGCAAATGACAAGGCTTCCCGTAAATGATTCTATAAGGAGACATACCAAGGGGAGCCTTGAAGGCAGTCTTATACGCCCAAAGTGCGTCAATCAGCTTGTCGGACCAATCCTTACGGTCAGGCCGAACCATTTTCTGGAGAATTTGCTTGATTTGTCAGTTTGACACCTTTGCCTGGCTGTTCGTCTGAGGATGATACGGAGATGCGATACGATGGTGGACTCCATATTTCCTCAGAAGTGCCCGAAAAGAAGCATGGGTAAAATGGCTTCCTCCATCCGAGATAATGGCTCGAGGGATCCCAAAGCGTGCAAAAATGTGGTCTTTGACAAATCGAGTGGATATGACATGGTCAGTATGGTGCGTGGGAATAGCCTCGATCCATTTCGAAACATAATCAATAGCAACAAGGATATATTCAAAACCGTTGGAAGGAGGAAAGGGATCCATGAAATCGATTCCCCAAATGTCGAAAATTTCAGCAGCTAGGATGGGTTGTAAGGGCATCATGTCACGATGTGACATTGACCCTAACGACTGGCACCTAGTGCAATGTTTGGCATAATTGTGTGCATCCTGGTGAAGGGAGGGCCAAAAGAAACTGCACTGCAACACCTTGGCCGCAGTTTTCCTCCCAGAGAAATGGCCTTCGCAAGCCTGATCATGGCAGAAGGATAGCACACTGGGGAATTCGCTGTCAGGAATACAGCGACGGATGATCTGATCAGCACCTATTCAAAAAAGAACTGGATTATCCCAGAAATAGTACTTTGCTTCTGCAATGAGACGCTCGTGCTGGTTCTTAGGCCAGCCACGTGGAAGGGAACCAGAAGCGAGGTAACAGGCAATGTCGGCATACCAAGGTCCACTTGCCACATTAATTGCCAATAGGTGTTCATCGGGAAAAATCTCATTAATCGGCAGGGTAAGTCCAATGTGGTCAGGGTCCAGTCTCGAGAGATGATCAGCAACAACATTCTGTTTAAAGGAAATCCACAGCAGTCAAAATAGGTCCCAATTAGTCTGATACATGTGCTGACGGCCATGTCCTTGTTAGACGTGTCTCCTCGATGCAATCGCAATCAAAGTTCTTGGCTGCCTTGAAGATGTTAAGCTTGACCTTCTCAGATCCAACAGCAATCTCAATATAGCTCAACTTGTAGTCGATATGGGCGCGGGCTGTGGCCAAGAAAGGTCGACCAAGGATGATCGGACAATCAGAAAGTGAGCTAGGAACTTCCATGTCCAAAACAAGAAAGTCAACAGGAAAACAGAGACTGTTGACCCTAACCACCACGTCTTCCACCACACCCTTTGGTATTTTGACAGAACGATCTGCCAACTGTAACGTGAAAAGGGTGGGTTTCAGATTTCCTAAGGCAAATTTCTCGAGCATGATGGTTGGTATAAGATTGATGGAAGATCCTAGAACAAGCAGGGCACGGTTAAAATTGCAGCCTTGGATGCTAAAAGAAATAAGCAATGTGCCCAGATCTTTCTGCTTCGGTGGTAGATTTGACAGTATAGCACAACTCGCATGAGGTGAGAGAACCACCGGATTCTTTAGTTTCTTTGACTGTCACCTGGGCATAGTGTAGTCTTTGAAAAATCGGGCGACAGTAGGTATGTGGTCGATAGCCTCTAATAGGGGTACCTTGATTTCAACATCACTGAATAAATTACACAGGTTATCAAAGGCCTGCGTATCCTTTTTCTTGCCTTTTGGCTCCCTCAGTAGAGCCTCAGGGAATGGGACTGATTCTGGCACTAGTTTGGGTGTATCGTCCTCTTGTGAATGCGGTGCGCATCTCGAATGAGAGGGCGATGAAGAAGATGGGCCAGGATCAGGTCGAGGCAGATCGACAGTTTGCTTACCGCTCCTCGTAGTAATCACATTGGACGTTGCGGGTCCAATGGGATCATAAGGCGGAGGAGGGTTCACAATAGGGACATAAGGGTGAGGTGCTGCCGCGGGATTAGTCTGAAATCCCATAGGATTTCTTGGAGCCTGCAGAATCTAATGAACCTACCCCTGAGAAGGTCATACCTGTGGTTGAGGACCACAGGGTACGAAATTTTGCGGGTTGGGAACAGGTTGGGCTAGAAGAGTGCCCTGAGATTGAGTCGCCATACGTAGTTGACTGATCTCAGCATTTTGCTGCGCCAATTGGTGCTGAAGAGAGGCCATGTTCTATTCATGGTGCTTAGACATTTCCGTCATCATTCGCATTAATTTATCAAAAGGACTTGATGCGTGGTCTATTTGCGGTATGCAATGACCCGATGGCGGATTCGCCACAGGATTGGACTGGGCCCTTGGGATGACAGGTGCGGACGGTCGCATTGGCCTACCCGTGGGGTTTTGGCGCTGTGGGTTATTGGACCATGCGAAGTTCGGATGATTTCGCCACCCTAGGTTATAAGTAGTAGAGAATGGGTTGTTTCCCAGGGTGCAAGCATCTTCTAAGCCAGAAAACGAGTCCGCATGTAAATATGCATCCGAGCACACAGAGGCCTGGTCCTCCGTGTCAAAATACTGGCTTGCAGAAGCCAGGTCCACATGACTTACCGAATCGCTCGGCGTGACACTCGGTAAGGAAGATCTCACGGGGTTCTTGGGGATAAGCCTGACGTTGGAAGGATTGGGATTGTGTCGGAAGTGGTGAGGTGGGGGTGTTTGCCATAGAACGGGTGGGATTGACCAGAAGCTCGTCCAGCTTCTTGTGCACGACGGAGACTTCATCCAACTTTTGTGCGATAAGGTTAAGATCAGTGGATGAATGGGAGGGTCCCGTGTCAACTTCGTGAACATTACGGGGCAGGCTGGTACGATTAAAGGTGACAATGGAGGCATTGTTCATTGAGTTTTCGCTCATGTTTTCAAATAATTCGAATGCTCCATTCTCATCTTTATTTATGAAATTCCCTTCGCAGGAAGCATCTGCAATCTGCTTCAAAGTCTCGTTTAGCCCATAATAGAAAATTTGGGCTATATGCCACTTAGGCAGACCATGGTGCGGACACTTCCGGAGGAGGTCATTATACCTCTCCCAAGCCTCATGAAATTGTTCGCCATTTTGTTGCGTAAAGGAAGTTATAGCACTGCGAAGCGCATTGGTTCGCCCGATTGGGAAAAATTTCTTGAGAAATGCTGTTCGCATCTCTTCCCAAGAATGGATGGTTCTCCTAAGGGTGCGTAACCATTGCGATGCTTTATCCCGCAATGAAAACGGGAACATTTTCATGAGGACAATTGATAACCCGATGTTTCTTGGTTTAACCATTTCAGCCAATCGGGTTAGGTCTTCCAAATGGAGAAAAGGATCTTCACTTGCAAGACCATGGAAGTGGAAGTTAATCAGACCAATTATATTGGGTTTCAGTTCAAAATCGTCCCCGCCCATAGGGACCCGAATTTATCCAATGGTCTCTGTAGCAGCGGGATTTTGATAAGAGCTAAGAGACCTAGGCTCCTCCCATTCGGGAGGGTTCTGCATTTCCTCCAAGGTTTCCCTAGTGGCTTTAATCTGTTCATTATACATTTCCATTTGGGCTTGGAGGCAGGTTATGGGGTCCATGGCTCCACCACCTGGTAGGTTTTGAGGGCAGTTTCCTCCCTCGAGATTTGGGGGTGGGCGTGCAGCCATATTTGTGGAGGATGACGATTCGGCTTCTGTCCTAAAATTATCAGACAATTCAAACAATTCAGGGTTTTGTGACCTCCTTCCAAACATGCACTACCGCAGGAAGAATTGGGGGGATAAGAAGGGAAAAAGGGATGAGAGAAATGACGCCGTAGAGGTACACTTGATGACAAATCAAGGCAATCAAAGTCCTAACCTCTATAGTGTGCCCTTAGACCTAAAGATCTAAGTTACCTACTATCACAACCTACGGAACCAAATGCTAGCACCGCGGAACCACCAGGCCAGATTGAAAGGCCATTTGCCCCAGTCTTAGACACCCGATAGCACGTGGGAACCCGCACCAGCACGTAGGTGCTACACGCAAGTAGTTGACCTCCAATCCTTAATAAGGGTCAAGTTGCTACCAATTTTAATTAGAGGCTTAGGATCAAGTGCTTCAGGAATGTGAAGGGCGTTGTTTACGGGTAATGCCCAAGTGCATTGATTTTAGAAAGTGTGTAAACCAAGCATGCAACGGGGAAATCTCCCCAAATTGAAGTTTTAGTTGGTGAATGGTTTTTAGAATTTCAGCCTTAAGTAGTATGGATTTTAAGATTTCGCTGAGTTACCAATTCAACAAATCTCCAGGTTTTTGAGAAAATACAAATTCTTCTATGCCCAACAAACCCTTCTTCAATGTGAATTGGTTAATGCATGCTAAAAATGCACTGGGCTTCCCTAGGTGGAAATTTCTATGTGTGGATTCACGAGTCAATTTTAAGTTAGTGTGAAAGGGAGCCAAAGCACTTCAATTCAAGTGCTCCCAATCACCAAAATGATGTTCCACACACAAGGCTCAACCACAAGATAATGTAAAGAGAAAATCAAAATGTTGGGGTTGAAGTATTCGGGGTCAAATCTAAGGCACGAGAAAGGTTGTGGTGGGGTTGGAATCAACTCAATTCCAAGTCTCCCCACCAAAAATGTGATCCCGAATTGCGGATAAATGAGGCAATGAGGTATGGCAATCAATCTATTTAATTTTGTCTCAAAGAATACTTCACACGACGAAGGATTCAAGAATCAAGATTCTTGGATCTTCGCTATGCGAAGTTTGGCTGGAAATCCTGGGGCTGTGGGAGTGATGGCAAACAATCAAGCAAGTGATTTTTAATCCACTTGCCCCCAAGAAAACCCAAGAAGCTTTTTTAGGTTTTTTTTTTATTAAGGTGACAAGTTGACCTAAGTTGCTAAGAGAGGGACCTACCTTTTCCGCAACGTGGGCGAAGCTCCAGTGCGGCACCACTGACTTCACGCTCTCGTTCCCACCTTGGATCTGCCCACGTCTCCGACTTCCTCTGCTTGCCTCCTCCTCGCAACTGGTTCACCTGCACACCAGCAAACAAAAACACCCGTGAAGAGAAGGGTGTGAGAAGAGAAAATCAAAGGAATGGAGTAGAAACTTACCTCAATGCGTACCTCCCCGGCAACGACACTAGAAAAAGGTGTGTCAGAACTCGAATAGGTTGTGCTAATATGGTGAAATTATCGTTGAAGTGAGTATAGTGGTTAACCTAATTGGGCCTAACCATCTTTCTTAAAAAAAATATAATGCACTCTCGCCGTTCTGTCACCGTCATTGTGATCCCCACGCGTCGGTCAACCTTCCCTTAGAGTAGCTCCGTCGCCAGTGCTCTCTCTCTCTTGCGAGGAGGAGAGAGAGTGAAAGCTCTGTTTTACCTTCAATTAAAAATTACATCTAATGCCATTGCCACCAGAAATTAATTTTTATTTATGATTATTTTATTATGGAAAAATTACGAATGCACACTCATGCTTTCTGATAATTACACGTTATTGATATTCACCTGTTTCAAGATTGGTTTTGGGATTAACATGTGCACCAATTTTCTCTAGTATATGTCAATTGAAAATTACATAAAATCATCATATATTTATTGAAGATTTTAGTGAGGGAAAATTGCACATATACCCTTATATTTTTGAGTTATTGTGAATCTTCTTTCCATCACATTTTATGTCAGATTTGACTAGGGATTTCGCACTTAACCAAAAGAATACGAAATAATCGAGAGTTTATTGCATAATTGCCTCCTTGTGGACATGACCCGCTCTTCTGTGAGTGGTTATCTTTATTACTGATTAGTCGATTTTTCCACCACTTAAATACTACAACGCGGAGTGGAAAATCGACTCGTCAAATTGGTGTCGTTGCCGGGGAGGGAACAGATGCAATAGATTCACGTTATTATTTTTTGAATATTCTGAGTTGTGCAATCATCTGATCATTTTTATTTTTGTGCGAGGAATCTGACACGACGACAGGTGCAGCAAAGCAACGACATTGACCCTGAACGACGCACACAGCGGAGATGATCCTTTTGGTAGACCTTGACACCACCTGGAGGATGACAACAGGAACACATGGGCCTTGATCCCACGCACATAGGCTTACGGAGAAGCCTATTTCTGATTTAGTCAGTAGATCTTAGTTAGATTTAGTTAGATAGTCATTAGAATTTAAATTCTGTCTTTTGGACCCTTGTCGGGTATTTTTGGGAACGTGTTCCCAGTGCCACTTTATTTCTTATCGCTCTTGTATGCGGGAGCGTATTTTTGGGAGCATGTTCCCATTTATTTAGATAATAGGATTATTTGAACTATTTGAACTGAATTTCGGTTAATTTAGATTAGGTCTGTTTGTTTATTATTATTATATATATATATTCAAACTGCTTGCTGGAAGCTGCATATCTATAGGACGATCATCTAGGACTGAATGAGCAGCATCTAGTTTATTTTTACTGCATTGCATTCATTATTGCACGAAGAAAGCTGGAGTAACGTACGTCTTCTCTTGAGCGTCAATTACCTATCATGCATATGCATTGAACCTAAATCTAAGACCACTAAAGTGCTTGAATCAAATTAATTCAGTGGTCACTTTAAAAATTGGGACTGCTAAGAGGTTGGACCTTAAAATCAGTGACTGAAAATTGTGTGCAAAAGGATCCTGTTTGCAAAATTTCAAAAATCAAAACACGATCATATGTTTGAACACTTGAGACACTATGCACCTCACACATAAGGTCACTAGATAAATTTCTACCTCTCCTCTTTTGCACCACAATGGAAGTTAGTTGGAAATCAACAAGCCTATCCACCAAGTTACTTCAGTTCCTCTTGTGTGGGCTCGATTCGAGACTTCCATCCCTTGCGAGTGGGTTATAGGCACCAACGAAGGTTGGCCTAGGAAGCGTAATTTTTTGCAAAACTTGTTTGTCCACCAATTGAACATTTAATTCTAAGACCTACAATCTACTAAAAATAAGATCCCACTGAATTTGCATTTGCTTTGACAGTAGAACTCTCTAGGAAGTTTCTACTTGTATTCTGAATTTTGCTAAATCCTAAGAGAGTTAAAATTGTTTTGCTTAAAGAAATGGATTACCCTTACTTCTATTAGTTTGATTATCAGAGTCAATACTTCCCATCTTTTAATCAAGATCCCATGCCCTGAGCGTATCCATCCTTTGATGGGTACATTGACAATTCATGGGATCATTCTTATTCTTATCCTGAGAGTACTAGCTTAATAACTCCCACTTTTGAGCAGAACCTAGGAGCGGGATTTCCCAACCCTCCCACCCTTCATGATTTTCTGTATCAAGGTTGGACCGATACCCCTAGGCAACCAGAGCCTTAAATTGACTATCCTCCCCAACCTCATATTAGTAGCCTCTCCTTTTTTATGATAGAAATGCAAAAACAACAAAAGGAAATGATGGAATCAATGGGAGAGATGTTGAGGAATAGTCAACAGTTAAATGAAGAAATAAGACAACTTAGCTACACGCTTCCCAATAATCCCGATCCCTACCCATACGATCATGATCATGAAAATAATTCTGAGGAACCTAATGACAATAGGGATCCAATTTTATGTAGCTATCACTTAGACTTTCCCAATGAGACATGGCCACTAGAGGACAATGATCATAGTGATTATCCACCTGAACTATATTGGAGTCAAAAGCAAGGGAAGATGGTACCTCTTGAGGACCTTGACCCCAATGACAGTATTCTCCTTACCCCTACCAACCCGGGTCAAGGTTATATTGTTCCTATCACTTCCCCTATTGATTATTTGGTGGAATCCCATTCTACCCTTAGTGAGCCTACTCCGGACCCTCCACTTAGGGAATCAACACCCACCATTCAGCATCCTGAGGATTTAAATGCACCCAATGAAGGTGACCCTAATGGAATAGAGGATGATCAATTTTGGTCTCAGGGATATGAAGAGTCTATTTTAGAGGATGGGGATGCCCTAGTAGAGGAACCTGGATTGAAAATCTGGAGTGAATCACAGGGGAATTATTTATCATTTGAGGATTTAGCTCCAAAGGATATAAACAATATGGTGAAATCCAGATTCCTCCTTTCTTTTGAGAGTCATCCTCCATCAAAACAAGACTTGATATTAGAGGAGGACAAACAAAATAATGAGAAGTCTATGGGAGACTCTCGGGGACTAAACATGTCAATTGAGGATTTATACCTCGACAACAATAACGAATTCAATGATATAGGCTTGCTCCAAAATATTAAGACTGATCCTCCTTTAGAAATAATTAAGGATACTGATCCAACTCCTGTCTTCATTAATGAATCACATATACACCCCGACAAAAATTTGAGTGAACCAAATGAATCTGGGGATGAGCTTAATGATAATGATTCAGATATTTTGACCCTGCCATCAAAGAGTTGTAATTTGGAGTCTAACCTTGATTCAAATATGACTCTGATCATTAATGCTAGGCAGGGTAACATGAAGTTGTCTACAACTATTAGGGAGTATACACAATCTGAATCATTGTTGGAATTGGACCTGACACCGACCAAGCCTTCATTGGACTTAACCATTACCTTCCAACACTACCAACAACCCCTATACTCTCTAACAGATCCTTGGCTCAGATCTTTGCTCATGTGCATTCTTTCTAGAGAACATATCAGGCTAGTACATCCTCGGGTAGAATGGCGAGTGTGGATTGATGCTTGTACTTTTACTCTCGCCATTCAAGAATTTGAACTAATAATGTGTATATCTTTCAAAACCCGTCCTGCTCTAGAGGATTCTTGTTATCCTCCACTTATTCCGTTTCGGGAGGTCCCTTTTCATATTCCATTTATTATTCCTACACCTCCCAAGGTAGCCATCGAGGTTCTTCACTTTCATATCTTCTGGTGAGCATTTGGTATTACGTTGCATCATCAGCTCGCCAACATCCGTGGCCTGCACTGTTACGCATATTTTTAGGGCCTAACTTTGTCTGTTTGGAACCAGACTTATAGGTTCCTTCTAAGTCTGGCTGCTGACAGAAAATGCAGTGCTTGTTGGGAGGCAACCCAGCAGTCGGAATAACACCGTGTCAGGTGATGCTTTTCCTTTCTCCTCCTGTTTTAATTTTACAATGGGGACATTGTAGGATTTAGGCATGGGGAGGTGCATTTGCATTTTAGGAAGTATTCATGCATTTAGGTTAGCATATATAAAAAAAAAATTCCTCTTTTCTTCAGCTGATTGGGTTAGCCCTAGCAAAATACCTTTGTCATTGGAGGTTTTTCTTCCAGAATTATTTCTTATGTTTAGAATCCAGTACATTTATTTCACGTGCACGTAGACTGGGTAATGGATCATTGAGGAAAACCAATAAGCATTTGTAGTCCACTAAACCCTTGGACAGTTCATAGGGAGTCAGGCATGCTATCTTCTAGTAGATCCACCTCATATTTGTGAGAAGAAAGTAGAGATTACTGGTGCGCTAAGACTAGTACAGGGACTCTTAAGTTTTGGATAATTAGATGATGATACTTCAGAGTTAGGCGTAGTTTTCACTCTCTGCTCCTGTGTGCGTACTTTGCGTGATTCCCGAGAGTCACCAAATAAGGCAGATACACAGAGATTGAGTCTTAATAAAGCTATAACTATGGTGGATGGTTATGACTGTCCTTCATAGAGTCCTTGGCTGAAGGAGGGTAATAGTGTCAAAGGTCAGAAATACGTCTGTCATATCCATTCCTTCTCGGTGCCGAGAATAGGCACTTCCACCAAATAAGACACGCAATATCCTCTTGACCATCATCATCTCGAATAATGCCTCATAAATAAAAGTCTGTGTCGTATTATGTTATAAAAAAAAAAGAGAAAAAAGAAACGAAGAAGAAAAAGAAGAAACAGAAAAAGAAGAAATATTTATATTACAAGAAAAAAAAGAGGGTCCAAGTTATATTGGAACATTATTTCTGAGGCAACAGAAAACCTATCGCGTTTCACTAAATATGACCCATACCTACCTTTTAGTATTTCTGATCGCCGGAATACTGGTTGAGGACTCTAACTTAGTTGTAGAGTTATTAGGACTTTAATTGAAGTGTGGATGCCATGTGAGGCCACCAAATAGTGAGTACAATTTCTAAATCTGGTGAGATTTGTGATCTTAGAAAGAAAGAAAAGAGGGAGTGCCCAGGAACATCAAGAGAGCACAATTGTGTAGCCTCTCTCAGAGTTGACTTGTCTAATAGTATAGAGATCTAGTGTTTGCAGTACTAGACTATATGTAACACTAGATGAGTGTGTGTCACCAAATACAAATCCATTCAACTCGATATCTCCTACCTAAGCCAAACGCTGGGGTCAAATTACAGATTATCCTTTGCTTTATCCCTAAGGGAAGTAGTTGCCTATCCCGACAGTAATATTTACCAAGGGTGAAGTACGAACTTTTAATGCGAATTGGCTTTTTTACTTGGATCTGTTACTTAGGCTATTATCACATCACATTTGTCTGGATCTCTAAAGTTTTGAAATAAGAAAAGAAGAAATCTTCTGATTACTTCTATTATTTTTTATTTTTGCTAGGGACTAGCAAATCTTAGGCATGGGGGTATTTGATGAATCCATTTTAATGGACTTGTATTACGTCTAAGTAACTTTAATCTTACCTTTTAGGTTTGTTAATAACTACATTAAGTTGTAGAATATTTGTATGTATCATGATTTAAGTTTAAAACATTCTATAACTTAATATGTAATGATTTTGTTGTTTTTATGTGCAGGAATGATATTTAGAAAGAACAAGGAGTTGGGGAGTAAATTTCCCAAACAAACAACCGGTGGCATTTTTCCCCATCCTCCGGCCACCCTCAATAGCTGCCGGCCTCAATAACACCTCCCCAACAGTCTCTTGCCAAAATTAGAAAAGGGATTTGAAAATCCCTTAATTTGCACGGGGGAGAGGAGTTAAGAGGAGGGGGGCAAAGGAGAGAGTGGGGATCTTCATCTTCCCCCTGCGGGGAACTACTCCACCGCATGCACTGTGCACCACATCTTGCCCTTCAGCTTGTGCCTGCTCCTTCTCCACCTTGCGTTCTCGCAGGCGCGTGCCCATCTCCAGCCGCCTCTCCAATCACCGCACCAGCCTGCACCTGCGCCCAACCACTGCAGGCGCCCGCTCCACCTTGCCTGCTCCCGCAGGTGTGCACCCCTCTCCAGCACTAGCAGTCGCTCTGCCTCGTCACCCTCTCCCACAGGCACCGCACCCGCACAACACCTCCGTGCAGTGCACCCTCCCCTCTGTAGACCTACCTCGCCACCCGCGCCCGTAAGCGCGTGCCCTTCTCCAGCGCCAGCAGTCACTTTGCCTCATGCATAACGCCTGCAGGCGCTCACGCACCACACCTTCTCCATCACAAGCGAAGCTGCAACCGCGCCTCCAGCGCCCACCGCAGCTGCCCATCGCCTGCAGACCTGTTTAGAACCTGCGCCCCATCCTGCACCAGTCGCGCCCACAGGCACTCCAGTGCTGACGCCACTCCAGCACCCGCGCCCTCACCAAGCGACCTGCAGGCACGCACCCTCATTTCACCAGTGCTCCCCGCAGGCAGGCGCGCCCCCTCCTGCAGGCCCTCGCCCTCGCCTCCACCGCCCTGCAGGTGCGCACCCTAGCGTAGCTAGACGCGTGGCTGTCTCCTCTTCCAATAGGCCGGCGGCCCTCCTTTGCCCACCGGTCTCCGCCGGACACCTCTCGTCTTTCTGTCACTGTCATTGTGATCCCCATGCGTCGGTCAACCTTCCCCCATTGTAGCTTCGTCGCCGGTGCTCTCTCTCTCTCGCGAGGAGGAGAGAGAGTGAAAGCTCTGTTTTACCTTCAATTAAAATTTACATCTAATGCCATTGCCACCAGAAATTAATTTCATTTATGATTATTTTATTGTGGCAAAATTACGAATGCACACTCATGCTTTCTGATAATTACACGTTATTGATATTCACCTGTTTCAAGATTGGTTTTGGGATTAACATGTGCACCAATTTTATCTAGTATATGTCAATTGAAAATTACATAAAATCATCATATATTTATTGAAGATTTCAGTGAGGGAAAATTGCACATATATATTTTTGAGTTATTATGAATCTTTTTTCCATCGCATTTTATGTCAGATTTGACTAGGGATTTCACACTTAACCGAAAGAATACGAAATAATCGAGAGTTTATTGCATAGCTGCCTCCCTGTGGACACGACCCGCTCTTCTGTGAGTGGTTATCTTTATTATTGATTAGTCGATTTTTCCACCACTTAAATACTACAACGCATAGCGGAAATCAACTCGTCACCATCCCAATTTTGTACATCTGCCCCAATGGTGTGGGCCAGATGTTTTAGGTTCCTGATGTGCTGGAAAGGATCCTTGGAGTTCAAGCCATGAAATTTTGGAGTCATATGAAGCATGCTAGGCTTGAGATCTACCTCGGGTCCTCCTACAGGAATGTTGATTCAAGGTTCGATCTCCACTGCTACGGGATTATAGTGATCTCGCATTTGAGGACACGGAGGTGGGTTGATGATGGCATTGATTTGATTTTGGTAGTCATGGAATTGTTGCTCAAGGTTAAGCTGTTCTTCTTGGTGATCCATAGCTGATGAAGGGGAAGTGGGTTCTGAATCGGAGGATATGTCAATGTGATAAGGTTGTTGCACAAATACAGAATCGAGGCTCGACCTCGATGAGAGTGAATATCTAATTGAGGCCTTAAGGATGGTCTTAAGGACCTCCTCCCAAACATACATCGATGGATTAGATGAGAGAAAGAATGTGATGGACCCAATCAAGACACCCAAAAATTTTCGATGACTATAGAGGTTTGGGGCGAATGATACCCCTTAGTCAGAAAGCCGTCCACTTGAGAATTACTTGGGCAACCAAAGAGGGAGAGTCCTGCCAAGACCCCTACACAGTAGAGTGTCCCCACGAGTTATAGGGTTTCCCTGACCCAACCTCTCTTGTCACTGATGATCTAGGTAGACCAGAATGGGGACTTGACCTCTTAAGTCTACCAATTTTAATTAAGAGCAAGGGTGCTTATGATTTCACTTGAACTTTTAAGATGTTTTTGTGAAAAGTGACCTAATTTGAAGATTGGTTAACCCAACAAGGTGGGTCCACTTCACCTGTATTGTCCTTTTGAGAAATTTAGGTCCCTCTTTTAGTGTTCAAATGAATTTAAGAGACTGATTTAGGGTTTTTCTCAAATAGATTAATTCAATCAAGGCTTAGGCACACATTATTTCAAAAGATCAATTCTTGATTAAGCAAGTGTCTCTAAAACCGTAAACTGAAATCCTTAATTGGCTCTGATTTGGTCCAATTTAATTTGTCCAAACTGTTGTACTTAGGGCTCAAACAAGAAGGTGATAGCCCTCAATACCTTAAATTTCAAGTAGGTGCATAAATCAGGGTTGGGGTGTTGTCTAGATAGAATGTATCAAATCAAGCAACTTGATGATTAGGCTACGAATATAATGCAAGTAGCCTTAATTGATTTTTCTTTTTTTAGTTTTTTAGAATCAGGGGCTTAGAAGGAATTTGGATTTGTGTTTTACCTGCCCCTGGAGTGGCTGATGTGCAGCTGATCTTCCTTTAATGAGTCCCTGAAACAGATCACAATCAAAAGAGATGTGGCAAGTTAGTACCAGATCTGATATTGCAATCAAGAGATTTGAATTACGTGTTGCTCCTCAGCAACGATGCCAAAATGTTTAAGCGATAAATCGGTGTCTTAAAATTGCTTCGTTGTAATATAGCCAAAATAGCGCTCAAACAAATAAACTCGAGTGAAAGTCCGAGGTCAAACATAGGGAGCAGTATGGCAATTTAAAACTCAAGATCACAATTTGAATCAAAGAGATAAAAGATTGTAATAATAATAATGTCAAGTATCAATGTGCAAAAAGAAGGGAGTAAAATGGTGATTTGAATCACCAATTACTCCTCACAATAATAGCAACTAAATCAACAGTATCAATCAAGGTAATAAAGCCTCAAATGTATGCAATTAAACAATCTAGGCTTGTATCAGATAGCTTAAACAGCCAGTTGCTACAATGCTTCCAAGAGACTTAAGGGTCTCGTTTCTTTGCAGTTCTCTTTCTCTTCTCCTTTCTACTTCTTCAGAACTCGTTTCTTCTTTGCCTTTCTGCGGCTCAAGCTTCTTCTTCCTTCTTCTGCTTCTCTTCTTCTTCCTTCTTTCTGTCCGGCCCCTCTTTTCTTCTTCTTCTTCTTCTTCTTCTTTTTTCTTTCGCTGCTCTTCTACTCTTCTTCTTCATGCAAAGGGGGAAGGATCCTGAATTTTGGCTAAGTGTCAGCCAATCCTTCTTAGAGCAAAACCCCCCTACCCCTGTGCACTATTCTCTCCTTGGCTCACACTCTCCCAAAGCCTTCAACAGTACCAGGTTATCAAGTTTTCAGACCTAGAGCACACCTGGGTCTAGGGCTGCGGGTGTGGGTCGCAATCGAGGAGTGCGCGGGAATAGGCAGGGTTAACTGGTCGGAGCTAGGCCCGCGTGGTGGTGCCACAGGTGAGGCGAGTGGGTAAGGAGGACCTCACCCTCGTGTATTAGGAGGAGATAAGCCACTAACACTTTTTCCTCTTATTGCACTGCAGACGCTCTTCAGCTTCGGAGGTGGGACTAACCCCACCTCCCTTCTTCTGCGTATGCTACACTGCTGCTTCTTTGTGTGATTGCTGTCAAAGACGCAGTCAATGAGCCAAATTGGCTGCTGGGTTGTGTTCCTGGGTAGGTTCCGCTACACTTGGGGTTTTGTCTGGAGCCTGCAGGTGCTGGAGTGAGCTTCAAGCTTCACTTGTAGCTTGCGTGTTAATGGCGGTGAGGGTCAGCACATGGAATAATCAAAAAGACCTTTTAGCTGCATCAAAACATTCAAGAATGATCTTTGGAGCACGACGAACTTGCTGAGGGGGTCGGTGTGGCGTGGGTGTGGGTGATGAATGCTAACGAAGGAGAACTGTGCGTGTGAAGGTGGGTGTGTTCGGTGGCACTGTAGGGGGATCAATAGCTCTCAATGAGTAAGGGCTTTTGATTGTCGTGATGAGGCAGAGATCTGGAGCATGGAAGCGACGCATTTGGGCGAGTGTGGAAGCTGCTAGGGCTTGCTGAAGGTATGCTGGCGAGGTGGAAGATGGAGTCATGGAGGGCGTTGGCGAGGTCGAAACAGTGTGTTGGATGTGCTGGCATGATAAGGAGAAGTTGAGGAGTCGACTGAGGGCAGTAGCAGATGAAGGGAAAAGGGGATGGCATCAGTTGTGGTATGACTGGCGTCGGAGAAGGAGGGAGCTCTGGTAGGTAGGAAATGATGAGGAAGACGGCGAAGGGGGTGCCAGCTGGTACAGCTTGACGCGGAGGAAGATGTGGGAGATAGCTCCGCCACCGATATTGCGAATGAAGGGAGGACAGAGGCAGGGATGATTGCCAGACGTCGAGGAGCAATTTGGCCAAGAAAGAGGAGAGGAATTTGAGGAGTTCAAGGCCGAATTCGAGCATGAGAACGGTTTGATCTAAAGGTCTTTTTATAGGCCTTTAGAGGAGGTTTTGGGCTTGGGAAGCAAGCTTCCCAAGCTTGGAAAGCTTCGTTGGAGTTGGGATTTTTTTTGATACCCTAATCTCTCATGCGTTCGCATGAGAGATTGGGAAGGCTTTGGGACGTGAGAATTGGCTTAAAAGGAAGGGAATTCCTTGACAAACTTCCCTTTCAAATTTGAAAGGGATTTATCAAGGAATCAAGGAGATCTTGCCAATTTTATGTTTCCGGAGCTTGTAGGAATAGGATTAATGGTGGTAGGGACCTATTTGTGAAAATGATGACAAAGATAGGGGTCTTTTTGTAAAGATTTCGAAATTGAAGGGCATAAATGTAATCAGACAGGACCAAGTTGCAAACTAGGTCAAGACAATTTCAGCTTGAGTCCAAATTTTAGTACAAACCTAATTTGGACCTAAGGAGTCCAATGGTGAAGTTGGATTTTGGTTTTGACCAATTTTGATTAGGTAATTTATGCAAAAATCCAAATTAAGGTAAATGTCTGTCTGAGACTCTGTTTTGGGCCAAAACGAGTTCTGATGGTCAATTTGAAGGTATCAAACCATAGAGAATATTTTTCTATGAATTTTAGAGGGCTTAGGTGAATTTTATCCTGACCAGAGCCTCAGTTAATTAAGTGGGTCTGTTTTTAGAGTTTCAAAAGTCATTTAATTCTCAAAACACGCAAAAACCCTCTTCTGTCTGTTCTAACCCACTTATTGGCCTTTTAGGACCATTTGACCTTTAATTAATCCCTGGGAAAACCTGTGGTTTAATTGTATTCAAGTTATGATGGTAAAATTACAGTTTTAACCCTGGTTTCTTATCTTTTTCTCAAAATGCTAATGCAATGAATTGCAATCCTCTGGTGGTTATGTAGGAGCATTTGATGACCTAATCAGATTAAATTGAGCTAGTTATGGCTCATGATGGTGTTCCCATCATCAATCAATCAAAATTTTTGATCAACCAATCTATTTGAGCGGGAATTTTCCCTCCAAACTTTCAAACTCTGATCAACCAATTGCTTCTTTGATCGATCACTTCTCATTTTGATTGACCAAAAACCATTTTTGATCGACCAAAATTGGTGGCTTCTCTTTTCGAAGATTGCGATCTCTTTTCCTTGTTTCGCGTTTGCAATCCTCTTTTACTATTTCTAACCTATGTGATTAGTTGCCTTAACTGCATTTACCTATTTTATTAATCACGTTCTTTATAAAACACCTCATTTTTCTACCCCATACACCTATTTTTTACTATGCAAAATCCTTTGGTCCCCACTTCTCAAAACATACCCGATCCCATTTCTCCTCTCTTCACCGACTGATCGACCAACGCTGCTGCCGTCGACCTCCTCGCACAAGCCACCTCCGTGTGTGGGTCAACCGTGCACTGATCCTCATGTGTGCATGCTCACTCATCACCTCCTCGCACGCCCTCCATCTGACCTCCGTTTTGATCGGCCAACTTTGGTTCGATCTCGATACATTCTAAATCTTGAATGCATCCATTCCTTTGAATTTTTCTTGTGTTTCTAATGTGCTTTGACTTAATGTCGCTTGTTTGATCTTGATTGTGTATTTTTCTTACAAAATTGTGTAGCATATGTGAGCTTATCTTCCTGTCAAACACTTTTTTTTCTGGTCTAAGGTCTTTTGGTTGACCAAAGCCCTTGGTTGATCGACCAAACATCTGGTTCTCTTTTTGGTCAACCAATCAAAGTTTTTGATTGACCAACCGTGTTTTCCATCACTTCACCATGGCACCCAAACATGCTCGTGGCTCTTCGTGTCATCATGATGGTACTTTCGATCACTTTTTCATTATCGAGGTCGCTCATGATCATTTCTTGTTGTTTGAGAAATTCTCCCCACATGTCGATAGACCTATTGACTTCACTTATTTCGAGTCTATTTTCCCTGGGATCCAGGAAAAATTTGCATACCATCAGATTTTATGATTGTTTAAATGAAACGTTTTTGTGAGTTCCAAACATAGCCGCATTCCCGGTGTTGATCCCATGTCCTATCACCTATTGTATGCCAATCTCAAAGATATAGGTGAAGGTGCCAACATCGAGTTGACCTCGAGCATTTACAGGATAGAAGTTCTAGTCAATGCGGATGGTTTGACTAAGATTCTTGGTTGTCCTTCTATTGGACCTACTTTTCTTGAGTTACACCAGCAAACTTAGTCTGACACCATTAGGAAGACCCTGCTCCCTCCCTCTCATTTTGACTTGGGTCATCCTGCCAAGTCACCCTATTTTTGTTGTTTAGCTCATTTTCTCAATCGTGTATTTTTATGGAATTTCATGTCTGTGTCCATATCATTTAAGAATTGCCCTGGCATTATGTTTATCACTCTATATGCTTTTATGAAGAACAAACGGTTCAATTGGAACCATCTGATTCTTTATCTCATGAGTAAACCACCCAGCAGCTCCTTCCAATTTGGGACACTTCTCTCCCATATCTTTCTTCACTTCAGTGTAACCATGGACATCAATCATAAATAGTTTATCACTCATGTCTCCATATTCGATAAACTCACATATGCGAAGATGGAGCAAGCATAGGGAGTTCGTGGTGAGGAAGCAACATAGGAACAACAGCAGAAGCAGACTATAGTACCTCCTTTGTTCCAGCCTTATGACCACTTCACTGTGACATGTCCACCTCCAGTGCGACCATCGCCTTCCTTCTACGACCAGGACTGGAGCCTCTTGGACAGATAGATTTCAGGTAGGGACTTCGTCACTATTCAGGATGTGACCACTGACATTTTTTCGATGATGCATAGGCAGCGGGAGACTGACATGGTTATGATGAGGCACGGGCATCAGGAATCAGAATACTTGAATACTCAGAGTTAGTTTTTGGACAGACTTGGAGAGTCAGTTTATAGCATTTAGCAACAGATTCACAGACCTCCTTGACCTCGTCGTTCGACTACCATGCCTTCAACACCTCCTCCTCCTACTTCAGCAGCACTGTTAGCATTAGCAGGACCAGCTGACCAGCAGATTACTCCTCCTCGTAGGACGTCCAGACATTGGACACCACTTTCATCAGCTTAGTGATGCCTTTGCCTTGGTCAGCTTGCATCTTCTGAGAGATCAAACTCACTGGACCTCGAGCTGGGCACTGATCTTCAGAGCACTATGGATGCCATCATGGCATCATTAGATGATTAGATATTATATTTTGTTTTTATCTCTATCGTGGCATGTATAACTTTATTTTTCTTAGAACATTCTATGCACTGCTTATCTAGACTATTTATTTATGCATGAAAATTTTCTCTCTCAGTTGTGTTTTTTTAGCTCTCTTATATTGCATGACATTTATGATGCTTAAATTACTTGTTTAAAGGGGAGTTAAATGTAAAATCACAAGCAGCATGTGATTGTGCAGCAATTATAGGTCTTAATTGACCCAAATTAAGCTAAGACTTAGCATAAGTTAGGGTTATTCATGCATGCATACGCATTATCTGCATCTTTACTGCTTTCCTTCAGCTATGCATAAAATAATGTTATTATGTGCTGATTAAGTGTATTATGTCGATTGCAGGCAATAAGCAGATCTGGAGCGGGATCTGAAGCTGGATCTGAAATAACGGGAGTTGTGGCAGAGCTGGAGTAGAAGGCCTAGTTTAGATGTAGGAATAATAATGTAAGGGGGTTAAAGGTTTTCTATTCTATTAAGTAGAAATAAAGTAGTAAAATGTGAAGAGCTTAGGTCCATCCTAGCCCTAGGATAGCCTAGAGACTTCCCCAAGCCTTAGCCACCCTTAGATTAGGTCACAACACCCTAGGAAGCCCTAAAACCCTAGTTCCAACCCTTTTCTGGATGTCCAGATAAGTTTTAAGACATCCAGGACCCTTAGCCAACTCCCGCACACTTCAAACCCACTTCTGCAGTGTTATTGGACATCCAGACACTTTGTCAGACGTCCAATTTCTGCAGAATACCCAAAACAGAACCCGAGACCCTTCCTGACTCTGATTGGACGTCCAGACAAGAAGTCTGGACTTCTGATTTTTTAGTATAAGACGTCTGATGCTATAATTAGACGTCTGATACTGCTCTCCAATTCCTTCTTTGAGATTTAAGCCTTGATCTTGGATCTCTAGGTCCCTAAACCCAATTCCAACCCCATAGGAACCTAAATTAAGGTGCCCTAACCCTAGTACATCACCTCTAAACCTCCCTAAGGACCTAATTAGGTCCTCACTAAACCTAATTGACTTGGATCTTAGTCAATTCCATCAGCCTATTCAATTGGACTCATTGAGTCCAATTGTGCCCTGATCTCAGCACACACTATCCAATTGGACTCAGTGAGAGTCCAATTGACCTAGACCTGACTTAATTGAGTTGTTTTACTCTCAATTAAGTTTTCACACACCCAATTAAACTTGTATTAAGTTTAATTGCACTTTACCTTAGTGAATTAGGGTTTATAACCCTAATTTGAGACCTACCTTGACCTAAATCCACTAGAACCCAACCTAATCAACCTAGCCACCTAAGTTTCAACCCACACACACCCACACACACCATCCACACGAAAATATCTAGCCTAGAGTTCTCTAGAACTCTCTACCATGTGTGGTTGCCTTGGTTGCCAAAAATAGCAACCAAGAGCCATTCAATTTTTAGATCCACATTTGGTGGATTTAAAAACCACCATCCACCCTCTCTCTCTCACTCTCTCACGAGCTCCCACCATAGGCCTCTCTAGAGAATTCCATAATTCTCTAGGGAGCTTCCATTGGGTCTATAAAAAGACCACATCGGTGGCCATTGGCACCCATTCACTCCCTTGGCAATTGCTCTCCATTGGTGCCATTCACGCCACCTCCATAGTCACTCCACCTCCACGAGCTCACTACCACCACCATGGAGGACACCATGCCGGGATGCTGGATCAACCCTACTTCTCTCCAAGGGTCGGCCTAAGCTACATTGGCTGCCCCTCATTCTCTTCTCGACCACTCCAAGGCCATCGGGGACCACCCCTGAATGCCCTCTATTCTTCTAGCTCTAGATCATGCTCTTCATAATTTTTATTGCTTTCATTTACTGCTTAGTAGAGTAGTCTTACTTCTCCCCCAATGATGCATGCGAAATCCCCCCATCGATTCTTGTATGTGATCATTTTCTGGTAGCTAGATTTAATTTTCAAGCATTTATGTACAAGCTTTCCTCTGGGTTCCTTGTGCAACAACTCCCAAATGAATGAATGAAAGCACATTTTTATATATATATATCTCTATCTGTTTGAAATCATCATGAGCTTAATGATTGCTATTATCATATTTACGTGATTTAAGTGCCTGTTCTTTAACCGCCTATATATTACGCACCAGCATGTCGTTTAAATAAAGTAGAGCGGCTTTAAGATCGATTTCAAAAACAAAAACAACACCTCCCAGAGACGAACGACCGGGACTCAAGTCTCGTTATTTTACAAAACAATATCTTTGTTGGATCGTATTTCGCAATTATACTACGACGCTTTTATCGAAAATGCGATCTACGACCTCCCAACAAATGGAGCTATTGCCGGGGAGGCAACGCCATTTTCTTTGATTTCGATTTTGTAACTATCACTAACGAATTGGCCTCTACTTTGTTCTTGATGTGCAGGACAACACGGAAGAAAAACGGGATCTGCGCACACAACAAGCGCGGAAAAGAAATCAGGTGCACATCACATTCTCTTAGATTAGGTTTATTTTCTGAACCCTAGGACTATATCTACTTCCTACAATTTTTTTTTTAAAAGAAAAAAAAAGGAAGTGATTTTTCTTATTGTCGTGGAAAAGAAAAAAAAATAAAAAAGAAAGAAAATTTGAAAAAAAACTAGATTTGGTTTTCTTTCGAATCTAGGTTGTTTTGAAGAAAAAAAAGGAAAAAGGAAAGTGATCTTCGTTGAATCTTTTGAAAAATTCTTTTCGAAAAAAAAAAGGTGCAAAAGATTAAAAAGAAAAAAAAAGAAGCATTTTTGGTGGAAGGCTTGAATTTCAAATTCAAACCTCTTTAAAAGCTTTTCCACCACCTTCTGATTTTCGGCCAGATTTCAAATCTCACCTAAAAATTTGATTGCCGAAAAATACGTTAGGGAAAAATTTTGAAATTCAGGAAAAACCTTAATTTTAAAACCATCTTTCAAATGCCACTATTACATTGAGAAAACTCCGAGTATAAAATTTTTAAAAATTCACGAAGTGCATGGGGGTCAGATAGACCCAGATTCAAAAATTTTCAAAGTTCCAAAAGTGATTTTGAGCAATTCGGGAATCTGTTTTGACTAAAAATGGTGGGGTTTGAAAGCTGATCTAATTGGCTTTATTTTCCATATTTTTCCCGAACTTTTGAAGATCATTTGATACTTTTTCAAAGCAAAAACCGTTTAGGGGTCAAAGTTCCAAATCTGACCCCCTGATATTTAAAATTTTCTAAAAATTCGGTTGAAACAGTAAAAATTCAAAAAAAATATTCTATGAAAAAATAATTGAAAAAGGAATCTACTCACAAAATTTCAAATTAATTGGATTCCAATCACTATCAGAGAATCAACATTATTTTTGTGGTCTGCTAAAATAGAGAAAAACCCTAGAAGTGCATGCATCTTAGGTTGAACCTTTAGGGTCACGAATAGAGACCACACTTTTGGCTAACCTAGACTTAATCAAGTCTAGTTAGCCGGTGAGCTTGGTCACCTTGTGGGCCACTCACCACAAACCTAACTGAAGAAAACAGGTTAAAAACTGATTTTAAAACACGAAATCAACCCTAGTTCTTTGTCGTACTACTAGATGAGTTTAATCTCTCTTGCCAAACCTGGTGACTAAGTCTGCGGGGTAGTGTCAAACGACCGCGGCTCGGGGGTCAACGGAATCGAAGGCGTAAGCCAAAGGAAGAACCTTCCCCTTAGTCCCCTCGTAACCAGACTGGCTGGGTTAGCTTGAGAGGCGGGATTCACATTCAGTTGGTTGTACGACGAACTTATCTTCAGGAATTTGAATCCATAACGAAAAATCTGGTCACTTGATTTATAAGGACCATTTGATTGACAGGGCCTTAGCCTTGTTATGCGTGGCTACACCAACCCAGGGGTTGGGCGGTGTATGCACGAAAGGAGGTCACTTCGACCTCACTTGGTTGGACCTTGGGAGCCACTCCCAAGGAGGCGAGTCACCTCGCCCGAACCATCTTCTCACCCCATTTCTTCTATCTGCTGAGCCGCAATGGCTAACATTGGATCTGGATCTAATCAAGATCCAGAAGAGCTGGACGCACGAGCTTATCTGAGAGCTCGGGTCACTGAATCAACTCAACCTTGGGATCAGAACCCAAGGCGGCGAAGACGACTTTTCACTTCGCCTGATCATTCTCCTTGGGTTACCGAAATGGTTAACCCATATCCTAACCCTGGATATTATGACCCATACCAGTTGGTCCCTCAAAGGATCGCATCTTATAACCCTAGATATGGATTTCATACTCCTGCTTCTCACCCATGGAACATGGGTAGACCTGATTCACCCCCTGGAACCCCTGAAGAGCTACTGGTGCATATGCGGCCACATTATAGAATACAGAGAGCTATAGCGAGCGCTAAGGAAAAGGCCGCATCCTATCTACGCAAAATCTAGGCTATCATTGAGCAGAACCAAAGACAAAGCCGGATTCCGCATCAACAAGCTGTGATGGAGCTCCTTCAGGAAACAACAGAGATAACAAGGCGAATTGGACAAAATCGGGAAACTCAATAACTATTGCTTTTGAGATTTCAAGTGGAAAATAGCATTGAAGACCTCGAAGAATCTGAAACAACTACGCCGGAAGAACACACAGAAGACTCTCGGGAGCAGATACCCGAAGATCACTCAGGGGAAAAAGAATTTAGCATGGATATGAGACAGGAGCAGGAAGTATGCCGAATGGGTTCATCTAAAATTGAGGAGGAAAGGACTGATATCTCCAGGACTGAGCTGCAATCAGATTATCCTGAATCCTGGGAGACACCTTTTGGGTCAGATGACCCAATTGAGACAAGGGAAGTAGATCCAATTGAGGATATGGATCCTAAGGCAGACATTACATGCGACACTATTGATCAATCTAGACCACTTCCCATTGTAGGTGAACCTGTACTAGAGCCAACATCTTTTGATCAGCACTCTTCTTCTTTCACCTACGTCCCTAATTCAGATGCTAGAGATTTTGAGACAACACTTCCTATCCCTGATCCTGACATCTGAAAACCAGAAGTAGCTATGGATAACTCGAACAAAGAAATAAATATGCTACCTGAGGTAGGAATTACTGAGGAGCCCAATGCATATGAGGGTGAAGCTTTGAGCAGAAGGAGCTGGGGACGCAGTAATCATCCTAGTAGATGGCTCGACTTTGAGCCTAAGGAGATAGCCTCTGATGAATCAAAGATGGGTACTGATGAGGACGAAGTAATTTCTGGTGAGGATTTCAGTGACCTCCCCACAGATCTTATACTTTCACGGATACCCCCATATGACCCAGAGCCTGGAGAGGGCATGATCTTTGATGTCAATTATCATTATGAGGATTCCTATGGCTCAGATTCTGGTTCTGAGATACATGTTGATCTACTCCCTCAGCAACTTCCTACTGAATTGTGGGACATGATAAATCAGCTGAATCAACATCATGATCCCCCCTCTGATTATCCTCTATTTTCCACCACCACTCCACACTTTCTTATAGCTAGACTTTTTGGAGTAGGGGTGCACAATCAGCTGGTCCGCATCTCTGGACCACTGATTCTAGGAGCATACGAGCACATCTTTCTCTTAATTTTGACCGGCTCCTATGCAAGAATTGATACATCTGATTGAGTTTTCACCTAGCTGGAGGCGTTAAACTCAGCACATATAGATACCATTCACCCTACATTCCACCATCATTTATATATAACCATTTTTATACATAGCATATTTTTGTTTTAGCATATTTCCCATTTATATTGCATATTAACAGGTTGGCCGGTGCTGAATATAATTTCAGGAGCAATTACAGGTGATTTCTACCCATTCTCTCCCTGCAGCATTTATTTTCTTTTACATTCATGCATGAGGACATGCAAGAACTTAGGCATGGGGGGGTAGATACAGAAAAACTGAAAAAAAATTTTTGTGCCAACACTTAGGAAAACCTCAGAGTTGCATGCAAAACATACTTTACGACCTTAAATAAAAGAACAACCGACTCCACTTCCAATGCTCGCATTGGAGCTAGAAATCATTCGCAATAGCCACTTCCGACTCACCCGCCCACCTTTTGTTTTAAATTTAGGGTCAAGCTGATTGTAACCTGATACGGGAAATTCACGAAGTACAAATTATGCGAGGTTACATGTTTATAGCATATATAGATTTTGCATTCATGAATAAGATTATTTTATTAAGAGAATGCATTAGGGATTTTATCCTTTAGTTGATTCCTGTAATCTGGAATCCCGTACAACTTTTCACACACACGTAGAATTTGCAATGGATTCACGGTGAAGGCTGATAAACATCTTCAGTCTATCGAGAAGAAGCAGTGCTTCTTTTCCTGAACCCCTGGATAGTGTTTTCGGAGTCAGGCTGATTTTCTTCCAAAAATCCACCAAATAGTGTGAGATGAGAGTAGAGTGTATTGGTGCTCTAAGATTAGTGCAAGGAATCTGGAATCCTAGATAATTAGGTAATGATACTCTGAGTTTAGACATAGTTGTTGCTCTCGGTTCCCACGTATACATTTTTTGTGCGAAATTTTGAGAGCTACCAAATAAGGCAAATATGCGGAAAGCGAGTTTTCATAAAACTAGGGCTAAGGTGGATGGTTATGACCATTCTTTACGGAATCCTCGGCTGAAGGAGGGTATTGATGTCAAGGTCAGAAATACACCGTCCTATCCGTCTCTCCCGGTGCCGTGAGTAGGCACTTCCACCAAATAAGCCACCCAATGTCTCTTGAGTACCACAAATCCCTAATAATGCCTCCTTAATAAAGTTCATGGATGTATGCCAGTTGTGCTATGCTGAAAAAAAAATGATGAAAAGGAAGAAAAATTGAAAAAAAAAGAAAAAGAAGAAAAAAAATTTTTGGAAGAAGAAAAAGAGTTTGTGAATATTTAGTATTTATTTCATTTGCATTGAGGCAATACCACCAAACAAAATTGAGCTCCACCAAATATGGCCTTAACCTATTTTTCTTGTGTTTCTAACCGCCTGAATAATGGCTGAGGAATTCTGACTTAGTGTTAGGGTTATGAGAACTCAATTATGTGTGAATCTGGTGAGGTTGTGAGCTCTAAGAAAAAGAAAGAAAAAGAGCAAGAGAGAATGAATACAAGGGAATCAAAAAGGAGCATAGTTTTTCTCGTCTTTCTCTGAGTTGAGTTACTTAGTAATTCGGGAATCTGGATTCTGTAGTACTAGTCTCTATGTAGCACCAAGTGAATGAACCACCAAATATACAATCCTTTCCCTCAAAGATTCTCTACCTAAGCCTAAAGCCAGGGTGGAATTCATAAAACATCTTGAATACCCTGAGGGAAGAAATCCACCTATTCCGCTAGAATTTTTATTAGGGGTCAAGTACAGGCTTTAGAGGTGTATTAGTTTTCACTCGAATCCGTTGCAAAAGCTACATAGCTGCACCTTCACGATTGTCTGGATTTCTAGAGCA
Organism: Thalassia testudinum; assembly: GCA_037157565.1. Taxonomy (NCBI): domain Eukaryota; kingdom Viridiplantae; phylum Streptophyta; class Magnoliopsida; order Alismatales; family Hydrocharitaceae; genus Thalassia; species Thalassia testudinum. Next base: position 46,716,309 of record JAZHRO010000025.1, read on the forward strand.
TAGGATAAAAACAAAAGGGAGAAAAATCTCTATGCAAACACTTGATAAAATAACCAGTGATGTAAACACATTTACACTACTTAAAATGTCTATTTATGCATGTTCTTAAGCATAGGATTGCATTTCATGATATAAATATTGCATAACATGCATCATCTTGCATTTAGAGTAGTTTGAATAAAATGGAGGTTAATTGTCTCATTTTATGTGCTTGGACAGGGAAAACATTTTGTCGGGACCTCAGATCAAAGATCCAACCGTATGGATGTGATCAGGGCGACGATTGGAGTTCAACGACTCCAAGATCGCCCTAATCAGGCATCCGTAGCATCAGATAATGACCTAGGAACCCTAGAAGATCAAGGGCCAGGATGATGTAAATCCACACTTCATATGATAAATCCGACCACACGGATGAATTCGGATCGACGATCGCAGCCCAACAACACAAAAATCGAGTCAATCCGACATCCGTGGCACCATCTACAACTTCCAGAAGAAGGACGGCCAAGATAGCGCCACGTGGCACCATCTCAGCCTCCCAAACGGCCGCTTGCATCTTGTGAAGGCCCCGTGCTAGATTGCTCTTCGCTGTTGGATCTTAATCCAACAGCTGTGGTCTCTCGCGCTTAAAAGCATCCGCTCGACCATCCGCGCCCCATAGCGTAGTGGTCGAGCGCGCTTTCGAGAGCGGCAAGCGCGGGATCGTGCCGCGGCGAGGGGTTGGAAGGCGCGGGCGATTGGGCGTGGGTGGAGCGTCAGATGGAGATCGGACGGCCGCGCGCGCCCGATAGCGTCCATGCGCAATTGAACGCGCGGTGCGGACGCGCGATCGCACGCGGGCGGGCGCGCAACGCAGCGGGCAGAGACGCATCTTAAGCCGTCCGATCTCGCGATTGGACGGCTGAAAATAGACGAACGTGCGCAAGCCGTTGAGCGCGCGAGCAGGCGAGGAGGCACACGCGAGCCACCCACGACGCCCACGTTGAGGGCTTTAGTGACGGATTTATCCGTCACTAAAGACCCCTCTTTTATTATTTTGAAGTTGTAATGTCCATTTTGCCCCCACTTCTTGCAACTATAAAAGGAGACCCCCTCCATACGAAATTCTCATCCCTTCTTTCTCCTCTCTACCCCTCCAAAGCTCAAGAGAAGCTTGTCCCACACCTGGGATGCTTCTCGCGAGATAAAGTCCAATTTTCATTCCCCTTCGGAAGTGGATCCCGCGACGACGACGGCGTACTGCTCCGTTCCCGTTCTTCTGCTTCGTCCTCCTTCGTCCTGCTTCATTCTCCTTCGTCTAGGCGTCGTCCCGTCCGGCTCGTCCTCCAAGCAATCGTCGAGGAGGATAACTTCTCTCTCCCATTCTTATTTACAGCTTTTCTAGTGTAGAATTTTCCTACTTTATAGTGTAATTGATTTTCTGCTTTCTAGTGTAACTTTTATTTAGTTTGATTATATAAACAATTGAAATATTGAATGCATGTTCTCTTTCTCTCTCTCTCTCTTTCTTTTAGTCTGATAGCTCCATTGTAATTATATCACCTTGCTTATCAAAAATCCTAGGAAAATATAATTGCGAATATAGATCAACGTAGCCTTCCTGTGTTCGACCAGGAATTCATTTCGGTATAAATTTTATTTGTTGAACACTAATTCTTCGCTTTCAAACTACAATGACAGGTTTTCCAAAACCAAACACGTTAGCGTAGCGATTCGTAAAACGGTTCAACATTTTGGCGCCGATGCCGGGGAGGTAACGATTTCCGATCTTTCCTTCGCATTTCTTGCACTTTATTTGTTTTCTAACTAGCTTTCTCTTGTGTCTATTGTTTTGCAGAGACCTCCATCAAGGAATCAACAAGCGGTAGACTGGACTAAAGTACAGTTGAAGACAACTGTAAGTGCTCCCCTATTCTTTCCCCCTCAATAGATTTCATTCGCCACATTAAATCCAAATCCCAATTAACCTAGGTGTTTGCATAAATCCTAGGAATAGTTTGGTTGTTTGGATTTTCACTCACTTTCATTCCACCCTCATTCATAAAAAAATAACAAAAAGATAATCTTGTGGGGTAATTTTCAACAAACACACAACACACACCCACATTCAAGGCACTTGATCAACTTGATTTGTTTTCTACTCAACCGGGTTCTGATCTGTGGAACCGGTACACACAAAGCAACACATAATAGAGTAGAAATCATTCTAGGTTAATCATCTTTGAGTGCCTAACTTAGTGGTGCATTTGTGGCCAATTGTTTGAGTTGTTTGGGCTGCACCACTTTATTTAAAACCAACTAATCAAGTAGTTCCTCCTTAGGGTTTTCAATCTAGGTATATTCCAGGCACTCCACTTTCTTTCTGATTTTAAAGGAAAACAATCTTCACCCGTGTTTTATAACTTGGTTTGCCTAGAAACTTGATTGCAATTCACCTAATTTGAAACCCTAAAAGCTACTTAAGCAAGATTTGAACACTAAAATTCACATATTATCAATAATCTTGCTTGAAAACCCTGGTTGTGCACGCACTTACACAAATCTCAATCAATCATTAAGGGCACAACCCATTGTAAGGGCCCATCACATTCCATAAGCACCACAATCCCAGGCCTTAATAAAATTGAGTAGACGTTGGCCTTAAGGTTTGATTCGCTCTTCATGGCCTAGTCTGAGATTATTTTTGATTAACCTACTTATACTGATTAATCTGATGTCTAGCTAGGGGAGTAGCGTCAAACAACAGCGGCTGGGGGGTACACTAGGAACCGGAGGCGAAAGCCAAAGGAAGAACCTTCTCCAAAGTCCCTCCTTCTAACTGGTTGGATTAAACAGACGTAAGTAGAGTAAATCACTTACAGTCTCAAGGCTGGTTTTGGGAGTCAGTAGATCCTTAGGCTACCCCACTTAAGGGCAACCTTGTTTTGTTGTGCTGCAGGGAACCTATCCCCAGTCCTTCCGACCTTCTCCTAGTTTATGCTGGGAAGACGGTCATTGAATCCCCGATTGGAAGGACCGTTAGAACATTCTAGGAGGCGCAAGTTAGATTTTGGTCAATTTGATCCCATGGCCGAACAACAGCCTCCTCTGCTTGAAAACCCACAGGAAGAATTTCGAAGGCAGATGGAACAAATGCAGAGAATGCAGGAATGGTTCCAGAGAATGCAGGGCGCTCAGCCCTTGAAGGATTTTTATGATCCTTCAAATTACGGGAACGTCCCGGCGTCCAGATTCCAGCCGGTGACGTAGAAATCAAGCCCCAGGTGTTAAGCCTGATTAAACATTATCATGGGCTTGGCTCCGAAGATCCGTTTCAGCACTTGGAAGATTTGACCACTTTGGTCTAGACCACCAAGGCTCAAAACATTAACGAGGAGCAAATGATCATGAGGCTCTTCCCCCACTCTCTTAGGGATAAAGCCGTGCATTGGTATAGGACAATAGGAAGACCAATTACAACTTGGAATGAGTTGAAATCGACCTTTCTGAAGAAATTCTTCCTAGTCGGTCGTACCAATGCTTTGAGACGGGCAATCACTACCTTTACCCAGCGACCGGGGGAGCAGTTTCATGTGGCCTGGGAGCGATTCCAGGACTTATTGCGGAGGTGTCCACACCACGAGGTGCCGAAATGGCAACTCGTGCAGATCTTCTATCATGGGTTGAATGAGCAACTCAGAAACCATGTGGATGCTTCCTGCGGAGGCAATTTCCTCAATAAAGATGCAGATAGTGCACATGATTTATTTGAGGAAATGAGTGAGAATTCAATTAATCATGCCTCCATGGATACTTTTAACCGGTCCCAGCAACCCAGATCAAATGCCAATGAAGTCCATGACTCTCATTCATTTGATATGGAATTGATTTGTAATAAACTTGATAAGGTGGACTTGGTTGCTAAAAGAATGGAAGAGTGGATGGCTGGCAATTCTATGAACAACTCTCAATCCACTCAATTCCAAAATTCGGGATTCCATTCCTCACGAGCTCCTTCTGGACGAGAGTTCGTGAATCAACTCGCTGCGACTCAACCTATGAGTCAGCAATTTTCGGAACCCCATGGGTTCCCAACTGGGGCCTTTAATCCCAGTTTTTCTGATCCTTCCCTTTCTTTCTCTCCATCCTCACCCTATGAGGATGTCTGTGCTGTACAAGAGAATGTTAGATCCAACCCCTACTCGAATGCCTATAATCCAGGTTGGAGAAACCACCCTAACTTCTCTTGAAAAAATCCGGGGCAACAGACCCAATTGCGACCCAGCAACTATGCTCCGCAACGACTAATGGGTCAGGGTCAAGTATATACTCAGTTGCCTCCGAATCAGGTCAATCAGCCAGCTTGGAATGCCCGTCAACTCGCAGGGCAGGTTGATTTGAACCGTCAAATGGTAGAGATGCAAGGATCTATGCTCCAGCTCATGCAGCAAATGAAAAACTCGCTGGACAACTTGCAATCCGGGCTCATTGCTAACTCTCGTCAACCTGGATCTCTACCATTCCAACCCGTACCCAACCTGCGAAACATTATAAATTCGGGCAATCAAGCCCAAGGGTACGGAAATCAGAGGGACCTGCACGCACATGCTCAAGTGGTTGAGCAGGGTTCCTCGTCTTCTTCTTCTGCTAATCAATAATTCATGGTCAATCAAGCCCCTCCAATCTTTCCTAACCCTCCCTAAGACCCAAATTCTTATGCTTCTGTAAATTCTGTCACTTTGAGGAGTGGTAAGAAGACTCAGGATCCACAACCACACTATTTTGATGTTTTGAATCCTGAAGAATCTGAGGAGAGAGAGGAGAATTATAGAGGAGAAATCAAGGCTCAGGAACCTGATTCCAAAGATCTGACTCATGTTCCTTTTCCTGAAGCCTTAGCCAAAGCAAAGAAGAAGAAGTCTGTTGATAGCAATGAGGAGCTTTTGAATTTGTTTAAGAATGTTAAGATCAATATTCCACTCCTTGATGCTATCAAGCACATACCGGCTTACGCAAAATTTTTAAAGGAATTATGTACACAAAAGCGTAAGTCGAGAGAATCTGTTCCGAGGAAGGTGGTACTCTCCGAGCAGGCTAGCTCTGTTATCCTGCACTACCTCCCTCAGAAAAAGAGAGATCTTGGTGCTCCTTTGATTTCTTGCGTTATCGGAGATTACACATTTGATAGAGCACTTTTGGATCTCGGTGCATCCATCAACCTAATTCCGACTTCTCTCTATGAGAAGTTTGGGTTAGGTGAACTTCGGCCAACTTCAGTAACGCTACAGTTAGTGGACCGTTCGGTCACAAACCCACGAGGTGTTATTGAAGATGTTATAGTTAAGGTCAAGGATTTCTATTTTCCTGTAGATTTCCTTGTCCTTGACATGGATGTACCAGATAATCTGAGGAACACGCCCATCATTCTGGGGCGTCCGTTCCTGGCTACCGCAAAGGCCAACATTAATTGTGAAAGTGGTAGCATGGAAATCGCCTTTGGGGACCAATGAATGAAATTGGATATTTTTAAGGCGATCAACAAATTTGAGGATTGTGGATTTATTGAGGAACTTGATGAGGATAATGTTAATATTGAAACTTGTTTGACAGTTTCTTCAATTGAAAGTTCCTCTTTGGTTGATGAATTTGACCCGCAACCCTCTGACCTGACATCTTCGGAAGAGGTTACTGATTTTGTTCACTCAAAACCTCTTCCTCTTGTTGAATCTTCAGCATCTACCCTACCATCAATCATTACCCCACCCCAGCTTGAATTGAAACCATTGCCCAAGAATTTAAAATATCAATTTTTAGGACCGCAGAATACGCTCCCTGTGATTATTAGTGCTAAATTGACAAAGGAGCAAGAGATTAAATTGATTAAGGTCCTAAAGGAACATAAGGAGGCAATTGGTTGGACCATTCATAACCTCAGGGGGATCGAGCCATCTTACTGTAATCATAGAATATTTTTGGAAGATGGATCCCGCCCTTCTCGCCAGATGTAGAGGAGATTGAATCCAAAAATGCGAGAAGTGGTCAAAAAGGAAATCATCAAGTGGCTCGATGCAGGAATTATTTATCCAATCTCTGACAGTCCCTAGGTAAGTCCCGTTCAGATTGTTCCAAAGAAAGTCGGGATTACTGTTATGACTAATGAGAGAGGTGAATCTGTCACAACTTGTTCAGCTTCCTCTTGGAGAGTTTGTATTGATTACAGGAAGCTGAACACAGCCACTAAAAAGGATCATTTTCCCTTGCCCTTCATTGATCAAATCTTGGAAAAATTAGCTGGGCAGAAGTACTTCTGTTTTCTTGATGGCTACTCGGGATACCACCAAGTTCCTATCCATCTCGAGGATCAGGAAAAAACTACTTTCACCTGTCCCTACGGAACCTTTGCTTTTCGTAGGATGCCTTTTGGGTTATGCAATGCACCTACGACTTTTCAAAGGTGTATGCTAGCCATATTTTCCGACATGGTGGGAGAGTTTATGGAAGTCTTCATGGATGATTTCTCTATTTTCGGAGAATCATTTGACTCTTGTTTGGCTAATTTAGAAATGATTCTTAAGCGATGTATCATGACACGACTGGCCCTTAGCTGAAAAAGAGTCATTTCATGACCCAAGAGGGTATCATTTTGGGTCATGTAATCTCTGAACGGGGAATTGAAGTAGACAAAGTTAAGGTTGATGCTATCGCTAAACTTCCTCCTCCCACATCTGTTAAACAAATCAGATCATTTCTTGGCCATGTGGGATTTTATCGAAGATTCATCAAGGATTTCTCCTTTGAGCAATCTTCTTGCCAAAGAAACGCCGTTTGTTTTTGACGAATCATGCCGAAAGGCATTTGATTTTCTGAAAACAGTAGTCACCTGTGCTCCAATTTTGCAACCACCAATTTGGACAGTCCCTTTTGAGATCATGACCGATGCTTTTGATTACGCGGTCGGGGCTATCCTGGGTCAGAAAATTGATCGAAAGCCCTCTGTCATTTACTACGCTAGTGAAACTCTGGATGAAGCCCAGAGGAATTACACTGTTACTGAGAAGGAATTACTAGCTGTAGTATTTGCTTTGGAAAAATTCAGGGCTTATCTCTTAGGGTCTCATGTTATCGTTTATACTGACCACTCGGCCTTGAGACATCTCTTGGCTAAAAAGGATGCTAAACCCCGGCTTATTCGTTGGATTCTTCTTCTTCAAGAATTTGATCTTGAAATCAAGGATAAAGCCGGGGTGCAAAATGTGGTAGCGGATCATTTGTCGAGACTCCTAGGTGATTCTTCTTGTCCGGACATTCCAATTACTGACACTTTTCCGGACGAAACCATTCTTACAGTTTTAGGTGTCCACTCCCCATGGTTTGCTGACATTGTTAACTATTTGGCTGTTGGTCAAATCCCCCAGGATTGGACCAAGCAACAATGAGATAAACTCAAATCTGAGGCCAAATACTACTTTTGGGAGGACCCTGAACTGTATCTCATCGACTTTGATCAGATTATTCGCCGATGCATACCGGAGAATGAATTCAACAGTATACTCGAGTTCTGCCATGCATCTGGGTGTGGTGGACATTTCTCCGGGAGAAAGACGGCTGCAAAAATCTTGCAATCTGGCTTCTATTGGCCGTCTTTATTCAAGGATGCCCAGGACTTCTGAAGGTCATGTTCTCGATGTCAGTCACTCGGGAACATAACTAAGAGAGACATGATGCCCCTAAACCTTATTCTTCCTGTAGAAATTTTTGATGTTTGGGGCATCGATTTCATGGGACCCTTTATCCCTTCATTTGGACATCAGTACATTCTTGTTGCTGTTGATTATGTGTCCAAATGGATTGAGGCAATTCCCACCCGAACCAATGACCACAAGGTGGTCATCAATTTTGTCAAAAAGAATATCTCTAGTAGGTTCGGGATTCCGAGGGCTATCATCAGTGATGGTGGCACTTATTTTACTAATGCCCATTTCTGGAATTTATTGGCCAAATACGGGGTTAACCATCAAATTTCCACACCTTACCATCCCCAAACGAATGGACAAGCCGAGATCTCCAATCGAGAGATCAAGAACATTCTGCAAAAAACGGTTAGGCCTGATCGCAAGGATTGGATTCAAAAGCTTGAGGACGCTCTTTGGGCCTACCGTACGGCGTATAAAACGCCCATCGGCATGTCTCCATTCCGTTTGGTGTATGGAAAGGCGAGCCATCTACCCGTAGAGATTGAACACAGGGCATTCTGGGCAATCAAACAATGCAATTTAGATCTGAATCTAGCTGGAAAGACCAGGAAACTCCAACTATCTGAGTTAGAGGAGCTTAGAAATGATGCTTATGAGAATGCCAAGATCTACAAGGCTCGAACCAAAGCTCTACATGATCAATTGATTTCCCGCAAGAGCTTTGAGCCAAGCCAGAAGGTCTGGTTATTTGATTCTAAACTTAAGCTCTTTCCTGGTAAACTTAGATCTAAATGGAATGACCCATTCATAATTGATCAGATTTTTCCTAATGGTGCCGTTCAGATTTCTGACCCAAAGACGGGTAACACCTTTAAAGTCAACGGTCAACATTTGAATCCTGTTGTTGACCATAATCTTCTAGAACCCGTCTCAGACTCTGTTGCTCTAGCCATTCTGTGACTTCTTTGGCTGGACTTCGCCTAGTTGACGGCATTAAACTCAACAGTTGTACATATGACACAAGGCTGATACGAGCTTCATATCCAGGTGACATGTTTCATATTCTACCCTTTCTTTCATGTCTCTTTTTCAATGAGGATATTGCATCAGCTAGGCATGGGGGGGTGGATTCATTCTTGAATTATTTGGTCAGCTTTGTGAAATCCATATAAATTGTCTCTCTTCTTATTTAAAAAAAAAAAAGAAGAAGGAAGGATTAGTTGGACACTAGGACTTTTCAATCCTAAGAAATTTTACATTAGGATCTGAACACAAAGACCCCTCAGGTCTTTGGACTTAATTAGCCTGTGTATCCACTAAAATGTGGATTTGTTTTTGAGTCCTCGCCATCTTAATTCTATTATAATTGGAATAAATAAGTTTGGGTGATAAGTACATGACTTATCAACCCGCCCTCTAATTTGAGGGAATTTTGAGTTTTAAGCATCTACACACTTTCTTTGCACTAACTCGTTGTTCGGCGATTCTGACGGAAATTGGGTAGCTAATGAACCTTCTAGGATGATATGGCTGGCAAGTTATCGTGGGTAATAGCCCATAGGTAGGTTGTCCAGAGCCCAGTCACTGGACCTTTCTTAGTTTGCTGCCTTTAGGTAAATCTTAGACTAGGGAAGCCACCTACTTAAAAAAAAAAAGGAGAAAAGAACAAAAAGAAATAAGCCACACTTCGCCGCACGAGTATGGCTGGCAAGTTGTTGGTGGTAACAGCTCATCGACTGGTTGTCCAGAACCCAGCTCAGAAAATGCACTAAATATTCCCAAAACACTTAGGAAGAAGCGGAGAAGTAGAATAAACCGGGGAGATATACACTGGATTCACCCTTATGTTAACCCTGTAAAAAAATAAAAGTAGGGAGAAAGCTACCGGTTGTAAAGATACACCTTTAGGTAGAATTCTTGTTAGGTCACCTTGAGGCGTAGAAATCCGAAGTTCGTTCTAACTGCCGGCCAACGAGTCTATCACAATCACAATAAGATGCTTAAAGCTTAGGGTTCTCATCAAATCTTAGGTGAGTTGAATGGCCGTAGAAAGCCACTCTTAAACCCTAAAATTTGAAAATCCAAAAAAAAAAAAATTAGAAAAGAGAAAAAAAGAAAAAGAAATTTTTCTTTTAATAAGGCGAGGGCTTGAGGCGGTCTGCATTTTGCCTGATACCCGGACACTGTTGTGTCTTTGAAAGTTCAGTTCTTAAGTAGATAATTTCTTAATGATTGAAAATAACTCAAGTCCAAATAATCCAACCTAATTATTTTATAAATAGCATATATTTTTTGCTAGGCATGGGGGTATGATGTAAACACATTTACACTACTTAAAATGTCTATTTATGCATGTTCTTAAGCATAGGATTGCATTTCATGATATAAATATTGCATAACATGCATCATCTTGCATTTAGAGTAGTTTGAATAAAATGGAGGTTAATTGTCTCATTTTATGTGCTTGGACAGGGCAAACATTTTGTCGGGACCTCGGATCAAAGATCCAACCGTATGCATGTGATCAGGGCGACGATTGGAGTTCAACAACTCCAAGATCGCCCTAATCAGGCATCCATCGCATCAGATAGTGACCCAGGAACCCTAGAAGATCAAGGGCCAGGATGGTGTAAATCCAAACTTCAGATGATAAATCCGACTGCACGGATGAATTCGGATTGACGATCGTAGCCCAACGACACAAAAATCGAGTCAATCCGACATCTGTGGCACCATCTACAACTTTCAGAAGATGGATGGCTAAGATAGTGCCACATGGCGCCATCTCAGCCGCCCAAACGGCCGCTTGCATCTTGTGAAGGCCCCGCGCCTGATCGCTCTCCGCCATTGGATCTTAATCCAACGGCTGTGGTCGCTCGCGCTTAAAAGCATCCGCTCGACCATCCGCGCCCCATAGCGTAGTGGTCGAGTGCGCTTTCGCGAGCGGCAGGCACGGGATCGAGCCGCGGCGAGGGGCTGGAAGGCGTGGGCGATTGGGAGCAGGTGGAGCGTCAGATGGAGATTGGACGGCCGCGGGTGCCCAATAGCGTCCACGCGCAATTGAACGCGTGGCGCGGACGCGTGATCGCACGCAGGCGGGCGCGCAACGCAGCGGGCGGAGTCGCATCTTAAGCCGTCCGATCTCGCGATCGGACGCCTGAAAGTAGACGAACGTGCACAAGCCGTTGAGCGCGCGAGCAGGCGAGGAGGCGCGCGCGAGCCGCCCACGACGCCCATGTTGAGGGCTTTAGTGACGGATTTGTCCATCACTAAAGACCCCTCTTTTATTATTTTGAAGTTGTAATGTCCATTTTGCCCCCACTCCTTGCATCTATAAAAGGAGACCCCCTCCATACGAAATTCTCATCCCTTCTTTCTGCTCTCTACCCCTCCAAAGCTCAAGAGAAGCTTGTCCCACACCCGGGATGCTTCTCGCGAGATAAAGTCCAATTTTCGTTTCCCTTCGGAAGTGGATCCCGCAACGACGACGGCGTACTGCTCCGTTCCCGTTCTTCTGCTTCATCCTCCTTCTTCCTGCTTCGTTCTCCTTCGTCCAGGCATCGTCCCGTCTGGCTCGTCCTCCAAGCAATCGTCGAGGAGGATAACTTCTCTCTCCCATTCTTATTTACAACTTTTCTAGTGTAGAATTTTCCTGCTTTATAGTGTAATTGATTTTTCGCTTTCTAGTGTAACTTTTATTTAGTTTGATTATATAAACAATTGAAATATTGAATGCATGTTCTCTTTCTCTCTCTCTCTCTCTCTCTCTTTTAGTCTGATAGCTCCATTGTAATTATATCGCCTTGCTTATCAAAAATCCTAAAAAAATATAATTGCGAATATAGATCAACGTAGCCTCCCTGTGTTCGACCTGGAATTCATTTCGGTATAAATTTTATTTGTTGAACATGAATTCTTCACTTTCGAACTACAACGACAGGTTTTCCAAAACCAAACACGTTAGCGTAGCGATTCGTAAAACGGTTCAACAACCAGTCCCTTAGGGACCCTTGCTGTAAATAATTTAGTCTTGCATTTGCTAGGGACTAGCAAGATTTAGGCATGGGGGTATGATTGTGCAGCAATCATAGGTCTTAATTGACCTAAATTAAGCTAAGACTTAGCATAAGTTAGGGTTATTCATGCATGCATATGCATTATCTGCATCTTTACTACTTTCCTTTAGCTATGCATAAAATAATGTTATAATGTGCTGATTAAGTGTATTATGTCGATTGCAGGCAATAAGCAGATCTGGAGCTGGATCTGGAGCAGGATCTGAAGTTGGATCTGAAATAACGGGAGTTGTGGAAAAGCTGGAGCAGAAGGCCTAGTTTAAATGTAGGAATAATAATGTAAGGGGGTTAAAGGCTTTCTATTCTATTAAGTAGAAATAAAGTAGTAAAATGTGAAGAGCTTAGGTCCATCCTAACCCTAGGATAGCCTAGAGACTTCCCTAAGCCTTAGCCACCCTTAGATTAGGTCTCAACACCCTAGGAAGCCCTAAAACCCTAGTTCCAACCCTTCTCTGGACGTCCAGATAAGTTTTAAGACGTCCAGGACCCTTAGCCAACTCCCTCACACTTCAAACCCACTTCTGCAATGTTATTGGACGTCCAGACACTTTGTCAAACGTCCAATTTCTGCAGAATACCCAAAACAGAACCCGAGACCCTTCCTGACTCTGATTGGACGTCCAGACAACAAGTCTGGACTTCTGATTTTTTAGTATAAGATGTCTGATTCTATAATTAGACGTCTGATACTGCTCTCCAATTCCTGTTTTGAGATTTAAGCCTTGATCTTGGATATCTAGGTCCCTAAACCCAATTCAAACCCCATAGGAACCTAAATTAAGGTGCCCTAACCCTATTACATCACCTCTAAACCTCCCTAAGGACCTAATTAGGTCCTCACTAAACCTAATTGACTTGGATCTTAGTCAATTCCATCAGCCTATTCAATTGGACTCATTGAGTTCAATTGTGCCCTGATCTCAGCACACACTGTCCAATTGGACTCAGTGAGAGTCCAATTGACCTAGACCTGACTTAATTGAGTTGTTTTACTCTCAATTAAGTTTTCACACACCCAATTAAACTTGTATTAAGTTTAATTGCACTTTACCTTAGTGAATTAGGGTTTATAACCCTAATTTGAGACCTACCTTGACCTAAACCCACTAGAACCCAACCTAATCAACCTAGCCACCTAAGTTTCGACCCACACACACCCACACACACCATCCACACGAAAATATCTAGCCTAGAGTTCTCTAGAACTCTCTACCTTGTGTAGTTGCCTTGGTTGCCAAAAATAGCAACCAAGAGCCATTCAATTTTTAGATCCACATTTGGTGGATCTAAAAACCACCATCCATCCCACAAGCTCCCACCATAGGCCTCTCTAGAGAATTCCATAATTCTCTAGAGAGCTTCCATTGGGTCTATAAAAAGACCCCATGGGTGGCCATTGGCACCCATTCACTCCCTTGGCAATTGCTCTCCATTGGTGCCATTCACGCCACCTCCATAGTCACTCCACCTCCACGAGCTCACTACCACCACCATGGAGGACACCATGCCGGGATGCTGGATCAACCCTACTTCTCTCCAAGGGTCGGCCTAAGCTACATTGGCCGCCCCTCATTCTCTTCTCGACCACTCCAAGGCCATCGGGGACCACCCTGAATGCCCTCTATTCTTCTAGCTCTAGATCATGCTCTTCATAATTTTTATTGCTTTCATTTACTGCTTAGTAGAGTAGTCTTACTTCTCCCCCAATGATGCATGCGAAATCCCCCCATCGATTCTTGTATGCGATCATTTTCTGGTAGCTAGATTTAATTTTCAAGCATTTATGTACAAGCTTTCCTCTAGATTCCTTGTGCAACAACTCCCAAATGAATGAATGAAAACACATTTTTATATATATATATCTCTATCTGTTTAAAATCACCATGAGCTTAATGATTGCTATTATCATATTTACGTGATTTAGGTGCCTGTTCTTTAACCGCCTATATATTATGCACCAGCATGTCGTTTAAATAAAGTAGAGCGGCTTTAAGATCGATTTCAAAAATAAAAACAACGCCTCCCAGAGACGAACGACCGAGACTCAGGTCTCGTTATTTTACAAAACAATATCTTTGTTGGATCGTATTTCGCAACTATACTACGACACTTTTATCAAAAATGCGATCTACGACCTCCCAACAGCATGTTTTACATTTTGTTGAAAGAAAAAGGGGGAGATTTTATGCTAAACTATTTTCCAATTTCATAATTATAATTTTGTTGTCATGAAAAAGGGGGAGAATGTAAGCACCTCTATTTTGGTACACCAAAATTATGTTTATTTCTAGACTAACATTTTAGGACTATCTCGGATTAAAGTATCAAAGTGCCTTTCAAGATAAGAGAAGATAGTTGCTGATGTGTATTTTTTTACATTTATTTGAGTCTAGGACATTATTGGAAGGAACTTCAAATAAAACTCAAATATGAATTTTTCGCGCATCTTTTCAAAATCAAACTTTTAGAGTTATTGATTGACTAAACTAGATAATTGATCAACCAAATAACCTTGATCGACCAACCAAATTAATTGATCGATCAAATTAGCCCATTTTAGGAAGTTGAGAAAAATCCTCTTGATCGACCAACCAAGCTAATTGATCGATCAATCAGTGATCGACCAACCTTCTTAATTGATCGACCAAATTGCCTTTCGATCGATCAATTAACCTTAATTGATCGACCAATATAATTTCCTTTTCAGGCAAAACTTTTTGTATAAATAGACACACGCAGCCCATTCCTTTACAACTTTTCAAAAGAGAAATACCATTAAAAAATAGAGCATCTTGTGCTTATTTCCAAAGGCTTTCGCACCTTGTTCTTCATGCTCTTGAAAAGAAAAATGCCTCGAACCTCTGCAAAAAATTGATTTGATCATTTATTGAGGTTCCATAGAATTAATTTTCTTGTTATACTATTTTGTTGCTTTGATTTGCAAATTCCAAGTCTGTTTGGAAGATCCGTGTTGTTGTTTTTACTTCTCTTCAGGACAAAAGGGAAGTGTATTGTAAGAGGTTGTGCCACCCTCGTTCAAGTGGTACGGTTTAGTGGATTGACTAGTGTTGCCTAGTAAGAAAAATCCTAAGCTAGGAGGCTTAGGTAGTGGTTTTCACCTAGATCGGGTTTCCACTATAAATCAGGTGTATTCTGTGCTTGTATTCTTGGTGCTTTATTTTTTGATCTGTGCATACACTTTTTTAAGCAATACCATTCACCCCTCCCCTCCAGTATTTAGTTGCGATCCACAGGATATTCCTAGCATTCTTAGGTCACTTCCAATCTTAGTGATGGAAAGGTTAGTCTCAGTTTAAATTCTTTTGGCTAACTTTCTAAATTCCTCAAATGTGCAATCTTTAGACCTTAAGAACAATGCCCAAGTAAATTGGGAAAAGTCAGCAATAATGATAATACCATATCGACACCCATTCAGACTTTCAAACTTGGTTGGCCCAAAAAGGTCTAAGTAGATCAACTCAAGTGGCTTAGAAGTGTTGACCATGTTTTTTAGTTTGAAGGATGTTTTTTGAAGTTTTCCAAGTTCACAAGAGGTGCATAGATTTTTCTTTCTAAAGGAAATCTTAGGCGAGTATCATACTAAGTCGTGTTTCACAAGCTTGTTTATATTCTGCATGTAAACATGATCGAGTCGACGATGCTACAGTATTGACTCAACATTCGATGCAAATAAGCAATTTAGATTGTTGCAGTTGTCAAAGTCAATAGTGTAGATATCTTTTGATCTATTTCCAATCAAAAGGATTTCCTTTGATTTCTTAGCCTTAATTTTAAAACATTTTAAGGTGAAAGTGACTTTGTAGCCTTTATCATAAATTCGACTTACACTGAGTACGTTATGTTTTAATCCTTTTACGAGATGAACATTATTAAAGGAGGTTTTAGAGTTACCAATTTGGCCAATACCAACAATATGACCTATGTGGTTGTTGCCAAATGTGACCGAACCACCTTCCTTGCAGTTGAGGTTGAGGAATAGATTTTCTCCTGTTATGTGCTTTGAGCAATTGCTATTGATGTGTACACATCAAATTGGCCTAAAATGCCTATTTATGCATGTTCCAAAGGTCATAGATGCATCATGCATTTTAAATATTGCATAACATACATCATCATGCATTTAGATTAATTTTTACAAATTGTATAGTAACTCGCCTCTTATTGTAGCAAGTAGATAGGATGACATCATTTAGAGGCCTCAGATTGAAGGTCCAACCATACAGATCTGATCTAGGCAACGATCGGAGTCCAACACCTCCAAGATCGCCTTGATCAGACCTCTGTAGTAGCAGATGCAGTTCGAGAAAGATCAGAGGCCAAGGGGCAAGGTGGTGAAAATCCGAACCTCAGATTAAGAATCCAATAGCATAGACAGGTTTAGATTGATGATCACAACCTAATGGCATGAGAATTGGTACATTCTAACATCCGTGGCACCACTTATGAGCATTTCAAGATGGACAACTAGGATGGTGCCACGTGGTGCCATCCCAGCCACCAAAATTATCCAAGAGCGCTCGCAGCCCTCCTTCATCTAATCAGTTAATCTTAGTCGTCAGAGCCACAATCCAATGACTGAGATTCAATCAAGGCCATGCTTTACATCCTGTGAAGATAAAAGCTCGTGCATCCTCAGCCGTTGGATCTTCATTCAATGGCTGAGGGCATGAGAGCATTAAACCAAAAACTCGACACAAGCTGCCCTTCAGCGCAGTGGTCATGAGCTTAATCTGCGAGAAGAGGCATGTGTTCGACCCGCTAGCTGTGGATTTAATCCGCGAGAAGAGGAGTACAAAAATTGGACCACCGGATCCTCATCGAATGGTAGCAGCAGTGACGACGTGGTGCGATCACGCACGGTAGATGAGCACACATGCGATCTAATACGGGAGAATGATTATAAAGGTGTGCAGGTGCAATCAGAGGGGCTACGTCGCACTCCAATGGGCGAAGGTGAAGCAACACTAGGCTAATCTAGGCCACATCATCTTGATCGAACAGCTACGATCAGGCCATGTGCGCAACGCATGAAGATGAGCACCCGAGTGACATGGCTCAATGAGAGCGCTTAGATCAATGACACATGGCCAAGATTCCACACGTGTGGCTACAACGATGCATGTATCCATTACAAAAGGCCTGTATTAAATTTCAAAGACTTGAAGTGTCACTTTTGCCCTTATATCCTTGCCAATAAAAAGGACTCTTCACCCCTCATTCTCATCATCCATTCTCTTCTCTTCTCACCTTCTCCAAAGCTCTAAGAGCTGTTCCCATACCCAGGATGCTCTAATAGAGTAAAATAATTTTTTCATCTTCTCACCCTCATTTGTGTAGTGCCTGTGGTTGTCCTCTCACCACCATTCGGGAATTAGATCCCGTGCTGGCAATGTCCCATGTCTTATCCCCATCTTCCGACTCCATTCACCTTCTCCCAACATCCCATTTCTGTCATCCTCCAAGCGACCATCGAGGAGGATTTTTCTCATCCCTATCTTTTTACTATTTTCTAGTGTATTTTTAATTCTACAAGTAGTTGTAATGAACATGGTTCTATGTTTATGAAATATTTGGTCATTCTCTCTAATTTTCACTTTCTTTGTATTATTCTATCTCTCTTCTATTATTTATTCTTTAAATAGAATAGCTATATTAAATTAATTTCAATTAGCTAATATACTTTAAAAAAATAAATGCTACTTTTAAATCAAACTTTCACTGCCCCGTGTTCGACCTGGGGGTCACTAGAGTTTCGGTTAAAAATTATTTGGTAGCGGATTTTCTTGCAAATTTTGCATTGACTTGGGTTTTCCAAACTCCAACATTTCTTCCTAACGATTTTTCGCTCATCAGCTATCCATGACCCACCTTCCTTGGCCTTGGACTTGTCATTGGTTTATGTCTACGAGGTCTAGAGATTCTTCTTACAGCTACAAGGTGTCCATCATTTTGTTGGTGAAAGCTCCAATCAGAATGCTTCATTGGTCCTTAGGGTGTGTGATGGGAACACCATCATGAGCCCTAACTAGCTCATTTTGACCCTGAAAAGAGAACAAAAGCTCCTACATGACCAACTAGAGGTCCTAATTCCATGAATAACCATTCTAAGAGAAATGCAAGAAACAAGGGGTAAAACTCCAATTTTACCATTGCAGTACAACAACGGATTTTCTAATGAGCTAAACACAAGTCAAATGGTCTTAACAAGATAAAAAGTGGGTTGGTTCAGACAGAAAAGGGTTCATGTGAATTCTAAGAATTAAATGACTTCTTGTAACCCTAAAATAGATCCACTTGATTTGACAAGGTTCTGGTAAGGATAAAATTCACTTAAAACCTCTAAAAATCATGGAAAAATATTCTCTATGGTTTAGAACCTTCAATTTGGCCTTTAGAACCTATTTTGACCTAAATTGGGGTCTCAGACAAATATTTGCCCTAAATTTGATTTTTCCATAAATTGCCCAGTCAAACATGGTTAAACCCAGAATCAAACTTCACCATTGGATTGCTTAGGTCCAAATTAGGTTTGTATCAAAATTTGGACCTAAGAGGAATTTATCTTGACCCACTTTGCAAATAAGTCCAGCCCAATTACATTTCTACCCCTATCTTTCGAAAACCTCTGCAGAAACCCCCTAGCTTCTTCATCATTCTTTAAAATTAGGTCCCTCTGTCATTATAGACGAGAGAATCCTACTCTGACGAGGTTTCAAAGGCAAGAACTCTCTGATCTCTTAGAGAATCCCCTTCAAAATTGAATGGGAGATTTTCTGAGAAATCTCTTCCAATGTGAACCCACTAATGAACCCTAATTCCTACCCAATCTCTCATGCGAATGCATGAGAGATTTGGGTCTCTTTGAGTTTCCATCTCCAGCGAGATTTCCGTGCTTGGAAGCTTGGCTTCTAAGCACAAACCCAACCTTCAGGGCCTATATAAGAAACCCTAATTCATTCCGCACCTCCTCAGCTTGGAATTAGGCCGGTCCACCTCACTTTCTTCTCTCCTCACTGGCCACAACTTCTCTGCAAGCTCCTGCGGTTCCATCCCCTCTCTATCATCGCCCAACCACAATACCGGTGGTTGGGTTACCTTCCTCTCATTCATCCGTGTCGGCCTCGCCATCCCAGATGCTGTCTCTGCCCGTATCATCACCGCCGCCTCACCTACGGTGAGCTTCATCTCCAGCGACAGCAATATGAGCTAGCTGCCATCCCTGGCTCCTTCGTCCTTAGATTAGGTCAGATAATTTCTCTCTCCCTGCTCTTCCTGTTTCCCCTCTTTATTTCTTGAAACTATCCCTCGACGCATGCAATCACCCTCACCTTCATCTCCAGCCACACTCCAGCGAGGTGTTCCCGCCGCTCCACACCTCCATCCACCTCGCCAACCACCCCATAAGCACTGCCACACCTCATTGATCCTAAACCCTCACTCCACTCACCACGCCATGGCCCCAGAGCACCCCCTGAACACACCCACTTTCACGCACACAGGGTACCCTAGGCAGGCACACTCCGACCACCCCACGCCACGCCAACCCCCGTACTACCTTCGCCATGTCTCGACAAAGCTGTCTGCGCTTTCTAACGAGGCTACGAGGCCATTTTCATGTTCACAAGTGTAGGCATCTCCACTGCCATTAACGAACGTGGGGAGCTTGCTTGCAAGCCTCCTCCAGGACTCCCCGCTCCACTTGCACGACTCCAGGTTGCGCAGATTCCTCTTACGCACAGAACCAGCCGAGCAATTGGCTTCGAAGACCCATTAGCTGCTGCAATTAGGGAAGCTTCCTGCTGCGGGCACACACGAATAAAGATGTGACGTTTAGTCCCACCTCGGAAGTGAGAGAGCGGCTGCCGTGAAATAAATTGAAAAAGTGATTAAGGCTCTTCGCCTCCTGACCATGGGGTGAGGTCCCACTCACCTTTCACTACCTCGTCCGTGACCTGATCCCCACGAACCTGGATTGACCCGTATACCCGACCAGCACTCCTCGCCCACCACCGCATGCCGGTGGACTTGGTCTAGGGTGCGCACCCGACCCAATTACCCGAGAAGTGGCTTTGGGAGAGTGAGCCTAAGAGAGAAAGAGGAAGAGAGATTGTGGGGGCGGGTAGGGGTAGGTTTTGCTCTCTCATAGGGTAGGAGAAAAAGAAAAAGCCAAGGAAAAAGAGGGTGGAAGCCAGAGAAGCTAAGGGAGGAGAAGGCAAGAACTGAATAGGAAGAGGCTGAAGGTTGAAGGGTTGAAGAAAGAGAAGGAGAAGGAGAAGGAACTGAAGGCAGAAGAAGAAGGAGTCGCCAGAAGGAAAGAAAGAAGAAGAAGCCAAGTAGAAAGAGGAGCCACAGAAAAAGAAGAAGAAGAGGAAGAAGCCAAAGGCCAGAGAAGCTAAAGGCCGAAAGAAGGCTAAGGAACGAAAGAACAGAGAAGAAAAGAAGGAAGAAAGCTAGCCAGAGACTGATCAAAAATAGCACTGTAGCAATCACAAGTTTAAGACGTCTGATTCACAAATCAGACGTCCATTTTTTTTGTGCTTTCTTTGTACATTGATATTCAATGTTTACATTTACAGTTTTGCATTACAACTCTGATTTTCATTGCATATTATATTCAATTTTAAAGTTGTGCTCCTAATTTTTAAACACCAATTTGCTCCCTGTGTTCGACCTCAGACTTAAAACTTCGAGTAATAAAATCTATTTGTTTTCGAGTGATTTCAACTATACCACGATGCATCAATTTTAAAAACATTGATCTCGCCCGCTAAACAAAACTTGAGGAAAAGAAGGGGGAAAAGTGAAAAATGTTAAAAAGGAGCCCTCATACACAATTCTTATTGAAGCCACCTCCTTCGCATATACAGAACCCACCTAAACCCATTTTCAACCCTGACCCATGATAACACCACGCAAGGGGGTAGTAATTAGGTTGAATATGGCCCATCTTTAGAATAAAAGGCACAACATAAAGTAGAATAGGAGCATTGCATGCATCAAGTACCAAGATTGCTTATAAACTGTATTAATGGCCATTTGTGTAAAGCATTTGTCAAAGCAGGCCTCAGATGAGCAATCAGACCGCACGGATGGATTCAGGACGACGAACGGAGTCTAACGGACTCAAAATCGGCCAAATCCGACATCCGGAGCTCCCACAATGGGCCCAAGAAATCCTGACCGTTGATCTGGAGATCAACGGCCTAGAACGCGCCACGTCGCCCCGCCCCCGCCGCCCGCACGCCCCCAAGCCAGCCAAGGACGCATCTCGGCCGTTGATCTTCGATCGAACGGCCGAGATCCGCGCGCTCGCCCGCGGTCGCCGCGACAAAGCGTGGGCGTGGCGCAACGGTTAGCGCGCACGCCCGCGTTGCGGCGACGCGCGTTCGATTCGCGCGGAGCGAAAATCATTTGCGGGCGAAGGGCGCGGCAAAATTGAGCCGCGCGATCAGAAGCGAGCGGCCAGGATTGCGCCACGCGGCGCGACGACAGCGCCCCACCTCCCACGCGCGCGCGCACGCCGGGCGGAAACGCGCGCGCGCACGCGCGCCCGAAGCGCGATCCTAGCGCAGGCGCGGGAGGGTCTCAGCCGTCCGATCATCAATCGGACGGCTCTCGTTCGACAGCCACGGATCGCGCCTGAAGAGAGAGAAGGGCGGGCGGCTGACCGGCGGCAGAAGGCCTTCACCGACGTATATGGAAGCGGTTTTAGCGACGTTCTGGATGTCGCTAAAGCACATTCTTCTTTTAGGAAGCCCTTAACTCTATTTAAACCCCCTTCTACCACCATTCAAGGCATCCTCTCCCACTTGCAACTACTCCACTCCTCTCCTAGCTAGTCTTAGGCACTCTTGTAATCGCCGGAGACGACGAGCCGCCGACGGAGCCTCCTCCACCGCCGTGGCTGCCTCGTCGCTCTCCACTCTCTCTCTACCTCTCTCTCTCTCTTTTAAGCTTTCATTTACTTTTGTTGAAGCATGTATTTAATATTGTAAACCATGAACTATGAATGCATGTTTAATGAAATTATTTTTCATTTAGTTGCCTTTTTAATTTCTGTTTAAAGTGCATGATCAAAACCAAGAGCTTTCTAACCCTAAACTCTCTCTATCTCTCGCTTTTCAAAACCGTTTCTTTCGCAAGCAAAACTCCGCCTTTTTCGTGACAACAAGTGGTAAACAAAATTCGATTTCCACGCCTCCCTGAGATCGACACTCGGACTCACCTCCGTTTACTTCTTTTAAAACCGACGTATCAAGTGCAACTATAACGACACCTCTTAACACACACGCACGAAGGCACGTCAGTTTTTGGCGCCGTTGCCGGGGAGGCAACGGATTTGTTTTATCACCTCCATTCCACCTTCATTCTCATATCGTCTAATGCCCTACTTTCCTTTTTACTTGACGGATGCAGGAATTCGGCGCATGGACGGCGAAGCGACGCATTCCACTATGGTAGCAAGGAAGTAGACGCCTCGGGGACCGATAGTGAGTACTCTCTCTCTCTCATTGTTTGCTTGCGTGAAAAAGCTAAAAAAAATCATAAAAACTGAAAAAAATTGGCGTGGCGAATGATTGCTTGACCCACATTCTTAACACACCACCCTACAAAAAATGTACACTCTAATATACTGGACAAATTCTTGGAGTGTTCTTTTCTTTCTCTCTTGAGTGGTGTTTGCGAAGCCACCGTGAGTTGACCTGGGCCGCACCACTCAACCCTAAAACTGACTCATCTAATAGAAGCTGCATGATTATCAGGATGAGTACACTAGGGTTTTAGAGCCTCTACAAAATAAAAGGAAATCTACTTTCACTAAGTTGTGTGCAGAACTTGACGTGCCCACTGAAACTTGTTTGAAAAAATTAAGACACGTCAACCCTAAAAAGTACTTAAGTAAGGATGAAACACTAAAAAGACACTATATCTTAACAAATCCTTGCTTGAAAATCATGTTTTGCTAGAAGCACACACTTTGAAAGTAGAACATTAAGAGGCACCACCCCAATCAACGCCTCATCACATCACCCTAAGCACAAGCACTATCCTAGCCCTTTAAAACTGAGTAGACGTGCCCTAGGCAGGACTGAGTTAAGTCTCAAAAGGTGAGGTTTTGTCTGCTAGGCACTTGGCTTTCATTCCCTTGGTAGAATCTGGTGACTAGGCTGCGGGGCAGTGCCAAACGACCGTGGTTGTGGGGTCTATGGAACCGGAGGCGTAAGCCAAAGGAAGAACCTTCCCTGCAATCCCCTCGTAATCAACCTGGCCAGATTAGCCTTGAGAAGGGAAGTCCAGTGCTTACGGACTTAATCACCCTTTGTGAGATTTCTAGGTCTCCTAAGGAATACACCATAAGGATTAGGCTTGCGTGCTTGATTGAAACACATTTCTCGCATCTGTCGCCCTCCGCATCCCCTCCAGTTCTTCTCTAGTGTATGCACGGGAGGCGCTCACTGCATCCCGAATTGTGTGTTTTGGGGCAGGAATCTAGGCGACGTAATTCTGTTGAAAACATGGCTGAACCTAGGGTAGATGAGGCTGAAGATCAACCCCCACCAGATGCTATGGCTGTCGTCCAGGCTCAAATCAATGCTAACCATCGGCTTCAGCAACGACAAATCCACACCATCATGCAAGCCATACAACGGTTACAGAACCCGCAAGAACAACCACCACCTTTCAATGACATACCAGGACAACCACCACTTGATTTACCACCATTTCAGAACCAGCCAAGACCCCTCCGTGATTTCTATAACCCTTCTGCCATTAGAGTCGAGCCACACCTTAGGATCCCCGAAGGGGGAGACGATTTTGAGCTAAAACCTAATGTATTAAGTCTAATCCAGAGCCACTTTCATGGAAGCTCAAATGAAGACCCCTTTCAGCACCTAGAAGATCTCGACCGCATAGCAAGAACAGTAAAACCTAGGAACATTAGCCTTGATATTGTTCTAATCAAGATGTTCCCTTTCTCATTAAGAGACAAGGCTTCTCATTGGCTTAGAACCCTAGGTAGACCCATCACCACCTGGGAGGAACTGAGGCATGCATTTTTAAAGAAATTCTTCCCCATAGGAAAGACCAATGCCCTCAGAAGAGCTATCACTACCTTCACACTCCAGGGTGGGGAACAATTTCATGAGGCGTGGGAAAGATTCAATGAACTTTTGAGGAAATGCCCACACCACGAAGTTCCAAGGTGGCAATTGGCCCAGATCTTCTACCACGGTCTGGATAGCAACCTACGGAACTTCGTCGATGCCTCATGCGGGGGAAACTTCCTAAACAAAGATGAGGAGAGCGCGTTTGAGCTCTTTGAGTCTATGAGCGAGAATTCGCTCAACAATGCCTCCATGAACCAGTTTAACAGATCCAGTCAACCCCGTGGTGGGATTTATGAGGTGCAAGCAAATTCTGGAATGGTTGACATGGAAATTATTGCCAAAAAGTTGGATCGAGTGGAATTGGTGGACAAGAAGATTGATGAGCTTCTAAACCAGACCAGGAACCCCTTGCAGACTTTCACCCTAGCAAAAGGAGCACATAATGTTGACCTGGTCCAACCCTTCACCCAACTAAACCTGGAACAACCCCCAACCATGTTCCAAGGAGGGACCTTTGCTCCCTCGACCCTTGATTACTCCCTTCCTTCTTCATCAACATCGGCTATTCTAGAAGATGTGCAAGCCGTCCAAGGATATGCAAAACCTGACCCTTTCTCCAACACTTACAACACCGGCTGGCGTAATCACCCCAACTTTGGTTGGACAAACCAGAAACTACCGCAATTCCAAAACCAGCCCAGGCCAAACCAACAGCCACACTTGCCCCCCTATCAGCAAGGACCACCAGTTAGACCCCAATATAACCAAAATAGGGCGGCCCCTCCCCCACAAAACCAAATGGACACCCTAATAAAGATGATGGCTGACATGAACCAAAAACATCAGGAGGAAATGGCCTTGGTAAAGGGACAGTTAAGCCAACTCTTGGACTGTAAACAGCAAGGATCTCTACCTTCCCAACCACAACCAAACCTGCGAAACATAATTAACAGAGGCCCCAATTCGCAAGGGTTCCAAGGCAACCCCGGGCAGGCTCATATGGTCCAACCGGCTCCACAAACACCTCCTGGGTTTGGCGCCTCTTCATCCTCATCTTCTCAAGGATCACCCCATGGCCCCAATGCCTCTGCGAATGCGGTGACCTTGAGAAGCGGCACCAAAACCCAGGATCCCAAATGGCCGACTCTCCCCGAGACTTTACCCGACTTAGAAGAAGCACCAACCAAGGACCCAAACATGGAACCAATCCAGACACCCTATCCTGAGGCCTTGGAAACAATCAAGAGAAAAAAGAATACTGTGGAAACTGAGGAGCTGATGGAAATTTTTAAACAAGTACAGATTAATATTCCGCTTCTAGAAGCTGTCAAACACATCCCCGCTTACGCCAAGTTCTTAAAGGATGCCTGTACACCCAAGCGTAAGCCGAGACCTCAAGCACCTAGGAAGGTTGTACTCTCTGAGCAAGCCAGTTCCGTGATATCAAGCAACCTTCCACTCAAACGAACTGACCCAGGAGCACCCCTGATTTCCTGCAACATCGGGGACATGACATTTGATAGAGCGCTCCTGGACCTAGGTGCTTCTATCAACCTAATTCCCACAACCTTGTACCACCAATTTGGCTTTGGGGAGCTGGCACCAACCCCTGTCACCATCCAGCTGGCGGATAGATCAGTGAAAACCCCGAAGGGGGTTGTCGAGGACGTGATTGTACGGGTCAAGGACTTCTATTTCTCAGTCGACTTTTTGGTGCTCGACATGGAAGTCCCTGAAAAATTACAGAACGCACCCATAATCTTAGGCAGACCTTTCTTAGCCACGGCTAAAGCAAACATCGATTGCGACACGGGATGTATGGAAATCGCCTTCGGAGACAGGAAAATGCAATTAGATATCTTCCGGGCAACAAAGTCTTTTGATTGTGATTACATTGAGGAACATGATCCCGTGGAAACTTTAATCGAGGAATGCCTTACCCTCAATTCTATCTCAGACCACCAAACCCGTAGTTCTGACTCGCCACCATCATTACCTGTGGACCTCTGTAAGGCTGAGTATCATCACATGACACCATTTGAAGAAATCAATGTTGATCAACTACCGCCCTTTCCATTCCCATCGACTGTGGTCCCACCCGCACCTGAACTTAAACCATTGCCCGAGAATCTCAAGTACGTCTTCTTGGGACCTGGCCAGACCTTCCCAGTGATTATTAATTCCCATCTAACCAAGGATCAGGAACTAAGGTTGACTGCAACTCTTTCAGAACATCGGGCCGCCATTGGTTGGACCATCTCAGATCTAAGAGGAATTAGCCCCACCTATTGCACCCACAAGATTTACCTGGAAGACGGGGCCCGACCTTCCCGCCAGATGCAGAGATGGTTAAACCCTAACATGCGGGAGGTCGTTAAAAAAGAAATTATCAAGTGGCTCGACACCGACATCATCTACCCTATCTCTGATAGCCCCTGGGTGAGCCCCACTCAAGTGGTTCCAAAGAAGGCTGGGCTCACCGTTGTCACTAATGATCATGGCGAATCCATTCCCACCCGCACCACCACCGCATGGCGGGTGTGTATTGATTATAGGAAGCTTAACGAAGCCACTAAGAAGGACCACTTCCCCTTGCCATTCATTGACCAAATCCTTGAAAGATTGGCAGGGCAGAAGTATTTTTGCTTCCTGGATGGATATTCAGGATATAACCAAGTCGCAATTGCTCCGGAAGATCAGGAAAAGACCACATTCACTTGCCCGTATGGCACATTTGCATTCCGTCGAATGCCGTTCGGGTTATGCAACGCACCCGCAACCTTCCAGCGTTGCATGCTAGCCATTTTTTCAGAAATGGTGGGTGAATACTTGGAGGTCTTTATGGATGATTTCTCTGTATTCGGGAATTCATTCGACCATTGTTTGAGCAACTTGGAGAAAATCCTGAAACGATGTATCGAGGTTAACTTGGTGTTAAGTTGGGAAAAGAGCCATTTTATGGTTCAAGAAGGAATTGTCCTCGGACACATCGTTTCGCATAAGGGCATCGAGGTAGATCGAGCTAAGGTTGATTTAATTTCCAAACTTCCTCCACCTAGTTCGGTCCGACAGATTCGTTCTTTCCTAGGACATGTTGGCTTCTACCGAAGGTTCATCAAAGACTTTTCCAAACTTTCCAAACCCTTGACCGACCTTCTAGCCAACGACGCAACTTTCCACATGTCTCCTGATTGCACCCAGGCTTATCAGACCCTCCGGGACTTAGTCTCCACCGCACCTGTACTTCAACCCCCAGACTGGTCCCAGGATTTTGAGATTATGTGTGACGCATCAGATTTTGCCATAGGCGCTGTCCTGGGACAAAGGCAAGACAAGAAGCCCGTGGTGATCTACTACGCGAGCAAAACGTTGGACGAGGCCCAGCGTAATTATACGGTCACAGAAAAAGAGTTGCTTGCTGTAGTCTTTGGACTGGAAAAATTCCGATCATACTTGCTGGGATCCCACGTGACTATCTACACCGACCATTCAGCCATCCGGCACCTGTTGGCCAAAAAGGACGCAAAACCCAGGCTCATCAGATGGATCCTACTTTTGCAGGAATTTGACCTGGAAATCCAAGACAAGGCCGGATCGAAAAATGTGGTGGCTGACCACCTGTCAAGACTTCATCCAGACCACATTGGACCCTCCCTACCTCTATCTGATACCTTCCCTGATGAACACATCCTAGCCATGCAAGACAAGAAAATGCCATGGTATGCTGACTATGTCAACTACCTGGTTATAGGACAAACCCCGCACAGCTGGTCCAGACAGCAACGGGACAGGTTCTTGGCTGAGGCCAAGCACTATTTCTGGGATGATCCCATGCTGTTTCGCCTCTGTGCTGATCAGATCATCAGGAGGTGCCTCCCCGAAGACGAGGTTCAGAGTGTGCTTTCCTTTTGTCATGACCAAGCATGTGGCGGCCATTTCTCTGGCAAGAAAACAGCTGCAAAAGTTTTGCAGTCTGGATTTTATTGTCTGTCCCTATTCAAGGATGCACACATCTTTGCCAAGACTTGCTCACGATGCCAAACACTAGGGACAATGACCAAAAAAGATATGATGCCCCTTCAGCCCATTTTGATTGTCGAAATTTTCGACGTTTGGGGTATCGATTTTATGGGCCCCTTTCCACCATCCAACGGCTTCGAGTATATCTTGGTCTCGGTAGACTATGTTTCCAAATGGATTGAAGCCGTCGCCACCCGACGATGCGATCACAAGACGGTCATGGACTTTGTAAAGAAGAACATCTTTTCCCATTTTGGAATACCCAAGGCCATGATCAGTGATGGTGGAAGCCATTTTATCCATTCCCAGTTCCGTGCCCTACTTAGAAAATACGGGGTAAACCACCGCATTGCCACCCCGTATCATCCACAAACAAATGGGCAGACTGAGGTCTCAAACAGACAAATCAAGAACATTTTACAGAAGACTGTGAGACCTGACAGGAAAGACTGGTCCACACGACTTGATGATGCCCTGTGGGCATACAGGACCGCTTTTAAGACCCCGATAGGCATGTCACCTTACCGCTTGGTCTTTGGCAAAGCTTGCCATCTCCCTGTCGAATTGGAACACCGGGCTTACTGGGCTGTTAAGCAATGTAACATGGATCCCCAGTTAGCTGGTGTGCAAAGGACTCTTCAATTATCTGAGCTTGAAGAAATTCGTCGGGACGCCTTTGACAATGTCGGCTATATAAGGAGAAAATGAAAGCCGTCCACGACCGACTCATTCATAGGAAAACCTTTGAGCCAAACCAACAAGTCTGGCTATTTGATGCACGCCTGAAACTCTTTCCAGGGAAACTTAGGTCCAAATGGACAGGACCATTTCGGGTGGTCAAGCCCTTTTCCAATGGGGCAGTCGAAATCGCCGATCTTAATACCGGGCACACCTTTACAGTCAATGGTCAAAGATTGAAGCATTTCCTGGCCCAGGTACCCCCCAAGGAAAGTGTCACCCTTGTTGAGGGCTGACACCAGGCACCGTCCAGCTGGAGGCATTAAACTCAGCGCTTCCTGGGAGGCAACCCAGCGGATTCAGACTGATCTGGTAGTTTACGTCACTCAGGTACTATCTTTTTGAACCCTTTTGCATCCATGCATCTGCCAATGAGGACATTGTTCAACTTAAGCATGGGGGGGATGGTAAACTGCATAATCCTGAGCTTAATTAATCAGTCTGAATGAATAAATTAATTGATTAAAAAAAAAAAAAAAAATGAATTTAGGAAGAAAAACTTAGGCATTAGAAACTTGTCAATAGTGGGAAATAATACAAAAAGAACTTAAACACTTAGACTTTTCAGGCCTTCAGGCTTAATTAGCCCTGGTGTCCATTAAAATATGGATTTAGCGGCGAACCCTTGCAACTTTAAGCTATTCTAATCCACCTAATAAATAAGGTAATAAGTATACGACTTATCAACTCACCCTCTAACTCAGGAAAACTTTGAGTCTAAGCATCTACACACATTTTTGCACAGACTCACTTCTCGGAGATTTTGACATAAATTGGGTAGCTAATGAACTCTCTAGGGTGGTATGGCTGGCAAGTTGTCGTGGGTAACAGCCCATTGGCAGGTTGTTCAGAACCCAGCCACAGGCCATTTCTTTTTCACTGCCTCTAGGTACATTTGAGATTAGGGAAGCCACCTATGTAAAAAAATAATAATTAAAAAAAAAAAAAAAAGGGAAAAGAAGAAAAGAAAATAAACCACACTTCACCGCACAAGTATGGCTGGCAAGTGATCGTGGGTAACAGCCCATTGGTCGGTTGTCCAGAGCCCAGCTCAATAATTGCACAAAAAAAAGAAGACCAAAAACACCTAAGGAAGAAGCGGGGAAGTAGTACAAGCCGGGGAGATATACACTGGAAAATCCTTGTGTTGACCCCAAGTAAAATGAACGCAGGGAGAAAGCTACCAATCGAACAAATACACCTTCAGGCAAAAATTTATTTTCTTTTCCGGTCACCTAGAGGTGTAGAAACTCGAAGTCTATCTCAATTACCGTTAAGTAAGTCTATCACAACATTCACACCAAGATGCTTAGCACTTAGGGTTTTGACCGAGTTTTGGGTGGGTTGGGTAGCCGTAAAAAGTTACCAACCCACACTGAATTCTAAAAATTCTAAAAAGACATATATAGATATATACGTATACAAAAGTATAGTTATATATACAAAGCAAGGATTCGGGCGATTCGTATTTTGGCAGACACCCGGGCGCTGCTTAGTCTTTGTAGATTAAGATCTTCGTATAGTTCCTCTTATTGACAAGTAACGAAGTGCCTAAGCAATTACTTCTTGAATTCGCCAAAGAAATAAAGGCTAGAATAAACCTTGCTAGGGACTAGCAAGGAGTAAGCATGGGGGTATGATAACACCACGCAAGGGGTAGTAATTAGGTTGAATATGGCCCATATTTAGAATAAAAGGCACAACATAAAGTAGAATAGGAGCATTGCATGCATCAAGTACCAAGATTGCTTATAAACTGTATTAATGGCCATTTGTGTAAAGCATTTGTCAAAGCAGGCCTCAGATGAGCAATCGGACCGCACGGATGGATTCAGGACGACGAACGGAGTCTAACGGACTCAAAATTGGCCAAATCCGACATCCGAAGCTCCCACAATGGGCCCAAGAAATCCTGACCGTTGATCTGGAGATCAACGGCCTAGAACGCGCCACGTCGCCCCGCCCCCGCCGCCCGCACGCCCCCAAGCCAGCCAAGGACGCATCTCGGCCGTTGATCTTCGATCGAACGGCCGAGATCCGCGCGCTCGCCCGCGGTCGCCGCGACAAAGCGCGGGCGTGGCACAACGGTTAGCGCGCACGCCCGCGTTGCGGCGACGCGCGTTCGATTCGCGCGGAGCGAAAATCATTTGCGGGCGAAGGGCGCGGCAAAATTGAGCCGCGCGATCAGAAGCGAGCGGCCAGGATTGCGCCACGCGGCGCGACGACAGCGCCCCACCTCCCACGCGCGCGCGCACGCCGGGCGGAAACGCGCGCGCGCACGCGCGCCCGAAGCGCGATCCTAGCGCAGGCGCGGGAGGATCTCAGCCGTCCGATCATCAATCGGACGGCTCTCGTTCGACAGCCACGGATCGCGCCTGAAGAGAGAGAAGGGCGGGCGGCTGACCGGCGGCAGAAGGCCTTCACCGACGTATATGGAAGCGGTTTTAGCGACGTTCTGGATGTCGCTAAAGCACATTCTTCTTTTAGGAAGCCCTTAACTCTATTTAAACCCCCTTCTACCACCATTCAAGGCATCCTCTCCCACTTGCAACTACTCCACTCCTCTCCTAGCTAGTCTTAGGCACTCTTGTAATCGCCGGAGACGACGAGCCGCCGACGGAGCCTCCTCCACCGCCGTGGCTGCCTCGTCGCTCTCCACTCTCTCTCTACCTCTCTCTCTCTCTTTTAAGCTTTCATTTACTTTTGTTGAAGCATGTATTTAATATTGTAAACCATGAACTATGAATGCATGTTTAATGAAATTATTTTTCATTTAGTTGCCTTTTTAATTTCTGTTTAAAGTGCATGATCAAAACCAAGAGCTTTCTAACCCTAAACTCTCTCTATCTCTCGCTTTTCAAAACCGTTTCTTTCGCAAGCAAAACTCCGCCTTTTTCGTGACAACAAGTGGTAAACAAAATCCGATTTCCACGCCTCCCTGAGATCGACACTCGGACTCACCTCCGTTTACTTCTTTTAAAACCGACGTATCAAGTGCAACTATAACGACACCTCTTAACACACACGCACGAAGGCACGTCAACCCACAACTGGAATCAATTTCTATTCTGATTCCCCTCTTACTGAGCCGATTGTAGAAGATTCACCTCCACATCTTCATCGGGTTTCAGACATTGATCAGATCATAAATCATGCTCCATCGTTCTCTGATCACTCCTGTAGGGTTTCTGCATTATCCACTAATTACTTTACAGGTCCCTACTCTGACCAGGATGATTTGACTAAGCCAAACCATGAATTCACACTTCCACATCATTCCGAGCTCCATAGTATATGGCGGTTTCCACATCTCTCAATCTACACTTATCAAATCACCAGATTGATTGGGTTTGGGCTGCATCATTAGCCTGTTGATCTGAACAAGCACCTAGTTGGATCAACCAGGCTCTTGCTCAAGGTGCTTGTTCTACAAAACTCAGCTAATGTGACCATGCCCTCTCCACACCATTTCCCGCTCGACTGAAGGTATTGAATTTAGCGCTTAACGGGAGGCAACATGTCATTCCAAAAACCTGAGATCCTTCTGATTTTCCGTCTGTACTTCACGTCTATTGCACCTTGAGTTTGATCTTAGAACAATCAATCCCACCTCTGGTACACATGCCAGAGCCTGAAATCATCCACAACAGTCATTCCCGACCCATTCACCCACCTGAAAAATCCTGCTCTGAGTCCCTGAACCCAACACTATTTCACACCCTCCGTTTCAATGAGGACATTGCAAAACTTAAGCATGGGGGGGTGGTAAAAGTGCAAATATATAGAAAACAAAAATTCAGAAGGGATCTCACAAAAAAAATCTCATATGCCAAAAATACCAAAAAAATAGAAAATGGTGAAAAAGAACAAAAAAAAAAATGGAGGAGAAAAGAAAATTTTGAGGCCATACAAAACTTGAGGAAAAAAAGGGGAAAAGTGAAAAATGTCAAAAAGGAGCACAAAATGAAAAGAAAAAAGAAGAGATAGTCATTAGTAAGAAATTAAGGGATTAACTAAAGTTCTAGCCCATATCAAGAAAAAGAAAAAGTGCTAATGAGACACAAAAGAGATTAGTAGGAACACAAATCTTAGGCCTCTTGGGCAAGTCTCTTAGGCTTAAAAATTCAAGTATCTGTTAAGATATGGATAGTCCTCAAGAGGTTGGGGAAAATGCAAAGCTTAAGTATTAGGTCTAAGGCTTAGGGAGTATTCGGCCTCGTTAACTGACGTTTGGTTTGCGGGACTTGGTAACCTAAGCACCCTAATCCACACAGTCTGGTTCAGGGCGCAAAATTGTCAAAATCACACAAAAGTGTTTAAATGTTCTGAAAAAGTCACCTAGAATAGGAGCGGCTTATCGACACAAGTTGATTTGGATGAGTTCCTAACGTGGAGAGGTGGGAAATTCCCCTCGAAGATGCGCAATAACATATCGTCTCCTCGGTGCTTGTCTCCTAGGATATCCACATATCCTACTGGGGGCACATAAGCACCCTGTGCTAGTTCTGATGCCATGAGCGGCATTATCACGAAATGTCGATTGCAAGGGTCTGGATTTAGCTAAGAATGCCATGGGCGGGATTATCTAGAAATCTTGAATGCCAGGGTTCTGGGGATTGCCATGGGTGGTGCTATCATGAAGCATTGATTGCCAGGGACCCTTCGAGGATTGATGATAGGGACTAGGAATCCGATATAGACCATGTTGAGAAGCTAATCTAAAGCTATAAATAAAAAGAAAAAGAGAGAAAACTCTCCAAACAAAGAAAATCCTCTGTCTCTCTCTTGCAAAAAATGCACTGCAAATTGAAACGAGGCTAAAATATGTTTCAAGCACGGGTGCTTTAACTATGGAGTCCAACGAACCTTAGGATAGTTCCTGTGGGCCTTAAAAACCTTCGTGGAGGACTGAGGCTAGAGCGGGTCAGGTCCGGATCTTGGTTGGTACTTGAGTACCTCTAGGCCTACTGTCAGCATTCTAACCTAATCAAAAAGAAAAAAAGCACTCATCATAATTTGTGAACATCAAGGAAATCATGGTCTAGAACAGAAGTTGAAACCTTAAAATTTTTCTAAGGGACTAGCAAAAGCTAGGCATGGGGGTATGATGAGAACACCATTATGAACCTTAACTAGCTCATTTTGACCTTGAAAAGAGAACAAAAGCTCCTACATGACCAATTGGAGGTCCTAATTCCATGAATAACCATTCTGAGAGAAAAGCAAGAAATAAGGGGTAAAATTGTAATTTTACCATTGTAGTACAACAACAGTTTTTCTCATGGGCTAAACACAGGTCAAATGGTCTTAACAAGATAAAAAGGTGGGTTAGTTTAGACAGAAAAGGGCTCATGAGAATTCTAGGAATTAAATGACTTCTTGTAACCCTAAAATAGACCCACTTGATTTTGACAAGGTTTTGGTAAGGATAAAATTCATCTAAACCCTCTAAAAATCATGGAAAAATAATCTCTGGGGTTTAGAATCTTCAATTTGGCCCTTAGAACCTATTTTGACCTAAATTGGGGTCTTAAACAAATATTTGCCCTAAATTAGATTTTTGCATAAATTACCCCGTAAAATAGGGTCAAACCCAAAATCCAACTTCACCATTGGATTCCTTATGTCCAAATTAGGCTTGTACCAAAATTTGGACCTAAGAGGAATTTATCTTGACCCACTTTGCAAACAGGTCCAACCCAATTACATTTCTACCGCTATCTTTCGAAAACCTCTGCAGAAAACCCCCTAGCTTCCTCATCATTCTTTGCAATTAGGTGCCTCCACCATTATAGTGGAGAGAATCCTACTCCGGTGAGATTTCAAAGGCAAGAACTCTCTGATCTCTCAGAGAATCCCCTTCAAAATTGAAAGGGAGATTCTCTGAGAAATTTCTTCCAATGTGAACCTACTGATGAACCCTAATTCCTACCTAATCTCTCATGCGAACGCATGAGAGATTTGGGTCACTCTGAGTTTCAATCTTCAGTGAGACTGCCGTGCTTGGAAGCTTGGCTTCCAAGCACAAACCCAACCTTCAGGGCCTATATAAGAAACCCTAATTCATTCCTCACCTCCTCAGCTTGGAATTGGGCCGGTCCACCCCAGTTTCTTCTCTCCTCGCCGGCCACAACTTCTCCACAAGCTCTGGCAGCTCTGTCCCCTCTCTCTCGTCACCCAACCACAATACCAGTGGTTGGGTTACCTTCCTCATTCATCCGCGTCGGCCACACCAACCCAGATGTTGCCTCTGCCCTTATCATCGTCATCGCCTTACCTACGAAGAGCTTCGTCCCCATCGACAGCAACACGAGCCGACTGCCATCCCTACCTCCTTCATCCTTAGATTAGGTCAGATAATTTCTCTCTCCCTCCTCTTCCTGTTTCCCCTCTTTATTTCTTGAAACTATCCCTCGACGCCTGAAATCACCCTCACCTTCTTCATCTCCGGCCATACTCTGGCGAGGCATTCCCCACCTCGCCAACCACCCCATAAGCACCGCCACACCTCACTGATCCTAAACCCTCACTCCACTCACCACACCACGACCCCAGAGCATCCCCCGAACACACCCACTTTCACGCACACAGGGTGCCCTAGGCACGCACACTTCGGCCACCCCACGCCACGCCGACCCCCGCACTACCTTCACCGTGTCTCGGCAAAGCTATCTGAGCTTTCTGACGAGGTTGCGAGGCCATTTTCATGTTGATAGGTGTAGGCATCTCCACTGCCATTAACGACCATGAGGAGCTTGCTTGCAAGCCTCCTCTAGGACTCCCTGCTCCAGGTGCACGGCTCCAGGTTGCGCGGATTCCTCTTACGCACAGAACTAGCCGAGCAATTGGCTTCGAAGACCCAGTAGCTGCTGTAATCAGGGAAGCTTCCTGCTGCGGGTGCATGCGAAGAAAGGTGGGACGTTTAGTCCCACCTCAGAAGTGAGTGAGCGGCTGCAGTGAAATAAATTGAAAAAGTGATTAAGGCTCTTCGCCTCCTGACCACGGGGTGAGGTCCCACTCACCTCTCACCACCTCGTCCGTAACCCAATCCCCGCAGACTTGGCTTGACCCGTATACCCGACCTGCACTCCTCACCCACCATCGCATGCCGGTGGGTCTGGTCCAGGGCGCGCACCCGACTTGATTACCCGAGAAGCGGCTCTGGGAGAGCGAGCTTAAGAGAGAAAGAGGAAGAGAGATCGTGGGGGCAGGTAGGGGTAGGTTTTTCTCTCTCATAGGGAAGAAGAAGAAGAAAAAGCCAAGGAAGAAGAGGGCAGAAGCCAGAGAAGCTAAGGGAGGAGAAGTCAAGAACTGAAGAGGAAGAGGTTGAAGGTTGAAGGGTTGAAGAAAGAGAAAGAGAACGAGAAGGAACTGAAGGCAGAGGAAGAAGGAGTCGCTAGAAAGAAAGAAAGAAGAAGAAGAAGAAGCCAAGAAGAAAGAGGAGCCGCAAAGAAAGAAGAAGAAGAGGAAGAAGCCAAAGGGCAGAGAAGCTAAAGGTAGAAAGAAGGCTAAGGCACGAAAGGAACAGAGCGGAAAAGAAGAAGGAAGAAAGCTAGCCAGAGACTGATCAAAAATAGCACTGTAGCAATCACAAGTTTAAGACTGATTCACAAATCAGATGTCCATTTTTTTTGTGCTTTCTTTATACATTGATATTTAGTGATTACATTTACAGTTTTGCATTACAACTCTGATTTTCATTGCATATTATATTCAATTTTAAAGTTGTGCTCTTGATTTTTAAACCCCAATTTGCTCCCTGTGTTCGACCTCGGACTTAAAACTTCGAGTAATAAAATCTATTTGTTTTCGAGCGATTTCAACTATACTACGACACATCGATTTTAAAAATATTGATCTCGCCCACTAAACAGTGTGATATAAATAGGATTGCAAAAGTCTTCTTGTTACCCATTTTCTTTTGGGTCCAGATTTGTTAGCAGGTGCCTATTTTGGTGTGGACCTATTTTTGATCATAAGACTAGAAGAACTTTGTGTGTCAGTTTGTGATGTGGATGCTTCATGATCATTATTAGGAGTATATCCTAACCCAAATTTGGTAGTGATTTGGGTTGGAGTGCCTAGCAACTTTTCTAGATTTGCTCTTCCTTTAGTGAACTTGGCTAAATCATTTACAAAAGCAAGAGATTTCTATTTTAGTTTTCCTAATTCTATCTAAAGTGAATCTACATGTGTTTTAAGAATGGTGATCTCTTGTGAAAGTTGTTGATTTTGTGATTCAACATTGTGTTTCAATTCTATTTCTTAATCTAATTCTTTTGTTAATTTCTTATGAGCCATTTTAAGTGCTTTAGCTAAATCATGTAACTCATAAAAGGCTTCTAACAGTTCATCAAAAGTGAAAGAAGATACCTTGTCTTCAATCACCATTAGACCACAGAGTGCTTCTTCAGTTGATGTGTCTTCACTTTCTTTTGAGCTAGTGTCGCTGTCATCCTAAGTAACTTGAAGGGCTTTCTTCTTTGCTTTACGCCTGTGAGATTTTTGAACCTTCTTCTCAACTTCTTTCTTGAGTTGAGGGCATTCTTTTCTCATATGCCCTTTCTTTTTACAATTATAATAGATAACTTGATTCTCTTGTGGTTCTTCCTTCTTTTTCTTCTGGCTCTACTTGTTCTTGAAAAACCTTTTGAACTTTTTGGAGGGAAGAGCTATATCTTCATCTTCGTCTTATGATTCTTCAAATTTAGTGTCTACATTTAGAGAATGGTCATTCTTCTTCTTGCATTCTCCTTCGTGTTCCTTCATGTGCTCGAGTTAACTTCATAGGCCTTTAGGCTTCTTATCAGATCAAGTTGGAGAACTAAGAGATCCCTTAATTCTTGGATCGCAGTCATCTTCGTCTCCCAATCACTAGTGAGAGATCTGATCTAGGTTTTTTGAGGAGTTGATGATGTCCATAAATTTGGTATACATTTCGCTGATGGTCTCTCCTTTCTTCATACGAAAAAGCTTATACTTTTGTGTGAGGAGATTGACTCAAGTTTCCTTCACTTTCGAAGTCCCTTCATGAGTGACTTCAAGGATATTCCAAATTTCGTATGTTGTCTTGCAAGCAGAGATGCGATTAAATTCTTCTTTTGATAGTCCATAGAAGATAGCATTCATGGCTTTGGCATTATGTGTGGTTGTCTTCTTTTGGTCTAATGTGATGACAACTTCATTTCTGGTCGGGTGTACTTGGAGGTATCACATCCCATACTTCATAATCCATGGATTCCAGAAATATTTGCATTTGAGTCTT
Source organism: Thalassia testudinum (assembly GCA_037157565.1). NCBI lineage: Eukaryota > Viridiplantae > Streptophyta > Magnoliopsida > Alismatales > Hydrocharitaceae > Thalassia > Thalassia testudinum. The sequence goes on from JAZHRO010000025.1 coordinate 46,754,215, forward strand.
GCAAAATCCATAGTTTGTGTCATCAAATAATGGAGGTCTGATTATAGATTGCTCCTCAGCGTATACCTCAGAGGATTTTGACATCTTGAATTGAACGTGGCTCTGATACCAAATGTAAGTGCGTGTGGAGCCCAAAGGATCAAGTATACACTAGAGGGGGTGAATACTGTAATATCTAACTTTTATGAACAATTAAAAATCATTCACTACAGATTAAAAATTCAAAGATGCATAGACTAGAAATGATAACACCGGATTTAGAGTGGAAACCCTTACAAGTAAAAACCACTACCTAAGCCTCTCAGCTTAGGATTTCTCTTACTAGTTGACGCTAGCCAATCCCCTAACATACCACTTGAACGAGGGTGACACAACCTCTTACAAGACATCTTCTCTTTTACACCTCACTAAGAAAAGAATAATGTCACTTCTAAGACAACTTGGATCTCAGATCAAGAACAATAGGAATATAAAGTAAATAACAATAATTCCTATGGAACCTTAATAGGATTATAACAAATCAAGCTTTTGTGAAATGCAAAGAATCGTGCTTTGGATCGCAGTAATCATAGGCATACAGGTGCGAAAGCACTAGAAAGAATAAGAGTATTTTGTTTATTGAAAGCTTTTGAGGTCTGTTTTAAAGAGGGAGGTCCAGGGTCCTATTTATAGGTTTTTTTGACACATTTTAGAAATACTAAAAATACAGCTTTGATGAATCAAAACTAGGGGTTGGTCGATTAAAAATACTTTTAGTCAATTAAATAATAATTTGATCGATTCCATGTTGAATGATTAAATTTGGGATTTTTGGTTGACTTTATAAATTTAAAGAAAATTTGATCGTTGGAATGCTTTGATTGATTAAATAAAAAAGGCTGATTGATCAAAATGGAAATATGATCATTGGAGGTCTTTGATCGATTAAGAGGATTGGTCGAATAATGTTTTGTCAATGAAAAATAAGATCGGTCAATCAACAATGGTAAAAGCTTAGGTTTACAAAGAATACGACTTCTATGAATTTGGAAACTCGTTGTTTTTTATTTTATTAAGGTTCCTTACATAGTTCTAGACTCAATAAAAAGTAAAAACAATCTTCAAGTCTTCTTCTGGAATTGGTATCACTTGACAAGGGCACATCATAACTTGATTTGACCTGTAATGGTTAGTCGTCAATAAAAACATAATTTTGTTACATCAAAATAAGGGTATTAACAGTATTACCATTACCCCCCATGCCTAAAATGTGCACTATCTTCATTGCATGCAAAAGGGTAGATAGTACCTGAAGAAGAGTTGGGTTTCGTCCTAATGAGCCAGACAAGTGTTAGGTTAGATTACATGAAATAAGTTAGAATACGTTGTAGTATAGTCGCGTAATAACCTAAACAAAAATATCTGTAACGAAACTCTGGTGAGTCCTGGTAGATCTTAGGGAGGCTATTAGTGGAGAATTTAACTCTGATCCTTACTTCCTTTAAAAATGTAGTTTGGTCTTAGGTTGCGTAGAGATGATTCTCCAGTCGCATTATTAATACGAAGAACTTGTGCGTGTGTTAGAAAAATGATAAACGTGAAAGTGTGGGTTTCAGTATGCACTATTTCAACAATGCGAAGGCTACTGATGGAGTTCACATCTAATGCTAATTCATTCATACGCGTTGGAACTGTCATGATTTATTCTTTGTTTGATTTTTTCTAATAGTGGAAAGTAGATTCGAAATAATATATCATATATAAATGGTCGTTTCTTGATACACGCTTCAACTAACACTATGAATGTAGGAAAAAAATAAGAATAGATGGAGAAAAGTAGATAGATGAGAGCAAAGATGAGGGTGTTGATGGTGCTCCAGTAAGGAGTGCTTTGGTGGCCTTGGATTACTTCAAAAAGAGCATCAGAATCGACCCCTTTGGGGGTAAGGGGGAGGTGAGGAGCTTGGAGGAGGAAGGGCTCTTGAAGTAGAATTGGAGAGGAAGAGTACTCAATGGAGATGTATGATCCATATGGGGGGGTCCTTGGCCCTTTAAATAGGAAAAATGGGCAGTAAAATAGGTATTTTAGGGGCCCCAACCATGCCATCTAGCTAGAGCCATCCATCTGAAGATCAAGGGCCCAGATTGTATCTAGAATAGCCTCAAATCGCACTTAATCGCCTACTGCCACCCACGCTCACCACGTGGCTCCATCGTGCACATCTGATCTTCATTGTGCGGTCCTCAGCATGTCAAACTCCGCCCTCCTCGTGCTCTCATCACATGTGCTCCATCGTAGCTGTTGGATCTGATGATCAACATCTAAGATCTCATCAAATGCATGCTCATCACGCACTGAAAACTCGTACCTGCATGCGATAGCATATCATGATCCACGTGTTGATCCTCTGATCATTTGCTACCCTACGTGGCACATTGCTTGTGGCGTGATCCACATCTGATGCTCGAGCTTGACGTGCACACCGCTCAACACAATTGCATCTCTCATGATTTGATCTAGTGTCACCTGCTCCTGATAACATGCTCGAGCAATGCGCTACACCTGCACTTCTGTCGAACAATTGCTTTTGTGCATGCGCTTTCACACCCGTTGGATGACTATCCAACGGCTAAGATGAAGCTTCTCTTGATGAAGTGTGCTGATCCGACTACGTGGAGCATCCGTGATCATTGGATAACGATCTAACGGCCCACAGAGCTTGTGGGGGTGCTTTCAGGGAATGAGGCATAATGGAGAGCCATTGGGATGGTGCCGCACCATTCTGATCGTTCGTCTTCTGCCTTTGTAGATGGTGCGATAGGGCTTCGATCGAGGTGATTTTTGTATTATCGAAATGCGATCATCACTCTGAGTCCATCCGTACCATCGGATTGATCATCCTCAACCCCTAATCATCTACAATCATTATTACCTACCAATTAGAACATAAAAATAGCATTATTCTTTACATAGCTAAATAGGTCAATTATGATGCAATTTTGCAGCTCATGCATGCATTATTCCTAAGTTAAGCTAAGATGTAACTCAATTCAGGTTGATTAAGTCTAATAATTGCTACACAATTATACCCCCATGCCTAAATTTTGCTAGTCCCTAGCAAAACCATCATACAAAAATTCCACAGAAAGAGATGCAAAAATCAAGTACGCGGAAAACATTTTTATTTATTTACAAAAGCAAAGTGAAAACAACTCTCTTATTTATTTACAAAATACTTTTATTGAAAATGAGTTGTTACGGAATAAATCGAGTCAGAATTAGAAAACTCCATACAATTTTTTACCAACGAAAAGAAATCATGAACAAATCCTAAAGACAGAGACTGCAGTAGCTCTTGAGTACTGCTCAAATTTAGACCATCCAAATCAAATCAAGAATCCTATTAGCCCACAGACTTAGGTTGTGAGAGTAACTTTCTTTGACTCAATCAACCCACCCAAGATGTGAAGTGAATGTGAGAAACCCAGCATCTTGTGTGTGAAATAGTTTAACTTGACGTAGAGGGAAACTAAATTGACTCCTAGCATTGAAAAAAATTTAGAATATTTCTAAGCACTCATTTGGATAATTTTGCCTTCAGTTAGGCAATACTAGGGTTTGGCAACTTTGTCCTTGCCATTTTTCTACCTAGGTTTCAACACACTAGGTGTATATCTCCCTGGCGAAACCTATTGGTCTCTTATTCCTAATTTTTTTTCCATATTTTTTCTCTTTTTCTATAGGATAAACATCCATTTGTAGCAAGGTGTTTTTATTCAGGATAGGAAAGGAATACCATCCATATGTAGCGAGATGCTTTTATTGGGTGGGATGTGTAAAATTATATATATATATATATTTCTACGTATATATATCTTTTTTCCTCCTGATTTTTTAGCTAAGAAATATTTTTTTCTCCAAATCAATTTTCTTGTCGAGTGGCTCTCCATCTATTCTAAATTCATTCCCTACAAACAAGAACCCTAAAGTGCAATTAGTGTGATGTTCAAGAAAAAATACGAAAGGACATTTTCTAGGTGTTGGAAAAAATTATTCAGTGTAAGTGTACTACCCCCTGCTTACTTTCTTGCATGTCCTCATGCATGAATATAACAAAAATTAATGCAAGACAAGGTATAAAGGATAGAAATCACCTTGAATAGTTCCTGAATTTGTCATTCAGCTTGATGCAACACCTATGACATGATTTACACACATATGTTATATACAGAAGGATATTTACATATATATAAGTGTTGAGTTTAACGCCTCCAACTAGGTGAAAACTCATTCACACTTCCTCAAGAAGGTTGATGACTTCATCAGTGAGAGGAGGTTCTTGGGCCATAAATGGCTTGAGGCGCTGGCCATTTATAGTAGAAAGATGCTCAATTTTTTGACTTCATGATTTGAACCACCCCATTAGGATATGGGTCAATCACAATGAAAGGGCCAGTCTACTTGGACTTGAGCTTACCCGCAAAGAATTACAACTTGGAGTCAAATAAGCAGACTTGTTTATTAGGTGTGAAGGATTTTCTCCGGATACGGCAGTCATGAAAGGCCTTAGTCTTGTCCTTGTAGATCTTTGCATTCTCGTAGGCCTCCCACCAGATTTCTTCTAATTCACTAAGTTAAAGCTTCCTTTCATAACCTCTTGCATCAAGGTTCAAAATACATTTCTGCACTGCCCAAAAGGTGCGGTGCTCTAACTCAACTGAAAGGTGATAGGCCTTTCCATACACCATGCGGTATGACAACATTTCGAGTGGGGCCTTGTATGTAGTCCGATATGCCCATAACGCATCAATCAATATATCGGACTGATCCTTCCGATCTGGTTTATCCATCTATTGAAGGATGAGTTTAATTTGACGGTCAGATACTTCAGCCTACCCATTGGTCTACGGATGTTATGGGGTGGCAATGCAGTGATGTACCCCATATTTGTTTAAAAATGATCGACAATGGGCATGGATGAAGTGACTTCCCCCATTGCTAATCAAAGCACAGGTGATAGGAGCCTCATCATGAACCCTAACTAGCACAATCTAACCTAGATATGCGAGAAAAAGCTCCTACATAACTCAAAGAAAGGCTTGACTCAGAGAATTATAAGTTTAAGAAGAAAACAAGTCATAAGAGGTAAAAATGCAATTTCACCAACACAATCTGCAAACAGGGTAACTCAGGGTCCAAACATAGGTCAAACTAACCTAATAAGAAGGAAAGTGGGATGATCGGATCCAACAAGGGCTACAGCAATTCCAAGGAATTAAATGACATTCTGTAACCCTAAAACAAACCCACTTCAATTCATGAGGTTTGAGACAGGGTAACAATCGACTAAATCCTCTAAAAATCATATAAAAATAATCTCTAGGGTTTTGAACCTTCAATTTGGCCTTAGAAACCCATTTTGACCTACATTGAGAACCATGCCCAATTAACGATTTAATTTGGGTTTTTACGTACATTGGCTGGTCAAACAAGGTCTGACCTAGAAACAAAATTCACCATTAAAATCCTTAGGTCAAATTTAGTCATGCATAAAAACTTGAGCCTAAGAAGAGACCTGGAACGTCGCGGCAACCGGGTTTGAGGGTTTTGGTTTTGTTATAACGTTGTAGTAAAGCCGGTTATTACCAACATTTCAAATAAAAATTTTTTTACTCGGAAAATGAAAGAGTTCCCGAGGTCGAACTCAGGGAGCAAGTCGTGTTCTAGAGATATACATGTTTCTTTTACAAAATAAAGAAAGAGAGAGGGAAAGAATTTGTTGTTCTTTTCGTTTTCTCCTCGTGATGTTCTTCTTTCTTTCTTTTCTTCAGATCTCCTTCTTCTTCTTTGTTCTGCAGAGGTGATGTTCCTCTTCAGATCTCCTTCTTCTTCCTTGGTTTCTGTCTTGGCCTCTCTTCTTCTTTTTCTGCAGTCTCTTCTGTGAATGTTTCTTCTTCCTTTCTTTCTTCAGATCTCCTTCTTCTTCTTCCTTATGGCTGCAGAGCTTCTACCTTCAGCTACTAAGTCTTCCTTTCTTCTTCTTCTACTTTGGCCGTTGCTCTTCTTTTCTTTCTTTCTTCAGCCTGCCTTCTTTCCTGCTCTGGCTGCTGACCTTCCGTCGTCTGACCCGGTGCTTCGACGACTTAACTATGCATTTGCTACAGTGCAGCTCCTTCTTCTTCCGCGGGTCTTCCTCTTCGCCTGCGCCTGCACACTTCAGAGTTTCTCGTCAGAAGCAAAACCTACTCTACCCTCCCCCCCCCGCGTCTCTCTTTCTCTCTGAAACCACTCTTAGGAAAGCTCTCCCAGAGCTACCGGGTAACCGGGTTCGGATCAGGCCCGGGTCCAGGCCCACCGGCGTGCGTGGTGGGCGAGGAGTGCAGGTCAGTCGAGTCGGGTCGGGTCGGTTCGGGTCAGGTCCGCGGGGCGTGAGCGCGGACGAGACCGGGTAACCGGGCGGGTGAAGGGGACCTCACCCCGTGTACTGAGGCAGTAAGGCTACTGCACTTTTGCATCTTATGTCGCTGCGGCTCTTCAGGAGTTTCCGAGGTGGGACTAAACGGCCCACCTCAATTGCGCGCCCGCAGCGGGGAATTCAGCAGGAGATGGCAGCGTCATGCGGAGTTTTCTTCCTCGGCTGCGAACCTGGTGTTTTGCCAAAACTCCTCGCAAGGCCTGGGAGTGAATCTGGGCTTGGCGCTGAGCGTGGCGCGCCTGTAGCTGCAGGCGGAAGCAGGTCCTCCTGCGCGTCAATGGCGGCGGAGGTCGGGTGGCCTGTCCACAAGAAAACGGCCTCTCGGCCTAATCAGAGAGTGCCAGGAGCTTCGCCAGGGTGCGGCGAAGCTCGTGTGGGTGGTGGCGAGGCGCGGGGCGGCGTGCGAGGGCTGCCCTAGGTCGGACTGTGGGTCGGAGGATGGGTCTGTTCGGTGGAGTTGCAGAGGGTGAGGTGGGGGAAGTGGTAGGGCGGAGATTGATCAGGGTGAGGAGGCGGAGGTCCTGCGGTGGTTGGCGAGCCGTGTGGGTCGCTGAGGTGATGGGAGCGGCTCGCCGGAGGGTGGTCGGAGACGAAGGGGGTGAAGGTGGTCAGGTTCGGTCGAGGGCTTAATTGACTAAATTGAAAGCGGGGAAAGAAAGAGGAGAAGAAGGGGAGTAGCTCTAGCTTACTTGCAGGGACGAAAGGGGAGGAACAGGGCGACAGTCGTATCGACTGTCGCCGGAGAAGACGATGCTCAGGGAAAGGGGCGGCGGCGAGCAGAGAGCCGGAGAGACGCCAGCTGGGTGCGGCGTGGCGCGGGAAGAGTAGGGGAGGAAGTCTCTGCTGCTGGTATTGCGGCAGAGCGAAGAGGTGGAGGGGGAGGAAACCGCCGGAGCTGGTGAGCGTCTGCCGGAGGAAGAAGAGAAGAAAGTTGGGGATTTTCTCCGTCAGATCCAGGCTGCTCTGGTCGGTGGAGCAGCGGGGGGTATTTATAGGGATGAAACAGGGAGGAAGGCAGAGGGAGACGACGTGTCTCCCTCGCCGGAGAATGGTCGGAAACACGAACCCATACCGTCCGTGCGTTCGCACGGCCGGTATGGTGGGCTACAATGACCAGGGGGGTGCCCCTGCGACGGCTGACGACGCAGGGCACCCCCGGTTTACTTGCTAGGTCCCCCACCTCACCCTGCGCGGCGCCATGCTTCGCGCAAGGTCGCCGGAGCATGGTGCTGGCAGGTTTTTGCAGGAGGGACCTGGTTGCAAAGAACGAAGGAGAGTTAGGGGCCACAATGCGAGGGTTCAAAAGTTGAGGACCAAAGAGTAAATATATGAGGACCAAAGTGTAAAGTCGGTCAAGGAGGTTTCTTCTTAGGCTCAAGTTTTTATACATGACTAATTAGGACCTAAGGAATCTGATGGTGAATTTCATTTTCATATTAAACCTTGTTTGACCGGTCAATTTGCACAAAAACCCAAATTAAGTTATTAATTGGGCATGGTTCTCAATGTAGGTCAAAATGGGTTCTAAAGGCCAAATTGAAGGTTCTAAACCCTAGAGATTATTTTTCTATGAATTTTAGAGGGTTTATTCTATTTTTACTTTGCCTCGAACCTTGTGAATTGAAGTGGGTTGTTTTAGGGTTACAGATTTATCATTTAGTTTCTTGGAATTGCTGTAGCCCTTGCTAGATCATTTCATCCCACTTTTATTCTTATTAAGCTGCTTTGACCTATGTTTGGGCCCTGAATTACCCTGTATGCAGATTATACTGGTGAAATTGCATTTTTACCCCTTATGACTTGTTTTCTCCTTAAACTCAGAATTCTCTGAGTTAAGCCTTTCCTTGAGTTATGTAGGAGCTTTTATCCTTTGTATTGGGTCAAAATGAGCTAGTTATGGCTCATGATGAGGTTCTCATCATACCCCCATGCCTAGCTTTTGCTAGTCCCTTAGCAAAAACTTAAGGTTTCAACCCTTGTTCTAGACCATGAAGTTTTTAATAGTTTTAGATAAGTGCCTTTTTTATTTGAGCATAGATTAGGTTAGAATGCTGACCATAGGCCTAAAAGGTACTCTAGTACCAATCAAGATCCAAATCTGTCTAGCCTTAGCCTCAGTCTTTTAGCAAAGGTTTTTAAGGCCCACAAGAACTAACCTAAGGTTTATTGGACTTCGTGGTTAAAGCACCCGTGCTTGAAATGATTTTAGCCCTGGCTCAGTTCGCAGTGCGTTTTGTAAGAGAGAGATAGAAAGTTTTTCTGTTTGGAGAGTTTTCTCTCTCTTTTTCTTTTTAGTTCTAGCCTAGGATTGGCTTTTCAACACGGTCTGTATCAGATTCCTTGCTCCCATCATCAATCCTCAAGGGTTCCTGGCGATCGATGCTTCGAGATAGCACCGCCCATGGCAACCCCCGGAACCCTGGCTATTGAGATTTCGGGATAATCCCATCCATGGTATTCCGTGGCCGAATCCAGACCCTGGCAATTGACACTTCGAGATAATGCCATCCATGGAATCTGAACTAGCAGAGTGCTTACATGCCCCCAGTAGGATATGTAAATATCCTAAGAGACAAGCACCGAGGAGATGATATTTTGCTACGCATCTTCGAGGGGATTTCCCGCCTCTCTGCGCTGGGAACTCGTCCAAATCAACTTGTGTTGATCGGCCGCTCCTATTCTAGGTGTTCTTTTCAGATTTTTGCGACGCTTCTACGTGATTCTGATTTTTACGCTTACTGAACCAGGCTGTGTGTGAGATTAGGGTGCTTAGGTTACTGAGTCCCGTAAATCAAAAATTAGTTAACGAGGCCGAATACTCCCTAAGCCTTAGACCTAATACTTCAGCTTTTCATTTTCCTCAACCTCTTGAGGAGTGTCCAGATCTTAATGGGTACTAAGAGTCTATTCAAGAATGCCTAAGGTTTGCATTCTTTACTAATCTTATTGTGCACTTTTCTTGAATGAGGTCTAGAGCTTAGGTTAATTCCTTAGTTCCTTACTAATGACTATCACTTTTTCTCATAATTTTGTGCTCCTTTTTCATTTTGTTTCTTTTCTCCTTCACAAAATTTTCTTCTCCTCTTTTCCTCTTATTCTTTTTCGAAAAAATTTTTTAATTTTTATGGTGTTTTTGGCATATGTGAATTTTTTTGTTTGAAACCTTTTCTTACAAGTTTTTGTACTTTCATACCCCCCCATGCCTAAGATTTGCAATGTCCTCATTGTAACCTAGGGGGTCTTAGTTCATTCCTTAAGACAGAAATTTGGGTGAGTGAATGGGTCGGGTTGAATTTTTTTTTTTTTTTTTTTTTTTTTTTTTTTTTGAGGACGATTTCAAATCCCAGATGCAAACATCTGAGTTGGGGTCGGCTGTCTACAAGGGTGAACTTCGAGTGCTGAAAGGTGTCAGAACAAGTTTCAGATTTTCAAAGAGAATGACGGGCTGCCTCCCGTTAAGCGCTGAGTTTTACGCCATCGGCTGGGCGCAATAAGCTCAAGGGGAAAGGAGGATATAAGATGCCTCAGCCAAATCAGTAGAAGTTACATCAATGAACGGCTTGAGTCTCTGACTGTTCACGATGAAAGGTTCAGAATCGTGGCTGAGTGGACTGATTTCGATTGCTCCATTTCCAAAAACCTGTCGGACCAAATATGGTCCGACCCACTTAGATCTCAGTTTTCCTGGGAAGAGTTTTAGTCGGGCATCAAAGAGTAGGACCTTTTGACCAGGATGAAAGATCTTTCTCGAGATGTGTTTGTCGTGGAAGGCTTTAGCCCGCTCCTTGTAGATTTGCGAGTTCTCGTATGCGTCTATGCGTAATTCATCGATCTCGCTGATTTGGAGTTTTCTGTGGGTCCCAGCCTTGGAAAGATCTAGATTACAGTTCCGTACTGCCCAATAGGCTTTATGCTCCAGTTCGACGGGAAGGTGGCATGCCTTTCCGTACACCAGTCTAAAGGGAGACATGCCTAATTGGGTCTTGTGGGCGGTCCTATAGGCCCACAATGCTTCCGGAAGTCGGGACGACCAGTCCTTCCTGTCAGGTCGAACAGTGACTTGCAGGATTTTCTTGATCTCCCGATTAGACAGCTCAGCTAGACCATTAGTTTGGGGGTGGTAAGGAGTAGAGATTCGGTGAGACACCCCGTATTTGGTCATCAGTGACCTAAACTGAGCATTTGTGAAATGGGTCCCCCCATCAGAGATTATTGCACGAGGAATCCCGAACCTTGAGAAAATGTGTTGATGAATGAATTTGAGAACGATTTTGTGATCACAGGTTCGGGTCGGTATGGCTTCGATCCATTTGGACACGTAGTCCACAGCCAACAGAATGTATTCGAAACCATCCGAAACAGGAAAGGGGCCCATAAAATCAATCCCCCAAACATCAAAGATTTCGCATACTAGAATCGGTTGCATAGGCATCATGTCGCGATGGCTCATGTTGCCCAAAGTCTGGCAACGACTGCATGCCTTGCAATGCCTGTATGCGTCTTTGAACAGTGTGGGCCAGTAAAAGCCGCACTGGAGGACTTTTGATGCGGTTTTATGCCCGGCAAAATGGCCACCGCATGCCTGGTCATGGCAGAAAGAGAGGATATTGTTGACTTCCCCTTCTGGGACACATCTCCGGATGATCTGATCGGCACCTATGCGGAAGAGGTACGGGTCTTCCCAAATGTAATACTTGGCATCGGAGCGTAATTTGTCTTTCTTGGCCTTCGGCCAATCGGACGGGGTCTGATGAGATGCCAAGTAATTTACAATATTAGCAAACCATGGAAGGCTAGTACCAATAGTCAGCAGGTGCTCATCGGGAAAATGCTCAGTGATGGGTCCGGAAGGGTCAATTATTTCAGAAGGAAGACGGGACAAGTGATCAGCTACCACGTTTTGTTTTCCCGCTTTATCGCGAATCTCGAGGTCAAATTCTTGCAACAGCAAGATCCATCGGATCAATCGAGGTTTCGCGTCCTTCTTTGCAAGGAGATGCCTCACAGCCGTGTGATCCGAGTATATGATGACATGGGAACCCAGAAGGTATGATCTGAACTTCTCTAGGGCAAATACTACAGCTAGCAGCTCTTTCTCAGTAACCGTATAGTTACGCTGAGCCTCATCGAGTGTTTTGCTGGCGTAGTAAATGACCACAGGTTTCTTGTCATTTTTCTGCCCCAAAACCGCTCCTACAGCGAAGTCGGATGCATCACACATGATCTCAAAGGGTTGAGACCAATCAGGGGACTGTAGGATCGGGGCTTGGGTGACTCGGTCACGCAGGATTTCAAATGCTTGAGTGCATTCCTTGGAGATTTCGAAGGGAACATCCTTGGAGAGAAGAGTGGTCAGGGGGCGTGCGATTTTTGAAAAATCAGGGATAAATCGTCGATAAAAATCGACATGCCCTAAAAAGGATCGGATGTCCCTGATCGAGCTAGGCATAGGAAGGTGAGAAATCAGATTAACCTTAGCTCGATCCACTTGGATACCTTTCTCCGAAATTGAGTGTCCCAGGACAATTCCCTCAGGCACCATGAAATGGCTCTTTTCCCAGGAAAGAACCAAATTCACGTCGATGCACCGCCTGAGTATCTGGACCAAGTGTTGGAGGCAATCGTCGACTGATGCTCCGAAAACTGAAAAGTCATCCATGAAGACTTCCAGATAATCACCTACCATATCTGAGAATATGGCAAGCATGCATCGCTGAAAAGTAGCGGGTGCATTGCAAAGACCGAAAGGCATCCTTCGGAAAGCGTATGTTCCGAAGGGGCAGGTGAACGTGGTCTTTTCTTGGTCCTCAGGATGGATTGCCACCTGGTTATAACCGGAGTACCCGTCAAGAAAGCAGAAGAACCTATTTCCCGCTAGTTTTTCGAGAATTTGATCAATGAAGGGTAGTGGGAAATGATCCTTCTTCGTGGAGGAATTGAGTCGACGGTAATCTATACAGACTCTCCACGAGTTGGCTAATCGGGTAGGAATGATTTCTCCGGTCTCAGTCGTTATAGTGGTGAGTCCTGCCTTCTTAGGCACGACCTGAATTGGGCTCACCCAACGACTATCGGAGATCGGGTAGATGATCCCGGCATCTAACCACTTGATGATCTCCTTTTTCACGACCTCCTGTAGATTGGGGTTTAAGCGTCTCTGCATTTCACGAGAAGGTCGTGTGCCCTCTTCTGAATAGATATGATGAGTACAATAAGAGGGACTTATTCCAGTCAAATCATCGAGAGTCCATCCGATGGCTCTTCGATGTTGCTGGAGGACAATAATCAGACTGGCTTCCTGTTCAGGACTGAGGTTGGAATTGATGATCACAGGAAGGGTCTGATTAGAACCCAAAAAGATGTATTTTAAGTGAGCAGGAAGGGGTTTCAGTTCGAGGATGGGGTTTTCAGCAGCAGCGGGTGGTTCAGTATAGATGTGAGGTTCAAGGGTGGGAGTTACTGGATTGTTCACATCTGGGTTTGACTCCTCTGTTTGCGGGTCAAGATCCTTCTGTGGTTGATGAGGCATACTCAAGTCATTCTGGAGGTGTGATTCATCAACCAGAGTCTTGATGTCACAAATTTGCTCGATGACGCCGCAATTAATTCCTTGTTGGGCCTTAAATATATCAATTTTCAGTGTTTGATCTCCAAACTTAAGCTCTATTTGGCCCTCCTCACAGCTGATGTTGGCTCTAGCAGTAGCCAAGAAAGGTCTCCCTAGAATGATTGGTGTATCCCTAGGGTTCTCAGGTGCATCCATGTCTAAGACTATAAAGTCCACTGGAAAATAGAAATCCCGCACTCTCACGATAACATCCTCGAGAATCCCTTTTGGTGACTTTATAGATCGATCTGCTAATTGTAATGTCACCTCGGTTGGTTTCAGCTCAGATTCTTCTAGATGGTCCAGTAAGGATGTGGGTATCAGATTTATAGATGCACCCAAGTCTAACAATGCTCTATCAAATTGGGTACCACCTATCTTACAGGAGATCAGGGGAGTTCCAGGATCTTTTGCCTTGGGCGGGAGTCTACTAAGGATTACAGAGCTGGCTTGCTCTGACAGAACAATTGGGCTCCCTCCCTTGGTTCACGGCTTACGCTGGGGTGTACATAAATTTTTTAGAAATCGTGCGTAAGCTGGTACGTGGCGGATTGCATCCATCAAGGGGATGTTTATGTGGACCTGCTCAAAGGGCTTGACCAGGTCCTCCTCAGGGGCCACGGGTTTGGTGGTCTTCTTTCCCTTGGTCAGGGCCTCGGGAAACGGGATCTTGGTTGGTTCCTCTAGGATAGGTCCAGGTTGTAGATCTGGAACAGCGGTACCTTGGATAACTATCCTAGGGTCATGGTTATCAGGCTGGGAGTGGTTTGGATAATGCGGGTCTTGAGTTGTCTTACCACTACGTGTTGTTACAGAATTTAATCTGGCCTGATTTTGGTTTGGGTTTGGTAGGAGGGGTGGCTGCTGCTGAAATCCCGCACGAGAAGTTGAGGCATCCATCTCGTCTGGAGATGGAGCAGTGGGGGCCTGATAAATCCATTGAGCGTGGCCTAAATTTGGATTCATAACGCGCTTCTGGGTTGGCACGTTATTTGGGTTAGGAAGGGGTTGGGAAGGGAGTGTGCCTGGCTGGCGAGAATTTGCCAACTGGGCCAGTTGAGTTTTAACTTCAGTAAGCTCGTCCTTGTGCTGTTTTTGAATGGCCGCATTCGATTTTTGAATGTCAGCCAGAGTCTGAAGGATTAAGGACATTTGATCTTGATTTGGCCCTGATGGATAAGTAGGGTTGGGCCGAGGCTGAGGCGGCTGGTAGTGATGAGAGGGCTGTGGGCGGGACTGAAAAGGTGGTCTTTGGGTTTGGGAATTTCCCGCCCACTGAAAATTGGGATGGTTTCGCCATCCAGGGTTGTAAGTGTTGGAGAATGGGTCGTTCTGGATGGCGTTGAGGTCCTCGCAGGTCTGAGGAACCTCCTGAGAATCAGGGAAAGGAGGAATGGAGTTCCCCCGGCTGGTGAAGAAAGGATCGGATGATCTTCCAGTCCAAGAATCAGATGGGGATGGATATGGATCCATCCCAAGGGAGGATCGGTGGAGGATGTTTTGCACAGTCTCCTATGTGGAAGGAGGTTGTGCAAAGGAGTTATGCGCAGAGGTGGCTCGCTGCAAGTGCTGAGTCAGCTCATCCACCTTCTTTTCAATGATTGAGACCTTGTCCAATCGACTGGCCATTAATTCCAGGTCGACTGATGCGGACAGGCCCTGCGTCTCATGTGCTCCCTTAAGATTCGTCGCTGCGCGGGTATTCGTCCTGTCGAATAATCCCATGGAGTCATTGTTGATGGAGTTCTCGCACATGTTTTCGAGAATCTCCCATACGGTGTCTTCATGTTGACCCATGATGTTTCCTCCGCAAGTTGCATTGACGAAAAGGCGGATGTCCTCACGGAGTCCCTGGTAAAAAGATTGGACTTGTTCCCATTTAGGAACTCCGTGATGGGGGCACTTTCTCATGAGATCCTGAAAACGATCCCATGCCTCATGGAGAGGTTCTCCTGATTGTTGAGTGAAGTGTGTAATCTGATGGCGCAAGGCGTTGGTCCGACCAACGGGAAAGAACTTTTTCAAAAACTCGGATTGAAGTTCTTCCCAAGTGTTGATCGGACGGGTCTGAGTTTGATACCAATGGGCGGCCTTGTCCATAAGAGAAAAGGAGAACATCTTCATGAGAAGAATATCCCGATTTTGCGCATCTGATCCAAAAGTGTGGGCCAGATGCTTTAGCTGTTTGATGTGCTGGAAGGGATCTTCAGAATTAAGCCCATGGAATTTAGGTATAGCATGAATCATGTTGGGCTTTAGTTCGGAATCAGGTCCTCCAATCGGGATTCTGACTCGAGGCTCAATGGCCACCGCAGCAGGATTGTAGTGGTCCCGCATCATAGGACGCTGTGGTGGGTGCACGAAGTTTTGGAAGAGGTCATTGAGTCGCTGGAGCTGGTGTTCCAGATTATTTTCTTCCTCAACTGGCTGAGCCATGATGGGGGAAGAAGAAGAACTTGGTTCTGAATCAGAAGAGAGAATAATGTGAGGGTGTTGCTGCACAAATACGGGCGTCGAGGCTTGGCCTTGACGAGAGCGAATTTCTAATGGAGGTCTTAAGGGTGGTCTTAGAGACCTCCTTCCGTACATGCACAGTTGGGAGAGGTAAGTTTAGAAGGTGCTGGACCCAATCAAGACACCCAAAAATGTGTTGGGTGACTATAGAGGTGCGGGGCAGATGGACCCCTTGATCAGAAAGATCGTCCACCTGAGAATTACCTGGGCAGCCAGAGAGGGAGAGTCCCGCGAAGACCCCTACACGGTAGAGCGTCCCCACGGGTTACAGGGTTTCCCCCACCCGACCTCTCTTGTCACTGCGGTTCCAGGTAGACCAGAATGGGGATCTTGACCTCTTAAGTCTACCAATTTTAAGATCAGGGTGCTTAAGGTTTTCACTTGAACTTTAGTCTTTTAAGTGCAAAGAGTGACCTAATTTAAGGTTGGTTGACCCAAGGGGTCAACTTTACCTATTGTTTTCTTTAAGAGCTTTTAGGTCCTGTCTTTTAGGGTTCAAGTGTTTAGAGAGAGCCAATTGTTTTAGGATTTTTCTTGTTAATTATTTTCAATCAATGGCTTGGGCACACCTCTTTTGGATTTCCTCAATTCTTGATTAAGGGGTGTGTCTCTACTGAAATCCTAATGTTTGACCTTATGTTGGCTCTACTTGGTCCATTTAACTCTTTGTTGGGCAATTAGGGCTCAAGCAAGAATGTGTTAGCCCTTAAATACCCTTAATAGTGTGCAGGAGTGATGAGTTGAAAACATGCAACTCTTTATGGTTACTAAGTATGGAAGGCAGGTTAGCCCTATATTGCTTGTTCTGTTCTTTTCTTCCTCTTTAGAGTTTAGGGGTTAATAGTGAGAGGAAAATTTTACCTGTCTTCGGAGTGGTTGTCGTGTGGTTGCTTGTCTTCTTGAGTTCCTGTAGCTGCACAAAAGAGAGGAGATTATCA
This sequence comes from Thalassia testudinum, assembly GCA_037157565.1. Lineage (NCBI taxonomy): Eukaryota > Viridiplantae > Streptophyta > Magnoliopsida > Alismatales > Hydrocharitaceae > Thalassia > Thalassia testudinum. Next base: position 46,770,729 of record JAZHRO010000025.1, read on the forward strand.
GAAATTAAAAGAAACAGGAATGTTTACCTCTAGAATAGCCGTTGCTCCCCGGCAGCGGCGCCAAAATGGAACGTCGCGGCAACCGGGTTTGAGGGTTTTGGTTTTGTTATAACGTTGTAGTAAAGCCGGTTATTACCAACATTTCAAATAAAAATTTTTTTACTCGGAAAATGAAAGAGTTCCCGAGGTCGAACTCAGGGAGCAAGTCGTATTCTAGAGATATACATGTTTCTTTTACAAAATAAAGAAAGAGAGAGGGAAAGAATTTGTTGTTCTTTTCGTTTTCTCCTCGTGATGTTCTTCTTTCTTTCTTTTCTTCAGATCTCCTTCTTCTTCTTTGTTCTGCAGAGGTGATGTTCCTCTTCAGATCTCCTTCTTCTTCTTCCTTGGTTTCTGTCTTGGCCTCTCTTCTTCTTTTTCTGCAGTCTCTTCTGTGAATGTTTCTTCTTCCTTTCTTTCTTCAGATCTCCTTCTTCTTCTTCCTTATGGCTGCAGAGCTTCTACCTTCAGCTACTAAGTCTTCCTTTCTTCTTCTTCTTCTGCTTTGGCCGTTGCTCTTCTTTTCTTTCTTTCTTCAGCCTGCCTTCTTTCCTGCTCTGGCTGCTGACCTTCCGTCGTCTGACCCGGTGCTTCGACGACTTAACTATGCATTTGCTACAGTGCAGCTCCTTCTTCTTCCGCGGGTCTTCCTCTTCGCCTGCGCCTGCACACTTCAGAGTTTCTCGTCAGAAGCAAAACCTACTCTACCCTCCCCCCCCCCGCGTCTCTCTTTCTCTCTGAAACCACTCTTAGGAAAGCTCTCCCAGAGCTACCGGGTAACCGGGTTCGGATCAGGCCCGGGTCCAGGCCCACCGGCGTGCGTGGTGGGCGAGGAGTGCAGGTCAGTCGAGTCGGGTCGGGTCGGTTCGGGTCAGGTCCGCGGGGCGTGAGCGCGGACGAGACTGGGTAACCGGGCGGGTGAAGGGGACCTCACCCCGTGTACTGAGGCAGTAAGGCTACTGCACTTTTGCATCTTATGTCGCTGCGGCTCTTCAGGCGTTTCCGAGGTGGGACTAAACGGCCCACCTCAATTGCGCGCCCGCAGCGGGGAATTCAGCAGGAGATGGCAGCGTCACGCGGAGTTTTCTTCCTCGGCTGCGAACCTGGTGTTTTGCCAAAACTCCTTGCAAGGCCTGGGAGTGAATCTGGGCTTGGCGCTGAGCGTGGCGCGCCTGTAGCTGCAGGCGGAAGCAGGTCCTCCTGCGCGTCAATGGCGGCGGAGGTCGGGTGGCCTGTCCACAAGAAAACGGCCTCTCGGCCTAATCAGAGAGTGCCAGGAGCTTCGCCAGGGTGCGGCGAAGCTCGTGTGGGTGGTGGCGAGGCGCGGGGCGGCGTGCGAGGGCTGCCCTAGGTCGGACTGTGGGTCGGAGGATGGGTCTGTTCGGTGGAGTTGCAGAGGGTGAGGTGGGGGAAGTGGTAGGGCGGAGATTGATCAGGGTGAGGAGGCGGAGGTCCTGCGGTGGTTGGCGAGCCGTGTGGGTCGCTGAGGTGATGGGAGCGGCTCGCCGGAGGGTGGTCGGAGACGAAGGGGGTGAAGGTGGTCAGGGTCGGTCGAGGGCTTAATTGACTAAATTGAAAGCGGGGAAAGAAAGAGGAGAAGAAGGGGAGTAGCTCTAGCTTACTTGCAGGGACGAAAGGGGAGGAACAGGGCGACAGTCGTATCGACTGTCGCCGGAGAAGACGATGCTCAGGGAAAGGGGCGGCGGCGAGCAGAGAGCCGGAGAGACGCCAGCTGGGTGCGGCGTGGCGCGGGAAGAGCAGGGGAGGAAGTCTCTGCTGCTGGTATTGCGGCAGAGCGAAGAGGTGGACGGGGAGGAAACCGCCGGAGCTGGTGAGCGTCTGCCGGAGGAAGAAGAGAAGAAAGTTGGGGATTTTCTCCGTCAGATCCAGGCTGCTCTGGTCGGTGGAGCAGCGGGGGGTATTTATAGGGATGAAACAGGGAGGAAGGCGGAGGGAGACGACGTGTCTCCCTCGCCGGAGAATGGTCGGAAACACGAACCCATACCGTCCGTGCGTTCGCACGGCCGGTATGGTGGGCTACAATGACCAGGGGGGTGCCCCTGCGACGGCTGACGACGCAGGGCACCCCCGGTTTACTTGCTAGGTCCCCCACCTCACCCTGCGCGGCGCCATGCTCCGCGCAAGGTCGCCGGAGCATGGTGCTGGCAGGTTTTTGCAGGAGGGACCTGGTTGCAAAGAACGAAGGAGAGTTAGGGGCCACAATGCGAGGGTTCAAAAGTTGAGGACCAAAGAGTAAATATATGAGGACCAAAGTGTAAAGTCGGTCAAGGAGGTTTCTTCTTAGGCTCAAGTTTTTATACATGACTAATTAGGACCTAAGGAATCTGATGGTGAATTTCATTTTCATATTAAACCTTGTTTGACCGGTCAATTTGCACAAAAACCCAAATTAAGTTATTAATTGGGCATGGTTCTCAATGTAGGTCAAAATGGGTTCTAAAGGCCAAATTGAAGGTTCTAAACCCTAGAGATTATTTTTCTATGAATTTTAGAGGGTTTATTCTATTTTTACTTTGCCTCGAACCTTGTGAATTGAAGTGGGTTGTTTTAGGGTTACAGATTTATCATTTAGTTTCTTGGAATTGCTGTAGCCCTTGCTAGATCATTTCATCCCACTTTTATTCTTATTAAGCTGCTTTGACCTATGTTTGGGCCCTGAATTACCCTGTATGCAGATTATACTGGTGAAATTGCATTTTTACCCCTTATGACTTGTTTTCTCCTTAAACTCAGAATTCTCTGAGTTAAGCCTTTCCTTGAGTTATGTAGGAGCTTTTATCCTTTGTATTGGGTCAAAATGAGCTAGTTATGGCTCATGATGAGGTTCTCATCAAGACCCTCTTGACCGACTTTGCAATTTGGTCATCATCTATTACTTTTTGACCCTCAACTTTCGAAACCCTTACATTTTGGCCCCTAGCTTCCTCGTCGTTCTTTGCATTTAGGTCCCTCCTGCAAGTCTTTGCGCAGCGCCATGCTCCGGCGACTTTGCGCGGAGCATGGCACCGCGCAGGGTGAGGGGATGTCATGCAAATTGAACCTAGTGTTCCCTGCGATGTCTGCTGTCGCAGGGACACCGCCTTGACGCCTGACGACGCCCACACCTTCCGTGCGAATGCACTGAAGGTATTGGTCGCACCTCCGGCCACTCTCCGGCGAGGGAGTCACGTCGCCTCCCTGCATCCACCCCTTCGCCACCGCCTTTATAGAGACCAGCGTCGCCAGCCTGTTGGGGGTAGCTTGGTCTTGATGGAGAAAACCCTAACCCTTCCTCTCGCCCCACTCTGACAGGAACCCACCAGCTCCGGCGGCTCCTCCTCCTCCGTCTCGTCGCTCTGCTGCAATACCAGCAGCAGAGCCACCTTCGCCTGATCTCCCTGTGTCGCGCCGTACCAAGCGTGCGCCTCCCTGCCCTCGTCCTCGCCGCCGCTCTCTTCCTTTGGGTGTGTCTTCTCCGGCGACAGTCGATACGACTGCCGCCCTTCTCCGGCCCCCTTTGTCCCTGTAGGTAGGTTACTGTTATTTCCCTTCGTCCCCTCTTTCTTTTCCCCACTGCCTTTCAGTTGATTACCCCTCGACTACTTCCGACCACCATCATCTTCCATCCCTCCGGCAACCCTCCGGCGAGTTGCCCCCATCGATCTGCCACTCCACACAACTCGTCAGCTGTCCCAAAAGCTCCGCCTCACTCCACCCAACACCCCCCACCCCTCCACTGCCACTCCACACCTCCACAACACTCCCCCGGTCAAACCCATTTTTCCGGTTGCAGTCCGACCTAGGGCTGCCTCTAGACACCACCCCACGACCTGCTGCACCCCGCACTACCTTCGCCGTGCCACGGCGAAGGTTTCCCTGTGGTTTGATTCGGCCGAGAGGCCCTGTTTGTGTTAGGCAGATTTTCAGCCCCGGCCGCCATTGGCGACGAAGCAAGGAGCCTCCAAGCCTCGAAGCAGCAGGACTCCAGCCGAGGCGAATTGGAGAGACCCAGGTGAAGGCAGGCAGCTGGTTAGCGAGGAAAAATGAGGATGCAGCTGCTGAGGCAAGGTTACATCCTTCCTGTAGCCGCGCGGGCGAAGAAACGAAGTTTAGTCCCACATCGTAAGATTTTGAAGTGCCACACCCATTTAAATTGATTTTGTGTTTTTCTCTTAGCGTCTCCGAACACGGGGTGAGGTCCCCTCGCCCACTCGCTCGCCTCGTTCGCGACCCACGCCACGCGGACCTGGCGGATCCGACTTGACACTACCCTGCACTCCTCGCACACCACCCACGTCGGTGCGCCTGGTCCCGGTTACGCAACCCGACCCATTAACCCGGCTCTGGGAGAGCTTCCTATGAGCGGTTTACAAAGAGAGAGAGAGACATGCGGGTAGAGGGAAGGGCTAGGTTTTGCTGTGCCTTGTGCAGGAACAGGGCGCGAAGGAAGAAGGTTCACCACTTGGCCACAGGAAGAAGAAGAGGAGCGGAGGTAGAAACTCTGAAAAGGCTCTGCAGCTGAGCAAGGCAGAAGACCAAGGAAGAAGAAGCAGGAAGAAGAAGAGAAGAAGAAGAAGCAGCAAAGGAAGAAAAGAGGGGAAGCACTGTAGCAGACCGCTGTTTAAGTCGTCTGACTGTGATATTAGACAACGGATGAAGCTTCAGAGGAGATAAAGCAGAGAAGAAGAAAAAGAAAGAAAAGGCTCCGCAGCTGAAGAGAAAGAAAAGAGAAGAAGGAAGAAAGAAGATAACAACAAGAAAAAGAAGAAGAACTGAAGAAGAAAAGAACTAGAAGACAAGCAGAAGAAGAAGAGGAACTGAAGGCAATCAGAGCCAAGGAAGAAGACCCGTAAAGATAAAGAAAAGAGAAAGAAGAGAAGAAGAAGACAAGCAAAGAGAGAAAGAAGAGAAGAAGAAAAAGCCAAAAGACAGAAATCTATTTCTCCCTCTCTCTCTCTCTTATTTTTGTAATAAAGAAACATTGTACTTCTAGAATTCCAATAGCTTCCTGAGTTCGACCTCGGGAAACTATTTCCGAGTAAAATTGTAATGGTAACGACAACCGTAGCTGTCTTATTTTATACCACAACGACATTACTGTAATAAGCATTAAAACAAACAAAGACTAGCCGCGGTTGGGAAACGTCACCATTTTCTTGGCGTCGTTGCTGGGGAGCAACCGCTATTCTAGAAGCTTTGAATTTCTTTTAAAAGATTGCTAATCTTTTTCTCTATCTTGTGTGCAGAAGTAAAGGAAAAGAAGAGCAGCCGCACGACAAACACTCCAACAAACAGGTAATCTCTATTAGCCCTTTCTTAATTCCCTTAAAATCTGAAAAGGAACAAAAAGAAGAATCAACTTAGGGCTACCTATGTTATACATAATAATTCATCAAAATTGCCTATTTCAACACATGCTTAACTGTTCATCCAACTAAGGTAATTAGGGCGAAAACCTTCTTGATTGAGCCCTAGATACTAAAATTTTGAGGCAACTAAATTAGACCAACTAGAGCCAATCCAAGGATTGAAAATCTAGGGTTTCTAGAGACACACCTTCTATTAACAAAGAAAAGATCTTCTCAAAAAGAGGTGTGCCTAAACCTTGTTTGAAAAAGATCTATACAAGATGAACCCTAAGCAAATCAGGCTCTTAAATCCATTTGAACCTTAAAAGAAAGGACCCAAAAGCTCTCAAAAGAACAAGAGGTGAAGTTGACCCCTTGGGTCAACCAACCTTCAAATTAGATCACTTTTTCACTCAAAATACTTAAAAGTTCAAGTGGAACCTTAAGCACCTTGATCTTAAAGTAAAAGAGGTAGACTTAAGAGGTCAAGATCCCCATTCTGGTCTACTTGGAACCGCAGTGACAAGAGAGGTTGGGTGGGGGAAACCCTGTAACCCGTGGGGACGCTCTACCGTGTAGGGGTCTTCACGGGACTCACCCTCTTTGGCTGCCCAGGTAATTCTCAGGTGGACGATCTTTTTGATCAAGGGGTCCATCTGCCCCGCACCTCTATAGTCACCCAACAATTTTTGGGTGTCTCGATTGGGTCCAGCACCTTCTAAACTCATCTATTCCAACAGTGCATGTATGGTAGGAGGTCCTTAAGACCACCCTTAAGACCTCCTTTAGAAATTCACTCTCGTCAAGGTCAAGCCTCGACACCCGTGTTTGTGCAGCAACCCCACCACATTATTCTCTCATCTGATTCAGAACCAAGCTCTTCTTCTTCCCCCATCATGGCTCAGCCAGTTGAGGAAGAAAATAATCTGGAGCACCAGCTCCAACGACTCAATGACCTCTTCCAAAACTTTGTGCACCCACCGCAGCGTCCTATGATGCAGGACCATTATAATCCTGCTGCGGTGGCCATTGAGCCTCGAGTCAGAATCCTGACTGGAGGACCTGATTCCGAATTAAAGCCCAATATGATTCATGCTATACCTAAATTCCATGGGCTTAATTCCGAAGATCCCTTCTAGCACATCAAACAGCTGAAGCATCTGACCTAAGCTTTTGGGTCAGATGCACAAAATCGGGATATTCTTCTCATGAAGATGTTCTCCTTCTCTCTTATGGACAAGGCCGCTCATTGGTATCAAACTCAGACCCGGCCGATTAACACTTGGGAAGAACTTCAGTCTGAATTTTTGAAAAAGTTCTTTCCCGTTGGTCGGACCAATGCCTTGCGCCATCAGATTACCCACTTCACTCAGCAAACAGGGGAACCTCTCCATGAGGCATTGGATCACTTTCAGGATCTCATGAGAAAGTGCCCCCATCACGGAGTTCCTAAATGGGAACAAGTCCAATCTTTTTACGAGGGACTCCGTGAAGACATCCGTCTTTTCGTCAATGCAACCTGCGGAGGGAATATCATGGGTCAACATGAGGACACCGTGTGGGACATTCTCGAAAACATGTGCGAGAACTCCATCAACAATGACTCCATGGGATTATTCAATAGGACGAATACCTGCGCATCGACGAATCTTAGGGGAGCACATGAGACTCAGGGCCTGTCTGCATCAGTCGACCTGGAATTAATGGCCAGTCGATTGGACAAGGTCTCAATCATTGAAAAGAAGGTGGATGAGCTGACTCAACACTTGCAGCGAGCCACCTCTGCGCATAGCTTCTTTGCGCAACCTCCTTCCACATGGGAGATTGTGCAAAACATTCTCCATCGATCTTCTCCTGGGATGGATCCATATCCATCATCTGATTCTCGGATCGGAGGGCCATCCGATCCTTTCTATGCCAGCCCGGGGAATTCCATTCCCCCTTTCTCTGACTCTCTAGAGGTTCCTCAGACCTGCGAGGACCTCAACGCCATCCAGAACGACCCATTCTCCAACACCTATAATCCTGGATGGCGAAACCATCCCAACTTTCAATGGGCAGGAAATTCCCAAACCCAAAGACCACCCTTTCAGTCCCGCCCACAACCCCCTCGTCCTTACCAGCCGCTTCAGCCTCGGCCCAACCCTACTTATCCATCAGGGCCAAATTAAGATCAAATGTCCCTTATCCTTCAGACTCTGGCTGACATTCAAAGAACGAATGTGGCTATCCAAAAACAACACAAGGACAAACTTACAGAGGTCCGTAATCAACTGGCCCAGTTGGCAAATTCTCGCCAGCCAGGCACTCTTCCTTTCCAACCTCTTCCTAACCCGAATAATGTGCCAACACAGCGGCGCGTTATGAACCCAAACCTGGGCCAAGCCCATATGATTTATCAGGCCCCCTCTGTTCCTTCACTTGACGGGATGGAGGTTTCCACTTCTTTTGCGGGCTATCAGTAGCAACCCATCTTACCCAATCCCAACCAAAACCATGCAGGACTTAATTCCGTGACAACCCGTAGTGGTAAGGAAACCCAAGATCCACCTTATCCAAACCACTCCAAGCCTGGTAGTGATCCCAAGCCTAGGACGGTAATCCAGGACGTTCCTATCCCCGTCCCAGATCAAAGACCTGGACCTATCCTAGAAGAACCAACCAAGGCTCCATTTCCCGAGGCCTTGACCAAGGGAAAGAAGATTACCAAGCCCGTGGCACCTGAGGAGGGCCTGGTCAAGCTCTTTGAGCAGGTCCACATAAACATCCCCTTGATGGATGCAATCCGCCACGTACTGGCTTACGCACGATTCTTAAAGAATGTGTGTACACCCCAGCGTAAGCCGCAAACCAAGAGTGGGAGTCCAATTGTTCTGTCAGAGCAAGCCAGCTCTGTAATCCTAAGTAGACTCCTACCCAAGGCTAAAGATCCTGGTACTCCCCTGATTTCCTATAAGATAGGTGATACCCAATTTGATAGAGCATTGCTAGACTTGGGTGCTTCCATAAATCTGATACCCACATCCTTACTTAACCATCTAGAAGAATCTGAGCTAAAACCAACTGAGGTGACATTACAATTAGCCGACTGATCTCGAGGATGTTATTGTAAGAGTGCGGGATTTCTACTTTCCTGTAGACTTTATAGTCTTAGACATGGACGCACCTGAAAACCCTAGGGATGCACCAATCATTCTAGGGAGACCTTTCTTGGCTACTGCTAGAGCCAACATTAGCTGTGAGGAGGGCCAAATAGAGCTCAAATTTGGGAATCAAACCCTGAAAATTGATATATTTAAGGCCCAACAAGGAATCAATTGCGGTGTCATCGAACAGATTTGTGACATTAGGGCTCTGGTTGATGAAACACACTTTCAGAATGACCTGATTATACCTCATCAACTGCAGAAAGATCTTGACTCGCAAATAGAGGAGTTGAATCCAGATTTAGACAACCCAATAGCTCCTACCCTTGAACCTCACATCTATTCTAAACCACCCACCGCTGCTGATAACCCCATCCTCGAACTAAAGCCCCTTCCTGCTCACTTGAAATACATCTTTCTGGGTTCTAATCAGACCCTTCCTGTGATTATCAATTCCAAGCTCAATCCCGAACAGGAATCCCGTCTGATTGTTGTCCTCCAGCAACATCGCAGAGCCATTGGGTGGACTCTCGATGATCTGATTGGAATAAGTCCCTCGTATTGTACTCATCATATCTATTTAGAAGAGGGCGCACGACCTTCTCGTGAAATGCAGAGACGCTTGAACCCCAATCTGTAGGAGGTCGTGAAAAAGAAGATCATCAAGTGGTTAGATGCTGGGATCATCTACCCGATCTTCGATAGTCATTGGGTGAGCCCAATTTAGGTCGTGCCTAAGAAGGCAGGACTCACCACTATAACGACTGAAATCGGAGAAGTCATTCCTACCCGATTAGCCAACTCGTAGAGAGTCTGTATAGATTACCGCCGACTCAATCCCTCCACGAAGAAGGATCATTTCCCACTGCCTTTCATTGATCAGATTCTCGAGAAATTAGCGGGAAATAGATTCTTCTGCTTTCTTGACGGGTACTCCGGTTACAACCAAGTGGCAATCCATCCTGAGGACCAAGAGAAGACCACGTTCACCTGCCCCTTCGGAACAGATGCATTCCGAAGGATGCCTTTCGGTCTTTGCAATGCACCCGCTACTTTTCAGCGGTGCATGCTTGCCATATTCTCAGATATGGTATGTGACTATCTGGAAGTCTTCATGGATGACTTTTCAGTTTTTGGAGCATCATTTGACGATTGCCTCCAACACTTGGTCCAAATACTCACGCGGTGCATCGATGTGAATTTGGTTCTTTCCTGGGAAAAGAGCCATTTCATGGTGCCTGAGGGAATTGTCCTGGGACATTTAATCTCGGAGAAGGGCATCCAAGTGGATCGAGCTAAGGTTGATCTAATCTCTTGCCTTCCTATGCCTAGCTCCATCAGGGACATCCGTTCTTTTCTGGGGCACGTTGATTTTTACTGTCGTTGCATTCCTTATTTCTCGAAAATCGCGTGCCCCTTGACTTCTCTTCTCTCTAAGGATGTACCCTTTGAAATCTCCAAGGAATGCACACTAGCCTTTGAAAACCTTCGTGACCGAGTCACCCAGGCACCTATCCTACAATCCCCTAATTGGTCTCAACCCTTTGAGATCATGTGTGATGCGCCTGATTTCGCTGTAGGAGCGATCCTGGGGCAGAAAGTTGACGGGAAACCCATGGTCATCTACTACGCTAGCAAGACACATGACGAGGCTCAGCGTAACTACATGGTTACAGAGAAAGAGCTGCTAGCCGTAGTATTTGCCCTTGAAAAATTTCGATCATATCTCCTGGGTTCCCACGTCATCATCTACTCGGATCACATGGCTGTAAGGCATCTCCTTGCCAAGAAGGATGCGAAGCCCCGACTAATCCGATGGATCTTGCTATTGCAAGAATTTGATCTCGAGATTCGCGACAAGGCGGGAAGGCAAAATGTGGTAGCCGACCATTTGTCCCATCTTCCTTCTGAGATTATCAACCCTTCCGGACCCATCACGGAACATTTTCCTGATGAACACCTGCTGACTATTGGTACTAGACTTCCATGGTTTGTTGATATAGTAAACTACTTGGCATCTCATCAGATCCCGTCTGATTGGCCGAAGGCCAAGAAAGACAAATTGCACTCTGATACCAAGTATTACATCTGGGAAGACCCATACCTTTTCTGCATAGGTGCTGATCAAATCATCCGGAGATGTGTCCTGGAAGAGAAAATCAATAATATTCTCTCTTTCTGCCATGACCAGGCATGCGGTGGCCATTTCTCTGGGCATAAAACTGCATCAAAAGTCCTCCAGTGCGGCTTTTACTGGCCCACACTATTCAAAGACGCATACAATCACTGCAAGGCATGCAGTCGTTGCTAGACTTTGGGCAACATGAGCCATCACGACATGATGCCTTTGCAGCCAATTCTCGTATGCGAAATCTTTGACGTTTGGGGGATTGATTTTATGGGCCCCTTTCCTGTTTCGGATGGTTTCGAATACATTCTGCTAGCTGTGGACTACGTGTCCAAATGGATCGAAGTCATACTGACCCGAACCTGTGATCACAAAATCGTTCTCAAATTCATTCATCAAAACATTTTCTCAAGGTTCGGGATTCCTCGTGCTATAATCTCTGATGGGGGGACCCATTTCACTGACGCTCAGTTTAGGTCACTGATGACCAAATACGGGGTGTCTCACTGAATCTCTATTCCTTACCATCCCCAAACTAATGGTCTAGCTGAGCTATCAAATCGGGAGATCAAGAAAATCCTGCAGGTCACTGTTCGGCTTGACAGGAAGGACTGGTCGTCCCGACTTCCGGAAGCCTTGTGGGCCTATAGGACCGCCCACAAAACCCAATTAGGTATGTCTCCCTTTAGACTGGTGTATGGGAAGGCGTGTCACCTTCCCGTCGAACTGGAGCATAAAGCCTATTGGGAAGTACGGAACTGTAATCTAGATCTTTCGAAGGCTGGAACCCACAGAAAACTTCAAATCAGCGAGATCGATGAATTACGCCTAGATGCGTATGAGAACTCACGAATCTACAAGGAGCAGGTTAAAGCCTTCCATGACAAGCATATCTTGAGAAAGATCTTTCATCCTAGTTAGAAAGTCCTACTCTTTGATGCCCGACTCAAACTTTTTCCTGGAAAGTTGCGATCCAAGTGGGTCGGACCATACTTAGTCTGACAGGTTTTTGGAAATGGAGCCATCGAAATCAGTCCGCTCAGCCACGATTCCGAACCTTTCATCGTGAACGGTCAGAGACTTAAACCGTTCATTGATGTAACTTCTACTAATTTGGCTGAATCATCTTATATCCTCCATTCCCCTTGAGCTTGCTGTGCCTAGCCGATGGCGTAAAACTCAGCGCTTAACGGGAGGCAGGCCGTCATTTTCCTTGAAAACCTAAAACCTTTTTGACACCTTTGTGCACTTAAGGTTCACCCTTCCAGACAGCCGACTCCACCTTAGATGCTTGCATTTGGGATTAGAATCGTCCGCAACAATCATCCCGACCCATTCACTCATCAAAACATCTGTCTTAAGGAATGAACTAAGTAAATAAAAACCCCCTAAGTCACAATGAGGACATTGCAAACCTTAGGCATGGGGGGGTATAAAAGTGCAAAACTTGTAAGAAAAGGTTTTAAACAAAAAATTCACATATGCCAAAAACACCATAAAATTTAAAAAAAAAAAAAAAGAGGAGAAAGGAAATTTTGTGGGAGAAGGAAAAGAAAAAAAATGAAAAAGGAGCGCAAAAATGAAGGAAAAGAGTGATAGTCATTAGTAAGAAACTAAGGAATTGACCTAAGTTCTAGACCTCATTCAAGAAAAGAAATGAAAAGTGCATGGTGAGATTAGTAAGAACACAAACCTTAGGCATTCTTGGATAGACTCTTAGTACCCATTAAGATCTGGACACTCCTAAAGAGGTTGAGGAAAATGAAAAGCTTAAGTATTAGGTCCAAGGCTTAGGGAGTATTTGGCCTCATTAACTAACTTTTGGTTTACGGGACTCAGTAACCTAAGCACCCTAAACCCACACACAGCCTGGTTCAATAAGCGTAAAAATCAAAATCACGCAGAAGTGTCGCAAAATTCTGAAAAGTACACCTAGAGTAGGAGCGGCCGATCAACACAAGTTGATTTGGTCGAGTTCCCAGCGTGGAGAGGTGGGAAATTCCCCTCAAAGATGCGTAACAAAATATCATCTCCTCGATGCTTGTCTCTTAGGATATTTTCATATCCTACTGGGGGCATGTAAGCACTCTGCTGGTTCAGATTCCATGGATGGCATTATCACGAAGTGTCAATTGCCAGGGTCTGGATTTGGCCACGGAACACCATGGATGGGATTATCTCTAAATCTCAATAGCCAGGGTTCCGGGGGTTGCCATGGCGGTGCTATCTCGAAGCATCGATTGCTAGGAACCCTTGAGGATTGATGATGGGAACAAGGAATCTGATACAGACCGTGTTGAAAAGCCAATCCTAAGCTAGAATTAAAAAGAAAAAGTGAGAGAAAACTCTCCAAACAGAAAAATCTTCTATCTCTCTCTCTTACAAAACGCACTGCGAACTGAGCCAGGGCTAAAATCATTTCAAGCACGGGTGCTTTAACCACAAAGTCCAATAGACCTTAGGTTAGTTCTTGTGGGCCTTAAAAACCTTTGCTAAGGCCTGAGGCTGAGGCTAGACAGATCTGGATCTTGGTTGGTACTAGAGTACCTTTTATGCCTATGGTCAGCATTCTAACCTAATCTAAGTTCAAATGAAAAAAAGCACTTATCTGAAATTATTAAAAACCTCATGGTCTAGAACAAAGGTTAAAACCTTAAGTTTTTGCTAAGGGACTAGCAAAAGCTAGGCATGGGGGTATGATAGGAACCTCATCATGAACCCTAACTAGCACAATCTAACTTAGATATGCGAGAAAAAGCTCCTACATAACTCAAAGAAAGGCTTGACTCAGAGAATTCTGAGTTTAAGAAGAAAACAAGTCATAAGGGCTAAAAATGCAATTTCACCAACACAATCTGCAAACAGGGTAACTCAGGGTCCAAACATAGGTCAAACTAACCTAATAAGAAGTAAAGTGGGATGATCTGATCCAACAAGGGCTACAGCAACTCCAAGGAATTAAATGACATTCTGTAACCCTAAAACAAACCCACTTCAATTCACGAGGTTCGAGGCAGGGTAAAAATCGACTAAACCCTCTAAAAATCATATAAAAATAATCTCTAGGGTTTAGAACCTTCATTTTTCCATTTGGCCTTAGAAACCCATTTTGACCTACATTGAGAACCATGCCCAATTAATGATTTAATTTGGGTTTTTACGTAAATTGGCCAGTCAAATAAGGTCTAACCTAGAAAAAAAATTCACCATTAAAATCCTTAGGTCAAATTTAGTCATGCATAAAACTTGAGCCTAAGAAGAGACCTTCTTGACCGACTTTGCAATTTGGTCCTCATCTATTACTTTTTGACCCTCAACTTTCGAAACCCTTGCATTTTGGCCCTAGCTTCCTCGTCGTTCTTTGCATTTAGGTCCCTCCTGCAAGTCTCTGCGCAGCGCCATGCTCCGGCGACTTTGTGAGGAGCATGGCGCCACACAGGGTGAGGGGGATGTCCTGCAAATTGAACCTGGTGTTCCCTGCGACGTCTGCTGTCGCAGGGACACCGCCTTGCCGCCTGATGACGCCCACACCTTCCGTGCGAACGCACGGAAGGTATGGATCGCACCTCCGGCCACTCTCCGGCGTGGGAGGCACGTAGCCTCCCTACGTCCACCCCTCCGCCATCGCCTTTATAGATACCAGCGTCGCCAGCCGGTTGGGGGCAGCTTGGTCTTGACGGAGAAAACCCTAACCCTTCCTCTCTCCCCACTCCGACAGGAACCCACTAGCTCCGGCAGCTCCTCCTCCTCCGTCTCGTCGCTCTTCTGCAATACCAGCAGCAGAGCCACCTTCGCCTGATCTCCCTGCGTCGCGCCGTACCAAGCGCGCGCCTCCCTACCCTCATCCTCGCCGCCGCTCTCTCCCTCTCGGTGTTTCTTCTCCAGCGACAGTCGATACGATTGCCGCCCTGCTCTGGCCCCCTTCGTCCCTGTAGGTAGGTTACTATTATTTCCCTTCGTCCCCTCTTTCTTTTCCCCACTGCCTTTCAGCTGATTACCCCTCGACTGCACCCGACCACCATCATCTTCCATCCCTCCAGCAACCCTCCGGCGAGTTACCCCCATCGATCCGCCCCTCCACACAACTCGCCAGCTGTCCCAAAAGCTCCGCCTCACTCCACCCAACACCCCCCACCCCTCCACTACCACTCCACATCTCCACAACACTCCCCCGATCAAACCCATTTTTCCGGTTGCAGTCCGACCTAGGGCTGCCTCTAGACACCGCCCCACAACCTGCTGCACCCCGCACTACCTTCGCCGTGCCACGGCGAAGGTTTCCCTGTGGTTTGATTAGGCCGAGAGGCCCTTTTTGTGTTAGGCAGATTTTCAGCCCCGGCCGCCATTGGCGATGAAGCAAGGAGCTTCCAAGCGAGCTCCAGGCCTCGAAGCAGCAGGACTCCAGCCGAGGTGAATTGGAGAGACCCAGGTGAAGGCAAGCAGTTGGTTTGCGAGGAAAAATGAGGACGCAGTTGCTAAGGCAAGGTTGCGTCCTTCCTGCTGGCGCGCGCGCGAAGAAACGAAGTTTAGTCCCACATCGTAAGATTTCGAAGCGCCGCACCCATTTAAATTGATTTTGTGTTTTTCTCTTAGCGCCTCAGAACACCGGGTGAGGTCCCCTCACCCAATCACCCACCTCATCCACGACCCACGCCACGCGGACCTGGCGGATCCGACCCGACACTACCCTTCATTCCTCGCGCACCACCCACGCTGGTGCGCCTGGTCCAGGTTACGCAGCTCGACCCGTTAACCCGGCTCTGGGAGAGCTTCCTATGAGCGGTTTACAGAGAGAGAGAGAGACGTGCGGGTAGAGGGAAGGGCTAGGTTTTGCTGTGCCTTGTGCGGGAACAGGGCACGAGCTAAGAAGGTTCACCACTTGGCCGCAGGAAGAAGAAGAGGAGTGGAAGAAGAAACTCTGAAAAGGCTCTGTAGCTGAGCAAGGCAGAAGACCAAGGAAGAAGAAGCGGGAAGAAGAAGAGAAGAAGAAGAAGCAGCAAAGGAAGAAAAGAGGGGAAGCACTGTAGCAGACCGCTGTTTAAGTCGTCTGACTGTGATATTAGACAATGGATGAAGCTTCAGAGGAGATAAAGCAGAGAAGAAGAAAAAGAAAGGAAAATGCTCCGCAGCTGAAGAGAAAGAAAAGAGAAGAATGAAGAAAGAAGATAACGACATGAAAAAGAAGAAGAACTGAAGAAGAAAAGAACTAGAAGGCAAGCAGAAGAAAAAGAGGAACTGAAGGCAATCAGAGCCAAGGAAGAAGACCCGTAAAGATAAAGAAAAGAGAAAGAAGAGAAGAAGAAGACAAGCAAAGAGAGAAAGAAGAGAAGAAGAAAAAGCCAAAAGACAGAAATCTATTTCTCCCTCTCTCTCTCTCTCTCTTATTTTTGTAATAAAGAAACATTGTACTTCTAGAATTCCAGTAGCTCCCTGAGTTCGACCTCGGGAAACTATTTCCGAGTAAAATTATAATGGTAACGACAACCGTAGTTGTCTTATTTTATACCACAACGACATTACTGTAATAAGCATTAAAACAAACAAAGACTAGCCGCGGTTGGGAAACGTCACCAATAAGGGACACCAAATCTTGCGAAAATGAATTCCCGAATGAAAGATATGATGGTTTTATGATTAGCTCGCCTCGTTGGGATAGCCTCAACCCACTTCGAGACAATCAACTATGAGAAGAATGTACTCAAAGCCATGCAAGTTTGGGAATGGGCCCATAAAATTGATGCCCCAAACATCGAACACTTCTACAATCAAGATAGGTTAGAGAGGCATCATGTCTCTCTTGGTCATAGAACTGACCAACTACATCGTTTACACCATTTGGCAAATTCGTGTGCATCTTTAAAAATGGTCAACCAAAAGAAACCCAACTACAAAATCTTTGTAGTGATTTTTCTGCTAGAAAAATGACCACCACTGGCATCATTGTGGTAAACAGATAACACACTCGAGATTTTTGAGTTGGGGATGCACCTCCTAATTATCTAATCAGATCCAATGCAGAAAAGCACGAGGTCGTCCCAAATAGAATTTTGGCTTCTGACACGAATTTGGGTTTCTAGTCCTTGGATAATCTCGCAGGTATCTTGCTTGAGACAAGATATTTGCAATATACACCTACTAGGGAAACTCTAATGAATCCACAACCGATAGAGATTCATCCGAAAAATTATCTAAAATAGGCGGGGATTATGGAATGTGGGCTGGGTCAAGTTGAGATAAGTGATCCACCACTACATTGTGTGCTCTGCCTTTGTCACAGATTTCTACATCAAATTCCTGCAACAGAAGGATCCATCTGATCAACTGGGGTTTGACATCCTTCTTTGCCAACAAATGTCGTAAGGTGGAGTGATTAGTAAATATGATTACTTTTGACCCAAGAAGATAAGAATGGAATTTCTCCAACCTAAATACTACGACTAGCAACTCCTTTTCAGTAACCATGTAATTACACTGAGCCACTTGCAACATTTTGCTAGCGTAGTATATGACAAAAGGATTGCATTCCTGACACTGGCCTAGAACAGCTCCGACAGTGAAATCGGAGGTGTCACACATCATCTCGAAATCGAGAGACCAATCAGGTGGCTGGAGAGTTGGGGAATCATAAATAGTGCTTCATAAAGTCTCAAAAGCATTGAGACATGAGAAATCAAAATTGAATGGGACATCGACTACAAGAAGATTCGTCAATGGACGAGCAATTTTCGAGAAATCTCGAATGAATCTCCTATGAAATCCAACGTGACCCAAGAAAGATCTAATATGTTTGACTGAGCTAGGTGGAGGTAATTAGGTAATAACTTTTGATTTAGCTCGGTCAACCTCGAGTCCTTTTGCAAAGATCCTGTGACCTAATACTATGCCATCCCTCACCATGAACTGGCTTTTCTCTCATGAAAGTATTAGCTTAACTTTAATACACCTCCTCAAGATCTTAGTGAGGTTATCAAGACTAGACTGAAAATCATCTTCGAAAATGGAGAAGTCATCCATGAATACTTCCACGAAATCCCCAATCATATCATAGAATATGGCCATCATGCAACACTGAAAAGTCGTGGGTGCATTGCAAAGGCCAAAGGGCATTCACTTGAAGGTGAATGTACCAAAGGGACACGTGAAAGTTGCCTTGTCTTGAACTTCTGGCTTAACCGTGACTTGATTATACCTAGAGTATCCATCCAAGAAGCAGAAGAAGCTTTGCCCAGCTAACCTTTCCAAGATCTAGTCAATGAAAGGTAAAGGAAAATGATCCTTTTTGGTAGTCATGTTTAGCTTACGATAATCAATGTAGATCCACCACGAGGTCACGGTGTGGGTCAAGATATATTCACCTTTGTCATTCTTAATTATGGTGAGTCCCACCTTTTTAAGCACAATCTGGATGGGACTCACCCATTTGCTATCGGATATAGGAGAAACAATATCAGCATCCATCCATTTGATGATCTCCTTCTTTACAACTTCTAGCATGTTTGGGTTTAGCCGTCTTTGAGGCTGTTGAGAACATTTCACCCCCTCATCTATGTATATATAATGGGTGCAATACGAGGGGCGGATACCATGGAAATCAGCAATACTCCACCCAATAGCAACCCTATGTGCTTGAAGTACATAAATCAATTGTTGCTCTTGTTCTTAGGTCAAGTGAGCACTAATAATAATAGGATATGTCCCATTATCACCCAAAAACACATATTTCAATGAATCAGGTAAGGGTTTGAGTTCAATCATAGGTGGGGTGGGTACAAAATTGTCAGTGGGAGGAGAAGAATCAACAACAAAAATCTGATAATCCTGATAAATGTTACTATCTGCTGAATCCGTACCTAAAAGGAGGTTGGCCGTGACTGCATCGGTGAGGAAACAGAGTTCAAATCCCATACCATTATGACCACGGAGTCTTAGCGAGGGTGAATGTGACCATAGGTTGACACCCAGGTGTCTCACTGGGTATCCAAAATCTTCCCCCTGTGCAGAGGCAGCAAAAATTGATCTTGTGCTCCCTACGCTATGATTTGGATTTGCCATCAAGGGCATACATGGATCGAGGATCTCGTCCGCATGTCTCTCAGGTGGCCAAAATTCTTCTAGAGCAATCATGCCATCCTACACTAGCAGGGGTGAATCAGGAAGTGATATTTCAGGAAAATTAGAGTTTGGGGTATTAAGGTCAGAAAGACACCCTAAACAATCAGATCCTGGGGATGAAATGTGAACTGCGGTAGTCTTAGCCCCGTGTGGATCAATGTCCAAAAACACTAATAGTGAAGATGAATGCGACATTGGGTCACTGGAAAGAAGCCTAATGTTTGCATAGTAAGCTTGGTTTCACATCTTTACCATCCTCCTCAATTAAATAACAATCGAAATTTTTTTGATGCTCTGAAGATATCCAATCTAAGTCTCTCATTGCCTAGGGCAATCTCCATACATCTAGATGCACAATCTATGTTCACTTGGGTTGTCGCCAAGAATGGGCGACCCAAAATTATTGGTGCATCGCGGAGGTTAGGAGGAACCTCCATGTCTAACACAAAAAAAGTCTACCAAAAAGTAGAATCCACGAACTTTCACGATGACGTTTCCAACCACCCCCTCATCGTTTTTACCAATCAGTCAGCCAACTGGATGGTTACCGAGGTGGGATTTAACTCTCCAAATCAAAATCGATCAAATACGACAGTGGGAGTCAAGTTGATGGACGAACCCAAATCTAGAAGGCCCAGTCAAATGGAGAATCCTGCAAAAGTAGGAAACGAGTGGTGCACTAGGGTCTTTCTCCTTTGGCGGTAAGTTAGCCAGAATAACAGTGCTAGCTTCTTTTGACAGTACTACCTATCATCCTATTTTCAGTTATTGCCTTGGGGTACAATAGTCCTTAGAGAACCAAGCGACAGCAACAATGTGATCAATTGCCTCGAGGAGGGGGACCTGAATATGGACTTCCTTAAACATGGCTTTCAAGTCCTCAAAATTCCACATTCCCTTTTTCTTTGTTAAATCCCGTGTAAAAGCTTCAGGAAAATGGATGGGAATCTCAGAGTTTAGAGATCGTTTGCCCTGTTCTACCTTAGGTGGCTCCTGAGAGGAAGAGGATGAGCCATCCTATGGTAGAGGACGAGAAGAATCATGACTCGCCTGCCTACATGGTGGGTCCTGTGTAGTCTTCCTGCTCCCCAAAGTGATAGCCTTTGCATTCGTGTACTGTCCTTGAGGTGGCAGAGGAGTAGAAGGGGCAGAATAGACTGGGTTCAGTAATAAAGCAGGCTGACCTTGCCCATAGAAGTGGTGCAGGAGGTGCTTAGAGTACTGCATGCGCCTAGTCTTGTGGTTCTTGGAACCTAGGTGGTGCACCTGGATTTTGCACATATCTCGGGTTCGGATGGGCTGGGAGGGCAAGGCTCCCTATAATCTATGTTCCTATAGCAGTTGGTTTTGTGTATTTTGGATATTCTGTATTTGGTTGGCCATTGCTTTATTGATTTTCAGATTGTCATGATTCGATTATCCTACTAACTCTTTTAACTCCTCTTTTAATTCCTCCAAAGGGTCGGACCACCTTGGAGGACCATTGGCAGCATTATGCAGTGGCTGGTAAATCGACTGCTATTGTTGCTGAGATGGGAATGGCTACTGCCTAAGGTATGTGTTCTGCACATTCCCATATTGCTTGGTATGGTGTTGTGGATCTTTATTTGGCTTCTATGCATTACCAAACCAGAAGTTTGGATGATGGTGCCAACCAGGGTTATACATCTCAGAGTGTAGGTTATTTACGCCTGTATCATTGGATACCACTAACATCTTCGTAGGCCGAAGATGTTTGAGACGTATATTTGTTAAGTGAATACGCACCATAATCATCATGAGGCGCGTAACCTTGATCATAGGGCATCAGATCCAGATTATTCACGGGTTCTTGATACGTAGGATCCCGCGAAAGAATAGATGGAGAAGATGCATCCTGAGTGAGTAAATGTATTTGAGTAGGAGGGGCTTGGGATGCAGAGGAAGAGTGGGATGTGATGAGACACTCATCATGATCTCTAATTACCCTAATTAACTAGTCTTCCTAGTTAATTAGCTAAGGTTATGAACATATAAGGGTTAATTATAGATAAGGGATATTTAGTTAAGGACCTTAAAATAAGTTAAAAATGACATTTTATCATTCAATTAACATTATTAATAATTTAGATAATAATTGAACTCGAAATCCTATTTATCATTTCCTTAATTAATAAGATAAGTGACTTAAATATAATGTATAGCTAAGTATATAATAACTTAAGTGATTTTACTTAATCTAATAAATTAACCTAAAAAGGTAAAAAATGTAAATTCAAGGTGTAAACATAATATTTACCTTATTTACTAACATATATAAAAAGTTGAAAAAGGTTTAAGTTAAAATAAACCTTCAAAACCTGGGTTTACATTTTAGTCCTTACTTCTCATTATAGTCGGGTCCTTATTTCTCACACAAGTCCTTAAGTTTTATTACTTATAAGTCCCTCTTCATCTTCTTCTCTAGCCGAATGAACGACTGGCGGCAGAGAGTCACCCCACCGCGCGATCACCGCCCTGCCGACATCATTCCTCTTTATCCAAGCTCTTGTAGCTTGCGCTCACCACCTCCACTTGATCCATCGGTCTGGATTAACCGAGAATCCTATTTTTCAGTGGGAGATAACCTCACCGTCGTCGGAGACGACGACGGGGGTTAAGCTCCTCGAGCTCCTTCTTCGGCCAAACCCCGCCACTCTCTTTGCACCAAACTGCTATAAATACCCCCTCACACCTCTGATTTTATTCAAGTTGGCTCCCTTCCCTCTTTTAACACTGCAGCCGACCCAATAGGCTATTCGTCCAAAACTACAGTGATTTCCCATTCCATCTTCTGACTTCCTCCATCCATCTTAAGCAGCCGAGGAGATCCGCCGTGGTCTTTCGCACCTCTGACAAAGGCGCCGACCCAAGGATTCCTCCGCTCCACCTCAAATTCACCCGTCGGAAATCTTTCTTCTACCCTTTGATTTCATCGTCCGCTATGAACCTTCGGCGGAACCCTATTGACCCCTTCGTCCAGGTAACAGTAGACTAGGAGTAGGAGTAGGAGTAGGCTAGCTTAGTTAGTTAGTTTAGTTAGTTAGGTTAGAGTAATGTTAGAATTTAGTTTCATCTCCTCCGGCTCCGGCGAGTTCCTTAAGCTCGCCAGAGCTTTAATTTTGCTTTTTAACTCACTGTACACCTTCCTGTATCTTCCATGTTCACTTCTAATTCACTTAATCATTAATTAAATCACCTAAACGCCTAATTCAAATCTCACCTTCACCGACTACTGACACTGTCTATGGTGACAGTAATTGGCCTAATTCCACCTTCATTGGGTTCTTTCATCACCTATCACCACTTTAGAACCCTAATCGACATTATAATAGCTATTATTATCATCTATAATTAAACGCCTAAATCTTAATTAAGCTCCTGAACTCGCTATCCATGGCGGCTCAGGAACAGTTCAAACTATAAATTAAATATATATTTATGAATATTAACATCTGTTGACTTGATTTAACCTCTCAATCGAGTGGTTAAATCAAGTCTTGAGCTTTAACCACTCAAATCTTTAAGAAAACAAACTTACTGTCAAATCTTACATTTTAATGAACAAATGAAGAATTTAAAGTGATAATGAGGTTCCTTGCAACCTCAGGATCATTTTTGGATTAAAAATGGTTAGTTTTGTCAATCTGTGCATACAATTTTATATTTTCTGGACTCACCGGAGCTCCGACGAGCTCCGGCGAGCCATTTTTGTGTTACAGCCTTTAGAACTTGCTAAGTAGCTCCAGAATAGCAAAATAAGGATTACTGATTGTTTTGAAGAAATTTATTTAAGGATTTAACCACTGGAGCTATAGATTTGAACTTCATCTTCCCCAACTCCAGCGAGTTGGAGAAGTCTGTTAGGAAAGTTCTGAACAACATTTAATGAGCTCAAAAGCTTTAGTGTGATGCATTGAAGCTATTTTAACTCTCAAAACACTATAGCAATCTTTCCATGATTCTGTCGAACAAGCACTTATTTTAGTTCAGGCGACGAGCCTGAAACCCTAGGAATTAAGGTTGAAGCAACTTTTTAAAGATCTGAATAAGTTCTAGATGATGAGAAGACTCTATTTTAGGCATTAATTTCTTGGGAGGAAGCTTTAAACAGAAAGTCAATTTTTGAGCTTCCACAGTCAAACATGAGTTTGATAATGGAGTTCTGAGCTTGAATTGAGATTTTGAGGAGTGAAAACTATTTCTGAGATCCTGTTTGATGTTTTTAGAAAGAATAAAGTAAGCTCAGATGAATGAATGTGTGAGTATTTAGTTTCTGCCAATTTGGGTTACTTTCGAACCCAAACCAATAGTACTATTCTGATGAAATTTAAACTTAAAACTTGCCCAGATTGATCTGTTATAACCCTTAGAATTAATCTGAATAGATTAGGAACACTTTAAAGTGTCGGTTGCACTTACTGATGTCTGAAAAATCAAACTCTGAAGCTTTTAGAGAAGTGAAAAGCTTCTCTGGTGGTTCTGAAGGTCTTAAGAGTTTAAAATCTCTCTAACAGAAGCGGAATTACTTATATAACATATACAGACCTTTTAATAGAAGAGAGAAGTCCATTTGAGGACTCTCCTGATTTAATTCCACTTTCCAGGCTTAAAAACCCGTAGGAACCCCTGATTTCATCTTTTAAATTGAAAAGGAAAACATCATTAAAACATTAAATTGACCCTGAAATTGTGTAGATTACCCTTAGAGCTTTCCAACAAACTTGAAATCATTCAATTTGGAGCTCTGGGTAGAAAGTTACGATCATTTGAATTTGGGTCTGAGAGGGGTAGGTTAGTCCCACCTCGGTTATTCATGAGTGTGCGCCTAGGGATAAAACCAATTGTTTTCTCTGGCTATGCAGTCATCAGCACTCGGTGCACTGGTTTCGATTCCATCAGTTCTGATCTGAGCATTGCATGTGTCTTGTGTGTGCAGGCTTATGCCTGCGGGTGTGCGCCCTTGGGGGCGTGCGAAAGTGATTGTGCCTTGGGAGGGTGAGAGTGGCCTGGGAGGCCAGGTTGAGCCGAAATGGCTCGAGACCGTGAACCAATTAACAAATGAACCGAAACGGACCTAACTGAGATTAGGCGAGGACTGAGTAGGGTCTAGTCCCACCCTGGTCTCAAGGTGCTGTGTATCCTCGAAAGGACCTCGCCGTAAATAAAAAAACTTTTGGTTAAAAAAGTAAAAAAACCCGGTTCAGCTGAAAGCTAAGGAAAAGAGAAGCCGCTGAAGGATGCTAAGTGTTAAAGTTGAAAGTTAAAGAAGGCACAAAAAGACTAAGGAACAAAGGAGAAAAACTAAGGGAAGAAGAGAAGGCAGGAGAAGATTAAAGGGAAAAAGAAGAAGAGAAGGAGGATAAGAAGGCAGGAACAACACAAGAAAGGTAAGGAAAGAGAGTTCGAGAGATAAAGAAGAAAATAAAAGAAAGAAAGAAGAAAATAAGAGAGAAGGAGATGAGAGGCTGAAGAAGATAAAATGAAGGATATTATTTTTTTTCTTGCATAATTACTTTTTGTTCTTAATTGTATAAAGGCATGTTTTAATAGAATACTTTTTAATTGCCTTAATTTCTTCAGAATGAAATAAAATTGAAAAAACTAGCATGTTTACTTGTTAATAAAGTAGATCATTTTGCATAAATATGTTTCATATGGAATTTTGTATATTCTTTATAGTTTAAATATTTTGACAAAATTCATGTTTTGAAAATCACACTAGTTATACCTCTTAAATTTAAAGAGATAAAAGAAAATTGGTGAATTTGGAGAAAATTATTATGCCTCCTAGTGAACAACCTGGACTCAACCAGTAAAAATTTCTAAAATGTTAGATTAATTCGACCCATATTACACAATCGACACAACTTCGAGTTAACCTAAGTGATTTCTTCTACTCTTAATTAAGTGAAATTAATTTAATTACTGAGTTGAGTGGAACGCACGCATCATTTTAATGGCGCCGTTGCCGAGGAGGAAATATTTTGACTCACTCCACTCACCAAAATATTCCCTGGTATTGCTTCGTCTAACAATCATTTTAATGGCGCCGTTGGCGAGGAGGAAATATTTTGATTCACTAAAATTTAAAAGGATTAATTGTTTAATTACGAGGTATTTTGTAAATATATTTTTGTTTTTACTAACTTTTGTTCTAATTAGTGTGTTTTGTTTTGTTTTTGTTTTTGTTTTCTATCTTCTTTTCAGGTTTACCTTTGTGGGTAATCTTAGGAGAAGGCGGGAATTTGTTTTACTGTTTTCATTTTTGTAAGTATTTCTTAATCTTTTGTTTTGTTGCATTTAAAAATAAAAAAATACAAAAATACATCTTTTCTTACTAGTAGCAGCATAACATAGGCATACACTCTTAGGAGTGCATTTCCTACTAGTATTAAGAGCGATCTGACTCGGGAAATTTTTTAACTGTTTTTCTCGCATCAGCAGGAAAACACGAGAAAACTCGAGTAGATCCCTGTCTTTTGAGAAATTAAAAAGACCACATATTTTTGTTTGAAAAGATATAAAAAGCGGCCATTGTAGTTTAATTGATATATTTTTGAAAAAGATTAACTAAGAAGAGGAAGTAAAATTGGTGACTTAAATCTGTTTGCAGAATGCATGCGATTTTTTATACCGATATCGTCTGTTGCATGCTATCGTGCACACAGCGCGATCACTAGAGTCACACGAGTCTATTTTTCTATCTCTCCTCTTTGTACCTCTTTGGGCTTTGGCCAAAGATCAACAAGTCTGTCTCACTACTAGAGCCCCGGGGAGCCAGTAGTGAGCGATCTCGATCCTAGACCTTTGAGCTTTAAGGTATGCACTTGTGTAGACACTTATTAGGATGCGTATTTTGATACTATTACTCTATTTGTTTGCATCAAATTACTTTGCGTACTTTAGTAATTTCTTCTTTCCTTTGAAAGAAGGGCAAAACCCACGCCTTTTGCGCTGTTTTGCTAGTTTTTTGTGCCGCTATTTTTGTATCGGTGGTGTGGGTGTGCCTTTGCACATTTATTTTCCGTTTATGGATGGGAGGCGATCCTTGCATCCGCCTCTTGCACCACCATTGATAGGTGATCCTAGGCCTGTTGCAGATAAGCAACCAATGGTTTTCCCATTTGATCCATCTACTTTTATGGATCCAATGTAGAATCTTAATCCCGAGATCCCTTCTTCTTCTGGACAGGGGGAGATGCCTCCTTTTGATGTTCATGAGGAGCTCCTGAACCAGAACCTTAGGATGCTAGAGCAAACAGGACAAATCAATTTATTAACAGCAGCCTTAAATAATCTACAAACTTTGCAAACCCGTTCTTCACCTCGACCTGAGGTGGGTTTTGAAAATCCTGATTTACCGATCAATCATCCAAGGCCTCTACTTAGACATTATTATAACCCATATAATGCACAAGTAGAGCCTAATGTTAGGATTCCTATTGGGGAAAATGATCCAGAATTAAAGCCAAACATTATAGGTTTAATCCCCCACTTTCACGGATTTGCATCCGAGGATCCATTTCAACACATTGAAGATCTTAAAAATTTATCCCAAACTCTTGGTCCTCGAAATCAAAATAGGGAAATCCTACTAATGAAAATGTTCTCTTTTAGCCTTAAAGATAAAGTAGCTTATTGGTATAGAACTATAGCAAGACCAATCTCAACTTGGGCTGAACTCGAATCCGCATTTTTGAAGAAATTCTTTCCTCTTGGTCGAACCAATGCTTTAAGGTGAGCTATTACTACTTTCAATCAAAATCAAGGAGAACCAATTCATGAAGCGTGGGAACGTTTTCATGAATTGCAAAGGAAATGCCCACATCATGACATCCCTCGTTGGCAACTCATGCATATCTTTTATTATGGTTTACAAGAGAGCATTCGCAATCTAGTCGATGCCTCTTGTGGAGGGAATTTTCTAAATCGTGATGCAGAATCCGCTTCAGAATTATTTGAAGGGATGGAGGAAAACTCGATCAACAATGCATCTATGTCGCAATTTTTGCGGGGTGCGAATACGAATCACCAAAATCCGCATAAGGGCATTCACGAGATCGATAATCCGTCCAGTTCAAAGGATTTAGAGATTATTGCAGAAAAATTGGACAAAGTCGATATCGTAGCAAAGCATCTCGACGAGGTTAGAAACATAATGAAGAATCTTACGCCTCTACTTGCTACGAATCCCGCGTATTTACCTGTTTCATAAATTCCCACGGGGGGGGAATTTGTGAATAATCTGGATTCTAGAGATCCATCTTCCTTGGGTTTTCTATCTACTCCTTGACCAACCTAAGGAGGGAGCTTTGTCCCACAATCTTACCCAGCCTTTTCCCCACCCTTTACTGTTGCAGAAAACACGCCATATCTTCTAGGTTTAAACGTCATCCAGGAAAATATTCCAAGACCAAACCTTTATTCAAATACCTACAATCTTGGATGGAGAAGCCACCCAAATTTTTCTTGGGCTGATCCAAATCAAAATCAAAGACCAAATTATCCAAATCAGACCCATTTTAACCCACCTCCTTTGCCTCCTCAGCAATCAAATTTAAGGCCTAGCCCGATGAGTATGCAGAATTACTCTAGGCCTAATAGAGATACACAGCTAGACCAGATTTTAAGAGCTGTGTCAGAGAGTCAGCGACAAAATGTTGAAGCTCTCGCTGAGATCCATAGGCAATGTAAGGTAGAATTGGCTGATTTATGAAATCAAATCACGCATTTGGCTGAGTCTCGTCAGCCAGGTACTCTTCCATCTCAGCCAATTCCGAATCTTAGGATCTGCCAAATCCTAGGCAAAACCAAGGCCAAGTCCACTTCATTAATCAGGCCTTTGATTCTAATCATAACCCATCCTCTGTATTACCTGAAAATAACCCACCAAACCAGCATCAGCAACCTATTTTGTGCCAAAATGACTCAGCTATTATTGGGAACCAAAACTGACTATGCTAATCTTCTGAACTTGGTGGAAACATTTTTGAATTGCCTTAATCTTAAATGTTCTACATCTCAACCTAAATCAGATCTATTCTTCACATGAGATTCACTCTAATCTTTCTGAGATTTTCACAAGAATCTGATTCTAGGATCTGCGAGATCTATTCTAGGAAATTTCAGGATGAGTTTTGATTGGGTGGTTTAATCTGTTTTCTATTTTTTGATCTAATTCTTTCATAACTCCTCTATTTTTACCGTATACCTATTCTTTTTAGGAGTTCTTTACTAGGGTTTACGCCTAGCTAAAGGCGTAAAACTTAGCACCTGTACATAGTTGTTTCCTGTTTTTATCCTTTTTTATTTTCTTATACACTTTTAAAATTTCACTCCATATCATATTGATTACCTTCATTTAGTCTGACTGACCACTCTGACCTTTGGTCAGACTTGAAATCATCTGCACAGAGATTTTTAATCTCCTCTATTCGAGTCCTTCCATCACCCTATACTAAATGAATTGTAATATTTTTCACCCTTCTTACAATGAGGACATTGTAAAATTTTGGCTTGGGGAGTGTTGAAGTGAAATTTTCACTTTAAGTGTTGGTTTAAAAAATAAAAACACATAAAAATCAAATATCCACGAAATTTAAAAAAATAGAAAATTCTAAAAATGATAAAAATTTTAAAAATTTAAAAGAAAATCATAAAAAAATTGAAAAAAATCTTATATACATAAAAATAAAAATATATAAATACAAAAATTTGAAAAATAATTCATAAAAATAATAAGAGGGGTTTATTCATTATTAATAAAGAAAAGAAGAAGAATGTATATATATTATAATTAAGAACTTAATTTTCTTTTAGGTTAGAAGTTTAAAATGTATATAGAATATATATAAATATTTAAGAGCATTCAATTCTTAATTAGATTTTTACTTAAACATTTAGTAAAAACACACTTTTGTATTTAAAATTTTTAAAACAAGATTTTATTTGAATTAAGGAATCTTTTAAATCTTTTAAAGATTTATTTTTCTATTCTTACCTTGAATTAAGAAACTAGGTGTGTTAAGATTTTAAACTTAAGTTTTGGAATTGAATTATAACTTTTTAATCAATTAGATTAAGTAATCTTTTGATTTTTGAAAATTTGATTTTATCATAAAGTTAAGTAAAAAGCCAGGTATTCAGAATTAATTAAATAGAGAGTTAGTAGAATTTTAGTTTACAAAACTTACAAGCTAGAGATAAATAACTAGACTTAGTAAATTTTGTCTTGACGAATCCTATAGGAGGAAACTAAAAATTTGAAGAACCTAAGAGTAAAGGGCTTTATTGTCCAAGCTCTGGTTTGAGAGCTAAGTAACGTAAACATCTAAAATTCACTCACATAGAATTGTCTTGTTGACATCTGAGACTGCGAAAACACAGAGGTTAAGAGGTCAATTT
Organism: Thalassia testudinum; assembly: GCA_037157565.1. Taxonomy (NCBI): domain Eukaryota; kingdom Viridiplantae; phylum Streptophyta; class Magnoliopsida; order Alismatales; family Hydrocharitaceae; genus Thalassia; species Thalassia testudinum. Next base: position 46,799,927 of record JAZHRO010000025.1, read on the forward strand.
TGAATCCTCTTTAGTCCAAGGATTTCCGTGGGGCGGTTCTTGAAAGGGTGAAGGATGTGCCACTCACCTAGAAAAAGGATTTGGAGAATAATGTTAGTAAGAAAAATGAGAAGGGGGAAAAGAAAAAAGAAAAGAAAAAGAAAAAGTAAATAAAACACCCTGCAGTTAAGTGCCTCGCTAAAAATGGGTACTTATGCAGTTTTCCATAAATAAATAAAAGCATCTCGTTACAAATGGATGCTACACTTCCTTCCATCAAAAATAAAAAGAACACCTCGCTACAAATGGGTGTTCTAACCTATAGAAAAAGAGAAAAAAATATGGAGAAAAAAATATTAGGAATAAGAGACCCAGTGGTCCACCGAGGAGATATACACGAAAAGTGGTGACCTCGGGATAGAAAACTGGTGAGGAGAAAGCAACCAAACCTGAGTAAGGCCAAGCTAAAGGCTTGAATTGGAATAATTGGGATTGGAAAGTGATGTCTTAAGATCTGGATTTTTGCAACTTTGGATGTCTTTATGACAATTCTCTTCACTAAGCACAGATGTTTTAAAATCATAGCTACTGAACCTTGGTAATGGGCAGTGAAGCCTAAGAAATTGGGTTTTGAAGATTTTAAGTTGAGACCTAAAGGAGAAGAATTGACAGAATCATAGGTCTAGAAGTTAATCTTTAGTGTTGTAGGCTAGTAAATTAGAGTTTTACTACTCTAAGTTTGATTAATAATGAGTATCTGGTTAATTTGCTTAAACTTATATTGATAAAAGTCAAATATCATAAACAAGGATTAACTTAAATCTATTTGAGTTTTTGAGTTAAAATTTAATTCTCAATCCTTAAGTTTTATTTTTCTTAAAACACTTTGTATTCTAATTTGAGTTAAGAATAGTTACAAAGATTAAGAGATTTTTGAGGAATTCTAATTCAAAATAAAATTCTTGTTTACAAATTGTTCTAAGTGTGTTTTGAAAATATTATAAGTATAAGTTTAAGTAAGAAAATTTTCACACATGCTCTATACATTAATCATTTATATTAAATTTAAAAAAATTTCTGACCTAAGCTTTCCTCTACATAGTTACTATTTATAATAATTTAAACCCAAGTGCTTCAAATCATCAGGATGCAACAGCATTTCCTGGATATCATGGATGAGAATGAATTAATTTGTCTATCTTCTTGTCCAGCAGGTCCACCTTATCCAGCTTCTTGGTGATAATATCCATATCAGCTTGGCTTGACTCCACATGAACCTCGTGGACATTAACTCGTTGCTGTCCAAGTCACTAGAATTGGCTTATGGAGGCGGCATTCATGGAGTTATCTACTAAAGACTCGAACAACTCAAAGGTGTTGTTCGCATCTTTAGCAAGGAAATTCCTGCCATTAGATGCATCGTCCAGGTATCAATGTGTGTCATCTAGATCGTGGTAAAAGATCTGGGCTAAGTGCCATCTGGGCACACCATGGTGGGGACATTTCCTAGATCATGAAATTGATCCCATGCATCATGTAACTTTTCCCTCGATCCCTGGGAAAAAGTCATGATCGCCTGCCTCATTGCTTTCGTTTAACCGATTGGGAAGAACTTTTGAAGGGATTCTCGACGTAATTCCCCCTAGGTTCCAATTGGTCTCCCAATGTTCTTGAACCAGAAAGAAGCTTTATCCCTTAGTGAGAATGGGAAAAGCTTCATGACAACAATCCCTAGATCAACATTTCTAGGTCGAACCGATTCAACGATTGATAAACGCCAGTTTATCATCATCCTTAGCATCCATTCACATCTAATTCCTAAGATTTTGTTAACTGCATTACATTTAGCATGCATGTACATTTAGGGTTTAGAGCATACATTAACATTCATTTCACATTATCTCATGTAGTTTCCATTTGATTGCTAGGGATGAATGCATTGGAAATTAGAGAAACCCTTGCAGTATGGAAGGCACTTGGAACATTTGTGAAGATAAAAGCTCCAGTAGTTGAACCCCAACTCAACTCAGCTGGATCCAACTCAAATCCAGCTCCTACCCTACTCCCTCGCCACCTTAATGGCCATCCACCTACATTAAAACCACCAACCTTTGATGCCTAAAATACACTCCTTGGCCTCCTTTCACTTGGCACCATTTCACATGGTGCCAAGGAAGCTTCCTGACCACCATCCATACTGGCCTATAAAAAGACCCCCCATCCTACCATTCAAACCATCCTTGGCAAGCAACATTTCTTTCTATCAAACACCTATAGCCACCATGCATCCCATGACCAAGAAAGGAGAAGGAGAGAAGATTAAGGGAGAAACCTACCCTCTCCCTTGGTGCCTTCTTCCTCTTCTTTCTCCTTCCTTGTGTCATAGAAAAGAACAAGCTCCTCACTAAGGAGGAGGGCCAGGTAGGAGGAAAGAAGGGTGGAGGACCTCCACTCTTGAGAGGAGAAACTCAACGAGCTAGAAGGAAGTCTTCTTCAAGTCTGGGAGCCACCATTCTTGGAGTAAAGGCTGCCTCAGCTACTCGGGAGAATTTTCTGTCTTTTATGCTGTTGCATTTTAATTCTTGTTAAGTATTCATCTACCTAGGGATTAGCTAAGTGAAACCTTTGCTTAGTTGAACTCCCTAGGTACTTTGTAAACATTTCTTCTTAATAGCAAAGTGCCTTTCTTCATTCTTGAATTTTCAATTTCAAGTAGCAACTTTATTTATTTTAGTGCATTACATCTCTCTTCTAATTACCCTAGGCGCACTTGCCTAGGGTGAGCCTAGAAGAGAAGACTTCTCTTCTCACTTAGGTTCTAGTTGTTAAGCAAGTTTCTTTAGCATAGTTCTATCTTTGCATTTGTATCCTACTTATTTCCAAACATAAAAATTTACAAAAATCAAAATACAAAAGAAGTGTTGATTTGAGATACGAGAGAGAGATAATCACTTATTTAACTAACAAATTGGCCTCCTTGGACGACCCTAGATACCACCACTATCTAGGAATATAAATTTAAAAGCTGAACGGCTTTACGTGTCTCAATGACAAAAACCCACTTTTAACAGACCGTATATTTTCCGTATTAGCGATTCAACTCAGAACCTCCATATGCTAGAAGGGATCTTCATTCAAGTGACCATTGAAATAAGTCTGAATCAGACTTATTACATTTAGCTTGAGCTCAAATGTGTCTTCACCTACGGGAATCCAGACTTGAGGTTCCATGACTAATGAAGTCGGATCGTAGAAATCCCACAGTTATTCTTCTCATGGTGGATGCTGCATTCTGTCCAGGGTGTTTAATATTTGATCTATGCTATGCTAATATCGCTCCTCAAATGCAGCAAATCAGGCCTCCAGATGGGCCATCGGATCCTGGTTCTCGGAACAAGAGTTCGGAATGGGATTAGCCATTTTGGCTAACTGAGTAGAAGAGGAAGAAGAAGGCGATGCAAAGAGTCACCTATGCCACCTTGGGTTATGGTGCAAAAAATGCATGATTTGTTAAAACTAGGGTTTTGAATCGTTACAACACACAAATTCGCAATCGCTTTTACAATTTATAAAACCTAGATATTGGGGTATCTAAGGTCGTCCAACGAGGCAAATTTGCAAAATTCAATACTCTGGCTTGAAAATGGAAATCAACTTTCTTTTTGGGATTTTTGAATATAAGATTTTTTTGAGTTTTGAAATAACAGGCAACAACGAAATAGTAAACAGGAAAAGACTACACCTAAATTGCTAAAGCTAACACCTAAGTGACAGAAGTAACATCTCTCTAAGCTCACCCTAGATATGTGGAGACCTAGGGTAATTAAGGAGAGGGAGTGAAAAGTGCTAGAAAAGACAATTAAATAACATGCAACAAAATGATGGAATGGAAACTTTTATAAAGGAAGAAAGATGTTTTATAAGATCGCTAGTAGAGGAACGCTTCTACTACTAGAAAGAAATAGAAAAATTAATGAAAACAAAAATCCTCCTAGTGATGTTGGTGAAGAGGAGAATATCCTTGCTTCAAGCTCAGCTACTCCTGGCTTGAAAAGAATGTTTCCTAACCCCATCCTGGAAGTACTCCTCCAAGGTGTGTCCTCCTTGGCAAGCCCTAGATGGGCATGCCCTTACTCCTCCATAGGTGGAAGAATTCCACCTTAGAATCTCCTTTAAGGGTGGACGTGCACCACCCTCAAGAACTCCTCCTGGATGTCCTCCTACCTAGCTTGTCCTCTGGTTGGCATGGGCACAAGAGAGAAGGGAAGAGGGGAAGGCACCAAGGGGACAGAGTGTCCCCTTAATCTTCTTCTTCTCCTTCTTCTCTTGGTTGTGGGTGTGGTGGAATTGAAGGTGGGAATGTGTGATAATAATGGATCCAAAGGTGAAGGTAATGGTGGTGGTTATTGGTCTTTTTATAGAGTCGAAGGGGTGGAGGTTGGTGTTGACTAGGGTTAAGGGAAGAGTGGTGTTGTGGATGGCTAGGATGTGGAAGTTGATGGATGAATGGTGGATTAGGGTTGGCGTGGAGTGTAGGGTTGTGTTGAGTGGTGGTTATTGAGGGGTTAGGTAGAGTTGGCGCCAACTCTTGTTAGGTTTAGAAGGGTTGGTGTAGTGGTAGATGTAGGGTTAGGATTAGATCTTTAGGTGGTAGTTATGGGATCAAGGGCTAAGGATTGTTGGCGCCATTTGGAGAGGTGTGAGTAGGTGTGGTTGGATGAGGGTTGGTGCCAACATTGACATGGTTAAGGAGATGGGTTGGCGTGGATACAAGGAATGGCTAGGATGGCTTTTTGAGGTGGTTGTAAGGATCCTAGAACTTAGGGTTTTTGGCGCCAAAGGAAGGGATGTGTGGAAGCATGGTTAAGGGAAGTTGCGCATGGTTGGCACCAATTTTTAGGTGGTTAAGGCTAGGTGTTTTTGGTGCCAATCTATGGATGGTGGGATAGGTTAGAAGGGGTTATGTAGGGTGTAGATTAAAGGGCTTCTTGGTGCCAAAAGGAAGGCTTCTAGAAGGGTTCTTTTGGCACCAAGATTAGTGTCTCTTGGTGGTGGTTGTGGGGTGAAGAGGCACCATTTTTGGTGCCAAGGTGAAGGGGTGCAAGGAGATGTGTTTTGTCACCAATTAGGTGGGTTAGGGTTAGGTTGAGTTGAGGTTGAGGAGGATGGATGGCCATGGAGTGGAAAGCTTAGGTCGACCTAAGCTAATCTAGCTTAACTAGCTTAGCTAGTATGGTAGTAGTGGGGAAGGTAGGAGGGAGCTAGGGTTTTGGGAAGAAGAGCTGAGGAAGAGTTATTTGGAGCTGCACTAGAGTTGGTGGCTACTGAAGAGAATAGCAAGGAGCTACCTTAGCTGGCTTAGCTTGCTAGTTCTTTGCTAATTGCTAAGCCAAGTTAAAGTGAGCTGGTTTCTACTGAATTGTGCTGAGGTGAGCTGAGTCTAATCTTCCCAAAGATAACCTAGCTAGCTGGAGTAGCTAGCTTAAGTTAAATAGCTTAGCTTAACTAGGTTGAGTTGAGTGGAGTCTTTGGGAGTTGGACTTGAGCTGGCCTGAGCTAGTTGAGGTCATCTTCAACTGACTTGAGTTGAGTGGAGCTGAAAGTAGTTGGACCTGAGTTAAGGTGGGCTCCTGTCAACTTAGTTGAGCTAGCTAGAGCTCCTAGTGAACTGATTGGAGCTAAGAGGAGCTAGACTCAACTAAGTTGAGCTGGATCTGACCTGACTTGAGCTAAGTTAAGCTACCCTGAGCTACCATCCCGCTAAGATGAGCTGAATGGAGCTTAAGAGAGCTAACCCTAATCAAAGTGAGCTAGTATCCAGCTATGATGAGTTGGATTTAGCTGTGGTTTAGCTAAATTGAACTTCCTCTTCACCTGTTGACTTCCTAAATGTTAAGGTTTTAGGGATCTGATTATCTGTTTATCCCTAACACTCAAATAAATGTGTCAAAAATACAAAAAATCATGCAATGCATGCCTAACCGAATTGATGCCTAAATGCAGCCTAGAAACCTATTTGTGATGTTAAAATCTTAAGAGCTAGGTTTGTTTTAGGGCATAAGAATGATGATAAACTGACATTTATCAGGTTAGGTTCCCAAGGTCCAACCAAGTCAAGTCTTAAAGATCCATTGCATACACCAACACAAGGGGTTGGTGTAGTCAAGCCAACAAGGGTAAGGCCTTACAATAAAATGTGGACCTTAAAGTCAGATGACCAGATTTTTGTTCACGTTCAAATTCCTAAAGTATATTTATTATAAAACCAACTACAAATAATCCCTGTTTCCTAAGCTAACCCAGCTAGTCTGAATACGAGGAGACTAAAGGGAAGATTCTTCCTTTGGCTTGCGCCTCCGAGTCCTTGATACCCTTTAGCTGTGGCCGTTTGGCACTACCCTATAAGCTTAGACATTGGGTTTGGCTAAAGAAATTGAGACTACCCAGAAGTTAAACAACAAATGTAGGTTAAATTAAGATTTTTCTTTGTGCTTTTTAACTTTACTTCAAGTAATTGGGTTGGGTGAGGTGGTCAACCAAGTGACCAAACTCACTTACTAGGCAATGGAATCGATTGAGTCCAATCTTAGTCAATTGGTCTCCACAATCAAAAACCTTAAAAGTGATTCGTAGGGTTTATGCAATTTCTACCAAATCAGGCAACAGACCAAATAATCAACTTAAAAACATTCTCCACAATAGATACGGAATCCAAATTGAATGAAATTTGACAAGGAGATTCCTTTTTGAATTAACATTCCAGAGAATATTTTTTTGTGATTTTTGCTATTTCTAGGGATTTTATAATAATTTATAACTGATCGGGGGTCAAATAAGGCAGATTGACTCCTTGTAGTTTTTCTCCTTGAAATAATATCAACTCAAATCCAAAAATTTAGGAAAAATATTTGAATTAAAGCTTACTTGGCCAACTTTCAAACCCCACTAATTTTAGGACAATCAGATTTATATGTTGTTCGGAATAAATCTTTGAACATCAAAAGAAATCTATTTTCAGTCTATTTGACCCCTATTACTTTGCAAATTTTCAAAAATTGTACAATGTGAATTTTTTCAAAATGAAAGGTGGCATTGAAAAGATAGTTTGAAAATCTACTTTCAGCCTAAATTTCAAAATTTTTGAATCAACAGATTTTTGGTAAAATAATTTTTAAATTGTTGAAGAAATTTTGGTCGAATCTCAAGAGATAGTAAAAAGGCTTTTCAAGATGTTTTTGAAAGAGAATTAACCTTTTACTCAAAATATATATATTTTTATCTTTTCAAAATTTTCAGATTTTTTTCTTTTATTTTTCAAAAGAAAAACATCTAACCTAAGATTCAAGCAAAAATCCTAAACCTAAGGTAGATAATGTGCACCTGTTGATCTTCACTTACACTTGATGTGTGCGTAGATTCCCTGTTCCTTTCCTGCACTTACACTTGATGTGTGCGTAGATTCCCTGTTCCTTTCCTGCACACCAAGAAAGCAAGCAAATACAAAGATGTCATAAATGAAATCTCAGATCAGAAATCATATTCGCCTTACCTCCCCGGCGACTACACCATTTGTTTGGTTAGATTATGCGAAATAAGTTAGAATACGTCGTAGTATAGTCGCGTAATAACCTAAGCAAAAATATTTGTAACGAAACTCTGGTGAATCTTGGTCAATCTTAGGGAGGCTATTAGTGGCAAATTTAACTCTAATCCTTGCTTTAAAAATGTAGTTCGGTCTCTAGGTTGCATAGATTTGATTCGCTAGTCGCATTATTAATGCGAAGAACGTGCGCATGTCAGAAAAATGATAAACGTGAAAGTGTGGGTTTCAGTATGCACTATTTCAACAATGAGAAGGCTATCGACGAAATTCACATCTAATACTAATTCATTCATACATGCCAAAACTGTCATGATTTATTCTTTTTTTTATTTTTTCTGGTAGAGAAAAGCATATTCAAAATAATGTATCATATATAAATGGCCATTTCTAGATACATGCTTCAACTAACATTATGAATGCAGTAAAAGAACAAGAATAGATGGAGAAAAGTAGACAGATGAGAGTAGAGATGAGGGCGTTGATGGTGCTTCGGTAAGGAGTGCTTCAGTGACCTTGGATTACTTCACAAAGAGCAGCAGAATCGGCCCCTTTGGGGCTAAGGGGGTGGTACGGAGCTTGGAGGAGGAAGGGCTCTTGAAGTAGAATCGGAGAGGAAGAGGAATCGATGGCGATGAATGATCCATATGGGGGGGTCCTTGGCCCTATAAATTGGCAAAATGAGAATAAAATAGGTATTTTAGGGCCTCCAACTATGCCACCAAGCTAGAGTCATCCATCCGAAGATGAAGGGCCTAGATCGTATCAAGAATAGCCTCAAATCATGCTCAATTACGCGTTGCCACCTGCGCTCATCACGTGGCTCCATTGCTCAAGTCCAATCTTCATTGTGCAGACATCAACACATCAAACTCGCCCTCCTTGCATGCTCATTGCGTGCGCTCCATCGTGGCCGTTGGATCTGACGATCAATGGCTCATATCTCGTCAAATGTGTGCTCATCGCACGCTGAAAACTCACACCCGTGTGCAATAGCTCATCATCATCTGCATGCTGATCCTTCAGTCCTCTACTACGCCACGTGGCACACTGCCTGCCACATGATCCGCATCTAACTCTCGAACTTGGCGCATGCACACTTAGCACAATTACGCCTCTCCTTGTGACTCGATCAAGCATCACCTGCTCCAGATAGTGTGCTCAACCAACGCGCTACGCCTGCACTTGTGTTGAGTAACAACATTTATGCTTACATTTCCTCAGCCATTGGATGATGATCCAGCAGTTGAGATGAAGCTCATCTTGATGAAGTGCGCTAATCTAGCTACGTTGAGCGTCCGTGGTCATTGGATGAGGATCCAATGGTGCACAGAGCTTGTGGGGGCGCTTTCAGAGAATGAGGCATGGTGGAGAAACGTTAGGATGGCCCAACACCATCAGGACCGTCAATCTTCCTGCCTTTGTAGATGGTGCTATAGGGCTCCGATCGAGGTTATTTTTGCGTTGTTGGACTACGATCATCGCTCTGAGTCCATCCGTACCGTTGGATCGATCATCTGCAGCCCCTAATCATCTATAATCATTATTACCTACCAGTTAGAACATAAAAATAGCATTATTCTTTACATAGCTAAATAAGTCAATTATGATGCAACTATGCAGCTCATGCATCATTATTCCTAAGTTAAGCTAGGATCTAACTCAATTCAAGTCGATAAAGTCCTATGATTGTTGTGCAATCAACAGGCAATTCTTGCAAATTAGGGTCTTGAAAAGAAGTAGAAGGAGACTCTAGAAAGATATGTAAGAGAGAGGGTCCAAAGAATAGGTAACCCAGGATGTTGGCGAGCTAGTGATGGAGAGTGATGCCAAATGCTCTCCAAACACACGTGAGAATGGGATATTCCCAAGCCACCTTTGGAGGTCTCACATAATATACCTGAGTAATGACCTCCAAGAGTATAGGGAGAGGAGCTAAGGCTCCTCAACTAGAGGTGTGTGGGGGAGCAAAGGTGTTAAGAGGAACACCTTACAGATGTTGAACTGACCTGGACAAGCATTAATCCATACTTGCCACTCCACAACAAGATGTACTGGTCTGGTAATTCCCTATGTAAGAGCAAATAGGAGTAGAGACTTGAGCCATGGGTTAGCTATGGGGTTTAGGTCTCTAAGTTATAGGGTGGTGATGAGAGTCATAGAGGGCTTGGAAGGTTCAGCATCCATCCCCAACAATCACTCCAGTTCTCGAATGTCATCCCTAGTGGCCTTAGTAAATAATTGAATTTCATCCTACCTATCATTGGGGAGCTCATCCTGGAATGGGGCCAAGTGTTCTTCCTCCAGATTGGATGAATCAAGGGTAGCCCTCATTTCATTATCATGTAATGGTAGGTTGGAAGCAATGAGATTGTGAGTTTCCTTGAAACACTACTAGGAAAAAGTATATTCGTGACGCTATATATATAACGGTTTCTTTGAAAATCGTCATCTACTATGCCTACCCACTCGATCTTCATCGACTTTGGATCTTTGATATATACAACAGTTTCGACACCAACATTTTATTTGTATAAATGATGATTCTCATTAAAACCATCTCCTAAAATAAATTTGTAAAAGTGTCATTAGTAAGTCAACAAAAGCCGCGATCTTTGGTTTAGACATCGATTTTAGGAACCCTACTACCCTTAGTCTTATCTCCTCCATCTATTCTCTTCACCCTCCGTCATCGTCGTCCCTCTCCCCGATCGGTCTCATCGATTGGTAAGGTCCCCTCCATCCCCTCCTCATCCCTAGTCATGCCGTCGCTTCCTGTCATGTGACCCCTCCTCCTTGCAGCTGCCCCCTCTTCATCCCTAGCCGCCTCGTCGCCCCCTCCTCCTCCCCCTACTCCTCACAACCACCCCCTCCTCCTCTCCATAGCCGCTATGCCGCCCCCTCCTCCTCCTCATCCCCAGTCACGTCATTGCCCCCTGTCGCGTGACCCATCCTCCCCGCAGTCGCCCCTTCCTTGTCCCCCTTCCCCACAACCCCCTCCCTCCTCCTCCTACTGTTGTCCCCTCCCCATCCAGCCCCTCCTCCTACCCTTGCCAAGAAATTTTTTGTTTGATTAAATTTGAAATTTGATTATATTTTTGTAATTTTTGATAGTTTTTTACTTATAAATTTTTGTAATTTGATTTAGATACCTTACGTCATCAGACACCACTCTGATTCATGCATTTTGTTGAGGTATGATTGTGCATGTAATTTTATTTTGACATGTATGTGATGATTATGGGGTGTACCCACTTAACTATGTCAAATTATGTTCTTTTTGTGAATGAACGTGGGATGTACCCACATAATTATATAAAGTTATGTTGTTTTAATTTGTGAATGAATGTGGGGTGTACCTACTTAGGTTTAGAATGTGAGGTGTACCCACATGATTTAGTTGAATAAATTTATTTGAATGATCGTTGGGTGCACCCACTTGATTTAGTTAAATGAATTTGCTTAAATGACTTACTTGTGATTGTTTATTTAATTAATTTGTTTGTGTTTATTGTTGGTAGAAGCTTATATTGTATGGAAAGTTTTGCCAAAATTTTTAATAATTAAAGAGGTCACAAGGAAAAAGGAGGGAAGAGAAAGTAGAAATAATTAGACAAGAGAGGAAGAGGGAAAGAGATACATAAAGAAGAATATGAATGAAGAGAAAGAGGAGATGAAGGACAGGGAGAAGAGCAAATGAGAGGAGAAAAAAGTGGAGAGGAGGGGAGGTAGGGTGTAGAAGGGAAGGGAGAGGAGAGACACTTTATTGTATTTATAACGTATTTAATTTCAATTTTTATGCATGATTAGAATGTCGGTTGTATCCATTTTAATTTCAATTTGTATGCATGATTAGAATGTGGGGTGTACCCACTTAATTTGTGAATGCTTATATGATTAATTGTGTATGTTTTTTATGAGAAGAAGTTTATATTGCAGGAGAAACTTTGTCGAAAATTTAATAAATTTATAGATACGCACACTTGCATAAATCTAGATGCACTTGAAGCCAAACAATAGGGAGGGGGTAATCGTGTCAAAATACTCACTCGTTGAGACTTATGATCATGTTATATGGACAATATAGAGTGTGTGTGTATACTACAATTACATGCATGATGCATTGTCTTTATAGCATGCCATAAGTTTCAATCGTCTTTAGTTCGGTGAAATATTGAGCTAAAGAGAGTCCTTGAAGATTTGATCATAACTTAGAGTTACTTGTTGCATGTAACTAGTGTGTAGAAGAATTTTGGTATCATCTTCCTGCTCGTCTCTGATATATCAACTAATCTTAGCTAGGTTCCTAAAGCGCCATTAATTGCCTGTTATTGGGAATGTAGTTAAGGTTAGTCTTGGGGTGTATACTGGAAAAGTGAGGGGAGATGCTGCTGAAATGTACTGGCGACTCCTCCAACAGTTCTTTACATGATGGTTTGTTTAAAAACCATTGTTTTTGACACAAAATGTCAATTATAAAATCGTCGTTTAATGTAAATGTAGGAGTACAAATGGACAAATTAATGGCATAAACAACAATTTGATAACGAACATTTATTGGAATAAACGATGGTTTCCAAATAAATCATCATATTGATCATGCATACGATGGTTACTTAAACCATCATCTATACTTTAGAATAAACAATGGTTTGCCAATGTGACCATCGCATATACCCTAACGTAACACACCCTTTTACGACGACATTATACAACAATTTTGAATGTTTAAGAGATGATTTTGAACCGTTGTGAAAAGCAGTCATTCCTGTAGTGAAAATAACATCCCAAAAATTTTTGTTCAATATTCAGCTCCTGTTCATGGGATGCATAGGTTCCCTCATCCGTGGTATCGATTACTTCCATATCTTCCCAATTTTGGGGAGGATGATTTTCAAAATCAAAAGTAGGGAAGAATCCGAATTTCACTAGATCTTTCATATTCTCAAGGGGTAAGTCCTCAAATAACACATACTCCTCCTGAGATTCCCTCCAAACTCATAGTCTGGGTTCCATTGGTTCATCATCCTCTTCCAAAGTAAACTGTTCATGTCCCCTAAACTAGAATTCATCCAAATCTTCTAATTCAGTATCAATTCCCTTAGGGTCACCTATGTTATGCACATGTACATCCTCAAAATGTTGTATGGTGGGTGTTGGTTCCCTAAGTGGAAGGTAGGGGTTTTTATCATTGACTTCCAATATGATTCCCTCTGACATCCTAGAGACATGAAATTTGTTAACTTCAAAATCACAATCCTCAAGGAAATCTAACTAAGGTGTAAGGTGTACACTTGGAATCCCTATAATGGGGTATAGATTACACCTAAAAATGAAGAATGGGAGTTGGATTGACTATTTAACTGTGACCCTTTTCATCAAATGTAACAAAAATACTATCATTTGGGTCGAATTCATCTAATGGGACCATCTTCCCCTTTCATTGGCTTTAATAAAGCTCAGGTGGAAAATCTAAGGGTGGTTCATCTTCCTCTTAAGGCCATATTTCAAGATTTATGTTATGATCAGGGCTACTCCTTGAGAATTGATCTGTAGTCTCCATTGAATTGAGCTGACTAATCATGAAAGGATCATCAATCATGGAGGGTCCAAGGTTAGCCATGGGAGGGTAGCTGATTTGGGCTAAGTTTTCTTCTGAGTCACCATTTTCCTCAAAATGTCTCTCCTAATTTGATTTGATTCATCTAAATGTTTCTGTAATTCCAACTTTAAGGAAGAGAGACCATCATCGTGTGTAGGAGGAAAATCAGGTTGGTGATCAAAGGACCTAGAAGTTGTTGTCCAACCTAGAGGGTAAGAATCATCAAGGGCCGGTGGGTTGGGTATGGTCATGGTTGGGTGGGGATGGGGTATCCCTCTCCTAGGTTCTTATATTCATAGGTTTGGGGATTAACCAGACCAATACTCCTATAATAGGAGTAGAAAGGGTCCCATTGATTATTAGAGTATCCATCAATTGATGGATAGTTGTGGGACATGGGCTTAGGATTGCATATTTGTGAGTGGGGGTAAGAGATAAAGGATAAGAATAATTTTAAATTGCACCCAAGAGACACATCACCCAGGCAAACACAAGCACAAGGCAAAGGGTCTCTTCCTTTCCTTAGAACAATTCAGGTCTTTAGGCCAACCTTCAATCTACCACTCAGTGTTAATGGTGACAAGTTCATGCTCGTCTATTCCCACAATAGTGGTATAAGAAGGTCAAATGACTTGAGATCCCTGACAATTCTTTGGGAGAAGAATGAAAGTCAATTTTAATTATCACTTGGTGGCCAAGCAGATTATGTAATCAATTATGCATCCTAGGCTGACCTTCACATGTTCTTGAGGGACCTACTACTAAAGGAGACCTAGATGTAGTTGAATACTGACCTAGGTCTAGGTCCCTTTGTGGTGTAGAAAGGAGAGGTAGAAGAAGTCTCTAGTGGCCTAAAATGTGATTGCTTCCGTGCCGAGAGTGTACAACACACCACAAAAATCAAGTTTTTTTTAATCTTTAAAAATCCACACTCAAGTCTTTTTCCATCAAATCAAGTGTGATTTTTCTTTTAAGGCCTAATCTAATTAGCAATCCCAAATTTTAGAAGATGACCACTTAGTTAATAGCTTCAATCAGTTTAGTTTTTTTTAATCTTTAGAAATCCACACTCAAGACTTTTTCCATCAAATCAAGTGTGATTTTTCTTTTTAGGCCCAATCTAATTAGCAGTCCCAAATTTTAGATGATGACCACTTAGTTAATAGCTTCATTCAGTTTAGTGGCCTTGGAATTTAGCCCAGAATGCAATGCATGATCAAGAGTTGGATGCAAAGTAAGAATGCATACCTGATTCCAGCAATCTTTGTGCAAGTAATGTAGGCAATGTTGGCAAAGTAGATCCAACGTGTTGCTTAATCACCTCTAAAATGCATATGCACCTAAGGGTATGCAACTTCTAAGCAGGCAGCTTGAGAGTTTTTTTTTCTAATAAAGTAAGCAAGCAATAATCTAGAATAAATTAACCCCATGCAACATCACACCAAGATAAAATCCTAATCGCTAAAGAAGTGGGAACAAGTTCCTAAAATAACCCTTGAACAAAGGCTACCAAAACCTTAGGGAATGAACCTCGAAAACTCTCCCACTATCTCCAAGGGCAAGAAAACTAGGAATGAAAATAACTATATTAGTCCAGAGTCAACCTAAAATCTAATCTACTAAGCGAATCAGTGTAGCGGAAGAATCGTTCTTGGCCCAAGATCCAATTGTCCTCCCTTGACCTTAGTCTGAAGTCTCATCATGCCTTCTCATTAGCATGGCCTAAGGTCCATGCAGTGCTTGATTACACCTGTCTTCTCCTCCCACCAATTTTCTCGCACAAAAATAAAGATGTGTCAAGATAAATTGCACATCAGTATGACTCAAAAATAGCAATATAACCAATTAAACCTATTGTGTCCATTGCGGCAACAACACTATTTGGTAAGGGGATTTTCGCTTATGCAACAAATAATAATAGTGACAATGATACTACTACTAATAATAATAATAGTAATGCATCATAGTATTAGATGTGGTGGAAAAATCCCAGATCAAAGAATATAATTAGATATGCACGAATCCGAGATTAAATTAGTTCGAACATGCATTAATCAAAATGAACCACAAAAAATAATATCATCTCCACAGAGAGCCATATAAACACAAATAAGTTTAATATTCGAATGTAAAGATGATAAACAACAATTCTAATACCAAGAAAAATAAATGAACTATGATAAGCAAGTCAAACTCTATGCATCAAAATCAAAGCACAGTCGCGATGGAAGCACATGGTACCGGAAGTCAGTGCAATGACGGAGACGAGCATGCTATCACCACATTCTTCGGAGAGAATGCCTAAGATCTGCGAAGTCAGTGCAGGGATGAAGTTGAGGAAAAAGGCACGGTCGTCGTCGTCAAAGTTGTGGTAATGGTGGCTGCTCGTGGTGTCGAGGAGGAAGGCTCAGGTGCAGGACTACGGTTGAAGATGCCATGTGGTGGTCGTGGAGAGTGCAATGGTGGCTGCTCTCGAGGAAGAGAGTGAGCCAAGAGCACGAAGAAGGTGATAGCGTGGTAAAGGTGGGGGTCGACATTGAGGAAGAGGTGAGCGGGCGATCATAGACACGATTGTGAGGGTGCAATATCGTGAGCATAGGGGGTGCATCATTGATCTCTACAGGTGAGTGAGAGGGTGGTGGGCATGGCGCATGCAGAGAGGGATGTGAGTGTTGTTCAGTGATGTGTTAGAGAGAGAAACGAAGAGGGGACATTGTTGTCATTCCCAGAGGTGAGCAACGCTAAGAAAATGAGGGAGGGGGCATGGTCTTTCGTCAATGCATGTGAGCAGGAGAGGATAAAAAAGTAACAGGGGGGAGTTTGTGTGTGTGGATTGTCTATGTGAGAGGGAGAGATGCGAAGGGTGACTAGTTTGAGGGGTTAGGGCCTAAAAAAAATGAGTTGAATGTAGGTGTTGAGAAGAAAATGACAAGAGGGAGAGACACTACTAGGATTTTCAAAGTTAAAATAAGAGAGAGAATTAGAGAGTGCTGGTGTTAGGGAATTAACCAGTTGGCCCTCGTGACTGAAAAAGAAAATGGGCATCTCCTTCCAAGAAAAATGTGTGATTCAAGAAATATTAGTGATAAAAAAGGGATCCTTTATGATTTCTTCTCATCTTTTTAGTATTTTTGATGTCCATTTAAGATACTAAGATGACATTCCAAATCAAGGCTTGATATCTTCCCAAAAATGACCCTACATCAATAAATTCATAATTAATCAAATCATGTAAGGTATGTAAAAGAAATGATAAAATGCAGGGAATGTTAACTTCAAAGTTTAATTAATTTATCAACGTACTGCATGTTTTAAATTAAATTTTTATTCTAACAATGATGTACTTAGACTCTAATTTAATCCACTAAAGTTGACCTACCAATATGCTTCCACTAGGGAATCCATCCTCGAATGGAGCTGTTCCACCTTCCCTTTGGCTTAATTCCATTAAAGTGAAGGGGAATCCGTCATTCGATACCTATACCCCTTAAAGTCGAAGGACGAGGTATAGAATAACGAACATGTCGGACAACTTAAAGAAGCAAGACCATCATTTCCTTTTTATCCATAATGGGGAGAGGTTAGAGGTCCCTAGTACCTGGCAACATCTGCCAGAGAGAGACCTTCCACCACCCACGAATAAGCTTGATCTTGATGCTTGGGTGGACACGGAGAAAATAATAGACTTTGGGGCAATTGCCTAGGCCGATTTAAGGCATCTTGTTATCTGGAAGGTGCTTTTGTGGGTAGCGGATCCATACCCCACACCAAGTAAGTTAGGGGTATGAGCATTTAATCATTCAACATTTAAGAATGATTAAATGACTAAATTTTTTGTGATGGCATCCTTCAAGAAATTCTCCTAGCGCGACCCACTGAAGAAATGGAGTCAGGTAATGGGTAGTTCCTCTCATGGTGGTGCTCACCAAGAAGCACCACCAAGGCAGCAAGATAGGGGGAGTGAAAGGAGCATGCCTCCACATCCCCGAGAGGAAAAGAGGAAAGAGGTGGCTAAAGGATCCAACACCCAAAGGGGTCCACTTAAGAGACTGAGAAGAGGACCCGCCCCCAAGAAAACATCCTGCCAACTTTCTGCTAGCTTAGGCTCTACTGAAAGTGTTGGAGCTGAAGGGGAGAGCATCCCATCCACCACGTCAAGCCGACAATAAGACATTGAAATTCCACTTGCCAAAGCCTCTAACTCTGGAAGCACCTGAAGTGACGATAAAGGCATGTTAGACCTACCGCCATGTGTCCTAAGAGTGCCAAGCACCTTCGCACAAGCTACAACGGAGGCGGTAGAGACTAGGAGGATGTTTGGTAGCTTCCCAATGTAGGAGACATATATTAGGCAGAGTTCAACCGGCTAGCAAGTGCTGATTGACTCAAGTGGTCAAGGAGTCTTTGGAGTCATAGGGCGAACCTTTGGGAGCATCCAAGGATACAACCAAGAAGAGGTGGGAGAAAAGGGGGAAGAGGGACCAAGACTTCTATGACCCCTTGAAGATAGAGTCCTTTAATTCCCAAAAATCTGCTAGAACAAGCACGCAACCTCTTGGAGGGCAGGGCTAGAATGCCCGACAATAGAGGGAGGGAAGAATTTCTTGTCGGGGATTTGCCTTCAGCAAAAAAAGAAAGGCAGGTGTTAAGACACCTTGATGCGCTGAAAAGCATGATTTGTAAAAATCATGAATTAGGTCATTGTAACATGCAATTTGGATCACTTTTAAATTTATAAACTCTGAGTACTTGGGAAAGTATTTGAGTCGTCCCAAGAGAGGTAGGAATGCTTTAAACCAAATCGCTCACTTGAATCTTGGAAATCAACTTCTTTTTGGGTTTTGAAATATGTAAATTTTTTTAGGGCTTTTAAAATATGGGCAAAATAATCACGGAGAGAGACAGAAATTAGAAATACGGAAAAATGCAAAGCAACAAGTGCCTTGCTTCTCCAACTCACCCTAAGCATGGAAGGCCTAGGGTAATGAAGAAGCAAGTCACAACACAATCACAAGCTATCTAAAAGAAAATAGAGGAATGCTTTTGTCTAATTAAAAAAAATATTTTACAATAGGTTAGAGAACTCGCAAGTGAGAGGGGTTCTCACTTATAATCTCCAACAAAAAAAAATAAACATTAAACTACTATGCAAAAATATAAAGAAAATGTAGAAGAATGCTTATGAAGAAGATGGTGATGATGTTGCAGAGTTTCCACTCCAACTCAGGTTGCTCCTGGGTTGAAGAAAACTTGCTCCTAGCGCCTGGCTCTCCTCTTCTTCCTGGCAAGCCCTAGGTGGGTGTGCCTCCTCCTCCTTGGTCTGGAAGATATCTACTCTAAGAACTTCTCACTAAGGTGGCATGGACCACCTTCAGTATCTCCTCCTTTGGATGTCTTCCTTGCCTGGCCTTCCTCCTTGGTTTGGTGGCGACACAAGGAAGAAGAAAAAAAGGTTGAAGCCACCAAGGAGACAGGGTGTCGCCTTGATCTTCTTCCTCCTCTCCTTCTCTCCTTGGATGTTGGATATGGGTGGAGTATGGGTAGAAAAAATGTAAGCAAGGATGGCCCTTTTTGGTGGTAGGTTAGGTCTTTTTATAAGAGTGGTAGGGGCAAAGGTGTGGTTAATGGATGGAGGGCTAAGATGGACTTATGAGGGTGGTTAGAAGATCCTAGAGTTGAGGTGAATTGGTGCCAAAATGGAGGGGTGTTGGTGGTTGGCACCAACTCTCGGTGGGGGCTAGGGTTAAGGATGGGTTAGGTGTGTTGTATGGCTAGGATTAAGGCTTAGGAGGGTGGTTAATGGATGAAGGGTTAGATTAGGTCGGCACCACATGTAGGGGTGTGTTGAGTGGTGGTTATGGTTGGGTTGGCGCCATTTTTTGGTGAGGTTAGGGGTTAAGGGTTGGCGCCACTTTTGAAGGGTATGGATGGGTTGGATGATGGTTGTAGGGTGATGTGTATGGTGGAGATATAAGGTGGAGTTGGTGCCAAAATGGGATTGTGGTTAGATTATTTTGGCGCCAACTCAAGGGGGTAGTTAAGTGGTGGTTACTCCTTTTTGGTGTCTCTTGTGTTGGCTCCAAAAGGGCTTCTAAAAGGTGTAGTTGGCGCCATATATGGAGGGTGGAGATGGCACATGTGGTGAGATGTAGGGCTAAGATGGAGGTTAGTTATGGCACCAACAAAAGGGTAGTTATTAGGTGGTTTTGGAGGGAAAACTCGGTGGCTTTTAGAGGTGGTGGTTGAAGGGACATGGGGTTTGGTGGCTTATCCCCATGCTTAGGTTTTTCTAATCCCTTAGCAAACTCATTAAAGTGCGAAGCATTTTAAGTATCAGCAAGGTAAGTGTGATGAGATATCTATTTTTTTTTTCTTTTCTCAAAATGTTAAGTGTTAAGTGTTTAGAGATGATCTTTAAACTGAAAGATTTTCCAAAAAACTATGTTTATGTCTAAACATTGTGAGAACCTATTGCTTAGGAAGACTGACCAGAACTTAAGACTGATATGACATAGAGCATCTCTCGACCAACAAGGACTCTTGATATTTAAACCTTAAGTGTGATTTCCAAGACTCAGAGGGTTTTACAAGACTCAGAAGCTAAGGGGTTATGGTTGTGCTTAGTGATAGGTCAGGACTAATCAGGTGAATTTCAAAACTCAATCCAAGGGTTTCACTTCTTTTTAAGTCCAAGTTGGTCCTAGCTTTAGCTCATGTTTTCAAATTGACTCTAAAAAATGAGGAAGACTCAAGCCTAACTCTTATTACATTGTGTCTCAAAGAATATTTGGTGGAAATAGGGTATTTGTATTGCACCCTAAAAATATTTTTCTTTTGGGTGGAAAACTATTTACAGAACTTTTGAGAACAAACTTGACTTATTCCAAAGAATTTCTTTTTCTGAAACTTTTTCTTTTTAGCAAATAACTGTCAGTATGTCTCCGACAACTTTATTTGATAGAGCACACTTTATTTGGTGGAAAGAGCTTCTCCTAGATACAAGATTAAGACTAGGACAAAGAGTCTACCTACACACATAAGGACTCCACCTTCCCTAATGAACACTAGGGTTGAATTTCAAATTCACAAGGTCTTTCCTGACATTGTGTAGTGTAAACTAAGGTTACTTAAACTCTTAAGCCAAAGCAAACCAGCAAATCCTGTACTAGTAACTCAAGTACAAGAATACGTCGTAAGTTAGGAGAGATCGTGGTCTATCTTGTCAAAGCTTAAAGTGTATTAAGCCAAAGCCTAAGCGAATCAAGCTACAGTTGCCCAGAAAGTCTAACCAGCAAAGGTTGCATGTCCATAAACACTTATTCTATTTTTGTTTTCAGCTATAAGATCATAATTAAACACTTATATTCTTTTCAGTGTTTTTTCTCTCCTCAAAATTTTTCAATCTTTTAGAGTTCTCCCTCAACAATAAAGTTCAAATCCCTTATTGTATTTTTGGATTTTTTTTGTTTTTGACATTTTTTATATTTTTAACTTTGTAATTTTTCTCAAAATTTTCAAAATTTTTCAATTTTTTTGGTATTTTTGATAATACTATACTATATATACTG
The DNA here is from genome assembly GCA_037157565.1 of Thalassia testudinum. Lineage (NCBI taxonomy): Eukaryota > Viridiplantae > Streptophyta > Magnoliopsida > Alismatales > Hydrocharitaceae > Thalassia > Thalassia testudinum. The sequence continues at coordinate 46,820,676 of JAZHRO010000025.1, forward strand.
CAGGTATGTCTACAATTGCATTTCAGTAAATGATTCACCATTTACACCCCTCTATGCTTAAATGATGCAATGTCCTCATTGTATGAATAGGATGAATGCAAATGCATGCTCTGCTTTTCACTATCTTAGATTGGGTGATGAAAGGAAGTCAGAATGAGGAGATAAAAATCTCTGTGCGGACGATTTCAAGTTTGATATGAGATCAGAGTGGAAAGTCAGGCTAAGAAGTGAAATGTATGACATATGTGACAATGAATGTATGCTAAAAATGCAAGGGTGGACACTTAATGTAAGAAAGATGAAAACTATATATAAGAAGATAGGTTTTGCTAAGTTTAACGCCTTCAGCTAGGCATAAACTCAGTAGAAGTTCTCAAGAATATAGGAGCCAAAAATATGGGTTGAGAATTGACCAGTTAATGAAGTTCAATGAAGGAATATGAATAGAATGAAAGTTTGTCAATCTCAAGGGTGAAGAATAGCTCCATAGTTAGTATGCATCAAAATCAGATACTTGGTACAAGGCTCAGGTAGATAATGGGTATCAAGTAAGAGATACTTGGCGCAAGGTCCAAGTAGATAGGATCAAATCATCTCAAAATTACTTAGCTCAAGGTCCAAGTAAAGAAACAGTATATCCAAAAAAATCAACAGCTTCGACCTCTTCAATCAATGAATGCAGAGTCAAGAAGAAGAAGATAAATTTAGGTTAGGAAGAAGAGGTGGTTGCTGATTTGAGTAATGTGCAGAAGGATTAGGATATTAAGGAACAAAGATTGCTCCAGGATAGTAGTGTCACAAATGGATCATTCATAGTTCCTTCCCTGAAGGAAACTATAAGGAGGAAGTGTAGGTGACTTGGGCATCAGTACCCAAAAGAAGTACTCGTGGTTGGTGTTAAGAACATCTACCATCCATGAGTTCGGTTTTTGAAAACATTTCGCGAAGTAGTCACAAACTCATGGCAAAATCAATCCAACCAAACAAAATCTCAATCTCAGAATCAAGACCACAGCATTCAAGTGAGACAACAATCGTGGATTTTTCCTATTGGTTTGCTATGAAAAATATAGTGCGCAAACAGATATTATCAATGCAATCGTACGCATCCTAAGAGAAACTGTCATGACCCATTCTCGGCTCCCTATAGAACCCGAGAACGACTCGCCTCGACAAACCCCAAGACCCAGTCGTCCAATGAGAAACAACCAAATGTAAACTCATTCCACAACCACATGAGTGATATAACTATGTAGAAAATATATAACTGACAGTAAAAGAAAGAGAACAGCAAACCATAAGATTATTACATGATATAGTGGAAATGTACTGTTACAAATATAGCCATCACAACAGAGAACTAATAGAAATATAACTGGATATAAGCTACAAATACTCACTACAACAAAAACTCTCTGTAGCAAAACAAAAGAAAGGAAACTATGGCAGGACTCGACTGGGCCCAGCGCCCTCAGCAGCCAGTGGCTCTGGCTACTCAAATCCTTGACCTGAACATGGCTACAAAATCTGGGGTCAGCTAACGCTGAGTAGAGTGGTGGTTAACTCATTTACATGCAACATAATTAAACAGTTACCAACTAAACATTCAATTGTCAGTTAATTATTTTCATCTGTTTCCAATTCTCTGGTTTATGTGTTTCTGAGTCGAGTACGCTAATCAGGTTCCATGATATTGCTCAATCTTCTTGTTCCCTAAGGGAATGATCTTGCTCGTAGTTTTCCCGCAATGTAGGATGTACACGTGGCACTCTCCTAGCCGAGAGAGTCCCCTGTGGTAGTCCTACACCCGGTCTACTACCCCAAGGTCACGGTCACGACGTAGTGGTGACTTTGGCATGTGCGATAAGCACACGGGTAGCTACCTCGCATTGGCACGCAGTCAGTCGTTTCTGCTAGCGGGTACACCCAAACGTATAGCACAGAACAGCACAGGGCCTTGCCCTCTCAGAATAGGGGTCTTGCCCCTCCATAGTTCGCATACCCTTGTTCGACTATCCTGGTTTGCCTAGCGAACCTAACAAGAGTCAGTGTGGGGTGGCCAAACCTAACCCCAGGCCCCATGGGGTGGCTAACTCCCCCCTACACTAAGTAGCTCACCCTAGTACCACGTACAGGAGGGCCAAGCAGGAGCCATCGTAGAGTGGCCAATCCTAACCCTAGGCATCAACCCAAGGGACAGCTAGCTCCCCTCTACTCTAAAGGGATAGTTGCTCTCCTCGGTACCACGTACATAAGGGCCAGCTTACTTCCCTAAACCAAGTTCGAACAGCTGCCCATAGGCAACATGTTCCAAAACCATCAGGTTTTCCGTACTACGGTATTCTTGGTTTCTTTCTAAATTCCTCGTAGGGTTCATACATGGACTTCCTTATTTCCATATCTGGTTTATTACATGTAGAACAAGCAACTCAAATTTCACCATTGATACTCAGTACAGGTATGTATGACATGGTTCATTATAGCTAGTATAGGCAACTCATGATTTATTTCTTTTTATGAAGCATCATGGTAATTCAATCATTTATTAATTACACATGCATTTCTTCCAGCCCTAGTGTTCATTTCACAACCTAGGGTTCAATCGAATATATTCTAAAGTAGCATGCATTTGTCTCTTTTCAGTCTTAGGGTTCATCTCACAACCTGGGGTTCAAATAATTCTACGTATACAATTTAATTATTAATTCTGGAGTTAAGGTGAAAACCACTCTACCAGGTTAACCGGGTGGAATGGGGGCTCATATGGTAGCTCTCGACATCTTCGCAGGTCCCGTATACTCTATGGACTAGAGACTTACAACATGGACCGACAGGTCAAATGAACTCAAAACTATATAGACACTATATCATTACGTATAGAAACTCAAATGGAAACCAATGACGTTTTATTTGCGGAAATCTGACTCCGTTTAGGCCTTGAATGGGCCCAAAAACACCAACCCTGACCAAAATCAGATGTCTGAAGAGTTCCATATGTCTTAAACGAACTCAGAGACTCACCTTGCTCGGGGCACCTTTTTTGGACGTCTGGAACTCCGTGCAGACGTCTGAGGGTGTCTTCAAATGTCTGGAGACAATCCTGGACATCTGAAATCACCTCGGTCCTCACACCGACGTGCCTCCCCAACTCCTGACATACGTATGCACGTTAGACTTGTTGGGAAGAGAAATAAATGCAAACTGCGTGCTATCAGACATCTATCATTACCTCTGGACGTCTAGACAGATGTTTGATGGTCTCTACAGACATCTGATTCTGCAAAAAAATGACTCTGTAGAACCATTTGCGAGCTCTCTCTCATGTAGAAGTTGCAGCAATTGCAGCACCTCCCCGTCTCCCTCATGAGCCCTCTACTCTCAGGCCTCCAGTCTCCTCTGGTCTCCGCTTTCTCCTTCTCTTACTCCTTGCTCTCCCTCTCCTCTCAGCTGCGGTGTGGGATGGATGGAGGAGCGGGGGGTTTATGTGGAGATGGAAGGCGTGGGGGAGGAATGGTGTGAGCCATGGAGGGGTAAGGGGGGATTGGGGAAGGTGTATGGGAGAGGGGTGTCATGGGTGATGGATGGGGTGGCGTGAGGGGTGAGGGGGATGGTGTACGGTTGGTAAGGTGTGGGGATGGGAAAATTGCAGGGGTACCCTCGCAAGTTCTCTTTTCCCTTGCATATCCACAACAAAAACCTAGGGGGGTTAAAATTACACAAAAACACCTAAAAATTTTGAAAACTCCAAACAGCCCTTAGGAAGGGTCATTTCAGAAACCTAATGATGTGTAGACCTCTAAATCCACCTAGAACTTGGATAAGACTAGCGTGCGAATCCAAGGCCCTATGGGTGCACGAAGGGATGAGATAGAAAAGTGAGTTCTTGTATACCTTTTGTGATTGTGTAGTGTGTACACGATAGAATTAATCAATAGAATCTTGATGAAAAACCACACAAGGTTTCAGAGAATTTAATTGAGTCACACTTTGAATTAGATTCTTCTTTTTAAGAGTGTTTTCCATGCAGCTACTTTTCATCTTTTGCAAACAAGTGGTGGTCTTGCTTAAGTATGTCCAATGCAAAGATGGTAAGAGCTTAAGAAAGTTAGAAATCAACATTTAATGCATGTTGACACAAAATAAATCTAGCAGGAATTGATGCAAACCTAAGTATGGATGCCTATGTCATGCTGCTTCTAGATAAGTAGAGATGAAATATTTTTGGTATTTTTAATCTTTTAGATATTTTGTATTTTAATCCAAGAAATCCAATCAAATCGAAAAATAAAATCGAAAAACCTAAAACGAAAAAGAGTAAAAGAATAAGTGTCCAAAGTCCACATTATTACATCAATTGTGTGAGAACATGCTCTCACAACTTATGACTACACAAAAAATCCTAAAAATGAAAATAAAATCTAAACCTAAATCCTAATGTCTAAACTAATCTAAACATGGCTCTATCGAAGAAAAATCGGGAAGCAAGTTCACCGGGAAGTAGTCATTCTCCTCCAACTCCTCCTCAGGTACCATGAAAACAAAAAAATGATTAGTCAAAATCAGTATATACAAAAAGAATCAAAGAATATAAGAATGTATATTCAACAAAGAATATGAATAAAAGAATGATTATATACAAGCAAATCAAAACTATTTACAAGTAAAAGAACAAAAGAAGATTTTTGGTAAATAGAGAGTTGCCTCCCGGCAATGGCGCCAAAAATATGATCGCTTGATGACTGGTTTGCACTAAAAAGGGGTTTTAAATGTCATTGTAGTAGTATATGTCACAAATACAAACCGTTGTCATGTCAATTTTATTTATATACTTAATTTTTACTAGTTTATTTCAAGTCATTCACTGAAAGGTAGTTATTGATATACATCACTCTCTAAGTCCAAAAACATTCTTTAATTCTAAAAATGTTGATTTTATTTACAAAAATGAATGAATCGAAGAATAAAAGAATTTGGTTAATTATGTACACAAAAAATAGATTAGAACACATTACAATGCTTGGAAACAAATGTACACACACAAGCAGTAAAAACTATGTACAACTATTCTATGCTAGTTATTTATAACTAATATAGTTAATACCTAAGTATAGGTACAAAAATAGTTAATAATATTTGCTATACTAACTCATTATAACATACTAATATCTATGGTAACATATATAATATATATAGTAACATATATAAGTGTTGCTAAAACCTTAGTAAAATTATATACATAACATAAGGTAAAAACTACTATCTATACTAACATATAATCCTATGTACAGTGACAGATGCATTCGTCACTAAAGTCCTTAGTGTTACATATATACATATAAGAGCTCAAACACTTATACTAATCTATATACACTATCTATACTATTATAGTATACATTATATTATTTATATATGTATACATTATATACTTTATTCTTATATATATATATACATACTCACTAATACATGTACACATATACACACATAGAACTCATTAACACACATTCACGCATAGACACAAACACACACACAGAGTACACACTAACACACAGACAACACACACCACACTAAAGCACAGGCACAAGGAGGCTAACACTTAGCCAAATTTCTTCCTCTTCTCCTCTTAGCTTCTCTCTCATTCTCGCAACTAGTTCATTAGTCAGTTCAGGCCGGTTTAAACCCAAAAATTGGTTCAATTGGCGGGCGACCTTTTCGAGGGATACATGACACCCATTTCTGGGTGGGACTAGACCCCTACTAAGGCCACCCTAGTTCATTATTAGTTACATTAGATCCGATTTGTAGCTCGTTATTGGGCCCACATGGGCCTACGCACAGTGCACGGCCCCCGGCCATGCACCGCACACAAATATTTCATGTCATATGCTCATTTCATGTATTAGAGAGAGGAGAGGGAATGGTAATGTGTATGTGAGCACTCGATGCCATGACGACTGGGCAGGCCACATCACAAATCACTTATATGTCGCTGCGGGTGCTCCTGAGTTTTTGGTATGGGACTAAACTGAGTGCCCAATTGGCACTACAGTGCACACTGGATGTTGTCTGATGTGCTTACTTTGTCCCTCAAATTAAGGGTCATAATTTATTATAAATTAAAAATAAATTATGGGATTTTAAAGTCCTTACACAGGGCTACATAATATTTATTTAAATTAACTACATAATTATGTAGTTAATTTAAATAAATAAGTTAGTTTAGTATATAATTAAATTAGCTAAATTTTACAGCTTATACACATTAAATTAAGATTTAATTGGCTAATTACAGTATAAATTAGTTAATTAATTATACAATTAACTTAATATAGTACTAATATACATAATAAATTATTTATTATAGATTTTTATGGTATTTTATAAGATTTATTTTAATTTTTTTAGATTTACATACATGTTTTAGTTAGTTATACTTATAAATAAATTATAAATACTATAATACAGTATAAATATGATATAAATAAGTTGAAAATACTTATTGTAATATAGTACAAGTATACACTATAAGTTATTTTAGTATTAACTTAATTTACTAATTTATTTTATTTTAACTTAATAAATTACCTAGTTAATTAATAAATTAATTATTTACTATATATATATAATTCAATTATATTACAGGTGTTATATGGTACATAATACATATATAAATACATATGTACAGTATTGGATATAGATATGTATATTTAATTATGTTTGTGATTTACTTAGTTATTATACATTTAAGTTATATAAATTAATATATAATAATACAATAAAGTTATATATACATTAAATTATCCTAAATACTTAATTTACTATATAGAATACATACATATGTTATTTATAGATATTTTATACATATTATACAATATTTACTTATAGCTTAGGTTTAAGTTATATACACAAGTATATACATAGTATACATAGTATTTTGGGAGTTTTTAGGGTTTTTCTATTTTTTATGGGTTTTGTAGGTGTAATAGAGATAGGGGATGAGAAAGAAAAAGAGAGATGAGAGAGAAGGAAATGTTTTTGGTGTTTTTGATGTTGATATCTTTTATTAAGTTCCAAGGTAGACTGAACCGTCGGCTGGTATGTTATACCAAGCCAGGAGTTTAGAATGCCTTGAAACTTGGCACACATTTTAAAATATACCTAATCTTGATCAAGACAAGTTTATTTTATTTTTTTGGAATTTTTTAAATATTTTTATTTATTTTCAAACTTCATACACTTTAGACCTTCAAGAGGGTTTTCAAAAAGAACCTAAGGCCTAGAAAATAGTCCTAGTGGCTAGGAATGCAGTTAAAGCTTCTTAAAACACTCAGCACACTATAATACACATGTTTGGGCAGTTAAATTTGAATTTTGAATCTTTTTCATCTAAAACACTCATTTGGACAGATTATGCATTAAAAGATTAGCTGACAATGGATGTTAAACAAGATTACAAGCAATTCAAATTAAGTAAAAATCCAAATTCATTACATGAATGCTTGTTCCAATAATTATAACACTACAAAATAGGTCAACCTCTCAAAATACTCAAAACACAACCAAAATTCTAATCTGATCAGACTTCAATAGTGGCTACAACATCTGCAATGATCATGGCAGCTGCAGCTGAAATCTGAATTGCTGCTAGATTAGTAGCTGATCTGAAGCTACTACTGTCAGTTGAAATCAGATGATGGAAGAACAAGTTACCAGACATCTTCTGTTGCTATCTCAGCAACAATGGCTACTGCATCTAATCATTGAAATCCAGCTTAGATAAGATCTAAGAAGGTCTGATATGAGGCACACTAAATCCACAAAACACTTCTAGTAGATCTGCCCAAAAATCTTTTTAAATTCATCATTGAAAATCTGAAAATCCATTACTGAACAAAATTTCCCAGATTGAATTTTGTGTATAACCAAAAACCATGTTGCCCTGATTTGGGCTTTTACTGTGATTTGATATCTGATTAATCATCTGATTTGCTTAAACACCATTGATTGGTGTTCAAGATGATCTAGTGATTAACTCAGAATCAATTGGATCCTTGTTTGAACTCAAATTAGTTTTATTGATTTTCCTTGGCCAAACTCTCCAAATAATACTTAAATTAACTGCATGCTCATCCACAAATTAAAAACCAAATCCAAAACATTAGATTCATTGCATGACACTTAATTAAGCAATTAAAAATTTCAAACAGCTTGATTGATTCCAATGAAAATCAAATGAGTCCCAAATCATGAGATTTGGCATTACAAGCAAATCTGAAAGAAAATCGAGCAATTTGAGATAGTCAAATTAGATCGGGGGGTCTTTGTGAACTTATGGAGTGAGTGGGAGACCCCCCAAATGGATTTTTAGGCGCAAATTCAGATCTAGAAGCCAAGGCTTCAGATCTGAATTTGACCTTGATGTAGGGGTGCATTATGAATAAAATTACAAGGAAAAATCAGAAGCAATTCATGAAGAGAAAAGAAAGTTGTATGCATCGAAATGGTGGTGAAAAAACACCTTTCTTATTTGAGTTGATCATAGAGGGTGGAGTGGATCTATACTAATCTACTCCTAACTAAACTAAACCTTCATTAGAATTTTGATTTCTAACATCTAATCTACTCCTAAATTACTATAACTAACACTATAGTTAATCTAAAACACAAGAAATTCTATCTAACAAAGTGGGAAATCTATCTAAGGGAAGAAGTTGTCCAAGGTCACCAGCTGGCAGTTGATGAGAACGAAAGGGGAAGAGACCCTTCAGCTGACGAAGTTGTCCAACATCCAATGGCTAGTCGGAAGGAGGCGATTGAAGGAGGGACAGGAGTGGTCTCTGTCATCGACCATTAAAGAAAGGAGGTGAGGAAGCTAAAGGAGTGGGTGAAGGGAACCACTCAAAGAGGAGGGAGCTAGTTAGCGTGTGTACGAGCTCATGCAGGGGTTTAAGTAGCAGGGCACTGGATGTGAGCACCACAGAGGTGCGATTAGGCACCTAAGGTATGGGCTGTGAGGATGGGTTAGCAAGCGCGCACGTGGTTCAAATCAAAATGTGGCCATTGGATGGGATCTAGGAAAGGTGGTGACCTCACGCACCGAAGCTCGCGAAGCGTCGATTGGATCAGAGACACAAGATCAAGAAATCAAGGATGGATGACCAAGATATAATGTGTTCTTCGACTGAATAGTGCACCCCGGGTACAGCAGGTGTGAAGGTGATTTTGCGGGGAAGCCCTTATGGGCGAAGGGGTAGAACAATAGCAGCAAAGCCCATAAGTGGCTAAAAAGCTCTGCAGAGCAATCCTTAAGTGTTGCAAATAGGCCACTGTAGGTTTCAAAATGGTCCCTGGAAGGTTTTTATATGAATGTTATGTATATGACTTAAGGACCTAAATGTAAAACTACTAATGCAATGTCCTAATGATGTCCAAATGCAACCAAGTTTTTATTTAAGCTTAATTGAACATTTAGAAAGTTAATTATGATTTTGATTTGAACTTTTAAACTCAAATGTTTATTCAATTTGCAAATGGATCATCATTTTACGATAATGAATAGAATTCCTCATTTGATGACCTAATCACTTGTTTTTAACACGCATTTGGTGTTTTAGCTCATTTTCACTATTTCCCACACTTATCCCTTTTCTTGTGTTAATTCAGTAGTGTTTAACCTAGTTTCGAGCTTAACTTGGGCATTTTAGCTATGATGAGCCACACCTCATCAGTGACGCCAACTAAGAGTGGAGTAGGTAGCTTGCTTAGGTGGTGGACTTTGGAGTGGAGTTAGGTTAGGGTTTAGGTGAGTGGTGAACAACCATGGAGGTGGAGCTGGTTTTGAGCTTAGCTAAACTAGTAGAATAGTAGTGGAGTTAGGGTTTTTGAGAAGAGGAGCTAAGGAAGAGCTGACTGGAGTTGCACTGGAGTTGAATCTGCTAAGGAGGTCTTCATGAGGGGCTCAACTACTTAGCTTAGCTAACTAGTTCTTATGCTAGTAGCTAGGCTTGAGTAGTTGAGCTAAGTTGAGCTGGTTTCAACCTAGCTGAAGCTAAGTTGAGCTGGAATTGCCTCTGATGAGTACTCCCGAGCTAGCTTAGCTAATAAGTAGGCAAGTAGTAGCTAAGCTAGCTTGGGAATACGAGTAGGCAAGTAGTAGCTAAGCTAGAGGGAGTTCAACTATTGTGAGCTAAGTAGAGCTAGGTAGAGCTGGACTTGGAATGACCTGGAGTTGGAATGAACTCCCGTCAAATAAGTTGAGCTAGCTAGAGCTCCCAATGAACTGACTGGAGCTAGGATGAGCTAGAATCAACTAAGTTGAGCTAGATCTAAGCTGAGCTAAGGTGGGTTAAGATAAGATGAGCTACCTTGAGCTACCATCCAGCTAAGATGAGCTGAATGGAGCTAAACTTAACCAATGTGAGCTAATATCCAACTGAGATGAGATTGATGCAGCTAGGGTTAAGCTAATCTGGACTTCTTCACATTCTTCCTTCTTGAGTGCTAAGGTTTTAAGGGTTTGAATATCTACTTAACCTTAACACTCAAGTAAAGATGTTAAAAATACAAAAAGAATGCAATGCATGCCTAATCCTAGATTATGCCTAAATGCAACCCAAAAACCCATTTGCAGAGTTAAAATCCTAAGAGCTAGGTTTGTTTTGGGCATAAGAATGATGATAAATTGGCATTTATCACACCTGGAGGCCGCCGTGTGCTCAACTTTGCCTCCTCAAGGAAGGGCCAATCTGACAAATATTTACTTCTACTGTCTCCTTGTGGTAAGACAATTCGAACTTCTCGTAATTCTTTTTTCAACAAATAGATGCATCTTCTTACATATTAATTTGCAGGTGGAGATGATTAAGACAAATTTCATTCCCAGTGGCCTTGTTGCTAGTATGAGTGCGGGGGCCAGCTCATTGGCCACCAGCTAAGCGATTGAGAAGGAGGCAAAATGGGTCATGACATCCTTAGTGGAAAGGAGATCCTTTTCCCATTAAATTGAGGAGGCGAAGGCCATCAAGGACAAGGCGAAAAAAGAGGCAGAGAAGGCAAAGAATGAACTTATCTCCTAAACCAAGAACCTATCAGGGCAATTGGAAACTGCCAAGAGGGGAGAGAAAGAGGTCCGCATAGCCCTTAAAGTAGCCAAAAACTCGATCAATGGGGTCGATCGAGAATTAAGCAAAGTTCACCTAAGTCATCTTGGAAAGCTTGGTGAACGTAGTGATAGAGTAGAATCCTCCTACATCGACATATCAAACATGAAAGAAGAGGTGCAAGTGTTTAAGACTATCCATTCCTCCACTATTGAAGTATTCAATGAGGCTTTAAAGGAAAAGCACCTCTACCTAGCCAGTTCCATGGATGAGCTGTCCAAGTTCAAGGCATCATAAGAGGAGGTGGAGGTGGGGGCTAAGGACCTGAAGAAGCAACTCAGGACAATTAAAAGGATCACGGATGGAGAATCCAAGAAAGTCCATGAGCTACAAGAATTTCTTCGGGGGGAGATGGATCCAGAATTTTTGATGGATTTCTTTTCCAATGATCCATCTATGGAACATAATTGGAATCTTTTATCAAATGAGATAGGGAAATTCACTCTAGCTACCGTTCAGGCAGTGTTGGAGGGTGGGCACACCATAGCATAAGAACTATGCACTTGGTCGATTGAAAAACTAAACTCTGAGCATGGTCGACAAGGGAGGACCTAATTAAGGACAAAGACCCCATCTCTCCAATGCCAGAGGATTAGTACCCCAGTCATCCCTGCAAAGATGAGGTGGAGGAAGCAGATCCATAGAAGCCTTGGCAAATATTGAGACTGCTGGAGACTCCTTAGGCAAGAATGCCCCTAATATGGAAGCCAAGATGCCACCTACACTAGTCCTCTATTTGACAAATGAACCGTAGAGTTGGAAATATCTAGTCTATTGGTTTTCACCATTTTTTTTAAGAGCACGCCGCATATATATGGAGAAAATGAGAATGTACGCATAGAGGAAATGAATGGAAAAGAATGGTTGCCTTGTCTTTTCTTATTATACATGATACAATCTCAGGTTTGTGGCATGCCACATGCGGGGGATTGATTTGCCTCCTAATGTTTGTAACTTATAATACTTGCCTTTGCTAGCTTTATAAACTTTAAAGGGACCTTCCCAGGCAACCGAGAGTTTCCCTCTTGGCTCTATTGGGTTTGAGGCTTCATCCTACCTTAGGACTAAATCACCTTTAACAAACTTCCTTTTGCAAACCCGCTTATTATAGGCGGCAACAACCCCTTCTTTGTAATGGGAGGTAGAAGCAGACACTTCCTCTCTTATTTCATTAGTGAAATCAAGTGCTAGAAAAACTTGATCATCATTGGGCTGTGGATTGTACCACTGTGACCAATATGTTAGGAGGATCATCTCAATAGGAAGTCAGGCTTCCATCCTGTAGACTAGGCTAAATGGGGTGTGCCCAGTAGAGGTTTTCTGACTTTTGAGATAACCCCAAAATGCATTTGGCAACTCCTCAGTCCATTGCCCTTTACAGGAGTCTAGCCGACGTTTCAAGGTGGATATAATCATCTGATTGGTCACTTTCACCTATCCGTTCGCCTGAGGATGGGTAGCAAAGGAGAAATGTAAATGGATCCCCCAACTAGCACAGAACTCCTCAAATTTTTTAGAGGCAAACTAGGTGCCATTATCCATAACTATGGCTTGGGGAATCCCATAACGGGTAATAATATTCTTTCTAACAAAGCTAATCACCCTATCAGTTGTTAGGATTGCCATAGCCTCAACTTCAACCCATTTAGAGAAATTATCAACAACCAAAATAAACCACTTCTGGGCTGGAGTTGGTGGGAAAAGGCTGATAAAGTCCATTCCCATTGGGCAAAGGGGATAGGTACCATCTCACATGGAGGAAGGCGAGGGATGGTTGAAAACTTTTGGCACTTTTCGTACTTTCGGACAAAAGACTTGCAGTGTTGTCTCATTTAGGGCTAGAAGTAGCTCGACTAAAGCAAGCGGGCAACAAGGACTCTATACCCTTCATGATTGCTGCAGATGCCACTGTGAGCCTCTAGAATGCTTGTAAAGCCTCTTCTGGAGTTAGGAAATGCAATAAAGGAGTTGAATAACCTCACTTATACAACTGCCTATTAAGCAAGACGTATCATGAGGCCTTCATCCTTAAAGCCTTAGGCTACTTCTCTCCTGAGGGCACATTGCTAGTGCTCAAGAACTGCATTATGGGTGTCATCCATGGGTTAGCCAGTTGTAGGACTAACGTTTGAGGGGAAGACACTGTGAGCACACTTAGCGTTTGAAGAAGTATGCCATCCTCCTCGGTTGAGGGGATTTTAGATGCTAGCTAGGCCAACACATTTGCCAGGGGGTTGTCGAAATGCGGTATCCACATAACACAATGGACTTAAAGTCCATCAATTCCTCTTGAGCCATATCAACGTATAGGCTCATATTGGAATCCTTTGCTTGAAGTCACCATTGATTTGGTTTGCCACCAGTTGAGAATCTGTGAAAATCTCCAAGGTTAAAATCTATGAAAACACAATTGCTTCAGAAATTCCATTATCAACATCGAAAATCAGATTAAATACAATCGGTCAATTCAGCTCAATTCAGATGATAGAGAGGGATTTTGTGATCAAATGAAATGAGTGGGAACCCCTCCAAATAATTGGCCACATCAGTAAGTTTGATAGCTAACTAGCTTCAAGGCTACTGATGGCAATGCTGGATGGGGTGATCTAATGATCAAAATATCAATGAAATTGATTGAATGCGATTATGGAGTGATAGGGGAGGTCTATGGATTAAAATGGATGGGTGAATCATCCTCTATGATTGGAATTGATCAGAGCGGGTGTATTGAAGGACAGAGGATAGGGAAGGCTAATCTAAGCTATACTTAGCTAATTAACCTAATTAAAATGCTAAATCTGCTCTATCTATCTAATCTATGCTAAGCTATGAAATTAGTAAATCCTAAACTAATTGGATGAACGAGACCTTGAGAGGACTGCAGCTGATGGCTACAGTGATGAAGGGAGGTAGAGGAGGAGCTCCAGCTGATGAAGAGCTCGCTAGTGGAGCTTTGATTGCCTTCAGGCATTTCGTGAGCCTTAACGACAAGGATGAGATGAGGGGGAAGAAATTGTTGCCTCTATGATGTGCAGCAGTCGAAGAAAGAAGCGGAAGCTGGAGTGGATGAACAACCAACTCGAGAGGTGTAGTGGGGAGCTGATATCTCGTGCAAGGGTCCTTAGAGGTGTTTATATAGGGAGATTGAGATGGAGCGACCATTAATCAAGGGTTCAAGTCGTTTAGGATCTACGACTGGGGAGAGAGCTGAGGGGCACAGGAGAGACTAAGATGCAAAGTGATCATAGGAGAAGATCTAGAGAGTGGCGCGATAGTGTGTGCACTGGCTCTAGTAGGTTGGATTAAGATCGGTCATGGATCATGGGAGGAAGGGAATGGACGGCCAGGAGGAGTCATGTTCTTCCCACAAGAACACCTGAGCTGTAGGTGTATTGGGCATTTTGCAGGTAAGGCCCCTACATTTAAACTCTGGAAGAATTGCAAGTGAACCCATAAGTTATAGAAAGGTAATCCAATAGGTCCCTAAAAGCTTGCACGTAGGTCTTTGACAGGTTTTAACTTAAGAAAATGTAAAAGCTAATTATGTAGGAAGGACCTAAATGTGAATGCCTAAATCCAAGGTTCTAATGATGTCAAAATGTAATAAAATTTTTATGGCAAATAAATTGAACATGTTAGAAAATAACCCAACCATTGATTTGTGAATTTTTGCTTATTTAGTGTTCAATTGCCATTCAGATTATCCATTTACAAATTTGGGTATAGAATCTCTCAAAATTGACCTAATTTTGCATTTTTAACAAGGAATTGATGTTAGGTCATTTTCATTACTTCCCACACTTAGCCTATTTCTTGTGTTAATTTGATAATGTCTAACCTAGTTTCTAGCTTAATTTGAGCATTTTAGCTATGATGAGTCGTACCTCATCATTAGGGCTCCTAAAGATTTAGTTACTTGGATGCTTGCCAAAAGGGCCTCACACTCGACTAAATAATTGGAGGTTGGAAAGGCTTATTTGACGGTGAACTTATAAGTAGCACCATCTGGTGCAATCAAAGGTACCTTGACCACAGTCTCGACAGATATTGATGAGCTGTCTACATATAGTTCCCAAGGTAGGCCAGGTGGAGAATCTGGCTTGGTAAATTCGACAACAAAATCCACCAAGACCTACCCATGAATGGACTGACGAGGTTGATATTTAATATGAAACTCTACTAATTCCAAAGCCTTTTCATTTGTCGGACTGACCTTGTTGGTCTGTGCAACATTCTACGCAAGGGGTAGTTAGAGAAGACATGAATTATATAGTCTTGAAAATAAGGGTGCAACATTTTGGTGACAGTAACCAAAGCTAAACCAAGTTTCTCAATTATGAAATACTTAGCTTCTACTCCTTGATAAGTCTTACTGATGAAGTAGATAGGCCTTTGAATCTCGCCAAGATTGCGCACAATGACAACACTAGCAGCTATGGCAGATGCTGCCAGGTAAAGGAGCAATGGTTTGCTCGGAACAGGGGTGGTCAAAATGGGGATATTGCAAGGCTGCCTTGACTGCCTCAAGGGCTTTCTGGTAGTGAGGAGTCCAATGAGCCAAATTATAACCTTTGCCTTTTCTTTATACATTCGAAGAATGAGAGGCACTTGTCAAAAGATCGAGACAAGAAGAGACCTAAAGCCACTATCTTTCTAACTAATGACTGAGCTCCCTCAAGTGTAGTCGAAGACATCATTGCCATGACTACCTGAATCTTATCAGGGTTGACTTCAATTCCTCGTTTGGAGACTAGGAAGCCTAAAAATTTGCTAGAAGATATGTTGAAAGCACATTTCTCGGGATTTTGGTGCAACCAGCTGTCCCTCAAAACCTGAAACACCTCAGCTAAGTTTGCTAGATGCTCAGAAAAACTCAAGCCTTGTACAAGCATATCATCAATATACATGTCAAATGATTTTCCAATTAAATAAGAAAAAATCATCTTTACAAGACATTGATACGTCACCCTGGCATTTTTCAAGCCAAAGGGCATAACTCTATACTAAAAAAGACCTCAATCCGTTATGAATGAGGTATCAGGTCTCTCTACCGGCACCAACCTTATTTGGTGATAACCACAATAGGCATCAAGAAAAGACATGTGAGACTATCCGCTACACGAATCAATGAAGGCATAAATCTTGGGCAAGGGAAATTTATCTTTGGGATAGGCTTCATTCAGATTAGTGAAATCTACACACATCTACCACTTGTCATTTTCCTTCTTGACCATGACTATGTTGGATAACTGACGAGTCAGTTTTCACTTTGAAAGAATTTTCACACAAGAAAATAAGTCGTCGAAGTAGAAATTGAGCAGTGGAAAATCATAAAATAAAACTAGTCACAGGATAGAGGGTCATCTCCACAAGGAGGCACACGTCTGTTACAACTTGCACAAGTCATAAAAAATTGTTCACTGATAATCTCACCAAAAATCAAGTCGAAATCAGCTTTAGATTAGAATCACTATGTCTAAATATGTTGAAATTGCATTTTCATGGAAAGACAAGGACGTTCTCAAAAATCAACCAACATATAATATTCAATAAATGAGAAAAATGGATGTTGGCAATGTCATTCCACTATAAATATTAATAGAGAGGGAAACAAGGGATTCCTTCCCCTTAGTTGTGCACACAGCAGGAGGGATGCCCAGCAACGAGGCAATGACCGGAGGTGGATGGAGGCGGGCTGCACCCGACGGTGGTGAGGAGATGGTCGACGGTGACTAGAGCAGGTGGCGGCAAGGAGGAGAAGGTGGTGGGTGGCAGTGTGTGGTTCTGTTGGCATTGGAGAAGCGGACGATTTAATGGCAAGGAAAAGGTCAGTGATGGTCATGGTGCTAGGGCCGGCACTAGAGGTTGCGAACGGGTGGTGGAGGCAAGGTTGTTGGCCTATTTGAGCGTGGTGGTTGGTAGCCTGTTGGGTGCAATGAAGGGATGCACTTTGGGCACGCACAGTAGCTATAGGTGGAGAGAGCGCCCATACATGCAGGCTGGTGGAGCGTTGCGCATGGATGTAGGGGGTGTGGTGGCACACACAAGGACGGTGGTGCATGAAGAGGTGAGGTGACGTGGTTGATTAGGTGTGGCTCATCATAGCTAAAATGTCCAAGTTAAGCTAGAATGTAGATTAAACACTATCTAATTAACATGATAAATGGGTTAAGTGTGAGAGTTAAGGAAAAAGATGTAAAACATTGAATTTGGTTTAAAAATGCATAATTAGGTCAATTTATAAGATATTCTATGTATAAACACAAATTGATGATCCAATTGCTAATTGAACACATTTCTGAACTCAAAAGTACAAATCAAGGGTTGAATTAACTTCTAAAATGTTCAATTAAGCTATCACAAAAACTCGGTTGCATTTGGATATCAATAGAACCTTGAAACCAACATATTACATATAGGTCCTTCATGCATTACATTCATTTAAGCATAAAACTCGTCAGGGGCTATTTTGCAAGGCTGCAGGGACTAATCTATATGGATTCTTTCCACTCTTAGGTTTATTGTGTAATTTTCTATCGTTTCACTTTGAGGGTATTGGTGTAAAAACACCAATACCCTTGCAGTGGTTCTTCTCTTTTCAAGTCACTGTTCACGAGCAAGAACTCATGAAGCAATGGCCGTTCATCCAATGCTCCTATGATCCTATGGTCGATCTTTGACTATTCATAGCATAGCATTGTAGCCTCCTCCATATCCCATCGAACAACGGAGATTTGGTTTGAGCTTCCCGCGCACCTATCCTCCCCATCTCCACCGTCCAAGCCCTAATCAACTAAACTACCGCACGGTGATTTTATTCACTCGTGCGGCTACTTAAGCTTCCCTCAAACCTCATGCGCATGCTATCAACTCCCCCTCTTACTTTCTTGGAGTTGATCCCTTCATCCTCTCTAGTGCCTCTTCCATTTCACTCGTATCATTGGTGACAACAATGCCATTTCTTCTTTCTCAATTCATCCACATTGCTAAGGATGACGTAAGCTTGAGGATGTCCTAGGAGCTTCACTAGCGGGCTCTTCACTCGCTGGAGATCTCCCTCTATTCTTCCTCTTCAGCCACCGGTTGCTAACCCAAAGGTCACATTCCTCCAATTAGAATAGATTTGCTACTTTCTAAGATAATTGTAGTATTTGTTAGTATAGTGTAGATTAGTTAGGAGTAGTTTAAATAGCGAATTCACATATTTGTTAGTTTAGTTAGAAGTAAAATAAATTAGACCTGATATGCCCTCTCTAATCAATTCAAATCAGAGAGGAGTGTTTCACACATTCATACTAATTCATTGTTCTTCCCATTCACTTCACACTCACTTCTACACGTTTCCTTGCATTTTAATTACCATTCACCTATCCATCGAGGCATCAAATAAGATCTGATGCCTTGAGTATTCAGATCAGATTTGAGTGCCAAATGTCATCTATGGGTCATTCCATTCATTCCATCTATTCACAATGACCCTCCAATGGTTTTGCACAAAGCAACTCAAGGGTTTTGAGAGATTTGAAGGTTTAGGATTCATGTTTAATAGATTTCATTGACTGATTTGATTTCTTCTCTCCACACTGTCTATGGCGCAAGAGAGAGATTAGATTAGGGCTTTTCATGGTTTCTAAGCTTTCATCAGGTCTGAATGAGTCCTAGATCTATCAAAGAGGATTTGAGATACTTCTGAATCGAGATTTGATGGTTCTAGAAGCCTGATATGATTTCTATCTTACACTATCTATAGTGTAAGATGGGAATGATATTAAGATTTCAGTGATTTTGGGAGACATATTTGGGTTTCTATTAGTTTTCAGAATGGATAGAAAATTTTGAAATGATGTTTCAAGAGGATTTAAATGCTCATCTTAGCTATGTGATGCATTTTATATCCTAATTTGAGATGAAATCTGGAATCCAAGATGTTCATTGATGATTTTTATGCATAGATCTAATTTTAAGATGAGTTTAAAGCATAATAAATTCTGAAATGGTTGTTTAAATGCTTGCTTTTGGTTCAATTCTCCCATGTCAGCACATTAAAGGCTACATAGCAGCTACATTCAGTGATATTGACCTCTGATTTTAGAGGATTTTGTGATCCAAGGATTCTCTGAGATTAAGGACATCTATATCTAGGTTTTACAGAACTGTAAAAATACTTAAGGCCTTGGATCAACCCTGATTTAGGCGTCAGGCATTTAATTGAGCTACTGAAACAGATGTAGTAGTAGCAGCTGCACTGATAGGGCTTCTACAACCACTATCTCAGCTGTTTTGAGGGTGGATTTGTGGATTAAAAAAAGCTGACATTATTTTGTATAGCTAGAATTTTAGGTATCAAGCATTCCTGTACAAGCATTTAACATGAAGTTGATTTGAATGACTTGATTCATTATTTTAAAGTCACTATTAGTAACTTAGCATATGATCAATCTATCCAAAATGACTTTGTGATGTAATTAAAGACCAAAATCATGATTATATGTTCAAACACTTGTCATGTGATATGTTGGCCAGTTCTGAATGTCTATCTCTCAATTACAACTATTAAAACTCAATTCAAGGCCTTAGGTTATTTAGTTCTCACTTCATTTAGGCCATTTTTGGATGAATTTGTAAATACATAAAAAAATTCTAAAAAAAATAAAAAATAAAATAAATCTATCTTGAGAAAGATCAAGTATTTGCTTAAGTGCACGCAAAGTTTTGAAGTATTCTAAACCCCTAGGCTAATAGAACATACCAGATGGTTCGATCTACTCTAAAACTTAATAAAAGAAATACATTAAAAAATACAAAAAGAATCCATCTCTCCTTTTCTCCTTCTCCTATCCATATTAAACATAAAAATACCATACAAATCTGAAAAAAGCCAAAAATTACATAAAAATACCATGTACATACTATTTATACTCATAAATATAACTTAATACTAAGTTAAATAAAAATATTATAATATATGTAAATAATGTACATAAATAACTTATAAATGTATTATATATTTTTAAATAAGTATTTATGTTGAGTTATTGCATATATAACTTAATTATATAATTATATATTAACTTATAATAGATTATATGTACATATATTTCAATAATTATAAATAAATATGTATACTTGTATAAATTGTATCTACTACTGTGCATACATATTTAAATAAGTATTATATTCTGTATGACACCTGTCCATTGATTTATTTATATATTTATTGTAGATAATTAGATTAGTAAGTTAATTAGGTATATTATTAACTTAAAATAAAATAAATTATTAAAATAACTTAATAATGAAGTAATCCATGCTATGCACTTGTATATATTAGTTTTGATTATTTTCATCCTATTTATAATATATTTATACTGTATAATAATATTTATAACTAAATTATATGTATATATAATAAAAACATGTAAATAAATGTATATAAATTAAAATAAACAACTAAAAATAAATTAAAAATATGTAATAAACATCTTATTATATAAATTAACTATTTATAAAGTCAATTGCATCATCAAATCATTAATTCATACATTAATAAAGAATTTATGCTCTAAATTAACGTGTAAAAACTACTAGCATTAAGTAATTTTTATGTATAATTAAATAACTTATTGTTATAAATTAACTTTACAATTATGTAGCCCTATGTAAGGCCATTCTAATGGTATAATTTAACTAAAAATTAGGTAAAATTGGGCTCTAAAATCGAGGTCTAAAGTCTTGAATTCATAACGCAACTGCGTACTCAATTGATCGCTGGAATAGCACCACATCATTAGTGGGCGAGTTGCTGCTGCGGTATAAATTGATTTGTCTCCAATGCCCCTTCAGTTGTCAGCGTAGGGCGCAAAGCACGAGCATATATTGATTCCTTGATTTGTGTGCATGTGTGCACTTGCGGTGGTGTGTATGCATGCGGACATGCCTGCAGGTGCATGTGTGCGTATGGGTGACTAGGAGTCATGGGCCTATTAGGCCTAAAAATACACTAAAATATAATAACAATAAATTAGGGCCAGAGCCAGGTAGTAATTTGGTCCCACCCCTAGGGGTGCTGTGTATCCCACGAAAAGCCTTGGGCCCACCCATTAAAGAATTTTTGTAAAGAGAGATTGAAGTTAACTTAAGTAGAGTGAGTGACTAACTTAAGAAATGGGTAAGTGTTGGACTTGTGTGTGCTATGTGATTCTTAAGTAGTGTGTTGTGTTGTGTGAGTGAGCTGTGTGTGTACATAGTGTGTATAGTGTGTTAATACGTGCATATATGTATAGATATACGTATATATGTATAGTAGCATATATAAACTTATAAAGTATGTGCATGTAGTATTCGTATAGAGTATATGTATGTTTAAATGTTAGTATATAAAGTAGAGTAGTATATGTATATAAGCTTTAATTGTAAATATGTTTAAGGCTTTAGTGACAGTTATATCTGTCACTGTAAGAATACAAATGTCAGTAAATATAGTTCTTTTTTCCTTAGAGTTTGTACATACTTTTACTAAGTCTATAGCGACACTTATATATACCACTGTACATACATTATATGCTATTAAGGTTATTAGTATATGTTAGTATATTTAGTATGGTACATATTAATAAGTATTTTTGTAACTATGTTTGAGGCATTGTAGTTAATATTAATTGATTGATTTTATACATAATTAACTCATTCATTCATTCTTTGTTTAATTTGTTTCATTTGTAAATATAATTGGTATTTTTGTAATAAAAGAGCATTTTTGGAATATATAGAATGATGTATATCAATAACTGTCTCCTAGTGAATGACCTAAAGTAAACTAGTAAAAATTACGTAAATAAATAAAATGACATGACTTATCTTTGCATTACAACTATACTACAACAACAAAATTAAATCATTATTTTTATGCAACACAGATTATTCACGATCAATGGTTGGCAATGGTTGAACGCAGGTGATGGGTTGTTGGAGGTGGAAGAAGATGAATAGTAATAGAAAAAGAAAACAAAATAAGGGAAAAAGAAGAGGGAAAGGTAGTCACATGGCTGGGATTCCACGCTCACGGTGAATGGCCGAACTCGTCGGCTTGGCACGGTGGCCTGTCACCCCACCAGCCCACAGTATGACGAAACTCAGCCATGGAGACCACGGTGGTGGATGGGAAGCACAGTGGTGGGGTGGGGAGATGTCCATTCTTAGCATGGAACCCTCCCACTCTCTTTTGTAGTTACAACTGCTTGAATTTGGAGTGTCGGAGGAACTAACCAGATCCGCATCCTCTGCTCCTCTTCAGTGCTGCCTTCATTGCTCAATCTGACCATAAATGCCTTGTCGGAGAGGAGTGGTTCCCTGCTGCACAAAGAACAAGAGATGTTATAAAAAGATATGTTGGTTATTTATATGTAAAACCCTTAAGAATTACTAATTTGAACTTACATCTAACAATGCATGTAATGTAATGTAATGTAATTCATGCAACAAGCAAATATATGAATTAATTTATTTACATCCTAATACAAGCTATGTTCATATTAATATTAATCTAATGTCTAGGCATTAAAGTAATCAAATAGCCCATAAATATGAGCTTATCAAATATCCCCATGCTTAGTTTTTGCTAGTCCCTATCAAACTCAAGCAATAACCTAACACTCCAAGTAGACTAGCCAACTGGCGAAACGGTGGCAGCAACTAGCTTTTCTTAAGTCGTTGTAGTACAGATAGTTATTGCCATCATTTGCTAATATTTGTTACTCGAAAAATACAGTTCTCCCGAGGTCGAACTCAGGGAGCAAGTCGTATTCTAGAGATATACATGTTCTATTACAAAAATAAAGAGAGAGAGAGAGATGAAAGTTTTTCTTCTTCTTCTTCTCTTCTCTTTGTCTTCTCTCCTTTTTGGCTTTTGTCCTTCGTGTTCTTCCTCTATTTCTTGGTTGGACGATCCTGTCTGTTTCTTCTTTTTATTTTCTTTGTTTCTTCTTTTCTTGCTTCAGATCTTCCTCCCGTGCTCTTCTTCTTCTGCTTTCTGTTTCTTCACTTGGCTGCTCCTTCTCTCTTCCTTTCTTCTTCTTTTTTTTTTATCTTCTGATGTCTGCAGAGTCTTCACTTGGCTGCTCTGTGTTCCTCTCTTTCCTCTACCTCGCCTTCCTTCTTCTTCTTTGCCTTCACGTGTCTTCAGGACGTCGTCTGATTTGAGAATCAGATGACTTAAACCTCTTGTTGCTACAGTGTCTCCCTTAGCTTCCTTCTTCTTCACCTGTGCTTGCACGCTCAAAAGTTCAGAGTCAGAGGGCAAAACCTACTCTACCCCCCTCCCCCGCGCGTCTCTTTCTCTCTGAGTTCGCTCTTAGGACAGCTCTCCCAGAGCAACCGGGTAATCGGGTACGAGTCACGCCCGGGTCCAGGCCCACCGGCGTGCGATGGTGGGCGAGGAGTGCAGGTCGGGTTAATCCGGTCGGGCCAGGTCCGCGGAGCGTGATAACGGACGAGGCCGGGTCGGGTGAGAGGGACGTCACCCCGTGGTTAGGAGGCGAATAGCATAAGGCACTTTTTGCCTTTATGCGCCCGCGTGCCTCTGAGAAGTTTCGAGGTGGGACTAAATGTCCCACCCCGATTGAGCGCCCGCAGCGGAGGGAGCAGCGGGCGATCGTGGCTTCACGCGAGGCCTTCGCCCCAACTGCGAGCCTGGGACGCTTCGCGGAGACGCCCCGCGCAACCTGGGAGTCGAACCTGCACGAAGGCGTGCCTGCACCTGCAGGTGAAGGAGCTCTGCCTGCTCAGTAATGGCGACGGCGGGCGAGTCACCTGGTTACAGAAGAACGGCCTCTCAGCCTAATCAGACAGGTGGGGGACCTTTGCCGTGGCACGGCGAAGGTGGTCGGATGGTTTGCAGTGGGCATGGTGGACCCAAAGGATCGCCCTAGGTCAAACTGTGGGCGAAGAAGTGGGTGTGTTCGGTGGGTCTGCAGAGGGCGTTTGGTGGGTAGTGGAAGGGCGGAAGAGGATCAGGGTGAGGAGGCGGAGGTTATGCACAGGTCGGCGAGCCGTGTGGGGTGCTGGAGCGATGGGAGCGGTTCGCCGGTGATGAGAACCTCATCATGAGCCATAACTAGCTCATTTTGACCTAATACAAAGGATAAAAGCTCCTACATAACTCAAGGAAAGGCTTAACTCAGAGAATTCTGAGTTTAAGGAGAAAACAAGTCATAAGGGGTAAAAATGCAATTTTACCAGTATAATCTACATACAAGGTAATTCAGGGTCCAAACATAGGTCAAACAAACCGAATAAGAAGGAAAGTGGGATGATCTGATAAGGGCTACAGCAATTCCAAGGAACTAAATGATAATCTGTAACCTTAAAACAAACCCACTTTAATTCACGAGGTTCGAGGCAAAGTAAAAATAGAATAAACCCTCTAAAATTCATAGAAAAATAATCTCTAGGGTTTAGAACCTTCAATTTGGCCTTCGGAACCCATTTTGACCTACATTGAGAACCATGCCCAATTAATAACTTAATTTGGGTTTTTGCGTAAATTGATCTGTCAAACAAGGTTTTATCTAGAAATAAAATTCACCATCAGAATCCTTAGGTCCTAATTAGTCACGTATGAAAACTTGAGCCTAAGAAGAAACCTTCTTGACCAACTTTACATTTTGGTCCTCATCTATTTACTTTTTGGCCCTCAACTTTTGAACCCTCGCATTTTGGCCCCAAACTCTTCTTCGTTCTTTACATTCAGGTCCTCCCTGCAAAACCTGCCAGCACCACGCTCTGGCGACCTTGCGCGGAGCATGGCGCCGCGCAGGGTAAGGGGGGAGGGCCTGCCAGGTCAAATGGGGGTGCCCTGCGTCGTCAGCCGTCGCAGGAACACCCCCTGGTCGCTGCAACCCACCATACCGGCCATGCGAACGCACGGACGATATGGGTCTCCTTCCTCCGGCGTCCTCCGACGAGGGAGACACGTCGTCTCCCTCCGCCCTCCTCTCTGATTCCGCCCCTATAAATACCCCCGTCGCTCCGCTGTTCTTGTTAGCTCGGTCCTGACGGAGAAACACCCTCTTTTCACTCTCTTCCCACTCCGACAGGAAGCCCTCCAGCTCCGGCGGTTTTTCCCTCCTCCTCCTCGTCGTTCTGCCGCACTACCAGCAGCAGAGCTGCCTTCCCCTGCTCTTCCCGCGCCGCGCCGCACCCAGCGCGCGCCTCTCCAGCCCTCTCCTCGCTGTCGCTCCTTCCTCTGGGCAGCTTCTTCTCCGGCGACAGTCGATACGACTGTCGCCTGTTCCGGCCCCTCCTCATCCTGCTAAGTAGGTAGAACTCCTCCTCTTCCTCCCCTCTTCCTTTTCCTCACTTTACATCTTTACTGTTGCCCCGATCTGACCAATCGCCCTCACCTTCTCCACCTCCGGCCCCTGCTCCGGCGACCCGCTCCCATCACTCCAGCAACCCACACGGCTCGCCGACCACCGCAGAACCTCCGCCTCCTCACCCTGATCAACCTCCGCCCTTCCACTTAGCCCAAATCACCCTCTGCAACTCCACTGAACAAACCCATCTCCCAACCTGCAGTTTGACCTAGGGCCGCCCTTAGGCTCCGCCCCGCCACCTGTACACCCCCCGACCACCTTCGCCGTGCCACGGCGAAGGTCCTCCGCATTTCTGATTGGGCCGAGAGGCCGTTTCTCTGTGGGCAGGTACCTGCGCTCGCCGCCGCCATTGTTGAAGCGAAGTAGCTTCTTCACCTGCTGCCCCAGGTGCGCCACGCCTAGGTCACGCTCCCAGGCAGTGCGAGGCGTCTTCGCGAAGTGCCAGGTTGCAGTTGAGGCGACGTTCTCGCGCGAAGCCCCCGCGCTTCGCCTCGACTGCCGCTGCTTCCTCCGCGCAGGCATCCAAATTGGGGTGGGACATTTAGTCCCACCTCGGAAAGCCACTGAGGCGAACGGGCGCTTAAAGGCAAAAAGTGCCTTAAGCTGTTCGCCTCAGTTCACGGGGTGAGGTCCCCTTCACCCGCCCGACTACCCGGCCTCGTCCGCACGCACGCCTCGCGGACCTGGCCCGACCTGCACTCCTTGCCCACCACGCACGTCAGTGGGCCTGGACCCGGGCGCGACCCGCGTACCCGATTACCCGGTTGCTCTGGGAGAGCTTTCCTAAGAGCGGCTTCTGTGAGAGAGAAACGCGGGTGGGGGAGGGTAGAGTAGGTTTTGCCGTCTCTGATTGGAACTTTGAGTGTGCAGGCACAGGTGAAGGGACTGCGGAAGGGCTGAAGAGAAGAAGAAGAAGACTGAAGGAAGGAACACCGAGCGGCACTGTAGCAGCGGCGACTTAAGTCGTCTGAGTGGAAAATCAGACGACGCTCTGAAGGCAGAAAAGAAAGAAGAACATCACCACTGCTGCAGATAAAGAAGACAGAAAGAAAAAGAAGAAAGGAGAGACGATGTCCTGACAACAAAAGCAGAAGAAGAGCACGAGAAGAAGATCAGAAGAAAGAAGTAAAAAGAAGATCTGAAGAACAGAAGGCAGAAGAAGAAGACCGCAAGGAGATAAACAAAGAAGAAGAAACCAAAAGCCAAAGAGGAAGAAAGAAGAGAAGAAGAAGCCAAATTCTCATCTCTCTCTCTCTCTTTATTTTTGTAATAAGAATTTGTACCCCTAGAATACAACTTGTTCCCTGAGTTCGACCTCAGGAGAACTTTATTTTCCGAGTAATAAATATTAGTGAATGATGGCAATAACTAACTGTACTAAAACGCTATAACAAAACCTAGTTGTCGCCACGTCAGCCGAAGTGTGGCCGGAGGTGGAGAAGGTGAGGGTGATCGGTGGGAAATCGGGGCCGACATTAAGGGTTTCGGTAGGGAAAAGAAAGAGGGGAGGAAGAAGAGAAGTTTTTCCTATTAAGCTGGACGAGGAGGGGTTGGCGCAGGTGATAGTCGTATCGACTGTCAACGGAGAAGAAATTGCCCAGAGGAAGGGGCGGCGGCGAGGAAGGGACCGGAGAGGCGCCAGCTGGGTGTGGCGTGACGCGGAAGGATCGAGGGAAGGTAACCCTGCTGCTGGTAGTGTGGCAGGGCGACGAGGAGGAGGAGGAGATGGCCGCCGGAGCAAGGGGGCGTCTGTCGGAGTGGGAAGGGAGGAATTTAGGGGGTTGTCTCCGTCAGATCCGAGCTGGGGAGAACAGCGGAGCGACGGGGGTATTTATAGGGGCAGAATCAGAGAGGAGGGCGGAGGGAGACGACGTGTCTCCCTCGCCAGAGGACGCCGGAGGAAGGAGACCCATACCTTCCGTGCGTTGGCACGGGCGGTATGGGCGGTCGCAGTACTCAGGGGGGTGTCCCTGCGGTGGCTGACGACGCAGGGTACCCCCCATTGACTTGCCAGGGCCCCTCCCTCACCCTGCGCGGCGCCATGCTCCGCGCAAGGTCGCCGGAGCATGGTGCTGCGCAGGTTTTGCAGGAGGGACCTAAATGCAAAGAACGAAGGAGAGTTAGGGGCCAAAATGTGAGGGTTCAAAAGTTGAGGGCCAAAAAGTAAATATATGAGGACCAAAGTGTAAAGTTGGTCAAGAAGGTTTCTTCTTAGGCCCAAGTTTTTATACATGACTAATTAGGACCTAAGGATTCTGATGGTGAATTTTATTTCTAGATTAAACCTTGTTTGACTGATCAATT
Organism: Thalassia testudinum; assembly: GCA_037157565.1. Classification (NCBI taxonomy): domain Eukaryota; kingdom Viridiplantae; phylum Streptophyta; class Magnoliopsida; order Alismatales; family Hydrocharitaceae; genus Thalassia; species Thalassia testudinum. The sequence continues at coordinate 46,848,508 of JAZHRO010000025.1, forward strand.
TACGCAAAAATCTAAATTAAGTTGTTAATTGGGCATGGTTCTCAATGTAGGTCAAAATGGGTTCCTAAGGCCAAATTGAAAGTCCTAAACCCTAGAGATTATTTTTCTATGAGTTTTAGAGGGTTTAGTTGATTTTTACCTTACCTCGAACCACGTGAATTGAAGTGGGTTTGTTTTTAGGGTTACAGGCTGTCATTTAATTCTTTGAGTTGCTGTAGCCCTTATTGAGTCATCTCATCCCACTTTTCTTTTTATTAGGTTGTTTTGACCTATGTTTGGACCCTAAGTTACCCTATTTTCAGATCGGATTGGTGAAATTGCATTTTTACCCCTCAGTTTATGTTTTCCTTGCAAACTCAGAATCTCTCTGAGCCAAGCCTTTCTAAGGTTATGTAGGAGCTTTTATTATCTGTATTAGGTCAAAATGAGCTAGTTATGGCTCATGATGAGGTTCTCATCATACCCCCATGCCTAGCTTTTGCTAGTCCCTTAGCAAAAACTTAAGGTTTCAACCCTTGTTCTAGACCATGAAGTTCTTAATAGCTTCAGATAAGTGCTTTTTCATTTAAACTTAGATTTGGTTAGAATGCTGACCATAGGCTTAAAAGGTACTCTAGTACCAATCAAGATCCAAATCTGTCTAGCCTCAGCCTCAGTCCTTAGCAAAGGTTTTTAAGGCCTACAAGAACTAACTTAAGGTCTATTGGACTTTGTGGTTAAAGCACCCGTGCTTGGAATGATTTTAGCCCTGGCTCAGTTCGTAGTGCGTTTTGTAAGAGAGAGAGATAGAAAATTTTTTTGTTTTGGAGAGTTTTCTCTCTCTTTTTCTTTTTAATTTTAGCTTAGGATTGGCTTTTCAACACGGTCTGTATCAGATTCCTTGCCCCCATCATCAATCCTCAAGGGTTCCTGGCAATCGATGCTTCGAGATAGCACCGCCCATGACAACCCCCGAAACCCTGGCTATTGAGATTTCGAGATAATCCCATCCATGGTGTTTCGTGGCCGAGTCCAGACCCTGGCAATTGACACTTCATGATAATGCCATCCATGGAATCTGAACCAGCAGAGTGCTTACAAGCCCCTAGTAGGATATGTAAATATCCTAAGAGACAAGCACCGAGGAGATGATATTTTGTTACGCATCTTCGAGGGGATTTCCCGCCTCCACACTGGGAACTCGTCTAAATCAACTTGTGTTGATCGGCCGCTCCTACTCTAAGTGTACTTTTCAGAATTTTTTGACGCTTCTGCGTGATTTTGATTTTTACGCTTACTGAACCAGGCTGTGTGTGAGGTTAGGGTGCTTATGTTACTGAGTCCCATAGACCAAAAGTTAGTTAATGAGGTCAAATACTCCCTAAGCCTTAGACCTAATACTTCAGCTTTTCATTTTCCTCAACCTCTTGAGGAGTGTCCAGATCTTAATGGGTACTAAGAGTCTATCCAAGAATGCCTAAGGTTTGCGTTCTTACTAATCCCTTTGTGCACTTTTCAGTTCTTTCTTGAATGAGGTCTAGAATTTAGGTTAATTCCTTAGTTTCTTACTAATGACTACTTTTTTCTCATAATTTTGTGCTCCTTTTTCATTTTGTTTCTTTTTCTCCTCCCACAAAAATTTCCTTCTTTTATTCTTTTCGAAAATTTTTTTTAATTTTTTATGGTGTTTTTGGCATATATAAATTTTTTGTTTGAAACCTTTTCTTACAAGTTTTGCACTATCATACCCCCCCATGCCTAAGATTTGCAATGTCCTCATTGTAACCTAGGGGGTTTTTATTCAACTTAGTGCATACATTTAGGACAGATGTTTTGATGAGTGAATGGGTCGGGGTGACTGTTTCGGACGATTTCTAATCTCAGATGCAAGCATCTGAGGTGGAGTCGGCTGTCCTAAAGTGTGAACTTTAAGTACACAAAGGTGTCAGAAAAGATTTCAGGTTTTCAAAGAGAATGACGGGCTGCCTCCCGTTGAGCACTAAATTTGATGCCTTCAGCCAAGCGGGAAATGCGATGGAGAGGGGATGGTCAAATCAGCAGAATTTTGTAAGGCAAGCACCTTGATTAAGAGCCTGGTTGGTCCAACCAGGTGCTTGATCAGATCGACAGGCTGATGATGCAGCCCAAACCCAATCAATCTGGTGGGTTGATAGATGAAGATCAAAAGGTGTGGAACCCACCATATACTATGAAGCTCAGATGGATGTGGAAGTGTGAATGCAGGGTTTGGCTGAGTTGAATCAGCCTGGTCAGAGTAGGGACCCATAGAATAATCAGTGATTGACGCAGGAACCCTACAGGGGTGATCAGAGAGTGATGGAGCATGATATGTAGTCTGATAAGTGTTCCAAACCCGATGTGGAAATGCAATCGGCTCGGTGAGAGGTGAATCTGAATAGAAATTGAGTCCGGTTGCGGGTCAGGGTTGGGAAGAGGTTTTGATCCGCTCTGTGTGTGTGGACGAGGTGGCAATCGTGTATGAGGGCTCTTCTAGAAAGGAATGACAGGTGGTTTTCTGTAGAGAGTCCTCTGGGTAGCTATCAAATGCCTGAAGAGTGTTTGTAGGATGAAGGAAATCTGAACTGAGAAAAGATTTGAATTCTGTGTTGCAATCACTCTTGGCATTTTCTGTTTTTGGTTCCTGAGGATCAAAAAGGAATGATTCTGTGTTACCAATGATCTCGGGAATCAGGACCTCAGAGTCGGAGTCAGAGTTATGTGGACCAAGGTCGTAGATGGGCCTGGTGTGTTCAGGAAGAAGAGTCTCTCCACAATTATAGTCAGATCTGAAGTTGTCGGAGAGTTTGTGAAAATTGAGTTCTAAATGAGTTTCTTGATCATGAATTCCACCGTAGCATAAATCATCAGATGTGGAATCAGCAGCCTGACTGGGTTCTAGCCTATATGTCAATTCTGGGCTCAAAAAGGTGTTCTGTCCAAGCTCGAAGCTGGTAGGATAGACCCCATTAAAACCCTGCTCATTCAACTCCTCAGTTTCTGTATCATAAATTGGCGTGTTTTCTGAAAAATTGATCAGATTTCCTGAGGATGTTGGAGAGGGATATTCATCAAATAGAAGCCCGGAATCATATTCTGTAAAAATTTGATCTTTCTCATATGAGGCCTCATAATCTTCCCAATACGTTTCAGATCTAGGTTCTAGGTTTAGGATGTGGGTAGAATTGCTAGAACCTAAGTCCGAATAACCATCGAGGGCCACCTCATCAAAATAAGGGGAGGAATTTATACCCTCAAAAGGTTCAGTTCTGACCTCATTATTGCAGGAGTTTTGGAATTCTAAGCTTGGCAATTCATGGTCTAGGGTCGGTTCATCAGTGTGTTCTCCTACAATATCCCAACCTAATTCGATGTTGTCTTCTATCTGGGTTGGGATTCCACAACCACTTTGTGCCTCAGTCCCGAGATCTGGGAAACTGGATTGTTTCTTAATACTGTTCCAAGATGGTTCATCCTCTGTTTCTGGTATATACAGGTATTTCTGGTTGATAATTTGTTCTAGTGATCTCATCATTTCTACCCATTTTATAAGGGCATCTTGGTGTTGTTCCCAAAGTACAGGATTTGTCAAGCATTGAAGGTATTCAGATTGGTGTAATTTTTCTATCTCAATGTATCCTGTCATGAGCATATCTCGGGTTGATCCTTTTGTAATTTCTGTCAACAGAATTTGGGCACAGTTTATGATGAAAGCTGTGGTTGTTGGGACATCAACCTGAATGTTTTCTATTGGTGTTGAGGGTTTACATTTGATTTCATAGAATTCAAGGGCATCCTCAATCATCTTATCTTTCATGGATCTCTGATATTTAGGTTTTTTGAATGGCAGTCTTAATTGGTGTGGCTGCATCTTTGAATCAGGTGGTGGAATCAAGATATAGAATCGAAGTTTGAATCAAGATGGAAGAAGGGGACTTTGTTCGGAATCAGAGGAAAAGGGGCTATGTGAATGATTGGTTGCACAAACAAGGGCAGCGAGGCTCGGCCTCGGGGGTGGGTGAATTTCTATAGGAGGTTTCAAGGACCTCCTGCAAAATACTGAAGGACTGGATGAGATAAGCAGGTGCTGGACCCAATCAAGACACCCAAAAATGTTGGGTGACTATAGAGGTTCGGGGCAGATGGACCCCTTGATCAAAAAGATCGTCCACCTGAGAATTACCTGGGCAGCCAGAGAGGGTGAGTCCCGCGAAGAACCCTACACGGTAGAGCATCCCCACGGGTTACAGGATTTCCCCCACCCGACCTCTCTTGTCACTGAGATTCCAGGTAGACCAGGATGGGGATCTTGACCTCTTAAGTCTACCAATTTTAGCTTAAGATCAGGGTGCTTAAAGTTACACTTGATCTCTTAGGTATTTTGAGTGAGAAAGTGACCTAATTTTAAGGTTGGTTGACCCAAGGGGTCAACTTTACCTCTTGCTCCTTTGAGAGCTTTTGGGTCCTTTCTTTTTGGGTTCAAGTGTTTAGAGAGCCAATTGTTTAGGGTTTCTCTGAATAAGTATGTTCAATCAATGGTTTAGGTACACTTCTTTTGGATTTTCTCCATTCTTGATTTAAGTAGTGTGTCTCTAAAACCCTAATGTTGAATCTTATGTTGGCTCTACTTGGTCCAGTTAGTTCATTGTTGGGTAATTAGGGCTCAAGCAAGAATGTGTTAGCCCTTGAATACCCTTAATAGTGTGCAGGAATAATGGGTTGAAAACATGCAATTTTTTATGATTTACTAAGTAGAGAAGACAGGTTAGACCTATACTGCTTGTTCTTTTCTTTTCTTCCTCTTTAGAATTTAAAGGTTGAGAGGATAGAAAATTACCTGTCCTCGAAGTGGTTGTCGTGCGGTTGCTTGTCTTCTCGATTTTCCTATATCTGCACAAAAAAGGAGATTATTAGAAATTTAAAAACAGGAATTTAATTACCTCTAGAATAGCCGTTGTTCCCCGGCAACGGCGCCAACTGGCGAAATGGTGGCAGCAACTAGCTTTTCTTAAGTCGTTGTAGTACAGATAGTTATTGCCATCATTTGCTAATATTTGTTACTCGGAAAATACAGTTCTCCCGAGGTCTAACTCAGGGAGCAAGTTGTATTCTAGAGATATACATGTTCTATTACAAAAATAAAGAGAGAGAGAGAGATGAAAGTTTTGCTTCTTCTTCTTCTCTTCTCTTTGTCTTCTTTCCTTTTTGGCTTTTGTCCTTCGTGTTCTTCCTCTATTTCTTGGTTGGACGATCCTGTCTATTTCTTCTTTTTATTTTCTTTGTTTCTTCTTTTCTTACTTCAGATCTTCCTCCCGTGCTCTTCTTCTTCTGCTTTCTGTTTCTTCACTTGGCTGCTCCTTCTCTCTTCCTTTCTTCTTCTTTCTTTTTTGTCTTCTGATGTCTGCAGAGTCTTCACTTGGCTGCTCTATGTTCCTCTCTTTCCTCTGCCTCGCCTTCCTTCTTCTTCTTTGCCTTCACGTGTCTTCAGGACGTCGTCTGATTTGAGAATCAGACGACTTAAACCGCTTGTTGCTACAGTGTCTCCCTTAGCTTCCTTCTTCTTCACCTGTGCCTGCACGCTCAAGAGTTCAGAGTCAGAGGGCAAAACCTACTCTACCCCCCTCCCCCGCGCGTCTCTTTCTCTCTGAGTTCGCTCTTAGGACAGCTCTCCCAGAGCAACCGGGTAATCGGGTACGAGTCGCGCCCGGGTCCAGGCCCACTAGCGTGCGGTGGTGGGCGAGGAGTGCAGGTCGGGTTAATCGGGTCGAGCCAGGTCCGCGGAGCGTGATCACGGACGAGGCCGGGTCGGGTGAGAGGGACCTCACCCCGTGGTTAGGAGGCGAATAGCATAAGGCACTTTTTGCCTTTATGCGCCCGCATGCCTCTGAGAAGTTCCGAGGTGGGACTAAATGTCCCACCCCGATTGAGCGCTCGCAGCGGAGGGAGCAGCGGGCGATCGTGGCTTCACGCGAGGCCTTCGCCCCAACTGCGAGCCTGGGACGCTTCGCGGAGACGCCCCGCGCAACCTGGGAGTCGAACCTGGGCGAAGGCGTGCCTGCACCTGCAGGTGAAGGAGCTCTGCCTTCTCAGTAATGGCGACTGCGGGTGAGTCACCTGGTCACAGAAGAACGGCCTCTCGGCCTAATCAGAGAGGCGGGGGACCTTCGCCATGGCACGGCGAAGGTGGTCGGATGGTTTGCAGTGGGCGTGGTGGAGCCAAAGGATCGCCCTAGGTCAAACTGCGGGCGAAGAAGTGGGTGTGTTCGGTGGGTCTGCAGAGGGCGTTTGGTGGGCAGTGGAAGGGCGGAAGAGGATCAGGGTGAGGAGGCGGAGGTTATGCACAGGTCGGCGAGCTGTGTGGGGTGCTGGAGCGATGGGAGCGGTTCACCGGAGTGTGGCCGGAGGTGGAGAAGGTGAGGGTGATCGATGGGAAATCGGGGCCGACAGTAAGGGTTTCAGTAGGGAAAAGAAAGAGGGGAGGAAGAAGAGAAGTTTTACCTATTAGGCTGGACGAAGAGGGGTTGCCGCAGGCGACAGTCGTATCGACTGTCGCCGGAGAAGAAATTGCCCAGAGGAAGGGGCGGCAGCGAGGAAGGGACCGGAGAGGTGCCAGCTGGGTGTGGCGTGACGCGGAAGGATCGAGGGAAGGTAACCCTGCTGCTGGTAGTGCGGCAGGGTGACGAGGAGGAGGAGGAGATGGCCGCCGGAGCAAGGGGGCGTCTGTCAGAGTGGGAAGGGAGGAACTTAGGGGGGTGTCTCCGTCAGATCCGAGCTGGGGAGAACGGCGGAGCGATGGGGGTATTTATAGGGGCGGAATCAGAGAGGAGGGCGGAGGGAGACGACGTGTCTCCCTCACCGGAGGACGCCAGAGGAAGGAGACCCATACCGTCCGTGCGTTCGCACGGGCGGTATGGGCGGTCGCAGTACTCAGGGGGGTGTCCCTGCGGTGGCTGACGACGCAGGGTACCCCCCATTGACTTGCCAGGGCCCCTCCCTCACCCTGCGCGGTGCCATGCTCCGCGCAAGGTTGCCGGAGCATGGTGCTGCGCAGGTTTTGCAGGAGGGACCTAAACGTAAAGAACGAAGGAGAGTTAGGGGCCAAAATGTGAGGGTTCAAAAGTTGAGGGCCAAAAAGTAAATATATGAGGACCAAAGTGTAAAGTTGGTCAAGAAGGTTTCTTCTTAGGCCCAAGTTTTTATACATGACTAATTAGGACCTAAGGATTCTGATGGTGAATTTTATTTCTAGATTAAACGTTGTTTGACCGGTCAATTTACGCAAAAACCCAAATTAAGTTGTTAATTGGGCATGGTTCTCAATGTAGGTCAAAATGGGTTCCTAAGGCCAAATTGAAAGTCCTAAACCCTAGAGATTATTTTTCTATGAGTTTTAGAGGGTTTAGTTGATTTTTACCTTGCCTCGAACCACGTGAATTGAAGTGGGTTTGTTTTTAGGGTTACAGGCTGTCATTTAATTCTTTGGAGTTGCTGTAGCCCTTATTGAGTCATCTCATCCCACTTTTCTTTTTATTAGGTTTTTTTGACCTATGTTTGGACCCTGAGTTACCCTATTTTCAGATCGGATTGGTGAAATTGCATTTTTACCCCTCAGTTTATGTTTTCTTTGCAAACTCAGAATCTCTCTGAGCCAAGCCTTTCTAAGGTTATGTAGGAGCCTTTATTCTCTGTATTAGGTCAAAATGAGCTAGTTATGGCTCATGATGAGGTTCTCATCACCAACCCAATCGGCCTTCTCTTAGAAACATGTTAAATTACAAACTTTAGACTTAAGGTACCCACGTAGAAGCCTAATTACAGACTAGGTCGACTAAGGACAAGTTGCAGGCATAGGTTTCTTTGATTTCTAGCTCTACCCTAGGGTCTATTGGTCCCAGAGTTTAAAGCATCCAGGCATGTGCATTGGTCTTATTTATTTGAGGTTGGTATGATTGTAAACTTAGAAAGAGAGTACGAAGGATCTATATAAATATCATTTTTTTTATTCCCCCAAGTGTAACCTTGGATTAGCTATTAACATGGTTTGTGTTGGATTCATTGTCCTCATCACCGAACCTCAAAGGGTGACTACTTTTTGATGCTTCGCAATAGCACCACCAATGGTGACCCCAAGAACTCCTATCAATCGACACTTCGAGATAGTATCGTCCATGGATTTCTTAAGTGAATTCAGGCCTGTGGCAATCGGCACTTTAAGATAGGGCCGCCCATGGTACCTGAACCGCACAATGCGCTTACATGCCCCCAATAAGATGGATATCCTAAGAAACAAGTGTCGAGGAGGTGACATGTTATCATCACGTCATCAATGTGAGTATATACTCCACCTCTCATGCAGTAGGAACTCGACCAATCAAGTTATGTTTTTAAGCTTCTCCTAAGTCAAAAATGAGAGAAGCAAATTTTCTTCAAGAAAGGAAAGGTGATCACTATTTATACAAGACCAAGTGTATATGAAATGTGGATGCTTAAGGTACAAGGACACGTAAATCAAAAGGTGGAAAAAGACACCAGGTACTACCCGACTTTAACTCAATCCCTAGTGGATAGGCATGGGGGTGTGATGTGCATACATCTAAGTAGACTAAAATGTCTATTTATGCATGTTCTTAGTGTCTTAGAAGCATCATGCATTATAAATATTTCATAACATACATCATCATGCATTTAGGTTAGATTTTACAAATTGTAAGTTAATTCTCCCTTTTTGTGGTCAGGGAACAAGGTAGCATTTTGGTGTCGGATCCGATTAGGTTGTTAATATGATGATTTTATCGTTGAAGTGTGTATAGTGGTTAACCTAAATTGGACCTAACCATCTCTTTACAAAATTTTTTTAACCTGGCCTACTTGATTTTATCTTGGTCACTTTTAGGCCCAGGGTCGAACTCAGGGAAGTGGGGTTACAAGTCAAGTTTCTATGTCTTTCCTACAACGAGTCTCTTCCGTTCGTTTATTGTGTTTTTGGTGTTTTACTATTTAGATTTTTTTTCTGGTAATCTTTGTCCTTGAGGCACACCCTCAAAATTGGGTTCTTGGCTTTGAGCCAAAACAGGGTTCCAAAACAGGTCTTGCTATTCGTAAGACGGGATACTTGCAAGTCAAGGATTATATTTTCTCTTTTATATACATTTTTTATCTTTTTACTAACAGGAAAGTGAAACAGAAATAAGGTAAATATAGTTTATATATATATGTATATATTATATATGTATAAAGGGGTGGGGGTGGAGGCGGAGATGGAGTGTAGCACGGTGTCGAGCCAGTCGTCGTCTAGAAAGACGCAATCGACAGGACGAGGTGCCACGTGGAGTCTAAGATGGATGGCGGAAGATGTGTGTGACCACGCTTTTTGTACGCGGGTATCGGGGAATATCAGTAACTGATGCAGATATTCCCGCGATACAGCGTATGGTAAATAATGTGAAAATATATCTATATGTATATATGGTTATAAATATATAGGTATATATATGTATATGTATATATATATATAGGTATGTAAATATATATGTAAGTATATGTATAGATAGATATATGTATATATATATATATATATATATGTATGTATGTATATGGACTAATACATATTTATATAAGTACTAATATATGTATAGATATATGTATAAATATATATATATGTAAATATATATGTATATATGTAAATATATATGTATATATATATATATATATATATATATAAGTATATAGATATATGTATATAGATATGTATATATATAAATATATATGTATATATATATATATATAAGTATATAGATATATGTATATGTATAAGTATATATATATATATATATATATATATGTATGTATACTAATACATAAGTATATAGGTACTGCTATATGTATAAATATAAGTATATATATCTATATATATATATATATGTATATAAATATATGTATATATATATCAATATATATGTATACGTATATATATGTATATAATAGTGTATAGGTGTGTGTGTGTGTGTGGAAGTGTGAGTGTATGTGTGTGTAAGCATTGGTGAAGAGAGTAAGAGAGTGTTGTGAGAGAGAGAGAGAGAGAGCGAGAGAGAGAGGACAGCCACGTGTGTCCTGTTGGAGTGAAGGCCGAAGGTTTTATGGCGTCTGTAGACTAGTGGGTGTCGTCTGGAGGTCTCCACACGCGCGCAGGCGTGTATGCGCCCAGAGGATGTGTATTGGAGGGAGTGGCATGGAGAGGAGGGGTCGCAGCGTACAGCGCTGTGCAGAGAGGTGTACGTGGGCAAGTGAAGCGGGTGACGCGGGCACACGCGAGTGAGTGGGGCAGGAGAAGGCAGGCGTACGCGGGCTGGCAGATGCGTGCGCAAGCACGCGCGCGAGCGAAGGCCGGTTGCGGTGCGCCGGGTGATCGGTAAAGTGAGAAACTCACCGGTCACCCCACTGTAGCCACAGTGTCACGCAGACTGGCTTGAGCAATGGCTACAGTGTAAGACCACGCCGTGCAACCGGGAACTGCAGGCACTGTGAGTGCGGACGGCTCGCGGGCTGGCACACGAGGAAGAAGGTCTGCGCCGGCTGGTTGCTTGCGGGCGGAAGGTCGCGACAGAGTGCGCGGTGAGGGCTGGGTAGAGAGCGAAGGGGTGAGACAGGGCGCGCGGTGGCCTGGCCGTGTTGGCTGGGGTGCGCGGGGGTGGTTGGCCGGCCGCTGTAGTGGTGCACGGTGGCCAATTGCGGAAGAGATAGCGTGACAGGGCGATTGCGTGAAGAAGCTGAAGGCGAGGGCAGTGGGAAGGAGGAGGCAAGAGCTCCTACAAGGGCGTGCGGAAGGGGTTGGGGCTGCTGCCACCTTGCCGTTGCTGCTGGAGCTTTGAGCTTCAAGCTTGAAGCCTGTGGCAATGGCTGAAGTGGCGTGGAAGGTGAAAATAGTGAAGAAGGCCACCACGCCCACCGGCTCTTTGAAGAGCTGGGCGGTGGTGGTTTCACAGTGGTGGGTGCTCACCACAGTGAAGACTCCTATCCGCCAGGTGTCTCCGAGGAGGGCCGACATGTGGAAGGAGGGGGAGGAGAGGATGGTGGCCTGGAAGTGAGCTGCGTTTGGTTTTTGAAGTGGAGGGACCAGGCTGTTTGAAGAAGAAGAAGATGCCTTGTATTTATAGAAGAAGAAAACCATGCACAGCCATGCCTTGGCTATGCATGGCTCATGCACGGCTCATGGCAGGGAGAGGTGCCTGCGGCTGCAGGGAGAGGTGAAGCAGGACATGGCGTGAAGAGAATGCAGCCACGAGAAGGAAGTCAAAATAAAAAAGAAATAAAAAATGGAGATGGAAATATTGCGAAGCAGCACTTGAGGAAAACGTGAATTGCGAGACCATTTTATTCACTCTCCTCCCCTCTCAATTAAATGTATGAATGCATGTATTTTTACAAATGTGACTATGGAACCTTAATATGCACTGGTAATGCTAGGAAATAGCATAAGTCGGCACAATTGCAGGTGTATCTTTACGGTGCAATCATACCCCCATGCCTATCTTTTGCTAGTCCCTAGCAAAACATTTTTTGTAGTATTTAGAAATGATCTTAAGCTGAAGATTTTCTTCTGAGGAGTTAGATGTGTTTATTGTTGGATATTGTGAGAACCAATTGTAGAGAAGACTACTAGTACTTTTAGTCTCACATGACATAGATCATCTCTCGACTAACCAGGATTCTTGATATTTAAACCTTAAGTACGATTTCCAGGACCCAGGAGGTTTTTGCCGTACTCGAGAGCTCAAGAGGTTATGGCTTGTGCTTAGTGAAGGATCAAGACTGACTAGATGAACATTAAGACTCAAGCCCAGGGTTTCACAATTTTTTGAGTAAAGGTTGGTCCCAGTTTCAGTTTGTGTCTTCAGATGACGGAAAACTCAACTCCCATTTTCTGACATTTGTGGCTCACAGGGTATTTGTAACCTGCCCTGAAGAACTTCTTGAAGGGCGACGACTTTACAGACATTTGTGAGATATACTAACTTATTTGCATTTTTTTATTTTTGAAACACATGTCGGTATATCTCTTACAACATTATTTGGAGGAGCACACTTTTCTTTTTGGTGGGAGAGTTCTTTCTTGGTGGATAGAGTCATTCCTAAACACAAGACTAAAGCCTGGGATAAAAAGTCTACCTGCGCGCATAGGTAAGGACTCCACCTTCCCTAATGAACACTAGGGTTGGATCTTATGTTCACCTGGTCTTTCCTGATATGTGTAGTGCGAACCAAGTTTACTTAAGCTCTTAAGTAGAAGCAAACCAACGAATCCTATACTGGTGTCTCAGGTATAAGAATACATCCTTAGTTTGGGGAGATTCCGATCTATCTTGTCAATGCTCAAGTGAATTAAGCCGAGCCTGAGCGAATCAAGCTTCTGTGGCCTGGAAAGTCTTCAAAATAGAGGTTGAATATCCATAAACACTTATTGTATTTTTGTTTCAGCTTTCAGATCATTACTAAACACCATTTATTATTATTATTATATATATATATATATATATTTTTAGAGAAAGGATGAAAGATCAGGTAACGAGAGCTGAAGTGTAGGGTATACAGTAGGGTGGTAGGGTGGGTGGATGGTTGGTGGTGAAAGATCTGGCATTTTCTGGGACGAGAGTGTCCCAGGAGGAATAGAAAGCAGGTCAGGAGGAAGCAGTTGGCCCTCAGATTGGCCAAGAAGAGGGGCTTCTTGGATAGATGGATCAAAAAGGGAACAGCCCCAGTGAGAAGTATATGGGCTTAAGGTCCCAGTGTGGAGATGCAACTCTGCCTGATTTGGCGGGAAAGAAAGGGCAATCCGATCTTTAGTAGTGTGGACCAGCAGTGAGTAGTCCGGATATGACTCAGACCACGAGGTATGGGAAGCGGAGAAAACCTCGTCAGAAGTCTAGTCAGGAGAAGGTACGGGAATAGGGAGGGATGGAGGAACATCACAATATGTGCTGGTCAGGCAATCGACAGTGTTTATAGGCAATCTGCAGCAATCAGAATAGGTCCCAATTAGTCCTATACACGTGCTGACAGTCATGTCCTCGTCAGGCGTGTCATCCTCGATGCAATCGCAATCAAAGTTCTTGGCTGCCTTGAAGATGTTAAGCTTGAGCTTTTCAGATCAACGGCAATCTCAATACAGCCCGACTCACAGTCGATAAGGGTACGGGCTGTGGCCAAGAAAGGTTGACCGAGGATGATCGGACAATCAGAAAGTGAACTAGGAACTTCCATACCTAAAACGAGAAAGTCAATAGGAAAATAGAGACTGTTGACCCTAACCACCACGTCTTCCACCACACCCTTCGGGATTTTGACAGAATGATCTGCCAACTGTAATGTGACAGGGGTGGGTTTCAGATTTCCCAAGGAAAATTTTTCGAGCATGATGGTTGGTATGAGATTTATGGAAGATCCTAGATCAAGCAGGGCACGGTTAAAATTGCAGCCTTGGATGCTACAGGAAATAAGCGGTGTGCTTGGATCTTTCTGCTTCGGTGGTAGGTTTGACAGTATAGCACAACTCGCATGAGGTGAGAGAACCACCACATTCTTGGTTTTCTTTGATTGTCTCCTGGGTGTTGTGTAGTCTTTGAAAAATCAGGCGACAGTAGGTATGTGGTCGATAGCCTCGAACATGGGTACCTTGATTTCTACATCCCTGAACAAATTACACAGGTTATCAAAGGCCTACATATCTTTCTTTTTTCCTTTTGGCTCCCTCAGTAGAGCCTCAGGGAATGGAACTGATTCTGGCACCAATTTGGGTGTATCGTCCACTCGCGAATGCGGTGCGCATCCCGAATGAGAAGGCGATGAAGAAGACGGGCCAGGATCAGGTCGAGGCTAATTGACGGTCTACTTACCGCTCCTCGTAGTGATAGCATTGGACGATGCAGGTCCAGTGGGATCATACGGCGGAGGAGGGTTCGCAATAAGGACATAAGAGTGAGGTGCTGCAGTGGGATTAGCCTGAAATCCCAGTGGAATGCTCGGAGCCTGCAGAATTTGATGAACCTGCCCCTAAGAAGGTCGTACCTGTGGTTGAGGACCACAGGGTACAAAATTTCATGGGTTTGGGACAGGTTGGGTGGGAAGAATGCCCTGAGATCGAGTCGTCATGCATAGTTGACTGATCTCAGCATTCTGCTGCGCCAATTGGTGCTGAAGAGAGGTCATGTTCTTTTTATGGTGCTTTGACATATCCGTCATTATTCGCATCAATTTATCAAGAGGACTTGATGTGTGTTCAGTTTGCGGAACGCAAGGGCTTGATGACGGATTCGCCATAGGATTAGACTGGGCCCTTGGGATGACGGGTGCGGACGGTCGCATTAGTCCACCCGTGGGGTTTTGGCACTACGGGTTATTGGACCATGTGAAATTCGAATGATTTCTCCACCCTGGGTTATAAGTGGCAGAAAACAGGTTGTTCCCCAGGGCGCAAGCATCTTCTATGCCAGAAGATGCGTTCGCATGTAAATATGCATCCGAGCACACAGAGGCTTGGTCCTCCATGTTAAAATACTGGCTCGCAGAAGCCAGTTCCACATGACTTACCGAGTCGCTTGGCATGACACTCGGTAAGGAAGGTCTAACGGGGTTTCTCGGGATAAGCCTGGTGTTGGAAGAATTGGAATTGTGACGAAGTGGTGAAGAGGTGGTATTTGCCATAGGACGGGCGGGGTTGGCCAGAAGCTCGTCTAGCTTCTTGTGCATGACGGAGACTTCATCCAGTTTTTGTGCAATAAGGCTGAGATCAGTGGATGAATGGGAGGGTCCCGTGTCAACTTTGTGGACATTTCGGGGTTGGCTGGTATGATTAAAGGCGACAATGGAGGCATTGTTCATCGAGTTTTTGCTCATATTTTCAAATAATTCAAATTCTCCATTCTCATCTTTATTCATAAAGTTCCCTCCTCAAGAAGCATCTGTAATCTGCTTCAAAGTCTCATTTAGCCTGTAGTAGAAAATCTGGGCTATATGCCACTTAGGCAGACCGTGGTGCGGACACTTCCTGAGGAGGTCATTATACCTCTCCCATGCCTCATGAAATTGTTCGCCGTTTTGTTGCGTAAATGAAGTGATAGCACGGCGAAGCGCATTGGTTCGCCCGAATGGGAAGAACTTCTTGAGAAACGTTGTTCGCATCTCTTCCCAAGAGTGGATGGTTCTCCCAAGGGTACGTAGCCACTACGACGCTTTATCTCGCAATGAAAACGGGAACATTTTCATGAGGACTATAGGTAACCCGACATTTCTTGGTTTAACCGTTTCAGCTAGTCGGGTTAGGTCTTCAAAGTGGAGAAAAGGATCTTCACTTGCAAGACCATGGAAGTGAAAATTAATTAGGCCAATAATGTTAGGTTTTAGTTCAAAGTCGTCCTCGCCCATGGGGACCCAAATTTGTCCTATGGTCTCTGTAGCAGCGGGATTCTGATAAGAGCTAAGAGACCTAGGCTCCTCCCGTTCGAGAGGGTTCTGCATTTCCTCCAATGTTTCCTGAATGGCTTCCATTTTTTCATTATACATTTCCATTTGGGCTTGGAGGCGGGTTATGGGATCTAAGGCTCCACCACTTGGTGGGTTCTGAGCGCGGTTTCCTCCCTCGGGATTTGGGGGTGGGCATGTAGCCATGTTTGTGGAGGAGGACGATTCGGCTCCTTTTCTAAAATTATCAGGCAATTCAAACAGTTCAGGGTTTTGTGACCTCCTCCCAAACATGCACTACCGCAAGAAGAATTGGGGAGATGAGAAGGGAAAAGAGATGAGAGAAATGACGCCGCAAAAGTACACTTGATGACAAATCAATTCAATCAAATTCCTAACCTCTATAGTGTGCCCTTAGACCTAAAGATGTAAGTTACCTACTATCACGAACTACGGAACCGAATGCGAGCACCGCGGAACCACCAGGCCAGATTGAGAGGCCGTTTTCCCCAGTCTTAGACACCCGATAGCATGCGGGAACCCTCACCAGCACGTAGACTCTACACGCTAGTAGTTAGACCTCCAATCCTTAAGAAGGGTCAAGTTACTACCAGTTTTAGTTAGAGGCTTAGGGTCAAGTGCTTTTGGAATGTGAAGGGCGTTGTTTACGGGTAATGCCCAAGTGATTGATTTTCAAAGTGTGTAAAACAAGCATGCAACGGGGAAATCTCCCCGAATTGAAGTTTTAATTGGTGAATGGCTTTTAGAGTTTCAGCTTTAAGTGGTATGAATTTTAGGATTTCTCTGAATTACCAATTCAACCAATCTCTGGGTTTTTGAGAGAATGCAGGTTTTCTTCAAAGTCCAACAAACCCTTCTTCTATATCAATTGGTTAATGCATGCTAAAATGCAATGGGCTTCCTTAATTGGAGATTTCTATGTGTGGATGCACGAATCAGTTTTAGAGTTTATGTGAAAGGGAGCCAAAGCACTTCATTTCAAGTGCTCCCAATCACCAGAAATGATTTCCACACACAAGGCTTCAACCAAAAGATAAGGAAAATCAAATTGTTGGGGTTGAAGTATTCGGGATCGAATCTTAGGCAAGTTGAAAAGTCGTGGTGGGGTTGGAATTAACTCAATTCCAAGTCTCCCCACCAAAAAGGTGATCCCGAATTGTAGATAAGTGAGGCAAAAGAGGGATGCAATCAATCTTTTTGTGTTTGCCTCAAAGAATACTTCACACGGCGAAAAATTCAAGAATCAAGATTCTTGGATTTTCGCTATGCGAAGTAAGGCGGGAAATCCCGGGGCGGTGGGAGTGAAGACAATCAATCAAACAAGTGAATTTTAATCCACTTGCCCCAAAGATCCCAAGAAGGTTTTCTAGTTTTTTTTTTTAGTTTTTAGTTTTTTTTTTTATTAAGGTTACAAGTTAACCAAGGTTGGTAAGAAAAGAAAGACTTACTTGTGCAGCAACGTGTGCGGAGCTCCAGTGCAGTGTCGGTGTCTTCACGCTCTCGTTCCCACCTTGTATCTGCTCACGTCTTCGACTTAGTCTGCCTGTCTTCTCCTTGCAACAGGTTTACCTGCACACCAAAAACAGAGATACCAGTGAAGAGAGAAGAGAAGAGAAAAAATTACAGGAATGGAGTAAAAACTTACTTGAAGGCGCACTTCCTCGGCAATGACTCCAGAGAAGGTGTGGTGTCGAATCCGATTAGGTTGTTAATATGATGATTTTATCGTTGAAGTGTGTATAGTGGTTAACCTAAATCGAATCTAACCATCTCTTTACAAAATTTTTTTAACTTGGCCTACTTGATTTTATCTTGGTCACTTTTAGGCCCAGGGTCGAACTCAGGGAAGTGGGGTTACAAGTCAAGTTTCTACGCCTTTCCTACAACGAGTCTCTTCCGTTCATTTATTGTGTTTTTGGTGTTTTTCTATTTAGATTTTTTTTCTGGTAATCTTTGTCCTTGAGGCACACCCTCAAAATTGGGTTCTTGGCTTTGAGCTAAAACAGGGTACCAAAACAGGTCTTGCTATTCCTAAGATGGGGTACCTACAAGTCAAGGATTATCTTTTCTCTTTTATATATTTTTTTTATCTTTTTACTAACAGGAAAGTGAAACAGAAATAAAGTAAATATAGTGTATATATTATATATGTATAAAGGGGTGGGGGTGGAGGCAGAGATGGAGTGTAGCACGGTGTCGAGTCGGTCGTCGTCTAGAAAGACGCAACCGACAGGACGAGGTGCCGCGTGGAGTGTAGGATGGATGGCGAAAGATGTGTGCGACTGTTGAACGTTTACGAACCTACGCTAACGTGTTCGGTTTTGGAAAACCTGTCGTTGTAGTTCGAAAGCGAAGAATTCGTGTTCAACAAATAAAATTTATACCGAAATTAAAATTCCGGGTCGAACACAGGGAGGCAGACGTTTGATTTAAAAACTACGCGTTTTTTTTTATTTATTACAGAATAATTCAATTTAGAACCATCTAATTATTTACAATAAATAGAAGAGAGAGAGAGAGTAAGAGAGAAAGAGAATATTACACAGAGAAATCAAAATGAGATGTAGGATAAACAAGGAATTTTTGTATTGAAGAGATTGTTCATTACAACTAGAAAGCATAAAACAATTACTCTAGAAAGCGATAAATTTACTCTAGAAAGCATTAAAAGAATGGAGAGAGAAATGTCCTCCTCGACGATTGCTTGGAGGACGAGTAGATTAATCTAGAAAGCAGTAAATCGATACTAGAAAGCCGTAAAAAGAATAGGGAGAGAGAAATCCTCCTCGACGGTTGCTTGGAGGACGAGCCGGACGGGACGACGGCTGGATGAAGGAGAACGAAGAGGGACGAAGGAGGACGAAGCAGAAGAACGGGAACGAAGCAGCACGCCGTCGTCGTTGCGGGATCCACTTCCGAAGGGGAACGAAAATTGGACTTTATCTCGCGAGAAGCATCCCGGGTGTGGGACAAGCTTCTCTTGAGCTTTGGAGGGGTAGAAAGGAGAAAGAAGATATGAGAATTTCGTATGGAGGGGGTCTCCTTTTATAGTTGCAAGGAGTGGGGGCAAAATAGACATTACATCTTCAAAATAATAAATAAGGGGTCTTTAGTGACGGATAAATCCGTCACTAAAGCCCCGACGTGGCCGTCGCCGCCGCGCCCACGCGCGCCTGCTCGGCTGCCCGCATGTGTAACGCCTACTCACATCCGCGAAGTCTCAGCCGTCCGATCGCGAGATCGGACGGCTTAAAATCGCGCCTTCACCGCTGCCGCCTGCCCGACTGTGCGTGCGATCGCGCGTTCACGCGCGCATCCAATCGCGCGTCGGCGCTATCGGGCGCGCGCGGCCGTTGGATCGCGATCGTGCGGTCGATTGGAGGCGCGCCACCGCTCCAATTTCTGTGGGGCGCGGCTGGAACGCGCGTCCCTGCTTCGCGTTAGAGTGCTCGACCGCTGCGCTGCGGTGGCGTTTGTGTCGAGCGCTTGACTTCAGCGTGGGCGCGTCGTAGCCGTTGGATCGAGATCCAATGGCGGAGAGGAGACGGGTGCGAGGTCTTCACAAGATGCAAGTGGCGGTTTGGGCGGCTGAGATGGCGCCACAAGGGCCAGGATGGTGTAAATCCGCACTTCAGATGACAAATCCGACTGCACGGATGAATTCGGATCGACGATCGCAGCCCAACGACACAAAAATCGAGTCAATCTGACATCCGTGGCACCATCTACAACTTCCAGAAGATGGACGGACAAGATGGCACCACGTGGCGTCATCTTGTCCGTCCATCTTCTGGAAGTTGTAGATGGTGCCACGGATGTCAGATTGACTCGATTTTTGTGTCGTTGGGCTGCGATCGTCGATCCGAATTCATCCGTGCAGTCGGATTTGTCATCTGAAGTGCGAATTTACACCATCCTGGCCCTTGATCTTCTAGGGTTCCCTAGTCTCTATCTGATGCTACGGATGCCTGATTAGGGCGATCTTGGAGTCGTTGAACTCCAATCGTCGCCCTGATCACATCCATACGGTTGGATCTTTGATCCGAGGCCCCGATAAAATGTTTGCCCTGTCCAAGCACATAAAAGGAGACAATTAACCTCCATTTTATTCAAACTACTCTAAATGCAAGATGATGCATGTTATGCAATATTTATATCATGAAATGCAATCCTATGCTTAAGAACATGCATAAATAGACATTTTAGGTAGTGTAAATGTGTTTACATCAGCGACCATGCTTTTTGTACGCGGGTATCGGGGAATATCAGCAATTGGTGCAGATATCCCCGCGATACAGCGTATGGTAGATAATGTGAAAATATATATATATGTATATATGTAAATATATCTATATGTATATATGGTTATAAATATATAGGTATATATATGTATATGTATATATATATATAGGCATGTAAATATATATGTAAGTATATGTATAGATAGATATATGTATAGATCTATATATATATCTATGTATATATTTATATGTATATGTATGTATATGATACTATATAGATGTATATATATATGTGTATGTATATAGTAATATATGTATATATAGATATATGTAGATAAGTTTATATATATATATATATATCTATGTATGTATGTATGTATGTATGTATATGGACTAATACATATTTATATAAGTACTAATATATGTATAGATATATGTATAAATATATATATATATATGTATATAAGTATATGTATATATGTAAATATATATGTATATATATATATATATATATATATAAGTATATAGATATATGTATATAGATATGTATATATATAAATATATATGTATATACATATAAGTATATAGATATATGTATATATATATGTATATAAATATATGTATATATATATCAATATATATGTATACGTGTATATATATATATATATATATATATATATATATATATATATATATGTATGTATGTATGTATATAATAGTGTATAGGTGTGTGTGTGTGTGTGGAA
Organism: Thalassia testudinum; assembly: GCA_037157565.1. NCBI lineage: Eukaryota > Viridiplantae > Streptophyta > Magnoliopsida > Alismatales > Hydrocharitaceae > Thalassia > Thalassia testudinum. Next base: position 46,868,966 of record JAZHRO010000025.1, read on the forward strand.
GTGTGAGTGTATGTGTGTGTAAGCGTCGGTGAAGAGAGTGAGAGAGTGTTGTGAGAGAGAGAGAGAGAGAGAGGACAGTCGCGTGCGTCATGTTGGAGTGAAGGTCGAAGGTTTTAAGGCGTCTGCAGACCAGCAGGCATCGTCTGGAGGTCTCCACGCGCGCGTAGGCACGTATGCGCGCAGAGGACGTGTGCTGGAGGGAGTGGCACGGAGAGGAGGGGCCGCAGCGCACAGCGCTACGCGAAGAGGTGTACTCGGGTGAGTGAAGCGGGTGACGCGGGCGCATGTGGGCGAGTGGGGCGGGCGAAGGTAGGCGTACGTGGGCTGGCAGACTCGCGGGCGGGCACGCACGTGGGCGAAGGCCGGTTGCGGTGCCCCGGGTGACCGGTAAAGTGAGAAACTCACCGGTCACCCCACTGTAGCCACAGTGTCACGCAGACTAGCGTGAATAGTGGCTACAATGTAAGGCCGCGCCATACAACCAGGAACTGCAGGTGCTATGAGTGCGGCTGGCTCGCGGATGGCGCACGAGGAAGAAGGTCTGCGCCGACCAGTTGCTTGCCGGCAGAAGGTCGCGATAGAGTGCGCGGAGAGGGTTGGGTCGCGAGCGAAGGGGCGTGACAAGGCGCACGGTGGCCTGGTCGTGTTGGCTGGGGTGCGCAGGGGTGCTTGGTCGGCCGTTGCAATGGCGCACAGTGGCTTGTTGCGGAAGAGAGAGTGCGATAGGGCGCTTGAGCGAAGAAGCTGAAGGCGAGGGTAGTGCAAAGGAGAAGGAGGCAAGAGCGCCTGTAGGGGCACGCAGAAGGGGCTGGGGCTGCTGCTGCTGGAGCTTTGAGCTTCAAGCTTAAAGCCTGTGGCAATGGCTGAAGTGGCGTGGAAAATGAAAACAGTGAAGAAGGCCACCACGCCCACCGGCTCTTTGAAGAGCTAGGTGATGGTGGTTTCACGGTGGTGGGTACTCACCACAGTGAAGACTCTTGTCCGCTGGGTGTCTCCGAGGAGGGCCGACGTGTGGAGGGAGAGGGAGGAGAGGACGGTGGCCTGGAAGTGAGCTGCGTTTGCTTTTTGAACTGGAGGGACCAGGCAGTTTGAAGAAGAAGACGCCTTGTATTTATAGAAGAAGAAAGCCATGCATAGCCATGCCCTGGCTATGCATGGCTCATGCATGGCTCATGGCAGGGAGAGGTGCCTGCAGCTGCAGGGAGAGGTGAAGCAGGACGTGGCGTGAAGATAATGTAGCCGCAGGAAGGAAGTCAAAATCAAAAAGAAATGAAAAATGGAGATGGAAATATTGCAAAGCAGCACTTGAGGAAAACGTGAACTGCGAGGCCATTTTATTCACTCTCCTCCCCTCTCAATTAAATGTATGCATGCATGTATTTTTACAAATGCGACTATGGAACCCTAATATGCACTGGTAATGCTAGGAAATAGCACAAGTCGGCACAATTGCAGGTGTATCTTTGTGGTGCAATCACATTTATCGGGGCCTCGAATTGAAGATCCAACTATACGGATCTAATCAAGGTGATGATTGGAGTTCAACGACTCCAAGATCGCCCCAATCGAACCTCTGTAGCATTAGATACAGTCTGAGAAATATAAGAGGTCAAGAGGCAAGGTGGTATAAAATCCAAACTTCAGATGACAAATCCAACCACACGAATGGGTTCGGATCGACGATTGTAGCCCAACGATAAGAAAATCAGTCCAATCCAACATCCGTGGCACCATCTGTAGGTTAAAGAAGATGGAAGGTTAGGATGGCACGACGTGGCGCCATCCCAGCCACCCAACACCGGCCAAGTCTCCCACTCCAACTTTGAAAGCGCTATCAAGACGCGATCTCAGCTGTTGGATTGAGATCTAATGGCTGAGGGCGCATGTGTCTTAAAACGAAAGCATGACACAAACTCAAGCGTAGCAAGTTGGTCGCACTTTCATTGGTGAAGAGGGAGGCATGGGTTCGAGCACCGCCTCACCTCAAATTGAAGGGGCGATCGCGCATAAGTGAAATTCGCCCGTTGGATGGTGATAGAGCAGCATCAGCAATGGCTACGTGGCCACGCGGATGAATGAGAGAGCCCACACGTGATCTGACACGATGAGGCACGCAAGCGAGAGCCTTCCTCGATCGTTCGATCTTGATCTAATGGCGGGGACATGGTCGCATCACTTCATAACCCACGAAGAGGAAGCGATCGTGATGTTTAAGCTGTTCGATCAAGCAATCGGACGACTAAGATTGCTTTACGTGTGTGCTTGGGAATGGTTGAAGGAGAAGAGTCATGGACGTGGCTCTTTGAGGCATGTTGGATTGGCATCTCACGGCTCTCATTCAAGGTGTGCCTTTAGCAATGGCTGCCTACAGTGACATTTATAAATGTCACTAAAGGTCGTTGTATTAATGTTAAAGCTTATAAAAGGACCTTTTTTCCCCCATGACTACACCTATTAAAGAATGTACGCCCTCCTCATTTTATCCATCTCTTCCTCTCTTCTCTCACCCCCTCTAAAGCTCTACAAGCTTGTCCCAAACCCAAGATTCTCCATTAGAGTTAAAAATACAATTTTTCCATCTTACCTCATTCATGGAGCACCTCGCGGTGGAGCACCTCGCGATTGTCCTCTCACTGCCGGTTTGAGAAGCGGATCCCACTGCGATGTTGCCCTGTTCCATCCTCCATCCTCCATCTTTGTTCTCCCTCGTTCAGCATCTCACCACCTTCGTTCGAGCATTCCGTCAACGTAGCTCATCCTCTAAGCAGCTATCGAGGAGGATAACTTCCCTCCCCCTTCTCTTTTTACTGCTTTCTAGATTAGATTTCCTGCTTTCTAGTGTAGTAAGCAGTTGTAACAAACATAATTATGGTGGTTATAAAACATTTGTCTATTCTCTCTTTATTTTCTCTTTATTTGTATTATTCTTTCTCTGTCTTCTGTTAATTATTCTTTAAGTAGATGCTAGCGTAGATTTAATTTGACTAGCTAATCTACTTTGTGACAAGAAATATAAATGCGATTTTTGATCAAACATACACCTCCCCATGTTCGACCTGGGACTCACCAAAGTTTTGGTTAAATTATCTGTTTGACGAATTTTTATGCGACTATGACGATAGGGTTTTCTAAACTCAAATTTTTAGCGAACAAATCCCGTCCAACATTAAGCACAACTTTTTTTTTTTTAGTGCAAATGCATGTCATGCAATGTTATGCAGATGTATGCATTTACGTATATATGCTATGTATATCCCCTAGGTACACCCCCCATGCCTAAAATCTGCAATGTCCTCATTGCATAGAAGGGTATTACTTGGCTCAGAGTTGGGTTGTCATTATTTTGTTGGTAGCCGAATAGCCAAAGAACCTGCAAGTTAGGTTCCAAAACCAAAGAAATAGGCCCTAAAATTGAGCAAAGTAACACTGGCCTACAAAGAGGTAACCTAAGATGTTGGCAAGTTAATGATGGATACCAATGACAAATGCTCGGCCAATGAGGATGGAAATGAAATCTTCCTAGGTCATCGGAGAAGGCTCTAAATGATAGTCAAGAATAACAACCTCTAGAGGGGTAGGGGGAGGATGATAACGTTCCTCCAAAAGAGATGGGTAAGGAATAGTGTAGAGATAAACCCCCAAGGTGATGGACTGACCAAAGAAAATATCAATCCATACCTGGTACCCTAAAATAGGAAGTATTGGTCTATTGTGGCGCCCAGTCAAAACAAAAGTGAGCATCTTTCTAATCTAGGGATTGTCTAGGGTGTCTAAGTTTTGAGGTTGCGGGATGGTCATAAGATCTAAGGTGGGTCTAGTCAGCTCAATGTCCATGCCTAACAACCTTTCCAGTTCTTCAATAGCATCCCTAGCATCTCTGGTAATATCACAAGTATTTACATGTTCTTCATTAGTGATCATTTCTACACATGGATTCAAATTCTTGCCTTCAAACATAGGTGAATCGGAGGGTGGCTTCCAAACATATGAAGGTAGGTTGGAAGCAACAGATCTAAGGATTATCCTATCAATGTCATCCTCAGGTTCTTGTTCTCTACTCAAATCCTCCCTGGAGTTTGTTAGTCGCTCTGAAATGGGTTTTAAAATCATCGCGTTGCAGTATAGAGCGAATCAGTGTGAAAACATATAATTTATTACTCAAATGAAAGTCCGAGATCGAACACAGGGAGCAATATGGCAATTTAAAACTCAAGATCACAACTTGAAGATAAGAGATTGCAATAATAATATTGTCAAGTATCAATGTGCAAAAAGAATGGAGTAAAATGGTGATTTGAATCACCAATTACTCCTCACAATAATAGCAACTAAATCAACAGTATCAATCAAGGAAATAAAGGCTCAAGTGTATGCAATCAGATGGCAGAGGCTTGTATTAGATGGCTTAAATAGATGGTTGCTACAGTGCTTCCAAGGGACTCAAGGGTCTCCTCCTTCTCTCTTCTTTGCTTCTGTCTCAGCTGCTCTCCTTCTTTTTTCCTTTCTTTCTCTGCTTCTTTCTTTCTTCTTTGCCTTTCTACTGCTCTTCTTCTCTTCTCCTTTCTTTCTCTGCTTCTTCCTGCAACTAAGGGTCGTACAGGCACCAATGAGAGCAAAAAACCCCCTGTCCCCACACACTCTCTCTCTTTCTCTCTGTGGGATCCGCTCTCCCAGATCCTTCCACAGTAACAGGTAATCAGGTATTCAGATCAAGCATGTACTCAGGTCCACGCTCATCGGCAGTGGGTGGTGAGCGAGGAGTGAGGGCGTAGGCGAGTCAGGTGAGTGAGGCTAGTGGGACCTCACCCCGTGTTCTGAGGCAATGAGCCCAGAACACAAAAACAACTTATGTGGGCACGGGTGCTTCTCAGCTTTCGAGTTGGGACTAATCCCACCTCCCTTCCTCTACATTCACTGTTGTTGAGGCTTCGTGCGATTGTGGTCAAAGGCTCAATCAAAGAGCCAAATTGGCTCCTTGGTTGTGCTCCTGGAGATGTTCCACTGTGCCTGGGGCTTCGCCTGGGGCCTGTAGGTGATGGAGAGAGGTTGAACCTTTGGTTGAAGCTTAGCTAATGGTGGTTGAGGCAGTGAAGACCTGAAAATATGAATACGGCGTTGCGACCAAGTTAAATAGGTTCAGGAGCTTTGCAGGGATGTGGCAAAGGTGTGGGTGGTGGTGCCGTGCTGCGAAGGTGTATATAGGTGGCTGGCGGTGGCGGAATAGGTCGGAGATGATGGGTTTGTTTGGCAGTGAGTTTGGGTGGATGGGAAGACGAATAGAGATAAGGTTTTGTGCACGGAGGGATGGCAGTGCTCTTGGGAGTTGTGGCGAGGCATGTGGATGAGTGTAGCGATGGGAGCGCCTTGCCAGAGGTCTGGCCGGAGCAAAGGAAGGTGAAGGTGGTCAGTGCGATACGTCAGTCGAAATGAAGTGCGGTTGGTGTGTAAATGAAGTAGAGGAGTTGGGGAACTTATCTAGGTGATTGGCGGACGAAAAGGGGCAGAGATAAAGATGACTTCGGTTAGAAGGAAACGACGATGATGAAGGAGATAGAAGCGCCTACTGGTATGGCGTGACATGGAGGAGAATGAGGAAGGACTATCTGCTGCTGGTATTGCGATCAGATGACGAGGAGAGGCAGGGAGAGTCGCTAGAGCTTGAGGAGCCTTTTGGTCAAATTAGGAGGGTGGAATTTAGGGTAGATCCGGTAGAAATCAAGCTTGAGAGGTTCGGTATGATCTGGAGGTTCTTATATAGGGCTTAGGAGGTCGATTTATGCTTGGAAGCCAAGCTTCCAAGCTAGGAATGCTCATAGGAATAGGAGTTTTCTAGGATACCCAAATCTCTCATGCGTTTGCATGAGAGATTGGGAAGGTTTTAGGGAGTGGGAATTGGCTCAAAAGGAAGGAAATTCCTTGACGAACTTCCCATTCAAATCTGAGAGGGTTTTGTCAAGGAATCACGGAGAACTTGCCAATTTTAGGTCATTGTAGTTTGTAGGAATAGGATTCATGGTATCAGGGACCTATTTATGAAAATCATGACAAAGTTAGGGGCTTTTTTGTAAGGATTTTGAAAGTTAAGGGCATATGTGTGATTAGACAGAACTAAGTTACAAACTAGGTCAAGACAATCTCATATTAGGTCCAAATTTTGGTACAAACCTAATTTGGACCTAAGAAATTTAATGGTGAAGTTGGATTTTGATTTTGACACGTTTGACTAGGTAATTTATGCAAAAATCCAAATTAAGGCAAATGTCTGTTTGAAACTCTATTTTGGGTCAAGATGGGTTCTAATGGTCAAATTGAAGATACCAAATCCTAGAAAATATTTTTCTATGAATTTTAGAGGGCTTAGGTGAATTTTATTTTGACCAGAACCTTAGTTAATTAAGTAGGTCTATTTTTAGGTTTTCAGAAGTCATTTAATTCTCAAAACACATGAAAACCCTTTTCTATCTGTTCTAACCCACTTGCTAGTCTTTTAGGACCATTTGATCCTTAATTAACCCCTGAGAAAACCCACGGTTATTCTTCATTCAAGATATGATGGTAAAATTGTAATTTTAACCCTGATTTCTTATCTTTCTCTCAGAATGATTATGCAATGAATTATGGCTCTCTGGCGGTTATGTAGGAGCATTTAATGACTTAATCAGATCAAATTGAGCTAGTTATGGCTCATGATGGTGTTCCCATCAAAGTCTATGTGTCAGTCACATAAATCTCAGAAGTTGCTTCCACATTTTCCATTTTTTGATTATCATAAGGAATATCATCAATGGGTGTGCTGAAGAAACTTGATTTAATCAACTTCGTGACATCCTCGGGTCCTAATTCCTCAAAGATGACATATTTACCCTGGGTGTTACTCCAAATCCTAAGTGTAGGTTCCTCACATAATTCATCCTCCTCTTCAACAAGTAATCCATCATCTACCCAAGGTGTAAATTGTTCCACCATGTTATTAGATCCCCTAATGCACTCTATTTAGGGTAATGGGTTTATACTTGCATCCTGATAAATGCTAGTTTATCATCACTTTTATGCCCTAAAACAGATCTACCTCTCAGGATTTTAACTCCGCAATCGGGTTTTCGGGCTACATTTAGGCATTTACTTAGGATAGGCATGCATTGCATTTTATTGTATTTTTAATATGTTTACTTGAGTGTCATGGACAGATATAAAGTCAAATCCCACATACCTTGGCACCTAGGAAGGTAGAAGATGAAGAAGAAGCTCCTACTAGCTCGATTCCAGCTAGATCCAACTCATCCCAGCTGGATCCTAGCTCCTTCTAGCTGGATCAACTCATCCCTAGCTCCATTCAGCTCATCTCAGCTGAATGGTAGCTCTAGCTAGTTCACCTTAGTTCCATTCAGCTCACCTCAGCTGGATGGCAGCTCAAATTAGCTCAAGATAGTTGGCCCCAGCTCCATGTTAGCTCTTCCAGATCAGAATAGTTCACTGGAAGCTCAACCTGACTAGGACAAGCTATTGTCATCAACTAGCTAAACCTAGTCAGCTAAAGATAACCTCAACTAGCTCAGGCTAGCTCAAGTCTAGCTCCCACAGACTTAACTCAGCTCAACTTGGTTGAGCTGAGCTACTTGACCTAAGCTAGCTACTTTAGCTAGCTAGGTAATCTCTGAGAAAACCAGACCCAACTCACCTCAACTCATATTAGTAGAAGCTAGTTCATCTTAGCTTGGCTTAGCAGCTAGCAAAAACTAGCAAGCTAAGCTAGCTAAGGAAACTCCTTACAGTTCTCTTTAGTAGCCACCAGCTCCAGTACAGCTTCGTCCAGCTACTCCTAGCTGCTCACCTCCAAAACCCTAGCTCCCTCTTCCTCCTACCCAACTCCCTACTAGCTAAGCAAGCTTAGATTAGCTAGGTCTACCTCCATGGCACCAATACCTAACCTTAAAGCCCCACCTAACCTAAGCTCCAGTAAGTAACCCTTCAAGTCCACTTGAGTCCACCTACTTCTACCCGTGTTGGTGCCAACCAACATACATCCCTTCAACCCACACCTCCACCAAAGGACACCATAAGTGGCACCAGAAACCACCTCCAACCACCTCCCTTTTGGCACCATTGCTTCCCTCCAAAAACCCTTCCATCTCAACCATCCACCCACCCTTAAATGCCATCACCACCCTCCATTTTTCCCTCCAAAAACCCCCCTTCTAAAAGCCCACATTTGGCGCCAATTTTAAGGCATCTCTACCCCCATGGATGGCCACCAAGGCTGGCCTCCAACCCTTAACCACCCACCTAGGCAACCCTACATTTGGCTCCAACCACCTTCCCAAAATCAATCCTAGCCATCCACGTAGGCCATGCCAACCACCCCTTCTCCATTCCTATTAATATCCCATTTAACCACCACCATAGTCCCATCCCTTCCATTAGTTAAGTTCCACCCTACACCACCTAAACCCACGACCAAGGAGAAGAGGAGAAGAAGGTTAAGGGGGCAACCACCTACCCCCTTTGTGCCTTCTTTCTCCATCTTCCTATCACTTGTGCCACACCAAAGGAGGAGGAGAACTTCTACTAGAAGGGACAACTAAGCAAGAGGAGGAGCAAGGTGGTTGACACCCACCTTGGAGGATAGCTTGGAGGACTACTAGAAGAAGAAGCCAAGGAGAACTCATTTCAAGTGTGAGGCAACCACACTTGGAGTAGGAGCCATCGAGAACTTCTACCGAAGGATCCCTCTCTTCTTCATCTTTATTTATCTTTATATTAGCTAGTTTAGTTTCTCATTTTTTTGTTAGGAAGCATTCCTCTACATGTACTTCATTTACTAGCAATACAAATTTCACTTTGCCTTCTAATTCAAGTTTTCTAGTTAGTGTGTATTTCATGCTTGTAGTTAATTAGTAGAGCACACTCTTCTCTTCTAATTACCTTAGGAGCACTTGCCTAAGGTGAACTTAGAAGAGAAGACTTCTTCTTGTCACTTAGGTTTAGTGATAGGCTTAATCTTTAGTTCATCTTCTCATCAAAATACCCGATTGTTTCTGAAAGCCCTAAAAATAATATAAATCAAAATCACAAAAACATGAGTGTGGATTTAAGAGGTGAGAGAGAGAATCAATTATTGTGATTAACAATTTGGCCTCCTTGTACGACCCTAGATACTCCACTATCTAGGTATTATAAATTGTAAAAGTTGATTATGAATTTACACGTTACAACGACACAAATACATCAATTTACAAAATGCTTATTTCTCGCATCACATCCTAAAACTCCTCAGATAGGTGAAATGTAGGGTCATATTCCCTAAGGGTGGGTTTAACTTCCATTAGTCTATTATCATCAAAAGGGAGGGTAGGATTAACATCTTGACTTCAACCCTACTCATCAAATGTGATAAAAATACACATCTGGGTTGAGGTCTTCCAAAGGTACCATTTGTCCCTTCGTTTGACTCCAGTATAATTCAGGTGGATACTCAACCTAATCATCATCTTCCTCGAGTTCCCACATTTCAAAATTAGAATCAAGGGTGTAACTCAGGTGGCTAGGTTCATTTTTCCTAGGAGTACTAGTCCAACCATGGAAGTCTGAGCCATGAAGGGGGGGTGGGTTTGGTGTATCTATCATTGTAGGGATGTTAGACAAGGAAAATCCCTCTCCTAGATTCTACTCACTGAATTGGGGCTTAACCAAGCAATACTCCTATAGTACGAGTAAAAAGGATCCCACTGGTTATTATTTTGTCCATTAAAAGATGAATCATCTCGGTATATAGGATAAAAAATTGTAGAATGGGGGTAAGGGTGTGCGCAAAAGGTGAAAGAGTGTTGGTCAAATTGGTACATTCTAACTAGCACCCAAGTCAGATTCTACCCTAAGCAAACACAATTCAAAAGGACTTTTTATGTCTTTAATTAAATGAGGCCTTTGAGATTTAAGTCCAATTGTAGGTGACAATACAAGTTTCCCAAACAAATTATGCACCTATTGTCGACCTACGAAATGCCCTAATAAGGACCTAGCTGGAACTTAGAGATCCTCCCTAAAGACCAAAATGTTTAGTCACCACCAAATACGGCAAAAAGGGATGCAAGTAGGGTCAATCCCTTCCTTTAAAGTGATGCTTTCGTAGTAATTCTTAACTACCCTCAATCTGCAACGTTTGGAGGCAATCTCACTTTTGGACTATAGTTTGGGTTACCTCAATGTCCAGCAATAGGAGACTCTTTCCTAAAGGTTCCAACCTAGGAGTGTCTAGAATGTGTGCTTCAGTGCAAAAAATGTCATACACATGTGCATTCACCAAAAAAGAATTTTGAATTTTGAACAATAGCACATGCCTCAAATCAACTCCTTAGGTTTTAATGTGTTCCTCCTTTACTTAGTCCTTTTCAAAAAATTTATGATGACCACTTGTTAAATCAATTCAAATCAAACTTGGTGGTCTTTGAAATTATGATCCAAATGCAATGCGTGAACAGGATATGGATGCAAAGTAAAAGGATACGTACCTCACTTCCAATAATCAATAATGCAAGAATGCACGCAATGCAAAAAAATAAAGTCTAGATGTTGCTCATACAATCCTAAATGGTTGTCCCTAGGGGCAGGCAACTTTTAGCAGGTAGCTCGTGTATTTTTTATATTTTTAATTTCCTTATCTACACTACTTAAGCTCAAACAAGAAAGGATAAACTCCACAAAAGAAAAACAAAAACCTAAAGCTAAAGAAATGGGAACAAACTCCCAAAAAATTACCTACACAGGGGCCTAAAATAATGGCGAGGAACACACCCCTAAAAGGATGCATGACCCTAGAACAAGAACCTTCCAATGAATGTGCTAAAATAAATAAAGACAATAATAAAATCTAACTACTAAAAATTGGCAGAGATGAAGAAGATGATCACTCCGAAAGTCCTCTAGCAGTGGAAACAAGGTCCACCTCAGTGTAACTGAGGCTGGTGTGACATTTCACAAAGTAGATATGCGTACGTCACACCAAAAAGAAAATTAGAGTTAAATGTGCCTCAAATAAAATTAAAGAACAAATGATTAGATGTGAGTTTAACAAGCCCGTTGCCTCCCTGGAAACGACATCATTTGACGAGTCAATTTTCACTTTGAAAGAATTTTCACATAAGAAAATAAGTCGTCGAAGTAGAAATTGAGAGGTGGAAAATCGATCATCAACAATTAAAATAAAACCACTTATAGGAGAGCAGGTCGTCTCCACAGGGAGGCACATGTCCATTAAAACTCGCACAAGTCACAAACAATTGTTCACTGATAATCTCGCCAAAAATCAGGAAATCAACTTTAGATTAGGATAACAATGTCTAAAAAAGATGAAATTGCATTTTCATGGAAAGGCAAGGATGTTCTCAAAAATCAACCAACATATAATATTCAATAAATGAGAAAAATGGATGTTGGCAATGTCATTCCACCGTAAATATTAATAGAGAGGAAAACAGGGGATTCCTTCCCCCTGGTTGTGCACACAGCAGGAGGGATGGCCAGCAACAAGGCAAAATCGAAGGTGGCTGGAGGCAGGCCACACCCGATAGCAGTAAGGAGACAGTCGACGGTGACTGGAGCAAGTGGAGATGAGGAGGAGAAGGTGGTGGATGGTAGTGCGTGGTTCTGTTGGCATTAGAGGAGTAGGCAGTCTGACGGGAAGGAGGAGGTTGATGATGGTCGCGGTGGTGGGGTCGACACTAGAAGCTACGAGCAAGTGGTGGAGCCGAGGTTGTTGGCCTATTCAAGCGTTGTGGCTGGCGGCCTATTCAAGCAGTGTAGGGCAGTGCTCTAGGCACATGCAGTTGCTACAGGTGGGGAGAGCAGCCACGCACAAGCGGGTGGCACGTTGCGCGTGGAGGTGGGGGGTGTGATGGTGCCCGCGAGGAGGGTGATGTACGAGGAGGGTGGTGCGCGAGGAGGTGAGGTGGTGTGGTCGACGATGGTTGAATGCTAGTGATGGGTTGTTGGAGGTGGAATAAGATGCATAGTAATAGAAAAAGAAAATAAAATAAAGGAAAACGAAGAGCGAAAGGTAGTCGTGTGGTTGGGATGCCACGTTCACAGTGAATGGCTGAGCTCGTCGGCTTGGCACAGTGGCCTATCACCATGCTGACCCACAGCATGGCGAGATTCGACCTTAGAGACCACGATGGTGTGGTGGGGCAGCATCTCCCTTAGCATGGCAGCCTCCCACTCTCTTTTGTAGCTGTAGCTGCTTGAATTTGGAGCGTCGGAGGAACCAGCCAGATTCACATCCTCCGCTCTTCACTGCCATCTTCATTGCCCGATCTGGCCATAAGTGCCTTGTCGGAGAGGAGCGGTTCCCTGCTACACAATGAAGAACATGAGATGTTATAAAAAGATATGTGGGTTATTTATATTCAAAACCCTTAATAAGTACTAAGACAACTAAAAATTAGAAAAACCCCTTTGTTAAACAAAGGGAGGGAGATGTGGGTGACAGCAGGCGAAGCAAGGGCGACGGCCGGTGGAATCATGGATGGCGAAGGCTGGCATATTTGGAGGTCGAGGGTTTGGAGGTGGAAGGAGTGGAGGGACTCTAATGTGCACGGTAAAAGGGGGATGGAGGCGAGATGGTTTGATAGAAGGGGCGCAAAGGTGCATAGCAAGATCTTATGTTTCCGCTGTCGGCGTCGGGGACATGTGGCGGCTACTTGCCGATCTCCCATGGTGTGCTTAGAATGCGGGGGATTTGGTCACAAGAGGGATTCGTGTAGGGGTCTTGGGGGGTAGATGAAAGAACGTCTTTTCCTGTGCTCTGGAATTTTGAATTCTAGGGCTTTGCAGGCGCCACCTCCGCCCCCTTCTCTACACAGCTCGAACGGGCTTACGGTTGATGTGGAGGTTCCTATGACAGAAAACATCAAAGCGGCAGAGATGGCTTTGCGTGGAGCTCTGGTCGGGGAGGTTATGTCTGGAAGACCGACGGCGGAGAATGTCCGCATCTTGGTAAACTCTCTTTCCCTTTTGACCAACTCCTGGCAATCTGCTTTTTTATCAACTACACGATTTGTCCTCTTTGGCTTGGGAATGGTGGATGTTGAGAAGTTGCGATTTCAGACGTCCTGCAACGATGGCCTCACGGTGATCTAGAGACTGGTTTCTCCCTTTGATGGAGCTTTGCCGGAGAGGCCACCCCAGAGAGTGGGGTCCAGATCGGGAAAACTTGAGATCGAGGGGTTGCCTCTTCATCTGAGGTCAAAGGAGGTCGTATCATCAATGGTTTCAGGATTTGCATCAGTTGCAGAAGATGCGGTTGTTGGACTGCTTGAGGGCGATGGGCGCTTGTTGAATGTGATGGTCGATGTATTTAAAGCTGGCTCTGTACCTGATAGACTGATTCTGAGATGTGGTGGGAGCTCCTGGATGCTGAGGCTGAGGTTCTTGGTGGGTGACACTATAGCAAAGCAAGATAAGTCATCTGGACCTGAAGCTAGTGAGGAGGCGGCTACGTAGGAACTGTGCACGGCTCCTTTCGAAGAACCCCCATCTATCAAAAATCATAAGGACCTCCAAGTGGGGGAGAAGGGGGAGATTCTGAATGTAGAGAAGGAGGAATCGGGTGGGGTGAAAACAGCAGGACCAACGTCCATGGTGGCAGGGGATGTGCTGCCAGGCGGTGTGGAGACTGAGGAGCAGGGGATTCATGAGACGCAGCTTGAGTCTTTGAAGGATAAACAGGACCTGCACGAGATGGACGGCCTTAAATGTGATGGTGGTTCTTGCGCTAAAACTGGTAAGGGAAGATCACCTTATAGCCTTAGACAGAGGAAGTCAAAGGCTATCATTCTGATGGATGAAGACAAGATTGCGGAAGTTATGCAGGTATGTAAGTGAAAAACCCTCAGGGGGGAGGGGTCTCGTGAGGATAGATGAGAATCCTCACTTGGAACGTGCGTGGGTTGCATGACAAAAGCCGGAAGGCTTCTTTAATGAGATATTTGAGAGAATGGGGGATTGAATGTGCGATCATTCAAGAGACGCACATTGAAAGCAACTCTGATAAGCTTTGGTATGACTTGCTGGCTTCAGGGATGAACAAATGTGTGAAGATTGATGCACAGGGGAGATCGGGGGGTATTGCTATCTGGTGGAGGAAGGTGTGGGCTCAATGTCTAGAAGTTCACAAAGCCAGGCATACGTTGACTTGCAAATTCCAAATTCACTAGGGGTATGAGTATATCTGGATTACTGAAGTATATGGACCATGTGCTACATCTGCTAGGCAAGAGCTATGGGAGGAGTGGACTGCTGCGGCTGAGTTGGTGCAGGGGGGAGTATGGTTGATGGGTGGGGATTTCAATTGTGTGTTAACAGGGGCAGACAGATCTAATGGTGGCACAGATAGCTCAGCTATTGGCTTCCAGATGGTGGTTCAATCTCTTCATCTGAGTGAGTATCCATCTTCTGGTGTGGAATTTACATGGGGCAATGGAAATGGGCTGGCATCCAGACTAGACAGATTCTTTGGGAATGTGAACATACTTGAAAGATTTCAATTGTCGACTGTGAGTGGATTGGACCGACCTTTCTCTGATCACACCCCTTTGGTGTGGGACAGTGGGGAAGAAACCCAAGTTGGCTCCTACTTCAAGCTTAAAAGTTCTTGGCTGAATGAACTGGGCTTCTGTCAGATGGTCAGCTCATGGTGGCAAGCTAAAAAGGTGGAGGGCTCTGCTACTGTCAAATTGGCAACCAAGCTAACTGATTTGTGCACTGTCTTAAAAGAGTATTGATTTACTGTTAACTTGATGAGGCAGTAAAGGAGGAGGGAGGCTTTGAATAAAATTCAGGAGCTGGACTCTAAGGAAGCAGCTGGCCCTTTGTCTGAGGAAGAACTTGCTGAGAGGAAGGTGTGGCAGGGTGTAATACTGGATGAAGACCTTAAACAAGAAATCGATTGGAGGGAGAGATCAAGGAAATTATGGCTTAAGGAGGGAGATGCCAACATGAAATTCTTCCATCTTGCTGCTAGCTCTCGGAGGCGTGTTAACTTTATTTCTTCTATTCTCAGAGATGGGCACAGGATCTCTTCCACTCAGGAGATAAAATCTGAAGCCATTAAATATTATAGAGAGGCTTCTCGAGCAGCTAAGAGGGGGAAATGGAGAATGGCAGGGAATGATGTTCCTAGGGTGACAAGTGAACAGGCCTCTCCGCTGATTGCAATCATCACTGAACAGGAGACCCTACAAGCAATCAGAGAGCTCAATATGGAAGGGTCCCCGGGCCCTGATGGAATACAAGTTTTCTTCTACAGAGAGATGTGGAGTGTGGTGGGCAAGGAAGTGATGGATGTCATTAGAGAATTTGAGAAGGGAAATGCTGGGTTTGAAAGGATTAACAAGTCTTATCTTTTTCCTTTGCCTAAGTCAATGGGAGCAGAAAAATTCTCAGACTTTAGGCCGATCTCCCTTTCAAATTCCATCTACCTTGTCATCAGCAAGATTTTGGCTAATCGGCTGAGAACTGTTCTACAGGGCCTGATCCATCCAGTGCAAGCTGCATTCTTGCCTAACAGATCACTCTAAGAATCTTTCATTTTGGCTCAGGAAATGGTGAGTGGATGGCACAGAAGGAAATGCAAGGCATTCATGTGGAAAGTTGATTTCCAGAAGGCATATGATTCGATCTCTTGGCCGTATCTCTGGGAGGTTTTTAAAAGGAGAGGTTTTCCTCCCTTATGGATCCAATGGATGAAACGTTGTATCACAACTGCTTCCTTTTCTCCATTGATCAATGGGAAGCCTTGTGGAGTTTGGATTCAGCCTCAGCGTGGGGTTAGACAAGGATGTCCTTTAGCCCCTTTGGTGTTTAACCTTGCGGTGGATGGGCTTGCAAGGTATGCTTGCAGATTGGCAGAGGTGGGTCTAATTAAAGGGTACTCATTATCCAACAGGAGAAATCTGGCCCCCATTTTGCAATATGCAGATGACATGGTATTCTTTGTGGAAGGGTCCAAGCCTGCGGCACATGCTCTGGGGTTATTGGTAAAGATCTTTGGGGATATTTCAGGCCTATGTTTGAACAAGGAAAAGTCTTTCTTGATATGTTTTGGCATGAATGAGCAGGAGCAGATGGATTTGGAGAGTACACTGGGGTCACCTCGAGCTAAACTTCCACTGAGGTACCTAGGACTGCCATTGAGGGCTACAAAATTGAAAAAATCTGATTGGAATATCTTGTTTGATAAGTTTTCTAGAAAGCTGAAAGGATGGAGTAGTAAGTTCTTATCTAAGGGTGGGAGACTAACCCTTGTTAATTCGGTCATTACAGCCATCCTGGTCTTTTATTTTAGCATATTCAGGGCCCCGAAGTCTATTTGGAAGCAATTGGATGTTATGAGGAAAAGGTTCTTTTGGAAAGGAGCTGGTCATGAGGGCAGCTTTATGCAACCCATCAGATGGAACAAAATTTGCAGGCCAAAGGAGATTGGTGGTATGGGAATTAAGGCACTCAAGGAGTTCAATGAGGCTTTATTAATTAAATGGGCCATCAAGATTCTGGACTGCAAGGAGGGTTTGATGGCAGATTTGATCAGGGACAGCTATGGGGGATCAAACAGCAATCTGCAGAGGCTACAACTGAAGAAACCCTCCCCCTTTTGGAGATTAGTTATCAGTGCAATCAGCAAGTATTGGCACATGCTGCAGCCTAGACTCGGAGATGGCAGAGATTTTAGTTTGTGGAACTAGCAGTGGTCTGGTCTGGGGGTGATGAAAGAGGTTTACTCGAGAGCTTATGCTGCTGCTGTAGACAAGGAGGCCAAAGTCAGCAGCTTGTGGTTTGTTGCAGAGGGCTGCTGGAGGTTGGAAGGGCTGGAACACTACAGATCAGGCAATCGATTATGGGAGGATAGGTAGAACCTGATGGCTGATCTACAGCAGGTCATCCTAGGATGAATGTGACTAATACATATGTCTAGCAAGGTATATTTTCAGTGCAGCAGGCATATGAGAAGGCCATTAGGTCTAACATTGAGGTGGAGTGTGACCCTATTGACAGAAAGATTTGGTTATTGAAAGTCCCCTTGAAGATTCAGATATTCTTGTGGCTTTGCAGATGGGAAGGCTTGATCACTAGTGATCTTAGACACAGAAGGATGGGGACTACTTTGAATGTTTGCCATCTCTGTGGATTACACTTTGACAGTACGTCACATATTTTCTCCTCTTGCCTGGTTACCGACAAGATTTGGTGGATGATTTGCTTAGAACCTCTTCCCACCTGGGATTTGCTGTGGCAGTGGTTCATTGCTCCTGGCCGGCCATATGGGGCTATGGCTGCCATTTTGTGGTGTGTGTGGAGGGCGAGTAATGATAATTTTTTTCAGGAGAGACCGGTTAGATGTGAGAACATTGTAAATGAATGCTAGTCCCTCATACATAGCTGGGGATCTCTTTTGTAATGTTTTGTTTGATATGAAATATACTGCCCTCCGGATTGCTATCGGATCACGATAGCAATCCTCACTGTTTCAAAAAAAAAAAAAAAACTAAATGGAACTTACATCTAACAATGCATGTCATGTAATGTAATGCATGTAACAATCAAATATATGAATTAATTTATTTACATCATAATGCAAGCTATTTTCATACTAATATTAATCTAATGTCTAAGCATTAAGGTAATCAAATAGCCCACAAATATGGGCTCGTCAATAACCAGGAAGGTTAAAGTGACGTTTCGATGAAACCTACCTCTAGCAGCTTGCGAACTTCCTTAGTTGCTACCAACCACTGTTTAGTGGATTTGTACCTGCGCACCTACTTTATTGGATGATGACCGACTGAATATTTAGTCGGTTCTCGATTATTGAAAGATCTATTCCTGGTAGATCATTAGCAAACCAAGTGAATATATCTACTTTGGCTTGCAATAGTAGAAAATCATGAGCCTCTAGGGGGTTGAGATCAGCTCCAACCTGGACGAGCTCTTGAGCTACATTAAGGTACAACTAGATTGCCATAGTAGATGAACTGGGGGCCATCCCCACTCCCTCCAGCAAGGCATCAAGGTCTTCCTCGCAAACCATCTAGACTTGGTTTCACTTCTTCCCCCATTTTTGTAGTTTAGGAGGTCTCCTTTCCATTGAGCATTCAAGTTCGATGTGTAAAACCCCACGTCTGGTAGACTGGTCCCCATCCACGAATATTCCAACTCCTCATGGGGTCTGGAAAAGTATGAATTGAAAATAAGATTAAGGGATTACTTGGAAGCCGTGAGTTGTTGAGTGGCCTATGATGCCATCAAATGTGGCTGCCAGACTAACCATAGTAAATGTAGCCATCCTATTACGGTGTTGGTCACCATTACATATAGACATCGACAGCTCAATATCTCCCTTGGGCATCACTTTATGGTTACCAATCCAACCACTAGGTATGCCGAAGGGAAGAGATCCTCTTCCTTAAACCCCAACTGAATAAGGGTTTTGAGGAAGAGAACATCCACTGTATTGCCTTCATCAACAAGGTGTCGCAGTTGCATCTGCCCCGCTAGCAGTAAGGTTACCAGAAGTGGATCTGTATAGTTGCCTAGATCCGAAAGAGAGGTAAACAAGGTGGAAGCCCCCTGGAGAGCAATTGCCTCTATCTGCCAGGATGGCCACTGAAGGGTGGGGCACACCTCCTGTGAAGGCCCATCATCAGGGCATGCTTGTCAAGTAAGGGGAGTCAAGTTAATGGAAAAGATAACATCCACCTGATCCTTGACTAAGGGACATGCTTGGGGCAATTCATGGCGGGGCATAAATGAGTTCACCACCTGGGTAGCTTGCCACCTAGATGCCAACAAAGAAAGTGCCCGACGGTGGTAATCATGGGGTGGAAGCTCAAGTGTCAATCCTTGCTCTGCCAGAGCTGTCGTGAGGTCTGACGAAGACCCTCCTTTCGAGGAGTACCATTTGTACACCATGGAGCTGCCAAATCTGGGCCCTCCATGGGTCATTTGCCTTTGTCCTGACCCTCATTTCGTTTGACGAATTGGGCTAGATTCCCATGCCAGATCTGGAATTCAATCTAATCTTGCAAATCCCGATAGTCTTTAGTGGCATGCCCATAGGCCTGATGGTATTTATAGTAAGGCTCTGAGTCAACAAATGGACAATATCGGGGATGGAACCTCGTCCGCTTGACACCAAAGCCTTGGCACCCAACTGCTCCAACTCTCGAGGAGGTAGAGGAAGAGGCCCTTGTTAACGGCGAGCCATCGAGGAGTATTAAGTCATTTCATTGTAGTAAAGCCTCAATCACTCAAAAATAATTAAATTTATATGCTCAGAATCAAAGAAGAGTCCAGGGTCGAACATATGGAGCAAATATAGAATTCACAACATTAATCTCATTTAGAATCAATAAGCATAATTAATTGAGCATTAAAATAGATATGCAATGAATAAAATTTGTCAGATTGTAATTCAAATACCGATGAGGTAAAAAGAATAGAGAGAATCTAAAAAGTGGTGATTTAGATCACCAATTAGGTTCTCTAATTAAGCCAGCATCTCATATTCAAATTATTCAATCGAACATTCAATTAGCAATCAATGTTAACTTATGTTCTTAAATGATTTAACAGAACCAAATAATATTAGACATCAGGAGTGCTTCATCAGACTACTTAAGTGTCACAAACCACAGTGCCTCATAGAAGGCAAACAAGCATAAGGCTTCTTCCTTCAAACCTTCTTCTTTCTTCAGACCTTCTTCTCTTTATTTATCAATCTTCTCTTTTCCTTCACAATGGCACGACCCTTTCTTCTTCTTCTTCACAAGCCTCTCTTTCTTCACAAGCCTTCCCTTTCTACTCTTTCGTAGCACAGGGGAACCAACTCCTCAGCAACTAAGTGTTGCACAGGGGCCTTCTTTCTTCTTCAGCACAAGGCAGAGGAGCGTACAGTAAAACTGTCCCCCACTCTCTCACAATTTCCTCCTCATCTCAGAAGACCAAGGATGTAGTTGGATCTGAGTTATTAGGTCAAGAGCATAGACCAGGGTCACCAGGCGTGGGTGGTGACCAAGGAGTGCTCATAGGAACATTAATGGGTGTGCGAGTGGTGGTGAGGGACCCAACCACTAAGTGATTGGACGAACAACTCATCACAAAAATAATATATCTGCTGTTGTGCTTCCTTCCTTTATGATGTGGCACTTATGCCATGGCTTCTTTGTGCAAGTGCTACAGATGGAACCTCCACTCAATTGCATTCGCTGGTAGCTTCACTTCTTCAATAAGAGCTACAGATAGATATGCAAATGAAATCTGTGTCACCTGGAATTGGATACGGGCTGTGAGTTCGTCGTAGGATTACAATTGGAGCCAAAGATGGTGGCGACGACGGCAAAGGGCAATGATGACCTGAAACAAGCATACGGGCTCAAAAGCCCCAATTAGATGGCTCACTAGCGTTGTCGAAGGACGTGGAGTCTGGTGGTGGTAGTTATGAGGCGAGTGGAAGCGTGTGGTGGCTGGACGGAGGCGGAAAAGGTGAATGGCGAGGGGTGTGTTCGGTGGAGCATTGGAGTGGGTTTTTGGTGGGATTGAATGAGGGTTTTGATGGGTGAGATGAGTCAGAGCTTATGGAATTGGAGTGGGCATGTTTGGTGGTGTGTAGTGTTGGGGAGGCCACGCCGAAGGTTCGCCGATCATGGGGAAGATGGAGATGGAGCATCGTGAATGGTGGTCGAAACTAGGTTTTAGAGGAGGAAAGCAAGTAGAGGGGAAGAGGAAGTGAGGGAACCTAAGGTTGACGGTTGAAAGGGGTAGGAGGGCACCGGCTGTGATTGGCCGACGCCATGGAAGAGAACTTCTCCAGTGAGAAGGCGATGAGGAAAGAGAGGGTCGGAGAAGCTTCTGTTGGTGTTGCGAGAAGCGAAGGAAGGAGGGGAGGTGTTTCCCTCTGCCTATGGTATGTGGTAGAGGTGAAGAAGGCGGGGAAGAGAGCTCGCTAAAGCTGGTCAGAGGAGGCTGGAGGGAGGAGCTTTTGGCAAAGAAGTGCGGTCAAACCAAGCTAAGGAAGAGCGGTTGTGCATGCCAGTTGTTTATAGAGCTTCAGGGAGAGCTCTAGAATAGGAAGGATTTTTTATTGGCTCCTTAGGATTCAAGAAAAACCCCACTAATTTCGTGCGTCCACACACACGAATCAAAGAGATTTAAGAGTTAAGAACATTCCCAATGGATTCGTCATGGTGTGAACATCAATCCCACCAATTTTGGTGGGATTTGATGAAGATTCGAGTGGCATTTGGCTTGGTCAAAGCCTACCTGGAGGTCGGTTGACCTCCAATGGTGGCAGGGACTGATTTGTGAAGAGGACAACAAACCTAGGGGGCTATTTGGAAGGATTTCAAAAGCTAGGGGCGTATGTTAGAGAGAAAGAGTCTGAATTGACTAAAATGCAACTCAGTCAAGATGATCTCTGATTGGGCCCAAATTTTGGTACAAACCTAATTTAGACCCAAGAAATCTAATGGTGAAGTCAAATTTAAGTTTTGACCAAGTTTAATTGTGTAATTTGAGTAGAAATCTAAATTAGGGTAGCTTTCTGTCTGAGACTCTGTTGAAGGTCAAAATGGGTTCCAATGGTCAATCATGGGAACCAAACCTTATGGAATGGTTTTCTATGAATTTTAGAAGGTTTAGATGAATTTTATCCTGACCAGAACCTCTATTATTCAAGCAAGACTGAAATTAGGGTTTTAGGTTATGAATCTATTCTAGAAGTGTGTGAAAACCTATTTCTATCTGCACAGACCCTCTTATTAGTCATTAATGAACATTTGACCTTCGATTAACCCCTGGGAAACCCCGTGATTATTCTGCATCATGATATGCTATTAAAACTGTAGAATTAACCCTGATTTAATGCACTCTTCTCAGAATGGATGTTCAGTGAGTAATGACTCTCGAGCGATTATGTAGTAGCTTTTGTCAATTAATCTTGGCTAATTAAAGCTAGTTATGGCTCATGATGATGTTATCATCATACCCTCATGCCTAACTTTTGCTAGTCCCTTAGCAAAATCTCATAGAAAAAACTAGAGTTCTAGACCATGCATTGAAGTTCAGATGCCTGATTCTTATTACTCTTTGGAAATTATTTTAGAATGCTAACAATAGGCCTAGAGGTACTCAAGTATCAATCAAGATCTAGACCTGACCAGCTTCAGCCTGAGTCTTCCACGAAGGTTTCTAAGGCCCCCAAAAACTACCTAGAGGTTCGTTGAACCCAGCGATTAAAGCACCCGTGCGTAGAATGTAGCATGTCTAGGTTTAGTTTGAAAGTGCATTTTTTTTGTAAGAGAGAGAGGGATAGAAGTAGATTTTTCATTTAGAGAGTTTTCTCTCATTTCTTTTTAGATTTCCCTAGATCCAACCTCAAATTGGCCCTAAACACGGTCTATATCGGATTCCTTGTCCCCACCATCAACCCTCGAAGGGTCCCTGGCTTTCGATGCTTCAGGATAGCACCACCCATGGAAACCCCCAGAACCCTGGCTTTCGACACTTTAAGATAGTGCCGGCCATGGCATTCTGTAGCTAAATTCGAGCCCTGGCAATCGACATTTCAGGATAATCCTGCCCATGGCACCTGAACCAGCACAAGGTGCTTACATGCCCTCGATAGGATATTTAGATATCCTAGGAGACAAGCACCGAGGAGACGATATGTTATTACGTATCTTCGAGGGGAATTTCCCACCTCTCTACACTGGGAACTCATCCAATCAACTTGTGTTGTCGAGCCGCTCCTAAGCTAGATCTTTGAGATGATTTTTCAGAACATAACACTTTTGGTAGGTTTTCCTTTATTAAGTGCACTGAACCAGACTAAGTGTGTGATTTTTGGGTACTTAGGGTATCAAATCCTGCAAATCAAAGGGTAGGCAATGGGGCCAAATAATCCCTAAGCCTTAGGCCCAATACATCAGCCTCACACTTTCCTCAACCTCTTGAGGATTAATCCGAATCTTAACAAATACTTAAGTGTTTAAACCCTAAAATAGATCCAGGAGGCCTAAGATCAGCACTCATACTAATCGTTTTGCCTCTTTGTCATCTCAAGACTTGAGTTTTTTCTTTCCTTTTGATTAGGCCTAGAACTTAAGTAACTTTCATAGTCAATTGCTAATGACTATCATTTATGTTCTTGATTTTGTTCTTTTCTGACATTTGAATTCTCTTTTCCTCCTCAAGAAAGATTTTCAATTTAGTTCACAAAATTCCTCCCCTTTCTCTAAATTTTTTTTCACTTTTTTTTTACTTTTTTCAATTTTTGAATATGTACTTTTTTATGAGAACCATTCAGAGAATTGATTTTCTATATGTCTGCACTTTAACACCCCCCATGCCTAAGTTTTGCAAAATTCTCATTGTAAACCAGGAGGGTATAAATTCAATTTGGTTCAAGGATTAGAACAGGATCAAGGGTAGGTGAATAGGTTAGGATGACTGTTGCAGACTATTTCAAGCTTTGATACAAGTACTAAAGTTGGAGTTGGTTGTTCTAAAATTGAACTCAAGAGTATTGGTCATGCGTGTTTCACGTGTTTAGAAATCGGGGTTACAAGTAACCCATCATCGTAGTTGCAAAACACATCGATCAAATAAAATTTATACCGAAACTCCAAGGGAGTCCCGAATCGAACACAGGGAGGCAATGTTTACTTTACTTGAAAATCGTGCTTCGTTTTGTTTCTTTTTGGTATTTTGGGGTTTTGTTATTGTTTTGTATTTTTGAAATAAAAGAAAACAAGCAAATGTATCACAAGATAGAGATGTGGAATAAATATGATATATATTACTTCCAATGTCAATTACAAGAAACTATGAAAGCATATAAAGAGAGGGAGGTGAGAGGAAAACTCCCGAATCGACTGTTCGGCGAGACGATGGTGCCTGGCGGAAGTTTGGATGAAGGAGGTGAGGAGCGGGACGACGGAGGTGAGATGCTGGAGGACGTCGGGTTGAGGAAAGCTTTGACGTAGCTCCGGAATGGAGGTGAGAAGATGGAGTTGATCTGCTACCGGAATGGAGGTGGGAGGACGGCTCCAAGGTGACCTATGAAGGGAGATGGGAACTTGGAGGAGTGTTTGGTGGGGCAGAGGTTCGCTACACTAATAGGCACCTTGGGGGCTTGAGAACAAGCTCTAATGGAGCATTGGTAGGCTTGCTAGAGCTTGGGAGTAGGTGGGAGTAGAGTAGGTAGAGATGGCTTGGAAGGAAGGGGGTGTAGGTCCTTTTATAGTGGAGGAGAAGAGGCTAAAAATGGATAAAGGACCTTTAGCGACCTCCAGTCCATCTCTGGAAACGTTATTGGAGACAGCTCACCTCTACCCACGCCCATAGCTGGCTCTGCTAGCTTGCAATGAAAGAGCGACGGTTGTAAGCATCGCTGTAGGTCAGCCTAGCTGTCGTTGAAAGCTGGCGCCAACTGCCCTTGCACCCGCGCCGCGCTGCCCCACTCATCACGTGCGCTGACCACGCGTGTCGGGCTGTGTGCGCGCTTGCTATGCGCTGGCGTATGAGCTTGCTATGCGCTGGCGTGCGCACTTGCCATGTGCTGTCGTGCGCATGTGCATGCGCGCTGCCTTACGCTGGCGTTACCGCTCTGCCCGCCCAATTGCAAATTTGAGGGGCTGCGGGGATTCGAACCCGTACCCCCCTTTGCAAACAAGTGCTCCCACCATTGCAGCAATCCTTTCCTTGTGTCGTGTGGAGCGGTTTGGTGTGACCACTTCCCAGCCGTTGGATCTTGATCCAACAGCTAGGATTGAACGACGTAGATGAAAAAGGAGTTGGGCGATGCTGCTGGCCGGTGTTGGGTGGCCTGGATGGCACCACGTGGCGCCATCTGGGCCATCCATCTTCTTCTTCTTGTAGAGGGTGCTATGGTGCTCAGATCAAGATGATTCCCGCGATGCCGAAATGCGATCATCGCTCCGGATCCATCCGTACGATCAGATTTTCCATTCGAAACCCGTATGGATGTTGCATTGCCCCCTAGCCATATAAAATGGTGGAATTAATATATAAAATATACAACTATCCTAAATGCCATGCAATGGATGTTATGCAATATTTATAACATGATATGAAATGCTAAGCCTAGGAACTATCAAAAATATGCAATTTATCATCAATTTATGTGTGTTCATCATACCCCCATGCTTACTTTTTGCTAGTCCCTAGCAAAATTAACCTAAATGCTATGTATAAAAGTAGAATCAGGGTTTGAGTAATTAGGCAAAATTCATTGATTGCTTCAAAAAATCTCAACCCCAAGACCTAATTACAAAAACTCAACAGTGCCTGAGTGCCTGCCAAAATGCAGACTGTCCGAGCCCTCGCCTTATTTGAGAAGATAATTTTTCTTTTCTTTTTTTTTTGTACTTTTGCAGTTTGAGAGTTACGAGATATCTTTTTACGGCTACCCGACCCACCCAAGACTCGAAAAGGATTCTAAGTACTAAGCATCTTGTGAAAAATAGTGAAAGACTCACTAGATGGCCGTTAAAACGGACTTCAGATTTCTACGACCCTAGGTGACCTTGCCTAAAGGTTTATCTTTACGGTCGGTAGCTTTCTCCCTACTTCTTTTATTTATGTGGTCAACACAAGGGTGAATCCAGTGTATATCTCCCCAGTTTATTCTACTTCCCTGCTTCTTCCCTAAGTGTTTTGGGAATCATTGTGCATTTTTTTGTGAGCTGGGTTCTAGGCAATCGGCCGATGAGCTGTTACCACTGACAACTTGCCAGCCATACTCGTGCGGTGAAGTGTGGTTTTATTTATTTTTTTTATTTTCTTCCTTTTTTTTCCTTTTTTTTTTTAGTGTGTCTTTTTTTTTTTTAAGTAGGTGGCTTCCCTAATCTAAGATTTACCTAAAGGCAGTACAATGAAAATGGTCTTGTGGCTGGGCTGTGGACAACCGGTCGATGAGCTGTTACCACCGACAACTTGCCAACCATACCACCCAAGTCGGTCCATTAGTTACCCAACTTCCGTAAAAACCACCGGAAAGTGCATCACTGCAAAAAAAATGTGTGTAGATGCTTAGGCTTAAAGTCCTTGCAAATCAGAGGGTGGGTTGATAAGTCGCATACTTATCATCCCAAATTATTTACCATATTAAAATAAATTTTAATTGGTGAGGGCTCGAGACTAAATCTACATTCAAGTGGACATCCGGGCTAATTAAGCCCGAAGATCTGAAGAGTCTAAGTATTCAGGTCTCAAAGAATCAATTTCTAAAGTTTACAACTCCTAATGCCTAAGTTCTCATCTCCTGATTCTATTTTTTTTTTTCAAATTTTCATTTATTTATTTATTTATTATTATTTTTAATTTTTTTTTCTTTTTTGAACAAGAATCGAATAATAGGAAATCACTATTATAGCTGACAAAATGGTTATAAAATATGTCCACCCTCCCATGCTTAGCTATTGCAATGTCCTCATTGTGAAAGAAAATGAAAGCATGCAGGAGAGTAGAAGTGGAAGAATAGCACCTGGTTTCCGTGAGACTCAGGTTAGCTTGGAACAGTCTTTACATGTGCTGAGTTTAGTGCCTTCAGCTAGGCGATGATCAGCCCGCGGTGGTTAGGGCAAGGTAAGAGCAACCTTGTCCGAGATGGGTTCAGGGAGCACATGGTTAATAAAGGGTTTGAGATGCTATCCATTAACCTTAAAAATATTACCCATTTTTGGGTCAGAAATTTCGACGGCCCCATTAGGGAAAATCTGCTCAATAATGAATGGGCCGCCCCACTTAGACCTGAGTTTACCAGGGAAAAGCTTCAATCGAGAATCGAAAAGCTACACCTTCTGGTTCGGCTCAAAGCTCTTACGTGAAATCATCTGATCATGGAAAGCTTTGGTCCTTGCCTTATAGATTCTGCCATTTTCATAAGCATCATTTTGAAGCTCCTCCAACTCAGATAGTTGGAGTTTCCTGATTTTCTCGGCCAACTCAAGGTCCACATTACATTTCTTGATGGCCCAAAATGCCCATTGTTCAAGTTCTATGGGTAAGTGACACACCTTCCCAAACACCAGATGGAACGAAGACATACCGATAGGCATTTTGGACGCCGTATGGTAAGCCCAAAGAGCATCATCTAGCTTTTGGGTCCAATCCTTCCTATCAGGCCTAACGATTTTTTGCAAAATGTTCTTGATCTCTCGATTGGAGACCTTGGTCTGTCCATTCATCTGAGGGTGGTAAGGTGTGGAAATCCGATGGCTCACCCTGTATTTCCCCAGTAAATTCTGAAACTGGGCATGAGTGAAATGTGTGCCACCATCACTGATAATTGCCCTAGGAACCCCGAACCGACTGAAGATATTTCTCTTCACAAAATCGATGACCACCTTGTGGTCATTGGTCCAGGTGGGAATTGCCTCAATCCACTTGGACACGTAATCAATAGCGACCAGAATATACTGGTGTACAAATGAAGGAGGGAAGGGTCCCATAAAGTCGATGCCCCAAATGTCAAAAATTTCGATGGAAAGAATTGGGTTTAGGGGCATCATATCTCTCTTAGCCATGTTCCTGAGTGTCTAGCATCGGGTGCATGACTTAGAGAATTCCTGGACATTCTTAAATAATGACAGCCAATAGAATCAAGATTGCAAAATTTTTGCGGCCATCTTTTTCCCAAAAAAGTGTCCACCACACGCGAATGTTTGACAGAACTTAAGTATGCTATGGAACTTGACTTCCAGGACGCATCGGCGAATGATCTGATCTACGCCAATGCGGTAAAGCTCGGGATCATCCCAAAAATAATATTTGGCCTCAGATACAAGTCTATCCCGTTGTTGTTTGGTCCAATCCTAGGGGATTTGACCAATGGCCAAATAATTGACAATATCCGCAAACCAGGGGGTTCGGATTCCCGAGACTGTGAGGATAGTTTCATCTGGAAAAGTATCAGAGATCGGAACATCTGGATGAGGGGAATCAATTAGGATTCTTGAAAGGTGATCCGCCACTACATTTTGTGCCCCGGCTTTATCCCTGATTTCAAGATCGAACTCTTGAAGTAGCAGAATCTAGCGGATAAGCCGGGGTTTGGCATCCTTTTTGGCCAAGAGATGTTTCAAGGCCGAGTGGTCGGTATAGATGATGACGCGAGAACCTAATAAATAAGCCTTGAATTTTTCTAAAGCGAAAGCTACAGCTAGTAATTCTTTTTTAGTAACGGTGTAATTCCTCTGGGCCTCGTTCAGAGTTTTGCTAGCATAGTAAATCACAGAGGGCTTTTTCTCAATCTTTTGACCCAAGACAACCCTGACGGCATAATCAGATGCGTCAGCCATAATCTCAAATGGGACTGTCCAGACCGGTGGTTGCAATACTGGGGCACAGGTGACAATCGTTTTCAATAAATCAAATGCCTTACGACATGATTCATCAAACTCGAATGGCACATCTTTGGCCAAAAGGTTACTCAAGGGCCGAGCAACCTTCGAGAAATCCTTAGTGAATCTTCTATAAAAACCCACATGCCCAAGAAAAGAGCGAATCTATTTTATGGATGTGGGTGGAGGAAGTCTAGAGATAGCATCCACCTTAGCTCTATCAACTTCAATTCCCCGATTAGAAACCACATGACCCAGGATGATGCCCTCCTGAGTCATAAAGTGGCTCTTTTCCCAGCTAAGGACCAGTCGTGTTTTGATGCATCTCTGAAGGATCAATTCCAGGTTAGCCAGGCAAGACTCAAAAGAATCTCTGAAAATGGAGAAATCATCCATGAACACCTCAAGACAATCTCCCACCATGTCAGAAAAGATGGCCATCATGCACCTTTGAAAAGTTGCAGGCGCATTGCAAAGCCCAAGCTACATTCTATGGAATGCAAAGGTTCCGTAAGGACATGTGAAAGTTGTCTTTTCCTAGTCGTCAAGATGGATAGGGACTTGGTTATATCCTGAATAACCATCCAGGAAGTAAAAATATTTTTGCCCAGCTAACCTTTCGAGGATTTGATCGATGAATGGCAAGGGAAAGTGATCCTTTTTAGTGGCAGTGTTCAGCTTCCTATAGTCAATACAGACTCTCCAAGCAGAAGCTGAATGAGTGGTGAAGGATTCCCCTTTCTCATTAGTCGTAATGGTTATTCTTGCCTTATTGGGTATAATCTGAACGGGGCTAACCCAAGGACTATCTGAGATTGGGTAAATAATCCTAGCATCGAGCCACTTAATTATCTCCTTCTTGACCACTTCTCGCATATTCAGGTTTAGTCTCCTTTGCATTTCGCGAGAAGGGCGGGATCCATCTTCCATGAAAATACGATGATTACAATAAGATGGCTCAATCCCCCTAAGGTCGTGGATGGTCCAACCAATTGCCTCCTTATTGTTCTTAAGGACCTTAATTAACCTCAATTCTTGCTCCTTAGTCAAATCAGCACTAATAATCACAGGGGGCATGTTTTTAGGTTCTAAGAACTCATATTTCAAATTTTTGGGCAATGGTTTTAATTCCAGCTGGGGCGGGTTTAGAATAGAAGGAAGGGAGGATGCTGATGAAGATTCATCAGGACGATCCAGTGGAAGAGGCTGGGGATGAACAAAATCAATAGCCTCTTCAGGATGTGGCAGGTCTACCACGGAGGAGGGGTGTGGGTTGAGTTTGCTAAAGCTAATGGAGTCCTTGAGTGCATTGATTGTCATACACGTCTCAAGATCCTGATCCTCAAGTTCCTCAATGAATCCACAATCCTTAAATCCTCTTATCACCTTAAAAATATCCAGAGTTAATTTCTTATCCCCAAAGGCGATCTCCATACTATCGCTTTCACAGTTTATGTTGGCCTTGGTGGTAGCTAGGAACGGATGCCCCAGAATGATGGGCGTGTTCCTCAAATCATTAGGTACATCCATGTCGAGGACGAGGAAATCTACAGGAAAATAGAAATCCTTGACCTTGACAATAACATCCTCAATAACGCCTCTCGGTGTGGTGACCAATCGGTCCACTAATTGTAGTGTTACTGAGGTTGGCCTGAGTTCACCTAACCCAAACTTCTCATAAATAGAAGTTGGGATTAGGTTGATGGATGCACCTAGGTCCAATAGTGCCCTATCAAAAGTGTATTCCCTAATAATGCATGAGATCAAGGGGGCACCTGGATATTTCTTCTTTTGAGGAAGGTGATGCAGGATTACAGAACTTGCCTGCTCAGAGAGAATCACCTTCCTCGGAGTGGGTTCTCTCGGCTTATGCTTTTGGGTACATAGTTCTTTCAAGAATTTAGCGTAAGCCGGGATGTGCTTAATAGCATCGAGGAGCGGAATATTGATCTCTACGCTCTTGAATAAATTCAAAAGCTCCTCATTGCTGTCTAGGGTTTTCTTCTTGGTTTTCAATAGGGCCTCAGGGAATGGGATATGGGTGGAATTTTCAATTTTCGTTCCCTGGGCCTTATTGTCTTCTTCAGCCTCCTCCTTCGCTTTCTCAAGCTCCCTAGGATTTTGACTTCTAGAAGGTAATTCTGGGTTCTGGGTCTGCTTCCCACTTCTCAAGGTGACAGAGTTTGCAGAGGCGTAAGGTTTTGGGTCTTGAGGTGGATTAGTGAAGATTGGAGGGCTTTGGTTGGTCATGTAACCAGAAGAGGAAGAAGAGGGACCTTGCTCAACCACCTGAGCATGCGCGTGTGGGTCCCTTTGATTCCCTACCCTTGGGCTCTATTGCCCTGATTTTGCACATTACGCGAGTTTGGTACGGGTTGAGATGGTAGGGATCTGGGTTGTCGGGTGTTTGCAATTAACCCGGATTGCAAGTTATCCAAGGATGTCTTCATTTGTTGCATAAGCTGAAGCATGGACCCTTGCATTTCCACCATCTGCCAGTTCAAATCAGCCTGCCCCGCAGATTGTTGGGCATTCCAAGATGGCTGATTAACCGGTCTCAGGGGCAACTGGGTGTATACTTGACCCTGACCCATGGTTTTTTGAGATTCATAGTTGCTGGGTTGAGATTGGATCTGTTGCCCCTGATTTTTCCAAGAGAAGTTAGGGTGGTTCCTCCATCTCGAGTTGAAAGTGTTGGAATATGGGTTGGACCTAACATTCTCCTGCATTGCATATGCATCCTCATAAAATGAGGATAAAGAGAAGGAAGGATCAGAGAAACTGGGATCAAAGGCCCCAGTTTGGAACCCATATGGTTTTGAGAAATCCTGGCTCATAGGTTGAGCCGAATCGAGTTGGTTCACGAATTCCCACCCCGTGGGAGCTTGTGAGGAATGGAATCCCGAATTCTGGGATTGAGTGGGTAAGGAAGTGTTTCCTAAATTCCCAGACATCCATTCTTCCATTTTCTTAGCAACCAAGTCCATTTTATCCAGTTTATTACAAATTAATTCCATGTCAAATGAATGAGAGTCCTGGATCTCATTGGCACTTGATCTGGGTTGTTGGGATCGGTTGAATGCATCCATGGAGGCATGATTAATTGAGTTCTCACTCATTTCCTTAAATAGGTCGTATGTGCTATTAGCATCCCTGTTGAGAAAATTGCCTCCGTAGGAGGCGTCTACATGATTACACAGTTGCTCAACCAAGCCGTGATAGAAAATCTGCACGAGTTTCCATTTTGGCACCTCGTGGTGTGGACAATTCCTCAAAAGTTCCTGGAATCGCTCCCAGGCACCATGAAATGGTTCCCCCGGCTGCTGGGCGAAAGTGGTAATCGCCCGTCGCGAAGCATTGGTCCTTCCGATAGGGAAGAATTTCTTCAAGAAAGCCAACTTAAGAGCAGCCCAAGTTTCAATCGGCCTTCCTATAGTCCGGTACCAATGTGTGGCCTTATCCCTGAGAGAGTGGGGGAAAAGCCTCATTATCATTTGCTCTTCGTTCACATTCCTTGCTCTGGTGGTCTGAACCAACGTGGTCAGATCTTCCAGGTGCTGGAATGGGTCCTCCGAGACAAGCCCATGAAAATGCTTAATCAAACTTAAGACTAGGGCTTGATTTCAATGTCTCCAGTGGGAATCATGATGCAGGGATGTTCCCCATAGTTTGAATGATCGTAAAAATCATTCAAGGGTCGAGCACCCTGACCATGCATGCGTTGGAACCATTGCTGCATCTGCTGCAATTCTTCCAACTGCCTCTGAATCAGCTCCTGCTGGTTCGGAGGCAGGGGAGGTAGTTGTTGATCAGCCATGGGATTTGCTTGGCTATAGCTCAACCTCTGCCTCCTAGAATGGTCTAAGGGTCCTTCCAATCTTGGGTTCAATGACCTCCTCCCAAGCATACACTAGAAGGAAGTCGGAAGGACAGGGAAAAAAGAGGGAACCCTGTAGCACATGAATACAAGCCTGTCCTTAGATGGGGTAGCCTAAGGTCTACTGACTCTCAAAATCCATCCTAAGATTATGGACGATTTACTCTACTTATGTCCAAGCAATCCAACCAGTTAGAAGGAGGGACTGGGGAGAAGGTTCTTCCTTTGGCTTGCACCTCCGGTTCCTAGTGTACCCCCCAGCCGTGGTCGTTTGATGCTACTCCCCTAGCTAGACATCAGATTAACTAGTATAAGCAGGTTAATCGTGAATAATCTCAATCTGGATCCCGATGAGCGAATGAATCCTTAGGGCCAACGTCTAATTGATTTTAGTTAGGCTTGGGAAATTGGTGCTCTGGAATGTGATGGGCCCTTAATGGGTTGTGCCCTTAATGATTTGTTTGAGAACGTGTGAATGTGCACAACCAAGAGGTTTTCAAGCAAGATTATTAATGATGAGGTGAGTTTTAGGATTCGAATCTTACATAATAGCTTTTAGGATTCAAATATAAGGTGTTTTCAACCAAGTTTTGTGAGGCAAACCAAGTTTGTTGTTGAAGGCACATGTTCAAGTATTTGCCTTTAGAAATTAAGAAAAATATGGAGTACCTGGCTTGACCTAATTATTGAATCCTATGGGGCAGCTAGAAAATGAACCTCTTTTAGATTAGGTGGTGCGGCCCAAACAATTCACTCAATTGGCTCAAATGCACCACCAATTAAGGCACACAAAAAGATGGTTAACCTAATATGATTTCTACTCTTTTATGTGTTGAATTCGTGTACCAGGTCCACAGGTCGGAAGCCCGGTTGAGTAGATGAAAAAATCAAGTTCGATTATGTGCCTCAAATGTGGGTGTATAGAGTGTGTAAATTGATTTGTCCCACAGAAATATCTTTTTGTTGTTTTTTTATATAAGATGTGGGTGAGATGGGTGAAGGTGGCAAATAAGACAAACAAAGTCTATCCTAGGGTTTATGCAAACACCTAAGTAGATTAGGTCTTGGTTATGATTGTGGCGAAATGAACTAGTGGGGGGGAAAGTGGGGGACACTTACAGAGTACCCTACCCGCACTTTACTCCGATCTACCACACTCGGATCTCCATGCAAGGGTACATGCAAGACAGTAGATCAAAGACAAGTAGGGTTAGTGCTATGTAAATGCAAAGAAGCATAATAAACAATAAAGTAAATTCCGTTGCCTCCCCGGGAACGGCACCAAAATGGTTGTGCGTGTTTCGTGTGTTTAGAAATCAGGGTTACAAGTAACCCATCATTGTAGTTGCAAAACACATCGATTAGATAAAATTTATACCGAAACTCCAAGGGAGTCCCGGGTCGAACACAGGGAGGCGACGTTTACTTTACTTAAAAACTACACTTCATTTTGTTTCTTTTTGGTATTTTGGGGTTTTGTTATTTTTTTGTATTTTTGAAATAAAAGAAAACAAGCAAATGTATCACAAGATAGAGATGTGGAATAAATATGATATATATTACTTCCAATGTCAATTACAAGAAACTATGAAAGCATATAAGGAGAGGGAGGTGAGAGGAAATCTCCCGAATCGACTGTTTGGCGAGACGACGACGCTTGGCGAAAGCTCAGACGAAGGAGGTGAGGAGCGGGACGACGGAGGTGAGATGCTGGAGGACGTCGAGTTGAGGAAAGCTTCGGCGTAGCTCCGGAATGGAGGTGAGAAGACGGAGTTGATCTGCTACCGGAATGGAGGTGGGAGGACGGCTCCAAGGTGACCTATGAAGGGAGATGGGAACTTGGAGGAGTGTTTGGTGGGGCAGAGGTTCGCTACACTAATAGGCACCTTGGGGGCTTGAGAACAAGCTCTAATGGAGCATTGGTAGGCTTGTTAGAGCTTAGGAGTAGGTGGGAGTAGAGTAGGTAGAGATGGCTTGGAAGGAAGGGGGTGTCGGTCCTTTTATAGTGGAGGAGAAGAGGCTAAAAATGGATAAAGGACCTTTAGCGACCTCCAGTCCATCGCTGGAAACGTTATTGTAGACAGCTCACCTCCACCCACGCCCATGCTAGCTCTGATGGCTTGCAATGAAATAGCGACGGCTGTAAGCGTCGCTGTAGGTCAGCCTAGCTGTCACTGAAAGCTGGTGCCAACCGCCCTTGCACCCACGCCACGCTGCCCCGATCATCACGCGCGTTGACCACGCGCGCCCGACTGTGTGCGCGCTTGCTATGCACTGGTGTGCGGGCTTGCTATGCGCTGGCGTGTGTGCTTGCCATGCGCTGTCGTGCACGTGCGCACGCGCACTACCTTGCACTGGTGCTGCCACTCCACCCGGCCAATTGGGAATTGGAGGGGCTGCGAGGATTCGAACCCGCACCCCCCCTTTGCAAACCAGTGCTCCCACCATTGCGGCAATCCTTCCCTTGTGTTGTGTGGAGTGGCTTGGTGCGTTCGCTTCCCAGCCGTTGGATCTTGATCCAACAGCTAGGATTGAAGGGCACGGATGAAGGAGTTGGGCGGCCTGGATGGCACCACGTGGCGCCATCTGGGCCGTCCATCTTCTTCTTCTTGTAGAGGGTGCTACGGTGCTTAGATTAAGATGATTCCTACGATGCCGAACTGTGATCGTCACTCCGGATCCATCCGTATGGTCAGATTTTCCAT
This sequence comes from Thalassia testudinum, assembly GCA_037157565.1. Classification (NCBI taxonomy): domain Eukaryota; kingdom Viridiplantae; phylum Streptophyta; class Magnoliopsida; order Alismatales; family Hydrocharitaceae; genus Thalassia; species Thalassia testudinum. Next base: position 46,903,960 of record JAZHRO010000025.1, read on the forward strand.
CCGAAACCTATATGGATGTCGCATTGTCCCCCTGGCCATATAAAATGGAGGAGTTAATATATAAAATATACAACTATCCTAAATGCCATGAAATGGATGTTATGCAATATTTATAGCATGATATGCATTGCTAAGCCTAGGAACTATCAAAAATAAGCAATTTATCATGAATTTATGTGTGTTCATCAAGTACAGTAGGAGTGTGGCTCAAAATATGATCAGAAGGGTCTTGGGTTTTCGAAATGACGAGTTGCCTCCCGTTAAGCGCTAAATTTAATGCCTTTAGCTAAGCAGAAGGTTGTCAAGGAGAAGGGGTGGTCAAATCAGAAGAGTTTTGTAGAACAAGCACCTTGATAAGTAGCCTGGTTGGTCCAACCAGGTGCTTGTTCAAATCGACAGGCTGATGATGTAGCCCAAACCCAATCAGTCTGGTTGGTTAATGAATGTGAATCAAAAGATACGGAGCCCACCAGATACTTTGGAGCTCAAACAGATATAGACATGAGAATCTGGGGTTTGGCTGAGTCGATTCAACCAGATCATAGTAGGGATCCTTGAAAGTAAACGGAGCTGTAGAAGATGTAGGAACCCTACTAATGAGATCAGAGAAGGATAAAGAGTGATTAACGGTCTGATCAAAGTCTGAAACTTGAGTAAGAGATGGAGAAGGATCATATGCAACCGAATTAGAGAGAGATGAATCAGAGTAGAAGTTGATTCCGATGGCAAGTCGGGGTTGGGATCTAATTTTGGAAGGTTCTATATACGTATCAGAAGGTGTGGCTTCTTTGAGGTCCAAATCATTGACCTCAGCATCAGAATCAAAGGATGGATCATGGATGTTGAGGTTGTAAACTAGTTCGTAATCATCAGGAAACAACGGATCTCCAAAATCAGAGTAAGATTCAAAATCATCAAAGAGTTTTGAGAAAATCAGTGTCTGAACCTGATTCTAGATCGGGATTTCCACCATAAAATGAATCATGATGCATAGAATCAACAACTTGACTTGGATCTAACCTAATCTCAAATTCTGAGCTTGAAAAGGTGTCCTTATAAGGCATAGGCTTAGGTTCTTGGCTCCTAGGATAGACCCAATCGAATCCCAGCTCTTACAACTCCTCAATTTCTGTATCATAGATTGGTTTGACTTCTGAAAAATCAATTCGTATTTCTGAGGAGGTTGGAGAGGTGTAATCATTAAACATGGGCCCATAATCATAGTCCAGATCAAAAATCTGATTCTCTTCATATTGGGCCTCAATATCATCCCAAATAGGCATAAATCTAGATTCTAGGTCAACGATAGGAATTGGGTCATTAGAATCTAGTTTAGGATCTAATGGGGTGTCAGAATCATTCTCGAGAATTACCTTAACAGGATAAGGTTTGAGATTTATATTCTTGAGAGGTTCCGACTCAAGCTTATCATCACTGGTGTCTAGGGAATCTAGGCTTGATGTACCAGCTTTAAGGCTCTTTCAGGCTGGTTTCAAATCGAGAACACCTACAATTGGATCCTCCCAACCCTAATTACGTTCAGGCATGCCAATTTTTATGAAGTTTGAATCTGAATTCAATTGGGTTGGGGGTCCACAACAACCTCTATTCTCAAACCTGGGATTTGGGAGATCATTTTGAACCTTAATGTTGTTCCAAGGTGTCTTGTCAATCTCTGAATGTTGATAAGGGTAATTTTGCTCAATGGCTTGGTGTAATGTATTTAGCATACCCCCACGTTTCTCCATGAGACCCTGGTGTTTCTCCCAAAGTTGTGGATTTGACAGACATTGTATGTATCCAATATTGTGCAACCTCAACAATTCATTGTATTTTGAAAAAAGCTCATTCCGGGTTGATCCATGTATCATTTGTTCAAATATCATTCTAGCAATGTTCATAATGAGGGTTGTTGTTTCTTTCACATTGTCCTGAATTTGCCTAGATGGATCAGAGGTTTTGTAGTATTCATCATGATATCTAGAAGCAGCCTCGGTCATCTTATCTTTTTTGGTCATTTAGGATTCCGGTTTCCTACAAATTCTTCCTAAGTTGTCAGGTTGCATTTTCAAATCAGGTGGTAGATCAAGATGTAGAATCAAACTCAAGCTTAAATTGAAGTGATTGGATCAGATCAGAAATCCCCAAGAAGATCAATTCTAATGAAGCCCTTTAGGTTACAAACCTAGGGACCTTTTCTATGTATGTGTTCTAAGGAAAAGATGAGGGACTGGATGTGAATTGGACACAATCAAGGCGCCCAAAAGATTTTTGGATGACTAAGGCTTGTTTCGAGGTGGATGATACCTCTAAATTAAAAATCCACACACCCGAGAAGTACCTGAGCAGCTAGGAAGGGAGAACCCCATAAAGACACCTACATGGTAGAGTGTCCCCACGGGTTATAGGGTTTCCCCCACCTGACCTTTCTTGTCACTACGGTTCTAGGTAGACCGTAATGTATGAATTGAGACCTTAAGTTTACCAATTTTATTCCTAATTTGTGCCTTTGGGTTTCACTTGATTAGAAGTTAATTCAATTTGTGACCTAATTTGGAGTTTGATTGGACCAACTTCACCTGTCTTGCCCTAAAAGATGAAGAATGAATTCTGGGTCAAGACCTAAAGATCACCCTGAATTGACTCTCAGGTTATTAGGTCCAAAGTTTTAGGGTTCAAGTGAATTTAGAACTTGATTTTAGGGTTCTTCTAATTAGATCTTTTCAAGTAAGGGTTTGGGTAGCACACAAATGCGGGAGAGTAAATTTTCTTTAATTCAGGCAGGTGTGAACTAAAACTTTAAAACCCTAGAGTAGAAACCCTAATTGGTTCTATTCCAAGTCCAATTTGATTTCAAGTTGTACACCTTGGACTCAAACAAGAAGTGCGTAGTCCAAGATGATTAGAAATTAAGCATAAATCCCTAGTAAGTACAGGCAATTAGGGTAGGGATCTCTAAACAAAATTGTCTCAACTTCAATTAGATATTGAATTGAAATCGCAAATCGGGACACTTACCTTAGAATGATAATTATTAAGAAAATAAGTCAGATGAATCCTAATTAAATTTGTTTCCTTTTTCTCTCTTCCAAAAGATTAGGAGATTGATTATGGAAGAAGAGAGAGTTACCTGCCCCTAGAGTGGTTGATTTGTGCGGCAAATTTCTTCATGATGTACTGTGACAACCCGAGTCCCGCCAACCGATGAGACCTGAGTCGCCTTGTGTTAACAACCAGCATAACTTGCCCACAAGATCACAGTCACCTAACACATAATTATAAAATATAAACATAGCTAACAAATAGTTCATATTGTAAAATTTAAAAGAACATAAATTGAATACTAACTGGAAGTTTTACCGTAGTGTATAAGTCCAAAAAGATGTACAATGGAAATCTCTTGGCAAACTGCCAAATACACCTGAGTATGGAACCCAAAAACACGTCAGTAAAAACTGAATAGAGTAGGAACAACAACAGTAGAGTGCAACAATAACCAAATACAAGAGAGAATGGGTACTATTAATTCATTTATTAAGCATCTTGTTATCTGGTTCCATTTCGTATATTGGAAGCCTAATTTATTATAGTTCACAAATTATCAATCAATGTCTCAAGGCAAGAGATGATTTCGTGTAACTTCCTGCAGCACAAGACTGGTATAAGCCACCCTCCTGGCTAGATGATCGCTTATACCCGTTAAGTCACTACTCTCCGTCACCTTGGGGTCATTACGGAAAGGGGTGGCAGCTACATCATATGGTGTGAACACGTACACGCGCTATGTACGCTAAGCCATAGACAACCAATGACCCACCCACTGGTCGAAATAACTGCTCCAAACCTCGAGCCCTATGAATTTGCTATCCCAGTTGGCTGCTAAGCCTAACCAAAGAGTCATAGGGAGGCTAGCAATTCCCTAAACCAACCCCTGAACCTGGTCTGAAAAGACCTAAAGCTACAGCTGAAATTCTAGCAAGTAGCGAGATTGGAAACCACTTATCTATTCGTTTTATTTTTCCTGACATTTCCATTGTAGTGATTTTTTTCCAGATAACAGTATTATTTGTAGGTATCTAATCAACCATATTAATACTTGTACTTTTAGTTACAGGACTAATATTTGCATTATCCTCTATCATATCTGTTTCCCAAAAATTTCCAATTTTCGATTGGACTTCCAATCAATTTATTGTTTACCCATCTTGATGATGTCAGTTTTACTGAAACAGAGATTCATTTCTTACATGCAATGTTAAGACCATATTCAACAAGCTTAATTATTTTATATGAAAATTATCAAAAAATTTGTCATCAACTCCTTTTAATTCGGCAGATAACAATATTACTCTAGTTATTCATATTCCAAGTCAACTTGATTTTCATCAATATATTTAATATTCCAGTACCCATAGTAGCAAGAACTACACAAACGGGTCCAATCTCAGCAAGAGGTGAGAACACATACTAAACGGTGCAATACGTGAAGAAAATCACTATGTAAATAAATTACACGGAAAATGAGAGAGACTACTCTACCTAACATCGTCGGGGGGTCACAATGACTCTGCGTAAACAGGTTGGAGACTCTCAATACCACACGTGTCTCCCAAATCTGTGCCTCTAAAATTGGAGCAAAAATTTCCCAATTCAATCATACGGATCGTCCAGCACCCTCGAAAACCCCAAGATCAAGTCTTGGATCACTTGATTCTGATCTCGGAGGCCCTCGATCTAAGCAAAATAATTCTAACCATTTATTGTTGGTAAAAACATATAATATAATATAACCTCCACAAGGACCAAAACGTAAGCTCTATATTCTAGGCAACGATATGCTCCAATTCTTAGGAAGAATCATGACAATATCATTTTCGAGACTAATTAGAGTCTCATTCGATCGTTCAATTCAATTATCAACTCCTATCATATCCACGTATTCCTTTATCCGTCTATTGATAATTTTCCAATTTCACGATTTATCCTATAAGGACAGGAGTGATCATATTTCTTTTAATCCAATGAAAGAAACAATGTATATATCTTTTCAACTCATCAAATGTACACGTTTACTTCTTTTATAACATTTCAAATTTAATTCTCCAAGTTTATAAATTAGTGTCAAGTCCATAATGAGATATGAATTATTAGTTCACCAATATCTCAAATGTATAAGCCATTATTTATTGAAAATACCTTTGACAAAGCAATTAGTAACAATGACTATTACATAGCAATATTTTTCTCATTTATCACATACAACTCTACCATAAAAATATGGTGGGAACACATCAATATTAGGAATTATAAATAATATAAGCGGTGAAGAAATATTTATTTTATCCTCGTAAACTATGTATACAAACAAGCATGTTAGTATAATAATTCTCTTCTTCTCTCTCTCTATTTTTTTTATAGCATATGGGAGGGACAAATGTATTATTTGTACTTTTATATCAATTATAATAAGTACAACCAAATGTATCAGAAATCACAACAATCATATTCAGCCAATCATTATTTAATTAATAATAAGATTACAATACATGAACAATCATCGATTTATTCCAAGCTAATCCAAAGACTAATTTCATTCTAGTCTAGATAGTATTGATAAAATTTCAATTCCATCTAAAAATGTTTTACAAAATTAGTCTTTAAAAAAATTTAACATTAAGCCTCAAAGATAATATTTGTTGCCAATGGCATTAGAAATCGAGACAGCCATCTTCCTTTAATAGTTATTAAGGTAGCAATTGGTCATTTAAGAAAATCCTTTACTTGTGTGGTGAACATCGAATTCCTATTTTAACCCCTCACATGCTTCCAATGTATGGTAAGGCATTTTACAAGTCAAATCCAGGAAAAGAGTATTATTATTATTATTTCACACTTACAAGAGCAGCAAACACGTCATGCCATTATTAACTGAGTACTAGGACAAGTAACCATGTAATTCATCAAATAACCATAAGTACAGAGAAAAAGGTAGAAAACATGCAATATCATGTGCTTAGTGGAGAATAATTTACCCTTTTTCAAGTGATCAATATTAATCATATAATCCACTATTAACAAAAATACCTTACTATAGATCACCTCATGAACGTTTATATGCGCCATGAAAATATGTAAGCTATACGTTTATATTTACACAAACAATGGTTGGGTGGTACTATGGAAAGGGTAATTACTGCATGGGTATGTAAATTAAGCATTACAAGTATTTACAACCAACATATCAAGAAGTGCCACAAATTGATGCATTCTTCGACTTGGAATCGAATTTATTACTAACAAATTCACAAGCAAAACCCTGGAAAACTATAAAATCACCTAAATGGTGGAGGAACCAAGAAATCTCTCCATTGCTTCATGGAATCACATCCAGGTCAAGCAATGCCCCAATGAGGTTCCAAATATGATCAGCTCGATTGTTGAAGGAATGACCTTAACAATGAAAAGACACAGAGACTAAATAGGACAAAGGGTCGGAATCAAGAAGAGACTTAAGTTGGAATATAGTGGAAAATCAGGACTAGAAATACCACGTCACTATGCGATTGAGTATCACATCCATGATACAATATGAATGTCTGTATGGCCCTTCTGAGTTATTTTATGATTAGTAGGGTAACCTTGCTCTGATACCATCTGTGACGACCCGAGTCCCACCAATTGATGAGACCTGAGTCACCTTGTGCTGGTTGTTAGCACAAGGAGATTTGGGTCTCGTCGGTTGGCGAAACTCGGGTCATCACATGTACCTCGCAAAATCACAAGCAAAGCAAACAAGGCAAGTTAGTGCTCAGATAACAATAAAGAAAGATAAGACTAATGTATGAATTGCACGTTGCTCCTTGGCAACGGTGCCAAAATGTTAACGGTGAGCCATCAAGGAGTTTTAAGTCATTTCATTGTAATAAAGCCTCAATCGCTCGAAAATAATTAAATTTATATGCTCATAATTAAAGAAGAGTCTGAGGTCGAACATAGGGAGCAAATATAGAATTCATAACATTAATCTCATTTAGAATCAATGAGCACAATTAATTGAGCATTAAAATAGATATGCAATGAAAAAAATTTGTCAGATTGTAATTCAAATAATGATGAGATAAGAAGAATAGAGAGAATCTAAAAAGTGGTGACTTTGATCACCAATTGGGTTCTCTAATTAAGCTTGCATCTCATATTCAAATTATTCAACAGAACATTCAATTAGTAATCAATGTTAACTTATGTTCTTAAATCATTCAACAGAACCAAATCATATCAAACATCAGGAGTGCTTCATCAGACGACTTAAGTGTCACAAACCATAGTGCCTCACAGAAGGCACACAAGCACAAGGCTTCTTCCTTCAAGCCTTCTTCTTCTTTCTTTAGACCTTCTTCTCTTTCTTTCTCAAGCTTCTCTTTTCCTTCACAAAGGAACGACCCTTCCTTCTTCTTCACAAGCCTCTCTTTCTTCACAAGCCTTCCCTTTCTTCTCTTTCACAGCACAAGGGAACCAACTCCCTCAGTGACTAAGTGTCGTAGAAGGGAATTCTTTCTTCTTCAGCAAAAGGCATAGGAGCGTACAGCAAAACCCTTCCCCGCTCTCTCACAATTCCCTCCTCCTCATCTAAGAAGACCAAGCGCATAGTCGGATCCGAGTTATCGGGTCGAGAGCATAGACTAGGGTCACCGGGTGTGGGTGGTGACCAAGGATTTCTCATAGGCGAGTTAATGGGTGTGCGGGTGGTGGTGAGGGATCCAACCCCTCAGTGTCTTGGGCGAACAACTCATATCACAAAAATAATATATCTACTATTGCCACTTCCTTCACGATGTGGCACTAATGCCATGCCTTCTTCGCACAAGTGTTGCAGATGGAACCTCCACTCGATTGCAACCACTGGTAGCTTCTCTTTTTCAATTGGAGCTGCAGAGAGATATGCGAATGAAATCTACATCACCTGGAAGTGGATACGAGCTGTGAGTTCGTCGAAGGACTGCAATTAGAGCTGGAGATGGTGGTGGCAATGGCAGAGGGCAGTGATGACATGAAACAAGCATACGAGTTCAAAAGCCCCAGTTAGATGGATCACTTGTGTCACTGGAGGACGTGGAGTCCGGTGGTGGTGGTTGTGAGGTGAGTGGAAGCGTGTGGTGGCTGAATGGAGCCGAAAAAGGTGAATGGCGAGGGGTGTGTTCTGTGAAGACGGAGATGGAGCATCGTGAACAGTGGTCAAAACTAGGTTTTAAAGAGGGGGAAGGAGAGTAGAGGTGAAGATGAAGTGAGGGAGCCTAAGGTTAACAGTCGAAAAGGGTAGGAGGGCATCAGTTATGATTAACTGGTGCCATGGAAAAGAACTTCTCCGGTGAGAGGGTGACGAGGAAAGCGAGGGTCAGAGAAGCTCTTGCTGGTGTTGCGAGAAGCGGAGGAAGGAGGGGAGGTGTTTCCCTCTACCTATGGTATGTGGCAGAGGGCGAAGAAGTCAGGGAAGAGAGCTCGCCGGAGCTAGTTGGAGGAGGCCGGACGGAGGAGTTTTTGGCAAAGAAATGCTACCAAACCAAGCTAAGGAAGAGCAGTTGTGCATGCTACCTCTTTATAGAGATTCAGGGAGAGCTCTAGAACTGGAAGGAGCTCTGATTGGCCCCTTAGGAGTCAAGAACCCCACTGATTTCGTGTGTTCACATGCACAAATCAGAGAGATTTAGGAATTAAGAACATTCCCAATGGATTTGTAATGTTGTGAACATCAATCCCACCAATTTTCATGGGATTTGGCTTGGTCAATGCCTGCCTAGAGGTCGGTTGACCTCCAATGGCGGCATGGACCAATTTGTGAAGAAGACAATTGATGAGCTCATATTTGTGGGCTATTTAGGTATTTCAATGCCTAGAGATTAAGTTATTTTTAGCATTTATTTAGCATGCGTCAGGATGTAAATAGGTTAGTTTGGATTTTTGACTTGATTGCATAATTCATGCATTGCATTCATGATTAAATGCATTTAGAATTGAGTTAGAATGACAAATTTGATTAGTTAACCACTTAGGTACATTATATATAGTGTTTTGGATTTAACATGGAAGTTAAGGGTTTGCACAAAAATAACCCCTCATTTCTTTTCTTTACTTTATTTATTTATTCTCCAACGGATGCATGCAGGAATGATGATGCACAAGCAACAATCGTGGATCTCTGTTCCCACGATCTGTGTCGCTTCACCTCTTCTTCAACCACCGTCCGCCTACGGCCGCACTCCTCTTGCAGCATAAAAGAAGAGTCCGCTCCACCATCATCAGCAGGCCACCATCCTTGACCCACCACTGTGCAGAGATCAAATTCTTCTCCACATCAACACTGTCGGCCTCAACCATGTGCACAAGTACACACCATCGTAGGCAGGCAGGGTGACAGACTACCGCGCCATCAGTGGCTTGTGCAGCTTACCGCAAAAGTGTGCCTGAAGGCCACGTAGTTATCACCAGCTACCATCGCCAGCAACCACCCCAGCAACCATCCACGCTCATTTAAGACGTCTGGGAAAGTTCCCAGACGTCTGACCTCCCAATAGTATCTTCTTCCTCTTTTCTTCTTTTTCCCTTGTTACACCTCCGTCGAGCTATACACACCACCACCACCTCCTCACCAGCCCTCAACGTACGCACACACAGGTACACGCCCTCGCTGCGCCTCTTGTGCATAGCAGCAGTGAGCAGCCACGCTCCGACTAGCCCTCCAGCACACTCGACCCCCTCTCCTCCGGCACCTCCGTGCTGCACCCCCTGTGCGCGTAGCTTCACCGAGCGTTCATGCGACCTGTAGCGTGTAGCAGTAGCAACTGCGTTCTCCACGGGCGCCACCCTCGCAGCCATGTGCTCGGCAACCTCCGCGTGCACACCACCTGCACAGTGTGTCCTCTCCACGCACGCCTTTCCTTCGCCAGCTTGTAGTAGCAGCACCTGTAGTTGCGCTTACCATCTTTCTCACGTGCCTGCACAGCCTGCGCACGCCCTCGCCGACCCCCACCCTCACCTCCTCACGTGCACGCCTTAACAACCACTACACCAGCAATAGAGCTGCAGCCACTACCATTCGCCACCGCTCCTCTCCTCGCCACCACCGCCTCCAGCCACCGTTAGCCATGAGACCACCACCGCCGAATAGCCCTCGGCCCACTCGACCTTTGGCTACAGCCTTGCCGTCAACCTTGGTCTCCTCCTCGCTCACGGACAAGGGGAACCAATTCCCTTGTTTTGCTATAGTAGCACCGGTATTAGTTATTACATCCATTGCCATTGCCAAGCGAACATTTTTCATTAGATGGAATAGATATATTGTGTGATTTTATGCAAATACCCCTCCTCTTTCATACAAATGCAATTACAGCATAACTTCTCATTGTTATCTTGATTTAAAGGTGGATTTGGCTTGATTTCTTGACAAAATCAATAGTGAACTTTCATTTTTGATATTAACAAGTTTAATTAGGAAATTGCCTCCCTGTGGATACGACTCACTCCTCATTGAGTGGTTACTTTAATTACTTTGACTAGTCAATTTTCCATCACTTTAAAATACAACGACAAATCATCTTAATCATCTTATTCGAAAGCAAAAAGTGACTCGTTAAATGGCACCGTTGCCAAGGAGGCAACAGGCTTAATTAATTCACAATTATTCATTTGTTCATGTTGATTTAAAATGAGGCATATTTAACTTGTTTTATCTAATTTGGTGCAAGGTACGTATATTACATACGAGTTGTCGCATCGGCCTCAGCAATGCTGTGGTGGACCTTGTTTCCACCACTTGGAGGAGGGACCGAGCTTTGCATCTTAGTGGACCTTGCAGCCACCTCTGAGATAATCACAGGAGCTTGTGGGCCTTGACCCCACACGCATAGAGAGGAATGGAGGACCATCTAGGAGGAGTCTTCCTCTTAGAATTTTGATTCCACATTTTAGAATAGACTATTTAGGTTTAGTTTAGTTGTTTGTTTTCTCGCTCGTGTACTCTAGGGCCAGTTTTAGGAGTTTGTTCCCTGATTTTGTTTTAGGCCCATGTTGGGTAATTTTTGGGAGTCAGTTCCCTCTTTCTTTAGATTTAGGTTTTTACTTTCTTTTGTGGATTGCTTTTAGTTTTTCTTGATTGTGCATAAGTAGTTGAAAAAAAATAAAAATAAAAACACGAGCTTCCTGCTAGAAGCTACCTACCCTTAGGACGAACCATTCAGGTGTGTATGAGCAACCTCTAGATTTATTTCTCTACATTGCGTGCATTTTTGCATCGTTGATTGTGGGAAGCAAGGTACGCATTCTCTTACTTTGCATTCATATCTTGATCACGCATTTGCATTTAGACTTAATTCCTAGACCACATAATTTGTCTTGAAACGATCTAACAAGTGGTCACATTAAATTTCTGAAAAGGCCTAAGTAAAGGAGGAACACAATAAAACCCAAGGAGTTGATTTGAGACATTATGCTACAGTTTAAAATTCAAATTCAAACTTTTACGGTGAATGCACACGTGCATGACTGTGCACTAAAGCATGCATTTAGACACTCCTAGGTTTTGAGCTACTAGGAAAGAACTCTCCTACCATTGGATACCAAAGTGCTTGAAACTTAAGTTCAAAAGCTTTGTAACTCCGAGGGGGATACTCTGTCACGGATTTTGAGGGTAGTTAAGAAGCATCGTGAAAGCACAACTTCAAAGGAAGGCTTAGGCCTAGTTGCATCCCTCGATCTTTCGTCCTTGGAGTACTTTACCAATTGAACTTTAGGGTAGAGCACCTAAGTTCCAATTAAGTCTTCATTAAGGCATTTCGTAGGTCGACAATAGGCATGTAATTGATTGGGTAATTTGTATTGACACCTACAACTGGACTAAAATCTCAAAGGCCTTAATTGATTAAAGACATAAAAGTCCTTTGGAATTGTGTTTGTATTGTTTGTGTATGCTTGGTAGGCGGTCTATGAGGAGACAACTTGTGTTTAATTTTGACCCTGAAAGAATCCTTAGGAGAGCCAACCAAGAGAGAAGAGAGATGGCCGAGGAAGGAGAAAATAGAATTGTAGAGAACCAACGATCTTCGAGAGATTATTTTATCCCTACCAACCAACCTAGCCATGCACTGAGAAGACCTGGGGGGAATAATTCATATGAAATCAACAGTAGTACCATATCTCTGTTGCCCTCATTCTATGGTACTTCTAGGGAGGACCCCTACAGGCATCTGGAGGAATTCATCGAGGTCTGTTCCACGGTGAGATTGTAGGGTGTTACTGATGACGCCCAAATGTGAACCCTCTTTACTTTCTCCCTCAAGGATAAGGTGAAGCATTGGTATCACACTCTAAATGGTAGAGTGGATACTTGGGATGCCTTGAAGGGAGAGTTTTTGAAAAAATACTTTCCCATGAGCAAGACTAATCACTATAGGAGGGAAATCAAAGGTTTTGCTCAATAAGATGGAGAACAATTTCATGATGCATGGGAGCGCTTCAAAGATTTGTTACGCTTATGTCTCTATCATCAAGTGCCAAGATGGCAACTTGTAGAAAGGTTCTATACTGGATTAAATGACAAGCATAGGCAAACAGTGGATGGAGCCTGTGCAGGAACCTTTCTTACAAAAACTGAAGATGAGGCTTGGGATCTTTTTGAGACCATGAGTGAGAATTCTATCCACCTAAATTCTACGTATTTGGATAGGCAACCCACTCTTATGCAGCGAAAGATTGAGGCAAATGAGGCTAGGGATACCAAGAATTTGGCCTTCCAGATTCAATTGTTGAACTAAAGCATGGAAAGGCTTATGACAAACCCTAGCCAACTCACGCCAAATGCCTCTGCTTCCCAAGCTTCTGAATGCTCCATTTGCAAAGGCAATACGCACGCTACTATGGATTATCATTTGGCCTCCTAATTCCCTGACCTTGTACAAGCGGACCTGAATGCCGCCCAAGGGTTCCAACCCATACCTTGTAATGACCCTTTCTCCAACACTTATAACGAGGGATAAAAGAATCACCCCAATTTCTCATGGAGACAGGGGAATGTCTCTAATTCAAGGAATTACAGACCCCAACCCTTTTAGACTCAACAGTATAATCAACCTCCTATGCCCTCCCAACCATCCAAGACTTCTGCGATGGATGAGCTTAAAGCCATGCAGGAGAATCAAAGCATGATCATTCAATCTCATGACAAGGCAATCAATGAGATGAAATCACAAATTGGACACCTTGTCGAGGCCATGAGTAAAAGGGAGACTGGGAAGCATCCCAGTTCATCTGAGGAGAACCCTAAAGGGAAAGCGATTATCTTTAGGGAGCAAGCTCAGGCAGTGACTATTCTGAGGAGTGGGAAAGAAATTTCCAAATCAGATGCTCCTATAGTCCCACCTTCTGAAAAACCATCCACCTCGACTTTCGACCCCACTGGAGAAGAGTAGCCCAACTCTTCTTCGCTTGAAATCACCTCATAGGAAGAGGTTGTCTCTGTTCCCCCACTTACCCGACATGACAACCCTTCCACCTAGAGATCGAGAGTGCCCTTTCTAGAGGGCTTATCTGACTCTGGGTAAACTTCTTCTGGCTCATCTGGAGCCAAAGATAGGATGGATGAAATCATGGAGACTTTCAAATAAATACAAATTAACCTGTCTTTGCTTGAAGGTATCAGGCAGATTCCATCCTATGCCCGCTTTCTCAAGGACCTGTGCACGAAAAAGTGAAAATCGAGGAAACAAGTCCAATTAAAAGTTGTCATGCTTGATTCTATTAGCTCAATTATACAACACAAGACACCTATGAAACTAAGGAGCCAGGATCCCCATACATCTCGGTGGTCATTGGCAACCTACATATCGACGAGGCTCTACTTAATCTAGGTGTGGGGGTAAACATCCTTCCGAGCTATGTATACGAACAACTTGGAGGAGGCAATCTAAAGCCTTCCCCTATAATCCTCCAAGTTGCAAACTGTTCTTTGAAGACACCATAGGGCCTGCTGGAAGATGTCGTCGTGAGAGTGGAGGACTTCTTCCCCGTTGACTTTCTAGTACTGGACACTGACCCTACCAACAAACCAACCAAGCCCTCAACCATCTTAGGCCACCCTTTTCTTGTGACTTCTAATGCTTCAATTAATTGTCGCACTGGGGCATTAAAAATGGGCTTTGGGAATAGGAAAATTCGATTGAATGTGTTTGATGCTTATAAACAAGCTGGATTTGAGGATTGTTCCCAAGTTCAGGTGGTAGATGATCTGATTAAAGAGACAACTCTTGCAATTTTATGTGATGACCCCCTTTAGCATGTCATGCTAAATGAGCATTCCCATCTCTTGGAGGAATGTGAACTGGATGTGCTAGAACTTGAGGAATTGCTTGGAGTTTCTATTGAGTCTCTCTCCCTATCATGTTTGATTAAGGTAGATCTGCTACCTGAGATTGGGACTTCTATTTTGAAACCTTTAACCATCCAAGCCCTCGACCTTGAACTGAAACCCCTCCCAAACTCTCTTAAGTGTGTATTCGGTGGGCCAAATGATACACTCCATGTAATCATTTCATCTACACTATCTGAAGTGCAAGAGGGAGCCTTGTTAGACTATTTATCAAGGCACAAGGAAGCCATACCTTGGACTATTGCTGATATTAAGGGTATAGACTCTACGCTCTGCATGCATCACATTTATATTGATGATTCCATCAAACCCTTTCGAGACATGCAGAGACAGCTTAACCCCAACATCAAGGAGGTGGTTAAAAAGGAGATTCTGAAGTGGTTGGATGCTAGGATCATTTATGCCATCGCAGATAGCAAATGGGTTAGTCCAATCCATGTGGTGCCAAAGAAGGCAAGCTTCACGGTACAAACAAATGACTAGGGTGAACAAGTGGTGACTAGACCCTCAATTGGTTGGAGGGTCTGCATTGACTACTACAAACTAAACACCACTACCTAGAAGGATCACTTTCCCTTGCCCTTTATTGATCAGATCCTAGAGAGATTGGCAGGGAATAAGTATTTCTACATTTTAGATGGATATTCGAGGTACAACTAGGTTGTAGTCTTCCCTGATGACTAGGATAAGACAACTTTCACTAGTCCTTATGGTACTTTGCATTCAGGCGTATGCCATTTGGATTATGTAATGCACCAGCAACTTTCCAACGGTGTATGATGTCCATTATCTTGGACATGATTGACAAGTGCGTCGAGGTTTTTATGGATGACTTTTCCATTTACGGCTTGTCTTTCGACCAGTGTCTCCTGCACTTAGAGAATGTGCTAAAGAGATGTAAGGAGACTGGTTTAGTTCTCAGCTGGGAGAAAAGCCACTTCTTGGTATAGAAAGGCATTGTACTTGGGCATGTTGTGTCTAAAAGGGGCTTGGAAGTAGATAAGGCTAAAGTTGAGTCTATTTCCAAACTACCATTGCCCACGAATGTCAAATAGATTAGATCCTTTCTGGGCCATGCAGGCTTTTATAGACTATTCATTAAGAATTTCAGCAAAATTTCTAGGCCACTTTGTGACTTATTGGCGAAGGAATCTTCCTTCAATTTTGATTCAAAGTGTACCAAGGCTTTTCATATGCTGAAGGAGGCCTTGACCTCTACGCCTATTCTCCGAGCTCCTGATTGGACACTCCCATTTGAGCTGATGTGTGATACTTCAGATTATGCAGTGGGAGCCATTCTTGGACAGAGGGTTGAGGGAACACCACATGTGCTGCACTGTGCTAGCAAGACTTTAACTGAACCACAGCAAAACTACACAGTCACTAAAAAGGAATTACTTGTTGCAGTTTTTGCTCTAGAGAAGTTTAGGTCTTATCTTCTTGGATCCAAGGTGGTCACTTTTACTGATCATGCGGCAGTGAAACATCTCATTGCTAAGAAAGACTCTAAGCCACATTTAATTAGATGGATTCTACTCCTTCAAGAGTTTGACTTGGAAATTTGAGAAAGAAAGGAGTGCAAAATGTAGTGGCTGACCACCTGTCTCGCCTTCCCCTTGATGACTCTCAATCTGGAGACATCCGTGAGACATTTCCTGATGAAACCCTTATGGCGATAACACCGACTTTACCCTGGTATGCAGATACAATTAATTACTTGGTCACTGTAGAAACCCCTGGCTCTTGGGATGCACAAAAACAAAAGTGATTCATTTCCCAAGCTAAATTCTTTCATTAAGAAGAGCCAGAATTATTTCATATTGGACAAGACCAAGTTTGGAGACAATGTGTGCCTGAAGAAGAGCAACATAGTGTGTTGAGATTTTGCCATGAGCTTCATTGTGGAGGACACTCTGGTGCTAAGAAAACAGCTTTTAAGGTTCTCCAGTCCGATTTTTGGTGGCCTTCTTTATTTAAAGATTCCCATTACTTCATTAAGGCCTATCTCAGATGTCAAAGGACTGGAACAATTGGGAAGCAGAATGAGATGCCCCAACACCCTATCCAACCTGTGGAAATTTTTGATGTTTGGGGGATAGACTTCATGGGTCCCTTCCCTTCGTCCCATGGATTTGAATATATCTTGGTGGTAGTGGATTACATCTCCAAGTGGATAGAGGCCATTCCTACGTGCACCAATGACCACTCTATGGTCTTGAAATTTGTGAAGACCAATATCATATCTCGCTTTGGCTACCCCAAGACGATTATAAGTGATGGGGGACCTCATTTTCGGAACCACCACTTCAATTGGCTACTCAGGAGTCTAGGAGTAACTCACAATTGGCTACTCAGACAAGTGGCTAGGTTGCAGTGTCAAATAGGGAGCTCAGGAACATTTTAGAAAAGACTGTTAGGCCAGATAGGAAGGACCGGTCCCAAAAGCTCAATAATGCTTTATGGGCTTATTGAATGGGCTACAAAACCCCTTTAGGTATCTCTCCATTCTGAATTGTGTACGGGAAAGCATGCCACTTACCCGTTGAACTTCAACATAAGGCACTCTAGGCTATCCGAAGTGTCAACCTAGATTTAGAGCAAGCTGGTAAGGCACATTTATTGGAGTTGACCGAGCTTGATGAGTTGAGGAATGACGCTTATGATACCTCCGAAGCTTATAAAGAGAGAACTAAGGTCTTGCATGATAAATATATCCTTAGAAAGACCTTTGAGCCCAACCAACAAGTCTGGCTTTTCAATTCCAGACTTAAGCTTTTTCCAGGAAAATGGAAATCACGTTGGGATGGGCCTTATATTATCACCAAAGTATTTCAGCATGAGGCTGTAGAGATCAAGAGCCCTTCTTCAGTATCACCCCTTACTGTCAACGACCAACGATTAAAACCTTACATTACTTTGGATGGCCATCTGGTTAACGAGGTCACTCTCGAGGAACCTTAGCTCCTTTCTTTGTCGCCTCAGGTAACATCTTCCCTTGGCCATTTTATTTTCAATGAGGACATTGTTTGAACCAGGCATGGGGGATAGGACCTGAGGCACCTGTACATAACATTTATACATAGTGCATTCATGCATTTAGTTAAAACATTCTGCATTGCATACATTTGCATTGTTAAAAAAAAAAAATTGCATTATTGAGCTTAATTGGCTTGGTCCTGCATTCTTAAGTAGACCAGAACTTTAGGTTAGACTAAGTTGACTCTAAGGTTTGACATAGAAGCTAAGTTGAGCTACTAGCTTTAGACCTTTATGGTCCTTTGTCGACTTGAAAAAGCTCAAGTAGGAGTTAAGTTACGGACCATTCCTCAAGAGGTTGAGGAAGGAAAGTTAGGGATTGAGTTAAAGGTTGGGTAGTACTTGATGTCTTTTTCTACCTTTTGGTTTACGGGTCCTTGTAACATAAGCATCCACATTTCACACACACTTGGTCTTGTGTAAATAGTGATCACCCTAATTTCTTTCTTGGAGAAAAATTTTGGTTCTCTTAGTTCTGACTTAGGAGAAGCTTGAAAACACAAGTTGATTAGAAGAGTTCCTACCGTAGGAGAGGTGGAGTATATACTCACCTTGAGGATGCGATGATAACATGTCACCTCGTTGGCACTTGTCTCTTAGGATGTCCATCCTATTGGGGTCATGTAAGTGCATTGTGCGGTTCAGATACCATGGGTGGCCCTATCTCAAAGTGCCGATTGTCACAGGCTTGAATTCGCTTTAGAAATCCTTGAGCAATCCTATCTCGAAGTGTCGATTGCCAGGAGTTCTTAGGGTCGCTATGGGTGGTGCTATCTCGAAGCATCAAAAGCCAGGCACCCTTCGAGGTACAGTGATGGGGACAATGAATCCAACATAGACCGTG
Source organism: Thalassia testudinum (assembly GCA_037157565.1). Taxonomy (NCBI): domain Eukaryota; kingdom Viridiplantae; phylum Streptophyta; class Magnoliopsida; order Alismatales; family Hydrocharitaceae; genus Thalassia; species Thalassia testudinum. The sequence continues at coordinate 46,922,253 of JAZHRO010000025.1, forward strand.
TTGATAGCTAATCCAAGGTTAAACTTAGAGGAATCAAACAAAAAAGAAAAAATATATATATATATTCTCTTTCTAGGTTGGCAATCATGCCAACCTTAAATAAATCAAACCATTACACATGCACGGATGCTTTAATCTCTGGGACCAATAAACCCTAGGGTAGAGCTAGAAATTAGGGAAACCTACGCCTGCAACACATCCTTAGCTAACCTAGTTTGTAACTTAGAAATTACTTGGGAACTTTAGGTCTAAAGTTCGAACTTAACATGTTTCTAAAGGAAGAGTGATTGGGTTGGTTAGTCCACCTGAAGAGTTGGGTTCTTGCTTGAATTTGCTAGCGACTAGCAAAAACTAGGCATGGGGGCATTTGATGAGCCCATATTTGTGGGCTATTTAGGTATTTCAATGCCTAGAGATTCAGTTATTTTTAACATTTATTTAGCATGCATCAAGATGTAAATAGGTTAGTTTGGATTTTTTACTTGATTGCATAATTCATGCATTGCATTCATGATTAAATGCATTTAGAATTGAGTTAGAATGACATGAATTTGATTAGTTAACCACTTAGGTACATTATATATAGTGTTTTGGATTTAACATAGAAGTTAAGGGTTTGCACAAAAATAACGCCTCATTTCTTTTCTTTATTTTATTTATTTCTTCTCCAATGGATGCATGTAGGAACGATAATGAACAAGCGACAATCGTGGATCTTTATTCCCACGAGCTATGTCGCTTCGCCTCTTCTTCAACCAACATTCGCCTGCGACTGCACTCCTCTTGCAGCATAAAAGAAGATTCCGCTCCACCATCACCGGCAGGCCACCATCCCCGACCCACCACTACGCAGAGATCAAATTCTCCTCCACATCAACAATATCGACCTCAACCGTATGCACAAGTACACACCACCGCGGGCAAGCAGGGTGACAGACTGCCGCGCCATCAGTGGCTTGTGCAGCTTACCACGAAAGTGTGCCTGAAGGCCATGCAGTTATCACCAGCCAACATCGCCAACAACCACCACCAACAACCATCCACACTCATTTAAGACGTCTAGGAAAGTTCCCAAATGTCTGACCTCCCAATAGTATCTTCTTCCTCTTTTCTTCTTTTTCCCTTGTTACACCTCTGTCAAGCTATACACACCACTGCCATCTCTTCACCGGCCCTCAATGCATGCACATACAGGCGCACCCCCTCGCTGTGCCTCCACTTGCATAGCAGCAGTGAGCAGCCACGCCTCGGCCAGCCCTCCAGCGTGTATAGCCCCCTTGCCTCCTACACCACCGTGCTACACCCCCTGTGCATGCAACTTCCCCGCACGTTCGTGCGGCCTGCAACGTGCAACAGCAACAGCTACATTCTCCATGCGTGCCACCCTCATAGCCACGCGCTTAGCAGCCTCTGCATGCGCACCACCCACGCAGCGCATCCTCTCCACGCGTACCTTTCCATCGCCAGCCTGCAGCAGCAGCACCTGCAGTCGTGCTTACCAGCACCCACGCACTCCCACACAGCCTACGCACGCCCTTGTCGAGCCCCACCCTTACCTCCTCGCATGCACTCCTTAACAAGCACTACAGCAGCAGCAGTAGCAGAGCTGCAGCCACTGCCATCCACCGCTGCTCCTCTCCTCGCCACTGCCACCTCCGACCACCGTTGGCCACGAGACCACCACCACCGAATAGCCCATGGCCCACTCGACCTCTGGCTGCAGCCTCACTGTCGGCCTTGGTCTCCTCCTCGCTCACGGACAAGGGGAACCAATTCCCCTATTTTGCTGCAGTAGCACCGGTATTAGTTATTACATCCATTGCCATTGCCAAGCCAACATTTTTCATTAAATGGAATAGATATATTGTGTGATTTTATGCAAATACCCCTCCACTTTCATGCAAATGCAATTTCAGCATAACTTCTCATTGTTATCTTGATTTAAAGGTGGATTTGGCTTGATTTCTTGACAAAATCAATAGTGAACTTTCATTTTTGATATTAACAAGTTTAATTAGGCAATTGCCTCCCTATGGATATGATTCGCTCCTCATTGAGTGGTTACTTTAATTACTTTGATTAGTCAATTTTTCGCCACTTTAAAATACAATGACAAATCATCTTAATCATCTTATTCGAAAGCGAAAAGTGACTCATCAACAACAAACCTAGGGGGCCATTTGCAAGGATTTCAAAAGCTAGTGGCATATGTGAGAGAGAAAGAGTCTCAGTTGACTAAAATTCAAACTCAGTCAAGATGATCTCTAATTGGGCCCAAATTTTGGTACAAACCTAATTTGGACCCAAGGAATCTAATGGTGAAGTTAGATTTCAATTTTGACCAAGTTTGACTACATAATTTGCATAGAAATCCAAATTAAGATAATTTTCTATCTGAGACTATTGAAGGTCAAAATGGGTTCTAATGGTCAAATCATGGGAACCAAACCTTATGGAATATTTTTCTATGAATTTTAGAAGGTTTAGATGAATTTTATCTTGACCAAAACCTCTGTCATTCAAGCGGATCTAAAATTAGGATTTTGGGTTATGAATCAGTTCTCGAAGTGTGTGAAAACTCATTTCTGTCTGTATAGACCCCCTTATTAGTCATTAATGAACATTTGACCTTAGATTAAACTCTGAGAAACCCCGTGATTATTGTACATTCATGATATGCTGTTAAAACTGTAGAATTAACCCTGATTTAATGCACTCTTCTCAGAATGGATGTTCAGTGAGTTATGACTCTCCGGCGATTATGTAGGAGCTTTTATCAATTAATCCTGGCTAATTAAAGCTAGTTATGGCTCATGATGATGTTATCATCAACCTCGAGAGGTTAGGAGGGACTCACCCTTTTGGCTACCAAGCTCATTTTTAAGCTTCTCAACTTGTTCACGCAAATGAGCATTGTCCTCCTCAACTAGGCAGCACCACTTCACTTGATCATCAGTGGTGCTGGAGTTATCAGGCTCATCCTACCAATACCTAGCCTTCTCTTTCAGCTGCTAGACCTCTTTGAGTTGGTCTGCAACAACTCTTGCTTTGCCTTGAAGGGGAGCCTATTCACGTACTCCTTCTCCCTCATTTAAATCTCTAAGATCGAATAAGCGCAAGGGTTCTCCTGGTGAGATAGCTCAGGTTGTTTGCTAGCCTAAGCTTCCTTTGCCTTGTCTGTCCCTTTGACCTGACAGCGCCCTTTCAAGATAGAAAGGCTGGACTTCGTAGGGGCCTACTTTTCCAGGTTTGCTCGAGAAGAGTGATGAGTTAAGGGAGCCATTGAAGCAGCAAGATATGAAGATGGAAGCATGAGAAAAAATATCAAATTCCCACATATGATGCCAATTGATCGAGCCTCTTAGAATAGAGTACTTAACTCAAGAGCAATCACACAAAAAAAGAAAAAGATTGGTGACCTAATTCCAATTTAACTGGTATACGTCTAGGGAGAGTGTGAGATTCTTAGAATTCACTATTGATTTTCAAGGATACAGAATACAAGAAAGTTCTCTCTTTTCTTTTCTCTTAAATTGCGTAACCCCTTCCACCTGTGCAATGTAAAGCCCCAAACTCACTTTCCGGACTCATTTTTGGATCAAACACATCAAACTGAATCTATTGACACTCGTCAAGCATGAACTGGGTCTACATATAAATTTATGTATTTGGTCAAATTTGGTCAACCCACGAGAAATGTGCCCCAATTTGTCAAAATTAGTATCATTGAGTCCCCCTCGTTGTAAGCTTTCTAACAATATCCATTTAGAATTTACTATAGAGCATGAAATTACGTTAAGGGGATAACATTTTGTTATTATCCCTATCCCTTTTAACTGAATTTATTTTGTTAAGATGGGTTTATAAAAAGGAGGGGTGTCCGCTGGCTTGGTTTTTCTGGTGTACGTAAAGGTGAGAGGGCAAGAGAGACAAAGATATAGAAAATGAAGAGGGAAGAACAACACCACAAAGAGAGGCTTGCATTCTTCTCTCTCTTGCAAAAGGTGGTGCGAGAATGAGTGACGTAAGCCCTCCACTTCTTGTTTTTGTTTTTTCTTTTTGCTGCATGCGTGATAATAGAGAGAGGGGAACAAGGGTGAGCAGAGAAAGGATGAAGTGGTGTGGTTGGCACGATGACGTGTTGGGTTGATACGGATCAAACCCTACTACCAGTGATCTCAGGGAAGCGTGAAGGCTGTAGAGGGAAGAGTTGTGGCAGTAAATTCTATTTTTAGTTAATGACAGGCTTGCCTTCTCCACTGCAGTTGTGATCGCATGTGTTTCCCAAGTTTGAAATCAAGGTTACAAGTAACCCGTTGTCGTAGTTGCAAAACTCATGGTCAAATAAAATTTATACCGAAACTCCAAGGGAGTCCCAGGTCGAACACAGGGAAGCAACGTTTACTTTAATTGAAAATCGCACTTTGTTTTGTTTCTTTTTGGTATTTTAGGGTTTTTTTTTGTATTTTTGAAAAGAAGACAAGCAGAATGAATTACAAGATAGAAATGGAAAAAATATGATATATATATATATCAATCCAATGCCGATTACAATAAACTATGAAAGCATAAAAAGAGAGGGGGTAAGAGGAAATCTCCCGAATCGACTGTTCGGCGAGACGACGACACCTGGTGGAAGCTTGGATGAGGGAGGTGAGGAGCGGGACGACGGAGGTGAGATGCAGGAGGACGTTGGGTAAAGGAAAGCTTCGACGTGGCTTCGGAATGGAGGTGAGAAGGCAGAGATGATCTGCTACTAGAATGGAGGTAGGACAACTCCAATGCGACCTATGAATGGGGTTGGGAAGATGGATGAATATTTGGTAAGGCAGAGGTTTGCTACACTAATAGGAGCCTTGGGAGCTTGAGAGCATGCTCTAACAGAGCGTTGCTAGGCTTGCTAGAGCTTGGGAGTAGGTGGGAGTAGAGTAGGTAGAGATGGCTTGGAAGGGAAGGGGTGTAGGTCCTTTAATAGTGGAGGAGAAGAGGCAAAAATAGGTATGGAACCATTAGTGACCTCCAAGCCGTCGCTAGAAGTGTCGCTGTAGATAGCTCATGCCCGCTCATGCCTACAGCTAGCTTTGTCGGCGCACGAAGAATTAGTGATGACTGTAGGCGTCGCTGTATGTCCAGCTCATGCGTCGCTGTAGGCTGGTGCCAACTTAGCACGTGCCCACCCGTTGCTCTGCTGGCACAGCACTATGTTGTCCCCGTTCATGCACGTAGATTGCACGGCCGCCAACTGGTGTGTGCACTGGCATGCGCTGGCTGGATTAAGAATGGGGGGGCTGCGGGGATTCGATCCTGCGCCCCTCCCTTGCAAACCACTACTCCCACCACTGTACCAAGCTCGCGTGTGAGTCGCGAGTTGGAATTGCAGCTGCATGGTGCGGCGAGCTCTCAGCCATTGGATTCTCATCCAATGGCTGAGATCACTTGATGAGCAGCCTTTGAAGATGTGGCAGGTGGGTTTGGGCTCTCTAGATGGTGCCATGTGGCACCATCTAGACCGTCCACTCTTCTTTGCTTGCAGAGGATGCCATGGTGCTCGGATCGAGGTGATTTCTACGTTGTCAGACTACGATTGTCGCTCTGGATCCATCCATATAGTCGAATTTTTCATCCGAAGTCCGTAAGGATGTCACATTGCCTCCTAGCCATATAAAATGAAGGAATTAATATACAAAACATACAACTATCCTAAATACCTTACAATGGATGTTATGCAATATTTATAACATGATATGCAATGCTAAGCCTAGAAACTATCATAAATAAGACATTTATCATGAATTCATGTGTGTTTATCAAGTTATGTTACATGTTAGGAGTAGGATTTGTGTTGGATAATGTGAGTGTTTTGTTTGACATAAGGATTTTTCTTGTTGTGGAGCATATATATAAGTAACCTAACATATTGAATGGGGAATCAAGCAAGAGCTCTTTAGCAGTTTATCCCCATTGTGGTTGTTGGTTGAGTTTCTGGCCACAATTGTATCCTCATCAGAGTGGTTGTTGGTGCTTCCACCTACTCGTATCCACATTCGACGTCGCTCTCCCAGGAGGATTGTATCAACTGGTATTAGAGCCGATGATCCTCGAAAATCAACGTCGTTGATCGAGATGGCCAACAAGAAGCTCGAGGCCTTCATCGAGCTGCAATGGAAAGTCGTTGGTATGCTCCAACAACAAACCAAGGCCTTAAGGGAGATCTATCACCTCCTTGTCACACCACCTTCTTCGACACCACCAACCATTCACCATGACCCACCATCTTCCCCACCTTCCTCATCACCACCACCTATTCACCACAAACCACCAACCTTAAAGCCACTCCCACCATCACCCTACATCAAGCCCCTGGTGCTGCTATCCATGGAGCTGCCACCGCTCCACCATCCTTGTCCACCACCACTGCTGACTTCCTCGACCACGATCGTTCCCGTGGCATTTTCCCCCAACACCAACTTCCACGCCATCATCACCACCACCTTCCATTCACCAACACTACCTCATCGCAAGCTCAGCTGCGCCCTCAGGGCCTTCAAGACCACACCATGCCAGCATCCGCATCCCTGGCAAGAATCATATCCACCTTCCCAAACCCCACGCCATGTGTTCCATGCTCCATCCCCTCCGTCCACTCTGACTCCACCATCGTCCTTGCCAATGCCGTCATCTTCGCCACCAACACTGTTGCTCACCACCTCCGCTTCCCCTCCTCATCCTCTCATATTCCTCCTCGCAAAAGCAGGAACCCCTCGGCTTTGCTGTTGAACTGTCGAATTGCTACACTAACGTGTTTGGTTCTGGAAAACCTGTCGTTGTAGATTGAAAGCAAAGAACTCGTGTTCAACAAATAAAATTTATACCGAAATTGAAATTCCAGGTCGAACATAGGGAGGCGGATATTTAATTTAAAAACTACGCGTTTCTTTCTATTTGTCACGAAGTAATTCAATTTAAAACTATCTAATTATTTGTAATAAATAGAAGAGAGAGAGAGGGTAAGAGAGAGAGAATATTACACATAAAAATAAAAAATGAGATGTAGAATAAACAGGGAATTTATCATTAAGGAGATTGTTCATTACAACTAGAAAGCATAATACAATTGCACTAGAAAGCGATAAATTTACTCTAGAAAGCATTAAAAGAATGGAGGGAGAAATGTCCTCCTCGACGATCGCTTGGAGGACGAGCAGAACTACTCTAGAAAGCAGTAAATCTATACTAGAAAGTAGTAAAAAGAATAGGGAGAGAGAAATCCTCCTCGACGGTTGCTTGGAGGACGAGCCGGACGGGACGATGCCTGGACGAAGGAGGATGAAGCAAGACGAAGGAGGACGAAGTAGAAGAACGGGAACGGAGCAGCATGTCGTCATTGTTGCGGGATCCACTTCCGAAGGGGGACGAAAATTTGGACTTTTATCTCGCGAGAAGCATCCCGGGTGTGGGACAAGCTTCTCTTGAGCTTTGGAGAGGTAGAGAAGAGAAGGAAGGGATGAGAATTTTGTATGGAGTGAGTCTCCTTTATAGTTGCAAGGAGTGGGGGCAAATTGGTCGTTACATCTTTCAAACAATAAATGAGGGGTCTTTAGTGACGGATAAAACCGTCACTAAAGCCCCAACGTGGGCATAGTGCCCGCTACCCACGCGCGCCTCCTCAGCTGCCCGCGCTCAACGCATCCGCCCATGTTCATCAAATCTCAATCGTCCAATCTCGAGATCAGACGGCTTAGGATGCGCCATCGCCCGCTGCTGTGCACCCGCCTTAGTGCGTACGATGGCGCGTCCTTGCCGCGCGTGCAATAGCATGTCATCGCTATTGAGAGCAGACGACTGTCCGATCTAGATCCGACGCACGCCCTCACCCACTCACCCGCGCCCTTCGCCTCGTCGCTGCGGCTCGAACGCGCGTCTGCTGCTCGTGATAGTGCCTTCAACCGCTGCGCTACGAGGCTTGGATGGTCGAGCGGATGCTTTTAGGTACGACTGTCCACAGCCGTTGGATCGAGAACCAACGGTGGAGAGGGAGCAGGTGTGGAAGCTTCACCGGATGCATGCGGCCGTTTGGGAGGTCGAGATGGCACCACGTGGCACCATGTTGGCCGTCCATCTTCTGAATGTTGTAGATGGTGCCACGGATGTCTGATTGACTTGATTTTTACATCGTTGGGATGCGATCGTCGATCCGAATTCATCCGTGCGGTCGGATTTGTCATTTGAAGTGCGGATTTACACCATCCTGTCCCTTGATCTTCTAGGGTTCCTCGATCACTACCTGATGCTACGAATGCCTGATTAGGGCGATCTTGGAGTCGTTGAACTCCAATCGTCACCTTGATCACATCCATACGGTTGGATCTTCGATCTGAGGCCCTGATAAAATGTTTGCACTGTCCAAGCACATAAAAGGAGATAATTAACCTCCATTTTATTCAAACTACTCTAAATGCAAGATGATGCATGTTATGCAATATTTATATCATGAAATGCACTCCTATGCTTAAGAACATGCATAAATAGACATCTTAAGTAGTGTAAATGTGTTTACATCATACCCCCATGCCTATCTTTTGCTAGTCCCTAGCAAAAACTATATGCTATTTATAAAAGAATTAGGTTGGATTATTTGGGCCTGAGTTATTTTCAATCATTAAGAAATTGTCTACCTAGGAACTGAACTTTCAAAGACACAACAACGCCCGAGTATCAGCCAAAATGCAGACCGCCTCAAACCCTCGCCTTATTAAAAGAAAATTTTTTTTTCTCTTTTTCTTTTTTTTTCTAATTTTTTTTTTGGATTTTCAAATTTTAGGGTTTAAGAGTGGCTTTCTATGGCCATTCAACTCACCCAAGATTTGATGAGAACCCTAAGTTTTAAGCATCTTATTGTGATTGTGATAGACTCGTTGACCGGCAATTAAAATGGACTTCGAGTTTCTACGCCTCTAGGTAACCTCAAAAAGAATTCTGCCTAAAGGTGTATCTTTACAACCGGTAGCTTTCTCCCTACTTTTATTTTTTAACGGGGTCAACACAAGGGTGAATCCAATGTATATCTCCCCAGTTTATTCTACTTCTCCGCTTCTTCCAAAGTGTTTTGGGAATTTTTTAGTGCATTTACTGAGCTGGGTTCTGGACAACCGGTCGATGAGCTGTTACCACCGACAACTTGCCACCATACTCGTGCGGGAAGTGTGGTTTATTTCTTCTTCTTTTTTTCTTTTCTCCCTTTCTTTTTGATTTTTTCTTTTTAAGTAGGTGGCTTCCCTGGTCTAAGATTTACCTAAAGGCAGCAAAAAGAGAAAGGTCCAGTGACTGGGCTCTGGACAACCTACCTATGGGCTGTTACTCATGATAACTTGCCAGCCATATCACCCTAGAAGGTTCATTAGCTACACAATTTCCGTTAAAATCGTCGAACAACGAGTCAGTGTCAAGATAGTGTGTAGATACTTAAGACTCAAAATTTCCTTAAATCAAAGGGCGGGTTGATAAGTCATGTACTTATCACCCAAACTTATTTACTCCAATTAAAATAGAATTTAGGTTGGCAAGGAATCGAAAAATAAATCCACATTTTAGTGGATACACGGGATGATTAAGTCTAAAGACTTGAAGGGTCTTTGTGTTCAAATCATAATGTAGTATTTCCTAAGATTGAAAATTTTCTTAAACCCAAGTTCTCTTTCCTAATTCAATTTTTTTTTTAATAAAAGAAAATAAAACAAATCTATGGAGCTGACGAATGAATTCAGAGATGAATATCCACCCCCCATGCCTATCTAATGCAATGTCCTCATTGTATTAAAAAGACATAAAACAGAGTGGAAAAGCGTAGAAAGCACCTGAATTGCGTGAATGCCAGGTCCGCTCCAAGATGAAAACTAAAAAGAACTGTATATGTGCTGAGTTTAGTGCCTTCAGCTAGGCACACTATACAAAGAAAAGAAATGAAGAATTCACAAGTGCAGGTCAGAATCAGAATAAACAGAAGAATCCTTTGACCTATCAATAGAGGTCCATAGATGTGGACCAGATTGTGGTGCAACCCATCCCCCATAATCGAGAATATCTTAGGCTCTGGATAAAAATTACCCAAAACATAAAATCAGAATGCAAGCGGGGTCGGGCCTGCGATTTATGAGGATGCAACACAAGACCAAAAAGTCAAGTTACAAAGAATTGAAGCTCAAAAGGATAATCGTTGAATGTGTGCTTGAGTTTGACATCCTCGAAACAAATGTCGTAAGGGTTCTGATTTGATGGTTTCAGCTTAAAAGGAACCCTTCGACTCAACCTTCCATTTCCTCCAAAATTAACTTCCCAAATCAGAACTTTCCAGCTCCTATCCTCCTCATTCAGTATATCAAATTCCAGGACCTCTTGTATATTAATCACCCCGTCTGAAATCTCCAAGTCTAAATGATGTGGCAGAATCAGAATTGACTTGGGTCTAATTATCTCAGAAATAGAATTATCGATAAGCTCAACGGGATGTAACTGATAATCAGGGCATTGAATTGATTCCTCCAGAAAATGCGATTCTGGATCCGTAATGTGTGCCCTAATAAGTTTAGTTTCCTCAGTTATTGGGCTATCAAATGATCTATCAGATTCCTCAGGCCCAATCGTCTTACAGAAATCGTGTTCAGAAAACTCGCGTGAGACTTCGCAACTTGAATCTTCACCATCAAAGAAATCAGGATCCGTATCAATGTATGTCCCAAAATCATTTGTCACTTTCTGTTCCAAGGAGATATACGTTTCCTCGTAACCCGGCTTAGGGATCTCAGGTGAAGAAATCAAATCTTCCTTAATTGGTTACTTTAATTCAATCTGGTCAGCTTCATAACATGTGTCCCCCCCAACAGGTGCCTGAGCGAGTTCTGTCATTGGCTTTCCTGAAGAAGGTTCATCCTGGGAATCATCCCAAGATTGAATCAAAGCAACCATGAATCTCATCCTCAATTTCACTAATTTCCCAAGTAGAAACTCACTCGGGTTCTTATCCTTAACATCCTAGAGCCAATCCAACAAAGACTTATTCAAATCATCAATCATTTCAATCAGAGGCTCCAATCTCTCAATGCATGGTATTGGCTGAACTTCTAATGATTGTATGATATTCCTCAAGTTAGCCAAAACCTTATCTTGAACCTGGTTAACCTGAACCAAATGAGTTGGTTCAGGGTTAGGCGGGTTTGGGCTCAATGTAGAGGAATTAACGAATTGAGATTCGTTATATCCTTCTTGATAATAGGTCATTTCAGATGGTGATGACCTAAAGGCAGTGAAATCAGAGGATGGGTAAGGATCGGTGTATCCTTCTTCATTGTAGATCGTATTAGGTTGTTCATGAAAGGAAGACGATCTATAATCAATGTAGCTCTGAGAAGGATAAAAATCAGAATCAAAGTGTTCAGGGTTAGACCCTAAACACGAAGGTCTGGAGCTGTATCCCCAATCCGAATTATCCCAACTAACTAATGGTTGATTACAGTACGAGTCGGGATAATCGTCATGTTGAGGATAATTCACAACGGGAGGGAAAGAACGGGAATGCGTGTAATATGTGGAAGGATTCATGATACATGGGAGGAAGAAAGGCACCCTGCAATACAAACAATCAAACCTGTCCTTAATTAGGTTAACCTACAGACCTACAGACTCCTAAAACCCGTCTTGAGATAAAGAAACGATTTGATCTACTTCTGCCTGTTCAATCCAACCAGTTAGAAGGAGGGACTGGGGAGAAGGTTCTTCCTTTGGCTTGCGCCTCCGGTTCCGAGTGTACCCCCCAGCCGCGATCGTTTGATTCTTCTCCCCTAGCTAGACATCAGATTGAACAGTAGAAGCAGACTAATTGAAAATAATCTCATTCTGGGTTCTGAAGATCGAGTCCAATCCTTAAGGCCAACGTCTACTCTGTTTTATTTAGGGCTAGGTTTGAATGTGCTTTGGAATGTGATGGCCCTTTAAATGGGTTGTACCAAAATTGAAATTCCGGGTCGAACACATGGAAGCGGACATTGATTTAAAAACTACGCATTTCTTTTTATTTGTCACGAAGTAATTCAATTTAAAACTATCTAATTATTTGCAATAAATAGAAGAGAGAGAGAGGGTAAGAGAGAGATAATATTACACATAAAAATAAAAAATGAGATGTAGAATAAACAGAGAATTTATCATTAAGGAGATTATTCATTACAACTAGAAAGCATAACACAATTGCACTAGAAAGCTATAAATTTACTCTAGAAAGCATTAAAAGAATGGAGGGAGAAATGTCCTCCTCGACGATCTCTTGGAGGACGAGCAGAACTACTCTAGAAAGCAGTAAATCTATACTAGAAAGTAGTAAAAAGAATAGGGAGAGAGAAATCCTCCTCGACGGTCGCTTGGAGGACAAGTCGGACGGGACGACGCCTGGATGAAGGAGGACGAAGTAGGACGAAGGAGGATGAAGCAGAAGAACGGGAACGGAGCAGCACGCCATCGTCATCGCGGGATCCACTTCCGAAGGGAGATGAAAATTTGGACTTTTATCTCGTGAGAAGCATCCCGGGTGTAGGACAAGCTTCTCTTGAGCTTTGGAGAGGTAGAGAAGAGAAGGAAGGGATGAGAATTTCGTATGGAGGGGGTCTCCTTTTATAGTTGCAAGGAGTGGGGGCAAATTGGTCATTACATCTTTAAAATAATAAATGAGGTGTCTTTAGTGATGGATAAAACTGTCACTAAAGCCCCAATGTGGGCGTAGTGCCCGCTTCCCACGCATGCCTCCTCAGCTACCCGCACTCAACGCATCCGCCCACGTTCATCAGATCTCAGCCGTCCGATCTCGAGATCGGATGGCTTAGGATGCGCCATCGCCCACTACTGCACACCCGCCCCAGCACATCCATATGGTTGGATCTTCGATCCGAGGCCCTGATAAAATGTTTGCCCTGTCCAAGCACATAAAAGGAGATAATTAACCTCCATTTTATTCAAACTACTCTAAATGCAAGATGATGCATGTTATGCAATATTTATATCATGAAATGCACTCCTATGCTTAAGAACATGCATAAATAGACATCTTAAGTAGTGTAAATGTGTTTACATCATTTGCCTACGAGGGCATCCCGACCGCCTCCTCGTAGCTGCAACTTAATGGCGTAGGCTCGATCACCTGCCTAGAAGGCCTCCTGAGGCTCACCACCTCTCAGACACACGTTAGGGGCCACACCTTCTACCGAACCCCCATTCCCTTCTGAGACTCTGCCACCGATTCCGCCCTTTCCTTCTCCACCTTTGTCTTCGCCATTGTCTCCAAGTACCTGACCCTCGATGGCAACGGGATCTCCTTCGTGCTTGCCCCAACCGTCGACTACACTGGCGCCACTGGTAGCCAGTACCTCAGCCTCCTCAACAGCTCCACCACCGGCGACTCTAGAGTCACCAACTGCTACCTCGAGCTCATCACCCTCGACGTCATCCCCGTCATCCACCGTGTCCGCGACAGGCCCTACGAGATAGCTGTCGCTATCTCCAATCTCAACTTGCCCTCCTCTAGCTCCCTTTCGGTAGATCCAACCATCCACGATGCCGTGCTTGACCTGATCATGTTCAAGCCTGACTTCTGCAACCTTGGCTCTAGGTTCTCCTCCTGGAAATAGGACGATAACAACTCCTGCAACGCGATGGGCTTCCACCTCTCCATCGACAACCTCAGCCTCTCCAACCGCGATGCCTGTGGCCTCCTTTGACCCTACCCCCTCCTCGACAACCTTGCTCCTGCATCCTCCTCTTCTTTCTCTTCAAGCTCCGCTCCGACCACCACTGCTTCCTGGGCCCCTCTGCCCTCCTTTCTAAGCTCCTCTCTATCTACCATGCCACCACCCTGCAAATCGCTCTCCATTACAGCGTCGACACCCCCCAGTTCCAAGGTGAGAAACTTAGTGTAGGGAGGGAGCTAGCCACCCCATGGGGCCCGAGGTTAGGACTATCCACCCTACACTGACTCTTACTAAGCCCACTAGGTGAACTGGGATAGTCGGACGAGGGTACGTGTTGAACGTTTATGAATCACTACGTTAACGTGTTCGGTTTTGGAAAACCTGTCGTTGTAGTTCGAAAGCGAAGAATTCGTGTTCAACAAATAAAATTTATACCGAAATTAAAATTCTGGGTCGAACACAGGGAGGCAGATGTTTGATTTAAAAACTATGTGTTTCTTTTTATTTGTCACAGAATAATTCAATTTAAAACTATCTAATTATTTATAATAAATAGAAGAGAGAGAGAGAGTAAGAGAGAAAGAGAATATTACACAGAGAAATCAAAATGAGATGTAGAATAAACAAGGAATTTTTCATTAAGGAGATTGTTCATTTCACTCTTACAACTACAAAGCATAACATAATTACTCTAGAAAGAGATAAATTTACTCTAGAAAGCATTAAAAGAATGGAGGGAGAAATGTCCTCCTCGACGATTGCTTGGAGGACGAACAAAACTACACTAGAAAGCAGTAAAAAGAATAGGGAGAGAGAAATCCTCCTCGACGGTTGCTTGGAGGAAGAGCCAGATGGGACGACGCCTGGACGAAGGAGAATGAAGCAGGACGAAGCAGAAGAACGGGAACGAAGCAGCACGCCGTCATCATCGCAGGATCCACTTCCTAAGGGGAACGAAAATTGGACTTTATCTCGCAAGAAGCATCCCGGGTGTGGGACAAGCTTCTCTTGAGCGTTGGAGGGGTAGAGAGAAGGAAGGGATGAAAATTTCATATGGAGGGGGTCTCCTTTTATAGTTGCAAGGAGTGGGGGCAAAATGGACATTACAACTTCAAAACAATAAATGAGGGGTCTTTAGTGACGGATAAAACCGTCGCTAAAGCCCCCAACGTGGGCGTAGCTTCCGTGCCCACGCGCGCCCGCTCAGCTGCCCGCACGCGCAACGCTTGCGCACGTTCGTCGATTCTAAGCCATCCGATCGCGAGATCGGACGGCTTAAGATGCGTCTCTGCCTGCTCGTTGTGCGCCAGCCTGGCGCGTGCGATCGTGCGTTCACGCTGCGCGTTCAATCGCGCGTGAACGCTATCGGGTGCACGCGATCGTCCGATCTCCATCTGACGCTCCACGTGCCTCAATTGCCCGTACGTTCCAGCCCCTCATCGTGGCTCGAACCCGCGCCCGCCGCTCGCGAAAGCGCGCTCAACCGCTGCACTATGGGGTGCGGATGGTCGAGCGGACACTTTTAGGCGCGGTCGACCACAGCCGTTGGATCTTGAGCGAGCGGGTGCGGGGCCTTTGTGGAATGCGTGCGATCGTTTGGGCGTTCGAGATGGCGCCACGTGGCACCATCTTGGTCGTCCATCTTCTGGAAGTTGTAGATGGTCCACGGATGTCGGATTGACTTGATTTTTGCATCGTTGGGCTGCGATCGTCGATCCGAATTCATCCATGTGGTCAGATTTGTCATCTAAAGTGCGGATTTTCACCATCCTGGCCCTTGATCTTCTAGGGTTCCCCGGTCACTATCTGATGCTACAGATGTCTGATTAGAGCGATCTTGGAGTCGTTGAACTCCAATCGTCGCCCTGATTACATCCATTCAGTTGGATTTTTGATCCGAGGCCCCGATAAAATGTTTTCTCTGTCCAAGCACATAAAAGGAGACAATTAACCTCCATTTTATTCAAACTACTCTAAATGCAAGATGATGCATGTTATGAAATATTTATATCATGAAATGCAATCCTATGCTTAAGAACATGCATAAATAGACATTTTATGCAGTGTAAATGTGTTTACATCATACCCCATGCCTATCTTTTGCTAGTCCCTAGCAAAAACTATATGCTATTTATAAAAGAATTAGGTTGGATTATTTGGACCTAAGTTATTTTCAATCATTAAGAAATTGTCTACTTAGGAACTGAACTTTCAAAGACACAACAGTGCCCGGGTATCAGCCAAAATGCAGACCGCCTCAAGCCCTCGCCTTATTCAAAGAAAATTTTCTTTTTCTCTTTTTACTCTTTTCTTATTTTTTTGGATTTTCAAATTTTAGGGTTTAAGAGTGGCTTTCTACAGCCATTCAACTCACCAAAGATTTGATGAGAACCCTAAGTTTTAAGCATCTTATTGTGATTGTGATAGACTCGTTGACCGGCAATTAAAATGGATTTCGGATTTCTACGCCTCTAGGTGACCTCAAAAAGAATTCTGCCTAAAGGTGTATCTTTACAACCGGTAGCTTTCTCTCTACTTTTATTTTTTTTACGGGGTCAACACAAGGGTGAATCCAGTGTATATCTCCCCGATTTATTTTACTTCTCCGCTTCTTCCTAAGTGTTTTGGGAATTTTTAGTGCATTTACTGAGCTGGGTTCTGGACAATCGGTCGATGAGCTGTTACCACCGACAACTTGCCAGCAATACTCGTGTGGGGAAGTGTGGCTTATTTCTTTTTATTCTTTTATCCTTTTCTTTTTGAATTTTTTCTTTTTTTAAGTAGGTGGCCTCCTTGGTCTAAGATTTACCTAAAGACAGCAAAAAGAGAAAGGTCCAATGACTGGGCTCTAGACAACCTACCTATGGGTTGTTACCTACAATAACTTGCCAGCCATATCACCCTAGAAGGTTCATTAGCTACCCAAATTCCGTTAGAATCGCCGAACAACGAGTCAGTGCAAAGAAAGTGTGTAGATGCTTAAAACTCAAAATTCCCTCAAATCAGAGGGCAGGTTGATAACTCGTGTACTTATCACCCAAACTTATTTATTCCAATCATAATAGAATTACGATGGCGAGGACTCAAAGACAAATCCACATTTTAGTGGATACACAGGCTAATTAAGTCCAAAGACCTGAAGGGTCTTTGTGTTCAGATCTTAATGTAGTATTTCCTAAGATTGAAAATTTTCTTAAACCCAAATTCTCTTTCCTAATTCCAAATTTTTTTTTTTTTAAATAAAACAAATCTACGAAGCTGACGAATGAATTTGAGATGAATATCCACCCCCCCATGCCTATCTAATGCAATGTCCTCATTGTATTAAAAAGACATAAAACAGAGTGGAAAAGCGAAGAAAGCACCTGAATTGCGTGAATGTCAGGTCCGCTCTGAGATGAAAATTAAGAAAAACTGTATATATGCTGAATTTAGTGCCTTCAGCTAGGCACACTATACAAAGAAAAGAAATGAAGAATTCACAAGTGAAGGTCAGAATTAAAATAAACAGAAGATTCCTTCGACCTGTCAATAGAGGTCCACAGATGTGGACGAGATTGTGGTGCAGACCCACACCCCATAATCGAGAATATCTTAGGTTCTGGATAAAAATTACCCAAAACCTAAAATCAGAATGCAAGCGGGGTCGGGCCTACGATTTATGAGGATGCAACCCAAGACCAAAAAGTCGGGTTACAGAGAATTGAAGCTCAAAAGGATAATCATTGAATGTGTGCTTGAGTTTGACATCCTCGAAACAAATGTCGTAAGGGTTCTGATTTGATGGTTTCAGCTTAAAAGGAACCCTTCGACTCAATCTTCTATTTCCTCCAAAATTAACTTCCCAAATCAAAACTTCCCAGCTCCTATCCTCCTCATTCAGCATATCAAATTCTAGGACCTCTTGTATATTCATCACCCCGTTTGAAATCTCCAAGTCTAAATGATGTGGCAGAATCAAAATTGACTTGGGTCTAATTATCTCAGAATTAGAATCATCAATAAGCTCAACAGGGTGTAACTGATAATCAGGGCATTGAATTGATTCCTCCAGAAAATGCGATTCTGGATCCGTAATGTGTGCCCTAATAAGATCAGTTTCCTCAGTTATTGGGCTATCAAATAATCTATCAGATTCCTCAGGCCCAATCGTCTCACAGAAATCGTGTTCAGAAAACTCGCGTGAGACTTCGCAACTTGAATCTTCACCATTAGGATCCGTATCAATGTATGTCCCAAAATCATTTGTCACTTTCTGTTCCAAGGAGACATACGTTTCCTCGTAACCCGACTTAGGGATCTCAGGTGAAGAAATCAGATCATCCTTAATTGGTTGCTTTAATTCAATCTGGTCAGTCTCGTAACACATGTCCCCCCCAACAGGCGCCTGAGCAGGTTCTGGCATTGGCTTTCCTAAAGAGGGTTCATCCTGGGAATTATTCCAAGATTGAATCAAAGCAACCACGAATCTCATCCTCAATTTCGCTAATTTCCCAAGTAGAAACTCA
The DNA here is from genome assembly GCA_037157565.1 of Thalassia testudinum. Classification (NCBI taxonomy): domain Eukaryota; kingdom Viridiplantae; phylum Streptophyta; class Magnoliopsida; order Alismatales; family Hydrocharitaceae; genus Thalassia; species Thalassia testudinum. The sequence goes on from JAZHRO010000025.1 coordinate 46,940,491, forward strand.
CCCGAGTTCTTATCCTTAACATCCTGGAGCCAATCCAACAAAGACTTGTTTAAATCATCAATCATTTCAATCAGGGGCTCCAATCTCTCAATGCAAGGTATTGGCTGAACTTCTAAAGATTGAATGATATTCCTCAAGTTAGCCAGAACCTTATCTTGAACCTGGTTAACCTGAACCAAATGAGTTGGTTCAGGGTTGGGCGGGTTTGGGCTTAATGCAGGGGAATTAACGAATTGAGATTCGTTATACTCTTCCTGATAATAGGCCATTTCAGATTGTTGAAAAGATGGTGATGACCTAAAGGCAATGAAATTAGAGGATAGGTAAGGATCGGTGTATCCTTCTTGATTGTAGATCGTATTAGGTTGTGCATGAAAGGAAGACAATCTATAATCGATGTAGCTCTGAGAAGGATAGAAATCAAAATCAAAGTGTTCAGGGTTAGACCCTAAACACGAGGGTCCGGAATTGTATCCCCAATCCGAATTATCCCAACTAACTGATGGTTGATTACAGTACGAGTCGGGATAATCGTCATGTTGAGGATAATTCACAACGGGAGGGAAGAACGGGAATGCGTGTAATATGTGGAAGGATTCATGATACATGGGAGGAAGAAAGGCGCCCTGCAATACAAACAATCAAACCTGTCCTTAATTAGGTTAACCTACAGACCTACAGACTCCCAAAACCCATCTTGAGATAAAGAAACGATTTGATCTACTTCTGTCTGTTCAATCCAACCAGTTAGAAGGAGGGACTGGGGAGAAGGTTCTTCCTTTGGCTTACACCTCTGGTTCCTAGTGTACCCCCCAGCCGCGATCGTTTAACTCTGCTCCCGTAGATAGACATCAGATTGAACAGTAGAAATAGAATAATCGAAAATAATCTCGTTCTGAGTTCTGAAGAGCGAGTTCAATCCTTAAGGCCAATGTCTACTCTGTTTTATTTAGGGCTAGGTTTGAATGTGCTTTGGAATGTGATGGGCCCTTTAAATGGGTTGTGCCCTTAATGATTGATTGATTTGTGTGTGCGTGCACAACCAGTGGTTTTCAAGCAAGATTGTTTTTGATGTGGTGAATTTTAAGGTTCAAATCTTGCTTAGTAGCATTTAGGATTCAACTTTAGGTATTTTCAAATAAGTTTCATTGGCACACCAAGTTTTACAAGCACGGGTGAAAATGTTTTCCTTTGAAGCTTAAAAAGAATGTGGAGTGCCTGGTAAATCCCTAAGAGTTGAACCTAATTGGCAGCTACTTGATGAGTTGATTTTAATTGAAGTGGTGCAGCCCAAACAACTCAAACAACTGGCCACATATGCACCACTAAGTTAGGCACACAAAGATGGTTCACCTAGAATGATTTCTACTCTTTTATGTGTTGCTTTATGTGTACCGGTTCCACAGATCAGAACCCGGTTGAGTAGAAACAAATCAATTTGGTTAAGTGCCTTTGAATGTTGGTGTACGTTGTGTGTTTGTTGAAAATTGCTCCACAGAATTATCTTTTTATTTTTTTTTTTATATAAATGAAGGTGGAATGAATGTGAGTAAGAATCCAAACAACCAAACTATTCCTAGGATTTATGCAAACACCTAGGTTAATTGGAATTTGGATTCAATGTGGCGAATGAAATCTATGGAGGGGGAAAGAATGGAGGATAACTTACAAAACCTTCCACAGCACTTTACTCCAATCTACCACTTTTGCTTGTCTCAAAAGAGTACCTGCAATTACAATAAGAAAGGAGAAAAGTGAGGTAAATGATTTGTAAGTTACAAAACGCGAAGAGAAATCAAAGAGCGTCGCCTCCCCGGCAACGGCGCCAAAATGTTGAACGTTTACGAATCGCTACGCTAATGTGTTCGATTTTGAAAAACCTGTCGTTGTAGTTCGAAAGCGAAGAATTCGTGTTCAACAAATAAAATTTATACCAAAATTAAAATTCTGGGTCGAACACAGGGAGGCGGACGTTTGATTTAAAAGCTACGCATTTCTTTTTATTTGTCACAGAATAATTCAATTTAAAACTATCTAATTATTTACAGTAAATAGAAGAGAGAGAGAGTAAGAGAGAAAGAGAATATTACACAGAGAAATCAAAATGAGATGTAGAATAAACAAAGAATTTTTCATTAAGGAGATTGTTCATTTCACTCTTACAACTACAAAGCATAAAATAATTACTCTAGAAAGCGATAAATTTACTCTAGAAAGCATTAAAAGAATGGAGGGAGAAATGTTCTCGACAATTGCTTGGAGGACGAACAAAATTACACTAGAAAGCAGTAAAAAGAATAGGGAGAGAGAAATCCTCCTCGACGGTTGCTTGGAGGACAAGCCGAATGGGACGATGCCTGGACGAAGGAGAACCAAGCAGGACGAAGGAGGACGAAGCAGAAGAATGGGAACAAAGCAGCATGCCGTCGTCGTCGCGAGATCCACTTCCGAAGGGGAACGAAAATTGGACTTTATCTCGCGAGAAGCATCCCGGGTGTGGGACAAGCTTCTCTTGAGCTTTGGAGGGGTAGAGAAGAGAAGGGATGAAAATTTCATATGGAGGGGGTCTCCTTTTATAGTTGCAAGGAGTGGGGGCAAAATGGACATTACAACTTCAAAACAATAAATGAGGGGTCTTTAGTGACGGATAAAATCGTCTCTAAAGCCCCCAACGTGGGCGTAGCTTCCACACCCACGCGCGCCCGCTCAGCTGCCCACGCGCACAACGCTTGCGCATGTTCGTCGATTCTTAACCGTCCGATCGCGAGATCAGATGGCTTAAGATGCGTCTCCGCCCGCTCATTGTGCGCCTGCCTGGCGCATGTGATCGCACATTCACGCCGTGCGTTCAATCGCATGTGAATGCTATCGGGCACGCGCGACCGTCCGATCTCCATCTGATGCTCCATGCGCCTCAATTGCCCGCACCTTCCAGCCCCTCGCTGCGCTCGAACCCGCGCCCGCCGCTCGCGAAAGCGCACTCGACCGCTGCGCTATGGGGCGCGGATGGTCGAGCGGACGCTTTTAGGCGCGGTCGACCACAGCCGTTGGATCAAGATCCAACGGCAGAGAGCGAGCGGGTGCGGGGCCTTTGTGGAATGCGTGCAGCCATTTGGGCAGTCGAGATGGTGCCACGTGGCGCCATCTTGGCCATCCATCTTTTGGAAGTTGTAGATGGTGCCACAGATGTCGGATTGACTTGATTTTTGCGTCGTTGGGCTGCGATCGTCGATCCGAATTCATCCGTGTGGTCAGATTTGTCATCTGAAGTGCGGATTTTCACCATCCTGACCCTTGATCTTCTAGGGTTCCCCGGTCACTATCTAATGCTACGGATGTCTGATTAGGGCGATCTTGGAGTCGTTGAACTCCAATCGTCGCCCTGATTGCATCCATACGGTTGGATTTTTGATCTAAGGCCCCGATAAAATGTTTTCCCTATCCAAGCACATAAAAGGAGATAATTAACCTCCATTTTATTCAAACTACTCTAAATGCAAGATGATGCATGTTATGCAATATTTATATCATGTAATGCAATCCTATGCTTAAGAACATGCATAAATAGACATTTTAAGTAGTGTAAATGTGTTTACATCAGTACGCAGACTGTGGAGGGGCGAGACCCCTATTCTGTACTGAAGGGCGAGACCCCTGTTCTGAGAGGGCAAGGCCCTATGTTGTTCTATGCCGTACTTTTGGGCATACTCGCTAGCGAAAATGACTGATCACGTGCCAGTGAGAGGTAGCTACCTGTGCATTTATCGTGCATGCCGTAGTCACTACTATGTTGCGTCCGTGACCTCGAGGTGGTAGACCAGGTGTATTGCTACCACGAGGGACTCTCTCGGCTAGGAGAGTGCCACGTGTACATTCTGCATCACGGGAAAACTACAAGTGAGATCTTAATTGAGATCGTTTCCTTAGGGACTAAGAAGATTTAGCAAGGTTATGGATCTTGATTAGAGTACTCGACTCAGAAACGCATAAATGAGAAACGAATGATAATAAATAATCGACAATGTCTGGTTAGTTAGTTGCTTATTTAATTATGTTTAGTTGCATATAAATGACTTAACCACCACTCTACTCAGCATTAGCTGACCACGAATTTCTATAACCATGTTTAGGTTAGGGATTTGAGCAGCCAAGCACCACCGGCTACTGAGGGCACTGGGCCCAGTCGAGCCCAGCCGTAGTCCTTTTCTGCTGTAGGGTTTTGTTAGTAGTGAGTAGCCTGTAGACTATTCTGTTATGTTCAGTTATATTTCTACCAGTTACTGTTGTGATGGCTATGTTCATAGCTATACTTTTCCACATGTGCCATGTTATATCCTTGAGATATACTGTTCCATTTCCTTTACTGTCTCTTACGTACTTTCTGCTTAGTTACATTACACTTGTGGTTGTGGAATGAGTATACATTTGGTTGTTTCTAGTTGGACGATTGGGTCTTGGGATTCGTCGAGGAAAGTCAGTCTCGGGTTCTGTAGGGAGCCAAGGTCAGCTCGTGACGAGTTGGTATCAAAGTAAGGTCATCCTGAGAAATGAAATAAATGGTTTGGAAATAACCACTCATGTGTATATAGCTAGGATAGCCATCACAACGTATTGTCTTGATCTTCGCTTCCAAGACATGTTTCTTTCTGTAACTAGGTAACATCGACAACCCCTATCTTTTCTCTTCCATCTCCTTGTAGGAGATGGCTCGTCAAGGAGCTCGTGTAGCAAGCCGCAAACATGGCCGTGGGCTTGGACGAGGGGGCAGATGTGTCAGGCTTGAGGCAACAGTCGATTTGCCTCTCCTTTTGGGCATCCAGGCCCAGGACCTTATCCAACTGATTCGGGAGATCGTACAGGAGGAGGTTCAGCATCTATCGCCTCTACCGTCTCCTCATGTCCCTTCAGAGGATGTGGAGGGGGAGCCTCCTGTGAGACATGAGAGTCGTCGTAGTGTTAGGTGAGCCAGAGGAGGGTAGAAGAGGCCCTACGAACCCGGCCACTCCTAGAGCCGCCGAGGGAGGCAACACTTTTCACTCGATTACTAGCAGAGATAGATAGAGGGAGGAAGTCATTGGTCTCTTTGCGACCAGTGTGGCCAACTAGGCCACATACGGAGGGACTGCCCATCTAGGGCCAGAGTATAGCAAATGCTCCCAGCACTAAGTACTGGAGTCCGATCTAGCGGCCACGGTTACCAAACCTGAGGATGAGGACGGCAGTCACAAGGAGGGTACCAACCAGCTGCCATTCGCCTGGCCAAGAGCATAACTGTCTCTTTCGCACCTAAAGCTGAGGAGCGTGTCGATGCCCTAACTCACAGAGATGCCAAAGTGTTGGGTTCTGTGATGGCAGGTATGGTTATAGTTCCAGGAGATTAATTTACGTGCTATTTAATTTTGGCACCACGCAACCTTTTGTCTCAAGTTTTGCCGTTAGTTGGGGCTGAACAGTATAGTATTAGAGGATCCATTCCTGATTAGAGGTCTAGGAGGATAGTTATTTGTCACCAAGGAGGTCTTCACAGATTGTGAGGTCGCTATAGGGGGGACATGGTATTCCAATTGACTTGATAGTGATCCCGATGGAGGACTTTGGCGTAATCCTAGGAATGAATTGGCTGGCTATCTACCATGCCCTAATGGACTATTTCAGGAGGAAGATCATCTTCTCCATACCAAAGTTGCCTCCCTTTGAGTTCCACGGCCAGCTAGTAGATGGAGGATTTAGGTGCATCTCCATGCTTCAGGCAACAAAGCTACTGAGCCAGGGGTGTAAGGGCTTCCTAGTGTGCGTCATAGCGGATCCTAGCCTCGTGGTCGACTTACAGAGTGTCCCGGTGGTCTGCAAGTACCCGAACGTCTTTCCAGAGGAACTGCTAGGATTACCACCTAAGCGTGATATTGAGTTTGAGATCCCATTGATACTGAGGATCGGCCCCATCTCTACTACACCATACCAGATGGCCCCACTTGAGCTGTGAGAGCTCAACTCTCAACTATAGGACCTATTGGAGAAGGGCTTTGTGAGGCCCAATGCGTCCCTGTGGGGAGCCCCTATCCTGTTTGTGAAAAAGGATGATACCCTTCGGCTTTGCATCAACTACAGATAGCTGAACCGAGTCACTGTCAAGAACAAGTACCCGCTGCCTCGTATTGATGACCTCTTCGACTAGCTGAGAGACTCCACGATGTTCTCCAAGATAGATTTAAGGTCACATTGCCATCAGCTGAGGATAAGGGAGACCGACATCTCCAAGACAACTTTCCGTATGCAGCATGGTCTCTATGAGTTCTTGGTCATGCCATTTGGGCTGACTAACACCCCCGCTACTTTCATTGATCTGATGAACCACGTCTTTTGACCGTACCTGGACTAGTTGGTGGTGGTATTCATTGACGACGTACTTGTCTACTCTCGGGATCAGGAACTGCATGGACAGCATCTCTACATGGTCTTGGACACCTTGAGACGACACAGGCTGTATGCCAAGTGTAGCAAGTGAGAGTTCTGGTTGAGACAGGTTACCTTCTTGGGTCATGTGACCTCGAGAGACAGGTTGGCAGTGGATCCAGCCAAGGTTAAGGCCGTCCTCAGGTGGGAGAGGCCGTGTATAGTGATAGAGATATGCAGGTTCCTGGGGCTGGCATTCTACTACAAGCGGTTTATCTAAGGTTTCTCGCAGATCGCACATCCTATGACTCAGTTGACCCAAAAAGATGTGCCCTTCACCTGGACAGATGAGTGTGAGTCATGCTTTCAGGAGCTGAAGGAGAGGCTGACTTCAGCTCCTGTACTCACCATCCTAGACAGTAGTGGCAGATTCGTGGTCTACACCGATGCCTCGTTGTAGGGATTGGGTGGTGTGCTCATGCAGCGAGGCCATGTTATCGCTTATGCTTCACGGCAACTAAAGCCCATGAGCACAACTACCCCACCCATGACTTGGAGCTGGCAGCTGTTGTCTCTACACTGAAGACATGGAGGCACTACTTGTACGGAGAGACATTCGAGATCTTTATTAATCATAAGAGCATCAGATACCTGTTTAATCAGAAGGAGCTCAACATAAGACAGAGACGCTGGTTAGAGATCCTGAAGGACTACGACTGCAGCATCTCCTACCATCTAGGGAAGGCCAATGTGGTGGCAGATGCTTTGAGCTAGAAGGTGCCCACCCACTTGGCTAGTCACGGGCACAGAGTTGGAGACTCATGGAGGAGGTGAGCAGTTGGTAACCCCAGGAGTCACGAGGGTACTACGAGGCAGTGATAGTGGTGAGGCAGTCACGACTAGAGCTGATAGATTGTGTTGTTACTAGATAGATGATGAATCCATACCTGCAGACACTGCAATACTGGGTATTGACAGGGAACCCAGGAGAGTTCTCTTTCACTAACGAGATCCTGCATATGAGGGGAAGCTTGTGCACTCCTAAAGATCAGGAGCTATTAAGAGAGCTCCTGACTGAGGCACACGGGTCTAGATTCACCATACATCCTGGGAACACAAAGATGTACCATGACCTACAACGTGATTTCTGGTGGAAGGGAATGAAGCGGGATGTTGGTAGTTTTGTTCAGCAGTGCCTGGTATGCCAGCAAATGAAGGCCGAGCACCAGAGGCCAGTAGGGTTGCTACAGCCACTTCCCATGCCAGAGTGGAAGTGGGAGAGTGTCACTATGGATCTGGTAGTGGGGTTACTGGTAGGACTTGAATAGGTTGTATTAATATGGTGAAATTATCATTGAAGTTAATATAGTGGTTAACCTAAATCAAGTCTAACCATCTTTCACAAAAATTTTTTTACCTGGCCTACTTAATTTTATCTTGGTCACTTTTAGGCCCAGGGTCGATCTCAGGGAGGTGGGGATTAAAGGTGAAGAAGTTTCCACGCCTTTCCTAAAACGTATCACTTCTGTCCGTTTATTATGTTTTTGGTCTTTTTCTGTTTAAGATTTTTTTGTTGATAATATTGTCCTTGAGGAACACCCGCAAAATCAAGTTCTTGGCTTTGAGCCAACTTAGGGTTTCCAAAAAGACTAGTCCAGCTATTTTCAAGATCGAGTACATGCAAGACAAGGATTATCTTTTCTCTTTTACTCTTTTTTTTATCTTTTTTAATAGCAGGAAACAAAAGAGAAATAAAAATAAGGTAGGTTGCTTGTAGAGAAATAAATATAGTCTCTATATATATAGATATATATATATATTATATATAGGGGTGGGGGTGGAAGTGGAAATGGCGTGTAGCACTGTATCGAGTTGGTCCACGTCTAGTAAGATGCAACCAACAAGACGAAGTGCCACGTAGAGTGTAGGATGGATGTGTGGGAGTGTGTGCGAAGGCTCTTGTTTTACGCTGGTATCGGGGAATATCAACAACTGGTGCAGATATTCCCGCGATATAATGCGTGGTGAAGTGACTAGTGCAAGGGCGTATGGATACAGGTATGTGATGTGTATGTAAATATATATATATAGGGTTACATAGGTATATATGTAGTTATGTATATATATAGATATGTAAGTATATATTTATATGTATATATTTATAACTATATAGATATATATATATATGTATGTGTATATGTGTGTATATATATATATATGTATATATATGTATATATACTTATATATAGTTGTATAGGTATGAATATGTGTATATATATATATATATGTATGTATGTATATATATATATTTGTATATATATATGTGGGTGTGAGTGTGTACAAGTGAGTGTGTGTACGAGTGTGTGTGTGTACTGGAGAGGAGTGAGAGAGAGAGAGAGAGAGAGTTTAAGGCGTCTGGCGGGTGAGAGCTTCGTCTGGGTGCCCGAGCGCACGGACACAGGCGCACAAGGGCCGCGCGTGGGCATGCAGGTGCAGATGGGTGTAGACGCGGGCGAGAGAGTGCGGCGCAGCACATTGCATTGCGTAGCACATCGCGCTGCAGGTGAGAGTGGACGCGGGCGAGTGCGGGAGCGAGCGCATGCAAACGTGGGCGAGTGCGGGTGCAGGTGCAGACTCTGGCGACTAGCTGGAGCGAGTTGCGGGCGAGGAGAGAGAGCACGCGGTGACTGGATAAGTGAGAAACAAATCGGTCACCGCACTGTAGCTACAGTTCCGCGCTGAGAGGCGTGAACAGTAACTACAGTGCCACGCGGAGTGGGAGACCGGTTGCGGTCGGTTCTGTGTGCGCGGGTGCACTGGAAGGCACCTGCATGCACGGAAAGAGCTCGCAGAGGGCTTGCAGGGGCGTGCGCAGCGGCTGGCGGAGCAGCGAACCGGTGTTGCTTCTGCTGAAGCTCCGGAGCTTGAAGCTCTAGCAATGGCAGAAATAGCGAACTGCAGTAAATCAAGTGGGAGAAACCACCACGCCCACCTACTCACGAAAGAGCTGGGCAGTGGTGGAACTCATAGTGGAGGTTGTGGAACCACTGTGGGTCTTCTCCTGCCCACAGTGTGTCTCTTTAGGGAGAAGAGATACTACGTATGGAGAGGTAGAGGGAAGTGACTGTCTGTGTGTGTGTGTTTTTCAAGCTCTCCCCCCGCAAGGAAGATGGCTAGGCTTTTTAAAGAAGCGGGAGCCTGCCACAGCCATGCTGCCGGCATCGCCTACCCAGCCATGTTGCTGGCAGAGGAATGGTGTGAAGAGGCGCAAGCCGCATGCCTTGCAGCCGCGCAAGGGAGAAGATTTCAAAGCAAATAAAGAAATGAAGAAGGTGAAATTGCGAGGCAGCACTTGAAGAAGATGTTAATTAAATGGCCAATTATTCGCATTCTCCTCCCCTCTTTAAAAATGCATGCATGTGTCTTTTTACAAATGCAACTATAGCTACCTAAGATTCAATGGCAGTGCTAGGAAATAACACAAGATGGCATATTTATTGGTGTATTTTTGCTGTGCAATCATACCCCCATGCCTATCTTTTGCTAGTCCCTAGTAAAACATTTTGTATTGTATTTAGAAATGATCTTAAGCTGAAGATTTTCTTCTGAGGCAACATGGGTGTGTTTATTTGTTGGATATTGTGAGAACCAATTGCAGAGAAGACTACCAGTATTTTAAGTCTTATGTGACATAGACCATCTCTCGACTAACCTGAACTCTTGATATTTAAACCTTAAGTACGATTTCCAAGACTCAGAAGGCTTTTGCCGTACTTGAGAGCTCAAGAGATTATGGCTTGTGCATAGTGAAGGATCAACACTGACCAAATGAACATTAAGACTCAAGCCTAGGGTTTCATGAATCTTTAAGTGCAAGTTGGTCCCAGTTTCAGCTTGTCTTCGGATTGACCCTTAAGAAGATGACGGAAAACTCAACTCCCATTTTATTACATTTGTGGCTCAAAGAATATATGGTAGAAATAGGGTATTTGTAACTTGCCTTGAAAAACTTTTTAGGGAGAAGAATTTGCAAGATATACTGACTTATTTGCATAAATTTTTTTTTTTTTTTGAAACAAGTGTCAGTATATCTCTTACAACTTTATTTGGAGGAGACACTTTTCTTTTGGTGGGAGAGTTCCTTTTTGGTGGAAAGAGTTTCTCCTAGACACAAGACTAAAGCCTGGGATAAAAAGTCTTCCTGCGCGCACAGGTAAGGACTCGACATTCCCTAATGAACACTAGGGTTGGATCTTATGTTCACCTGGTCTTTCTTGATATGTGTAGTGTGAACCAAGATTACTTAGGCTCTCGAGTAGAAGCAAACCAACGGATCCTATACTGGTGTCTCAGGTACAAGAATACGTCCTTAGTTAGGAGAGATTCCGATCTAACTTGTCAATGCTCAAGTGAATTAAGCTGAGCCTGAGCAAATGAAGCTTCTGTGGCCTAGAAAGTCTTCAAAACAGTGGTTGAATATCCATAAACACTTATTGTATTTTTGTTTCAGCCTTCAGATCATTACTAAACACCTTTTTATTTTTATGTACATATTTATAGATGGATGGAAGCTGCATGATACCATATAATACCCAGATCCTATAGATACCTATCCACCCCCTCATGCCAAATGATGCTATGTCCTCATATGCATGCAGGGTAGGGTAGAGGAAGGTCTAAAGATTGAGAAACAAGAGCTGAGGTGCAAGGTATATAGTAGGGTGGTAGGGTGGGTGGTAAAGTGAAAAGGTGCAAAGTGAAGTGTACGTGACAGTGAAGGAGTGTTGCTAGGGTGCCTCCCAACGAGCGCTGAATTTAACGTCCCCAGCTGGACTCAGAATGAAGCATGACATTAGTTACCCTCCAGCAGGGCAACCGTTTCTCCAACTGGGGCAGGTTCATGAGTAAAATAAGGTTTTAAATACTACCCATTGACCGTAAATTTATGCCTAGATTTGGGATCTTCAATTTCAACAGCCCCGTTGGGAAATGGTCTCGAGACCAAGAAGGGACCAGTCCATTTGGACTTCAATTTCCCTGGAAAGAATTTGAGCCGGGCATTGTAAAGCCAAACTTGCTGAGATGGCTCAAATTCCTTCTGCCGAATTCGGCTGTCGTGAAAAGCCTTAGTGCATTGCTTGAAAGTTTAGGCAGAATCATAGGCTTCATGACAGAGCTCTTCCAGCTCTTGGAGTTGGAGTTTCCTTTCTCAACCACACAGGTCTGAGTAGAGGTTACATTGGTGAACCACCCAATAAGTGCGGTGCTCCAGCTCCACTGGCAAATGACAAGGCTTCCTGTAAATGATTCTATAAGGAGACATACCAAGGGGAGACTTGAAGGTGGTCCAATACGCCCAAAGTGCGTCAATTAGCTTGTCGGACCAATCCTTATGGTCAGGCCAAACCATTTTCTAGAGAATTTGCTTGATTTGCCGGTTCGACACCTCAGCCTGGCCGTTCGTCTAAGGATGATACGGAGATGCGATACGATGGTGGACTCCATATTTCCTCAAAAGTGCCAGAAAAGAAGCATGGGTAAAATGGCTTCCTCCATCCGAGATAATGGCTCGAGAGATCCCAAAGCGTGCAAAAATGTGGTCTTTGACAAATCGAGTGGATATGACATGGTCAGCATGGCACGTGGGAATAGCCTCGATCCATTTCGAAACATAATCAATATCCACGAGGATGTATTCAAAGCCATTGGAAGGAGGAAAGGGACCCATTAAATCGATTCCCCAAATGTCAAAAATTTCAGTAGCTAGATTGGTTGCAAGGGCATCATGTCACAACGTGACATTGACCCTAATGACTGGCACCTAGTGCAATGTTTGGCATAATTGTGTGCATCCTGATGAAGGGAGGGCCAAAAGAAACCGCACTGCAACACCTTGGCTGTAGTTCTTCTCCTAGAGAAATGGCCTCCGCAGGCCTAATCGTGGCAGAAGGATAGAACACTGGGGAATTCGCTGTCAGGAATACAACGACGGATGATCTGGTCAGCACCTATTCGAAAAATTAGTGGATTATCTAAAAAATAATAGTTTACTTCTGCAATGAGATGCTCGCGCTGATTTTTAGGCCAGCCACGTGGAAGGGAACCAGAAGCAAGGAAATTGGCAATGTCGGCATACCAAGGTCCACTTGCCACATTAATTGCCAATAGGTGCTCATTGGGAAAAACCTCATTGATTGGTAGGGTAAGTCCAATGTGGTTAGGGTCCAGTCTCGAGAGATGATCAGCAACAACATTCTGGGCTCCAGCCATATCAAGGATCTCAATGTCAAATTCTTTGAGCAGTAGGATCCAACGAATCAATCTAGGCTTGGCATCCTTCTTGTGCATGAGATGGCGAATGGCTACGTTGTTAGTGAAAACAATAACATGCGAGCCCAAAAGGTAAGAGCAGAATTTCTCCAGCCCAAAGGCGACCACCAGTAGTTCTTTCTCAGTGGTAGTATAATTACGCTGGACCTCTTTTAACGTCTTACTGGTGTAGTACACCACGAAGGGGTGTCTATCGCGTCTTTGTCCCAGGATGGCTCCAATTGCAAGGTTGGAAGTGTCACACATGAGTTCAAAGTCGAGGGACCAATCAGGCGGCTGGAGAACAGGGGCTTTGATGACAGCCTCACGTAGCTGCATGAATGCTCGTATGCAGTCGGGGCCCATATCAAAGGGTACATCAGTCGATAGGAGATGAGTTGAAGGTCTAGAAATCTTGGAGAAGTCTTTGATGAATCTCCTATAGAAACCGACGTGTCCCAAGAAGGAGCGGATTTGTTTGACAGAGCCAGGCATAGGTAAATCAGCAATTACATCAAGCTTAGCTCTGTCAACCTCAATACCCCTATCGGAGATGATATGCCCGAGAACAATTCCCTCGTGTATCATAAAATTACTTTTTTCCCAGGAAAGCATGAGGTTCACATCAATACATCTCCTAAGGATGCGGGTCAGGTTGGCAAGACAGTCATCAAAAGAGGGTCCAAAGATCGAAAAGTCATCTATGAAAACCTCGAGAAAGTCACCCACTATGTCATTGAATATTGTCAGCATACATCTCTGGAAAGTTGCTGGCGCGTTACAAAGTCCGAACGGCATTCTTCTAAATGCAAAGGTGCCAAAGGGGCACGTAAAGGTGGTTTTCTCTTGGTCTCAAGGGTCAATTTCCACTTGGTTATATACAGAGAATCCAACTAGGAAACAGAAAAATTTATTTCCCGCTAACCGCTCCAGGATTTGGTCAATAAAAGGTAGCGAAAATTGATCTTTCTTAGTTGCCGCATTAAGTTTCCTATAATCTACACACACTCTCCAAGATGTAGGAGTGCGTGTAGGGATGGATTCGTCCCTGTCATTGACACAGATGGTGAGCCCTGCCTTTTTGGGCACGACATGAATTAGGCTCACCCAGGGGCTATCGCTGATCAGGTAGATTATACCCGCATCCAGCCACTTAATAATTTCCTTTTTAACGACCTCCCGCATGTTAGGGTTGAGACGTCGCTGCATCTCGCGGGAAGGCCAAGCCTCCTCCTTCGTATATATACGGTGAGTGCAGTAGGAGGGGCTGATGCCAGTTAAGTCTAATAAGGACCATCCAATGGCTGCCTTGTGTTCCATAAGGACCTTTGTTAGTTTGCACTCTTACTCCCTGGTCAATTTTGAACTAATGATTCCGAGGAGCGTTTCATTTGGTCCCAAGAAAACATACTTAAGCATATCAGGCAACTCTTTCAGCTCGGGAGTGGATGGTGAGAGATCTAGCATTTCTTGGGATGAGAGTGTCCCAAGCAGATCAGAGGAAAACAAGGAAGGAGGAAGAAGTTGGCCCTCAGATTGACCAAGAAGAGGGGCATCTTGGATTGATGGATCCAAAAAAGGGATAGCCCCAATGAGCAGTATGTGGGCTCAAGGTCCCAGTGTGAAGTTCCAATTCCGCCTGATTTAGCAGGAAAGAAAAGGCAATCCGATCTTCAAGAGTGTGGACCGGTGGTGAGTAGCCCGAATATGACTCAGACCATGAGGTATGGGAAGCGGAGAAAACCTCGTCAGAAGTCTGGTCAGGTAAAGGTATGGAAAAAGGGAGGGATGGGGGGACGTCACAATATGCGTTGGTCAGGCAATCGTCTGTGTTTAAAGGTAATCCACAGCAGTCAGAATAGGTCCCAATTAGTCCGATACACGCGCTGACGGCCATGTCCTCATCAGACATGTCATCCTTGATGCAATTGCAATCAAAGTTCTTGGCTGCCTTGAAGATGTTAAGCTTGAGCTTCTCAGATCCAACGGCAATCTCAATATAGCCCGACTCGCAGTCGATATGAGCGGGGGCTGTGGCCAAGAAAGGTCGACCAAGGATGATCGGACAATCAGAAAGTGAGCTAGGAACTTCCATATCCAAAACATGAAAGTCAACAGGAAAACAAAGACTGTTGACCCTAACCACCACGTCTTCCACCACACCCTTTGGTATTTTGATAGAACGATCTGCCAACTGTAATGTGACAGGGGTGGGTTTTAGATTTCCTAAGGCAAATTTCTTGAGCATGATGGTTGGTATAAGATTGATGGAAGATCCTAGATCAAGCTGAGCACGGTTAAAATTGCAACCTTGGATGCTACAAGAAATAAGTGGTGTGCCCGGATCTTTCTGCTTCGGTGGTAGATTTGACAGTATAGCACAACTCGCATGAGGCGAGAGAACCACCGGATTCTTTGTTTTCTTTGACTGCCGCCTGGGTGTAGTGTAGTCTTTGAAAAATTGGGCGACAGTAGGTATGTGGTCAATAGCCTCTAACAGGGGTACCTTGATTTTAACATCCCTGAATAAATTACGCAGGTTATCAAAGGCCTGCGTATCCTTTTTCTTGCCTTTTGGCTCCCTCAGTAGAGCCTCAGGGAATGGGACCAATTCTGGCACTAGTTTGGGTGTATCATCCTCTCACGAATGCGATGCGCATCTCGAATGAGAGGGCGATGAAAAAGATAGGCCAGGATCATGTTGAGGCGGATCGATAGTTTGCTTACCGCTCCTCGTAGTAATCGCATTGGACATCGCGGGTCCAGTGGGATCATAAGGCGGAGGAGGGTTCACAATAGGGACATAAGGGTGAGGTGCTGTAGCGGGATTAGTCTGGAATCCCGGTGGAATGCTTGGTGCTTGCAGAATCTGATGAACCTGCCCCTGAGAAGGTCGTAATTGTGGTTGAGGACCATGGGGTACGAAATTTCACAGGTTGGGAACAAGCTGGGCTGGAAGAGTGTCCTGAGATCTAGTCACCATGCGTAGTTGACTAATCTCAGCATTCTGCTATGCCAATTGGTGCTGAAGAGAGGTCATGTTCTCTTCATGGCGCTTAGACATTTCCATCATCATTCGCATCAATTTATCAAGATGACTCGATGCGTGTTCTGTTTGCGGTATGCAAGGACCCAATGGTGGATTCTCCACAGGATTAGACTGGGCCCTTGGGATGACAGGTGTAGACGATCGCATTGGCCCACCTACGAGGTTTTGGCACTACGGGTTATTGGACCATGCGAAGTTCGGATGATTTCACCACCCTGGGTTATAAGTAGCAGAGAATGGACTGTTCCCCAAGGCACAAGTGTCTTCTAAGCCAGAAGACGAGTCCGCATGTAAATATGCATCCGAGCACACGGAGGCTTGGTCCTTCGTGTCAAAATACTGGCTGGCAAAAGCCAGATCCACATGACTTACCGAATCGCTAAGGAAGATCTCACGGGGTTTTTGGGGATAAGCCTGCCGTTGGAAGGATTGGGATTGTGACGAAGTGGTGAGGTAGGGGTGTTTGCCATAGAATGGGTGGGATTGGCCAGAAGCTCGTCCAGCTTCTTGTGCACGATGGAGACTTCATCCAATTTTTGTGCGATATGGTTAAGATCAGTGGATGAATGGGAGGGTCCCGTGTCAACTTCGTGAACATTACGGGGTAGGCTAGTACGATTAAAGGCGACAATGGAGGCATTGTTCATTGAGTTTTCGCTCATGTTTTCAAATAATTCGAATGCTTCATTCTCGTCTTTATTCATGAAATTCCCTCCGCAGGAAGCATCTGCAATCTACTTCAAAGTCTCATTTATCCCATAATAGAAAATCTGGACTATATGCCACTTAGGCAGATCGTGATGCGGACACTTCCGGAGGAGGTCATTATACCTCTCCCAAGCTTCATGAAACTGTTTGCCGTTTTGTTGCATAAAGGAAGTTATAGCACAGCGAAGTGCATTAGTTCGCCTGATTGGGAAGAATTTCTTGAGAAATGCTGTTCGCATCTCTTTCCAAGAATGGATGGTTCTCCCAAGTGTGCATAACCATTACGACACTTTATCCCGCAACGAAAACGGGAACATTTTCATGAGAACAATTTATAACCCGATGTTTCTTGGTTTAACCGTTTTAGCCAATCAGGTTAGGTCTTCCAAATGGAGAAAAGGATCTTCACTTGCAAGATCATGGAAGTGAAAGTTAATTAGGCCAATTATATTGGGTTTTAGTTCAAAATCGTCCCCGCCCATGGGGACCCGAATTTGTCCTATGGTCTCTGTAGCAGCGGGATTTTGATAAGAGCTAAGAGACCTAGGCTCCTCCCGTTCGAGAGGGTTTTGCATTTCCTCCAAGGTTTCCCTAATGGCTTCAATCTACTCATTATACATTTCCATTTGGGCTTGGAGGTGGGTTATGGGGTCCATGGCTCCACCACCTGGTGGGATTTGAGGGGGGCGACTTCCTCCCTCGGGATTTGGGGGTGGGTGTGCAGCCATGTTTGTAGAGGAGGATGACAAGTTGGTTTCTTTCCTTCTAGAATTATCAGACAATTCAAACAATTCAGGATTTTGTGACCTCCTCCCAAACATGCACTACCGCAAGAAGAATTGGGGAGATAAGAAGGGAGAACGGGATGAGAGAAATGACGCTGCAAAGGTACACTTGATGACAAATCAAGGCAGTCAAAGTCCTAACCTCTACAATGTGCCCTTAGACCTAAAGATCTAAGTTACCTACTATCACAACCTACGAAACCAAATGCGAGCACTGTGGAACCACCGGGCCAGATTGAAAGGCCATTTACCCCAGTCTTAAACACCTAATAGCACGTGAGAACCTGCACCAACACGTAGGTGCTATACGCAGGTAGTTAGACCTCCAATCCTTAATAAGGATCAAGTTGCTACCAGTTTTAATTAGAGGCTTAGGATCAAGTGCTTCAGGAATGTGAAGGGCATTGTATACGGGTAATGCCCAAGTGCGTTGATTTTAGAAAGTGTGTAAACCAAGCATGCAACGGGGAAATCTCCCCGAATTGAAGCTTTAGTTGGTGAATGGTTTTTAGAATTTCAGCCTTAAGTAGTATGGATTTTAAGATTTCGCTGAGTTACCAATTCAACCAATCTCCGGGTTTTGAGAAAATACAAGTTATTCTATGCCCAACAAACCCTTCTTCAATGTTAGTTGGTTAATGCATGCTAAAAATGCAATGGGCTTCCCTAGGTGGAAATTTCTATGTGTGGATGCATGAGTCAATTTTAGGTTCGTGTGAAAGGGAGCCAAAGCACTTCAATTCAAGTGCTCCCAATCACCAAAATGATGTTCCACACACAAATCTCAACCACAAGATAATGTAGAGAAAATCAAAATGTTGTGGTTGAAGTATTCGGGATCAAATCTAAGGCACGTGAAAGGTCATGGTGGGGTTGGAATCAACTCAATTCCAAGTCTCCCCACCAAGAAATGTGATCCCGAATTGCGGATAAATGAGGCAAGGAGGGATGGCAGCCAATCTTTTTAATCTTGCCTCAAAGAGCACTTCCCATGACGAAAGACTCAAGAATCAAGATTCTTAGATCTTTGCTATGCGAAGTTTGGCGGGAAGTCCAAGGGCAGTGGGGGCGATGGCAAACAATCAAGCAATTGATTTTTAATCCACTTGCCCCAAGAAATCCCAATAAGTGTTTTTAGGTTTTTTTTATTTTGGTGACAAGTTAACCTAAGTTGCTAAGAGAGAGAGACCTACCTTTTCAGCAACGTGGGCGAAGCTCCAGTGCGGCGTCGGTGACTTCACGCTCTCGTTCCCACCTTGGATCTACCCACGTCTCCGACTTCCTCTTCTTGCCTCCTCCTTGCAACTGGTTTACCTGCACACCAGCAAACAAAAACACCTGTGAAGAGAAGGGTGTGAGAAGAGAAAATCAAAGGAATGGAGTAGAAACTTACCTCAAAGCGCACCTCCCCGGCAACGGCGCTAGAAAAAGGGTGGTAGGACTCGAATAGGTTGTATTAATATGGTGAAATTATCGTTGAAGTTAATATAGTGGTTAACCTAAATCGAGTCTAACCATCTTTCACAAAAAATTTTTTACCTGGCCTACTTAATTTTATCTTGGTCACTTTTAGGCCCAGGGTCAATCTCAGGGAGGTGGGGATTAAAGGTGAAGAAGTTTCTACACCTTTCCTAAAATGTATCTCTTCCGTGCGTTTATTATGTTTTTGGTCTTTTTCTATTTAAGATTTTTTGTTGATAATATTGTCCTTAAGGCACACCCTCAAAATCAAGTTCTTGGCTTTGAGCCAAATTGTTCTTGGCTTTGAGCCAACTTAGGGTTTCCAAAAAGACTGGTCCAGCTATTTGCAAGACCGAGTACCTGCAAGACAAGGATTATCTTTTCTCTTTTACTCTTTTTTTTATCTTTTTTAATAGCAGGAAACAAAAGAGAAATAGAAACAAGGTAGGTTGCTTGTAGAGAAATAAATACAGTCTCTATATATATAGATATATATATATTATATATATAGGGGTGGGGGTGGAAGTGGAAATGGCGTGTAGCACTGTATCGAGTTGGTCCACGTCTAGTAAGACACAACCAACAAGATGAAGTGCCGCGTAGAGTGTAGGATGGATGTGTGGGAGTGTGTGCGAAGGCACTTGTTTTACGCAGGTATCGGGGAATATCAGCAACTGGTGCAGATATTCCCGCGATATAATGCGTGGTGGAGCGACTAGTGCAAGGGCGTATGGATACAGGTATGTGATGTGTATGTAAATATATATATATATAGGGTTATATAGGTATATATGTAGTTATGTATATATATATGTATATATTTATAAATAGATATATATATATATATATATTTATGACTATATAGATATATATATATGTATGTATATATACTTATATATAGTTGTATAGGTATGAATATGTATATATATATATATATGTATGTATGTATGTATATATATATGTGGGTGTGAGTGTGTGTACGAGTGTGTGTGTGTACTGGAGAGGAGTGTGAGAGAGACAAAGAGTTTAAGGCGTCTGGCGGGTGAGAGCGTCGTCTGGGTGCGCGGCTGCACGGACACAGGCATGCAAGGGGTGCGCAGGTGCAGATGAGTGCAGACGCGGGCGAGAGAATGCAGCACAGTGCACTACGTTGCTCAGCGAACCGCGCTGCGGGTGAGTGCGGGTGCGGGCGCATGTGGACGTGGGTGAGTGCGGGTGCAGACACTGGTGACCGGCTGGAGCAGGTTGCAGGTGAGGAGAGGGAGCGCACGGTGACCGGATAAGTGAGAAACAAACCGGTCACCGCACTGTAGCTACAATTCCGCATTGAGAGGCGTGAACAGTAGCTATAGTGCCGTGCGGAGTGGGCGATCGATTGCGGCCCGTTCTGCATGCGCGAGTGCACAGGAAGGCGCCTGCACATGCAGAAAGAGCTCGCGGAGGGCTTGCAGGGGCGTGCGCAGCAGCTGGTGGAGCAGCGGACCGGCATTGCTTCTGCTGGAGCTCCGAAGCTTGAAGCTCTGGCAATGGCGGAAATAGCGAACTGCAGTAAATCAAGAGGGAGAAACCACCACGCCCACCTACTCACGAAAGAGCTGGGCGGTGGTGGAACTCACAGTGGAGGTTGTGGAATCACTGTGGGTCTTCTCGTGCCCGCAGTGTGTCTCTTCAGGGAGAAGAGATACTACGTATGGAGAGGGAGAGGGGAGGAAGATGGCCTGATAGTAGAGGGAAGTGACTATTTGTGTGTGTGTTTTTCAGGCTCTCCCCCCGCAAGGAAGATGGCCAGGCTTTTTAAAGAAGCGGGAGCCTGCCACAGCCATGCTGTCGGCATCGCCTGCCCAGCCATGTTGCTGGCAGAGGAATGGCGCGAAGAGGCGCAAGCGCCATGCTGATGTAAACACATTTACACTACTTAAGATGTCTATTTATGCATGTTCTTAAGCATAGGATTGCATTGCATGCTATAAATATTACATAACATGCATCATCTTGCATTTAGAGTAGTTTGAATAAAATGGAGGTTAATTGTCCCCTTTTATGTGCTTGGACAGGGAAAACATTTTATCGGGGCCTCGGATCGATTATCCAACAATACAGATGTGATCAGGGCGACGATTGGAGTTCAACGACTCCAAGATCGCCCTAATCAAGCATCTGTAGCATCAGATAGTGATCGGGGAACCCTAGAAGATCAAGGGCTAAGATAGTATAAATTTGCACTTCAAACGACAAATCCGACCACACAGATGGATTCGGATCGACGATCACAGCCTAACGACGTGAAAATCGACTCAATCTAACACCCGTGGCACCGTCTACAACATCCAGAAGATGGATGGCCAAGATGGCACCACGTGGCGCCATCTCAGCCATCCAACCAGCCCTCAAGACCGCCGCTGCTTTTTCAAAGAAGATTTGGCGTGTGATCTAGGCCGTTCGATCTCGATCCAACAGCTGTGGATACTCGCGCCTTAAAACATCCTCGCGCCCATCCACACTCCGCAGCATAGCGAGCGAGAGTTTTATCGCAGGCAGGCGATGAGTGATCAAATCGTGCGAGAGGGCGAGCAGCGCTGACGAGCGGGCGCGGGCAAGCGTCAGATCTCGATTGAGCAGCTACGTGCACTCGATAGTGCCCACGCGCTATCGCCCACCCGCACCTCATGAAGGATTGTACGTGGGCGGGCACGCATTGAGGAGCGGGGAAGGCGCAACTTAAGCCGTCCGATCTCGCGATCGGACGGCTGAGATTTAGCGAACATGAGCATGCGTTGAGCGCGCGAGAAAGCAAGCAGCCGCACAGGCAGCGCCCACTACGCCCACGATGGGGCTTTAGCGACGGTTTTATCCGTCACTAAAGACCCCTTATTTAATGTTTTGAGATTTAAATGACCAAATTACCCTCACTCCTTGCAACTATAAAAGGAGACCCCCTCCACACGAAATTCTCATC
This sequence comes from Thalassia testudinum, assembly GCA_037157565.1. NCBI lineage: Eukaryota > Viridiplantae > Streptophyta > Magnoliopsida > Alismatales > Hydrocharitaceae > Thalassia > Thalassia testudinum. The sequence goes on from JAZHRO010000025.1 coordinate 46,962,152, forward strand.
TCTTCCTTCTCTTCTCTACCTCTCCAAAGCTCAAGAGAAGCTTGTCCCACACCCGGGATGCTCCTCGCGAGATAAAGTCAAAATTTTTGTCCTCGTTCGGAAGTGGATCCCGCGACGACGATGACGTGCTGCCCCGTTCCCATTCTTCTGCTTCGTCCTACTCCGTCCTCCTTCGTCCAGGTGTCGTCCCGTCCGGCTCATCCTCCAAGCGATCGTCGAGGAGGATAACTTCTCTCTCCCTTTCTTCTTTACAGCTTTCTAGTGTAGAATTTTCCTGCCTTCTAGTGTAGCTGATTTCCCTCTTTCTAGTTTAATTCTTATTTGGTTTTATTGTATAAACATTTTGAAATATTGAATTGAATGCATGTTTTCTCTCTCTCTCTTTCCCTTTTTAGTCTGATTGTTGTTATAGCTTCATTGTAATTACATCGCCTTGCTTTTCAAGAAAATCCTAAAAACAATATAATTGCGAATATAGATCAACGAAGCCTCCCTATGTTCGACTCAGAATTTCAATTTCGGTATAAATTTTATTTGATGAACACTAGTTCTTCGCTTTCAAGCTACAACGACAAGGTTTTCAAAATCAAACACGTTAGCATAGCAACACGTACGTTCAACACATGCCTTGCAGCCACGCGAGGGAGAAGATTTCAAAGCAAATAAAGAAATGAAGAAGGTGAAATTGTGAGGCAGCACTTGAAGAAGATGTTAATTAAATGGCCAATTATTCGCATTCTCCTCCCCTCTTTAAAAATGAATGCATGTGTCTTTTTACAAATGCAACTATAGCTACCTAAGATGCAATGGCAGTGCTAGGAAATAACACAAGATGGCATATTTATTGGTGTATTTTTGCTGTGCAATTAGTTACCTATGACATAGCAATGATATGATGTAGTCTGTGTGATAGTGGATAGATTGATGAAGACAACACAGTTTCTGTCGATTTGAGTCACTTTTGGACCAGCACAGTTTGCAAAAGCACTACGTTCAAGATGTGGTGAACCTTCATGGAGTCCCTCGCAAGATTATTTCAAATAGAGACACTCGTTTCATTTCCCAGTTCTGGGCAGAGTTTTAGCGGGCTTTGGGTATTCGTCTGAGGTTCAGTACAGCCTATCACCCCCAGACAGACGGATAGTTGGAGCGCACCATGCAGACCCTTGAGGATCTCCTATGCGCTTGCGTACTGGACTGGAGAGGCTCTTGGGAGGAGCATTTGCCCCTCGCAAAGTTTGCATACAATAAAAACCACCACTCGAGCATCGGCATGGCACCGTATGAGGCTTTGTAGAGGAGGAGGTGTACTGCTCCTTTAAGTTGGGTTGAGTTGGGGACCAAGTGGGAAGTTGGTCCCAGGCTGATAAGCCAGAGTCAGGTGGTGATCGAGCAGATCCACAGACGACTCCATACTATCAGGAGCAGGTAGAAGAACTACACTGACTTGAAGCGTAGGGAGGTACAATTTGAGGTTGGAGAGATCACGTCTTACTCCGTGTTTCGCCCATGAAGGGCTTACAGTGGTTCGGGGTGAGAGGGAATCTTGCGCCGACGTTTGTAGGGCCTTTTGAGGTCTTGGAGAAGGTAGGACCCATTGCTTACTGGTTTGCCCTTCCTCCCCAGCTCTTTGGAGTGCATGACGTGTTCCACGTGTCCAACCTCTGAAAATACATCATCAACCCTAGCCATGTTCTGAGCCACAAGAACATCGAGGTGGGGAATGACCTGACCTACCCTAAGAGGCCAGTATAGATACTAGACAAAGCCATCTGAAGTTTGAGACAGAAGGAGGTACCCCTGGTGAAGGTCTTGTGGAGAAGCCAGTGGTACGAGGAGGCCACTTGGGAGCTTAAGGCGGCGATGCGAGAACAATACCTGGATTTTTTCGAGGGTGCGTCACTTCGAACCTACTTTGATCTTCTTTAAGTTTGTTATACACAATTACGTTTAATTTTCCATACCCTGGTTAGCTCAAGTTTCGGGAACGAAACTTCCTTTAAGTTTGTTATGTTGAAATGACCCTTCCCAAGGGTCGTTTGGCATTTTCAAAATTTTTAGGGGTTTTTGTGCAATTTTAACCTCCTATGTTTTTATTGTGGATATGTGAGGGAGAAGAGAACTTGTGTGGATGCCCCCGTAATTTTCCAATCCCCACACCCCTATCTCACAAGCACCACACCCCTCCACCGTACCTCACCCCCTCACCTCCATACCCACGACACCCCTCTCCCATACATCTCCCCCATTCCCCCCTTAACCCTCCATGCCTCACACCATCCCTTCCCCACACCTTCCACCTCCATATAAACCCCCCGCTCCATCCATCCCAAACCGCAGCTTAGAGGAGAGGGAGAGTGGGGAGCAGGTGGAGCACGGAGAAGAGGAGTGCATGCGGGAGAGGAGGGGAAACGGCGGGAGAAGTTGCTGCTGCGGGGGTGCTGCTGTCACAGTAAACGCAGGGGACAAAGAGAGCCCGCAAACGGTTTTGTGGAATCATTTTCTTTTCGTAGAATCGGACATCTAGAGAGACCATTAGAAGTCTAGCCAGACGACCGGAGGTAACACCAGACGTCTGCTAACACGAAATTTTGAATTATTTTGCCTACCAAGTTCTGACCTTGCATGCATGTGTCAGAGGTTGGAAAGGCACGCTGGTGCGAGGATCGAGGTGGTTTCAGATGTCTGGAAGCATTGCTAGACATCTAATGACCCCCTCGGACGTCTGCACAGAGTTCTAAACATTTGAAAAAGATGTAGGGAGAAAGGTGAGTCACTGAGTTCGTTTAAGACGTCTGGGACTCTTCCCAGACATCTGATTTCTGTCAGAGTTGTGTTTTTGGGCCTGTTTAGGGTCCAAACGGAGTCAGATTTGCACAAACAAAACGTTGTTGGATTTTGTTCGAGCTTCTCTACGTAATGATATAGTGCCTATGTAGTTTTGAGCTTGTTTGACCTGTCGGTTCATGTTGTGGGTCTCTAGTCCGTAGAATATATGGGACCTACGGAAATGTCGAGAGCCACCATACGAGACCCCATTCCACCCAGTTACCTTGGTAGAGTGGTTTTCACCTTAATCTCGAAGTTAATAATGAAATTGCATGCATAGAATTATTTGAACCCTAAGTTGTGAGATGAACCCTAGTACTGAAAAGAGACAAATGCATGCTACTTACAATATATTCAATTGAATCCTAGGTTGTGAAATGAATACTAGGGCTGGAAGAAATGTATGTGTAGTTAATGAACAAATGAGTTACCGTGATGCTTCCTAAAAGGAAATAAATCATGAGCTGCCTGTACTACCTATAATGAACCATGTCATGAATGGAAATACATGCCTGTACTGAGTAATCGATGATGAAATTTGAGTTGCCCGCTCTACATGTAATGAACCAGATATGTGATTACACAGCAATCATAGGCCTTAATTCACCTGAATTAAGCCAGAACTTAGCTTAACATGAACATTCTGCATGCATATGCATCGTAGTTGATATATGTGTTTTGTGCATAAAACTATGCTATTTGAGAGCTATCACTCATTGTAGGTAATTTGGGGCTACGGATGATTGATCCAACTGCATGGATCTATTTAGAACTACGAAGGGAGTCCAACGCTTCCAAGATCACATCAATCAGACTCCTGTAGCACCCTAGGGAATCCACAGAAGACCAAGAGCCAAGGGGCAAATTAAAGAAGATTTGTATCTCAGATGACAAATCCAACTGCACGGATGGATCCGGATCGATGTTCGCAGCCCAACGACATAGAAATCAATTCAATCGGAGGCCTACATCACCAGATACAAGGAAAAGAAGATGAACGACCATGATGGCGCCACGTGGTGCCATCACAGCCGCTCCCTCACCACCACCCCATCCAGGAAGGATGCACTGCATGCTGTGGACCGTTGGATCATCATCCAATGAACACAAGCGTGGCACATCGCCTGCCCAGATCGGATAAGGATTAATAGAAACAAACAAGTATATATAACAAAAGGCTTGTGAAGAGCGTTGGCTCACGCGTGCGAGAGTAAGCATGGGATGCGGGTTTGAGTCATGCGCTACGCAAAATTAATGCGGCATTGGCTGTGCAGGTACCTGCAAGTGTAATTACGCGATCGGAGGGCAAGGGCGCGACCACATGGCGCAATCAAAGCGCACCATGGGTGGACGCACGATCGCACACGTTTTGCAAGATTTGGAAGGCGAGGCAAGTGCACGTAAGCTGTTCGATTGTAAGATCAGACGGCTGAGGTTGAAGCGCTCAGAAGAGGCAAGCAGCGAAGGTGAAAACGTGAAGGGCACACGCAGGCGATCTGCGGTCGTGCGATGGAGGATTGATGCTCCACAGAGCGCCACATGGTAGCATCAGAGCGAATCGAGGGAAAGAGAAGGATTTGGAAGGATTTTGCATGAGATTAAGGGGGCCAAATGCCCTTTTTACCCTCCGCCAAAAGGAGTCCAAAAGGGCCCCCTTGGAGTGCATTCCCTTCATTCTCTTCTTCCTCCTTCTTCAACCTTTCTTTCTTGTTCTTCTTCCCATCTTCTCTGCATCTAGCTCTGCATCTCCGTCTGAAGCATCCGTTGGGCCACCCCGACAGATCATTGTTGCTCCTCCCAACCTCTCCAAAAGGCCACTACGAGCCACCCATGGTGTCCTTATTCTGTTACAACAGTAGTTTGTTTATTTTATGTTTTATTCAAATACATGTATTCAGTTTATGTTCAATCTCTTCCTGTGATATAAATATTGTGATTGATTGTTTCTTTTACTTAACCTTTATATTTGAAATAAACACATGAAATCAAAAGTATTTTCTGCCTCCCTGTGATTGACTGGGACTCACCAGTTCCGTTGATTATTTACTCGAGACGTATTTCGCGCTATACTACAATGCATTCATCTTTTACACGATCTACGCTGCGACTAAATTGGCATTTGATTTTACCTCTAATACAAAATTTTGTGTGCAGGAACAACGACACGAAGCAACGAACGAGGAAAAGCGGGCACTACGAAAATCAATTGCACACATTCCTATTAGAAATTCAGCTAGAAAGTAAGTGTCATCTTTAAAATTCAATAGTCGTATTTCTAATGCTCCAAAAATCCTGAAATTTGGACTGGAACTAGATCTTCAAATTATCTTTCCAACTCCACCCTTTTCAAAAAGGAATTTTTTCTATGGAATTATTGAAAATTCGTGGAGTACATACTAGTCAGATTGCTTGAAAATAGCACTTTTATGAACTTTAAAAATTAATTATGACTAACATACAAATAAGATTGACTCAAAATTTATGGGGTGTGAAAGATAATCAAATTATATTTTGATATCATATTTTTACAAAATTTTTGGAGCATATTTGATATAGTTTCCAATAGAAAAACCAACGTAGGGTCTCAATCCTAGATTTGATCCCTAGTTAGTTAAAAATTCATAACTAATTGTTGGAAATAGAAAAAATTTTTGAAAAATACTCTCTGAAAAGCTTATTGCAAAAGGAATCTTCTTTCCATGTTTTAAATCATTTGGATTCCATCTCACCTTAGAGTATACTTTGGAATTGTGGTATACAATTTGAAAAAGAACTTAGAAGTGAATGAGCCAATAGAACCACATTGACTAACCTAGACGTCGACGAGCCCAAAAGTTAGTCGATGAGGCGAGCCATTTGGTGGATTTCCCACCATCTACTACATTGAGGAAACAGCTTAAGAATTCACGAAAATACATCAAATAACCTGCATTTGGCTTGAAACTACTGGGTAGTTCCAACCTCTCCTGCAAAACCTGGTGACTAAGCCTGCAGCACAGTGTCAAACGACCGCGGCTGCGGGGTAACGGAATCGGAGGTGAAAGCCGAAGGAAGAACCTTCCTTGTAGTCCCCTCATATCCAGACTGGCCGGGTTAGCCTGAGAGGCGGGAATTCCTTACAGTTGGTCTCTAGCCAAATTTTCAATAACACAAACTTAAACGAAAAATCAGGTCATTTGATCTAAAGGACCACTCTGATTAACAAGGCCTTAGCCTTGTTCTGCTTGACTACACCAACCCTTTGAGTTGGTGTATGCAAGGAAGAAGGTCATTAAGACCTGAACTTGCGGGACCTTGGGAGCCAAACCTAAGGCGGCGAAGGCAATTTTCGCCCAACCTCTCTTCTCAACCTTCTTCCATCTGATTAGCTGCGATGGCTAATCTTGGTCCTCGAATTCGTCAAGACCCTGAGAATTATGACCCAATGGCTTGTCTGGAAGCCAAGGTCGAGGAAACGGAACAGAAATATGAGCAGAGCATCGCTTGAATTCTCACGACACTTGACAGGATGCAGCATCCACCACGCAGAGAACTACAGGACTTCTATGATCCGGCAACAACAATCATAGCACCTCAGGTTCGGATTCCCGCAGGTAGATATGCATTCGAGATAAAGTCGAATATCATAAGTCTAATTCAGACTCATTTCCATGGAAACTCGAATGAGGATCCCTTCAGTACCTCGATGACTTGAGTCGGATTGCAGAGTCAATTCAACCCAAGAATATAGATATTGGAATTGTTCTCATGAAGCTTTTTCTTTTTTTCTCTCAAGGATAAAGCTGCTTATTGCTTCAAGACCATCGGGAGGCCAATTGGAACCTGGGAGGAATTACATCGCGAATTCCTCCAAAAGTTCTTCCTGATCGGACGAACAAATGCCATGAGGCACGCAATCACGACCTTTGCTCAAGGACCTGGAGAGATGCTACATGACACCTGGGACAGATTCCACGATCTTCTCAGAAAATGCCCACACCATGATGTACCCAAATGGCACCTTGCGCAAGTATTTTACCATGGGCTGGATAACACACATCGGTACCTGGCCGATGCATCTAGCGGTGGGAAATTTCTCACGAAGGATGAGAACAACACATTTGAACTGTTTGAGTCCTTAGTAGAGAACTCGATGAATGCTGACCAGTTCCACCGACCTGGACAGCAATGAGTTAATGTCCACGAAGCTCAAGCCGAGTCAGCCCGAGCCGACATTGGACATTATCACCAAAAAGCTGGATAAGATGGATCTGCTCGATGAATTAATGCGAGTGAGATCCGGATCTGCTGGCAACACTGCTCCATCTTACTCCTCTCAAGCATCTCGAGCCCCCTTTGCTCGTACATATTCGGTTACTTGGGATGTTTTCTCTCCATCCTCGCAGGATCCTGCATACCAGGAACCTATGAACAATATGGATCTAGCATCGTACAATCAAGGTTATGCACCACATGATGATGCAAGTGCGTATTCTTTTGATGAATTTGCATCTGAGACGTCTTCGGCTTACGAAGATGTCAATGCCATTCAGGGATACGGGCGTAACAACCTGTATTCTGAAACATATAACCCTGGTTGGCGCCAGCATCCCAATTTCGCCTGGTCTGGTAATCCACAGAGATCGAGTCAAGTTCCACACTATCAGACCAGACAATACGGGAATGCGTAGAACACGTATCCAAGACAATAGCCATTCCCATCTCAGCAGCAATAGACATGCTCTATCTATCAGCCGCCGCACCAAGCTGCCAACTACCCTCCAAAGCGGGGTGACCCTTTGAAGTCGCTGAAGGAGGAATTGCAAGCATCAATTTGGAAATCTACTCATGATAACCTCTAAATAATGAAGGCAATGGCTGACCAAATACAGAGCATATAGAACACACAAAACCAAATGTTGCAGGAGGATAGATCACAGGAAGCTTTGCCCTTCCAACCTATCCCAAAGCTGAGATATGTGCAGAATCAGGGCACCCCGCCTAGATTCCAACCACCATAGGGGCAAGCACACGCTATTATGCAAGAACTTCCCGCACCTCCTGGTTATGGGATCGATCAGCCACCTTTGTTGCCAAACCCTGTGTATCCAGACCAACCCACTCCTCTGCCCTTGCATGGATAGCATGCTGATGCAAAAGCTGTCAACTTAAGGAGCGGAAAGACTATGCAGGACCCGCTACTTAGGCAAGCAGGTAACGATTTTCCCTGCGCTATACCACGAGATGATTCACAACCCTCTTTTTCTCACAAGCCATCTTCATTAGATAAGAGAAAGAAGCCCCTAGACCCTGAAATTCCCGTCCCTTTTCCCGCAGCCCTAACATGAGATTCAGCACGAAAAAAGGACACGCGGAATTTTGAGGACCTGAAATCCATGCTCAAGGAAGTTCACATTCAGGCCCCTCTCCTCGAAGCGATAGATCACATCCCAGCTGTTGCTATGTTCTTTAAGGACTATTATACTCTGAAGCAACAGCAGAGGATCGGATGACATGCGATATTATGTGAGGAAGCTGGTGCAATTATTTTAGCTGACTTACTGCCCAAGAAGAAGGACTCGGGCACACCATTGATTTCCTCTTATTGCAGGATTCCCCTTTTGATAGGGCCCTTCTTGACTTAGGGTCATCCATCAACCTAACTCCCACCGTAGTATTTAATCGATTTTGATTTGGGGAGTTAAAACCCACCTCGGTTACCATACAGTTGGTTGACCGATCTGTAAAAACACCGAGGGGGGTGGTTGAAAATGTGATCGTAAAAGTCCAAGGATTCTGCTTTCCAGCGGACTTGTTTGTTCTTGATATGGAGGTTCCTCCTAATCTCCGTGATGCACCGATTATTCTAGGTCGCCCGTTTTTGGCAACCGCCTGCGCAAACATCGACTGTGCATCAGGGTGCATGGAGATTGCCCTGGGAAATGAAAAGTTTAGACTAGACATTTTCAAGGCATCAAAGAACTTTGAATGCGATTTGATCGAGAAGGATAGTGAAGACGAAGATTCAACTTTTTGTGGGAACATTGGGCTCCTCTGCAACGACCCAATGGCACATTCATCCTCACTATCATGGGTCTTTGATCGTGATCCACATGGGACTGAGACTAATGATATGCACATTTCGTCCCATGGATTTGGTTGTCATGGGTGTTCATCTACTCTTAACACCCCTGATCCTAACTATCCTATCCTATCCAGCACAGATATCTTAAGATAGGATTACATGACCACCGCAAGCAGATTCTTCATTAGGCAGGAACAATAAATTTTCGCTATTATTTCCTCCCCTCCCCTACACAACCCTCCTCCTCACCCTCCCCACCCTCCACTACTAGAGTTTCAGCCCTTACCTGATTCACTTAAATACGTGTTTCTGGGAGAAAGTGAGACATATCCAGTGATTATCAATGCTCACTTGATTCCGGATCAGCAACACCAGTTGATCTCTGTTCTGCAAGCACATAGGGCTACTATCGGGTGGGGCATTGTTGATCTCCACAGAATTCACCCCTCATATTGCACTCACCATATCTACACTAATGAAGGGGTGAGACCGTCGAGACAACCTCAAAGACACCTAAATCCAAATATGTTGGAGGTTGTCAAGAAGGAGATCATTAAATGGCTGGATGCAGACATTATCTATCCAATTTCCGATAGCCAGTGGGTGAGTCCCATTCAAATAGTGCCCAAAAGGCGTGACTCACCGTAATCAAAAATGAATTGGGCGAACCCATCCCAACCCGCACCACGACTTCTTGGTGGGTCTGCATTGACTACAGGAAGCTAAACTCGGCTACCAAAAAGGATCATTTTCCTTTGCCCTTTATTGATCAGATTCTAGAATAGGTAGCCGAAAATGTTTTCTTCTACTTTCTGGATGGATACTTCGAGTACAATCAAGTTGCAATCAACCCAAAAGACCAAGACAAGATGACTTTTACCTGTTCCTTTGGAACATTCACTTTTAAGCAGAAACCTTTCAGCCTCTGCAACGCACCAGCTACCTTTTAGTGATGCATGCTGGCCATCTTTTCAAACATGATCGAGGACTACGTAGAAGTGTTCATGGACGACTTCTTCGTGTTTGGAGACGATTTCTCGTCTTGTCTCAATAACCTCACAAAAATTCTGAGGAGATGTATAGAGGTTAACTTAGTGCTTTCATGGGAGAAAAGCCATTTTATGGTGAGAAATGGCATCGTGCTAGGTCACAGAATCTCCTTTGATGGACTCGAGGTCGACTGAGCTAAGTCTGAAATCATTTCGCGATTACCTCTGCCTCGCTCGGTTAGGCAAATTGGATCATTCTTAGGGCATGTCGGATTTTATCGAAGATTCATTCAAGATTTCTCGAAAATTGCTCATCCATTAACGAATCTTCTGGTGACTGACACGCCCTTTGTGTTCAACTCCTTGTGTCTCAGTGCCTTCAAGACCTTGCGAAGCGCTATCTCTAGTGCACCTATTCTCCAACCCCCGACTGGTCACTGAGATGATGTATGACGCTTCTGACTTCGCTATCAGAGTTGTTCTTGGCCAGTGTCAGGAGTGCCATCCATTTGTAATATATTATGCTAGCAAAACGCTAAATGAGGCCCAACGTAACTATACAGTCACTGAGAAAGAATTGCTAGCCATAGTATTCGGGTTGGAGAAATTTAGGTCATACTTACTCGGGTCCAAAGTTATCATCTACACTAACCATTCCGCCCTCCGGCATTTGTTGGCAAAGGACACCAAACCCCGCCTTATCAGATGGATCCTTCTTTTGCAGGAGTTTAATGTCGAAATCCGCAACAAAGTCGGAGCACATAATGTTGTAGAGGATCACTTGTCTCGGCTTGACCCAGACTACATTCCATACTCCCCACCAATATCAGATTGATTTTCGGATGAGTCTTTGCTATCTATCAACTCCGTTGAGTTTCCTCGGTCTGCTGATATAGCAAACTATCATGTCGCAGGCAGGCTACCTGCCGGATTATCCAAGGATCAAAAGCTCAAATTTATATCAGAGGCTAAATTCTATTTTTGGGATGACCGTTGCTATTTCGCATTGGGGCTGATCAGATCATCCGTAGATGCATCCCTGATTCAAAAATCTCGAGTGTGCTATCCTTCTGCCACAGCGATGCTTGTGGGGGTCATTTCTTAGGCCGAAAAATTGCTGCAAAGATTTTGCGGTTGGGATTTTTCTGGCCAACCATTTTTATAGATACACACGAGTTTGCCAAGTGTTGTAAGCGGTGCCAGGTAGTCGATTCTATGACCCGGAGAGATATGATGCCTCTCCAATCCATTCTGGTCGTAGAAGTGTTCGATGTCTGAGGCATCGACTTTATGGGCCCCTTCCCGAACTCTCATGGCTTTAGTACATACTCCTCACAGTAGACTATGTCTCAAAGTGGGTAGAAGCTATCCTGGCAAGACGAGCTGATCATAAGACTGTTATATCCTTTGTCCGGGAATTCATTTTGTGAGATTTGGAGTTCCCTACACCCTGATAAGTGATGGGGGAAGCCACTTCATCCATGCCCATTTCAGGTCATTATTAAAAAAATATGGGGTGTAGCACCACATTGCTACCCCATATCACCCACAAACAATGGGCAGGAAGTATCAAACTGTCAAATCAAGCTTATCCTTCAAAAGACGGTTAGACTTGATAGGAAGGATTAGTCCGATCAATTAATTGATGCACTATGGGCATATCGGACCGCGTACAAGGCTCCAGTTAGAATGTCGCCATACTGCATGGTGTATGGAAAGGCCTGTCACCTTCCTGTGGAGTTGGAGCACCGTGCCTTTTGGGCGGTGCAGAAGTGTAATTTTAACCTCGAGGCCGAAGGTTATGAAAGAAAGCTCCAGCTCAGTGAGTTAGAGGAGATTAGGCAGGAAGCTTACGAGAATGCAAAAATATACAAAAACAAGACAAAAGCTTTCCATGATCAACACATCCGAAGGAAGGAGTTCGCACCTAACCAGCAGATTTGGTTGTTTGACTCCCAACTCAAATTCTTTGCAGGAAAGCTCAAGTCCAAGTGGACTGGGCTGTTCTTGGTGGTCCACCCGTATCTTAACGAAGCAGTCCAAATTAAAGACTCAAAATCTGGGCAAATTTTTACGGTTAATGGCTAGTGCCTCAAACCATTCTTTGCTCAGGAACTTCCTCCTGATGATGAAACGATACATCTTCTTGAGGACGTATGACTGATGAGTTGCCTAGCTGGAGGCGTTAAACTCAACACATATACATATATACATACCATAAATACATAGCATATTTCATTTTCGCATAATGTTTTGCATATTGTTTTGCATATTGTGTATGTCATTGCAGTAATGGCATGAGCTCAATGACAACTCAGAAGCAGTTTCGGGTGATTTCTATCCATATACACCTGGCCTTATTTCTTTTATTCAAGCATGAGGACATGCAAACACTTAAGCATGGGGGGGTAGTCCATAAAAATTGAAAATTTTATGCCAACAATTGGGGGATTAGATTGCTTTATCAAGAGGTTTTATTAGAGAATTATTCTTTAGTAGATTCCTAGATTTAGAATCCAGTATAATTTCATACTTGCATGTAGAATTTGCAATGGATCCACTATGAAAACTGATAGACATCTCTAGTTTGTCGAGAAGAAGCATTGCTTCTTCTCCTAAACCCTTGGACAGCAATCAGGGAGTCAGGTGAACCATCTTCTAGTAGATCCACCAAAACATATGTGAGATGAGAGTAAAGAATCTACTGGTGCTCTAAGGCTAGTGTATGGAATCTTTAATCTTTAATAATTGAATAATGATACTCGAAGATGGGCATAGCTTTTGCTCTCAGTTCTTGCATACTACATCTGTGAGAAATTCCATACGAGAGCCACCAAATAAGGCAAAAACACAAAGAGCGGGTTCTAATAAAACTAGGATTGAGGTGGATGGTCATGATCATCCTCTACGGAATCCTCAATTGAAGGAGGGTATTGATGTCAAGGTCAGAAATACGTCTTCCTACCCATTCCCTACCTGGTGCCAAGAGTAGGTACTTCCACCAAATAAGCCACCTGAGATCCTCTTGGTCACCCCCAAAAATCTCAAATAATGCCTCATGAATAAAAGTATGTATGTCGTGTTGAATTGTTGCATTATGTTATGTTGGTAATGGCATTGTGTCAGCAGATATATATATATATATATATATATATATATATATATATATATATAAGAAAGCATACAAAAGGGATATTTGCTTGTAAGAAAAAAAAAAAGTTATGTTAAGAAGTTTGACTTATGTAAGTCAAAATGTTTTGAGGCAAAAACACCTACCACCCTCATGAACCACCAAATACAGCTGAAACTTATTTTTCTATATTTCTGGCCACCTGAATACGGGCTAAGGAGTCTGACTTAGTCGTAGGGTTATCAGAACCTAATTAAATTGTAATGTCATGTAAGACCACTAAATACAATTGCAAATCTGGTAAGATGTGAGCTCAAAAAAAAAAAAAGAAGAAAAAGAGAGGTAGAAAGAGAGAAAAGAAAAAGTGCAAAAGATTAAAGAGAGCACAGTTTTCTAGCCCTTCTCTAAGTTAAGTTATTCAATAATCTAATAATCTAGATCCTGAAATACTAGTCTCTATGTAGCACCAGAAGCGAGTGAGCCACCAAATACAAATCCAATTAACTCAGACGCCTTCTACCTAAGCCGAAAGCCAGGGCTAAAATCAGAGAATATTTTATATCCCCAAGAGAAGAGGTTTGCCTATCCCAATAGAATTTTACTAGGGGGCAAGTACAAACACTAAATGTGTATCGACTCTTCACTTGGATTCGTTGTAGAAGCTACGACATCATGTGTACATAGTTATCTGGATTCTAAATTTTTGGATGAAAAAAAAGAAATAAACCTTTAGTTAAACTCTTGATAAAATGCATTTAGTCTTGCACCTGCTAGAGACTAGCAAGATTTAGGCATGGGGGCATGATTGCACAGCAATCATAGGCCTTAATTCGCCTGAATTAAGCCATAACTTAGCTTAATATGAACATTCTACATGCATATGCATCGTATTCTGCATTACAGTTGATATATGTGTTTTATGCATAAAACTATGCTATTCGAGAGGTATCACTCATTGCACGTTATTCGGGGCTGTGGATGACCGATCCAACTGCATGGATCTATTCAGAACTACAACAGGAGTCCAACGCTTCCAAGATCGCATCAATCAGACTCCCATAGCACCCTAAGGAATCCATAGAAGATCAAGAACCAAGGGGCAAATTAAAGAAGATCCAGACCTCAAATGACAAATCCAACCGCATGGATGGATCTGAATCGATGTTCGCAGCCCAACGGCACAGAAATTAATTCAATTGGAGGCCCACATCACCAGATACAAGGAAAAGAAGATGAACGGTCATGATGGTGTGGTGCCATCACAGCCACTTCCTCACCACTGCCCCATCCAGGAAGGACTTACTACATGCTGTGGACCATTGGATCTTCATCCAATGGCCACGAGTGCAGCACGTCGCCCACCCAGATCGGATAAGGATTAATAGAAACAAATAAGTATATATAACAAAAGGCTTACATAGCGCGTTGGCTCACACATGCGTGCGTAAGTGTGGGACATAGGTTCGAGCTGTACGCTGCGCAAAATTGATGCGGCATTGGCTGTGCAGGCACTTGCAGGCTCAATTGTGCGATCGAAGGGCAGAGGCGCGACCACGTAGCGCGATCAGAGCGCACCGCGTGCGGACGTGCGATCGCACGTGTTTTGCGAGATTCGGAAGGTGAGGCAAGTGCGCGTAAGCCGTCCGATTGTAAGATCGGACGGCTGAGGTTGAAGCGCTCAGAAGAGGCAAGTGGCAAAGTCGAAAATGCGAAGGGCGAGCAGGGGCGATCTGCGGCCGTGTGATGGAGGATCAATGCTCCACAGAGTGCCACATGGCAGCATCAGAGCGAATCGAGGGAAAAAGAAGGAAGACTTTTGCATGAGATTAAGGGGGCTAAATGCCCTTTTTACCCTCTGCCAAAGCTATAAAAAGAGCCCAAAAGGGCCCCTTTGGAGGGCATTCCCTTCATTCTCTTCTTCTTCCTCCTTCAACCTTTCTTTCTTGTTCTTCTCGTCTTCTCTGCATCTGGCTTCACATCTTTGTCTGAAGCGTCCGTTAGGCCACCCCGATGGATTGTTGTTGCTCCTCCCAACCTCTCTAAAAGGCCACCATGAACCACCCGTGGTGTCCTTGTTCTGTTACAACAGTAGTTTGTTTATTTTATATTTTATTCAAATACATGTATCTAGTTTATGTTCAATCTCTTCTTGTGATATAAATATTGTGATTGATTGTTCCTTTTACTTAGCCTTTATATTTGAAATAAACACATGAAATAAAAAGTGCTTTCTGCCTCCCTGTGATCGACCGGGACTCACCAGTTCCGTTAATTGTTTGCTCGAGACATATTTCAAGCTATATTACAACGCGTTCATCTTTTACGCAATCTACGCCGCGACCAATATGGAAATAAGAAAGTCCATGTACAAACCCTATGGGAAATTTTAGAAAGAAACCAAGAATACTGTAGTACGAAAAACCTGATGGTTTTGGAACATGTTGCCTACGGGCAGCTGTTCGGACTTGGTTAAGGGAGGTGCGCTAGCCCTCATATACTGAGGAGAGCAGCTGTCTCTACTGTCTCTTTAGTGTGGAAATTGAGTTGGCCCTTGTGTACACGGTACCAAGGAGAGCGACTGTCTTGCAGACGCGGTACCAAGGAGCCACTATCCCTTTAGTGTAGAGGGGAGCTAGCCGCCCCTTGAGTTGAGACCTGGGGTTAGAACTAGTCACTCTACACTGACTCCTGTTTGGCTCTCAAGTACGTGGTACCGAGGTGAGCTACTTAGTTTAGGGAGGGAGCTAGTCACCTCGTGGGGCCCGGGGTTAGGACTAGCCACCTTACACCGATTCTTGTTAGGCCTACTGGGCGAACTGGGATAGTCGAACGAGAGTACACGAACTATGGAGGTACGAGACCCCTATTCTGAGAAGGCAAGGCCCTATGCTATTCTATGTTGTACTTTTGGACGTACCTGCTAGTGGAAACGACTAATCGCATGCCAGTGCGGGGTACCTACCCGTGTGCTTATCGCACGTGCCGTAGTCATCGCTACATCGCGACTGTGACCTCGGAGTGGTAGACCAGGTGTAGGACTACCATGGGGGACTCTCTCAGCTAGAAGAGTGCCACATGTACATCTAGCGTCGCAAGAAAACTACAAGTGAGATATTAATTAAGATCGTTCCCTTAGGGAATAAGAAGATTTAGCAAGGTTATGGATCCTAATTAGAGTACTCGACTCAGAAACACATAAATGAGAAAAGAATGATAATAAATAATCAGCAATGTACAATTAGCTAGTTGCTTGTTTAATTATGTTTAGTTGCATGTAAATGACTTAACCACCACTCTACTCAGCATTAGTTGACCACGAATTTCTATAACCATGTTCAGGTCAGGGATTTAAGCAGCTAAGCGCCATCGACTGCTGAGGGCGCTGGGCCCAATTGAGCACAGCCATAGTCCTTTTCTGCTGCAAAGTTTTGTTAGTAGTGAGTAGCCTGTAACTGTTCTATTATGTTCAGCTATATTTCTACTAATTTCTATTGTGATGGCTATGTTCGTAACTGTACTTTTCCACTTGTGTCATGTTATATCCTTGTGATATACTGTTCTATTTCCTTTACTGTCTCTTACATACTTTCTACTTAGTTACATTACACGTGTAGTTGTGAAATGAGTATACATTTGGTTATTTCTCGTTGGACGACTGGGTCTTGAGGTTCGTCAAGGCAAGCCGGTCTTGGGTTCTGTAGGGAGCCAGGGTCGGGTCGTGACAGTTTCCACCCACAATTGTATCCTCATCAGAGTCGTTGTTGGTGTTTCCACCCACTCGTATCCACGTTTGACGTCGCTCTCTTAGGAGGATCATATCATGGGTCTTGCACCCAACACACAAGGAAGAAGAATGAAGGAGGAAGAGAGAGAGAGAGAGAGAGAGAGAGAGAGGAAGGGAGGAGAGAAGTGAGGTCGCGATGGCGAGAGTAACGAACGTCGGAGTCATGGCAACGTGACTGCAGGGGTGGTCGTCGTGCTCCCTTGACTTACTTACACAACAGGGGGTGCGTCGAGGGATCGATCGTGGTCGGGGGTTGGTGGTCGACGTGGACCAAGGTATGCATGAGGGAGAAGAAAGTATGAAGAAGGAGAAAGGACCAAGGAAGAAGTAGAGGGGGAGAAGAGGGATTAGTTGAAGGGGTAGAAAAATTGTAGGTTAAAAATGGAGAGTTTTTAAATATTTCTTATAAATCCTTGTTAAGAAATTAGTTTATTACTAAGATCTGACGATAGGGATTTTTTTGTGCAGATCCAGGTGATCCTGAGGCAGATTTAAATGATCTAAGACTCAATCTTGGGGTTCTCAAGTGTGTTGGACGCATCCGTATAGTTGGATTGGGTGGTTTTCACTCCAAATTTCATGGCACAAACTGAGGAAATGCGTGTGGTGTTAGAGCCTCCAACCTATTTTCAGAGTCACCATGACTCCCAGTGACCCTAGGTAGAATGGTCTCCCATTTTTCTAATGAAAAGTATTATTATGCCCCCTCTTTGTCATAAACATTAAGCTTATGTGCTTTCTTTCCACTAGCTGAGTCTTCAAGTTTGTGAATATATGATGTCTGATTTTCCTTTTAGGGGTAATACAAATATTAGAATGAGATGTTAAAATAAAATGATGGAATATGCATTGAAGCGAATTGATTAGTTGATAACTCAGGCCTTGTTTATAGAAATTGACTTGACTTGTAGGATTGGATAATTAAATCAAGAATTTATGAACGTAATTCATGAGCCAAATTGATGAATTGTCATATGATTACTGAATTAAAAGAGATAACAAGATAAATCCCTCTGTTGCTATAGAGAATAAATTGTGAATTGAATATATCGCAAATGGTTATACATGAGAATTGTTAATATTGACGGTTATCCCTGTAATAAATGGACGTTTCGATATGATGGAATTGATAAGGGAATATGAATAACTAAATGAGACAATTGGTTGAGTTTGTTGGTCGATCAAGGAGTGGGCTACCCTCCTTGCAACTCTGTGATAGGCCCATTGGCTAATCGGGTAGAAAGATAGGGGTACGTGGGTATATACATATGTAATATTGGTTGGATATGTACCCCGGCCATGGAGAGGACTATCAATGAAATAGCGTAAGTTGTGTCTACATGTATAACTCATGGTATGCAACCACCACACTACCTACCCTAGGGCCTCAGGGTGATGGAATGAGATGTAGGGTGAGTTCGAAGTTTCCTCCTAGCCAAGAGGGCATTATTGATTGTGCAACAATCATAGGTCCTAACTCGCTTAAATTAAGCTAGCACATAGCTTAACATGAACATTCTACATGCATACGCATCGTATTCTGCATCGTAGTTGATATATGTGTTTTATGTATTAAACTATGTTATTTGAGAGGTATTAATGATTGCAGGTAATCTAGGGCTGCAGATGACCGATCCAACCATATGGATCTGTTCGGAATAATGATGGGAGTCCAACGCATCCAAGATCACATCAATCAGACTCCCGTAGCACCCAAGGGAGTCTACAGAAGAGCAAGAGCCAAGGGGCAAATTGAAGAAGATCTGGACCTCAGATGACAAATCCAATCATACGAATGGATCTGGATCAACGTTCACAATCCAACGATGCAAATTTCAACTTAATCGGAGGCCTACGTCATCAGATATAAAGAGAAGAAGAACGGGCGGGCACGATGGCGCCACGTGGCACCATCGCAGCCCCTCCTCGCTGAGCCCCCAACCCCTGAAGGCATCTCGCCTAGCAGCGTGGGCCATTGGATCTTCATCCAACGGCCACGAACATGCCACATCGCCACCCAGAACAGATTAATATAAATATAATTAAGTACATATTACAAAGGCTCTGCGTAGCGCATTGGCTCACGCGCCTGCCTGTGTCTGCGGGGGGCGTGGGTTCGAGTCTTGCACTGCGCAGAAATTGGTGCGGGTTGCGGGAGGGCACGTGCAAGCACTCATGCGCGATTGGACGGTGTAGACCGTGCCATGTGGCGCGATCAGAGTGCACTGCGGGCAGGATGCGTGATTGCACGGGTTGTGCGAAATCAGGAAGGCACGTGAATCATGCTAAGGATTGCAAAAGCAAAAATGTGAAGCTATCGGAGCGTGCACAGCCATGCGATTTCAATCCGAGGGTGCACGTTGCGCCATGTGGCAGCACCAGAGAACATCCGAGCGTGGAGAAGGATTTTGAAGGCTTTTTGTTGCACAAAATAAGGGGCAGCAATGCCCTATTTGCCCCTCCAAGAAATTATAAAAGAGGCCTAATGGTCCTCTTTCAAAGGCATTCAAGTAGTATTCAAGTAGAGAACTCTCTCTCAACTCTCTCATTCTCTCTTCTTCTTCCTGTCTTCTCTGCCTCCGTCTGAAGAATCCGTTGGCCACCCAGTCGAATCGTTCCTGCTCTCCACAACCACTCCAGAAGGCCACTGTTGAGCGCGAGAATCTACGCTAACGTGTTTGGTTTTTGGAAAAACCCGTCGTTGTAGTTTGAAAGCGAAGGATTCGTGTTCAACAAATAAAATTTATACCGAAATAAGAATTCCGGGTCGAACACAGGGAGGCAAACGTTTGATTTAAAAACTTCGCGTTTCTTTTTATTTTGTCACAAAGAAATTCAATTTAAACTATCTAAGTATCTACAACAAATAAAAGAGACAGAGGGAGTAAGAGAGAGAGAAAGAATACTATACATGGAAATCAAAATGAGATGTAGAATAGACAAGGAATTTATCATAAAAGAGTTCTTTCGTTACAACTAGAAAACATAAAACAATTACTCTAGAAAGCATTAAAAGAATGGAGGGGGAAATGTCCTCCTCGACGATCGCTCAGAGGACGAATAGACTACTCTAGAAAGCAGTAAATCTATACTAGAAAGCAGTAAAAAGAATAGGGAGAGAGAAATCCTCCTCGACGGTCGCTTGGAGGACGAGCCGGACGGGACGACGCCTGGACGAAGGAGAACGAAGCGGGACGAAGGAGGACGAAGCAGAAGAACGGGAACGAAGCAGCACGCCGTCGTCGTCGCGGGATCCACTTCCGAAGGGGGACGAAAATTTGGACTTTATCTCGCGAGAAGCATCCCGGGTGTGGGACAAGCTTCTCTTGAGCTTTGGAGAGGTAGAGAGGAGAAGGAAGGGATGAAAATTTCGTATGGAGGGGGTCTCCTTTTATAGTTGCAAGGAGTGGGGGCAAAATGGACATTACATCTTCAAAATAATAAATAAGGGGTCTTTAGTGACGGATAAAACCGTCGCTAAAGCCCCGCCGTCGCCGTCGCCGCCGCGCCACGCGCGCCCGCTCGGCTGGCCTGCGCGCGTAACGCAGACGCACGTCCGCGTCGTCTCAGCCGTCCGATCGCGAGATCGGACGGCTTAGATCGCGCCCGCGCCCGCTGCGTAGCGCGGCGCCCGCGTGCGATCGCGCGCCCACCAGGGCGTCCAATTGCGCGTCGGCGCTATCGGGCGCGCGCGGCCGTTGGATCTTCATCCGACGCTCATGCGCGCCCGCTCGCCCGCGCCTTCGACCCCCTCTCCGCGGCTCGAACCCGCGACCTTCGCTTCGCCCGCAGCTGCGTAGCCGCTGCGCTACGCGGCGAAATGGTCGCGCGGACGTTTTTAAACGCGCGCGACCGCAGCCGTTGGATCGAGATCCAACGGCGGAGAGGAGACGTTGCGTGGTCTTCACAGGACTCCTGCGGCCGATTGGGCGGCTGGGATGGCGCCACGTGGCGC
Organism: Thalassia testudinum; assembly: GCA_037157565.1. Classification (NCBI taxonomy): domain Eukaryota; kingdom Viridiplantae; phylum Streptophyta; class Magnoliopsida; order Alismatales; family Hydrocharitaceae; genus Thalassia; species Thalassia testudinum. The sequence continues at coordinate 46,982,903 of JAZHRO010000025.1, forward strand.
TATCTTGGCCGTCCATCTTCTGGAAGTTGTAGATGGTGCCACGGATGTCGGATTGACTTGATTTTTGTGTCGTTCGGCTGCGATCGTCGATCCGAATTCATCCGTGTGGTCGGATTTTCCATCTGAAGTGCGGATTTACACCATCCTGGCCCTTGATCTTCTAGGGTTCCCCGGTCTCTATCTGATGCTACGGATGCCTGATTGGGGCGATCTTGGAGTCGTTGAACTCCAATCGTCGCCCTGATCATATCCATACGGTTGGATCTTTGATCCGAGGCCCCGATAAAATATTTGCCCTGTCCAAGCACATAAAAGGAGACAATTAACCTCCATTTTATTCAAACTACTCTAAATGCAAGATGATGCATGTAATGCAATATTTATATCATGAAATGCAATCCTATGCTTAAGAACATGCATAAATAGACATTTTAAGTAGTGTAAATGTGTTTACATCATACCCCCATGCCTATCTTTTGCTAGTCCCTAGCAAAAACTATATGCTATTTATAAAAGAATTAGGTTAGATTATTTGGACCTGAGTTATTTTCAATCATTAAGAAATTGTCTACTTAAGAACTGAACTTTCAAAGACACAACAGTGCCCGGGTATCAGCCAAAATGCAGACCGCCTCAAGCCTCGCCTTATTCAAACAAAAATTCCTTTTTCTGTTTTTACTCTCTTTTTTTAGATTTTCAAATTTTAGGGTTTAAGAGTGGCTTTCTACGGCCATTCAACTCACCCAAGATTTGATGAGAACCCTAAGTTTTAAACATCTTATTGTGATTGTGATAGACTCGTTGACCGGCAATTAAAACGGACTTCGGATTTCTACGCCTCTAGGTGACCTCAAAAAGAATTCTGCCTAAAGGTGTATCTTTACAACCGGTAGCTTTCTCCCTACTTTTATTTTTTTTTTTAACGGGGTCAACACAAGGGTGAATCCAGTGTATATCTCCCCGGTTTATTCTACTTCTCCGCTTCTTCCTAAGTGTTTTGGGAATTTTTAGTGCATTTTCTGAGCTGGGTTCTGGACAACCGGTCGATGAGCTGTTACCACCGACAACTTGCCAGCCATACTCATGCGGCGAAGTGTGGCTTATTTCTTTTTGTTCTTTTCTCCTTTTTGATTTTTTTTTTTTTTTTTTTTTTTTTTTTTTTTTTAAGTAGGTGGCTTCCCTGGTCTAAGATTTACCTAAAGGCAGCAAAAAGAGAAAGGTCCAGTGACTGGGCTCTGGACAACCTACCTATGGGCTGTTACCCACGATAACTTGCCAGCCATATCACCCTAGAAGGTTCATTAGCTACCCAATTTCCGTTAAAATCGCCAAACAACGAGTCAGTGCAAAGAAAGTGTGTAGATGCTTAAGACTCATAATTCCCTCACATCAGAGGGCGGGTTGATAAGTCGTGTACTTATCACCCAAACTTATTTACTCCAATTATAATAAAATTCAGGTTGGCGAGAACTCGAAAAACAAATCCACATTTTAGTGGATACATAGGCTGATTAAGTCCAAAGACCTGAAGGGTCTTTGTGTTCAAACCATAATATAGTATTTCTTAAGATCGAAAATTTTCTTAAACCCAAATTCTCTTTCCTAATTTCGATTTTTTTTTTTTTTTTTTTTTTTTAATAATAAAACAAATCTACGGAGCTGACGAATGAATTCAAAGATAAATATCCACCCCCCCATGCCTATCTAATGCAATGTCCTCATTGTATTAAAAAGACATAAAACAGAGTGGAAAAGCGTAGAAAGCACCTGAATTGCGTGGATATCGGGTCCGCTCCGAGATGAAAATGAAAAAGAACTGTATATGTGCTGAGTTTAGTGCCTTCAGCTAGGCACACTATACAAAGAAAAGAAATGAAGAATTCACATGTGCAGGTCAGAATTAGAATAAACAGAAGAATCCTCTGACCTGTCAGCAGAGGTCCACAGATGTGGACCAGATTGTGGTGCAGACCCACACCCCATAATCGAGAATATCTTAGGTTCTGGATAAAAATTACCCAAAACCTAAAATTGGAATGCAAGCGGGGTCGGGCCTGCGATTTGTGAGGATGCAACCCAAGGCCAAAATGTCGGGTTACAGAGAATTGAAGCTCAAAAGGATAATCATTAAATGTGTGCTTGAGTTTGACATCCTCGAAACAAATGTCGTAAGGGTTCTGATTTGATGGTTTCAGCTTAAAAGGAACCCTTCGACTCAATCTTCCATTTCCTCCAAAATTAACTTTCCAAATTAGAACTTCCCCGCTCCTATCCTCCTCATTAAGTGTATCAAATTCCAGGACATCTTGTATATTCATCACCCCGTCTGGAATCTCCAAGTGTAAATGATGTGGCAGAATCAAAATTGACTTGGGTCTAATTATCTCAGAATTAAAATCATCAATAAGCTCAACAGGGTGTAACTGATAATCAGGGCATTGAATTGATTCCTCCAGAAAATGCGATTCTGGATCTGTATCGTGTGCCCTAATAAGATCAGTTTCCTCAGTTATTGGGCTATCAAATGATCTATCAGATTCCTCAGGCCCAATCGTCTCACAAAAATCGTGATCTGAAAACTCGTGTGAGACTTCGCAACTTGAATCTTCACCATCAGGATCCGTATCAATGTATGTCCCAAAATCATTTGTCACTTTGCATTCCAAGGAGACATACGTTTCCTCATAACCCGGCTCAGGGATTTCAGGTGAAGAAATCAAATCATCCTTAATTGGTTGTTTTAATTCAATCTGGTCAGCTTCGTAACACGTGTCCCCCCCAACAGGTGCCTGAGCGGGTTCTGTCATTGGCTTTCCTGAAGAGAGTTCATCCTGGGAATTATTCCAAGATTGAATCAAAGCAACCACGAATCTCATCCTCAATTTCGCTAATTTCCCAAGTAGAAACTCACCCGGGTTCTTATCCTTAACATCCTGGAGCCAATCCAACAAAGACTTGTTTAAATCATCAATCATTTCAATCAGGGGCTCCAATCTCTCAATGCAAGGTATTGGCTGAACTTCTAAAGATTGAATGATATTCCTCAAGTTAGCCAGAACCCTATCTTGAACCTGATTAACCTGAACCAAATGAATTGGTTCAGGGTTGGGCGGGTTTGACATCAATGTAGAGGAATTAACGAATTGAGATTCGTTATACCCATCCTGATAATAGATCATTTCAGATTGTTCATAAGATGGAGATGACCTAAAGGCAGTGAAATCAGAGGATGAGTAAGGATCAGTGTATCCTTCTTGATTGTAGATCGCATTAGGTTGTTCATGAAAGGAGGACGATCTATAATCGATGCAACTCTGAGAAGGATAGAATTGAGAATCAAAGTGTTCAGGGTTAGACCCTAAACACGGGGGTCCGGAATTGTATCCCCAATCCGAATTATCCCAACTAACTGATGGTCGATTACAATACGAGTTGGGATAATCGTCATGTTGAGGATAATTTACAACAGGAGGGAAAGAGCGGGAATGCGTGAAATATGTGGAAGGATTCATGAGATACGGGAGGAAGAAAGGTGCCCTGCAATACAAACAATCAAACCTGTCCTTAAATGGGTTAGCCTACAGACCTACAGACTCTCAAAACCCGTCTTGAGATAAAGGAACGATTTGATCTACTTCTGTCTGTTCAATCCAACCAGTTAGAAGGAGGGACTGGGGAGAAGGTTCTTCCTTCGGCTTGCGCCTCCGGTTCCTAGTGTACCCCCCAGCCGCGATCGTTTGACTCTGCTCCCCTAGCTAGACATCAGATTGAACAGTAGAAATAGACTAATCGAAAATAATCTCGTTCTGAGTTCTGAAGAGCGAGTTCAATCCTTAAGGCCAACGTCTACTCTGTTTTATTTAGGGCTAGGTTTGAATGTGCTTTGGAATGTGATGGGCCCTTTAAATGGGTTGTGCCCTTAATGATTGATTGCTTTGTGTGTGCGTGCACAACCAGTGGTTTTCAAGCAAGATTACTTTTGATGTGGTGAATTTTAAGGTTCAAATCTTGCTTAGTAGCTTTTAGGATTCAACTTTAGGTGTTTTCAATCAAGTTTCATTGGCACACCAGGTTTTGCAAGCACAGGTGAAGATATTTTCCTTTAAAGTTTAAAAAGAATGTGGAGTGCCTGGTAGATCCCTAAGAGTTGAACCTAATTGGCAGCTACTAGATGAGTTGATTTTATTTGAAGTGGTGCGGCCCAAACAACTCAAACAACTGGCCTGATGCACCACCTAATTAGGCACACAAATGATTACCTAATCTGATTTCTTACTCAATTATGTGTTTGGATGTGTGTACCGGCTCCTAAGATTGGTTTACCGGTTGAGTTAGAAAATCAGATGAGGTTGTGTACCTCTGTGAGATTTTTTTTATTTTTTTCTTTTTTTTAATGTGGGGGTTGGAGTGAGTATGGATGTCAAACAACAAACAATCTAACCTTAGAGTTTATAAGAACACCTAGGTTGATTGATGTTTGAATTATTATGTGATGAAATGAAATCTAATAGGTGGGAGGTGGGGGGTAACTTACAAAACCTTCCACAGCACTTTACTCCGATCTACCGCTTTTGCCTGTCTCGAAAGAGTACCTGCAATTACAATAAGAAAGGAGAAAAGTGAGGTAAATGATTTGTAAGTTACAAAACGCGAAGAGAAATCAAAGAGCGTTGCCTCCCCGGCAACGGCGCCAAAATGTTGAGCGCGAGAATCTACGCTAACGTGTTTGGTTTTTGGAAAAACCCGTCGTTGTAGTTTGAAAGCGAAGGATTCGTGTTCAACAAATAAAATTTATACCGAAATAAGAATTCCGGGTCGAACACAGGGAGGCGAACGTTTGATTTAAAAACTTCGCGTTTCTTTTTATTTTGTCACAAAGAAATTCAATTTAAACTATCTAAGTATCTACAACAAATAAAAGAGACAGAGGGAGTAAGAGAGAGAGAAAGAATACTATACATGGAAATCAAAATGAGATGTAGAATAGACAAGGAATTTATCATAAAAGAGTTCTTTCGTTACAACTAGAAAACATAAAACAATTACTCTAGAAAGCATTAAAAGAATGGAGGGGGAAATGTCCTCCTCGACGATCGCTCGGAGGACGAATAGACTACTCTAGAAAGCAGTAAATCTATACTAGAAAGCAGTAAAAAGAATAGGGAGAGAGAAATCCTCCTCGACGGTCGCTTGGAGGACGAGCCGGACGGGACGACGCCTGGACGAAGGAGAACGAAGCGGGACGAAGGAGGACGAAGCAGAAGAACGGGAACGAAGCAGCACGCCGTCGTCGTCGCGGGATCCACTTCCGAAGGGGGACGAAAATTTGGACTTTATCTCGCGAGAAGCATCCCGGGTGTGGGACAAGCTTCTCTTGAGCTTTGGAGAGGTAGAGAGGAGAAGGAAGGGATGAAAATTTCGTATGGAGGGGGTCTCCTTTTATAGTTGCAAGGAGTGGGGGCAAAATGGACATTACATCTTCAAAATAATAAATAAGGGGTCTTTAGTGACGGATAAAACCGTCGCTAAAGCCCCGCCGTCGCCGTCGCCGCCGCGCCACGCGCGCCCGCTCGGCTGGCCTGCGCGCGTAACGCAGACGCACGTCCGCGTCGTCTCAGCCGTCCGATCGCGAGATCGGACGGCTTAGATCGCGCCCGCGCCCGCTGCGTAGCGCGGCGCCCGCGTGCGATCGCGCGCCCACCAGGGCGTCCAATTGCGCGTCGGCGCTATCGGGCGCGCGCGGCCGTTGGATCTTCATCCGACGCTCATGCGCGCCCGCTCGCCCGCGCCTTCGACCCCCTCTCCGCGGCTCGAACCCGCGACCTCCGCTTCGCCCGCAGCTGCGTAGCCGCTGCGCTACGCGGCGAAATGGTCGCGCGGACGTTTTTAAACGCGCGCGACCGCAGCCGTTGGATCGAGATCCAACGGCGGAGAGGAGACGTTGCGTGGTCTTCACAGGACTCCTGCGGCCGATTGGGCGGCTGGGATGGCGCCACGTGGCGCTATCTTGGCCGTCCATCTTCTGGAAGTTGTAGATGGTGCCACGGATGTCGGATTGACTTGATTTTTGTGTCGTTCGGCTGCGATCGTCGATCCGAATTCATCCGTGTGGTCGGATTTTCCATCTGAAGTGCGGATTTACACCATCCTGGCCCTTGATCTTCTAGGGTTCCCCGGTCTCTATCTGATGCTACGGATGCCTGATTGGGGCGATCTTGGAGTCGTTGAACTCCAATCGTCGCCCTGATCATATCCATACGGTTGGATCTTTGATCCGAGGCCCCGATAAAATATTTGCCCTGTCCAAGCACATAAAAGGAGACAATTAACCTCCATTTTATTCAAACTACTCTAAATGCAAGATGATGCATGTAATGCAATATTTATATCATGAAATGCAATCCTATGCTTAAGAACATGCATAAATAGACATTTTAAGTAGTGTAAATGTGTTTACATCAGCCACCATGGACTACCCATGGTGCCCTTGTTCTGTTACCTAGATAGTTTTATTCATGCTTATAATTTGTTGCAATTCATATTCAAACTCTCTGCGTAATATATATATATATATATTGTGATTCATTGTCTCTACTATTTAGTAATTAGATTTAGAATAAGTGCATGAAATCAAAAGCATTTTTCTGCCTCCCTGTGATCGACCGGGACTCCCAATTCCGTTAATTTTATTTGTCGAGACGTATTTCGTACTATACTACAATGTATTCATCTTTTACGTGATCTACGACCCGAACAAATTGGCGCCGTTGCCGAGGAGGCAAGGTGACTTTTGATTTCATCTGTAACATACTTTTTGTGTGCAGGATTAAACCAGAGAAGCGGCAAACGAATCAAAGCGGACACTGCGGAAATCAAGTGCCCACATTGCTATTAGAAATTCGGCCAGAAAGTAAGTGTTATCTTCAAAATTCAATAGTCGTGTTTCTATTGCTCCAAAAATCTTGAAATTTGGATTGGAATTAGATTTTCAAATTATCTTTCCAATGCCACCATTCCCAGAAAGAAATTCCATCTGCGGAAATAGAAATTTTATGTGTCAGATTGCTTAAAAATTCATAGAGTACATATGTGTCAGATTGCTTAAAAATAGAACTTTTATGAACTTTGAAAATCAATTCTGACCAACATACAAATCTGATTTACTCACAACTAGTGGGGTTTAAAAGATAATCAAATTAGCTTTCATTATCATATTTTTACAAAATTTTTGGAGCATATTTAATACTGTTTCCAATAGAAAAACCAACACGGGGTCTAAATCTTAAAGTTGACCCCTTGCTAGTTAAAAATTCATAACTAATTGTTGGGAATAGTAAAAATTCTGAAAAAATACTCTTTGAAAAGCTTATTGCAAGTGGAATCTTCTTATCAAGTTTCAAATCATTTGGATTCCATATTTACTTGAGTTTATATTTGATTTGTGATCTTTAATTTGAAACAACTTAGAAGCACATAAGCCAATAGGACCACATTGGATAAACTTGGACCCTAACGAGCCCAAAAGTTAGTCGGTGAGGCGAGTCACCCTGTGGACCGCCCACCATAAATACTACATTGAAAGGCAGGTTAAAATTCACAAAGAACACATCAAATAACCTGCATTTGGCTTGAAACTACTGAGTAATTTCAACCTCTCTTGTAAAACCTGCTGTCTAAGGCTACGGGGTAGCTTCAAACGACCGCGGATGCGGGGTAATGGAACTGGAGACAAAAGTCGAAGGAAGAACCTTCCTCATAGTCCCGTCGTAACTAGCCTGGCCGGGTTAGCCTGAGAGGCGGGAATTCTTTGCAGTTGGTCTCTTGCCGAATTTTCTTCAACTTGAACTTGAACAAAAAATCTGGTCATCTGATTTTAAGGACCAATTTGATTACAAGGCCCTTGCCTTATTTTGCCACTAGTCCCTTGTAACTTGTGTAAGGTCACTAGGACCCTTCTGGTGTCCTTTGACTATCTTAATCATGAACTCATACTCCTTCTCGACTTACCATTATTAGGGTTCTCCTGCCCCAACGTCTTATGGGAGGGAGATTGCTCCTCAGGCCTGGGACATACCCACCTCAACCTCTTGGACATCCACACAGATATCGCAACGCTTAGAGACACTCTCCATGCGGGATCGAGATCTCATCATGATGACTGATTATCTTGCTCAGTCCCACCAAAGGCAAGCTCCTACATTTCACAAGAACCCTCAGATCGCCGAATTGATTCACATAGTCCAGGAAGAAATGGAGGTCAGAAAAAGGGAATATGAAGACTTATGAAAAACAATTCAAGATGAAAGACAAATAACCCAATACATCAACTCCTGGGGCCTTGAATTCAGAGAGTGTACCACAGGTGGACGGTGAGCCACTCAAGGTTAAGGAATCAATAGCAACCTATAACTGCACTGAACCCACCCACTACCCTTCTGATTCCCTAGACCAAATCTATTATAACCCTCCATCTTCCTCGAGACTCGCATCTGAGGCCATGTCCACACAGGTCACCACTAGGGAGCCACCAATAGACTCGCAACTACTTCTCAGACTGCAATAAACAACAGCAAAGTACAAGGACACAGTTGTGAGATATCTACATCAAATCCAGATCACTACTGATCTAGGGCAAAGACAGACTTTGATTGCAACCGAAGAATCTCTGATGAAAGCCCTTAAAGAACTAGAATATGTAGCTAGGATGAATCAACAAACTCGCCCACTTCAAGATATACTCCTTTTGCAATACCAAGTTCAAACTAGCCTAAAGGATTTTAGGGAACTTAAGACGACTTTTAGGGATTCTTCAACTCGCATGCCTGAAGTAGATGATGTAGGTGATTTTCAAGTGAGAGATGAGATACCAGATGGAATTAAGGGAAATGTTCTTAGCATATCTAGAAAGAAATTAGTTGAGAGCCCTAGCCTAGAAAATAGTGAGGAAGTCTCATGATCTATTTTCAATCTAAAAATCCTAAATCTTGGTAGAGAGAGATGGAGGATCATGACACCCAAGACTTGGTACATTCTGAGACTTGGGTATATACACTTAATGAGGCCCATGATTTGGATTATAAGAGATCTGGAGTGGAATTTCCTAAAACCCTCATGACAAGCTTAGATAATAAATATATTGAAATCCATGAGGGTAATTTTGAATTACCAGAGAATCCAATCGAAGCTGAGAAAGAATCTACTAAAAAATCCATTTCTGATTGTCAAGATAATCTAAAAAATCTGGAGGAATTTTTAGATTTGGAGTCAGATGAATTTATCACAAATTCTTTTGCATCTTCGCTTTTGGATATCGAGGATTTCACTAAAGCCATAGAGCAGAAAATGAAAGAATTCGAGGCTTTACTGTATTATGATTCTTCACACCTTAGGGAAAATAAATCATCGCCCAGTACATTTGAGGATTCACACCACGAGTAGAATTTGGGTGATCCGTACGAGATTCCTAATCAACCCAAGGATGAGAATGATTTGGGTGAAAATACAGCTGTTAGGATGGAACACAAAATCATATTCGACACACCTACTCTGCAACCACCAACACCTAGATCCAATCATGAAATGGTTCTTTACGCCACTTCTGATTACATCACACGGGTCCCTCCATTCTTGTTTCACCACTTTCAAGACCAATATGATTGGTGTCCCACTCCGGATCCTGCATGGCTGCTACTTGCTCCCTATCACTCTAGCACTCAGATTTATTTCTCTTGTAGCACCTGGCTACAACCTGTTCCAGGCCTTGCGATTCTATTCTACCGACCTTATGGCCTTGGTATTCACGGGAAACTACTCTACATTCGTGGCCCATTGATGATAGTGGAACACATCTTCCTATCTATCTTTAGTCTGTCTCTTGCAATCATTGATCCATCTGATGAGTTTTGCCCAGCTAAAGGCATTAAACTTACCTTATATACATAGCATATTTCATTTTTGCATAATGTTTTGCATATTGCCTTGCATATTGTGTATGGAATTGCAGTGATGGCATGAGCTGAACAACAACTCAGAAGCAGTTTCAGGTGATTTCTATCCACATACACCTTACCCAATTTCTTTCAGTCATGCATGAGGACATGCAAATACTTAGTCATGGGGGGGTAGTTCATAAAAACTGAAAATTTTCTACTAACAATTAAGGGGATTAGATCATTTTATCAAGAGGTTTTATTAAAGATTTATTCTTGAATAGATTCCTAGACATAGAATCTAGTATAGTTTCATACTTGCATGTAGATTTTGCAATGGATCCTCTGTGAAAACTGATAGACATTTCTAGTTTGTCAAAAAGAAGCATCGCTTCTTCTCCTGAACCCTTGGACTGCAATCAGGGAGCCAGGTGAACTATTTTCTAGTAGATCCACCAAAACATATGTGAGGTGAGAGTAGAGAGTACTGGTACTCTAAGGCTAGTATAAAGAATCTTTAATAATTGAATACTGACACTTGGAGTTGGGCATAGTTTTCGCTCTCAGTTCTTGCGTACTAAATTTGTGAGAAATTCCATACAAGAGCCACCAAATAAGGCAAAAACACAGAGAGCAGGTTCTAATAAAACTATGACTGAGGTGGATGGTCACGACCGTCCTCTACAGAATCCTCGGCTGAAGGAGGGTGCAAATGTCAAGGTCAGAAATACGTTGTCCTATCCGTCCCCTACCCGGTACCGAGAAGAGGCACTTCCACCAAATAAGCCACCCAAAATCCTCTTGGTCATCCCAAAATTTCCCAAGAATGCCTCACGTATAAAAGTACGTATGTTGTGTTATGTTGTGCTGATGAATACAACAGTATGTCGTGTTGTGGCATTGTGCCAATAGATTTGCATACAAAAGAGTTGTTTGCTCGAAAAAAAAAAGGGAAGAGAGAAGAAAAAAAAAAAAGAAAAAAAGGGTGTTATGTAAAAAAGTTGCGTAATGTGAGTCAAGTTAAATGTTTTGAAATGTTTTGAGGCAAAAACACCTACCACCCTCAAGAACCACCAAATACAACCCTAATCTATTTTTTCTAAATTTCTAATCGCCTGAATACGAGCTGAGAAGTTTGACTTAGTCGTAGGGTTATCAGAACCTAATTAAAGTGTCATGCCGTGTAAAACCACCAAATACATTTGCAAATCTGGTGAGATGTGAGCTCAGGAAGAAAAAGAAAAAGAGAGAAGAGTATAAAAGATTAAAGAGAGCATAGTTTTCCAGCCCCTCTCTAAGTTGATTTATTCAATAATCTGGAAATCTAAATTCTGAAATACTAGTCTCTAAGAAGCACCAGAAGAGAGTGAGTGACCAAATACAATCCAGTTAACTCGAACATCTCCTACCCAAACCAAACACCGGGGCCAAAATCAAAAAATATTTTATAACCCCGAGAGAAGAGGTTCACCTATCCTGATAGAATTTTGCTAAGGGTCTAGTACAAGCTTTAAATGTATATCGACTCTTCGCTTGGATCCATTGTAGAAGCTACAACATTATATATTCATAGTTATCTAGATTCTGAACTTTTGGATGAAACACAAAGAAATAAAACTTTAGTTTAACTCTTGGTAAAATGTATTTAGTCTTGCACTTGCTAGGGACTAGAAAGATTTAGGCATGGGGGTATGATTACACAGTAATCATAGGTCCTAATTCGCCTGAATTAGGCTAGAACTTAGCTTAACATGAACATTCTGCATGCATACGCATCGTATTCTGCATCGTAGTTGATATATGTGTTTTATGTATTAAACTATGTTATTTAAGAGGTATTAATGATTGCAGGTAATTTAGGGCTGCAGATGACCGATCCAACCATATGGATCTGTTCGGAATAACGATGGGAGTCCAACGCATCCAAGATCGCATCAATCAGACTCCCGTAGCACCCAAGGAGTCCGCAGAAGAGCAAGAGCCAAGGGGCAAATTGAAGAAGATGTGGACCTCAGATGACAAATCCAACCGTATGGATAGATCTGAATTGACGTTCGCAATCCAACAGTGCAAAAATCAACTTAATCGGAGGCCTACGTCATCAGATATAAAGAGAAGAAGAATGAACGGCCACGATGGCGCCATGTGGCTCCATTGCAGCTGCCCTTCGCCATGCCCCCAACCCCTGAAGGCGCCTCACCTTGCAGTTTGGGCCGTTGGATCTTCATCCAACAGCCATGAACGCGCCACATCGCCACCCAGAACAGATTAATATAAATATAATTAAGTATATATTGCAAAGGCTCTGTGTAACGCATTGGCTCACGTGCATGCCTCTGTATGCTCGTGGCGTGGGTTCGAGCCCTGCGCTACACAGAAATTGGTGCAGGTTGCAGGCGGGCACATGCAAGCGCGTATGCACGATTGGACGATGTAGAGCTCGCCACGTGGCGTGATTAGAGTGCACTGCGGGCAGGACGCGCAATTGCATGGGTTGTGCGAAATCAGGAAGGCACGTGAATTACGCTAAGGATTCCAAAGGTGCGGTGCTGCGGCTGTCTAAGCTGACCGATCGTGTTAAGGCGGGATTTGAAGGCATGCGGCAAAGTAAAAACGTGAAGTCGTGGGAGCGTGCACAGCCATGCGATTTCAATCCGAGGGCACACATTGCACCACGTGGTAGCACCAGAGAACATCCGAGCATTGAGAAGGATTTTGAAGGCTTTTTGTTGCACAAAATAAGGGGCTGCAATGCCCTATTTGCCCCTCCAAGAAATTATAAAAGAGGCTTAAGGGTCCTCTTTCAAAGGCATTCAAGTAGTATTCAAGTAGAGAACTCTCTCTCAACTCTCTCATTCGCTATTCTTCTTCTTCTTCTACCTCTCTCTCTTCTTCTTCTTCCCATCTTCTCTACCTCTGTCTGAAGAATCCGTTGGGCCACCTTGTCGGATCGTTCCTACTCTCCTCAACCTCTCCAGAAGGCCACCACGGACCACCCACGGTGCCCTCGTTCTATTACCTAGATAGTTTTATTCATGGTTATAATTTATTGCAATTCATGTTCAAACTCTCTGCATGATATATATATATATATATATATGTATATTGTGATTCATTGTCTCTACTATTTAGTAATTAGATTTAGAATAAGTGCATGAATTCAAAAGCATTTTTCTGACTCCCTGTGATCGACCGGGACTGCCAGTTCTGTTAATTTTATTTGTCGACGTATTTTGCACTATACTACGACGTATTCATCTTTTACGTGATCTACACCCCGAACAACTATGTACTTGTCATGCCTCTCAGGAAATCGCAATGAGATCTCGTGCCTTTCAAGGAATTGATTTGGAATAAATATGACTGTAATATCGAAAGCAACATAATGTTATGATACATGAGAAATAACTGAGAACTAATTGATAAGGAATAATGGAAATAACAACATAGTACCCTCTTCTGCATTTCTTAGCTTTGTTATTTTTATTACTTATACTACTCTACTCAGCGTTTGCTGATGACTATTTTAGGCTTCTTACTTAGGTATTGTTGAGTAGTTGAGAGTGGTTGTACATGGAGTGACTAGTATGAGACCTAATTCAATTTTCGTAGATGGCCTGTGATGTCAAGAGTTCTTTGTCGTCTAGTCTTTTCCGTACTTTTCTTTCTGCTGCTAGTTTGTGGTTATGATTACTGTAGATAGCACTTTTTTTACTTTATTTCTTTTTGCAATGCAATATAATTAGTTTGTTTGGCTATGTCTATATTTTATGATTATGAGCTAGGTTACTGTGATCCTATTTTGGTATGATTCTCGTACTTGGCGACCCGCACTACATTGTCTGGTTTACATGGTGGGGCTCGGGTCATCACATGCAACCTCAGCTTATATAGGTTACACGACCCTTGAACGTGGAGATCGTGGCCAACTAGATAGATGATCGTGGGTCTAAAACCATGATCCCACAATCTCCTTCAATAATGAGGGCACACCCCTGAAATAACCATCGTGTCTATCTACATCTCGGGTAGTTAGAGCGAGCCAACCTACTGGGTATTCGAATGGAGATCCACCTCCAAATAGCTAAATCTAGTCGAGCTACCAGGCAGCTAGGTGAAGATCCACCTTCGGGTAGCCAAATTTAGCTAGGCTTCTGGGCCAGGTAGCCAGACCTAGCTAGGATATCGGGCAAGTAGGTTGTCGAACTGGATCCATGCAGGCATGCTAAAATGAACTTATTTTCTCTAATGAACCTTATTAGTGAGGCTCGATTGAGATAAAATGAACTTTTTTATCTTATTCAGACCATTTGACCCATTTTTTGCCTCTGAGAAATCCCGTTTATGTATTGCAATGGTAAAATTATAGTTTTAACCTTTGTTTCATGTTTTTTTCTTATAACATTAATTCCTTGAATTAGGTCCTTCTCCAGGTTATGTAGGAGCTCTTATTCTCTTTCATAGGTCAAACTGAGCTAGTTAGGGCTCATGATGAGGCTCTCATCACTAAGGATCCTAAAAATTCTTCCTAAAGATCTTATCTCAGTCGTAATTTGTGCATATCCCTTCCATTCAATCATAGCCCTCAATACTTGATCCAAAAGCCCTCCTTAAACCTACCTTATGGCTGACCTTAGGACCACCAAACCCAATCCTTAGCTGCTCCCCCTTAGGCTCATCTCAACCCTTGATCACTCCTCCAATTAAATCTTATCCATCCCTTAAGTTCCAACAAAAACCAACCTATCTTCTACCTTAAATCTAAATCCCAACCATTGATTCTTAGACACCTAATACTAGCCCTTTATTTTAGTTATCCAAGGCAACTTGGATCAACCAATCACAACACTTCTTGACTTCTATTGAAACCCTAGCCACCCCCCCTTATCATTTTTTAGACCTTCCAACAATTGACTCTAGCCTCTCTACTCTTCAAAGTGCATGCCACCTTTAGTGTTGTTCGGGTGTGCCTTCACATCCACTTCCTCACCATCACTGAGGCCTCGTCTTCAAGGCCTATAGCTAGTTCTAGATTTAGTTTCATTATTCTAGTTATTTTCTAGTAGAATTCTAGTTCTAGTTGTAATATATTATTTCTAGTAGCAATCTTTCTTCTACTTGTATTACAACTTTGATCTTCAATAAAAGTTCTAGTTGCTCTATTACTACTTGCCTTCAAGTATTTGCCTTATTTCTAGTTACTTGTTCATTTTAGTTCTAGTTTCTAGATCTCATATAAAAAAATACAAAAAAAATATTAGGATCTAGGAAGGCATTTTAATCCAATTGCCTCCCTACAAACGACTCGAACTCTAATTGCTAAATGACGATTTCTACATTCTTGAGTTTGACACAAATACATTGTAAAAGTATCTACTCAATTTTACTACAAAAAATGCATTTTCATGCATCTATATTCACGTTTAGATCATGGCTTGCGTAGCTTGTTGAGGTGTGTGGGAGGCTATAAGCGACCTGGTTGGGTGCCCCTTTAGGCCTAGGCATTCTAATGGGCATGTTTGGGTGGGATTTCAAAGGTTTGTGACTGAGATATACGGAGAAGAAAAGAATCCAAATAAGACCAGTTGAGCCAAAAAAGGTGACTTAAAGTGAAATTAGTGTGAAAATTTGGGTCCAATCCTTAAAGGATTTGGAGTGTTTTGGCCACTAGTGGTCATCCACCATGCCTTGATCGCCAACAAAAGCTGGGTCTCACACCAACTTCATCCAATCTCTCTCTCAAAAAAATAGCAAACCGTATTTCAAATTACTTCCACATTTTAAGCTTCGATTGTTGTATCTTGAAGAATATAAAAGAGCATGTAATCTTGGATGTGAAAAATGAAGAGAGTAAAAACAAAATAATAAAGGTCTCCTTCGAACCTTCTCGTGTGCGTTGATATGGTATCAGGTCGGCGGGGCCTTCATTATCCCACCCGCTAATTCCCATCTCCTCCATTTCGTCGCATCATCCCTCACAACAACTTCCACTGACGACCATGCAACTCCGGTGACCCGTCGCACACGCTGCTGCTTCATCAAGTATCTCCCAACAACTACCTACTTCTCCTTCCTCCATGCCCAATGGTGGTTCACCAAAAAAGCCATATGCAGAGGTATGACTCCATCTACGACCGGTCATCCCATCCAATCATTGTCGTTGTCGACTCGAGCCTTGCTCCTCTGTTGTCAACCCACCTTCGCATCGCACCACCTACAATGTCCTCTCCTGATTCTACGTTGCCACGATCGCTAGCACTCCAGGTCTCACGACTACCGCCCGACGCCTCGCCAACGCAATCCCTCGTCGACGATCGTGTTTCCTATTTGAGGCCCCTTTAATCAAGTGGCCTTCCTTTGCAACGCTGAGTCGATGTGTGCCCTCTTTAGCATCCCCATCTCTAGCGGAGTTCCCTCTCCAACACCGATGTATGTGATCTGCACCCTCAACGCAACCTCCTGCTCAACACATCCAAGGTCTATGCCCCTCTCGATGCCATCTCCAGCAAGCTCACCTCTCATCACGAACAAGGGCTCATTTGGGACAGATCTTATTCCCACTTCTGTCCGAGGGACTCTAAGGGCTAGTTTACTTGGAGGGTTAGGAAAGTGGTGTTAAAAAATGTGAAACTAGTGTTAACCCGCAATTGTGTTTACTTGAAGAGTGGTGTTAACACAAGTTTGTGTTTACTTGAATTGGTATTAAGTTGTGGTGTTAACCCTTGTGACGTTTACTTGACAGTGGTGTTAAGTATATAAAATATGAGGGATGTCAAAGATACGAGTGGTGTATAATTTTAACATGGGTTTGGCTAACACCAATTGAAACTGGTGTTAGACAAATCTGTGTTAAAGTGGGTAAACCTAGGTTAGCAAATTGGGGGTTCAGTAGTCAAGTAAATGGGGGTTAACCTCCCTTTTAAGGGGTTAACCCCCCAAGTAAACTAGGCCTAAACGAACCCTATTCCCCTACCTCCCCATCATATTTTCACCACTACCCACCCCTCTATTTTTCTCCTATTGCTTCTAGATTCTCTCGCATCTCTCTAGAGCACCCTCCTACCACTCCAACATCAAGCCCGGTCGCCATGTCGACGTCTGCATTGTGCTGACTTATTGCTTGAGAATACATCCGCCTATTTGAGACCCTAGAACAATGACATCTCTAGTATCACTTGTGCTTTCCTTGACTAGCCATCATTTTCTATCCATCAAACCCAAGACAACCAATTATCTTCTATTGAAGACTCAAATAGTTCCTCTCCTTCGAACACATGGTCTACTTGGCATTGTGGATGGCTCCAAGCCATGCCCCTCCACGACAGCTTCCTCAACGGAGGAGTCCTCCTCCTTAGATGCCTCCTCTAACACCGTTAGATCACACCCCTCTTCTATATTTATTGAATGGAACCACAAGGATCAAGCTATTCTCAGTTAGCTCTTATCATCACTATTTAAAGAGGTCCTTTCCACTGTCATTGAGCTCAACCACACCCACCAGTTTTGGCACACTCTCCAAGACACTTATGGTTCTCCCTCTGCTTCTCAGCTTCTACAATTGCACACGTAGCTTCATAATCTATGAAAATGAGATGAGTCATTGTCCACCTTTGTCCAGAAAAGATAAATACATCTTCAATAAGTTGGCCGCTTAGAGCCAGCCTCTCTCACCTAAGGACTTCAACGCCATCATCGTCTCTAATGTCAATAGCTTTGTCAACACGGTCTACCACAGTCTCCTTCCCTAAACTTCATAGTTTGCTTCAAAGCCATGGAATCTGCCTTTGGCATAATAGAACATTGGCTACCATTCTTATAGCCAACAATATGCAAACAGTGTCCTCACCAATGACCAACATCTTCACTCCTAGAGGACGAGGATGAGGGCATAGTCACGGCTGCCAAACCCACTCTCCAACTTTGTGTCCCATTTGTGGAGTCATGGGTCATAGTCCATACCGATGTAGATTCCATTAGACTACTCTAGCACCCTTAGCACATTTTTTCGTGCCAAGCACAACACTCAATGGGGATTGGTATGTCGACTTTGGGGTTTCCCATCATATCACTAATGACCTAGAGAACTTAAGTATGTCTAACAGCTACACAAGAACAGATACTATTCAGGTGGGAAATGGTGCTAATATGCCTATTTCAAGTGTTGGTAAGCATAGCCTTCTCTATCCCTCTTGTCAATTTTACTTAAACAATATCTCGTGTTCTCCCTTTGCCTCTAAATCCCTAATTTCTGTTTACACATTCTTCATTTGAATTCATTGATGAATCCTTTAGTATTAAGGATCGCCGCATGAATTAAATCCTTCTACGAGGAAAGGTTGAGAACGGACTCTATCACCTCCCTTGTTCGTCATCACCTCCCGTCACTCTGACCTCCTCTTTCCTGTCCTACGCCATCTGGCATCAGTGATTGGGGCACCCTTATCTTAATGTCACATGCCAAGTCCTAAGCCACTGTGGTCTTCCAGTTTGTTCTTCCTCAAATAAATGTACTGGTTGCTTATTGGGTAAAACTTCTAGATTTACTTTACTTGAAACCAAGACTAGAAGTATCGCACCTCTAGATTTAATTTTTAGTGATGTGTGGGGACTATCTCTTGTCACTTCAATTTTAGGTTATCAATATTTTGTCTTATTTATTGATGAGTATTTGAAATTTGTTTAGTTCTATCCTCTTAAATACAAATCCGATGTGTCTACTGCCTTCACAAATTTCCAAAATATGGTTGAGTGACAATTTTCTAGACAAACAAAAAGCTTTCAATCTGACGGTGAAGGCAAATATGTTTTGTTCAGGTTACTTTTCCTCGAGAAAGGGATTATTCATTGGCTTTCCTTCCCTCACATTCATGAACGAATTGGTGCTGTTGAGTGTAAAATTCAACACATTGTTTATACCATTCTAACTCTACTCGCTCAGTCTTCTACACCCAAGCACTTCTAGGAGTTCGCCACTAAAATAGCTACATATCTCAAAAATCGACTACCCACACCAATACTCTCATATAAATCACCCTACGAGGTCCTCCTCAATGAAGCTCCAAATTTTCAATTACTAAGAGTTTTCGGGTGTGTTGTCTATCCTATACTACGACCACAACTCCCACAAATTCTCCTAAACAACTCGATGCATATTTCTTAGCTATGCTCCCAACTACTTGGGATACAGGTGTTATGATCCTAAAACACAATGATACTACATCATACATCATGTTACATTTGATGAAAATTTGTTTCCCTTCGAAGGTGATTCCATTTTAGGGCCTCTACCAACACCAAGTAATGACGAATGGCTTGTTGTTTAATTGTCAGTCACCAGCATCAGTACGATCCCCCAAATGCCCTCCGTAGCAGCTCCATCTCTAGCTTCCTTAGAGCCAATGCAAAATAATGAGCCTTGCCAACTCTGACCCCGGAAATAAATTGATTATCGGCACCTTGCAGGTCTATCCAAAAAGGGTCCCACGTCATCCTTTGCTAGCTGCACTCTCTACTATAATCTCTCAAATCCTTGAACCAACATGCTTTTCACAAGCCAACAACAAGCCCCATTGGCGAGATGCAATGGTCACTGAGTATAATGCCCTCATCACTAATGGAACGTGGACTCTTGTTCCAAGGCATCCAATTATGAATATTGTTGGCTGCAAGTGGGCCTTCCACCTAAAGTACAAACCTGATGGCCAAAATAGAATGACACAAGGCACGACTAGTTGCAAAAGGGTACACTCAGAGAGAAGGTATCGACTACAATGATACCTTTAGCTCCGTGATCAAAGCTACCACAATTCAACCCATTCTCTATCTTGTTGTATCCTAGCACTAGACTCTTTGGTATCTAGATATTAGCAACGTCATCTTGCATGGACATCTTCAAGAAAATATCTATATGACGCAACCTCATGCATTTGTTAACACTGACTATCTAGACCATGTTTGCAAGCTTAATAAATCAATATATGGCCTCAAATAAGCTCCACGTACATGGTTCAACTGCCTCAGCACTTATCTCATTTCTCTGGGTTTCCAGGGCTCAGCAACTGATTCTTCTCTCTTCTTGGTTTATGTTTATGACATTATCATGCCTAGTAATGATTCTACATTTATCTCAAAGGTCATCTCTCAGCTGCACCATGAATGCAAACTTCGAGATTTGGGTGATTTGCACTATCTTCTTGGAATAGAAGTCACCTAGTAGAATAATGGGCTCCTACTAGTGCAATGGAAATATTCTTGACCAACTTAAACTAATAGGCATGGCAGAATGCAAACCACTACCAAACTTACCGCTCAAGGAAAATCATTCAAAGATCCTATGCTATCTGGTAGGTCGTTAGAGCACTACTATGCATTGTTCTTTCCCATCCAAATCTATCATTCTCTGTCAACAAAGCTTGTTAGTTTTTGAACACTCCAACTTTAGACCACTGGGAGCATGTGAAAAGACTTCATTATCTCAAACACACGGCAACTCATGGCTCTTCATCTCCTCCACCTCCTGACACTTTCTTCATGCTTACTTTGACGCAGACTGGGCAAGTTCCATGGATGACCGAAAATCCTCTGGCGGCTACCTCGTTTATCTTGGCTCCAACCTCATCTCATGGTTAGCTTGCAAACAACCTACCGCCTCATGCTCCTCCACAGAATCAGAATATAAGGCTTTCGCCAATGCCACTATAGAGTTAATTCGACTTCATTCTTTACTCAAGGAGCTCAACATCACCATGGATAATTCTCCAACCCTATGCTGTGACAATATTGATACCACCTACCTAACAACGAATCCAGTTTTCCATGCTTACACGAAACACATAGAAGTCGATTATCACTTTGTTCATGATCATGTTTCCAAGAAGCTCCTCTCCGTCAACTTCATTTCATCCAAGGATTAGCTTGCTAACATCACAACTAAACCATTGCCAAAGCCTCAATAAATTTGCATTTGTGATAAGCTCAAGGCCCAATATGCAGTCATATGATTCCTTTGATTGAAGGGGGTAGTCAACAATGATCACCCACTGTGCCTTGACTACCAACAAAAGGTAAGTCTCACACCAACTTCATTTGATCTCTCTCTCCAAAAATAACAAACCATATTTCAAATTATTTCCACATTTTAAGCTTTGGTTGCTGTATCTCAAAGAATATAAAAGAGCATGTAATCATGGATGTAAAAAATGAAGAGAGAGTAAAAACAAAATAACAAAGGTCACCTTCGAACCTTCTCGTGTGTTTTGATATCAAGGATGAAATTGACACTAATCCTAATCACTTTTATGATTTTCAAAGGCCTCTCTTTATGTTGTGAAAGCCCCTTAAGGCCAAGAAATAAGGGATTCAAGAATTATTCTCCCTCTCTTCCTCCAGTGGGCAAGCAACTAGTTTGGCATACTTCTAACATCTCTCTACCCTTGTCTCTATCTACACTCTCCACCTCCACCACAAAGCTACAACTTCTCTTCAACCTTCTTCCGTCTCTTCCTTTAATTCTTAGTTTTAGTTTATTTGCAAATTTCAATTGTAATCCTAGTTAATTTTCTTATATTCTTACATTAGTTCTTTAATTAAAGGCTTATTTAGTTCTTTTTTCGATAGTTTCTTATTTATTTCACGTTAGTAATTAGCATATTTGGGTGTTTCGATTAGTTCCTAATTAGTTCTTTCTTATCATTTTTATTTCATCGCATCTACTTGTCTAAATTTTCTCATACTTTTTCCATAGGTTTCTATAGGTTAATTTATTTTTTTGCAGAATTTTGTGCTTAGATTCTTTGTAGAAAAAAATAAAAATTTATTTATATTCTAGTCCTTACATTATTGCATATACTAATCTACATTTACTTTAGGAATTTACTATGTACTTTTAGTGCCTAGTTTTGCATGACATTTTGTTGGTGGTTTATTTTCTTAGTTGTTCACTTTTACTAGTTGTCCTAGGATTTTAAGATTTTTGTAATGTTATATTCACAATTTACATTTTTACCTCAGTTATGCAATTTAGTTTCTAGCTTTAGGTTTAATGTCTACTCTTTTTCTCAAATTCCCAAAATCTTTGGAAAAATTCTTTAAAAAGGAAAATATTAGTTTAGGTCAATAATTATCAATTGGAATGAATTTTTCTCCTTGAAGATGACTTGAACTCCCACTATACTTAATTTCCACTCATTTTTTAGAGTACAAAATTTTGTAAATGATTATAACTTCACACACAATGACAAATTTTAGTCCTTGTGAATTTTTGCGATCAATGACCTCTCATTACTACCTCATGACCACCTTTATTGGGTAGGTTAAGGTAGAGGATGGTAGAATTTAGGGTGGCACACAGACCAAAGTTAGCATTAATGAGAATGAGGGGAAGGGGGACAAAGGCAATGTATGGTGTCGTGATTTTTGAAAGAGGGAGAGGATGAGGTGGTGGAAGGAGACAAAAAGATGAGAGAAGTTGCAATAGCATCAACCTTCATGTTAAGTATTGCTAATTGGTAGGCTGTAACTTGGTGAGAAGCTAGTGATTTACAAGGTTAAGGATAAAGTTTGGCTTCATCAAAAAGAGATGTCACCTGCTCATATTATTTATATGTTTCATGCTTATACTTGCTAGATCTTAGCCTTGCTTCATACATTTATTGGATATATATATTCATATGATGCATGCATCTATCTCTCATTACTTTTAATGTTATTTTATCATTTAATTGCTTGTTATAATCAATCTTGAACAGTTTAATTATTTGTTTTACATTGTGGGTACTTAGATCGAGATGCCAATAGGAGGAGTATGGAGAAAAGGGCCCTCGGGCCTTTAGAGTAATTTATGCACCACACAGGGGTTTTGGTGCAATATGTATAATAAAAAATATAAAAAAGATCCACGAGATGCACGTGTGGGGAGCAAGTAATTCCGGAGCATTTGACGTAGATGGGACATGACGGGAACTACACAACAAGAAATCAGAAATTAAAAAAAAAAATATTGGGCAGGCATTCATTTGAGATGCAGGTGGCGGGCCTGCCATTGCTAATGGGCCCAATCTGAGACCTTTGCTGTGAGAAAGATCAAGAAAAATCAGAGGGGGCCGAATAAACCAAAAGTGACATATAAATATGATTTTTAGGCTGGAAATTCCTCTTCTCAATATGAATTGAAGAGACTTATCCCTAAATAAATTCTAAATTAAAGGGACACTAAAATAACATGATCTTATCCCTATCTTGAATTGAAGCCACCATTGAGGGGGACTTCTTCCCCTTCACCTTTAGCCAACGAGGAAGTAGATTTTGGTGATTAGCATGAACGCACGCATCGTCAAATTCTCCTGGGAGACGGACGGGGACTACGTAGACGTGCATGGGTTCTAAGGGTCGGCAGATGGTTTCCACGCCATAGGATTTGTTTCTTCATCTTAATTTGCATTAATTTTCCTGCTATTTATGTCCTATTTCATTCATCTAGGTTTATTGGATTGAATACATTACATTTACTTCAAGTTTAATTACTTCAATATCATTCTTACTATTCGTAGCAAGTAGTTATCTCTAAAACATTATTTCCATACATCTTACTCATCCAAAAATTCAAAAAAAATTACCATGTGTGCCTAGTTAATTAGTTGCCCCTCAAAATTCTTGCATAGATCGTTTTCATAAAAAAAGAAAAAATAAAACACCATTTTGGCATAGATTTGGAACTCACCTCTTAGGATAATTTTATATCCATATAAGGTCCATAGATAATTTTGTTAATTTTTATGTACGTTTCCTTTAAGTCATTGACTTGATCATATCCTACGTAGAAAAATTCTTAAAATTCGAGTAGTATACAAGTATATATTCTGAATCCAGATTTCAAGTAGAGACCACGCAGATTTTGGGGATCAATCTACTTGGACTGAGGCTACGATTTTTCGGTGGTAATTATTTTAGGTTGTTATGAGTCTAATACAATTTGCAGGGATTTTTTGGAGCAATGTAGTTATTTATATAGGATTTTCCACATTCTGAGTATGTAGTTTAGGTTTTTGGTTCGCATTATTGATCGGTGACTAGTACTGGATTATAGTGACATGCATCCCTAGGTTTTAAATTAGTGGTAACTAGTATAGTAATCCTTAGATATTTACCTTACTGTTTCCTTGTGAAATCAACCCATGCTTCCCCTATCAACATAGTTAAGTTAGGTTCACATTTAAATTATCCTTAGGATGGCAAAGCAAATAGGAGAATTTGGAATTAGCGGATATTTGCTTATTTATATACCCAATTAGTCGATGTTTCTCTAAATTCATTTGAAAGAGGTTCATGCACTTTACTTTTGCAACTTAAATGAATATATACCTAAATGTTACTTTTGGTATCAATTTAAATAAAATAATACTAGAGATTTTTACATAAATGACATAAAAATTATCAAAATTATGTACATGCCATAAAGAAATCTATATTTATGTAAATGCCATAAAAAGTTCACTTCGTTAAAATAAATGCCAATTCTTGTATCAATTCCTAGGTCGACCAAGATGAAATCTAGATTGTTCATTCATGCTTTCAAATTTATGTGGATACAAGGATTGATACAATTCAAATTTCATTTTTATTGATTCAGGGATTGATATAGAAATTGACATTTATGTAAACAAAGTTAACTTTTTTATGGTATTATGTAAATATAGATTTTCTTATGGCATTCAAGTAATTTTAAATTTTCTTGATGATATTTATGTAAAAACATTGAAAAACTATTATGCCCTTTTTTAGAGAATTGCTTACATTCATATAACTGAATATAATGTGTCACACCCTACTAATCACTTAATGGTTTAGGAATGTATTACTAGGTACGAAGGCGCTAAGGTCCCAGTTACCAAATGATTAGAGTTATACATAGCCCAATTAGTAAGTACACTCTAGGTTTTCAATAGATATTTATTTTACCAAGGGGCCAAAACCTATCGAAAATCTGGCAGAGTTTCCTCTATTTTATCAAGTTTTTCCCCATAACTTGTGTTTGAAAATGATACTTGTGCATCAATACAATAATACTATGGTGCATACGCCCCACAATCATCCACCACCAGAGCAAACATAGAAGAAAATAACCAATGCAGGCACATACACCTCTCAACCACAGCACAACATGAATATAAAAGCAGTTACATAATTCAAAAATGAAACTAAAACCATTCATCTTTCATAGCATCATCCATTCCTAATCATTTGAAGAAACCACCATACTATTTCATGTCTATATCTACATATAATATTTACAAAAGGATTACAATTCTTTATATACATGCATTTAAAACACTCAAAACTCTTTATGTACAAGGCTATACCAAAAGCAAGGCTTGACTGCACTAATTACATCATGTACAAAATGGGACTACAAAAAGAAACCAAAAGGGTAGGAGACCAACAAGCTAAAAGCTATCTCAGGTCTCTTCTGGGTCAGAAACTAGCAAAGCAGTTTGCTTGCTCTAGATGATAGGGGACGTCAATGAAGTCTGCCACATAGGTGGTTTGCCCAACTCCTTGGGTGTCGCTCCTTTGCCATCGCCCTCTCCAAGTGCCACAAGGTTTGAAAGAAGAGCTAGTTTGCCCAAGCAAGGTATCAGTTCTACTCATAAAAAATTCGAAAGCTACCACACCACGACATCAAATCCTAAAAATGGGTCATAAAGTAGGGGTGAGCCAATCGGCTTAGTGAGAATAGAATTGCATGTAACAATTGAAGCAAAATGGGTAGTGTATGGATTTCTACACTATAGACCAAGACCATTAGCTATACTTCCCTTTTTACCCATTAATTATACCATGATATGTTAGTAGTGTTTATTATCTCACTTGGCTCAGGAGTCAGATTCTGGTACATTATTCTTCTCTAGCAGAGGATATTGAAATGTATCATTCCCTTGGATCGTAGCCTAGTAGTCTCTCCTTAATAAGAGAAGAGGCTAGAAACATTGGTGACCCTCAAGAGAGCCTTACTCATGCTCGATATACAAGAACATTTCTGACATCAATCAGGAGATTGAGTTGAGCCTCTTGGGAGCTACCCAGGCTAATGCGTTGCGAACGTTAAGAGCAAGCTCAATTCAAGTTTAGACAGGTCCAATCATAGATCAATCTAGATCATTAGTCATAACACTAGTCAGAATTGTCAAGCCACACTGATGCTCCTACTAGGAGCGTAGACTCTAGGTGTGCCCTCTCACTCTGTCACCAAATGAGATCTCAACCAATCCCCCTATGGTACCCCAATGACATTCGCACTCGCAAGCGCCAATGGAGCTTTTTCTATAAGTACCTATGCATCGAGTTAGATTCAGGTACTTACAAGTACCTCATTTCGATGATAGCCCATGGCTCGTCACCACACCTAGGAGCTATCAAAGTTCTGAGGTTGATCTCTAGTAGCCTCTAGCCACCACATTTTCTTGGGTCCTCAACCCAAACAGTTAACCTGTAGTTCATGAGGTTAGAGTGTTCAACCTTATGAGCTCACCTATCCAAACCTAGCCTTTCAATCCTCTTTGCTCCGTATTAGGAACAATACCCTAATGACCTACTGATAAATGCTAGTTTATAATCATTCTTATGCATTAAAACAAACCTAGCTCTTAGGATTTTACTCCGCAAATGGGTTTTTGGGCTGCATTTAGGCATAAATTAGGTTAGACATGCATTGCATTTTTTATTATGTTTTTAATGTATTTTTGTGAGCGTTAGGGATAAACAGATTGCTAGATCCCTAGTACCCTAGCACTTAGGAAGGCGACTGGTGAAGGAGAAGCTCTCACCAGCTAGAACTCAGCTTGATCCAGCTCACCATAGCTGGAATTCAGCTCACCTGAATTAGGGTTAGCTCATCCTAGCTCCATTCAGCTCATCTTAGCTGAATGGCAGCTCAAGAGAGCTCATCTTAGCTCACCCTAGCTTAGGTCAGCTCAGATCCAACTCAACTTAGCTGAGTCTAGCTCATCTCCGCACCCATTAGTCCACAGGGAGCTCTAGCTAGCTTAGCTGAGTTCATTGGAGTTCACCCCAGCTCAGGTCCAGCTACATCCAGCTCTACTCAACTCCAGCCAGCCAAAGATGACTTCATTCCAGCTCAGGAAGCTCAAGTCCAGCACTCGGGGACTCAGCTTAGCTCAACTCAGTTGAGCTAAGCTACCTTAGTTGCCTCAACCAGCTTGATCCTCCTCGAGAGCACCAGACACAGCTCACCTCAGCTCATTATGGTAGAAGCCAGCTCACTTTAGCTTGGCTTAGCAGCTAGCAAAGAACTAGCAAGCTAAGTCAGCTAGAGTAGCTCCATGCCAGCCTCTTCAGCAGCTGCCAGCTCCAGTTCAAGCTCCAGACTTCTCCTCCTCAGCTCCTCTCTTCAAACCTTAGCTCACATTACCTACTCCTCTACTCCATAGCTAGCTAAGCTAGCTTAGCTTAGCTAGCATCCAACTCCTTGGCCATCCACCACCTTCAACTCAACCCTAGCTAGCTCCATCAACTAAGCTCACCTAAGCTAGCTATCCTACTCCAAGTTGGTGCCACCACCATCACACCCCTTTGATTGCACCACAAAAATACACCTGCAATTGTGCCATCTTGTGCTATTTCCTAGCATTACCAGTGCATATTAGGGTTCCATAGTCGCATTTGTAAAAATATATGCATGCATGCATTTAATTAAGAGGGTAGGAGAGTGAAATAAAATGGCCTCGCGATTACTTTTTTCCTCAAGTGCTGCCTTACAAATTTCCATCTTCATTTTTTATTTCTTTTTGATTTTTGATTTTTGACCTTCTCTTCCCGCGACTGCATGAAACACCCTCTTCTTTGCACCATGCCCTGCTCCCCCTCTCCCTGCCAGCCCTGCAGCCACATGATCTCCCTGCTGAGCCCCATGCAGAGCCATGCACAGCCAAGGCATGGCTGTGCATGCCTCTTCCTTCTTTATAAGGGGGCGGCTTCTACCTTCAAAAGGAGCCTGGTCCTTCCACGAAAAACGACCCAACGCAGCTTCTTCTCCTTCCAGGCCACCGTCCTCTCCTCCCTTTTCCCTCCACATGCCAGCCCTCCTCGGAGACACCCAGCGGACAGGAGCCCTCACTGTGGTGCACACCCACCACAGTGAGACCACCACCGCCCAGCTCTTCAAAGAGCCGGTGGGTGTGGTTGCTCTTTTCTAGTTTTTTTCGTTCTAGCACCTTCAGTGTAACGACCCGGTTCCTGAGTCCCTACGAGACACGAGAACCGGACCGACTCAACTAATCCCAAGACCTAGTCGTCCAACGAGGAAGTAACCAAAAGACAGTAAAATAAACCACATTCAGCATGAATATAACTAACAGTAAGAAGGTACAGCAGTAAGGAAAGAAACTACTACAGTAGGTACCACCACAACAGTAAAACAACATTTATCATATAACAAGAACTGCAGGTAAAGAAGGTACAGCGGAAACAAAAACTACTCACTAGAACAGAAACAAAAGAGGTACAAAAGGCTGTGGTAACTCTACTGGACCTTACTCGGCCCAGCGTCCTCTGCAGCCGTAGACCCTGGCTGCTCAACACCTGGTCCTGAAAAAGGTAACGAGTGTAACACGTCAGCAAAACGCTGAGTAGAGTGGTAAACTAACTAAAGGCAACAGTAGAGTGTACAGTAGCTGTTAAGTTCTATTACTTCCTTTATTCACATCTTTCAATTTTTCTTACTATTTCATTTATTTCTCAGATCCTTTACTTGATCTCGAATGTCCTCGTGGGAACGATTTTGATTGCAGTCTTTTCCAAAAGTAGAAGTAGCACGTGGTGCCCTCCTGGCCGGGAGAGTCCCCCGTGGTGATCCTACCCTCAGTCAACCACCCCAAGGTCACTGACAGACGTAACGGTGACTACGGCACGCGCGATAAACGTACAGGTAGCTAGCCCGCACTGGCACGCGGTCAGTCGTTTCCGTTAACGGGTGCGCCCAAAGCACAGCACGGAACCAGGGCAGAGCCCTCTCAGTAACAGGGGTCCAACCCCTCCACAGTAACCAAACCGGGGCCTTGCCCCTCCACAGTCCGCGCACCCTCGCCTGACTACCCTGGTTTGCCCTAGTGGGCCTAACAAGTCGGTGAAGGAGGCTAGCAGAACCCCGGGGCCCGTGGGGTAGCTAGTACTCTCCTAACACTAGTAGCTCTCCTCTGTACTACGTACACGAGGGCCAGCAAGTCGGTACAGAGTGGCCAATCCTAACCCCGGGTCCCTGGGGTGGCTAGCCCCACTCTGCACTAAACAGGTACAGGTACTTCCCTTGATACTGCGTACCCAAGAGACAGTACGAACAACATCTCAGTTCCATTCCTTTCTCTTTCCAGGAGTTCCACTCCTAATTCCCCGTAGGGTTCCATCCTTTAATCTCAGAACATCTTATGTTTCACTTTCCAGTTTCACGTTCTTACAAACCATGATTTCAGTCATGTTCCTTATTCATAACAGGCAGCTGTTAATTCAATTTACAGGCAGCTTTATATATTCCTTTCCATTTTTCCAAGACTGCAGTAATATACATTCCACTAGTTTTTCCATCCTAGGATTCATGCCATATCCTAGGATCTATCATACAATCTAGTTTTCCGGCCCTAGGATTCATGCAACACCTAGGAGCTATCATTCCATATATTTCTCATTCCTAGGATTCATGTAATGCCCTAGGTTCTAGTTATGGTTCCATACTTTAACAGATTTTATTAATACTTAAAGCCACTCTACCAGGTACAACGGGAGTAATGGGGGCGCGATCGGGAATCCCGCGTGCCTCCGTGACTCTCAAGACTGCAACCGAACGAGGTCCTATCACAAGGATCAACACAAAGAGTGTCTCAAAACAGTGTATACTACTGTAGACGGGTAGAGGAATTAATTCTGAAAAGAACACAACTCGAATCACGGAAAACGGAGCCCGAATGGGCCCTAAATGGGTCGTAAAAGACGATACTGTGCAAAATCAGATGTCTGGAACTTCTTCCAGACGTCTTAAAAAGTGGATCAGAGAATTACCTGTTCAGCGTGGTTTCCCAGACGTCCAGAAGTCTGCGGGGACGTCTGGCCTAGCTCCCAGACGTCTGATGGTCACCCCGGACGTCTGGAGGTCACTCCCGCCGTCTGGTACAACTTCCAGACGTCTGATTCGCAAAGGATGGCGAATCAGCGAGCCTGCGCACAGCCAACTCCCTCCCTCAGTACGGTCAGTCGACAGGAAGGAAGGAGAAGGCGGTAAACTCACCTTTCAGACGTTTGTAAGGGCTTAAAGACGTCTATCTCGCCGTCTATCTGTAAACCCCGACGTCTGATTCTGGAAATTTTTCCAGAATCAGGGCGCTGCTCGGCCTCCGCTCGCGACGCCGCCCGCGTCGCACCTCGCGCGTCTGCTGCTCAGACCGCAGCAGGTCCCTCTCCGCGTCGCTCCGCTCCCCCTGCGCCCTCCGCCGGCCGGCCAAGCCGCTCCGGCGAGCTCACCCTCACGGCAGAGCTCCGCCCTCGCACGCCGCACCTCCGCGCTCACTGCGGCCGTCGCTGCCACCCTCACGTCCGCTCGCTCTTGCGCACAGGAAGGAGAAGAAGGAGGAGGCTGTGGAGACGGGAGGGGAGGCGTGGCCCTTTTAAGGCCGCGCGAGGAGGAGAGAGGGGGGGCAGGCCGCCTACAGCCGCAGAGAGAGAGAGGGAAAAAGAGAGAGAGAGAGAGAGGAATCACGGGTCTACGCCCACAGGCGCGCAGACGACTCTCCTGTGCGAAAATAACTATTTTCCAGACGTCTGGAAACGATCCCAGACGTCTGTTCAGACGTCTTGATGTGATCCCAGACGTCTAGACCGACGTCTGGGCCTCCTCCCAGACGTCTTAAAATACGTCTGGGGCACGCGTTCGTTACATTCAGCCATTGGAGCACAGGCTTCAAGCTTGAAGCTCAAAGCTCCAGCAGCAGTGGCAAGGCAGCAACAGCAGCAGCTGCCCAGCTCATTCTGCACAAGCCTGCTGGCCGCCCTCGCCCTTTGCGTGCGCCTGTAGGCATCACTGCCTCCTGCTTCTTCGCTCTGTCGCACTCTCTCTTCCGCCTGCAGTCGGCCACCGCGCGTCACTGCAGCGGCTGGCCAACCCTTACCGTGCACCCCAGCAGCGCCCGCGTCGCCCTCGCCCTCCACCGCGCACGCCAGCAGCCTTCTCCGCGTGCTCTGTCGCAACCTTCCGCCCGCAAGCCACCAGCCGAAGCCACTCTACCACGCGTGTCGAGCCGACCACACTCACAGCACCTACAGCTCCCAGTCGCGCGGCTCGCCCGACCACTGTAGCCACTGTTCACGCCAGTCTGCACGACACTGTCGCTACAGTGGGGTGACCGGTGAGCTTCTCACTTTACCGGTCACCTGACGTGCCGCTACCGCCGTTCACCTGTGCACGCGCCCGCTTGTGAGTCTTGCCCTGCATTGCTCGCACCTACCCGCTTCAGCGTCTGCGTGCGCCAGCCCTCTCCCAGCGCCTGCCTTCGCCCGCTTCCTTCACTGCGTGCACCTACATACGCTAGTGCCTGCTCTCCACACAGCGCGGTGCGCTGCGGCCTCCTCTGCGTGCAGCCACTCCCTCGAGCACGCGCCTCTTCGAGCGCATAAGCGCTTGTGCGCACGTGAAGCCATCAGACGTTGCATGGAAGCTCCAGACGCCTTAACTCCAGCAGCGCCATCTCTCCTGCCCTCTCTCTCTCGCTCTCTCTCTCTCTCTCACTCTCTCTCACAACACTCTCTTTACCGACACTCACACACACATACACTCACACTTCCACACACACACACACACACACCTATACACTATTATATACATATATATATATGTATACATATATATATTGATATATATATACATATATTTATATGCATATATATATATATATATATGCATATATATATATATGGATATATATATATATATAGATATGTATATATGTATATATATATATATACATATATATATATATATATATATATGTATATATATATATATACTTATATGTATACATATAGTAGTACCTATATACTTATGTATTAGTATACATACATATATATATATACACACACACACACACACACATATATATGTACATATATATATATATGTACATATATATATATATGTATATACTTATATATATATATATTTATGCATATATCTATACATATATTAGTACTTATATAAATATGTATTAGTCTATATACATACACACACACACACAGATATATATATATATATACATATATATACATATCTAGCTACATATACCTATATATATACATATATTATTATATATATATATACAGATATATATACATCTATATAGTATTATATACATACATACATACATACATATATATATATATATATACACACACACACACATATAGCTACATACATATATACATATACTTATATATATACATATATATATACACACATATATATATATACATATATATATATATATTCACATTATTTACCATACGCTGTATCGCGGGAATATCTGCACTAGTTGCTGATATTCCCCGATACACGCATACAAGAAAAGCATGTTCGCATTCATCTTCCACCATCCATCCTACACCTTACACACGGCACTTCGTCCTGTTGGTTGCGTCTCTCTAGACGACGACCGACTCGACACCGTGCTACACTCCATCTCTGCCTCCACCCCCACCCCTTTATATACATAATATATACTTATATATATATACTATATTTACTTTATTTTTGTTTCACTTTCCTGTTAGTAAAAAGATAAAAAAATATATAAAAGAGAAAAGATAATCTTTGACTTGCAGATACTCCGTCTTGCGAATAGCAAGACCCGTTTTGGAACCCTGTTTTGGCTCAAGGCCAAGAACTCAATTTTGAGGGTATGCCTCAAGGACAAAGATTACCAAAAAAAATCTAAATAGAAAAACACCAAAAATACAATAAACAAACAGAAGAGATTCGTTGTAGGAAAGGCGTAGAAACTTGTAACCCCACTTCCCTGAGTTCGACCCTGGGCCTAAAAGTGACCAAGATAAAATCAAGTAGGCCAGGTTAAAAAATTTTTTTGTAAAGAGATGGTTAGGTCCGATTTAGGTTAACCACTATACACACTTCAACGATAAAATCATCATATTAACAACCTATTTGGGTCCGACACCACCCTTCACCCCATCACCACTACCAAAAGCCACCTATTTTCCCTCCAAAATAACCTTCTAGAACCCTTCCCTTTTGGCACCAACTTTCCCTCCAAAATTCCCTTCATCTCCACCATACACCTCTCCTTAAATCCATCTCCACCATCCACCTAACCCCCCTTCTAGAAGACTTTAGGTTGGCGCCAAAATGGTGGTGTCTCTCCACCACCAAAAGCCACCAACACCACCATAACCACCCCCTTAACACCCTTTAAGGTGGTGCCAACTAACCCTAGCCCTAGGATCAATCTAACCACCCATAACCACCACCAAACTCCATCCTAGCCCTCCACCTATTCATGCCAACTACCCCCCTCTCCACCTCTATATAAACCCACCATATCACCAAATAAAAATCATCCTCCATTAGTGTTTACTTCCACTTACGTCCACCTATACCTACAGCCAAGAAGAAGGAGTAGAGAAGAAGATTAAAGAGGCACATCACCAGCCCCTTTGGTGCCTTCTTCTCCCCACTCTCTTCAACTTGTGCCACGCCAAGGAGGAGGAGCATTCTACTTCAAGGAGGATGGCTAGGCAAAGGAGAAGAACCTAGGGTGGATGTCCACCCTTGGAGGAGGATAATTAAAGGTGGTAGCTACCACCTTGGAGGACATCATTTGGAGGAGCATCTCACGCCAAGGAGAAGAAGGAGTTATCTTTTCAAGTCAAGGAGTTACTTGGCTTTGAGCAAGAAGCCCTCTTCTTAACCATCTATCTAGAGGATTTGTGTTTTATTTTTCTTGTATTTTCAAGTAGAGTAGAAGCATTCCTCTATAGGTTTTGTGTGCACAGTTTTGATTTAATGCAAATTGCCTTCTTTCAATTTCTATTGCATAGCTTGTTACAAATTTTGCCTAGCAATTGTTTCACTCCCTCTCCGTAATTATTCTAGGCCTCCACGTGCCTAGGGTGAGCTTAGGGAGAGGCTCTACCTGTCACCTTAGGGTAGGTTTCTTGAATTAGGTATTAATTATTTTCTAGCTTTCAACAAAAACTTGCATATTGCCTTTATTTCAAAAATATAAAAACTATATATTCAAAAATACCAAAAAGAAAGTTAAGATTTATTTTCCAAGAAAGGGATTTAATTTTACAAACATTTAACCTCCTTGGACGACCCTAGATACTCCCCTATCTAGGAATATAAATTTAAAAGCGAAAGCGGATTTACGCATTGCAACGACACTAAATTGCCTAATTAACAAACCATGTATTTTCGCGATCACCTACTGGATCACTTGAGGTCTTATCTCTGACCTTAAGATCCAAGCTTGCCTTTACTTAGACTTTGGCTAGAATTAACAAGATTCTATATTTCAGGTTTCACTCAATACTTAGCCAATTTTAACGTCGGCTTTTAACTCTTATCTTTAGAGGTTTAAGCACTTAATTCCTTTAATAATCTTACTGGTAATTACTAGATGGGAAACTCATTTTCTTCACACTCCAAATCAGGGTTAGAAATCCCCTCTTTTCTCCATCGGATTAGGGTAGAAATAGGGCCAAACAAGGCAAAGCAAGTGCACCAGTATTGGTCTTTAGTATCGATATTAGGCACTTGCTTCCCAAATTGGCCGCCTAGAGGTGCCAGTACCGGGACTAGCACTCAATGCCGATACTGAGCACTCCCTGTTTCAAATTTTCATGCCATGTGGAACTGGATTGGTCAACCAGTGCTGCTATTAAGCTTTAGAACCGATACTGGATGGTTCCAAAACCCTATTTGAATGCAAATAGTCTTGGAAGACTACCCAAAAGTCCTTTATTTTGCCCACCCTTGGTCTAATTCCCACATATTATTAGGTGTCGAAGGAGCATTTTAAACCAAATGAAAACCAACAAAAAGGCATTTCATTGAAACAAACCCTAATATGCTTAAAACCCATTCCATAAATGGACTACTCGACATGCAAGAAGATTACTGTTAAGCTTCAAAATCGTGATATTAATAAGCTTTTATGTCATAGTATAGTTGTGAAATCAAACCTAACAAAAATAACAAAACTCAAAAGTCATTCCCGGTCAATCTTTGGGAGGCGATAAATGCAAAAACAATTCTGATTTTTACTTTTTTTTTCCTTGCTTTGCTTGCAATTAAAACTAACCTAAGTCTAAATCGAGAAACCTAAAACCTAACCTAAAATGTAGAGATGGTGGCCATTCTCTTGGATCGAAAATTCTCTCGTCGCTTTCTCAAAGCATACAATCATAGTGTAGTAAAGGTAAATATAAAAGGTGTAAAAGTAGCACTCGTCATGAATTACATGCATGACATCGAGAGAGTTTTGATCTACGATTGATTCGTTTACTTGGGTAGGAGCTTCCATCTACAAATTTTTTTATTTTTATCTTTGTGATTTCTTTTTTGGAATTTTGGAATAAAGACTAATGAAATGAAATAGAATCAAATCGCATAACAGATAGAGATATTAAAAAATGGTCTTTCATTACTTGATTCGAGTAACAGGAATTAAGAATAGCAAAATGTAAAGGAAAATAGATGAATGCTTGATTGATCGAAACGAAATGACAAAAAGGAAATAACAAGAAATAAGTCTAATGTAGTAAAAATCCACTCCACTAATAGTGCTCACAGGGGAGCCGTCGGCATTGGAGGGTGGTGTTGGCTAGATCCTGGGCACAAAAACCTATCTACACACCACAATAGAGAGTGGCATGCCAACACAGGTTGAGTTTTGGCATGCAATAAGAAAGATTAAACTATACTACTTGCATGAAATAAAATGCAGAAATATAAAAAGTAGAGCAATCTAAGCTAATAGAACTAAGGACACCAAAGGTGCCTCCGTAGGGAGGGCTTTGGTGGCTGTGTGGCTAGTGGTGGTGGGAGGGGTGGATGACCCTATGAGAGGGGTGGAGATGCTACTCTAAGGTGGTGGAATGGTGGCCAAATGTAGGAGGGAGGAGATGGCTTGGGCGGCCACTATGTTGGTGTATATATAGGAGAGCGGGGAGAGTGGTGGCTGGCCAAGGGTGTTAGGGTTAGGGCTAGGTGGCACCACCTTTGGTGGAGGGTAGGTGTGGAATAGGTTGTGTAAAAGGTGAGGGGGTTTTGGTAAGGGTTTTGGTAGGGTTAACTTGTGCTGTGTTAGGTTTTATTAGGTTGGGTTAACCTAGGATTTAATGGGTTGAGTCTAGATGGTGGGCCTAAGTCTAATTGTGTGTTGGTTGTGTAATTGGGTTGGGTTAATCCAATTGAGTGTGCATGTGGTCCTAATAGGTCTAGGTCGAGTCTAATTAGGTTCCAATGAGCCGAATTAGACTTGTATGGGTAGAGATTTGTCAATTAGGTTCTGGTTGAACCTAATTGAGTTAAGGTGCACCTAATCAAGTAAGGATGCACCCAATTAGGTGTAGGTTAGTTGATTGGGTTTGCGTAGAGTCTAATTAGGCTATCATGAGCCTAATTAGCCTAAGGTTATCCTAATCAGGTCCAGCTGGACCCAATTAGCTTGTGACTGACCCAATTGACTCAGATTGAATCAATTAAGGGTGTTATAGACCTAAATAGGATTATAATGATGGAATTTAGTTGGGAATAGGTGGGTTAGGACTGTGAATAATGGATAATAATATCCAGGTTTTGGCCAAAGTAAGGGTAGTTCAGGGTAGGGATAGAGATATCCTAGGTGGAGAGTGGGGGTAAGGATAGTGTGGATAGAAACATGGACAACACTATCCACGTTTTGGGTTCTAGGATAAGTTAGCCTAATAGGACAGTGGTTTAAGGATAGGAACAGGGATAAGGCTATCCAAGGAGACTAAGGATAGGGATAGGGATATCCTAAGTTCTTCTTTTCCTCTTTTTTTTCATTTATTCATACAACTAGCCTAGTCTATCTCTCTCTCACTCTTTGCCTTTAATCTTCCTTTATTTCAACTTTATTCCAAGCTCCCGCTCCAGCTCTACAGCAACTCCAACTTTTATTCAGCTTTTATCCAGCTTCTTATTCAGTCTCAAAGTATCTCCTAAGCTTCTTATGATCTATAAATACAATTATGCACCAATTAGAAGGGAAAAATGGCATTATTCTATAAACAACTAAGTAGAAAAGTTATGATGCAAGATATGTAGCTTATGCATGTATTATTTAGAAGTTAATCTAGGTTTTAACTCAATTAGGTTGATTCAAACCTATCATTGTTGTGCAATCATACCCCTATGCCTAAACTTTGCTAGTCCCTACCAAAACCAACGTAGGAAAAATCTACAAGAATCAAATACATAAGTTTCATTTATTTTCGAAAGTCAAAGTTAAAGTAAAAAACTTTTATATGTGTGTGTGTATCTATATATACTTTTTATTTCAAAGTGAGGTATTGTCAAGGAATCAAGCTAGTTCGAATAAAAAATCTAAATAGGAGTTTTCACCAATGAAAAGAAATTGCGGATAAATCTTTAACATTGAAGACTCAACAGCTCTCAAATATTAACTCAAATTCGAACCACCCAAATCAAATCAAGAATCTTATTAGCCATCAAACTTGGGTCAAGAGTGTAACTTTTTTTGACTCAGTCAACCCACCCAAGATTTAAAGCTAATGTGAGAAACATGCATCTTGTGTGTGGAATACTTTGACTCACCAAAAAGGACAACTAGATTGACTCCTAATATTCAATAAAACCCAGAATATTTCTATGCTCTATTTGGGACAATCCTATCTTTGGTTAAGCCATGGTAGGATTTGACAACCTTCTCCTCACCACTTTTCTACCTCGAGGTTAACACTGTAGGTGTATATATATCTCCCTAGTGGGTTTCTTGATCTCCAAAATTTTCAAATCTATAGGTAAACACCCATATGTAGCGAGGTGTTTTTATTGTAATATGCGATGGGAAAGGGTGGCATTCATATGTAGCAAGATGCTTTTATCTATTTGGTGGAAAAATTTGCACCCATTTGTAACAAAGTGCATTTTATTTGGTGGGGTTCATAGTATAAGGCTGAAAATATTTTTTTCCTTCTCATTTTTCATTTTCTCAATTTTTTTATTTTCTCAAATTCTTTTTTCTGGGTGAGTGGCTCTTCTTTCATTCTAAATGGATCCCCTACAAATAAGAACAATCCTAAGAGCTAGAAATACGACCAAAGTCCTTTGGATCTTTTGTCCTAAGACTAAATCTTATTGACTACTAAGGACTCATAAAGTCATTCATGAGATGAGTCAGTGTTCAGTGTAATTGAGATGCTTGGAACTTAAAAACTATTCAAATCATAGGATAGGAAGATAAGTCATTCACTTATTACCCTTTTGACGTAATACTTTTAGCTTTTTCAGATCCTTTCAAAGACATAAGAAAACAAATCCAAATTTAGGTAAATACTTGAAAAAATTAAGTCCATAAAGACCTGAAGAGTCTAGGCGAAAAGACCTTTTCACATTTCTGAAGGTCTATAAATCCTCAAAATCGAGAATTCTTGACTCTACCTAGCATAAATTCTAAAGATAACACTAAAACATTTTTTTCTTTTTTTTTCACCTTTTTTTGTATAGAAAAAATATATAATTTGTTTTTCTTATTCTTCTAAAATCACTTATTAAAAAGGAATACCATAGGAAAACATGCAAAATGCAAATGTGATCATGAAAAATATTCACTAAAAATTCTAGGTGTTGGTAGAAATTATTCAATATAAGTGTACTACCCCCTCTCCCCAGGCCTAAATTCTTGCATGTTGTTATGCATGAAAATAAACATAGAAGAAAAGAAAAATGGAGATCTATGAAGTACATAAGTAGAAAGGGTAGAAGTCACTTGGAATAGCTCCTGAATACTATCATTCAGCTCATTCCAACACCTATGAAATGAACCAAAACAAATATGCTATGTATATAAACACAAAAAGAAAAGCTATTTGTATATGTATAAATACATAGTTTAACGTCTCCAGCTAGGCAAAAACTCGATCACATGTCCTCTAGAAGATAGATGGCTTCATCAGATGGAGGAGGTTCCTGGGCCAAGAATGGCTTGAGGCATTGGCCATTCACAGTAAAATCTTGCCTAGTTTTCGAGTCTTTGATCTGGATAACCCCATTAGAATCTGGGTAGATCACAAAAAAAGGGCCAGTCCACTTGGACTTCAGCTTGCTTGCAAAGAATTTGAGTTTAGAATCAAATAACCAAACTTACTAGATAAGCATGAAAGATTTCCTTCGGATATGGTGGTCATGAAAGGCCTTGGTCTTGTCCTTATAGATCTTCACATTCTCATAGGCCTCCCATTGATTCTCCTCTAACTCACTGAGGTGGATCTTCCTTTCATAACCTCCTACCTCGATGTTAAAATTACATTTCTACACCGCTCAAAAGGCATGGTGCTCCAGCTCAACTAGAAGGTTACAAACCTTTCCATACACCAAGCAATATGGTGACATTTTAAGTGGGGCCTTGTATGCTGTCCGATAAGCTCATAGTGCATCAATCAATCTATCGGACCAATCCTTCTAGTTGGGTTTAACTGTCTTTTGCAGGATGAGTTCGATCTGCCGATTAGACACCTCAGCCTACCCATTGGTCTATAGGTGATATGGGGTAGCAATATGATGATTGACACCATACTTTTTCAGTAATGACTGAAAGTGGGCATGAATGAAATGACTTCCCCCGTCGTTGACCAGCGCACGGTGGACACCAAATCTCACAAAGATAAACTCCCTAACGAAAGATATAATGATTTTATGATTAGCTCGCCTTGCTGGGATAGCTGTTGTAGTGCTTTCGTCGAGTGTTGAGAAATATATGCGTCATAGTATAGTCAACAAAATCACACAAAACACTTAAATTTATAAACTCAGAATCTAATTAGAGTCTAAGGTCATTCGTAGGGAGCAAATGTGGAATTCACGCATTAATCTTCATCCAGAATAAATGAGCACAGTAAATTAAGCATAATAAAAGATATGCAATGAATGTAACTTGTCAGATTGATTAAGCAACGTATCTCAAAAGATTCTTGAGACAAAAAGAATTAGAAAGATAAAACAATGGTGATTTAAATCACCACTTAACTCTTTAATTAAACATGCATCTCATGTATTAAGTTCATTCAAATAATCCAACAGTATTTTAAATCAGATAACTTAGGTACTTAAATGTTTCAACAATACCAGAACCAAAGGCTTAATCAGACGTCGCCTATCAGAGCCAGATGACTTAACCTTCTTAGCACAGCCCCATAGAAGGCACCCAAGGGTGCCCAACCTTCCTTCTCTCAAGCACAAGGCAAGAACCAACTCTCTTCAAGCCTTCACAAGCATAGGGCCAATACTTCTCAGAGGCTAAGTGTTAGCCTCCTCTTCATCACGTGCCCAAGGATCTTAGAGCAAAACCCTCCCCCCTCCTCTCACAAATCTCTCCTCTTTCTTCTTCTCTCTCAGACCCAGGGATAATCGGGTATATAGGCGAGTTATCGAATCCTGAATAGTGGCCAGACCCGTGGGCATGATCACGAGTGAGGCATGTTCAAAGGTGTGTGTGTGGAGGGACCCGACCCCTCGTGTTCTTGGGCGATAAGCAGCAAACACGAATTCCACTTAAGCACCTGCGTGAGCCCCTCAACTAACAATGTGGGCCTATAACTATGCGCTTCCTTCGTGTGTAGCTGCTGGGATTTCTTCACCTTGATTGAGCTATTGCTGGCACCCCTCTCTTAAATTGGAAACCTGGACAGCTTCAAGAGATGAGGTCGCAGCGGTTGACTATGGTGGTAGGTCGTGTGATAGTCGGAGGATGGTGAGCAGCATCGAAGATGATTGCAGTGATGGCAAGCAAACAACAAGACCTAAAAGGAAGAAGATGGACTCAAAAGCCCCAATCAAAGAGCTTAGGAGGATCGTTGGAGGATGGTGAAGATGGTGGCAGTGTCCGTGTGGTGTGTGGGTGCATGTGGTAGTCTGGAAAACTTAGGGAAGAGGAGACAGAGTTCGGTGGGAGTTTTAAGAGTGCAATCTCCTCAATTTCTTGAGGGGTTTTGTTCATGGAGGTGTGGCGAAGGTTGTGGAGGTGATACGGGTTGTTTGAAGGTTTGTGGAGGGCGGACGACCTCACTGGAGTTCGACCAGAGTGGAAGAAGATGATGGGGGAGGTAGTGGTTGGTCGGTCAAAATAGGGAGAGAAAGAGATAGGGAGATTCAAGAGAAGAAGAGAGAGAGGTTAAGGCCTAAATTGCTAGACGAAAGGGCGAGGGAGGTGCCGGCTTTGATTGGCCGACATCGGAGATGGTGAAGCCTCTAGTGAAGGAACAATGAGTAAGATGGGGGCCTAGGAGCTCCTACTGTGTCTGGTGAGGAGTGGAAGAAGGAGAGGAAGGCAATCCCTCTACCTATGGTATGTGGCAGTGGGAGAGGAAGTCGGAGGAGAGGATGTTGTCAGAGCTGCGGTGGAGGTGGCTGGAGAGGGAGATTTGGTGAAGTGCGGACAAACCGAGCTAAGGAGCAATGCCTAATCAAGAGAAGCTTATATCGAACATGTTTAGGCCAAGAATCCCATCAATTTTGTGCATTTGATTGGGAATTAGAGTGTTTCCCTTTCGTGAATCCTAAAGCACCATTGAGCTTTTTAGGTTTTAATTGGGTCAATCAAGCAGGTGCAGATGGTAGATGATGATTTGATCCTTGATCCTTCTAAATTTGGAGGGATTTGGAGGTTAGATGTGGAAGGAATCCCAATTAGGATCTAGCCGACTTTGGGTTCTATTCCTCTGCTTGCTTGTGAGGAAGAAGATGGTGGTTGGACACAACTTCAAGAGAGCTTAAAAGGTAGGAACTTATTTGATAGAAACAGACTTTAAATGGACTAAAATGTAAACTTGGTCAAGATGGACTCTGATTGGGCCCAAGTTTTTGGTACAAACCTAATTTGGACACAAGAAATTTGATGGTGAAGTCGAATTTTAGTGTTGACCAAGTTTGATTGGGCAATTTGTGCAGAAATCCAAATTAAGGCAGAAATCTATCTATGACTTTGTTCAAGGTCAAAATAGGTTCAAATGGTCAAACTAAGGATACCAAACCTAAAGGAATATTTTTCTATGAATTTTAGGAGGTTTAGATTAATTTTATCCTGATCGAAATTTCTATAATTTAAACGGGTATGAAATTAGGATTTTGGGTGCTGTATTGGTTCTTGAAACGTGTGAAACCCTATTGCAATCTGTGTGGACCCACTTATTAGACTTTAATGCTCATTTGACCTTAGATTAACCCATAGCAAACCCCGTGGTTACTTTGCTTTCAAGATGTGATGTTAAAACTACAGAATTAACCCTGATTTAATGTTTTTCTCTAAGAATGGATATGCATGGAATTATGACTCTCAAGCGACTATGTAGGAGCATTTGTCACTTGATTATGACTAATTAAAGCTAGTTATGTCTCATGATGTGTTGCCATCAATGGCCTCAACCCACTTCGAGACATAATCTACTATAAGAAGAATGTACACGAAGCCATATGAGTTTGGGAAGGGGGCCATAAAGTTGACGCCCCAAACATCGAACACTTCCACGACTAAGATAGGTTGGAGAGGCATCATGTCTCTCCTGGTCATGGAATCAATTGATTGGCATCACTTATAGCACTTGGCAAAATCGTGTGTGTCTCTGAAAATAGATGGCCAGAAGAAACCCGACTACAGAATCTTTGCAGCAATTTTTCTACTAGAAAAATGACCACTATAGGCATCGTTGTGGCAAAAAGATAACACACTCGAAATCTTAGAATCAAGGATGCACCTCCTGATCACCTAATTAGATCCAATACGGAAAAGCAGCGGGTCATCCCAGAAATAGAATTTAGCTTCAGACAAAAAATTAAGCTTCTAGTCTTTAGATAATCCCGAAGGTATCTTACTTGAGACAAGATAATTTGTAATATCCACTTACCATGGAGGCTCTGATGACTCTATAGCCAATAGAGATTCATTCGAAAAATTATCAGACATGGGCGAGGAAAATGGCATGAGGGCTAGGTCTAGATGAGAAAGGTGATCAGCCACCACATTTTGTGTTCCGACTTTGTCACAGATTTCAATATCGAACTGATATGATAGAAGGATCTATCTGATCAAGGGAGGTTTGGCATCCTTCTTTGCTAACAAATGATGGAGGGTTGAGTGATCAGTAAAAACAATGAACTTAAACCCTAATAAATAAGAGCGAAATTTCTTCAACCCAAATAGTACGGTTAGCAGTTCTTTCTTGGTGATAGTATAACTATGTTGAGCCTCATTCAGTATCTTACTAGTGTAACAAATGACAAAAGAGTAGCACTCCCGATGCTGGCCTAGAATGGCTCCGACCGCGAAATCGGAGGCATCACACATCATCTCAAAATTGAGAGACTAGCCGGGTGGCTAGAGAATCAGGGAATCAAATTCAGTGTTTTGCAGAGTCGCTAAAGCACTATGACATTTAGAATCAAAGACAAATGGGGCGTCGGCTACGAGAAGATTCGTCAAAGGACGAGTAATTTTTGAGAAATCTTTAATGAATCTTCTGTAATAATTGACATATCCCAAGAAAGATCTAATTTGCTTCACCGAGCTAAGTGAAGGTAATCGGGAAATAATGTCCGACTTTTCTTGGTCAACCTCTAGATCATTTTCAGAGATCCTGTGGCCTAGTACTATGCCATCCCTTCCCATGAAATGGCTTTTCTCCCATGAAGGTGCCAGGTTAACCTCAATACATCTTCTTAGGATCTTGGTGAGGTTATCAAGACAAGATTGAAAATCATCTC
The DNA here is from genome assembly GCA_037157565.1 of Thalassia testudinum. Lineage (NCBI taxonomy): Eukaryota > Viridiplantae > Streptophyta > Magnoliopsida > Alismatales > Hydrocharitaceae > Thalassia > Thalassia testudinum. Next base: position 47,026,865 of record JAZHRO010000025.1, read on the forward strand.
CGAAAATGGAAAAATCATCCATAAAAACTTCTACAAAGTCCTATATCATGTCTGAAAATATGGTCATTATGCAACGCTAAAAAGTCGCAGGTACTTTGCATAGGCCAAAGGGCATTCGCTTGAAATCGAAAGTACCAAAGGGATATGTAAAAGTCATCTTGTCCTGATCTTCCGTTTTAATCGCAACTTGATTTTATCGGGAATATCCATCCAGAAAGCAAAAGAAGCTTTGTCCGGCTAGCCCTTCCAAAATTTGATCAATGAAAGGCAAAGGAAAATGATCCTTCTTTGTAGTCGTGTTCAACTTACAATAATCAATACAGACCCGCCATGAAGTCGCAGTGCATGTCAGGATGGATTCGCTTTTGTCATTTTTTATAACGGTGAGTCTCGCCTTTTTAGGCATGATTTGTATGGGACTCACCCACTGGCTATTGATATTGGATAAATAATATCAACATCCAGTCATTTAATGATCTTCTTCACAACATCTAGCATATTCAGATTTAGTCGTCTCTGAGGTTGTCGAGAAGGTTTCACCCCCTCATCTGTGTATATATATGATGAGTACAATAAGATGGGCAAATACTGTGGAGATCATAGATACTCCACCCAATAGTAGCCCTATGCACTTAAAGCACATATATCAATTGCAACTCATGCTCTTGGGTTAAGTGAGAACTGATAATAATCGAATATGTCTCACTATTGCCCAAAAACACATATTTCAATGTATCAGGTAAGGGCTTGAGTTCGATCATGGGTGAAGGGGATATAGAGTCATTTGTAAGATAGGATTCTTCTAGGGAAGGGAAATACATAGAGAGAGAAGAATCAAAAGCGTATAGCTGATGATCCTGATAACCATTCAAGCTAGCTGGACCTGCACCTGAAGGGAGGTCAGCAATGATTACATCGATGAGGGAGCAAAATTAATATCCTGCACCATTATGACTGTAGGGTCCGTATGAGGATGAGCGTGACTAGAGGTTGGTGCCCAAGTGTCTCATCAGGTGTCCTAGGTCTTCCTCCTATACAGAGGCAGCAAAAACTGAACTTGTACTCCCTACACTATGGTTTAGAAATACCATCAAGGGTAGACATGGATCTAAGATCCCGTCTGTGTGTCTTGCAGGTGGATCACAACCGTCCGGAGCAATCACACCATCCTGCACCAATAGGGGTGGATCAGTAACATACAATGATTAGTGAAATCAGAATATACAGGATTTGGGGTGTCAGGGTTAGAGAGACACCCCAAACAGTCAGATTTGGAAAATGGAGATATGAGTGTCTCATCGGGTGTCTTGGGTCTTCCTCCTATATGGAGGAGGCAAAAACTGAACTCACACTCTCTACACTATCGTTTGGACATGCCATCAAGGATAGACATGGATCTAAGATCCTATTCGTGTGTCTCGCAGGTGGACCACAACCGTTCGGAGCAATCACGCCATCCTGCACTAGTAGGGGTGGATCAGCAACATATAATGATTAGAGAAATCAGAATATATAGGATTTGGGGTGTCAGGGTCAGAGAGACACCCCAAATAGTCAGATTTGGGAAGTGATGATATGTGCAATTCATTAGTCGTAGTCCCTGTGCAATCTAGTCCAAAAACCCTTATAAGAAAGATGAATAGGACATTGGGTCACTATAGAAGAACCCAAAGTTCGCACAATACTCAGGTTCTTCATCTTCTAGCTCCTCGATTAGATCACACTCGAAGTTCTTGGTTGTCCTAAAGATGTCCAATCTAAGTCTTTCATTGCCAAGGGAAGCAGAATCCACAGACTTTGTTGATGACATTTTCAACCACCCCCATCGGTGTTTTCACCAATCGGTCAGCAACTAAATGGTTACCAAGGTGGGCTCTAACTCCCTAAAATGAAATTGATCATATACGACGGTGGAAATCAGGTTGATGGACGAACCCAAATGTATAAAGGCCCGATCAAATGGAGAATCCTGCAAGTAGCAGGATATGAGAAGTGCACCGAGGTCTTTCTTCTTCAGCGGTAAGTCAAGCAAGATAACTACACTAGCCTCCTTCGACAGTACCTCCTGTTGTCCATTCTGCTGCTGTCCCCTCGAGGTATAATAGTCCTAGAAGAACCTAAGAATAGCAAGGATGTGATTTATGATCGAAATCGATCATATACAGTAGTTGGAATCAGATTGATGGATGAACCAAGATCTAGAAGGGCCCAATCAAATGGAGAATCCTGCAAGTAGCAAGATATGAGTGGTGCATCGGGGTCTTTCTTCTTTAGCGGTAAGTCAAGAAAGATAATTACACTGGCCTCCTTTGATAATACCTCCTGTCGTCCATTCTGCTGCTGTCGCCTCGAGGTATAATAGTCCTAGAAGAACCTAGCAATAGTAGGGATGTGATTTATGGCTTCGAGGAGAGGATCTTGAATATGTACTTCCTTGAACATTGCTTTCAGGTCCTCATAATTCTTCAATCCCTTTTTCCTCACTGATTCTTGATCACCATGATTCGCTAAGGAAAAATTGAAATAACATTGTTGTGAGATCTTGAGTCACGCAAATAGAAAAGGAGAAAATATAAGGACCACGTATAGATTTAGGATTGTCCACAAAGAAGGCAACAACTCAGCAACCAATCTTTCATTAGGTCTCTAGAATAGCAAGTTCATTGGCACACGTTCACAAAACAATGAAAATGAAAACAGAGAGAAAGGAACATATCATGGCAATGGCAAATGGCGGTGGTGAATGCGGTCGAAGCATATGGTGTGTATGTGGTGAGATGGAATCGCATGATGCTGTCACCACTGTGCGATGTGGAGCTCCTCCTCCTGCTCCTCTCTAGCGTAGTGGTGACGGGGATGGCTTCTCTTCTCCTCTAAGCTATACGATGTGGCGTGCACAACTGTTGTGCAGCAAGGGGGTAGTGGGGTGGTGCCTCACCCACACAACTCCATAGTGTGGAAAGGGGTTGGTAATGGTGGTGTCTCTCCACCCAAGGCTGAGAAGAATAAGATGGTGTGGTGGTGGTGGTGCATGGAAGGAGAGGAGGAGGAGGGTGGACAAGCAGAGACAGAGGAAGGTTGGAAGAATGGGTTGCGTTGATGGATGTGGAAATTATGAAATGGTGACCTCTCCCTCTTTAGTTGTTGCTACCTAGGGTGTCTATTTCCAATTGTGGAGGGCCCATAACTTCCTCCCATAAAATCTAGAACCAACATCAATGCCTTTTGAAAATAAGCACTCATCAATGTGAATTCAAAAGAGGAAGAAACGAATCGTCCAAGGCCTTCCTCAATGTGGAATGGGCAAATTGCATGGGAGGATGGAGTGGAATTCCTATTATAGCCTTCCTGCAAAATAAAATAACACACATAATTATATATAATGCATAAACATGTACATGATTATTTATTACACATAGAAGAATGATAGGCACATGCGAGTAATTATTTATAATACAGAGAAAGAGGCATAATGCTAAAATATACGATGAGGCAAATAAAACATGTAAAATAACAATTCTTGTGTAGATGTGTGATGCATAAAAATGTAATTAGACCAATTGATATTACATGCGCTTATTATGCATTTATACGCACACATTGTATTCAAACATGCCGTGCTAGCAACCTTAGGCCTAATTATAGTCCAATAAATTGGACTCATCAAATAACCCCATACTTAAGTTTTGCTAGTCCCGAGCAAAACATTGTGCTCAAGAGTATAATCATCTAAACTAGGATAGATAAATCAAGGAGCCTTTGTTTCCTGACCCCTAAGGAGTTAGATCAAAATCTTAGAGTTCAGACTCCAAATTACTAATGTACCGACCAAGATACAAACCTCTTTGCCCCTTTGGATTCCAATTAGCCTCAACCTTGGGTCTCTAGTACATGTTTCTTAGACTCTCAAGCCTGCCTAGGATTTGCTAATCCTATTATTTTAAGTGTCCGTGCTCAATGTGTGATTTTATCAATGAGCACCCACAATTGTTCTTCCTATACATTCTTGAACCAGACTTACCCCTAACCTCTCTAGACTCATCTCGGCTTGGCCTTACTTAGATTTGGTAGCTTTCTCCTCACCCTTTTTTATCCTGAGGTCAACCTCAAATATATATGATGTAGACACATCTATTTAGGTTGAAATGCCTATTTATGCATGTTCCTAGGCTTAGATTTGCATTTCATGTTATAAATATTGCATAGCATGCATCATTCTACATTTATAGTAGTTGTATATAATTTAGGTTAATTGCATCCTTTTTTTGGTTAGGAGAGAAGAGGATTTATTTCAGGGCCTCGGATGGACGATCGAACCGTACGGATCTAATCAGGATGACGATCGGAGGCTAACGCCTCTGAAATCGTCTAGATTGGAGTCCCATAGCATCATATGAAGTCCGAGGAAGATCAATGGCTAGGAGGGCAATGTGACATCCTTATGAGCTTTGGATGAAAAATCCAACCGGATGGATCCAGAGCAATGATCGCAATCTGGCAACATAAGAATCATCTCAATCTGAGCACTGTGGGACCCCTTACAATAGAAAGAAGAATGGACGACCCAGATGGCACCACGTGGTGCCATCCAGATTGCCTAATATCAGCCAGCAACGCCCGCTCCCATCTCTCCATCATTCGCAACCTTCATTCCCAGCTGTTGGATCTTGATCCAACGGTTGAGAAGCTTCCTCCAGCTTCCTCCATATCATACCATAAGATGTCTACTCGATGCATTCGATGACTTGGCGCATTGGTTGGGGTGCTACACTCCCAAAGGAGGGGCACGGGTTCGAATCCCCACAGCCCCCCAATTAACAATTGAGGGTGCATGACTCGCGTGCATTAAGGGTGCCAGCACATCAGCCAGCGTATGCGCACGCACCAGCCCTCACACCTGCACATAGCAGCAGTGCAGCGCAAGTGCCAATGTGTGCACCCGCATGACACGGCGCATGATAGGCGTGCGAGCACAGCGCCAGTGGAGTGCATGCCAGTGAGGGATGGCGGATCTTCAGTGACGCGGGCCTTTAGTGACACTTGCAGTTGTCACTAATGGCCCGTACGCACTAGCAAAGGAATTGAAGGCATGGATCTTTAGCGACAAAAAGGGCGGATCTGTAGCGATGTTTACTGACGTCAGTAATGACCCAGATGTGAATTTGCTCTTCCTCCACTATAAAAGGACCTACCCACCACCATTCCAAACCAGCTCTCCCTTTCTTCCTCTCACCACCTCCAAGGCTCTAGAGAGAGCTTGTCCCAAGCATGAGATTCTCCTCTAGAGTAGGAAACCAAATAGTTTTCCCTCCCCTCATCCCCATTTGTGGAGCATCCCGTGGCCGTCCTCTCACCGCCCTTCAAGAAGAAGATCCTCGCCATGACGTCATCCTACCCCATCCTCCGTCCTCCTCCTTTGTCCTCGTTTGTCCCGCTCCTCACCACCTTCCTTCAGGCGACGTCAGAGTGAGTCGTCCTTCGAGCGACTGTCGAGGGGAATTTCTCTCACCTCATTCTATCTTTTTACGCTTTCATAGTGTAACAAACATTCATTTATAAATAGATGATTGTTTCTCTCTCTTTCTCTCTCTCTCTTATATTATTGCAAGTAGAATAACTAGAAGTCATCGTCCTGATCTCTTACTTGCTAAAAGCTAAAAAAAATTAGAAAAGATAAAATGACCAAAAACAAATAAAAGCGAAGTGCAGATTTTTATAAAACCAAACATTCGCCTCCCCGTGTTCGACTCGGGACTCACTTTTCAAGTTTCCGTTATAAATTTTATTTGATAGACACATTTTGCGAGCTACGACCACGAGTTCTCTGAACCCCGATTTTAATTCATGAAACACGCCCCCATCATTTTGATTTCTACTCTAGAGGATCATCCCGTGGCCATCCTCTCACCACCCTTTGGGAAGAAGATCCTCGCCATGATGCCGTCCTGCCCCATCCTTTATCCTCCAGCTCCATCCTCCTTTGTCCCGCTCCTCACCACCTTCCTCCAGGTGATGTCAGAGTGAGTCATCATCCAAGCGATCGACAAGGGGGATTTCTCTCACCTCTTTCTGTCTTTTCGCTTTCATAGTGTAGTTTTCCTATTTTCGTAGTTGTAAAAAATAGTTGTTCATGAATAGACGATTGTTTCTCTCTCTCTCTTTCTCCCTCTCTCTCTTATATTTTTGCAAGTAGATAAAGTTTTCATCAACCTAATCTCTTGCTTGATAAAAATACAAAAAAATTAGAAATGATAAAAATGATGAAAACAAATAAAAATGAAATGTGGAATTTTCAAAACCAATAGACCTAGGACTCACTTTTAGAGTTTCGATTATAAATATTATCTGATAGACGCATTTTGCGAGCTATGACGATGGGTCCTCCAAACCCTTAATTTTAATTCGTGAAGCGCAGCTCACATCAGTATATGTCCCCGATTAGGCCTTTTTGCCTTTTATTTAATTCCCTCTACTGTTTCCACTCAGTTCCAAATCATTTTTCTTATTTTTTATGCCATCTTCTTATTCCTCACTCTTTCACATGCCTCCAAACCCCTACAATGCATGTTTTATTTTTTTTTTGACTGTGTTTTTTTTTTTGACTTTTTTATAGTTTTCTTGCAACACCCATATGTAATGAGGTATTTTTTTGGTACCATATGTAGCAAGGTACATTTTTATTCTCCATAGCACCCATGTGTAGCAGGGTGCTCTAACCCTCCTACTCATTTTATTTAAACACTAACACTTTTTGCGGTGAGTGGCTCTCCCTCCTCCTTTCAAAAGCCTCCCCCAAGCAAGACCTAGAAAGGCTTGGGTGCAAGGCTGAGCTTTAGACACCCTACATCTGGGGGTTTACCTAGACCAATGTGCCAGCCATACCATGCAAAGATCTCTATTAGGTTTAGATATAATTAAGATGCATTTACTTAGAGTCTCCAACCCCAACCCTTACGGAACCAACAGTAAGCCCGTTGTGGTTGCCCAACTATGCAAGTTCGTATGTGTGTAAGGGAACACTTAGGTTACAGGGATCCCCAAACCATGGGGTGGAAAAGAGAGTCAGATACTCCCTATACTGTTGACTTAATACCTTGGCCTTTTAATTTCCTTAACTCAGAAATAGTCTATATCTTAAGTAAGTACACGAGTTTTTATGCCACTTATAGGGCCAAAGGGTCTAAACTCAAGAGTCTTCTTCAACCTCTCAAAGGTGGTTAACAACTTGGCTTGCCTAATTTATCTATCCTAACTCAGATTGTGTCCTCAAGAACACAATGTTAATTGCTTGATTTTCTTTTTGTTATTTTTAATTTTTCAAATTTTTATTTTTTCATAAAAATGTAGAAATGATGCAAAAAGGAAAAATAAATTGCAGAATGCACCCCCCATGCCTAAATCCTACAATGTCCTCATTGTATAACTGAGATACAGGGGGAAAGGGAAACGAAAGCACCTAACATAGGTAGACTTTATTTATTTATAAATGTTGGGTTGCCTCCCAACAAGCGTTGCATCTATGTCGGAAGCTAGATGGGGAATACCTACAAGTCAGGTTGTAGATATAAGCGAACAAGCCCTATAAATTAACGTAACAAGGCGGGCCTAGAGAAGAGGTAACCCCAGATGTTGGCGAGCCAACGATGTAGAGTGATGCCAAATGCTCACTAAACAAGGGTAGAAGTGGGGTTCTCCTGGGACACCTTTGGAGGTCACTAGTGATATGCATGAATAACAACCTTTGAGAGTACAAGGCGAGGATGCAAAGGCTCCTCCAAGGAGTGCAGGTGAAGGTGGGGGTTTATAAAGGGAGCACCCATGGGGCAATGGAATGACCTGTATAAGCATCAATCCATACCTGCCACTCTACTACAAGATGTATTGGTATGATATTATCCCCATACATAATGAACTGAGTAGAGATTTGAGCCAAGTGTTGGCTAGGGAATCTAGGTCTTTAGGTTGTGGGATATTCATTAGATCCAAGGAAGACTTGATTTGCTCAAAATCCATTCCTAACAACCTTTCTAATTCCTCGAGATCCTTCCTAGAAGACCTGGTGAAAGAATCCAAATCAACCTGCCTATCACTAGTGATCATGTCACAAAATGGAGTCAAATTTTTGCCTTCAGCTTTAGGCGAATCAGTGGTTAACTCCCAATCACATGCATTTGATGGTGGGTTGGAAGCAACAAGATAAGAAATAATATTAATTTCGTCCCCAAGTTGTTTTTCTTCACTTAAATCCTCTTCGAGGGGCTTTTGTGATTCTTCATCAATCATAGTGGTTGCTTCTTCATTATCCTTTATTATTTCATGTGGAGGATCATTCTCAATGTAAAAGCAAAGAGGAAGCCTGTATCTCTCAATTCTTTCATCTCATTGGGGGGTAAATCCTCAAATGACATGTACTGTCCCTGTGAGTCACTCCAGATTGTTAATGTAGGTTCCTCTATTATTTCTTCATCCTCCTCAGAATTAGACTCCTCTAGTACTTGAGGTGGTGATTCCTTAAAATTTTCAAATTTTTCTTCTAACTCCTCTGGTAGATCTATCTTGGATAATGGGTCCTCAAGTTCAATGTTCACTTCCTTAGATAGATGTGTTTTAAGTGTAGATTCCCTAAGGATGGGTTCAGTTTCCACCTTGACATTAGTAGGGGGAGTGGAGTTGAAAACTTGACTACGACCCTGGTCATCAATGGTGAAGAAAATGCTACCATTAGGGTTGCGTTCTTCCAATGGGACCAACTTCCCCTTTCTTTGGCTCCAATATAGCTTGGGTGAGTATTCTATGTGATCATTGTCATCCTCGAGTGGCCACATTTCTTGATAGGAGTCTAATGTGTAGCTACTCCTCAAAAGTGGGTCCCTATTGGCATTTGGATCATAAAATCATTGTGTAAATTGGGAATAAAGGGGGAGGAACCAAGATCAGACTTATGAGAGTAGCTAAGGTGGCCTTGTTTATTTTCCCAACTATGATCATTCATTGGAAGCTCACCCATAAGATCATAAATTTCATTTTGATATTTTTGGAACTTGAAACTAAAGGGAGAGGGGCTACAATCAAATCTTGGAGGATAATCAGATTGGGGTTTGTATTCCCTAGGATTATTTGTCCAACCTTGGGAGGTAGAATCATGAAAGGAGGGTGGGTTGGGTGTTTCCTTTCTAACCAAGACTTTAGGAGTAGGGTGTCTCGCTCCTAGGTTCTACTCATAACTTTGGGGGTGCATCAGACCAATAATCTTATAGTGGGTGTATAAAGGATCCCACGTATTGTCATTGTATCCATCAAAAGATGGATCATTTCTGGGCATGGGATTAGGGTTGATTGAGTGGGAATGATGGTATGGCTGGGGGTCAGGTTATAAGGGTAGGAGTTATCCATTTCTAACCACACACCAATACAAACACAAAACAAGGGACTTGCTTTTAATTGATTAACAATTGGTGGCCAAACAAGTTAAGCAAGCATTATGTTCCCTAGGCTAGCCTACGATAGTGTCTAAGGACCTACTGCTAAGGTGGGTAAGCTAACAGCTGAGATTGTCTCCATTGGCACCCTAGGGTTCTAATGGAAGGCAACCTAGTGGCTCGTGGGCTAATTACCTTGTGGTGCGACAAGGAGGGATAGAAGATAGTCTCTAGTGGGCCTTAAATGAGGTTCTCAAGTGTAACGTGTGCAACTCAAGCGTGGGTTTTTATTTTGAAATTTCGTAATTAAGTTTGAGCAAATAGTTTTAGCCATTGGTTTTAAGTCCAATCCTCTTTAAATAGTCCAATTTATTTTGGAAGATGACCACCTTTTAGGTAGATTCACTCAATTTGGTGGTCTTTTCTTTAAGTCCAGAGATGCATATGCATGTCAAGCATTGGATGCACAAGATTAGAAATTCATACCTTTCTCCAGCACTCTACATGTAATATGCAATGCAATACAAGGAATTTAAATCTAACAATTAAGCCCTGTATGCACACTCCTAGCAGGCAACTCCTAGCATCAATTTCTTTTAATTAGTTTAATCTTTGAGTCACACAAACAATTAACACCTACTTATGCATGCATCACCACATCACCACACAAGGATAATGGTAGAGAAAGAAGAAGAGTCCAAATGTCTCAAGAAAATGGGGACACTCCCCCAAAACTAGCCCCAATTTTCACAAGGGTGAGAAAATAATAATAAAATGAACTAAAGTTCTCCTCCCTAAAATCAAATCATAGTCCAATTATTAGAAAATCAACTAGGTAATGGCTTGTTTTTTTCTTAAGGTTGTGGGTGGTGGCCTTCCTTCTCCTTAGTGTGAATAGAGGGGCTCCTCCTCCTTTTGCTCTCTCCAAAGCACTCTAACACCCCTGCAGTAGCAATATTCACAAAGAAATAGTCACTCTAGGTCCAAACGTGATCTAATGTTTACCAAACTTGGAAGAAAGATAACATATTCAATTCAAAACAATAATAGATTTTTTTTTAAAAAATTATGTTGAAAAATATTTTAAAAATAATTTTTAAATAAGGAAGGTCAATCTACCTGAATTGACCCCCCGATAGTCAAAGATGTGGACCCTACTCATAATCAATCCCAAATTCATTGCCAACTTTTCATGGAAATATGGATCAATTTTGATCCAAATCTTATTTGTGTACAATTTTTAAAAATTCAAACAAGCCTACAAAATAGTATCAGAAATCCAGATCGACCACCCTTCAGTATTTGATTTTTATCTTTTTTATATTTTGATTTTGGAGACCTAATTTATATCAGTGGAAATCTTGTTTGTTGATCTATCTCCAAAAAAAACTTTCATGATTTTTTGAGTTTATTGCTATCTAGAACAAAATTTTCAAATTCACCCTATAGATTAGGGCTGTGAATCCGCACATGAACTAAAAGAAAAAATGAAATCTTAACCTATGAACTACACCAAAATGCAAATGCAACACCAAGAAAACCCTATATGATATTTACAAGATCAAATGAAACCTAGATGTGCTCCAAGCCTCCCTGGCAACAGTGCCATCTGATTGCCACGATTCATTAAGGAATAATTGAAATAACATTGCTGTACGATCATGAATCGTGCAAATAGAAAAGGAGAAAATACAAAAACCTTGTATAGATTTAGGATCTTCTATAGAGAAGGCAACAACTCAGCAATCAATCTTCCATTTGATCTATTGAATAGCAAGTTCATTGGCACACATTCACAAAACAACGAAAATGAAAACAGAGAGAAAGGAACATATCTTGGCGGTGGCAAATGGTGGTGGTGAATGCGGTCGAAGCACTGTGTTTACGCGGTGTGGTGGAATCGCACGGTGCTGTCACCACTATGTGATGTGGTGCTCCTCCTCCTCTTCAGCGTAGTGGTGATGGAGATGGCTTCTCTTTTCCTCTAAGCTGTACGACGTGGCGTGCACAACTGTTGTGTGGTGAGGGGGTGGTGGGGTTGTGCCTCACCTACATAACTCCTTAGCATGGAGAGGGGCTGGTGATGGGGGTGCCTCTTCACTCAAGGCTGAGAAGAATAGGATGGTGTGGTGGTGGTGGTGCATGGAAGGAGAGGAGGAGGGTAGACAAGTGGAGATAGAGGTAGGTTGGAAGAATGGGTTGTTGGATTTGAGAGCCTAATTGCATCAATTGGGATGCAATTGTTATATGGTGACGTGGGAATTCATGTTGAAGTCAGTCAGATTTGGAAGAGGTTTTTAGTCCCATACTGGAAGTGGACAAACCTCTTGGCGAGTGTAAAAGGCTTCTGCCTCCTATGGCTTATGTAGCAAAGAGTGAGAGGTAGGGCTGGGGACCACACACACACGTGCACCCCACCCCATGCAGGCTTGGGCTTGGGCTCAGGTGAGAATCAATTTGGAACTTGGAACTTGGGCTCCTTTTGCTACGGATTTTTAATCTCACGATTTTGACCTGGATTGGTCAATCAAAATGTAAAAGTAGTCGACCAATTGTTTTGGTCGATCAATAAATTTAGTTTGGTCAATCACTTGCTATGTTTCCATAAATCCTTAAATGCCTGGTTGTGGGCTCTATATAAGGGCCACGAGGGGGCTCTCATTTGACACACAAGAGCAAAAAATATCTCTCCACTCTCTCCCTCTCCCTCTCATTCTTGTCTCTCTTTCTTGGTGCATTCGTTTGATGTGAGATTGGTAGAAAAATCTCCAATCACTTTTGTCGATCTTGCACAAGGAGATTGGGAGATCCACGAGAAGTTTTTGGTTAATCAAACCATTCAGTTGGTAGATCAATCGAAAATTTGGTTGGAAACCAAATTGCCTTGGCTTCATTCTCCTGAGGTGGTTTTCGAGGATGTCTAAGATCGTAATGTGCCGAATCTGGAAGGTGGATCATCGTATCCTTGGAGGAGTTCGTAAAGTCCTGATGCACCAGTATTGTGGGGGGCAATACCTTTTCTAAGGGAAGTCCTTAATGGGTGCTTGAATCGGAGTAAAATCTAATCCTTTCTCATTTTTTTATTTATGCTATTGCATGTTATTTGTTCTTTATTTTATTGTTTGATTTAATATTTTTGATATGCGAAAACGTTGGAAATGTATATGTGTTTATTTATTTATTTCTTATATGCATTTATTTCAACAGTCTTAGAGAAGGTATCGCCTAGATCTAAAATATTTGGAATGTCGGAAATGACTTTTAAATCACATGTAGACTTATCTAGTATGCCTGAGAAATTTGGTGGGCAAAATTTCAAATGCTGACAACAACGCATGAGAATTTGGTTGACCACCATTGGTTTGATCTTGGTGTTGGAAATCGATAGCCCGATTTTGGATAAGGAAAAACCAACTCCTGAAGGCCAAAAGGCGGTGGATGTGTGGAATGAGTGCAACCATATTTGTCATGGTTGCATCTCATTATGTGCTGTTTGATGTGTATAGCACATACATGTCCATTATGAAGGGGCTATGGGAGGAGTTGGACAAGAAGTATAATACGAAAGACCATGATATTGAAAAATACTCTGTTGCAAAATTCCTTAAATTCCAAATGGCTAAGGGTAAATCAGTATCAGAGCAGGCACACTAGTTTCTATTATTGCTCCATGGTTTAGCAGAGGCTGAAATGAAGCTTCCTGAAAGGTTTCAAGTTATGTCTATCATTGAGAAATTCCCTAAATCTTGGGAGGACTTCAGGATGACTCTCAAGCATAGGAAGGGAAAGATTTCTCTTGATGACTCGATGATAGCCATTGTTATTGTGGAAGAGCATAGAAAATAGAAACCTGTAATGTTGTGGAGTCTAAGGTGAATGTCATAACATCTAAAGGCAAGGAGAATAAAAATAAGAATGATAAAAATAAAATGAAGGCCAAATCCAAGATCTAGAAGAAATCCAAGAACAAACCATGCTAGCACAGTGGGTAGGTTGGGCATTGGAAGAAGGATTGTCCTTCTAATAAAGTTCAGCAGAAGACCACAGACGAGAATCTTCAGGTGAATGTGATCACCGAGGAGGCCGGGGCTAGCGATGGGTATGTCTCAATAAAACCCAAACTCTATGTTATTCATGATCCTACTGAATGGCTCATAGATACTAGAGCCAATGTACATATTTGTAGTAATAGATCATTCTTTTCTTCCAATTAGGCCTGTAGTAGTGGGACTATGAAGATGGGGAATGACTTTGCAGCCAAGGTGCTGGGATTCGGACGCGTGGACTTGAGGATTTCCTCGGGGTGAGTCTGGACACTGCATAGGGTGTTGCACATTCCTGCTGTGAAAAAGAATGTTCTTTCTGGTTCCTTGTTAGTTAGAGAGGGTTTTGAGTTAAACTTTAAATGTAATAAGGATGTTATGTTGAGACATGGAATATTTTATGGAAAGGGGTATTTGGTAGATTTTGATCTATTATTTAGAGTGTGATGTGATATGGATGTATCATCTAGAAATGCTCTAAATAATGTTGGTTTTCATTTGATTCAATCTGTTTGCAGTAATATTGAATCTTGTGATATATGGCATGGTAGATTGGGTCATGTAAATTTCAATTCTTTAAAAAGAATAATGAAATTAAATATAATTCCTAAACACATCATAAATAAAACTAAGAAATATGAGATATCTATGCAGGATAAACAAACTAGGAAGCCTTTTAACTTTATTACTAGAGATACCAAGGTTCTAGGTTTGGTGCACATGGATATCTGCAAGTTTAATGATGTATTGACTAAGGACAATAAAAAGAATTTTATCACATTTATAGATGACAGTAGCAGATACTGCTATGTGTATTTGCTTAAGTCTAAAGATGAGGCATTAAGTAAATTCATCATCTTTAAGAAAGAAGTAGAAACACAAACTGAGAAAACTCTTAAGAGACTGAGGTCAGATAGAAGAGGGGAATATGCATCTAATTTATTTGATTAACAGTGCCAAGCTTTTGTTATAGTTCATGAAGTGATGGCCCCATATTCCTCTCAATCTAATGGGATAACAGAGCGAAAGAATAGGACCCTAACTGACATGGTCAATGCTCTCTTGCAAAGCTCAGAATTACCTACTTACATGTGGGGGGAAGCTTTGAATACGGCATGCCATATTCTGAATAGAGTTCCCCTCAAGCATAAGGAAAGTAGTCCATTTGAGGTTTGGAGAAACAGGAAACCAAGTTTGAAATACCTTAAAGTGTGGGGCTGCCTTGCAAAAGTGGTTGTCCCAGAACATAAAAGGAAGAAGCTTGGACCTAAGACAGTTGACGTGGTCTTTCTAGGTTACATTGATAATGGCTATGCCTATAAATTTTCTGTTATAAAATCTGAGATTTCAGGCATAGATGTCAACACTATTGTTGAGCTTCGCGATGCTACATTTTTTGAGGATGTCTTCTCTATAAAGACTGGATTACCTCAACATTTGACTTCAGATGATCTAGCCACCACATCTAGTTCTATTCCTGATCAAATGGAAAGGATGTCTAATGTGGGGGCTAGTTATTCTCGTTCTGAACCCAATCAAGTAGAAGAGCTGAACGTAGGAGAAGTAAAAGACCAAGAATTGCCAAGGATTTGGGAAATGATTTTATTACTTACCAAATTGAGGGTGATCCCCCCACTTGTCGTGATGCTATGGCTTCTTCTGAAGTTAAGCATTGGAAAGATGTCGTTAAGAATGAGATGGACTCAATCATCTCTAATGGCACTTGGGAGTTAGTTGATTTACCTCCAGGATGTTTGGTGAGAGCTACCTTCCTCTATAGTTTTATTATTTCGTCGTAGTATAGTATAGAGAGGTGATTACCAGTTTAATACAATTTGTTACTCGGAAATAAAGGAGTTCCCGAGGTCGAACTCAGGGAGCAAGTTGTATTCTAGAGATACAAGTTTCTTGTACAAAAAAATAAAGAGAGAGAAAGAGAGAGAGAATTTGTTGGCTTCTTTCTTCTTCTTTTTCTCTTTGCCTATCTTCTTCTGCTTGGCTCTTCTGCTTTATCTGCAGCAGTAGTGATGCTTTTCTTCTTCCTTCAGTTTTTGTTTCTGCTCGTCTCTTTCTTTTTCTTCTCCCTTGCGGTGCTGTTCTTCTTCTTCTTCTTTCTTTCTTCTTTTCCTTTCTTCAGACCTTCTTCTTCTCGTGCTCTTCTTCTTCTTTCAGTTCTTCCCTTGGCCTCTCTATGTTCTCCTTCTTCTTTCAGCTCTTTCTGCTTGTCTCTCTGTGTTCTCCTCTTCTTTCAGCTCTTTCTGCTTGTCTCTCTGTGTTCTCCTCTGCCTCGCCTTCCTTCTCCTTCTTTGCCTTCAGGACGTCGTCTGATTTTCCAATCAGACGACTTAAACCGTCGCTGCTACAGTGCCGCTCGGTGATCCTCCTTCCTTCAGCCATCGTCTTCTTCCACGGTTCTTCTTCACCTGTGCCTGCACACTTACACAGCTTGATCAGAGGGAAAAACCTATCTCTACCCTCCCCCGCGTCTCTCTCTCACAGAATCCGCTCATAGGATAGCTCTCCCAGAGCTGCCGGGTAGCCGGGTACGGGTTGCGCCCGGGTCCAGGCCCACCGGCGTGCGTGGTGGGCGAGGAGTGCAGGTCAGTCTAAGTCGGGTCGGGCCAGGTCCGCGGGGCGTGGTCGCGGACGAGACCGGGTCGAGAGAGCGAGTGAGTGAGAGGGACCTCACCCCGTGCTCAGGAGGCAACGAGCATAAGGCACGTTTTGCCTTTATGCGGGCTCTCTCCTTTGAAAGGTTACGAGGTGGGACTAAATGTCCCACCCCAATTTCGGTGCCTGCGCGGAGGAAGCAGCGGCCGTTGAGGCGAAGCGCGGGGGCTTCGCGCGAGAGCTTCGACTCGACTGCAACCTGGTACTTCGCGAAGGCGCCTCGCGCTGTCTGGGAGCGTAACCTGGGAGTGGTGCACCTGGGGCAGCAGGTGAAGAAGCTGCTTCGCTTCTACAATGGCGGCGACGAGCGCAGGTACCTGCCCACAGAAAAACAGCCTCTCGGCCCAATCAGAAACGCGGTGGACCTTCGCCGTGGCACGGCGAAGGTGGTCGGGGGGTGTGCAGGTGGCGGGGCGGAGCCTAAGGGCTGCCCTAGGTCAGACTGTGGGTCGGGAGATGGGTTTGTTCGGTGGAGTTGCAGAGGGTGATTTGGGGGAAGTGGAGGGGCGGAAATGGATCAGGGTGAGGAGGTGGAGATTATGTGCAGGTCGGCGAGCCGTGTGGGATGCTGGAGTGATGGGAGCGGCTCGCCGGAGGATGGCCGGAGGCGGAGAAGGTGAGGGTGATTGGTCGGAATCGAGGGCGACAGTAGATGTTTAAAGTGAGGAAAAGGAAGAGGGGAGGAAGAGGAGGAGTTCTACCTACTTAGCAGGATGAGGAGGGGCCGGAGCGGGCGACAGTCGTATCGACTGTCGCCGGAGAAGAAGATGCCCGGGGGAAGGGGCGGCGGCGAGCAGAGGGCCGGAGAGGCGCCAACTGGGTGCAGCGTGGCGCGGGAAGAGCGAGGGAGAGCAACCCTGCAGCTGGTAGTGCGGCAGAGCGACGAGGAGGAAGAGGGGAGGCCGCCGGAGCTGGAGGGCTTCCTGTCGGAGTGGGAAGAGAGGAAGTGGGGGTCTTTCTCCGTCAGGACCGAGTTGGGAAGAACGGTGGAGCGACGGGGGTATTTATAGGGACCGAATCAAAGAGGAAGGCGGAGGGAGACGACGTGTCTCCCTCGCCGGAGGACGCCGGAGATGGAAACCCATACCGTCCGTGCATTCGCACGGCCGGTATGGTGGGTTACAGCGACCAGGGGGTGTCCCTGCGACGGCTGACGACGTAGGGCACCCCCGGTTTACTTGCCAGACCCTCCCCCTCACCCTACGCGGCGCCATGCTCCGCGCAAGGTCGGCGGAGCATGGTGCTGGCAGGTTTTGCAGGGAGGACCTGAACGCAAAGAACGAAGGAGAGTTAGGGGCCAAAATGCGAGGGTTCAAAAGTTGAGGGCCAAAAAGTAAATATATGAGGACCAAAGTGTAAAGTTGGTCAAGAAGGTTTCTTCTTAGGCTCAAGTTTTTATACATGACTAATTAGGACCTAAGGAATCTGATGGTGAATTTTATTTCTAGATTAAACCTTGTTTGACTGGTCAATTTACGCAAAAACCCAAATTAAGTTATTAATTGGGTATGGTTCTCAATGTAGGTCAAGATGGGTTCCTAAGGTCAAATTGAAGGTTCTAAACCCTAGAGATTATTTTTCTATGAATTTTAGAGGGTTTATTCCATTTTTGCTTTGTCTTGAACCTCGTGAATTGAAGTGGGTTTGTTTTAGCGTTACAGATTATCATTTATTTCCTTGGAATTGCTGTAGCCCTTGCCAGATCATCTCATCCCACTTTTATTCTTATTAGGTTGCTTTGACCTATGTTTGGACTCTGAATTACCCTGTATGCAGATTATACTGGTAAAATTGCATTTTTACCCCTTATGACTTATTTTCTCCTTAAACTCAGAATTCTCTGAGTTAAGCCTTTCCTTGAGTTATATAGGAGCTTTTATCCTTTGTATTAGGTCAAAATGAGCTAGTTATGGCTCATGATGAGGTTCTCATCAATGTTCTACTATTGGGTGCAAGTGGGTGCTTAAGACAAAACTCAAGCCTAACGGATCTATTGAAAAATACAAAGCTAGACTTGTTGCCAAGGGGTTCAAGAAAATGGAAGGAATCAATTATTTCAATGCCTATTCTTCAATAACTAGGATAACTACTATCCGGATGCTTATTGCATTGGCTTTTATTTATGATCTCACTATCCACCAAATGGATGTGAAGAATGCTTATGTAAACACGTTTATATCACATAAACCATCTATTTTTGCGTGTTCTTAGACGTATAGTACATCATGCATTATAAATATTGCATAACATGCATCATCTTGCATTTAGGCTAGATTGTATAAAGTTAACTTAATTTTCTCTTTTTGTGGTCAAGTAGTAGGGCGATATTCAATCGGGGCCTTGGATTGAAGATCCAACTGTACGGATCTGATCATGGCGACGATTGGAGTTCAATGACTCTAAGATTTCCCCGATCGGACTTCCATAGCATCAGATATAGTCCAAGGAAGATCAGAAGTCAAGGGCCAAGATGGTGTCAATCTGCACTTCAGATGACAAATCTGACTGCACGGATAGGTTCGGATCGACGATCGCAGCCCAATGGCATGAAAATCGGTTCAATCCGACATTCGTGGCACCATATATAATTCATAGAAGATGGGCGGTCCAGATGATGCCATGTGGTGCCATCCAGATCCTCCAAATCCCTCGTTGCCTTGTCTTCTCATCCAATGGCTGAGAGTTGATCAGGTTGCCTCCCTCAAGCCACATCTCATGTGAGAAGAAATCCACATCTAATCTCAATCGTTGAATCAAGATCCAATGGTCAGCATTAAATGGTACAGGAATTCTCTTCTTGTCTATCCACGTGCGTAGTGCGGTGGATAACATCCTTCTGCGTGTGAGGTTGTTGGATTGAATCCCCGCAGCACACCTTTTGAGCGTAAATCCAATTTGAGTTAGGACCGCCTGATCTTGTGTGGACATCCTTGATTCGTCCACGTCATGCGCTCAACGGCTGAAGTAGGCTCGTGATGAGCAACTTAAGTCATCCGATCTTGCGATCGGACGACTAAGATTTCAAGATTGTGGGCTTTAAGCGTTGAGGAAGAGAAGATGTAGGTGCGAGCACGATGCGATCTGAGCCATCGGATGCGAGATAGACTGCTGAGATCGCGAGATAGTGGATGAGCGTTGCATAAAGGAAGAAGAAGAGGCACGACCGGGGCACACATGTTGCCCACGTTCAGGCCTTCAGTGACAGATAAATCTGTCACTGAATTCGTCACTAAAGACCATAAAATTAATTTTTAAAGTGAAATGACCTTTGTACTCCCTCCAATCTTCACCTATAAAAGGCCCTATGACCCCCACACTTTCTTCATCCCTTCCTCTCTTCTCTTACCCCCTCCAAAGCTCTAAGAGCTTGTCCCAAACCTGGGATACTCCATTAGAGTTAAAATTATAATTTTTCCACCTTCTCATCCCCTTCGTGGAGCATTCCGCGGTGGTCCTCTCACCGTCATTTGGGAAGCATATCCCGCTGTGATGTCATCCTACCCCGTTCTCCATCGTCCTCTTCATTCTCCTTCGTCCTGCATCTCACCACCTTCGTTCGGGCGCTCTGTCGTTGTGGCTCATCCTCCAAGCAGCTGTCGAGGAGGATAACTTCTCTCTATGTTCTCTTTTACCGCTCTTTAGTGTAGATTTCTCACTTTCTAGTGTAGATTTCTTGCTTTCTAGTATAGTGAGTAGTTGTAATTATAATGAACATCAGCTTGTGATAATGAAATCAATGTTTATTCTACCTCTCTCTTGTCTTTATTTGTAATATTCTCTCTCTATCTTCTATTCTTTATTCTTTAGGTAGATAGCTATTTTAGATTCAATTTGATTAGCTAATTTGCTTCGTGACAATTAAACAAATGCGATTTTGAATCAAATGTCCGTCTCCTTGTGTTTGACTCGGAATTCTTAGAGTTTTGGTATAAATTTATCTATTGACGGATTCCTTCGCAAATCATACTACTACGATCGGGTTTTCCAAGACTCAATCCCTTTTGCGACGATCTTATGATCAAATATTTTGGCGCCATTGTCAGGGAGGCGACGCTCTTTGATTTTTCACATTTTCTTGCCTTACTTATCTTTTACCTCACTTCTCTCCTTTCTTATTGTGATTGTAGGTACTCTTACAAGCTGAGCAAAAGCGGTAGATTGGAGTAAAGTACTGTTGAAGGGTTTGTAAGCTTAGCCCCACCCCCCACCCACTAGTTCTCATTCCACTGCGTAATAACACAAACACAAATCAACCTAGGTGTTCTTACAAACTCTAAGGGTAGTTTTGATTATTTGTTTGTCACCTCCACCCGCCTCACCCTCCACATATAAAAGAAAAATTTTTTAAAAAATCTCATAGAGGTACACGACCTCTTCTAATTTTCAAACTCAACCAGTAACCCAATCTTTGGAACTGGTACACACACCCAAACACATAATTGAGTATAAATCAAATTAGGTAATCATTTGTGTGCCTATTTAAGTGGTGCATCAGGCCAATTATTTTAGTTGTTTGGGCCGCACCACTTCAATTAAAATCAACTCATCAAGTAGCTATCACATAGGTTCAACTTTTGGGGATTTACCTGGCACTCCACATTTTTTTAAGCTTTAAAGGAAAACATCTTCACTTGTGCTTTCAAAACCTAGCGTGTCAACTGAACTTTATTGAATACATCTAAAGTTGAATCCTAAAAGCTACTAAGCAAGATTTAAACTCTAAAATTCACCACATCCAAATATAATCTTGCTTGAAAATCATTGGTTGTGCACGCACACACATATCAATCAATCATTAAGGGCACAACCCAGATAAAGGGCCCATCAAATTCCAAAGCACATTCAAACCTAACCCTAATTAAAATAGAGTAGACATTGGCCTTAAGGATTGGACTCGCTCTTCGGAGCCCAGACCGAAATTATTTTTGATTAGTCTGTTTCTACCATTCAAATCTAATGTCTAGCTAGGGGAGCAGAATCAAACGATAGCAGCTGGGGGGTACACTAAGAACCTGAGGTGCAAGCCAAAGAAAGAACCTTTTCCCCAATCCCTCCCTCTAACTAGTTGGATTGAATGGAAAGAAGTATATCAAATCGATTCTTTATCTCAAGATGGGTTCTGGGAGTCTGTAGGTCTTTAGGCTAGCCAACTTAAGGATAGGTTTGTTTGTTTGTATTGCAGAGCACTTTTCTTCCTCCCGTTCTGTCATGGATCCATCCACATCTTATTCGTACTTCCACTCCTACCCTCCTACCACTACTTATTCCCAAAATGATTATTATTCCAACTAGACTTATTCTCATCCATCTTCTAGTTGGGATAATCCTGATTGGGGATATAGTTCCAGACCTTCATGTTCAGGGTCTAACCCTGGATACCAAGATCTTGATTCTTATCCTTCTCCGAGCTACACTGATTATAGATCATCGCCCTCATTTGGACAACCTAATATGATCTACAATAAAGAAGGATACATTGATCCTTACCCCTCTGATTGCGTAGTAATCATAGGTCTTAATTGACCTAAATTAGGCTAGGACTTAGCATAAGTTAGGGCAGTTCATGCATGCATAAGCATTATTTGCATCTTTACTATTCTTTCTATAGCTATGCATAGAATAATGCTATAATATACTAATTAGGTGCATTATATAAATTGTAGGAAATAAGAAGCTCAGGAGCTGGATCTGAGATTAGATCTGAAACTGGACCTGAAGCCAGAGTTGCAGCAGAGCTGGAGTAGAAGACCAAGAATAAGATGTAGTAGACAATAATGTAAGTGTTTGAGGCATGTTATTCTGTTAAGCAGGAATAAAGCAGTAAATTATGAAGAACTTAGGTCCATCCTAGCCCTAGGACAACCTAGAAGCTTCCCCAAGCCTTAACCACCCTTAGATTAGGTCACTGTACCCTAAGAAACCCTAAAACCCTATTTCCAACCTCTATCTGGATGTGCAGATGAGTTACAGGACATCTTGAACCCTTAGCCACAACCCGCACACCTAAAACCCACTTTTGCAACATTATTGGACGTCCAGACACTTGGTCAGATGTCCAATTTCTGCAGAATACCCAAGACAGAACCCAGAATCCCTCCTGACTTTGATTGGACGTCCAGACAATAAGTTTGGACTCCTGAATTTTCATTATAAGACGTCTGATAACTTTATTGGACGTCTACAACTGCTCTCTAGTTCCTGCTTTGGAATTCAAGCCTTCATCTTGAGTTCTTAGGTCCCTAAATCCAATTCTTGCCCCCTAGGAGCCTAAATTAAGGTTCCCTAACCCTAGTACATCACCTCTAGACCTCCCTAAGGACCTAATTAGGTCCTCACTAAACCTAATTGACTTCGATCTTAGTCAATTCTATCAGCCTATTCAACTGGACTCATTAAGTCCACTTGAGCCCTGATTTGAGCATACACTGTCCAATTGGACCCAGTGAGAGTCCAATTGACCTAGACCTAACTTAGTTGAGTTGTTTTACTCTCAATTAGGTTTTCACATACCCAATTAATCATGTATCAAGTTTAATTGCATTTACCTTAATAAATTAGGGTTTACAACCCTAATTTGAGACCTACCTTGACCTAAACCCACTAGAACCTAACCTAATCAACCTAGCCACCTAGGTTTCAACCCACACACACCATCTACATGAAAATACCTAGCCTAGAGTTCTTTAGAACTCTCTACCATGTGTTGTTGCCTTGGTTGCTAAAAATAGCAACCAAGATGCATTCAATTTTTAGACCCACCAAATGTGGATCTAAAAAACCACCCATCCATCCTCTCTCTCACTCTCCCACAAGCTCCCACCATAGGCCTCTCTAGAGAGGCTCCCTTAGGTCTACTTAAAGGACCTTTGGGTGGCCATTTGCACCCATCTAGCCTTCCATCTAGTTTTAGCCTCATTCCACCTCCATTACTCCACCTCCATCTCCACGAGCACACCATGGCATCTCCATCACCTCCATGCCAGGCCTAGGTCACCTCCAACCTCTCTCTAAGGGTCGGCCTAAGCACCATTGGCCAACCCTCCTCCTCTCAACCAAGTCAAAGGCCATCGGAGCCACCTCCAAATGCCCTTATTTTTGTTAGCTAAGTAAAATAGTTCTTCGTAGATTTACCGCTTTACTATTGCTTAGTAGTGTAGCTCCATATTCTCCCCTAATGATGCATGCATAATCCCCCCCATAAATTCATGTATGTAGTCATTTTTTGTTAGCTAAGTTATTGCTTTCAAGCTTTCCTATACAAGCTTTCCGCGAGCTTCACTCTGTAGCCACCATGATGCAATCAATGAAATCATCTTTTATATATCTCTATTTCTATGTGTGAAAATCACCATGAGCTGATTGCCATATTTCCTTGTGATTAAAGTTTCATGCATGAAATTTGTATTCTTTTGCAACTAAACATGTCGTGCATCAAAACAAATTATTGTAAACTGGCATGCATTTCTGAATAAGTAGAGCGAGCTACATCGAATTCAAATCTACATTTTCTAAACGCCTCCCAGAGACGAACGATCGGCACTCAAGTCTCGTTATTTTATAAATTATTTTCGATGAGCGTTTTCATGCACTATACTACGATGAGATCTCTGTTTTCAAAACATGCGTGAGAACTGGTATCTGTCACCCTTCCCTGAATACACTGCCTTTAGGTCATCACCACCTTATGAACAACCTGAAATGACCTATTATTAGGGAGGGTATCAAGATCCTTAATTCGTTGATTCCCCTGCACTGAACCCAAACCCACCCAACCCTGAACCAAATCATTTGGTTTAGGTTAACCAAGTCTAAGAGAAGGTGTTGGCTAACTTAAGGAATACTATACAATCTTTAGAAGCTCAACCAACACCTTGCACTGAAGAATTGGAACCCCTGATTGAAATGATTGATGATCTGAACAAGTATTTGTTGGATTGGCTCCAGGATGTTAAGGATAAGGGCCCGGGTGAGTTTTTACTTGGGAAATTATCAAAATTGAGGATGAGATTTGTGGTTGCTTTAATTCATTCTTGGGATGATTCCCCAGATGAACCCCCTTCAAGAGAGCCAATGTCAGAACCCGCTCAGGTACCTGTTGGGGGGACACGTATTATGAGACCAAGATTGACCAAATTGGTCTAAAGCAACCAATTAAGGATGAATTGATTTCTTCACCTGAGATCCCTGAGTCGGGGTATGAGGAAACATATGTCTCCATGGATCAGAAAGTGATTGATAATTTTGAGACATACATTAATGCAGATTCAGATTTCTTTGATTCTGAAGGTGAAGAATCATTAAGTGAAGTCTCACATGAGTTTATAGAACACGATTTTAGTGAGACAACTGGGCCTGAGGAATTTGATAAATCATTTGATGGCCTTGAAATTGAGGAACTTGATCTTGTTGGGGCTCGCATGGTGGATTCAGATCATGATTTCATGAAGGATTTAATTCAAAGCCCCATTCCTCAATTACACCCCTTTGAGCTTATTGACGATTCTGTTTTTGAGATCACTAGACCCAAGTCAATTATGATTTAGTCACATCTTTTAGACTTGTAAATTTCAGATGGGGTGATTAACATGCATGAGGTCCCGGAATTTGAAATCTCGAATGAGGAAGACTTGAGTTGGGAAATAATGATTTTGGAAGCCAATTTCGGAGGAAGCAAAAGACCGAGTCTAAGGGTTCCAATTTGTCTAAAACTCCCAACCTTCTACCAGGACTCTTATGACATCTTTTCAGAGGATGTCCAACCCAAGCGCACATTCTTTGATTATCCTTTTGAGATTGATTTTTCTGTAACCTGACTTTTTGGTCTTGGGTTGCATCCTCACAAATCGCAGGCCCAACCCCACTTGCATACTGAGCTCAGGTTTTGGATAATTTTTATCCAAAACCTTAGATTTACTTGACCATGGGGTATCGGTCAGCATCACAATTTGGTCCACATATGTGGACATCTGTTGGCAGGTCTTGAGGTGAATCTTTTTATTCTAACTTTGACCTTCACCTGTGAATTCTTTATTTCTTCTTTTATAGTGTGCCTAGTTGAAGGCACTAAATTCAGCACGTATACAGTTCTTTCCATCTCAGAGCGGACCCATTATTCACACAATTCAGGTGCTTTCTACTCTATTCCATTCTGTTTCATGTCTTTTTAATACAATGAGGGCATTGCATTAGTAGGCATGGGGGGATGGATATTCATCACTGAATTATTTTGTCAGCTCTGTAGATTCTTTTTGTTTTCTTTTTATTTATTTGAAAAAAAAGAAAACAAGTTGAATTAGGAAAGAGAACTTGGGATTTAGAAAATTTTCAATCTTAGAGAATAAAACTGTATGATTTGAACACTAAGACCCTTCAAGTCTTCGGGCCTAATCAACCAGGGTGTGCACTAAAATGTGGACTTGTTTCTTGAGTCCTCGCCATTCTAAATTCATATTTTAATTGGTTAAATAAGTTGGGGTGGTAAGTACATGACTTATCAACCTATCTTCTGATTTGAGGGGATTTTAAGTCTAAGCATCTAAACACTATTTGAACTGACTC
The DNA here is from genome assembly GCA_037157565.1 of Thalassia testudinum. Lineage (NCBI taxonomy): Eukaryota > Viridiplantae > Streptophyta > Magnoliopsida > Alismatales > Hydrocharitaceae > Thalassia > Thalassia testudinum. The sequence continues at coordinate 47,052,555 of JAZHRO010000025.1, forward strand.
GCTTTTTAGTAGTTTTTACGGAAATTGAGTAGCTAATGAACCTTATAGGGTGGTATGACTGGCAAGTTATTGTGGGTAACAGCCCATAGGTAGGTTTCCCAGAGCCCAGTTACACGACCATTCTTTTTCTACTGCCTTTAGGTAAATCTTAGATCAGGGAAGCCACCTACTTAAAAGAAAAAAAAAGAAAAAAAATATATAGAAAAGGAGAAAAGAAAAAAAAGAAAAAGAAATAAGCCACACTTCACCACACGAGTATGGCTAGCAAGTTATAGTGGGTAATAGCCATTGGTAGGTTGTCTAGAACCCAGCTCAAGAAATGCACGTAAAATTCCAAAACACCTAGGAAGAAGTGGAGAAGTAAAATAAGCTGGGAAGATATACACTGAATTCACCCTTGTGTTGACCCCATAAAAATAAAAGTAGGGAGAAAGCTACCGGTCGAATAGATACACCTTTAGGCAGAATTTCTTTTCAAGGTCACCTAGGGCTTAGAAACCCGAAGTTCGTTCTAATCATCGATCAGTAAGTCTATCACATTTCACATAAAGATTCTTAGAACTTAGGGTTCTCTTCGAGTCTTGGGTGGGTTGAGTGGCTGAAGAAAGCTGCTCCGAAACCCTAAACTCAAAAATAAAAAAAAAAATCAGAAAAGAAGAAAAGAAGAAAAAGATCTTTCTTTGAATAAGGTGAAGGCTTGAGGCAGCCTGCATTTTGGCAGTCACCTGAGCGTTGTTGTGTCTCTATAGTTCAAGTCTTAGTTGAAATCTCTAAGCGTTGAAAAATAACTATTGCCCAAGAAATCCGACCAATTCTCTTATAAATAGCATGTAGTTTTGCTAGGGACTAGGAAAAGATAGGCTTGGGAGTGTGATGTAAACACATTGATATCACATAAACCATATATTTTTGCGTGTTCTTAGATGCATAGTACATCATGCATTATAAATATTGCATAACATGCATCATCTTGCATTTAGGTTAGATTGTATAAAATTAGGTTAATTTTCTCTTTTTATGGTCAGGTAATAGGGTGATATTCAATCGAGGCCTCGGATTGAAGATCCAACCATACGGATCTGATTAGGGCGATGATTGGAGTTCAACTACTCTAAGATCGTCCCGATCGAACTTCCATAGGAACATATATAGTCTGAGGAAGATCAGAGGTCAAGGGCCAAGATGGTGTCAATCTGCACTTCAGATGACAAATTCAACTGCACGGATGGGTTTGGATTGACGATCGCAGACTAATAACGTGAAAATCGATTTAATCTGACATCCGTGGTGCCATGTACAACTCATAGAAGATGGACGGTCTAGATGATGCCACATGACACCATCCAGACCCTCCAAATCCCTCGCTGCCCTGTCTTCTCATCCAATGACTAAGAGTTGATCAGGTTTCCTCCCTCAAGCCACATCTCTTGTGAGAAGAATTCCACATTTAATCTCAACTGTCGAATCAAGATCCAACGGTCAGCATTAAATGGTATAGGAATTCTCTTCTTGTCTATCCACGTGCGTAGCGCGGTGGATAACATCCTTCCGCGTGTGAGGTCGCAGGATCCTCGTAGTGCACCTCTTGAGCGTAAATCCTATTTAAGTTAGGACCACCCGATCTCATGTGGATAGCCCTGATTTGTCCACGTCATGCACTCAACGGCTGAAGTAGGCGCATGATGAGCAACTTAAGTCTTTAGATCTCATGATCGGATGGCTGAATCGCGAGATTGTGGGCAATAAGCATTGAGGAAGAGAAGATGAAGGCGTGGATGCGATCCAATATGAGCCATCGGATGTGAGATAGACAGCTGAGATCGCGAGATCATGGATAAGGGTTGCGTAAAAGAAGAAAAAGAGGCATGCATGTTGCCCATGTTCAGGCCTTTAGTGATGGATAAATCCATCACTAAAGACACTGAAATTAATTTTTAAAGTGAAATGACCTTTTTACCCCCTCTAATTTTCACCTATAAAAGGCCCTACGACCCCTACACTTTCTTCATCCCTTCCTCTCTTCTCTAACCCCCTCCAAAGCTCTAAAAGCTTGTCCTAAACCCGAGATGCTCCATTAGAGTTAAAATTATAACTTTTCCACCTTCTCATCCCCTTTATGGAGCATTCCGCGATGGTCCTCTCACCATCATTCGGGAAGCGAATCTCGTTGTGACGTCGTCTTGCCCCATTCTCCCTCGTCCTCTTCGTTCTCCTTCGTCCCACATCTCACCACCTTCGTCCAGGCACTCCGTTGTTGCGGCTCATCCTCCGAGCAGCTGTCGAGGAGGATAACTTCTCTCTACCTTCTCTTTTACCACTTTCTAGTGTAGATTTCTCTCTTTCTATTGTAGTGAGTAGTTGTAATTGTAATGAACATCAGCTTGTGATAATGAAATCCATGTTTATTCTACCTCTGTTTTATTTTTATTTGTAATATTCTCTCTCTTTCTTCTATTCTTTATTCTTTAGGTAGATAGCTAATTTAGATTCAATTTGATTAGCTAATTTGCTACGTGACACTTAAACAAACGCAGTTTTGAATCAAACGTCCACCTCCCTGTGTTCGACCTAGAATTCTTAGAGTTTCGGTATAAATTTTATCTGTTAATGGATTTATTCGCAAACCATACTATGATGACCGGGTTTTTCAAAACTCAATCCCTTTTGCGACGATCTTCCAATCAAACAACTACCTTTCTTCATGGCGATCTTGAGGAGAAGATCTATATGGACCAGCCTGAGGGATTTGTAGCTCCTGGGAATAAGAAAAAGGTTTGCAAGCTTGTTAAATCTCTTTATGGTTTGAAACAAGCACCCAAGAAATGGCATGAAAAGTTTGATAGGACTATACAATCTTTTGGCTTTGTAGGTCACAAATCTGACAAGTGTGTCTACTCTATGATTAAGGGTGATATGTATATTGTCATATGCCTATATGTAGATGATACATTATTGTTTGAATCATACATTAGAATTGTGAATGAAACTAAGTTATTCTTGAGTAGTAAGTTTGAGATGAAAAATATGGGTGTTGCAAATGTGATCCTAGGCCTCAAATTGATTCGGTCAGCAGAGGGGATTGCATTTCTCAATCTCATTATGTTGAAAGGTTGTTGAGAAATTTGGCTATGAAGATTGGAAGGCTGTAAGCACTCCTTTTGATTCATCAAAACTCTCAGTAAGAACAAAAGTTGAACGCCTGTTTCACAACTAAGATATTCACAGATTATAGGAAGCTTGATGCATTTAGCTAACTATACTAAATCGGATATTTCTTTTTCCGTGTCTAAGTAGAGTAGATACACAAGCTGTCTTGACCATATTCACTGGGATGCCTTAGACTGAGTACTTAGGTACTTAAAGGGAACTGTTTCCCTTAATTTACATTATGGTAAATATCCTTTAGTTTTGAAAGGATATAGTAATGCAAGTTGGATCAGTCAATGGAGGATTCCAGGAGTAATGGTGTTACAGGTGAGAATTTGCTTGTGGATCGAATGAATACTAGAGGGGAGGGGTGTATGGTATCACTTTTTGAAACAATAAAAGATAAAAATAAATTTACAACAAAGTCAAGCACACATTACACCTAGATTTAGAGTGGAAACCTAAATCGGGTGAAAAGCACTACCTAAGCCTCTCAACTTAAGATTTTCCTGACTAGTCAAGGCTAATCAATCCACTATAGTACCACTTGAACGAGGGTGGCACAACCTCTTTACAACCATTTCTCTTTTTATCCTGAAGAGAAGAACAATAACAACAACACGGATCTTTCCAACACTTTGGAATCCATTAATAAAAAATAATAAAGTTGAATAACAACCAATATATCTATGGAACCTTAATAAAAGATCAAACTAGGATTTCAACAGAGGTTCAAAACAACATGCTTTTGAAAGACGTGAATAGCGAAGTGTAAAACACTTGAAAAAAGAATGAGAAGCTCTAATTTTTTAGAGTATTTCTATTGAAGTTATGTTTTGAAAGAGCTACATACGACCTCTCTTTATACTAAAAAGTTGGCCTAAAAAGAAAGTCAAATTGGTTGATCAATTAAGGTATATTGGTCGATCAAAAAGCTATTTGGTCGATCAATTAAGTTATTTTATTGATCACAAGTTGGTCGATTAATTAGCTTGGTCGGTCAATCAATAAGATTTTAATTAACTTCCTAAAAAGGATTGGTTTGATTGATTAACAAATTTGGTTGGTCGATCAATTGATTTTGGTCAATCAAGAAGGAAGGTTGGTTGATCAATAACCCTAAAAGTTTATTTTCAAAGAAGTGTGAGAAATTGTTTGATTGTTTTATTTTTGAGATTCCTTACAATGATATCCTAGACTCAAATAAAAAGGAAAAGGCACAAATCAGCAACCATTTGAACTTGATCCAAAATAGAAGCTTTAATCCGAGATGGTCCTGAAATGTTAGTGTAGCAATAAATATAATTTTGGTATATCAAAACAGATGTGCTTACATTATCCCCCTTTTTGACGACAACAAAATTATAATTATGAAATTTAAACAGTTATGCATAATATCTCCTCCTTTTTGTTTCAGCAAAAAGTAAAATATGCTTCTATGTTTTTCATTTAACTTCCCCTTAAGCATATAAATAAAGCAAGATAAATTTAAACATGCATTAACAAAGAGAGTAACATTTAATTGAGAGAGATAACATCCATGCATATATCAAGAGTCTAGATAAGCAATTCATAAAAATGAAATTATTCTGAGAGAAATTAAGTTTTACATGCCAACAAAAAGCTAAGTAAAGATAAATCTAATCATATAATGATGCCATGAAGTCATCCATCATGCTCTGAAGATCTGTGTCCAACTCAAGATCCAACGAATCTGATCTCTCGGAAGAGGCAGGTTGACCAAGACATAGGCACCGTTGAGCTGACGACCTGGGTGTCGGCTACCTAGATGTCTTGCAAGGGGGTGTAATCTGCTGATCTGCCAGTGCTACTACTAAGGTAGTAGGTGGAGGAGGGGGAGGTATTGCTGAGGATGGAGGCATGGTAGTAGATCGGTGCAGTCGAGGAGGTTGATGAAGCTGTTGTTGAATGTCATGACAGGCACTCCAAGTCTATCCAAAAACTGACTCTGAGCATTTAGGTAGTCTGATACCTGATGCCCATGGTGCATCATCATCAAATCTGTCTCCCTCTATCAATGCATCATCAAGGAGATGCCATTCGTCACATTTGAATACTCACAAAATCCCTGCCTAAGAGAGGTCTGTCCAAGAGGCTTTAGTCCTGGTTGTAGAAGGATGGAGACGGTCGCACTGGAGGACAACATGTCATTGTAAAGTGCTCATAAGGCAGGAAAGGAGGAGGGATTGCTGATGGTTCCTGCTGCTGCTGCTTCTGGGTTGCATCCTCACCACGGGCTCCCTATGCTTGCTCCATCTTCATATAAGTGAGCTTATCAAAAATGGAGATTCTAGTGATAAATTGTTTATGATTTATATCCATGGGAACATTGAAATGTACGAAGATGTGGGAAAGAAGTGTCCCAAATTGGAAGGAGCTGGTGGGTGGCTTGCTCATGAGATACAGAATCAAGTGGTTCTAGTTGAACCACTTGTTCTTAAGGAATGCATAAAGGGTGATGAGATAATACCAGGGCAGTTTTCAAACAACGTAGATTTGGACATGAAATTCCATAAAAAGACTCTATTAAGAAATCTAGGTAGACGACGAAAATAGGGTGACTTGGCTGGATGACCCAAGTCAAAATGAGAGGGAGTGAGCAGGGCCTCACTAATGGTATTTGTCTGTGTCTCTGGTGTAGACATCCAAGAATCTCAGAAAGAACATCTGCATTGACAATAATCTCTATGCCATAGACGTTCGAGATCAACTCGATGTTGAAACCCTCACCTATGTTTTTCAGATTGACATAATAGGTGACAGACCATTGGGTCAACATGGGTATGCATTTATTCGTGGAACCCACGTAAAAGTTCCGCTCAAAAAGACGTAAAATTTGGTGGTAAGAAAATTTTTCATAGATCCCTAAAAATATAGACTCAAAGTATGCAAAATCAATGGGTCTACCAACATGCGATGAAAATTTTGCAAATAGAGAAAAACAGTCACATGCAGCCTCAATGATGAAAAAATGATCAAAAGTGTCATCACGATGAGATGAAGAGGAGGTACGAGCATGTTTTGGAGCCATTCAGATTTTGCAAAAACACGTTGGTCAATCAAAAAAGTTTGATTGGTCGATCAAAAACATCTTGATTGATGTTTTGAAAAAATCGACTTTTGGTCGATCAACCAAGGAATTTGGTCGACCGAAATTAGTCAAACTCAACAAAAATGAGATTGGAACGGATGTTTTACTCACTTATACTACTCAATTTCACAAGTAATCATACAAGAAATCAAGAGAACATTAGACCACAACATAGCACATCTAATACTTAAGTAAAAATCCAATAAGGAATTGATTTCACTAAGTTTTAGAGTGTACCGAGACCGATCAAAGGGAGGTTGGTGTTGAGAGTGAATGGAGGTTGCGTGTGCACATAGGACGTATGATGTTGTCATAGCGTCGTTGCGGCAATGGTCAGAGACAGCGAGTTGGTCAGTCAAGTTTGCCAAAGGAGATGTGGGGTCGGATGGGTGTTTTGGTTGTGTGTTGGAGAGTATGTGGGGACCAATAGGTGGGGTAAGATAGTAAAAAGAATAGGTTTGAAGGTAAAAAACATTTGTTTTTATAGAAAACATGATTAGTAAAATAGGTAAGAACATTTTTGGAGGCTAATCACAGTTAACAAGGTTGTTAGGATAGATTAGGAGCGAGATTCGAGGTAAAAAGATCGCAATCTCGAAAACTGAAATGCCCAGTTTTGGTCGATCAAAACTTGTTTTTGGTTGATCAAAATGAGAAATGATCGATCAAATATGTTAGTTAGTCGATCATAGTTTGAATGATTGGAGGGAAAATTCTCGCCCAACTAGATTAGTCGATCAAATAACCATGTTAATCGATCAAAACTCAAATTTTTGGAAGGAAATTTCCCGCCGAAGAATTTGATCGATCAAATAAGGATTTTGATCGATCAAAACATTTTGGTCGATCAATTTAAAAAATTGATCGATTAATATTGAAAAAGCAGATCAATCAAGCTTGTCAATTAAGTTCTTTTAGTCTTGATAATCCTAGTGAATGACAATTTGGTTGAATCTTTCTTTTGGCAAACGTTTTGTGAATATATCAGCTAATTGATTTTCTGCTTTATTAAATTCTAGGCTAATCTCTCCTTTTAAGACATAGTCTCTTAGAAAGTGATGTCTTACATCAATATGTTTAGTCCTAGAATGTTGTACTGGATTCTTAGATAAGCTTATGGCACTAGTGTTATCACATAGTATTTTGTTGTTTTTGTAGGATAGGCCAAAATCTTGTAAGGTTTATTTCATCCACAATAGTTGTGAACAAGCTAAAGATGTAGCTACATATTATGCTTCTGTTGTGGAGAGTGAAACAGTATTTTGTTTTCTAGAGAACCAAGAGAGTAGGAAATTTCTGAGAAATTGACACGTTCCACTAGTACTCTTTCTGTCAGTTAGCTACCCGCATAATCAGCATCACAGAAGGAATATAATTTTAATGTGTTTGACTTTGGATAGAAAAGTCCTAGGTCTTGTGTGTTGTTCAAGTATCTAAGTATTCTTTTAACATCATTTAAATGTATTTCTTTAGGGTTTACTTGAAAGCAAGCACACAAACAAGTACAAAAGAGAATATCAGGTCTACTAGCAGTCAAGTATAATAATGATCCTATCATACTTCTATATAATTTCTGATCTATAGATTTACCTGTTTCATCTTATTTTAATTGTGTAGAGGCTACCATTGGCATGTCTTTACCCTTTACTTTATCCATAGAGAATTTCTTCAAAATCTCCGTGGTGTATTTGGTTTGAGATATGAAGATTCCATAGGACAGCTGGTCAATTTGAAGTCCAAGAAAGAACCGAAGTTCTCCCATCAAGCTCATTTCAAACTGATCCTGCATTACCTTTGTAAATTCCTGGTATAACAGATCATTAGTAGCACCGAAATAATATCATCAACATATATTTGTATTATTAAGAGATTATGTTCTTTTCTTTTTGTAAATAAAGTTGGATCTTTTTTACCAATTTTAAACTCATTTTCAATTAGATAGGATTTTAATCTATCGTACCAAACTCGTGGAGCTTGTTTTAAGACCATATAATGCTTTGTTCAGTTTATATACATAGTCTGGATATATAACATCTTCAAAACCTGGAGGTTGTTTAACATAGACTTCTTCTTTGATGAATCCGTTTAGGAAGGCACTTTTGACATCCATTTCAAAAAAGTTTGAATTTCATACGGACAGCAAAAGCTAGCAACATCCTAGTGGATTCTAGGCAAGTTACGGGCACATATGTTTCATCAAAATCAATTCCTTCTTCTTGATTATACCCTTGGGCCACAAGTCCAGCTTTATTTCTAGCTACTTCTCCTGATTCATTGAGTTTGTTCCTAAAGACCCACTTGGTTCCTATAATGATCTGAGAGTCAGGCTTTGGAACAAGTTCCCATACATTATTTCTCTTGAATTGATTCAATTCATCTTCCATTGCAATAATCCAGTAACTGTCAGAGAAAGCTTCTTTGACATTTTTGGGTTCTAATTGAGAAACAAATGCAGTGAAAGCTAAACTATTAAAAGAAGATCTAGTTTGAACTCCTTTAGACAATTCTCCTATCACCAATTCTTTTGGATGATCTTTTACATAAGAAATATCTCTAGAAAGTTCATCAAAAACATTTTCTTCTGGAATGTTTGATGGGTCATCTACTAGTTCATCATCATCATTGTTTACTAAAGATTTAGGTTGAGCTAATGTTTCATCAAATGATAATGCATAGTTTCCTCAACAACTGAATTCTTCTTGTTAAAAACTCTATAGGCTTTACTTCTGGTTGAGTAACTTAAGAATATTCCTTCTGAACTTTTAACATCAAACTTATCAAGATTGTCCTTAGTATTTAGTATTAAAGATCGACAATCAAATATCTTGAAGTAGGAAATTCTAGGTGTTCTTCCATGATAGAGTTCAAAAGGTATTTTGTTTAGGATTGGTCTAATCAGTGATCTATTTTGGATATAGCAAGCAATGTTTATAGCCTTTACCCAAAAATATCAAGGCAGCTTTGACTCGCATAGCATTGTGTGGGCACACTCTTGAAAGGTTCTATTTTTCCTTTCAACTACACCATTCTGGGGTGCAGTTCTAGGGAAAGCAAATTCATGTTTTATTCCATATTGATCACAAAAATTAGACAAGGATTCATTCTCAAATTCTCCACTTTGATCATTTCTAATCCTGATTACTTCAGACCATTTTTCATTTTGTAGTCTTCTAATTAATTTGCTAAAGGCATCAATGGTTAAGTCCTTACTTTTTAATAAAGATACCCAAGTAAATCTGAAAAAGTCATCAATTATGACTAGACAATATCTACACTCGCTTAGGCTTTTGGATTTGGTTAGTTCAAACAAGTATAAGTGAAGTAGGTCCAAAGGTTGTGAAGTGCTAACCATCCTTTTTGGTTTGAAGGGATTTTTAGTTTGTTTACCAACTTGACAAGAATCGTAGACTTTGCTTTTCTTGAAGTTGATATTTGGCAGACCTTTGACAAGTTCATGTTTCACAAGTTTACTAATGTTTCTCATGTGAACATGACCTAGTCATCTGTGCCAAAGTGTTGCCTCTTCATCAGATACGACAAGACATTCAAGATTGTTGCATTTGTTGAAATTGATAGTGTAGATATCTTTATGCATGTTTCCTTTGAGAAGAGTTTATTTTGTTTCTTTATCTCGTATGTTAAAACCATTTGAAGTTAAAGTGATTTTGTATCCTTTATCACATATTTGGCTAACACTTAGAAGGTTATGTTTTAATCCACTAACTAAATGTACATTATAAAAAGAGGTGGAAGAGTTACCAATTTGGCTAGTACCAATAATATGGCCTTTGTGGTTGTTCCCAAATGTGACGATACCACCATCATGGCAATGAAGTTGCAGGAATAGGTCTTCCTCCGCGGTCATGTGCTTTGAACATCCATTATCCATGATCCATCTCTTTTCTTCTCATTCCTGTCATTGGTTTGTGTTTGTGAGGTCTTGATTTGGCTGATCTATAGAGTGGCTTCAATTTTCCATTGATTTGTTGATATTTCCGCTTCTTATAGTCTACTTGACTTACAAAACAAGATTACAATAATGTTTTTGGTACCCATTTTTGTTTAGATCCACAGTGGTTAGATGCTGTATGTTTAAGCAAGTTACCTTTCTTTTTGTTTTGGCTAGAACTAGATGCTTCATGATCATTTTTAGTTATGTAACCTAACCCAAATTTTGTGGTGCTCTGGGTTTGCATTCCTAATAGCATATGCAAGTTTCTACTTCCCTTAGTAAATTTAGCCAAATCATTTAAAAGAATCATAGAATTTTCTTTTAATTTGTCTATATCCATCTTTAAATTATCTACATGTGATTTTAATGAGGTATCTCTTCAAATAACTCTTTATTTTGTTGAGAAAGCATCTTTTTGTGCCCTTTCTTACCCTAATATTTTCGCTAGCTTTTTATTTTCTAATTTTAGTGACCTAGCTATGTCATGCATCTCAAAAAATGCTTCTAATAGTTCAACTTGTGAAAAAGAGGTTACCTCGTCTTCTAGTGCCATTAGTCCTAGGAGAGCTTCTTCTCCAAAGGTTTCTTCTTTTTCTGAACTTGAGTTTGATTCATCCCAAGTTGCTGTGAATGCCTTTTTCTTTCCTTCTCTTCTGGGAAATTTCTTCTTTTTTTCTGACTCCTTTTTGAGAGATGGACAATCCTTCTTAATGAGTCCCTTTCTCTTGCAGTTGTAGCAGATAATGGTGTCTACTTTGGCTTCTTCTCTCTTCTTTCTCCAACTTCTTTTATTCTTGAGGAACTTTCTGAACTTTCTTGAGAGGAGGGCTTTGTCTTCCTCTTCATCTTCACTTAAGGAATCTTCTGTTTGTTATTGGCATCAAGAGCCAGTCTTCTTCTTGATTCCTTCATCTTCATGCTCCTTCATGTGTTGGAGTTGAACTTCATAGGCCATAAGGCTTCCGATAATATCATTTAGTTTTAAGGTAGACAAATCTTTCGACTCCTGTATGGCTGTAGTCTCAGTCTCCCAATCATTGGTGAGTGATCAAAGAATCTTTCTCACCAAGACTTCATTCTTGATCTCTAAATCTAGATTTCTTAAGGAGTTTATGATGTCCATGAAACTTGTGAACATCTCTTTAATTGATTCTCCCTTCATCCTAAAAAGCTCATAATTCTGTGTTAGTAGATTTACCCTAGTTTCTTTTACCTTAGATGTTGCCTCATGGGTGACTTCGAGAATGCTCCAGATCTCATAGGCTATCTTGCAAGCAGAAACGCGGTTGAATTTTGCTCTTAAAAGCCCACAGAAGATTGCATTGATGGCTTTTGCATTGTGTGTTGCCATCTTCTTTTGATCTGGTGTCACCGCCACTCCTTCCTTGATTTCAGGACGTGTGTACTTGGAGGTGATGACATCCCACACCTTGAAATCCATTAATTCTAGGAAGATCTACATCCTACTCTTCCAGTATTCACAGTTTGTTCCATCAAAGAGAGGAGGTTGAACTGCTAATTGCCCGTCAGCATATGTGTCAACAGATGACTTTGACATCTTCTGGACAACTAGGCTCTGATACCAAGTGAGAGTTTGCCTGTGGATCGAACGAATACTAGAGGGGAGGAGTGAATAGTATCACTTTTTGAAACAATAAAAGATAAAAATAAATTCACAACAAAGTCAAGCACAATTTACACTTGGATTTAGAGTGGAAACCTAAATCGGATGAAAATCACTACCTAAGCCTCTCATCTTAGGATTTTCCTGACTAGTCAAGGCTAATCAATCCACTATAGTACCACTTGAATGAGGGTGGTACAATCTCTTTACAACCACTTCTCTTTTTATCCTGAAGAGAAGAACACTAACAACAACACGGATCTTTCCAACACCTTGGAATCTGTTAATCAAAACAATAAAGTTGAATAACAACAAATATATCTATGGAACCTCAATAAAAGATCAAATCAGGATTTCAGTAGAGGTTCGAAATGACGTGCTTTTGAAAGACGTGAATAGCAAAGTGTAGAGCACTTGAAAGAAGCACGAGAAGCTTTGATTTTTTAGAGTATTTCTATTGAAGTTATGTTTTGAAAGAGCTACATACGACCTCTATTTATACTAAAAAATTGGCCTGGAAAGGAAGTCAAATTGGTTGATCAATTAAGGTATATTGGTCGATCAAAAAGCTATTTGGTCAATCAATTAAGTTATTTGATCGATCACAAGTTGGTTGGTTAATTAGCTTGGTTGGTTGATAAATAGGATTTTAATCAACTTCCTAAAAAGGATTGGTTTGATCGATTAACAAATTTGGTTGGTCGATCAATTGATTTTGGTCAATCAAGAAGGAAGATTGGTCGATCAATAACCCTAAAAGTTAGTTTTCAAAGAAGCATGAAAAATTGTTTGATTATTTTATTTTTGAGGTTTTTTACAATGATATCCTAGACTCAAGTAAAAGGGAAAAGGACACAAATCGGTAACCATCTGAACTTGATCCGAAAGAGAAGCTTTAATCTGAGATGGTCCTGAAATGCTAGTGTAGCAATAAACATAATTTTGGTGCATCAAAATAGAGGTGCTTACAACAGGGTATGCCTTTACCCTTGGAGGCGGTGCAGTCTCTTGGCAGTCTGCAAAACAAACTATTTTAGCCCAGTCTACCTTTGAGGCTGAGCTATGTGCTTTGGACACCATTAGAATTGAGGTTGAATGGCTAAAGGGACTTCTTACAGAAATCCCTATGATGGGTAAGCCAATTCCTGCGATATCTTTGTATTGTGGTAGCATGACTGCTATAACAAAGATTAAGAGTTCAAAGTTTAATCAGAAAATAAGGAGACATCCAAATCAGACTCAAGTCTGTAAGGGATTTAGTGTCTCAAGGAGTGATTTCTATGAAATTTATAGGATCTAAGGATAACACAGCAGATCCATTTACTAAAGGACTTATAGATCTTTAGTCCTTAAGTCTAAGCTTGGGATGGGATTGAGACCCATTGGGAGTTCACTCGCAGCAGCAATGCAACCTAACTGAGTGGAGATCCCACAAAGTAGGTTCAATGTGGTAATAACAAGCTGTATGGGGAACTGGTTGACACTCATTGTTAGATGCTTTTACATTTGAGTCCAATCCCTGGAAGCCTGAGTGACTTAAGCTACAAATTTAGGAAGAGTAAAGGCTCTGAATGGGTTCAAGCCTTTATGGCAGGATGTGAGCAATGCATCGTTGGAGAACTCCACCTATGTGAGTGTTACTGTGGACCACAGGTAAGGGAATAGGGTCTTTCCCGATTACACTCATGAAACAGGAAAGGGTGCATGGCCTTTAAGAGCACCACCCCTAAAGATTATCACTAAGAATTTAACTCTGTTGTCACCACTATACACCCCACATCGAAGGTCTAGAGTTCAAGACTAGTTTCACTTTATTCCTATGGTGGTGAAGGTGAATGACTCAGGTAAGGGTTCAAATCGGAAGGTACCTTTACTAAAAGCAGAGTGTGGTAGCCGAGGAATTTATCGTTGAATTTCAGCGATGAATTTGTGGGGGATTGTTGGATTTGAAATCCTAATTGCATCAATTGGGATGTGTTTGCACAACAATTCACATCTCTAATTAGGCCATCTTATGCTATTTTCCAACATTAAGCATTTATATTAGATAGTTATGCATGCATCTTGTAAATATTCGCATTTGTGCATTTTATGGAGAGGAAGATAGAGAGAGTGATTGAGCAACCATTCATCCATTTCATCCCTTCCATTTCCACCTTATTTCTATGCAAATCCCACCATTGAGTCCACCTAATAAGCACCTAATAACAGCCTACATTCATTTCCCTACAACCTAAGTGCATCCCCATAATTGAGCCAAAGTTGTCCCCTCTAAAGAATATCCCTAACGGTCGTAGACCACCCGCCTCCCTCACTACCCTCACTTATAAAACACACACCTCCACCTCCATGCAAAGGGTCAGCCCTCACCTCCACCTCCAGCCAGCCTTCCCATCTCCACCATCAGATGCACCACTCATCTCTCCCTCACAACACACAGCCAACCACACACACTCCTCTCTTGAGCTCTTCTCTCTCCCTCTCTTCCCCTCCTCATCCTCAATATCCTCCCACAAGTTGAGAGGAACACTGAGAGCAAAGGAGCTTCCCTACTATGGTTGCAACCTCCACGGTAGGGAGCATCATTGTCTAGCTCTATAAGAGCAGGTAGACATGGTGCCCTTCTTTGCTTTTATACTTTTTTTTTTTTTTGCATTTCGTTTTATTTTATTTTCCTTTAGTTCTCTGTTCATCGCCATTGCTAGAGCGTGAAGCTCTTAAGCTCGCGTGACACTGTACACACTCCAACCCTGCCCCTATGCGACCCCGCGCACATTAGCCACCCTGTTTGCACTTCTCACGTGCCTCATGCCGGTCTGAGCTCCTTCCTCGTGCATCTTCACCACCACCTACACGAGCGGTGTAGTTAGTAGTCTCGCGCACTAGCCAGTTGCTTTTTGCCCTTAGCACTGTAGCCATGGCCTCACGCGGCTACAATGAGTGACCGGTTCATTCCTCAGTTATTCAGTGCCCGACCACTCTTTCTCGTCGTCACGACCCGTTACAGCTAGTTGCAGTGCCCCCGCCTATGCATCTCTCCGTGCGCTACACCTTCAGTGCATCACCTTACATTTCACGCTGCACCACTTGTGTTTCACCACCCCTACGCATGTGTTGTGGCACCTCTCCAGCATTTGTGTGCTGTGCTTGTGCACGCCAGTGCATGCTCCATTCTCCTACACACAGACACACAAACACATTCACTCGCATTTCCACACACTCATACACACACACATACTAATATATTCGTACTCACATATACACACCCGTATACACACACATACATATATATACATTTATTCACATATTCACACTCCCCCATCTATAAGCATACATATATGTATATCTATATATTTATATACATATACATATATATATATATATATATTTATATATACACATATATATCCACATTTCTTCCTTCACACACTCACCCATATTTACCATTCACAATACTATGCACATACCCATTTACCGCGCATCATATTGCAAGTATATTCACACCAGTTGTGGATATTCCTCGATAGTCGTGCATATTAAGCTTTCTATCCACACTTACACATGTCCGCTCCACACTGCACGCGACACGTAGCTAGGTTAATCCCATATTTTTAGACGACAGTTAACCTAACATTATGCTACATCCCTATTGAATCCTAGATTCAATATTCACTATTCTATGATATAGTTATATATATATACTTATACTTATATACATATATCTATATCTATATTATATATATATACTCTACATATAAATAAGCTACGTATTTAAATTCATTTCCATTTCCACATTTCAATTCCACATTTTATTTTCTTTTAATTGGCTTTTATTTTATTGCTTAAGAAAAGACAAAAAAAAGTATAAAGCAGAAAAGATAACTCTTGATTTGCAGGCTCACGGTCTCACGTGTGGCGAGACTGGATTTGAGTATTTTGGCATGTAACCAAGGGCCTATTTGAGTGTGTTCCTTAAGGACAAGATTATCTCCAAAAAAATCTAAAACTCAAGAAAATAAAAAATACAATAAGTGAAAGGAATTGATGTGAATCTACGAAGCGCGTAGAAACTGAGTAATTCCAAACTTGCCTCCCTGAGTTCAACCTTGACCTAAAAGTGAAAATCTTAAAATCTAATTTAGCCAGGTAAATAAAATTTTGATAAACGATGTAGATTCGGTTGTAAGTTAACCACTTCCACTATATACAATTTGACGCTAATTTCACCTAATTAAATAACCCAACTAGCGTTCTATCAGGATGCAATTGTTATATGGTGACATGGGAACTCATGTTGAAGTTAGTGAGATTTGGGAGAGGTTTTTAGTCCCATACTGGAAGTGGACAAACCTCTGGGTGGGTGTAAAAGGCTTCTGCCTCTGATGGCTTATGTAGCAAAGAGTGAGAGGTGGGGTTGGGGACCATGCAAACACATGCATGCGCCCCGCCCCGCCCTGGCTCCGACTCCAGCTTTGGCTCGAGCTCGGGCTCGGGTGAGAATCAATTTGGAACTTGGAACTTGGACTCCTTTCGCTATGGATTTTTAATCTCTCGATTTTGACCTAGATTGGTCGATCAAAACGTAAAATTGGTTGACCAATTATTTTGATCGATCAATGAATTTAGTTTGGTCGATCAATTGGTTTGGTCGACCAATTAGTGAAGTTTGATCAACCAATTATTTTGGTCGATCAATTAACTTAATTGGTTGATCAATTGCCTTGTTTCCATAAAATGGAAATTTCCTTAAACATCTGGTCGTGGGCTTTATATAAGGGCCACGAGGAGGCTCTCATTTGACACACAATAGGAGAAAAAAATCTCTCTCCACTCTCTCCCTCTCCCTCTCGTTCTTATCTCTCTTTCTTAGTGCGTTCGTTCAACATGAGATTGGTAGAAAAATCTCCAATTACTTTTGCCGATCTTGCATAAGGAGATTGAGAGATCCACGAGAAGTTTTTGGTTGATCAAACCATTCAGTTGGTAGATCAATTGGAAATTTGATTGGAAACCAAATTGTCTTGGCTTCATTCTCCTGAGGTGATTTTCGAGGATGTCCAAGATCGGAGTGCATCGAATCTTGGAGGTGGATCATTGTATCCTAAGAGGAGTTCGTTAGACCCCGATGCATCGGTATTGTGGGGGGCGATACCTTCTCTAAGGGAAGTCCTTAATGGGCACTTCGATCAGAGTAAAATCCAATCCCTTCTCGTTTTGTTTATTTATGCTATTATTTTATCATGAATCTTGCCAAATCATATTTGACTTGCTTGATTTAATATTTTTGATCTATACGAAAATGTTGGAAATGCATATGTTTTTATTTATTTATTTCCTATATACGTTTATTTCAACATGGGTTGCAGTTGTGGATGTGGAAATTATGAAATGGTGACCTCTTCCTCTTTATTTGTTGCTACCTTGGGTGTCTATTTCCAATTGTGGAGGGTCCATAACTTCCTCCCATAAAATCTAGATCCAACATCAATGCCTTACCAAAATGAGCACTCATCAATGTGAATTCAAAGGAGGAAGAAAGGAACCATCCACGACCTTCCTCAATGTGGAATGGGAAAATTGCATGGGAGGATGGAGCACTCTAGAATTTCCTTTGGACTGGAATTCCTATTATAGCCTTCCTACAAAATAAAATGATGGTAACACCATTATTAGCCATAACTAGCTTGAATTAGTTAGACCAAGAGATAAATGCTCCTAAATGGTTGCCTGAGAATAATAATTCCACTCACATCCATTTTTAGAAGAAAATAATAAAAAGTGTTAAATCAGCAGTTTTAACATCACATCATTAGTGTAAAGTAACCACAGGGTCACCCAGGGGTTAATTAAAGGTCAATTAAGCATTAAAGACCAAAAATTGGGTCCACACTAACTGAAATAGGGTTTCGCACATTCCGAGAACCACAACAGTACATAAAACCCTAATTTCAGATCTGCTTGAATTAAAGAGGTTTTGGTCAAGATAAAATTCATATAAACCTCCTAAAATTCATAGCAAAACATTCTAAGAGGTTTGGTACCCTTAGTTTGATCATCTGAACCTATTTTGACCTTAAACAAAGCTTCAGATGGGATTTTCCCTGATTTGGGCTTCTATGTAATTTGTCCAGTCAAACTTGGTCAAAAATCAAATCCAACTTCACTGTTAGATTTCTTGGGTCAAAATTAGGTTAAGTCCAAAATTTAGAGAAAATTAGAGTCCATCTTAACCTAGTTTGTAATTCTGTCCCTAAGATCTCTATTCCTCACATCCATGCCTGTAACTTTTGAATTAATTACAGATAGCCCCATATCTTTTGTCTTCTTCTTCACAAAATGACCCCTTCCACCTTAAGCTTCGAGGTTTCCTAAAACACGTGGTCAACCCTAACCATACTAACTTTGATCGTATGCTTCTCCTTCAATCAACATCCAATCTCCTCCAAAATTGGAGGAGATGATCGCAATAAGATCCTCTTCCATCTGAACATAATCTCAAGCTCTGATTCGAAGCCTAAAGCTCATGTGAACTCAAGAATTTTCCAAATCTATAGCTGTTTGAAATCCCATTCTCTTGAAAGAATTCTTCCTAAATTGAGCATGTTCGAGCTTTATAAGAGTTCCTCGAAGTCCAAGCGTTTGATTTAGCTCGGTCTAGGCCAAAATTCTTCTTCCTTCTCTCCTCCAGCTGCCTCCTCCGCGACTCCAGTGAGCTCCTCAAATCCCCTTTGTTGCCCTTTGCCACATACAATAGGCAGAGAGAACATCTTCCCCACCTTCATCCATGCCTGGTGGGCCAAAGCCAAGGCTGCCTGACCCCTTCCTCCTCGCCGTCTCTCACACCGAAGATTTCACCTTCTCTAGCGCCAGCCAATCATAGTTGGTGCCAACTTCCCTCCCATTCATCCGTATTTAGATCCCTCTTCATCCTTTTCTTCTGTAGGTTAGATCCAACCCTTTCCCACTTCAAATCAACCGCCGTTCACGTGCCTCCCCCTTCATCGTCTCCACGGTCAACGATGCCTTCGACGAAGCCGTGCCACCACTACACTACATGAAATTGATCGCTAACACCTCCATAAGCTTCCACTCGCCTCTATGAACAAAAGCCGTAACTTAATTTGAGCTTCCACCCACTCCTTCACCCCGTCAATCACACCCACCATCGGACGCCATTATTGACCTCGCTAGACCTCCACGGACCACTATTCACCATACCGACATTGCCTTCATCTTCCTCTCCTCATGGCAAACCCTTTGAACTATCTAATTAGGGTGAGAAGCCCATGCTTTTCCTTTTCAAGTCGTCACCGGACCTCCACCTGCGCCAACATCTTCTCTAACATTGCCCGCTTCGCTTTGACCACCATTCACCCAGCTGCAGCATGCAATCGATGTGGCTCTAGGTGCTACGGCTTCCCAGGCCCTCAATTAAAGAGAACAGCAGCAACAACAACCTCAATTGCTCAAGACTTCAAATGCTGCTGCGTGAAGGAGAAAGGTGGGATATTTAGTCCCACCTCATGAGTAGAAGAGCCGCCAATGCCCACATAAAAGGAAAGAGTGAAGAGGGCACTTTGCCTATAACATAGGGGGTGAGGCCCCCTTTCACTCTCTCTCTCCATTCCTCACTTGCTTTACCTTGCCGGTAGGTCTGGTCCCCTGTTCACGACTTGATTACCTAAATTAGATTCAATTAGAGGAGAAATCTGAGGGTAGGTGATATAGACACATCTATTTAGGTTAAAATGCCTAATCATGCATGTTCCTAGGCTTAGATTTGCATTTCATGTTATGAATATTGCATAGCATACATCATTATGCATTTAGAGTAGTTGTATATATTTTAGGTTAATTAGGTCCTTTTTATGGTTAGGAGAGAAAAAGATTTATTTTAGGGCCTCAGAAGGACGATCAAACCATATGAATCTGATTAGGATGACGATCGGAGTCAAACACCTCCGAAATCGTCTAGATTGGAGTCCCGTAGCATCATATGATGTCCGAGGAAGATCAATGGCCAGGGGGGTAATGTGATATCCATATAGGGTTTAGATGAAAAATCCAACCATACGGATGGATCCGAGCGACGATCGCAGCCTGGCAACATGAAAATCAACTCGATCCAAGCATCGTGTCATACTCTGCAATAGAAATAAGATAGACAGCCTAGATGGCACCCCGTGGCATCATCTAGGCCACCCAACATTGGCCAGTAGCAGCCGACCACGCCCTTCATCTTCTGTGCATTCGAATCCTAGCCGTTGGATCAAGATCCAACGGTTGGGATTCCTCCACGCCTGTAGCACTCAATTCATCTTTGAGACACAAAAGTGCCCGCATCGTATTGGTCGCGAGGGGCGCTCTCAAATTGTAGGCACGTGGTTGAATCCTCGCGAGCGCACGCAATCAATAGCGCTAGCGCGAGTGCCACATTAGGCCACACGATCTTCATCGAATGGTGCAAGAGGCTCCATGTGGATGCACGGATGATCGCGGATATGCTCGCACCATCCAATGCCATCTGAGCGCGCAATCCTCGTGCGATCGTGACTATTAATCGAGCATCTGAAGGCGAGAAGGTGGGCACGCGAGCACAGCTGCACGTGAGCGTAAGCTGGAGGCTACAGCGACAGTTGCACGAGCCTTTAGTGACGCTTGTAGCTGTCACTAATGGCCTGCGCTATGCGCGAACCATCAAAGGAATTGAAGAGCTCCAGCAAGCTTTAGCAACGTTTGGGGGATTGGCTAGCGCAGATCTACAGTGACGCCTTTGATGTCACTAAATGCCCTTTACACGAATTACCCTCTTCCCTTCACAATAAAAGGACCCCTACACCTCTACTTCTTCTTCATCTCTTCCTTTCTTCCTCTCACCACCTCCAAGGCTCTTGAGAGAGCTTGTCCCAAGCCCGGGATGCTCCTCTAGAGTAGAAAATAAAATAGTTTTCCTGCCTCTCATCCCCCTTTGTGGAGCATGCCACCTCCGTCCTCCTGCTATGTCCTCCTTCGTCCTACTCCTCACCACCTTCCTCCAGGAGATGTCAGAGTGAGTCATCCTCCAAGCGACTGTTGAGGGGAATTCTCTCACCTCTTTCTATCTTTTTCGCTTTTGTAGTGTACTTTTTCTACTTTTGTAGTTGTAACAAACATTTATTCATAAATAGATGATTGTTCTTCTCTCTCTCTCTCTTTCTTTTATATTTTGCATGTAGATTAGCTAGAATTCATCAACCTGATCTCTCGCCTTATTAAAATACCAAAAAAAAATTATAAAAGATAAAAATGACAAAAATAAATAAAAGAGAAACGTGTATCTTTCAAAACCAAACATTTGCCTCCACGTGTTCAACCCGAGACTCAATTTTCGAGTTTCGATTATAAATTTTATCTGATTGACGCATTTTGCAAGCTACGACGATGGGTCCTCTGAACCCTAATTTTAATTCATGAAACACACCCTCATCATTTTGGCACCGTTGCCCTCAGGTGATATTCTGTTTACTTCGCCTTTTCATGTGTTTATTTTTACAATGAGGACATTGCACATTTAGGCATAGGGGGTGGATAATTAATTCCTGAAATCGTTTTGTTAACTCCATAGAATTTCTTTAGTTTCTTTAAAAAAATGAAAATTCAAAAAGATAAAAAAAAGAAAATAGAATTAGGAGAAGAGAACTTAGGCTTTTTGGCATTATTAACTTTAGGAAATGATACGAGAGGACCTAAACACTTAGACTCTTCAGGTCTTCGGGCTTAATTAGCCTAGGTGTCCACTCGAATGTGGACTTAGTCTCGAGTCCTCGCCAAGTAACTTTACCTTAAATTGGTCAATAAATTGGGGTGATAAGTATATGACTTATCAACCCGCCCTCTGATTTGAGGGGAGTTTAAGCCTAAGCATCTACACACTTTTTTGGCACTGACTTACTTTTTGGTAGTTTCTTTAAAAATTGGGTAGCTAATGAACTATCTAGGGTGGTATGGCTGGCAAGTTGTCGGTGGTAATAGCTCATCGGTCGGTTGTCCAGAGCCTAGCCACAAGATCATTTTCTTCGTACTACCTTTAGGTAAATCTTAGATCAGGGAAGCTACCTACTTAGAAAAAAAAAAAGAAAAGAAAAATAAAAAAAATAGAAAAAGGAGAAAATAAAAAAAATAAACAAATAAAATCACACTTCACCGTATGAGTATGGATGGTAAGTTACCGTTGGTAACAGCCTATTGGCCGGTTGTCCAGAGCCCAGTTCACAAAAATGCACAATAATTTCCAAAACACTTAGGGAATAAGCGGGAAAGTAGAATAAACTAGGGAGATATACACTGGGTTCGCCCTTGTGTTGACCCCATAAATAAAAGTAGGGAGAAAGCTACCGTTCGTAAAGATAAACCTCTAGGCAAGGTCGCCTAGGGTCATAGAAACCCGAAGTTCATTTTAACGGCCACCCAGTGAGTCTTTCACTCTTTTCACTAGATACTTAGCACTTAGAGTCCTTTTAGAGTCTTAGGTGGGTCAGGTAGTCGTAAAAAATTATCTCGAAACTCTTAAACTCCAAAAGTCCAAAAAAAAAAAGAAAAGAAGAAAAATAAAAAAATGTATCTTCCCTTTTCAAATAAGGTGAGGACTTGGGTGGTCTGCATTCTAGCCGACACCTAGTTACTGTTGAGTCTTCGTAGTTTAGGACCTTAGTTGAAATTTTCTATTGTTAATAAACAACTTAGGCCTAAGCGATCAAGACTTAATTCTGCTTTTATACATAGCATGTAGTTTAATTTTGCTAGGGACTAGCAAAAGATAGGCATGGGGGTATGCTATAGACACATCTATTTAGGTTAAAATGCCTAATCATGCATGTTCCTAGGCTTAGATTTGCATTTCATGTTATGAATAGTGCATAGCATGCATCATTCTACATTTAGAGTAGTTGTATATATTTTAGGTTAATTAGGTCTTTTTCATGGTGAGGAGAGAAGAAGATTTATTTCAGGGCCTCAGATAGATGATCAGACCATACAGATCTGATCAAGGCAATGATCGGAGTCTAACGCCTCCGAAATTGTCTAGATCGGAGTCCTGTAGCATCATGTGAAGTTCGAGGAAGATCAATGGCCAGGAGGGAAATGCAACATCCATACGGGCTTTGGATGAAAAATTCGACTATACGGATGGATCCAGAGCGACGATCGCAGTTGGGCAACGTGAAAATCAACTCGATCAAAGCACCGTGGCACCCTATGCAACAAAAGAAGCTGGACGGCCTAGATGGCACCACGTGGCGCCATCTAGGCCACCCAACACCGGCTAGCAGCAACTGGCCACACCTTTCATCATCCATGCCTTTGAATCCTAGCCGTTGGATCAAGATCCAACAGCTAGGATTTCTCCACACCCGCAGCACTCAATTCATCTTTGAGACACAAAAGTGCCCGCAACGTATTGGTCACGAGGGGTGCTCTCAAATCGCAGGCATGTGATCGAATCCTCGCGAGCACACGCAAACAACAGCGTGAGCGCAAGCACCAAATTGGGCCACATGATCTTCATCGAATGGCACAAGAGGCTCCACGTGGACGCACGGATGATCGCGGATACGCCCGCGCCATCCAACACCATTTGAGCGCGCAATCCTCGTGTGATCGCGACCATTGATCGAGCATCTAACGGTGAGAAGGTGGGTGCATGAGCACAGCTGCAAGCGAGCATAAGTTGAAGGCTACAGCAACAGTTGCGTGGGCCTTTAGTGATGCTTGTAGTTATCATTAATGGTCTGCGCTATGCGTACGCTAGCATAGGAATTGAAGAGTGCCAGTAAGCTTTACCAACGTTTAGGGGATTGGCTGGCACAGATCTATAGTGACGCCTTTGATGTCACTAAATGCCCTCTACAAGAATTGCCATCTTCCCTTCACTATAAAAGGACCCCTACACCTCTCCTTCATCTCTTCCTTTCTTCCTCTCACCACCTCCAAGGCTCTAGAGAGAGCTTGTCCCAAGCTCGGGATGCTCCTCTAGAGTAGAAAAGAAAATAGTTTTCCTGCCTCTCATCCCCCTTCATGGAGCATCCCGTGGCTGTCCTCTCACCGCCCTTCAGGAAGAAGATCCTCGCCGCGATGCCTCCTACCCCGCCCTCCGTCCTTCTACGTCCTCCTTCATCCTACTCCTCACCACCTTCCTCCAGGAGACGTCAGAGCGAGTCACCCTCCAAGCGACCGTTGAGGGGAATTCTCTCACCTCTTTCTATCTTTTTCGCTTTTGTAGTGTAGTTTTTCTGCTTTCGTAGTTGTAACAAACATTTATTCATAAATAGATGATTGTTCCTCTCTCTCTTTCTTTCTTTTATATTTTGCATGTAGATTAGCTAGAATTCATCAACCTGATCTCTTGCCCTATTAAAATACCAAAAAAAATTATAAAAGATAAAAACGACAAAAATAAATAAAAGAGAAACGTGTATCTTTCAAAACCAAACGTTCGCCTCCACGTGTTCGACCTGAGACTCAATTTTCGAGTTTCGGTTATAAATTTTATCTGATCGACATGTTTTACGAGCTACAATGATGGATCCTTTGAACCATAATTTTAATTCGCGAAACATGCCCTCATCAGTAGGGGTAGGTTTTGTGTTGGGATTCATTCCCTATGCCTCAAGATGCATTTTGATATGCTTAACACTTAGCATCCCAAGGGGCTTTGTGCTACTTAGGCTTTGAGGCTCTTGTGCTATGCTAGTGCATTATGTTATGATCACTTAAGGCATCTGCCCCTTGTTGCCAATGTCTAATTTGGGTATTGTTGCTATATTTGAGGCTTGAATCAGATGCTGGCATTTGGGAATAAGTGGTTCAAGGACCACTGTTGAATTGGATTGATGCATGTGATTAATGTGGGATATAATTGGTGATCTAAATCACCATTTTTAGTGCTTCTCTATTCTTTTTATCCCAGCAACTTCTGAGATACGCTTTGGGTTATCATTGAATATATTTTGAGTAGATTTATTCATTGAATATCTTTCTTGTGCTTAATTGATTGTGCTCATTATTTCTAAATGCGATTAGTGATGTGAATTTGCCAATTTACTCCTTGCGAACGACCTCAGACTCATTTCTTGTTTTCAAGCACTTTACAAATTTAAATGTTATTGCGATTTTCATCCTATACTACGATGCTATACATACTTTAAAATGATGATTCTCACACTATCAACATAAAATAACACACATAATTATATATAATGCGTAAAGAAGTACATGATTATTTATTACACATAGAAGAATGCATGGCACATGCGAGTAATTATTTGTAATATAGAGAAAGAGGCATAATGCTAAAATATACGATGAGGCAAATAAAACATGATGTAAAATAACAATTCCTGTATAGATGCATGACGCATAAAAATGTAATTAGACTAACTAATATTACATGTGTTTATTTTGCATTTATATGCACATGTTAATGTACTCTAACATACCAATGCTAGCAACCTTGGGCTTAATTATAGTCCAATAAACTGGATTCATCAATTCTCGTGTGATAGCTCTTGGAAAAGAGATGAGATTCTCATGGTCAGCAACAGGTCGCTTGCCTTTATCCGCCTTAGGGGGCTCCTGATGAGAGTGGGAAGAGGAGCCATCCTGAGGTAATGTTGTGATGAATCATGACTCACCTACCTATATGGTGGGTCTCGTGTAATCCTTCCACACCGCAGAATGACAGCCTTTGCATCAGCATCCTATCCCTACGGTGGAGGAGGAGGGGAAGGAGCAGTCTATGCAGGTGTAGGCAGCAAAGCTGGTTGAGCATACCCACGTGGTACAAGAGGTGCCTGAAGGACTACATGCGTATATCCCTGTGGTGCGTAAAACCTATGTGAGGCACCCAGGTTCTGCACATGTCGAGGATTCAGGATAGATTGGGAGGGCAAAGCTCCTTGTGATTTGTTCTCCTGTGCCTGGTTCGTTCTATCTTGCACAAGTGTTTCAATCACAATGAGGTAGCATTTTTCCATTTGTTTCAATTCATTCCTTAGCTCCTCAACTGAATCAGCTCGCTGTAGAGGGTCAGAGGCTACATTGTGATCTCGCTGATAAATGGGTCGAGACTATTGTTGATACGAAAATGGCTATTGTCTGGGATGTGTGGTTGCCACATTCTCTTATTGCCTGGTTTGGTGCTGTGGATCTTGATTGAGTCTTTGTAAGTTCCCAGACCAGGAGAAATTTGGGTGTTGGAGCCACCTAGGGTTATACATTTTCGAGTTTGGGTTGTTACACCCATATCCTTGGATAGAATTGACATCTTCGTAGCCCGAAGATATCTGAGATGTATAATCATCAAGGGAATACATTCTGTAATCATCATGCGGTGTGTAGCCCTAGTCAATCGGGGATAGCTCTAGATTGTTTATAGGTTCTTGATAAGTCGGATCCCGCAAAAGAATAGAGGGAGAATATACATATTAAGTGAGCATATGTACTCAAGCAGGGGGAGCTCAAGATGTAGAAGAAGAGTAAGGTGAAGTAGCATTACTGGAATGTCCTGAACGAGAAAGGATCAGTTTGTCAAGCTCCACCTTGTCCTTCTTCTTGGTGATGATGTCTATGTCTGCTTATGCAAACTCTGTATAAGCCTCATGGATTGCCACTCGTTGTTACCCAGGTCACTGGAATTGGTTCATTGAGGTTGCATTCATAGAGTTCTCTGCTAAAGACTCAAATAGTTCGAATGTGTTGTTTTCATCTTTAATGAGGAAGTTCCTACCATTAGGTGCATCAACCAGATACCAATGTGTATTATCTAGACCATGGTAAAAGATCTGAGCAAGGTGCTATCGGGGCACACCATGGTAGGGACATTTCCAGAGAAGGTCATGAAATCTATCCCAAGCGTCATGCAACTTTTCCCCCGATCCTTGGGAAAAAGTTGTGATATGACCTATCGGGAAGAACTTTTGGAGAAATTCTCGACGTAATTCCTCCCAGGTACAAACTGGCCTCTCGATGGTCATGAACCAATAAGAAGCTTTATCCCTCAGAGAGAATGAGAAAAGCTTCATGAGAACGATTCCAATATCAACATTTCTAGGTCGAATCATCTCGACGATTCGACTCAGATCCTCTATGTGTTGAAAGGGATCCTCATTCGAGTTACCATAAAAATAAGTCTGAATCAGACTTATTATGTTTGGCTTTAACTCCAATGCATCTTCGCCTATGGGAATCTAGACCTGGTGGCACATCCAATGTAATCAGATCGTAAAAGTCTCGTAGGTGTTCTCCTCGTGGTGGATGCTGCATTCTATCTAGAGTTCTCATGATTCGATTAATGCTCTACTGGTGATGCTACTCAGATGCAGCAACATGGTCCTCCAATAGAGCCAGGGGATTCTGGTTCCCCTCAGGACCAAAAAAAGGCCCAGGGTTAGGATTAGGGTTAGCCATTTCGACTAATCGAGTAGGTGGGTGGGAAGAAGAGGAAGGGGGCGATGAAAATGGTCACCTAGGTCTCCTTGGGGTAAGTTCCCAAGGACCAACTAGTCCAGGTCTCAGCAGTGTTCTCCCTTGCATACACCAACTACAAGGACCGGTGAAGACGAGTACACAAGGTAAAGGCCTTGTAATCCAAGTGTGGTCCTTTACTTAGAATGACAGGATTTTAAAATTCAAGTTTGGATTTAGTGAATTTTAGGAGTTTGACTTGTTATTAGATTGGGCCAAAGTGGATTACATGCAGAGGTTGGAGGTTTTCTTTTTAACATAACCCTAGCTCCTAAATGATGTGGACCAAGTAAATGCCTAGTTGTAATGTGGATTGATTTTAATTAAGGGTAGGTAAGGTGGTCAACCAAGCATTCAATCCTCACCTACTAGGTACCTGAATTCAAGCAAGTCCAAACCAAGTCTAATGGGTCTCTAAAATAATTTAAAACCCTAAAGTTTTTAATCTAGGGTTTATGCCACTTCTAAAAAGTAGTAAATAGAGCCAATCATTGACTTAGGATGACTCCCCAAGTGAAGTTAGGAATCCAAAAAGTATGAAATTTGGAGGGTAGATTCCTTTTTTAATTGTCTTTCCAGAGAGTATTTTTCTTAGATTTTTACTATTGCAAGTGAATTGATATGAATTTTCTAATGACTGAGTGTTAGGGCAGATAGATCCCCTGTTAGTATTTCAACTTGAAACAGTATGAATATAGATCCAAAAAATCTTGAAATATTACTGAATAAAGATGATTTCATTAAATTTCAAACCCCACTTATTTCAGTTTAATTGGATTGGTACAGTGGATGGAATAAATTTCCAAAGATGACTATAGTCATATTTTAATCCTGTTCGACCCCTGTTCAATGTGCAAATTTTTTAAATTCATATGGTGTGAATTTATCAAATGAATGGTGGCATTGAAAATATGATTTGAAAAATTATGTTCAAGAGGAATTTCAGATTTTATAGAACAGAGAAAATTCGGTAATGGAATTTTTAAATCGTTGATAAATTGGTAGCTGAATTTCTAAAGATAGTAAGGAGGGTTTTAAAAGTGTTTTTGAATGGAAAACACCTCCTTACTAAAATTTTCTTTTTCAAAAAATTAAATTCAAAAATTTTGAATTTAACTTTTCAAATTTTTTATAAAGTTTTTTTTATTAGCAAACAGACAACCAAACTAACCTAAAGTTCAAAAGTAAACCTAAAGTTCTAAGGAATAAAAATGCACCTAACTAAGTAAAAGAATGTGCACCTGATTTCTTC
Source organism: Thalassia testudinum (assembly GCA_037157565.1). Lineage (NCBI taxonomy): Eukaryota > Viridiplantae > Streptophyta > Magnoliopsida > Alismatales > Hydrocharitaceae > Thalassia > Thalassia testudinum. Next base: position 47,081,143 of record JAZHRO010000025.1, read on the forward strand.
TTCACATGCACTCAATGTGTGCGCTGACTTGCCTTTGGGTCTTACACACCAAAAATGCAAACAAACACAAATATGAGGAAAAGCAAAAATCGAATTCGCCTTGCCTCCCTTGCAACGATGAAATTTGTTAAGCTTCTAAATCATGCTAAAATAGAATTTTGTGTTGAACTATAGTTATGAAATCAAACTTAAACAAAAATAATGAAACTCAAAAGTGAGTTCCGGACGATCTTTGGGAAGCGATAAATGCGAAAATGATTTTGATTTTTACTTTTTTTTTTCATGCTTTGCTTGCACTTAAAACTAACTTAAGTTTAATTGATAAACCTAAAACTTAACCTAAAATCTAGAGATGATGACTAATCTCTTGGACCAAAAATTCTCCTGTTGCTTTCTTGAAACATACAATCATAGTGTAGCAAAGGTAAATATAAAAGGTGTAAAAGTAGCGCTCATCATGAAACTCGCGGATTACATGTGTGACATCGAGAGAGTTTTGATCTATTATTGATTCATTTACTCGAGCGAGAGTTGCCATCTACAAATCCTTTTATTTTTCTTTATGAGTTTTTTTTGGGAATTTTGGAATAAAGATTACGGCTAATGAAATGAAACGAAATCAAATCGCATAACAGATAGAGATACTAAAAAAATTGTCCTTCATTACTTGATTCAAGTAATAGGAATTCAGAATAACAAAATGTAAAGGAAAAATAGATGAAAGCTTTATTGATAGAAATGAAATGACAGAAAGGAAATGACAAGTAATAAATCTAATGTAGCAGAAATCCACCCCACCGGTAGTGCTCACAGGGGAGTCGTCGACACAGAAGGGTGGTGGTGGCTAGACCCTGGGTACAAAATCTCGTCTACATGCCACAATAGAGAGTGACACACCAAGAACTCATGGTGAGTTTTGGCATGCAATAAGAAAGATTAAATTGTACTACTTGCATGAAATAAAATGCAGAAATCTAAAAAGTAGAAGAGCAATATAAGATAATAGAACTAAGGACACCAAAGGTGACTCCGTGGGGAGGGCTTTGGTGTCCATGTGGCTAGTGGTGGTGGGAGGGGTGGCCGGCCCCCAGGCGGTGGTGGAAGGCCCTAGGAGAGGGGTGGAGATGCTACTCTATGGTGGTGGAATGGTGGCCGAATGTAGGAGGGAGGAGGAGATGGCTTGGGCAGCCCCTATGGTGGTTTATAAATGGAGAGGGGGGAGAGTGGTTGCCAGCCAAGGGTGTTAGGGTTAGGGCTAGGTGGCACCTCCTTTGGTGGAGGGTAGGTGTGGACTAGGTTGTGTAAAATGTGAGGGGGTTTTGGTAAGGGTTTTGGTAGGGTTAAGTTGTGTTGTGTTAGGTTTTATTAGGTTGGGTAAGCCTACGATCTAATGGGTTGAGTCTAGATGGTAGGTCTAAGTCTAATTGTGTGTGTGGATGTGTAATTGGGTGGGGTTAATCCAATTGTGCGTGTGTGTGGTCCTAATAGGTCTAGGTCAAGTCTAGTTAGGTTCTAATGAGCCTAATTAGACTTGTATGGGTAGAGATTTGTCAATTAGGTTCTGGGTGAACCTAATTGAGCTAAGGTGCACCCAATCAAGTAGGGATGCACCCAATTGGGTGTTGGTTAGTTGATTGGGTTTGGGTAGATCCTAATCAGGCTATCATGAGCCTAATTAGCCTAGGGTTAGCCTAATCAGGTCCAGTTGGACCCAATTAGTTTGTGACTAACCCATTGACTTAGATTGAGTCAATTGAGGGTGTTATGGACCTAAATAGTTAGGATTCTAATGAGGGAATTAGGTTGGGAATAGGTGGGTTAGGACTGTGGATAGTGGATAATAGGAATCTGGATAATACTATCTAGGTTTTAGCCAAAGTGGGGGTAGTTCAAGGTTAGGGATAGAGATATCCTAGGTGGAGAGTATGATAAGGATAGCGTGGATAGAAACATGGATAGCACTATCCATGTTTTGGGTTCTAGGCTAAGTTTTCCTAATAGAAGAGTGGTTTAGGGATAGGAGTAGGGATAAGCTATCCTATGAGACTAGGGATAGGGATATGGATATCCTAAGTTCTTTCCCTTTTTTTCTGCATTTATTCATATAACTAGCCTAGTCTATCTCTTTCTCACTCTCTATCTTCAGTCTTCCTTTATTTCAGCTTTATTCCAAGCTCCCACTCCAACTTTGCAGCAACTCCAGCTTCTATATATCCAACTTTTATTCAGCTTCTTATTCAGTCTCAAAGTATCTCCTAAGCTTCTTATATGATCTACAAATACAATTATGCACAAATTAGTAGGGAAAAATAACATTATTATATAAACAACTAAGTAGAAAAGCTATGATGCAAGATATGCAGCTTATACATGTATTATTCAGAAGTTAAGCTAGATTCTAACTCAATTTAGGTTGATTAAGACCTATGATTGTTGTGCAATAAATTACCAGTCCCATCAGCACTTGAGGCACATCAAGAACTTGTAAAACAGGGGGATGAGGTCCCTACCTCACTTCTTTAGTCACCTTTCTCCTTCCTAGGTGAAGTGGTGGTTGGAGCTCCTTTTTCTTCTTCTCCCTAGCAATTAATAGAGTTCTTTATGGGAGTTAATCCATTAAGCCAAGATTTTGGTAATTGGATTTTAAGTATCCCATGATCTAATTATTACGGTCCTAATAAGGGTTGAATTAAGTGTAAAAGTAGTTGTACAAAATTCAAACCCTTACATAATGACTAAATATATGTTTGTAAATGGTTGGATATATAGCAAAGCTATCATTTAACCTATGACCACATCAATCCATAAATGGATGAATATGTTGTCAAGTATACACTATTTCTCTATTCCCAATTGTTCACATGAATATATGCATGAGAAGCAATTTATGTTGAAGGTTAGGATCAATTTTAATTATTTAAAATTCTTGTTCAAATGCAAACTTACCATTATTTAATAAAGTAATTGGTTGCTTTCATAAAATATATAATTTCTTTCACATCACATAAAAGTTCCTAACTCAAACTCGAGAGGAATTAGATCCCTCTTTAACAATTTCATTCCTACAAAAAAGAATGGAAACACCTATTCCTTCCCATTCCTTCATTCCATTCTTAACCTAATTTCATTATGTTGCTATTCCATTACTACAAAATAGATGCACCCTTAGATCCTTTTACTCTTGCTTATATCAAGTGATAACATATATGTACAATTTTATAGGCAAATGAACCCCACTAACATCATATATATATATATATATATATATATATATATATATGTATATATATAAGTTTCCATTCTACCTAAGTATGATGTGCATTGAAAACCAAACACAATAAGAGATAGAGAAGGAGAGCAACAAATAAAAATAGAGAGAGGGACGAAATGGAGTGGAACATATCCATGGATGGCATTGTTGTGGTAGTTTTGGGATGGCTGGAGAGAGAGGAGACAAATGGGGAGCCATTCTAAAAGGTAGTTCTATTTATTAACCCTTTTGGGTGAGAGACAAATATTAGCAAGGCTCAAACCTAGACTTAGCGCCCACTTATAGGTAATGAAAACTATGGACATAAAATAATGTAAACTCTTACATGTAGGCAAGGGACACTAACACTCAATCTTAAACAAAGGATACCAACTCCTACATACACATACACACGGGTAGGGTAGAGCATTAGGTCGAGCCTGGCCTGGCCCAGCCCAACCCAAACCTGAGAAAGCCTTTTTTTTTTTCGGGTCGTGCTGGGTCAGGCCTGATTTCGATTTTCGGGCTAAGTTTTCAGGTTAGGTCCAGAAAAGCCTGTTAAGGCCCATAAATTTTATTAGATCCTTTTTTTTTCTGGATTTTTAAATAAGACCTACCATCCAAATAAATTAGGCTTAAAAATATACCTCGTTATTTTTTTCTCAAAAATTCTAGACTTTGATATATAACGAAATTACTTACTTGAAATCAGTACTTGCATCTCCTAGCTAGTAATTTAAATTTATGTTACTTCATTGTAAATATTATTCAAAGTAGGAATTGAACATAACATTATTCAATATTATTCAACATAAATTTCATCACACAAAGTTACAATACGATACAAGTTACAAAACAATGTTGTCGTTGGAGATGACCCGCCGGTGAGAGATCGGTTGGAGAGGAGAGGAGACTCAGCAAGACTTGTCAATGGACGCTTGAGATGGAGAGGGTGTGAGGTAGCTTGATGCTTTGATGGAGTAAACATGGGTACGACCGCACAGGGGGGAGGGGATTCTGATTCTGTGCTTGGGATTGAGGGGGACTGGGGAGGGTGATGATTGGAGTTACTTTTTTTATTTTTAGTTAAAAAGGAAAAAAATGTTAGGAACTTGGGTGGGGTGGGTCGACCCAACGGACCTTTTTGGGCTTTTTTAAGTTTGGGTCGCGTCGAGCCTAAACCCAAATTTTTAAAAAAATTAAGGCTTAGGCCCAACCTAAGTAATATTCGAGTTTGGGCCAAGTCGTGCTTTTTCAGGTCGAATTCGAGTCGGAATCGGGTCAACCCACCCTGATGCTCCACACCCTACACATGGGAGAGACACTAATATCCATTTATAGATCGAGGACACAAATTCATCTTTTTTTCAAACTTTGGTGGATTATTGCTGGTAGAACTTTATTCATATAAATATATATTGCCATGTTAAATTTGCAAAAGTCGTAAATAGATCATATATAATTGTTATCATATATCTTCAATAGCACATACGTCATATAGGTAAAATTCTCACAAACGATATATATATATTTGAGTTCTTTAAAAGGAATAATTTCCATTGAGATGTTAATATAGATAATGTTATCCCTTACATTTATACACATCAAAATAGAAATACCATACAGCATTGGAGCCCCATTATTTGTTCTTATAGAATGATTATTCGAAGACACGTGCAAAACCATGTCATGTAAGAGTGAAAATGATGCTAATTATCTGAAAGAACAAGTACATTGATTGAATAAATAAATATTAACGAAAGGACATCGTAGCTAAGAGGAATTATTGTGTATACTATTTGTAGATACAGCCAAAGCCATGCGAAATTCAATAGAGATGCAATTTAATATTTTTGAAATCTAATGTTTTTAAATAAGATAAAATATGAACCTCCAATCTAAACAAAGTGAGCAGAAGAGCAAAGTCTAATACGTATGGTGGATTATCTTCGTTGTTGAATTGTCCCATTAATGGGCTAACGGCAACGCTGGAACAAGGCAATGCGTGTGATCTCCTCAAGATTTAAGTTATAATTACCTACTCTTTACCACGGAGGATGACTGCATATCTTCTGGTAAGCGCAATAACACACACGTATTTGAAAAAGAAGGTAAAATAGTACTGTGTTATCTACATTAATGCTTATATTTGTGCGACGGGCCGAGATACAAACATATATAGAAGGACGTCCTTGAGGCCTAAGTTGCTTCGAGTTTCGTAACCCAGTTTGTGCAAGTGATCCATTTTAGTTTGCTACCTTGCTAAACTCCGTGTCATTGAGTACATTTAGTCCACCGGCTTCTTGATTACATCGATCCATGCAACATCAATTGTCGAACGAGCCAAATTAGAGTTCCTTTCTCTCTCAACTCGGAGGTAATTACAATTTTGTACAAAATAATTTCGATATTATGCCGTTTTTTCAAAAAAAAGAACAAATACACAAACTCAATCTGCACAACCGCAGCACATTAAACTCAATCTGACGAAGAATAACCTTTGGCAGTCAGCACATACACGCTTCCGACAAGGGGGTCGCGTAGGCAATTAAACAACGTCCCTGCTCCCATGAAAGGCAGAACTAATCCAACTCCTTGATCGGATATTCTCGGCGTCTCTAAGCGGCTGCAGCGATGTACGTCCTTCTTCTTCAGCTGATCAATCATTGCATGGGGCATCCACGTACGTACGTACGGATGATCACATCGCATGCAGCTGCAAATTAATAAGAGGAAGTGGCAACGGAGGCAGAATCCGACGACCATTCCTACGTGGTCCCCCCTTACTGCCCCCGGAAGGTTTCCGCGCCCCCAATCTTCTCAGCGTCCCCGGCCGGAGTGGACGTCATGGATCTTCCGCTTCAGATCTGGCGTCAAAGTTTTCCTCCATTAACCATTACTCAATTAATTAATAAAGCTTCTGATGTGGTCGAGCAACAGCCTACCTCGTCGAAGTGGAGCTAAACCTCCCACTGAGCTGCCGGGCGTAAGCCACGACGGCCTTCGCCCACCTCCTGATCTCATTCTTGAGCTTCTCCGGGTCTATATCCCTCAGCGCTCCCACCTCCATCTTGAACTCGACCCCTGAAAGACACCGACTGTACCTCGCACGCTTGGCGATTTGCTCCTCCTCCAACTCCTCCTCCCACCTCTCGGACATGCCTCTCTCTCTCTCTCTCTCTCTCTCTCTCTCTCTCTCTCTCTCTCTCTCTCTTCGTCGATGGTGATCGAGATTGGTAAGATTTTGGTGCGGGTACGACTCTCTCTATCTCTCTAGACACATTAAGTAATGCATATATACAAGGAAGAAAGGTGGGGAAGACGTGGAGAAAGGAAGTCGTCCGGGACTTCCGATTGCGTGTGAGGAATTGAAGTTGGGTTTCTTCCAGAAAATTAATTTGTGGGCTACAAGCAATAGTTTGTTGATGGTAATTGAAAACGTATGGATTTCGATGGAATTTCTTCTCAAGGATGCGCGTGGAAATCACCTGTGCAATGCGACCAAGTCCAATTAAGCCGTCGTTTAGAGTACTTCAGATGGAGGTAACTTCCCTGCGTATAATATTAATTTCTTGTTTGCCAACTCTACATATAGGGACGATCCGTGGAAGGTTAGGTGTCCGGTTGCAGTGGTCAAAGTAAAACGGGCCTTTTGCATGATTATCCTTCTACTTCTTAATATTTTCATAATTAGATATGTTCCCCGATAAAAGAGGTGGCTTGAAACAGTTGTAAAATTTGTTGCTACGCCACATGATCTTCACGATAAGAGGTTTAGGTCGTGCAAATAACTTCTTACCGTAATGTAGCATAAGTATCGACATATGCATAAGAAGCTCGGTAAGAAGTACCTAATCAAGGGTGCTATTAATGTTAGCATTGATTTTGATTTTTTGGGTCAACCCATTTTAATTAGATTGTTTTCACGGGTTGCGTAGGCCTTTGTCAATGGCTTGAGATTAAGGAGAAAGCTAGAAAAGAATGAATCGAACATTAGGGCTAGTTTACTTGAAGGGTTAGGAAAGTAATATTAAAAAATGTGAAACTGGTATTAACCTGTAATTGTATTTACTTGCGGTATAGTGTTAACAGCAGTTTGTGTTTACTTGAATTGGTATTAAGTTATGGTGTTAACCCTTATAGTATTTACTCGGTAGTGGTGTTAGGTATATAAAACATGAGAGATGTCAGAGACATAAGTGGTGTAGAATTTTAACACAGGTTTGGCTAACATCACTTGAAACTGATGTTAGACAAACCCGTGTTAAAGTTAAACCCGGGTTAGCAAATGAGGGGTTAAGTAGCCAAGTAAACGAGGGTTAACCTCTCTTTTGAGGAGGTTAACCCTCTTAGTAAACTAGGCCTTAGAGATTTTAGCTATGTTCAACCATGAAATGATGTGATATGTCATGAGAAAAATTGGCTCCTCTATCCACTATATATGAAGAGTATTATGAGTCAGGATCTTGCTTTATCCTTACAGGATGAAATGCATGCATGCAACTATGCGAGCAGATCCTCCTAAATCCTTATAAATTGGCTCCCATGATTACATAAGAGAGAAACGGGAAACTATTATCTTGATTGGATGGGCATAGTAACACATAGATTGGGACCTGGGGATTGTTGCTGGTTTGCCTTCCATAGGCATGCTTCTCCATTATTCTCCTCCTCTGTAGTCGTGCCCTTTGCCTTTTGCTAGGGGTAGGCTATTGTAACAGGTGCCCCATCTCATCCAAGCATGTGGGGGAGTGAGCCAATTGATATTTCTGACAAGCTAGCACAGGGAGAGATGTCAATGCTAGTTGGCTTGACTTCCCAAGGAAGATAGCAATGACTTCCTTCTAGAGGTAAGCTCTTCTTGTACTTTTATATGCATAAGAGGATAAGAGTTGAGGTCCAATTGTTTGTTGGAAAAATATAAACATAAGGGGAGATACAACAGAAAGAAAATGAGTCCTAATTACATAGCCAAGCACTCCAATCTAGCCCTAAAATGTTCAACACTATGGGACCTAAAAAGCCTCAAAAAGCACAATAAGGCTTGCAAGCAATTACACCTTTTTTCCTGAAGTTAATCCAGCCAAGTTGAATATGGGTAAGGTAGAGGGATCGTTTCCAAAGCTTTTGTTAAGGTGCTAATTGAGTAACCTATTACACACTTAAGTCATTTGACTTTGGTATCCGTAACCTAAGCATTGGATTTAACTATAAGAATTAAGGCAAACCACTTAGATAGAGAAAATCGTACCCTTAAGACTAGAAATTATTCAACCTTAGGGCCATTAGCTACTCACTTTTAGGGCATAGGAAAATGATGATAATTGAAATGTGATGGGTGTTTTGGAGCGTTGTGTCTTTAAAGATTAATTCAATATGCAAATGTAATAACTAAGCAAACAAGGCTTTTAATTTCAAAATTCTTAACCTTTAAAGTTTTGCCTTGGTTGAACGTTTTTAGGGTTCCTCTTACTTCTTTTAGGGTTTCAAATAATATTATTGTTGGTGATCTCTCTTCCTTTAATTAAAGTTAATGTAGATGTGTGCTCAATTTTAGGAAGATTAATCCCAAATGATTAGAAACCTTTAAAGGCAGATGAATATCACTACAACAAAAATAGTTTTTACTGACAAAAGAGATATGTTGCTAAAGCATTAATATTTGTCGCTAAAGATATTTTTCGACACTTTTGGATTCGTCGCTTGTCCGTCGATATAACTAGTGTTGCTAAAGATTTACCAACAATTTTAGACTGTCGGTATTTTTTGAATCTTTAGCAGCAATTACTTTTGTCGATATTTTTGTCGGTAAATGTTACTTTTAACGACTATCTTTTTGTTGCTACAATTAATGCTATTGTAAAGAAAAAATAGTGACAAAAATAATTGTCACAATAAATTAATGATATAAGATGCTTTAAAGGCAACCACTTTTCGTCGCTAATTAATCTCACAATTCTTTTAATTCTTGTTATGAAAAAATTTGATGTCATTAATGGAGATTACTAAGGGTAGTAAAATATGTTGCTAATTTTAAATAATAAACCTTTTATTCAACACCATAATTTTATCACTAATAGCATTGTTGTTTTATATGCTTGATAAATTAACTTTGATTGTTACCTAATACTATATCTTAAGGGTCATTATTACACTTTATCTTACATTAACTTTAATTATGAAGTATATGACTTCTAAACGCAAAGGAATAAATATTTAAACGAAATAATATTATAAAGATCTATTGTGATAAAAATAAATATTTTTATTTTAAAATTAAATAATGAAAAAGTGGTAAGAAGTCTAAACCAACTATACGTTTTTATAATTTAATGGTAGTAAAAAAGAGCAAACATCTAAAATGACACGTCGATCATATATAATATTCATTCATCAACCAATAGTCTTTTATCACAAGAAAAAAAAATTATAAACAAGTCAAAGTTACGTTATAGAGTAACATAACCAAAAAAGATACATGTCCAAGATAAAGCAAAAAAAGTTTAAAAAAAAATTTTGATTAAATTAAAAGCACATAAAAAGATTTCTACCGATAACTCAAGTGCATTTTCTATTAGCAACTTGAAAAGATCCTAAAAAAAAAAAAGAAAAATTCTGTCAGAAAATAATTCTAAGATACATTAAATAAAGAAAGAGTTACGTTTAAATATCATAGTTCAAAATAATTTTATCACAATACCTATTGTAAAATAACAAACATCTTAGGCCAAGCAATGATAATTCCAATTGTGTCACCTAAAACTTCATATTTGCCATATGGCCTGATCAACATCTCTTCCTCATCAATGGCAACTTCAAATTAAACCCCTACACAAGTGGAACCAATGGCAGGTCCTCTAATAATTGCACTAGGGTCAATAGTATGCACTCGTGCAAGACCAACCTTCCTTTGCATCTCTACCATGCTTAGTAGATACACATCCTACATGTGAAATATTATAGCAATAAAATGATAGCATCAAGATCAATTTAGTTATAGTTTTTATTGAAAGTTTAATATTGAATTTAAAATTTTAATATACTTTTACATAAAAGTTTACCTGACCTTCGACCAATATAGATAGAGTCTCATCCTAATGCTGATATTTTGTCTTCTTTAAACTTGCACAGATGTTGCCTTATTACGTAACCACATCTTGAGTACCCAGATTGTAGATGATATGATTAGTTTCTTAACTTAAATATACTCAATTATTTAACTAAAAATCATAATACCTGTGACCTCTTCAATAATGGGGAAATCTGCAAATCTTCTTTTCCAAAAGATTGGTGTAGCATTTCTTGAAAGTTTGCTTGGCTTTCTTTCATTTCTTTTATCTCTTCCATAAATCGCATCTCAATTTGTCTTTCCTACTCTTTTCTTTGTTCTCGTTCCTCAATTTCCTTTTGCCTCCACAAATTAGAATGTGGCAATATTAATCCATATCCCTTAACATGACCACGTTTATCTTTCCCAACAACTTTTGCATAAATTTCATCAACCAACGAAGGGTCTTCTGAACCATCCATCTTCTTAGTTGCCTCGTTAAATTGTTCCTATAAGAAAAACTTGTCATCATATAATCCTCTATGCTATTAAAATAGTTATGAAGAAATTGAAGCTAATAAAAATCTCAACAAAAATGGCATAAAAAAAAGGTCAAATTAAAAAGTTTGTTCTTGATCAAAAGAATACATTAAAGTAAACAAAATTACCATTTATTTAAAAGCATTATAATTTTACTGCTATTTAATGTTTCAAGTATCTTACATATAGAAAATTAGTATTTGTTCTCTTAATTGCATGAAAACGTTGATACTATAAATGAAAATAAATGTAAACAAAGATCAAAAAATAAATTACAAATCAAGAATAAGTTATATAATGTGTTTAACTTACAATCATAGAAGTTGCTCTTTCATCCGTTGGTTTGCCATCCTTCTTTTTATAAACATTTACAAATAAATCAATCTTGTTTACCTTTCTTCCCATTTATTTCTCCATCTAAAAGTAATAAAAATTATAACACTTAAATCATCAACTTAAAAAGTGAAAATTTTGAGAATAAAGAATGTACCTCATCCCTTATGCATGCATAGCTTTTTGTCCCTGCAGTATGATGAAGCATTAATTTTCCTCTATTTTGTTTATTTTTAGAACAACATAACTACAAGAATCATAACTTTTTAGAACTCTTTTCTAAGTTAAGGTAAAGAAAAAAAAAACAATTTTAATTACCTTTGACTTCTCCAAATCCCAATGCTCACTAAAGAACTTCCAATGTTCCTTAATTACCCGTGAATCACTATACTCTAATCTTTCTTCCATGGACAACTGTGATCTATAATATTTCTCCTTAAGGTAATATTTAAATTCTCTCCATTTCTTAACTATGCTTAGAAGCACCCATAGTCGCATCTTCTCATTATATTGAAATTTGTACTACATAAAAAATGTTAAATCATCAAAACTTACATATAATTAACAAAATTATTATGGTTAAGAATTTACCTTCACAAATTCTATCATTTTATTCTTGTAATCTATAGGCATCTTCCTCCAATCATAATCCAATTGGGCCAAATCTAAATTGCATGCAACAGTTCCACAAAAATTTTTTAAATGATTTTGATTTTCTCCAATTGGCTGGTATGAATCATTCATCTCAACAAATATTTTCTTTCCATCTTGATTGTTCCATACTTTTAGGCACATAGTAGGTCATCTCTTACCATTTCCTTTTGAATTAGAATCTAGATTTTTAATGGCAAAAGAACACTATTAAATGAATTCAAATTTAATCTATGTATGATATATAAATCTCTTAAACTAACTTGTAAGAAAATAGTAAAAGATGTATTATAGAAATAAGTTTTCACACATGAAATATCTTACTAATGTCCTGAAGGTCAATTTCATCAGTTTCTCCAACTGCAGAATGTGTACAACTTATTATCTTACCTTGATATTCTTTTTCGAATGTTTCAATGGCAGCATGCTTCACCTTTTTTGTTTTCCTGAGCATGGAATGATCTTTCCTTATAATTTGCTTTTTCGTAGATTGTTTCTTCAATAACACTAGATTATTCTTCAATGTAGAAGTTGTGGCTCTAATTCCATTATCATTACGTGTTGGCTCAACATTTTGTTGGTTCAAGGCTGCCAAAATTTTCTTTGACTGATATCCTCCTAGAACTGGAATAACTTGAGAATCAAATCATGGTCACTTTGACATCCTATATGACACATAATAAAGAAATAAGTTAAATAATCAACAAAATAAAGTCATAACATATAACAATGAAAAAAATGACTTGTGAAAATATTATCTTCATACCAAATAACAACAAATAACTTACATCAATCTAGTTGTCATCATCAAACTCGCTTTAATTGTTATCTGCTCTACTAATATCATTAATATGTCATTCCCAGTTCTCTCTAGAAAAAGAAATACCATCAATGTCTGTACGCACAACATCAATGTTATCATCGTTGTCATTTGTATCCATCTCACTTTCATTCAAATCATAGGAGTAGCTATCTGCCGTATCATCATTATCTAAGTCATCGACTTTTTCTTCCATAGCAAATAAATCTCTAGGTCTTGTTCTAACAACGAAATGCCAATCCTTGCGTATCGAATGTTGGACATAAAACACTTGTTGTACTTGAGTTGCTAATGCAAATGGATCATTTTCATGTCCTAAACAAGATAAATTACTGATGTTAGTCCATTTGCTTTTCCAATTGCATTTTTTGACTTAGTATTTATCCACTGGCATTTGAATAATACTATTTTAAACTTTTCATAATAATTCAACTCAATTATGGCTATGATCACTCCATAATAATCAACTTCACCAATTGAAGGATTTTTATCTGATGCTTTGGAAAACTCTCAATCTGGGCATTAACAACGCCACTATTTTGTGTTTGTTGATTCTTCTCTCTGTTTTTCATATGAAATCTAAAGCCATTAACAATATAGCCACTATAATGCATCACTACTTCATGAGGTACTCAAGTAAGCACTCAAAGATCTTCTAATACAAATTCCTTTTTTGCCTTTTCTTCAATCTGAATCACAAAAAGTAACAATAAGTGTCTCAAGATATTAAAACTACTAGATTGGTGGATATTTATGAAACATACATATCTCTTGAACCACTCGTTAAAAGTGTCATTATGCTTGTTACTAAGTTCCTTCTGTGATAATCGACAATATGAGTTCCTAAGTACATGACGATGTTCTCTGTAAATTTACAATAATTATTAAGATGTTATGATAGAACATGTAACATGAATAATTCAAAGGATATGAGTTTCAAGTGTTTACTTTTTAAATGGAAGGATAACATCACAATTGGATAAGATATATCCATGTGCTTGCTTTATCGTAATCAAATTTAATTTCTTGGGAGTCCTCTTTCCTATTGCATGACCAGATTGTGAAAATATAGAAAACCCTTCATCCACATCACAGAATTCATCTGGAAGGTTTCTTGATGTAAACCTTATCTCCACTCTTGATAAATATCTTGAACAAAATATCAAGCATTCATCTGCTATATACCCTTCCATAATAGAGTCTTCTGGATGATTCTTATTATGAACATACCTTTTTAGTTTAAGAAGATACCTATTAAGTAACCATGTAAGACTTAAAGAATATCTCAAAAAGCATTTATATTGGCTTTTTTAAAATACTATAGGAGTATACCTTTCTATGAGATACATCCATTGATATTGAACTGGTCCTGCTATCTTTGCTTCTGTGGCCAAATGTATTCTTAAATGTATCATAATATCAAAAAATGATGGTGGGAATATTTTCTCCAATTGACAAATCAATATGACAATCTTCTGTTCTAACTGTTCAAGATATCCTGGATCAAGCTCTTTTGAACATATATCTCAAAAAAAACTACAGAAATCTATCAATATTGATCGAACAATAACATTTGATATGGCAACTTATAATGATATGGGAAGTAGTTGATGCATCAGTATATGACAATCATGACTTTTCAAGCCTGAAATCTTGCGATCACGTAGATTTACACATCTTGATATATTAGATGCATAACCATCTAGACCTTTGACTCTTTTAAAGATCTCACATAGATTTAACTTCTCATTCTTGTCTACATTATAACATGCTGGAGGCAAGATAGTCTTTTTTCCAACCTCTCTGGGATGAAGTGCATGTCTAATGTTCAACTTTTGTAAGTCAATATGACTGTTTATACCATCTTTATTTTTCTTTTCCAATTGTAATAAAGTTCTTATTATACTATCACATACATTTTTCTCAATCTACATGACATCAAGATTACGACGTATACCATTCCCTCTCTAATATGGCAACTGAAAAAATATACTTAATTTTGTCCAATTAGTCCAATACTTACACCTCTTTTTGAGATCTGTGCCAATAATACTAGGAACTTTTTCTAATTGTGTCATTATCAACATGTTTGATAATCTTTTTGGTATACACCTCAAATCTTGCTTTCCATTGAATGGTGTTGATTGCCTTCTAAATCTATGATTCATTGGAAGAAAATGACAATGGCCCATGTAGCATACCTTTTGATTACCTTCCAAGTATTGTGAATCATTGTCTTTATTACAAGAAGGACATGCAAGATATCCTTTTGTGGTCCATCCTGAAATATCAGCATATGCCAGAAAGTCATTGATAGTCCACATTATTGCAGCATGCAATTGAAACATTTCTTTGTGATCAACATCAAATGTTGGAATACCAATCTCCTATAAGTCTTTCAATTCCTTAATTAATGGTTGTAAAAATACATCTATATGAGCTTTTGGACTAGACGGACAGGGAATTAATGTCAATAATATGAAATTTGATTGCTTCATGCATAACCATGCATGGAGGTAAATTGTAGGGAATCAAGATAACAGGCCAAGTACTATGTTGTGTTGTCATCGTCCTAAAAGGATTGAACCCATCAATAGCTAAACCAAGGCGAACATTTCGAGACTCTGAAGGAAAATAAGGATATTTACTATCAAATGTCTTCCATGCTGGGGAATCTTCAAGATGTCTATGCGTTTTATCTTTTAATTGACCTTTAGAATTCCATATCATCAGGTGCGATGTCTTTGATGACATGAATAGTCTTTGTAACCTTGGTTTCAATGGAAAGTACCACATAACTTGAGAAGTAATTCCTTTATCTGATTCAAGTTGAAGGGTTTCATCAACTTCAGATTGTGTTGCTCTTTGTCTCCATCTCAAAGTACCACATATATGGCATGAATTATCATTTGCATGCTCTTTCCAAGATAGCATACATTTCTCTGGACATATGTCAATTTTTTCATAAGCAAGGCCAAGTTTAGCTATAATTTTCTTGGTTTGATAGAAAGAATTAGGAAGGGTTTCTCCCTCTGGCAATGCATCTTTAAGAAGCTCAAGAAGCATGGTAAAAGATTTGTTTGTCCATCCACTAAGGCACTTTATGTGATAAAGTTGAACCAAAAAAGATAACTTACTAAACTTCTTGCATCCTGGATATGGCTCTTGTTTGGCATCCTCCAATAATTCAAAAAATGTACTTGAATCTTCATTAATATTATTTGGCAAATTGCATTCCATGTAAGATGCATCCTTGTCCATATCTTGAAACCCAAAAGCTTCATGTAGCAAATCATGCACATCATCCCCAACTTCTTGATTGTCACTAACTTCTTCTTGGATGTTTTCAAGCTCTTCACCATGTAAAACCCACTTAGTATATCCTTTGGAAAACCCTCTCCATAATAAATGTTCAACAACTGTTTGCCGATTAACTCGAATAGCGTTAGCGCAGTCTCGACAAGGGCAAGCAATGCTTCCTTCCTTGGCCACTTTATTAAACGCAAACTCAATGAAACTTGCAACACCCACCAAATATTTACTACTTGATCTATCTTCATATATCCAACTTTTATCCATTGAATTTATTTGGCAGAAGAATATGATATCCTAAAAGGGATATTTATTATTAATGATACATTTAAGTGAAAATCAAAGGAAAAGTTTATTGTGTAAAGCACTAACACCTAGAAAAATGAAAATCAAAACCAATTAACATGTAGATGATGTGCATAAGAATGAAAAAAAACACAAATAGATTTTCTTGGGGGAAAATGCAGTGGTAGACATCTTGTTTTCAAGCAATTCTCAGTAGGGTTGGATCTATAATTAACATTCCAAGTTTAGGGAATCTAAATAACTAAAGAGCTAAATTCCACCAAAAATCCAGCAGGGTTTCCCCTATTTTATTGTGTTTTTCCCAAAAACCTATACCTGTAAAGAAGTGATTTATGCAAGAATATATAATAATCAGGTGGGTACACCCCACAATCACATTCACAAACCACAAGAAACATAAAAAAAAATGTTTACAAGTACATGCACACCCAACTTGTATATGTAAGAATATCCTATAGCTGACAAATTCGTCAATACCTAATTACCTTTTCTTCTTCTCCACAATCACATTCACGAATATTCTTGTCATTCACTTTTTATGTTGCTAAGTTTGTATTATTTGAGTTTATTGTACATGGTGCTTGAATTTCTGATACCCAACAGAATATGGAATTTTAAAATTCTGAATCCTTTTTTTTCTTAAAACAAAGGCATGGAATGAGAACAAAAATGGTTAGGAGGATGTTCAAGATTCCATGTTGGGGGGAGAAGTTAGTGTGGAACTTGGAACCTATAGTGTATCAATTGGAAAATGACACCAATGTCAAGATACCATTCTTAATGTCATCTATTCCTAAAAATATGTGCCATTGTTTTCTTTGCAAGTGAATATCATTGTCATGTACTAAATAAAGTGTTTATAGAATTTACCCATATCATTACTGTGAAGACGACAGGGAATGTTTTTTGTTACAAGGTTCCCCTAGATCAATTAAAACTTAGTAAGACAACTGCAGTCCTTTTGACATTCTTTATTCTTTGCTTATGGACTCTTTACTTGCTTTTTGTGCAGGCAGTCAAGGAATTGAATATCAAAACTAAAAATTGGAAGGAGCTGCTCACCGATGAGCCATTTACTAAAGAGGATATTATTACTATACAGGTAGCAATCGTTAGTTGAAATCAGCTTTAGCTCATTTCACTATATTTACTTGTGAAGTGTTTCCTATTATGCCTTTCACATGCTATAATTCTACAACAATTGAAAGGATAGGGGTAATGGTGAAGGAATTAAGGTGCATTTTCTAATTAATTTGCCTTGATGAGATTTTATCTACCTATTTTATGAAGAACATTCCACCACTGGAAACCAAACTTGCTGTTTCCTCAATAATTTAGTGTTGCCTATGCATACATTTATAGAGTCATGCCTAAACTATTGGATTTAGGTTCTTATAAGCAAGATTGCAAGATTGACTTAATGCTTAGATTGTATCTATTCTTTTTTGGAGTTAGGTCTATAGTTGTCATCATTGTTTTTTTCGTGAAAATGCGAAGGACGGATGCTGGAGGTTAGTAGCTATCCGCTTCATTCCACCATAAAAAAATAGCTTTCAAAAACTAAGTCCAAAAATAATCATGCTGAACATATGCCTCCCTTGCAACATTTTCAACCTATGGCTTCTCATTCCAAAAAATTGATCTATTCCTTTGCAACCAAATAGATCAAAGAGCCGTAGAAGCCTTTATCCAAGAAATGTTGCCGGTCTAAACACTAGTTCTAAAAGCCTCCCAAAGCTTCATCAATGTATGCCCTAAAGGACGTGAAAGAGGGAAAATGGGGCAAGGAGAGGGAGGAGAGGTGAGAGAGGGGGCTCATAGGAGAGAAGCAATGTCTTGTTTGCAAGAGGTGCTACTAGTGAGTAGGGTTGGGTTCTCGTAAAGTGTTCGTGACGTAGGAGAAGGCTTAGGGATGATGGGGGACATCTAGCTGCAGTTGGGGGAATGTCTGTTGTTTCCAGTGTCGCAATTGTGGGCATATACAAGGGAGTGTCAGTTATTGTGGGAAGTCATGTCACAATTGGAAAATGACACCAATGGTCAAGGTGAAGTTAGTGCTAAACTTGGAAGTAGAAGCATGCCAATTGGAAGTCGCTCTGATCAGGATGATGTCAAAAGGATATTGTTTGCACAAGAATTCAGGAAGATGCCATCATCAAGACATCTGTTAAAGGAAGTGTGTAGATGAGCTCAGAATATGCATCAAAAAATGTTGATATTAGTATTGGAGATATAGAGGCTAACCTCATTGGTCCTGGTCTTGTGTGTGGCCTTTGAACACAAGAACCCAAGCCCCGAAAAGGGGATATTGATTGGTGCATATGTTTTGGGGTTTTTGGAAGCTAAAGTTTCAAAATGTATAGCAGTTTACAGATAGACTCCAAGTGTTAGTTAATTCACATTTGGTGGTCTTCAAAAGGCATGTGCCAAGTGCTAGTTGGTTAACTCATAAGCAAAGATAGGAATGGGTTTGCTTTTGTGGTTTCCAGAAGGCATTTTTTCATCTTTTAAACCCCTTCCTGCAACAAGATAGTCCATGCGCATCACTACCCTAGGAATTTTTTTCTTTGGTCAAGCATGCTATCTTCTTACGATTTGGTTTCCATTAGGGTTAGTGTGTTCTTTTCACTTAGGCCTATCATTGAGAGCAATACATCTTTTGGCATTTGTTCATTGGAATTGTATTGAAATGGTCTATACAAAAGTATCATTTACACTTGGTATGGACATCAATACCTCTGTTAATTATGAGAAAGTTTCTGCCATTGTCTTCACCATGTTTGTAAAATGTTAACTTGATTCAAAGCTTCAGGTGCTCCTATTTGTTATCCTCTTTTTCCCTCAAAGAAGATGGTGTTCCTTTTTTAAATTCATAGATGGGTTTAATGTTGGGATTTGAAAAAGTTATATACCAATAAAACTCATAAAGTTACATCACTTTCCATGAAAAAGTTGTTGGTTGAAAAACATTTATCTACAACTTTTAATGACCTCTAATGTTCACCTATATTGCTTATTAAGTGAATTTCTTTCTTACCATCAACCACCTTAAGAGCATCTAATCAAATACATTAGAACAGCTAAATCCCATTTAAAAGGATTTAAGTGGTCCATTTATTTTAGTCTGCTCGCGTGCTCGCCCGCGCGCTCCTGCCTGTGCGCTCGTGCTCGCTTGCGCGTGCCCGTGCGCTCACGTTGGTGCTGATAGGATCTAAAGATATGGAATATATGGCTATGCACATAAACACTCAAGAGCAATATTAGTAATAACAAGAAAGATTTGCACAATCAATCAAACCATAGAAATAGACATAATATGTATAGTGGTTCCCCTCCCTTGGGTACTCCACTACCTAAGCCTCCCAGCTTAGGGTTTTTAACCCGATTCTCTCAACCCCGAGAGAATCAATTTACTAAACCAAGGTAATTAACGGGTTACCTCAACCCAAGTACAAAAATGGGTTTGTTACAACCCAACGAGCAAACGCTCAAGAACAAATGAAATATAGGTGTAAGAAAGAAAACTCTTACAACTAAGTTCCTACGCCTCTCAACAATAATTAAAATAATATTACTGATTTGAGAGCTTAGGATGGATGCGAATCGTGTTGAATTACATGAACAAAGCACATCAATGTGTTTGCAAACCCGTAGCACGATTGGAAAGTAGCAAACATGATTTCTTCTCTTGAATATGTGGTAAAAAATATGAATTATAGCTCTAGGAATTTTCTTCTCTTTTCTCTTGTCTCTAGTGTGCAAACAAAGAGTCCTAGGGTCATTTTATAGAGTTTAGGACCTAGGATACTCGTCTACTAGACGTTGGGATTTAATTCCCAATGTTCATATTGTTGGAATTAATATTTCTACCATTCTGTTTTAGGCCAACAGCTAGCTGGTATTGGTACTAAAGTACCCGTACCGGTACTAGTAGCTCACTGCCACTAGTACATGAGTCTTGGTACCGGTACTCATCAAGGGTACCGGTACTTGTGGCTCCCAGGTTTGGAATTCTTTGGGCACAGTAACATACCTGTACCAGTACTCATCATGGTACTGGCACTTGTAAGGTTCAGGGCAAACTTAAGCCTTCAACCTGTGGCCAACATGTACCGATACTCATGGTTGGTACCAGTACTTATTGTTCACAGTTTGAGACGAATTCTCAAACCTTTGCCTTGCAAATACCAGTACTGATGAACAGTACCGGTACTTGTTTACAAGTACCTGTTTTAAGCATTTTAATCAATTACATTCTTTGAAAATGATCGCAATATAAATCCTAATTTATCTCTAATTAGTTTTATGATCTAAGTTATATTCCTTTGTTAAAAGGCATATACAATCTATAAATATAAAATCTAAACTAGAGAAACTAAAGGTCGAAGATGATCTTCTTCTCCTCGGCACATCCTTGTCATCCTCCATGACATGATCTTTTTCTTCACACCATCATGCCTCCATCATTTCTTGTTTGCCTTGCTCCTTCACCTAAATCTGAAAGATAATTAATGGAAAACATTAATCCATAATAATTTTGTTAACACCAAAACAAGATGTGGAACAAGATTCCAACAATCTCCCCCTTTTTGGTGTTGACAAACTATCTTGCAAATAGATAATTATAAGAATAAAAATAATTTTTAACAATGTTATATGAAGGAAAAAAAACTTTTAATTAAATCCTCCCCCTCAATATATGCTCCCCCTAAAAATATTACTATTTGCCTTCTATCTTTCTCCCCCCTTTTGTCAATCACAAAAAAATGAAGATATATCATATCATAAAATTTACCAATAGTAAAATGGAGCTTGTGGATACCAGGCATCTCTCGTTCAACATTCTTGGTCTTCATTCAACCTATAGAAAGGTTGACGTGTTCCGTTATGTGCCTTGAACACCCATTGATTACTTTGATCTACTCCTGCAAAACAAATATCTTTTCTAGGTACCCATTTTCTTGTGGGTCATTTAGAGTTAGCACCTTTCAAATCCTAAGATTTATAGAACTTTTTAGTGTTAGATCTATAATTCTTGGGATTTTTAGACTTTTGATACATCCATGCATGCCTAGGTGCATGTGATTTATTTTGTATATTCTTTTTACTTTGAAATTTTGATTTTATAGCTTCACAAAATTCAGTATTTAACCAAGTTGTTATTTTGAGATTATTTAACGTACCTTCAAAGTGCTCATAAATATCTTCTAGTTCTAATATCTTTGCATGCAACTGATTATTAGTTTCTTTGAACATTTCTAATTCTATTTCTAAACATGATTTTTCTAATTCTAATGTTTGATAATTATTCTTTAAAACCTTATTTTCCTTTTTAAATGACTTAGCTTTATGATATAGTTTTTCATAAGCTTCTAATAATTCTTCAAAAGAGAAATTAGGGTTTACCTTATTATCCGTATCTTCCGTAGTTGCTGCCAAACATAGATGAGTGACCTCGTCATCATCCAATTCACTAGAGTCGATGTCCATGTTGGAGTCACTACCATCCCATGTTGCTTTTAAAGCTCTCCTCTTCTTCTTCTTGACTTCTTTTGTGTCTTTCCTTTTGTCTTCCTTCTTCCTTATTCATAGGGCAATCCTTTCACAAGTGGCTCTTCTTCTTGCACTCATAGCAAATAATATTAGTTGAAATTTTATTGACTTGCTTACCTTGTTTCTTGAGGAATTTGTAGAATTTCCTAGTAAGCATTTCCATCTCCTCATCTTCGGATTCTGATGTTGTTGAGTCTGAGTCCTCCTTTATTGCTCTAAAAGCAATGCTTTTCTTCTTGCTTGTCGCCTTCTCCTCGTTCTTCTTGATATTCTCCAATTGAACTTCATATGCCATGAGGCTTCCAGTTAGATCATCCAAGGGGAAAGTTGATAGATCATTTGCCTCTTGGATCGTTGTGGTCTTTGGAGACTAATCACTTGTAAGAGATCTTAAGATCTTCCTTACAAGCTACTCTTCTGTGAACTTCACTCCAAGGTTCTTTATGGGGTTAACTATTTCCCCAAATCTTGTGTACATGTCTTTGATCGTTTCACCTTTTGTCATCCTGAAACACTCATATTCTTTGATTAGAATAGAAATATGGGTTTCTTTTACCTTGTTAGTACCTTCGTAGGTGATTTGAAGTGTGTTCCATATCTCATAAGTGGACTCGCATGCGGAGATCCAGTTGAACTCTTCCCTTGGTAACGCACAATAGAGTGCATTCATCGCCTTTGTGTTACCTATGATCTTCTTCTTTTGATCCGTTGTCCAAGCTACGCCTTCCTGCGGCTCTTGATCCGTGTACTTCTCTTGAGTGAGAATCCAAGACTCCTCGTCCATTGTTTTGAGAAAGACTTGCATCCTCCTCTTCCAATATCCATAGTCTGTCCCATCAAAGAAGGGAGGACGAGTGGAAGATTGTCCTTTGGTGCGCCTTGATGTAGATGCCATTGCGAGTTAATTTGTTACGTCTTCTCGCAACCTCACTCTAATACCACTTGATAGGATCTAAAGATATGGAATATATGGCAATGCGTACAAACACTCAAGAACAATATTAGTAATAACAAGAAAGATTTACACAATCAATCAAACCATAGAAATAGACACAATATATATAGTGGTTCCCCTCCCTTGGGTACTCCACTACCTAAGCCTCCCAGCTTAGGATTTTTAACCCGATTCTCTCAACCCTGAGAGAATCAATTTACTAAATCGATGTAATTAACGGGTTACCTCAACCCAAGTACAAAAATGGATTTGTTACAACCCAACGAGCAAATGCTTAAGAACAAATGAAATATAGGTGTAAGAAAGAAAACTCTTACAACTAAGTTCCTACGCCTCTCAACAATAATTAAAATAATATTACCGATTGAGAGCTTAGGATGGACGCGAGTCATGTTGAATTGCATGAACAAAACACGCCAATGCATTTGCATACCCGTAGCACGATCGGAAAGTAGCAAACACGATTTCTTCTCTTGAATATGTGGTGGAAAATATGAATTATAGCTCTAGTAATTTTCTTCTCTTTTCTCTTGTCTCTAGTGTGCAAACAAAGAGTCCTAGGGCCATTTTATAGAGTTTAGGACCTAGGATACTCGTCTACTAGACGTTGGGATTTAATTCCGAACGTTCATATTGTTGGAATTAATATTTCTGCCGTTCTATTTTGGGCCAACGGCTAGCTGGTATCGGTACTAAAGTACCTGTACCGGGACTAGCAGCTCACTGCCACTAGTACATGAGTCATGGTACCGATATTTATCATGGGTACCGGTACTTGTGACTCCTAGGTTTGGAATTCCTTGGGCACAGTAAGCTACCTGTACCGGTACTTATCATGGGTACTGGTACTTGTAAGGTTCAGGCCAGAATTAAGCCTTCAACCTGTGGCCAACATGTACCGTTACTCATGGTTGGTACCGGTACTTGTTGTTCACAGTTTGAGACGAATTCTCAAACCTATGCCTTGCAAATACCAGTACTAATGAACAATACTGGTACTTGCTTACAAGTACCTGTTTTAAGCATTTTAATCAATTACGTTCTTTGAAAATGACCGCAATATAAATCCTAATTTATCTCTAATTATTTTTACGATCAAAGTTATACACCTTTGTTAAGAGGCATATACAATCTATAAATATAAAATCTATACTTGAGAAACTAAAGGTCGAAGATGATCTTCTTCTCCTCACCACATCCTTGTCATCCTTCATGACATGATCTTTTTCTTCTCACCATCATGCCTCCATCATTTCTTGTTTGCCTTGCTCTTCACCTAAATCTGAAAAACACTTAATGGCAAACATTAATCCATAATAATTTTGTTAACAACAAAACAAGATGCGGAATAAGGTTCCAACAGGTGCGCCTGCGCTTGCCTGCATACACTCGTGCCCCCGCCCTCCTACGTGACCATGCCTCCATGAAAATTGCAGTGGGAAGCCTGCATTTTGCAGAATTACAACCAGGTCCTCAAAAAGAATTTTTTTTAATTTTAAAAGGAAAATCCAATATTTTCCTCCTCTTTTCCTCTCTTAATTGAGAGGCTTAGAGGCTAATGACGACCCAAGGACCCAAGGGGGTACTTTTATAGGCCTTAGGGGCGGTTGGGATTAGGATTAGTAGGGTGAAATACTTAAACTAGCCCTAGGGTTGGGTCCACCTTACATTTTGGTCCTTTTCAACTTATTTTGGCCATATCTTGAGCTATGCACCTCGAAATCACATGAAACAAGCATTGCTGGAAAGCTTGTGATAAGAAAAATCCAATGGTACCACATATGGCATCATTTTGATAACTTTTGACCCAGGGTTTACTCGCAATACGTATTTTTTTGACAATTTAAGGAGGTGTTGACACCAGCACCGAACCACAATCGAGTTTCTGAGTCGAAAATTTGCTCAAACAACTTTGAAATGACTCAGAGTCTGGATTTTAGGATGTTACAAGTATGAACACTTTTGTGACATTACATTTTACCATTACATATAATCATTTCAAAAGTATTATTTTTTTTGTAGTGATACTTACTCAATTAAGCTAGAAAACAATGTTATATTTTTAGGCATTTACGTAAAAATTAAATAAATATAATGGTAGCTTTCTTGAAGAAAATGATCACTAAATCCAATATGTTATTTATAAAGGGATTTATGTAAAAATTTAAAGTATATATTCATGCATTAGTTAATGGTAACCTTCCTTACTAACATATATCAATGCATATCTGCCTAAATTGTAATAATAACGACATTTATATTCACCAATGTAGTGGCAAATGAATAAACATGTCCTTAACTCATAAAAATACCAATGAATAAAATTTGATGCTAAAGGCATTTGTTAGTCAACATATTTATATAGCGGCAAATAATATAGTTATGTCGCTAATGCATAACTTCACAGACATACAAATTTGCTGCTAAAAAAAATTGTTAGCTAACATTTTTTGTTAGCAACAAATTATTTTGACATGTCGCTAAAGGATACTATTAGCGATACATGTTTTATTTGTTGCAACGTGAAATGTTGCTAAATCTATATTTTGTTGTATCCTAGAATGAGCGCCTAATAACAAAATAAGTTTTAATAGAATGAAGGTTTTAGGATGAGATTTTTTATGTTTTCTTGTGTTTTCTTTCTTGAAAGAAAATAATCCTAAACTAATTATAGGATGAAATGAGTCTACTTACCTATTAGGTCGGTTTGAATTGGCCCAAGGTCTTTACCTACAAAATGTACAAATCAAAACTGAGGCAAATAAGTCAGTAACATTAAAAACATAAAAAATCTAACTAAATGCATGAAATGTAGTAAAGAGCAATCTAGATCCGTCACCTCCCCAACAATGGCCCCAACAATTGGTCATGTGAAATGCAAGATGATAAGAAGTGTTGTGCGCAAAAACATGATTGTTTACAAACAATTACCAAACTCTCAAAAGAAACACGGATAAGAATAATGAGAGTTTGAGTCATAGTCAGAGAGACAAAATTATCTAATTTACTTTATACTAATCTAAACTATATTTTTAGGATTCTTGGAGAATTTTTCAGATTTTTTTTTAAATCTTTTAAGAAGAGTAGA
The DNA here is from genome assembly GCA_037157565.1 of Thalassia testudinum. NCBI lineage: Eukaryota > Viridiplantae > Streptophyta > Magnoliopsida > Alismatales > Hydrocharitaceae > Thalassia > Thalassia testudinum. The sequence goes on from JAZHRO010000025.1 coordinate 47,106,999, forward strand.
GATTATACCTAAAAACTAAGGGGGTAGACTACAAATTAAGGGTTGAAATGCAAAAACACTAAGAAATAATTTTACAAAAATTTGAAAATTTTAAAAAAATTGAAAGTTCTAAAAAATTTTAGTAAAAAGTAAAACTGCCTAAATAAGAACACTACCAAAAATTACAATAAAATTTGCCTATGTCCAAGGTTGTTTTCACAAAAGGATTGGACATTATATGTGTTAGAGTTCTTGAATATTAGGTTAAACGAGATTGCTCTCAACTTATCATTTTAATCTCACAAGTCCTAGTGTAGAGCTTTGCATTTATCTATGTTTTGCTAAGGAACTAGTAAAATGTAGGCATGAGAGTATGCCAACTCACCTAGAAAAATGGGTTGGAGTAACAAAAAAAAAATAATAGTAGGTCAAGTACAAATAACTTTGCACCTCGCTACAAATGGGTGTCATATCCAAATAAAAGCACCTCGTTACATATGGATTTTCCCTTTTAGAAAAAGAAATTGAAGAAAACAAAATTAGGAAAAGAGACCTAGGGTCTAATCAGGGAAATATATGCCTAGAGTATTGACCTTAGGATAGAAACCAGTGAGGTGAAAGCTGTTAATTCTTAGTAAGGCAAATTTGAAGACTTAGGTCAAAAGAGTTGAGAGGTGGTCTTAGTCCACTTGAAAACTGAGAGATCAATAAGGTTTTCCATTTGACCAGTCAATTATTTGTTTGCACACTCAAAGGCTTAAAATTTAAGTTCAATATTCAAACCTTGGGTGGATTAACAAAGCTATAAAATATTGCTCTTAAGACACAAGTCCTAGGCTAATAGAGTCTCTAATGTGACTTAGGCAGTCTGCATTTAAGTCGATATTCTAAAACCATTGAGTCATCGACGTTAAGATTTTATGTACAATTCCTCTATTTTGATAAAAAAAATCAAGATTGATGATTTTGATTTGACTTAGCTCAAAAACTTGCAATTCTATTTCCTATATAAATATTATTTTCCTGCCAATTTTTTTGCTTAGTATTTTACTCGAGGACTAACAAAAGAAAAGCATGGGGGTGTGATAATTTCATATTTATTTACATTAATTGATGCCTAACTAATGTTAGTCTAAGGGTAAATTGGGTTAAAATGTATTTATATAGGTTAGATTAATCATTTAGTGCATTTTATAAATAATGCATAAGTTTAGGGTTTTTATGCAATTTTTTCCCTTAGCTATATCTGGTGCCTGGCAAGTCTGTTTGCATGCATGTTTTGAATATGTCGTAGTTCGTAGTATAGTTGCATGAAACCCTTGATCAAAAATATTTCTAGATTAACGAGACTATAAGTCCCAGTCGTTTATCTTTGGGAGGCATTTATGGAAATGCTAATCTTGATTTCGATCTTTTCCTCTCTACTCACTTAGAAATGCATGCCGGTTTTAAACCTACGAATAAAGGTGTTGCCAGTCGCGTTATTAACCCTAATGACGTGTGTGCATTAGATAGATAACAAAAGTGAACGTATGAGTATCAGTGCACACGATCCTAGTTATGCGATGGCTATTTAGCAAAAAGCATCAATTGTTAGGTCATTAATATCTTCATGCACCGACATGCTTGTTGCAAAAATATCAAAAATCAAAGTAGGTAATTTATTATCACAAGCAAGATATTGCAAGCAAACTCATGGTGATTTTTCACACATAGATATATATATAAAGAACTCAGAGATTTTTCATTAATTGCATGATGGCGGTTACAGAGCGAAGCTCGAGGAAAGCTTGTACATGAATGGTTAAAGCAAAAATTAGCTGACAAAAAATGCATACATGTACGGATCTACAGGAGATTGCAGATGCACCACATAGAAGGAAGAGTGATAGCTACACTACTAAGCATAAAATAAGGCAGAAAAATTAGAAGAACTACTTATCTATCTAGCTAACAGAAGGAAGGCCATTCAGACATGGTCTCTAATGGCCTTTGAGGTGGTTGAGAGAAGGAGGGGCGGCCAATGGTGGGTAGGCCGACCCTTGGAGAGGTGGTGGAGAGCTTTCTCTAGCCTCTTGGCATGGAGGTGGTGATGGCCATGGTGGTGGAACTCGTGGGGATGAAGGTAGAGTGGAGAGAAAGGCTACAAATGGAGAGTCTAAGATTCTAGATGGGAGCATGGCCGTCCAAGAGAGCTTTTCTATAGACTCTTGGGCAGCTTTCAAGTGGTCTCTCTAGAGAATTATAGAAGACTCTAGAGAGACCCTTAGGTTGCTATCCACTAGGTCTTGTGTGGGTCTTCTTAGATCCACAAATTGTGGATCTAAGAGTGGACTCTCCCTTGGTTGCTATTTTTAGCACCCAAGGGTGGCTCCACTTGGAGAAGAGTCTAGAAGACTCTAGGTGTGTGTAGCTAGGTGAGTGTGTGTGGGTGTGTGCGTGGTCTAGGTGGCTAGTTAGTCTAGTGGTCTAGGTTAGGTCCTAAGGGTTTGGGTTAGGGTAGGTCCTAAAATTAGGGTTGTAAACCATAATTGCTAAAAGGGAATGTGAAATTAAACTTGTACTAAGTTTAATTGAGTGAGTGTAAACCTAATTAAGAGTGAGATTACTCAATTAAGTTGGGCTTAGGTCAATTGGACTCTCATTGAGTCCAATTGGACTTATGTGGGTTGAGATCAAAGCTCAATAGGACTCTATGAGTCTAATTGACTATGATCCAAGTCAATAGGGCTTAGTGAGAACCTAATTAGGTTCTTAGGAAGGTCTAGAGGTTGTGTACTAGGCTTAGGGTAGCTTAATTTATGTTCCCAAGGGGTTGGAATTGGGTTTAGGGACCTAGGAACTCAAGATCCAAACTCGAATTCCAAAACAGGAATTAGAGAGTAGTTCCAGACGTCTAATTTAAGTGTCAGACGACTTATACTCAAAAATCAGAATCCAAACCTCTTGTCTGGACGTCTGACCAAGTGTCTAGATGCCCAATAACATTGCAGACCTAGGTTTAAGGTGTGCGGGTTGTGGCTAAGGGTCCTGGACGTCCAATAACTTATATGGACATCTAGATAAGGGTTAGAACTAGGGTTTTGGGGCTTTCTAGGCTATGGTGACCTAATATAAGGATGGATGAGGCTTTGGAAGGCTTCTAGGGCTATCCTAGGGCTAGGAATGATCCTAAGTTCTTCATAATTTAGCTCTACCTTACTTTTACTTAATAGAGTAACATACCTCAACCCTTACATTATTTCTCTACTACATTTTATTCTAATCTTTTGCTCCAGCTCTGCTGCATCACCAGCTTCAGATCCAGCTTCAAATCCAGCTTCAAATCCAACTTCAGATCCAGCTCTTGAGCTCCTTATTACCTTCAATTTATATAATGCACTTAATTAGTACATTATATCATTATTTCATGCATAGCTAAGGGAAAACAGTAAAGATGCAATTAATGCTCATGTATGCATGGATTACACTGACTTATGCTAAGTTCTAGCCTAATTTAGGTCAATTAAGACCTATGATTGCTGTGCAATCAGTGCCTTGGTGTTGTTCATATGTATGTAGGTGTCAGGTCTCAGGCTGATTTAACCATGGCAAGAGGGAGATCTGGAATTGAGCTCGCTTGGTTAGAGGCTGAGTCAAATTGGTGAACCCAGAACTCTAACCCAGTTGAACCTAACCCTAAGCCTAATTAGGAGCCCAATTATCCTATCCTAGGACCCAACCTATTGACCCAATTTCTCACACCCTTTTAGCTGGCCATACACCTTAATCTCCTAACTTAGCTTGGCCAACTGTTCGGCACGTAATTCGCATTTTAAAAGTTAATTCAGTTGTGGTATAGCGCGAAAACACGTCGACAAATAAATTTATAAAATCGGTGAGTATCGGGTTGTTCGTAGGGAGGCAATTGCAATTTATGCAGAAGTTTTTCAATAGAACTTGTTCTAAACAAATGTTTATATATGTATATATGTATAGGAATCAGATATATGCATTCAAAAGATCAAAATTTTATTGCAATTAAAATAGAGTTTTCACAATAGAGGATGCTACTAGAAACAAATAGATAGATAGATAGAGAGCGAGATAGAGAGAGAGATAGAAAGTGGCAGAGATATAATGTCGCTTGTAGGATGCTTATGCGAGGTGTGGCAGCACCTCAGATCCAGAGCGCCAGGATGAAGGTAGGAGCAGAGTTGCAGAGGGACGGAGAGTTGCAGAGAAGGTGGAAGATATCTGGAGTTGATGGAAGAGAGATGCTTCAACTGGGGGGGCTTTAGACTTCTTTTATAGCTTTTATGAAGGGCAAAAAGGATCTTTTGGCCTCCTATCTTATGCAACAACTTTAAGATTAATCAGATCCATTGATCAGGGGATCAACAGACCTGATAAGGCCTCAAAACAACCTCCAACGTGCCTCCATCGTGCGGATTCACTCTCTGGCTAACACGTAGTGCCCGCTGCACCCTTAGATCAAGATCTCACGACCCCGCTTTCTCCTCGCACGCCCACTTCAACAATTCTCTCTCCATGTGTGCACTCGCAAGCCTCATCTGAGAGCCTCATCCTTAGCCATCCGATCTCATGATCGAATGGCTCGAGCGTGCGCTCCTCGCCTTCCTGATTTCACAAAATGCATGGGATCACGTGTTCGGCCGTGGCACACTTAGATTGTGCCACATGGTTGTGCCTCCTCCCTTCGATTGCCATATGAAGTGCAATTGGGCCTGGGCTAGCGCTCGTTTAATTTCGAGCAGCACCACTCGAACGCACGTCTCGCGCTTCCACGCAAGCGCATGTACCAACACACTACACATGAGTTCTATTATAGTTTCCTATTTGTGCTTATTTGTCCTTATCCGTTGGATGGACGGCATGGATGCATCGTGGACCATTGAATGGCCATCCAACGGTTGAGAGCGAGTGAGGATGGTCTTCAGAGATGGGCCAGCGGTGAGGGGCGGCTGTGTTGGCACCACATGACACCATCATGACCATCCATCTTCTTTTCTTTGTATCTGGTGATGTAGACCTCTAATCGAGTTGATTTTTGCGCCATTGGACTGTGATCGTTGATCCGAATCTATCCGTATAGTTGGATTCCTCATCTGAGGCTCGAATCTTTGTCTTTTGGCTCCATGATCTTCATTCCTTTATGGACTGCACATGATACTCTAGTTATCTGATCGAGACGATTTCAGAAGTGATGGACTCCCATCATCATTCTGATCAGATCTGTCTGGTCTGATCTGACATCCGTGGCTTTGACTCAATTGCGATTAAAATCATCTCTCATTAGTACATAAAATGATGATATTATCCATATGACTAATAAACTAGCTATTGTGCAAATTACAATCCCTATGAATGCATTAATCCTAAGTTATGCTAGGATCTAGCTTAATTCAGGTGATTTAGGTTGCATGATTACTACGCAATCACACCCCCATGCTTAAATTTTGCTAGTCCCTAGAAAATGCATGACTAAATGCAAAGTGGTCCTATATGAGTAATTTTTATCATGAGTTTGACTAGAGGTTTATGTCTTTTGTTTTCATCCGAAGCTTTAGTAATCCAGATAATCATGAATGTGTTTTATTGTAGTCTATGCAATGGATCCAAGTGAAAATTCAATCTACATCTAAAGTTTGTACTTGACCCTTAGTAAAAATCTATTGGGATAGGCAAACTTCTTCTCTTGGGGTTATCTATAAATTCAACCCCAATTTTTGGCTTACGTAGAAGATTTCTGAGTCAAGTAGATTTGTATTTGGTGGCTCACACTCATCTGGTGCTGCATATAGACTACTACTTTAGAACCTAGATTTCTAGATTATTAAATAATTCAACTCAAAGAAAGGCAGGGAAACTATGCTCTCTTTAGTTCCTTTGTACTCATTCTCTCACTTTCTTTCTCTTTCTTTTTCTTTTTCTTATATTTTTGTTTCTTTTCTTTTTGAGCTGATAATCTCACCAGATTTATCAGTATATTTGGTGGTCTCTCCTGGCATTAACACTTTGATTAGGTTCTGGTAACTCTAAGACTAAGTCAGAATTCCTCAGCCCGTATTCAGGTGGCCAGAAATACAGAAAAGTAGGTCAAGGCCGTATTTGGTGGATCGAGAGGGTGGTAGGTGTTGTTGCCCCATTACATTTGAAATAAATTCTAAAAACACTTATAAACTCTTTTTCTTTTCTGCTTTTTCTTTCTTTCTAAATTTGTTTCTATGTTTATATATATATTTTCTCTTTTCTTTTCTTTTGCCTCTATTTTTTTTTCTATAAATGTATATATATTTATATATTTTTTCTTTTCTCTCTTTTTTTTCTTTCTCTTTTGTTTCGCATCCAAACATCTACTAATGCAACGCAGTATAGTATACGAACTTTTATTTACGAGGCATTATTCGGGATTATGGGTGTTCAAGAGGATATCGGGTGGCTTATTTGGTGGAAGTGCATATTCTCGGCACTAGGATGGGAATGGATAGGACAATGTATTTTTAACCTTGACATTAATACCCTCCTTCAGCCGAGAATTTCGTAAAAGACGGTCGTGACCATCCACCTCAGTCCTAGTTTTATCAGAACCCGCTCTCTACATATTTGCCGTATTTGGTGGCTCTCAAGAGATTCACACTAAGAACTTGTACGCAGAAATCGAGAGTGAAAACTATGCCTAACTCCGAGTATCATTATCTCATTATCTAGAGTTTAGGATTCTTTATACTAGCCTTAGAGCACCAGTAGACTTTCTACTCTTACCTCATACTTGTTTGGTGGATCTGTTAGAAGATAGTTTGCCTAACTCCCTAATTACTGTCCAAGGGTTTAGGAGAAGAAGCATTAGTTTGTTGAGAAGAAGCAATGCATTAATGGTAAATATTAATTGGAGGAGAAACATAGGATTTCTCCTCTCTCCTCCTCATGTGAAGGGCCGGGCGTGAATGGCTGTGAGAGTCGAGGGGATGGTGCAACTCGACGAGTGCTTCACGATGGTGGCAGCGACATGTCGTAAGGAGGTCGGAGTTGGTCAGTCGGTGAGGAGGTTGGCTAGCGGCGGCGAGGAGATGATGGCCGGCGGTGGCTTGTGAGTGCACACGCATGGACTGTAGGAAGGGCTGCCATAGGCGTGGGCAGCCTTGTGAGGGCAAGGCAAGGTTGGAGTTAACGGAATGAAGTTTCGTCGTCGGGAGTGGTGGCTACATGGAAGGGGGCGGAGCCGGTGATGGGTTCCTTTTGAAGTTGCAGTGGGTGGGGGCTGTTGGATGGAGAGGATGAAGAAGAAGAGGAAGATGATGGGTGGATGCGGGTGGCGATGAGGAGAGATGGTTTGCATGGAGTTGGTGTTGGCGGGTTTGGGCATGTTTGCGGTGGTGTTGATGGCGGTGGTGGGATTGCTGGTGGTGAGGAGAGGACAGGCAGTAGTGGATGGTGGTGGGTTATTTTGGAGGAAGAAGAAGGTGGATAAGAAATCAAAGAAGAAGAAGAGAAGGGAAAGTAGAGGCAGTGGTGTTCTCATGGTGAGGGGTAGTGGCATGCATGCACTGTCATTGCATGCATAAGCAGAGATGAGGGCAAGGTCGAAGCACATGTTGGTCTATGGTGTTTGCTGGATTCACAATGTAAGCCCTTCTGATCCACGATGTACGCCTGTTGCATGGTGGAGGAGGAGGGAAGATCCCTGCCAAGGGGAGCGGATGGAGGTAATGGAAGAGGTTCACCGCAAGGAGAAGGATAGATCTCTCTTCCACGACCTAGCCTCTACTCTTTTGTGGATGTTCCCCTATCAATTTTTCTCCTTTGAAATCTCAGCCAACAAACTTCATGAGGATATTAAGGTGGCTGTTGGGGAATCATGGGAGAAGCCCGACTGATGGTGGGAAGTGGTGGTGGCATCATTAGATGTCCAGACCAAGTTTTGGATGTCTTAAAAGTAGAACTTACTTTACCTTAAACCCTTGTAATCATAGAAATACATATAATTATTAATAATGCAAGATAAATTATGTTAATATAAATTATAATATATGCATTTATTTTATAATCAAATGTAAGTATTAGTACACTTATAAATGTAAGAACTAACCAACTTTGGCTAAAAATTAGTCCAATAAATTAGACTTATCAAATACCCTCATGCCTAAGTTTTGCAAGTTCCTAGCAAAAGAAATGAATGCAAGGTGTATGATTCTATCAAAAGACTTCTTTTCTTATTCCAAACATTTAGAGATCTAGTCAAATGTCAAGTGAAAGTAGCCTAGGTAATGGATCCAAGTAAAAAGCCAACCTATATTTAAAGTTCATACTTAACCCTTGGTAAACATTTTATTAGGATAGACAACTACTTCCCTCGGGAATAAAGCAGGAACTGATCTATAATTTGACTCCATCTTTTTGGCTTAGGTGGGAGACACTGACTCGAAAGGATTTATATTTGGTGGCTCACACTCATCTGGTGCTACATGTAATCTAGTACTATAGACTCTAAATCTGTAGACTATCAAATGAGTCAACCCAGAGAGAGGCTAAACAAAATTGTGCTTTCTTGATGTTCCTTTACGCTCACTCTTTTCCTTCTTTTCTTTCTGAGATCATAAATCTCACCAAATTTTGTAAATGTACTCACTATTTGGTGGCCTCACATGGCATTCACACTTTTAATTAGAGTCCTAATAAGTTTATAACTAAGTTAGAAGTCCTCAGCCAGTATTCAGGTGATTAGAAATACTGAAAAGTACGTATGGGTCATATTTGGTGGATCGCAATGTGTGTTTTTGTTGCCTCAATGTTATTATACCTGATAAAATTGACACTTAAGACATCTATAACTCGAACATTTTTTTTCTCTTTATTTTTGTCTATATATATTTTTATTTATCTTTTTTTTCTATATATATTTATATATTTCTTTTCTTCTTTTCTTTTCTCTCTCTCTCCTTTTTTTTATATAAGCAAACAAACCTAATCTAATTTAGCTAACTAACTGATGTGCAGTTCAAACAATTCGCATAATCCTACAATTTAAATAAAATGGGAACACTCTCCCAGAAAGACGCTCCCGCATACAAGAGCAATAGGAAAAAAAGCACTGGGGACAAGTTCCCAAAAATACCCAACAAGGGTCCGCAAGACAGAAATTAAATGCTCATGTCTATCTAGCCAGATCTAAATCTAAAAGAAGCAAGCAAATGTCTCTGGTCGCCGATCCTCCTACCACACATGTGGGATCAAGGCCTACGTGCTCCTGTTGCTGCCCTTTAGGTGGCGTCAAGGTCCACCAAAAATATCTCCGTCGTACGCGCTCGTCGCGTTCATCGTTCGATTCCTGTGCACAAAGAGAACCAATGTTAGTAATTCAAAAAAGCTTTCAAAATAGCATAAAAATAATATGAATTTCCCAAAAAAATTAATAGGCATGTTTCCTCCCCAGCAACGACGCCATTTGATAGAGCGATCTTCGTTTTCGATAAAAATCTTAACAAAAATGTCGTGTCGTTATAGTTCTTGCGTGGCAGAAAATCACTTTTCAAAACATTTAATACTCAAAATCTAACCACGAAAATAATTAGGTCATCTCCACAGGGAGGGATAAGCCTATTGAATTATGTAATGGTACCTAGTCCGATCGGGAATCATAAAAGATAAAGATCTAACTCTTTTAACTTCATTTTCTCCATTAATAAGCATTCCATGCAATTACCTAATATAAGGAGGGGTTCTTGATGAGAAGCTCATCATGGTCTCTAATTACCCCTAATTAACCAGTTTTCCTAGTTAATTAGCTAAGAATATGTGAATATATGGGTTAATTATTAAATAAGGGATAAATAGTAAAGGACCTTAAAATAAGTTAAAAATGTTATTTTATCATCCAATTAATATTATTAATAATCTAATTAATAATTGGACTCGAAATATTACTAATCATTCATCTAATTAATACATTAACTAACTTAAGCATAATATATACCTAAGTATGTAATAACTTAAGTAATATTAAATAAATTAATCTAACAAGGTCAAAAATGTAAATTCAAGGTCTAAACATAATAATTGTCTTATTTATAATCATATATAAAAAGTCGAAGAAGATCTAAATTAAAATAAACCTTGAAAACCTGAGTTTACATTTTGGTCCTTACATTTTAATTCAATCAGGTCCTTATTTTCCACATAGGTCATTAGGATTCACTGCAAATAGGTCCTTGGACTTCTTCTTCTCCTCTTCAACCGATTGAACGGCTGACGACTGAAGGTGCAGCCACCGCACGATCACCGCCCATCCGACGTCATCTCTTCTTCTCCAAGCTCCTGGAGCTTGCGCTCACCATCCCATTTTCATCCACCAATCTGGATGACACTAATATCCTAATTTAGGGTTGGAGATAACCTCACCGGCATCAAAGAAGATGCCAGTGGTTATCCTCCTCCTAGCCACAATTGCATCCAGATTCCACCTCCTTCTTAGTCGCCATTGACTATAAATACCCCCTGACCCCCCTGATTTCCACCAAGCTGGCTCCCTTCCCTCTTCTTCACTGCAGCCAACCCAATAGGCTATTCACTCCGCAACTCCGTCAATCTTCCACCACTTCATCCGACTTCCTCCATCAACTTTTATTAGCTCTAGAACTTCGCCGAGGTCAGCCGCATCTCTGAACACAAGCGCTGACTAAGGAGCCTCCTCTGCTTCACCTCACAACCGCCGCCAGAGATCTTTTGACTACCGTCTGATTTCACTCCTCCGTCATGAGCCATCGAAGGAGATCCTCTGACTCCTTCGTCCAGGTAACAGTAGATTAGGACTAGGAGTAGGAGTAGGATAGTTTAGCTAGTTAGTTAGGTAGGTTAGTTAGCCGTAATGTTGGATTTTAATTTCATCTTCCTCAACTCCAGCGAGCTCCTTGAGCTTGTCAGAGCATTAATTTTGTCTTTTTGAATCACTGTTCATCTTCCTCTATCTTCCATGATCACTTCTATCACATTTATTTACTTATTTGATCACTAATTTGCCTAAGTCAATCCCACCTCCATCAATGGCTTCTGCTATTCATGGCAGTGGTAGTTGACCTAATCTTCACCTCCATTGGGTCCTCCATCATCTTTTCATCACTAAGGGATCCTAATCATCACTATAATTAGAGTAAATACCACATATAATGTAAATGCCTAAATCTAATTAAACTCCTGAGCTCGCTGTCAATGGCGACTCAAGAGTAGTTGAAATCTTTAATTAACTATATATTTATGATCACAATCACTTGTTGACTTGTTTTGACCACTCAATTGAGTGGTAAATAGGTCCTGAGCTTCAACCAACTTAGATTTCATATAAATCGAATTCACTGTTAAATCTTTCTTTTACTAATCAAATGAAGAAATTAATTTGATCTTGAGGTTCCTTATGACCTCAGGAACCATTTTAAGGCATTAATTGCATAATTTTTCATTCTGTGCACAAATTTACTTTTTCTAGACTCACCGGAGCTCCAACAAGCTCTGGCGAGTCAAAACTGTTCTTCAGCCTGTAGAATTTGACAAGAAGCTCTAGAATGTTGAATTGAGATTTACTGATCATGTTGAGTTCATTTATTTGAGATTTTGATGACTGGAGTTGTACATAGGATTTATCTTCTCCAACTCCGACAGAGTTGGAGAAGTTTGACAGAGAGCCTTGAGTCACTATTAAGAGATCTAGAAGCTTCAGTGCAATGCACTGAAGTCATTCCTACCCTTAAATTAGTGTAACAACCTTTGATTCATTCTGACGAACAAACCACCTTAAGAGTTCAGGCGACGAGCCTGAACCCAAAATCCTAAGTTCAAATACCTATCTAAGGGTCTAAGAAGGTTTCTGGGATTGAGAAGATATTTGAGGTTTTTATTCCTTGAGAAAAGGTTCAAATCAAAAAGTAAAAATTTGAAGCTTTCTAGTCAAACCTAAGTTTAATTCTTCAAATCTGGATTCAATTTGATGAATTGATGAGTTTAAATTGATTCTAAGATGTCTTTGAATGATTTTGAAAGTGAATTAGATGAGCGTAGATGGTTAATTCGATTAGATTTCAATTACTACCAGTTTGGGTTATTTTTGAACCCAAATTGTTGGCAGTGGATTTTGGACGAGATTCGATTGTGAATTCTGCCCAAATAAATTGATAACAACCTCTAGAAGTTGTTTCAAATGATTAAACATGACTTTAGATGTCTGTTAGGTCATTCTTATGTCTGTTAACACTCCCTGAAGCTTTCAGAGAAGCTTTGAGCTTCTCTGCATTTCTTAAAGCTCTTGAGAGCTTGTTATCCAAACCTCAAGCTAGGAAATTCCCTGTAGAAACTATTTAGAACCTTAATTGGGAGCTAAAGTCCAATCTGTGGACTTTTTACTGATAAATCCATTTCCAGGCCATGTTATTACTGTAGATAGACTTGTAGATTCGCCCTTCAAATCAAAGAGGAAAACTTCTTCTTCGCATTAAATTGACTACAATCCTGTAGAGCACCTCAAGATCTTTCCAACAAGCTTTTGTTTGCTTGAAATGGAGCTCTGAGCTAGGAGAAATCACCATTTAAAGTTTGCTCTGGGAAGGGGAATGATAGTCCCACATCAAGAAATTAAGAACGGGTGCCTTAGTATAAAATGAATTTGTGCAGTGGGCATATCAGTCGTCAGTGCTCGGTGCACAGTTACCAAATGATCTGAGCATGCATGTATGTGTGTGGGTGCGTATGTGCCTGCGAGTGTGCGCTTGTGTGGCATGCGGATGTGTGGCCCTGGGAGGGTGTGTGCGAGGCCTGGGAGGCGTGAGCCAGTTTGGCTCGAGACTCTGAACCGAAAATAAATCGAACTATAAATGAACTAGGCTTGGACCTAGTAGGATCTGGTCCCACCCTCCAAAGGGTATTGCGTATCCCTGAAAAGTCTAAGCCACAAATAAATAACTAATTTTTGGTTGAAGAGAAAAACCCGATTTAGCTGAAGGCTAAGTTCAAAAGGTTCAGAAGGAAGTTAAGGCTAAGTGTTGAAGGAAAAATACTAAGGGAAGAAGGAAAGAAAGAAGGCTAAGGAAGAAGAAGAAAGAGCAAAGGAAGGAAAGGAAGATAAGAGAACTCTCAAAGGCAAAGAGGAAGGCTAAGCAGGCACTAAGAAGGAAGGCAGAAAAGAAAAGAAGGAAAAAGAGAAGAGCTCAAGAAATATAAAGAGAAAAGGAAAGAATAAAGAGAAAGAAGAAAAAGATAAGTAAAAGAAAGAGAGAAAGAAAGAAAGAGAAAGAAAGAAGAAAGAGAGAGAGGCTGAAGAAATAAAGAAAAGAAATGATTTTTCTTGCATTATTTTATATTTCTTTTTGTTTTTGTTTTATGTTGTAATAAGGCAAGTTTTAAATAGAAGAATTATGTATTACCTTAATTCCTTTGAAATAAGTAGAAAATTAACATGTTTACTTGCTATTAAAGTAGATCATTTGAGTAAATATGTTTTCTTATGGAATTTTGTATATTTCTTAAATTCAAATCATTAGGCAAAATTCATGTTATTAAAATTAGCTTAATTATACCTCCTATGAGTTGATTTGAATTGATTGGTGAATTCTAAATAATACACACCTCCCAGCGAATGACCTGGACTCAACCAGTTAAAAGTAATAAAATTTAAAATGTTAGGTTAACTTGACCCTATACTACTCAACCGACACAAATTCAAGTTAACCTAAGTTACTTTCTTCTACACTTAATTAAGCAAAATTAACTTAATTAACTGTGTTGAGAGAGAGAAACGACCATTTCTCATGCAAATCTGTCTTCATATAATAATTAGATAAATAAATAAATAGTAAGTTGCAATGGCATTAATGGTAAATATTAATTGGAGGAGAAACAAAGGATTTCTCATCTCTCCTCCTCACATGAAGGGTTGGGCATGATGGCTGCGAGAGTTGAGGGGATGGTGCACCACGACGAGTGCTTCACGATGGTGGCAACGGCGCGTCGCAAGGAGGTCAGAGTTGGCCTGCCAGTGAGGAGGTTAGTCGGCGGCGGCAAGGAGATGGTGGCTGGCGGTGGCTTGTGGGTGTACGCGCGTGGAATGCGGAAAGGGCTGCCGCAGGCGTGGGTGTCCTTGTGAGGACGAGGCGAGGTCGATGGCATTGACAGAATGAAGTTTTGTCATCGGGAGTGGCGACTGCGTGGAAGGGGGCGGCACCTGTGATGGGTTCTTTTTGGGGAAGTTGTAGTGGGTGGGGGCAATTGGAAGGAGAGGATGAAGAAGAAGAGGAAGATGATGGGTGGGCATGGGTGGCGGTGAGGAGAGATGGTCTGTGTGGAGTTGGTGTTGGCGGGTTTGGGTGTGTTTGCGATGGTGTTGATGGCGGTGGTGGGATTGCTGGTGGTGAGGAGAGTATAGGCGGCAGTGGATGGTGGTGGGTTATTTTGGAGGAAGATGAAGGTGAATAGGAAATCAAAGAAGAAGAAGAGAAGGGAAAGTAGAGGCAGTGGTGCTCTCACGATGTGGGGCGATGGCATGCACACATTGTCACTGCATGCATGAGCGAAGATGAGGGCAAGGTCGGAGCACACAGTGGTCTATGGTGTTCGCTGGATTCACAGCACAAGCCCTTTTGATCCATGGTGTATGCCTGTTGCATGGTGGAGGAGGAGGGAAGATCCTCGTCGGGGGGAGCGGATGGAGGTGATGGAAGAGGTTCCCCGCAGGGGGAAGGATAGATCTCTCTTCCGCAACCCACCCTCTCCTCTTTTGTAGATGTTCCCCCATCAGTTTTTCTCCTCCGAAATCTCAGCCAACAAACTTGACGAGGATATTAAGGCAGTTGTTGGGGAATTGTGGGAGAAGCTCGGTTGACAGTGGGAAGTGGTGGCGGTGTCATTGGATGTCCAGACTTTAAAAGTGGAACTTGCTTTACCTTAAACCCCTGTAATCACATAAATGCATATAATTATTAATAATGCAAGATAAATTATGTAAATCTAAATTATAATACATGTATTTATTTTATAATCAAATGTAAGTATTAGTATACTTATAAATGTAGGAACTAACCAACTTAGGCTAAAAATTAGTCCAATAAATTAGACTCATCAGTAGACTTTTCTTACAATAAAGGGACCTGTCCACTTTGATCTTAATTTTCCTAGAAAGAGTTTCAAGCGTGCATCAAATAACCAAACTTTTTTATTAGGGACAAAGCTTTTTCTGGAGATGTACTTATCATGTAAAGCTTTTGTCCTATTCTTATAGATTCTCACACTCTCATAAGCATCATTATGGATTTCATCCAATTCAGTCAATTGGAGTTTTCTTTGTCATCTAGATCAATCGAGATCCAAGTTAAATGTTCTGATTGCCTAATAAGCTTTATGTTCAAGCTCAATGGGCAGATGGCAAGATTTTCCATAGACCAGACAGAATGAAGACATTCCAATTTGTAATGACCCGGTTCCCGAGTCCCTACGAGACACGAGAACCGGACCGACTCAACTAATCCCAATACCTAGTCGTCCAACGAGGAAGTAACCAAAAGAGCAGTAAAATAAACCACATTCAGCATGAATATAACTAACAGTAAGAAAGTACAGCAGTAAGGAAAGAAACTACCACAGTATGTACTACCACAACAGTAGAACAACATTCATAATATAATTTGAACTGCAAGTAAAGAAAGTACAGCGGAAACAAGAACTACTCACTACAACGTATCAAAAAGAGGTACAAGAGACAGTGGTAACTCTACTGGACCCTACTCGGCCCAGCGTCCTCTGCAGCCGCTGACCCTGGCTGCTCAACACCTGGTCCTGAAAAAGGTAACGAGTGTAACACGTCAGCAAAATGCTGAGTAGAGTGGCAACTAAACTAAAGATAACAGTAGAGTGTACGGTAGCTGTTATGTTCGATTACTTTCTTTATTCACATCTTTCAAATGTCTCACTATTTCATTTATTCCTCATATCTTTTTCTTGATCTCGAATGTTCCTCATGGGAACGATCTTGATTGCAGTCTTTTCCAAAAAGTAGAAGTAGCACGTGGTGCTCTCCTGGCCGGGAGAGTCCCCCGTGGTGATCCTACCCTCAGTCAACCACCCCAAGGTCACTGACAGACATAACGGTGACTACGGCACGCGCGATAAACGCACAGGTAGCTAACCCGTACTGGCACGCGGTCAGTCATTTCCGTTAACGGGTGCGCCCAAAGCACAGCACGGAACCAGTCCAGGGCAGAGCCCTCTCAGTAACAGGGGTCCAACCCCTCCACAGTAACCAAACCGGGGCCTTGCCCCTCCACAGTCCGCGCACCCTCGCCTGACTACCCTGGTTTGCCCCAGCGGGCCTAACAAGTCGGTGTTGGAGGCTAGCAGAACCCCAGGGCCCGTGGGGTAGCTAGTACCTCCCTACACTAGTAGCTCTCCTCAGTACTACGTACGCGATGGCCAGCAAGTCGGTACAGAGTGGCCAGTCCTAACCCCGGGTCCCTGGGGCGGCTGGCTCCGCTCTGCACTAAACAGGGGCACAGTCGCTCTCCTTGGTACTCCGTACTCAAGGGCCAGCTCACTTCCCCAATACTATTCCATTCACTTTCCAGGAGTTCTACTCCTACTTCCCCGTAGGGTTCCATCCTTTTTACTCAAACATCCAGGTTTCACTTTCCAGTTTCACATTCTTACAATCCATGTTCTCAACCCCGTTATTTATTCACAACAGGAAGCTGTTAATTCGAATTACAGGCAGCTTTATATCTCCTTCCATTTTCCAAGACTGCAGTATTATACATTCCACTAGTTTTCCCATCCTAGGATTCATGCCATATCCTAGGATCTATCATACAATCTAGTTTTCCAGCCCTAGGATTCATGCAACACCTAGGAGCTATCATTCCATCTATTTCTCATTCCTAGGATTCATGCAATGTCCTAGGTTCTATTTATGGTTCCATAATTTAACAGATTTTATTAATAACTTAAAGCCACTCTATCAGGTACAACGGGAGAAATGGGGGCATGGTCGGGAATCCCGCGTGCCTCCGCGACCCCTGAGACTGCAACAGAACGAGGTCCTATCACAAGGATCAAACACAAGGAGTGTCTCAAAACAGTGTGTAGCTACTGTAGACGGGTAGAGGAATTAATTCTGAAAAGAACGCAACTCGAATCACGGAAAACGGAACCTGAACGGGCCCTAAACGGGTCAAAAACAACGACACTGTGCAAAATCAGACGTCTGGAACTTCTTCCAGACGTCTTAAAAAGTGGATCAGAGAATTACCTTGTTCAGCGTGATTTCCCAGACGTCCAGAAGTCTGCGGGGACGTCTGGCCTAGATCCCAGACGTCCGATGGTCACCCCGGACGTCTGGAGGTCGCTTCCGCCGTCTGGTACTACTACCAGACGTCTGATTCGCGATGGATGGCGAATCACCGAGCCTGCGCACACCCATCTCCCTCACTCAGTACGGTCAGTCGACAGGAAGGAAGAAGGAGATGGAAAACTCACCTTTCAGATGTCTGGATGGTCTTACAGACGTCGCCCTCACCATCTGGCTATCAACCCAGATGTCTGATTCTGGAAATTTTTCCAGAATCAGGGCGCCACACGGCCTCCGCTTGCGACGCCGCCCGCGTCGCACCTCGCGCGCTTGCTGCTCAGATCGCAGCAGTCCCCCCTCCGCATCGCTTCGCGCCCCCTGCGCCCTCCGCCGGCCGACCCTAGCAGCCCCGGTGAGCTCGTCCTCACGGCAGAGCTCCGCTCTCGCACGCAGCACCTCCTCCGCGCTCACTGCGGCCGCCACTGCCGCCCTCGCGCTCGCGCTCACGCTCACTGGCTGAAGGAGGAGGGAGGAGACAGTGGTGACGGAAGTGAGGGGAGGTGTGGCCTTTTAAGGCCGTGCGAGGAGGAGAGAGGACGCGGCAGGGCGTCTGCAGCCGCAGGAAATAAACGAATATGCGGGTCTGCGCGCTCAGGCGCGCAGACGACCCGCGCGTGTGGAAGATAATGGATTTCCAGACGTCTGGAAACGATCCCAGACGTCTGGTCCGACGTCTGGGCCACCTCCCAGACGTCTTAAAAGACGTCTAGGGCACGCGTTTGTTACACAATTGGAGTTTTATACGCAGTTTGGTATGCCTAGAGAGCATCATCCAATTTGGTAGACCAATCCTTCTGATCTGGGCAGACTGTCATTTGAAGGATCTTTTTAATTTCTTGATTGGATATTTCAGCTTGTCCGTTGGTCTATGGATGGTATGGAGTAGACATTCTATGAGTGACTCCTTACTTGGCTAGTAAGGTCCTGAATTGGTTGTGAGTGAAATGGGACCTGCCATCACTAATCAAAGCTTTGGGCACACTGAACCGACTAAAGATGTTCTTCACAAAATCCATGACCACTTTATGATCATTAGTTTAGGTCAGGATGGCCTCAATCCATTTGGATACATAATCAACTGCCACTAGAATCTACAGGTACCCCAATGAATTGGTAAAAGGTCCCATAAAATCAATGCCCCAAACATCAAAGATTTTGACTTCAAGGACTGGGTTTAGGGGCATCATGTCCCTCCTGGTCATGTTTCCTAAAGTTTAGCAATTAATACATGACTTACAGAAGTTGTACGAGTCACGGAATAAAGACAGCCAATACAATCCACTTTGCAATACCTTAGCTGCCGTCTTTTTTCTTGAGAAGTGACCCCCACAAGAAGTGTGGCAGAATTCTAGTACACTTGTGATCTCCTCGTCTGGAATACAACGACAGATAACCTGATTCATGTAAACTTTGAATAGCTTCGGGTCTTCCCAAAAGTAGTATTTGGCATCGGAAATCAACTTATCCTGCTTATGCTTAGGCCAATCCATGGGTAGTTTTCCGATGGCCAAATAGTTGACAATATCTGCAAACCAAGGTAGTTTGCAAATAGTCAAGAGAGTCTCATCAGGGAAAGAATAATAGAGTTGAGCAGTTGTAGAGTCTACAAGGATTCTGGAGAGATGATATGCTACTACATTTTGGGTACTAGATTTGTCTTTGATTTCTAAATCAAATTCTTACAGCAGAAGGATCCATCTGATTAATCTGGGTTTTGTGCCCTTTTTAGACATCAGGTGCCATAATGCAGTATGATCTGTGAAGATTGTGACATGAGATCCTAGTAGGTAAGGTCTAAACTTCTCCAGAGCAAGCACTACAGCTAGCAACTCTTTTTTTGTAGTGGTGTAATTTCTTTGAGCCTCATCGAGAGTTTTACTAGCGTAGTAAATCACTAACGGTTTCTTGTCTACCTTTTGTCCCAAGACTACCTCGATGGAATAATCAGAGGCATCAGTCATGATTTCAAAGGGATGATCCCAATTAGGAGGTTGTACGATGGGTGATTGTGTGATAGCCTCCTTCAGCTGATTAAAAGCCTTTAAGTAATTTGAATCAAAATCAAAGGATTGATCTTTTACCAAGAAGTTGCTTGAGGGCCTCACCACCTTAGAAAAGTCCTTAATAAATCGATGGTAAAATCCCATAGAAACGATCTTACTTGCTTAACCGTCGAAGGTGGCAAAAGTTTGATTAGTGTCCACCTTGGCTTTATCCACTTCGATTCCTTTTTCAGACACAACATGACCAAGGACTATGCCCTCCTTGACCATGAAGTGACTCTTTTCCCAAGATAGAATAAGATTCACCTCAATGAATTTTT
Source organism: Thalassia testudinum (assembly GCA_037157565.1). NCBI lineage: Eukaryota > Viridiplantae > Streptophyta > Magnoliopsida > Alismatales > Hydrocharitaceae > Thalassia > Thalassia testudinum. The sequence goes on from JAZHRO010000025.1 coordinate 47,126,675, forward strand.
GTAAGGTCTTTACAAGATTGATCAGACATGATTCAAAAGAGTCCCCCAACATAGAAAATTCATCCATGAAGATTTCCATCAAATCACCCACCATGTCTGAAAAGGTTACAAGCATGCACCTTTGAAAGATCATTGGTGCATTGCATAATCCAAAAGGCATTCTATGGAAGGAAAATGTTCCATAGGGACATGTGAAGGTGGTTTTCTCTTGATCCTCGGGGTGGATAGCTACTTGATTGTAGCCGGAATAACCATCCAAGAAACAGTAGAATTGTTGGCTGGCTAGTCTTTCTAGGATTTGATCAATGAAGGGAAGTGGATAGTGGTTTTTCTTGGTTGCACTATTCAGCTTCCTGTAGTCAATACAGACTCTCCAAGAGGAAGCTGTGTGGGTTAGAATTAATTCCCCATTATCATTAGTAATCACAATCAGCCCGGCTTTCTTAGGAACCACTTGTATAGGACTGATCCACGAACTGTCAGAGATAGGGTAGATTATTCCCGCATCTAGCCACTTGATTACTTTCTTTTTCACTACCTCCCGCATGTTAGGATTCAACCATCTCTGCATTTCTCAGGAGGGTCTCGATCCGTCCTCAGTATAGATTCTGTGGGTGCAGTAAGTGGGACTGATTCCCTTCAGATCATCTAATGTCCAACCAATTGCTCTACTATTTCTTCGCAACACTTGAATCAATTGCTTTTCTTGAGTTTGGGCTAGATGAGAGCTAATGATTAAAGGGTAAGTCTGATTAGATCCCAAGAAAGCATATTTTAGATGATCTGGAAGAGGTTTAAGTTCAGGTTTGGGTCCTTGGGATAAAGGATCTAGTGGTGGATCATAGTTACCCTGAAGAGGTCTTGGAATCAAGTTAGTGATTAGTGGGATGACCTCTTGATTGGTTTGGGTGTCAAGGCCTGTAGGATCAGATTGGGTTATTCCTAATTCCATACAATATTCAACTGTATTGTCCTCAAAATCTTCTATCATTCCACAATCCTCAAATTGTTTGATGGCCTTAAAGATGATTTTTGTCTTCTTATCCCCGAATTTGATTTCCATACTACCAGACTCACAGTTAATATTTGCCTTGGTAGTAGCTAAAAATGGTCTTCCTAGAATTAGCGGGGTGTTCTTCAAGTTCTCTGGTACCTCCATGTCAAGGACCAAGAAATCCACAAGAAAATAAAAATCATGGACCTTGACAATTATATCCTCAACAATCCCCCATGGTGTGGTCATAGATCAATCAGCTAGTTATAATGTGACCTCAGCAGGTTTTAACTCTCCAAAGTTAAATTTTTCATATAACAAAGTGGGGATTAAATTTATGGAGTCACCTAAATCTAATAGAGCCCTATCAAAAGTAATATCTCTAATAACACATGAGATCAAAGGAGCTCCTGGATCTTTCTGCTTTCAGGGTAGGTTTCTAAGGATAACTACACAAGCTTGTTTAGATAACACTACCCTTTTAGTTGATTTGGCTTGGCATTTTGGTGTGCACATTTCCTTTAAAAATTTCTCATAGGCTGGGATATTCTCAATAGCTTCAAGGTGTGGTATGTTCACCTAGACTTATTTAAAAATATCAAGCCACTCAGATGGATTGGTTTTCTTTTTTCTAGGTTTGTTCAAGGCTTCAGGAAAGGGAGCTTGAGAGAAATCATGAGTGTTTGGGTCCTGATCCTTGTCTTCATGATCTCCTAGGTCAGATTCAGGTTCCTCAAGATCTTGTTTAGATTTAGATTTAGAAGGGCAAGGATCTTGGATCTGTCTCCCACTTCTCAAGGTTATCGCACCAGCAAAAGTAGTAGGGTTAGAAAGTTGAGGTGGGTTCTGCAAAATAGGTGGAGCTTGATTAGGGTTAGCAAAACCAGGTGGGTGCTGAGGAGCAGGTTGAACTATATGTGCCTGTTGCTCCCTTTGTGCTGGTTAACCCATTTGAAATTTCTTGGGTTTGGGATGGGTTGGGATGGCAACATCTTGTGTTGTCTAGCATCTACTAGCTGGTCCAGTCGTCCCGTCAGTTCTATCCTCAATTGATTCTTTTCTTCCTTATGTCTAAGATTCATCTCCCTCATTTCTTTGAGGACTAGGCTCATATCAGTGGGCTGGTTTTCCTGAGTAGGTTGTGGCTGGTACGTGCATGGTTGTGTGTACCTACTAGGTTGCTCATAAGTGTTTGGTTTAGTCAAGTTAGGACCCTAGGCAGGTTTCTGACTTGATCAAGCAAAATTAGGATGGTTACACCATCCAGGGTTGTAAGTGTTTAAATAAGGCTCATTTCTAGTGTAACCCTGGAGTGCATTCACATCATCAGGATAACTAGGCATTGACCTGCCTAGTTCAGAATTTGAGGGCATCAAGGTACCTCCTTGGTACCCAGAAAGAGATGGGTCCAAGTACAATTGGCTCATAAGTGGAGCCATGGTTAGGTCATTGATGTTGTGCACTGATTCTTAACCTAGAGGGTTGGGGAATTGGTTATTAGTTAATATAGGCACTCCTTGGGTATGCATAGGATTTAATCTGAATTGTGTACCTAAGGAATTCTAGCCCTTCAGAAGGTTATCTAGCTTCTTATCCAAATTCTTCACATTCTTTCCCATGAGTTCCACCTTATCTAATCATTGTGCAATTAGCTCTAAATCAACCAAGTTTGAATTATTGTTAACTTCATAAACTCCTCCCCTTGGTTGATTAGCTCTGTTAATGGCAGATATTGAGACATTGTTGAGGGAATTTTCACTCATATTCTCAAACAATTGAAAGGCTCCCTCAGCATCTCGACTCAGGAAATTGCCCCCACATGCTGCATCAACAAAATTGTTTAGATTATCACTCAACCCATAATAGAAAATATGGGCCGAGTGCCACTTCGGAATCCCATGATGGGGGCATTTCCTAGCTAAATCATTGAACCTCTCCCAAGCCTCATGTAGTTGTTCCCCGGGGTTCTGCTTAAAGGTTGTTATGGCACATCTAAGGGCATTAGTTTTTCCTACGGGGAAGAATTTCTTTAGGAATGTGCTTCTCAGGTTTTCCCAAGTTAGGATTGGTCTACCAATTGTCTTCAACCAATGTGCAGCTCTATCTTTCAAGGAGAATGGGAACATTTTCGTCATCAGGGTACCTTCATTCATGTTCCTAGGGCCAAAGGTTCTTCCTATGTGTAGGAGCTCTTCAAGGTGGTGGAAGGGGTCATCATCTAACTCACAACCATGAAAATGGGGAATCAAGTTAATGATCTGAGGTTTGAGTTCAAAATTGTCCCCATCTTGAGGTACCCTAACAAAGGGTTCAGGTTGGGCATTAGGAGGGTTATAAAAGTCACAGAGGGGCCAGTCTGCCCTTCTATTTTGGAGTCGAGTGATGGCCTGCACTATGACTTCCATCTGTCAGTCATGATGCTGGCCCTACTTAGTGATCTTCCTTTGTACGAGAGTCATAGGATCCAGATGTTGTTCATCAATCTCTTCTTCCTCATGATAACTAGCCATTGCAGAGGGTTCAGATTCAGATCCTGGATAAGTAGGTCTTCTCCTAAGATTTCTTTCTAATGGTGGTAGCAAATCAAGATTTTGAGATCTTCTACCTTGCATACACCAGAAGAATGTCTGCAGATGAGAAGAAGACAGATGAGAGAAACCTCCACCTGCTCAATGAAAGCAATCAAACTGGCCCTTAGAGTGTGAACCCTAAGTAGACCTGATCTTGGCTCCCCAAAACACGACTGGGTTAGATCAACCCTTGAATTACTTGGCTAGCCAGAAGGGTGGGATCCCTTAGGACATCCCACACGGTGGGACACCACTAAGGGTTAACGCGGTTACCGCATCAACCTTTCTTGTCACCAGTGGGTCCAAGTAGACAAGGCCTTGACTTTAGCCTAATCTAGGTTTAAGTCCCAAAGTCTATTAGTCCTTCTTAGGGCACATCTACTCAATTTTAGGTGTGGGTTTGATGTGCTTTTGGAATATGATGGGTGTTAGGGGGTGCCCTTAAATTTATTTTGAAATGTGTCAAGTGCTCAGGCAAACAGGGTTCACAAGCAATTTCTTATGATGAGGTGAATTTTAAGATTCGAATGCTTATGTTAATGCATTTTAGGGTTCACTTGATTTAATATTTTCAATCAAGGTTTTGATGAGGCACATAAGAGTTTTCCAAATACCAATTTGTTTGATAGATTTCCTTTAAGTATGGAAATGCAAGTGAGTTCTATCCTTAGCATGAAATCCAAAACGCAGATAGTTCTAGATGTTCTTTTAAGTCAAATTTAGAGAAGTGGTGCGACCCAAGAAATGCAATCAATTGGTCATATTGCACCACTAACTAGGCACTCAGAAAATACTTTTCAAGAATTTTTAATGCATGTTTTCTATTTTTTCATGATTTAAAGTGTAGTCTATTTTGACTCCCAGTTTGTGATTGGAAAATCCACGTAATCAAATGTGCAAGAAATATTTTTTCATATTTTTCCTAAATTTTTTATTATCTCAAAAATTCAGTTCCTTAAATTTCAAGTCAACTGAAGTTGTATAAAAATTCCTATGATATTTTGAACTCCAAAAAATTAGGAACAATAATCGTATTTATAAGAGATCAGTGCACGAATTTTTAAAATTTTTCTATAATTCAGATTTATGCAAAATTTGGATATGTTGTTCCTGACTTTGAAATCTAAGTCCAGTAAACATTTGAGAATTTTTGGACATACGAATCTTTGGGAATTGAATTTTTAAGATAAAACTTTATTTCAACCTGAAAATCAAGATTTTTTTTTAATATAAGCAAACAAATTCTAAATAATCCTAGGGTTCAAGCAAATCCTAGATCTAACTAATCTAACTACAGGTACTTACCTGAGGTTCGAACCTCCAATTCCCGTTGTCGTGTTTCATTCTAATTTCATTGCTTTCTTGCACACACGACATCAACAAAAATAGCAAGTTAGAAATCTCAAATTCGCACCAAAGAAAGCTTCAAAAATTTTCGTTGCTTCCCCGGCAACGGTGCCAACTTGTTCGGCATGTAATTCACATTTTAAAATTTAATTCAAGCATAGTATAATGCAGAAACACGTCAACAAATAAATTTATAAAATCGGTGAATATCGGGTCGTTCGCAGGGAGGCAATCACAATTTATGTAGAAGATTTTCAATAGAACTTTCTAAACAGATATTTATATATGTATATATGTATAGGAATCAAATATATGCACTCATAAGAGCAGAATTTTATTGCAATTGAAATAGAGTTTTTATAATAGAGGATGCTACTAGAAACAAATAGATAGATAGATAGAGAGAGAGATAGAGAGAGATAGAAAGTGGCAAAGAGATGACACTGCTTGTAGGATGCTTGTACGAGGTGCGGCAGCACCTCAGAACCAGAGCGTCGGGATGAAGGTTAGAGCAGAGTTGCAGAGGGATGGAGAGTTACAGAGAAGGTGGAAGATATCTGGAGTTGATGGAAAAGAGATGCTTCAACTGAGGGCACTTTGGCCTTCTTTTATAGCTTTTATGGAGGGAAAAAGGGGTCTTTTGGCCCCTTATCTCGTGCAACAACTTTAGGATTAATCAGATCCGTCGATTGGGGATCAACGGACCTGATTAGGGTTCAAAGCAACCTCCAATGTGCCTCCATCGCGGCGATTCACTCTCTAGATGACATGTAGCGCTCGTTGCGTCCTTGGATCAAGATTGCATGACCCTACTTTCTCCTCGCGTTCCTGCTTCAACGATTCTCTCTCCGCACACGCACCCGCAAGCCTTATCTAAGCACCTCATCCTCAACCATCCGATCATGAGATCAGACGGCTTGAGCACGTACGCCTCAACTTCTTGATTTTGCAAAATGTGTGGGATCACGCTTTTAGACATGGCATGCTTAGATTATGCCATGTGGTCATGCCTCCGCCCTTCGATCGCCATCTGACGGTGCAATTGCACCCGCGCCAACGCTCCTTCAATTTTGCACAGCACCGCTCGAACATGCATCTTGCGCTTCCGCGCAAGCGCGTGTATCAACGCACTACGCATGAGTTCTGTTATAGTTTCCTATTTGTGTCTATTTGTCCTTATCCGTTGGATGGATGGTGTGGATGCATCATGGATGGTTGGATGGCCATCCAACGGTTGAGACAGGCAAGGATGGTCTTTAGAGATGGGCCGATGGTGAGGGCTGGCTGTGATGGCACCACGTGGCCTTTAGAGATGGGCCAGTGGTGAGGGGCAGCTGTAATGGTGCCACGTGGTGCCATCATGGCCGTCTATCTTCTTTGCTTTGTATTTGGTAATGTAGACCTCCGATCGGGTTGATTTTTATGCCGTTGGACTATGATCGTTAATCTAGATCCATCTATGTGGTTGGATTCTTCATCTTAGGCTCGGATCTTTGTCCCTTAGCTCCATGATCTCCATTCCTTTATGGACTGCACATGATGCTCTGGTTGTCTGATCGAGATGATTTTGGAAGCGTTGGATTCCTATCGTCGTTCTGATTAGATTTGTCCAGTTTGATCTGACACTGCAGCTTCGACTCATCTACGATTAAAATCATCTCTCATTAGTACATAAAATGGTGATATTATCTATATGACTAATAAACTGGCTATTGTGCAAATTACGATGCCTATGAATGCATTAATCCTAAGTTATGTTAGGATCTAGCTTAATTCAAGTGATTTAGGTTGCATGATTACTGTGCAATCACCAACCAACCTAGCTTGATCCACACTTTTATTAAGACCTAACCTTAGTCAAATTAAGCCCACAAATCCTAATCTATTTAGGCACCTAATTCCCTACACATATAACTTAGCCACCCTAACCTATTTATCCTTATTAAGGGCTGGGCAAATATAACCACAAAATACTTAATGGTCGGCCACCCTTAATACTTAAACCCTTAGGATAAAAACCCTCCACCTTATCTTTTCCTAACAACACCTTTAGCTGCCACCCTCGCTCCTTTTATCCTCTTCCTTAGCCACCAAAACCATCCCCTACCCTTACCCTCCATCACCTATCCTATGCCCCCTAAGCCACTTAGAAAACCTAGCTCTATCCCTTCCAATAAAACTACCATAGCCGGGCACATTAGGTTAATAAATCCCTATAACTTTAGCCTCCATCTTAACCTTCCATATCCCATCCCATGGCCATCCTTCTACCTAGCTTAAGTGCCCCCCCCGACACCCAAGGTTAAATCATGACCCTACACCTCATCAATCCTAAGCTCTCTAGATCAACCAATAGGAAGCCTTCCCAATCCCTATAAATGCCCATAGGTCATGCCCCCATTAGAGCTTAATTATTCCTACTTCCAAAAAAGGCACCACAAACTAGAATTAGCCTCTCTTCTTCATGCCCTCCCCTTGGAACTTCTTGGATGTGCCTTCTCATTTGCTGTTGTAGCTTTGGTCTGAACTTTGCCTTCGAAGCTCTTAGATTCTAGTTTTAGTTGTAGTCAGATTTGTTTCTAAGCATTCTACTAGTTGTAATCTTTTCTCTACTTGTTCCAACTTTGATATGCAATAAAGTTCTAGTTATTTTTCAATCCTCTACTTTCCATCAAGTTATTTGTTTATTTCTGGTACTTATTGTAGTTGCTAGTTCTATTAATTGGATGCTATTAGTTCTAGTTAACTTTTCTTTAGTTCTAGTTGTTTTAGTTAGTATTGATTTCGCATCTAGATCATTTAATCTATTCCTTAGATTTTAGGAAAGTGATTTAGTCTATCTACCTCCCTATGAATGACTCAAACTCCATTTTGGAAACATCAATTTCATTATTCTCGAGTTCAACTTGAATAAAAATTTAGGAGTTTCTACGTGCATTTATTATGACAAACATGTATTTTCGCCTATATCTCCACAAGTAGAACACTCCTTGGAGTCGTTGCTGAAGAGGCACAATGATTATTACGCTTCCATTAGTCTCTTTTAGTTTTGTATTAATGAGATCTAACTTCCTTTTATCTTCTTGTCGCTTTGTGTGCAGGAATCTCACATTTGCATGAGAACGAACCACGGAGTAATGGTGAGAAATTACAACTAAAGATCTCCAAGTAGGTCCTCCTCATCTTAGAATTAGGTGTGATCTTGAATCTTAGGATTATTTGCATTTAGAATAGTTGAATTTATTTCAAAAAAAATCTCTTATCCTATGGGACTTGTGATTGAAAGATCTTATCTCTTCAAAATCGATTGTATTTTCACTCATTTAGAAATTTTATTCCAAAAAATTGGTGTGACCAAAAATTCTGAAAGTTTTACTGTTTGATACCCTTCAACGCAGCAACCAACCCACCAAGTTTCACACAAAAATTCATTCTATATTGTTATGGAAAAATCATTTATTGTTGGTGAGCTTTTGTGAAAATTAACTGCTAAAGATCTAATTTCCTAAATTTTTCTTGATTTTTACACAACTTCAAATTGGATGAAACTTGTTGCATTTGTTTGTTGATCAAATATACTTTCACAAAAAAAATTGGCATAACTTTTTGAAACTTGCACATAACTAATTTTGAAAAATACTAAATAAGGGTCTATTTGGTCTGATTTGCTATGTTGAGTTGAAAAATCTTTGAAAAATATTTTTAAGCTCCTAAAAATTCTGAAAAAAAAATATTGTGTGTGCCTAATCAAGTGGTGTTCGTGAAGCCATAGTTGTGTTGTTTGGGTCGCAACACTTGATCCAAATTAAAATTGACTCATCTAGGTGTTAATTACTTAGGGTGCCACACTAGGGTTACCAAATTCATTATCTCTATTTAAAGGAAAAAGATCATGGTCTCATGCTTCCAAAACTATTATTTGTCCACTTAAACTTGTTTGAAATGGCCTTATAAGTGCAACCCTAAAATTGGTGATATATCTACATAAACCTTAAAAGCTATCTCACCAAATAAATATTATTTGTGAACCCTTGTTTTGGCACACACACATCTGAATTGATTTAATTGGACACCCGTCCCCCTAATGCCCATCATTTAATCTTGTGTAGTTTAAATCCCAAGCCCTAATTAAAGTGATAGACACACCAACTAGATTGGATTTTATCTCTAAATTGAGCTAGACTTAGTTGATTTAATTTGAGGCCTTGTCAATTTGGATCAACTGGTGACAAGAAAGGTCAGTGTGGTAACTGCGTTAACCCCTAGTGGTATCCTGCCATGCAGGGTATCCTAGGGAGTCTGGTCAGCCAAGTAATTCAAGGGTTAGATAAGCTTTCTAAGGCTAATCAAATTTAGACTAGGTCCAATAGGTGCAACATTTTAAGCACTAGACTTGTTTGCTTGATTGTGCACACACTTCTCAATCATGTTCTCTTCGCATCTCTGAAATTCTTCCAAGTGTATGCACGGAAATAGATCACAAAATCCACACTTGGTACCACCTCTGCAAAGAGAGCCAAGGAGGAGATTGATTATTGGTGATTCCAATTCTACATCTAACTCAAAATCTAATCTTGATTTGATGGTTGACCAAGCCAGCCCAAATCAACCTCAAAATCCAATGGATCAACAAACTCAGATTCAAAATCTTCAACTTCAACTGAATCAATTTCAGCAGAATCATCAGAACCAAATGTAGGAGTTGCTTGAGATTCTCCAAATCCAAAATCCACAAGCTAGACCCTTGAGGGAATTTTACAACCCTACCTAGTATAGACATGAACCTTATGTTAGGGTCCCACCTATTGATGCACATTTTGAAATCAAGCACTCCACTATACAACTTCTACTCACTTTAAGGGCAATAATAATGAGGATCCCTTTCAATTTTCAGAAGAGTTCATAGCTATTAGTGAGACAATTAGAATCCCAAATTTAGAAAATGATGTGCTAAAGTGAAACTCTTCCCTTTGACCTAAAGGAAAAAGCTAGCCATTAGTTTTGAACTATAGGAAGGCCCATCACTATGTGGGGGGAGCTAAGAAGTGCCTTCCTAAAGAAGCTTTTCACAATCGGGAAAACCAATGCACTTAGGAGAGCTATTACCACCTTCTCCCAACATCCAAGAGAACCATTACATGAAACTTGAGAGAGATTCATGGATTTAATCAGAAAATACCGACACCATGAGGTTCCTAGATGGCAATATTGCAAATATTTTATCATGGGCTAAATGATCAAATAAGGAGCCTAGTGGATGCATCTTGTGGAGGTAACTTTATAAGAAAGGATGAAAATAGTACTTTTGAGTTATTTGAGAACATGAGAGAAAATTCTCCGAAAAATGCCTCCGTGGAAACTTATGGAAGATCCATGCAATCAAGGAGTGGAATTTATGAGGTCTAGGAGAATTCAAATAATGTGGATTTGAATTTGATCTATGAGAAATTGGATAAAGTTGAGGTTGTATAAAAGAAACTAGATGAACTAATGAGCCAGAATAGAAAGGGAGCAACCCTCCCATCAATTGCTATCCAAGCTCCCTCAAGGAAGGAGTTTTTGAATAAACTGCACATGGCTCAAGATGTGCGCTAGTTGATCCAAGACCCTTCTAATGGGGACCAAACAAGGACCTTTCATCCATGTTATCCTAATTCCACATAGATATCCTCATCGTCATCTAGATATGAGGATGTGTTGAGTATCTAAAGGAACAATAGAAATAACACTTTCCCCAACACTTATAATCCTGGTTGGAGGATGAAGGAGGGCTATGATTCTATAGAATTTTTTTCCTCTTGTTATTCCGAATTTTAAGTTGCACATAAAAGCAAAGTTGTAACCCTTGAAATCAGATTTCTAAGGCAACTTGAATGATTCAATTTGGATTTGAAATGAAAATGTTATGGCGAAAATACTAAAGATGTGTCATGTTGTTACAAATTTCAAGATTAAGTTTAGGATTAGGAATAAGATTTGGTTTAGGGTTTTAAGATAAGGATTTAGGTAGGCAATTTAGAATCCTAGAATTTAGATTTAGTGGTGGATAAATTATGATTTTTTTTACCATCCAAAATAGTATTTATTGGAGGATAAAAGGGATGGCCAAATAAGGTTTGTTGGGTTAGGATTTAGAACTAGGTTGGGTAGAAAATTAGGGTTGGTTTAGTCAATAATAGCTAGCTAATAAGGTTAGAAATTGAGGTGTGGTAGCTGGCCATTATATAGGGAAATTAGGCTATGTTGGGTGGTAATTAGGCATGGGGAATTAGGTTCCTAATTAGGCTAGGTCTAAGGGCTAACTGTTTAGGAAATAGGTCCACCAAACTAGGTCTAGCCCTCTTCCAAGTAAGCTCAGATCAAAAAGTCTTTTGAGCCTTGCTCCAATCAACATGCAATTTTGTACCTACACATATAAGAAGAAACATATCAAGGTACCAGATATAGTTACAAGAAAAATTAGAGAAAAACCCAAAAGTATGCATTATTTATAGAATGCCCTAAAATGACTAATCTAAACTAATTGAATGCAATCTAACCCAAATTGCCCTTGAACTAACATTAGTTAGGCATTAATTAATATAAATAAATATGAAAATATCACACCCTCATGCCTATCTTTTGATAGTTCTCGAGCAAAACACTAAGTGAAAAACTGGTGAGAAAATAGTATTTGCACAAGAAACCAACTTGCAAGTTTTGAGCTAAGTCAAATCAAAATCATCAATATTGATTCTTCACAAAAATAAAGGAATTGTACATAAATTTTTAACATTGAAGACTCAGTAGCTCTAAATAATCGACTCAAACATGGATCGCTAATAAAACTATATTCGCATGTGATAATTAGTTAATTTTAATGTAATTTCAAGTCTTAATAGAAGCAATTAATGTAATAATAGAGCTAATAGCTTAATTAACATTTCTGCATACAACGAATCTAGGTAGCATTAAATTACGCATGTTTACATATTTTTACATATTTATTCTATGTCTGCAGGTAATGCAAGTTTAAAGGAATCCTATTATTATAGTGTTGTGGTCAAGAGGAGCCTATTTTTTATTCCTACCTATGTTAATTTCAATTTGATTTTGGCTAAAGTAATTAGTTAAGGTCTAGTCGAATCCTTTAAATTGGCTCAATCTTAATTAATTAAGCTAGCCATATTGTTATTTAAGTTAACCCATCCCATTTTAATCTCATTGTAAATCCATTTTTATATTTTTAATTCAACACCTTATCCCATGTAATTTTAATTCACGTAACCCTTTTATCCATTTCTCAGATATTTTAAATTCCCTAGTTAAACATTCCACAACTCTCTCTCACGCTCATGCATACACCCACACCTACGTAACCTCTCCCACAATCCCATAACTTCCTACGTAACCTCCCCTCCCATTTTCTCTCGTAACCGTCTCTCTTCCTCTCTTTTCCTCTGTCTCATTCTCCCACCGAGAAAGGAGAGCAGCAACTCACCCTCCTCCCACTCCTTCCGCACACTCTCTCCCTCTCCCTCGTAAACTTCTCCTTCCTCCTCCCATTTTTCCTTCTCTCTCTTCCCTCACAACAACCCACCACCAACACAGGGGTGGGAACTCATCCCCTCCCACTCTCAACCGATCTCTCTTTCCCTCTCAATCTACTCCTTCCTCCTCTCTTTTTCCCTTTCCTCTAACCACTGTCGACCACAGCACCTCCAACGCCGTCGGTGCCCTCTCCTCCCCTTCCTCCTTCTCGTCGACGCTCTCCATCACCTCCAGCGTCGACCTCGTCCCCTTCATCTCCTCTGCTCCTTGCTCGCCGACGCCCACGCAAGCCGCAGCTGCCACCGCTACCTCCTTCCCTCCTCTTCGGCCTCGTCGACGCCCTCTGCCCTAACCTCCAGGCAGCATCGCTTCGCCATCTACCGCCGCCCTCCTTCTTCACATCGCAGCTCCACTATCACCACCACACAACCTCCTCTCCTCTATTCTCCTTAGCCTCTCCTCCTTCCCCAACTCCCTTTTCTCCTCCTTTTCCTTTCTTCCTGCGTTAACCCTCCTCCACTTCCACAACAACCCAACACCACCACCATCAGCCACCTCTACTACTACCTCCTTTCTTCTCCTCTCCTCTCCACACCGATCACCAACAGCCACCTTCAACGGCCAGGCACGCCCCCTACGTCAACGACGATCACTGCTGCCGCCATTCCCTCTGTCTTCTCTACAAAGCTCTTCCCCAACCACTTCCTCTTCATCTACGTTAGCTGCATGAGCTCATCTATCTTTCTCTTTTATGTTTTACATTTGCTGTTTTTAATTACCGTAGAAAAGATAGTGTTTAGTTATTTTGAATGTTTTTTTTCATGTGTTTGCAAGTCATTTTGTGATGACTAAATTTGTATTAGTCTAATCCACATAACTTATTACCTTATTTATTGAAATATAATTTATTTTAAAAAAGTTAGTCATGATTGCTTTATTTTTAATTTTTGGCGTAGTCTTGTCTGCAAGATTTTCTAAGTTTTAAATCTGGCTTAGTTTGTTGTTAAAAATTTTTTTTTAATTGGTCGGATAGATGTATGTTTATTTTCATTGAATAGAAGTCTAAGGTTAAGCTTTTATAAACACGTAATTTAGTCTATGTTGAAATAGTTAGTAGTTCACATTAATGTTTTAATGATTGTATATTTTTAACTTGTCAAGTCTCCTTTTAGTAAGTTGTTAAGTTCATTTTCATAAACATTAATAATCTTTGTTATCTCATAGGGAATAGTTAAGACAACATTAGATTTTAATTAAGTTCCAAGTTAACTATTATTTTCCCTTAAATTGCATAACCAAGCTTATCAACCTAATTAGGAATTACTTTAGAACCTCTCAACAAAATGACTCGAACTCACTAAATTACTAATAGTTCGATATAAATTTTAAACTTGATGCTCTTATTGCACTACGACGTAATTTTAGCTAAAGCGATTTGAGTGCATCAATCACCTAAGTCAAATCAAAGACTATTAGCCTAAGACTTGGGTCCTTGGAGTGATGTTTTGTGGCTCTGTTGACCCACACAAGGTTCAAATTGAACTCGAATTTTAAGCCTCGGTGTGTGCAATCGGATAATTGACTCGTCAAATGGTAAACCTTACTGAGCTCCGAGTTTTCAACTAGACTATGATCGTCTCTTCGTCCTATTGGCTTAGGCCTTTAGATTTGCCTTACTAGGAACTGGAAGTTTTCTCCCTATTCTCTCTTATCCCAAAGTCAACCTCTAAGGTATATCTCGCCGACTAAACCTAAAAAGGTTTCTTGTTAGCTATCTCACTATTTTTAGGATTGGTAGGATACACTCATGTATATATGGGATAAAAGGGATATTTTTTTCTTTTTCTGTTTCCTTTTCTTTCCTTTTTTTTACCTTTTTTTTATAAACTTCCTCAAACCACTCATTTTTCTGGGCTTCTCTTCCTTGTCACACACATTTTTCTAGGTTGGTGACTTACGTATTCCTGTTCAAGAGCCTAAATAAATGCACGAAAGGCTAAAAATGCAAGGCTGGGCTTTGGACATCTGGCAATGAGGAGGCTCTCCCACAACAACATGCCAGCCATGCCTCAATCTAGGTCCTATTGACTACTTGGACTTCAATGGTAGGGTGACTAAAAGACAAGTTAGTACATACATGTAAGTGTAGAGGACTTAATCTTCTCAAACTTTTCAAACCAAAGGGTGGGAAGATAAGTCACTTACTTATCACCCCATGGACTTAATACTTCAGCTTTTTCAAATCTCGTCAATGACTCGGGAAACAACTCCATATTTTAGTAAATACTAAAGATAATTAAGTCAACATACGACCTGAAGAGTCTAAGCGAAAAAACCTTTGTTCATACTTTTCCTGAGATCGGTAAATCCTCAAAATTGAATTTTCTAATTTTTTCATAGCTTAAACTCTAAAAATCATGATTTTTTTCCTTTTTTTCTTTTTTTTGTTTTTTTAAGAAGTACTTTTCGAGAACATGACTAATTCGAGAAAAACCACTAATGCCTAAAAATCTTGAGATAAATAAGAATGACTGAAAAATCTTATCAACCTATCCCATTCCTATTTCATGCAATGTTTTGAATGCATGGAATAAACATAAGCGAAAAATAAACAATACCTGAAACCCAAGAGTTCTAAAGAAATGAAGACTCGATCATCTTGTGACCTAAATGAAAATTTCAAAGCAAAAAGAAAAGTTATCTACATCCGTTGGGTTGCCTCTCAATAAGCACTGAATTTTATGTCTACAGCTAGACCTAAACCCTTAGAAAGATGAATCAATTAATAAAGAGGAGAGGCTCGAGAGTAGAATAACAAATAGATCAAGAAGGTCCAAAGTCAGATGTTAGCAAATGCAGACCAATTAGTGATGCTGTCCCATTCCTAACAGTTGAATACTTAGTAGATGTAGAATCAGAAATGACTACATCCATTTATTTTCTAAAAGTCAATAATGGGGTGCGGTCATCATTTTGGACCCATGTAACCCTAGTTTAAAGATTTAGACACACAAAGATAATCAGAATAAGAAGCTTGTGTCCCTTGCCATTGAAAATTGAAAAGATGATTCAAGGAATAACTACACTCAAATCCACAGGTAAACTAGGAGAATCATAAGGGTCCTTATAAAAGGTCGAGAGTTTAAAATCATAAGGAACCCTTAAACTCTGGTATAATTCACTCTCTACATTTTCTTCCGAAATGATGATTCCTTTATTTATATCCTACAATCAATCAAATCTTTACTCGAGATATTTTGACTTTCATCAACCCCTTCTATAGGATCCAAGTCTGTAAAATCATTTGCAATTAATTAAAACTCAGGTTCATCAAATTCAATTCCCATTGATTCACAATTAGTCTCTTCAGGGGTTGATTGGGAGGTGGGATTATTGATCAATTCCTTTTTAGATTCAGAAATCAACTCTTCATTTGCCACCTCACCGAAATCAAGATAAGGGCCACCAAAATCAACATCCATAGAATCGGTTTCCTCAGTTAGCCCTTGTTCAAAATCGAATGCCTCATAATCGGATTCTTATTTAATATTAGTTGAGACATCTGCCTCAGTGTCCCCATTCTCTAATTCCTCGAAATTAGGCTCATCATCCAAAGTCTCAACAACCACACCTTCATGTTCAATCAAATCATTCTTTATTGGTTCATAGGAAGGGTCATGAGCTAGATTTATGATAAGGGGATCATTACTAGGCTCCTTAGTTTCTATTTCTAGAGATTTAGCCTTTATCCAAGCAACAAAGCTGGGTATTTGTAACATTACATCCACCATTTGAGCTTTGATTTTGATAATCTCTTGATGTATCGTCATAACTTGGTTCTTTTGAGCCCAATTATCCATGTGTTTTATCTATTCCAAAAGTTTGTCCTTCATGTTATCCAACTAGCATAACTTTTCCACCCATTATTCATATTGACTACCAATAGGTGTTGATTGAGAGGTCATGAGTTGATCTGACGATTGATCCTGATTGACCCCAAGACTAGATGTATCTGAGTCAATTTGGCATGGGTTAATAGGCTAAGGATCAGAATACAGAGAATCTAAATATCCTCTTAGGTTATGGGTCATGATAGGATAATCATTTGAATCTGTTGACCTATATTGGATGTTAAGATTCGGAGGATAAGAGGCCTGAGCATGCACTTAGTAGCAATAGTATCCCACTTGGAAGATGAATAGGATTGGGTTAAAGTGGGATTAAAGTTAGAATCACTTTGGGGATTTTCTCCTTGATTCCAGGTCATATTGAGATAATCATTTGGGGATAACGACCTAGATAGGAATTGAGCTTGAGGAGGATTAAGGTTCAAATGCTGATATCCAAGATTAGAATCACATCTCTGGTTAGAAAGAGGTTTATCCCAATTTGCAGCTATGGATGTAGAAGTCAAATTGGGATAAGAATTGATATCATTATGGGGATTAGAATTATATCTTGGATATTGGTATCCCTAGTTAGATCCCCAATTAGAAGTTGAATTGGTATAAAAATTAGATTGGGGATAAAAGGAATTTGAAGAATAAGAATTGAAGAGCATGGATACAGATGAAAGAAATCAAAGTTAAGAATAGGAGAGAGACCTGAGTGTGCACAATTCAAGTAATTAGATCTAGTCCCTAAATGGTTGCACCTATTAGACCTAATCCAAATTTCACTAGCCTAGTTAACTGATCTAACCCTTGAATTACTTGGCTGGCCAGAAGTGGGGACCCCTAGGACACCTCGCATGATGGGAAACCACTAGAGGTTAACGTGATTATCACACTGACCTTTCTTGCCATCAGTTAGTCCAAATAGCCAAAGCCCCAGATTCAATCAACTAAGTCTATCTCAAGTTTGGAAATAAAATCCAACCTAGTTGGCGTGTCTATCAAATTAATTAGGGCTTGGGATTTACTATGCATGGGATTAGATGATGGGTGTGAAGAGTGTGGTTGCCCAACTAAATCAATTGAATTGTGTATGCGTACCAAATAAGGGTCCTCAAATAATCTTAATTGGTGATGTAGATTTTAAGGTTCAAGTAAATAATTCACCAATTTTAGGGTTCAAATTTCAAGGTCTTTTCAAACAATTTTTGAGTGGACAGATAGTTGTTTTGCAAGCATGGGACCTTGATCTTTTTCCTTTAGTCCCTAATAGGCAACTCTAGATGAATCAATTTTATTTCAAGTGGTGAGGCCTAAATGATATAGCAATGGCTTCCCAAACACCACTTGATCAATCACACACCAAATAATCTTTTCCAAAATTTTTACGGGTTTCAAAATATTTTTTCCAAGAATTTTAAAATCAAGATAATAAATCAACCCAATCAGACCCATAATGAGTAATTTTTCAAAATAGTAAGGGTGTGACCTTCAGAAAATTTTGCCAATTTTTCTCAAGAAACTAGATTTGATCATAAAATCAATACAACAAATTTTACCTAATTTGGAGTTATATAAAATTCAAGAAAATTCTGAGAATCTGGTTCTTTAGCAGAGAAATTTTAGAAAAACTCACCAACAGAAAATGATTTTTCTAGGATAGAAAAATGAATTTTTGTGTGAAAATTAGTGGGTTGGTTTCTTATTTCAAGAGGATAAAGCAGTAAAAATTTTAGAATTTTTGGTTGCACAAATTGTTCAAAATAAAATTTTTAAATCAAGGTGCAAATCTAATATGAACCTTGTTAAAAGAGGATATGATCTTTTGAAGCATAAAAGGATTGGATAAGAGATTTATTTTATGCAACTAAATTAAATGCAAATATTCCTAAGAGTCGAAATCAAATCCTAATACTAAGATGCATGGTACTAACCTAATGATCTTCACTCACACTTTATTCTGAGATTGCTTCGTGATCCAAATCCATGTGAACATGCGTTTCCTACACACAAAACAATCAACATAGAAAGGTAAGTTAGATCAAGTGAATGCAAATATAAACGTAACTACTGAAAATGAAATAATGACCATGACTTCCCGGCAATGGTAGCAAAAAGTGTTCTACACGTAGATATGATTACGAAAATACACATTCGTCGTAGTAAGTGCACGTAGAAACTCTTAAATTTATTTTAAATTGAACTTGTGAATGTAAAACTAAAGTTCAAAAGTCAGAGTCCAATTCGTTCGTAGGGAGGCGGTCGGAATAGTTCACTTTCTTAAATTTTAAGAAGTAGATAAGTAGATTCAAATGTGAGATTACCACTATTAGATTGCAAATTGATGAAAAAAATACAGTTTTTGTAAAGAGGGTTTGTAAATCATTGTAATGCATATAAATTGATCAACTTTTAAAATTTATAAATCTAGGTAGTGAAAGTATAGAGGATCATCCAAGGAGACCAGTTTTAGTTATCAAGATTGATTGTTCTCTCTCACTCTCTCAAATCTTCTTTTTGTCATATTCGGGTTTTATAAGTTTTAGGACTTTGACATACTTGGGCAACAGAATGGGAATTACGCCTAGGTGAAAAATGATAAATGAAATCCTCCTCTCTAAGCTCACCTTAGGCAAGTGTGCTTAAGGTAATAGAGAGGTAAGAAAGTACTTGAAATAAAAGCACAATTGAAAGGTGAAACTTTTTGTGTTGCTAATTTAATGTCACTAGTAGAGGAATGCTTGTTACAAAAATGTAAAGCAAAATACAAAAAGATGTAGAAGAAGATAGTAGAAAGATCCTCTAGATGAAGCTTGGGATGGTCTTCACTCCAACATGGCTGCTACTGTATTTGAAGAAGATTCTTCCTTTCTCCTTTCTTTAATGGCATTGTAAAGTGCTCCCCCTCTCTTTCCTTCTCCAAGGGTGGACGTCCACCACCCTAGCTTCTCTTCTACTTGGCTGTCCTCCTTTTGATGATGCTCCTTGGCTTTTGACCAAGGAAGAGGAAAGAAATGGCACTAGGAATCAAGGGAGTCTTCCTAATCACCTTCGAATCCCCTCTTCCTTTGGCCGACCATATAGGTAGTATAGGTAGAAAATTAAATGTAGCCAAGGATGGTTTTTGATGGTGGTTAATGGGTGTATACATAGGATGGGAGGAGGGGAAGGTGGCATGGATTAAATGGAGGGTTAGGATAGGTTTTGGGATGGTGGTTACGAGATCTAGGGTTTGGATGTTTGGCACCAACTAAAAGGGTGTAAAGGGGGGTTGGTTAAGGGTTTGTGGTGCCCCTTGGTGGCCTGCCATGGTGGTGGGATGCCACCAATTTTGGCACCAAAGTGGAGCTTCTAGAAGGGTTTTTTTTGGAGGGAGAATGGAGGGTGGAGATAGGCTTTGAGTTGAGGTGTAGGGTGGAGATTTAAGAAGGGTTTTGGAGGGAAAGTTGGCACCAAAAATATGGTCGTTATGGTGGTGGTTGTGGGGGGAAGGGGTGCCATGGTTGGTGCCAACTTGAAAGGGTGGCAAGGGATGGTGGTGGTTAAGAGAGTTGGCGTCAAAACAAGGAAGGAGTTGGTGGTGATTTTGGTGGAGCTAGGGAGGAAAGTGGATAGCCATGTGAATTAGAGAGGAGCTAGGGTTAGCTTAGCTAGCTAAGTGACCGGGAGAAATTCACTTGAATAAGATAATATCATAAAATACATTGTCGTAGTAATTCGCGTGGTGGAAAATATCTCAATCAAAAATAACAATTAATGTAATAAACCATGAAATTATGATGTCGTATTCACAAGGAGGAACATGCCAATAAACTCACAAATACATAACATTCATGTTCATATAGATGAAAACTTATTGCACAGAAATATTCGTCAAACCCTTTGCATTAATCAATGGAGATGCTGCTCTTAATATAAACCCACAATTTAGGTAGAAGTTAAGGGCTACTTATGCAAATTCAACTCAATAAATTAACTCATTAAATATTTGAATAGTGTTTGGCAATGGCATATGATGTAAATTTAATATCACCTAACACTATAGTGAAAAAGGGGATGCTTTCCCTCGCTCGTGGCCTTGCGTGGAGGGCCCTTAACCGGCGGCGAGTGTGTCGACAGTGGTCTGCCGAGGAAGATGAACAAGATGGTGACGATGGCTTGGCGTGAGGAGGCTAGACACAGCCAGTCGAAGAGGAGGTTGGCTGACGGTGGGGGTGTCTCCAAGTAGCGAGATGGCTACCGATTGGCAGTGCTCGATGACGGGTGTCACTCGTGTGCAGGTCGACGAGCGTTCGGTGTCGTTAGTGGTTGGAAATGGATACCGGAGGTGGGTGGATAGAGGTGTGGGTGGTCAGTGGTGATAGGTTCACGCAAGGAGTTGCAGGTGGTGGTGGTGGTGGGTCACGTAAAAGAAAAAGAAGAAGAATAGAGAAGAAGAAGAGGGGCGGTTGAGGAAGAAGGTCGTGGAGGTCTTCCTGTGGTGGTGCTTGCTTTGCCGAGGAGAGGATGGTTAAGCAGTCATCAGAGAGGATAGTCGTTGCTGTGCGTGTGGGCTCCAGAGCAGAGGTTGAGGGCATGGGAGTGAAGGGTTGTGATGGAGCATGGTGGGTGGTAGCTGAGAGGAGAAAGTCGTCGAGGTCACGATCACGAGGATGGTGAAGTACGATCGTGGAGTCGATAGACGAGTCATGGTGGTGGCGTTGGAGCTATTACCTCTGACCATGATGGTGACATGCAGTGTTGAGGATGGCTGAGACGCGATGGTGGTTGGGTGTCGATGCATGGGTGTGGACTCGGTTGGTGATGAAGGAGTAGGCTCGCAATGGTAGGAAGTCATGGTCGAGGATGGAGGCTTGCGGTGGCATACATAAGGACATTGGCCTTCGCTGTTGGCAATGGTGTGGTTAGCACGCGGTGGGTTGCTGTTGTGGTGGTGGTATGCGGTGGTGGATGGAGAATATGGAGGTGGAAGGTAGGCTCGTGGTAGGTTGATGTGTGGGGAGGAGATGAATGTGGAGGGGGTGGCTGGATATCTTCGCGATCCAAGGCCTAAGGGGCAAGGGGGACAAATAAGAGAGGGAAAAAGAACGTGAAGGCCAAATTGGAAGGGGATTGCATTGATTTCTCTGTCTGTGCGTGAATTAGTTGTGACATTGGAGAGGAGGGGATTTACTTCCCAAATCTAAGAGAGAGAGAGAGGTTCAAGAGGTCCCTCATTAGTCTCCTTCCTTTAAGAAAACTTCTTTAACTTTTCTTGGTGCCAATTTAAAATATCAAGATGGACTTCCAAGTTTTGGTACGCATTCATTTCCTGCAAACTACACGTAAATAATATATTAGTATACGATTATGCATTAAGTGAAGAAATATATGGAGTACATCAAATGAATAAAAATGCACAAATAGTAAATTACGAGCTCAACTAATTTCCCACTATAATACCTACTCGAAGACTTTTTTAACCTCAATATTCAATACACTTAGGCCTAATTATTGTCCACTAAATTGGACCTATCAAATATCCCATGTCTAAGTTTTGCTAGTCCCGGGCAAAATTATATGGTGCAAACTAGGTCTCTAGGCTAGATTTTATCGTCAGGATGCCTTATCATGCTGCACCTCTAGAGACTAGATCGAATTACCAACTCTAGGCCTAAAGGTACTCACGTACTAGCCAAGATATGGACCTAACCAGTCTCAGCCTTAGGTCCACAACAAAGGTTTCTAAGGCCCCAGAATCTACCTAGAGGTTCATTGACCCCTATGGTTTAAGCACCCATGTGTTCATGCAGTAAGGTCCAAGTTCAACTTCCAGTGTATTTTTCAGAAGAAAGAGATATTTTCTTAAGATTTTTCTCTTTTTTGTAATTTTTTTGTGGTTCCCCTAAATCCAACATTGGATTGTCCTCAGCACGATCTATATCAGATTCTTCACCTCCATCATCAATCCTCAAAGGGTCCCTGGTAATCAATGCTTCGGGATAGCACCGCCCATGGCAGCCCCCAGAATCCTAGCAATCGACACTTTGTGATAGTGCTGCCCATGACATTCTATAGCTAATCCAATCCTTGGCATTCGACATTTCGAGATAATGCTGCCCATGGCACTTGAACCTGCACAAGGCACTTACATACCCCAGGTAGGATAATTAAATATCTTAGGAGACAAGCGCTGAGTAGATGATATGTTATAATGCATTTTCAAGGCTCTTTGCGGTGGGAACTCATCCAATAAATTTGTGTTTTCGAGCCACTTCTAAGCCAGATCTTAGAGAAATTCTTTTCTTTTTTTCGAACAGAACATTTTTGGCATTATTCTTCGTTAAGCTCATTGAACCAGACCAATGCATGATTTTTAGGTGCCTAGGTTACCAAGTCCCACAAAGTAAAGGGCAGACAATGAAGACAAATAGTCCCTAAGCCTTAGACTTAATACCTCAGTTTCGCAACTCCCTCAACCTCTTGTGGAATAGTCCAGATCTTAACAAATACTTGAATGTTTAAGCCCAAACATGCCCAAGAGGCTTAAAGTCTGTATCCTTCACTTATCTCCTCTTTAGCACTTTAGGACTTAATAATTCATTCCTACCCAGAACTTAAGTACTCTTTGATAAGTCCACTTAGTAGACCATAGATTGGCCTAAGTACTCACTAATTATATTTTTCTAATTTCTAACTTTCCAAATTCTAAGTGATAATTCATCTTAAACAACATATATTTTTTGTACGCCAACCCCACATTTAATATCATATTTTTATGTTACCTATTTGTTGCATGCAAGATTGGATGCAAGAACTATTGGAGCAAACATGGAAGGTGGTCACACATGACCCCCGCACATCTCTCTGTGCATTAGTTGGCCTTCCATATTTGGTCAAGGGTCAATTTAATAGGGAATTGAAGATCCCTTGATCTTAGGCGTCACCAGCGGTGACAGTGGTTTTCACAAAAGGATACAACTCGATTGCTAGAGAGGAGTATAAAAACTCCCTTTCTTCCTCGCTGAGTAGGGGGATCGCATCTCTCTTCCCATCCCCCTTGGGGACCTCCATCCCATCTCCTCCACCGTGAAATAGAGACAACACCGTTGTCCTTTGGCATTCGCCCTGATCAAAAGCATACACTGTGAACTAAAGCATGCACCATCATCACCATTCACCTTCATCTCCACCGCGATTGACCCATCACCACATTCATCACCATGAACACCACCTTCATTCCTCTCTTCTCTGACGAGAACATCACCACCATTACCATCTAGACCACCACCACCAACTTCTCCTCTCCTCTAGCAACAGGGAGAAGCCTCATGCACTCCTCTTCATCTTCTTCTTCATCTTCTTCACCACATCACTTGCACCCCCCACCCCTGCCCAAACACCCCACCACAAAGAACCCATCACCGTGACCATTACCTCCTCCACTACTCTCCACCGATCGACCTTCAGGCTCGCCAACACAGCCATTGAACCGTTGGAGTCCACGTAGCCAGCCCAGGAGGCCAACTGAGCTTCACCATCACCGCTAGTGCTCGCCGCCAGCACCTACTGCCTCCAACCTTCCAACACTCCGGTGGCCTGGCCCGGCCATCATCTCCGATGCCAACACCACCTACAATCACCATCGCCACCAACACACTCGTTGCATGCTCGCTGTCGAGGATCTACCTCCATGCACAACCCACAGTCGCCCGCGGCAACCCATCTCCAGTCGACCAACCTCCTCATCATCCGGCCACCGACAGCTATCTCGGGCTACGCCGAGATCACCAACGCAAAGCCCATGTTCTAACGACTCACCACCAAGGTCCTCGTCACCGGCAAACTCTTCTCCATGCACAGAGGCTACTTCATCGACATCCTCTGTTTTGGAACAATGAAAGCTGAATTAAATTTTACATTCACTGCATTGCCCTTTCAATTTCATTGAAATTGTTGGCTAGCCCCTCACCTTTTGTCAAATTCTCAGGTTCGATTCTTCTTTCTACCTGTGTACTCTCCCCCTCCCAAGGCAGATAGTGAATTTAATAGCACGAGGGTATTAAGTTATTTACTGATTTTCTTGGTTGAGAATACTGTGTTATTTTTCTTAGAATATTATTTGCGTGAATTTGACCTTCGAATCCTTAAATTTTGGAAATTCTCTGTTTTCTCTAGTTTTGCATTGGACTTGACATGACTATTAATATATATATCTATCTAGAGATTTGATTTACGACTAGTGTTAATTTGAAGAATCATTTATTATATATTGTCATTATGTCCATTTGAATTTGGAGTATTCTCACGTATATTGACTTGGTTTGAAAGATATTTGGTTGCACGGTAAAAGACATATTTGGTTTCTATGTACTTGATTCTTACAGACTTATTGCTTTACCTTGGTTTTCTCTCGACCATCTATGATTGATGATGGAAAACATTGGTTAGAGTGATTTAAGAAAATATTTGTGAGTTTATTATCTTAAGCCTCCCTGTAGATACAACCTAACCTTCGTGGTTAGTTTTTATTTAATAGTTTGCTTGGGGATTTTCCACCATGAGAATTACAATGATTGCAGAGAACATGCCTTTTGTAAATGCAGGTTTTTATGTCGTTGCAACACGTAAATTTGCAATCAACTTTTACAATTTATATTCCTAAATATCGTGAGTATCTAAGGTCATCCAAGGAGACCAAATTGTTAATTACATGAAATGATTCTCTCTCTCACCTCTCAAATCAACACTGGTCTTTTTGTGATTTTAGTTTTATTATTTTTAGGATTTTCATAATAATTGGGTATTCAAAAGCGAAGATCATGCCTATCACTAAACCTAAGTGGCAAGAAGAAAACATTTTCTTATAAACTAACCCTAGGCAAGTGCGCCTAGGGTAATTAAAAGAAGAAAGTGTAGTGTGCACTACAACTATAAGAACATGAAGAACACACTAACTAGAAAACATGAAAATTGGAAGACAATAATGAAATCTTGTATTTCTAGGAAAATGTATGACAGGTAGCTGAATGCTTATTACATGAAATTATGAAAACACTAGCTAATACAAGAAAATGGAAAGATAAAGAAAAAGAAGGGATCCTTTAATTGAAGCCTTGGATAACTGTTGCCCCCACACTTAAAAAGGTTTTTCCTTGACTTCTTCAAGTAGTCCTCCTCCAACCTATCCTCCAAGGTGGGAGTCAACCACCTTGCTCCTCCTCTTGCCTGGTCATCCCTTCTATGTGAAGAACTCCTCCTCCTTGACGTGGCACAAGTGAGAGGAAGAAGGCACTAAGGGGGTGGGTAGGTTGCCCCCTTGACCTTCTTTATCTTCTTCTACTCGGCCGTAGGTATAGGTGGTGTAGGTAGAATAAAAACTAAGGAAGAAGATGGCCTTCATGTGGTAGTTAGGTGCGGTATATATAGGAAGGGAGAGGGTTGGTTGGTGTGGGGATTAGGTGTAGGGCTAGGATGGGTTTTGAGGGTGGTTATGTGGATCCTAAGGCTAAGAAAGGTTGGTGCCAAGTGAAGGGTTGGGAAGGGGGTAGTTATGGTGGTGGAGAGACACCATTAATTGGCACCAAAATAGTCTTCTAGAAGAGGTCCTAGGTGGCACCAAGATTGGAGGGTGGAGATGGTTTGTGTGATGATGTGTAGGGTTAGGATGAGGGTTAGTTTGGCGCCAAAATGTAGGTGGATGGTTAGGTGTTTTTGGCACCAAGGTTGAAGTGTCTCTTGGTGTTGGTGGTGGGTTGAAGGGTGGTGTGTGTGCTGGCACCAAAGTGGAGTGGGAGTAGGTTAGCTAGGTGGATTAAGTAGGGTTAGTGGTGGAGCTAAATAGGTGGGGATTAGGGTTAGGTTTTGCTAGCCATGGAGGTGGACTAGCTAAGCTAAGCTAGTTAAGCTATCTTAGCAAGTAGATGAGTAGTAGAGAGGGGAGGTAGATTATGGTTTTAGAGGAGAGGAGCTAGAGGGAGCTGGAAAGAATTGCATTGAAGTTGATATCTGCTAAAGAGAGCTAAAATGGAGTTCAGTAGCTAGCTTAGCTAGCTAGTTCTTTGCTAACAGCTAAGCCAAGCTAATCTGAGCTGGCTTTCTTCTATGCTAAGCTAAGGTGAGCTAGGTCTGGTCTTCCTGGAGATTTCCTAGCTAGCTGGAGTAGCTAGCTTAGGTCAAGTAGCTCAACTCAACTAAGTTGAGCTGAGTTGATCCTCTGGGAGCTGGACTTGAGCTGACTTGAGCTAGTTGATGACTTCTTCAGTTGACTAGGTATAGCTAGTTGATGGCAGTAGCTAGTCCTAGTTAGGTTGAGCTTCCAGTGAACTATTCTGAGCTGGAGGAGTTGGAATGGAGCTAGGATCAATTGTTATGAGCTAGTTTGAGCTGCCATCCAGCTGAGGTGAGCTGAATGGAGCTATGGTGAACTAGCTTGAGCTACCATTTAGCTGAGATGAGCTGAATGGAGTTAAGGGTGAGTTAATCTAGCTAGAATGAGTTGGGATCCAGCTAGGATGAGTTGGATTAAGCTAAGATCCAGCTGATAGGTGCTTCTTTTTCAACTTCTGCCTTCTTGAGTACCAAGGTATGTGAGATCTAACTTTCTGCCTATCCCTGACACTTAGATAAACACATCAAAATGACAAATAAAATGTAATGCATGCCTAACCTAGGTGAATGCCTAAATATAGCCCAAAAATCCATTTGCGAAGTAAAAACCCTAAGAACTTGATTTGTTTTAGGACATAAGAATGATGATAAATTGGCATTTATCACACCCCCATGCTTATCTTTTCTAGTCTCTTATTAATACAATTTTCACAAAATGGATATTTAGGAAAGTCTAATTTTTTTTATTTTTGAGCAGAAGATGATTATGAGACCTTGGTTGAGTGATAAACATGAAAGGTATAGGATTTATTAAAAATAAAACATCAAGATACATCTTTGGATCCAAAAATTAGATGAATCGGGATCCATGTATCCTTCAAAAATTCACAAGTTAACTCCTTGTTAATTCAAGTGACCCAAAATTATTTTGTAGTTAGGATTTTCTTAGCTATTGAATCCGACTCGCAACTTGCATAATCTTTTAAAACCTTGTGTCAGTGCTTGTGAATGCCAACATTTATAAGGTCGTGTTTTTGAAACCTTTTTTTTGTCTCCCCCATGCTTATTCCTAGCTTAATCCTACAATAGATGTGTCGAGATCATCATTCCCACTACCAATCCTCAAGGGAGCTCTGGTGCCAGCACTTTGGGATAGTACTATCCAAGACACCACCCAGGAGCTCACAACCCCAAAACACAATGTGGTGTAAAGGGGCGCTCCAAGCGAACTCAGGTTCTTGCTCTGACACTATGGGTAGAGCACCATCCAAGACACCTAAGCTGCAAGATTGCACCTTAATGCTCTATCTAAAGATATGAAATATAGATATAAAGTAGTGTCGAGGCAGTAACATGTTGACATTGTGTCATCAAAGGAGGCATTTTCCTCCTTCTCGGTGGTAGGAACTCAAACCAATCATCTGCTTCAAATTTCACTAAGACTAAACATGGGGCTTTTCTAATTTTTCTAGTTATTTTTAGGTGTTAGCTTTGTGTGTGGAGTTTGACACAAGAATTTTTGTAAGAGATGCAAGTTTTTGGATCGAAAACTAAGCTAGGTAATTTCCAGGTCACAAAAAGAGATCAAGTCACCTAAATTATCACGAGTTTAGGTGGAATTTAGAGAAAGATAGTTGATCTAATCTAAAAATAGACCCAGAGATTCTAACAATCAGATCTACATCCTAGCCCCTAGTTTGTTAAAGATTAAATTCCATTGTACCTTAAAATGAATTTTTCAACCTTGGTCTCAACTTTCAAAGCTTTCCTAAAAAAGTTTTATGATTTTTCTATTTTTTTAAGTATGCATGCCAGAAATGAAATGAACATTTGAATGTTTTTAGGTTTTCAAAATACTGAATCGATCATCAAAATTTAAAAACATCCCCTATGCTTAAGATAGGCAATGTCCTCATGTATTAGGAGGGAAAAGAGATCATGTTAGTGAAAAGCGGTTAGGTTCAGGATGGGAAAAACCTGGGAAAAGAAAGATAAAAGAAAAGCAGTAAAAATGATGGGTTACCTCCCATCCAGTGTTATCTTTTACGCCATTCAATCGAACTTGAAGCGATGCATGAAAGACGAATAGTCATGTAGAAAATTGGACACATGAATGCCCTCATGAAAAAGGTCTTCCTCTGGATCCCCAAAACGATGATTGGTAAAAAATAGGGATAAAAATGAGATGGAAAAATGGAAGAATGACCCAAGTCTAGCCATGGCTTTAATTCATGATAAATGCCATACTCAAGCAAGTTTGGTGGTAGGTCTAGGGGAAAGGGAGTGGGAGAGAAAATAAGGAAGATTTGAAGAGTGAAGATTAAACCGTAATTGATCTGAAATGTCTTTGACTCCATTATCATATTCAGAATCTAAATTAATAAACTCTAGTTCAGTGGTGGTCAAAGCAAAGCAGGAATGGATCATCATAGATTCCTCAATTACTGCTTCCATTTCATCATCAGAGTCCTAAAAAAATTCATGATCAAGGGACCTCCTAGAAGCTTTGAAAATATCTAAAGAGACAGCCTGGTCACTACAAATTATATCCATTTTTCCAGAATGACAATTGATATTAACTTTTGTGGTAGCCAGAAAAGGTCTTCCAAGGATAATAGGGGCATTTTTGAGTGCCTCAGGTACCTCTATGTCAATGATCAGAAAATCAACAGGAAATAGATAATTCTGGACCTTGATAATGACATCCTCGACAATTCCTCGAGGTTTAATGGTAGATCAGTCTGCCAGTTGTAATTGAACCTTAATATGTTTTAAGTCACCAAGTTGAAATTCCTCGAATAAGATTGTGGGGATAAGATTTATAGAGGCACCTGATGTAGACACATTTATTTAGGATAAAATGGCTATTTATACATGTTCCTAAGCTTAGATATGCATTCCATACTATAAATATTGCATAGCATGCATCATTCTGCATTTAGAGTAGTTTATGTAGATTTTAGGTTAATTCATGTCCTTTTGTGGCTAGGAGAGGAGATTTAATTCAATGCCTCAGATTGACGATTCGACCAAACGGATCTAATTAGGATGACGATTGGAGTCCAATGCCTCCAAAATCATCTTAATTAGAGTTCCGTAGCACCTTATGCAATTCGAGGAAGATCAATAGCCAAGGGACTAGGTGACACAATTCGAAGCTTCAAACGACAAATTCGACCGCATGGATGGATTCGGGCCAACAATTGCAACTCAACAACACGAAAATTGACTCAATTCGACTTCTGTGGTAGCCCCTACAAAGGAAGGAAGATAGATGGCCCATATTGCACCACGTGGCACTATCCAGGCTGCCCATGGGTGCGGACGCAGCACTACACATGCGTAGCGCATGGGCGCACGCAGCAACGAGTGCACGGAAGCAGCGTAGTGTGCATAGTGCACGGAGGCAGCGCAGCGCCAACAGGCGTGCGTGAGCTGGAGCTTTAGTGATGCTTATGGTGGATCTTCAACAATGTTTATTGCTGTCACTAAATGTCCTATGTGCGAAATGGATCATTTCCTCCACTATAAAAGGACCCCTACCCCTCCTATTCTTCATCTTTTCCTTTCTTTCCCTCACCACCTCCAAGGCTCTAGAGAGAGCTTGTCCCAAGCCCAAGATGCTCCTCTAGAGTAGAAAATCAAATTATTTTCCCACCTCTCATCCCCATTCGTGGAGCATCCCATGACCGTCCTCTCATCAGTTCGAAAAGTAGATCCTTGCCGCAATGCCCTCCATCCTTCGATGCCATTCTCCTTCGTCCCGCTCCTTACCACCTTTGTCTGGGTGCCGTCACAGCAAGTCATCCTCCAAGCGACCGTCAAGAGGGACTCTTCTCACCTCTCTCTATCTTTATCACTTTTGTAGTGTAGTTTTTCACTCTTTATTTGTAGCAAACATTTATTTAGATAAATATATTGATATTTTTTCTCTCTCTCTCTCTTTCTTACTTTGCAAGTAAATTAGCTAGATAATTTTGTTGTCAACCTGATCTCTTGTCGTATAAAAATTCCAAAAAAACAACAAAAACAAATAAAAGCGAAATGCATATTTTAAAATTAAATGTTCACCTCCCTACGTTCGACCCGGGACTCCCTTGGAGTTTCGGTATAAATTTTATCTGGTAGCAAGTTTTGTGACTATGACGACGGGTTTCTCAAAACCCTAATTTTTCTGTCACGAAAACCCACTCATCATTTTGGTGTCGTTATGGGGAGGCAACACTCTTTGATTTCTTTTCCGCATTTTTTCGCCTTAACTTTTTAGCTCACTTTGCTCCTTTCTTCCTATGATTACAGGTACCCTTCCAAGGCAAGCTAAAGCGGATAAATCGTAGTAAAGTGCAGTTAGAAGGTTCTGTAAGTTTATGCCCCCACCCACCTACTAGATTTTCATTTCATCACCTAATAACTCAAACTCAAATCAACCTAGGTGCTTTTATAAACCCTAGGATAGGCCTAATTATTTGATTGTCACTTCACCTCACCTCACATACCCACATAAAATCAAAAAACAAAAAACAAAAAAATACTCTTCGCTTGTGGGATTTAATTAAACGAGACACACTTAACACCCACCAAATCTCTTCCTAAGGCGCACAATCACTTTGATTCTACCAGTTAACCAGGATCTGACCTGTGGACCCAGTACACTTCAACTCAATACACATAAGTGAGTAGAAATCTAATTAGGCTAAGACATTGTGTGCCTTAATTTGTGGTGCGAATAGGCCAATTGATGGATTTGTTTGGGCCGCACCACTCAAAATAGAACTGATCCATCAAGTAGCTTGCCACTGAGGGTTGATTTTTGGGCTAAACCAGGCACTCCACATTATTTCTGATTTTTAAAGGAATATATCATCACCGGTGCTTACAACACTTGGAATGTTCTCCTAAACTTGATTGAATACACCTAAGATTAAACACTAAAAGCTACTAAACAAGGTTAAACCCTAAAAGACACATCATCAAATAACCTTGTTTGCAAACTTTGGTTGTGCACGAACACACATATTAACTGATCATTAACGGCACTACCCATCTAAAGAGCCCATCACATTCCAAGAGCACAATCATCCCAAGCTTAATTAAAACTGAGTAGACATTGGCCTTTAGAATTGATTCGCTCTTCGGGACTCCAACTAAGATTTTTTTTTATTAATCTACTTCTACTGGTCCATCTGGTGTCTAGCTAGGGGAGTAGCGTCAAACGACCGTGATTGGGGGGTATCAAAGGAGCCTGAGGAGAAAGCTAAGGGAAGAACCTTCTCCCCAACCCCTCCCTCTAACAGATTGGATTGGCTGGATAGAAGTAGACCAAATTATTTCTGTCATCTCAAGAAGGTTCTGAGAGTCTGCAAATCTGTAGGCTAACCCACCTAAAGACAAGTTTGGTTGATTGTATTGCAAGGCACTTTTCTCTGTTCTGTTTTCCCTCCTACTTCAGCATGTATGCTTCCACATCCTACACACATTTCCAAGCCTACCCTCCTACCACTACTTATCCTCAAGATGATTACTATCCTAACTTGACTTATGATTACCCATCCACTAGCCGGGATAACTTGGATTGGGAATATGAATCCAAACCTCAGTGTCCAAGGCCTAACCCTGGACAACAAGACTATGATTATTATCCTTTTCACGCCTACAATGATTATAGATCTCCACCCTTTGATGATCAACCTAACCCGATCTACAATCAAGAAGGATATGATAACCTTTATAACTGTTACCCTCCCCAAGATTATGCTGAACATAGGTCACCACCATTCTTTCAACAACCCAAAATAACCTATTATCAAGGAGGACCTCAATTTCTTGACTCCCCTAGTTTTAACCCAAACCCACCCAACCTTGAACTGAACCATTCGGTTCAGGTGAACCATGTCCAAGATAGGGTATTGGCTAACTTGTGAAACACTATATAATCTTTAGAAGCTCAACCAACACCATGCACTGAAGCATTGGAGCCCATGATCAAAATGATTGATGAGCTTGATAGTTCATTATTGGATTGGCTCCAAGATGTTAATGATAGGGGCCTAGGTGAGTTTTTACTTGGGAAATTGTCGAGATTGGGGATGAAATTCGTGGTTGCCTTAGTCCAATCTTGGGATGATTCCCAGGATGAACCCCCTTCAGGAAAGCCAATGTCAGAACCCTCTCAGGCACCTGTCACGGGGGACATTTTTTTTGAAATCAGGGATGACCAGGTTGGTCTAAAGCAACCCATTGAGGATAAATCAATTTTCTCACCCAAGATCCCTGAGTTAGGGGGCGAGGAAAAATATGTCTCTATAGACCAAGGAACAACATATGATTTTGAGACATATATAAATGAGGATCAAGAATTCTTTGATTGTAAGGGTGAAGAACCTGCAGGCGAGGTCTCACTTGAGCTCAAAGAAGATGGTTTTATTGAGACAAATGGGCTTGAGGAATCTAATGAACTATTTGATAGCCCGACCATTGAAGAATGTGATCTTGTTGGGGCTTACTTGGAGGATCTGAATCCTGATTTACTAGAAGATTCAATAAATAGCCCCATCCCTCAACCACACCTCGAAGGGATTGAGTATGATTTTGATTTGGAAATTATTTTACCCAAGTCAATCCTAGTTCAACCGCAATTGTTGGACTTGGATATTTTAGAGGGGGTGTACAACGATCTTTAGGTCCTTGAAACTAAACACTTGAACTTGGAGGATAGGAATTTGGAAGTTAAAATCTGGGAGGCTAATTCTAAGGGAAATACAATTTTGGATTTAAGGGTTCCTGTTGACCTAAAACCACCTACCTTCTCTTAGGACCCTTATGATATCTTTGATGTGCAACCCAAGTACTGAATAATGGACCATCTTTCTGAGCTGAACTCTAAGTGGACACATGAATCTATTGAACCAGATCTACCTATTGTCCACCACTTTATGCATGGGTTGCACACCACAAAATTGCAAGCCTGACCCTGCAAGCACAACAATCTCTGGTTCTGGGTGATTTTCATCCAGAACCTTAGAACCACTTGACCCTAGGGCATGGGTTTGCACCATAATCTATTGCACATCTGTGGAAACCTACTGACAGGTCTGGTGATCAATATTTTTATTTTGATTCTGACCTGCACTTGTGAATTCCTAATTTCTTCTTTGTTTGTATATTATGCCTAGCCAAAGGCAATAAACTTAGCATGTGTGTATACTTCATTCTCTTTATGAAGCTA
Organism: Thalassia testudinum; assembly: GCA_037157565.1. Classification (NCBI taxonomy): domain Eukaryota; kingdom Viridiplantae; phylum Streptophyta; class Magnoliopsida; order Alismatales; family Hydrocharitaceae; genus Thalassia; species Thalassia testudinum. The sequence continues at coordinate 47,160,323 of JAZHRO010000025.1, forward strand.
ACTGGATTTTCATGAAATTTAGGTGATTTCTGTTTACTCTACCCTTTTCATGTTTTTATTTTTACAATGAGGACATTGCATCATTTAATCATGGGGGTGGATACTTAATTCTAAAATTATTTTGTTAGCTCCATGGAATTTCATTTATTTTATTTTAAAAAATAATCAAATTCAAAAAGATTAAAAAAAATTAGAATTAGGAGAAGAGAACTTAGGCATTAGGAGTTGTTAACTTTAAGAGACGATACTTAAGGACTTGAACATTTAGACTCTTCAGGTCATCGGGCTTAATCTACCCGAATGTCCACTAAAATGTGGACTTGGTCTTGAGTCCTCGCCAAGTTAATTTTATTTTAATTTGGTAAATAAATTGGGGTGATAAGTACATGACTTATCAACCCACCTTCTGATTTGAGGGGACTTTAAGTCTAAGCATTTGCACACTATTTACACTGACTCGCTTTTCGACAATTTTTACGGAAATTAGGTAGCTAATAAACTTTCTAGGGTAGTATGGCTAACAAGTTGTCGTGGGTAACAACCCATTGGCTGGTTGTCCAAAGCCCAACTACATGACCATACTCATTCTACTGCTTTTAGGTAAATCTTAGATCAGGGAAGCCACCTACTTAGAAAAAGAAAAAAAATGATACTCAAAAATAAAAAGAAGAAAAATAGAAAAAGGAAAAAAAATAAAAATAAAAATAGAAAAATAAGCCACACTTCACCACACGAGTATGGCTAGCAAGTTATCATGGGTAACAACCCATTGGCCGGTTGTCCAGAGCCTAGCTCACAAAAATGCACAAATAATTCCCAAAACACTTAGGAAAGAAGCGGCGAAGTAGAAAAAACTGAGGAGATATACACTTGATTCGCCCTTGTGTTGACCCCCATAAAAAGAAGAGGTTGGGAGAAAACTACCAATCGGAAAGATAAACCTTTAGGCAGAAACTCTTAAGGTCACTTAGGGTCGTAGAAACCTAAAGTCCATTTTAATGGTCGCCTAGTGAGTCTATCACTCTTTCACAAGATGCTTAGCACTTAGAGTTCTTTTCAAGTCTTGGGCGGGTAGGATAGCCGTAAAAAGTCATCCTGAAACTCTCAACTCCAAAATTCCAAAAAAAAATTAGAAAAGAAGAAAAATAAGAAAAAAATATGTATCTTTGCTTTATAAATAAGGCGAGGACTTGGGTGGTCTGCATTTTGGTAAGCACTCGGCACTGTTGAAGTGTTTGTAGTTCAGGACCCTAGTTGAAATTTTTCTGTTGTTAATAAACAACTTAAGCCTAAGTAATTGAGTCCTAATTATGGTTTTATACATAGCATTTAGTTTGATTTTGCTAGGGACTAGCAAAAGATAGGCATAGGGGTATGATGTAGACACATTTATTTAGGATAAAATGACTATTTATGCATGTTTCTAGGCTTAGAAATGCATTCCATACTATAAATATTGCATAGCATGCATCATTCTACATTTAGAGTAGTTTGTGTATATTTTAGGTTAATTCATGTCCTTTTGAGGCTAGGAGAGGAGATTTAATTCAGAGCCTCGAATTGACAATCCGACCATACGGATATGATTAGGACGACGATCGGAGTCCAACGCCTTCGAAATCATGTTGATCGGAGTCCTGTAGCACCTTATGCAGTCCAAGGAAAATCAACGGCTAAGGGACTAGGTGACATAATTTGGAGCTTCAAACAACAATTCTGACTGCACGGATAGACTTTGGTCGACGATCGCACCCCAACAGCACAAAAATTGACTCAATCCGACTTCTGTAGCAACCATTACAAAGGAAAGAAGATAGGCGGCCCAGATTACGCCACATGGTGCTATCCAGGCCACCCATGGGTGCGCACGCACCACTGCACGCATACAACGCTTGGGCATGTGCAGTAGCGAGTGCTCGAGCACTGTGCATGGGGCGCGTGTGCTAGTGCTTTAGCGACGCTTGCAGCTGATCTTCAGCAACATTTATTGCTGTCACTAAATGTCCTATGTACGAAATGGATCCTTTCCTGCACTATAAAACTACCCGTACCCCTCCCATTCTTCTTCATCTCTTCTTTTCTTTCCCTTACGACCTCCAAGGCTCTAGGGAGAGCTTGTCCTAAGCCCGGGATGCTCCTCTAGAGTAGAAAATCAAATTATTTTCCTACCTCTCATCCCCATTCGTGGAGCATCCCGTGGCCATCCTCTCATCACTTCGAGAAGTAGATTCTCGCCGCGATGCCATCTTGTCCTACCCTCTCCTCCGACGCCATTCTCCTTTGTCCCGCTCCTCACCACCTTCATTTGGGCACCACAGCGAGTCTTCCTCCAAGCAACCATCGAGGGGGGCTCTTCTCACCTCTCTCTATCTTTATCGCTTTTATAGTGTAGTTTTCTGCTCTTTATCTATAGCAAACACTTATTTAGAAAAATATATTGATACTTTTTCTCTCTCTCTCTCTCTTTCTTACTTTGCAAGTAGATTAGCTAGATAATTATGTTGTCGACTTGATCTCTTGTCTTATAAAAATTCCAAAAAAATAACAAAAGATAAAAATAACAAAAATAAATAAAAGCGAAATGCAGATTTCAAAACCAAACGTTCTCCTCCCTATGTTCGACCCAGGTCTCCCTTGGAGTTTCGGTATAATTTTTATCTGGTAGCGAGTTTTGTCACTACAACTACGGGTTTCTTAAAACCCTAATTTTTCCCTCACGAAAACCCACTTATCAACACCTAAGTCAAGAAGGGCACGATCAAAGGTGGTGTCAATGATGACAGCCAAAATGAGTGGTGCGCCTGGGTCCTTATTCTTGAGAGGTAGCTTGCTCTGTACAATCGAGCTGACTGTCTCGACAAGGACCACCTATCCTAGATTCTTAGTCTGCTGCTTTGGAGTACATATTTTTTTCAAAAATTTAGTGTAGGCAGGGATGTACTTGATGGCATCTAGGAGGGGGATGTGTAACTCAACTTGCCCAAATAAGTCCATAAGATCTTGGTGAGAGGCCTCAAATTTATTTTTCTTTGATGGATTGGAGTGCAATGCTTGAGGGAAAGGAATGGGATCTAGATCTTGTGATGTTCGGGTGTCTTCATCTTCTTCTTGAGTGGGGAGGTGAGAGTCAATTTGCATAGGAATGATGTGGGTTTCTTCAGGTTGTTGTGAAGGCCCAGGATCAGTGGTGGTTTTCCCACTCTTCAATGTAGCAACATTTGCGGTTAGATTATTCCTAGGAGGAGGTTGGGGGGCCTAATGCTAAGGAAAACCTAATGGTTACTGAGCTATAGAGTTAATGGGAAGCAGGTTATAGTGGTTTTGAGATTGATTGCCGCCTTGATAATGGTTCCTTTGATTATTAGGGTTGGGCATGGGCTGGGATGGTAAATGTCCTACAGGTCTCTGAGTTGGAGTTACCCTAATCTGATTATGTGGATTTATAACAACGCAAGTTACCTCCGACATTTTACTTTGCATTCCCTATAGGGTTTTCATAATCTGGGCATTGATGTCTTCTTGAGATGGCCTAGGTTGATAAAAAGTTTGATTTGACCCAGACCCTCCAAACGAGTTTTGTTTCTGATAGGGAATTGAATTAGTGCAAGAGTGAGTTGGATAATTCCTCCAATTTGAGTTGGAAGAATTTTTAAATTGCTCTTGGAGGGTGGAAATATTTTCAATGGGGTTAGGATTTGGATATGTGTAATTCCCTGGTGAACCATAGAAAGCCTCAGAATATTGATTATATTCAGCAGGGTTAGTATTTAAATTATTCAAACTTTCTTTCTTTAGGATGTTAGGCGAGGTTAGATGTGGAGCCTGTGGAGCTTAGGTGGATGTAGTAAGTCATTCCTCCATTTTCTTTTGGTTCAATTGCATCTGGTTGAGTCTGTGAGCAATCAATTAGAGAACATCTTGGGTAACAGGGATAGATTGAGTGCCTATCTCATGAACACCAAACTGTGGATTGGTAGTTTGGCCAAAGGTGTTCATAGATGCATGATTAAATGAGTTTTCACTTATTTCTTCAAATAATTCATTGGCACTTTCGGCATCCTTATTTAAGAAGTTACCACCACACAAGGCATCGACAAAACACTGAGTTGATCTTCTAATCCATGGTAGAAGATCTACACGGGCTACCATAAGTGAACCTTGTGGTGCAGGCAACTTCTTAGAAGATCTTAGAACCGTTCCCAAGCATCATGTAGAGTCTTGCTAGATTTTTGTTGAAAGGTCGTAATAGATCTTCTCAAAGAATTAGTATGACCTATGGGGAAGAATTTTTTTAGGAAAGTGCTTTTCAGTTGAGGTCATGTGGTAATGGGTCTGCCAATAGTTCTAAACCAATAAGCTACCTTATCCTTGAGGGATAATGGGAATAGTCGCATTAGCCAAAGATCTTATCGTACATTGCATGAATGGGTTGTTTATGAGCTCCTCAAGGTGGCCGAATAGGTCTTCCCTAAGAAGGCCATGGAAATGCTTAATCAGGTTAAGAATGACCGGTTTGATTTCGAGGTCCCCTTCTGGAATTACCACCCCTGGTCTATCTCATAATTGGAAGGATCATAGACATTCTTAAGAGGGATGATAGGCTACTGACAGGTGACAACGAGATTTTCGCTTAACAAGACAATAAAAATGTGTCGTTGTTGTATTTTATGTGGTGGAAATCTCATATAAAAACTTCATTAAATCTAATCTAACTACATTGGTCAAAGTGTCGTATCCACAGGGAGGCTTAAGCCAATAGAACTTGCAAATTTGAAACCTTCAGATTCAAAATTGATTAACTAGATGTTTGCACATAAAAATAAATATTCGCTAGAGCTACATTAGATTACCAAAGAATTGTTGATGATAATGACATCATCAACCATATCTAACTTTATTTGGTCATAATCAAGGAATAAATGCTCTTGCAAAACCACCAGAGAGCCCTAATTCATTGCATAATCATTCTAAGAGAAAGATAATAAAACAGGGGTAAAACTGTAGTTTTAACAGCATATCTGAATTGCAGAACAATCACATGTTTTCTCAGAGGTTAATTAAAGATCAAATAGTCTTAAAAGTCTAACAAGTGGGTTAGAACAGATAGAAAAGGGTTTTCGCATGTTTCAAGAATTAAATGACTTCCGAAACCCTAAAAACAGACCTGCTTAATTAACTGAGGTTTTGGTCAGGATAAAATTCACCTAAACCCTCTAACAATCATATAAAAATATTCTCTATGGTTTTGTACCTTCAATTTGACCAATGGAACCCAGTTTGACCTAAAATAGAGTCTCAGACAGACATTTACCCTAATTTGGGTAATTATGTAAATTACCCATTCAAACTGGATCAAAACCAAAATCCAACTTCACCATTGAATTCCTTAGGTCCAAATTAGATTTGTACCAAAATTTGGGCCCAATCTGAGATTGTCTTGACCTAATTTGCAATTTGATCCTATCTGATTCTTTTATCTGACACACATGCCCTTAACTTTCAAAATCCTTGCAAATAGCCCCCAACTTTGTTGTCTTCTTCACAAAAAGATCTCTGTCACCATGAAATCCTATTCCTACAACTCCGACGACCTTTGATTGAAGAGAACTCTTTCCTTGATCAATCAATCCCTTCCAAACTTGGAAGGGAGATTCCTTGAAGAGTCCTCTTTCCAATGAATCCGGTCTTGAGCCCCAAAACCTTCCCAATCTCTCATATGAATGCACGAGAGATTCGAGTATCTTTAGGTTTCTAACTCCAGTAAGCTTTCCTAGCTTGGAAAGCTTACTTCCCAAGCTCTAAACTCCATCTAGAGCCCTATAAAATGACCTCCATGGCATTGCACATTTTCTCAGCTAGGTTTTAGCCCAAAAACCCTCTTCCTAAGCCTACCTCCGACCTCCTCCGACCTAGATCCAGCAAGCATCCTCCCCTGTCGTCCTATGGCCTCCCAACAGCCAAATTGGGAGTGTCTCCTTCCTCCCCGACTTCCTTCGCCTCTCGACGACCACATCAGAGGCACCTCAGACCCTTTTCTTTGCCGCAGTCTCCCTTAGGAGTTTCATCTTCCACGATGCCAGCAGTCACACCGACGTCGTATCCCTTCCCCTTCATCCATAATATTAGGTCCTTTAACTCCCTTTCCCTCTCTTCGTTAATTCTAGCTTCTTTCCTACCGCTTTCGAATGCCGACATCATCGTTCACCATCATCCCTTCCATCTTCGGTGCCCACTTCGGCAAGGGCTTCCATCCGCTACACACATCCATCCCCCTCGCTAACTAGTCCACAAGCTCTGCCATGACTCCACCATCAAAAGCCCTCTTCTATTTCGCTCCTTTGCTCGCCCTAGATCTCCACCGACCAAACCCATTGCCGTCCACCTTCGCTGACCTCTGTCGACCACCACACACCCCAATTCGCCATGAAATCACCACGACCACCCTCTCCATCCTCAAGCAATCATCTTGTGCTATTTTAATGTGGCCGCGAGGCCCTATTTCATGTTTCAGGTTTTCACCTCCAGCTGCCATTAACGTGCAAGCTTCGAGCTTGCTTGAATCTCTCTCCAGTCGCTGCAATTCCAGGTGTCCGCATCAGGCAATGTGGAATCGACCTAGCTTCACTCCTGACCAGACAATTGGGGCATTGACTGCCTCCATCACACGAATCGACCGAAGATAGCTGCTACTGTGAACAAAGAAGAAGGTGTGGGACTTTAGTCCCACATCGTAAACTTACGAGCTCCTACAGTGGTATAAGATGGTTTTGTGACACCGACCCCTTGCCCAGTACACGAGGGGTCGAGTCCCTCCTTACATGAGCCTCACACCTTGGTTGCAATATCCCCCCGGCAACCCTATTCCCAGGTACGCGAATACCCGATTACCCATATACCCACCTGATTTGAGAGAGAAGAGGAGGAATAGGAGAGAGAGAAGGGGGGTCAGGGGGGTTTTGCTCTCTTGAGAAATGGCTGACACTTAGCCAATTGAAGAAGAGGAGGAAAAGAAGAAGGCCTGGATAGAAGAGAAAGAAAGGAGAAGAAAAAGAAGAGCTGAGAAGAACCAAGGCAGAAGAGGTTAAAGAAGAAGGCCTAAAAAAGAAGAAGAAAAGAAGAGAAGGCTGAAGAAGAAGCTGATGGGAACACCATCATGAGCCATAACTAACTCATTTTGACCTAATGAAGAGAATAAATGCTCCTACATAACCAACTGAAAGTCATAATTCACTGCATAACCTTTCTGAGAGGAAAATAAGAAACAAGGGGTAAAATCACAATTTTACCAATGTAGTACAACCACGGGTTTTCTTAAGGGCTAAACAAAGGTCAAACGATCTTAATAAGATTATAAGTGGGTTGGACTAGATAGAAAAGGGTTTGTTTGTGTTTTGTGAATTAAATGACTTCTTGAAACCCTAAAACAAACCCACTTGATTAACCAAGGTTCTAATCAGGATAAAATTCACTTAAACCCTCTAAAAATCATAAAAAATATTCTCTAGGGTTTAGAACCTTTAATTTGGCCATTAGAACCCATCTTGACCTAGAATGGGGTCTCAGACAGATATTGGCCCTAAATTAGGTTTTTGCATAAATTTTCTAGTCAAATATGGTCAAACCCAAAATCTAACTTCACTAATGGATTCCTTAGGTCCAGATTAGGTTTGTACCAAAATTTGGACTTAGGAAAAATTCATGTTGACCTAGTTTGCAAAAAGGTCCAATCTGATTACATTTATAACCCTATCTTTCAAAAACCATTACAAATAGCCCCCTAACATTTTCATCATCTTCACAAACAGGTCCCTCCACCATTATGGTGCAAGAATCTTACTTCGGCGAGCTTTGAAAGGAGAGTTCTCCCTGATTGCTCAGAGGATCTCCAAAATTTTAAGGGAGATTCTCTGAGAAAATCCCTCTAATATGAACCCAGTTTGATGCCCTAATTCCTTCCCAATCTCTCATGCAAACGCATGAGAGATTTGGGTCTCTTGAAGCTTCCATCTCCGGTGACCCTTCCTTGCTTGGAAGCTCGACTTCCAAGCACAAATCCCTCTCCAGAGACCTATTTAAGAAGCCCTAGATCAAAACCGAACTCCTCAGCTTGAAATTGAGTCGATTCCCCCTCTATTCCTCTCTCCCTCGTCGGACACAACTTTTTGCAAGCTCCGAAGGGTTTTTCCTCACTCTCTCTTCGCCCAACCACAATACCAGTGGTCGGGTTAACTCCACCACAGTCGTCCACGTTGCGCAATACCGGCCGACATCGCCTCTGCCTCATCTACGGAGGTATTCATCTTCCCCACGTTCGGCAACCGTACCGGCGTGGGATTCCCTTCCCTTTCATCCTTAGATTAGGTTTCTTAGATTCCCTCTCTCTCACACTTTCTTTCCCTCTATTTATTTCCCTAAACCATCCACCGATGCCACTGACCACCGTCACCTTCTCCACCTCCGGCAATACCTCTAGCAAGGTGCTCCCGTTGCTCCACACCTCCATCCACCTCGCCGACCACCCTACGACCTCTGCCTCGCCCCACTGATTATTTCCCCTCAATCCAATCACTCCATCGACCATCCAAATACCTCCCTGAACAGACCCACCTTCACCGTCCATTCCCTTCACCGTCTAGCCACCACAGCCACCCTCACTCCATGCCACGGCCACTGTCACATTCGCTGTGCCTTGGTGATACTGCTGAACGTTCTAATGCAGCCATAAGGTCCTTGTTCTTTATTTTAGGTATCCGGCCATGGCTCGCCATTGCTGCCAAGCTTGAAGCTTGTTTGCTGTGCTCCAGGCCTTATGCTGCTCCAGGTGAGACCCCTAGGTTGTGCGAACTTAAGGCGCACACGCATCCAAGCCCTCACACGACGACTCCAGTAGCTGCAGCCCTTCAATTTGGCCAAGCACTCTCTGCGGCAGATGCAAGGAAGAAGGTGGGACATTTAGTCCCACCTCAGAAGTGGAAAGACACCTGCACCAACATAAATTATAAAAGTGCCAAAGGCTCTTCGCCTCCAACACTGAGGGTGAGGTCCTCCTCCCCCCTCTCACCGGACTCATCCGCGACACCTAATACATGGATCTGGTTGAACCCAACTACCTGATTACCCTTCACTCCTCGCTTACCACACACGTTGGTGAGCCTGGACCCAGGTCTGTGTTGGGTCCGATTACCCGACCAGCTAAAGGCTCTGGGAGAGCGGTTCTAAAATAGAAAGAGAGAAAGAGAGAGGAGAGCTGCGAAGCGGAAGGGGGGTTTTGCTCTGAGGAGTTTACCTTTGACACTTAATTGAATTCAGAGGGTACGGTAGGGTTGAAGGAAGAAGCTGAAGGAAGAAAAGAAGAAGCAGAGAAGGCCAAAGATAGAGAAAGCTAAGGAAAGTAGAAAGCCAAAGGAAGAGAAGGCCAAAGAAGGAGAAAGAAGAAGGAAGCCAAGGCAAAAGGAAGAAGAAGAAGAGAAGGCAGACGGCAGAGAAAGAGAAGAAGGAAGAAGCTGAAGAAGAAGAAGAAAGGTAGAAAAAGCTAAGGAAAGAAGAGGACAAAGGAAGAAGAGAAATCAGAAGAAGGGCATTGTAGCACAAGTCCTTTAAGACGTCTGATTTTGCAATCAGACTTCTGAATTTATATTTCTCTCTGGATTTATTTTGTCTACAATTATTTTTACTCTTCATATACTCATGCTCTATATTCCTAATTAATTTTTGAGTAATATGATGTGTTCAAATTGCATTTATTGTTGAGATTAGTATGTGAATTCCATTTGCTCCTTGTGTTCGACCTTAGAATATATTCGAGTAATAAAATTGTATTTGTTTTGAATGCTATTTCGGCTGTACTACAACGCAACACTTTTAAACCCGATTCAGCGCTCCAAACATTTTGGCACAGTTGCCGGGGAGCAACGCGCAATTCACCACTATTCTCTGCATTATTTGATTATATTTGGGCACTAACTTGCCATATTTGCTTTATTGTGATTTTGCAAGGTACCTCACGTGGAGATCTTCCGCGCAAATCAACCACTCCAGGGCAGGTAACTCATCTATTCTTCTCTAATCAACCTCCTCATCTTGGGAAGGCAAAAAGGAAATAATCAATTAGGAATCACCTGCCTTATTTTCCATACTAATCATCATTTAAAAGGGCAAGTTTCCTAATTTACGAAATTCTTTCAAATCTCATTGAAGTTGAAGCGATTCTATTTAGAAATCCTACCCCAAAAATTCCTGTGCCTATTAGGGACTACGCTTAATTTCTAATCTTCTTGGACTAAGCACTTCTTTTTTGAAGTCCAAGGAGAACATTTTTGAAAATCAAAAGAGGACTTGGAAATAAAGTCAATTAGGGTTTCTACAGTAGGGTTTTGGAGTGCTAGTTCACACTTGCCTGCATAAAAGGAAATAAACCCACCCACATTTGTGTGCTACCCAAGCCCTTGATTGAAAAGATCTACTCAAGAAAAACCCTAAAATCAAGCTCTAAACTCACTTGAACCCTAAAATCCTTGGACCTAATAACCTGGGAGTCAAATCAGGGTGATTTCTAGGTCTTGAGCTAGAGTCATTCTGCCATCTTTAGGGCAGGTCAAGTAAAGTTGGTCTACATTGTAGGCCAACCAACCTCCAAATTAGGTTACAAGTCAAATCAACTGAAATCAAAGGCACAAATTAGGACATAAAATTGGTATACTTAAGAGGTCAAGTTATCCATTCTGGTCTACCTAGACCCTCAGTGACAAGGAAGGTCAGGTGGGGGAAACCCTGTAACCCGTGGGGGTGCATTACTGTGTAGGGGTCTTTGCGGGACTCTCCCTTCTTGACTGCCCAGGTAATCCTCAGGTGGACGACTTTCTAATCTAGGGGTATCATCCGCCCCGAACTTCTATAGTCACCTAAAAATCTTTGGGTGCCTTGATTGGGTCCATATCACATCTAGGTCCTCATCCCTTCTATTTAGAGCACACACAGATTTTCTTAGGGAGATCTATCCAGATCAAATCACTTCATTCTAAACTTAAATTTTTGATTCTACATCTTGATTCCAGCATCTAATTAAAAAATGCAGCTAGGCTACTTAGGAAAACTATTGAAAAAACCTGAATCAGAAAGATCCATGAGAGATAGAATGATTGAGGATGCCCTTGAATTTTATGAGATTGAGTATAAAACCTCAAAACCAGTAGAAGACATTCAGGTTAGTGTATCAACAACAACAACCTTCATCATAAACTATGCCCAATTGTTATTAATAGAAGCAACAAATAGATCAACCCAAGATATTCTCATAATAGGATACATCGAGATAGAAAAATTGTATAACTTTGAATATCTCCAATGCATGACAAATCCTGTACTTTGGGAGAAACACCAAGATGATCTTGAAAAATAAGAAGAAATGATGAAATTGCTGAAACAAGTTATCGATCAAAAATACCCGTACATGCCCCAAACAATTAAGGAAACATCTTGGAATAATATTGAGCATCAACATGATTTCCCAAATCCTGGGTTTGAGACACAAGGTTGATGTGGATTCTCAACCCAGATGGAATATGATCTTGAATTAGGTTTGGAGGTCCTAATTACAGGAGAACATGATTTTGAGCCAGCCCTAGAAAACCAAAACCCTGGTTCACCAAGCATAAAATTCCTAGACTCCTGTAAGAATGAGATAGAATCAGAACCTTTCGAGGGTATAAATCCTACCCCATATTCTGATAAGGTGACCCCTGAAGGTAATTCTTACCTAGATTCTAGTAATTCAACCCACATCCTTAGCCTAGAATCTTGATCTGAATCTTCTTGGGACAATTACAAGGCCCCATATGACAACAATCAAAGTTTGACTTGGGATGATGATTCTGGGCCTTTATTTGATGAATGTACCTCTCCAACATCCTCAGAGATACAAATTGATTTTTCAGAAGTCACGTCAATCTATGATACAGAAATCGAGGAGTTGGACGAGTGGGGTTTTGATTGGATCTCTCCTACAAGCCAAGAACCTGAGCCCATATCCAATAGGGACACCTTTTTGAGCTCAGAATCTGAGAATAGGCTAGACCCAAGTTAGGTTGCTGAGTCTGCATCTTGTGATTTGTTCTATGGTGGAACCTCTGATCTTAAATCAAATTCAGAACTTGATTCTCGCAACTTCTCCGACGATTTCGAATCTTACCATGATTTCGGAGAACCATTGTTTCCTGACGACTATGAGCCAATCTACGACCTCAGCTCACATGATTCATTCTTCGAATCTGACTCTGAGGTCCCTAATTCCAAGATCATTGATTTAAATTCAGGTTCCATTGAGATGGAATCATTTATTTTCGATCCTCAGGAATCAAAACCAAAAAGTGCCGAGAGTGACTACAACCCAGAATTCGAATCTTTTCTTGACTCAAATTTTCTTCATCCTATAAACACTCTTCAGGCATTCACTTTTGAGTTTACTGGCTATTATGAGGACTCTCTAAATGAACCCACCTTTAATTTTTTTTTAGATGAGCCCTCATATAGAATTGTTATTGATGCCACCTCCTTTACAAATACAGAACCTATTCAAACCCATTTTCAACCCCAACTCGCAACCGGACTCAATTTCTATTATGATTCCCCTCTTACTGAGCCGATTGCAGATGATTTGCCTCCATATTTTTATCGGGTTTCGAACATCGATCAAACTACAAAACACACCCCATCCTTCTCTGGTCACTCCTGTAGGGTTCCTACATCATCCACTGATTCTTTTTCACTTAAGGATCCCTACTCTGATCAGGCTGATTCGACTCAGCCAAACCCTGGATTTACACTTCCGCATCATTCCGAGCTCCATAATATATGGTGGGTTCCACATCTCTTGGTCTACCTCTATCAACCCACCAAATTGATTGGGTTTGGAATGCATCATTAGCCTGTTGATTTGAACAAGCACCTAGTTAGACCAGCCAAGCTTTTGATCAAGGTGCTTGTTCTGCAAAATTCATCTGATTTGACCACTCCGTCTCCATACCATTTCCTACTCAGCTGAAGGCATTGAATTTAGGGCTTAATGGGAGGCTACTCGTCATTCCAAAAACCCAAGATCCTTTTGATTATCCTTTTGTACTTCACGTCTATTGCACCTGGAGTTCAATTTTAGAATAGTCGATCCCATCTCTGGTACACATACTCGAGCTTGAAATCATCTGCAACAGTCATTCCCGACCCGTTCGCCCACCTGATAATCCTATTCTAAATTCTTGGACCCAAAACTATTTCACACCCTCCATTTGCAATGAGGACATTGCAAAACTTAAGCATGGGGGGTGATAAAGTGCAAACATACAAAAAAATCAAATCGGAAGGGTTCCCACAAAAAAATCTTATATTCCAAAAAAAAATAATAATAATAAATTATGAACAAAAAACAAAAAATGAGAGGAGAGAAGATTTTAAGGCCATACAAATTTTGAGGAGAAAAAGGGGAGAAAAAATTAGCAAAAAGGAGCACAAGTTGAAAAGAAAAGAAAAAAGAGATAGTCATTAGTGAAAGATTAAGGAATTAACTTAGTTCTAGACCATATCAAAAAGAAAGAAAATGAAAAGGCAAAAAGTGCTAATGAAACAAAGAAGAGATTAGTAGGAACGCTGATTTTAGGCCTCTTGGGCTATGACCATAGGCTTAAAAATTCTAGTACCCGCTAAGAGCTCTATAATCCTCAAGAGGTTGGGGAAAATGTGAAGCTTAAGTATTAGGTCTAAGGCTTAGGGAGTATTTGGCCTCGTTAACTGACCTCTGGTTTGCGGGACTCGATAACCTAAGCACCCCAATCCACATACAGTCTGGTTCAGTGCGCTTAAGTATCAAAATCACACAAATGCGTTTAAGTTGTTCTAAAAAGGTTGCCTAGATTAGGAATGGCCGATCAACAGAAGTTGATTTGGATGAGTTCCCAGTGCGGAGAGGTGGGAAATCCCCCTCGAAGATGCACAATAACACATCATCTCCTCGGTGCTTGTCTCCTAGGATATCTACATATCCTACAGGGGGCATGTAAGCACCCTATGCTGATTCAGATGACATGGGTGGTATTATCCCGAAATGTCGATTGCCAGGGTTTGGATTTAGCTACAGAATGGCATGGGCGGGATTATCTCGAAATCTCGAAAGCCAAGGTTCTGGGGGTTTCCATGGGCGGTGCATCGATTGCTAGGGACCCTTTGAGGATTGATAATGGGGACTAGGAATACAATGCAGACGATGTTGTGAAGCCAATCCAAAGCTAGAAATAAAAAGAAAAGAGAGAGAAAACTCTCCAAACAATAAAAAATCCTCTGTCTCTCTCTTACAAAAGAAACGTACTACAAACTGAACTGAGGCTAAAATACGTTGCAAGCACGGGTGCTTTAACCGTAGAGTTCAATGAACCTTAGGATAGTTCCTGTGGGCCTTAAAAACCTTCACAGTAGACTGAGGCTAGAGCTGGTCAGGTTCAGATCTTGGTTGGTACTTGAGTACCTCTAGGCCTACTATCGGCATTCTAACCTAATCTATAGAAGAAAGCACACATCACGATTTTCTGAGCATCAAAAGATTACATGGTCTAGAATCAAAGTTGAAACCTGAAAATTTTGCTAAGGGACTAGCAAAAGCTAGGCATGGGGGTATGATGGGAACACCATCATGAGCCATAACTAGCTCATTTTGACCTAATGAAGAAAATAAATGCTCCTACGTAACCAACTGAAGGTCATAATTCACTGCATAACCTTTCTAAGAGGAAGAAAAGAAACAAGGGGTAAAATCATAATTTTACCAATGCAGTACAACCATGGATTTTCTTAAGGGCTAAACAAAGGTCAAACGGTCTTAATAAGATTATAAGTGGGTTAGATCAGACAGAAAAGGGTTTGTGTATGTTTTGTGAATTAAATGACTTCTTGAAACCCTAAACCAAAACCACTTGATTAACCAAGGTTTTGGTCAGGATAAAATTTACTTAAACCCTTTAAAAATCATAGAAAAATATTCTCTAGTGTTTAGAACCTTTAATTTGGCCATTAGAACCCATCTTGACATAGAATGGGGTCTTAGACAAATATTTGCCCTAAATTAGGTTTTTGCATTAATTTTCTAGTCAAACATGGTAAAACCCAAAATCCAACTTCACCATTGGATTCCTTATGTCCAAATTAGGTTTGTACCAAAATTTCGACCTAGGAAGAATTCATCTTGACCTAGTTTGCAAAATGGTCCAATCTGATTACATTTATACCCCTATCTTTCAAAAACCCTTACAAAAAGTCCCCTAGCTTCATCATCTTCACAAACAGGTCGCTCCGCCACTATAGTGGAGGAATCCTACTCCGACGAGCTTTGAAAGGAGAGTTCTCCCTGATTGCTCAAAGGATCTCCTCCAAAATTGGTAGGGAGATTCTCTGAGAAAATCCCTCCAATATGAACCTGGTTTGATGCCCTAATTCCTTCCCAATCTCTCCTGCGAATGCATGAGAGATTTGGGTCTCTTGAAGCTTCCATCTCTGGTGACCCTTCCTTGCTTGGAAGCTTGGCTTCCAAGCACAAATCCCTCTCCAGAGACCTACTTAAGAAGCCCCAGATCAAAACTGAACTCCTCAGCTTGAAATTGGGCCGGTTCCCCCTCTATTCCTCTCTCCCTTGCTGGCCACAACTCTCCACAAGCTCCGGCGACTTTTCCCTCACTCTCTCGTCACCCAACCACAATACCAGTGGTTGGGTTAACTCCACCACAGTCGTCCACGTCGTGCAATACCGGCTGACGTCGCCTCTGCCCTATCTTTGTTGCTGCCTCATCTACGGAGGTATTCGTCTTCCCCACGTCCAACAATCATACTGGCATGGGATTCCCTTCCCTTTCATCCTTAGATTAGGTTTCTTAGATTCCCTCTCTCTCACACTTTCTTTCCCTCTGTTTATTTCCCTAAACCGTCCACCGACGCCACTGACCACTGTCACCTTTTCCACCTTCGGCAATACCTCCGGCGAGGTGCTCCCATCACTCCACACCTCCATCCACCTCGCCGACCACCCTACGACCTCCGCCTCGCCCCACTGATCATTTCCCCGCTATCCAATCACTCCATCAACCATCCAAATACCTCCCCGAACAAACCCACCTTCACCGTCCATTCCCTTCACCGTCTGGCCACCACAACCACCCTTACTCCACGCCACGGCCACCATCACATTCGCCGTGCCTCGGTGATACTGCTGAACATTCTGATGTGGCCATAAGGCCCTTGTTTTTGATTTCAGGTATCCAGCCATGGTCCATCATTGCTGCCAAGCTTGAAGCTTGTTTGCTGCGTTTCAGGCCTTGCGCTACACCAGGTGAGACCCCTGGGCTGTGTGGACTTAAGGCGCGCACGCGTCCAAGCCCTCATGCGAAGACTCCAGTAGCTGTAGACCTTCAATTTGGCCAAGCACTCTCTGCGCAGACGTGCGGAAGAAGGTGGGACATTTAGTCCCACCTCAGAAGTGGAAAGACTCCTGCACCAACATAAATTGTAAAAGTGCCAGAGACTGTTCGCCTCCAACACTGAGGGTGAGGTCCTCCTCCCCCCTCTCACCGAACTTGTCTGCGACACCTAATACGCGGACCTGGCCGAACCCGACTACCCAATTACCCTTCACTCCTCGCTCACCACACACGCCGGTGAGCCTGGACCCGAGTCTACGTTAGGTCTGATTACCCGACTGGCTAAAGGCTCTGGGAGAGCAGTTCTGAAATAGAAAGAGTGAAAGAGAGAGGAGAGCTGCGTAGGGGAAGGGAGGTTTTGCTCTGAGGAGTTTGCCTTCGACACTTAATCGAATTCAGAGGGTACAGCAGGGTTGAAGGAAGAAGCTGAAGGAGGAAAAGAAGAAGAGAAGGCCAAAGGTAGAGAAAGCTAAGGAAAGCAGAAAGCCTTAGGAAGAGAAGGCCAAAGAATGAGAAAGAAGAAGGAAGCCAAGGCAAAAGGAAGAAGAAGAAAAGAAGGTAGACGGTAGAGAAAGAGAAGAAGGAAGAAGCTGAAGAAGAAGAAGAAAGGCAGAAAAAGCTATGGAAAGAAGAAGACAAAGGAAGAAGGGAAATCAGAAGAAGAAGGGCACTGTAGCACAAGTCCTTTAAGACATCTAATTTTGCAATCAGCCGTCTGAATTTATATTTTCCCCTGGATTTATTTTGTCTACAATTATTTTTACTCTTCATATACTCATGCTCTATATTCGTAATTAATTTTTGAGTAATATTATGTGTTGAAATTGTATTTATTGTTGAGATTAGTCTATGAATTCCATTTACTCCCTGTGTTCGACCTCGGAATATATTCGAGTAATAAAATTGTATTTGTTTTGAACGCTATTTCGACTGTACTACAACGCAACACTTTTAAACCTGATTCAATGCTCATAATAGAAGCATAGTGCCAAGATGGCACTATAGCAGGGCTAACTTAAGTCATCTGATGCAAGCCTTTGTCGTCTGCTGAACTGCACTATGCACTAACGATTTGCATGGTTAAACTGTTCACTTATTGAGATGATTAAGTAAATATTATGAGTATCTAAGGTAATAATTCGTGATTCAAATCGCCATTATTTTATCTTAGATGACTTTTTGCCTCAAATAGATTCTTGATATACCAATGTGCTACATTGATTATTAGTTTTTGAGTAATTAATTATGCTCATTTGTATTATTTATTAAGATTAGTGCATAAATTCCATATTTGCTCCCTGTGTTCAACCTCGGACTTCATTTCTGATATTCGAGTATAAATTTTATCTGTTGTTTGAGCTATTTTTGAGGATTTATTACTACAATGAACGCATCTTTCTAAAACCTCGATCTAGCCCTATCAACATTTTGGCACCATTACCGGGGAGCAACGCACAATTCACTGCTATTCTCTGCATTATTTGATTATATTTGAGCACTAACTTGCCCTATTTGTTTTCTTGTGATTTTGCAAGGTACTTCACGATGAGATCTTCTACGCAAATCAACCACTCCCAGGAAGGAACTTATCTATTCTTCCTTAATCAACCTCCTAATCTTGGGAAGACAAAAAGGAAATAATCAATTTTTTTATTTTTTTTGAAATAGTGAGGACTGCTATCATAGACCGATAGCAATCCAGAGGGTATTGTATTGCATATCAAAAAAGTATTACAAAAAAGTTGCCCAACTATGTGTGAGAGACCAAGCTTCCTTTACAACATTCTCACATCTCACCAGTCTCCCCTGAAACAGCTTATCATTCTGCGCCCTCCACACACACCACAGAACAGCTGCCATAGCCCCCAATGGTCGAACAGGATTGGTGAACCTCTACCATATAATATCCCAGGGAGGAAGGGGTTCAAAGCACACCAACCTCCAGATTTTATCCGTGACCAAGCAAGAGGAGAAGATGTGTGTTGCACTATCAGAGTGCAATCCACAAAGAGGGCAGGCATTCAGATCAATCCCCATTCTTCTGTGCCTAAGATCGCCAGTGATCAGCCCTTCCCGTCTACAAAGCCACAGGAAAATTTGGACCTTCAGAGGAATTCTCAGAAGCCAAATCTTTTTGTCGATAGGATCCCACTCCACATCTACGTTGGATCTAGTAATTTTTTCATATGCTTGCTTCACAGAGAAGACCCCCTGCTAGTAGTAAGTGTCCTTCACATCTGTCATAAGATATAACTGCTGCAGTTTCTCCATCAGATTCTACTTCTCCTCCCATAGTCGAGTGCCCGTCCTGCACTGTTGTAGCCTTTCCAGCTGCCAGCAGCCTTCAGCCATGGACCACAGACTGCTAACTGTGGCATTTCTGTCAGCAGCAGCCCCATACACCCTCGGGAAGGTCTCTTTCAGCAAACCCAGTTCAAACCACCTCTCATTCCAAAAGCTAAAGCATCTGCCGTCTCTAAGCTTAGGCTGTAGCAAATGCCAGTAGTAGGAGACTGCAGAAATCACAGATCTCCAAAAGGGTGAGGGCCTCTTCAGCTGAAGCCTTTGCAAATAGCTGTTGGATCCCCAACAGCTGTCCCTGATCAGATCATCCATTAGCCCCTCCTTGCAATCCAATATTCTTATGGCCCATTTCAACAGTAGGGCCTCATTGAACTCTTTTAAAGCTTTAATTCCCAACCCCCCAGCCTCCTTTGGTCTGCAGATAGTGCTCCATCTGATAGGTTGCATGAACCTGCCCTCGTGCCCTACTCTCCAGAAAAACCTCTTCCTCATAGTGTCCAATCTCTTCCAGATGCATTTAAGGGCTTTAAATATGCTGAAGTAAAAGACTGGTATGGCAGTGATAACCGAGTTGAGCAAAATCAGTCTCCCACCCTTAGATAGGAATTTACTACTCCACCCTTTCAGCTTTCCAGCCACCTTCTCAAACAGGATATTCCAGTCTGATTTTTTCAGCTTTGTAGCCCTTAAAGGTAATCCAAGGTATCTCAGAGGCAATTTAGTACGGGGTGAGCCCAAAGTACCTTCCAATTCCGTCTGTTCCTGTTCATTCATACCAAAATAGATCAAAGTAGACTTGTCTTTGTTCAAACAAAGACCTGAAATATCACCGAAGATCTTCACCAATAATTCCAAAGCATGTGCCTCAGACTTGGACCCTTCCACAAAGAACATAGTGTCATCTGCATATTGCGAAATGGGGGCCAAATGTCTCCTGTTTGATAACGAGTACCCTTTAATTATACCCACCTCTGCCAATTTGCAAGCGTACCTTGCAAGCCCATCTATTGCAAGGTTAAAAACCAGTGGGGCCAAGGGACACCCTTGTCTAACCCCACGTTGAGGCTGGATCCAAGCTCCACATGGCTTCCCATTGATCAAAGGAGAGAATGAAGTAGTGGTGATACAGCGTTTCATCCATTGAATCCAAATGGAGGGGAAGCCTCTTCTTCTAAACACCTCCCAAAGATACGGCCAGGAAATCGAGTCATAGGCTTTCAAGAAATAATCAATTAGGAATCACTTGCCTTATTTTTCATAGTAAACATCATTTAAAAGGAAAGTTTCCTGATTTGCAATTTTTTTTTCTGATTGAAGATTGATACGATTTTATTTAGAATTCCCTACCCTAAATTTCCTATGCCTATTAGGGACTGCGCTTAATTTCTAATCACCTTGGACTAACACACTTCTTGTTAAAAGTCCAAGGAGAACAAGTTAAGATCAAATCGGATGCAGAATAGATCCAATTAGGGTTTCAATTCTAGGATTTTGGAGTGCTAGTTCACACTTGCCTGCATAAAAGGAAATAAACCCACCTGCATTTGTGTGCTACCCAAGCCCTTGGTTGAAAAGATTTAATCAGAAAAATCATAAAATTAGGCTCTAAATTCACTTGAACTTTAAAATCTTGGACCTAATAACTTGAGAGTCAATCACGGTGATTTTCGGGTCTTGACCTAGATTTCATTCTGCCATTTTAGGGCAGGTCAGGTGAAGTTGGTCTACATTATAGGCCAACCAACCTCCAATTAGGTCACAAGTTGAATTAACTTCTAATCAAGTGAAACTCAAGGCACAAATTAGGACATAAAATTAATAGACTTATGGTCTTAAGTTCATACATTCTGGTCTACCTGGACCCTCAGTGACAAGGAAGGTCGAGTGGGGGAAACCCTGTAACCCGTGGGGACGCTCTATCGAGTAGGGGTATTGATGAGTCCATTTTAATGGACTAATATTACGCCTAAGTAACTTTAATTATGTCTTTTAGGTTTGTTAATAACTATATTAAGTTATAGAAGGTTTGCATGCATCATGATTTAGGTTTACATTTATTCTATAACTTAATATGCTCATTTTATGTGCAGGAAAAATAATTGGCAAAAGAATGAGGGGAAAAGCATAAATTATCCTTTTTCAAATCACCAGTGGCTGTTCTTTTCCCCATTTTCCAGGGGACCCTCAATAGCCGCCGGCCAGAGATAGTTAAGGGATTTGAAAATCCTTTAACTCTCAGAGGTGCAACGGAGAAGTTAAAAGGAAGAGGAGGGGAGCAAAGGAAAGGGCAGCTTGATCGACGGGTCCTTCTTACTCCCCCTGGGGAGATATCCTTCCTCTCCACTGTGGAGAGAGTATGCACTGTGGAGAAGGCACACCACCCCCTCCTGCCCTAGCCACGCCACCGCGCCATCGCCCTCCCAAGAGTCCGCAGGCACAGCACCCCCCCTCCCCCGCAGGCTCTCTGCCCTTACACGACCGCAGGGCTGCTCCCACACCACTGCAGGCAGTTCTCTAGCCCACGCGTGCATACACGCCCCTGCAGCCACACGCAGCGCGCAACCACGCGCCCCCTACCTTTCCAGCACACCAAGTCCTCCAGCGCTCCTGCTGCAGGCGCTCACTCCACCTCTACCCGCAGATCCACCTCCCTTCAGCGCCTCCATCGTCTTAGCAGGCACCGCACGCCAAGTTCTTCAGAGCTGCCTCAAGCCAGCGCCTGGCGCTCCCCTTGCCTCCAGAGCACCGCAGCGTGCGCAACGTTCATCTGCAAGCACCATCTGCCTGCCCGCACGCACCAAGCCGCGCACCTCATCACTTTCTGCCCACGCCACAGCAGGCACATCCTCTCAACCACGCGCCCTGCTGCAGGCGCTCTCTGCCCTCTCAGCTTGCGCACCTCTCCCTTCAGCGCCATCTGCAGGCACACCGCTCCACCTTCCTGCAGACCACACGCCTGCAAGCGCGCTCCGCTGCCCATCTGCAGGCGCACTAGTGCGCGCGCTCCGCTGCCCATCTGCAGGCGCACTAGTGCGCGCACGCCCGTACACCAGCGAGCGCAAGACCTGCAGCAGCACCTCCGCCTGCTTGTTCAACAGGCCGGAGCTCCGACCGCCGCCGCCGGCCACCTGCGTTGCCGTCGCTGCCACCACCGGAGAGCTCTCGACCTCACTGTCCTCTTGAGCCTCGCATCAACCCCCGCGGTGCTCTCCCTCTCTCGCAAGGAGGAGAGAGGAAAAAAGCCCTGTTTTCCCACTAATTAAAATTTACATTCAATGCTATTGCCACCAATTTGATTTTTTTATTACTATTATATTATGGCAGAATTGCGTTCAAACACTCATAGTACTTTATAATTGCTTGGTATTGATATTAACTAGTTTAAAGATTGATTTTGGGCTTAACTTAAGTACTAATTGTCTTTAGTACACATCACATGAAAACTACATGAATTCATCCAAAATTTATTGAGGATTTCTGTGAGGAAAAACTGCACTTATACCCTTAACTTTTTAGGTTATTGCAAATCTACTTTCCTTCACATTTTAAGTCTGATTTGAAAAGGGATTTCACACTATCCGAAATAACATTAAATAATTAAGTATTGATTGCATCATTGCCTCCCTGTGGACACGACCCGCTCTTCTGTGAGTGGTTATTTTCATTATTTTTTATTAGTCGATTTTTCCACCACTTAAATACTATAACGCTAAGCGAAAAGTCGTCTATCAAAATTGGCACCGTTGCCGGGGAGGCAACAGATGCAATAGATTTACTTTATTGTTTTTAAATCTTTTGAGTTGCGAAATTATCTAATCATTTTTATTATTGTGCGAGGAATCTGACACGGCGACGAGGCGCAGCAAAGGGATGACTTTGAACGTGAACAACATGCACGGCGGAGATGATCTTTTTGGTGGACCTTGACGCCACCTGGAGGATGGGAACAGGAACACATGGGCCTTGATCCCACGCATATAGGCTTACGGGAAAGCCTATTTCTGATTTAGGCAATAGGTCTTAGTTAGATTTAGTTAGATAGACATTAGAATTTAAATTACTGTCTTTTAGGCCCTTATTGGGTATTTTTGGGAACGTGTTCCCATTTATTTAGATTATAGGATTATTTGAACTGTTTGAACTAAATTTCGATTAGTTAGTTAGATTAAGTCTGTTTGTTTAGTATAAAAAAATTTCAAACTGCCTGCTAGAAGCTGCATATCTGTAGGACGACCATCTAGGATTGAATGAGCAGCATCTAGTTTACTTTTATTGCACTGCATTCATTATTGCACGAGGAAAGCTGAAGTAAGGTACGTCCTCTCTTGAGCATTAATTACTTGTCATGCATATGCATTGAACATAAATCTAAGACCACTAAAGTGCTTGAATCAAATTAATTCAGTGGTCACTTTAAAAAATTGGGACTGTTAAGTGGTTGGACTTTAAAATCTGTGACTGAAAATTGTGTGCAAAAGGATCCTATTTGTGGAATTTCAAAAAAAAATCAAAACATGATCGTATGCTTGCACACTTAAGACACTGTGCACCTCACTAGATAAATTTCTACCTCTCCTCTTTTGCACCACAAAGGAAGTTAGTCGGAAATCAACAAGCCTATCCACCAAGTTACTTCGGTTCCTCGTGTGTGGGCTCGATTCAAGACTTCCATCCCTTGCGAGTAGGTTATAGGCACCAGTGAAGGTTGGCCTAGGAAGCGTAATTTTTGCAAAACTTGTGTGGCCACCAACTAAACATATAACTCTAAGACCTACAATCTACTAAAAATAGATCCCGTTGAATTTGTGTTTGCTGTGACATTAGGACTCTTTAGGAAGTTTTCTGCTGAATCCTAAGAAAGTTAAAATTGTTTTGCTTAAAGAAATGGATTACTCTTACTCCTATCATTCAGATTATCAGAGTCAATACTTCCCATCTTTTAATCAGGATCCCATGCTCCAAGCATATCCATCCTTTGATGAGTACATTGATAATTCATGGGATCATTCTCATTCTTACCCTGAGAGTACTGGCTTGATAACTCCCACTTTTGAGCAGAGCCTAGGAGTGGGATTTTCCAATCCTGAAATCCCTACTTCCATGAAAACACCCAACCCTCCCACCCTTCATGATTTTCTGTATTGAGGTTGGACCGATACCCGTAGGCAACTAAAGCCTGAAATTGACTATCCTCCCCAACCTGGTAATAGTAACCACTCCTCTTTTATGACAGAAATGCAAAAACAGCAAAAGGAAATAATGGAATCAATCGGAGAGATGTTGAGGAATAGTCAACACCTAAATGAAGAAATAAGACAACTTAGCTACATGCTTCCCAATAATCCTGATCCCTACCCAATAAACCATGATCATGAAAATAATTCTGAGGAACCTAATGACAATAGGGATCCAATTTTAGGTAGCTATCACTCAGACTCTCCCAATGAGACACGTCCACTAGAGGATAATGATCATAGTGATTATCCACCTGAATTATATTGCAGTCAAAAGCAAGGGAAGATGGTATCTCTTGAGGACCTTGACCCTAATAATGGTATTCTCCTTACCCCTACCAACCCGGGTCAAGGTTGTATTATTCCTATCACTTCCTCTCTTAATTATTTGGTGGAATCCCATTCTACTCTTAGTGAGCCTACTCTTGACCCTCCACTTAGGGAATCAACACCTACCATTCAATATTCTAAGGATTCAAATGCACCTAATGAAGTTGACCCTAAGGGAATAGAGGATGATCAATTCTGGTCTCAGGGATATGAAGAGTCTAATTCAGAGGATGAGGATGCCCCAATAGAGGAACCTAGACTGAAAATCTGGAGTGAATCACAGGAGAATTATTTATCATTTAAGGATTTACCTCTTGAGGGTAGAAATAATATGATTAAATCCAGCTTCCTCCTTTCTTTTGAGAGCCATCCTCCATCAAAATAGGAGTTGATATTAGAGGAGGACAAACAAAATAATGAGAAGTCTATGGGAGACTCTCGGGAACAAAACATGTCAATTCAGGATTTATACCCTGAGAAGAATGACGAATTCAATGATATAGGCTTCCTCCAAAATATTAAGACTGATCATCTTTTAGAAATAATTGAGGATACTGATCCAACTCCTAATGAATCACATATACACCCCAACAAATATTTCAATGAACCAAACAAATCTGGGGATGAGCTGAATGATAATGATTCTTACATTTTGACCCTGCCATCAAAAAGTTGTAATTTGGAGTCTACCCTTGATTCAAATATGACTCCGATCATTAATGCTAGGCAGGATAACTTGAAGTTGTCTACTACTATTAGGAAGTGTACACAATCTGAATCATTGTTGGAATTGGACCTAACACCAACTAAGCCCTCATTGGACTTAACTATTACCTTCCAACACTACAAACAACCCTTATACTCCCTAACCGATCCTTGGCTCAAATCTCTACTCATGTACATTCTTTCTGGAGAATATATCAGGCCAATACATCCTAGGGTAGAATGGCAAGTATGGATTGATGCTTGTACTTTTACTCTCACCATTCAAGGGTTTGAACTAATTATGTGTATATCTTTTAAAACCCGTCCTGCTTTGGATGATCCTTATTATCCTCCACTTATTCCGTTTTGGGAGGCCTTTTTTCATATTCCGTTTATTATTCCTAGACCTCCCAAGGTAGCCAATGAGATTTTCTATTTTCATTTCTTCTGGCGAGCATTTGGAATTACATTGCATCATCAGCTCACCAACATCCGTGGTTACCTATTTTCTAGGCCTGCACTGTTACGAATATTTTTAGGGCCTAACTTTGTTTGGTTGGAACCAGACTTATAGGTTCCTTATATGTCTGGCTGCTGACAAAAAATGCAGCGCTTGTTGGGAGGCAACCCAGAAAATTATGTCAAATAATATTTTTCCTTTGTCCTCCTGTTTTAATTTTACAATGGGGACATTGTAGGATTTAGGCATGGGGGAGTGCATTTGCATTTTAGGAAGTATTTATGCATTTAGGTTAGTATAAAAAAAAAATTGAGCTGAATGGGTTAGTCCCTAGCAAAATGCCTTTGTTATTGGAGGTTCTTCTTCTGGAATTATTTCTTAAGTTTAGAATCCAGTGCATTTATTTCACGTGCACGTAGATTTGGTAATGGATCCTTGAGGAAAACCAATGAGCATTTGTAAGTCTACTGAATCCTTGGACAATTCATAGGGAGTCAGGCATACTATCTTCTAGTAGATCCACCTCATATTTGTGAGAAGAAGTAGAGAGATTACTGGTGCGCTAAGTCTAGTGCAAGGACTCTTAAGTTTTGGATAATTAGATAATAATACTTCAAAGTTAGGCATAGTTTTCACTCTCTGTTCCTGTGTACGTACTTTGAGTGAATTCCTGAGAGTCACCAAATAAGGCAGATACATAGAGATTGAGTCTTAATAAAGCTATAACTATGGTGGATGGTTACGACCGTCCTTCATAGAGTCCTCAGCTGAAGGAGGGTAATAGTGTCAAAGGTAAGAAATATGCCTGTCCTATCCATCCTCCCCGGTGTTGAGAATAGGCACTTCCACCAAATAAGCCACATAACTTCCTCTTGACCACCATCATCCCTAATAATGCCTCATAAATAAAAGTCCGTATCGTGTTGTGTTGATTGAAAAAGAAACAAAAACAAGAAGAAATAAAAAAAAAGAGAGAGAAAAAAAAGAGAAAAAGAAGAAATAGAAAGAAGAAAAAGAAGAAAAAGTTATATTACAAAAAAAGAAAAGTCCAAATGTATGATGTAACACTGTTTCTGAGGTAGCAAAACACCTATTGCGTTCCACCAAATAAGACCCATACCTACCTTCTAGTATTTCTGATCACCTGAATACTTGTTGAGAACTCTAACTTAGTTGTAGAGTTATTAGGACTTTAATTGAAGTGTGGATGCCATGTGAGGCCACCAAATAGTGAGTACAATTTCTAAATCTGGCGTGATTCGTGATCTCAGAAAGAAAGAAAAGAGAGACTGCCCAGGAACATCAAGAGAGCACAATTGTGTAGCCTCTCTCAAAGTTAAATTGTCTATAGTCTAGAAGGCTAGAATCTGCAATACTAGACTATATGTAGCACCAGATGAGTGTGTGCCACCAAATCCAAATCCATTCAACTCAATATCTCCTTCCTAAGCTAAACACCGGGGTCAAATTACAGATTATCATTTGCTTTATCCCCGAGGGAAGTAGTTGCCTATCTCAACAGAAATTTTTGCCAAGGGTGATGTACGAACTCCTAATGCGAATTGGCTCTTTCACTTGGATCTGTTACCTAGGCTATCAGCACTTCACATATGTCTGGATTTCTAAAGTTTTGAAGTAAGAAAAGAAGAAATCTTCTGATTACTTCTATTATTTTTCATTTTTGCTAAGGACTAGAAAATCTTAGGCATGGGGGTATTTGATGAGTCCATTTTAATGGACTAATATTACGCCTAAGTAACTTTAATTATGTCTTTTAGGTTTATTAATAATTATATTAAGTTATAGAAGGTTTGCATGCATCATGATTTAGGCTTACATTTATTCTATAACTTAATATGCTCATTTTATGTGCAGGAAAAATAATTGGCAAAAGAATGAGGGGAAAAGCATAAATTATCCTTTTTCAAATCACCGGTGGCTGTTCTTTTCCCCATTCTCTAGGGGACCCTCAACAGCCGCTGGCCAGAGATAGTTAAGGGATTTGAAAATCCCTTAACTCTCGGAGGTGCAATGGAGAAGCTAAAAGGAAGAGGAGGGGAGCAAAGGAAAGGGTGGCTTGATCAACGGGTCCTTCTTCCTCCCCCTGGGGAGATATCCTTCCTTTCCATTGTGGAGAGAGTATGCACTGTGGAGAAGGAGCACCACCCCCTCCTGCCCTAGCCACGCCACCGCACCATCACCCTCCCAAGAGTCCACAGGCGCATCACCACCCCCCCCGCAGGCTCTCTGCCCTTGCACGACCGCAGGGCTGCTCCCACACCACTGCAGGTAGTTCTCCAGCCCACGCGCGCATACGGGCCCCTGCAGCCACACACAGTGCGCAACTGCGCACCTCCCTACCTTTCCAGCACACCAATTTCTCCAGTGCCCCCCTGCTGCAAGTGCTCACTCCACCTCTACACGCAGATTCGCCTTCCTTTAGCACCTCCATCGTCCTAACAGGCACCGCACGCCAAGTTCTTCAGAGCTGTCTCAAGCCAGCGCCTGGTGCTCCCCTCACCTCCAGAGCACCGTAGCGTGCACATTGTTCACTTGCAAGTGCCATCTGCCTGCCCGCACGCACCAAGCCACGCCCCTCATCACCTTCCGCCCGCGCCACAGCAGGCGCATCCTCTCAACCGCACGCCCTGCTGCAGGCGCTCTCTGCCCTCTCCTCTCGCGCGCCTCTCCCTTCAGTGCAATTTGCAAGCGCACCGCTCCACCTTCCTACAGACTACACGCCTGCAAGTGCGCTCCGCCGCCCAACTGCAGGCGCACCAGCGCGCGCACGCCCGCACACCATCTCACGCAAGCCCTGCAATAGCACCTCCGCCTGCTTGTTCAACAGGTCGAAGCTCCGGCCACCTGCGTCGCCGCCGCTGCCACCACCAGAGAGCTCTCGACCACGTTGTCCTCTTGAGCCTCGCATCAACCCCCGTAGTGCTCTCCCTCTCTCGCAAGGAGGAGAGAGGAAAAAAGCCCTGTTTTCCCATTAATTAAAATTTACATTCAATGCCATTGCCACCAATTTGATTATTATTATTATTATATTGTGGTAGAATTACGTTCAAACGCTAATAGTTCTTTATAATTGCATGGTATTGATATTAACTAGTTTAAAGATTAATTTTGGGCTTAACTTAAGTACTAATTGTCTTTAGTACACATCACGTGAAAACTGCATGAATTTATCCTAAATTTATTGAGGATTTCTGTGAGGGAAAACTGCACTTATACCCTTAACTTTTTAGGTTATTGCAAATCTACTTTCCTTCACATTTTAAGTCCGATTTGAAAAGGGATTTCGCACTATCCGAAATAACATTAAATAATTAAGTATTGATTGCATCATTGCCTCCCTGTGGACATGACCCACTCTTCTGCGAGTGGTTATTTTCATTATTTTTGATTAGTCGATTTTTCCACCACTTAAATACTATAACGCTAAGCGAAAAGTCGTCTATCAGGTATTTGTGGGGCTCTCCCTTCCTGGCTGTCCAGGTAATTCTTGGGTTTGCGAATTTCTGATTCAGAGGCATCATCCACCTCAAAACTACCTTAGTCATCCAAAAATATCTTTGGGTGCCTTGATTGGGTCAAAAATTCACATCCAATCCCTCATCCCTTCTATTAGAACACACACGGGAGGGTCCTTAGGTTGTTAACCAAAGAGGCCTAGATCTTCTTGGGAGTCTCTCTTCAGATCGAATCACTTCATTCTGAACCTAAATTTGATTCTAAATCCTAATTTCACCACCTGATTTGAAGATGTGCCTGGCAATTTACGAAAACCATTTAAGAAACCTGAATCTCGAATATCCTTGAGAGATAGAATGATTGAGGATGCCCTTAGATTTTATGAGATTGATTACAAAATCTCAAATCCAATTGACAACATTCAAGTTAATGTGCCAATAACAACAACCTTTATCATAAACTGTGCCCAATGAATAATGACACAAGTAACAAATAGATCAACTCGAGATATTCTCATGACAGGATATACTGAGTTAGAGAAATTGCATAACTTTGAATATCTCCAATGCATGACAAATCCTGTACTTTGGGAAAGACACCAAGATGATCTTGAAAAATGGGAAGAGATATAAAATTGTTAAAATAGATTATTGACCAAAATACCTATACTTTCCCCAAGCATGTAGCAAAACATCTTGGAACAATACTGAGGATCAATCTGATGTCTCGAATCCCGAGTTTGATAATCAAGCTTGTTATGGACCCCCAACCTAGAGGAATTCCAATTCAAATTTCATAGCAATTGACATACCTGATCTTGAAATCAGTGGGGAGGATCCAATTACAGGTGATCACGATTACGAGCCAACCCTACTATGCCCTAATGTTCCAGACACCTGTGATACTAAGATTAAATCAGAACCTCTCGATGGTGTAAATTTCGTTCCTTATTCTGGTAAGGTGACTCTCGAGAGCAATTCTGACATCCCTGTAGAGCCCAATCTAGATTCTAGTGATCCAACCCACACCCTTAACCTAGAATCTGGATATGAGCCTTATCGGGAGGATTACAAGGCCTCGTGCGATGGAAATTTGATTTTTAATCTGGATTACAATTCTGGGCCTGTATTTGATGAGTGCACCTCTCCAACCTCCTCAAAAATACAAACTGATTTTTCGGAAGTCATGCCTATCTATGATATAAAATCGAGGAGTTGGAAGAGTTGGGTTTTGATTGGGTCTTCCCTACAAGCCAAGAACCTGAGCCCAAACCTGAAAGGGACACCTTTTTAAGCTCGAAAGCTGAAACTAGGTTAGATCCAAGTCAAGTTGTTGATTGTCCACATCTTGATTTACTTTGCGGTGGAACCTGATCCCGAATCAAATTCAGAACATGATTCTCGCAAGTTCTTTAATGATTTTGAATCTTACTCTGATTTCAGAGAACCTTTGTTTCCTGACGACTACAAGCCAATCTACGACCTTAGCATACACGATCCATTCTTTGACTCTTACTCTGAGGTCCCTGATCCCGAGATCATTGATTCAAAATCAGGTTCCATTGAGATGGAATCATTTCTTTTTGATCCTCAGGAATCAGAAACAGTAATTACTGAGTGTGTCTACAATCCAGAGTTTGAATCTTTTCTTGACTCAGATTTCCTTGATCCTATAAACACCCAGGCATTTACATTTGATTTTGATGGGCTCTATGTGGACTCTCTAGATACACCTACCTTTGAACATTTTCTAGAGGAGTCCTCACATACAGTTATTCTTGATGCCATCTCTTCTACACATGCAGAACCTTCCCAAACTCGTTTTCAACCCCGACCCGCAACCAAACTCAATTTCTACTTTGATTTTCCTCTCAATGAGCCAGTTGCATATGATTCTCCTCAACATCCCAATCGGGTTTTGGACATCGATCAGACTACAAATCACGCCCCATCCTTCTCTGATTACTCCTATAGGGTTCCTACATCCTCCACTGATTCTTTTTTATTTGAGGATCCCTACTCTGATTAGGCTGATCTGATTCAGCCAAACCCTAGCTATACACTTTCACATCCTTTTGAGCTTCACAGCATCTGGTGGGTACCATATCTTTTGATCCACATCTATCAACCCGCCAATTTGATTGGGTTTGGGTTGCATCATCAGCCTGCTGATCTGAACAAGCACCTGGTTGGACCAACTAGGCTATTGATCAAGGTGCTTGTTTTACAAATTTCATCTGATTTGACCACTCATTCTCCATACCATTTTCGCTCGGCTGAAGGCATTAAATTTAGCACTTAACAGGAGGCAACCCGTCATTCCAAAAACCCAAGATCCTTCTGATTATAGTTTTGTACTTCATGTTTATTGCACTCTGAGTTCGATTTTAGAATAATGATCCTACCTCTGGTACTCGTACAAGGCCTTAAAATCGTTTGCAATTGTCATCCCGACCCATTCGCCTACCCGATAATCCTGTTCTAATCCCTAAACCCTAACTATTTCATACCTTCTGTTTACAATTAGGACATTGCAAAACTTAGGCATGGGGAGGTGTTAAAATGCAAGCATACAAAAATTCAAAGTTCAGAAGGGTTTTCACAAAAACATACATATTCCAAAAAATCAAAAAAATAAAAAAATGAAAAAGAACAAAAAAAAGGAAGAAGGGAGGAAATTTTGAAAAATTGAATGCAAATAATTCTTGAGAGGAGGAAGAGAAGAGGTGATTTAAAATGTCAAAAAAGAGCAACAATTTGAAACAAAAAAGAGTTAGTCATTAGTAAAAGATTAAGGAATCTTCTAAGTTCTAGACCAAATCAAAAGAAAGAAATAAAAAGACAAAAGTGCTAAGAGATACAGAGTTTAGTATGAACATTGATCTTAGGCCTCTTGGGCTTGTTTTAGGCTTAAAAATTTAAGTATTCGTTAAGATCTGGATAGTCCTCAAGAGGTTGAGAAAAATGCGAAGCTTAGGTATTAGGTCTAAGGCTTAGGGATTATTCAGCCTCGTTAACTGACCTCTAGTTTGCATGACTCGATAACTTAAGCACCCCAATCCACACACAATCTGGTTCAGTGTGCTTAATTATCAAAATCATGTAAAAGCGTTAATTCTGTTTTGAAAATGCTACCTAGAGTAGGAGCGGCTAATCAACACAAGTTGATTTGGATGAGTTCCCAACGGGAAGAGGCGGGAAATTTCCCTTGAAGATGCGCAATAACATATTGTCTCCTCTGTGCTTGTCTCCTAGGATCTCTAAATATCCTACCGGGGGCACGTAAGCACCTTATGCTGGTTCAGGTACCATGGGCAGGATTATCCCGAAATGTCGATTGCTAGGGCCTAAATTTAGCAACAAAATGCCATGGGCGGCACTATCTCGAACTATCAAAAGCCAGAGTTTTGGGGGTTGCCATGGGTTGTGCTATCTCGAAGCACCGATTGCCAAGGACCCTATGAGGATTGATGGTGGGAGCTAGGAATCCGATATAGAACATGTTGTAAAGCCAATCTGAAGCTAGAAATAAAGAAAATAAAAGAGAGAGAAAATTCTTCAAAAATGCAAAAAAAAATTATTCTCTCTTACAAAAATGCACTGCAAACAGAATCGAGACTAAACATGTTTTAAGCACGGGTGCTTTAACCGTGGAGTTCAACGAACCTTAGGTTAGTTCTTGTGGGCCTTAGAAACCTTTGTGGAAGACTAAGGCTAAAGTTGGTCACGTCCGGATCTTGGTTGATACTTGAGTACCTCTAGGCCTACAATTGGCATTCTAACCTAATCTACAAAAGAAAAAGCACACATCAAAGATCTAAACATATGGTCTAGAATTTAAGTTAATTCCATGAGATTTTGCTAAGGGACTAGCAAAAGTTAGGCATGGGGGTATGATGATAATGTTATCATCAGTCATATCTAGCTTTATTTAGTCATAATCAAAGAATAAATGCTCCTACATAACCACCAAAGAGCCCTAATTCATTGTATAAGCATTCTGAGAGAAAGATAAGAAAATAGGGGTAAAACTACAATTTTAATAGTATAACTCAACTGTAGTACAATCATGGGTTTTCTCAGGGGTTAATTAAGGGTTAAATGGTCTTAAAAGTCTAACAAGTGGGTTAGAATAGGTAGAAAAACGTTTTCGGCCATTTCAAGAATTAAATGACATCTGAAACCCTAAAAATAGATCTGCTTAATTAACTAAGGTTTTGGATAGGATAAAATTCACCTAAACCCTCTAAAAATCATAGAAAACTATTCTCTAGAGTTTAGTACCTTCAATTTAACCATTGGAACCTAGTTTGACCCAAAATAGAGTCTCAGATAGACATTTGCCCTTATTTAGGTAATTGTGTAAATTATCTAGTAAAACTAGGTCAAAATCAAAATCTAACTTCACCATTGAATTCCTTAGGTCCAAATTAGATTTGTACCAAAATTTGGGCCCAATCTGAGATTGTCTTAACCTAGTTTGCAATTTGGTCCTGTCTGATTCTTTTGTCTCACACACATGCCCTTAACCTTCAAAATCCTTGTAAATTGCCCCCTAACTTTGTTGTCTTCTTCACAAAAAGATCTCTGTCACCATGAAATCCTATTCCTACAACTTCGACGACCTTTGATTGAAGAGAACTCCTTCCCTGATCAATCAATCCCTTCCAAACTTGGAAGGGAGATTCCTTGAAGAGTTCTCTTTCCAATGAATCCGGTCTTGAGCCCCAAAACCTTCCCAATCTCTCATACGAATGCATGAGAGATTCGAGTGTCTTTAGGTTTCTAACTCCAGAGAGCTTTCATAGCTTGGAAAGCTTGCTTCCCAAGCTCTAAACTCCATCTAGAGCCCTATAAAATGATCTCCATGGCATTGCACATTTTCTCAGCTAGGATTTAGCCCAAAAACCCTCTTCCTAAGCCTACCTCCGACCTAGATCCAGTGAGCATCCTCCCCCGTCGTCCTACGGCCTTCCAACGGCCAAATTAGGAGTGTCTCCTTCCTCCCCGACTTCCTCCGCCTCTCGACACCTCAGGCCCATTTCTTCGCCGCCATCTCCCTTAGGAGTTTCATCTTCCACGGTGCCAGCAATCACACCAGCGTCGTACCCCTTCCCCTTCATCCATAATATTAGGTCCTTTAACTCCCTTTCCCTCTCTCTGTTAATTCTAGCTTCTTTCCTGCCGCTTTCGACCACCAACATTATCGTTCACCATCATCCCTTCCATCTCTGGTGCCCACTTCAGCAAGGGCTTCCATCCGCTACACACATCCATCCCCCTCGCCAACTAGTCCACAAGCTCCACCATGACTCCACCATCAAAAACCTTCTCCTATTTCGCTCCCTCGCTTGCCCTAGCTCTCCATCGAAATCGTCCACCTTCGCTGACCTCCGCCGACCACCACACACCCTAATTTGCCCTGAAATCACCATGACCACCCTCGCCATCCTCAAGCGATCATCTTACACTATTTTAGTGTGGTCCCGAG
Organism: Thalassia testudinum; assembly: GCA_037157565.1. Taxonomy (NCBI): domain Eukaryota; kingdom Viridiplantae; phylum Streptophyta; class Magnoliopsida; order Alismatales; family Hydrocharitaceae; genus Thalassia; species Thalassia testudinum. Next base: position 47,194,771 of record JAZHRO010000025.1, read on the forward strand.
GCCCTATTTCATGTTGCAGGCTTTCACCTCCAGCCACCATTAATGTGCAAGCTTAGAGCTTGCTTGAAGCTCTCTCCAGCAGCAATAGTTCCAAGTGTCCGCATCAGGCAATGCGGAATCAACCTAGCTTCACTCCTTACCAGACAATTGGGGCGTTGACCGCCTCCATCAAATGAATCGGCCGTAGCTAGCTGCTACTGTGAACAAAGAAGACGGTGTGGGACTTTAGTCCCACACCGTAAACTTACGAGCTCCTACCGTGGTATAAGATGGTTTTGTGACACCGACCCCTCGCCCAGTACACGAGGGGTCGAGTACCTCCTTACACGAGCCTTACACCTTGGCTGCTATACACCCTCAGTAGCCCTGGTCCCGGGTACGCAAATACCCGATTACCCATATACTTGCCTGATTTGAGAGAGAAGAGGACGAACAGGAGAGAGAGAGAAGGGGGGTCAAGGGGGGTTTGCTCTCTTGAGAAATGGCTGACACTAGCCATTTGAAGAAGAGGAGGAAAAGAAGAAGGCCTGGATAGAAGAGAAAGAAAGGAGAAGAAAAAGAAGAGCTGAGAAGAACCAAGGCAGAAGAGGTTAAAGAAGAAGGCCTGAAAAAGAAGGAAAGAAGAGAAGGCTGAAGAAGAAGCACAGTGCCAAGATGGTACTGTAGCAGGGCTGACTTAAGCCATCTGATACAAGCCTCTATCATCTGCTGAAGTGCACTATGCACTAAAGATTTGCATGGTTAAACTGTTCACTTATTGAGATGATTAAGTAATTACTATATGAGTATCTAACCTAATAATTGGTTATTTAAATCACCATTATTTTTTCTTAGACGACTTTTTGCCTCAAATAGATTCTTGATATACTCATGTGCTACATTAATTATTAGTTTTTGAGTAATTAATTGTGCTCATTTATATTATTTATTGAGATTAGTGCATGAATTCCATATTTGCTCCCTGTGTTTGACCTCAGACTTCATTTCTGATATTCGAGTATAAATTTTATCTGTTGTTCGAGCTACTTTTGAGAATTATTACTACAACGAACGTATCTTTCTAAAACCTCGATCTAGCACAATTGTCCTTGGAGAGAGAATAATTATACTCTACATATTTAAGAAGAGAGATTAAATATTTGAAATAATAATTCCATAGTATCCATCAACCACTAATTGCATAGGAAATAATCATTCACCTTTTACTTTTATCCTATGTGAGAAAACAAGATAAAAGAGAGATCTCGAGCTATTAAATGAAGCATGCAGGAGTGGAGAGAAAATGAGGGGTGAAAGACCAAAATGTCCAAATAACATAAACTAGTAATTGTTAAGGTGGGCAATGGCATTTGAATGTAATAAGAAATGCCAACCGAAATAGTGGTTTTTCTCTCTCTCTCCTCACACACGGAAAGGATGATCGTCGGCCGGATGGAGCTTGGAGGAGATCAACTGCAATGAGGGCTACATGATGACGTAGATGGCGTGGGCAAAGGTGGCCGATGGTGGGTGCTCAGAAGGGATGGAGATGGTGGGTCGTGTTCTACCTGCAACGACATGGAGCTTGAAGTAACACTAGTGGAGAGGAGAGCTCCATGCATGGAAGGCGCGAGGATGCACGAAGAGCTCAAGCAGGGGTGGCTTACTGGAGGTGGAGTAGTTGCACGTGGCTTGCTAGGTGCATGCAGGTGGGCTGCTCCAGCTCTATGCATAGTGTGTGAGGAGAGGAAGCACAGCTCGTGCGCGAGTAGCATATGGAAGGCACATGGGAGGTGCGCCAGTTGCACGGGCTGGAGGCGGTGCATGAGGAGAGGGTGGTCTGCGGTTGAAGGTGGTTGTGGTGTTGGTGATGGTGTAGGTGTTGGATGAGAGCTGCTGTGGTGGTGGTGGCTTTGGGCTCTTTTGTGGAAGGGAGGAACAGGGGAGAAGTGGAAACGACAGAGAAGGAGATGAAGGAGAAGATGGAGATGGAGATGGATTATTTGTGTGTGTGTGCATGTGTTGTGGGTGGGTTGTGCAAGGAGGGCGAGAAGGTGGTGGTGCTATGAAGACTCGCAGTGATGGGTTGGTGATTGTGGTGAAATAGAGGAGATAGGAGGTTGAAGAAGAGGAAAGGGGTGTGGTTGGTGATGGGTTTTCGTGATGAGCGTAGTGAGAGTGCACGCTGTCACCATGCACGTCATGGAGTCCATGAAGGTGCGATGAGGTGGAGGTATGCTTTATGCCATAGTGTTCGCCTCTACCATGGCGCAGGCTTGGTTCACGGTGTAGGTGATGAGAGGAAGAAGATCCCCACCAGGGGGAAGGATCTAAAGATGCCTCCTCTCTAGAAGCCTGGGCCGTTTCTTTTTAAAACCTCTTGTTGTTTTGGCTCTCTCTCAATTTTTTTCCTTTCCCTAAGGACTCGCTTTTCCAACGTATTAGCAGTAGTGGTGAAGTAGTGGGATTGGGTGGCGATGCCAACAAACTCTGAGGGAGTTGTTGCGGGGAGGAAGGCAGTGCTGCATTTAGGTTGGGCACATCAGACATCTAGATTCAGTTCTGGATGTGTTAAAAATGTAAATTGCGACAAGTCCACGATTAATGGTTATCAGACATCTAAACTGATCTTAAGACATCTTATAGAATGAAGTTGGATGTTGTAGTTTTGTCCGTAACTGAAAGGTTGACTAAAGCACGAAGTTGGTGTGTGCAAACCCTATTTTCCACTAATCTTTGCATCTAGCCTCCATCGACCAAATATGTTATCATAACCATATGCTATTAATTGTGAAATTGGTGCATAAAATTATACGCTGACTAAGAAAATTACCATTTAACTCTTAAGCAATTAGGAACTAGGAACATATAATTAAAGAGTACTTAGGCCAAATAATGGTCCACTAAAGTGGACATATCAAATGCCCCCATGCCTAAGTTTTGCTAGTCCCGAGCAAAGATGAATGCAAGGTGTCTGATGCTATCATGGGAGTAAGAAAAGATTTCTTCTTTTCTTATTTCAAAAATTTTGAGATCCAGACAAATGTGAAGTGATAGTAGCCTAGGTAAAGGATCCAAGTGGAAAGCCAACTTACATTCACAGTTCGTACTTAACCCTTGGTAAAGATTCTATTAGGATAGGCAACTTCTTCCCTCGAGGCTAAAGCAGAGAATCATCCATGATTTGACCCCAGCTTTCTGGCTTAGGTAGAAGATATTTGAGTTAAATGGATTCATATTTGGTGGCTTGTTGAAGATGGAAAACTACGCAATCGGAGTTGGATTCGAAAACCCGTCGTTGTAGTCCGAGTTGTGAAGAAATCCATTCAACAGATAAAATTTATACCGAAAATCTGTAAAGAAGTTCCGAGTCGAATACAGGGAGGCTACGTCGATCTCAAAATCTACAGATATATTGTTTTGTATTTTTGTTTAAAAGGTGAAATAATCATAATGGAATCGCTATAGATAATAAGAGAGAAAGGAGAGAGAACAATCACTTGGTATTAAATAATGTTTTTACAACTAAGAAAGCAAGAAATGATTATACTAAAAAGTGGGAAATTGTTACAACTAGAAAGCGATAAAAGAAAGGAGAGAGAACTTATCCTCCTCAACTAATGCTTGGAGGACGAGCTGGACGGAGGCGACGCCTGGAAGACGGAGGATGAGGCGGGAAGGAGGACGAAGTCGGAAGAACAGGAACGAGGCAGCATGTCATCATCGTCACGGGATCCACTTCCGGAACGAGGGCGAAAACTTGGTTTTAACTCTTGAGGAGCATCTCGGGTGTGGGACAAGCTTCTCTTAAGCTTTGGAGAGGGAGAGAGGAGAAGGAAGGGATGAGAAATATGTGGGGGTCGTAGGGCCCTTTATAGGTGAAGATTGAAGGGCGTACAAAGGTCATTTCACTTAACAACATTAATTCAAGGCTTTTAGTGACGGATTTATCCGTCACTAAAAGCTTGACCGTGGCTGAAGAACCATATGCATGCCCGCCTCCTCACCTTCACTGCCTCAATGCCCACGCACGATCTCGCCTCATGATCGAATGGCTCAGATCACTTCTCGCCGGTGCTTCCTCACTTGGCTAACACTTGATCTCGTGTTCGATCGTGCGTGAGCGTTGCGTGTCGACTCACACTTTCATCCAATTAGACGATCTGGACTGTAGATTTCCGGTTGAGTGGTTGTGATGGCACACCCATGCGCGAGAAGGGAACGCTGCTCTACAATTCGAACCCTCGTCTCCTACCTACACAGTTCCTTAACCGCTGCACTACGCGTGCAATTGAGACGCATTGGTGATTTTGTGCACTGCCGATCTCGGCCGTTGGATCTTCATCCGATGGTCGAGATCAGGCATTGATTATGCTTTCAGATTAGGAGAGGTGCTGGATGAGTGATGACGTGGCACATTCTCGGCCGTTGGATGGGCATCCAACGACAAAGATTCATCGAGCGGGTGAAGAAGAAGAGTTGCGACCGGTGCTGAGTGGCTGTGACGGAGCCACGTGGCGCCATCATGGCCATCCATTTTCATTGAATTGTAGATGGTACTATGAATATTGGATTGGATCAATTTTCATGCTGTTAGGCTACGATCGTCGATCCGAACCCATCCGTGTGGTTGGATTTGTCATCTAAGCTGCGGATTGACACCATTTTGGCCCTTGATCTCTAACCTTCCTTGAATTATATATGATGCTACGAAAGTCCGATCAGGGAGATCTTGGAGTTGTTGAACTCCAATCGTTACCTTGATCAAATCTGTACAGTTGGATCTTTAATCCGATGCCCCAATTAAAAGTCGCCCTATTACCTGACCACAAAAAGAGAAAATTAACGTAACTTTTACACAACCTAACCTAAATGCAAGATGATGCATGTTATGCAATATTTATAATGTATGATGAAACTATAATACTAAGAACATGCATAAATAGACATTTTAGGCTATTCAGATGCATACGCATCACACCCCCATGGCTATCTTTTGCTAGTCCCTAGCAAAAACTACATGCTATTTATAAAAGAATTAGGATTTGATTACTCAGGCAAAAGTCATTTTCAATATTAAGAAATTTTTACTTAGGACCTGAACTTTCAAAGACACAACAACGCCCGAGTATCTACCAAAACGCAAATTGCCTCAAGCCCTCGCCTTATTCAAAGAAAGATCCTTTTTCTCTTTTTCTTCTCTTCTAATTTTTTTTGGATTTTTGAGTTTAGGGTTACAGAGTGGCTTTCTCCGGCAACTCAACCCACCCAAGATTTGATGAGAACCCTATGTTCTAAGCATCTTTTTGTGAATGTGATAGACTCATTGATCGACAATCAGAACGGACTTCAAGTTTCTGCACCCCTAGGTGACCTTAGAAAGAAATCTGCCTGAAGGTGTATCTGTACGACCAGTAGCTTTCTCCCTACTTTTACTTTTTATGGGGTCAACACAAGGGTGAATCCAGTGTATATCTCCCCGGCTTATTCTACTTCTCTGCTTCTTCCTAAGTGTTTTGGAATTTTTAGTGCATTTCTTGAGATGGGTTCTGGACAACCGGTCGATGAGCTGTTACCACCGACAACTTGCCAGCCATACTCGTGTAGCGAAGTGTGGCTTATTTCTTTTTTTTCTTTTTCTTTCTTTTCTCCCTTTTCTTCCTTTTCTTTTTGAACTTTCCTTTTCTTTTTCTATAAGTAGGTGGCTTCCCTGGTCTAAGATTTACCTAGAGGCAACAAGAAGAGAGTGGTCATGTGACTAGGCTCTAGACAACTTACCTATGGGCTATTACCCATGATAACTTGCCAGCCATATCACCCTAGAAGGTTCATTAGCAACCCAATATCCGTTAAGACTGCTGAACAACAAGTCAATGACGAATAGCGTGTAGATGCTTAGATTTACAGTTCCCTCAAATCAGATGGCAGGTTGATAAGTCGTGTACTTATCACCCAAACTTATTCAATTAAATTAAAATAGAATTCAGGTTGGTGAGGACTTGATAAACAAATCCACATTTTAGTGGATACCAGGGCTGATTAAGCCGAAAGACCTGAAGGGTCTTAGTGTTCAGATCCTACTGTAATATTTCCTAAGATTGAAAGGTCCTAATGTCCAAGTATTCCTTCCTTTTTTCTTGTATATATAAGAAAATAAGTAGAATTTACAAGAATTCCACGGAGCAGACAAAATAATTCAGAAATAAATCCACCCCCCATGCCTAGCTGATGCAATGTTCGCATTGAGAATAAAAGACATAAAAGGAAGGGTAGAATGCCAAAGATATCACCTAAATATGAAGCTTAGGTCAGCTCTGGGTTAGACTGTACAACTACTGAGTTTAATGCCGTCAGCTAGGCATAGTACAGGCAAAGAAGTCACAACATAGCTAGAGCAACCGTGTCTAAGACGGGTTCTGGAACAGTACGGTCAATAACAGGCTTCAAACGTTGACCGTTGACTTTGAATGAATTACTCGTCTTCGGGTCAGAGATCTAAATAGCCCCGTTTGGAAATATCTAATCGATAATGAACCAGCCATTCCATTTTGACCTAAGTTTGCCAGGAACGAGATTAAGTCTAGAATCAAAGAGCCAAACTTTCTGGTTTGGCTCAAAGCTCTTGCAGGAAATCAATTGGTCATGAAGAGATTTGGTCTGAACCTTATAAATCTTGGCATTCTCATATGCGTCATTTCTAAGCTCCTCCAATTCAGATAGTTGGAGTTTCCTGGTCTTCCCGACTAAAGTCAGATCTAGATTACACTGCCTGATTGCCCAGAATGCCCTATGTTCAATTTCTACGAGTAAATGGCACACCTTTCCATACATCAGATGAAATAGAGACATGCCAATGGGTGTTTTATACGTCGTACGGTAAGCCCAAAGAGCATCCTCAAGCTTTTGAGTCCAGTCTTTGCGATCAGGCCTAACTGTTTTCTGCAGAATATTCTTGATCTCCTAATTGGAGATCTCGGCCTGTCCATTCGTCTGGGGATGTGTTGAACGTACGAGTTGCTACGCTAACGTGTTTGGTTTTAAAACCTTGTCGTTGTAGCGAAGAATTCGTGTTCAACAAATAAAATTTATATCGAAATTTAAATTCTGGGTCGAACACAGGGAGGCTACGTTGATCTATATTCGCAATTATATTTTTTTTAGAATTTTTGAAAAGCGAGGCGATATAATTATAATGAAACTATCAGACTAAAAGGAAGAGAGAGAGAGAGAGAAAGAGAGAGAGAGAGAGAACATGCATTCAATATTTCAAAATGTTTATACAATCAAACCAAATAAAAATACACTAGAAAGCTGAAAATCAGCTACACTAGAAAGTAGGAAAATTCTACACTAGAAAAGCTGTAAAGAAGAATGGGAGAGAGAAGTTATCCTCCTCGATGATTGCTTGGAGGATGAGCCAGACGGGACGACGCCTGGATGAAGGAGGACGGAGCAGGACAAAGTAGAAGAACGGGAACGGGGCAGCACGTTCTCATCGTCGCAGGATCCACTTCCGAAGGAGGACGAAAATTTGGACTTTATCTCACGAGGAGCATCCCGGGTGTGGGACAAGCTTCTCTTAAGCTTTGGAGAGGTATAGAACAGAAGGAAGGGATGAGAATTTCGCGTGGAGGGGGCCTCCTTTCATAGTTGCAAGGAGTGGGGGCAAATTGGTCATTACATCTTTAAAACATTAAATAAGGGGTCTTTAGTGACGGATAAAATCGTCGCTAAAGCCCCAACGTGGGCGTAGTGGCCACTGCCCACGCGCGCCTGCTCAGCTGCTTGCTCTCAACGCCTGCCGCACGTTCAGCCATCCACAACTGTCCGATCGCGAGATCGGATGGCCCAGATCGCGCCTTCGCCCTTTCGCTGCGTGCCCACCCCAACGCGTGCGATGCCGCGTGAGGTGCGGGCATGCGATAGAGCGTCAACGCTATTAAGAGTGGGCGGCCGCCCGATCAAGATCTAACGTACACCCGTGCCCGCTCGCCGTGCCCTTCGCCTCCTAGCTTCGACTCGAACTTGCATCTTATGAACGTGTAGCGCCTCGCGACCGCTGCGCTACGAAGCGCGGATGGTCGCGTGGACGAATTGAGGCACAGCCGTTCACAGTCGTTGGATCGAGATCCAACGGTAGAGAGGGGTGGATGCGGAGGCTTCAGCGGTTGCAAGCGGGTGTTTGGGCTTCTGAGATGGCACCACGTGGCGCCATCTTGGCCGTCCAACTTTTTGATGTTGTAGATGGTGCCACGGGTGTCGGATTGACTCAACTTTTGCGTCGTTAAGCGACGATCATCGATTCGAATTCATCCGTGCGGTCGGATTTGTCATTTGAAGTGTAGATTTACACCATCCTGGCCCTTGATCTTCTAGGGTTCCCTGATCACTATTTGATGCTATAGATTCCAGATTAGGGCGATCTTGGAGTCGTTGAACTCCAATCGTCGCCCTGATCACATCTGTATGGTTGGATCTTCGATCCGAGGCCCTGATAAAAATTTTGCCCTGTCCAAGCACATAAAAGGAGACAATTAACCTCCATTTTATTCAAACTACTCTAAATGCAAGATGATGCATGTTATGCAATATTTATATCATGCAATGCAATCCTATGCTTAAGAACATGCATAAATAGACATCTTAAGTAGTGTAAATGTGTTTACATCATACCCCCATGCCTATCTTTTGCTAGTCCCTAGCAAAAACTATATGCTATTTATAAAAGAATTAGGTTGGATTATTTGGGCATGAGTTATTTTCAATCATTAAGAAATTATCTACTTAGGATCTGAACTTTTAAAGACACAACAGTGCCCGAGTATCTACCACAATGCAGACCTCCTCAAACCCTCGCCTTATTCAAAGAAAATTTTCTTTTTCTCTTTTTCTTCTTTTCTAATTTTTTTGAAATTTCAAATTTTAGGATTTAAGAGTGGCTTTCTACAGCCATTCAACTCACCCAAGATTTGATAAGAACCCTAAGTTTTAAGCATCTTATTGTGAATGTGATAGACTCGTTGACCGGCAATTAAAACGGACTTCGGATTTCTACGCCTCTAGGTGACCTAAAAAGAATTATGCCTAAAGGTATATCTTTACAACTGGTAGCTTTCTCCCTACTTTTATTTTTTTACGGGGTCAACACAAGGGTGAATCCAGTGTATATCTCCCCGATTTATTCTACTTCTCCGCTTCTTCCTAAGTGTTTTAGGAATTTTTTTATGCATTTACTGAGCTGGGTTCTGGACAACCGGTCGATAAGCTATTACCACCGACAACTTGCCAGCCATACTTGTGCGACGAAGTGTGGCTTATTTCCTTTTTTCTTTTCTCCTTTTCTTTTTGATATATATATATATATTAAGTAGGTGGCTTCCCTGGTTTAAGATTTACCTAAAGGCATCAAAAAGAGAAAGGTCCAGTGACTGGGCTCTGTACAACCTACCTATGGGCTGTTACCCACGATAACTTGCTAGCCATATCACCCTAGAAGGTTCATTAGCTACCCAATTTCCGTTAAAATCTCCGAACAACGAGTCAGTGCAAAGAAAGTGTGTAGATGCTTAAAACTCAGAAATTCACTCAAATCAGAGGGTGGGTGATAAGTCGTGTACTTATCACCCAAACTTATTTATTCCAATTATGATATAATTAAGATGGCGAGGACTCGAAAGACAAATCCACATTTTAGTGGATACATGGGCTAATTAAGTCCAAAGACCTGAAGGGTCTTTGTGTTCAAATCATAATGTAAAATTTCTTACGATTGAAAAGTCCTAATGTCCAACTAATCCTTCCTAATTTTAATTTTTTTTATATATAAATAAGAAGAGAAAAACAATTTACATGAATTCCACAAAGATGACCAAATGATTCAAAAATGAATCCACCCCCCATGCCTAGCTGATGCAATGTCCTCATTGAAAAAGGGACATGAAAGAAAGGGTAGAATATGAAAGATGTCACCTGAATATGAAGCTCGTATCAGCCTTGTGTCATATGTACAACTGCTGAGTTTAATGCCGTCAGCTAGGAGAAGTCCAGCCAAAGAAGTCATGGAATGGCTAGAGCAATTGAGTCTGAGACAGGTTCTGGAAGAATACGGTCAACAACAGGCTTCAAATGTTGATCGTTGACTTTAAATGTGTTACCTGTCTTTGGGTCAGAAATATGAATGGCTCCATTTGGAAAAATCTGGTCAATTATGAATGGGCCATTCCATTTAGATCTAAGTTTGCTAGGAAAGAGCTTAAGTTTAGAATCGAATAACCAGACCTTCTGGTTTGGCTCAAAGCTCTTGCAAGAAATCAATTGATCATGTAGAGCTTTGGTCCGAGCCTTGTAGATCTTGGCATTCTCATAAGCATCATTTCTAAGCTCCTCCAACTCAGATAGTTGGAGTTTCCTTGTCTTCCCAGCTAGATTCAGATCTAAATTGCATTGTTTGATTGCCCAGAATGCCCTGTGTTCAATATCTACGGGTAGATGGCATGCCTTTCCATACACCAAATGGAATGGAGAAATGCCGATGGGCATTTTATACGCCATACGGTAGGCCCAAAGAGCATCCTCAAGCTTTTGAGTCCAATCCTTGCGATCAGGCCTAACCATTTTCTGCAGAATGTTTTTGATTTCTCGATTGGAGATCTCGGCTTGTCCATTCGTCTGGGGATGGTAAGGTGTGGAAATTCGGTGATTAACCCTGTATTTGGCCAATAAATTCTAGAATTGGGCATTAGTAAAATGAGTGCCACCATCACTGATGATAGCCCTTGGAATCCCGAACCTACTGAAGATATTTTTCTTGACAAAATTAATGACCACCTTGTGGTCATTGGTTCAGGTGGGAATCGCCTCAATCCATTTGGACACATAATCAACAGCAATAAGAATGTACTAATGTCTAAATGAAGGGATAAAGGGTCCCATGAAATCGATGCCCCAAACATCAAAACTTTCGATGGGAAGAATAGGGTTTAGGGGCATCATGTCTCTCTTAGTTATGCTCCCGAGTGCCTGACATCAAGAACATGACCTTGAGAAATCCTGGGCATCCTTGAATAAAGACGGCCAATAGAAGCCAGATTGCAAGATTTTTGCAGCCGTCTTTTTCCCGGAGAAATGTCCACCACACCCAGATGCATGGCAGAACTCGAGTATACTATTGAATTCATTCTCCGATATGCATCAGTGAATAATCTGATCAGAGCTGATGCGATACAGTTCAGGGTCCTCCCAGAAGTAGTATTTGGCCTCAGATTTGAGTCTATCTCGTTGTTGCTTGGTCCAATCCTGGGGGATTTGACCAACGGCCAAATAGTTAACAATGTCAGCAAACCATAGGGTGTGGACACCTAAAACTGAGTTTCGTCCGGAAAAGTGTTAGCAATCGGAATGTCCAGACAAGAAGAATCACCTAGGAGTCTCGACAAATGATCCACTACCACATTTTGTACCCTAGTTTTATCCTTGATTTCAAGATCAAATTCTTGAAGAAGAAGAATTCAACGAATAAGCCAGGGTTTAGCATCCTTTTTGGCCAAGAGATGTCTCAAGGCCGAGTGGTCGGTATAGATGATAACATGAGACCCTAAGAGATAAGCCCTAAATTTTTCCAAAGCAAACACTACAGCTAGTAATTCCTTTTCAGTAACAGTGTAATTCTTCTGGGCTTCATCCAGAGTTTTACTAGCGTAGTAGATGACAGAGGACTTACGATCAATTTTCTGACCCAGGATAGCTCCGACCGCGTAATTAGAAGCGTCGGTCATGAACTCAAAAGGGGCTGTCCAAATTGGTGGTTGCAAAACTGGAGCATAGGTGACTGCCATTTTTAGGAAATCAAATGCCTTTCGGCATGATTCGTCAAAAACAAACGACGTTTCTTTGGCATGAAGATTGCTCAAAGGACGAGCAACCTTCGAGAAATCCTTGATGAATCTTCGATAAAATCCCACATGGCCAAGAAATGATCGGATTTGTTTAACAGATGTGGGAGGAGGAAGTTTAGCAATAGCATCAACCTTAGCTTTATCCACTTCAATTCCCTGTTCAGAGATTACATGAACCAAAATGATGCCCTCTTGGGTCATGAAATGACTCTTTTCCCAGCTAAGGACCAATCGTGTTTTGATACATCGCTTAAGAATCATTTCCAAATTAGCCAAACAAGAGTCAAATGATTCTCCGAAAATAGAGAAATCATCCATGAAGACTTCCATAAACTCTCCCACCATGTCAGAAAATATGGCTAGCATACACCTTTGAAAAGTCGTAGGTGCATTGCATAACCCAAAAGGCATCCTACGAAAAGCAAAGGTTCCGTAGGGACAGGTGAAAGTAGTTTTTTCCTGATCCTCGGGATGGATAGGAACTTGGTTGTATCCCGAGTAGCCATCAAGGAAACAGAAGTACTTCTGCCTGACTAATTTTTTCAAGATTTGATAGATGAAGGGCAGGGGAAAATGATCCCTTTTAGTGGCTATGTTCAGCTTCCTATAATCAATACAAACCCTCCAAGAGGAAGCTGAACGAGTTGTGACAAATTCTCCTCGCTCGTTAGTCACAACGGTAATCCCGGATTTCTTTGGAACAATCTGAATGGGACTTACCCAGGGACTATCAAAGATTGGATAAATAATTTCTGCATCGAGCCACTTGATAATTTCCTTTTTGACCACTTCTCGCATATTTGGATTCAATCTCCTCTGCATCTAGCGAGAAGGGGGGATCCATCTTCCAAGAATATTCTATGATTGCAGTAAGATGGCTCGATCCCCCTGAGGTCATGAATGGTCCAACCAATTGCCTCCTTATGTTCCTTTAGGACCTTGATCAATTTAATCTCTTGCTCCTTTATCAATTTAGCACTGATAATCATAGGGAGTGTATTCTGAGGTCCTAAAAATTGATATTTCAAATTCTCGGGCAATGGTTTCAATTCAAGCTGGGGTGGGTTGATGATTGATGGTAAGGTAGATGCTGAAGATTCAACAAGAGGAAGAGGTTGTGAGTGAACAAAATCAATAACCTCTTCCGAAGATGTCAAGTCAGCCATAGAGGGTTGCGGGTCAAATTCATCATCCAAAAAGGAACTTTCGATTGAAGAAACTGTCAAACAAGTTTCAATATTATCATTATCCTCATCAAGTTCCTCAATAAATCCACAATCCTCAAATTTGTTGATAGCCTTAAAAATATCCAATTTCATTCGTTGGTCCCCAAAGGCGATTTCCATCCTATCGCTTTCACAATTAATATTGGCCTTAGCAGTAGCCAGGAACGGACTCCCCAGAATGATGGGCGTGTTCCTCAGATTATTAGGTACATCCATGTCAAGGACAAGGAAATCTACAAGAAAATAGAAATCCTTGACCTTAACTATAACATCTTCAATAACGCCTCGCGGGTTTGTGACTGAGCGGTCTGCTAACTGTAGCGTTACTGAAGTTGGCCGAAGTTCACCTAATCCAAACTTCTCGTAAAGAGAAGTCGAAATTAGGTTGATGGATTCACCGAGATCCAAAAGTGCTCTATCAAATGTGTAATCTCCGATAACGCAAGAAATCAATGGAGCACCAGGATCTCTCTTTTTCTGAGGGAGGTAGTGCAGGATAGCAGAACGAGCCTGCTCGAAGAGTACCACCTTCCTCGGAATAGATTCTCTCGACTTACGCTTTTGCGTACATAATTCCTTTAAAAATCTTGCATAAGCCGGTATGTGCTTGATAGCATCAAGGAGCGAGATATTGATCTCAACATTCTTAAATAGATTCAGAAGCTCCTCATTGCTATCAACAGACTTCTTCTTTGATTTAGTTAAGGCTTCAGGAAAAGGAACATGAGTCAAATCTTTGGAATCAGGTTCCTGAGCCTTGATTTCTCCTCTAGAATTCTCCTCTCTCTCCTTAGGTTCTTCAGGATTCAAAAGATCAGAATATTTTGGTTGTGGATCCTGAGTCTGCTTACCACTCCTCAAAGTGACAGAATTTGTAGATGCATAAGAATTTGGGTCTTGAGGAGGGTTAGGAAATATTGGAGGAGCTTGATTAACCATGAATTGATGATTTGCAGAAGAAGAAGAAGACAAGGAACCCTACTCAACCACCTGAGCATGTGCGTGTGGGTCCCTCTGATTTCCGTACCCATGGGCTTGATTGCCCGAATTCATAATATTTCGCAGGTTGGATATGGGTTGGGATGGTAGAGATCCGGGTTGACGAGAGTTAGCAATGAGCCTGGATTGCAAGTTATCCAGCGAGTTTGTCATTTGCTGCATGAGCTAGAGCATGGATCCTTGCATCTCTACCATTTGACGGTTCAAATCAGCCTACCTTGCGGGTTGACGGCCATTCCAAGCTGGTTGATTGACCTGATTCGGAGGCAACTGAGTATATACTTGACCCTGACCCATTGGTCGTTGCGAAGCATGGTTGTCGGGTCGGAATTGGGTCTGTTGCCTCAGATTTTTCCAAGAGAAGTTAGGGTGGTTTCTCCAACCTGGATTATAGGCATTAGAATAGGGGTTGGATCTAACATTCTCTTGTACAGCACAGACATCCTCATAGGGTGAGGATGAAGAGAAAGAAAGGGAAGGATCAGAAAAACTGGGATCAAAGGCCCCAGTTTGGAACCCGTGGAGTTCCGAAAAATGCTGACTCAGGTTGAGCCACATCAAGTTGATTCACGAACTCCCGTCCAGAAGGAGCTCGTGAGGAATGGAATCCTGAATTTTGGGATTGAGTAGATAGAGAGTTGTTCATAGAATTGCCAGCCATCCACTCTTCCATTCTTTTAGCAACCAAGTCCACCTTATCAAGTTTATTACAAATCAATTCCATATCAAATGAATGAGAGTCATGGACTTCATTGACATTTGATCTGGGCTGCTGGGACCTGTTAAAAGTATCCATGGAGGCATGATTAATTGAATTCTCACTCATTTCTTCAAATAAATCATGTGCACTATCTGCATCTTTATTGAGGAAATTGCCTTCGCAAGAAGCATCCACATGATTTCTGAGTTGCTCAGTCAACCCATGATAGAAGATCTGCACGAGTTGCCATTTCGGCACCTCGTGGTGTGGACACCCTCGCAATAAGTCCTGGAATCGCTCCCAGGCCACATGAAACTGCTCCCCCGGCCGCTGGGTAAAAGTAGTGATTGCCCGTCTCAAAGCATTGGTACGTCTGACTGGGAAGAATTTCTTCAGAAAGGCTAATTTCAAAACATTCCAAGTTGTAATTGGTCTTCCTATTGTCCTATACCAATGCGCTGCCTTATCCCTAAGAGAGTGGGGGAAGAGCCTCATGATCATTTTCTCCTGGTTTACGTTTCGAGCCTTGGTGGTCTAGACCAAAGTAGTCAAGTCCTCCAAGTGCTGAAACGAATCTTCGGAGCCCAGCCCATTATAATGTTTAATCAGGCTTAACACCTGGGGCTTGATTTCTACGTCACCGGCTGGAATCTGGACGCCGGGACGTTCCCCGTAATTTGAAGGATCATAAAAATCCTTCAAGGGCTGAGCGCCCTGCATTCTCTGGAACCATTCCTACATTCTCTGCATTTGTTCCAGCTGCCTTCGAAATTCTTCCTGTGGATTTCCAAGCAAAGGAGGCTGTTGTTCAGCCATGGGATTAAATTGACCAAAATCCAACTTGCGCCTCCTAGAATGTTCTAGTGGTCCTTCCAATCGGGGATTCAACGACCGTCTACCTAGCATAAACTAGGAGAAGGTCAGAAGGACTGGGGGTAGGGACCCTGCAGCACAACAAAACAAGGTTGTCCTTAAGTGAGGTAGCCTAAGGATCTACTGACTCTCAAAACCCGCCTTAAGACTGTAAATGATTTACTCTACTTGCGTTTGTTTAATCCAACCAGTTAGAAGGAGGGACTGGGGAGAAGGTTCTTCCTTCAGCTTTCGCCTCCGGTTCCTAGTGTACCCCCCAACCGCGGTCGTTTGATGCTACTCCCCTAGCTAGTCATTAGATTAATCAGTACAAGTAGGTTACTCAAAAACAATCTCAGACTAGGCCTTGAAGAGCGAATCAGACCTTAAGGCCAACGTGTACTCAATTTTATTAAAGCCTGGGATTGTGGTGCTTATGGAATGTGATGGGCCCTTAAAATGGGTTGTGCCCTTAATGATTGATTGAGATTTGTGTAAGTGCGTGCACAACCATGGTTTTCAAGCAAGATTATTTGTGATGTGTGAATTTTAATGTTCAAATCTTGCTTAAGTAGCTTTTAGGGTTTCAAATTAGGTGAATTGCAATCAAGTTTCTAAGCAAACCAAGTTGTAAAACATGGATGAAGATTGTTTTCCTTTAAAATCAGAAAGAAAGTGGAGTGCCTGGAATAGACCTAGATTGAAAACCGTAAGGTGGAGCTACTTGATGAGTTGGTTTTAAATAGAGTGGTGTGGTCCAAACAACTCAAACAATTGGCCACAAATGCACCATTAAGTTAGGCACTCAAAGATGGTTAACCTAGAATAATTCCTACTCTTTTATGTGTTGCTTTGTGTGTATCGGTTCCACAAATCAGAACTCAGTTGAGCAGAAACAAATCAATTTGATTAAGTGCCTTGAATGTGGGTGTATGTTGTGTGTTTGTTGAAAATTACCCCACAAGATTATCTTTTTGTTGTTTTTTTATAAATGAGGGTGGAATGAATGTGAGTGAGAATCCAAACAACCAAACTATTCCTAGGATTTATGCAAACTCCTAGGTTAATTGGAATTTGGATTTAATGTAGCGAATGAAATCTATGGAGGGGAAAGAATGGGGAGCACTTACAGTTGTCTTCAACTGCACTTTACTCCAGTCTACTGCTTGTTGATTCCTTGATAGAGATCTCTGCAAAATAATAGACACAAGAGAAAGCAAGTTAGAAAATAATAAAGTGCAAGAAATGCGAAAAGAAGATCGGAAATCGTTGCCTCCTCGGCAACGGCACCAAAATGTTGAATGTATGAGTTGCTACGCTAACGTGTTTGGTTTTAAAACCTTGTTGTTGTAGCTTGAAAGCGAAGAATTCGTGTTCAACAAATAAAATTTATACCGAAATTTAAATTTCGGGTCGAACACAGGGAGGCTACGTCGTTCTATATTCGCAATTATATTTTTTTTAGAATTTTTGAAAAGCGAGGCGATATAATTACAATGAAACTATCAGACTAAAAGGAAGAGAGAGAGAGAGAGAAAGAGAGAGAGAACGTGCATTCAATATTTCAAAATGTTTATATAATCAAACCAAATAAAAATTACACTAGAAAGTGGGAAATCAGCTACACTAGAAAGCAGGAAAATTCTACACTAGAAAAGCTGTAAAGAAGAATGGGAGAGAGAAGTTATCCTCCTCGACGATTGCTTGGAGGATGAGCTGGATGGGACGACGCCTGGATGAAGGAGGACGGAGCAGGACGAAGGAGGAAGAAGCAGAAGAACGGGAACGGGGCAGCACGTCGTCATCGTCGCGGGATCCACTTCCGAAGGGGGACGAAAATTTGGACATTATCTCGTGAGGAGCATCCTGGGTGTGGGACAAGCTTCTCTTGAGCTTTGGAGAGGTAGAGAAGAGAAGGAAGGGATGAGAATTTCGTTTGGAGGGGGTCTTTTTTTATAGTTGCAAGGGTGGGGGCAAATTGGTCATTACATCTTTAAAACATTAAATAAGGGGTCTTTAGTGACGGATAAAATCATCGCTAAAGCCCCAACGTGGGCGTAGTGGCCACTGCCCACGCGAGCCTGCTCGGCTGCTCGCTCTCAACGCCTGCCGCACGTTCAGCCATCCACAGCCGTCCGATCGCGAGATCAAATGGCCCAGATCGCGCCTTCGCCCACTCGTTGCTCGCCCGCCCCAACGGGTGCAATGCTGCGTGAGGCGCGGGCATGCGATAGTGCATCAACACTATTGAGTGCGGATGGCCGCCCGATCAAGATCCGACGCACGCCCGTGCCCGCTCACCCGCACCCTTCGCCTCCTCGCTGTGGCTCAAACCCACGTCTTATGAACGCACAGCGCCTCGTGACTGCTGCGCTACGGAGCGCGGATGGTTGCATGGACGATTTGAGGCACAACCGTTCACAGCCGTTGGATCGAGATCCAACGGCGAAGAGGGGCGGATGCGGAGGCTTCAGCGGTTGCATGCCGACGTTTGGGCAGTCGAGATGGCACCACGTGGCGCCATCTTGGCCGTCCATCTTCTAGATGTTGTAGATGGTGCCATGGGTGTCGGATTGACTCGATTTTTGCGTCATTAGGCTGCAATCGTCGATCCGAATTCATCCGTGCGGTCAGATTTGTCATTTGAAGTGTGGATTTACACCATCTCGGTCCTTGATCTTCTAGGGTTCCCCGGTTACTATTTGATGCTACAGATGCCTGATTAGGGCGATCTTGGAGTCGTTGAACTCCAATCGTCGCCCTGATCACATCTGTAAGGTTGGATCTTCGATCTGAGGCCCTGATAAAAATTTTGCCCTGTCCAAGCACATAAAAGGAGACAATTAACCTCTATTTTATTCAAACTACTCTAAATGCAAGATGATGCATGTTATGCAATATTTATATCATGCAATGCAATCCTATGCTTAAGAACATGCATAAATAGACATCTTAAGTAGTGTAAATGTGTTTATATCAGGATGGTAAGGTGTGGAGATTCTGTGATTAACCTCGTATTTTGCTAGCAAATTACGAAACTGGGCATTAGCGAAATTAGTGCCACCATCGCTGATGATGGCCCTCGAAATCCCGAACCTACTAAAGATGTTCTTCTTGACAAAATCTATGACCACCTTGTGGTCATTGGTTCGAGTAGGAATGGCCTCTATCCACTTGGACACGTAATCAACAGTGACGAGAATGTACGAGTGTCCAAATGAAGGGAGGAAGGGTCCCATGAAATCGATGCCCAAACGTCAAAGATTTCGACAGGAAGAATCGGGTTTAGAGGCATCATATCTCTCTTAGTTATGCTCCCAAGTGCCTGGCATCGGGAACACGACCTCGTGAAATCCTAGGCATCCTTAAATAGAGACGGCGAATAAAATCCAGATTGCAAAATTTTTGCTGCCGTCTTTTTCCCGAAGAAGTGTCCACCACATGCAGATGCATGGCAGAACTCGAGTATACTCTTGAATTCATTCTCCGAAATGCATCGGTGAATAATCTGATCAAAGCCGATGCGGTACAGTTCAGGGTCCTCCCAGAAGTAATATTTGGCCTCAGATTTGAGTCTATCCCATTGTTTCTTGGTCCAATCCTGGGGGATTTGACCAACAGCCAAATAATTAACGATGTCAGCAAACCACTGGGTTTGGACACCTGAAACTGTAAGGATAGTCTCGTCCAGAAAAGTATCAGCAATAGGAATGTCCAGACGAGAAGAATCACTCAGAAGTCTCGACAGCTGGTCTGCCACTACATTCTATACCCCAGATTTATCCTTGCTTTCAAGATCAAATTCTTGAAGCAGAAGAATCTATCGAATAAGCCAGGGTTTGGCATCCTTTTTGTCCAAGAGATGTCTCAAGGCTGAGTGGTTGGGATATATGATGACGTGAGACCCTAAGAGATATGCCCTGAATTTCTCCAAAGAAAATACTATAGCTAGTAATTCCTTCTCAGTAACAGTGTAGTTCCTCTAGGCCTCGTCTAGAGTTTTACTAGCGTAGTAAATGACAGAGGGCTTTCTGTCGACTTTCTGACCCAAACTAGCCCCAACCGCGTAATCAGAAGTGTCGGTCATGGTCTCAAATGGGGCTATCCAAACTGATGATTGCAACACCGGAGCACAAGTGACTGCGGTTTTAAGAAAATCAAATGCCTTACGACATGATTCGTCGAAATCAAATGGCGTTTCTTTGGCGAGAAGATTGCTCAAAGGATGAGCAACCTTCGACAAGTCCTTGATGAATCTTTTGTAGAATCCCACATGACCAAGAAATGATCAAAATTGTTTGACAGATGTGGGAGGAGGAAGTTTAGCGATAGCATCAACCTTAGCTTTGTCCACTTTGATTCCTTGTTCAGAGATTACATGACCCAAGATGATGCCTTCTTGTGTCATGAAATGACTCTTCTCCCAGCTAAGGACCAGTCTTGTTTTGATGCATCATTTAAGAATCATTTCAAGATTAACTAGACTAGAGTCAAATGATTCTCCAAAAATAGAGAAATCATCCATGAAGACTTCCATAAACTCTCCCACCATGTTAGAGAATATGGCCAGCATACACCTTTGAAAAGTCGCAGGTGCATTGCATAAGCTGAATGGCATCCTATGGAAAGCAAAGGTTCTGTAGGGATAGGTGAACGTCATTTTTTCCTAATCCTTGGGATGGATAGGGACTTGGTTGTATCCTGAGTAGCCATCAAGGAAACAGAAGTACTTCTGCCTGGCTAGTCTTTCAAGGATTTGATCAATAAAAGGCAAAGGGAAATGATCCTTTTTCGTGGCTGTGTTCAGCTTCCTGTAATCAATACAAACTCTCCAAGAGGAAGCTAAATGAGTTGTGATAGATTCTCCTTTCTCATTAGTCACAACGGTAATCTCGGCTTTCTTGGGAACAATTTGTACGAGACTTACCCAAGGACTATCAGAGATCGAATAAATGATTCCTGCATCGAGCCACTTGATAATCTCCTTCTTGACCACTTCTCGCATAGTTGGATTTAATCTCCTTTGCATCTGGCGAGAAGGACAGGATCCATGTTCCAAAAATATTATGTGATTGCAGTAAGATGACTCGATCCCCCTAAGGCCATGAATGGTCCAACCAATTGACTCCTTGCGTTCCTTTAGCACTGATAATCACAGGGAGCGTCTTATGTGGTCCTAAAAACTAATATTTCAGATTCTCAGGCAATGGTTTCAGTTCAAGCTAGGGTGGGTTGATGATTGAGGGTAAGGAAGATGCTGATGAAGACTCATCAAGAGGAAGAAGTTGAGAGTGAACAAAATCAATAACGTCTTCAGAAGGTGGCGGGTCTACCATAGAGGGTTGCGAGTCCAAATCAACATCAGAGGAGGAACTTTCAAATGTAGAAACCACCATACAAGTTTCAATATTCACGTTATCGTCCTCAAGTTCCTCAATAAATCCACAATCCTCAAATTTGTTAATCGCCTTAAAAATATCCAATTTCATTCTTCGATTCTCAAAGGCGATTTCCATACTACCACTCTCGCAATTAATGTTGGCCTTGGCGGTAGCCAGGAACGGATGCCTCAGAATGATGGGCGTGTTCCTCAGATTTTCAGGTACATCCATGTCAAGGATAAGAAAATCTATAGGAAAGTAGAAATCCTTAACCTTGACAATAACATCTTCAATAATGCCTTGCGGATTTGTGACCGAACGGTCCGCTAACTGTAGCGTTACTGAAGTCAGCCGAAGTTCACCTAATCCGAACTTCTCGTAAAGAGAAGTTGGAATTAGGTTAATGGATGCACCCAAATCCAGCAGTACTCTATAAAAAGGCATAATCTCCGATGACACAAGAAATCAAAGGAGCACCTAGATCTCTCTTTTTCTGAGGGAGGTGGTGTAGGATAACAGAACTAGCCTGCTTGGAGAGTACCACTTTCCTCGGAACAGATTCTCTCGACTTACACTTCTGTGTACATAAATCCTTTAAAAATTTTGCGTAAGCCGGTTTATGTTTGATAGTGTCGAGGAGCAGGATATTGATCTCGACATTCTTGAAAATATTCAGAAGCTCCTCATTACTATAAATAGACTTCTTCCTTGATCTAATCAAGGCCTCAGGAAAAGGAACATGAGTCAGATCTTTGGAATCAGGTTCCTGAGCCTTGATTTCTTCTCCAGAGTTCTTTCTCTCCTCAGGCTCTTCAAGATTCAGTAAATCAGAACAGTGTGGCTGTGGATCCTGAGTTTGTTTACCAGTCCTCAAGGTAACAGAATTAGCAGAGGCATATGAGTTTGGGTCTTGGGGAGGGTTAGGAAAGATTAAAGGGGCTTTATTAGCCAAAAACCTTTGATTTGAGGAAGAAGAGGAAGAGGAAGAGGAAGAGGAAGGACCCTACTCAACCACCTGAGCATGTGCATGTGGGTCCCTCTGATTCTCGTACCCACGGGCTTGATTGCCCGAATTCTAAATATTACGCGAGTTGGGTACAAGTTGAGATGGTAGAGATTCGGGTTGATGAGAATTAGCAATGAACCCATTTTGTAAGTTGTCCAGCGAGGTTTTCATTTGCTGCATGAGCTGGAGCATAGATCCTTGCATCTCTACCATTTGTCGATTCAAATCAGCCTGCCCTACAGGTTGACGAGCATTCCAAGCTGGCTGATTGACCTGATTCAGGGGTAGCTGAGTGTAAACGTGACCCTAACCCATTGGTCATTGCGGAGCATAGTTGCTAGGTCAGAATTGGCTCTGCTGCCCTGGGTTTTTCCAAGACAAGTTAGGCTGGTTCCTCCAACTCGAATTATAAGCATTGGAGTAAGGGTTGGACCTAACATTCTCCTCTATAGCATAGACATCCTCATAGGGTGAGGATGGAGAGAAAGAATGAGAGGGATCAGAGAAAGTGGGATCAAAGGCACCAGTTTGGAACCCGTGGGGTTCCGAATAATGCTGACTCGTAGGTTGAGCCGCATCAAGTTGATTCACGAACTCTTGTCCAGAAGGAGCTCATGATGAATGGAATCCCGAACTCTGGGATTGAGTGGATCGAGAGTTGTTCATTGAGTTTCCAGCCATCCACTCCTCCATTCTCTTAGTAACCAAGTCCACCTTATCAAGTTTATTACAAATCAATTCCATATCGAATGAATGAGAGTCGTGGACTTCATTAACATTCGATCTAGGCTGCTGGGACCGGTTAAAAGTATCCATGGAGGCATGATTGATCGAATTCTCGCTCATCTTAAATAAATCGTGCACGCTATTTGCGTCTTTGTTGAGGAAATTACCTTCGCTAGAAGCGTCCACGTGATTTCTGAGTTGCTCAGTCATCCCGTGGTAGAAGATCTACATGAGTTTCCATTTTGGCACCTCGTGGTGTGGACAACTCCGCAATAAGTCCTGGAATCACTCCCAGGCAACAAGAAACTACTCCCCCGGCTGCTGGGTGAAGGTAGTAATTGCCCATCTCAAAGAATTGGTACGTCCAACAGGAAAAAATTTCTTTAGGAAGGCCGATTTCAAATCATTCCAAGTCGCAATTGGCCTTCCTATAGTCCTATACCAATGAGAGACTTTATCCCTAAGAGAGTAGGGGAAGAGCCTCATGATCATTTGCTCCTCATTCACGTTTCATGCCTTGGTGGTCTGGACCAAAGTGGTCAAGTCCTCCAAGTGCTGAAATGAGTCTTCAGAGCCAAGCCCATGGAAATGTTTGATCAAGCTTAACACCTGGGGCTTGATTTCTACATCTCCAGTTGGAATCTAGAGGTCGGGACGTTCCCCGTAATTTGAAGGATCGTAAAAATCCTTCAAGGGCTGAGTGCCCTGCGTTCTTTGGAACCATTCTTGCATTCTCTGCATTTGTTTCAGCTGCCTTTGAAATACCTCCTATGGATCCTAAGGCAAAGGAGGTGTTGATCAGCAATGGGATCAATTTGGCCAAAATCCAATCTACGCCTCCTAGAATACTCTAGCGGTCCTTCCAATCAAGGATTCAATGACCTCCTTCCCATCATAAACTAGGAAAAGGTTGGAAGGACTGGGGATAAGAACCCTACAGCACAAAGAATAAGCCTGTCCTTAAGTGGGGTAGCCTAAGGATCTACAGACTCTCAGAACCCGTCTTAAGATTATAGATGATTTACTCTACTTGCGTCTGCTCAATCCAACCAGTGAGAAGGAGGGATTGGGGATAAGGTCCTTCCTTCGGCTTGTGCCTCCGGTTCCTAATGTACCCCCCAGCCGCGGTCGTTTGACGCTACTCCCCTAGCTAGACATCAAATTGATCAATACAAGCAGGTTAATCATAAACAATCTCAGACTGGACCCTGAAGAGCGAATCAGTCTTTAAGGTCAACTTCTAATTGATTTTATTTAGGCCTGGGATTGTAGTGCTTATGGAATGTAGTGGGCCCTTAAAATAGGTTGTGCCCTTAATGATCAATTGAGTATGTGTGAGTGCGTGCACAACCAGGGTTTTCAAGCAAGATTATTTGTGATGAGTAGATTTTAGGGTTCAAATCTTGCTTAAGTAGCTTTTAGGGTTTAGAATTAGGTTTAATTCAATCAAGTTTGAGGCAAACCAGGTTTTCAAGCACGGGTGAAGATCACTTTCCTTTTGAAATCAAAAATAAAGTGGAGTGCCTGGTATGAACCTAAATTGAAAATCCTAAGAGGAAAGCTACTTGGTGAGTTGATTTTAGGTTAAGTGATGCAGCCCAAACAACTCAAATAATTGGCCACAATTGCACCACTGAGTTAGGCACACAAAATGATTAACATAGACTGATTTCTACTCTTTTATATGTTGATTTGTGTGTACCCATTCCACAGATCAGAATCCGATTGAGTAGAAGAAAATCAATTAGGTTAAGTGCCTTGAATGTGGGTGTATGTTTGAGTTATCCCACAAAATTATCTTTTTGTTGATTTTTTTTTATGCGAGGGTGAAATGAATGTGGGTGGAAATCCAAGCAACCAAACTAAGCCTAGGATTTATGCAAACACCTAGGTTAATTGGAGTTTGAATTAATGTGATGAAATGAAATCTTTGGAGGGGGTAAAATGGGGAGCACTTACAGTCGTCTTCTACTACACTTTACTTAATCTACTTCTTGACGATTCCCTGATCGAGGTATCTGCAAAATAATAGACAAGAGATAAAGCAAGTTAGAAAATAATAAAGTGCACGAAATGCGAAAGGAAGATCGAAAAATCGTTGCCACCTCAGCAACGACGCCAAAATGTTGATGGCGGAAAACTACGCGTTCGGAGTTGGATTCGAAAACCCGACGTTGTAGTTCGAGTCACGAAGAAATCTGTTCAACAGATAAAATTTATACTGAAAATCTGTAAAGAAGTTCCAAGTCGAACACAGGGAGGCTATGTCGATCTCAAAATCTGCAATTATATTTTTTTGTATTTTTATTTAAAAGGCAAAATAATCACAATGGAATCGCTATAGACAATAAGAGAGAGAGAATAATCACTTGGTATTAAGTAATGTTTTTACAACTAAGAAAGTAGGAAATGATTACACTAAAAAGTGAAAAATTGTTACAACTAGAAAGCAGGAAATTCTACTCTAGAAAGCGATAAAAGAAAGGAGAGACAAGTTATCCTCCTCAACGAATGCTTGGTGGACGAGTTGGATGGAGGCGACACCTGGAAGATGGAGGACGAGGTGGGAAGAAGGAGGATGAAGTCCGAAGAATGGGAATGAGGCAGCACGCCGTCGTTGTCATGGAATCCACTTCCAAAACGAGGGTGAAAACTTGGTTTTAGCTTTTGAGGAGCATCCCGGGTGTGGGACAAGCTTCTCTTAAGCTTTAGAGAGGGAGAGAGGAGAAGGAAGGGATGAGAAATATGTGGAGGTCGTAGGGCCTTTTATAGGTGAAGATTGAAGGGCGTACAAAGGTCATTTCACTTAAAAACATTAATTCACGGCCTTTAGTGATGGATTTATCCATCACTAAAGGCCTGAATGTGGCTGAAGAACCATACGCACGCCTACTTCCTCGCCTTCAGCTGCCTCAACGCCCACGCACGATCTCACCTCATGATTGGATGGCTCAGATCGCTTCTCGCCAGCGCTTCCTTGCCTGCTTAACGCTTGATCTCGCATTCGATCGTGTGTGAGCATTGCGTGTCAACTCGCTCGTTCATCCAATTGGACGATCTGGACCATAGATTTCCAATTGAGCAGTTGTGATGGCACACCCATGCACAAGAAGGGGACGCTGCTATGCGATTCGAACCCTCATCTCCTACCTATGTAGCGCCTTAACCGCTGCGCTACGCGTGCAGCTGAGGCGCATTGGTGATTTTGTGCATGGCCGATCTCGGCCGTTGGATCTTCATCCGACGTTCGAGATCAGGTGTTGATTATGCTTTCAGATGAGGAGAGGCACTAGATGAGCGACGACATGGCACATTCTCGGCCATTGGATGGGCATCCAATGACAGAGATTCATTGAGTAGGTGAAGAAGAAGGCTGTAGCTGGTGCTGGGCAGCTGTAATAGTGCCACATGGTGCCATCATGGCCGTCCATTTTCATTGATTTGTAGATGGTGCTACGGATGTTGGATTGGACTGATTTTCACGCTGTTAGGCTGCAATCGTTGATCCGAACCCATCTGTGTGGTCGGATTTGTCATCTGAGTTGTGGATTGACACCATCTTGGTCCTTGATCTCTGACCTTCCTCAAATTATATCTGATGCTACGGAAGTCCGATCAGGGAGATCTTGGAGTCATTGAACTCTAATAGTTGCCCTGATCTGACCCGTACGGTTGGATCTTTGATTCGAGACCCCGATTAAAAGTCGACCTATTACCTGACCACAAAAAGAAAAAATTAACCTAAGTTTTACACAACCTAACCTAAATGCAAGATGATGCATGTTATGCAATATTTATAATGTATGATGCAACTATAATACTAAGAACATGCATAAATAGACATTTTAGGCTATTCAAATGCATACGCATCATGGCTCATACTCATTTGGTGCTGCATGTAGTCTAGTACTATAGACTCTAAATCTCTAGACTATCAAATGAGTCAACCTAGAGAGAGGCTAAACAAAACTGTGCTCTCTTAATGTTCCTTTGTGCTCACTCTTTTGCTTTTTTTCTTTCTGAGATCATAAATCTCACCAAATTTTCTAAATCTACTTAATGTTTAGGGGCCTCACATGGCATTCACACTTCAATTAGAGTCCTAATAATCCTACAACTAAGTTAGAAGTCCTCAGCCAGTATTCAAGCAATTAGAAATACTGAAAAGTAGGTATGGGCCATATTTAGTGGATCGCAATGGGTGCTTTTGTTGCCTCAATGATATCGACACATGATAAAATCGTCACCAAGGCATAACTATAAATTTGAACATTTTTTTCTTTCTTTTCCTTTATTTTCTCTTTTTTTTCTTTTTTTCTCTCTCTCTCTTTTGTATATATATATATTTTTTCTTTTTCTTTTTTTTCTTCTTTTCTCTCTTCCTACATATATATTATATTTTTTTTCTTTTTCTCTCTTTCTTTCTTTTTTTTTCCCTTTTCTCTTCATAACTACCAACACAACACAACACGACACAAAACTTCTATTCGTGAGGCATTATTAGGGATGATGATGATTAAGAGGATATTGTGTGACTTATTTGGTGGAAGTGCCTACTCTCGGCACCAGGAAGGAATGGATAGGACAAGCGTATTTCTGACCTTTGACACTACTACCCTCCTTCAGCCGACTCTATGAAGGGCGGTCATAACCATCCACCATTGTCAGTTTTATTAGAATACAATCTTAGCGTATTGGCCTTATTTGGTGACTCTCAAGAATTCACACAATGTTTGCACGCAAGAATAGAAAGCGAAAACTATTCCTAACTCTGAGATATCATCATCTAATTAGCGCACCAGTAGTCTCTCTACTTTTTCCTCGGCAATATTAGGTGGATCTAATAGAAGATAGTTTGCCTGACTCCCTACTAACTATCCAAGGATTCAGCAAACTAAAAATGTTTATTAGTTATCTTAAAAGATCCATTACCCAGTCTACGTCCAAGTGAAGTAAATATACTGGATTCTAAACTTAAGAAATAATTTAAGAAGAAAATTTTTAATGACACCTCTTTGATAAAGATATTTTGCTAGGGACTAACCAAATCAACTCAAGAACATAAAAGAGATTTCTTTTTTACTAATGCACCTATCCTAAATGCATGAATACTGTCTAAAAATGCAAAATGCACCCCCATGCCTAAATCGTACAATGTCCTCGTTGTAAAATTAAAATAGAGGGAGAAAGGAAGGAAATCACCTAATGAAGGCATTATTCTGAACGTTGGGTTGCCTCCCAACAAGCGCTGCATTTTCTGTAGGCGGCCAGACTTATAGGAAACTTGCAAGTCTGGTTCAAGACATTAAGAGATAGGCCCTAAAAATATGCGTAAAAGTGCAGGCCTAGAGAACAAGTAGCCACGGATGCTGGCGAGCTGATGATGCAACGTTACCCTAAATGCTCACCAGAACATATGAAAACAAAGAACCTCGTAGGCTACCTAGGGAGGTCTAGGAATAACAAAAGGAACATGAGAAGGGACCTCCCAAAATAGCATAAGTGGAGGATAACAAGGGTCCTCCAAAGTAGGAATGGTTTTAAATGATATAACCAGAAGTAGGTTAGACCCTTGAATGGCGAGAGTAAAAGTACAAGCATCAATCGAAACTCGCCATTCCACTCGAGGATGTACTGGTCTGATATTCTCCCCAGAAAGAATGTATGTGAGCAGAGACCTAAGCCAAAGATCGGTTAAGGAGTGTAAGGGTTGTTTGTGGTGTTGGGAGGTAATGATTATGTCCAAGGAGAGCTTAATCTATGTCAAGTCCAGTTCTAACAATAATTCAGATTGTGTATTATTCTCCCTAATAGTTGTAGAAAAATTCAGGTCACCCTGCCTATCATTAATGATTTCTTCAAGAATGGGAATCATATTTTCACCTTCCAGTATATGTGAATCAATGGTGAACTCTAAATCACATTTATTTGATGGCAGGGTTGAAGCAATAAAATCATTATCAATAATTTCATCCCCTGATTCTTTTGGTTCACTTAAGTTTTTGTCAGGGTGTATATGTGATTCACCAGTAAGGGGAGTTGCTTTAGTATCCTCAATTATTTCTAAAGGAGGATCAGTCACAATGTTATAGAGTAAGCCTTTATCGCTCAATTCTTTATTCTCCTCGGGGCATAAATCCTCAATTGATATGTATTGTCCCCGAGAGTCATTCCTAGGCTCCTCAATCTTATGTTTGTCCTCCTCCAACTTAGACTCTATATCTTTCCAATGTTGGGGAGGATGATCTTCAAAATCACAAGTAGGGAAGAATCAGGATTTCACCAAATCATTCATATCCTCGCGGGGTAAGACCTCAAATAACACATAATCCCCTTGAGATTCCTCCAAACTCTTAGTCTGGGTTCTTCCATTGGGTCATCATCCTTCTCTAAAATAGACTCTTTGTACCCTTGAGACCAAAATTAATCCAATTCATCCTCCATTCCCTTAAGGTCACCTACATTAGGCATATGTAAATCCTCAGAATGTTGGATGATAGGTGTTGGTTCCCTAAGTTGAGGATCAGGATTGGACTCACTATGGGTAGAATGGGGCTCCACCACATGATCAATCGGGGAAGTGGTATGACTAGAACGACCTTGACCAAGGTCATCAGGGGTGAGAAAAATATTGTAAGTAGGGTTAAGGTCTTCAAGTGGTTCCATCTTCCCTTTCTTTTGACTCCAATATAGCTTGAGTGGACAATTAGTAGGATCGTTCTCCTTTAGTGGCCATGTCTCATGGGGAGAGTCTTACTGATAGCTACTCAAAATAGGATCTCTATTATCCATTATTTCCTCAAAATGATCTTGGTGATTGGGGGTAGAAAGGTAGGAATCAGAATCACTCATATAAGGGTAGCTAAGCTGACTAATTTTTTCATTTAGTTGATGACTATTCCTCAACATCTCTCTCATAGACTCCATCATTTCTTTTTATTATTTTTGCATTTCTATCATAAAAGAGGAGAGACTACTGTTAGATTGGGGAGGATAGTCAATCTTAGGCTTTGTTGCCTAGGGGTATTGATCCAACCTTGGTAAGAAAAATCATGAAAGGTGGAAGGGTTGAGTGTTTGCAAACTATAAAATTCTACTTATAGGCTCTGCTCAAAAGTATGAGATATCGGTCTAGTACTCCAAGATAGGAATAGGATTGATCCCATGAATTGTCATTGCACCCCTCTAAGGAGGGATATGCTCGGGGCATGGGATCTTGGTTAAAATGATTGGAGTAAGAGTAGTCCATTTCTTTTAAGCCAAATAGGTTTAACACTCTTAGGACTTAGAAGAAATCAGATTAAAACCAAAAACTTCCTAGAGAGCTCTATCACAGCCAAAACAAATGCAAATACAGTGGGATCTACTTTTAGTAGATTCTAGGTCTTAGAATTAGTTATTCAGTTGGTGGCAAACAAGTTTTGTAAGAGTTATGCTTCTTAGGCTGACCTTCGTTGGTGCCTACAACCTACTCGCAAGGGATAGAAGTCTCAAATCGAGCCTACGCACGAGGAACCGAAGTGACATGGTGGATAGGGTTGTTGATTTCCAACTAACTTCCCTTATGGTGCAAAGATGAGAGGTAGAAAATTCCTAGTGACCTTATGTGTGATGTGCACAGTGTTTCAGGTGTGCAACACACATATGCATTTTATATTTTAAAATCCCGCAAACAAGTCCTTTCACACGCAATTAAAGTCACTGATTTTAAGGTTTAACCTCTTAACAGTCCCAATTTCTTAAAGTGACCACTGAATTAATTAGATTCATGCAATTAGGTGGTCTTGGATTTAAGTCTAATGCAGATGCATGACAGAGATGTGATGCTAAAGAGAGGACGTACCTTACTTCAGCTTTCATCAATGCAGGGATGTATACGATGCAATAAAGATAAACTAGATGCTGCTCATTCAATCCTAGATGGTCGCCCTATAGATATGCAGCTTCTAGCAGGCAGCTCAAATTTTTTTTTTATGATAATAAGCAAACAAACCTAATCTACTTTAGCTAGCTAACTAACTAACATGCAGTTCTGACAGTTCAAATAAACCTATAATATAAATAAAATGGGAACACGCTCCCAAAGAGATGCTCCCACATGCAAGAGCGATAAACAATAAAAACACTAGGAACACGTTCCCAAAAATGCCTAACATGGGTCCATAAGATAGAAATTAAATATTTAATGTCTATCTAGCCTAATCTGATTCTAAAAGAAATGAACAGGTCTTCGGTCTCCAGTCCTCCCTCTTTCACGCATGTGGGATCAAGGCCCACATGCACATGCGATTATCCTCGAGGTGGATACAAGGTCACCCAAATGAGCTTCCACTACGTACTCAAGATCGTACCTCGCACAAAAATATATATGTCAGTGAAAATATAGCCTCAAGAAGAATCAATGTGAACTGAATGAATAAAAATTTTGTGAGTCTACTAGGCCCATTGCCTCGCCAGCAATGGTGCCATTTGATAGAGAGATTCTCGCTTAATTAAGATTGCTACAATAGGAATGATATGTCATATTTTATGTGGTGGAAATTCTCTCTATCAAAATTATAAAAATTCAACCACAAGGATCAGGTCATATCCACAAGGAGGAGCTGAGCCTTATAAACTCACAAATATTTTCACATGAAATCTTGTTGCAAGAAGGGTAATTGCAAGGTTATTCTTTTCCTGTTAATCAAATGTTAATCTCTTCTTGAATCAATCCATTCATTTTATAAAACAAAAGAGGAAGAGAAAGTTGAAGGGTATTCATACAATTGACACCTAATAAAGTAAGAGAGCAAATATTGAAAATTTAACCTTCATTAATACTCTCATTCAATAAATGGAAAGAATAATAGAGGGGGAGAGAGAGCACTTAGCAAAGAGAATGGAATAGAGTGCACGAGAGAAATTAAGTAAATAGGAGGTTTACTCATGCAAATTTACTCATTAAACTATTCCAATTATTAACTTCACAATGGCATTCAATGTAAAACGTAATTGAATGGAAAATAGGGGATTCTCCCTCTCTCCTTGCACACTAGAAGGAGCACCAGTTGTTGTACTACGTGCGGTGGAGGTCGGCCAGATCTTGGCCGTCGTGTTCGTGGTGATGGTGGGAACGGAGGCAGCCAAAGCTGCCATCGACGACAAGGAGCAGCGACAGTGGTGTCCTGTTGCTGCTGATGGAGCACGCAGATGGCACAGATGAAGGTGTAGGCATGCGCATGGTGTCGAGGAGAGGTCAACAACGTCAACAGAGTGAAGTGTGGTGGTCGGATGAGGCGGCTACATGGAAAAGGATGGCCGGCGACTTTGGGTTCTTCTTAGAGAAGAACAGTGTGTGAAGGTGGCCAAGTGTCGGGGGTGGTAGTGTAAGTGTCGGTGACTCGAGGAGAAGGACGATGTCGGTGTTGATAGGTGAGGCGCGATCGATGGTTGAGCTACTGCTACGTGGAGGTGTAGCAACGATGCTGGGTTGTTGGGTTCTCGATGATGGTGACACAGAGGGAGTTGGGAGATGAAGAAGAATGGGATGGATGGAGGTGGTGAAAGTCGTGAGGGCACGGTAAGGTTGAGATAAGGGGAAGATGGTGGCTGGTTGTTGCTATGGTGGGGTGTGATGGTGAGAAGAGAGGTGAAGGATGGTGGTGTTGTGGCTGCACGCTATCACCGTGCGACCGGCGAAAGAGAGAATGAATGGAGGTGGAGCACACCTATGCATGGTGCACGCTGGGGAGTTCACGGGGCAAGCCCCAACCACGGTGTCGGTGGTGGAGAGGGAGAAGGCGGATCCCCGTAGGGGAGAGGAATAGAAGATGCCTCCTCTCCAGAAGCCCAGACCTTTTCTTTTTAAAACCTCCTACTGTTGCGGCTCTCTCTCAATCTGTTTCCTTTCCCCGAGGACTCAACTTTTCCAACGAATTGGCAGCAGTGGTGAAGCAGTGGGATTAGGTGGCAGTGCCAACAGACTCGAAGGGAGTTGTTAAGAGGAGGAAGGCGGTGCTGCACTTAGGCTGGGCACATCAGACGTCTAGATTCAGTTCTGGATGTGTTAAAAATGTAAATTATGGCAGGTCCACGATTGATGGTTATCAGATGTCCAAACTAATCTCAAGACATCATATAGAATGAAGTTGGATGTTGCAGTTTTGTCTGTAACTGAAAGGTTGACTGAAGCACGAAGTTGGTGTGTGCAGACCCTATTTGCGAATAATATCCTCCATGTTCCAATAATCTTTGCATCTAGCATGCATCCACCAAATATGTTATCATAACCATATGCTATTAATTGTGAAGTTGGTGCATAAAATTATACGCTAGGAAAATTACCATTTAACTCTTAAGCAATTAGGAACTAGGAACATATAATTAAAGAGTACTTAGGCCAAATAATGGTCCACTAAAGTGGACTTATCAATGGGGTGGTAGGTTTTGCCCTTGGTTGGTTAGGTTTGTTACAGTCCTAGTCAACTGTTGTTGATTAGCTTGAAGTTGACCCAACTGCTCAACCATCATGGAGAAGGGATTAAGTAGGGGGGCTTGATATTTTTGTTGTGGCATCTCAGCATTAGGTAGTTTCAGGCTGAGTAAATGAGGGAGGGGTAAGTCAAAGATGGAGTGGTTAGCTTGTGGATTTTGGGTGGAAGGGTTAGAAGCGGGATTAGAAGAAGGGTTAGACGGATTTTGTGGTTGAGAAGTGGAAGTGGTGGTGGACCTATTTTGCATATTTTCCATTTTTTATGAATGCAAGGAAGTTGACCTTTTTGTGTAGGGGGAAGAATCAAGTGGTCCCTCCAAGTGCGGAGTTTGGGACCGCCGCCCGTGCATACAATGGATGAATAGGGAGGAGAGGAGGGAAAGCTGAGAATAAGTGTGCAATCAAGCAACAAAATTCCAAGC
Source organism: Thalassia testudinum (assembly GCA_037157565.1). Classification (NCBI taxonomy): domain Eukaryota; kingdom Viridiplantae; phylum Streptophyta; class Magnoliopsida; order Alismatales; family Hydrocharitaceae; genus Thalassia; species Thalassia testudinum. The sequence continues at coordinate 47,228,430 of JAZHRO010000025.1, forward strand.
CTAATCTTGAGGTTGACTTCATAAAAACCTAAGACTTGGGAACCTAGAAAAGTAAGAAACCACTAATTGAACCCCCTTCCCAAAATCAACCTGGTTAGATTAGAAAGGTGCCTTGGGCCCAAGCATGTCCTAGGAAAATCACCAGGGGCTTGTGTAAACTCTTACCCATCGTTTGATTTCCCTCTTAGTCTGCCACCACATTTAATTAAGGGGATTGGGATAATTAGAGGTAACTTAAATTTTAGATATCAAGCCTAAAATTAAATGAAGTCCTTAATGGTCAATGACAACAAATTTTAATTTAGGCTTAAGAACTTAAGTGCACAAGGAATGTGATGGGCGTTAATTGGAGTAATGCCTGATTATTTCTTTTTCTTTTGGTGTGTGCATGAATTGGGCGAGAAGTAATGCCCAAGCCAAATCAAAAGGGTTTGGAAATAAAGATTTTTGCTGAAGGATTTTAGGGTTTAATCAAGATGATGTATATTTTAAGATTCTCTCTTTTTGAATGTTCAAACAGGTTTGAAGGTGATCAAACAATAAGACAATCAACTTGTAAGTTGGCAAGAATCAATTCCTTTGATTGTATGTGTGACTAAGAGTGAATAAAATCAAAACCCTAGAGTTAAAAATCCTAGTTATGCAACTCCTAAATGTATCTCTTTTTATGAAGCCTTTAAAAGTGGTGATCTAAATAAGAAAACAACACCATCACCTAATGTGAAATCATCAAAAAAGGAATCTAAAAATGATTTTTTTTGTGATTTTAGGAAAATTTTTTATATTTTTTTAGAATTTTTCTTCTTATTGGTGTCAAGAGTCGGAATTGATAGATTCGGAGAATTGATTCTACAGAAACCCCAAATGACCTCAAAAATTTCTTAGAATTTTATATGATGTAGATAATTTCTCAAGGTTTCTAGCAATATAAAGTTTTGCCAAATCTAATGAGTATAAAAATTAATAAATTCATAGATAGTAAGAAAATAGTATGGAAACAAGGTCTGACCCCTGTTAATCTGTGAATTTTTTAATTTTTTCTATTTAGCCAAATTGCTTGAAAATTGGACTCAAGGTTACTGACTCAAAGGGACTTTCTTGGATGAAATTTGGTGATTTTCGAAAGCTCCTAAGTGCCCAAACATAATTTTTGAAAATCATGACAAAAGCCTGGATTTTCAAAAATCAAACACCAATATGACTAAGGTTGTGAAAAAATGAAGCAAACATGCAACAAAGTAATTTTTAGGGTTCCACCACCCTCAATTTTTCTTGTTTTTTATTTTTTTGACAATTTAAAGGCTTTTTTAAGAGATTTTTGTGATGATGAAAGAAATGGCAGGGGGTACTAACTTGAAGTACGCGAGAAGAAAAGAAACTTGAAGCTTTCATTCCAAGTCATTCAAATCCCATTCTTGCTCCTGATTCACACCTGACATCAAAACAAACAAAATTTCATGAAGATCTAATAAAGAAAGAGAGACATTAAGGATGTGACTAAGCCATGCCTCCCTAGCAATGGCACCAAAAACTGATTGCAGAAAACACGTGTTTTGTAAATGCAGGTTTTTATGTTGTTGCAACATGTAAATTTGCAATCAACTTCTACAATTTATATTCCTATATATGGTGAGTATCTAGGGTCGTCCAAGGAGGTCAAATTGTTAGTCACATGAAATGATTCTCTCTCTCACCTCTCAAATCAACACTTGTCCTTTTGTGATTTTAGTTTTATTATTTTTAGGGTTTTCAGAATAATCGGGTATTCAAAAGTGAAGATTATGCTAAAGACTATGCCTATCACTAAACCTAAGTAACAAGAAGAAAAGATTTTGTTCTAAGCTCATCCTAAGCAAGTGGGCCTAGGTGATAAATGCCAGTTTATCATCATTCTTATGCCGTAAAACAAACCTAGCTCTTAGGATTTTAACTTCGCAAATGGGTTTTTAGGTTGCATTTAGGCATCAATTAGGTTAGGCATGCATTGCATATTTTGTTGTATTTTTAATATGTTTGTTTGAGTGTTAGGGACAAACAGATAGATAGATCCCTAAAACCCTAGAACTCATGAAGGCAACTGCTGAAGAGGAAGCTCATTTCAGTTGGAACTTAGCCAAATCCAGCTCATCATAGCTGGATACCAGCTCACTTAAGTTAGGGTTAGCTCCATTAAGCTCATTTTAGCTGAATGCTAGCTTAGGCCAACTCATCTCAGCTCACCCTAGCTCAATTTAGCTCAAACCTTGCTCAACTTAGTTGAGTCTAGCTCACCTTAGCTCCAATCAAATCAATGGGAGCTCTAGCTAGCTCAACTAAGTTAACAAGAGTTCACCTCAGCTCAAGTCCAGCCACTTCCAGCTCCCTCAACTCAAGTCAGCTGAAGATGACTCAAGTCAGCTGAAGATGACTTCATATGGCTCAAGCTAGCTCAAGTCCAGCTCCCGAGGACTCCACTTAGCTCAACCTAGTTGAGCTGACCTTTCCTAGCTACTCCAGCTAGCTAGGTCCTCCCCGGGAAGATCAGAGCCAGCTCACCTTAGCACATTTTAGCAGAAGCCATCTCACTTTAGCTTGACTTAGCAGCTAACAAAGAACTAGCAAGCTAAGCGAGCTAAAGTAGCTCCTTGCAGTTTCCTTCAACAGCTATCAGCTCCAGTTCAACTCCATACATTCTTTCCTCAGCTCCTCTTCCCTAAACCCTAGCTTCATCCCACCTCCTACTCTACTCAACTACTAGCTAAGCTAGCTTAGCTTAGCTACATCTTAGCTCCCACTAACCATCCACCACCTACAACCTAACTCCACCTCACCACCTAACTAGTCCACCAAATAAGCTAACCACCTACACCTACTCCTACTCCAACTTGGCACCACCACCATCACAACCCTTCACCCCATAACTTCCACCAAAAGACATCTTAGAATTGGTGCCAAAATGACCTCAACCACCTTACTCCTTTTGGTGCCAATTCTCCCATCATTCTAACCATACACCTCATCACCTAAACCATCTCCACCCTCCATAAAGTTGTGCCAACAACCCCTTCTAGAAGACCCCTCCCTTGGTGCCAACTTTGGTACCCTTTCAACCCACATCCACCATCCAAAGCACCCCTCCTTTAGGCGCCAATCAACACCCACCATTGGATCACATAACCACCTCCACAATTCATCTCCACCACCCATAAACTCCACATCAAGAATGCCCACTTCTAGAATCTATTTTTGGCGCCAACCTTAACCTTTATCTACACCCTCCATCAAGATTACAAACCCATCTCCACCCTACACCTCAACCCATTCTAGAACCACCCACACATAGCACCAAAACAAGGTAGCACCACTACCTTGAATGACCACCAATTACTACCCTCATGACCCTTGGTTTGGCACCAAATAATAGTAGCCCTAGGATCATCTAACTACCTTAAGAAACCATCCTAACCATCCATTCTAAGAGCCACCTACAACCCCCATCCTTTCCTTTATATATCCCCATTAACCACCACCATTTCCTTCATCCTTTGGCTTCAATAATTCCACCATCAATCCACTTTATAGTCGTCCAAGAAAAGAAAGAGAAGAAGAAGATTAAGGGGACACTCTGTCCCCTTGGTGCCTTCCCCTCTTCGCCTCTCTCTTATGCCCCCACCAGCCAAAGGAGCAACTAGGCAAGGAAGACCTTAGGAGGAGGTCTTGAGGGTGGTACATGCCACCATAGGAGGAGAATTGTGGGTGGAGATTATCCACTCTTGGAGGAGCAAGGGCACACGCCCCCTAGGGCTTGCCAAGGAAGACACCACCTTGGAGGAGCTTTTCAAGGAATGAGTTGGAGAGACCCTTTTCAAGCCTAAGAGCAACTGAGCTTGGAGCAAGGACTCTCTCCTTTTCACCACCATCATCAAGAGGATTTGTGTTTTACTTCTTTTGTATTTTTATTTTAGAGTAGAAGCATTCCTCTACTTGTCTTATGTAAAACATTTTTATACCTAATTAAAGTTGCCCTCTCTTCATTTGTGTTGCATCTATTTGTTGTTTCTAGCACTTTTCACTCTCTCTCTCTCTAATTACTCTAGTCCTACATGTGCCTAGGGTGAGTTTAGAGAGAGGACTAGTTTGTCACTTTAGTGTCAGTACTAGCAAGTTAGGTGTAGTCTCTTTTCCCGCTTCATTTGCATAATCACCCGTTATTTAAAAAAAAACTCAAAAAAATCTTATATTCAAAAATCTAAAAGGAAAGTTGATTTCTATTTTGTCAAGCAAGATTCTTAAAAAGTGCATTCCCGCCTCCTTGGACAAACCTAGATACCGCCACTATCTAGGTTTACAAATCTTAAAAGTGATTATGAATTAGTGTGTTACAACAATTTAGAAACCCTAATTACAAATCACGCTTTTCTCTGCATCACTAGGGTAATTAAAAGAAGAAGGTGTGGTGTGCACTACAACTACAAGAACATGAAGAACACACTAACTAGAAGACATGAAAATTGGAAGGCAACAATGAAATCTTGTATTGCTAGGAAAATGTATGACAGGTAGCTAAATGCTTGTTACATGAAATTATGAAAACACTAGCTAATACAAGAAAATGGAAAGATAAAGAAGAAGAAGGGATCCTCTTATTGAAGCCTTGGATAGCCTTACTCCAAGTGCGGTTGCTCCTACACTTAAAATGGTTTCTCCTCTACTTCTTCGTCAAGTAGTCCTCCTCCAACCAATCCTCTAAGGTAGGCGTCAACCACTTTGCTCCTCCTCTTGTCCGGCTGTCCCTTCTATGTAAAGAACTCCTCCTTAGCATGGCACAAGTGAGAGGAAGAGAGAGGAAGAAGATTTCAAGTGGCAAGTAGGTTGCCCCTTGATCTTCTTTCTCTTCTTTTACTCCTTGGTTGTAGGTGTAGGTGGTGTAGGTAGAATAAAAACTAAGGAAGAAGATGTCCTTCATGTGGTAGTTAGGTGGGGTATATATAGGAAGGGAGAGAGTTGGTTGGTGTGGGGATTTGTTGTAGGGCTAGGATGGGTTTTGAGGGTGGTTATGTGGATCCTAAGGCTAAGAAAGGTTGGCACCAAGTGAAGGGTTGGGAGGGGGGTAGTTATGGTGGTGGTTGGTGTCTTTTGGTGGTGGAGAGACACCATTAATTAGAACCAAAATAGTCTTCTAGAAGAGGTCCTAGGTGGCACCGATATTGGAGGGTGGAGATGGTTTGTGTGATGAAGTGTAGGGTTAGGATGAGGATTAGTTTTGCGCCAAAATGAAGGGGGGTGGTTAGGTGTTTTTGGCACCAAGGATGAAGTGCCTCTTGAAGTTGGTGGTGGGTTGAAGGGTGGTGTGTGTGCTGGTGCGAAAGTGGAGTGGGAGTAGGTTAGCTAGGTAAACTAAGTAGGGTTAGTGGTGGAGCTAAATAGGTGGGGATGAGGGTTAGGTTTTGATGGCCATGGAGGTGGACTAGCTAAGCTAAGCTAGTTAAGCTATCTTAGCTAGTAGATGAGTAGTGGAGAGGGGAGGTAGATTAGGGTTTTAGAGGAGAGGAGCTGGAGGGAGCTGGAAAGAATTGCACTAAAGTTGATGTCTACTAAAGAGAGCTGAAGTGGAGCTCAGTAGCTAGCTTAGCTAGCTAGTTCTTTGCTAGCAGCTAAGCCAAGCTAATCTGAGCTGCCTTTCTTCTATTCTGAGCTGAGGTTTGCTAGGTCTAGTCTTCTCGGATATTACCTATCTAGCTGGAGTAGCTAGCCTAGGTCAAGCGGCTCAGCTCAACTAAGTTGAGTTTAATTGATCTTCTAAGAGCTGATCTTGAGCTGGCCTGAGCTGGTTGATGACTTCTTCAGCTGACTAGGTCTAGCTAGTTGATGGTAGTAGCTAGTCTTAGTTAGGTTGAGTTTCCAGTGAACTATTCTGAGCTAGGGGAGCTTGAATAGAGCTGGGGATCAACTGTTATAAGCTAGTTTGAGCTGTCATCCAATTGAGGTGAGCTAAATGGAGCTAAGGTAAACTAGCTTGAGTTGCCATTTAGCTGAGATGAGCTGAATGGAGCTAAGGGTGAGTTGATCCAGCTAGAGTGTACTGGGATCCAACTAGGATGAGCTGGATCCAGTTAAGTTCCAGCTGATAGGTGCTTCTCCTTCATCTTCTGCCTTCCAGAGTGCCAAGGTATGTGAGATCTAACTTTCTGCCTATCCTTGACAGTTAGATAAACACATCAAAAATACAAATAAAATGCAATGCAAGCCTAACCTAGGTAAATGCCTAAATGTAGCCCGAAAACCCATTTGCGAAGTAAAGCCCCTAACAACTAGATCTATTTTACGACATAAGAATGATAAACTGACGTTTATCATACGACCTATCATCTTAATTATCATCTTGTTAAGTGAAAATACACTCGATCACTCTTCCATAATCAAATGCTAGGAGCAGCACAATTTTTGCTCATCTTCCTCTCTTTCTTGTTTCCTCTTCTTTTCCTCTCCCTTTCTTCTTCTTCTTCTCTATTTTTTTCTTTTAATGCAAAATATATATAACTACTAAAGCCCTAACTACATGCATCCAAAATATGTATAAATGCTATGTACAACCTCAGGTTATACCCCCCCATGCCCAAATCTAACAATGTCCTCATTGGAAAGTAAAAATCAAGGAAAGATATTACCTAAGGTAAAGGTGGGAAGTCTCCCAACTGGCGATTCCTGCAAATCAGGCTCTAAAATACAAGTAAAGAGAGACCTGAAAAGGATTTGTAGCAAAGCGGGTCTAGTGAATAAGTGACCCAAGATGTTGGAGAACTGGTGGTGGAAAGTGATGCTAGATGCACGCCACACACAGGTGAAAACGGGATATTCCTGGGCTATTATTGGAGGTTTCACATAATACACAAGAATAGTAATCTCTGGGAGTGCGCGACGAGGAGGGAAAGGCTCCTCAAATGGAGGCATTTGGGGAAGAGAAGATGCAAAGAGGAACATCCTAAGGATGTTTGACTATCTAGTATAAGCATCAATCCAAACCCACCACTCTACCAGAAGATGTATCATTCTGATTATCTCCCCTGAAGAACAAAAATGAGCAGAGACTTGAGTCAGTTGGTTTCTAGAGAGTGTAAGTCTTGAGATTGTAGAATAGTTACCAAAGCCAATGAAGGTTTGGTATGCTCCAAATCAAGTCCAAACAACCTATCATGATAAGCCATGTTATCCTTAGTACTCTTTGTATGCAATTCAAGTAATGTATATTGACTTTGAATATCCTCCCAAATTCTCAATCCAAGTGGTAGGAAAATCTCTTTTGGTCCTACGTCTACCTGAGGTGCAATTTCCACAATAACATCAGGTTGTGTCTCGGTAGGCCCATCTAAGGGATAGGTGTGTCAAATTTATAGCATTCCTTAAATAGAAGAGGGACTTGGTAACTAAGGAAGGGTGAGGAATCCTCCTGGAGAATTCTGGGAAAGGTGGTGTAAGCATTGATACCTAAACTCTGATCATAGATGGGAAGAGAGTCAGTAAGCTCAAGGTCAAGTACATTTGGGGATTTCATTCCTTCAGGAGCTGGAATTCCAGGTGAGTCGAGGAGGTCATCAGTTGTATCAATTGCTGCCACGAGATCCAAAGTTTGACGAGAATGATCTTCACCATCAACATTGGGTAGGAATCCAAATTTTGTTAAATCAGTGACATCCTCAGAAGGTAAGTCATCAAATAATACATACTCCTTGTTAGATGAGATTTCTACGCTAAAAGATTTAAGTTTGAAAACCCTGTCATTGCAGTTGCGTAAAAATCCGTCAAACAGATAATTTAACCAAAACTCTGGTGAGTCCTGGGTCGAACACAGGGAGGCAAACATTTAATCAAAAATCACATTGGAATTATTGTCACGAAAGCAAATCAGCTAGTTGAAATTAATCTACTAGCTATTCTACTTAAAGAATAATTAATAGAAGAGAGAGAATAATACAAATAAAGAGAAAATACAGAGAGAACGAACAAGAAATTTATAACAATAGGTGCATGTCCATTACAACTACTTGCTACACTAGAAAGTTGAAAATATACACTAGAAAGTGATAAAAGAGAAGGGGATGAGAAGTTATGCTTGGAGGATGAGCCACGTTGATGGGATGTCCGGACGAGGGTGATGAGATGCTAGACGAAACAGGATGAAGACAGAGGACGGAGGACGAAATAGGGCGACGACGCAGTAGGATCCGCTTCCCAAACGGCGGTGAGAGGACAACCGTAGACGCTCCACAAATGGGGGTGAGAAGATGGAAAATTTGTATTTAAGACTCTAATGGAGTATCCCAGGTTTAGGACAAGCTCGTAGAGCTTTGGAGGGGGTGAGAGAAGAAGAGAAGGGAACAAGAAAATGTGGAGGGTGTAGGGCCTTTATATAGTTGTTTACATGGCGTAAAAGAGGCATTTCATCTCTTAACATTTAACTCTACTACCTTTAGTGATGGATACATGTGTCACTGTAGACACACGTCGCCATAGCCGTGTGCCACGTCCCTGCTGCCCACTCTTGATCTGACACCTCACAACGTGCCACGTCACTACCTCTTCTTCAAGTGTTGAGCGGTTTGGCACAACTTCGACCATCCAATTAAGATCAGACGACCATGATCGCGCTGCTACCACTTTGTCTTCACGCGTTACGGCACGACACCGCCACCTTCCGAGCTGCTAGATCAGGATCTAAGGGTCAAGATCGCACGCCCGCCCATGCTTTACATCGCCTGCTTGGTGCGTCTGATCGAGCGTACGATCAAGCATCGAATCGCGTGTTCATCTGATGTGATGAACTGAACCGTTGGCATTTGATCAGATGACTGAATCGAGCTCGTGTGCACGAGGAAAGGAATGCGGATGCATGGCTCGAACGCGGAATTGGCTGGCTTGCATTATTCTTGACCACTACGCTACGGGGGTCCTTGGGTCTCATTTTTTATTTAATGGTCGCGCGCCCTCAGCCATTGGATCTCAATCCAATGGCTGAGATCGCATCTTGGTTGTACCTTCATAGGTGGAGTGGGAGGCTTGGCTGGTGTTGGTGATGCGTCGATTTTTGCTTTCGAAAATGATGATTAAGATAATTTGTTGTATTTCCAAGTGGTGGAAAATCAACTAATCAAAATAATTAAAATAACCACTAAATTAGGAGTTGGTCGTGTCCACAGGGAGGCAATGGCCTATTTAAACTCGCAAGGGTCCAAAAATCGATGTTCACTATTAATTTCATCAAAGAACTGAGTCAAAATCGCTTTCAGATTAAGTAGACAACAAAAGCTAATGCTGAAATAATAATTTTGCACATCTAAAGGATATATTTTGCAATGCAGCACAATAAAATGGTAATAAAATTTTACAATGGCATTAAATGTAATAAGTAATACCCTCTTTACTGTAGCAAAATAGGGTAATTCTTCCCCTTGGTTGTAGGCTCGGAGGAGAGGGTTGGCCATAGTGGTGAGCGTGGTGAAGGTCGAGTAGGCCGAGGGCGCTACTCAGCGATGATGGAGCGTGGCGAACGGTGACCGGTGACAGTCACCGAAGAGGAGGAGATGGCGGTAGGTATGTTGGTTGTTTCCTGTTGCAACTGCTGGAGAGGCATGTGCGAAGATGGCGAGGATGGCAGCGAGGAGGCGTGCACGGTGCGTGCGAAGGTGCCTCGGGCAGGTGCTGGGCGTGCGGTGACCCTGTTGGGCGTAGCACAAGAATAAAGGTAGGTGCCCATGCACGAGGACAAGGTGCCGCATGAATGCAGTTCAGGTCGAGTGTAGGAGTCGATGGCACATTGCAGGGGGTGCGGGCATGCAAGGGCACACTGTTGAAGGAGAGCGACTGCAAGGGCGCTGTTGGAGAACACACGGCCGCACGTGGGTTCCTGTGGGCATGGCAGAGGCACAGCTGAAGGGGACGCAAGCGCTAGAGCCGAGGGGGAGCACAAGGGCACACGCTCGCGACTGCTGCACGCTGGGTTGCGCACGGCCTCTGCCGAAGGTGGTGCATTATTGTAGGCTGGGTTCCGTGCGAGCGAGAAGGAGGGTACGCGCAGGTGATTGCACAGCAAAAATACACCAGTAATTATGCCATTTTGTGTTATTTCATAGCACTACCATTGTATCTTAAGTAACTATAGTTGCATTTGTAAATTAACACATGCATGCATTTATTGAGAGGGGAGGAGAATGAGAATAATTGTCCATCTAATTAACATCTTCATCAAGGGCTGCATTGCAAATTCACCATTCTCATTTTTTATTTTGACTTTGAAATTCTTCTCCATCGCGCTGCTTAGGGCAAGGGGCATGCACCTCTTCGCGCCACTTCTCTACCAGCAGCATGGCTGGACATGCAACACCTGCAGCATGGCTGTGGCAGGCTCCTTCTTCTTTAAAAAGCCTTGCCCTCTCCCTTGCGCAGGGGAGCCTGAACAGATACCACCCTCAGACACCTTCCTCCAGGCCAACCTCCTCCCCTCTCCCTCTCCATATGCAGTATCTCTTCCCACTGAAGAGACGCACTGCGGGCAGGAGAAAGCTCACAGTGGTCCCACAACCACCACTGTGAGTTCCACCACCGCCCAGCTCCCTCGAGAGCAGGTGGGCGTGGTGGTTTCACCTTCTATTTTCATCGCTGGAAGCCCTCACCGCCATTGCCAGAGATTCAAGGTCAGAAGCTCCAACAACAGCAACGGCCGCCTGAAGCCGCGCAGGTCACCGCGTGCACGCCAGCAGACCTCTGTGAGCTCTCCCCACGTGCGCAGGCGCTTCCCAGTGCACCCGCGCACGCAAAACCGGTGCTACCGATCGCCTGCTCTCGTGCGGCACTGTAGCCATTGTTCACGCCTCTCAGCGCGACACTATAGCCACTGGCTTGTTTCTCACTTAGCCTGTGGCACAACGCTCTCTCACCTCGCCCGCAACCCGCTCCAGCTGGTCGCCCGCGTCTGCGCCCACACTCGCAGTGCTGTGCACTGCGCTACACTCCTGCACCCGCCCACGCGCACATTCCCTCCAGCACCCGCGTGAAGCGCTTGTGCACCTGCACGCGCTCCTGCGAGATCAGACGGCGGACGCTTCCGCCAGATGACTTAAACTCCTCCCTCTCTCTCACAGTCACCCGCCAATACGCGCACACACACACTCACTTGTACACACTCACGTGTACTTTCTCACACACACTTGTACACACACACACACCCTTATAAACTCACGTCTACAAACATATATTTATATATCCACTCACATATATACATAAATATATATCTACATATATACATATATATATCTATATATATCTATATACATAGATACTTATACAAATATATCTATATACATATATACATATGCATATCTATATACATATATTACTATATATATATATATATATATATATATATATCTATATAGTTATAAATATATATATACATATATATTTATATTTACATATCTATATATATACATAACTACATATATACCTATATAGTTATAACCCTATCTGTATATATACATATATATATATATATATCTTTACATACACATCACCTACCTGTATCCATGCGCCCTTGCACTAGTCACTCCACCACGCATTATATCGCGGGAATATCTGCACCAATTGCTGATATTCCCCAATACCCTATCTGTATATATACATATATATATATATATATATATATATATATCTTTACATACACATCACCTACCTGTATCCATGCGCCCTTGCACTAGTCACTCCACCACGCATTATATCGCGGGAATATCTGCACCAATTGCTGATATTCCCCAATACCCACGTAAAGCAAGCGCGTCCGCACACACTCCCACACATCTGTCCTACACTCTACGCAGCACGTCGTCATGTTGGTTGCATCTTACTAGACGTGGACTAACTCGATACTGTGCTACACACCATTTGCACTTCCACCCCCACCCCTATATATATAATATATACATATCTATATATATAGAAACTATATTTATTTCTCTACAAGCAACCTACCTTGTTTTTATCTCTTTTGTTTCCTACTATTAAAAAGATAAAAAAAAAAGAGTAAAAGAGAAAAGATAATCCTTGTCTTGTAGGTACTCGGTCTTGCAAATAGCATGACCAATTTTTTTTGGAAACCCTAAGTTGGCTCAAAACCAAGAACAATTTGGCTCAAAGCCAAGAACTTGATTTTGAGGGTGTGCCTCAAGGATAATATTATCAACACAAAAAAATCTTAAATAGAAAAAAACCAAAAACATAATAAACGCACGGAAGAGATACATTTTAGGAAAGGCGTAGAAACTTCTTCACCGTTAATTCCCGCCTCCCTGAGATCGACCCTGGGCCTAAAAATGACCAAGATAAAATTAAGTAAGCTAGGTTAAAAAAAAAGTTTTTGTGAAAGATGGTTAGACTCGATTTAGGTTAACCTACTATACTAACTTCAATGATAATTTCACCATATTAACACAACCTCTTCGAGTTCTACCACCCTTTTTTCTGGCGCCGTTGCTGGGGAGGTGTGCATTGAGGTAAGTTTCTACTCCATTCCTTTGATTTTCTCTTCTTACTCCCTTCTCTTCACGGGTGTTTTTGTTTGCTGGTGTGCAGGTAAACCAGTTGCAAGGAGGAGGCAAGCAGAGGAAGTCGGAGACGTGGGTAGATCCAAGGTGGGAACGAGAGCGCGAAGTCCCCGGTGCCACACTGGAGCTTTGCCCACGTTGCTGAAAAGGTAGGTCTCTCCCTCTATTAGCAACTTAGGTTAACTTGTCACCTAAAAAAAAAAGAAAAAAAAAAACCTAAAAACACTCTTGGGATTTCTTGGGACAAGTGGATTAAAAAATCACTTGCTTGATTGTCTGCTATCACCCCCACCACCCCGAGATTTCCCACCAAACTTCACATAGCGAAGATCCAAGAATCTTGATTCTTGAATCTTTCAATGTGTGAACTATTCTTTGAGGCAAGATTAAATAGATTGATTGCCATCCCTTCTTGCCTCATTTATCCACAATTCGGGATCACATTTTTTGGTGGGGAGACTTGGAATTGAATTGATTCCAACCCCACCACGACCTTTCACCTGCCTAAGATTTGATCCCGAATATTTCAACCCCAAAATTTTAATTCTCTGTACATTATCTTGTGGTTGAGCCTTGTGTGTGGAACATCATTTTGATGATTAGGAGCACTTGAATTGAAGTGCTTTGACTCCCTTTCACACTAACCTAAAATTGATTCGTGCATCCACACATAGAAATTTCCACCTAGGGAAGCCCATTGCATTTTTAGCATGCATTAGCCAACTCACATTGAAGAAGGACTTGTTGGGCATAGAAGAACTTGTATTTTCTCAAAACCCGAAGATTGGATGAATTGGTAACTCAGCGAAATCTTAAAATCTATGCTACTTAAGGCTAAAATTCTAAAAACCATTCACCAAATAAAACTTCAATTCGGGGAGATTTCCTCGTTGCATGCTTGGTTTACACACTTTCTAAAATCAACGCACTTGGGCATTACCCGTATACAACTCCCTTCACATTCCTGAAGCACTTGATCCGAAGCCTCTAATTAAAACTAGTAGCAACTTGACCCTAATTAAGGATTGGAGGTCTAACTACCTGCGTGTAGCGCCTACGTGCTGGTGCAGGTTCCTGCGTGCTATCGGGTGTCTAAGACTAGGGTAAATGGCCTTTCAATCTGGCCCGGTGGTTCCACGGTGCTCGCATTTGGTTCCGTAGGTTGTGATAGTAGATAACTTAGATCTTTAGGTCTAAGGGCACATTGTAGAGGTTAGGACTTTGATTGCCTTGATTTGTCATCAAGTGTACCTTTGCGGCATCATTTCTCTCATCCCTTTTCCCTTCTTATCTCCCCAATTCTTCCTGCGATAGTGCATGTTTGGGAGGAGGTCACAAAACCCTGAATTGTTTGAATTGTCTGATAATTCTAGAAGGAAAGAAACCAAATCATCATCCTCCTCCACAAACATGGCTGCACGTCCACCCCCAAATCCCGAGGGAGGAAACCGCCCCCCTCAAATCCCACCAGGTGGTGGAGCCTTGGACCCCATAACCCGCCTCCAAGCCCAATTGGAAATGTATAATGAACAGATTGAAGCCATTAGGGAAACCTTGGAGAAAATGTAGAACCCTCCCGAATGGGAGGAGCCTAGGTCTCTTAGCTCCTATCAAAATCCCACTGCTACAGAGACCATAGGACAAATTCGGGTCCCCATTGGTGGGGACGATTTTGAATTGAAACCCAATATAATTGGCCAGATTAACTTTCACTTCCATGGTCTTGCAAGTGAAGATCCTTTTCTCCATTTGGAAGACCTAACTCGATTGGCTGAAATGGTTAAACTAAGAAACATCAGGTTATCAATTATCCTCATGAAAATGTTCCCGTTTTCGTTGCGGGATAAAGTGTCGCAATGGTTACGCACCCTTGGGAAAACCATCCATTCTTGGGAAGAGATGCAAACAGCATTTCTCAAGAAATTCTTCCCAATTGGGCGAACCAATGCACTTCGCCGTGCTATAACTTCCTTTATGCAACAAAACGGTAAACAGTTTCATGAGGCTTGGGAGAGGTATAATGACCTCCTCCGGAAGTGTCCGCACCATGGCCTGCCTAAGTGGCATATAGCCCAGATTTTCTATTATGGTCTAAATGAGACTTTGAAGCAGATTGCAGACGCTTCCTGCGGAGGGAATTTCATGAATAAAGACGAGAATGGAGCATTCGAATTATTTGAAAACATGAGTGAAAACTCAATGAACAATGCCTCCATTGTCGCCTTTAATCGTACCAGCCTACCCCGTAATGTTCACGAAGTTGACACGGGATCCTCCCATTCATCCACTGATCTTAGCCTTATCGCTCAAAAATTGAATGAAGTCTCCGTCGCGCACAAGAAGTTGGACGAACTTCTGGCCAATCCCACCCATTCTATGGCAAACACCCCCACCTCACCACTTCGTCACAATCCTAATCCTTCCAACACCAGGCTTATCCCCAAAAACCTCGTGAGATCGTCCTTATCGAGTGTCACGCCGAGCGATTCAGTAAGTCATGTGGATATGGCTTCTGCAAGCCAGTATTTTGACATGGAGGACCAAGCCTCCGTGTACTCGGATGCATATTTACATGTGGACTCGTCTTCTGGCTTAGAAGACGCTTGCGCCCTAGGGAACAACCCGTTCTCTGCAACTTATAACCCAGGGTGGCAAAATCATCCTAATTTCGCATAGTCCAATAACCCGCAGCGCCAAAACCCCACGGGTGGGCCAATGCGACCGTCTGCACCCGTCATCTCAAAGGCCTAGTCTAATCCTGTGGCGAATCCGCCATCGGGTCCTTGCATACCGTAAATAGAACATGCATCGAGTCCTCTTAATAAACTGATGCGAATGATGATGGAAATGACTAAGCTCCATGAAGAGAACATGACCTCACTTCAGCACCAATTGGCACAGCAGAATGCTGAGATCAATCAACTATGCATGGCGACTCGATCTCAGGGCACTCTTCCAACCCAACCTGTTCCTAACCGGCGAAATTTCGTACCTTGTGGTCCTCAACCACAGGTACGACCTTCTCAGGGTCAGGTTCATCAGATTCTGCAGGCTCCGAGCATTCCACCGAGATTTCAGGCTAATCCCGCAACAACTACACCTCACCCTCATGTCCCTATTGTGAACCCTCCTCCGCCTTATGATCCCACTAGACCCGCGACGTCCAATGCAATTATTACGAGGAGCAATAAGCAAACCGTCGATCCGCCTCGACCTGATCCTGGCCCATCTTTTTCATCGCCCTCTCATTCGGGATGCACACCGCATTCACGAGAGGACGATACACCCAAATAGTGCCAAAATCGGTCCCATTCCCTGAGGCTCTAATGAGGGAGCCAAAAGGCAAGAAAAAGGATACGTAGGCCTTTGATAACCTGCATAATTTATTCAGGGATGTTGAAATCAAGGTACCCCTGTTAGGGGCTATCGACCACATACCTACTATCGCTCAATTTTTCAAAGACTACACTACACCTAGGCGACAGTCAAAGAAAACAAAGAATCCGGTGGTTCTCTCACCTCATGCGAGTTGTGCTATACTGTCAAATCTACCACCGAAGCAGAAAGATCTGGGCACACTGCTTATTTCTTGTAGCATCCAAGGCTGCAATTTTAACCATGCTTTGCTTGATCTAGGATCTTCCATCAATCTTATACCAACCATCATGCTCGAGAAATTTGCCTTAAAAAATTTGAAACCCACCCCTGTCATGTTACAGTTGGCAGATCGTTCTGTCAAAATACCAAAGGGTGTGGTGGAAGACGTGGTGGTTAGGTTCAACAGTCTTTATTTTCCTGTTGACTTTCTTATTTTGGATATGGAAGTTCCTAGCTCACTTTCTGATTGTCCGATCATCCTTGGTTGACCTTTCTTGGTCATAGCCCGCGCCCATATCGACTGCGAATCGGGTTGTATTGAGATTGCCGTTGGATCTGAGAAGCTCAAGCTTAACATCTTCAAGGCAGCCAAGAACTTTGATTGTGATTGCATTGAGGATGACACGTCTGACGAGGACATGGCCATCAGCGCATGTATCGGACTAATAGGGACCTATTCTGACTACTATGGATTGCCTTTAAACACAGACGATTGCCTGACTGACACATATTGTGACGTTCCCCCATCCCTCCCTTTTCCTGTACCTTCTCCTGACCAGACTTCTGACTAGGTTTCCTCCGCTTCCTATACCTCGTGGTTTGAGTCATATTCAGGATACTCACTACCGGTCCACACTCTTGAAAACTGGATTGCCCTTTCTTTCTCGCCAAATCAGGTGGAATTGCAACTCCACACTGGGACCTGGAGCCCAAATACTGCTCACTGGGGCTATCCATTTTTGGATCCATCAATCCAAGATGCCCCTCTTCTTGGCCAATTTGAGGGCCAACTTCTTCCTCCTGCCTTGTTTTCTTCTGATCCGCTTGGGACACTCTCGTCCCAAGAAATGCCAGATCTTTCACCATCCACTCCCGAGGTGAAAGAGTTGCTTGATATGCTTAAGTATGTTTTCTTAGGACCAAATGAAACACTCCCCGTAATCATTAGTTCAAAGTTGACCAGGGAGCAAGAGTGTAAACTAACAAAGGTCCTTATGGAACACAAGGCAGCCATTGGATGGTCCTTATCAGACCTAACTGGCATTAGCCCCTCCTACTACACTTACCGTATATATACGGAGGAGGAGGCTCGACCTTCCCGCAAGATGCAGCGACGTCTCAACCCTAACATGCGGGAGGTCGTTAAAAAGGAAATTATTAAGTGGCTGGATGCGGGTTTAATCTACCCAATCAGCGATAGCTCCTGGGTGAGTCCAATTCACGTCGTGCCCAAAAAGGCAGGACTCACCATCCCTGTCAATGACAGGGGCGAATCCATCCCTACACGCACTCCTACATCTTGGAGAGTGTGTGTGGATTATAGGAAACTTAATGCTGCAACTAAGAAAGATTACTTTCCTCTACCTTTTATTGACTAAATCCTGGAGCGGTTAGCAGGAAATAAATTTTTCTATTTCCTGGATGGATTCTCTGGATATAACCAGGTGGCAATTGACCCCAAGGACCAAGAGAAAACCACCTTTACCTACCCTTTCAACACCTTTGCATTTAGAAGGATGCTGTTCGGACTTTGTAACGCACAAGCAACTTTCCAGAGATATATGCTGGCGATATTCCATGACATGGTAGGTGACTTTCTTGAGGTTTTCATGAATGACTTTTCGATCTTTGCACCCCCTTTTGATGACTGTCTTGCCAACCTAACTCGTATCCTTCGGAGATGTATTGATGTGAACCTTGTGCTTTGCTGGGAAAAAAGTCATTTTATGGTACACGAGGGAATTGTTCTCGGGCATATCATCTCCGATAGGGGTATCGAGGTTGACAGAGCTAAGCTTGATGTAATTGTTGATTTACCTGTTCCTGGCTCTGTCAAACAAATCTGCTCCTTCTTGGGACATGTCGGTTTCTATAGGAGATTCATCAAAGACTTCTCCAAGATTTCTAGACCTTTAACTCATCTCCTATCGACCAACGTACCCTTTGATATGGGCCCCGACTGCTTACGAGCATTCATGCAGCTGCGTGATACTGTCACCAAGGCCCCTGCTCTCCAGCCACCTGATTGGTCCCTCGACTTTGAACTCATGTGTGACGCTTCCGACCTTGCAATCGGAGCCATCCTGGGACAAAGACGCGATAGACACCCCTTCGTGGTGTACTACGCCAGTAAGACGTTGGATGAGGCCCAGCGTAATTATACAACCACTGAGAAAGAACTACTGGGAGTCATCTTTGGGCTAGAGAAATTCCTCTCTTACCTTCTAGGCTCGCATGTTATTATATTCACTGAACACGCGGCCATTTGCCATCTCATGCACAAGAAGGATGCGAAGCCTAGACTGATTCGTTGGATCCTTCTGCTCCAAGAATTTGACATTGAGATCTGCGATAAGGCCGGAGCTTAGAATGTTGTGGCTGATCATCTCTCAAGATTGGACCCTGACCACATTGGACTTACCCTACCAATCAATGAGGTTTTTCTCGATGAGCACCTATCGGCAATTAATGTGGCAAGTGGACCTTGGTATGCCGACATTGCCAATTACCTTACTTCTGGTTCCCTTCCACGTGGCTGGCCTAAAAACCAGCGCGAGCATCTTATTGCAGAAGAAAAGTATTATTTCTGGGATAATCCACTACTTTTTCGAATAGGTGCTGACCAGATCATCAGTCGCTGTATTCCTGACAACGAATTCCCCAATGTGCTATCCTTCTACCATGATTAGGCCTACGGAGGCCATTTCTCTGGGAGGAAAACTACAGCCAAAGTGTTACAGTGTGGTTTCTTTTGGCCCTCCCTTCACCAGGATGCACACAATTATGCCAAACATTGCACTAGATGCTAGTCGTTAGGGTCAATGTCATGTCGTGACATGATGCCCTTACAACCCATCCTAACTGCTGAAATCTTCGACATTTGGGGAATCGATTTTATGGGTCCCTTTCCTCCTTCCAATAGCTTCGAATACATCCTCGTTGCTGTTGATTATGTTTTGAAATGGATCGAGGCTATTCCCACGCGCCATGCTGACCATGTCATATCCACTCGATTTGTCAAAGATCACATTTTTGCACTCTTTGGGATCCCTTGAGCCATTATCTTGGATGGAGGAAGCCATTTTACCCATGCTTCTTTTCGGGCACTTCTGAGGAAATATGGAGTCCACCATCGTATCGCATCTCCGTATCATCCTCAGACGAACAGCCAGGCTGAGGTGTCGAACCAGCAAATCAAGCAAATTCTCCAGAAAACTGTTCGGCCTGACCATAAGGATTGGTCCGACAAGCTGATTGACACACTTTAGGCATACCGAGTCGCCTTCAAGGCTCCCCTAGGTATGTCTCCTTATAGAATCGTTTACGGGAAGCCTTGTCATTTGCCCATGGAGCTGGAGCACTGCGCTTATTGGGTAGTTCGCCAATGTAACCTCGACCCAGACCTATGTGGTCAAGAAAGGAAACTCCAACTCCAAGAGCTGGAAGAGCTCTGTCGTGAAGCCTATGAATCTGCCTTAACTTTCAAGTAACGCACTAAGGCTTTTCACGACAACCGTATTCGACGGAAGGAATTTGAGCCATCCCAGCAAGTTTGGCTTTACAATGCCCAGCTCAAATTCTTTCCAGGGAAATTGAAGTCCAAATGGACTGGTCCCTCTTGGTCTCGAGATCATTTCCCAACAGGGCCTTTGAAATTGAAGATCCCAAATCTGGGCATAAATTTACGGTCAATGGGTAGCGTTTAAAACCTTATCTTACTCATGAACATGTCCCCGTTGGAGAAACGGTTGCCCTGCCGCAGGGTAACAAATTTCGTGCCTCATTCTGAGTCCAGCTAGGGATGTTAAATTCAGCGCTCATTGGAAGGCACCCCAGCAACACTCCTCCACTGTCACGTACACTTCACTTCGCACCTTTTCACTTCACCACCCATCATCCACCCACCCTACCACCCTACTATATCCTTGCACCTCAGCTCTCGTTCCCCGATCTTTGGACCTTCCTCTACCCTACCCTGCATGCATATGAGGACATAGCATCGTTTGGCATGGGGGGGTGGATAGGCATCCATAAGATCTGGGTATTATATGGTATCATGCAGCTTCCATCCATCTATAAATATGTACATAAAAAAAAAGGTGTTTAGTAATGATCTGAAGGCTGAAACAAAAATACAATAAGTGTTTATGGATATTAAACCACTGTTTTGAAGACTTTCCAGGCCACAGAAGCTTGATTCGCTCAGGCTTGGCTTAATTCACTTGAGCATTGACAAGATAGATCGGAATCTCTCCTAACTAAGGACGTATTCTTGTACCTGAGACATCAGTACAGGATCCGTTGGTTTGCTTCTACGTGAGAGCCTAAGTAATCTTGGTTCACACTACACATATCAAGAAAGACCAGGTGAACATAAGATCCAACCCTAGTGTTTATTAGGGAAGGTGGAGTCCTTACCTATGCACACAGCTAGACTTTTTATCCCAGGCTTTAGTCTTATGTCTAGGAGAAACTCTTTCCACCAAAAAGGAACTCTCCCACCAAAAAAAGTGTGCTCCTCCAAATAAAGTTGTAAGAGATATACTGACACTTGTTTCAAAAATAATAATAATAATAATAATATCTGTGCAAATAAGTCAGTATATCTCTCAAATGTCTGTAAATTCTTCTCCCTAAAAAGTTTTTCAGGGCAAGTTACAAATACCCTATTTCTACCATATATTCTTTGAGCCACAAATGTAATAAAATGGGAGTTGAGTTTTCCATCATCTTCTTAAGGGTTAATTCGAAGACATGAGCTGAAACTGGGACCAACCTGCACTTAAAGATTCGTGAAACCCTGGGCTTGAGTCTTAATGTTCATCTGGTCAGTCTTGATCCTTCACTATGCACAAACCATAATCTCTTGAGCTCTCGAGTATGGCAAAAACCTTTGGAGACCTGAAAATCATACTTAAGGTTTAAATATCAAAAGTCCAGGTTAGTCGAGAGATGGTCTATGTCACGTAAGATTTAAAGTACTGGTAGTCTTCTCTGCAATTGGTTCTCACAATATCCAACAAATGAACAAACCCATGTTGCCTCAGAAGAAAATCTTCAGCTTAAGATCATTTCTAAATACAATACAAAATGTTTTGCTAGGGACTAGCAAAAGATAGGCATGAGGGTATGATTGCACAGCAAAAATACACCAGTAATTATGCCATCTTGTGTTATTTCCTAGTACTACCATTGTATCTTAAGTAACTATAGTTGCATTTGTAAATTAACACATGCATGCATTTATTGAGAGGGGAGGAGAATGCGAATAATTGGCCATCTAATTAACATCTTCATCAAGGGCTGCATTGCAAATTCACCATTCTCATTTTTTATTTTGACTTTGAAATTCTTCTCCCTCGCGCGGCTCAGGGCATGGGACGTGCACCTCTTCGTGCCACTCCTCTACCAGTAGCATGGCTAGACATGCAACACCTGCAGCATGGCTGTGGTAGGCTCCTTCTTCTTTAAAAAGCCTTGCCCTCTTGGTGTCGGACCCGAATAGGTTGTTAATATGATGATTTTATCGTTGAAGTGTGTATAGTGGTTAACCTAAATCAGACCTAACCATCTCTTTAAAAAATTCTTAACCTGGCCTACTTGATTTTATCTTGGTCACTTTTAGGCCTAAGGTCGAACTCAGGGAAGTGGGGTTACAAGTTAATTTTCTACGCCTATCCTACAACGGGTCTCTTCCATTCGTTTATTGTGTTTTTTGTGTTTTTTTCTATTTAGATTTTTTTGGTAATCTTTGTCCTTGAGGCACACTCACAAAATTAAGTTCTTGGCTTTGAGCCAAAACAAGGTTCCAAAACGGGTCTTGCTATTCGCAAGATGGAGTACCTGCAAGTCGAAGATTATCTTTTCTCTTTTATATATATTTTTTATCCTTTTACTAGTAGGAAAGCGAAACAGAAATAAAGTAAATATAGTATATATATATATATAGGTATATATTATATATGTATAAAGGGGTGAGGGTGGAGGCGGAGATGGAGTGTACACGGTGTCGAGTCGGTCGTCGTCTAGAGAGATGCAACCAACAGGCTGAAGTGCCGCGTGTAAGGTGTAGGATGGATGGTGGAAGATGAATGCGAACACGCTTTTTTTGTATGCGTGTATCGGGGAATATCAGCAACTGGTGCAGATATTCTCGCGATACAGCGTATGATAAATAATGTGAAAATATATATATATGTATATATGTAAATATATCTATATGTATATATGGTTATAAATAGGTATATATATGTATATATATATGTGTATATATATATGTTTATATGTATATATATAAGTATATGTATATATGTATGTAGCTATATGTATAGATAGATATATGTATAGATGTATTTATATATATATATATATATATATATATATATGTATGTATATAATACTATATAGATGTGTATATATATATATGCATATATGTATATATAGTTATATAGATATATATGTATATATTTATGTATATATATATATGTATAAGTATTTGTATATATATGTATGTATAAGTATATATATATATATCTGTGTGTGTATATATATATATATATGTGTGTGTGTGTGTGTGTGTGTGTATGTATATAGACTAATACATATTTATATAAGTACTAATATATGTATAGATATATGTATAAATATATATATATATATGTATATAAGTATATGTATATATGTATATATATAAGTATATAGATATATATATATATATGTATGTATGTATACTAATACATAAGTATATAGGTACTACTATATATACAAATATAAGGATATATATATATGTATATAAATATATGTATATATGTATCAATATATATGTATATGTATATATATATGTATATAATAGTGTATAGGTGTGTGTGTGTGTGTGGAAGTGTGAGTGTATGTGTGTGTGATCGTCGGTAAAGAGAGTGTTGAGAGAGAGAGAGAGAGAGCGGGAGAGAGACTGCTAGAGGTTAAGGCGTCTGAAGGCCAGTGGCGTCGTCTGGACGTCCTCAAGCACACGCGTAGGCGCGTATGCGCGCGAAGACGTGTCCGCTAGAGGGCGAGGGGCACGGAGAGGAGACGCAATGCACCGTGTTGTGCGAAGGCTGGAGTAGGCACTCGCAGGCGCGCATGGGCGAAGAGAGTGGGCGATGCAGACGGGTGCGGGGGACGCAGACAAGCGGGCGGGTGCGGGCGACGTGGACTGAGACGCGCGCATGGGCTGTAGCCGGTTACGACGCACCCGATGACCGGTTAAGTGAGAAACTCACCGATCACCCCACTGTAGCCACAGTGTCGTGCAAAAATGCATGAACAGTGGCTACAGTGGTCGGGCGAGTCGCGCGACCGGGAGCTGCAGGTGCTGTGAGTGTGGTGGCTCGCGGCTGGCACGCGCGGACTAGCACGCGAGGGAGAAGTTCTGCGCCGGCTGGTTGCAGGCGCGGAGAAGCTCACGACAGAGCACGCGGAGAGGGAAGCAAGGGCGCCTACAGGCACGCGCGGTGGCCTGCGGGTGCTGGCAGGGGTGCAGTGAAGTGTGGCCAGCCGCTGCAGTGGCACGCGGTGGTCGGTTGCGAAAGAGAGAGCGCGACAGGGCACGCGGAGAAGCTAGATGCGGAGGCGCCTACAGGCGCGCACGGAAGGCGAGGGCGGCCTACAGGCTTGCGCGGAAAGAGGTGGTGCGGCTACTACGTGCGGCTGCTGCTGCCGCCTTGCTGGAGCTTTGAGCTTCAAGCTTGAAGCTTGCACTCCAATGGTTGAAGGTGCTGGAACGGAAAAAAACTAGAAAACAGCCACCACGCCCACCGGCTCTTTAAGGAGCTGGGCAGTGGTGGTCTCACTGTGGTAGGTGTGCACCACAGTGAGGGCTCCTGTCTGCTGGGTGTCTCCGAGGAGGGCCGGCTTGTGGAGGGAAAGGGAGGAGAGGACGGTGGCCTGGAAGGAGAAGAAGCTGCGTTGGCTTTTTGTGTGGAAGGACCAGGCTCGCTTTTGCAAAGGAGCCGTGGCTTTTTATAGAGGAAGAAGAGCATGCACAACCATGCCCTGGCTGTGCATGGCTCACATGCGACTACAGGGAGAGGCTGGTATGGCTTGGCAGGGAGAGCATGAACAGGGAATGGCGCGAGGCGAAGAAGTTGTTCCATGCAGCCGCAGGAAAGATTTAAAAATCAAGTGAAATAAAAAATAAAAGGATGGTGAATTTGGAAGGATGCACTTGAGGAAAAATGTTAATTGCAAGGCCACTTATTTACTCTCCTCACCTCTCTATTAAATGCATGCATGCGTCTATATTCACAAATGCGACTATGTCTACCTAATATGCACTGATAATGCTAGGAAATAGCACAAGATGGCACAATTGCAGGCGTATTTTTGCGGTGCAATCATACCCCCATGCCTATCTTTTGCTAGTCCCTAGTAAAACAGTATTTAGAAATAATTTTAAGCTGAAGATTTTCTTCTGAGGCAATATGGGTGTGTTTATTGTTGGATATTGTGAGAACCAATTGTAGAGAAGACTACCAGTACTATAACTCTCACATGACATAGATCATCTCTCGACTAACCAGGACTCTTGATATTTAAACCTTAAGTACAATTTCCAGGATCCAGGAGGTTTTTGTCATACTCGAGAGCTCAAGAGATTATGGCTTGTGCTTAGTGAAGGATCAAGACTAACCAGATGAACATTAAGACCCAAGCCCGGGGTTTCACGAATTTTTAAGTACAGGTTGGTCCCAGCTTCAGCTTGTGTTTTCGGATTTACCCTTAAGAAGACGGAAAACTCAACTCCCATTTTCTGACATTTGTGGCTCACAAGAAAACAGGGTATTTGCGACTTACCCTGAAGAACTTTTTTTTTTGTTTAGGGTAGAGACTTTACAAACATTTACGAGATATACTGACTTATTTGCATTTTTTTTTTTTGAAACACGTGTCAGTATATCTCTTACAACATTATTTGGAGGAGCACACTTTTCTTTTTGGTGGGAGAGTTCTTTCTTGGTGGAAGAGTCATTCCTAAACACAAGACTAAAGCTTGGGATAAAAAGTCTACCTACACGCACTGGTAAGGACTCCACCTTCCCTAATGAACACTAGGGTTGGATCTTATGTTCACTTGGTCTTTCCTGATATGTGTAGTGTGAACCAAGTTTACTTAAGCTCTCAAGTAAAAGCAAATCAACGAATCCTGTACTGGTGTCTCAGGTACAAGAATACGTCCTTAGTTAGGAGAGATTCTGATCTATTTTGTCAATGCTCAAGTGAATTAAGCCCGAGCCTGAGTGAATCAAGCTTCTATGGCCTGGAAAGTCTTCCAAATAAAGGTTGAATATCCATAAACACTTATTGTATTTTTGTTTCAGCCTTTAGATCATTACTAAACACCATTTATTATTATTATTGTTATTATTATTATTATTATATTTTTTTTCTTTTTCTTTTTCTTTTTCTTGCATATTTATAAATAGGTGGGAACTGCATGATACCATAAAATACCTAGATCCTATGGATGCCTATCCACCCCCCCATGCCAAACAATGCTATGTCCTCATATGCATGCAGGGAAAGGTAGAGAAAGGACGAAAGATCGGGTAACGAGAGTGGTGGTGCAGGGTATACAACAGGGAGGTAGGGTGGGTGGATGGTGGGTGGTGAAATGAAAAGTGAAGAGATTGTGATAGCGGTGTGAAAAGTGATGGTGGATGGTGAAAGGTCTGGCATTTCATGGGACGAGAGTGTCCTAGGCGGATCGAAGAACAAGTCGGGAAGAAGTTGGCCATCAGATTGGCCAAGAAGAGGGGCTTCTTGGATAGATAGATCCAAAAGGGAATAGCCCCAGTGAGTAAGATGTGGGCTCAAGGTCCCAGTGTGGAGTTGCAAATCCACCTGATTTGGCGGGAAAGAAAGGGCAATCTGGTCTTCAAGAGTGTGGACCGGCAGTGAGTAGCGCGGATATGACTCAGACCACAAGGTATGGGAAGTGGAGAAAACCTCATCAGAAGTCTGGTCAGGAGAAGGTACGAGACAAGGGAGGGATGGGGGAACGTCACAGTATGTGTTGATCAAGCAGTCGTCAGGTAATCCGCAGCAGTCTGAATAGGTCCCAATTAGTCCGATACACGTACTGACGGTCATGTCCTTGTCAAACGTGTCATCCTCGATGCAATCGCAATCAAAGTTCTTCGCTGCCTTGAAGATGTTAAGCTTGCGTTTTTCAGATCCAACGGCAATCTCAATACAGCCCGACTCGCAGTCGATAAGGGCACGGGCTGTGGCCAAGAAAGGTCGACCAAGGATGATCAGACAATCAGAAAGTGAGCTAGGAACTTCCATATCTAAAACAAGAAAGTCAACAGGAAAATAGAGACTGTTGACCCTAACCACCACGTCTTCCACCACACCCTTCGGGATTTTGATAGAACGATCTGCCAACTGTAACGTGACAGGGGTGTGTTTTAGATTTCCCAAGGAAAATTTTTCGAGCATGATGGTTGGAATAAGATTTATGGAAGATCCTAGATCAAGTAGGGCACGATTAAAACTGCAGCTTTGGATGCTACAGGAAATAAGCGGTGTGCCTGGGTCTTTCTGCTTCTGTGGTAGATTTGACAGTATAGCACAACATGCATGAGGCGAGAGAACCACCGGATTCTTGGTTTTCTTTGACTGTCGCCTGGGTGTTGTGTAGTCTTTGAAAAATCCAGCGACAGTAGGTATGTGGTCGATAGCCTCAAGCAGGGGTACCTTGATTTCTACATTCCTGAACAAATTACGCAGGTTATCAAAGGCCTGCGTGTCTTTCTTCTTGCCTTTTGGCTCCCTCAGTAGAGCCTCAGGGAATGGGACTGATTCTGGCATAAATTTGGGTGTATCGTCCTCTCGCGAATGCAGTGCGCATCCCGAATGAGAGGGTGATGAAGAAGAAGACGGGCCAGGATCAGGTCGAGGCGGATCGACGGTCTGCTTACCGCTCCTCGTAGTGATAGCATTGGACGATGCGGGTCCAGTGGGATCATGCGGCGGAGGAGGACTTGTAATGGGGACATAAGAGTGCGGTGCTGCAGTGGGATTGGCCTGAAATCCCGGTGGAATGCTCGGAGTTTGTAGAATTTGATGAACCTATCCCTGAGAAGGTCGTACCTGTGGTTGAGGACCACAGGGTACGAAATTTCATGGGTTTGGAACAGGTTGGGCGGGAGAGTGCCCTGAGATCGAGTCGCCATGCGTAGTTGACTAATCTCAGCATTATGCTGCACCAATTGGTGCTGAAGAGAGGTCATGTTCTCTTCATGGTGCTTTGACATATCCGTCATCATTCGCATTAATTTATCAAGAGGACTTGATGCGTGTTCAGTTTGCGGTACGCAAGGGCCTGATGGCGGATTCACCATAGGATTAGATTGGGCCCTTGGGATGATGGGTGTGGACCGTCGCATTGGTCCACCAGCGGGGTTTTGGCGCTGTGGGTTGTTGGACCATGCGAAATTTGGATGATTTCGCCACCCTGGGTTATACGTGGCAGAGAACGGGTTGTTCCCCAGGGCGCAAGCGTCTTCTATGCCAGAAGACGCGTCCGCATGTAAGTATGCATCCGAGCACACGGAGGCTTGGTCCTCCGTGTCGAAATACTGGCTCGCAGAAGCCAGTTCCACATGACTTACCGAGTCGCTCGGTGCCACACTCGGTAAGGAAGGTCTTACGGGGTTTCTCAGGATAAGCCTGGTGTTGGAAGAATTTGAATTGTGACGAAGTGGTGAAGAGGTGGTGTTTGCCATAGAATGGGCGGGGTTGGCCAGAAGCTCGTCTAGCTTCTTGTGCACAACGGAGACTTCATCCAATTTTTGTGCAATAAGGCTTAGATCAGTGGATGAATGGGAGGGTCCCGTGTCAACGTCGTGGACATTTCGGGGCTGGCTGGTACGATTAAAGGCGACAATGGAAGCATTGTTCATCGAGTTTTCACTCATATTTTCAAACAATTCAAATGCTCCATTCTCGTCTTGATTCATAAAGTTCCCTCCGCAGGAAGCATCTGCAATCTGCTTCAAAGTCTCATTTAGCCCGTAGTAGAAAATCTGGGCTATATGCCACTTAGGCAGACCGTGGTGCAGACACTTCCTGAGGAGGTCATTATACCTCTCCCATGCCTCATGAAATTGTTCGCCGTTTTGTTGCGTAAATGAAGTGATAGCACGGCGAAGAGCATTGGTTCGCCCGATTGGGAAGAACTTCTTGAGAAACGCTGTTCGCATCTCTTCCCAAGAGTGGATGGTTCTCCCAAGGGTGCACAACTACTGCAACGCTTTATCCCGCAATGAAAATGGGAACATTTTCATGAGGACTATAGGTAACCCGACATTTCTTGGTTTAACCATTTCAGCCAGTCGGGTTAGGTCTTCCAAGTGGAGAAACGGATCTTCACTTGCAAGACCATGAAAGTGAAAATTTATTAGGCCAATTATGTTAGATTTCAGTTCAAAGTCGTCCCCGCCCATGGGGACCTGAATTTGTCCTATGGTCTCTATAGCAGTGGGATTCTGATAGGAGGTAACAGACCTAGGCTCCTCCCGTTCGGGAGGGTTCTGCATTTCCTCCAATGTTTCCCGAATGGCTTCCATTTGCTCATTATACATTTCCATTTGGGCTTGGAGGCGGGTTATGGGATCTAAGGCTCCACCACCTGGTGGGTTCTGAGGGTGGTTTCCTCCCTCGAGATTTGGAGGTGGGCGTGCAGCCATGTTTGTGGAGTAGGAGGACGATTCGGCTTCTTTTCTAGATTTATCAGGCAATTCAATCAGTTCAGGGTTTTGTGACCTCCTCCCAAACATGCACTACCGCAGGAAGAATTGGGGAGATGAGAAGGGAAAAAAGATGAGAGAAATGACGCCGCAAAGGTACACTTGATTACAAATCAATACAATCAAATTCCTAACCTCTACAGTGTGCCCTTAGACCTAAAGATCTAAGTTACCTACTATCACGAACTACGGAACCGAATGCGAGCATCGCGGAACCACCGGGCCAGATTGAAAGGACGTTTGCCCCAGTCTTAGACACCCGATAGCATGCGGGAACCCTCACCAGCACGTAGGCGCTACACGTAGGTAGTTAGACCTCTAATCCTTAATAAGGGTCAAGTTACTACCAGTTTTAGTTAGAGGCTTAGGGTCAAGTGCTTTTGGAATGTGAAGGGCGTTGTTTATGGGTAATGCCTAAGTGATTGATTTTTTCAAGTGTGTAAAACAAGCATGCAACGAGGAAATCTCCCTGAATTGAAGTTTTAATTGGTGAATGGCTTTTAGAGTTTCAGCTTTAAGTAGTATGAATTTTAGGATTTCTCTGAATTACCAATTCAACCAATCTCCAGGTTTTTGAGAGAATACAAGTTTTCTTCAAAGCCCAACAAACCCTTCTTCAATGTTAATTGGTTAATGCATGCTACAATGCAATGAGCTACCCTAAATGGAGATTTCTATGTGTGGATGCACGAATCAATTTTAGAGTTTATGTAAAAGGGAGCCAAAGCACTTCAATTCAAGTGCTCCCAATCACCAGAATGATTTCCACACACAAGGCTCAACCAGAAGAAAATCAAATTGTTGGGGGTTGAGGTATTCGGGATTGAATCTTAGTCAAGTTGAAAAGTCATGGTGGGGTTGGAATTAACTCAATTCCAAGTCTCCCCACCAAAAAGGTGATCCTGAATTGTAGATAAATGAGGCAAAAGAGGGGTGCAATCAATCTTTTTGTGTTTGCCTCAAAGAATACTTCACACGGCGAAAAATTCAAGAATCAAGATTCTTGGATTTTCACTATGCGAAGTAAGGCGGGAAATCCCGGGGCAGTGGGAGTGAAGACAATCAATCAAACAAGTGAATTTTAATCCACTTTCCCCAAGAGATCCCAAGAAGTTTTTCTAATTTTTAGTTTTTAGTTTTTTTTTTCCATTTTTTATTAAGGTTACAAGTTAACCTAGGTTGCTAAGAAAAGAAAACCTACTTGTTCGGCAACGTGTGCGAAGCTCCAGTGCGGTGTCGACATCTTCACGCTCTCGTTCCCGCCCTTGGATCTGCCCACGTCTTCGACTTCATCTGTCTGCCTTCTCCTTGCACTAGGTTCACCTGCACATCAAAAACAGAGATACCCATGAAGAGAGAAGAGAAGAGAAAAAAATTATAGGAATGGAGTAAAAACTTACTTAAAGGCGCACTTCCTCGGCAACGGTGCCAGAAAAGGTGTGGTGTCGAACCGGAATAGGTTGTTAATATGATGATTTTATCGTTGAAGTGTGTATAGTGGTTAACCTAAATCGAACCTAACCATCTCTTTACAAAATTTTTAACCTGACCTACTTGATTTTATCTTGGTCACTTTTAGGCCCAGAGTCGAACTCAGGGAAGTGGGGTTACAAGTTAAGTTTCTACGCCTTTCCTACAACAGGTATCTTCCGTTCGTTTATTGTGTTTTTGGTGTTTTTTTCTATTTAGATTTTTTGGTAATCTTTGTCCTTGAGGCACACCCCCAAAATTGAGTTCTTGGCCTTGAGCCAAAACAGGGTTCCAAAATGGGTCTTGCTATTCGCAAGACAGAGTATCTGCAAGTCAATGATTATCTTTTCTCTTTTATATATTTTTTTATCTTTTTACTAACAGGAAAGTGAAATAAAAATAAAGTAAATATAGTATATATATATAAGTATATATTATGTATATAAAGGGGTAGGGGTGGAGGCGAAGATGGAGTGTAGCACGGTGTCGAGTCGGTCGTCGTCTAGAGAGACGCAACCAACAGGACGAAGTGCCGTGTGTAAGGTGTAGGATGGATGGTGGAAGATGAATGCGAACACGTTTTTTTTGTACGCGTGTATCGGGGAATATCAGCAACTGGTGCAAATATTCCCACGATACAGCATATGGTAAATAATGTGAAAATATATATATGTATATATGTAAATATATCTATATGTATATATGGTTATAAATAGGTATATATATGTATATATATATGTGTATATATATATGTATATATGTATATATATAAGTATATGTATATATGTATGTAGCTATATATATATATATATACATATATATATATATATGTATGTATGTATGTATATAATACTATATAGATGTATATATATATAGGTATATGTAGCTAGATATGTATATATGTATATATAGTTATATAGATATATATATATATATATGTATAAGTATATGTATATATATGTATGTATAAGTATATGTATATATATATATAAGTATATAGATGTGTATATATATATGTGTGTGTGTGTGTGTGTGTGTGTATGTATATAGACTAATACATATTTATAGAAGTACTAATATATGTATAGATATATGTATAAATATATATATATATGTATATAAGTATATGTATATATGTATATATATATATATGTATATATATAAGTATATAGATATATATATATGTATGTATGTATACTAATACATAAGTATATAGGTACTACTATATGTATAAATATAAGTATATATATATATATATGTATATATATATGTATATAAATATATGTATATATATATCAATATATATATATGTATACGTATATATATATGTAAATAATAGTGTATAGGTGTGTGTGTGTGTGTGGAAGTGTGAGTGTATGTGTGTGTGAGCATCGGTAAAGAGAGTGTTGTGAGAGAGAGAGAGAGAGAGAGAGAGAGCGGGAGAGAGACTGCTAGAAGTTAAGGCGTCTGAAGACCAGTAGCGTTGTCTGGAGGTCCTCAAGCGCACGCGCAGGAGCGTACGCACGCGAGGACATGCGCACTGGAGGGTGAGGGGTGCGGAGAGGAGACGCAGCGCACCGTGCTGCGCAAAGCCTGGAGTGGGCACTTGCAAGCGCACGTGGGCAAAGAGAGCGGGCGACGCAGACGAGTGCGGGGTACACAGACGCGCGAGTGGGTGCGGGAGACGCGGGCGAAGACGCGCGCGTGGGCTGTGGCCGGTTGCGGCGCATCGAGTGACCAGTTAAGTGAGAAACTCACCGGTCACCCCACTGTAGCCACAGTGTCGCACAGAAATGCGTGAACAATGGCTACAGTGGTCGAGCAAGCCGCGTGACCGGGAGCTACAGGTGCTGTGAGTGTGGCCGGCTCGCAGCTGGTGTGCGCGGGCTGGCGCGCGAGGGAGAAGGTCTACGCCGGCCGGTTGCAAGCGCGGAGAAGCTCGCGACAGAGCACGTGGAGAGGGAAGCAAGGGCACCTATAGGCACACACGGTGGCTTGCGGGAGCTGGCAGGGGTGCGGTGAAGCGTGGCCGGCCGCTACAGTGGCACGCGGTGGCCGGTTGCGGAAGAGAGAGCGTGACAGGGCACGCAGAGAAGCTGGAGGCGGAGGCACCTACAGGCACGTGCGGAAGGCGAGGGCGGCCTGCAGGCTTGCGCGGAAAGAGGGGTGCGGCTGCTGCTGCTGCCTTGCTGGAGCTTTGAGCTTCAAGCTTGAAGCCTGCACTTCAATGGTTGAAGGTGCTGGAACGGAAAAAAACTAGAAAAGAGCCACCACTCCCACCGGCTCTTTGAAGAGCTGGGTGGTGGTGGTCTCACAGTGGTGGGTGTGCACCACAATGAGGGCTCCTGTCTGCCGGGTGTCTCCGAGGAGAGCCGGCGTGTGGAGGGAAAGGGAGGAGAGGACGGTGGCCTGGAAGGAGAAGAAGCTACGTTGGCTTTTTGTGTGGAAGGAGTAGTCTCGCTTTTGCAAAGGAGCCGTGGCTTTTTATAGAGGAAGAAGAGCATGCACAACCATGCCCTGGCTGTGCATGGCTCACATGCGGCTGCAGGGAGAGGCTGGTATGGCTTGGCAAGGAGAGCATGAGCAGGGAATGGCATGAGGAGAAGTTGTTCCATGCAGCCGCGGGGAAGATTTAAAAATCCAGTGAAATAAAAAATAAAAAGATGGTGAATTTGCAAGGATGCACTTGAGGAAAAATGTTAATTGCAAGGCCACTTATTTACTCTCCTCTCCTCTCTATTAAATGCATGCATGCATCTATATTCACAAATGCGACTATGTCTACCTAATATGCACTGATAATGCTAGGAAATAGCACAAGATGGCACAATTACAGGCATATTTTTGCGGTGCAATCACCTCTCCCTTGTGCAAGGGAGCCTGAACAGATACCACCCTCAGACACCTTCCTCCAGGCCAACCTCCTCCCCTCTCCCTCTCCATACGCAGTATCTCTTCCCACTGAAGAGACACACTGCGGGTAGGAGAAAACTCACAAATGGTCCCACAACCACCACTATGAGTTCCACAACCGCCCAGCTCCCTCGAGAGTAGGTGGGCATGGTGGTTTCACCTTCTGTTTTCATCGCTGGAAGCCCTCACTGCCATTGCCAGAGCTTCAAGGTCGGAAGCTCCAGCAGTAGCAACGGCTGCCTGAAGCCACGCAAGCCACCGCATGCATGCCAGCAGACCTCCGCGAGCTCTCCCTGCATGTGCTGGCACTTCCCAGCGCGCCCGCACACAAAGAACCGGCGCTACCGGTCACCCGCTTTCGTGTGGCACTGTAGCCACTGTTCACGCCTCTCAACGTGACACTGTAGCCACCGGCTTGTTTCTCACTTAGCCGGTGGCACAGCGCTCTCTCTCCTCACTCGCAACCCGCTCCAGCCGGCTCCCGCATCTGCGCCCGCGCTCGCTCCCACCCGCAGCGCTGTGCGCTACGCTGCACTCCCGCACCTACCTGCACATGAAGACAGCGTGCGCGTTCCCTCCAGCGCCCGCGTGAAACGCTTGTGCGCCTGCGCGTGCTCCTGCGATATCAGACTGCAAACGCTTCCGCCAGACGACTTAAACTCCTCCCTCTCTCTCACAGTCACCCGCCAGTACGCGCACACACACACTCACTTGTACACACTCACGTGTTCTCTCTCACACACACTTGTACACACACACACACCCTTATCAACTCATGTCTACACACATATATATTTATATATCCACTCACATATATACATAAATATATATCTACAAATATATATATATATATATATACACACACACACATAGATACTTATACAAATATATCTATATACATATATACATATACATATCTATATACATATATTACTATATATATATATATCTATATAGTTATAACTATATATATATCTATTTATAAATATATATTTACATATCTATATATATACATAACTACATATATACCTTTATAGTTATAACCCTACCTGTATATATACATATATATATATATATATATATATATCTTTACATACACATCACCTACCTGTATCCATATGCCCTTGCACTAGTCA
The DNA here is from genome assembly GCA_037157565.1 of Thalassia testudinum. Lineage (NCBI taxonomy): Eukaryota > Viridiplantae > Streptophyta > Magnoliopsida > Alismatales > Hydrocharitaceae > Thalassia > Thalassia testudinum. Next base: position 47,262,909 of record JAZHRO010000025.1, read on the forward strand.
CTCCACCACGCATTATATCGCGGGAATATCTACACCAGTTGCTGATATTCCCCGATACCCACGTAAAGCAAGTGCCTCCGCACACACTCCCACACATCCATCCCACACTCTACACAGCACGTCGTCTTATTGGTTGCGTCTTACTAGACGTGGACCAACTCGATACTGTGCTACACACCATTTCCACTTCCACCCCCACCCCTATATATATAATATATACATATCTGTATATATAAAGATTGTATTTATTTCTCTACAAGCAACCTACCTTGTTTTTATTTCTCTTTTGTTTCTTGCTATTAAAAAGATAAAAAAAAAGAGTAAAAGAGAAAAGATAATCCTTGTCTTGCAGGTACTCAGTCTTGCAAATAGCAGGACCAGTTTTTTTTGGAAACCCTAAGTTGGCTCAAAGCCAAGAACAATTTGGCTCAAAGCCAAGAACTTGATTTTGAGAGTGTGCCTCAAGGACAATATTATCAACACAAAAAAATCTTAAATAGAAAAAAACCAAAAACATAATAAATGCACGGAAGAGATACGTTTTAGGAAAGGAGTAGAAACTTCTTCACCTTTAATTCCCGCCTCCCTGAGATCGACCATGGGCCTAAAAGTGACCAAAATAAAATTAAGTAGGCCAGGTTAAAAAAAAAAAATTTGTGAAAGATGGTTAGACTCAATTTAGGTTAACCCACTATACTAACTTCAACGATAATTTCACCATATTAACACAACCTATTCGAGTTCTACCAGCAAGTTGGATGTATGTGCAGCTATTGGCAGGTGGTGATGTTGGGTTCTCTTAAGCAACAGTAGAAGGAGATGAAGGAGAAGTGAAGGTCGTGCGAATGGATCTTCAGACATCTGGGAATGTTCCCAGACATCTTAAATGCATAAGGGGGTGGCTGCTAGCGCATGGCTACAGTGGTGGTGATGGTGGTGGTGCACACTGTTGTTGCAGCATGGAGGGATGTGCACACTGAGGTGCTAACGGTGGTGCGGCTCCTCCAATTTGGCAGAGCGCCCTGTCACGACGCATGCCCACGGTGGTGGAGCAGACTGTCGCAGTCGAGGCTGATGGTGGTGGAGCGGATGAGAAGCTGTTCTCTGCACAGTAGGGAATGGGTTGTAAGCCTACTGAGCTGAGTCGCTAGAGATCTCTTCTTATGCAGCAGGAAGGTGGAGAGGGAGATGGAAGGTCGCAGGAAGACTATCAATGCAAGATCTACATTCACAGCTCGACAATGAAGGTGGTGCTACAACTATTGGAAGAAGAAAAGTTAATAAAATATAATAATAAATCAAGGGTTATTTATCTATAACACCTTAGAAGAAATGTTAAATCAAACACTATATGTAATGCAACCTATTTCAATGCATGATATTCTAAATAAATTCTAAATGATATTATCAATGCATGTAATGCATGAAATGCATGAAATAGGTAATTTTATGTTATCCTATTTACATATTAATGTATGCTATATAAATGTACATGTTAACTTAATATCTAGGCATTAAAATAGATAAATAGCCCACAAATATGGGCTCATCAATTGGGCAACTGGGATGGCGGCACGTGACGTCATCCTGGCCATCCATCTTCTTTAACTTGTAGATGGTGCCACAGATGTCGAATTGGACCAATTTTCACACTGTTGGGCTGCAATCGTCGATCTGAACCCATCCGTACAATTAGATTTATCATCTAAGGTATGAATTTGCATCACCTTGGCCCTTGACCTTTTATCTTTCTCAGACTACATCTGATGCTACGAAATCCCAATCGGAGTGATCTCGGAGTCGTTAAACTCCGATCGTCACCCTGATCATTTCCGTATGGTTGGATCTTCAATCCAAGGCCCTAATAAATATTGCCCTGTTCTCTGATGACAAGCGTAGAAATCATGAGTTTTCAAAAAACAACGTCATAGTATAGTCGCGAAATCCCCTTGACAAAAACATTTATAATATCGAAACTTGATGGATTTTATTCCTTTGAAAACTTGATTCCCAGTCATTCATCTCTGAGAGGCGTGGAAATAAGTCGAGATTTGGGTCGGCTTAATCTAACCTAAATCTAATCTAACCTAATTTTTTTTTTGTCTTTTTATTTTTTTGATTTTTATTTTGAAAAGCGATAGGCAAATAGACTTGAAGACAACCACAGAAGCGATGATCACACAATATTATTCATGCATAGAATACTCAAAATAATGTCACACAATATCTATACTAGAAAGCATTTAAATAAAAGAAATCGCTCACGCCAGGAAGGAGCCACTAGGGCCATCGGCCTTGTGTGAGGGTGTAGGCTAGACCTTGGGTATACAAACCCGTCTACACGCCTACCAACAAGAGATGGCCGCCCACAAGAGGCTATGGGTGAGCCTTCATGGCCATCCAAGAAGAAGAAGAAAGAGAGGGGGTGCCCTCTCTATGGAGAAGAAAGGACATGCCCAAGTGAAGAGAGGAGAAGAGGGTGTTGCACCCTAGTGCTCTCCTTCTTCTTGCCGCCCACATGAAGATGCCTTGGAGGAGCTTCTTCTTTAGCCGTCCATGGAGGAGGCCTTGGAGGAGGAGGATGGCCCTAGGGTTTTGGAGGGTGGAAGGGTGTCGCAAGTGGGAGGAGAATGGGAGAGTGAATAGGGTGGATAAGAACATTGATAGTGCTATCCATGTTTGGGTTTTGAGGCTAAGGTGTCCTAATGGAGGTTGTTTTGGATTTGGGAAGGTTGTCCTAGGGTTTCTAAGGGTAGGGATAAGGCTATCCTCCTTGCTCTTCTTATCTGGATCAGTCTTCTTCTTCCTTTATTGCTTTATTCCACTATCTTCTGCATCCTGGATCACTTTATTATCTTCAAATAGCAATAAAAATCATTAACTAGCGGATATCTCATCTTATTCTAAATAGACTGATGCAATGCATGATATGCAAGATATGAGTGCAATATCCATAATTTAAGCTAGGTTCAAACATTATTTAGGTTGATTAGGACCCATGATTGCCGTGCAATCATGCCCCCATGCCTAAACTTTGCTAGTCCTTAGCAAATGCAAGACTAAATGCGTGACTAAGTTATTTACAAATTTAATTCCTAAAGGACCACTTATTCTTTTTATTAAAGAGCTTGACTAAATATTTTTCTCCTTTTGTTTCATCTAGAAATCTACAAATCCAGATACGTGAAAGTGTAGCTATGTAGCTTTTGCAATGGAACTGAGTCACGCAAAATTCTAACGGGATAGGCAGACTTCTTTCCTCGCAATATCCAAGATATTCTATGAATTCCACCGGGCTTTAAGCTTAGGTAGAGAATCTTAGAGGAAAAAGATTATATATTTGGTGGCTCACTCTCAACTGGTGCTACATAGATGTTAATACTATAGAATCTAGATTTCTGGATTATCAAGTAACTCATCTCAGAGAAAGACGAGAAAAACTATGCTCTCTTTTGGTTCTTTTGTATTCATTTTCTCTTTTTCTTTTTCTTTTTCTTTTTCTTAGAGCTCACAATCTCACCAGATTCACACATATGACTTGTATTTGGTGGTCTCACTTGGCATTAACACTTTAATTGAGTTCCCATAACTCTAACACTAAGTCAGAATTCCTTAGCCAGTATTCGGGAGGTCAGAAACACAAAAAGATTGGTTAAGGCCTTATTTGGTGGATCTCCAATTTACTTGGTGGTATTGCCTCAATGCAACTGAAATAACAGTAAATATTCACACACTCTTTTTCTTTACTTTTTCTTCTTTTTCTAATTTTTTCTTTTTCAATTTTTCTTTTTTTTCATTCATTTTTTTTCTTCCCCTTTTTTTTCTATGTATAATTTTTTTTCTTTTCAACACAACACATGCTAGCATACATTCATGAATTTTATTAAGGCATTATTAGGGATTGGTAATACTCAAGAGACATTGGTTAGCTTATTTGGTGGAAGCACCTACTCACGGCATCTGGAGAGACGGATAGGATAGTGTATTTCTGACCTTGACATCAATACCCTCCTTCAGCCAAGGATTTCATAAAGAATTGTTGTAACTATCCACCTTAGCCCTAGTTTTATGAAAACTCACTCTCTGCATATTTGCCTTATTTGGTGGCTCTCAAAATTTCATGCAAAAATGTATACGCAAGATCCAAGAGCGAAAACTATGCATAATCTCTTAGTATCTTTACCTAATTATCTATGATTCCAAATTTCTTACACTAATCTTAGAGCACCAGTACACTTTACTCTCATCTCACATTATTTGGTGGATTTTTGGAAGAAGATTTGCCTGACTCCCAAAACACTGTCCAAGGGTTCAGGAAAAGAAGCACCACTTCTTCTCGACAAACTGAAGACGTTCATCAGCCTTCACCGTGAATCCATTGCAAAATCTACATGTGAGTGAAAATTATACTGGATTCCAGATTACAAGAATCAACTAGAGGATAAAATCCTTAATATATTCTCTTGATAAAAATCTTATTCATGAATGAAATATATATAAATGCTATTTGTAACCTTTCAAAGTTGCACTTCGAAAATTTCCCTAATTCGGGTTATATTCAGCTTGACCCTAAATTTAGAATAAAAAAGTGAATAGATGAGTCGAAAGTGGCTGTTGCAGACGATTTTTAGCTCCAATGCAAACATTGGAGGTGGAGTCGATTGTTCTTAGTTCAAAGACCCTAAAGTGCAATTAGCATGATGTACGAAAGGTTTTTTCCTAGGTGTTGGCAGAAAAATTTTCAATTTACAATTACTACCCCCCCATGCCTACTTTCTTGCTTGTCCTCATGCATGAATATAACAAAAATAAATTAAGATAGGGAGTAAATGGGTAGAATTCACCTAGAATGGCTCCTGAATTTTGGCGTTCCACTTATTCCAACACTTAAAATTGAATATCCAAGAAAAATATGACAAATAAAATATGCTATATATAAGTGCTGAGATTAACGCCTCCAGCTGGGCGTACACTCAAAAAGGATATGTCAATACACTATTGAGAATGGCGAGTAAAATAATAAGAATTTTAATCTCGTTTGCCAACAGTAGGCCGCAAATGTGGACCAGTTGTCCATGAATTCCAAGTCCAAATAATCAGAAAAATATGTAAATGGGGCTTGGGATTCTCTGCAGCCAGATGTTACAGAAGAAAGACAGATAAATACGGGTGCCTGGAAGAAATGAATATGAAGGCATCCCGAAGAGGTGATGGAGAATGTGGGTGGTAGGGGTATGGGTGGAGTTGTGTGGGGTGAAATCATATGGGTCCTGATAATGGTGATGAATGGAAGGCATGACCCAAGTGATGTGGTCAGATCTAGAAATCAAGGTCCACTGATCAGTCTCTATCTCTACCAAAGATGTTTGGGTATCATCTTCTTCTTTTATCTCTTCAAAAATTTCCAATTCTAATTCCCAATTATCACATGATTCCCCAAAATTTTTAGCTTCCTCCGATAACTCATCATATGAAATCCCCAATAATCTTTCAATCTCTTGAATATCCTTTTCATAAGGGGATATTTCCTTCTCACTTAGATGAAATTAGTCATTGAACTCGGTAGTGAGTCTCTCCATGAAAGTGGAATGGGCTGAATCATTTATTGAGGAGTTGTTACAGTTTTTTTGATTTTGTTGCTCCGTGTATGAGATCATTTGAATTAATTCATCAATGTCCCCATGCGTATTCTCAAATACAACAAAATTGTATTCAGATCCCTTAATGCTTGGTTCCTCAAAATGAAATGATTGGTACTCAGGCCCTAAATCATGATCAAGATTCTCAAATAAATCTCCATTCTCAGCTTCAATAAAATTATCAAAATCATCCACCTTGGGTGTTTGATCAACCGAATCCTTCATGACCACCACCAAATCACAAATTGGTTGTGGCACACCTGACCCAAATTCAAATGTTTCTAATTTTTGTTACTCATCCTGGATTCTACGAAGCTCTTTTCTTATATCATCATATTCTTTAACACTAGCTTCTTTTATTTCATGAACCATTTTGATCAATTAGGTAATCTGGGATTCATTGCAAGGGGCAGGGGTTTGAATTGGGCTAGGTCGGTCAAGATAGTCAACCATGCTATCAAAGATTTGATCCTGTATTGATGGTGACTTATCTGATCTAGTGGATTGTTGATTCGGGTCATGTGGTTCTACCTAGGTGTCAATTGCCATGGTTTCTTCCGAATTACCCTCCGAATCACTTTCCAAGTCATCCAGAAAATACCCTGACTTTATTTTCTTAGCGGCTGCATAAATATCAAAGTGAATCTTCTCATTGCCACTACTCATTTCCATACATCCTGAGTAACAATCAATACGTGCATTGGCCGTAGCCAAGAAATGTCGACCCAGAATGATGGGTGAATTACTTGGCTTTTCCGGTATATCCATGTCCAAAACAACAAAATCAATCGGAAAGCTAAGACCTTGCAGTTTAATGATCACATCCTGAACTACCCCCTTAGGTGTTTTGATGGAGCCATCTGCCATTCTAATGGTGACAGGTGTGTGGTGCAGATCTCCAAGTCTGGTGCGGTCAAAAAGGGCAGTAGGAATCAAGCTAATGGAAGACCCTAGATCCACAAGGGCTCTATTAAAGGTGAATCCCTTGATGGCACAAGATATGAAAGGTTTTCCAAGGTCGATCTTTTTGGGTGGTAGAGTGCCATAAACAAATGCACTTATGTTAGCTGATAAAACCACCTCTTTAGGTGTGCAAGTCTTTTTCTTCTTTTGTGACTCTTTCTTTAAGGCCTCTGGAAAGGGTAAATAGGTCAAATCAACTTTAGAAGCCTTTTTCTTCTTTTTCTCCCTAGAATCTGAGTCAGAGCTAGATGTGGATTTGGTCTTATGATTTTTGGCTAAGCCCAAATCAGATTGTTTGGGTGGGCTCTTAGTTTTTCTCTTTCTTTTAGAGGCCAAAGTGTTGGCCCCTGTACAATGGCATGTATGATAGGTTGGAGGAGGGGTCGGAAGAATAGGTGGAGAATAGGAGTGAAAAGGCATTTGCATTTGGGGATAAAGTGATTCTTGAAGTCTCTTGATTTGATTCCCTTGAGATTTCACTTGATTTTCCAACTTAGTTAGCATTTCTTCATTTTTCTTGTCAAAGTCCAACAAAATGTTCATGATATCTTCAAGGGTGGTTGTGGGTTGGGCTGGACTAGATGGTTTCCCTAAAGTGGTTTGAGTGGAATATTGGGCTGGCCTAGATTGATGTTCAATCTGAGTCGATCTTTGTGGTGGCCATGAAAGATCAAGATTGTTTCTCCAGTCAGGGTTATATGAATCTGGATATGAATCAATAGGTGTATCACCCTGAGTGGGGCTGACTATAGAGGGAGTTGATTGAGAACCTGTTATGTGGTCCTATACTTGTGATCCATTATTCCAATTCTTTAGTGATATATCATCAGGTACAGGTGTATCAAAAATGGTGCATTCCTCAAATGATCTACCCAAAACACGAATTAGGTCCAAAGGTGCCTTTTGGGTTGGCTGAGTCCAAGATACCTCCCCATGGTAGCAAGAATCAGTAGAGTAGCTAGTGGATCCAAAATATGGGTCACTAGACCCACTAGGCTGGTTGTTCCAGGTCTCTTGTTCATGAGAGGAGTGATAAGATTGAGATTGTGCTTGAGATCATCTAATTTGCTCCAGAAGCTTGACACATTGATTTGTATAGTCCTTGTTATATTCCCGGAATCCAGCAACTATGGCTTTCAATTGGTTCTAATCTAGATAAGGGTTGGATCCATGAGGTTCAGGTTCTAAATAAGCTGGGGGATAAGGATGATCATATCCCAGCTGGTTAGGATGAGTCTCCCAACCAGGAGGAGTCGAAATCATGGTTGGGTTGGGAGATGAAGGACCTTGAGGATCAAAAGAATGATATGGGTTCATGGATATTTGAGAAAAGATGCAGATAGAGATAAGAGATAGTCTTCCTTAAGAAGACACGACCAGCTACAAGGGGCTGGTGGAATTAAGGTAAAGGCCTAGGAAGAAAGATGAGAGAGCCCCAAATCGAGCAAACAAGTTAGCCTTAAATTGTATACCCTAATTAGATCTAAACATGGTATCCTGAAATGGAACTGGGTTAAACCAACTCTTGAATTACTTGGCTGGACAGAATGGTGGGACCCCCTAGGACACCTCGCACAACGGGACACCACTAGAGGTTAACGCGGTTACCACACCAACCTTTCTTATCACCAGTTGGTTCAAATAGACAAGGCCTTGATATTTACCCAATTAAATTTCAGGTACCAAGTAATTTAGTCCTACCTAAGGCACGTCTAATTAGTTTTAGGCTTGAGCTTAGTGTGCTCTTGGAATGTGATTGGGCGTTTGGGGGTGTTGCCCTTAAAATTAGATTTGTGAGTGTGAAGTGCACAGACAAAGGATTTTCAACACAAGCTTTAATTGGTGTAGTGGATTTTATGGTTCAAGTGCTTGTATTAATTTTTTGCTTATAGGATTTCCTTGTTTAGGTCAATTCAAACAAGGTTGTAGTGGAGCACACAACAAGTTTTGCAAGTCCCAATTTGTTATATGAATTTCCTTTAAGTGTGGAATGCAAATGTGCTCTACCTTAGTGTGGAAACCCTAATATCAAATAGGCCTATATGATGCTTTTAAGTCCAACTACGTAGAAGTGGTGCGACCCAATCAAGGAAAACAATGTCCTAATGCACCACTACTAAATGAAATAGACCTAATTGATTGCCTAGGTTAAAATGTAAATTAATTTCAGTTCAAGTGGGTGAGGGGGTGGACAACCAATCACAGCAGATCCCCTCTCATGCAATCACACACAAATCAGGCTCAAACGGGTTTGTTTTAGGTCTCTAAGTTTAAACCCTAATGTGAAACACCTAGGATTTATGCTTCTTCTAACAATTTGCAGTCAGACCTTAGTCTAAAGTGAAATCACTCCCTAAATCAATAAGTAAATCAAAATAAGATGAAATTTAGTAGGGATCTTATTTTTTCAATAAGTTTTTTAGAGAATATTTTTTTAAGATTTTTACTATTTTATGCAATTTTTCATGAATTTTTATGTTCTAGGGGGTAAAATAGACTAGATGGACCCCCTGCAAGAAGTGCAGTTAGAAACAGTATCAAAGAAATCCAAAAATTCTTAAAAATTTATAGAAAAGACTAGGTTTCAGTGGCTTTCCAACTCCACAAATTTCAAAGAGATCTGATTTATGTAGAGGTCATAACTAACATTTAACGTTATATAAAATTAGAGTGCAGGCTATTCTGACCCCCTTCCACTGTGTGAATTTTTAAAATTTGTACAGTTAGAAATTTTCCAAATAAAAGGTGGCAAAAGAAAGCTAGTTTGAAAACCTGATATCATATCGAATCCCAAGATTTTTGGATGCCTAATTTGACAGCAATAAATTTTTTAAAATCATTAACAATTTCTGGCCAGATTTCCAAATCTGACTTTGGTGTGTTTAAATAGTTTCCAAGTTAAAACACACACCAAAGAAAGAATTTTTTTTTTAATTCAAATCCAAAAATTTGAATTTGAATATATATATATATATATATATATATATATATATATATTTCTAACCTAAGAAAGCAACAAACTAGAGGATGAAGAAAATACGTGTGGTCTTCACCACGGGTCGATGCGTGTGCTGATCTTCATTTTGACACCCTACAATCAAATTAAACAGAAGTTAAGCAAACCTAAATCTAAACTCGCACGTTGCCTCCCCGGAAATGGTGCCATTTGACAAGCGTAGAAATCGCGAGTTTTCGGAAAACAACGTTGTAGTATAGTCGCAAAATCCCCTTGACAAAAACATTTATAATATCGAAACTTGATGGATTTTATTCCTTTGAAAACTTGAGTCCCGGTCATTCATCTCTGAAAGGCGTGGAAACAAGTCGAGATTTGGGTCGGCTTAATCTAACCTAAATCTAATCTAACCTAATTTTTTTTTTGTCTTTTTGTGTTTTTGATTTTTATTTTGAAAAGCGATAGGCAAACAGACTTGAAGACAGCCACAGAAGTGATGATCACACAATATTATTCATGCATAAAATACTCAAAATAATGTCACACAATATCTATACTAGAAAGCATTTAAATAGAAGAAATCCCTCACACCGGGAAGGTGCCACTAGGGCCATCGGCCTTGTGTGAGGGTGTAGGCTAGACCTTGGGTATGCAAACCTGTCTACATGCCTACCAACAAGAGATGGCCGGCCACAAAAGCCTATGGGTAAGCCTTCATGGCCGTCCAAGAAGAATAAGAAAGAGAGGGGGCATCCTCTCTATGGAGAAGAAAGGACACGCCCAAGTGAAGAGAGGAGAAGAGGGTGTTGCACCCTAGTGCTCTCCTTCTTCTTGCCGCCCACATGAAGATGCCTTGGAGGAGCTTCTTCTTTAGCCATCCATGGAAGGGGCCTTGGAGGAGGAGGATGGCCTTATGGTTTTGGAGGGTGGAAGGGTGTCGCAAGTGGGAGGAGAATGGATGGGAGAGTGAATAGGGTGGATAAGAACATGGATAGTGCTATCCATGTTTGGGTCTTGAGGCTAAGGTGTCCTAATGGAGGTTGTTTTGGGTTTGGGAAGGTTGTCCTAGGGTTTCTAAGGGTAAGGATAAGGCTATCCTCCTCGCTCTTCTTATCTGGATCAGTCTTCTTCTTCCTTTATTACTTTATTCCACTAACTCATGCATCCTGGATCACTTTATTATCTTTAAATAGCAATAAAAATCATTAACTGGCAGGATATCTCATCTTATTCTAAATAGACTGATGCAATGCATGATATGCAAGATATGAGTGCAATATCCATAATTTAAGCTAGGTTCAGACATTATTTAGGTTGATTAGGGCCCATGATTGCTGTGCAATCACCTGACCACAAAAAGGGAGAATTAACCTAAAATTTATACAATCTAACCTAAATGCATGATGATGCATATTATGCAATATTTGTATTGCATGAATGCTTCTATGACACTAGAAACATGCATAAATAGACATTTTGGGTGAATTAGATGTGTGTACATCACACCACTATGCCTAGCTTTTGCTAATTCCTAGTAAAACCACATGCTATTTATAAAATGTGAATTAGGATCAGATTTCTTGAGCAAAAGTTATTTTTCAACACTAGGAAATATCTACTAAGACCTAAACTACAGAGACACAACAGTGCCTAGGTGTCTGCCAAAATGTAGATCTCCCAAGCCCTCGCCTTATTCAAAAGCAAAAGGATGTTTTTCTTTTTCTTCTTTTCTATTTTTTTAGACTTTTGAGTTTAAGGTTTCGAGGCAACTTTCATGGCTACCCAACCCACCCAAGACTCGAAGAGAACTTTAAGTACTAAGCATCTTTTTATGTGAATGTGATAGATTCACTGATCGGCAATTAGAACAGACTTCAAATTTCTACACCTCTAGGTGACCTTGAAAGGAATTCTACCTAAAGGTGTATCTATACGATCGATAGCTTCCTCCCTACTTTTATTTTTATGGGGTCAATACAAAGGCGAACCCAGTGTATATCACCCCAGGTTATTCTACTTCCCCATTTCTTCCTAAGTGTTTAGGAATTATACGTGCATTTCATAAGCTAAGATCTGAAATGAGTGGTTACCACCAGCAACTTGCCAGCCATACTCGTGCGGTGAACTGTTGCTTATTTCTTTCTTCTTTTCTTCTTTTCTATTTCCTTTTCTTTTCTTTTTGGATATTTTTCTATTTTTCTAAGTAGGTGGCATCCTTGATCTAAGATTTACCTAAAGGCAGCAAGAAGAGAATGGTCATGTGGCTGGGCTCTGGACAACCGGCCGATGAGCTATTACCACTGACAACATGCCAGCCATACCACCTTAGAAGGTTAATTAGCTACCCAATTTCTGTTAAAATCGCCAAAAAGTGAGTCAGTTCTAAGAGTGTGTAGATGCTTAGACTTACAGTCCCTTCAAATCAGAGGGCGGGTTGATAAGTTGCGTACTTATCACCCTAATTTATGTAACCAATTTAAAATGAATTCAAAATGGCGAGAACTTGAGAACAAGTCCACATTTTAGTGGACACCCGGACTGATTGAACTCGAAGACCTAAAGAATCTAAGTGTTCAGGTCTCAACGTATTATTTCCTATGGTTGATAAATTTCTAAAGCCTAAGTTCTCTTTTTCTAATTCAATTTTTTTTAAATAAAGAGAAAATAAAAAGAATCTACGAAGCTAACAAGATGATTCAGATAATGATATCCACCCCCTCATGCCTATCTAATGCAATGTCCTAATTGTATTAAAAAGACATGAAACATAGTGGAGTAGAGTAGAAAGCACCTAAATTTCGTGATTACCTGGCCAGCTCCTAGATGAAAAGAGACTATATATGTGCTAAATTTAGTGCCTTCAGCTAGGCACCCTATACAAAAGAAGAAATCAAGAATTCACAGGTGCTAGTCAGGATCAAGATAAGAAAATCTATTTTTGGACCTGCCAGAAGAAGATGTCCACAGATGTGGACGAGGTTGTAGTGTAGACCCATGCGCCATGGTCAAGTGTATCTAAGGTTTTGGATAAAAATTACCCAGAACCTAAGATCAGTATGCAAGCAGGGTCAGGCCTGCGGTTTGTGAGGATGCAACCCAAGTCCAAAATGTCAGAAATAGTAAAATCAAAAAGATAATTAATGAATTTTTACTTGGGTTGGACATCCTCGGAGTAGAAAATGTCATAAGGGTCCTGGTAAAAGGTTAGTGGTTTCAAGTATATAGGAACCCTTAGATTCAGACTTCTGCTTCCCTTGGAATTGGTTTCCCATATCTTCATTTCCAAATTCCTATCCTCCACAATCAGGATTTCAGATTCCAGGACCTCCTGCATGTTAATCACCCTATCTAAAAATTCCAAGTCCAAGATTTGTGCCTAAATCAGAATTGACTTGGATCTAATGATTTCAAAATTAAATCGTTAGTATGCTCAATGGGGTGTGATTGAGGATCAATTTCCTCAATTACTGGGCTATTAAATGATTCATTGGATTCCTCTGGCCCTGTCGTCTCACTAAAGTCATTTTTCTCATATTTAGGTGAGACTCCACATAAAGATTATTCACCTTCATAATCAAAGAATTTTGGATCCGCATTAATATATGTCTCAAAATCATCTATGATTTATTAGTCCATGGAGACAAACTTTTCCTCGTTCCCTGGCTCAAGGATCTCAGGTGAAGAAATCAATTCATTCTCAACTGGTTGCTCTAGACAAACCTGATCAACCCCGATCTCGTAAAATGTGTCCCCCCTATAGGTGCCTGAGTAGATTCTGACATTGGATCTCCCAAAGGGGGTTCATTTTGGGAATCATCTCAAGATTGGACTAGAGCAATCACAAATTTCATCCTCAATTTCGATAACTTCCCAAGTAAAAACTCACTCGAGTCCTTATCCTTAACATATTGGAGCCATTCTAACAAATATTTGTTAAGATCATCAATTATTTGAATCAGAAGCTCTAATTTTTCAGGGTAAGGTGTTGGCTAAGCTTCTAAAGATTGTATGGTATTACTTAAGTTAGTCAACACCATATCTTGGATCTGGTTCACCTAAACCAAATGGTTTGGTTCATGGTTCAATCCAGGGGAGTCAATGAATTGAGGTTCTTAATACCCTCCCTAATAATAGGTCATTTCAAGTTGTTCAAAGAGGGGTAGTGACCTATATGCAGTGTAGTTTGGGGGAGGGTAAGAGTTGTAATTAGAATATCCTTCTTGATTGTAAATCATATTAGGTTGTCCATAGGAGGATGGTGATCTATAATCGATGTAGCTCGGAGAAGGATAAAAATTAAGATCATGGTGTCCAAGGTTAGACCCTGAACATAGAGCTCAGGAACTATATCCCCTATTAGGATTATCCCAACTAGTAGATGGGTGAGAATAAGTCTGGTTGGGATAATAATCATCTTGGGAATAAGATGTGTCAAGAGGGTAAGAGTGGAAATGCGAGTAGGATATGGAAGGATCCATGGTAAAGCGAGAGAAGGGAAGGTGTCCTGCAATACAAACAATCAAACCTATCCTTAGGTGGGGTAGCCTAAAAATCTACAGACTCCCAGAACCCATCTTAAGATGAAAAGAATGATTTGATCTAGTCATTTTCGGTCAATCCAACTAGTTAGAGGGAGGAGTTGGGGAGAAGGTTCTTCCCTTGGCTTTCACCTCAGGTTCCTTTGATACCCCCCAACCACGATCGTTGGACTTTACTCCCCTAGCTAGACATCAAATTGAATGGTAAAATCAGATTAATTGAAAATAATCTCGATCTGGGCCTCGAAGAACAAGTCCAATACTTAAGGCCAATGTCTACTCTGTTTTAATTAGGGTTAGGTTGAATGTGCTTTGGAATGTGATAGGCCCTTTATCTGGATTGTGCCCTTAAAGATCAGTTTCAATGTGTGTGTGTGCACAACCAATGATTTTCAAGCAAGATTATTTTTGGATGCAGTGAATTTTAGAGTTTAAATCTTGCTTAGTAGCTTTTAGGATTCAACTTTAGGTGTATTCAATCAAGTTCAGTTGGCACACCAGGTTTGAAAGCACAAGTGAAGATGTCTTCCTTTAAAACTTAAAAGAATATGGAGTGCCTGGTTAATTCCTAAAAGTTGAACCCTAAGAGGCAGCTACTTAATGAGTTGCTTTTAGATGAAGTGGTGCAGCGTAAAAAACTCAAACAATTGGCCTGATACACCACTGAATTAGGTACATAATTGATTATCTAATTTCTACTCAATTATCTGTTGATGGGTGTACCGGTTCCAAAGATCGGGTTACCGGTTGAGTATGAAGAATCAGAAAAGGTTGTGTACCTCTGTGAGCTTTCTTTAGAATTTTTCTTTTTAAGTAGAGGGTGAGGTGGGTGGAGGTGACAAACAAACAACCGAGATTAACCTTAGGGTTTATGCAAGCTCCTTGGTTAATTAGAGTTTGTGTTATTAATGTGATGGAATGAAATCTAGAGGGTGGGAGGTGTGGCGTAAACTTATAGACCCTTCAATAACACTTTACTCTAATCTACCACTTTTGCCTGCCTCGATAAAGTACCCACAATCATAATAAGAAAAGAGAGAAGTAAGGTAAAAAATAAGTAAGGCGAAAAACACGGGAAATCAAAGAGCGTTGCCTCCCCGGCAACGACGCCAAAATATTAAATGTGATTTCTATGCTAAAAGATTTGAGTTTGAAAGCCTTGTCATTGCAGTCGAGTAAAAATTCGCCAAACAGATAATTTAACCAGAACTCTGGTAAGTCCAAGTTCGAACACGGGGAGGCGAACGTTTGATCAAAAATCGCATTGGAATTATTGTCACGAAAATAGATTAACTGATTGAAATTAATCTATTAGCTATTCTACTTAAAGAATAATTAATAGAAGAGAGAGAGAATAATACAAATAAAGACAAAATAGAGATAGAATGAACAAGAATTTTATAACAATAGGTGCATGTCCATTACAGCTACTTGCTACACTAGAAAGTTGAAAATCTACACTAGAAAGAGATAAAAGAGAAGGGGATGAGAAGTTATCCTCCTCGACGATTTTTTGGAGGATGAGCCACATTAACAGGGCACCCGGACGAGGGTGGTGAGATGTGTTGGTGCTAGAGCACCACGTTCATTTGTTTTGATGATAACAAAACATGTGTTATTTAACATTTGCACTTGGAGTCTTAGATTTCAGGTCAATTGCAAATGGATACGTGATTAGACGGAGTTCGAGCTCGCATCCAGGACGGATTGGAGGAGCTCGATGGAAAACAGAGGAGATTCGCGAGGAGCGATAGATTGAAGAAGGAAGGAGATGAAGAATAGGATAGATTTCCTTCTCTTGTACTCCTTGTATTTTTTCGTTTCTTCTGTTGCTCTTTATTTTTGTTACTTAGATTCATGTTAAAGAGCCTCAAAGTACCCTAACAATAGTCCTAGGAACACCAGCACAACCCTAGGATACTTAGGTTTTCTGTAGAGAACTTAGAAAACCAATCTAGGGTTCAAACAGCACTTCCAGACGTCTAATTCCCAAATCAGACGTCTGATAAAGTATTTTAAGACGTCTAACTGTTGTTTCAGACGTCTGATAACTATTAGGCTGGACTTAGTGTTCTGTCTGATGAAATCAGACGTCCAGACCTTAGACCAGACGTCTTAGGAGACGTCTGATAACTTTGCCAGACGTCCAATTAGTGGACCGTTGGCTGGCTTATGTGACCGTTAGAGCCTTATCAGATGTCCATAGGACTTTCCAGACATCTGATAATTGACCGTTTTGCCTCGACTGACCCGAAAATCTTTTCTCAGAGATTTTGTAGCCGTTTGGAAATCCATTGCCACAGAAAAAGTAGGTTTCCAGACATCCAGACATAGTGTCAGACGTCCTATATGTCATCTGATGGACTTGCACAAGAACCCTGTTTAGATCTGTTTCAAGTC
Source organism: Thalassia testudinum (assembly GCA_037157565.1). Taxonomy (NCBI): domain Eukaryota; kingdom Viridiplantae; phylum Streptophyta; class Magnoliopsida; order Alismatales; family Hydrocharitaceae; genus Thalassia; species Thalassia testudinum. Next base: position 47,279,405 of record JAZHRO010000025.1, read on the forward strand.
AGGAAGAGACCCGCCCAAAATCAGACGTCTTAAAGTGAACTTCAAGACGTCTGATGCCATAATTAGACGTCTGATAAGCCTGTCAGAGCAATGATTGTTCCTGATTTCGGGCTGATTCACTTGGGCTTTGTACCCAACGGCTATGGAAGCTCTTCCAAGCCTTCCAAGGCCTTCCTAAGGCCTCTATAAATAGAGGGGAACCTTTGCAACAGAAACACACCTAGAGAGACCAAGATACACAAGAAACACTTTGTAATACACTTTCCACTCTCTTGTGTCCCAGCTAGCTCTTGCTCTCCAAGCTCAAGCTCCATTCTCTTGAGAGCATCAAGCTGTTGCGCACCCGCTCTCCCGCCGTAGTTCACGAGAGCGAAGTTGCACCGTCGCGTGGCTCACGCACCGCGTCATCAACTCGACGCACTCCTTGCAAAGGGGAGTTTCCTAATTCCTATAGAAGCTAGGTTTAAAATTACTTTGTTGGCTCTATAGGATTACTTGTTTATTTTATCTTTGTTATTTGGTTGGGTATTCGCTTTGCGAATTCCCGTCTCCTTCGCGAGACAAAATCCTTCTCGTGGAGAGAAGGGGTTGAGGTACGCTACCCTCGTCTAAGTAGCATGGTTGTAATTGAGGTTGAATCACCCTCGTTTTAAAGTGATTCGGTTTAGTGGATTTTGATCAACTTGGTTGATCAGGAAATCCTAACTCGAGAGGGTTAGGTGGTGGTTTTCACCCGGTTTGTGTTTCCACCTAAAAATACTTTGTGCCTTTTGTGTGATTGTTATTTTGTGAAGATTGTTTATTATTTATTTCCGCAATTATTACGTCATCCCTCCTGGTAGGGCGAACCTTCAGTTGGTATCAGAGCAGGTCTCGCATTATCGGCGTTACAAACCGGCGAGGATCTAGATATGGAGGGAAAAGCATTCGTGTGCACCAAAGGACACGATACCTCGCAACCACCATACTTTGCAGGTATAGATTTCGTTTATTGGAAAAATCGTATGACTATGTGGTTGCAAGCCTACGACTTTTGGGTGTGGGAAAAATGCGAATCCGCATTTGTGATTCCCAAGAAACCCGCAAGAGGTTACTCAGAAGATCAGGTTCGGAATCTCGACCTCAACGTAAAGGCAATGAATGCCTTGTATTGCGCGTTGAGTCCAAAGGAATTTGAACGAATCCAAGAGTGCACCACCACCCACGAGATATGGACGAGGTTGTAAGGCACTCATGAGGAGACGAGCTCGGAAGAAGAAGAAGAAAAAGAAGAAACCGCTTGCTTTGGTTTCATGGCTAGAGGAAGCGACAGTGAAAGTGGAAGCGACTCAGACAACGAGGTAAATCTCGATCTACAAGAAGCTTTTAATGAACTTTTTGAAGTTAGTAAATCACTAAAAAGAGAAAATAATAGCATTAAAAAGAACCTTAGTTTTCTTAAAAATGAAAATGATAGGTTAGAAAAATAACTTAAGGACATAGAAGCTAGTCCTAAAAATGATAACCTATTATTAGAAAATCATAACCTCATCAATGAAAATAATAAATTGATTGAGGAAAATGATAGTCTAAAGTTAGAAATCTATGATTTAAAGACTAAGATGCAAACTATAGAAAAAGAAATCGCATGTCTTAGGGAAAATTCTAACAAATTAATCAACAAAGTAGATAATTTTTATAGCCCTAAGGTTGAGAAAGTTAACCGATCCGGATCCAAGCTCACTTGGATACCGAAGAAAAAATTAGAATCTTGTTTTGTAGGGTCCACGGATAATTACAACACAAAGGACTGGACCTACAAGCTCAAGGCTGGTCAACTCGAGTTGGGAGAACCAAGGAGTAGACCAAGGAGGAGAACAAGAAGACCGACAAGACGGCGAACAAACGACGGACCCGCCGCACGTCGACCGCCAGATTGGAGACCGGCGCCAATGCCCGGGCCTCCAAGCTACAGATGGGAGCCCCATCCGATGTGGCATCCACCACCATTCGGGCCATTTTATTGGCCATGGTAGGTGAAGTAAAAATTTTTCACCCTATCTTTTTATCATTAGCATTTAGATAGGGGGAGTTAAAAAATTTTATGAGCTAATTGTAAATTTTTAAGGGGGAGATATAAGGTAGCTAAATTTCCTTTAGAAAGGGGGAGAAAAATAATAGCTATCTTCTTGTTATAAAAAGAAAAAAGGGGGAGGACATCACCTTTGTTAAAAGAAATTCATAGAAGAGCATGTTTTAAGGGGGAGTTATAGAAAATTTAAAATCAATCAAACCTTTTTGATAATGTCAAAAAGGGGAAAGATTTTTTTTGCATTATTATTTACGATTTTGTCATCATAAAAAAGGGGGAGATTCTTGGTGCTAGAGTACCACGATCATTTGTTTTGATGATAACAAAACACGTGTTATTTAACATTTGCACTTGGAGTCTTAGATTTCAGGTCAATTGCAAATGGATACGTGATTAGACGGAGTTCGAGCTCGCATCCAGGACGGATTGGAGGAGCTCGATGGAAAATAGAGGAGATTCACGAGGAGCGATAAATTGAAGAAGGAAGGAGATGAAGAATAGGATAGATTTCCTTCTCTTGTACTCCTTGTATTTTTTCATTTCTTCTGTTGCTCTTTATTTTTGTTACTTAGATTCATGTTAAAGAGCCTCAAAGTACCCTAACAGTAGTCCTAAGAACACCAGCACAATCCTAGGATACTTAGGTTTTCTGTAGAGAACTTAGAAAACCAATATAGGGTTCAAACAGCACTTCCAGACGTCTAATTCCCAAATCAGACGTCTGATAAAGTATTTTAAGATGTCTGACTGTTGTTTCAGACGTCTGATAACTATTAGGCTGGACTTAGTGTTCTGTCTGATGAAATCAGACGTCCAGACCTTAGACCAGACGTCTTAGGAGACGTCTGATGACTTTGCCAGACGTCCAATTAGTGGACTATTGGCTGGCTTAGCGAACAGTCAAGAATGTGACCGTTAGAGCCTTATCAGACGTCCATAGGACTTTCCAGACGTCTGATAATTGACCGTTTTGCCTCGACTGACCCGAAAATCTCTTCTCAGAGATTTTGTAGCCGTTTGGAAATCCATTGCCACAGAAAAAGTAGGTTTCCCGACGTCCAGACATAGTGCCAGACGTCCTATATGTCGTCTGATGGACTTGCACAAGAACCTTGTTTAGATCTGTTTCAAGTCAAGAAGAGACCCGCCCAAAATCAGAGGTCTGACCTTGAAATCAGATGTCTTAAAGTGAACTTCCAGACGTCTGATGCCATAATTAGACGTTTGATAAGCCTGTTAGAGCAATGATTGTTCCTAATTTCGGGCTGATTCACTTGGGCTTTGTACCCAACGGCTATGGAAGCTTTTCCAAGCCTTCCAAGGCCTTCCTAAGGCCTCTATAAATAGAGGGGAACCTTTGCAACAGAAACACACCTAGAGAGACCAAGATACACAAGAAACACTTTGTAATACACTTTCCACTCTCTTGTGTCCTAGCTAGCTCTTGCTCTCCAAGCTCAAGCTCCATTCTCTTGAGAGCATCAAGCTGTTGCACACTCGCTCTCCCGCCGTAGTTCACGAGAGCGAAGTTGCGCCGTCGCGTGGCTCACGCACCGCGTCATCAACTCGACGCACTCCTTGCAAAGGGGAGTTTCCTAATTCCTATAGAAGCTAGGTTTAAAATTACTTTGTTGGCTCTATAGGATTACTTGTTTATTTTATCTTTGTTATTTGGTTGGGTATTCGCTTTGCGAATTCCCGTCTCCTTCACGAGACAAAATCCTTCTCGTGGAGAGAAGGGGTTGAGGTACGCTACCCTCCTCTAAGTAGCGTAGTTGTAATTGAGGTTGAATCACCCTCGTTTTAAAGTGATTCGGTTTAGTGGATTTTGATCAACTTGGTTGATCAGGAAATCCTAACTCGAGAGGGTTAGGTGGTGGTTTTCACCCGATTTGGGTTTCCACCTAAAAAATACTTTGTACCTTTTGTGTGATTGTTATTTTGTGAAGATTGTTTATTATTTATTTCCGCAATTATTACGTCATCCCTCCTGGTAGGGCGAACCTTCAAGATGCTGTCGAAAGAGGATGAAGACAGGGGACGAAGGATGGAACAGGGCGACGTCGCAACAGGATCCGCTTCCCGAACGGCGGTGAGAGGACAACCGCAGGCTCTCCACAGATGAGGGTGAGAAGATAGAAAAATTGTATTTACGACTCTAATGGAGCATCCCAAGTTTGGAACAAGCTTGTAGAGTTTTGGAGAGGTGAGAGAAGAGAAGGGATCAAGAAAATGTGGAGGGCGTAGGGCCTTTATATAGTTGTTTACATGGGGCAAAAGAGGCATTTCATCTTTTCACATTTAACTCTACTACCTTTAGTGACGGATATGTGCATCACTGTAGATGCACGTCGCTATAGCCACGCGCCTCATCCCGATCGCCTGTTCCTGAACTGACGCCTCACAACGCACCACGTCGCCGCCTCTTCTTCAAGTAATGAGCAGTTTGGCGCAACCTCGACTGTTCGATCAAGATTAGACGGCCACAATCTTATCGCTACCACTTACTCTTCACGTGTTATGGCATAATGCAGCCACCTTCTGAGCTGCTAGATCAGGATCGAAGTGTCAGGATCGCACGCCCGCCTATGCTTCAGATCGTGCACTTGGCGCTTCTGATTGAGCGTGCGATCGAGCGTTGAATCGCGTATTCATCCAATGTGATGATCTAGACCATTGGCATCTGATCAAGCGGCTGAATTGAGCTTGTGCGTGCAAGGAAAGGAATGTGGATGTGTGGCTCAATCGCGCAACTGATTGGCGTGCATTGTTCTTGACCACTGCGCTACGCGGGTCCTTTGGTCTTATTTTTTATTTAATGGTTGCACACCCTCAGCCGTTGGATCTCAATCCAACAGCTGAGATCACATCTTGGTTGCACCTTCAGAGGTGGAGTGGGAGGCTTGGCCAGCGTTGAGCGGCTAGGATGGCACCATGTGGCGCCATCCTAGCCATCCATCTTCTCTAACTTGTAGATGGTCCACAGATGTCAAATTTGACCAATTTTCATGCCATTGGGCTACAATCGTCGATCCAAAACCATCCGTGTGGTTGGATTTGTTGTCTGAGGTATGAACTTACATCACATTGGCCCTTGATCTCTGATCTTTCTCGGACTACATTTGATGCTACGAAAATCCGATCGGGGCAATCTCAGAGTCTTTGAACTCTGATCGTCTCCTTGATCATATTCGTACGGTTGGATCTTCAATCTGAGTCTTCAATAATTGTTCCCTGAACACAAAAAGGGAGAATTAACCTAAAATTTATACAATCTAACCTAAATGCATGATGATGCATGTTATACAATATTTATAATGCATGAATGCTTCTATGACACTAGAAACATTCATAAATAGATATTTTAGGTCAATTAGATGTGTGTACATCACTCCCCCTTATAGTCACTCCAAACTCGAAGTCTAGGCTCCTCCATGGTTTCATCATCCTCTTCAAAAATCAATTCTTCATTCCCTTTAGACAGGAAATCATCCAAGTCTTCTACTTCGGTATCAATTCCCTTAGGGTCACCTGTGTTGGGTACATGGAAATCCTCAGAATGTTCAATGACAAATGTTGATCCCCAAAGTAGAGGATCATGATTATTATCACTTCCTTCCAATATGATTTCTTCTAACACCCATGACTCTTGAATTTATTAACTTCAAAATCACAATCCTCAGGGAGATCTAATTGAGGTGCAAGGTCCTCAGAGATGTAAGGTATAGGCTCGGCTTCCCTAGGATGGGGTGCAGAGTACACCTCAAAATCAAGAATGGGAGTTGAGTTGACTATTTGACTGCAACCCGTTTCATCAAATGTAACAAAAATACTATCATTCAAGTCAAGTTCATCTAACGGGACCATTTTCCCCTTTGATTGGCTCCAATAAAGCTCAGGTGGATGGTCTAAGGGCTCCCTCCTCTTCTAGTTGCCACCATTCTACATCATAATTCATCGAGCGGCTACTCCTTTCAATTCCCAATGTATATTGGTAGCCCCTCTCCCCCTTCATGTAAGGATTTCTCCAAGAAGGATTATTGACTATGGGGAGGTCTATATTATCCTCAAGAGGGTAGCTATACTTCATGATTGAGTCACTAATGTCCCCTTCCAATTTATGGCATGGCTTTCTCAAGAGAGATGCATCTAGTGTGGAGGGGTTAGAATCAACCTCAAGGGAGTAAATCAGGTGACTAATTTCTTCATTTAATTGTTGACTTGTCCTCAAAGACTCTCCTAAAGATTCTATCATTTCCATCTGTTGTTTTTGCATTTCAAACTTGAATGTTGGGAGGCTATCATTCTTTTCAAGAGGAAAGTCAAGCTTAAGGTTACAATACCTAGGTGTTTCTATCCAACTTGGGGTGTAAGAATCATCAAGGGTGGGTGGGTTGGGCATAGTCATGGATGGGTTAAGGATGGTGTATCCCTCTCCTAAGTTCTACTCATAATTATAGGATTGGGGATTAATCAAACCAATACTCCTATAGTAAAAGTAGAAAGGATCCCATTGTTCATCAGGATATCCATCAGAGGATGGATAAGTGTAGGTCATGGGATTGGGATTAGGTGTTCTAGGGTGAGAGTAAAAAGTCAAGTAGTTATTCATTTGAAACAAGACTTGAAAAACACAGCCCAATCAAAAACAAGGCAATGAAACTCTTTTTCTTAGAGTAGATTTCAGTCACCCTCCAACCTAGCCCTCACAATTGTCAAATGGGGTCAAATTTGTGCCCGTCTATTCTTACTATAGTGGTATAAGAGGGCGAATGTGACTTGAGATCCATGATAGGCTCTTTGGAGAAGAAGGGAGGACCATTATGTCATCTCTTGGTGGCCAAACAAGTTTCCTAATCAATTACACATCCTAGGCCAACTTTCGTTGGTGCCTTAAGACCTACTCGCAAAGAGATTTAGCCTCAATTCAAGATTGCTCACCATGAACTCCCTGGGGTTGCATTTTGAGATAGACTTGTTGATCATTGGCTAACTCTCTTTGTGGTGCAAGGGGATGTGATAGAAAGAGTCTCTAGTGTCCCTTAGTGAAGTGCTCACATGGTGCTCGTGTGCATCACATCGAAAATCAGTTGTTTGTAAAGAGTTGCACGCAAGTCCTTTTGATCAAATCAAATGTGATTTTGCTTTTAAGGTTGAATCTGATTAACAGTCTCAATTTTAATTAGGAGACCACTGAATTAGATAAATTCAATCAGTTGGTGGTCTTAAAATTTAGTCCCAAAGCAACGCATGAACAGGAGCTGGATGCAAAGATAGAAAAATAATCCTGACTCCAGCAATCTCCATGCAGATAATGGATGTAATGCAAGAAATAGATCTAATGTGTTGCTCAATCACCCCTAAATGCGCGCACCTAAGGGTATACAACTTCTAAACAGGCAACTTGATAGTTTTTATTTTCTTGTAGAACCAAGCAAGCAAAAACTGAATCATTAACACCATAGATAAATAACCCTAGTTGCTAAAGAAAATGGGGACAACCCCCCGAATACCAGCCCTGATTCTACAAGGGTAAGAAATCCCCTTTGAAATTGGGATCCAGGTCTCCTTCTCTTCATGTCCTCTCTACGTGTGTGAGCATCGCTCAAGGTCAACGTCGTGGCTCAACTATGCCTGTCATTTTAGCTCGTCAGATTCCTCGCACAGAAAAATAGAGAATGATCTGATAAATGTGCACCTCAGAATGAATTTGGAAAATAATCGCGTGAATCCATTGAGTCTGTTGCGTCCCCGACAATGACATCATTTGATCAGGAGAATTTCGCTTGAACAAGATAATATCAGAAAATACATCATTGTAGTAATTCGCGTGGTAGAAAATCTCTCTATCAAAAATAACAATTAATGTAATAAACCACGAAATTATGATGTCTTATCCACGGTGAGGAACAAGTCAATAAACTCACAAATACGTAACATTCATGTTCGCTGAGATGAAAAATTATTTCTTAGAAATATTCAACAAATCCTTTGCATCAATCAATGGAGATGTTGCTCTTAAAGTAAACCCACAATTTAAGTAAAAGTTAAGAGTTACTTATGCAAATTCAACTCAATAAATTAACTCATTAAATATTTAAATAGTATTTGGCAATGACATATGATATAAATTTTAATACCACCCAGCGAAACAGGGATGCTTTTCCCCGCTCATGGCCGTGGGTGGAGGGCCCTTGACCAGCGGCGAGTGTACCGATAGTGGTCTGCCATGGGAGAGGAACACAATGGTGGCGGCGGCTTGGCGTGAGGAGGCTGGAGAGGAGGTTGGCCGGCAGCATGGGTGGCTCCGAGCGGCGAGATGGCTGCTGGTTGGCGGCCCTCGACGGCGGGTGTCACTGGCGTGCACGCCGGCAAGCGTCCGGTGTCGTTGGTGGCTGGAAATGGCTGCCGGAGGTGGGTGGACGAAGGTGTGGGTGGTCGATGGTGATGGGTTCACACGAGGAGTTGCAAGTGGTGGTGGGTCACGTAGAAGAAAAGAAGAAGAACGAAGAAGAAGAGGGGCGATTGAGGAAGAAGGTCGTGGAGGTGTTCCTGCAATGATGCGTGCTCTGTCGAGGAGGAGAGGATGGTTGAGCGGTCGCTGGAGAGGATAGTCGTTGTTGTGCGTGTGGGCTTCGGAGTGGAGGCCGAGGGCGTGGGAGTGAAGGCTCGCAATGGAGCATGGTGAGTGGTCTCCACGAGGAAGTCATCGAGGTTGCGGTCGTGAGGATGGTGAAGCACTGTCGTGAAGTCGATAAATGAGTCAAGGTGGCGACATAGGAGCTATCACCTCCGACCACGGTGGTGGCACGTGATGTCGAGGACGGATGAGACGCGATGGTGGCTGAGTGTCAATGCACAGCCGCAGATGGTGATGGAGCAGGCTCGCGGTGGCGGGAAGTCGTGGTCGAGGATGGAGGCTTGTGGTGGCATACGTGAGGACGTCGATCTCCGCTGTTGGCAAAGGCGTGGTTGGCACGCAGTGGGTTGCTGTTGTGGTGGTGGTACGCGGTGGTGGATGGAGAAGATGGAGGTAGAAGGTAGGTTCAAGGTAGGTTGATGTGTGTGGAGGAGATGAACGCGGAGGGGGTGGCTGGATGTCTTCACGATCTGAGGCCCAAGGGGCAAGTGGGGACAAATAAGAAAGGGAAAAAGAACGTTAGGGCCAAATTGGAGGGGGGGTATGTTGATTTCTCTGTCTGTGCGTGCGTCAATTGTGGCATTGGAGAGGAGGGGCTTTACTTCCCAAATTTAAGAGAGAGAGAGACCTCCGTAAAGAAAGAGGTCAATCAAAAGTTCAAGAGGTCCCTCGTTAATCTCCTTCCTTTAAGAAAATTTCTTAACAACTTTTCTTGGTGTCAATTTAAAATATCAAGATGACCGTCCAAGTTTTGGTATGCATTCAATTCCTGCAAAATACACGTAAATAATATATTAGTATACGATTATACATTAATTGAAGAAATATATAAAGTATATCAATTGAATAAAAATGCACGAATATTAAATTACGAGCTCAACTAATTTCCCACTGCAATATATGCTCGAAGTCTCTATTAACCTCAATATTCAATACACTTAGGCCTAATTATTATCGACTACAGTGGACTTATCACTAACCTAGCTTGGCTAGTAGCTACTTAAGTAGCTAAGAGGGCATGTGTTGGAGCTGGATGTGACTTCATGGAGCTAGAATGTTGTTGAAGAGGATCTTTTGTGAACTCCGCTACTAGCTTAGCTAATTGGTTTTTTGCTGGTAGCTAGGCTAAGCAGGATGAGCTAAGTTGAGCTAGACTCAACTAGTCTGAAGTTGAGGAGAGTTGAGACTGAATTGAGGAGGTTAGCTAGCTTAGGTCCAGTAGCTAAACTCAACTAGGTTGAACTAAGTTGAGTCTTCATGAAGTGGAGATTAACTATCCTGAGCTGGCTGGTGATTCTTCAGTTGACTTAGCTTAGCTAGTTGAAGACTAGTACCTAAGCTAAGTTGAGTTGAGCTACCATGAGATGGGAGGAGCTAGAATGAGCTGAATCCAGCTGAGATGAGCTGGGCTAAGCTAGAATCCAGCTGAGGTGAGCTGGATTGAGCTAAGATCCAGTTCGAATGAAGCTCTATCTTCTTCTTCTTGGTTTTTGCCTTTCACATTGCCAAGGTTTAAGTGGTTTTCATAGTGCAATCATCCCTGACAATGAAATGAAGTGTATTAAACCATAAAATAAGAAGAAAATAATACAACGCATGTCTAAACCCTAAATGCAACCCAATACCAAAATGTAATGTGGAAAACCTAGGAACTAGATGTGATTTTAGGCATAAGAGTGATGATAAACTAGCGTTTATCACAAATAGAACTAACTAGAAGTAATATCATGTAGATTAACTAGAACTAAAATAAGCCTAGAAGAAAGCAAGCAACTTGAAGGCAAGTTGAAAATGAACTCCTACACTTTTATTGTAATAATAAGAGTTTGGCACAAGTAGAAATAATACTACAACTAGAAGAATGATTCTAACTACAACTAGAACTAGAATGAAAATGATGAAAAGTAGGGGCTTCCAAGGTGAAGTCCAAAGCGACAACGTAGTAGTAGATGCGAAAGGTGCACCCAAGATATCCAAGGGGAAGTAGTAGGAAGACTAGTTCTAGATGGTGGAACTTATTTGGAAGTAGGAAACTAAGTAGGAAATGTTGATCCTAAGGGGGGGTGGCTAGGGTGTTTATATAAAGGTCAAGAAGGCTTGTGATCGGTTGATCCAAGTTGCCATGGATCACCAAAATAAAGGGCTAGGATTAGGAGTCTAGGAATCAAGGGTTAGGATGAAGGAATAGGTATATAGAATAGGTTAGGTGTTGTTGGAATTGATGGAGGGCTAGGATGCATGGCTTTCAGAGGATGAAGGAGGGTTGTGATTCTCTAGAATTTTTGGTCTCCTTTTGTTTTGAATTTTAAGTTACACATAAAAGCAAAGTTGTAGCCCTCAAAATCAGCTTTCCAAGGAAAACTTGAATCATTCCATTTGGATTTGAAATGAAAATGTTATGGACAAAATACTAAAGATGTGTTATGCTATTATGAATTTCGAGATTGAGTTTAGGATTAGAAATAGAATTTGGTTTAGGATTTTAAGATAGAGATTTAGGTAGGCAATTTAGGACCCTAGGATTTAGATCTAGTGGTGGATAAATTGTGTTGAATTTTGACCATCCAAAATAATATTTATTGGAGGATAAAAGGGATGGCCAAATAAGGTTTGTTGGATTAGGATTTAAGGTTAGGTTGGGTAGAAAATTAGAGTTGGTTTAGTCAATAATAGCTAACCAATAAGGTTAGACATTGAGGTGTGGTGGTTGGCCATTATATAGAGAAATTAGGCTAGGTTGGGTGGCAATTAGGTGTAGGGAATTAGGCTAGGTCTAAGGGCTAATTGGGTTAGGAAATAGGTCCACCAAACTAGGTCTAGCTCTCTTCCAAGTGAGCTCAGATCAAAAAGTCCTTTAAGCCTTGCTCCAATCAACCTATAATTTTGTACCTACACATATAAGAACAAATGCATCAAGGTGCCAGATATAGTTATAGGAAAAATTGCATAAAAATCCAAAAGTATGCATTATTTACAAAATACCCTAAAATGACTAATATAACCTAATTGAATGCAATCTAACCCAAGTTGCCCTTAAAGTTAGGCATTAATTAACTTAAATAAATATGCAAATATCAACAAGGTTTCAACCTTCCTCCACCTCTTGTTAATCCTGGTTTTATTTATAATCAGACTCCTCAATCAGATCTGTACTCTGAGCCTAGCTCATCTCAAGATCTGAATTAGTATCCACCTGCTTCAGCCAACTCAGTTATTCTAAGAAGTGGAAAGACTAACCAAGACCCTGTTGTAACTCTTACTCTACATCCATGGGGTCCTAGTGCACCTAACTTGGCTAAGGAGCTTGTAGTGGAGGAGGAAATTCAGGCTCATGATTTTGAGGACCCAAAAATCCAGATCCCTTTCCCTAAGGCCCTAAATAAGCTTTGGAAGAAGAAGCTAGAATCCACTAATGAGACTTTGTTGGATGTGTTCAAGCAAGTACACATTAACATCCCACTTTTGGAAGCTATTGAACACATCCTAGCTTATGCCAAATTTTTGAAGGAATTGACTGCTATTAAGTGCAAGTCGAAATCTAATAATCCTAGGAAGGTTATCCTGACTAAACAAGCTAGATTGATCATTTTGAATAACCTTCCTTCTAAGAAGAAGGATTCAGGAGCCCCATTGATTTCTTGTTTGATTGAGAATATCACTTTGGATAGGGCTCTACTGGATCTGGGCACTTCCATTAACTTGATCCTATCTGTATTATATGAGAACTTTGGTATCGATGACCTGAAGCCCACTAATGTAGCACTTCAGCTAGTAGATCGAACTATCACTAAGCCGCATGGGATTTTAGAGGATGTGATTGCTCGTGTCAAGGACATCTATTTCCCTATTGATTTATTGGTCCTTGACATGGAAATGCCAAAAGACTCATAATACTCTAATCATTCTACGCAGACCCTTCCTTGCAACTCATAAAAGCCACACTAACTGAGAATCTGGAAAGATGGAAATTGCCTTTGGGGATAGAAAAATGCAATTAAATGTTTTAAGGCTTTGAAAAATTTTGACGATTGTGGAGCTATTGAGGATTTAGAAGAAGATAATGATATTGAGGAAGGCATAGCTATTAATTTAATTGAAGATCCTTTGCTAACATATTTAACTCATCCAAGAAAAGAGATTGATCTTGAACCTAAGTGCAAGGAAGTCTGCAAATATAAGAATCTATCACCTGACTTTAGACTAATTTGAAATCCTCTTGTAGAGAGGTTACCTGCGCCATCTTCACCTACTTAGCTACCCTCACTCATGGTCCCTCATCAATTGTACTTAAAGCCCCTCCCAAGTCGTCTAAAATATGTCTTCTTGGGACCTAATCAAACCCTCCTTGTTATTATCAACTCTCATCTGACCAGGGATCAAGAGCTCAAATTGACTAAGGTCCTAAGTGAAAATAAGAAAGCTATTGGATGAACCATATCTTATTTAAAGGGAATTAGTCCTACTTATTGCACACATAAGATCTATTTAAAAGAGGGTGCACGATCTTCTCATGAATTGCATAGGCGACTCAACCCAAATATGCGAGAGGTCATCAAAAGGAGATTATTAAGTGGCTTGATGCGGGGATTATTTACCCTATCTATGATAGCCCTTGGATAAGCTCGATTCAAGTCGTACCTAAGAAAGCAAGATTAACAATGGTGACCAATGATAGAAGTGAATCCATCCTGACTCGCTCTGTAACTACGTGGCGAGTCTGCATTAATTATCAAAGGCTCAACTCTGTAACAAAAAAAGATCACTTCCCACTACCTTTTATTGATCAGATCCCGGAGAAATTAGCAAGGAGGCAATTTTTCTATTTCTTGGATGGATATTCAGGATGTAACCAGGTTGCTATAAGTCTTGAAGACCAAGAGAAAATGACCTTCACATGTCCCTATGGGACCTTTGATTTCCGTAGGGTGTTGTTCGAATTATGCAATGCACCCTGACTTTTCAAAGTGTATGATAACAAATTTCTCTGACATGGTTGGTGATTATTTAGAAGTCTTCATGGATGATTTTTCTATCTGCAAAGATTCTTTTGAGGAATATTTGAGCAACCTGGAGAAGATTTTGAGGAGGTGCATTGAAGTGAACCTTATTTTGAGTTGGGAAAAGAGTCACTTCATGGTTCATGAAGGGATAGGACTGTGACATTGTTTCTAAAAGAGGCTTGGAAGTCGACCGAGCTAAAGCTGATTTGATCTCTAATCTACCACCTCCTAGCTTGATTTGACAAGTTAAATTTTATAGAATATTTATAAAAGATTTCTCAAAGATTTCAAGGCCCCTAACTAATCTTTTGACCAAGGATAATACTTTTGATTTTAATCATGATTGCATCCAATCATATTAGACTTTGAATGAATTTATGACAATGGCCCCTATCTTGCAACCACCTGCTGGTCCAATCCTTTTGAGATCGTGTGTGATGCATTAGACTTTGCAATAGGTGCTGTCCTTGGACAGAAAATCTAGAAAAAACTCGTGGTGATTTATTATGCTAGTGAAACACTTGATGATGCTCAAAGGAATTAGACAATTTTTATTTCTAAAAAATTTTTGAAAAAAGATTAAAAATAAAAAAAGTTGAGAAGAAAAATATAGATTTTAGCTCTGAAAATAGCATGTTTGCATGTCTCCAACTAAGTTGAGTAAAAAGACTACGGCTTAGAGTTAATCAAACCAAGAGGATAGTAAGGAACTTTAGACTATAAGGCTCAATAGGCTTTAGTTAGCTCAATCAGTTGAACATGGTTGATTGTGCAGCAATCATAGGTCTTAATCAATCTAAATAATGTTAGAAATCTAGCTTAATCTGTGAATATTGCATTCATATCATGCATATCATGCCTTGCATCATTTTATATTGATGTACAAAGAATAAGGTGAGATTATCTTGCTATTTAATGTTTTTGTTGCTATTCGCAGGTAATAAAACTTATCCAAATAAAGCTAGGATGTGAAATAAGCAAAATAAATCAAGGAAGTGAAGAAGAAAGAAGCTGGATCTAGACAGAGGAAAGAGGAGGATAGCCTTATCTCTACCCTTAGAAACCTTAGGACAACCTTCCTAAACCCAAAACCACTTCCATTAGGACACCTTGGCCTTAGAACCTAAAACATGGATAGCACTATCCATGTTCCTATCCACACTATCCTTATCCATAGCTTCCACTTAGGGTAGCCTAAACCCACAATCCCAAAACCTAGATAACACTATCCACAGTGTTATTATGCTATCCACATATCCTATCCCACTATCCAAGTTCCTAAACCTCCTATCCCCAACCCAATTGAACTAGCCCATACCTAATTGCTGCATCAATAGTTGATTGGATGCAACTGAACCCAATTAGATCCACCTAAGACCTGATTGACTCCTACCTACCCATACAAGTCTCATTAGACTTAGTAAAACCTAATTAGACTCAACCAAGACTCTATTAGGCTACGCTAGACCCAATTAGGTTCACTCCTCTCCAATTAAACTCACCTAAGCCTAATTAGGTCCATACCCACTTAATCTAGGTTGATCCAACCTAGATTTTCCAAAACCTGCAACCTTACTCTATGGAATTTAACCACAGACACACACTTTCTTAAACACACACCTTCCTAATCTACCCTCCCTATTTTTGGTCATCAACTCTAAGAGCCACCAAAAGTGGTGATTCCTATTTTGGTAGAGAAGCCAACTTGTGACCAAAATGAAGCCTTCCCATATAAGGCCATCAAAAAAGAGATCAGAGGGCATTCTCTCCTCGCTTCTCAACTTGCGGCTCCAACATCCCCTCCTCCCTCCAAAGGTCGTCCCCCTCCTCTTTCTCTCAAGGGTCCTCCTCCTCTAAGGCTCCCTCCATGGACGACTAGGAAGAAGCTTCTCCAAGGCTTCTTCAAGGGTGATAAGAAGAAGGAGAGCACACGGGATGCAACACCTTCTCCTCTCTTCATTTGGGTGTCTCCTCTCATCTCCATAGAGAGGGTCCACGCCCCCTCTATCCTTTTCTTCCTAGTCAGCCAAGGAGGTTCTCCTTATACCTCCCTTGGTTGGCCATCCTATGGGTTGCTTTCATATTATCTTTTTATTCATGTTGAACTCTCATCTTAGTCCTTTATGAATATTTTTTGCAATTTCATGTGCTTATGTTATGCAGGCCCACTTTTATTCATTAGCATCCATTAGGGTCGTCCTCCTTAGGTTCCCCATAAAAACGACCACCATGGCCTCACTTAGATGCACGTAGTAAATTAGGGTTTCACTAGCATATTTAGATCTAGGTTTCGTGTTTGCTTTCCAAAGATCAAAAACATAAAAAAAAATCATAAAACCAAAAAGACCAATATATATATATACATATATATATATATATATATATATATATATATATATATTAGGTTAGAGCTAGGTTAAAAAAGAAGATCCAAATCTAAAACTCATTTCACACGGCTCCCAGAGATGAACGACTAGGACTCAAGTTATAAAAGAAGAAAAATCAACATGAGTTTCGTTAAACAAATATTTTTGATCGAGGGTTTTGCGTGGCTATACTTTAAATCCAACGTATTTCAAAACACGTGTAAAAATGCCTTGTAAAATGGCACCATTGCCGGGGAGGCAACGGTCGACTTTTTATATTTGGATTTGCATTTGATTTGGATTTGCATTTGCTTAACATTTTTGTTTTTGTTTTGATTGTAGGTCAAGATGAGGATCCACGCACACATCAACCTGTGGTGAAGACCACAAGTATTTTTTCTTAATCCTCTATTTAGTTGTTTTCTTAGGTTTGAAAAAAAATTGAAAAAAAGTCTTTGATTGGTGTGGTTTGAGTTGGAAACTACCTAAAACACACCAATTCTATAATTGGAAATTCAGTCTAAAGTTAATTGCGAATTTAAAAATTTTGTTGCCATTAAAAAAGGACTCCAAAAATCTTGGGATTCGATCTACTGTTAGGGTTTCAAACCAGCTTTTCAACATCATCTTTTATTAGGAAAAATTCACACTATACGAATTTTAAAAATTCTCACAATGGACAAGGGTCAGAATAGTTTGCATATTGATTTTATCTAACTTTAAACATTAATTCTAAACTCTGTATAAATCAAATTAATCTAAAATTTGTGAGGTTAGAAATCCACTAAAACCTAGTTTTTTCTATAGTTTGTCAAGAATTTTGGATCTTTTTACATACTATTTCAAACTGAATTACTCACAGGGGTCTGTCTAGCTTGTTTGACCCCATGACACCTAAAAATTCGTAATGAATTACATGAAATAGTAAAAATCTTTATAAAATACTCCTAAAAACCTTATTGAAAAAAAGAAGTTCTCTACCAAATTTCATTTTGTTTGGCTTCCTTTATTGATCTGGGGATTGATTTCAAGTCAGAATAGGGTCTGACTACGAGTTTTCGAAAGAAGCATAAACCCTAGGACTTAAAACTTTAGGGTTTAAATTTTTCTAGAGAACTAAACTGACTTGAATTAGACCTAATTAACTTAGTTTCCTAGTAGGTGAGGTTGATTTCTTGATTGACCCCATCACCTACCTAAATTAAATTTGAGTTACATTTCAACTTAGGCAACTACTTAGGTCTTTTTCACTAAGTAGTGGTGCATTAGGACCATTGTTTTCTTTGATTGGGTCGCACCACTTCTAGCTTGTTGTATTTAAAATATCACCTAGACCTATCTGATATTAGGGTTTCCCCATTAAGGTAGAGCACATTTGCATTCCAAACATAAAGGAAATTCATAGAACAAAGTGGGACTTGCAAAACCTCTTGTGTGCTTCACTACAACCTTGTTTGAATTGACTTATTCAAGGAAACCCTAAAAGAAATTAATACAAGCATTTGAACCATAAAAGCCACTACACCAATTAAAGCTTGTATTGCAAGTCCCTTGTCTGTGCACTTCACACTTCTAAATCTATTTTTAAGGGCAACACCCCCATAACGCCCATCACATTCCAAGAGCACTTCAAGCCCAAGCCTAAAACTAAGTAGACGTGCCCTAAGAAGAACTAACTTACTTGGTAACCAAAGTTTAATTGGGTGAAGATCATGGCCTTGTCTATTTGGACCAACTAGTGACAAGAAAGGTCTGTGCGGTAATCGCATTAACCTCTAATGGTGTTCCACTATGCAGGGTGTCCTAGGGTGTCCCACCCTTCTGGTCAGCCAAGTAATTCAAGGTTGGTGTAATCCAAGCCTATTTCTAGGTGCCAAGATGATGATAACATCATCATCAGCCATAACTAGCTTTAATTAGTCATATCAACAGACAAATACTCCTACATAACCACTAAAGAAACATAATTCATTACATATCATTTCTAAGAAGAATACATTAAAATAGGATTAAATCTGTAGTTTTAATAGAAGATCATACATGCAAAGCAATCACGAGGTTTCCTAGGGGTTTATTATAGGTCAAATGGTCATTAATGTCTAATAAGAGGGTCCATGCAAAAAGAAACAGGTTTTTACGCGTTTCAAGAATTTATGGATATCTAAAACCCTAAAAACAGACCCACTTAAATAGCTAATGTTATGGTCAGGATAAAATTCACCTAAACCTTCTAAAAATCATATAAAAATATTCTCTAAGGTTTGGTACCTTTGATTTGACCATCTGAACTCATTTTGACTTAAAACAAAGTCTCAGACGAAATGTTGCCCTAATTTGGGTTTCTACACAAATTACCCAATCAAACTTGGTCAAAACCAAAATCCAACTTCACCATCAGATTCCTTGGGTTCAAATTAGGTTTGTACCAAAATTTGGACCCAATCAGAGATCATCTTGACCTAGTTTACATTCCAGTCCAATCTGATTCTATTCTCTCACACTTATGCCCATAAACTTTTGAAATAATTACAAAATGCCCCATAGCTTTGTTGTCGTTCTTTGCAATCAGGTCCCTCCACCATTATCGCAAAGGAAGTCCTACTCCGACGACCTTCAATTAGGGATTTCTCCCTGATTGATTGGCGAATCTCTCCCAAAATAGAAAGGGGGATTCTTGATGTAATTGCCTTCCAATTGAGCCACATGAGGCTCTCAATCCTACTCAAAGGCTCGTGCGAACCTTTCAAAGGTTTGGGTTTCCTTCTTTGTCAAGTTTCCATGGTTTCAAGCTTAGATTCCAAGCTTGGAACGACCATCTAGCACCTATAAAAGTACGTCCATGGCATTCCTCAACTCCGTAGCAAGGTTTGGGGCTAAAACCCTCTTCAAATCCCTACCTCCGGCCCTTCTCTAACCTAGCTCTAGCGAGCTTCCTCGACCCCCTTCTTCCAGCCATTAGATGAACAAATCAAGTAACCCATCTTCCTCATCTTCCTTCGCATCCCGCCGGCCAAAGCGAAGGCTCCCAAGTCACCTTCCTCCTCGCCGCTCTTCCACCAGAGAACTCTTCCACGGTGCCGGCCAATCAAAGCCGATGCCTTCCTACCTCCTTCGTCCACTATATTAGGTTCTATAGCTCCCTCTTCTTCCACCCTTCCTTTTTCGCCCCTTAACGCTTGAATCCGATCGGTATTCCACTGTCTCCCCCATCGTCTTCTTTCGCTCTGGTAAGGGCTCCGGCCAGCCTATGCCACCACCACAAGCCACCAAAATAACACCACCACCGTCCTCCTAGAACAAAAACCTTAACTTAATTGGGCCTATTGATCACCTTACACTTCCACCAAACAACCCATCATCCATCCGCCATTAATGACTTCACATGCCCTCTACACGCACGTACACACCAAAATACTACCACCACCACACTCCATGAATCACAACGATGCTCTAGAACCTTCTAATGTGGACTCAAAGCTCGTATTTTGATCTTTCAGGTGTCACCGAACAGCCGTCGCCACCACCATCTTCTCCGACGTCATTCGCACCTCTTCGACCGCCATCTGACCACCTACTGCCTGCAATCAATGCAGACTTGAATCCTGAAGCCCTCCAGACCTTTGTGCGACAACGACAGCAACAACTTTGAGCACAATTGGAGCTTCAGCCATCTACTACAGCTGTGAAGAAGGGAGCTCATTATCAGCCCCACATCGTGGGTTGCCAAAGCTCGTGCGAGACATAAGAGGAATTTGTGCATTGGACCCGTTGCCCAGTCACGAGGGGTCAGGTCCTTCAGCCACGCGCTCAGCGCGCACACGCCTTGCCCGCCATACACGCAGGCAGGTCTGGCCCAGGTCTGAATCTGGTTACCTGATTAGTTGGGTTGAGAAGAGGAAAGAAAGAAATAAAGAAAGAAAGAAAGGACAAAGCAGGGGGGTTTTGCCCTCTGTTGTGCCCTCTCTACACTTAGTCGCTAGGAGGCCCTTCGTGCCTCTATGCTATGCCTCTCCTTGAGGCTTGAAGAGAAGAAGAGAGGATTTTGAGCCTCTGCTGTTAAGGCATCTAAGCGCCTTATCTGTTGTCTGATTTCGCTGGTTCTGTATTCTTGTGGCTATATTGGTTTCTTACTGGCGTGGAATAATTGGTTGATCATTGCTGTTCAATTATTTGAGAATTATTGTGAGCATAATTAGAGGGGTAATTGGTGATTTAAATCACCATTTTATCCCATTCTTTTTGCACTCTGATATTGACATTCATATATATATATATATATATATATATATGATTTTTTAATGGAATTTTTGTTATAATTGCTCAAATTTATGCTAGAATTGTGATCTTTGAGGTTAAATTGCAATACTTACTCCCTGTGTTCAACCTTGGACTTAATTCGAGTTATAAATTTTATTTGTTTTCGTGCTATTTCGGCTATATTACAACGAAGCGATTTTAAAACACCAATTTAGCCTATCAACATTTTGGCTCCGTTGCCCGTCAAAATTTGGGCCCATCAAAGATAGTCTTGAATCAGTTTGCATTCCAATCCAGTCTGATTTTGTTCCCTCACACTTATGCCCCTAAACTTTTGAAATAATTACAAAATTCCCCCTATCTTTTTCATCATTCTTTGCAATCAAGTCCCTTTGCCATTATCATGGAGGAAGTCCTACTTCGATGACCTTCAATTAGGGATTTCTCCCTGATTGATTGGCGAATCTCTCCCAAAATAGAAAGGGGGATTCTTAATGTAATTGACTTCCAATTGAGCCACACATGAGGTTCTGAATCCTACTCAAAGGCTAGTGCAAACCTTTCAAAGGTTTGGGTTTCCTTCTTTGTCGAGTTGCCATGGTATCAAGCATGGATTCCAAGCTTGGAACGACCATCTAGCACTTATAAAAGCATGCCCATAGCATTCCTCACCTCCTTAGCAAGGTTTGGGGCCAAAACCCTCTTCAAATCCCTACCTCTAGCCCTTCTCCAACCTAGCTCCGTCGAGCTTCCTCGACCGCTTCTTCCAGTCATTAGACAGATAAATCAAGTGGCCCATCTTCTTCCTCATCTCCCTCCGCCTCTCGCCAGCCAAAGCAAAGGCTCCCAAGTCACGTTCCTCCTCACCGCTCTTCCATCAGAGAACTCCTCTTCCACAGTGCCGGTCAATCAAAGCCGACGCCTTCCTACCTCGTTCGTCCACTATATTAAGTCTTATAGCTCCCTCTTCTTCCCCCCTTCCTTTTCCGCTCCTTAACACCTCAATCCGACCTCTATTCCACTGTCTCCCCCATTGCCTTCGTCTGCTCTAGCAAGGGTTCCAACGAGCCCGTGCCACCAATTTAGCCCATTAACATTTTAGCGTTGTTGCCAGGGAGCAACGTGCAGTTCACCACTATTCTTGTTTTTATTTGGTTATATCTGAGCACTAACATGCTGATTGAACGGGTTTTGCAAGTTAGAAATCAAGGTTACAAGTAACCCGTCGTCGTAGTTGCAAAACTCGTGATCAAATAAAATTTATACCGAAACTCCAAGGGAGTCCCTGGTCGAACACAAGGAGGTGAGTTTACTTTAATTGAAAACCACGCTTCAATTTGTTTCTTTTTGGTATTTTAGGGTTTTGTTATTTCTTTTATATTTTTGAAAAAAGGATAAGTAGAATGAATCACAAGATAGAAATGGAACAAATATGATATATATATCAATCCAATGTTGATTACAATAAACTATGAAAGCATAAAAGAGAGGGGGTGAAAAGAAATCTCCCGAATCGACTGTTCAACGAGACGACGGCGCCTGGCGAAAGCTCGGATGACGAAGGTGAGGAGCGAAATGATGGAGGTGAGATGCAGGAGGACGTAAAGTAGAGGAAAGCTTCGGCGTGGCTCCAGAATGGAGGTGAGAAGGCGGAGATGATCTGCTACCGGAATGGAGGTGGGAGGATGGCTCCAAGGCAACCTATGAATCGGGATGGGAAGATGGATGAATATTTGGTAAGGCAGAGGTTTGCTACACTAATAGGAGCCTTGGGAGCATGAGAGCAAAATCTAACAGAGCATTGGTAGGCTTGCTAGAGCTTGGGAGTAGGTGGGAATAAAGTAGGTAGAGATGGCTTGGAAGGGAGGGGGTGTAGGTCCTTTTATAGTAGAGGAGAAGAGGCAAAAATAGGCATGGGACCATCAGTGATCTCCAGGCCATCGTTGGAAGCATCGCTGTAGACAGCTCATGCCCGCTCACGCCCATAACTAGCTTTGCTGATGCCCGAAGAATTAGTGACGGCTGTAAGCATCGCTGTAAGTCCAACTCATGCGTCGCTGTAGGCTGGTGCCAACCAAGCACACACCCACCCCATGCTCTGCTAGCGCTACCTATGCTGTGCCCGCTCATGCATGCAGATTGCGCGGTAGCCCACTGGTGTGCTCTAGCGTGCACACTCGATTGAGAATAGGGGGCTACGGAGATTCGAACCCGCACCCCTCCCTTGCGAACCATCGCCCCACCTACTGCGCCAAGCCTTCATGTGCGTTGCAAGGAGGGATTTGCGGCTGTGTGGCGCAATGAGCTCTTAGCCATTGGATTTGCATACAACGATTAAAATCGCTTGATGGGCAGCCTTTGAAGATGTCGCGGGTGGGTGTGGGCGCTCCAAATGGTGCCACGTGGCATCATGTGGACCGTCCACACTTCATTGCTTGCAGAGGATGCCACGGTGCTCGGATGGAGGTGATTTCTATGTTGTCAGACTGCGATCGACGCTCTGGATACATCCGTACGGTCAGATTTTTCATCTGAAGTTTGTAAGGATGTCACATTTCCTCGTGGCCATTGATCTTCCTCGGACTTCGTACGATGCTACGATTCTCCAATCTAGATGATTTCAGAGGCGTTGACTCTGATCGTCATCTTAATCAGATCCGTATAGGCCGATTATCCATCCGAGGCCCTGAAATAAGTCTTCTTCTCTCCTGACCATAAAAAGGACCTAGTTAACCTAAAATATATACAACTACTCTAAATGCAAAATGATGCATGTTATGCAATATTTATAACATGAAATGCAAATCTAAGCCTAGGAACATACATGAATAGGCATTTTAACCTAAATAGATGTGTCTATATCACATGCCCAATCTGTTTTCTTGTGATTTTTCCAGGTACATCATGCAGAGATCTTCCACGCAAAATAGCCACTCCCGGGGTAGGTAATTTATGTTCTTCCCTATTCAACCTTCTAATCTTGTGAAGATAAAAAAAAGAAACAAATCAATTAGGAACTACCTGCCTTATTTTCATAGTAATTATCATTAAACAGGCAAGTTTCCTGATTTGTGAAAAAAAATTTCATATCTGATTGAAGCTTGAGGTGATTCTGTTTAGAAATCCCTACCTTGATTGCCTGTACCTATTAGGGACTACACTTAATTTCTAAATCACTTTAGGCTAACACACTTCTTGCTTGAAGCCCAAGGCGAACATTTTAAGATTAAATTGGACTTGGAATAGAGCCAATTAGGGTTTTCAACATTAGGGTTTGAAGTGCTAGTTCACATTTTCCTAAATTAAATTAACCCTCCCGCATTTGTGTGCTACCCAAGCCCCTGTTTGAAAAGATCTAGTCAAGAAAAACCCTAAAATCAGGCTCTAAGATTCACTTGAACCTTAAAAATCTTGGACCTAATAGCCTGAGAGTCTAATTAGGATGGTCTTTGGGTCTTGACCCAGTGTTCTTCTCCATCTTTTAGGGCAAGTCAGGTGAAGTTAGTCTACTTTGTGGGCCAACCAACCTCCAAATTAGGTCACAAGTCAAATCAACTTCTAATCAAGTGAAATTCAAGACACAAACTAGGTTAAAATTGGTAGACTTAAGGTCTTAAGTTCATACATTCCGGTCTACTTGGACCCGCATTAACAAGGAAGGTCGGGTGGGGGAAACCCTGTAACTCGTGGGGGTGCTCTACCGTGTAGGAGTCTTTGCGAGGCTCTCCCTTCTTGCCTACCCAGGTAATTCTAGGTTGTGCGGATTTCTAATTCAGAGGTATCATCCACCTCAAAACAGCCTTAGTCATCCAAAATTCTTTGGGTGCCTTGATTGGGTCAAATTTCATATCCAATCCCTCATCTTTTCTCTAGCGCACATCATAAGAAAGGCCCTTAGTTTTTTTAACCTAAGGGGCTTCAGTAGATCATCTTGGGGATTTCTTTCAGATCTAATCAATTTCAATCTGATCCTAAGTTTGATTCTAAATCTTGATTCCACCACCTAATTAAAAAATGCAACCTGACATGTTAGGAAAAGTGTTTAGGAAACCTGAGTCCTGAATGAGCATGAAAGAGAAGATGA
Organism: Thalassia testudinum; assembly: GCA_037157565.1. NCBI lineage: Eukaryota > Viridiplantae > Streptophyta > Magnoliopsida > Alismatales > Hydrocharitaceae > Thalassia > Thalassia testudinum. Next base: position 47,303,823 of record JAZHRO010000025.1, read on the forward strand.
TTGAGGTTGCTTTCAAACACCATGATAACTATTTCAGGGCCTCAAATCCAGTTAGCAGGATTCAGGTTAATATACAAGAAACAACAACCCACATTATGAACCATGTTGGACTGCTATTTACACAAATGTTACACGGTTCAACCTAGGATGATCTTTTAATTGAATACAGTGAGTTGCGGAGACTGCACAATACTGAGTATATACGATGTTTGTCAAATCCACAACTTTGGGAGATGTACCAAGGTCTCATGGAGAAATGTGGGTACATGCTAAATACATTATAGCAAGCAATTGATCAAAGATACCCATACATTCCTTTAGAGGATGATGAGACAGCTTGGAATAAGACTGAGGATCGATTTGATTTCCCAAACCCCAGGTTCAAAAATCGAGGTTGTTGTGGACCCCCAACCCAGATGGAATCTAATTCAAATTATGTGTAGATTGATACGCCTGATCTTGAGATGGGTTGGGAGGATCCAATTGCAGGTGTTCCCGGTTTCGAGCCAGCCCAAGAAAATCGAGAGCCTGGTTCACCAAGCCTTGAATTTCCACACACCTGTAATGATGAACTTAAAACATAACTTCTCGAGAGTGTAAATCCTAAGCCTTATCTTATTAAGGTAATTCTCAAGGATGATTTTGACATCCCAATAGAACCAAACCTAGATCCTAGGGATACAATCCTTACCTTTAACCTAGAATCTGGATTCGAGCCTATTTGGGATGACCATGAGGTCCAACATGATGAGAATCAAAGTTTGAATCTGAACTATGATTCTGGGACTATGTTTGATGACTATCTAATCGCACGTGTTTCACGAGTTAGAAATCGGGGTTATGAGTAACCCGTCGTCGTAGTTGCAAAACTCGTGGTCAAATAAAATTTATACTGAAACTCAAAAAGTGAGTTCTGGGTCGAACACGACGAGGCGAACTTTTGGTTTTAGAAATCCACGCTTCGCTTTTATTTGATTTTGGTTGTTTTTATCTTTTCTATTCTTTTTGGTATTTTTAACAAGAAAGAGATTAGGTCGATGAAAACCTTATCTACTTGCAAAAATATAAGAGAGAGAGGGAGAGGGAGAGAGAGAAAGAGAGAAACAATCATCTATTCATCAAGAACTGTTTGTTACAACTAGAAAGCAGGAAAACTACACTACAAAAGCGTAAAAAGATAGAAAGAGGTGAGAGAAATCTCCCTCGACGGTTGCTCAGAGGACAACTCACTCTAACATCACCCAGAGGAAGGTGGTGAGGAGTGGGACGAAGGAGGACAGAGCCAAAGGACGGAGGATGGGGCAGGAAGGCATCGCGGCGAGGATCTTCTTCCCGAAGGGCAGTGAGAGGACGGCCACGGGATGCTCCACGAATGTGGATGAGGGGAGGGAAAACTATTTGATTTTCTACTCTAGAGGAGCATCTCGGGCTTGGGACAAGCTCTCTCTAGAGCCTTGGAGGTGGTGAGAAAAAGAAAGGAAGAGATGAAGAAAAATGAGAGGGGTAAGGGTGCTTTTATAGTGGAGGAAGGAATCAAATTCGTATACAAGACATTTAGCAAAAGTCATAAACGTCGCTAAAGATCCACCACAAACGTTACTGAAGACAACCCACATGCCCACCCGTCACTGCGTTGGCGTGCGCTGCGCGCGCCCGTGTCGTGCACCTCCACGCACGCGCCCGCGTGCGCTACTGCTGTGCGTGCATGCCTCCGCGCGCTCGCGCACCCGCGCTGCTGTGCGCATGGGTGGCCTGGGTTGCACCACGTGGCACGATCTGGGCCGTCCATCTTCTTTCTATTGTAGGGGCTACTACAGAGGTCAAATTGAGTCGATTTTCACGTTGTTGGGCTGCGATCGTCGACCCGAATTCATCCACACAGTCGAATTTGTCGTTTAAAGCTCTGAATTGTGTCACCTAGTCCCTTGGCCATTGAGCTTCCTCAGACTGCATATGGTCCTACAGGACTCTGATCAAGGCGATTTCAGAGGCGTTGGACTCCGATCATCGTCCTGATCAGATCCGTATGGTCAGATCGTTAATCCGAGGCTCCAAAATAAATCTCCTTCTCTCCTGACCACAAAAAGGATGCAATTAACCTAAAATATATACAACTACTCTAAATGTAGAATGATGCATGCTATGCAATATTTATAATATGGAATGCAAATCTAAGCCTAGGAACATGCATAAATAACATTTTAACCTAAATAGATGTGTCTATATCACTATCCCTCTCCAGACTCCTCTGAGATACAAATTGATTTTTCAGAAGTCGTGCCAATTTACGATACAGAAATCGAGGAGTTGGAAGAGTTGGGATTCGATTGGGTCTATCCTAGGAGCCAAGAACCCGAACCCATGCCTAATAGGGACACCTTTCTGAGTTCAAATTCTGAGATAGGTTAGATCCAAGTCAAGTTGCTACTTCACCACATCTTGATTTACTCCGTGGTGGAACTTCCGATCTGGAATTAAGTTCAAAACACGATTCTCACAAATTTTTTGACAATTTTGAATCTTACTTTGATTTGGATAACCTTTGTTTCCTGACGATTATGAACCAATCTACGACCTCAGCATCCATGACCCATTCTTCAACTCTGACTCTAAGGTCCCTGATCCTGAGATCATTGATTCAAAATCAAGTTCCATTGAGATGGATTCATTCCTTTATGATCTACAGGATTCAGAAGCAGTAAGTGCCGAGAGTGTCTACAATCTAGAATTCGAATCTTTTATTGACTCAGATTTCCATGATCTTATAAGCACTCTCCAGGCATTTACATTTGATTTTGATGAACATTATGAGGACTCTCTAGATGAACTGACCTTTGAACCTTTTCTAGAGGAGCCCTCAACACATATAATTCTCCTTGAAGCCACCTCTTCTGCACCACATTCAGAGCCTTCTCAAATCTGAACCCAACCCACCACCAGAATCATTTTCTATCCCGATTCTCCTCTCTATGATCCGATCGCACATGATTTTTCTCCACATGTTGATCGAGTTCGGACATTGATTAGATGGATAAACATGTTCCATCCTTCTCTTATCATTCTTGTAGGGTTCCTACATCCTCCACTGACCCTTTTTCTTTCATGGATCCCTACTTTGACCAGGCTAATTGGAATTAGCCAAACCCACAATTCACACTGCCACATCTTTTTGAGTCACAGAATATCTACTAGGCTTCGCATCTACTGATTCACATCCATCAACCCACCAGACTAATTGGGTTTGGGCTGCATCATCAGCCTATCAATCCGAACAAGCACCTGGTTGGACAACTAGGCTTTTGATCATGGTGCTTATTCTACAAATTCTTCTGATTTGACCACTCCTCCATGACCACCTTCTACTTGACTGAAAGCATTGAATTTAGCGCTTAACGAGAGGCAACCCATCATTCCAAAAATCCGAGACCCTTCTGATCATCCTTTTGAGCTACACTCCTATTGCACTTAGAGTTCAGTTTTAGAACATACGACTCTACTTTTGGTACTTGTATCAAAGCTTGAAATCGTCTGCAACAGTCATCTTGTCCCGTTCACCCACCCTTTTTACCCTATTCTAACCCATGAACCAAGCTGATTTCATACCCTCCGGTTTATAATGACATTACAAAACATAGGCATGGGGGGGTGTCAAAGTGCAAACACATAAAAATTCAAGTTTATGAGGGGTTCTCACAAAAAATACATATCGAAAAAACCAGAAAAAATTAAAAAAATTTTAAAAAAATAAAAAAATGGAGAAAGGGGAGGAAATTTTGAGAGATCATTGCATATCATTCTTGAGGAGGAAATGAGGAGGTGATTCAAAATGCCAAAAAGGAACAACATTCAAGAACAAAAATGATAGTTATTAGCACTTGATCATGGAAATCACTTAAGTTCTAGACCAAATCAAAAGAAAAAAATTAAGTCCTGAAATAACAGAGAGACATGAAGATTAGTCTGAGTGCTGATCTTAGGCCTCTTGGGCTTGTTTTAGGGCTTAAACATTCAAGTATTTGTTAAGATCTGGATAATCCTCAAGAGGTTGAGGAAAATGCAAAGCTTATGTATTAGGTCTAAGGCTCAGGGATTATTCAGCGTCGTTACCTTACCTTCAATTTGCGGGACTTGGTAACCTAAGCACCCTAATCCACACACCAGTCTGGTTCAGTGTGCTTAAAAATAAAAATCACACAAAAGCGTTTATTCTGTTCTGAAAAAAGCTACCTAGATTGGGAGCAGCTCGACAACCCAAGTTGATTGGATAAGTTCCTAACGTGGAGAGGTGGGAAATTTCCCTTGAAGATGCGCAATAACATATCGTCTCCTCGGTGCCTGTCTCTTAGGATATCTAAATATCCTACTAGGAGCATGTAAGCACCTTGTGCTGATTCAGGTGCCATGGGCAGGATTATCCTGAAATGTCGATTGCCAGGGCCTAAATTTAGCTACATAATGCCATGGGAAGCACAATCTCAAAGTGTCAAAAGCCAAGGTTCTGGAGGTTGCCATGGGCGGTGTTATCTAAAAGCATCGATTGCCAGGGACCTTGCGAGGATTGATGGCGGGAACTAGGAATCTGATATAGACTATGTTTAGGGCCAATTCAAGGCTAGAAAAATAATCAAGAAAAAGAGAGAGAAAGCTCTCCAAAAAATGCAAAGAAATTCTTCTATCTCACTCTCTTACAAAAATGCACTGCAAACTGAACCTGGACTAACTATGTTATAAGCACGGGTGCTTTAACCGCTAGGTCCAACGAACCTTAAGATAGCTTCTGTAGGCCTTAGAAACCTTCACAGCAGATTGAGGCTAAAGCTAGTCAGGTCTAGATCTTGGTTGGTACTTGAGTACCTCTAGGCCTATTATTGGCATTTTGACCTAGTCTTTAGAGAAAAGCATGCATCAGAGACCTAAGCATCAAAAGCATGTCTAGAACTTTAGCTCTTTTCATAGGATTTTGCTAAGGGACTAGCAAAAGTTAGGCATGGGGGTATGATGATAACGTCATCATCAGCTATAACTAGCTTTAATTAGTCATAATCAACAGACAAATGCTCCTACATAACCGTTGAAGAGCCGTAATTCATTGCATATCATTTCTAAGAAGAATACATTAAAACAGGATTAAATCTGTAGTTTTAACAGAAGATCATAAATGCAGAACAATCATAGGGTTTCCAAGGGGTTTATTAAAGGTCAATGGTCATTAATGTCTAATAAGAGGGTTAATGCAGAAAGAAATGGATTTTCACGCGTTTCGAGAATTTATGGACATCTAAAATCCTAAAAATAGACCTGCTTAAATAACTGAGGTTCTGGTCAAGATAAAATTCACCTAAACCTTCTAAAAAATATATAAAAGTATTCTCTAAGGTTTGGTACCTTTGATTTGACCATCTAAACCCATTTTGACCTAAAACAGTGTCTTGGACGGAATGTTGCCAAACATTGGGTTTCTGCACAAATTACCCAATCAAGCTTGGTCAAAACCAAAATCGGACTTCACCATCATATTCTTTGGGTCCAAATTAGGTTTGAACCAAAATTTGGGCCCAATTAAAGATCGTCTTGACCTACTTTGCATTCCAATCCAGTCTGATTCTGTTCTCTCACACTTATGCCCCTAAACTTTCGAAATACTTACAAAATGACCCCTAGCTTTGTTGTTGTTCTTTGCAATCGGGTCCCTCCACCATTATCACCAAGGAAGTCCTACTCCAATGACCTTCAATTAGAGATTTCTCCCTGATTGATTGGCAGATTTCTCCCAAAATAGAAAGGGGGATTCTTGATGTAATTGCCTTCCAATTATGCCGCACATGAGGCTCTGAATCCTGCTCAAAGGCTCGTGCAAACCTTTCAAAGGTTCGGGTTTCCTTCTTCGTTGAGTTTTCGTGGTTTCAAGCTTGGATTCCAATCTTGGAACGGCCATCTAGCACCTATAAAAGCACGCCCATGGCATTCCTCACCTCCTTAACAAGGTTTAGGGCCAAAACCCTACCTCCGACCCTTCTCCAACCTAGCTTCGGAGAGCTTCCTCAACCCCCTTCTTCCAGCCATTAGACAGAGAAATCAAGTAGCCCATCTTCTTCTCATCTTCCTCCGCCTCTCGCCGGCCAAAGTGAAGGCTCCCAAGTCACCTTCCTCTTCGTTGCTCTTCCATCGGAGAACTCCTCTTCCACAGCACCAGCCAATCAAAGCCGACGTCTTCCTGCCTCCTTCGTCCACTATATTTGGTCCTATAGCTCCCTCTTCTTCCCCCCTTCCTTTTCTACTCCTTAATGCCTCAATCCAACCGCTATTCCACCATCTCCTCCATCGTCTTCTTCTACTCTGGCAAGGGCTCCGACGAGCCCATGCCACCACCACAAGCCACCAAACATTACACCAAAACTTCCGTCGTGGCCCCTAGAAGAAAAGCCTTAACTTAATTAGGCCTATTGATCATTAAACACTTCCACTGAACAACCCATCATCCATCTGCCATTAACGATTCGCATGCCCTCTACACGCACGTACACACCAAAATACTGCCACCACCACACTCCATGAATCACAGCGATGCTCCAGAACCTTCTAATGTTGGCTTAAAGCTTGTATTTTGATCTTTCAGGTGTCACCGGAGAGCCGTCGTCACCACCGTCTTCTCTGACATTGTTCTCCTTTATCTGACCCGCTCTAGAATCACTACCGCGTCCCTCAAGTGCGGGTTGGCACCGTGAAGGTGCCTGGGTTTCCAATTGACCATGAAAGTAGCTCCAACATCTTCGATTTCCTCAGATTTGGCTACAGCTGCGTGCAAGTAGAAGGATGGATGAGCAGTCATACACATAAATTAATTTTGTGATTGTGACTTATCCCCTCAGACACCGGGGGTGAGGTCCCCTCACATAGCCCGCACTCCTCGCTCATCACCCACTGCCGGTGAGCCTGGACCCAATGCTACTTACCCATACTCGGATCCGTATACCCGATTAAGCCCGGATTTGAGAGAGAGGGAGGATAAATTGTGAGGAGGAGGGGAGAGGGTTTTGCTCTTGAGGGCTTGGCCTATGCGACACTTAGCTTAAGTAGGAGCCTTGGTCACATGAAGGCTTGAGAAGGAAGGAGAGGCCTTAAGGAAGGCTTGAAAGAAAGAGAAGGCGTTGAAGGAAAGAAGCTAAAGAAGAAAAGAGGCCGTGCTTAAAGAAGAAAGAAGAAGGCCTTGAGCTGAAGAAAAGAAAGAAGAGGAAAGGCTGACTGAGAAACCTTGTGCCTGAGATACTTAAGCCGTCTGATCACTGTTGGTCTATTTGATATAATTGATAGTTGGATGCATGCTTAACTTAAGGAGGATATAAGTGGTAATTTAAATCATCATTGTTTTTTATCCTCTTTTCTTTTTATCCTCATATTCTTGAGATACATTGGATTTCATTGAATAGTTAATGTGACAGGTTTTCATTCATTGAATATCTTGTATTTGGCTTATTTCTTGTGCTCATATATATATATATATATTCATTTCGATTAGCGCGTGAATTTCAATACTTGCTCCTTGTGTTCGACCTCAAACTCTTCTTTTTGTTTTCAAGTTATAAATTATATTTATTCTTGAGCTATTTCAGCTATATTACAACGAAGTGATTTCTAAAACACCGATTTATCCCATGAACACAAGAATAGGTCCATTTAGCATATACACTTTAGGGCTAGCTTGTTTTCTTAATTTGGGCCTCTCTCATTTTTTTAAGGCCTTTGCCTTATTGTTGCCAGCCCCTTGTAGCTAGTAAGAGCTTGCTAAGACCTCTATTGTGTCTTCCTTAGGAAGACCTTCTCTTATCTCTCTTTACTCTTTCCTCTAATGACCATGAACCCATACACCCATCCTTCTTATCCTTAGGGTTCTCCCTCTCCTAACCCAGCTATTCTTACAACTCCTCCTAGGTGGGAGACTCATCCTCAATGGCTGGGATATGATTATTCTCATACTCCTTATCCCCCAGTTTACTTAGAACCTAGACCACATGGATATGACCCTTATCTAGATCAGAACCAATTGAAGGCCATAGTTGTTGAATTATAGGAGTATAACAGGAGCTGGAAGGATCAATGTGCCAAGCTTCTAGAGCAAATTGGACAATGCCAGGCACAATCACAATCATATCACTCCTCCCAGGTACAAAAAACCTGGAATACACAGCCTAGTGGATCTAGCGACCTGTATTTTGAATCTACTATCTACTTTACTGACTCTTGCTACCTTAGGGAGGCAACCTGGGCTTAGCCTGACCCAAAGGCACCTTTGGAACTACTTCATGATTTGGGTCGATCATTTGGTGTTAGTCGCTTTGAAAGGGGTTTTAAAATCGTCGCATTGTAGTATAGATCGAATCAGTGTAAAAAACAAATAAAATTTATTACTCAAATATCAGAAATGAAGTCCAAGGTCATTCACTGGGAGCAAATATGGAATTCACGCACTAATCTCACTAGATAATATAAATGAGCACAATTAATTACTCAAAAACTAATATGCAATGTATAACATGGGTATATGAAGAGATAAAAAGAATTCTAGACAAAATAATGGTGATTTGGATCACCAATTATTAGCCTAACACATAGTATTTACTGAATATAATCAAATGAAGGAACAGATAATCAGATGTCTAATTTTACAATCAGACGACTTAAAGTGTGTTGCTACAGTGCTCTTTCTTTCTTTTTCTTCTGCTGTTCTTCTTCTTCCTTCCTTTGGTTTCTTCTTCAGCCTCCTCTTCTCACGCAAGGGGGAACAACTTCTCAAATGGCTAAGTGTTAGCCATTACACAACATAGCAAAACCCTCCCCTACCCCGCACTCTCTTCCTTTCTCTCTCTGGTTTTCACCCTCCCAAGGCTACGCACATCGAGTTATCGGGTAATCGGAGGATCTGCATACCTGGGTCTAGGGTCACCGACATGGTGTACTGACCGAGTGAGGCTGAGGTGGGTCGGACTATGTGGGTAAGGAGGACCTCACCCTCGTGTTAGGAGGCGACAAGGCATAGAGAGAAAATCAACTTATAGCACTCCAAGTGCTCTTGTGTTTTCGAGGTGGGACTAAATCCCACCCTCTTCTTCGCACTGCTAGCAGCAAGTGGAGGTCTCCTCAATTGAAGCTGAAGTAGGTGGTGTGGTGCCCAATTGACCACTTGGGTGTGTGCTTGGAAGCCTTACACATAGCCTGGGGATGTTTCCTGGGGCTCGTGACACCTAAGAGCTCGAAGAACAAAGGCGGCAATAGCATAGGTGGCGGAGCTCCAGTGAAGACACCTGCAGATAAGAATACGGCCTTGCAGCCAAGTTAAAATACTTCAATACCTTCATCGAACCATGGCGAATGTGTGGGTGGCGGTGGCATGCTGTGAGAGGGCATATGGTGGTGTGCGGAGGTCGAAGATGGTGGTGCGGCAGTGGGTCGATCATCGCGGTTTAGGATGAGTAATAGGAGGGGAGATGTTAGAGATTTTGTGCGATGGAGCATGGCAGACCTTGTGGACTAGTTGGCAAGGGGGATGGTCGTGTGTAGAGGGCGGGAACCCTCGCTAGAGTGGTCGCCAGAGATGGGGGAGATGAAGGCATTTGGTGTCGTCAGTGATCGAATTTGAAGAATAGAGAGAGGAGAAGAGAGTAGGGGAGATGTGGAAACTAGAGGACCTAATCTAAGGATTAAAGGGGGAGATATTCCCATGTCGGTGTGATGGCTGGACATGGGGAAGACGAACCTCCGAAGGGAGAGACGGCGGTGAAGAAGGGGTCTGGATGCCTTCGCTTTGGCTGGCGAGAGGCGGAGGAAGGAGGAGAGGATAGCTGTGCCTCCAATTTGATGGTTGGGGCCGCAGATGAAGGAGACAAAGAGGATCGCCGGAGCTTAGGTCAGAGCTGGCCATGGGAGAGGAAGAAGAGGTTTTTGTGGCCTTAAACCTAGATGAAGAACACGGTCGTGCACTAGGGATCCTTTTATAGCGCTCAGGATGGGGTTTTGAGCTTGGAAGCCAAGCTTCCGAGCTAGAAAATGTCACCGAAGTAGGAAGTTTTATGATACCCAAATCTCTCATGCATCCACATGAGAGATTGGGAAAGTTTTAGGGCACATGGACCGATTCAATGGGAAGACGACTCCTCAAAGAATCTCCCTTCCAATTTTGTAAGGGATTGAGCAAGAAATCAGAGAGATCTTCCCATTTGAAGGTCACCGGAGTTGTAGGAATAGGATTTTGGTGCGGTGGGGACCTATTTGTGAATAAGAAGAAAAGATAGGGGGCTATTTCTAAGAATTCAAAAGTTAGGAGCATGTGTGTGAAATAAAAGAGTTAGACAGGACCAAATTGCAAACTAGGTTAAGATGATCTCAGATTCGGCCCAAATTTTGGTACAAACCTAATTTGGACTCAAGGAATCTAATGGTGAAGTTAGATTTGGGTTTTGACCTCGTGTGACTGGGTAATTTATTCAAAAACCTAAATTAGGGCAAATCTCAGTCTGAGACTCTGTTTTAGGTCAAGACCAGTCTTGATGGCCAAATTGAAGGTACTAAACCTTAGAGAATATTTTTCTATGAATTTTAGGGGATTTTTATGAATTTTATCCTAAAAATAACCTCAGTTAATTAAGCAGGCTATTTTTAGGATTTCAGAAGTCATTTAATTCTCAAAACACACGAAAATCCTTTTCTGTATGTTTGCACCCACTTGTTGGATATTTAAGACTATTTGACCTTTATTTAACCCATGATAAAACCCTTGATTGTACTGCAATTGAGATATGTTGTTAAAACTGCAGTTTTACTCCTGTTTTCTTGTATTTCCCTCAGAATGATTATACAGTGAATTACAGTCCTCTGACGATTTTGTAGAAGCATTTATTCATTGATAATGACTAAATTGAGCTAGTTATGGCTCATGATAGTGTTCCCATCATACCCACATGCCTAGCTTTTGCTAGTCCCTTAGCAAAATCTCATGGAATTAACTTTAATTCTAGACCATGCCCTTTTATGCTCAGAACTCTGATGTGTGCTTTCTTTTATAGATTAGGTCAGAATGCCAATAGTAGGCCTAGAGGTACTCAAGTACCAATCAAGATCCGAACCTAACCAGCTCTAGCCTCAGTCTGCCGCGAAGGTTTCTAAGGCCCACAAGAACTAACCTAAGGTTCGTTGAACTCCGCAGTTAAAGCACCCGTGCTTGTAACATTTTTAGCCTAGGTTCGGTTTGTAGTGCCTTTGTGTAAGAAAGAGACATAAGAATTTTTTTATTTTTGGAGATTTTTCTCTCTCTTTTCTTTCTTTATTTCTAACTTCGGATTGGCTTCACAACACAGTCTGTATCAGATTCCTAGTTCCCACCATCAATCTGTTCGCAAGCGAAATTGAGGTTTAAAAAACTGTGTTGTAGTATAGTCGAAATCGCTTTGAAAATAAATAATATTTATTACTCAAATTTGAAGTCCAAGGTCAAACACAGGGAGCAATATGGAATTCAATCTCAAAATCACAACTTGAATCAAAAATATAAGAGATTGCAACAATAATAATATCAGGTATCAATGTACAAAAAGAATGGATTAAAATGGTGATTCGAATCACCAATTACTCCTCACAAATAGCAACTAAATCAACAGTATCAATAAAGACTCAAATATATGCAATCAGATGATTTAGGCATGTATCAGATGGCTTAAATAGCCGGTGGCTACAGTGCTTCCAAGAGACTCAAGGATCTCTTTTCTCTGCTACTCTCTTTCTATTCTCCTTCTTTCTTTCTTTTTGTGCTCTGCTTCTCTTGCCTTGTCTTCTCTTCTTCCTTTTGTTCTTCTTGTGTGGCTCCCCTTCTTCTTCTATTCTTCTCCTTCTTCTTTTTCTCTTCCTGTGTGGCTCCCCTTCTTCTTCCTTCTTCTTCTTTAACTCTTCTTCTTCATGCAGAGGGCGATCCTTCTTCAAACGGCTAAGTGTCAGCCGTTATTCTCTATAGCAAAACCTCCTGACCCCGCACATGATCCTCTCTTTCTCTCTTAATGTCACGCTCTCCCAGAGCCTCAAACAGTACCGAGTTATCGGGTTTCAGACCTAGAGCGTACCCGGGTCTAAGGCTGCAGGCGTGATCGCAGCCAAGGAGTGGAGTCGGGTTAGGCGGGTCGAGTCTACGCCAAGCCTACAGGAGATGGGTCACGGGCAAGGCGTAGGTGAGCAGGTGAGCAGGGGTCCTCACCCCCCAAGTGTCTGAGGCGATAAGCCCTAGACACTTTTTCCTCTTATGCGGGGTTATAACTCCACTGGTTTTCGAGGTGGCACTAAAGATAGTGCCTCTTCTTTGAGTGTTTGCAGCTGGATTACCTTCCAATCAAGGCAACTGCTAAGGGTATGGCTTCCAATTGAGGCCTTAGAATTAGACCTAAAGCCAATCCACGTCACCTGGAGGTGGCGCCTGGAGCTGCAGGTGCCGAACAAAGCTTCTAGCAAGCTTGAACTTCATCGCTAATGGCGGGATTGACCTGGTACCTTAAACTTCAAGAAAAAGGCCTTACGGCCACGTCAAATGGTTCAGCAGGATCACCGTAGCACAGCGAACGTGGTGGTGGGTGCATTGTGGCGTGAGAGTGAGAAAGGTGGCTGGATGGTGATAGAGATGGCCATGAGAAGGTGGGTTGTTCAAGGCTGTGTTTGGGTGAGTGGTGGAGTGAAATAGGAGAGGGTTTTGATTGGTGGAGTTGTGGCGAAGCTGATGGGGTGGTTGGCGAGGCGGATGGAGGACTGTAGTGGCGGATATGCCTCGCTGGAGGAACAGCCGAAGATGAAGAAGGCGAGGGTGAACGGCGGTGGTTGATAGTTGTGTGTGTCTGAAAGGGTAGGAAAATGAAATAGAAAGAGAGAGGGAACTAAAGAAGGGCTTAGCGAGAGAATAGGGAGGCGGAGGGTCGAGTGTTGGTCGACTGGAGTCGGAGGAGGTTGGTGTGGTGAGGCGACGACGTCGACTGAGGTAGAGGCACAACCTCTCGATGGCAGGAGAGGTTCGCAAGGATGAGGGGAAGCTAGTAGGTCATCCAATTTGATGGTTGGATGGCCTGAGGAGGAGAGTGGAGAGGAGTCTCCAGAGCTAAGTTTGAAGGTGGCCGGAGATGGAGTAGAGGAGGGTTTCTTAGGCCAAAACTTGTTGAAATGCACGGTCGTGCGATGGTGTCTCTTTTATAGGCCATAGGAAGCCCTTCCAAGCTTGGAAAGAAGATTTCAAGCTTGGAAGGTAGTCGCGACATAGGATACCCAAACCTTTGAAAGGTTCGCATGGCCTTTTGGAAAGGACTTAGAGCCTAAGGAATGGCTCAAATGGAAGGAAACTTCCCAAGGAATCCCCGTATCAATTTTGGGAGGGATTGATTGAGAATCGAGCGAGAAATCCTCGCTCGAAACTCGACGGTGAAGGTTTCACCTTCGAAAAATGGCGCGGGGACATGCTTATGAAGAAGACAAAGAAGTTGGGAGGCTATTTGTAAGAGAATTTAAAAGTTAAGGGTCTAAATGAGATAAAAAGAGTCTGACTGGACCAAAATGCAAACTTGGTCAAGGTGATCTCAAATTGAGGCCAAAGTTTAGTACAAACCTAATTTGGACCCAAGGAATATAATGGTGAAGTTAGATTTAGGTTTTGACCAAGTTTGACTGGGTAATTTATGCAAAAACCTCAATTAGGGCAAGTGTCTGTCTAAGACTCTGTTTTGGGTCAAGACGGGTTCTGATGGTCAAATTGAAGGTTCCAAACCCTAGAGAATTTTTTTATATGAATTTTAGAGGGTTTAGGTGAATTTTATTCTGACCAAAACCTCAGTTAATTAAGCGGGTTTATTTTTAGGGTTTCAAAATTCATTTAATTCTTAAAACACTTGCAAACCCTTTTCTATTTGTTCTAACCCACTTGTTAGACTTTTAGGACCATTTGACCCTTAATTACCCCCTGGGAAAACTTGTGATTGTACTACATTCATGATATGATGGTAAACTGCAATTTTAACCCTATTTTCTTGTCTTTCCCTCAGAATGACTTTACAATGGAATATGGCTCTCTGGTAGTTATGTAGGAGCATTTACTGACTTAATTAGATCAAAATGAGCTAGTTATGGCTCATGATAGTGTTCCCATCACAATCCTCACAGGGTCCCTAGAATCGATGCTTCGAGATAGCATCGTCCATGGCAACCCCCAGAACCCTGGCTTTCGAGATTTTGGGATAATCCTACCCATGGCATTCTGTAGCTAAATCTAGACCCTGGCAATCGACTTTTCGTGATAATGCAGCCCATGGCATCTGAATCAGCACAAGCTGCTTACATGCCCCCGGTAGGATATTTAGATATCCTAGGAGACAAGCACCGAGGATACGGTATGTTATTGTGCATCTTCAAGGGGAATTTCCCACCTCTCCATGCCAGGAACTCTTCCAATCAACTTGTGTTCATCAGTAGCTCCTAATATAGCTAGCTTTTTCAGTACAGAATTAACACATTTACTTGATTTTGATAATTAAGCACACTGAACCAGACTATGTGTGGATTAGGGTGCTTAGGTTATCGAGTCCTGCAAACCAGAGGTCAGTTAACGAGGCCGAATAATCTCTAACCCTTAGACCTAATACTTAAGCTTCACATTTTCCCTAACCTCTTGAGGACTATCCAGATTTTAATGGATACTTGAATTTTTAAGCCTAAAATCATAGCTCAAGAGGCCTAAGATCAGCGTTCATACTAATCTCTTTCAGCACTTTTTGTCTTTCATTTTCTTTCTTTTTGATTTGATCTAGAACTAAGTAGATTCCTAGATCTTTTACTAATGACTATCTCTTTTTTTGTTTCAAACTGTGCTCCTTTTTGACATTTATATCACCTCCCCTTTTCTCCTCCTTTTAAGAATGATATGCAATTAATTCACTCAAAATTTCCTTCCTTCTCCATTTTTTTATTCTTTTTCAATTTTCTATTTTTTGGTTTTTGGAATATGTAATTTTTTGTGAGAACCCTTCCGAACTTTGACTTTTGTATGCTTGCACTTTACTACCCCCCATGCCTAAGTTTTACAATGTCCTCATTGTAAACAGAGGGTGTGAAACAGTTTTGGGTTCAGGAATTAGAACAGGATTATCGGGCGGGTGAACAGGTCAGGAATGACTATTACGGATGATTTCAAGCTCTGGTATGAGTACCAGAGGTGAGATCGACTGTTCTAAAACTGAACTCAGGGTGCAATAGATGTGAAGTATGTTTGGGTCTCGTAGAGCGCATTTTGATTTGAAAAAGCGTCGTAGTATAGTACGTAATACGATCAAACAAAAATATTTATAAAAAGATAATGAGACTTTGAGTCCCGATCGTTTGTCTCTGGGAGGCATTTGTTCAAATCTGAAATTGATCCTTTATCACTCTACTTTATTTAAAATCGCACGCCGATTTCCAATCTTCGGATTAAAGTTTCGCCACTTCTATTATGAATTCTGATTACATGCACATGTGTCAGATAGATAATGAAAGTGAAAGTATGAGTTTCAGTGCGCACAATTCTAGTGATGTGGTGGTTGTTTATAGAAAATGCATTTATAGTTAGATTTTCTATATTTTCCGGAATTGACATGCTTGTTGCAAAGTATATATATAAATGAAAAATAGGCAACTTGAATCACACAAATCAGATTGCAACAAATAAGCTCATGGTGATTTCCAACATAGAGACATATATATATAAAATATATCTTTTATTCATTCATTCAGAGGATGTTTGCAACATGGAATGTAGAGGAAAGCTTGAAAACATAAAACTAGCTAACAGAAAATGATCGCATATAGGAATCTATGGGGGGATTTTGCATGCATCATTGGGGGCGAATAAGAGCTACACTACTAAGAAGTAAATGAAAGCAATAAAACTACAAGAGCTAAGTTACTAATCTAGCAAAAAAGAAGGGCATTCAGAGGTGGGCTCCGATGGCCTTTGAGTGGCTAAGAGAAGAAGGAAGGGCGGCTAATGGTCCTTAGGATGGCCCTTGGAGAGAGGTTGGAGAGATGATCCAGCACCCTGGCATGGAGATGGTGGCTTCCATGGTGCTCCTCGTGGAGGTTGAGTGGATGTGAGAGTAGCTAACCTAGATGGATGAATGAATGCCAAGAATGGGATGGGTGCAAATGGCAACCCTTAGGTCTTTTTATAGACCTAAGGGAGTCTCCTTAGAGAAGTTTGGAACTCTCTAGAGAGAGTCCCATGAGTGGCTGGCCTTGGTGAGAGAGAGTAGTTCTTAGATCCATAAAAAGTGGATCTAAGAATTGAATGACTATTGGTTGCTAAATTTGCAACCAAGAGTGGTGTCACTTCAAGAGAGTTCTAGAGAACTCTAGATGAGTGTGTGTGCTTGAATGGGTGTGTGTGTGTGTGAGTGTGTGGTCGTGCCCTAGGTGGCTAAGTGGTCTAGGTTAGGTCCTAAGGGGTTTAGGTAGGTGTAGGCCTTAAATTAGGGTTGCAAACCCTAATTGCTAAGGGGGAATTCCAATTAAACTTAACCCAAGTTTAATTAAATGGGTGTGAACCTAATTGGGAGTGAAATAACTCAATTAGGTTAGGCTTAGGTCAATTGGACTCTCACTAAGTCCAATTGGACTTGTGTGGGTTGAGATTTGAGCTCAATTGGACTCAATGAGTCCAATTGGCTTAGGTAATGGTAATTGACTATGATCTAAGTCAATTGGGTTTGGTGAGGACCTAATTAGGTCCTTAGGGAGGTCTAGAGGTGATGTACTAGGGTTAGTGTACCTTAATTTATGTTCTTATGGGGTTGGAATTGGGTCTAGGGAGCTAGAGATCCAAGATCAAGGCTTGAATCTCAAAACAAGAACTGGAGAGTAGTTCCAGACGTCCAAAAATGGAATCAGGCATCTTATACTAAAAAATCAGAAATCTAGACTTGTTGTCTGGACATCCAATCAGAGTCAGGAAGAATTCAAGGTTCTATTTTGGGTATTCTGAAGAAATTGGACGTCCAATAACACTGCAGAAGTGGGTTTAAGGTGTGCGGGAGTTGGCTAAGGGTTCTGGACGTCCTATAACTTATCTGGACATCCAGATAAGGGTTGGAACTAGGGTTTTGAGGTTTCCTAGGGTGCGGTGACCTAATGTAAGGGTGGCTAAGGCTTGGGGAAGTCTCTAGGCTATCCTAAGGCTAGGATGAACCTAAGCTCTTCACATTTTACTGCTTTATTCCTACTTAATAGAATAGCATACCTTAACTCTCTTACATCATTATTCATTATATCTAATCTAAGTCTTTTGCTCCAGCCCAGCTGCAACACCCATTATTCATGATCCAGCTTTAGATCCAGCTTCAGATCCAGCTCCAGATCCAGCTTATTACCTGTAATTGACATAATGCACTTAACACATTATAACATTATTTTATGCATAGCTAAAGGAGAGCAGTAAAGATGCAGATAATTCTTATGCATGCATGAATTACCCTAACTTATGCTAAGTCCTAGCCTAATTTAGGTCAATTAAGACCTATGATTGCTACACAATCAAAGTACAAAAGGATAATCAGAAGGATCTTCCATTTTTGGAATGACGGGTTGCCTTCCGTTAAGTGCTAAATTCAACGCCTTCAGCCTAGTGGATAATGGTATGGAGAAGGAGTGGTCAAATTAGATGAGTTTTGTAGAACAAGCACCTTGATTAATAGCCTGGTTGATCCAACCAGGTGCTTGTTCAGATCAACAAGCTAATGATGCAGCCCAAACCCAATCAATCTGGTGGGTTGATAGATGTGAATCAGTAGATGTGGAACCCACCATATGCTCTAAAGCTAAGAATGATGTGGAAGTGTATAGCTAGGGTTTGGCTGAGTCGAATCAGCCTGATTAGAGTAGGGATCCTCAAATGAAAAAGAATCAGTGGAGGATGTAGGAACCCTACAGGAGTGATTAGAGAAGGATGGTGAGTGATTTGTAGTATGATCGATGTCCGAAACCTGATTGGAATGTGGAGGAGAATCATGTGTGACCAGCTCATTGAGAGGAGAATCAAAGTAAAAATTGAGTCCGATTGCAAGTCGGGGTTGAAAACGGGTTTGGGAAGGTTCTGTATATGTGGAAGAGGTGTTTTCAAGAATAATTGTGTGTGAGGGCTCCTCTAGAAAGGATTCAAAGGTGGGTTCATTTAGAGAGTCCTCATAGTAGCCATCAAATTCAAAGGTAAATGCCTGAAGAGTGTTTATAGGCTCAAGAAAAACTGAATCAAGAAAAGATTCAAACTCTGGGTTGTAGACACTCTCGACAATTTCTGTTTCTGATTCCTAAGTATCA
This sequence comes from Thalassia testudinum, assembly GCA_037157565.1. Taxonomy (NCBI): domain Eukaryota; kingdom Viridiplantae; phylum Streptophyta; class Magnoliopsida; order Alismatales; family Hydrocharitaceae; genus Thalassia; species Thalassia testudinum. The sequence continues at coordinate 47,322,177 of JAZHRO010000025.1, forward strand.
AAAAGAAATAATTCCATCTCAATGGAACCTGATTTTGAATCAATGATCTCAGGATCAGGGACCTCAGAGTCAGAGTCGAAGAATGGATCATGTATGCTGAGGTCATAGATTGGCTCGTAGTCGTCAGGAAACAATGGTTCTCCGAAATCATAGTAAGATTCAAAATCGTCAAAGAACTTGTGAGAATCAAGTTCTGAATCTGATTCGGGATTAGAGGTTCCACCACAAAATAAATCAAAAGATGTAGACTCAACAACCTGACTTGGGTCTAGCCTATTCTCAATTTCTGAGCTCAAAAAGGTGTCCCTATTAGGTTTGGGCTCGGGTCTTGGCTTGTAGGGAAGACCCAATCAAAACCCAACTCTTCCAACTCCTCAGTTTCTGTATCATAGATAGGCATGACTTCCAAAAAATCAATATGTATTTCTGAGGATGTTGGAAAGGTGCATTCTTCAAATAAAGGCCCAGAATCATAATCCCAATTCAAAATCTGATTTTCATAACATGGGGCCTTGTAATCATCCCAAGAAAGCTCAGATCCAGATTCTAGGTTAAGGGTGTGGGTTGGATCAACAGAATCTAGGTTGGGCTCTACAGGGATTTCAGAATTACTCTCGAGAGTCACCTTATCAGAATAAGGAGCAAAATTTACACCCTCGAGAGGTTCTGATTCAATGTCACTATCACAGGAGTCTGGGAAATCTAAGCTTGGTGACCTAGGGTTTTGTATCTCTAGGGCTGGCTCGAAATCATGTTCTCCTACAATTGGATCCTCCCAACCCATCTTAAGATTTGGAATGTTTTGTTCATAATTTGAATCAAGTTCCATTTGGGTTGAGGGTCCATAACAAGCTTGATCATCAAACCCGGGATTTGGAAAATTGTGTTGATGACTAGTCTCACTCCAAGATGTTTTGTTAATTTCTAACAGGTATTTTTGATCAATTGTTATATATAACTTATTCAGCAATTCTCCCTATTTTTCTAAAATTTCATCAAATTTTTCTGGAAGTGATGGGTTTGACCAACATTGCAAACAATCATTGTTGTGTAATTTCACCAATTCACCGTGTTCTACTAATAGAAGATCCCGGTTTGAATTGTATTTCATTTGTGTCCATCTTATCTCCACACAGTTCGTGATGATTTCTATTGTTTTTGCAAATCTTTCCTGAATGTCCCTTGCATAATATTCTTCATGGTTTCTATAGGCATTCTCAAGTATCTTTTCTTTCAAGCTCATTTGGGATTCAGGTTTCCTATATAGCCAAGTTGCATTTTTGAATCAGATAGTGGAATCAAGATGTAGAATCAAAATTCAAGATTAGATTGAAGTTGATCAGATCTAAAAGAGATTCCCAAGAAAATCTGTGTATGTGCTCTAATAAAAGGGATGAGGGACTGGATGTGAGATTTTCCCCAATCAAGGCACCCAAAGATTCTTTGGATGACTAAGGCAATTTCGAGGTAGATGATACCTCTGAATCAAAAATTTGCACACCCGAGAAATACCTAGGCAGCCAGAGAGAGCCCCACAAAGACCCTTACACGGTAGAGCATCCCCACAGGTTATAGGGTTTCCCCACCCGACCTTCCTTGTCACTGAGGGTCCAGGTAGACCGGAACGTACGAACTTAAGTTCTTAAGTCTACCAATTTTATGTCCTAATTTGTGCCTTGAGTTTCACTTGATTAGAAATTAATTCAATTTGTGACCTAATTTGGAGGTTGGTTGGCCTACAACATAGACCAACTTCACCTGACCTGCCTTAAAGATGGTAGAATGAGATCTAGGTCAAGACCTAGAAATCACCCTGATTTGACTCCCAGGTTATTAGGTCCAATTATTTTAGGGTTCAAGTGAGATTAGAGCCTGATTTTAGGATTTTTCTTATTGTATCTTTTCAATCAAGGCTTGGGTAGCACACAAATGCGGGTGGGTTTATTTCCTTTTAAGCAGGCAAGTGTGAACTAGCACTCCAAAACCCTAAAAAAATTGAAACCCTAATTGGCTCTATTTCCAAGTTCAATTGATCTTTTTAAAAAAATGTTCACCTTGGGCTTCAAGCAAGAAATGTGTTTAGCCCAGAGTGATTAGAAATTAAGCATAGACCCTAATAGGCATAGGCAATTTGGGGTAGGAATTCTAAACAAAATCGTCCCAATCTTCAATTAAATTTGAAATTTTCCCAAATTAGGAAACTTGCCATTTTAATGATGATTACTACAAAAAATAAGGCAGGTGGTTCCTAATTGATTGTTTCTCTTTTTTGTTTTCCTAAGATTAGGAGGTTGATTAGGGAAGAATAGAGAACTTACCTACCCTGGAGTGGCTGTTTTGCACAGAAGAACTCCTCGTGAAGTACCTCGCAAAATCACAAGAAAGCAAATAGGTCAAGTCAATACTCAAATATAATCAAATAATGCAGAGAACAGCAGTGAATTGTGCGTTGCTTCCCAGCAACGGCGCCAAAATGTTAGTCGCTCCGAAACGGATTTTAAAATTGTCACATTGTAGTATAGAAAGTATCAGTGCGAAAAACAAATAAACTTTATTACTCGAATATTAGAAATGAAGTCCGAGGTCATTTGCTGGGAGCAAATATGGAATTGACGCACTAATCTCACTAGATAATATAAATGAGCACAAGTAATTACTCAAAAACTAATATACAATGTATAACATGAGTATATGAAGAGATAAAAAGAATTCTAGACAAAATAATGGTGATTTGGATCACCAATTATTAACCTAACATATATATAGTATTTACTGCATATAATCAAATGAAGGAACAGATAATCAGACATCTGATTTTACAATCAGACGACTTAAAGTGCGTTGCTACAGTGCTCCTTCTTTCTTTTTCTTCTACTGTTCTTCTTCTTCTTCCTTCCTTTGGTTTCTTCTTCAGCCTCCTCTTCTTCTCATGCATAGGGGGAACAACTTCTCAAACAACTAAGTGTTAGCCATTACACAATAGAGCAAAACCCTCCCCTACCCCGTGCTCTCTTCCTTTCTCTCTCTAGGTTTCGCCCTCCCAGGGTCATGCGCATCGGGTTATCAGGTAATCGAAGGATCCGTGTACCCAGGTCGAGGGTCACTGGCGTGGTATAGTGACCGAGGAGTGAGGCTTAGGCGAGTTGGGCTATGCAGGTAAGGAGGACCTCACCCTCATGTTAGGAGGCGACAAGACATAGAGGGAAAATCAACTTATAGCACTCCAAGTGCTCCTGTGTTTCCGAGGTGGGACCCACCCTCTTCTTTGCGCGGTTGGCAGCAGGTGGAGGTCTCCTCAGTTGAAGCTGAAGCAAGTGGTGTGGTACCCAATTAACCACCTGGGCGTGTGCTTGGAAGCCTTTCACATAGCTTAGGGATGTTGCTTGGAGCTCACGACACCTGGAGCTCGAAGAACGAAGGCGATGATGGTGTAGGTGGCAGAGCTCCAGTGAAGACACCTGCAGACAGGAAAACGGCCTTGCGGCCAAGTTAAATACTTCAGGACCTTCGCCGAACCACGGTGAATGTGTGGGTGGCGGTGGCATGCCGTGAAAGGGCATATGGTGGTGTGCGGAGGTCGAAGATGGTGGTGCGGCAGTGGGTCAGTCGTCAGGGTGTTAGGATGAGTAATAGGAAGGGAGATGTTAGGGCTTTTGTGCTGTGGAGCACGGCGGAGCTTGTGGACTAGTTGGCGAGGGGGATGGTCATGTATAGCAGGAGGGAACCCTCACCAGAGTGGTCACTGAAGATGGAGGAGATGAAGGTGTTTAGTGTCGTCGATGGTCAAATTTGAAGAATAGAGAGAGGTGAAGAGAGTAGGTGAGATGAGGAAACTAAAGGACCTAATCTAAGGATGAAAGGGGGAGATATTCCTACGCCGGTGTGATGGCCGAACGTGGGGAAGACAAACCTTCGAAGGGAGAGATGGTGGCGAAGAAGGGGTCTAGACACGTTCGCTTTGGTCAACGAGCAGTGAAGGAAGGAGTGGATAGCTATGCCTCCAATTTGACAGTTGGGGCTGCGGATGAAGGAGACGAAGAGGACCGCTAGAGCTTAGGTCGAAGCTGGTCATGGGAGAGGAAGAAGAGGGTTTTGTGGCCTTAAACCTAGCTGAAGAACACGGTACCCAAATCTCTCATGTGTTTGCATGAGAGATTGGGAATGTTTTAGGGCACATGGATGGATTCAATGGGAAGAGGACTCCTTAAGGAATCTCCCTTCTAATTTTAGAAGGGATTGAGCAAGAAATCAAGGAGATCTTCCCATTTGAAGGTCGCCAGAGTTGTAGGAATAGGATTTTGGTGCAGCAGGGACCTATTTATGAAGAAGACGACAATGATAGGGGTCTATTTGTAAGAATTCAAAAGTTATGGGCATGTGTGTGAAATAAAAGAGCTAGACAAGACCAAATTGCACACTATGTCAAAATGATCTCAGATTGGGCGAAAATTTTGGTAAAAACCTAATTTGGACCCAATAAATCCAATGGTGAAGTTAGATTTAGGTTTTGACTTTGTTTGACTGGGTAATTTATGTAAAAACCTAAATTAAGGCAAATGTCTGTCTGAGACTCTATTTTGGGTCATGACAGGTCTTGATGGTCAAATTGAAGGTACCAAACCCTAAAGAATATTTTTATATGAATTTTAGAGGGTTTAGGTGAATTTTATCCTAACCAGAACCTTAGTTAATTAAGAGGGTCTATTTTTGAGGTTTCAGAAGTCATTTAATTCTCAAAACACGCGAAAACCCTTTTCTGTCTGTATGAACCCACTTGTTGGATATTTAAGACTATTTAACCTTTATTTAACCCCTAAGAAAACCCGTGATTGTACTGCAATTGAGATATGCTGTTAAAACTGTAGTTTTACTCCTGTTTTCTTGTATTTTCCTCAGAATGATTATGCAGTGAATTACAATCCTCTGACGATTTTGTAGGAGCATTTATTCCTTGATAATGACTAAATTGAGCTAGTTATGGCTCATGATGGTGTTTCCATTATTTGGGGAATGCACGTTGGTTGATAATCGTCATAGTTTAGGAAAATACACGTCGTAGTATAGCAACGAAAATTGAATTAACACTTAAAATTTGTAAAGCTCAATAAGCGTGAGTTTTCGATGTCATTCTCAGGGAGCAAATATAATTGCAATTCAAGCACCAATCCAACATTTAAATAAAATTCAATATATATGAAAAATATACTCAATGATTGCAAATTGTATGTCAAGAGTTAGAGAACAAAAATAATAGAGAAGTAGCCAAAGAGAATGGTGGTTGAAACCACCAATGTAACACTTAGGCTATTCTCTCAACTCAAGGACGTCTCCAGTAAGCACCAGACATCTCAAACACTTAACCAAATTCTTGCGCTTAATTCCACGGCACTTATCTTTCAAATCAGACACTTCTTCAACACTTAACTCAATTTCTAGCTCACTCTTCAGATCAGTGACAAACGTCTTAACTTCTCCAACTACAACTTCTTAGTGCAAAACTCTCCCCTCTCTCTCTCACAGAGCCTTTCTTTCTCTCTCTTCTCTCAAACCCAGACTAAATCGATCTAGACCCCAATCTAGTTTAGCATAAATGGGGCTCCAACTCGTAAGGCATGGGTGACCGTGGACCGTGCATTGGTTCATGCAAAGCGAACTTGACCCCCGTGTCAAAGGCGAATAGCCAATGGACACAAAAATGTTAAGTATCAAAAATATGTTTAGCTACCCATGATGTGGGACTAAGTCATCTCAATTCTCCTTCAGCTATTGCTGCGTGGGTATGCCTTCCAAATCGAGCTACTGCTGGTGCTTTCTTTGTTCAATTGAAAGCCCAGGTGACTTCCTGATGTTAAGCCACATCTGTTGGAGGTGGAATTGGTGAAGATGATGACCAAACAATGGCAGACAGAGGCGACATAGCAGCGAAGATCTGGTAAGCACCTGAAAAGCACGAAAACGGCCTTACAACCCAATTAGATGGCTCAAGAGGTTTGCCGTGGAGTGAGGAGCATGGTGGTGTAGGTGATTTGTTGTATGGAGGTGAGAGGTGATCGAACAACGTTAGAATTGCAGGTGGATGGTGAGTTTCTTCAGTGGTGGGTTTGAGTGGTCAAAGCTCCCAATAAACTTTGGGCTTTTGATCTATGGAATGTGGGGAAGGTTGTGGTGGTGGTGGTGTGGTGTTTAGTGGATGGTGGCACCGGTGCAAACTCGTCGGAGTTCATGCCGAAGGTAGAGAAGATAGTGGTAGATGTGCATGTGTAGTGGATAAAACTAGAACCTAAAGACCTAAACATATTCTAGAGAGGGAGAGGGAGAGGGAGAGAGTGGGGTGCTTATTGGGACGTGAGGAGGAAAGAAGCATTCAGCATTGGCCAGTCGGACACGAAGAAGGCAATAAGTCCGGTGGGTCGAACGGCAAGGAAGAAGGGGCAACAATGCCCTTGCTTTGGTCGACAAGGTGCGCGAAGACAAGGGGAAGAAATTGGGCCACCCAATTTGGTGTTTGGGTGGCCAAAAGAGAGTGAACAGAGATGCTCGCTGGAGCCGAGGATTGAGGTGACCGGAGAAGAAGAAAAGATGGGACTTCCAGCCAAACACAACTGGGGAAGATGTGGGAAGGTAGAGGGGTTTATATAAAGCATGATTGTACCCTCAAATTGGAAAAATTCTAGAATTGGAGTCACAAATTTGGAAACTCAAAATCCCTAAAATATCGAGTTCGCCTGGGCATTCCTCTTTGTTGGAACCTTGTTCCACATCTTGTTTTGGTGTTAACAAAATTATTATGGATTAATGTTTGCAATTGAGTGTTTTTCAGATTTAGGTGAAGATCAAGGCAAACAGGAAGTGATGGAGGCATGATGATGAGAAAGAGAAGATGATGACAAGGAGGAGGCAAGATGACAAGGATGAATCAAGGAGAAAAGATCATCTTCGACCTTTAGTTTATTTAGTTTAGATTTTATTTTTATAGATTGTATTTGCCTCTTAACAAATAATCATAACTTAGATCGTAAAATCAATTAGAGATAAATTAGGATTTATATTGCGATCATTTTCAAAGAACGTAATTGATTAAATCTCTTAAAAAAAAGGTACTTGTTAACCCACAAGTACTGGTACTAAAGTTTAGTACCGGTACATGTGAGTTACAGGTTTGGGTTTTGTCAAGAAACAAACCTGTACCCTGCAAGTACCAATACTTATGGTCAGTACCGGTACTGGAGGTAATGAGTACCGGTACTAATGATCAGTACCGGTACAAGTGGGTTACAGATTTGTGTTAAGAGTTTGAAACCCAAATCTGGAAGCAACGAGTACTGATACAGGTACTTTAATACCGGTACCAGGTAGCCATTGGCTCAAAACTGAACGGCTAGAAAATTAATTCCAACAATATGAACGTTGGGAATTAATTTCCAACATCTAGTAGACGTCCCAACTAGGTCCTAACTCTATAAAATGACCCTAGGACTCTTTGTTTGCACACAAGAGACATAAGAAATAGAGAAGAAAAATTCTAGAGCTATAATTCAAATTTCCACCATATTTTCAAAAGAGAAAGAAGAAGCTTGCCATTCACTTTCTCTACACTCTTGCAAGCTCAACGACGTGTTTTTCTCACGCATCTACGAAGCGATTCACGTCCATCCTAGGCTCTCAAATCGGTAATATTATTTTAATTATTGTTGGGAGGCATAGGAATTTTTGTTGTAAGAGTTTTCTTTCTTACACCAGTTTTCACTTGTATTTGGAGCTTGTTGCTCGTTGGGTTGTAACAAACCTGTTCTTGTAATTGGGTTGAGGTAACCCGTTAATTACCTCGGATTAGTAAATTGATTCTCTCGGGGTTGAGAGAATCGGGTTAAAAACCCTAAGCTGGGAGGCTTAGGTAGTGGAGTACCTAAGGGAGGGGAACCACTATATATCTTGTGCCAATTTCTGTGATTGTGTTTTGTGCAAATTTATTTTTGTTATTACTAATTTGTTTGCATAAGTCTTTGCGCATAGCCATATCTTTTTAGATCCTACACTCTTCATCAAAGGATTTGGGACCTGTACTAGATGGAAGAAGATCTCTTACCAATCAATCCCTCCAAATTTGGAGGGATTTGATTAAGAAATCGAGATATCGGGCTTTCAAGTTTGACAGTTGTGATTATGAAACAAGGTGTTTCAGGTGACAAGGACCTACTTGTGAAGATGACGAGAAAGTTAGGGGTGCCATTGTAAGGAAAAGGTAGAAGTTAGGGGTCTAGGTGTAGAGAACAAGATCTAGGAACTCAAATGCAAACTAAGTCAAGATGGACTCTAATTGGACCTAAATTTTGGTGTTAACCTAATTTGGAGAGAAGAATCTAGTGGTGAACTTAGATTTTGGTTTTGACCATGTTTTATTAGGTAAATTACACAGAAGCCCAAATCAGGGCAAATTCCCATCTGAATCTTTATTTTTGGTCAAAATAGGTTCAGATAGTCAAAGTGAAGGTACAAAACCTCTTAGAATATTTTTCAATGATTTTTAAGTGGTTTAGATTGAATTTATCTCTACCAGAACCCTTTCAATTTGAGTGAGGCTTACAATTAGGGTTTTTAGTAATATTTTAATCCTCAAAATGCTTTAAACCCTGATTTGATCAGTGCAAGCCCACTTATTGGTATTTTAAGTTCATTTGACCTTGAATTAACCCTTGATTAATCCCTTAGTTAATCTACATTAGTGATAAGATGTTAAAACAATAGAATTAACCCATTTTAGTGTCTTCGTCTCAAATTCTCTTTAGAATAGAGCTATGACCTTCTAATGAATATTTAGGAGCATTTATTACAGTAGTTAGGCTAATTTAAGCTCATTAACACTAATGATGGTGCTACCATCATGCATCATCTTTGATACCCTGGTACTTAATGATATCTCACTTAAGAATTAGAATAATGGATCACAAGTACAGGACCACACATTAGGTTCTCACTCAACTCCCTCTATAGCTAACCCCACTTAAGGTGGTACACACTTTGATTCATATCCTAATTCGTATAACTGTGAGTGGAGGGACAATCTTGATCTTTCTTGTCCTCCACAAAGACAAAATCAAACTCAAGATCAATCTAGGCCTGCCCAGACTTGCACCCATTCCACTTAGGTCAACCACCTAGTCCAACCCAACCCACAACCACCCTTGATGGTATCATGAACCTTCTGTTGGACTTTGATAAGAAAAATGAAGAAAGGCTTACTAATTTGGAAAAACAAGTTCAATCTAAAGGGGATCAAATCAAAAGAATTCAAGAATCCTTCTATCCTCGTATGGAAATTTCTCACTCATATTCTCTACCAATTCTTCCAACCCCTCCACTTTATCACATGTGCCATTGCATAGGTGACAATTCTCTGGCCCCTAAAAGAAAGAGAAAAGCCAAGAGCCTACCCAAACGATCTGATTCGAGCTCACCCAAAAATCCTAAGATAAAACCTGCATCAAGTTCTGACTCAGACTCTGAGGACAAAAAGAAGAAAAAGGCTCCTGAATTTGATTTAACCTATTTACCCTTTTCTGGAGCCTTAAAGAAAGAGTTAAAAGAAAATAAAAATACTTGCACACCTAAATAGGTGGTTTTTTATGCGCACATGAGTGCATTTATTTCTGGCACTCTATCACCCAAAAATATCGACCCTGGAAAACCTCTCATATCTTGTGCCATCAAGGGATTCACCCTCAATAGAGCCCTTGTAGATTTAGGGTCGTCAACTAGTTTGATTCCTACCGCCCTTTTTGACCACACTAGACATGGAGATCTGCACCACACACCTATCACCATTAAAATGGCAGATGGCTCCATCAACACTCCTAAGGGGGTAGTTCATGATGTGATCATTAAAGTGCAAGGTCTTAGCTTTCCAGTTGATTTTATTATTTTGGACATGGATATACCGGAGAAGTTGAGTTATTCACCCATCATTCTGGGTCACCCTTTCTTGTCTACGCCAACTATTGATAGCAAGTTTCCATCATTTTAGTAAAATACACGTCATAGTATAGCAATGAAAATCGAATCAACACTTAAAATTTATAATCTCGAGAAATATGAGTTTCCAAGGTTATTTGTAGGGAGAAAATATATTCGCAAATCGAACACCAATTCAATATTCAAACAAAACTCAAGATATATAAAAAATATATTCAATGAATTGCAAATTGTATGTCAGGATCAATGAACAAAAATAATGTAGAGAGAAATAGCAAAAATCATAGTGGTTGAAACCACCAATGAAACCCTAAATGCTTAAGCTTATTTTTCTCAACTCAAATCCTCAATTCATTACTTAGCCAAATTTCCAATCAACTCTTTAAATCAAATGTCTACCAATTGCTACAGACACCTTAAGTTCCAAGCCCAGCTTTCTCAGTGCAAAAACCCTCCCCTATCTCATACTGCAAACCCCTTTCTCTACTCAAACCTAGTTCAAGCATAAACCAACCCAGAGCCACATGCAGTGGGCACTAGTGAGAGCATCTGTGTAGGCATGTGGGTAGGGACCTGACCTCAGAGTCTCGAAGGCAAACAACTTACACACAAAATTCAATAAGTATCAATTTTATTTTTAGCACCCCACTATGTGGGACTAAGCTCATTGCCTCCTTCAACTATTGCGTGAAAGGTCTTCTTCTTATTGGAGCTGCTACTACTTCTCTATCAAATTGAAGCCCCAAGTGGCTTCCTAGAAGTGTTCCACGCTTATCTGGAAGTGGAAGCGAGGTCTGAAGTCAGCAAACGGCGGTGGACAGTGGCAACGTGGATGTCGACAATGACTAGGACCTGTGGAACAAAACATGGGCTTTTGGCCACAATTAGAGAGCTTAGGGGTATCGCCATGAGGAGTGGAGTGCAGTGGTGGTGTCCGTGTGGTGTTTGATGGACTAGGGTGGCCGGACAATGTTGGAGATGATGGTAGAGGTGTGGGTCATTCAGCTGAGGTTTGTGATAAAACGTCAGTTCTGTTTCAGTTATATCGTCGTAGTAAAGCCGGTTGTTACCAACGTTTCATATAAAATTTTTTACTCGGAAAAATAAAAGAGTTCCCGAGGTCGAACTCAGGGAGCAAGTTGTATTCTAGAGATATACAAGTTCTATTACAAAAATAAAGAGAGAGAGAGAGAGATGAAAATTTGGCTTCTTCTTCTTTTCTTCTTTCTTCCTCTTTGTCTTTGGTTCTTCCTGTTCTTCTTCTTCTTCTTCTTCTTCTTCTTCTGCTTTCTTCAGTCCTTCTTCTTCTTTGTCTTCACCTGCCTTGACCTCTCTTCTTCTTCTTTCGCGATGGCCGTTGCTCTTCCTTCTTCTTCAGCCTGTCTTCTTTCCTGCTCTGGCTGCTGACCTTCCGTCGTCTGCCCCGGTGCTGAGACGACTTAACGATGCCTTCGCTACAGTGCAGCAGCTCCTTCTTCTTCAGCGGGTCTGCTTCTTCTTCTTTGGCCTGCACACTTCAGAGTTTTTTCGTCAAGAGGCAAAAACCTACTCTACCCCCCTCCCCCACGTATCTCTCTCTCTGAAATCACTCTTCGGAAGCTCTCCCAGAGCGCTACCGGGTAATCGGGTTCGGGTCAGGCCCGGGTCCAGGCCCACCGGCGTGCGTGGTGGGCGAGGAGTGCAGATCAGTCTAATCGGGTCGGGCCAGGTCCGCGGAGCGTGGTCACGGACGAGGCCGAGTCGGGTCGGGTCGGGTGAGAGGGACCTCACCCCGTGGTAACTGAGGCAAACAGATGGTGGCACTTTTGCAATTTATGTGGGTGTGTGGCTTCAGAAACTCCCGAGGTGGGACTATCCGCGCACCCCTTTTCTCTCACGCCTGCAGCAGGGATGGTGCTTCCAATTGCAACAGCTGTTGAGGCGCGCAACTCCAATTGAGGGCCAGGGTGTGTGCGCAAGATTCTTTCGCGCTGGCCGTGGCTCTTCAACCTGGGATATCTAGGCTTGGAGCAACCTCAAGCAAGCTTCGAGCTTCCTCGCCAATGGCGGTCAAGGCCTGGAACCTGAAATCAATAGAACGGCCTCTCGGCCAAATCAGACAGGCGGGGGACCTTCGCCGTGGCACGGCGAAGGTGGTCAGGGGGTCTGCAGGGGGCGAGATGGAGCTATCAGGTCGTCCTAGGTCAAACTGTGAGCGAGGGAGTGGGTGTGTTCGGTGGATCTGCAGAGGGTGTTTGGTGGGAAGTGGAGGGGCGGAAGAGGATCAGGGTGAGGAGGCGGAGGTTCTGCGGTGGTCGGCGAGCCGTGTGGGTCGCTGAGGTGATGGGAGCGGCTCGCCGGAGGGTGGTCGGAGGCGGAGAGGATGAGGGTGAACAGGGTCGGTAGAGGGCTTAATTGACTAAATCGAAAGCGGGGAAAGAAAGAGGAGGAGAAGGGGAGTAGGTCTAACTTACTTGCAGGGACGAAGGGGGAGGAACAGGGCGACAGTCGTATCGACTGTCGCCGGAGAAGACGATGCCCAGTGGGGGAAGGACGGCGGTGACGACGGGGCAGAGGCAGCGCGCGCCGGTATTGCGCGACGCGGGAAGAGCAGGGGAAGAAATCTCTGCTGCTGGTATTGCGGCAGAGCGAAGAGGAGGAGGAGGAAGAACCGCCGGAGCTGGTGGGCGTCTGCCGGAGTGAGAAGAGAGGAAAGTTGGGGGTTTTCTCCGTCAGATCCAGGCTGCTTTGGTCGGTGGAGCGGCGGGGGGTATTTATAGGGTTGAAGCAGGGAGGAAGGCGGAGGGAGACGACGTGTCTCCCTCGCCGGAGAATGGTCGGAATACGAACCCATACCGTCCGTGCGTTCGCACGGCCGGTATGGGGGGCTACAATGACCATGGGGGTGCTCCTGCGACGGCTGACGACGCAGGGCACCCCCGGTACACTTGCCAGGTCCTCCACCTCACCCTGCGCGGCGCCATGCTCCGCGCAAGGTCGCCGGAGCATGGTGCTGGCAGGGTTTTGCAGGAGGGACCTGTTTGCAAAGAACGAAGGAGAGTTAGGGGCCAAAATGCGAGGGTTCAAAAGTTGAGGGCCAAAGAGTAAATATATGAGGACCAAAGTGTGAAGTCGGTCAAGGAGGTTTCTTCTTAGGCTCAAGTTTTTATACATGACTAATTAGGACCTAAGGAATCTGATGGTGAATTTTATTTTCATATTAAACCTTGTTTGACCGGTCAATTTGCGCAAAAACCCAAATTAAGTTATTAATTGGGCATGGTTCTCAATGTAGGTCAAAATGGGTTCTAAAGGCCAAATTGAAGGTTCTAAACCCTAGAGATTATTTTTCTATGAATTTTAGAGGGTTTATTCTATTTTTACTTTGCCTCGAACCTTGTGAATTGAAGTGGGTTGTTTTAGGGTTACAGATTATCATTTGGTTCCTTGGAAGTGCTGTAGCCCTTGCTAGATCATCTCATCCCACTTTTATTCTTATTAAGCTGTTTTGACCTATGTTTGGGCCCTGAATTACCCTGTATGCAGATTATACTGGTAAAATTGCACTTTTACCCCTTATGACTTGTTTTCTTCTCAAACTCAGAGTTCTCTGAGTTAAGCTTTTCCTTGAGATATGTAGGAGCTTTTATCCTTTGTATTGGGTCAAAATGAGCTAGTTATGGCTCATGATGAGGTTCTCATCATACCCCCATGCCTAGCTTTTGCTAGTCCCTTAGCAAAAAAAAAACTTAAGGTTTCAACCCTTGTTCTAGACCATGAAGTTTTCAATGGTTTTAGATAAGTGCCTTTTTATTTGAGCATAGATTAGGTTAGAATGCTGACCATAGGCCTAAAAGATACTCTAGTACCAATCAAGATCCAAATCTGTCTAGCCTTAGCCTCAGTCTTTTAGCAAAGGTTTTTAAGGCCCGCAAGAACTAACCTAAGGTTTATTGGACTTCGTGGTTAAAGCACCCGTGCTTGAAATGATTTTAGCCCTGGCCCAGTTCGCAGTGCGTTTTGTAAGAGAGAGATAGAAAGTTTTTTCTGTTTGGAGAGTTTTCTCTCTCTTTTTCTTTTTAGTTCTAGCCTAGGATTAGCTTTTCAACACGGTCTGTATCAGATTCCTTGCTCCCATCATCAATCCTCAAGGGTTCCTGGCGATCGATGCTTCGAGATAGCACCGCCCATGGCAACCCCCGGAACCCTGGCTATTGAGATTTCGAGATAATCCCATCCATGGTATTCCGTGGCCGAATCCAGACCCTGGCAATTGACATTTCGAGATAATGCCATCCATGGAATCTGAACCAGCAGAGTGCTTATATGCCCCCCGTAGGATATGTAAATATCCTAAGAGACAAGCACCGAGGAGATGATATTTTGTTACGCATCTTCGAGGGGATTTCCCGCCTCTCCGCGCTGGGAGCTCGTCCAAATCAACTTGTGTTGATCGGCCGCTCCTATTCTAGATGTTCTTTTCAGATTTTTGTGACGCTTCTGCGTGATTCTGATTTTTACGCTTACTGAACCAGGCTGTGTGTGAGATTAGGGTGCTTAGGTTTCTGAGTCCCGTAAACCAAAAATTAGTTAACGAGGCCGAATACTCCCTAAGCCTTAGACCTAATACTTCAGCTTTTCATTTTCCTCAACCTCTTGAGGAGTGTCCAGATCTTAATGGGTACTAAGAGTCTATTCAAGAATGCCTAAGGTTTGCATTCTTACTAATCTCATTGTGCACTTTTCAGTTATTTTCTCGAATGAGGTCTAGAACTTAGGTTAATTCCTTAGTTCCTTACTAATGACTATCACTTTTTCTCATAATTTTGTGCTCCTTTTTTATTTTGTTTCTTTTCTCCTTCACAAAATTTTCCTTCTCCTCTTTTCCTCTTATTCTTTTTCGAAAAATTTTTTAATTTTTATGGTATTTTTGGCATATGTGAATTTTTTGTTTGAAACCTTTTCTTACAAGTTTTTGCACTTTCCTACCCCCCTATGCCTAAGATTTGCAATGTCCTCATTGTAACCTAGGGGGTCTTAGTTCATTCCTTAAGACAGAAATTTGGGTGAGTGGATGGGTCGGGTTGAATTTTTGCGGACGATTTCAAATTTCAGATGCGAACATCTGAGTTGGGGTCGGCTGTCTATAAGGGTGAACTTCGAGTGCTGAAAGGTGTCAGAACAAGTTTCAGGTTTTCAAAGAGAATGACGGGCTGCCTCCCGTTGAGCGCTAAATTTGATGCCTTCAGCCAAGCGGGAAATGCGATGGAGAGGGGATGGTCAACTCAGCAGAGTTTTGTAAGACAAGCACCTTGATTAAGAGCCTGGTTGGTCCAACCAGGTGCTTGTTCAGATCAACAGGCTGATGATGCAGCCCAAACCCAATCAATCTGGTGGGTTGATAGATGTGGATAAAAAGGTGTGGAGCCCACCAGAAATTATGAAGCTCAGATGGATGTGGAAGTGTAAACGCAGGGTTTGGCTGTGCCGAATCAGCCTGGTCAGAGTAGGGACCCGTAGGATAATCAGTGGTTGATGCAGGAACCCTACAGGGGTGATCAGAGAATGATAGAGCATGGTATGTAGTCTGATCAATGTTCGAAACCCGATGTGGAAATGCAATCGGCTCGGTGAGAGGTGAATCAGCATAGAAATTGAGTCCGGTTGCGGGTCGGGGTTTGGAAGAGGTTTTGATCCGTTCTGTGTGTGCGGATGAGGTGGCCATTGTGTACGAGGGCTCTTCTAGAAACAGATGATAGGTGATTTTCTGTAGAGAGTCCTCTGGGTAACTATCAAATGCCTGAAGAGTGTTTGTAGGGTGAAAGAAATCGGATTCGAGAAAAAATTTGGATTCTTGGTTGCAATCACTCTTGGCATTTTCTGTTTTTGGTTCCTGAGGATCGAAAAGGAATGATTCTGTGTTATCAGTGATCTCGGGAATCAGGACCTCAGAGTTAGAGTCAGAGTCAGAGTCATGTGAACCGAGGTCGTAGATAGGCCTGGCGTGTTCAGGAAGGGGAATCTCTCCGCAATTATAGTCAGATCTGAAATTGTCGGAGAGTTGGCGAAAATGATCATGAATTCCATCACAGCAGAAATCATCAGATGTGGAATCAGCAGCCTGACTGGGTTCTAGCCTATATGTCAATTCTGGGCTCAAAAAGATGTTCTGTTCAAGCTCTAAGCTGGTAGGATAGACCCCATTAAAATCCTGCTCATCCAACTCCTCAGTTTCTGTATCATAAATTGGCATGTTTTCTGAAAAATCGATCAGATTTCCTGAGGATGTTGGAGAGGGATATTCATTAAATAGAGGCCCGGAATCATATCCTGTAAAAATTTGATCTTCCTCATAAAGGGCCTCATAATCTTCCCAATAAGTTTCAGATCTAGGTTCTAGGCTTAGGATGTGGGTAGAATTATTAGAACCTAAGTCCGAATAACCTTCGAGGGTCACCTTATCAAAACAAGGGGTGGAATTTATACCCTCCAGAGGTTCAATTCTAATCTTGTTATTGCAGGAGCCTTGGAGTTCTAAGCTTGGTGATTTATGGCCTAGGGTTGGCTCAGCATTGTGTTCTCCTGCAATATCCCAACCTAATTCAACATTGTCTTCTATCTGGGTTGGGATTTTACAACCACTTTGTGCCTCAATCCCGGGATCTGGGAAACTGAATGGTTCCTTGATACTGTTCCAAGATGGTTCATCCTCTGTTTCTGGTATATACGGGTATTTCCGGTTGATAATTTGTTCTACTGATTTCATCATTTCTACCCGTTTTATAAGGGCATCTTGGTGTTGTTCCCAAAGTACAGGATTTGTCAAGCATTGAAGGTATTCAGATTGGTGTAATTTTTCCATCTCAATGTATCCTGTCATGAGCATATCTCGGGTTGATCCTTTTGAAATTCCAGTTAATAGAATTTGGGCACAGTTTATGATGAAGGATGTGGTTGTTGGGACATCAACCTGAATATCTCCTATTGGTGTTGAGGTTTTTTCTTCTTTTTCATAGAATCTTATGGCATCCTCGATCATTTTATCTTTCATAGATCTCCGATATTCAGGTTTCTTGAATGGTAGTCTTGCTAGGTAATTAGGCTGCATAATTGGATCAGGTGGTGGAATAGAATCAAAGTTTGAATCAAGATGGAAGAAGGGGATTTTGTTCAGAATCAGAGGAAAGAGGGGCTATGTGAATGATTTCTGCAAAAACAAAGGAGCCGAGGCTTAGCCTCGGGGAGAGTGAACTTCTATTGGAGGTTTCAAGGACCTCCTGAAAAATACTGAAGGGCTGGATGAGATAAGCAGGTGCTGGACCCAATCAAGACACCCAAAAATTGTTGGGTGACTATAGAGGTTCGGGGAAGATGGACCCCTTGATCAGAAAGATCGTCCACCTGAGAATTACCTGGGCAGCCAGAGAGGGAGAGTCCCGCGAAGACCCCTACACGGTAGAGCGTCCCCATGGGTTACAGGGTTTCCCCCACCCGACCTCTCTTGTCACTGCGGTTCCAGGTAGACCAGAATGGGGATCTTGACCTCTTAAGTCTACCAATTTTAAGATCAGGGTGCTTAAGGTTTCACTTGAACTTTAGTCTTTTTAAGTGCAAAGAGTGACCTAATTTAAGGTTGGTTAACCCAAAAGGGGTCAACTTTACCTCTTGTTTTCTTTGAGAGCTTTTAGGTCCTGTCTTTTAGGGTTCAAGTGTTTAGAGAGCCAATTGTTTTAGATTTTCTTTGAATAGGTATTTTCAGACAAGGGCTTGGGCACACTTCATTTGGTTTTCTCAATTCTTGCTTAAGGAGTGTGTCTCTAAATCCCTAATGTTGAATCCTAGGTTGGCTCTACTTGGTCCAGTTAATTCTTTGTTGGGTAATTAGGGCTCAAGCAAGAATGTGTTAGCCCTTAAATACCCTTAATAGTGTGCAGAAATAATGAGTTGAAAACATGCAACTTTTATGGTTACTAAATATGGAAGACAGGTTAGCCCTATATTGCTTGTTCTTTTCTTTTCTTCCTCTTTAGAGCTTAGGGGTTAATAGTGAGAGGAAAAATTTACCTGTCTTTGGTGTGGTTGCTTGTCTTCTTGAGTTCCTGTAGCTGCACAAAAGAGAGGAGATTATCAGAAATAATAAAAGAATACAGGAATGTTTACCTCTAGAATAGCCGTTGCTCCCCGGCAACGGCGCCAAAATGATAAAACGTCAGTTCTGTTTCAGTTATATCGTCGTAGTAAAGCCGGTTGTTACCAACGTTTCATATAAAATTTTTTACTCGGAAAAATAAAAGAGTTCCCGAGGTCGAACTCAGGGAGCAAGTTGTATTCTAGAGATATACAAGTTCTATTACAAAAATAAAGAGAGAGAGAGAGAGATGAAAATTTGGCTTCTTCTTCTTTTCTTCTTTCTTCCTCTTTGTCTTTGGTTCTTCCTGTTCTTCTTCTTCTTCTTCTTCTTCTTCTTCTGCTTTCTTCAGTCCTTCTTCTTCTTTGTCTTCACCTGCCTTGACCTCTCTTCTTCTTCTTTCGCGATGGCCGTTGCTCTTCCTTCTTCTTCAGCCTGTCTTCTTTCCTGCTCTGGCTGCTGACCTTCCGTCGTCTGCCCCGGTGCTGAGACGACTTAACGATGCCTTCGCTACAGTGCAGCAGCTCCTTCTTCTTCAGCGGGTCTGCTTCTTCTTCTTTGGCCTGCACACTTCAGAGTTTTTTCGTCAAGAGGCAAAAACCTACTCTACCCCCCTCCCCCACGTATCTCTCTCTCTGAAATCACTCTTCGGAAGCTCTCCCAGAGCGCTACCGGGTAATCGGGTTCGGGTCAGGCCCGGGTCCAGGCCCACCGGCGTGCGTGGTGGGCGAGGAGTGCAGGTCAGTCTAATCGGGTCGGGCCAGGTCCGCGGAGCGTGGTCACGGACGAGGCCGAGTCGGGTCGGGTCGGGTGAGAGGGACCTCACCCCGTGGTAACTGAGGCAAACAGATGGTGGCACTTTTGCAATTTATGTGGGTGTGTGGCTTCAGAAACTCCCGAGGTGGGACTATCCGCGCACCCCTTTTCTCTCACGCCTGCAGCAGGGATGGTGCTTCCAATTGCAACAGCTGTTGAGGCGCGCAACTCCAATTGAGGGCCAGGGTGTGTGCGCAAGATTCTTTCGCGCTGGCCGTGGCTCTTCAACCTGGGATATCTAGGCTTGGAGCAACCTCAAGCAAGCTTCGAGCTTCCTCGCCAATGGCGGTCAAGGCCTGGAACCTGAAATCAATAGAACGGCCTCTCGGCCAAATCAGACAGGCGGGGGACCTTCGCCGTGGCACGGCGAAGGTGGTCAGGGGGTCTGCAGGGGGCGAGATGGAGCTATCAGGTCGTCCTAGGTCAAACTGTGAGCGAGGGAGTGGGTGTGTTCGGTGGATCTGCAGAGGGTGTTTGGTGGGAAGTGGAGGGGCGGAAGAGGATCAGGGTGAGGAGGCGGAGGTTCTGCGGTGGTCGGCGAGCCGTGTGGGTCGCTGAGGTGATGGGAGCGGCTCGCCGGAGGGTGGTCGGAGGCGGAGAGGATGAGGGTGAACAGGGTCGGTAGAGGGCTTAATTGACTAAATCGAAAGCGGGGAAAGAAAGAGGAGGAGAAGGGGAATAGGTCTAACTTACTTGCAGGGACGAAGGGGGAGGAACAGGGCGACAGTCGTATCGACTGTCGCCGGAGAAGACGATGCCCAGTGGGGGAAGGACGGCGGTGACGACGGGGCAGAGGCAGCGCGCGCCGGTATTGCGCGACGCGGGAAGAGCAGGGGAAGAAATCTCTGCTGCTGGTATTGCGGCAGAGCGAAGAGGAGGAGGAGGAAGAACCGCCGGAGCTGGTGGGCGTCTGCCGGAGTGAGAAGAGAGGAAAGTTGGGGGTTTTCTCCGTCAGATCCAGGCTGCTTTGGTCGGTGGAGCGGCGGGGGGTATTTATAGGGTTGAAGCAGGGAGGAAGGCGGAGGGAGACGACGTGTCTCCCTCGCCGGAGAATGGTCGGAATACGAACCCATACCGTCCGTGCGTTCGCACGGCCGGTATGGGGGGCTACAATGACCATGGGGGTGCTCCTGCGACGGCTGACGACGCAGGGCACCCCCGGTACACTTGCCAGGTCCTCCACCTCACCCTGCGCGGCGCCATGCTCCGCGCAAGGTCGCCGGAGCATGGTGCTGGCAGGGTTTTGCAGGAGGGACCTGTTTGCAAAGAACGAAGGAGAGTTAGGGGCCAAAATGCGAGGGTTCAAAAGTTGAGGGCCAAAGAGTAAATATATGAGGACCAAAGTGTGAAGTCGGTCAAGGAGGTTTCTTCTTAGGCTCAAGTTTTTATACATGACTAATTAGGACCTAAGGAATCTGATGGTGAATTTTATTTTCATATTAAACCTTGTTTGACCGGTCAATTTGCGCAAAAACCCAAATTAAGTTATTAATTGGGCATGGTTCTCAATGTAGGTCAAAATGGGTTCTAAAGGCCAAATTGAAGGTTCTAAACCCTAGAGATTATTTTTCTATGAATTTTAGAGGGTTTATTCTATTTTTACTTTGCCTCGAACCTTGTGAATTGAAGTGGGTTGTTTTAGGGTTACAGATTATCATTTGGTTCCTTGGAAGTGCTGTAGCCCTTGCTAGATCATCTCATCCCACTTTTATTCTTATTAAGCTGTTTTGACCTATGTTTGGGCCCTGAATTACCCTGTATGCAGATTATACTGGTAAAATTGCACTTTTACCCCTTATGACTTGTTTTCTTCTCAAACTCAGAGTTCTCTGAGTTAAGCTTTTCCTTGAGATATGTAGGAGCTTTTATCCTTTGTATTGGGTCAAATGAGCTAGTTATGGCTCATGATGAGGTTCTCATCAGTTTGCAGTGATCAAAGTCAATAAATTGAGGGCTTTTGATCTATGAAGTACGTGGAAGGTTATGGTGGTGATGGTTTGTCGATTGATGGAGTGTAGTGCCAACGTGAGCTCATCGGAGCTCACACCGAAGGCGGAGAAGACAGAGATAGAATAGGGTAGAGAGAGATCGAGAGTTAGTTCTAAGGGCATAAAATGTATCTAGAGGATAGAGGTAGTAGAGGGATCTAATCTATGGGATGAAAGGGGGAGGAATCTCGCCAACGTGCCTTGTTGGATGGAAGGGAGACAAGGTTCTCTGATGAGGTAGACGGCGATGACGACGGCGGTAGAGAAGCCCTAGCTACATGCACTAGAGTTAGATCAATGAGAGGAAGAAGTTGGGCCACCCAATTTGGTGGTTGGGTGGCCGAAAGAGGAAAATCGATAAGGTCGCCAGAGCACAGGTTGGAGGTATCCAAAGAAGGAAGAGAAGATGAAATTTTGGCCTCAACCTTGCTTCGAAAAACGTTGGGATGTACAAGAGTTTATATAGAGGAGGTTTATGCCCTCAAATTACATGAATTCACATATTGTTGTCATGATTTTTGGAACTAAAAAGCCCAATTCTCTCAAGCTCATCAAAGCTCTGTGCTCCATATGGAAGCTTATGATCATGTTCAAACAGTGGAGGATCTTCTTGTGATTGATCCTTCCAAGTTTGGAAGGATTTGGTCGTAGATTGAAGGAGAAATCGTTGATTGAAGTCCACTGTCAATGGGTTTAGGATTTCTATTGAAGAATCAGGCGGAAAGGACCTAATTGTGAAGATGGTGAGAAATTAGGGGCCTATATGTAATAAAATGTGGAACCTAGGGGTTTAGATGTGATAAATAGAGATTTCAAGGGCTAAAATGCAAACTAGGTCAAGATGGACTCTGATTGAGCCTAAATTTTGGTGTTAACCTAATTTAGACTCAAGGAAGCTAATGGTGAACTTAGATTTGGTTTTTTATCACGTTTGATTAAATAAATTACACAAAAGCCCAAATTAGGGTAAATTCCCGTCTGAAAGTCTATTTTTGGGAAAAATGGGTTCCAATGGTCAAAATGAAGGTGCCAAACCTCTTAGAATATTTTTCAATGATTTTTAAGAGGTTTATATTGAATTTATTTCTACCAGAACCCTTTCAATATGAGTGACGTTGATAATTAGGGTTTTCTATAATATTTTAATCTTCAAAATGTGTAAAACCCTGATTCAGTCAATCTGATCCCACTTCTTGGTCTAAGTTCATTTGACCTTGAATTAACCCCTGATAACCCAATAGTTAATCTGCATTATTGGTGAGATGTTAAAACAATAGAATTAACCAATTTTCTTGTCTTCTTAAATTCACTTCAGAATAGAGTTATGATCTTCTGATAAATATTTAGGAGCATTTATTACAATAGTTAGGTTAATTAACACTAATGATGGTGCTACCATCACCAACGCACGGATTGACTGCTACTCAAGATATATGGAAATGAGCAACGACAATGAGAAGATTTACTTTGATATTATGCAGCCGTCGAGAAAATAAAGTTAGGGTATTTTATGGATGATACGGAAAGTGATTCAGAGGATAATTCAAAAGAACCAATGATGATTGATACATAGGTAGGACCACATGACTAGTATCAAGAATCCACTAGATCACATTCACTTGAGGATCTTGATCTTGATTTATGCCTTGATTATCAATCATTTTATTTTGAGGAACCAAGCATTAATTGGCCTGAATATGATTTTGTTGTATTTGAGGATACCCATGTAGACATTGATGAATTGATTCAGATGATCACATACACTAAACAACAAAATCAAAAACACCTTAACAACTCCTCAATCAATGATTTAGCCCATTCTACTTTTATGGAGGGACTCACTACTAAATCTAATGCCCAATTCCATCTAAGTGAGCAAAAGGAAGTATCCCCTTATGAAAAAGATATTCAAGAGATTGAAAGACTATTAGGAATTACATATGATGAGTTATCTAAGGAAGTTAAATTTTTTTCTAAATCATGTGAATTCAATGATAATTGGGAATTGGAATTGAATGATTTGGAAGAGGAAGAAGAAAAGGATGATACTCAAAAAGAAATATCTTTGAGAGAGATAGAGATTGATCACTGAACCTTGACTTCCAGATCTGACCACACCACTTGGGCCATTCCTTCCATTCATCACCATTATCAGGACCCATATGATTTTTCCCCCATTTTTTAGTCAACTCACACCCCAACCACTCGTCTTCTCCATCACCTCTTTGGGATGCCTCCATCTTTATATCTTCCAGGCACCCATATTTATCTCTCCTTCTTCTATAGCACTTGAATACAAATTTTTCCAAGCCCCATTATAATATTTTTTGATTTTTCGAGCTTGGAATTCATGGACAGCTGGTCCACATTTGACGCCCACTATTAGCAAATGAGATTAAATTTCTAATCATTTTACTTTCCATTCTCATTACCATATTGACATATCCTTTTCGAGTTTACGCTCAGCTGGAAGCATTAAACTTAGCACTTATACATAGCATATTTTATTTAGCATATTTTCCTTCATATTTCTTTCCCTCCATAGGTGTTGGAATATACTGACTACTAAAAATTCGAATGCGATTCTAGGTGATTTCTACCCTTTATTATGCTTTTCACAAATATCTATTCTATTAAGCTATGTTTATTTTCATGCATGAGGATATGCAAGAAGGTAGGCATTGGGGGGGGGGGGTAGTACACTTACACTAAAAAAAAAAATTCTGCCAACACCTAGAAAAACCTTTCGAACATCATGATAATTGCACTTTAGGGTCCTTAATTTAAGAACTACCAACTCCACCTCCAATGTTCACATTGGAGCTAAAAATCATTCACAACAGCCACTTCCGATTGATAAACGTCAGTTTATCATCATTCTTATGACCAAAAACAAATTTAGCTCTTAGGTTTTTAACTCTGCAAACAGATTTTTTGGTTGCATTTAAGCATAACCTAGGATTAGGCATGCATTGC
Source organism: Thalassia testudinum (assembly GCA_037157565.1). Taxonomy (NCBI): domain Eukaryota; kingdom Viridiplantae; phylum Streptophyta; class Magnoliopsida; order Alismatales; family Hydrocharitaceae; genus Thalassia; species Thalassia testudinum. The sequence continues at coordinate 47,346,033 of JAZHRO010000025.1, forward strand.
ATTCTTTTTGTATTTTTAACATCTTTACTTGAGTGTTAAGGTTAAGCAGATATTCAAACCATTAAAACCCTAGCACTCAAGAAGGAAGAAAGTGAAGAAGAAACCCAGATCAGCTGAACCCTAGTTGGATCCAGCTCATCTTAGCTGGATATTAGCTCACATTGCTTAAGTTTAGCTCCTTCCAGCTCCAATGAGCTCATCTTAGATGGATGGTAGCTTAGGGTAGCTCATCTTAGCTCAACCCACCTCAGCTCAGCTCAGATCCAGCTCAACTTAGTTGAGTCTAGCTCATCCTATCTCCATTCAATTCAATGGGAGCTCTAGCTAGCTCAACTTAGTTGTCGAGAGTTCATTCCAGCTCTAGTCCAGCTCTACCCAACTCCACTTAGCTCACAACAGCTGAATTTCCTCAAGCTTAGCTACTACTTGCCTACAAGCTAGCTTAGGAGTTCTCATCAGAGGCAATTCCAGCTCAACCTAGCTTCAACTAGGTTGAAACTAGCTCAACTACTCAAGCCTAGCTACTAGCATAAGAACTAGCTAGGTAAGCTAAGTAGTTGAGCTCCTCATGAAGACCTTCTCAGTAGATTCAACTCCAGCAGCTCCAATCAACTCTCCCTTAGCTCCTCTTCTCAAAAACCTAACATCTCCACTACTATTCTACTAGTTAAGCTAGCTTAGCTAGCTTACCTAAGATCGAAAGCTAGCTCCACCTCCATGGCCATCCACCAACTACCTAAACCCTAACCTAATTCCACCCTAACTCTACTCCAATTCCACCACCTAAACTAACAACCTACCTCTACCTATAGTTGACGCCACCATCCCGACATCTCTTCACCCCACCACCTCCAAAAGCCACCACAAAAGGTGGCACCAACTTTCCCTCCAAAACCCCTTCATATCACCACCATCCATGTCCCTTAGAACCCATCTCCACCATCCACCAAACCCCCTTCTAGAGACCCTCCTTTGACATCAACTTTAACACTCCCTTCCACCAACTTAACTACCCTTAACCACCACCTAAGTTGGTGCCAAAACCACTTATCTACACCCCTTCAAAATGGTGCCAACTCTACCTCCAATCACCACCATCCAAACACCACCATATCTCATCTCCTCCATCCACATGTTGGCGCCAAAGACAAGCCCTTTAACCACACCTAAATTGGCACCAACTCAACCCAAACCCACCATCCTAAACCCTTTCATGTGGCGCCAATTAACCTAAACCCTCCACCATATAACCACCACCTAAAGACCTAATACTAACCCTCCATCCATCTCCACGCCAACCCATAACCATTAACCTACATAGAGTTGGCGCCAACTCTATTAAGCCAACCATAACCACCACTCAACACACCCCTACATATGGCGCCAACCTATCCTAACCCTCCATCCATTAACCACCCTCCTAAGCATCCATCCTAACCCTACAATGCACTATACAATCCCTTAACCCTAGTCTCCACCTAGGGTTGGCGCCAACTCCTAAGAAGCCTCTTCATGTTGGTGCCATTAACCCTAGCCCTAGGATACCATAACCACCCCTATAAGCCATCCTAGCCATCCATCCTTTAACCATACCTACACCCCTGCCCATCCTATAAAAAGACCACTAACTACCTACTTCAAATCATCCTTGGTTACATTTTTTTCTACGCTTATTCCACCCATATCCAATGTCCAAGGAGAGAAGGAAAGGAGGAAGAAGATCAAGGAGACACCCTATCTCCTTGGTGGCTTTTACTTCTTTTTCTTCCTTTTGTTGCCACCAAACCAAGGAGGAAGGCCAGGCAAGGAGGACATCCAAAGGAGGAGATCCTAAAGGTGGTCCACGCCACCTTAGGGAGAAGTTCTTGGAGTGGAGATCTTCCACATCAAGAAGGAGGAGGCACACCCACCTAGGGCTTGCCAGGAAGAAGAGGAGAGCCAGGCATTAGGAGCAAGTTTCTTCAACCCAGGGGCAACCTGAGTTGGAGTGGAAACTCTGTAGCACCATCACCATCTTCCTCATAAGCATTCTTCTACATTTTCTTTGTATTTGGCAAGGTAGTTAGTTTTTTATTTAGGTTGGAGATTACAAGTGGGAATTCCTTTCACTTGTGAGTTCTCCATCCCCATTGTAAAACATTTTTTTCAATTAAGATGCATTCCTCTACTATCTTTTTAAATAGCTTGTGTTGCTCTTTTGCTGTGTTTTGTTTTATCCATTATTCCAAGCATCACTTTCTTGGAGTGAGTTGGACAAAACAAGACACCTGTTGCTTTGTTTTCTTGTAATTAAAATTCCTTTCTCTCTCCATATTATTTTTCCCATTTTCAAAATCCCTAAAAAATTTTCATATTTCAAAACTCAAAAAGAAGTTGATTTCCGAGATTCAAGTGAGAAATTTGGTTTAAAGCATTCCTACCTCTCTTGGGATGACCCGAATACTTTCCCAAGTAGTCAGAGTTTACAAATTTAAAAGCGATCCAAATTGCGTATTACGACGACTTAAAAACCCTTTTTACAAGTCACACTTTTTAGTGATCACCGACTCATCTACTCACCTTTTTGTTTTAAATTAGCATTGAGCTAAATGTGAACCCGAATAAGGGAAATATTGAAGTGCAACTATGAAAGGTTATTCATACATAGCATCTATACAGATTGCATTCATGCATTGATTTTTATCAAAGAGGCTTTTATTGAGGATTTTTCTTCTTGAATTGTTTCTAAGTTTAGAATCCAATACCATTATTACACCTACATGTAGATTTTTCAATGGATCCATTATGAAGACCAATAGACATTTTTAGTTTGTTGAGGAGAAGAATTGCATCTTTTCCTAAACACTTAGATAGTTAGTTAAGGAGTTAGGCAAGTTATATTCCATTAGGTCCACCAAACATTTACGATGTGAGAGTAGAATGTCTATTGGTGCTCTATGTCTAATGCAAGGATACTTAAGTTCTGGATAATTGGATAATAATACTCAGAGTTATGCATGGTTTTCGCTCTTAGTTCCTGCTTACGAACATTCTGTGAGAATTGTTGAGACCCACCAAATAAGGTAGATATAGAAATCGAGTTCTAATAAAACTATGACTAAGGTCGATGGTTACGACCGTCCGTTATGAAATCCTTGGCTGAAGGAGGGTATTAGTGCTAAAGGTCAGAAGTACATTATCCTATCCATTCCTTCTCGGTGCAGAGAGTAGGCACTTCCACCAAATATGCCACCCAATATCCTCTTGAACATCATCATACCCAATAATGCCTCATGAATAAAAGTTTGTGTGTGTTGTGTTGCGTTGTGTTGGTAGTTATGAAAGAAAAAAAGAGAGAAACAATATATATATAGAAAAATAGAAAAAAATATAGAAAAAGAAAAAAGGAAAAAAAGAGAAAAAAAGAAAAATTCTAAAAAAAAATGATTGAGTTCACCATTGTGTTTATGTATTGATTTCATTTTGAGTCAATTACATTGAGGTAAGAAAACACCCATTGCGATCCACCAAATATATTTCTGACCACCCAAATACTGGCTGAGGAGTTCTAACTTAGTTATAGGGTTATCGGAATTAGAATTAAAGTGTTAATGCCATGTGAGGCCACCAAATATTAAGTGCATTTATAAAACTTGGTGAGATTCTGAGCTCTCCAAAGAGGAAAAGAAAAAAAAAGAAAGAGAAGAAAAGAAATGAAAAAAAAAGAGTGAGCATAAAGGAACGCTAAGAGAGCGCAGTTTTGAGCCTCTCTCTAGGTTGACTTGTTTAATAGTCTAGAGTTCTAGAGTCTGTAGTACTAGTTTACATGTAGCACTAGATGTGTGTGAGCCACCAAATATACAACTATTTAACTCGAACATCTTCTACCTAAACCAAAAAGCTGAGGTAAAAACCACGGATTGTGTATCCCCGAGGGAAGAAGTTTGACATCCCGATAGAATTTTTATCGAGGGTCAAGTACAAACTTTAAATATAGGTTGGCTTTTCACTTGGATCCATTGCTTAGGCTACTATCACTATACTTTCACGTTGTCTGGATCTTTAAACTTTCAGAAGAAAACAAGAAGAAATCTTTCGTCAAACCCTTGATGAAAGAATAAATAGTCCTTTGGGGACCAAATTATAAATAACATACACTTTTCATTCTTGCATTTGCTAGGGACTAGCAAAGTTTAGGCATGAGGGTATGATGGCGCAGTGATCATAGGTCTTAATCAACCTAAATAATGTTAGAAACCTAGCTTAATATGTGAATATTGATTTCATATCATGCATATCATGCATTGCATCATTTTATATTGATGTACATAGAATAAGGTGAGATTATCTTAGTATTTGATGTTGTTGTTGCTATTCGTAGGTACTAAAACTGATCCAAATAAAGCTAGGATGTGAAATAAGAAAAATAAAGCAAGGAAAAGAAGAAGAAAGAAGAAGCTGGAACCAGACAGAGGAAAGAGGAGGATAGCCTTATCCATATCCTTAGAAACCTTAGGACAACCTTCCTAAACCCAAAACCACTTCCATTAAGACATCTTGGCCTTAGAACCTAAAACATGGATAGCACTATCCATGTTCCTATCCACACTATCCTTATCCCTAATCTCCACTTAGGATAGCCTAAACCTACAATCTTATAACGTGGATAACACTATCCACAATGTTATCCTACTATCCACGTATCCTATCCTACTATCCAGGTTCCTAAACCTCCTATCCCCAACTCAATTGAACTAGCCCATACCTAATTGGGTGCATCCACATTTGATTGGGTGCACCTGAACCCAATTAGATCCACCCAAGATCTAATTAACTCCTACCTACCCATACAAGTCTAATTAGGCTCAATCAAACCTAATTAGACTCGACCTAGACTCTATTAGGCTACGCTAGACCCAATTAGGTTCAATCCACTCCAATTAGACTCCCTAAGGCTAATTAGGTCCACACCCACTTAATCTAAGTTGGCCCAACCTAGATTTACCAAAACCCACAAGCTTACTCTATGGAATTTAACCACAAACACACACTTTCTTAAACACACACCTTCCTAATCTACCCTCCCTATTTTTGGTCATCAACTCTAAGAACCACCAAAAGTGGCAATTCCTATTTTGTGAGAGGAGACAACTTGCGACCAAAATGAAGTCTTCCCATATAAGGCCATCAAAAAAGAGATTAGAGGGCATTCTAGCCTCACTTCCCAACTTGCGACTCCAACATCCCCTCCTCCCTCCAAAGGTCATCCCCCTCCTCTTCCTCTCAAGGGTCCTCCTCCTCCAAGGCTCCCTCCATGGATGGCTAAGAAGAAGCTTCTCCAAGGCTTCTTTAAGGGCAGCAAGAAGAAGGAGAGCACAAGGGATGCAACACCTTCTCCTCTCTTCATTTGGGTGTGTCCTCTCATCTCCATAGAGAGGGTCCACACCCCCTCTATCCTCTTCTTCTTGGTTAGCCAAGGAGGTTCTCCTTATACCTCCATTGGTTGGCCATCCTGTAGGTTGCTTTCATATTATCTTTTTATGCATGTTGAACTCTCATGTTAGTCCTTTATGAATATTTTTTGCGATTTCATTTGCATATGTTATGCATGCCCACTTTTATTCATTAGGATTCATTAGGGTCATCATCCTTAGGTTCATCATAAGCATGGCCACCATGGCCTCACTTAGATGCACGTAGTCAATTAGGGTTTCACTAGCATATTTAGATCTAGATTTCGTGTTCATTTTTCAAAAATAAAAAATGTTAAAAAAATCACAAAAGCAAAAAGACCATATATATATATATATATATATATATATATATATATATATATATATATATATATATATATATATATATATATATATATATTAGGTTAGACCTAGGTTAAAAAAGTGGATCCAAATCTAAAACTCGTTTCGCATGCCTCCCAGAGACGAACGACCGAGACTCAAGTTATAAAAGAATAAAAATCAACACGAGTTTCGTTAAAACAAATATTTTTTATCGAGGGCTTAGCGCGGCTATACTACAAATCCAATGTATTTCAAAACACACGCAAAAACACCTTGTCAATGGTCCATTAGATTTGGGTCTGGTCTGATTCTTGATGAATCTGGCTAGTCAAAACTAATGTCAAGAAGTAAGAAAGTATAGGGCTTTGCTATCCACTCTTCAATTTGGAAGCTAGGTAACCTAAGTAGTCAAACTTCCACACACATTAGAATTGAGTTACAGGCATCTGAAATCGTGAAAACACAGGCATCACTAAAATCAAGTTTAATTCCTTATCACCTTAAGGATTGCCATGGGGCAATTCTTGAAAGGATGAAGGATGAGCCACTCACTTAAAAAAATGAATTGAAGAATAAAAAAATGAAATGTTGGGAAATTACAAATAAATAAGCACCTTGTTACAAATAGATGCCATAAATAAACACCTCGTTACATATGGGTGTTCTTTCTTCAAAAGTACAAAAATAAAAAATATATATATATCAAGAAAAGAGACCTAGGATCCAGCCATGGAGATATGCACAAAATAGTGTTGACCTCGGGATAAAAACTGGTGAGAAAAAAGCTACCAAATCAAAGTAAGGCCAAACCAAAGATGAATTTTTGGATGATTGGGCATGAATTTCAATACCATGAGACCTAGATTTTTACAACCTTAGATGCCTGTTGGTCATATCTGTTGCACTTTGCACGGATGCTTCAAATTCACAACAAACAAACCCTAAGTGGATAGTGATGTCTAAAAAATCAAACTTCGAAACTTAGAGGTTAAAGCTAAAAAGAAAAAAAAAGGATTTAGCCTACTTGAATGTAGATTTCTGTCTATGATTGCATAGCAATTATAGGATTTAAAACACCTAAATAATGGTATAAACTTAGCTACATTATACATATTGCATTCATATTTAGCATAACATGCATTGCACTATCTTGTATAGCTATACATAAAATAATGTTAGAATATTTCACTATTTGATGTTTTTATTTGTTGTTGCAGGCAATGATCCAAATGCACAATAAAGTTGAGTAAAGAAGTTATGGACATCTCCAAATACAGAATAAAGCGAAGCAATAAAGAGTCATAAGAATAAAGAAATAAGAAGTGAACCTTGACTCCAAACCCTAGATGGCATAATTACGAAGAAGAAAGGAGGAAAACTTAAACCTTGATTCCAAACCCTAGATAGCCTAATCCTATGATCTGTAGTCAAACTAGATTTCCTAAGCCTTATCTCACTACCCATGACCTCATCCACATTTCTTACTATCTCAATTAACCTAGTCTTATCCCAATTTCCTATTCCTACACCCAATTGACCAATTAGGTTCCAATCAGATCAAGTAGAAACCTAATTAGACTCATTTGGTTCCTAGTTAGGTTAGCGATACCCAATTAGGCCCACCTTAACTTAATTATGCTAGGTTTTATTGTGGTCCAACACCCTAGCTTAGGATGTACCTCCCTAACCTACTCCTAGGTTGAACCTAAGGCATAACATACCTTGACCTAAGTCTATAAAAACCACCCAACACCCACCAACTTAACCCTTATGCACGCCTCTCCCCTCGACCTTCAACCTATACCCCTCCCACCACTATCAACCACCCTCCTCCAAGAGCCACCACTGGTGGCCTCTCCACGTCCCTTAAGTAGCCCACCTCCATAACCATAAGAGGCCAACAGTGCCCCCTCCAAGGAGGAGTATCACCATCACCCCTCTCTTCTCCCCATAGGTTCCAAGGTCGTCCCTCTCCTATCCTCTTTTTATTTTTATGCGTGCACTCTCCCTCTCTCTTCCTCCATTGATCACACCAACCTTCCTCCCTAGGTTTGGGCATGATCCTCTCTTTTGTGACGTGTATGTGATCATTGAGACCAAGGCATAGTCACATCCACCACCCACAGAGCTGACGGCTCCCTCGAGCACTCCTAACGTGGTGGTTTTTTGTTAGATAGTTTTGGTTATTTTTATGTTAATCTTGTCTTTAGTTTTGATGTGAATATTGTTTTATATGTAAGTTCAATTAATGCGATATTTTTGAGATTATTTTCGTCATCTACTTGTGGCTCGTGTTTTTTATTTGTCTCGCTATCACCATCACCATAGCCACCACACACCCACCATCACCATCATGGTGGTGGTCTGCCACCATCACCACCATCATATCCCACACACCCATTAGAAACCCTAGGTTCTAGTTAGGTTAGATTAGGTTCACCTCATTTTCATTTTCACATAGATTAGGTTAGTTGTATTAAGATTTCGATTAGGTTACTTGTTTTGCTAATCAAAAAGAAAAACGTAAAAAAAATATATAAAACAAAAAGCAAAAAAAAAAATAGATGGCAATACCCTCTCCAAAACATCACGCTCGCGAATTTTTAAATGCCATTGATAGCATACACGTGATTGAAATTGAGTGTAACAAAAAATACACGTTTACATTCTGGATTTTTCTCAATATTACATACGTTTTATACGAAACCAATGCGATAGGTGAGGTTTGGGAGCGAGAATTGGTCATCTTGCATTAGGTTTTGTATTAGGTTTTTATTGTAAGTTTCATCGATTATTTAAAAAGTACAAAAAAAATGAGAAAAAAGATAAAATAATTAAAAAACGAGTACGAAAAAAGAGATCGCAAACACACAAGTTTTCAAAATCAATTAATCCAATAAATTCAAATTTCGCTTTTGCCTCCCTGAGTTCGACTGGGACTTACAAATTAAACATGGAAATATTAGAGCCGTGAGTTCCATAATATTTTGTTGTTCGAGTTAGGCACGAAAATTGTACTACAAGAAGTTTATGAAACAATTTCTCTTGCAACCCTAGTCCTATGTTTTCTATATAAGGTTTTAGCCTTTGACCATTGACAATGAATTTGTGGCCTGTTTCAGGATTAGAGATTTCAATGGTCCCATGTGGAAATGTTCGTGACACTAAATATGGGCTGATCCATTTAAATTTCAGCTTTTCCAAGAAAAGTTGTAATTTGGCATCGAAAAGCCACACCTTCTAATTAAGCTCAAAGCTTTTACAAGAAATCATTTTTTCATGTAAAGCTTTGGTCCTTTCCTTGTAAATCTTAGCACTTTCATATGCCTCATTACAGATTTCCACCAGCTCAATTAATTGAAGCATACAATTTTCACTTGCTTTTCCAATATGTAGGTCACACTCTTTGATAGCCCAATACACCTTGTGGTCTACTTCAATGAGAAGGTGACATGCTTTACCGAAAACAAGTTGATAAGGGGACATTCCAATGGGTGTATTAAAGGCAGTACGGTGTGCCCAAAGATCATCATCTAGCATAATGGCCCAATCCTTCCTATTAGATCGTGTCATTTTTTGTAGAATATTCTTGATTTCCCGATTGAAAATCTCTTCCTGTCCATTAGTTCGAGGATGATAAGGTGTGAAGATTTTGTATTTGACCTCATACTTAGCAAGAAGAGTGTAGAAGTGAGAATCAGCAAAATGGGACCCTCCACTAATAATTGCTCGAGGCATCCCAAATCGACTAAAGATGTTCTTTTTCACAAATTCAATCACAACTTTATGATCATTTATTCTCGTAGGGATAGCCTTGACCCATTTGGACATGTAGTCGACAATGACGAGGATATACTAGTGTTCATGGGAAGGAATAAAGGGTCTCATAAAATCAATATCCCAGATATCAAAAATCTCAACAATTAGGATGGGGTCAAAAGGCATCATGTTCTTCCTCATCATGTTTCCAATAGTTTGACATGGTGAGCATGACCAAGCAAATGTGTGGAATCTTTGAAAAGTGACATCCAATAAAAACCAAATTGCAATAATTTGGCCACCTTCTTTTTCCCGGAGAAATGTCCTCCACATGTTGAAGAATGACAAAAAGTAAGGGTGGTGTGGACTTCATTTTCTGATACACCGACAAATGACTTGGTCAGCACAAATCCTAAATAATTTGGAGTCTTCCCAGAAATAATGTTTAGCTTCGAAATAATATTTATCTTTCTTTTAACTAGACCAATTTGTGGGGACCGATCCAGTTGATAAATAATTAACCACGTTGGCATATCGAGCGGTCTTGGTTCCCTAGGTAGTTAGAATGGTCTCATTTCAAAAGGAATCAGAAATAGAAATATCTGGATGAGGTCTCTCCACTAAAATTCATGACAAATGATCAACTACTATATTTTGTATTTTGTGCCCCTACTTTATCTCTAATTTCAAGGTCAAATTCTTGTAATAGAAGTATCCACTGAATCAGTCAGGGCTTAGCATCCTTCTTAACTAGAAGGTGCCTCAAAGCAGTGTAGTCAATGTAGACTATGATTTGTGATCCTAAAAGGTAGGCTCTGAATTTTTCTAAAGCGAACACTACTGCTGATAATTCCTTTTCAATCGTGGTGTAATTTTTCTGAGTATCATCTAATCGTTTGCTAGAGTAGTAGATAGCAATGGGTTTCTTCTCATATCTCTATCCCAGAATAGCACCAATACCATAGCCAATGGTGTCACACATCAATTCAAAGGATGATGATAAATTAAGGGGCTAAAGAATAGGTGCGTGAGTGATAGATTGTTGAAGTAAATCAAAGGCCCTGATACATGATGCATTAAAATCAAATGCTTGGTCTTTAACAAGCACATTACTCAAAGGCCTTAGGATTTTTGAGAAATCTTTAATGAACCTTCTGTAAAAACCCACATGTCCTAGAAATGATCTCAATTGTTTTACTGTTGTGGGTGGTAGGAGCTTAGAAATCAAATCTACCTTAGCTTTATCCACTTGAATTCCTTTTTCGATGACCTCATGACCAAGTACGATCCTTTCCTACACCATAAAGTGTCTCTTTTCTTAGATAAGGACTAAATTCACTTCTGTACATCTTTTTAACACTTTTTCTAGAGTTTTTTTAAACAATTATCAAATGAATCCCCAAATATAGAAAAATCATCCATAAAAACCGTTAGAAAATCTCTCACCATATCTATGAAAATTGCAAGCATGCACCTCTGAAAAGTTACAGGTGAAGTGCAAACACCAAAGGGCATCTTACAGAAAGCAAAGGTTCTATAGGGACAAGTGAAGGTGGTTTTTTCTTGGTCCTCAAGATGGATGGCCACTTGATTGTATCCAAAGTAACCATCAAGAAAATAGAAGTATTTTTATCCTGACAACCTCTCCAAGATTTGATCAATGATGGGTAAGGGAAAATGATCTTTCTTTGTGGCTGTATTAAGCTTCCTATAATCTATGCATACTCTCCGAGCAGAAGTTGTTCGAGTTAGCACCAATTCACCTTGGTCAATTGCAATAATAGTCAACCCAGCTTTCTTGGGAACTATTTACACTAAACTCACCAAAGGACTGTCAGAAATTGGGTAAATAGTGACGACATCGAGCCACTTGATGATTTCTTTTTTAATCACCTCTCGCATCTTTGGATTCAGCCTTCTCTGCAATTAGCGATAGGGTACAATAAAAAGGGCTAATTCCCCTGAGATCAGCTAAAATCCAACTTATTGCCTTTCTATTTCTTTAGAGGACCTGAATCAATTTACTCTCTTGAGTCTAGGTCGTATGGGAATTTACAATCACTGGAAAAGTTTGATTAGGTCCTAGGAAGCCATACTTCAAAAAGCTAGGTAAAGGTTTTCAATTCAAGCTAGAGAAGATTCAAATAAGAAGAAGGTAAACTCTTGGATTTATCAGAAAAGGAAGGTTCAGGTAATCTGTCAACTTTAAAAGTCCAAGAAGGTTGTGCATCAAGTGTAGTGTGGAACAAATCAGAAACCTCCTCGAGTTGGTCTTGGGAATCAGGTGTGGATTGATTACGAAAAATATTCATCCTTATCTTCCTATTACCAGAACCAATTTCCATGCTACTATTCACACAATCAATATGGGCCATTGTAGTAGCAAGGAAAGGTCTTTCCAATATGATCGGTGTATTTCCAAATTCTGGAGTACCTCCATGTCAAGGATAACAAAATCTACCAAAAAATAAAAATCTCTAACCTTGACAATGACATCCTCTATGAGTCCCTTTGGTATGGATATGGATCAGTCTGCAAGTTGAAGAGTAATACTTGTGGGTTCCAAATCACCGAATCCAAATTTCTCAAAAAGAACAATAGAAATCAAGTTGATTGAGGTACCCAAATCAAGAAGGGCCCTATCAAAGGTTTTGTCCCCAATGACTCAGGAAATCAAAGGGGCTCTCGAATCCTTTCTTTTAGGAGGGAGGTGTCTTAAGATGATAGAACTAGGTTGTGAAGACAACACCACCCTTTCAATTATTTTGGCCTTACGCTTCTGGGTACAAAGTTCCTTTAAAAACTTAGCATAAGGTGGAATTTTCTCTTTAGCATCAATGAGCGGGATATTAATTCAAACTTGCTTGAAAAGGTCAAGCACCTCCTTGTTGCTAGGGCTAGTCTTCCTAGTTTTCTTTTTGTTTAAGGCTTCAGGGAAGGGAACATGTGTGGAATAGTGGTTTCCTAAGCCTTAGGTTCAAACATTTCAGGTTCTTCAACCTAAACAAGCTCACTAGGACCCTTAGGATTCCTGACTGCTAGCTAGACAGGCACCTTAGTTTGGGTACCACTTCTCAAGGTAATTGCATTGGCATTGCCATTAGGGTTTTGACTTTGAGGGTAGCTAGGAAAATTAGGTGTGGGCTAATTTCAGAATTGATTATAACCAGGAGGAATCATGGGAGCTTGATTGAGAAGATGAGCTTGTGGTCTTGTCTCCCTCATTTGGGTGAACCATTGTGGATTAAATTCTTGGTTATGGAAATTTCTAGGATTCATAATAGGCTGAGAAGGTAAAGCACCAAATTGCCCCAATTCTGCTAGTTGATTCAATTGAATTTAATTTTGTTTATGATAGGTCTACGTTAGTGGACTAATTATTTGCCTAAATGCTTGTTGGATAATTAATTAGGTTAACAAGGAGCTTAAGGATTAATAGAAAATTAGATTAAGCTCTTATGTGGGGAATAATCTAATTTCTATATTTAACATTACATTTGATTTGACATTACATTTGCACACATTTCATTCCCTTGCAGGTGCCAAAGAAAGACAATTGGACCCAGAGGAAAATAGCAAGTGGTAGCTGGTCACGCTTTGAATTTTCTCCACCAGACCTCATCAAATGCTAATGTCAGTGAGTCTTTGCTTAATTAAGGCTCAGCCATCACCAACCGTTGCTACCTCTCAACGGAAAGATTGGATCTGGAGAGAGGAAGGAGGGGCGTAGGCTCGGCTATGTTAAAAAGGGACTTCATTACCAACCAGACTCTTATCCTCATCCATCTTCTCCACCGTGGAGATGGCGTACACTGTGGCCACTGCGAACTTCCCACTGCCCCACCTCAACCTTCACAGTGCCACTCGTCCTCCTTCACACTGGTGAGCATGATGACAGTCTCTCGCTGGTGTGTAGCCACACCTCCACCAACCGTGCCACCGCCATCGCCCTGCCTGCGATTCACCCCAATAGCCTTCATCGACTGCGACCACCACTGCAACCACTTCTCCATCATCTTCTTCTTCCTCTTCCATCACTAGCCACCCTCGTCGCTAGTAATCACCACCAGCAACGCCACCCGCAACCACCTTCCCTTTCGTCTTCTTCTTCATTTCCCTTCTTCCCCTTCGTTTCTTCCTCAACCGAACCCAAACCCATCGTCAACCACTTGCTCATAGCCACCACCGCCGGCTGCCTTTGTCGATGCTAACCTCACTGATGTCCTCCCTACAGCCTCCATTGACGTAAACACTGTCAAACCCACTGCCAAACAGCAGCCATCTAACTGCTTGACACGCTCGACCTCCAGCCACCTCCACTCCAGTCGGCCGCCTCAGTCCAGGCCACCACCTCCATCGTGACGCCGTCATCCTGATGTATCTTCCCCAAGCTCCTCGTAGCCAATCATGGCCTCCCCACATGCAAGCAAGCAAGAGCAAAAGATCCTCTGTTCTATTACAGTAAAAGAACAAATTAGAATTTATGAATAATGCATTGCCACTGCACTATTCATTTATTTAACAATTTTTTATTGAGGTGAAGTTGCATAAATGTTCCTCTTATCTGGTTAATTACCTGTTACTACTTTCCATGAATGAATAGGCAAATCTTCTAGGCATAAAATACAGGTTATAATGAATAGGCTAAGTAACATTTACAAGTTTAATAGGATAATTCCACATGGAAACGACCTAACCAATTTCGTTGTTAAATTTTAATTATTTGATGTTTTGATAATCGATTTTCCACCATGTAAAAAAATACGACACATCATTTTTATTTCTATTATCCTAATTAAGTAAGAATCGACAGATCAAATGGCACCATTGTCGGGGAGGCAACAAGCCTAATAAACTTGCAAATACTTTTCTATTCACACATTGATTTCTTCAAGATATATATTCATTGATAACTATTATTTTGATTTTGGTGCAAGGTACGACACGTAGAGTGGGAATAGGCACTAACCTCATCACCTTGGTGAACCTTACTGCCACCTAGAGGAGCCATCGCGAGAGCACGTGGACCTTGATCCCACAAGTGCGAAGGAGTATATGGGAATTTTTATTTTTATTTAGATTGGGTTAAGTTAGGATAGACTTTCAATTTAGTTGTTTTCTCACCCTTATTCATTGGGGCTGATTTTGGGGGTTTATCCCCACCTTATTGGTAAACCCTTTATTCTAGGGGTATTTTTGGGAGAGTGTTTCCATTTCTTTAGTTGATTAGAATCATTTATTTCGTGGATTATGATTGATGTTAGACTAGGATAGCTAGACATCTACTTGATTTTTGATTGCTTAGTTAAAAAAATAAAAGAAAAAAAGTGCATGAATTATCTGATTAGAAGTTACCTATCTTCTAGGTGCATGCATCCTAGGATTCAATTGCCTATTAGATCTAATTTTGCACATCGTATTGCATATTGCATGAAGAATGCTAGAGGTTGGTAACTTCTTGACTTTGCATCCATTCCTACTCATGCATTGCATTGGACCTTAAATCAAGACCACTTAAGTTGATTGAATTCACTAATTCAATGGTCACTATCTAATCAAATTGGGACTGCTAAACTGAACTTGACCTTCAAACTTGATTCCCATTTGAATTGGTAAAAGGACTTGATTGCGGATTTTACAAATTCAAAAATTCACATTTTCACAATACAATGCATACCATATTTACACAAGCATGCACAAAGGATACCAGACCCCTTCTACCTCTCCTCTATTGCACCACAAGGAGATTTGGACCCAAGTCATAAGATCAACACATTTGAGCCTCGGGGAGCCAAGGGTTGACCTTGACTACATCCAAATTCGCCTTACAAGTAGGTGGTCGGACACATCGTAGCTCGGTTCAGGACTCGTAATTGTATTGTACAACTTGCTTGGTCACCTACATGAAACTAACTCAAAAAGCCTAAACTTGCTAATTTCAAAAGATTGTTGAATGTGTTTCCTTGGGTGTTGTGTCTCTTGGGTGTAGTTCAAATTGGATTATTCTTATTCTTATCCTTTCACCTCTTAGTCCCACTCATAAACACCCAACCATGATCTCATGTCTCACAATTATACATCATATGATGGATACTCCAATAATCATTGGGATCTGTTATACTCCTATGATAGGAGTATAGGCCTGGTTAATCACCAACCTTGTAAGAATGAGCAGAGCCTAGGAGAGGGATACCCTAACCCCAAGCCCACCCATGACCATACCAAACCCTCCCACCCTTGATGATTCTCACTATCGGGGTTGGAAAGCAACTCCTAGGTCAACTAATCACTAATTTGATTTTCCTCCTACACACAATGATACTCTCTCCTCCTTGAAGTTGGAAATGTAAAAATATTTAGATGAATCAAATAGAACTAGGAGAGACCTTTTGAGGAAAAATGGCGACTCGCAAGAAAACTTAGACCATATCGGCTACCCCCCATGATTAATATTGAATCCTACACTATTGATGATCCTTTCATGATTAGTCTGCCTAATTTGATCGAGGCTAAGGACCAATTCTTAAGGAGTAGCCTTGATCATAACAAAAATTCTGAAATATTGCCTCTAGAGGAAGATGACCCACCCTTAGATTTTCCACCTGAACTATATTGGAGCCAAGCAAAAGGGAAGCTAGTACGCTTAGAAGAAATTGACCCGAATGATAGTATCTTCTTTAACTTTGACAAACAAGGTTGCTCTCAAATTATCAACCCACCTTCGCCTACTGAATTAGAGGTGGACCCTGAGTCTCCACTTAGGGAACCTTCACCTGATTCACATTTTTTTGAGGAGTTTTACACCATGTATAAAGAACCTAGACCCTAGATTGATAACCCTAAGGGAGTTGATAATGAATTAGATGAGTTAGATCAATTCTGGTCTCGGCAACATGAAGAGTTGATTTTTTAGGAGGATAAGGAAACACTTGAAGTACTTAACCCTAATGATAGCATTCCTTTCATAGTTGACGAGCAGGGTACAAGTCATGTAGTAAACCCCTCTTGCCCTCTCAATATTCAAGTAGAACCCACACCCACCTTTAGGGAAGCCAAGCTTGATCCTTATCCCTCTAAGGACTTTGCACCTCAGATACCCTCACCTAGGGGACTTGATCCTAACATTGAGGATTTTCCTAAGTCTCAAGTGCAAGAGGAAAGAAACATAGAGGAGGAGGAGGAGGATGAGTTTGAGGGACCTAGACTCAGAGTATGGAGTGAATCTCAGGGGGATTATATGTTATTTGAGGACTTATCCCCTGAGGATATGAATGATCTGGTGAAATGCAGATTCCTCCCTACTTTTGATGTTGAAAATCATCCTCCCCAAAGTTGGGAAGATGTGGGAGCAATCAATATGACCAATGAAGGAACCTATACACCCCATAAACAGGAGCTGCTTATTGAACAAGAACTTGGGGATGTTATCTTTGAGGAAACTCCCAATCTCATTACTTCCAACCTGCTATCACATGATGGTGAAATGGGGCCACCCTAGATTCATCCAATCTAGAGGGTGAACACTTGACCACATTCGAGGACGAGCGCCCCAATGACAAGCAGGATGATTTTGATTTATTTACTAAGGTTGCTAAGGATAACATTGTGGAACTGGAATGATTGTTGGGGATAGACACCGTACCTCCCAAGCCCTCTTTGACTCTCATCATCACCCCACAACCTAATAACCTAAACTCCCTAACTAACCCGTGGCTCAAGTCTCTGCTCTTATTTGCTCTTGCTTGGGGAATTACCAGACCTATATATCCTGTAGTAGAGTGGAGGGTATGGATTGACATTTGTACAGGTCAATCCATCACCCGAGGTGTTACTCTTAGCATCCTCTTCTCACCCACCTCTGCTAGAGGAGCCTTTTCCTCTTGCACTCCCAAAGGTTGCTACTCATGTTATTATATGAGACCTCTGCAGGTGGCTCAGGAATTTTTCATTCCTATTCTTCTTTGGCGAGCATTTGGCATCACTTTACATCATCAACTCGCAAGCATCCTGGGTTACCTCTTCTCAAGGCCCACTTTGTTATGTGTATTTTTAGGGTCTGTTCACATGTATATACAACATGATTTGTAGGTGCTACCCATGTAGCTGTTGCCATAAATGCAGCACTTGTTGGGAGGCAACCCAACATCTTCAATAATGCCATTATTAGGTGATTTTCTTCCTTTCTCCCCCTATTTTAATTTTACAATGAGGACACTATAGGATTTAGGCGTGGAGGGGTGCATTCTGCATTTTTGATACTTTTTGGGTAGTATTCATGAAATAAACAGATAAAAGAAAAGAGAAGGAAAAAAATATGAGAATAGTTTAATTTATAGAGCTTAAATGATTAGTCCCAGCATTTTCTATGGATGAAATCATCCAAGTTCTAAGCTGGATTGAATGATGAGATAAAACCTTAAGTGTCTTACCTCAAGATATAAGCAAGAGATATTATCCTTGGAACCCTAGGCCTCTTACAGCTTAAAATTTCAAGTATCCGTTAAGATGTGGATTGTTCCTCTTGTGGTTGAGGATGTTGTGAAGCAAAGGGATTAAGTCAAGGACTTTGGAACTTAAAAGTCCAAGTATCCGTTAAGATGTGGATTGTTCCTCAAGTGGTTGAGGATGTTGTGAAGCAAAGGGATTAAGTCAAGGACTTTGGAAGTATTTGATACCTTTGTCTATCCTTTTGTTTGTGGGTCTTGGTAACCTAGGCATCCAACCTCACACACACTATTGTCTTCTTTAAAATGCCTAAAAAAGTGATCGCCTCAAATCTTGTCTTGAAGAAAATTTGGTTCTCTAGGCTTTGACTTAGGTGAAGCTTGAAAACATAACTTGATTGGATGAGTTCCTACCATGTGAGAGGTAGAGTATATACTCCCCTTGATGACACAATAATAACATGTCACCTCCTTGATGCTTGTTTCTTAGGATATCCATCCTACTGAGGGCATGTAAGTGCATTGTGCAGTTCAGGTGGCATGGGTGACACTATCTTGAAGTGTTGATCTCCAAAGGTCTAAATTCGCTTAAGAAATCCACGGGTGGCACTATCTCAAAGTGTCGATTGCTAAGGGTTCTTGGGGTTGCCATGGGTAGTGCTATCCTAATGCATTGAATGCCAGGGACCCTTCGAGGATCGATGATGGGGACAATGAATCCGATACAGACCCTATTGATAGTTGATCCAAGGTTGGACTTAGATGAATCAAACAAAAAAAAATTGCAAAAGAAAAATCTCAAAAACATTTCCCTTCTTTCTTGTTGGCCATCATACCAACACAAATTCATTCGCCTACAGATTGAATAAAGACCACACACACTTATGCACAAATGCTTAAACCTCTAGGACCAAAAAACTTTAGAGCAAACATGGGGGTCTGAAAAACCTCTACCAACGACCCAAAACCCATGCTAACCAAATTTGCATCTTGATTAGTACTTAGGTACCTTAAGGTCTAGGGGTGGTATCTTAAACAAATTCAAGAGGTAAGATATATTGAGGCACCTTGATAGCTAATTTCAGCCTGGAGCTTTGGAATTCTACACAGATTTTGCTCGACACTAGCAAAATTTAGGCATGGGGGTATTTGATAGGTCTACATTAGTGGACTAATTATTTGCCTAAATACTTGTTGGATAATTAGTTAGGTTAACAAGGAGCTTGGGAATTAATAGAAAATTAGATTAAGCTCTTAAGTGGGAAATAATCTAATTTCTGTATTTAGCATTACATTTGGTTTGACATTACATTTGCACACATTTTGTTCCCTTACAAGTGCCAAAGAAAGAAAATTGAACCTAGAGGAAAATAGCAAATGGTAACTGGTCACGCTTGGAATTTTCCCCACCTGACCCCGTTAAACGCTAACGTCGCCGAGTCTTTCTTAATTAAGTCACAGTCGTCGACAGCCGTTGCTGCTCAAGTCTCTCAGCAAAAAGATTGGATTTGGCGAGAGGAAGGAGGGGCGTGGGCTTGGCTATGTTAAAGAGGGAATTCATCACCAACCGGGCTCCTATCCTCATCCATCTTCTCTACTGTGGATATGGAGTACACCACAACCACATAGCACACACTGTGGCTGCTGCAAGCTTCCCACCATCCTACCTCAACCTTCACCGCACCACTCGGCCTCCTTCACACTGGCGAGTATGGTGACAGTCGCTCGCTGGTGTGTAGCAGTGCCTCCACCAACCGTGCTACCACCATTGCCCTGCCTATAATTTGCCTCAACATCCTTCACCAACCGTGACCACCACTATGATCTCTTCTTCTCCATCATCTTCTTCTTCCTCTTCCATCACTAGCCACCCTCGTTATTGCCAATCACCACCAGCAACGACACGTGCACCCACCTTCCCCTTCATCTTCTTCATTTCCCTTCTTCCCCTTCGTTTCTTCTTCAATTGAACCCAAACCCACCACCGCCCACCTACTCACAACCACCACCGGCTACCACTGTCGACGTCGACCTCACCAATGTCCTCCCAGCAGCCTCCACCAACATCCATGTCGTCGGATGTGCATACATCTAATTGACCTAAAATGCCTATTTATGCATGTTTCTAGTGTCATAGAAGCATTCATCATTATAAATATTGCATAACATGCATCATCTTGAATTTAGGTTAGATTGCATAAATTTTAGGATAATTTTCCCTTTTTGTGGTCAAGGAATAAGCAACATTTATCGGGGCCTTAGATTTGAGATCCAACCATATGGATCTAATCAGGGTGACGATCAAAGTTCAACGACTCCAAGATTGCCCCGATCGGACCTCCGTAGGATCAGATGTGGTTTGAGAAAGATAAGAGGTCAAGAGGCAAGGTGGTGTAAAATTCAAACTTTAGATGACAAATCCAACCACACGGATGAGTTCAAATCGATGATCGCAGCCCAACGACGCAAAAATCGATCCAATTCGACATCTGTGGCACCACCTACAATGCAAAGAAGATGGTCGGCCATGATGGTGCCACATGGCACCATCACAACTGCCCAACACCGGGCACAGCACTCCTCTTTGTCGCTCGATCAAATCCCAATTGTTGGATCATTGATCCAATGGTTGAGATTCAATCTCAAGCCACGCACCAACTCTACTGAAGTAAAGGGTACGAGAACTCTCGACCGTTGGATCACCATCCAACAGTGGCAAGCGCTCACCCCTTAAAACACAAACGTGACCAAAAGAGTGCCTCAGTACAACGGTCGAGAGACTTATCCCGAAGGAGCGGCATGCATTTGAGGTGCGCGGTGTGGAACCAATCCGCTGAAGAGGTGCGCGCATCAAATTCGCATGTTGGAGGAGCGCGGACGGCTGATGGAGTGAAGACGTGGCAGCACTAATGAAGGCACGCATGAACGCATGTGATGACATGTCAATGCACGCACGATCTGATGCAGACACCACGCATAAAGAAGAAGAGGGCATTGATCGAATGGCTAAGGATGTGCTATGGTGGGAGCATACCACAACGCTTAAAGGTGAAGAGGCAAGGGCACGTGCACGTGTTTAGCGACGTGGGGGCTTTAGTGACGATTATATCCATCACTAAAGACCCTTACATTATTGTTTTAAGTCTAAAATGACCTATTTGCCCCCTATTCCTTACCTATAAAAGGCCCTACACCCTCCACATTTTCATCATCTTTCCTCTCTTCTCTCACCCCTCCAAAGCTCAAAAAGCTTGTCCCAAAACTAGGATGCCCAATTAGAGTTCAAAATATAATTTTTCCACCTTCTCACCCCCTTCATGTAGTATCCCACAATTGTCCTCTCACCCCCATTCGGGAAGCAGATCCTGCTGCGATGTCGCCCTGCTTTGTCCACCTTCCTCCATCTTCGTTCTCCCTCATCCAGCATCTCACCACCCTCATCTAGGTGCTCCGTCAACGTAGCTCGTCCTCTAAGTAGCCGTCAAAGACGATAACTTCTCTCCCCCTTCTGTTTTTGCTGCTTTCTAGACTAGATTTCCTACTTTTCTAGTGTAGCACATAGACGTAATGAACATAATTATGTGGTTATGACATATTTGTCAATTCTCTCTCTATTTTCTCTTTATTTGTATTATTCTTTCTCTATCTTCTATTGTTTATTCTTTAAGTAGAATAGCTAGGTGTTTACCACTCTGAATCGGGGTTTTTAAAAATGATACATTGCAGTATAGCTGATAAAGCCCAAAAACAAATAGAATTTATACTCGAATGGAAATCCAAGGTCGAATGCAGGGAGCAAGTAGGAATTCACAACACTAATCTTTATTGAATATAAATGAGCACAATAAATGGAGCAAAATACAAGATATTCAATGAATGATATAGGCAAAAATATACTCAATGAGAACCAACATATGATGGAGCAAAAAGAATAAGATAATCAAAACTAATGGTGATTTAAATCACTGCTTAAATCCGTTATTTAAGCAATTAAACCAAATAGATGAATAGTAGCTTGAATGCTACAATGCCTTAGACAACAAGCTTAGCAATCAGATGTCTTAATAAAAGGCAAGCACAAGCCTTCTCTTCTTCTTCAGAACCTCTTCTCCTTCTTCCTTTCTCTCCTTGCCTTCAGCTTCTTCTCTTTCTTCCCTTCACAAAATAAGGGAAACAATCTCTTATATGCCTAAGTGTCACACAAGGACACTTCTTCAGAGAGCAAAAACCCCCCCTTTCCCCATGTTCTCTCTCTCTCTTTCTTCTCCTCTTTCTCTCTCAGATGGCTAGGTAATCGGATCGCACACACTCAGGTCCAAGCTCACCAGGGGTGGTGATGAGCGAGGACTAAGTAGGCATAGGTCGAGTCGAGTCGAGTGCGTGGGTGAAGTGGGACCTCACCCCATGGTTGGAGGTGAAGAGTCTAAAGCATAAAACGTAATAAACGCTACCACTGCTTCTTCTCTTCACGAGGTGGGACTAAGTCCCACCCTCTTCTTTGCACATCTACAATAGAGGAGGCTTCCTCAATTGGAGCAGCAGCAGGTGGTGATTCCTTCAATTGACCGCCTAGGGAGCTACCTGGGAGTCACCCACAATTCCTAGGCATAGCACCTGAGGCTTTCGATGCCTGGAGCTAGAACACAGCGGTGGCAACAAAGTGCTGGCGAAATCGAAATACATCAACATGGCCTTTCAGCCACATTAAACAAGCTCCTAAGCATCGCTGGAGGTTGTGGAGTGCAATGGTGGTGGTTTGATGGCGTGAGAGGGCATGAAGTGGTCGGAGTAGGTTGGAGTAGGTGTACAGAAGTGGGTGAGTTCATTGGGTGGTTTGGGTAGGCGAAAAGGTGAAATAGGAGAGGGCTTTTGGTCATGGTGGAACGGTGGAGCTTTTGGAAGTGGAACGGAGTGATTTGGTGGTCTATGGAGTGCAGGCGGTGTGTCGGAGCTTCGCCAGAGTGGAGGAAGATGACGGCATGGAAGGCAGAGCAGTGTTTGAATCAATGTGAGAAAGAAGGGGAAATGATGTAGAGGAGGAGAGGAAGAAGTAGAGGGGATTTGAGGAGATGTAGAGGGATGGAGAGCACCGGTCGTGGCTTGACTAGAGCCAGAGAAGGAGAAGAGGACAACGAGGCGACGACGAGGACGGAGATAGGGGACTCGGTCACACTTTGGCTAGTGGTGACCGTTAGGAAGAAGGGAAGCTAGTCAGCCATCCAACTTGATGGTTGGACGGCCAGAAGAGGAAAGCGGAGGAGAGTCATCGGAGCTAAGTTCAAAGGTAGCTGGAGATGGAGAAGAGGAGGTTTCTCAAACCAAAACTCGCTAAGGAAGTAAGGCACACATTAGGCGTGCTTTTATAGGGCTTAGGATGGAGTTCCAAGGTTGGAAACAAGCTTGGAAACTCCGAGCTTCTTGCTCTTGTGGGATACCCACATCTCCCATGCATTGTAATGGGAGATTGGGAAAGAATTGGAGTCCAAGTCCGGGTTTGATTGAAAGAGAATTCCTCAAGGAATCTCTGGTTCAAATCCGAGACTGATTGATTGAGAATCAAGCGAGAAATCCTCGCTTGAAACTAGATGGTGATGTCTGACCATCCAAAAATGGCATGAGGATCTTTTTGGAAAGAATGATGATAACGTTAGGGACCCATTTGCAATTATTTCAAAAGTTAGGGGCATATGTGGAAGAGAAAAGAGTCAGACAGGACTGAAATGTAAACTAGGCCAAGATGATCTCTAATTGAGCCCAAATTTTGGTACAAATGTAATTTAGACCCAGGGAATCTGATGGTGATGTCGGATTTAGGTTTTAACTAGCTTTGATTAGGTAATTACGTAGAAACTCAAATTAGGGTAACTATCTGTCTGAGACTCTGTTTTAGGTCAAAATGGGCTCTGATGGTCAAATCAATGATGCCAAACCCTAGATAATATTTTTATATGATTTTTATAGGGTTTAGGTGAATTTTATCCTGACCAAAACTTCAATGAATTAAGCAGGTCTATTTTTAGGGTTTCAGATGTCTTTTAATTCTCGTAACACGTAAAAACCCATGTCTATCTACATGGACCCTCTTGTTAGACTTTAATGCATATTTAACCTTTAATAAACCCCTAGAAAACCCACAGTTGTTTTGCATTCATGATATGATGGTAAAATTATAGTTTTAACCCTGGTTTCATGTTAAACTCTTAGAAAGGATGTGCAGTGAATTATGGTCCTTTAGTGGTTATGTAGGAGCATTTATTAATGAAATATGACTAATTAAAGCTAGATATGGCTGATGATGACATTACGATCATACCTCCATGCCTAACTTTTGCTAGTCCCTTAGCAAAATCTTATTAAATGAACTTGCTTTCTAGACCTTGCTTTGAAGCTCAAAGTCCTGATTTATTCTTCTTTTTAGAAATTAGGTCAGAATGCCAATAATAGGCCTAGATGTACACAAGTACTAATCAAGATTCAGACCTGACCAACTTTAGCCTTAATCTGTCATGAAGGTTTCTAAGGCCTACAAAAACTATCCAAAGGTTTGTTGGACCTAGCAGTTAAAACAACCGTGCTTGTAACATGGTTAGTCTCAGTTCAATTTACAGTGCATTTTTGTAAGAGAGATGGACAGAAGACTTTTTTATTGTTGGAGAGTTTTCTCTCTCTTGTTCTTGATTATTTCTAACTTTGGATTGTCTCAAAAACGCGGTCTGTATCAGATTCCTTACTCCCACCATCAATCCTCGAAGAGTCCCTGGCTTTCGATGCTTTGGGATAGCACCGGCCATGGCAACCCCCAGAACCCTGTCTTTCGACACTTCAAGATAGTGCCCTCATGGCATTCTGTAGCTAAATTCAGGCCTTAGTAATCGACATTTCAGGATAATCTTGCCCATGGTACCTGAACCAGCACAAGGTGCTTACATGCCCCCGATAAGATATTTAGATATCCTAAGAGACAAGCACCGAGGAGACGGTACGTTATTGCGCATCTTTGAGGGGAATTTCCCACCTCTCTGCATCGGGAACTCGTCCAAATCAACTTGTGTTTATAAGCCTCTCCTAATCTAGGTGGCTTTTTCATAACAGAATTAACACATTTGCATGATTTTGATTATTAAGTACACTAAACCAGACTTGTGTGTGGATTAGGGTGCTTAGGTTACCGAGTCCTGCAAACCAGAGGTCAGTTAACGAGGCCAAATATTCCCTAAGCCTTAGACCTAATACATAAG
This sequence comes from Thalassia testudinum, assembly GCA_037157565.1. Taxonomy (NCBI): domain Eukaryota; kingdom Viridiplantae; phylum Streptophyta; class Magnoliopsida; order Alismatales; family Hydrocharitaceae; genus Thalassia; species Thalassia testudinum. The sequence continues at coordinate 47,371,251 of JAZHRO010000025.1, forward strand.
CTTCTCATTTTCCTCAACCTCTTGAGGATTATCTAAATATTAATGGATACGTGAATTTTTAAGCCCTAAAAATAAGCCCAAGAGGCCTAAGATCAGCACTCATACTAATCTTTTTCTCTTTGTTCTTTTAGGACTAAATTTTTTCTTTTGATTTGGTCTAGAACTTAAGTAGATTTCATAATCGTTTACTAATGACTATCACCTTTTTATTTCAAATTGTATCTCCTTTTTAACATTGACATCACCTCCTTATTTCCTCGTCAAGAATGATATGTAATTAATCCTCTAAAAATTTCCTCCCCTTTCCATTTTTTTGTTCGTTTTCAATTTTTATTTTTTGGTTTATTGAATATGAGTAATGTTTTTGTGAGAACCCTTCAGAAACATGAATTTTTATGTGTTTGCACTTTAACACCCCCCCATGCCTAAGTTTTGCAATGTCCTCATTGTAAATCGGAGGGTATGAAATCAGCTTGGGTTCAAGGATTAGAACCGGGTCAAAAGGGTGGGCGAATAGGTCGGGATGACTGTTGTGAATGATTTCAAGCTCTGGTATGAATACCAAAGGTGGAGTCAGCTGTTCTAAAACTGAACTCAGAGTGCAGTAGACGTGAATCTTGAAAAAGGATAATCAAAAGGATCTCAGGTTTTTTGAAATGATGAGTTGCCTCCTGTTAAGTGCTAAATTCAATGCCTTCAACTGCGCAGAAAGTGGTCATGGAGGAGTGGTCAAATCAGATGAATTTTGTAGAACAAGCACCTTGATCAAAAGCTTGGTTGATCCAACTAGGTGCTTGTTCAGATCTATAGGCTAATGATGCAGCCCAAACCCAATCAGTCTAGTTGGTTGATGAGTATGGATCAGGAGGTGTGGTGCCCACCAAATGCTTTGTGACTCAGAAGGATGTGGAAATGAAAATCTAGGGTTTGGCTGATTCAATTCAGCCTGGTCAGAGTAGGGATCCTCAAATGCAAAAGAGTTTGTGGAGGATGTAGGAACCCTACAAGGGTGATCAGAAAAGGATGGGATGTGATTAGTAGTCTAATCGATGTCCAAATATCAATCAAAAGATGGATAAGAATCATGTGCGACCAGGTCATCGAGAGGAGAATGAGAGTAGAAGTTGATTCCAGTTGCGGGTCAGGGTTGGGATTGGATTCGAGAAGGTTCTGTATGTGTTGTAGAAGAGGTGGCTTCCAAGAGAACTGTGTGTGAGGGCTCCTCTAGAAAAGGTTCAAAGGTAGGTGTATCTATAGAGTCCTCATAAAGCCCATCAAAATCAAATGTAAAAGCCTGAAGAGTGTTTATTGGATCATGAGAATCAGAGTTAAGAAAGGATTCAAACTCTGGATTGCATACACTCTCGGCACTTGTAGTTTTTGAATCTTGTAGATCATAAAGGAATGATTCCAAGTCACTGGAACTCGATTTTGAATCGATGATCTTGGGAAGGGACCTCATAGTCAGAGTCAAATGGATGCTAAGGTCATAAATTGGCTCGTAGTCGTCAAGAAACAAAGATTCTCCGAAATCAGAGTAAGATTCGAAATAGTCGGAGAATTTGCGAAGATCATGTTCTGAACCTATTCCAGATTGGAAGTTCCACGACAGAGTGAATCGAGATGTGGAGAAGCAACAACCTAACTTGGATCTAACCTAAACTCAGAATTTGAACTCAAAAAGGTGTCCCTATTAGGCATGTGCTCAGGTTCTTAGCTCCTAGGAGAGACCCAATCGAATCCCAACTCTTTCAGCTCCTCGATTTCTGTGTCATAAATTGGCATAATTTCTAACAAATCAATCTGTATCTCAGAGGAGTCTGGAGAGGTGTAGTCATCAAGCATAGGCCCAGAATCGTAGTTCAACTCGAAAATCTGAGTCTCATCACATGGGGTCTCATAATTATCCCAAATAGGCTCGAATCCATATTCTAGGTTAAGGGTAGGGTTTGGATCACTAAAATCTAGGCTGGGCTTTATTTGTATGTCAGAATCATCTTCAAGAATTACCTTAACAGGATAAGGCTCGGGATTTACATTCTCGAGGAGTTCTGTTTTAAGTTCATCATTACAAGTGTCTAGGAATTCAAAGCTAGGCGAACCAGGTTCTCGTATCTCTAGGGCTGGCTCGAAATCAGGAACACCTGTAATTGGATCTTCCCAACCCAACTCAAGATTAGGCGTATCAGTCTGCACATAAGTTGGATCATATTCCATCTGGGTTGGGGATCCACAACAACCTTGATTCTCGAACTCGAGATTTGGGAAATCAGATTGATCCTCAATCTTATTCCAAGATGTTTTGCTAAATGCTTGAGGAATATACAGGTATTTTTTATCGATAATCTATTTCAACAATTTTATCATCTCTTCCCATTTCTCAAGGTCATCTTGGTGTCTTTCCGAAAGTACAGGATTTGTCAGACATTGGAGATATTCAAAGTTATGCAATTTCTCTAATTCAATACATCTTGTCATGAGAATATCCTGAGTTGATCCATTTGTTATTTGTGTTAATATTAATTGAGCACAATTTACAATAAAGGCTGTTGTTTCTGGATATTAACCTGAATCGTGCTAGCTAGATTTAAGGTTTTGTCATTAACTCGATAAAATTCTAGGGCATCCTCAATCATTCCATCTCTCATGGACATTCAGGATTTAGATTTCCTAAATGGTCTTCCTAAATTGCCAGGCTGCATCTTCAAATCAGGTGGTGGATCAGAATGTAGAATCAAATTCAAGTTCAGATCGAAGTGATCCGATCAGATCAGAAATCCCATCGAAGATCTAATGAGGCTTCTTAGGTTAAAAACCCAAGGACCTTCCCATGTGTGTGCTCTAAAGAATAGATGAGGGACTGGATATGAATTGGACCCAATCAAGGCACCCAAAGATTTTTGGATGACTATAGAGGTTCAAGGCAGATGATACCCCTGGATCAGAAAGTCGTCCACCTGAGAATTATTTGGGCAGACAAGAAGGGAGAGTCCCTCAAAGACCCCTACACGGTAGAGCATCCCCATAGGTTATAGGGTTTCCCCCACCTGACCTTCCTTGTCACTGCAAATCTAGGTAGACCAGAATGGATAACTTGACCTCTTAAGTCTAACAGTTTTAAGTCCTAATTTATGCCTTTAATTCCACTTAATTAGAAGTTAATTTGACTCGTGACCTAATTTGGAGGTTGGTTGGCCCACAAAGTAGACCAACTTCACCTGACCTGCCCTAAAGATAGAATGAAATCTAGATCAAGACCCAGAAATCACCCTGAATGACTCTTAGGTTATTAGGTCCACAATTTTAAGATTCAAGTGAAATTTAGAGCTTGATTTTTAGGGTTTTTCAGATTAAATCTTTTCAATCAAGGGCTTGGGTGGCACATAGATGCAGGAGGGTATGTTTCCTTTTATGCTAGCAAGTGTGTACTAACACTCCAGAAACCCTAAAGTTGAAACCCTAAATGGCTTTATTTCCAAATCCAATTTGATCTTAAAATGTTCTCCTTGAACTTTAAATCAAGAAGTGCATAGTCCAAGGAGATTTGCAATTAAGCGTAATCCCTAATAGGTACAGGAAATTAAGGTAGGGATCTCTAACAAAATCATCTCAAGCTTCAATCAGATATGGAAATTTTTCACAAATCAGGAAAACTTGCCTTTTAGATGAACAAATTACTATGAAACTAAGGCATGTGATTCCTAATTGATTGTTTCCTTTTTTATCTTCCCAAGATTAGAAGGTTGATTAGGGAAGAACATAAAGTATCTACCCCAGGAGTGGCTTATTTGCATGGAAGATCTCCTTGTGAAGTACCTTGCAAAATCACAAGAAAATATATAGGACAAGTTAGTGCTCAAACATAATCAGATAAAGCAAAAAATAGCGGTGAATTGCACATTGCTTCCCGACAACAACGCAAAAATGTTTACCGGTCTAAATCGGGGTTTTTAAAAATGATACGTTGTAGTATAGCTGATAAAGTGCGAAAATAGAATTTAATTCAAATGGAAATCCGAGGTCGAACGGAGGGAACAAGTAAGAATTCACAATAGCAATCTTTATTGAATATAAATGAGTACGATAAATGGAGCAAAATACAAGATATTCAATGAACGATATAGGCAAAAATATACTCAATGAAAACCAACATATGATGGAGAAAAAAGAATAAGAAAATAAAAAATAATGGTGATTTAAATCACCGCTTCAATCCTCTATTTAAGCAATTAAACAAGATAGATGAACAATAGCTTGAATGCTATAGTACCTCAGACGATAGGCTTAGCAATCAGACGTCTTAACAGAAAGCAAGCACAAGCCTTCTCTTCCTCTTCAGAACCTCTTCTCCTTCTTCCTTTCTCTCCTTGCCTTCAGCTTCTTCTCTTTCTTCCCTTCACAGCACAAGGGAAACAATCTCTTTTGCGCCTAAGTGTCACATAGGGACACTTCTTCAGAGAGCAAAAATGCCCCCTTTCCCCGCATTCTCTCTCTCTCTTTCTTCTCTTCTTTCTCTCTCAAATGGCTGGGTAATCGGATCGCACGCACTCTGGTTCATTCTCACCAGGGGTGGTGATGAGTGAGGAGTGAGTAGGCATAAGTTGGGATGGGTCGTGTGCGTGGGTGAAGTGGGACCTCATCTTGTGGTTGGAGGCAAAGAACCTAAAGCACGAAAACGTAATAAACGCTACCACCTCTTCTTCTCTTCATGAGGTAGGACTAAGTCCCACCCTCTTCTTAGCACATCTACAGTAGAGGAGGCTTCCTCAATTGGAGTAGCAGCAGGTGATGATTCCTTCAATTGACTGCCTGGGGAGCTGCCTGGGAGTCACCCGCAACTCCTGGGTGTGGCACCTAGGGCTTTCGACGCCTAGAGCTAGAAGAACACAGTAGCATTGATGGCGGCAACGGCCGAGCATTGGCGAACCCTAAAATACATCAACACGGCCTTTTGGCCACATTAAACAAGCTCTTAAGCATCTTGGAGGTTGCGGAGTGTGGTGGTGGTGGTTTGATGGCATGAGAGGGTGTGAAGTGGTCGGAGTAGGTCGAAGTAGGCATATGGAAGTGGGTGAGTTTAGTGGGTGGTTTGGGCAGGCAAAAAGGTGAAATAGGAGAGGGCTTTTGGTCATGATGGAACGACAGAGCTTTTGAAAGTGGAACAGAGTGATTGGTGATCTATGGAGTGCGAGGGGCATTGTCGGAGCTTTGCCGGAGTAGAGGGAGATGACGGCGTGGAAGGCGGAGCAGTGTTCGAATCAATGTGCGAGAGGAGAGGAAATGATGTAGAGGAGGAGAGGAAGAAGTAGAGGGGATTTTAGGAGATGTAGAGGAACGGAGATCATCAGTCATGGCTTGACCAGAGTCGGAGAAGTAGAAGAGGACAGTGAGGCGACGACGAGGATGGAGATAGGGGAGTCGGTCACACTTTGGCTGGGGATGACAGCGAGGAAGAGGGGAAGCTAGTCGGTCGTCCAATTTGATGGTTGGATGGCCGGAAGAGGAGAACGGAGGAGAGTCACCAGAGTTAAGTTCGAAGGTAGATAGAGATGGAGAAGAGGAGGTTTTCTTAGACCAAAACTCGCTAAGGAAGTAAGGCACGCATTGGGCATGCTTTTATAGGGCTTAGGATGGAGTTCCAAGATTGGAAACAAGCTTGGAAGCTCCGAGCTTCTTGCGCATGTGGGATACCCACATCTCACATGCATTTGCATTGGAGATTGGGAAATAATTGGAGCCCAAGGCTGGGTTGATTGAAAGAGAATTCCTTAAGGAATCCCTGGTTCAAATCTGAGACTAATTGATTGAAAATCGAGCGAGAAATCCTTGCTCGAAACACGACAGTGAAGGTCTGACCTTCTAAAAATGGTGTGAGGACCTTTTTGTAAAAGAATGATGATAAAGTTAGGGACCTTTTGCAATTATTTCGAAATTAGGGGCATATGTGTGAGAGAAAATAATCAAACAGGACTGAAATGTAAACTAGGTCAACATAATCTCTAATTTGGCCCAAATTTTGGTACAAACTTAATTTGGACCCAAGGAATCTAATGGTAAATTTGGGTTTAGGTTTTGACCAAGTTTGATTGGGTAAATTACGTAGAAACCCAAATTAGGGCAACTATCTGTCTAAAACTCTGTTTTAGGTCAAAATAGGCTCTGATGGTCAAATCAAGGATGCCAAACCCTAGAGAATATTTTTATATGATTTTTAGAGGGTTTAGGTGAATTTTATCCTGACCAAAACTTCAGTGAATTAAGCAGGTCAGTTTTTAGTGTTTTAGATGTCATTTAATTCTCGTAACGCGTGAAAAACCATTTCTATCTGCATGGACCCTCTTGTTAGACTTTAATGCATATTTGACCTTTAATAAACCCCTGGGAAAACCCACGATTGTTTTGCATTCATGATATGATGGTAAAATTACAATTTTAACCCTAATTTCATGTTAAACTCTCAGAAAGGATGTGTAGTGAATTATGGTCCTTTCACGGTTATGTAGGATCATTTATTAATGGAATATGACTAATTAAAGGTTGATATGGCTGATGATGATGTTATCATTATACTCTCCCCCTTCTCTTTTTACTACTTTCTAGATTAGATTTCCCACTTTTCTAATGTAGCACATAGACGTAACGAGAATAATTATGTGGTTATAAAATATTTGTCTATTCTCTCCCTATTTTCTCTTTATTTGTATTATTATTTCTATGTCTTCTATTATTTATTCTTTAAGTAGAATAGCTAGGGTAGATTTAATTTGACTAGCTACTCTACTTCGTGACAATAAATATAAATGCAATTTTTGATCAAGCATACGCTTCCCCATGTTCGACTCGAGACTTACCAGAGTTTCAGTTAAATTATTTGTTTGATAGGATTTTTACGTGACTACAACAACAGGTTTTCAAAACTCAAATTTTCAGCGTATAAATCTCGTATAACATTTTGGCACCATTCTCAGGGGACATTGCATTAGATAGGCATGGGGGCTGGATATCATTATCTGAATCATCTTGTTAGCTCCGTAGATTCTTTTTATTTTCTTTTTATTTTTGAAAAAAATAATTGAATTAGGAAAAGAGAACTTGGGCTTTAGAAATTTTCAACTTTAGGAAATAATGCAGTAGAACCTAAACACTTAGATCCTTCAGGTCTTAGGCCTTAATTAGCCCGGGTGTCCACTAAAATGTGGATTTGTTTATCGAGTCGTCGCCATTCTGAATTCAATTTTTAATTGGTTAAATAAGTTGGGGTGATAAGTACACGACTTATCAACCTACCCTCTGATTTGAGGGGCCTTTAAGCCTAAGCATCTACACACTCTTTGCACTGACTCACTTTTTGGCAGCTTTAACGGAAATTGGATAGTTAATGAACTTTCTAGGGTGGTATGGCTGGCAAGTTGTCGGTGGTAACAGCTCATTGGTCGATTGTCCAAAGCCCAGCCACACGACCATTCTCTTCCTGTTTCCTCTAGGTAAATCTTAGATCAAGGAAGCCACCTACTTAGAAAAAAAGAAAAAAATAGAAAAATATACAAAAATAAAAGAAAAAGAAATTTAAAAGAAGAAAAAGAAATAAACCACACTTCAACACACGAGTATGGCTGGCAAGTTATCGGTGGTAACAGCTCATCGGCCAATTATCCAGAACCCAACTCACAAAAAAATGCACGTTTAATTCCAAACACTTAGGAAGATGTGGAGAAGTAGAATAAGCTGGGAAGATATACACTGGGTTCGCCCTTGTGTTGATCCCATAAAAATAAAAAGTAGGGAGAAAGCTACAGGTTGGATAGATACACCTTTAGGCAAAATTTCTTTTTAAGGTCACTTAGGAGCGTAGAAACCTGAAGTCCATTCTAATCGTCGATCAGTGAGTCTATGACATTCACATAAAAAGATGTTTAGTACTTAGAATTCTCTTCGAGTCTTGGGTGGGTTGGATAGCCGTACAAAGCTGCCTCGAAACCTTAAACTCGAAAACCCAAAAAAAAAAGAATATAAGAAAAAGAAAAAGATCCTTTTGCCTTTGAATAAGGCAAGGGCTTGAGGTAACCTGCATTTTGGCAGACACCCGAGCATTGTTGTCTCCGCAGTTCAAGCCTTAGTAGAAATTTTCTAGGTTGAAAAATAACTATTGCCCAAGAAATCTAATCCTAATTCTTTTATAAATAGAATATAGTTTTGCTAGGGACTAGAAAAAGATAGGCATGGTGGTGTGATGTGCATACATCTAATTGACCTAAAATATCTATTTATGCATGTTTCTAGTGTCATAGAAGCATTCATCATTATAAATATTACTTAACATGCATCATCATGCATTTAGGTTAGATTGTATAAATTTTAGGTTAATTTTTCCTTTTTGTGGTCAAGGAAAAGGGCAACATTTATCGAGGCCTCGGATTTGAGATCCAACCATACGGATCTGATCAGGGCGACGATCGGAGTTCAACAATTCCAAGATCGCCCCGATCGGACCTCCGTAGCATAAAATGCAGTCTGAGAGAGATAAGAGGTCAAGAGGCAAGGTGGTGTAAAATCCAAACATTAGATGACAAATCCAACCGCACAAATGGGTTCGGATTGACGATCGCAGCCCAACGGTGCGAAATCAGTCTAATCTGACATCTGTGGCACCACCTACAAAGCAAAGAAGATGGATGGCCATGATGGTGCCATGTGGCACCATCACAACTGCCCAACACAGGCCGCAGCACTCCTCTTCGCCACTTGATCTAATCCCAGCCATTGGATCATTGATCCAACGGTTGAGATTCAATCTCAAGCCACGCACCAACTCTACTGAAGTAAAGGGTGCGAGCGCTCTCGACTGTTGGATCACCATCCAACAGTTGTGAGCGCTCGCCCCTTAAAACACAAATGCAACCAAAAAAGCACCTCAGCGCAGCGGTTGACTTATCGCGAAGGAGCGACATGCGTTCGAGGCGCGCGGTGTGGAATTAATCTGCTGAAGAGGTGAGTGCATCAAATTTGCCCGTTGAATGAAGCGCGAACAGCTGATGGAGAGAAGACGTGGTGGCATGGATGAAGGCGAGCGTGAACACGCATGAGACGCATCGATGCATGCCCGATCTAACTCAGGTGCCATGCGCATGAAGAAGAAGAAGAGGGTGTTTATGCCATTTGATCTCTCGATCGGACGACTGAAGATGTGAGATCATGGGAGCATACCTCAATGCCTGAAGCTGGAGAGGCGAGGGTGTGTGCGCATGTTTAGTGACATGGGGGCTTTAGTGATGGTTATATTCATCACTAAAGACCCTTACATTAATGTTTTAAGTTTAAAATGACCTATTTGCCCCCTATTCCTCACCTATAAAAGGCCCTACGCCCTCCACATTTTCATCATCTCTTCCTCTCTTCTCTCACCCCTCCAAAGCTCTAAGAGCTTGTCCCAAACCCGGGTTCTCCATTAGAGTTAAAAATACAATTTTTCCACCTTCTCACCCCCTTCATGGAGCATCCCGCAGTTGTCCTCTCACCACTGTTCGGGAAGTAGATCCCGCTGTGATGTCGCCCTACTTCGTCCACCTTCCTCCGTCTTCATTCTCCCTCGTCCAGCATCTCACCACCCTCATTCGGGCGCTCTGTCAACGCAACTCATCCTCTAAGTAGCCGTCGAGGAGGATAACTTCTCTCCCCTTTCTCTTTTTACTACTTTCTAGACTAGATTTCTCTCTTTCTAGTGTAGCGCATAGATGTAACGAACATAATTATGTGGTTATGAAATATTTGTCTATTCTCTCTCTATTTTCTCTTTATTTGTATTATTCTTTCTCTGTCTTGTATTGTTTATTCTTTAAGTAGAATATCTAGGGTAGATTTAATTTGACTAGCTACTCTACTTCGTGATAACAAATATAAATGTGATTTTTTATCAAACGTACGCCTCCCCATGTTCAACCCAGGACTCACCAGAGTTTCAATTAAATTATTTGTTTGACGGATTTTTACGCAACTACAATGACAGGTTTTCAAAACTCAAATTTTCAACATACAAATCCCATACAACACTGTCCAACACACCACCATCTGGCAGCCATCTAGCTACTCGACGTCGCCCGACCTTCAACCACCTCTACTCTAGTTGGCCGGCTCTGGCTACCTAAATCTGTGCCACCATCAGCATTGTGACGCCCTTGCCCCAATGCATCTTCCCAAGCTCCCCGCAGCCAGTCATGGCCTCCCGACACGCAAGCAAGCAAAAGCAAAGGATCCTCTATTCTGTTCTAATAAAAGAATGAATTAGAATTTATGAATAATACCATTGCCAATGCACTATTCATTTATTTAATGATTTATTTTATTAAGGTGAAGTTGCATGAATGTTCCTCCTATTTGGTTAATTTCCTGTCACTACTTTCTTTCCATGAATGAATAGGCAAATGTTCTAAGCATGAAATATAAGTTATATTGAACAGGCTAGGTAACATTTACAAGTTAATAGGCTAATTCCTCCCTATGGAAATGACCTAACCAATTTCATGGTTAGATTTTAATTATTTGATATTTGATTTTCCACCATGTAAAAAAAATACAACACATCATTTTTATTTCTATTATCCTAATTAAGAGAGAATCGATAGATTAGTTTACATCCTCTTGGTGCATCTAGTCTCTTTCTTGGAACAATTTAATTAAAGTCTCTAATTGGCTCAGTTGGATCTGGCTTTTAGGTTGTCTAAATTGTTGACCTTGATTATAAGTGGTTGGGCCAGGGTAAGCAAGTTCAAATGTAGGCTTGACCTGGCCCAGAGTCATGTTAGGTACTTGTCATGGTCGTTTGGTCAACCAAGAGAAATTAAGATGATTTTACCATCTAGGGTTATAGGTGTTGGAAAAAGGATTATTCATTTGGTACCCTTGGATGGCTTGCACATCCACGTAATGTAAGGGCGATGCAGGAGTAGTCAACTCAAAATAATTGAAAGTAGTAAAATCAGAATAAATGGAATCAAAGGTCCCAGTGTGGTTCTAGCTCATAGACTGAGCCAAATCAATGTCATTCACATAATCTCTCCCCATGGAGGCTTGTGTAGAAGTCAGATTGGATCAAACTTGATTTTGAGTGATTGCTCTAAAACTTGACCCTAATTCATTGAGTTTCTTATTCACCACCACAACTTCCTCAACTTTCTTACATATTAGGTCCATATTAATTTGGTCCAAACTAGCTTGAACCTCATTGATGAGAACCTCATCATGAGCCATAACTAGCTCATTTTGACCTAATACAAAGGATAAAAGCTCCTACATATCTCAAGGAAAGGCTTAACTCAGAGAATTCTGAGTTTGAGAAGAAAACAAGTCATAAGGGGTAAAAATGCAATTTTACCAGTATAATCTGCATACAGGGTAATTCAGGGCCCAAACATAGGTCAAAGCAGCTTAATAAGAATAAAAGTGGGATGAAATGATCTAGCAAGGGCTACAGCAATTCCAAGAAACTAAATGATAATCTGTAACCCTAAAACAACCCACTTCAATTCACGAGGTTCAAGGCAAAGTAAAAATAGAATAAACCCTCTAAAATTCATAGAAAAATAATCTCTAGGGTTTAGAACCTTCAATTTGGCCTTCAGAACCCATTTTGACCTACATTGAGAACCATGCCCAATTAATAACTTAATTTGGGTTTTCGCATAAATTGACCGGTCAAACAAGGTTTAATATAGAAATGAAATTCACCATCAGATTCCTTAGGTCCTAATCAGTCATGTATAAAAACTTGAGCCTAAGAAGAAACCTCCTTGACCAACTTTACACTTTGGTCCTCATATATTTACTTTTTGGCCCTCAACTTTTGAACCCTCGCATTTTGGCCCCTAACTCTCCTTCGTTCTTTGCGATCAGGTCCCCCCTGCAAAACCTGCCACCACCATGCTCCGGCGACCTTGCGCGGAGCATGGCGCCGCGCAGCGTGAGGGGGGGGACCTGGCAAGTAAACCGGGGGTGCCCTGCGTCGTCAGCCGTCGCAGGGACACCCCCTTGGTCGTTGTAACCCACCATACCGGCCGTGCGAACGCACGGACGGTATGGGTTTTTGTTTCCGGCCATCCTCCGGCGAGGGAGACACGTCGTCTCCCTCCGCCTTCCTCCCTGTTTTGATCCCTATAAATACCCCCCGTTGCTCCACCGACCGGAGCAGCTTGGATCTGACGGAGAAAATCCCCAACTTTCCTCTCTTCTCTCTCCGGCAGACGCTCACCAGCTCCGGCGGTTCCTCCCCCTCCACCTCTTCGCTCTGCCGCAATACCAGCAGCAGAGACTTCCTCCCCTGCTCTTCCCGCGCCACGCCGCACCCAGCTGGCGCCTCTCCGGCTCTTTGCTCGCCGCCGCCCCTTTCCCTGAGCATCGTCTTCTCCGGCGACAGTCGATACGACTGTCGCCCTATTCCTCCCCCTTCGTCCCTGCAAGTAAGCTAGAACTACTCCCCTTCTTCTCCTCTTTCTTCCCCCGCTTTCAATTTATTCAATTAAGCCCTCGACCGACCCTGACCATCGTCACCCCCTTCGTCTCCGGCCACCCTCCGGCGAGATGCTCCCATCGCTCCACAGCCTCACACACCTCGCCGACCCTCACCGAACCTCCGCCTCATCACACTGAGCACCCCCCACCCCTTCACTGCCACTCCACACCTCCGTAACGCTCCCCCGAACAAACCCATTCCTCCGGTTGCAGTCCAACCTAGGGCTGCCGCCAGACACCACCTTGCGGCCTGCCGCGCAGCTCCTCACCTTCGCCGTGCCACGGCGAAGGTTCCCCAGTGGTTTGATCAGGCCGAGAGGCCATATTCGTGTCCGACAGGTTTTGAGGTTCGACCGCCATTAACGCACATTGAAGCAGCTTCTCCCGCGCTCCAGGCTTGAGGACTCCAGGTCTCCAGCTGCTGCGGAGTACGGGGAGTCTTGCGAAGGCAGCCAGCCAGCAACCTACGCAAATCGAAGCCGCAGCTGCAGAAGCCAGGCCGCGGTCTCCCAGCAGGCGCACGCGAGGAAAGGTCTGCGTTTAGTCCCACATCGGTAAGCCTCACAACCTTTCCACTGTTTAAATTGATTTTGTGCACTAGCCTTACTGCCTCAGCACACGGGGTGAGGTCCCCTTTCACCCGCCCGGTTACCCGGTCTCGTCCGCGCTCACGCCCCGCGGACCTGACCCGACCCGACTTAGACTGACCTGCACTCCTCGCCCACCACGCACGCCGGTGGGCCTGGACCCGGGCGTGACCCGAACCCGATTACCCGGCAGCTCTGGGAGAGCTTTCCCAAGAGTGGTTTCCGAGAGAGAGAGACGCGGGGGGGAGAGGGTAGAGTAGGTTTTGTTCTCTGACGTAAGCTCTGAAGTGCGCAGGCACAGGTGAAGAAGAAGAACCGCGGAAGAAGAAGGAAGCTGAGGGAGACACTGTAGCAACAGGCAGTTTAAGTCGTCTGATTTGGAAATCAGACGACGGCCTGAAGGGAAAAGAAGAAAGAAGGAGGGGTGACGTCCCTGGCTGGAAAAAGAAAAGAAGGAAGAAGGAGATCTGAAGAAAGAAAGAAAGAAGAGCATCACCTCTGCAGAACAAAGAAGAAGAAGGAGATCTGAAGAAAGAAAGAAAGAAGAACATCACCTCTGCAGAACAAAGAAGAAGAAGGAGATCTGAAGAAAGAAAGAAAGAAGAACATCACCTCTGCAGACAAAGAAGAAGAAGATCTGAGACGAGGAGAAAACAAAGAGAAAAGAAGACAACAAATTCTTTCCCTCTCTCTTTCTTTTTGTAAAAGAAACATGTATATCTCTAGAATACAACTTGCTCCCTGAGTTCGACCTCGGGAACTCTTTTCCGAGTAAAAAATTTATATATTTGAAATGATGGCAACAACTGGCTATATTACAACGACATAACAATAAAACCCAGTTATCTCTCGAAGCCACCGTTCCAAACAATTGGCGCCGCTGCCGGGGAGCAACGGCTATTCTAGAGGTAAACATTCCTGTTTCTTTTTTTTCTGATAATCTCCTCTCTTTTGTGCAGCTACAGGAACTCAAGAAGACAAGCAACCACACGACAACCACTCTGAAGACAGGTAAATTTTTTCCTCTCGCTATTAACCCCTAAACTCTAAAGAGGAAGAAAAGAAAAGAACAAGCAATATAGGGCTAACCTATCTTCCATACTTAGTAACCATAAAGAGTTGCATGTTTTCAACTCATCACTCCTGCACACTATTAAGGGTATTTAAGGGCTAACACATTCTTGCCTGAGCCCTAATTGCCCAACAAAGAGTTAAATGGACCAAGTAGAGCCAACATAAGGTCAAACATTAGGATTTCAGTAGAGACACACCCCTTAATCAAGAATTGAGGAAATCCAAAAGAGGTGTGCCCAAGCCATTGATTGAAAATAATTAACAAGAAAAATCCTAAACAATTGGCTCTCTCTAAACACTTGAACCCTAAAACAAGGCCTAACTTCTCAAGGAAACCACTAGGTGAAGTTAACCCCTGGGGTCAACCAACCTTCAAACTAGGCCACTTTGTTCACAAAAACACCTAAAGTTCAAGTGAAACCTTAAGCACCCTGATCTTAAAATTAGTAGACTTAAGAGGTCAAGATCCCCATTCTGGTCTACCTGGAACCGCAGTGACAAGAGAGGTCGGGTGGGGGAAACCCTGTAACCCGTGGGGACGCTCTACCGTGTAGGGGTCTTCGCGGGACTCTCCCTCTCTGGCTGCCCAGGTAATTCTCAGGTGGACGATCTTTCTGATCAAGGGGTCCATCTGCCCCGCACCTCTATAGTCACCCAACACATTTTTGGGTGTCTTGATTGGGTCCAGCACCTTCTAAACTTACCTCTTCCAACAGTGCATGTACGGAAGGAGGTCCCTAAGACCACCCTTAAGACCTCCTTTAGAAATTCGCTCTCGTCAAGGCCAAGCCTCGACGCCCGTGTTTGTGCAGCAACACCCTCACATTATTCTCTCTTCTGATTCAGAACCAAGTTCTTCTTCTTCCCCCATCATGGCTCAGCCAGTTGAGGAAGAAAATAATCTGGAACACCAGCTCCAGCGACTCAATGACCTCTTCCAAAACTTCGTGCACCCACCACAGCGTCCTATGATGCGGGACCACTACAATCCTGCTGCGGTGGCCATTGAGCCTCGAGTCAGAATCCCGACTGGAGGACCTGATTCCGAATTAAAGCCCAACATGATTCATGCTATACCTAAATTCCATGGGCTTAATTCTGAAGATCCCTTCCAGCACATCAAACAGCTAAAGCATCTGGCCCACACTTTTGGATCAGATGCGCAAAATCGGGATATTCTTCTCATGAAGATGTTCTCCTTTTCTCTTATGGACAAGGCCGCCCATTGGTATCAAACTCAGACCCGGCCGATCAACACTTGGGAAGAACTTCAATCCGAATTTTTGAAAAGGTTTTTTCCCGTTGGTCGGACCAACGCCTTGCGCCATCAGATTACACACTTCACTCAACAATCAGGAGAACCTCTCCATGAGGCATGGGATCGTTTTCAGGATCTCATGAGAAAGTGCCCCCATCACGGAGTTCCTAAATGGGAACAAGTCCAATCTTTTTACCAGGGACTCCGTGAGGACATCCGCCTTTTCGTCAATGCAACTTGCGGAGGAAACATCATGGGTCAACATGAAGACACCGTATGGGAGATTCTCGAAAACATGTGCGAGAACTCCATCAACAATGACTCCATGGGATTATTTGACAGGACGAATACCCGCGCAGCGACGAATCTTAAGGGAGCACATGAGACGTAGGGCCTGTCCGCATCAGTCGACCTGGAATTAATGGCCAGTCGATTGGACAAGGTCTCAATCATTGAAAAGAAGGTGGATGAGCTGACTCAGCACTTGCAGCGAGCCACCTCCGCGCGTAACTCCTTTGCACAACCTCCTTCCACACAGGAGACTGTGCAAAACATCCTCCACCGATCTTCCCCTGGGATGGATCCATATCCATCCCCATCTGATTCTTGGACTGGAAGATCATCCGATCCTTTCTACACCAGCCAAGGGAACTCCATTCCCCCTTTCCCTGACTCTCAGGAGGTTCCTCAGACCTGCGAGGACCTCAACGCCATCCAGAACGACCCATTCTCCAACACTTACAACCCTGGATGGCGAAACCATCCCAATTTTCAGTGGGCAGGAAATTCCCAAACTCAAAGACCACCTTTTCAGTCCCGCCCACAGCCCCCTCGTCATTACCAGCCGCCTCAGCCTCGGCCCAACCCTACTTATCCATCAGGGCCAAATCAGGATCAAATGTCCCTAATCCTTCAGACTCTGGCTGACATTCAAAAAACGAATGCGGCTATTCAAAAATAGCACAAGGACGAGCTTACTGAAGTTAAAACTCAACTGGCCCAGTTGGCAAATTCTCGCCAGCCAGGCACACTCCCTTCCCAACCTCTTCCTAACCCAAATAACGTGCCAACCCAGAAGTGCGTTATGAATCCAAATTTAGGCCACGCTCAATGGATTTATCAGGCCCCTACTGCTCCATCTCCAGACGAGATGGAAGCCTCAACTTCTTATGCGGGATTTCAGCAGCAGCCACCCCTCCTACCAAACCCAAACCAAAATCAGGCCGGATTAAATTCTGTAACAACACGTAGTGGTAAAACAACTCAAGACCCGCATTATCCAAACCACTCCAAGCCTGATAACCATGACCCTAGGATAGTTATCCAAGGTACAGCTGTTCCAGATCCACAACCTGGACCTATCCTAGAAGAACCAACCAAGATCCCGTTTCCCGAGGCCCTGACCAAGGGAAAGAAGACCACAAAACCCGTGGCCCCTGAGGAGGACTTGGTCAAGCTCTTTGAGCAGGTCCACATAAACATCCCCTTGATGGATGCAATCCGCCACGTACCAGCTTACGCACGATTTTTAAAGAATATATGTACACCCCAGCGTAAGCCGCGAACCAAGGGAGGGAGCCCAATTGTTCTGTCAGAACAAGCCAGCTCTGTAATCCTCAGTAGACTCCCACCCAAGGCAAAAGATCCTGGAACTCCCCTGATTTCCTGTAAGATAGGTGGTACCCAATTTGATAGAGCTTTGTTAGACTTGGGTGCATCCATAAACCTGATACCCACATCCTTACTCGACCATCTAGAAGAATCTGAGCTAAAACCAACCGAGGTGACATTACAATTAGCAGATCGATCTATAAAGTCACCAAAAGGGATTCTCGAGGATGTTATCGTGAGAGTGCGGGATTTCTATTTTCCAGTGGACTTTATAGTCTTAGATATGGATGCACCTGAGAACCCTAGGGATACACCAATCATTCTAGGGAGACCTTTCTTGGCTACTGCTAGAGCCAACATCAGCTGTGAGGAGGGCCAAATAGAGCTTAAGTTTGGAGATCAAACACTGAAAATTGATATATTTAAGGCCCAACAAGGAATTAATTGCGGCGTCATCGAGCAAATTTGTGACATCAAGACTTTGGTTGATGAATCACACCTCCAGAATGACTCGAGTATGCCTCATCAACCACAGAAGGATCTTGACCCGCAAACAGAGGAGTCAAATCCAGATGTGAACAACCCAGTAACTCCCACCCTTGAACCTCACATCTATACTGAACCACCCGCTGCTGCTGAAAACCCCATCCTCGAACTGAAACCCCTTCCTGCTCACTTAAAATACGTCTTTTTGGGTTCTAATCAGACCCTTCCTGTGATTATCAATTCCAACCTCAGTCCTGAATAGGAATCCCGTCTGATTGTTGTCCTCCAGCAACATCGCAGAGCCATCGGATGGACTCTCGATGATTTGACTGGAATAAGTCCCTCTTATTGTACTCATCATATCTATTCAGAAGAGGGCACACGACCTTCTCGTGAAATGCAGAGACGCTTAAACCCCAATCTGCAGGAGGTCGTGAAAAATGAGATCATCAAGTGGTTAGATGCCGGGATCATCTACCCGATCTCCGATAGTCGTTGGGTGAGCCCAATTCAGGTCGTGCCCAAGAAGGCAGGACTCACCACTATAACGACTGAGACCGGAGAAATCATTCCTACCCGATTAGCCAACTCGTGGAGAGTCTGTATAGATTACCGTCGACTCAATTCCTCCACGAAGAAGGATCATTTCCCACTACCCTTCATTGATCAAATTCTCAAAAAACTAGCGGGAAATAGGTTCTTCTGCTTTCTTGACGGGTACTCCGGTTATAACCAGGTGGCAATCCATCCTGAGGACCAAGAAAAGACCACGTTCACCTGCCCCTTCGGAACATACGCTTTCCGAAGGATGCCTTTCGGTCTTTGCAATGCACCCGCTACTTTTCAGCGATGCATGCTTGCCATATTCTCAGATATGGTAGGTGATTATCTGGAAGTCTTCATGGATGACTTTTCAGTTTTCGGAGCATCATTCGACGATTGCCTCCAACACTTGGTCCAGATACTCAGGCGGTGCATCGATGTGAATTTGGTTCTTTCCTGGGAAAAGAGCCATTTCATGGTGCCTGAGGGAATTGTCCTGGGACACTCAATTTCGGAGAAAGGTATCCAAGTGGATCGAGCTAAGGTTAATCTAATCTCTCACCTTCCTATGCCTAGCTCAATCAGGGACATCCGATCCTTTTTAGGGCATGTCGGTTTTTATCGACGATTTATCCCTGATTTTTCAAAAATCGCACGCCCCCTGACCACTCTTCTCTCCAAGGATGTTCCCTTCGAAATCTCCAAGGAATGCACTCAAGCATTTGAAATCCTGCGTGACCGAGTCACCCAAGCCCCGATCCTACAGTCCCCTGATTGGTCTCAACCCTTTGAGATCATGTTTGATGCATCCGACTTCGCTGTAGGAGCGGTTTTGGGACAGAAAAATGACAAGAAACCTGTGGTCATTTACTACGCCAGCAAAACACTCGATGAGGCTCAGCGTAACTATACGGTTACTGAGAAAGAGCTGCTAGCTGTAGTATTTGCCCTAGAAAAGTTCAGATCGTACCTTCTGGGTTCCCATGTCATCATATACTCGGATCACACAGCTGTGAGGCATCTCCTTGCGAAGAAGGACGCGAAACCTCGATTAATCCGATGGATCTTGCTGTTGCAAGAATTTGACCTTGAAATTCGCAACAAAGCGGGAAAGCAAAACGTGGTAGCTGATCACTTGTCCCGTCTTCCTTCTGAAATAATTGACCCTTCCGGACCCATCACTGAGCATTTTCCCGATGAGCACCTGCTGACTATTGGTACTAGCCTTCCATGGTTTGCTAATATAGTAAATTACTTGGCATCTCATCAGACCCCGTCCGATTGGCCGAAGGCCAAGAAAGACAAATTACGCTCCGATGCCAAGTATTACATTTGGGAAGACCCGTACCTCTTCCGCATAGGTGCCGATCAGATCATCCGGAGATGTGTCCCGGAAGGGGAATTCAACAATATCCTCTCTTTCTGCCATGACCAGGCATGCGGTGGCCATTTTGCCGGGCATAAAACCGCATCAAAAGTCCTCCAGTGCGGCTTTTACTGGCCCACACTGTTCAAAGACGCATACAATCACTGCAAGGCATGCAGTCGTTGCCAGACTTTGGGCAACATGAGGCATCACGACATGATGCCTATGCAACCGATTCTAGTATGCGAAATCTTTGATGTTTGGGGGATTGATTTTATGGGCCCCTTTCCTGTTTCGGATGGTTTCGAATACATTCTGTTGGCTGTGGACTACGTGTCCAAATGGATCGAAGCCATACCGACCCGAACCTGTGATCACAAAATCGTTCTCAAATTCATTCATCAACACATTTTCTCAAGGTTCGGGATTCCTCGTGCAATAATCTCTGATGGAGGGACCCATTTCACAAATGCTCAGTTTAGGTCACTGATGACCAAATACGGGGTGTCTCACCGAATCTCTACTCCTTACCACCCCCAAACTAATGGTCTAGCTGAGCTGTCTAATCGGGAGATCAAGAAAATCCTGTAAGTCACTGTTCGACCTGACAGGAAGGACTGGTCGTCCCGACTTCCGGAAGCATTGTGGGCCTATAGGATCGCCCACAAGACCCAATTGGGCATGTCTCCCTTTAGACTGGTGTACGGAAAGACATGCCACCTTCCCGTCGAACTGGAGCATAAAGCCTATTGGGCAGTACGGAACTGTAATCTAGATCTTTCCAAGGCTGGGACCCACAGAAAACTCCAAATCAGCGAGATCGATGAGTTACGCATAGACGCGTACGAGAACTCGCAAATCTACAAGGAGCGGGTTAAAGCCTTCCACGACAAACACATCTCGAGAAAGATCTTTCATCCTGGTCAAAAGGTCCTACTCTTTGACACCCGACTCAAACTCTTCCCAGGAAAACTGAGATCTAAGTGGGTCGGACCATATTTGGTCCGACAGGTTTTTGGAAATGGAGCAATCGAAATCAGTCCACTCAGCCACGATTCAGAACCTTTCATCGTGAACGGTCAGAGACTCAAGCTGTTCATCGATGTAACTTCTACTGATTTGGCTGAGGCATCTTATATCCTCCTTTCCCCTTGAGCTTATTGCGCCCAGCCGATGGCGTAAAACTCAGTGCTTAACGGGAGGCAGCCCGTCATTCTCTTTGAAAACCTGAAACTTGTTCTGACACCTTTTAGCACTCGAAGTTCACCCTTGTAGACAGCCGACCCCAACTCAGATGCCTGCATCTGGGATTTGAAATCGTCCGCAAAAATTCAACCTGACCCATCCACTCATCCAAATTTCTGTCTTAAGGAATGAACTAAGACCCCCTAGGTTACAATGAGGACATTGCAAATCTTAGGCATGGGGGGGTATGAAAGTGCAAAACTTGTAAGAAAAGGTTTCAAACAAAAAAAATTCACATATGCCAAAAACACCATAAAAATTAAAAAAAATTTTTCGAAAAAGAATAAGAGGAAAAGAGGAGAAGGAAATTTTGTGAAGGAGAAAAGAAACAAAATGAAAAAGGAGCACAAAATTATGAGAAAAAGTGATAGTCATTAGTAAGGAACTAAGGAATTAACCTAAGTTCTAGACCTCATTCAAGAAAAGTGCACAAAGAGATTAGTAAAGAATGCAAACCTTAGGCATTCTTGAATAGACTCTTAGTACCCATTAAGATCTGGACACTCCTCAAGAGGTTGAGGAAAATGAAAAGCTGAAGTATTAGGTCTAAGGCTTAGGGAGTATTCGGCCTCGTTAACTAATTTTTGGTTTACGGGACTCAGTAACCTAAGCACCCTAACCTCACACACAGCCTGGTTCAGTAAGCGTAAAAATCAGAATCACGCAGAAGCGTCGCAAAATTCTGAAAAGAACACCTAGAATAGGAGCGGCCGATCAACACAAGTTGATTTGGACGAGTTCCCAGCGCGGAGAGGCGGGAAATCCCCTCGAAGATGCGTAGCAAAATATCATCTCCTCGGTGCTTGTCTCCTAGGATATTTACATATCCTACTGGGGGCATGTAAGCACTCTGCTGGTTCAGATTCCATGGATGGCATTATCTCGAAGTGTCAATTGCCAGGGTCTGGATTCGGCCACGGAACACCATGGATGGGATTATCTCGAAATCTCAATAGCCAGGGTTCCGGGGGTTGCCATGGGCGGTGCTATCTCGAAGCATCGATCGCCAGGAACCCTTGAGGATTGATGATGGGAGCAAGGAATCTGATACAGACCGTGTTGAAAAGCCAATCCTAGGCTAGAACTAAAAAGAAAAAGAGAGAGAAAACTCTCCAAACAGAAAAACTTTCTATCTCTCTCTTACAAAACGCACTGCGAACTGAGCCAGGGCTAAAATCATTTCAAGCACGGGTGCTTTAACCACGAAGTCCAATAAACCTTAGGTTAGTTCTTGTGGGCCTTAAAAACCTTTGCTAAAAGACTGAGGCTAAGGCTAGACAGATTTGGATCTTGATTGGTACTAGAGTACCTTTTAGGCCTATGGTCAGCATTCTAACCTAATCTATGCTCAAATAAAAAAGGCACTTATCTAAAACTATTAAAAACTTCATGGTCTAGAACAAGGGTTGAAACCTTAAGTTTTTGCTAAGGGACTAGCAAAAGCTAGGCATGGGGGTATGATGAGAACCTCATCATGAGCCATAACTAGCTCATTTTGACCTAATACAAAGGATAAAAGCTCCTACATATCTCAAGGAAAGGCTTAACTCAGAGAATTCTGAGTTTGAGAAGAAAATAAGTCATAAGGGGTAAAAATGCAATTTTACCAGTATAATCTGCATACAGGGTAATTCAGGGCCCAAACATAGGTCAAAGCAGCTTAATAAGAATAAAAGTGGGATGAAATGATCTAGCAAGGGCTACAGTAATTCCAAGAAACTAAATGATAATCTGTAACCCTAAAACAACCCACTTCAATTCACGAGGTTCAAGACAAAGTAAAAATAGAATAAACCCTCTAAAATTCATAGAAAAATAATCTCTAGGGTTTAGAACCTTCAATTTGGCCTTCAGAACCCATTTTGACCTACATTGAGAACCATGCCCAATTAATAACTTAATTTGGGTTTTCGCATAAATTGACCAGTCAAACAAGGTTTAATATAGAAATGAAATTCACCATCAGATTCCTTAGGTCCTAATCAGTCATGTATAAAAACTTGAGCCTAAGAAGAAACCTCCTTGACCAACTTTACACTTTGGTCCTCATATATTTACTTTTTGGCCCTCAACTTTTGAACCCTCGCATTTTGGCCCCTAACTCTCCTTCGTTCTTTGCGATCAGGTCCCCCCTGCAAAACCTGCCACCACCATGCTCCGGCGACCTTGCGCGGAGCATGGCACCGCGCAGGGTGAGGGGGGGGACCTGGCAAGTAAACCGGGGGTGCCCTGCGTCGTCAGCCGTTGCAGGGACACCCCCTTGGTCGTTGTAACCTACCATACCGGCCGTGCGAACGCACGGACGGTATGGGTTTTTGTTTCCGGCCATCCTCCGGCGAGGGAGACACGTCGTCTCCCTCCGCCTTCCTCCCTGTTTTGATCCCTATAAATACCCCCCGTTGCTCCACCGACCGGAGCAGCTTGGATCTGACGGAGAAAATCCCCAACTTTCCTCTCTTCTCTCTCCGGCAGACGCTCACCAGCTCCGGCGGTTCCTCCCCCTCCACCTCTTCGCTCTGCCGCAATACCAGCAGCAGAGACTTCCTCCCCTGCTCTTCCCGCGCCACGCCGCACCCAGCTGGCGCCTCTCCGGCTCTCTGCTCGCCGCCGCCCCTTTCCCTGAGCATCGTCTTCTCCGGCGACAGTCGATACGACTGTCGCCCTGTTCCTCCCCCTTCGTCCCTGCAAGTAAGCTAGAACTACTCCCCTTCTTCTCCTCTTTCTTCCCCCGCTTTCAATTTATTCAATTAAGCCCTCGACCGACCCTGACCATCGTCACCCCCTTCGTCTCCGGCCACCCTCCGGCGAGATGCTCCCATCGCTCCACAGCCTCACACACCTCGCCGACCCTCACCGAACCTCCGCCTCATCACACTGAGCACCCCCCACCCCTTCACTGCCACTCCACACCTCCGTAACGCTCCCCCGAACAAACCCATTCCTCCGGTTGCAGTCCAACCTAGGGCTGCCGCCAGACACCACCTTGCGGCCTGCCGCGCAGCTCCTCACCTTCGCCGTGCCACGGCGAAGGTTCCCCAGTGGTTTGATCAGGCCGAGAGGCCATATTCGTGTCCGACAGGTTTTGAGGTTCGACCGCCATTAACGCACATTGAAGCAGCTTCTCCCGTGCTCCAGGCTTGAGGACTCCAGGTCTCCAGCTGCTGCGGAGTACGGGGAGTCTTGCGAAGGCAGCCAGCCAGCAACCTACGCAAATCGAAGCCGCAGCTGCAGAAGCCAGGCCGCGGTCTCCCAGCAGGCGCACGCGAGGAAAGGTCTGCGTTTAGTCCCACATCGGTAAGCCTCACAACCTTTCCACTGTTTAAATTGATTTTGTGCACTAGCCTTACTGCCTCAGCACACGGGGTGAGGTCCCCTTTCACCCGCCCGGTTACCCGGTCTCGTCCGCGCTCACGCCCCGCGGACCTGACCCGACCCGACTTAGACTGACCTGCACTCCTCGCCCACCACGCACGCCGGTGGGCCTGGACCCGGGCGTGACCTGAACCCGATTACCCGGCAGCTCTGGGAGAGCTTTCCCAAGAGTGGTTTCCGAGAGAGAGAGACGCGGGGGGGAGAGGGTAGAGTAGGTTTTGTTCTCTGACGTAAGCTCTGAAGTGCGCAGGCACAGGTGAAGAAGAAGAACCGCGGAAGAAGAAGGAAGCTGAGGGAGACACTGTAGCAACAGGCAGTTTAAGTCGTCTGATTTGGAAATCAGACGACGGCCTGAAGGGAAAAGAAGAAAGAAGGAGGGGTGACGTCCCTGGCTGGAAAAAGAAAAGAAGGAAGAAGGAGATCTGAAGAAAGAAAGAAAGAAGAGCATCACCTCTGCAGAACAAAGAAGAAGAAGGAGATCTGAAGAAAGAAAGAAAGAAGAACATCACCTCTGCAGAACAAAGAAGAAGAAGGAGATCTGAAGAAAGAAAGAAAGAAGAACATCACCTCTGCAGACAAAGAAGAAGAAGATCTGAGACGAGGAGAAAACAAAGAGAAAAGAAGACAACAAATTCTTTCCCTCTCTCTTTCTTTTTGTAAAAGAAACATGTATATCTCTAGAATACAACTTGCTCCCTGAGTTCGACCTCGGGAACTCTTTTCCGAGTAAAAAATTTATATATTTGAAATGATGGCAACAACTGGCTATATTACAACGACATAACAATAAAACCCAGTTATCTCTCGAAGCCACCGTTCCAAACACTCATGCATTCCCCCTTCAGGCTAATTAGTTCGATTAAAAGTACTCATGGAGGCATTGTTTATTGAATTTTCACTTATATTTTCAAATAGCTCAAAGATGTTATCCTCATCTTTGTTTAGCAAGTTTCCTCCATGACACATCCACAAAATTTCTTTGACTCTCACTTAATCCATAATAGAAAATCTGGGCCAGATGCCACTTGGGTATTTTGTGGTGCAAGCATTTTCTAGTTAGCTCTATGAATCTTTCCCAAGCCTCATGCATTTGTTCCCCTCGATGTTGATTGAAAGTAGTGATCACCCTTCTTAAGGAACTAGTCCTACCAATGGGAAAGAATTTCCTTAGGAAAGCACTTCTAAGTGATAGGCGACTTTTCGCTTAGCATTTAGTATTTAAGTGGTAGAAAAATCGACTAATCAAAAATAATGAAAATAACCACTTGCAGAAGAGCGGGTCGTGTCCACAGGGAGGCAATGATGCAATCAATACTTAATTATTTAATGTTATTTCGGGTAGTGCGAAATCCCTGTTCAAATCTGACTTAAAATGTGAAGGAAAGTAGATTTACAATAACTTGAAAAGATAAGGGTATAAGTGCAATTTTCCCTCACAGAAATCCTCAATAAATTTAGGATGAATTCATGCAGTTTTCATGTGATGTGTACTAAAGACAATTAGTACTTAAGTTAAGCCCAAAATCAATCTTTAAACTAGTTAATATCAATACCATGCAATTATAAAGAACTGAGTGTTTGAACGCAATTCTGCCATAATATAATAATAATAAAAAAATCAAATTGGTGGCAATGGCATTGAATGTAAATTTTAATTGAGAGGAAAACAGGGCTTTCTTCCTCTCTCCTCCTCGCGAGAGAGAGAGAACCGCAAGGGTTGATGCGAGGCTCAAG
Organism: Thalassia testudinum; assembly: GCA_037157565.1. NCBI lineage: Eukaryota > Viridiplantae > Streptophyta > Magnoliopsida > Alismatales > Hydrocharitaceae > Thalassia > Thalassia testudinum. Next base: position 47,397,028 of record JAZHRO010000025.1, read on the forward strand.
AGGACGGCGAGGTCGAGAGCTCTCCGATGGTGGCAGCGGCGGCGACGGAGGTGGCCGAAGGCAGCCGGCGGAGGTGGCCGGAGCTCCGGCCTATGGAGCAAGAAGGCGGAGATGCTGCTGCGGTGCCTGCAGCGGTGCGAGCGTGCGCGCACGCGCGCTGGTGCCCGGGCAGGCGCTTGCAGGATGCGGTCTGCAGTGGCTGGAGGGAGATGGCGCGCGGTTGAGAGCACCTGTAGTGGCTGGAGATGGCGTGCTGGCAGAGAGCACCTGCAGCAAGGGGCGCTGGAGATGGCGCGCGGTTGAGAGCGCCTGCAGTGGCTGGAGATGGCATGCGAGCAGAGAGCGCCTGCAATGGCTGGAGGGAGAGGCGCGCTGATTTGCAAGGGGTGCTGGTGCGGGCAGTTGGTAAGTGCCTGCAGCAAGGGAGAGGCACACGGTTGGGTGCGGGCGCCTGCTGTGGCGTGGGCGGAAAGTGATGAGGGGTGCTGGAGGGCTTGGTGTGCTGGAAGGCGCACGGTTGCGCGCTGCGTGTGCCTGCAGGGGCGTGTGTGCGCGCGCGGGTTGGAGAACTGCCTGTAGTAGGGGGCGCTGGAGGGCTTGGTGTTGCGCCTGCAGGCTCTTAGGAGGGTGATGGAGCGGTGGTTTGGCTAGGGCAGGAGGAGGTGGTGCACCTTCTCCACAGTGCGTACTCTCTCCACAGTGGAGAGGAAGGATATCCCCCCAGGGGGAGGAAGAAGGACCCGTCGATCCCGATCTTTTCTTTACTCCCCTCCTCTTCCTTTTTAACTTCTCCGTTGCACCTTCGAGAGTTAAGGGATTTTCAAATCCCTTAACTATCTCTAGCCGGCAACTGTTGAGGGTTCCCCAAAGAATGGGGAAAACAACAGCTGCCGGTGATTTAAAAAAAGGGTAATTTATTCTTTTCCCCTCATTCTTTTGCCAATTATTTTTCCTGCACATAAAATGAACCTATTAAGTTATATAATAAATGTAAACCTAAATCATGATGCATGCAAACCTTCTATAACTTAATATAGTTATTAAAAAACCTAAAAGACATAATTAAAGTTACTTAGGTGAAATATTAGTCCATTAAAATGGACTCATCAAATACCCCCATGCCTAAGATTTGCTAGTCCCTAGCAAAAATGAAAAATAATAGAAGTAATCAGAAGATTTCTTCTTTTCTTACTTCAAAACTTTAGAAATCCAGACAAATGTGAAGTGCTGATAGCCTAGGTAACAAATCCAAGTGAAAGAGCTGATTCGCATTAGGAGTTCGTACATCACCCTTGGCAAAAATTTCTGTTGAGATAGTCAACTACTTCCCTCGGGGATAAAGCAGACAATAATCTGTAATTTGACCCCGGTGTTTGGCTTAGGTAGGAGATATCAAGTTGAATAGATTTGTATTTGGTGGCACACACTCAACTGGTGTTACATATAGTCTAGTACTGCAAACTCTAGCTCTCTAGACTATTAAACAAGTCAACTCTGAGAGAGGCTACACAATTGTGCTCTCTTGATGTTCCAGGGCACTCTCACTTTTCTTTCTTTCTGAGATCACAAATCTCGCTAGATTTAGAAATTGTACTCATTATTTGGTGGCCTCACATGGCATCCATACTTCAATTAAAGTCCTAATAACTCTACAACTAAGTTAGAGTTCTCAACCAGTATTCAGGCGATCAGAAATACTAGAAGGTAGGTATGGGTCATATTTGGTGGAACACGATAGGTGTTTTGTTACCTCAGAAACAGTGTTACATCATACACTCAGACTTTTTTTTTTGTAATATAACTATATCTTCTTTTTGTTCTTTCTGTTTCTTCTTCTTTTCTTTTTTTTTTTTCTTCTTCTTCCTTTTTTTTATTTCTTCTTGTTCTTGTTTCTTTTTCAATCAACACAACACGATACAGACTTTTATTTATGAGGCATTATTAGGGATGATGATGGTCAAGAGGAAGTTATGTGGCTTATTTGGTGGAAGTGCCTATTCTCGGCACCGGGAAGGAATGGATAGGACAGGTGTATTTCTAACCTTTGACACTATTACCCTCCTTCAGCTGAGGACTTTATGAAGGACGGTCGTAACCATGCACCATAGTTATAGCTTTATTAAGACTCAATCTCTGTGTATCTGCCATATTTGGTGACTCTCAGGAGTTCACTCAAAGTACATACACAGGAACAGAGAATGAAAACTACGCCTAACTCTGAAGTATCGTTATCTAATTATCCAAAACTTAAGAGTCCTTGCACTAGACTTAGCGCACCACTAATCTCTCTACTTCTTCTCACAAATATGAGGTGGATCTACTAGAAGATAGTATGCCTGACTCCCTATGAACTGTCCAAGGGTTCAGTAGACTTACAAATGCTCATTGGTTTTCCTCAAGGATCCATTACCAAATCTACGTGCACGTGAAATAAATGCACTGGATTCTAAACTTAAGAAATAATTCCAGAAGGAGAACCTCCAATAACAAAAGTATTTTGCTAGGGACTAACCCATTCAGCTCAAAATTTTTTTTTTTTAATACTAACCTAAATGCATAAATACTTCCTAAAATGCAAATGCACTCCCCCATGCCTAAATCCTACAATGTCCCCATTGTAAAATTAAAACAGGAGGAGAAAGGAAAAATATCACCAGACACAATTTGCTGAGTTGCCTTCCAACAAGCGCTGCATTTTTTGTCAGCAGCCAGACTTATAAGGCACCTGTAAGTCAGGTTCCAAACAGAAAAGGTTAGGCCATAAGAATATGCGTAACAGTGCAGGCCTAGAAAACAGGTAACCACGGATGTTGGCGAGCTGATGATGTAATGTAATTCCAAATGCTCTCCAGAAGAAATGAAAACAGAAAATCTCGTTGGCTACCTAGGGAGGTCTAGGAATAATAAACGGAATATGAAAAGGGACCTCCCGAAACGGAATAAGTGGAGGATAACAAGGATCCTCCAGAGCAGGACGAGTTTTAAAAGATATACACATAATTAGTTCAAACCCTTGAATGGAGAGAGTAAAAGTACAAGCATCAATCCATACTCGCCATTCTATCCTAGGATGTACTAGCTTGATATACTCTCTAGAAAGAATGTACATGAGCAGAAATCTGAGCCACGGATCGGTTAGGGAGTATAATGGTTGTTTGTAGTGTTGGAAGGTAATGGTTAAGTCCAATGAGGGCTTAGTTGGGTCCAATTCCAACAATGGTTCAGATTGTATACACTCCATAACAGTAGTAGACAACTTCAAGTTATCCTGCCTAGCATTAATGATCGAAGTCATATTTGAATCAAGGGTAGACTCCAAATTACAACTTTTTGATGGCAGGGTCAAAATGTAAGAATCATTATCATTCAGCTCATCCCCAGATTCGTTTGGTTCACTAAAATATTTGTCGAGGTGTATATGTGATTCATTAGGAGTTGGATCAGTATCCTCAATTATTTATAAAGGAAGATCAGTCTTAATATTTTGGAGGAAGCCTATATCATTGAATTCGTCATTCTTCTCAGGGTATAAATCCTTAATTGATGTGTTTTGTCCCCGAGAGTCTCCCATAGACTTCTGATTATTTTGTTCGTCCTCCTCTAATATCAACTCCTGTTTTGATGGAGGATGACTCTTAAAAGAAAGGAGGAATCTGGATTTAATCATATTATTTCTACCTTCTAGAGGTAAATCCTCAAATGATAAATAATTCTCCTGTGAATCACTCCAGATTTTCAGTCCAGGTTCCTCTATTAGGGTATCCTCATCTTCAGAATTAGACTCGTCATATCCCTGAGACCAGAATTGATCATCCTCTATTCCCATAGGGTCACCTTCATTAGGTGCATTTGAATCCTCAGAATATTGAATGGTAGGTGTTGATTCCCTAAGTGGAGGGTCAGGAGTAGGCTCACTAAGAGTAGAATGGGATTCCACCAAATAATCAAGAGGGGAAGTGATAGGAACAATATAACCTTGACCCGAGTTGGTAGGGGTAAGGAGAATACCGTCATTGGGGTCAAGGTCCTCAAGAGATACCATCTTCCCTTGCTTTTGACTGCAATATAATTCAAGTGGATAATCACTATGATCATTATCCTCTAGTGGCTGTGTCTCATTGGAAGAGTCTAAGTGATGGCTACCTAAAATTGGATCCTTATTGTCATTAGGTTCCTCAGAATTATTTTCATGATCATGGTTTATTGGGTAGGGATCAGGATTATTAGGAAGCATGTAGCTAAGTTGTCTTATTTCTTCATTTAAGTGTTGACTATTCCTCAACATTTCTCCCATTGATTCCATTATTTCCTTTTGCTGATTTTGCATTTCTATCATAAAAGAGGAGAGGCTACTATTATCAGGTTGGGGAGGATAGTCAATTTCAGGCTCTAGTTGCTTAGGGGTATCGGTCCAACCTCGATACGGAAAATCATGAAGGGTGGGAGGGTTGGTTGTTTGCATGGAAGTAGGGATTTCAGGATTGGAAAATCCCGCTCCTAGGCTCTGCTCAAAAGTGGGAGTTGTCAAGCCAATACTCCCAGGGTAAGAATGAGAATGATCCCATGAATTATCAATGTACCCATCAAAAGATGGATACGTTCGGAGCATGGGATCCTGATTAAAAGATGCGAAGTATTGACTCTGATAATCTGAATGATAGGAGTAAGAGTAATCCATTTCTTTAAGCAAAATAATTTTAACTTTCTTAGGATTCAACAAAAAACTTCCTAAAGAGTCCTATTGTCACAGCAAACGCAAATTCAACGGGATCTATTTTTAGTAGATTGTAGGTCTTAGAGTTATATGTTTAGTTGGTGGCCAAACAAGTTTTGCAAAATTACACTTCCTAGGCCAACCTTCGCTGGTGCCTATAACCTACTCGCAAGGGATGAAAGTCTCGAATCGAGCCCACACACGAGGAACCGAAGTAACTTGGTGGATAGGCTTGTTGATTTCCGACTAACTTCCCTTGTGGTGCAAAAAAGGAGAGGTAGAAATTTATCTAGTGACCTAATGTGAGGTGCATAGTGTCTCAAGTGTGCAAGCATGCGATCATGTTTTGATTTTTTGAAATTCCGCAAACAGGATCCTTTTGCACACAATTTTCAGTCATAGATTTTAAAGTCCAACCTCTTAACAGTCCCAATTAGTTTAAAGTGACCACTAAATTAATTTGATTCAAGCACTTTAGTGGTCTTAGATTTAAGTTCAATGCATATGCATGACAAGTAATTAATGCTCAAGAAAAGACGTACCTTACTCCAGTTTTCTTCGTGCAATAATGAATGCAGTGCAATAAAAATAAACTAGATGCTGCTCATTCAGTCCTAGATGATCGCCCTATAGATATGCAGCTTCTAGTAGGAAGTTCAATTTTTTTTTTTTTAAATAATAATAACAAACAGACCTAATCTAACTAACTAACTGAAATGTAGTTCAAAATAGTTCAAATAATCCTATAATCTAAATAAATGGGAACACGTTCCCAAAAATACCTAACAAGGGCCCAAAAGACAGTAATTTAAATTCTAATGTCTATCTAACTAAATCTAACTAAGACTTACTGCCTAAATCAGAAATAGGCTTCTCCGTAAGCCTAAATGAGTGGGATCAAGGCCCACATGTTCCTGTTGTCGTCCTCCAGGTGGCGTCAAGGTCCACCAAAAAGATCGTCTCCGCCGTGCGCGTTGTTCACGTTCAAAGTCGTCGCTTTGCTGCTCCTCGTCGCCGTGTCAGATTCCTCGCACAATAATAAAAATGATTAGATAATTTCGCAACTCAAAAGATTTAAAAATAATAAAATAAATCTATTGCGTTTGTTGCCTCCCCAGCAACGGCGCCAATTTTGATAGACGACTTTTCGCTTAGCGTTATAGTATTTAAGTGGTGGAAAAATCGACTAATAAAAAATAATGAAAATAACCACTCGCAGAAGAGTGGGTCGTGTTCACAAGGAGGCAATGATGCAATCAATACTTAATTATTTAATGTTATTTCGGGTAGTGCGAAATTCCTGTTCAAATCTGACTTAAAATGTGAAGGAAAGTAGATTTACAATAACTTGAAAAGATAAGGGTATAAGTGCAGTTTTCCCTCACAGAAATCCTCAATAAATTTAGGATGAATTCATGCAATTTTCACGTGATGTGTACTAAAGACAATTAGTACTTAAGTTAAGCCCAAAATCAATCTTTAAACTAGTTAATATCAATACCATGCAATTATAAAGAACTATGAGTGTTTGAACGCAATTCTGCCATAATATAATAATAATAAAAAAATCAAATTGGTGGCAATGGCATTGAATGTAAATTTTAATTGAGAGGAAAATAGGGCTTTCTTCCTCTCTCCTCGCGAGAGAGAGAGAGAACCGCGGGGGTTGATCGAGGCTCATGCCTATTGTAAATCTACTTTCCTTCACATTTTAAGTCAGATTTGAACAGGGATTTTGCACTACCCAAAATAACATTAAATAATTAAGTATTGATTGCATCATTACCTCCCTATGGACATGACCCGCTCTTCTGCGAGTGGTTATTTTCATTGTTTTTTATTAGTCGATTTTTCCACCACTTAAATACTATAACGCTAAACGAAAAGTCGTCTATCAAAATTGAGGGGCGCTTGGGAGCTTCTGCGGGTGGTTGCGAAGGAGAGATGGCGTGAAGGTGCTGGAAAGGCAAGAAGGCACGCAGTTGCACGCTACAGTGGCTGCAGGGGTGCGTGTGCACGCGTGGGCTGGAGAACTACCTGCAGCAGGGGGGCACTGGAGGGCTTGGTGTTGGGCCTGTGGGCTCTTAGGAGGGTGATGGCGCGGTGGTTTGGCTAGGGCAGGAGGAGGTGGTGCACCTTCTCCACAGTGCGTACTCTCTCCACAGTGCGTACTCTCTCCACAGTGGAGAGGAAGGATATCCCCCCAGGGGGAGGAAGGACCCGTCGATCCCGATCTTTTCTTTGCTCCCCTCCTCTTCCTTTTTAACTTCTCCGTTGCGCCTCCGAGAGTTAAGGGATTTTCAAATCCCTTAACTATCTCTGGCCGGCGGCTGTTGAGGGTTCCCCGGAGAATGGGGAAAATAATAGCTGCCGGTGATTTAAAAAAAGGGTAATTTATTCTTTTCCCCTCATTCTTTTGCCAATTATTTTTCCTGCACATAAAATGAACATATTAAGTTATAGAATAAATGTAAACCTAAATCATGATGCATGCAAACCTTCTATAACTTAATATAGTTATTAACAAACCTAAAAGACATAATTAAAGTTACTTACGAGAAATATTAGTCAATTAAAATGGACTCATCACTAAGCTCCTCCTAAGAGGAAATAAGTCTTCCAATGGTTCGGTATCAATTGGCCACTTTATCTTTAAGGGAAAAGGGAAATATCTCCATCATTACAACATCAATTTTAAGGTTACAAGGTCCAAAGGTCTTTCCGATGTTGGCTAATTCTTCTAAGTGTTGAAATGGATCCTTGGAATTATTTCCAGAAAAGTGCAGGATGATGTTTATGATAGCAGGTTTTAACTCATAATCAGCTCCATCAAGGATGTTGATGAAGGGTTCAGGAGTATGATTGGAGGGATTATAAAAATCCTTCAAGGGCTTGGTCTAAGGTGTGTTTTTCTATGTAAGAATCATCTCCATTAATGTTTGGATCTACCTTTGAGTATGTTGATTTTGTTTATCCATTTGTAGTGGCATTAGCTCAAGTGGTGTTAATTCTCTCTCAGGTGGGCTAGATTGAGAAGGGTTAGCAATAAGGATTGGGGTAGAGATAGAATCAAGTGACTCAAAAATCAATTTCCTTCTAGGAAAATTTGAGGGGACCCCACTAATCGAGGCCCTTAGAATAAGAACCTCCAATCAATAAACAATTACAGAGAAATGCACACACTTGACCCAGTTCCACTAGAGAAGAGGTGTACATCTAGGGGGAGGACAATGCTCCCAATATGCACTAGTATTTGAGTAGTACAAAATCTCTGTTTCTCTTTGATTGCATAAAAAATAAAAGCTAGTCTTCCCCTAGTATTTATAGGGTGGACTTCCCTCGATTACAGGCCTCTTTTTTTATTCCCACAATCTCAGGATTCCTGCTATAAATATTATGTCGTGTTGTAGCCGACAAGCAATCATAAGTTGGTTTTGTACTCCGCATGATTCCTTTTCAATGGAGGTGCCAAGCTTGTTGGTTGGTGGCTTTTCGGACCTAGAGCGACCCGCCATCTTGCTGGGTATGCAGATCCAAGTAAATGGGTTTGCCCTAAGGTGTTGGGTTTTCGCTATTTGCCATGCAGCCGAATCCTCTGCGCGACCCGACTCATGGGGTGATTTTTCTCCCCTCACTAGTTGCCCCCACTCTCTTTGTTTGAGTTTGCCGACAGAAAGAGTGGAACTATTTTTACTTCATGTGTACCATGCTCCCGATGATGAGTCGTGTGGTTTTCCGGCAATCCCATCATTGAGAACCAACTACGAAGCATATATTGTATGCTTATGGGTAATTAGCCACCAGCTACTTCAACGGATAGGTCAAGACCTATTTATTAGTGGGTTACGTAGGCGGGTGGAGTGCCACCCGTATACCCGGTAAGCAATTATTTAGGTGGGGCAAGGTGCCATGTGCTTAAGTTACAGCCATATCACCGCCTGTTTGTTTTAGGAAAGAATAGACATGCTGCCACCTGATTTTCCCTTGGCTTTAAGAGGCTATCTACCCGAGCATTTAATTATATGATGTAAGCATCATCTTCCGCAAGTGATGGCCAATCACTGCAAGTAAAATTTTGTCGCTTTATGCTGACAAGACGTGCATTAATTATCGTAATTATGACAGAATTGCATCTCGATAGTCGGGACGGATTGTGGGGTCTACACCTAACATTCGAATTGCACAGTAATGATTACATGTGCTGGGGCATTAAATGTGCCCAATAATTATCGGGATTTAATAGTGCTAGAGTCCGCACGCATCCTTTATTATAAATAGGGGGTAGTTGGGCAGTAAATGCCCCTACCCCACATTTCCGTTATAAGGAAGAGGAAACCTTAAGCACCGTAGACGTTGCCATCCCTGGGGGAGCGATCCTATTAGAGAAGGAAAGCGTTGTCTCTCCAGAGCCCTTTACTTTGTAGAAGATGTCAATCATCTCTGGGAAAGGTGAGCCCTCTTCCTCTGCCACCCATCTCTTTAACGAGCCATTTAGGTTGTACACCTTCAAGTCTGCTTTTGGTAGTAACCCCGCTATTCAGGGGTTTTTGAGGGAGTACACAGGCTTGGGAACATCCAATTCTAGGTAGTAAGGATGTTGATCCGCCTGTGTTCCCCAGTTGGTGGTGATTTTTTTGTTGTTTGTAAATATGCCATCGAAAATGGTCTCAAGGTTCCTTTGAACCATTTTTTGACATCATGTCTTTTGTACTACTGCCTTGCTCCTTTCCAACTTAGCCTCAATTGTTAGCTGATTTTGAATATTTTTACCATTCGTTGCTTCCATTTGGGTATCCACCCCCGAATGGGACTCTTCCACCTCTTGTTTAGGCTGATGCCCCTGAAAGTGAAGAGGGACAAGCCGCCCTCCAGGACCTACACTTTGTATAGCAAGCTGACTAAGTATAGAATAACCATCCTGCCAGAGAGTTTAATGAGATAGGACCATCATTTTTCATTCTCCACAATGTGGAGAAGTTGGAAGTCCCCAACTCTTGGCAGAATCCCCCTAAGAAGGACCTGCCACCTTGCCTCGACGAGCTTGACTCAGACGTAGAGGAGGATGCCAAGAAAATAATGGAATTTGGGCCCATGGCCCATTCTGAGTTGAGGCGGTTAGACGTGCGGGTGGCTCTGTCATGGATGGCAAACTCCTACCCCACATCATGTAAGTTATGGGGAGATGGCTTTGACCCTGCTTACCTTAATTTGACGTTAACTGCTTGTTGTTCTTCATTTTTTTTGTTGCAGGTTTTAGGCGGTTTGCCAAGCCAGATACCCTGAGGCGACGCTCAAGGAGCTCCCAAAGGACTAAGCAGGAGGCAGTGCAACTCAAGTCTCGGGGGGTCGGTGAAAGCAATCGACCCCCTCACTGCCAAGAGAGTAAGAAGAAGGGAAGGGAGGAGACATCCACCAACTCAAAGGAGATGCCCCTCCAATGGAGGAGGAGACACACGAGTGCTATGCATATCTCTTTCAGTTCTGAAGAGGCAGGTGACAAGGGAGGCATCAGTAGGGGTTGGAGGTGCTAAGGTCCTTGCTGAATGGGACAAAGGGAGCCATGTGGGTTTTCCACCTACTTTTTTCGACACCCCCACCACATTCTCCTGTGTGATTGAGAAAGTGGCCATAGGGGGAGTTTTATAGTCAACAATGTACTCGAGCCACTACAACCCACAACTAGATCCCTTAGGACTAGTGCCTCTGACAGATCTCAGGATGTGGGTGGATCCATAGCTCCTAGGTAGAGGAGTGCCAGCTCTGCCCAGATCACACTTCCGATGGCTTCTCCTAGATGGGACCTCGCCGCCGCTCGGCAGGCCATCATGTCAGCGGTCCTTTGGCTACTCCCAGGAGTTCCTTGGTGCCTCAGGCCCGAGGCATCGATCCTGCCTTGCTGACTTGGAGAGGTAGGTGCTTCGGCATCTTCAAGATGCCGTGACTTGGGCTAACCCTCCGAGTGGGAGGGTTAACCTGAAGAACATCTACTTCTACTGCCTTCGGGTGGTAAGTCATTTTCCAAAGCGTGTACTCTAATGATACTTTTTCCAATATGTTTCAACACTTCCCGTCTTACTACTGTGTAGGTGGATACCTTGGCACTGAGGTTCATTCCTAGCTCTATAATGACTAAATCCCTCTCTGAGCCCAGCTTCACCACCCCTAGCAAAGCAGCTGACCTGGCAGCGAAATGTGCGATTACTGCCAGGGTGGAGCAAAGGAATTTTATCCGCCAACTAGCGGATGCCAATGCCACCCGCCAGAAAGTAGAGAAGTAGGTGGAGGAGGCCAACAAGAGGGTGAATTCCTTCAGGGACCTCCCTACGCACTTCGTCCATGCCTACAAGGAGGCAGAAGCCGCTAGGCTTGGGCTAAGGATGGCGAGAAGATGGCCGCCAAGCTAGACGACTCCCGTGGGAAAATCCATGAGAAGGATCTCATGAAGATAGGGGAGCTCAAAGACAAACTTGAGGGCACCATCACCAACCTCTCGTGGCTGAAGTAGGAGATGCAAGTGTTACAGATGTGCTGCTCTTCCACCCTAGAGGAGTATGAAAGGTCCTTGGAGGAAGAGCAATGTGGTGGATGACCTTTCCAGGGCAAGGGAGGCACAAGAGGAGGCAGAGGCGGAGGTTCGGGAGGCGAGGTGGGAGCTCATCACGGCTTGCCAACTTGCAGAGGAGAGGGTCGGGAAGATCTGGGAGCTAGAAAGTGCCCCTGTGCTTGAGAAGGATCTCAACGTCGTGATGGAGTTCTTCATCCTCGATACTTCCATGCAGGCTAGTTAGGATCTCATCTCTATTGAGGTGGCAAATACACCATGGCATAGCTCAATCCCTTTTAGAGGGAGGGCATACCTCGGTGTAGGAGCTTTGTGGTTGGTCAATCGACCAACTGAATGCTGAATATGTTCATCAAAAAGAGGAAGTCCTAATAGAAGACAAGGCCCTTATCTCACCTCCCAGGGCCCCAGCTGAGAGCCTGAATCCTAAGGAGGGGTTGGGCAAGGCCAGCCCTGCCAGGTCCCCTAGGGTGATGTCCATTCCTAGCTAATATCAGTGCCACCTCAGCTGGGATCATCCCTACCTCGAGGGAGGCATGGTCCTCGTAGTATCCATCCGCCAGGCAACTCCGGGAGTAGGAGTCATCCTGTTCAGCAAAGTTAGTGGCGTGATCCTAGAGCTCAGCCATGTCCCTTCGAGGGAAATCGTCGATGTCATACCAGAACCTCTGAGTCAGCAAGCCTAACTTGAAGTACTAGATAGCTATAACATCGTAAGGGTGCTTGCACTTAAAATACTGAGTCTTGAATTGGTCTAAATAGGACTAGAAAGACTCCATCTTCCTCTGCCAGATCTCTGATAGCCTCTCAAGATTATCCCTGATCCACTACTGATTGGCAAAGTATTAACAAAACTTGTCAGCTAACTCCTAGAAGCACATGATTTGGCTTGCTAGTAGTTCGTTGAACCACTCATGGGCCATCCCAGACAAGTAAGACAGGAACACCTGCTAGAGGACTCCATCTGGGCACACATGGACCAGCATCACCTGCCTGTAACTCCCTACAAGGTTTTTAGAGTCTGATGTCCCATCATATCGAGCCAAGATGGGTTGCTTGAACTTCTCGGGGAGCAAAGCGGTCATCACTTCCTCTGTGAAGGGGCATGTCGTTACATACACCCGAGGCCTCATTCCTCTCATGGCCCGGGTGACCTAGAGGACGATCTTAGGGATTGAGCCTCTGCCGCTAGTCCCCAGGGGATGAGTCCCCAACTGCTCGCCCGGCTCCTATGGAGGTGGGAATGGGGCCTTTAGTGGGCCAGGAGGGACCTCACCCTTTTGGCTACTAAGCTCGCGCTTCACCTTTTCTAGTTGTTCGCGCAGGCGGGCATTTTCTTTTTCCACCACGCGATGCCACTTTAGCTGGTAGTCTGTGGGGCTGGAACTCTAGGGCTCTTCTTGCCGGAATTCTGCCCAGTCCTTCAATAGCCGGATCTCTTGTAGTTACTCCACCACCAACTATTGCTCGGTTGTTAGGGTCACCAACTTAGCCTTGTACTCATCCTCCTTTGCTTGTGTATTGAGGAGAGCATCCTTCGGAGGGCCCTTCTGATGGGGAGGCTCCTGAGGCATACTCGGTGGTTGCCCTTCTTCGCCCTTAGCCTGGGGGCTGTCGGCATTTCCTTGACATGGAAATGCTGTACTCTATTAGGCTAGGTTTTTCTAGGTTAGCATGAGAATAGTGATGCATAGAATGAGCCATATTAGTAGGGATGGAGTAGAGAAACATAGCGCTGCAAGCTTCCTGCACACGACGGCAATTGATCGAGGCCCTTAGAATAGGAACCTCGAATCAACAATCATAGAGAAATGCACGCACGAGGTTTGATGACCCAATTCCACCAGAGAAGAGGCATACGTCTAGGGGGACGACGATGCTCCCAATATGCACTAGTATTTGAGTGGTACAAACTCTCTGTTTCTCTTTCTCTCTGATTGCGTAAAAAATAAAAGCTAGTCTTCCCCTAGTATTTATAGGGTGGACTTCCACTGCTAGAAATATGGGCTTTCGCAATGCTTTTGTATGGATGATTTTTGTTAAAACCGTCGTCTATAGCAGAATATATAGATGACAGTTTTGAAACTGTCTTATTGTTGATATAGACGATGATTTTAATTAAATTCACTATTTATATTAACTATCAATACCCCGTTGATAAAACGTCAGTTCTGTTTCAGTTATATCGTCGTAGTAAAGCCGGTTGTTACCAACGTTTCATATAAAATTTTTTACTCGGAAAAATAAAAGAGTTCCCGAGGTCGAACTCAGGGAGCAAGTTGTATTCTAGAGATATACAAGTTCTATTACAAAAATAAAGAGAGAGAGAGAGAGATGAAAATTTGGCTTCTTCTTCTTTTCTTCTTTCTTCCTCTTTGTCTTTGGTTCTTCCTGTTCTTCTTCTTCTTCTTCTTCTTCTTCTTCTTCTTCTTCTTCTGCTTTCTTCAGTCCTTCTTCTTCTTTGTCTTCACCTGCCTTGACCTCTCTTCTTCTTCTTTCGCGATGGCCGTTGCTCTTCCTTCTTCTTCAGCCTGTCTTCTTTCCTGCTCTGGCTGCTGACCTTCCGTCGTCTGCCCCGGTGCTGAGACGACTTAACGATGCCTTCGCTACAGTGCAGCAGCTCCTTCTTCTTCAGCGGGTCTGCTTCTTCTTCTTTGGCCTGCACACTTCAGAGTTTTTTCGTCAAGAGGCAAAAACCTACTCTACCCCCCTCCCCCGCGTATCTCTCTCTCTGAAATCACTCTTCGGAAGCTCTCCCAGAGCGCTACCGGGTAATCGGGTTCGGGTCAGGCCCGGGTCCAGGCCCACCGGCGTGCGTGGTGGGCGAGGAGTGCAGGTCAGTCTAATCGGGTCGGGCCAGGTCCGCGGAGCGTGGTCACGGACGAGGCCGAGTCGGGTCGGGTCGGGTGAGAGGGACCTCACCCCGTGGTAACTGAGGCAAACAGATGGTGGCACTTTTGCAATTTATGTGGGTGTGTGGCTTCAGAAACTCCCGAGGTGGGACTATCCGCGCACCCCTTTTCTCTCACGCCTGCAGCAGGGATGGTGCTTCCAATTGCAACAGCTGTTGAGGCGCGCAACTCCAATTGAGGGCCAGGGTGTGTGCGCAAGATTCTTTCGCGCTGGCCGTGGCTCTTCAACCTGGGATATCTAGGCTTGGAGCAACCTCAAGCAAGCTTCGAGCTTCCTCGCCAATGGCGGTCAAGGCCTGGAACCTGAAATCAATAGAACGGCCTCTCGGCCAAATCAGACAGGCGGGGGACCTTCGCCGTGGCACGGCGAAGGTGGTCAGGGGGTCTGCAGGGGGCGAGATGGAGCTATCAGGTCGTCCTAGGTCAAACTGTGAGCGAGGGAGTGGGTGTGTTCGGTGGATCTGCAGAGGGTGTTTGGTGGGAAGTGGAGGGGCGGAAGAGGATCAGGGTGAGGAGGCGGAGGTTCTGCGGTGGTCGGCGAGCCGTGTGGGTCGCTGAGGTGATGGGAGCGGCTCGCCGGAGGGTGGTCGGAGGCGGAGAGGATGAGGGTGAACAGGGTCGGTAGAGGGCTTAATTGACTAAATCGAAAGCGGGGAAAGAAAGAGGAGGAGAAGGGGAGTAGGTCTAACTTACTTGCAGGGACGAAGGGGGAGGAACAGGGCGACAGTCGTATCGACTGTCGCCGGAGAAGACGATGCCCAGTGGGGGAAGGACGGCGGTGACGACGAGGCAGAGGCAGCGCGCGCCGGTATTGCGCGACGCGGGAAGAGCAGGGGAAGAAATCTCTGCTGCTGGTATTGCGGCAGAGCGAAGAGGAGGAGGAGGAAGAACCGCCGGAGCTGGTGGGCGTCTGCCGGAGTGAGAAGAGAGGAAAGTTGGGGGTTTTCTCCGTCAGATCCAGGCTGCTTTGGTCGGTGGAGCGGCGGGGGGTATTTATAGGGTTGAAGCAGGGAGGAAGGCGGAGGGAGACGACGTGTCTCCCTCGCCGGAGAATGGTCGGAATACGAACCCATACCGTCCGTGCGTTCGCACGGCCGGTATGGGGGGCTACAATGACCATGGGGGTGCTCCTGCGACGGCTGACGACGCAGGGCACCCCCGGTACACTTGCCAGGTCCTCCACCTCACCCTGCGCGGCGCCATGCTCCGCGCAAGGTCGCCGGAGCATGGTGCTGGCAGGGTTTTGCAGGAGGGACCTGTTTGCAAAGAACGAAGGAGAGTTAGGGGCCAAAATGCGAGGGTTCAAAAGTTGAGGGCCAAAGAGTAAATATATGAGGACCAAAGTGTGAAGTCGGTCAAGGAGGTTTCTTCTTAGGCTCAAGTTTTTATACATGACTAATTAGGACCTAAGGAATCTGATGGTGAATTTTATTTTCATATTAAACCTTGTTTGACCGGTCAATTTGCGCAAAAACCCAAATTAAGTTATTAATTGGGCATGGTTCTCAATGTAGGTCAAAATGGGTTCTAAAGGCCAAATTGAAGGTTCTAAACCCTAGAGATTATTTTTCTATGAATTTTAGAGGGTTTATTCTATTTTTACTTTGCCTCGAACCTTGTGAATTGAAGTGGGTTGTTTTAGGGTTACAGATTATCATTTGGTTCCTTGGAAGTGCTGTAGCCCTTGCTAGATCATCTCATCCCACTTTTATTCTTATTAAGCTGTTTTGACCTATGTTTGGGCCCTGAATTACCCTGTATGCAGATTATACTGGTAAAATTGCACTTTTACCCCTTATGACTTATTTTCTTCTCAAACTCAGAGTTCTCTGAGTTAAGCTTTTCCTTGAGATATGTAGGAGCTTTTATCCTTTGTATTGGGTCAAAATGAGCTAGTTATGGCTCATGATGAGGTTCTCATCATACCCCCATGCCTAGCTTTTGCTAGTCCCTTAGCAAAAAAAAAACTTAAGGTTTCAACCCTTGTTCTAGACCATGAAGTTTTCAATGGTTTTAGATAAGTGCCTTTTTATTTGAGCATAGATTAGGTTAGAATGCTGACCATAGGCCTAAAAGATACTCTAGTACCAATCAAGATCCAAATCTGTCTAGCCTTAGCCTCAGTCTTTTAGCAAAGGTTTTTAAGGCCCGCAAGAACTAACCTAAGGTTTATTGGACTTCGTGGTTAAAGCACCCGTGCTTGAAATGATTTTAGCCCTGGCCCAGTTCGCAGTGCGTTTTGTAAGAGAGAGATAGAAAGTTTTTTCTGTTTGGAGAGTTTTCTCTCTCTTTTTCTTTTTAGTTCTAGCCTAGGATTAGCTTTTCAACACGGTCTGTATCAGATTCCTTGCTCCCATCATCAATCCTCAAGGGTTCCTGGCGATCGATGCTTCGAGATAGCACCGCCCATGGCAACCCCCGGAACCCTGGCTATTGAGATTTCGAGATAATCCCATCCATGGTATTCCGTGGCCGAATCCAGACCCTGGCAATTGACATTTCGAGATAATGCCATCCATGGAATCTGAACCAGCAGAGTGCTTATATGCCCCCCGTAGGATATGTAAATATCCTAAGAGACAAGCACCGAGGAGATGATATTTTGTTACGCATCTTCGAGGGGATTTCCCGCCTCTCCGCGCTGGGAGCTCGTCCAAATCAACTTGTGTTGATCGGCCGCTCCTATTCTAGATGTTCTTTTCAGATTTTTGTGACGCTTCTGCGTGATTCTGATTTTTACGCTTACTGAACCAGGCTGTGTGTGAGATTAGGGTGCTTAGGTTTCTGAGTCCCGTAAACCAAAAATTAGTTAACGAGGCCGAATACTCCCTAAGCCTTAGACCTAATACTTCAGCTTTTCATTTTCCTCAACCTCTTGAGGAGTGTCCAGATCTTAATGGGTACTAAGAGTCTATTCAAGAATGCCTAAGGTTTGCATTCTTACTAATCTCATTGTGCACTTTTCAGTTATTTTCTCGAATGAGGTCTAGAACTTAGGTTAATTCCTTAGTTCCTTACTAATGACTATCACTTTTTCTCATAATTTTGTGCTCCTTTTTTATTTTGTTTCTTTTCTCCTTCACAAAATTTTCCTTCTCCTCTTTTCCTCTTATTCTTTTTCGAAAAATTTTTTAATTTTTATGGTATTTTTGGCATATGTGAATTTTTTGTTTGAAACCTTTTCTTACAAGTTTTTGCACTTTCCTACCCCCCCATGCCTAAGATTTGCAATGTCCTCATTGTAACCTAGGGGGTCTTAGTTCATTCCTTAAGACAGAAATTTGGGTGAGTGGATGGGTCGGGTTGAATTTTTGCGGACGATTTCAAATTTCAGATGCGAACATCTGAGTTGGGGTCGGCTGTCTATAAGGGTGAACTTCGAGTGCTGAAAGGTGTCAGAACAAGTTTCAGGTTTTCAAAGAGAATGACGGGCTGCCTCCCGTTGAGCGCTAAATTTGATGCCTTCAGCCAAGCGGGAAATGCGATGGAGAGGGGATGGTCAACTCAGCAGAGTTTTGTAAGACAAGCACCTTGATTAAGAGCCTGGTTGGTCCAACCAGGTGCTTGTTCAGATCAACAGGCTGATGATGCAGCCCAAACCCAATCAATCTGGTGGGTTGATAGATGTGGATAAAAAGGTGTGGAGCCCACCAGAAATTATGAAGCTCAGATGGATGTGGAAGTGTAAACGCAGGGTTTGGCTGTGCCGAATCAGCCTGGTCAGAGTAGGGACCCGTAGGATAATCAGTGGTTGATGCAGGAACCCTACAGGGGTGATCAGAGAATGATAGAGCATGGTATGTAGTCTGATCAATGTTCGAAACCCGATGTGGAAATGCAATCGGCTCGGTGAGAGGTGAATCAGCATAGAAATTGAGTCCGGTTGCGGGTCGGGGTTTGGAAGAGGTTTTGATCCGTTCTGTGTGTGCGGATGAGGTGGCCATTGTGTACGAGGGCTCTTCTAGAAACAGATGATAGGTGATTTTCTGTAGAGAGTCCTCTGGGTAACTATCAAATGCCTGAAGAGTGTTTGTAGGGTGAAAGAAATCGGATTCGAGAAAAAATTTGGATTCTTGGTTGCAATCACTCTTGGCATTT
Organism: Thalassia testudinum; assembly: GCA_037157565.1. Classification (NCBI taxonomy): domain Eukaryota; kingdom Viridiplantae; phylum Streptophyta; class Magnoliopsida; order Alismatales; family Hydrocharitaceae; genus Thalassia; species Thalassia testudinum. The sequence continues at coordinate 47,415,314 of JAZHRO010000025.1, forward strand.
TCTGTTTTTGGTTCCTGAGGATCGAAAAGGAATGATTCTGTGTTATCAGTGATCTCGGGAATCAGGACCTCAGAGTTAGAGTCAGAGTCAGAGTCATGTGAACCGAGGTCGTAGATAGGCCTGGCGTGTTCAGGAAGGGGAATCTCTCCGCAATTATAGTCAGATCTGAAATTGTCGGAGAGTTGGCGAAAATGATCATGAATTCCATCACAGCAGAAATCATCAGATGTGGAATCAGCAGCCTGACTGGGTTCTAGCCTATATGTCAATTCTGGGCTCAAAAAGATGTTCTGTTCAAGCTCTAAGCTGGTAGGATAGACCCCATTAAAATCCTGCTCATCCAACTCCTCAGTTTCTGTATCATAAATTGGCATGTTTTCTGAAAAATCGATCAGATTTCCTGAGGATGTTGGAGAGGGATATTCATTAAATAGAGGCCCGGAATCATATCCTGTAAAAATTTGATCTTCCTCATAAAGGGCCTCATAATCTTCCCAATAAGTTTCAGATCTAGGTTCTAGGCTTAGGATGTGGGTAGAATTATTAGAACCTAAGTCCGAATAACCTTCGAGGGTCACCTTATCAAAACAAGGGGTGGAATTTATACCCTCCAGAGGTTCAATTCTAATCTTGTTATTGCAGGAGCCTTGGAGTTCTAAGCTTGGTGATTTATGGCCTAGGGTTGGCTCAGCATTGTGTTCTCCTGCAATATCCCAACCTAATTCAACATTGTCTTCTATCTGGGTTGGGATTTTACAACCACTTTGTGCCTCAATCCCGGGATCTGGGAAACTGAATGGTTCCTTGATACTGTTCCAAGATGGTTCATCCTCTGTTTCTGGTATATACGGGTATTTCCGGTTGATAATTTGTTCTACTGATTTCATCATTTCTACCCGTTTTATAAGGGCATCTTGGTGTTGTTCCCAAAGTACAGGATTTGTCAAGCATTGAAGGTATTCAGATTGGTGTAATTTTTCCATCTCAATGTATCCTGTCATGAGCATATCTCGGGTTGATCCTTTTGAAATTCCAGTTAATAGAATTTGGGCACAGTTTATGATGAAGGATGTGGTTGTTGGGACATCAACCTGAATATCTCCTATTGGTGTTGAGGTTTTTTCTTCTTTTTCATAGAATCTTATGGCATCCTCGATCATTTTATCTTTCATAGATCTCCGATATTCAGGTTTCTTGAATGGTAGTCTTGCTAGGTAATTAGGCTGCATAATTGGATCAGGTGGTGGAATAGAATCAAAGTTTGAATCAAGATGGAAGAAGGGGATTTTGTTCAGAATCAGAGGAAAGAGGGGCTATGTGAATGATTTCTGCAAAAACAAAGGAGCCGAGGCTTAGCCTCGGGGAGAGTGAACTTCTATTGGAGGTTTCAAGGACCTCCTGAAAAATACTGAAGGGCTGGATGAGATAAGCAGGTGCTGGACCCAATCAAGACACCCAAAAATTGTTGGGTGACTATAGAGGTTCGGGGCAGATGGACCCCTTGATCAGAAAGATCGTCCACCTGAGAATTACCTGGGCAGCCAGAGAGGGAGAGTCCCGCGAAGACCCCTACACGGTAGAGCGTCCCCATGGGTTACAGGGTTTCCCCCACCCGACCTCTCTTGTCACTGCGGTTCCAGGTAGACCAGAATGGGGATCTTGACCTCTTAAGTCTACCAATTTTAAGATCAGGGTGCTTAAGGTTTCACTTGAACTTTAGTCTTTTTAAGTGCAAAGAGTGACCTAATTTAAGGTTGGTTAACCCAAAAGGGGTCAACTTTACCTCTTGTTTTCTTTGAGAGCTTTTAGGTCCTGTCTTTTAGGGTTCAAGTGTTTAGAGAGCCAATTGTTTTAGATTTTCTTTGAATAGGTATTTTCAGACAAGGGCTTGGGCACACTTCATTTGGTTTTCTCAATTCTTGCTTAAGGAGTGTGTCTCTAAATCCCTAATGTTGAATCCTAGGTTGGCTCTACTTGGTCCAGTTAATTCTTTGTTGGGTAATTAGGGCTCAAGCAAGAATGTGTTAGCCCTTAAATACCCTTAATAGTGTGCAGAAATAATGAGTTGAAAACATGCAACTTTTATGGTTACTAAATATGGAAGACAGGTTAGCCCTATATTGCTTGTTCTTTTCTTTTCTTCCTCTTTAGAGCTTAGGGGTTAATAGTGAGAGGAAAAATTTACCTGTCTTTGGTGTGGTTGCTTGTCTTCTTGAGTTCCTGTAGCTGCACAAAAGAGAGGAGATTATCAGAAATAATAAAAGAATACAGGAATGTTTACCTCTAGAATAGCCGTTGCTCCCCGGCAACGGCGCCAAAATGATAAAACGTCAGTTCTGTTTCAGTTATATCGTCGTAGTAAAGCCGGTTGTTACCAACGTTTCATATAAAATTTTTTACTCGGAAAAATAAAAGAGTTCCCGAGGTCGAACTCAGGGAGCAAGTTGTATTCTAGAGATATACAAGTTCTATTACAAAAATAAAGAGAGAGAGAGAGAGATGAAAATTTGGCTTCTTCTTCTTTTCTTCTTTCTTCCTCTTTGTCTTTGGTTCTTCCTGTTCTTCTTCTTCTTCTTCTTCTTCTTCTTCTTCTTCTGCTTTCTTCAGTCCTTCTTCTTCTTTGTCTTCACCTGCCTTGACCTCTCTTCTTCTTCTTTCGCGATGGCCGTTGCTCTTCCTTCTTCTTCAGCCTGTCTTCTTTCCTGCTCTGGCTGCTGACCTTCCGTCGTCTGCCCCGGTGCTGAGACGACTTAACGATGCCTTCGCTACAGTGCAGCAGCTCCTTCTTCTTCAGCGGGTCTGCTTCTTCTTCTTTGGCCTGCACACTTCAGAGTTTTTTCGTCAAGAGGCAAAAACCTACTCTACCCCCCTCCCCCGCGTATCTCTCTCTCTGAAATCACTCTTCGGAAGCTCTCCCAGAGCGCTACCGGGTAATCGGGTTCGGGTCAGGCCCGGGTCCAGGCCCACCGGCGTGCGTGGTGGGCGAGGAGTGCAGGTCAGTCTAATCGGGTCGGGCCAGGTCCGCGGAGCGTGGTCACGGACGAGGCCGAGTCGGGTCGGGTCGGGTGAGAGGGACCTCACCCCGTGGTAACTGAGGCAAACAGATGGTGGCACTTTTGCAATTTATGTGGGTGTGTGGCTTCAGAAACTCCCGAGGTGGGACTATCCGCGCACCCCTTTTCTCTCACGCCTGCAGCAGGGATGGTGCTTCCAATTGCAACAGCTGTTGAGGCGCGCAACTCCAATTGAGGGCCAGGGTGTGTGCGCAAGATTCTTTCGCGCTGGCCGTGGCTCTTCAACCTGGGATATCTAGGCTTGGAGCAACCTCAAGCAAGCTTCGAGCTTCCTCGCCAATGGCGGTCAAGGCCTGGAACCTGAAATCAATAGAACGGCCTCTCGGCCAAATCAGACAGGCGGGGGACCTTCGCCGTGGCACGGCGAAGGTGGTCAGGGGGTCTGCAGGGGGCGAGATGGAGCTATCAGGTCGTCCTAGGTCAAACTGTGAGCGAGGGAGTGGGTGTGTTCGGTGGATCTGCAGAGGGTGTTTGGTGGGAAGTGGAGGGGCGGAAGAGGATCAGGGTGAGGAGGCGGAGGTTCTGCGGTGGTCGGCGAGCCGTGTGGGTCGCTGAGGTGATGGGAGCGGCTCGCCGGAGGGTGGTCGGAGGCGGAGAGGATGAGGGTGAACAGGGTCGGTAGAGGGCTTAATTGACTAAATCGAAAGCGGGGAAAGAAAGAGGAGGAGAAGGGGAGTAGGTCTAACTTACTTGCAGGGACGAAGGGGGAGGAACAGGGCGACAGTCGTATCGACTGTCGCCGGAGAAGACGATGCCCAGTGGGGGAAGGACGGCGGTGACGACGGGGCAGAGGCAGCGCGCGCCGGTATTGCGCGACGCGGGAAGAGCAGGGGAAGAAATCTCTGCTGCTGGTATTGCGGCAGAGCGAAGAGGAGGAGGAGGAAGAACCGCCGGAGCTGGTGGGCGTCTGCCGGAGTGAGAAGAGAGGAAAGTTGGGGGTTTTCTCCGTCAGATCCAGGCTGCTTTGGTCGGTGGAGCGGCGGGGGGTATTTATAGGGTTGAAGCAGGGAGGAAGGCGGAGGGAGACGACGTGTCTCCCTCGCCGGAGAATGGTCGGAATACGAACCCATACCGTCCGTGCGTTCGCACGGCCGGTATGGGGGGCTACAATGACCATGGGGGTGCTCCTGCGACGGCTGACGACGCAGGGCACCCCCGGTACACTTGCCAGGTCCTCCACCTCACCCTGCGCGGCGCCATGCTCCGCGCAAGGTCGCCGGAGCATGGTGCTAGCAGGGTTTTGCAGGAGGGACCTGTTTGCAAAGAACGAAGGAGAGTTAGGGGCCAAAATGCGAGGGTTCAAAAGTTGAGGGCCAAAGAGTAAATATATGAGGACCAAAGTGTGAAGTCGGTCAAGGAGGTTTCTTCTTAGGCTCAAGTTTTTATACATGACTAATTAGGACCTAAGGAATCTGATGGTGAATTTTATTTTCATATTAAACCTTGTTTGACCGGTCAATTTGCGCAAAAACCCAAATTAAGTTATTAATTGGGCATGGTTCTCAATGTAGGTCAAAATGGGTTCTAAAGGCCAAATTGAAGGTTCTAAACCCTAGAGATTATTTTTCTATGAATTTTAGAGGGTTTATTCTATTTTTACTTTGCCTCGAACCTTGTGAATTGAAGTGGGTTGTTTTAGGGTTACAGATTATCATTTGGTTCCTTGGAAGTGCTGTAGCCCTTGCTAGATCATCTCATCCCACTTTTATTCTTATTAAGCTGTTTTGACCTATGTTTGGGCCCTGAATTACCCTGTATGCAGATTATACTGGTAAAATTGCACTTTTACCCCTTATGACTTGTTTTCTTCTCAAACTCAGAGTTCTCTGAGTTAAGCTTTTCCTTGAGATATGTAGGAGCTTTTATCCTTTGTATTGGGTCAAAATGAGCTAGTTATGGCTCATGATGAGGTTCTCATCACCCGTCTTGTGTGCGGAGGTCCCCGCAATGACGTACACGACAGTTTTATATAAAATCGTCATTAAATGTGCAATATTTGCCACAGCGCCCGATCCCCCAGAACCCTCCCCTTTCTTTCCATCTTCTCTTCTTCCCCGAACTCAACATCCGACCTCTGGCCACATCACCGCCTCTTCCTCGGTGAGCACCGCTCCTCCTCCTTCCATGCTCGTCCTCCTCCTCCTCCCATCGTACTCCTCCTCCTCCCACGGGCATCCCCCTCCTGCTCGTGCTCCTCCTCCTTCCACACCACAGCGCACCTCCTCCTTCCACGATGCTGCCCACCTCCTTCTCCACACGAAACCACAGCCCCCTCCTCGTCAATCCCCACGACGTCGCCTACCTCTTCCTCCACATGCAACTGTTGCCCCCTCCTCCTCCTCGGCCACCATCTGCCCACCTCCCTCCCCCATCCACCCCTCCTCCTCCCACTGCCCCCTCCTAACATCCGCCCACCTCCTCCCCCATCCACCCCTCCTTCTCCTACTGCCCCCTCCTCACATATGCCCACCTCCTCCCCCATTCATCCCTCTTCCCACTGCCCCCTCCCCCATTCGTCCCTCCTCCTCCCACTACCCCCTCCCCCATCCGCCCATCCTCCTTCCACTACCTCCTCCCCCTGAATCACCCCCATCCACTCCTCCTCCCCCCATCCATCCATCCTCCTCCCTCCTCCCACTCTCAAACCCACTCTCATCCCCATCATTTAATTTTTTAAATTAATTTTATTACAAATTAATAATATTGTATTCGATTTGTGATATTTGATTTAGGTTATAGTCATCATTGGACACGTGCATGTTGATTCACGTGTTTCGCAAGGTAGGAATGTCTGCATTTTTGTATTAAATATAATGTTATATTTGTATGCATGAATGTGGGGTGTACCCACTTTAATTTCAATGTTTAGAATGTAGGGTGTGCCCACTTAGGTTTAGAAAGTGGGGTGTACCCACTTAGGTTTAGAATTTGAATTGTTTTTATGATTGTGGGGTGTACCCACTTGAATTAGTAAATTAAATTTGTTTGATTGATCATGGGGTGTACACACTTTCCTCTAAATGTTTATTTGATTGTATTACTTATGTTTGATTGATTTAGCAAATTGACCAATTAAATCTACATTTCACTTGTCACAATCACTCTAAGAATAATATGAAACTCACTGAAAACCAAATCAGAGGTTGGCAAACCCTAATGCCCTAATTTGATTTTCACATCATGCTATAGATAGTGTGAACATGAGAGCTCAAATCAGGCCTTGAATTATTTATAAAACCATCTCCAAATCTTCATTTAAACCTTCCAAACATCAATCACCCTTCGGTCTTCAGATTAAACTCTTTTTGGATTGAGACACAATACCACTTAGGTTGGGCTTTTAATTTGAATCCACCCAGGTGATTTGATCACCTAGATCTCCTAAACACTAATAATCGGTGTTCAAGAACTCAAGGCGATTCTAAGAAAACCAGACGGGTCGTGACTAAGCCTCATCTTAGTGCATCTGAGATTCCTTAGCCCAAAACAAGGAACAAATTGGGCGTATGCTCATATGAGACTAGAAATCCAATTAGGACCCCTCAGATACATCGTGATACATCCAATTAAGCAAATAAAAACCAATTCACTCAATTAAATCTATTTCAAACCAAATTGGATTCCAAACTCTTGATTGGGCATAATCTCTCAATTCACTCTTGATTGTGTGGTGTACCCACTTTCTTCTAACTGTTTATTTGATTTTATTATGTATGTTTAATTGATTTAGCAGATTAAATTTGATTCTTTTATGTACCCACTTTATATTTGTTTGATGTTATTATTTTAATGAATTTATAGATACACACACTTGCACAAATTTAGATGCACTTGAAGCCAAATAATAACTATTCTAAACCCTAGGTTACAGGTTTTGGGAGGGGATAATCGTGTCAACATGCTTGCCCGTCGACACTTATGATCATGTTTTATGGATAATGCAAAGTGTTTTTATACCTCACTTACATTCACGAAGCTTTGTCTTTATAACAAGCCATAAGAGTCATCGTCCTTTGTGTAGAGAAGTTCTAAACAAAGGGGGGTCCTTAAAGATTTGATCACAACTTAGAGTTGTTACATAAAACCAATATATGGAGGAATTTCAATAGTATATTTTCGCTCTTCTCTAATATACCAACTGATCGTATCTACATTCCTAATGCACCCTTAAATGGGAGTTATTGGGAATATAGTTAAGGTTAGTCTTGGGGGGTATACTGGAGAAGTGCGAGAAGATGCTACTGAAATTTCACCAAACACCGGTTACATGTAACAAGTAACGTTGTGATCAAATCTTCAAGGATGGGCTATTAAGTGAAAACCCTAATAAAAATACAAACAATGTTATAAAATTAGATTATAATTATTGGGTGGTTTTATTTCATTTTTGTAGATTATCATGGATAAGTCTTGGATTAGTTTGAGGAACTCAGATTACTCTCAATATAAGAATAGAGTGAGAGAGTTCCTTGATTGGGCATTTCATGATGATAAGAAGTTATTCAGACAAGGAGACAAGTTCGACAAGGTATTTTGCCCATGTAGGAGGTGCTTGAATGGATATTCACATGATAAGAACACTGTATACGAGCACACAATTTGCAACGATTGGTGACAGCATTATACTAAGTGGATTGCTCATGGAAGGAATCTTATAGAGGAAGTCAGACGATCTACGATAGATTTCGATGAGACAACTATTGATATTGAAGCTGATGACATTGATGAAATGCTTGATGATATGAAAGCAGGAGTTGAAGATCCAACTAGTGGGGAAACTTGTAATCAGTTTTACGATGCTATTAGGGCAGAGGATGAACCTATTACTCCCGATATCACATCCATTTCTAAGTGGTCATTTCTTTTGAAGTTATTTCCGATGAAGGTTATGAATAGAGCAACCTCTAAATTGATATCCGAGGTGCTTAATTCATTGGAGAGCTTTTAAATGACCCAAGAGGTTATCCAAAGACATGGTATAAAGCAAAGAAACAGATTCATGGACTTGGTTTAAATTACGCGAAAATTGACGCTTGTCCAAATGATTGTGTGTTATGTAGAAATGAATATTCAGAGTTGACTAGTTGTGCACAATGTGGTGCTAAGAGATTTAAAGTGGGAAATTCACTAAATACATGGACCAAAAATTCACTAAATATAAAGTGTGGTGTTGACTATTTCATTTTTTTATTTTTTTTATTTCTTTCTTAATATTTATACAAATACTAATTTTTTTTAATGTATATGTAGATGAAATTGAAGAAATTTGCTAATATGGGTAAGGATGACCAAGGCACCATAGCAGGTAGGGATGAGATGTAGCCTCCTTCCACCTAGCCCACCTAGCTCCCTCACACGCAACCCACCCAACCCCCCCGCACCTAGCCACCTTGCACGCAGCCCCCCCAGACCCAGCCACCCCACACCCAAACTCTCCCATCCGTTCCTATGTACATCCCTCTACGTACTCCCCACATACAACCAGTTGTCATGGTACCTAATATCGCATTAATGTGGCAGCATAAATATGTCCGACCTGGTGATCTTGCCTGACAGTACCAAAACATGGGCAAGAGGGTGGTTACCAATGTAGTGGGAGAGCCAGAGCCAGAGGTTGCCACCCACTACCCTGACGACGAGGATGAGGACGAGGGTGGCAGTGTCGGCAAGGATGAGGAAGAGGAGGGTGAGGACGATGCTGAGGTACAGAGGCCACCTCAGTAGGACCCTCGGGCTGAGGCAGGGACCAGTTCTGCTGGTAAGAATTATCAGTAATGTCTTATTAAAATTTACTTCTAATGTTTTAATTTTTAATTATATTTTTCGTATCAGCTAATAACAAAAAAGGAAGGAGTCCCACTAGAAATGCGCATCTAGATGCACTTCCAGAGGGAATGAGAATCAAAGTGCATATCAACGAAGCTGGAGAAGATCCAGACTATACTCCTTTCGCCAGCAGACTGTCTAGGATGGTAAAGGAGCTCATCACCCTTTGTTATTTTAACTAGAGGAGGGTCTCTAGAGAGATCAAGAGGTAGCTTATTCGTAACATGTATATATATAAGTTTACTTTAATAATATTTAATTCGTTTATACAATTTGTAATATTACAAGTGATCTTTAATTGGGGTGATGATTCGAATGTCACCAAGTACATCCTCAATCATGTCGCAAGACGACATCGTGATTGGAGGATGACAATGAAGAGAAGGGTGAAATTTGTAATATTTTTAAGTTTTTATTATTTAATTAATTAATTTATTTTGACAATTTATTTGTATAATTTAGTATTATAATACAATATCATCTAATGAGGAGGCATTGAGGAACGTGCCTCCTACAATAGCAGCAAATGTGTGGAAAGAGTGTTGTGAGCATTGGAATAAGCCTGAGACGGAGGTAATTATAAATACTTTTAATATCATTTGGAGATAAATGATTTAATTGTTTCCCATTATAATATGTTATGTGTATAGGATCAGGCAAAGAGGAACAAAGCCAACAGGGCCAAAGCTCCACCACAAACCCATTGTTTGGGTCAAACTAGTATAGATAGAGTTAAGGCTAAATATGTAAGTAATTCCTTATAATTATGTCACTTTTATGTTTTTAATTAAAGTTTTAATTATAACTTTTACCTACAAATCTCTAAAATATATTTATAGGCACATTCACACGATGGTGCCACGGTCGATCAGGTTGGTGTGTATGAGGTTACTCATAGCAAGGCCACCACCAACGGCAGGTGAACATGGACACATGAGACATACCAGACAAAGCATGTAAGTAACATTTATTTATCAACTACTTTAATTTTTATACTTGAGTTAATATGACATTAAATTATTGTAATTTGTAGGGAGAAATGATGAACTTAATCAAGCCCCCTACAGAGGCCGCTTCCAACACTCAGCACTGAGGAGGCTTTTAGGAGCATCATGCCTCTGGAGCACAAAAGCTTCATTCGTAATAGGGGGAGGAATTAGACGATCTCCAGCAAGTATGGGCGGAAGGGGTCAACGACAACAGCCGTCGTCTAGTAGATGCAGACACAACTCCATGATGTCACCACACAGCTACACGATGTCACCTCACAGTTCCAACAGCAAACTCAAGCTTGGCAAGATGCCAAGAAATTCATGGAGGAGCAGAGGAAGGAGATGGAGTAGCAGAGAGCGGAGATGAGAGAGATGATGGCATTATTACAGGGCAACGGTCGGGATCACACATTCTATCACTACCCACCTCGTAATGATGACGACGACCTCGGTGGTGGTGGAGTAAGACAAGGGGTAGGAGCTGAGGCATAGGTTTAGATTATTTATCTTTTCGTTAGTTAGGTTTTGTATTTTGTTTATGTATATTTTAACATTATGACATACTCTTTTCATTAGGTTTACATATATATTTGTTGTATGTTGAATGTTTTATGTTGCATGTTGTATGTTGATGAAATTTTTATATTGTGTATGTTGTTTGTTTTGTATGTTGCATATTTTAGCAACATTATATAGTGAAAAAAAAATACACATATATACATGACAGTTATATTAGAACTGTTGTTTATATATACACGACGGTTATGTTCCAAACCGTCTTGTAGTACAGTACACAACGATTTAACAACTGTCGTATATGGTTCACGTGTATCATACACAATGGTTATCAAACCTGTCGTTGAATGGTACTTAACGACAATTTTTAATATAACTGTCGTTTGTAAAATAGAGACGACGGTTTCTAGAACCATCATGTAAAATACGACGGTTTAAAATCAAAACTGTCGTATATACACTAATGCGACATACACTTTTGCGACGACAGAATACAACGGTTTTGACTAAAAAGGTGATGATTTTCAACCGTCGCGAAAAGCAATCGTCCTAGTAGTGTTCCCTCTATTGCGAGCCTCTTTTTTTGTTCCCACAATCTCAGAATTCCTACTAAAAATAGTATGTCATGTTGTAACCAACGGGTGATCATAAGTCAGTTCCATACTCCACATGATTCCTTCACAATGGTGGTGCCAAGTCTGTCAGTTGGTGGTTTTCCAGACCTAGAGTGACTCGCCAACCTACTGGGTATGCAGATCTGGGTAAACGGGTCTGCCCTTAGGTGCCGACTTTTCACTATTTACTAGGCAACTGGATCCTCCGCACAACCTGACTCATGGGGAGATTTTTCTCCCCTCATCACCCACAGATCAGGATTCTAGGATCTCCTCCCATGCATAACTAGAAGAATTCAAGGGGATGCAAGGAGAACAAGTGAGAAAAGTGTATGCCTAAATCAAACCAATCTAGCCCTAAGTTGCACCTCAACTAGACCTAAAATCTTTAAGTCCTGAATCAGCCTGCAAATCATTGCACCTCTCTTCCTTAAGCCAATCCGACCAAGTTAGGTACAGGGGTGTTGAAGGGAAGGTTCTTCCCAAGGTTCTTGCCTAGGTTCCTTGAATTCCCCTCAACCGCGGTCATTTGACACTAGCCCACAGCCTAGACACCATATTTAGCCAAGCAATCATTGTACTTGACCTGGTCCTACCTAGGACATGTCTACTCATTTTTATTAGGCCTAAGAGATTGGTACTCTTGCAATGTAATGGGAGTTGATTGGGGTGCTTGCCCTGAATATCAATTTTAGAAGTGTGAGTGTAGTGGCAAACAAGTAGTATAAGGCCTTTATTTTTTTTTCCAAGTCATTTAGGATTAAGCCCTATTTAGTCGATTTTAGGGTTTCAATTGTAGATTGTTTTAATACAAGTTTTGTGAGCACCCCAAGTTGTACAATCATGTGTAAGGATATATTTTATTTAAAAGAGAAATAGTTTTGGTGTGTTCTAAATGCTCAATTAAACCCTAATGTTTTGACCACCTAATCAAGTAACTCCTAATAAAGATGGATCATTTTAGTTTAGAGTAGTGCTGCCCAAGCAAAGAAAAGTATGGATTCTGTGCACCACTCAATCAGGAGTACGAAAATATTTTTTCAAAAATTTTAAGGGGTTTAAATAATTTAAATTGATTTTCCTTTTCAGATCTGTCAGACTGACAAAAATGACCCCAATCAATAAAACATCTAGACAATCAATTTCCAAATTTCATAAAAATTTTAACTATTTATTAGGAAAACTAGATTAGGTCAGGAATCCAATGCCATAAATTTCAAGAGACTTGGATCTGTACAAAAATCATAAAAAATTGAAAAGCTGATTTTTTCTATTCTATTTTCAGTCTAACCCCTCATCAGTCCAAGAATTTTAAAGAACATTATATTGTGAATTTTACAAATATTTTTGGTGGGGTTGTTCCCAATTTAATGGAGTACAAACAGGGAGAATTTCATAAATTTTGGAGGTAAAAAATTGCAAAAAACTTTTTTCAAATAATCTCAAAATCAGACTCAAAAATAGGAGTTGCAATATGTTGATTTTTCAAGAAAAAAGAATCCCAAAGAAACTTCATAAGATATATATATAAACTAAAGAAAAGATAATGATGATTCAAGCACCTACCTTGGGCCTTCAGCCATAGTTGACTTTTGGTGTGCTTCTTCCCGCATTTTTTTTCTTCAAGTCCTGCACACGACAAATCAAACAAATAGGCCACTAAAACAATATGCGGGTTTTGCAACAGTTATAAACCATCGCCAAAAGCCCATAAATCGTCACCAAGCACCGTTGCAGTATATCGCATCGTTATTTTATTTTGGCGACGATTACAATCCCTTATCATTGCATTTTGAGAACGCGCGGGTGAACATGAAAGTGGATTTTAATGACGGTTTTAAAATCGTCACTAAAAAAATTACTAACGATTTTTAATTAAACTGTTGCCAATTTTCTTGGTAGGATTTATGTGCTAGAAAATTTCATACTTTTAGGGGCAGTTGTCCCAAAAATCATCTCCTATTTAAAATAGCGATAGGTTAAGGAAACGTGATCAATGGTGCATAATCGTCGCCAAAGGACAGGTCACACGTCGCGATATTTCTCGGGGGGTCAAATGGCCCTATATAACCGTCGCCTAACTTATTTTATAATGATTTTTATTAATAATCACCGCAAATATTGCTTTACTTTTTTTTAAAGCAATTACACATAACAAATCAGAAATGCTCGAAAACAACATAAATTATTCAAAACATTCAATCGAAAGGAATTATAAAATGAAACTAATTTTTATATATATGAGGTTCCAATATTACAACAATAATAAAGATGGAAGAATATAAAAACATATACGCTATGTTAGGGCACCTACGCCACCAGCCCCGGAACCACCATCATCATCGTTGCCATGCCTTGGAATGTGGAACGATGAATGATCAGGTCCACCACCACCTCGGAGATAGGATATGACCTCCACCCACTGCTTGTTCTACCGCTCAAACAACTCCTCCTAATGCTCCATCCTACGAGTGGCGACTTACAGTTGGGCAGTGACCACCTCCAGCTTTTTCTCCCACTCTACATCTCAACATTGTAAGGTCTGAACCTCGATGCATAGACTATCATCGTGGGTGGACAAGGAGAATCCTTTCCTACCATACCAGGAGGAGATTGTCACACTCTGAGCACTACAGACGAAGCCTTCATGCTCTGGAGGCATCACGGTCCTAAAGGCCTCCTCTGGCAGTAGAGGCGTCTGTAGAACATTCTTGGAGTTCTCGTCCACGACCTTAGAAGGATGGATCAAATCCATCATACGACTCTGTAAATATATATAGATATATATATTTGCAGTTAATTTTTATATAATTGAAATTAATGTAACTAACTTTTAATTACTTACGTGTGTCTGCTAGTATGTGGAATGTATCCATGCACGTGAGTCGTCATGTCCTTCTTTACTATGAGTCTGCTCATAAACTCTCACTCGATCTAACTAAGTATCCTCATGCGCCTCCACCTAAAAATGAACCATTTCATCTAGTTTCAATTTAACTAAATTATTTTAATTTTATTTGAAATATTGAATTAATAAACTTACATATCTGTCCTATAATGAGTCAATACTCATTTGATCCAAGTAGTGGGTCTGGGCAGGAGTTTGGCCCCTGTTGGCCTTGTTCTTCCTTATTTGCTCATATAAGAAATATAAATTTTATTACTAAAAGATTATGTAATTATTCGTTATAAACTAAATTTAAAAATAAAATTCGAAACTATTTATTTACCTCTACTACTGGATCCCTCCAGTGCTCGCAACACTCCCTCCAAATGGGAGGCACAATCGTAGGAGGCACCTTTCTCAATGCTTTCTCATATGACTTATTATTAAAAAATTGAAATAATTTTACAACTTTTTATTAGAATTTTTTTGTTATATATAAATAACTTTAGAATCTGAAAAAATTTCATACCGTACTCTTCATCTCCTCTCTCCATCCACGATGTATCCTGCCTGAATGCTGCAGGATAGCCTTAAGCACATTGGAATTATCGCCCCAATCAACAGTGCCCTGTATTCAATAATATATAAATCGATTATAATTTTTATAAATGTGAACTAATGAATTTCACATTTATACCTGCAACTCCTGAATAATGCACGCCTTCGACTCCTTGGCGACCCTCCTCCAGTCAAAGCAGGAAAGTGTCATGATTGCCTTAACAATCGTGGCTAACCGGCTCGTAAAGCTGGGGTAGTTCTTTCCCTTACCAGTTGTATGCAGTAATGGTCACCCTAATCTTGGTGCCCTTAGGCATCCTATCTAGGTCCGCATTTCATGTCGGACCTCGTGTGCTTTTCCTAGCTGAAAACATGAATAAGCATATTGTTACGACCCGATTCCCGAATCCCTACAAGACATGAGAATCGGACCGACTCGACTGATCCCAAGACCCAATCGTCCAACAAGAAAGTAACCAAAAGAGCAGTAAAATAAACCACATTCACCAGGCATATAACTAGCAATAACAAAATACAGCAGTAAAGAAAAGAACTACTACAGCATACACCACCACAACAGTAAAGAAATAAACATGTACATAAACATGATGCTTACAATAAAAGAGTACAGAGGTAATAGAAACTACTCACTACAACCGAAGGAAAAGTACAGTGGGTACTACACAAGTAAAAACTACTGGGCTCTACTAGGCCCAGCACCCTCTGCAGCCGCCGGCTCTGGCTGCTCAACACCTGGTCCTGAAAAGGTGACAAAGGTGACACGTCAGCGAAACGCTGAGTAGAGTGGCAACTAAAAGCTAAGAAAACAGTAAGGTGGACAGTAGCTGTTATATTTTTAATTTCTTTCTTTATTTTTCCATTTACTCATTATTGAGTTATTCCTCAGATCTTTCTCTTGATCTTAAATGTTCCTCATGGCAACGATCTTGATTGTAGTCTTTTCCGAAAAGTAGAAGTAACACATGGTGCTCTCCTAGCCGGGAGAGTCCCCCGTGGTGGTCCTACCCTCAGTCAACCACCCCAAGGTCACTAACAGACGTAATGGCATGCGATAAACGCACGGGTAGCTACCCTGCACTGGCACGCGGTCAGTCGTTTCCGTTAACGGGTGCACCCAAAGCACAGCACGAAACCAGTATAGGGCAGAGCCCTCTCAGTAACAGGGGTCCAGCCCCTCCACAGTAACCAAATAGGGGTCTTTCCCCTCCACAATCCGCGCACCCTCACCTGACTACCCTGGTTTGCCCAGTGGGCCTAACAAGTCGGTGTAGGAGGGCTAGTAGAACCCCGGGGCCCGTGGGGTAGCTAGTGCTCTCCCTACACTAGTAGCTCTCCTCGGTACTGTATACACGAGGGCTAAAAATCGGTACAAAGTGGCCAGACCTAACCCCGGGTCCCTGGGGTGGCTAGCTCTGCTCTGCACTAAACAGGGGGACAGTCGCTCTCCTTGGTACTCCGTACTCAAGGGCCGGCTCACTTCCCCAATTCTATTCCATTCACTTTCCAGGAGTTCTACTCCTAATTCCCTGTAGGGTTCATGCTCTTTTAACTCAGCCAATTTAGGTTTCATCATTTCAGCTTTATATTCATATAGCCCATGTTCTCAACCGTAATTATTCATTCATAAACAGGCAGCTGTTAACCAATTATAGGCAGTTATTGTTTCCTTTCTACTTTTCCAAGACTGCAATGTATATATATTCAATCTAGTTCTCTAGTCCTAGGATTCATGCCATTCCCTAGGATCTATCATTCAATCTAGTTTTCTAGTCCTAGGATTCATGCAATGCCCTAGGATCTATCATTCAATCTAGTTTTTCAGTCCTAGGTTTCATGCAATACCCTAGACTCTATTAATTATTTCACAAGTGCATAATTTTTGATAAATAATTGAAAGGGCCACTCTACCCGCAAAATCGGGAGTACTGGGGGCGTGATCGGCAAGCCCGCGCTCCTCCGCAACCCCCAGAGTCGCAACGGAACGAGGTCCTAACACAAGGATCAATTACAAGGAGCTACTCAGAACAGGATACAATTACTGTAAATAGGTAGAGGATCCAAATCTGGGAAGAACGAAACTTGAAACACGGAAAACGGGCTTCTAACGGACCCTAAACAGTTCAAAAATGACAAGTCTGCCCAAAATCAGATGTCTGGAACATCTTCCAGATGTCTTAAATGATGGCTCAGGTCATACCTTGATCCTACATGGTCCTTCAGACGTCCAGAAGCCCGCTGAACTGTCTGGACTTAGTTTCCAGACGTCCGACTGTCACTCCGGACGTCTGGAGACCCTCTCCGTCGTCTGGTGTTGTGCCCAGACGTCCGATCTATGTGGGATGGCATGCCCTTGCGCCTTCCCGAACGAGTCCTGCACACATACACGACCGTCCTCAACACGAAACGATGCAAAAGCCTTCTGCAGAACGGCTGCATGGCCGTACTCGCGAAAGAAGGAGGAAGGTAAAAGTATCGTACTTTTCAGACGTCTGGACCTTCCTCCAGACGTCTCCTACGTCATCTGGACATATGTCCAGACGTCTGATTCTGGAAAATTTTCCCAGAATCAAGACCTCCTCACCCTCCGCCCGCAGCACACGGCCGTGCTGCGCCGCGCTCGCCTACTGCCTGAGCTGCAGCAGCTCCTCCCCAACACCACGCTTCTGCTGTGCACCCACCGATTGGCCCTGGCTGCTCCGACGAGCTCTCACCCTCGCGGTCTAGCTCTCTCCCTCACGCAGCAGCCCCTCCTTCCTACGCACGCACAGCAGCAGCTGCTGCTGCCCTCGCCCGCTCACCCTCTCGCTGACAGGAAGAAGGAGAAGAAGGAGGCGGTGGAGTGAGGGTGAGGGAGAGGAGAGGAGAGGGGGTATTTGAAGGCATCCGCGGGGAGAGAGGGAGAAAAAGGGCTGCGTCTGCAGGGAGGAAGGAAAGAGAAGAAGGAGGGCGACGGTTCAGTCTGCACGCGCATGCGGGCAGACGCGAACCCGTACGCCAAAAAAATTAAATTCTAGAAGTCTAGAAAGGCTTCCAGACGTCTGGACCACTTCCGAGACGTCTTAAACGATGTTTAATGCTAGGGTTATAACACATATGCTAAAAGATTAATTAAGAGAAATTAAATAAAGTAAGCTTTTAAATGAAATTATTTTAAATTCTTACCAACAACGGTGCCTGCCTAAGTATCAGGCTCCTGCGACACACCAGCCTAAGTATCTGGCTCCTGCGAGGTGACAGCCTGAGTATCTGGCTGCTCAAACGGTTGGTGTACCTCCTCATCCACAGCCCCCTGCTACCCTAGGAACTCCTCAGAATGGATCTCATGTTGAGGATTCACCTCAGTATCATGGGTATCTAGGCCTGACATCTGACCTCTACGATAAAGGTGATCGTACTAGGCTAAAATATGTGGAGGGAGGTACAAGAGATAGTGGGAGGGAATCTGGGCATAATGGGTATTGGGAGGAGGCTGGGAAACAGGAGCCTGAGACTATGCCTCCTCCTTAGCCTCATGGGTAGGTGGCAGTCTACCCCTGACAGCCCTTTCCTTCCATGGCCTCATCTTCACATAAATAAAAATAGAAGTAAACATATATTGGAAGATGTATATGATAAAAGGAAAAAATATAAACAATTGCTTTTTAAAAAGTAAGTAAATGATTTGAGTTCATTAGAAAATAAATGTTCTTATACCTTAAACATCAGTAACTATTGCACCGATTTCTACTTCCACTAGAAGTTCTTGATATGCTTTGGTTGTAACAAAAATTTCATTATCTTTTTTTCATCGAATAAATCATGAGGCACGATTTTTACTAGTATGATCCACCCATTCCTACTATTATCGAGCACATAAAAAACTTGTGATACTTAGCAGGCTAGTGTGAATGGTTCAACTATTTGAAGAATTCAACGGTTCTTATTTAAACTGATAAAATCATATTTATTATCTATTTTGAAACCAATTTCTTCCTTGAAAACATCAAACCAATCACACTTAAATAAAACCACCTTGCGATCGTATCTAAAAGTCATCTCCACAATTTCAATGATTTGCCGAAAGTAGCCATCACAATCTGTTCCAATATCACAACTGACAAGAACTCCAACCTATTGTGATGCCTTTACATCATCGATTGACTTTATTTTGAACCTGAATCCATTAATTATGTAACCAGAATGATAATGTCCATAACTCAATGGAGTCTCGCATATTACATTGAAATCATCCACCCAACTTAGGTCCTTGTTTTCTTTCATCTGATACACACGCTGCTTAAATTAATCAAGGAATTGCAGCTCTTGAATGTCATGAGGTGAAGATTGTTTAAATTCATCGAGAAAAGGATCACAAGAATCTATTTCAAGATATACAAGTGAGCTAACTATCGATCAACTAAATTGATCATTTTGTATTCTGTGTGCAAGATTGGCCTTCCTCTCGTGTCAAAAATTGTTAGAGAATCATCATTTATGTCATTGTATCCCCCATCAAAATTCCTCTCTAGTCGATTAAATCTATTGTAGACATTGTTCATGTACATAGCACAGAAGTTTATGCATTCTTCTAAAAAGTAACCCTCGACGATTGATGACAGAGAGAAATTCGCTTAATTATGAATGATAACAATAAAAAGATATGTCATAGTATTCTATGTGATGGAAATCTCTCAATCAAAAATAATAATTAATGTAATAAACCACGTTGATTTCGAGTGTCGTATCCGTAGGGAGGTTTAAGCCAGTTATACTCGCAAACACTTCCACACTAGATCTTGTTTTAAGAAGTCTAATTAACAAAGTTATTCTTTTTGCATTTAATCAAAAGTACTTTTCTCATGGAAGAGATAGTTAATGGATATGTCATGCAATTGTCACCTAGTGAAGTATCATAGCAAATATTACCTCGTGCTCCTAAAGATTGATCCTTCAAAAGATTAAATGTAAACAATACCAAGCATCATAGAGAACACTTCACAACAAGAAGAAGAAATGCATGGGAAAATGAAAGAAAGAGGAGGGCATGAGAGCAAGTTCCCCTCAATATTTCCTTTAAAATATCAAAGCAACTCTTCCACAATGGCAGTGAATGAAAATTTTAATACCCCTTGCACTGTTGCAAACAAGAGAGATGGAAGGAGGGCTTGCACGAGTTGAGGAGGGGCCCATCGGCTGTGAGCTTTGACGGAGGAGATCAACAGGTGGAGGGGATCTCACGGGTGGTGACAGCACAGAGGATGGCCACCGGACGTGGCCGTTGGAGTGGTGGGGTGCTCAGCGGTGTTGGATACTCAATGCGAAGGTGAATCTCCAGGGGGCGTCTGCGAGGGCATCGGTGCAGATGAGGGGGAGCAGGGTGTCACGCTAGTGGAGGAACGACGGCTAGAGGTGGCATGGGATGAGCAGTGGTGGTGGTGGAATGTTGGGTTTTTTCGAAGGTTGCAGGTGGTGGTGAAGAAGAATCTTAGGCATGGATGAGGGCGTGGGATGCAGGTTTTGGGTGCAGGGGGGCTATGGTGGTCTTTGGCTAATGGGTTCCTTGGCTGGGGGAGGAAGTGGTGGAAGAGATGGAGGAAGAGGAGAAGATGGTTGAGTGGGGAGCGGTGGGTGGTGGTGGTGTTCTCTGTTTGTGCGTGGGTTAGGGAGAGAAGAGGGAAGTGATGGGTTGTGGTGATGGCGTTGGTGATGGGGAAGGATGTTGGGAGAACGGCTGGTGGTGGTGGTGCTCTCTGTCACGGAGCACCACCGCGTCAAGGCGAGCGGAAGAGAGGCGAGGCAACCATTGATCCACGGTGCAAGCAACATCCATAGTGCCTGCCTTCTCCACTATTGGGGGGGAAAATGGATGAAGCACCTGAAGGGGAAGAGATGAAGAGCTCCCCGCAGGGGAGAGGAGATAAATCTACCATCGCCTGGTTCTCAGTTGCGATTTTCCTCTCTCATTCTATTTTCTCCCGAGATCTCCGCCCTTCTCCAACGCAGCAGTGACACGATGGGATTGGGTGGCCGTATCGATGGACTCGAAGGGAATTGTTGTAAGGAGGAAGGCGGTGCTATATTTAGGCTAGGCAAATTTATTCCTCTCCTGCATTATCATAAAATTATGTTATTAACTTATCTTTAACACATAAAAATGTGTGCAGGTTAAGCTAAATTATCATTTAAATCATGAATAATTAAATATTATGAACATGTAATTAACAATTACTTAGGCTAATTAGCACTCCACTGAAGTTTTGCTAGTCTTTAGCAAAAAGTGAAAAATAATGGAAGCAACCAAAAAGATTTCTCCTTTTCTTCTTCCAAAAATTTAGAAATCCAGACACATGTGATGAGATAGTAGCCTAAGTAACAGATCCAAGTGAGAAGCCAACTTACATTTGAAGTCCGTACTTAACCCTTGATAAAATTATACTAGGATAGGCAACTGCTTCCCTCGAGGATAAAGCAGAAAATGATCTGTAGTTTGACCCTGGCTTTTCGACTTAGGTAGGAGATACTGAGTTGAATGGATTTACATTTGGTGGCACACGCTCATCTGATGCTACATGTAATCTAGTACTGCAGACTCTAAATCTCTAGACTATCAAACAAGTCAACTCAGATAAAGGCTAAACATTGTGCTCTCTTTGCATTCCCTTGCACTCACTCACTCTCTCTTTTTCCTTTTTTTCTGAGATCACATATCTTGCTAGATTTTGTAACTGTACTCAATATTTGGTGGCCTTGGCATTTACACTTCAATTAAAATCCTAATAACCCTACAACTAAGTTAGAAGTCCTCAGCCAGTATTCGGGAGGTCAGAAATACTAAAAAGTAGGTATGGGTCATATTTGGTGGATCGCAATGGATATTTTTGTTGTTGCCTCAAAAACATCGATATATAATGAAAAAAATGACAAAAAGATGAAACTCCAAACTCGAACTCTTTTCTTTTTCTCTTTTTCTTTTATAAATATTTCCTTCTCTTCTTTTTTTTCTCCCTCTCTCTCTTTTTCCAACTATTAACACAAAACGATGCATACTTTTATTTATGAGGCATTATTAGAAATGATGATGGTCAAGAGAATATTGTGTGGCCTATTTGGTGGAAGTGCCTACTCTCTGCATCGGGAAAGGATGGATAGGACAATCGTATTCTGACCTTTGACATTACTACCCTCCTTCAGTCGTGGACTCTATGAAGGACGGTTGTAATCATCCACCATAGTCATAGTTTTATTAAGACCCAATCTCTGTGTATCTGCCTTATTTGATGACTCTCAGGAATTCACACAACGTTTGCACGCAGGAACAGAGAATGAAAATTATGCCTAACTCTGAGGTATCATCATTTAATTATCCAGAACTTAAGAGTCATTGCACTAGACCTAGCGCACCAGTGGTCTCTCCACTTTCTTCTCACAAATATGAAGTCGATCTAATAAAAGATAGTATGCCTAACTCCCTATTAAGTGTCCAAGGGTTTAACAGATTAAAAATGCTTATTGATTTTCTACAAAGATCCATTACCCAGTCTATGTGTAAGTGAAGTAAATGTACTGAATTCTAATCTTAAGAAACAATTTAAGAAGAAAATCTTCAATGACACCTCCTTGAAAAAGATGTTTTGCTAGGGCTAACCAATTCAGCTCAAGAAAAGAGAGATTTTTTTTTATGCTAATGTACCTAACCTAAATGCATGAATACTACCTAAAATGCAAAATGCACCCTCCGTGCCTAAAACCTACAATGTCCTCATTGTAAAATTAAAACAGAGGGAGAAAGGAAGGAAATCACCTGATGAATGTGTTATTCCGAATGCTGGGTTGTCTCCCAACAAGCACTGCATTTTCTGTCGACAACCAGACTTATAGGGAACCTATAAGTCTGGTTCCAGACAGAAAGAGCTAGGCCCTAAAAATATGCGTAACAACGCGGGCCTAGAAAACAGGTAGCCACAGATGTTGGTGAGCTGATGATGCAACGTGATTCCAAATGCTCACCAGAAGATACGAAAACAGAGAACCTCGTAGGCTACCTGGGGAGGTCTAGGAATAATAAAAGGAACATGAAAAGGGACCTCTCAAAATGGAATAAGTGGAGGATAACAAGGGTCCTCCAAAGCAGGAAGGGTTTTAAAAGATATAAATATAATTATTTCAAACCCTTGAATGGCGAGACTAAAAGTACAAACATCAATCCACACTCGCCATTCTACCTAAGGATGTACTAGCCTGATATGCTCCCCAGAAAGAATGTAAGTGAGCAGAGACCTGAGCCGAGGATCGGTTAGGGAGTGTACGGGTTGTTTGTGGTATTGGGCAGTAATGGTTAAGTCTAAGGAGGACTTAGTTTGTGTCAAGTCCAACCATTCAGATTTTGTACTATTCTGCGTAACAGCTATAGAAAAATTCACGTCACCCTGCCTAGCATTAATGATTGGAGTCATATTTTCACCTTCCAGTGTATGTGAATCAATGGTGGACTCCAAATTACATTCCTTTGATGGCAGGGTCAAAGCAACAAAATCATTATCATTAATTTCATCCCTGGATTCTTTTGGTTCAGTTGAGTTTTTGTCGGGGTGTATATGTGATTCACTACTAAAGAGAGGAGTTGGATCAGTATCCTCAATTATTTCTGAAGGAGGATCAGTCTTAATGTTTTGGAGTAAGGCTATATCACTCAATTCTTTGTTCTCTTCGGGGCATAAATCGTCCATTGATGTGTATTGTCCCTGAGAGTCTCTCCTAGGCTTCTCACTATTGTGTTTGTTCCCCTCCAATATCAACTCCTGGTTTTGCAGAAGTTGACTCTCAAAATGAAAAGAAGGGAGGAATCCGAATTTCACCAGATTATTTATATCCTTAAGGGGTAAGTCCTCGAATAACATATAATCCCCCTGTGATTCACTCCAGATTCTAAGGCCAGGTTCCTCCATTGGGTTATCATCCTCCTCTAAAATAGACTCTTTGTACCCCTGAGACCAAAATTGATCTAATTCATCCTCCATTCCCTTAGGGTCACCTTCATTGGGAGCATTTAAATCCTCAAAATGTTGGATGGTAGGTGTTGATTCCCTAAGTGGAGGGTTAGGATTATGCTTACTAAGGTTAGAATGGGGTTCCACCAGATGATTAATAGGGGAAGTGATGTGAACAATACGACCTTGACCAGGGTTATCAAGGGTAAGGAAAATACTGTCATTAGGGTCAAGGTCCTCAAGAGGTACCATCTTCCCTTTCTTTTGACTCCAATATAGCTCAGGTGGATAATCGCTAGGGTCATTTTCCTTTAGTGGTTGTGTCTCATGGGGAGAGTCTAAGTGATAGCTACTCAAAACGGGATCTCTATTGTCATTGGTTTCCTCAAAATTATTTTGATGATCACAGTTGTACGGGTAGGGATCAGAATCATTAGTAAGAGAGTAGCTAAGCTATTTAATTTCCTTATTCAAATGTTGACTATTCCTCAACATCTCTCCCATAGACTCTATCATTTCTTTTTGTTGTTTTTGCATTTCTATCATAAAAGAGGAGAGGCTACTACTATCAGATTGGGGAGGATAGTCAATTTCAGACTTTGGTTGCCTAAGGGTATCGATCCAACCTCGATAAGGAAAATCATGAAGGGTGGGAGGGTTGGGTGTTTGCATAGTAGTGGGGATTCCATGGGTGAAAAATCCCGCTCCTAGGCTCTGCTCAAAAGTGGGAGTTATTAGGCCAGTACTCCCTGGATAGGAATATGAATGATCCCATGAATTGTCAATGTACCCATCAAAGGATGGATACGCTCAGGACATGGGATCCTAGTTAAAATGATAGGAGTAAGGATAGTCCATTTCTTTCAATTAAATGGTTTAACTCTCTTAGGACTTAGATAGATTAAAAGCAGAAACTTCCTAGAGAGCTCTATCATGCACACACCAAGCAAACACAAGGCAAGAGGTCTTTTGTTGATTTAAAGTTCTTTAAGTCCTCTTCCAACTCTTTAGCTTGGCCAAATATAGTCAAGGCAGTGTTTCTCCGTTCCCACGTAAGTGGTATAAGAGAAATGAGGCACTTGAAATTTTTGGTCAATGACTATTAAGAAGGTTGAGGTTACTTTTAGTCTTTTTTGGTGATCAATCAAGTTGTCAAGCAATTACGCACCCTAAATTGACCTTCAAGTGCCATAAAGACGTACACTTTGTTGCAATGATATTCTCTAATGCTCAAGTAAAAAGGTACTCCAAGGATGGAACCAAGGGATGCAAGTAGGTCAAACCCTTCCTTTGAGGCGTTGCATTAGCGGTGCCTCTTAACTACCCTTGAATTCCTTGAAGGGGTGTCCCCCTCCTTAGAGTATCAAGTCACTCGGGCAAAAGTTAATACTACCGTCACAAAGCGAGATAGGAGGGTTTGCACTGATAAAGAGATCGATGCCTATAGCCTTAAGGGTCCAAGTCCTAGTGCAGTGCCTATAGTGCATGCTCAGTGAAGGAGTGTGCATCACACCACGAAAAGTGATTTTTTTTCTTTTGAAAATCACAGTCATGTTATTCAAATACTTCCTGTATATTTTTCTTTCTTTTCAAGAAGTAATGTAACCACTTGATTAATATTTTCAAATCAGCTTAAATGGTCTTCTTTTTTCAATTATGTCCGAATGCAATGCATGTGCAAATAACTGATGCACAAGAAAAGACGTACCTTACTCTAGCTCTCTTCAATGCAGGATGTTTACAATGCAAAAAGAAAAGCTAGATGCTGCTCATTCTATCCTAGATGATCGTCCTATAGATATGCAGCTTCTAGCAGGCAGTTCAATTTTTTTTTTTAATAATAATAAGTAAACAAACCTAATCGAACTAACTAACTAACCAACATACAATTTAAACATTTCGAATAATCCTATAATCTAAATAAAATGGGAACACGCTCCCAAAAATACGCTCCCGCATACAAGAGCGATAAGCAATAAAAGCATTGGGAACAGGTTCCCAAAAATGCCCAACACGGGTCCACAGGACAAAAATTAAATGTCTAAGGTCTATCTAGCCTGATCTAAGTCTAACAGATCTCCGATCACCAATCCTCCTTCCCATGAGTGGGATCAAGGCCCACATGCTCCTGTTGCTGCCCTCTCCAACGATGTACCTCTCAAAGAAAAAAAAATGATAGATCAATGGATGAATAATATCAATTAGAACTCAAAGCAGATAGGAAAAATTACTTGTGAGTTACTAGGCCCGTTGCCTCCTCGGCAACGGCGCCATTTGACAAAGAGAAATTTGCTTAATTATGAATGATAGCAATAAAAAGATATGTCATAGTATTCTATGTGGTGAAAATCTCTTAATCAAAAATAATAATTAATGTAATAAACCACGTTGATTTCAAGTGTCGTATTCGTAGGGAGGTTTAAGCCAGGTATACTCTCAAATGCTTCCACGCTAGATCTTGTTTCAAGAAGTCTAATTAGCAAAGTTATTCTTTTTGCATTTAATCGAAACTACTTTTCTCATAGAAGAAATAGTTAATGAATATGTCATGCAATTGTCACCTAGTGAAGTATCATAGCAAATATTACCTCGTGCTCCTAAAGATTGATCCTTCAAAAGTTTAAATGTAAACAATACCAAGCATCATAGAGAACACTTGACAACAAGAAGAAGAGATGCATGGGAAAATGAAAGAAAGAGGAGGGCATGAGAGCAAGTTCCCCTCAATATTTCCTTTAAAATATCAAAGCAACTCTTCCACAATGGCAGTGAATGAAATTTTAATACCCCTTGCACTGTTGCAAACAGGGGAGATGGAAGGAGGGCTTGCACGAGTTGAGGAGGGGCCCGTCGACTGTGAGCTTTGATGGAGGAGATCAACAGGTGGAGGGGATCTCATGGGTAGTGACGGCACGGAGGATGGCCACTGGACGTGGTCGTTGGAGTGGTGGGGTGCTCGGCGTCATTGGATACTCGACATGAAGGTGAATCCGCAGGGGGCATCTGTGAGGGCGTCGGTGTAAATGAAGGGGAGCAGGGTGTCACGCTGGTGGAGGAACGATGGCTAGAGGTGGCATGGGATGAGCGGTGGTGGTGGTGGAATGTTGGGTTTTTTCGAAGGTTGCAGGTGGTGGTAAAGAAGAATCTTAGGCATGGATGAGGGCGTGGGATGCGGGTTTTGGGTGCAAGGGGGCAGTGGTGGTCTTTGGCTGATGGGTTCCTTGGCTGGGGGAGGAAGTGGTGGAAGAGATGGAGGAAGAGAAGATGGTTGAGTGGGGCACGATGGGTGGTGGTGGTGTTCTCTATTTGTGCATGGGTTAGGGAGAGAAGAGGGAAGTGATGGGTTGTGGTGATGGCATTGGTGATGGGGAAGGATGTTGGGAGAACGGCTGGTGGTGATGGTGCTCTCTGTCACTAAGCACCACTGCGTCAAGGCAAGCGGAGGAGAGGCGAGGCAACCATCGATCCACAATGCAAGTGACATCCACAGTGTCCGCCCTCTCCACTGTGCTGGTGGGGAAATTGGATGAAGCACCTGAAGGGGAAGAGATGAAGAGCTCCCCGCAAGGGCGAGGAGATAAATCTACCACCTCCTGGTTCTCAATTTCGATTTTCCTCTCATTCTGTTTTCTCCCGAGATCTCCACCCTTCTCCAACGGCAACAGTGACGCGATGGGATTGGGTGGTGATGCCGATGGACTCAAAGGGAATTATTGTAAGGAGGAAGGCGGTGCTGTATTTAGGCTGGGCAAATTTATTCCTCACCTACATTATCATAAAATTATGTTATTAACTTATCTTTAACACAAAAAAATGTGTGCAGGTTAAGCAAAGTTGTCTTTTAAATCATGAATAATTAAATATTATGAACATGTAATTAATAATTACTGATGTAAACACATTTATTGAGGGTAAAATGCCTATTCATGCATGTTTCTTGGCTTAGATTTACATTTCATGTTATAAATATTGCATAGCATGCATCATTCTGCATTTAAAGTAGTATATAATTTAGTTTAATTGCGTCCTTTTTGTGGTCAGGAGAGAAGGATATTTATTTTGGAGCCTCGGATTGACTATCTGGCCGTAATCAAGATGACGATCGGAGTCTAAAGCCTCCGAAATCACCTCGATCGAAGTCTTGTAGCACCATATGCAGTCCGAGGAAGATCAACGGCCAAGGGACTAGGTGACATAATTTTGAGCTTCAAATGACAAATCCAACCACGTGGATGGATTCAAGTCAATGATCGCAGCCTAACGACGCAAAAATTGACTTAATCAGACCTCTGTAGCAGCCCCTACAACGAAAAGAAGATGGATGGCCCAGATTGCACCACGTGGTGCAGCCCAGGCCGCCCATGTGCACATCACAGCGCCAGCGCGTGAGCATGCGCACGTGCTCAACGGCAGCATGGGCACGTGCTCAATTGGTGCCAGCCTACAGCGATGCATGAGCTGAACCTACAGCGATGCTTACAGCCATCACTAATTCTTCGCACACCAGCGAAGCCAACTGTAGGTGTGAGCGGGCGTGAACGGGCATGAGCTGCCTACAGCGACACTTCCAGCAACGGCCTAGAAGTCACTAATGGTCCTATACCTATTTTTGCCTCTTCTCCTCCACTATAAAAGGACCTACACCCCCTCCCTTCCAAGCCATCTCTACCTACTCTACTCCCACCTACTCCCAAGCTCTAGCAAGCCTACCAACACTCTGTTAGAGCTTGCTCTCAAGCTCCCAAGGCTCCTATTAGTGTATCAAACCTCTGCCTCACCAAATATTCACCATCTTCCTATCCCCATTCATAGGTCGCCTTGGAGCCGTCCTCCCACCTCCATTCCGGTAGCAGATCATCTCTGCCTTCTTACCTCCATTCTGGAGCCATGCCGAAGCTTTCCTCTACTCGACATCCTCCTGCATCTCACCTCCATCGTCCCGCTCCTCACCTCCTTTGTCAGAGCTTTCACTAGGCGCCGTCATCTCACCAAACAGTCAATTTGGGAGATTCCTTCTCACCTCCCTCTCTTTTTATGCTTTCATAGTTGATTGTAATTGACATTGAAGTGATATCTATATCATATTTGTTCCATATCTCTGGTGATTCATTCTTCTTGACTTCTTACAAAAATACCAAAAAAATAACAAAACCCTAAAATACCAAAAAGAAACAAATCAAAGCGCGGTTTTCAATTAAAGTAAGCGTCGCCTCCCTGTGTTCAACCCAGGACTCCATTGGAGTTTTGGTATAAATTTTATTTGACCATGAGTTTTGCAACTACGACGACGGATTAGTTGTAACCCTGATTTCAAACTCGCGAAACATGTGCAATCAATTACTTAAGCTAATTAACACTCCACTAAAGGTGACTGATCAATTGACCCCTCTGGTTTAGCTTTATTTAAAACATAATCTTTTAACTTCTTCAAAAATCGCTCAACTGGATACATCCATCTATATTGTACAGGTCCATCAACTCTTGCTTCATTTGCAAGATGTAGCGTTAGATGCACCATGACATCAAAGAAAGTCGACGAAAAATTTTGTTCCATTTTGCATAGTGTAATTACAATTTGATCATTCTAATAATTCTACACGAACAAAATATTTTCTCCAAAAATTCTCCACATCTATATTGTTTCCTATCTTCATGGAAGGACCAATCCAAAAATGAGATCACTCCACTCTTATACTTAGGGTAATCTAGATTCCTCAGACCAATCCAAGACTTGTCTATGATATCCTAAAATGTTATTACAAAAATCCCACATGTTAGGAGCAAATATACGGAAGGTATTTGTATTTTAAAGAAGATTTTCACTTGATAGCCTATCTCTGAAGATTTGATCACAACATTACTTATTACATGCAACTAGTTTGTGAAGAAATTTCGACAGCATCTCCCCACACTTCTCCAGTATACCCCCAAAATTAACCTTAACTACGTTCCTAATAACTCCCACTAAATGGCACTTCAGGAACGAAGTTAACATTTGTTGGTATACTAGAGAAGAGGGAGAAAATGCATCCAAAATTTTTGTACACACTAGTTACATGTAACAAGTAATCCTAAGTTGTGATGAAATTTTCAAGGACCCCCCTTAGCTCAAAACTTCTCTGAACTAAGGATGACGACACTTATGGCATGTTATAAAGACAACACATCATGCATGTAAGTGAGGTATACACACACTCTGCATTATCCATATAACATGATCATAAGTCTCGACAAGCTAGAATTTTGACACAATTATATCCCTCCCATAACCTTAACCCCTAAACAGTAAACCCTAACCAAAACCCTAACTCCTAAGCACTAAACTCTACTCTAAACCCTAAACATTAAACAAGTCCCTTAAAATATAAATCTTACACCATGAATCAAACACCTTTATACCAAAACTCAAAATCCTAAAACCTAAACCATAAAATCTAATGCCTTAAATCCTAAATCCAAAACCCTAAACTCTAAACTCAAAACCCTAAGTCCTAAACCCAAAATCCAACACCCAACCCCAAACTCTAAACTTAAAAGCATAAAACCTAAATCCAAAATAGAACACTTCAAGTCCATAACCCTATACTTTAAACTAAATACCCTAAAACCCAAAGCCAAAAGCCAAAACCTAACACCCTAAATCCTAAATCGAAAACCCTAAACTCTAAACTTAAAATGCCTAAATTGAAACCCAAAATGCAATCCGCTAAATCCTAAAATCTAAACTCCAAACCGTAAATCTAACACTTTAAACCCTAAAATTAAAACCCGTATCCCAACACTTTAAGCTTAAAATCCAAATCAATCATCAATCAAAAATCGTAACCCAACATCCTAAACCCCAAACCTAAAAGGTAAACTCATAGCGAAATAAATTTCGGTAGAGTTTCCCCTATAATATCTATATTCTCCAATTTCTGCATATAATGAAACACATTATATGTATAGGCACAACCTACATTCAGATCAAATAAAAAAAGTAACTAACATGTGGTCACACCCCACTTTTCACATACATTCACATTCACATGCATGAACACATAATAATAATATTAATATAATTTACATGAACTAATTTTGACAAAAAATTTCTAACAATTTCATGTTAATTCATACGTAATAATTTCAAATTAATAATAACTTAATTCTAAGGATTAATTATCACATTCAATAACAATTGACATGTACAAATTATTCGTCAACTTCAATTATAAATTTATAATTTTCATGCAGCTAATTATAATTTTAACAATTAATATCATTTACAATAATTTCAAAAAAGTCACAAAAATAAACAAAAAAATAAAAAAATTGAAATAAAGTAGGGAGTGGGAGAGGTGAAGGGCGGGTGAGGCTGCGGGGAGGGGGGATGTGGGGGGGGGGTGGGGAGGATGATGGCAGGGAGTGGGGGAGGTGGAGGGCAGGTGGGGCTACAGGTGTGGGGGGTGGGGGGGTAGGGAGGAGGATGGCAAGGGGTGCAGGTGGGATTGCTGGTGGCCCTGTAAGGTGACACGGATGAGTGCAGTGGTGCGGAAGGGTGCCTGTGGGGCATGGTGCAATGCAAAGGGGCAGTTGCGCAGCATGGTCGACATGAAGGAGGAGGAGGCGATACCTGTGGAGGAGCTTAAGGGCACAAGCACATGGAGGAGCTCGAGGGTGAGGGCTTGTGTTGAGGATGTCGGCGGTGGCACGCGGAATGGATAAGAAGAGAGCTAAAGAAGGGAAGGTCGGTTGTGCTATGGAAATATCTGGAGATTCGGCGACAATTTTCTTGACACCATCGCCAAACCGATCGCCAAATGCCATTATGGGGGCACACTTGGAGACTATTTTACCCATAACCGTCGCCAATTGAATTTACCTTATTTTCTGCAAGGATATTAAATTTGAAGAGGGGCGCCTTTTCATGGACATTTAGCGACAGTTTCAAAAACATTATCACCAATCCCAAATTAATTCACGTATGGTGCACAAAAAACCCACACTCCCCAGTAATCATTAGCGATGATTATTTGTAAAATCGTTGCTAAATCTTACCCTGAGCTAAGCTTACCTAGGGGAGGTGGGAGAAGGCTTTAGGCAACAGCTTGTTAGATAACCGTCCCTAAAGGCACACATTAGTGACGATTATAAAATCGTTGCAAATTGCACTTTCTGTAATAGTGGGTGGAGTTAGTGCTGAATCAAAAATGAGAGATTAAAAATAACTGAGCTTTGCCTCCACAGCAATAGCGCTAAAAGCTGTTCATAGAAAATCACAATGGATAAAAGTGTGTCATTGTAGTGTGAAAATCCACAAATGTTTTAATTTTATAAATATCGAACTTGCAACTTTTTCACATTGAAATGTGAGTCTGAGTCGTTCATAAGGAATCAACTGTAGTTAATATTTCACAACTCCTTTTTTATTTTATTTTTTGGTCATTTGTATTTTTTGATTTTTGTTGTAGTTTTGAATGAGAAGCAATATGTGAAGAGAGACTATGATCTAACTATGTGGACAGAATCTGGCTACAAACTATGAGTATCAAATGAAACTAATACTAAATCATAAAGCTACCAATAACAAAGAATCATGAATAGAAAATTTGAAATTAAGCCTTTCATTAATCAAATCAAGAGTTGATTACACTAATAGCAAAAACAAAAGTTACAACTAAGAGAAAACATAAAAATAGAAACTAACAACTAGAACGAAACATAAAAAAATGAAATAGAGGTGGAAAGTAGTTAGGGAACCATAGTAGGGTGCAGAAGCCATTGGGTGGTGGTGGTAGAAGATTTACCTAACCTTCTTGCCCTTCAGATGATAGGAGGGAAGTAGGAAACGAAACCTAATGGAGCATCTAAGGTAAACCTAGGCTAGGGCT
This sequence comes from Thalassia testudinum, assembly GCA_037157565.1. NCBI lineage: Eukaryota > Viridiplantae > Streptophyta > Magnoliopsida > Alismatales > Hydrocharitaceae > Thalassia > Thalassia testudinum. Next base: position 47,447,638 of record JAZHRO010000025.1, read on the forward strand.
TGGTGGTAGAGGAATGATTATGGTGGTGGAAGAATGGCTATGGAAGGAAACCTAAGAGGTAGAACCTAAGAAAGCTAAAGGTGAAAGCGGTCGGCCGTGGTACTGGTAGGGTTTCTACTTAAGAAGGGTATGTAAGTGGTGAAGGAAAGTAGTAGAGGACGAAGGGTTAGGATATGAGTGGCTATCTAAGGTTTGAAATAAGCCTTAGGATGGAGATTGAAGGGTGTAGATCGAAGCTCATCTTGCCCAGCCAAAGAGGGTTTTAGAAGGCCTTATAGTAGTCACCCACAAGGTCCTTTAGGTGGGAAGTTGGGGTGCACTGGATGATGAATTGATGGTGAAGATTAGATTCTATTTTAGGCCGACCATAGAGGGAGTTTAGGAAGAAGTTAGGGCCAGCTATGAAGGTGTTTTTGGATAGGTTTTTTAGGTCAATTAGTAAGGACCCTAGGATGGCAAACGGAGGGTCTTGATGAGGCTCTCTGAGCAGGCCATGAAGGTCCTAGATGGATGATTATAGTCGGCCACACTAGGTGAATTTTTGGCTATAGATGGTCATTCAACTAAGTCATTAGATGGAAGGTGTAAGGTGGAGATAGAGTGTGCAATTTTACTAAAATTAGGTGGGTGATTAGTGGCCTTTGGATGAAAGATCAATGGTGAGGTGGAGTTGGCCAAATTAGGTTTAAGACAAGTCTAAATGTGGAGTGTGTTGTCTTAGGTTTCAAGGTGTAGAGAAAATGTAGAGCTGCCATGTATCCCTTGTCTTTATTCTTCCTTGCTTGTCTTTTCTTCTTCTTTGAGCTCTATTTTATTCCTACAATACAAACACACAAATTAGTATAAAAAAAATATTAGTAATCTAAACATGTATTTATGACCTAAGTGCATGAAATTCAACAATATAGACACATGAATATGCAAAGACTAAATTAGATTAGGCATTTTATAAAAATTAATTATGCATTTATCACTTGTTTCTCCTCATCTTTTATTATGATTTCACTTATATTTCTTTTTAATGTTGACAAAAAGGGGGAGATGATTTGCATAAAGATATGTTGAAAATGTTTTGGAATGCTTACTCTTTTTGATAGCGAGAGAAAAGATATTCTATTTTTATGATCTTGATTCTATGTCTATTTTATATCTTTATGGAGACTTATATTGTCAAACACCAAAAAGGGGGAGATTGTTAGTGCTAGGCACTAATTAACTCAATTTTGATGTTAACAAAATATGTTATTAATGTTTGACAAGTTTGTTTGATAAGACGCAGAGTTTAGAAATACGGGTGATGCAAAGTAAATACAAGAGACGATGATGATGCAAGCTGACTACTCAATTCAAGATCCAACGAGCTTCAAGGACTTATTTGAAGAAAAAATGTAAAGAGACACTAGCATTTCACTCACTTATTATATCATTTAGGATTTACTTATTTAAAATTGAAAGAAAAAGTTTCAAAATTTGTTTAAAATAGAAATTAATTGATTAGAATGTTTGGGGAAAGTTTAGAAGGTTAGTTACTAACATGTAGACATCTCTTGACCAAATGACACAAGAATCAAAAATTCCAATGTTTAAAACAACAAATTAAGCAATTAAGTTAATCGATTAATTTTAGCTATGAACAATAAATTAATCAATTAATGCTGTAAATTCATCGAATAACTCGCTGATAACTGATGGCCGATTAATTTTTCAAATTATGCCTTAGCTACAATGCATTAATCGATCGATAGAGAAATTAATTTCATATTTTTGAATTCTATTGCATTTTTTCATTATGGCATCTTTTGGATTTGAATTCTGACAAACCTATTACAAATTTTAAACAGTTTCTAAGGGTCCTATCACTTCTATAAATACCTTATGAAGGATTTGATGCAAGACACACCAACTCTCTCAAGTGCTATTGATCGCAAACTTTTTAGAGATTTCTTACTCATAAGAGTGCTCATTTTCATACCTTTCTTACAAGAATCTTTTGTACTCTGCTTCCTACACTCTCAATTTTGAATTTTCTACTCAAGGGAGTATAAGAGAGCATTTTGATTAAGTCTTACCTGCATACACTTATTTTGCACATTTTATTAGCTCTTTAGGACTTCAAATTGTATTATTTTTCAGATTTGGTGTTCTTGGGTGCCTAATATGTAGGTTTTCTTGTTTCTCTTGTGAAGAGGAACAAAATAACTTCTAAAGGGCGTTCAAGAAGGTGAGGTTGTACTTGAGGTGCACCACTCTCGATTTTTGTGGTGTGAATAGTGATTCTTGCAAGGAAGCAACGACAAAATCCTAGTTAGGGATAACTAGGTAGATATTTTTCCTGGTTTGGGTTTCCTCTCTAATATTGTGTAATTTGTGGTTTGATATTCATGGTGTGATTTTTAATTGTCTATTATTGTCCTATAGCACAAATCAACCCTCTCTTGATTGTGCCATTTTTGATATCATGATGGTTCTTGATGACTTATCGAAATGCTCACTCTAAACTATTTTGATTCTTTGATACCTGTCATTGGTATATCTAACTTGGCAGAGTACATACTCTTAATTGTATTGAGGGATCCATTTAACTGTATTAGTGTGTCCATGTGATCTGATACTCATATTCGAATCACTAATTGAGTGATTTGACTTTGATTGATTTGCTCAGGGCACATAACTCCAACATACAGCCCCAAGGCCATGCCACCATTCTGACCAACTTACTAGATTTGCTTGAAGCTACCAGTTAACTAGCCAAGTATGAGGGACCACCACACTTCTATGGCAGCAAAGTTGATGTTGAGTAGGAAGGTGAAGTAATGCAAACAAGAGGTGAACCTCAGGAAGCGTGAAGAATAATTGTGCTCCTTGAAGAATAAATAATTAGATGTATTAATTGTGATCCAAAATCCCCTATAAGAAGCGAATCATGTACATTTGAAAAGGGTAATCACTCTCACTGTACTCTAGCAAAAAAAGAGAACTTTGTAGTGCAATATTGAGGGTTAGATCTTGTCTGTAGATGTACACCATCTAAGTGAAGTTGGCTCACCAACTCTCTTTCTCTTTCTGGTGGTTTTGGTTTGTAATCTTGATGACTTGGTCCTTGCAACATGATTCATATCCATAAAAATGTTGCTCCCTGAGATATAGCTCTTATCAAGCGATGCACACAACACTCTATTAGGGCTTGAAAATGTGCATCGCAGGTAGGAATAATAACTTCTATTAGGATTACATACTCTTTTCAACTAAAAGCACTAAAAAATGATTGTCATTACCCTAAGATTGCCTTAAACAAATACAATATTATATTATATTACTCTCGCTCGTCACTCTTGTCTTTACCTCCCTAGCCCTTCACTTGCTTCTCATTTTCACTCACTCTTTTAAAACATATTGACAAACTTTCCGACACCCTCCTCAGAAAGATTCTTCACCTCTTTTATGCCTCCCTCTACCTTCTTTTAATCTTTTTGGCCACTTGGACGTGCAAAAGGGCATTATTGTTAAACAAGGTATATTTATAGCGACATATGTGTAAATGTTGATTTGGTACTGATATTTATGTAATATTAAAGTTGAATAAATAAAACCCCCAATTTACGAAGGAAAATGTTTTGCATACCTCTTTTTGCACCCGTTTTTGTACCAAGTTGCCAGGTGGACATCCATGTTGCGTCCAGCATGTGTAACCTTGCCACGTCCTCGTCTCAACCACGTTTCCTTCATCCACTATGTTGCTTATATCTTCTCTCCAGCCCAAACTCGATGTGACGAATGAAGCAATGGATGTTATGATTGCAGGGTGTCACATCGACGCCCATCCTTCTCTTTCGTTGTTGTTTTGGTGCTTTCGAGCTCTTGCTGCTCCTGAGATAGTATTGCAGTGACACGGGTAGGTGCATGCTTGCATCTTGTTGTTGTTAGGGAGATCTTGTTTTGTTGCTTTGATCTCTTCTTGAAGCATCCTCTTGCTACTCCACAGACCTGTAGGTGCATGAGTGGATGTTGCTGCTATTAGGAAGAGCTTCTATCATTGCTTGTTCCTATTCTGGGAGCATCCTCTTGCTACTCCTCCGATTGTCATGCAGGGTCACTAGTAGGTGCATCCGTGCATCTTCGTTCTGTTAGGCAAAATTTTTGTCTCCTTTGAGCTCCTATTGGAGCCTCCGTTTCCTTCTCATCAGATCTTCATGTAGGGTCACCATTAGCTGCATCCGTGGATCTTTGTTCTGTTAGGCAAAGTTTTTTGTCTCCTTTGAGCTCCTATCAGAGCATCCTCTTACTGGTCGTCAGATCTTCATGCAGGGACACGTGTAGGTGCATCTGTGCATGTTGTTGCTATTAGGAAGAACTTCTTTTGCTACACCTTTCTTTACTACTTGGATCTATGGGAAACAATTGCTATATTAACCTTTATATAACATTTTTTATTTATATTTTGCATGCATGTATTGATGATATTATTGCAAACGATGCTACGGGTGTTATTCTTGAGTTCAGTGATGGTTTGCCACTTCCTTCTGAAAACGATATTGAGGAATGTGGTTAGTTTTATGTTCTTTATTTTTTCCTTTATTTTCTTTCAATAGTATTTTTATCTTTCTCCATTTTTATATTTGATGTCGTAGCTGTCGAACTTCCGATTTCGTGTACCTCTACTTCGGACAACGATGAATAGAACTTTGGTCTAGGGCTGTCATTTGAGTCTTTTCAAGATGTTCATAATGCTTATGTAAGATATGCTGATCATAAGGGTTTTGGTGTTGTCGTTCAACATTCCACGAAGAAGAATGGGATCGTCGTTCGTGCTACTATTGGCTGATATAGGAGTGGATCTCTACCGACTAAGACCCAAAACTATGTCCAGAAGGTTATTATGTTTCGTCTTTTTTCTTTTTTTGTATGCTTTATGCACATTTGGTCTCCAATCGAAACCGTTAGCCACTGTGATATTTTCCTCTCATGTACTTCATTTTATGTTACCATTTATTGGTATGTAATGTTCATGTTAGTCGATTTTGAATCGTCACATATATTTCTCCCCTTGTTGCAAATGTCCTTTTCTGTGTTCATTTTATCTGCATTTGTAATGGTTACTCTCAAGCATTTTTAACATTTGTTAATTCAATTTACTTCATAATGTCTTGATTGGTTCGCTTGTTTCCATTGTGTTGTTTCTTTTAGTCATTTATTCCAAAAAAACTTCCATTATTTGATATTCAATTACTTTTTTTACTAATGCAAAAATCTTGTATTGAATTTTCATTACTCCTGAATCTTTCTTTGGTGTAATTTAGTTATGTCAGTTACTTCCCAATTTTCTATTCTGCCATTCGATCTACATTGTTTTTTATGTAATTGCAGTGGTTATTTTTTATGTTATTTTACTCTTAGTAGTTATGAAATTAGTTAACATTTGTCATTTATTGTATTTTTTTTGTATCTTCAGTCTGGGGTTGTTTAGAAGTAATAGCTCAACATAACTAACATCATTTATTTTCGAAAAAACTAACTGCAAAGATGAATTGCCCGACGAAAATGCGGACAATTTGTATCGAAGGTGGAGGTTATTATGTTGTACATGTATGTGATGATCACAATCATGAATTGTTGAGTAAAAGGAAAATGCGTTTCTTGACCTCAAAGCATGAAGTGCCACTTTCCAAATAGTACCATATAGACTTCAATGACGTGGACGATATTCGGACCTCAAAAACCATGCAATCGTTTATTGTTGAAGCTGGCGGACCCGAGAATGTCGATTTCACTGAAGTTGATGTTTGGAACGTTGTTAAGAAGAGAAGGGTTTTAACATTGGGTGATGGTGATGATAATGCTATTTATCGGTATTTCTGTCGAATGCAAGTTAAGAATCCTCGATTCTTTTATGTTATGGATCTTGATACTGAGGGACGCTTGAGGAATGTTTTCTAGGTTGATAGTTGTTCAAGGTTGTCCTATAAGTACTTTGGAGATGTTGTTACTTTCGATACCACATATTTAACAAACAAGTATAGAATGCCATTTGCTCCATTCATTGGAGTTAATCATCATGGACATTTAGTTTTGCTAGTTTGTGCACTTCTTTGTGACGAGATGGTAGAGACATTTGCTTGTCTTTTTGAGTCATGGTTGCAATATGCATTGTCCATGTCACATTCTATGTTCCGTCATAATGATGTTACTATTTACAATTTTTAATATTTTTCTTGGGGAATCCAAATTGTATTTATAGCATTCTATTTATGTTTTTTCTTATTCACAGGTGTAGCTTCGCAAGGAATCATAACAGATCAAGCTCAATCTATTATTATAGTTGTTGCCAAGGTTTTCCCAAATACTCATCACAGATTATGTTTATGGCACATCATGACTAAGCTTCTTGTCAAAATTGGTCAGGATTCCACAAGGAAAGAAGTTAAGAGCATTGTGCATGAGAGCCTTACAGCAAAGGACTTTGAAAGTGATTGGAGTAACCTTATTGTTATCAGGTTACTATAGTCTAATTCGTGGTTGAAAAGGATGCATGAGATACGTCATTTGTGGGTTCCAGCTTTTGTGAATAATATGTTTTGGGCGGATAATACCACCCAAAGATCAGAAGGAATGAATGTGTTTTTTGATGTTTATGTCAACTCTAAAACTTCTCTTAATCAGTTTGTATCACAGTATGTATTGGCGTTAAATAGAAAGTACGAGAATCAAGCAAAGGCTAACTTTGATTGCTTCCACAAGTCTCCACAAAGTCATATTGGTTTGTGCATGGAGCAACAGATGGCTAAAATTTACACAATTGGTATAGACATTTTCAACATGAAATTATCTCCATACTTCAATGTTGCACAGTTGGAAAGTGTGACCTTGGTAATAGGAGCATGTCATTTGATGTTCTTGAGAGTAAAATAATTAACTTAGATGATGGCTCAAGATTTGTTAAGAAACAGCTTTTTCCTGTTTTATTCTCAAAGGAAGTTTTAACTGTTTCTTGCATGTGTCGTTCATTCGAGTCGAGAGGGTACCTTTGTAGACATTAGGTTCTGATTTTAAAAGAAAATCAGATTGACTTCATTCCTAAGAGATATATTATTGACTAATGGAGGAAAGATATTGTTAGATGTTCTTATAGTGAGGAATATGGTGAAAGTGTTGTTTTTGATGATCCAGTTGACAGGTATGAGAACATCTTTTAGAGATGTATGAAGTTTGCTGAAGTAGGTGCATTGACGAAAATCAGCTATAGTCACTGTTGTGAAATGCTTGATCATATGTTTGATGACTTGAAGGACTCTATCTCACAGCCTGTCAGTTGGACGTATTCTTATTTCTAAATTAAGGTATCTGGTAATTATTTTCTCTAAACGTCATTGATTTCCATGTTCATTGATTTGCTTCCTATAGGATGTTGTTGCATGTGTTGACAATATGGACTGCAAGAATGACGATGGTAACGTTGCTTGTATATTGGATCCTTATCATTGTCAATGTCAGGGGAGACCTCCTACTAAGAGAAAGAAGTCGACAAGGGAGATATGTGCCGAGAATGTGAGGGCTAGACGTGCAACCCAAAGAGTTGATCGAGCTATTCGTTTCGCAAGACCTTTAGTACTACTTAATTCGATTTCAGTTCAACAAACTCCATTATACAACTCATCAGAATAGATGGTTGGCCTGCTAACTTCCGTTGAGGGAAGTGCCTCAAGGATATATGTCAGTTCTTCATTGCCATCAAACGAATCATCCGTGGTATCTCCTCATTTATGCCTCACATAATTGAAAAGTTTTTGTTAAAATTAATTAGCTACATTTACAGTAAGTAATTTTCAATTGTTATTGCTTTCAGGATTAATAGATGCAATGACATCGACTAATTGTGTAGTGCCCCAGTGCTCATTACCACATTTTGCAGGGTCGTCGGAAATTCTTGGACGTGGTGGTTGTGATCTTAACTAGGCTTACGTTTTAGCCATTGAAAGTGTCTCCTATACTTTTTATGAGTTGTAATTGAGCTGTTAGTTTGCTACTTCTGTTTGCAGAAGAGCTATACGTTAGTTCTTCGTTGGACTAAACTTTTCATGGGGGTTACGTATGGAACCAGCTTCCCTATTGTAAATTAACAGTCTAAAATTTTCTCCCTTAGCTACTATTGTTTGTTGTTTTTTCGTAACTATCATTCGAGAATTTTTGGAACTCTACCTTTATTTATAGATGTTCTCTATTGTGATTTTCCATTGCAACTTTTTTTATTGATGTATCTTAATTTCATACGTCAGGGAAGGCTTTTTTGTTGTCGATGTGTCAACTCACCCTTAAATGAACATTTCAAATCTATGACAGATGGTGATATATTTATTGCTCCCTCTAGTTATTGTGGTTGTTCATGTCTATTAGTGGTGGTCTTATGAATGCCCCAGGTATCCATTGAAGAGTGTCACATTTCTTATTCCTTTTCACTGTCTCCTCTATGGATGGCAAAGGCCTTACTGGAAATGCTAGTTATGGAGTGAAAGTTTGTTGCTTTTGCAATGTTGCTACAAAGCTTCACCTCGGTCCGTTACGTTTTATTGTCATGCCAAAAGATCAGATATGTTATGTTTGCAGAAACAAGGTATGAAGATCGTCATATATGTTTCGATGGTTTCCAATATGCTAAGATGGTTTCTCTTTTAAATAGGTTTGTGATTTTAGGGTATATTTAAACCATGTTCCCAATGTAGAATTGATTTTATCTGAGGTGGTTGATTTCCTTAGTTGCAAACTTCAAAGGTCTATGCTTGATTGTCATGTTTTAGAGAATGGACTTAAAAGAAAGAGGTTGGAAAATCATAGCCTTCTCTGGATGTTGGAGAGATCCGAGTGCTGTATTTGGTGTGTCAATCATCGACAAGATACAGATGTATCTTCCTCTACCAATCAGCTCTCCTCTGATTTCTAGGATAATGAAATGTGTGTAAATGATTGATCTCATTCAGCTGCTACTTTAAATCATTTCATTCTATAGCAAGCTAAATATCTCAGTTCTGTTAATGTAGATATACATCTTCAAGTTGCAATAACACTAGTGTCAATGTTTACCTCGTGGTACTTTAATTAAAATGTTTATGCAATTCGCTGGTCATATGATACTATGCTAGTTATTGCTCAAGATTCAACATTTCAGTCAACGTAGATATATTCTTAGTGGTTGTATAACTACTATATGTTCGATATTTTATCATGCAAAATTATCAAACTTAAAGTTACATCCTCTGGATCATTTTCTCATATGTCTGTCATATGTTCTGGCTATTCTTACAAGCAAAAATGAGGTTATCAGTAACTCCACTTTCACAGAATCACTTAGTTACCTTACTTCACTTGGTGAGAATAGTCTTCAAAATGTTTCCCAACCTCTGTGAAATTCACTTTGGCAAAAGGTGGCTTGCTGCAGTTGTTACATTGGTGTCACAAAGTACTTCGATTTTATCAATCTAAGCATCAAATCCATTCTCCGTTTGTGTATTTCCTCATTTGCCATGGGTTGCATCCGAGGGAATCCTGACCATATGCATTCAATAAATCTGAATAAGTAGATGCCATCATCACAGCTGCTATTCTTGAAATCGAATGGGTAACTTGAAAATACGCTGAATTGCCACTGCCCGTCTAGCTCCTTACGGAATCTTTTCAAATGTCCACGAACATGGCGTGCGTGTCGTACAAGCACTTAAATGACGTAAATTTTTTATTCCTTAAAGTTACTCCAACTAAAACCTTACATTGCATGGTTGTTGCTTACCACTATTCGTGCATGAAGCACTATTGGATTTTGAAAGTCCACCATCGATTTGTATGTGTAGTGTACAACATGCTTATCTGGAAAGTATATAGCTACTAGGTGCCACTCATTATTTGTTTCCAATGGTAGAAGAAGGAGATTACAGTTTAGAAGGATGGAATTGTCGTAATGGAGGATCTACATTGTGTTCTCCATATCCTCATCCTCAATGGTACGAGATAGTGAGGTTGGAAGTATTCTTCCTCCATAGTCGTTGAAGGGTGTTGGTTGTGAATCAAGAAGTAATTGAATAAGGGAATCTACAACTTGCGTTAAATGATAGAATAAATTAAGTTATGCATTAACAAGCAAACCTAAAAGTAAATGAAGTTAAACTCCAACGTACAGTGGAGTGAATTCTACCATTTACTTCAATTGTATGAATAAGCTCCTTCAAATTGACAACATATTTGAATTTCACCCGCACCTGAGTATCAATCGTCTTGCTTTTGTCAATGAGGTGCTTCATTATCATCTCATCAGGTCCTTGGGCCTCCTTCATTAACAACTTGTCAATTGTACGAATTGTTATCTTCATTTCTGATTGACAGGTTTCTTCACTAATATTTGCAGCTGTCACTACTACTTTTCTCTTCTTGGTCATGTCTACTAAACTCTTGCCTTTCTCTATTTGCACCCTTCTTACTCCTTTCTTTTATTATCTTCACAAGTGATCTAGTTCTTGGACTTCCTTCGCCTTCTATGTTTCTTGGAGGAGGTGTCTTAATTGATAGCCTTCTCGCATTTAAATTCAAAGAGAGGAACTTGTGTAAGCTTATTGATAAATGTATTACACTAGTAATGTAGTACATTAACATATTTGAATGTATAGGATATACCCTTTCCAAAAGAGTTTGGTTTTCTTCCATCTCAGACAACTGATCAAATAACATGTTACAACATAAATCAATTTCTTTGTCCTTAGCTTCCAAAGTTTGGGACATTGTTAGTCCCTGAAGAAGACCCATTGAAGCGGAAAACTACGCAAAAAGGATTGGATTTTGAAAAAACCCGTCGTCGTAGTATGATTTGCGAAGAAATCGGTCAACAGATAAATTTATACCGAAATTGTAAGAATTTTGGGTCGAACACAGGGAGGCGGACGTTTGATTCAAAATTGCGTTTGTTTAATTGTCACGAAGCAAATTAGCTAATTGAATTGAATCTAAATTAGCTATCTACTTAAAGAATAAAGAATAGAAGATAGAGAGAATATTACAAATAAAGAGAAAATAGAGGTAGAATAAACATGCATTTCATTACCACAAACTGGTGTTCATTACAATTACAACTACTCACTACACTAGAAAGTAGGAAATCTACACTAGAAAGCGGGAAATCTATACTAGAAAGCAGTAAAAGAGAAGATAGAGAGAAGCTATCCTCCTCGACGACTGCTTGGAGGACGAGCCAGACGGAGTGATGCCTGGAAGATGGAGGACGAAGCGGGAAGGAGAACGAAGCAGGAGGAACCGGGGGCGAGCAGGACATCATCGTCGTCGCGGGATCCACTTCCCGAATAGAGTGAGAGGACAACGCGGGATACTCCACAAAGGGGGAAGAAGGTGGAAAAATTCTAATTTTAACTCTAATGGAGCATCCTGGGTTTAGGACAAGCTCTTAGAGCTTTGGAGGGGGTGAGAGCAAAGAGGAAGGGATGAGAAATATGTGGGGGTCGTAGGTATATATAGGTGTAGATTGGAGGGGGTACAAAGGTCATTTCACTTAAAAACATTAAATCAGGGGTCTTTAGTGATGTATTTAAACATCACTAAAGCCCCCAAACGTGGGCTTCGTGCACACCCTCTCTCCATCCTCGCGCCTCAACGCTCACTGACAGTGCATTCTCAGCCGTCCGATAAAGATCAGACGGCCACGATAACCCCGCTACCGCTTCGTCTTCACCCATTATGGCGCGACGTAGCCCCATTCCAAGCCGCTGGATCCAGATCGAAGGGTCATCATTGCACGCCAGCCCGCCCTTTACATCGCGTGTCTGATCACGTGTACGTGACGAGAGTTCAATCATGCATCCACCTAATCCGAAGATCTAGGCTGTCAGTGTCAGATCAGGTGGCTAGATTTTTCACCTACGCGGGAAGAGGAGATGTCTTGCACATGACTCGAACGCACGCTCTTAGCTCCCGCAACACCTTATCCGCTGCGCTGTGCTTTTTCTTTATCGACTTTTTAACCGTGGCACGCGCACTTGTGGCCATTGTATCAAGATCCAACGGCCTAGATTTGATCTTGCATTGAGGAGAGAGTGAGAGCATGGCAGGTCTTCAGACTTTTGCTGGGTCAGTTTGGGCAGTCGAGATGGTGCCATGTGGCACCATCTTGGCTGTCCATCTTCTGTGACTTCTAGAAGGTGCCACTAATGTCAGATTAGGCTGATTTTCACATTGTTAGGTTGTGATCATTAATCCGAACTCATCCGTGCAATCAGATTTGTCATCTGAAGTGTAGATTGACACCATCTTGACCTTGATCTCAAATCTTCCTCGGACTATATCTGATGCTACGGATGTCCGATCGGGGCAATCTTCGAGTCGTTGAACTCCGATCATCGCCCTAATCAAATCCATACAGTTGGATCTTCATTCTGAGGCCCCATTTAAAAGTCACCCTGTTACTTGACCACAAAAATAAAAAATTAATCTAAATTTTATACAAACTAACCTAAATGCAAGATGATGCATGTTATGTAATATTTATAATGTATGATGCAACTCTACACCTAAGAACACACAAAAATAGACAGTTTATGTGATATAAACGTGTTTATATCAAGACCATTTGTATCACTTCGAAATGGGTAATGGACACCTCTTTTGCCTTGATCACTTTTTTCTCCTTCAGGCAAATCACTTGTTCGATTATGCCAGAACCTACCTACTTAATGTTCATCACACATTCTCATAGATATAAATTTCGTACAATTTAATTGATTCATTTCACTTCATGCTTGAATTGTTTTGTCGTTTCGTTTATAGTTGTGATTATCTATGGGATATTGGAGAATAACTTCCTTTCGCCAACTTTCAATCTCTTACTAATGTTTTTATGTATTACACTGTATAAAACATATGTTCCTCAAAGCATAGCTCAACATCCTGTTTATATCTAACAAGTTGACAGATGATTGCAAACAATGGGAATAACATACATTCCAATGAACGTCACGCAATATTATCTATCCGTAAAATCCTAGTTTACGATAATTATAACGATATATGATATTTGGATAATCAATTCTCATTATTTTAACGTTATTTTCCATTATGTGTACTATCAGCTACCGCTAATCCTCAATCACAAATAAAAACAATTTCAAACCATTGGTTCGAACGATTGTTAATCTGTTACCATAATGTAACTACGTCACATGTTATTTAACTAAGAAATGGCAGACAAGTAAAAAGTAGTTGATCTACTCTGCACCCCTGCATTGCTACGGCCAACACTTGTGTTGCTCGCTCGAAATCAGGTTTTAAATCGTTGCATTGTAGTATAGTTGAAATCTCGCAAAAAATAGATAAAATTTATACTCGAAAAAGTCCGAGGTCGTTCACTGGGAGCAAATAGGAATTCAGTTCTCAAAATTGCAATTTAAAATAATAGAGATACGAAATTGTAATCAGAAATTGCTTCAGAGTAATGCAGCAATAAGATCAAGTATCATACTTAAAAATAAATGGAGTAAAATTGTGATTTGAATCACCAATTACTCCCAATAATAATGGCAAATAGAACTCAATATATATATGAAATGACCACAGCCTTCTGAATATCTAATGAGACGTCTTAAACGTCTGATTTCTTCTTCTACTTCTGCCTTTCTATTCTTCCTTTTCACGCAAAAGGGGAAGATTCCTCAATTTTGGCTAAGTGTCAGCCAAACCTCCTCAGAGCAAAACCCCCTACCCCCGCGCACAATCCTCTCTTTCTCTCCTTGGGTCACGCTCTCCCAGAGCCTCCAACAGTGCCAGGTTATTAGGTTTTCAGACCTAGAGCGTACCCGGGTCCAGGGTTGCAGGCGTAGGTCGCAGCCGAGGAGTGTAAGGCGTAGGTGGGTTATTGGGTTACAGCCAGATCCATAGGGTCAGAGTCACGGATGAGGCCTAGTGAGGGTGTGGGGGACCTTACCCCCTAAGTGTCTGAGGCGATAAGCCCCAGGCACTTTTTCCTTTTATGCGGCCGCAAGCACTCTTCAGCTTCTGAGGTAGGACTAAAGTCCCACCCTTCCTTTGCACGTCCACAGCTGTAGGGTTTAAGGCTAGAATTAAGGTAGTGCCAGGTGCTGGCAACTTCAATTGTCGCCCTGAGATCCCTCCTGGAAGTGTTCCGCTCGACCTGGGCGTAGTGCCTTGAGCTGAAGACACAAGAATAACACCTGGAGGTCTTCGAGGGAGCTCCTCCAATGGCGCGATGGCTCGAGACCTGAAAGAGACCAATATGGGCTAAACACCCCAGTCAGTATGCTCAAGAGTTTCGCCTTGATGAGGCGACTACAACGGCGGTGTCCGTGAGGGGTGAACATGTGTGAGGTGGTCTATCGACGTTGGACAATGAAGTGCGTAGGTGCGGTGTTTGGAGTACCAAGTGAGGGACCAAATCCCTCAATTTCTTGAGGGATTTTGGTCTGTGGAACACGACGGAACTGATGGAGGTGACAACGGCAAGTTTCAAGCAATGTGGTGGTGTGTAGGCGTCGCCGGAGCTTTGTCGAAGGCAGAGAAGATGAAGTGCGGGAGGCAGCGGTTGGCTGTTGTGTGTGTTTGCGAGGGTGGAAAAATGAAATAGAAAGAGAGAGAGAGAGCAAGAGAGGGACTTAGCGAGGTGGTTGAGAGGTGGAGGGCTCCGGTGTTGGTTGACTGGAGCCAGAGAAGGAGGAAGATGCGGTGAAACGGCGACAGCGATGTAAATGGAGGAATGCCCTCCCTTTGGCTGGGGAGGGTCGCGACAAAGAGAGGAAGAGTTTCGGTCGTCCGATTTGATGGTTGGACGTCCGGAGGAGGGGGATTCAGGGGGGTCATCGGAGCAAGGGTCTTCAGTGGTCGGAGATGGGTTTTTAGGTTGTTTGACATGCCAAGACTTGCTAAAAAGCACAATCGTGCAATGGTGTTTCTTTTATAGGCCATAGGAAGCCCTTCCAAGCTTGGAAAGAAGCTTTTAAGCTTGGAAGGTATTTTCAAAATAGGATATCCGAACCTTTGAAAGGTTCGCATGGCCTTTTGGGAAAGACTTAGAGCCCAAGGAATGGCTCAAATGGAAGGTAACTTCCCAAGGAATCCTCGTATCAATTTTGGGAGGATTGATTGAGAATCAAGCGAGAAATCCTCGCTCGAAACTCAACAGTGAAGGTTTAACCTTCCAAAAAAGGCACAGGGACCTGCTTGTGAAGAAGATAAAGAAGTTGGGGGGCTATTTGTAAGAGAATTCAAAAGTTAAGGGTCTGAATGAGATAGAAAGAGTCTGACTGGACCAAATTGTAAACTTGGTCAAGATGATCTTAGATTGGGTCCAAATTTGGTACAAACCTAATTTGGATCCAAGGAATCCAATGGTGAAGTTAGATTTAGGTTTTGACCAAGTTTGACTAAGTAATTTATGCAAAAAGCCAAATTAGGGCAAATGTCTATCTATGACTCTATTTTGGGTCAAGACGAGTTCTAATGGTCAAATTGAAAGTTCCAAACCCTAGAGAATATTTTTCTATGAATTTTAGAAAGTTTAGGTGTATTTTATCCTAACCAGAACCTCAGTTAATGAAGCGGGTCTATTTTTAGGATTTCAAAAGTCATTTAATTCTCAAAACACGTGCAAACCCTTTTTTATCTGTTCTAACCCACTTGTTAGCCTTTTAGGACCATTTAACCCTTAATTACCCCTTGGGACAACCCATGATTATAATGCATTCATGATATGATGGTAAAATTGTAGTTTTAACCCTATTTTCTTATCTTTCCCTCAGAATGACTTTGTAATGAAATATGGCTCTCTGGCAGTTATGTAGGAGCATTTACTAACTTAATTAGATCAAAATGAGCTAGTTATGTTTCATGATGGTGTTCCCATCATACCCCCATGCCTAGCATTTGCTAGTCCCTTAGCAAAATCTCATGAAATTAACTTTAATTCTAGACGATATGGCTTTTTATGCTCAAAACTCTGATGTGTGCTTTCTTTTGTAGATTAGATTAGAATGATGATCATAGGCCTAGAGGTACTCAAGTACCAACCAAGATCTGGACCTGACCAGCTCTAGCCTTAGTCCGCCGCGAAGGTTTCTAAGGCCCACAAGAACTAACCTAAGGTTCGTTGAACTCCACGGTTATAGCACCCGTGCTTGTAACATGTTTCAGTCTAGGTTCAGTTTGCAATGCATTTTTGTAAGAGAGAGACAGAAGAATTTTTCTTTGTTTTTGGAGAGTTTTCTCCCCCTTTTCTTTTTATTTCTAGCCTTGGATTAGCATTACAACACGATCTGTATCGGATTCCTAATTCCCACAATCAATCCTCGCAGGGTCCCTGGCAATCAATGATTCGAGATAGCACCACCCATGGCAACCCCCAAAGCCATGGCTTTCGCAATTTCGAGATAATCCCGTCCATGGCATTCTGTAGTCTAATTCAAACCTTGGCAATCGACATTTCGTGATAATGCTGCCCATGGCATCTGAACCAGCACAAGGTGCTTACATGCCCCTGGTAGGATATTTAGATATCCTAGGAGACAAGCACCGAGGAGACGATATGTTATTGTGCATCTTCGAGGGTAATTTCCTACCTCTCCACACCGGGAACTCGTCCAAATCAACTTGTGTTGATCAACCTCTCCTAATCTAGGTAACTTTTCCAAATAGATTTAACGCCTTTGCATGATTTGATACTTAAGCGCACTGAACCAAACTGTGTGTGGATTAGGGTGCTTAGGTTACCGAGTCCTGCAAACCATAGGTTAGTTAATGAGGTTGAATAATCCCTAAGCCTTAAACTTAATACTTAAGCTTCGCATTTTCCCCAACCTCTTGAGGACTATCTAGATCTTAATAGATACTGTTTGCACAGCAAAAATGCACCAACAATTGTGCCATCTTGTGCTATTTCCTAGCATTACCAGTGCATATTAGGTAGACATAGTCGCATTTGTAAAAATAC
Source organism: Thalassia testudinum (assembly GCA_037157565.1). Taxonomy (NCBI): domain Eukaryota; kingdom Viridiplantae; phylum Streptophyta; class Magnoliopsida; order Alismatales; family Hydrocharitaceae; genus Thalassia; species Thalassia testudinum. Next base: position 47,464,616 of record JAZHRO010000025.1, read on the forward strand.
ACGCATGCATGCATTTATTTGAGAGGGGAGGAGAGTGAATAAAATGGTCTTGTAATTAACAAATTCTTCAAGTGCTGCCTCGCAAATTCACCATCTTTATTTTTATTTTTATTTGACTTTCTTCTCCGCAGCTGCAAAGCATGGCTTGATCTCCTTCGCTCCATGCTCTGCACAGCGATGCTCTGCACAGCCACTCCCTGCACAGCCACTCCCTGCACAGCCATGCACAACTAGGGCATGGCTGTGCTTGCCTTCTTCCTCTTCAAAAAGGCACGGCTATCTTCTTTGCAAGGGAGCCTGGTCCAACACCACACAGACAACACCTTCTTCTCCAAGCCGTCTCCTCCCCTCTCCCCTCCATACGCAGCCTCTCTTCTTCTTGAAGAGCCACACTACGGGCAGGAGCAACTCACAATGATACACAACCACCACTGTGAGTCCCACCACCGCCCAGCTCATCAAAGAGCCAGTGGGCGTGGTGGTCCCTTCTCTGATTTCGTCGATCAGCCATTTCCGCCATTGTCGTAGGAGCTTCAAGCTCGGAAGCTCAAGCGGAAGCAGCGGCAGCCAGCAACAGCGCAGGCCCCCACGCGCCTCAGGCGCCAGTTCCGCGGCCTCTACGCGGGCCAGTAGGCCACCCTCTCCCCTCTCCGCGCGCCCTATCACGAAACTCCGCCCGCCACCCTCGCCTCTCTCCACGCAAGCCAGTAGCTGGCGCAACCTCTTCCGCGTGCACGCCAGCCGCTCCACACTGCCCGCTTACGCTGAACCGAGCGCAGGCGGTCGCGCGAGCCGAGCGCGCACTGTATCCACTGTTCACGCTAGAGAGCACGACACTGTGGCTATAGTGCGGTGACCGGTAAGTTTCTCACTTATCCGATCACCAGGCACTCTCTCTCCATGCCACTACCGGCGCCAGCCCGTCCGCGTGCGCCCGCCCCCGCGTCTCTCCCCGCGCCCGCTCTCGCATCTGCATCCGCCTGCTTCAGCGCCCGCTTCTTCGCGGTCGCACCCGCCTCACTACGCAGCACAGTGCGCTGCGGTCTCTCCCTCGCGTTCACTCCCTCCTGCGTGCGAGCGCCTCTTCGCGCGCCTATGCACCTGCATGTGCGCGTGGACCACCAGACGTCACCTGCTGCTCTGAATGACTTAACTCACAGTGCCTCTTCACTCCAGCAGACGCGCGCTCTCTCTCTCTCTCTCTCGCTCTCTCTCTCACAGCACTCTCTCACTCCCTCCTACAAACACATACACACACACACTCTCTCGTACACACACCCACTCACTTATACACTGCTATATACTTATATATATATACATACATATATATATTTATATATATATACATATATATATATACTTATATCTATACATATAGTAGTACCTATATAACTAAGTATAAGTATAGATACATACATACATACATACATACATATATATATATATATATATATATACACATATACTTATACATATACATATATATATATATATAGATCTACATAATATACATAGATACTTATACTAATATATAAATATATACATATACACATATATATATATAACGATATACATATTTTACTATATACATATATATATATATATATCTATATATAGTGATATATACATACATACATATATCTATTTATAAATATATATATATATATACACACATACATCTATCTATACATATATTTACATATCTATATATATATATATATATACATATATATATATATAGCCACATATATACTTATATAATTATAACCATATATATATATATATATATATATATATATATATATATATATATATATATATATATACATACATATATATATTTACATATATACATATATATTTTCATATCACCTACCATACATTGTATCGTGGGAATATCTGCACTAGTTGTTGATATTCCCCGATACACGCGTACAGAAAGCGTTTTCGCACACATCTTCCACCATCCATCCTACACTCCACGTGGCACTTCATCTTATTGGTTGCGTCTTCCTAGACGACGACTGACTCGACACCGTGCTACACGCCATTTCCACCTCCACCCCCACCCCTATATACATATATAATATATACATATATATATACTATATTTACCTTATTTCTATTTCTCTTTCCTGCCATTAAAAAGATAAAAAAAATATACAAAAGAGAAAAGATAATCCTTGACTTGCAGGTACTCAGTCTTGCGAATAGTAAGACCAGCTTTGAAACCCTAATTTGGCTCAAAGCCAAGAACCTGATTTTGAGGGTGTACCTCAAGGACAAAAAAATTATCAGAAAAAAAAATATTAAATAGAAAAACACTAAAAACATAATAAACGAACGGAAGAGATACATTGTAGGAAAGGCGTAGAAACTTATTTACCTTTAATCCCACTTCCCTGAGTTTGACCCTGGGCCTAAAAGTGACCAAGATAAAATCAAGTAGGCCAGGTAAAAAATTTTGTAAAGAGATAGTTAGGCTCGATTTAGGTTAACCACTATACTCATTTCAATGATAAAATCACCATATTAACACAACCTATCCGGGCCCGACCAAAGCTCTTTTCTGGCGCCGTTGCCGGGGAAGTGCACATTCAAGTAAGTTTTTACTCCATTCCTTTAATTTTTCTCTTCTCACACCCTTCTCTTCACAGGTGTTTTTGTTTGTTACTGTGCAGGTGAACCTGTTGCAAGGAGAAGACAGGTAGACGAAGTCAGAGACGTGGGCAGATCCAAAGCGGGAACGAGAGCGTGAAGTCGCCGTCACCGCACTAGAGCTTCGCACACGTTGCTGAACAAGTAGGTCTTTCTTTCTTAGCAACTTAAGTTAACTTGTCACCTTAATAAAAAAAAAAAAACTAAAAACACTTCTTGGGATCTCTTGGGGCAAGTGGATTAAAAATCACTTGTTTGATTGTTTGCCTTCACTCCCATCACCCTGGGATTTCCCGCCAAACTTCGCATAGCGAAGATCCAAGAATCTTGATTCTTGAATCTTTCACCGTGTGAAGTACTCTTTGAGGCAAAAATAAAAAGATTGATTGCCATCCCTCTTTGCCTCAATTATCTGCAATTCGGGATCACCTTTTTGGTGGGGAGACTTGGAATTGAGTTGATTCCAACCCCACCACAACCTTTCACGTGCCTAAGATTCGATCCCGAATACTTCAACCCTAACAATCTGATTTTCTTTATCTCAAGGTTGAGTCTTGTGTGTGGAAATCATTTTGGTGATTGGGAGCACTTGAATTAAAGTGCTTTGGCTCCCTTTCACACTAATATAAAATTGATTCGTGCATCCACACATAGAAATCTCCATCTAGGGAAGCCCATTGCATTTTAGCATGCATTAACCAATTGACATTGAAGAAGGGTTTTTTGGGCTTAGAAGAAAACTTGTATTCTCTCAAAACCCGAAGATTGGTTGAATTGGTAATTCAGAGAAATCCTAAAATCCATACTACTTAAGGCTGAATTCTAAAAACCATTCACCAATTAAAACTTCAATTCGGGGAGATTTCCCCGTTGCATGCTTGGTTTACACACTTTGTAAAATCAATCACTTGGGAATTACCTGTAGATAACGTCCTTCACATTCCAGAAGCACTTGATCCTAAGCCTCTAACTAAAACTGGTAGTAACTTGACCCTTATTAAGGATTCGAGGTCTAACTACCTGTGTGTAGCACCTATGTGCTGGTGAGGGTTCCCGCGTGCTATCTGGTGTCTAAGACTGTGGCAAATGGCCTTTCAATCTGGCCCGGTGGTTCCGCGGTGCTCGCATTTGGTTCCGTAGGTCGTGATAGTAGGTAACTTAGATCTTTAGGTCTAAGGGCACACTGTAGAGGTTAGAATTTGAATGTATTGATTTGTCATCAAGTGTACCTTTGCGGCGTCATTTCTCTCATCTCCTTTTCCCTTTGTATCCCCCCAATTCTTCCTGCGGTAGTGCATGTTTGGGAGGAGGTCACAAAACCTGGACTGTGTGAATTGCTTGATAATTTTAGAAAAGAAGCCGCATCATCCTCCTCCTCCACAAACATGGTTGCATGCCCACCCCCAAATCCCGAGGGAGGAAATCGCCCTCAAAACCCACTAGGTGGTGGAGCCTTGGATCCCATAACCCGCCTCCAAGCCCAAATGGAAATGTATAATGAAAAAATTGAGGCCATTAGGGAAACATTGGAGGAAATGCAGAACCCTCCCGAACGGGAGGAGCCTAGGTCTCTTAGCTCCTATCAGAATCCCGCTGCTACAGACCAAAGGAAAAATTCGAGTCCCCATGGGCGGGGACGACTTTGAACTGAAACCGAACATAATTAGCCTGATAAATTTTCACTTCCATGGTCTTGCAAGTGAAGATCCTTTTCTCCACTTGGAAGACCTAACCCGATTGCCTAAAACTGTTAAACTAAGAAATATCGGGTTACCTATAGTCCTCAAGAAAATGTTCCCGTTTTCATTGCGGGATAAAGCGTCGCAGTGGTTACGCACCCTTGGGAGAACCATCCACTCTTGGGAAGAGATGCGAACAGCGTTTCTCAAGAAGTTCTTCCCAATTGGGCGAACCAATGCACTTCGCCATGCTATCACTTCATTTACACAACAAAATGGCGAACAGTTTCATAGGGCATGGGAGAGATATAATGACCTCCTCAGGAAGTGTCCGCACCACGATCTGCCTAAGTGGCATATAGCCCAGATTTTCTATTATGGGCTAAATGAGACTTTGAAGCAGATTGCAGACACTTCCTGCGGAGGGAATTTCATGAATAAAGACGAGAATGGAGCATTGCCAAAACCCTTTTGTCTTCGCCTCCAAATTTCCTCATCCAGCGCCACCCCCTCTCCTCCGGTTGCGTTGATCAAACACGGTTATCCGCAGGGACATGCCCTACGTGCCCACCAGGTTTCTTCCGGAGCTGATGAGACCATCTTTCAGGATGCTGATGCTTCGGCCTCTCAGGTGACTATTTCTCAGGAGGAGTATGACAGATTACTGACGTCCCAGTCTACTTCTGCTGGAGCTTCTTTTGTCAGATTGGCAGGATCTCATGATCCTGACTGGGTCGAATTATTTGAAAATATGAGTGAAAACTCAATGAACAATGCTTCCATTGTCGCCTTTAATCATACCAGCCTGCCCTGTAATGTCCACAAAGTTGACACGGGACCCTCCCATTCATCCACAGATCTCAGCCTTATCGCACAGAAATTGGATGAAGTCTCCGTCGTGCACAAGAAGCTGGACGAGCTTCTGGCCAACCCCACCCGTTCTATGGCAAACACCCCCACCTCACCACTTCGTCACACTTCCAATTCTTCCAACACCAGGCTTATCCCGAGAAACCCCGTAAGACCTTCCTTACCGAGTGTCGCGCTGAGCGATTTGGTAAGTCATGTGGATATGGCTTCTGCGAGCCAGTATTTCAACACGGAGGACCAAGCCTCCATGTGCTCGGATGCATATTTACATGCAAACACGTCTTCTGGCATAGAAGATGCTTGCGCCCTGGGGAACAACTCATTTTCTGCCACTTATAACCCAGGGTGGCGAAATCATCCGAACTTCGCATGGTCCAGCAACCCGCAGCGCCAAAACCCCGCAGGTGGACCAATGCGACCGTCCGCACCCGTCATCCCAAGGGCCCAGTCTAATCCTATGGCGAATCCGCCATTAGGTCCTTGCATACCGCAAACAAAACACACATCAAGTCCTCTTGATAAATTGATGCAAATGATGAAGAAAATGTCAAAGCGCCATGAAGAGAACATGACCTCTCTTCAGCACCAATTGGCACAGCAGAATGCTGAGATCAGTCAACTACGCATGGCGACTCGATCTCAGGGCACTCTTCTAGGCCAACCTGTTCCAAACCCACGAAATTTCGTACCCCATGGTCCTCAACCACAGGTATGACCTTCTCAGAGGTAGGTTCATCAGATTCTGCAAGCTCCAAGCATTCCACCGGTATTTCAGGCTAATCTCGCTGCAGCACCTCACTCTTATGTCCCTATTGCAAACCCTCCTCCGCCTTATGATCCCACTGGACCCGCAATGTCCAATGCGATCACTACGAGGAGCGATAAGCAGACCATCGATCCGCCTCGACCTAATCCTGGCCCATCCTCTTCATCGCCCTCTCATTGAGATGCGCACCGCATTTGCAAGAGGACGATACACCCAAATTGGTGCCAGAATCAGTCCCATTCCCTGAGGCTCTACTGAGGGAGCCAAAAGGCAAGAAGAAGGATATGCAGGCCTTTGATAACTTGCGTAATTTATTCAGGGATGTTGAAATCAAGGTACCCCTGCTAGAGGCTATCGACCACATACCTAATGTCGCCCAATTTTTCAAAGACTACACAACACCCAGGCGACAGTCAAAGAAAACTAAGAATCCGATGTTTCTCTCGCCTCATGCGAGTTGTGCTATACTGTCAAATCTACCACCGAAGCAAAAAGATCCAGGCACACCGCTTATTTCCTGTAGCATCCAAGGCTGCAATTTTAACCGTGCCCTGCTTGATCTAGGATCTTCCATCAATCTTATTCCTACCATCATGCTCAAAAAATTTTCCTTGGGAAATCTGAAACCCACCCCTGTCACGTTACAGTTAGCAGATCGTTCTGTCAAAATTCCGAAGGGTGTGGTGGAAGACGTGGTGGTTAGGGTCAACAGTCTCGGTTTTCCTGTTGACTTTCTTGTTTTAGATATGGAAGTTCCTAGCTCACTTTCTGATTGTCTGATCATCCTTGGTCGACCTTTCTTGGCCACAGCCCGCGCCCATATCGACTGCGAGTCAGGCTGTATTGAGATTATCGTTGGATCTGAAAAGCTCAAGCTTAACATCTTCAAGGCAGCCAAGAACTTTGATTGCGATTGCATCGAGGATGACACGTCTGACGAGGACATGGCCGTCAGTGCGTGTATTGGACTAATTGGGACCTATTCTGACTGCTGCAGATTACCTGTAAACACTGACAATTGCCTGACAAACACATATTGTGACATTCCCCCATCCCTCCCTATTCCCGTACCTTCTCCTTACCAGACTTCTGACGAGGTTTTCTCCGCTTCCCATACCTCGTGGTCTGAGTCATATCCGGGCTACTCACCGCCGGTCCACACTCTTGAAGATCGGATTGCCCTTTCTTTCCCGCCAAATTAGGTGAAATTGCAACTCCACACTGGGACCTTGAGCCCATATACTACTCACTGGGGCTATTCTTTTTTGGATCCATCTATCCAAGAAGCCCCTCTTCTTGGCCAATCTGAGGGCCAACTTCTTCCTCCTGACTTGTTTTCTGATCCACCTGGGACACTCTCGTCCCATGAAATACCAGATCTTTCACCATCCACTCCCGAGCTGAAAGAGCTGCCTAGTACACTTAAGTATGTTTTCCTGGGACCAAATGAAACGCTCCCTGTAATCATCAGTTCAAAATTGACCAGGGAGCAAGAGTGCAAACTAACAAAGGTCCTTATGGAACACAAGGCAGCCATCAGATGGTCTCTATCAGACTTAACTGGCATTAGCCCCTCCTACTGCACTCACCGTATATATACAAAGGAGGAGGCTTGACCTTCCCGCGAGATGCAGCGACGTCTCAACCCTAACATGCAGGAGGTCATTAAGAAGGAAATTATTAAGTGGCTGGATGCAGGTATAATCTACCCAATCAGTGATAGCCCTTGGGTGAGTCCGATTCACGTCGTGCCCAAAAAGGCGGGACTCATCATCCGTGTCAATGACAGGGGCGAATCCATCCCTACACGCACTCCTACGTCTTGGAGAGTGTGTGTAGATTATAGGAAACTCAATGCTGCAACCAAGAAAGATCACTTTCCACTACCTTTCATTGACCAAATCTTGGAGCAGTTAGCGAGAAATAAATTTTTCTATTTCCTGGATGGATTCTCAGGATATAACCAGGTGGCAATTGACCCCCGAGACCAAGAGAAAACCACTTTTACCTGCCCCTTCGACACCTTTGCATTTAGAAGGATGCCGTTCGAACTTTGTAACGCTTTAGCAACTTTCAGAGATGTATGCTGGCTATATTTCACGACATGGTGGGTGACTTTCTCGAGGTCTTCATGGATGACTTTTCGGTCTTTGGACCATCTTTTGATGACTGTATTGCCAACCTGACCTGTATCCTTAGGAGATGTATTGATGTAAACCTCATGCTTTCCTGGGAAAAAAGTCATTTTATGGTACACAAGGGAATTATTCTCGGACATATCATCTCCGATAGGGGTATCGAGGTTGACAGAGCTAAGCTTGATGTAATTGTTGATTTACTTGTGCCTGGCTCTATCAAACAAATCTGCTCCTTCTTGGGACGCGTCGGTTTCTATAGGGGATTCATCAAAGATTTCTCCAGGATTTCTCGACCTTTAACTCATCTCCTATCGACCAACGTACCCTTCGATATGGGCCCCGATTGCATACGAGCATTCACACAGCTGTGTAATGCTGTCACCAAGGCCCCTTGTTCTCCAGCCACCTGATTGGTCCCTCGACTTTGAACTCATGTGTGACACTTCCGACCTTGCAGTCGAAGCCATCCTGGGACAAAGACGCGATAGACACCCCTTCGTGGTGTACTACGCCAGTAAGACGTTGGATGAGGCCCAGCGTAATTATACTACCACTGAGAAAGAACTACTGGCGATCGTCTTTGGGCTGGAGAAATTTCACTCTTACCTTCTAGGCTCACATGTTATTGTTTTCACTGATCACGCGACCATTCGCCATCTCATGCACAAGAAGGATGCCAAGCCTACACTAATTCGTTGGATCCTTCTACTCCAAGAATTTGACATTGAGATCCACGATAAGGCCAGAGCCCAGAATGTTGTGGCTGACCATCTTTCTAGACTGGACCCTGACCATATTGGACTTACTCTGCCGATTAATGAGATTTTTCCTGATGAGCACCTATTGGCAATTAATGTGGCAAGTGGACCTTGGTATGCCAACATTGCCAATTACTTTGCTTCTGGATCCCTTCCACGTGGCCAGCCTAAAAACCAGCGCGAGCGTCTCATGGCAGAAGCAAAGTATGATTTTTGGGATAATCCACTTCTTTTTCGAATAGGTGCTGATCAAATCATCCGTCGCTGTATTCCTAACAGAGAATTCCCCAGTGTGCTATCCTTCTGCCACAACCAGGCCTGCGGAGGCCATTTCTCTAGGAAGAAAACTACTGCCAAGGTGTTGCAGTACAGTTTCTTTTGGCCCTCCCTTCACCAGGATGCACACAATTATGCCAAACATTGCACTAGGTGCCAGTCGTTAGGGTCAATGTCATGACGTGACATGATGCCCTTGCAACCCATCATAGCTGTGGAAATCTTCGACATTTGGGGAATTGATTTCATGGGTCCCTTTCCTCCTTCCAACGGCTTCGAATTTATCCTCGTGGCTGTTGATTATGTTTCGAAATGGATCGAGGCTATTCCCACGCGCCGTGCTGACCATGTTATATCCACTCGATTTGTCAAAGACCACATTTTTGCGCGCTTTGGGATCCCTCGAGCCATTATCTCGGATGGAGGAAGCCACTTTACCCATGCTTCTTTTCGGGCACTTCTGAGGAAATACGGAGTTCACCATCGTATCGCATCCCCGTATCATCCTCAGACAGACAGCCAGGCAGAGGTGTCGAACCACCAAATCAAGCAAATTCTCCAGAAAATGATTCGGCCTGACCGTAAGGACTGGTCCGATAAGAGAATTGACGCACTTCGGGCGTATCGAACTGCCTTCAAGGCTCCCCTTGGTATGTCTCCTTATAGAATCGTTTACGGGAAGCCTTGTCATTTGCCCGTGGAGTTGGAACACCGCGATTATTGGGCGATTCGCCAATGTAACCTCAACCCAGACCTGTGTGGTCGAGAAAGGAAACTCCAACTCCAGGAGCTGGAAGAGCTCCGTCGTGAAGCCTATGATTCTGCCTTAACTTTCAAGCAACGCACTAAGGCTTTTCACGACAGCCGTAATCGGCGGAAGGAATTCGAGCCGTCTCAGCAAGTTTGGCTCTACAATGCCCGACTCAAATTCTTTCCTGGGAAACTGAAGTCCAAATGGACTGGTCCTTTCCTGGTCTCGAGACCATTTCCCAACGGGGCCGTTGAGATTGAAGATCCCAAATCTGGGCATAAATTTACGGTCAATGGGTAGCGTTTGAAACCCTATCTTACTCATGAACCTGCCCCCGTTGGAGAAACTGTTGCTCTGCTGGAGGGTAACTAATTTTGTGCCTCATTCTGAGTCCAGCTGGGGACGTTAAATTCAGCGCTTGTTGGGAGGCACCCCAACAACACTCACCATCCACCATCACTTTTCACTTCACTGTCACACTCACTTCATTTTTCACTTCACCACCAACCATCCACCCACCCTACTGTATACCCTGCACCTCAGCTCTCGTTACCCGATCTTTCATCCTTCCTCTACCCTTCCCTGCATGCATATGAGGACATAACATCGTTTGGCATGGGGGGGTGGATAGGCATCCATAGGATCTAGGTATTTTATGGTATCATGCAGATTCCATCTATCTGTAAGTATGTTAAAAAAAAAAAAAAATGGTGTTTAGTAATGATCTGAAGGCTGAGACAAAAATACAATAAGTGTTTATGGATATTCAACCACTGTTTTGAAGACTTTCTAGGCCACAGAAGCTTGATTCGCTCAGGCTCGCCTTAATTCACTTGAGCATTAACAAGATAGATCTGAATCTCTCCTAACTAAGGATGTATTCTTGTACCTGAGACACCAGTACAGGATCCGTTGGTTTGCTTCTATTCGAGAGCCTAAGTAATCTTGGTTCACACTACACATATCAAGAAAGACCAAGTGAATATAAGATCCAACCCTAGTGTTCATTAGGGAAGGTGGAGTCCTTACCTGTGCGCGCAGGTAGACTTTTTATCCCAGGCTTTAGTCTTGTGTTTAGGAGAGACTCTTTCCACCAAAAAGGAACTCTCCCACCAAAAAGAAAAGTGTGCTCCTCCAAATAATGTTGTAAGAGATATACTGACACGTGTTTCAAAAAAAAAAAAAAAAGATGCAAATAAGTCAGTATATCTCACAAATATTTGTAAAGTCTTCCCCCTACAAAAGTTCTTCAGGGCAAGTCACAAATACCCTGTTTTCTTTGAGCCACAAATGTAATAAAATGGAAGTTGAGTTTTCCGTCATCTTTTTGAGGGACAATCCGAAAACATGACCTGAAGCTGGCACCAACCTGTACTTAAAAATTCGTGAAACCCTAGGCTTGAGTCTTAATGTTCATCTGGTCAGTCTTGATCCTTCACTAAGCACAAGCCATAATCTCTTGAGCTCTCGAGTATGGCAAAAACCTCCTGGGTCCTAGAAATCGTACTTAAGGTTTAAATATCAAGACTCCAGGTCAATTGAGAGGTGGTCTATGTCATGTAAGACTTAAAGTACTAGTAGTCTTCTCTATAATTGGTTCTCACAATATCCAACCATAAACACACCTATGTCGCCTCAAAAGAAAATCTTCAGCTTAAGATCATTTCTAAATACAATACAAAAAAATGTTTTGCTAAGGACTAGCAAAAGATAGGCATGGGGGTATGTTTGCACAGCAAAAATGCACCAACAATTGTGCCATCTTATGCTATTTCCTAGCATTACCAGTGCATATTAGGTAAACATAGTCGCATTTGTAAAAATACACACATGCATGCATTTATTTGAGAGGGGAGGAGAGTGAATAAAATGGTCTTGTAATTAACAAATTCTTCAAGTGCTGCCTCGCAAATTCACCATCTTTATTTTTATTTTTATTTAACTTTCTTCTCCGCGGCTGCAAAGCATGGCTTGATTTCCTTCGCGCCATGCTTTGCACAACCATGCTCTGCATAGCCACTCTCTGCACAACCACTCCCTGCACAGCCATGCACAACCATGCACAGCTAGGGCATGGCTGTGCTTGCCTTCTTCCTCTTTAAAAAGGAACGGCTATCTTCTTTGCAAGGGAGCCTGGTCCAACACCACACAGACAGCACCTTCTTCTCCAGGCCGTCTCCTTCCCTATCCCCTCCATACGCAGCCTCTCTTCTTCTTGAACAGCCACGCTGCAGGCAAGAGCAACTCACAGTGGTACACAACCACCACTGTGAGTCCCACCACCGCCCAGCTCATCAAAGAGCCGGTGGACGTGGTGGTTCTCTTCTCTGATTTCGTCGGTCAACCATTTCCGCCATTGCTGCAGGAGCTTCAAGCTCGGAAGCTCAAGCGGAAGCAGCGGTAGCCAGCAGCAGCGCAAACCCCCACGTGCCTCAGGTGCCTATTCCGCAGCCTCTACGCGCGCCAGCAGGCCACCCTCGCCCCTCTCCGCGCGCCCTGTCGTGAAACTCCACCCGCCGCCCTCGCCTCTCTCCGCGCAAGCCAGCAGCCGGCGCAGCCTCTTCCGCGTGCGTGCCAGCCGCTCCACACTGCCCGCTCAGGCTGAACCGGGCGCAGGAGGTCACGCGAGCCGAGTGCGCACTGTAGCCACTATTCAATATAGAGAGCACGACACTATGGCTACAGTGCGGTGACCGATAAGATTCTCACATATCCGGTCACCCGACGCTCTCTCTCCGCTCCGCTACCGGTGCCAGCCTGTCTGTGCACGACTACGCCCGCGTCTCTCCCCGCACCCGCTCTCGCATCTGCATCCGCCCGCTTCAGCACCCTCTTCTTCGCGGTCGCACCTGCCTCACCGCGCAGCGTAGTGCGCTGCGGTCTCTCCCTCGCACTCACTCCCTCCTGCGTGCGAGTGCCTCTTCGTGCGCGTGCGCGTGCGCGTGGACCACCAAACGTCACCCGCTGCTCCGGACGACTTAACTCACAGCCCTCTTCACTCCAGCAGACACGCGCTCTCTCTCTCTCTCGCTCTCTCTCTCTCACAGCACTCTCTCACTCCCTCTTGCAAACACATACGCACACACACACTCTCGTACACACACCCACTCACGTATACACTACTATATACTTATATATATATACACATACATATTTATATTTATATATATTTATATATACATATATATATATACTTATTTCTATACATATAGCAGTACCTATATAACTAAGTATAAGTATAGATATATATATACATATATATATATATATAGAGAAGTACATAATATACATAGATACTTATACTAATATATATATATATACATATACACATATATATATAACTATATACATATATTACTATATACATATATATATATCTATATATAGTGATATATACATACATACATATATCTAATTATAAATATATATATATACATATAGATATATATTTACATATATACATATATATTTTCATTATCACCTACCATACATTGTATCGCGGGAATATCTGCACCAGTTGCTGATATTCCCCGATACACGCGTACAGAAAGCATTTTCGCACACATCTTCCACAATCCATCCTACACTCCACGCGACACTTTGTCCTGTTGGTTGCGTCTTCCTAGACGACAACCGACTCGACACCGTGCTACACGTCATTTCTACCTCCACCCCCACCCCTATATACATATATAATATATACATATATATATACTATATTTACCTTATTTCTATTTCTCTTTCCTACCATTAAAAAGATAAAAAAAATATACAAAAGAGAAAAGATGATCCTTGACTTGCAGGTACTCAGTCTTGCGAATAGCAAGACTAGTTTTGAAACCCTAATTTGGCTCAAAGCCAAGAACCTGATTTTGAGGGTGTACCTCAAGGACAAAAAAATTATTAGAAAAAAAATATTAAATAGAAAAACACCAAAAACATAATAAACAAACGGAAGAGATTCGTTGTAGGAAAGGCGTAGAAACTTATTTACCTTTAATCTCACTTCCCTAAGTTCGACCCTGGGCCTAAAAGTGACTAAGGTAAAATCAAGTAGGCCAGGTAAAAAATTTTGTAAAGAGATGGTTAGGCTCGATTTAGGTTAACCACTATACTCATTTCAATGATAAAATCACCATATTAACACAACCTATCCGGACCCAACCAAATACTTGAATTTTTAAGCCTAGAATTACAGCCCAAGAGGCCTAAGGTTAGCGTTCATACTAATTTCTTTTTGTCTCTTAGCACTTTTTCTCTTTCATCTTTTTTTCTTTTTGATTTGGTCTACAACTAAGTCAATTCCTTAATCTTTTACTAATGACTATCTCTCTTTCTTTTTCTTTTCAAATTATGCTCTTTTTTGACATTTTTATCTCCTCCCCTTTTTCTCCTCAAAAATGATATGCAATCAATTCATTCAAAATTTCCTCCCTTCTCCTATTTTTGTTCTTTTTCAATTTTTTATTTTTTTTATTTTTTTGGAATATGTGATTTTTTTGATAAAATCCTTTCTTGTGAAATGATTCTCACAGCGTTTTGCACTTTAATACCCCCATGCCTACGATTTGCAATGTCCTCATCATAAATTAGGTGGGTTCGAGTTCGACTTAGATCATTCATTAGAATAGGTTTTGGGTGGGTGGCCGGGTCAGGGTAACTGTTGCGGATAATTTCAAGCTCGGGTATGGGTACCAGAGGTGGAGTCGACTGTTCTAATGGATGAACCCTAAAGTGCAATATGAGTTCAACATAAGATGTGTCAAGAAGGGTTTCAGGTTTTTCAAAAAAGATGATGGGTTGCCTCCCGTTAAGCACTGAGTTTAATGCCATCATCCGAGCGCAATGAACTCAAGGAGAATGGAGATCAAAAGATACCTCAGCCCTGTTCGTATCGGTAAGTTCAATGAACAGCTTGAGTCGCTGACCGTTCACAACAAAGGGTTCTGAATCGAGGCTATGTTGGCTGATTTCAATAGCTCCATTTCCAAAGATTCGCCTCACAAAGAAAGGTCCAATCCATTTTGATCTAAGTTTTCTTGGGAAAAGTTTGAGTTTGGCATCAAAGAGTAGAACTTTCTGACCAAGGTGGAAAGATTTTCGTACAATGTGCCTGTCATGGAAGGCTTTAACCCACTCTTTATAGATACGCGAGTTCTCATACGCATCATTGCATAGTTCCTTGATCTCGCTTAATTGCAACCGACGGTGTATTCCAGCCTTCACTAGATCCAGATTGCACTTCCATACTGCATAATAAGCCTTGTGCTCCATCTCGACGGGAAGGTGACATGCCTTACCGTACACTAATATGAAGGGAGACATGCCTAATTAGGTTTTGTGGGTGGTCCTATAGGCCCACAAGGCTTCCGTAAGGCGAGTAGACCAATCTTTCCTATCAGGTCGAACAGTGACCTGAAGGATCTTTTTGATCTCTTGATTTGACAGTTCTGCCAGTCCATTAGTCTGGGGGTGGTAAGGAGTCGAGATACGATGCGACGCCCCATACTTTTTCATCAGGGACTGGAAGTGTACATTGGTAAAATGAGACCCACCATAGTTGATGATGGCCTTAGGAACCACAAATCTGGTAAAGATGTTCTCCTGGATAAATCGAAGGACAACTTTATGATCATTAGTTCTCGTAGGGACGGCTTCGATCCATTTAGAGACATAATCAATAGTGAGTAAAATGTATTCGAAACCATTAAATCCGGGAAAGGGTCTCATGAAATCAATTCCCCATATGTCAAAGATTTTGCACACAATAATCGGGTTCAAGGGAATCATATCCCATGTTGCCGAGGGTCTGACAATGAGCGCATGCCCTACAATATGTCTGTGCGTCTTTGAACAAGGTGGGCCAAAAGAACCCACACTGGAGAATTTTCGCCACGATTTTATGTCGAGAGAAATGGCCACCGCAGGCCTGGTCGTAACAGAATGATATAACGTCATTGACCTCGTCGTTAGGCATCTTCGAATCACCTGATCATTGCCAATGTGGAAAAGGTATGGTTCCTCCCAAATATAGTACTTGGCATTGACAATCAATTTGTCCCACCTGGAAGTCGGCCAATCTAGCAGAACTTTCCTCGTAACCAAGTATTTTACAATATCAGCAAACCATAGGAGATTGTGAATGGCTAGCAGGTGCTCGTCCGGAAAATGCTCACTGATTGGACCAGATGGGTCGATGACGAAAGAAGGAAGATGGGATAAGAGGCTAGCTACCACGTTCTGTTTTCCTACTTTATCGCGAATCTCGAGATTGAATTCTTGCAACAGCAAGATCCAGCAAATTAGTCGAGGTTTCACGTCCTTCTTTGCAAGGAGGTGCCTCACTGCAGTGTGATCTGAGTATATGATAACATGGGAACCCAAAAGATATGATCTGAATTTTTCCAAGGCAAATACTACAGCTAGTAGCTCTTTCTCAGTAACTGTATAGTTACACTAAGCCTCGCCAAGTGTCTTTCTAGTGTAGTAGATGACCACGGGTTTCCTGTCTATTTTCTACCCAAGTACCTCCCCTACAGCATAATCAGATGCATTGCACATGATCTCAAAGGGTTAAGACCAATCAGGGGACTGCAGGATAGGTGCTTGGGTAACTCGATCACGCAGGATCTCAAACCCCTGAGCATACTCCTTGGAGATTTCAAAGGGGACATCCTTAGATAGAAGATTAGTCAGGGGGCACGCGATTTTCAAAAAATCAGGGATGAATCGATGGTAAAAATCGACGTGCCCCAAAAAGGATCGGATGTCTTTAACCGAGCTAGGCATAGGGAGTTTGGAAATCAGATTCACCTTTGCTCGATCAACCTGGATGCCTTTTTCAGAGATGAGATGTCCCAAGACAATTCCCTTAAGCACCATGAAGTGGGTCCTTTCCTAGGAAAGAACCAAGTTCATGTCGATGCACTGCTTGAGGATTTAGATCAAGTGCAGGAGGAAATCATCAAATGATTCACCAAATACCGAGAAGTCATCCATGAAGACTTCAAGGTATTCACCTACCATATCTGAGAATATGGCAAGCATGAACCGCTGAAAAGTGGCAGGTGCATTACAGAGATTGAACGGCATCTTCGAAATGCGTATGTTCCGAAGGGGCAGGTGAAGGTGGTCTTCTCTTGGTCCTCTAGATGGATTATGACCTAATTATAACTAGAGTACCTATCCAAAAAGCAGAAGAATCAATTTCCCGCTAATTTCTCGAGAATCTGATCAGTGAACGGTAGTGGGAAATGATCCTTCTTCATGGAGGAATTGAGTCTTCTATAATCAATGCAGACTCTCCATGAGTTTGCCATACGGGTTGGTATGGTTTCTCCGATTTCAGTCGTGATGACGGTGAGCCCTGCCTTCTTAGGCACAACTTGGATTGGACTCACCCACCGACTGTCGAAGATTGGGTAGATGATCCCTGCATCTAACCACTTGATGATCTCCTTTTTCACGACATCCTACATATTTGGATTTAGGCGTCTCTGCATTTCACGGTATGGTCGTGAGCCCTCTTCAGTGTATATGTGATGTGTGTAGTATGAAGGGCTGATACTAGTCAGATCATCGAGAGTCCATCCAATGGCTCTTCGATGCTGCTAGAGAACAAAAATCAGGCGTGTTTCCTGATTAGGTGTGAGTCAGGAGTTGATAATCACAAAAAACGTCTAATTGGAACCCAAAAAGACGTATTTGAGATGATTGGGAAGAGGCTATAATTCCATAACTGGGTTGTCAGCAGCAGCGGGTGGTTCAGAGTGGGTGTTGGGAGCAAAGGAAGGAGCTATGAGTTTGGACTCCTCTAATTGCGGGTTTTGATCCTCTTGTGGTTGATCAAAAATAGTCAGGTTTTCCTCGATACATAAGTCGTCAACCACAGCCTTGATATTGCAAATTTGTTCTATAACTCAGCAATTAATTCCTTGTTGGGCCTTGAAGATGTCGATCTTTAGTGTCTTGCTCCCAAATTTTAATTCAATTTGGCCCTCCTCACAATTGATATTGGCCCGAGCAATGGCCAGAAAGGGTCTCCCTAGTATGATCGGTGTATTCTTTACATTCTCAAGAGCGTCCATGTCTAAGACAATGAAATCCACTAGAAAATAGAAGTCATGTATCCTCACTATGACATCCTCGAGCATTCCTTTTGGTGACTTAATGGATCGGTCAGCTAGCTGCAAAGTCATTTCTATCAGTTTAAGCTCAGATTCCTCGAAGTAATCTAGTAGAAATGTAGGTATCACATTTATGGAGGCTCCTAAGTCCAATAAAGCTCAGTCGAATTGTATATCACCGATTGCATAAGAGATCAGAGGGGTGCCTAGATCTTTTGCCTTAGGCTGGATTTTGCTCAAAATGACAGAGCTGGCTTACTCTGACAGTATGATAGGGTTCCCTCTTTTGGTTCGTGGCTTACGCTTAAGTGTACACACGTCTTTCCGAAATCATGTGTAAGCCGGTACGTGGCATATCGCATCCATCAAGGGGATGTTTATATGGACCTACTCAAAGAGCTTAACCAGGTCCTCCTCAAGTGCCACAGGTTTGGCTGTCCTTTTTCCCTTGGTCAAGGCCTCGAGAAATGGAACCTTAAACGGTTCCTCTAGAATTGGCTTATGCTCTTGATTTGGGACAGGTGTGTCCTGGATGACCAATCTAGGGTTAGGGTTTGTATTACCAGGCTGGGAGTGGCTTGGATAAGGTGGGTCCTATGTTGTTTTGCCACTCTGGGTAGTAACAGAATTCAATCCCGCCTGGTTCTGGTTTAGTGTGGGCAAAAGAGGTGCTTGCTGCTGGTAACCTGCATATGATGTCGAAGCCTCCATTCCATCGGGTGATGGAGTAGAAGGGGCCTGATAAACAAAGTGAGCTTGGCCTTGATTTGGGTTTATAACGCTCCTCTAGTTCAGCATGTTATTTGGATTAAGCAGAGGTTGTGAAGGAAGTGTACCAGGTTGGCGAGGACTTGCCATCTGGGCAAGTTGATTAAGAACCTCTGTGTTCTCGTCTCCGTGCTGTTTTTGCATAGCCGCATTCATCTTTTGAATGTTAGCCAGAGTCTGAAGGATAAGATTCATTTGATCTGCATGAGTCAGCCTAGATTGATAAGTTGGGTTAGGCCGAGGCTGAGGTGGCTGATATGGACGACGAGCTTGTGGTCGGGGCTGATATTAAGGTCTCTAATTTTGATTATTTTTTGACCACGTGAAATTAGGATGATTACACCATCCAGGGTTGTAGGTGTTTGAGAATGGATCATTCTGAATGGCATTGAGGTCCTCGCAGGTCTGAGGAACCTCGGAAAAGTCAGAATACGAGGGTTCAAAGTTCCCCCAACTAGAGTAGGTGGATCCAGAGTTTCCTCCGAAACCAGAATTAGACAGGGGTGGATACGAGTCCATCCCTTGAGAAGACCGATGATAGATGTTATGCATAGCCTCCCTACCAGAGGGCAGTTGCGCAAATAGATTTTGCATAGAGGTGGCTCGCTGCAAGTGTTGAGTTAGCTCATCCACCTTCTTCTCAATAATAGAGACCTTGTCCAGATGACTGGCCATCAGTTCCAAGTCGATGGAAGAGGACAGGCCTTGCGTCTCATGTGCTCCCTTTGGATTCATCAATGCATGGGCATTCGTCCGATCGAACATGCCCATGGATTCATTATTGATGGAGTTCTCGCACATATTCTCAAGAATCTCCCACATGGTGTCTTTGTGTTGACCCATGATGTTTCCTTCGTAGGTCACATTAACGAATAATAGAATATCCTCACGGAGTCCCTGGTAAAAAGACTTGACTTGTTCCCATTTAGGAACTCCGTGGTGGGGGCACTTTCGCATGAGATCCAGAAAACGATCCTATGCCTTGTGAAGCGATTCTCCTGCCTGATGCGTGAAATGCGTGATTTGGTGCCATAAAGCATTTGTCCACCCAACAGGGAAGAACTTTCTCAAAAACTCGGATTGAAGTTCCGCCCAGGTGTTGCTTGGACGCATTTGGGTTTGGTACCAGTGAGCAGCCTTATCCATAAGAGAGGAGAACATTTTCATGAGTAGGACATCCTGATTTTGAGCTTCTGACCCGAAGGTCTGGGCCAGATGCTTGAGTTGTTTGATATGCTGAAAAGGATCTTCGAAATTACTCCCATGGAATTTGGGAATGGCATGAATCATGTTGGGCTTGAGTTCAGTGTCTGGACCTCTAGTGGGGATTTGTACTCGATGTTCGATTGCCACCGCAACCGGATTGTAGTGATCTCGTATCATTGGATGCTGTGGTGGGTTGACAAAGGCTTGGAATAGATCATTGAGTCACTGAAGCTGATTTTCAAGATTATTTTCTTCTGCTGGTTGTGCCATGATGATGGATGAAGGAGAATTAGGTTCAGATGAATCAAAAGAGATATCGATTGGATTGGGTTGTTGCACAAATAAGGAGGTTGAGGCTTGGCCTCGACAGGAATGAGTAGCTAAAGGAGGCCTCAAGGATGGTCTTAGAGACCTCCTCCCGAACATGCACCGATGGAGTAGATGAGAGACAGAATGTGATGGACCCAATCAAGACACCCAAAAAAATTTTTGGATGACTATATAGGTTCGGGGCGGATGATACCCCTTAGTCAGAAAGCCATCCACCTGAGAATTACCTGGGCAGCTAAAGAGAGAGAGTCCCGCAGAGACCCCTACACGGTAAAGCGCCCCCACGAGTTACAGGGTTTCCCCCACCCGACCTCTCTTGTCACTGATGATCCAGGTAGACCAGAATGGGGACTTGACCTCTTAAGTCTACCAGTTTTAATTAAGAGCAAGGGTGCTTATGATTTCACTTGAACTTTTAAGATGTTTTTGTGAAAAGTGACCTAATTTGAAGATTGGTTAACCCAACAAGGTGGGTCAACTTCACCTGTATTGTCCTTTTGAGAAATTTAGGTCCCTCTTTTAGTCCTGATTTTAGGGTTTTGCTTGAATAGATCAATTCAATCAAGGTTTAGGCACACATTGTTTGGAAAGATCAATTCTTGATTAAGTAAGTGTGCCTCTAAAACCCTAAACTAGAATCCTTAATTAGCTCTGATTTGGTCCAATTTAATTTGTCAAAATGTGGTACCTAGAGCTCAAACAAGAATGTGATAGTCCTAGATACCTTAAGCTTCAAGTAAGTGCACAGATCAGGGTTTGGATGTTCTCTAGAATGTATCAAATCAGCCAACTTGATGATTTGTCTAAGAATAGAATGCAAGTAGCCCTACCTGATTTTTTCCCTTTTTTTTAGCTTTTTCATATTCAGGGGCTTAGAAGAAGGTAGATGGAGTTTACTTGCCCCTAGAGTGGTTGATGTGCGGCTACTCTTCCTTAAGTGAGTCCTTGAAACAAATCACAATCAAAAGAGATGTAGCAAGTTAGACTCCAACCTGATATTGCAATCAAGAGATCTGAATTGCGTGTTGCTCTCCGGCAACAGCACCAAAATGTTGCTCGCTCGAAATCAGGTTTTAAATCATTGCGTTGTAGTATAGTTGAAATATTGTGAAAAACAGATAAAATTTATACTTGAAAAACTTTGAGGTCATTCGCTGGGAGCAAATAGGAATTCAGTTCTCAAATTTACAATTTAAAACAATAAAGATACGAAATTGTAATCAGAAATTGATTCAGAGTAATGTAGCAATAAGATCAAGTATCAGACTGCAAAAAGAATGGAGTAAAAGGGTGATTTGAATCACTAATTACTCCCTACAATAATGGCAAATAGAACTCAATATATATATAAGAAATGATCTCAACCGTCTGAATATCTAATAAGACGTCTTAAACATCTGATTTCTTCTTTTGCTTCTTCTGCCTTTCTTTCTTCTTCTTTCTCTACTTTTCTGCCTTTCTATTCTTCTTTTTCACGCAGAGGGGGAAGATTCCTCAATTTTGGCTAAGTGTCAGCCAAACCTCCTCAAAGCAAAACCCCCTACCCCCACGCACGATCCTCTCTTTCTCTCCTTGGGTTATGCTCCCCCAGAGCCTCCAACAGTACCGGGTTATCGGGTTTTCGGACCTAGAGTGTACCTGGGTCCAGGGTTGCAGGCGTGGGTCGTAGCCGAGGAGTGTAAGGCATAGGTGGGTTATCAGGTTACGGCCAGATCCGCGAGGTCAGAGTCACGGACGAGATCGAGTGAGGGTACAGGGGACCTCACCCCCCAAGTGTCTGAGGCGATAAGCCCCAGGCACTTTTTCCTCTTATGCGGCCATAAGCACTCTTCAGCTTTCGAGGTGGGACTAAAGTCCCACCCTTTGCGCGTCTGTAGCTGCAGGGTTGAAGGCTTGAATTGAGGTAGTGGTAGGTGTTGGCGGCTTCAATTGTCGCCCTGAGATCCCTCCTAGAAGTGTTCCACTCGACCTGGGCATAGTGCCTTAAGCTGAAGGAACAAGAACAGCACCTGGAGGTCTTCGAGGAAGCTCCTCCAATGACGCGGTGGCTCGAGACCTGAAAGAGATGAATACAGGCTAAACACCCTAGTCAATACGCTCAGGAGTTTTGTCTTGATGAGGCGACTGCAACGGCGATGTCCGTGAGGGGTGAATGTGTGTGAGGTGGTCTGTCGACATTGGAAAATGAAGTGCGTAGGTGCGGTGTTCGACGTAGCAAGTGAGGGACCAAATCCCTCAATTTATTGAGGGATTTTGGTATGTCGAGCATGGTAGAGCTGATGGAGGTGACAGCGGCAAGTTTCGAGCAATGTGGTGGTGTGCAAGCGTCGCCGAAGCTTCGCCGGAGGCGAAGAAGATGAAGTGCGGGAGGCAGCGGTTGGCAGCTGTGTGTGTTTGTGAGTGTGGAAAAATGAAATAGAAAGAGAGAGAGAGAGAGAAAGAGAGGGACTTAGCGAGGTGGTTGAGAGGCGGAGGGCTCCGGTGCTGGTCGACCAGAGCCAAAGAAGGAGGAAGATGCAGCGAAACGACGACGAAAATGTAGATGAAGGAATGCCCTCCCTTTGGCTGGGGAGGGTTGGGATGAACAGAGGAAGAGTTTAGGCCATCCAATTTGATGGTTGGACGGTCGGAGGAGGGGGATCCAGGGGGGTCTCCGGAGCAGGGGTCTTCGGTGGTCGAAGATGGGTTTTTAGGCTGTTTGACGCTCCAAGACTTGCTGAAAAGCACGGTCGTGCGGTGGTGTTTCTTTTATAGGCCATAGGAAGCCCTTCCAAGCTTGGAAAGAAGCTTTCAAGCTTGGAAGGTATTTGCGAAATAGGATACCCGAACCTTTGAAAGATTTTCATGGCCTTTTGGGAAAGACTTAGAGCCCAAGGAATGGCTCAAATGGAAGGTAACTTTCCAAGGAATCCCCGTATTAATTTTGGGAGAGATTGATTGAGAATCAAGCGAGAAATCCTTGCTCGAAACTTGACGGTGAAGGTTTAACCTTCCAAAAATGGCGTGGGGACCTGCTTGTGAAGAAGACAAGGAAGTTGGGGGGCTATTTGTAAGAGAATTCAAAAGTTAAGGGTCTGAATGAGATAGAAAGAGTCTGACTGGACCAAAATGTAAACTTGGTCAAGATGATCTCAGATTAGACCCAAATCTTGGTACAAACATAATTTAAACCCAAGGAATCCAATGGTGAAGTTAGATTTATGTTTTTACCAAGTTTGGCTAGGTAATTTATGCAAAAACCTAAATTAGGGCAAATGTCTATCTGAGACTCTATTTTGGGTCAAGACGGGTTCTGATGGCCAAATTGAAGGTTCCAAACATTAAAGAATACTTTTTTATGAATTTTAAAGGCTTTAGGTGAATTTTATCTTGACCAGAACCTCAGTTAATTAAGTGGATCTATTTTTAAGATTTCAAAAGATATTTAATTCTCATAGCACATGCAAACCCTTTTCTACCTGTTCTAACCCACTTGTTAGCCTTTTAGGACCATTTGACCCTTAATTACCCTCTAGGAAAACCCGTGATTGTACTACATTCATGATATGATGGTAAAACTACAGTTTTAACCCTATTTTCTTGTCTTTCCCTCAGAATGACTTTGTAATGAAATATGGCTCTCTGGCAATTATGTAGGAGCATTTACTGACTTAATTAGATAAAAATGAGCTAGTTATGGCTCATGATGGTGTTCCCATCACAGAGTTTCCACTTCAACTCAGGTTGCCCCTAGGTTAAAGAAAACTTGCTCCTCGTGCCCGGCTCTCCTCTTCTTCTTGGCAAGCCCTAGGTGGGCATGCCTCCTCCTCCTTGGTGTGGAAGATCTCCACCCCAAGAACTTCTCCCTAAGGTGGTGTTGACCACCTTCAGTATCTCCTCCTCTGGATGTCCTCCTTGCTTGGCCTTCCTCCTTAGTTTGGTGGCGACACAAGGAAGAAGAAGTTGAAGCCACCAAGGAGACAGGGTGTCTCCTTGATCTTCTTCCTCCTCTCCTTCACTCCTTGGACGTTGGATATGGTTGGAGTATGGGTAGAAAAATGTAACCAAGGATGATTTGGAGTGGGTAGTTAGTGGTCTTTTTATAGGATGGGTAGGGATGTAGGTATGGTTATAGGATGGACGGCTAGGATGGCTTATAGGGGGTGGTTATGGGATCCTAGGGCTAAGGTTAATGGCGCCAACATGAAGAGGCTTCTTAGGAGTTGGCACCAACCCTAGGTGGAGACTAGAGTTGAGGGGTTGTATGGTGTGTTGTATGGTTAGGATGGATGCTTAGGAGGGTGGTTAATGGATGGAGGGTTAGATTAGGTTGGTGCCATATGCAAGGGCGTGTTGAGTGGTGGTTATGGTTGGGTTAAATGGAGTTGTCACCGACTCTATATAGGTTAAGGGTTATGGGTTGGCATGGAGATGGATGGAGGGTTAGGATTAGGTCTTTAGGTGGTGGTTATATGGTGAAGGGTTGAGGTTAATTGGCGCCACATGAAAGGGTGTAGGATAGATGGGTTTGGGTTGAGTTGGCGCCAATTTAGGTGTGGTTAAAGGGCTTGTCTTTGGCGCCAACATGTGGATGGAGAAGATGGGTTATGGTGGTGTTTGGATGGTGGTGATTGAAGGTAGAGTTGAAGCCATTTTGAAGGGGTGTGGATAAGTGGTTTTGGCTCCAACATAGGTGGTGGAAGGGGGTGTTAAAGTTGGCACCAAAGGGGGGCTTCTAGAAGGGGGTTAGGTGGATCGTGGAGATGGGTTCTAAGGGAGATGGATGGTGGTGATATGAAGGGGTTTCGGAGGGAAAGTTGGCGCCACCTTTTGTGTTGTCTTTTGGAGGTGGTGGTGTGAAGAGATGTGGGGATGGTGGAGGTAGGTGGTTAGTTTAGGTGGTGGATGATATGGATTTTACGCGATTTGTTAAAAATACATCGTTGTAACGCGTAAAACCGATCAACTCTTAAATTTATAGCCTAGATAATGGAATATCTAGAGTCGTCCAAGGAGGCCAATTTGTTTGCTAAATCAAATCTCTTGCTTTAAAAGAAACTCAACTTTCTTTTTGGTGTTTTATGTATATGATTTTTATAGGTTTTGAAATAACAGCAACACGAGAGTTTTGTTGATAGTGAGAAAACAACAAATACCTATTTTAATAAAGCTAACCCTAAGGTGACAAGTAGAGCCTCCCCCCAAGCTCACCCTAGGCACGTGGAGGTCTAGAGTAATTAGGGAGAGGGAGAGAAACAAATGCTAGGAAAAACTTGTAAAAAGCAATGCAACAACAATTAAGAGAAGGCAACTTGATCTAATGAAAATTGTCTACAGAAAACCTACAGAGGAATGCTTCTACTCTACTTGAAAATACAAGAAAAATAAAACACAAATCCTTTAGATAAAATGGTGAAGAAGAGGGCTTCTTGCTCCAAGCCAAGTAGCTCCTTGACTTGAAAAGATGACTCCTTCTTCTCCTTCCTTGAGATGCTCCTCCAAATGATGTCCTCCAAGGTGGAAGCTACCACCTTCAATGATCTCCTTCAAGGGTGGGCATGCACCACCCTTGCTCCTCCTTTCGTGGCCGTCCTCCTAGTGGGGGAGTGCTCCTCCTCCTTGGCTTGGCACAAGGGAGAAGAAAAAGGGGAAGAAGGCACCAAAGGGGTGAGTAGGGTGCCCCCTTAATCTTCTTCTCTTCTTCTTCCTTGGCCGTGGGTATGGTGATTGTAGGGTGGAATTATACTAAAGGGAGGATGAATTTTTTTGGTGGAATGTGGTGGGTTTTTACCGAGGTGGAAGGTGGTAGGGTTGGAGTGAATAGGTGGAGGGCTAGGATTGATTTTAGGGGTGGTTATGAGTGGTTAGGTTGATCCAATGGCTAGGGTTAAGTGGCGCCACGTAAGGGTTAGGTTGATCCTAGGAATGTAAAGAATGTAAATTTCTTTACATTCTCCCCAGAAAACATTGTTAGTCTGTATAAAACTATACATACTTTGCATAAAGTTCTCATGTAATTACTCTTGTACCTTCTTGATTGGACTTCCTTCTCTTTGCTATTTAGAGGGATCAACCCCTTGAAATTCTTCTGCTCAACTGCTCCCCGATGACGATGAGGATTGCTTTAACTGTTTTATTGTTATTAGAATCATATATGCTATTTTGTTTTTTTAATTTATAATTTCATTACTTTGATAAATACCTTGCGGCTGCTAGATGGTCAAGCTTTCGTATTAGTGCTGCTCCGTTTGGTGGATCTCTTTAGCGCTTTCGTTGCCACTGTTCTAGGTTTTCGCTCCTTCTATGGATAAGTATATTACTTACGAACTGGTTTATGCAATTAGGTTTATTCACCTAAAATTACTGTCAAAAGTACCTTTCTTTCTTCCTCACAGCTGCTACTTGACAATGAACTTTGACTGTCTTCTCCATCTTCATATTGACTTCCACTTGATGAGGTATCCTATTAATTTAATCAGTCAAAACGATCTTTACCCTGTTTAATAACATATCATGTTATAGTATGTACCCAACCTTCACTTTGATTTCACAATATTCCTAGCATGCCTTGCCTCTACTAATTGGTTAAGCACCTACATTCCAATAAAACATGCTATTCAGATTGACTCGTTCATTAAAAATGCCAAAAATTTCAAGTTTAGCTTTACCCTATGAAAAATTGCAAGTTTATCCTTCGTTTTGGTAAGCTCAATAGATAGGTCATGCTTCTCCTTCCCCAACAACTAAATCTCCTTCTCATTATCTCTCTTATTATTCCTCAGTTCTTTTAACTCGTCCAGATATGTAGCATTTCCTTTCTGAAGCCGATCCTTCTCCTCGCGTAGATTCAATAGTTGTTGTTGCAACTTTTCAATTTCCTTCCCTCTTCTATCAAGCTCGTCATTTATGATTGGCACTTCGAATGGGTCCTCCTTGGGAGCAACCTTCTCCTTGTCATATATGACGTGCCTAACCTTAACAAATTTGGAGCTCCTTATGTAACATTAGGCCACTTTTGGATAGCTGTAGCCTTTGTTTCTGCATTAGTCTGCTGACCGACAACGCACCGGTCCATTTCCTTTCAAGAGGTGTTCCCCTTGGTATTTCCTTTGCAACAGTTAGCTTTAACATCTCATACGCCCAAATCTACCATTTTGAATAAGGCATATAACTAGTTAGTGTATTTAACTAGAAAATTACAGTTGTGAATTATTGTAATCGAATGAATGTTTTCTCAAAATTTTTAACTTAACACCTGCAGGAGAGGGGTGCATCCTTTAAGATAGCCCATGGGCTTCCCTTGATTTAGCTTTATGTTTGCCTCCTCCAAGGTATGGTGAAGTAATTCCTCTATTGCACCTACCCAATTGTATGACTCCAACATATCTAGATCCTCTATGTACGTCATTACTCGGGGGTAGATGTTGTAGTCCTTGTAGGAGAAAAGAAATGTTGCAAAGTAATGGAGGAGGAGTAGCCTCACTTGGTCATCAATCTTCTCAGACATTGAATATTTTCCTGACTTGTCTGATGCTATCTCAAGCAACTTATGTTTGACATTTGCAACATTCAAGTCAACCTTCTTAAACAGGTGCGCTCTGAGATAGGATTGAATAGCTAGGATTTCATCCTTCCACTTGAGTAAGATGGGACTACCATTCCTAGGTAGTCCCATCATCTTGGCTACTTGTTTACAATCCAAAGCATAGTTTCTCATGCCTGTTCTATAAGTCCCTAATTTTGCATGGTACACATTCACAAGCTAATAAAGGAACTCATGTTCACTGGAAGGGAATTTCAATTCTGCTAGCCATCTAAATGGTGTCTCATTGAATTTGTCCTGAACTTCATACGAAGATTTCCGAAGTAACTCCTGGAAATCTTTCAATCCACACCTTGTGTAAACTGGCCACTTCTTGGTTGTTGCTTTTGGAAGATCACTTATGTTTCTTGAAACATTCGTGTAGTGTTTGGAGATGTCCGATGCCTCTTCCAATTCCTCCAAATCCATGTTCATCTCCAAATCACTACAAGATATTAGGTTTCAAGCACATCACAAAAAGAGAAAACTACTATCACTTGTTATATTACATATCAAATTATACCTTGAATAAGCAACAACTGATTTTGATGTTGCACCCCCACTCCTTTCCTTCCTGTTAGATTTCATATGTCGTTAACATCTTAACATATTATTTAAGAATAATGATTATCCGTGACTACAAATATATGTGCAAACACCTTAACATCTCCTCCGCCCTCTTTTTTTCATTGCTTTTAATCCACCTCTTTCCAGTATTCGTCTGCGATATAGGCTCCTTCAGTCCTTTCCCCCTATAGCTCAAAACCCTACTTGACGACATCCATTCTTGCATAAATTTACCACATGTCGCATACTTCTAAATATGAATGTAGATTAAATTTAATCTACTTAACCTACTATATTTTGCGTACTTCTATCTTTACCTGTCCTTAGAAGAGTCCTTCCCGTCCTTGTAACCGTCGGTTAATTCTTTCCACTATACTAGAATGCTCTCCTCCTCTTCGCAGCTATACAATTGGAAGATTTCTAAGTGTTGTATTATTATTTAAAAGTAAGAAAAGAGAATACACCTATCATTTCCTTACCTTGTATCCACCTCAACCACTTCCTTTTTCGAATTATATTTCTTATCTTGATACTTTGATTTCTTCTTATCTCGACCATTGATGACATCGCCATCATTCTCTATAACTAACCTAATTTAGCTAAGTTCTAAGGTTAAATTTACATAAATAATACATAAAAAGGGTACAATGTAATCAAGAGGAGGAATCATCAAGATAAACCCAAATGACAGCTAAATGGGTTCAAAACAGCCAATTTAGGTTTTCCTTTGGAAATCAAGCTATTAAGACAACAATTAAACCCTATTTTTTGTCTAACTCAGGATTCTGATGAAAAATTCACAAATTAAGCCTCCTAAAAATTATAGATAAAGATTCTATAAGGTTTAATGTGAGGAGTAGAATCAAAGGAGCCAAGTTGACCTAAAATAATGATCTAGGTGAATAATTAATGTCAAGTAAATTTAAATAAGAAATTGACCAAACAAATAACTTCAAAACTCAAAATTGAGACTGTCACTAGATTCCCTAGATCCTAATTAAGCTCCTATAAAAAGTTGGACCTATTTTGACAACATTCTCGCCTACTTTGCATTAAGTCCTTAACTTCCTAAAAATTTTTGCAAATAGGTCTGAATTTATTACTTCTGGGTCCTTCCCTCTTGCAAGAAGGACCCTGGCCATCTTCCTCCTCGCAACCAGCCTGCAGACCTTGATCGAGCAGCTCGACGAGCTTCAAGCTGGGTTTGCAGCTGCCTCAGTGCACGAACGGCCTCAGCAACAGAAGATCTATTCCTCTCACCGTTCTGCATCTATTGGTGTTTGTTTCATTGGCTACCATCGCCTCCTCCGCCGGTGATCTTCGATCAAAACAGAAGCGGTTGTTGCGAGTGTTTCTCACAACTTCTAGCCTCCTTTGAGTACGACCATAACTCTATAAAGGATCGGCGACCTCTTCCAAGTCCCCTTGTCTGGGATTCAAGTGTAATAGCCTCCTCCATCTTCTCCTCCTCGTGCACCATTGCCAGACCTTGAGGTCTCGTTTGCCCCTTCGCTCCACTACCTCTCGCCATCAAACGAGTGCGCAATCCTCATCGCCATTCTCTCGTTGAGCTTCTCGTCCAAAGAAGTCGACCCTCTGAACCCTTCTTCGACCTCAATTCCTCCTTCAACTCCTCGTCGGTGGCCTGCCAACGCCACCGATCTCCTTGCCTCCATCTCTCTAATAGAATTAGGGTTTCTCTTTCCCCTCTTCTCTATCTCCTTATCTCCTTAATTTATTCTTTTAATTTTGTTTTCACCACTTCCCACACCATCATCTTCCCCAAGTCTGGCACAAGCTCACGTCGGCACCACGCACACGCAAACACACTTCCACTACCTCCACAACCTTCGCCGTATTGCACTGAGCAAAAGCCCAAAAGAAATTTAGGGCTTTATATTCGCCATCACCTTGTCAAACTCCACGCCCGCCACCCGCCTTGACCAACGTCGATAGGCTCCTCTGCACCTCAAACCACCACATCACCACCACCACCTTACTCGTCATAGTCCGGTGAAGCATCTGAACCAATCTAATTGGGCCACCAGGTCAGATTCTCAATTCCAGGTCCTGATCAGAGCTCAGCCACTGCCTTCGTCTTCCTCGACCACTACCACTCATCTCTGACCATAATTATCCCAGTTGTAGCATGCGATCAAAGTGGCTTCAGGTGCTAACATGCTCCAGGTCTTCAATCACGCAAAGAGGCCAAAGCTCCTACCTTAATTCCTAGCACCGTGCTACTACTGCTGCTTTGCAAAGGAAGGACATGGGATTAGTCCCACATAGTGAGTAGAGTGCCTCACCACCACATATAAAAGGATTTTGTGCTCTTGGCTTATCTCCTCAGTGACCACGAGGTAAGGTCCCTCCATGCACCACACACACTCTCTCGCTCACCACACACGTTGGCGGGTCTGGGCTGAGGATCCAGATACCCGGGTCTGGCTAGACTTAGAAGAGATCTTAATCGGAGGGAGGGAGGTGAGTTTTGCCACCTAAGGTCTGTGCCTTTTCCCCCTCAAGGCTTGGCCCTCTCACTACTGGCTTCATAAGTTTAAGGCGTCTGTGCCTAATACTCGTCGTCTGAGGGTAAAGCCTGACTTGGTTCTATGAACTTAACGTGAAATATTTGATAGTTGGAATTGTTCAAATATTGGAGGGTATTTGGGCTTAAGTATTAAGGGTAAAATTGGTGGTGGGAAGGTATAAAAGTAAAGGTAAAAGTGGTTGTTTAAACCACCACTTTTACCTTTATTTTTATACCTTCCTATCTAAAGATACATTAAACATCTATTATATTGTGATAGTGATTATTTGCGTGATTTCTTGCTACCAGAGACGACCTCGGATTTTCTTTTTAATTCGAGTTATAAATTTTAAATGTTTGATTTGCTTTGATCAATTATACTATGACGTGTGTTTTTATAAAATATGATCGAGGCGAGCCAGCAACCATCATTCGAGGTTCATGCATGCTCTCGGTGACGTTTCCTGCAATTTATTCAATTACACTTTGTACTATATTTTTTGCTCATTTGAGAGCTTCGCCATTCATTCGACTATAAGTACCTTCGTCTCTCCTTATCCTTGAGCCTGTGCTGCTTATGCTTCCTTTCTACTGTCTAGTCCTCCATATCTACTTGAGATATAGATTTCCTACACTAACAACTCCCTTAATGATTCTTGTCATAACCTTTCCTATCTTCAACTATACATTTTGATAGATCATAAACACACATTCATTTATACCACTATCAATAAAATGTAAAAGATATAGTTTTCTGACACCTGCAATTATTTTAAACAAGTGAATAATTCAAAATTGGAACTTTGCATAACTTTTGCATTTGTAAATAAACTCTAGTCCAGTTCGTCCTTCTAACTATACCCATACCATCCACTCTATCAAGTCAATATCCAAAACTATGTCTTCAAATTTATTTTTACAGCAATCTACCAAGAAAGTTAGCCATCGTTTTAATCAAGGAAAATCCACAACTCGCCTACTACATACTGCACCTTCATCCCTATATTACATAAACCATAAACTGTCACTATGAAATTTATCTAACAAGTATCATATAGCATCATTATTACCTACCAAAACCTTTTTTCAATTTTCTAACAATTTGTCAAATCATTGAAGAACTCACATTTGTCTAATGTTTAAACAATAACAAAATCCCATTTCGATATGAGTTAAGCAACCCATTATGTGCAAAACTCTCTCAAGAAACCAAAATCTCTGCGTAACTAGTAGCAGGTACAATTTCAAAGAATTTATAAAGCTCGTAATTCATAATTTCTCCCTGAAACCCAAATTATAATTTACAACTTCTCTCCTTCAACTATACACATACAATGTAATCTGCCAAGTCTAGATAGCCAAATCGATGTTATCAAATAAAAGTTTTTAGTCCATACATCCCTTTCCCGAGAAGCGATTTAATTTTAACAAGAATACATCCGAGATAACAATTATGTAATCTACAATAAGACATTTTCATTTGATTTTCCTATTTCAAGATTTGAATCACACTTTGAAGAAAATTACACATGTTACTAATAATAAGCATCCACAAGTTTCCATTTGCCTTACTATACCTGCCTCAATATTAAATCAATATGGAGCTGTCACAGACAAGCATCATATCTCATCCTAATGATAACGTCATCATCAGCCAAATCTAGCTTTATTTAGTCATATTCCATCATTAAATGCTCCTACATAATAGCCAGAGGACCATAATTCATTGCACAATCATTCTGAGAGAAATACAGTAAAACAGGGGTAAAACTGCAGTTTTAACAGCATATCTCAATTGCAAAACAATCACATGATTTCTTAAGGATTAATTAAAGGTCAAATGGTCTTAAATGTCTAACAAAGAGGGTCCGTGCAGACAGAAATGGGTTTTCACACTTTTCGAGAATTAAATGACTTCTGAAACCCTAAAAATAGACCCGCTTAAGCTACTGAGGTTCGGGTTAGGATAAAATTCACCTAAACCCTCTAAATTTCATAGAAAAATGTTCTCTAGGGTTTTTCATCCTTGATTTGACTATCAGAACCCGTTTTGACCTAAAATAGAGTCTTAGATAGACAGTTGCCCTAATTTGGGTTTTTGCATAAATTATCCAGTCAAACTTGGTCAAAACCTAAATCCAACTTTACCATCAGATTCCTTGGGTTCAAATTAGGTTTGTACTAAAATTTGGGCCCAATTAGAGATCGTCTTGACCAAGTTTGCATTTCAATCCAGTCTGATTCTTTCTCTCACACCCGTACCCTAGCTTTTGAAAGTATTTGCATTTACCCCCCTAACTTTATCATCTTCTTCTTCAAACAGGTCCCTACAGCCCTAGAATCCTAATCCTACAACTCCAACGAGCTTCATTTGGCAAGATCTCTTTGATTTCTTAACGAATCCTTCTCAAATTTGAAAGGGGAATTCGTCAAGAAATTAGCTTCCTTTTTAGCCAGATCCGAAGTACCAAAAATCACCCAATGTATGATGCAAATCCTTCAAAAGAGTTGGGTTTCCTACTCCGGCAAGCCTTCCAAGCTTGGAAGCTTGGCTTCCAAGCTCTAACCGCTCTCTAAAGGCCTATAAAAGGAACCCCAGTGCACACCGTCCATCCAACGCTCGAATTTGGCCAGAAATCCCTCAATTCCTCCCTCCTCTCTGGCCAAATAGCTCCTCGACGTCCGGCGATCTTCTCCAACCTCCCTCTTCGTCCACCTGCAATACCAGCGATGGATTCTCCTTCCTCATCTTCCTCCGCGTCATGCCGTACCAGCCGACGTCTCTCCCTTCATCATCCTCCCTGTTTCCTCCTCACCGGAGCACCTTCGTCCCCAACGCCAACATACCCCTGGAAAGTCATCCTCCTACCCCTTTCGTCTATTAGATTAGGGTTAGCTTAGTTAGTTTAGCATCTTAGGTTAGTTTTACACCCTCAAAGACCAAAATATCCCCTCGACGTCTGCACAAGCCGCCTTCATCTCCACCTCCGACGACATCACCGGCGAGGGTTTTCGCTTGCTTCACACACTCAAACCCCTCGTCAACCGATCCACAACCTTCACCATGACTCGCCTATCAAAACTTTTCTCTCTATTCACCTTCCCATCCACCTAAACACACCCCTGAACAACCCACATTCCTCCATCCAATTTCACCTATGCCAGCCACCTACACGCATCCGCGAACTATACCACGCACACCACCATATTCACCGTCCCATGGCAGAGCTACTAAACTCATTTGACACGGTCGAAAGGTCGTTCTCTATGTTGATCCACAACCTTCACCATGACTCGCCTATCAAAACTTTTCTCTCTATTCACCTTCCCATCCACCTAAACACACCCCTGAACAACCCACGTTCCTCCGTCCAATTCCACCTATGCCAGCCACCTACACGCATCCGCGCACTATACCACGCACACCACCATATTCACCGTCCCATTGCAAAGCTACTAAACTCATTTGACAGGGTCGAAAGGCCATTCTCTATGTTTCAGGTCAGCAGGTCCCCAGCACCATTAATGGCGAGCTTTGAGTAAGCTCTAAGCTCGCTCTTCAGCACCTACAGCTCCAGGTAATACGTCCAAGTCGTGCGGAAGGACTCCAGGCTTCTAAGCAGGGCTTCAATTGGAAGCCTTCCCCTTAGTAGCTGCTCCAATTGGACGCGTCACTCCATTTGCAAGCGCATGCGAAAAGGAGGCCTAAGATAGTTCCACATCGTATGGGACAAAGCAACTGAAGGCACATAAGATGTTTTTGTCAATTGGTCTGTTTGCCTCAACACTTGGGGGGTGAGGTCCCCCGCACCCCTTCATGATGCATGTGAAACACGTTGGTTTAATTATGTCATTGTAGCATGCATTCGCGACATTGATTTTAATTTAAGATGTGGATTTGGTGAGTCCAAGTGTCGAACACGAGGAGGCGTGAAATCAGATTAGTTTGTTGCTTTAGTTGTCACAGGAATGCTTGGTTTGCTTGCGAGAAAATGAGAAAGTGAGAGAGAGAGATTAGGGTAGAGCTTGTGTTTAAATCATGACATTCATTCTAAGAAGATGTGAGCTATGATGTAAAAAACAACATTAACATATAGCATGCAATTAGAGTTTGTTTACAACCATAGCAATAGATGAAAGCTTAAACAAGTGCGACATAAAACTAAAGTAAAAAGAGTGCAAGGAGGAGGCGAGGCAGCCACAACGGTGGAGGGGGGCTCCGTCAGCAGCTCGACAACTCCGAGGTAGATATGGGATGCTTGGTGGAGCTAGGAGAGGGATAGTATTGCATGGAGAGTGTGTGTGAATTGAATGCCCTTGAATGGGGTGGTTGAGGAGGTTTATATAGAGAAGAAGGGGTTTCCAAATTAAGTAAGGGTTTTAGCGACGTCCAGGACATCACTAAACCCATTCCAGAAGTGTCGGTGAAGCTCCTCGCTCGGCGGTCCAAGCCCGCACGCGTGCTTCTTTCTCTGTGAGATCTGTGTGCACGCAACATGGGCCATCCGATCAAAGATCAGACGGCTGAGATTGCACCCTAAGTGTTGGTTCAGATCGCGCTACGTGCTTCGAGCGTGCACCTTGCGTGTGATCGTGCGCGTTCGCATCGGGCGCATGAGAGCGCACCGTGTAGCCCGCCTTAGAGCTGTCTGATGGTGATCAGGTGGTCTGAATCAGCTGCAGTGCAAGCTAGAGCGCGATTTGGGGCACAGTGGGGGTCAAACGCTCGCCGCTGCTTGCGAATATGAGCCTTCGACTGCGGTGCTGCATTCACGAGTTGGTGCAGAGGTGAGATCAGGCACGGGTGATATCGACCGTTGGATGGAGATCAAATGATCAGATTTTGAAGTCCTTTGGGCACGTTGGAGATGCGATGTGGTCGAAGCTCGTGGGTCCTCAGTCATCCGATCCTTGGGTCAGACAGCTTAAAATGCTTCCTTGTGATGAGCACGAGGGCATTGCACGGGTGAGGGTGCAATGCTGAGCACTACGTGGTCACTTGTGGGCCGTTGATCATTTGATCAACAACCAGAACTTCTTGGGCTAGTCGAGGGAGCTCTGGATGTCAAATTTAAGTGATTTTGAGTCTGTTGGACTCCATTCGTCGATCAGAATCTGTCCGTGCAGTCTGATTGCTCATTTGAAGCCTGTTTCAACATGCACTTGTCCACATAGCCATTAAACATTGATTATAAGTAGTCTTAATTCGTCATGCGTGCAATGCTCCCATGCCCATTATGGTATGTCATTAACGCACATATACCCTCAAAACTAACCCCAGTTGATGGAATTATCATCATTGGATGTAGAGTTATCATACCCCCATGTTCATCCCTTGGAAGTCCCTAACAAGGTTTATCCTAGCCGTTATTTTCAGCCGGAATTAGGAATTGATTACTTAGTGACGGTGTGTGGGACGCATGTGTTTAAAAGAGTCGTAATAGCTTGCACTCGCAACGTCGATTTTAAATGAAGAAATGGATGTGAATCCAAGTGTCGATCTCAGGGAGGCGTGAAAATCGAATTTTTCTTGTCACTTAATGTCACGGAAATCATGGATTTTTGCTTGCGAAAAGACGTGAGTGAAAAGCGAGTGAGAGAGGGAGAAAGAGAGAGAGAGAATAGGGTTAGAAGTTTTTCATTCACAACATGCAACTTGAACATAAAAGAGGGCAAGTAACTAGATACGGAACAACTTCATTTGACATGCAACTTTAGTTTTACAACACTAGATAAATGTTTAAACACAAATAAAGTAAAGCTTAAGATAAAGAGGGAAAGAGAGAGAGAAGACGGCGAGGCAGCCACGGCGGTGGAGAGGGGCTCCGTCAGCGGCTTGTCGGCTTCGGCAACTACAAAGAGGGCTAATGGTGGCTAGGAGTGGGGTAGAGCACTTACAAGTGGAATGAATGCCCTCCATGGGTGGTTGGATGGAGTTTATATAGGCAAAAGGGTTTTCTAATTTAAGTATGGGCTTTAGCGACGTCCGAGACGTCACTAAAGCCATACCAAATCCGTCGGTGTAGCCCCCTTCGCCCGTCGGTCGCCAGTGCGCCTTATGCTTCTTCGGAGGTGATCTGCGTGCTCACGTTGTAAGCCGTCCAATCGAAGATCGGACAGCTGAGATCCTACAAAGAGCGCACTCGTAGATCGCTGTTGAGGTGCGCTCTTCTGCCACATCATCGCGCATGTGAGCTTCTGCACGCATCCGTTGCGTCGCATGGCTCCATCTGCACCGTTCGCTGCTGATCGGGCAATTGAATTTGAGCGCACCTCAAATCGCGCAGAATTGGGGAGCGGCGGGCATTTCGAACCCACGCCCCTGATTGTGAGGTTGAAGCGCCGACTGCTGAGCTACGGGGGCAGATTGTCACGGCGAGCGTCGGGTGCGCGGGCGTTCTCGACCATTCGATTGAAGATCGATGGCTGAGATTCATCCTCTGGGTGAAGGCAGAAGCGGGCGGCGGTGGAGATGCGATGAGCGGGTGCCACGTGGTGTGCCGTGGGCTGTTGATCATCAGATCAACGGTTAAAACTTCTTGGGCCCATTGCAGGAGCTCCCGATGTCGGATTTAGCCAATTTCGAGCCTGTTGGACTCTGTTCGTCGCTCTAAATCCATTTGTGCGATTCGATTGCTCATTTAAGGCCTGTTTTGACATGTCCTTGTATACATGGCTGTTAATAATGCATTATAAGCAATCTTGTGTGCAATGCATGCGATGCTCCTATTCCTATTTATGATATGTTATCTGTGCATTTTGCTCTTAAGATAAACCCCAATTGACATAATTATCACCCCAAGATGCAGTGTTATCACTTAGACATTTATTGCTTGTCAACGGGAGGAAATATATACTAAGAGACTAAACAGCACCCGTGTATCTGCCAAAATACAAACTGCCCAAGTCCTTGCTTTAAAGCATTTTTTTTTTCTAATTTTTTGGATTTTTGGAGTTGAGAGTGTGTATGTAACTTTTTACGGCTACCCAACTCACCCATAACTCGAAAAAGACTCTAAGTGCTAAGCATCTTTGTGTGAAGATTGTGATAGACTCACTCAACGGTAATTAAAACAGACTTCGAGTTTCTACGCCCGTAGGTGACCGAAAAAGAAAATGCTTGCCTAAAGGTGTATCTGTCCGATCGGTAGCTTTCTCCCTACTTTTATTTTGTGTGGGGTCAACACAAGGGTGCTTCCAGTGTATATATCCCCGAATTGCTCTACTTCCCCGCTTCTTCCTTAAGTGTTTTGGGCTTTTTCGTGCATTTAGTGAGCTGGGTTTTAGACAACTGGCCAATGGGTTGTTACCCACAACCACTTGCCAGCCATACTTATGGAGTGAAGTGTGGCTTTTTTTTTTTCTTTTTCTTCTTTTTCTATCTCTTTTTTTTCTTTTTTTTTTCCTTTTTCTTTTGTTGTTTCAATAGGTGGCTTCCCTGATCTAAGATTTACCTAGAGGCAATAAAAGAGAATGGTCCTGTGGTTAGGCTCTGGACAACCGGCCAATGGGCTGTTACCCATGATAACTTACCAGCCATACCACACTAGAAGGTTCATTAGCTACCCAATTTCTATTAGAATCTCTGAGTGAGTTAATGCAAAGATGTGTGTAGATGCTTAGACTAAAAGTCCCTCCGATCTAGAGGGCGGGTTGATAAGTCATATACTTATCACCCTACTTTATTGATCAAATTAATGTAAATTAGGGTTGCGATGATTCAAGGCTAAATCCACATTTTAGTGGACACAAGGGCTGATTAAGCCTGAAGGCCTGGAAAGTCTAAGTGTCTAGGTTCTTCTCATATCATTTCCTACAGTTGACAAGCTCCTAATCCCTAAGTTTTCCTTCCTAATTTTCTTTATATATATATGCATATATATAATTCAAGCGGATAATATAAACTCAGAAAATGCGAATTACCACCCCCTCATGCTTAAGTTGGACAATGTCCTCATTAACAAATAAATGTATGCAAGGGAGTACAGAAAGAAATCACCTGAGTGCTGCCGTGTACCTGATTAGTCTGAATCTTCTGGGTTGCCTCCCAAGAAGTGCTGAGTTTGTTGCCTCCAGGTGGGCGAAGCTCCATGTCAACCCTCAATGAGGGTGACTACTTCCTTTAGGGGAACCTAGGCAAGAAAATGTTTTAATCTCTGGCCGTTTACTGTAAAGGTTTGCCTAGTGTTAGGATCTGCAATTTCAACCGTCCCGTTGGGATAAGGTTTGACCACCTGATATGGTCCTATCCACTTTGATCTCAGCTTCCCGGGGAAAAGTTTAAGTCTTACATCAAAAAGCTAGACTTGTTGATTGGTCTCGAGTTTTTCCTATGAATGTGCCTGTTGTGGACGGCTTTCATCTTTTCTTTGTAAAGTCGATTGTTCTCATAAGCGTCCCGACGGATTTCCTCGAGCTCAGAGAGTTGGAGTGTCCTTTGTGCTTCGGCCAACTAGGAATCCATATTGCATTGCTTAATAGCCCAGTATGCCCGGTGTTCCAACTCGACCGGAAGGTGGCAAGCCTTGCCAAAGACCAATCGATAAGGCAACATGCCTATCAGGGTCTTAAAAGCGGTCCTATATGCCCAGAGGGCATCATCCAATCGTGTGGACCAATCCTTCCGATTAGGTCTCACAGTCATGTGCAGAATATTCTTGATCAACCTATTAAAGACCTCAGTTTTCCCATTTGTTTGCAGGTGATTCAGGGTGGCAATGTGGTGAGTAACCCTGTATTTTCTAAGTAAGGCACAGAATTGGGCATGAATAAAGTGACTCCCACCATCACTGATCATGGCTTTCGGTATCCCAAACCGAGAGATGTTTTTCTGAACAAAGTCCATGACAGCCTTATGGTCAAATCTTCGGGTGGCTACGGCTTCTATCCATTTTGAGACATAGTCCACCGAGACTAATATGTACTCGTAGTCGTTGGATGGTGAGAAGGGACCCGTAAAATTGATGCCCCAGACATTAAAAATTTCAACAATCAAAATGGGTTGTAGGGGCATCATATCTTTTTTATCATAATCCCTAATGTCTGGCACTGAGAGCAAGTCTTCACAAAGTTGTGTGCGCCCTTGAATAAGGATGGCCAGTAAAAATCGGACTGCAAAATCTTTGCAGTCGTCTGCTTACCAGAGAAATGGCCACCACAGGCTTGGTCGTGACAAAAGGATAGCACACTTTGGACTTCCTCTTTAGGAATACACCTCCTAATGATCTGGTTAGCACAGAGTCTAAACAGCATAGGATCATCCCAAAAATAGTGCTTGGCTTCAGCCAAGAACTTATCCTGTTGCTGTCTGGACCAGCCGTGCGGAGTCTGACCTACTACCAAATAGTTGACTAAGTCTGCATACCAGGATAGCTTTCTTCCTTGCATGGCTAGAAGTTGTTCATCAGGGAAGGTGTCAGTTAAGGGTAATGAGGGTCTAATGTGGTTCGGGTGAAGTTTGGACATGTGGTCGACTACGACGCTTTTGGACCTAGCTTTGTCACGTATTTCCAGGTCAAATTCCTGCAAGAGCAAGATCCATTTGATGAGTTTGGGTTTAGCGTCCTTTTTGGCCAACAAATGCTGAATAGCCAAGTGGTCAGTGTAAACCGTCACATGGGATCCTAGAAGGTATTATCAGAACTTTTCTAACCCAAAGACTACGGCAAGCAGTTCTTTTTCTGTGACAATGTAATTCCGTTGAGCTTCATTCAATGTTTTGCTCGCGTAGTAGATCACCACAGATTTCTTCTCTCTTCTTTGTCCTAGGACTGTGCCAACAGCAAAATCTGATGCATTGCACATTATCTCAAAGTATTGGGACCAGTCTGGGGGTTGTAAAACAGGTGCAGTGGAGACTGTTTCCCTAAGGGTTTGTAGGCATTGATGTAATCAAGTGTCATGTGAAAAAGGGCATTGTTGGCTAGGAGGTAAGTCAAGGGCTTAGAAAGTTTGGAAAAATCCTTAATGATCCTTCTATAGAAGCCAACATGTCCCAGGAAAGATCGGATTTGCTTGATCGAGCTAGGGGGTGGAAGTTTGGAAATTAAATCAACCTTAGCTCGATCAACTTTGATGCCCCTATGCGAGACGATGTGACCGAGGACAATCCCTTCCTGAACCATGAAATGACTCTTTTCCCAGCTTAAAACCAGGTTGACCTCCATACATCGCTTCAGGATCTTTTCCAAGTTACTAAGACAATGGTCGAATGAGTTCCTGAACATGGAGAAATCATTCATAAAGACCTCCAGGTATTCACCCACCATCTTTGAAAAGATGGCTAGCATACAATGCTGAAATGTAGCGGGTGTGTTGCATAACCCGAATGGCATACAACGAAATGCAAATGTGCCATACGGGCAAGTGAATGTGGTCTTCTCTTGATCCTCTGGTGCAATAGCAACTTGGTTGTATCTTGAATATCCATCCAGGAAGCAAAAATATTTCTGCCCTACCAATCGCTCAAGAATCTGGTCAATGAATGGCAGAGGGAAATGATCTTTCTTGGTGGCCTCATTAAGCTTCCTATAGTCGATGCACACCCGCCATGTGGTAGCGATGCGGGTGGGGATGGATTCGCCCTAGTCATTGGTGACCATGGTGAGCCCGACTTTCTTGGGTACCACTTGAGTGGGGCTCACCCAGGGGCTATCGGAAATCGGGTAAATGATATCTACGTCAAGCCACTTGATTATTTCCTTTTTAACGACCTCTCGCATATTCAGGTTCAATCGTCTGTACATCTGGTGAGAAGGTCGAGCCCCATCTTCCAAATAGATCTTGTGAGTGCAATAGGTATGGCTAATTCCCCTTAAGTCAGAAATTGTCCACCTAATGGCTGCCCGATGTTTAGAGAGGGTTGTAGTCAACCTAAGTTCTTGATCCCTAGTTAAATGAGCATTGATAATCACAGGGAAGGTCTAGTCAGGTCCTAGGAAGACATATTCGAGATTATCGGGCAAAGGCTTTAGTTCGGGTGTAGGTGGGACAACATTTGATGGGTAAGGGAAAGGCAGGAGTTGATCAACATCAATCTCCTCAAATAGAGGTTGCTGAAGGTAATCAGCTCTACAAAGGTCAACCTCCACAGGCTGGGGTGGGTCAGGGTAGTCATCAACTGGTTGAGTCATATGGTCTGCTGAAGAGCTAAGAGTGAGGCATTCTTCAACCAGAAGTTCCACGGGATCGTGCTCCTCAACCCAGCCACAATCAAAAGACTTAGCCGCCCTGAAGATATCTAATTGCATCTTCTTGTCTCCAAAGGCGATTTCCATGCATCATGTGTCACAATCAATGTTCACCTTAGCTGTAGCTAAGAAGGGTCTACCCAGGATGATGGGTGTGTTTTGTGGCTATTCGGGGACTTCCATGTCGAGGACCAAACAGTTGACTGGGAAGTAGAAGTCCTTGACTCGAACAATTACGTCCTTGACTACCCCCTTTGGGGTTTTCACAGATCTATCAGCCAATTGGATAGTCACAGGTGTCCCCAAATCCAAACTGGTGATACAGGGTCGTTGGATTAGGTTGATCGAAGCACCTAAGTCCAAGAGTGCTCTATCAAATGTCATGTCCCCGATATTACAAGATATCAAGGGTGCTCTTAGGTTAATTCATTTTGGAGGTAGGCTGCTTAATATCACTAAACTAGCTTGTTCCGAGAGCGCAACCTTCCTAGGTGCTTGGGTTCTCAGCTTACACTTCGACGTACAGACATCCTTCAAGAACTTAGCGTAAGCCAGGATATGCTCGATTGCTTCGAGGAGCGAAATATTAATCTGGACTTGTTTGAAAATCTCCAATAGCTCCTCATTCTCAACTACAACTTTATTTTTCTTCATTCTCTCCAAGGCCTCAGGGTATGGTGTTTGGGTTTGAATTGGTTCAATCTCTTAGTCCTTGGGTTCCTCCCGTTCATCCTCAGAATCAGGTATCTCAGGAAGTGAGGTCATGGGAGGGATCGACCAATTGGGGGCCTGGGTTTTAGGGCCACTTCTCAAGGTAACCGCGTTAGCTGAGGTGTTGGGACCATGCGTAGATCCTTGAGAAGACGAAGAAGAAGAAGCACAAAACCCAAGGGGTGTCTGTTGGGCTTGCTGGATCATGTGGCCATGCCCGGGATTGTATTGGAACCCTTGAGAAATGGGGCCTCTATTGATCACATTTCATGGCCAGGCCCCATGGGGTGGCTAGCTCTCTCGCTACACTAGTAGCTCTCCCTGGTACTATGTACACGAGGGCCAAGAAGTCGATACAGAGTGGCCAATCCTAACCCTGGGTCCCAACCCAAGGGTAGCTAGCTCTGCTCTACACTAAACAGGGGGACAGTCGCTCTCCTTGGTACTCCCTACTCAAGGGCCAGCTCACTTCCCCACTCACATTTCCAGTTCCATTTCACTGATTCCAGGAGCTCTACTCCTAATTCCCCGTAGGGTTCATACTCATATTTCTCATGTCATTCCATACCAGGTTTCATCATTTCTATCTCCTTTCTCAGGTTATACACATGTAATTTGTAATTCTATCGTTCACATGTCCATATTCAAGTTATTCACAGGTAGCTCGTGTTTCCAACATTCACCTTTTCATTTCCAATTTATATACATGCAACTCATATTATGTCAATTCACATGTGCAACAGGAAAGTTACATTCAACAGTTAACTAGCACAAGTACTACATATTTCGCAGGCAACTGTTATTCATTTACAGGCAATTGTTATCATTCTATCTACTCATTCAAGACTACAATCTATTCATTCAATATAGATATTCCAGTATTTCTAATCCTAGGATTCATGTCATATCCTAGGTTCTAATCATTCATTCCACACATGCGTTTAGGTTTTAATTAAATTAAGATGAAGCCACTCTACCAATAAACCCAGGAGTAGTGGGGGCATGAACGGAAGGCGCACATGCCTCAGCAAGCCCCGAACCTGCAACGGAAACAAGTCCTATCACAAGGATCAATCACAAGAGAATACTCAAAACAGTATAGAAAGTCTTCTAACAAGTAGAGGAAATCATACGGGAAACATCAGTATCTTAATTGCGGAAAACAGACCTCAAACGGACCCTAAACGGGTCAAAAACAGTGTTCCTGACTCAAATCAGACATCTGGAACAACTTCCAGACGTCTTAAAAGTGTCCAGTGCCATACCTCAAGTCCTGCGCCACTCCTCAGACATCCAGGAACTCCACTGGACCATCTGGACCTAGTTCCAGACATCCGACCACCTCTCCGGACGTCTGGAAGCGCTTCCCGTCGTCTAGTATGTCGCCCAAACATCCGAAATGCGTGGGAGGGCATGTCTCGCGCCTTCCTGAAGCGAAGCCTGCACAAAATCCACCAAATCTCCTCAAAAAGGCATGCAACAGTGCCTTGGCGGAGCGACCTGCATGGCCGTATCCGCAAAGAAGACGTACCTTCGTGAAGTCTACTTCTCAGTCATCTG
Organism: Thalassia testudinum; assembly: GCA_037157565.1. Lineage (NCBI taxonomy): Eukaryota > Viridiplantae > Streptophyta > Magnoliopsida > Alismatales > Hydrocharitaceae > Thalassia > Thalassia testudinum. Next base: position 47,509,060 of record JAZHRO010000025.1, read on the forward strand.
GAACCTCCACCAGACGTCGGCTATGTCATCTGGACGTCGATCCAGACGTCTGATTCTGGGAAAAACCCAGAACCAGAACCTGCTTCTGCCCTCTCGCATCGTGCGTGGCCGCGCCGCACCCTCTCACCTGCTGCTCCGGCTGCAGCAGTATCGGGGAGGACCTCCCCGACACACTCCTCCACCTTGCCTACGCGCCACTCCGGCCATGAGCTCACCAGCGAGCTCCCACGAGAGCTCGCAAGCTAAACTCCTCTCCCTCTCACGCTGCTCCTCTCCTTCTCGCACCACTCCCGCGCTCTCACCACTCTGCTGCTCTCGTTGGAGGGAAGGAGGAAGGTGGTTGGGAAGTGGGGTGGAACGAGGGAGAGGAGGGGGGCTTTATATAAGAGTGTGGGTTTAGGGTTTCGTCGAGGCAGTAGGAGAGAGAAGAAGAAGGAAAACGAGAGGAGTGTACTGCCTGCGCACAGCACGCGCGTGGATGCGAGGTCGTACTTAAAATTTTTGATTTCCAGACGTCTGGGAAGGTGTCCAGATGTTTGACCAGATGTCTGACCCACAATCCAGATGTCTTAAAAGGCTCAAACTGCATGGGTCTTAACATCATAACAAACTCAAAGGAAGGTTCGTCCTCGAAACTTGAGCTAGCTAGGGCGCGGAAAAAGAATAACATACTCATAACAAACTCAAAGAGGATCGAAGCCGGTCCAAAAAGACGTACCCTCAAAAAGCTCCAAGTACCGCTCTCGCATCGCCGCCTCAGGCTCCCAGGTAGCCTCCTTGTACCTCTGGCTCCTCCACAAGATCTTCACCAGGGGTACCTGCTTCCGTCTCAAACTCCAAACAGCTATGTCTAGTATCTGCACTGGTTGCTCGGGGTAGGTCAAGTTGTCACCCACCTCGACACTCTCGTGGCTCAGAACGTGACTGGGATTGGCGACGTACTTCCTGAGGTTGGACACGTGGAACACGTCGTGCACACCAGAAAGCTGGGGAGGAAGGGTAAGCCTGTAAGCAATGGGTCCAACCTGCTCCAGGACTTCAAAGGGCCCCACAAACCTCGGCGCAAGCTTCCCTTTCACCCCAAAACGCTGCAGGCCCTTCATGGGCGAAATGCGTAGTAAGATGTGGTTCCCAACCTCAAACTGCATCTCTCTACGCTTTCAATCGGCATAGCTCTTCTGTCTACTCCTGACAATGCGAAGTTGTCTGTGAATCTACTCAATCACCTCCTGACTCTGCCGGATCAGCCTGGGGCCAACCTCCCACTTGGTCCCCACCTCAACCCAACTCAAGTGTGCAGTACACCTTCGTCCATACAGAGCCTCATAGGGTGCCATGCCGATACTCGAATGATAGCTGTTATTATATGCAAACTCTACCAGGGGAAAATGCTCCTCCCAAGAGCCCCTCTAGTCCAGTACACAGACACGCAAAGGTCCTCAAGAGTCTGTATCGTGCGCTCCGACTGTCCGTCCATCTGGGGGTGGTATGCCGTGTTGAAGCTTAACCGTGTCCCCAAGGCCTACTGAAACTCAGCCCAAAACAGGGACGTAAAACGGGTATCTCGGTCGGATACAATCTCCTACGGAACTCCGTGCAGACGTACCATGTCACGAATATACCTCTCTACCAACTGTGCTGGTCCTAAGGTGACTCGGATCGGCAAGAAACGTGCCGTCTTTGTCAATCTATCTACAATCACCCAAACTGCATTGTGTCCTCGCTGGGTAACGGGCAAGCCCACCACCAAGTCCATGGTGATGCTCTCCTACTTCCACTCTGGCACTGGAAGTAGCTGCAACGTTCCTGCAGGCCTTTGATGCTCAACCTTCACCTGCTGGCACACCAAACACTGATGTACGAACTCACCTACATCCCGCTTCATTCCCCTCCACCAAAAGTCACATCTCAGATCATGATACATCTTTGTGTTCCCGGGATGTATGGTGAACCTGGAACCATGTGCCTCAGTCAAGAGCTCTCTCAACAACTCCTCATCCCTAGGAACGCATAAACATCCCCTCATGCGCACCTCGTCAGTAACGGAGAAGTCTCCAGGGTCCCCTGATAGTACTCTGTTACGGAATGACTGCAGGTACGGGTTTGCCATCTGTCTTGTGATGATGCGGTCTATCAGCTTTGGTCTCGTCTGCTGTGTCACAGTCACTGCCCTATAGTGCTCCAGTAACTCTAGGGGTCGCCAATTGCCCATATCCTCCATGAGTCTCCAACTCTGTGCCTGTAAACTGGCCAAGTGGGCGAGCATCTTTTGGCTCAAGGCATTAGCCACCACGTTGGCCTTCCCCGGATGGTAGGAAATGCTGCAGTCATAGTCCTTCAGGAGCTCTAACCAACGTCATTGTCTCATGTTGAGCTCCTTCTAATCAAACAAGTATCTGAGGCTCTTATGATCCGTGAATATCTCAAAGGTCTCACCGTACAGGTAGTGTCTCCAAGTCTTCAGCACGAAGACGACAACTGCCAGCTCTAGGTCATGGGTAGGGTAGCTATGCTCATTGGGCTTCAGTTGCCGTGAAGCGTAAGCGACAACGTGACCTCGCTGCATGAGCATACCCTTAACCCCTGCAAAGAGGTGTCCATGTACACAACGAACTCGCCACTGCTGTCCGGAATGGTAAGCACAGGAGCCGAAGTCAGCCTCTCCTTCAACTCCTAAAAGCACACCTCACAAGCGTCTATCCAAGAAAAGGGCACGTCCTTCCGGGTCAACTGTGTCATAGGATGTGCAATCTGTGAGAAACCCCTGATAAACCGCCGGTAGTAGCCTGCTAGTCCCAAGAAACTGCGGATCTTTGTCACTGTACGTGGTCTCTCCCACCTGAGCACTGCCTCTACCTTGGCTAGGTCCACAGCCAAGCCATCCCCTGAAATCACATGACCTAAGAAGGTCACCTGCCTCAACCAGAACTCGCAGTTGTTGTATTTGGCATACAGCCTACGTCGCCTCAACGTGTCCAAAACCATCCGCAAGTGCTGTCCGTGCTGCGCCTGATCCCTCGAGTAGATGAGCACATCATCGATAAATACCACCACGAACTGATCCAGATATGGTCTGAACACCCGGTTCATCAAATCCATGAAAGCAGTGGGGGCGTTGGTCAGCCCAAACGGCATGACCAAAAACTCGTAGTGTCCGTAACGGCTGCGGAAAGCTGTCTTGGAGACATCGGTCTCCTTGATCCTCAACTGGTGGTAGCCAGACCTCAAGTCTATCTTGGAGAACACCGTGGCACCTCTCAACTGGTCAAACTGATCATCAATCCTCGGCAGCAGATACCTGTTCTTGGTGGTGACTCTATTCAGCTGTCTGTAGTCCACACAAAGGCGTAGGATACCATCCTTCTTCACAAATAATACCAAGGCTCCCCACGGAGACGCACTGGGCCTCACAAAGCCCTTCTCTAGAAGGTCCTGCAACTGGGACTTGAGCTCTCGCAGCTCAAGTGGTGCCATCTTGTAAGGTGCTGTAGAAATGGGGCTGGTCTCCGGTACCAGTGAGATCTCGAACTCGATCTCATACTCAGGCGGTAGTCCTGGAAGCTCCTCTGGAAACACGTCAGGGTACTCTCTAACCACCGGGATACTCTTAAAGTTTGCCACGGGGCTGGGCTCTGCCACTACACAAGCCAGAAAGCCCTTACACCCCTGGCCCAAAAGTCTCACCGCCTGAAGTACAGAAATGCACCTGAAGCCTCCGTCCACCGGCTGTCCGTGAAACTTAAAAGAAGGCATCTCTGGTATGGAGAAGACAATCTTCCTCTCAAAATAGTCCACCAAAGCGTGGTAAACGGACAGCCAGTCCATCCCTAGAATCACGCCAAAATCCTCCATCGATATGACAATCAGATCAGCGGGGAGGCTGTGTCCCCCAACACTGACCTCACAGCCTGTGTAAACCTCCTCAACTACAAACAGCTGACCACCTGGACCTCTGATCACAAGTGGATCCTCTAACAACACACAGTCCTGTCCCAAACTGACAGCAAAACTAGCAATAATAAACGAGTGCATGGCGCCGGAATCAAAAAGTGTGTAAACTAGTCTGCTGGAAACTGTAACCATACCTGCCACTACTGAACCCGAAGCTTTGGCATCTCTGTGTGTCATGGCGTTAATATGCCTCTCAACTCTCGGTGCAGAAGAAGCAACCACACTCTGCGTCGGATGGGTAACCGCTGGCTGGTACCCTCCCCTCGACTGTTGTCCTCCCCCACGCACCTAGGAACTACGGCCTCCTGCTCGTCCTCCAGTGCTCGGTGCGGGGAGCATCTGCTGACCTCCAGCCCTAGACGGGCAGTCCCTCCTGATGTGGCCCGGTTGACCACTTTGGTAGCAAAGGGGAGCTCGACTCCCACCCTCGGTAGGTCCCTGCTGACAACTGGGCGGGGGTCCAGTGCTGGCAGTTGGCCCCTGTCGAGGGCCCCCAAAGGCCACTGACGGCCCCACAAAGCGTGACGGCTCTCCTGCGGGAGCCGCGTGCCTCCTCTCTCGTCGGCCCTGTGAGTAGTCTGACTGGTAGGGCCTCTTCCGTCCGCTGTCAGTGTCACGTGCGGCCGGGTTGGTCTCCTCATATGTCATAGCTGCCTCCACCACTCTTGAGAACATAGGCAGCTTCAGGGGTTTGACATACCCCCGAATAGCAGGCCGGAGCCCCTCGGTGAACCTCCACAAGCACTCCTCCTCAATAGCTACAGCTATCGCGACGAAACAAGACAGATTCAGAAAACGCATGCGATATGTGCTCACGGTCATCGTTCCCTAGCAGAGAGTGTGGAACTCCCGCCTCCTCTGATCCTGCCACATCTGGGGGAAGCACTACTCGTAGAAGAGGGTGACAAACTGGTCCCAAGTCGGCTCGGCCCTCTCCTAACCTTTGACCGCCCTCCACCACCTGTGTGCTGTGCTCTCCAGCTAGTACGTGGCAAAGGCCACGCGACACTGCGCAGGGGGTGAAGGGTGTCAAACACCTTCTCGATCTACTTGAGCCAGTCCTCTGCCTCGGTTGGGTCCTCAACCCCCTTGAAGGAGGGGGCTTCAGCTTCTAAAACTGTCCGAAAAGCTCATAATGGCGTTGAAGTGGGGAAACTAGTATGCCTCCAGGCAAGGAGGGCTTATGCTCGGAAGTGTCAGAGGACGGTGGGGGCAGTGGAGGACCACCACCTCCCCCACGTCCAGCGCTGCGTCTGTCTCGCGGTCCCATAAAGGACTCCCCCTCCACGTCCCCAGGGAGAGGCACCCATGGAGGCGGGTGGAGCTCCTCTCGCACGATCTCCCGTATTAGTTGGGCGAGATACTGGGCCTGAACGCCTGGAAGTAGTGGCTAGTCCACTAAGACGTCGGGCTCAACACGTTCGCCCCTCCAACCTCGTCTTCGGCCGCATCCGCGGCCCGCCTTAATGACTTCACGTCGAGGCATCTCCTACAAGGAGACGCGAACACAGAACATGAAGATGTCAATTCTAACGGACATTCAACAAAAGAACCTCATAACAGATGTCAAAAGGTACGTTGTGGTGGTTACTCTAGTTACAAGCAGGTGAATTGGTTATTCTCAAGCTAGTTGGTTCACTTCTCGAGACGACCTTGCTTTGACACCATCTTGTTACGACCCGGTTCCCAAATCCCTACAGGACACGAGACTGAACTGACTCGACTGATCCCAAGACCTAGTCGTCCAACGAGAAAGTAACCAAAAAGCAGGAAAGTAAACCACATTTACCATGCTAAGCAACTAATAGTAACAAAAGTACAGCAGTAAAGAAGTAAAACTACTACATTACACACCACCACAACAGTAAGAAAGTAAACAGGTACAAGAATATAAAGATAGAATGTCATAGTACAGAAGTGCAAGAACTACTCACTACAACTGAAAAGGAGTACAACAAGAAGCTACAACTACTGGGCTCTACTGGGCCCAACACCCTCTACAGCCGTAGGCTTTGGCTGCTCAACACCTGAACCTGAAAAGGGGTTATGAGTACAAAATGTCAGCTAACGCTGAGTAGAGTGGCAACCAACTACTAAAGCAGTAAAGGTGGACAGGTAGCTGTTGTTTTTCAATTTCTTTCTTTCTTTAACTAATTATTCTTTCTTTCACCTCTTGGTTTATTTATCAGGTTTCTTTCTTGATCTCGAATGTTCCTCGTGGGAACGATCTTGATTGCAGTCTTTTCCGAAGAGTAGAAGTCGCACGTGGTGCTCTCCTGGCCTGGAGAGTCCCCGTGGTGGTCCTACACCCAGTCAACCACCCCAAGGTCACGGACAAACGTAACGATGACTACGGCATGCGCGATAAGCGCACGGGTAGCTACCCCGCACTAGCACGCGGTCAGTCGTTTCCGTTAGCGGGTGCGCGCAAAGCACAGCACGGAACCAGTATAGGGCATAGCCCTCTCAGTAACAGGGGTCTAGCCCCTAAGAAACAAATAGGGGTCTCCCCCTCCACAGTCCGCACACCCTCGCCTGACTACCTTGGTTTACCCAGTGGGCCTAACAAGTCGGTGTAGGGTGGCTAGCTGAACCCCGAGCCCCATGGGGTGGCTAGCTCTCTCCCTACATTAGTAGCTCTCCTCGGTACTATGTGCGCGAGGGCCAAGAAGTCGATACAGAGTGGCCAATCCTAACCCCGGGTCCCAACCCAAGGGCGGCTAGCTCCGCTCTACACTAAACAGGGGGACAGTCGCTCTCCTTGGTACTCCCTACTCAAGGGCCAGCTCACTTCCCCACTCACATTTCCAGTTCCACTTCACTGATTCCAGGAGCTCTACTCCTAATTCCCCGTAGGGTTCATGCTCATATTTCTCATGTCATTCCATACCAGGTTTCATCATTTCTATCTCCATTCTCAGGTTATACACATGCAATTTGTAATTCTATCGTTCACATGTCCATATTCAGGTTATTCACAAGTAGCTCGTGTTTCCAACATTCACCTTTTCATTTCCATTTTATATACATGCAGCTCATATTATGTCAATTCACGTGTGCAACAGGAAAGTTACATTCAACAGTTAACTAGCACAAGTACTACATATTTCGCAGGCAACTGTTATTCATTTACAGGCAATTGTTATCATTCTATCTACTCATTCAAGACTGCAATTCATTCATTCAATACAGACATTCCAGTATTTCTAATCTTAGGTTCTAATCATTCATTCCACACATGCATTTAGGTTTTAGTTAAATTAAGGGGAAGCCACTCTACCAGTAAACCCAGGAGTAGTGGGGGCTTGAACGGCAGGCGCACGTGCCTCAACAAGCCCCGAACCTGCAACAGAAACAAGTCCTATCACAAGGATCAATCAAAAGAGAATACTCAGAACAATATAGAAAGTCTTCTAACAAGTAGAGGAAATCATACGGGAAACATCGATATCTTAATTACTGAAAATAGACCTCAAACGGACCCTAAACGGGTCAAAAATAGTATTTCTGACTCAAATCAGACGTCTGGAACAACTTCCAGATGTCTTAAAAGTGTCCAGTGCCATACCTCAAGTCCTGCGTCACTCCTTAGACATCCAGGAACTCCGCTGGATCGTCTAGACCCAGTTCTAGACGTCCGACCACCTCTCCGGACATCTGGAAGCGCTTCCCGTCGTCTGGTATGTCGCCCAGACGTTCGAAATGCATGGGAGGGTGTGTCTCGCACCTTCCCGAAGCGAAGCCTGCACAAAATCCACTAAATATCCTCAAAAAGGCATGCAACAGTGCCTTAGCGGAGCTGCCTGCATGGCCGTATCCGCAAAGAAGACGTATCTTCGCGAAGTCTACTTCTTAATCATCTGGAACCTCCTCCAGACGTCGATCCAGATGTCTGATTCTGGGAAAAACCCAGAACCAGAACCTGCTTCTGCTCTCTCGCGTCGTGCGTGGCCGCACCGTGCCCTCTCACCTACTGCTCTAGCTGCAGCAGTGTCGGGGAGGACCTCCCCGACACACTCCTCCACCTTGCCTACGTGCCGCTCCGGTCATGAGCTCACCAGCGAGCTCCCACGCGAGTTCGCAAGCTAAACTCCTCTCCCTCTCACGCTGCTCTTCCTCTCCTTCTCGCGCCACTCCCACGCTCTCACCACTCTGCTGCTCTCGTTGGAGGGAAGGAAGAAGGTGGTTGGGAAGTGGGGTGGAACGAGGGAGAGGAGGGGGCTTTATATAAGAGTGTGGGTTTAGGGTTTCGTCGGGGCAGAAGGAGAGAAAAGAAGAAGGAAAATGAGAGGAGTGTACTGTCTGCGCACAGCACGAGCGCAGACGCAAGCTCGTACTTAAAATTTTCAATTTCCAGATGTCTGACCAGATGTCTGACCCACAGTCCAGACGTCTTAAAAGGCTCAAACAGCACGGGTCTTAACAATGTCCATGTCAACCATTCCAGAATTGTCTTGCACTTCATAGATCCCACCACGGGGTTGATTGGGTCGATTAAACTAGGTCATGGAGGCATTGTTGAGCAAATTCTCACTCATGGACTCAAAGAGTTCGAAGGCGCTATCCTCATCTTTGTTCAAAAAGTTGCCTCCACATGAGGCATCAACAAAGTTCCTCAGGTTGCTGTCTAGACCATGGTAGAAGATCTAGGCCAATTGCTACCTTGGAACCTCATGGTGTGGGCATTTCCTCAACAATTCATTAAATCTTTCTCACGCCTCATTGAATTGTTCCCCACCTTGTAGTGTGAATGTGGTAATGGCTCTTTTAAGGACATTGGTTTTACCTATGGGGGAAAAGTTTTTCAAGAATGCATGCCTCAGTTCCTCCCAGGTGAAGATGGGTCTCCCTAAGGTTCTAAGCTAGTGAGATGTTTTGTCTTTTAGGGAGAAAGGGAACATCTTAATCAAAATAATGTCCAAGATGATGTTCCTGGGTTTCATAGTTCAGGTGATCTGGTCTAGGTCCTTAAGTTGTTGGAAGGGGTCCTCATTTGAGCTCCCATAAAAGTGGCTCTGAATTAAGCTCAGGACATTAGGTTTCAGCTCAAAATCATCTCCTCCTTCGGGGACTCTAAGATCTACCTCGATCCATATAGCAGACAGATCGTAAAAATCATGGAGAGGCCTAGGTTGGCCCTCAGGAGGTTGTGGTGGGTTAGGTGGTGGTTGTCATTGAGGGTTTTGCAATCGGTGTATGGCTTGCATGATGGTTTGGATCTGTTGTTGTTGGAGTTGGTAGTTGACAGAGATTTGGGCCTGAATGATGGTCATAGAATCAGGTTGAGGTTGGTCCTCAATCTCGTCAATTCTTGGTTCAGCCATTTCCCTTGTAAAATCAAGTCTCCTCCTGATTTCTCTTTCTAAAACAAACAACTCAGGATGAAGTGATCGTCTCCCGTGCATACACTAGAGAAGAACAGGGAGGGATGCGGAGAGAGACAAGTGCGAGAAGTGTGTGCACAAATAAGCAAGCAAGTCTAGTCCTTATAGTGTATACCTTATGTGACCTAAAAGATTCAAAGGGAATGATTAAATCTGTAAGCACTTAACCGCCCTTTTCAATGTTAATCTGGCCAGATTGATTACGAGGGGATTGAGGGAAGTTTCTTCCTTTAGCTTTCGCCGCCTATTCCGTAGACCCCACAATCACGATCATTTGACACTTTCCAGCAGCCTAGACACTAGATTCTACAAAGGGAATGAAGGCCAAGTGCCTAGCAAACCTAATCACACCTTTAAGACTTAGACTAGTCCTGCCTAGGGCACATCTACTCCATTTTAATAAGGGCTTAGGCTAGTACTTGTGCTCAGGATATGTGATGAGGCATTAGTGGGGTTGTGCCTCTTAGTTAACTGATTTGAGCGTGTGTGCACTTAACAAGACATGATTCTCAAGCAAGGATTTTAGGATGTGGTGTCTTTTAATAATTTATCCTTGCTTTAGTGCTTTTTAGGGTTGGAGTTCCTTAATGTTTTCAGACAATGTTCAAGTGGGCACACAAGGTTTTGCATACAACAGGCGAAGGTCGATTTCCTTTAGAATAATGTGGCCCTAGAGAAACAACCCTAATGAGTTCACCCTAATGTTCATGCAGTTCCACTAGGTGAGTTGATTTTAATTATGTTGAGTGGTGTGACTCAAGTCAAATTACGGTGGCTTCACAAACACCACTTAGAAGAAAGAAAAACACTCCAAAAAGAGTATCTCTTCAAGAACGTTAGAGTGTATATTTTTTTTTGGTTAGGTGATGAGTTTGGAATGTGGGCCAAGTAGCCATTCACCATGCCAATTTTGAATTTATATATTTTTTTGTATTTTTTTAATCAAGCAAACACTCAATGGGTGAAGTGATACGCACAAAAGGTCTTCGCAGCACTTTACTCCATATTTACCGTCTCGGATCGCGCTCCTCCGTTGCCCACGCATCGAGTTCCTACAACCAATCAATTAGAGGGAGAAAATGAGTTAGAAGATGTGAATATGGATGCGGGATGAAAGTAACAAAAGAAATCCGTTGCCTCCCTGACAACGACTCCAAAAACTGACGCACGCGGAACGCGCTGGTTTAATTATGTCATTGTAGCATGTGTTCGCGATGTCGATTTTAATTTAAGATGTGTATTTGGTGAGTCCAAGTGTCAAACACGAGGATGAGTGAAATCGGATTAGTTTGTTGCTTTAGTTGTCATAGGAATGTTTGGTTTGCTTGCGAGAAAACGAGAAAGAGAGAGAGATTAGGGTTAGAGCTTGTGTTTAAATCATGACATTCATTCTAAGAAGATGTGAGCTATGATATAAGAAACAACATTAACATATAGCATGCAATTAAAGTTTGTTTACAACTACAGCAATAGATGAAAGCTTAAACAAGTGCGACATAAAACTAAAGTAAAAAGAGTGCGAGGAGGAGGTGAGGTGGCCACGGTGATGGAGGGGGGCTCCATCGGTGGCTTGACAACTCTGGGGCGGATATGGGATGCTTGGTGGAGCTAGGAGAGGTCTAATATTGCATGGAGAGTGTGTGTGAATTGAATGCCCTTGAATCGGGTCGTTAAGGGGTTTATATAGAGAAGAAGCGGTTTCCAAACTAAGTAAGGGTTTTAGAGATGTCCAGGACGTCACTAAAACCATTCCAGAAGTGTCAGTGAAGCTCCTCGCTTGCTGGTCCAAGCGTGCACGTGTGCTTCTTCCTCCACACGATCCGTGTGCGCACAACATGGGCTGTCCTGAGATCGCGCCCTAAGCGCTAGTTCAGATCGCGCCTTGCACTTGATTGTGCGCATTCGCATTAGGCACGTGAGAGCGCATCGCGTAGCCCACCTTAGAGTCGTTCGATGGTGATTGGGCAGTCTGAATCAGCTGCGGTGCGGGCTAGAGCGCGATTTGGGGTGCAGTGGGGGTCGAACGCTTGCTGCTGCTTGCAAGTACGAGCCTTTGATCGCTGTGCTGCCTTCGCGAGTCAGTGCAGAGGTGAGATCAGGCGCAGGCGATATCGACCGTTGGATGGGGATCCAACAGTCAGATTTTGAAGTCCTTTGGGCACACTGGAGATGCAGTGCGGTCGAAGCTTGCGGGTCCTCAGCCGTCTGATCCTTGGGTCAGACGGCTTAAAATGCTTCTTTGTGATGAGCGCGAGGGCGTTGCGTGGGTGAGGATGCGGTGCTGAGTGCTACGTGGCTGCTTGTGGGCCGTTGATCATCAGATCAACGACCAGAACTTCTTGGGTTGGTCGAGGGAGATCTGGATGTCAGATTTAAGTGATTTCGAGTCCATTGGACTCCATTCGTCGATCAAAATCTGTTCGTGCGGTCTGATTGCTTATCTGAGGCCTATTTCAACATGTACTTGTACACATAGCCATTAAACATTGATTATAAGTAATCTTAATTCGTCATGCGTGCAATGCTCCCAAGCCCATTATGGTATGTCATTAACGCACATATACCCTCAAAACTAACCCCAGTTGATGGAATTATCATCATTGGATGTAGAGTTATCACTTCATGCCTCGCTCATGACACTCTGCACATGGGCCTGGTTCGATCCGATTACCTACCTAAACTCGCACACCTCGACTGCTACCCCACTGCAGGCAGCCCTGGTCCCAGGTGTGCTCTGATTCGATACCCGATTGCCTGTTTATCCCTGAGATAAGGAAAGGAAAGAACAAGAGAGAGAGCGAGGGGTTAAGGGGGGTTTTGCTCTTTAGTATTCTCGACACTTAGTCGATTTCAGAGGTGAGTTCCTCCTACCCATCAAAAGGGCCAAAGAAGGAAGGAACAAAGAAGAAGGGGAGAGGCAAAAGAAGAAGCAGAGAGAGAAGCCAAGGCAGAAGAAGAGGAGAACCGTAGAAGAAGAGCAGAGCAATAGAAGAAAAGGAAAGAAAGAAGAGCAACAGAAGAAAAATCAAAGAGGAGCATTATAGAAACGTCTTTTAAGACATCTGATTGATTATCTATTCCCTCATTTGATTATATTTGAGTAATTTCTATATGTGTTAGACTAATAATTGGTGATCCAAATCACCATTATTTTGTCTAGATTTCTTTTTGACTATTCATATACTCATGTTATACATTGCATATTAGTTTTTGAGTAGGTAATTGTGTTCATTTACATTATTTGTTGAGATTAGCATGTGAATTCCATATTTGCTCCCAGCGAACGACCTCGAACTTTCATTCGAGTATAAATTTTATCTGTTTTTCACACTGATTCTATCTATACTACAATGTAATGACTTTTAAAACCCGTTTCAGAGCGACTAACACATCATCATTCTTTTTTGGATATTTATAACATAATGGCAAGAGAAATAACATATCTCATAATCGAAAACGATCTACAAGTCGTGGATTCACATTTGTTGACATTAATCTGATCTATAGCGCCAGAAGAAATTATTCAGAGAAAGATGCTAAGTAGCATTTTACCCTATGCAGTGGCCCTTCGCCATTCTACTTTTATCCATATGCATAAATCTTCTTAGTCTAAATCCATATTCTACCTTCACAATAAGAAAACGTACAAACTTCAAAGTTGTCATATTTGAAAGAAACATACATCTGGCAGAAATATACGTTATTGGAGACATTACCTTCCAACTGGAACACCACATAATTAAAATAATATGTTAAATTACATATATATTTGAATTTTCGAACTTGTAAAATATCTGAAGACCAAATTATTAGTATCTCAAGAGAAACACATTGAACTACAAATGTTGCAGGTTAGTACTCTAAAATTATTACTCTCTATGGGTACATTTGACACTTACACATCTAGTACAATTGTAATATTATATTATATCACTTGTAAACTGCAACTATATACAAGAATTAATAACAACGCACCACATCCCTTCTTATATTTGTAACTATAATGCATAATATAGAATAACGTATTTGCTTTGAACACTAATAACAAATCCTAGGATTTTACTACACTTATTTCAAAATCCACTATTGTGTACTCTAACTCCGAGTACGTTCTCTATGTAAATTTCAAATGATTGACTATTTTGTCTTAGTATAACGGCAAGATAGTTGCCTTTTAAGCTTCCAATCCTTCCCCTCAATCATCTCCACCTTCACTTTCACATTCTCCTTGCTCTTCACAACAGATTGACCCTCTCCAACATTTCGTGTACCGTGACAATATAAGACACTTCAATTTAAAAAATTACTATTCATCATTTTATTATTTCTATAGTAATTACACATACCACTCATCTCCTCCAGTCTTCCTCTTTGCCATTTTAGCCAATGTTGATGGCTTAGGATCTTTGACCGTCGTCTTCTCCGAAGGCCCCCCTCTCTCGGTTGTCATTTACGAAGTAGAGGAAGGAGAGAGAATGTAATTTGCGGTTACTTCTTCCAATGACCTACATGTAAACTGCTTAGACGTGGGACGAATGTAATCCCAATTTTATTCGCCTAATTAGAAATTTGAAGTCCGCCAGACCAACACACACGTCTACAACCAGATTCCAAACATCTTCAAGTTCGGCGGTTCATTTCTCGATACTGCCAGTTGTGTTATTATGACACTATGTCAAATCACATCTGCTATCATGAAAAATCATTTCCTTTCTCTCCATTATCAGTTTCGAAAATTTCACACTCCTTTCAACTCATTGCTGCCCATCCCTACACCCAATATGAAATCCTTCCAGAATATATATATCACACTTTTTTACTTAATCCCTAGAAATGCATATGCTATTCTATCTACCTTATCACACATGTTATTACATTGAGATTTATTAATAATTGACACTCTTACAAACAAAATTAATAGCTAATAGAAATGTCACTTGCAACAGTACTGTTACTCCAATACCAAGTTAACATATGTCAGCTGCTTAAAAAAATTCATGCAAGACGAAACTGGTAACCAACTCAGATATCACTTTAACACTTTTTTGTTACTTACATAAACAATTTCGACAACGAGAAGATGACAACTAGAAGCCAAATAAGAACTTACAAAAACAAATTAATAATGGCAATGCGAAGGTTCCTACTCCAAGTTGCGACCGCTACAACTGGAGTCACCACTGTTACTTTCAGATACGACAAACTTCCATACAACCTCCTTTATCACGTCCGCATGAATATTGCAACGCTTGCTCTGCTGCACTTCTTCCCTAAGCTCTGTCACCTCTGACTGCCACAACTGAAGAAGTGATGTGAGGAGGCAAACCTGCATGGATCTACCCATTGTCAATGGTTTTAATTCTTCACATTAAAAAAATGTCCACCACATTAAACAACCTGCTCTTCCACTGCATGTGCACTCAATGGTACATCTCAACCCCAAGCTTTATACGTGCAAAGCTGTTAACACAAACTATACTCAGTTCTAATGCAATAATTTCCACTAAAGAAGGTTAAGATGACTGTACGTATGTCTTCGCTGCATACGTAGTATGTTTGAAGATGTTTTTCGCTGCTTGGAGTTTCGAGTAACAGGGTTACTTTTTTATTACAATGACATGTATGGAATTTATTAGTGTTTAGAATCTATCAATCTTCCCAGGAGGTGCGATGTCGACATCGACAAACCACTTCGACACCTTATTACATAATAACCGACGTCGTCAATTTTCTCTTCGTTGAGCAGTATTAACATTGTAATTTTGAAAGAATGGAAAGTAATAGCAAGTTCATCGTAACTTAATCTCCTCCTTCGATGTTGTTGGTTTGAGAACGATTCTTCATATTGATTACACCAAAAACTTTCTTGAGGACCTTCCCTCACACTTCCTCTCTCCAAAGATTTATGTTCAGTACTTATATAGGTAGAAATTTCAAATTTCGCTGCAGGTTTATCTCAACTACAGCAACAAGGGGGAGGAAGGGAGAGGCCACGCTGACGTCAGACACGTTGGCCAACCGCTTGCAGAGCTCCTCATATCCTGGCCTTCACGTCAGATGGGGGTGGAAAAGTGGGTGTATATTAGGCTGTATATACCATCATCCATTTACGAATGGTCCGTCCTCATGATTCGGACTCCGGTGGAGGAGGAGGAGGATGATTCGCTTGCGGAAGTGACAAAATATAGAAAGATAAAAAGAAATTAAAGCTCCGGCAGGTCTCCTCTCCTTCCGCCGCAGGGGCTGCCCTTTCCCGGTGGGCGGATGGAGGTCCTCCATCCGAGGATTACGATAGAAGGCCTCCCCAGCGCGATCGTGATCGACATCCTGAGCCGCCTCCCGGACTGCTTGGATCTCGCCAGGTGCCGCCTCGCCTCCAGGACCCTCAACTCCCTATCCCACCACGTCTCCTCCCTTCGCTTCCTCTTTTGCGGCCCATATCGCCGCAACAACAACAACAACAACAACAACAACAACAACAACAACAGGTCCACCACCATCCTCTTCAAGTCCCTCGTTACCACCCAGATCGCCCTCCTGCACCCGGGGGACCTCCGCTCCCTCTTTGTCCGCGTCCACAGCCCCTTTGCCCATGACGACGACGACGACGACGACAAGGACGGCAATGAGGACGAGTACGACGAGGGAGACGATCTTCTCCTCACGGACGTGGATTTCGTGCAGCGGTGGCTGCCAGCTGTCGCGGGAGGGTTGAGGTCGCTGGTGGTGGACGACTTCTGGGTCCAGTCTTGTTGGAGGACCTCCACTTTGTTGGCTCTCATCTCCACTTGCTGTGAGTTCCATTCTTACTCTCTCTCTCTCTCTCTCTCGCTCCCTCTCGACTTAACTTGGGCGTATGCTCTAGTCGTTACTCAGTCCACGTCAACGAAAAATGCTTCTATCGGAATACTCCAGTTTGCTGCTTCTTCCAAAGAAGTTGGCTTCCTAAAATGTGAGCCTGCTGAGCTTACGTGAGCTAAGCATGTTTTACCACCATCAATAGCCGAGTTTCGCCAAAGTATGTGAGAAGCAGCTCCTGCTGATAATAAATACTATTGATGGTCAAGTCAGGCTGCACCTTGAGAAGGTGAGTTTGTTGTAGTTTTCAGGGTAAGGAAACTTTTTCTTAATTACAACCGATCACCCTCCCCCTCCCTCCTAATGGAACACTGTACGACTTTCATCGTGCCGTGCTCTTCAAAGAGAAACTCTTCTCCAAATATTGTTTCTTGTGAGGATCATGCATTAGCAGGGAAGGAGGGAAGGATGGTGAGAGAGTGGAGGGTGAGTGAAGGAAGGGGGAAAGCTCTATGGGAGGAGCTTGGAGAGGGTTTACGGACGTTGAGGGGATGTAGGACAGTAGGAGAAGGGATGATCCACTATGATCTGGTAGGGGGACTTTGGGTAGGGTAGAAGGAGATAGCAAGGAGGCATGTGTGACATGAAGTTCTTTGCTTTCGGTGTTGGGGAAGGGGGCATGTGGAAGACCAATGTAGAGACCCTGTCTGATGGTCTTGTATGCGGCATTTAACCCATTGGAGGTTCCCTTCTTCGCCATCCAGGGAAGGCAGACCATCACCGTGCAAAGGAAGTTTCTGCTCTATGGTCCGAGGATGGTGTGTTGGAAACTTGGAGTGAAGGCTATCTGAGTACTTCCTTTAATTGTGGATATGGTGGAAAGTTCTCCTTTGCTTGATGCTGTTCTTGATAGGTTGAAGAAGGTACTAGGTGACCTAAAAGGATTCTCCTTGGCACTACTGTCAGGTGGAAAGTTCCTCAGAGAAAGAGGCTGAACAATTGCAGCTTCTCTTGCTGAAATGCAATGGTGGTTTGGTTTGCTTGAGACCTTTTCTTTGACTGGGATGGCATGCTTCAAATGAAACTTCCTGTGGAGGTGATTGAAGCGGTGACCTCCACTGCGGGCAACTATGAAAATGTGATAATTTTCCTTGTTTACTGGGGGCTAGATGATGGCGAGGGTTACAATGGGCATGCACTCATCTAATGACATTTCAACATGGATCAATCTCAGAGTTGGAGGCTCCTCATGCGTGGTACGTATTTGTATGTTGAGTGGAAGGTGGAACATGGACTCCTATGCTTGAGGACCGTGGGACGGTAGAGGCTTGTTGTAGCAGTGTTCTTGCAGCAGAGTGTGTAAGGCCTGGAAGCGTAAAGGAGAAAGGAAGTCTTGTATTTGTTGCAAATTTTGACTCCACATTGTTTGCGTAGAAGATTTTGGAGATGCCAAGAAGCTCTATTGACACAGGTGCAAGATTTGAGC
Organism: Thalassia testudinum; assembly: GCA_037157565.1. Lineage (NCBI taxonomy): Eukaryota > Viridiplantae > Streptophyta > Magnoliopsida > Alismatales > Hydrocharitaceae > Thalassia > Thalassia testudinum. Next base: position 47,526,679 of record JAZHRO010000025.1, read on the forward strand.
ATTATCACTAGAAATGTTGTTAATGGAAGATGAATGGTTGTAGAGACCTTTCTTGGCTTTGTAGATAGTCCTGGGAGAAGAGGGAGCTAGATTGACCATTCTAGCTGGCTGCACTATCTTAAAAGAGCCTTGCTCAGATTTGGGTTCTGGGGCTTTCATTTGATTTGGGCATTCTATTGTTTGGAAGTTATGTGGGTCTCCCTTGTATAAGCCTTACCCAATGCTCATTCCTAGTAGAAGACTTGTTCTTAGTTGTAAGGCTAGTGACCAATGGGGGCATGTGGAGAAGCCTTTTAAGGAAGGTGTGGGGGCCGTAGTGCATAGGTCAGGTTCGAGGTGTTGGAGGTGAACATGGAAGTTGCTTCCACCTAGACTATGGTAAGCGGATAAGGATTGGCCAACGCAACGATGATGGGGGCTTTTAAAAATTGATGTTCATATGTGATTGGAGTGTGACCAGAGAGGGGTGTGTCTCAGTTCCTGTGGATGTGTGTTTAGGGGGTGTGAGGTAGGGCTTGGAGATGGCGGTGGGTGTTAGGCTGGTGGGGAGTTAATTATGTGAAAGTTGCTAGATTGTGATAGGTGTGGGGTTGAAGAAGGATGGAGGTGGGACAGGAAACCTTCTTGAAGAAGTGGCATTTGTTGGGGGTATAGTTTGTTGATGATCAGGAGGAGGGATTCAAGGTGAACCATGAAATTTAACTTCGAATATCAGGGGCATCGGGGATAGAAGTAACGTAAAACAAACCATGGGAAACGAGGAATTTGTTAACCTAGTTTGAGCGGTGGTATGCTTCTCTATTTCTGGGCCTAGGATTTACTTATTTTCTCAATAATCAAAGAGAAGGCCTTAGGGTTTTATTTATAATAAAATGTTTTCCTCATGCTCAAGTAACGAGTCAATTACAAAAGGGACCCATACATTCTCCATTATTTATAATATTTACCAAGTCATCCTTATGGAAACAACTATTTTATCAGCCCCCCATAAACTAAACACGGGGTTGAGTGTTTAGTTTGTTCTTGATGTTGAACACCTTGATTGCAGCAGCTTGGTCAATATTTGCAATTTGATTGTCAGAAAAACATGTTGAACACTAATTTCTCCAGTTTGGTTTTTTTCTCGAACAAAATGATGATCAATTTGAATATGCTTTGAATGATCATGAAAGACGGGATTAATTGCTAATGCATATGCATTGTGATTGTCGCAAAAAATGTTACTGTATCTGCTATGTATCCCTAAGTTGCTCAAAAGAGAATGAATCCATTTGACTTCATTGATAGTAGAAGTGAGAGTTGGATATTTTGCTTCAGTGCTTGATCTAGCCACACCCCTCTATTTTCTATTTTTCCATGAGATCAAATTATTTCCAAGAAAAATGCAATTTATGATTATCAAGATCTCTGGTTATTGGAATCTCCAACCCAATTGCGTCAGAGTAGGCAAAAAGATTCCCTTGTTCGTGTAATAAATTAGGATTCGTGACATAGTGAAGACCATTCATGCTCGTTCCTTTTAAGAATCTGAAAATGCATTTGTCTACTTCAAGATAATTGATTCTTGAGGAATGCATGCATTGAGAAACCTGATTGATAGCAGAAGTGATATACGGTTAGGTAATGGTGAGACACTGAAGTTCCCCAACCATGCTGTGATATTCACTAGGATTTGCTATGGATTGGCTATCAGCTTTGAGCAACTTATGTTGAGAGGGTGCTAGAGTAGAAATGGGCTTACATTTTGAAAAATTGAAATTGTGTAATAAATCAAGGGTGTATTTGTGCTTTGTCATGATTAGTGTCATTGGACCCATCTACTTTATCCTAAGGAAGTTGTGAAGCATTCCAAGGTCTTTAATGTTGAAATGGTAGTTCAATTCTTAACTTTGCTTATCAAAGCTGCTGAATTTCCCGCCAACACTATATCATCCACGTATAGCAACAATAAGACAATAATTCCATTCCTAAGAGCGAATGATCAACATGGCATTGCTGAAATCCTAAGTTCACCATAACCTTTTTGAAACTAAAGAACCAAGTGTGAGAAGTTTGTTTGAGGTCATAAATAGATCTTTGTAGCTTGCAAACATGGTCGGCCTTATTTAGCTCCTCAAAACCATCATGTTGTTTCATGTAGTCCTCTTGAAGATTTCCATTAAGTCCTAGTTTCAACTGAAGGTAAGGCTTACAATGATGCAAATACTAACAACCTTCACAACATGACTAAAGGTTTCACTAAAATCTTCTCCATATTGTTGTGTAAAAACTTTAGCAACTAATTGAGCCTTGAATTTGTCAATGGTGCCATCGAACTTATATTTAATTTTGTAAATCCACTTAGATCCAACAACATTCTTATGAGCTGGGCATGACACAATTATGTAAGCTCGATTGTGATGCATTGCTTCCATTTCGTCCTACATTGCAAGTATCCATTGGTCATCTTTCACTTCTTTCCATTTTTCAAAAAAATATCTTTCACTTCTTCCTTGAAGTTTTGTGGCTCCTTAGTGATTAAGGCATTGGCCATGAATGCCTGGAATTTTGTGGTTTTTGGAGATTTGGAGAATAGAAAATTTTATTATTGAATCTCAAAGAAAAGAGCATAGAATTGGTCCCTTTATATAAAAAGGACTAACCATATTTGTAATCCTAATACAATCAAATCAACTCTTTATCTACCTAAAACATATCTTTATGATTTGGAAAGTAATAATAGAAAGAACCAAAATAAAAAAGAGATAATTCTAATTCCTAAAACACTATTTCCTAATTTTCTCTAATAACCCCAAGTTGGTGTGTGCAACACCCATATTGTTGCAAGAAATAAAAGTTAACTCTCCACCAATGTAGACATCTGGGGGTGCGGAAGCGGCTGTAACTGAAGTAGTAATTGTAGGAGACAAAAAATAGTAGCAGGAAGGCAATAGGAGACAATCCCAAGCAGTATAAGTAGTCGGTAGAGATGGGAGACGATCCTAAGCAACAATAGTAGTAATTGAGAGAAGATCTCAAGCAGTAGTAGAAGTAGTAGCGGTAATGATAGAAGACTTAATAGAAGTAGCAGCCACGGATGATAATAGTATGGCTGTAGCAGAAGTAGCAGCAGCAGTAGATAGTAATAGTAGTAGTAGTGGCGATAGTAGACAGTAGGAGGTTGTAGCAGAAATAACAACAATAGATGAGAGACAATGTGAAGCAGTAATAGAACAAGAGACGATCTCAAGTAGTGATAGTACGAGAGACTATCCCAAGCAGTAGTAGGATGGGAGACGATCCCAAGTAGCAACAAGACGAGATGTTTCCAAGCAGTAATAGGACGGGAAACAATCCTAAGCAGTAGTATTAGTCACGCGATATGTGGCAACAATAATTCCTATGGAAAGAAAATCTGATTTTAAATGTGCGCTTTGTATGGGAGTATCATGTGAGGTTGTGAGCAAGAGGAGCAACAAAAGCAACTACAAGGCCACACACATGGCAAGACTGCACACAAAGGGTTGGCAGTGTTGTAAAAATCGGCTTAGTTGAGTAGTCGACCAAGTAATTCTATGCGGTGCCCTACTGACTGAATAACCCATAATCAAGCCTATAGTTGGCAACGCCGACTACTCGGCTGAGTAGTCGTGTAGTCAGTCAAGTAGTAAGCTGATTTTTACATAGAGGGAAAACTATGTATGTAGGTATATTATTTTTTTTAGGTCAAATAAAACCCCACTCGGTCCCCTGCCCTGGCACATGTAGGAGATACAGATCACGTGTGCTAGTGCGTGTAGGTTGACGTATGTTATGTGCGAGTGCATACAGGAGGTCAGTGCAGTGGTGCGCATGCACGTGCATTATTTATGTAGCATCATGCGCAAGTGCGTGCGTGAAGGAAAAGTAGTGTATACCAGGTTTGCGTGTGAGAGAAGGCATTGGCTCATTGTTGCATGTGGGAAAGTTGATCACGCATGTAGAAGCAGGAATGCATGTTGCAATAGGTTACACATAAGAAGCAGCATCGCACATGTTTAGTATGCAAGGAGACGAGGCATATAGACAAGCCATGTGTAGGAGAGGAGGCACATAGACAAGCCGTGTGTCGGAGTGAGGGTTGATGGTCTAGGGGAATTCCCTAGGCTTGTTCCCGCTCTAATAACATTTAGAGATTTATAGAATATAAAATTTTATTATTGAATCTCAAAGAAAAGAATATGGAATTGGTCCCTTCATATAGAGAGGATCAATTCCACTTGTAATCCAAATACAACAACCAAGCCTTTTCCCACACTAAGTGGGGTCGGCTATATGGATTCTTTGCCTCCACATAGATCGATTTTCAGCCATTTCAGAACTTAAATTAAAGTAATTGAGGTCATGCCTAATAGTTTCCTTCCAACACTTGTTTGGTCTTCCTCGTCCCCTCTTAGCGGGTTTAGCCTCCATCTTCTGCATCTCCTAACTGGAGCATCTAGTGTCCTTCTTTGTAAATGTCCAAACCACCTTAGACGTGCCTATCTCATTTTATCCTCTATCGGTGCCACCATAACCTTTTTTTTAATAATCTCATTTGAAATACGGTCATTTCTTGTATGACTACACATCTATTTTAACATCTTCATTTCTGCCATAGACATTTTTTGTACATGCCTATAGTTGATAGCCCAGCATTCAAAACTGTACAACATGGTCGGTCTTACCGCAACTCGATAGTATTTTCCTTTGACTTTTAAAAGAATCCTCTTATCACATAGAACAACAGATGCATCCCTCCATTTCATCCACCCTGCATTAATTCTATGTGTAACATCTTCATCAATTCCACCATCTTGTTGGAAAATGGACCTCAAGTACTTAAAAACATCTTTCATTAGAATGTACTCTTCTTCAATTTTTACATCAATCCCTTCATTGTTCCCTCTACTACTAAACTTGCATTCCATATACTCAGCCTTCGTCCTACTTATACGTAATCCTTTATCTTCCAGGGCTTCTCTCCAAAGCTCAAGTTTTCTGTTCACTCCATCTCTTGCCTCATCAACAAACATAATGTCATCAGCAAAAAGCATACACCATGGCACCTCAGCTTGGATATGTTTCGTCAACTCATTCATGACCAAGGCAAAAAGATAAGGGCTTAAAGTCGATCCTTGATGCAAACTAATGATGATATCAAAGTAGTCCGTCAAATCATCATTAGTTTTTACACAAACTGTTGCTCCATAGTATATATCATTTATGAGGTTGATATATAAAATTTCTAACTAATATCTTTATGATTTGGAAAGTAACAAAATAGAAAGAACCAAAATAAGAAAGAGATAATTCTAATTCCTAAAACATTATTTCCTAATTTTCTCTAATGGTGGTAAAGAAACTATGATCCACATACTTACAAAGAGGGTATTGTGTTCCAGTATTCTTCCGTGGCCAAAGGTTATAAGAATGTGTGGGCTTGTCATTGGAAATCGCCACATTTGGATCTCCATTGGTGTTACTTCTGGCTCTTCAAAAGTTGCAATCTCTTGAGAATTTTGTGGAGACACAACCAATTGGTGGGTGATGGTTGAGTATGATTTTCTTTGATGACATTTCTCGTTGGTTGTTATTCTGCACAAGTGATGTCTTTAACATAACCATGTTGGTAGGAATTTGACTTTCATGAGGTGTAGGTTTGAGCTGCTTGTCTGAGATACTACTCCAAGAAGATTATGCATCAAAAGTTACATGTTGGGATAAATAGAACTTTTGTGAAGCTATAGTGAAACATCTGTACCCATTTGCCTGCTCATCATATCTGACAAAAGTGCATTTGCAACTGCCTTTGGGTGAAGATTGTCTTGCAAACTCTTGTCCATGTAGACATAAGCTATACCACCAAACAAATGAAGCGTAGAATAGTCAGGTGGATGAGAGTATAAAAACATGTGGAGGCATCTTCCATTTTAGAGTTTGTGAAGGAGTTCTATTAATTAAGAAAACTGAAGTGTGAAAAGCTCCGTGTCACAAATACTTGGGAATTTCTCTACCACGGAGCATACTAAGTGCTGTTTCACATATATTCCTCTGATTCATTTCCGCTAGACCATTTTGTTCAGGTGTTTTAAGGTAGCTTTTTTGGTAAAGAATTCCATTATTGTTCAAAAAGGATCTAAATTCATTACACATTCTCACCCCTACCATCACTAAAGAGACATTTAATCTTACAGTCAAAATGTGCTCACCAAAAGTTTTAAATTTGATAAAGGCATCATATGATTTTTCTTTCAAAAAATAAATCCAAGTATATTTTGAAAAATCGTAAAAAAAGATAACATAGTAGTGTGGCTAAGATAAAGATGTACATGGAGTAGGTCTCCAATGTATGAATTTTCGCACACAAGTTACAAAATTGGAAAAAGGAAAGGGCAACTAAGTGTGTTCCCATATTGACATCCAGAACAAATGAATTGTCGGTCAAAAACTTTGATTAAACTAGAATCAACTAATTTTCACAACAATTCAAAAATGCAATGGCCCAAAAGACCATGCTATTTTTGAAAAGTTGCTATAGAAGATTTATTTATGCTAGAACTATGAAGGACTGAAATAGAAAAATTATTCATATTAGGTGAACCAAGATCCCAGATTATCCGAAGGTGTCCCTGTCGATCAATGCCCATTAATGAGGAAACATTTATATGAATGTTACAAAAGATTCTAGAAGTCATTTTCGTCATATGGCTAAAATTTGGTCAAAACCCGGTTGCTCATGTTTATGTAAATCAAAATTAATAACCGCAAATCAGTTATTGAATGAAGTACGGAAATTAATCACATAATTATATTCAACTATATTTTATTAATTGATTAATTTTCCTGATTACGTGCTATTACAAAATTTAATTTCAATTATGATTTTCTATAACTACTTGAACATTTTTGCCCCAACGTTTATGACCTTTTGAAGACTCTTATTACTTCTATAAATACCCTCTTTGGTTCTTCACTAGAGATACAACATATACCACATCATATACATCATATACAAGCTCTTTATTAAAAAATTCAAGAGATCATTAATTACAAAAAGCTCTCACACACAAGTCATTATATTGAAAGTTCTCACAAGTGCAATTGCCTGTAAGCAATCTTGTTACTTCCATGCATCAAAGCTCCACTTCAAAGGGAAGTTCTTCAAAGAAGTAAAACTCTATACTCTTTAATTTCAAACACATTTTCTCAAGCGTGTAAGATTGTTTTGAAAAATAAGAATTTCTTACTCCTCACTTGTATGTACAAAATTTCTATATTCAAGAAAAGTTTATTGTGAAGTAAATTTGATTAGTATTGAGTATATATTCACACGTCATACTTACACTTGCTCTATAGGGTTATTGTAAGTTTCAAATTTATTTTGATACTCGTTGGGTTCTCTTGTGTGGAATTCCCGTTCTTCTTGGAGAGAAGAACAAAATTACTTTCTTGTGGGTTGTACAAGAAAGTAGTTGATGTAATTTGAGGCATACTACCCTTGGTTGAATAGTGGTAGTATAGTGGACTTGCTTGCTTATGGCAGATCGAAAATCCTTGTTGGGTGACAAGATAGAGGTTTTTCCCCAGTTGAAGGGTTTTCTCTTTAAATCATTGTGTTCATTTTGTGGTTTGCTATATTGTGAATTTTAAATTGCAATTTTATTTGATAATCTTTATATTTAACAATTCACCCCCTCTTGTGCCATTCTCATAAGGTCGATAGTGTCACCTTCTTATAAATAGTATGGAACCTTCTTAAAGAAGGTGGCATTGATAATCACAATATATCTTCGGTGTACTGAATTATAACATCTGAAACCTTTTTGGTATGTAAGTATTCCAAAAAGATACTTTACTGCCATAGGGAGAACTTGTCCTATGCTCTAAAGGCCTGAACAAAATGTGTGTAGCCAAATATGTGAAGTGGTAGGGTAAAAGGTCTCTTGGACTCAAGGTGGAGCACCTGGTATGGTATGCTTTTGTGTAGCACTGAGGATAGAATATGATTGATGAGATAGGTAGCTGTCAAGACTGAGATGAGAGTTGGGAGAAAGTGGAGAGAGGGGGGCAATGGAGGAAGGCTTTCTCTTTGTCGCTCTTGTGAGATCGTGGGCTACAAGTATTGAGCGACGGGGTCATCTTGCTTGGGATTGTAGTGACCCTATCGTTTGTCTTCATTGTAGACGTTGCGGACATCACTGGAGGTCTTGTCCGAGGAGGAAGGTTCTCCTGAAGAAGGTCGTTCTTGATGGGTTTGAAATTCCCTACTAGGAGGGGGTGACGTAATAATTGCGGAAATAAATATAAACAATCTCACAAAATAGACAATCACACAAGTACACAAGTATTTTTTCGGTGGAAACCCAAACCGGGTGAAAACCACCACCTAACCCTCTTGAGTTAGGATTTTCTGATCAACCAAGTTGATCAAAATCCACTAAACGAATCACTTTAAACGAGGGTGATTCAACCTCAAATACAACCACGCTACAAGTGCGAGGGTAGCGTTCCTCAACCCCTTCTCTTCACGAGAAGGATTTTGTCCCTCGAAGGAGACGGGAATTCGCAAAGCGAATACCCAACCAAATAACAAAGATAAAAGAACAATAATCCTATAGAGCCAACAAAGTAATTTTAAACCTAGCTTCTATAGGAATTAGGAAACTCCCTTTTGAAAGGAGTGCGTCGGCGACGCGGATGCGTGAACAACACGACGGCGCTACGTCGCTCTCGTGAACTACGGCGGGAGAGCGGGTGCGCAAAGCTTGATGCTCTCAAGATGAAGAATTAGAGCTTGGAGAGCAAGAGAGTCTTTTTGGACACAAAAGAGTGTGAAAGTGTGTAGCTAGGTGTATCTTGGTGTATGTTTGTGTTGCAAAGGTTCCCCTCTATTTATAGAGGCCTCAGGAAGGCTTTGGAAGGCTTAGGAAATGTTCTATAGCCGTTGGGTGCAAAGCCCAAGAGAATCAACCCGAAATCAAGAACAATCATTGCACTGACAGGGTTATCAGATGTCTAATTCTGGAATCAGATGTCTGGAAGACCACTTTAAGACGTCTGATTTCGTGCGGGTTCCTTCCTGACTTGGATCAGATCTAAACAGGGTTCTAGCGCAAGTCCATCAGACGACATACAGGACGTCTGGCACTATGTCTGGACGTCTGGAAACCTACTTTTTCTGTGGGAATGGATTTCCAAACGTTGCAACGGCTAGAAAATCTCTGAGAAGAGATTTTGGGTCAGCCGAGGCAAAACGGTCAATTATCAGACGTCTGGAAAGTCCTATGGATGTTTGATAAGGGCTCTAATGGTCACATTCTTGAGGGTTCGCTAAGCCAGCCAACGGTCCACTAATTGGACGTCTGGCAAAGTCATCAGACATCTCCTAAGACGTCTGGTTTAAGGTCTGGACGTCTGATTTCATCAGACAGAACTAACTATGTCCAGCCTAAATGTTATCAGACGTTTGAATCAACAGTCAGACGTCTTAAAACACTTAGACGTCTGATTTTGGAATTAGATGTCTGGAAATGCTGTTTGAACCCTATATTGGTTTTCTAAGTTCTCTACAGAAAACCTAAGTATCCTAGGGTTGTGCCGGTGTTCCTAGGACTACTGTTAGGATACTTTGAGGCTCTTTAACATAATTTTCTAAGGAAATAAAGAGCAAGAAAATAACGACAAATGTACATGAAAAGAATAAAATGAAATTCTATCATATTCTTCTTGTCCTTCCATCTTCAATCTATCGCTCCTCGTGAATCCCCTCTGTTCTCCATCAAGCTCCTCTAATCCGTCCTGGATGCGAGCTCGAATTCCGTCTAAATACGTCTACATTTGCAATTGACTTGAAATCTAAGACTCCAAGTGCAAATGTTAAATAACACGTGTTTTGTTATCATCAAAACAAATGATCGTGGTGTTCTAGCACCAACAGGGTTCCTGTTACTGCCCTACGACCCTCCATCATTGGAAGTGGATGTGCCTTGGTTTCCAATGGTGGGGATTGTTGATTCTTTGATGAAGTTCTTTTTGGTTGGTGTTTTCATTCATGGTAGAACGAATGTTTCGGAGGCATGTCTTGTGCTTTCAAAGGTGGGCTTCTCGTCACCTAATTGGAAGGTAGTATTGTTGTTGAAGAAGGTGATTGTGTTTGGGTTATTTGAATCTAATGTTGATATTTTGAAGTTTGGGGAGGCTCGTTTTTGTGATGTTTGCATTAGATAGATTCTTGAGTTTGTATGAAGGTGCACTTGATGAGAGGGTGCCATTATGACCTTTGTTTAAGGGTCGTATTGTTGGGATTCCTCTACGTATGAGAAACATTGAGGTTGTTGGGGTGCTGTATGCATCTTTTGCTCGGCTTAGAAGATGTGAGGGTATTGGTCTCGTCGAAGGAGATGCATCTTCAGTTGTAGCTGAAGGAGAGTTGCTCGTGGGTTGAGTGACTTCGGAGAAGGCTATCCTACGTCTTGGCGATTGCTTGTGGGTTGTATCTTTCGAGGAGGTTATTGGTGGTGCTTTCAAGTTCGAATCATATGTTGTTGTAGTGGCTTTCGGTCAGTTAGGACTTTCTTCCCTGGCGAGGAGAACATTGAAGTTGGTGTGGCACCTGGTTGCCAAATGTGGATGCCAGATGGAGAAATTCAAATCGGGGACTATTGGATCATCAACTAAGAGGCCTAACTCTCTCCTTGATTTGGGGCCTGATGGTTTTCCAATTTTGGAAAACAACCTAGCATAAGAGAGAAGTTTGGCAGACCCTATTTTGGGAAACAATCCAGTGCCGGAGAGATTTCTGGCGGACCCTATTTTGGGAAACAACTCAGCGCTCAGCGCTGGATCCTACTCTAGTGGGGACATTTGCTGTGCATGAGAGAAATTTAAAAGGCACTCCACAGGTGGCTTTTGGATCCGAAAGCAGATCCGGACGTGGTGAATTCGGATCCAATTATTCTCTTTCATGCGGTTCAGTTGGGCCTACTTTTGTTTTTGGCTTTGGCTCTGGCTTTGGCTTGGGTTTTGTTTCTCTGCAAGATGGTGTCTCTTATCCCTTGGTATTTGGGTCTATTTTTGAAAAACGTGGAGATGAGGGCTTACATCCCAGACCACACACTATTCCTGATCTTATGGAATTGATTGGATGTGAGGTTCGAGTAGAAATGGTTCAACAATAGCATCGGATTCTGCAACATTATCATGGACATGTGGGCGATGCAGCTTCAGGCTATTTGGGAGTGGAAATTTCAGATTCCATAGGCTGTGAAGATTGAGATGGTGTAGTTAATGTGAGGTCTGATGAGGTCAATGCTGCTTCGTTTGGTGGCAATATGCGGATTAGACGATCATCTTCCTCATGTAGGTCTTCAAGGTCGGCTAAGGTGGTGCAGCAAAAGCATAAGCTGTTGTTCAACTCCTGTTACAAGAGAAAGATAATTTGAAAGAACAGGAGTGGTCAAGAGGAAGCTTCTAAGGGTGGGAAGTCGTCGGAGGAGATTGATCTTAGGGTAGCCCAAGTTATAAATGTCAAGAAGGTCAATAATTGAGGGAGGTGTTTGGTCTTTGATGGTTAGGATTTTGTCTTGGAATGTTCGCGGTCTTCGCGATTAGTCATGGAGATCTATCCTAAGGTGATACCTCATAGAATGGCGAGTTGATGTCTTGTTGCAGGAAACACATCTTGATGTTGTGAATCTATAGTTGAAAAGAAGTCTTTGTGGTGATTGCTACATAGATTTGTTAGAGGTGAAGGCAATGTTGATGTGGAATGGAGATATGCTGGAGCTGAATTCTTCCTTGTTTGCCACTTGCTTGGTTACTAGTTCCTTTATGAGAAAGTCTGATGGCCTTGCATTATCTATTTCTTGTGCTTATGGCCTTTGTGATGATGCTTGCAGACCACAGTTCTAGGATGAGATTGTGCAAGCGTCAGAATTTGTATACAGAAAGCCTTGGTTGATTGGCAGTGATTTCAATGCAACTCTATCCTCTGATGATAGAATTGGATAGAAGATGTGATAGGGCCACTATGGATTTCCAGAGGATTGTTCAGGACTTGCAATTGTTGGACTTGCCAATGTCGGGGGCGCATTTTACTTGGAGGAATGGTGCAGGTGCAACATCAAGAATTGATAGATTTGTTTGCAATGTGGCTTTGGTTGAGGCTTTTCAGGGGGTAGATGTGGGGATAAGGGATAGACCCTTTTTAGATCACTCTCCTCTTCTTTGGTGCAACAATGAAGATTTGCAGTATTCGATGTATTTTAAGTTTCAAAAATCTTGGTTGAAGAAGCCAAGTTTTCGTGATTTCATTCATGAAAAATGGTTCGATATTCCAGTTTCTATGTCGGCTATACGTACATTGGCCAACAAGATCCGTTGTATTAGAATGACCTTGATTGATTTGAAGATGGATCTAATGGCACGTCGAGAGAGAGTGGATGCTTTGCAAGCTATTAGTACTCTTGACAGGAAGGAGGAAATGGAGTTGTTGTTTGTGGGAGATGGTCGGGAGCATAGAAGATTACAAGAGGTGGTTAAGGAGGAGGATCTGAAGAAGGAAATGAATTGGAGATAGAAATCGAGGTAGCTTTGGCTTATGGAGGGGGACTCCAATTTTAGATTCTTTCATTTGCTGGCAAGTGCTAGAAGGAGGTCCAATATGATTAATTCCTTAACGGTTCATTTGTTTAAGGGAATAAAATAGGGTCTTCCGCATTTGGGTTGAGAAAACCAAGAAGAAAGTTATACCGGAATAGGCCTACTTTTGTTGGCATAAAGCTATTCGAGGGGGCTCCTGGAATAACTGTATTCCACTCCCTCCTTCCTCCAAACGTGGAACACCGGCCCTTTACTTCTTATGGCCAAAGTTAGACCTAAACATCTAAAGGAACTTATTTCACAAAATGCTAATTCCATGTGTAATTCCTCAAAATCTCATTCCTCGAACCAAACATACCTTAATGGAGGCAGCCTAGTGGAGTTTAGTGGTTGGGAGATCAGATATACCAGTCTTAGATGAGGAAATGAAGAGTGACCTGATTAAAGAGATCTCAGAGGAGGAGGTCTTGGTTGCTTTATCTGGACTGAAGGCGGAGGGTTCTCCACATCCTGACGGGTTACGGGTGCTTTTTTATGAAGAATTTTAGGAGATTGTCGGTGTTGATTTTATGGCCATTATTCGGGAATTTTTTGGTGAGAATAGAGGCTTTGATAGGCTCAATAGGTTTTACTTGCTCCTGTTAAGTTTCCTAGTGCTAATTCAATTGATGAGTATAGGTCAATTGCTCTTTCCAATGTGGTTTATCTTGTAGTTGCAAAGGTGTTGGCTAACAGGTTGCGCATGATGTTGCCTAAGATCATTAGTTCAGTCAAATATGCTTTCGTCATGGGTAGGTCTTTGTAGGATTCATTTGTATTGGCTAGGGAGATGGTGGCATGTTGGAGAAGAGGGATTGCTGCCTTTATATGGAAGGTGGATTTCTCAAAGGCATACGACTCTATGGCTTGGTTATACCTTTGGGAAATTTTGAGGGGTTTTCCAAAGATGCGGGTGCAGTTGATGAAGAGGTGTATTACTACCTCCTTTTCAGTGCTGGTGAATGGCCGATCAGACTGTATTTGGACCCAACCACAATGTAGGGTTCATCAGTGATGTCCATTGGTGCCTCTCCTTTTCAACACTGCTATCGACACTTGGCATTTTTGACCTTTAAGGCATGTAGAGGTGGTTTGTTAAATGGATTCATGTTGCATGGGGATGGGTCTCTTCTTATGCCTCTATTACAGTATGCAGATGACACTACTTTCTTCATACAGGGTGGACTTACTGTGACTGAACACCTTTGCTCTTTAGTAAAGATTTTTGGGAAAATTTTTAGGTTGTGGATTAATGGAAGTCGACATTTGTGCCTGTAAATGTTTGTGGTGGTGTTCTAGACGATATTGCAAACATTTTAGATTCACCACTTGCTGATCAAATATTTGGGTCTTCTATTGAGGGGGAAGAAGCTCATATCTTCGGTGTGGAATGTGTTGTTGGAATGCATTACTGCTAGGCTGTCCTCTTAGAGTGGAAACTTTTGTCTCGAGGAGGTGGTATGGTGCTCCTCAAATCTGTGTTATCCATACCGGTTTTCTATCTGTCCATTTTCAGGCCACCAAAGAAAGTGTTAAAAAAAGTTCAGATTCTTCAAAAGCATTTTTTTTGGAAGTGCCCAGACTCAGAGGGGAGGTTTCTGCAGTTGGTCCCATGGAAGGAGGTTTGTCTGCCCAAGAAGTTTGGAGGTTTGGGGATACATAATTTAGAGGTTTTCAACAAGGCTCTCTTGCTTAATTGGGCAGTTAAATTGATGTCTGGTGAGGGTTCCATGTTGGTTAAATTGTTGCAGGTTTCATATGGGGCAAATATGAATTTGTTGGAGAGGGCAGTGTTGAGGCGTGGTGATTCACCTTTTGGAGGCCGCTTTTGCCGATCTTGTGGGAATATGACTCACATTTTACACCGGTCTTAGCAATAGGGGACTGTTTCAGGTTCTGGAAGGATAATTGGATTGATAATGGTGTCTTAGCTAGCCTTTTTGGCTGAATCTATCAATTAGTCAGCAACAAAAATGATAGTGGCCAATGTTTGGGATGATCAAACAAGATCATGGAATATAATCCTTCCCCCTGGATCATCGGAGGACACTTTTTCTGAATTTCGAGGTTTGCTGAGTCAGATTTCAGATTTCCATCCTTCTTCAAATGGGTCGGGTAGGTTGGTATGGAGAGATGGAATGTTTTGTCAACAGCAGGGCGTATTGTAAAATCAGTATTGTTGCACCTAAAATTTGATATTAGATTTGATTGTGCTAATCTTTGGAGGTTGAAATTACCCTTGAAGATAAAAGATTTTTTTTTTGCTTATTCAAAGAGGAAAGATTGTCTCTAAGACTTTCAGAAGAGTGTGGTCTGAGGACCCTGATGTGAGTTGGCCATTATGTCATTGCACAGAGGTGGATATATCACACTTGTTCCTACGTGTGACATCGCCAAGTGTGGTGTTCATTAACTTACGGATAGGGGACATCTCTTCAATGCAGAATTTCTGGGCCTCTTTTCGAAGCTACATGTGGACATGACTGGGTGGATCAAGGTTTTTGCTATTGTATGGTGTATGCGGCTACAACGCAATGGTGTGGTATTTCGGGGTGATTGTTATTAGGTGGAGAATATTGTGAGGGAGGCATCTTCTTTGTCTGATTTTTGGCTTTCTCCGACCTGTTCCATTTATTTTAATATAACTCTTTGGATGATTATCGAGTTCCAGTAATTATCCTTCTAAAACAAAAATCCAATAGATGAAAGTTTGCGTTCTACCATGCCATTTTCTTATGAAGTATGTGCATAGGAAGTCTGTGTGAAGTTCTACTGACAAAGGTTTGCAAATCTGATTATATGAACTCTAATACATTATCACTACGAAAGACTTGTATAAGAACATAGTATTATGCCTGGATCTTAGCTAAGTACCTCTACACAATTTGAGGAATCTTAAAACAGGCTTAATTGGAAGAAATAACTTAATTTAATTAGAAACCTTAAGACTCTCTTATATAGAGAGAGACCGAAAGAGTGGAAGTACATAAAAGCTCCTGAGGATAAAATCAAACTCAACAGCTATACAACAACGAAAAATAGAAATAGAAAATATATGCTAACACTCCCTCTAAAGTTGGAGCATAGATATCTATCATGCTTAGCTTAGATACACATGAATCAAATAGAGATCTGGCTAAGGGTTTGGTAAAGATGTCAGCAATCTACTCCTCAGATGTGACTGGCGTGGTATAAAGCAACTCCTTCTGAATGATGTCTCTGGTGCAGTGACAGTCAACCTCAACGTGCTTTGTCCTCTTATGAAATGCTGGGTTGTTAGCAATAAAGGTGGATACTCTATTATCACATCTCATCTTTATCGGGCTAGAAAACTGTATCTGCAAATCAGTAAGTAGGGATCTGATCCACATCATCTCTGCAGTGGCATGAGCCATGGTCCTGTACTTAGACTCGGCACTAGATCTCGCAATTGTGCTCTGCTTCTTGCTCCTCCAT
This sequence comes from Thalassia testudinum, assembly GCA_037157565.1. Lineage (NCBI taxonomy): Eukaryota > Viridiplantae > Streptophyta > Magnoliopsida > Alismatales > Hydrocharitaceae > Thalassia > Thalassia testudinum. The sequence goes on from JAZHRO010000025.1 coordinate 47,542,774, forward strand.
GTAATCAAACTCCCTGCTAGAAAGGTGTAGAACCCAGCAGTGGATTTGCGATGCACATGACATCCAGCATAGTCCGCATCAAAGTATCCAACCAAGGTCATGGAAGACCCCTTGGAAAAGAGAAGACCCTTCCCAGGAGCCTTGATATATCTGACCACCATCAATGCTGCATCCCAATGCTGATGTGTTGGCTTAGCTATGAATTGACTCAGTTTCCCTATTGCAAAGGAGATGTTTGGCCTCGTAATAGTGAGATATGGCAGCTTGTCCACAAGCTGCCTATACTACCTGCTATCTAACTTTGTATTCTCATCATATAGTGGCATCTTGGGGTTCATAGGAATATTGGCCTCCTTGGCCCCAAGCATGCTAATCTCCTACAAGATGTCCAAAGCATATTTCCTTTGGGATAAGGCAACGCCCTTTTTGCTGTGAGCAACCTTAATACCGAGAAAGCACCGAAGAGCTCCTAAGTCCTTCATGACAAACTGCTTTGTTAGGATGCGCTTAATCTCAGCAACACCCTGTTCATAATCTCCTGTGACAAACAAGTCATCAACATAAACAAGAAGTACCACCGTACCTCGTCCAGTTCTGACAAAAGGAGAAAAGTTGGCTATTGACCTCCTGAACCTAGCAGCTGCCTCTACAACCTGTGATAGGCTCTGGAACCAGGCTCTGGGACTCTGCTTAAGGCTATAAATGGCCTTCTATAGTCGGCATACATACTCCCCCTGAGCCTCAAAATTAGGTGGCTGCTGCATATAGACTTCCTCTTTGAGATCCCCATAGAGGAAGGTATTCTTCACATCCAGGTAATGTAAAGGCCAATCTAACTAAATTGCCATTGCAACTAGCACTTGTACAGTAGCAAGTCTGTCAATTGGTGCGAAGGTGTCAAAGAAATCCACCTCATAGGTCTGGGTGAACCTCTTTACCACTAGACGTGCCTTGTACCTGGCAATGCCCCCATCTAGATTGAATTTCACTGTGAATATCCATCTACAGTCAACAACAGTAGCTCTGTTAGGAAGTGCAGTGAGCTCCCAGGTTCCGCGACCCTGAAGTGTAGCCATCTCGTCCTCCATGGTAGCTTGCCATTTTGGATGAAGCATGGTTTGCTGGTAAGTAGTGGGGATCTCTGCAGCTGACAAGGCAGAAGTAAATTGGATAAATGATTTCCCAGGATGGGCACTGAGAAGATCACCTGCAACGTGATAGCGAGCACAAGAGTGTAGAGCCTTCCTAATAGCAATAGGAAGATCCTCAATAGCATCGGGCACCCTAGAGTGACTTGTGGGACCATCGTCAATAGGCAACTCAGTGGAGTCAACATGCACCTGTGTAGGACAGTCTGGTGGCGTAGACGAAGATGGCCTCTGTAGAGTCAAGTGAGGCCTACTGTACTTGTGCATCAGGCCATGTAGCTTCTCAAAATCATCCACGGACTCCTTGGAATTTGACGTGGGAGGCGAGGAAGTCGAAATAGGAATATCCTTAAATTGGACAAGGGGAAAGGGCATCGAGGTAGGTGCATCTGAAGTAGACATTTGGCGACCCCTCATAGAAAAATAAGGCACTTCCTCATGAAATGTGACATCCATGCTAACATGGTGTTGCCTACCAATAGGATCATAACATTTGTAGCCTTTCTGGGTGGCACTGTAACCCAAAAATACACACTTGACCGCATGGGGAGCAAAGGTTATTCCTGCCAGGACCAAGAATGTGAACAAATGAAACATAGCCGAAAACATGAGAAGGCACAACAAACAAATCTCTATTTGGATACAGTATCTGATACAGAATCTGCTCATGAAGGACCGAACTAGGTATCCTGTTGATTAAGTAGCAAGTAGTCAAAATAGTGTCTCCCCAGTAGGAAGATGGAACATTGTGATGTATCAACCATGTTCGGGCCACGTCTAAGAGATGTCTATGTTTCCTCTTTGCCACGCCATTCTATTAGGATGTATAGGGGCAGGAGGTCTGATGTATGATGTCTAGGGAGCTGTAGAATTGGGCCAGTCTCCTGGTGCAAAACTCAAGTGCATTGTCGGTTCTAACAATCTTTGCAATTGTAGAAAATTGAGTCTTGATATGATAAATTAACATCTCAATCATATTTCCTGCATCTGACTTATTACGAAGCAAAAAGGTCTATGATAGTCTGGAGAAATCATCAATGACCATCAAGTAGAAGTGGAATTCCTACTTGCCTGGAGTACGACTGGGGCCCCATATGTCAATGTGGAGTAAGTCAGAACATGCATATGATGCAATCATAGTGCTAGGAGAATAGTTGGAATGTTGATGCTTGCCTAGTTGGCAAGTGTCACAAAGAAGACTAGCAGTACGTGATAAATGAGGAATAACTCATCTCAGTCGATCTAGAGAGGGATTTCCCAGCTGACGGTGCCACTGAAGTGCTATCCTTGCCTTGTATGCCACATCTGCTTGTCTAACAACTGCCAATGGAGATGAGCTAAGCGGTTTACACTTCCTTCATCGTGTCCACCACCAATAGTTTTCCCTGTGAATTTGTCTTGGAAAACACACCTTACATCATCAAAAATTGCTCTGTAGTTGAGCTCTTTGATAATCCCGCTAACTGACAACAAACTGATTAGAACATTAGGCAGTCTCAGGGTAGGAGATATAGTAACCTCCCCCTCTTCCTGGACCTGAGAAAGATGTCTGTTAACCACCTGAATAGTCCTGCCAGGAGGAACATCACGCATTATGCGGAAGCACTCCCGGTCTCCACTAAGATGCCTGGATGCCCTGGAATCAATTAACCATCCATCATCTACAGAAGAAGCAAGAGTTGCAATATCTAAAGTGGTAGACACCACAGTCTCATCTTCTTTCCTAACAATCCCATCGGCCTGCTCTATAGCTTTAGTCACAATCTGAACATGACCTATCTTGCCAGGGAACATACCCGTGGTCCACTGCCTGCTACCTTGTCAATGATGGCGCCCCCTACCTCGTGCAGAAGGGCCTCCTTGTCTATTTAGATGACATTGTTTGACACAATGGTCTCTGTCAAGATTGACTTGTCCTGCTTCCATAGCGGCCTCATGAACTCAACAATTTTTGGTGAATTCAACATGTCCAAAGGGAGCTAAACAACTCATCAATCAATGAAACAAACTGATCCAAAGGCATCCATCAATCACATCTAATGAAACGAGCTCATTAATGAATAAATCCATATTTGGATCTGCATCGCTGACAAGAAGCCTCCTTGGACAGATGTTAGCCTTACTTGGGTGCAAGGAGAGCACCCAAGGTGGCCCTAAAGAGACCTAGCCTCTCTCTTGCAACAACTACAGGGATTGCAGTCCCTAAATCAGGGCAAGAAGCCCCTCACGACTGCTGCACAGGGATCAAGACTTCGTGCGCCGCCTACGTTGCTGGTCTGCGCTGCCAATCGCCGAAGCAAACCACCGCTGCAGCGCTGTGCGGGTTGCTATTGCCAGTCTGACCGCTACCAGCTGCTGTAGAGCATCGTCGATGCTTCTTGAAGTCGTAGCACCGGTGCCTGCTGCTATAGCAGGTCACTACGCCGCAGCGTTGGTGCGAGGTCTGATGGCCATCGCCGGAGCGCCACTGCCTTATTGCAGCGAGCCCTGCTCCACTGCGATTAGCCCTAGATGCTGCAGCGCTGCTGTCGAGGCTAGAATAGCCTCCAAGCTCGCCGCAGCGTCGTCCCCCCCCCCCCCCCCCCAGGGCATCGCCGCAGTGCGTTGTTGAAGCTCCGCCGAGTGCTACTGCAGCTCGTGAGGAAGAGAGATGATTAGGGTTTGGTGGTTAGGGTTTAGGAGGTCGTGAGAGGTGGGATACCTAGAGCCATGGTCCAGGACCGGTGCTCTGATAGCAAATTAGAAGAAATGACTTATTAGAAACCCTAGGACTCTTATATAGAGAGATCGAAAGGATGGAGTACATAAAAGCTCCTGAGGAGCAAACCAAACCCAACAACTATACAACAACGAACAATAGAAAAAGAAAATATATGCTAACAAAAACCCACGTGGATCGATTATGATCATCCACAAAAACTACAAGGTACCTATGACCTCCAATATTAGGAATACATGCATGACCCCAGACATCATAGTGCACCAAGCCAAAGAGTGAGGTACTAATCCCTTTGGTATGCTGGGGAAACGTATTCCTGTGATGCTTCTCAAGTTGACAAGTCTCACAATCAAGGGCAATACTTGTTGATGACTTAAGAAACATCTGGTACATCCTTCCTAATAGATGTATGACCAAGCCTCCGATGCCACAATAATGGGTCCTCTGAGATAGACATTGCTTCTGCAAGCTATGTGGAGATATCAAGAAAGCAAAGACCATCTTTGTTGATCCCTCCTTAATAATCTCGCTCATTTTCTTGTCTTGAAAATAAGAGTGTCATCAAAGATCACACGACATTGAAGATCCTTGCAGATGCTACTCATCGACAGAAGGTTCATTAGGAAATCAGAAGCACAATGCACATTAGAAAACTCCATACTAGAAGGTATTTGGACATTCCCAACCGTGGTGATTGGGGAGATGGATCCATTACAACCTTCATTGACTTGACACTCCTAGATTTTGTCGGTGTCTTCAACATGGTAGAGTCTCCAATTGGATGAATCGACACACTGGAGTCAATTATCCACTCTGCTCAGGCTGACCTCTGGGCATAATTTTCCTCTTATCAAAAGACAATGCTAGGCCTTGTGTGTTTAGCATCCACCAATGTCATAGGCACACAATCTATGCCCTTCCCCATACAACAAAAATTGGGTATATCATGAACACAAAGTGGGAGACAACCTCGAGCATGGTAGGGGAGACGATCCTAAGCACACAAAGGAAGACATCAACTACTTCCATCGTTGCTACTCCCACGACATCGACATTGCAAACTGAAAGAGCGATTTTTGTTTTCGATAAAAATGTTAACATAAAATGACGTGTCGCTATAGTTCGTGTGTGGTAGAAAATTGCTTTTCAAAACATTCAATTATTTAAAATCTAACCAAAAAAATAGTTAGGTCGTCTCAACATGGAGGAATTAGCCTATTGAATTAGTGAGTGGTGACTCGTTTATTCGGGAATATTAATGGGTGCGCCTATTCTTTAGTGCAACTCGTTGCCCTCATGAATTCGCATTCTAAGCAATTCATTAAGATTGTAGGTGTTTATATGCAAAATTACCACAATATAATATTCTATTAAATAATGATCTTGGTAATAGTAAACACCGTAAATACCAATTTCTAAAATATGGCTTGTCCACCTTAATCCATGTATTATATCATTCACGAGAAGAATTCAGTCATAAGTAATTAATCGAAAATAGAGGGATATTCATACAAATTCTTTTCAATATATTAATTCATTAAATAAAGCAATAGGGAAACCCACAATGGCATATGTTGTAATTTCTAATTGGAGGAGAATCAGAGGTTTTCTCCTCTCTTCCTTGCGCTCGTGAGGGAGGATGGCTAGGGGTGGTGTCGCATGTAGAGATGCATCTCGACGAAGGCGTCGCGTTGATGTAGGAAACACAGCCGGAGGCGGCCGGTGGCGGTCGGATGGAGGATGCCGACGATGTCGAGGTGGTGGTGCCGCATGCATGCCCTTGCGTGGCCGTTCACGGCCTCTGTGGTTGGCGAGATGCTCGGCGGTGCTCGGCGTCGAGTTTGGCGGTTGGAGGAGGCTTAGAGGAGTCATTGCGTGTGGTGGAGCTTTGGGTTCTTTAGTGGGACATGGGACGGCGGTGAGGAAGATGAAGAAAACGAAGGGGAAGAAGAGATGAGGAGGTGTTGGTTGGGTCTGGTGGAGGTGTCCTGTAGGGAGTGGCTGGAGGCGTGCAACGCTGAAGATGGTTTGCGGAGAGGGGAACAGTCGGTGGTGGTGGGTTCTTCTGAGGGAGATGGTGAATAGTGGAGAGGGTGGTGATGGGTGGCTTGCTCTACGAAGGAGAAGAGGAAGAAGATGAAGAAGAGGCGGATGGTGTTGGCGCTGTGGATGTGTTGCTGCGTTGAGGGGCGTGTGGTGTTGATGGCGTTGGTGGTGCAGGTGTGCGCTTTGTCACCACGCACACCATGGCAGGCGAAGGGCAGAGGAGTACATACTAGCCACGGTGCACGTTGGAGTTCATGGTGTGTGCTTGTTCCACGGTGGTCGAGAGGGAGGAGATCCTCGCCAGGGGGAAGGGAAGGATGGCCCGTGTGTAGGTCTTCTCTCTTTTTAAAAGTCCCCAATTTGTTCCGCCTGCCGCCGACTTCTCCAACCACTTGCGAACATCGCGAGTGGTTGAGACCGATGGATAAGTATTGACTGATTTTTATCAGACGTTCGACTTCATCATCAGACGTCTTAAAAAAATATAAAGTCAAGGCACTTGTCCTGGCAATTCCCAGACATCCATCCTTAGCTCCAGACGTCTTATAAACACAGAAATGTCGTGTGAACTCTTGTACCTAGCCTACATTCATAAAATAAATTATATTATCATAACATATGTTATTAAATGTAAAATTAGAGCATAAAATTAAATATAGGCCAAGGTGAATTACCATATAGTCAGTTAACAACTAAGAGCAAATAATTAAATAGTACTTAGGCTAAATAATAGTCCACAAAAGTGGACTTATCACAAACCGATTATCCACTGCTGAGGCTGATCTCTGGGCATAATTTTCCTCCTATCAACTGACAATGCTAGGCCTTGTGTGTTTAGCATCCACCAATGTCATAGGCGCACAATCTATATCCCTCCCGATACAATGAAAATCGGGTAGAGCATGAGCACAAAGTAGGAGACAATCTCAAGCATGGTAGGGGAGACGATCGCAAGCACACAAAGGAAGACATCAACTACTTCCATCATTGCTACTCCCACGAGATCGACACCACAAACTGAACACGCACACAACCAGTACCAATGCCAGAAGATCTACACCGATCTGGAATCAGATCACAGCCACACGATCTTGACACGATCACAGCCAACAGGTGCATCTTATGACCAGCAGCATTGACAAGGAGACAACAGCATTGCCCAGATCCGAAGATCCACGTTTTGGGTGCTGAAACCAGATCTGCCACTGCATCAGATCTGAAGATCATGCACCAAATTTGGGTGCTGCTGTTTCAAATCATTGCTGCTGCAGAACTGCCCAGCGTAATCTGCATGAGATCAGCAGCATTGCCTAGTGTGATCTGCACCGGATCTGAAGATTCCGAGCAGCAGCATCACCCAGCATGCTCCTGCAGCAATCCGATCTGGGTTGACGCACCAGATCTGGGTTCCATGCACACCAACTTGATCTTTATCAGATCTGGATTCCATGTGATGTTGGTCCTTCAAGCTATGATTGTACACGAGAATAGAGAACAGTGGAATATTTGGTGAGATACCAGTCTGTCGATTTAGGATTGGTGTTCTGATACTATGTAAAGGGAAAAGAGTTTTCACTAACTCTGAAATAGAAACCCTAGTCTCTTTTATATGGAAGAGACTTGGGTGAATTACAGTCACATCTACTAAGAAAATAAAAAGAGCATAACATTCTAAACATGAATATGTGTTCGCAGTTTTGTTTTTCTTTCTTCTTTTAATTTTTTTTCTTATGGAGCCCTATGATGGGATGAAAGGTGGTGGTCAGGGATTCTTCTGCTTTTTTGAAGGGTTTGACATTGTTGCGGAAGAAGTTCAAGCTTTATTATAAGAGTTCTCTTGGATATTGTGGCAAATTCCATTTCTAGGCTCATCATTGGTGCTCTTTTGATATCATAGCTAAGGTGCATCGTTGTATGACTGCTTTGGCATCAGAGCCAATTGCCTTTCTTGCAGATTCTTACCAGGATGGTTTGTGGGTGTTGAGTTTGCCTTCTTCCCTCTTAGATTCTGAGACAAAGGAGCTTCTCTATACTCTAGGGGCTCTATAGGATAACCGGATGGGCAATAGGAGAGATGGATGCCTTTTGAAGAATGGTGATTTCTCTATTGAGAAGGCTTATCTTCTCTACATGGAAGTGCATCTTTGCCTAGACTCTATTGAGAAAGTGATTGCAAGAGGATTTGGAACATTTTCATCCCTCTGAAGGTGAGCTTCTTTCTTTGGCTTCTGAGGAGAAAGAAAATTGTTACACATGAAGTGTGCAGAGGTTTCTGCTGGATGCTGAGGCTTCATGTGATATTTTTTGCTTGAATTTGGAGGACACACTGAATATCTCTATTTGTCTTATGCCTTTGTTAGAGATTGCTAGCATAGAACTGGTGCTTGGATGATGGCCTTCAGCTCGGAGGAGGTTTTTCGGGATAGTTTCTGAAGTAGTTCTTTGGAGGTCGACAGTGACCAGCTTAGGAGAGTTGCTTCTCTCCTTTGGTATACTTGGCTAGAGCATGATCATGTTGTTATTGGAGGGAGGGATCTATTATTGGAGGGTGGTGTACATGTACCATCTAGCTCTCATTTGAATGCTTGGAGCAATTAACTCATTTATGCTTTTCAGGAAAAAAGAACTCACCACTCAAGCAATGAAAGCATGCAGCCCTTTGAATTCCTGTTCAACAAGAGGAAGGGATGTGTCCTAATATCTGATTAGGTTTGTTGACAAAGTGGCAAGGCACTAGGAAGCAAGACTTCTGAATATTTTTCTTGTTGGCTGCTGTGCTGTATGCAGGGTTTATTGGGAAGGTTGGTGATGTTGTTTGAGTTCTTGTATATTTGGTTTGAAGAGAAGATAGTGATTGGATCTGGAATATAAGTGTATGGCAGAAAGCAATTTATGAGAGTTTGGGGTGAGTTTGCTGGAGAAGTAAAATGATAAGAGGGCAACAATGCTGATGAGAGAGGAATTTTGTTTGAGTTTGAGTTGGGGAGGGGGGTTGGAAGGGGAAGCCGAGATTATGGTACAGGAGGGACGTGGAGGGAAAAATGAGCTATGCAAGAAGATGGGGAAACCAGGGTGAGTTTGGCAGAAGGCTGAGGTGTAAGAGAACTGAGAGTCTGAGATTGAGAATCATGGGGAATTTTTTCCTTATCTCCAAAAGTGATTGTCCATTGAAACAAAATAATTAGCCCCTATATAGAGGGGCAGTTAGACAAAACAAGGGGACATCATTTTTTATTTTGTTCTTTTACATAGAACAAAGAAATAAGGAATAAGATCATTCTTCATTACTTTTCAAAGAAAAATAGGAAATTTCCTAGTCTAGAAGCAAATATTTAAAAGACCTAACAACCTAAAACAAGTAAAAATTGCAAAAAAAAAAGAGAACAAAACAGTTTGAATACAAAACTTGCTCCCGAAATGATTTCCCAAATTTTGCTTCCTTAGAAGACCATGTTCCAATCTTAACTTACTAAAATGTTAGTTAGGATTAAGGATTTTGCTCATCATTTGTTCATAAAATAAATATGCATGAGAACCTTCCACACTTTGTGTAACCCTAAACATATCGTAGAAGATGTATAATTTGGAGGTTTTCGACGATAAAGCTTGCTCTACCTCTTTGAAAAATCAAAAACTGTTGTTGATGTGGTTCACTTTTGGGAACCTGGTCTATGGTGTCCAAACTTTGTTTGACAAATTGATTGTATAGGTTATGGCAACTAAACTGACCTGCTTATTTGGTACCAGAAGAGAATTTTTAATTGATGATCATACCTATGTGCACATGTTTTTTTTGTTTTAGCCGAGCGGGGGGTTTATATAAAAATTCAGAAAGAAAAAGTAGAAGTATATACATTGTATTTTCTTTTTAATCCATGAATGTGCTTGATGGAGGCAGCATGTCTAAGTTCTAATCAATTGTTTTATGCTAACTTTCTCTGTGGGAAAGATGAATAATAGACATCAGTGAAGAAATACTGAAGAGAGTACATTTTGAGATCATGTAATTGTATTTCAATATGTTAATTTGCATATGATAACGTAATAGAATTTTTAAATGTGCAAAAAGGCAACTTATAATAGAATTCCCATATTATAATTGATTTTGGCTATCTAATTTTTAACTGAATTATATAAATCTCTTAAAATTACCATTTCATAAATAGCTGTTAAAACTATTCTGTTGATTTTATAATCACAAATATACAAGACTCTACTCTAAAGGAAATGTATACAGCTTTTTTTTTTTTAATTTAAGGATGATTAGTAAAGGATGTTAATCCCCCTAAATTACCATTAAAAAGAGGAGCTAGCTACACCAAGTTGTTAAATAAAGATCCAAAATGATGTACTACCCCATCTACCGTAGTTCTGTCCCTTCTAGTAACTGCAACATTGTGCTCAAACCAAATATGCTAAATCTGACATAAAAGCCCTCCTCATGTTGTCACTGTCAGTGTGATCCACGTGCATGCTCCTTCGAAAATCTGTCTGTGAACTGAAATCAATGGTCCAATCCCATTGAATTTGGCTATTGCTGTTTTCCAATAATCTACTGTAAATACATTACACAAAAAAAAGGCATGAGTATGAGAAAGATTCATCAATCTTGACTTATTTTTTATTATTGGTCAGTGATTGTTTTGCTTAACCATGAATTTGGTATTTACTAAATATCATTTATGTATCTTAATGGCCCTTTCTAATCAAACTTTTCATTTGATCTTTAGGTGGAGGACTTGTCAATCTGGAGATGAGATATGCCTCACTTACCATAGCAGGGTTGAAGCCATTACCGTCACTGAAAAGCTTAACATTGGAGTTCATCAGATTAGATGATGAGTATCTAAGGACAATCAATGAGTGTTTTCCTTGTTTAGAGACTCTTAACTTGATTGGAGTTGGTGGTCTTACCGCACCCAACATCCACCTTCTTCATCTGAAGACATGCCAATGGACAGTTTCCAACATCCCTCTCTCTTTATCTATAACTGCACCAAACTTAGTTGATCTGAGGTTGAGGTGCGTAGAGCCAAAATTCGTTGTCCTCAGGACTCCTTTGGTGTCCACTCTCAGTCTTGTGATTGAGAAACGGGTCATTGAAATTGATATGGAAAGGTTTTTGAATCTAAGGTCTCTCAAGATCCAAGCATCAGGGATCCAAAGGCTAGTGCAGATGTTTGTAGGAAGTACAACTGTTACAAACCTTGAACTTGAGGCACCTACCGAAGTTCCATCTGTTATCCCTTCAAATTTCATTAGTTTTGAGGACTTGATAAGGTCATTTCCTAATTTGTGTGACCTTCAGCTGTCATTGGGTGCTTGGTATCAATTGGAGAACTCTTTTCACAATGGTGGCATTGGTATTTCAACTAAGTGGGATAGCCTGAAGAAGCTGGTAGTGCAGCTCCTTCTCTTTGAATCTGAGACTTTCCTTTCTTTTGTTCTAGGCACTTGCACTACCTTACGTGAAGTTGTTTTTCTTGTCCCTGATGACATACCCAGTAATGTCAGAAGCCACTTCAACTCGGGGTTTGCCAGGATTTATCCAAGTGTCAAATGGAGATGGTTGTTGTGGAAACAATAAGCTCAATGCATTTGTCCCAGTTGGCATCCCTAGTGATGTTGAAAGTTGCTTCACATAATCACATCCTGTGTTCAATTTGCATACGTTTCCAAGTGTTTTTTTTCTTTTTGCCATTTAGGCTTTTTCTTAAATATATAATCCATAAAGCAGCTGTTATTATACACGTACTTTTTGGCATGCTCCCAGTTGTGAATGCTTGTATAGTGACTTAGCTAATTTGATGTCTTCAGCATTTTTAGTTATTAGAAATTACTGCTTAAATTTGCTTCTATTTATTTTATTTTCAGTTTTAGCTCTATGGATGATCGTTTTCTGAATGACACTCACTAGGTCTCTGCTGTATGTTTATCGGGTAATCAGATAATGGCTGCATTTGGTAGAGGGATAAGTGTTATATTGGGATAGAATACTGTAGGGATAAATTACGAGGGGTATTTTGTTGGGATATAAGAATCAGTGGTCGGATAAAATGATCAATAGTGTGATGTGATACTGATGGATGAATTTTTAATATTATGATATAGGTGTGAGTGAATTGATGTGATGTATTGAATATATTTTAATGTATATATTATGTTGAAGTAGATATATTTTACTGTATATTGATATTGATGTTATCTAGTGAGATAATTTGATGTTGATGTTGGATTGGTAGGGTGGAAAATGTTATATTTTTTGACTTTAGAATTTCTTTGTTAATCTTTTGATTGGGGGACAACCTTTGAAGAGGAATTAGTAGGTATAGCTTATTTTTGGTCATTCTGAAGTCTAGGTTAAAGGCTACAAGAGGTCCTGACATTGGCAGACTGGACCACCGCTACAATTCTTTCGTTGCAAAACAGTAGAAAATCGGGAATCAAGTCATCGAAGCTGACTTGAGTCTACTGCTCGAAATCTTACTCAACGATTTGTTTTGAGTTCATTATTTGCCTTCTCTATTTCACATTAAGACCCTTGGTGGTTCCAGGATAACCTTTGGGTTATCTTGTTAGAGACGGTAATTCTCTGAAGTGTCAATTGATTATGTAGGAGGGTAAAGGCGGACTTGTGATTTCTGTTGCAATATATTGTACTTTAACTTTCCTTAAGTTCAAACGTAAAGAAGGTATTATGGTCACTTTCATTTCAATGGAAGGGGAGAAATTCTGGGGTAAGGGTGATTTCAAGAGGGGTGGAATATGTGGGTTAGAAACACTTTTTGTGACATAGCTGTAGGTCTATGTGTGCTCAAGTCATACCCTAGTGGGCCTTACTACAATAATTTATTGTATAGAATTAAAAATTACCTTTGATATTTATTTTTATCACGTAAAAAGTCATGTATACACATAACATATGTAGTGGGATTTATCAAAAATAAAAAAATTACTGATATTTTCTGTAAAAAATTAAAAATTACCGGTGATATCTTGAATAGCACTAGTGATTTGATTTACGGCCAAAAATCATTGGTGATTTTTACATACAATTAAAAATCAATGGTGATATTTTAATAGAGGGTAGGGAGTATACAACTTACCTATACTTAAGTTATGGGCAGGTTAAACATATTCCTATATATAATCAATGTTTTAAAAAGAAAACTTTGGGATTGAAACAATTTACTAAAAACATGAAGTGTATAAAATTTTATTAAAATTAGATGATCCTTGTACCTCTATCAATTAAGGTCAAATTTTGTAGTACTTAGGTCATTGAAATTAAGCTTCCTTTGATGTAGGAGGTAGGAGTGTTGGATTAGCTTGAAATTTTGTGCATAACATTTTTATGTGGAGTGATCTCAACTACCAAATTTTTACTTAAAACATTACTTATAGTAGAAGATATTAACTAAGCTTCACTTAAGTTATGTGTGGATAAGTTTTACACTCCCTTTTCTCTTTTAAATATCACTAGTTATATTTTATTTAGAGTAAAAAATCATTAGTGATATTTGGTTCATAGCTAAATATTAGCAATGATTTTTTGTTCAAGCAGTAATATTTATTTATATTACATAAAAAGTCATGCACACACTTACAACATGTTGCACGATCCACTAAAAATCAAGAAATCACCAATATTTTTCACATACAATTAGTGATATTTGATTTAGAACCAAAACTTTTTAGTGATTTTTGCATACAACTAAAAATCTCACATGATATTTGTTTTATCATGCAAAAAGTCATGCATACACTTCCAACACATGGGTAGGACCCACCTATAATCAAGAAATCATCAATGATTTTTGCTACAACTAAAAATCACCGGTGATATCTTAAATATCACTAGTGATATTTGGTTTAGAACAAAAAATCACGGGTGATTTTTTGCATAAACTAAAAATCATTGGTGATATTTTAAATATTAGCAGAGATATTTCTTTTAAAACAAAATATCACTAGCGATATTTGGTTTAGAGTCACGCATGCTCTGGCTACCCCACGCCACGTCGACCCTCGCACTACATCCACCGTGTCTCAGCGAAGCTTCTTGAGCCTTCTGACTAGGCTGCAAGGTCATTTTTGTGGTTGACAGGTTTAGAGGCTCGCCGCCATTAACACAAGCAAGGAGCTTGCTTGGGAGCTTCCTCCAGGTCTCCTCGCTCCAGGCTACGGGTCCCAGGTGTGTGGAATTCCTTCGCGCACAACTCTAGACGAGCGATTGGCACTGAAGCCCCATGTAGCTGTTGCAATCAGGGAGACTCCTGCTGCAGGCGTTTGCGAAGGAAGGTGGGACAGCATAGTCCCACCTCGGAAGCTGAAAAGCGGGCGCAGTAGGATAAATTGAAAAAGTGACAGCCTCTTCGCCTCTTGACCACGGGGTGAGGTCCCACTCGCCCTCTCACTACCTCGTCTGCGGCACTGCCCACGTTGATCTGGCCTGACTCGTATACCCGACCTGCACTCCTTGCCCACCACCTCACGTCGGTGGGCCTGGTCTCGGGCACGCACCCGACCCGATTACTCGAGAAGCGGCTCTAGGAGAGCGAGCCTAAGAGAGAAAGAGGAAGAGAGATCGCAGGGGCAGGTAGGGGTAGGTTTTGCTCTCTCGCAGGCAAGGAGTAGAAGAAGAAGCCAAGTAAGGAGAGGGCGGAAGCGAGAGAAGCCAAGGAAGGAGAAGGCAAGGATTGAAGAGGAAGAAGCTGAAGAAGGGCTGAAGAAAGAGAAAGAGGAGGAGCTAAAGGTAGAAGAAAGAGGAGTTGTAGAGAAAGAAGAAGAAGACAAGGGCCAGAGCAGCTAAAGGCAAAAGAAGCACAGGCACGAAGAAAAGAAAAGAAGGAAGAAAGCCAGACAGAGATCAGAGACAGAGAAGAGAAAAAGATTAGAAATAGCAATATAGCAATCACAAGTTTAAGATGTCTGATTTACAAATCAGACGCCCATTTTTTTGTGCTCTTTATATACATTGATCCAGTGTCTTTATATTTACATTTTTGTATTGCAGCTCTGATTTTCATTGTGATAACACTGCATCTTGGGGTGATAAATCTGTCAATTGGGGTTTATCTTAAGAACAAAATGCACAGATAACACATCATAAATAGGAATAGGAGCATTGCATGCATTGCACATCAAGATTGCTTATAATGCATTATTAACGGCCATGTGTACAAGGACATGTTAAAACAGGCCTCAGATGAGCAATCAGATCGCACGGATATATTCAGAGCGACGAATGGAGTCCAACGGACTCGAAATTGGCCAAATCTGACTTCCAGAGCTCCTGCAATGGGCCTAAGAAGTTCTGACCATTGATCTGATGATCAACGGCCCACAGCGCGTCACGTGGAGCTCGCTCATCGCATCTTCACCGCCGCCCGCTTCTGCCTTCACCTGGAGGATGAATCTCAGCCGTCGATCTTCGATCGAACGGTTGAGAGCCGCCCACGTGCCCGCCCTCGCCGTGACAAAGCAATAGGCGCAGCGCAGCGATCGACCGCCTCACGCCCGCGCAGTTGACGCAGGATCGAATCGCGCTACGCGGAAATTCGAAGGCGAAGGTGTGCACCGGGGAAATTGAGCCGCCCGATCAGCAGCGGACGACACGGATGGAGTGACGCAGAGCGATCTCGCATGTCCAAAGCCGATGCCCGCGATGACGCAGGGGGCGTGGGCGCGATCCAAGCATGCGCCCCACGAGCGACATCAACCATCCAATCCGCGATTGGACGGCTCTCAAGCCGCGCACACGAATTGAGCGCGGAGAAGAACATGCACGCGCAAGCGACTAATGGGCAGGGGGCTACACCGACGGATTTAGTATGGGATTAGCGACGTCCCGAACGTCGCTAAAGCCCATACCTAAATTAGAAAACCCTTTTTCCTATATAAACTCCATCCAACCACCCATGGAAGGTATTGAATTCACTTGCAAGTGTTCTACCCCACTCCTAGCCACCATTATCCCTCTTTGTAGTCGCCGGAGCCGACGAGCCGCCGACGGAGCCCCTCTCCACCACCGTGGCTGCCTCGCTGTCTCCTCTCTCTCTCTCTTTCCCTCTTTATCTTAAGCTTTACTTTATTTGTGTTTAAGCATTTATCTAATGTTGTAATTATAAAATTAAAGTTGCATGTCAAATGATGTTTTTTCTTATCTAGTTACTTGCCTTCTTTTATGTTCAAGTTGCATGTTGGGAATGAAAAGTTTCTAACCCTATTCTCTCTCTCTCTCTCTCTTTCTCTCCCTCTCTCAGTCGCTTTTCACCTATGACTTCTCACAAGCAAAAACCCATTATTTCCGTGACATTAAGTGACAAGAAAAATCCAGTTTTCACGCCTCCTTGAGATCGACACTCGGACTCACGTCCATTTCTTCATTTAAAATCGACGTTGCGAGCGCAAGTTATAACGACTCTTTTAAACATACGTGTCCCACGCATTGTCACATTGCATATTCAATTTCTCAAAGTTGTGCTCTTGATTTTTAAACCCCAATTTGCTCCTTGTATTGGACATCGGATTTAAAACTTCGAGTAAAAAATTCTATTTGTTTTCAAGTGATTTCAACTATACTACGACGCATTGATTTTTAAACATTGATCTCACCCGTTAAACATTTTGACGCCGTTGCCGGGGAGCAACGAGCAATTTAGAAATTTTGATCACAATTTCTGATTTGATACTAACTTGATACATCTCTTTTGCTGTGATTGTTTCAGGAAAAAAGATTCAAAGGAAGACGGCCGCACAGCAAACACGCCCGTGGCAGGTAATCTCTGATTAGTCCTTTCCCTTAAGCTCCTCATTCTGAAAAGGAAAAACAAAGATAAAAAATCAATTAAGGCTACCTGCTTTCCATATTTAACTAAGTTACCAAAGTTGCCTGATTTTGATTTCAACAAATATTGATTTGTGCATCCATTTAAGGTAACTAGGACTACCACCTTCTTGATTGAGCCCTAGATACCATATTTGTGGCAACTAAATTGGACCAAAATTAGAGCCAAATTAAGGATTCCAATTTAGGGATTTTAGAGACACATCTTTCTAAGCAAGAATCAACTATTCTAAAAAGAGGTGTGCCTAAGCCCTGGTTGAAAAGACTTATTCAAGAGAAACCCTAAAAAATCAAGCTCTTAATTCCACTCGAACCCTAAAAGAAAGGACCTAAAGCTCTCAAAGGACAAATAGGTGAAGTTGACCTCTTGTTGGGTCAACCAACCTTGAAATTAGGTCACTTTTGCACTCAATACATCTAAAGTTCAAGTGGAATCCTAAGCACCTTTGCTCTTAAATAAAAGTAGTAGACTTAAGAGGTCAAAGTTCCCATTCTGGTCTACCTGGAATCTCAGTGACAAGAGAGGTCGGGTAGGGGAAACACTGTAACTCGTGGGGACACTCTACCATGTAGGGGTCTTTGTGGGACTCTCCCTCTTTGGCTGCCTAGGTATTTCTCAGGTGGACGGCTTTTCTGACTAAGGGGTATCATCTGCCCCGAACCTCTATAGTCATCCAAATTTTTTGAGTGTCTTGATTGGGTCCGGCACATTCTACTCTCATCCAAACCTTCGGTGCATGTTCGGTAGGAGGTCTTTAAGACCATCTTTAAGACCTCCTTTAGCGATTCACTCCCGCCGAGGCCAAGCCTCGACGTCCGTGTTTGTGTAGCAACCCCACCACATAGACATCTTCTTTGATTCATCAGAACCAAATTCTCCTTCCATCATCATGGCACAACTAGTTGAAGAAGAGAACAATCTTGAACACCAACTCCAGTGCCTGAATGATTTATTTCAAGCCTTTGTCAACCCGTCGTAGCATCGTATGATGCGAGATCACTGTAATCTCGCTGCGGTGGCGATCAAACCTCGAGTCCAAATCCCAACTGGAGGTCCTGATTTTGAACTCAAGCCCAATATGATTCATGCTATTCCAAAATTTCATGGGCTTAATTCCGAGGATCCCTTCCAGCACATCAAACAACTCAAACATCTGGCCCAGACCTTCGGGTTAGATGTACAAAATCAGGATATTCTTCTTATGAAGATGTTTTCCTTTTCTCTCATGGAGAAGGCAGCTCATTGGTATCGGACTCAGACGCGTCCAATCAGCACATGGGTTGAACTACAATCCGAATTCTTGAAAAAGTTCTTCCCAGTTGGTCAGACGAATGCCTTGTGCCACCAAATCACACACTTCACCTAGCAATCTGGAGAACCTCTTCATGAAGCATGGGACTGTTTCTTGGATCTCATGCGAAAGTGCCCCCATCACGGAGTTCCTAAATGGGAACAAGTCCAGTTTTTTTACCAGGGACTCCGTGAAGATATCCTCTTATTCGTCAATGCAGCCTACGGAGGAAATATCATGGGTCAACACGAAGACATTGTGTGGGAGATTCTCGAAAATATGTGCGAGAACTCCATCAATAATGACTCTATGGGTTTATTCGACCGGACGAATGCCCACGCATCGACGAATCCGAGGGGAGCACATGAGACGTAGGGCTTGTCTGCATCCGTCGACTTGGAACTGATGGTCATTTGGTTGGACAAGGTCTCTATCATAGAGAAGAAGGTGGACGAGCTGACTCGACATCTGCAGCGAGCCACCTCTACGCAAAACTTGTTTGCACAGCCACCTCTTGGGAGGGAAGCTGTGCATAACATCTATCACCGATCTCAGGGGATGGACCCGTATCCACCCCCGTCTGACTCTAGGACCAAAGGAAACTCCGATCTGACCTGCTCTAGTTGGGGGAACTCTGAACCCTTGTATTCTGACTTTCCTGAGGTTCCTCAGACCTGCAAGGACCTCAACGCCATCTAGAATGACACATTCTCTAATACCTATAACCCTGGATGGCGAAATCATCCTAACTTCCTGTGGGCAGGAAATAATCAAAATCAAAGACCACTATATCAGTCCCATCCACAAGCCCCTCATCCATATCAACCGCCTCAGCCTCGGCCCAACCCTACCTATCAATTTGGGCCAAACCAAGCATATCAAATGACTCTTATCCTTCAGACTTTGGCTAACATTCAGAAGACGAATGTGACTATGCAAAAACAGCACAAGAACGAGATCACAGAGGTTCGCAATCAACTCGCCCAGATGGCGAATTCCCACCAACCTGGCACACTCCCTTCGCAACTTCTGCCAAATTCGAATAATGTGTTGAACCAGAGGCACGTTATGAACACAAATCCGGGCCAAGCCCACATGATTTATCATGCCCCTTTTGTTCCATCACCCGACGGGATGGAAGCTTCGGCATCTTATGCGGGATTTCAATAGCAGTCACCTATTTTACCAACCTCAAACCAAAACCAGGCAAGACTGAATTTTGTAACAACCCATAGTGGTAAAGCAACACATGACCCACCTTATCCAAGCCACTCTCAGCCTGGTAGTAACCTAAGCCCTAGGATAGTTATCCAGGACACCCTTGTCCCAGATCAAGAACCTGGACCTATTCTAGAGGAACCAACCAAGGTTCCATTTCCCGAGGCCTTAACCAAGGGAAAGAAGACAAACAAACACGTGGCTCCTGAGGAGGATCTGGTTAATCTCTTTGAACAGGTCCATATAAACATCCCCTTGATGGATGCAATCCACCATGTACCGGCTTACGCATGATTTCTGAAAGATGTATGTACACCCAAGCGTAAGCCGTGAACCAAAAGTGGGAGTCCGATCGTACTGTTAGAGCAAGCCAGCTCTGTAATTTTCAGTAAACTCCCACCTAAGGTTAAAGACCCAGGTACTCCCCTGATTTCATGTACCATTGGTGATACCCAATTTGACAGAGCCTTATTAGATTTAGGTGCCTCCATAAACCTAATACCTACATCCCTCCTTGACCACCTTGAAGAATCTGAGCTTAAACCGACACAGGTGACATTGTAGTTGGCTGACCGATCTATTAAGTCACCTAAAGGAGTTCTTGAGGATGTCATCGTTAGGATACAGGATTTCTATTTTTCGGTGGATTTTATAGTCTTAGATATGGATGCTCCAGAAA
Organism: Thalassia testudinum; assembly: GCA_037157565.1. Classification (NCBI taxonomy): domain Eukaryota; kingdom Viridiplantae; phylum Streptophyta; class Magnoliopsida; order Alismatales; family Hydrocharitaceae; genus Thalassia; species Thalassia testudinum. The sequence continues at coordinate 47,562,725 of JAZHRO010000025.1, forward strand.
ACCCAAGGGATACACCAATTATACTAGGGAGACCCTTTATGGCCACTGCTAGGGCTAATATAAACTGTGAGGAGGGCCAAATTGAACAGAAATTTGGGAACCAAACACTGAAAATTGACATCTTTAAGGCCCAACAAGGGATTGATTGAGGTGTTATAGAACAAATATGTGATATCAAGGTCGTGGTTGATGAACCATATATTGAGGACAACCTGATTACTTTCGATCAACCACAAGAAGATCAAAACCTACAATCAGAGGAGTCCAAATCTGACTTAGATACACCCATAACTCCTTCCCTTGCTCCTGACACACACCTTGAACCGCCCGCTGCTGCTGATAACCCCGTTCTGGAACTTAAGCCTCTTCCCGACCATCTGAAATACATCTTTTTGGGTTCCAATCAGACGTTTCCTGTGATTATCAACTCCAGACTCACACTTGACTAGGAATCCCATTTGATTATTATTCTCCAGCAACATCGTAGAGCCATTGGATGGACTCTCAATGATTTGACTGGTATCAGCCCCTCTTACTGCACACACCGTATCTACACCGAAGAGGGCACACGACCTTCCCGTGAAATGCAGAGACGTTGGAATCCTAATCTGCAGGAGGTCGTGAAAAAGGAGATCATCAAGTGGTTAGATGTAGGGATCATCTACTTGATCTCCGACAGTTGGTGGGTGAGTCCAATCCAGGTTGTGCCTAAGAAGGCAAGACTCACCGCTATCACGACTGAAATCGGAGAAGTCATACCAACCCGTGTGGCAAACTCGTGGAGAGTCTGCATTGATTACAGAAGACTCAATTCCTCCACGAAGAAGGATCATTTCCCACTATCGTTTATTGATTAGATCCTCGAGAAACTAGTGGAAAACAGGTTCTTCTACTTTTTGGACGGGTACTCCAGTTATAACCAGGTGGCAATCCATCCTGAGGACCAAGAAAAGGCCACTTTCACCTGCCCCTTCGGGACGTACGCGTTCCAAAGGATGCCCTTCGGTCTCTACAATGCACCTGCTACTTTTCAGAAGTGCATGCTTGCCATATTCTCAGATATGGTAGGTGATTATCTAGAAGTCTTCATGGATGACTTTTTAGTATTCGAAGAATCATTTGATGATTGTCTCCTACACTTGGTCCAAATCCTCAGGCGGTGCATTGACGTGAATTTGGTTCTTTCCTGGGAAAAGAGCCATTTCATGGTACTTGAAGGAATTGTCCTGGGACATCTCATTTCAAAAAAGGGCATCCAAGTCGATCGAGCCAAGGTGAACTTGATTTCCAAACTGTAACGAACGCGTGCCCCAGACGTCTTTTAAGACGTCTGGGAGGTGGCCCAGACGTCGGTACAGACGTCTGGGATCACATCCAGACGTCTGGAAAATAGTTTTTTTCGCACGGGAGAGTCGTCTGCGCGCCTGTGCGCGCAGACCTGCGATTCCTCTCTCTCTCCCTCTTTTTCCCTCTCTCTCTCTGCGGCTGTAGGCGGCCTGCCACCCCCTCTCTCCTCCTCGCGCGGCCTTAAAAGGGCCACGCCTCCCCTCCCGTCTCCACAGCCTCCTCCTTCTTCTCCTTCCTGTGCGCGAGAGCGAGCGGACGCGAGGGCGGCAGCGACGGCCGCAGTGAGCGCGGAGGTGCGGCGTGCGAGGGCGGAGCTCTGCCGTGAGGGCGAGCTTGCCGGAGCGGCCTGGTCGGCCGGCGGAGGGCGTAGGGGGCGCGGAGCGACGCGGAGAGGGACCTGCTGCGGTCTGAGCAGCAGACGCGCGAGGTGCGACGCGGGCGGCGTCGCGAGCGGAGGCCGAGCAGCGCCCTGATTCTGGAAAAATTTCCAGAATCAGACGTCTGGGTTGACAGCCAGACGGCGAGATAGACGTCTTTAAGCCCTTACAGACGTCTGAAAGGTGAGTTTACCGCCTTCTCCTTCCTTCCTGTCGACTGACCGTACTAAGGGAGGGAGTTGGCTGTGCGCAGGCTCGCTGATTCGCCATCCTTTGCGAATCAGACGTCTGGAAGTTGTACCAGACGGCGGGAGTGACCTCCAGACGTCCGGGGTGACCATCGGACGTCTGGGAGCTAGGCCTGACGTCCCCGCAGACTTCTGGACGTCTGGGAAACCACGCTGAACAGGTAATTCTCTGATCCACTTTTTAAGACGTCTGGAAGAAGTTCCAGACGTCTGATTTTGCACAGTATCGTCTTTTACGACCCGTTTAGGGCCCGTTCGGACTCCGTTTTCCGCGATTCGAGTTGCGTTCTTTTCAGAATTAATTCCTCTACCCGTCTACAGTAGCTATACACTGTTTTGAGACACTCCTTGTGTTGATCCTTGTGATAGGACCTCGTTCGGTTGCAGTCTTGAGAGTCACGGAGGCACGCGGGATTCCCGATCGCGCCCCCATTACTCCCGTTGTACCTGGTAGAGTGGCTTTAAGTATTAATAAAATCTGTTAAAGTATGGAACCATAACTAGAACCTAGGGCATTGCATGAATCCTAGGAATGAGAAATATATGGAATGATAGCTCCTAGGTGTTGCATGAATCCTAGGGCCGGAAAACTAGATTGTATGATAGATCCTAGGATATGGCATGAATCCTAGGATGGAAAAACTAGTGGAATGTATATTACTGCAGTCTTGGAAAAATGGAAAGGAATATATAAAGCTGCCTGTAAATTGAATTAACAGCTGCCTGTTATGAATAAGGAACATGACTGAAATCATGGTTTGTAAGAACGTGAAACTGGAAAGTGAAACATAAGATGTTCTGAGATTAAAGGATGGAACCCTACGGGGAATTAGGAGTGGAACTCCTGGAAAGAGAAAGGAATGGAACTGAGATGTTGTTCGTATGTCTCTTTGGTACGCAGTACCAAGGGAAGTACCTGTACCTGTTTAGTGCAGAGTGGGGCCAGCCACCCCAGGGACCCGGGGTTAGGATTGGCCGCTCTGTACCGACTTGCTGGCCCTCGTGTACGTAGTACCGAGGAGAGCTACTAGTGTTAGGAGAGTACTAGCTACCCCACGGGCCCCGGGGTTCTGCTAGCCTCCTTCACCGACTTGTTAGGCCCACTAGGGCAAACCAGGGTAATCAGGCGAGGGTGCGCGGACTATGGAGGGGCAAGGCCCCGGTTTGGTTACTGTGGAGGGGTTGGACCCCTGTTACTGAGAGGGCTCTGCCCTGGTTCTGTGCTGTGCTTTGGGCGCACCCGTTAACGGAAACGACTGACCGCGTGCCAGTGCGGGCTAGCTACCTGTGCGTTTATCGCGCGTGCCGTAGTCACCGTTACGTCTGTCAGTGACCTTGGGGTGGTTGACTGAGGGTAGGATCACCACGGGGGACTCTCCCGGCCAGGAGAGCACCACGTGCTACTTCTACTTTTGGAAAAGACTGCAATCAAGATCGTTCCCACGAGGACATTCGAGATCAAGTAAAGGATCTGAGAAATAAATGAAATAGTGAGAAAAATTGAAAGATGTGAATAAAGGTAGTAATAGAACTTAACAGCTACTGTACACTCTACTGTTGCCTTTAGTTAGTTTGCCACTCTACTCAGCGTTTTGCTGACGTGTTACACTCGTTACCTTTTTCAGGACCAGGTGTTGAGCAGCCAGGGTCGGTGGCTGCAGAGGACGCTGGGCCGAGTAGGGTCCAGTAGAGTTACCACAGCCTTTTGTACCTCTTTTGTTTTTGTTCTAGTGAGTAGTTTTTGGTTTCCGCTGTACCTTCTTTACCTGCAGCTTTTGTTATATGATAAATGTTGTTTTACTGTTGTGGTGGTACCTACTGTAGTAGTTTCTTTCCTTACTGCTGTACTTTCTTACTGTTAGTTATATTCATGCTGAATGTGGTTTATTTTACTGTCTTTTGGTTACTTCCTCGTTGGACGACTAGGTCTTGGGATTAGTCGAGTCGGTCCGGTTCTCGTGTCTCGTAGGGACTCGGGAACCGGGTCGTTACACAAACTCCCTATGCCTAGCTCGATCAAGGACATCCGATCTTTTTTGGGGCACGTCGATTTTTATCGTTGATTCATTCTTGATTTCTTGAAGATCACGCGCCCCCTGACCACTCTACTTTCTAAGGATGTACCTTTCAAAATCTCCAAGGAATGCACTCAAGCATTTGAAATCCTTCGTGATCAAGTTACCCAAGCCTCGATCCTACAGTCCCCTGATTGGTCTCAACCCTTTGAGATCATGTGCGATGCATCTGATTTCGCTGTAAGAGTGGTACTCAAGCAGAAAAGTGACGGGAAACCCGTGGTCATCTACTATGCTAGCAAGACACTTGACGAGGCTCAGTGTAACTACATAGTTACTGAGAAAGAGCTGCTAGCCGTAGTATTTGCCCTGGAAAAATTCAGATTTTATCTCCTGGGTTCCCGTGTTATCATTTACTTGTATCACACAATTGTAAGGCATCCCTTACGAAGAAGGACGTGAAACCTCGATTAATCCGCTGGATCTTGTTGTTGCAAGAATTTGACCTTGAGATTTGCAACAAAGCGGGAAAACAGAACGTGGTAGCTGATCACTTGTCCCGCCTTCCTTCTGAGATCATCGACCCTTTCGGACCCATCACGGAACATTTTCCTGATGAGCACCTTCTGACTATCAATATAGGGCTTCCATGGTTTGCTGATATAGTAAGCTACCTGGTATCACATCAGATCCCCGCCCGATTGGCCGAAGGCCAAGAAGGACAAATTGCTTTCTAATGCCAAGTATTACTTCTAGGAAGGCCCGTATGTTTTCCGCATCGGTGCTGATTAGATCATTCGACGATGTGTCGCGGAAGCGGAAATTCAAGACATATTGTCTTTTTGCCATGACCAGGCATGCGGTGGACATTTTTCAGGTCATAAAACTGCAGCGAAAGTCCTCCAGTGGGGCTTCTATTGGCCTACAATTTTCAAAGACGCATACAATCACTGTAGGACATGCACTCGTTGCCAGACCTTAGGTAACATGAGCCATCGTGATATGATGCCTTTACAGCCGATTCTTGTATGCGAAATCTTCGACATATGGGGGATTGATTTTATGGGACCCTTCCTTGTTTCGGATGGCTTCGAGTACATTTTACTTGCTATTGGCTACGTGTCCAAATGGATCGAAGCCATTCCGATCCGAACCAATGATCATAAAGTGGTTATCAAATTCATTCATTAGAACATCTTTTCATGGTTCAGGATTCCACGTGCTATAATTTCTGATGGAGGGACCCACTTCACTAACAGTCAGTTCAGGTCATTGATGAACAAATAAGGGGCGTCACATCGAATCTCTACTCCTTACCACCCTTAAACTAATGGTCTAGCTGAGCTATCCAATCGGGAGATTAAGAAAATCCTCCATGTTTCTGTTCGACCTGATAGGAAGGATTGGTCATCCCGACTTTCGGAAGCTTTGTGGGTTTATAGGACCGTCTACAAAATCCAATTAGGTATGTCTCCCTTCAGATTGGTGTACGGGAAGGCATGTCACCTCCTCGTAGAATTGGAGCACAAAGCTTATTGGGCAGTACGAAACTGCAACCTAGATCTTTCTAAGGTAGGAACCCATAGAAAGCTTCAAACGAGCGAGATTGATGAATTACGCCATGACGCGTATGAGAACTCATGAATTTACAAAGAGCAGGTTAAGGCCTTTCACGACAAGCACATATCTAGAAAGATCTTCCATCATGGTCAAAAAGTCCTACTCTTTGATGCCAAGCTTAAATTGTTCCCAGGAAAACTACGATCAAAATGGATTGGACCCTACCTCGTCTGACGAATCTTTGGAAATGGAGCCATTGAGATCATTCCATTTAGCCATGATTCAGAACCTTTCGTCGTGAATGGTTAGAGACTCAAACCGTTCATTGACTTGACCGATACAAATTTGGCAGAGATATCCTTTACCCTCCATTCTCTTCGAGCTCATTGCGCCCAGCCGATGGCATAAAACTCAGCGCTTAACGGGAGGCAACTCATCATTCTTGAAAAACCCGAAACCTTTCTTGACATTCCTATGCTGAATTCATATTGCACTTTAGGGTTCATCCATTAGAACAGCCGACCCCACCTCAGGTACCTGTACCCGAGTTTAGAAATCGTTCGCAACAATCACCTCGACCCGTTCGCCCACGCAAAACCTGTTCTAATGAATGATTTAAGCTAAATTCGAACCCACCTAATTTACAATGGGGACATTGCAAATCGTCGATTTGGAGGGGTATGAAAGTGCAAAACACCATGAAAACTCATCTCACAAGAAAATGTTTCAACAAAAAAATCACATATAAGAAAAAACACCAAAAAAATGAAAAAATCTTGAAAAAGAATAGAAATACTAAGGGGAGAGAAAATTTTGAGGCCATACAAATCATGAGGAGAAAAAGGGGAAAAGTGAAAAATATCAAAAAGGAGCACAAAATGAAAAAGAAAAAAAGAGATAGTCATTAGTAAAAAATTAAGGGATTAACTGAAGTTCTAGACCATATCAAGAAAAAGAAAAATGAAAGAAAAAGTTCTAATGAGACACAAAAGAGATTAGTAGGAACGTTGATCTTAGGCCTCTAGGGCTAGACTCTTAGGCTTAAAAATTCAAGTATTCGCTAAGATCTGGATAATCCTCAAGAGGTTGGGGAAAATGTGAAGCTTAAGTATTAGGTCTAAGGCTTATGGAGTATTTGGCCTCATTAATTGACCTTTGGTTTGCGCTACTCGGTAACCTAAGCACCCTAATCCACACACAGTCTGGTTCAGTGTGCATAATTATCAAAATCACGCAAAAGCGTTTAAGTGTTATGAAAAAGTTGCCTAGATTAGGAGCAGCCGATCAACATAAGTTGATTTGGACGAGTTCCTAGCATGGAGAGGCAGGAAATTCCCCTTGAAGATGCATAATAACATATCGTCTCCTCGATGCTTGTCTCCTAGGATATTTACATATCCTACCGCGGGCACGTAAGCACCCTGTGCTGGTTCAGATGCCATGGGCGGCATTATCATGAAATGTCGATTGCTAGGGTCTGGATTTAGCTACAGAATGCCATGGGTGGGATTATCTCGAAATCTCAAAAGCCAGGGTTCTAGGGGTTTCCATGGGCGGTGCTATCACGAAGCATCGATTGCTAGGGACCTTTCGAGGATTGATGATGGGGGTGAGGAATCTGATACAGACTGTGTTGAGAAGCCAATCCGAAGCTAGAAAAAAAAAAAGAGAGAGAAAACTCTCCAAACAAAAAAATCCTCTGTCTCTCTCTTGCAAAAAATGCACTGCAAACTGAACTGAGGCTAAAATACGTTATAAGCAAGGGTGCTTTAACCGCGGAGTCCAACGAACCTTAGGATAGTTCCTGTGGGCCTTAAAAACCTTTGCAAATGACTGAGGCTAGAGCTGGTCAGGTCCGGATCTTGGTTGGTACTTGGGTACTTCTAGGCCTACTATCGACATTCTAACCTAATCAATAAGAAAAAAACACTCATCATAATTTGTGAACATCAAGGAACTCATGGTCTAGAACAGAAGTTAAAATCTTAAAAATTTTGCTAAGGGACTGGCAAAAGCTAGGCGTGGGGGTATGATGGGAATACCATCATGAGCCCTAACTAGCTCATTTTGACCTAGAAAAGAGAACAAAAGCTCCTACGTAGCTAACTGGAGGTCCTAACTCAATGAATAACCATTCAAAGAGAAAAGCAAGAAACAAGGGGTAAAATTGTAATTTTACCATTGCAGTGCAACAATGGGATTTCTCATGGGCTAAACACTGGGCAAATGGTCTTAACAAGATAAAAAGTGAGTTGGTTCAAACAGAAAAGGGTTCATGAGAATTCTGGGAATTAAGTGACTTCTTGTAACTCTAAAACAGACCCACTTAATTTAGCAAGGTTCTGGTCAGGACAAAATTCACCTAAACCCTCTAAAAATCATGGAAAAATATCCTCTAGGGTTTAGAATATTCAATTTGGCCCTTAGAACCTATTTTGACCTAAATTGGGGTCTCAGTCAAATGTTTGCCCTAAATTAGGTTTTTATGTAAATTACCTAGTCAAATGTGGTTAAACTCAAAATCCAACTTCACCATTGGATTACTTAGGTTCAAATTAGGTTTGTAACAAAATTTTGACTTAAGGGGAATTCACCTTGACCTACTTTGAAAATAGGTCTAGCCTAATTACATTTCTACCCCTAACTTTTGAAAACTTCTGCAGAAACCCCCTATCTTTATCTTCATTCTTTACAATTAGGTCCCTCCACCATTATAGTAGAGGGAATCCTACTCCGGTGAGGTTTCGAGGGAAAGATCTCCCTAATTCCTCAGAGAATCCTCTTCAAAATGGAAAGGGAGATTCTCTTAGAAATCTCCACCGGTTTGAACACAATTCCAAGCTCGATTTGTTACCCAATCTCTCATGCAAATGCATGAGAGATTCGGGTCTCATTTGACCTTCCATCTGCTGTGAGGTTCCCGTGCTTGGAAGCTTGGCTTCCAAGCACGAAACCTTCCTATAGGGCCTATAAAAGTAAACCCAAAGCCCTCCGCATCCTTCAAGCTTGAAATTGGCCTGAGTAACCCTCTATTTCGTCTCTTCCCCCTCCATCCAGTGACTCAGCAAGCTTCGGTGACCCCCCTCTCTTTCTCTCGTTGCTCTGCCACAATACCAGTGGCAGTGTTCTCTTCCCCCTCTTCGTCTGCGTCTCGCCGCACCAGCTGACGCTCCTGCAGCCCCTTCATCGTCGCCGTCCTCCTCCCACTGAGTACTTCATCTCCGGCGACGGTAGTATGAGCCAGCCACCATCTCCGCATCTCCCTTCATCTATCTACACTCAGCTAAGTCCTCTCTCCCTTCTAAACATTTTTCTCTCTTTTATTCTTGCAAACACGTTTCGACACATGCAACCACCATCACCTCCATCTCCGGCCAGACCTCTGACAAGGTGTCCCCGCCGCTCCATGCCTCCATCCGCCTCGCCAACCACCCCATAAGCATCGCCACACCTCACTGACCCTAAACCCTCACTTCACTATCGCACCACGCCCCCAGAACTCCCCCCGAACACACCCACTTTTGCGCACACAGGGTGCCCTAAGCATGCACGCTCTGGCCACCCCACGCCACGCCGACCCTCGCATTATATCCACTGTGTCTCGACAAAGCTTCCTGAGCCTTCTGACTAGGTCGTAAGGCCGTTTTCGTGGTTGACAGGTTTAGAGGCCCGTCGCCATTAACACAAGCAAGGAGCTTGCTTGGGAGCTTCCTCCAGGTCTCCTCGCTCCAGGCTATGGGTCCCAGGTGTGCAGAATCCCTTCGCGCACAACTCCAGACAAGCGATTGGCACTGAAGCCCCACATAGCTGCTGCAATCAAGGAGACTCCTGCTGCGGGCGTTTGCGAAGGAAGGTGGGACAACATAGTCCCACCTCGAAAGCTGACAAGCGGGCGCAGTAGGATAAATTGAAAAAGTGACATAGCCTCTATGCCTCCTGACCACGGGGTGAGGTCCCACTCGCTCTCACACTTCCTCGTCCGCGGCACTGCCCACGCTGATCTGGCCTAACTCGTATACTCGACCTGCACTCCTTGCCCACCACCGCACATTGGTGGGCCTAGTCCCGGGCACGCACCCGACCCGATTACTTGAGAAGCGACTCTGGGAGAGCGAGCCTAAGGAGAAAGAGGAAGAGAGATCGCGGGGGCGGGTAGGGGTAGGTTTTGCTCTCTCGCAGGCAAGGAGAAGAAGAAGAAGCCAAGGAAGGAGAGGGCGGAAGCCCGAGAAGCCAAGGAAGGAGAAGGCAAGGACTGAAGAGGAAGAAGTTGAAGAAGGGTTGAAGAAAGAGAAAGAGAAGGAGCTGAAGGCAGAAGAAAGAGGAGCCATAGAGAAAGAAGAAGAAGACAAGGGCCAGAGTAGCTAAAGGCAAAAGAAGCACATGCACGAAGAAAAGAAAAGAAGGAAGAAAGCCAGATAGAGTTCAGAGATAGAGAAGAGAAAAAGATCAGACATAACACTGTAGCAATCACAAGTTTAAGACGTCTGATTTACAAATCAGACGTCCATTCTTTTGTGCTCTTTATATACATTGATCCAGTGTCTTTATATTTACATTTTTGCATTGCAACTCTGATTTTCATTGCATATTCAATTTCTCAAAGTTGTGCTCTTGAATTTTTAAACCCCAATTTGCTCCCTGTGTTTGACCTCGGATTTAAAACTTCGAATAAAAATTCTATTTGTCTTCGAGCGATTTCAACTATACTATGACGCATTGATTTTTAAACATTGATCTCGCCCGTTAAACAATAGCCTTTTTCAATTTGAACTTTCCTACAAAAAATAGAAAACACAAAAAACACTCCATCTTTCGATCTTAAGAAGGAAACTTATGAAAATTGAGAGAAATCATCTACAATAACAAGGCAATATCAACATCCACTAAGGCTCTCGTACTTGGTAGGTCCAAATAAGACAAGATGGAGTAATTCTAAGGGTTTAGAAGTAGATATTACATCTTTACACTTAAAGATAGATTTCATTATTTTTCCAAGTTGACAAGAATCATAGGTAAAGCTATCTAAGAATTTCTTTTTAGGTAAGCCTCGAACTAGTTCATGTTTGGCTAGTTTTTGGACTAATCTCCTATGAATGTGTCCAAGTCTCTTATGCCATACATTGAATTCTTCATTAGTTATTAGGCAATCATATGTCCCATTTTTGTTAAATTGAACAATATAGGTGTCTTTATATCTAACTCCTTTAAGAATGGTTTCATTCAATAAGGCAAGCAATATGTCAACAATTTTTGAAGTAAAAACTACTTTATAACCTTTATCATAAATTTGACCGACACTAAAAAGTTTATTTTTAAGACCTTTGACTAGAGAAACATATGTAATGGGAGAGTTAGGATTACCTTTCCTACCAAGGCCAATAATATGGCACTTGTGGTTGTTGCCAAACATTACCGTTCCTCCATCCATAGGGTGCAGCTCTAAGAAGAGGTGCTTGTCTCAGTCATATGCTTGGAGCACCTCGAATTGATTACCCATCGACCTCCTTGTTGGTCCCTTTGTCATCCTCCTTGTTGTCCTTCTTGACCCTACAAAAGATCTTCTTGAGTGACTTTGTAGAGGCTTCTTAGGTCTTTCAACTTTGAGTTGTCCATCCTTGAGCTTATAGATCCAATTCTTTACATTAAAATCTCATTTGAATCCTGCAAAACAAGATTCAAGTTACTTTTTCGGTATTCATGTGAGTGTGGTCCTCGTAGGAGGCACTTTTTCTGTCTCACTTTGGCCAGTACTAGCTTCATAGTAGCCTAATCCATATTTCTAGATTAGCCTTTCCTTTGGTAGATTTGGTTAGGTCTTCAAGATGTTGATTTGATTTTTCTCTAAGTTGAGATATTTCTAATTTCATTTTCTCAATTTTATCTTCAAGTCTTATAATTTCAAATCTAAGCAAACCATTTTCATCCTTACGAAAAGAATCGGATTTCTCTAGGACATGTATTTTATCTAATAATTCTTCTCTATAAAGGAAGTTTTTGTCATTCATAGCTGAGTTCAAGTCCTTTGTTAGTGATTCATTTTCAATAATGAGGTTACCTACTTTCATTGTGAGATTAGTGACTTCATTAGTAAGAGCTAGATTCTTTTTCTTTAAAATCTTAGAAGAGTAAATGGCTTCTTTGTTTTTAGATTTCAAGAGCTTATTGTTAGTTTTTAATTCCTTAAAGTATGAAATAAAGATTTGAAAGCTTCTTGTAATTCATCAAAAGTATAATAGGTTACCTTGTTTTGCTCAACTTCTTGTTTGGAGTCAGAACTGGATTTGGTTTCGTCTTTGGTTGCCATAAGACCTAAGTAAGAGGTTGCCTTGGTAGAATTGTCTTCCTCTTCTTCTTCCAAGCTAGTCATCCTAACTGACATGGAATGTTTTCTTCTTGAATGATTTTGGCTTGGAGGATTTCTTGTACTCCATCACCTTCTTTTTCTTCTTGTCCTCATCCCTTTTTAACAAGGGACACTCTTTCCTCATGTGGCCCCTCTTTTTGCAATTGTAGCAAATAAGAGGTTCTTTTTCCTTTCTCTTTTGCTTGATGTCTTCCGTATTCCTAAGAAACTTCTTAAATTTTTTAGCAAGCAACACAAAATCATCGTTGTCAGAGCTTACCTCGCTATTGGATGCAACTTTGAATGCCAAGTTGTTCTTCGGCTTCGGAGTGATGGGCCTCTTTCTTCGGAGCTTTATTGGAGTCAAAAGAAAAGAAAAATGGTGTCATTAAAGGAATTGGTCCCTGATGATAGCATTTTCATAACACAAGATGAAAAGGGTCATACTCATGTTGCCAACCCTACAAGTCTCACAGATTCTCAAGTAGACCACAATCCTTAATTGTATTTAGATTTACTTGAGAAATTTGGAATAAAACTAGATGTGGTTGATAGTGAATCATCTCAGGTAATTGAAGGGTCTGATATAGAGGATGAGGAACCAATAGAGCAACCTGGTATAAAGATTTCGAGTGACTCGAAGGGTGAATATGTATCTCTTGAAGAATCACCCCCTTATGACATTATTGAGTTAGTGAAATTAGGGTTCCTTTCACCCAATCGAGTTAAGAAAAATTTGGAGGATAGTCTTGATGATTGCCTATATGATGGAACAACAAAGGAGATTGAGATCAATCGCATATAAAACTTGAGCATGAGTTGATGGAGATAAAAGAACATAAGGACCTTGAGTATGAATTTATGGAGCATATAGATTCCAATGATAGTGAGATTGTTCTAGATGACAATATTGAGGAAAACATATAGGAGACCACTCCCACTATACTTCAAAGAGACCCGTTGAAGAACATTAATGACTATTGATGTAGACACATCCATTTAGGTTAAAATACTTATTTATGCATGTCTCTAGGCTTAGATATGCTTTCCATATTATAAATATTGCATAGCATGCATCATTTTACATTGAGTACTTTGTGTATATTTTAGGTTAATTATGTCCTTTTATGGCTAGGAGAGAAGGAGATTTAATTTAGACCTTTGGATTGATGATCCAATCATATGGATCTGATCAGGATGACGATCGGAGTCCAACGCCTTTGAAATCACCTTGATCGGAGTCTCGTAGCTCCATATGCAGTTCGAGGAAAATCAACTGCTAAGGGACTAGGTGATGCAATTCGAAGCTTCAAGCAACAAATTTGACAACACGGATGGATTTGGGTTGACGATCGCAGCCCAATGGCGTCAAAATCGACTCAATCCGACCTCTGTAGCAGCCCCTATAAAGGAAAGAAGGTGGATGGCCCAGATTGTGCAACGTGGTGCAACCCAGGCCACCAATGCGCATGCACTCGCCACCGCACGTGCATAGTAGCGCGGACGCGCATGCGCACGGAGGCACGCACGCGTAGCAACGTAGCAGGCGCGCATTGGCGTGCGCAGAGGCAGTGGTAGCTCGTGCGGGCGTGTAGTGCAGCGCGAGGTGTGGGTGCTTAGCATGTGGAGGTGCGCGACACACACTAGTGCAGCGTCAGCATGGGCGCAAGGTTTTCTTCAGCGATGTTTGCAGCGGATCTTCAGCGACGTTTTTGACCGTCACTAAATATCCTGTATACGAAATTGATCCTTTCCTCTAATATAAAAGGACCGCTACCCCTTCCATTCTTCTTGATCTCTTCCTTTCTTCTCCTCACCACCTCCAAGGCTCTAGAGAGAGCTTGACCCAAGCCTGGGATGCTCTTCTAGAGTAGAATCAAATATTTTTCCCTCCCCTCATCCCCATTTGTGGAGCATCTCGCAGCCGTCTTTTCACCTACTTCGGGAAGTAGATCCTCATTGCGGTGCTGTCCTTCCCCGCCCTTTATCCTTCAGCTCCGTCCTCGTTCATCTCGCTCCTCATCACCTTCCTCTAGGCGACGTCAAAGCAAGTTGTCCTCCGAGTGACTGTCGAGGGGGATTCTCTCACCTATATCTATCTTTATTGCTTTAGTAGTGTAGCTTTCTCGCTTTCATAATTGTAGAAAACATTCGTGAGATATATATGTGATTGTTTCTCTCTCTCTCTTATATTTTGCAAGTAGATTAGTTAGACAAGTTTGCATTGACCTGATCTCTTGCATGATAAAAATACCAAAAAAAAATAGAAAAGATAAAAACAACAAAAACAAATAAAAAGCGAAACACAGATTTTTCAAACCAAACATTCGCCTCCCCGTGTTTGACCTGGAACTCATCTTTTGAGTTTCGGTTATAAATTTTATCTGATCAACGAATTTTCTCGCGAATTGAACAACGATGACGAATTTTCCAAATTCAAACCTTTTTGTGACAAATCTCCGCCGCATCAATTATTTTGATTACTTGCAACAATGTGAAGATATTCGTAAGATTGAGGAGCTATTGGGAGTAAGATATGAAGAATTGCCTATAACTATACCAGATTTTCATTAGGAGTTGGATTCTGAATCATTTAAGTGGAGCTTGAGAAATAAAAGATAACCAAGGATAATGAAAAAAATGTCAAGTGGATGAAAATTTGAATGCATTAGAACATTCTAAGCTTGACTTGACAACCATGGGTAGGCAATTTGAATTGAGGAATTTGCAAAATCTGCGAGAGTTGATTTGTTGGGAATTAGATCCAAACAAACTATGCCTTATTTTTATTTGATTATTTTGCCTAGGAAAATCCATGATCTTGATTCCTTAGAAGACTTGTGGTTGAGATAGTTCCTGCACTTCATTCTATTTAGGGGAAACATCCGGCCTACACATACGAGGGTTGAATGCCATGTGTGGATTGATGCTTGTAGATTTGATACTGCCATTCGTGGGTTGGAACATGTTTGGCACAAATCTTTTAAAACCCTGAGTGCTTGTGAGGACCCTTGTTATCCTTAGCTTTTTAACTTTCATGAGGTTGATTTCAATTCTTTACCCATTAGACCTCTCAAGATGGCTCATTGCTGCATTAATATTTATTGGAGAGCATTTGGTTTAACTTTGCATCATTAACTCGCCAATATTCTTGGCCACATTTTTTGTAAGCCCAATCTTTTATGCTTACTTATATGGCTTACACTTGTATTCATTGAATATGATTGTTAAGGTTATGTATGTTTGACTGTCGATATAAATGCAGCACTTGTTGGGAGGCAACCCAATAGTGGTTCTTAACACAAAGTAACCAAGTTGTTTCTTTCCTTACTCCCTTTGCTTCGTTTTACAATGAGAACATTGCAACATTTAAGCATAAGGGGGAGGATTCATTTTTGGCATATCATGCATTGCATTAGGTCATGTGTCATGTGCAATAAGGTCGGATTGAATAGAATTGTGACCTTGTCTATTTGGAACCATTGATGACAAGATGGAATGCGGCAGTAATTGTGTTAACCTTTAGGGGGAATCATTGTGCGGATTTTCTTAAGGGGTCCTTTCAATTTGGTCGGCCAAGTAATTCAAGGATTGAGGATGTTTGACCTAACTTTACTTGCACATATTTGGGATTATATATATATGGGAAAAGGTAGTGTGAAGCTCACCTACACATAACTTATGTGAAGCTTACCTAATATCTTCCACTACAAGTAATGTTTTGAAGTGAAAACTTGGAGATTACGATCACTCTATATGAACATATTATACATAAAATTTCAAGTCAATCCAATGTTCCTACCCCTTACATCAAAGGGAGCTCAATTTCAATGGCTTAAGTATTGCGAAATTTGATGTTACTTGATGGAGGCGCTAGAGTTATCTAATTTTAATGAAATTTTATGAACTTTATGTTTTTACTAAATGGTTTTAATCCCTAAATTTTCATCTTGAAACATTGATTTTGCAAAGAAATATGGCTAAGTTGTATATAAGTTAGGTGTAGGTGAGTTGCATGCTCCCTACCCTCTATATATATATAAAATGAAAAAAAAATCCACAAAAGGTTTAGAATTAGAGAAAGGATGAAAAATTTAGGGTACTATGAGTCTTAAATTTTGGATTTATGTGAGATCTTCTACTTACACTCTTCAGGTTGGGTTGACTTAATCAACTTGAGTATTTAATAAGATTTGAACTTGTTTCTTGGTCCTAGAAGAAATTGATTAGGCTAAGCTATTAAGTTGATTTTATGGGAAGTATTTGACTTTCTTTCCACACTGAGTTGGAATTTTTGGGATCTAAGTTTCTCACTTTTGCACTTGTGTTCTAAATTGGCTTGTGGTATTCAAAAGAATATAAGTCCTTAGTCTCTATATTCACCTATTAAGAAAATCTTGAAAATTAATAGAGGAGTCACATACTTATGAAAAGTTGTGCTAAATGATAAATACATTATAGCTAAATGGTGGATATCAAAATATCCACCATAGCAAGTTGGGTGCCTCTTACGGTGTCATCTTAAGATGTCAGAGTGCAAGGCCTATCCTAGAGGGTGCCTCTTACAGTGTCATTCTAAGGTATCGGAGTGCAAGGTCCTTAATATATCTATATATGTATTAAAGGAAATTTAAAGAAAGAAATGAAAAGGGACAATGACTCTTGTATTTAATAAAGTAATTTTAAGTGGGAGAGATAGAGTGATGGCTATTAATATTTCTATATTTATTATCATTAATTATACCTAACTAATGGTAGTTTGAGGGTGCATTACATCACAATGCATTTAGTTAGGCTAGATTAGTCATTTAGGTGCATTTTGTAAATAATGCATTCTTTTGGGTTTTTATGCAATTGTTACCTCGATGTCCCTATTTGAATATGTGTAGGTACCAAGTTTGGAGCAAGTTGAAACCTTATAGAATGGAGAATTAAGGTTGAGCTCACTTATGTAAGGAGGTTGAGCCAATTAAGCCCTAGCTTAATTAACCCTAGGTTTAACCCAATTAGGAACCCAATTTTTTCCTAACATTGACCCAATTATTAAACCTATTTCCCAACCTATTTTTGCTGACCATGAGCCTAATTAAGAACCTTACAGGGCTGGCTAACCATATTGGCTAAACCTACCTTATCATCTTAAACCACCTACTCCTAAATCCCTTAACACAAACCCTAACATAAACCCTAGCCTTATCCTTTCTAGTCACCAAGGTATCCCTCAACCCTTAGATCAAGATCCTAAGGTTCCTAAAAATCCCCCGTAGATCCTATCATAATCCTTTCTAAAAACCCTAAATTTTTTAGTGTTATCCTTAACCTAAATTGCAACCATCCATTTAGACCCAAGGGCCCTCCTTAAAGCCTCCCTATGGCCAGACAGAAGGTCCACCAAACCACCACTTAGCTGCCCCCCTTGATTGAATCCAAGCCTTCCATTTTGTCCTCAAATCAATCCTAGCCATCCTTTAGGTTTCCAACAAAAACAAACTAGCCTATCCCCTTATCCATCCATCCTAACCCTTGATCCTAGACCTAATCAATCCTAGCCCTCCACCTTAGACCTAGAAACTCTATAAATAAAGAACCCACGCCCATGATAATGCTAAATCTACATGATTTAAAATTGTAAATTATTGTAGTGTGAAAATAAAGCAATCAATTAAAAATATATTTCTGAACTACTTGGAGTCCAAGCTGAACACAAGGAGAGAATCATTTATTTTCAAAAACCTTTCATTATTATTATTTTTTTTCTTTTCCCATATACCAATTTCTTTTAATTTTTGGATATAAAGTGCAAGTAATATAATCAGCATAGCAAGAATAACTATCATGCAACTAATAATGTAAAGAGCAAGAGATTTCAGAAAAAGTAATTCTATTGATAATGTGGAAGAGTTTTACAAAGTAATAAGGAAAACTACAAGATGATTAGTATCATAAAAGAAGAGGGTAAGGAGAAAGAAATGCGGAGCTACTTGTAGGATGCTTGCAAAAACTTCTGATGGAGCCTCAGATCTAGGGCGCCAGGAGGAAGATGAAGAGTAGAGAGGTATGAAGGTGGAGGGGTGGTGGTGGGCATGCACTATATTAAAGAAGGGCTAGGTGCTACTAAATTATACTAAGGCTAATTAACTAAAGACTAATTGGTTTCTATGTGGTGGAGGTTAGGTGTTTTTATAGGAGTGTAGGATAAGTGAGAGCCCTAGGATCTTAATCAAGGGTTGGTATTGGTCCACCAATTCAAGGCAAAGGTGGACCATTTGATGTGGATCTAATGGTGCTAAGAGGGGTCGGCTAAGTGGAGGAGTAATATGGTCCTTAGGATTGGTTTTGTAGGGTCTAGAATAAGTGTTATGATGTGGCAAAGGTCGTGGTGTAACTAGGAATAATATATGCCATAGGATAGAGGATGGAGGGGGTGGATTTGATGCATGCTTAGTTGGCCATGGTAGTGTATCTAAGAAGCTATGTGGCTGGCCAAGTGGATGGTTTTATAACCTTTGGATAGGTGTTGGATGGGTAGGATCCATTCTAAGAGGATTTGATCTTAAGTAGGCTTTAAGGAGGGGATAAGATCTATGATTTTGGAGGGACTAAGTGGGCAACTAAGGTGGCTAAAGTGGAGCTCTAGGATGTGGAGTTGACGGCGGATGAGGAGGTGGCTGGCCATATAAGGCAAGGGATATGTTCTTTGGTGGCCGACCACTATGGTTGGGTAGGTTTTCAGTGTAGGCCCTTAGATTATAGGTGTAGGGTTAGGATTTATCTAGGCTTAGGTTTTCTAAAAGTAGGTAGGTCTAGGACAAGGTATTTTTGGTGGAAAGGTTTGTCCGAAAAGGGATTAATTAGGAAGGGACATGTGCTCTCCCTTATCATCACATCTTCTTCTTGTCTTTAATTGTTGAGCTCATGTCTTGATCTCCCTTGTATCTTCATTATTTAAGCTCCTAAGCTTGCGCATCTTCTCAAGATGTTATTTTGTAGTCCCTCGGCTTACTCTCTTGGTCTTAACACCTACATTATTCTCAAGGGAGTAAAATTAGGAGACAATTATTTGTAAAATAAATGCAAAGCTTATATATGCATGCATGCCCTCAATGCAATATTTATGAACCTAATGCATGATTTTACGAAGAAACTAACCCCAGATTAATCAAATTAGGGTAATAAATTAAGCTGCTATCACCCCTCTCCTCCCTTCATGTTCCCTTAGTCTAAAATTAGGTTTTACTCTTACCTTCTACTATGCATTCCTATTTAGATCCTCTCACATCTTCCTCCATTAAATGACCTTCTCACCTCCATGCTAACCTTTGCATCACCATCTTGTGGTCATCCTTCTCATCTATTCCAAATCTTCTTCCTCAACTCAAACTCTGTTTAAAGGTGACTGTGACTATTGGCTACGCTCCAACTTCTGATTTCTCCTTCATCTCTCTGTTCTTCTATTTTTCTAGTTGTTTTTCTAGTTGTTTCTTTTGTGAGTTCTACTTGAAATAGTGACTCTTGTTCTAGTAGAATAAAGTTTTGATTTTAGTTATATTATTTGCAAGTTCCTGTTTCTTACCTCCTTTCTATATTTGTCTTGTGATTGATTTCCTTCTCATCTTCGTCTTCTTATTCCAAAAATACAAAAAAGTTAGTTAGTTCATATTTCATTTCGTGTTTTCACATCTAGATTAGATTCAATCCCTCACCTCCTTGTGTTCAATCGGGACTCACCAGAGTTTCGGTTATTATTTTGATATCGTAAAATCACGCTACAACAAATACTTTTATCTTTCACGGTTTCATGGAGTTAGATACATATTAAGGAAAATGCCACTTGTCAGATCATCTTGACATGCACGAGTACTCAGTCTTTTTGGGATTGATCAAATCGGTGGGTGGATTTTTAAGCCTTAGAATCGTGTATTTGAGACCCAAGTCTGAAGCTTGTTAGAATTTGACAAGACAAAGCATTTCTTATCTTTGTCGGTACGTTAGTGCTATTGAGTCTATGTGGTGAGCTTTTTACATATTTTTGGACTTTTTGGTGATTAGTGCCTCTAAATTTTGAAATCTGAACTCGAATTTCGCTGCATTTCTTTGTTATGTTTTGCTCAAGACTAACAAAACTTTGGCATGGGGGTGTGATGAACACATATTTCTATCTTAAATAATGCTTAAATAATGTTAGTTTCATGGTAGTTGATGCGGCGTGGCTCATCATAGCTAAAATGCTTAAGTTAAGGTAGAAACTAGGTTAGAAGACACCATTTAATTAACATAATAAATACGTTAAGTGTAGGATTTAAGGAAAAAGACCTAAAACATCAAATTTAGGTTAAAAATGCATAATTATGTTAAATTAATGAGATATTCTATTCAAAAATGCAAACTGATGATCCAATTGCCAATTGAACACATTCTTGAGCTCAAAAGTACAAATCAAGGGTTGAATTAACTTTTAATATGTTTAATTAAGCTATCATAAAAATTCCATTACATTTGAATATTAGTAGGACCTTGAAATTATCACATTACATTTAGGTCCTCAATCATTCACATTTTCTTTAGCTTAAAACCTTCAAGGACCTTTTTGCAAACCTGCAGGGACCATTCTGCAAGTGGCTAGGGACCACTCTATAGTCATTTCCACCACTTATGGGTTTTTGTAAAAAATGTCTACCGTTTCAATATATGGTCGCCTTTGCAATTTCACCAAATACCTGTTGCTTCGTGAAAGCATTGTAGCTCATGATGAACACGAGCTACATGTGCCGTCCATTTTTTATTCCTAGATCCTATGATGGATCTTGATCCAATTTTTGTGCGCTCTCGCGTGTAGCATCACATCTCCCTTTAGACCTGATCCAACAGTGCATTTTTGATTTAAAATCTCTTTCGCACCCATCTTCTTCAAATCCACCGTCCACCCTAATCTCGCCTAATCTCACTCCTCTGGTCACCATAATCACTTGATCGCCTATTGAAGAAGGTCCTCTGAGCTCGTGCAACGCATCGACTCCCCTCCTACTTCCTTGGGTCGATCATTCCTCTCCTCTAGTTTCCTTCTTCTCTTGTTCACTCGGTACCACTGGTGACAGTAGTGGAGCTTCTTCCCTCTTGATTATCCATGTAGCTAGGGATGACGTAAGCTTGATGATGTCCTAGGATCTTCATTGGTAGGCTCTTTACTCGCTAGAGATCCTCCCTCTGTTCTTCCTCTTCAGCCGTCGATTGTTGACCCACAGGTCCCATTCCTCTGATTAGCTAAGTTATTGCTTTCTAGGTAGATTTCCCGCTTTCTAGATTAGTTAGGAGTGGAATTAAGTAGTGAACTCACTGATGGATTGTTATATCAAGGAGTAGATTAGCTTAGTGTTAATTTCACTCAATCTGATCTGATCTCTTTGATCAATTCTGATCAGAGAGACATTTTTACCCATCCATTTCAATCCACTCTTCTTCCCTTCCATCTCACGATCCACATTCATTGATCTACCCACTGTCTTAGTCACCCAATCACTTCATTCATTTGAGCTAATTTGGATCTAAAGCTCTTTAGCTTTCAGATCCAAATCATGCTGGAAATCACTTGAGGGTGATCTCATCCATCTCATTAGATCATAATCACCCTCATTGCACTTTGATTTATGCTTATTTGGTCGTTTGGATCTAGTTTGAGCTTTGGGATTGAATGAGGATTTTTTCAAGGAATCATGTATTTATCAGATTTAAATGATCGAATTGACCTGATATTTGTTTGATTGGATTAATGGTGTTGGGCATGAACTATTTGTGTTGGATTTGAATTGAGAATGGTGTTTATGCCCAAATTTTCATTCAATATTTTGAGTTTTGTTCTTCAATGATAGCTAGAGCCAAGGAAGATCAATTGCACTGATTTGAGGCTCTAGCAATGATTCAATTACTTTTTGAGTATTGCCTAATCTTCCTTAACACTAATTAATGGTGTGTAGGAAGTATAGGTGATCATATCACCTCAATGATTCAAGATCAAAAGCCCTAAAATAGGGCAACGTGGGTTTGAATCTTAAATGACGTTAAATTTTAGATTTGATGCTTATCAGAGGTTTTAGGTGATTTGAATGAAGATTCCGAAGTGATTCTCCTCTCTTCAATGTTTATAGTGATGTAGCGAGGATTGATTAGGATCTTTGGATGTGATTCTATTTTAAGCTTCAATCTGAGTTAAAATGGGTTTCATACATTTTCATGAATGTTTGTAGTGATTGAGATTGAACTTTTAAAGAATTGGTTTTTGTCAATCTTATATTGATTTGAATGAAGATTTTGAATGAGATTTTGAATGGCTTTACAGTGGATTTAACCTCAGATTTTTATGGGATTCAGGGATCAATTGGTATTTGTGGTTAATGGGACCTTAGATTTGACTGTTCAAATCTGAGGAGATTTTCTGGAACAATTTGATTAGGCTTCAAAGCCTGATTCAGCTATTGATCTTGCATCAACAATAACAGCTATTAGCTACTGAGTTTTCATCATCAACAGCAGTTGGTTTTGGTCTGGTTTCAAGGGACATTGGGTTGAGATTGAATGTCATTTAAGCTGCTAGTGTTTCATATTGATAGAATTCATGCTTAAAGCATTCATGTACAATTTCTTGTTTCAAATTTGATTAGAAGAGAATATAAATGCTGTTTGAAATCACTGTCAACATCCTTGAAATCTGCTTAATTGTCCAATATGAAATTTTAGTGGAATTCATAGTGAAAATCATGTTTAAATGCTCGATTATCTTTCATATGATGTGTTGAGTATGTTTGAGTGCTTTTATTGTTGTTCTAACCCTTAGAAATGAATTCCATGGCTTAGGTTGCATAGCTCCACATCCGTTAGAGCCACATTTAGGTGAACTCGAATATATAAAAAAAATATAAAAGAATTGCAAATAAATAAAAAAATATATTTTGAGTAAGATCAGGTATTTCTTTAAGTGTGTGTGAAGTTTCAAAGTATTCCGAACCCTTGGGCTGGTAGAACATATCAGTTGACGGTTTGAACTACTTTAAAATTCAATAAAAGAACTACATTAAAAAATACAAAAAGAGTTCTTCTCTTACTCATTTCACCTTCTCTCTCTTTTCCTACCTCTATAAAATATAAAAGGATCATAAAAATATGAAAAATTTCAAAAATACACAAAAATATCATGAATATACTATTTATACTTGCAAATATAACTTGATACTAAGTTAAAATTAAATATTGTAATATGTATAATTATGTACATAAATAACTTATAAATGTATTATATATACTTAAATAAGTATTTAGGATGAATTATTGTATATATAACTTTATTATATAATTATATATCAATTTATAATAGATTAAATGTATGTAAATTAAGATAATTATAAAAAAGTATTTAAACCTGTATAATAGTATCTATTACTGTACATACATATTTAAATAAGTATTATATACTGTATGATACCTATACATTGATTTATTTATATATTTATTGTATATAATTAGTTTCTTAGGTTAATTATCTAAATTATTAACTTAAAATAAAATAAATTAGTAATTTAACTTATTACTGAGGTAATTTATATTGCATACTTGTATACTATTATTTCAATTATTTTCATCTTATTTATAATATATTTATAATGTATTATAGTATTCATACCTTAAATATGTAAATATCTAATAAAAATGTGTACATAAATGTATATATATTAAAATAAATATTCTAAAATAAAATAAAAATATGTAATAAATACCTTATTATATAAATTAACTAATTTATAGGTCAATTGAATAATTAATCTATTAATTTATACATTAATTAAGTAATTAAGCTCTAAATTAATGTGTACATAGCACTAAATTTAGGTAATTTTCATATATAATTAAATAGCTTAATTTTATAAATTAATTGTATAATTATGTAGCCTTATATGAGGGCTTCCAAACCCTATAATTTATTTAAAATTTGGAACTAAATTGACACTCAATTCGAGTCTTAAACTTAGCCTGAGCGTGCTTTGATTGGGTGCAATTCAGCCGCTTTCTTTAGTCCCACATTGTGGGATGAGAAGCTCGCGTAGCCGCATATAAGCATATCTATCCATAGCCTCCTCATTCGTCAGTGCTCGGCGTGAAATAAACCCATTACCCTATTGATGGGAACACCATCATAGGTCTAAACTGGCCACTTTTAGTCAGGTTTAAAGGATAAATGCTCCTACATAACTATCTGAAGGTCATAACTCCACTTCAGGCTGTTCTGAGAGGAGAATAGAAAACTAGGGTAATTTTGTAATTTTAACAACATATCATGACCACAGAATAACCAAAGGGTTTGCTAGGGGTGAAATAAAGGTTAAATGAGCATTAAAGTCTAATAAGTGGATCCATGCAGATAGAAACGAGTTTTCGCACATTTTGAGAATTAACAGTAACCCAAAACCCTAATTTTAGACTCGCTTAAATAACAGAGGTTCTCGTCAGGATAAAATTCATCTAAATCTTCTAAAATTCATAGAAAAATATTTCATGAGGTTTGGTACCCTTGATTTGACATTAAATAGAGTCACAAATACAGTTTTGCCCTAATTTTGGTTTTTGCACAAATTTCTTGGCCAAACTTAGTCAAAATTGAAATTTGACTTCATCATCAGATTCCTTGGATCCAAATTAAGTTTGTACCAAAATTTGGGTCCAATCAGAGTTCATCTTGACCTAGTTTGCATTTTAGTCCATTTAAACTTTATTTTTTACACTTAAGCCCCTAGCTTTTGAAATATTTTCATTTAGCCCCTAACTTCTCTTCATTTTCTTCGAATGGGTTCTTGCCACCATGGTAGGTGTGAACCCATGGGACCCAAGCTCCAATCAAGGTTTCCTCCCTGATTGCTTGACCAATCCCTTCCAAAATTAGAAGGGATGATCTCGAGGGAGTTCTTAATCATCTAAACCTAGATTTTGATCCCAAATCCCCTCATGAAGCTCATGCGAATCCAAGGATTTCGGGGAACTTTTCCCCTGAAAATCTGAGCTTCTCAAGCTTGTTTCTAAGCTTGGAAGCTTGCCTGAAGCTCTATAAAAGCCTCCCCAACGCATAGCCAAACTCCTTAGCGAGTTTTAGGCCCAAAATTCCCTCATCTCCTCTACCTCCGGCAGGCTCCAAACTTCGCTTTGGTGACCTCCTCCCTCCAATCTCCCTGCCTGCTGCCACATACTATAGGCAGGAGGTTCATCTTCCCCAGCTTTGTCTGCACCTCGCCATACCTGCGAGGGGCTCCCTCTCCCTTTATGAATTGCCGTCCTCCCTCTTGGAGCCACCTTCGTCTTCGGCGTCGACCAATCATAGCTAGTGCCATCTCCTCATTCTCTTCATCTGCAACCACACTCATTCGACTCCACATCTCTCACTAATCTGGCACACACCCAACATCCACTTCAGTACACCTTCATGCCCATGCCATCGTCATCCCCCTTATCTCTGGCGTACCTTTGATGACTTCACGAAACCACCTCACCGCACCAAAACGCCCCCCATTGGTCTCAGAAGTTCCGCCATGTCCTCACGACCAAAACCCCTTAAGTAATTGAGGGGATTGAACGCTCACGCACTCCACCCGACTCATGCACCTTCGCACCACCTTCTCAAGGTCGTCAGACCTCCACTCTCACCCACATGCAACGTCGCACCCACCAACGCACTTGCTGTCCCACGGCAATCCTCTTGAGCATATTTGACATGGTTGCGAGGCCGTTTTCGTGATTTCAGATGACCACCGGACCTCCGCCGCCGCCCCAACTTCTCTGACGTTAGCTGTAGTCCTCCGACCACGATCCCTCTAGATTCCACCTCCAGGTGTTGCGGCTGACTCCCAAGAAGCGCTCTAGGCGTTCAATTGGACTCCACAGCCTCATCTTGGACCTCAATCAAAGGCGTCTTTAGCTGCTGCTGTGTTGCGATGAAGCTGTGTGGGATAGTCCCACCTCGTAGAGCGAAGAAGCCCTGATCGCGCATAAGTTGATTTCGTCTCCCCGAACCCTTGCCAAAGACACATGGGTCAGGTCCCCATACCACCCTCACCTAGTTACCTGTCTCTGCGCACTCCTCGCTTGCGACCATGCCTGCAAGCCTGGTCCTTGTTTATGCTCGATTACCCGATCGATTACCTGATTACGCCTGGGTTTCTGAGAGAAAGAAGAGGAAGAAAGAGAGAGAGAGGGAAGGGGGGTTTTTGCCCTTCGCGCCTTTGCTTTCTATACTTAGCTAATTCGCGGGAGGCCTTTGCCTCTGTGCTGTGCTTGCCTCTCTCTTGAGGCATGAAGGAGAGAGGAGGCCTTTGCCTCTTCTGTTGGAGCTATGCCCTTGGGAACTTAAGGCGTCTGATGCCTGGTGCCTTTGTCTGATCTCTATTGGTGCCTTAGTTCTATTGGGATATTAAACTTGGTTGATGTGGCATATTTGGTTAAAATTTACTGTTCAATTATTTGAATACTTGTGAGGTTAATTTCAAGGGTTAATTTGGTGATTCAAAGGTGATTCAAATCACCATTTTAACCCATTCTTTTTGCACTTTTCTACTGGATTTCATATATATATCATTTTGAGTTATTCTAAATGAAGCTTTGATCATAATTGCTTATATTTCTGATTAAATTGTGATAAGTGAGATTGAATTGCCATTAATTGCTCCATGTTTTCTACCTTAGACTCTTTTATGATTCTGAGTTATAAATTTAATTATTTTTGAGCGATTGAGGCTTTGCTACGACGATTACTCCTTAAAACCCCTCGATAGTCCGTCAACATTTTGGCATCGTTGCCAGGGAGTAACACACAGTTTGATTTCATTGATTATAAATTCTGATTTGATACTAACTTGTCTTATCTATTTTGTTGTGTTTGTGAGAGGTACATGGAGAAGATCAGCCTCTCGACAGCCACTCCAGGGGCAGGTAATTGCATTTCCATCCTCTTAAGCCCCTATTTCTGGAAAGAAGTAAAAAAAGAAATCAATTAGGATCAAACTTGCATTATTTCCTTAGAATTAATCACCCAAGTTTCATGATTCGATTGTTTAGAGATCCCCTTCCAGATTTCTACACCTAGTAGGGATTTAAGGTATCTAGGGCTATTCACCTTCTTGATTGAGCCTTAGGTTCCCAATTTGGAAAGAACTGTTTGGACCAAAAGAGCCAAATTTGGATTTCCATCTTAGGGTTGAGAAAACACACCTACCTGAAATAAAGAGGATTGATTTTCCTGCATTGTGTGTCACCCAAACCTTTGGTTGAATTGACCTAATAAAAAAACCTTAAAAGAAGGCTCTATCATTCACTTGAATCCTTAAAATTTGGACTTAATAACTTGCTTGCAAACCACTCGGGATGATTTTGGGTTCGTTACCCAACTCATCCTAAACCTTAGGGCAGGTTAGGTGAAGTTGATCCACCTTGTGAGTCAATTAACTTTCAAATTAGGTCACAAATCATAATCAACTCTAAAGTTCAAGTGAAATCAAAAGCACCATAATTTAGGATTAAAATTTGGTAGACTTAAGGGGTCAAGTTGCTCATTCCGGTTTACTTGGATTCTCAGTGACAAGGAAGGTCGGGTGGGGGAAACCATGTAACCTGTGGGGATGCTCTACCATGTAGGGGTCTTTGCGGGACTCTCCCTTCTTGGTTGCTCAGGTATTTCTCAGGTGAGTAATTTTTTGATCAAGAGGTATCATCTGCCTCGAACCTCCTTAGTCATCCAAAAATCTTTGGGTGCCTCAATTGGCTCTATTACACCTTCTGTCCCTCATTTAGCTCACTAGTTCATGTTCGGGAGGCCCTTAAGACCACCCTTGAGACCTCCATTAGTAGTTCACTTTTGTCGAGGCCAAGCCTCGACTCACTTGTTTGTGCTACCTCCCGATCGTATTGATCTCTTCCAACTCTTCTGCTTCTGAGCCCATATCTTCTGCGTCTTCATCCATGGATAATCAAGGAGAAGAACCCAATGTCCAAGTTCAGATACAACATCTCAATGATCTATTCCAAGCACATTTCAATCCACCATTGCATCCTCAAATGCGAGATCACTACAATCCCGTCGCGGTGAAGATCGAACCTAGAGTACAAATCCTTGCTAGAGGGCTTGATGTTGAACTCAAGCCAAACATAATCCATGCTATTCCTAAATTCCATGGCTCAAACTCCGAAGATCCCTTCCAGCACATCAAGCAGCTAAAACATCTGGTCCAGACCTTCAGTCCTACCATACAAAATTGAGACATCCTGCTCATGAAGATGTTCTCCTTCTCACTCATGGGTAAAGTTGCCGATTGGTTCCAGACTCTGAATTGTCCAATCAACACTTGGGGGAAACTACAAAATGAATTCTTACAGAAAATTTTCCCCATTGGTTGAACGAATGCTTTAAGGCACCAGATCACACACTTCAAGCAAAATCCAGGAGAACCACTTCATGAGGCATGAAATCGCTTTCTGGATCTCATGCGGAGATGCCCCCATCATGGAGTTCCAAAGTGGGAACAAGTCTATTCTTTTTACCATGGGCTCCATGTCGAGATCAAGATATTTGTCAATGCAACCTGTGGTGGAAGCATCATTGGTCAGCATGAAGATATCATTTGGGAGATTCTAGAGAATATGTGTGAGAACTCCATAAACAATGAATCTATGGGTATGTTCGACTAGACGACTACCCGTGCATTGACAAACATGCGGGGGGCAAATGAGACTCAGGGCCTATCCAGATCCATTGATCTGGAACTGATGGCTAGTCACCTAGACAAGGTCTCTATTATTGAAAAGAAGGTGGATGAATTGGCTCTACATCTATAGAGAACCACCTCAACACAGCAGAACACGTATGCGCAACTGCCCTCTGGTAGGTGATGTAGACATCCATTTAGGTTAAAATGCCTATTTATGCATGTTCCTAGACATAGATTTATATTCCATATTATAAATATTTCATAGCATGCATCATTATTCATTTAGAGTAGTTGTGTAAATTTTAGGTTAATTGCATCCTCTTTGTGGTTAGGAGAGAAGAATATTTATTTCAGAGCCTTAGATTGAAGATCCAATCATATAGATCAAATCAGAACGATGATCGGAGTCCAATGCCTCCGAAATCACCTTGATTGGAGTCTCGTAGCACCATATGCAGTTCGAGGAAGATCAACGGCCAAGGGACTAGGTGACATAATTTGGAGCTTCAAACGGAAAATTTGACTACGTGGATGGATTCGGGTTGACAATCGCAGCCTAATGGCGCAAAAATCGACTCAATCCGACCTTTGTAGTAGCCCTTACAACAGAAAGAAGATGGACGGCCCAGGTTGCGCCATCTGGCACAACCCAGGCCGCCCATGCGCACGCACGCGCCACCGCAAGTGCACAGCAGCATGGGTGTGCGTGCATGTGTGTGGAGGCATGCACGAATGCATGCACACCAGCACAGCACGCAAGGCAGCGACAATGGCAGCAGTAGCAGCGTGCGCAGGCGTGAGGTGCGTAGGTGCATAGCATGCATGCTCGCGCGACAAGGGTGCTTGGAGCACGCCCCAGAGGTGCGTGATGCACACGCCAGTGCGGGCGAGGGTTGGCGTGGGATCTTCAGCAACATTTGCCGTGGATCTCCAACGACGCTTATGATCGTCACTAATTGTCCTGTATACGAATTTGATTTCCTCCACTATAAAAGGACCCCTACCCCTCCCATTCTTCTTCATCTCTTCCTTTCTTCCTCTCACCACCTCCAAGGCTCTAGAGAGAGCTTGTCCCAATCCCGGGATGCTCCTCTAGAGTAGAAATCAAATATTTTTCCCTACCTCTCATTCCCCTTCATGGAGCATCCCGTGGCTGTCTTCTCAACTCCCTTCGCGAAGAAGATCCTTGTCGGAACGCCGTCCTACCCCGCCCTCCGTCTTCATTCATCCCTCTCCTCACCACCTTCCTCTAGGAGATGTCAGAGCGAGTCGTCCTCCAAGCAACTATTGAGGGGGATTCTATCACCTATATCTTTCTTTTTGCTTTTGTAGGGTATTCTTTCCCACTTTCTTAGTTGTAGAAAACATTTGCTTCAGAAATATATGTGATTATTTCTCTCTCTCTCATATATTTTGCAAGTAGATTAGTTAGATAAGAATTCATCGACCTAATCTCTTACTTGTTAAAAATACCAAAAAAATTAGAAAAGACAAAAACGACAAAAACAAATAAAAGCAAAACGTGGATTTTTTTTTAAAACCAAACGTTCGCCTCCCCGTGTTCGACCCGAGACTCACTTTTTGAATTTTGGTTATAAATTTTATCTGATCAATAGATTTTCTCGTGAATTGAACTACGACGATGGGTTTTCCAAACTTCAAACCTTTCCATGACGAATTTCCAACGAATCATTTTGGCACAGTTGCCGGGGAGGCAACGTTCTTTGGTATTTTTCGCATTTTCCCACATTACTTACATATTTTCCTAACCTATCTTTCTTCTTTGATTTATTGTCTTGCAGGAACCCGGTCGAGGAGCCGAAGGCGATAGATTGGAGTAAAGTGAGGGTAGAGACATTTGTAAGTTTTCCCCCACCACCCCCACCCTAGTTTCCATTTCACCACACTAATAACTCAAACTCAAATCAACCTAGGTGCTTTTATAAACTCTAGGATAGATTTGATTGTTTGATTGTCACTTCACCTCACCTCACCCACCCACATATATTAGAAAAATAATAAAAAAATACTCTTCTATTGTGGGATTTTCTGAAAGAGACACACATTAACACCCACAACTCTTGACTTAAGGCACACCACTTCACATCGATTCTACCACTTAACCAGAATCTGACCTGTGGATCCAATACACCCTAACTCAACACACCAATAAGTGAGTAGAAATCTGAATAGGTCAAACATTTTTGTGTGCCTTAACTAAGTGGTGCAACAGGCCAATTGATTGAATTGTTTGGGCCATACCACTTAAGATAAAAGTGATTCATCAGTAGCTTGCCACTTAGGGTTGATTTTTAGGGCTGAACCAGGCATTCCACATTTTTTTTCTGATTTCTAAAGGAATACATCATCACCAGTGCTTGTAAAACCTGGAGTGTTCTACTGAACCCTGATTGAACCAACCTAAGGATTAAACCTTAAAAGCTACTAAACAAAGTTAAACCCTAAAAGATACATTATCAAATAACTTTATTTGTAAACCCTGGTTGTGCATGCACACACATTTCAATTGATCATTAAGGGCACGACCCATCTAAAGGACCCATCACATTCCAAGAGCACAATCATCCCAAGCCTAATTGAAACTGAGTAGACGTTGGCCTTAAGGATTGATTCGCTCTTCGGGGCTCAGATTGAGATTTTTTTTTTATTAATCTCCTTCTACTAGTAAATCTGATGTCTAGCTAGGGGAGTAGCATCAAACAACCACGACTGGGGGGTACACTAGCAACCGGAGGCGCAAGCCAAAGGAGGAAACTTCTCCTCAGCCCCTCCATCTAATTGGTTGGATTGGCTGGATAGAAGTAGACCAAATCATTTATAATCTCAAGATGGGTCCTGGGAGTCTGTATGTCTTTAGGCTAACCCACCTAAGGACAAGGTTGATTGCTTGTATTGCCGGGCTCCTTTCTCTCTTTTGATTTCCCTCCTATTCTACCATGTATCCTTCCACATCTTACATGCATTTCCCATCCTACCCTCCTACCAACACTTATCCCCATGATGATTACTATCCTGACTTGAATTATGACTACCCATCTCCTAGTTGGGACAACTTTGATTGGGGATATGAATCTGGACCTCAGTGTCCAAGGTCTAACCCTGGACAACAAGACAATGATTACTATCCTTCCCAGAGCTACACAGATTATAGATCTCCACCCTTTGATGATCAACCTAATCAGATCTACAACTATGAAGAATATGCTGATTATAACACTTACCCTCCATAGTATTCCACTAAATATAGGTCACCACCATTCTTTAAACAACCTGAAATGACCTACTATCAGGGAGGGACCCGAGAACCTTGATATCTTGACTCCCCTAGATTTGACCCAAACCCACCTAAACCTGAATCGAACCATTCGGTTCAGGTGAACCAGATCCAAGACAGGGTGTTGGCTAACTTGAAGAACACCATACAATCTTTAGAAGCCCAGCCAACACCATGCACTGAAGCATTGGAGCCTATGATAAAAATGATTGATGAGCTGAATAGCTCTTTATTAGATTTGCTCCAACATGTTAGGGATAGGGGCCTCGGTGAGTTTCTACTTGGGAAATTGTCGAGGTTGAGGATGAAATTTTTGGTTGCCTAGTCCAATCTTGGGATGATTCTTAAGATGAACCCCCTTTAGGAGAGCCAATGTCTGAACCTGCTCAGGCACCTATCAGGGGAGTTACATTTTTTAAGACTGGAGATGACCAGGTTGGTCTAGAGTAACCGATTGAGGATGAATTGATTGCTTCACCCGAGATCCTTGAGCCAAGGAACGATGAAATGACATTTGATTTTGAGATATATAAATGAGGATCAAGAATTCTTTAATTCTAAGGGTGAGGAATCTCTGAGTGACATCTCACTTAAAGTTAGGGAAAATGATTCTAGTGAGGCCAACGGGGTCGAGGAGTATGACGAACCATTGATAGGCCAATTATTGAAGATTTGGATTTGGTTGGGGCTAACTTGGAGGATTCGAATCCTCATTTACTAGAAGATTCAATCAGTAGCCCCATTCCTCAACCACACCCCAAAGGGATTGATTTTGATTTGGAAATCATTGTATCCAAGTCAATCCTGATTCAGCCACAAATGTTGGAGTTGGGTACTTTAGATGGGGTGTACAATGATTTGGAGGTCTTGGAAATATTGATTTTAGAGGATAGGAATTTGGCAGTGAAAATTTGGAAGGCTAACTTAGAGGGAAACACAATTTGGATCTAAGGGTTTCTATTGACCTAAAACCACCAACTTTTTAGTAGGACCCTTATGATATCTTTGAGATGCAACCCAAGCTCAGAATCATTGATTACTTTTTTGAGTTGAAATCTAAAAGGACATCCGAAGCTATTGAACTATTTCTACCCGTTGTTCGACACTGTGGTCTTGGGTTATATACTACAAAATCGTAGGCCCAGCCTTGCAAGCTCAACAATCTTTGGTTTTGGGTGATTTTCACTCAGAACTTGAGAACCACTCAACCTTGGAGCATGGGTCTCCACCATAATCTGGTCCACATTTGTGGACACCTACTGGTAGGTCTTGTGATCAATATTTTTATTTTGATTTTGACCTACACTTGTGAATTCCTAATTTCTTCTTTGTTTGTATTTTATGCCTAGCTAAAGGCAATAAATTTAGCACGTGTGTATATTCCACATTCTCTGCGGAGCTGACCGGATTGTCATGAAATTCAGGTGATATTCTGTTTACTTTGCCCTTTTCATGTCTTTATTTTTACAATGAGGACATTGCATCATTTAGGCATGGGGGGGTGGATAATTAATTCTTGAAATCATTTTGTTAACTCCGTAGAATTTCTTTTAGTTTCTTAAAAAGAAAAGAAAATTCAAAAAGAAAAAAAGGAAATTAGGAGAAGAGAACTTAGGCATTTGGAAGTTATTAACTTTAGGAAATGATACGATAGGACTTGAACACTTAGACTCTTTAGGTCTTCGGGCTTAATTAGCTCAAGTGTCCACTTGAATGTGGACTTAGTCTCGAGTCCTCGCCAAGTAATTTTACTTTAATTTGGTGAATAAATTGGGATGATAAGTACACGACTTATCAACTCGCTCTCTGATTTGAGGGGATTTTAAGCCTAAGCATCTACACACTATTTACACTGACTCACGTTCTGGTAGTATTTACATAAATTGGGTAGCTAATGAACTGTCTAGGGTGGTATGGCTGGCAAGTTGTCGGTGGTAACAGCTCATCGGTCGGTTGTCCAGAGCCCAGCCACACGACCATTCTCTTCATACTACCTTTAGGTAAATCTTAGATTAGGGAAGCCATCTACTTAAGAAAGAGAAAAAAAAGTACCCAAAAAGAAAAAAAGAAAAAGGAGAAGATAAAAAAAATAAAGCCACACTTCACCGCACGAGTATGGCTGGCAAGTTGCCGTGGGTAAAAGCCCATTGGCCAGTTGTCCAGAGCCCAGCTCACAAAAATGCATAAATAATTTCCAAAACACTTAGGAAAGCGGGGAAGTAGAATAAACTGGGGAGATATACACTGGGTTTTCCCTTGTGTTGACCCCATAAAAAATAAAAAAAAGTAGGGTGAAAGCTATCGATTGGAAAGATAAACCTCTAGGCAGAAATTTTTAAGGTCACCTAGGGTTGTAAAAACCTAAAGTCTGTTTTAACGACTGCCTAGTGAATATATCACCCTTTCACAAGATGCTTAGCACTTAGAGTCCTTTTCGAGTCTTGGGCGGGTCGGGTAGCTGTAAAAAGTTATTCTGAAACTTTCAAACTCCAAAAGTTCAAAAAAATTAGAAAAGAAAAAACAAAAAAATCTATCTTCCCTTTTCAAATAAGGTGAGGACTTGGGCGGTCTACATTCTAGCAGACACCTAGGTACTGTTGAGTTTTCGTAATTTAGGACCTTAGTTGAAATTTTCTATTGTTAATAAACAACTTAGGCTTAAGTGATTGAGTCCTAATTCTATTTTTATACATAGCATGTAGTTTAATTTTGCTAGGGACTAGCAAAAGATAGGCATGGGGGTATGAATTATCCCGACCACCCCCACCCTAAATTTCATTTCACCATACTAATAACTCAAACCCAAATCAACTTAGGTGCTTTCTATAAACCCTAGGATTGATCTGGTTGTTTGTTTGCCACCTCCACTCATCTCATCCCCGCATATATAAAAAAACACTCTTTTCTTGTGGGATTTGCTGAAAGTGACACACATTAAACACCCACAACTTTTGACTTAAGGCGCACCACTCCACCTTGATTCTACCACTTAACTGGTATCTAACCTGTGGAGTCGGTACACTTTAACTCAATACACATAAGTGAGTATAAAATCTGAATAGGTTAAACATTTGTGTGCCTTAACTAAGTGGTGCAACAGGCCAATTAATTGAGCTGATTGGGCCGTACCACTGAAGATAAAAGTCATTCATCAATAGCTTGCCACTTAGGGTTAACCTTTAGGGCTGAACTAGATACTCCACTTTGATTTCTAAAGGAATATATCATCACCAGTGCTTTCAAAACTTGGAGTGTTCTCTTGAACTTGATTGAATACACCTAAGATTAAATCCTAAAAGCTACTAAACAAGGTTAAACCCTAAAAGACACATCATCAAATAACCTTGTTTGCAAACCCTGGTTGTGCACACACACACATTTTTATTTATCATTAAGGGCACAACCCATCTAAAGGGCCTATCACATTCCAAGAACACAATCAACCCAAGCCTAATTAAAATTGAGTAAATGGTCGGGACCCGGATAGGTTGTGTTAATATGGTGATTTCATCGTTGAAATGAGTATAGTGGTTAACCTAAATCGAGCCTAACCATCTCTTTACAAATTTTTTTTTACCTGGCCTATTTGATTTTATCTTGGTCACTTTTAGGTCCAGGGTCGAACTCAGGGAAGTAAGATTAGAGGTGAAGAAGTTTCTACGCCTTTCCTACAACGAATCTCTTCCGTTCATTTATTATGTTTTTGGTGTTTTTCTATTTAATATTTTTTTTTGATAATTTTTGTCCTTGAGGTACACCCTCAAAATCAGGTTCTTGGCTTTGAGCCAAATTAGGGTTCAAAACTGGTCTTGCTATTCGCAAGACTGAATACCTGCAAGTCAAGGATTATCTTCTCTTTTGTATGTTTTTTTTATCTTTTTAATGGCAAGAAAGAGAAATAGAAATAAGGTCAATATAGTATATATATATGTATATAAGGGTGGGGGTGGAGATGGAAATGGCATGTAGCACGGTGTCGAGTTGATCGTCGTCTAGGAAGATGCAATCAACAGGACGAAGTGCTGCATGGAGTGTAGGGTGGATGGGTGGAAGATGTGTGCGAAAATGCTTTCTGTACGCGTGTATCGGGGAATATCAGCAACTGGTGCAGATATTCCCGCGATACAACTTATAGTAGGTGATATGAAAAAAAAATATATATATATATCTGTAAATATGTAAATATATATCTATATGTAAATATATATGGTTACAAATATATCGGTATATATGTAGATATATATATATATATATATACATATATATGTATGTATATATATAGATATGTAAATTTATGTATAGATAGATGTATGTATATATATATATTTATAATTAGATATATATGTATGTATATATAACTATATATATAGATATAGATATGTATATATATATATATATATGTATATATATAGTAATATATGTATATAGTTATATATATGTGTATATATATGTGTATATATATATATATTAGTATAAGTATCTATGTATATAGATATATGTAGATAGATATACATATATATATATTTATAGTTATAGATATATGTCTATATGTATGTATATTTGTATATATATATGTATAAATATATGTGCATATATATGTATATATATATATATATATGTATATATACTTATACTTAGTTATATAGGTACTAATATATGTATAGATATGTGTATATATATATATGTATATAAGTATATATATATGTAAATATATATATATATATATATATATATATAGCAGTGTACAAGTGAGTGGGTGTGTGTACGAGAGTGTGTGTGTGTATGTGTCTGAGGGAGTGAGAGAGTGCTGAGAGAGAGAGAGAGAGCGTCTGCTGGAGTGAAGAAGCGGCGAGTTAAGCCATCTGATGCTTCAATTGTCGTCTGATGGTGCACGCAGGTGCGCACTGGAGGGAGCGGGCGTGGGAGGAACTGCAGCGAAGCATGCTGCGGACCGCAGTGCACCGTGCTGCGTGCTGAGGCGGGTGCGGATGCGAAGAAGCAGGCAGTGAAGCGGGTGGGCGTAGATGTGAGAGCGGGCGTTGGAGCGGGTGCGGGCTAGCGCAGGTTGCGGCGTGGAGAGAGAGCGCCTGGTGACTGGATAAGTGAGAAACTTACCAGTCACCGCACTGTAGCCACAGTGTCGCGCTCTCTAGAGTGAATAGTGGCTACAGTGCACGCTCGGCTCGGGCGACCTCCTGCGCTAGGTTCAGCGTGCGCGGGCGCTGTGGAGTGGCTGGCGTGCGTGCGGAAGGGGCTGTGCCGGCTGCTGGCGTGCGTGGAGACCTGCGTGCAGGCGAGAGGTGGCCGGGGCCTTGCTGCAGCTGCGGTTGAGCTTCAAAGCTTGACTCTGCGGCAACGACGGAAATGGCTTGGAACGACGAAACAGAGGAGAACCACCATGCCCACTGGCTCTTTGAGCTGGGCGGTGGTGGGATTCACAGTGGTGGTTGTGCACCACTGTGTGCTGCTCCTGCCCACAGCGTAGCTCTTCAAGAAGAAGAGAGGCTGAGTATGGAGGGGAGATGGGAGGAGACGGCTTAGAGTAGGAGCTGCTGTATGTGTTGTTTGTGTGGACCAGGCTTGCTGCAAGGAAGAAGGCTGAGCTCTTTTTAAAGAGGAAAGAGGCATGCACAGCCATGCCCTGGCTGTGCATAGCTATGCATGCGGCTGCAGGGAGAGCTTGTTGCAGAGAATGGCGCGAAGAGGAAGCTGCCATGCTTGTAGCTGTGCGGAGAAATTCAAGGCCAAATAGAAATAAAAAATAAAGATGGAAATTTTGCAAGCAGCACTTGAAGAATTTGTTAATTACAAGGCCATGTTATTCACTCTCCTCCCCTCTCAAATAAATGCATGCATGCGTTTATTTTTACAAATACGACTATGTCTACCTAATATAACTGGTAATGCTTGGAAATAGCACAAGATGGCACAATTGTTGGTGTATTTTTGCTGTGCAATCAGTAAACATTCGCCTTAAGGATTGATTTGCTCTTCGGGGCTTAGACTGAGATTTTTTTCGATTAATCTGCTTCTGTTGGTCCATCTGATGTCTAGCTAGGGGAGTTGCGTCAAACGATCGTGGCTGGGGGGTACACTAGTGATAAACACACATGGATTCATGATAAATTGCTTATTTATAATAGTTCTTTGGCTTAGCATTGCATATCATAGTATAAATATCGCATAACATCCATTGCATGGCATTTTGGATAGATGTTTGTTTTGTACATTAATTCCTTCATTTTATATGTCCAAGAGGCAATGCAACATCCTTACGGACTTCGGATGAAAAATCTGACCGTGCGGATGGAACTAGAGCGACGATCATAGTTTGACAACATAGAAATCACCTTGATCTGAGCACCGTGGCATCCTCTGCAAGGAATGAAAGGTGGACGGTCCAAATGCTGCCACATGGCACCATCTAGAGTGCCTAAAGTCACCCGCACATATCCAAAGGCCACCCCATCGAGTGATCTCAGCCATTGGATGAAGATCCAACAGTTGAGCAGCCACCCTCACTGCGTGGGCACAACTCTTCTTCGCATCATACCTGCAGGCGTGGCGCAGCGGTGAGGTTAAGCGTTCTTAAAGAGCGGATGCGAGATTGAGCCGCGATTCGTTGCGCCTTGATGGGAACACCATCGTGATCCCTAACTAGCTCATTTTGACCCAATAAAGTCAATATATGCTCTTACATAACCAACTGAAGGTCATAATTTATTGCATAACCATTCTGAGTGAAAAATAAGAAACTAGGGTTAAAACTGCAATTTTACCAATGCAGTACAACCATGGGTTTTCTCAATGGCTGAATGAAGGTCAAATGGTCTTAATAAGTTAACAAGTGGGTTGGATTAGAAAGAAAAGAGTTTGTGTGTGTTCTGAGAAATAAATGACTTTTGAATTCCTAAAAATAGATCCACTTAATTAACCAAGGTTCTGGTCAGGATAAAATTCACTTAAACCCTTTAAGAATCATAGAAAAATATTCTCTAGGGTTTAGCACCTTCAATCTGGCCATCAGAACCCATCTTGACCTAAAATGGAATCGCAGACAGATATTTGTCCTAATTTGGATTTTTGCATAAATTAACCAGTCAAAAGTGGTCAAAACCAAAATTCAACTTCACCATTGTGTTCCTTAGGTGCAAATTAGGTTTGTACCAAAATTTGGACCTAAGGGGAACTCGTCTTGACCTAGTTTGCAAAAGGTCTTGTTTGATTACATTTCTACCCCTAACTTTCAAAAACCCTTGCAATCAACCCCTAGCTTCTTCATCATCTTCACAATTAGGTCCCTATACCATTATCGTAGAGGAAACATACTTCGGCAACCTTTGATAGGGAATATCTCCTTGATTGCTTGGAGAATTTCTTCCAAAATTGGAAGGGAGATCCTCTGAGAAATTCTCTCCAGTATGAACCCATCTATGAGCTCTGATTCCCTCCCAATCTCTCATGCGAATGCATGAGAGATTTGGGTCTCTTGAAGCTCCCAAATTCGGCAAGCATTCCTTGCTTGGAAGCTTGGCTTCCAAGCACAAAACCCTCTCTGAAGACTTATAAAAGACTCCCCAGGGTCCAACCGTTCTCCTCAGCTTGAAATTGGGTCGGAATCCCCCTTATTCCTCTCTCCCCTCTGGCCGCAACACTCCACAAGCTCTGGCGGTCTCTCCATAACTTCCTTGTCGTTCATCCACAACACCGGTGGCAAATTCGCCTTCCTCACCGTCCTTCTCATCAAGCAATACCAACCATCGCCGTTCCTTCCCTGTCTTCATCGCCGCCTCTCCTAAGGAGGTTCATCTTCCCCACATCCGGCAACCACACCGACGTGGGATTCCTTTATCTTTTCATCCTTAGAAGTAGGTTTTTAAGTTCCTTCTCTCTCTTACTTTCTCCCCCTCTTTATTTCCCAAAACCAACCACCAAATGCTATCGAACACCTTCATCTCCATCTCCGGCGAGGTGTTCTCACTGCTACACACCTCCATCCACCTCGCCGACCACCCTACAACCTCCACCACACATCCCTGATCATTTCCCCTCACTCCATTCACTCCATCGTCCACCCAAGTACCTCCCTGAATAAACCCACTCTCACTGACCGTTCCTGTCACTGTCCGGCCACCACAGCCACCCTCACGCCAGGCCACCACCCCTATCACATCCGCCGTGCTCCGACGACGCTCCCTGAATGCTTTACGTGGCCGAAAGGCCATTCTCTTGATTTCAGGTAGTAGGCCTAAGACCCGCCATTGCTGCTGCGCTTCGACGAAGCTTCAAGCTGCTTTAGGTCTTGCCACGCTTCAGGGGATACCTCTAGGCTCTACGCAATCGAACCCTGCAGGAGTCCAAGTCCTCAAGCAAGGGCTTCAGTTGCTATAGCCTTGCCCAATTGACCAAGCTTTTTGCTGCTGCGTTGTGCGGAAGAAAGGTAGGACATTTAGTCCCACCTCGGATACGAAGAGTCACTTGCAGCCACATAAATTGAATAAGTGACAATAGCTGTTTGCCTCCAAACACTGAGGGTGAGGTCCTCCCCCTTAACTCGGACTCGTCCGCGACACTGCTCCTGTGGACCTGGTCGACCTGACTACTCGCCTGCCCAACATTCCTTGCTCACCACCTGATGTAAACACATTTATTGAGGGTAAAATGCCTATTCATGCATGTTCCTAGGCTTAGATTTGCATTTCATGTTATAAATATTGCATAAAATGCATCATTTTGCAATTAGAGTAGTATATAATTTAGGTTAATTGTGTCCTTTTTGTGGTTAGGAGAGAAGGGTAATTATTTTGGAGCCTTAGATTGACGATTTGACCATACAGATCTGATCAAGACGACGATCGGAGTCCAATGCCTTTGAAATCACCTCGATCGGAGTCCCGTAGCACGATATGCAGTCCGAGGAAGATCAACAGCCAAGAGACTAGGAGACATAATTTGGAGCTTCAAATGACAAATTTGATCACATGGATGGATTCAGGTTGACTATCGCAGCCTAACGGCACAAAAATCGACTCAATCTGACCTTTGTAACAGCCCCTACAACAAGAAGATGGATGGCCTAGGCTACGCCATGTGGCGAAGCCTAGGCCACCTTGCACACGCATGTGCTACCACACGCACGTAGGCGCGCATGCGCACAGCACAATGCCAGCACGTGGGCGCGCGCACGCACACGGCGAAGGCGGGGGAGCATAGCACCAGCTATGCATGGGCTGGACCTACAGCGACGTATGAGCTGGACTTATAGTGACACTTGCAGCCGTCGCTAATTCTTCACATGGCAGCAAAGCTAGTTGTGGGTGCCAGCGGGCATGAGCTACCTACAGTGACATTTCTAGCGACGACCTGGATGTCACTAATTGTCTCATACCTATTTTTGCCTCTTCTCCTCCACTATAAAAGGACCTACACCCCCTCCCTTCCAAGCCATCTCTACCTACTCTACTCCCACCTACTCCTAAGCTCTAGTAAGCCTACCAACGCTCCATTAGAGCTTGTTCTCAAGCTCCCAAGGTGCCTATTAGTATAATGAACCTCTGCCCCACCAAATACTCTTCTAACTTCCCATCCTTTTTCATAGGTCGCCTTGGAGTCGTCCTCCCACCTCCATTCCAGTAGCAGATCATCTCCTTCTCACCTCCATTCCGGAGCCACGTCAAAGCTTTCCTCAACCTGACGTCTTCCTGCATCTCACCTCCATCGTCTCGGTCCTCACCTCCTTCGTCCGAGCTTCTACCAGGCGCCGTCGTCTCGCCGAATAGCTGATTCGGGAGATTTCCTCTCACCCCCTCTCTTTTTATGGTTTCATAGTTTATTGTAATTGACGTTGGAAGTAATATATATCAGATTTGTTCCACATCTCTGTCTTGTGATACGTTTGCTTGTTTTCTTCTTACAAAAATACAAAAAAATAACAAAACCCTAAAATACTAAAAAGAAGCGAATCGAAGCATGGTTTTCACGTAAAGTAAACGTTGCCTCCCTGTGTTCGATCCGTTACTCCCTTCGAGTTTTGGTATAAATTTTACCTGATTCACGTGTTTTGCAACTACGACGATGGGTTACTTATAACCTCGATTTCTAACACGCGAAACACGCCCGACCATTTTGGCGTTGCTGCCGAGGAGGAAATGGAATTTACTTTATTGTTTGTTGCGCTTCTTTGCATTTACATAACACTAACCCTGCTTATCTCTGATCTATTGTCTTGTAGGTACCCTAGCATGGAGATCCAAGTGCGGTAGACTGGAGTAAAGTGCGGGTAGAGTGTTTTGTAAGTGTCCGCCACACCACTCCCACCTTAGTTTTCATTCCATAACCTAATAACTCAAACCCAAATCAACTTAGGTGCTTTTTATAAACCTTAGGATAGATTTGGTTGTTTGTTTGCCACCTCCACTCACCTTGCCATCCATATAAATAAAAAATTAAAATGGTGTTATCTGATTGTGGGATTTTCTGAAAGAGACACACCTGAACATCCACAACTTCTCACACTAAGGCGAACAATCACATCGATTTGACCACTTAACCGGGATCTGACCTGTGGACCCGGTACACTTAATTCAACACACAAATAAGTGAGTAGAGATCTAAATAGGTCAAACATTTATGTGTGCCTTAACTAAGTGGTGCAATAGGCCAATTGATTGAACTGTTTGGGCCGCACTACTTAAGATAAAAGCAATTCATTAAGTAGCTTGCCACTTAGGGTTGATTTTTAGGACTGAACCAGGCACTCCACAATTTATTTCTGATTTTTAAAGGAATATATCTACACCAGTGCTTTCAAAACTTGGAGTGTTCTACTGAACCTTGATTGAATATACCTAAAGATTAAACCCTAAAAGCTACTAAACAAGATTGAACCCTAAAAGACACATCATCAAATAACCTTATTTGCAAACCCTGGTTATGCACGCACATGTATTTTAAACTAATCATTAAGGGTACAACCCATCTAAAGGGCCCATCACATTCCTGAAGCACCATTGTCCCAAGCCTAACTAAAATTGATTAGATGTTGGCCCTAAGGACTAGTTCGCTTGTCGGGATCCAGATTGAGTTTATTTACGATTAATCTGCTTATACTAGTCAATCTGATGTCTAGCTAGGGGAGTAGCGTCAAACGACCGTGGCTGTGGGGTACACTAGGAATCGGAGGCGCAAGCCAAAGGAAGAACCTTCTCCCCAGTCCCTCCTTCTAACTGGTTGGATTTCCTGGACATAAGTAGAGTAAATCGTCCATAATCTTAGGATGGGTTTTGAGAGTCTGTAGACCTTTATGCTACCCAACCTAAGGACAGGCTTATATTTTTGTATTGCAGGGCTCCTTCTTTCTCTTCTAATTTCCCTCCTTCACCATGTACCCTTTCACATCCCACACACATTTCACATCCTATCCTCCTACCACCACTTATCCCCAAGATGATTACTATCCCAACTTAACTTGTAATTACCCATCCGCTAGCCGGGATAACTTTGATCGGGGATACGAATCTAGACCTCAGTGTCCAGGGCCTAACCTTGGACAACAAGACTATGATTACTATCCTTCCCAGAGCTACAATGATTATAGATCTCAATCCTTTGACAATCAACCTAACCAGATCTACAACCATGAAGGATATGTTGATTATAACACTTACCCTCCCCAGAATTATGCTGAATTTAAGTCGCCACCAACCTTTAAACAACCAGAAATGACCTACTATCAAGGAGGGACCCGAGAACCTCGACATCCTGACTCCCTTAGATTTAACCTGAACCCACCCAAACTTGAACCGAACTAGTCGGTTCCGGTGAACCAGATCCAGGATAGGGTGTTGGCTAATTTGAGGAACATTATACAATCTTTAGAAGCTCAGCCAGCACCATGCACTGAAGCACTAGAGCCTATGATCAAAATGATGGACGAGTTGAATAGCTCTTTATTGGATTTGCTCCAAAGTGTTAGGGATAGGGACCTGGGTGAGTTTCTTCTTGGGAAATTGTCGAGGTTGAGGATGAAATTTCTGGTTGCCCTAGTCAAATCTTGGGATGATTCTCAAGATGAACCCCCTTCAGGAGAGCCAATGTCAGAACCCGCTGAGGCGCCTGTCGAGGGGATACATTTTCTGAAATCGGGGATGACCAGGTTGGGCTAGAGCAACCCATTGACGATAAACCGATTGATTCATCGAGAACCCCAGGCCAGGGAACGAGGAAAAATGTCTCCACGGATCATGAAATGACATATGATTTTGAGACATATATAAATGAGGATCATGGATTCTTTGACTCAGAAGGTGAAGAATCTTTTGGTGAAGTCACACTTGAACTTAAGGAAGAGGATTTTAGTGAGACAAATGGGCTTGAGGAATCTGACAAACCAGTTGATAGCCTAATTATTGAAGATTTGGATTCGGTTGGGGCTAACTTGGAGGATTCGAATCCTCATTTACTAGAAGATTCAATCAATAGCCCCATTCCTCAATCACACCCCAAAGGGATTGATTTTGATTTGGAAATCATTGTACCCAAGTCAATCTTGAGTCAGTCACGATTTCTGGACTTGGGAGAATCTTATGGGGTGAATGATATGCTAGAGG
The DNA here is from genome assembly GCA_037157565.1 of Thalassia testudinum. NCBI lineage: Eukaryota > Viridiplantae > Streptophyta > Magnoliopsida > Alismatales > Hydrocharitaceae > Thalassia > Thalassia testudinum. Next base: position 47,607,251 of record JAZHRO010000025.1, read on the forward strand.
TCCCGAAACTTGAGCACTTGATTTTAGAGGACAAGAATTTGGTAATAAAAATCTGGGAGGCTAATTTTGAGGGAAAAACAAGTTTGGATATAAGGGTATCTATTGACCTGAAACCACCTTTCTTCTATACGAACCCTTATGATATCTTTCACATGCGTCCCAAGCCTGGAATAACTGATTATTTTTCTGAGCTAGATGTTAAGTGGACAACCACACCTATTGAACCATCTTTACTCATTGTCTGACACTTTGGTCTTGGGTTGCATACCCCAAGACTGTAGGCCCGACCCCGCAAGCTTAACAACCTTTGGTTCTGGGTGATTTTCATCCAGAACCTGAGAACCACTCGACCCTGGGGCATGGTTCTGCAACATAATCTCGTCCACGTCTATGAACTTCTTTTGCGGATGGGTTTCAGGATCAACCTTTTGATTTTGATTCTGACCTGCACTTGTGAATTCTTAAATTCTTCTTTGTATGTATATTATGCCTAGCTGAAGGCATTAAATTTAGCACGTGTTTATGTTTCACGTTCTCTACGGAGCTAACCGGATTCCTCACGTTATTCAGGTGATATTCTGTTTACTCTGCCTTTTCATGTCTTTATTTGTACTATGAGTACATTGCATCATTTAAGCATGGGGGGATATATAATCAATTCCTGAAGTCATTTTGTTAACTCCGTAAATTTCTTTTAGTTTCTTATATAAAAAAAAATTGAAAATTTGAAAAAGATAAGAAAAGAAAGCGATTAGGAAAAGAGAACTTAGGCATTTGGAAGTTATTAACTTTAGGAAATGATACAATAGGACTTGAATACTTAGACTCTTTAAGTTTTCGGGCTTAATTAGCCCAGGTGTCCACTCGAATGTGGACTTAGTCTAGAGTCCTCACCAATCCAAATTCATTTTAATTTGGTAAATAAATTGGGATGATAAGTATACGACTTATCAACTTGCCCTTTGATTTGGGGGGACTTTAAGCCTAAGCATCTACACACATTTTTTTTGCACTGACTCACTTTTCGACGGTTTCTTCGGAAATTGGGTAGCTAATGAACTATCTAGGATGGTATGGCTGGCAAGTTGTCGGTGGTAACAGCTCATCGGCCGGTTGTCCAGAGCCCAGTCACAAGACCATTTTCATTGTACTGCCTTTAGGTAAATCTTAGATCATGAAAGCCACCTACTTAAAAAAAAGAAAGAAAGAAAGAAAAGAAATAAAAATATAGAGAAAAAAAATAGAAAAAGGAGAAAATAAAAAAAAAATAAACACCACACTTCACCGCACGAGTATGGCTGGCAAGTTGTCGGTGGTAACAGCTCATCGACTGGTTGTTCAGAACCCAACTCACAAAAAAATGCACAATAATTCCCAAAACACTTAGGGAAGAAGCGAGGGGTAGAATAAACCAAGGAAATATACATTGGGTTCACCCTTGTGTTGACCCCATAAATAAAAGAAGCAGGGAGAAAGCTACCGATCGAAAATATAAACCTCTAGGCAAGGTCACCTAGGGTCTTAGAAACCCGAAGTCCGTTTTAACAGCTGCCTAGTGAGTCTTTCACTATTTTCACAAGATGCTTAACACTTAGAGTCATTTTCGAGTCTCGGGCTGGTTGGGTAGCCGTAAAGAGTTATCCCTGAACTCTCAAACTCCAAAAGTACAAAAAAATTAGAAAAGAAGAAAAATAATAAAAAATGCATCTTCCCTTTTCAAATAAGGTGAGGACTTAGGCGGTCTGCATTTTAGCAGGCACTCGGGTACAGTTGAGTTTTTGTAGTTTAGGACCTTAGTTGAAATTTTCTACTGTTAATAAAGGACTTAGGCCTAAGCGATCTAATCCTAATTCTGCTTTTATACATAGCATATAGTTTAATTTTTTGCTAGGGACTAGCAAAAGATAAACATGGGGGTATGATGTAAACACATTTATTGAGGGTAAAATGCCTATTCATGCATGTTCCTAGGCTTAGATTTGCATTTCATGTTAAAAATATTGCATAGCGTGCATCATTCTGCATTTAGAGTAGTTGAAAATAAATTAGGTTAATTGCATCCTTTTTGTGGTTAGGAGAGAAGGATATTTATTTCGGAGCCTCGGATTGACGATCTGACTGTATGGATCTGTTCAAGACGACGATCAGAGTCTCATAGCACCATATGCAGTATGAGGAAGATCAACGACCAAGGGACTAGGAGACATAATTTGGAGCTTCAAATGACAAATCCGACTGCACAGATGGATTCGAGTTGACAATAGCAGCCTAACGACGCAAAAATCGACTCAATCCGACCTCTATAGTAGCCCCTACAACAAGAAGATGGACAACCTAGACTGCGCCACATGGCACAGCCTAGGCCGCCCTGCACACGCACGCGCTACCGCACGCGCACGAAGGCGCGCATGCGCATAGCGCAACGCCAGCACGTAGGCGTGTGCGCGTGGCAATGGCGGGGGAGCATAGCGCCAGCTATGCATGGGCTGGACCTATAGCAACACATGAGCTAGACTTACAGCGATGCTTACGGCCGTCGCTAATTCATTGCTTGCCAGCAAAGCTAGCTGTGGGCACTAGCGGGCATGAGCTGCCTACAGCGATGTTTCTAGCGACAGCTTGGATGTCACTAATGGTCACATACCTATTTTTGCCTCTTCTCCTCCACTATAAAAGGACCTATACCCCCTCCCTTCCAACCCATCTCTACTTACTCTACTCCCACCTACTCCCAAGCTCTAGCAATCCTACCAACGCTCCATTAGAGCTTGTTCTCAAGCTCCTAAGGCACCTATTAGTATAGTGAACCTCTGCCCCACCAAATACTCCTCCAACTTCCCATCCCCCTTCATAGGTCGCCTTGGAGCCGTCCTCCCACCTCCATTCCAGTAGCAGATTATCTCCGTCTTCTCACCTCCATTTCGGAGCCACGCCGAAGCTTTCCTCATCCCGATGTCCTCCTGCATCTCACCTCCGTCGTCTTGCTCCATACCTCCTTCGTCCGATCTTCTACCAGGCACTGTTGTCTTGCCGAACAGCTGATTCGGGAGATTCCCTCTTGCCCCCTCTCTTTTTATGCTTTCATAGTTTATTGTAATTGACATTGGAAGTAATATATATCAGATTTGTTCCACATCTCTATCTTGTGATACGTTTACTTGTTTTCTTCTTACAAAAATATAAAAAAATAACAAAACCCTAAAATACCAAAAAGAAATGAATCGAAGCATGGTTTTCACGTAAAGTAAATGTCTCCACCTTGTGTTCGACCCGGGACTACCTTCGAGTTTCAGAATAAATTTTATCTGATCGACGTGTTTTGCAACTACGACGATGGGTTACTTGTAACCTCGATTTCTAACACGCGAAACACGCCCGAACACCACTGCATGCTAGTGAGCTTCGACTTGGGTATGTGCTAGGTTCGATTACCCGACCGACTGAGGCTCTAGGAGAGCGAGACTGAAATAGAAAGAAAGAAGAGAGAGGAGAGTTGCACAGGGGAAGGGGGTTTTTGCTCTGAGAAGATTGGCTCCAATACTTAGCTGGATTCTGAGAGAGGAGAGCCAAAGGAAGAAGAGGAGGACCGCAGGGCTTAAGGCAGAAGAAAGATGAAAGCCTAAGGAAGAAAAAGGAAGTAGAAGGACTCCTGAGCTGAAGACCTACGAAGAATAAAGGAGCAAAGCAGAAATAGAAGAAAGGAAGAATTAGAGAAAGAGAAGAAAAGAAGAGGCACACGGACCTTGAAAAGAAAAAGGTTAGTACTGTAGCAAACGTCATTTAAGATGTCTGATTGTAAAATCAGATGTCTGATTTCATATTCCCTTCTTTAGTACATTTGAGTAATTATTCTATGTATTAGACTTATAATTGGTGATTCAAATCACCATTATTTTATCTAAAGTTCTTTTTACTCTTCGTATACTCATATGCTCTACATTCCTAATTAGTTTTTGAGTAATATTTTGTGTTCAAATTGCATTAATTGTTGACATTAGTATGTGAATTCCATTTGCTCCCAGTGTTCAACCTTGGAACTTTTTCGAGTAATTAAAATTGTATTTGTTTTCAAAGCGATTTCGACTATACTGCAATGTGACACTTTTAAACATCGATCTCGCCTTGCGGACATTTTGGCAACGTTGTCGGGGAGCAACGTGCAATTCACCGCTATTCTCTACATTATTATATTTGGGCACTAACTTGCCCTATCTACTTTATTGTGATTTTGTGAGGTATTTCACGAGGAGATCTTCCACGCGAATCAACCATTCTAGGGTAAGTAACTTCTCTATTATTCCCTAATCAACCTCCTAATCTTGGGAAGACAAAAAGGAAACAATCAATTAGGAATCACCTGCCTTATTTTTCATAGTAATTATCATTTAAAAGGCAAGTTTCCTGATTTGTGATTTTTTTTTTTCAAATCTCATTGAAGTTGAAGCGATTCTATTAGAGATCCTACCCCAAATTTCATGTGCCTATTAGGGACTACGCTTTATTTCTAATCTTCTTGGACTACACACTTCTTGTTTGAAGTCCAAGGAGAACATTTTTTAAAGAAAAAAGTAGACTTGGAAATAGAACCAATTAGGGTTTCAATTTTTAGGGTTTTGGAGTGCTAGTTCACATTTGCCTGCATAAAAGATAACAAACCCACCAGCATTTGTGTACTACCCAAGCCCTTGATTGAAGAGATCTAATCAAGAAAAACCCAAAAATCAGGCTCTAAATTCACTTGAACCCTAAAATCCTTGGACCTAATAACCTGGGATTCAAATTAGGGTGATTTCTACGTCTTGACCTACAGTTCATTCTACCATCTTTTGGGATTATGGCAGGTCAGGTAAAGTTGGACTACATTGTAGGCCAACCAACCTCCAAATTAGGTCACAAGTCAAATCAACTGCTAATTCAAGTGAATTCAAAGGCACAAATTAGGACATAAAACTGGTAGACTTAAGAGGTCAACTTATCCATTCTGGTCTACCTGGACCCTCAGTGACAAGAAAGGTCGGGTGGGGGAAATCCTGTAACCCTTGGGGGCACTCTACCGTGTAGGGGTCTTTGTGGGACTCTCACTTCCTGGCTGCCCAGGTAATTCTCAAGTGGACGACTTTTTGATCAAGGGGTATCATCTGCCCCGAACCTCTATAGTCATCCAAAAATCTTTGGGTGCCTTGATTGAGTCAATATCACATCCAGTCCCTCATCTCTTCTATTTAGAGCACACACACAGATTTTCTTGGGGATCTTTTTCTGATCTAATCAATTTTGATCTAAACTTGAATTTTGATTCTACATCTTGATTCCACCATCTGATTCAAAAATGTAGCCTGGCTACTTAGGAAAACTATTGAAGAAACCTGAATCTCAAAGATCCATAATAGATAGAATGGTTGAGGATGCCCTTAGATTTTATGAGATTGATTACAAAACCTCAAAACCAATTGAAGACATTCAGGTTAATGTATTGACAACAACAACCTTCATCGTAAACTATGCCCAATTATTATTAACAGAAGCAACAAATGGATCAACCCAGGACATTCTCATAATAGGATACATCGAGATAGAAAAATTGCATAACTTTGAATATCTCCAATGCATGACAAATTCTGTACCTTGGGAAAAACACCAAGATGATCTTGAAAAATGGGAAGAAATGATGAAATTGTTGAAACAAGTTATCGATCAAAAATACCTATTGATGTAAACATGTTTACATTACTTAAGATGTCTATTTATGCATGTTCTTAAGCATAGGATTGCATTGCATACTATAAATATTGCATAACATGCATCATCTTGCATTTAGATTAGTTTACATAAAATGGAGGTTAATTGTCTCCTTTTATGTTCATGGACAGGGCAAACTTTTATCGGAGCCTCTAGTCGAAGGTCCAACCATACAGATGTGATCAGGGTGACGATTGGAGTTCAACGACTCCAAGATTGCCCTAATCAGACATCTGTAGCATTAGATAGTGACCGGGGAACCCTAGAAGACCAAGGGCCAAGATGATGTGAATCCACACTTCAAACGACAAACCCAACCGCACGGATGGATTTGGATCGACAATCGCAGCTTAACGACGTGAAAATCGACTCAATCCGACAACCGTGGCACCATCCACATCATCCAGAAGATGGACGGCTCAGATGGTGCCACGTGGTGCCATCTAAGCCGCCCAACCGGCCGAAGCACCTGCCGCACCTTCTCTTCTTCAATCAGAGTGCTGCTTCTTCACCGTTGGATGCGCATCCAACGGCTGTGGATGCGTGTGCCTGAATTCATCCGCGTGACCATCTCGGCGATGCAGCGCAGCGGGCGAAAGCACTATCGTGAGCAAGCGACGTGCGATCGACTCCTCTCGAGCGGGTGCTGGAGAGCGAGTGAGCGGGCTCAGCGATCGTTCGATCGCGATCGAGCGGCTGCGGGCACCCAATTCGTCCCACGCGCTATTGCACGCCGCACCTCACGCAGAATTGCACGTGGGTGGGCGCGCAAAGGAGGCGAGCGGTAGCGCAATTTAAGCCATCCGATCTCGCGATCGGACGGTTGAGATCAACTGGATGTGTGTGCGTTACGCTTGAGGAAGGTGAGCGGGTGTGCGCGCGCCACCCCCACTACGCCCACGATGTGGCTTTAGCGATGGTTTTATCTGTCACTAAAGAGCCCTGATTTAATGTTTTTAGAGTTGTAATGACCAAATTGCTTCCACTCCTTGCAACTATAAAAGGAGACCCCCTCCACACGACATTCTCATCCCTTCCTTCTCTTCTCTACCTCTCCAAAGCTTAAGAGAAGCTTGTCCAACACCCGGGATGCTCCTCACGAGATAAAGTCAAATTTTTGCTCTCATTTCGAAAGTGGATCCTGTGACGACGTTGACGTGCTGCTCCATTCTCGTTCCTTCTACCTCGATCTCCTTCTTCCCACTCTGTCCTCCTTCATCCAGGCGACGTCTCATTCAGCTCGTCCTCCAAGCAATCGTCGAGGAGGATAACTTCTCTCTCCCATTCTTCTTTACAGCTTTTTAGTGTAGAATTTTCTTGCTTTTTAGTGTAGCTGATTTCCTGCTTTTTAGTGTAATTCTTATTTGGTTTTATTGTATAAACATTTTGAATTATTGAATGCATGTTTCTCTCTCTCTCTCTCTCGTTTAGTCTGATTGTTATTATGGCTTCATTGTAATTACATCGCCTCACTTTTCAAGAAAAATTCTAAAAAAATATAATTACAAATATAGATCGACGTAGCCTCCCTGAGTTCGACCCGGGATTTTCATTCCGGTATAAATTTTATTTATTGAACATGAGTTCTTCGCTTTCATATTACGACGAGAGGTTTTTTTTCCAAAACCAAACATGTTAGCGTAGCAACCTGACATTTAACATTTTGGCGCCGTTGCCGGGGAAGCAACTATTTCTGATCTTCTTTTTGCATTTCTTGCACTTTATTGTTTTCTAACTTGCTTTCTCTTGTGTCTATTGTTTTGCAGAGACCATCAGGGAATCATCAAGCGATAGATCGGAGTAAAGTGCAGTTGAAGACAACTGTAAGTGCTCCCCATTCTTCCCCCTTCCATAGATTTCATTTGCCACATTAAATCCAAATTCCAATTAACCTAGGTGTTTGCATAAATCCTAGGAATAGTTTGGTTGTTTGGATTCTCACTCACATTCATTCCACCCTCATTTATAAAAAAAAAAACAACAAAAAGATAATCTTGTGGGGCAATTTTCAACAAACACACAACGTACACCCACATTCAATGCACTTAACCTAATTGATTTGTTCTACTCAACCGAGTTCTGATCTATGGAATCGGTACACACAAAGTAACACATAAACGAGTAGAAATCATTCTTGGTTAACCATCTTTGTGTGCCTAACTTAGTGGTGCATTTGTGTCCAGTTGTTTGAGTTGTTTGGGCCGCACCACTCTACTTAAAATCAACTCATCAAGTATCTCCTCCTTAGGGTTTTCAATCTAGGTCTATTCCAGGCACTCCACTTTCTTTTTGGGTTTAAAGGAAAACAATCTTTGCCCGTGTTTGACAACTTGGTTTGCCTAGAAACTTGATTGCAATCCACCTAATTTGAAACCCTAAAAGCTACTTAAGCAAGATTTGAACATTAAAATCCACGCATTACAAATAATCTTGCTTGAAAACCCTGGTTGTGCATGCACTTACACAAATCTCAATCAATCATTAAGGGCACAACCGATTTTAAGGGCCCATCACATTTCATAAGCACCACAATCCCAGGCCTTAATAAAATTGAGTAGACGTTGGCCTTAAGGTCTGATTCGCTCTTCAGGGCCTAGTCTGAGATTGTCTTTGATTAACCTACTTATACTGATTAATCTGATGTCTAGCTAGGGGAGTAGCGTCAAACGACTGCAGCTGGGGGGTACACTAGGAACCGGAGGCGAAAGCCGAAGGAAGAACCTTCTCCCTAGTCCCTCCTAACTGGTTGGATTGAGAAGACGCAAGTAGAGTAAATCATTTACAATCTTAAGGCAGGTTTTGGGTGTCAGTAGATTCTTAGGCTACCTCACTTAAGGACAACATTGTTTTGTTGTGCTGCAGGGTCCCTATCCCCAGTCCTTCCGACCTGCTCCTAGTTTATGCTAGGGAGACTGTCATTGAATCCTCGATTGGAAGGACCATTAGAGTATTCTAGGAGGCGCAAATTGGATTTTGGTTAAATTGATCCTATGGCCAACCAACAGCCTCCTCTGCTTGGAAATCCACAGGAAGAATTTCGAAGGCAGCTGGAACAAATGCAGAGAATGTAGGAATGGTTCCAGAGAATGTAGGGCGCTCAGCCCATAAGGATTTTTATGATCCTTCAAATTACGGGGAACATCCCCGCATCCAGATTCCAGTTGGTGACATAGAAATCAAGCCCCAGGTGTTAAGCCTGATCAAACATTATCATGGGCTTGGCTCCGAAGATTCGTTTCAGCACTTGGAGGACTTGACCACTTTGGTCCAGACCACCAAGGTACGAAATGTAAACTAGGAGCAAATGATCATGAGGCTCTTCCCCCACTCTCTTAGGGATAAGGCTGTGCATTGGTATAGAACAATAGGAAGACCAATTGCAACTTGGAATGAGTTGAAATCGACCTTTCTGAAGAAATTCTTCCCAGTCGGACGTACTAGACGGGCAATCACTACCTTTACCCAGCAGCCGAGGGAGCAGTTTCATGTGGCCTGGGAGTGATTCCAGGACCTGTTGTGGAGGTGTCCACACCACAAGGTGTCGAAATGGCAACTCGTGCAGATCTTCTATCATGGGTTGACTGAGTAACTCATAAATCATGTGGATGCTTCTTGCGGAGGCAATTTCTTCAATAAAGATGCAGATAGTGCATATGATTTATTTGAGGAAATGAGTGAGAATTCAATCAATTATGCCTCCATGGATACATTTAACCAGTCCCAGCAGCCCAGATCAAATATCAATGATGTCCATGACTCTCATTCATTTGATATGAAATTGATTTGTAAAAAACTTGATAAGGTGGACTTGGTTGCTAAGAGAATGGAAGAGTGGATGGTTGATAATTCTATGAACAACTCTCGATCCACTCATTCCCAAAATTCGGGATTCCATTCCTCACGAGTTCCTTCTGGATGGGAGTTCGTGAATCAACTTGATGCGGCTCAACCTGTGGGTTAGCATTTTTCGAAACCCCACGGGTTCCAAACTGGGGCCTTTGATCCCAGTTTTTCTGATCCTTCCATTTCTTTCTCTCCATCCTCACCTTATGAGGATGTCTGTGCTGTACAAGAGAATGTTAGATCCAACCCCTACTCTAATGCTTATAATCCGGGTTGGAGAAACCACCCTAACTTCTCTTGGAAAAACCTGGGGCAACAGACCCAATTCCGACCCGGCAACTATGCTCTGCAATGACCAATGGGTCAGGGTCATGTATATACTCAGTTGCCTCCAAATCAGGTCAATCAGCCAGCTTGGAATGCTCGTCAACCCGTAGGGCAGGCTGATTTGAACTGACAAATGGTAGAGATGCAAGGATCCATGCTCCAGCTCATGCAGCAAATGAAAACCTCGCTGGACAACTTGCAGTCCGAGCTCATTGCTAACTCTCGTCAATCCGGATCTCTACCTTCCCAACTTGTACCCAACCCGTGAAATATTATGAATTCGGGCAACCAAGCTCATGGGTATGAAAATTAGAGGGACCCACACGCACATGCTCAGGTGGTTGAGCAGGGCTCCTCCTCCTCCTCTTCTTCTTCTTTTGCAAATCAACAATTCCTGGTTAATCAAGCCCCTCCAATCTTTTTGAACCCTCCCCAAGACCCAAATTCTTATGCATCTGCAAATTCTGTCACTTTGAGGAGTGGTAAGCAGACTCAGGATCCACAACCACATTATTCTGATCTTTTGAATCCTGAAGAACCTGAGGAGAGAGAAGAATTCTGGAGGAGAAATCAAGGCTCAGGAACCTGATTCCAAAGATCTAACTCATGTTCCTTTTCCTAAAGCCTTAATCAAATCAAAGAAGAAGAAGTCTGTTGATAGCAATGAGGAGCTTCTGAATCTATTTATGAATGTTGAGATCAATATCCCGCTCCTTGATGCTATCAAGTACATACCAGCTTACGCAAGATTTTTAAAGGATTTATGTACACAAAAGCATAAGTCGAGAGAATCTGTTCCGAGGAAGGTGGTACTCTCCGAGCAGGCTAGTTCTGTTATCCTACACCACCTCCCTCAGAAAAAGAGAGATCCAGGTTCTCCGTTGATTTCTTGCGTCATCGGAGATTACACATTTGATAGAGCACTTTTGGATGTGGGTGCATACATCAACCTAATTCTAACTTCTCTTTATGAAAAGTTTGGATTAGGTGAACTTTGGCCAACTTTAGTAATGCTACAGTTAGCGGACCGCTCGGTCACAAATCCACGAGGCGTTATTGAAGATGTTATAGTTAAGGTCAAGGATTTCTATTTTCCTGTAGATTTCCTTATCCTTGACATGGATGTACCTGATAATATAAGGAACACTCCCATCATTCTAGGGCGTCCATTCCTGGCTACCACTAAGGCCAACATTAATTGTGAAAGCGGTAGCATGGAAATCCCTTTGGGGATCAACGAATGAAATTGGATATTTTTAAGGCGATCAATAAATTTGAGGATTGTGGATTTATTGAGGAACTTGAGGAGGATAATGGAAACATTGAAACTTGTTTGATGGTTTCTTCAATCAAAAGTTCCTCCTTTGATGACGAATTCGACCCGCAACCCTCTATGGCTAACCTGCCATCTTCTGAAGAGGTTATTGATTTTGTTCACTCACAACCTCTTTCTCTTGTTGAATCTTCAGCATCTACCTTACCATCAATCATCAACCCGCCCCAGCTTGAACTGAAACCATTGCCAGAGAATTTGAAATATCAATTTTTAGGACCTCATGAGACGCTCCCTGTGATTATTAGTGCTAAATTGACAAAGGAGCAAGAGATTAAATTGATCAAGGTCCTGAAGGAACATAAGGAGGCAATTGGTTGGACCATTCATGACCTCAAGGGGATCGAGCCATCTTATTGTAATCATAGAATATTCTTGGAAGATGGGTCCCACCCTTCTCGCCAGATGCAGAGGAGATTAAATCCAAATATATGGGAAGTGGTCAAAAAGGAAATCATCAAGTGGCTTGATGCAGGAATTATTTATCCGATCTCTGATAGTCTTTGGGTAAGTCCCGTGCAGATTGTTCCGAAGAAAGCTGGGATTACCGTTGGTATTAACGAGAGAGGAGAATCTGTCACAACTCGTTCAGCTTCCTCTTGGAGGGTTTGTATTGATTATAGGAAGCTGAACACAGCCACTAAAAAGGATAATTTTCCCCTACACTTCATCGATCAAATCTTGGAAAGATTAGCCAGGCAGAAGTACTTCTATTTTCTTGATGGCTACTCGGGATACAACCAAGTTCCTATCCATCCGAAGGATCAGGAAAAAACTACTTTCACTTGTCCCTACGGAACCTTTGCTTTTCATAGGATGCCTTTCGGGTTATGCAATGCACCTGCGACTTTTCAAAGGTGTATTCTAGCCATATTTTCTGACATGGTGGGAGAGTTTATGGAAGTCTTCATGGATGATTTCTCTATTTTCGGAGAATCATTTGACTCTTATTTGGCTAATTTGGAAATGATTCTTAAGCGATGTATCAAAACTCGATTGGTCCTTAGCTGGGAAAAGAGTCATTTCATGACCCAAGAAGGCATCGTTTTGGGTCATGTAATCTCTGAATGGGGAATTGAAGTGGATAAAGCTAAGGTTGATGCTATCGCTAAACTTCCTCCTCCCACATCTGTTAAACAAATCTGATCATTTCTTGGCCATGTGGGATTCTATCGAAGATTCATCAAGGATTTCTCGAAGGTTGCTCGTCCTTTGAGCAATCTTCTTGCCAAAGAAATGTCGTTTGTTTTTGACGAATCATGCCGAAAGGCATTTGATTTCCTAAAAATGGCAGTCACTTGTGCTCCAGTTTTGCAACCACCAATTTGACTGCCCCTTTTGAGATCATGATCGACGCTTTTGATTATGCGGTCGGGGCTGTCTTGGGTCAGAAAATTGATAGAAAGCCCTCTGTCATCTACTACGCTAGTAAAACTCTGGATGAAGCCCAGAGGAATTACACTGTTACTGAAAAGGAATTACTAGCTGTAGTGTTTGCTTTGGAAAAATTCGGGGCTTGTCTCTTAGGGTCTCATGTTATCTTCTATACCGACCACTCGGCCTTGAGACATCTCTTGGCCAAAAAGGATGCTAAACCCCGACTTATTCGATGGATTCTTCTGCTTCAAGATTGTGATCTTGAAATCAAGGATAAAACCAAGGTACAAAATATGGTAGCGGATCATTTGTCAAGACTCCTAGGTGATTCCTCTCATTCGGACATTCCGATTGCAGACACTTTTCCGGACGAAACTATTCTTACAGTTTTAGGTGTCCACACCCCATGGTTTGCTGACATTGTTAACTATTTGGCCGTTGGTCAAATCCCCCAGGATTGGACCAAGCAACAACGGGATAGACTCAGATCTGAGGCCAAATACTACTTCTGGGAGGACCCTGAGCAGTATCGCATTGGCTCTGATCGGATTATTTGCCGATGTATACCGGAGAATGAATTCAACAGTATACTCGAGTTCTGCCATGCATCTAGTGTGGTGGACATTTCTCCGGGAAAAAGACGGCTGCAAAAATCTTACAATCTGGCTTCTATTGGTCGTCTTTATTTAAGGATGCCCAGGATTTCTCAAGGTTATGTTCTCGATGTCAGGCACTCGGGAGCATAACTAAGAGGGATATGATGCCCCTAAACCCAATTCTTCCTGTCGAAATTTTCGATGTTTGGGGCATTGATTTCATGGGACCCTTTCTCCCTTCATTTGGACATCAGTACATTCTTGTTGCTGTTGATTATGTGTCCAAATGGATTGAGGTGATTTCCACCCGAACCAATGACCATAAGGTGGTTATCGATTTTGTCAAGAAAAATATCTTCAGTAGGTTCGAGATTCCGAGGGCCATCATCAATGATGGTGGCACTCATTTTACTAATGCCTAATTCCGAAATTTGTTGGCCAAATACGGGGTTAATCACCGAATTTTCACACCTTACCATCCCTAGATGAATGTACAAGCTGAGATCCCCAATCGGGAGATCAAGAACATTCTGTAGAAAGCGGTTAGGACTGGACTCAAAAGCTTGAGGACGCACTTTGGGCCTACTGTAAGGCATATAAAATGCCCATCGGCATGTCTCCATTCCGTTTGGTGTATGGAAAGGCATGCCATTTACCCGTAGAGATTGAACACAGGGCATTCTGGGCAATCAAATAATGCAATTTAGATCTGAATTTAGCTGGGAAGACCAGGAAACTCCAACTATTTGAGTTGGAGGAGATTAGAAATGATGCATATGAGAATGCCAAGATCTACAAGGCTCGGATCAAAGCTCTACATGATCAGCTAATTTCCCGCAAGAGCTTTGAGCCAAACCAGAAGGTTTGGTTATTCGATTCTAAACTTAAGCTATTTCCTGGCAAACTTAGATCTAAATGGAATGGCCCATTCATAATTGACCAGATTTTTTCAAATGGATCCATTCAGATTTCTGACCCAAAGACGGGTAACACATTTAAAGTCAACGGTCAACGTCTGAAGCCTGTTATTGACCGTATTCTTCCAGAACCCGTCTCAGACATGGTTGCTCTAGCCATTCTGTGACTTCTTTGGCTGGACTTTGCCTAGCTGACGACATTAAACTCAGCAGTTGTACATATGACACAAAGTTGATACGAGCTTCATATTCAGGTGACATCTTTCATACTCTACCCTTTCTTTCATGTCTCCTTTTCAATGTGGACATTGCATCAGCTAGGCATGGGGGGGTGAATTCATTTTTGAATCATTTGGTCAGCTTTGTGAAATTCATGTAAATTATTTTTCTCTTCTTATTTATACATAAAAAAAAAAAATTATTAAGGAATAGTTGGACATTAGGACTTTTTAATCTTAGGAAATTTTACATTGGGATCTGAACACAAAGACCCTTCTGGTCTTTGGACTTAATCAGCCCGTGTATCCACTAAAATGTGGATTTCCTTTTTGAGTCCTTTCCAACCTTAATTCTATTGTAATTTGAGTAAATAAGTTTGGGTGATAAGTACACGACTTATCAACCCACTCTCTGATTTAAGGGAATTTTAAGTTTTAAGCATCTACACACTATCTTGTCACTGACTCGTTGTTTGACGATTCTAACGGAAATTGGGTAGCTAATGAATCTTCTAGGGTGATATGGCTGGCAAGTTATCATGGGTAACAACCCATAGGTAGGTTGTCCAGAGCCCAGTCACTGGATCTTTCTCTTTTTACTGCCTTTAGGTAAATCTTAGAACAGGGAAGCCTCCTACTTAAAAAAAGAGTCAAAAAGAAAAGAAAAAAAAAGGAGAAAAGAAAAAAAAAGAAATAAACCACACTTCGCCGCACGAGTATGGCTGGCAAGTTGTCGGTTGTAACAGCTCATCGATCGGTTGTCCAGAACCCAGCTCAATAAATGCAGTGAAAAATCCCAAAACACTTAAGAAGAAGCGGAGAAGTAGAATAAACAGGGGAGATATACACTGGATTCACTCTTGTGTTGATCCCGTAAAAAAATAAAAGTAGGGAGAAAGCTACCGGTTGTAGAGATACACCTTTAGGCAGAATTCTTTTTTAGGTCACCTAGAGGCATAGAAATTCGAAGTTTGTTTTAACTGCCGGTCAACGAGTCTATCACATTCATAATAAGATGCTTAGAACTTAGGGTTCTCATCAAATCTTGGGTGAGTTGAATGGCCGTAGAAAGCCACTCTTAAGCCCTAAAACTTGAAAATCCAAAAAAATTAGAAAAGAGGAAAAAAGAGAAAAAGAAAATTTTCTTTAAATAAGGCGAGGGCTTGAGGTGGTCTGCATTTTGGTAGATACTCGGGCATTGTTGTATCTTTGAAAGTTTAGATCCTAAGTAGACATTTTCTTAATGATTGAAAATAACTCAAGCCCAAATAATCCAACCTGATTCTTTTATAAACAGCATATAGTTTTTGCTAGGGACTAGCAAAAGATAGGCATGGGGGTATGATGTAAACATGTTTACACTACTTAAGATGTCTATTTATGCATGTTCTTAAGCATAGGATTGCATTGCATACTATAAATATTGCATAACATGCATAATCTTGCATTTAGATTAGTTTACATAAAATGGAGGTTAATTATCTCCTTTTATGTTCATGGACAGGGCAAACTTTTATCGGAGCCTCTAATCGAAGGTCCAACCATACAGATGTGATCAGGGTGACGATTGGAGTTCAACGACTCCAAGATTGTCCTAATCAGACATCTGTAGCATCAGATAGTGACCGGGGAACCCTAGAATATCAAGGGCCAAGATGATGTGAATCCACACTTCAAACGACAAATCCAACCACACGGATGGATTCGGATCGGCGATCGCAGCCTAACGGCGTGAAATTGACTCAATCCAACAACCATGGCACCATCTACATCATCCAGAAGGTGGATGGCTCAGATGGCACCACGTGGTGCCATCTCAGCCGCCCAACCAGCCGAAGCACCCGCCGCACCTTCTCTTCTTCAATTAGAGCATCGCTTCTCCGCCGTTGGATGTGCATCCAACGACTGTGGATGCGCGCGCCTGAATTCATCCGTGCAACCATCTCGACGACGTAGCACAGCGAGCGAAAGCACTATCGCGAGCAAGCGGCACACGATCGACTCCTCGCGAGTTGGTGCTGGAGCGCGGGTGAGCGGGCTCCACGACCGCTCGATCACGATCGAGCGGCTGCGGGTGCCCAATTCATCCCACGTGCTATTGCACACCGCGCCTCACACGGAATCGCATGTGGGTGGGCGCGCAAAGGAGGCGGGCGGTAGCGCGATTTAAGCCGTCCGATCTCGGATCGAATGGCTGAGATTAGCTGGACGTGTGCGTGCATTATGTGTGAGGAAGGTGAGCGGGCACGCACGCGCTGCCCCCACTATGCCCACGATGGAGCTTTAGCGACGGTTTTATCCGTCACTAAAGACCCCTAATTTAATTTTTTAGAGTTGTAATGACCAAATTGCCCCCAGTCCTTGAAATTATAAAAGGAGACCCCCTCCATACGAAATTCTCATCCCTTCCTTCTCTTCACTACCTCTCCAAAGCTCAAGAGAAGCTTGTCCCACACCCGAGATGCTCCTCGCGAGATAAAGTCAAATTTTCTCTCTCATTTTGGAAGTGGATCCCATGACGACGATGACGTGCTGCTCCATTCTCGTTCCTCCTACCTCGATCTCCTTCTTCCCACTCTGTCCTCCTTCGTCCAGGCGGCGTCTCGTCCGACTAGTCCTCCAAGCAATCGTGGAGGAGGATAACTTCTCTCTCCCATTCTTCTTTACAGCTTTCTAGTGTAGAATTTTTCTGCTTTCTAGTGTAGTTGATTTCCCACTTTCTAGTGTAATTCTTATTTGGTTTTATTGTATAAACATTTTGAATTATTGAATGCATGTTTTCTCTCTCTCTCTCTCTCATTTAGTCTGATTGTTATTATGGCTTCATTGTAATTACATCGCCTCACTTTTTAAGAAAAATTCTAAAAAAATATAATTGCGAATATAGATCGACGTAGCCTCCCTGAGTTTGACCTGGGATTTTCATTTCGGTATAAATTTTATTTGTTGAACACGAGTTCTTCTCTTTCATACTACGACAATAGGTTTTTTTTTCAAAACCAAACACGTTAGCATAGCAACCTGACGTTCAACACCCGTACATGCCCCAATCTGTTAATGAAACATCTTGGAATAATATTGAGGATCAACATGATTTCCCAAATCCCGGGTTTGGGACACAAGGTTGTTGTGGATTCCCAACCCAGATGGAATATGATATGCCTGATCGTGAAATAGTTTGGGTGGTCCTAATTCCAGGAGAACATGATTTGGAGCCAACCCTAGAAAACCAAAACCCTGGCTCGCCAAGCATAGAATTCTTAGACTCCTGTACTAATGAGATTGAATCAGAACCTCTTGAGGGTGTAAATCCTACCCCTTACTCTAATAAGGTGACCCCAGAAGGCAATTCTGACCTAGATTCTAGTAATTCAACCCACATCGTTAGCCTAGAATCTGAATCTGAATGTTCTTGGGATAATTACAATGTCCCGTATGATGAAAATCAAAGTTTGAATTTGGATTATGATTCTGGGCCTTTATTTGATGAATGTACCTCTCCAACATCCTTAGAAATAGAACGAATCACGGGGGGGAAATAATGTCGATCCCGACGGTCGGCGATTTAGGTGCGACGGCTGGTGGGATTATGGAGGGTGAGGGGTGGCATACTTGGAGGTCGAAAGGAAGGAGGAGGATGGAACGGGGGAACTCTGACGCATACGGCCAAAGGGGGATGGAGGCGAAGTGGTCTGAGAGAAGAGGAACAAAGCTGATTGGCAAAACTGTTTGCTTCAGATGTCGACGCGTGGGGACACTTGGCAGCCACCTGTCAATCTCCTGTGGTGTGTTTGGGGTGTGGGGGATTCAGCCACAAAAGGGATTCGTGTAGGGGTTTGGGGGGGTAGATGAGTTATTACCGTTTCTCGCACTCTGGAAATTTGAATTCTAGGGCTGGGCAGGCGCCGCCTCCACCCCCACTTCTGCGCAACTCGGGAGGGCTTATGGTGGATGTGGAGGTTCCTATGATGGTGAGCATCAAGGCTGCAGAGATGGCCTTGCGTGAAGCTCTGGTTGGGGAGGTTATGACTGGAAGATCGACGGCGGAGAATGTTCGCGCCCTGGTAACCTCTTTGTCCCTCTCGACTGATTCCTGGCAGATCTCTTTTTTGTCAAGGACACATTTTGTGCTCTTTGGTTTGGGTGTGGGGGATGTTGAGAAATTGTGCTTCCATACATTGTGTAACGACGGCGTCACGGTGATCTGGAGGTTGGTTTCTCCTTTTGATGGAGCCCTATCGGAGAGACCACCACAGAGAATGGGAATTAGGTCTGGAAATCTTGAGATTGAGGGACTTCCTCTGCATCTGAGGTCGAAGGAGGTTGTGTCGTCAATGATCTCAGGCTTTACATCTGTGGCTGAAGACGTAGTTGTCGGACTGCTTGAGGGGAATGGGCATCTACTGAGTGTGAGGGTCGTTGTCTTCATCGCTGGCTCTATACCTGATCGTCTGATTTGAGATGTGGTGGAAGTTCCTGGATGCTGAGGCTGAAGTTCCTGGTGGGGGATGATGTAGCAAAGTAGCTTAAGTCATCTGAACCTACAGCTGATGAGGAGGCGACTCTTCAGGAGGTGCACATGGTTCATGGCGATAAATCCCTGGCTGCCGAGACGTGTAAGGACTTGTGTGATGGGGAGATGGGGATGCTTCAGAATGAAGAAATGGAGGAATTGGGCGGTAGAGAATTGGCAGGATCGTCGACCACGATGGCAGGGGATGTGCTGTCATGTGGTAGGGAGAATCAGGAGCAGGGGAACCTTGATACGCAGCCTGAATCTCTGAAGGGCAAACAGGTCTTGCAGGGGAAGGGAGATCCTGAATGTGAAGGGGGATCATGCACAAAGATCAATAAGGGGAGATCACCATACAACCTTCGACAAAGAAAATCAAAGGCTATCATTCTAATGGATGAAGATGAAGTTGCCAAAGTTATGCAAGTGTGTAGTTGCCAGACCCTTAGGAGAGAGGGTTCCAATGAGGAGTGATGAGGATCCTCACTTGGAACTTGCGTGGGTTGCGCGACAAATGCCGGAGGGCATCTTTGATGAGATACTTGAGAGAATGGGGAATTGAATGTGCGCTCATTCAAGAGACACACATTGAAAGTAATTCTGATAGACTTTGGTCTGACTTGTTAGCTGCAAGGATGAATGAATGTGTACAGATTGATGCACATGGGAGGTCGGGGGGCATTACTATCTGGTGGAGGAAGAGGTGGGCTCAGTGCTTGGAAGTTCACAAAGCCAGACATATGCTAACATGCAAGTTTCAGATTCAACAGGGGCAGGAGTGTATCTGGATTACTGGGGTTTATGGACCTTGTACTGCTTTTTCCAGGCAGGAGTTGTGGGAGGAGTGGTCCACAATAGCTGAGTTGGTGCAGGGGGAAATGTGGCTGATGGGAGGAGATTTTAATTGTGGGTTAACAGGGGATGATAGGGCTAGTGGTAGCATAGACAGCTTGGCTATTGGATTTCAGATGACGATTCAGTCTCTGCAGTTGAGTGAATATCCATCCTCTGGTGTGGAATTTACTTGGTGTAATGGAAACAGGATGGCTTCCAGGCTTGATAGATTTTTTGGGAATGTGGACATCCTTGTCAGATTCCAATTGTCAACTGTGAATGGGTTGAGCCGGCCTTTCTCTGATCATACCCCCTGGTATGGGACAGTGGGGAAGAAACTCTGGTTGGCACCTATTTCAAACTGAAAAGGTCATGGCTGACTGAAGCGGGTTTTTACCAGATGATCTATTCTTGGTGGAGAGCTAGAAACGTACAGGGGTCTGCTACTGTCAGATTATCAACTAAGCTGGCTGGATTGCGTGCGATCTTAAAAGAATATGGATCTGCTATTACCTTGGTGAGGGAACAAAGGAGAAGGGATGCTCTGAGTAGAATCCAGGAGCTGGACTCTAAGGAAGCTGTTGGCCCTCTGTCTGAAGATGAATAGGCTGACAGGAAAATGTGGCAAGGTGTGGTACTGGATGAAGACCTTAAACAGGAAATCGATTGGAGGGAGAGATCCAGGAAGTTATGGCTTAAGGAGGGGGATGCCAATACGAAATTTTTCCACCTTGCAGCTAGCTCTCAGAGGCGGTTTAGCTTCATTTTCTCTATTCTTTGTGATGGACATAGGGTCTCCTCTAATCAGGAGATTAAATCTAAAGCCATCAAATATTTCAGGGAAGCTTCTCGGGCAACTAGGAGAGGGAAATGGAGAATGGCAGGAGACAATGGTCCCAGGAAGACAAGTGAACAAGTCGAGCAACTGACTGCACTAATTACAGAATAAGAAACCTTACAAGCAATCAGAGAATTAAATGTGGAAGGCTCCCCGGGCCCGGATGGAATACAAGTTTTCTTTTACAAAGAGATGTGGTGTGTGGTGTGTAAGGAGGTGATGGATGTTATCAGAGAATTTGAGGTGGGTAATGCTGGTTTCGAGAGGATTAACAAGTCATATCTTTTCCTCTTGCCTAAATCAATGGGAGCAGAACAATTTTTAGATTTCAGGCCGATTGCCCTTTCAAACTTCCATCTATCTTATCATCAGCAAGGTCTTGGCTAACAAGCTAAGAATTGTTCTACAAGACCTGATTCATCCGATACAGGCTGCTTTCTTGCCCAATAGATCACTTCAGGAGTCCTTTATTTTGGCTCAGGAAATGGTTAATGGTTGGCACCAAAGGAAATGCAAGGCCTTCTTATGGAAAGTAGATTTCCAGAAAGCCTATGACTCAATTTCCTGGCCGTATCTTTGGGAGGTGTTTATAAGAAGAGGCTTCCCCCCCTTTGGATTCAATGGATGAAATGCTGTATCACCACTGCTTCATTTTCTCCTTTGATCAATGGGAAGCCATGTGGAGCCTGGATCCAGCCTCAGCGTGGGGTTAGACAAGGGTGTCCCCTGGCCCCATTGGTCTTTAACCTTGCGGTAGATGGGCTTGCAAGGTACGCTTGCAAATTGGCAGAGGTGGGTATAATTAAAGGGTACTCACTATCAAACAGGAGACATTTGGCCCCCATTTTACAATATGCAGATGACACTGTGTTCTTCGTGGAAGGGTCCAAGTCTGAGGCACATGCTTTGGGATTATTGGTGAAGATCTTCAGTGATATTTCAGGTTTATGTTTGAACAAAGACAAGTCTGTTTTGATCTGTTTTGGTATGAATGAACAGGAGCAGATGGAATTGGAGGGTACACTGGGCTCACCCCGTACTAAATTGCCTCTGAGATACCTTGGATTACCTTTAAGGGCTAAAAAACTGGAAAAATCAGACTGGAATGTCCTGTTCGAGAAGGTGGTTGGAAAGCTAAAAGGGTGTAGTAAATTCCTATCTAAGGGTGGGAGACTGATTTTGCTCAACTCGGTTATTACTGCCATACCAGTCTTTTACTTCAGCATATTTAAGGCCCCTAAATGCATCTGGAAGAGATTGGATATTATGAGGAAGAGATTGTTCTGGAAAGGAGCAGGACACGAGGGCAGGTTCATGCAACCCATCAGATGGAACACTATCTGCAGACCAAAGGAGGCGGGGGGTTGGTAATTAAAGCATTAAAAGAGTTCAATGAGGCCCTACTACTGAAATGGGCCATCAGAATTTTGGATTGCAAGGAGGGGCTGATGGATGATCTGATCAGGGACAGCTATGGGGGATCCAATAGCTGTCTGCAAAGGCTTCAGCCAAAGAGGCTTTCCCCCTTTTGGCGATCAGTGATTTCTGCAATCACCTGCTACTAGCATCTGCTACAATCTAAGCTTGGAGATGGCAGATGTTTTAGCTTATGGAATGTGAGGTGGTCTGAATTGGGCCTGCTGAAAGAGACCTTCCAGAGGGTGTATGGTGCTGCTGCTGATAAAGATGCCATAGTTAGCAGTCTGTGGTCCTAGGATAAAGGTTGCTGGCGACTGGAAGGGCTACAACAGTGCAGGTCGGGCACTTGACTTTGGGAGGAGAGGCAGAAACTGATGGAGAATCTGCAGCAGCTGTATCTTATGACAGATGTGAAGGACACATACTTCTAGCAGGGTATTTTCTCAGTGAAGCAGGCATATAAAAAATTATTAGGTCTAATAATGAGGTGGAATGGGATCTTATCGACAGAAAGATTTGGCTTTTGAGAATTACTCTGAAGGTCCAGATTTTCCTGTGGCTTTATAGATGGGAAGGGTTGATCACTGGCGATCTTAGGCACAGATGGATGGGGATTGATCTGAATGCCTGCCCCCTATGTGGATTACACTCTGATAGTGCAACACACATCTTCTTCTCGTGCTTGGTCACGGATAAAATCTGGAGGTTGGTGTGCTTAGAACCCCTCCCTCCCTGGGATGCTATGTGGCAGAGGTTCATCAACCCTGTTTGACCATTGGGGGCTATGGCTGCCGTTCTATGGTGTGTGTGGAGGGCGTGGAATGATAAGCTATTTCAGGGGAGACCGGTGAGATGTGAGAATGTTGGTCTCTCATACATAGTTGGGCAACTTTTTTGTAATACTCTTTTGATATGCAATACAATACCCTCCGGATCGCTATTGGTTTATGATAGCAATCCTCACCGATTCAAAAAAAAAAAAAACATCCTCAGAAATACATATTAATTTTTTGGAAGTCACACCAATCAACGATATAGAAATCGAGGAGTTGGAAGAGTGGGGTTTTGATTGGGTCTTCCCTAAAAGCCAAAAACCTGAGGCCAGATCCAATAGGGACACGTTTTTAAGCTCAGAATCTAAGAATAGGCTAGACCCAAGTCATGTTGCTGAGTCTACATCTTGTGATTTACTCTGTGGTGGAACCTCCGATCTCGAATCAAATTTAGAACTTGATTCTCGCAAGTTCTCCGACGATTTTGAATCTTACTATGATCACGGAGAACCATTGTTTCCGGACAACTACGAGCCAATCTACGACCTCAGCACACATGATCCATTTTTCGACTCTGACTCAGGTCCCTGATCCCGAGATCATTGATTTAAATTTAGGTTCCATTGAGATAGAATCATTTCTTTTCGATACTCAGGAATCAAAAACAAAAAGTGCCAAGAGTAACTACAACCCAGAATTCGAATCTTTTCTTGACTCAAATTTTCTTCATCCTATAAACACTCTTTAGGCATTTACCTTTGAGTTTAACGGCTACGATGAGGACTCTCTAAATGAACCTATATTTAATTCTTTTTTAGATGAGCCCTCATACACAATTCTTATTGATGCCACCTCCTCTATATATATAGAACCTATTCAAACCCATTTTCAACCCCGACCTGCAACCGAACTCAATTTCTACTCTGATTCTCCTCTCGATCTGGTTGCAAATGATTCTCCTCCACATTCAAATCGGGTTTCGGACATCAATCAGGCTACAAATCATGCCT
Organism: Thalassia testudinum; assembly: GCA_037157565.1. NCBI lineage: Eukaryota > Viridiplantae > Streptophyta > Magnoliopsida > Alismatales > Hydrocharitaceae > Thalassia > Thalassia testudinum. The sequence goes on from JAZHRO010000025.1 coordinate 47,630,988, forward strand.
CATCCTTCTCTGATCACTCTTGTAGGGCTTGTTGGTCTAGAGCACCACGATCGTTTATTTTGATGATAACAAAACATGTGTCATTTAACATTTAAACTTGAAGTCTTAGATTTCAGGTTAATTGCAAATGGAGACATGGTTAGACGGAGTTCGAGCTCGCATCCATGGCGGATTGGAGGAGCTTGATGGAGAACAAAGGAGCTTCGCGAGGAATGATAGCTTGAAGAAGGAAGGAGATGAAGAATAGGATAGATTTCCTTTCCTTTGTACTATGTATTTTTGTTTCTTTTTTTGCTCTTTTTTTTGTCTCTTAGATTCATGTTAAAGAGCCTCAAAGAACCCTTAAAGTACCTAGGAACACTTGCACTACCCTAGGATACTTAGGTTTTCTGTAGAGAACATAGAAAACCAAAATAGGGTTTAGACAGCCTTATCAGACGTCTAATCTGAAAATCAGACGTCTGATAATGACTTTTAAGACATCTGACTGTTGACTCAGACGTCCGATAACATCTAGGTTGGACTTAATAGGTTCTGTCCATTGTCCATTTGAATCAGTCGTCCAGACCTTAGCCCAGACGTCTTAGGAGACGTCTGATGCCTTTGCCAAATGTCCAATTAGTGGAACGTTGGCTGCCCATACAGACGTTGAGGAATCTGACCGTTAGCTCATATCAGACGTTATTAGACATCCGTAAGTAATCCCAGACGTGTGATATGTGACCATTTTTCCTCGACTGACCCAAAATTGCCTTTGGTAGATCTTGTAGCCATTACCCTTCTTGGGAATCCATTCCCACAGAACAAATAGGTTTCCAGACATCCATACCTTGTGCCAGATGTCCTGTGTGTCGTCTAACGGACTTTCACTAGAACTCTGTTTCAATCTGATTCAAGTCAGGAAGGAAACTCGCCTAAAATCAGACGTCTGACTTTGTTCCCAGAGTCTTAAACAAGTTTTCCAAACGTCTGATGCCAGGATCAAACGTCTGATAACCCTGTCAGAGTCATGATTGATCCTGATTCCGACTTGATTCTCTTGGAGGTTGTACCCAATGGCTATGAAAGCCTTCCAAGGCCATCCAAAGCCTTCCTAGGGCCTCTATAAATAGAGGAGAACCCTTGCCACTCAAAGATACACCAAGCAATACACTTTCACATCATTTTGTGTCTTTTGATCTTAGGAAGAAAGCTCTAGCTCTCCAAGCCTAGTTATACATCTAGAGAGATTGATTCCTATGCACCTGCTCTCCCGCCGATGAGAGTGTTGCTATGCTAAAGCGTAGTTCACGCATACTCATCACTGATTCGACACACTTCCACCAAAGGGAAGTTTCCTAACTCCTATAGAAGCTTATTTTAGGAATTTCTTTATTGGCTCTATAGGACTATTCATGTATCTTTTACTTTGTTATTTGGTTAGGTATTCGTTTTGCGAATTCTTGTCTCCTTTATGAGACAAAATCCTTCTCATGAAGAGAAGGGGTTTGATGTACACTACCCTCGTATAAAGTAGCGTGGTTGTAATTGAGGTTATACTACCCTCGTTTAAGTAGTACGCTAGTGGATTTGATCAACTTGGTTGATCGAAAAATCCTAACTTGAGAGGGTTAGGTGGTGGTTTTCTCCCGGGTTGGGTTTCCACCTAAAAATACTTATGCCTTGTGTGATTGCTATTTTTGTGAGATTGTCTATTTTAATTTCGTAATTTTTTTTTTTATGTCACGCTGATGTCACCCCTTCGAAGGTAGGGAAATTACATTTAGTATCAGAGCAGGTTTCACATTTTTAGCGTTACACATCAGCGAAGATCCGATGGAGGGAAGCATCACCCCACCATAATTGTCGAGGGGCAGTCGACCGTCCGACCGCCTTTCTTCGATGGAAGCAACAACGGCTATTGGAAGTTGCAGATGAAGATGTGGCTTCAAGCCACCGACTTCACAATGTGAGACCGTTGCGAGACCCCCTTCGACATCCCAGAAAGACCCGCCGCACGATACTCGCGAACTCTCCCTCAATCAAAAGCTATGGACGCATTGTATTGCACCCTTTGCCTGGAGGAGTTCAACCAAATATCTCAGTGCGCCATTACATATGAGGTATGGCACACTTTAGAAGTTACATACGAAGGAACGACTAAGGTAAAGACTTCTAAAATAAATTTACTTTCTCAAGGATATGAATCTTTCTCTATGAAGTCTAATGAATCTCTAAGTGAGATGAACACTAGGTTCACTCTCATTGTAAATAATTTAAAAGCTTTAGGTAAGACCTTCATCAAGGGGGAGCTTCAAGGAAAGCTACTCCGTTCCCTTGGACCAGAATGGGAGCAGAAGGTCACTGTGATTGAGGAGGAAAACGAGGTGGAGGAGCTCAACATGGAAGATCTCCTAGGCAATCTAATGTCCTATGAGACAAAGCTGAAGCAGAAGAAGAAGGATACACCGGAGCTAAAACTGGAGAAGACCCTCACCTTCAGAGCCACATCAGATAGAGAGGTAAGTTCCGATGACGAAGACTTTAAGTTTTTACTTAAAAAGTTTTCCAAGTTTTGTAGGGAGTCAAAGAAAGAAAAGGAGAAGAAGGAAAGCCCGAGACGTTGCTACCACTGTAACAAGAAGGGCATCTATGACCAGAGTGCCCTCTTCTCAAAAAGGAGAAGAAGAACGAAAAGGAGAAGTCTAAGGAGAAAGCATTCCAAGCAACTTGGGATGACTTGAGCTCAGAGGAAGAAGAAGAGCAGAACCCCGAGGAAGAAACGCTTGCTTTGGTCTCATGGCCATAGGAGAAAGCGACTGCGAAAGTGGAAATGACTACGACGACGAGGTAAATTTCGATTTACAGAATGCATTTAATGAGCTTTTTGAAGTTAGTAAATCACTTAAGGTAGAAAATAAAAGTATTAAAAAGAACCTTAGTTTTCTTAAAAATGAAAATGAACGGTTAGAAAAATAACTTAAGGATCTAGAAGCTAGTCCTAAGGATAATAACTTGTTATTTGAAAATAAAGATTTAATCAATGAAAATACTAAATTGATTGAGGAAAATGCTAGTCTAAAATTAGAAAATTCTGATTTAAAGACTAAGATGAATATTATAGAAAAAGAAATTACATGTCTTAGGTAAAACTCTAACAAATTAATCAAGAAAGTAGATAATTTTTATAGCCCTAAGATCGAGAAAGGATCTCCGTCAAGGAGATCCGCTAATAGATCCGGATTCAAGCTTACTTGGATACCGAAGAAAGATTTAGAATCCTGTTTTGTAGGTTTCAAGGGTGACTATAATACAAGAGACTGGACCTACAAGCTCAAGGCTGGTCAACTCGAGTTGGGAGGACCAAAGAGTAGACCAAGGAGAAGGACAAGAAGACCGACGAGATGACGAACAACCGAATAGCCCGCTGCACGTTGTTCGCCAGATTGGAGACCGACGCCGATGCCTGGGCCTCCAAGCTACGGATGGGAGCCCCATCTGATGTGGCATCCACCACCTCCATTTGGGCCATTTTATTGGCCATGGTAGGTGAGGTAACCCCTAACCCTATCTTTTGATCATTAGCATATAGATAGGGGGAGTTAAAACTATGAGTTATTTGTAAATAATTAAGGGGGAGATCTTGTTAGCTATATTTGCTTTAGAAAAGGGGAGAAAAATAATAGCTATCTTGTTGTTACAAAAAGGGAGAGGACATTACTCTTGTTAAAAGAAATTCAACCTAATTATAGAAGAGCATATTTTAAGGGGGAGTTATACGATATTTAAAATCGATTAAACCTTTTTGATAATGTCAAAAAGCTGGAGGATTTTATGCATTATTTTTGGTTTTGTCATCATAAAAAATGGGGAGATTGTTGCTGCTAGAGCACCACGATCGTTTATTTTGATGATAACAAAACATGTGTCATTTAACATTTGCACTTGAAGTCTTAGATTTCAGGTTAATTGCAAATGAAGACATGGTTAGATGGAGTTCGAACTCACATCCATGGTAGATTGGAGGAGCTTGATGGAGAACAAAGGAGCTTCGTGAGGAACGATAGCTTGAAGAAGGAAGGAGATGAAGAATAGGATAGATTTCCTTTCCTTTGTACTATGTATTTTTGTTTCTTTTGTTGCTCTTTATTTTTTGTCTCTTAGATTTATGTTAAAAAGTCTCAAAGAACCCTTAAAGTGGTCCAAGGAACACCTGCACTACCCTAGGATACTTAGGTTTTTTGTAGAGAACTTAGAAAACCAAAATAGGATTCAGACAGCCTTATCAGACATCTAATCTAAAAATCAGACGTCTGATAATGACTTTTAAGGCATCTGATTGTTGACTCAGTCGTCCGATAACATCTAGGCTGGACTTAATAGGTTCTGTCCGTTTGAATCAGTCGTCCAGACCTTAGCCCAGACGTCTTAGGAGATGTCTGATTCCTTTGCCAGACGTCCAATTAGTGGAACGTTGGTTGCCCACACAGACGTTGAGGAATCTGACCGTTAGCTCATATCAGACATGATCAGACATCCGTGAGTAATCCCAGACGTCTGATATGTGACCGTTTTGCCTCGATTGACCCAAAATTGCCTTTGGCAGATCTTGTAGCCGTTACCCTTCTTGGGAATCCATTCCCGCAGAACAAATAGGTTTCCAGACGTCCAGACCTTGTGGCAGATGTCCTGTGTGTCATCTAATGGACTTTCACTAGAACTCTGTTTCGATCTGATTCAAGTCAGGAAGGAAACCTGCCTAAAATCAGATGCCTGACTTTGTTCCCAGATGCCTTAAACGAGTTTTCCAGATGTCTGATGGCAGGATCAGACGTCTGATAACCCTACCAGAGTCATGATTGATCTTGATTTTGACTTGATTCTCTTGGAGGTTGTACCCAATGGCTATGGAAGCCTTCCAAGCCCTTCCAAAGCCTTCCTAGGGCCTCTATAAATAGAGGAGAACCCTTACCACTCAAAGATACACCAAGCAATACACTTTCACATCATTTTATGTCTTTTGATCTTAAGAAGAAAGCTCTAGCTCTCCAAGTCTAGTTCTTCATCTAGAGAGCTTGATTCCTGTGCACCCGCTCTCCCGCCGACGTTACGAGAGCGTTGTTGTGCCAAAGTGTGGTTCACGCATATGTGTCACTGATTCGACGCACTTCCACCAAAGGGAAGTTTCCTAACTCCTATAGAAGCTTAGTTTAAGAATTTCTTTGTTGGCCCTATAGGACTATTCTTGTATCTTTTACTTTATTATTTGGTTGGGTATTTGCTTTGTGAATTCCCGTCTCCTTCGTGAGAAAAAATCCTTCTTGTGAAGAGAAGGGGTTTGAGGTACGCTACCCTCGTATAAAGTAGCGTGGTTGTAATTGAGGTTATACTACCCTCGTTTAAGTAGTACGTTAGTGGATTTGATCAACTTAGTTGATCAGAAAATCCTAACTCGTGAGTGTTAGGTGGTGGTTTTCTCTCGAGTTGGGTTTCCACTTAAAAATACTTGTGCTTTATTGTGTGATTGCTATTTTTGTGAGATTGTCTATTTTAATTCTGCAATTTTTTTTTATGTCACGCTGATCTCACCCCTTCCAAGGTAGGGAAATTACAGGGCTCCTACATCCTCCACTGATTCTTTTTCATTTAAGGATCCCTACTTTGATCAGGTTGATTCGACTCAGCCAAACCTTAGCTATACACTTCTATACCCTTTTAGTTCCAAAGTATATGGTGGGTTCCACATCTCTTGATCTACATTTATCAACCCACCAGATTGATTGGGTTTGGGCTGCATCATCAGCCTGTTGATCTGAACAAGCACCTAGTTGAACCAACTAGGCTTTTAATCAAGGTGCTTATTCTGCAAAAGTCATCTAGTTTGACCACTCCTTCTCCAGACCATTTCTCGCTCAGCTGAAGGCATTGAATTTAGCACTTAACGGGAGGCAACCTGTCATTCCAGAAATCGAGATCCTTCTGATTATCCTTCTGCACTTCACATCTATTGCACCCTAAGTTCGATTTTAGAACAGTTGATCCCATCTCTGGTACGCTTGCCATGGCTTCAAATCATCCACAACAGTCATTCCTGACCCGTTCGCCCACCCGATAATCTTGTTCTAATTCCTGAACCCAAAACTATTTCACACCCTCCGTTTACAATGAGGACATTGCAAAACTTAGGCATGGGGGGGTGGTAAAGTGTAAGAATTCCAGAATCAAAGTTCGGAAGGGTTCTCACAAAAAATCACATATTCCAAAAATACCAAAAAAAATAAAAAAAAGTCTTCAAAAAAAATAAAAAATGAAAGGAGAGGAAATTTTGATGGCATATCAGATTTCAAGGAGAAAAAGGGGAGTTAAAAATATCAAAAAGGAGCACAATTTGAAAACAAAAGAAAAAGCGATAGTCATTAGTAAGAGATTAAAGAATTGACTTAGTTCTAGACCATATCAAGAGAAAGAAAATGAAAGGTAAAAAGTGCTAATGAAACAAAGAAGTGATTAGTAGGAACATTGATTTTAGGCCTTTTGGGCTATGATCATAGGCTTAAGAATTCAAGTATCCGCTAAGATCTGGATAGTTCTCAAGAGGTTGGGGAAAATGCGAAGCTTAAGTATGAGGTCTAAGGCTTAGGGAGTATTCGGCCTCGTTACCTAACCTCTGGTTTGCGGGACTTGGTAACCTAAGCACCCCAATCCACACACAGTCTGGTTCAGTGCGCTTAAGTATCAAAATCACGTAAATGCATTTAAATTGTTTTGAAAAGGTCTCCTAGATTAGGAGCGACTGATCAACACAAGTTGATTTGGATGAGTTCCCGGAGTGGGGAGGTGGGAAATTCCCCTCGAAGATGCATAATAACATATCATCTCCTCGGTGCTTGTCTCTTAGGATATCTACATATCCTACCCGGGGCATGTAAGAACCCTTTGCTGGTTCAGATGCCATGGGTGGCATTATCCTGAAATGTCGATTATCACGGTCTGGATTTAGCTATAGAACACCATGGGCAGGATTATCTCGAAATCTCGAAAGTGAGGGTTTTGGGGGTTTCCATGGGTGGTGCTATCTCGAAGCATCGATTGCCTGGGACCCTTCAAGGATTGATGATGGGGACTAGGAATTCGATACAGAACGTGTTATGAAGCCAATCCGAATCTAGATATAAAAAGAGAGAGAGAGAGAACTCTCCAAAAACAAAGAAAAATTCCTCTATTTCTCTCTGACAAAAACACATTGCAAACTGAACCGAGGCTAAAACATGTTACAAGCACAGGTGCTTTAACCGCAGAGTTCAACGAACCTTAGGATAGTTTCTGTGGGTCTTAGAAACCTTCACGGCAGATTGAGGCTAGAGCTAGTCAGGTCTGGATCTTGGTTGGTACTTGAGTACCTCTAGACCTACTATCGGCATTCTAACCTAATCTACAATTAAAAACACGCATCATGGTTTTAAGCATCAGAAAGATTTTATGGTCTAGAATCGAAGTTGATACCTTGAAATTTTGCTAAGGGGCTAGCAAAAGCTAGGCATGGGGGCATAATAAGAACACCATCATGAGCCCTAACTAGCTCATTTTGATCCAATAAAGCTAATATATGCTCCTACATAACCAACTGAAGGTCATAATTCATTGCAAAATCATTCTGAGAGAAAAATAAGAAACTAGGGTTAAAATTGTAATTTTACCAATGTAGTACAACCACGGATTTTCTCAAGGGCTGAATAAAGGTCAAATGGTCTTAATAAGTTAACAAGTGGGTTGGATTAGACAGAAAAGGGTTTGTATGTGTTCTGAGAATTAAATGACTTTTGAAACCCAGAAAATAGACCCACTTAATTAACAAGGTTTTGGTCAAGATAAAATTTGCTTAAACCCTCTAAAAATCATAGAAAAATATTCTCTAGGGTTTATTAGCTTCAGTCTGGCCATCAGAACCCATCTTGACCTAAAATGGAATCGCAGACAGATATTTGCCCTAATTTGGGTTTTTGCATAAATTAACCAGTCAAACGTGGTCAAAACCAAAATTCAACTTCACCATTGTGTTCCTTAGGTCCAAATTAGGTTTTTACCAAAATTTGGACCTAAGGGGAACTCATCTTGAAATAGTTTGCAAAAAGGTCCTATCTGATTACATTTCTACCCCTAACTTTCAAAAACCCTTGCAATCAGCCCCCTAGCTTCTTCATCATCTTCACAATTATGTCCCTCTACCATTATCGTAGAGGAAACATACTCCGGCGACCTTAGATAGGGAATATCTCCTTGATTGCTTGGAGAATTTCTTCCAAAATTGGAAGGGAGATCCTCTGAGAAATTCTCTCCAGTATGAACCCATCTATGAGCTCTGATTCCCTCCCAATCTCTCATGCGAACGCATGAGAGATTTGTGTCTCTTGAAGCTCCCAAATCCAGTGAGCATTCCTTGCTTGGAAGCTTGGCTTCCAAGCACAAAACCCTCTCTGAAGACTTATAAAAGACTCCCTAGGGTTAACCGTTCTCCTTGGCTTGATTGGGCTGGAATCCCCCTTATTCCTCTCTCCCCTCCGGCCACAACACTCCGCAAGCTCCAGCAGTCTCTCCCTAACTTCCTCATCGTCCGACCACAACATCGATGGTGGATTTGCCTTCCTTACCGTCCTCCGTGTCGAGTAATACCAGCCGTCGCCGTTCCTTCGCCGCCGCCTCTCCTACGGAGGTTCATCTTCCCCACATCCGACAACCACACTGGCGTTGGATTCCTTTCCCTTTTCATCCTTAGAAGTAGGTTTTTAAGTTCCCTCTCTCTCTTACTTTCTCCCCCTCTTTATTTCCCAAAACCAACCACCAAACGCTACCGAACACTTTCATCTCCTCCATCTCTAGTGACTCCACCAGCGAGGTGTTCCCACCACTACGCACCTACATCCACCTCGCCGACCACCCTACAACCTCCACGACACATCCCTGACCATTTCCCCTCACTCCATTCGCTCCATCGTCCACCCAAATACATCCCCGAATAGACCCACTCTCACCAATCGTTCTCATCACCGTCCGACCACCACAGCCACCCTCGCGCCACGCCACCACCCCCATCACATCCGACGATGCTCCCTGAACACTTTAACATGGTGAAAAGGTTGTTCTCTTGATTTCAGGTACCAGGCCCAAGACTCGCCATTGCTGCCACGCTTCGACGAAGCTTCAAGCTGCTCCAGGTCTTGCTACACTCCAGGAGATACCTCCAGGCTGTGCGCAATTGAAGCCTGTAGGAGTCCAAGTCATCAAGCAAGGGCTTTAGCAGCTGCAGCCTTGCCAAATTGACCAAGCTTCCTGCTGCTGCGTTGCGCGGAAGAAAGGTCTGACATTTAGTCCCACCTCGGATACGAAGAGTCACCTGCAGCCACATAAATTGAATAAGTGACAGCGGCTGTTTGCCTCCAAACACTGAGGTTGAGGTCCTCCTCCCCCTTCACCTGGACTCGTCTGCGACACTGCCCCCGCGGACCTGGCCGACCTGACTACCTGCTTGACCTACACTCCTCGCTCACAACTGCACGCCAGTGAGCCTGGACCCGGGTTTGCACTAGGTCCGATTACTTGACCGATTAAGGCTTAGGGAGAGCGAGACTGAAATAGAAAGAGAGAAGAGAGAGGAGAGTTGCACAGGGGAAGGGGGGTTTTTGCTCTGAGAAGATTGGCTCCAATACTTAGTTAGATTTTGAGAGAGGAGAGCCAAAGGAAGAAGAGGAGAAGGACCGCAGGGCTTAAGGCAGAAGAAAGAAGAAAGCCTAAGGATGAAAAACGAAGCAGAAGAAGGACTCCTGAGCTGAAGACCTGAGAAGAATAAAGGAGCAAAGTAGAAATAGAAGAAGAAAGGAAGAATCAGAGAAAGAGAAGAAGAAAAGAAGAGGCACGCAAACCTTGAAAAGAAAAAGGGTTGTACTGTAGCAAACGTCATTTAAGACATCAGGTTGCAAAATCGGACGTCTGATTTCATATTCCCTTCTTTAGTACATTTGAGTAATTATTCTATGTATTAGACTTATAATTGGTGATTCAAATCACCATTATTTTGTCTAAAGTTCTTTTTACTCTTCATATACTCATATGCTCTACATTCCTAATTAGTTTTTGAGTAATATTTTGTGTTCAATATACATTAATTGTTGAGATTAGTATGTGAATTCCATTTGCCCCCTGTGTTCGACCTCGGAACTTTTTCGAGTAACAAAAATTGTATTTGTTTTCAAAGCAATTTCGACTATACTGAAACGTGACACTTTTAAACATCTATCTCACCTTTCGAACATGCCCCGCTATAGTGTCAGACGCAATAGGGCTGCCCGATTGCAATCGAGCAGTTGAGGTTCCCCACGCGTGATCCAATGCTGCCAGCTGATGCGAAGGCGCACACCAGATCACACGCATGCCATTTGAGGCGTGCATTTAAGTCACCCCTGCGCAGTGCCCGCCATCCAATCTCCTTAATCGCGTGAGGCTTGTGCTTCAAATCAACCCGCACGAGATCTACGGGCACGTCTTGACCGTGCGATGCAGCATCCAACAGCAGCCAGCTCATGCGCTAGCGATTCAAAATTCAAACATTGACAGGCACGTGCTCTCCTCTCTCAAACATAGCCGTCCGCGCCTGATCCAACGGTTGAAGATTGCCACACCTTTAACAGCTGCGAGCGTGAGTGTTGGGCGTGGGCTTTACAATGACAGAAGGGCAGGTCATTAGTGACACTTATAGCTGTCACTAAATGGCCTGCGCAGTGCGTGCACCAGCCCAAGCAATGAAGAGGCGCAGATCTTCAGCGATAGCTCAAGCGGCCTTTAGTGATGCTTATAGCTGTCACTGAATGCTTGTGCACGGGACTCTCTCCTTCCTTCCACTATATAAACACCCCTGCACCCCCCATTCCTCTTCATCTCTACCTACTCTACTCCCACCTACTCCCAAGCTCTAGTAAGCTTACCAACGCTCCATTAGAGCTTGTCCTCAAGCTCCCAAGGCTCCTATTAGTGTAGCGAACCTCTGCCTCACCAAATATTCATCCCTCTTCCCATCCCCATTCGTAGGTCACCTTGGAGCATCCTCCCACCTCTATTCTGGTAGCAGATCATCTTCGCCTTCTCACCTCCAATTCGGAGCCACACCGAAGCTTCCCTCTACCCGACATCCTCTAGCATCTCACTTCCATCATCCTGCTCCTCACCTCCTTTGTCCAAGCTTCCGCCAGGCACCGTTGTCTCGCTGAACAACCGATTCGGGAGATTTCCTCTCACCCCCTCTCTTTTTATGCTTTCATTGTTTATTATAATCGACATTGGATTGATATATATATCATATTTGTTCCATTTCTATCTTGTGATTCATTTTGCTTGTCCTCTTTTCAAAAATTGCAAAAAAATATAAAACCCTAAATTACCAAAAAGAAACCAAGCGAGCGCGATTTTCAGAGCACGATTTTCAGTTAAAGTAAACGTCGCCTCCCTGCGTTCAACCTGGGACTCCCTTGGAGTTTCGGTATAAATTTTATTTGACCACGAGTTTTGCAACTACGACGATGGGTTACTTGTAACCCTAATTTCTAACTCGCGAAACCCGTGCGATCATTTTGGCGCCATTGCCGGGGAGGCAACAGAATTTACTTTATTGTTTATTGTGATTCTTTGCATTTACATAGCACTAACCCCGCTTGTCTTTGATCTACTGTCTTGCAGGTATCCTAGCATGGAGATCTAAGTGCGGTAGACCGGAGTAAAGTACCGGTAGAGTACTCTGTAAGTGTCCCCCACATTCCCCCCCACTAGTTCATTTCGCCACACTCATAACCAAGACCTAAACTATTTAGGTGTTTGCATAAACCCTAGGATAGAATTATTTATCTTGTTTGCTACCTTCATCCACCTCACCCCCGCATTTAAAAAGAAAACAAAAAAAAAAGATACTTTCTGTGGGACGAATCAATATACACACTTCATACACCCACATTTGAGGCACATAATCGGACTTGATTTTCATCTACTCAACTGGGCTTTCGACTTGTGGACTTGGTACATGAATTCAATACATAAAAGAGTAGAAATCATATTAGGTTAATCACCCTTTTGTGTGCCTTAATTGGTGGTGCATTTGAGCCGGTTGATTGAATTGTTTGGGCTGCACCGCCTAATCTAAAAGAGGTTCATTTTCTAGCTACCCCATAGGATTTAATAACTAGGTCAAGCCAGGCACTCCATATTTTTCTTGATTTCTAAAGGAAAATACTTGAACACGTGCTTTAAAAAATAAACTTGGTTTACTTCACAAAACTTGGTTGAAAACACCTAATATTTGAATCCTAAAAGCTATTAAGCAAGATTCGAACCCTAAAACTCACCTCATCATTAATAATCTTTCTTGAAAACCTCTTGGTTGTGCACATTCACACATTCTCAAACAAATCATTAAGGGCACAACCCATTAAGGGCCCATCACATTCCAGAGCACCAATTTCCCAAACCTAGCTAAAATCAATTAGATGTTGGCCCTAAGGATTCATTTGCTTGTCGAGATCCAGATTGAGATTATTCATGATTAACTTGCTTATACTAGTCAATCTGATGTCTAGCTAGGGGAGTAGCGTCAAATGACTACGACTGGGGGGTACACTAGGAATCGGAGGCGCAAGCCAAAGGAAGAACCTTCTCCCCAGTCCCTCCTTCTAACTGGTCAGATTGCCTGGACATAAGTAGAGAAAATCTTCCACTATCTTAAGATAGATTCTGAGAGTCAGTTGACCTTAGGCTACCCCATCTAAGGACAGGCCTGTATTCTTGTGCTGTAGGGCTCCCTCTTTTCCCCATCCTTCTGACTTCCTTCCAGTGTATGCTTGGGAGGAGTTCATTGAACCCTAGATTGGAAGGACCTTTAGACCATTCTAGGAGGTAGAGGTTAGGCTATAGCCAAGCAGATCCCATGGCTGATCAACAACCACCTCCCTCGCCCCCGAACCAGTAGGAGCTGATTTAGAGGCAGTTAGAAGAATTGCAGCAGATGCAGCAATGGTTCCAACATATGCATGGTCAGGGCACTCGGCCCTTGAAGGATTTTTACGATCCTTCAAACTATGGGGAATGCCTCGACATCATGATTCTCGCCGGAGACATAGGAATCAAGCCCCAAGTCTTAAGTTTGATTAAGCATTTCCATGGGCTTGGCTCAGAGGACCTATTCCAGCACCTGGAGGATCTGACCACTTTGGTTCAGACCACCAGAGCAAGGAATGTGAACGAAGAGCAAATGATCATGAGGCTTTTCCCCCACCCTCTCAGGGATAAGGCCGCACATTGGTACCGAACTATAGGAAGGCCGATTGAAACTTGGGCTGCTCTTAAGTCGGCTTTCTTGAAGAAATTCTTCCCTATCGAAAGGACTAATGCCTTGCGACGGGCGATTACTAGTTTTGCCCAGCGGCCGGGGGAACCATTTCATGGTGCCTAGGAGCGATTCCAGGAACTTTTGAGGAAGTCTTCACACCACGAGGTGCCAAAATGGCAACTCGTGCATATTTTCTATCATGGGTTGGTTGAGCAACTCCGTAATCACGTGGATGCCTCTTGCGGAGGCAATTTCCTCAGCAGAGATGCAGATAGCGCATACGACCTGTTTGAGGAAATGAGCGAGAACTCAATTAATCACGCCTCTATGGATGCATTCAACCAGTCCCAACAACCTAGGTCAAGTGCTAATGAGATCCAGGATTCTCATTCATTTGACATGGAATTAATTTGCAATAAATTTGATAAAATGGACTTGGTTGCTAAGAAAATGGAAGAATGGATGTCTGGGAATTCAGGAGACACTTCTTTACCCACTCAATCCCAGAATTCGAGATTCCATTCCTCACAAGCTCCCACGGGGTGGGAATTCGTGAACCAACTTGATTCGGCTCAACCTGTGAGCCAGGATTTCTCAGAACCTTATGGGTTCCAAACTGGGGTCTTTGATCCCAGCTTCTCTGATCCTTCCTTCTCTCCATCCTTGTCTTATGAGGATGCATATGCAATGCAGGAGAATGTTAGGTCCAACCCGTATTCCAACACTTATAACTTGGGATGGAGGAACCATCTAACTTCTCATGGAAAAATCAGGGGCAACAAACCCAATCTCAACCCAGCAACTCTGCATCTCAAAAACCTATGGGTCAGGGTCAAATATACACCCAGTTACCCCCAAGACCGGTTACTCAGCCATCTTGGAATGCCCAACAATCCGTAGGGTAGGTTGATTTAAATTGGTAGATGGTGGAAATGCACGGGTCCATGCTTCAGCTTATGCAACAAATGAAGACATTATTGGATAACTTGCAATCTGGGTTAATTGTTAACACCCGAGAACCCGGATCTCTACCATCCCAACCTGTACCCATCCCGCATAATGTGCAAAATCAAGGCAATAGAGCCCAAGGGTATGAGAATCAAAGGGACTCACACGCACATGCTTAGGTGGTTGAGCAGGGTCCCTCATCTTCTTCTTCTTCTTCTGGTTACATGACTAACCAAGGACCTCCAATCTTCACTAGCCCACCTCAAGATCCAAACCCGTATGCCTCTGCAAACTCTATCACCTTGAGAAGTGGAAAGCAAACCCGATACCCTAAATTGCCTTCTAGATGCCAAAACCCGAGGGAGATTGAGAGAGAAGAGGAGGAGATTGAAGAAGACAATAAGGCCCACGGACCGAAAATTGAAAATCCCACCCATATCCCGTTCCCTGAAGCCCTATTGAAAACCAAGAAGAAGAAACCCTAGATAGCAACGAGGAGCTTCTGGATTTATTCAAGAGTGTAGAGATCAATATTCCGCTCCTCGATGCTATTAAGCACATCTCGGCTTACGCTATGTTTTTGAAAGAACTATGTACCCAAAAGCGTAAATCGAGAGAACCCACTCTGAGGAAGGTGATTCTCTCTGAGCAGGCAAGTTCTATGATCCTGCATTACCTTTCTCAAAAGAAGAAAGATCTAGGTGCCCCCTTAATCTCATGCATTATTAGGGAATATGCTTTTGATAGGGCACTATTGGATCTAGGTGCATCCATCAACCTAATCTTGACTTCTCTTTATGAGAGGTTTGGGTTAGGTGAACTCAGGCCAACCTCAGTAATGCTACAATTAGTAGACCGATCGGTCACCACACCGAGAGGCGTTATTGAGGATGTAATTGTTAAGGTCAAGGATTTCTATTTTCCTATAGATTTCCTCGTCCTTGACATGGATGTACCTAATGATTTGAGGAACACGGCCATCATTCTGGGGTGTTCGTTCCTCGCTACCACCAAGGCCAACATAAACTATGAAAGCGGAAGTATGGAGATCGCCTTTGGGGATAAGAAATTAACTCTGGCTTTAGCGATAAGAGGATTTGAGGATTGTGGATTCATTGAGGAGCTCGAGGATCAGGATCTTGAGACTTGTATGACAATTAGTGCACTCGAGGACTCCACTAGCTTTAGCAAACCCAACCCACAACCCTCCTCTGTGGTAGACCTGGCTCATCCTAAAGAGGATGTTGATTTTGTTCATTCCTAGCCTCTTCCATTGGATCGTCCTGACGAATTTTCATCGGCATCCTCCCTACCTTCTATTCTAAACCCACCCCAGCTGGAATTAAAACCATTGCCCAAAAATTTGAAATATGAGTTCTTAGGACCCGAGAACACGCTCCCTGTGATTATTAGTGCTGATTTGACTAAGGAGCAAGAATCGAGGTTAAGTAAGGTCCTTAAGAACAACAAGGAGGCAATTGGTTGGACCATCCACGACCTTAGGGGGATTGAGCCATCTTATTGTAATCACCCTATTTTCATGGAAGATGGATCCTGCCCTTCTCGTGAAATGTAAAGTAGACTAAACCCGAATATGTGAGAAGTGGTTAAGGAGATAATCAAGTGGCTCAATGCTAGGATTATTTACCCAGTCACAGATAGTCCGTGGGTTAGCCCCATTCAGATTGTACCCAAGAAGGTGGGAATAGCTGTTACGTCTAATGAGAAAGGTTAAACCTTCACCACTCGTTCAGCTTCTTCTTGGAGAGTCTGTATTGACTATAGGAAGCTGAACACAGCCACTAAAAAGGATCACTTTCCCTTGCCATTCATCGATCAAATCCTCGAAAGGTTAGCTGGGCAAAAATATTTTTGCTTCCTAGATGATTATTTGGGATATAACCAAGTCCCTATTGATGAGTCCATTTTAATGGACTATAGTTACCCTTAAATACTTCAATTCTAACATAGTATGCTTGTTAATAATCACCTTAGGTCATTAAATAAGTGCAGGCATCATTACTTGAGTTTTTATCTATTTTATCACATTCTATAACTTAATATGTAATTATTATATGTTTTGTTGTTGTAGGAATAAGGTTGGAAAAGAATAGGGGTTGAAAGAAATTTCCCCAACAACCTCCTCAACTTCACTTCACGCAACCTCCGGTCGCCCTCAACACCCCCAATAGCCACTGGCCAAAATTAGTAAGGGATTTGAAAATCCCTTAACTCATGCGGGGAGAAGAATAAAAAAAGGAGGCTTGGAAAAGGGTTGGCATCTTGGTCTTCTTCTTCTCCCCCCTGGCGGGGAATGATCTCCACCTTCCCCACCGTGGAGAGAGCATGCAATGTGGAGAAGGTATGCACGGTGAATCCAGCCACGCCCTTGCACTGCCCACTGCCGAGCCCATGCCAGCCTGCCCTTACCGTGCCTGTAACTTCCACCGCCTGTCCACCGCATGCGAGCGCCTGCAACTACTTCACCTCCCACCGTGCACTACACTAGCCCGCACCACACGCCCGTAGGCAACCCTCACCCGCACTGCCTGCAGGCGCCGCACCCACCGCCAGCACCCACGTAGGCCCATCAGTGCCTGCACCAAGCCCTCACTTGCCCACACTTGTGCCTTCTACATGCACTGCTTCACCCCCCACTGCGCCTTGCAAACCTCGCCTGCAGGCGCCCTTGCGCTGCACCAGCGCCCGCAGGCAGCAGCACGGCATCACCCACAGACGCTGCACTGCAGCCACCTGCAGGTGATCGTAGACGCCACAGCCGCGCCTTGTAGGCACTGCAGGCCACTCCCGCGCACGCCCTAGCATGCCTTGCGCACGTGCACCCAACGCACAGCTGTGCGGGTTGCAGCAGCGGCACCACCCTCTCCACGCATAGCTAACCTCCTCTAACAGGGCCAATAGGCCGATGACCATTCTGCTCTGTCCGACCACCGCGTCACCACCATTGCGTAGCCCTCGTCGAGGCGTACCACCCTGTCAATTCTCGCCGCCAACAGTGCATGGCTATCCACGTGAGGAAGAGAGAGGAGAAATCCCCTGTTTTCTTCTCAAATAATATTTACATCTAATGCCATTGCCATTTAGATGTTAATATTTTATTTAGGCCACATTGCATTAATGCACTCATAGTTTCTTGAAATTACTTCACTTGTGTTATGTGCATGATTTAACTTTGAATTTCAAATCAGATTTGCATGCAAGTTAAATTTACATGATATGCCATTACACATGATTCATATGCATATTTTTGGAGCTTAATTCCTGACGTAAAAATTTCATAACCAACCCTGAAGTTTTAAAGAAATTGCAAGCTCCATTTAAAATAGCATATTCCTCGCATTAAAGTCGTGAAAGTGTCTGCGAACAGTATATTCCTCTACTCGTGAATTTATTGGTCTATTCCTCCTTGTGGATGCGGCATCTTTATTGTGGTTAAATTAGATATTTAGTTTTGATTGAAAGATTTTCCACCACATAAAACACAATAACATATCATTCTATTGCTATCATAAATAAGCGAGAATCTCTTCGTCAAATGGTGCCGTTGCTTGGAAGGCAACAGACGCAATAGATTCACTTCATTATTTTTGAATATTCTGAGTTGCGCAGTTATCTGATCATTTTTTTTATTGTGCGAGGAATCTGACGGGGCGACAGGTGCAATAGAGCGACAACATTGACCTTGAACGACGTGCACGGTGGAGACGATCTTTTTGGTGGACCTTGATGCCACCTGGAGGCCAACAAGAGGAACACGTGGGCCTTAATCCCATGCGCATAGGCTTACGGAGAAGCCTGTTTTTGATTTAGTCAGTAGATCTTAGTTATATTTAGTTTAGGTAGACATTAGAACTTAATTTCTGTCTTTTGGACCCTTGTTGGGTATTTTTGGGAATGTATTCCCAATGTTTCTTTATTTCTTATTGCTCTTGTATGTGGGAGCATATTTTTGGGAGTGTGTTCCCATTTATTTAGATTATAGGACTATCCGAATTGTTTGAACTGCGTGTTTGTTAATTAGTTAGATTAGGTTTGTTTGCTTATTATTATTAAAAAAAAATTCGAACTGCCTGCTAGAAGCTGCATATCTATAAGACGACCATCTAGGATTGAATGTCAGCATCAAATTTATTTTTACTGCATTGCATACATTTTTGCACGAAGAAAGCTGGAGTAAGGTACGTCTTCTCTTGAGCATCAATTACCTACCATCCATCTGCATTGAACCTAAGTCTAAGACCACTAAAGTGCTTGAATCGAATTAATTCAGTGGTCACTTTAAGAATTGGTACTACTAAGAGGTTGGACCTTAGAATCTATGACTTAAAATTTTGTGCAAAAGGATCTTGTTTGAGAAATTTCAAAACTCAAAACACGATCGTATGTTTATACACCTGAGACACTGTGCACTTCACACATAAGGTCACTGGATAAATTTCTACCTCTCCTCTTTGGCACCACAAGGGAAGTTAGTCGGAAATCAACAAGCCTATTCACCAAGTTACTTCGGTTCCTCGTGTGTGGGCTTGATTCGAGACTTCCATCCCCTGCGAGTAGGTTATAGGCACCAGTGAAGGTTGGCCTAGGAAGCATAATTTGTGCGAAACTTGTTTGGCCACCAACTGAACATTTAATTCTAAGACCTAGAATCTACTAAAAATAGATCCCATTGGATTTGCATTTGCATTGACAGCATTAGAACTCTCTAGGAAGTTTCTGCTTGTGTTCTGAATTCTTCTAAATCCTAAGAGAGTTAAAACTATTTTGCTTAAAGAAATGGATCACCCTTATTCCTATCATTTAGATTATCAGAGTCAATACTTCCCATCTTTTAACCAGGATCCCATGCCTCGAGCGTATCCATCCTTTGATGGGTACATTAACAATTCATGGGATCATTCATATTCCTATGCTGGGAGTATTGGCTTGATAATTCCCACTTTTGAGTAGAGCCTAGGAGTGGGATTTTCCAACCCTGGAATCCCTACTTCTATGAAAACACCCAACCCTCCCACCCTTCATGATTTTCTGTATCGAGGTTGGACCGATACCCCTTGGCAACCAGAGCCTGAAATTGACTATCCTCCCCAACCTGATAGTAGTAGCCTCTCCTCTTTTATGATAGAAATGCAAAAATAGCAAAAGGAAATGATGGAATCCATGGGAGAGATGTTGACGAATAGTCAACAGTTAAATGAAGAAATAAGACATCTTAGCTACATGCTTC
The DNA here is from genome assembly GCA_037157565.1 of Thalassia testudinum. Lineage (NCBI taxonomy): Eukaryota > Viridiplantae > Streptophyta > Magnoliopsida > Alismatales > Hydrocharitaceae > Thalassia > Thalassia testudinum. The sequence continues at coordinate 47,650,526 of JAZHRO010000025.1, forward strand.
CTAGTAATTCTAATCCTTACCCATACGACCATGATCATGAAAATAATTCTGAGGAACCCAATGACAATAGGGATCTAGTTTTATGTAGCTATCACTTAGACTCTCCCACTAGAGGAGAACGATCATAGTGATTATCCACCCAAGCTATATTGGAGTCAAAAGCAAGGGAAGATGGTACCTCTTGAGGACCTTGACCCCAATGACAGTACTCTCCTTACCCCTACCAACTCGGTTCAAGGTTGTATTGTTCCTATCACTTCCCTTATTGATTATCTGGTGGAATTCCATTCTACCCTTAGTGAGCCTACTCCTAACCCTCCACTTAGGGAATCAACACCTACCATTCAGCATCCTGAGGATTTAAATGCACCCAATGAAGGTGACCTTAAGGGAATGGAGGATGAATTAGATCAATGTTAAATGTATCGAATTGCAATGCTAACGTGTTAGGATTTGGAGAACCTGTCGTTGTAGTTTGAAAGTGAAGAATTCATTTTCAACAAATAAAATTTATACCGAAATGAAAATTTTGGGTCGAACACAGGGAGGCAGACGTTTGATTTGAAAACTACACGTTTCTTTTTATTTGTCACAAATTAATTCAATTTAAAACTATCTAATTATTTACAATAAATAGAAGAGAGAGAGGGTAAGAGAGAGAGAGAGAATATTACACATAGAAATAAAAAATGAGATGTAGAATAAACAAAGAATTTATCATTAAAGAGATTGTTCATTACAATTAGAAAGCATAACACAATTGCACTAGAAAGCGATAAATTTACTCTAGAAAGCATTAAAAGAATGGAGGGAGAAATGTCCTCCTCGACGATCGCTTGGAGGACGAGCAGAACTACTCTAGAAAGTAGTAAATCTATACTAGAAAGCAGTAAAAAGAATAGGGAGAGAGAAATCCTCCTCGACGGTCACTTGGAGGACGAGCCTGACGAGACGACGCCTGGACGAAGGAGGACGAAGCAGGACGAAGGAGGATGAAGCAGAAGAACGGGAACGGAGCAGCACGCCGTCGTCGTCGTGGGATCCACTTCCGAAGGGGGACGAAAATTTGGACTTTATCTCCCGAGAAGCATCCCGGGTGTGGGACAAGCTTCTCTTGAGCTTTGGAGAGGTAGAGAAGAGAAGGAAGGGATGAGAATTTCGTATGGAGGGGGTCTCCTTTTATAGTTGCAAGGAGTGGGGGCAAATTGGTCATTACATCTTTAAAATAATAAATGAGGGGTCTTTAGTGACGGATAAAATCGTCACTAAAGCCCCAACGTGGGCGTAATACCCACGCCCACGCGTGCCTCCTCAGCTGCGCTCTTTCTCAATGCCTGCCCACGTTCTTTCATCCACAGCAGTCCGATCGCGAGATCGGACAGCTTAAGATGCGTCTTCATGCGCTGCTGCGCGCCTGCCCGGCGAGCGCGATGCCGCGCGACGCCGCGCGTGCAATAGCGCGTGAACGCTATCGGGTGCGCACGGTCGTTGGATTGCGATTTGACGGTTGGTAACGGCGTGCCCGCTCTCTTCAGAATTCGTGTGGCGAGGCTCGAACGCGCGCCAACGCCTCGCGATAAGGCGCTGGACCGCTGCGCTACCTCGCCCAAAAGGTCACGCGGATGATTTCAACGAGTCGCCTCCACAGCCGTTGGATTGAGATCCAATGGTGGAGGGGGGGCGGATGCGGAGCCTTCAGAGATTGTATGCGACCGTTTGGGCAGCCGAGATGGCGCCACGTGGTGCCATCTTGGCCGTCCATCTTCTGTATGTTGTAGATGGTGCCACGGATGTCGGATTGACTCGATTTTTTTGTTGTTGGGCTGCGATCGTCGATCCTAATTCATCCGTGTGGTCGGATTTGTCATTTGAAGTGCAGATTTACACCATCCTGGCCCTTGATCTTCTAGGGTTCCTTGGTCACTATCTGATGCTACGGATGCCTGATTAGGGCGATCTTGGAGTCATTGAACTCCAATCGTCGTCCTGATCACATCCATACGGTTGGATCTTTGATCCGAGGTTCCGATAAAATGTTTGCCCTGTCCAAGCACATAAAAGGAGACAATTAACCTCAATTTTATTCGAACTACTCTAAATGCAAGATGATGCATGTTATGCAATATTTATATCATGAAATGCAATCCTATACTTAAGAACATGCATAAATAGAATCTTAAGTAGTGTAAATGTGTTTACATCAATCAATTTTGGTCTCAGGGATATGAAGAGTCTATTTGAGAGGACGAGGATGCCCCAATAGAGGAACCTGGACTGAAATCTGGAGTGAATCACAAGGGAATTATTTATTATTTGAGGATTTACCTCCAGAGGATATAAATACCATGGTGAAATCCAGATTCCTTCCTTCTTTTGAGAGTCCTCCATCAAAATAGGAGTTGATATGGGAGGAAGGCAAACACAATAGTGAGAAGCCTAAGGGAGACTCTCGGGGACAATATACATCAATTGAGGATTTATACCTCGAGAAGAACAACGAATTTAGTGATATAGGCTTTCTCCATAACATTAAGATGATAATCCTCCTAAACATATTAAGGATATTGGAGTAGCACACAAAGTCCCCGGAAAGGATGTAATTGACAAGAAAGAACCCGAGGATGGATTTGCTGATAATTCTGATCTCGCTACTTCCCAAGAAACCCAACTGTCATCTAAGCATGTTGTTCATGAGTCTACTAATGAGATATTGAATTCTATTCATGACTCGTCTATTGTAGAGGTGCAGTTGGAGATTCACAAAATAATGAAGCTAGGTAAGGTTGTGAAATACGAATTCTTATTGGGAATGGAACGTAAACAGCCTAAGCCCTCTTTAGACTTAATAATTACCACCCAATCACTCAAGCAACCAGTAGATTCCTTACCTAATCCTTGGCTTAGATCTCTACTCATTTACATTCTTTCTGGAGAACATATCAAGCAGTACATCCTCGGGTGGAATGGCGAGTGTGGATTGATGCTTGTACTTTTAGTCTTACCATTCAAGGGTTTGAACTAATAATGTGTATATCTTTTAAAACCCATCCTGCTTTGGAGGATCTTTGTTATCCTCCACTTATTCCGTTTCGGGAGGTCCCCTTTCATATTCCTTTTGTTATTCCTAGACCTCCGCAGGTAGCCAATGAGGTTTTCTGCTTTCATATCTTCTGGCGAGAATTTGGGATTACGTTGCATCATCAGCTCGCCAACATCCGTGGCTACCTGTTTTCTAGGCTCGCGCTGTTACGCATATTTTTAGGGCCTAACCTTTTCTGTCTGGAACCGGACTTATAGGTTCCTTCTAAGTCTAGCTGCTGACAGAAAATGCAACGCTTGTTGGGAGGCAACCTGACTGGTCGATCTTTCACTTTTAAGTCGTTTGTAGTTTAATGTGGTCGAAAATCGACTAATCAATTTTTAACAAGAAATAACCACTCACAGAGGAGCGGGTTGTATCCACAGGGAGGCAATAACGTATTAAAATTCGTGCCACTTAAAAATATTTGTTCGTAGTCAATTTGGACAAGAACCAAGCCAAGATTGCCTTTAGATTAAGGTTTAAGCAAGAAACAATGCTGAAATGGCAATTATGAGAAACTATAGGATATTTTCCGCAATGCAGAGTTAATAAAATATGATTAAAATTTGGCAATGGCAGAAAATGTAAATTTTAATTGAAGGTTTCCTGTAGCAAAACAGGGGAATTTTTCCCCGTTGTCTTGCACGACGAGGCGCCGATGACCGGGCGCGGGAAGCTCGGAGGAGGTCCCTTGGACCAAGAGCTTCGAATCGGTGGTGGCGGCGAGTCGCGCGGCGGCCGGAGGTGGCCGGACGAGCTCCGGCGTAGGTGCTGCTGGTGGCGGCTGCAGGCGGTTGAGCGGGTGCGGCTGCAGCTGATGAGGGCGCGCAGGCTGTTGTGCGTGGGCGGAGGGCGCTGCTGGCGGCTGGCGTGTGCGCGCAAGCTGCGGGCGCTTCTGCAAGCGCGGGCGGAGGATGCTGCAGGCGCGGGGAAGAGCGGTTGGCATTCTGTAGCTGTGTGCTGATCTGCAGGCGCGGGAGAATGATTGCGCGGGTCTGCAGGTGAGTGGAGAGCGCTGCAGCCGGTGAGCGCGCGTGGAGATGGGCGCAGTTGAGGAGGGCGTGCGTGGTTGGACTGCAGCTGTGCGCGGGTGGCTGCTGCTGGTGGCGAGCGCGCGGGCGAAGGTGTCTGCAGTTGTGGTCAAGCGTTGGTCTGCAGGCGCGAGGAAGCATTGTGGTGGTCTGCAGGCGGTTGAGCGGAGGCGTGGCTATTGGAGAGTTGAGGCGCGTTTGAGCTGAAGGTTGACGGACGTGGGTGCGCTGAAGGTTCTGCAGGTGCGGGAAGGGATCTGTAGGTGACTTCAGGCGTGTGCGGTGAAGTGAGCGGGTAACTTCAGACATCTGGGAAATTCCCCAGACGTCTTAAGTTACTGAGAGGGTGGCTGAATCAGTAGGTCGGTGATGGTGGTCGGCGATGACGGTTAGGGGGATGCACGCTAAGGTGCTCACGGTGATGCGGCGAGCTCCGGATGGCGGTGTGTCCTGTCACACCACACGCCCACGGTGATGGAGGCTCGTCGCCACAGTAGAGGCCGGCAGTGTGGAGTGGAAGAGAGAGGTTCTCTCTGCGCAGTGGTGGGTCGGTGGCGGAGGCCTCCCGAGTTCGGCTGCCTCCCTCCTTCTTTTGTAGTGGCCTGCACAAGTTTGAAATCAACCGCCCGACCAGATCCACCACATCTGCTCCCCCTTGAATGGCTTCTTCACTGCATCAGCTGGGCGTTGGAGTGGCAGCAAGCCGTTCTGAAAGAAGAAGAATAAAGAAAATATTGTTAAAATATTAGGGTTATTTATGTACAGACCCTCAACTTCTATGTTAATAAAAACAATGTACCTAATTGGTTATCTAATTAGATGAATGATATTCTAAGTTAATTCTAAATTCACTTAAGATATGAATGCAATGTATGGATTATGTAATTAGATTAAAACTATGAATTAATCTATTTACATCCTAATTTATACTAAATAAATGTTAGAATTAATCTAATGTATAGGCACTTAAATACTTAAATAGCCCACAACTATGGACTAATCAAATACCCCCATGCCTAGTTTTTGCTAGTCCCTAGCAAAATTAAGCGAAACCTAGCACTCTAAGTAGACTAGTCAACTCACTTAGTCTTCCTTCAAAAGCATATTAAGTTCAGGCTCTAGACCCAAGGTTCCTAATAGTTGCTAAGTTACAGACTAGGTTGGCTAAAGACGAGTTGCAGGCACAAGTTTCCCTGATTTCTGACTCTACCCTAAAGTTTAACGATCCCTGAGATTAAAGCATCCGTGCTTGTGTATTGGTCTGAGTTATTTGAGTTAAAGGTTTTATATATATATATATACCCTTTGTTTTTTTGTTTGATTCTTCTAAGTCTAACCTCAGATCAACAATCAACACGGTCTGTGTCGGATTCATTGTCCCCATTACCATACCTCGAAGGGTGCCTGGCTTTCAATGCTTCGAGATAGTACCACCCATAACGACCCCAAGAACTGGCAATTGACACTTCGAGATAGTATCGCCCATGGATTTCTTAAGCGAATTTAGGCCTATGGCAATCGGCACTTCGAGATAGGGCCGCCCATGGTACCTGAACCGCGCAATGCACTTACATGCCCCCAGTAGGATGGATATCCTAAGAGACAAGTGCCGAGGAGGTAATATGTTATCATCGCATCCTTAAGGTGAGTATATACTCCACCTCTCCTGCGGCGGGAACTCTTCCAATCAAAATGTGTTTTCAAGCCTCTCTTAAGTCAAAACTAAGAGAACCAAATCTCTTTTCAGAAAGACAAAAATTAAGTTGATTACCAGACCAAGTGTGTGAAATTTGGATGCCTGGGTTACAAGGACCCGTAAACCAAAAGGTAGAATAAGACTCCAAGTACTACCCCACCTTCTAACTCAAACCCTAGCTTCCCTTCCTCTACCTCCTGAGGAATGGTCCGCAACTTAACTCCTACTTAAGTTTTTAAGTCCACAAAGGACCCTAAAGGTGTAAAGCTAGTAGCTCATTTAGCTTCTAAAGTTTGACCCTAGAATTAACTTAGTCTACCCTAGAGTTCTAATTTGCTTAAGACTGCAAGATCTAGCTAGTTAAGCTCAAAACCTTTTTTTTTTTTATGTACAAATGTATGCAATTATGCTATGTATATCCCCAAGTACACCCCCCCATGCCTAAAATCTGCAATGTCCTCATTGCATAGAAGGATATTACCTGGGTTAGAGCTGAGCTGAAAAGCCAAAGAACCTGCAAATCAAGTTCAAGAATTGCAGAAATAGGCCCTAAAAATGAGCAAAGCAAAGTTGGCCTAGAAAATAGGTAACCTAGGATGTTGGCGAGCTGATGATGAATCCCGATAGCAAATGCTCGCCCAACTAAAATGGGAATGAAATCTTCCCAGGTCACCAGGAGAGGTTCTAAAGGATAAACAGGTAAAATAACCTCCAAAGGGGTAGGGGGAGGATGACAAGGATCCTCCAAAAAGAATGGGGAAGGAATGGTATAGAGATAAACCCCCAGGGTCATGGACTGACTAAAGAAATCATCAATCCATACCCGATACTCCATTACAAAAAATATTGGTCTGTTAAGCCCCCTAGTCAGAACAAAAATGAGCAATTCTCTAAGGCAAGGATTGTCTAGGGTGTCCAAGTTACGAGGTTGTGGGATGGCCATAAGATCTAGGTTGGGTTTAATCAGCTTGGTGTCCATCCCAAACACTCTTTCTAAATCCTCAATTTCATCCCTAGCATTCCTTGTACCATCACATGGATCTTCCTGCTCTTCATCAAGAGTCACAATTTCGCTTTCAGATATAAGAGAATCAGAGGGTGACTTCGAAGTGAATGAAGGCAGGTTGGAAGCAACAGATCTAGGGATTATCCTATCAATGTCATCCCCGGGTTTTTGTTCTTTACTCAAATCTTCCCCGGAGTCTATATGTGAATCCACATAAATCTTAGAAATTGCTTCCAAATTTTCCATCATTTTATCATGAGGAGAAATATCATCAATGGGTGTGTTAAGGAAACCTAATTTAGTCAAATTTGTGACATCCTCAGGGGCTAACTCTTCAAATAAGACATAATCACCCTTAGTGTCACTCCAAATCTTGAATGTAGGTTCCTCATATAATTCATCTTCCTCTTCATCACACAATTCATCATGTACCCGAGGTCTAGAATCATTTAATATCTCAGCAGATCCCCTAGGGTGCTCTATCTGAGGTAAATGGTTTACACTGGTAACATCAGACTCCTCAGATAGGTCAATTTCTTTAGGGTTAGGTTCCCTAAGGGTGGGTTTGAGTTCCATATCGTGATCAGAAGGGAGGGTAGGATTAACAACTTGACTTTGACCCACTTCATCAAATGTCACGAAAATACTATCATCTGGGTCAAGGTCTTCCAATGGTACCATCATTCCCTTCTTTTGACTCCAATATAATTCAGGTGGATACTCAACCTTATCATCATCTTCCTCAGGTTGCCACCTTTCTTCATCCAATGCATAGCTACTGTCATGTGTATTTTCCTCCCACCTAAAGTGTAGATCTCTCAAGGAAGTGTCATCTAATGGGGAGGTTTCAAAATCGATCCTCGAAAAGTAGCTATTCTCCCCAGAATTTCCCTCCAACTTAAAGTGTAGCTTTCCCACGGGAGATGCATCTATTGTAGAGGGGTGTACGTCATCGTCAATGGGGTAAATTGGGTGGCTAATTTCATCTCTTTCTTGTTGGCCTGCTCTCAAAGATTCTCCTAACAATTCACTCATTTCATTTTGCATTTTCTGTATTTCCATCTTCAAAGAGGAGAGGTCATTTCTATCATAAGAGAAGTCAGGCTCAGGCTTATAGTACCCAGGAGTGTTTGTCCAACCATTATAAGTTTTCAGGGAGGGTGGGTTGGGTATTTCTTTGGTATGTGGGATATTGGGCAAAGCAAATCCCGCTCCTGAGTCCTGCTCACTAATTTAGGGCTTAACTAGGCCAATACTCCTATAATAGGAGTAAAACGGATCCCAATGATTGTCATTATGTCCATCAAGGAATGGACCATCTCGGCATCTGGGATCGAAGGATGCAGAGTGGGGGTGAGGGTGTGGGCAAGATGTGAAAGGATGAAAATCAATGTGGTCCATTCTAACTCACACTTCAATCAGAATTCCCCAAGCAAGACACAATTCAAAAAGGACCTTTTAGGTCTTTCCCAATTTAGGCTTTTGATTTTAAGTCAGATTGCAAGTGACAATACAATTTGTTCAGTCAATTTACGCGCCTATTGCCAACCTACGGTTCGCCTAAGAAGACCTAGTTGGAGCTTAGGTGTTCTTCCCTAAATTTCAAATGGTCAAGTAAATCCAAAGACGGAAGATCGAGGGATGCAAGTAGGCCTAAGCCTTCCTTTGAAGCTGTGCTTTCGCGGTGCTCCTCAACTACCCCCAAAAATCCGTGACAGGGTATCCCCCTCTTTGGATTTACAAAACCTTTGATCTCAAGTTCTGAACACTTCAGAATCCAACGAAAGGAGGGCTCTTGTCCTAGTATTTCCAAACCTAAAGAGTGTCTAGAAGCGTGCCGTGGTGCAAGTGAAATAAGTGTGCATACACCGTCAAAGATTTTGAACTTTGAATCGCATGCCAAGTTTGAAAATCAAATCCTTGGTTTTTAAAATGTCCTTCCTTTGATTAGTCCTTTTTCTAAGAAAATGTGACCACTTATTAGATTTATTCAGTACAGATTAGGTGGTCTTCGCATTAAATCCCAAATGCAATGCGTGATCAAAAATAGGATGCAAAGTAAGAGAATGCGTACATTGCCTCCAGTGATCTACGATGCAAGAATGCACGCAATGCAGAAAAGTAAATCTAGAGGCTGCTCATACAGACCTAAATGGTTCGTCCTAGGGCAGGCAGCTTCTAGCAGGCAGCTCATTTTTTTTCTTTTTCTGTCTGTTTTTTTTTAGAACTACTTATGCACAAGCAAATAAAAGAAATAATAATAAAAAAATAACCTAAATCTAAAGGAAAGGGAACAGACTCCCAAAAATTACCCAACACGGGCCCAAAACAAAATCGGGGAACAAACCCCTCAAAATACGCCCCAGAACAAGGGTTTCAAACTAACTGTAATGAAAAATTAAGTCTACAATCTTAATTCTATTCTAATTAAACTAATGACTAAATGGTGTCCGTCGCGTCCTCGTCCTTCTCCTCCGTTTAAAAATGGCTCGCCCAATTCTCGTCTGGCGACGTCAAGGGTCGCCTCTCACACTGGCTGATTCTTGCACAAAAAAGAAAATAAAGAATGGTCAAATCTCTATGCAATTGACAAATAATCAAAATAAAATTAGGCGAAATTATTGCGTCTGTTGCCTCCCCGACAACGGTGCCATTTGACTGGTCGATCTTTCGCTTTTAAGTCGTTTGTAGTTTAATGTGGTGGAAAAATCGACTAATCAATTTTTAACAAGAAATAACCACTCGCAGAGGAGCGGGTCGTATCCACAGGGAGGCAATAACGTATTAAAATTCACGCCACTTAAAAATGTTTGTCCGTAGTCAATTTGGACAAGAACCAAGCCAAGATTGCCTTTAGATTAAGGTTTAAGCAAGAAACAATGCTGAAATGGCAATTATGAGAAACTATAGGATATTTTCCGCAATGCAGAGTTAATAAAATATGATTAAAATTTGGCAATGGCAGAAAATGTAAATTTTAATTGAAGGTTTCCTGTAGCAAAACAGGGGAATTTTTCCCCGTTGTCTTGCACGACGAGGCGCCGATGACCGGGCGCGGGAAGCTCGGAGGAGGTCCCTTGGACCAAGAGCTTCGAATCGGTGGTGGCGGCGAGTCGCGCGGCGGCCGGAGGTGGCCGGACGAGCTCCGGCGTAGGTGCTGCTGGTGGCGGCTGCAGGCGGTTGAGCGGGTGCGGCTGCAGCTGATGAGGGCGCGCAGGCTGTTGTGCGTGGGCGGAGGGCGCTGCGGGTGGCTGGCGTGTGCGCACAAGTTGCGGGCGCTTCTGCAAGCGCGGGCGGAGGATGCTGCAGGCGCGGGGAAGAGCGGTTGGCATTCTGTAGCTGTGTGTTGATCTGCAGGAGCGGGAGAATGGTTGCGCGGGTCTGCAGGCGAGTGGAGAGCGCTGTGGCCGGTGAGTGCGCGTGGAGATGGGTGCGGTTGAGGAGGGCGTGCGTGGTTGGACTGCAGCTGTGCGTGGGTGGCTGCTGCTGGTGGCGAGCGCGCGGGCGAAGGTGTCTGCAGTTGTGGTGAAGCGTTGGTCTGCAGGCGGTTGAGCGGAGGCGTGGCTGTTGGAGAGTTGAGGCGCGTTTGAGCTGAAGGTTGACGGACGTGGGTGCGCTGAAGGTTCTGCAGGTGCGGGAAGGGATCTGCAGGCGACTTCCGGCGTGTGCGGTGAAGTGAGCGGGTAACTTCAGATGTCTGGGAAATTTCCCAGACGTCTTAAGTTACTGAGAGGGTGGCTGAATCAGTAGGTCGGTGATGGTGGTCGGCGATGACGGCTAGGGGGATGCACGCTAAGGTGCTCACGATGATGCGGCGAGCTCCGGATGGTGGTGTGTCCTGTCACACCACACGCCCACGGTGATGGAGGCTCGTTGCCACAGTAGAGGCCAGCAGTGTGGAGTGGAAGAGAGAGGTTCTCTCTGCGCAGTGGTGGGTCGGTGGCGGAGGCCTCCCGAGTTCGGCTGCCTCCCTCCTTCTTTTGTAGTGGCCTGCACAAGTTTGAAATCAACCGCCCGACCAGATCCACCACATCCGCTCCCCCTTGAATGGCTTCTTCACTGCATCAGCCCGGCGTTGGAGCGGCAGCCAGCCGTTCTGAAAGAAGAAGAATAAAGAAAATATTGTTAAAATATTAGGGTTATTTATGTACAGACCCTCAACTTCTATGTTAATAAAAATAATGTACCTAATTGGTTATCTAATTAGATGAATGCTATTCTAAGTTAATTCTAAATTCACTTAAGATATGAATGCAATGTATGGATTATGTAATTAGATTAAAACTATGAATTAATCTATTTACATCCTAATTTATACTAAATAAATGTTAGAATTAATCTAATGTATAGGCACTTAAATGCTTAAATAGCCCACAACTATGGACTAATCACAACCCAGCATTCTGAATAACACCATTGGCAGGTGATTTCTTTCTTTCTCCCCCTATTTTAATTTTACAATGGGGACATTGTAGGATTTAGGCATGGGGGGGTGCATTTTGCATTTTAGGAAGTATTTATGCATTTAGGTTAGCATATATAAAAAAAAAATTTCTCTTTTCTTGAGTTGAATGGGTTAGTCCCTAGTAGAATACCTTTGTCATTGGAGGTTTTTCTTCCTGAATTATTTCTTAAGTTTAGAATCCAGTACATTTACTTCACATGCACGTAGACTGGGTAATGGATCCTTGGAAAAAACCAACAAGCATTTGTAGTCTACTGACCCTTGGACAGTTAATAGGGAGTCAGGCATACTATCTTCTAGTAGATCCACCTCATATTTGTGAGATGAAAGTAGAGAGATTACTGGTGCGTTAAGTCTAGTGTAAGGACTCTTAAGTTTTGGAGAATTAGACGATGATACTTTAGAGTTAGGCATAGTTTTGCTCTCTATTCCTGTATGTGTACTTTGTGTGAATTTTTGATAGTCACCAAATAAGGTAGATACATAGAGATGGAGTCTTAATAAGGTTATGACTATGGTGGATGGTTACGATTGCTCTTCATAGTGGATGGTTACGACCGTTCTTCATAGAGTCTTCAGCTGAAGGAGGGTAATAGTGTCAAATGTCAGAAATATACATGTCCTATCCATTCCTTCCCGGTGTCGAGAATAGGCACTTCTACCAAATAAGTCACACAATATCCTCTTGACCATCATCATCCCTAATAATGCCTCATAAATAAAAGTCTGTATCATGTTATGTAGATTGATAAAGAAAGGAAAAGGAAAAAGAGAAGAAGAAACAAATAAAAAAAAAAGAGAAGAAGAAAAGAAAAAAAAAAGAAAAGAAGAAGAAAAGAAAGAGAGAAAAGAAAAAGAAAAGAGTCCAAGGTTATATTTTATAGTTGTAACATTGTTTTTGAGGCAACAAAAACACTTATCGCGTTCCACCAAATATGACTCATTCCTGCCTTTTAGTATTTCTGATCGCCCGAATACTGGTTGAGGACTCTACTTAGTTGTAGAGTTATTAGGACTTTAATTAAAGTGTGAATGCCATGTGAGGCCACCAAACAGTGAGTACAATTACTAAATCTGGCGAGATTTGTGATCTTAGAAAGAAAAGAGTGAGCGCCAAGGAACATCAAGAGAGCACAGTTGTTTAGCCTCTCTCTGAGTTGAGTTGTCTAATAGTCTATAGATTTAGAGTCTGTAGTACTAGACTACATGTAGCACTAGATGAATGTGTGCCACCAAATACAAATCCATTCAACTCGATATCTCCTACCTAAGGCAAAAGTTAGGGTCAAATTACAGATTATCTTCTGCTTTATCCTTGAGGGAAGTAGTTGCCTATCCCGACAGCAATATTTACCAGGGGTGAAGTATGAACTCCCAATGCGAATTGGCTTTTTCACTCAGATTTGTTACTTAAGCTATTATCACGTCACATTTGTCTGGATCTCTAAAGTTTTGAAATAAGAAAAGAAGAAATCTTCTGATTACTTCTATTATTTTTCATTTTTGCTAGGGACTAGCAAATCTTAGGCATGGGGGTATTTGATGAGTCCATTTTAATGGACTATAGTTACGCCTTAGTACTTCAATTCTAACATACTATGTTTGTTAATAATCACCTTAGGTCATTAAATAAGTGCATGCATCATTACTTGAGTTTTTATCTATTTTATAGCATTCTATAACTTAATATGTAATTATTTTATGTTTTGTTGTTGTAGGAATAAGGTTGGGAAAGAATAGGGGGTGAAAGAAATTTCCCCCAACAACCGCCTCAACTTCACCTCACGCAACCTCCGGCCGCCCTCAACAGCCGCTAGCCAAAATTAGTAAGGGATTTGAAAATCCCTTAACTCATGTAGGGAGAGGAGATAAAAAAAGGAGGCTTGGCAAAGGGTTGGCATCTTGGTCTTCTTCTTCTCCCCCCCTGGCGGGGAATGATCTCCACCTTCCCCACCGTGGAGAGAGCATGCACTATGGAGAAGGTGTGCACGGTGAATCCAGCCATGCCCTTGCACTGCCTACTGCCGAGCCCATGCTAGCCTGCCCTCACCACGCCTGCAACTTCCACTGCCTGTCCACCGCACGCGAGCGCCTGCAACAGCTTCACCTCCCACTGCACATTACACCAGCCTGCACCACATGCCCGCAGGCAACCCGCACTGCCTGCAGGCACCGCACCCACCGCCCGCACTGGCATAGGCCCACTGATGCCTGCACCAAGCCCTCGCTTGCCTGCACTTGTGCCTTCTACAGGCACTGCTTCACCCCCCACCGTGCCCTGCAAGCCCCGCCTGCAGGTGCCCCCGCGCTGCACCAGCGCCCGCAAGCAGCATCATGCCATCGCCATCGCCCGCAGGCGCTACACCGCAGCCACCCGCAGTGACCGCAGACACCATAGCTGTGCCTTGCAGGCCACCCCCACACGTGCCCAGCACGTAGCCGCGTTGGCTGCAGTAGCAGCGCCACCCTCTCCACGCATGGCTAACCTCCTCCAATAAGGCCAACAGGTCGGCAGCCATTCTCCTCCATCCGGCCTTCGTCAGCCACCTCCAGCCGCTGCGTCACCACCATTGCATAGCCCTCGTCGAGGTGCGCCACCCCGTCGACTCTCGCCGCCAACTGTGCACGACTATCCATGCGAGGAAGTGAGAGGAGAAATCCTCTGTTTTCTTCTCAATTAATATTTACATCTAATGCCATTGCCATTTAGATATTAATATTTTATTCATGCCACATTGCATTGATGCACTCATAGTTTCCTGAAATTACTTCACTTGTGTTATGTGCATGATTTAACTTTGAATTTCAAATCAGATTTGCATGCAAGTTAAATTTACGTGATATGCCATTACACATGCATCATATGCATATTTTTGGAGCTTAATTCCTGACATGAAAATTGCATAACCAACCCTGAAGTTTTAAAGAAATTGCAAGCTCCATTTAAAATAGCATATTCCTCGCATTAAAGTCGCGAAATTGTCTGTGAACAGTATATTCCTCTACTCATGAATTTATTGGTCTATTCCTCCTTGTGGATGCGACATCTTTATTGTGGTTAAATTAGATATTTAGTTTTGATTGAGAGATTTTCCATCACATAAAACACAATGACATATCTTTCTATTGCTATCATAAATAAGCGAGAATCTCTTCGTCACCTATCCATCTCGAAGACCAAGAAAAGACAACTTTCACATGTCCCTATGGAATCTTTGCATTCCATAGAATGCCTTTCGGGCTTTGCAATGCGTTGGCGACTTTTCAAAGGTGCATGCTGGCCATCTTTTCTGACATGGTGGGAGATTGTCTTGAGGTGTTCATGGATGATTTCTCCATTTTTGGAGATTCTTTTGAGTCTTGCCTGGCTAAGCTGGAATTGATCCTCCAGAGATGCATCAAAACACGGTTGGTCCTTAGTTGGGAAAACAGCCACTTTATGACTCAGGAAGGCATTATCCTGGGTCATGTGCTCTCTAGTCGGGGTATTGAAGTTGATAGAGCTAAGGTGGATGCTATCACTAGACTTCCTCCACCCACATCCGTAAAACAGATCTGCTCGTTCCTTGGGCATGTTGGTTTTTATAGAAGATTCATTAAGGATTTCTCGAAGGTTGCTCCACCCTTGAGTAACCTTCTGGTCAAAGACATGCCGTTCGAGTTTGATGAATCATGCCATAAGGCATTTGATTTATTGAAAACGACAGTCACCTGTGCCCCGGTGTTGCGACCATCGGTCTGGAAAGCCCCATTTGAGATTATGACTGACGCATTTGATTATGCCATCGGGGCTGTCTTGGGTCAAAAGATTGAGAAAAAGCCCTCTGTGATTTACTACGCTAGCAAGACTCTAGATGAGGCCCAGAGGAACGACACTATTACTGAAAAAGAATTGCTAGCTGTAGTTTTCACTTTAGAAAAATTCAGAGCTTATCTGTTAGGTTCTCGTGTCATCATCTATACCGACCACTCGACCTTGAAACATCTCTTGGCCATAAAGGATGCCAAACCCTGGCTTATTCGTTGGATTCTACTGCTTCAAGAATTCGATCTTGAAATCAGGGATAAAGCTAGGGCACAAAATGTAGTGGCGGATCACCTCTTGAGAATCCTAATTGATTCTCCTCATTCAAATGTCCCGATCTTTGATACTTTTCTAGATGAGACTATCCTCACAGTCTCGGGTATCCGAATCCCCTGGTTTGCGGATATTGTCAATTATTTGGCCGTTGGTCAAATCCCCCAGGATTGGACTAAATAACAACAGGATAGACTTGTGTCTAAGGCCAAATATTATTTTTGGGATGATTTTGAGTTGTACCGCATCGGCGTAGACCAGATTATTCGTTAATGCATCCTGGAAATTGAGTTCCATACCATACTCGAGTTTTGCCACACATTTGTGTGTGGTGGATACTTTTCCGGGAAAAAGACAGCCGCAAAAATTTGCAATCCGGATTCTATTAGCCGTCATTATTTAAGGATACCCAGGAATTCTCAAAGTCCTGCACCCATTGCCAGACACTTGGGAACATGGCTAAGAGAGATATGATGCCCCTGAACCCAATTCTTTCTGTCGAAATTTTTGACATTTGGGCATCGACTTTATGGGACCCTTCTCTTGTTCATTGGGACACCGGTATATTCTGGTTGCTGTTGATTACGTGTTCAAGTGGATTGAGGCAATTCCCACCCGGACCAATGACCACAAGGTGGTCATCGATTTTGTGAAGAAAAATATCTTCAATCGGTTCGGGGTTCCTAGGGCAATTATCAGTGATGGTGGCACACATTTCACTCATGCCTAGTTTTAGAATTTATTGGGGAAATACAGGGTGAATCATCAGATTTCCATGCCTTACGACCCTTAGACGAACGGACAGGCCGAGGTCTCTAATCGGGAGATCAAGAACATTTTGCAGAAAATTGTTGGGCCTGATAGGAAAGATTGGACCCAAAAGCTAGATGATGCTCTTTGGGCTTACCGTACGGCGTACAAAATGCCTATCGGTATGTCCTCGTTCCGTTTGGTGTTTGGTAAGGCGTGTCACTTACCAGTAGAACTTGAACACTGGGCATTTTGGGCCATCAAGAAATGTAATGTGAACCTTGAGTTGGCCGGGCAAACTAGGAAACTCCAACTATTTGTGTTGGAGGAGCTTCGAAATGATGCTTATGAAAATGCCATAATCTATAAGGCAAGGACCAAAGCTCTCCTTGACCAGATGATTTCACGTAAGAGCTTTGAGCCAAACCAGAAGGTCTGGCTTTTCGATTCTCGATTGAAGCTTTTCCTTGGAAAACTCAGGTCTAAGTGGGACAGCCCGTTCGTTATTGAGCGGATTTTCCTTAATGGGGCCGTCAAAATCTCTGACCCAAAAATGAGTAATATTTTCAATGTCAACGGATAGCGTCTCAAACCCTTTGTTGATCATGTGCTCCCTGAACCCATCTCGGACAAGGTTGATCTTACCTTGCCTTAATCATCGCGGGTTGATCATCGCCCAGCTGAAGGCACTAAACTTAGCACATGCAAAGACTGTTCAAAGCTGACCAGAGTCTCATGGAAACCAGGTGCTATTCTTCCACTTCTACTCTCTTGCATGCTTTCATTTTGAATAAGGACATTAAACTAGATAAGCATGTGGGGGTGGAAATATCTTATAATCATTTTGTCAGCTGTAATAGTAATTTCCTGCTTTCTTTTATTCCATTTAAAAAAAAAAAGAGAAAAAGAAAAAAAAAATTTTAGAATTAGGAGATGGGAACTTAGGCATTAGGAGTTGCAAACTTTAGGAATTGATACTTTGAGACCTGAACACTTAGACTCTTCAGGTCTCCAAGCTTAATTAGCTTGGGTATCCACTCGAAATGTGAACACTTAGACACATCTAGAGTTCTCTAGAACTCTCTCCAAGTGGCGCCACTCTTGGTTGCCAAATTTATTAACCAAGAGGCATTCAAATTGAGATCCACATTTTTTGGATCTCTTTGGATCTCAAAACCACTTCTATTCTCTCTTTGCTAGCCACTCTTGGACTCTCTCTAGATAGTTCCACACTTCTCTAGAAAGAATCCCATAGGTCTATAAAAAGACCTAAGGGGTGGCCATTTGCACCCATTCACGTCCATTGGCTCCCATCTACATTCATGGCTCTCATCCACCTCCACTTAGGCTAGCCACTACCATCTCCACCACCATCTCCATGACCTGAGCACCACCATGAAGGACACTATGCCGGGATGCTGGATCACTCCTCTCTCTCTCCAAGGGCCAGCCTATGCTCCATTGGCCGCCCGTCATTCTCCTCTCCACCACTCCAAGGCCATCAGAGACCACCTCTAAATGCCCTCACTTCTGATAGATTAGTAGCTAGTTCTTTACATTTACTGCTTTCATTTACTACTTAGTAGTGTAGCTCTTATTCTCCCCCAATGATGCATGCAAAATCCTCCCATAGATTCCTGTATGCGATCATTTTCTGTTAGCTAGATTTATATTTTCAAGCATTCCTCTATAAGCTTTCCTCTACATTCCATGTTGCAAACACCTTCCTGAATGAATGAATGAAAGAAATATTTTTTTATATATATATCTTTGTGTTGAAAATCACCATGAGCTTATTGATTGCAAAATATTTCGTGTGATTAAAGTTGCCTGCTTTTCATTATCATCTATTGCAACTAAGCATGTCGTGTTTAAATATGTAATAACCATAAACCACCATGCGACTGTAAACAAGTAGAGTGAAAAGATTGATTTCAGATTTGAACAAACACCTCCTATAGACGAATGATGGGGACTCAAGGTCTCATTATCTTTTTATAAATTTTTTTTGTTTGATCATATTGCGCACTATACTACGACGCTTTTCCTATCAAAATGCACTTTACGGTTCCAACATCGCTGCGACACCATCCTGCCCTGCCCTCCGTCCTCCAGCTCCTTCCTTATTTGTCTCGCTCCTCATCACCTTCCTTCAGGCGACATCAGAGTGATTTGTCCTCTAAGCGACCATTGAGGGGGATTTCTCTTACCCATCTCTATCTTTATTTCTTTCGTAGTATAGATTTCTCGCTTTCCCAGTTGTAATAAACATTTGATTATAAAAATACATGATTGTTTCTCTCTCTCTCTCTATTTTGCAAGTAGATTAGCTAGAATTCATCGACCTAATCTCTTGCCATATTAAAATACAAAAAAAAAAAAAGATAAAAACGACAAAAACAAATAAAAGGCAAAACATGAATTTTTCAAAACCAAACATTCGCTTCCCCATGTTAGACTTGAGACTCACTTTTTAAGTTTCGGTTATCATTATCTGATCGACGGATTTTTTTTGTAAATCGAACTACGACGATGGATTTTCCAAACTCGAACCTTTCCGCTAGAATCTTCGTTGTTATCATTTTGGCAGGATCGTGTTGGATTCACATGCAAAAAGGGTTCGTGTTGGAAAACCCTTCATCGTAGTTTGATTCGCGAAAAAATTCATTGATTAGATAAAATTTATAATCGAAACTCAAAAAATGAGTCCCAGGTCGAACACGGGGAGGCGAATGTTTGGTTTTGAAAATCCACATTTCGCTTTTTATTTGTTTTTGTCATTTTTGTCTTTTCTAATTTTTTTGGTATTTTTAACAAGCAAGAGATTAGGTCGATGAATTCTTATGTAAGTAATCTACTTGCAAAATATAAGAGAGAGAGAAAAACAATCACATATATCTCAATAAGTGTTTCTACAACTATGAAAGCAGGAAAAACTACACTAGAAAGCAGTAAAGATAGATGGAGATGAGAAGAATCCCCTTCGACGGTCGCTCGGAGGATGACTCGCTCTGACGTCACCTGGAGGAAGGTGGTGAGGAGCCAGATGAAAGAGGACAGAGCTAGAGGATGGAGGGTAGGGCATGATGGTATCGCGGCGAGGATCTTCTTCTCGAAGGGTGGTGAGAGGACGGTCACGGGATGCTCCATGAAGGGGGATGAGAGGCGGGAACAAATGTTTGTTTTCTACTCTAGAGAAGCATCCCGAGCTTGGGACAAGCTCTCTCTAGAGCCTTGGAGGTGGTCAGAGGAAGAAAGGAAGAGATGAAGAAGAATGGGAGGGGTAGGGATCCTTTTATAGTGGAGGAAAGAATCAAATTCGTATAAAGCACATTTAGTGATGGTTATAAATGTTGCTAAAGATTCGCTGCAAACGCCATTGAAGATCCCGCACCAACCCTTGCCCCCGTTGGCACGTGCATCTCGTGCCTCTGCTTCCGCATTGCTGGCGTGCGCACACGCACGCTGCGCACCTCACGCCGGCACCCGCTGATGAGTCCATTTTAATGGACTAATGTTACGCCAAAGTAATTTTATTTTAACATTGTATGTTTGTTAATAACTACATTAAGTTATAGAATGATTGCATGCATCATTATTTAAGTTTACATCTATTTTATCGCATTTTATAACATAGTATATAATTATTTTATGTTTCATGCAGGTCCTGCAACAACGCACTCGTTACATCTTCTCCACTTAATCTATCCATCAGGAATAATCGAGAAGAAGAGGGAGGAGGATCAATGGTGGAAAAGAACAAGGGGTGAAAAGATATTTTCCCCCACAAATTTCTCAACCTATGGTCAGCCTCAACAACCTCACCAACAATGCTGGCCATGTTTAGTAAAGGATTTGGAAAACCCCTTGACTTGCGTCGGGGGAGGAGATAAAAAGAGAGGATCATCGGTTCTTTTGGGGAGGCCTTCCCCCTGGCGGGGAACCATCATCCAGGAACCGTGCAACCACCGTGTGCATTGTGCACCAAAGCTTCCCCCTCCAGCGCTCACACCACCCCATCCTACCCTTGTGCACCCGCACAGCGCCTGCCACCAGCGCCCGCCTTCAGGCACACCGCCCCACTCGCGCCCCTGCCAGGCCAGCGCCTCTCCACTGCAGGCCCCCCCACGCAGGCGCTGCATGCCAAGAACCGCAGGCGCTCGCCTTCACCACCGCCTGTACGTTCCCCCCTTGCCCTGCCAGGCCCGCGCCTCTCAGGCCACCGCAGCACGCCCCCCTCCTCCAGTGCCCTTCACTGCAGACGCTGCCCCCTCCGCCTTCGCCACCCGCACCCGCAGGCGCTTCCCCCTGCACCTGCCAGACCCGCACCAGCACATCGCAACCACCTTTCGCGCCTGCCATCGCCTGCAGGCCTGTTCAGGCGCATCAACTCCACGCGCCCCTCTCCAGCACCTGTAGGCGTATACCCCACCCCAGCACCTGCCCCTGCACTTGCGTGCACGCCCTGTAGCTGCACCAAGCTCCTCCGTTGCCCCGCAGGTGCCATGCCACCGTAGGCCACTCCAGTCGCGCCCTGCACCACACGCCGCAGGAGCACCCCCACAAGCACGCCTCCTCTGACGTTCTTCTCCTCCGTCGGCTGGCCACCTTCGGCCATCTCCGTCGACGCTGCGGCCTCCATTGGATCGACCTCGTCTTCGCCAACCTCCCTTGCATGTTAACAGCCCCACCGACTCTCCTTCCTGTATGCAAGCAAGAGAGTGAAAATGCTCTGTTTTGAGTGGTATTGAAAATTACAACATATGCCATTGTGGGTGTCCTATTCATTTATTTACCAGATTAATATATTATGGTGAATTTGCATGCATATCCCTCTATTCTTGATAAATTGCCTCTAGATGAGTATCTCATGAATTAGATAAGATCATGCCACATTGATTATCACAAATAAGGAATGTTTTATTTGAAATTAGTATTTACGTTGTTTACCATTACCAAGATTATTACTTAATAGAATATTAGGTTGTGGTGATTTTACATTTAAACACCTAATTCTTTTATCAATTACTTAGAATGATGACTTATTTTGAAAAGGAATGATACGAATTAGCATGCAAAACCACCGAGTTTCCCAAATAGACAAGGCACCATCACTTATTCAATAGGCTTATTCCTCCCATTGGAGACGACCTAACTATTCGTGGTTAGATTCTGAAAATTAAAATGTTTTGAAAAGTGATTTTCTACTACGCGATTAAATACGACACATCATTTTATATTAAAGTTTTCAACGAAAACGAAGATCGCTCTTTCAAATTGTGCTGTTGCCAGGGAGGAAACACACCTATTAATTTCTTAGGGAATTTTATGTTATTTTTATGCTATTTTGAAAGCTTTTTTGAATTACTAACTATGGATTTTCTTTTGTGCAAAAACACGTGACGAACGTGACAGGCGCGCATAGCGGAGATGATCTTTCTGGTGGACCTTGACGCCACCTGGAGGCCAGCAATAGGAACACGTGGGCCTTGATCCCATGCGCATAGGCTTACGGAGAAATCTATTTCTGATTTAGTCAGTAGATCTTAGTTATATTTAGTTTAGATAGACATTAGAATTTAATTTCTGTCTTTTGGACCCTTGTCGGGTATTTTTGGGAACGTGTTCCCAGTGCCTCTTTATTTCTTATCACTCTTGTATGCGGGAGCGTATTTTCGGGAGCGTGTTCCCATTTATTTAGATTATAGGATTATTTGCATTGTTTGAACTACATTTCATTTAGTTAGTAGATTAGGTATGTTTGTTTATTATTTTTATTAAAAAAAAAAATTACACTGCCTGCTAGAAGCTGCATATCTATAGGACGACCATCTAGGACTGAATGAGCAGCATCTAGTTTATTTTTACTGCATTGCATACATTGCACGAAGAAAGTTAGAGTAAGGTATGTCTTCTCTTGAGCATCAATTACCTATCATGCATATGCATTGAACCTAAATCTATGACCACTAAAGTGCTTGAATCAAATTAATTCAGTGGTCACTTTAAAAATTGGGACTGCTAAGAGGTTAGACTTTAAAATCTGTGACTGAAAATTGTGTGCAAAAGGATCCTGTTTGCGAAATTTCAAAAATCAAAACATGATTGTATGTTTGCACACTTGAGACACTGTGCACCTCACACATAAGGTCACTAGATAAATTTCTACCTGTTCTCTTTTGCACCACAAGGGAAGTTAGTCGGAAATCAACAAGCCTATCCACCAAGTTACTTTGGTTCCTCGTGTGTGGGCTCGATTCGAGATTTCCATCCCTTGCGAGTAGGTTATAGGCACCAACGAAGGTTGGCCTAGGAAGCATAATTTTTTGCAAAACTTGTTTGGCCACCAACTAAACATATAATTCTAAGACCTACAATCTACTAAAAATAGATCCCATTGAATTTGCGTTTGCTTTGACAGTAGAACTCTCTAGGAAGTTTCTGCTTGTATTCTGAATTCTTCTAAATCCTAAGAGAGTTAAAATTATTTTGCTTAAAGAAATGGATTATCCTTACTCCTATCAGTTAGATTATCAGAGTCAATACTTCCCATCTTTTAATCAAGATCCCATGCCCCGAGCGTATCCATCCTTTGATGGGTACATTGATAATTCATGGGATCATTTTTATTCTTATCCTGGGAGTACCGGCTTGATAACTCCCACTTTTGAGCAGAACCTAGGAGCGGGATTTTCCAACCCTGAAATCCCTACTTCCATGCAAGCACCCAACCCTCCCACCCTTCATGATTTTCCGTATAGAGGTTGGTCCGATACCCTTAGGCAACCAGAGCCTGAAATTGACTATCCTCCCCAACCTGATAATAGTAGTCTCTCATCTTTTATGATAGAAATGCAAAAATAGTAAAAGGAAATGATGGAATCAATGGGAGAGATGTTGAGGAATAGTCAATAGTTAAATGAAGAAATAAGACAACTTAGCTACATGCTTCCCAATAATCCTGATCCCTACCCATACGATCATGATCATGAAAATAATTCTGAGGAACCCAATGACAATAGGGATCCAGTTTTTTGTAGCTATCACTTAGACTCTCCCAATGAGACACGGCCACTAGAGGACAACGATCATAGTGATTATCCACCCGAGCTTTATTGGAGTCAAAAGCAAGGAAAGATGGTACCTCTTGAGGACCTTGACCCCAAAGATACTATTCTCCTTACCCCTACCAACCCGGGTCAAGGTTGTATTGTTCCTATCACTTCCCCTATTGATTATTTGGTGGAATTCCATTCTACCCTTAGTGAGCCTACTCCTGACCCTCCACTTAGGGAATCAACACCTACCATTCAGTATCCTAAGGATTTAAATGCACCCAATGGAGGTAACCCTAACGGAATGGAGGATGAATTAGATCAATTTTGGTCTCAGGGATATGAAGAGTCTAATTCAGAAAACGAGGATGCCCCAATAGAGGAACCTGGATTGTAAATCTGGAGTGAATCACAGGGGAATTATTTATCATTTGAGGATTTACCTCCAAAGGATATAAACCATATGGTGAAATCCAGTTTCCTCCTTTCTTTTGAGAGTCATCCTCCATCAAAGCAGGAGTTGATATTAGAGGAGGGCAAACAAAATAATGAGAAGTCTATGGGAGACTCTCGGGAACAAAACACGTTAATTGAGGTTTTATACTCCGAGAAGAATGATGAATTCAATGATATAGGCTTGCTCCAAAATATTAAAACTGATCTTCCTATAGGAATAATTAAGGATACTAATCCAACTCCTATCTTCATTAATGAATCACATATACACCCTGACAAAAATTTGAGTGAACCAAATGAATCTGGGGATGAGTTGAATAATAATAATTCTGACATTTTGACCCTGCCATCAAAGAGTTGTAATTGGGAGCCTACCCTTGATTCAAATATGACTCCGATCATTAATGCTAGGCAGGGTAACCTGTTGTCTACAACTGTTAGGGAGTATACACAATCTGAATCATTGTTGGAATTAGACCTAACACCGACTAAGCCCTCATTGGACTTAACCATTACCTTCCAACACTACAAACAACCCTTATACTCCCTAACTGATCCTTGGCTCAAATCTTTGCTCATGTACATTGTTTCTAGAGAACATATCAGGCTAGTACATTCTCGGGTAGAATGGCGAGTGTGGATTGATGCTTATACTTTTACTCTCGCCATTCAAGTGTTTGAACTAATAATGTGTATATCTTTTAAAACCCATCCTGCTCTGGAGGATCCTTGTTATCCTCCACTTATTCCGTTTCGAGAGGTCCCTTTTCACATTCTGTTTATTATTCCTAGACCTCCCAAGGTAGCAAACAAGGTTCTTCGCTTTCATATCTTCTGGCGAGCATTTGGTATTACGTTGCATCATCAGCTCGCCAACATTCGTGGCTACCTGTTTTCTAGGCCTGCACTGTTATGCATATTTTTAGGGCCTAACCTTGTCTGTTTGGAACTAGACTTATAGGTTCCTTCTAAGTCTGGCTGTTGACAGAAAATGCAGCGCTTGTTGGGAGGCAACCCAGCATTCTGAATAACACCATTGGCAGGTGATTTCTTTCTTTCTCCCCCTGTTTTAATTTTACAATGGGGACATTGTAGGATTTAGGCATGGGGTGTGCATTTTGCATTTTAGGAAGTATTCATGCATTTAGGTTAGCATATATAAAAAAAAAATTTCTCTTTTCTTGAGTTGAATGGGTTAGTCCCTAGCAGAATACCTTTGTCATTGGAGGTTTTTCTTCCTGAATTATTTCTTAAATTTAGAATCCAGTACATTTATTTCACGTGCACATAGACTTGGTAATGGATCCTTGAGGAAAAATTAATAAGCATTTGTAGTCTACTGAACCCTTGGACAGTTCATAGGGAGTCAGGCGTACTATCTTTTAGTAGATCCGCCTCATATTTGTGAGAAGAAAGTAGAGAGATTACTGGTGCGCTAAGTCTAGTGCAAGGACTCTTAAGTTTTGGATAATTAGATGATGATACTTCAGAGTTAGGCGTAGTTTTCACTCTCTGTTCTTGTGTGCGTACTTTGTGTGAATTCCTGAGAGTCACCAAATAAGGCAGATACACCGAGATGGAGTCTTAATAAAGATGACTATGGTGGATGGTTACGACTGTCCTTCATAGAGTCCTCAGGTGAAGGAGGGTAATAGTTTCAAAGGTCAGAAATACGCCTGTCCTATCCATTCCTTCTCGGTGCCGAGAATAGGCACTTCCACCAAATAAGCCACACAATATCTTCTTGACCATCATCATCCCTAATAATGCCTCATAAATAAAAGTCTGTGTTGATTTATAAAAAATAAAATAAAAAAAGGGGGGAAAAGAAAAGAAAAAAAAAAGAAGAAACAGTTATATTACAAAAAAAAAAGGTCCAAGTTTATAATGTAACATTGTTTCTGAGGCAACAGAACACCCATCGCGTTCCACCAAATATGACCCATACCCCCGAATACTGGTTGAGGACTCTAACTTAGTTGTGGAGTTATTGGGACTTTAACTGAAGTGTGGATGCCATGTGAGGCCACCAAACAGTGAGTACAATTACCAAGTCTGGAGAGATTTGTGATCTTAGAAAGAAAAGAAAGAAAGGAGTGAGCACCCAGGAACATCAAGAGAGTATAGTTTAGCCTCTCTATGAGTTGACTTGTCTAATGGTCTAGAGATCTAGAGTTTGTAGTACTAGACTACATGTAGCACCAGACTAGTGTGTGCCACCAAATACAAATCCATTCAACTCGATATCTCCTACCTAAGCCAAACACTAGGGTCAAATTACAGATTATCTTTTGCTTTATCCCCGAGGGAAGTAGTTGCCTATCCCGATAGCAATATTTACCAAGGGTGAAGTACGAACTCCCAATGCAAATTGGCTTTTTTTTTTCACTTGGATCTGTTACGTAGGCTATTATCACATCACATTTGTCTGGATCTCTAAAGTTTTGAAATAAGAAAAGAAGAAATCTTCTGATTACTTCTATTATTTTTCACTTTTGCTAGAGACTAGCAAATCTTAGGCATAGGGGTATTTGATGAGTCCATTTTAATGGACTATTGTTACTCCTAAGTAATTCTATTTTAACATTATATGTTTGTTAATAACTGCATTAAGTTAAAGAATGATTGCATACATCATTATTTAAGTTTACATCTATTTTATCTCATTCTATAACATAGTATGTAATTATTTTATGTTTCATGCAGGTCCTGCAACAACGCATCTTCTCCACTAATCTATCCATCAAGAATAATCGAGAAGAAGAGGGAGGAGGATCAATGGTGGAAAAGAACAGGGGGTGAAAAGATATTTTCCCCTACAAATTTCTCAACCTATGGCCGGCCTCAACAACCTCACCAACAATGCCGACCATGTTTAGTAAAGGATTTTGAAAACCCCTTGACTTGCGTCGGGGGAGGAGATAAAAAGAGAGGATCGTCGGTTCTTCTCGGGAGGCCTTCCCCCTGGCGAGTAATCATCATCTAGGAACCGTGCAACCACCGTGTGCACTGTGCACCAAGCTTCCCCCTCCAGCGCTCACACCACCCCAGCTTGCCCTCGCACACCTGCACAACGCCTAGAACCAGCGCCCGCCTTTAGGCCACCGCCCTATCTACTCCCCTACCAGGCCCGTGCCTCTCCACTGCAAGCCCCCCCACGCTGGCACTGCATGCTAAGCACCGCAGGCGCTCGCCTTCACCACCGCCTGTACGCGTCCCCCTTGCCCTGCCAGGCTTGTGCCTCTCAGGCCACCACAGCGAGCCCCCCTCCTCCAGCGCCCTTCACTGCAGGCGCTGCCCCGCTCCGCCCTCGCCACCCCAGGCACTTCCCCCTACACCTGCCAGACCCGCACCAGCACAGCGCAACCACCTTGCACGCCCGCCATTGCTCGCAAGCCTATTCAAGCGCATCACCTTCGCGCGCCCCACTCCAGCGCCCATAAGCGTATCCCCCTCCCCAGTGCCTGCCCTTGCACTTGCGCGCACGCCTTGCAGTTGCACCAAGCCCCTCCACTGCCCCGTAGGCGCCATGCCACCGCAGGCCACTCTAGTCGCACCCTGCGCCACACGTCGCAGGAGCACCCCCACAGGCGCGCCTCCTCCGATGTTCTTCTCCTCCGTCAGCCGGCCACCTCCGACCATCTCCATCGACGTCGCGGCCTCCATCGGATCGGCCTCGTCTTCGCCAACCTCCCTCGCGTGTTAACAACCCCACCGACTCTCCTTCCCGTATGTAAGCAAGAGAGAGAGCAAATGCTCTATTTTGAGTGGTATTAAAAATTACAACATATGCCATTGTGGGTGTCCTATTCATTTATTTACCAGATTAATATATTATAGTGAATTTGCATGCATATCCCACTATTCTTGATAAATTACTTCTAGAAGTATCTCATGAATTAGATAAGAGCATGCCACATTGATTACCGCAAATAAGGAATGTTTTATTGGAAATTAGTATTTACGTTTACCATTGCCAAGATTATTACTTAATAGAATATTAGGTTGTGGTGATTTTACATTTAAACACCTAATTCTTTTATCAATTACTTAGAATGATGACTTACTTTGAAAAGGAATGATACGAATTAGCATGCAGAACCACTGAGTTTCCTGAATAAATAAGGCACCATTTACTTATTCAATAGGCTTATTCCTCCCGGTGGAGACGACCTAACTATTCGTGGTTAGATTCTGAAAATTAAAATGTTTTGAAAAGCGATTTTCTACCACACGATTAAATCCAATGACACATCATTTTTTGTTAAAGTTTTCAAGGAAAACGAAGATCGCTGTTTCACCTGCTGCTACTGCTACCGCTACCGCTACCACTGCCTTGTGCGTTGCGCTGCTGCGCCTGCATGTGTGCATGCCTCCACATGTGTGATCACTCGCGTTGCTATGCGCGTGCGTGCGCATGGGCTGCCTGGGTTGCACCATGTGGTGCGACCTGGGTCGTCCATCTTTCTGTTGTAGGGGTTGCCACAGAGGTAGGATTGTGTCACTTTTCATGTTGTTGGGCTACGATCGTTGACCCGAATCCATCCGCACGGTTGGATTTGTCATTTGAAGCTCCGAATTACATCACCTAGTCCCTAAGCCATTGATCTTCCTGGGATTGCATATGGTGCTACGGGACTCCGATCAGGGCAATTTCGGAGGTGTTGGACTTCAATCGTCGTCTTGATCAGATCTATACGGTCGGATAATCAATCCGAGGCTCCAAAATAAATCTCCTTCTCTCCTGACCACAAAAAGGATGCAATTAACCTAAAATATACACAACTACTTTAAATGCATAATGATGCATGCTATGAAATATTTATAATTTGGATTGCAAATCTAAGCCTAGGAACATGCATAAATAGGCATTTTATCCTAAATGGATGTGTCTACATCAGTAGGGAGGTTGTGCATAACATTTATCACCACTCTCATCAGGGGATGGACTCATATCCACCCCCATCTAATCTTGGTTTTGGAGGAAACTCCAGAACCACCTGCTCTAGTTGGGAGAACTCTGAATCCTCATATTCTGACTTCTCTGGAGTTCCTTAGACCTACGAGGATCTCCACGCCATCTAGAATGATCCATTCTCAAATACTTATAATCCTAGATGGTGTAATCATCCCAATTTCGCATGGTCTGGGAATAATCAGAATCCGAGATCTTAATTCCAGTCCCGACCACAAGCTCCATGCCCATATCAACCTATTCAACCTAGGCCCAATCTGAATTACCAATCTAGGCCTAGCAAGGAAGAGCAAATGATCATGATTCTGCAAGCCCTCGACGACATCTAGAAGACTAACACGGCTATGCAAAAATAACACAAAGACGAGATCATAGAGGTTCAAAATTAGCTTGCACAAATGGCTTGGACTCGCCAGCCTGGTGCACTTCCCTCCCAACCTCTGCTAAATCCAAATAATATGTCAACTAAGAAACATGTAGTGAATCAAATCCAATGTCAAGCAAGTTACACTCAGCCAGGCCCATCCATTCATACCTGCGCGTTTACCTTATCCACCTCAGTTGATTCGAATCACGCCATGACCTATCCTACTATTCAGCAATAAGGTCCAATTCTCTCTCCACCTCCGCATCATGATTGTGCTATGATCAATGTTGAGGGCAGGAGAAAAGATCGCAAACCCAAGCCCTGAGGCCCATCTCCCAAATTTCACCCAACCTATGATCAACACAACAAGGTCGAGGACAAAACCAAGAGGTAGAAACAGAAACCCATCCCCCAAGATGGCCAATCCATTCCCCTATCCTAGATCTTTTTCCACCTCCTCACAAGAGGACTATCGGAATTTGACGTAATGGGATCATTGTGGAATGCACAAGTCACTATTCTGTTACTTGATATCCTCACTCTCAATCCCACCTTACCTGACTTATCGAAAAAAGAGGTGGAAGAACCATCGCAAGGGAAGGTAGTACTGTCTGAAAGTGTGAGTGTCATAATCCAAAATAGTCTATCTCCTAAGAAATCTGATCCAGGCACCTCGTTGATCCCCTGCAATATCGGTGGTACGAAGTTCAAGTGGGCTGTACTAGATCTTGGTGCTTCAGTCAACCTAATCCCAACTGCCTCATTTGAAAAACTACGGATTGGACAACTAAAACCCACTGATGTTACTCTGCAATTGGCTGATCGAATCGTAATCACCCCGATTGGGCTGGTAGAGGATGTGGTAGTTAGAGTCAAAGATTTCAGCTAGTTAGCTGACTTTCTAGTTCTTGACATGGATGCGCCACAACCAATATAAGATATTCCCTTGATTTTAGGAAGACCCTTCTTGGCTACTGCAGGAGCCATAATTAATTGTGAATCAGGGCATAAGGTAATTGCCTCTGGAGAGAAGCGAACTGAGACCAATATTTTCGAGGCATCATCTAAACGAAAAGGAAAACACTCGACAGAACAACTAGGTCTGATTTAGGATCTCATGATAGTTTTGGTAGTAGAAAATGTAGAGCTACAACTAGAAGTCTTCCACATGATGGAGGATCTCAATTTAGCCGAGCATGATTCTAGCAAATTAAGAGTATTGGAGGCTTTCACCTTTGATCTTGAGGAAACATACATGGATTTTGGGGAACATGATAACACTCGACGAGATTCAGATTTTTATTCCATGGATCTAAAGACATTTCATTATGATGGTTGTTTTGAGGATCTCCAAGAATTGGGCATGGTAGATACCGAGAGTGACCACAACCCAGAGTATGAATCCTTTACAGATTTGGAATTGGATGATTAAAGAAGATGACTCATTAGAAAAGGATCAATGAGGACACATTGCACAAGAGGAACCACACATCTGGGATATGCTGATTAGATTCACCTCTATTGGGTCCTGGACCCACGACGATCTTACTTCAGAACCCCATGATCACTACATCTTCTGAATGATTCCTCTGTAGAAACTCCATAAGAGCCACCTAGAAATGAATTAACTTGACCCTTATCATAGACCTTCTGGAATGACTCTTCATCATAATTTGATACTCATTTGTGGTCATTTGATTCTCATCCACCACGATCACATATTTTCCCCCATCTCTCATCATAATGCGTTAGTTGACATATCCTTTTGAGCCCCTTGCGCCCAGCTGATGGTGTTAAACATAGCGCTTAACGGGAGGCAACCTGTCATCTTTAAAAAATCCAAAACCTTCCTGACATATCTCTTTGCTGAATTCATATTGCACTTTAAGGTTCGTCCATTAGAACAACCGACTCCACCTTTGATACTTGTATCAGAGCTAGAAATCGTCTGCAATAGTCATTCCGACCCATTTGCCACCCACTATTTATCTCTCTGAAATGGGTTTTAAAAATCGTCATGTTGTAGTATAGATCGAATCAGCACGAAAAATAAATAATATTTATACTCGAATATCAGAAATGAAGTCCGTGGTCGAACACAGGGAGCAAGTGGAAATTTAATACTCAAGATCACAATTTGAGTCAAAGATATAAGAAATTGCAATCAAGACTTAATAGAAATGAAGGGCAAAAAGAAGGGGTTAAAATGGTGTTTTGAATAACCAAATTAACCCTACAATTTAACCACAATTATTTCAAATGTTTGCACAGTATCAACCATAATTAATTCATGCAAGATGAGTAAGAAATAGGTCCTGAGAGGCTTGGATATGTGAAGCCAGATGGCGTATCTGTAGAATAGACATCTTAAATAGCCAGTTGCTACAGTGCCTCCAAGAGACTCAAGGGTGTCTTCTTCCTTCTTCTCTTTCTCTCTTCCTCTTCAGAGACGGCACAACACAAGACTCAGCACACTAGCAGATGCAAAGGCCTCATTCAGATTTCACAAGTGTTGAGAGGAGGGCGACAGAGCATACCCCCCCTTTCTCCTTTCTTTCTCTCTTCTTGCTCCCTCAACACCAGCAAACTAGACCAGACTCAGGTATCCAGGTAAACAAACCAAGCCCAGCCCATGAGGCGTGAGCACGGGCGAGGGGACCTCACCTCGTGCTTATTGAGGCAATGAGGATAAAGCACAAATTCCTTTTATTTCCACACATCGCTTCGTCAGCTACCGATGTGGCACTAAAGGCGGTGCCCTTCTATGCATGTGCTGCTGCAGTGATGAGCTCTCCAATTGGAGCAGCTGCTAAGGATGACGCCTTCAATTGGAACCTTGGGACCCTTCCTGGAGATGTTCCGCGACACCTGGGATGGTTACCTGGAGCTTTAGGTGCTGAAGAAGTCTTCAAGCAAGCTTAAAGCTTACCTGCTAATGGCGACCAGAGCTCGACACCTGAAATAAGAATGGGCTTTTGGCCCTATCAGAAGTGTTCGGTAGGATCGCTGGGGATTGACGAGTGTGACGATGGCGGTGATTTTGTGTGTGAGGGTGTGTGAAGGTCGTTCAACCTTGGAGCGGAGGTGTGGTGAGTGTGGTGTTCGAGGGTGAGTTTGGATGATGAATTAGTGAAATAGATAGAGGGCTTTTAGCCCTTGGGTCGAGGCAGATATCATGGGCTAGTTGGCGAGGGGGATGGATGTGTGTAGTAGATGGAAGCCCTCGCCAGTGGTGTCGCCAGAGTAGAGGAAGGTGAAGGTGTTGAGGGAGAATCGGTGGTCTTGCATGTGTTGCGAGGGTGGGAGAATAATGTAGAGAGGAAAAAGGGAGAGATTGAGGGACTTAGGGACGAGGTAGAGAGGTGGAGGGCTTCGGTGTAGGTCGACTGGAGTCGGAGAAGGAGGTAGAGGTGGCGAGGTGGCGACGACGAGGTAGATGGAGATATGCCCTCCCTTTGGCTTGGGAGGGTTGCGAAGAAGAGAGGAATTGGGTAAGCTAAGCAATTTGGTCGTTGGACGGCCGAAGGAGGAGGAACGAAGAGGTTGTTGGATCTGGGGTCTACGGTGGTCGGAGGGAGGTTTCTAGGGCCTTTTGACGTGCCAAGACTTGCTGAAAAGAAGCGAAATGCAACAGGAGTTCTTTTATAGGCCATAAGAAGTCCTTCCAAGCTTGGAAGGTCACACACATGTTGGATACTCTAAGATTTGAAAGGTTCGCATGACCTTTTGGGAAAGACGTAGAGCCCAAGGAATGGCTCAAATGGAAGGTAACTTCCCAAGGAATCACCGTATCAATTTTGGGAGAGATTGATTGAGAATCGAGCAAGAAATCCTCTCTCGAAACTCGACGGTGAAGGTTCAACCTTCCAAAAATGGTGCGAGGACCTGTTTGTGAGGAAGATGACAAAAGATAGGGAACTTTTTGAAAGGATTTTGAAAGTTAGGGGCAAATGTGTAAGAGAAAAGACTCAGACAGGACCAAATTACAAACTAGGTCAAGATGATCTTAGAATAAGTCCAAATTTTGGTACAAATCTAATATGGACCCAAGGAATCCAATGGTGAAGTTAGATTTAGGTTTTGACCTAGTTTGACTGGGTAATTTATGCAAAAACCAAATTAGGGCAAATGTCAGTCTAGGACTCAATTTTGGGTCAAGATGGGTTCTGATGGTCAAATTGAAGGTGCCACACCCTAGACAATATTTTTCTATGAATTTTAGAGGGTTTAGGTGAATTTTATCCTAACCATAACCTCAGTTATTTAAGCAGGTTTGTTTTTAGGATTTTAGAAGTCATTTAATTCTCAAAACATACGAAAACCCTTTTCTGTCTGTGTTAACCCACTTGTTGGACATTTAAGGTCATTTGACCCTTAATTAACTCCTGGGAAAACCCGTGGTTGTATTTCATTCATGATATGATGGTAAAATTACAGTTTTAACTCTATTTTCTTATTTTTCCCTCAGAATGGATTTGTAGTGACTTAAGGCTCTCTGATAATTATGTAGGAGCATTTACTCCTTGATAATGACTAAATTGAGCTAGTTATGGTTCATGATGGTGTTCCCATCATACTCCCATGCCTTCCTTTTGCTAGTCCCTTAGCAAAATCTCACGAAATTATCTCAAATTCTAGGCCATATGCCTTTTTATGCTCAGATTTCTGTTGTGTGCTTTCTTTTGTAGATTAGATCAGAATGGCAATAGTAAGTTTAGAGGTACTTAAGTACCAACCATGGTCCAGACCTGACCAGCTCTAGCCTTAGTTTGCCACGAAGGTTTCTAAGGCTTGTAGGTACTAACCTAAGGCTCGTTGAACTCCGCGGTTAAAGCACCCATGCTTGTAATATGTTTTAGTCCCGGTTCAGTTTGCAATGCATTTTTGTAAGAGAGAGACATAAGATTTTTTTATTTTTTGGAGAGTTTTCTCTCTTTTCTTTTTATGTCTAGCTTTGGATTGGCTTTACAACATGGTCTGTATCGGATTCCTAGCTCCCACCATCAATCCTCGCAGGGTCCCTATAATCGATGCTTTGAGATAGCATCGCCCATGGAAACCCCCTGAACCCTGGCTTTCGAGATTTCGGGATAATCCCACCCATGGCATTCTGTAGCTAAATGCAGACCTTGGCAATAGACATTTCGTGATAATGCCACCCATGGCATCTGAACCTGCACAAGGTGCTTACATGCCCCCAGTAGGATATCTAGATATCCTAGGAGACAAGCACCGAGGAGAAGGTATGTTATTGCGCATCTTCGAGGGGAATTTCCCACCTCTCTGCATCAGGAACTCTTCCAAATCAACTTGTGTTGATCAACCGCTCCTAATCTAGGTAACTTTTTCAAAATAGAATTAATGCATTTGCATGATTTTGATAATTAAGCGCACTGAACCAGATTGTGTGTGGATTGGGGTGCTTAAATTACCGAGTCCCGCAAACCAGAGGTCAGTTAACGAGGTTGAATAATCCCTAAGCCTTAGACCTAATACTTATGCTTTGCATTTTTCCCAACCTCTTGAGGACTATCCAAATCTTAATGAATAATTGAATTTTTAAGCCTAAAATCATAGCCCAAGAGGCCTAAGATCAGCGTTCATACTAATCTCTTTTGTCCCTTAGCACTTTTGTCTTTCATTTTCTTTTTTTTTGATTTGGTCTAGAACTAAGTAGATTCCTTAATCTTTTACTAATAGCTATCTCTTTTTTCTTTTCAAATTGTACTTCTTTTTGACATTTATATCACCTCCCCTTTTTCTCCTCAAAAGTGATATGAAAATTGATCTTTTAAAATTTCCTCCATTTTTTTGTTCTTTTTTAGTTTTTTATTTTTTGGCTTTTTTTTAGAATATGTAATTTTTTTGATGAAACCCTTTCTTGTGAAGTGATTTTCACAGCGTTTTGCACTTTAATACCCCCATGCCTACGGTTTGCAATGTCCTCCTTGTAAATTAGGTGGGTTCGAATTCAGCTTAGATCGTACATTAGAATAGGTTTTGGTTGGGTGGACGGGTCAGGGTGACTGTTGCAGATGATTTCAAGCTCGGGTATGGGTACCAGAGGATGAGTCGGCTGTTCTAATGGACAAACCCTAAAGTGCAATATGAGTTCAGCATAAGATGTGTCAAGAAGGGTTTCGGGTTTTTCAACAAGATGACAGGTTGCCTCCCGTTAAGTGCTGAGTTTAACGGCATCAGCTGGGGGCAATGAGCTTAGGGAGAATGGAGAGCAAAAGATACCTCAGCCAAGTTTGAGTTAGTGAGTTTGACAAATGGTTTGAGTCTCTGACTGTTCATGACAAAAGGTTCAAAATCAAGGCTAAGTTTACTAATTTCAATGGCTCCATTTTCAAAGATTCCTCTTACTAAGAATGGTCCAATCCATTTTGATTTGAGTTTTCCTGGGAACAGTTTGAGTTGGCATCAAAGAGTAGAATTTTCTAACCAGGGTGGAAAGATTTTCATAAAATGTGCCTGTCATGGAAGGCTTTGATCCACTCTTTGTAGATACGCGAGTTCTTATATGCATCATTGCGTAGTTCCTCGATCTCACTCAATTGCAACTGGCAGTGTATTCCAGCCTTCATCAGATCCAGATTACACTTTTGTATTGCCCAATAAGCCTTGTGCTTCATCTTGACGGGAAGGTGACATGCCTTTCCGTACACTAATATGAAGGGAGACATGCTTAATTGGGTCTTGTGGGCGGTCCTATAGGCCCACAAGGCTTCTGGAAGGCGAGTAGACCAATCCTTCCTATCAGGCCAAACAGTGACCTGAAGGATCTTCTTGATCTCTCGATTTGACAGTTCTGCCAGTCCATTAGTCTGGGGGTGGTAAGGAGTCGAGATATGATGCGACACCCCGTACTTTTTCATCAGGGACTGGAAGTGCACTTTGGTAAAATGAGACCTGCCATTGCTGATGATGGCCTTAGGAACCCTAAATCTGGTAAAGATGTTCTCCTTGATAAATCAGAGGACAACTTTATGATCACTAGTTCTTGTGGGGACGGCTTCGATCCATTTAAAGACATAATCAACAGCGAGTAGAATGTACTCGAAGCTGTTAGATCCGGGAAAGGGTCCCATGAAATCAATTCCCCATATGTCAAAGATTTCGCACACAATAATCGGGTTCAAGGGCATCATATCCCGCGGGCCTATGTTGCCGAGGTTCTAACAACGAGCGCATGCCTTACAATACGTTTGTGCTTCTTTGAACAAAGTGGGCCAAAAGAACCCACACTAGAGAATTTTCGCTGCGGTTTTACGCCTAGAGAAATGGCCACCGCAGGCCTGGTCGTGACAAAATGATATCACGTCATTGACCTCGTCGTCAGGAATGCATCTCCAGATCACCTAATCATTGCCAATGTGGAAAAGGTATGGTTCCTCTCAAATATAGTACTTGGCCTCAACAATCAATTTGTCCCACCTGGAAGTCGCCCAATCTAGTGGAACTTTCTCCATAACCAAGTAATTTACAATATCAGCAAACCATGGGAGATTGTGAATGGCTAGTAGGTGCTCGTTCGAAAAATGCTCGGTGATTGGACCAGACGGGTCGATGACGGAAGAAGGAAGATGGAACAAATGGTCAGCTACCACATTTTATTTTCCCGCTTTATTGCAAATCTCGAGATCGAATTCTTGCAACAGCAAGATCCATCGGATTAGTCAAGGCTTCACACCCTTCTTTGGGAGGAGGTGCCTCACTGCAGTGTGATCTGAGTATATAATGACGTGGAAACCCAAAAAATAAGATCTAAATTTTTCCAAGCCAAATGCGACGGCTAGCAGCTCTTTCTTAGTAACTGTGTAGTTACGCTGAGCCTCATCAAGTGTCTTACTAGCATTGTAAATGACCATGGGCTTTTCGCCTATTTTCTGCCCAAGTACTGCACCCACAACATAATCAGATGCATCGCACATGATCTCAAAGGGTTGAGACCAATCAAGGGACTGCAGGATAGGTGCTTGGGTAACTCGATCACGAAGGATCTCAAATGCCTGAGTGCACTCCTCGAAAATTTCAAAGGAGACATCCTTAGATAGAAGATTAGTCAGGGGGCACACGATTTTCGAAAAATCAGGAATGAATTGACGGTAAAAATCGACGTGCCCCAGAAAGGATTGGGTGTCTTTGATCGAGCTAGGCATAGGGAGTTTGGAAATCAGATTCACCTTGGCTCGATCAACCTGGATGCCTTTTTCAGAGACAAGATGTCTTAAGACAATTCCCTCAGGTACCATGAAGTGGCTCTTTTCCCAGGAAAGAACCAAATTCACGTCGATGCACCACCGGAGGATTTGGACCAAGTGCAAAATGCAATCATCAAAAGATTCTCCAAATACCGAGAAGTCATCCATGAAGACCTCAAGGTATTCACCTGCCATATCTGAGAATATGGCAAGCATGCATTGTTGAAAAGTAGCGGGTGCATTGTAGAGATCGAACGACATCCTTTGGAATGCGTATGTTCTGAAGGGGCAGGTGAAGGTGGTCTTCTCTTGGTCCTCAGGATGGATTGTAACCTGCTTATAACCGGAGTACCTATCCAAAAAGTAGAAGAATCTATTTCCTGCTAGTTTCCCCAGTATCTGATCAATGAACAGTAGTGGGAAATGATCCTTCTTCGTGTTAGAATTGACTCTTCTGTAATCAATGCAGACTCTCCACGAGTTTGCTATATGGGTAGGTATGGTTTCTCTAGTTTCAGTCGTGATGACGGTGAACCCTGCCTTCTTAGGCACAACTTGGATTGGACTCACCCACCAACTGTTGGAGATTGGGTAGATGATCCCTGCATCTAACCACTTGATGATCTCCTTTTTCATGACATCGTGCAGGTTTGGATTTAGGCGTCTTTGCATTTCACAGGATGGTCGTGAGCCCTCTTTGGTATAGATGTGATGTGTGCAGTATGAAGGGCTGATACCAGTCAGATCATCGAGAGTCTATCCAATGGCTCTCTGATGTTGCTGGAGAATAGAAATAAGGCATGTTTTCTAATAAGGTGTGAGTCGGGAGTTGATAATCACAGGAAACGTCTGATTGGAACCCAACAAGACGTATTTCAGATGATCAGGAAGAGGCTTTAATTCCATAACTGGGCTGTCAGCAGCAGCAAGTAGTTTAGGGTGTTTGTTGGGAGCAAAGGAAGGAACTATGGGTGTGTCTAGGTTAGGTTCAGGCTCCTCAAATTGCGGGATTCGATCTTCTTGTGGTTGATCAGAAATATTCAGGTTTTCCTCGATACATAGGTCGTCAACCATAGCCTCGATATCACAAATTTGTTCTATTACCCCGCAATTAATTCCTTGTTGGGCCTTAAAGTTGTCGATCTTCAGTGTCTTGCTCCCAAATTTTAATTCAATTTGGCCCTCCTCACAATTAATATTGGCCCTAGCAGAGGCCAAAAAGGGTCTCCCTAACATGATCGGTGTATTCTTCAAGTTCTCAGGAGCATTCATGTCTAAGACAATAAAATCCACGGGAAAGTAGAAATCATGTACCCTAACTATGACATCCTTAAGAATTTCTTTTGGTGACTTAATCGATCGATCAGCTAATTTCAAGGTCATTTCTGTCAGTTTAAGCTCAGATTCCTCAAAGTAGTCTAGTAGGGATGTAGGTATCAAATTTATGGAAACTCCTAGGTCTAGTAAGGCTTGGTCGAACTGTATATCATCGATAGCACAGGAGATCAGAGGGGTGCCTGGGTCTTTTTCCTTAGGCGGGAGTTTGCTCAAAATGACAGAGCTGGCTTGCACCAACAGTTCGATCGGGTTCCCACCTTTGGTTCGTGGCTTACGCTTAGGTGTACACGTGTCTTTCAGGAATCGTGTGTAAGCTGGTACGTGACGTATAGCATCCATGAAGGGGATGTTTATTTAGACCTACTCAAAGAGCTTGACTAAGTCCTCCTCAAGTGCCACGGGTTGGGGTTTCCATTTTCCTTTGGTCAAGGCCTCCAGAAATGGAACTTTTGCAGGTTCCTCTAGAATAGGTCCAGGTTCTTGATCTGGGATAGGGGTATCCTGGATGACTATCTTAGGGTTTGGGGTTGCATTGCCAGGCAGAAAGTGGCTTGGATAAGGTGGGTCTTGTGTTGCTTTGCCACTACGAGTAGTAATAGAATTTAGTCCTGCTTGGTTCTGGGTTGGTGTGGGCAAAAGAGGTGATTGCTATTAATAACTCGTGTATGATGTCGAAGCCTCCATCCCGTCAGGAGATGGAGTTGAAGGGTCCTAATAGACAAAGTGAGCTTGGCTTTGAGTCAGGTTCATAATGTGCCTTTGGTTTGCCACGTTATTTGGATTAGGCAGAGGTTGTGAAGGAAGTGCACCAGGTTGGCGGAGATTTGCCATCTGGGTGAGTTGATTGTGAACCTTTGTGATCTCATCTTTGTGCTATTTTTGCATAGCCGCATTCATTTTCTGAATGTCAGCTAGAGTCTGAAGGATAAGAGTCATCTGATCTTCATGAGTTGGCCTGGATTGATAAGTTGGGTTGGGCTGAGGCTGAGGTGCTGATATGGATGAGAAGCTTGAGGTCGGGGTTGATATTGAGGTCTCTAATTTTGATTGTTCCTTGACCATGAGAAATTAGGATGATTACGCCATCCAGGGTTGTAGGCATTGAGAATGGATCATTCTGAATGGCGTTGAGGTCCTCATAGGTCTAAGGAGCCTCGGAAAGGTCAGAATATGAGGGTTCAGAGTTCCCCCAACTAGAATAGGGGGGTCCAGAGTTTCCTCTGAACCCTGAATTAGATGGGGGTTGATATGGGTCCATCCCTTGAGAAGATCGATGGTAGATGTTATGCACAACCTCCCTGCCAGAGGGTGGTTGCACGAATGGGTTTTGCGTAGAGGTGGCTCGCTGCAAGTGTCAAGTTAGCTCATCCACCTTCTTCTCAATAATAGAGA
This sequence comes from Thalassia testudinum, assembly GCA_037157565.1. Classification (NCBI taxonomy): domain Eukaryota; kingdom Viridiplantae; phylum Streptophyta; class Magnoliopsida; order Alismatales; family Hydrocharitaceae; genus Thalassia; species Thalassia testudinum. Next base: position 47,690,424 of record JAZHRO010000025.1, read on the forward strand.
CCTTGTCCAGGTGATTGGCCATCAGTTCCAAGTTGACAGAAGAGGACAGACCTTGCGTCTCATGTGCTCCCTTTGGATTCATCAATGCACAGGAATTCGTCCGGTCGAACATGCCCATGGATTCATTATTGATGGAGTTCTCACACATATTCTCGAGAATCTCCCACACGGTGTCTTCGTGTTGACCCATGAGGTTTCCTCCATAGGTCGCATTGACGAATAATCGAATATCATCACGAAGTCTTTGGTAAAGTGACTGGACTTGTTCCCATTTAGGAACTCCGTGGTGGGGGCACTTTCGCATGAGATCTAGAAAATGATCCCATGCCTCGTGAAGTGGTTCTCCTGCTTGCTACGTGAAATGCGTGATCTGGTGCCGTAGAGCATTTTTCCGACCAACAAGGAAGAACTTTCTCAGAAACTCGGATTGTAGTTCCACCCAAGTATTGATTGGACGTGTTTGGGTTTGGTACCAGTGAGCGGCCTTGTCCATGAGAGAGAAGGAGAGCATTTTCATGAGTAAGACATCCCGATTTTGAGCTTCTGACCCGAAGGTCTGGGTTAGATGCTTGAGTTGCTTGATATGCTGGAAAGGATCCTTGGAATTACGGTCATAGAATTTGGGAATAGCATGAATCATGTTGGGCTTGAGTTTAGTATCAGGACCTCCAGCGGGGATTTGGACTCGAGATTCGATTGCCACTGCAGTGAGATTATAATGATCTCGCATCATTGGACGTTGTGGTGGGTTCATAATGGCTTGGAATAGATCGTTGAGGCATTGAAGCTGATTTTCAAGATTGTTTTCTTCTGCTAGTTCTCCATGATTATGGATGAAGGAGAATTAGGTTTAGATGAATCAGAAGAGATATCTATCAGGTTGGGTTGTTGCACAAATAGGGAGGTCGAGGCTTGGCCTCGACGGGAATGAGTAGCTAATGGAGGCCTCAAGGATGGTCTTAGAGACCTCCTCCTGAACATGCATCGATGGAGTAGATGAGAGGTAGAATGTGATGGACCCAATCAAGACACCCAAAAATTTTGGATGACTATCGAGGTTTGGGGCGGGTGATACCCCTTAGTCAGAAAGCTGTCCACTTGAGAATTACCTGGGCAGCCAGAGAGGGAGAGTCCCGCGAAGACCCCTACACGGTAGAGTGCCCCCACGGGTTATAGGGTTTGTCCCACCTGACCTCTCTTATCACTGATGATCTAGGTAGACCAGAATGGGGAATTGACCTCTTAAGTCTACCAGTTTTAAGTTAAGAGCAACGGTGCTTATGATTTCTCTAGAACTTTTAAGATGTTTTTGTGCAAAGTGACCTAATTTGAAGATTGGTTAACCTAACAAGGTGGGTCAACTTCACTTGTTTTGCTTGAATAGATCCCTCTTTTAGTGTTCAAATGAAATTAAGAGCCTGATTTTAGGGTTTTCTTGAATAGGTCAATTCAACCAAGGTTTAGGCACACACTGTTTGGGGAGATCAATTCTTGATTAAGCAAGTGTGTCTCTAAAACCCTAAACTGGAAACCCTAATTGGCTCTAATTTGGTCCAATTCAATTTTGTCCAAATGTGGTACCTAGGGCTTTAAGTAAGAAGGTGACAGCCTTAGATACCTTAGGCTTTAAATAGGTGCACAACTCAGGGTTTGGATGTTCTCAAGAATGTATCAAATCAGGCAATTTGATGATTTGTTTAAGAATAGAATGCAAGTAGTCCTAATTGATTTTTTCCTTTTTTAGCTTTTTAGAATCAGGGGCTTAGAAGAGGGTGGATGGAGTTTACCTGCCCTTGGAGTGGTTGATGTGCGGCTGATCTTCCTTTAATGATTCCCCTGAAACATATCACAATCAAAAGAGATAGAGCAAGTTAATACCAGATTAGATATTGCAATCAAGAGATCAAATTGCGTGTTGCTCCCCGACAACAGCGCTAAAATGTTTATCACTTTGAAACGGGTTTTAAAAATCTTCGCGTTATAGTATAGATCAAATCAGCGCGAAAAACAAATAATATTTATACTAGAATATCAGAAATGAAGTTTGAGGTCAAACATAGGGAGCAAGTGGCAATTTAATACTCAAGATCACAATTTGAGTCAAAGATATAAGAAATTGCAATCAAGACTTAATAGAAATGAAGGGCAAAAAGAAGGAGTTAAAATGGTGATTTGAATCACCAAATTAAACCTACAATTTAACCACAATTATTTCAAATGTTCGCACAGTATCAACCATAATTAATTCATGCAAGATGAGTAAGTAATAGATCCTGAGAGGCTTGGATATGTGAAGTCAGACGACGGATGCGTAGATCAGACATCTTAAATAGCCAATTGCTACAGTGCCTTCAAGAGACTCAAGGGTCTCTTCTTCCTTCTCTTTCTCTCTTCCACTTTAGAGACGGCACAGCACAGGACTCAGCACACCAGTAGAGGCAAAGGCCTCCTTTAGATTTCACAAGTGTTGAGAGGAGGGCAGCAGAGCAAAACCACCCCCTTTCTCCTTTCTTTCTCTCTTCTTCCTCCCTCAGAACTAGGAAACTAGACCAGACCCGGGTATTATGATAAATAGACTAAGCTCGGACCTGCGAGGCGTGAGAACGAGCGAGGGCGTGCATGAGCACCTGTGTGGGGACCTCACCCCGTGCTTACTAAGGCAACGAGGATAAAGTACAAATTCCTTTTATTTCCATGTGCCGCTTCGTCAGCTACCGATGTGGCACTACAGGAGGTGCCCTTCTATGCATGTGCTGCTGCAGTGATGAGCTCTCCAATTGGAGCAGCTGCTGAGGACGACGCCTTCAATTGGCACCCTTGGACCCTTCCTGGAGATGTTCCACAATGCCTGGGATGGTTACCTAGAGCTTCAGGTGCTGAAGAAGGCTTCAAGCAAGCTTGAAGCTTACCTGCTAATGGCGGGTAGAGCTTGACACCTAAACAAGTAGGACGGGCTTTTGGCCTTATCAGAAGCATTTGGCAGGATCTCCAAGGACCGGCGAGTGTGACGGTGGCAGTGATTTTGTGTGTGAGGGTGTGTGAAGGCCGTATGACCTTGGAGCGGAGGTGCAGTGAGTGTGGTGTTTGAGGGTGAGTTTGGGTGATGAATCAGTGAAATAGATAGAGGGATTTTGGCCCTTGGGTCAAGGCAGAGGTCATGGGCTAGTTGGCGAGGGGGATGGATGTGTGTAGCGGACGAAAGCCCTCGTCGGTGGTGTAGTCGGAGCGGAGGAAGGTGAAGGTTTTGAGGGAGAATAGGTGGTCGTGAGTAATGTAGAGAGGAAAAAGGGAGAGATAGAGGGACTTAGGGACGAGGTAGAGAGATGGAGGGCTCCAGTGTTGGTCGACCAGAGTCAGAGGAGGTAGAGGCTGTGAGGCTGCGACGACGAGGTAGACGGAGATACACCCTCCCTTTGGTTGGGGAGGGTCGCAAGGAAGAGAGTAGTTGGGTAAGCCGACCAATTTTGTCGTTGGACGGTCGTAGGAGGAGGGTCGAAGAGTTCATCGAAGTAGGGGTCTACAGTGGTTGGAGGTAGGTTTCTAGGGCCTTTTGACGTGCCAAGACTTGCTGAAATGAAGCGAAATGCAATAGGGGTTCTTTTACAGGCCATAGGAAGCCCTTCCAAGCTTGGAAGGTCATGCACATGTCGGATACTCAAATCTTTGAAAGGTTTTCATGACCTTTTGGGAAAGGCGTAGAGCCCAAGGAATGGCTCAAATGGAAGGTAACTTTCTAAGGAATCCCCGTATCAATTTTGGGAGAGATTGATTGAGAATCGAGCGAGAAATCCTCTCTTGAAACTCAAAGGTGAAGGTTCAACCTTCCAAAAATGGTGCGAGGACCTGTTTGTGAGGAGGATGACAAAAGATAGGGAACTTTTTGAAAGGATTTTGAAAGTTAGGGGCAAATGTGTGAGAGAAAAGACTCAGACAGGACCAAATTACAAACTAAGTCAAGATGATCTCAGACTAAGTCCAAATTTTGGTACAAATCTAATATGGACCCAAGGAATCCAATGGTGAAGTTAGATTTAGGTTTTGACCTAGTTTGACTGGGTAATTTATGTAAAAACCCAAATTAAGGCTAATGTCTGTCTAGGACTCTATTTTGGGTCAAGACGGGTTCTGATGGTCAAATTGATGGTACCACACCCTAGAGAATATTTTTGTATGAATTTTAGAGGGTTTAGGTGAATTTTATCCTGACCATAACCTCAGTTATTTAGGCAGGTCTATTTTTAGGGTTTTAGAAGTCTTTTAATTCTCAAAACACATGAAAACTCTTTTCTGTTTGTATTAACCCATTTATTAGACATTTAAGGCCATTTGACCCTTAATTAACCCCTAGAAAAACCCATGGTTGTACTGCATTCATGATATGATGGTAAAATTATAATTTTAACACTATTTTCTTGTCTTTCCCTCAGAATGGATTTGCAGTGACTTAGGGTTCTCTAGCAGTTATGTTGGAGCATTTATTCCTTGATAATGACTAAATTGAGTTGGTTATGGGTCATGATGGTGTTCCCATCACCCACTTGTTCTAATGTACGATCTGAATTAAACTCAAACCCACCTAACTTACAATGAGGACATTGCAAATTGTATGCATGGGGGGGTATTAAAGTGCAAAATGCTGTGAAATCAATGCATAGAAGGGTTTCATCAAAAAAAAAAAAAGATAGAGAGGAGAAAAGAGGAAAGGAGAGGTCTTTTTTAACTGAATCAAAAGAGGAGAAGAAGAAAAGAGAAAAGAAAAGAAAAAGAGAAAAAAAGGAGAAAACAAAAAGTAAAGAAAAAAATGAGTCCCTTAAAATTGAATATGGAACCTACCTAACTTTTAGGTGGATCGGATGATGAATTAAGACCTGGAAGGCTAAAACTTAGGGAATTTGTGGCTGATACCAACCATGGGCCTCTTGGATCTATTTTAAGGTTTAAACACTCAAGTATGTGTTAAGATTCGGATTTATCCTCAAGAGGTTGAGGAAAGTGCGAGGTTGATGTAGTAGGTCTAAGGCTTAGGGATTATTCAGCCCCATTGCCTGCCCTTTGGTTTGCGAGACTTGATAACCTAAGCACCCAAAATCACACACTAAGTTTGATTTAGTGTGCTTAACAAAGAAAAATCTGCTAAAAGTGTTCTGTTCTGAAAATCCATCTCGAAGATCTAGCTTTGGAGTGGCTTGACAACACAAGTTGATTGGACGAGTTCCCAGCACTGAAACTTAGGAAATTCTCCTTGAAGATGTGTAATAACATATTGTCTCCTTCGTGCTTTTCTCCTAGGATATCTAAATATCCTATCGGGGGCATGTAAGCACTTTATGCTGGTTCGGGTGCCATGGGTGGGATTATCCCGAAATGTCGATTGCCAGGGCCTGAATTTAGCTACAGAACACCATGGGTGGCACTATCTCGAAGTGTCGAAAGCTAGGGTTCTTAGGGTTGCTATGGCTGGTGCTATTTCGAAGCATCAATTGCCAGGGACCCTTCGAGGATTGATGGTGGGGACAAGGAATCTGATACTGACAGTGTTTAAAGCCAATTCGAGGCTATATTTAGGGAAAAATAAAAAGAAAAGAGAGAAAACTCTCCAAATTAAAAAAATCCTTCTCTACCTCTTTCTTGTAAAAATGCGCTAGCAAACTAAACCTGAACATGTTACATCTATGCACGGTTGCTTTAACTGTTGGGGTCAACAAACCTCTGGGAAGCTTTGCGGGACTTAGAAACCTTCGTAGCAGAGATAGGTTGAAGCTGGTTAGGTCTGGATATTGGCTGGTACTTGAGTACCTCTAGGCCTATTGTTGGTTTTTTAATCTGATTTCAAGAGATGTAGCTTAGTAAGGCACCCTGATGGTTACATCCAACCTAAAGACCTGGTTTGATCCACAGGTTGTTTGCTAAGGGACTAGCAAAAGCTAGGCATGGGGGTATGATGGGAACACCATCATAGGCCCTAATTGGCCACTTTTAGTCAAGTTTAAAAGTTAAATGCTCCTACATAACTATCTGAGGGTCATAACTCTACTTCAGGCAATTTTGAGAAGAGAACAGAAAACTAGGGTTAATTATGTAATTTTAACAGCATATCATGAACACAGAATAACCAAGGGGTTTGCTAAGGGTGAAATAAAGGTCAAATGAGCATTAAAGTCTAAGAAGTGAGTCCATGCAGATAGAAACAAGTTTTCACGCATTTTGACAATTAACAGTAACCCAAAATCCAAATTTCAGACCCACTTAAATAACAGAGGTTCTGGTCAGCATAAAATTCATCTAAACCTTCTAAAAATCATAAAAAAATATTCCATGAGGTTTGGTACGCTTGATTTGACCTTTAGAACCCATTTTGACCTTAAATAGTCACAAACACAATTCTGCCCTAATTTGGATTTTTACACAAATTGCCGAGTAAAACTTTTTCAAAAGTGAAATCTGACTTCACCATCAGATTTCTTGGATCTAAATTATGTTTGTACCAAAATTTGGGCTCAATAAGAGTTCATCATGACCTAGTTTGCATTTTAGTCCATTTAAACTCTATTTTTCACACTTAAGCCCCTAGCTTTCGAAATCTTTGCATTTAGTCCCCTAACTTCTCTTCATTTTCTTAAAATGGGTCCCTACCACCATGGCAGGTGTGAACCCATGGGACCTGAGCTCCAATCAAGGATTCCTCCCTGATTGCTTGACTAATCCCTTCCAAAATTGGAAGGGATGATCTCGAGGGAGTCCTCAATCATCTAAATCTAGATTTTGATCCCAAATCCCCTCATGAAGCTCGTGCGAATCCGTGGATTTCAGGGATCTTTTTCCTTGAAAATTCAAGCTTTGAAGCTTGCCTGAAGCTCTATAAAAGACACCCCAACGCATAGCCAAACTCAACAAATTTTAGGCCTAAAATTACCTTATCTCCTCTACCTCTGGTCGGCTCCAAACTCTGCTCTGGCGACTGATGAGTCCATTTTAATGGACTAATATTAAGCCTAAGTACCTTTAATCGTACCTTGTAGGTGTGTTAATAATTACAATTAAGTTGTAGAAGAATTGCACGCATCATGATTTACGTTTATAACATTCTATAACTTAATATGTAATGATTTTATTATTTTTATATGCAGGTATTATATTCAGAAAGAGCAAGGGTTGGGGAGCAAATTTCCCAAACAACCGGAGGAACTTTTCCCTTTCCTCCAGCCGTCTCCTCCAACGCTCGCCGGCCAAAAACAGAAAAGGGATTTGCAAATCCCTGGATTGGCGCACAGAGGGAGAGAGAGGCGTTAAAAAGAGAAGAGGCGGCATGAACAAAAGATCCATCTTCCCCCTTGCGGGGAACAATTCCAGCGTGCACTGTGCCCTCCCCGTTGCGGGGAAAAACCTCCACCAGCACGCATGCCACCTCCGGCGCACCTTCCTTGCATGCCTCCTCCTTCCTGCAGTTCAGCACGCCCTCACCAGCGCGCACGCCTCCGCCCACGTGCCTCTCCCTCCAGCCACAGCAGGCGCATCCACCAAACCAGCGTGCGCCATCTCCAGCCACTGCAGGCCGCTTCCTGCCACAAGCGCTAACCAACCGCCCGCACGCTTGCAAGCTCTCTGCCCGCACGCACCATGTCGCGCTCCTCATCTCCAGAGTGCCTTCCTGCCTTCGCACCCTGCAGGCACTCCCGCATTGCCACCTACCCGCCATCTTCCAGCGCGCACACCAGCGTGCCCCACCGCTCCACCTTCCTGCAGACCGCCACCCATCTGCAAGCGCGCTCCACCACCATCTGAAGGCACTCTCAACCGCACGCCATCTCCAGCCACTGTAGGCGCTCTCCGCCTGCGGGCATCCATGCCACGGGTCTCCAACCACTTGTAGACCGCAACCTGCAAGCGAGCTTCCCCGCAGGCGCACCCCAGCAGCGCATCTGCAGGCGCACCAGAGCACGCACGCCCGCGCACCAGCGCGTGCGTGCATGCACATCCGTGCAGCCATAGCAGCAGCCTCCATCTCCTCCAACAGGCCGGAGCTCTAGCCTCCTCTGCCGGCCGTCAGCGGCCACCTCTGGCCACGCCACTGCCACCGTTGAGTAGCGCTCGTCAAGTCGCACCTCCTTATCGATTCTCGCGGCAAACCGTACGCGGCCGCATAAGCAAGGAGAGAGGAGAGATCCTCTATTTTCCTCTCCATTAAAATTTACATTCAATGCCATTGCCACCAATTTGATATTTTTTTTATTATTATTATATTATGGCAGAATTGCATTCAAACACTCATAGTTCTTTATAATTGCATGGTATTGATATTAACTAGTTTAAAGCTTGATTTTGGACTTAGTTTAAGAACTAATTATCTTTAGAACACATCACGTGAAAACTTCATGAATTCATCCTAAATTTATTGAGGATTTCTGTGAGGGAAAACTGCACTTACACCCTTACCTTTTTAGGTTATTGCAAATCTACTTTCCTTCACATTTTAAATCAGATTTGAAAAGGGATTTCGCACTATCCGAAATAACATTATATAATTAAGTATTGATTGCATCATTGCCTCCCTGTGGACACGACCCGCTCTTCTGTGAGTGGCTATTTTCATTATTTTTGATTAGTCGATTTTTCCACCACTTAAATACTATAACGCTAAGCGAAAAGTCGTCTATCAAAATTGACGCCGTTTCCAGGGAGGCAACAGACGCAATAGGTTTACTTTATTATTTTTAAATCTTTTGAGTTGCGAAATTATCTAATCATTTTTATTATTGTGCGAGGAATCTGACACGGCGATGAGGCGCAGCAAAGCGACAACTTTGAACGTGAACAACACGCACGACGGAGACGATCTTTTTGGTGGACCTTGACGCCACCTGGAGAACGACAACAGGAACACGTGGGCCTTGATCCCACGCATTTAGGCTTACGGAGAAGCCTATTTCTGATTTAGGCAGTAGGTCTTAGTTAGATTTAGTTAGATAGACATTAGAATTTAAATTACAGTCTTTTGGGCCCTTGTTGGGTATTTTTGGGAATATGTTCCCATTTATTTAGATTATAGGATTATTTGAATTATTTTGAACTGCATTTCAGTTAGTTAGTTAGATTAGGTCTGTTTGTTATTCTTATTAAAAAAAAAATCGAACTGCCTGCTAGAGGCTGCATATCTGTAGGACGACTATCTAGGACTGAATGAGCAGCATCTAGTTTATTTTTATTGCACTGCATTCATTATTGCACGAAGAAAGCTGGAGTAAGGTACGTCTTCTCTTGAGCATTAATTACTTGTCATGCATATGCATTGAACCTAAATCTAAGACCACAAAAGTGCTTGAATCAAATTAATTCAGTGGTCACTTTAAAAAAATTGGGACTGTTAAGAGGTTGGACTTTAAAATCTGTGACTAAAAATTGTGTGCAAAAGGATCTTGTTTGCGGAATTTCAAAAAAAAATCAAAACACGATCGTATGCTTGCACACTTGAGACACTGTGCACCTTACACATAAGGTCACTAGATAAAATTCTACCTCTCCTCTTTTGCACCACAAGGGAAGTTAGTTGGAAATCAACAAGCCTATCCACCAAGTTACTTCGGTTCCTCATGTGTGGGCTCGATTCGAGACTTCCATCCCTTGCGAGTAGGTTATAGGCACCAGCGAAGGTTGGCCTAGGAAGCGTAATTTTTGAAAAACTTGATTTGCCACCAACTAAACATATAACTCTAAGACCTACAATCTACTAAAAATAGATCCCGTTAAATTTGCGTTTGCTGTGACAATAGAACTTTTTAGGAAGTTTTCTGCTGAATCCTAAGGCAGTTAAAATTGTTTTGCTTAAAGAAATGGATTACTCTTGCTCCTATCATTTAGATTATCAGAGTCCATACTTCCCCTCTGTTAATCAGGATCCCATGCTCCGAGCGTATCCATCCTTTGATGGGTGCATTGATAATTCATGGGATCATTCTCATTCTTACCCTAGGAGTACTAGCTTGATAACTCCCACTTTTGAGCAGAGCCTAGGAGCGGGATTTTCCAATCCTGAAATCCCTACTTCCATGTAAACACCCAACCCTCCTACCCTTCATGATTTTCCATATCAAGGTTGGACCGATACCCCTAGGCAACTAGAGCCCGAAATTGACTGTCCTCCCCAACCTGATAATAGTAGCCTCTCCTCTTTTATGATAGAAATGCAAAAATAGCAAAAGAAAATAATGGAATTAATGGGAGAGATGTTGAGGAATAGTCAACACTTAAATGAAGAAATAAGACAACTTTGCTACACGCTTCCCAATAATCCTGATCTCTACCCAATAAGCCATGATTATGAAAATAATTCTGAGGAACCTAATGACAATAGGGATCCAATTTTAGGTAGCCATCACTTAGACTCTTCCAGTGAGACACGGCCACTAGAGGATAATGATCATAGTGATTATCCACCTGAATTATATTACAGTCAAAAGCAAGGGAAGATGGTATCTCTTGAGGACCATGACCCCAATGACGGTATTCTCCTTACCCCTACCAACCCGGGTCAAGGTTATATTGTTCCTATCACTTCCCCTCTTGATTATTTGGTGGAATCCCATTCTACTCTTAGTGAGCCTACTCCTGACCCTTCACTTAGGGAATCAACACCTACCATTCAATATTCTGAGGATTCAAATGCACCTAATGAAGGTGACCCTAAGGGAATAGAGATGATCAATTCTGGTCTCAGGCATGTGATGAGTCTAATTCTGAAGATGAGGATACCCTAATAGAGGAACCTGGACTGAAAATCTGGAGTGACTCACAGGAGAATTATTTATCATTTGAGGATTTACCTCCAGAGGGTAGAAATAATATGATTAAATCCAGATTCCTCCTTTCTTTTAAGAGTCATCCTCCATCAAAACAGGAGTTGATATTAGTGGAGGACGAACAAAATAATGAGAAGTCTATGGGAGACTCTTGGGGACAAAACACATCAACTAAGGATTTATACCCTGAGAAGAATGACGAATTCAGTGATATAGACTTCCTTCAAAATATTAAGACTGATCCTCCTTTAGAAATAATTGAGGATATTGATCCAACTCCTAATAAATCACATATACACCCCGACAAACATTTCAGTGAACCAAACGAATCTGGGGATGAGCTGAATGATAATGATTCTTACATTTTGACCCTACCATCAAAAAGTTGTAATTTGGAGTCTACCCTTGATTCAAATATGACTCTGATCATTAATGCTAGGCAGGATAACTTGAAGTTGTCTACTACTGTTAAGGAGTGTACACAATCTGAATCATTGTTGGAATTGGACCTAACATCAACTAAGCCTTCATTGGACCTAACCATTACCTTCCAACACTGCAAACAACCCTTATACTCCCTAACCGATCCTTGGCTCAGATCTTTGCTCATGTACATTCTTTCTGGAGAATATATCAGGCCAGTACATCATAGGGTAGAATGGCGAGTATGGATTGATGCTTGTACTTTTACTCTCGCCATTCAAAGGTTTGAACTAATTATGTGTATATCTTTTAAAACCCATCCTGCTTTGGAGGATCCTTGTTATCCTCCACTTATTCTATTTCGGGAGGCCTCTTTTCGCATTCCGTTTCTTATTCCTAGACCTCCCCAGGTAGCCAACGAGATTTTCTGTTTTCATTTCTTCTGGCGAGCATTTGGAATTACATTGCATCATCAGCTCGCCAACATCCGTGGTTACCTATTTTCTAGGCCTGCACTGTTACGAATATTTTTAGGGCCTAACTTTGTTTGGTTGGAACTAGACTTATAGGTTCCTTCTTAGTCTGGCTACTGACAGAAAATGCAGTGCTTGTTGGGAGGCAACCCAGCAAAGTGTGTTAGGTAATATTTTTCCTTTCTCCTCCTGTTTTAATTTTACAATGGGGACATTGTAGGATTTAGGCATGGGGGAGTGCATTTGCATGTTAGGAAGTATTTATGCATTTAGGTTAGTATAAAAAAAAAATGAGCTGAATGGGTTAGTCCTTAGCAAAATACCTTTGTTATTGGAGGTTCTTCTTCTGGAATTATTTCTTAAGTTTAGAATCCAGTGCATTTATTTCACGTGCACATAGATTTGGTAATGGATCCTTGAGGAAAACCAATGAGCACTTGTAAGTCTATTGAACCCTTGGACAGTTCATAGGGAGTCAGGCATACTATCTTCTAATAGATCTACCTCATATTTGTGAGAAGAAAGTAGAGAGATTACTGCTGCGCTAAGTCTAGTGCAAGGACTCTTAAATTTTCGGATAACTAGATGATGATACTTCAGAGTTAGGCATAGTTTTCACTCTCTGTTCCTGTGTACGTACTTTGAGTGAATTCCTGAGAGTCACCAAATAAGGCAGAAACACAAAGATTGAGTCTTAGTAAAGCTATAACTATGGTGGATAGTTATGACCATCCTTCATAGAGTCCTCGGCTGAAGGAGGGTAATAATGTCAAAGGTCAGAAATATGCCTGTCTTATCCATTCATTCCCAGTGCCGAGAATAGGCACTTCCACCAAATAAGCCACACAACTTCCTTTTGACCATCATCATCCCTAATAATGCCTCGTAAATAAAAGTCTATATCGTGTTGTGTTGATTGAAAAAGAGACAAACAAGAAGAAATAAAAAAAAAAGAGAAAGAGAAAAGAAGAAGAAAAGGAAAACAAATAGTTATATTAAAAAAAAAAAAGGGGGTCTAAGTGTAACACTGTTTCTGAGGCAACAAAACACCTATCGCGTTCCACCAAATATGACCCATACCTACCTTCTAGTATTTCTGATCGCTTGAATACTAGTTGAGAACTCTAACTTAGTTGTAGAGTTACTAGAACTTTAATTGAAGTGTGGATGCTATGTGAGGCCACCAAATAGTGAGTACAATTTCTAAATCTAGTGAGATTCGTGATCTCAGAAAGAAAGAAAAGAGAGAGTGCCCAGGAACATCAAGAGAGCACAATTGTGTAGCCTTTCTCAGAGTTGACTTGTCTAATGGTCTAGAGAGCTAGAGTCTGCAGAACTAGACTATATGTAGCACCAGTTGAGTGTGTGCCACCAAATATAAATCCATTCAACTTGTTATCTTTTACCTAAGCCAAACACCGGGGTCAAATTACAGATTATTGTTTGCTTTATCCCCGAGGGAAGTAGTTGCCTATCTCAATAGAAATTTTTGCCAAGGGTGATGTACGAACTCTTAATGCGAATCGGCTCTCACTTGGATCTGTTACCTAGGCTACCAGCACTTCACATTTGTATGGACTTCTAAAGTTTTGAAGTAAGAAAAGAAGAAATCTTCTGATTACTTCTATTATTTTCCATTTTTGCTAGGGACTAGCAAATCTTAGGCATGGGGGTATTTGATGAGTCCATTTTAATGGACTAATATTAAGCTTAAGTACCTTTAATCGTACCTTGTAGGTGTGTTAATAATTACAATTAAGTTGTAGAAGAATTGCACGCATCATGATTTACATTTATAACATTCTATAACTTAATATGTAATGATTTTATTATTTTTATGTGAAGGTATTATATTTAGAAAGAGCAAGGGTTGGGGAACAAATTTCCCAAACAACTGGAGGAACTTTTCCCTTTCCTCCAGCCGTCTCCTCCAACGCTCGCCGGCCAAAAAAGAAAAGGGATTTGCAAATCCCTGGATTGGCGCACGGAGGGAGAGAGAGGCGTTAAAAAGAGAAGAGGCAGCGTGCACGAAAGATCCATCTTCCCCCTTGCGGGGAACAATTCCAGCATGCACTGTGCCCTCTTCCCCCTTGCGGGGAAAAACCTCCACTAGCGCGCACACCACCTCCGGTGCACCTTCCTTGCACGCCTCCTCCTTCCTGCAGTTCAGCATGCCCTCACCAGCGCGCATGCCTCCGCCCGCGTGCCTCTCCCTCCAGCCACAGCAGGCGCATCCACCAAACCAGCGTGCGCCATCTCCAGCCACTGCAGGCCGCTTCCTGCCACAAGTGCTAACCAACAGCCCGCACGCCTGCAAGCTCTCTGCCCGCACGCACCATGCCGCGCTCCTCATCTCCAGCGCGCCTTCCCGCCTTCGCACCCTGCAAGCGCACCCGCACTGCCACCCGCCCGCCATCTTCCAGCGCATGCACCAGCGTGCCCCACCGCTCCACCTTCCTGCAGACCGCTGCCCATCTGCAAGCACGCTCCACCGCCATCTGCAAGAGCTCTCAACCACGCGCCATCTCCAGCCATTGTAGGCGCTCTTCGCCTGCGTGCATCCACGCCACGCGTCTCCAACCACCTGTAGACCGCAACCTGCAAGCGAGCTTCCTCGCAGCGCATCTGCAGGCGCACCAAAGCACGCACGCCCGCGCACCAGCGCGCGCGTGCACGCACATCCGCATAGCCATAGCAGCGGCCTTCGTCTCCTCCAACAGGTCGGAGCTCTGGCCCCCTCCGTCGGCCGCCAGCGGCCACCTCTGGCCACGCCGTTGCCACTGTTGCATAGCGCTCGTCAAGCCGCACCTCCCTATCGATTCTCGCGGCAAACCTTGCTCGGCCGCACACGCGAGGAGGCGAGATCCTCTGTTTTCCTCTCCATTAAAATTTACATTCAATGCCATTGCCACCTTGATTATTATTATTATTATATTATGGCAGAATTGCATTCAAACACTCATAGTTCTTTATAATTGCATGGTATTGATATTAACTAGTTTAAAGCTTGATTTTGGACTTAATTTAAGAACTAATTGTCTTTAGAACACATCACGTGAAAATTGCATGAATTCATCCTAAATTTATTAAGGATTTCTGTGAGGGAAAACTACACTTACACCCTTAACTTTTTAAGTTATTGCAAATCTACTTTCCTTCACATTTTAAATCAGATTTGAAAAGGGATTTCGCACTATCCGAAATAACATTAAATAATTAAGTATTGATTGCATCATTGCCTCCTTGTGGACACGACCTGCTCTTCTATGAGTGATTATTTTCATTATTTTTGATTAGTCAATTTTTTCACCACTTAAATACTATAACGATAAGCAAAAAGTCATCTATCAGCGACCTCCTTCCGATCTCCTCGCCTGCTGCCAAATACTATAGGCAGTAGGTCCATCTTCCCCAGCTTCGTCTGCACCTCGCCATACCTGCGATGGGCTCCCTCTCCCTTCAAGTGTTGCCATCCTCCCTCCCGAAGCAACCTTCGTCTCCAGCACCGGCCAATCATAGCCGGTGCCATCTCTGCATCCTCTTCGTCTGCAACCGCTTTCATTTGACTTTGCATCTCCAACTGATCCGACACACACACCCAACATCCGCTTTAGTACACCTTCATGCCCGCACCATTGTCATCCACATCATCTCCGTCGACTTCGCGAAACCACCTCACTACACCAAAATGCCCCCTACTGGTCTCAGAAGTTCCGTCGTGTCCTCATGACCAAAACCCCTCAAGTAATTGAGGGGATTGGCTGCTCACGCACTCCATTCGATTTACGCACCTTCGCACCACCTTCTCATGGTTGTCAGACATCCACACTCACCAATATGCAACGCCGCACCCACCAACGCACCACGGTGATCCTCTTGAGAATATTTGATGTGGCCATGAGGCCGTATTCGTTATTTCAGGTGACTACTTGACCTTTGCTGCCGCCTCAACTTCTCCGATGTTAACTGCAGTCCTCTGACCATGACCCCTCCAAATTCCACCTCTAGGTGTTGCGGCTGACTCCCAGGAAGCACTCCAAGCCTTCAATTGGACTCCACAGCCTCATCCTTAACCTCAATCAAAGGCATCTTCAGTTGCTGTTGCGTTATGATGAAGCTACGTGGGATAGTCCCACCTCGTAAAGCAAAGAAGCCTCGACTGCGCATAAGTTGATTTTGTCTCCCCAACCCCTCGCCCAAGACATAGGGGTCAGGTCCCCATACCACCCTCACCTGCTTACTCGCCTCTGCACACTCTTCACCTGCGAGCACGCCTGCAGGCCTGGTCCCTATTCACGCTTGATTACCCGATTACGCCTGGCTTTCTGAGAGAGAAGAGGAAGAAAGAGAGAGAGAGGGTAGGGGGTTTTTGCCCTTTGCGCCTATACTCTCTACACTTAGCCGATTCGTGGGTGGCTTTGCCTCTGTGTTGTGCTTGCCTCTCTCTTGAGGCATGAAGGAGAAAGGAGGACTTTGCGTCTTCTGTTGAAGTTCTGCCCTTGAGCACTTAAGGCGTCTGATGGCTTGTGCCTTTGTTTGATCTCTGTTGGTGCCTTAGTTCTGTTGGGATATTAAACTTGGTTGATGTGGCATATTTGGTTCAAATTTACTATTTAATTATTTGAAATACTTGTGAGCGTAATTTCAAGGGTTAATTTGGTGATTCAAATAACCATTTTAACCCATTATTTTTGCACTTTGCTACTGGATTTCATATATATATCATTTTGAGTTATTCTAAATGAAGCTTTGATTATAATTGCTTATATTTCTGATTAAATTGTGATAAGTGAGATTGAATTGCCATTAATTGCTCCCTGTGTTCGACTTCAGACTCTTTTGTGATTCTGAGTTATAAATTTAATTATTTTCAAGCGACTGAGGCTTTGTTACAACGATTACTCCTTAAAACCCCTTGATAACCCATTAACACGTAGACCTTCTAAGCATTATAAACATATTATCTAAGCATATTTGGGGGCTAGGAGCCCAATCTGGTCTAGGTCCAATTTAGCTGAGCCAGACCTGGGCCGAAACTATGCACTCGAATACACCACAAAAGAAACTAAGGGCTGGTTCATAGTAGTGATCTAGTCTCGCCAGAGAGGGTGCTGTGCATCCCACGAACTAGACTGGCCCCACCCACTAAAAAGTCTAATTTTTACTAAGTGTAGAGTGTGCTAAGAGTGAGGACCTTGAAAATCGACTAGGTGTTGAGTGTGAGTGCTCTATGTGTTGTGTGAAAGGCCTAAGTGTTAGAGCCTAAGTGTTGGGTACTGAATGAGTGCAGAGTGTATATATATACATGTATGTATGTATGTATACTTGTATAGTATAAAAGTATATGTATAATATGTATACTGTATACATATGTATAATATATAAGTATATGTAGTATATGTATATGTGTATATATATATAATTAGTATAGAAAATAGAATAGTATATGTATAAGCCTTATTTGTGTATATAAGTTTTTCTAAGGCTTCAGTGACATTTTTATCTGTCACTGTTGGTATATATATGTTAGTAAATATAATCCTTTTTGGCTGATGTTTGTACATACTTTTATTAAGGCTATAGCGGCACATATATATCACTGTGCATACATTATATGTTACTAAAGTTATTAATATATGTTAGTATAGTATAGTATAGTATAGTACATATTAGTAGTTATTTTTGTACTTATACTTAGGTATTAATTAGGATAGTTATAATAACTAACATAGATTAGATTAGGTAGTTTTTCATGCCTGTTTGATTGTAAATATGTTTAAGTCATTGTAGTTAGTATTAATTGCTTCCTTTGTACATAATTAACTCATTCATTCATTCTTTGATTCATTAATTCATTTTGTAAATATAATTGACATTTTTTGAATAAAAGAGCAGTTTTGGAACATAGAGAGTGATGTATTTCAATAACTGGCTCCTAGTGAACGTCCTCGAATAAACTAGTAAAAGTTATGTAAATAAATAAAATGATATAATATTTGTTTGCATTGTGATGCTATACTATAACGACATAATTAAAATCATTGTTACCATGAAAATGGTTTTTGCGATCAGTAGTAAAGGCACAATTGCATTTAGATACCTTATATTTTGCATATCTGCATGTAGGTTAAATAACATACATTGTAGGTTATTTTTGCATTTATAAGACTTTTTGTAATTTATGGTCTTAATGAAAGCTAAGTCAGGATGGCGGAGAGAAATGGACAAAAGTGGGTTAGAAATGGACGTGGTAGCTTCAAAATGGTTAGAAATGGGTTGAAATGATAGTGGAACCTTGAAACCCCAATCCTAATTACATGTGGCCCATGCCCGATATTATTTTGTAGACAAAAATTCACCTTCAATTATTATCATTATTCTTTGGACAAATAAATCAATCAAGAGATATCATTTTCTAATCAAATAAATTGATTGATTTGGCTTAGATTTCTCCATGTGAACATGCCTCCATTTCCACCCTTGTGTGATCACTCCTATACTCCACCTTCAAAAGGCCTTAATCTCCAAGCAATTAGACAACAACATCAAGCCTTGGAAGTCCACCCTTGAGTCCAAAGAATCCACCTTCCAAAACTCATGTTCTTACTTTCCATATTCTAGAATCCTAATCCCAAGATTCATGATAGCTTGACATACATTTAGTATTTTAGCCATAACTTTTCCATTTAAATCCAAATTAAGTGATTCAAGTTGTGTTTGAAAGTCAATTTCAAGGGTTACAACGTTTCTTTTATATGAAAATTGAAATTAGGAACACATAGAGATTGAAAATTGAAGATAATTTAGGAAAACCCTAAAAGGCTATTGCAACACCTTCTTTAAATAGCCCCTTCCTCATCTTCCACCACGAACCTTCTTCCACAACCTAAGACCATCCACTACTTTCTTCCTTTACCTTTGGATGTCCCTTGTTGATGTTGAAGTTATGCTTGCAATTAGAATTAGGGTTTTATGTTGTAGTAACCAACACATTTTATAAATTTATACTGATTTTAGAGTCTAGGCCATTTGCTGGAAGGCTTATTGTAATTTAATTCACCAACGATTATATTAAATTATCTTGATTTTGTTAATTTTGTTTAATATTACTAAAGATTCAATAATTAGTAAATTAGGTTACTAAAAATCTCATAATATATACATAGGTCAAATACTTAGCTTAAGGTTAAAAGCTTTAATGTATATAATGTACATTATACGTAAATGTAAATTAGATTCATAATGTAATAGGTCAAAAAGTAAATAAATAATTTTTATTTTACCTAATGAATAGTTATGAATTCTAAGTATATAGGATTAGGTCAGAGAGTTTTTTAGAATTTTTTTTTCTCTTTTTATGTTTTTATAAATAGAACTATAAATAATAGAGATGCTTATGAATGATTTCTGTTCAGAGCATTTTGTGGGAATTCGCAAATGAAGGACTATAGAGACTCAAGAGTATTTCTCAAAGTATATACTTGTGAAAAACTAGATCCTTAATGGGAACTCTATTGAATTAGACCATTTGATGTCCTTCCTGTATCTTGTATTCCACTCAAAAACTTTGGAATTAAAGAAGTCAAAATGTGGTGTATGTAACAAGACTTAGAAACTGGAAACCAAATTCTAACTCAAAAATTCAACTAGCCACAGATCAATCCTAAAGTTTATGAATTCTAATTTTAATCAACTAATGTTTTCATTGATCAACTAGACACTTGTTATCAATCAAACTTTAGAAAGTAAGTAGAACTCTTATTCAAACCAGCCCATAGCATTAAGGACAGACATCTAGACTCGATGGCTTTGTTAATCTATCTCCCTTAAGCATCAATCGCTAGTTTTCGGAGTTAGATTTCTTAGTCTTCATTGCCCACTGAAGGTTTAGTAGGTATGAGGTTAAAGCACCGTGCGAGTGCAGTAGATTCAACCTATAGGCATTCATTGTTGCAAAAATCCAAACTTCAAGGCATCAGAATCTCTATCCAGATCATCCCAATTCGGTCTTTGGTTTGGCCTTAGAATTGGTTGCTTTCTCCTCACCCGTTTTTATCCTGACGTCAACACTCAAGCATATATTTCCCCAACTGGACAACTGGGTCTCTTATTCCTAACTTTTATCTCCATATTTTTCTAATCGATTTTCTATTGGACAAAACACCCATATGTATTAGAATATTTTTAGTAAGATGGAAATGGTAGCATCCATTTGTAGCGAGATGCTTTTATTTTGTGAAGATTAGCACCCATTTGTACCAAGGTGCTTTATTGTTGGGTAGGGTGTGTGTATATATATATTTTTTTTTCCTTTCACTCATTTTTCTTACTATATATAAAACTCCAAATCCTTTTTCTAGGTGAGTGGAACATCCTTCATCCTTTCAAGAACCGCACCATGGAGATCCTCGGGGTAAAAGGGATACAAATTTGATCCCAATGATTTTTGTGTTTTCGTGATTTCAGACACCTGTAAGTCAATTCTATTGTGTGTGAAGTGTGGATGACTTAGGTTACTTAGCTTACGAACCAGAGAGTGGACAACAATGCCCTATACTTTTAGACTCTTATACCATTGGTATCAGCTAGCAAGATCCATCAAGACACAGATCGAACCAAATCTAGCGGAACGTCCTCAATTGATTAAGCTATCTATAGCCTGCAAGGCCTTATGGTTTAAGGTTCCCAACTAACTCTTGCTTTGATTAACTCTAAGTATTTATTCTTTCTACTCAACATAGTGATAAAAATAGAAATTCATTAAAATTAAAGGACATCACCTAGCCCTATTGACTAAGAAAGTTAAAATTTAGTCCCAAAAATTGAGTCATGTATGTGGATTATGAACACCTTAGTTACTTTGTTTCTAAAGTCGAAAGCAGATATACAAGTCACATACGTTGGATTTCTTCAGATCTTGACTCTAAAAACTGTGTCAAGGACTGAAAACAAGTACTTAATTTGAAAAGTATTCGAGTAATGTCCTAAGTAGGGATTAAATGCCCTTACATAGATAAGTTCATAAACGTTTCCTTGTTACTATACAACTTCTATAAATAGATTTTTGGTTTTCTGACCTGAAAATTTTCACTTGAAAATTCACAACTCTTTATGATCAATATTTACATACTATAATTTATTAAATTAAGTCCCTTCGAAATTTCTTCTAAAAATCATCTCCTTTTCTTATGAATAAAACTCTCTTCCCCCATCAAAAGAAAATTCTCTCACTCAAAAAGGAAAAATATTTGTGTTTTTTTCCTTTTATATATTTTTTATATTTACATTTTCGATTCTGCAATTTTTATAGCTTTTTTTATGGGTAAAATGAAATTTTCTGTCTATTAACACACTTAGAGTTAAGGATTTTCACTTTTACAACCCCCATTGCCAAAATCATGCAATGTCCTCATTGTATGCAAAAGGGGTAAATATAATACAAGATTCTAATCTTTCACTTAGTATAGCTGATGGAAGGATTCATATAGAGGAGATAAAATATCAGGCAGACGATTTCTAACTTTGACAACTGTCATAGGGAACAATTAGACTAAGTGAAAGAATAGATAATAAAGAAGTGAATGTGTACAGACTCAAAGTGTGGAAGTAGACACAGAAAGGAAAATAGAAAATAGATATTTACAATCTTGGGTTGCTTCTCGAGGAGTGGTAAGTTTTATGCCTTTAGCCAGGCAAAAACTCGGAAGAATTATTGGAGCGTATAAACACTCCAACAAGACCCAAGTCATGTGGCTCAAGAAAAGGTTTCAAACATTGACCATTTACTTTGAAGGGTTGGTTCTTGTTGGTCTTAGTGATTTCGACAACTTCATTGTCCAAACTCTCAATTTACTCCTACAAAAGAAGTAGATTACAAATTCTAAACAATGGGAGTTGTGGGTGATTCCAGTCAAATCGTATAAAATCCACCTAATTACCTGCTTAAGTTCTCGCAGGAACACGATCAAATTCAATTCTTGATCTAAAGTAAGATAGTAATTGATAATCACTAGTTAGATTTGATTGGTGTTCGTCGTGAAACGTGTAAAAAGATTTCTACGTTATCATTGTAGTTGCGAATTACGTCGAAGCAAAATAAATTTATAAATCAGAAGACGGTAAGTCCTAAGTCATTCGTAGGGAGGAAAAATGAGATTCTTAAAGCCTTTCATACTAACTAATCTAACCTAATGAAAGTATATAAAGAGAGATAAGATATTCATTGAATCAAACTTTTTATTGCTACTTGTAGAAAGTTCTAAACTATGAATCAAAGCAAATATACTAAAGAGTAGAGAGAGAGAGAGAGATAGAGATAGATGAAGAGCGGAGTTGCTTGAGAGATGCATGTAGGAAACTCTGCAGAGCTTCAGATCTAGGACACCGAGAAGAAGGCCGGAGAGAGATGTTGCAGAGAGAGAGGAGCTAGAGATGTGCGCAGGTGGAATTGCCTCTCAAATGGGGGCTATGGGGTTCTTTTATAGCTAAAATGAGGGGTAAAGTAGGTATTTTGGGCTCCCAAACTGTGCAACACCCTTGGATCAATTAGATCCGTTGATCGAGAGATCAACAGCTTAGATCGTGCCTTAATAGACACTCCATTGCACCTTCATCAGGTGCGCTGCACTAGAATGTGTGGCATGGAATACGCACAACTGCCCAATCTGTCGCCTCTACGCTCCTCGCGCTCACATGGGTGTTTGATTTCAACTGTCCGATCTTACGATCGGATGGTTTAAAATGTATGCCACACCGCCTCACATTGCTGTGTGCAACAACGCCTACAACCACACAGCATCTTGCTCGTCCACTGCACTGACTGATTCAACGCATCTTCGCATGCCACGCGTCTCACTGCTTGCTGCTGAATTGAAATCTCACGGCTAAATTTCTCCTGCGCTCGACACCGCCTTGATTTTGCAGTCCGTGCAGTTCGATAGTGCATTGCCTGCTGTTGATTGAAGGCACTGACCACTGTGCTATGCACGCAGATGATCACGCTTTTGTTTTAGTGTGTGGTAGCCCTCAGCCATTCGATTTCCATCTCATGGCTGAGATTGGTTCCCTTAATGAAGTGTGGAGAGGAGGGCGACGTGGCTCAACGGTGGCTATTGGATGATGATCCAATGACCTTGTTTCAATCTTTAGTGGTTGAGGGCACGGTAGGGGGTCATTGGGATGGTGCCACATGGTGCCATACTAACTGTCCATCTTTACGCCTTTGCAGTTGGTGCTACATGGTTCCAATTGAGTTGATTTTTGCTCTATTGGACTATGATCATTGATTCGGATCCATTCGTGCAGTCAAATTTGGCATTTGAGGTTTGTCATTTGATCTTCCACAAACTAAATGTGATGCTACGAAAGTCCAATCAAGACAATTCTGTAAGCGCCGAACTTTAATCATCGTCCTGATCAGATCTGTACGGTCAGATTTATCATCTGTGCCCCGAATCATATGCAATTAATATCACCTCTCACTTAGAGCATAAAATAGCATTATTATTTACAAAGCTAGCAAATCAAGTATGATGCAAAATAGTTTCTCATGCATGGATTATTCCTAAGTTAAGCTAGGATTTAATTTAATTAGGTAGATTTGATCCTATGATTGTTGTGTAATCAATTGGGTTTGAGATATACGTGTTGAGTGTATCGGCCAAAGGTTTGAGTTCTAATTTAGCATAGGATTAGCAACATAGTCAATTTTGATTAGAAATGATAGGTTGATCTGCTTGATAGAATAAAGATTGTTGTTGATTCTGATAAGATAACTCAATTTTAAGTGGTGTACAGGGTGGGTTTTGGTTGGCTTGATTAATTACGTGTTCGGCCCTGATTCAGATTCTAATTGGCTTGAATATATCTAGGGTTTTGTAAATTCCTTGGATTTAGAAATGGCTGTGATGGTAGGGCCCTTGGCTGACGAGCTTTAGCTAACTATGTAATTTGTCCCCTTAGTTCAACCAGTTCTATCGAACATTACCTTTGCATCTCAATGAGAGCCTCAACATTTCTTTGTTTGCTCTCATTCATAGCTCTCAAAATATGGTCTAGCTGTGAATCTCTAGATGGCCCCGAATAGTTCTGCATATTCGGCTAAGTAGGCTTCACATGTATTTGCTGAAAAGGCAATGTTGGTGGGTTCTGCGTTTGATGGGTCTGATTCTAGTATATAGGTGGCCTTTGGCTTTGATCAGACCAAGAAAAATTTCAGTGGTTTCTCCATCCAGGTTATAGGTGTTTGAATAAGGATTTGATCGTGAATTGTATTCCTATATGGCATACAAATCATCAAGATTCGACATGTTTTCCACAGGTGGAGAAATAGGAAGTAGGGAAAGAACAGGAAAAGATGGGACAAAGGTCCCTCCTTATGTTTATTGGGAGTTTGATAGAATCCAAGGCATAAGGATTTTGTATATCTAGATTGTTCACAAATTCCCTCCCTGTGAGAATTTGTGAAAGGGTTGTCTGCACAGGATGAGCAGCTAATAGAGGCATAAGATTCTTAATTGTGTTGCAGACCTCGTCCAAGTGCTTAGCTACGATGTTGACTTGATCCAATTTCTTTGTAATAATCTTGAGATCTCATGAACTAGATTGGCCTTGCACCTCGTGAATGCCCCTCTAATTTGTGTTTGTATTCATACTCCCTTTGTTGAATTGAGTCATGGAGGCATTGTTAATCGAGTTTTCTATCATGCCTTCGAACAATTTGAGGGTGGATTCTTCATCCCAATTTGGAAAGTTGCCTCTGTAAGAAGCGTTGACGAGATTTTGCATGCTTTCTTGTAATCCATAATAAAAGATATGCATGAGTTGCCAGTGAGGGATGTCATGATGTGAGCACTTCTGTTGCAATTCATGAAAGAGCTCCTTGATTTTGTGTGAATGTAGTAATGGCTCGCCTAAGGGCATTGGTGCGACC
Organism: Thalassia testudinum; assembly: GCA_037157565.1. Lineage (NCBI taxonomy): Eukaryota > Viridiplantae > Streptophyta > Magnoliopsida > Alismatales > Hydrocharitaceae > Thalassia > Thalassia testudinum. The sequence goes on from JAZHRO010000025.1 coordinate 47,715,044, forward strand.
TATAGGAAAGAATTTCTTCAAGAATAAGGTTTCCAATTCAATCCAAGTGGTGACAGGTCGCGCGATTGTGCGATACCAATAAGCAGCCTTATCCTTCAAGCTAAAGGAGAACATCTTCATTAGTAGGATTTCCTACTTTTGGTTTTAGGGACCTAAGGTTTGGCTCAAGTTCTTGAGATCCTTGATGTGCTGGAATGGGTCCTCAGATTTGTTTATGTGAAACTGGGGAATAAGTCTAACGATATTTGATTTCAGCTCTGGATCATTATCCCAATGGGAATCGTAACATTAGGGTCCGCTTGTGCATTGGTTGGATTATAGTAGCCTTTTAGTGGTGGCCTGAATGGAGGTCAAGGTGGACCAGGTCCCGGCTCAGGTTGTCAAGCCTGAAGATTCTATAGCGTAGCCGTGAATAGATTGATCTGATGGTTTTGGGCAAGAATGGCCTGATGAAGATCAAGATGAGGAATCACATCTTCATCTTGATCTCTAGGTGGATTAGGAAGAATAGGTGAGATAATCAAATCTTCCATTGGAGTAGGAACAATAGTAGAAGAACTAGTAAAGGAGGATGAGTTTTTGGGATTACCTGTCAAAGGAGGGACGAGTGCCAGTTTTTGAGAATGCCTCAAGTGCATAAACAAAAAAAATGTGCAAAAGCACACTCATGCCACAGTGAGAAAAACTATGACAAACAAAACCCAAATACAGTGAGAAAACACATGAGTTCTTATTTTCTAATGAAAAGAAGTTATAAGGGTACACACAAAATAGAGAACACAAATAGATACAATATCAGTACAAAATACGTGTCCTGACGTGACTACGGGGTGCTTGACCCTAAAAGCTTAAGGTCCAAAGTTTAGGATCGAGAATGCTCACTACTGGCTTACTGAGGCTCAGGTAGTGAGACAAACTTGTTTATCTTCAACTAAGGCCCTAAGAGGTGAAAGGAGAGATAGAAAATGTAGACTTGTGTGTCCTTAGTGATTGTGCTGTGTACGCAATATCCAATCAACAGAGCGATGAAAACCTGCACACATGTTCGCAAAATCGATCAACTCACAAGTTTTAAAGATTTCCTCTTTATAAATGTCTTCTAAAAGAAAAGAAATAGTAAGAGTTCTCACTTTTAATCTTTTACAATCAAATAATGGTCTTGCTTAGGTGAGAATGCAAAGCGATAAAAGTGTACCTGTCTCCATCAATCTACCAGATGTAATACAGAACATAAATCTAGCAGGAAATATGCAACCTAAAATGGATGCCTAGTACATGTTGCTAGACAAGTAGGATGGTATTTTTGTATTTTTTTAACCTAAATGCAGAAAAAAGAAAGTGGGAAACGAAACTACAGTTATTACAAACCAGAGAGTCTCTCTCTCAACAAATCCAAGTACAAGTCTACGAAAATAAAATGTGAAAAGAAACGGGAAAACAACTTAGCTTCTCTCTCCTAAAAGAACACAAAACTCAAAAATTAGAAATACGAATTCACAATTAATGTGAAAATAATACAAAATAATTTAAAAATGATAATTGAGAATAAAATGAGTTGACTCCCCAGTAACGATGCAAAAAAATGACGTTTAGGTTATGCTTGCAAATAGAATTAGGGTTTTATGTCGTAGTATAGTGTGCAAGACAACCAACACATTTTAAAAATTTATATTGGTTTTAGAGTTTAGGTCGTTTGCTGGGAGGCTTATTGTAATTTAATTCACCAATTATTATCTTAAATTATCTTGATTATGTTAATTATGTTTAATATTACTAAAGATTTAATAATTAGTAAATTAGGTTACGTAAAATAATATATACATAGGTTATTGATGCTACGCTAAAATATACATGATTAAAAATATTGAATTATTGTAGCATATAAATAAAGTGATCAATTAATATAATACTAAACTACAAGGAGCTCGGGTCGAACACAAGGAGACAGTCATTATTTAATACCTTTCGTAGTTATTATATAGTAGAACATAATATATATATATAGATATCAAATAGATGCATATATAATAATACTAGAGACAGATAAGTGAATACTGTAATTTATTTCTAATATCAGGAATGTCTTACAAATATGAATCTAATCAATGATTACAATTAGAATAGAACTATAAAAGAATAGAGAGAGAAAAGATCGTAGTCGCTTGAGGGATGCTTGAGGAAGCTTCTGACGGAGCTTTGGATCCAGGACTCTAGGAAGAAGAAGATGGAGTCTAAAGAGGAATACTATTGGTGGATGTGCACTAAGGTAGAGGAGGGCTAGGTAGGCTAATTATCGTAGAGACTAAGTGCCCCCTTTAGGGTTGGAGGCTAGGCCTTTTTATAAGAATCTTGGTGGCTTCCTATTGGTTGATTTAGAGTGCCTAGGTCACTAATTTGGATGGCTTAGATTCAATCAAAAGTGATGCCTAGGATTGGTTAAATAGGGACCCTAGGATTTAGGTTGTAAGGCTAGGATAGAATGATGATTTTCTAAAAATAGGAGGCTATCTAGGTGGTGGCTAGGGTTTCTTAGGAGGAACGTGTTGATATGAATTTATGTTGGGTTTTAGAAAAATACGCATCGTAGTATAGTTGACTAAAAATAGTCAACACTTAAATTTATAGTGCTTGAAAAATATGAGTTTCGAGGTCATTCATAGGAAGCAAATTTGTGTAATTCAACCACTAATCAAATATATAAAAATGTTCACAAATAATCTTATTCACAAGAAATAATATGCAATGAATACTCTTCTTATATAGATAAGAAAATTGAATTTCCAAAGAGCCAAAAAGACTAGAATATAAGGCAAAAAAAAAGTTTGGAACTTAAGCACATGTAAGCCTTCAACTTAGGCTTATTTAAGCCTAATTAGACGTCCAAAGCAAACCTTCAGCCTTTTTAAACGTTTAAAGGTGAAAGCCTTCACGTTTCAAGCCAAAATCTTCCCCTAAGCCAGGCACGGAATTTGAGGCAAAACTCCTCCACATGCATGTGTAAGCATGCACACATGTGGGGCATGTGCGTGTGTAGGCTTGTCGATGATGTGGAGACCCAACCCCTGCTCTTTTGGGCATCTAGAAAGGAAGCAAAGAGCAATATATATCAAAATCTAAATCCACATCCCATGATGTGGGACAAAATCTTCATGCCTCCTTCATATTTTAGCATTGAAAAATGGTCTTGACGTCGTGGAGTTGAGTTGTTGGTTGAAGACATTCCAACCATTGGATCTTTAATCCAATGCCTTGGTTTCATTCTTGGCACCAAACCGCACAAGATGAGAACCACTTCTTAGAGTTCAACGATCAGACGGTGGAGTTCGATGGTGTGGATGACGGTGGGGATGTGGTGATCCTAAAACACAAAATACGGGCTTAAAGCCCCAATTAGAATGTTCAAGAGCTTCCATGTGAAGAATGGAGTGTGGTGTTGGTGTTGGTGTGGTGAATGGCAACCTAGGGTGGTTGGACGGTGGTGGACGGCGGTGTTGATGATGGGTTCATCTGGCCAAGTGTTCGGGGAGTTAAAAGCCAAAATTTGTTAAGGGATTTTGCTCCTTATGGTGTGAGGATTGTTTTGGTGGTGGTGGATGTGAGTATGATGGCGTGTGGTGTGTGGCGAGCTCGTTGGAGCTTCGTCGGAGTTGGTGAAGAAGAAGAAAGTACAGTAAAGAGAGTGGCTAAATCTTAAACCTAAGGGGCTAAACCTACTCTAGAAGAAGAGGGGAAGAAGATGACCTAGTTATTTGGATGAAAGGGGAGGCTTCCACATCTGTCTTGCCTTACCAGATGTGGAGAAGATGAAAACTCTGGTGAGAGAAATGGCGACGAAGAAGAGGTTAGAAGTGACCTAGCTATGGTTGGCTAGCGTTAGAGGAGCTTGGGGAAGAAGATGGTGCACCCAATTTGACCATTGAGTGCCCATAAGAGGGAGAACATGGGAGTCGCCAGAGTTGACGAAGTTTACGACCAGAGAGGAGGAAGAAGGTGGGGATTTGGCCTAAATTCAACTAGGGAACTCATGGGAAGGTGCTAGGACTTAAATAGAAGAGGATTTGACCTTTAATTGCGAAGAAAATGAGGGAATTGTTTGTGAAATTGGTAAGAGAATCTCGTGGAAAATGCGAGCTCGCCATCGACGTGGGGAGCAACTTGAGTCTCATGGCTTTGTGCATTTGGAAGAGGATCTCTTCAAGATCAATCCCTCCAAATTTGCAAGGATTTGATCTTAAGACGAGAAAGAAAGCAACGGATGAATTTAGTGGGTTTGGGTTTTGGAACATGCCTTGTTGCTACGTATTTAGGAAGAAGATGGTAGTGGTGGTGGTTTAATTGAAATTAAAGACTTAAGGATATCATGTAATAATCATGAGCAAATGGGCTAAAATGCAAACTAAGTTGAAACGAACTTCGATTGAGCTCAAATTTTGGGGTTAACCTAATTTGGGTCTAAGAAATCTATTGGTGAACTTAGATTTGGGTTTTGACATATTTTGACTAGTTAATTTATGTAGAAGCCCAATATAGAGAAAAATTCCCGTTGTTTATATTTTTGGTCAAGATGGGTTCTGATGGTCAAAGCGAAGGTACCAAACCTTTTAGAATATTTTTAAATGATTTTTAGGAGGTTTAGTTTGAATTTATTTCTACTATAACCTATTTAATTGAAGTAAGGCTTGATTTAGGGCTTTTTATTAATAAAATATTCCTTGAAATGCATGAAAACCCTGTTTCAGTTAGTTTGAGCCCACTTCTTGGTTATTTATCTTCATTTGAACACTAATTAACCCCTCATTTATTCTGAATTCGTGTTTAGATGTTAAAACAATAGAATTAGCATGTTTTCCCATTTTCTTCTCATAGTCAGTTTTGAATTGAAATATGACCATCTGATGGTTATTTAGGAGCATTTAACACTTAATTTTGACTAATTTAAGATAGTTATGATGGATGATGGTGTTACCATCAGGGTGGTGGCTAGGGTTTCCTAGGATATTGGTGGTTGGCTACCAAGAGATAAGATCTTATTTGTTAAGTGGCCGGCCATTAAGGTTAAGATTTTCATGGGTTTTAAGTGGGTAGATTTAGGGTTAGGTTCTGTAGACATGGGTTAGGTTGTGAGAATAGGTTCCTAATTAGGCTAGGTTGACCTTAAGTCTAGTGGGTTAAGTCCAAATAGGTAGGTCCTAGTCTAATTGTGTGTGTGAATGTGTAACTGGGTTAAGGAAAAGCTAAATAGGTTAAGGCTTAGTCTAATTAGGATCTAATGAACCTAAATAAACTTGTGTGGGTTGGTATTTGCTCAATTAGGTTCTAGGTGAACCTAATTGAATTCAGGAGCACCTAATCAAGTGAGTGTGCACCCAATTGGGTAAGGGCTTGGTCTGATAGGTTTAGGTTGGGTTTGATTAGATTCAAATGAGTCTAATCAACTGAGGGTTAATATAATCAGGTCCCATGGACCTAATTGACTAGTGTCTAGCCTAATTGACCCAGACTGAGTTAATTAATGGACTTAAATAGGTTTCTAGGCTAGGGATAGGGAATTGGATAAGTGGATTAGGTTAGGGATATTAGGATAGGATTATAGATAGGGTGGATAGGTTCATGGATAATGCTATCCATGTTTTTGGCTTTTGAGCTCAAATATCTAAGGTTGAGCTAGTTCAGGGATAGGTATTAGGATAAGGTCATCCTAAGGTTTCTAGGATGGGGTAGGGTTATCCTAATTCCCCTCTTTCCTCCTTTATTCTTGTGTCTTTAATCTTTATGATGTAGACACACTTATCTAGCTTAAATTGCTTATTTGTGTGTGTTCCTAGGCTCATAGAAGCATATAGCATTATAAATATTGCATAACATGCATCATTACGCATTTAGAATTGATTATATAAAATATATATTTATTTTGCTATTTTAATGGCCAGAGAACAGGGTGACACATTTTAGGGCCATAGATGGAAGATCTAACCATACGGATGTAATCAGGGTGATGATTGGAGTCCAATGCCTCCGAAATTGCTCTGATCGGATTTCCGTAGTATTCTTTACAAGCCAAAGAAGATCAATGGACAAGGGACAGGGTGACGTGAATTCAAACTTTAAATGATGAATCCAACCATATAGATGGATTTAGAGTAACGATCGCAGTCCAACGACGTGAAAATCGTTCCAATCAGACATTCGTGGCATCCCCTACAAGCAAAGGAAAATGGATGGCCATGATGGTGACACATGGCGCCATCATAGCCACCCAATGTCGCCCGTTCACTTCCAAAGGTGCACCCCCACAAAATCTGGGCCGTTGGATCTCTATCCAACGGCCATGATTGCGCGACCATCAACATTAATCCTGGACTCAAAGGCGTGTTAGTGGAAGGTCACCATGATCGTTGATTTTGATGATAACAAAACACTTGTCATTTAACATTCGCATTTGAGTTTATAAGTTTCACGAATAATGCAAGTGGAAGCAAGTGTGAAGGAGCTCAAGCTCGCATCCATGGCGGATTGAAGGAGCTTGGTGGAGGAAGAATAGGAGATGAAGCTTCACTTGGAGTAAGACTTGAAGACAAGAAGAATAGGATAGAAATTCAATGCATTTTGTAATTGTATTTGTTTGCTCTTTATTTTTTTCTTAGATACATGTTAAAGAGCCCAAAGAGTAACACCTTAGTCCTAGGAAACCTTACACATCAGTAGGACACTTAGACAAATATTTACGCATTTCATAGAAAACTTAGAAAACCAAAATAGGCTTCAGACAACCCCATCAGACATCCAATATAGACATTAGATGTTAGATAATTGACTTTAAGATGTCTAACCTTTTGCCCAGACGTCTAATGACCTAGGGTGGAAACCTATAGTCTACGCCTTTCCATTTAGACGTCTAACCCTTAGTCCAGACGTCTTATAAGACGTCTGATGACCTTGTCAGACATCTAAGAATAGGACTGTTGTCTTGTTGGAAATGAATCTTCGAGGATCACCTTTTAATTATATTAATAGTATTATCAGACGTCCATAGACATGACCAAATGTTAGATAAAGAGATGTTAGGCTAGATCTTCGAATCTTGACTTGTTAGACCTCATAGGCGTCAGCTTCTCGGGAAATAATGGTAACACAATCATGGGACCTAACTAGTCATAATTAGTCAAGTTCAACTGGTAAAAGCTCCTACTTAATCATCTGAGGGTTACAACTCCGCAATGTTCTGATTTGAGGAGAAAATAATGAAATAGGGTTAATTCTATAGTTTTAACAACACATCACAAATGTAGATTAACCACAGGGTCACTTAGGGGTTAATTAAAAGTCAATCAAGTGTAAAAGGCTAAAAAGTGGGTCCACACTAACTGAATCAAGGTATCACACATTTCAAGGGCAAAAATAATACTAAAAACCCTAATTGTTAACCCCACTTAAATTGAAGAGGTTTTGGTCAGGATAAAATTAATCTAAACATACTAAAATTCATAAAAAATATTCTAAGAGGTTTGGTACCTTTGATTTGGCCATATGAACCCATTTTGACCTAGAACAGAGTTTTGGACGGGAATTTGCTTAGATTTGGGATTCTATGCAATTTACCCAGTCAAACATGGTCAAACCTCAAATTCAAGTTCATCATTGGATTCCTTGGGTCAAAATTAGATTAAAACTAAAATTTGGGCCCAATTTGAGTCCATCTTGACTTAGTTTGCAATTTAGTCCCTAAAATCTCTATTTCTCACATTTAAGCTCCTAAGTTTCAAGTTTCTTGCATTAGGTCCCTAACATTGTCGTCATTCTTGAAAATGGGTCTTTGCCACCATAGAAGGTGCGAACATGCTGGTAGCCAAGATTCGAGAGAAGAAATCTCTCTTAAATCAGATCCAAATCCCTCCAAAATTGGAGGGATTGATCTTGAGGAGATACCCGATCATTTGAACCATCTCAGGAACCCCAAATTGATTCATAGAGCTTAGGAGAGTTTGAGAAATTCAGGGAACTTTTTCCCATGAAACTATGGCTTAATCAGAATAATTCCTTGATTTAGAGCTTGAGTTTGAGCTCTATAAATAGGACCTAAGATCCCAGTGTATTTTTTAGCCAATTGATGACTGAATTTCTACCTTCTCAGCCTCCTCTGGCCACCGTTTCTGCAGCTCTGGTGAGCCTCTCTGCCTCCTTCATTGAGCTGGCCAACAGTCAAATTGATTGGCTCATCGTCCTCCTTTCTTCTTCGTGACCGCGAGCAACCAAAGTCCGACCATTCTCAGTCCCTTTTTCCTCGCTGTCAACTTCATCTTCTCTACATCCAACCGACCAACGTTGAACGCCATGCACTGCCTCTCACTCCCTAAGTCCCTCTAAACTCCTCCTCTACTCTTCTACTTCACTTCTACCTACGTAGACCTTAGGTTCGACCATGACACCATGCACTCCCTCGTCATCTTCCCTATGTCTAGCATGAGCTCCGACGAGCTCACGCCAGGGTCATTGACCACCAAACTCCACACCTCAACCTCTTACACCTTCACTACACCTCACTAAGTAAAAGCCCTAAAGAAATTTAAGGCTTTGCACTCTCCATCTCCCTGTCGAACACCACACCCTCTACACACCGTCTTCGACCTTAACAGGCCACCTCCATGCACCACACTTCATGAAAACATCCCCACAACACTCTCCTTCACACGACAAAGCTTTTGAGCTTATTTGGAAGGGTCGCAAGGCCGTATTTTGTCACTCAGGTAACCGTCGAAGCTCCGCTGCCGCCTTCATCTCCCTCGACACCGACCACCTGTCACCAGCCTTAATTCGACCTGCTGCTACCCTCAGTCAAAGCGGTCTCAACTATTGCAAGCGTTTGCAACACTAATTGAGCGAAGCATCAGTAGCTACTGCCTCAATTCCTCAAGCCATTCTACTGTACGCGCGAAGCCAGCAAGTGAAGAAGAAGCTCTTATTTAGTCCCACATCGTGTGGGAAGAATCTAGAGTAGCGCATAAAAGGAAATTGTGTCTTATGCTGTTTGCCTCAGCACACGAGGTGAGGTCCCTTTCACCACACATGTGCGCTCCTTGCCTGCGATCACTACCCATGGGTCTGGACCCTCGTACACCTGACCCAATTACTCGGTACTATTCACCCAGGTTTGAAATTGAGAGAGAGAGAGGGAGATTTGAGGAAGAGGGAGGGGGTTTTGCATTATGGAGCATTGGGATTCGTGGCCCCCCCTCACTGAACACTTAGCCACTGCTGAACTTGTCTCTTGTGCTGACCTTGAGCTATGTCTTGTTCTTTTGATGGATAAGTTGTCTGAGCCTTGTGCTTGGACTTGGTTCTGAGCTGAGATTATTGTGGACATATTTGACGTGGATTAGTGGTTCTGAGCACTGTTGGGTTGTTTGATTCTGAATATTGTGGGGATCAGTGCTTCAAGTCTTGGGTTAATTTGGTGGTTTCAACCACCATTTTTAGCTCTTTATTTTTACATTCTTATCCCTGACATTTGAGATACATCATTGCTTTATTATTGGATATATTTTTGAGTGATTCACTTGCATTATTGAATATTGTGATTAGTGAACTGATTTGTTACTTGCTCCCTACGAATGACCTCAAACTCACATATGCTTTTGAAGCATATAAATTAAAATGTTGATTCGCTTTTGTTGACGATACTACGACGCATATTTCAAACTCGACGGAAGTGTGATAACATTTTGGCACCATTGCCAGGGAGCAACGTGTATTTCATTCATTGGTTACAATTTTGATTTGGTTCTAAGTTGCTTTATTTGATTTGCTGTGATTTTGAGAGATGAATATGAAGATCGACTGTACGAGCAACCATACCAGGGGCAGGTAATCCAATTTCCTTCTTTCTTAAGCCCCTTATCTCTTGAAAATTTGAAAAGAAAATCAATTAGGACCAACTTGCTTTATTTCATATTAATCATCATCTGAGTTGCTTGATTTGATTTGACTTGATTGGAGATCCCCATCCTAATACTTGCACCTATTAGGGACTACAGTGCCTTGGGCTATTCACCTTCTTGATTGAGCCCAAGGTACCAATTTTTTGGAAATAATTGGACTTGGAAATTAGAGCCAATCTAGTGTTTCAATATTAGGGTTTCAGGAATACACACTTGTCTGATTTAAAGAGAACATATTTCCCACATCATGTGTTACCCAAGACTTGGTTGAATTGATCTAATCAAGTGAACTCTAAAATCATGTCTCTAATAATCACTTGGATCATTAAAATTTGGGACCTAATAACCTACTTGCAAACCACTTCAGGGTAACTTGGGTTATTGACTTGACTCATCCTTAATTTTATGGTAGGTCAGGTGAAGTTGGTCCACTTTGTGGGTCAACCAACCTCCAAATTAGGTCACAAATCAAATCAACTTTAAAAGTTCAAGTGAAATTCAAGGCACACAAACAGGATTAAAATTGGTAGACTTAGGAGTCAAGCTTACTCATTTCGATCTACTTGGATTCTTAGTGACAAGGAAGGTTAGGTGGGAGAAACCCTGTAACCTGTGGGATGCTCTACCATGTAGGGGTCTTTATGGGACTCACCCTTCCTGGCTGCCCAAGTAATTCTTAGGTGAGTGAGTTTTTGATCCAAGGGTATCATCTACCTCAAACCTCCTTAGTCATCCAAAATTTTTAGGTTCTTCGATTGGGTCCACTACATGTTCTTTCCCTCATCTGATTCTCTAGTGCATGCTCGAGAGGAGGTCCTTAATACCAAACTTGAGGCCTCCTGTTGACGCGCGAAACTTGATCGTGTTTTAACAGTTATTACGTCGTAGTATAGGTGATCAAGCATCGTCAACAAATAAAGATTTTATTACTCGAAAATCGGAGTATCCGAGGTCGAACACAGGGAGCAATCGGAATTTACTACTAATTTACTCAAAATTTTAATTCAAATGCATTTAAAAAGTAATCCAGGCAAAAGAGTAAAATTGGACGTCTGATCACAAGATCAGATGTCTTAAAAGTGTTTTCCCTTCTTTGATTATTCTTCTTCTTCTGATCTTGCTTTCTTTCTCTTCTGTCTTGGCCTTTCTTTCTCTGCAGTCTCTCTCTTCTTCCTTCTCTTCTTTCTTCTTCTTCCTTGGTCTTCTGTTTCTTCTCTGCAACATTTCTTCTTCTCTGCCTTGCTCAGCCTCTTCTTCAGAGTTTCTTCTTCTTCTGCTCCTTCTCTTCTCCTTCCTGCGGCTAAGTCTCTTCTCTTCAACTCCCAGCCTGCCTGCACAAGGAAGCAAAACCTACCCTGTCCCTCTACCCGCACGTCTCTCTCTCTACAAATCGCTCACAAGACGCTCTCCCAGAGTTGCGGGTAATCGGGTTGGGTAGCGCACCCGGGACCAGGCACACTGGCGTGAGGGTGATGCGCGAGGTGTGCTCAGATAAGGTCGGGTCGGATCCTGCCAGATCCGCGAGGTGAAAATGCAGATGAGGCGAGCGTGGGTAAGGTGAGGGACCTCACCCCTGTGCTTTCGGAGGCGACGAGAGAATAACACAAAATCAATTTAAATCGTACCTGCGCCTTGTAGATTGCCGATGTGGGACTATCAGTCCTGCCTTGCTCTTGCGTGCCCCCGCAGAACGCTCTTCGTCAATTGCCAAAGCTATGGACTTCGTTGCGTTGTCCACTGGGTCAGATAGCTTTGCAGTGCTTGCCCGAGTTAGCTGCACCTGAAGCCTGGCCGTCTTGAAGCCTGGAGCTGCTTCGCGTCACCGTCAATGGCGGCAGGGGCTTGAAAACTGTCAGACACAAAACAAGCCTCTCGGCTTAATCAGATCACCGGAGGACCTTCGTCTTGTCACGGTGAAGGTGAAGGGCAAGGTGGCAGGACGCGGGGCAGCCTAGGCGTGCGTGCCTAGGTCGCCCTGTGGCCGGGTGGATGGGTGAGTTCGGGGGTGCGTTGGGTAGGCGTAGCGGGTCTATAGACAGGTGGAGGATACTCAGTGAGGTGAGGTGGAGGTTATGTGATGGTTGGCGAGTCGTGCGGAAGTGTGGAGCGATGGGGGCGACTCCCCGGAGGTTGGCGGGAGGCGAGGAAGATGACGGTGGACAGCGACGGTTGAGGGGTCGATGGAGTGAAATACAGTGAGGAAAAGAAAGAGGGGATAGAGGGGAATGATTTTAACCTACTTAAAGGGATGAAAGGGGCGGAGAGGTGGATGGTTATACCTACTGTCGTCGGAGAAGAAGATGCCCAGTGGAGGGAGGACGGCGGCGACGACGGGTTTGAGGTAGCGTGCGCGGGTATTGCGCGATGCGGAGGAGAATCAGGAAGAAGTCTCTGCCACTGGTTTTGTGGCAGAGCGAAGAGGAAAGGAAAGAAAGCTTGCCGGTGCTGGCTGGGTACCCTGGCTAGGAAGGAAGAGACGAATCTGAGGTGAAACCCCAGCCAGGTCGAGCTGAAAATGAGCGATCGGGTTTGGGGGTTCTTTTATAGGTATTGGGCCGTGTGTTCAGAGCTTGGAGGGCACGACTTTGTCTCCGACGGCTCATCGGAGAAGGAAAGTGGGTGGATACCCAAATCCCTTGTGCATTCGCACGAGAGATTGGGATCAGATCAAGGATCATGACTGGCCTCAGATGGAAGGGAATTCCTCAGAGAATCTCCCTTCCATTTCTGGGAGGGGATCTCTGAGGAATCAGAGAGTATTCCCTCTATAATCCTCGTCGGAGAAGGATTCTGCCCCAATAATGGTGGAAGGACCTGATTGCAAGGTTGGCGAGTAAGTTAGGGGGCTCTCTGTGATGATTTTCAAAAGTTAGGGACCAAAATGTGATTTGGGTGTACTAAATTGCAAATTAGGTCAAGATGACCTCCCCTTAGGTCCAAATTTTGCTACAAACCTAATTTGGACCTAAGGAATCCAATGGTGAAGTTATATTTTAGGTTTGACCACGTTTGACAGGATATTTTACGTAAAAAGCCAAATTAGGTCAATTAATGAGCTAAGACCCTATTCTAGGTCAAACTAGGTTCCAAAGGCCAATTTGAATGTTCTAAACCATAGAGGATATTTTTACATGAATTTTAGAGGGTTTACTTGATTTTTATCATGACCGGAACCTTGTTGAATTACGAGGGTCTGTTTTAGGGTTACCAAATGTCATTTAATTCTTAGATTGCACATGAACCCATTTCTAATTGATTCAACCCACTTTTTATCTTATTTAGACCATTTGACCTATGTTTTGCCTCTGAGAAATCCCGTTTATGTACTGCAATGGTAAAATTACAGTTTTAACCTTTATTTCATGTTTTCTTCTCAGAATACTTATTCCTTCATTTAGCCTTCTACTAGGTTATGTAGGAGCTTTTATTCTCTTTATTGGGTTAAAATGAGCTAGTTATGGCTCATGATGAGGCTCTCATCATACCCCCATGCCTAGCTTTTGCTAGTCCCTTAACAAAATTTCAAGGTTTTAACTTCTGTTCTAGACCCTGAGTGTAAGTGCTTTTCTTTTTCTTTTGTGATTAGGTTAGAATGCCGACAATAGGCCTAGAGGTATTCAAGTACCAACCAAAATCCGGACCTGTTCCGCTTTAGCCTCAGTCCTCCGCAAAGGTTTCTAAGGCCCACAGAAACTAACCTAGGGTTTGTTGGACTCTGCGGTTAAAGCACCCGTGCTTGAGACATTCTTAGCCTATGTTCAGTTTGCAGTGCGTTTTTGTAAGAGAGATAGAGGATTTATTTTCTTGGAGAACTTTTCTCTCTTTTTCTTTTTATTTCTAGCTTCGGATTAGCTTCTCAACACGGTCTGTATCAGATTCCTCATCCCCATCATCAATCCTCAAGGGTTCCTGGCTATCGATGCTTCGAGATAGCACCGCCCATGGCAACCCCCAGAACCCTGGCTTTCGAGATAATCCCGCCCATGGCGTTCCATGGCCGAATTCAGACCCTGGCGATCGACATTTCATGATAATGCCGCGCATGGTATCTGAACCAGCAGAGTGCTTACATGCCCCCAATAGGATATTTAAATATCCTAAGAGACAAGCATTGAGGAGACGGTATGTTGTTACGCATCTTCGAGGGGAATTTCCCGCCTCTCCACGTCGAGAACTCGTCCAAATCAACTTGTGTTGATTCGCCGCTCCTAATCTAGGTGACTTTTTCAGAACATTAAACGCTTTTGCGTGATTTGGATGTTTATATGCACTGAACCAGACTGTGTGTGAATTTGGGGTGCTTAGGTTACCGAATCCTACAAACCAGAGGTCAGTTAACGAGGCCGAATACTTCCTAAGCCTTAGACCTAATACTTAAGCTTCGCATTTTCCCCAACCTCTTGAGGATTATCCAGATTTTAGCGGATACGTGAATTTTTAAGCTAAAGAATCTAGCCCAAGAGGCCTAAAATCAGCGTTCCCACTAATCTCTTGTTATGTCTCCTTAGCACTTTTCTTTTATTTCTTTTCTTGATCTGGTCTGGAATTTCAGTTAATTCCTTAATCTTTTACTAATGACTACCTCTTTTCCTTTTTCATTTTGTGCTCCTTTTGTCATTTTTGCTCTTTTTCTCCTCCTTATGTTTATGTGGCTCACAAAATTTCCTCCCTCCCCCATTTTTTTTTCTTTTTCATAATTTTTCAATTTTTTTTGTGTTTTTGACATATGCAAAAATTTTTGTGTGTGAGACTCCTGACTTTTTTTTGGTTCTGTATGTATGCACTTTATCACCCCCTATGCCTAAGTTTTGCAATGTCCTCATTGTAAACGGAGGGTGTGAAATAGTGTTGAGGTCGGGGACTTAGAACAAGATACATCGGGTGGGTGAATAGGTCGAAAATGAATGATGCGGATGATTCAAGCTCTGATACGTGTACCAGAGGTGGGATCAACTATCTAAGGCTGAACTCAAGGTGCAATGGATGTGGAGTGCAGATGGATAATCAGACAGGTCTCTATTTTTGGGATGACGGGTTGCCTCCCGTTAAGCGCTAAATTTAATGCCATTAGCCGAGCGAAAAATGGGGTGGAGAGGGAGTGGTCAAATCAGCGGAATTTTGTAAAACAAGCACCTTGATTAAGAGCCTGGTTGATCCAACCAGGTGCTTTCTAAGATCAGTTGGCTGATGATGCAGCCCAAACCCAATAAGTCTAGTGGGTTGATAGATGTAGATCAACAGATGCGGAACCCACCATATGTAGTGAAGTTCAAATGAATATGGAAGTGAAAACTCGGGTTTAGGCTGAGTCGACTCAGCCTGGTCAAAGTAGGGTTCCGAAAAATAGTCAATGTAAGGTGTGGAATCCCTACAGGGGTGATCACAGAATGTTGGCTCTTATTTTTCGGTCTGATCAATGCCTGATACCCAATATAGATATGGAATTGAATCATCTGCAAACGGCTCAGTGAGAGGTGAATCGAAATAGAAATTGAGTCCGGTTGCGGGTCGAGGTAGAGAACGGGTTTTGATAGGTTCTGTATATGTGGAGCAGGTGTCTTCAAAGAAAATTGGCTTGTTATAATCAGGAAGCAGATTTTCTCTGATGTTATGGTCAGATTCGAAATCGTCGGAGAGTTTGAGAAAATCAAAATTTGAATGAGATTCAAGATCATGAGTTCCACCATAGAATAAATCATATGTTGTAGATTCAGCAGCCTGACTGGGGTCTAGCCTAAATGTGAATTCTGAGCTTAAAAGGGTGTCCCTATTTGGTAGAGGCTCAGGTTCAAAGTTAGTAGGGCAGACCCAATCGAAACCCCACTCGTCGAACTCCTCGATTTCTGTATCATAGATTAGCGTGACTTCCGAAAAATTGATTAGTTCCTTTGAGGATGTTGGCAAGGGATATTCATCAAATCGAGGCCCAAAATCATATTCTTCATTAAAAGATTGATCTTCTTCATATGGGGCCTTGAAATCTTCAAAATAGGTTTTAGATCTAGATTCTAGGTTTCGGATGTGGGTTGAATTACTTGAATCTCGGTCTGAATAACCTTCGAGGGTCACCTTATCAGAATAAGGGACATAATTTACACCCTCGAGAGGTTCAGTTCCACTCTCATACTTGCAGGAGTTTTGGATTTCTAGAATGGGCTCATCATGGTATTTTCCTGCATTTGGAGCTTCCCAACCTTCTTCAATATCGGGCACATTATACTCCATCTGGGTTGGGAATCCACAACCATTTTGTGCCTCGGACCCGAGATCAAATTGATCCTCGATGTTGTCCCAAGATGGTTCATCCTCTGTTTGTGGTATATACGGGTACTTCTGGTCAATAACTTGTTCTACTAATCTCATTATCTCCTCCTGTTTTTCAAGACTATCTTGGTGTTGCTTCCAAAGTCGAGGATTTGTCATACATTGAAGGTATTCAATATTGTGCAGTTTTTCTATCTCAATGTATGCAGTAATGATCAAGTCACGGGTTGATCCTTTTGTGGCTTCTGCTAATAGTACTTGGGCACAAGTTATGATAAAGGTTGTGGTTGTTGGGACATCAACCTGAATGTTTCCTACTGGTGTTGAGGTTTCTTCCTTTTCATAGAATTTCAAGGCTTCCTCAATCATTTTATCTCTCATGGATCTCTGATATTCAGGTTTCTTGAATGGTGGTCTTAAGTGGTTTGGTTGCATATTTGGATCAGGTGGTGGAATCAAGATGTAGAATCAGAGTTAAGATCAAGTTGTGAAGCGATCAGATCTGAATAACGAGTCCCACTGAAAATGTGTATGTGTGCTCTAAAGAGAAAAGATGAGGGACTGGAGATGTTTTTGACCCAATCAAGACACCCAAAGACGTTTGGATGACTATGGAGGTTCGGGGCGGATGGTACCCCTAGATCAGAAAGTCGTCCACTTGAGAATTACCTGGGCAGCCAGAGAGGGAGAGTCCCGCAAAGACCCCTACACGGTAGAGCATCCCCACGGGTTACAGGGTTTCCCCCACCCGACCTCTCTTGTCACTGAGATTCCAGGTAGACCAGAATGGGGACCTTGACCCCTTAAGTCTATCACTTTTATTTCACAGGTGCTTTAGGGTTCTCACTTGAACTTTAGATAGTTTGATGTTGTGACCTAATTTGGAGGTTGGTTAACCCAAGGGGTCAACTTCACCTGACCTGTCCTATAGATGGCAGAATGATTCTAGGTTTGGAGCCTAGTGATCACCCTGATTCGACTACCAGGTTATTAGGTCCAAAAATTCTAAGATTCAAGTGATTTTAGAACTCCATTTTTCTTAGGGTTTGTCTTGTTTAGATCTCTTCAATCAAGGTCTTGGGTGACACACTGATGCGGGAAGGTTTATTTCCTTTTATGCAGGCATGTGTGACTAACACTCCAAGATCCTACTGTAGAAACCCTAATTTGGTTCTATTTCCAATCCTTTTTTCTTTTTCACAAAAATTCTCTTTGGACTTGAAAGCAAGAAGTGTGTTGTCCGTAGAGAATAAGCGTTATTTATATTAGGCACATGAATTTGTGGGATAGAATCTAAAAAATCGCTCGAACTTCAAGAATTAAAAAATTTTCGCAAAATTAGGAAATGTTTGCCTTAAAGATGGTGATTACTATATAAAGAAGGCAATTGATTCCTAAATTGATTTTCTTCCTTTTGTCTTTTCAGGATTTAGGGAATGGTTTAAGGAAGAAAAGAAATTACCTGCCCTGGAGTGGTTGACTTGCAGGAGGGATTTTCTCGTGAAATACCTGCAAGATCAAAACAAATCAAAGTAGGGCAAGTTAGTGTTCAATATGATAAAAAGAATGTAGAGACTAGCGATAAATTGCGCGTTGCTCCCTGGCAACGGCTCCATTTTATTGACGTGACTGACTCGATCGTGTTTTAACAGTTATTGCGTCGTAGTATAGGTGATCAAGCGTCGTCAACAAATAAAGATTTTATTATTTGTTTCAAAAGTAATCCAGGCATTTAATTGAAATGCATTTAAAAAGTAATCCAGGCAAAAGAGTAAAATTGGATGTCTGATCACAAGATCAGACGTCTTAAAGGTGTTTTCCCTTCTTTGATTATTCTTCTTCTGATCTTGCTTTCTTTCTCTTCTATCTTGGCCTTTCTTTCTCTGCAGTCTCTCTCTTCTTCCTTCTCTTCTTTCTTCTTCCTTGGTCTTCTATTTCTTCTCTGCAGCCTTTCTTCTTCTCTACCTTGCTCAGCCTCTTCTTCAGAGTTTCTTCTTCTTCTGCTCCTCTTCTCCTTCCTGCGGCTAAGTCTCTTCTCTTCAACTCCCAGCCAGCCTGCACAAGGAAGCAAAACCTACCCTGTCCCACTACCTACACGTCTCTCTCTCTCTGCAAATCGCTCACAAGACGCTCTCCCAGAGCCGCGGGTAATCGGGTCGGGTAGCGCACCCGGGACCAGGCGCACTGGCGTGAGGGTGATGCGCGAGGTGTGCTCAGATAAGGTCGGGTCGGATCTCGCCAGATCCGCGAGGTGAAACCGCGGACGAGGCGAGCGTGGGTAAGGTGAGGGACCTCACCCCTGTGCTTTCGGAGGCGACGAGAGAATAACACAAAATCAATTTAAATCGTACCTGCGCCTTGTAGATTGCCGATGTGGGACTATCAGTCCTGCCTTTCTCTCGTGCACGCCCGCAGAACGCTCTTTGTCAATTGCCAAAGCTGCGGACTTCGTTGCGTTGTCCACTGGGTCAGATAGCTTCGCAGTGCTTGCCCGAGTCAGCTGCACCTGAAGCCTGGCCGTCCTGAAGCCTAGAGCTACTTCGCGTCACCGTCAATGGCGGCAGGGGCTTGAAAACTGTCAGACACAAAACAAGCCTCTCGGCTTAATCAGATCACCGGAGGACCTTCGCCTTGTCACGGTGAAGGTGAAGGGCAAGGTGGCAGGCCGCGGGGCGGCCTAGGCGTGCGTGCCTAGGTCGTCCTGTGGCCGGGTGGATGGGTGAGTTCGGGGGTGCGTTGGGTAGGCGTAGCGGGTCTATAGACGGGTGGAGGATACTCAGTGAGGTAAGGCGGAGGTTATGTGATGGTTGGCGAGTTGTGCAGAAGTGTGGAGCGACAGGGGCGACTCGTCGGAGGTTGGACGGGGGCGACTCACCCTAGGTTGGCGGGAGGTGAGGAAGATGACAGTGGACAGCGACGGTTGAGGGGTCGATGGAGTGAAATACAGTGAGGAAAAGAAAGAGGGGATAGAGGGGAATGATTTTAACCTACTTAAAGGGATGAAAGGGGCGGAGAGGTGGATGGTTGTACCTGCTGTCACCGGAGAAGAAGATACCCAGTGGAGGGAGGACGGCGGCGACGACGGGTCTGAGGTATCGTGCGCGGGTATTGCGCAACGCGGAGGAGAATCAGGAAGAAGTCTCTGCCACTAGTTTTGTGGCAGAGCGAAGAGGAAAGGAAAGAAAGCTCGCCGGAGCTCGCTGGGTACCCTAGCCGGGAAGGAAGAGACGAATCTGAGGTGAAACCCTAGCCAGGTCGAGCTGAAAATGAGCGGCCGGGTCTGGGGGTTCTTTTATAAGTATTGGGCCGTGTGTTCAGAGCTTGGAGGGCACGCCTTTGTCTCCGACGGCTAGCTGAAGAAGGAAAGTGGGTGGATACCCAATTCCCTCGTGCATTCGCACGAGAGATTGGGATCAAATCAGGGATCATGACTGGCCTCAGATGGAAGGGAATTCCTCAGAGAATCTCCCTTCCATTTCTGGGAGGGGATCTCTGAGGAATCTGAGAGTATTCCCTCTCTAATCCTTGCCGGAGAAGGATTTTGCCCCAATAATGGTGGAAGGACCTGACTGCAAGGTTGGCGAGGAAGTTAGGGGGCTCTCTGTGATGATTTTCAAAAGTTAGGGACCAAAATTTGATTTAGGTGTACTAAATTGCAAAGTAGGTCAAGATGACCTCCCCTTAGGTCCAAATTTTGATACAAACCTAATTTGGACCTAAGGAATCCAATGGTGAAGTTGGATTTTAGGTTTGACCACGTTTGACTGGATATTTTGCGTAAAAACCCAAATTAGGTCAATTAATGAGCTAGGACCCTATTCTAGGTCAAACTAGGTTCCAAAGGCCAATTTGAATGTTCTAAACCCTACAGGATATTTTTACATGAATTTTAGAGGGTTTAATTGATTTTTATCATGACCGGAACCTTGTTGAATTAAGCGGGTCTGTTTTAGGGTTACCAAATGTCATTTAATTCCTAGAATTCACATGAACCCATTTCTGATTGATTCAACCCATTTTTTATCTTATTTAGACCATTTGACCTATGTTTTGCCTCTGAGAAATCCCATTTATGTACTGCAATGGTAAAATTGCAGTTTTAACCTTTATTTCATGTTTTCTTCTTAGAATACTTATTCCTTCATTTAGGCCTTCTACTAGGTTATGTAGGAGCTTTTATTCTCTTTATTGGGTCAAAATGAGCTAGTTATGGCTCATGATGAGGCTCTCATCACCTCCATTAGTAGTTTATTCCCATCGAGGCCAAGCCTTGACCCACTTGTTTGTGCTCTCGCGTGATCAGATTGAGATTTTCTCCGACACTTCCACATCTTAACCCAACTCTCCATCATCAGCATCCATGGAGAACCAAGAAGAAGAGCCCAATGTTCAGAACCAATTACAGTGCCTCCTCGATCTATTTCATGCATTCATGAATCCACCGCAGCACCCACAGATGTGAGATCACTACAATCCCGCTGTGGTGGCGATCAAACCTAGGGTGCAAATCTCGGTTGGAGGACTTGATACTGAATTCAAGCCGAATTTGATTAATGCAATCCCCAAATTCCCTAGCTTAAACTCTGAAGATCCCTTCTAGCACATCAAACAACTGAAACATCTAGCCCAGACCTTTGGACCACCTGTTCAAAATCGGGACATCCTGCTCATGAAGATGTTCTCCTTCTCTCTTATGGATAAGGTTGCCCATTGGTATCAGACTTTGACTCGTCTGATAACACATGGGAGGAACTCCAATTTGAATTTCTGAAGAAATTCTTCCTAGTTGGTCGCACCAACACCTTGAGGCACCAGATCACGCATTTCATGCAAAATGCGGGAGAACCATTTCATGAGGCATGGGACTGCTTTTTAGATCTCATGTCGAAATGCCCCCATCATGGAGTTCCTAAATGGGAACAAGGCCAGTCTTTTTACCAGGGACTCCATGAGGATATCAGATTACTTGCCAATGTAACTTATGGTGGCAACATCATGGGTCAGCATGAAGATACCGTTTGGGAGATTCCTAAGAACATGTGTGAGAACTCCATAAACAATGAATATATGGGTGTGTTTGACCGGACGACCACCTACGCATTAACAAACATGCAAGGGGTACACGAGACTCAAGACTTATCCACATTCGTCAATTTGGAGTTGGTGGCCAGTCGCTTGGATAAGGTCTCTATCATTGAGAATAAGGTAGACGAATTGACTCGACATCTATAGAGATCCACCACTGCACAGCAAAGCACGTATGCGTAACCTCCCTCAGGTAGGGAGGCCGTGCATAACATTCACCACCACTCTTATCAGGGGATGGACCTAGATCCACCTCTGTCTGATCCTGGTTTCGGAGGAAACTCCAGACTTGCCTACTCTAGTTGGGGGAACCCTGAACCCTCATGCTCGGATTTCTCTGGAGTCCCTCAAACCTGTGAGGATCTCCACTCCATACAGAATGATCCCTTCTCCAACACATATAACCTAGCTGGATGGCGCGATCATCCAAATTTCGTGTGGTCGGAAAATAATCAGAAATCGAGACTCAATTCCAACCTCGACCACAAGCTCAGCGACCATAACAGCCCACCCAGCCTAGGCCCAACTTGAATTACCAATTCAGATCTAGCAAGGAAGATGAAATGAGTATGATTCTGTAAGCCCTAGATGGCATCCAGAAGACTAATGCGGCTATGTAGAAACAACATAAAGAAGCGATCATAGAAGTTTGAAATCAACTCGCACAGATGGCATGGAATTGTTAGCCTGGTGCACTCCCTTCCCAACCTTTACCGAATCCAAACCACATGTCAGACGTGGTAAATCAAATCGAGTTCCAATCTTGCTACACTCAGCCGACACATCAACACATACCTGTGTATTTGGATTGATCCAAATCAAGCCTCAATGATTAACCCTGCTATTCAACAACAGGGTCCAATCCTCTCTCCTCCACCCCTGCATCATGACTATACTATGATCAATGTTGTGGGCATGAGAAAAGATCACAGGACCAGGCCCCGAGGCCCTCCTCCAAAATCTTACCCAACCCATGATCAACACAACAAGGTTGAGGACAAAACCAAGAGGTGGGAACAGAAACCTGCCCCCCAGGATAACCAATCCATTCCCCTATCCCAAATCTTGCCCCACCTCCACACTAGAGGACTATCTAAATCTAACATAATGGGAGCATTGAGGAATGCACAAGTTACTATCCCGTTACTTGATATACTCACTCTCAACTCCAACTCCTAACTCATCAGAAAAAAGGGTGGAGGAATCCTCACAAAGGAAGATAGCACTATTTGAAAATGTGAGTGCTATAATCCAAAATAGTCTATCTCCTAAGAAATTTGATCCAAGCATCCCGTTGATCCCCTACAAGATCGATGCTACAAATTTTAAGTGGGTGTACTGGATCTCGATGCTTCAGTCAACCTAATCCCAACCGCCCTATTTGATAAACTATGGATAGGATAGCTAAAACCTACTGAAGTTACTCTGTAATTAGCTGATTGAATCGTAATCACCCCAATTGGGCTGGTAGAAGATGTACTAATTAGAGTCAAAGATTTTAGCTACTTAGCTGATTTTCTAGTTCTTCACATGGACGTGCCACAACAAATACAAGATATGCCCTTGATTCTGGGGAGACCTTTCTTGGCTACTGTTGGAGCCAAATCAATTGTGAATCAGGGCACATGATAATCACCTCTGGAGATAAGCGAACTGAGATCAATATTTTCGAGGCATCCTTTAAAGGAAAAGGAAAATGCTTGGTAGAGCAGCTAGGTTTGATTCAGGAACTCATGACCATTTTGGTAGTAGAAAACCTAGAACTAGAATAGGAAGTTTTCCGCATTACGGAGGATCTCGATTTTGCCGAGCATGATTTCATTAGATTGAGAGTATTGGAGGCATTCACCTTTGATCTTGAGGACATACACATCGATTTCGGGTAACAAGATAACATTCGACGGGATTTGGATTTGTATTCCATGGATCTGGAGACATTTTATTATGATGATTATTTTGAGGATCTCTAGGAATCGAGCATGGCAAATATCGAGAGTGACCACAACCCAAAGTTTGAATCATTTATAGAATCGAAGTTCTATAATCCAATAGTCACTCTCTAGACATTCATTTTTGATTTGATGAGAATTATAGAGAAGATCTGTTAGATGATTCAATCTTCGAGTCATTTCTTGAGGAAATGATCTTGCACCTTCTTGAAAAGAATCAAGATGACTCATTGGATAACGATTTATTAGGCCACATTGCACAAGAGGAACCAAACATTTGGGCTACGTGGGCTAGGTTCACCTCTGCTGGGTCTTGGACTCACCATGATCTTACTTCAGGGCCCCGTGATCACTACATCTTCTTGGGGATTCCTCCGCAAAAACTCATTAAGAGACGCCATAAATGAATCAACTTCATCCATATCATAGACCTTCTAGATTGCCTCTTCATCATGAGTTGGTACTCATCTGTGGTCATCTGATTCTCATTCACCATGATCACATATTTTCTCCTACCACTTGATGAGTCCATTTCTATGGAATATTGTTATGCCTAAGTTAACTCTATTCTTACATTTATGTTTGTTAATAACCACATTAGGTCATAAAATGATTGCATGCATCATTACTTAAGTTTACATTTATTCTATTGTATTCTATAACTTATTATTTAATTATTTTATATTTCATGCAGGTCTCGCACACAGCGCACCCTATGCATCTCCTCCACTTAATCCACTCCATCAGGCTAATTTAAGAGTTAACAAATAATCGGGAAAGTGAGAGAGGAGGGGGATTAATTTTGCAAGAGACCAGGGGGTGAAATGAATTTCCCCCTCCCCCAACAACCGTCGGCCTCAACAAACCCAAAACAACCACTGGCCAATTTTAGTAAGGGATTTGAAAATCCCTTGACTTGCGCCAGGGAGGAAGAGCGGATGGGGGGAGGAGATAAAAGCGAAGATCTGGTGGGGGATTCCCTCCCTTATCATCTCCACCTTCTCCACAGTGGAGAGGGAATACACTGTGGAATTGGCATACATCATGAACTCTGCGCATTTGCCTCCAACCTTCGTCATCTTGATGGTCGCACTGTGACAGTGTGCGGCCACCACCACAAACCACCTCACCGCACGCTACGGCCTGCGCACAAGCCAGCCGTTGCCTTCACCAAGCGTGCCCCCTCACCGCACGCAGCACACCACGTAGTGCCCTCACCGCACCCGCAGCAGTGCGCCCACGCACCCGCACAGCGCTGGCAGGCACCTGCCTCTCGTGCAAGACCACCAGCAGCCGCACGTGTGGCTACCTCCACTTCGTCTTCTTCATCTCCTTTCTTCCACTGCTGCAACAAAGAGAAGAACCCATCAGCCACCAGCCTACCCCACGCCGTGCGACCCCCTCCAGTCTCCATTCTCGACGTCGAGCATCGTGTACAGTGCCCCCGCGCGTGTAGCCACGCGTGGCCCGCGCACGCAGCCACAGTGACGCGCGTGGGCCTCATAGCTGCCGGTCTTCCTCCTTCGTCAGGTCATCTCCGGCCACCTCCAGTCGCCGTATCACCACCATCTCAAAGCACTCATCGAGGTGCACCATCCCGTCGACTCTCGCAGCCATCCACGCACGACCATTCACGCGAGGAGGAAAGAGAAGAAATCCTCTGTTTCTCCTCCAATTAAAAATTACCATCCATGCCATTGTGAGGGAACACTATTCATTTATTTAAAGCATTAAATTATTAAGGTGAATTTGCATAGCCATCCTTCTACATCATCAAAATTGCTTGCAGATGAATATCTCTCATGAATGATTTAATGCATGTCATATATATTATGGTGAAAAAGTTATATTCTAGAAATTAGTATTTACAGTGTTTACCAGTATCAAGATCATTATTTTACATGATATTATATAGTGGTGATTTTGCATATGCACACCTGTATTCTTGATTAATTATTTGAAGCAAGAAATCATGTTGAAAACACGTGCACCAGTTAGTATACATACACATTGAGATTCTCAAATAAACGAAGCACAACACACTTGTTTAAATAGGCTAATTCCTCCCTATGAAGATGACCTAACTCTTCATGGTTAGTTTTGAGAATTAAAATGTTTTGAAAAGCGATTTTCTGCCACGCGATTACATGTAACGACACATCATTTTATGTTAAAGTTTTCAACAAAAATGAAGATCGCTCTTCCACCACTCATCACAGTATGCCAGATGACATATCCTTTTGAGTTGCATTGTGCCCAGCCAATGGTGTTAAACTTAGTGCTTAACGGGAGGTAATCAGTCATTTTGAAAAACTTGAGACCCTTCTGCTGAAATCATATTGCACTTTAGGGCTCGTCTGTTGAAGAACTGACTCCATGATGGGAACACCATCATAGGCCTTAACAGGCAACTTTTAGTCAGGTTTAAAAGATAAATGCTCCTACATAACCACCTGAGGGTTGTAACTCCACTTCAGGCTATTTTGAGAAGAGAACAGGAAACTAGGGTTAATTATGTAATTTTAACAGCATATCATGAACACAGAATAACCAAGGGGTTTGCTAGGGGTGAAATGAAGGTCAAATGAGAATTAAATATCAATAAGTGGGTCTATGCCAACAGAAAAAGGGTTTCACGCATTTCGAGAACTAATACAGCACTCAAAATCCTGATTTCAGACTTGCTTAAATTACAGAGGTTTTGGTTAGGATAAAATTCATCTAAATCTCCTAAAATTCATAAAGAAGTATTCCTTGAGGTTTGGTAACCTTGATTTGATCTTTGGAACATATTTTGACCTTAAACAGAGTCACAGATAGAGTTCTACCCTAATTTGGGTTTCTGCACAAATTTCCCAATCAAACTTGGTCAAAACTAAACTCTAACTTCACCATCAGATTCCTTGGGTCCAAATTAGGTTTGTACCAAAATTTGGGCCCAATCAGAGTCCATCTTCACCTAGTTTGCATGTTAGCTCATTTAAACTCTATTTTCCACACTCAAGCCCCTAGCTTTTGAAATATTTGCATTTAGTCCCCTAACTTCCCATCATTTTATTCAAAAAGATCCCTGCTGCCATTAATAGTGTGAACCCATCAGCACCGACCTTCAATCTGGGATTTCTCCCTGATTTCTCGATCAATTCCTTCCAAAATTGGAAGGAATGATCTTAAGAGAATCCCCAATCATCTAAACCTTATCTTGGTCTCTAATTCTCGTCAAGAAGCTCATGCGAACTCTTTGGATTTCAAGATCTTCTTCCCTACTTTTTTGAGCTCCTCAAGCTTGTTTCCAAGCATGGAAGCCTGCCTGAGGCCTTTAAAAGGACTTCCATCGCATTATCTAGCTCTTTAGCAAAGTTTAGCGGTGGAAATCTCCCATCTTCTCATCCTCCAGCTATAACCTTCATCTCCGGTGAGCTCCTCTATCCTCTTCATTGAGTCGACCAACGGTCAAATTGGCCGACCCATTATCCTCCCCTCATCATCGCGATCGTTGCCTGCTCCCTCCCTCTCCTTCATCTCCCCCGTATCACCATCGACATCACCTTCTCCAGCTCCGGTCCACCACAACTGGAGTCCTCCGCTCGCCATCTCTCTCCCTAAGTCCCTCTATCTCTTCCCCTTCCCTTATTGATCCTCTCCAACCGCTTAGCTCTTAGGTTTGACCATCAACACAACCGTAACCACCATTATCTCTCTCCGCTCTGGCCAAGCACTGGCAAAGGCCTCTGCTCGCTCCACTACACCAAACCACATGCCACTGACTGCTACACCTTCACCGTGCCTCACCCATGAAAACCCCTCAAGAAATTGAGGGGATTGGCCTCTCACACACTCCACTCGACACCACCTTCACTGCACCACCTCCTTGACCTCGCCATCACACCACACACACCTTCATAGCATGCCACGACCACCATCGTGTTCCTCAGAACATGGCATTCCTTCTGAAATTGTTTAATTGGGACTATAAGCCTGTATTCGTGTTTCTCAGGTTCGTCGGACGTCCGTCGTCGCCCTCATCATCTTCGACCCCGTTCGCTCATCTCTTGCTCCCAACTCACCCAGTTGAAGGTCACAATCGACGTGAAGCATCTCCGGGTTCCTTCCCACATAGCCAATCGAGGCCATCAGCTATGTTTGCTGCTCTAATTGGAGGCTTCAATGTTTACTGCTGCTGTGCGAAGAAGTCATGTGGGATTAGTCCCACATTGTGAAATGAAGGAGCCCCAGCAGCACATTTAAGGAAAAGGTGACGAGGGTTGTTTGCCTTTGAGTAACTGGGGTCAGGTCCTCACCACGCATATGCACATGCGGTGCCCCACGCACCCGTCCACACCCTCGCTCGTGCACATGCCATGCGGGTCTAGGTGTGGATCCAGTTACCTGCTTCTCAGGTGTGGTCAGATTCTGAGGTTGGGTGTGAGAGAAAGAAGATTTGAGAGAGAAGGGGGTGGGTTTTGCTCTACTGAGACCTTAGAGCATGCTCTCTCTAGTGACACTTAGAGAAATTCTGAAGAGGCCTTTGAGCCTTGGTTGTTGCTACTGTTGTGTTCGTGAAGTGAAGAGGACCTTGTGCATCTGGAAGCCTTACCCATCGTCTAAGGCCCTTTGCTGGTTATTGTGGCATTATTTTAATAACTTGATTAATAGTTGTGATTTACTGTTGAGATATTTAAGTGGTTGCAAGCTTAACTTTGAGGGGCTAATTTGGTGATTCAAATCACCATTTTAACCCGATCTTTTTGCACTATCATTCTGATTCTTATTGAAATATCATTTTGAATATCATTGATCTAAATTGCTTATATTTCTTGTGATTGGTGAATTAAATTGCATCTTTGCTCCCTGCGAACGATCTCGGACTCCACTTTTGATTCTAAGCTAATAAATTTAAATGATTTGAATGATTTTGTCCTATACTACGATGCATTTCTTAAACAATGACAATTTTGTCCGAACATTTTGGTGACTTTGCCGAGGAATAATGCGCAGTTTGATTTCACTGGTTACAATTTCTGATTTGATACTAACTTGTTCTATCTATTTTGTTGTGTTGTGCAAGGTACATGAAGAAGATTAGCCGCACGATAGCCACTCTAGGGGTAGGTAATCTCATTTCCTTCTTAAGCCCCTATTTCTGGAAAGAATTAAAAATAAAAATCAATTAGGATCAACTCGCATTCCTTATTAGACTTTATCACTTGAGTTGCCTGATTTGATTGATTTTAGACATCCCCATCCAGATTTTTGCACCTGCTAAGGATTTAAGGTGACTAGGGCTATTCACCTTCTTGATTGAGCCCTAGGTGCCACATTTGAAAAAATTTGAACTTGGACAAGAGAAAAATTAGGGTTTCTAATTTTAGGGTTTTGAGGAAAACACACTTGCCTGAATAGAAAGAGAATTGATTTCCTGCATTGTGTGTCACCCAAGCCTTGCTTGAATTGACCTAATCAGGAAAACCTTAAAAGAAGGCTCTAACATTCACTTGAATCCTTAAAAGTTGGGACTTAATAACCTACTTGCAAACAACTCAGGGTGATTTTGGGTTCATTACCCAACTCATCCTAAACATTAGGGTAGGTTAGGTGAAGTTGACCCACTTTGTGGGTTAGACAACCTTCAAATTAGCTCACAAATCACAAATCAACTATAAAGCTCAACTAAAATTCAAAGCACCATAATTCAAGATTAAAATTGGTAGACTTAAGGGGTCAAGTTGCTCATTCTGATCTACTTGGACTCTTAGTGACAAGTAAGGTTGAGTGGGGGAAGCCTTGTAACCCATGGGGATGCTCTACCGTGTAGGGGTCTTTGCGGGATTCTCCCTTCCTGGTTGCCCAAGTATTTCTTGGATGAGTGATTTTCTGATCAAGAGGTATCATCTGCCTTGAACCTCCTTAGTCATCCAAAGATCTTTGGGTGCCTCGATTGGGTCTATTACAGCTTGTGTCCCTCATCTTGCTCGCTAGTGCATGTTCGAGAGGAGGTCCTTAAGACCACCCTTGAGACCTCCATTAGTAGTTCACTCCCATCGAGGCCAACCCTCGAATCACTTGTTGGTGCTACCTTTTGATCATATTGATATCTCTTCCAACTCTTCTGCTTCTGAGCCCAGATCTCCTTCAGCTATACCCATGGAAAATCAAGAAGAAGAACCCAATCTCTAGAATCAGCTACAGTGCCTCAACGATCTATTTCAGGCATTCATGAATCCACTGCAGCATCCTATGATGCAAGATCATTATAATTCCGCTGCGGTAGCAATCGAACCTAGAGTTCAAATCCCAGCTGGAGGACCTGATACTGAACTCAAGCCCAATATGCTTCATGCTGTCCCCAAATTCCATGGGCTTAACTCCGAAGATCCTTTCTAGCACATCCAATAGTTGAAACATCTAGTCTAGACCTTTGGGCCACCTATTCAGAATAGAGATATCTTACTTATGAAGATGTTCTCTTTCTCCCTCAAAGATAAGGCGACCCGCTGGTACCAAACTCTGACCCGTCCAATCAACACTTAGACTAAACTCCAATCTGAATTCCTGAAGAAATTCTTCTCGATTGGTCGGACAAATGCTCTGAGGCACCAAATCACACACTTCACGCAAAACTTGAGAGAACCACTTCTTGAGGCATGGGATTGCTTTTTGGATCTCATGCGAAAATGCCCCCATCACGGAGTTCCTAAATGGGAACAAGTCCAGTTTTTTTACCAGGGACTCCATGAGGATATTAGACTCTTTGTCAATGCAACCTGTGGTGGCAACATCATGGGTCAGCATGAGGATATGTACGAGAACTCCATGAATAATGAATCTATAGGTATGTTCGACTGAACGACTACCCGTGCATTGACAAACACCCAGGGGGTGCATGAGACTCAAGGCCTATCTGCATCCATCGATCTGGAATTGATGGCCAGTCGCCTGGACAAGGTCTCTGTTATTGAGAAGAAGGTGGATGAATTGACCTAACATCTACAGAGAGCCACCTCAGCATAGTAGATCACATATGCGCAACTGCCCTCTGGTAGGGAGACTGTGCATAACATTTTTCACCACTCTCATTAGGGGATGGACTCATACCCACCCCCATTTGATCTTGGTTTCGAAAGAAACTTCGGAACTTCCTGCTCTAGTTGGGGGAACTCTAAACCCTCGTATTCTGACTTCTCTGGAGTTCCTCAGACCTGCGAGGATCTCCACGCCATACAGAATGATTCATTCTCTAACACCTATAACCTTAGATGGCATAATCATCCCAACTTTGCTTGGTCAGGGAATAATCAAAATTCGCGATCTCAATTCCTGCCCCGACCACAAGCTCCATGCCCATACCAGCTTGCTCAGCCTAGGCCCAATCGAAATTATCAGGCTCACCAAAACCAGCAGACTTAATTTTGTTACCACCCATAGTGGCAAGTCGACTCAGGATCCACCTTATCCGAGCCACTCTCAGCCTAGTAGTTTAGAGCCTAACCCTAGGTTGGTTATCAAGGAGACCCCTATCCCAGATCCAAAACTTGAACCAATCGTAGAGGAACCTATAGAGGTTCCATTTCCTGAGGCCTTGACCAAGGGAAAGAGGAAACCCAAACTCACGGCACTTGAGGAAGATCTAGTTAAGCTCTTTGAGCAAGTCCAGATAAACATCCCTTTGATGGATGCAATTTTCCACATACTGACATATGCAAGATTTCTGAAGGATTGTGTACACCTAAGCGTAAGCCGCGAAGCAAAGACAAGAGTCCGATCGTATTATCTGAGCAAGTCAGCTTGATCATTTTGAGCAAGCTCCTGCAAAAAGTGAAAGATCATGGTACCCCTTTGATCTCTTGCAAAATCGGTCATCTACAATTTGATCGAGCATTATTGGATTTAAGAGCCTCCATAAACTTGATACCTACATCCTTACTAGACCATTTCGAGGTCACTGAGCTTAAACCGACTGAGGTGACTTTGCAGTTAGCAAATCAGTCAATTAAGTCACCTAGAGGAGTTCTCGAGGATGTTCTTGTATGGATCTATGATTTCTATTTCTAGTGGACTTCATTGTGTTAGACATGGAGACTCCAGAAAATCTGAGGAACACATCGATCATTTTAGGGAGACCATTCCTAGCCACAGCTAGTGTAAATATCAATTGCGAAGAGGGCCAGATTGAGTTAAAATTTGGGAACCAGACATTAAAGATTGATATCTTCAAGGCCCAGAAAGGAATAAACTATGGGGTAATCGAGGAAGTATGTGACATTAGTTCCATGGTTGAGGATCCACTTGCAGAGGAAGACCCAATTATTTCTGATCCTAAACCCTAAGAAAATTCTGACCCATAGATAAAGGATCCTAGAGTTGATCTAGATTCACCCTTAGCTCCCACTTTATCTTCTGAGGCCCATCCTGAACCCCCACCTACTGCTGATAACTTGGTTATGGAGTTGAAACCCCTCCCAGATCATCTGAAGTATGTATTTTTGGGTTCTAATCAAATGTTTCCTATGATTATCAATTCTCGAATCACATCTGATATGGAAACAAAGCTGATTTATGTTCTCCAGCAACATCGGAAAGCCACTGGATGGACTCTCGATGATTTGACTGGTATTAGTCCCTCCTATTACACACATCGTATCTACACTGAAGAGGGTTCACGACCATCTCGAGAGATGCAAAGAAGACTCAATCTGAATCTACAAAGAGGTCGTGAAGAAAGAGATTATCAAGTGGTTAGATGCTGGTATTATATATCAGATCTCTGATAGCTGCTGGGTGAGCCCAATCCAAGTTATGCTTAAGAAGGCAGGGGTCACCGTTATCATGATTGAATCTGGAGAGACCATCCCGAGCAGCATTGCAAATTTGTGGAGAGTCTGCATAGACTATTTGAAATTGAATGCCTCCATGAAGAAAGATCATTTCCCGCTTCCGTTCATTGACCAGATTCTCGAGAAACTGGTGGGAAATTGATTTTTTTATGTCTTGGATGGTTACTCTAGATATAATCAGGTGGCAATTCATCTAGAGGATCAGGAAAAGACCACCTTTACCTACCCCTATGGTACGTACGCGTTCCACAGGATGCCATGCAAGCTATGCAATGCACCTGCCACCTTTCAGTGGTGCATGCTATCCATATTCTCTGATATTGTAGGTAATTACCTTGAGGTCATCATGGACAACTTCTCGGTATTTGGTGAATCTTTTGATGAATGCCTCTTGCATGTGATCCAAATTCTTAAAAGATGCATTAAAGTGAACCTAGTTCTCTCCTGGGGAAAGAGCCACTTCATGGTTCCTGGAGGCATTGTTCTTGGACATCTTGTCTTTGAGAGAGGTATCCAGGTTGACCGAGCTAAGGTGAATTTGATTTCCAAGCTACCTGTGCCTAGCTTGGTTAAAGGCATCAGATCATTCCTAGGGCACATTGGATTTTATCGTCGATTCATACCTGATTTCTATAAGATCACACTCCCCTTGACGAATCTCCTCTTGAAGGACACACCTTTTTAGATTTCTAGTGAGTGCATTCATGCATTTGAGATCTTGTGTGACCAAGTCACCCAAGCACCAATCCTGCAATCTCCTGACTTGTCTCAACCCTTCGAGATCATGTATGATGCATCTAACTACGCAGTAGGAGTAGTGCTGGGTCAAAAAATCGATGGGAAACCAGTGGCCATATATTACACCAGCAAGACATTGGACGGGGCTTAGCGTAATTACACTATTATGGAGAAAGAGTTGCTGGCTGTAGTATTTGTCTTGGAGAAATTCAGGTAATACCTTTTGGGTTCCCATGTCATCATTTACTCTGATCACACTGTAGTGAGGCACTTACTCACAAAGAAGGATGCGAAGCTGAGATAAATCCACTAGATCTTGCTATTGCAAGAATTTGATCTAGAAATTTGCGACATGGCGGGAAAGTAGAACGTAGTAGCTGACCATTTGTCTCACCTTCCTTCTTTAGTCATTGACCCATCCGGACCTATTATCGAGAACTTTCTGGATGAACATCTCTTGGTCATTAATGGACTTCCTTGGTTTGCTAACATCATGAACTACTTGGTTACAGGGAAAGTCCCACCAGATTGGCCGACCTCCAGGTAGGACAAGCTGATTTCCGATGCCAAGTATTCTGTCTAGGAAGATCCATATCTTTTCCATATCGGTAATGGCTAAGTGATCCGAAGATGCATTCCTAATGACGAGGTCAACGACGTAATCTCATTCTGTCATGACTAGCCTATGGTGGCCATTACTCTGGGAGTAAAACCACAGTGAAGATCCTCCAGTGTGGGTTCTTTTGGCCCACAATGTTCAAAGATGCACAATCCTATTGTAGGGCATGTGCCCATTGTCAAACCCTCAGCAACATGGGCCCGCGAGATATGATGCCCTTGAATTCGATCATTGTGTGTGAAATCTTTGACATCTGGAGAATTGATTTTATGGGACCCTTTCCAAGATCTAATGGCTTCGAATATATCTTACTCGCTGTTGATTACGTCTTTAAATGAATTGAATTCGTCCCCACTAGAACAAGTGACCATAAAGTTGTTCTTCGGTTCATTTAGGAGAACAGCTTTTCTAGATTTGGGGTTCCAAAAGCCATCTTCAGCAATGGCGGGTCTCATTTCACCAATGTGCACTTCCAGTCCCTAATGAAAAATTATGGGGTGTCACATCGCATCTCGACTCCTTATCACCCCCAGACTAATGGATTGGATGAACTGTCGAATCTGGAGATTAAGAAGATCCTTCAGGTCAGTTTTCGACCTGACAGGAAGGATTGGTCTACCTGCCTTCCAGAAGCTTTGTGGGCCTATAGGACTGCCCATAAGACCCAGTTAGGAATGTCTCCCTTCATACTCATGTATGGAAAGGCATGTCACCTCCCTGCAGAAATGGAACCCAAAGCCTATTGGGTAGTATAGAAGTGCAATCTATATCTTTTGAAGGCTAGAATCCACTGTTGGTTGCAATTGAGCGAGATCGAGGAACTATGCAATGATGCATACGAGAACTAGCGAATCTACAAAGAGCGGGTGAAAGCCTTCCATGATAGGCACATTTCACGAAAATCCTTCCATCCTGGTCGAAAGGTATTACTTTTCATGGCCAAACTCAAGCTCTTCCCCGGAAAACTCAGATCAAAATGGATTGGATCATTCCTTGTGAGACAAGTATTTGGAAATGGAGCAGTCGAAATCAGTGAACTCAGCCACGAATCAGAACCTTTTGTCGTAAATAGTCAGAGACAAACCGTTCTTCAAACTCACCAACTCAAATTTGGCTGCAGTATCTTTTGATCTCCATTCTCCCTGAGCTTCATTACGTCCAGCTGATGGCGTTAAACTTAGTGCTTAATGGGAGGTGTTTGTTTGAAAGCGAAGTCGGGTTTTAAAATAATGCGTCATAGTATAGTTGAAATGGCTTTCAAAATAAATAAATTTTATTACTTGAAGTTTAAGTCTGAGGTCGAACATAGGAAGCAAATGGAATTTGCACACTAATCTCAATAATAGATGTAAATTGAACACATAAAACTATTCAAAATCTAATTCAGAATGTCAAGCATCATTATATAGAGCATAAAAAGAATTGTAGCCATAAATAATAGAGATCTGATGAAAAATTGGACGTCTGATTATAAAATTAGATGTCTTATAAGTGTGGTGCTACAGTGTCTGATTTTTTCTTCTTCTTTCTGGCTTCTGCTTCTTCTTCTTTCTTCTCTGGCTTTGATCCTTTCCTTTGTCATTGGCTTCTTTCTTCTTTGTCTTCTTCTGTTCCTTCCTACCTTGCTTTCTCTTCCTACTTTCTTTCTTTTCTTTCTTTTCTGTTCTTTGCCCTGTGAGCCTCAACTGCTTTCTTCTTCCTTTCTTCTTCTTTCCATAGCTTCTCTGCGACTCTTCTTCAGCTCGCTTCTGCCTTCAGCCCTTAGCTTCTTCTTCAGCTTCCTCCTTTAGTCCTTATCGTGCCTTCTGCCTTCAGCTTCCTCCTTCCTCTTCCTTGGCTTCACCCTTAGCTTTTTCTTCTTCCTTTTCCCTGAGAGCAAAACCTACCCCTACCCTCCCCCGCAAACTCTCCTCTCCTTTCCCTCTTTGGCTCGCTCTCCCAGAGCCTTCTCGGGTTATTGGGTCAGGTTAGTGTGCCCAGGACCAGGCCCACCGGCGTGTGTGGTGGGCGAGGAGTGCGCGGGTAGTCGTGTCGAGAACCAGGTCCATGGATGTGTGGGTCGCAGACGAGGCTTATGGGATGAGTGGGACCTCACCCCATGTTAGGAGGAGCTAAGCCCTTGGCACTTTTTCAACTTATATCACTTCACCCGCTCGAAGACTTCCAAGGTGGGACTAAATGTCCCACCTTCTTCTCGCGCATGCTCGCAGCAGGTGGTCACTCAATTGCAGAGGCTGCAGGTGCTTTGATCTCCAATTTCTAGCTGGAGTTGTTCGCGAAGAGAATCCGCATGTCTGGGACCTGAAATCCTGAAGCCTAGGTCCTTAGATGAAGTTTGCAAGCTTCTTCAAGCTCGTTCCAATGGCGTCGAAGCACCTGTACCTATCTATAAGAAAACATCCTCACAGCCTTGTTAAATCACATAGAAAGCTTCACTGTGATATGATGAAGGTGGCCCGGTGGTTGGCGTGGCACGGGATGGCTTAGGCTTGCCTAGGTCACTCTGTGGCTATGGAGATGGGTGTGTTTGGGGGATGTGTGTCGAGTGTGTGGCAGTCAATGGAAAGAGGGATGATGATTAGTGGGATGTGGCAGAGCTTTTGCGGTGGCTGGCAAGGTGGATGGGTGTGTGGAATGACGGAAGCACCTCGCCGGTGGTCTGTCGGAGGTGGAGAAGAT
The DNA here is from genome assembly GCA_037157565.1 of Thalassia testudinum. NCBI lineage: Eukaryota > Viridiplantae > Streptophyta > Magnoliopsida > Alismatales > Hydrocharitaceae > Thalassia > Thalassia testudinum. The sequence goes on from JAZHRO010000025.1 coordinate 47,751,147, forward strand.
GGTGGTGGTCTGTGAGCGTCGAGGGATATTTTAGGAAATAAAGAGGGGGAATCAGGAAGAGGAGAGAGGGGGGAAGTACCTGGCCTAGTTTAAGGAAGAAGGGGGAAGGGATGGCGGACGGCTCATATCTGCCACTGCTGGAGATGAAGGTCCCAGTAGGAGGGGGACGGCGACGACGAGAGGGAGGTAGGCGCGTGCGTAGGTATGGCACGACGCGGACGAAGGAGGCAAAGACAACTCTGCCACTGGTATTGTGGCAGAGCAGTGAGAGAAGGAGATAAAGGTCACTGGAGCTCGCTGGGAGTTTGGCTGGAGGAGAAGAGAGGAAATTGGGGGTTATCTCCAGCTAAACCAAGTTGGGGATCTGCGGAAGGATTAGGGCACCCTTTTATAACCCCTGGCGGAGAACCTTGTGCTTGGAAGGCAATCTTCCAAGCACAGGCAAGTCGCCGGAGTTGGAAGGTCGAAAAGACCCAAATCTCTCATGTGTTCGCATGAGAGATTGGGTAGGAATTGAAGCTCCAAATTGGGTTCACATGAACAAGAATTCCTCAGAGAATCTCCCTTTCAAATTTCAGAGGAATTCTCTGAGGAATCAAGGAGATATATTCCTCGAATCCTCATCGGAGTAGGATTTCCTCCACTGTAATGGTGGAGGGACCTAATTGCAAAGAACGACAAGGAAGCTAGGGGGTGTCTGCAAGAGTTTTCAAAAGTTAGGGGCATAAATGTAATTGGGCTGGACTGATTTGAAAAGTAGGTCAAGGTGAACTCCCCTTAGGTCCAAATTTTTGTACAAGGCTAATTTGGACCTAAGGAATTCAATGATGAAGTTGGATTTTAGGTTTGACCACGTTTGATTTGGCAATTTACATAAAAATCCAATTTACGGTAAACAATTGACTGAGACCCCTATTTAGGTCAGAATAGGTTCTAAGGGCCAAATTGAAGGTTCTAAACCCTAGAGGATATTTTTACATGATTTTTTAGAGGGTTTAGGTGAATTTTATCATGACTAGAACCTTGTTAAATTAAGTGGGTCTGTTTTAGGGTTACCAGAAGTCATTTAATTCCCAGATTTCACATGAACCCTTTTCTGTTTGAATCAGCCCACCTTTTATCCTGTTAAGACCATTTGATCTATGTTTAGCCCCTGAGAAATCCCATTGTTGCACTGCAATGGTAAAAATGTAGTTTTACCCTTTGTTTCTTATTTTTCTTTCAAACTGGTTATTCCTTGAGTTAGGTCCTTCATTTGGTTATGTAGGTGCATTTGTTCTCTTTTTTTAGGTCAAAATGAGCTATTTAGGGCTCATGATGCTATTCCCATCAGGAGGTAACTCGTCATCTCTTAGAAAATCAAAACCTTTTCTGACATATCTCTTTGCTGAACTCATATTGTACTTTAGGGTTCGTCCATTAGAACAGTCGACTCCACCTTTGATACTTGTATCAGAGCTAGAAATCATCTGCAACAGTCATTCCGATCCATTCACCATCCACCTGTTCTAATGTACGATCTGAATTGAACTCGAACCCACCTAATTTACAATGAGAACATTGCAAATCTTAGGCATCGGGGGTATTAAAGTGCAAAATGCTGTGAAAATCAATGCAAGAAAAGGTTTCATAAAAAAAGAGAGGAGAAAAGTGGAAAGGAGAGGTAACTTTGAAATGAATGAAAAGAGGAAAAGAGGAGGATAAAAGAAAAGAAAAGAAAGAAAAGAAAGAAAAAAGGAGCAAACAAAAGGAGAAAAAAATGAATTAGTCCCTTAAAATTGAGTATGGAACTTACTTAACTTCTAGGTTTGATCGGATGATGAATTAAGACCTTGAAGGCTAAAACTTAGGGGATTAGTGACGAGTACCGACCTTAGACATCTTGGATCTATTTTAGGGTTTAAGCACTCATGTATTTGTTAAGATCTGGAGTAGTCCTCAAGAGGTTGAGGAAAAATGCGAAGTTGATGTAGTAGGTCTAAGGCTTAGGGATTATTTGGCCCCATTGCCTGCTCTTTGGTTTGGGAAACTTGGTAACCTAAGCACCCAAAAATCACACACTAAGTCTAGTTCAGTGTTCTTAATAAAGAAAAACATGCCATAAGTATTCTGTTATAAGAAGCCATCTCGAAGATCTAGCGTAGGAGCGGCTCAACAACATAGGATTGATTGGACGAGTTCTCGGTGCGGAGAGGTGGAAAATTCCCTTTGAAGATGCATAATAAAATATCATCTCCTCGGTGCTTGTTTCCTAGGATATCTAAATATCCTACTAGAGGCATGTAAGCACCTTGTGCTGGTTCAGGTGCCATGGGTGGGATTATCCCGAAATGTCGATTGCTTGGGCCTGAATTTAGCTACTGAATGCCATGGGTAGCATTATCTTAAAGTGTCGAAAGCTAGGGTTCTGGGGGTTGCCATGGGTGGTGCTATCCCAAAGCTTCGAAAGCCAAGGACCCTTCAAGGATTGATGGTGGGGACAAGGAATCCGAGGCAGACCATGTTTAGGGCCAATTTGAGGCTGGATTTAGGGAAAAATAAAAAGAAAAGAGGGAAAACTCTCCAAATGAAAAATCCTTCTTTATCTCTCTCTTATCAAAATGCATTGGCAAACTGAACTTGGACATGTTATGACTATGCACAAGTGCTTAAACCGTTGGGGTCAATGAACCTCTGCGTAGTTTTGGAGGGCCTTAGAAACCTTCACGGTAGACTTAGGCTGAAGTTGGTCAGGTCTTGATCTTAGGTGGTACTTGAGTACCTCTAGGCCTATTATTGGTATTCTAATTTGATTTCTAGAGATACAGCTTAGTAAGGCATCCTGACGGTTACATCCGACCTAGAGACATGGTTTTGATCCATAGGATGTTTGCTAAAGGACTAGCAAAAGCTAGGCATGGGGGTATGATGGGAACACCATCGTAGGCCCTAAATGGCCACTTTTAGTCAATTTTAAAAGATAAATGCTCCTATATTACCATCTGAGGGTTATAACTCCACTTCAGGCTATTTTGAGAAGAGAACAGGAAACTAGGGTTAATTATGTAAATTTAACAGCATATCATGAACACAGAATAACTAAGGGGTTAGATAGGGGTGAAATGAAGGTCAAATGAGCATTAAAGATCAATAGTGGGTCCATGCAGACAAAAATAGGGTTTCACGCATTTCGAGAACCAATACAGCACCCAAAATCCTAATTTCAGACCTGCTTAAATTACAGAGGTTTTGGTCAGGATAAAATTCATATAAATCTCCTAAAATTCATAGAAACATATTCCTTGAGGTTTCGTAACCTTGATTTGACCTTTGGAACCTATTTTAACCTTAAACAGAGTCACGGACATAGTTTTGCCCTAATTTGGGTTTCTACGCAAATTGCCCAATCAAACTTAACCAAAAATCAAATCTAACTTCACTGTTAGATTCTGAGTCTAAATTAGGTTTGTACCAAAATTTGAGCTTAATTAGAGTCCAACTTGACCAAGTTTGCATTTTAATCCATTTAAACTCTATTTCCCACACTTAAGCCCCTAGCTTTCAAAATCTTTGCATTTAGCCCCCTAACTTCTCATCATTTTCTTCAAAAATTTCCCTACTGCCATTAACAATGTGAACCCATCAGCACTGACCTTTAATATGGGATTTCTCCCTGATTTCTCGATCAATTCCTTCCAAAATTCGAAGGAATGATCTTGAGAGAATCCCAAATCATCTGAACCTTGTCTTGGGCTCCAATTCTTGTCAAGAAGCTCGTGTGAACTCTTTGGATTTTAGGATCTTCTTCCCTAACTTTTCGAGCTCGTCAAGCTTGTTTCCAAGCTTGGAAGCCTGCTTGAGGCCTTTAAGAGGACCTCCATTGCATTACCTATCTCTTTAGAAAAGTTTAGTGACGAAAATCCCTCATCTTCTCCAACCGTTCGCACCTTCACCTTTGGTGAGCTCCTCCATCCTCTTCATCAAGTTGGCCAATTTTCAAATTGGCTGGCCCATTATCCTTCCCTAATCCTCCCGATCGTCGGCCACCAAAGCATGACCTCCCTCTCCTTTTCCTTCATCGCCGCCATATTGCCGTCGACATCACCTTCTTTGGCTCCGGTCCATCACAACTGGAGTCCTTTGCTCGCCATCTCTCTCCCTAAATCTCTCTATCTCTTCCCCTTCCCTTACTGATCCTCTCCAACCCCTTAGATCTTAGGTTTGACCACCAACACAATCGCAACCACAATCATCTCCCTCCACTCTGGCCAAGTTCTGGGGAAGGCCTCTGCTTGCTCCACTGCACCAAACCACACGCCACTGACCGCTACACCTTCATCATGCCTCACCCACCAAAACCCCTCAAGAAATTGAGGGGATTGGCCTCTCACACACTCTACCCAACACCCCCTTCACCGCACCACCTCCCCAACCTCTCCAGCACACCACACACACCTTCACAGCACGCCACGACCACCATCGTGTTCCTTAGAACACGGTGATCTTTCTGAACTTGTTTAATTGGGGATATAAGCTCGTATTCGTGTTCTTCAGGTTCATCAGACTTCCACCGTCGCCCTCGTCATCTTCGGCTCCCAACTCACCCAGCTGAAGGTTGCAATCAACGTGAAGCATCTCTAGGTTCCTTCCCAGATAGCCAATCGAGGCCATCGGCTGCAGTTGCTGCTCCAATTGGAGGCTTCACTATCTATTGTTGGTGTGCAAGGAAGTCATGTGGGATTAGTCCCTCATTGTGAAACGAAGGAGCCCCAGCAGCGCATTTAAGGAAAAGTGATGAGGGCTGTTTGCCTTCAAGTCACTAAGGTCAGGTCCCTACCATGTATACACACATGTGGCACCCCATGCACTCATCCATGCCTCTCCCGTGCACATGCCACGCGGGTTTGGGTGTGGATTCAGTTACTTGCTTCTCAGGTTTAGTCTGATTTTGAGCTTGGGTCTGAGAGAAAGAATATTTGGGAGAGAAGGGGGTGGGTTTTGCTCTGCTGAGACCTTAGAGCCTGCCCTCTCTCGTGACACTTAGAGAAATTTTGAAGAGGCCCTTGAGCCTTGGTTTCTGCTGCTGCTGTGTTCATGAAGAGAAGGGGACCTTATGCCTCTTAAGGTGTCTGGAAGCCTTGCTTGTTGCCTAAGGCCCTCTACTAGTTACTGTGGCATTATTTGAATAACTTGATTAATACTTGTGATTTACTATTGAGATATTTAAGTGGTTGTAAGCTTAACTTTGAGGGGTTAATTTGGTGATTTAAATCACCATTTTGACCCGATATTTTTGTACTATCATTTTGATTCTTATTGAAATATCATTTTGAATATCATTGATGTCAATTGCTTATATTTCTTGCGATTGGTGACTTAAATTGCATTTTTGCTCCCTGCGAATGATCTCGGACTCTACTTTCAATTCTGAGCTTATAAATTTAAATGATTTCAGTGATTTTGTCCTATACTACAACACATTTCTTAAACAATGATGATTTCGCCTAAACACTCCACCTTTGATACTTGTATCAGAGCATGAAATTGTCTGCAATAGTCACGTCGACCGTTCGTCACCCACCAAACCTTTTCTAAGGTACGATCTATGCTGAACTCGAACCCACCTAATTTACAATGAGGACATTGCAAATCTTAGGCATGGGGGGTATTAAAGTGCAAAACACTATGAAATTTGATTCATGGAGGGGTTTCATTCAGAAAAAAAAGGAGAAAGGAGAGGACAATTTTGAGAGATGAATTAAAAAAATTGAGAAGAAATGAAAAGAAAAAAAAAGGAGTAAACAAAAGAATGAAAATGTGATAGTCTCTGTAATTGAGTATGGAACTTACCTAAGTTCTCTGCTGATCAGATGATGAATTAAGACCTGGCAAGCTAAAATTTAGGAGATTAGTGACAAGTACCGACCTTAGGTCTCTTGGGCATATTCTAGGGCTTACATGCTCATGTATTTGTTAAGATCCGGATTAATCCTCAAGAGGTTGAGGAAAGTGCGAAGCTGATGTATTAAGCCTATGGCTTAGGGATTATTTGACCTCGTTGCCCACCTTTTGGTTGTGGGGCTTGGCAATCTAAGCACTCAAAATTCACACATCGGTCTGGTTCAGTGCGCTTAATGATGAAATAATGCCAAAAGTGTTTCATTTTGAAAAAGGTTTTCCCGAAGATTTGGCTTAGGAGCGACTTGAAGACACAAGTTGATTAGATGAGTTCCTGACGTGGAGAGATGGAATGAAAAATACTCCCCTCGAAGATGCATAATAAAATATTGTCTCCTCAGTGCTTGTCTGCTAGGATATCTAAATATCCTACTGGGGGCATGTAAGCACCTTGTGCTGGTTCAGGTGCCATGGGTGGGATTATTCCGAAATGTTGATTGCCAGGGCCTGAATTTAGCTACAGAACACCATGGGTGGCACTATCTCGAAGTGTCGAAAGCTAGGGTTCTAGGGATTGCCACGGGCAATGCTATCCTGAAGCATCGAAAGCTAGGGACCCTTCGAGGATTGATGGTATGAACAAGGAATCCGATACAGACCATGTGTAGGGCTAGTTCGATGTTGAATTTAGGGGAATATAAAAAGAAAAGAGAGAAAACTCTCAGAATAAAAATCCCTCTCTATCTCTCTTATAGAAAATGCATTGGCAAACTGAACCTGGACTTGCTACAAATACTCACAGGTGCTTTAACCACTAGGGTCAATGAACTATGTAGTTTTTGCAGGCCTCCGAAACCATCCCAGTAAACCCAAGGTTGAGGCTGGTCAGGTCTGGATCTTGGGTGGTACTTGAGTACCACTAGGCCTATTGTTGGTATTTTGATCTGATTTCTAGAGTGTAGCTGAGTAGGGCATCCTGACTGTTATATTGGCTCAAAGTTCTAGTTTGATCCATAGGATTTTGCTAGGGACTAGCAAAATCTAGGCATGGGGGTATGATGGTAACACCATCATGGGCCCTAAATAGTCACAGTTAGTCAAGTTCAATTGGTAAAAGCTCCTACTTAATCATATGAGGTTCACAACTTCGTAGTGTTCTGATTTAAGGAGAAAATAAGGAAATAGGGTTAATTCTGCAGTTTTAACAACACATCACATATGCTGATTAACCACGGGGTTACTTAGAGGTTAATTAAAGATCAATCGAGCATAAAATGCTAAAAAGTGGGTTCACACAGACTAAATCAGGGTTTCACGCATTTCGAGGGCAAAAATAGTACTAAAAACCCTAATTATCAACCCCACTTAAATTGAAGAGTTTCTGGTTACGATAAAATTAATCTAAACCTCCTAAAATTCATAGAAAAATATTCTAAGAGGTTTGGTACCTTTGGTTTGGCCATCTAAACCCATTTTGATCTAGAATAGAGTTTCAGACGGGAACTTACCCTGATTTGGACTTCTATGCAATTTACCCTAATAAACATTATCAAACCTCAAATCCAAGTTCACCATTAGATTTCTTGGGTCTAAATTAGGTTAAACCAAAATTTGGACCCAATTAGAGTCCATCTTGACCTAGTTTGCAATTTAGTCCTTAAAATTTTTATTTCTCACATTCAAGCCCCTAAGTTTGAAGTTTCGTGCATTTAGGTCCCTAACTTTGTTGTCGTTCTTACAAATGGGAACCTACCACCATTGAAGGTGTGAACACACTTCCAGCCGAGATTCGAGAGAAGAAATCTCTCTCAAATCAGATCTAAATCCCTCCAAAATTGGAGGAATTGATTTTGTGGAGATACCCGATCATTTGAACCATCTCAGGAACCCCAAATCGATTCCTAGAGCTTAGGAGAGCTCGAGGAATTTGAGAAACTTTTTCTCCTAAAATTGTGGCTCAATCAATCTTATTCCTTGATTCAGAGCTCAAGTTTGAGCTCTATAAATAGGACCCAAGATCCCAACGTGTTTTTAAGCCAAGAAATGACCGGATTTCTACTTTCTCTACCTCTTTCGGCCATCGTTTCCGTTGCTCTAGCGAGCGTCTCTGCCTCCTTCATTGAGTTGGCCAATGGTTAAATTGACTGGCTCTCTTCTTCGCGACTGCGACCGCGATCGCGACCAACCAAAGTCCAATCGCTCTTAGTGCCTCTTTCGTCACCGTCACCTCATCGTCGACTTCATCTTCTCCATGTCCGGATGACCAACGTCGGATGCCACCCTCTCCCTCTCACTCCCTATGTCCCTCTAAACTCCTCCTCTACTCCTCTAGTTCACTTCTACCTACTTAGACCTTAGGTTCGACCATGACACCACGCACTCCCCTGTAGTCTTCCCCACGTCTAACACGAGCTCCAGCAAGCTCACGTTGGGGCCACAGACCGCCAAACTCCACACCACTACCTCCTACACCTTCACCACCTCTCACTAAGTAAAAGCCCTAAAGAAATTTAGGGCTTGGCACTCTCCATCTCCCTATCGAACACCACGCCCTCCACACCCCGTCTTCAACCTCAATAGCCCACCTCCGTGTACCACACTTCACTAAAACATCCCCACATCACTCGCCTCCACACGGTGAAGCTTTTGAGCTTATTTGGTAGGGCCACAAGGCCGTATTTTGTCCCTCAAGTAACCGTCGGAGCTCTGCTGCCACCTTCATGTCGCTCGACACCGATTGCCCGTCTCCACCCTTCATTTGACTTGTTGCTACCCTCAGTCAAAGTAGACTCAACTACTGTAGGTGTCTGCTACACCAATTGAGCAAAGCATCAATAGCTACTGCCTCAATTCCTCGAGCCATTCAACTGCGGCATGCAAAGCCAACAAGCGAAGAAGAAGCTCCTATTTAGTCGCACATCATGTGGGAAGAATCTGGAATAGCGCGTAAAAGGCAATTGCACCTTACGTTGTTCGCCTCAGCACATGGGGTGAGGTCCCTCTCACTGCACATGCGCACTCCTTGCCCGCAATCATTGCTCGTGAGTCTGGACCCTCGTACATGCGACTCAATTACCCGGTACTATTCATCTGGGTTTGAAATTGAAAGAGAGAGATCTGAGAAGGGAGGGGGGTTTTGCACTGTGGAGCATCAGGATTCGTGCCCCCCCTTGCTCAACACTTAGCCATTGTTGAACTTGTCTCTTGTGCTGACCTTGAGCTGTATCCTGTGCTTCTGAGGGATAAGTTGTTTGAGCCTTGTGCTTGGACTTGGTTCTAAGTTGAGATTACTGTGGACATATTTGATGTGGATTAGTGGTTCTGAACACTGTTGGGTTATTTGATTCTGAATATTGTGGGGATTAGTGCTTAAAGTCTAGGGTTGATTTGGTGGTTTCAACCACCATTTTTAGCTCTTTATTTTTACATTCTTATCCCTGACATTTGAGATACATCATTGCTTTATTATTGAATATATTTTTGATTGATTCACTTGCATTATTGAATATTGTGATTAGTGAACTAATTTATTACTTGATCCTTGAGAACGACCTTAGACTCACATTTGTTTCTCGAGCATATAAATTTAAATGTTGATTCGCTTTTGTTGACTATATTACGACGCATATTTCAAACTTGATGAAAGCGTGATAATAGGAAATTAATTCCCGTAGAGAATCCTCAGACCTGACATGCTAACCTTTTGTCAAACATGGAATCTGTCATCTAACCCATATACACTAGATCCCTATTTAGATCTGGTCCAAAATAGAAACAAACCCGCCTATAATTAAATGTTTAATTTTATGTCCAAATGTCTTATAATAGCACTTTAGACATCCACTTAGATCCTTGTTTAGATCCAATAGAATCATGGACTCTAACCTTTTAGAGTAGATGTCTAAAATTGTCATCAGACGTCTGACCAGAATATTAGACGTCTGATAACTCTGTTAGAATCATAATGACCCTGATTTCATTGGGATTTTGGCCTGATCTTCTATGATTTGTTCCCAACAACTACTTAAGCCTTCCAAGGCCTTCTAAACCCTTCTTAGGACCTCTATAAATAGAGGAGTACCCTTCCTAAGATAAGTACACCAAAGATATACTACTTCCATACCATTTGTGTCATAAAGAAGAAATCATCAAGAAGGAAAGCGACCCTACTCTCTAAGCCTTTTAACATACATCAGAGAGCATCGTTACTTTGCGCTATCATGCCTACGCACTTCTGATTAAGGGAAGATTCATTGCCTATGGAAGCATAGTTAGATCCTTTACTATTTGGGCTCTATAGGTTTTGTTTTCTCTTTATTTTGTGGTTGGGTATTTGAGTGGCAAATTCACATCTCTTTCGTGAGACAAAATACACTTTGTGGAGAAGAGTGGTTTTGAGGTACGCTACCCACGGGTTAAGTAACATGGTTGTGAGAGGTTGTACTACCCTCGTTGAAGTAGTACGCTAGTGGATTTGATTAACTCGATTGATCGAGAAATCCTAAGTCGAGAGGCTTTAGGTGGTGGTTTTCACCCGGTTTGGGTTTCCACCTAAAAATATCTGTCTTTGTGTGATTGTTTAATTGCACAACAATCATATGACTTAATCTACCTGAATTAAGTTAGAATTTAGCATAACTTAGGAACAATGCATGCATTAGCAGCATAATTTGCATATTAGTTAGTTTGATAGCCTTATAGATAATATTTCCATTTTATGCTTTAAAAGAGGGACAAAATTGATTGCAGATGATCTGAGACCGCAAATGATAGATTAGACTGTATGGATCTGATCAGGACAACAACGGGAGTCCAACTCTTCCAGAATCATCTTGATCAGATATCCATAGCATCACGTACAATCAATAGAATGGAGGCCAAGAGGTAAGATGGTAGAAATTCGGACCTTAGATATCGAATCTAAACACACAGATGGATCTAGATCAATGACCGTTGTCCAACGGTGCATAAATCAACCTGATCGGAGTTCTGTAGCACCAACTACAAAGACGTGAAGATGAACGGCCAGGATAGTGCCACGTGGCACCATCTCAGCAGCCCCTCGCTACTCCCCCAACCTTTGAAGGAAGAAATAAGGATCGTTGGATCATCATCCAATTACCTCAATGAACCCCTGTTGCCCGCCCCCACTCATCATCAACTGAGAGGAGATCTCAGCCATTGGATCTCCATCAAACGGCTGAAAGCAGACTTGCCTAAAACATAAATACAACACAAACGGAGACTTAGAGCAACGATTCGCACACCTGCACATGAACATGAGACGTGTGATTGATCCGCGCTCAGTGTGAAATCAAAGAGGTGGTGGCATTCGAGCGAAATTCAATCGTCAGATGAAGATCGCATGGTGCGAAGGTGAATGCATGACTCAATGAGGACCATCAGATGCCTACGCGTGGATGCACACCTAACGCTAATGCATCGTTACATGCATATGCCTTAAGGCGATGCTTCGTTCACTTTAAGTCGTCTGATCGTAAGATTGGACGATTGAGATTGAATATGCGCTATTCGAATCGAGCACACATGAGGTAGGTGCAAGGCAAGCGGCGAGGAGAGCATGATCGGGATCCGAGGGCACTGGACACGCCACGTGTCAGCACCAGAAGCGACCTGCACGTTGAGGGCATGTGGAAGGTGATTTTTAGGTACAATCTGAGCCGTTGATCTCCTAATCGATGGATTTGACCATACCTGGGTTGTTGCAAGAGTTGGAGGGCTAAAATGCCCACTTTGCCCCTCATTAAAGCCATAAAAAGAGCCTCAGGGTCCCCCAGTTGAGAGGCAACTTCCACCAGATGATCTCCAGCCTCTCTCTCTCTGCAACTCCTCTCCGATCTTCTTCCTGGCACTCTAGATCTGAAGTGATGCCGCACTTCACACAAGTATCCCACAAGCGATGTCGTCATCTTCTATCTCTCTCTATCTCTATCTCTTTATCTCTCTCTCTCTATTTCTCTATCTACTCTTTAGCATAGTGATTTCTAGTTTGAAAACTGTTTCCAAATAGTAATAAAACTCTGATTCTCTATATATTTGATGTCTATATATACAAATATATAAATATTTCTTTAGAATGACTTTTTGAAAAGCTTTTGGAATAAAATTCATGTTTTGCCTCCTTGCGAACGACTCAATACTCTTCGAAATCTTTATAAATGTTATTTGTTTCATCACGATTCGTAGTACAACAGAATTAATTTTTAACGCGTTTCACGGTCGAACAAGTTGGCACCGTTGCCGGGGAGACAACAAAAATTTTTAAAAGCTTTTCTTATAAAGTACTTATTTGAGATTCTAACTTGCTATTTTTGGTTGCGTAGGAATCACAAAATTGCAAAAAGACACGCGTAACAATGGAAAAAAAAGTAGATTCTTAATCTCTGGTAAGTACTCGTAGCTTAGATTAGTTTAGATTTTGAAAAAGAAAATCCATAAAAATTAGGTGTTTTACTCGTATTTTAGGATTAGTTAGCATTTGCTTGCTTTTGAAAAAAAAATCTCTTGTGTTAGTGATTTTCAGGCTGAAACAAACTCTCATATTAAAAATTTAATTCTCAAAAATCTACACGTCCAAAAATTCTAAAATTTTTATTGAACGTGAGCTTTGATGTCAGGAACATATCGAGGAGGTCAAAACCACTCCACTATCGAGGGAGGTCCGAGACGCTACCACTTCGAAGGGTGGAAGCATGGGATGCACTCGCTACACTCTACTCGTGCCAAAATGCCAGCTACTATACTAGAGAATGAGCTGCTGGCTCTCACAAGCAAGACAGGATGCAGTCCTTCAAAGAAGAAAGAGGTACATATGGTATGCATTGGGACAGTTCCTTACTACAACGTTGTTGAGAGCAAGAATGTGATTCAGTCCTAGATCCATACCTTATGAGAAGTCTGCCTAGACTAAACTCCACTTTCTTTTTAGTAGTAGTAGTGGAGAAAGGTGAGCAAATAGAGAAGAATCTCCACTCTATTCCAGTAAAGATTCACACCAAGAGTCAGATCACCAAGCTCCAAGAAGTGGCAACTGGCAGATGCTGAGAAGTAGCGAGAGGTCAAAGTACAAAAGTTGTAACATGGGAAAAGCACAGAAAACACAACTGATTTGAATCACCTAGTGACCCACCAATTGTAGAAGTAAGATCATATCCAAATTTTGCTCAAATCTGGGTTATATAAAATTTTAAAAATTTGTGCATTGAACTATTATCAAATCAATTATTGTTCTTGATTTTTCAGAGTTCAAAATATCATAGGAATTTTTATACAACTTGATTGACTTGAAATTTATGGTACTGAATTTCTGTGAAAACCAATAATTTAGAAAAAATCTGAAAAAATATTTTCTGCACGTTTGATTGCACGGATTACTCAATCACTAACTGGGGGTCAAAATAGACTGCAGAACCCCCAGTATACTTTAAATCTGAAAAAAATAGAAAACATGCATTAAAATTCTTGAAAAAATAGTTTCTATGTGCCTACTTAGTGGTGTAATAAGACCAATTGATTGCATTATAACTTAAAAGGACCATCTAGCACTATTTGCACTGAGGGTTTTACATTATGGGTAAAGCACACTTGCATTTCCATACTTAAAGGAAATTTATCAAACAATTGGGACTTGCAAAACTCTTGTGTGCCTCATCAGAACCATTGATTGAATATATTTAAGCAAGTGAACCCTAAAATCCACTAATACAAGCATTTGAACCTTAAAATTCACTTCATCATAAAAAAGTTGATTGTAAACCCCTTGCCTGTGCACTTTACACATCTAAAAATCAATTCTAAGGGAAACACCCCCTTAACACCCATCATATTCCAAAAGTACATCAATCCTAAGCCTAAAACTGAGTAAATGTGCCTTAGGCAGGACTAATATTCTTGGGGACTTGAAATTAGATTAGGCTAAGGTCATGGCCATGTCTACTTGGACCCACTGGTGACAAGAAAGGTTGGTACGGTAATCGTGTTAACCCTTAGTGGTGTCCCGCCGTGTGTGGTGTCCTAGGGGGTCTCACCCTTTTGGCCAGCCAAGTAATTCAAAGGTCGATCTATCCTAGTCATGTTTTGGGGAGCCAGGATTAGTTCTATTTAGGGTTTACACCCTAAGGACTAGATTGATTGCTTGTACTAAAAGGGTGGGGTATTCTCGCATCTATCTTCTCTCTCTCATCTATTAACTTTCTTCTAGTACATGGACACTAGAAGGTCTCTGAACCTTGATTTGGTACCACCTTTAGAGTGTAATCTAAGGAGAAGATCCAATTTTTCTGAATCTGAATCCTTTCTCATGGATAATCACCATGTGGAAGAACTCATTGAGGAGGAGAACTTAGACCCATACTCTGTTGATCCCCACTATTCCTCTTTTTCTCCCTATCCCAACCCTTCCCCTACTCCAACTTCTTTAGGATGGGAGAACTCTCCTCAACACCCGGGACTTGATTCTCTTGCCTACACCTCATATTCCCTAGGTATATCCATGCCTACTGACGAGTCGACTTTCTGCTTTGCATTGTAGTATTTAAGTTGTGGAAAAATCGACTAATCAATAATAAAAATAACCACTCATAGAAGAGCGGGTCGTGTCCACAGGGAGGTAATTATGCAATAAACTCTCTATTATTTTATATTCTTTCGGTTAAGTGCGAAATCCCTATTCAAATCTGACATAAAATGTGATGGAAAGTAGATTCATAATAACTTAAAAAGATAAGGGTATATGTGCAGTTTTCCCTCATTGAAATCTTCAATAAATATATGATGATTTTTTGTAATTTTCAATTGTCATGTACTAGAGAGAATCGATGCACATGTTGATCCCAAAACCAATCTTAAAATAGGTGAATATTAATAACTTGTAATTATTAGAAAGCATGTGTGTGCATGCGCAATTCTGCCATAATAAAATAATAATAAATCAAAAATCAAATTCTGGTGGCAATGGTAGTAAATGTAATTTTAATCTCCCTCAAATAGAGCATTTGCTCTCTCTCCTCCTCGCGCGCGAGAGAGAGAGCACAGGTGGGGCTTTCACAAGCAAGGGAGGTTGGCGAAGACGAGGCCGATCCAATGGAGGTTGCGGCGTTGACGAAGATGGTTGGAGGTGGCCGGCTGACGGAGGAGAACTGTTGGTCTATTGGAGGAGCCTGTTGGGCAGCGCCTGTAGCGGAGGGTGCGCTGCAGATGGCGCGTGCCTGCAGGCAGTGCTGGAGCAAGCACTGCATGCCTGCGAGAGAGAGGGCGTGCTACAGGGAGGAGGGGCGCGCTGCAGGGAGGAGGGGCACACTGCAGATGGCGCGGCCTGGCAGGTCAAGGCGGTGCGGTGTAGGAGCACACAAGGTGAGACGATGCAGCGCCTGCGGGCGTGCCGGCGAGAGGGTGCACACCTGCAGGAGCTGCGGGCGGGAAAGAGGAGGCACTGGAAGGGAGGTGGGCACGCGCCTGAGGGCGCCTTTCTGTAGGGTGCTAGCACTGGAGAGGGGCACACCCTACTGAAGCGGGTGACGCGAGGGCGGTGCTCACAGGATGTGGTGCGATGATGGCTGGTGTGGGCAGAGGTGGTGTGGGTGCATGAGCGGGCGCCTGCGGGAAGGGATGCACCTGTTGGAGAGGGGTGCGCCTTGTTGGCGCTGGAGAGGGGCTTGCATGGTTAAGGTGCCTACGGGGGTGCTGGAGGTGTGCCTGCAGTAGGGTCGCTGGAAGGAGGACGCTGCTGAAAGGAGGATGCGGCTGGAGGTGCGCACGCGGAGAAGGAGTAGGGCGCACGCCTACGTGGGGAAGATGCAGATCCTGGTCCACAATGCATGCTGGGGTAGTTCCCCGCAAGGAGGAAGATGGATCTCCCCCTCTCCTTTCTCCACTTTCCTTTTTTAACTCCTCCTGGTTTGCGCGTGCGTGAGTTAAGGGATTTTCAAATCCCTTAACTATTTCTGGCCGGCGGCTGTTGAGGGTGCCCGGGGGATGGGGAAAAGAACAGCCATCAGTTGTTTAAAAGGGTAATTTACCCTCCCCTCTTTATTCGTTTGCCAAATATTTTTCCTACACATAAAAAGAACATCATTACATATTAAGTTATAGAATAGATGTAAACCTAAATCATGATGCATGCAAATATTCTATAACTTAATGTAGTTATTAGCAAACCAAAAAGATACCATTAAAGTTACTTAGGCGTAATATTAGTCAATTAAAATGGACTCATCAAATACCCCCATGCCTAAGATTTGCTAGTCCCTAGCAAAAAATGAAAAATAATAGAAGTAATCAGAAGATTTCTTCTTTTCTTACTTCAAAACTTTAGAAATCCAAACAAATGTGAAGTGCTGATAGCCTAGGTAACAGATTCAAGTGAAAAAGCCAATTCGCATTGGGAGTTTGTACTTCACCCTTGGTAAATATTGCTGTCGGGATAGGCAACTACTTCCCTCGGGGATAAAGCAGAGGATAATCTGTAATTTGACCCTGGCGTTTGGCTTAGGTAGGAGATATCGAGTTGAATGGATTTGTATTTGGTGGCACACACTCATCTGGTGCTACATATAGTCTAGTACTGCAGACTCTAGATCTCTAGACTATTAGACAAGTCAACTCTGAGAAAGGCTACACAATTGTGCTCTCTTGATGTTCCTGGGCACTCCCTCTTTTCTTTCTTTCTGAGATCACAAATTTCGCCAGATTTAGAAATTGTACTCACTATTTGGTGGCCTCACATGGCCTCCACACTTCAATTAAAGTTCTAATAACTCTACAACTAAGTTAGAGTCCTCAACTAGTATTCGTGTGATCAGAAATACTAAAAGGTAGGTATGGGTCATATTTGGTGGAACGTGATAGATGTTCTGATGCCTCAGAAATAATGTTACATTATAACTTGGATCTTTTTTTTTTGTAATATAAATATTTCTTCTTTTTCTGTTTCTTCTTTTTCTTCTTCTTTTCTTTTCTCCTTTTTCTTTTATATAATATAAATCAACATAGTATGACACAGACTTTTATTTATGAGGCATTATTCGGGATGTTGATGGTCAAGAGGATATTGTGTGGCTTATTTGGTGGAAGTGCCTATTCTCGACACCGGGAAGGAATGGATAGGACAGGCGTATTTCTGACCTTTGACACTAATACCCTCCTTTAGCCGAGAACTCTATGAAGGACGGTCGTAACCATACATCATAGTTATCGCCTTATTAAGACTCAATCTCTGTGTATCTGCCATATTTGGTGACTCTTAGGAATTCACACAAAGTACGTACACAGGAACAGAGAGTGAAAACTATGCCTAACTCTGAAGTATCATCATCTAATTATCCAAAACTTAACAGTTCTTGCACTAGACTTAGCGCACTAGCAATCTCTCTACTTTCTTCTTACAAATATGAGGTGGATCTACTAGAAGATAGTATGCTTGACTCCCTATGAACTGTCTAAGGGTTCAGTAGACTACAAATGCTTATTGGTTTTCCTCAAGGATCCATTACCAAGTCTATGTGTACGTGAAATAAATGCACTGGATTCTAAACTTAAGAAATAATTCGGGAAGAAAAACCTCTAATGACAAAGGTATTTTGCTGGGGATAACCTAATCAGCTCAAGAAAAGATGATTTTTTTTTTTATAAGCTCTAACCTAAATGCATGAATACTTCCTAAAATGCAAATGCACTCCCCCATGCCTAAATCCTACAATGTCCCCATTGTAAAATTAAAACAGGAGGAGAAAGGAAAGAAATCACCTAATGACGGTGTTATTCAGACCGCTGGGTTGCCTCCCAACAAGCGCTACATTTTTTGTCAGCAGCCAGACTTAGAAGGAACCTGTAAGTCTAGTTGCAAACAGAAAAAGTTAGGCCCTAAAAATATACGTAACAGTGCGGACCTAGAAAACTGGTAGGCACGGATGTTGGCGAGCTGATGATGCAACGTAATACTAAATGCTCGCCAAAAGATATGAAAGCGAATAACCGCATTGGCTACCTTGGGAGGTTTAGGAATAATAAATGGAAAATGAAAAGGGACCTCCCGCAACGGAATAAGTGGAGGATAACAAGGATCCTCCAGAGCAGGGCGGGTTTTAAAAGATATACACACTTAACCGAAAGAATATAAAATAATCGAGAGTTTATTGCATAATTGCCTCCCTGTGGACACGACCTGCTCTTCTGTGAGTGGTTATTTTTATTGTTGATTAGTCGATTTTTCCACTACTTAAATACTAAAACGTAAAGCGGAAGTCGACTCGTCAAAATGGCACTGTTGCCAGGGAGTGCTAGGCGCTAAAGCGGGTGCCTGGTGGCGAGGGCGGTGCTCACAGGCTGCGGTGCGGTGATGGCGGGTGTGGGCAGAGGTGGTGCAGGTGCATGAGCGGGCGCCTGCTGGAGAGGGGTGCGCCCTGCTGGCACTGGAGAGGGGCTTGCAATGGTGAAGGTGCCTGCGGGGGTGCTGGAGGCGTGCCTACAGTAGGGGCGCTGGAAGGAGGATGCAGCTGAAAGGAGGATGCGGCTAGAGGTGGGCGCGTGGAGAAGGAGTAGGGCACGCGCCTGCGTGGGGAAGATACAGATCCTGGTCCACAGTGCACTCTGGGGTAGTTCCCCGCAAGGGGGAAGATGGATCTCCCCCTCTCCTTTCTCTGCTTTCCTTTTTTAACTCTTCCTGGTTTGCGCGTGTGTGAGTTACGGGATTTTCAAATCCCTTAACTATTTCTGGCTGGCGGCTGTTGAGGGTGCCTGGAGGATGGGGAAAAGAACAGCCATCGGTTGTTTGAAAGGGTAATTTACCCTCCCCTCCTTATTCTTTTGCCAAATATTTTTCCTGCACATAAAAAGAACATCATTACATATTAAGTTATAGAATAGATGTAAACCTAAGTCATAATGCATGCAAATATTCTATAACTTAATGTAGTTATTAGCAAACCTAAAAGATACAATTAAAGTTACTTAGGCGTAATATTAGTCCATTAAAATGGACTCATCACCTACCTCATCCTTATGGAATCCCACACGAATCTTTGGATATCAAGAATCTCTACAATCCCAAGAGACACTCTCCATATAGGACCAACACCTAATCGGCATGAGCAACTATCTTGATCGAAATCATCTCTCCCCTGGTCAGGGATATGCCTCAGAGTCCCAATACCTAGAACATCAATCCTATCCTCGAAATCACTTTGCAAATTATCCCAATTCCACCCAAACCACTCCACCTTATTGGGATAAACCTACACCACCCAACCAAGGATATGATTCTTACCCTAGGTATTCAAATGATAGATATTCTGATTTGACTGAGGTTAGAAATCTTGGAAATTGTTATCCTCAGCCCACTCAAACCCTTGACTATGGTGGTGATCCTGAGATTACCCAATTACTGCAAGTAGTCCAGGAGATGAGAGAAGCTAATAAAAGAAATATGGATAACTTGACAAAAGAGCTCAATAAAATCCAGAAAGCACAAGGTGATAAACCTTGTCTGAGTGTGCCACAAGTTGGTGGTAAGCCACTCAAGGTTGAGGATACGACCTTAAGTATGACATCTTACTTATTCCCAACCTCTACATACACTGAGCCTACCCATCAACTCTATGATTATGCAGAATAGATAAACCTGGTCCGAGTGTGTAATAATGATGGGATTGTAATGGATTGTGATAATGGTAATTGTGATAATGTATGTGTTGTAGTATGTTGTGTTTTGAAACATTATGAGTGTCATTGTGGTGAGTTGTATGGAATACCAGTCATTACAACCATTATTATTTACTTATCTAATTTTTACTGGTTTTATTCCAGGTTATTTACTGGGAGGCAATTTATTGAATTACATCGCTCTTTGATCTCAAAATTATCCTCTAATTCCAGAAAGAAACTTTACGTCTTATTAAAGAATGAATGTGGACATGGTTTGCCTACTTACTAAGAATTAATTGTAATGCTTGCAAAAACTAACTATAACAAGCACCAAACAATTTACCACTATACTTTAAACTATGTCTCTACAAGTTATAGTATTAATACTTATATGAAAGTACACAATAGACTAAGATTACATAGTATATTAACTTAACTTACTAGTCTGTTATCTACAGTAACACATACAACAGTTTCAGTGACAGACATAAGCATCGCTAGATCCCAGAATACACTATACACAAACCTAAGGAAGGAAATTGGGGTCTGTAGAGACACTTATGGTGACATTTTATTCTGTTAGTAAATATATTGGTTTATTTAAACAAATAATTGGCTATAATACGTATACGTATATATATATATATGTTTATATTTTAATTTTATATGTATTTTTACTTACGTATGTACAACATCTCTCTCTCTTTTTCCTTCACACAAATTCTCAACAGATGTTCTTCTATGTTTACACTTTGGCTTAATGACTTTTACATGCTATGGAGGAGAGGCTTTTAACAACTGTCATTAACTCTCTTTAAACAATTAAAAATGTGTTTAATTTGCAGGCACGTTTTTTGAGGGATACACAGCACCCAGAGGGTGGGACCAAACCTCTACTAAGCGTGCCCCAATTCTCATTAGGTGGCTTAATTACATTTTTCTTAACTCAGCACAGGGCTTTCTCAACCCCACGCAAACGCGCTTCTCCGAGCCCCTGGCCCTACACATCATGTTAAGAATGCTCATAAGTATGCTCGGTATATGGTTGTTTCGGGCGCCCGGCGCCCGTGACGATGAAGAGCATATGCACATTTTACATATATACCGCTGCATGCGGTTTGCAGCGCACGATGTGGCGCTATTCGAGCGCCACATCTGCATTGGAAACGGCATGCAACTGTGGGCTGGAAGCAATTTTGGCCCTCAATTCGAGGGCCATAATTCATTTAAAAATAAAAATAAATTACGAAAAATAAAGTATTTACATAATACTATATAACTATTCAATTAATTTTAAATTTTAATTAGATTTACTATATAAATAAATTCACTAAAGTAGCCTATTTTTACAAATTGATTTTGGTGTTTTCTTGGTGAATTACTTATAAATTAGTTAGTGAATGGTCTAATTGACCTCATACAGAGTTAGAATACATACATAAGTATTTTTTACACATTTTTATTATATTTTTTCGAATTAATGTATGTGTTATTTACATTTAAATAGTAGTTTTAATTGTTCTGCATATAAATTAAGTTAAACTTAATATAATTAGGTCTAAATATACTTAAATTAGCTTAAATTACTTAAAGTATATTAGTCTTAGTATACAGATTCAATTTAACTTAAGTATAATTCTAAATTACTAATTTAACTAATTTAATTTAACAACTTAGCTATAAACTTAATAAATTCATTATTTATTATCTATAAAGGATTAAATTAAGATAAAAGATTTTATTTACTTATAATCTACATATACATAGATATATATAGAGTTTTATAGTTTAACTCTCTTAATTATACTACTTACAGCTCTAGTTAGTTTACTAATACATATAAATTAGTTTAATTTATAGATAGTTATATAATTATTGTATTTACTGTCTAAACTAGATCTAAAACCTAGATTATAGTATTATATTTACATAGTTAAGTATACAGCATATATATATATTTACACTATCTATTTACATAAGTAGTCTAATATATAGCTTAAGTCTATATAAGTATACTTAATATACAAAGTAATATATATATGTACATATATAGATGTATAAATATTTTTATTTCTCTTTTGGGTGTTTCATTCTAATTAGTTTACTGTTGTTATAGGTTTAACAGAAGTAGGAGAGAAGGGAAGAATTAACTGAGGAAAAAGTCCTCAGTTCAGTTTTCTCTTTTAAAACATGTTTATGATGGTGATTTCTTTACTAGACTAGCTGACAGAATTGAGAAAGACTAGACAAGCATGCATCGAAATTAGAGCTCAAGTATTGAACAAGAAAATTTGTTTACATATGAGATGAAACACAATCTACTGTCAGCTAAGATCATAATAGAGTCTACATGGAAATACATTAGAACCTATCTATTACAACTAACTATACAGTAGCAGCAACAAAACTTTCAGACTTTGCAGTAGCTCAAGTCACTGTCCAAATGGTCTAACTACTGCTGCAGTTAGTCCATTTGAGAAGAAATGTGAGTTGGATGAGGAAAACATGTAGTTGCAAGATGCAGCACTTTGCTTTGTTTACTGGGATCAGAGTCAAACAAATCCAACTGAAAAGAAAATCAATCAATCCCAAATCTGGCAAGGGTTTAATGTCTCACTAAATCACTAAATACCTCAATTCAAATGCCAAAAACCCTCATAAAAAACTCCATTTCAGATAAAATCCACGAATATCACTGAATTAGCTCTTCCTAATGCTATAGATAGCATGAAGGAAGAATCAATTCAATCAGTTAAAGCCATTAGATCAGATCCCAGTTTCATGAAACCTTAAGGAGTATTAAGAACTCCTTAGGTTAGGAAATCACCAAACGGCCATTAACAAGACTTATGAATGCGAGATCAGACTTCAAATTACCGTAGTAATTATCCTCAGATCTGACTTGCATTCAATGCATTCAAGACAGTATCAAATCATATTTATGTGTGGCTCTTCTGAGATGATTTCTGTCACTAGAAATCCTCTCAGATTCCTTGCCAACAGGGAATTCAAATCAACTTCATTCAATTCGTCAGATCAGGCAGTAAAACCAAAAAGAAAAAAATCCTTAAAATCCACATTGAGGAGAAATTTGACAAACTGAAAATTTTGACCCAAAATCAGGGGCTTTTGTGACCAGGAGTGAGGTGAGTGGGAAGCCCCTTAAGTGCTTGTTGACACCAATTTCAGATCTGAGGTGAAAGCCAATCAAATCTGAAATTGAGTCAGAGTGTATGGGTGGAAGATGAAAAACATGTCGTGGAAAATCAGAAATGGATATGACAGTATGGGGAGGTAGAGAATTTGAAATCATGGATATATGAAATCTTCCCCTCTTATCTGGAATGATCAGAGGAGGTGAGGGGGGAAAATTTAAGCCTAATTCTACTGCTATAGCTACTTTATCCTATAGCGAAATTAAACATTAACAATTACCTTAATTCTACTCTAAACTACTTAACTACAGCTAAAACTAATATGCAGAATTATAAACCTAATCTAACAGGAAGAATGGGACCTATGGGTCCTTAGCCGGTGGCTAAGGAGGAAGAAGGAGGAAGATGACTCCAGTGGAGGGAAGAGTCTACTAGTAAGGCTCCAGGGTCGTCCTCAGGTGCTACGAAGTCCTTAGCGACGAGGAGGTCGAGAGAAGGTGATGATTTCACAGCTGGTGGCTGTGAAATCAGAGGCTTGATGGGGAGGGGAAACTGGAGTGGACGAATGATCGGAGGGAGCGATCCCTTGCGCGCGACACCACTGAGGTGCTTAAGTAGCATGCTCAATGGCTGAGATCACCGTGCAGGTGAGGATAATCAAGATGCAACCGGCGGCGAGTGGTGAGAACCTCATCATGAATCCTAACTACCATAATTTAACCTAGATATTCGAGAAAAAGCTCCTACATAACTCATAGAAAGGCTTTACTCAGAGAATTCTGAGTTTAACAAGAAAATAAGTCATAAGGGGTAAAAATGCAATTTCACCAACACAATCTGTAAAGAGGGTAACTCAGGGTCCAAACATAGGCCAAACTAACCTAATAAGAAGGAAAGTGGGATGATTTGATCCAACAAGGGCTACAGCAACTCCGAGGAATTAAATGACATTTTGTAACCCTGAAACAAATCCACTTCAATTCACGAGGTTCGAGATAAAGTAAAAATCGAATAAATCCTCTAAAATTCATAGAAAAAAAATCTCTAGGGTTTAGAACCTTTAATTTGGCCTTGAGAACCCATTTTGACCTACATTGAGAACCATGCCCAATTAATGATTTAATTTGGATTTTTACGTAAATTGGCTGATCAAACAAGGTCTAACCTAGAAATAAAATTCACCATTATAATCCTTAGGTTCCATTTAGTCATGCATAAAAACTTGAAACTAAGATGAGACCTTCTTGACTGACTTTGCATTTTGGTCCTCATCTATTACTTTTTGACCCTCAACTTTAGAAACCCTTGCATTTGACCCCTAGGTTCTTCATCATTCTTTGCATACAGGTCCCTCCTACAAATCTCTGAGTAGCGCCATGCTCCGGCGACTTTGCGCGGAGCATGGCGCCGCGTAGGGTGAGGGAGGGTACCTGCTAGTTGAACCGGGTGTTCCCTGCGACTTCTGCTGTCGCAGGGACACCACCTTGACCTCTGCCCTCGCCCACACCTTCCGTGCGAACGGGTGGAAGGTATGGGTTGCAATTCCGAACACTCTCCGACGAGGGAGGCACGTCGCCTCCCTGCACCCACCCCTCCGCCTTCGCCTTTATAAGGACCAGCGTCACTAGCCGATGGGGGCAGCTCGGTCTTGACGGAGGAAAACCCCCACCTTTCCTCTGTTCCCACTCCGGCAGAAACCCACCAGCTCTGGCAGCTCCTCCTCCTCCGTCTCGTCACTCTGTTGCAATACCAGCAGCAGAGCCACCTTCGCCCGCTCTTCCCGCGTCGCGCCGTACCCAGCGTGCGCCCTCCCGCTCTCTTCCTCGCCGCCGCCCTCCCCCTCTGGGTATTTCTTCTCCAGTGACAGTCGATACGACTGCCACCCTGCTCCGGCCCCTTCGTCCCTGTAATTAGGTCAGAACTATTCCCCATCTCCCCCTCTTTCTTTTCCTCACTGTCTTTCATTCAATTAACCCTCGACCGCTCCTGTCCACCGTCACCTTCCTCGTCTCCGACCACCCTCTGGTGAGACGCTCCCATCACTCCGCAGCCCCACACGCCTCACCGACCCTCACAGAACCTCTGCCTCATCACGTTGAACAACCTCCGCCCACCCACTGCCACTCCACACCCCCACCACACTCCCCTGATCAGACCCATTTTTCCGGTCACTGTCCGACCTAGCCTCGCCGCCAGACGCCGCCTCACGACCTGCTGCACCCTGCACCACCTTCGTCGTGCCACGGCGAAGGTCCCCCGCTGATCTGATTAGGCCGAGAGGCCCTTTTCGTGTCTGGCAGGTTCGACGTCCATCCGCCATTGACGTTGCATTGAAGCAGCTCCACGCGCACTCCAGGCTTCAGAACCCCAGGGCTCCAGGTGCTGCGAAGTCGGGAGGGCTGTGCGAAGGCAACTAACCCAGGAACCAAAGCAAATAAAGCCTGCAGCTGAGGAAGCGAAGCTGTGGTCTGCTGTGGGTGCGCGCGAAAAGAACACAGAGGATAGTCCCACATCGTGAGTTTACCAAACCCCACAGCAGTATAAATTGTTTTTGTGTTTTCTACTGGTTGCCTCCGAAAGCACTGGGGTGAGGTCCCGCACCTACTCACCTGCCCGATCCACGAGCTCATCACGCGGATCCAGCGAACCTGACTCGACACTACCTGTGCACTCCTCGCATACCAAACACGTCGGTACGCCTGGTCACGGGCACGAAATCTGACCCGATTACCCGCGGTTCTGGGAGAGCGTCCTGTGAGTGGTTTACAGAGAGAGAGACGTGCGGGTAGAGGGACAGGTGCAAGAGAAGAAGACCGAGGAAGAATGAAGAAGGAGAAGGCCAAGGAAGAAGGAAGAAGAAGACCACAGGAAGAAGAAGGAAGAAGGAGAAGACCGCAGGAAGAAGGAGAAGCACGAAGGAAGCACTGTAGCAGACACCAGTTAAGCCGTCTGACTGAGAAATCAGACGACGGATGTAGCTCTGCACATAAAGCAAAGAAGAAGAAAAAGAAAAGAAAAGGTGCCGCAGCTGAAAGAAAAGAGGAGAAGGAAGAAAGAAGAAAAAAGAAAGAAGACAAAGAAGAGAAGAAGAAGAACTGAAGAAGATCAAGAACTGTGAAGAAGAGAAGAAAAAGGAGACAAGCAAAGAGAGAGAGAAGAGAAGAAAAAGCCAGGAAACAAAATCTACTTCTCCCTCTCTCTCTGTCTTATTTTTGTAATAAAGAAGCATTGTACTTCTAGAATTCTAGTAGCTCCCTGAGTTCTACCTCGAAAGAAAAAATATTTCTGAGTAAAATTGTAATAGTGGCAATGACGACAAACCGTAGCTAATTTATCTGTACCACAACGACATTACTATAATAAGAACAAATAAAAGACTGGCTAAGCTTCGGTGTCATCATTAGACACTATTTTTGGCGCCGTTGCCGAGGAGCAATGGCTATTCTGGAAGCTTTGAATTTCTTTTAAGAGATTGCTAATCTTTTTCTCTCTCTTGTGTGCAAGTACAGGAAAAATTAGGACGCATCCGCATCACAGCCACTCCAAGGAGAGGTAACTTCTATCCTCTCACTATTAAACCCTAAATCTTAAAGAGGAAGAAAAAGAAAGAAAGAAAAAATATATCTATAGGTCTAACCTGTCTTTCATACTTAGTAACAGCTGCATGTTCTCAAAACTACTATTCCTGCACACAGTACTAAGGGTAATTAAGGGCTAACACCTTCTTGCTTGAGCCCTAATTACCAAATAAGGAGTTAACTGGACCAAGTAGAGCCAACATAAGATTCAACATTAGGGTTTTTAGAGACACACTTCTTAAGCAAGAATTGGGAAATCCCAAAAAGAGTGTGCCCAAGCCATTGGTTAAAAATATACCTATTCAGAAAAACCCTAAACAATTGGCTCTCTAAAAACACTTGAACCCTAAAAGACAAGGCCTAATAAGTTCTCAAAGGAATCAATAGGTGAAGTTGACCCCTTAGGGTCAACCAACCTTCAACTTAGGTCACTCTTTGCACTCAAAAGGGTAAAGTTCAAGTGAAAACCTAAGCACTTTGATCTTAACTAAAAATTGGTAGACTTAAGAGGTCAAGATCCCCATTCTGGTCTACCTGGAATCTCAGTGACAAGAGAGGTCGGGTGGGGGAAACCCTGTAACCCGTGGGGACGCTCTACCGTGTAGGGGTCTTCGTGGGACTCACCCTCTCTGGCTGCCCAGGTAATTCTCAGGTGGACGATCTTTCTGATCAAGGGGTCCATCTGCCCCACACCTCTGTAGTCACCCAACAAATTTTTGGGTGTCTTGATTGGGTCCAGCACCTTCTAAACTCATCTTTCCAACAGTGCATGAACGGTAGGAGGTCCTTAAGACCACCCTTAAGATCTCCTTTAGGAATTCACTCTCGTCAAGGCCAAGCCTCGACGCCCGTGTTTGCACAGCAGCCCTACCCCATCATTCTCTCATCTGATTCTGAACCAAGCTCTTCTTCTTCCCCCATCATGTCTCAGCCAGTTGAGGAAGAAAACAATCTGGAGCACCAGCTCCAGTGACTCAATGACCTCTTCCAAAACTTTGTGCACCCACCGCAGCGTCCTATGATGCGGGACCATTATAATCCTGCTACGGTGGCCATTGAGCCTCGAGTCAGAATCCCGACTGGAGGACCTGATTTCGAATTGAAGCCCAATATGATTCATGCTATACCTAAATTCCATGGGCTTAATTCCGAAGATCCCTTCCAGCACATCAAACAGCTAAAGCATCTGGCCCAAACTTTTGGGTCAGATGCGCAAAATCAGGATATTCTTCTCATGAAAATGTTCTCCTTTTCTCTTATGGACAAGGCCGCTCATTGGTATCAAACTCAGACCCGGCTGATCAACACTTGGGAAGAACTTCAGTCTGAATTTTTGAAAAAGTTCTTTCCCGTTGGTTGGACCAATGCCTTGCGCCATCAGATTACTCACTTCACTCAGCAAATAGGGGAACCTCTCCATGAGGCATGGGATCGCTTTCAGGATCTCATGAGAAAGTGCCCCCATCACGGAGTTCCTAAATGGGAACAGGTCCAATCTTTTTACCAGGGACTCCGTGAGGACATCCATCTTTTTGTCAATGCAACCTGCTGAGGGAATATCATGGGTCAACATGAGGACACCGTGTGGGAGATTCTCGAAAACATGTGTGAGAACTCCATCAACAATGACTCCATGGGATTATTCGACAGGACGAATACCCGTGCATCGGCGAATCTTAGGGGAGCACATGAGACGCAGGGCCTGTCCGCATCAGTCGACCTAGAATTAATGGCCAGTCAATTGGACAAGGTCTCAATCATTGAAAAGAAGGTGGATGAGCTGACTCAGCACCTACAGCGAGCCACCTCTACGCATAGCCCCTTTGCATAGCCCCCTTCCACAAGGGAGACTGTGCAAAACATTCTCCATCGATCTTCTCCTAGGATGGATCCATATCCATCATCTGATTCTCGGACCGGAGGTCCATCCGATCCTTTCTACACCAACCCAGGGAATTCCATCCCCCCTTTCTCTGACTCTCTGGAGGTTCCTCAGACCTGCGAGGACCTCAACGCCATCCAGAACGACCCGTTCTCCAACACCTACAACCCTGGATGGCGAAACCATCCCAACTTTCAGTGGGCGGGAAATTCCCAAACCCAAAGACCACCCTTTCAGCCCCGCCCACAACCCCCTCATCCTTACCAGCCGCCTCAGCCTCGGCCCAACCCTACTTATCCATCAGGGCCAAATCAGGATCAAATGTCCCTTATCCTTCAGACTTTGGCTGACATTCAAAGAAAGAATGCGGCTTTTCAAAAGCAACACAAGGACGAACTTACTGAGGATCGAAATCAACTAGCTCAGTTGGCAAATTCTCGCCAGCCAGGCACTCTTCCTTCCCAACCTCTTCCTAACCCGAATAACGTGCCAACCCAGCGATGCGTTATGAACCCAAACCTGAGCCAAACCCATATGATTTATCAGACCCCCTCTGTTCCTTCACCTGACAGGATGGAGGCTTCCACTTCCTATGCGGGCTATCAACAGCAACCCATCTTACCCAATCCCAACCAAAACCAGGCAGGACTTAATTCCGTAACAACCCGTAGTGGTAAGGAAACCCAAGATCCACCTCATCCAAACCACTCCAAGCCTGGTAGTGATCCCAAGCCTAGGACGGTAACCCAGGATGTTCCTACCCCTGTCTCAGATCCAAGACCTGAACCTATCCTAGAAGAACCAACCAAGATTTCGTTTCTCGAGGCCTTGACCAAGGGAAAGAAGACTACCAAGCCCGTGGCACTTGAGGAGGACCTGGTCAAGCTCTTTGAGCAGGTCCACATAAACATTCCCTTGATGGATGCAATCCGCCACGTACCGACTTATGCACGATTCTTAAAGAATGTGTGTACACCCCAGCATAAGCCGCGAACCAAGAATGGGAGTCCAATTGTTCTGTCAGAGCAAGCCAGCTCTGTAATCCTAAGCAGACTCCCACCCAAGGCTAAAGATCCTGGTACTCCCCTGATTTCCTGCAAGATAGGTGATACCCAATTTGATAGAGCCTTGCTAAACTTGGGTGCTTCCATAAATCTGATACCCACATCCTTACTTGACCATCTAGAAGAATCTGAGCTAAAAGCAACTGAGGTGGCATTACAATTAGCAGATCGATCTATAAAGTCACCAAAAGGGATTCTCGAGGATGTTATTGTGAGGGTACGGGATTTCTACTTTCCTGTAGACTTCATAGTCTTAGACATGGACACACCTGAGAACCCTAGGGATACACCAATCATTTTAGGGAGACCTTTCTTGGCTACTGCTAGAGCCAACATTAGATGTGAGGAGGGCCAAATAGAGCTCAAATTTGGGAATCAAACCCTGAAAATTGATATATTTGAGGCCCAACAAGGAATTAATTGTGGTGTCATCGAACAGATTTGTGACATTAGGGCTTTGGTTGATGAAACACACTTCCAGAATGACCTGATTATACCTCATCAACTGCAGAAAGATCTTGACCCTCAAGTAGAGGAGTCGAGTCCAGATTTGGACAACCCAGTAACTCCTACCCTTGAACCTCATGTCTATTCTAAACCACCCGCCACTGCTGATAACCCCATCCTCGAGCTAAAGCCCCTTCCTGCTCACTTGAAATACATCATTTTGGGTTCTAATCAGACCCTTCCTGTGATTATCAATTCCAACCTCAATCTCGAACAGGAATCCCGTCTGATGGCTGTCCTCCAGCAACATCGCAGAGCCATCGAGTGGACTCTCGATGATTTGACTGGAGTCCCTCTTATTGTACTCATCATATCTATTCAGAAGAGGGCGCACGACCTTCTCATGAAATGCAAAGACGTTTGAACCCCAATCTGCAAGAGGTCGTGAAAAAGGAGATCATAAAGTGGTTAGATGCCGGAATCATCTACCCGATCTCCGATAGTCATTGGGTGAGCCCAATTCAGGTCGTGCCTAAAAAGGCAGGACTCACCACTATAACGACTGAAATCGGAGAAGTCATTCCTACCCGATTAGCCAACTCGTGGAGAGTCTGTATAGATTATCGCCGACTCAATTCCTCCACGAAGAAGGATCATTTCCCACTACCTTTCATTGATCAGATTCTTGAAAAACTAATGGGAAATAGGTTCTTCTGCTTTCTTGACAGGTACTCCGGTTACAACCAGGTGGCAATCCATCCTAAGGACCAAGAAAAGACCACGTTCACCTGCCCCTTCGAAACATATGCTTTCCGAAGGATGCCTTTCGGTCTTTGCAATGCACCCGCTACTTTTCAGCGGTGCATGCTTGCCATATTCTCAGATATGGTAGGTGACTATCTGGAAGTCTTCATGGATGACTTTTCAGTTTTTGGAGCATCATTTGACGATTGCCTCCAACACTTGGTCCAGATACTCAGGCGGTGCATCGATTGAATTTGGTTCTTTCCTGGGAAAAGAGCCATTTCATGGTGCCTGAGGGAATTGTCCTGGGACATTTAATTTCGGAAAAAGGCATCCAAGTGGATCGAGCTGAGGTTGATTTGATCTCTCGCCTTCCTATGCCTAGCTCGATCAGGGACATCCGTTCTTTTCTGGGGCACGTCGGTTTTTACCGTCGTTTCATTCCTGATTTCTCGAAAATCGCACACTCCTTGACTTCTCTTCTCTCTAAGGATGTGCCCTTTGAAATCTCCAAGGAATGCACACTAGCCTTTGAAAACCTTCGTGACCGAGTCACCCAGGCACCTATCCTACAATCCCCTGACTGGTCTCAACCCTTTGAGATCATGTGCGATGCGTCTGATTTCGCTGTAGGAGTGGTCCTAGGGCAGAAAGCAGACGGAAAACCCGTGGTCATCTACTACGCTAGCAAGACACTTGACGAGGCTCAGCGTAACTATACGGTTACGGAGAAAGAGCTGCTAGCCATAGTATTTGCCCTTGAAAAATTCCGATCGTATCTCCTGGGTTCCCATGTCATCATCTACTCAGATCACACGGCTGTAAGGCATCTCCTTGCCAAGAAGGATGCGAAGCCCCGACTAATTCGTTGGATCTTGCTGTTGCAAGAATTCAATCTTGTGATTCGCGACAAGGCGGGGAGGCAGAATGTGGTAGCTGACCATCTGTCCCGTCTTCCTTCTGAGATTATCAACCCTTCCGGATCCATCATGGAACATTTTCCTGATGAGCACCTACTGACTATCGGTACTAGACTTCCATGGTTTGCTGATATAGTAAACTACCTGGCATCTCATCAGATCCCGTCTGATTGGCCAAAGGCCAAGAAAGACAAATTGCGTTCTGATGCCAAGTATTACATCTAGGAAGACCCGTACCTTTTCCGCATAGGTGCTGATCAAGTCATCCGGAGATGTGTCCTGGAGGAGGAAATCAACAATATTCTCTCTTTCTGCCATGACCAGGCATGCGGTGGCCATTTCTCCGGGCATAAAACTGCATCAAAAGTCCTCCAGTGTGGCTTTTACTGGCCCACGCTGTTCAAAGACACATACAGTCACTGCAAGGCATGCAGTCGTTGCCAGCTTTGGGCAACATGAGCCGTCGCGACATGATGCCTTTGCAGCCGATTCTCGTATGCGAAATATTTGATGTTTGGGGGATTGATTTTATGGGCCCCTTTCCTGCTTTGGATGGTTTCGAATACATTCTGCTTGCTGTGGACTTTGTGTCCAAATGGATCGAAGCCATACCGACCCGAACCTGTGATCACAAAATTGTTCTCAAATTCATTCATCAAAACATTTTCTCAAGGTTCGGGATTCCTCGTGCTATAATCTCTGATGGGGGGACCCATTTCACAAATGCTCAATTTAGGTCACTGATGACCAAATACGGGGTGTCTCACCGAATCTCTACTCCTTACCACCCCAAAACTGATGGTCTAGCTGAGCTATTAAATCGGGAGATCAAGAAAATCCTGCAGGTCACTGTTCGGCCTGATAGGAAGGATTGGTCATCCCGACTTCCAGAAGCATTGTGGGCCTATAGGACTGCCCACAAAACCCAATTAGGCATGTCTCCCTTTAGACTGGTATATGGGAAGGCGTGTCACCTTCCCGTAGAACTAGAGCATAAAGCTTATTGGGCAGTACGGAACTGTAATCTAGATCTTTCGAAGGCTGGAACCAACAGAAAACTTCAAATCAGCGAGATCGATGAATTACGCCTAGACGCGTATGAGAACTCGCGAATCTACAAGGAGTGGGTTAAAGCCTTCCATGACAAGCATATCTCGAGAAAGATCTTTCATCCTGGTCAGAAGGTCCTACTCTTTGATGCCCGACTCAAACTTTTCCCTGGAAAGCTGCGATCCAAGTGGGTCAGACCATATTTAGTCCGACAGGTTTTTGGAAATGGAGCCATCAAAATCAGTCCGCTCAGCTACGATTCCGAACCTTTCATCGTGAACTGTCAGAGACTTAAGCCGTTCATTGATGTGACTTCTACTGATTCGGCTGAATCATCTTATATCCTCCATTCCCCTTGAGCTTATTGCACCCAGCCGATGGCATAAAACTCAGCGCTTAACGGGAGGCAGCCCGTCATTTTCCTGAAAATCTAAACCCTTTTTCACACCTTTGTGCACTTAAGGTTCGCCCTTATAGACAACCGACTCCACCTTAGATGCTTGCATCTGAGATTAGAAATTGTCCGCAAAATTCATCCCGACCCGTTCACTCATCAAGACATCTGTCTTAAGGAATGAACTAAGTAAATAAAAACCCCCTAAGTCACAATGGGGACATTGCAAACCTTAGGCATGAGGGGTATAAAAGTGCAAAACTTGTAAGAAAAGGTTTCAAACAAAAAAATTCACATATGCCAAAAACACCATAAAAATTAAAAAAAAATTTCGAAAAAGAATGAGAATAAGAGGAGAAAGGAAATTTTGTGGGAGAAGGAAAAGAAACAAAATGAAAAAGGAGCAAAAAAATGAAAGAAAAGAGTGATAGTCATTAGTAAGAAACTAAGGGATTGACCTAAGTTCTAGATCTTATTCAAGAAAAGAAATGAAAAGTGCATGGTGAGATTAGCAAGAATGCAAACTTTAGGCATTCCTGGATAGACTCTTAGTACCCATTAAGATCTAGACATTCCTCAAGAGGTTGAGGAAAATGAAAAGCTTAAGTATTAGGTTCAAGGCTTAGGGAGTATTTGACCTTATTAACTAACTTTTGGTTTACAGGACTCAGTAACCTAAGCACCCTAACCTCACACACAGCCTGGTTCAGTAAGCGTAAAAATCAAAATCACATAGAAGCGTCACAAAATTCTAAAAAGTACGCCTAGAGTAGGAGCGGCAGATCAACACAAGTTGACTTGGACAAGTTCCCAGCACGGAGAGGTGGGAAATTCCCCTCGAAGATGCATAACAAAATATCATCTCCTCGGTGCTTGTCTCTTAGGATATTTACATATCCTACTGGGGGCATGTAAGCACTCTGCTGGTTCAGATTCCATGGATGGCATTATCACGAAGTGTCAATTGCTAGGGTCTGGATTTGGCCACTGAACACCATGGATGGGATTATCTCGAAATCTCAATAGCCAGGGTTCCGGGGGTTGCCATGGGCGGTGCTATCTCGAAGCATCGATTGCCAGGAACCCTTGAGGATTGATGATGGGAGCAAGGAATCTGATACAGACCGTGTTGAAAAGCCAATCCTAAGCTAAAATTAAAAAGAAAAAGAGAGACAAAACTCTCCAAACAGAAAAATCTTCTATCTCTCTTACAAAATGCACTCAGAACTGAGCCAGGGCTAAAATCATTTCGAGCAAGGGTGCTTTAACCACAAAGTCCAACAGACCTTAGGTTAGTTCTTGTGGGTCTTAAAAACCTTTGCTAAGGACTAAGGCTGAGGCTGGACAGATCTGGATCTTGGTTGGTACTAGAGTACCTTTTAGGCCTATGGCCAGCATTCTAACCTAATCTAAGTTCAAATGAAAAAGCACTTATTTGAAGTTATTAAAAACATCATGGTCTAGAACAAAGGTTAAATCCTTAAGTTTTTGCTAAGGGACTAGCAAAAGCTAGGCATGGGGGTATGATGAGAACCTCATAATGAACCCTACCTAGCACAATCTACCCTAGATATTCGAGAAAAAGCTCCTACATAACTCATAGAAAGGCTTGACTTAGAGAATTCTTTGTTTAAGAAGAAAATAAGTCATAAGGGGTAAAAATGCAATTTCACCAACACAATCTGTAAACAGGGTAACTTAGGGTCCAAACATAGGTCAAACTAACCTAATAAGAAGGAAAGTGGGATGATTTGATCCAACAAGGGCTACAGCAACTCCAAGGAATTAAATGACATTCTGTAACGCTAAAACAAACCCACTTCAATTCATGAGGTTCGAGGAAAAGTAAAAATCTACTAAATCCTCTAAAATTCATAGAAAAATAATCTTTAGGGTTTAGAACCTTCAATTTGGCCTTGAGAACCCATTTTGACCTACATTGAGAACCATGACCAATTAATGATTTAATTTAGGTCTTTACTTAAATTGGTCGGTCAAACAAGGTCTGACTTAGAAATAAAATTCACTATTAGAATCCTTAGGTCCCATTTAGTCATGCATAAAAACTTGAACCTAAGATGAGACCTTCTTGACCGACTTTGCATTTTGGTCCTCATCTGTTACTTTTTGACCCTCAACTTTCGAAACCCTTGCATTTTGGCCCCTAGGTTCTTCATCATTTTTTGCATACAGGTCCCTCCTGCAAATCTCTGAGCAGCGCCATGCTTCGGCGACTTTGCGCGGAGCATGGCGTCGCGCAGGGTGAGGGAGGGTACCTGCCAATTGAACTGGGTGTTCCCTGCGACGTCTGCTGTCGCAGGGACACCACCTTGACCTCTGCCCTCGCCCACACCTTCCGTGCGAACGTGCGGAAGGTATGGGTCGCAATTCCGAACACTCTCCGACGAGGGAGGCACGTCGCATCCCTGCACCCACCCCTCCGCCTTCGCCTTTATAAGGACCAGCGTCACCAGCCGATGGGGGCAGCTGGGTCCTGACGGAGAAAAACCCCCACCTTTCCTCTCTTCCCACTTCAGCAGAAACCCACCAGCTCCGGCGGCTCCTCCTCCGTCTCGTCGCCCTATTGCAATACCTGTAGCAGAGCCACCTTCGCCCGCTCTTCCTGCGTCGCACCGTACCGAGCGCGCGCCCTCCCGCTCTCTTCCTCGCCGCCGCCCTCCCCCTCTGGGTATTTCTTCCCCGGCGACAGTCGATACGACTGCCACCCTGCTTCGGCCCCTTCGTCCCTGTAATTAGGTCAGAACTATTCCCCATCTCCCCCTCTTACTTTTCCTCACTGTGTTTCATTCAATTAACCCTCGACCGCTCCTGTCCACCGTCACCTTCCTCGTCTCCGGCCACCCTCTGGTGAGACGCTTCCATCGCTCCGCAGCCCCACACGCCTCGCCGACCCTCACAGAACCTCCACCTCATCACGCTAAACAACCTCCGCCCACCCACTGCCGCTCCACACCCCCACCACACTCCCCCGATCAGACCCATTTTTTCGGTCGCTGTCCGACCTAGCTGATGAGAACCTCATCATGAGCCATAACTAGCTCATTTTGACCCAATACAAAGGATAAAAGCTCCTACATATCTCAAGGAAAGGCTTAAACTCAGAGAATTCTGAGTTTGAGAAGAAAACCAGTCATAAGGGGTAAAAGTGCAATTTTTACCAGTATAAACTGCATGCAGGGTAATTCAGGGACCAAACACAGGTCAAAACAGCTTAATAAGAATAAAAGTGGGATGAGATGATCTAGCAAGGGCTACAGCACTTCCAAGGAACCAAATGATAATCTGTAACCCTAAAACAACCCACTTCAATTCACAAGGTTCGAGGCAAAGTAAAAATAGAATAAACCCTCTAAAATTCATAGAAAAATAATCTCTAGGGTTTAGAACCTTCAATTTGGCCTTTAGAACCCATTTTGACCTACATTGAGAACCATGCCCAATTAATAACTTAATTTGGGTTTTTGCGCAAATTGACCGGTCAAACAAGGTTTAATATGAAAATAAAATTCACCATCAGATTCCTTAGGTCCTAATTAGTCATGTATAAAAACTTGAGCCTAAGAAGAAACCTCCTTGACCAACTTCACACTTTGGTCCTCATATATTTACTCTTTGGCCCTCAACTTTTGAACCCTCGCATTTTGGCCCCTAACTCTCCTTCGTTCTTTGCAATCAGGTCCCTCCTGCAAAACCCTGCCAGCACCATGCTCCGGCGACCTTGCGCGGAGCATGGCGCCGCGCAGGGTGAGGTGAGGGACCTGGCAAGTAAACCGGGGGTGCCCTGCGTCGTCAGTCGTCGCAGGAGCACCCCCCTGGTCATTGTAGCCCACCATACCGGCCGTGCGAACGCACGGACGGTATGGGTTCGTGTTCCGACCATTCTCCGGCGAGGGAGACACGTCGTCTCCCTCCGCCTTCCTCCCTGTTTCATCCCTATAAATACCCCCCGCTGCTCCACCGACGAGGGTAGCCTGGATCTGACGGAGAAATCCCCAACTTCCTTCTCTTCTTTCTCCGGCAGACGCTCACCAGCTCCGGCGGTTTCCTCCCCCTCCACCTCTTCGCTCTGCCGTAATACCAGCAGCAGAGACCTCCTCCCCTGCTCTTCCTGCGCCACGCCGTACCCAGCTGGCGCCTCTCCAGCCCTCTGCTCGCCGCCGCCCCTTCCCCTGGGCATCTTCTTCTCCGGCGACAGTCGATACGACTGTCGCCCTGTCTCGGCCCCTTTCGTCTCCATAGCTAGGTCAGAACTCCTCCCCACCTCCCCCTCTTTCTTTTCCTCACTGTCTTTTATTTGATTAAACCCTCGACCGCTCCTGTTCACCCTCACCCTCTCCGCCTCCGACCACCCTCCGGCGAGCCGCTCCCATCACCTCAGCGACCCACACGGCTCGCCGACCACCGCAGAATCTCCGCCTCCTCACCCTGATCCTCTTCCGCCCCTCCACTTCCCACCAAACGCCCTCTGCAGATCCACCGAACACACCCACTTCTTCGCTCACAGTTTGACCTAGGACGACCTGTTGGCTCCATCACGCCCCCTGCAGACCCCCTGACCACCTTCGCCGTGCCACGGCGAAGGTCCCCCGCCTGTCTGATTTGGCCGAGAGGCCGTT
The DNA here is from genome assembly GCA_037157565.1 of Thalassia testudinum. Taxonomy (NCBI): domain Eukaryota; kingdom Viridiplantae; phylum Streptophyta; class Magnoliopsida; order Alismatales; family Hydrocharitaceae; genus Thalassia; species Thalassia testudinum. The sequence goes on from JAZHRO010000025.1 coordinate 47,788,554, forward strand.
CTTCTGTGACCAGGTGACTCGCCCGCCGTCGCCATTACTGAGCAGGCAGAGCTCCTTCACCTGCAGGTGCAGGCACGCCTTCGCCCAGGTTCGACTCCCAGGTTGCGCGGGAAGTCTCAGCGAAACGTCCCAGGCTCGCAGATGGGGCGAAGGCCGCGCGTGAAGCCACGATCGCCCACTGCTCCCTCCGCGACGGGTGCTCAATTGGGGTGGGACATTTAGTCCCACCTCGGAACTTCTCGGAGGCGCGCGGACGCATAAAGGCAAAAAGTGCCTTATGCTGTCTGCCTCCTGACCACGGGGTGAGGTCCCTCTCACCCGACCCGGCCTCGTCCGTGACCACGCTCCGCGGACCTGGCTCGACCCGATTAAACCGACCTGCACTCCTCGCCCACCACCGCACGCCGGTGGGCCTGGACCCGGGCGTGACCCGAACCCGATTACCCGGTAGCTCTGGGAGAGCTTTCCCAAGAGTGGTTTCAGAGAGGAAGAGAGACGCGGGGGGAGGGGGGTAGAGTAGGTTTTGCCTCTTGACGAAAAACCCTGGAGTGTGCAGGCACAGGCGAAGAAGAAGACCCGCGGAAGAAGAAGGAGCTGCACTGTAGCAAATGCATAGTTAAGTCGTCGAAGCACCGGGTCAGACGACGGAAGGTCAGCAGCCAGAGCAGGAAAGAAGGCAGGCTGAAGAAGAAGGAAGAGCAACGGCCAAAGCAGAAGAAGAAGAAAGGAAGACTTAGTAGCTGAAGGCAGAAGCTCTGTAGCCATAAAGAAAAAAAGGGAAAAGAGAAAGGGTCACCACGATTGCAGAAGAAGAAGAAGAGAGGTCAAGGCAGAAAACCAAAGAAGAAGAAGAACAAGGAGCTCTGAAGAAAGAAGAACATCACCAACGGAAGAACAGCAGGAAGAAGAAGAAGAGCATCACCATTGCAAGAGAAGAATATCACCTCTGCAGAACAGAGAGAAAGGAGATCTAAAGAAAGAGAGAAAGAAGAGCATCCCCCTCTGCAGAACAAAGAGAAAACAACAAATTCTTTCTCTCTCTCTTTATTTTTGTAAAAGAAACATGTATATCTCTAGAATACAACTTGCTCCCTGAGTTCGACCTCGGGAACTCTTTTATTTTTCCGAGTAAAAAAAATTTTTATATTTGAAATGTTGGTAATAACCGGCTTTACTACAACGTTATAACAAACCCGGTAAAACCCACGTTTCATTTTGGCACCGCTGCCGGGGAGCAACGGCTATTCTAGAGGTAAACATTCCTGTATCTTTTAATTTCTGATAATCTCCTCTCTTTTGTGCAGCTACAGGAACTCAAGAAGACAAGCAACCACACGACAACCACTCCGAAGACAGGTAAATTTTTCCTCTCACTATTAACCCCTAAACTCTAAAGAGGAAGAAAAGAAAAGAACAAGCAATATAGGGCTAACCTGTCTTCCATACTTAGTAACCATAAAAGTTGCATGTTTTCAACTCATCACTCCTGCACACTATTAAGGGCATTTAAGGGCTAACACATTCTTGCTTGAGCCCTAATTGCCCAACAAAGAGTTAAATGGACCAAGTAGAGCCAACATAAGGTCAAACATTAGGATTTCAGTAGAGACACACCCCTTAATCAAGAATTAAGGAAATCCAAAAGAGGTGTGCCCAAGCCATTGATTGAAAATAATTAACAAGAAAAATCCTAAAACAATTGGCTCTCTCTAAACACTTGAACCCTAAAAGACAGGACCTAAAAGCTCTTAAAGAAAACAATAGGTAAAGTTGACCCCTTGGGTCAACCAACCTTAAATTAGGTCACTCTTTGCACTTAAAAAGACTAAAGTTCAAGTGAAACCTTAAGCACCCTGATCTTAAAATTGGTAGACTTAAGAGGTCAAGATCCCCATTCTGGTCTACCTGGAACCGCAGTGACAAGAGAGGTCGGGTGGGGGAAACCCTGTAACCCGTGGGGACGCTCTACCGTGTAGGGGTCTTCGCGGGACTCTCCCTCTCTGGCTGCCCAGGTAATTCTCAGGTGGACGATCTTTCTGATCAAGGGGTCCATCTGCCCCGCACCTCTATAGTCACCCAACACATTTTTGGGTGTCTTGATTGGGTCCAGCACCTTCTAAACTTACCTCTCCCAACTGTGCATGTACGGAAGGAGGTCTCTAAGACCACCCTTAAGACCTCCATTAGAAATTCGCTCTCGTCAAGGCCAAGCCTCGACGCCCGTATTTGTGCAGCAACACCCTCACATTATTCTCTCTTCTGATTCAGAACCAAGTTCTTCTTCTTCCCCCATCATGGCTCAGCCAGTTGAGGAAGAAAATAATCTGGAACACCAGCTCCAGCGACTCAATGACCTCTTCCAAAACTTCGTGCACCCACCGCAGCGTCCTATGATGCGGGACCACTACAATCCTGCTGCAGTGGCCATTGAGCCTCGAGTCAGAATCCCGATTGGAGGACCCGATTCCGAACTAAAGCCCAACATGATTCATGCTATACCTAAATTCCATGGGCTTAATTCTGAAGATCCCTTCCAGCACATCAAACAGCTAAAGCATCTGGCCCACACTTTTGGATCAGATGCGCAAAATCGGGATATTCTTCTCATGAAGATGTTCTCCTTTTCTCTTATGGACAAGGCCGCCCATTGGTATCAAACTCAGACCCGGCCGATCAACACTTGGGAAGAACTTCAATCCGAGTTTTTGAAAAAGTTCTTTCCCGTTGGTCGGACCAACGCCTTGCGCCATCAGATTACACACTTCACCCAACAATCAGGAGAACCTCTCCATGAGGCATGGGATCGTTTTCAGGATCTCATGAGGAAGTGCCCCCATCACGGAGTTCCTAAATGGGAACAAGTCCAATCTTTTTACCAGGGGCTCCGTGAGGACATCCGCCTTTTCGTCAATGCAACTTGCGGAGGAAACATCATGGGTCAACATGAAGACACCGTATGGGAGATTCTCGAAAACATGTGCGAGAACTCCATCAACAATGACTCCATGGGATTATTCGACAGGACGAATACCCACGCAGCGACGAATCTTAAGGGAGCACATGAGACGCAGGGCCTGTCCGCATCAGTCGACCTGGAATTAATGGCCAGTCGATTGGACAAGGTCTCAATCATTGAAAAGAAGGTGGATGAGCTGACTCAGCACTTGCAGCGAGCCACCTCTGCGCGTAACTCCTTTGCACAACCTCCTTCCACACAGGAGACTGTGCAAAATATCCTCCACCGATCCTCCCCTGGGATGGATCCATATCCATCCCCATCTGATTCTTGGACTGGAAGATCATCCGATCCTTTCTACACCAGCCGGGGGAACTCCATTCCTCCTTTCCCTGATTCTCAGGAGGTTCCTCAGACCTGCGAGGACCTCAACGCCATCCAGAACGACCCATTCTCCAACACTTACAACCCTGGATGGCGAAACCATCCCAATTTTCAGTGGGCGGGAAATTCCCAAACCCAAAGACCACCTTTTCAGTCCCGCCCACAGCTCTCTCATCACTACCAGCCGCCTCAGCCTCGGCCTAACCCTACTTATCCATCAGGGCCAAATCAAGATCAAATGTCCTTAATCCTTCAGACTCTGGCTGACATTCAAAAATCGAATGCGGCCATTCAAAAACAGCACAAGGACGAGCTTACTGAAGTTAAAACTCAGCTGGCCCAGTTGGCAAATTCTCGCCAGCCAGGCACACTCCCTTCCCAACCTCTTCCTAACCCAAATAACGTGCTAACCCAGAAGCGCGTTATGAATCCAAATTTAGGCCACGCTCAATGGATTTATCAGGCCCCCACTGCTCCATCTCCAGACGAGATGGAAGCCTCAACTTCTCGTGTGGGATTTCAGCAGCAGCCACCCCTCCTACCAAACCCAAACCAAAACCAGGCTGGATTAAATTCTGTAACAACACGTAGTGGTAAGACAACTCAAGACCCGCATTATCCAAACCACTCCCAGCCTGATAACCATGACCCTAGGATAGTTATCCAAGGTACCGCTGTTCCAGACCCACAACCTGGACCTATCCTAGAAGAACCAACCAAGATCCCGTTTCCCGAGGCCCTGACCAAGGGAAAGAAGACCACCAAACCCGTGGCCCCTGAGGAAGACCTGGTCAAGCTCTTTGAGCAGGTCCACATAAACATCCCCTTGATGGATGCAATCCGCCATGTACCAGCTTACGCACGATTTCTAAAGAATATATGTACACCCCAGCGTAAGCCGCGAACCAAGGGAGGGAGCCCAATTGTTCTGTCAGAGCAAGCCAGCTCTGTAATCCTTAGTAGACTCCCACCCAAGGCAAAAGATCCTGGAACTCCCCTGATCTCCTGTAAGATAGGTGGTACCCAATTTGATAGAGCATTGTTAGACTTAGGTGCATCTATAAATCTGATACCCACATCCTTACTTGACCATCTGGAAGAATCTGAGCTGAAACCAACCGAGGTGACATTACAATTAGCAGATCGATCTATAAAGTCACCAAAAGGGATTCTCGAGGATGTTATCGTGAGAGTGCGGGATTTCTATTTTCCAGTGGACTTTATAGTCTTAGACATGGATGCACCTGAGAACCCTAGGGATACACCAATCATTCTAGGGAGACCTTTCTTGGCTACTGCTAGAGCCAACATCAGCTGTGAGGAGGGCCAAATAGAGCTTAAGTTTGGAGATCAAACACTGAAAATTGATATATTTAAGGCCCAACAAGGAATTAATTGCGGCGTCATCGAGCAAATTTGTGACATCAAGACTTTGGTTGATGAATCACACCTCCAAATTGACTTGAGTATGCCTCATCAACCACAGAAGAATCTTGAACCGCAAACAGAGGAGTCAAATCCAGATGTGAACAACTCAGTAACTCCCACCCTTGAACCTCACATCTATACTGAACCACCCGCTGCTGCTGAAAACCCCATCCTCGAACTGAAACCCCTTCCTGCTCACTTAAAATACGCCTTTTTGGGTTCTAATCAGACCCTTCCTGTGATCATCAATTCCAACCTCAGTCCTGAACAGGAATCCCGTCTGATTGTTGTCCTCCAGCAACATCGCAGAGCCATCGGATGGACTCTCGATGATTTGACTGGAATAAGTCCCTCTTATTGTACTCATCATATCTATTCAGAAGAGGGCACACGACCTTCTCGTGAAATGCAGAGACGCTTAAACCCCAATCTGCAGGAGGTCGTGAAAAAGGAGATCATCAAGTGGTTAGATGCCGGGATCATCTACCCGATCTCCGATAGTCGTTGGGTGAGCCCAATTCAGGTCGTGCCTAAGAAGGCAGGACTCACCACTATAACGACTGAGACCGGAGAAATCATTCCTACCCGATTAGCCAACTCGTGGAGAGTCTGTATAGATTACCGTCGACTCAATTCCTCCACGAAGAAGGATCATTTCCCACTACCCTTCATTGATCAAATTCTCGAAAAATTAGCGGGAAATAGGTTCTTCTGCTTCCTTGACGGGTACTCCGGTTATAACCAGGTGGCAATCCATCCTGAGGACCAAGAAAAGACCACGTTCACCTGCCCCTTCGGAACATACGCTTTCCGAAGGATGCCTTTCGGTCTTTGCAATGCACCCGCTACTTTTCAGCGATGCATGCTTGCCATATTCTCAGATATGGTAGGTGATTATCTGGAAGTCTTCATGGATGACTTTTCAGTTTTCGGAGCATCATTCGACGATTGCCTCCAACACTTGGTCCAGATACTCAGGCGGTGCATCGACGTGAATTTGGTTCTTTCCTGGGAAAAGAGCCATTTCATGGTGCCTGAGGGAATTGTCCTGGGACACTCAATTTCGGAGAAAGGTATCCAAGTGGATCGAGCTAAGGTTAATCTGATTTCTCACCTTCCTATGCCTAGCTCGATCAGGGACATCCGATCCTTTTTAGGGCATGTCGGTTTTTATCGACGATTTATCCCTGATTTTTCAAAAATCGTACGCCCCCTGACCACTCTTCTCTCCAAGGATGTTCCCTTCGAAATCTCCAAGGAATGCACTCAAGCATTTGAAATCCTGCGTGACCGAGTCACCCAAGCCCCGATCCTACAGTCCCCTGATTGGTCTCAACCCTTTGAGATCATGTGTGATGCTTCCGACTTCGCTGTAGGAGCGGTTTTGGGGCAGAAAAATGACAAGAAACCTGTGGTCATTTACTACGCCAGCAAAACACTCGATGAGGCTCAGCGTAACTATACAGTTACTGAGAAAGAGCTGCTAGCTGTAGTATTTGCCCTAGAGAAGTTCAGATCGTACCTTCTGGGTTCCCATGTCATCATATACTCGGATCACACGGCTGTGAGGCATCTCCTTGCAAAGAAGGACGCGAAACCTCGATTGATCCGATGGATCTTGCTGTTGCAAGAATTTGACCTCGAGATTCGCGATAAAGCCGGAAAACAAAATGTGGTAGCTAATCACTTGTCCCGTCTTCCTTCTGAAATAATTGACCCCTCCGGACCCATCACGGAGCATTTTCCCGATGAGCACCTGCTGACTATTGGTACTAGCCTTCCATGGTTCGCTAATATTGTAAATTACTTGGCATCTCATCAGACCCCGTCCGATTGGCCGAAGGCCAAGAAAGACAAATTACGCTCCGATGCCAAGTATTACATTTGGGAAGACCCGTACCTCTTCCGCATAGGTGCCGATCAGATCATCCGGAGATGTGTCCCGGAAGGGGAAATCAACAATATCCTCTCTTTCTGCCATGACCAGGCATGCGGTGGCCATTTTGCCGGGCATAAAACCGCATCAAAAGTCCTCCAGTGCGGCTTTTACTGGCCCACACTGTTCAAAGACGCACACAGTCATTGCAAGGCATGTAGTCGTTGCCAGACTTTGGGCAACATGAGCCGTCGTGACATGATGCCTATGCAACCGATTCTAGTATGCGAAATCTTTGATGTTTGGGGGATTGATTTTATGGGCCCCTTTCCTGTTTCGGATGGTTTCGAATACATTCTGTTGGCTGTGGACTACGTGTCCAAATGGATCGAAGCCATACCGACCCGAACCTGTGATCACAAAATCGTTCTCAAATTCATTCATCAACACATTTTCTCAAGGTTCGGGATTCCTCGTGCAATAATTTCTGATGGGGGGACCCATTTCACAAATGCTCAGTTTAGGTCACTGATGACCAAATACGGGGTGTCTCACCGAATCTCTACTCCTTACCACCCCCAAACTAATGGTCTAGCTGAGCTGTCTAATCGGGAGATCAAGAAAATCCTGCAAGTCACTGTTCGACCTGACAGGAAGGACTGGTCGTCCCGACTTCCGGAAGCATTGTGGGCCTATAGGACCGCCCACAAGACCCAATTGGGCATGTCTCCCTTTAGATTGGTGTACGGAAAGGCATGCCACCTTCCCGTCGAACTAGAGCATAAAGCCTATTGGGCAGTACGGAACTGTAATCTAGATCTTTCCAAGGCTGGGACCCACAGAAAACTCCAAATCAGCGAGATCGATGAATTATGCATAGACGCGTACGAGAACTCGCAAATCTACAAGGAGCGGGTTAAAGCCTTCCACGACAAACACATCTCGAGAAAGATCTTTCATCCTGGTCAAAAGGTCCTACTCTTTGATGCCCGACTCAAACTCTTCCCAGGAAAACTGAGATCTAAGTGGGTCGGACCATATTTGGTCCGACAGGTTTTTGGAAATGGAGCAATCGAAATCAGTCCACTCAGCCACGATTCTGAACCTTTCATCGTGAACGGTCAGAGACTCAAGCCGTTCATTGATGTAGCTTCTACTGATTTGGCTGAGGCATCTTATATCTTCCTTTCCCCTTGAGCTTATTGCGCCCAGCCGATGGCGTAAAACTCAGCGCTTAACGGGAGGCAGCCCGTCATTCTCTTTGAAAACCTGAAACTTGTTCTGACACCTTTCAGCACTCGAAGTTCACCCTTATAGACAGCCGACCCCAACTCAGATGTTCGCATCTGAGATTTGAAATCGTCCGCAAAAATTCAACCCGACCCATCCACTCACCCAAATTTCTGTCTTAAGGAATAAACTAAGACCCCCTAGGTTACAATGAGGACATTGCAAATCTTAGGCATGGGGGGGGTAGGAAAGTGCAAAAACTTGTAAGAAAAGGTTTCAAACAAAAAATTCACATATGCCAAAAATACCATAAAAATTAAAAAATTTTTTCGAAAAAGAATAAGAGGAAAAGAGGAGAAGGAAAATTTTGTGAAGGAGAAAAGAAACAAAATGAAAAAGGAGCACAAAATTATGAGAAAAAGTGATAGTCATTAGTAAGGAACTAAGGAATTAACCTAGATTCTAGACCTCATTCAAGAAAATAACTGAAAAGTGCACAATGAGATTAGTAAGAATGCAAACCTTAGGCATTCTTGAATAGACTCTTAGTACCCATTAAGATCTGGACACTCCTCAACAGGTTGAGGAAAATGAAAAGCTGAAGTATTAGGTCTAAGGCTTAGGGAGTATTCGGCCTCGTTAACTAATTTTTGGTTTACGGGACTCAGTAACCTAAGCACCCTAATCTCACACACAGCCTGGTTCAGTAAGCGTAAAAATCAGAATCACGCAGAAGCGTCGCAAAAATCTGAAAAGAACACCTAGAATAGGAGCGGCCGATCAACACAAGTTGATTTGGACGAGTTCCCAGCGCGGAGAGGCGGGAAATCCCCTCGAAGATGCGTAACAAAATATCATCTCCTCGGTGCTTGTCTCTTAGGATATTTACATATCCTACGGGGGGCATGTAAGCACTCTGCTGGTTCAGATTCCATGGATGGCATTATCTCGAAGTGTCAATTGCCAGGGTCTGGATTCGGCCACGGAATACCATGGATGGGATTATCTCGAAATCTCAATAGCCAGGGTTCCGGGGGTTGCCATGGGCGGTGCTATCTCGAAGCATCGATCGCTAGGAACCCTTGAGGATTGATGATGGGAGCAAGGAATCTGATACAGACCGTGTTGAAAAGCCAATCCTAGGCTAGAACTAAAAAGAAAAAGAGAGAGAAAACTCTCCAAAAAAAAAAAAAAAAAAAAAAAAAAACTTTCTATCTCTCTCTTACAAAACGCACTGCGAACTGAGCCAGGGCTAAAATCATTTCAAGCACGGGTGCTTTAACCACGAAGTCCAATAAACCTTAGGTTAGTTCTTGCGGGCCTTAAAAACCTTTGCTAAAAGACTGAGGCTAAGGCTAGACAGATTTGGATCTTGATTGGTACTAGAGTACCTTTTAGGCCTATGATCAGCATTCTAACCTAATCTATGAAGGCACTTATCTAAAACTATTGAAAACTTCATGGTCTAGAACAAGGGTTGAAACCTTAAGTTTTTGCTAAGGGACTAGCAAAAGCTAGGCATGGGGGTATGATGAGAACCTCATCATGAGCCATAACTAGCTCATTTTGACCCAATACAAAGGATAAAAGCTCCTACATATCTCAAGGAAAGGCTTAAACTCAGAGAATTCTGAGTTTGAGAAGAAAACCAGTCATAAGGGGTAAAAGTGCAATTTTTACCAGTATAAACTGCATGCAGGGTAATTCAGGGACCAAACACAGGTCAAAACAACTTAATAAGAATAAAAGTGGGATGAGATGATCTAGCAAGGGCTACAGCACTTCCAAGGAACCAAATGATAATCTGTAACCCTAAAACAACCCACTTCAATTCACAAGGTTCGAGGCAAAGTAAAAATAGAATAAACCCTCTAAAATTCATAGAAAAATAATCTCTAGGGTTTAGAACCTTCAATTTGGCCTTTAGAACCCATTTTGACCTACATTGAGAACCATGCCCAATTAATAACTTAATTTGGGTTTTTGCGCAAATTGACCGGTCAAACAAGGTTTAATATGAAAATAAAATTCACCATCAGATTCCTTAGGTCCTAATTAGTCATGTATAAAAACTTGAGCCTAAGAAGAAACCTCCTTGACCAACTTCACACTTTGGTCCTCATATATTTACTCTTTGGCCCTCAACTTTTGAACCCTCGCATTTTGGCCCCTAACTCTCCTTCGTTCTTTGCAATCAGGTCCCTCCTGCAAAACCCTGCCAGCACCATGCTCCGGCGACCTTGCGCGGAGCATGGCGCCGCGCAGGGTGAGGTGAGGGACCTGGCAAGTAAACCGGGGGTGCCCTGCGTCGTCAGTCGTCGCAGGAGCACCCCCCTGGTCATTGTAGCCCACCATACCGGCCGTGCGAACGCACGGACGGTATGGGTTCGTGTTCCGACCATTCTCCGGCGAGGGAGACACGTCGTCTCCCTCCGCCTTCCTCCCTGTTTCATCCCTATAAATACCCCCCGCTGCTCCACCGACGAGGGTAGCCTGGATCTGACGGAGAAATCCCCAACTTCCTTCTCTTCTTTCTTCGGCAGACGCTCACCAGCTCCGGCGGTTTCCTCCCCCTCCACCTCTTCGCTCTGCCGTAATACCAGCAGCAGAGACCTCCTCCCCTGCTCTTCCTGCGCCACGCCGTACCCAGCTGGCGCCTCTCCAGCCCTCTGCTCGCCGCCGCCCCTTCCCCTGGGCATCTTCTTCTCCGGCGACAGTCGATACGACTGTCGCCCTGTCTCGGCCCCTTTCGTCTCCATAGCTAGGTCAGAACTCCTCCCCACCTCCCCCTCTTTCTTTTCCTCACTGTCTTTTATTTGATTAAACCCTCGACCGCTCCTGTTCACCCTCACCCTCTCCGCCTCCGACCACCCTCCGGCGAGCCGCTCCCATCACCTCAGCGACCCACACGGCTCGCCGACCACCGCAGAATCTCTGCCTCCTCACCCTGATCCTCTTCCGCCCCTCCACTTCCCACCAAACGCCCTCTGCAGATCCACCGAACACACCCACTTCTTCGCTCACAGTTTGACCTAGGACGACCTGTTGGCTCCATCACGCCCCCTGCAGACCCCCTGACCACCTTCGCCGTGCCACGGCGAAGGTCCCCCGCCTGTCTGATTTGGCCGAGAGGCCGTTCTTCTGTGACCAGGTGACTCGCCCGCCGTCGCCATTACTGAGCAGGCAGAGCTCCTTCACCTGCAGGTGCAGGCACGCCTTCGCCCAGGTTCGACTCCCAGGTTGCGCGGGAAGTCTCAGCGAAACGTCCCAGGCTCGCAGATGGGGCGAAGGCCGCGCGTGAAGCCACGATCGCCCACTGCTCCCTCCGCGACGGGTGCTCAATTGGGGTGGGACATTTAGTCCCACCTCGGAACTTCTCGGAGGCGCGCGGACGCATAAAGGCAAAAAGTGCCTTATGCTGTCTGCCTCCTGACCACGGGGTGAGGTCCCTCTCACCCGACCCGGCCTCGTCCGTGACCACGCTCCGCGGACCTGGCTCGACCCGATTAAACCGACCTGCACTCCTCGCCCACCACCGCACGCCGGTGGGCCTGGACCCGGGCGTGACCCGAACCCGATTACCCGGTAGCTCTGGGAGAGCTTTCCCAAGAGTGGTTTCAGAGAGGAAGAGAGACGCGGGGGGAGGGGGGTAGAGTAGGTTTTGCCTCTTGACGAAAAACCCTGGAGTGTGCAGGCACAGGCGAAGAAGAAGACCCGCGGAAGAAGAAGGAGCTGCACTGTAGCAAATGCATAGTTAAGTCGTCGAAGCACCGGGTCAGACGACGGAAGGTCAGCAGCCAGAGCAGGAAAGAAGGCAGGCTGAAGAAGAAGGAAGAGCAACGGCCAAAGCAGAAGAAGAAGAAAGGAAGACTTAGTAGCTGAAGGCAGAAGCTCTGCAGCCATAAAGAAAAAAAGGGAAAAGAGAAAGGGTCACCACGATTGCAGAAGAAGAAGAAGAGAGGTCAAGGCAGAAAACCAAAGAAGAAGAAGAACAAGGAGCTCTGAAGAAAGAAGAACATCACCAACGGAAGAACAGCAGGAAGAAGAAGAAGAGCATCACCATTGCAAGAGAAGAATATCACCTCTGCAGAACAGAGAGAAAGAAGGAGATCTAAAGAAAGAGAGAAAGAAGAGCATCCCCCTCTGCAGAACAAAGAGAAAACAACAAATTCTTTCTCTCTCTCTTTATTTTTGTAAAAGAAACATGTATATCTCTAGAATACAACTTGCTCCCTGAGTTCGACCTCGGGAACTCTTTTATTTTTCCGAGTAAAAAAAATTTTTATATTTGAAATGTTGGTAATAACCGGCTTTACTACAACGTTATAACAAACCCGGTAAAACCCACGTTTCACTAGCCCCGCCGCCAGACGCCGCCCCATGACCTGCTGCACCCTGCACCACCTTCGCCGTGCCACTGTGAAGGTCCCCCACTGATCTGATTAGGCCGAGAGGCCCTTTTCGTGTCTGGCAGGTTCGACGCCCGGCCGCCATTGACGTTGCATTGAAGCAGCTCCACGTGCACTCCAGGCTTCAGAACCCCAGGGCTCCAGGTGCTGCGAAGTTGGGAGGGTAGTGCGAAGGTAGCTAACCCAACAATCAAAGCGAATAGAGCCTGCAGCTGAGGAAGCGAAGCTGCGGTCTACTGCAGGCGCACGCGAAAAGAGCACAGAGGATAGTCCCACATCGTGAGTTTACCAAACCCCGCAGTAGTATAAATTGTTTTTGTGTTTTCTACTAGTCACCTCCGAAAGCACTAGGGTGAGGTCCCGCACCTACTCACCCGCCCGGTCCGCGACCTCATCACGTGGATCCAGTGAACCCGACCTGACACTACCTGCGCACTCCTCACGTACCAAACACGCCGGTATGCCTGGTCACGGGCACGAAACCCGACCCGATTACCCGCGGCTCTGGGAGAGCATCCTGTGAGTGGTTTACAGAGAGAGAGAGACATGCGGGTAGAGGGACAGGGTAGGTTTTGCTCTTTGTGTAGGGATGGTGCGAGAGAAGAAGACCAAGGAAGAATGAAGAAGGAGAAGGCCAAGGAAGAAGGAAGAAGAAGACCGCAGGAAGAAGAAGGAAGAAGGAGAAGACCGTAGGAAGAAGAAGGAGAAGCACAAAGGAAGCACTGTAGCAGACACCACTTAAGCCGTCTGATTGAGAAATCAGACGACGAATGTAGCTCTGTAGACAAAGCAAAGAAGAAGAAAAAGAAAAGGTGCTGTAGCTGAAAGAAAAGAGAAGAAGGAAGAAAGAAGAAGAAAGAAAGAAGAAGAAAGAAAGAAGACAAAGAAGAGAAGAAGAACTGAAGAAGATCAAGAACTGTGAAGAAGAGAAGAAAAAGGAGACAAGCAAAGAGAGAGAGAAGAGAAGAAAAAGCCAAGAAACAAAATCTACTTCTCCCTCTATCTCTCTCTTATTTTTGTAATAAAGAAGCATTGTACTTCTAGAATTCTAGTAGCTCCCTGAGTTCAACCTCGGAAGAAGAAACATTTCTGAGTAAAATTGTAATAGTGGCAATGATGACAAACCGTAGCTAATTTATCTGTACCACAACGACATTACTATAATAAGAACAAACAAAAGATTGGCTAAGCTTCGGTGTCATCATTAGACACTAGCGAGGATGAGAGGGGTGGAGTGCGCGGTGAGCTAAGCACAAAATCTGACCGTCAGATGAGATCTGGGGAGAGGGGTGATCGCACGCGCTGAATCGCGCGAAACTTCCATTCGAATCCAACTGCAGATCATGATCATGAAGAGCGACGGACTGCTGAGATTGGCCGTGTTCTTCGCGCGCTACAGTGCTTGCGAAGAGCAGTAGGCCTCTCTCTGAAATAAAGGGAAAATTACAGATAAACCCTTGAACGAAGGGGTAAAAGAATTGCATTCAGGCCCAAAAGTGAAAAGAACTATAACTGAGAGGGCCCTGCAGCATTTCAGAAGGGTCCCTGCGACTTACATATAGGTCCAAAGAGGAGTTTTTAAGGGTAAGAGTGTAATGCATGAAGGGCCTAAGTGTAAACTACCTATTTCATAACCTAAATGATGTCCAATTGCCTTCAAATTTTTATATGTGTTCAATTGAACATTTAAGACATTGATTATACTTCTGATTTGGCCTTTCAAACTTGTTTATGTGTTCAATTGACGCATGGATCATCATTTGTACTTTGCTTTCAGAATATCTCGTTTTGTGACCTAATTATGAAGTTTTAACACAGAGTAAAGGTTTTAGGTCTTTTTCTTTAATTCCCACACTTAACCCTTTTTATCTATTAATTTGATGTTGTTTTACTTAGTGTCTAGCTTAACTTCAGCTTTTTAGCCATGATGAGTAGCTACTCATCATACCTCCATGCTTATGTTTTGCTAGTCCCTTAGCAAACAATCCGTTGAAGTGTAAAGCAATTTGAGTATCAGCAAGGTAAGTGTGAAGAGATATCTTTTTCTTCTTTCAAAAAGTTTTAAGTGTTTGATGATGATCTTCAGGCTGAAAGATTTTTTCAATATTCCAACTGTGTTTTGGACATTGTGAGAACCTTATTACTGAGGATAACCAACCAGAACTCGAGGCTTAAATGACATAGACCATCTCTCAACCAACAAGAACTCTTGATATTTAAACCTTAAGTCGAATTCCAGGACTCAGGGGTTTTACAGAGACTCAGAATGCTATGAGGTTATGGCTGTACTTTGTGATAAGTCAGGACTAACCAAGTGAATTCTAAAGCTCACTCCCGAGGTTTCACTTCTTTTTAAGTCCAGGTTGGTCCTAACTTCAGCTCATGTTTTCGGATGACTCTCAGGAATTGATGGATATTCAAACCCAACCCTTATTGTGTTTGTGGCTCAGAGCACTTTTTTTTTTTTGGTGGACAAACAGGGTATTTGTTTTGAACCCTGAAAACAATTTTGGTGGAACAAGGGTATTTCCAGATTTTTGGAGAACATACTTGACTTTTTTCTTTTTTTTTTTTTTGAACAGTATGTCTCCGGAACTTATTTGGTAGAGTGCACTGTATTTGGTGGGTGAATTTATTTATGGAAAGAGTTTCTCCTAGACACAAGATTAAAGATTAGGACAAAGAGTCTACCTGCACGCACAGGTAAGGACTCCACCTTCCCTAATGAACATAAGGGTTGAAGTTTAGATTCAAGTGGTCTTTCCTGACATTGTGTAGTGTAAGCCAAGGTTACTTAGACTCCTAAGTCATAGCAAACCAACGAATCCTGTACTGGTGACTCAAGTACAAGAATATGTCCTAAAGTTAGGAGAGACTGTGGTCGATCTTGTCAAGGCTCGAAGTGTATTAAGCCCAAGCTTGTATCAAGCTCTTATGGCCCGGCAAGTCAAACCAGTAACGGTTGAATGTCCATAGACACTTATTCAAATTTTGTTTTCAGCTAGAAGATCATAGTTAAACACTTATCTTTTGTCCTTTTCTCCCTTTCTCCTTAAAATTAATGTCCTCTCTTGACAATAGAGTTCATGTCCCTTATTGTACTTTCGAAATTTTTTGTAATTTGTTTTTTTTTTTTGTATTTTTAGCTTTGTAATTTTTTCAAAATTTTTCTTCAAAATTTTTCAATTTTTTTAAGTATATATTTTTTTGATAATACTATATGTACTATAGATGTGTCTACAATTGCATTTTAGTTTAAATGGTTCACCATTTACACCCCCCCATGCTTAAATGTTGCAATGTCCTCATTGAATGAATAGGGTGGATGCAAATGCAAGCTCTGCTTTTCACTATCCTAGACTAGGTGATGGAAGGAAGTCGGAATGAGGAGATAAAATCTCTGTGCGGACGATTTTAAGTCTGATCTAGGATCAGAGTGAACAGTCGGGCTAGGAAGTGAAATGCATGACATGTGTGTCAATGAAAGTATGCTCAAAATGCAAGGGTAGATACTATATACAAATAAAGGCAAGAGTAAGAAAGGTGGAAAACAGCTATATACAAGGATAGGTTTTGCTAAATTTAACGCCTTCAGCTAGGCGAAAAATTAGTTGGTAGTTGAAAATGTAGGAGCGAAATGGTGGAATTGACAAGTCTGAGATCATGCGGCTCAATGAAAGGTTTCAGTCTTTGACCATTTACAACAAAAGGTTCAGATTTGTCAATTTCAGTGATCTCAACGGCTCCATTGTCAAATATTCTTACGATTTTGAAAGGTCCAGTCCATTTTGATCTTAGTTTCCCAGGAAAGAGTTTTAGTCTAGAGTCGAAGAGGACTTTTTGACTAGGGTGAAAAGATTTCCTAAGAATGTGACAGTCATGGAAGGCCTTAAGTTTATCCTTATAAATCCTTGAGCTTTCATAAGATTCATTCCTTAATTCATCAAGCTCAGAAATTTGTAATTTCCTAAGATCACCAGCCTTCTCTAAGTCCAAGTTACCCTTTCTGATGGCCCAATAGGCTTTGTGCTCTAGTTCTACGGGAGGATGACAGTGTTTCCCATACACAAGTCTAAAAGGAGACATGCCTAATGGGGTTTTGTGGGCTGTCTTATATGCCCACAATGCATCAGAAAGGTGGGAAGACCAATCCTTTCTATCTGGTCAGATGGTAGTCTATAAAATCTTCTTAATCTCCCGATTGGACAATTTAGCAAGTCCATTCGTTTGAGGGTGATAAGGTGTAGCAATCCTATGTGACACCCCATACTTTTGAAGTAGGGACTGAAAATGTGTGTTTCTAAAATGAGACCCTCCATCACTAATGAAGGCTTTTAGTACCCCAAATCTAGAGAAGATGAAGTCTTGAACAAATTGTGTCACAACTCTATGATCATTAGTCCTCGAGGGGATGGCTTCAATCCATTTTGAAACATACTCAACTGCCAACAATATGTACTCGAAGCCATAAGATTTAGGAAAAGGTCCCATGAAGTCAGTGCCCCAAATGTCAAAGATTTCGCACACCATGATCGGATTCAAGGGCATCATGTCTCGGCGGCCAATACTGCCGAGAGACTGACAGCGTGAACATGCCCTGCTATATTCGTGTGCATCTTTAAAAATTGTGGGCGAATAAAAACCGCTCTGCAAAATCTTTGCAGCGGTCTTTTTGCTAGAGAAGTGACCGCTGCATGCCTGGTCATGGCAGAACGATAAGATGCTTCTAATCTCCTTATCTGGAACACACTTCCTAAAGATCTGGTCTTTGCAGTGCTTGAAAAGCCAGGGTTCTTACCAGTAATAGTGCTTGGCCTCGGATCTAAGTCTGTCTTTTTGATGTCGAACCCAATCAGTGGGGAGGATTCCAGAAGCCAGGTAGTTGACAATGTCAGCATACCAGGGAAGATCAGAATGAATGACCAGCAATTGCTCATCAGGGAAGTGGTTAGAAATGGGTAAAGAAGGAGAAATCGCTTTAGAAGGAAGGCGGGATAAGTGGTCAGCTACCACATTCTGCTTTCCAGCCTTATCACGAATCTCTAAATCAAATTCCTGTAAAAGTAGGATCCATCTAATCAGACGAGATTTCGTCCTTCTTGGCGAGAAGATGTCGAACTGCCGTGTGGTCAGTGTAGACTATAATGTGGGAACCTAAAAGATAAGGTCTGAATTTCTCCAGTGCAAATACTACAGCTAGTAATTCCTTTTCCATGACGGTGTAATTCCTCTGGGCTTCATCTAAGGTTTTGCTAGCGTAATAGATGACTATGGGTTTCCCGTTCAATTTTTGACTAAGGACAGCTCCTACTGCATAATTAGAGGCATCACACATGATCTCAAAAGGGTGTGACCAATTCGGGGGTTGCAGTATGGGGGCCTTGGTAATCAGATCATGAAGTGTCGTATAGGCACGAACACAATCATCAGAGATCGGGAAGTCTACATCTTTAGAGAGGAGAGTAGTGAGAGGCCGGGCTATTTTCGAGAATTCCGCTAAAAAGCGGCGATAAAAACCAACATGCCCGAGAAAAGATTGAATCTGTTTAACCGACGAAAGTAGTGGTAAATCAGAAATCAACTTTACCTTCACGTGGTCAACCTCAATTCCTCTCTCAGAGATAAGGTGAGCTAATACTAGTCCTTCTATTACCATGAAATGAGATTTCTCCCAGGAAAGCACCAGATTCACATTTATGCATCTTTGTAGGACCTTAGTCAAGTGGTCTCAGCATGCATCAAATGTGCTCCCGAAGACTGAGAAGTCATCCATGAAGACTTCTAAGCAATCACCTACTAAGTCGGAAAAGATTGCAAACATACACTGCTGAAATGTAGCAGGTGAGTTGCACAATCCAAAAGGCATCCTACGGAATGCAAAGGTTCCGTAGGGGCAGGTTAATGTCATTTTTTCCTGATCGGCGGGGTGAATTGCCACCTGATTATATCCTGAATAGCCATCCAAAAAGCAGAAAAATCTATTCCCCGCCAGTCTTTCCAGTATCTGATCAATGAAGGGCAAAGGGAAATGATCTTTCTTCGTGGCTTGGTTGAGTTTTCGGTAATCTATACATACTCGCCACGAACTAGCAATGCGTGTAGGGATGACTTCTCCAGAATTAGTGGTGATGATGGTAAGTCTGGCCTTCTTTGGCACAACCTGAACAGGACTTACCCATCTACTGTCAGAAATTGGGAAGATAATTCCATTGTCCAACCACTTAATCATTTCACTTTTTACCACCTCTTGTAATGTAGGGTTCAATCTATGCTGGGGCTGTCTAGTAGGTCTAGATCCTCCTTCAGTAAAAATCCTATGTGTACAATAAGAAGGACTGATGCCAGTTAGGTCAGAAAGGCTCCATCCTATAGCCTGTCTATGTGCTCTTAGGACAGATAAGAGTCGTGATTCTTGATCAGATGATAAGGAAGAGTTAACAATCACCGAATAGGTCTAATCAGGTCCTAAGAAAACATATTTGAGAGAGTCATGAAGAGGTTTGAGTTCAACAGGTACAGGATCAGAAGGAGCAGGTGTGAAAGTTTCAGGAGATCCTAGAGATACTAAAGGAATAGGAGGTAGGTCCTCAGTCTCTAAATTTGGTATCTCAGTGGAAGTCAAATCAGAGTCCAAAGAGTGTTGAGGTTCTAAATTTAATGAATTGATTAAGGTATCCTCAACCAATTGATCTAAAGAATCCAAAGAAAAGATTTCTTCAATTAAACTACAGGTTGGTCCTCTTTGGGCCTGAAAAATATCAATTTTTATTTTCTGATCTCCGAACTTCAATTCTATAAGGCCCTCCTCACAATTGATGTTTGCCTTAGCCGTAGCCAAGAAAGGTCTTCCTAAAATGATAGGTGTGTTCTGGATATCTTCAGGTACTTCCATGTCAAGGACTATAAAGTCTACAAGAAAGTAAAAATCCTTGACCCGCACTAAGACATCTTCCAACACTCCCTGAGGTGTCTTAACTGATCTGTCAGCTAATTGCAGGGACACCTCGGTTGGCTTCAGATTGCCAACCTCAAAATGTGTCAGCAAAGAGGTTGGGATAAGATTGATGGAAGCACCTAGGTCAAGTAGTGCTCTATTAAATGTGGTGTTACCTATCATGCAGGATAAGAGAGGGGTGCCTGGGTCTTTCATCTTAGTTGGGAGGGTACTAGAGATGATGGAACTAGCTTGTTCTGAGAGGATGATTGGACTACTCCCTTTTTGAATTCTTGCTTTACGCTTAGGTGTGCATAGGTCTTTTAAAAACTTAGCGTAAAGAGGAATGTGGCGGATTGCATCCAACAAGGGGATGTTTATGTGGACTTGCTCAAAGAGCTTAAGCAAATCCTCCTCAGGTGCCACACAGGTCTTTTTCTTTCCTTTCTCCTTCTTCTTTAAAGCTTCAGGAAAAGGTACAGGATTGGTGAAAAGAGGTTCAGTCCTAGGTAGAGGAGAAGTAGGAAGTGGAGGAGCAGAACTAGAAGTGGTAGGTGTTAGAAGAGATGGATCTAGTGTGCTTTTACCACTCCTAGTGACTATGGCATTTAGTTCAGCCCTAGAGGTAGATGGTAAATCAGTGTTAGGTAGCAGAGGTGGTTGTGTTTGTGCAAGAGAAGAATTTGAGTCAGTGAAGAATTCAGTGTTGTGTAAAGGTTGTGAAATGACATGTGCTTGGTCTTGCATTGCTAGTCTAGGTTGGACATACCTCTAAGCAGGTATGTTCCTAGGGTTGGGTTGTGCTTGAGATGGGAGTGAATGTGGTTGACGGGACTCCGTCAAGTGTGATAGCTGGGCTCTCATCTCAGCTAAGGCCACGTCCTGTCTCTGCTGCATAGCAATATCTTTTTTGTTGCATATCAGCAAGAGTTTTCATGATAGACCCCAACTGGTCATCTCGTGTAGGCCCAGATTGAGAGTATTGGGTGGGCCTGGGTTGGGGTTGCTGGTAGGCACGCGGTGGATATCCGTGTGATTGTGGAGGTGGTGCTCGGATAGGGTTGTGCAGTGGTGGTGTAGAAGGTTGTTGAAAAGGAGGTCTCTGTGAATTTCCCGACCACGAGAAATTTGGATGATTGCGCCATCCAGGGTTGTAGGTTTGTGCGAAAGGTTCATTATGAATGGCATGGTGCTCCTCCGAAACTCCAGAAGGTGCAGGGAAGTCAGTGTAGGGAGGAACAAAGGTTCCTCCAACCGGTGAAGCACATGGAAATGGAAAATCCGGTAATGCAGTTTGTGTCACAGAAAGGTTATTCACAGTTTCCCTCCCTGTGGGAAACTAAGAAGAAGTGTTTTGTGCTAGTGACTGAGAAGAAGAAGATGAGGGTTTTGAGAGAAATTTCCATACTTCATCTACTTTCTTCTAGATTAGGCCCACTATATCCAGTTGACTAGCCACTATCTCTAAGTCTTTGCTACTGGATTGGGCTTCGTGTACCCCAGTATGTGAGTGGGAATGTGAGGACTTTCTATTAAATACGCTCATTGAAGCATTATTAATAGAGTTTTCGGCCATGCCTTCAAAGAGCTCAAAGGTTGAGTCCTTGTCCCGACACAGGAAATTGCCTCCACAAGCGGCATCTACAAAATTCCGTGTGTCATCACGGAGCCCATGGTAGAAGATCTAGACCTGTTGCCAGCATGGGACACCATGGTGGGGACATTTTCTCAGAAGCTCGTGGAATCTCTCCCAAGCCTCGTGCATTGGTTCTCCTGAGTTCTGAGTGAATGTAGTGATGGCACGCCTTAAGGCATTAGTGCAGCCTACAGGAAAGTACTTCTTTAAGAACTCATGTTCTAAAGAAGCCCAGGAATCTATAGGTGTAGTCCGTGCAAGTGTTCGAAACCAAAAGGCTGCCTTATCTTTCAATGAAAAGGAGAACATTTTCATTAAAAGCGTGTGCTGATCATGTCCTTGCGGACCCAAAGTTTGGGCAAGATTTTTCAGCTCCTCTAAATGCTGAAAAGGGTCCTTAGAAGCAAGTCCATGGAAGTGAGGAATGAGTGCTATAATGTTTGGCTTCAGTTCAGCAGCACGACCCCCATTAGGATAACGTACCACAGGCATTGGTTGGGCAACTACGGGATTATAATAATCCCGTAGTTGAGGTCTACGGTGTTGGGGTGGTGCCTGGGGGTTTCTAGGTTGAAGTGGTTGTGGTTGGGGGTTAGCTAAAAGATTAACAGCTTGAGCAAGCTGTTGCACCTGTTGGGTTAGGGTATTCATTTGTAGTTGTGTATCGAAAAGGTGTTGATGAGGCATAGGTCCTCTCTCCGGGGGTGGATTAGGAAAATTAGGATAAGGTGGAGGTTGGAACCTAGGAATAGGTGGTTGCTGTGGTGGAGGATGTGCAACTAAGTCTGGAGGAAGTTCTTCAAAATCCTCGAATTGTGATGACTCAAGATCATCCTCTTGGTGAATGGGATTGTGAATAGGATTTTGAGACTTGGGAGGTAAAGGATTAGAAGTAGAGGGCAAAGAGAAAGATGCAGTAGCTTGGGTACTAGTACCCAAGGGGAGTACAAGTTCTGGGTTTTGGGATCTCCTACCTTCCATTGAGTTGGTTTTTTTTTTTGAAAACACATTTACTACAACTAGTTCCAACTCAATGGGAAAAAATTTTAACCACGTTCACCGAAAGCGGAAAAATCCCAATTAAATCTCAATTCATTCAGAAGACCAATCAAGTGAGATAAATTGAAAATTATTTTCTAAAGGTTGCTACGCAAAATTATGTTGTACGCAAGCAATTGTTTCAAACAATTGTACATGTCTTAAGATAAACCTAGCGATGTGCAAACCTCTAAAATCCACTGGGAATCTGGATAAGACTTAGCGTGAGAATCCAGATCCTGTGGTTGCAGAAAGAGATGAGGTAGAAACCCGTGTGTTGTGGCCTTAAGTGATCGTGCTGTGTGCACGATAGCAATCAACACAAGGCAATGAAAATCTCAATCATGGTTTCACCCAAAGTTAATATCTTCTTTTTGACTTAATTCAAGTGATTATGATATGATTTCTATGCTGCTCGTCTCAATTTTTACTTAGTTCAGTACAAGAGATGGTCTTCTTAATTTGAAGTCAAATGCAATGATGACAAGAGTTAGAGTAAGGTAAAAAATGCATACCTGACTCCAACAATCTTCTAAATGCAGATTTGACTTGAATTGAAATCTAGCAGAAAAATATGCAACCTAAGATGGATGCCTAAGGTTATGCTGCTGCTAGATAAGTATGAGATTTTTTTGATTTTTGATTTTTTTATATGCAACAAGCAAAAACAAGGAAAGAAATCGATTCGGAAAATCGCAATGGAAAAACTGTATCGATGAGGGACAAGTAGAAAATAAAAGTCCAGATAGTCCACAATTATTACAATGAATTTGTGAGAACAGGCTCTCACAAGTTATGACTAACAATTTATCCTAGTTAATATATCTAAATCTATCTAAACTAAACTACTATTATTACTAATCCTATGGCTACTCCGAGGGCAAACTCCACCAGGATGTCGGGTTAGGAGCGCAGCAACTCCACCAGGAAGATGACCTCTACCTGGATGATGATACTGCTTCTCCTCCTCCTCAAGTGCTGTGGAAAAATAACAAATGATTAGTAAAAGAATAAAAGAATGTAAACACAAATAAATCAATGGAATAAAGCAATTACAATCAATGAATTTAAATGAAATGAAGAATTTCTATATACAAAAGAATTAAAGGGTAATTTTGGCGTAAAGAGTGTTGCCTCCCCAGCATCGGTGCCAAAAATAATAACGATGGGATTGTAATGGATTGTGATAATGGTAATTGTGATAATGTATGTGTTGTAGTATGTTGTGTTTTGAAACATTATGAGTATCATTGTGGTGAGTTGTATGGAATACCAGTCATTACAACCATTATTATTTACTTATCTAATTTTTACTGGTTTTATTCCAGGTCGTTCACTGGGAGGCAATTTATTGAATTACATCGCTATTTGATCTCAAAATTATCCTATAATTCCAAAAAGAAACTTTACGTCTTATTAAAAAATAAATGTGGACATGGTTTTGCCTACTTACTAAGAATTAATTGTAATACTTGCAAAAACTAACTATAACAAGCACCAAACAATTTATCACTATACTTTAAACTGTCTTTACAAGTTATAGTATTAATACTTACATGAAAGTACACAATAGACTAAGATTACATAGTATATTAACTTAACTTACTAGTCTGTTATCTACAATAACACATACAACAGTTTCAGTGACAGACATAAGCGTCGTTAGATCCCAGAAAACACTATACACAAACCTAAGGAAGGAAACTGGGGTCTGTAGCGACACTTATGGTGACATTTTATTCTGTTAGTAAATATATTGGTTTATTTAAACAAATAATTGGCTATAATACGTATACGTATATATATGTTTATATTTTAATTGTATATGTATTTTTACTTACGTATGTACAACATCTCTCTCTCTTTTTCCTTCACACAGATTCTCAACAGATGTTCTTCTGTGTTTACACTTTGGCTTAATGACTTTTACACGCTATGGAGGAGAGGCTTTTAACAACTGTCATTAACTCTCTTTAATCAATTAAAAATGTGTTTAATTTGCGGGTGTGCTTTTCAAGGGATACATAGCACCTAGAGGGTGGGACCAAACCTCTACTAAGCGCACCCTAATTCTCATTAGGCGGCTTAATTACGTTTTTCTTAACTCGGCACAGGGCTTTCTCAGCCCCACGCACATGCGCTTCTCCGGGCCCCCGACCCCACACATCATGTTCAGAATGCTCATAAGTATGCTTGGTATATGGTTGTTTCGGGCCCCCGGCGCCCGTGACGATTGAAGAGCATATGCACATTTTACATATATACCGCTGCGTGCAGTTTGTAGCGCACGATGTGGCGCTATTCGAGTGCCACATCTGCATTGGAAACCGCATGCAGCTGTGGGCTGGAAGCAATTTTGGCCCTCAATTCGAGGGCCATAATTTATTTAAAAATAAAAATAAATTATGAAAAATAAAGTATTTACATAATACTATATAATTATTCAATTAATTTTAAATTTTAATTAGATTTACTATATAAATAAATTCACTAAAGTAGCCTATTTTTACACATTGATTTTGGTATTTTCTTGGTTAATTACTTATAAATTAGTTAGTGAATGGTCAAATTGACCTCATACAGAGTTAGAATACATACATAAGTATTTTTTACACATTTTTATTATATTTTTCCGAATTAATGTATGTGTTATTTACATTTAAATAGCAGTTTTAATTGTTCTACTTATAAATTAAGTTAAACTTAATATAATCAGGTCTAAATATACTTAAATTAGCTTAAATTACTTAAAGTATATTAGTCTTAGTAGACAGATTCAATTTAACTTAATTATAATTCTAAATTACTAATTTAACTAATTTAATTTAACAACTTAGCTATAAACTTAATAAATTCATTATTTATTATCTATAAAGGATTAAATTAAGATAAAAGATTTTATTTACTTATAATCTACATATACATAGATATATATACAGTTTTATAGTTTAACTCTATTAATTATACTACTTACAGCTCTAGTTAGTTTGCTAATACATATAAATTAGTTTAATTTATAGATAGTTATATAATTATTGTATTTACTATCTTAACTAGATCTAAAACCTAGATTACAGTATTATATTTACATAGTTAAGTATACAGCATATATATATATATTTACACTATCTATTTACATAAGTAGCCTAAAATATAGCTTAAGTCTATATAAGTATACTTAATATACAAAGTAATATATATATGTACATATATAGATGTATAAATATTTTTATTTCTCTTTTGGGTGTTTCATTCTAATTAGTTTACTGTTGTTATAGGTTTAACAGAAGTAGGAGAGAAGGGAAGAATTAACTGAGGAAAGAGTCCTCAGTTCAGTTTTCTCTTTTAAAACATGTTTATGATGGTGATTTCTTTACTAAACTAGCTGACAGAATTGAGAAAGACTAGACAAGCATGCATCGAAATTAGAGCTCAAGTATTGAACAAGAAAATTTGTTTACAGATGAGATGAAATACAATCTACTGTCAGCTAAGATCATAATAGAGTCTACATGGAAATACATTAGAACCTATCTATTACAACTAACTATACAGTAGCAAGAACAAAACTTTCAGACCTTGCAGCAGCTCAAGTCACTATCCAAATGGTCTAACTGCTGCTGCAGTTAGTCCATTTGAGAAGAAATGTGAGTTGGAAGAGGAAAACATGTAGCTGTAAGATGCAACACTTTGCTTTGTTTACTGGGATCAGAGTCAAACAAATCCAACTGAAAAGAAAATCAGTCAATCCCAAATCTGACAAGGGTTTAATGTCTCACTAAATCACTAAATACCTCAATTCAAATGCCAAAAACCCTCATCAAAAACTCCATTTCAGATAAAATCCACGAATATCACTGAATTAGCTCTTCCTAATGCTATAGACAGCATGAAGGAAGAATCATTCAATCAGTTAAAGCCATTAGATCAGATCCCAGTTTCATGAAACCTTAAGGAGTATTAAGAACTCCTTAGGTTAGGAAATCACCAAACAACCATTAACAAAACTTATGAATGAGAGATCAGACTTCAAATTACCGCAGTAATTATCCTCAGATCTGACTTGCATTCAATGCATTCAAGACAGTATCAAATCAGATTTATGTGTGACTCTTCTGAGATGATTTCTGTCACCAGAAATCCTCTCAGATTCCTTGCCAACAGGGAATTCAAATCAACTTCATTCAATTCGTCAGATCAGGCAGTAAAACCAAAAAGAAAAAAATCCTTAAAATCCACATTGAGGAGAAATTTGACAAACTGAAAATTTTGACCCAAAATCAGGGGCTTTTGTGACCAAGAGTGAGGTGAGTGGGAAGCCCCTTAAGTGCTTGTTGACACCAATTTTAGATCTGAGGTGAAAACCAATCAAATCTGAAATTGGGTCAGAGTGTATGGGTGGAAGATGAAAAACATGTCGTGGAAAATCAGAAATGGATATGACAGTATGGGGAGGTAGAGAATTTGAAAACATGGATATATGAAATCTTCCCCTCTTATCTGGAATGATCAGAGGAGGTGAGGGGGGAAAATTTAAGCCTAATTCTACTGCTACAGCTACTTTATCCTACAGCGAAATTAAACATTAACAATTACCTTAATTCTACTCTAAACTACTTAACTACAGCTAAAACTAATATGCAGAATTATAAACCTAATCTAACAGGAAGAATGGGACCTATGGGTCCTTAGCCGGTGGCTAAGGAGGAAGAAGGAGGAAGATGACTCCAGCGGAGGGAAGAGTCTGCTAGTGAGGCTCTAGGGTCGTCCTCAGGTGCTACGAAGTCCTTAGCGACGAGGAGGTCGAGAGAAGGTGATGATTTCACAGCCGGTGGCTGTGAAATCAGAGGCTTGATGGGGAGGGGAAACTGGAGTGGACGAATGATCGCTAAGAGGTGTAGGAGGGAGCGATCCCTTGAGTGCGACACCACTGAGGTGCTTAAGTAGCATGCTCAGTGGCAGAGATCACCGCGCAGGTGAGGATAATCAAGATGCAACTGGTGACGAGGATGAGAGGGGCGGAGCGCGTGGTGAGCTAAGCACAAAATCTGACATTCAGATGAGATCTGGGGAGAGGGGTGATCACACGTGTCGAATCGCACGAAACTTCCATTCGAATCCAACCGTAGATCAAGATCATGAAGAGCGACGGATGGCTGAGATTGGCCATGTTCTTCGTGCGCTACAGTGCGTGCGAAGAGCAGCAGGCCTCTCTCTGAAATAAAGGGAAAATTGCAGACAGACCCTTGATTGAAGGGGTAAAAGAATTGCATTCATGCCCAAAAGTGAAAAGAACTATAATCGAGAGGGCCCTGTAGCATTTCAAAAGGGTCCCTACGGCTTACAAATAGGTCCAAAGAGGAGTTTTTAAGGGTAAGAGTGTAATGCATGAAGGACCTAAGTGTAAACTACCTATTTCATAACCTAAATGATGTCCAATTGCCTTCAAATTTTTATATGTGTTCAATTGAACATTTAAGACATTGATTATACTTCTGATTTGGCCTTTCAAACTTATTTATGTGTTCAATTGACGCATGGATCATCATTTGTACTTTGCTTTCAGAATATCTCATTTTGTGACCTAATTATGAAGTTTTAACACAGAGTAAAGGTTTTAGGTCTTTTTCTTTAATTCCCACACTTAACCCTTTTTATCTGTTAATTTGATGTTGTTTTACTTAGTGTCTAGCTTAACTTCTGCTTTTTAGCCATGATGAGTAGCCACTCAACAGTGTGCCACAAGTTGGTGGTAAGCCACTGAAAGTTGAGGATACGACCTTAAGTATGACATCTTACTTAGTCCCAACCTCTACATACACTCAGCCTACCCACCAACTCTGTGATTATGCAGAACATATCCTACTTAGGATTACAGTTGAACTTATAAATAATTTTGATATCCCAAAAATTGACTTTGAGGAAGAAGACCCACTTGAGGAATTATATCTTGATTTATGCCTTGAATTGCAATCATTCTATTTTGAGCAACCAATCCATGGTGGGCTGGAGTATGAGTCCTTTATGTTTATGGATGCATAGCTGGACATTGAGGATGATGTTGAGTTTGATATTACAAAAATTGTGGGAGAACTTGAACTAAGGAAGGATGAACAAGATCAAGATTAGGAACAAATGGAAGAAACATTACATAGAAACAGAGAGATTGGCCCCTACTGTTCGGCATGTAATTCGTGTTTTAAAAGTTAATTAGCTGTAGTATAGAACAAAAGTACATTAATAAATAAATTTATAAAACTCCGGTGAGTACCAGGTCGTTCGCAGGGAGGCAATCTCAATTTTTGCAGAAGCATGTTAATAAAACTAATTCTAACTATAGATATGTATATATGCATAAAGCAAATATCCAGAAAATCCAAATTTTATTGCAAATAGATAATTTTTTCACAATAGAAAATGCTAATAGAGATAGATAGATAGATAGAAAGAGAGAGGGAGAGAGAGAAAGTGGTGGAGAAACAATGTCGCTTAAGGGATGCTTGTGTGAGATGCAGTAGCACCTCTGATCCAGAGCACCGGGATGAAGGTCGGAGCGGAGTTGCAGAGGGATGGAGAGTTGTAGAGAAGGTGGAATATGTCTAGAGTTGATAGAAGAGAGAGATGCTTCAACTGGGGGGCCTTGGGCCTTCTTTTATAGCTTTTGTGAAGGGCAAAAAGGGTATTTTGGCCCTCTATCTCATGCAACAACCTCCTGGCTAATCAGATCCGTCGATCGAGAGATCAATGGCTCTGATTAGGCCTCAAAACTCCTTCAAAAGCCTTCTTATCACGTGGATTCACTCTGGTGCTAACACATGGAGACTTCTGGACGTTTGGATGATGATCGCACGGCTTCGCTGCTTCCTCGCGCACGCTAGTCTGCTTTCGCTTTCTTCACGCACGTCCGCATGCCTCGTTTTAGCACCCGATCCTTGACCGTTTGATCATATGATCGAATTGCTCAGATTCACACCCTCACGCTTCCAATTTCAAATCGCGCTCCCTTAGGCCTCAGCCGAAGATCGGACAACTTATAACGAGTGTCGTTGCCTTTGCATCGAAGCAAGTGCGTGAGATTGCGTGTCCGCCCGCGATGCACTCTGATCACGCCACGTGGGTGCCCCTTCGCCCTCCAATCGTGCAATTGCACTCACTCGTGCCTACACACCCAATGCTGCTTCATTTTCGCGTAGTGCAGAGCTTGAACGCATGTCACGTGCACGCACGTGAGCCAACGAGCTGTGCGAACCTTCTGTTATATGTACTTATTTGTTTCTATTTATGCTTATCTGGTCTAGGCGGTGACGTGGCACGTTCGTGGCCATTAGATGAAGATCCAACGACCCACAGCGTGCGGTGTTGCCTTCCTAGATGGGGCGGTGGTGAGGGAGTGACTGTGATGGCACCACGTGGTGCCATCTTGGCCGTTCATCTTCTCCTTGTATCTGGTGATGTAGACCTCCGATCAAGTTGATTTTTGCACCATTGGACTGCGATTATCGATCCAAATTCATCCGTGCGGTTAGATTCTTGATTTGAGGCTTGGATCATTGTCCTTTGGCTTTATGATCTTCATTCTTTTATGGACTACACAAGGTTCCCTGGTTGTCTGATCGAGACGATTTCGAAAGCGTTGGACTCCTATCGCCGTTCTGATAAGATCTGTCTGGTCAGATCTGACATCCGTGGCTTCAAATCATCTACGATTAAAAGCATCTCTCTTTTAGGTCATAAAATGACGATTTTATCTATATGACTAATAAACTAGCTATTGTGCAAATTACGATGCCTATGAATGCATTAATTCTAAGTTATGCCAGGATCTTGCTTAATTCAGGTGATTTTGGTTGCATGATTGCTGTGCAATCACACCCCAATGCCTAAATCTTGCTAGTCCCTAGCAAATGCATGACTAAATGCAAAGTGGTCCTACATGAGTAATTTTTATTAAGAGTTTGACTAGAGGTTTATGCCTTTTGTTTTCAACCGAAGCTTTAGTAATCCAGATAATCGTGAATGTGTTTTGTTGTAGCCTATGCGACAGATCCAAGTGAAAGACAATCCTCATCTAAAGCTTGTACTTGACCCTTAAGAAAAATCTATTGGGATAGGAAAACTTCTTCCCACGGGGTTAGAAGGTAATCTATATATTTAGCCCCAGAATTTGGCTTAGGTAGAAGATAACTAAGTCAAGTGGATTTGTATTTGGTGGCTCACACTCATTTGGTGCTACATATAGACTAGTATTTTAGAACCTAGATTTCTCGACTATTAAATAATTCAACTTAGAGAGAGGCGAGAAATTATGCTTTCTTTAGTTCTTTTGTACTCATTCTCTCTCTTCCATTCTCTTTCTCTTTTTTTTTCTTATCTTATCTTTGCTTTTCTTTTCTTTTTGAGATCACACTCAGTAGATTTATCAGTATATTTGATGGTCTCTCCTGGCATTAACACTTTGATTAGGTTTTGATAACTCTAAGACTAAGTCAGAATTCCTCAGCTCGTATTCAGGTGGCCAAAAATACAGGAAAGTAGGTCAAGGCTGTATTTGGTGGATCGTGAGGGTGGTAGGTGTTGTTGCCTTATTACACTTGAAATAAATTCTAAAAACACTTATAAACTCTTTTTTTATTTGCTTTTTTTTCTTTCTTTCTAAAGATATATATTTTTATGTATATATATATATATTTCTTTTCTTTTCTCTCTTTTTTTTTTTCAAATATCTACTAACGCAATGCAGCATACGAACTTTTATTTACGAAGCATTATTTGGGATTATGGGTGTTCAAAAGGATATCGGGTGGCTTATTTGGTGGAAGTGCCTATTCTTGGCACCGAGAAGGGAATGGATAGGACAATGTATTTCTAACCTTGACACTAATACCCTCCTTCAGTCGAGGATTCTATAAAAGACGGTCGTGACCATCCACCTCAGTCCTGGTTTTATCAGAACTCGTTCTCTACGTATTTGCCTTATTTGGTGGCTCTCAAGATATTTGCACTAAGAACTTGTATGCAGAAATCAAGAGCGAAAACTATGCCTAACTTCAAGTATCATTATCTCATTATCCAAAGTTTAAGATTCCTCATACTGGCCTTAGAGCACCAGTAGACTTTGTACTCTCACCTCACACTTGTTTGGTGGATCTGTTAGAAGATAGTTTGCCTGACTCCAACTATCCAAGGGTTTAGGAGAAGAAGCATTGCTTCTTCTCGACAAGCTAAAGATGTTTATTGGTCTTTACACAGGATCCATTGCAAATTCTACATGTAAGTGTGAAATTGTATTGGATTCTAAACTCAAGAATCAACTTAAGAATAAATCCCTAATAAAACCTTAATAAAAATTCTTTATGCCTAAATGCAAGTTTTTTTTTTTGACATAAAAATTAGACATGCAATGTCTACCCCCCCATGCCTATTCATTACAATGTCCTCATTGAAATATATGCATGAAAATCAAAATATAATAAGCAAGAGGAGGGGATATCACCTGACTATGCTTGTTAATCCAGGTCAGTATGGATGCAGAGGATGCAGAGCTACCTGTAATGAATACTGGGTTGCCTCCTAGCCAGTGCTAAGTTTAACATCATTTGCTGGACTCGATTCAGCTTTTAAGGAGATTCCAGAAGGTTGATGTGACCATCGGGAATGGGATCATAGTTTTGCATGATAAAAGGCTTCAATCTCTAACCATTCACCTTTGTCTCATTACTGGTCTTGGGATCTAGGATAAGCATAGCTCCATGAGGGTAGACATTTCTTATAATGAAGGGACCTGTCCACTTTGATCTTAATTTTTCTGGAAAGAGCTTCAGGCATGCATCAAATAACCAAACCTTTTGATTAGGGACAAAGCATTTTCTGGAGATGTACTTATCATGTAAAGCTTTTGTCCTATCCTTATAGATTCTCGCGCTCTCATAAGCATCATTCCAGATTTCATCCAATTCAGTTAATTGGAGTTTTCTTTGTCATCCAGATCGATCGATATCCAAGTTAAATGTTCTGATTGCCCAATAAGCTTTATGCTCAAGCTCAACGGGTAGGTGGCAAGATTTTTCGTAGACCATACGGAATGGAGACATTCTAATCAAAGTTTTATACGTAGTTCGGTAGGCCCAGAGAGTGTCATCCAATTTGGTAGACCAATCCTTTTGATCTGGGCGAACCGTCTTTTGAAGGATCTTTTCAATTTCTCGATTGGAGATTTCAGCTTGTCCGTTAGTCTATGGATGCTATGGAGTAGAGATTCTATGAGTGACTCCATACTTGGTTAGTAAGGTCCTGAATTGGTTGTTAGTAAAATGGGACCTGCCATCACTAATCAGAGCTTTGGGCACATCAAACCGACTAAAGATGCTCTTCTTAACAAAATCCATGACCACTATATGATCATTGGTTCGGGTCGGGATGGCCTCAATCCATTAGGATACATAATCAACTGCCACCAGAATGTACAGGTACCCAAATGAATTAGTAAAAGGTCCCATAAAATCAATGCCCCAAACATCAAAGATTTTGACCTAAGGACTGGGTTTAGGGGATCATGTCTTTCCTGGTCATGTTTGCTAAAGTTTGGCAATTGATACATGACTTACAAAAGTTGTATGAGTCACAGAATAAAGATAGCCAATGCAATCCACTCTGCGGTACCTTGGCTGTCGTCTTTTTTCCTGAGAAGTGACCTCCACAAGCAAAAGTGTGGCATTATTCTAGTACACTTATGATCTCCTCGTTTGGAATATGACGGATAACCTGATCCACGCAAACTTTGAATAGCTCTGGGTCTTCCCAAAAGTAGTATTTGGCATCAGAAATCAACTTATCCCACTTATGTTTACGCCAATCCATTGGTAGTTTTCCGATGGCCAAATAGTTGACGATATCTGCAAACCAAGGTAGTTTGCAAATAGTTAAGAGAGTCTCATCAGGGAAAGAATCACAGAGTTGAGGAGTTGTAGAGTCTACAAGGATTTTGGAGAGATGGTCTGCTACTACATTTTAGGCACCAGATTTGTCTTTGATTTCTAAATCAAATTCTTGCAGCAGAAGGATCCATATGATTAATCTGGGTTTTGCTTCCTTTTTAGACATCAGGTGCCTTAATGCAGTATGATCTATGAAGATTGTGACATGAGATCCCAATAGGTAAGGTCTAAACTTCTCTAGAGCAAACACTATGGCTAGCAACTCTTTTTCTGTAGTGGTGTAGTTTCTTTGAGCCTCATCCAAGGTTTTGCTAGCATAGTAAATCACAGATGGTTTCTTGTCTACCTTTTGTCCCAAGATTGCCTCGGTGGCATAATCAGAGGCATCGATCATGATTTCGAAGGAATGATCCCAATTAGGAGGTTGTAAGATGGGTGATTGTGTAATAGCCTCCTTTAGCTGATTAAAAGCCTTTAAGGAATTTAAATCAAAATCAAAGGATTGATCTTTTACCAACAAGTTTCTTAAGGGCCTCACCACCTTAGTAAATCGATGGTAAAATCCCACATGTCTGAGAAATGATCTTACTTGCTTAATTGTCTAAGGTGGCGGAAGTTTGATTATAGTGTCCACTTTGGCTTTATCCACTTCAATTCCTTTTTTAGACACAACATGGCTAAGGATTATGCCCTCCTTGACCATGAAGTGACTCTTTTCCCAAGATAGAACAAGGTTCACCTCAATGCATTTTTGTAAAGTCTTTTCAAGATTGATCAGACATGATTCAAAAGAGCCCCTGAACATAGAAAAGTCATCCATGAAGATTTCCATGAAATCACCCACCATGTCTGAAAAGATTGCAAGCATGCACCTTTGAAAGGTTGCCGGTGCATTGCATAATCCAAAAGGCATTCTACGGAAGGCAAATGTTCCGTAGGGACATGTGAAGGTGGTTTTCTCTTGATCCTCAGGGTGGATAGCTACTTGATTGTAGCTAGAATAACCATCCAAGAAATAGAAGAATTGTTGGTTGGCTAGTCTTTTCAAGATTTGATCAATGAAGGGAAGTGGAAAGTGGTCTTTCTTGGTTGCATTATTGAGCTTCCTGTAGTCAATACAGACTCTCTAAGAGGAAGCTATGCGGGTTAGAATCAATTCCCCATTATCATTAGTAATCACAGTCAGCCTAGCTTTCTTAGGAACCACTTGTATGAGACTGATCCACGGGCTACCAGGGATTGGGTAGATTATTCCCACGTCTAACCACTTGATTATTTCCTTTTTCACTACCTCCCGCATGTTAGGATTCAACCGTCGCTACATTTCTCAAGAGGGTCTCAATCCATTCTTAGCATAGATTCTGTGGGTGTAGTACGTGGGACTGATTCCCTTCAGATCATCTAATGTCCAACCCATTGCTCTATTATTTCTTCCCAACACTTGAATCAATTTCTTGTCTTGAGTTTGGGTTAGATGAGAGTTAATGATTAAAGGGTAAGTCTGATCAGATCCTAAGAAAACACATTTTAGATGATCTGGAAGAGGTTTAAGTTCAGGTTTAGGTCCTTAGGATAAAGGGTCTAGTAGTGGATCATAGTTACCCTCAAGAGGTCTTGGAATCAAGTCAATGATTAATGGGCTGACCTCTTGATTGGTTTGGGTTCCAAGGCCTGTAGGATCAGACTGGGATATTCCTAATTCCATACAATATTCAACGGTATTGTCCTCATAATCTTCTATCATTCCACAATCCTCATATTGTTTGATGGCCTTAAAGATGTTAATCTTAGTTTTCTTATCCTCGAATTTGATTTCCATATTGCCAGATTCACAATCAATATTTTCCTTAGCAGTAGCTAAAAATGGTCTTCCTAGAATTATCGGGGTGTTTTTCAAGTTCTCTAGTACCTCCATGTCAAGGACTAGGAAATCCACTGGAAAATAAAAATCGCGAACCTTGACAATTATATCCTTAACAATCCCCTGTGGTGTGGTCACAGATCGATCAGCTAGTTGTAATGTGACATTAGTAGGTTTTAACTCTCCAAAGTCAAATTTTTCATGCAACATAGTGGGGATTAAATTTATGGAGGCGCCTAAATCTAACAGAGCCTTATCAAAAGTAGTATCTCCAATAACACTTGAGATCAGAGGGGCTCCTAGATATTTCTACTTTCGGGGTAGGTTTCTAAGGATAACTGCACTAGCTTGTTCAGATGACACTACCATTTTAGTTGATTTGGCCTGGCATTTAGGTGTGCACATTTCCTTTAAAAATTTCGCACAGGCTGGGATATTCTCAATAGCTTCAATGAGTGGTATGTTCACCTAGACTTGTTTAAAAATATCAAGCCACTCCTCAGATGGATTGGTTTTCTTTTTCTTAGGTTTATTCAAGGCTTCAGGAAAGGAAGCTTGAGAGAAATCATGAGTGTTTGGGTCCTGATCCTTGTCTTCTTGATCTCCTAGGTCAAATTCGGGCTCCTCAAGATCTTGTTTAGATTTAGATTTAGAAGAGTAAGGATCTTGGATCTGTTTCCCACTTCTTAAGGTTACTGCATCAGCAAAAGCATTAGGGTTAGAAAGTTGAGGTGGGTTTTACAAAATAGGTGGAGCCTGATTAAGATTATCTTTAACAAAGCCTGGTGGGTGCTGGGGAGTAGGCTGAATTAGGTGTGCTTGTTGCTCCTTTGTGTTGTGCTGGTTAACCCTATTGAAATTTCTTGGGTTTGGGACGGGTTGGGATGGTAGCATCCCGTGTTGTCTAGCACCTACTAGTTGGTTCAGTCGTCCCGTCAATTCCATCCTTAATTGATTCATTTCTTCCTTATGTCTCAGATTCATCTCTCTCATTTCTTTGAGGACCAGGCCCAGATCAGTGGGTTGGTTTTGCTGAGTAGGTTGTGGCTGGTACATGCGTGGTTGTGTGTACCTACTAGGTTGCCCATAAGTGTTTGGCTTAGTCAAGCTAGAACCCTGGGTTGGTTTCTGACTTGACCAAGTAAAGTTAGGATGGTTGCACCACCCAGGGTTGTAAGTGTTTGAATAAGGCTCATTTCTAGTGTAACCTTGGAGTGCATTCACATCCTTGGGATAACTAGGCATCGAGCTGCCTAGTTCAGAATTCGAGAGCATCAAGGTCCCTCCTTAGTACCTAGAAAGAGATGGGTCCAAGTATAGTTGGCTCATAGGTGGAGCCATGGTTAGGTCATTAATGTTGTGCACTGATTCTTGACCTAGTGGGTTGGGGAATAGGTTGTGGGTTAATATAGGCACTCCTTGGGTAGGCATAGGATTTAATCTGGATTGTGTACCTAAGGAATTCCCACCCTTTAAAAGGTTATCTAGTTTCTTATCCAAATTCTCCACATTCTTTCCCACGAGTTCCACCTTATCTAATCACTGTGTAATTATCTCTAAATCAACCAAGTTTGAATTATTGTTAACTTCATAAACTTCACTCCTTGGTTGATTAGCTCTGTTAAAGATGGACATTGAGGCATTGTTGAGGGAATTTTCACTCATATTCTCGAACAATTGAAAGACTCCCTCAGCATCTCGACTCAGGAAATTGCCCCCACATGCTGCATCAACAAAATTCTTCAGATTATCACTCAACCCATAATAGAAAATATTGGCCAAGTGCCACTTTGGAATCCCATGATGAGGGCATTTCCTATCTAAATCATTGAACCTCTCCCAAGCCTCATGTAGTTGTTCCCTGGCTTCTGCTTAAAGGTTATTATGGCACATCTAAGGGGATTAGCTTTTCCTACAGGGAAGAATTTCTTTAGGAATGTGCTTCTCAGGTCTTCCCAAGTTTGGATTAGTCTAGCGATTATCCTCAACCAATGTGCAGCTCTATCTTTCAAGGAGAATGGGAACATTTTCATCATTAGGATACCTTCATTCATGTTCCTAGGCCCAAAAGTTCTTCCTATGTGGTTGAGCTCTTCAAGGTGGTGGAAGGGGTCATCTGACTCACGACCATGGAAGTGGGGAATCAAGTTAATGATATGAGGTTTGAGTTCAAAATCTACCCCATCCTGAGGTACCCTAACAAAGGGTTCAGGTTGGGCATTAGGAGGGTTATAAAAGTCACGGAGGGGCTGGTCTGCCCTTTCATTTTGGAGTCGAGTAATGGCCTACATTATGACTTCCATCTGTTGGTCATGATGCTGGCCCTACTTAGTGATATGCCTTTGTAAGAGAGTCATAGGATCCCTATTTTGTTCATCAATCTCTTCTTCCTTGTGATGACTAGCCATTGCAGAGGGTTTAAATTCAGATTCTGGATAAATATGTCTTCTCCTAGGATTTCTTTTTGATGGTTGTAGCAAATCAAGATTTTGAGATCTTCTACCTTGCATGCACCAGAAGAATGTCTATAGATGAGAGAGAAGACAGATGAGAGAAACCCCTGCCCGCTCAATGCAATCAATCAAACTGGTCCTTAGAGTGTCAACCCTAATTATACCTGATCCTGGCTCCCCAAAACATGACTGGGTTAGATCAACCCTTGAATTACTTGGCTGGCCAGAAGGATGGGACCCCTTAGGACACCCCACACGATGAGACACCACTAAAGGTCAATGCGGTTACCACACCAACCTTTCTTGTCATCATTGGGTCCAAGTAGACAAGGCCTTGACCTTAGACCAATCTAGTTTCATGTCCCCAAGTCTATTAGTCCTGCCTAGGGCATGTCAACTCAGTTTTAGGCATGGGTTTGATGTGCTTTTGGAATATGATGGGCGTTAGGGGGGTGTTTGCCCTTAAAGTTGATTTCAGATGTGTGAAGTGCTCAGACAAACAGGGTTCACAAGCAATTTCATATGATGAAGTGAATTTTAAGATTCGAATGCTTGTGTTAATGCATTTTAGGGTTCACTTGAGTTAATATTTTCAATCGAAGTTTTAATGGGCACACAAGAGTTTTGCAAATCCCAATCTTTTTGATAGATTTTCTTTAAACATGGAAATGCATGTGTGTTCTGTCCTTAATGTGGAACCCTAAGCACAAATAATTCTAGATGATTCTTTTAAGTTCAAAATCAGATGAGTGGTGCGACCCAAGTAATGCAATCAATTGGTCTTCTTGCATCACTAACTAGGCACTTAGAAAATATTTTTCAAGAATTTTTAATACACGTTTTCTATTTTTTTCTAATTTAAAGTGTACTGGGGGTTTTGCAGTTGTTTTGACCCCCAGTTGGTGATTGGATAATCTATGCAATCAAACATGCAAGAAATCATTTTTTCACATTTGTCCTAAATTCTTGACTATCTTAGAAATTTAGTGCCTCAAATTTTAAGTCAATCAGAGCTGTATGAAAATTCTTATGATATTTTGAACTCTAAAAAATCAGGAACAATAATCATATTGATAATAGATTAGTGAGATAATTAAAATTTTTTTTTTTAACCTTGATTTGTGCAAAATTTGGATATGTTGTTCCTGACTTTGAAATATATGTCCTGTAAATTTTAAATTGAAATTTTAAGATAAAGTTTTATTTCAGCACGAAAATAAAGAGATTTTTTTTAATAATAATTAAGAAAATTATAACTAATCCTAAGGTTCAAGTAAGTACCTAATTTTGCTTTTTTCAAATCTAACTAGTCTAACCTACAAGTACTTACCTGAGATTTGAACTTGCGATTTGTTTGTTGCATCTTTCCCTTAGATTTCTATATTTCTTGCACATGCAAATAGAATAGGTTAGAAATCTCAAATAAGCACTATGAAGAAATGCTTCAAAAATATCCATTTCCTCCCCAGCAATGGCGCCAACTTGTTCGGCATGTAATTCATGTTTTAAAAGTTAATTAGTTATAGTATAGTGCGAAAACATGTCGACAAATAAATTTATAAAACTCCGGTGAGTGCTGGGTGGTTCGTAGGGAGGCAATCTCGATTTTTGTAGAAGCGTTTTAATAAAACTAATTCTAACTATATATATGTGTGTGTATATATGTATAAAGCAGATATCCAGAAAATCAGAATTTTATTGCAATTAGATAAAGTTTTTCACAATAGAAAATGCTAATAAAGACAGATAGATAGATAGATAGAAAGAGGGAGGGAGAGAGAAAGTGGTAGAGAAATGACATCGCTTGTGGGATGATTGTGCAACATGCGACAGCACCTCAGATCCAGAGCGTCGGGAGGAAGGTTGAAGCAGAGTTGCAGAGGGATGGAGAGTTGCAGAGAAGGTAGAATATGTCTAGAGTTGATGGAAGAGAGAGATGCATCAACTGGGGGGCCCTAGGCCTTCTTTTATAGCTTTTATAGAGGGAAAAAAAGGGTATTTTAGCCCTCTATCTCGTGCAACAACCTCTTGGCTAATCAGATTTGTCGATCAATTGATCAATGGCTCTGATTAGGCCTCAAAACTCCTTCAAAAGCCTTCTTATTGCGTGGATTCACTCTGGTGCTGACACATGGAAACTTCTGGACGTTTGAATGATGATCGCATGGCTCCGCTACTTCCTCTCATGCACTCACCCTCTTTCGCTTTCTTCACGTGCGCCCGCATGCCTCATTTTAGTGGTCGATCTCAGATTCATGCTCACGCGCTTCCAATTTCAAATCATGTGCCCTTAAGCCTCAGTCGAAGATCAGACAACTTAAAATGAGCGTCGCTGCCTTTGCGTCGTAGCAAGCGCATGAGATTGCACGTCCACCCACAGTGCACTCTAATTGCGCCATGTGGGTGCACCTCCACCCTCTGATTGCGCAATTGCTCCCGCCCCTGCCCGCACACCCAACGTCACTTCAATTTCACACAGCACACGACTCGAACGCACGTCATGTGCTTCCGTGCGTGCATGTGAGCCAACTCACTACGCGAACCTTCTGTTATATGTACTTGTTTGTTTCTATTTATGCTTATTCGGCCTTGGCGGGTGACATGGCGCATTCATGGACGTTAGATGAAGATCCAACAGCCCACAACATGCGGTGCGGACTTCCTAGATGGGGTGGTGGTGAGGGAGCGGCTGTGATGGTGCCACATGATGCCATCATGGCTGTTCATCTTCTCCGTGTATCTGGTGATGTAGACCTCCGATCGAGTTGATTTTTGCGTTGTTGGACTACGATCGTCGATTCAGATTCATTCGTATGGTAAGATTCTTCATTTGAGGCTCGGATCTTTGTCGTTTGGCTTTATGATCTTTGTTCTTTTGTGGGCTATACAAGGTGCCCTGGTTGTCTGATTGAGATGATTTTGGAAGCATTGGACTCCCGTCATCATTCTGATCAGTTTTGTCTAGTTTAATCTGACATCCGCGGCTTCGAATCATCTACGATTAGAATCATCTCTCTTTTAGGTCACAAAATGACAATTTTATCTATATGACTAATAAACTAGCTATTATGAAAATTACGATGCCTATGAATGCATTAATCCTATTTATACTAGGATCTAGCTTAATTCAGGTGATTTAGGTTGTATGATTGCTGTGCAATCACACCAGGCAAGTTTGGATGATACTAATCTAATTTTGATGGATAATTTTTCTAATCATATGTTCTTGGAAGATTCAAGTTCCATACCTGGGGTCGACTCAAATGATTTTTCTAACTCAACCCCCCTAGAAGTTGAATTCATTCTCGCTTCCACACTATCTGATTCTCAGCCATCTCTCCCACTTATCTCAAACTTTGATGGACCACTCTCTATACAATATTGATGTGGAGATACTTGATTCTACACGTTCTATCTCTGATTTTGACCCCCAACAGCATGTGAAAGAACAAGACAAACAATCCCTTATGAAAAGGATGTTCAAGAAATTGCAGAATTATTGGGGATGACTATGATGATTTATCTAAGGAAGCAAAAAATGAAGCTCAATCATGGAATTTTGAGGAGTTTTTTTTTATTGATGAGAAATAGGAAGACATGCCCTCGGAAGATGTAGTTCAAGAGAAAGACAATTGGGATCAAATTCAAAAGTCCACAAAACTAAAAATAATTTGAGGTTTTGATTAATCTAGATTTTGATATTACTTCCCCTGGGGCAATGACTCTAAGGAATAATGAATTTCCATCCATTACATTTGAGAATTTGCATCTTGAATTAAAATAAGATTTGGGTGACTCGAAGAAGATTTTTGATCACCATAGGGATGAGCTTGAGGATACTGATATCCAGCATGATTTGGGTAAATCCTGAACTATTGAGATGGACCACTGGATCTTATTTGACTCACCTACTCTACATCCATCTACACCTGACTTAACTTACGAAGTGGTTTCTTATACCATTTTAGACTACACCATTAGGGCTCCTCCTTTCATTTCCCATCACTTTCAGGACCCGTATGATGTATTCCCCATTGACTGCTATTTGCCCACCTCATCTACCTTACTCATGTATCACTTATTAAGGTTGGCACTATCTACATTCCACTTTAACACCCGCACTTATTTTTCTTTCTTTTGTAGCACCTTGCTGCAAATAATTCCAAGCCTATTTATTTTATTTTTCTGACCTTTTGGGCTTGGTATGCACTATC
This sequence comes from Thalassia testudinum, assembly GCA_037157565.1. Classification (NCBI taxonomy): domain Eukaryota; kingdom Viridiplantae; phylum Streptophyta; class Magnoliopsida; order Alismatales; family Hydrocharitaceae; genus Thalassia; species Thalassia testudinum. The sequence continues at coordinate 47,829,907 of JAZHRO010000025.1, forward strand.
AGTTGATTCTTATTTGTGGATCACTGATTCTTGGGTCGCATGATCATATCTTCATTTTGATTTTGACTCAACCCATTAATTTGATCATTAATTTTTTGGCTTAGGTCCGGCAACTGACGTTAAACTTAACGTTAGCTGGGAGGCAACCCAGTATTCTTTACAGGTAGTTTTGCATCCAAGCTGACCTGGAATAACAAGCTCAGTTAGGTGATATCCCCTCCTCTTGCTTATTACTTTTTTATTTTCCTGCATACATTTCAATGAGGACATTGTAATGAATAGGCACGGAGGGGTGGACATTGCATGTCTTATTTTTAATTTTTATGTTATAAAAAAAATTACATTCATGTATAAAGAATTTTTATCAAGAAGATTTTATTAGGGATTTATTTTTAAGTTGATTCCTGAACTTAGAATCAGATGCGTGCTTTTCAACTCAACTCAGTAATTAAGTTAATTTCACTTAATTAAGAGTAGAAGAAATCACTTAGGTTAACTCGAAGTTGTGTCGATTGTGTAGTATAGGGTCGAATTAACCTAACATTTTAGAAATTTTTACTGATTGAGTCCAAGTCGTTCACTGAGAGGTATAATAATTTTCTCCAAATTCACCAATTTTCTTTTATTTCTCTATAAGTTTAGGAGGTATAACTAAGTTGATTTTTTAAAGCATGAATTTTGTCAAAATATTTAAACTATAAAGAATATACAAAATTCCATATGAAACATATTTACTCAAAATGATCTACTTTATTAACAAGTAAACAAGTTAGTTTTTTTTTCAAATTCAATTTCATTCCAAGAAATTAAGGCAATTGAAAAGTTATTCTATTAAAACATGCCTTTTTACAATTAATAAGAAAAAGTAATTAAAAATGATGTAAGAAAAGATTCATTTTCATCAGCCTCTTATCTTCTTCTTTCTTTCTTTTATTTTCTTCTCTATCTCGAACTCTCTTTTCTTACCTTTCTTCTTTTCTTCCTGTCTCTTATTCTCTTTCCCTTAGTCTTCTCTTGCCTTCTCTTCTTCCCTTAGTTTTCTCCTTTGTTCCTTAGTCTCTTTTCCTTAACACTCCTTAGCGTCTGTGCTCCTTCTTTATCTTTCAGCTTCAACACTTAGCTTTAACTTAACATCCTTCAGTGGCTTCTCTTTTCCTTAAGTCCTTAACCTTTCAGCTGAACCGGGTTTTTTTATTTTTTAACCAAAAGTTAATTTATTTGCGGTGAGGTCCTTTCGAGGATACATAGCACCCTGAGACCAAGGTGGGACCAGAGCCTACTCGGTCCTCGCCTAATCTCAGTTAGGTTCATTTTTGGTTCATTTCTTATCGGTTCACAGTCTCGAGCCATTTCAGCTCAACCCGGCCTCCCAGGCCTCTCTCGCCCTCCCAGGGCACATTTTCTCTCACACCCCTAAGGGCGCACACCCGTAGGCATAAGCCCTCACACACACACACATGCAATGCTCAGATCGAATCAAATGGGTAACCGATGCGCCGAGCGCTGATGACTGCATAGCCAGACAAACAAATTGTTTTTATCCCCAGGTGCATGCTCGTGAACAAATGATGTGGGACTAACCTACCCCTTTCAGACCCAAATTCAAGTGTTCATAACTTTCTACCCAGAGCTCCAAATTGAATGATTTCAAGTTTGTTAGAAAGCTCTAAGGGTAATCTACATAATTGTAGGGTCAATTTAAGGTTTTAATGATGTTTTCCTTTTCAATTTTAAAGATGAAATCAGGGGTTCCTACGGGTTATTTTTAACCTGGAAGTGAAATTAAATCTACAGAGTCCTTAGATGGACTTCTTCTTATTAAAAGGTCTGTACATGTTATATAAGTGATTCCGCATCTGTTAGAATAGGTTTTAAGCTCTTAAGACCTTCAAAACAAGCAGAGATGCTCTTCACTTCTCTGAAAGCTTCAGAGTTCATATTTCATACATCATAATGTGCAACAGACACTTAAAAGTGTTTCTAATTGATTTAAACTAATTCTAAGGGTTATAATCAACTCATTTGGGCAGGATTTAAATTTAAATTTCGACAAAATAGTACTCCTGTTGGTTTGGGTTCGAAAGTAACCCAAATTGCCAGAAGCTAACTTCTCAAACAAAAATTCATCTAAGCTTACTTAAATCACTTTCAGATCACCAAATAAGCTCCCAGAAATAATTTTCATTCCTCAATACCTCAATTCAAGCTCAGATCACCATTAACAAACTCATGTTTGACTGTAAAGCCCTCAATTTTGACTTTCTGTTCAAAGCCTTCTCCCAAGAAATTAAAGCCTTAAATAGAGTCTTCTCATCATCCAGAACTTATGCAAATCTTCTGAAAGGTGTTCTGACTTTGATTCCTAGTGTTACAGGCTCGCCGTCGGAACTTGAAAACATGTGTGTTCGACAGAATCATTCAGAGTTTGTTACAATGTTTTAAAGGTTTCAATAGCTTCAGTGTATTGCACTAAAGCTTCTGAGATCATTAAATGCTCTTAAATCTTTTTGAACAGACTTCTCCAACTCTGCCGGAGTTGGGGAAGATGAAGTTAAATCTTCAGCTCCAGTGGTTAAATCTACAAACAAATATCCTCAAATTAATCAGTGATCCATATAATATCATTCTGGAGCTACTCAGCATGTTCTAGAGGCTGAAACACAATTTAAGCCCGCCAGAGCTCGCCGAAGCTCCGGTGAGTCCAGAAAATAGGAAAAGTGTATACAGATTGATAAAACTAACCATTTTTGATTTAGAAAAGATCCTGAGGTTGCAAGGAACCTCAGTATCACATTTAATTCTTCATTTGTTCATTAGAATTAAGATTTGACAGTGAAATTATTTTCTTAAAGGATCTGAGTGGTTAAAGCTCAAGACTTGTTTAACTGCTCGATTGAGAGGTTAAAACAAGTCAACAAGTATTTATATTCGTAAATATATATTTAATTTATAGTTTGAACTGTTCCTGAGCCGCCATGGACAGCGAGCTCAGGAACTTAATTAAAATTTGGGTGTTTAATTTATAGATGATAATAATATGTATTATAATGTCGATTAGGGTTCATAAGTGGTGATAGATGATGAAAGAACCCAATGAAGGTGGAATTAGGTCGATTATTGTCACCATGGACAGTGTCAGTAGTCGGTGAAGGTGGAATTTGAATTAGGCGAATAGGTGATTCATTTAGCGATTAAATGATTTAGAAGTGATCATGGAAGATACAAGAAGGTGTACAGTGAGTAAAAAGACAAAATTAAAGCTCTGTCAAGCTCAAGGAACTCGCTGGAGTCAGAGGAGATGAAACTAAATTTTGACATTACTCTAATCTAACTACCTAAACTAACTAACTAAACTAGCCTACTCCTACTCCTACTCCTAATCTACTATTACCTGGACGAAGGGGTCAGTAGGGTTCCGCCGAAGTCTCATGGCAGACGACGAAATCAGAGGGTGGAAGAAAGATCTCCGGTGAGCGGATTTGAGGTGGAGCGGAGGATTCCTTGGGTCGGTGCCTGTGTCAGAGACGCGGAAGACAACGGCGGATCTCCTCGGCTGATTAAGATGGACGGAGGAAATCAAAAATTGGAATGGGAAGTCGCCGGAGTTTTGGACGAATAGCCTATTGGGTCGGCTGCAGTATTAGAAGAGGGAAGGGAGCCAACTTGAATAAAATCCGAGGTGTGAGGGGGTATTTATAGCAATTTGCGGCAAAAAGAGTGGTGGGGTCTGGCCAAAGAAGGAGCTCGAGGAGCTTAACCTCCGTCATCATCTCTGACGATGGTGAGGTTATCTCCCACTGAAAAATAGGATTCCCGGTTAATCCAGACCGGTGGATGAAGTGGAGGTGGTGAGCGCAAGCTGCAAGAGCTTGGACAAAGAAGGATGATGTCGGCAGGGCGGTGATCGCGTGGTGGGGTGACTCTCTGCCGCCAGCCGTTCATTCGGCTGGAGAAGAAGACGAAGAGGGACATAAAAGTAATAAAAATTAAGGACCTGTGTGAGAAATAAGGACCCGACTGTAATGAATTTTAAGGACTAAAATGTAAACCCAGGTTTTAAAGGTCTATTTTAACTTAGATCTTTTTCAACTTTTTATATATGTTAGTAAATAAGGTAAATATTATGTTTATACCTTGAATTTACATTTTTGGCCTTTTTAGGTTAATTTATTAAATTAAGTAAAATCACTTAAGTTATTATATACTTAGGTATACATTATATTAAAGTTACTTATCTTATTAATTAAGAGAATGATTAATAGGATTTCGATTCCAATTATTATCTAAAATATTAATAATGTTAATTGAATGATAAAATTTCATTTTTAACTTATTTTAAGGTCCTTGACTAAATATCCCTTATTCTATAATTAACCCTTATATATTCAAAACCTTAGCTAATTAACTAGGAAGACCAGTTAATTAGGGGTAATTAGAGATCATGATGAGTGTCTCATCAGAATCCAGTATAATTTCACACTTACACGTAGAATTTGCAATGGATCCTCTATGAAGACCGATAGACATCTTTAGTTTGTCGAAAAGAAGCACTGCTTCTTCTCCTGAGCCCTTGGGTAGTAATTAGGGAGTCAGGCAAACCATCTTCTAGTAGATCCACCAAACAAGTGCGTGGTGAGAGTAGAGAGTCTACTGGTGCTCTAAGACTAGTATAAGGAGTTTTAATTTCTTGATAATTGGATAATGATACTCGTAGTTAGGCATAATTTTCGCTCTCGATTCTTATGTACAAATTTTTTGTGCGAATTTTTAGAGAGCTACCAAATAAGGCAAATAAATAGAGAGCGGTTCTAATAAAACTAGGACTAAGGTGGATGGTTGTGACCATCCTTTATGGAATCCTTGACTGAAGGAGAGTATTAATATCAAAGTTAGAAATACACTGACCCATCCAATCCTTTCCCAGTGCCGAGAATATACACTTCCACCAAATAAGCCATTCGATATCCTCTTGAATACCCTAATCCTGAATAATGCCTCATGAATAAAAATGTGCATAGTTGCTGCAGTATGTTGTGTTGGTAGAAGTAAATATATATAAAAAAAGAGAGAAGAGAAAAAAGAGAAAAGCAGGAAAATATATATATATATAGAAAAGAAATATATATATAGAAAAATGAAAAAAAAACAACAAAGAAAAAGAAAAAGAAAAAAGAGTGCGTTAGTTGCATTGTGTCATGTACATTGAGGCAACAATACCCATTCCCTTTACAATCCACCAAATATAGCCTTGACCTACTTTTCTGTATTTCTGACTACCCGAATACTGATCGAGGATTACTGACTTAGTCATAGGGTTATCAGAACTTAATCAAAGTGTTAATGCCATGAGAGGTCACCAAATATACTGACAAATCTGGTAATATTGTGAGCTCAAGAAGAAAAAAAAAAGAGAAAAGAGAGGGAAAAGAAGAAAGAAAGAGAGAGAATAGATATAGAGGAACTAAGGAGTGCATAGTTTCTCCGACTCTCTTTGAGTTGATTTATTTAATAGTCTGGAAATCTGGGTTCTGTAGTACTAGTCTATGTATAGCACCAGATGAGTGTAAGCCACCAAATACAAATCCACTTGACTCAAAATATCTTCTACCTAAGCCAAAAAGCCGGGGCCAAATTTATAGATTATTTTATCACCCTGAGGGAAGAAGTTTTCCTATCCCAATAGAATTTTATAAAGGGTCAAGTATAAGCTTTAGATATGGATTGGCTTTCACTTGGATCTGTTGTATAGGCTACAAGAATACATTTTCATGACTAGTTGGATTTCTAAAGTTTTGGATCAAAACAAAAGAAATAAATCACTAATCGAACTCTTGATAGAAATTAGTCTTTTAGGACCACTTTGCATTTAGTCTTACGTTTGCTAGGGACTAGTAAGATTTAGGCATGGGGGTGTGATTGCACAACAATCATACGACCTAATATACTTGAATTATGTTAGAACCTAGCATAGCTTAGGAATAATGCATGCATAAGCATCATAATTTGCATAGTAGTTAGTTTGATAGCCTTGTAAATAATATTTCCATTTTATGCTCTAAAAGAGAGACAAAATTGATTGTAGATGATTTGAGACAGCAAATGATAGATCAGATCGTACGAATCTGATCAGGATGACGACAGGAGTCTAACGCTTCTGGAATCGTCTTAATCAGACATCCGTAGCATCTTGTACAATCCATAGAAGAACAAAGGCCAAGAAGCAATATGGCAGAAATCCAGACCTCAGATGCCGAATCTAACCACACGGATGGATCCGGATCAACGACCGTGGTCCAATGGCACAAAAATCAACCTGATCGGAGCTCTGCAACTCCAACTACAAAGACATGAAGATGAACGGCCAGGATAGTGCCACGTGGCACCATCCCAGCAGCCCGTCGCCACGTGATAAATACACATTTCTTCGTGATAAAATGCCTACTTATGTCAGTTCCTAAGATTAGCAATGCATTCCACAGTATAAATAATGCATAACATTAATTACATTGCATTTTGGATAATTTGTGTCTTCTGTATAGTAATTTCAGCAATTTATATGACTAAGAGGCAATGCGACATCTTTACGAGCTTCGAATGAAAAATTTTACCGTAAAGATGGATCCAGAATGATGATCACAGTCCATCAGTGTAGAATCACTCCGATCAGAGCTCCATTGCACCCTCTACAACAAGAAGGTGGATGGCCATAATGGCGACACGTGGTGCCATCGCAGCCCTCCAACTCAACCGTAGCCACTCCTCCCAAGCCAGACTTGTGAAATCTTGATTGTTGGATTCGAATCGAACGGTTGTCAAAGCACTACGACGCTCTCCTCAAGCCAAGTAGAGACAAGCTTCACGCAATCTCGACTATTGGATCAAGATCCAACTGTCGTGGGTGCGTGGGCCTTAATTCCTCAATGTGACACAAAGCTGACCTTAGCGTAGCGGTTGGCACTTCAACTTGCAATGCGCGGTAGCGCAATCAAAGCCCTGTGCATGGAATTAATCTACAGAGGTGCGCATTGGTGAAATTCGTCCATTGATGGACAATCGAGCGGCAAAGGAAGTGGTGACGGGGCGCTGCCAGTGTCGTGCTATCTATACATGTGCGATACCGCACAGGTGCATGCTAAATCACATGCGCAGCAAAGGCGCGATCCAGAGCATCCGCTTTCGCGCGATTAGAGCCCTTCATCTACCATCCAAGGGTGGTGATTCAATCCACCGTGGCTCAGCGAGATCCAGCAGATGTCAGTTGACGGATGCACGCGATGGCAGTTGGGATGTGAGATGGATGGCCAGAGAAGCTTGAGCGTGATCAATGCACGAGATGGAGGGACAGCGTAACTCGCTATAGCGAGCGCATGAGTGAGCATGAGTTGTCTACAACGATGCATGAGTGGGATCTACAATGACGTCCTGGAGGTCGCTATTTGCCCTATGCCTATTTTAGCCTCCTCTCATCCATTATATATGGACCTACACACCTCCCTTTCCTAGGCATCACTTCCTATGCTATTCACACCTACTCTAGAGTTCTCAAAAGCCTATCAAAGCTCCCAAGAGCTGCCTCTCAAGCCCTAGGCCACCTATTAGTGTAGGACACCTTCCCATCCACCAAATATTCAACCCTCCTCTCACCATCTTCATAGGTGACCAAAGGGCTATCCTCCCACCTCCATTCAAGAAGTTGATCGTCTCTACTACCTCGTCCCCATTCCTAGCTTGGTGAAGCTGTCCTCTACTCGGATTCTTCTCGCACCTCACCCCCGACATCCAAGCACCTCACCTCCTTTGTCCAAGCTGCCGGCAAGTGCCGTCGTCTTGCCAGACATTCGCTTTGGCAGATTCCTTCTCATCTTCATTCTCTTGTTATTTTGTTTAGCATATTCCTGCTTAGTGTAATAAACAACATTTTGATATATCTGATTGGCTTCATTTCTCTGCTCTCCATCTCTGTATTTATTCTTGCCCGAAAGATTATCTTGGCTATTTCTTCATTTCAAAAATAAAAAAATCACAAAACCCTAAAACACCAAAAAGAAACAAATCGAAATGCTGATTTCAAGAAACAAGCGTCACCTCCCCGTGTTTGACCTGGGACTCCCTTTCGAGTATCGGTAAATTTTATTTGGTAGCGAGTTTTGCGACTACGACGATGGGCTTTTCAAAACCCTAACTTTTTATCGTGAAATTCTCGTATATCATTTTGGCGCTGTTGACAGGGTGGCAACGGAATGTGCTTTCTTGTTTTTCGTGTTTCATTGCATTTACTTATTGACTAACCCCTCTTGCCTCTGATTTGCTATCTAGTAGGTATCTTAGCAAGGAGATCCAAGTGCAGTAGATTGGAGTAAAGTGTGGGTGAAGCGGTTTGTAAGTGTTCCCCCTCACTTCCCCACTCACTAGTTCATTTCGCCACCTAAATAATCAAGACCTAATCTACTTAGGTGCTTTCAAGAACCCTAGGATAGAAGTTGTTTGTCTTGTTTGCCACCTCCACTCATCTAACCCCCATATAAAAAAACCACAAAAAAAACTTTTTCATTGTGGGACAAAATTAACATACACACTACACACACCCACATTTGAGGCACATAATCTCTTTTGATTATATCTACTCAATTGAGATTCTGACCTGTGGAACCGGTACAAAGCATCAACACATAAAAGACTATAAATCAGATTAGGTTGATCACCTTTTGTGTGCCTTAATTGGTGGTGTATCTAGGCCAATTGGTTGAATTATTTGGTCCGTATCACCTAATTTAAAATTGATTCATCTTGTCGCTGCCCCATAGGATTCAAATAGTTAGGTCAAGTCAGACACTCCATATTTTCTTGATTTATAAAGGAAAATACTTGAACCCGTGCTTTCAAACTTGGTTTGCCTCTCAAAAATTGTTTGAATACACCTAATATTTGAATCCTAAAAGCTACTAAGCATGATTCAAACCCTAAAACTCACTTCATCCTCAATAATCTTGCTTGAAAACTTTTGGTTGTGCACATACACACACTCTCAATGAACTATTAAGGGAACAACCCATTAACAGGGCCCATAACATTCCGAAAGCACTACTATCCCAGGCCTTCATTAAAATTGAGTAGATGTTGGCCCTAGGATTCATAAAGTCTATTTTAGGGTACTCTCTTGAATGCACTTCAAATTAGTGACATCTACTTGCTTCAAAAGGTGCTAAGTTGGGGGGCTCAATTGTCAAATGACTTAAGTAGGGGTTTGGCATAATTAGTGGCCCTTGAGACATGCTCCCCCTACTTCGTCGGGCCAACTTTACCATCTTCGGAGTCAAGGACAGCACCAAATTCATTGTGTGGTTGGAGTTTATTCCCAAGGCATAGATCCTTAGTCTACCCAATTTAAGGATAGGCTTTCATCTTTGTGTTGCAAGGTTCCTTTTTCCCCATCCTTTTGATGTCCTTCTAGTGCAAGCTTGGAAGGAGGTCATTAAATCCTCACTTGGAAGGACCTTTAGACCATTCCCAGAGGAAGAGGTTGAGTTATAGCCAAGCAGATCCCATGACTGATCAACAACCACCTCACATGCCCCCGAACCAGCAGGAGTTGATTCAGAGGAAGTTGGACCAGGTGTAGCAGTTGTAGCATGGTTTCAACAGATGAATGGTCAGGGCACTTGGCCCTTGAAGGATTTCTATGATCCTTCACATTATAGGGAATGTCTTGACCTCATGATTCCCATTGGAGATGTAGAAATCATGCCCTAGGTTTTAAGTTTTATTAAACATTTCCATGGGCTTGGCTTTGAGTACCCATTCCAGCACTTGGAGGATCTGACTACTTTGGTTCTGACCACTAAAGCTAGGGATGTGAATGAAGAGAAAATGATCATGAGGCTTTTCCCCCACTCTCTCAAGGATAAGGCCGCACATTGGTACCAAACTATTGGAAGGCCAATAGAAACATGGGTTGCTCTTAAGTTGGCTTTCCTAAAAAAATTCTTCCCAATTGGCCGGATCAATGCTCTACGACGGGCAATTACCACCTTTGCCCAGCGGCCGGGGGAACCATTTCATGGTGCCTAGGAGCAATTTCAAGATCTATTGCAGAGGTGTCTACACCACGAGGTGCCGAAATGGCAACTGGTGATAGGGCTATTGGGGAGGTTTAAATATGTTCATTGTAGCAAAATCTCCTAAATAGCTCAATCAACAAATACAATTTATAACTCAAATATCTAAAATGAAGTCTGAGGTCGAACACAGGGAGCAAGTATTGCAATTCACATGCTAATCAAAATAAATATATAAATGAGCACAATAAATAAGCCAAATACAAGATATTCAATGAATGAAAATTTGTCACATTAACTGTTCAATGAAATCCAATGTATCTCAAGAATATGAGGACAAAAAGAAAAGACGATAAAAAAGAACAATGGTGATTTGAATCACCACTTATATCCTCCTTAAGTTAAGCATGCATCCAACTATCAATTATATCAAATAAACCAATAGTAGCTTGAATGCTATAGTGATCAGACATCTCTTTCGTAAATCAGATGACTTAAATGTCATTGCGCAAGCCTTTCTTCTTCTTATTTTCCTATTCTTTCTCTGCACAGGCCTTCATCTCTTTATCTTCTTCTTTCAAAGCTTCCCTTCCCTTATAGAACACAATGGCTCCAAATCTCTATAGTGACTAAGTGTCGCGTAATGCCTACAGGAGCAAAACCCTCTGCTCCCCCGCTCTCTCTGTCTCTTTCCTTCCTCTCCTCTCTCAGAGATAACTAGGTAGCCATTCAGATATTCGTTTCATGCAGTATCAGGTCTAGGCTCACCAGGGGTGGTGATGAGCGAGGAGTGAAGGCTTAGGCGGGTCAGGTGAGCCGGTGTAATGGGGACCTCACCCCTGGTGTGTCGAGGCAATAAAGCTTAGCACAAAAACTTAATAAGCATAACTGTGTGCTTTTCTTCCACCGATGTGGGACGATCAGACATTTCCTCTTCACGTGCGTCTATTACTGGGTGTCCATCCAATTGAAGGTGAAGAGGAGGTGGTCTCCTCCAATTAACAACCTGGATGGACTCCTGGGTTGATTCTGCACCTCTTGGAGCAAGGGCTTGGAGCTTTCGTGGCTTGGAGCTTGAAGAACAAGGCAGAGATGACGACGGTGATGGCGAAGCACGGCAAAACTTGAAAAGCATGAATATGGCCTCACGGCCTAATTAAACAAGTTCATGACCTTCGTCGGACCACGATGAATGTGTGGGTGGTGGTCTTGTGGCGTGAGAGGGTGTGAGGTGGTTGGACGAGGTTAGAGTAGGTTGCGTGAAGGTGGGTTGTTCGGTGGTGGTTGTGAGTGAGCAATTGATGGAATTAGGGGAGAGCTTTTGGTTATGGTGGTGTGGTGGAGCTTTTGGAGTAGGTGGCAAGGTGGTTGGAGGTGTGTGGTGTGAGATGGACCTCGTCGGAGGTATGGTTGGAGGTGGAGACGAAGGTGGTGAATGATGTGTCGAGGGGTTGAATTTCAGTTTTAAATAGAGGGAAAGATAATAAAGGGAGAAAGAGACCTAGCTAACCCACTCTAACGGACAAAAGTGCAGAAGGGACATCAAGTATGGTGTGGCCAATGCCATGGAAGGAAGTGCCTTCGGTGGGAGAAGCGGCAACGACGAGGGGCGTAGGCAGCAACCGCTAGTATTGTGACATGCGGAAGAAGCTGAGGATGAAGAATCCACCTACTATAGTCTATGAGTGTGGATGAAGAAGGTGTTCGAAGGAGGTCACCGGAGCATGTGGAGCATGGGGGTATTTTATAGGCCATTTGGCGAGCTTTCAAGCTTAGAAACAAGCTTGAAAGCTTTGCAAATCAGGGAATAGGTTTATGGATTTCCAAGAGTTCACTTGAACCCTTGGATGAATTAGGAAATCCATGAAAGAGCTCTGATGGAAGGGGATCTCCTCAGGAGTCTCCCTTCTAATTTTGGAAGGGTTTCTCCGTGAAATGAGGGAGATCTTCCTGATTGAAGATCGGCTCTTGATGGGTTCACACAGCCATGGCGGCAGGGACCTACGTGCAAAGAAGACAACAAAGTTAGGGGCTCTTTGCAAGGATTTTGAAAGTTGAGGGGTTATTTGAGAGAAAAAGAATCAGATTGGACAAAAATGCAAACTAGGTCAAGATGATCTCTAATTGGACCCAAATTTTCGTACAAACCTAATTTGGACCCAAGGAATTTGATGGTGAAGTTGGATTTTGGTTTTGATGAAGTTTAATTAGGTAATTTATGCAAAAGCCCAAATTAGGGCAACTTCCTGTCTGAGACTCTATTTTAGGTCAAAATGGGTTCCGATGGTCAAATCAAAGGTACCAAAACTTATAGAATTTTTTTATATGATTTTTAGAAGGTTTAGGTGAATTTTTTATTGACTATAACCTTAGTTAATTAAGTAGGTATGAAATTAGGGTTTCTAATGTCCATTAATTCTTAAAATATGAGAAAACCCATTTTTGTCTGCATGGACCCTCTTATTAGACATTTGTGAACATTTAACTTTTAATAAATCCCTGGGAAACCCCGTGGTTACTCTGCATTTAGGATATTATGTTAAAACTGCAATCTTACCCCTGCTTTAATGCATTTCTCTCAAAATGAATATGCAGTGAGTTATGGCTTTTTGGTGATTATGTAGGAGCATTTGTCTATTGATTATGACTAATTAAAGTTAGTTATGATAGATGATGACATTATCATCAGCAACTCATACAGATATTTTACCACAAGTTGGCAGAACAACTCCGTAATCACATGGATGCCTCCTGTAGAGGCAATTTCCTCAACAAGGATGCAGATAGCGCATATGACTTATTCGAGGAGATGAATAAGAATTCAATAAATCATGCCTCGATGGATAGTTTCAACCAATCCCAACAACCCAAGTCAAATGCTAATGAGATCCAGAATTCTCATTCATGTGACATGGAATTGATTTGCAACAAACTAGATAAGGTGGACTTGGTTGACAAAAGAATGGAAGAGTGGATGTTTGGAAATTCAGGAAACACTTCTACACCTACTCAATCCTAGAAGTTGGGATTCCATTCTTCATGAGCTTCCACGTGGCAGGAGTTCGTGGACCAACTAGAGTCGGCTCAACCTACGAGCCAGAATTCCTTGGAACCTTACGGGTTCCAAACTAGGACCTTTGATCCCAGTTTTTCTAATCATTCCTTCTCCCCATCCTCACCTTATGAGGTTGCGTATGCAATATAGGAGAATGCTAGGTCCATCCTGTATTCCAACATGTATAACCCGAGTTGGAGGAACCACCCTAACTTCTCCTGGAAAAATCAGGGGCAACTGACCCAAACATGACCCAGCAACTATGCAGCTCAAAGACCTATGGGTCAGGGTCAAGTATACACCCAGTTGCCCCCGAGACTGGTCACTTAGCCATCTTGGAATGCCAAACAACCCACAAGGTAGGCTGATTTAAACTGCCAGATGGTAGAAATGCAAGGATCTATGCGCCAGCTTATGCAACAAATGAAGACATCACTGGACAACTTGCAATCTGGGCTTATTGTCGACACTCGACAACCTGAATCTATACCATCCCAACCCGTACCCAACCCTCGCAATGTACAAAATCAGGGCAATAGAGCCCAAGGGTACGGGAATAAGAGGGACCCACACAAACATGCTCAGGTGGTTGAGTAGGGTCCTTCTTCCTCTTATAACCTTGGTTATCTGGTTAATTAATGCCCCCTATCTTTCCTAACCCTCCCCAAGACCCAAACCCATATGCGTCTGTAAATTCTGTCACCTTGAGGAGTGAGAAGCAAACCAAGGACCCTAAACTACTTTCTTCTAATTACCAAAACCCTAGTGAGCCTGAGGAAGAAAAGGAGAAAATTGAAGATGAAAACAAGGCTTAGGAACCTGAAATTGAGGACACCAGCCATATCCCGTTCTTTGAAGCCTTATTAAAAACCAGGAAGAAGAAAACCCTAGATAGCAATGAGGAGCTCCTGAATTTATTCAAGAATATAGAGATCAATATCCTGCTCCTTGATGCTATTAAGCACATCCCAGCTTATGCTAAGTTCTTGAAAGATTTATGTACTCAAAAGCATAAGCCAATAGAACCCACCCCGAGGAAGGTGATTCTATCTGAGTAGGTGAGTTCTATTATCTTGCACCACCTTCCTCAGAAGAAGAGAGATCCAGGTGCCCCCTTGATTTCATGTGTCATTGGGGTTTACACTTTTGATAGGGCACTATTGGATCTAGGTACATCCACCAACCTAATCCCGACCTCTCTCTATGAAAGGTTTGGGTTAGGTGAACTAAGGCCAACCTCAATAACACTACAGTTAGCGGACTGTTCGATCACCACACCAAAAGGCATTATTAAGGATGTTATTGTCAAGGTCAAGGACTTCTATTTTCCTGTAGATTTCCTAGTCCTTGACATGGATGTGCCTAAAGATTTGAGGAACACGCCCATCATTCTGGGGCATCCGTTCCTAGCTACCGCTATGGCCAACATCAATTGTGAGAGTGGCAGTATGGAGATCGCCTTTGGAGAAAGGAAATTGACACTTGATATTTTCAAGGTGATAAAAGGATTTGAGGTTTGTGGATTTATTGAGGAGCTCAAGGATCATGATTTCAATGTTGAGACGTGTATGTCGATCAATGTACTCGAGGACGCTATCAGCACTAGCAAACCTAACCCACAACCCTCCATGGCAGACTCGCCACACCCTGAAGAGGTTGTTGATTTTGTTCACTCCCAACCTCTTCCACTGGACTGTCCTGATGAATCTTCATTAGCATCCTCCTTACCCTCTATCTTAAACCCACCTCAATTAGAATTGAAACCATTGCCTGAAAATTTAAAATATGAGTTCATAGGACCTAAGAATATGCTCCCTGTGATTATTAGTGCTGATTTGACTAAGGAGCAAGAATTGAGATTGATTAAGGTCCTTAAGAATAATAAAGAGGCAATTGGTTGGACCATCCATGACCTTAGGGGGATCGAGCCATCTTATGTAATCATCATATTCTCATGGAAGATGGATCTCGCCCTTCTCGCGAGATGCAAAGGATATTAAACTCGAATATGCGAGAAGTGGTCAAAAAGGAAATAATCAAGTGGCTCGATGAAGGCATTATTTAGCCAATCTCAGATAGCCTGCGGGTTAGCCCCATTTAGATTATGGCTAGAAAGGCAGGGATAACCATCATGACTAATGAGAAAGGGGAATCTTTCACTGCCCATTCAACTTCTGCTTGGAGAGTTTGTATTGATTATAGGAAGATGAACACAGCCACCAAAAAGGACCATTTCCCTTTGCCATTCATTGACCAAATCCTAGAAAGGTTAGCTGGGAAAAAGTACTTTTGCTTCCTGGATGGTTATTCGGGATATAACCAAGTCCCTATCCATCCTGAGGACTAGGAAAAGATAACTTTCACATGTCCTTACGGAACCTTTGCATTTCATAGGATACCTTTTGGGATTTGCAATGCACCCACGACTTTTCAAAGGTGCATGCTGGCCATCTTTTCTGACATGGTGGGAGATTGTCTTGAGGTGTTCATGGATGATTTCTCCATTTTCGGAGATTCCTTCCAATCATGCCTAGCTAACTTTGGAATTGAACCTCAAGAGATGCATCAAGACACGATTGGTCCGTAGTTGGGAAAAGAGCCACTTTATGACTCAAGAAGGCATTATCTTGGGTCATGTGGTCTAAGGTGGATGCCATCTCTAAACTTCCTCCACCCACATCTGTGAAACAAATCCAATCATTCTCGGGTCATGTGGGCTTTTATCGGAGATTCATCAAGGACTTCTTGAAGGTTGCTCCACCCTTGAGTAACCTTCTGGCCAAAGACACGCTGTTTGAGTTTGATGAATCATACGGTAAGGCATTTGATTTATTAAAAATGGTAGTCACCTATGCACCGGTGTTGCAACCACTATTCCAGATAGCTCCATTTGAGATTTTGGCTGATGCATCTGATTATGTGGTCGGGACTGTCTTAGGTCAGAAAATAGACAAGAAGCCCTCTGTTATCTACTACATTAACAAGGCTTTGGACGAGGCCCAGAGGAACTACATTATTACTGAAAAAGAGTTGCTAGTCGTAGTCATTGAAAGAGAGATCTTCATTTTCATTGAAAACTTTAACATAAAATGTTGCGTCGTTATAGTTCATGCATGGTAGAAAATCACTTTTCAAAAATATTTAATAATTCAAAACTAACCATGAAGAGTTAGGTCATGTCCACAGGGAGGAAATACCCAATTGGACTAGTAAGTAGTGCTTTGTTTATTTGGGAATCTCAATGAGCATGCATACTAGTTATTACAATTCAATTTCAACATAAATTAGCATTTATGTAATTACTCAAGAATATAGGGAGGTTACATGCAAAATCATGACTATGGGATACATGAATCGTGATCTTAGTACTGATAAATATCGTCAATATAAATCAAAATCGAACTCGTTCCCTATAACCAATATCCCATACACTATCAATTATGTGATGAATGCAACTATATGTAATTCAGATTAAAGAGAGGGATGTCCATGCAAATTTATTGCAATATAATAAATCAGAAAATAAGTGAATAGTAGAAGCTGCAATGGTATTTATCGTAATTATTAATGAGAAGCAAAACAGAGGATTTCTCCTCTCTCCGTCGTGCGCACGGGAAGGACCACAATTGGATGCACGGTGCTCGGAGGAGATCGACTAGGATGTGGGCTTCGCATTGGTGGTTGTGGGGCAGTCGATGGTTGGCGGAGGTGGCCGGTTGGAGGAGCATGGTAGCTGATGGCGGTGGCTGTGTACGTCATGAGAATAGTTGCGTGTGAGCCGCGCGTGGCTGCCCGTGGACTCTGAGCTGAGAGGAGGGTCGACGGTGAGTTTGGCATCAAGATTGGAGGTTAGCGGAGCATGGACGGCGTTGGAAGGCAGCGGTGCTGTTGGGTTCATTTGGTGGAGTTGTAGGTGGCGGTGGAAGGAAGAAGAGTATGAAGAAGAAGAAGATGAAGAAGACGGGGAGTGACCGGCCTATTGTGGGGATGGTGCGTAGCGCGCGAGTGGCTGTGGCGTGATGGTGGCACATGCGGCCGGTGGCTGAGGTCTGAAGGTGCGGTGGTCGCAGTCGCTATTGAGAGGGTGTTGGGTTATGTTGGCAAGGGAGATTTTTGGTGGAGAAGAAGGAGACGGAAGAAGAGTAGGAAAGGGAAGGTTGTGATGGTTGATGGTGAAGGTGTTGGTAGCGAGCGAGTGAGGGCAACATGCACGCTGTCACCATGCACTCTTAGAGTCGATGAAAGGTGTAGATCATCTGAGCCATAGTGTAAGCCTCTGGCCACGGTGTACGCTCCGGTCACGGTGTCGGTGGATGAAGGAGATCCCCTACCAGGGGAACAGATCCTCTTCTCTACGGATGGCTTGCCTCTGAAAAAAAATCTCTTTTGTTTGCTTCCACCAAAAGCTTCTCCAACCACCTGAGAAGAATGCGAGTGGTTGGAACAACATAAGAGGATGGCCATTCTTTGTCAAATGTCGGATTGATGTTCCAGACGTCTTAAAATGTGCAGATAGCAGTGGTTCTCGATGGAGGTTTTCAGACATTCAAATTAAGCTTCAGACATCTTAAAGAGTGATTTTGGCTATCTACCAGATGCCTTCAGGTGTCATGTGCCTAGCCTGCATCCACTAAATGATTATCATAACATATCGTATGTTATTTAGCATAAAATTGATGCATAAAATGGTACACAGACTGTGTTGAATTTCCACTTAATTCCTAATCAAATATCAACTAAGAACTGCTAAATAAAGAATATTTAGGCCAAATAATGGTCCACGAAAGTGAACTTATCAAATGCTCCCATGCCTAAGTTTTGATGGTCCCTAGCAAAAACGAAAAACAATAGAAGTAACTAGAAGATTTCTTCTTTCCTTATTCCAAAAATTTGGAGATTCAGACAAATGTGAAGTGATAATAGCTTAGGTAACGGATCCAAGTGAAAATAGCCAACTTACATTTGTAGTTCATACTTATCTCTTGGTAAATATTTCTATCAGGATAGGGGACTACTTCCCTCAAGGATAAAGCAAAAAATAATATGTAATTTGATCCTGGTTTTTTGGCTTACGTAGGAGATACTGAGTTAAATGGATTTGTATTTGGTGGCACACACTCATCTGGTGCTACATGTACTCTAGTACTACAGACTCTAACTCTCCAGACTATCAAATGAGTCAACCCAAAGAGAGGCTAAACAACTGTGCTCTCTTGATGTTCCTTTGTGCTCACTTTTTTCCTTCTTTTCTTTCTGAGATCACAAATCTCTCCAAATTTGGTAAGTGTACTCACTATTTGGTGGCCTCACATGGCATTTACACTTTAATTAAAGTCCTAATAACCCTACAACTAAGTTAGAGGTTCTCAGCTAGTATTCAGGCGATTAGAAATACTAAAAAGTAGGTATGGGTCATATTTGGTGGATCACGATAGGTGTTTTTGTTGCCTCAGAAACATCGTCACATAATGAAAAATGATACGAAGATAAAACTATAAACTTGAACTCTTTTCTTTTTCTTTTCTCTCTGTTTGTTTATATATATATATATTTCTAAATATAAATGTTTCTTCTCTTTTTTTTTCTTATTTTCTTTTTCTTTTCTGCTACTAACACAAAATGATGAATACTTTTATTTATGAGGCATTATTAGGAATGATGATGGTCAAGAGAATATTGTGTGGCTTATTTGGTAGAAGTGCCTACTCTCGGCACCGGAAAAGGATGGATAGGAAAATCGTATTTCTAACCTCTGACATTACTACCCTCCTTCAGTCGAGGACTCTATGAAGGACGGTCGTAACCATCCACCATAGTCATAGTTTTATTAAGACCCAATCCATGTGTATCTACTTTATTCGGTGACTCTCAGGAATTCACACAATGTTTGCATGCAGGAACAGAGAGCAAAAACTATGCCTAACTCAGAGGTATCATCATTTAATTATCCAGAACTTAAGAGTCCTTGCACTAGACTTAGTGCATCAGTAATCTCTCTATTTTCTTCTCACAGATATTAGGTTGTTCTTAATAGAAGGTAATTTGCCTGACTCCTTATTAACTGTCTAAGGGTTTAGCAGACTAAAAATGCTTATTGATTTTCTATAAAGATCCATTACTAGGTCTATGTGCAAGTGAAGTAAATGTACTGGATTCTAAAATTAAGAAACAATTTAAGAAGAAAATCTTTAATGACACTTCCTTTATAACAACCTTCTGCTAGGGACTAACTAGTTTAGCTCAAGAGTTTTTTTTTTTTATATACTAATGCACCTAACCAAAATGCATGAATACTGCCTAACATGCAAAATGCACCCCCCCATGCCTAAATCCTACAATGTCCTCATTGTAAAATTAAAACAAGGGAGAAAGGAAGGAAGTCACTTGATGAGGTGTTGTTGGGGTGCCTCCCAACAAGCGCTACATTTTCTGTCGGCAGCCAGACTTATAGGGAACCTGTAAGTCTGGTTCTAAACAGAAAGAGCTAGGCCCTAAAAATATGCGTAACAGTGCGGGCCTAGAAAATAGGTAGCCACGGATGTTGGCGTGCTGACGATGAAATGTTATCCTAAATGCTCGCCAGAGGGCATGAAAGCATAGAACCTCGTAGGCTACCTGGGGAGGTCTAGGAATAACAAAAGGAACATGATAAGGGACCTCCCGAAATAGAATAAGTGAAGGATCACAAGGGTCCTCCAAAGCAGGAAGGGTTTTAAAAGATATAAACATAATTATTTCAAACCCTTGAATGGTGAGACTAAAAGTACAAGCATCAATCCAAACTCGCCATTCTACCCGAGGATGTATTGGCCTGATATGCTCCCCAGAAAGAATGTATGTGAGTAGAGACCTGAGCCAAGGATCGGTTAGGGAGTGTAAGGGTTGTTTGTGGTGTTGGGAGGTAATGATTAAGTCCAATGAGGGATTAGTCGGTGTTGAGTCCAATTCCAACAATGATTTAGCTTGTGTATTCTTCATAACAATTATTGCAGAAAAATTCACGTCACTCTACCTATCATTAATGATCGGAGTCATATTTTCACCTTCCAGTATTTGTGAATCAATGGTGGATTCCAAATTAAATTCCTTTGATGGTAGGGTCGAAGCAACAGAATCATTATCATTAATTTCATCCTCGGATTCTTTTGGTTCACTTGAGTTTTTGTTAGGGTGTACATGTGATTCACTAGTAAAGAGAGGAGTTGGATCAGTATCCTCAATTATTTCTGAAGGACGATCAGCCTTAATGTTTTGGACTAAGCCTATATCACTTAATTCTTTATTCTTCTCAGGGCATAAATCCTCAATTGATGTGTATTTTCCTCGAGAGTCTCTCCTAGGCTTCTCACTGTTGTGTTCGTCCTGCTCCAATATCAACTCCTGGTTTTACGGAGGTTGACTCTCAAAATCAAAAGTAGGGAGGAATCCAGATTTCACCAGATTATTTATATCCTCAGGGGTATCTCCTCGAATAACACATAATCCCCCTGTGATTCACTCCAGATTCTAAGGCTGGGTTCCTCCATTTTGTTATCATCCTCCTCTAAAATAGACTCTTTGTACCCCTGAGACCAAAAATGATCCAATTCATCCTCCATTCCCTTAGGGTCACCTTCATTGGGCGCATTTAAATCCTCAGAATAAGCAATAAAAGCATTGGGAACAAGTTCCCAAAAATGCCCAACACAGGTCCACAAGACAGAAATTAAGTTCTAATGTCTATCTAAACTAATCTAAATCTAAAAGAAGCAAATAAATGTCTTTGGTCACCGATCCTTCTTGCACGTGCGTGGGATCAAGGCTCACATTCTCCTGTTGTTGTCCTTTAGGTGGCATCAAGGTCCACCAAAAATATCATCTTCGTCGTGCGCTCTCATCGCGTTCATTTAGTTTTTGCATACAAATTGAAACAAGGTTAGTAATTTAGAAAGGTTTCAAAAATAGCATAAAAATAATATAAATTTCCCAAAAAAATTAATAGGCGTATTTCCTCCTCGACAACGACGCCATTTGAAAGAGCGATCTTCGTTTTCGTTGAGAACTTTAACATAAAATATTATGTCGTTATAGTTCGTGTGTGTCAGAAAATTGCTTTTCAAGAATATTTAATAATTCAAAACTAACCACAAAGAGTTAGGTCGTGTCCACAGGGAGGAAATAACCTATTGACTAGTAAGTAGTGCTTTGTTTATTTGGGAATCTCAATGAGCGTGCATACTAGTTATTGCAATTTAATTTCAACATAAATTAGCATTTATGTAATTACTTAAGAGTATAGGGAGGTTACATGCAAAATCACGACTATGGGATACGTGAATGGTGATCTTAGTACTGACAAATATCGTCAATATAAATCAAAATCGAACTCGTTCCCTATAACCAATATCCCATACGCTATCATTTATGTGATGAATGCAACTATATGTAATTCTGATTAAAGAGAGGGATGTCCATGCAAATTTACTACAATATATTAAATCATAAAATAAGTGAATAGTAGAAGATGCAATGGCATTTATCGTAATTATTAATGGGAAGCGAAATAGAGGAATTCTCCTCTCTCAATCGTGCATGTGGGAAGGACCATGTCTGGACGTGCAGTGCTCGGAGGAGATTGGTCGAGATGCAGGCTTCGCGTTGGTGGTTGTGGGGTAGTCGATGATTGCTGGAGGTAGCCGATAGGAGGAGTGTGGTAGCCGGCGGCGGTGGCTGCGTACATCGCGAGAATAGTCGTGCATGAGCCGTGTGTGGACTCTGAGCTTAGAGGAGGGTCAACGGTGAGTTTGGTGTCGAGATTAGACGGTAGAGCATGGATGGCATTGGATGGCAATGATGCTGTTGGGTTCGTTTGGTGGAGTTGCAGGTGGCAGTGGAAGGAAAAAGAGGACGAAGAAGAAGATGAAGAAGATGGGGAGTGACTGGCCTGCTGTGGGGATGGTGCGCAGCGCACGTGCGGTTGTGGCGTGATGGTGGCACGTGCGGTCGGTGGCTGAGACTGAAGGTGCAGTGGTCGTAGTCGCTATTGAGAGGGTATTGGGTTATGTTGGCAACAGAGATTTTTGGTGGAGAAGGAGACAAAAGAAGAATAGGAAAGGGAAGGCTGTGATGGCTGATGGTGAAGGTGTTGGTAGCGAGCGGGTGAGGGCAACATGCACGCTGTCACCATGCACACCTAGAGTCGATGAAAGGTGTAGATCACCTAAACCATAGTGCTAGCCTCTGACCACGGTGTACGCTCCAGCCACGGTGCCGGTGGATGAAGGAGATGCCCTGCCAGGGGAATAGATCCTCTTCTCTACGGATGGCTCGCCTCTTAAAAAAAAGTCTCTTCTGTTTGCTTCCACCAAAAGCTTCTCCAACCACCCGTGAAGAATGCGAGTGATTGGAACAGCAGAAAAGGATGGCCATTCTTTATCAGACATCGGATTGCTGTCCCAGACATCTTAAAATGTGCAGATGGCAGTGGTTCTCGATGGAGATTTTCAGACGTTCAAATTAAGCTTCATACGTCTTATAGAGTGATTTTGGTTGTCTGCTAGATGCCTTCAGGTGTCATGTGCCTAATCTGCATCCACCAAATGATTATCATAACATATCATATGTTATCTAGCATAAAATTGATGCATAAAATGATATGCAGACTGTGTTGAATTCTCACATAATTCCTAATAAAATATCAACTAAGAATGACTAATAAAAGAATACTTAGGCCAAATAATGGTCCACAAAAGTGGATTTATCAGTCTTCGCTTTAGAAAAGTTTAGGGCTTATCTTTTTGGTTCTCATGTTATCATCTACACCGACCACTCGACCTTGAAACATCTCTAGGCCAAAAATTCACGGCTTATTCGCTAGATTCTATTACTTCAAGAATTTGATCTTGAAATCGAAGACAAATCCGGGGCACAAAATGGAGTGGCGGATCACCTTTCGAGAATCTTATTTAATTCTCCTCATCTGGATATCGCTATCTCAAACACTTTTCCGGATGAGACTATCCTTATAGTCTCGGGTATTCGAACACCTTGGTTTGCGGATATCGTTAATTATTTGGCCATTGGTCAAATCCCCTAGGATTGGATCGAATAACAATGGGATAGACTTATGTTCGAGGCCAAATATTATTTTTGGGATGATCCCGAGCTGTACCGCATCGGTGCTGACCAGCTTATTTGTCGATGCATTGATGCAAAAGTACACGTGATTTGTAATTAGGGTTTTCAAATTGTTGTAACACACGAATTTAGAAACGCTTTTAAATTTGTAATCCTAGATAGTGGAAGTATCTAGGGTCGTCCAAGGAAGCAAATTTTTGCAAATTCAAAACTCTTACTTGAAAAATAGGAAATCAACTTTCCTTTTGATATTTTTGAATATAAGAGTTATTTTTTGGAATTTTTAAATAATAGACGATTACACAAATGAGTGTAAGTAACAATTGCACCTAGATGCTAATGCTACTACCTAAGTAACACAAAAAGCCTCTCTCTAAGCTCACCTTAGGCATGTGGAGGCCTAGGGTAATTAGAGAAAGGAAGTGAAAAAGTGCTAGAAGTAATGATTAGCAAAGATGTAACAAAAATGAAAAGAAGGCAACTTTGATTGAATGGAATTATGTTTTACAAAAACATGTAGAGGAATGCTTTTACTCTAAATTGAAAAATACAAAAGGAGGAAAACACAAATCCTCTTGATATATTGGTGAAGAAGAGAGGCTTCTTGCTCCAAGCGTAGCTGCTCCTTGGCTTGAAAAGAAGATCTCCTTCTTCTCCTTCCTTGAAAAGCACCTCCAAGTTGGTGTCTTCCTCTTTGGCAAGCCCTAAGGGGGGGTGTGCCTTGGGTCCTCCAAAGGTGGATGGCTTCCACCCCAATGTCTCCTCCAAGGGTGGGTGTGGACCACCCTTAAATTCTCCTCCTAGGGTAGGCATGTACCCTAGGTATTCTCCCTTTGCCTGGCTTCTCCCTTTGGCTGGCGTGGGCAGAAGAGAGAAGAGAAGAGGGGAAGGAACCAAGGGGATAGAGTGCCCCATTAATCTTCTTCTTCTTCTTCTCTTGGCCGTCTATGGAAGGTGGAAGTATGGTGTATTAATTGTAGCCAAAGGTGAGTGTTGATGGTTGTAGGTAGGGGTATATATAGGAGTGATAGGGGGTTAGGTGTAGTTAATGGATGGAGGGCTAGGATGGGTTGTAGAGGGTGGTTATAGGATCCTATGGTTATGAAGGGTGGTGCCAAAATGGAAGGGTGCTTTATGGTTGGCGCTAACTCTAGGTGATAGCTTCAGTTAGGTTTAGGTTATTATGTTGTAAGGTTGAGATGGAGTTGTAGGTGGTGGTTGTTGGGATCTATGGTGGGTTTATTTGGTGCCAAAGGAGGGGATGTTTAGGTGGTGGTTAGGTTGAGTTGGCGCCAACATAGGTGTGGTTTAGGGTTGGTTAGGTGGCACCAACTTGTTGGTGGTGGTGATGGGGTATGGTGGAGAATGGATGGTGAGGATTTAAGGTGGAGTTGGTGCCAACAAAGGGGTGTGTTTAAGTGGTGTTTTGGCACCAACTAGGGGAGGTTTAGGGTTAGTTATGGTGGTGTTAGGTGCAGGGTACAAATGGCCTTATAAGGTGGTGGTTATGTGGTGGATGGTTGAGGGTTTTCAGCTCCATGTGAAGGGGTGTAAGATAGGCAGGCTTAGGTTGGGTTGGTGCCAATTTAGATGTGGTTAAAGGGATGATTCTTGGTGCCAACATGTGGATGGATGGGATGGGTCATAGTGGTGATGAATGGTGGAGATGAAAGCCATGTGGTGGCGCCACATGTAGGTGGTGGTTATGGTGGTTTGGCACCCCCTTAAGGTGGCTTTTGGAGGTTATGGTGGGGTGAAGAGGCATGTACTTTTGGCACCAAAGTGAAGGGTTGTAGGTGCTCATGTGTTGGTGACAAAAGAGATGGGTTAGGGTTAAGGTAGGGTAGGATTAATGGAGGAGGTGGACG